>JALAZF010000004.1:8430000-18430000 GCA_022829125.1 Lathyrus tuberosus | reverse complement strand
GATAGTGACTTGCCTTAGAAGGTAAAATTGGAGTGAAAGAAGAGATTTTGAGGAAAGCATCTGTTTGATGGATTTGGTGTACTCAAACTGATCACAATTGAGCTCTATTTATAGTAGAGCAAGTTTGTTTTGCAAGGAATAGTGAATGGCAACTGCTGAGTAGGTTTGTTCAATGTTGGCCAATGGAAGTTTAAGTCTCCTCTAGCCATTGACTAGAGGTTAGGGCATAGGCTACTGGTTCCCTTGGTCTTGGATAAGTCTTGACTGAATTCAAATGAAAATGGGTCAGTCCATGCCACCTTGATGCTTCCATTGAATGCTCCAATCCAAAATTGGAGTCTTGTCCCTATTTTGGCAATTCTAGGTTCAACATGCTTTTTCTTGTTCCAAGGACTTTGGAGGCTTGGCTCAGTGATTGTCCCCTTTAGATTCAATCCTCAGATGTGTCCAAGTGGATAGGAGTGTTTGGATTTGCACAATTTTGGCAAATCGAGCAAAAATGCAAATTTTGCCTTGCCTTGACAGATTTCAACAAGGCAACTTGACAATGTCATAACTCATAGCCCAAATGGAATTTGGCAATGTTCTTGGCCATTTTGGAAAGCCCTTACATGATACAATAACTGTTTGAACATCTTTGGTTTTGATCTCTTTTGAATCCAAGTGAAAAATCCCCCTACATTTGAAAAAAAATTACGACAGATTTGGACTTAGTGAAAATTTCACTAAGTGTTGGAAAAAGTGACATTTTCATTTTTCAGCCATTTTGATCACTCCATAACTCAAAATCCTTAATGAATTGGACTTAGGTCTAGTTGAAGTTTTTGTAGAGGGTAATGAGGGATACAAATCCATCTTTGGATGAGGAAAAATGGCTTTGTGGTTTAGGAGTTATGATCCTCCAAAGTTGGTACCCTAGCCACTTTATTTTTAACTTAGAAAATTTTCTAAGTTTTTATGGTTACCCCTTTTACAAGTTATCCAACTTTTCTGGATTTTTCTTGATGAATGATGATTCAAATCATACATTAACATCATTTTAGGGTTAAAAATCCATTTTTGTGAAAAATCTCAAAAAGTCAAAGTTGACTTTTGTGCACAGTTGACTTTTTATCAGATGAATTCCAAACTGTGCAATTCTTCAGGAAATCATGTCCTTGACCTAAATCAAACTTGATGGACATGTTCCATGGGTGTCATAGGGTATATTGAGGTATGTCCTAGGGTTTGGGAGCATGTCCTGGTCAAAAGTCAAAGTTACAGTAGACTTTTCCCGCGAAACCCAAATCGTGGTGCAGATGAAATTGAGACTTGTTGCTCAAACTTCTTGGATTAATCCATTGTTCCAAATGGATCAATATAGTTCATTAGAGACCCTCAAACCCTCTCTTGAGGTCTTGGCTCATGATTTGCCCCAAAAATCAACTTAGGGGTGAATTAGGTCAAGAAACCCTAATTCCTGATTTTTGATGTATGCATCCCCTGAGGCAAAATTGACTTGATGGTTGGGTCCATGGGGTTCCATGGAGTATATTAGGTTGTGTTTTGGATCCTTGGAGGCCCTGATCAACCAAAACCCTAATTTGGTGACACTGGCGATCTTAAGGCTTGATCCACCTAGAAGGGAGCAGCTTTGTGCTTAATCCTTGAAGTGGGAGTCCTCTTGATCCCTTGTGGATGTTGAGAGGTTTAGACAAGTTGAATATCATGTCATTCCTTGATTGATCCTTTGTCTAAGGCTCAGAGAGGGCTGAAAACCCTAAATTTGATTGCAGTGGATGCTCACCCATCTTTGGGGAGGCTGATGAGGTATGATGGTTCCTCCATATTGTGATGATGATTTTCACAATGATGGAAAATCTTAGTGGTCAAAATTTAGGGTATGACATATGCCCCTATTTAATCTTCTTGGACCCGAAGGTGTGAATTACGAAGGTATTCGGGCATTCGGGGTGCAAGAGGATTAAATATCGGAATACCCGAAATTTTGATGGTGGTTATGAATGGTAGCTTACGCATTCATCTTCTTTAGCTAAGAAATGATGCTTAGAAAAGGTAAACTTCCCCTCGATCCTGGTCTTCAGCCAAGGAACTGATCTCATTTTCTTTTGTCAACTTCCCCCCGATCCTGGTTTCTTACCAAGGAACTGGTCTCAGTTTCTGATTTAAACTTCCCCTCGATCCTGGTTTCCTACCAAGGAACTGGTCTTAGTTTCTTTTGTCAACTTCCCCTCGATCCTGGTTTCCTACCAAGGAACTGGTCTCAGTTTCTTTTTTAAACTTCCCCTCGATCCTGGTTTCCTACCAAGGAACTGGTCTTAGTTTCTTTTGTCAACTTCCCCTCGATCCTGGTTTCCTACCAAGGAAATGGTCTCAGTTTCTTTTACCAATAAGCTTTATTGACAAGGGACGCTATGTGTAGCGGTTTTCCTCAAACTTCTCGCCAAATTTTCCTGGGGAGATGCCATTTGAGTGGAAAAAGCTTGATGTCAGACTCGCTGGGGAACCCAATCGTCTGAGTTGTAGAGTTGCACAAACTTCTCTGTTAGAGACGCCATTTGTTTCTACTGGGGGAAAAGCAGGTCTCTTGGGAGACTGCTGTCGCTTGGGATCTTACATCATACTTTTCTCGGGATCTTCCCAGAGAAATGCCATATGATGGGGTCCAATTTTGAGGTGCCGATGACCTTTTCATCAGTGGTCTTTTCGGAGCGAAACTGGCATGTTGCCGAATTTCCTAATTAAGAGGCTTTCTCTACGAATTTTCCTTAATCCGGGAAAGCAGGGATATCATCTTCAATGGAGAAGAGTGATGCTGACTGAAGGTTCCTCTGGTTTTTCAGAGGTTCAAGTTATCAAAGTGGTCGAGGGCCAACTTCCTTCCAGAAATAAACTGGAAGCGAGGTTGTTCAAACACAGTATTTCCTGACGAGGCAAGGACTGACAATTCGATTGAGAGAATTGTTTATCACTAGGGGACAAGACCGACTAGAGTGATAGCGATGCAATATGAAATGTGAATACAAATCAATAATGCATGATGTATGTATGTTTATGCTGACAAAACTGACGCAACATACAAACTGACGGGTGAACATAACTGGATACTCGGCCATCGCGGGGCGTGTAGAAATATCGCTGGTTCAAGGTAGCAATTCCACCTTGCTTAAGAGAAGTAGTCCTCGCGGGGAACTATGTTGGTCGGGCTTAGGAGATGAAAACTCTGCCGAGGGTATCAGATGGGACAAGGTCTCTGACACAGTTGATCCTTCATTCAGGCGTACTGGGTTAGAAGGAGTACTTTGATTCTGCTGGTGAGGTTCGATTACTTCTGGAGAAGCGACCAATTTTCCTTTGATGTTCAACAGTCAAAAGAAATTGCCGACTTTTTTTTAAAAGCAGAAAAAGTATTAACAAGTAAATTCATTTTTGTTTTATTTCAAGAATCGTTAATCATGTTAACAACGTCGTTCTGTAAAGCTAAAACAAATAAGAGTTACAAACAAAAGCACAAAGGCTCAAATTTTATTGATAAAATGGAGATCAGCCAAACGCGTGATTCCAAAGAGTATATACAAAGCTAGAAAAATGGTAATTTACAGGGAAAAGGGCTACGTTGAAACATAACGACCGCTATCCTTCTACCAACTTTGAATTCTGGGCATCCTGAGCTTCTGTCGAAGATGACCTTGACCGGAGTTTTCTGACAGATGATGTAACTGCTGCTGCTGAGGGATTCACCTCTGTTGAACATAGTTACTTGCCATTATCCCTAATTTTTTCCTGGATTGTACTATGATGTTTCCAATCCACCGGGATGATTTTTTTTTCTGTCTCTAACTTTTGCCTGGACCGCCCTTTCGGGTTTTCAATCCACCGAGACATTTTTTTTTTTTTTTTTAGTTTAGGCGAAGTATTTCTTGACTACATCAACATTTGTGGGGTAGGCAAATTCCTCTTCGTCCATGGTTGCAAGTCTCAAGGCGCCGCCTGAGAAAGCTTTCGTGACCACATAGGGGCCATCATAATTTGGAGTCCATTTGCCCCGAGAATCAGTGAAAAACGATTGTATCTTCTTGAGCACAAGGTCTCCTTTTCTGAAGACACGAGGTCAAACCCTTTTGTCAAACGCTTTCTTCATTCTCTGTTGATACAGCTGACCATGGCATAGTGCTATGATTCGCTTCTCTTCAATCAGGTTTAATTCGTCGTGTCGGCTTTTACACCATTCAACTTCGGTGAGCTTTGCTTCCATCAATACTCGGATTGATGGGATCTCTACTTCTATGGGGAGCACTGCTTCCATGCCATACACTAGAGAGAAAGGGGTATCCCCTGTTGAAGTGCGGACAGATGTGCGATAACCGTGAAGAGCAAATGGTAGCATGTCGTGCCAGTCTTTGTAGGTTACAACCATCTTCTGAACAATCTTCTTGATGTTCTTATTGGCCGCTTCTACCGCTCCGTTCATCTTTGGTCGGTAGGGAGATGAGTTATGGTGTTCGATCTTGAACTCAGTGCACAACTCTTTCATCATCTTGTTGTTCAGGTTAGATCCATTACCAGTAATGATCTCGCTTGGAACACCATAACGGCAGATGATATTGTTTTTGATAAATCGGACCACCACTTGTCGGGTTACATTAGCGAATGACGCTACTTCGACCCACTTGGTGAAGTAGTCAATGGCTACCAGGATGAACCGATGTCCGTTTGAAGCCTTGGGCTCAATCATGTCGATTCCCCATATGGAAAAAGGCCATGGGGAAGAAAGAACTTTGAGATGTGATGGCGGTACATGAATTTTGTCGGAGTATATCTGACACTTGTGACACCTTCTCATGTACTTGTAGCAGTCGAATTCCATGGTCAACCAGTAGTACCCAGCTCTTAGGATTTTTCTCGTCATTGTGTGTCCGTTGGCATGAGTGCCAAAGGATCCTTCATGAATTTCTTTCATCAGCATGTCTGCTTCTGGTCTGTCGACGCATCGGAGCAAGACAATGTCAAAGTTTATCTTATATAGTGTATCACCGCTCAGGAAGAAGTTTCCAGCCAATCTTCTGAGGGTCTTTCTGTCTTTCCTTAGTGCCCCAGGTGGGTACTCTTGTTTTTGAAGGAAGCATTTCATATCGTGATACCAAGGTTTGTCGTCTATGACTGCTTCAATCGTGAAGATGTAAGCGGGCCATTCAAGGCGCATTATGTCGATCTTAGGTATGTCATTCTATTGACCTATACTAATCATAGAAGAAATAGTGGCTAATGCATCAGCCATGTGATTCTCATCACGAGGGATGTGGTGAAACTTGACTCTGTTGAAGAAAGGTAGTAACCTTCTTGCATAGTCTTTGTAAGGAATCAACCCTGATTGGTATGTGTTCCAATCTCCTTTTATCTGATTGATAACCAGGGCTGAGTCGCCATATACGTCCAAGTTTTTTATCCTTAAATCGATCGCTTCTTCGAGACCCATGATACATGCTTCGTATTTGGCCTCGTTGTTGGTACACTTGAACGTAAGTCGAGCAGTGAAAGGAATGTGGGTACCCTGAGGGGTAACAATGATTGCCCCAATTCTGTCTCCATAACGATTAACTGCTCCGTCAAAGATAAGTTCCCATTGGGAACCTGGTTCTGGCCCTTCACTTGGTAACGGTTCATCGCAATCTTTCATTTTTAAATACATGACATCTTCGTCTGGGAAGTCAAACCAGATCGATTCTTGATCGTCAATCGGTTGATGAGCCAAATGATCGGCTAAAATACTTCCTTTAACGGCTTTCTGAGCGTGGTATTCGATGTCATATTCTGATAACAACATCTGCCAACGGGCAATCCTTCCCGTGAGAGCAGGCTTTTCAAAGACGTACTTGATTGGATCCATCTCAGAGACCAACCAAGTAGTATGACGAATCATGTATTGGCGAAGACGTTTGGCTTCCCAAGCCAAAAAACAACAAGTTTTCTCGAGCATCGTGTACCGAGTTTCACAGTCGGTAAACTTCTTGCTCAAATAGTAAATGACAGACTCTTTCCTTTTGGTCTCGTCTTGTTGACCAAGTACACACCCCATCGAGTCTTCCAAGACTGTTAAGTAGATGATCAGTGGTCTTCCTTCCACTGGAGGTGATAGAATCGGAGGATTCAATAGATATTCCTTAATACTGTCGAAGGCAGTTTGGCAATCTTCTGACCAAATGCAATCCTGGTTCTTTTTGAGTAACTTGAAAATCGGCGCACATGTCGCGGTCATGAGGAATATGAATCTGGAGATGTAGTTCAAACGTCCCAGGAATCCTCTGACTTGTTTTTCAGTTTTCGGAGAAGGCATTTCTTGAATGGCCTTGACCTTGTCAGGATCAACCTCAATCCCTTTCTGGCTGACGATGAACCCTAGTAGTTTCCCTGAACGGACACCGAAGGTGCACTTGTTGGGATTCAAGTGGAGCTTGAATTTTCTTAGACGTTCGAACAATTTTGACAGATGTTCAACGTGCTCACTATCTGTTTTTGATTTTGCAATCATATCATCGACATATACCTCGATTTCTTTGTGTATCATGTCATGAAACAGAGTAGTCATGGCCCTTTGATAGGTTGCCCCGACGTTCTTCAAATCGAACGACATTACCTTGTAACGAAAGGTACCCCATGGGGTAATGAACGAAGTTTTCTCCATGTCTTTCGGCGCCATTTGGATCTAATTATAGCCCGAGAATCCATCCATGAAGGAAAAAACTTTGAACTTTGCTGTACTGTCAACCAGCATGTCAATGTGTGGTAAAGGAAAGTCGTCCTTTGGACTTGCCTTATTCAGATCCCTGTAGTAGACACACATTCTGACCTTTCCATCCTTTTTGGGAACGGGTACGATGTTGGCTGACCATTGAGGATATTCTGATGTGGCGAGGAAACCCGCGTCAATCTGTTTTTGTACCTCCTCTTTGATTTTGATGGCCATGTCCGGGTGAGTCCGTCTCAACCTTTACTTTACTGGCGGACATTCCAACCTTAACGGTAAGTGATGTTCCACGATGCTGGTATCCAACCCTGGCATATCCTGATAGAACCAAGCGAATACATCAGGGAATTCTCTGAGAAGCTTTATCAAACCCTCTCTGGCAGTTGGACCGAGCAGTGTCCCAATCCTGATTTCTTTTCTCTCTTTTTCTGAACCCAAGTTTACCGCTTCCAATGGTTCTTTGTGAGGTTCAATGGACCTTTCCTCTTGTCTGAGTAATCGGGAGATCTTTTCTGGAATTTTGTCGTCATTTTCTTCTTTAGCCTCGAATACCGGGAACTCAAAGTTGGGAGAAGGCATCGGATCGTATGTTTCAATTGGGTTTAAAACAAGCAATCTGCATGACGTGATGATTCGTGTTTAGAAGAGATAGAGAAAATGCAAGTGTGTGCAGTGTATTTTGTTATTACTGCTTGTTTTTTATTATTGAATTGTTTTTTAGGATTACCATTTTCTGAGAAAAAACAAAAAGAGAAAACAGCAGTTAATGCGGAAATTACAGAACAACGTTATTTTATTAATGAACAAGTCGATCCTTGAAACTACAGCCCTATAAAACAAAACTCTGTCGCTTTGGGCGAAGCGAAGACAGAAATTTACAGAAAGCGAGCCCTATCAAAACATCCGTTTCACCTGGGTAGGGTGAAAGGTTAAAAGATGGCAATTACTTTGACTGATGAACGACCTTCGGAACCTCGACGGCAACCCATTGGCGGCGAACTCCTCGGTGAATCACAAAGTCTGGTACCTTCCTTGATTTGTCTTCAGAAATAACATTGGTTTCTGGTGGAGCAAGATCATGGGAATCTGTCTCCCAGGCAGAGTTGTCGTAGGAGAATTCCTCTGTTGTATTTTGCATAGCAATGGTGCTCTCAGCTATATTTCCCCATCCAGTTGGCTGGATATCTTCGAGCCTGATACGAGAGCTTTCGGGAGCGGTGTACTTGACCATAAAGTCAAACTTTCCACTTGGTTGTCCCAAGGTATCCCAAACTTCTTTGGAACTGGAGGAGTCATCTCTCTCGATAACGTTGACCTCGGGAAAATCATAGTTGATGAATTCAAGTCCTGCGAATGTTGCGAATTCATCTCCATGTTGAGTAGTTTCTGAACGACCTGAGCGTTGATCCCATGACATGGTGGAGACACAGGTATTCTGTTCAATGATGGTCAGCTGATTTTCATTGTTCGGCTAATTCTCTTGCCCCAAGTTTCCCGGATAAGGCTGCCACATTGGCAGACCATCCATTGGGCCATAGTAATTGTGGTCAAAGTTGTCTTTCTTCAGAGTGTCCTCCTCTAATGAATTTGGTGGAGCACGACATCCTTCTGGATCACAATCTCCATATATCATTTCGACGTCTGACCTGGGTATAAATCTCGGACTTTGTGTAGGAAAGCAAAAAGGAGTTTGTGTTTCGTCCTGAGGCATATAACTGTCCTTGTTAAGATAGGACTTCCATTCCTCCTCTATGTCAGAGGGATCTTCCTCATTGATAGCATGTACTGCTTGAGACACTGGGTGAAGGAAACCTCCACTATGGAAGAAGTTTTGAAGGGGATGAAGACTTTCATCATTGGCAGCTGTCTGGGTACAGGTTGCAGAAAAACCAAGACCCTTTTTTGTTTTATTGTCAAAAGGAATGACAAGCTGTCCCCATCCGATTGTATCGGTACTCTCGACCGCTTTGATAGCATCGTTGTATGAAGAGATCGAAGTTCCTTCTTTGAATTGATTGTTCTTGCTTACTGACAGTGCTTGGAACTGAGTTCCAATAACCTCCTCGGGTTCTATACTAGTATATGATGACAAGTTGCTTACAAGAAAGGCTTGTTCTCCGCAAACTGTGACAAGTTGATCGTTCTTGACAAACTTTAGCTTTTGGTGGAGGGTCGACGTAACCGCTCCCGCCTGATGTATCCAAGGTCTTCCTAATAAACAACTGTATGTTGCCCGGATGTCCATGACCTGGAAAGTGACTTGGAAAGTGTGAGGACCGATAGTTATGGGAAGATCAACTTTGCCGATAATTGTTTTTCTGGATCCGTCGAATGCTTTGACGACAACCTCGCTGATTCTCATCGGAGGGCCTTTGAATGATAGTTTCATCAAAGTGGACTTCATCATAACATTCAGGGCTGACCCTGTGTCTACTAGTACATTGGCTAAAGCATTGTCCTGGCAGTTGACTGTGATATTGAGCACCATGTTATGTCGACGACCCTCTTCAGGTAATTCCTCATCACTTAATCCCAAATTGTTGCAGGAAGTGATGTTAGAGACAATGCTATCGAACTATCTGATTGTTACATCTTGTTCCACAAAGGCTTGCTCCAAGACTTTCTGTAGAGCCTCCCTATGCGCTTCTGAACTGAGTAACAGTGATAACACAGAGATAACAGTGATAACAGTGATAACACAGTGATCAACAATGTTGTATTCACTCCTTTGGATGAGCTTCAGCATCTCATCATTATTCTTTGAAAGGTTGGGATTACTGGATTGACCGACTGATGGATCGAGAGCTTCTGTCTGAAGTTCCTTTTCTTTGTTAGGTTCCCCAACCCCTCGGTTGAAGATTCTACCACTCTGTGTTACTCGACTGATGTCTGCAATGTTCACGACGGAGGGTAATGGAATTTCCTTTCCATTTTCGTTGGTTGTTGCACCGTATTTGTAAGGGATAGCCTTAGTTACGGTAGTGGTCCCGGCAGATAGATGACTATGGGAACCTTCTGGTTTTTCTGACCATCATAAGTAAACTCGATCCGTTCCCGGTTGGGAACTTTAGATTCGTCAAGTAGAGGGATAATGGCAAAAACATCCCTGGTCCTGTGATGACCAGAGATTGTGACAACATCCTCGACTTGATCGGCAAGGTAGTTCGGCGTCCAGTTGATGGGTCCAGAACCCGGATATGGACGAATCTCTCCACGATCCACCTGTCTCTGGAGAGCTACTCTCACAAGGTAACACCCTTGGTTACTTTCCGAACAGACGCTACAACGGTCGTAATTGTGTGGTGGCACCTGGCCACGCCACTTTGAATACAATGTAACCTCACTAGGTTAGCTTCCATTGATCGGACATCCTGACTCTGACATCGAGTAGGATTCCTGTTATTGATACTAATATGCTGAGTATCTTCATCCATATAAATTGGCATCCACCAGTGATTTAACAAGTGCTGAAGTGCCTCCTGGACAAGGGTACAACCTTGATCGTTTTCGCAACCCGCTTTACAATTTTGATAGTCATGTGATATTAGGAATCCGAGTCGGACCTGTTCAACATGTAACTCTACCAGGTTGGTATTCATCACGCGAATATCAAAGATCTGAACCATGTTGATCATGGTAGTCTTGGATCCATCCAAGATCCATCTGACGTTGGAGGGCCTCTTGTATGAATGAGCATCCCTGTTTGTTTACCGAGCAAGTCAGACAGGAACTGTAATCATGCCGCGGCAGATTATGATACTGGCTTTGCCTTGAGTGCATTGCCACCAAGTTGACATTCATCGCACGGATGTTGTGGTTTTGAATGATGTTAGAATTTGTGTAGACCATGTTAACTCCACGAACTCGGTGCTCTTGGATCCATCCGAGATCCATTTGTTCCTGTAGAGCTGCTTGCACCACAGAACATCCCTGGTTGTCTTTAGAGAAGATATCACACTGGTGATAGCTATGAGGTGGCACATGGCCATATCCACTCTGTCTACAATGTATCTTGACCAGATTGGTCTTTAACAAGAGTACATCGTGAATTTGATAGACATTGTTAGTCTCTTTCTCAATCAGATTGACTGTAGCCTTCTCATGTTGAGGCAGCGGGTTCATAAGAACATTAGGATTTGTATCCTTGAAGGATAAGACCCCGCTCCTAACAAGCTTTTGCACGCCGAATTTGAAATTGAGACAATTCTCAATGTTATGCCCTGGTCCTCCTTGATGATAAGGGCAAGCTTGATCCACCTTAAACCAAAAAGGCAGATTTTCCGGCACTGTAAGAGGAGATTTAGTCTGAATGTGCCCCTTAGCCAGTAGTAACGGAAATAGTTCTGCGTATGATATGGGTATAGGAACAAATCCCGGTGGCCGTGTTGTACGGTTGTTGTTATATGGGGGACGAGCCTACTGAAGAGGCTGTTGTGTCCTTTGCTGATCAGGTTGGCTCTGCGCAACTTGAGGTTGATACGTAGGAATAGGCGCAGGGCTGATAGCAGGAGTCACAGCTGCTACTGGTTGATAACGACGCCTTTGCTTTCCGAGAGAGATATTTCCAATACCTTGCTCTTTTTTCTTAGGGAGAGCACTACCGTATTTTTCAGTACCGCTTGTCGATCCAGTGTCTTTTACCAAACGTCCTTCTCGGACGGCTTTCTCAAGACGTACACCCATGCCCACCATCTCGGTGAAATCACTGGCGCACTGGCAACCATTCGGTCATAGTAAAATGAGCTTAAGGTCTTTAAGAAGATCTTTGTCATCTCTTTTTACTCAAGAGGTGGATAAATTTGAGCAGCAATTTCACGCCACCTCTGAGCATACTCCTTAAAGGTTTCCTTGTCCTTTTGCGACATTGATCTGAGTTGATCTCTGTCGGGTGCCATGTCCAAATTGTATTTGTATTGTTGGACGAAGGCAGTACCAAGATCTCTGAATGTACTGATCGTAGTACGGTTTAAACCCATGTACCATTTTAATGCGGCACCGGTTAAACTATCATGAAAGTAGTGAATCAGTAGGTCCTGATTCTCCGTCTGAGCTGACATCCGCCGAGCGTACATCACCAGATGGCTCTGAGGGCAAGAGTTACCCTTGTACTTTTCAAAGTCGGGCACTTGAAACTTGTGCGGGACTTTCACATTGGGGACCAAGTAGAGGACTGCGACGTCCTTTCCAAATAGATCCTGACCGCGAATGGCTTGCAGTTCCTTCTGCATTTCTAAGAACTGTTCCTAGAATTCATTCATTCTATCGAACATAGTTTCCTTTTTACTAGAAGGTATTGGTGTAATCTGTCCTTCCGAGACAGTGTGCACCACAGGGGGTGGTACCGTGACTACGGCAGCAAAACTTGGCGTTTCCCGAAGTTTGTAACCTTCAGGCCCAGCGGCTTCTGTTGTGATTCCCTGATCTTTAGCGATCGGCGAAACATATCCTTCTGGGATATAGTTAACAGGCATGCCCCAAGGACGATCTTTTGGCATTTGATACCTAGGATCATACTTCTCCACGATAGGCGTTGAGGTGATCTCTGAGATCACAGTTCGTTGTAGCTGAGCTTCTCCCATGGCTTGCATGTCGTTACGAAGCTTTCTCATATCCTCTCTCAGAGCGTCGATCTCTTCTTTCAACTCTCTGTTTTCATCCTCAAGATCATCCATCTTTTTCTGACGATTGGCCCGAGTATTATACGAATGAGACAGTTTGACTCTAGAATCAATACACAAACGTGAGATTCGCAGGGAAGAAGAATACGCGATGTGAGAATGATGAATGCAATGATTATATTAATTGTTTTTTGGTTTAATCAAAATAAACTTCGACAATTAGATTGCAAATATCAAACAGTGGGGAAACCCCTTTTTATTGAATTCAAAAGGATTACAGAAATGGAAATACAGTAGATTACAAGGTGCAGAAATAGAAACCTAAGCTAATGGGTCCCGAGTCCTCTCTGAAGAGAAATCAGGTGCTGACTCTGGTACTTTCCTTTTCTTTGACCGGGGCTCTTGGGCCATTGTCGGGTTGTCATTCCTATGCCAGGTGAAAGGAGCGAGCAAATTCCTTTGATCGTCTTGATTTTCTACAGCGTGTTGCTCCAAAATTTCAATCAGAGCATCTTTTTCTTTCAGTAATTGCTGTATTTTGATGCACTCTATGTCGAGGGTGCGGTACCTGTTCTTCCAAGACCTTCTCTCCTTTTGAACTTTGTTGAGAGTAACCTGAAGCTTTTCAGTTTCCGTCATGAAGTACATGACAGATTCCTTTGGCGGAAGAATTCCGTAACGAGGATAAGGCATTTTTAGCTTGAGAGCTCTAGTTTGTACCCAATGGAGATAAGGCTCCACCGAGACACAGTCCGATTTTCCTAGAGACTCTTGTCCTTTCTTATGAACCTGTTTCCAAGCATGGACTATTTCCATCTTTAGTGCTCTGTCATTTTCTCCTTCCTTGAAGAAAAGACCTTCCAGATGAACACCCCATGGGACGTGTCTCATTGGGTATCCAAATTGACGATGAACCAACACCGGATGGTAGTTGATTCCTCCTTTAGTTCCTATGAGGGGTACGTTGGGGAAATTTCCACAACGATCAATGATTCTGATTCCATCATAGATCCTATTACACCAATCTATATCAGAGTTGGTAAGAGACATGATTTTCTGCGACCAACGTAAGGCACTCTTACAATCCCAAAAAGCAGCAGACTTGGGCAAGTGGGAGATAAACCATTTATAAAGCATAGGTACACAACATGTGATCTCCCCTCCGCTGTACAAATTTCCCAAGTGTACAGAATAATACGCATCTGTGAGCAAAGTCGGCATAGGATTTCCAATGAGAAAAACCTTAATGGCGTTAATATTGACGAAGTTATTGATGTTAGGGAACAAAAATAACCCGTAGGTGAGCAAGACAAAGATGCTTTCAAAAGCAGTCACGTTTCCTATACTGGCAAAATACAGGGCTTTCTTTGTCAAGAACTGGGCTGGCAAACCTTGTATGCCACCCTTAGCGGTCAAGTGTGTCCTGACCTCAGACTTGTCCAAATGAATTGCTCTTGCAATGGTCTGATTCTTTGGAATTTCTTCCAGTCCAGAAAATGGAGCTCAATCTGTAATGTGTAGATCAATCAAATGAGAATACTCCTCCAGCGTTGGTGCAAGCTGGTAATCCGGGAATGTGAAACAGTGATAAACCGGATCGCAAAACTGAATGAGCGCATCCATGATTCCCTCAATCACATGGACTCTTAACAGTGGTAGCAAACCTCCGTGCTTGGCTCTGAAAGCCTCAGGGTTAGTGATCATACAAGAGGTGAATGTCCCACATTCCACAAGAAGGAGAAAAAAGGTCTATCCACCTCGTAGTCTGAGGATGACTCCTCGAGCGATAGAGAGTCTTCTAAAAAGTGTCTGCAATGACTGGAGTCTATGATTCTGACAAGGAATCAGATATTGGATATCTCAACCCTGGTGATCTTGCTAAACCATGTCAATTAGGACAAGATCAGCAGAATCTTATTTCCCAACTTTGTGATGAAAGACTAAATCATTTGGAAATGATCTATGATCTGCAGGATGAAGTGGTGTTGTTCAACTCCAAACTTAACAACATGACCAAGTACATAAGGTTGATGAACAATAGCTCAGATGTTCTAGATGAAATCCTTATGTTAGGAAGAAATACTAGAAGAGGTCTCGGCTACAATAATCAAGTTGAGATCAATGGATAGAAGACTGGAGGGAACTCAGCCTACGTGATGTCAAGAAGAATGTCTCAACATCATCAAAGGCCTCAGAACATCTCTCCAGGATAACAAAAACAGGACAAGCAGTGCTATTACTATGGGAAGTTCGGTCACATAAAGGCTAACTGTTGGAACTATTGGAACTGACTCTATGCACATGCCATGCGGTACCGACTCCAATATTTCATGTCTCATCACCAGTTCACTCAGGAACTATTGGAACCATCGCTCGTTATCGAGGGTCGCTCAAGTAACACCCTGTCGGGCATACGATCTTCACCCGTTGCTTTAGGTCCCCACATGGGCACACGACGTTTATGGATTGCTTTAGGTCCTCTGGGTATAAGGCGCACAATCCGATCGCTTTAGGTCCCCACATAGGCACACGATCATCTATAACCATCGCTTTAGGTCCTCTATATTTTTAAGGCACACGATATATCAAATCGCTTTAAGTCCTCTTATGTTTAAGGCGCACGATGTTATAGCAGATTCCCTCTGGAACCAAACCGTCACCCAGGACGTCACAACAATGCATATCATGATGCTTAGCATACAATGACTCATGACATTTAATATGAACACATATACACATCCATAATCATGCATATTCACATCATACAACAGCACACAAGCTACCCTTTACATAACAAAAGCTTATAGCATGATAACACATCAATCGCACACAATTAACGCGATAAAAACCCGACAACCCGACTATTTTTCAAAAACCCGAATTAATTAAATCATCTTTTACCCTCCAAACCATATTTAATAGAAAGAATATTTTATAAGCTTTCCAACGCTTCGAACGGGGGTCAAAATGGACTTACGGTTCAAAAGTTACGATCGAAACAATTTTGAAAGAAAACCTACAGCAGAGCTGACACGGCCGCCCGTGTTGTGTGACATGGACGTGTCGCCCAAAACTTCCAAATGGCCACAAATTGACACGTCTGACACGGCCGCCCGTGTTGTGTGACACGGCCCGTGTCAGAACCCAGAAAAATGCATTTTTTTTACCGTCGGAAGCCTTCCGGACCTCCGATTTCGATTCCGTAAAAAGCCCCGGTCTCAGAATTAAACGTACTACAATATTCTCACCATTAAAAGACCATCCAACACATTTTCCATTTTTGAAATATTTTGAAACATAATTTTATCAATTTCACCCGATTCCAAACTCGATCAAAACCACTCGAAAACACACCAACAACCATTCACCGATTAAATATCAACCTATACCAATATTACCAGACATATCCAAACACTTTTACTCGATCACAACTTCAATTTGCACAAAAACCTCAATATATATAAAAAACTCAACAGTTACAAATTTGACTCGATTCAATCAAACGATCACGCTAAATCACGACCCAACATCACTCGACTCTACTACGCGATTTATTTCGACTTTCGTCCGTGAAACCATCGATTTCTACTCGTTTATCTCATTTCGACCTATTATTGAAAAAAAACAACAAAGTTCCACACAACATACATAATCATACACAAACATAGTATAATCGAGTTTCGCACCCTTACCCGACTAATTCGCGTTTGAAAAGTCGGTTGAATCGGTTCCTAAATCCACAAGTTTTTCCTCTTTTTCTTCTTTTTCCTCTTCTCTTTCTCTTCTCCTATTTCTTCTTCTCTTTTCTCTCTATTTTCTTTTCTTTCTACTTTTCTCTCTTTTCTTACTACTTTTCTATTTTTATAAAAATCAAAATATCTAACCACCCAAAAAGACTAAAATACCCCTACACTCAATTTTCTCGCAAACGTTCCCAAAACGCGATAAAATATCACAACATTGAAAAATAACATTTTTCTAAATAAAAGTCAAAAATAAAATAATATAATAATAAAATAATAATAAAATAATCAAAACAACTCGATTAAATAAAACTCACACAAAACTGGGGCGTTACAACTCTCCGCCACGTAGAAATTTTCGTCCTCGAAAATATTACCTGAGACGAACAACTCCGGATACGACTTCCGCATCCGACTCTCCAACTCCCAAGTCAAATTGCCCTCAGCAGCGCCTCCCCATGCCACTTTCACAAGTGCAATATCCTTGCCTCTCAACCGCTTCACCTCGCGATCCAAAATCGTAACTGGTAACGCCTCGACCGTAAGGTTCTCCCTTACTTCAACCTCATCCATCGGAATCACATGCGACGGATCCGGAACATACTTACGAAGCTGTGAAACATGGAACACATCATGCAAATTTGACAGATTCGGCGGCAACGCTACCCTATATGCCACAGCACCCACTCTCGCAGATATCTGGTAAGGACCAATAAACCAAGAAGTAAGTTTTTTCGATTTCAACGCCCTACCAACACCCGTTACCGGCGTAACCCTCAGAAATACATGATCACCCCCTTGAAACTCAAGATCCTTCTGTCTCCGATCATGATAACTCTTTTTCCTACTCTGAGAAGCCTTCATTTTCTCTCGAATAAGCTTCACTTTCTCCGTAGTCTGCTGTACCAATTCCGGTCCTACCACCGAGCTCTCACCAGATTCGTTCCAACACAACGGTGTTCGACACCTTCGGCCATATAGTGCTTCAAACGGTGCCATTCAAATACTCGAATGAAAACTGTTATTATACGTGAATTCAATCAACGCAAGATAGCTATCCCATGCACCACCTTGTTCAAGAACGCAAGCCCTCAACAAATCTTCCAACGACTGAATCGCCCTCTCCGTCTGACCATCCGTCTGCGGATGATAAGCCGAACTCAACCTCAATTTAGAACCCAAAGCCTTCTGTAAACTTTCCCAAAATCTCGAGGTAAACCTGGGATCTCTATCAGAAACAATACTCAATGGAACCCCATGCAATTTCACAATCACACTGATGTAAATCTCGGCTAACCGCTCCAAAGAAAAACTGATGTCAATCGGAATAAAGTGAGCCGATTTAGTCAGCCTATCAACGACCACCCAAATAGCATTATGCCCTCTCTGAGTGCTCGGTAACCCCATTACAAAATCCATCGAAATGTTATCCCATTTCCATTCAGGAATATCCAACGGTTGCAACAAACCACTAGGCCTTTGATGTTCCACTTTCGACTTCTGACAAGTCAAACAAACATACACAAACTGAGCCACATCTCTTTTCAAACCAAACCACCAGAAAATCTTTTTCAAATCTTGGTACATCTTATTCGCTCCCGGATGTATACTCAAATTACTCTGATGTCCTTCTTCCAAAATCATCATTTTCAACTCCGAATCATCCGGAATACAAATTCTCCCACAGAACCTCAAAACACCATTAACATCCATCTGAAAATCACTATTTGCATCTTTTCCTCCTGCCAACATCAAATCCACCAATTTCACATCCAACTTCTGTTTCTCACTTACCGTCATCAGAAAATCATTAGTAATCGTTAGCATTCCAAGCCTCACACTATCCGAAGTCACTTCACACACCAAACTCAAGTCTCTAAACGATTCCAAAAGTTCCCACTCCTTAACCATCAAAGCCGACATATGCAACGATTTCCGACTCAATGCATCGGCTACCACGTTAGCTTTACCAGGATGGTAATTCAATCCAAAGTCGTAGTCCTTCAAGAATTCCAACCACCTATGTTGCCTCATGTTCAGTTCCTTCTGATCAAACAGATATTTCAAACTTTTGTGATCACTAAAGACTTCAAACCTCGCACCAAAAAGATAATGCCTCCAAATCTTCAACACAAAAACCACAGCCGCTAACTCAAGATCATGAGTAGGATAATTTTTCTCATGAACTCTTAATTGCCTTAAAGCATACGCCACGACCTTACCTTCCTGCATCAGAACACCACCTAGACCAATCAAAGAAGCATCACAATAAACCACAAATGGTTCATTAGGATTCGGCAAAATCAAAATCGGAGTTGTCGTCAATCTTCTCTTCAGCTCGTTAAAACTCTCCTCACACCGAATATCCCAAATAAACGCTTGACCTTTACAGGTCAACTGGGTCAAAGGTAATGCTAGCTTAGAAAACCCTTCAATGAACCGTCGATAATAACCAGCCAAACCCAAAAAGCTTCAAATTTCAGTAACAGATCTCGGAGCCTCCCATTGTAGAACTGCTTCTACTTTAGATGGATCCACAGAAATACCATTACCTGAAATCACGTGCCCAAGAAAACTCACTTCCGACAACCAGAATTCACACTTGGACAATTTAGCAAAAAGCTTCTTTTCCTTCAAAACCTGCAAAACAATGCGCAAATGCTCCGCGTGCTCCTCCCGAGACTTAGAATAAATCAAAATGTCATCAATAAACACAACAACAAATCGATCAAAATGCTCGTGGAAAATACGATTCATGTATTCCATAAACACACCTGGCGCGTTAGAAACCCCGAACGGCATCACAGAATATTCATAATGACCGTAACGTGTCCTAAAGGCCGTCTTCTGAATATCTTCCTCCTTCACCCTTATTTGATGATACCCCGATCTCAAATCAATCTTACTAAACACATAAGCACCAACCAACTGATCCATCAGATCATCAATCCTTGGAAGAGGATACTTATTCTTAATCGTCACCTTATTCAACTGGCGATAATCAATACACAATCGCATACTTCCATCTTTCTTTTTCACCAACAAAACTGGCGCACCCCAAGGAGAAACACTTGGCCTCACAAACCTCTTCTCCAACAAGTCATTCAACTGCTTTTTCAATTCAACCAACTCAGATGCCGACATTTTATAAGGTGCCATAGAAACAGGTCTAGTACCAGGAACTAGATCTATAGAAAACTCCACCTCTCTCTCTGGCGGCAAGTCTGAAATATCCTCAGGAAACACTTCCGGAAAATCACACACAACAGGAAACACATCAAGTGAAACTTGACTATCCACAGTTAAAGATGCAAACAACCCAAACAACTGAGCTTCATCCGCCAAAAGTCTCTTCAACTCTTTGGTAGATAAGAAACTCGAGTCTTTGTCTTCCTCAAGAGAAGGAAACCTTACCAGCTTATGATAACAATCAATATGAACCCTATTGAATTGTAACCAATTCATACCCAGAACCACATCTAAACCCTCCAACAGCAAACACACCAAATCCATCTCAAAGTCTTTACCATAAATGGTCAAAGGACAACTCAAACAAACCAAAGAAGTAGTTACTGACCCCATTGCTGGAGTATCAATAACCATCTCACCATCCATCAAAGACAACACAAGATTCAAACGCTTCGCGCACTCAGACGAAATAAACGAATGAGTCGCTCCAGTATCAATAATAGCAACTAAAGGCATACTATTAATAAAGCAAGTACCTCTAATCAGACGATCTGCACTTGAAGTCTGAGTCCCCGCCAATGAAAACACCTTCCCACCAGTTGGAGCTTTCTTCGGGTTAGGACACTTCGTACTAATGTGACCAGGTTCCCCACAATTGTAACATTTCACCACATTCTTCCTTTTACAATCAGCTGTGACATGCCCTACACCTCCACAATTAGAACACTTATCCAAATTCTTCCTACATTCGGACTGATGGTGCCCCAACTCACCACATCTAAAACACCTCAGAGAATTAGACGCACCTCCTCCACCTGACCTTCGATCGAAATTAACCTTTGTTTACCTTTATCAGTTGGTGTTACATACGGACCACTACGAAACTTTTGCTTCCCTTTTTTTTCACTTAAACTCTTGTAATGAGTAGAACGAGCCTTATTGTCTTCTTCAAAAATCCTACAACAATCCACCAAGTCTGCAAACCTTCGAATCCTCTGATAACCAATAGCTTGCTTAATTTCAGGACGCAACCCACTTTCAAACTTAAGACACTTAGAAAACCCCGCAGTCGCTTCCGCATAATGAGGATAAAACTGCACCAGCTCAACAAACTTAGCAGTATAATCAACAACAGACATATTACCTTGTTTCAGTTCCAAGAACTCAATTTCCTTCTTTCCTCTTACATCCTCGGGAAAGTACTTCCTCAGAAACTCCCTGCTAAACACTTCCCAAGTAATCTCTTCCTCCTCTGCAGCTTCCAACACATGACGAGTACCAACCCACCAATCATCAGCTTCTTCTAGTAACATGTGAGTACCCAGTCTCACCTTCTGATCCTCGTCACAATCCATCACTCGGAAAATCCTTTCAATCTCTTTCAACCAAATCTGTGCACCATCAGGATCATATCTTCCTTTGAAGACAGGCGGTTTATTCTTCCTGAACTCATCATTACCCGCGGCATTCGGTGCACCCTGCACTGCATGAGCCATAGCTTGCATAGCAGCAGCCAAAGCAGCATCGTTTCTTCCAGCCATATTCTATTAATTTCCAATAACAACACTTATGGTTAAACAAACAGCTCACTCCAAACACAACGACCAACAAGGACTGACACAACTGACACGGACTAGCTCTGATACCACTTAATGTAACACCCCCAATCTATACCCCCAACTAAATAAAGCGGTAAAACAAAATTCAAAATTTCGTCAGAGTATAATTGAAATTCATAGCATAGACCGAAGGGTCACATCAATTTGAAACAACACATACAACACCTGCTCATAAAGATATGCAACAGTGGGGTAGCAATCAACAGAGGAACTCAGTTCCTTACACCCACATTTCAGATTTTAGAATAAAAGCGGAAAATCTAAAACTGAATAATATATATATATATATATATATATATATATATATATATATATATATATATATATATATATATCACATGAAAAGTTGTCATACATCAAATTATACATGCACAAGCCAAAAGATATATATACATAATACACAATAATCACTAACGGCCTCCCTAACTACCCGGTGTCACATATCAGAGCCGACCGACAAAAGAATGAAGACGCAAAGCTTCACAAAATACCTCCAGCAACTCTAATCTGCAATGCCTCATAGAGCATTATAAAATAGCAGAAGGGTCAGAAACACAATCATAATACAGTTGCATACAATTATATATAACACAGAATGCGCACGTAAATTATTCTCACCACAAATGCACCACAATCAAATATAACACAACCCAGTGCAAGTATCAGGTATTCATCACCAATGCACATCATTCATACACAATGCACTCATCATCAACACAATTACACATATTCCATCTCAATGATCACATTCACAATTAACATACACAATTAATCCATGATTATGCAAATGCACAGAGACCGACACAACGACTCTATGCACATGCCATGCGGTACCGACTCTAATATTTCATGTTTCATCACCAGTTCACTCAGGAACTATTGGAACCATTGCTCGTTACCGAGGGTCGCTCAAGTAACACCCCGTCGGGCATACGATGTTCACCCGTCGCTTTAGGTCCCCATATGGGCAAACGACGTTTATGGATTGCTTTAGGTCCTCGGGTATAAGGCGCACAATCCGATCGCTTTAGGTCCCCACATGGGCACACGATCGTCTATAACCATCGCTTTAGGTCCTCTATATTTTTAAGGCACACGATATATCAAATCGCTTTAAGTCCTCTTATGTTTAAGGCGCACGATGTTATAGCAGATTCCCTCTAGAACCAAACCGTCACTCAGGACGTCACAACAATGCATATCATAATGCTTGGCATACAATGACTCATGACATTTAATATGAACACATATACACATCCAAAATCATGCATATTCACATCATACAACAGCACACAAGCTACCCTTTACATAACAAAAGCTTATAGCATGATAACACATCAATCGCACACAATTAACGCGATAAAAACCTGACAACCCGACTATTTTTCAAAAACCCAAATTAATTAAATCATGTTTTACCCTCCAAACCATTTTTAATATAAAGAATATTTTATAAGCTTTCCAACACTTCGAACGGGGGTCAAAACGGACTTACGGTTCAAAAGTTACGATCGAAACAATTTTGAAAGAAAACCAACAGCAGAGCTGACACGGCCGCCCGTGTTGTGTGACACGGTCGTGTCGACCAAAACTTCCAAATGGCCGTAAATTGACACGTCTGACACTGCCGCCCGTGTTGTGTGACACGGCCCGTGTCAGAACCCAGAAAAATGCATTTTTTTACCGTCGGAATCCTTCCGGACCTCCGATTTCGATTCCGTAAAAAGCCCCGGTCTCAGAATTCAACGTACTACAATATTCTCACCATTAAAAGACCATCCAAAACATTTATCATTTTTGAAATTTTTTGAAACATAATTTTATCAATTTCACCTGATTCCAAACTCGATCAAAACCACTCGAAAACACACCAACAACCATTCACCGATTAAATATCAACCTATACCGATATTACCAGACATATCCAAACACTTTTACTCGATCACAACATCAATCTGCACAAAAACCTCAATATATATCAAAAACTCAACAGTTACAAATTCGACTCGATTCAATCAAACGATCACGCTAAATCACGACCCAACATCACTCGACTCTACTACGCAATTTATTTCAACTTTCGTCCGTGAAAACATCGATTTCTACTCGTTTATCTCATTTCGACCTATTATTGAAAAAAAAAACAACAAAGTTCCACACAACATACATAATCATACACAAACATAGGATAATCGAGTTTCGCACCCTTACCCGATTAATTCGCGTATGAAAAGTCGGTTGAATCGGTTCTTAAATCCACAAGTTTTTCCTCTTTTTCTTCTTTTTCCTCTTCTCTTTCTCTTCTCCTCTTTCTTTTTCTCTTTTCTCTCTATTTTCTTTTCTTTCTACTTTTCTCTCTTTTCTTACTACTTTTCTATTTTTATAAAAATCAAAATATCTAACCACCCAAAAAGACTAAAATACCCCTACACTCAATTTTCTCGCAAACGCTCCCAAAACGCGATAAAATATCACAAAATTGAAAAATAACATTTTTCTAAATAAAAGTCGAAAATAAAATAATATAATAATAAAATAATAATAAAATAATCAAAACGACTCGATTAAATAAAACTCACACAAAACAGGGGTGTTACAGTACGTAGGCACGAGGGCCCTAACCCTCCACGAGCACTTCCTTTCTTTCTTTCTTTTTTCTCTCTTATCTTTTCTTCGTTAGCTATGAGCCTTTAGATAGATAACCCGTCCAAGCCTAGAAGCAAGTTAAATGGTTCCTGTCGAGTATGACGGATGCGTAAGGTGCTAGTACCTTCCTTTCGCATAACCGACCCCCTTTTACCCGTTTCTCTTCCCCTTGGGTTTTATCGATATTTTCCCTGTCCTTTGGGACTAAATAAAGTTTGGTGGCGACTCTGTTATATCTTTGAGTGTGCGATTCACTCAGGTATAATCTCGCTAGCTTCAGCTGGCGACTCTGCTAGGGAGTCCTTGCTCTTGCAATTTGGGGTCTTGCCTAGTTTTGTTTGTTTTCTTGGTTGCTTGGGTGTTTATCTTTTGCGCTGTATCGCTTTATCTTTACGATTTACTTTGCTTTTTGTTTATTTACTGCATTTCTTTACTGCTTTGAATATTCATATGCTGTATATTCTGGATATTTGCTGTATATTTTGATGTTGTTAGAATGGGTAGATATTATTGGAGAGAAAAGTCCTAACACCGAGCTTAGCATACACATAGGCTAGAATGTGGATAGTCGTGAGACCTGCGTTTTGCATATTGGGTTACCACGAGAGCCACATCCCAGATTGTGATTCGCTTGAGAATACTTTCCTCATGTGGGAATTCGCTACGGCGGAGGGTTTTCATTCTGAGTCCTATGGTTTGGGCGACCTTTCTAAGGACCACCTTGTTGTGTCTAGATCACACCTATGAGTGGGATATGGGTTTTTGCAGGAAAACAAGCCTCCTCATACCTTTGTTCTCTCACACACATCAGATTATGTTGCACCGACACAAAATTATATTTGCGGATATCTAGATTGTTCAGATTTGATCGTTCAGACAGTGTTGGCTTGTTGTTTCTTGTGTTGCATATCATTTCATCGTGTAAATTAATTTTTGCATGTGCATTTCCAGGTTATTTGAAGACTTATTCTTTGTTGACATTATCATAGAGATGAGTACTGGTTGCCGAGGTATCTTTAGCTACAAGTTTGTGGAGCCTAAGCTGAATACTTTGAGAGGTTTAGCATCCCGTGTGGTTGAAGATAATAGAGGGGTTTTCAAATATGCTTATGGTAATTTGTAAGCCATCCTCAACACTGAAGTCAACATCACTGCCATTCATACATTGGTTCAGTTCTATGATCCACCACTTAGGTTCTTCACATTTCAGGATTATCAGCTAGCACCTACACTCGAGGAGTATGCTTATATCTTAGGGGTTGAGATCAAGAGGCAGGTTCCTTTTTTCTACACTAGCGGTTGTCCGAAGCTTCCCCTTGTTGCTGATGCTTTTTGCATTAGTAAGAAGGATGTGGAAGCTAATATCAATACCAAAGGGAATGGTATTCGAGGGTTTGTGTAGTGGGGAAATTTGTGAGTGTAAGCCATTGATTAACTTAACTAAAAAAAACAAGAGTCGCCACCGCACTTTTATTTTATCCAAAAAAGAAAAGGAAAAAGAGCGAACAAAACCTAAGGAGTTCTAAACAAACAAGAAGAAACAGAGAATGGGTAAGGGGGGTTGGTTACGCAATGGGAAGGTGTTAGCACCCAAAACGTCTATAGTACCCTATAGGAACCCTTTGAAATATCTACCGCTTTTTGGTCTGAAAATGGTTTGCTTGCAAAGAAATTGGGGAGATGAGAGGAGAATTATTTGTTAAGATTTCTGTGTTTGGGGAGACTTATCGCCACATGCCTACGTACCCACGATGTGCAATGTAGGATCAAAACCTCGTAGTTCGTGGTACAAAGAATGAAATTTGTTTGTTTTGGTTGATTTTAAGTGTAAAGACAAGTCGTCATTTCCAAGCGAATAATTTCGCTTAAAGAAATGAATCATGTCTAAACTTATGAAAAAGTTTTAAAGGAAAAGGTGCATAAGGCACAAAAAAGAGATTGATGAGTTTGGTGTTTTTTTTAAGTCTTTTTGAAATGGTCAAAATATGATTAACATGGATTGACATTTATTAAAGAAAAGAAAGTTTAAAAAAATTGCTTGACCAAAGTCAAGGTTTTATTATGAAAGCGGTTTTAAGTTTGAAAATAAGAAAGTTTTGAAAAAGGGATAAGGTTTTGAAAATTTAAGAAGGGGTGGAGAAGAAGTGACTATCCTAGTGCATAAAATAAAAGCTAAGGTAAGAAAGATCTAACCACATGGAGACATTCTTCAAAGCCTAATAAGAAAAGAATTCCATCCTCTTGAGCCAATAAGCAAGCCAAATAAAGGCTAGGATACCAAACTCCATAATTGTCCAAAGCATAAGGGAGAGAATCCTAATTCTAAGTCCATAAGTCCATAATCAAGCCAAGAAGATCCTCCAATGCAAGGGATAGTGGCCATAGTCCAACAATTAAGAGCACAAATCTTTTAGTGGTTTAATCCTTTATTAATGTTTTTGAGTCCAAATGGACAAAAGAAAAACAAAAGCACAGGATAATATGGTCCAAGTGGACAAAAGAAAAATGACATAAACATAAACATGATATGATATATGATAATGAGCAATAAAAAATAAAGAGAGATAGAGAGCGAGAAGGAAACATAAAAAAGTTAGAAGTTAGTAATTAGTAGCACAAGGCTCTAGTGCCATAAACCTTCACCGATTATTCCGTTTCGCATTTTGAACTTTAGTGATTAAACAATGCACTTAGGCCAAGGTTAATGAAATTGACAAAAGATTGGTAGAACCAAAGCCTCTACAACGCCATGTTTCAAAGGTTATGGACCTAATGCAAAAAATTAATCAACATTGGGTTAACGCGACCAATCATGGTCCAGCCCATAAAAGTTCAAATTCCGAATTGGATAAAGAGGGACAAATGTTACGCTATGTTAAGCAATCGCCGAGTAATTTACGGAGTAATTATCCTACAATGAGGCCGGTCAATAGATCTTTGTGCTAATGCATGCTAGATGAACGATATGTAGGTCATCATCCGAAAGCAATACCGCACGAAAAGAAAATAGGTAACGATCTAGTCTTGATCAAGAATTCAACAAAGAAATTCTAAGATCCATAAGACTTTCATCGATCAAAATAAAAAGAAATAGAAGAAGAGATAGCCAAATTGAATTACACTTTCAAGATCCTTTCATCTTCAAGTTCTATCACTCGTAATTGATAAGTTTAAGTGTGAAAACATATCATTAATTCAAAGCACCTCAAATGAATTCAACAATTCATTTAAAGATAGATTTGAACTAATGAATGTTTAATTACTTTAACCATATCCAAAGTCCATTGAAATTGAAGAGAAATTAATCTCAACAATGTATTTCAAGGCTAAAACAAGAAGAAAGGGGAAGAAAAAGTAAGAAAAGCCAAAACAGCCCCAAAAACAAGCAAAAAACACATTCTGGATGCTGGTTAATCGATTAACCATTTCACAGTGTAATTAGGTTAACCGATTAACCAGTGTAAACTTGCAATTTTTTGCGCAGAATTCAACTGTTAATCGATTAACCAATTCGTGCCTGTTTTGGTTAATCGATTAACACTGTAAAAACAGCAGAAAATCAATTTGAAAATTGCATAATCCTTGATCAATCATTTATCCAAACACCTCATGATCAAGTATGCAATTGTGCACGAAATTTTAAGTAAAACAGCAGCAAAACCCAGCAATCAAACACAATTACAAGATCCAAAGGATCAAGTAACAAGAATCTCCAAAGATCAACATTATGGAAGATGAAGATGAAGCTTCAACAATGGTGAAAGATGAATTACCACTTCAAATCTGAAAATTCCTTCAAATTGCTTCAAGATCCAAACACCAAAGCCTTGATCTACTGTAATTGATGAAGAAAACAAGTTTGGATGATGGTTTTGCTCAAAGTTGAACAAGATTCAATGTGAATTCTTGTTAAATTTCAAGAGAAGAAAAGTGAGCTTTGAGTGAATTTTGTGGTTGGGGAGAGAATTTGCAAGATGTTTGTTTGCTGTCAAAAGCTTGTGAAATGAATGAAATGAAGCCTCTATTTATAGAATTTAGGCTTGGAAAAATTTGTGGATTGGAGTTTGGTTTGGAAATGAAAATTAGGCTTGGAATTTGAATTTGGAGGGAAATTATCAAAAGAGTGGTGATTAGTGGAGGTACATGGTGGGAATTAAAATAAGATGGTTTTGAATATTCCACATGTGATCAAAATGATGAAAATTGGTGCCAATTACTGCAGAATTTGAATTTGCTGCCATTTTTCCAAAAATTGCAAGTGTTAATTAATTAACCATTTTCAATGCAAAATGTGTTAATCGATTAACATAGTGAAAAAATGGGAAAATTGGCTTTTTGATGTGTTGTCTTGGTTCTGGCTCGATTCTTCTTGCTTGTCAAAGAAGGAATGGACATTAACACGTGAACCTTGGAGTTTCTTGAATAGTAATCAATTAAATCTTGGAAACTCTTGATCAGATAATTTTTGAATTGTCTGTAGATCAAACTTTGACTTTGTTTAGATGAAATCCATTCGAGCTGAGGGATTAATTTTTTTTGTATTTTTAACCTGTTCTTCCCCTGAAAATGTTAGTGAAAGAAAACAAAATATTTTTGGATTTTAATTAATGGTTAGTTAACATAAACAAAAAAAAGAAATAAAACAACTAACAAACACACACATACTTAAAGATCCCTGCAAGCCACAATCCTACAAAAGAGGGAACCAATGTGCGATCTTGTTTGTGGTATGAAATGCGAAAAGACACGTGGGATCTTAGGGATAAAAATTAGGGTATTACAGCTACCCCTATTTAAGTTTCTTCTATCCGGAGATACGAAGATGGGCACCTTTGTCTCGGCGAGATAGAAGAGACTTAAATATAACAACAACCCAATTTTTGGCCCTAAGAGACCACAAAGTGATATGATTATGCAAATGATATGCAGACACAAGACCACTGTGGGGAGAAAATGCCACAGGAGATAAACAAAAGTTGGGGAGCAAAAGAAAAGAGAAGAGACTCCGCAGGGGAAAACACATCCCAACAAGGGAGGAAACAAACTGGGGATAACTGTATATGGAAATAAACCATAACACAACAAGGATATAACTCAACAGGGAAGACTTAGCACAGCAAGGCTCCACTGGGGAAAATCAATACCTCAACAATGAACTATCTCTAGCATACCGAAGAGACTAACCATCCATTGGAGTAGAAAACCTCAACAACGAACTGTCCCGTCTAACCGAAGAGACTTACCATTCATCGGAGTAACAAAAATCTCAACAACGAATTGTCCCATCTAACCGAAGAGACTTACCATTCATTGGAGTAAAAAAATCTCAACAGCAAACTGTCCCGTCTAACCGAGGAGACTTACCATTCATTGGAGTAACAAAATATCAACAACGAACTATCTCGTATAACCGAATAGAGTTACCATTCATTGGAGTAGAAGAATCTCAACAACGAACTTTCCCGTCTTCCCGAAGAGACTTACCATTCATTGGAGTAGAAGAATCTCAACAACGAACTATCCTATATAACCGAAGAGACTTACCATTCATTGGAGTGGAAGAATCTCAACAACAAACTGTCCCGTCTAACCGAAGATACTTACCATTCATCGAAGTGACAAAATCTCAACAACGAACTGCCCCGTCTAACCGAAGAGACTTACCATTCATCAAAGTAACAAAAGGTATTAACTGCATCGCCTCAGGCTTCTCAAATAAAGGAATACCACAAAATAGTATTGATCCTTCTAATAGGGGAATCATACGCAGATTTCAACTGAAAGGCGCAGAATCCTCAAAGGTGCAAAATAAATGCACTCTCAATCTAGGTTTCACAGCCTAGAGATTCAAACAAATGTTGCAGGGGACCAAAGTTCAGTCCAAGAACAAGCTGGAGCGAAACGGTCAAATAAGACTCGTCCCGAGGAGGATATATCTCAACTAGGGATTAATTCCATCCAGATAATGAACTAGGAAGGAAACTGAATCAAAATCTTCCACGAGAAACAAACTCAGTGGGGAATTAACAAAGATATGCATTTTTTGGTTATGGGTCGACACTCTAAATGGAGAGAGGACACACATGCTCTGCAGGGATAATAGCACCAGAGTGCAAATAAGCATCAACACAAACGCAAAATGCATAATGCAACATCAACATGCTATGCACAATAAATGAATGCGCATGCAATGCTTATGAGTATGAATATGCTGACAAAACAGACATAAAGAATAAGCAGAGGGTGGAATAAATATCACAACACCACTGAATACTCGGCTAATCTCAAAAAGATGGAGATGTTATTAGCAACTCTGCTATGGATTTAGCTGAAGAAATCCTGCAAGAGATAAACAAAATCCATCAAAGGAAAATAAATCCTACTACAAGGCTCAAATCTTGCTGGAGAAAAAGAAGATACTCCTTGGCGAAAAAACCCAAATATCAATCTTCTAACATCAATGATCCACAAAGGGGATAACAACATAAACTCTGCTTTGAGGATGGCAGGAAAGTTGTTGAGGAATCATACAACCCGAATCTTTCTGAATCTTCCTGGGGATAACAAAAATCCATAGGAACTTCCACTTCAATAAGATGAGGAGATCTGCTGCGGAAGAAATGAATGAATCTGCTGGGGATTGTAGACATCCAAACAAAATCCACTAGGAAAACAAGGCAGATCTACTGAAGATACGAGAATACTCTCAGGGGAATTAACCAATTCTGAGCAAAGCATCCTGGACTTGCTGAGGAAAACAGCCAAAGGTCAAGCTGTGGGGGATTTTAGATCAATACTCATCATAAATGAGAGAAAACCCAACAGGTACCTAAAAGGGATATCATCCGCGACTTCACTGGGGAATAGACGCATTAGTGATGCACAATCTTCACTAGGAGGATAAATCTCTGAAAAAAACAATTCGGAGAGAAGTACATCTTGGATTTGCCGGGGGAAATAAGAAATTAACATCACTGCTCTATGCTTGGGGGACAATCGAAACAATAATATTTTGTCTCCGTTAGGGAATCATGAAGGATAAATTAACCTGGAGAGAAATACATCCACAAAGCAAGATAAAAATCCGTCAAACAGGTACTAAGTCAACGCTTCTTAAAGGAAAAATACCATTGCTCTCTGTTTGGGGATGTCCAAAGTAACAACAACACATCTAGAGGATGAAACTCTGAGTGAGGATTCTTCATATGATTTTTGCTGGGGACAGCTAAAAACCGAATCTCTGCGTGGGAATTAACACCAATGAGAGATGATCTTCAAAAACTGCTCAACTGCCTGACCATGACGGGGTCGAGACATAGCTGGGGGAAAACTGAACAACACTCATCTGGTGAAAAACTCATACCGATATACCATCAATTTGTCAACAACTGGTTACATGAACAAAACTCTACTGAGGAAACATCAATGACCCTGATGGGAAAAATCAACAAACTCTACTAAGGAAACATCAACGAACTCTACTGGGGAGCTATCAATAAGTTCTGCTAGAAGAGTAAGAACAAACCCTGTTGAGGAAAACATCGATAATGCCATCCTTGGAATAACCGTTGACATTCCTTTAAGCATTCATAAATCAAAGGAAAATATTTTTATAATTTTCAAAAGGGTTTAAATCAATTATTCACATTTTGTTTCAAAAATCATCATAAAAAATAAATGAAAATTTGCAAACAGAAGTAAAGTGAGAATTGCAAACAAAGGGACAAAGGCCCAAATTTTATTAATAGAATGGAAGTCCGCAAATGGCGTAACTCCATGGATTATTACAAAGTTTGAAAAATGGTAAATACATGAAAAGGGTTACATTGAAATACAATGACCATTATTCTCCTTAACAACTTTGAGTTCCGCTGTGCTCAAAACTTCAGCTGAGGATGATTGAGGCAGAATCTTTGATAGGCAATGTTACTTTCAACGATCAAGACTGGCCAGATGCAGTTACTTGCCATAATCCCTAACTTTTGCCTATATTACCCTCTCGGGTTTTCAATCTACCGGGATGATTATTTCTATTTTTGTCTTTAATTTTTTCCTGGACCTCCCTTTCGGGTTTTTAGCCCACCAAGACGCTAATTTTTGCCTAAGCCGCCCTTTCGGGTTTTCAAGTTACCGAGCTGTTCTTTTTATTTTTTAGGCGAAGTATTTCTTGACTCCATCGGCATTCACAGGACGAGTGAACTCTTCACCATCCATAGTTGTAAGAAGTAATGCACCAACAAAGAAGGCTCTCTTAACAACATATGGGCCTTCATAATAAGGAGTTCACTTGCCCCTAGAATCATTGGTAAAAGTCGAGATCTTTTTTAGCACGAGGTCGCCTTCTCTGAAAACACGAGGTCAAACCTTCTTATCAAAAGCTTTCTTCATTCTCTGTTGATACATTAGCCATGACACAAGGCCGTCATTCTTTTCTTTTCAATCAAATTCAACTGGTCATATCTGCTTTGGCACCATTCAGCCTCAGACAACTCAGCTTCCATCAAAACTCTCATAGAGGGGATTTCAACTTCTACCGGGAGCACTGCTTCCTTACCGTAAATAAGAGAGAAAGGGGTTGTCCCTGTTGAAGTGCGGACGGATGTACGATACCCATGCAAAGAAAAAGGGAGCATCTCAAGCCAATCCTTGTATGTAACAACCATCTTCTGAATAATCTTCTTGATATTCTTATTAGAAGCTTCAACAACACCATTCATCTTAGGTCTGTAAGGGGAAGAATTATGATGCTTAATCTTAAACTCATCACATAATTCCTTCATCATCTTGTTGTTCAAATTTGACCCATTATCAGTGATAATCTTGCTCGGAACACCATTCTGACAGATAATTTGGTTCTTGATAAACCGGACCACTACTTGCTTGGTCACATTAGCATATGATGCCGCTTCAACCCACTTGGTAAAATAGTCAATAACCACCAATATGAAACGGTGTCCGAAGGACGCTTTAGGCTCAATCATTCTAATCATATCAATGCCCCACATGGAGAAAGGCCATGGAGAAGAGATAACATTGAGAGGAGTTGGGGGCACATGAATTTTATCAGCATAAACTTGGCACTTATGGCACTTATTCACAAATTTGCAACAGTCTGATTCCATTGTCAACCAATAGTAACCTGCCCTTAACATTTTCTTAGCCATTGCATGCCCATTGGCATGGGTACCAAAAGATCCTTCATGAATTTCTTTCATCAACATGTCTGCTTCGTGTCTATCCACCCATCTGAGCAAGACCATGTCATAATTTCTCTTATACAGCACATCATCATTCAAGAAGAAACTACCAGCCAATCTTCTCAAAGTCTTCTTATCTTTCTTGGATGCCCCAAGTGGGTACTCTTGATTCTGAAGAAAGCATTTAATATCATAATACCACGGTTTATCATCAACAACCTCTTCAACCACAAACACATGAGCTGGTCTATCAAGACACATAACATTGATTTTTGGCACATCATTCCACCGATTCACCACAATCATGGAGGAAATGGTTTCTAAAGCATCTGCCATTCGATTCTCTACTCTGGGTATATGGTGAAACTTAACCCTATTGAAGAAAGTTGACAACCTTCTTGCATAATCTCGATAAGGAATCAAATCAGGTTGACGTGTCTCCCATTCTCCTTTAATCTGATTAATTACCAGGGCTGAATCTCCGTATACATCAAGAAACTTGATTCTTAAATCAATAGCTTCTTCCAAGCCCATAATACACGCTTCATACTCAGTCACATTATTTGTGCAAGTGAACATCAATCTTGCAGTGAAAGGAATATGAGAACCATGAGGAGTAACAATTATTTCCCCAATACCATTGCCATATTCATTAACAGCTCCATCAAAAATCAAACCCCAACGGGATCCAAACTCAGGCCCTTCATCAGGTAATGGTTCTTCACAATCTGTAACCTTTAGATACATCACATCCTCATCAGGAAAATCAAACCTGATAGGTTGATAATCATCAATTGGCTGGTGCGCCAAATGGTCAGCCAAAACACTTCCTTTTATCGCTTTTTGAGTTCGGTACTCGATATTATATTCTGAAAACAACATTTGCCAATGAGCAATCCTCCCAGTTAAAGCAAGCTTTTCAAAGATATACTTAATTGGATCCATTTTGGATATCAACCAAGTTGTATGATTCAACATATACTGGCGGAGGTGCTTGGCAGCCCGAGCTAAAGCACAACATGTCTTTTCAAGCATTGAGTACCGAGACTCACAATCGGTGAACTTCTTGCTCAAATAAGAAATGGTAAACTCTTTTCGACCAGATTCATCTTGTTGTCCCAGAACACAACCCATAGACTCTTCTAGCACAGTCAAATACATGATCAAAGGTCTTCCTTCCACGGGAGGAGACAAAATCGGAGGTTTCAGCAGATACTCTTTAATTCTTTCAAAAGCTTTCTGACAATCCTCTGTCCAGACACAACTCTGATCTTTGCGAAGAAGTTTGAAGATCGGTGCACATGTGGCAGTCATATTGGATATAAATCGGGAGATATATTTCAAACGTCCCAAGAATCCTCTTACTTGTTTTTTCGTTTTGGGCGCAGGCATTTCCTGAATAGCTTTAACTTTATCAGGATCAACTTCAATGCCTTTTTGGCTGACAATAAATCCCAACAACTTTCCATAACGTACACCAAAATTGCACTTATTAGGATTCAAACGGAGCTTAAACTTTCTCAAACGTTGAAACATCTTCAATAAGTACTCCATATGATCTTCTTCAGTCTTCGACTTACAAATCATATCATCCACATAGACCTCGATTTCTTTATGCATCATATCATGGAACAAAGTAGTCATAGCTCTCTGGTACGTTGCACCAGCATTTTTCAAACCGAAAGGCATCACTCTGTAACAGAATGTTCCCTAGGGTGTAATGAATGTTGTTTTTTCCATATCCTCGGGTGCCATCTTTATCTGATTATAACCAGAAAATCCATCCATAAAAGAGAAGATACTGAATTTAGCAGTATTATCTACCAGCATATCAATGTGTGGCAATGGAAAATCATCTTTCGGACTGGCTTTATTCAAATCTCTATAGTCAACGCACATTCGGACTTTTCCGTCTTTTTTTGGAACAGGCACAATATTGGCCACCCATTGAGGATACTCAGAAGTCATAAGAAAAGCAGCATCAATCTACTTTTGAACCTCCTCTTTGATCTTCACAGCCATGTCAGGATGAGTTCTTCTCAATTTCTGTTTAACAGGCGGACATTCAGGCTTCAATGGCAAATGGTGCTCCACAATATCAGTATCAAGACCAGGCATGTCTTGATAGGACCAGGAAAACACTTCAACATATTCTCTAAGAAGCTCCACAATCCTCTTCTTAACATCTGACTGAAGTAGTGCCCCAATCTTGACTTCTTTCTTATCATCATCTAAACCCAAATTAACCAATTCCACCGACTCTTCATGAGGCTGAACGGATTTTTCCTTGTGCTCAAGCAACCGAGAAATTTCATCTGGAATCTCCTCAATATCCTCTTTTTCAGCTCCAAACATAGGGAAATCAAATTTGGGATAGGGCATAAGGTCATTGTTTTCAATGGGTTTAATAATCAATCTGCACAATGATTTATGTTTGATTTTAGAATATGATTAAGAAGTGCAAGTATTATGCAGATAAAAGTAATTAACACATTATTATTATTTTTTGGTTTTTTATGTTACCATTTTTCAGAAATAAAGCAAAAAAGGAAAACATAATATGAACAAACAAAATAACATTTTATTGATTATGATGAAATTTGAAACAAAGCCCTAACAAATTCACTTTCACCTTGGGCGGAGTGAAAGGATTTTTGAAAGAAACAAAAAAAAATTACTTTGAAATATGAACAACAATGGGAGCATCAACAGTTATCCAATTCTGGCAGATCTGTCCATGTGTCACGAAATTGGGAAGTTCTTCTTCTTCATCATCTTCAATGATGGCATTGACTTCATATTCAGGTTCCTTAAACTTCTTCTGAGGGGACTAAAAGGGCACATATGCATCCTCTGTCTCAGAATCATATCCAGGGTCTTCCAAATAAAGCTCATACTCTTCAGCAGGAATGACATCATTTTCAGAGCCAAATGGGATGTGGCCTTCAGAGTCATCTTCAAGAATTGCAACCATAAAATAATCTTTACTAGGACAATCTTGAACCATATTGACAGACGCCTTGTCATGATTAGGCAGCGGATTCGATTGTACATTAGGGTTGGAATCTTCGAAAGACAAAATACCACTCCTAGCCAACCTTTTCACTTCCATCTTCAATGGATAACAGTTCTCAGTATCATGCCCAACTCCTCCCTGATGGAAAGAACAATGAGCTTCAGGCTTATACCACCATGGCGAATCTTTTGGAACAGCAGGTGGTGGACGGGTCTGAACAAGATTCTTCTTAATTAAACAAGGAAGCAATTCCGTGTAGGTCATCGGAATCGGATCAAAATCTTTCTGAAAATGGCCCCGTTGATTATTCTGTTGATTAGAACGTTGTTGAGCAGGAGCTGCCTGAACAACAGGAGTTGAATTGATAACAGGAGTAACAGACGGAACATGTTGCTGACACTGAATATTCTTACTATAACTTTTTATGCGTCCTCCACGGGAAATAGCATTGATCTCACCTTCTTTCTTCTTGGCAAGTCCTCCCCCATATTTCTTAGAATTACTAGCAGAATTATCATCCTTTGACAAACGTCCTTCACGGACACCTTCTTCTAATCTCATCTCCATATTAACCATCTCAGTAAAATCATTCGGGGCACTGGCAATCATACGCTCATAATAGAAAGGACTCAGAGTTTTCAGAAAAATCTTGGTCATCTCTTTTTCTTCCAAAGGAGGATTAATTTGAGCGGCAATCTCGCGCCACCTTTGCGCATATTCTTTAAATGTTTCTTTATCTTTCTGAGCCATTGCTCGAAGCTGGTCACGATCAGAAGCCATATCCACATTATACTTATACTGTTTCACAAACGCCTCACCCAAATCTTCGAAAGTGCAAATTCGAGTATTGTCGAGTCCCATATACCATTTCAAAGCTGCACCAGACAAACTATCTTGAAAGTAGTGAATGAGAAGCTGATTATTATCGGTCTGAGTCGACATCTTACGAGCATACATAGTCAAGTGACTCAACGGACAAGAGTTTCCCTTATACTTTTCAAAGTCAGGGACCTTGAACATATGCGGGATCTTCACATTAGGAACCAAGCATAACTCATGAGCATTCTTCCCAAACAGTTCTTTTCCTTTTAGATCTTTGATTTCTTTCTGCATTTCAACAAACTGGTCTTGAATCTCTTCCATTTTATCATAAGCATCAACACTCTCGCTTAGAGCAGTGTGGAAAATCTGTTCTTCACCAAAAGGAACAGTATGAACCACAGGTTGCGGTACAGTCATCACAGGCTGGATAGTAGGAACAACTGGAACTTCGAAAGGTGGTGGTTGTTAATAACCTTCAGGAACAAAGTTACGAGGCATGCCCCAGGGGAAACCAGGAGGCATGGAGTATTGAGGAACACTAGTAGGCACCACAGAGATGGGCGTAGAGACAATCTCAGAAATGACTGTCCTTTGCTCAGGAGTTGAAAGCGGAGGAGGAGGGGGTGGTGGCTGATTCTGAGCAACCACCAGAGCTTCCATCATAGCAGTGAGTATTTCCAAACCATCCTTCAGAGTTGATACTTCTTCACGAAGCTCACGGTTCTCTTGTTGCAACTGATCCATCTTCTTCTTCAGATTAGCTCGAGTATTATACTAGTGTGACAGCTTGGCTGAATGAAGACCAAAAGAAACATAAGACACCTGTAAAAGCCAAGAAACAATGCAAGAGATGATGCTTGATGTGCAATATGCAAATAAAAATGTTTCATTCAACTTTCAAGGATCTTTAAAATATAAAGCAATTGCAAACATCGTAAAAAAATAACACTTTTTGAAATACTGATAAACATTTCATTTTATTGTATATTGGAAAGAGCTACACTTGGAAGTTCAAGTTACAAAGGATTAAAATACAATAAGAAAAAGCTAGATCCTAAAGATACGAAAGAGCATTTAATGACGATCCAAGCTGATACTTCTTTCGGAGTCTCTTAATCTCTCTCCCTCATAGTTGTCCTTCATTGCGGTCTTTTCTAACACAAGCCGATCCATGATACCCTTCCAAGCACCGGAAGTGGGAAGATGAGATGATGAAGTAGTAGAGGAAAATAAATCCTCTCCATGTCTCTTCACAGCACGTCACTCAAGGTTATCTTTCTCCTTCATTTGTTTTTGTAACTCTAACTTCTCAAGGTCTAAATCGTGAAACTTGGATTCCCCAAAGTCGGCATGAGCTGATAATTAGGAAAAGTAAAGCATCAGTAGATAGGATCATAGAATTACACTAGGTTGTTCAGAATTCCATCTTCAATGTTGGTAGAAAGGATAGATAGAAGTCTCCCACTACGAGATCTGAAACCTGCACGATCAACGACCGAGGACACTAGCTTTTTCAAATCTATAAGATCAGGAGCTTTGAAACAGTACTTCTGATTATTTATCCTCCCAATATACATGATCACAATATCTGTGATGTTTGCAAAGGAAAATCTCTAAGATCCTTGAAAACTGATTGAAACAAAATGTCCATGAATGCATGTGTGCATGTATGCAGCAACCACAAACAAGATCACACAAAGCACACGGGTTCAAAGGTTTGAGTCACGAGCATGGTGTTAAGGTTAAGAACCTCCCACAATGGTATGTATTAGGGTTATATCCACCTATAGAATAAGTCTAAAAAAGTTCCCAGAGTCTACGATACATCTTTCGGATATTATCGATTTCCCAACTTCTTGGTAGTCAATAATATTCTCAAGAGAGTCTCTTCTGAATGTATTATCACGTAACAACTGATTCAAGTCTGCACCTAAATAGCCACCGCACCACGTCCTAATATGGCTAAGATGGGTTAAGGGTTCTACGGTTCTCAGCTTCGGGTCCTCAGATCAAGAAGTATAACGGGTTTGCCATTTCTGGTCTGCCATTACTACCTCTTGGGAGGAGTGCCTCAACTGAGTCCTCGGGGATGGTCGCCAGAGTCGACAGCTCTCTAGGTTACATTCTATCATCTGCACCAATGCGCAGGATAGAACATTACCAAAGAAAACCTCGTCTGGATGTGGAATTTTCGTGTATACTAAGTCTGGCCAAATGCTACACAAGTCACACTACTTTCCACCCTAGTCCTAGGTGTATACTCAAGCCTGGGTATTGGGCTTATCTCACCGCACAGAAGAATTCCCAAACAGAACAAACAAATAACAAGCAAATTAGACAAAAAGCAATAAATAAATCAAAGTAGTCTAAACCCCTCAAGGGAGATTGTCCCCAGCAGAGTCGCCATTTTTCTGTAGCGGGGAAATTTGTGAGTGTAAGTTATTGATTAACTTAACTCAAAAAAACAAGAGTCGCCACCGCACTTTTATTTTATCCAAAAAAGGAAAGGAAAAAGAGCAAACAAAACCTAAGGAGTTCTAAAAAAACAAGAACAAATAGAGAATGGGTAAGGGGGGCTGGTTACGCGGTGGGAGGGTGTTAGCACCCAAAACATCTATAGTACCCTATAGGAACCCTTTGAAATATCTACCGCTTTTTGATCTGAAAATGGTTTGCTTGAAAAGAGATTGGGGAGATGAGAGGAGAACTATTTTTTAAGATTTTTGTGTTTGGAGAGACTTATCGCCTCATGCCTATGTACCCACGATGTGCAATGTAGGATCAAAACCTCGTAGTTCGTGGTACAAAGAATGAAATTTGTTTGTTTTGGTTTATTTTAAGTGTAAAGACAAGTCGTCATTTCCAAGCGAATAATTCCGCTTAAAGAAATGAATCATGTCTAAACTTATGAAAAAGTTTTAATGGAAAAGATGCATAAGGCACAAAAGAGAGATTGATGAGTTTGGTGTTTTTTTAAGTCTTTTTGAAATGGTCAAAATATGATTAAAATGGATTGACATTTATTAAAGAAAAGAAAGTTTAAAAAAATTTCTTAACCAAAGTCAAGGTTTTATTATGAAAGCGCTTTTAAGTTTCAAAACAAGAAAGTTTTAAAAAAGGGAGAAGGTTTTAAAAATTTAAGAAGGGGTAGAGAAGAAGTGACTATCCTAGTGCATAAAATAAAAGCTAAGGTAAGAAAGATCTAACCACATGGAGACATTCTTCAAAGCATAATAAGAAAAGAATTCCATCCTCTTGAGACAATAAGCAAGCCAAATAAAGGCTAGGATACCAAACTCCATAAGTGTCCAATGCATAAGGGAGAGAATCCTAATTCTAAGTCTATAAGTCCATAATCAAGCCAAGAAGATCCTCCAATGCAAGGGATAGTGGCCATAGTCCAACAATTAAGAGCACAAATCTTTTAGTGGTTTAATCCTTTATTAATGTTTTTGAGTCCAAATGGACAAAAGAAAAATAATAGCACAGGATAATATGGTCCAATTAGACAAAAGAAAAATGACATAAACATAAACATGATATGATATATGATAATGAGCAATAAAAAATAAAGAGAGATAGGGAGCGAGAAGGAAACATAAAAAAGTTAGAAGTTAGTAATTAGTAGCACAAGGCTCTAGTACCATAAGCCTTCACCGATTATTCCGTTTCGCGTTTTGAACTATAGTGATTAAACAATGCACTTAGGCCAAGGTTAATGAACTTGACAGAAGATTGGTAAAACCAAAGCCTCTACAACGCCAAGTTTCAAAGGTTATGGACCTAATGCAAAAAATTAATCAACATTGGGTTGACGCGACCAATCAAGGTCCGGACCACAAAAGTTTAAATTCCGAATTGGATAAAGAGGGACAAATGTTGCGCTATGTTAAGCAATCGCCGAGTAATTTAGGGAGTAATTACCCTACAATGAGGCCGGTCAATAGATCTTTGTGCTAATGCATGCTAGATGACCGATATGTAGATCGTCATCCGGAAGCAATACCGCACGAAAAGAAAATAGGTAACGATCTAGTCTTGATCAAAGAAATTCTAAGATCCATAAGACTTTCACCGATCAAAATAAAAAGAAATAGATGATGAGAAAGCCAAATTGAATTACACTTTCAAAATCCTTTCATCTTCAAGTTCAATCACTTTTAATTGATAAGTTTAACTGTGAAAACATATCATTAATTCAAAGCACCTCAAATGAATTCAACAATTCATTTAAAAGATAGATTTGAACTAATGAATATTTAATTACTTTAACCATATCCAAAGTCCATTGAAATTGAAGAGAAAATAATCTCAACAATGCATTTCAAGGCTAAAACAAGAAGAAATGGGAAGAAAAGCCAAAACAGCCTCAAAAACAAGCAAAAAACACATTCTGGATGTTGGTTAATCGATTAAACATTTTACAGTGTAATTAGGTTAACCGATTAACCAGTGTAAACTTACAATTTTTTGCGCAGAATTTTTTGTGGTTGGGGAGAGAATTTGCAAGAGGTTTGTTGGCTATCAAAAGCTTGTGAAATGAATGAAATGAATCCTCTATTTATAGAATTTAGGCTTGGGAAAATTGGTGGATTGGAGTTTGGTTTGGAAATGATAATTAGGCTTGGAATTTGAATTTGGAGGGAAATTATCAAAAGAGTGGTGATTAATGGAGGTACATGGTGGTAATTAATTATGATGATGTAGGGAACTAAAATGAGATGGTCTAGAATATTCCACATGTGATCAAAATGATAAAAATTGGTGCCAATTGCTGCAGAATTTGAAATTGCTGCCATTTTTCCAAAAATTGCACGTGTTAATCGATTAACCATTTTCAGTGCAAAATGTGTTAATCGATGAACATAGTGAAAAAATGGGAAAATTGGCTTTTTGATGTGTTGTCTTGGTTCTGGCTCGATTCTTCTTGCTTGTCAAAGAAGGCATGGACATAAACACATGAACCTTGGAGTTTCTTGAATAGTAATCAATTAAATCTTAGAAACTCTTGATCATATAATTTTTGAATTGTCTGCAGATCAAACTTTGACTTTGTTTAGATGAAATCCATTCGAGCTGAGGGACTAATTTTTTTGGTATTTTTAACCTGTTCTTCCCCTGAAAATGTTAGTGAAAGAAAACAAAATATTTTTGGATTTTAATTAACGATTAGTAAACATAAACAAAATAAGTAATAAAACAGCTAACAAACACACACATACTCAAAGATACCTGCAAGGGACAATCCTACAAAAGAGGGAACCAATGTGTGATCTTGTTTGTGGTATGAAATGCGAAAAGACATGTGGGATCTTAGGGGTAAAAATTAGGGTATTACAGTTTGCTTCTAAGTTCTTGGTTGAGAAGGCCACTTCCTTTGCTGCAGATGGAAACTGGAAGGCTTTCAATGCCGTTCTTGCTTTGCTGATATATGGGATTGTCTTGTTTTTGAATATGGAGGATTTCATAGATCAGGCTGCCATCAGTATTTTCATATCCAAGAACCTTGTTCTGACACTTCTTGCTGATACCTACCATTCTATTCATTCGAGGAATGAAAAGAAGAAAGGAACCATTGTCTGTTGTGCTCCTCTGTTGTATCGATGGTTCATGTCTCACCTTCCACAGAAGGGTCCCTTTGTTGAGAATAAGGGAAATCTCTAGTGGTCTCAACGAATAATGTCTCTCATTGCTGATGACATTTCTTGGTACTCTAGAGTCTACGATGATACTAAGATTATTCTTCATTGTGGAAAATTCTCCAATGTGCCTCTCTTGGGTACAAAGGGCGGAATTAACTACAATCTGAGACTTACCTTTCGACAGTTGGGATATCCTATGGTTGCCAAGCCAGATCCAGAGGTAGTGGAAGAGTTCATCTTTCATAAAGGGCTTAATGATATGGGATTGCTGAAGAGGTTTAGTTCCGCTTGGACTCAGATTCATCTTGAAGGAAGAGCCGATTTGGTAAGAAGAATTGCATAGCCAAGGAAGTTTATATACTTTGGGTCAAAGAGTGCGTCAAAGAGATCTTGTTACCATTTTCTCCCGAACCTTCCATGAATGTCAAGTTTCCTGAACTTGCCATTGTTCCTCCATCTGAAGTCGACCAACACAAGCGGATTATTGAGATGTTGAAGAAGGAGAATGCTGATCTTTGTCTCAACCTTGATAGAGTCACTTCCGAGAAGGAAAGCCTACAGATTGAGCTCCATCAGAAGCGCGAGTGCATGCTCAAAGAGGTGGAGGTTGAGCAGAACAAGCGAAGGAAAATGGGTGATGCTTTGAAGAGTACCTATGATGGACTTGCTTCAAAGAAAAGACAACTCACCGGCACTCAGTATCAAGCCTACAAGGATAAGTTGAGCTACAAGAAACAACTTGAAGAGCTTCGAGGGAAGTTGTCAGAGTACAAGACAAAGCTGCAAAGTAAGCAAAACTGTGCTAACCAGTTAGCAAAGGACTTTTATCAGTGTCAAGCCAAGCTCGACAAAGCATATCAAAGCCGAGAACAGATCCGTCAGCTCAACATGGAGAGTACTCATTGGGAGCATCAGAGCCGTCATCTGCAAGACCTCTTGGATCAGGAAGAGGCCTTTCTTTAGGATATGCTTCAGGGACCTAACCATTCTTTGTTGTACAACCTCATGAAGGATGCAAAGTATTAGAGTGAGAGACACAGTCGTCTATCCAGATTTGTCGAGCACGCACTTGAGGACTTACCTGGGCTGTTGAGGGATGCATATGCTGATATGTTTCCGCACAAGACTCCTTGGGCTATTTTCCACTTCTTGTATGTTTGTAGGGTGGTCTTTGATAAGATCCATGTTGATCTTGTTGCAGCCCAAAAGGAAAATATTTGATTTGTACTTGACCTGTACGTCTTTCCTTTGTTGTTGAGTGAATGAAGTTTCTTGTCAGCTTTATATTTGCACCTTAACTTGTATGCTTTATGATTTTTGTTAACAAAGATAAGTTTACGAATTCCTGGAATTTAAAACTTTATTTTTACATGCATCGCATACATTCATGCACACATATGCACGTCCATTCATCCGGAAAACCTTTGCTTACCCTGTCTGTCTCCGCCTTGTAGCAAGACGACGACTCGACATCGATATTTCACTTGCTCAAACAAATCCAAGATCATGGCTAACTTCGAAGCTAAGAATGCTGCTTATAAGGAAACTCTGGCTCAATTTCAAGGTCGGATAGATCAGTTTCAGACTAACATGGTTGTTATCATGGAACTCCTTCGTGCTCAGAAGGACGTCGTTGGTGCTGCCATTGTTGTTGCAACTGCCACTGATGTAACTGTCGTCACTCCTGTTGTGACTGTTCCTCCTATTGTTACAGCTACTCCTGCTGATGTTCCTTCTCCTGCTACTATTGAAGTATCGGTTGAGCCTGTGATTCAGTTTACTGTTCATCCGTCGAATTCTCAATTCGGGTTGAACAAAATGCCTGTTGCTTTTCCTTGGGGCATGCCTCCGAATTTCACTCCTCATATTGAAAATAATGGTGCCTTCATACCATATCAGCCTTTTGTTGTGCCTATGCCTAATGGAAATGCTGCTGCATATCCGTGGGGTATGCCTACTCCAATTCCACCTCCGGTAGTGAATGATGATCATGAGAATCTTCAGACTCGTCAGACTCCTATGTTGGTTGATATTAAAACTCCTGATGATGATGAGCATGCATATAGGAATCCTCCTCTTCATGTTCTGTTTCAATCCTAAGCTGCTCAAACTGTTGTTCAGAATGTTCATTCTAGACTGCTTTACCCTGGGGCATCTTCAGTTATCGTGGTACCTCCTCAGAATTATTCGTTTGGTGTTAAGATGGGTCAGAATGCTGGTCAGATGGTTAATCAGAGATTGGTATATCCTTCTCAGTTTACTACTCTACAAGTGAACGCTCCGCCACATCTCAGCTGCCAAATCCTCAGATTCTTGTCAGGCCTGCTGATCAGAGTAGACCTGCTGGTTGCAAGTTGTTGGAAGACTGTATCAGGGCTATTGAAGGGTTTTCTGCTTTTGGCATGGAGGTCAAGGACTTATGTTTAGTTCCAAATGTTGTACTGCCGCATAAATTCAAGATACCTGAGCTTCCAAAGTATAAAGGTTTGAGTTGCCCACGTAGTCACATCACTATGTACTGCAGGAAGATGGCATCCTATATTGATAATGATGAATTGCTAGTTCATTGTTTTCAAGATAGTTTGTTTGGTGCTTCATTGGATTGGTACATGGGTTTAGAACGCCACAAAATCCGTATTTGGAGAGATTTGTCTTAGGCATTCTTGAGACAATACAAATATAATCTTGATTTGGAGCCTACCAGATTACAATTGCAAAACCAATCTCAGCGTTCAGCTGAAACATTTAAAGAATATACACAAAGATGGCGTGAGATGGCATCTCGTGTGCAACCCGCTCTCTCTGACAATGAGCTGGTTGACATCTTTATGGGTACATTGCAGAGATTCTACTATGAGAAAATGGCGGGTAGTTCTTCATCGAACTTTGATGACATTGTAGCCATCGGTGAACGAATTGAGAACGAGTTGAAGACTGGAAAGATTCCTAGAGCTGCTTCCCAGCAACCGATTAACAGAAAGTCTCAGAACAGACAGTCAAAGAAAAAAGAAGGTGAAGCCAACGCTGTGACAGCTCAAGTTTCTCCTCAGTATCAAGCACCCATGGCTCCCATGCCTTACTATCTATATTTGTACATTGCTGCTGCACAATATCAACAACCTCCGTACCATTATCATCCATAACAACCAATATAGAATGCACAGAATCAATAACAACCACAATGTCAACAACAGTCTCAACAAAAAAAATAGAAATCAACAGAATCAAAACCGTCAAAACAACAACCATCAAGGAAATCGTAAGCGTCCAAATTTTGACAGTATCCCAGTGCCATACACTGAATTGTTCCCTTACTTGGTTCACCAAGGGACAATTGTTCCACAAGAGATTGCACATACGATTCCTCCATTCAACCCAAAGCATAATCCAAATGCGTCTTGTGCCTATCACTTCTGATATATAGGACATGCAACAGAGGACTGTATTGTTTATAAAACCAAGGTTCTGGAACTCATTGATCAAAATATTTTGACTTTTGTTGAGGAAGGTCCTAATATTCAGCATAATCCGTTGCCCAATCACGGTGGACCTGTGATTAACATGGTTGAGGATAATTCAAGGGCTGAGTTAATCATGGATGTTAATCATGGTTGTGAATGTTATAGCCACTGGAGATATGAATTGTAGTGGATATGTATTCGCTCTGAAGGTCACTACAAAGCATGTTCAAGTTCCAACTCTTGTTCCTCCCAAGGAGAAGCCTGCACCCACAACCCCTGTTGTTCAACAAGGGGCATCTACTACCGTATCAGTGCCAACTATTCCGTCTAAGGATGTTACAAAGAGCAAGGAGACAATCGATGATCTAGTGTTCCTAAGGTTGATCAAGAAAAGTGACTTTAAAATTATGGATCTAGAGTTCCTATAGGATCTCGATCTTGTCCTTACTCATGAGCTCGCCCGCGCACAGATCAGCTTTGTTGAAAGTTTTGAACACTGCCCATGTGATGCATGATATATTCGTTGTCGAGTCTGATGATGTTGTGGCTAACATAACTGCAAGCAGATACTTGGGCTTTAATGAATCAGGATTGCCTCCTGAAGGAGCCGCCCACAATCGAGCATTGCACATATCCATAACCTACATGGACACCTTATTATCTCGTGTTCTTGTGGACACCGGTTCTTCCCTCAATTTGATGCCTAAGGGCACATTGAGTCAATTACTAGTGGAAGGGAACGAGATAAGGCCGAGCGTATCTCGTGTTCTTGTGGACACCGGTTCTTCCCTCAATTTGATGCCTAAGGGCACATTGAGTTAATTACTAGTGGAAGGGAATGAGATGAGGCTGAGCGCCTTAGTTATCAGAGCCTTTGATGGTTCTCGAAGGCAACTCATCGAAGAAGTGGATTTAACCATCAAGGTTGGACCGCATTTATTCACCATTACCTTCCAAGTGATGGATATCAATCCCGCATACAGTTTCCTATTGAGTCGTCAGTGTATTCACGCCACAGGGGGAGTCACGTCCACTTTACATCAGAAATTGAAATTCATATTTGATGATAAGCTGGTCATCGTCTGTCGTGAAAAGGATCTAATTGTAAGCGAATTGTCATCTTTCTGATATGTCGAGACCGAAGAAGGCATAGCTGAGGTTCCGTTGCAGTGTCTCGAGTTCGAAGATGTCAGCTTTGCTTCAACTAGTCAAAGTAGATCACCGTAAATGACCTTGGCATCCGCCAAGAACATCAAAGAGACCATCAAGAAAGGTGCTTTGCCTGGATGGGGGCATGTGATTGATGTGGTTGAGAAGAATAATCAATTTGGATTGGGTTATCATCCTAGTCGATAGTCCAGTTCACATGGTCAGAAGTATTGCAGCTTAATCAAATTCACTAGCGCGGGTTTTCAAAAGGGTGACGTCGTGGTAGCCATTGATGATGCTGGTCCTAGTAACCAGATTTCAAGCTTTGTGCGCAAGTGCCCGCCGGGTTTCAAGCTCGACAACTGGACATCTACCGTGACTCCTATGGTTTTTCCAACAAACATGTAATGCATTTTGCTTTCTCATTCCCTCGTCCTCGCCCGAGACGAGTGGATAGCTTTAAAAGGGCCTCACGCTTTTGCAATATTATGTGATCAATAAATAAAAAGCTTTTTCCATTCAAAATCTCGCTCTATTTTTTTTCTTTATTTTACTTTTTCACAAAAAAATGGAAAAAGTTTCTTTTATTTTCACTTTTTCAAAGTAGCTTATTCTAAACATATTCATAACACATGCAGAACAAATAAATGCATTGATAACAACATGGCAAACATCCATTGTAATTCTGGGATTCCAATCAACCAAGCCGAAGAAGATGGTGAGGAAGATTGTGAATTACCAGCTGAACTAGCAAGGCTCCTTGAGAACGAGCAGAAAGAGATTCAGCCACACAAAGAGCTAGTGGAAGTTGTCAATCTTGGTACCGATGAGGTCAGAAGAGAGGTCAAGGTTGGCGCGTCCCTCGTAAAGCATGTACACTCTGAGTTGGTCATGTTATTGAAAGAGTATGTTGATATCTTCGCCTGGTCTTATCAAGATATGCTTGGGTTGGATACCAACATCGTTGAACATCACTTGCCACTCAAGCCCGGATGTCCTCCTGTCAAGCAGAAACTAAGGAAGACTAGACCTGACATGGCACTCAAAATTAGAGAAGAGGTAAAGAAAAAACTTGATGCTGGGTTCCTGGCTACTTCCGAATATCCTGAATGGATTGCTAACATTGTCCCGGTTCCAAAGAAAGATAGGATATTCAGAATGTGTGTGGATTATAGAGATCTCAATAAGGCAAGCCCGAAAGATGATTTTCCTTTGCCTCATATTGATGTCTTGGTAGATAACACATCGCAATTCTTTTTCTTTTCGTTTATGGTCGATTTCTCAGGATATAATCAGATCAAGATGTCCCCAAATGATATGGAGAAGACTACTTTCATCAAGCCATGGGGTACATATTGCTACAAAGTCATGCCATTTGGTTTGAAGAATGCAGGGGCAACATACTAACGTGCCATGACAACCCTCTTTCACGACATGATCTATAAAGAGATTGAGTTTTACGTGGACGATATGATTGCCAAGTCCAAGAATGAAGATGATCACTTGGTCCATCTGAAGAAACTATTTGACAGACTCCAGAAGTTTAGATTGCAGTTGAATCCTGCGAAGTGCATCTTCGGGGCTCGATCTGGCAAACTGTTGGGTTTTATTGTGAGCCAGAAGGGCATTGAAGTTGATCCTGATAAGGTTCGGGCATTTCAGAACATGCCGCCTCCCAAAACAGAAAAAAAAGTCCGTGGCTTTCTGGGCAGACTTAATTACATCTCAAGATTCATATCTCACTTGACGGTTACCCGTGAACCGATATTCAAATTACTAAGAAAAAATCAATTGGTCGAATGGAACAATGATTGTCAAGAAGCATTTGACAAAATAAAACAATACTTGCAAGAACCGCCGATCTTAGTACTGCCGGTTCTTGGTACGCCTTTAATCATGTATCTCATCGTTCTCGATGAATCGATGGGTTGTGTATTGGGTCAACATGACGACACTGGTAGAAAAGAACTTGCAATTTACTATCTGAGCAAGAAGTTCACTAATTGTGAGACCAGATACTCACTGTTGGAGAAAACTTGTTGTGCTCTAGTCTGGGCTGCTTGACGCCTAAGACAATACATGATTTTCCACACTACTTTATTGATATCCAAAATGGATCCGATAAAGTACATATTCGAAAAGGCCGCTGTCTCTGGAAGGATTGCTCGGTGGCAGTTGCTGTTAACTGAGTATGATATCCAACATGTTACCCAAAAACCAATAAAAAGGAGTGTCTTGTCTGACTACCTTGCTCATCAACCTGTAGAGGGTTATCAATAAATGAAGTTTTACTTTCCCTATGAGGATGTTCTGTTTATCAGAGATTACGAAACTCCAGATCCTGACATAGGACCCGAACCAGGGGCACGATGGACGCTCATGTTCAACGGTGTCTCCAATGCTAAAGGCCATGGAATTGGTGCTATCCTCATCTCTCTAATAGGTTTTCACCTTCCCTTCACTTCCAAATTATGCTTTGCATGCACCAATAATATGGCTGAATACGAAACATGCATCTATAGTATTGAAGCAGAAATTGACATGAGAATCAAAATTCTTAAGGTCTATGGAAACTCTGCTTTGGTTATTGGCCAAGTCAGAGGGAACTTTGTGACTCGGGATTCCAAGCTGGTTCCGTACCAAAAGCACATCGCGAAATTGATTCCTTACTTTGATGAGATCTCTTTTCATCAGATCCCTAGAGAGGAAAATCAACTAGCTGATGCTCTTGCTACCTTGGCATCCATGTTCAAGGTCAAGTGAAAGAATGAAGCTCCTTCTATCCATATTAATCAGTTGAACAAACCAGCGCACTGTTTAGCAATCGAGGATGAGTCTGATGACAAGCCTTGGTTCTAAGACATCAAGAGATATTTGGAAAAACAGGAATATCCTGAGGGTATTACTATCACTGACAAGAAAGCTCTTAGACGGCTTTGCGCAAAATTCTTCTTAAGTGGTGGTGTACTGTACAAGAGGAATTATGATTCTGTGTTGCTCAGATGTGTGGATAGACACAAAGCAAACACGATCATAAAGTCTATACATGAGGGCTGCGAGGGTGTACTTGCTAAAGGTCCTGCCATGGCCAAGAAGATTCTTCGAGCTGGATATTACTGGACAACAATGGAGGTAGATTGTTACAAGTTTTCCAAAAGATGTCACAAGTGCCAAATCTATGGTGGCAAGATCCATGTGCCTCCAACTCCGCTAAATGTCTTGACTTCGCCTTGGCCTTTCCCTATGTGGGGTATAGATATGATTGGAATGATCGAACCGAAGGCTTCCAACGGTCACTGATTCATTATAGTTGCTATCGACTACTTCACTAATTGGGTTGAAGTTGCTTCTTACACAAACGTCACATGACAAGTGGTTGCCAGATTTGTCAAGAATGAGATAATTTGTCGCTATGGTATTCCTAGCAGCATTATCACTAACAATGCAAGCAACCTGAATAACAAAATGATGAAAGAGTTGTGTTAATAATTCAAGATCGAGCACCATAACTCTTCACTATACCAGCCCAAGATAAATGGTGTCGTCGAAGCAGCAAACAAAAACATCAAGAGGATTGTCCAGAAAATGGTCAAAACTTAGAAGGATTGGCATGAAATGCTTCCCTTTGCACTACATGGTTACAGAACGTCGGTCCGCACTTCTACTGGGGAAACTCCATATTTGCTTGTGTATGGTATGGAGGTTGTTTTACGCATTGAAGTCGAGATCCCTTCGTTCAGAGTCATCATGGAAGCAGATCTTGATGAAGCTGAATGGGTCCAATCCAGATACGACCAACTGAATCTCATCGAAGAGAAGCGCCTTACTGCCGTTTGTCATGGACAATTGTATCAGAGATTCCTCAAGCGAGCTTTTGACAAGAAAGTTGTCCCTCGAGCGTTCCATGAAGGTGAACTCGCGCTCAAGAGGTATTCACTTATTTACTCGGATCCACGAGGCAAGTGGACTCCCAATTACGAAGGATCATTTGTTGTTAAGAAGGCCTTCTCAAGCGGAGCCCCGATCCTCACCACCATGGATGGGGAGGAGTTGCCATCGCCCGTGAACTCTGATGAAGTCAAAAAATATTATGCCTGAAAAAAATGGATAAAGAGCCTGCTAGATTGACATCCGCAAGGACAATCTAGGCAAAAATGGGCGTCCCAATGGACCAAAAAAAGAAATGTCCATACAAAAGTTAGGGACAATGCAAAAAACAATAATAACCTGCTAAGTTGAAAACCCGAAAGGGCGACTTAGGCAAAAATGGGTATCCCGGTGGACGAAAAATATAGAAATATGTCCAGGAAAAAATTAGGGATAAAGGAATTTGACTGTAAACACTTGAGCCCCTCTTCATAAGAGTTGGACCTCAGACGGTAACAGAGCAGCTAATTCATCATCAACTGGCCCGAGGCGTTGGAACCTAGACATGCAATGGATGGTAGCCAATGTTGTAATCAATGCAAAACATAATTTCCCTTTGCCATTTACATTTGTTTTTCAATTTTATTGCAAATTTCTTCAAATATTTTTTGCATCCTTGTACACATCTTATGTACATGTTTTCACATTTCAATAAAAGTTCATCATTCGATTTCTCAATTGTTTTCTTTTCAGTATTTTGTTTGCGAAATAAACGATTATTTGTGATCACATAATACTATAAAGCGTTGAGAATAATAAAAAGCTAAATCAATGGAGAAAGCATTATTCATTGCATATTTTACTAGTAATTCCTACAGGATAATCGGTCATATCCATTGGCAAGCCTAACGCTCGACCAACACTATGATGGTTCTTTAAAGATGAGGCCATCTCCCCAACAGAGCCATCATTTCCCCAGCAAGCGCCATTATGGTTCTTCAGAAATGTTGTTTACCTCCCATTTCTCTGGAAGATCCGTAATGTCCCTAGTAAAGTTGCCTTGATGTGCCTCAAGCTGAGACATGTTGTTCTCTTATCCCCAGCAAGGGTCGTACATCATGCCCAGCATGTCGAAACCGTCATTCCCCAACAGTGGTATGTTTTGGTTTCCTATTTTCCTAAGCAAGAAGATCCTCTGGACCTTGGTAATTCCCTGCAGCAGAGTCAGTCAAGGTGAAAGGTCATCCAAGTAACAATATTGGTAATAGCTTAGAGATCGGAGATTTCTAGGTTCGTTCCCCAGCCAGAGTTAGTCATGGCTTGCAGATCGTCCTGATTCTTTTATCCCTAGCAATGTCAATGGTGATAGTCTATAAATTTGAGATTTCTCGGTTTCTTCCCCAGCGGAGTCGTCACCCTTTGTGGGCTATTTCTCCAGCAGGAGCCGTCTTCATCTGTGGTTTCTTTCCCCAGCCGAGGATGTCCAGTTCGCTTTGCTACAATCTATACCTAACCGCTGCACAGTACCTTAACCTGCACCCTTGCATGACATAATATCAAGCATCATGTAGAACAGCACATACATAGCATGTGCATCAATCATGCTCCTTTTTAGTCTGATTCATCTCTCTAGCAGATTTTCAGCGAAACCTGTCACCTAATCAAACTTTCTACACTTTCACCTCTTTTTTTCCGCCGCGGCCAAACTTTCGAGCTACTCTTTTATTTAATCCCCTTCTACCTCGAATCATCAAAAAGTTGGCGCAATTTGTACATTCAGGTCCAAGAGGATTAAATAGAGGCAACTGTCGTAACTGGAAATTTGACCTCCCGTTTTGCCTTTTGCTTAAGCACGTGCATTCGCGTCGCTAGCATAAGCGGGCATATTTTTTTTCTATGATTCTTGTTGCAGGAATATTTCAGGTTTTTAAGCCCGATTCATCGCAACCTCACAAGGTCATCAAATCCTCAAAACAAGCACAAAATAATGGTTTCCATGATTATTCATCAAAGCAAGAGGTGGAAAATCGAAACTAGGACCTCAACACCAATTCTTAAGCAATTTGGGCAATTTTACCTAGAGTAACTGATTACTCTGTTTTTAGGCAAAAACAGGGTAATCGATTACCCTGTAAAGTTTTGCAATTCCTGCTGCATTTTTGGGACAACCACCTTGCACTCTCTTTGTTCTTTGATCCCACTTGTTTCTAGCATGATGTGGAATATTCTAGACTCTTCAAAGATTCACTTAGATTTGCTACAATGTATCATTTACAATCAAGACCACCATGCACCTCTATTTCCAAACATGTGCACCATTGGATTTGAAGCTTGCCTTGGGATGTTCCCACCAAGTTAACAAATAACTAACTGAGTTAACCTCTAACTCAGTGAGTTAGATGTAACTAACTCCAAGCTTAATGCCAAACCACCCTAAGCTAGCTCCAAACCAAGTGCCAACCCTATCAACTCCAAACCAAAACTCTATATAAACAAGCCTTCAATCATTTTTCAAAGACCTTCAACCATTTCACACATTTCTCACACTTCACTCTCAATTCTCCCACATTCTCTCTAATTTTTTCTGCAACTTCTTCATCTCCATTTTCTTCCCAAACCTCACTATAGCTTTTCACCATTGAAGATTAATCACTTTCACCTTGGAAGTGATTATTTCTTGAGCTTAACCTTCATCACCTTGCAATTATACTTGATTTTCTGGAGTTTTATTAGCTTTTTGGATTCATCTTAAGTGTTTGCTTCAAGATTCTACGGTGTGAATTCATATTTCAGATATTTCGTCGCAATTTGCTCAGTTTCGATACAATTCGAATACAATTGAAGATTCCTCTGGTTTTCTTTGATTATCTTCATCAAGATTCATTTGCAACAACATCCAAGGAACATCTCAGCCTTGTAGGTTGGTCTTTCTATGGATATTTTACTGTTTCGAACGTTTTCGTATCATTCGCGACGTAGTTTTGATGCTTTTTGTGTGTGAATTGATTATGCCATTATTTGATCCATGATCTTAATGATTTAATTGATTCCATTGCTGGTTTTTTGTTGTTGTTAAACTTGATTTTCATGCACAAATTCATACCCTAGCATGTGGTAGTTTGGACAAGTGATTTAGGTGCTGAAAGTGCTTTTTGAGAAGCTGTTTTTGCCATTGTTACAATGGTAACCGATTACTCAAAAGAGAGTAACCGATTACTCTACACGTTTTTCACCAGCTCTGCCTTTTTCAAGAAAGTAACTGATTACCTGCTTTGTGGTAATCGATTACCACTGTAACAAAGCGCCATTTTTGAGTTTTTTCAAGCTTGTTTGACATCCTTTCCTCCTCGAACTTCTATGGATTGATATGCTTGATATTTGCGGATGTTTTAGGTGCTGTTAAGCCTCTGTTTGATGCATGCTTGAAATAATTCGATGCACGATTTATCGATTCTTGTAATTGTTCACATTTTTGACATTACATGAACATGTGGATTCTTGCACACCTTTGTTCACATGTTAACATGATTTGTGATGCATGCTAATTGACATTTGGTACTGTTTTGCAAATTCATTCTTGATCACATTAAATTTGTTCTTCATTGAGAAAGTTTAATCTTGTATAATCAATAATGCACCCTTTGCTTTAATAATTTTTCAATTCATTGTGGAAATTTATTAGCTTATTCCTCCCTTTTGAGTAATTAATCTAAACTTCGTTTTGATTATTAATCTTCCCGTTAGCGCTTCTCTTTACGTTTCCTTTAGAGATTTCTCTCTCTCTCTCTCTCTTCCCCCCGCGGAGTCAAAGTTTCGAGCGAAACTGGAGCAATGTATAACTTGGAGCTGTTATGCTCTCCGTTTCAATTTTTGCACTGCGCTCTGTGTGTTAGAGAAGGAATGATAATGGAGAATACCTACTCTCATTATGACTACTTCAGGTAGGAGACGAATGACCCTGTGCCTGGCTTAGTCACCTATATTCCTAGGCGATAGTGTATCTCATTCCCCGGCAAAGTCGGTTCCCCGATCACTCTTGTCTCTTTTAATTTGTCTTTTTATTAATCACCATCCGCTTGGTTAAAGATCATTGTCTTTTGGGTTAACACCCACCTTTTATTTCGATATTCTTGTCCTGTGGTCAATCATTGCTTATTGATTCCCCAGAAGGGTCTTAATCCCTTGTTTCTTCGGTCAACACAGTCTTCCTGTTAAACACCGAAACCTTGGCGGAGTTCGTAACCTTCTCTTTGTTCTTCTCCCTTTGATTGGTTAATCACTGCCTGTCAGTTAAGACACCAATTTGCACCTTTTCCTCATTTAACCACATCCTTCCTATTAAAACATTGATCCCCTTTCGAGTTAATCACCTTCTCTAGGCTAATCACTCGTTTCTTTTCAGTTAATCATAGTTTCTCTGTTAACACCAAATCCTCAGCGGTTAGCAACCTCTTTTGTTTCAATACCCTTCTTCGTTGGTCAAGTACTGTTTGTTCAGTCCGTACCGACATCCCCTTTGGGTCATAACCTTTGCTTGGTTACACACCCGTCCTTTGGGTCACAACCTTCGCTTGGTTCTACACCCATTCTTTTTGTTGATCACAGTCACACTGTTAAAACCAATGCTTCTCTCCTCCCAGAGTTGCACTTTTTTGCTTTCCTCGGTTAACCACTATTTATCAATTAATATACAGAAATCCCTTCAGAGTCAAACACCTTCTCTTGGTTAAGTACTCTCTTCTTTTGGTTCATCACAGCCTGTATGTTGACACCAAATCCTTTTTCCCCACCAGATTCGTTATTTCTTTCCCTCTGGTTAACCACTGTCAGTCAGTTAACATACCGTACTCTTTTCCTCTCTTTTTTTAATTCCCGGCACGATCTCTAACCCTCAGATCCCTGACATGGTCACTTTATTTTCTTACCTCCCCGGTGGAGTCCTTTATATTCCTTTTGCTTCTTTATCTTCTTGGTTTCTACACCACTCTTGCAGTTTATCCTCAGCACAGTTATTACTTTTCCTTTGCAGTTCTTTCTTGGTTCTCACACCAATTCTTTTGCATCCCCAACGGATCTATCTTTTATCTTCTTTTGCTCTTGGTTTTGACACCACTTTCCTTTTCCTTTTCCGTCTTAGTTCCTCGAACTACGGAAGCTCTGATTCTTCATTCATTCGAATGTAAGATACGTAGGCACAAGATTGCGATGATCTTGGCGAGCACACTTCCACCTTCTTCCTTTCCTCTCTCTTTCCCTGGTTTGATGAACTACGATGCTCTAATTTACTCATTGCACTATGAGGGTACGTAGGCACGAGGGCCCTAATCCTCCGCGAGCACTTTCTTTCTTTCTTTCTTTTTTCTCTCTTCTCATTTCTTCGTTAGCTAGGAACCTTTAGATAGATAACCCATCCAAGCCTAGAAGCAAGCGAAATGGTTCCCGTCGAGTACGACGGATGCGTTATGTGCTAGTACCTTCCTTTCGCATAACCAACCCCCTGACCCGTTTCTCTTCCCTTTGGATTTTATCGATATTTTCCCTGTCCTTTAGGACTAAATAAAGTTCGGTGGCGACTCTGTTGTATCTTTTAATGTGCGATTCACTCAGGTATAATCCCGCTAGCTTAACTTAGTCTTTCATACCAAGCTTTAGGAGCTTGTTTCAGACCACATAATGAATTTTTAAGTTTGAAAACAAAATCAGGGTTTTCAGGACTCTCAAAGCCAAGGGGTTGGTGCACATACTGTTAGAGCAAGAGTTGTCTCTGCAAGTCATCTCTATGTTTATATGATAACAATGAGTATTTGTGAAAGAACTATTTTATGTTCTAATGTGTGTTGTGTGCAGATCATAATCAAAGAAGATATCAGATCCAACATGCACCAGCAAGATGTGCGTAAATGTTCATATGTGAGTTACTATGTGTAACACAAGTCGCAAGAAGCAAGTATGCTTCCGTATCTGATCATAATCATAAAGATCCAAGGATGTCGATATTGCTGTTGCAATGCTCTTGTGGATGCTCTCTGAAAGTGGTTATGATTCTGAAGATAACGAAGCTTCTGAAGAGATAATCTTCTGGGAGAACCGAAGTGCTGAAGATTCTCATGACTTGAAGTTCTGAAGGCTGAAGGCTCTGAAGACCAAGTGCACAAAGACTCTGAAGACTTATGTGTTCTGAAGATTATGATCCTAAATGTCAAGTGCTGAAGACTATGAAGACAGATTCCTAATGGACAAGTTCTGAAGACTCTGAAGACTTGAAGCAGTAAAGATAACGGGTTTCAAGACAAGTACTGAAGTTCTGAAGACAGATTCCTAATGGACAAGTTCTGAAGACTGAAGACTTGAAGATTCAGAAGACCCAATTATAAAGTCTCTACTCGTGCTTCAATTAATTACCATCAGAAGCCTCTGAAGATTTGAAGACAAATGTTACCGTTAGCAATGAATGTACACCTTTCCAAAAAGATCTATCCCGTCACTTCTTCTACAGTAAAAAGTAGATACAGTAGTACAACTTTCATCATTGTTCAACGAATCTTTTCAAATAGCAAACGGCTCTCTAACGGCTCTATTTATCACTCAGCTATTTAAAGGAAAGAAATATATGCTTCTGAGCGTCGTGATTTTGCGCATCAAAATCGTCTCAACGATCAAGATCATCATCGTCAAACACAGTTGCTGCTGTTAAAATAGAAACACAACCATTGTTGTTGAAGCTCAAAGATCATCATTCAACACAACAACAATTCATTGGTACATAAGCTGTTGATGAACAAGGCAATATTATAAATCAGTCAAGTCATCAACCAACTACATCATCTCTGAAATCAAAGATCAAAAGCAAGGGCGTTATTGCTCCAAGCTTGCTCAATGAAGAAGATGAAGAATTCTCAAGATGTTATTCAACTGTCAAATCATGTACATATTGTTAGAATCATGTAGTTTGCAAGGAGCTATTACTCATATCTTGCTAGAACAATGTGTGTTCTTTTGTACTTACACTTAGGAGTTATCTTCTTGTTAAGAAGCATCATTGTAATCTCATGTTCAACTAATTCTATGTGAATTAGGATTCCTCAAGTGATCAGTGTTATCGGAGACTTGAGAAGACATTGACTTGGTGTCATTGTGGAAATCCTGAAATATGGTCAATGATAGTCATATCTTAAAGAGGACCAATGTTGGGTCAGACTCTTGTGAGATCACTGATGGAACTCATTGAAAATCCTGGAAGAATGGTCAGTAAATGTTGTATTCGTTAAGTCGAATCCCTGAATGTTTAACTGTGAAATCCTGATAGTAGATCTTGCGAGATTGGAACCTATTGGGTCGATGTTCGTTATATCTATTAACTTGGATCCCTGAACAGTTCATTGTGGGTTAGTTGTAACGCCCCGTTTTGCCAATTTTATATTATTGAGTCTTTTTGGATTATTTTATTATTATTTTATTTTATTCTCGACTTTTATGCGAAAATATGTTATTTTTCGTCGTGATTATATTTTATCGCGTTTTGGGAACATTTGCGGGATATTTGAGTGTGGGGGTATTTTGGGCATTTCACATCTTATTTTTGATAAGTTAGAAAATAGAAAGAAAAATAGTAAGAGAAAAGAGAAAAGAAGAAGAAAAGAGAGAAAGAGAAGAAAAGAGAGAAAGAAGAAGAAAGTGGGAAAAAAAATCATCAAGAACAATTTCTAGGAATCGATTAATCGGGTAAGGGTGCGAAACTCGATTATTCTATGATTGTATACGATTATGTATGTGTTTTGTTGTTGTTTTTGGATTGATTTGGAGAATATTAGTAAAACCTAGATTGTGTAAAAATTGATTAGAAATGAATTTGATTGTAGTAAAAGTCTTGTTGAATGCATTGTTGATTGTTCATACATGTTTGTGGTATGCTATTACACTTCAAATTGCTGTTTTTCTGAGTTTTAGGTGAAGAAATTGGTTGATGTTGGGTTGGAAAACGCAGAAATTGTTCTGCAGAATTTTTCTGGGTATGCTCTGGCCATACGCGTAAGGGGCATGTCCATACGCGTATGAGCCAAGGCGATACGCGTATCATTGGCTTGTTTTTGGGCCAATACGCGTATGAATCTTGGCATTACGCGTAACATGGGCGAGCCATGGGCCAATACGCGTATGGGTTTTGGAACGAGGAATTTGTGAAGGAAATGGGTTCTGTCCGTACGCGTATGGGCATGAGTGATACGCGTATGGACAGGAGAATGTCAAAAATGTGATTTTTCAAAATGTGTTTTCGGTTTTGTCCGTAACTTTGGTTCCGATTATCCGATTTTTGCATTCTTGGTGTCGTTGGAAAGGTATCGAACTGTACTTTGTGAATATGAGGTTTTGAGAATCGTTAGCCGATTAAATTTGGTCGGAAAATGTGAATAGTGTCGAATCTCGACTTTTGTCGTTTTTAATAGTGCGTATTTGACTTGTATTGTGTTATATGTTTGTGCTTTGGATGTGTATGCCTTATGTGCTGTTGTGATGACGATTTGTGGCCGAGAGGCAAGAAAATGCTAAGTGTGGTATATTGGTGTTTGTGGCCATTTTGGGCAATTGTGTGCATTACTTTGTGTGCACTTGAAATACATGAATATTGTTGATGCATGAGTATTTGATGTTGGCATGAGTCATTAATGTGTCAAGTATCATGATATGTATTCTTGCATGGGAAGATTCATAGATGAATCAGTTTTATAGTCTTACGCCATGAAATATTGGTAGAAGCGATTAATCCCAATTGATTGTGCGCCCTGAAATACTGGTAGAAAGCAATCGGATTGTGCGCCCTGAAATACTGGTAGAAAGCAATCCATAAACGTCGTTCGCCCTGAAATATTGGTTTATAGCGACGGGGAACATCGTAGGCCCGACGGGGAGTTACTCTATGTAACGAGCGATGATTCCAAGAGTTCCTGGGGGACTAATGAATTACAAGATTTGAAGTCGGTACCGCATGGCATGTGCATAGAGTCGTTGTGTCGGTCTATGTGCATTGCATAAATCATGAGTAATTGTGCTTGGAACGTGTTTGATTGTATTGTGAATGATTGATGTGATGTGGTACACGATAAGTGAGAATTGTACCGTGTGATATTATATGCGACTGTTGAGCATTTGTGGTGAGAATGTGTTGCTTGTGTATTTTTGTGTTAATATATATAATTTTATGCAATTATATTATGGTTGTTTTCTCACCCTTCTGCTGTTTTATAACGCTCTATGAGGCGTTGCAGATTAGGTTTGCTGGAGGTATTCTTTTTTTGAAGCTTTGCATCTTCATTATTTTGGTCGGTCGGCTCTGATATGTGACTCCGGGTAGTTAGGGTGGCCGCGTGCTATTGTTTTGTATATCTGATGATATATTATATTTTGGTTGTACATATGCTACTTGATGTATGACAAACTGTTTATATGTGTATATGTTAATCAGATTTTAGATTTTCCGTTTTATTTCTAATTTCTGAAAAGTGGGTGTAAGGAACGAAGTTTCCTCTGTATGATTGCTACCCCACAGTTGCATATCATTATGGGCAGGTGTTGCATGTTATGTGTATATTTTGGTTACGTTGATGGGATGTCTCCTTTCTATGCCGTGTTTTCAAATGTACTCTGATCAATTTTTGAATTTTTCTTTTAACTGCTTTAAATGCATGCTAATTGGGGGTATTAGATTGGGGGCGTCACATTAAGTGGTATCAGAGCTGGTTGTGTCAGTTTGTGTCAGTTGTGGTTGTTGTGTCTGGCATATTGGGCGAGTTACGTTGGACGAGTTGTTGTTTAACCATAATTTGTTATCATTGGAAACGTTCAGATTATGGCTGGAAGACGTGATGCTGCTATGACTGCGGCCATGCAAGCTATGGCGCAGGCGATGCAGAATTTACCGAATGCTGCGGCGGACGAGGAGTCGCGTAGTATGGATAAGTTTCAGAAGAATAACCCACCGAGCTTCAATGGTACTCATGATCCTGAGGGAGCACAGATTTGGCTGAAGAAGATTGAGAAGATCTTCCGTTTCATTAAGTGTTCCGAGGATCAGAAAGTGCAGTTTGGTACTCATGTGCTGGAAAAGGAAGCTGAAGATTGGTGGATAAATGCTTCTCAGAGGTTTGAGGAGGATGAAATAGTGGTTACGTGGGCTGTGTTCAAAGATGCTTTTCTCGAAAAGTATTTTCCGGAAGATGAGAGAGGTAAGAAGGAAATTGAATTTCTTGAACTGAAACAGGATAATTCCTCTGTTGCGGATTATGCTGCTAAGTTTGAGGAACTTGTGAAGTTCTGTCCTAATTATAATACAGCGGGTTCAGAGAGGTCGAAGTGTTTGAAGTTTGTGAATGGCTTGAGGCCAGAAATCAAGCAGGGTATCGGTTATCAGGAGATAAGACAGTTTTCAGTGTTGGTGAACAAGAGTCGGATCTTTGATGAGGATAGCAAAGCACGTGCTACTCATTACAAGAATCTGAATGATAAGAAAGGAAAGGGGCAGTTCAGAGGTAGGCCTTATGTTACCCCTGTTGACAAAGGGAAACAGAAGTTTGCTTTTGATAGGAAGCCTAGTGGTGGAGGAATGAATTCTGCTGTGAAATGTTACAATTGTGGTGGTTTAGGACATCGTATATCGGAATGTAAGAGGAAAATGAATAATGTGGATATGTGTGCTAGTTGTGGTTTGAAAGGTCATGTGGCTGCTGATTGTAGGAGGAAGAATGGAGTTACATGTTATAATTGTGGGGAAGTTGGTCATGTTAGTACAAGGTGTACGAAACCAAGACAGGCTCAACCTGGAGGAAAAGTGTTTGCACTAGCAGGAACTCAGACCTCGAATGCAGATCGTTTGATTAGAGGTACTTGCTTTATTAATAATACGCCTTTAATTGCTATTATTGATACTGGAGCGACTCATTCGTTTATTTCGTCTGAGTGCGCGAAGAGTTTGAATCTTGTGTTGTCTGTGATGGGTGTTGAGATGGTTATTGATACTCCAGCGATGGGATCAGTAACTACTTCTATGGTTTGTCTAAATTGTCCTTTAGCCATTTATGGTAAAGATTTTGTGATGGATTTGGTGTGTTTACCATTGGAAGGGTTAGATGTGGTGTTGGGAATGAACTGGTTACAATTTAATCGGGTTCACATTGATTGTTATCATAAGCTAGTAAGGTTTCCTTCTCTGGAGGAAGACGAAGACTCGAGTTTCTTATCTACCAAAGAGTTGAAGAGACTTTTGGCGGATGAGGCTCAGTTGTTCGGTGTGTTTGCATCGTTGTCGGTGGAGAGTAAAGTTTCTCTTGAGGTATTTCCTGTTGTGTGTGATTTTCCTGAGGTATTTCCTGAAGATATTTCAGATGTGCCGCCGGAGAGAGAGGTGGAATTCTCGATAGATCTAGTCCCTGGTACTAGACCTGTTTCTATGGCACCTTATCGAATGTCGGCATCTGAATTGGTGGAGTTGAAAAAGCAGTTGAATGACTTACTGGAAAAGAGGTTCGTAAGACCAAGTGTTTCTCCTTGGGGTGCTCCAGTTTTGTTGGTGAAAAAGAAAGATGGGAGTATGCGATTATGTATTGATTATCGCCAGTTGAATAAAGTGACGATTAAGAACAAATATCCGCTTCCAAGGATTGATGATCTGATGGATCAGTTGGTTGGTGCTTGTGTATTTAGTAAGATTGACTTGAGATCGGGGTACCATCAGATAAGGGTGAAAGAAGAAGATATTCAGAAGACGGCCTTTAGGACACGCTACGGGCATTACGAGTTTGCTGTGATGCCGTTCGGGGTTTCTAATGCGCCTGGTGTGTTCATGGAATACATGAATCGGATTTTCCACGAGCATTTGGATCGTTTTGTGGTGGTGTTTATTGATGATATTTTAATCTATTCTAAGTCTCGTGAGGAACATGCAGAGCATTTACGTATTGTTTTGCAGGTTTTGAGAGAAAGGAAGCTTTTTGCCAAATTGTCCAAGTGTGAATTTTGGTTGTCGGAGGTGAGTTTTCTCGGGCACGTGATTTCAGGTAATGGTATTGCTGTGGATCCATCTAAAGTAGAAGCAGTTCTACAATGGGAGGCTCCTAGATCCGTTACTGAAATTCGAAGCTTTTTGGGTTTGGCTGGTTATTATCGGAGGTTCATTGAAGGTTTTTCCAAGCTAGCATTACCTTTGACGCAGTTGACTTGTAAGGGCAAAGCGTTCATTTGGGATATTCAGTGTGAAGAGAGTTTTTGTGAGCTGAAGAGAAGATTGACGACAGCTCCGATTCTTATTTTACCTAATCCTAATGAACCATTCGTTGTGTATTGTGATGCTTCTTTAATTGGTTTGGGTGGTGTTTTGATGCAGGAAGGTAAAGTTGTAGCTTATGCTTCAAGGCAATTAAGAGTTCATGAGAAAAACTATCCTACTCATGATCTTGAATTAGCTGCTGTGGTTTTTGTGTTAAAGATTTGGAGACACTATCTCTATGGTGCGAGGTTCGAAGTCTTTAGTGATCATAAAAGCTTGAAATATCTATTTGATCAGAAAGAGTTGAACATGAGGCAACGGAGATGGTTGGAATTCTTGAAAGACTACGACTTTGGCTTGAATTACCATCCTGGTAAAGCTAATGTGGTAGCCGATGCATTGAGCCGTAAGTCTTTGCATATGTCCGCATTGATGGCGAAAGAGTGGGAACTTTTGGAATCATTTAGAGACTTGAGTTTAGTTTGCGAAGTGACATCGGTGAGTGTGAGACTTGGTATGTTGAAAGTTACGAATGAGTTTTTGTTGTCGATTTGTGAGAAACAAAAGCTGGATTTGAAATTTGTTGATTTGATGATGAACGAGAATGAGGATTTCAAGGTTGATAAGTTTGGCGTTTTGAGATTTCGTGATCGTATTTGTATTCCTGACGATGCGGAGTTGAAAAGAATGATTTTGGAGGAAGGACACCGGAGTATTTTAAGTATTCATCCCGGAGCGAATAAAATGTACCAAGATTTGAGGAAGATTTTCTGGTGGTCTGGTTTGAAAAGAGATGTGGCTCAATTTGTTTATGCTTGTTTAACTTGTCAGAAATCGAAAGTGGAACATTTGAGGCCTAGTGGTTTGTTGCAACCATTAGACATTCCTGAGTGGAAATGGGATAGCATTTCGATGGATTTTGTAACGGGGTTACCGAATACTCAGCGAGGGCATAATGCTATTTGGGTGATTGTGGATAGGCTGACTAAATCGGCGCATTTCATTCCGATTGACATCAGTTTTTCTTTGGAGAGGTTAGCTGAGATTTATGTCGGTGTGGTTGTGAAATTGCATGGTGTCCCGTTGAGCATTGTTTCTGATAGAGATCCGAGGTTTACATCGAGATTTTGGGAGAGTCTACAGAAGGCTTTGGGTTCTAGATTGAAGTTGAGTTCGGCTTATCATCCGCAGACGGATGGTCAGACCGAAAGAACTATTCAGTCTTTGGAGGATTTGTTGAGATCGTGTGTTTTGGAACAAGGTGGTACGTGGGACAGTTATCTTGCTTTGGTTGAGTTCACGTACAATAACAGTTTCCATTCTAGTATTGGAATGGCACCTTTTGAGGCTTTATATGGGCGAAGATGTCGAACGCCGTTGTGTTGGCACGAAACAGGTGAGAGTTCTGTGGTTGGACCGGAATTGGTGCAACAGACGATGGAAAAGGTAAAGTTTATTCGTGAGAAAATGAAGGCTTCTCAGAGTAGGCAGAAGAGTTATCATGATAAGAGACGGAAGGATCTTGAGTTTCAAGAGGGTGATCACGTATTTCTGAGGGTTACGCCGGTTACGGGTGTTGGTCGTGCTTTGAAATCTAAGAAACTTACTCCTCGATTTATTGGTCCTTACCAGATATCTGCGAGAGTTGGTGCTGTAGCGTATCGGGTGGCGTTACCGCCGAATCTGTCGAATTTGCATGATGTGTTTCATGTTTCGCAGTTGCGGAAGTATGTTTCAGACCCTTCACATGTGATTCCTATGGACGAGGTTGAGGTAAGAGATAACCTTACGGTCGAGACTTTACCAGTTAGTATTTTGGATCGCGAGGTGAAGCGGTTGAGGGGTAAAGAGATTGCACTTGTGAAAGTGGCGTGGGGAGGCGCTGCTGATGGTAATCTGACGTGGGAGTTGGAAAGTAGGATGCGGGAGTCGTATCCAGAGTTGTTTGAATCAGGTAAGATTTTCGAGGACGAAAATTTCTAAGTGGGGGAGAATTGTAACGCCCCGTTTTGCCAATTTTATATTATTGAGTCTTTTTGGATTATTTTATTATTATTTTATTTTATTCTCGACTTTTATGCGAAAATATGTTATTTTTCGTCGTGATTATATTTTATCGCGTTTTGGGAACATTTGCGGGATATTTGAGTGTAGGGGTATTTTGGGCATTTCACATCTTATTTTTGATAAGTTAGAAAATAGAAAGAAAAATAGTAAGAGAAAAGAGAAAAGAAGAAGAAAAGAGAGAAAGAGAAGAAAAGAGAGAAAGAAGAAGAAAGTGGGAAAAAAAATCATCAAGAACAATTTCTAGGAATCGATTAATCGGGTAAGGGTGCGAAACTCGATTATTCTATGATTGTATACGATTATGTATGTGTTTTGTTGTTGTTTTTGGATTGATTTGGAGAATATTAGTAAAACCTAGATTGTGTAAAAATTGATTAGAAATGAATTTGATTGTAGTAAAAGTCTTGTTGAATGCATTGTTGATTGTTCATACATGTTTGTGGTATGCTATTACACTTCAAATTGCTGTTTTTCTGAGTTTTAGGTGAAGAAATTGGTTGATGTTGGGTTGGAAAACGCAGAAATTGTTCTGCAGAATTTTTCTGGGTATGCTCTGGCCATACGCGTAAGGGGCATGTCCATACGCGTATGAGCCAAGGCGATACGCGTATCATTGGCTTGTTTTTGGGCCAATACGCGTATGAATCTTGGCATTACGCGTAACATGGGCGAGCCATGGGCCAATACGCGTATGGGTTTTGGAACGAGGAATTTGTGAAGGAAATGGGTTCTGTCCGTACGCGTATGGGCATGAGTGATACGCGTATGGACAGGAGAATGTCAAAAATGTGATTTTTCAAAATGTGTTTTCGGTTTTGTCCGTAACTTTGGTTCCGATTATCCGATTTTTGCATTCTTGGTGTCGTTGGAAAGGTATCGAACTGTACTTTGTGAATATGAGGTTTTGAGAATCGTTAGCCGATTAAATTTGGTCGGAAAATGTGAATAGTGTCGAATCTCGACTTTTGTCGTTTTTAATAGTGCGTATTTGACTTGTATTGTGTTATATGTTTGTGCTTTGGATGTGTATGCCTTATGTGCTGTTGTGATGACGATTTGTGGCCGAGAGGCAAGAAAATGCTAAGTGTGGTATATTGGTGTTTGTGGCCATTTTGGGCAATTGTGTGCATTACTTTGTGTGCACTTGAAATACATGAATATTGTTGATGCATGAGTATTTGATGTTGGCATGAGTCATTAATGTGTCAAGTATCATGATATGTATTCTTGCATGGGAAGATTCATAGATGAATCAGTTTTATAGTCTTACGCCATGAAATATTGGTAGAAGCGATTAATCCCAATTGATTGTGCGCCCTGAAATACTGGTAGAAAGCAATCGGATTGTGCGCCCTGAAATACTGGTAGAAAGCAATCCATAAACGTCGTTCGCCCTGAAATATTGGTTTATAGCGACGGGGAACATCGTAGGCCCGACGGGGAGTTACTCTATGTAACGAGCGATGATTCCAAGAGTTCCTGGGGGACTAATGAATTACAAGATTTGAAGTCGGTACCGCATGGCATGTGCATAGAGTCGTTGTGTCGGTCTATGTGCATTGCATAAATCATGAGTAATTGTGCTTGGAACGTGTTTGATTGTATTGTGAATGATTGATGTGATGTGGTACACGATAAGTGAGAATTGTACCGTGTGATATTATATGCGACTGTTGAGCATTTGTGGTGAGAATGTGTTGCTTGTGTATTTTTGTGTTAATATATATAATTTTATGCAATTATATTATGGTTGTTTTTCTCACCCTTCTGCTGTTTTATAACGCTCTATGAGGCGTTGCAGATTAGGTTTGCTGGAGGTATTCTTTTTGTGAAGCTTTGCATCTTCATTATTTTGGTCGGTCGGCTCTGATATGTGACTCCGGGTAGTTAGGGTGGCCGCGTGCTATTGTTTTGTATATCTGATGATATATTATATTTTGGTTGTACATATGCTACTTGATGTATGACAAACTGTTTATATGTGTATATGTTAATCAGATTTTAGATTTTCCGTTTTATTTCTAATTTCTGAAAAGTGGGTGTAAGGAACGAAGTTTCCTCTGTATGATTGCTACCCCACAGTTGCATATCATTATGGGCAGGTGTTGCATGTTATGTGTATATTTTGGTTACGTTGATGGGATGTCTCCTTTCTATGTCGTGTTTTCAAATGTACTCTGATCAATTTTTGAATTTTTCTTTTAACTGCTTTAAATGCATGCTAATTGGGGGTATTAGATTGGGGGCGTCACATTAGTCACAGCTGTGGTTGTGCAGGTTGTTAGTCACCGGCGTTAGTCCGTGCATCTGTAATCGGATTTGGTTATAGTGGATTAAGTCCTTGTGTTCAAGGCGAAATCACCTCGGAAGGGTGGACTGGATTAGCTTGAGAGTTACTCAGGTGAACCAGGATATATCGTGTGTTCTTTAATCTTGTTATGCTTTGATTTATTGTTTGTGTTTCTATATCAGTTATCAGAAGCTTACATAAGCAAGTCAGAACCTTGCAACCCAACTCTGATAAGCTTCCACAATTGCAAGTCTGATTCAAGCATCAATATTTAGATTCTCCTTGACGCTTATGCTTTATGCATCACACAATCTGAATGACGTTTCGCAAGTCAGAGTCTCTAAACGCAACTCTAATATTCTCTTAGCGCTTTAACGATAAGAGGCGAAATATTTTTAAAGAGTAAAAACACAATTCAAAACCCCCATTTCTTGTGTCTTTCTCGCACCTTCACATACACTTCTTTAGAAATGTACCCATTTAAGAATGCAATCTTAACATCCATCTGATATAGAATGATGTTATGATTGACTGAAAATGAAACTAAAAGACGAATAGATTCTAACCTGGCAATTGGTGCAAAGGTTTCTGTATAGTATATCCCCTCTTATAGACTATAACCTTGTGCTACCAGTCAAGCCTTGTTTCTGACGACCTCAACTTTCTCATTGAGCTTATTTCTGAACACCCATCTGGTTCCAATAACATGGACACCCTTTGGTTTCTGAACAAGATCCCAAACATCATTTCTAGTGAATTAATTAAGTTATTCTTTCATATCTAGAATTCATATATTATCCAGAATAACTTCATTTATAGATGTTGGCTTTATCAAAGATACCAAACCCATTAGAGTTTCTTCAAAAGGTTTAAATGAAGATTGAGTTCTGACTAGTGCGTCTTTATCTCCCAGAATCAATTCTTCAGAAAGATAAGTTCTTGGTCTACTCTTCTTCTGATGAGACGAACCAACGACAGTTTCTAGTTGAGTCATTTCTGAGTCTTTAGCTTCAGCATCCTTGTCTCTGCCTTCTGAGTCTTTGTCTCCAGAATCTTTGTTCTTGGATTCTGAGAAAGTAATCTTCAAATCTACAAGTTTCTCAACCAGCTTTGACTTTTAGGGTCAAGCTTATTATTAAATCTAACATGAATTGATTCCTCAACAATTTGTGTTTCTGTGCTATAAATTTTGTAGCCTTTTTGAGCATTCAGAATATCCTAACAACAAACACTTCTGAGCCTTAGAATTAAACTTGCAAAGATTCTCTTTAGTGTTCAACATAAAACAAATACATCCAAAATGATGGAAATAGGAAATGTTGGGCTTTCTGTTCTTCTACAATTCAAAGGAAATCTTACCCGGAATAGGTCTAATAGAAATCTTGTTCTGAATATAACACGTTGTGTTTACTGCCTCTACCCAGAAATGCTTAGCCATTTCAGTTTCTTAGATCATGGTGCGAGCTATCTCTTGCAAAGTCATATTCTTCCTTTCTATAACCCCATTATGTTTTGGAGTTCTAGGACATGAGAAATCTTGGGAAATGCCATAATTATAAAAGATATTCTCAAAGTATATGTTCTCAAATTCGCCACCATGATCGCTTCTGACTCTGACTATTTTGCAATCCTTTTCTATTTGCACTTGTGAGCAGAAGGTAGAGAACACGGAATGTGACTCATCCTTGTGTTTCAAGAACTTTACCCATGTCCAACGACTATAGTCATCAACAATGACCAATCTATACTTTTACCACTGACTGATGTAGTTTTTACTGGATCAAACAAATCAATGTGCATAAGCTCTAACGGTCTGGAGGTGGAAACAACATTTTTAGCTTTGAAAAAAGTTTTGGAAAAATTGTTTTACTGACATACTTCACAAAGAGCATCTAGAGCAAACTTCAGGTTGGGTAAGCTTTTGACTAATCCAAGCTTATTTAGATGAGAAATCCTCCTCATACTAACATGGCCCAAACTTCTATGCCATACCCATTGCTCCCCATTAACATACATTAAACAAGTTACCTTCTGGTCCTTAAGGTCAGAAAGTCTAATCTTATAAATGTTGTTTTTCCTCTTTCCATTAAAAAGGATTGAGCCAACTTTCTAACTAACATCCTTACATGACTTTTGATTGAAAATAATATCATAACCATTGTCACTAAGTTGACTAATAGACAATAAGTTATTCATCAAATTTTCCTTCCATTTTAGTTTGATTTCATCTTCTTAACAGTAAGCCAGAAATATTCTATTTAAATATTAAACATTTCCTAAACTCTTCTTTTTTAAATTTCCAAAGAACTAGCTTATTTTTTCTAGTTAAACGTCTAACTAATTGCAATCGTATTTAAGTTGCATAATAAAGTCCTAAAAAGGATCTCATCACCGCTTATCTCAAAAGGTTGTTCTAAGTTTCCTTAAGTTTAATCTAAGTCACCAATGTCCTTCAAATTCAGCATTCAACATTCACCTGCAAAATTTAATGACATCCTAAATGAGTTTCAAACATACGAATGAGCACCAAAATGAAAACAAAACAAAAATATTCAATATCGCCATAGTGATAGGGTGTCTCGACGAACAAGGAAAGAAATTTCATTTTTCTTACTAGTTAAAGTTCTAATTGCCTATAACCTTTGAAATTGATGGAAACTTACACATGCAGTTAAAGAAGATAAATTTCAAGATTTTAGATTTCGATAATTTGACTAAAATGGGAGGGTACCCAAAAAAAAATCATCATTTCTTCCTATTGAAAGGTTTAAAGCGACTAATTTATGATTTGGAGTGGATTTGATGAAAGAAATTGAAGGTTTAATTTTAAATGAAATTGGTGGATGGGATAGGGGAGAGAGAGAGAGAGAGAGAGAGAGAGAGAGAGGAGAGAGAGAGAGAGGAGAGAGAGAGAGAGAGAGAGAGAGAGAGAGAGAGAGAGAGAGAGAGAGAGAGAGAGAGAGAGAGAGAGAGAGAGAGAGAGGAAGAGAGAGAGGAGAGAGAGAGAGAGAGAGAGAGAGAGAGAGAGAGAGAGAGAAGGAAGTTTACCATTATCAACAGTTCAAAAGCCAATGATCTTTCCCTTCTGGTTTCCTCCGAAACTGACAAAGTCTCTAGGCTTAAGTTCTAATATTGGAACATATGCCTTCTTCATGTCATGTGTCGAGAGCAACCATTGTCTAGGTACCACGACTGGTGTTTCAATTGAGCTGCTAAGGATGTCTACAACATAAATGATCTTATCCTTAGGTACCCATTTTCTGGGTCTGTTTTTGTTAGTTTTCCTAGATTTTCTCACAACCTTGGGTTTCTGTGCAACAGGATAATCAAGTGGAATTTGTGCATAATACTTGGGTTTTAGAAAAGAGTTCTGTATCTGTGAAGGTTTCTGTGCAAGCTTAGAACAATCAAGCTTAGTGCAAGCATGCATGAAATGCTCATAAAGAGGTTTTGGTTTTACCATCTGACTTTCGTCAACTTTAGAAGTTTCTGTACAACCTAAACCTTTTTTGCCATTTATACTAACTCCATAGATCATGGAAACCATTTTTCTTTTATGTATGCTTTTTAGCCAGAAAGTGTTGGAATGATCTATTATATCTGATGATGCAATTAGTACCAGAAGCTTCTGAGACTATTTTTTCCTCTAGTTTTGAAATTTTACTTTTTAAAGCTGAGTTAGTACTTTCTAAAGAAAAAATTTCATTAGAGAAGAAATATTATGTTCAAGCTCATCACAAGCTTCAGAAGCAACTACTCAGACCTGTTTAAGGTCCTTGTATTTACTTTTAAGACTTTGGTACTTTTCCAGCATTTTCGAGAGACATGACTCTAAATCGGAACTAGATAGTTTAGAAAAATACCTCTTCATAATCGGAGTCAGATTTTGATTCTGATTCTGACAGCTCCTTGGTTTCTGGTGCTTCAGAACTTTCAGGATAAACTGCAGTTTCCATCAATGCAACGTTGTTCTTCTTATGAATCTGAGTCTTTCCATGTAGAAATGATCTCCTTCTTGCCCCTTTGGAGAATTTCTTCTTAGGCATCTTTTCCTTCTTGATCTTAGGACACTCATTCTTGTAGTGACCTGTGTTAGACGGTGTGGCTAGTGATCGAGAGGGGGGGTGAATAGATCACCTCCTTGAAACTCAAGGATTTAAAAATACTTATCAGAGTTTTTGAAAGTTAGCAGAAAATTACGATCCCGAATCGACTTCCGTCTATTCTGAACCAGCTACTAGAAAACCGGACACACGAATTAATGTTGGATTTATATTAGGATGACAAAGATTTATTAACACCAGATTTGGATCGAATAAAATGCACTTATCATACAAATACTATTTCCAATGAACAAAAACTCAGCTGACAGTTTTGTCAAACACTTGGCGTGTGAGCGTTCAATGATTAACAATAATGGTGATTTGATAAAAGTTTTCTTACCACTATTGTATCATAAAACGTTAAGACACAATACACCAAATGAATCACAAAATTGTTGAAAACGTAAAGAGAGATAAGGACAGAATACAATACGCAGAGATTTGGTAAGGAAGTTCCCCACTTTCGTCCTCGCGTGTGGGTACGTCTCCCTCTCAATTTCAAACTGAAATTGAGACCTGTTATATCAATAATGCTGGATTCGTTGTTTACAAGATTACAATACAAAGACAAAAATCTAAACCCCAAGATCTTCTTCTTGTAAGAACCTTCACTTGATCTGAGCTTAATCAAGAATTTCCCCTGCAAGAATTACAAACAATTCACCGGTACCACGACCTGTTTGCGAAATTACCAAATTTCCAAACCCTACGCTGCGGCTGAATATGTTCTGCAAACGTGACTAAGAAACCCTCAAGAACACACCAGTTCTTGAAGGACAAACCAGATGGTTTTTCCTCGAAACCCCCTTTGAATCTTCAACTCAGCTAGATCCTTCATCGTACCACTGAACGTTATCTCGATGATCCTTTAATCCGATGAACAAGAATGATTATGTGTTGATGTTCTTGAATTAAAGTGATTGAGAAGATGATGAAGATAAAGTATCTTTCAGGTCTCTAAAACTCCTCACAAAATTGATACACACCAAGCTTGCTTTTGCTGTGATTACACAATTTTTACTCTAACGAATTCATGTCACCAAACTGAACTGTCATGACTGCTTATATATGAAAACAGAAATGGTTAAAAGTAAAACAGCTTTATGTATCGATACGAACATCGTATGAGTCGATGCATGGTAGGTATATCACATACATGAGTCGACACATGGTTATATGCATCGATGCATACTGTAACTTTGTTAAATCCCAGAATGTAAATTTAATCATGCATCGATACAGGATGCGAATGAGTCGATACATAGCACAATTCCAAAGGAGCATGTATCGATACAAGATGCGTATGAATCGATACATACATAAGCAAATCCGTTTTTGTGGTTTTAACAAAGGAATTGTTTTTATGACTAGGTATGAAATCACATGTTTGTACCAACTAATTATGCATACTAATCTTATATCATGCATATCAAACACATAGGCATTTAATTATGCATTTATCACACAATTTGCTATCATACAAAAACTTAAAAGCTTGCTCAAAACCTGACTCCTTGCACTTATAGCAAATAATATCTTTTCCAAAACCCTCCTTCTTTTGTCCAGATAATGAGTCAGAACGACCAGCGGTCTTCTTTTCTTCTTTGAACTTCCCTTGACCATTCTGCCTATGTTTCCAGAGTGTGTTGAGCCTTCTAGAAATCAGTGACAGGTCATCATCATCATCTTCCGAGTTTTCATCAGAATCTTCTGATTCTTCCTCAGCTTGATAAGCCTTTGCCTTTTCAGGCTTGGACTTCAAGGCAACAGATTTACCTCGCTTCTGAGGTTCATCTCCCTCGAGCTCTATCTCATCACTTCTTAAATAACTAACAAGTTCTTCAAGACTGATACTATTAAAATCTTTAGATAGCTTCAAGGCAGTTACCATAGGTCTCCATTTCTTGGGGAGACTTTTGATGATCTTCTTGACATGGTCAGCAATTGAATAACCTTTGTCCAGAACCTTAAGTCCTGCGACCAACATATGAAACCTTGAGAACGTAGTCTCAACTATTTCATCATCCACCATTTTGAATTCCTCATATTTTTGTATTAGGGCTAAAGTCTTTGTCTCTTTTACTGGAACGTTCCCTTTATGAGTCATCCTTAAGGAATCAAAGATGGACTTGGCAGTATCTCTGTTTGTTATCTTCTCGTACTCAGTATAAGAAATAGAATTAAGCAATATAATTCTTGTCTTATGATGATTCTTATAGTCCTTATTTTGTTGATCAGTCATAACACTTCTTGCTACTTTGTTACCTGCAACATCAACTGGGTGAGTGTAGCCATCAACTACAAGATCCCAAAGATCTACATCATAACCAAGAAAGAAGCTTTCGATTCTATCTTTCCAGTAGTCAAACTTATCACCATCAAAGACTGGTGGTTTGGCACTGTAGTGATCTTTCTCATTGTTTGCAGTAGCTGGAGAGGCCATTGTTTCTCACACAAACTGGATCGGTACTGAACACATTGAAGTGTTGATAAAGCTTTTTATCATTATCAGAACCAGAGCTCTGGTGCCAATTGAAGGTGCGAAAAATACAAGAAAAAGGGGGTTGAATCGGGTTTTAAAAACAAAAGATTTTTACCAACTAAAAAACTCAACAATCAAAAGATTGAACAATGAGAGAGACACAAGGATTTTTATCCTAGTTTGCTTGAAACTCAAAGCTAATCTAGTCCACCAGCCAAGGTGATTTTGCCTTATACACAAGGACTTAATCTACTATAGTCAAATAATTACAAATGCACTAGCAACAACCGGTGACTAACGAACCACAAAGACAAACAGACAATGTCTTCTCAAGGATACTAACATAATTTGTCCCTCACACAACTACAAATAAACAGTTTGAATAAAGATTGTGTGTTTACAAGTTGCTTCTACACAAGCAAATGTTACACAAATGAAATACAAAAATACTCAAAGAAAACTTTGCACAAAGTTGGAAGCTTTTCGCGTAGAAACAATCTTGTAAATTCGACAACTTTCTTCAAGTCTCCAAGTCCTTTATAAAAAGCATGAAAAAGAAACCGTTGGAGGGAAAATTAGGAATATGAAAATGTAGATGTCCACTAACAGAATAGTGGCAGGTGTGAAAAATAGTACAATCCTTTCGCCCACAAAATCAAATAGTGGAGGAACAATTGTGTTTTGTACTGTGTATTATTTTGATCACGTATCCTTTATCCTTATCTTCAAATTCATTAGCTTCTCATGAAAAGTTGATAAAGCATGAACAGAAGAATCACATAGCTTGAAATTAGAATCTTTATAATCATCAATCAGAACCTTGATAACATCAGCGTCTAACTTGAGATCTTCAGAAACTTCAACTATAAACTTTGGAAGCTTGCCATTCTTCAAAAGTTTGATGATCAGAGTTACATCTAGAAGCAGAAACCAAGAGATCATTGCACCAGCAACCTGTCGTCTTCTCAAAATCTTCTTAGAAGTGAATCAGCGCAGAAGCGCATTTTGGAACACAAAGTTTAGAAACGGATGACGTTGCACGTCGTATTCTCAAAAGCAAAACTGGTTGTGAAAGCTACAGAATAACAAACCGTTAGGGTACCAAAATTGTTCTCACATAAATACTACCTTGTTATCATCAAAACTCAAAGGTATAGATGCATAACCAAATCTTGTTCTAACATCTTCCAACTTTTGAAATTTCCAGAAGTTTCATCCCTAGTCTTCTGGATGAATACCCATAAATTTCTGGAGTAATATTCAATTATGGATAGAAAAGACTTTGCACCTAAGTGTGAAGGATTCCTTGCAGGTCCCCAAAGATCATCACAAATGTAATTAAGGGATCCATGTGTTCTTTGTTTAACTTTGTTAAAATTCATTCTTCAGGATTTACCAAATACACAAGGTTCACAGAACTCCAGTTTTTCGACCTTGTCACCACCCAATAGATTTTATATTGAAAATTCGACCAGACCTCTTTCACTGACATGCCCAAGTCTCTTGTGCCATAACTGAGTCGTCGAAACAGGTTTTGTGGATGTCCCATCTGCTGAACCACTTACAACCTCAGCCTCTACGGTATACAAACATTGTTTTTTCACGCCTCTCAAGACTTCCTTGACCCCTTCTTTACCCTTAAGATGTTTTTCTCTCCTTTGAAGACATATCCTTTCTTGTCGAATTCACCAAGAGAAATCAAATTCCTCTTAAGGTCAGGTACATATCTAACATCCGTCAATAGCCTTATTGACTCGTCATGGAGGTTGAATCTCACAGATCCAATACCTGCAATTTTGCAAGCTTTGTTGTTTCCCAACAGCACTGATCCACCATCTTGATCACACAAATCCTCAAACACGTCTTTATTTGGAGGCATGTGCCAAGTAGGCCCTGAATCCATAATTCACTCCTTGCTAGAGTCACTGCTTGAAACCACCAGGACATCAGATGATTCATAACCATCTTGCACAATGATTGTATTACCATTATCCTTTCCACCATGATTATTCAATCAATCAGGGCATACTTTTCTTATATGACCCTCCTTCTTACAATGACAACACTTAATAGTAGGAGAATTACCACCATAAGACTTCTGTAGAACTTTACCATTCTTCTTCTCAAACCTACCATCTTTCTTCAAGAATTTCCCCTTAAGGGACAAACCTTCACCAACAAAAGATGGCTTATACTCCTTTCGTTCGTTCAAATCCTTAGATTACAAGGAAGATTGAATATCTTCAAAGGTCAACGAATATCTTCCATACAAGAGAGTTTCTTTGAATTGAGCATGAGACTTATGTAAAAAGCACAACATAAACAACACTTGATCTTCATCATCAATCTTGACCTCGATATTTTCAAGATCAAGAATCAACTTTTTGAATATATCCAACTGCTTAGCCAATTCTTTGTCTTCACTCATCTTGAATGAATTCAAAGCTCGCTTCAGGTAGAGACGATTAACTAACGATTTCTTCATGTACAAACCTTCAAGTTTCGTCCACACACCAGCTGCAGTTTTCTCCTTTGAAACCTACCGAAGAACCTTATCACCAAGGCTCCATACAATGACACTGTGAGTTTTTTCGACCATCGTTGTCTTCTCCTTCTCAGATAGGGCATCGCCCATTTTCTCTGATCCTTTCAACGCTTCTAACAAACCCTGTTGAACAAGAAGAACTTGCATCTTCAAATGGCAAAAACTAAAATCAGTCACACCGGTGAATTTCTCAATCTCGTACTTTATTGACGACATCTTCTTCTCCACACTCACCGCACCAGTTTGTTGTGAATTGATGTCGTCAAGAACAAACCAAAATATGAGAAGAAGAAGGAGAAGAAGAAGAAGAAGGATTGGTTAAAACTATTTTACTATTCACTTTCTCAATAAAGGTTCAAAGATTACAAATGAATACCAATAATTAACCTCTCTCAACAACCTGAGAGAACTAGCCTATTTATAGACTATTAAGCTAACTTGAGCAACAATCAAACTTAAACAATTGGGCTTTCAAGCAAGTCCCAATTCAATATACTAAATTAAATTACAAGTTAACATATTTCGACAGTATGCTTGAATAGACTTCGACTACAGCATACACAACTCATGTCGAACCATGAAGCTACCTTTGTCGACACTAGAGTTCGATCCAAATATCACACAAACATTAAGAAGAAACAAACCTTTAGGCACATATTCAACCTTAGCTAACTAAACGGTTCCCGTTGAGTACATGTGTGGGGTGCTAATACATTTCCCTTGCATAACCAACCCACGAACTCATATTTGGCTACGATGACCATCTTACCTTATTTTTTAGGGTTTTACCGTTATTTTCTCTTTTCTTATGAATAAATAAAATTCGGTGGCGACTCTATATCTATTTGAACATTTAGACGCTTAGGTATTTTTTGTGAAGTGACAACTGACGACTCTAATCGTGTATATATTTTTGAGTCTGATGCAGTAGTCCAACTTTCACACCCTTAAAGATGACTCTAATGTTATTCACACAAATGAGGTCCCCTTACTTTTCTAGGAGCAACTCTTAATATCCTCTCACGCTTCCTTTGCTCAAGAAGATTAAACTTTCATAAATTAAATAGTTACATAGTTTCAAATCTTACTAACTCGTAATATTTATTCAAGGCTTAGGTGAAACATGAATGTTGTAGTGTGATAAATGTTCATAATAATGCAGACGAATGTCTTATGAACAATATAAAGATTCACCTAATGAAGGCCTCAATCACACTCTTTCCTACTCATATTCATACTAACCTTGGACCAAACTAAATCAGGATATTTTAGCCGAAGAGATGGATTTCCATCCAAGAAATGAAATGGTAGAAAGATCATCGAGCTGCTTAGTCTCTTTCAAAATTGGAGGGACAAAGATGATTTGTGCGAGTCGTCAAGCCGCAACTTCCTATTTATAAGGAGATGAATGAAAACGTTTTAGGGTTATCTCTGTTTATGTTCTTAAAATTATGAGTTGCGGATCCTAAAATATAAAAAAAAAAGGTTTTCAAAATTTACACCATCATTTAGTATAATAGAGATACGGTAAATTTGATGATTTTTTTACATCGATATTTCAAGCATAAGGTATTTTTTTGTTACATGCTAAAATTTAAGTTGATATTTCATTTACAAACCGTAACTAAACAAATGAAAACATAAAAGGTCTATGTTTTGAGGCATGAATCATAAAATTTAAAACTAATTTTTTTCTTTTTTCAAAATTTATATCCTCTTTTAATATAACGAGTAATCTTAAAAAATTTACATCCTTCGTTATCATCTTTCAAAAATATGGTGTCTATTGTTATGTTCTAAAACTTAAAATGAGAATTCATTTATATACCTACAACTAAAGAAGGTAAAAAAATTCGTACTCGTGGATATCTGCCGGTCAAACCCCGTCACAGGTACGCTCCTGATGACTTATTGGGTATCAACAGATAAAATTTTACACTCCTGATGACTTATTGGGTATCAACCGGTAAAATTAGAAAATATTACCTCATACTTCTACCATTAACCTTCTACCCATACGTTTCTCAAAATATTTCAATTCTACCCTGTTAAATTATCAAATAATTTGTTATTGAATATTTATTATTTTCCGGTATGTATATTTTCTTTACCAAATAACTTGCAATCAAGTTTTTCGATATGTATTTTTTCTTTACCAAATATCTTGCAATCAAGTTTTCCGGTATGTATTTTTCCTTCACCAAATAACTTGTAATCAAGTTTTTCAGGTATGTAATTTAACCGGTGACAAAAATTACATATCGAAAAACTTGATTGCAAGTTATTTGGTGAAGAAAAAATACATACCGGAGAACTTGATTACAAGTTACTTGGTGAAGAAAATATACATATCGGAAAACTTGATTGCAAGTTATTTTGTGAAAAAAAATATATACCAAAAAACTTGATTGCAAGTTATTTGGTGAAGAAAAAATACATATCAGAAAATAATAAATATTAAATAATAAAATTATTTGATAAGTAAAAAGGATAGAATTAGAATATTTTAAAAAATGTAGGGGTAGATGGATAATGGTAGGGATATGCGGTAAAAATTTTATAAAATTAACATGCATTTAATTATCCGTTAATAAACTGGTACAAATACAGATTAAACGATATTTGTATCCGCGAGTATATGTATTCGTTAATAATTATCGAAATTATCTAAATATTAATTTGTTTAATCTATTATAATAATAATTATTATTATTATTATTACGGTTAATGAAGTTTTTGGTCCTCATAAGTATCTCAATTTCACTTTTAGTCTCTCTAAAAATTTCCTTCAAAGAATGGTCCTCATAAAATTTTTAATTTTAACTTTTGGTCCCTTCTGCCAATTAGCGACGGTTTTTACAACTTAGAGACAGAATTAGCGACGGTTTTAGCCGGTTTTAGCGACGGTTTTTTATTTAGCGACGGAAATGGCGACGGTTTTAGCGACAATTTTGGCAGGAGGGACCAAAAGTTAAAATTAAAATTTTTATGAGGACCATTCTTTGTAGGAAATTTTTGGAGGGACTAAAAGTGAAATATGAGATATTTAGGAGGACCAAAAACTTCATTAACCCTTATTATTATTATTATTATTATTATTATTATTATTATTATTATTATTATTATTATTATTATTATTATTATTATTATTATTATTATTATTATTATTTTGATAAATATGAAATTATTGTTATTAGTCTTATTATTATTGTTATTATTATTTCGTTGAATATGAAACTATTATTATTTTGTTGAATCTAGTATAATTATTTGATAAAAGAAGAAATAAAATGAATGAGATTTATTTTTGTTATTATTATAATTATGGATTAAATTTGAATTTTTTTTTTTGTCTTTAATAGGGATAAAAAAAAATTAGTTAATTAAATTTTTTTTTAAAAATTATTTAAATAATAATATCTATGGAGATGTATGATTACCAAATTTCTATTTTAACTCTGTTTATCTAAAGCGATCGCAAAAGAGTTTGTTTAGTGAAGATTGATATTTAAAATAATAAATATTTAAAGGAAGGACACGGGATTTGTGATTGCATATCTAGACTCACCCCAAAAGTAGATAAAAGTGGGTGTCACTTACTTTTGTAGCGTGCGCAATCTAGACATGGTTCTCGGAACGACTAAACGACTTTCTCAGCTAAGATCAAGTCGCCTTGTCAGTGGCGCCTCAAACTCAACTGTTTAGTAATCCGCTGTCAGACTTCAATGCATATTCTTTCAAATCATGCTCATGTCCATGTTCGCAACCGACATAGACGTGTGAATTGGAACTTGGATTTTAAAATAAAGAGACTCAAAATTTTATCATAATACATAATGGCTAAATCAGTTGGGGGGTTATCATGAGATTGGATCTCACAACCCCTTGTTCTTATAGGACTACTTACACATGGTGAGATAAACAACAATCAAACAATTTAGAGACATTGTAAGTAAATAAATAATGTAAAGCAAGCAAGAGTAATAACATGAAATTAAAAAGATGGCAAGATTAAAATACCAAAAATGCATAATGATTACAAGAGTAGCAAGAACTTAAGCTTCAAAATTCAAAGCCAAATACAAAGGAAAAGTAACAATTGTAGTGTACGACAGGTAGTAAGTGATGATTTTTCTTCAAGCATAAGCCTTTATTTATACTAAAATAAGCCATAAGTCACTCATAATAGCCAATACTTTTGAGATTAACTACTATTAATCACTAATCATCAATGCTTAGGAGGTTATGGATGTCAAGAGGGTACAAAAATTGGTCAAAAATCAAGAATTCATTACTGCCTGACAAGCTGACATGGCCAGACCGTGTCATCCTCGACTTGCTTCTATGGGGATGACTCAAAGGGCTAATACGGCCCATGTCATAGGACACAACAAGGTCGGGTTGGTCACAAAATTTTTGAATTAGAATAACCCCCTTTTGAGCAATCTTTTTCCTTTTTCACTCCAATTCAGTCAAATACCTTCTTATTAATTGAAAACATTAAAAGAAAATTAAACGCATAAAATAGAACTAAAACGATGCAAACACTCAAGAAAAAAAATATAAAATAAACAAGAAACATGATGCATTTACCGCTTATCAAATGCCCCTCAACCATGAACTGTTGCTTGTCCTCAAGCAACAAGTTTGCTTGGAAAAAATTAGGATCAGGCAATTTTAATTATTCAAAAGCTCGTTTTTAGAATAATAATAATCATCATCAAATGTACGAGATCGATAGGGAGAAATGTTTTGTGTTTGTGGATGAAATTCTTGCACACTTTTATGTGTTTATTTATTGACCATTATGATTTGACGTTGAGGTCCAACCACCGTTGGGCTGAATAGTCGATGAGGGCTACCCAACATAGTAGGTGCAACACCTTCAATCTTAATCGATCATTTATAACAAATGAATAAAATTTATTCTAGAATACTTATATCAAAAAATCAAAAGATACTTCTCAGAATCCAAGTACTATGGTACAAAATATATGCTAAACTCGTGACCTACTTAGGAAACTAATGGTGTTTAGGTAATACCGATTTTATAGGTTTTCCACGGGCCTCTAGACTTATCAAATCATCACTTCAAACCTATACACATTCTCAAATATTTTTCAAAATCACAAGCTTTTTAAAAAAAAAATTGTATAACTCAATTTTGGGGAATTTTAACAACAGTACATGCAATTTATTCAAACAAAACTATCCTAACAACACAAAACACACATCAAACATATGAATTTAAATTGCAAAAAAAGAGGGAAATACACCCCCCTCCCCCCCCCCCCCCCCCCCCGACTTAAACTGGACATTGACCTCAATTTTCCAATTAAAGTAAAGAGAGATAAATAGAAACTCACAAACACTTCACTTAGGAGATAGGAAGCGTAACAAAAGGTCCTGCAGAATAAAAAGAACCTTCAAAGAGAAACAACACAAATGCATAATCAATTAAAAGTGTGGGTTGCCTAACACAAAACACCTTGTTTATCCTCATTTAAGTTCGACTGTCCATGAGTATAAGAACTCATGGTGGTTCTTTCAGAATCAAGTGAATTTCTTCCTCTACTACATTATCAGTGATGTAGTGTTTTAATCTTCGTCCATTCATAGTGAATGAGCCCGTAGACTCACTCCAAATTTCTATTTCTCCATACGTATTCACCCACTTCAACACAAAAGGTAAACACAGTGAGATCTGAGTTTTGAAGGAAACTGTTTGAGTCTCGAATTAAAAAATAAGACTAGCTCACCTTCTTTGAACTCTCTTTTAAGGATTCTTTTTCTGTGTTATCTCTTAGTTCTCTCTTTATGCAGCTTTGCATTTGCATACGCGTCAAGCTATAATTCTTCTAATTCATTCAATTTTAATTTTCTTTTCTCTATTGTTGCTCAAAAAGAGGGAAAAGGTCCCATGAAATAAATCCCTCAAATATCAAAAATCTCAACCTCTATTGTTTAGAGGTATTTCATTCCTCTTTGAGATATTTCTAGTGCACTGGCACTGGCCACACCTCTTTATAAAAGTATGTACATATTTAAAGAGACTTTGCCAATGAAGTCTAGCTTTTAAGATCTTCGACACGGTTTTGTCGGTACTATCATGTCCACCGTAGGAAGACGCATGATAATGAGTTAGAACACTCTCAATTTCCTCTTATGGAGACACCTCCTGAAAAATCCATCGATGTCACTTTTAAAAAGAAGAGATTTGTCCTAATAGTAATGCTTAAGGTCAGAGAAGAATTTCTTTTTATGCTGGTAGTTCATACCCGGGGGAAAAAATCTGACGCAAGGTAGTTAAAAAAGTCACTATACTAAGGTGTTTCTTTTTGAACCAACACAAACAACTTGTCATCAGGGAAAGAGTCATCAAGGGGTAACACTTCTCCTTTTTTCTCAGTTAATCTGCATAGATGGTAGGAAACCACATTTTTATCCCTTTCTTATCTCTTATCTCATCATTAAACTCTTGAAGCGGTATAATTCATCTGATAAGCCTAGGTTTAACATATTTTTTGCTTAGGAGATATCTAATGGCCACATGGTTTGTATATAAAATTATAATTGATCTCACTAGGTAGGAACAAAATTTGTCGATAGCAAAGACCAAGACCAATAGATACTTCTCTGTGGTTGCATAATTAATTTGTGCCTCATCTAGAGTCCTAATAACATAGTAAATAACATACATTTTCCTATCCTTTTTCTAACGCAACACCACACCTACTACATAGTCGTTGGCATTGCACATAATCTCAAAGGGATCACTCAAATCAAGAGGTTGAATTATGGGAGAAAAGGCCAATGCCTTTTTCAAGGTACGAAAAGATTCAAGGAATTCATTATTGAAGTCAAATTCAGCATCTTTCATTAACATCCAAGTCAGGGGCTTAGAAATCTTAGAGAAGCCCTTAATGAACCGGCGGTAAAAATCAGCATGTCCAAGGAAACTCCTGACTTCCCTCAATGGTGGGGGGTGTCAACTTCATTATCACCTCATTTTTTTCCTAGCCATTCTCAATTCCTCTAGCGGAGATGTAATACCATGTGTTTCCTTAAACACTTTAAATAATATCATTTGAGATCAACTAAGTTCTTATATGCTCTGGGAGTTATCAGTTGGGATAATTAGAGTATCTAGTGAACTCAGATTGACTTAATTAATATTTTTTAAGACTTGCATATTATTAATTGGTACAATTGAGACATTTTGATAACATTAATAATGAGTCTGTTGCTCTAGTAGAACAAATATTAAGTATTGTACCGCTTAATATATTTGTTACTACCTTTGAATTTCTTACTACCCACACAATTTTCCTTGTCTTGTGACCACATGTTTCCACCACACATGCCATATGCTTACTAACTATCACACATGATACTTCTATATATCATTTTCATTTCTCCAACATAGTAGGAAATTCGGAAACGAAGAATAGAAATAAGAAAGAAAACCTAATGGGAGAAGAAGAAGAAAAGAGGAAGCTCATCATCATCACTTCATCATCCTCAATTCATCTTCATCATCCAACAACTTCTCCTTCCTCATTGCAAAGTGGTTTCTAGATAGAAATCATAAGTTGTAGAAATTAGGAATTTTAGGTTTTGAGATAGAAATGGAGGATATTGAATTGTTGATATGTTTTCTTCTAATACCATGAAAATCTTATGGATTTGTTGTTGTTCATGTTTATTATGATGCAATTTTGTGTTTATATGTTGGTATTCTTTTTGTGAATGAATCATGTTTGGGAATTGGTGGAAAACCCCCTTCCTTGTTGTCCCACGTCTGCTGAATTTATGAAGGAAACGACGCTCTCACCGGGTGAGCTTTGGCGAGATTGAGGCAAGCTGAATTCAGTCATCATCGTCGGGCGAGGTTTGGTGAAGAGAAAGCGAGCTACCTTGATGTTTACTTGCCGAGCGACCATGATGCAATTTTGGTTCTGTTTGGGCCTCACTTGGGGTTCTTCGAGCGAACCAAAAGTAAGCCAGCCTCGCTGGCTGCTCGCGGAGCGACCTTGACAGGGTTTTGGAAAATTATTTTGTTCATTGCTTAGGGAATTCCACATGCATATTTTAGTCTTGTTTATGTTAATTACCATGGATTGTGATGGTTATGCGTGTTTTCCACCTATGAGTTATTGCTTGTGATTAAATGATAACATGTTTAAAAAACTATAAGGATTGGTGAGGAAACCCTTAATAGTAGTTAAATGGAATGAATTACCATGATAATTTGGATATGATGGATGTTGTGAATATGATACCTAGGTGGTGTCATGGACAAGTGGTTGTCTAGCTAAGAGGAGAGGTATAGTATGGAACATGTGATGTTGTTGTGAATACTAAGGTGATGTGATCGCCTTGTGGTTGTCGAATACAATCATGATGCCCTTATTTAATCATGTAGTCGAAAACAACCCCTTAGTTGTGTCGTCCCAAGTATGATGCTTATATATAGTAAGTATTGGGATGTACACACCATTACTTTGATCGGTCTTGAGTTCCTAAAATGATGGAACCTTAAGTGGGTTAGAGTCCCATAAGGGTGAATGGCTTGAATTGGGTTCGGAGTCCCATAGGAAGCGACGTTTCTTAAGGTTGAGGAGTCTATTAGAATCTAAAATCCATGGGTATGTCAAAGTATGATACAAGGATCCGTGACCCGTGTCGATAATTCTAGACGTAGGCTTGGCCGGAGAAAGATGACTTGGTATTTTTTTCGATTAGTGATGGTTTGAGTTGTTGACTCAAGCAACATGTGTCCATATAGTGCTAGAATTTTAAACTCAAGTTTTTTTCCCCTCTGTAACTTGAGCTAGTAAGATGCTTAGAACCTTGTAGAGCTGAGAGAACCCATAAGAAAGGGAACCCATTGGGATTATTATCTCCCCCATATTTGTTGATTATTTTCAGGTGGTTCTGATCAGGCGAAGGGTAAGGACAAGGTAGCTTGATGTCCTTGCTTCTTTTGATATTTTGGATGGTGTATCCCTATGCAGTTATTTTTCCGATCATCTCACCATTATCTTGTTCTTAGTTTTATATTTTGGGCACCCTTGTATATATTGTGCCATTGTTAGTTATTTATTTTGGGCATGTATTATGTACAATGTTGCCACTAGGAACTTATGTATCTCAGTACCAACTTTGCAATCATGTATGATATATATATATATATATTAGACATGTATTATATATGGGTGTTACAATTGGTATCAGAGCAGGTCGTATCCTCGACCTAGCCATGAAATATTAGGAGTATTTCTTTCTGCCTCACATGTGTGTTGTCATCATTGTCCTAGATGTTATATTCATATTATTGAGCCTGATCAACTTGATTCTATTTGTATGAAGTTTAGGATCATGGTTGATGGACGAAGAGGTTGTGGTAGACCCATAACTCAGACTTCCAATTCAGATCCACTAAGTGACAGTGAAGGTGTTCAGTGGCCTCAGTTTGTGCAACAAATGCAGCAGCAACATAACCAATTGATGCAGAAAATGATGCAACAATTGAATGGTGGCCTTCACCCTGAAGGTATTCCACAAGAAGCTGTAGGTAGGAGTTTCCGGGATTTCTTCTGCATGAATCCTCCAAAATTTCATGGTGGACTAGATCCTATGAAGGCTCATGAGTGGGTGACTGGAATGGAAATAATTTTCCAAATAGTGCACTGTATTGAGGAGAATAAGGTCATGTTTACTTCTCATATGATGAAGGGTCCTTCTATGAGGTGGTGGGAAAATGTTTCAACTTTGATGGCTAATCCGGGAGTACTAAAGGTCTGGGAACATTTTAAGTATACTTTTCTGGATAAGAATTTTTCTAGCTCTTTGAGGACTCATAAAGAGTTTGAATTTCAACAGATTAGACAAAGTAATATTACAGTGGCCACTTATGCTAAGAAATTGGAAGATATGACTGCTTACTCTAGACAAGTTGTGTATGTGCTAGATGAGAAGAGGAAGATAGACCAGTTTCTGTTTAGGTTAAAGGCCGAAATCTCTCATAGTGTGTCACGGAGGGAATTTACTACCTATGCTAAGTTACTAAGGTAACATTATGTGGCTGAGAATAGTTTGAAGAAATTTCAAGATGAAAGAGGTTAGTATAGGATTGGTTAGAAGGACCAGGGAAGACCGAGTCACCAGTTTAGGCTCAGACCTCAACCTTTCAAAGGGAAACAGGTGCATAATGCTAGACCTAACCCTCCTCCCTCATGTCAAATATGTCATAAGAATCATTATGGAAGATGTAACCTCAGAGGATTAAAGTGTTATCAATGTCAGGAAGAATTCCACATGGCTAGGGATTGTCCTCAGAATAAGAATCAGATGCAAGGGAAGAGTATTGGTTGGGTTTATACTTTGGATGCAAAGAAGGCTAAGGGTAACAATGCTTTAATTGCCGGTATGTGTCACATAATAGTCATCCTTATTTTGTATTGTTTGATTGTGAAGCAACACACTCTTTTGTGTCAATACAATGTATGGAGCGACTTGGCTTGCAAGCAATCCCTTTGTCTCCTCCCATGGTGGTTACTACCGCCATGGATGATGTTATTGAGACACCGTTGATTTGTGAAATTTTTTTGCTATCGGTGGATGGTAGAGTTTTCCATATTAACCTTATATGTTTTCCACTTAAGAAAGTTGATGTAGTCTTGGGGATGGATTGACTTTCTGCTAATTCCGTGTTTATTGGGTGTGAAGAGAAGTTAATCATCATTCTGTCTCATGAAGCTACTCCAAAGGATACATTAACTACTATTTTGGAAGGTACGGTTGGCATGATTAATTTCTTATTCGAGAAGGAAAAGTCTGTCTTCTTGGTTCTCACCAAGGAAACAAGTGACAATCTGAAGGTTTTACAAATCCCTGTAGTATGTGAGTTTCAAGGTTCTTAACCTATTGAGGTAATCATAAATGCTTTCAACCACATTTATCTTCACACTGGCTAATTCCTTGAGGCTAATCTTACATTGCCCCATGTAGAATTGCTTGTGAAACACCCTTTCTAGTTGGGCCCACGTAAAAATGGAATGGGGGAAATGTGGTGAACCATGTAAAAGCATTGTTTGTCAGTAAGTTTGGAAAATACACTATTTTCAGGTTCTCATTGTTGGCTAAATCACCAGCCTCAGTCTGGTACCAGGTGACGTTTTTGATGATGGACTCATTAGTATTGCCAACGAACATGGTGAATTTTGGGACTTTCCATCCCCTAGGAAATTCGGTTTGCCTTACATGCTCAGACAATGGGGATATTTATTTTGGCATGTGGAAGCCTACGTTGAGGCCATTTTGGATAAAAACGCGTTTGACAACATTGGTGATATTATCTTGTACCCCCACATTGTCTTGTTGGGCTTGTCTCAGAACTTAGTCGGCATCTTTGTTGCGTTGCACAAGAACCATGTCGAGGCCTTCTGGGCTTTGATCATTTTTTGATAATCCTATTTTTTAAGGAGTTAGTCCCGTGTGGAATGTTAGACACTAGAGTCAGTGGCACTGGTGGTGCCCCCAAAAAATCAACAATCCTACCCATTTGGTGGGTTAATTGTTGATAACTCCTAGTCGTGTTTTCTATAAGTGGGCTAAACATGTTGCATATCTGTTGTGTAATCGTGTGCACCATATCGTGGTTGCTTTCATCCATTAACTGTCTCATGACTTGGAGAGAGTTATTCATTAAGGACAAAACACCCTGAGGAAGAAAATACCCCATACCTCCTAGAGGTTGTCTTAGTTGGCCAAAGTTGCCCATAGTAGACACTGAAGCCAAATACGGATTGAAGGGCGGTGATGTTTACATCGCGTTCTCTGAATATATCGACGTACTAGGGTGCAGGCTTGCCATCATTGTTGTTGGCATGCCATACAATTTTTTCTTTTGAGGCAACGCGAAACCTAGATAAAGAGGCCTCTAGTCTCCTAGACTTAGTAATTCCCTAGAAAATATTGGTGCGGTTGACGCTTATGGTGACGAAATCCCCACATCCGGCAGTATAAAATACGCCACTTCTTGGCTTATGACAGTGGACACTTCCTCGATTGAGGTTGGTGTAAGTGAAATGCCGACACTAGTAACCGCCAGTTGTTTTCTTGGGTTTGGAGTATTACTTTGTGAAGGGATTTGGTTATTACGAGACATACCTGAAAGATGCTTACCACTCTTCAAGTGCATACAACACTGAAGATCACAAAACATAATACACTATAAGACAACACCGTAAGATACTTCTTTTCTACAAAAATGTTCGCACAGAAGGGTCACATCGGATGTGCCAATTTGTTTATCGGTGTTTTTGGTAAAAAAAACACGAGTTTGAAAGTCTTTTAGATTAACTCAAAAAATCTCCAAAGCAATTTGTGCTAATAATTTATGTGAACACACGTGCGTATGAATTGAATTTAGTGTAGTAAAAGACTTTAAATGAAGTCAAGTTTTGATAAATGATAAGGTAAAATTCAGTAAATAATAGTAAACAAAGCAAAATAAAAATTACATGTTCCATTTAAGGAAACAAAAAGACTAAGAAAAATGGGTGGACGCAGATGCATACATGTTTCTCGCTCAATTGTTTCGCTCATTGACTCGGGTACTCCAATGGTATGGAGAGTATGTATGAAATTTTGCGACCCCTGATCTCATGTATGATTCTACTATTTATTCAATTTACAATGTGATTGTCGACGATGATTATGATCACTACGGGACTACTGCGTTTACTCCATGTTTAATCCTTCAAGTTCTCACTAGTGTGCTTATGTGTCTCCAAGATGCTATATGCTTACAACCAACGTTAAGTGGTAACTATTTACCACTCCTTCCACTTCTTTACAAACCATCGACGATAACTGCTCCAGCGTGCTATCGGCGTTGCCTACCAAGGCCCCAAGACTTGTAAATTTACTAAGTATTTTACACCATGCCGTTAAATCGACAGGTCCTTTTTGGAATGAAGGATTCAGTCAACTGTCCTTCTCAAGATTCTGGACATGCTTCTGTCGACTTTCCTTTTTGAGATTTTGGACATATTTTCCAGTGATTTGGGTCTTGGGGATTTAACCCTGAGAGTCCTCCAAACCATGTCTCGCTGTGTCGACAACTAGGTCGACCCCTCATGGTTGGACTGTCGATAACTTACCATTAATGTTCTCTTAAAGATACTTCATTAATGCTCTAACAGTAAACTTTTTTCAATGACATTCTTTGTTGACTTTCTATTAGTAGAAAATCCAAGTGTAACAAAATTTTACCTCAGGTGTGGCTTCATCTTCAATTAATCACTCATCTTTGGTGAAACTAATTTTGAAGCCTTTGTCATAAAGTTGGATTATGCTAACAAGATTGTGCTTTAGTCCTTCTACATAAAGTACATCTTCAATAGTGGTGAAAAGTGGTGATCCAACTTTGCCTATGCTAAGAATTTTTCCTTTTTTGTTTTCCCCATAAGTGGCATATCCCTTAGACTTTAGAACTAGAGATGAAAAGTTGTTTATATCTCTCGTCATATGCCTAGAACAACCATTATTAAGATTCTGTAGATTTGTAGTGGTCGTCAAGCAAACCTACAAAAGAAATTAAGATGTTTTAGGTACCCAGCGTGCCTTGGGTTCTTGATAATTAGTTCATTTCTTGATCCATACATAATGTCCACTAGCAACACTAAAATTCCTTACATAGAAAGCATTAGGTGTTTGACCTATTACCACAATAAAAACATGTAGGAACAAAGTTTAATATATATCTAGGAACATAAGATTTTTTTCGAACACATATTTTCTTAGGATGATGATGAACATTTTGTAATTTATTCACTTTCTCTTTATAGGATTAGTCACTTGCCTTAAAAAAGATTGTTTTACTAGTACTTGGCTTGTCAAATATTGAATAACCAAGTCCTCTTTTATCATTGGAATATCTTTGTCTACTAAGGACATTTTCCAATCAAATATTTATTATTTTCATATCTTTCAATAGCTCTTTTTAATTGGAAAAATTGAATAGAAAGTGAATTACACTCATTGCATGTAGAATATTGCTTGTCTTCAGCAAAATAATTCTATTTTTCTTTATCAAAGTCTTTTTGCATAGTGTCAATTTTCTCTTCAAGAGATAATATTTGTTTCTTTTGAGTTGACACAGTTTTGTACAAAATTTTACACTCTTTGAGTAATTCATCTATTGCTCCTTGTGCATCATCTATAATATAAGAAAATAAGATGTTGTGGAAAACTCATCTTTTCCCCCTTTTTATTTTTTTGCCACACCCCTAATTTGGGGGTAATTTTGGTCCAAAATTTACTTTATGCAACTAATGATGTCACATTTTTGTAATCCAACTACATAGTTATTTTCTTATGCCTAAACTTGCTAGGATTGGGTCATTTGATGATGTCACTTCGACCACATGTGAACAAGATTCGACTCTTTCTTTCTCTCTCACCGTTTTTTCCCTCTTTCTCTCTTCTTCCTTTCACTCATTCTCTCTCTCTCTCTCTCTCTCTATATATATATATATGTATGTATGTATATCACCGTCCTTTCCCTCTCTCTCACCATCACTTCTCTCTTTCTGTCTCTCTTCTTCTTCCTTCTTCCTCTTCTTTTTCATTCTTCCCGTTCCTTCTTCCTTCTTCCTTCTTCAGAAGATGATCCAGGGTTAGTTTGTTAGCTTTTTAATATTGGTTTGGACTTTTTTCTCAAATTAGTATTTAAATCTTTAGTTTTGGATTTTATCGTACTTTGTTTGAGCTTATAAGCGGTTTTGGACATAGATTTCAGTAGTGTTTCTGCTGTGTTAGGATATTGCAGTCTATATATTGTCAAAGCTATGTTTCTAAAATCTCGAAGGTTTTCTAAATCCATATCTGTTACACATGGTTAGAAATTTTTTATTTGTTTTGTAAGTATAATAATGTATTCATTTCCTTTGTTGGGACATTTAAGCAGTTACCCCAATTCTTAGTTACTGAAAAGGTTATGGTAAGCTTCATATGGAAATATATTTCTACATTTATAATATGTTTATTTCATTAACTTGATTTGAGTGTGAAGTTAATTTCTTTAATTAACAACTGTTTTCATTCACGTATGATGTCATAACTAAGTTTTGTTGACAAATCTTATGCAACTTAAATGTTTAAAACAATTTCATGGGAGCTACTTGCAGGCTTTGAAATCTATTCCACCAACTTTAAAGATGTCGTGAGTATTAAAATAAATTGATATGTTTTGAACTATATTTGTATTTATTCTATCCTCTCATTTTCTCATTTTTCTCTCGAATGACATATAGAACTTGGCCGTGATGAATTTGAGTTGCTGGTTCATTTTCCTAGATGCATTCTTGTTTACAAAATATTGTAATGGGTTGTTTGCTTTGGGATTTCTACCTTTGTTTTTCGGCTCACACTTGAGATCCCTTGGATTATGACTTATATTTCACTCTCAAATGAGTACAATACTTAAATTTTCAATATTCTAAAAATGAACTAATCATGTTTGAGTAGGAGTTGTTCCAGGCTTTGTTATACAGCTAAAAGTGTTTTTTGAAGGTTTACCGGAGAAGTCGAAATAGGTTGTTGTCAAAAGCATGATATATTAACTATATTTGTATTTGTCTTATATACCTGCTGCTACTAATGAAGATGTTGATCTTGCTATAGATGCTCCTAAAAGAGCCATTTCCAGAAACAAGGGTAGAGATTGGTCTGCTGCTGCTGGCTCTCTTCGTGCTCGCTATCTTCGAGCCATTGCTGCTAAGGTTCTAATTATTTTTCTATTTTTGTTCTTCATGGATTACAACACCAAATTATGGATACTTTAAATTTTAGGACTAATTGTGTGTGTCTTGTTCTTTTTCCTTTTCATTTGTTATAGAAAAAAGAGAAAAAGAATGAGTTAGGGAAGCTGGAAACAATTGACAGTGTAAAAGTGCTGGATGAAGCACTGACGGATCTGGTAATAAGTATTTGATTATTTGTTATTGAAAAAACATTTTTTGCTTACATAGGATTGGACCTGTTGTGGTTTGGTTATCTAGGAATATTGGTCCTGTTGACGCCGATGCAAAAGAGTTAGCATTAGATGAAGCTCAGGCTTACATTAATGAAACATTGGATGCTGTTGAAGATAAACCAGAAACTGAAACATGATCTTTCATTCCTGATTGATACTCATAAGACATTTTCCAGTGACTTTTTTAAAAGAGCTTAGTGCCACCTGCGATGTGAGAGATTGGGAATCCTTCCCATCCAATGGCCAGAAACTGTCATTTAAACTGATAGATTTAACTGTTATTTCATAGTTGCAAACTTGGATGGATAATCAGTGGATATTAGTTCATCTTTCAATAAATAGAAGTTTATTTCATGGTATATTTTTGAAGAAATTTTCTATTGAAAACAAGTAATTGTTTTTTTAGATGCATTAGGTTGTCTCTGTTGTTTCAAACTAACAGATGTTGTTTCAAACTTGGAAGGAACATTTGCTAAATTTATGATTCTTCTGATTTAATAGATAGATTTTAGTCATTACTCTACTATTTTGTTTCCTACTTTGGTTTTTTTGTAAGTTCGTAGATCAAGACCTTTTGTTATAAAGGATGCATGATGTTTCTCTGTTAATGATTGTACAAGGCAACCGCACTCGACACATAAGACACATAAGTGTGAAAATATCACTTGGATTTAATTGAAATTTTTGTTAATTCATTTAAACTTCTTTCCAGTTTCTCAAATTGTCAGATTATTTTGTGCATGTGAAAGTATCACTTTGATTATGTTGTATTCCTTTGGATTCTTTGTTAGCCTACACATGTCAGACTTCACTAACGATAGAAATTGTATGCCTATTATAGAATATTTATGCCATTTTCAGGTTGTTGATGCTCTGAGAGAACATTAATGTTTAATGAGTATATTCCCTGCCATGAGGCAACGTTGATGCCTAATCTTGATGTTTATAGAAAACAAGAGTTGGAGAGACACTGTCCAACACATGAAAAGCGCTTATTTTGATTGGTTCCACAACCAAAGAATTATAAAAGTCCTATCAAATGGCCTCTTAGGAGGGAAAATGATCAATTTTGGTGGTTTTTGTAATGCCACAGACTGCTTTTAGGATTACCGACTGACCCCACAAACCAACACGGGTCTTTTCAGCATGCTTTGTCCTCACTCACACACTTTCTAAGAAACTTCCAAGAAGGTCACCCATCCTGAAATTGCTCCAAGTCAAGAACGCTTAACTGTGGAGTTATTATGGAACAGACACCGAAAAGAAGATGCAACTTGTTGGTATAGGTAGTACTAAATAATCCTTATAAGCATTCGTTCAACCAAGCAGTCTCATACCTGCACAGCCTTAGAATCCCTCTCATTCCGATGTGAATTCGATTTATCCCTAGAAGCTTCTAGGAGTGTCTCATTGTCATACCTTATGCACCGGCAACCACTCCCTCGCCCTCGGGTGTAACATGTCACCACTCTCCTTCCTCTTCGACCTCGGGTGTTACAATTTCCTGGTGGTGGTACACATTTCAAGAATGGAGCATCCGAGTACATAGAGAGGTATTTTCTGTTCATTTGTTTGTTTTTATTTTCTATGAGGTTCATGCTAACCTTTTTGTTGGAATATTTTCTATATTCAGATTATTTGTTGTTTATTTCATAATACAACAAAATAACTATTTTTAAACGTATCAAACAATAATTTTTTACGAACCAAACTAATACAAACTCTCATAGATTTTAATATTCTCTTATTTATAATATATAAATACGTATTAAAATAGCCATATTGGTTTAATCACTAAATAAAATATTATTATTTGACTTATGCAGTTGTTTATATAGTTGTTATTACTCTGATTCTCTTCATTTGGTTTGGTTTTTAAAAACCATTTTACTAAAAATTGTATATTTTCTAAATCAAATTTAAATCTTTGTGTAAATCAAATTTAAATCTATTTATTCAAAACAAGTTTAAAATGATAACATTCATAATCCATTTTTAAAATCAATTTTAATGTCTATTGATTTCTCACACAAAATTTAAATGTATATTATTTACCATAAATGATACAACAATAGCTTTAATGGATATTTAAATTTGACATTCTTAGTCATTTAATTTTGTAGTTGAAATTTTCTTTTGTAAAATCTGATGTCCAACTCAAGCTTATAGACGTAACTAAATTGAAAAATGTTGACATGATAACTCGAGCATAGTTGAAAAGCAACGAAGCAATTTCAAAATACTTTTGCACGTCTATCATTACTTTGACAATTAGTTACATATAGTAAGAGAAGAGGTTCATAGCTCTTGCAGAGTAAATACTAAGCATAAATATCTCTTACTTTTCAACATTTCTACACAATATTTGAGAACACTCTGTCAGAAACAAATGGAAACAAATCGATAATTGAGTAAAAATTGAGTTCTTTGGTTTGTAACGTTCTTTACTGCATGAATGTTTTTTTTTTTTTTTTTTGCATTATGTACTAAATTTAATTATATAATATTAAAATGGAGTATATTGTGTGGTTTGGTGAGATCAATTTTAAAGTTTTTAATGAGTTATATGAATATTTAAAAAATATAATTGAGATGTTTAAATAAAATAGAAGTGTAATATGATATAAAAAATTGAGTAAAACCCATTTAACGAACTCAAATGAATATGATGAATATGGATGCTTTAAATAGCATAGCAGAGGAGTAAGTTATTTATGCATGATGCTTTGCTGTTTTGCTTGACAGACAACAATAATTAGGTTTGTTGCAACAATAAGTACTAATGGGATGTTAGAATTCAAAACTTCCATTTACCGTTGTAGATTTCAAAACTTTTTTTTCTAAGTTGATGTTATGATCTAAATGGATATTGCTGAATTTAGTTTATTCCTCTTGCTATTTAATGAATTAATTATGCTCTTAATGCAGTATATATTTATCTATTTAATTTAGATGTTCATGCAATTTTATTTGAAAATTTTATTTTTACTCATATCACTTTGTTTGAATATGAAAGTTTTTGTACTGTGTCAACTTTTAAAGCAATTGGAAATATTTAATTTTTTTGACAACAAATTGCATGTGTCCATTTTTTTCCTATGTTTTAAGCCTTTTTTTTGTCACTCTGCTTTTATTAATTTACACGTCATTATGCATTGCTTCATTTTATATCATATCCACTAAATGTAGACCTTTCATCCAATAGAAGCTTTAACTTTCTTTTTAACAATTCCAACTAAATAAAGGATTTATATTCTTATGTAGTTGATGAGACAATGTGCCTGAGAAAGTTCAGACATGAGCAATGTTGGTTGCACACTGATTCTTATGAAATTTTCAAATAAACAATTTATCACAACATAAAGCAAGTCGTAATTGAAAGTTGCATCTAAATTATTTAAAAATAATATTTGTCTGTCAAAAAATTTCCATAAAATTTAAATTGTGTGCAATTTTTTATAACAATTTATATATTTCTTTTGCAATTTTTTTTTAGACTCGAAATGACCTTAGAGTAATATCGTATAAAAGTTTAGCAAAAGTACCACAACATGGAAAATATTTAGTAAAATACTAGCCTTCAAATTTTTTACTCCAACTATCATTTTTTTTATTTATTTATTTTTATTTATCATTTATATGACTTTACAATATAAAAGTTAGGACTGATTTCACAATCTGTCACATCTAATTACCCTAGGTTGACAATAGTTGGTATTATGACCACAAACATACCTTTTAACATACAATTTCTGAAATTTGAAATACATAGAAAATTGGTACAACCTTTCCAACTTGCATAAAAATATATTTTTAAAGAGACAAAAAATTTGCACCAAGCAATCCATGTGGATCCTGTCATGTTATTTTTAAACGTTAAATTGTGATAATTAAACTATTAACTACATTAACAATATACCGATTCTTCAACTTATTATGTTTGAAAAAATTATGACAATTTATATGTAATTTATATAATTATAAATTTAAAAAAATTAAAGAGAAACAAAATTATAATTAGTATTATAAAAATTAAATTTTATATTATTATTATTATTTTGTTCTATTTATACCATAAAAGTTGTTATTAGAATATTAAAATAATTTATTATTATCTATGAGGTTAATTATCTTTTTTTAAATATAATTTATTATTTATAATTTAACTACATTTCTGTCTTTCCAATAAATAATTAAGAGTGTTATTTACAAAATAATAGTTATTGTTGTGTTAAATTCTAAAATTGATTACTATTTAGATATTTTATTTTTCCTCAAAAGAAATTATAAATAAATAGAGAAAATATATAAACCATTGATCCAAATATTTTTGTAAACGATACGTAAATAAAAATAATATTTGTATACGGGAAAAATGGTATTTATCATCCAAATATATTTTATCCAAAATTGGTATACGAGAAAAAAAAAATCTATTATTGTTCTAAATATATTTATATACGAAAATTTACTATTGATCCAGCTATTTTTGTAAACGATACCTCAGCAAAAATAATATTTGTATACGAGAAATAATCTATTATTGATCTAAATATTTTTAAATACAAAAAATGGTATTTATGATCCAAATATTTTTATACAAAAAAGGTATACGGGAAAAAATCTATTATTAATCTAAATATTTTTATATACGAAAATTTATTGTTGATCCAGATATTTTTTTAAACGCTAAATAAAAATAGTATTTGTATACGGCAAAAAATCTATTATTGATATAAATATTTTTAAATACGAAAAATGGTATTTATGAACCAAATTTCTTATTCAAAAATGGTATACGAGAAAAAATCTATTAGTGATCTAAATATTTTTATATACAAAAATTTACTATTAATCCTAATATTTTGTAAACGATGCCTAAACAAAAATAATATTTGTATACAGAAAAAAATCTATTATTGATCTAAATATTTTTAAATACGAAAAGTGGTATTTATGAACCAAATAGTTTTTATTCAAAAATGGTATACTGAAAAAAATCTATTATTGATCTAAATATTTTATATACGAAAATTTACTATTGATCCAGATATTTTTGTAAACAAAAATAATATTTCATATTAAAAAATATGAAAAAGAAAGAAAAAAGTTGGTTATTTTAACGGGACTAAAAAGTAAAATACGGGAATCAAAAATGCATTTAAGTCTAAAGAATTAATTGTGCTTAATTTACAGCGTGACGACAACAATCAATGTCGTGACATCAGCACAGACTTAAATAGAAAAACTTAATTCAACAATTTTTTAAAACTTCGGTTATGCTTGCTATTGACTTTGACGTTGCTATGTGGCTCTTCTAGCTTATTTGAAGGGGATTTTCTTAACGCACCCTATGTCTTTTTAGCGCACCGCACGAAAATATTAAAGTACCCCCAGATTTCGAAGATGTATCTCCGGACGCACCACACCTTGATAAATCTTCAATTATTTCAGAAATGCCTTTCTGAAATAATTTTGCAAACTTATTTCCGGGATTTTTCGTAGCAGAAAAACAAAATTGAAAAACACTAAGGGCCTATTTGGTGCGCAGGATAAGAGACATGATAGGATATCTGTATCATATCCTATCTCAATCCAGTGTTTGATGACACAACATGATATAATAAGTTAATCCCGAAACTTATCATATCACGCCTCACTAGAACACGATTTTAAGTTTTCCATATCTTATAAGCATTAATCTGTAGTCTTCTTGAGATCGATGGGTTTGCTTAACGTGATAATGTTTTTCTTCTCCATATAATACTAAAGAAATGTCGGGAAACTCATTGTCATTATTGCTTGAACGACCTACCTGTTGATAGAGTTCCAAAATCTTCATACTTCCTATCCATGATGATCACTGATGTAAGAAATTAGTTCCAGGCGGGGTAGTTCCTTTCTATTACTTTGAGTTGGTTGAATGGTCGCTGGATGTTAAGACTAATATATGTTACAAGTCTTAATCAGGAAATGTAATACATATCTTTTGCTATATGAATTTTTGGATATTTATATTTTATCTACTCATCACTATTTGCTATATGACTATATGACTTTTTGGATTGCATAGACCATTGAGTATCATTCTTATCAGTAATATGTTTTTTTTTTTAAGTGTAGTTACTTAAGTAAAGGAGTGATGAGTTCCCTATGCATAGGCTTTGGCCATGATGTGTGCTCCATGTATTGGACATTGACGTCTTACAGTGAGGAAAATTTGTGAAAAGTGACATCTTTTCAAGTTGTAACAACTCCTTAAAACCTGGATTCCTTTAATAAATGCAGGGATAAAGTAGGCATCACCTTTTATAAATATTATCAAAACGAAAATAATATTTTGATTCAAATATTTTTATAAAGGGGAACAACTTTATTATTGATTCAAATATATGTATAAATAATGTCAAAACAAAAATAATATTTATATACGGAAAAAATATTATTGTTATAAACGGGATCAACTTTACTACCGATCCAAATATTGAATAATAGAAATTTATCGACCATTGTATTCTCTTTTATAATATAATTGTGTTATTTGTTAAAAAAACTTAAAAGATTAATTTATCTAATACAAGTTTCAATGGTTTTTTTAATCATATTATTATTGATATTGTTGTTTACCTTTCATCTTCTACATATATTACTATTTCAACATAAATTTACTATTATTCTTAAGTTTTTTCTATTTTCAACTTTCATTTTTTATGAGAGTCTGCAAACAAATGCACGTCCAAAATCATATCCCACCCAAAAACGTCCCCCGTGAGTAGGCACGAGTTTCTTACTAGTTATCATCAGAAATTTTTTCGTTAATAACATCATCTTCTTCTTCTTCGTCGGAATAGTGTGATTCCCCTAATGCAACATTAGCGCTTTATATGATTTTTGAATCAAATGACAAACTTACTTCATTATCATCTCATGCAATATAGGCCTTTTTGGATTTTGATTCTTTTCTTACTTTATGACCACGTTTCTTGGCAAGTTTTGTATAATCCTCTTTCATGTGTACTTGCTTACCACATTTAAAGCAAGTGTAATTTTATGTTGATATAAAGGCTTCTTTCTTCCTAAAAATAATCTTTCCTATTGCAAAATTTAAGGATTTATCATTATTAAAAAAAACTTGCTTAACCTTTTGTTGCGGTGAAAATCGGATAACAAGCTATTACTTAACTTGCATCATTTTCTTTTACAACCGACTTTGATTTATCCAAAGGAAAGTTTCAAGATCGTTAGAAAAACCTAAAGGGGAAGATCTAAGGTTCGGGGGTTGGTTACGCCTAGGGAAGGTATTTGCACCCTAAACGTCCGTAGTACTCTACGGGAACGATCTTGCTTAAGTTTGTGTTATGTTATGTTTGCTTGCTAAGATATCTATGCTAAGGTAAAGACCTAAAGATATGTACACTAAGTTTGCTCGCCAAGACGTCGCATCTTGTGCCTACGTATCTGACTAAAGAATCAGAGCAACCGTAGTTCACCTAACTAAGGGTGAAAGAGGAACCATTGACTATGGTCAAAGTTCCAAAGGGAAATGAGTATGAGCTCATTTTAGAGTTCACGATAACTCTCTAAGTCTAAGTTGAAATGAGAAAGTGAGCACTCATGATGATGAGAGTCACATAGAGTTCACGATAACTCTATAAGTCTAAGTAAAGGGAAAATGAGTTCTCATGATGGTGAGAATCACATAGAGTTCACGATAACTCTATCCTATTACTAAACCATGAGGAAAATGGCTCTTAGGAGGCCAAAGATGAAATGTGAGGTGTTTATAGACTTAGGAGTCAACTGAGGAACTTTCCTTTGGAAGGAGGGTCAGATGAACAAGTATGAATATGATATATATGAACAATATGAACAATAATATAATCAAGATAATATGAACAAGAATAAATCAAGATATATTGACTGAAAGTAAAGTCAGTGGTTAATGATTAATTTATTGGGTCGATGAATCGGGTCCAATGTAGTGCTAAACCGTCGTAGCACGGTCTATGAGGAAGACCATACTATAGGAGGATGCACAATTCGATCTTTGTGCTAAGACACGATGGAGAAATGATATTGAGGATCATTCTCCAAAGAAATCGTGTCGCACGAAAAGTAAAGGTGGAGATCTCGTCTTAATCACAAACTTTCGTTAATTATTCGAAGGTAACCTATCACGATCCCAAAGTATAGAAAGAGATCTCGATGATCACTCACTACAGATTTGAAATAATGAAGGTTGATCGCTTCGATAAACAACATTTGTGAATAGAAAGACTTCATCGATCGAAAATGAAAATGAAGATAAAAGAAAAATGCGAAAAGAAGCGAAAATCGAAGTGATATCGAAATGGTCTCGTCTACATCAGGATTTAATCGCAAAATTGATAACCTTGATGTTTGACTTTCATTGACCGAATAAAAAAATAAAAGGTGGCCTCATATTTATCAATACTTTAGTGACTTGAAATAAATCAAAAAAAAAATCATGATTTTTGTGATATCATTGGCCAAAATAATGAAAGATGGGATTGAAGTGAAAATAAAGGTGATCTCGTCTAAATCAAGATTTTAATCGAGAAATCGATAGTCTTAGATTTTTTAACTTTCATTGACCAACCAAATAGAAAATAAAAAGTGGCCTAATATTTATCAAAACTTATTGGTTTGAAATAACCAACAAAGTTAAGATTTTTTTGTATGTCATTGGCCCACCAAATAGAAAATAAAAAGTGGCCTCATATTTATCAAAACTTATTGGTTTGAAATAACCAACAAAGTTAAGATTTTTTATATGTCATTGGCCAACCAAATAGAAAATAAAAAGTGGCCTCATATTTATCAAAACTTATTGGTTTGAAATAACCAACAAAGTTAAGATTTTTTATATGTCATTGGCCAACCAAATAGAAAATAAAAAGTGGCCTCATATTTATCAAAACTTATTGGTTTGAAATAACCAACAAAGTTAAGATTTTTTATATGTCATTGGCCAAAAAATGAAAATGTGATTAAAATGTAATGATAATAATAAGTTAAGCAACAACTTAAAATATTAGAAATAATAAAAAATACAAGGATATTAAATAAAAAGAGAAATGATTAAAACAACAATACGAAGGAGGTGTGCGCTTAAGTTTGGCTGAGATAAATGGGATGAAAACGATCAAAATGGGCTGTAGAAACCCACCAACAACATCGCCTGAATCCAATAAGCAACATCAGGCCATGTTCTTATTATTTTTTTCTTTAGAAAAGAAAAAGAGAAATTATGCAAACCAACATCAGATTTTAAAACAACAAAATGGTGGAAACAATGGGTGGTGTTGAAGGAATTACGTGGGCTGTAGGCCCATCAACAACAACAAGAATCATTACTAAACCTAAACAACGCTGTTATCCCACGTAAAAGAAAAGAACATGGTTGAGGAGAAATAAACGCAACAGGGACAACGAAAAACGGCATCATCATCCACAACGGCCATCATCAAACTTCTTTCTCGTGATCTCGTCTTGATCTGCTTTGGTTCAGGTTTGTACGATTTAGATTCACCATGTTTGGCTCAAGAATTTTCTGTCTTCATCTCCTTTTTCTGATTTGAAGTGATTTGGGTTTGAGGTTGGGTTTATCGAAAATGAAAGAAACAGGTTAGGATTGGAGAAGCGGCGAAACAGGTTGGTGGTGGTGAGACGCGTTTGGGAATGAAGATTAAGGGTTGTGGTGTTTTAACGAGAATTTGTGAAGAGAGATTGAAGTGGGGATTGAAACCGGTTGGGTTTGTTGTGAATGAGTTGAGGGAGATTAACAGGCGAGTTTGGTTATATTGTTGTTGAAACTTAGTTCAAAAGATGAAGAAAGGATTACACGGTTGGTGGAGGTGAAAGTTGTTTATGGAAGAGTGTCTCTTATGAAAGTGGCAAGTGATAATGGTTTTGGTGGTTGTGTGTGGAAAATTAGAAAGATTTCACATGTTCTGCAGTTTTCTTGTAACAGGTTTTTGAGAGGGTCCTTTTGAATATGAATCAGAGTGAGGTTTGTTGGAGGGAAAGAGATGGGTCTTTTTTCTTAGGTGAAGTTTGCATAGGTCTGAGATTTAAGGCCAACGTTTGAAAGTGAGTCCGGTCCCTCCTACCATGTTTCTGCGTTTTTTATTATATCCCTCATTTCTGTCCTTGAAAACTTTCTCACTACGTTTCCAAATTGTACCCATTTTAATCCTTTTCTTTTTTATATAATCTTACAGCTGTGTTTTTGCAGTGGCGTGTAGGTTTTGTGTAGAGTGGCTGGGATTGACGTCTGGAGCAGTGGCTTCGAGGCTGAGTTTTGACATGCAATGTGGGGCTGCAGAGGAGTATTAGTAGGGTAGGAGAAGACTTTTGGATGTAGTTTTGGCTTTTGACAGGATATGGATTGTTAAGGCCTGATGTGTTTCGGGATGCAGAGGCATAGTTTTTTTGTTTTTCTTTGACTTAGTAGAAATAATAAAATGAAATGATAACAAGAATCATAATAAAAAAAATCACAATACTGACGAAAATAATAATAGAAAAGGTAATAATACTAATGATAAAAATAAAGAATATTAAAAATAACAATAATATTAATAAATAACAATACTAATGAAATAGATAAAATGAGGATAATGATGATAATAAAATAAAAATGAGAAAAAATAAATAATAACAAAAATGAATAGAAATATTAATAATAGAAATGATAATAAATGAAAATAATGATAAAGGAAAAATTAACTTTAAACTCATCTAATGATTTAAAAGTAATAAAAGTTCTAGATTAAAAACTTAAAGTTCTAAAAATAAAATCAAAAGATAAAAGTGAAATTCACATAAGATGACACAGATAAAATTCAATTCAGATGAAAATTAAGCGACAAAAATTAGACGACCAAAAGCACAATTATGATCAATGGACTACATGACTGCAAACGCTAAGACAGATGACCTAAAAATGATATGACAATGATCAGAGGATCTGAGGGTAAAATTTGGGGTGCAACAGTTGCCCCTATTTAAATATCTTCACCGGATGGAAATCAGGATGAAAGATATTTAAATATAGATAACCGAAAATTTTTCCCTTAGATGCGCTGGTATGCAATGATATGGACAAAACTAGTCTAAGATGCGGACATGTCGTGAACTTCTAGCATGATGATATGATGCCATGACAGCGCAAAGATGCAGACAAACAAGACACCAAAGGATAAAGGCAAACAATCACAGGTGAATATCACTAGGGAAGGAATGAAGGTTAGTATCCATGAGGAAAACTCATTGGGGATACAGGCTGACCAACAAAAGAGACCCACTGGGGAGACTCCAAGGAAACACTGGGGATAGAAAAGTAAAAGAGGGAAACCCTACAGGTCCTTACTGGAGATAGGAGCCAGAGAGGTGTTCTCCACCGGGGAAAGATCCAGGGAGACGGACGATTGGTTCATAGGTGACCGGATGACACTGGGGAAAAAAGTCACATTCTTACTGAGCATGAAACCAGAAAGAAGACATGATCTCCACTGGGGATCAGCTTGAAATAAAAGGATGGACATCCACAAAAGATTTTCTGGGGGTTTCTTACACTGAAGAGTTCAAACGAGATTTCCAGAAAAGCCAGAAAAGACAGAGATAAACTCTGCGCATCAGATGATGAAAGGTTACTGGACCTTTGCTGTAAATAAGGTTAAAGAACCAATGGGTACCAAAATGTATTGGTTGAGATAACAAGATGATTTGGTTTATGAGGAATACCAGTATGAGCTGGACTTTTGAAAAGGTTTAAGCAACGGGTTCATGATAACTAGAAGTTTAGGTTCATGTTTGACTCGACTCAAACAAAGACGGTGCCAACGATAATTGGACTTTTGGTTCAAGCTTGACTCGATTCAAGCAGGAACAAACTGAAATAAAAGCAATGTTTGACTCGATTCAAACAAAGACGGTGCCAACGATAATTGGACTTTTGGTTTAAGCTTGACCCGATTCAAGCAGGAACAAACTGAAATAAAAGCAATGTTTGACTCGATTCAAACAAAGACTGTTCCAACGATAATTGGACTTTTGGTCCAAGTTCGACTCGATTCGACAGGAACAGTTTAAAACAAGAGACTCAATGTTTGACTCGATTCAAATAAAGGCTCGGTTCAGGTTTAACCCGATTCAAACAAGAACGGTTTAAAGCAGCAAACTCAAAGATGGTCAGCGTTTGACTCGATTCAAACAAAGACTCGGTTCAGGTTCGACTCGATTCGAACAAGAACGGTTTAAAGCAACAAACTCAAAGATGGTCAGTGTTTGACTCGATTCAAACAAAGACTCGGTTCAGGTTCGACTCGATTCAAATAAGAACGGTTTAAACAAAAGACTCAAAGATGGTCAGTGTTTGACTTAATTCAAACAAAGACTCGGTTCAGGTTCGACTCGATTCGAACAAGAACGGTTTAAAGCAACAAACTCAAAGATGGTCGGTGTTTGACTCGATTCAAACAAAGACTCGGTTCAGGTTTGACTCGATTCGAACAAGAACGGTTTAAACAAAAGACTCAAAGATGGTCAATGTTTGACTCGATTCAAACAAAGACTCGGTTCAGGTTCGACTCGATTCAAACAAGAACGGTTTAAACAAAAGACTCAAAGATGGTCAGTGTTTGACTCGATTCAAACAAAGACTCGGTTCAGGTTCGACTCGATTCGAACAAGAACGGTTTAAAGCAACAAACTCAAAGATGGTCGGTGTTTGACTCGATTCAAACAAAGACTCGGTTTAGGTTCGACTCGATTCGAACAAGAACGGTTTAAACAAAAGACTCAAAGATGGTCAATGTTTGACTCGATTCAAACAAAGACTCGGTTCAGGTTCGACTCGATTCTAACAAGAACGGTTTTAGACAACAGACTCACGATAATCTGAAGCTAACAATGTTTGACTCGATTCAAACAAAGATGGTTTTGACTACAGACTCACGATAATCTGAAGCAAACAAAGGATAAACAACGAGCTCATGATAACTCGAAGTTTAGGTTCAGGTTTGACTCGATTCAAACAAGAACGGTGCCAATGATGATTGGACTTTAGGTTCAAACGAGACCTGAAAAAGGTGCCAGTGATGACTGGACTTTAGGTCCTTATGAGACCTGAAAAAGAAAAGCTGCCAGTGATGACTGGACTTTAGGTTCTTATGAGACCTGAAAAAGAAAAGGTGCCAGTGATGACTGGACTTAAGATTCTTATGAGACCTGAAAAAGAAAAGGTGCCAGTGATGACTGGACTTTAGGTTCTTATGAGACCTGAAAAAGAAAAGGTGCCAGTGATTACTGGACTTTAGGTTCTTATGAGACCTGTAAAAGAAAAGGTGCCAGTGATGACTGGACTTTAGGTTCTTATGAGACCTGAAAAAGAAAAGGTGCCAGTGATGACTGGACTTTAGGTTCTTATGAGACCTGGAAAAGAAAAGGTGCCAGTGATGACTGGACTTTAGGTTCTTATGAGACCTGAAAAAGAAAAGGTGCCAGTGATGACTGGACTTTAGGTTCTTATGAGACCTGAAAAAGAAAAGGTGCCAGTGATGACTGGACTTTAGGTTCTTAATGAGGTGATTGAGCATCAGCTAGATTGGTACCGGGGTTGCATCAATGAAGATTAGACTTCCTGGGGAATACCCATTATGGTTGCAAAGAGGTTGAATAAAACCTGAGACAGATAAGTTTCTCATAAGAGACTGCCACTTATTACCATGAAAGAATAAGCTACTCCAAGAGAATGATACTTGTTGTTGGGGTATAAATTCCAAAGAGATGTTGATATTACAACACTGTTGGAGAAAGGATTATGTCTCCCATGAGGATTTGAAAAAGAATCTTCCTGCGAGACAACGGTGCAAAATAAATGCACTTTCGAAAGTGGGTTCAGAAACCGCACCTGTCAGGGACCAAAGTTTAATCTAGGAACAAGCTAGAAAGAAACGGCCAAACAAGACTCCAATTGAGGAATGAACTCAAATGGGGGTTTATCTTATCCAAATGTGGAAAAGATAACTGAACCAACCATCATCCACGAGAATCAAACTCTGTGGGGATTTCAAGAATGGATGGGCACTTTATGCCTAGGGCTGACAACTCTATTGGAGATAGTAGACACACCTAGTCACTTGGGGAGATAAATGCCAAAGTGAACAAAACAGGTAAACACCAGAAAGAGAAAGTAAAATGCTAAGATGTTATGCTTATGAGTGCAAATGTCGTGTTTATGCTTATGGTGACAAAACAGACAAAAAGGAACGAGACTGGAGATGAAATAAATATCTCGACAAGGATACCCAGCCAAACTCATTAGATTGGACCATTACTGGGGATGAACTTGCAGATGAAGCAGCTCTACTTCAAGGTTATGACCTTCTCTGGAGAAAGAGTACTCCACTTTGTATAGCATCATGACTTCACTAGGATTGTCATCATGAGCTTGATTTCTTCACTGGAGATAAGAGATCCATTGAGAATTGCCAAGATTAGCTGAAGAGACAACTTTCTGGGGGGCTAGCAGAGACGCCACAAAAGCTGAGTAGTTCTGCATAACTCATCTGCCCCAGGGTACATGGTCTGTCAGAAGGAAATATCAAGAGGATTTTACAGAATAATTGGTATACAAGCTGTTTTAATATCTTCAAACTTTTGAAAGGAATCATAAGTCTTGACAAAGCTGCTCCAGTTCAACTGCATTCGCAATACAAAGTCTTTTAGACTGTGGTAGGAACAACTGGGGAACAAGCTCTCCCCTGTTGGTGGGTACTTGGAGTCCTAACTCATCATGAGATGACCTCAAAAAGGCTTGCCCCAATATTCTGAACTTTGAAGAGTTCTGCCCCTGATTCTTGGCTCTTGGAATGGTGGATTGGTAAATCCTCACACTTGGTTACCCCTGACTGAGATTCCTCTATCAAGACAAATTCCCTAGCTGGCTGCATTTGTTGGGATTTCTTCGACATTGAATCAGTTTTGCAAACAAGTATTGTTCATTAAAAATTGGCAATTTCAATGCAAAATTCATGCAAGCTTTTGAAAACAAATTTTATTTGATTAAACACACACAGTGGAGTGATTAAATCAAAAAAAAAATGGATCTAGTCATTTACTGAATGATAGATGAAGTAAGCAACACACGCAGATAGCAAAGATCATTAGGAGTCAGGTTAATCAACCTTGTTGTAGTATGCTTTCAAAACAACCTTACCTCAATTAGGTCTTTTAAGGGTTGTAACGTGGCCTGGTTCACGGTTTTATGAAACAAAGGATAAGGCTCAAAGTTTATTTGGTGCCCACCCCATCTTCGTAATGAACTCCAATCCTACACTCAGTTAACTCAAGTTATACATTCAAGTTCCCACAGACTAGGAACGAATTGATGATAGTTGATGATTCAGACACCTTTATAGTCACTGCTCCCTTGCAGAATTTGGTTGTCTTTTGTTGTCTTTGCTGAGGTTATGACCTTTTTTTTTTGGTTGAGGTCACGATACCTCTTTTTTTGACTTGGTTGAGGTCACAATACCTCTTCTTTTGATTTGGTTGAGGTTATGATACCTCTTCTTTTTGGTTTGGTTGAGGTCACGATACCTTTTCTTTTTGGCTGTTGTACAAGTTCTTTGTGTATAAGGCAAAGTTCTGGGCTTCCCAACTTTCTTGGCTTTCGCCTTGAAAGGGACTCGACTCATTCTTTGATTAAGGATTTTTTCAACGATCCTTCCTTATTTGCTGTTTGGAGGAATAACTTGTACAAACGCTAACTCATTTGATTTGAGAGAGCTGACTGGTGTCTTGCATGAAGCGCTTGCATTCGAATGCATAAACAAGTTAAACTGAGAACTACCCTGCCCCAAGGTTGAGATTTAAGGGTTTTTTTGTGTAAAGAAAGAAAACTCCTACTTCTAGGCTCGAAGGGGTTAACGAGAGATTATCTTCCTTATTTCTCCAGTGTTTGGGAATTGAAACAATGCCTTACATCCTCGGTCAGGTTTAATCGAAAGCATACCACAACAATTATGGATAATATTTTCATCATCCTCCCCAATCTTTGCTTGAACAATACTTTGGAGAAAAGAAAAAAAAATTTGTCTTTTTTTTTTGTTTTGTTTTGTTTTATGACAGTAAAAGAAAGAGAATGAGTGCATACGAATGGACTTAATCAAAAGATGCATAAAAAATTCATTAATCTTGCTAATTTGAAAATACAACAAAGCTTATAAGCAAAAACAGATTCAAATATGCAAAGAAAAAGTAACAATATGCTAAACAGTCAAAAGTTTGCCGGTTTCGGGGAACTGGAATTTCCTTCTTGATTTGCCAAGCTGAGATAACCGTCTTCAGAATTGTTTGTCGAGATCAATCTGAGAATCATCTTCACATCCACTCTCAGTAATTTCTTCCACTTCAGAGCCTGATGAATCCGCTTGATTAGGTACAGGATTGTTGATTGTTGATTTGGAGTCAAGCAGAGTCTGAATCTTGTTTCTGAGCACGTTACAGTCTTCAGTTGCATTCCAAAGACATACCCTGAACATTGTCATCTCTTTGCCAAGGCTGTTATAATCTGATCCAATTGGTTTCTCAACAAATCGAAATCCGCTCTGGTCACAAACGGGTTCTGCTCTTCTGAGTCCATGATCCTCCAAAATCTACTTCAAGTCCAATGATGGCTTCGGGAAGTCGAGCTGGGTTAAAGACAGATGACGGATGAGACTCAAGGCTGAGAAATGCAAATGCAACGCAAATGCAAATGTGATGCAATGCTAATGCAACGCGAATGCAAGCCAAATGGTTTCAAGGAACTCAAAGGAAAGCTGCAAAAAATTTTGTGGAAAACTGAAGAGTTTTGTTTTAAAAATCCGTGATCTCTAAGGATCTTTGCAAGGAAAAGAACGTGTGAGTTCCTTGAAACCATCAATGGATGCGATGAGATGTATGCAATGTATAAAACACGGGCACACAAAAACATAGATATATGTACACACAACAGCACACAAGCCCTAGATTTAGGGGTCTCATGCATGGATGAACGTATGCACAAACACACATATATAAATATTCACAGATATGCACACACAAACAAGAGAGGGCCTAGGTTTGAAGATCACGAGCATGGAACCATGGTCTACCCATCCCAGAAGGTATGTACTATGGGTTTTCATCTGCAGAACAGGGTTCTAAAAAGGTTCCCAGAGTCGACAATCCATCTTTCGGATATTATCGACTTCCTAATTAACTTGGTAATCAATAATATTCTCAAGAGAATCTCGTCTGAGTGTAGTATCGCGTGACAACCATTTTAGAAATAGACTCCATCATGGTCATCGCACTACATCCTAAAAAGGCTTAAGTGGAGTTTGGTAACTACGATTCTCAATATCATGGGCACCTTGGTCGAGAGTAGTAACGTTTTCATGAATAGAATCGTTCAACATGACTAAACTCTCAAGAGGGCCTCAACTAAGTGATGGTGTCTCAAGTCAACTTTTTCAGGAATCGACTCCCTCAAAGCCTCCTTGAATATACCATCGTCCTATAACAAGTGCGCTAAAGTCCGGGTTAGGACTTATCTCACCACTCAAAAGTAGCAACCCTGCATACAGAAAACCCAAGCACAATAGACATATAGATATATATACAGATATGTACATGTATAACAAACAAGCATAAATAACATGAACAAAACAAGTTGGGCTTAACCCTAAAAAATGTGATCCCCAGTGAAGTCGCCATTTCTGTTGCGGTGAAAATCGGATAACAAGCTATTACTTAACTTGCATCATTTTCTTTTACAACCGACTTTGATTTATCCAAAGGAAAGGTTCAAGATCGTTAGAAAAACCTAAAGGGGGAGATCTAAGGTTCGGGGGTTGGTTACGCCTAGGGAAGGTATTAGCACCCTAAACGTCCGTAGTACTCTACGGGAACCTGTTGCTTAAGTTTGTGTTATGTTATGTTTGCTTGCTAAGATATCTATGCTATGGTAAAGACCTAAAGATATGTACACTAAGTTTGCTCGCCAAGACGTCGCATCTTGTGCCTACGTATCTGACAAAAGAATCAGAGCAACCGTAGTTCACCTAACTAAGGGTGAAAGAGGAACCATTGACTATGGTCAAAGTTCCAAAGGGAAATGAGTATGAGCTCATTTTAGAGTTCACGATAACTCTCTAAGTCTAAGTTGAAATGAGAAAGTGAGCACTCATGATGATGAGAGTCACATAGAGTTCACGATAACTCTATAAGTCTAAGTAAAGGGAAAGTGTTCTCATGATGGTGAGAATCACATAGAGTTCACGATAACTCTATCCTATTACTAAACTATGAGTAAAATGGCTCTTAGGAGGCCAAAGATGAAATGTGAGGTGTTTACTGACTTAGGAGTCAACTGAGGAACTTTCCTTTGGAAGGAGGGTCAGATGAACAAGTATGAATATGATATATATGAACAATATGAACCATAATATAATCAAGATAATATGAAGAAGAATAAATCAAGATATATTGACTGAAAGTAAAGTCAGTGGTTAATGATTAATATATTGGATCGATGAATCGGGTCCAATGCAGTGCTAAACCGTCGTAGCACGGTCTATGAGGAAGACCATACTATAGGAGGATGCACAATTCGATCTTTGTGCTAAGACACGATGGAGAAATGATATTGAGGATCATTCTCCAAAGAAATCGTGTCGCACGAAAAGTAAAGGTGGAGATCTCGTCTTAATCACAAACTTTCGTTAATTATTCGAAGGTAACCTATCACGATCCCAAAGTATAGAAAGAGATCTCGATGATCACTCACTACAGATTTGAAATAATGAAGGTTGATCGCTTCGATAAACAACATTCGTGAATAGAAAGACTTCATCGATCGAAAATGAAAATGAAGATAAAAGAAAAATGCGAAAAGAAGCGAAAATCAAAGTGATATTGAAATGGTCTCATCTACATCAGGATTTAATCGCAAAATTGATAACCTTGATGTTTGACTTTCAATGACCGAATAAAAAAATAAAAGGTGGCCTCATATTTATCAAGACTTTAGTGACTTGAAATAAATCGAAAAAAAGTCATGATTTTTGTGATATTATTGGCCAAAATAATGAAAGATGGGATTGAAGTGAAAATAAAGGTGATCTTGTCTAAATCAAGATTTTAATCGAGAAATCGATAATCTTAGATTTTTTAACTTTCATTGATCAACCAAATAGAAAATAAAAAGTGGCCTCATATTTATCAAAACTTATTGGTTTGAAATAACCAACAAAGTTAAGATTTTTTTATATGTCATTGGCCAACCAAATAGGAAATAAAAAGTGGCCTCATATTTATCAAAACTTATTGGTTTGAAATAACCAACAAAGTTAAGATTTTTTATATGTCATTGGCCAACCAAATAGAAAAAAAAAAGTGGCCTCATATTTATCAAAACTTATTGGTTTGAAATAACCAACAAAGTTAAAATTTTTTATATGTCATTGGCCAACCAAATAGAAAATAAAAAGTGGCCTCATATTTATCAAAACTTATTGGTTTGAAATAACCAACAAAGTTAAAATTTTTTATATGTCATTGGCCAACCAAATAGAAAATATAAAGTGGCCTCATATTTATCAAAACTTATTGGTTTGAAATAACCAACAAAGTTAAGATTTTTTATATGTCATTGGCCAACCAAATAGAAAATATAAAGTGGCCTCATATTTATCAAAACTTATTGGTTTGAAATAACCAACAAAGTTAAGATTTTTTATATGTCATTGGCCAAAAAATGAAAATGTGATTAAAATGCAATGATAATAATAAGTTAAGCAACAACTTAAAATATTAGAAATAATAAATAATACAACGATATTAAATAAACAGAGAAATGATTAAAACAACAATACGAATGAGGGGTGCGCTTAAGTTTGGCTGAGATAAATGGGATGAAAACGATCAAAATGGGCTTTAGAAACCCACCAACAACATTGCCCGAATCCAATAAGCAACATCAGGCCATGTTCTTATTATTTTTTTTTAGAAAAGAAAAAGGGAAATTATGCAAACGAACATCTGATTTTAAAACAACAAAACGGTGTAAACAATGGGTGGTGTTGAAGGAATTACGTGGGCTGTAGGCCCATCAACAACAACAAGAATCATTACTAAACCTAAGCAACGCCGTTATCCTACGTATAAGAAAAGAACATGGTTGAGGAGAAATAAACGCAACAGGGACAACGAAAAACGGCATCATCATCCACGACGGCCATCATCAAACTTCTTTCTCGTGATCTTGTCTTGATCTGCTTTGGTTCAGGTTTGTACGATTTAGATTCACCATGTTTCGCTCAAGAATTTTCTGTCTTCATCTCCTTTTTCTGATTTGAAGTGATTTGGGTTTGAGGTTGGGTTTATCGAAAATGAAAGAAACAGGTTAGGATTGGAGAAGCGGTGTAACAGGTTGGTGGTGGTGAGACGCGTTTGGGAATGAAGATTAAGGGTTGTGGTGTTTGAACAAGAATTTGTGAAGAGAGATTGAAGTGGGGATTGAAACCGGTTGGGTTTGTTGTGAATGAGTTGAGGGAGATTAACAGGCGAGTTTGGTTATGTTGTTGTTGAAACTTAGTTCAAAAGATGAAGAAAGGATTACACGGTTGGTGGAGGTGAAAGTTGTTTATGGAAGAGTGTCTTTTATGAAAGTGGCAAGTGATAATGGTTTTGGTGGTTGTGTGTGGAAAATTAGAAAGATTTCACATGTTCTGCAGTTTTCTTGTAACAAGTTTTTGAGAGGGTCCTTTTGAATATGATTCAGAGTGAGGTTTGTTGGAGGGAAAGAGATGGGTCTTTTTTCTTACGTGAAGGTTGCAGAGGTCTGAGATTTAAGGCCAACGTTTGAAAGTGAGTCCGGTCCCTCCTACCATGTTTCTGCGTTTTTTATTGTATCCCTCATTTCTGTCCTTGAAAACTTTCTCACTACGTTTCCAAATTGTACCCATTTTAATCCTTTTCTTTTCTTTTCTTTTCTTTTTTTTTTATATAATCTTACAGCTGTGTTTTTGCAGTGGCGTGTAGGTTTTGTGTAGAGTGACTGGGATTGACGTCTGCATCAGTGGCTTCGAGGCTGAGTTTTGACATGCAATGTGGGGCTGCAGAGGAGTATTAGTAGGGTAGGAGAAGACTTTTGGATGTAGTTTTGGCTCTTGACAGGATATGGTTTGTTAAGGCCTGATGTGTTTCGGGATGCAGAGGCATAGTTTTTTTGTTTTTTTTTTTGACTTAGTAGAAATAATAATATGAAATGATAACAAGAATCATAATAAAAAAAATCACAATACTGACGAAAATAATAATAGAAAAGGTAATAATACTAATGATAAAAATAAAGAATATTAAAAATAACAATACTAATGAAATAGATAAAATGATGATCATGATGATAATAAAATAAAAATGAGCAAAAATAAATAATAACAAAAATGAATAGAAATATTAATAATAGAAATGATAATAAATGAAAATAATGATAAAGGAAAAATTAACTTTAAACTCATCTAATGATTTAAAAGTAATAAAAGTTCTAGATTAAAAACTTAAAGTTCTAAAAATAAATCAAAAGATAAAAGTGAAATTCACGTAAGATGACACAGATAAAATTTAATTCAGATTAAAATTAAGCGACAAAAATTAGACGACCAAAAGCACAATTATGATCAATGGTCTACATGACTGCAAACGCTAAAACAGATGACCTAAAAATGATATGACAATGATCAGAGGATCGGAGGGTAAAATTTGGGGTGTAACACCTTTTTATAAGAAGCATGAAGTTCTCATCTTCATTTGCTACATCGTCTTCCAATTCTTCATTTGAATCAACTTTTAAAGCAATGTACCTTTGGATTTATTTTCTTGATTCTTATGATTTTCTAGTCTTCCAAGTTCAATCTCATGCACTTGAAGTTTTCCGAACAATATTGCAGATGACATATTGGATAGACTTTTATTTCCAAATATTTCCATCACTTTCGGTTGCCATTCACTGGTCAAAGATCTAAGTACTTTAAAGAATAATTGCATCATTAGAAAAAGTCTTATCAAGAGCGGTCAAGTGATTTGTCAAGTGCACAAATCTTTTTTGCATGCCAGTGATTGATTCTCCAGGCTGCACTCTGAACATTGCATAGAATTGACATATGCTAGAATAAGATTTGTTCATGACATATAATCCTTGGGTTTTGATTAGGGGTGGCAAAACGGGCCGCCCTCCCCGCCCCGCTTTAAGCCCACCAAAAAAAGGCGGGGCGGGCAAGCCCACCTAATGGAAATGGGCTTAAAAATCTAGCTCGCCCCGCCAAGGTGGCGGGCGGCGGGCTTGCCCGCCAACTTTTATATTTATTTATTTTTTATTTTTAATAGATTAATAGGCTTGTTTTTACATTTTAAATAGATTTTTCACAAATTTTTTAGAACAATTTTTACAAAGCATCTTTTTAACAAATTTTACTTCAAAAAGTATTGCATATATTCTCAAATAAATGTACAAAATAAAACCATCAAGAATTGGAATTACTAGAATTAACTAAAAAAATGATGGATTTAAGGTGGGACAAACTAAATGAATAGGTGCGACGGGCGTTTGCGGGTGGCGGGTTTTGGCGGGGCGGGCTTTGGCAGGTGGCGGGTTTTGGCGGGGCGGGCTTTGGTGGGCGGCGGGCCCAAAATCCCAACCCAACCAGCCATTTTTTGGCGGGTGCGCATGCCAGCCCGGCGGGCCACGGCCCGTTTTGTCACCCCTAGTTTTGATGATAGCAAAAGTATTAAAAGAATAATGGTATTATTTGATGTGTGTTTCAAGTATGCAGGTTTTAATGCTTAAAGATATACATTCAGAATCTGATATTAGGACGCACTTCAGAGGAGCTGTATTACTAGCTTCTAGTGGTGCAGAATCCGAAGAACACTCTCTAAGTGATGTCTGGCGTAGACTATGAAGCTGAAGGTCTCATTATCTGAAGAAGAAACATATTGTCTCTACACGTGGTGAATGTAATTGGCATTTGGTAATCATTTAGAGTTAGTGATAAAGCTGAAGCTATCCGTACTGCAAAAAGTAAGCTGCATTGTCAAATCAGTTTGTCAGCTAGAGTCCTAGATCACAAGGATCAAGAAGAGCTGACATGCTTTATGGATATCTACTCTCAACGGCTCTATAGTACGAGATCTCAGAGAAGACGCAATGGTTAAATATGTTACACAATGGATTAAGATCTTTTCGTGTATCTATCTTCAACGTCTATTGGACTATGGAGAAAGCAAAGACACTTGATCAAGTTATCTCTTCCAACAGTTAGTCTTCTGCAACTGCTATATAAGTAGCTCAAGGTTCAAACTGAATCTTCAACAAGGATCATCCAGATTGAGGAATAACAAAATCAACAATAAAGCAAAACAATCGAATATGCAGAATATTCTACTATTTATTGTAAATTGTAAAAGCCTTAAGATTTCTTAAACATTGAATATCTTAGAAATCTTAAGAGCTTTAGGTCTTTGTTTTGGTGATTTCCCTGTACCTCTGATGTTTGTATCAAGTACACCTTGTTGTCTATTATGCTAAACATGTTGTTTAGAAGTTTAGATAAAGTCTCTTGCTATGTGCTTGAGCACCTAAGTCTCTCGCCATGATGCTTGAGCCATGTAAGTCTCCTGCTATGTGCTAGAGAATTGAAAGTCTTAATCAAGTGGATTGATTGAGCACCTATATCTCTCGCCAAGATGCTTGAGCCATGTAAGTCTTTTGCTATGTGCTAGAGCATTAAAAGTTTTAATCAAGTGGATTGATTGAGCAATAAGTCTTGGATTGTGAGTCTGAGCAGAAGTCTTGGGTTCATGGAACCTGATCAAGGAAGTCTAAGACCAAGGGTATGAGTGGGAAGACTTGGATTCGTGGAATCTAAGAAAAAGCCTCGGCCCCGAGAGGCTTTAGCAAAAATCTTAAACCTGAGGGGTTTAAGCAGGAAGTCTATGGTCCGAGGTACCTGAGCAGTCAAGTCTTAAGCTGCTGGTTTAAGCAAGGAAGTCTAGAGCCTTTGGGGTTTAAGCAAGGAGCCTTGGGCTTAGGGTGTGAGCAATGTAAAATCTTATGTTGAATGAATAAGCAATTTTAATCATGATTTCATTGTTGTGAAAATCTCTTGTGATGCAAGGGGACTGAATTACTCTCAGTTTAGGAAGAACCAGTATAAATCTCTATGTGTTATGTTATTATTTATTTACTTCTGTTAACATTCTACTGCTTATTATAATCAGAATCTGAACACCAGTTTAGATTCTGAACTCTGATCAAAAGTAATGTAAGAAAATGGAAAACACATTTCAACCCCCTTTCTTGTGTACTTTTCCTCAGCTTCAGTGGGTATCAAAGCATGGTATGTGCATAACACTTAATAGTGATGCAGATAATGATCCAATGAGAAAAATGTGTTTGTTAAAGACTTTCCTTCAAGAAAGAATCAAGTGCCACATGAAAAATATTACATTGTTTTTCCTACCATATTCAAAGGGTGATTCCGCTGAATTTAAATGATGGAAAAGATAAATATATTTTTAATTCATTAGTCTTGATAAAGGGTTTTGATGAAGGTCTATAGAATATCATTGAGATAGGTGTTACTATAGAAGTTGATGGTGTAGGGTGATTAAAGTTTGAATGTCCCTCTCACCAGCTCAGAAGAAGCCTATTGAAAATATCTTTAGAGGTAGATGCATTTTGGTAGGTGCTCTATCTTGATTCAAAGTATATCAACATCATTGATACGTTTAATGCTCAGACTATCTTTGAATCCTTGTGTTCATATTTGTGGGAATCAGTGAAGAAGCTTGTCCAGTTACACTCAATCTAATCTCTCCAAGTAAATTCTTGAAAGATTGTCCTTGGATTCAAACCCAAATTCATAATTATTCAAGAAGTCATACAACTTTAGTTTACTGTGTTAGAACAAGATTTGTTCATAACATATTTTCCTTGGGTTTTGATGATAACAAAGTATTGAAAGAAAAACAGTTTATTTGATGTGTGTTACATGTGTGTAGGTTCTATTACTTGTAAATATTATTGTCAGAATATGTTCTACATTAAACATACTTTGAGAGTTGCTGCATTGCTAGCTTCTAGTGGCAGAATCTGAAGAACACTTGCTAAGTGATGTCTGACAAAGACTCTGAAGCTGAAGGTCTTAGCATGAGAAGAAGCAACATAATTATCTCTACACTTAGTGAATGCAAATTGGCTTCTGGTACCATTCAGAGTTGGTGATAAAACTAAATTCATCTGTACTCCAGAAAGCAATTTGTATTGTCAAATCAGTTTTTCAGCTAGAATCTACAGATTGCAAGGCTCGAGAAAGGCTGGGATGCTTTATGGATATCTACTCACAACTGCTCTAATAGTATAGAATCTCTTGAAGACTCAAAGGTTAAACATATTACACATTGGATTAAGATCTTCTGGTGTATCTATCCTCAACGGATCTTGTACTATGGAGTGACAACAAAGACTCTTGATCAAGTTACCTCTTTAACGGCTAGTTTTTGAAAAGGCTAAAAATACGGCTGAAGGTTCAAACTGAATCTTTAACAAAAATCAACCAGAAGAAGGAGTAACAAGATCAACAATTATCAACTCAATGTATATGCATATTTTTCTGATGTAGGTTGTAATTGTAAAAGCATTAATATTTCTTACACATTGAATATCTTAAAAATCTTAAGTGCTTTAGGTCTTTGTTATGGTGATTTCACGTACCTCTGATACTTGTATCATGTACACCCTGTTCTCTTTTCTAATGAGCTTGTTCAGCAGTTTAGATAAAAGTCTTGTGTCATTAGGATACCAGCAAGGAAGTCTCAAGCCAGGAGTCTTGAGCCACGTATGTCTCTTGCTATGTGCTTGAGCTATGAAAGTATTAATCAAGTGGATTGATTGAGCAGAAGTCTTATATCATTGGGATACAAGCAAGGAAGTATCGAGCCAAGATGCTTGAGCCACGTAAGTCTCTTGCTATGTGCTTGAACAGTGAAAATCTTAATCAAGTAGATTGATTAAGTAGGAAAGTCTTAATCTTGTGTGGCTTGAGCAAGATAACTCGGTTCATGAAACTTGGAATAGTAAGTCTTGATTGGTGGAGTGCAAGCAGAGGCTCGTTTCATGGAACCTTGAGTAGAAGTCATTTGAGCAGGAATGCTCAGTACATGGAATTGGAGCATTAAGTCTTGACCTGAGGGGTGCAAGCAGAGAGGCTCATTTCATGAGACTTAGAGTAGAAGTCTTGGGTTGAGGGCCTGAGCAAGGAAGTCTTGGACCTTGAGTCTGAGCAAATGTAAAAGTCTTATGCAGAATTCATAAGCGATTGTAATCATGATTTGATTATAGTGAAAATATCTTGTGAAGCAAAGGGATTGGACTACTCTCAGTTAGGGGAGGAACAAGTATAAATCTTTGTGTCTTCTACTATTATTTATTTGCTTCTATTAACATTCCACTCCTAAGAACTAACCAAAATCTGAACACCAGTTTAGATTCTTAACTCTGATCAGATGTAAACTAAGAAAACAGAAAACACAATTCAACCCCCCTTCTTGTGTACTTTTCTCATCTTCAATTGGTATCATAGCCTTGTCTGTGCTTAACACTTAACAATGGTGCAGATAATGATCCAATAAGAAAAGTATGTTTGTCAAATACTTTCCTTCAAGAAGGAATCAAGTTCCACATGAAAAATATTATACTGCTTTTTCTACCATATTCATAGGATGATTCCACTAAAATTAAATGATGGAAAAGCAAAACATATTTTTAACTCATTGGTCTTGATAAAAGGGGTTCTGAAGGTCTATAGAATATCCTTTCAAAAGGTATTACTATAGAAGTTGATGGTGTAGAGATAGTCTATTTGAAAGTCTATATCACCAGTTCAGAAGAAGCTTATTGAATATCTTTATAGGTAGTTGCATTCTAGTATGTGCTCTATCTCACTTTTGAGTATGTCAACATCATTGATATGTTTGATGCTTAGACAATCTTTGAATCCTTGTGCTCAGATTTGTGAGAGTCAGTTTTGAAGCTTTTCTAGTTACACTTCATCTGATCTTTCAAGCAAATTTTGAGAAGATTGGTTTAGATTCAAACCTGAGGTCACAGTTATTCAAAAAGTTATACAACTTAAATTTGTTGTGGTCTATTTGTTTGTCTTGAAAATCTTTGAAGAAAAGATATTAGATGATGAAAAGCTATCTAACAGATCACCTTTCCTAAATCTTGGTTCTTTGGAGTGTTTGATGATAAAGAACTTATATTTCTTGTCATAAGTACTTCTTAACCAGCTGGATTAGTTTTAATATTTGTTGATAGAAGAGTAACTTCAGAAGCTTCTGAAATACTTGTATTTCAATTGATTTCCCAGATCTGAAAGCAAGGAGAAACACTACCAGAACTTAATGTCAGTTAATCTTCACTGTATATTTTTTTGAAGATGACATTAGTGCGGGATTCAGATAAAAGAGTAATATGGCTCTGCCAGACTTTACTGTTTCTGAAGAAGCATCTGAGTCCTGAAATAAAAATCAAGTATTGAAGAGAAAGAGATTATGCCAAACCTATCTTCAATATTTGATAATAAGGAGTTTTCTATTTAAGGTGATATCTTAAGAGACTCCATTGCTCATTGATTGAGGTTCATCATGGAATTTGTATTAAAGGACAAGTCTATGAGAAACCTTTAATTTTTCTTTCTGTTCTGCAGGCAATTAGATGTTGGTGCTTTAATTTGTTTTATGCCTTTCTCTGTTAGCTAACATCATCTGGTTCTTTACTTATCAAAGATCTCAAAGTCTTGAGTCAAGACAATGAAATTAATGATTCTGCTAAGAAAACGATCTTGTTCATATTATGGTTTATTCTAGACTGATACTCTGGAATAAATCATGGTACTACTATCAGAATGTAGCATAAGCCGAAGGAAAGCTTAACTGAACATTTATGTATGGTCTCATAGAAATATGAATGTCATGATTTAAATGTATTTTCTACAGATATCAAAGAAAGGAGCAGATACATCTTCCATGGTATTTATCAAAGGTTGTTTACAACATTTGATGGAAGGAGATCCCACAACCAAGACTCAAGTGCTAGAGGTACTAAGTTTGGTGAGAGTAGTGCAGTCATTAGTTTAACAGCCATTGAATCAGAATCCACTCAAAGCAGTGTTCAAACTCTATGGTCAAGTCTAAATACTAATACGAGTATGACTGAGAAAATAACAAAAAAAGGGTATGCTTGTTCTTTTCTGGCTTATCTTTTGATTCAATGAGATATTTCTGTAGGTGTAAATACAAAGTTTATATTAGATTTCTAGAGAATCTCTTTTGAAAAATGATCTTCAAAAATCTTTAAGAAGAAACTTTGTTGTATTTATCTATATTGAATATTTCATTAAGCTAGATGATGATCATATTTATGGAAATAGTTTCCTCACTTTTTGTGATGTTACTGCTGTTTGTTAGCTATCAAAGGAAACAATTCAATATTCATCTATCACTCATGACTCTTGTTTCAAGAGAAAATGTTGGTTCATAATAGAATCTTGGAGACTTGCGACTGATAGAAGATATCTCTTTCTTAGTCTAATTCTACTAGACTTTGATGGATGATAGCTTCTGAAAGTTGTCAGATTCTGAGATTCAGAAGAGGATTCTTTACATATGATAAAGAAGTTAAAGTAAAAGGTTTTTCAAAAGACTTTTATAATACTTAAATTTTCATAAAGGTGAATTTCATCTAGTGAATCAAGAAATCTGCTGGATAAGAACCTTTGGGTAATGATGTTTTCTTTTTGGATACTTATTGTCACTATCCCCTGTCTTGTGAAACATCATTTTGTCCTTCTTCTGACAAGATTCTTATTCTTTTAGGAATCTTGTTCAGTTCTTTTTCTTTTTATTTTCTCTATGGTTATGTGTTGATCAAGCCAAACTTGAGATTAGTTTCCTAGTCAATTATTCTTTGAATCAACTGGTAGTTATCAATGAAAAGTTTGTGGATTTTGATGAGTTTCTTAAGTTAGGCTTTAACTTCGGAAGACTGTGTGTGAACAAGGATGGATGGATACTTTGAGATGCTCTGTGGTTTCACTTATCTAGATCTTGTCAAAAAGTTTTATATTATTGCTTCCATTGTTGAGCTGAATTCTGAGTGTGATATTCTCTCTAAAGTAATTGGTATTTCTATAATAATAACCTCTAAAGATATTGCTAATGAGATCAATTATGAGGAAATTTGAGAAATCTCAGGAACTCTTGTTTGGGAACACTATCTTCCTACTTGGCGTATCTTTGTAGATCCATCTAATACATCAGTGGTCTCAAATCTTCGTCTTGATGCTATTGTTTGGAATCAGATTCTGAATTCAAACTTACTTCCTAAGGATAAGGATTTAGACCTTGTGGACCCTATTGAAAAAGATCTGCTTCTACTTCTCAATTCAGAGTTGCAGATTGATCTTCCTCAAGTTATGTTTGACTATTTGAAGAAGACTGTTTCTTCCTTTCACAAGGAAAAGATTTTCTTCATTCCTTTTGGATGAGTTCTTTCAAAATTACTTATTCAATAGGGAGTTATCATAAGTTCAGGGGTTGATTTGTCTAAAATCTAGAGAGACAAGTTTGAAGTTATCTATGAAAGATTCTTATGTTAGATTTCTGCATAAGTTATGCCTTGTAATTGTCGGAACCTTTGTATTAAGTTAACTTCTTATTAATTCAAATTTTGTTCAAGTTGTTGTTCAATTAACTTTTGATTGTATTTATTTATGGTTATTCAAAAAAATTAAAAGAAATGGGAGTAAGAACTTAATGTTTGCAACTTTTATCATTAATAAGAAGGAAGGGATTACAAATTATTTAGACATTCTAGTCTGTTGGATTGCCCTAAGGTATTCCCTAGGATCATCTGACATGTCCAGATTATCTAAGTAATATTGCCATTCTTCCTTGGCAAACTCCAAAGCCTCCTTTCTCAATTGATTTTTGCGTCTGGACCCATCAGATCTTCTTCTTCTACGTTTCTTCATAAAGGATGCTGAAGAGGTGAGAGCTTCTGAAGTCATATGCTTGCTAGTAGATCCTCCAGCTTCTGCTTTGCTTTCACTTGCCTGAGTTTTGCATTCAGTATGGATGTCTTTCTGCAATCTATCTTTGGAACCCAGATTTGCTTATGTTTTTACATCTTGGTGTTTTGAGGATTAAGTGATTATGAAAGTAAGCCTGCTTTGAGTTCTTATATAGATGAGTTACATACATTGTTCCAAGTATCTGTTGTTTTAAATATTGATTAAGTCTTATAAATATCTTAAATGATATATCTTGGAAATTTTATCTAACAGTCTAACCTATTAAAGTTTCTTTAACAACTATGAATATTATACTTGACTTGTTTAACTGTTGTTTATGGTGTCAGTTTTACTTCATTAATGTATTTTAGTAAATCTAAAAGAAGTTATTGAAAGTATTTGCATGCAATAAACAAAATTTTGTCAAAAAGGTACTTTTTCATTAATTGAAGTAGAGGATTACAAAACGTTGATTCATAAGGAACTGCTAGTGCTTAGTATAGATCCTTATCTAAGTCATCCTGACCTTTATGATGATAACAGTTGTCATAGTCTATGTCTAGCTCATCCATACCAACTTCTTCCTCTTCTGCCTCTGGGATTGGACGGTAGAACATCTTGTTGGACCATATTCTCTTCTTTGATCTCTTCATTATCTTTCTTTTGGGCTTCATCACAGCTTTTGATGAACCTACTCCTATAGGTTGTGTTGGAGTTGCTGAAGTTACTTCTTCAGAAGTGAGTATTGCGGAGGGCACAAGCCCAGTGGTAGATGATTCAGAAACAACTCGTTTCTAAACGTTCTGGACATCTTGTCTTATAGAGCTCTCAGAGATTTATGTTACTATAGAGGTCTTATGACTCTCAGCTGATGCCTCAATGACTCTAGTGGATGTTGATGAAAATGAACTAGGTTTGGACTGCTTTTATAATGACTTCTGAGCAACTTAAACGACTGATTTAATCCTACTTGATTCTTGGAACAGTAACGACCAATAAAAATTTAAAGCATGCATTATACAATCCTTAATGACCCCATGTTACTTGATCGTTTTTCAATTCCTTGGACACTGATCCTGTAATGATGATTTGTGATCATTTATGACTATAATTATTTTCTTCTTCTCTTTTTATTCCTTTTTTATGTGACAAAAAGGGGAGAAATAATGGTAAGTATTTAATTAGAAATTGAACCCATTGAGTACCTATTCAGTTGTACATATTGGTCATTTATAATTTTTTTATTTATATTTTTGTATTTATGGTTATCTTGTCTGGGTGATACATTTTAACTTTCTTGTACATAGAACTAAGGAAGAGCTTACAAACCTCAGCCTTAGCCTATCAGACTCAAAAGGAGCTTACAAACATCATATTCTAATGTTTCCAAGGGAAGTTGAAATATTATTTTTGGTTTTCTTAAATATGGAACTAAGGGGGAGCTTACAAACACTACTACAAAACGCTAAAACAACAACGCCAGGCTTACAACGCATCCTTTTATGCCGTTGTAATAGGTTAAAAATTTCTCGCCCATGTAAATGTTGAGTCATTTAATGACGATTGAATGAAACCACCGTAGTAATAAATAAAATGTATCTAGCTTCGATTCCATGCAACTACATTTTTTCCATTTTTTAGAGTACATTTAGCGTGTGACAATTAAGTCCATTATTTTAAAAATAAATTGTAAATTATTTTACAACGGTTAAGATGAACAACCATAGTAATAAATGAAATGTAACAAGCTTCGATTCCCTACAACAAATTTTTTCCTTTTTTTAGGATACATTTAGCATGAGTCACTTAAGATTCCACGACGGTTTGTTTTTCCAACCGAGATTAAAAGGTTTACTGATAAATTAAAACAAAACTTATTATGTATTTCTTTCATAAGACGCCCCAATCGAACAAGTGAGCCAGAGACGCCCTAACCTTTAGCCTCTTCATATCCATTCATTTGGAGCTCAAATATTGTTCAAATAAGGTACTCTTCAACATCTTCATTCCTTTTTTCTTGGTTTATGCTCAAATATTGACCGTCTTCATCATTCATTTTCTTCTTCAGCTTCGAAGTAAGGTTCTCTTCAACATCTTCATTCCTTTTTTCTTTGTTCATATTGTATATGCTCAAGTCAGAATGAGATGTTTCATATGCTTTACGTTTAGTATGAGAGTACATATGCTTGAGTTTTTGGATTAGATTTTGGTGTGTCATTCACATTATTATACATGTATAAATTTCAGAAGTTGTAATGGATCGTAGGTGGATGAAAGCCAATAGATTAGATCCGGTCTATGAGAACGGAGTTTGTGAAATCCTTGAATACGCTGATAAACATCTTCCCGGCAATGATGGTATCTTTTATTGTCCTTGTGTTGTTTGCGCTAATATCAAAATGGGTACAAAGAAAGAAATACATAATCACCTTTGTTGTGATGGTATATGTCAAAATTATATAATATGGACGTGGCATGGTGAGGTGGATAATAAGGAAAGTCGAGCGTCACAAAGTCAAAGAGTGGAGGAAGATGAATATATGGAAGATCAACTAGAGGATATGTTCCGTGATATTGGGGAATCTTCTTTTATGAATGCTCATATTTATGATAATTTATGTCGTGATAAAGACACCCCTTTATATAAGGGATGCACAGAGTTCACACGATTGTCGGCGGTGTTAAAGTTGTTTAATCTGAAGGCAAAAAATAGATGGTCGGATAAAAGTTTCACGGAATTACTTGAATTGCTACAGCAAATGTTACCAAAAGATAACAAATTGCCGGATCGTTCCTATGAGGCCAAGAAGATATTGTGTCCACTGGGTCTGGAGTATATCAAGATACATGCTTGCCCTAATGATTGTATATTATACCGGAAAGAGTATGAAGACTTGTTTCAATGTCTGAAATGTGGTGTGTCGCGTTACAAGCTGAAGGCTAGCAATGGTGATGACAATGATCACTATGACAATGTTAGTAGGAAGCATCCTCCTGCTAAAGTGTTATGGTACTTGCCAATACTTTCACGATTAAAGAGAATTTTTGCTAACTCGAATGATGCAAAGAATCTTAGATGGCATGCAGATGAAAGGATTCATGATGGAAACATTCGCCATGTAGCTGATTCTTTGTAATGGAAGAAAATGGATTCGTTGTTTCTGGATTTTGGAGTCAAGCCAAGAAATCTTTGGCTTGGGCTTGCCACCGATGGAATGAACCCCTTTGGTAATATGAGCACTAATCATACTTCATGGCCTGTTCTTCTCACTATTTACAACATATCTCCTTGGTTGTGCATGAAGCGCAAGTATATACTGTTAAGTATGATGATTTCTGGACCACGACAACCTGGTAACGACATAGATGTTTATCTTAGTCCATTAATTGATGATTTACGACTCTTGTGGGATGAAGGCGTTGAAGTTAATGATGCATATTCTGGGGAAAAGTTTAATATGCGTGCAATGTTATTTTGTACAATTAACGACTTTCTGACTTTTCGACATAGATCTTTAAAGGATATACGAAGAATCATCACCGACCGGAAGCTTCGATTGTTGAAAGGTACATCACAGAAGAAGCTGTTGAGTTTTGTACAAACTATTTTTTGGATGCAGATTCTATAGGAATTCCAAAGTCTCGTCATGCTGACACAGACGGAAGAGGTATTCAAGGTCTAAATGTTAGGTCAATGGCTCGGGATGTAGTTATTCAATCACATTTCTATATTTTGAATAATATAGATGAGGTTCAACCTTTCATAGATACTCACAAAAGACTTATGAAGAAAAAATATCCCCGAATGAATGACAAGTTGTTGTTGATAGAGCATAACAATAGATTCATGGATTAGTTTAATAAAAGTGTATCTAATGATCCCAGTGCATCCGAGATACTTAGATGGTTGTCGTACGGGCCAAAATTTTGTGTCATTACCTGGAGTGCATACGACATTGGTCATTATACCTTTTATACAAAATCAAAAGATGATCGTAGTACAATGCAAAATAGTGGGGTTATGGTTGAAGCTGAATCGATGTATTTCTCTAGTTCGAAAGATAAGAATCTGGTATTGGCAACTACCGCGTTTTATGGTGTCATTGATGAGATTTGGGAGATTGATTATGTTATTTTCAAAGTGGCTTTATTTAAATGCAAGTGGGTTCCCAATAATAGTAATGGTGTAGACATTAATGACTTAGGATTCACCCGAGTCGACCTTGGCAAGGCATCTTTTAATACAGAACCATTCATCATGGCTTCTCAAGTAAAACAAGTTTTCTATGTTTCCGATCCATCGGACAAATCGGGGAAATGGTCAATCGTTCTCCAAGGAAAATACATTTCTCTTAGTGATGAAAGTCTTGATATTCCGTCCACACCTTCTTACACAACACAAGTTCCTACCTCATATGATGAAGTTGATGGAGATGTCGTGCATGCTATACGACTCGATCATGAAGAAGGCATATGGGAAAATTAACAAGTACGTAATTTATTATTTATTCATAATATATTAATTGTATGTTATAGTTTAGAAGTATTTTTACTAACAAGTATAATTATTTGAAATCATAGGTATTTTGAGTCCAGACACCAGGCCAGGAGACAAGACACCAAGAGACAAGATACCAATACACCAAGTTACAATTATGTGAAGTTATGTAATGTGTGTAAACTGTAATATGGTATATGTGATATTTTATTTATGTAGGTTGTTTGTTCTAATAAACTGTAATCTGGTATATGTGATATTATGAATATGATACGATTAATATTATTATGAAAACTGTATCACAAAATGTGAATTGTATTTTTTTTGCTGTGCTGAGATATGGAGAACAATAATATAGGTAAAAAAATGGGGTTAATTATAAAAGCAGGATGATATTTGTTAATTTTGCAGAAACTTTAACGACAGTTATATTTCCTAACCGTTATAATATCTGGCACGCTGTCCAACAAAAAACAAATATCAAAACTGTGCTGTTGGGAATCAAACCGAGGACAATTATATTTATTACAACAGTGTAGTGTAAAACCGTTGTGATAGTTAGCGCGCTTTCCTGTTTATTACAATGCATACAAGGCCGTCGTTGTAAGTATCATATATACAACAATAATCTACATAACAACGCCCTCACCCGCATCATTATATGTCATTCTCAACCATTGTTAAATGGGTTTTTCGTAGTAGTGAAACCTCAACCTTAGAACTGTTTAACTCAGGGGGAGCTTACAAACCTCAGACTCTGATGTTACTAAGAAAACTGAATTACTTTTTCATGAGAGTAGTACCTAGTATGATGTCTACAGAACTCTTCTTTGGACTATTAGACTTAGGGGGAGCTTACAAACCTCATACCCTAAAGTTGCAAATAAAATTATAACTGTCCAACATTGTCCTTTAAATACTTGTGTTTATCATCATCAAAAAGGGGGATATTGTTAGAACACGATTTTTTCATGACATATTTTCCTTGGGTCTTGATGATAACAAAGTAATGAAAGAAAAATGGTTTATTTGTTGTGTGTTACATTTGTGCAAGTTCTAATACTTGTAAATATTATTGTCAAAATCTATTCTACATTAAGAACACGTTGAGAGTTGCTGCATTGCTAGCTTCTGGTGGCAGAATCTGAAGAATATTTTCTAAGTGATGTCTGGCGAAGACTCCGAAGCTGAAGGTCTCAACATCAGTAGAAGCAACATAATTGTCTCTACACTTAGTGAATGCAAATTGGCTTCTGGTACCATTCAGAGTTGGTGATAAAGTTGAAGTTGTCCGTACTGCAGAAAGCAAGTTGTATTCTCAAATCAGTTTGTCAGCTAGAGTCTACACATTGCAAGTCTCAGGAAAGGCTGAGATGCTTTAGGGATATCTAATCTCAGTAACTTTAATAGTACATAATCTCTTGAAGACTCAATGATTAAACATGTTACACATTGGATTAAGATCTTCTGGTGTATCTATCTTCAATGGCTCTTGTACTATGGAGTAACAACAAAGACTCTTGATCAAGTTACCTCTTCAATGAATAGTTCCTGAAAAGGCTATAAATATGGCTGAAGGGTCAAACTGAATCTTTAACAAGGATCAACTAGAAGAAGGTGTAACAAGATCAACAATTATCAACTCAATGTATATGCAATTTTTTTATGTAGGTTGTAATTGTAAAAGTCTTAAGAATTCTTACACATTGAATATCTTAGAAATCTTAAGCGCTTTAGGTCTTTATTATGGTGATTTCCTATACCTCTGATACTTGTATCATGTACACCTTGTTCTCTATTCTGCTGAGCTTGTTCAACAGTTTACATAAAAGTCTTGCATCATTGGGATACAAGCAAGGAAGTCTCGAACCAAGATGCTTGAGCCATGTAAGTCTTTTCTATGTGCTAGAGTTGTGAAAGTCTTAATCAAGTGGATTGATTGAGCAGAAGTCTTGTATCATTGGGATACAAGCAAGGAAGTCCTGAGCCAAGATGCTTGAGCCACGTAAGTCTCGTGCTATGTGCTTGAGCAGTGAAAGTCTTAATCAAGTAGATTGATTAAGCAGGAAAGTCTTGATCCAGTGTGGCTTGAGCAGGATAGCTTTGTTCATGTAACTTGGATCAGTAAGTCTTGACCGATGGGGTGCAAGAGGAGGCTCATTTCATGCAACCTAGAGCAGAAGTCTTGAGCCTGAGGAGCATGAATGCTCAGTACACAGAATTGGAGCAGTAAGTCTTGATTTGAGGGGTGCAAGCAGAGAGGCTCGTTTCATGGGACATGGAGCAGAAGTCTTGGGATGAGGGCTTGAGCAAGTGTAAAAGTCTTATGCAAAATGCATAAGCGATTGTAATCATGATTTGATTATAGTGAAAATCTCTTGTGAAGCAAGGGGACTGGACTACTCTCAGTTAGGGGAGGAACCAATATGAACCTTTGTGTCTTCTGCTATTATTTATTTGCTTCTGTTAACATTTCACTACTAAGAACTAACCAAAATCAGAACACCGGTTTATATTCTGAACTCTGATCAGATGCAAACTAAGAAAACGAAAAACATAATTCAACTCCTCCTTCTTATGTATTTTTCTCACCTTCATACTATGTATTGTAGGTTTGTCTAGCAATCTCCAAAGAAAAGAAATGGAATTAGATGATGAAAATCTATCAAATAGATCACCACTTCTAAAATCCTATTGAAGTAAATTCCTATGGAATGTATGATGATGAGGAATTAACAATCCTTATCAAAAGATTTCTTTAGTTGATAAAATGGAATGTGATATCTGTTGATAGAAGAATAACTTTATAAGCTTCTGAAAATTTCTTATTTCAAATAATTTATCAAATCTTAAGAACAAGGAAAAACACTACCAGAAACCTATGTCAGAAGTTATCACTGCATATTCAAATGAAGCTGGCATAGGGCAGGATTTAAAAGATAGAGTAATATGGCTCTGCTGGTCATTACTGCTTCTGAAAAAGCATCTAAATCCTAGAATAAAAATCTGTTATTGAAGAGTAAGAGATTATGTCAAATCTATCTTGCTTCAATATTTGATAATAAGGAGTCTACACTTTAAGGTGATATCTTAAGTGACTCCATTGCTCCTTGATTGAAGGCCATCATTGAATTTGTGTTAAAGGACAATTATACAAGAAACCTTCAGTTTTTCATCGTGTTCTGCTAGCAATACTATGACAGTGTTGTGAATTTGTTTTATGTCAATCTCTAATAGTAAACATTATCTGGTTCTATGCTTGTCAAAGATTTCACTGTCAAAAGATTTAATCTAAGACAATGAAATCAATCACTCTAATAAGAACAAGATCTTATTCATACAATAACTCATCCTAGACTCATACTCTGGAATGGATCATGGTACTGCAATTAGATTGTGGCATGAAGCAAAAGAAAGTCTGTTAGAACTAATATTTTTGGTCTCATAGAAATATGGGTATCATTAATCAAAATTTATTTTCTGTAGAAATCGAAGAAAGGAACAAATGCATCTTCCATGGTACTTAATCAAAGGTTGCTTACAACATTTGATGGAAGAAGATCCTACATCTCATACTCAAGTGCTAGAGGTATTGAGTTTGGTTAGAGAAGTGGAGTCAATGGTTAACAACCATTGAAACAGAATCCATTCAAGACAGGATTCAGATTCTATGGTAAAATTTGAATACTCATATATGTTTGACCGAAAAAATGTATGTTCTTTTTTGGCTTATTTCTTGATTCAATGAGATATTTGTGTATGAACATATACAAAGTCTCTGTTAGATTTCTAGAGAAGTTCTTTTGATTAAAGAATATTCATAAATCTTTAAGAAGAAACTTTGTTGTATTTATCTATACTGAATATATCATTAGCTAGATGCTGGTCATATTTATGGAAACAGTTTCCTCACTTTTTGTGATGATACTGCTATTTGTTAGCTATCAAGAAACCAATTCAATATTTATTAATTATGCATGACTCTTGCTTCAAGACAAAATGCTTGATTCTTAATAGAATCTCTAAGATTGATGACTGACAGAAAATGTCTTAATCAAAGTCTAGATCTACTAGACTCTGATGGATGATAACTTCTAAAAATTATCAGGCTCTGAGATTCAGAAAAGGATTGTTTACTTTTGATAAAGCAGTTTAAGTAAAAAGTTTTTTTTTTCAAAACTTTTATATTACTTAAATTTCATAAACTTGACAATCATCCAGTGGATTCAAGAAATCTGCTGGATAAGAACCTTTGGGTAAAGATGTTTTTTTTATATATATATTATTATCATCTCTATCCCTTATCTTGTGAAACATCATTTTGTGTCCTTATCTTTGACAGGATTCTTAGAATCTTGTTTAGTGTTTTTCTTTTTATTTTCTTTGGTTGTGTGCTGATCAAACCAAACATGAGATAAATTCTCTAGTCAATTATCCTTTGAATCAACTAGTTGTCATCAATGAAAAGTTTGTGGATTTTGATGAATTTCTTAAGCTAGGTTTTAATTTCTAGAAGACTGTGTCTGAACAAATTTGGAATGAATACTTTGAGATTCTATGTGGTTTCACTTATCCAAGTCTTTTCAAAGAGTTTTGGGTCAACGCTTCCATTATTGAGCTAAATTCTGAGTATGCTATTCTTTCTAAGATGTCTGGTGTTTCTATAATAGTAACCTCTAAATCTATTGCTAATGTGATCATTTTTGAGGAGATTAGAGAAATCCCAAGTACTCTTGTTTGGGAACATTATCTTTCTACTTGGTGCATTTTGTAGATCCTTCTAACACGTCTCCGGTCTCAAATTGTCGTCCTGATGCAATTGTTTGGAATTAGATTCTGAATTCAAACATGCTTACTAAAGACAAGAACCTAGACCTTGTGGACTCTATTGAAAAAGATTTGCTGCTTCTTCTCAATTCAGACTTGCAGATTGATCTTCCTTGAGTTATGTTTGACTATTTAAAGGATACTCTTTCTTCCTTTCACAAGGTAAATACATTCTTCATTCCTTATGGACGAGTTCTTTCAAAATTACTAGTCCAATAGGGAGTTATCATAAGTTCAGAGGCGGATTCTTCTAAAATCTGGAGAGATAAGTTTGAAGCTATCTATGAGAGATTTTGATGTTAGATTTTTGCACATTTATGCCTTTTAACTGTTAAGACTTTTTGTATTAAGAAATCTTATTGTTAATCCAAATTTGTTAATGTTTTTGTACATCTTAGTTGTTATATATATATATATATATATATATATATATATATATATATATATATATATATATATATATATATATATATATATATATATATATATATATAGGGCCGGTCATGTCCAAGTGCATCAAGCGCTACCGCACAGGGCCCCAAATTTTAGAGGGCCCCAAATTTTAAAAGATTCAATTTTTTTTTCATAAATATTAATATAAATAAATAAAATATTATAATAAAAACTTAAGAAATAAATAAAAAGATATGATAAAAACCTAATATATACAAAAAAAGAGATTGATCAAAACTCAAAAAAATTATAACTAAATTTATTTTTAATTAATACATAATTATATTTTTGTGTCTTTTTTAATTATTATAATACTTTTTTTTTTTAAAATTTAGGTCCATTTTATAAATTAGAACGGGGCCTCCGAGATAATTGGGCCGGCCATATATATATATATATATATATATATATATATATATAATGTTGTTCAAGAGGATAAAACAAATCGGATCAAAAACTCAAAATATGCAACTTTCTCATTATAATTGGAAGCTATTACAAATTGTTAAGACTCTCTAGGCATTCGAATTTGCCCTAAAGTATTCCCTAGGATCATCTGACATATCTAGATTGTCTAAATAATCTTGTGATTCTTCCTTTGCAAACTCTACAACTTCCTTTTTCAATTGATTTATGCGTTTTGACCTAGAAGTTCTTCATCTTATGTGTGTCTCAACGAAGGTTGCTGAAGAAGTGTGTGCTTCTGAAGTCATCTGCTTACTTGTAGATCCTTCAGTTGCTGCATTACTCTTGTTTGCTTGAATTATTGCATTAAGTATGACCGTCTTTCTGAAATCTCTCTTTGGGACCCTAATTTGTTTTTGCTTATACATTTTGGTGTTCAGAAGATTAAGTGATTATGAAAGTAAGTCTGCTAAGGTTTTTATAGAGTCTTTACATTCATTGCCTTGAGTATTCATTATTTTAATATTGATTTAGTCAAATCAGATTTAAAAACCGACTCTAGGAAATAATGTCTAGTATTCTGACCTATTAAGATCCTCTTAACAGTTGTAAATTTTATTGTTAACATGTTAAAATGCTTGTTCTATTCACTACTTCATTAATGCACATATCAAAAATTTCAAAGGGTAAATAAAGTGTTTATATGATTGCATAATATATACTGGTCAAAATAATTTTTCATTAATCAAGCATAAAGGATTACAAAAACATAAGAACTGGTTTGAACTAAGACTAAGCTATATCTAAGTCATCCAGTTCCTTGTAACATAAGCAGTTGTCGTAATCGATATCTGGTTCATCTTCATCTATGTCTGTTGCGATGAGAATCAGATAACAAGCTATTAATTAACTTGCATTGCATTTCATTGAATTCACCACCGACTTTGATTTATCCAAAGGAAAGGTTCAAGATCGAGAAAACCTAAAGGGGGGAGATCTAAGGTTCGGGGGTTGGTTATACTAAGGGAAGGTATTAACACCCTTAATATCTGTAGTACTCTACAGGAACCTCTTGTTTATGTTTGTGTTATGTTATGTCTGCTTGCTAAAGGAATCTGCTAAGGGTAAGGTAAAGACCTAAGGGTATGTACACTAAGTTTGCTCGCCAAGACATCACATCTTGTGCCTACGTATCTGACTAAAGAATCAGAACAACCGTAGTTCACCTAACTAAGGGTGAATTTGAGGAACCATTGACTATGGCCAAAGTTCCAAAGGGAAATGAGTGTGAGCTCATTTAGAGTTTAAGAAACTCTCTAAGTCTAAGTTATGAAGGGGAAAAGTGGATACTCAATGTGATGAGCCCACATAGAGTTTAGAAACTCTATCCTAGTTCTAAGTTGTAAGATTCATGGCTCTCAGGAGGCCAAGATGAATAAAGGCTCTTAGGAGGCCTAGGGGGAAAGATGGCTCTTATGAGGCCAAGATGGTGTGTGAACTATCTACGACTTATGAGTCAAGTAGAAAGTCCTTCCTTTGGAATGAGGGGAGATTAACTTATTGTAAACAAGAATCAAAGAGAATTTAAATTAAATGAACAAAATGAGTTCACAGATTCAAGAGATGATAAACAACAATCAACATATGAGATAAACTTCCAAGTATGAACATGGCAACATGTGAATGAAATGAATCCCAACAAGTATGAACAAGTAGACACAAAAGTACGACAAAGATAGCATTTTCAAAGTTGACATGAATCACAAGCATGGGGACTTAGTAACAAAAGCCAAAAGGTACCAACAAAAATCCTAATAAAAGACCTTATCTGAGGTTTAGAAAAAACTCTCAAATAATTTTCTTAAATACCCTAAGACATTCTAAAAAGGGGCTCTAAAAACGCTCAAGAGAAATTGATTTTCAAAAGAAGTTCAACAATTAGGAATAAAGTAATTATACTTTTGAAAATTAGAACTAAATAAGAAAATATAATAAAACGAAAATAAAATAAGCGAAAATTAATTTAAACGTCAAAATATATTTAGGAATATTTTTGGTAGTTTTTGGATAAAAGGAAAATGTTTTAAATAAATACAAAAGGAGAAAATAAAATTAAAAAAAAGAAATTAAACAGTGGGGGGTGCATTAGTAATTTAATTTGAACTGAGTTTATTAATGCTTGTTCCTGGATTCAGGGGTGCTGATAGCAAATTCCACTAGGCCCAAGTCAAAATCAAAGCTTAAAAGAAAAATGAAAATAAATAAAATGGCGATTGGGGCGAGGGGGATTCGAAACCCAGCCCCCAAGGTTGCAGCACAAGTCGTTTACCACTGGGGTGGCCATACATCCAATGTATGAACTGCCCCCAGTAATAGTTAAACCAACAATGCTTCAAAGAAATACGTTTTTAACCACATGAAGTGCAAAGATGACCTGTATTAATATCAACCTGGTCACTTAAACGCTACCAGACAAAAGCACACACCCACCATCCAATAATTGCCATGCAACTTTCCATGCAAACATACAACTCCCATAAAATTTAACATGGACACCACGAATCAAAACCACAATTATTTCCCTATCTTTCTTTCAGACTTTTCCCACTATCAACAGCCATAAGCAAAGTACAGCCCCCCCAATATTCACTCGTCCATGACCTCTTGGAGATAGTGAAAATAATGACTTCCTCTTTTCAAAACCTCAGCTCGAAGCCCTTGTTTGAAACCTTATTGAGTTCTCTCTCCTCTCTAAGCATGTCGTATTTTGTTGTGTGGTAGGTGCCAAGAAAACTCACGAGCTCTCAAGATTTATGCGTGGTGTTTTGCAGAGGGCAGTGATTTATGGTGGTATTCTCACAAGACCTTTTTGGGTGTAGAGGAAATGGAATGAGAAAGGTGTTGGTTGATGTTCTGGTGTTTTAGTGCTATTTGTGGTTCTCTTGTGTAGTGTTTTGGCAAGAGAGAAAGAACAAGAGAGTGTTTGGTTTTGATGTTTATGAGGGAGGGTTTTGTGACAGTGTTTTGGAGTGAAGCTGCTCTGTGTGTGTCTTCTTTGATATGGATGTTGGTGTGCTCTCACGTTAGAACAACATTAAACCTTGATCTAAACCAGATAGAATCCCACATGTAGGAGAACAGACTAAAACTTATGTGACTTTTCTGAACAAAGACCTTAGTGTATTAAGGCTGTTGCAAAAAGAAATTCCCTATTGTCAAACTAAAACCAAACAGATGCCAACATTTGAGCACCATGACAGTATTACAACATTTAGATTTTATTCATGCAATATGAAACTGTTATGGGACAAAGAAAACAAAAGAAAAAGGAAACTTGGACCCTCATGCTTTCCTCTTTCAAACAAGGATGACCTCAGGCGAAAATTACATTAAGGGATATGATGATATGGCGATAAAAACACTCAGCTTTAGATACTTGAAAAATATAGTATCCTCTTGATCAAGTATTTTTGATAGCATTTATGTCAAGATTTATGCAGTAGAGAAAAACTCAAACAGGTTATCAATCACTACAAACACCATAAAATAAGCTCCAAGACTCATGACAAGGTGGATCCAAAACAAGGTAACCAAGACTGACTGAAACTATCAGTGCCAAGATACATCTTTCAAACTCAAACAATTATTCACCATGCTGTCCCAAAATGGATTGAAATACTAAGGTGGGAGCATGATAACAGTTAGAAGATTTATGCTATTTGACTACAGCAAATGAACATGTGGTATCTTTAAACTCTAAATTGTAACAAGAATATGTGAACATCAGTTATCTCAAGTTAACAAAATCTAGCATTACAGATACTTCGTTTCAGCTTCATTAATCTAGAATGGCTAGAAATGTGAAGGAAAAAGCATGATATATGAAACACATATTAACTAAATCACACATAAGCATATAATAGAGAGTATATAGCAGATAATGAAACAACACACTCATCATGCCCACACATCTTAAAGCAAGCTTTGGATATCATCTCCTAGTGTCCAAACATGACATGAAGAAGAAAAGAATACAACATAGTATTCAGGACTAGTGCTATTCCAACAACATACATGGACTCGACAGTGTCATTTACCATATCATTAAAATGCCAAGTATTGACATTTAAAGATAATGTTAAGAGTGCACATGTCAGCAAACAAACCATATATCATTTAAACCAAAAAAAAATTTCAAGAATAGTTCAAACACATGAATCATGGCATGAGAACATGAATACAATCTGTTTCAAATACTTGGCAGTGTTTAAGAGATGTATCATGTGGGTTCTGGTGTCATAATATCAAATGGTTTCAATGTTTAAACAAACCTAAAAGGACAGCCAGGGTACTCATTTTTACATTGATCTTGGAACTATGAGTTAATAAGAGAGTGAGAAAACCTGTCACAACATGACCTGAACTAAAAGCTCATGTTGTGTTTAACCATACAAAATCTGATTTGAGAATAACTTCTGTTACTCCAACAAATGGCATGAAGTTAAAGACCTTTGATTCTCCAAATATCAACAACAGGCAGTGTAAAGAAACAAATCCTAAAATCAAAAGATTGCAACATACCAAAACAGCATTGATGATAATAGTTTCACCTATGATTGGAAAATAGATTCCCTACAAACATCCTATTGTTAACAGATGATAAATGCTAATAGGATAAAAGATAGTGAGAGCAAAATCTTGCCATGACCATATATCCTTGAATCAAAACCTTCAAGCCATTTTAACTACCTTGTCATGACATAAACAAACAGGGATCCGTGGCAGATGATAACAGTTTGTACACGTAAAACAAACCTCCTTATCACAGAATAGAGATTCTCCACAACTTATGCATGAGTCTCAGGTTATCAGTTAATGGAGGAGGGTAGGACCACTACAAGCTAGCAGGAATCCGAGCAAGCTAACATGTCCTTGGGGAGCAAAATATATTGAAAACAGTCTAAACATGCACCATTTTATTATGAATGGATGATACATTCCAAGATGTTCAACAATATATGTTACTAAGTAAACACATCCAATATCAACATTTAAGCATAATATCAATGTAGGCATGTCATGATATGGAAAAAAAAGATAGGGATACCTAAAGGAGCAATATATTCTTAAAGTCTTAACAGGATAAGACTTACTTTTCTTTGTAGTAGCCTTGCTCTCAGCTTCCCAAAAGCCTCTTTACTTGCTCAGCTAGAATCTTAGGGCTTCTTTTCTAAATTCTTAAGTGGAATGTTTGTGAAAAACCGAGTGGAAAGTCTTGCTATTTATAGGAAAAGCCAAGAACTCAAAGTATGACCAAAATACACATTATGCCAACATTACCCTTCTTCCCTCGTGTGAAGCCTTACACTTGCTGAACCACAATCTTCTAATATCTTCTGAACATCTGAACCAAGTTGGTGTGAAGTGATTGGTGAGAGGCTCAAGGAATAAATAATACTTTCCTCCCTTGAAAAGTTTCTCTCACCTCTTGATCAACTTGCCTTACCTTTGCATAACTAATGTTACCACTTGCAAGGAAACATGGAAGAGGTTCTAATCACCCTAATCTGGTCTTTAAACAACAGAAAAATGGAAGTCTTGGTGATTAGAAGTGGTTTTGTATCATTATGTACAAGTTGGTTGTTTAAAATTCAAGAAATGAACCCCTATCTTCCAAGCTTCGTATCTCTCAGCTCACTCAAGGGTTTGAGGAGTTCTAGTACTTTTTGGAAAGCCATCAATGCCCTCTACAACTTTCATGTTGGACCCAAGCTTCATAACTCACAAACCATGCATTTTTGTGAGAAAAGTCATATTTAACACTTTTAAGATCTTGGAAAGAGCTTCCACTTGGGCTTTGAGTCACTCCATTTGGATGTGTGGTTTGGAAGTTATGATCATTTCAAGTTAGCACAAGAGAGGGAAATTTCACATATGAAAAGTTTTATGATCAAAAACTTACTTCCTTTGCAAGAAACTCCTTGAAACTTGATCTTGATGCTTTGAATCATCAATAAGACATATTATGATGAGTTGAGGCACTGGAGGTTTCATTTGGTTCAAAATCCCCAAAGATCAGAGTTTCAGGCAAAACCCTAATTTTGATTGTGACTGCATTGGCACAAACCTTGGTGATATGGCTTCTTTCTTCACATCTAAATCTCATAGAAGACCTTTAGGGATGTTTACTAACTCATGGAGCCATGTTTTAGGGTTTGAAGGCCTTGATGAAAATAGAGACCAAAGATCCATATGTTCTAGCAGAAACCCTAATTTGGAGGCAGGGTGAAACTGTGGTTTAAACTAATCATGATGAGAGCCAGATGACCTTGAATTCTTGTTGAGTGAGACCTCTTGGATGTAGGTAACTCAAATGGTTGATGAACCAAGCAAATCTTGACTTGAAAGGGCAAAATTCTTCAGTGATTCCTTAGGTTAAAACCCTGATTCCATACTTTGGTCTGGTGATCCTTTTGTTGACTTGACTTGATTCAAAGTCTTGAGATCTTGGTTCCACACAACTAGTGAACCTTTGTGATGATTGCATGGAGTCAGAGAATACCTTAGGAGGCCTTGAATTTCTCTGTATAAACCCTAATTTCAAACATAAGAAAAACAAACTGCGAGATATGGGTTTGTTAAATAGTGCATATATAATTGATCCTAAATGTCTATGCAAGATGATATGACATCTAAAGGGTAAAATTTGGGGTACAACAATGTCTTCCTCTTTTCTTCATGGGATAACAAGATGGTAAATCATCTTGTGGATCCTATTCCTCCTTGTCTTCTTCATGGACTTCTTCCTTGGCTTTAAAATAGCTATTGATTGACCTGCTTCTGTAGCAAACCGAATTTCTAGTATGATGATATGCTTGGTTCTGTAGCAAACCGAATTTCTTGTCTTTAAATATAGCAAACCAAAAATTTTTCCCATAGATGGAATGCAGATGCTAAGGACAAGCAACAGACATGCACATGCTGACAAGCCATGAATTTCTAGTATGATGATATGATGTCATGATAGTGCAAAGATGAAGATAGACCAGACACTAAAGATAAAGAGTAGACCACCACAGGTGAGCATTGCTAGGGAAGGATGAAAGTTAGTATCCATGAGGAAAACTCACTGGGGATACAGGCTGACCAACAAAAGAAACTCAACTGGGGAGACTCCGAAGGAAAGGCTGGGGATAGAAAAGTCAAAGGGGAAAACCCTACCGATCCTCACTGGAGATAAAAGCCAGAGAGGTATTCTCCACTGGGGAAGATCCAGGGAGAGGGATGACAGGTTCATATGTGACCGGATGACACTGGGGGAAAAGACACATTCTTACTGGGCATGAAACCATAAAGAAGACATGATCTCTACTGGGGATCAATTTGAAATAAAAGGATAGCCGCTCGACTAAGATTTTATGGGGATTTCTTATACTGAAGAGTTCAAACGGGATCTTCAAGAAAAACCAGGAAAGAAAGAGACAAACTCTGCATGTGCCAAATGATGATGATCACAAGGACTTTTAGAGGGTGTTGATAATGACCAAACCTCAGCTAGGGATAAGATTAAGGTGCCAATAATGATTGAATTCAGGAATAACAAGCCAGTAAACACTGGACTCACAGTATCAATTCTGAAACAACGCCAGTAAACACTGGGCTTGATAACAATAATAGTTGGATGGACAAACAATGCCAGTGAATACTAGACTTACGATACCGATAATGACCGATATTAAAACATGCCAGTCAATATTGGACTTTGAGACAAAGAACATGCCAGTAAACACTGGGATTATATGATACCGATAATAACCGATATTAAAACATGCCAGTCAATACTGGACTTTGAGACAAAGAAACATGCCAGTAAACACTGGGCTTATATGATACCGATAATGACCGATATTAAAACATGCCAGTCAATACTGGACTTTGAGACAAAGAAACATGCCAGTAAACACTAGACTTATGATTCATATGTGATCTGGATTCAAACAACGGGTTCATATGTGACCCGAGGTTTAGGTTCATATGTGACCTGGATTCAAACAACAGGTTCATATGTGACTCGAGGTTTAGGTTCATATGTGACCTGGATTCAAACAACGGGTTCATATGTGACTTGAGGTTTAGGTTCATATGTGACCTGGATTCAAACAACGGGTTCATATGTGACTCGATGTTTAGGTTCATATGTGACCTGGATTCAAACAACGGGTTCATATGTGACTCGAGGTTTAGGTTCATATGTGACCTGGATTCAAACAACGGGTTCATATGTGACTCGAGGTTTAGGTTCATATGTGACCTGGATTCAAACAACGGGTTCATATGTGACTCGAGGTTTAGGTTCATATGTGACCTGGATTCAAACAACGGGTTCATATGTGACTCGAGGTTTAGGTTGATATGTGACCTAGATTCAAATAGCGGGTTCATATTTGGCTTGAGGTTTAGGTTCATGTTTGACCTTGGTTTCAAACAACGGGTTAATGTTTGACTCGAAGTTTAGGTTCATGTTTGACCTGGGTTTCAAACAACGGGTTCGTGTTTGACTCGAAGTTTAGGTTCATGTTTGACCTGGGTTTCAAACAACGAGTTCGTGTTTGACTCGAAGTTTAGGTTCATGTTTGACCTGGGTTTCAAACAACGGGTTCATGTTTGACTCGAAGTTTAGGTTCATGTTTGAACAGGGTTTCAAACAACGGGTTCATGTTTGACTCGAAGCTTAGGTCCATGTTTGACCTGGGTTTTAAACAACGGGTTCATGTTTGACTCGAAGTTTAGGTTCATGTCTGACCTGGTTTCAAACAACGGGTTCTTGTTTGACTCGAAGTTTAGGTTTATGTTTGACCTAGGCTTTAAACAACGGGTTCATGTTTGACTCGAAGTATAGGTTCATGTTTGACCTGGGCTTCAAACAATGGGTTCTTGTTTGACTCTAAGTTTAGGCTCATGTTTGACCTGGGTATCTAACAACGGGTTCATATTTGTCTCAAAGTTTAGGTTCATGTTTGACCTGGGTTTCAAACAACGGGTTCATGTTTGACTCGAAGTTTAGGTTCATATCTAACCTAGGTTTCAAACAACGGGTTAATGTTTGACTCGAAGTTTAGGTTCATGTCTGACCTGGGTTTCAAACAACGGGTTCATGTTTGACTCGAAGTTTAGGTTCATGTCTGACCTGGGTTTCAAACAACGGGTTCACGTTTGACTCTAAGTTTAGGTTCATTTTTTACCTGGGTTTCAAACAACGGGTTCATGTTTGACTCGAAGTTTAAGTTCATTTTTCACCTGGGTATCAAATAACGAGTTCATGTTTGACTCAAAGTCTAGGTTCATATCTGACCTGGTTTCAAACAACGGGTTCATGTTTGACTCGAAGTTTAGGTTCATGTTGATCTGGGTTTCAAACAACGGGTTCATGTTTGACTCGAAGTTTAGGTTCATGTTTGACCTAGGTTTCAAACAACGGGTTCATGTTTGACTCGAAGTTTTGGTTCATATCTGACCTGGGTTTCAAACAATGGGTTCATGTTTGACTCGAAGTTTAGGTTCATGTCTGACCTGGGCTTCAAACAACGGGTTCATGTTTGACTCAAAGTTTAGGTTAATCTTTTACCTGGGCTTCGAACAACGGGTTCATGTTTGACTCGAAGTTTAGGCTCATGTTTGACCTGGGTTTCAAACAACAGGTTCATGTTTGACTCGAAGTTTAGGTTCATTTTTAACCTGGGTTTCAAATAACGGGTTCATGTTTGACTCGAAGTTTAGGTTCATTTTTAACCTGGGTTTCAAACAACGGGTTCATGTTTGACTCGAAGTCTAGGTTCATATCTGACCTGCTTTCAAACAACGGGTTCATGTTTGACTCAAAGTTTAGGTTCATGTTTGACCTGGGTTTCAAACAACGGGTTTATAATTGACTCGAAGTTTAGGTTCATGTTTAACCTGGGTATCAAATAACGGGTTCATGTTTGACTCGAAGTTTAGGTTCATATCTGACCTGGGTTTCAAACAACGGGTTCATTTTTAACTCGAAGTTTAGGTTCATGTTTGACCTGGGTTTCGAACAACGGGTTCATGTTTAACCTGAGTTTCAAACAACGGGTTCATGTTTGACTCGAAGTTAAGGTTCATGTCTGACCTGGGTTTCAAACATCGGGTTCATGTTTAATTCGAAGTTTAGGTTCATGTTTGACCTGGGTTTCAAACAACGGGTTCATGTTTGACTCAAAGTTTAGGTTCATGTTTGACCTGGGTTTCAAACAACGGGTTCATGTTTGACTCGAAGTTTAGGTTTATGTTTGACCTGGGTTTCAAACAACGGGTTCGAGTTTGACTCGAAGTTTAGGTTCATTTTTTACCTGGGTTTCAAACAACGGGTTCGTGTTTGACTCGAAGTTTAGGTTCATGTTTGACCTGGGTTTCAAACAACGGGTTCGTGTTTGACTCGAAGTTTAGGTACATGTTTGACCTGGGTTTCAAACAACGGGTTCCTGTTTGACTCGAAGTTTAGGTTCATGTTTCACCTGGGTTTTAAACAACGGGTTCATGTTTGACTCAAAGTTTAGGTTCATGTCTGACCTGGTTTCAAACAACGGGTTCATGTTTGACTCAAAGTTTAGGTTTATGTTTGACCTGGGCTTCAAACAACGGGATCATGTTTGACTCGAAGTATAGGTTCATGTTTGACCTGGGCTTCAAACAACGTGTTCTTGTTTGACTCGAAGTTTAGGCTCATGTTTGACCTGGGTTTCTAACAACGGGTTCATATTTGACTCAAAGTTTAGGTTCATGTTTGACCTGGGTTTCAAACAACGGGTTCATGATTGACTCAAAGTTTAGGTTCATATCTGACCTAGGTTTCAAACAACGGGTTAATGTTTGACTCGAAGCTTAGGTTCATGTCTGACCTGGGTTTCAAACAACGGGTTCATGTTTGACTCGAAGTTTAGGTTCATGTCTGACCTGGGTTTCAAACAACGGGTTCATGTTTGACTCCAAGTTTAGGTTCATTTTTGACCTGGGTTTCAAACAACTGGTTCATGTTTGACTCGAAGTTTAGGTTCATGTCTGACCTGGGTTTCAAACAACGGGTTCACGTTTGACTCTAAGTTTAGGTTCATTTTTTACCTGGGTTTCAAACAACGGGTTCATGTTTGACTCGAAGTTTAAGTTCATTTTTCACCTGGGTTTCAAATAACGAGTTCATGTTTGACTCGAAGTCTAGGTTCATATCTGACCTGGTTTCAAACAACGGGTTCATGTTTGACTCGAAGTTTAGGTTCATGTTGATCTGGGTTTCAAACAACGGGTTCATGTTTGACTCGAAGTTTAGGTTCATGTTTGACCTAGGTTTCAAACAACGGGTTCATGTTTGACTCGAAGTTTTGGTTCATATCTGACCTGGGTTTCAAACAATGGGTTCATGTTTGACTCGAAGTTTAGGTTCATGTCTGACCTGGGCTTCAAACAACGGGTTCATGTTTGACTCAAAGTTTAGGTTCATATCAGACCTGCTTTCAAACAACGGGTTCATGTTTGACTCAAAGTTTAGGTTCATGTTTGACCTGGGTTTCAAACAACGGGTTTATAATTGACTCGAAGTTAAGGTTCATGTTTAACCTGGGTATCAAATAACGGGTTCATGTTTGACTCGAAGTTTAGGTTCATATCTGACCTGGGTTTCAAACAACGGGTTCATTTTTAACTCGAAGTTTAGGTTCATGTTTGACCTGGGTTTCGAACAACGTGTTCATGTTTAACCTGAGTTTCAAACAACGGGTTCATGTTTGACTCGAAGTTAAGGTTCATGTCTGACCTGGGTTTCAAACATCGGGTTCATGTTTAATTCAAAGTTTAGGTTCATGTTTGACCTGGGTTTCAAACAACGGGTTCATGTTTGACTCAAAGTTTAGCTTCATGTTTGACCTGGGTTTCAAACAATGGGTTCATGTTTGACTCGAAGTTTAGGTTCATGTTTGACCTGGGTTTCAAACAACGGGTTCGAGTTTGACTCGAAGTTTAGGTTCATTTTTTACCTGGGTTTCAAACAACGGGTTCGTGTTTGACTCGAAGTTTAGGTTCATGTTTGACCTGGGTTTCAAACAACGGGTTCGTGTTTGACTCGAAGTTTAGGTACATGTTTGACCTGGGTTTCAAACAACGGGTTCCTGTTTGACTCGAAGTTTAGGTTCATGTTTCACCTGGGTTTTAAACAACGGGTTCATGTTTGACTCAAAGTTTAGGTTCATGTCTGACCTGATTTCAAACAACGGGTTCATGTTTGACTCAAAGTTTAGGTTTATGTTTGACCTGGGCTTCAAACAACGGGATCATGTTTGACTCGAAGTATAGGTTCATGTTTGACCTGGGCTTCAAACAACGTGTTCTTGTTTGACTCGAAGTTTAGGCTCATGTTTGACCTGGGTTTCTAACAACGGGTTCATATTTGACTCAAAGTTTAGGTTCATGTTTGACCTGGGTTTCAAACAACGGGTTCATGTTTGACTCAAAGTTTAGGTTCATATCTGACCTAGGTTTCAATCAACGGGTTAATGTTTGACTCGAAGCTTAGGTTCATGTCTGACCTGGGTTTCAAACAACGGGTTCATGTTTGACTCGAAGTTTAGGTTCATGTCTGACCTGGGTTTCAAACAACGGGTTCATGTTTGACTCCAAGTTTAGGTTCATTTTTGACCTGGGTTTCAAACAACTGGTTCATGTTTGACTCGAAGTTTAGGTTCATGTCTGACCTGGGTTTCAAACAACGGGTTCACGTTTGACTCTAAGTTTAGGTTCATTTTTTACCTGGGTTTCAAACAAAGGGTTCATGTTTGACTCGAAGTTTAAGTTCATTTTTCACCTGGGTTTCAAATAACGAGTTCATGTTTGACTCAAAGTCTAGGTTCATATCTGACCTGGTTTCAAACAACGGGTTCATGTTTGACTCGAAGTTTAGGTTCATGTTGATCTGGGTTTCAAACAACGGGTTCATGTTTGACTCGAAGTTTAGGTTCATGTTTGACCTAGGTTTCAAACAACGGGTTCATGTTTGACTCGAAGTTTTGGTTCATATCTGACCTGGGTTTCAAACAATGGGTTCATGTTTGACTCGAAGTTTAGGTTCATGTCTGACCTGGGCTTCAAACAACGGGTTCATGTTTGACTCAAAGTTTAGGTTAATCTTTTACCTGGGCTTCGAACAACGGGTTCATGTTTGACTCGAAGTTTAGGCTCATGTTTGACCTGGGTTTCAAACAACAGGTTCATGTTTGACTCGAAGTTTAGGTTCATTTTTAACCTGGGTTTCAAATAACGGGTTCATGTTTGACTCGAAGTTTAGGTTCATTTTTAACCTGGGTTTCAAACAACGGGTTCATGTTTGACTCGAAGTCTAGGTTCATATCTGACCTGCTTTCAAACAACGGGTTCATGTTTGACTCAAAGTTTAGGTTCATGTTTGACCTGGGTTTCAAACAACGGGTTTATAATTGACTCGAAGTTTAGGTTCATGTTTAACCTGGGTATCAAATAACGGGTTCATGTTTGACTCGAAGTTTAGGTTCATATCTGACCTGGGTTTCAAACAACGGGTTCATTTTTAACTCGAAGTTTAGGTTCATGTTTGACCTGGGTTTCGAACAACGGGTTCATGTTTAACCTGAGTTTCAAACAACGGGTTCATGTTTGACTCGAAGTTAAGGTTCATGTCTGACCTGGGTTTCAAACATCGGGTTCATGTTTAATTCGAAGTTTAGGTTCATGTTTGACCTGGGTTTCAAACAACGGGTTCATGTTTGACTCAAAGTTTAGGTTCATGTTTGACCTGGGTTTCAAACAACGGGTTCATGTTTGACTCGAAGTTTAGGTTTATGTTTGACCTGGGTTTCAAACAACGGGTTCGAGTTTGACTCGAAGTTTAGGTTCATTTTTTACCTGGGTTTCAAACAACGGGTTCGTGTTTGACTCGAAGTTTAGGTTCATGTTTGACCTGGGTTTCAAACAACGGGTTCGTGTTTGACTCGAAGTTTAGGTACATGTTTGACCTGGGTTTCAAACAACGGGTTCCTGTTTGACTCGAAGTTTAGGTTCATGTTTCACCTGGGTTTTAAACAACGGGTTCATGTTTGACTCAAAGTTTAGGTTCATGTCTGACCTGGTTTCAAACAACGGGTTCATGTTTGACTCAAAGTTTAGGTTTATGTTTGACCTGGGCTTCAAACAACGGGATCATGTTTGACTCGAAGTATAGGTTCATGTTTGACCTGGGCTTCAAACAACGTGTTCTTGTTTGACTCGAAGTTTAGGCTCATGTTTGACCTGGGTTTCTAACAACGGGTTCATATTTGACTCAAAGTTTAGGTTCATGTTTGACCTGGGTTTCAAACAACGGGTTCATGATTGACTCAAAGTTTAGGTTCATATCTGACCTAGGTTTCAAACAACGGGTTAATGTTTGACTCGAAGCTTAGGTTCATGTCTGACCTGGGTTTCAAACAACGGGTTCATGTTTGACTCGAAGTTTAGGTTCATGTCTGACCTGGGTTTCAAACAACGGGTTCATGTTTGACTCCAAGTTTAGGTTCATTTTTGACCTGGGTTTCAAACAACTGGTTCATGTTTGACTCGAAGTTTAGGTTCATGTCTGACCTGGGTTTCAAACAACGGGTTCACGTTTGACTCTAAGTTTAGGTTCATTTTTTACCTGGGTTTCAAACAACGGGTTCATGTTTGACTCGAAGTTTAAGTTCATTTTTCACCTGGGTTTCAAATAACGAGTTCATGTTTGACTCGAAGTCTAGGTTCATATCTGACCTGGTTTCAAACAACGGGTTCATGTTTGACTCGAAGTTTAGGTTCATGTTGATCTGGGTTTCAAACAACGGGTTCATGTTTGACTCGAAGTTTAGGTTCATGTTTGACCTAGGTTTCAAACAACGGGTTCATGTTTGACTCGAAGTTTTGGTTCATATCTGACCTGGGTTTCAAACAATGGGTTCATGTTTGACTCGAAGTTTAGGTTCATGTCTGACCTGGGCTTCAAACAACGGGTTCATGTTTGACTCAAAGTTTAGGTTCATATCAGACCTGCTTTCAAACAACGGGTTCATGTTTGACTCAAAGTTTAGGTTCATGTTTGACCTGGGTTTCAAACAACGGGTTTATAATTGACTCGAAGTTAAGGTTCATGTTTAACCTGGGTATCAAATAACGGGTTCATGTTTGACTCGAAGTTTAGGTTCATATCTGACCTGGGTTTCAAACAACGGGTTCATTTTTAACTCGAAGTTTAGGTTCATGTTTGACCTGGGTTTCGAACAACGTGTTCATGTTTAACCTGAGTTTCAAACAACGGGTTCATGTTTGACTCGAAGTTAAGGTTCATGTCTGACCTGGGTTTCAAACATCGGGTTCATGTTTAATTCAAAGTTTAGGTTCATGTTTGACCTGGGTTTCAAACAACGGGTTCATGTTTGACTCAAAGTTTAGCTTCATGTTTGACCTGGGTTTCAAACAATGGGTTCATGTTTGACTCGAAGTTTAGGTTCATGTTTGACCTGGGTTTCAAACAACGGGTTCGAGTTTGACTCGAAGTTTAGGTTCATTTTTTACCTGGGTTTCAAACAACGGGTTCGTGTTTGACTCGAAGTTTAGGTTCATGTTTGACCTGGGTTTCAAACAACGGGTTCGTGTTTGACTCGAAGTTTAGGTACATGTTTGACCTGGGTTTCAAACAACGGGTTCCTGTTTGACTCGAAGTTTAGGTTCATGTTTCACCTGGGTTTTAAACAACGGGTTCATGTTTGACTCAAAGTTTAGGTTCATGTCTGACCTGATTTCAAACAACGGGTTCATGTTTGACTCAAAGTTTAGGTTTATGTTTGACCTGGGCTTCAAACAACGGGATCATGTTTGACTCGAAGTATAGGTTCATGTTTGACATGGGCTTCAAACAACGTGTTCTTGTTTGACTCGAAGTTTAGGCTCATGTTTGACCTGGGTTTCTAACAACGGGTTCATATTTGACTCAAAGTTTAGGTTCATGTTTGACCTGGGTTTCAAACAACGGGTTCATGTTTGACTCAAAGTTTAGGTTCATATCTGACCTAGGTTTCAATCAACGGGTTAATGTTTGACTCGAAGCTTAGGTTCATGTCTGACCTGGGTTTCAAACAACGGGTTCATGTTTGACTCGAAGTTTAGGTTCATGTCTGACCTGGGTTTCAAACAACGGGTTCATGTTTGACTCCAAGTTTAGGTTCATTTTTGACCTGGGTTTCAAACAACTGGTTCATGTTTGACTCGAAGTTTAGGTTCATGTCTGACCTGGGTTTCAAACAACGGGTTCACGTTTGACTCTAAGTTTAGGTTCATTTTTTACCTGGGTTTCAAACAAAGGGTTCATGTTTGACTCGAAGTTTAAGTTCATTTTTCACCTGGGTTTCAAATAACGAGTTCATGTTTGACTCGAAGTCTAGGTTCATATCTGACCTGGTTTCAAACAACGGGTTCATGTTTGACTCGAAGTTTAGGTTCATGTTGATCTGGGTTTCAAACAACGGGTTCATGTTTGACTCGAAGTTTAGGTTCATGTTTGACCTAGGTTTCAAACAACGGGTACATGTTTGACTCGAAGTTTTGGTTCATATCTGACCTGGGTTTCAAACAATGGGTTCATGTTTGACTCGAAGTTTAGGTTCATGTCTGACCTGGGTTTCAAACAACGGTTTCATGTTTGACTCGAAGTTTAGGTTCATGTTTGACCTGGGCGTCAAACAACGGGTTCATGTTTGACTCGAAGTTTAGGTTAATCTTTTACCTGGGCTTCGAACAACGGGTTCATGTTTGACTCGAAGTTTAGGCTCATGTTTGACCTGGGTTTCAAATAACAGGTTCATGTTTGACTCGAAGTTTAGGTTCATTTTTAACCTGGGTTTCAAATAACGGGTTCATGTTTGACTCGAAGTTTAGGTTTATTTTTAACCTGGGTTTCAAACAACGGGTTCATGTTTGACTCGAAGTCTAGGTTCATATCTGACCTGCTTTCAAACAACGGGTTCATGTTTGACTCAAAGTTTAGGTTCATGTTTGACCTGGGTTTCAAACAGCGGGTTCATAATTGACTCAAAGTTTAGGTTCATGTTTAACCTGGGTATCAAATAACGGGTTCATGTTTGACTCGAAGTTTAGGTTCATATCTGACCTGGGTTTCAAACAACGGGTTCATTTTTAACTCGAAGTTTAGGTTCATGTTTGACCTGGGTTTCGAACAAAGGGTTCATGTTTAACCTGGGTTTCAAACAACGGGTTCATGTTTGACTCGAAGTTAAGGTTCATGTTTGACCTGCTTTTCAAACATCGGGTTCATGTTTAATTCGTAGTTTAGGTCATTGTTTGACCTGGGTTTCAAACAACGGGTTCATGTTTGACTCAAAGTTTAGTTTCATGTTTGACCTGGGTTTCAAACAACGGGTTCATGTTTGACTCGAAGTTTAGGTTCATGTTTGACCTGGGTTTCAAACAACGGGTTCGAGTTTGACTCGAAGCTTAGGTTCATTTTTTACCTGGGTTTCAAACAACGGGTTCGTGTTTGACTCGAAGTTTAGGTTCATGTTTGACCAGGGTTTCACACAACGGGTTCGTGTTTGACTCGAAGTTTAGGTACATGTTTGACCTGGGTTTCAAACAACGGGTTCATAATTGACTCAAAGTTTAGGTTCATGTTTGACCTGGGTTTCAAACAACGGGTTCATGTTTGACTCGAAGTTTAGGTTCATGTTTGACTCGAAGTTTAGGTTCATGTTTCACCTGGGTTTTAAACAACGGGTTCATGTTTGACTCAAAGTTTAGGTTCATGTCTGACCTGGTTTCAAACAACGGGTTCATGTTTGACTCGAAGTTTAGGTTTATGTTTGACCTGGGCTTCGAACAACGGGTTCATGTTTGACTCGAAGTTTAGGCTCATGTTTGACCTGGGTTTCGAATAACAGGTTCATGTTTGACTCGAAGTTTAGGTTCATTTTTAACCTGGGTTTCAAATAACGGGTTCATGTTTGACTCGAAGTTTAGGTTCATTTTTAACCTGGGTTTCAAACAACGGGTTCATGTTTGACTCGAAGTCTAGGTTCATATTTGACCTGCTTTCAAACAACGGGTTCATGTTTGACTCAAAGTTTAGGTTCATGTTTGACCTGGGTTTCAAACAACGGGTTCATAATTGACTCCAAGTTTAGGTTCATGTTTAACCTGGGTATCAAATAACGGGTTCATGTTTGATTCGAAGTTTAGGTTCATATCTGACCTGGGTTTCAAACAACGGGTTCATTTTTAACTCGAAGTTTAGGTTCATGTTTGACCTGGGTTTCGAACAAATGGTTCATGTTTAACCTGGGTTTCAAACAACGGGTTCATGTTTGACTCGAAGTAAAGGTTCATGTTTGACCTGCTTTTCAAACATCGGGTTCATGTTTAATTCGAAGTTTAGGTTCATGTTTGACCTGGGTTTCAAACAACGGGTTCATGTTTGACTCAAAGTTTAGCTTCATGTTTGAGCTGGGTTTCAAACAACGGGTTCATGTTTGACTCGAAGTTTAGGTTAATCTTTTACCTGGGCTTCGAACAACGGGTTCATGTTTGACTCGAAGTTTAGGCTCATGTTTGACCTGGGTTTCAAATAACAGGTTCATGTTTTACTCGAAGTTTAGGTTCATTTTTAACCTGGGTTTCAAATAACGGGTTCATGTTTGACTCGAAGTTTAGGTTCATTTTTAACCTGGGTTTCAAACAACGGGTTCATGTTTGACTCGAAGTCTAGGTTCATATCTGACCTGCTTTCAAACAACGGGTTCATGTTTGACTCAAAGTTTAGGTTCATGTTTGACCCGGGTTTCAAACAACGGGTTCATAATTGACTCGAAGTTTAGGTTCATGTTTAACCTGGGTATCAAATAACGGGTTCATGTTTGACTCGAAGTTTAGGTTCATATCTGACCTGGGTTTCAAACAACGGGTTCATTTTTAACTCGAAGTTTAGGTTCATGTTTGACCTGGGTTTCGAACAAAGGGTTCATGTTTAACCTGGGTTTCAAACAACGGGTTCATGTTTGACTCGAAGTTAAGGTTCATGTTTGACCTGGGTTTCAAACAACGGTTTCATGTTTGACTCGAAGTTTAGGTTCATGTTTGACCTGGGCTTCAAACAACGGGTTCATGTTTGACTCGAAGTTTAGGTTAATCTTTTACCTGGGCTTCGAACAACGGGTTCATGTTTGACTCGAAGTTTAGGCTCATGTTTGACCTGGGTTTCAAATAACAGGTTCATGTTTGACTCGAAGTTTAGGTTCATTTTTAACCTGGGTTTCAAATAACGGGTTCATGTTTGACTCGAAGTTTAGGTTCATTTTTAACCTGGGTTTCAAACAACGGGTTCATGTTTGACTCGAAGTCTAGGTTCATATCTGACCTGCTTTCAAACAACGGGTTCATGTTTGACTCAAAGTTTAGGTTCATGTTTGACCTGGGTTTCAAACAACGGGTTCATAATGGACTCGAAGTTTAGGTTCATGTTTAACCTGGGTATCAAATAACGGGTTCATGTTTGACTCGAAGTTTAGGTTCATATCTGACCTGGGTTTCAAACAACGGGTTCATTTTTAACTCGAAGTTTAGGTTCATGTTTGACCTGGGTTTCGAACAAAGGGTTCATGTTTAACCTGGTTTTCAAACAACGGGTTCATGTTTGACTCGAAGTTAAGGTTCATGTTTGACCTGCTTTTCAAACATCGGGTTCATGTTTAATTCGTAGTTTAGGTCATTGTTTGACCTGGGTTTCAAACAACGGGTTCATGTTTGACTCAAAGTTTAGTTTCATGTTTGACCTGGGTTTCAAACAACGGGTTCATGTTTGACTCGAAGTTTAGGTTCATGTTTGACCTGGGTTTCAAACAACGGGTTCGAGTTTGACTCGAAGCTTAGGTTCATTTTTTACCTGGGTTTCAAACAACGGGTTCGTTTTTGACTCGAAGTTTAGGTTCATGTTTGACCAGGGTTTCAAACAACGGGTTCGTGTTTGACTCGAAGTTTAGGTACATGTTTGACCTGGGTTTCAAACAACGGGTTCATAATTGACTCAAAGTTTAGGTTCATGTTTGACCTGGGTTTCAAACAACGGGTTCATGTTTGACTCGAAGTTTAGGTTCATGTTTGACTCGAAGTTTAGGTTCATGTTTCACCTGGGTTTTAAACAACGGGTTCATGTTTGACTCAAAGTTTAGGTTCATGTCTGACCTGGTTTCAAACAACGGGTTCATGTTTGACTCGAAGTTTAGGTTTATGTTTGACCTGGGCTTCGAACAACGGGTTCATGTTTGACTCGAAGTTTAGGCTCATGTTTGACCTGGGTTTCGAATAACAGGTTCATGTTTGACTCAAAGTTTAGGTTCATTTTTAACCTGGGTTTCAAATAACGGGTTCATGTTTGACTCGAAGTTTAGGTTCATTTTTAACCTGGGTTTCAAACAACGGGTTCATGTTTGACTCGAAGTCTAGGTTCATATTTGACCTGCTTTCAAACAACGGGTTCATGTTTGACTCAAAGTTTAGGTTCATGTTTGACCTGGGTTTCAAACAACGGGTTCATAATTGACTCCAAGTTTAGGTTCATGTTTAACCTGGGTATCAAATAACGGGTTCATGTTTGATTCGAAGTTTAGGTTTATATCTGAGCTGGGTTTCAAACAACGGGTTCATTTTTAACTCGAAGTTTAGGTTCATGTTTGACCTGGGTTTCGAACAAATGGTTCATGTTTAACCTGGGTTTCAAACAACGGGTTCATGTTTGACTCGAAGTTAAGGTTCATGTTTGACCTGCTTTTCAAACATCGGGTTCATGTTTAATTCGAAGTTTAGGTTCATGTTTGACCTGGGTTTCAAACAACGGGTTCATGTTTGACTCAAAGTTTAGCTTCATGTTTGAGCTGGGTTTCAAACAACGGGTTCATGTTTGACTCGAAGTTTAGGTTAATCTTTTACCTGGGCTTCGAACAACGGGTTCATGTTTGACTCGAAGTTTAGGCTCATGTTTGACCTGGGTTTCAAATAACAGGTTCATGTTTGACTCGAAGTTTAGGTTCATTTTTAACCTGGGTATCAAATAACGGGTTCATGTTTGACTCGAAGTTTAGGTTCATTTTGAACCTGGGTTTCAAACAACGGGTTCATGTTTGACTCGAAGTCTAGGTTCATATCTGACCTGCTTTCAAACAACGGGTTCATGTTTGACTCAAAGTTTAGGTTCATGTTTGACCCGGGTTTCAAACAACGGGTTCATAATTGACTCGAAGTTTAGGTTCATGTTTAACCTGGGTATCAAATAACGGGTTCATGTTTGACTCGAAGTTTAGGTTCATATCTGACCTGGGTTTCAAACAACGGGTTCATTTTTAACTCGAAGTTTAGGTTCATGTTTGACCTGGGTTTCGAACAAAGGGTTCATGTTTAACCTGGGTTTCAAACAACGGGTTCATGTTTGACTCGAAGTTAAGGTTCATGTTTGACCTGGGTTTCAAACAACGGTTTCATGTTTGACTCGAAGTTTAGGTTCATGTTTGACCTGGGCTTCAAACAACGGGTTCATGTTTGACTCGAAGTTTAGGTTAATCTTTTACCTGGGCTTCGAACAACGGGTTCATGTTTGACTCGAAGTTTAGGCTCATGTTTGACCTGGGTTTCAAATAACAGGTTCATGTTTGACTCGAAGTTTAGGTTCATTTTTAACCTGGGTTTCAAATAACGGGTTCATGTTTGACTCGAAGTTTAGGTTCATTTTTCACCTGGGTTTCAAACAACGGGTTCATGTTTGACTCGAAGTCTAGGTTCATATCTGACCTGCTTTCAAACAACGGGTTCATGTTTGACTCAAAGTTTAGGTTCATGTTTGACCTGGGTTTCAAACAACGGGTTCATAATTGACTCGAAGTTTAGGTTCATGTTTAACCTGGGTATCAAATAACGGGTTCATGTTTGACTCGAAGTTTAGGTTCATATCTGACCTGGGTTTCAAACAACGGGTTCATTTTTAACTCGAAGTTTAGGTTCATGTTTGACCTGGGTTTCGAACAAATGGTTCATGTTTAACGTGGGTTTCAAACAACGGGTTCATGTTTGACTCGAAGTTAAGGTTCATGTTTGACCTGCTTTTCAAACATCGGGTTCATGTTTAATTCGAAGTTTAGGTTCATGTTTGACCTGGGTTTCAAACAACGGGTTCATGTTTGACTCAAAGTTTAGCTTCATGTTTGAGCTGGGTTTCAAACAACGGGTTCATGTTTGACTCGAAGTTTAGGTTAATCTTTTACCTGGGCTTCGAACAACGGGTTCATGTTTGACTCGAAGTTTAGGCTCATGTTTGACCTGGGTTTCAAATAACAGGTTCATGTTTGACTCGAAGTTTAGGTTCATTTTTAACCTGGGTTTCAAATAACGGGTTCATGTTTGACTCGAAGTTTAGGTTCATTTTTAACCTGGGTTTCAAACAACGGGTTCATGTTTGACTCGAAGTCTAGGTTCATATCTGACCTGCTTTCAAACAACGGGTTCATGTTTGACTCAAAGTTTAGGTTCATGTTTGACCTGGGTTTCAAACAACGGGTTCATAATTGACTCAAAGTTTAGGTTCATGTTTAACCTGGGTATCAAATAACGGGTTCATGTTTGACTCGAAGTTTAGGTTCATATCTGACCTGGGTTTCAAACAACGGGTTCATTTTTAACTCGAAGTTTAGGTTCATGTTTGACCTGGGTTTCGAACAAAGGGTTCATGTTTAACCTGGGTTTCAAACAACGGGTTCATGTTTGACTCGAAGTTAAGGTTCATGTTTGACCTGGGTTTCAAACAACGGTTTCATGTTTGACTCGAAGTTTAGGTTCATGTTTGACCTGGGCTTCAAACAACGGGTTCATGTTTGACTCGAAGTTTAGGTTAATCTTTTACCTGGGCTTCGAACAACGGGTTCATGTTTGACTCGAAGTTTAGGCTCATGTTTGACCTGGGTTTCAAATAACAGGTTCATGTTTGACTCGAAGTTTAGGTTCATTTTTAACCTGGGTTTCAAATAACGGGTTCATGTTTGACTCGAAGTTTAGGCTCATTTTTAACCTGGGTTTCAAACAACGGGTTCATGTTTGACTCGAAGTCTAGGTTCATATCTGACCTGCTTTCAAACAACGGGTTCATGTTTGACTCAAAGTTTAGGTTCATGTTTGACCTGGGTTTCAAACAACGGGTTCATAATTGACTCGAAGTTTAGGTTCATGTTTAACCTGGGTATCAAATAACGGGTTCATGTTTGACTCGAAGTTTAGGTTCATATCTGACCTGGGTTTCAAACAACGGGTTCATTTTTAACTCGAAGTTTAGGTTCATGTTTGACCTGGGTTTCGAACAAAGGGTTCATGTTTAACCTGGGTTTCAAACAACGGGTTCATGTTTGACTCGAAGTTAAGGTTCATGTTTGACCTGCTTTTCAAACATCGGGTTCATGTTTAATTCGAAGTTTAGGTTCATGTTTGACCTGGGTTTCAAACAACGGGTTCATGTTTGATTCAACGTTTAGCTTCATGTTTGACCTGGGTTTCAAACAACGGGTTCATGTTTGACTCGAAGTTTAGGTTCATGTTTGACCTGGGTTTCAAACAACGGGTTCGAGTTTGACTCGAAGCTTAGGTTCATTTTTTACCTGGGTTTCAAACAACGGGTTCGTGTTTGACTCGAAGTTTAGGTTCATGTTTGACCAGGGTTTCAAACAACGGGTTCGTGTTTGACTCGAAGTTTAGGTACATGTTTGACCTGGGTTTCAAACAACGGGTTCATAATTGACTCGAAGTTTAGGTTCATGTTTGACCTGGGTTTCAAACAACGGGTTCATGTTTGACTCGAAGTTTAGGTTCATGTTTGACTCGAAGTTTAGGTTCATGTTTCACCTGGGTTTTAAACAACGGGTTCATGTTTGACTCAAAGTTTAGGTTCATGTCTGACCTGGTTTCAAACAACGGGTTCATGTTTGACTCGAAGTTTAGGTTTATGTTTGACCTGGGCTTCGAACAACGGGTTCATGTTTGACTCGAAGTTTAGGCTCATGTTTGACCTGGGTTTCGAATAACAGGTTCATGTTTGACTCGAAGTTTAGGTTCATTTTTAACCTGGGTTTCAAATAACGGGTTCATGTTTGACTCGAAGTTTAGGTTCATTTTTAACCTGGGTTTCAAACAACGGGTTCATGTTTGACTCGAAGTCTAGGTTCATATCTGACCTGCTTTCAAACAACGGGTTCATGTTTGACTCAAAGTTTAGGTTCATGTTTGACCTGGGTTTCAAACAACGGGTTCATAATTGACTCGAAGTTTAGGTTCATGTTTAACCTGGGTATCAAATAACGGGTTCATGTTTGACTCGAAGTTTAGGTTCATATCTGACCTGGGTTTCAAACAACGGGTTCATTTTTAACTCGAAGTTTAGGTTCATGTTTGACCTGGGTTTCGAACAAATGGTTCATGTTTAACCTGGGTTTCAAACAATGGGTTCATGTTTGACTCGAAGTTAAGGTTCATGTTTGATCTGCTTTTCAAACATCGGGTTCATGTTTAATTCGAAGTTTAGGTTCATGTTTGACCTGGGTTTCAAACAACGGGTTCATGTTTGACTCAAAGTTTAGCTTCATATTTGAGCTGGGTGTCAAACAACGGGTTCATGTTTGACTCGAAGTTTAGGTTAATCTTTTACCTGGGCTTCGAACAACGGGTTCATGTTTGACTCGAAGTTTAGGCTCATGTTTGACCTGGGTTTCAAATAACAGGTTCATGTTTGACTCGAAGTTTAGGTTCATTTTTAACCTGGGTTTCAAATAACGGGTTCATGTTTGACTCGAAGTTTAGGTTCATTTTTAACCTGGGTTTCAAACAACGGGTTCATGTTTGACTCGAAGTCTAGGTTCATATCTGACCTGCTTTCAAACAACGGGTTCATGTTTGACTCAAAGTTTAGGTTCATGTTTGACCTGGGTTTCAAACAACGGGTTCATAATTGACTCGAAGTTTAGGTTCATGTTTAACCTGGGTATCAAATAACGGGTTCATGTTTGACTCGAAGTTTAGGTTCATATCTGACCTGGGTTTCAAACAACGGGTTCATTTTTAACTCGAAGTTTAGGTTCATGTTTGACCTGGGTTTCGAACAAAGGGTTCATGTTTAACCTGGGTTTCAAACAACGGGTTCATGTTTGACTCGAAGTTAAGGTTCATGTTTGACCTGCTTTTCAAACATCGGGTTCATGTTTAATTCGAAGTTTAGGTTCATGTTTGACCTAGGTTTCAAACAACGGGTTCATGTTTGACTCAAAGTTTAGCTTCATGTTTGACCTGGGTTTCAAACAACGAGTTCATGTTTGACTCGAAGTTTAGGTTCATGTTTGACCTGGGTTTCAAACAACGGGTTCGAGTTTGACTCGAAGTTTAGGTTCATTTTTTACCTGGGTTTCAAACAACGGGTTCGTGTTTGACTCGAAGTTTAGGTTCATGTTTGACCTGGGTTTCAAACAACGGGTTCGTGTTTGACTCGAAGTTTAGGTACATGTTTGACCTGGGTTTCAAACAACGGGTTCATAATTGACTCGAAGTTTAGGTTCATGTTTGACCTGGGTTTCAAACAACGGGTTCATGTTTGACTCGAAGTTTAGGTTCATGTTTGACTCGAAGTTTAGGTTCATGTTTCACCTGGGTTTTAAACAACGGGTTCATGTTTGACTCAAAGTTTAGGTTCATGTCTGACCTGGTTTTAAACAACGGGTTCATGTTTGACTCGAAGTTTAGGTTTATGTTTGACCCGGGCTTCGAACAACGGGTTCATGTTTGACTCGAAGTTTAGGCTCATGTTTGACCTGGGTTTCGAATAACAGGTTCATGTTTGACTCGAAGTTTAGGTTCATTTTTAACCTGGGTTTCAAATAACGGGTTCATGTTTGACTCGAAGTTTAGGTTCATTTTTAACCTGGGTTTCAAACAACGGGTTCATGTTTGACTCGAAGTCTAGGTTCATATCTGACCTGCTTTCAAACAACGGGTTCATGTTTGACTCAAAGTTTAGGTTCATGTTTGACCTGGGTTTCAAACAACGGGTTTATGTTTGACTCGAAGTTTAGGTTCATGTTTGACTCGAAGTTTAGGTTCATGTTTCACCAGGGTTTTAAACAAAGGGTTCATGTTTGACTCAAAGTTTAGGTTCATGTCTGACCTGGTTTCAAACAACGGGTTCATGTTTGACTCGAAGTTTAGGTTTATGTTTGACCTGGGCTTCAAACAACGGGATCATGTTTGACTCGAAGTATAGGTTCATGTTTGACCCGGGCTTCAAACAACGTGTTCTTGTTTGACTCGAAGTTTAGGCTCATGTTTGACCTGGGTTTCTAACAACGGGTTCATATTTGACTCAAAGTTTAGGTTCATGTTTGACCTGGGTTTCAAACAACGGGTTCATGTTTGACTCAAAGTTTAGGTTCATATCTGACCTAGGTTTCAAACAACGGGTTAATGTTTGACTCGAAGCTTAGGTTCATGTCTGACCTGGGTTTCAAACAACGGGTTCATGTTTGACTCGAAGTTTGGGTTCATGTCTGACATGGGTTTCAAACAACGGGTTCATGTTTGACTCGAAGTTTAGTTTCATTTTTGACCTGGGTTTCAAACAACGGGTTCATGTTTGACTCGAAGTTTAGGTTCATTTTTCACCTGGGTTTCAAATAACGGGTTCATGTTTGACTTGAAGTCTAGGTTCATATCTGACCTGGTTTCAAACAACGGGTTCATGTTTGACTCGAAGTTTAGGTTCATGTTGATCTGGGTTTCAAACAACGGGTTCATGTTTGACTCGAAGTTTAGGTTCATGTTTGACCTATGATTCAAACAACGGGTTCATGTTTGACTCGAAGTTTTGGTTCATATCTGACCTGGGTTTCAAACAATGGGTTCATGATTGACTCGAAGTTTTGGTTCATGTCTGACCTGGGTTTCAAACAACGGTTTGATGTTTGACTCGAAGTTTAGGTTCATGTTTGACCTGAGCTTCAAACAACGGGTTCATGTTTGACTCGAAGTTTATGTTAATCTTTTACCTGGGCTTCGAACAACAGGTTCATGTTTGACTCAAAGTTTAGGCTCATGTTTGACCAGGGTTTCAAACAACAGGTTCATGTTTGACTCAAGGTTTAGGTTCATGTTTGGCCCGGGTTTCAAACAACGGGTTCATGTTTGACTCGAAGTTTAGGTTCATGTTTGACCTGGGTTTCAAACAGCGGGTTCATGTTTGACTCGATGTTTAGGTTCATTTTTTACTTGGGTTTCAAACAACGGGTTCATGTTTGACTCTAAGTTTAGTTTCATTTTTTACCTGGGTTTGAAACAACGGGTTCATGTTTGACCTGGGTTTCAAACAACGAGTTCATATTTGACTCGAAGTTTAGGTTCATGTCTGACCTGGGTATCAAACAGCGGGTTCATGTTTGACTCGAAGTTTAGGTTCATGTTTGACCGGGGTTTCAAACAACGGGTTCATGTTTGACTCGAAGTTAAGGTTCATGTTTGATCGGGGTTTCAAACAACGGGTTTATGTTTAACTCAAAGTTTAGGTTCGTGTTTGACCTCGGTTTCAAACAACGGGTTCATGTTTGACCTGGGTTTCAGACAACGGGTTCATGTTTAACTCGATGTTAAGGTTCATGTTTGACCTGGGTTTCAATCAACGGGTTCATGTTTGATTCGAAGTTAAGGTTCATGTTTGACCTGGGTTTCTAACAACGAGTTCATGTTTGACTTAAAGTTTAGGTTCATGTTTGACCTGGGTTTCGAACAACGGGTTCATGTTTGACTCGAAGTTTAGGTTCATGTTTGACCTGGGTTTCAAACAACAGGTTCATGTTTGACTCTAAGTTTAGGTTCATATCTGACCTGGGTTTCAAACAACGAGTTCATGTTTAACTCGAAGTTTAGGTTCATCTTTGACCTGGGTTTCAAACAACGGGTTCATGTTTGACTCAAAGTTAAGGTTCATGTTAGACCAGGGTTTCAAACAATGGGTTCATGTTTGATTCGAAGTTAAGGTTCAGGTTTGACTGGGGTTTCAAATAACGGGTTCATGTGTGATTCAAAGTTTAGGTTCATGTTTAACCTGAGTTTCAAACAACGGGTTCTTGTTTGACTCGAAGTTTAGGTTCATGTTTGACCTGAGTTTCAAACAACGGGTTCGTGTTTGACTCGAAGTGTAGGTTCATGTTTGACCTGGGTTTCAAACAACGGGTTCATGTTTGACTCGAAGTTTAGGTTCATGTCTGACATGGGTTTCAAACAACAGGTTCATGTTTGACTCGAAGTTTAGGTTCATTTTTGACCTGGGTTTCAAACAACGGGTTCATGTTTGACTCGAAGTTTAGGTTCATTTTTCACCTGGGTTTCAAATAACGGGTTCATGTTTGACTTGAAGTCTAGGTTCATATCTGACCTGGTTTCAAACAACGGGTTCATGTTTGACTCGAAGTTTAGGTTCATGTTGATCTGGGTTTCAAACAACGGGTTCATGTTTGACTCGAAGTTTAGGTTCATGTTTGACCTAGGATTCAAACAACGGGTTCATGTTTGACTCGAAGTTTTGGTTCATATTTGACCTGGGTTTCAAACAATTGGTTCATGGTTGACTCGAAGTTTAGGTTCATGTCTGACCTGGGTTTCAAACAACGGTTTGATGTTTGACTCGAAGTTTAGGTTCATGTTTGACCTGGGCTTCAAACAACGGGTTCATGTTTGACTCGAAGTTTATGTTAATCTTTTACCTGGGCTTCGAACAACAGGTTCATGTTTGACTCAAAGTTTAGGCTCATGTTTGACCAGGGTTTCAAACAACAGGTTCATGTTTGACTCAAGGTTTAGGTTCATGTTTGGTCCGGGTTTCAAACAACGGGTTCATGTTTGACTCGAAGTTTAGGTTCATGTTTGACTTGGGTTTCAAACAGCGGGTTCATGTTTGACTCGATGTTTAGGTTCATTTTTTACCTGGGTTTCAAACAACGGGTTCATGTTTGACTCTAAGTTTAGTTTCATTTTTTACCTGGGTTTGAAACAACGGGTTCATGTTTGACTCGAAGTTTAGGTTCATGTCTGACCTGGGTATCAAACAACGGGTTCATGTTTGACTCGAAGTTTAGGTTCATGTTTGACCGGGGTTTCAAACAACGGGTTCATGTTTGACTCGAAGTTAAGGTTCATGTTTGATCGGGGTTTCAAACAACGGGTTTATGTTTAACTCAAAGTTTAGGTTCGTGTTTGACCTGGGTTTCAAACAACGGGTTCATGTTTGACCTGGGTTTCAGACAACGGGTTCATGTTTAACTCGATGTTAAGGTTCATGTTTGACCCGGGTTTCAATCAACGAGTTCATGTTTGATTCGAAGTTAAGGTTCATGTTTGACCTGGGTTTCAAACAACGAGTTCATGTTTGACTTAAAGTTTAGGTTTATGTTTGACCTGGGTTTTGAATAACGGGTTCATGTTTGACTCGAAGTTTAGGTTCATGTTTGACCTGGGTTTCAAACAACAGGTTCATGTTTGACTCTAAGTTTAGGTTCATATCTGACCTGGGTTTCAAACAACGAGTTCATGTTTAACTCGAAGTTTAGGTTCATCTTTGACCTGGGTTTCAAACAACGGGTTCATGTTTGACTCAAAGTTAAGGTTCATGTTAGACCGGGGTTTCAAACAATGGGTTCATGTTTGATTCGAAGTTAAGGTTCAGGTTTGATCGGGGTTTCAAACAACGGGTTCATGTGTGATTCGAAGTTTAGGTTCATGTTTGACCTGAGTTTCAAACAACGGGTTCTTGTTTGACTCGAAGTTTAGGTTCATGTTTGACCTGAGTTTCAAACAACGGGTTCGTGTTTGACTCGAAGTGTAGGTTCATGTTTGACCTGGGTTTCAAACAGCGGGTTCATGTTTGACTCGATGTTTAGGTTCATTTTTTACCTGGGTTTCAAACAACGGGTTCATGTTTGACTCTAAGTTTAGTTTCATTTTTTACCTGGGTTTGAAACAACGGGTTCATGTTTGACTCGAAGTTTAGGTACATGTTTGACCTGGGTTTCAAACAACGAGTTCATATTTGACTCGAAGTTTAGGTTCATGTCTGACCTGGGTATCAAACAGCGGGTTCATGTTTGACTCGAAGTTTAGGTTCATGTTTGACCGGGGTTTCAAACAACGGGTTCATGTTTGACTCGAAGTTAAGGTTCATGTTTGATCGGGGTTTCAAACAACGGGTTTATGTTTAACTCAAAGTTTAGGTTCGTGCTTGACCTCGGTTTCAAACAACGGGTTCATGTTTGACCTGGGTTTCAGACAACGGGTTCATGTTTAACTCGATGTTAAGGTTCATGTTTGACCTGGGTTTCAATCAACGGGTTCATGTTTGATTCGAAGTTAAGGTTCATGTTTGACCTGGGTTTCTAACAACGAGTTCATGTTTGACTTAAAGTTTAGGTTCATGTTTGACCTGGGTTTCGAACAACGGGTTCATGTTTGACTCGAAGTTTAGGTTCATGTTTGACCTGGGTTTCAAACAACAGGTTCATGTTTGACTCTAAGTTTAGGTTCATATCTGACCTGGGTTTCAAACAACGAGTTCATGTTTAACTCGAAGTTTAGGTTCATCTTTGACCTGGGTTTCAAACAACGGGTTCATGTTTGACTCAAAGTTAAGGTTCATGTTAGACCAGGGTTTCAAACAATGGGTTCATGTTTGATTCGAAGTTAAGGTTCAGGTTTGACTGGGGTTTCAAATAACGGGTTCATGTGTGATTCAAAGTTTAGGTTCATGTTTAACCTGAGTTTCAAACAACGGGTTCTTGTTTGACTCGAAGTTTAGGTTCATGTTTGACCTGAGTTTCAAACAACGGGTTCGTGTTTGACTCGAAGTGTAGGTTCATGTTTGACCTGGGTTTCAAACAACGGGTTCATGTTTGACTCGAAGTTTAGGTTCATGTCTGACATGGGTTTCAAACAACAGGTTCATGTTTGACTCGAAGTTTAGGTTCATTTTTGACCTGGGTTTCAAACAACGGGTTCATGTTTGACTCGAAGTTTAGGTTCATTTTTCACCTGGGTTTCAAATAACGGGTTCATGTTTGACTTGAAGTCTAGGTTCATATCTGACCTGGTTTCAAACAACGGGTTCATGTTTGACTCGAAGTTTAGGTTCATGTTGATCTGGGTTTCAAACAACGGGTTCATGTTTGACTCGAAGTTTAGGTTCATGTTTGACCTAGGATTCAAACAACGGGTTCATGTTTGACTCGAAGTTTTGGTTCATATCTGACCTGGGTTTCAAACAATTGGTTCATGGTTGACTCGAAGTTTAGGTTCATGTCTGACCTGGGTTTCAAACAACGGTTTGATGTTTGACTCGAAGTTTAGGTTCATGTTTGACCTGGGCTTCAAACAACGGGTTCATGTTTGACTCGAAGTTTATGTTAATCTTTTACCTGGGCTTCGAACAACAGGTTCATGTTTGACTCAAAGTTTAGGCTCATGTTTGACCAGGGTTTCAAACAACAGGTTCATGTTTGACTCAAGGTTTAGGTTCATGTTTGGCCCGGGTTTCAAACAACGGGTTCATGTTTGACTCGAAGTTTAGGTTCATGTTTGACTTGGGTTTCAAACAGCGGGTTCATGTTTGACTCGATGTTTAGGTTCATTTTTTACCTGGGTTTCAAACAACGGGTTCATGTTTGACTCTAAGTTTAGTTTCATTTTTTACCTGGGTTTGAAACAACGGGTTCATGTTTGACTCGAAGTTTAGGTACATGTTTGACCTGGGTTTCAAACAACGAGTTCATATTTGACTCGAAGTTTAGGTTCATGTCTGACCTGGGTATCAAACAACGGGTTCATGTTTGACTCGAAGTTTAGGTTCATGTTTGACCGGGGTTTCAAACAACGGGTTCATGTTTGACTCGAAGTTAAGGTTCATGTTTGATCGGGGTTTCAAACAACGGGTTTATGTTTAACTCAAAGTTTAGGTTCGTGTTTGACCTGGGTTTCAAACAACGGGTTCATGTTTGACCTGGGTTTCAGACAACGGGTTCATGTTTAACTCGATGTTAAGGTTCATGTTTGACCTGGGTTTCAATCAACGAGTTCATGTTTGATTCGAAGTTAAGGTTCATGTTTGACCTGGGTTTCAAACAACGAGTTCATGTTTGACTTAAAGTTTAGGTTTATGTTTGACCTGGGTTTTGAATAACGGGTTCATGTTTGACTCGAAGTTTAGGTTCATGTTTGACCTGGGTTTCAAACAACAGGTTCATGTTTGACTCTAAGTTTAGGTTCATATCTGACCTGGGTTTCAAACAACGAGTTCATGTTTAACTCGAAGTTTAGGTTCATCTTTGACCTGGGTTTCAAACAACGGGTTCATGTTTGACTCAAAGTTAAGGTTCATGTTAGACCGGGGTTTCAAACAATGGGTTCATGTTTGATTCGAAGTTAAGGTTCAGGTTTGACCGGGGTTTCAAACAACGGGTTCATGTGTGATTCGAAGTTTAGGTTCATGTTTGACCTGAGTTTCAAACAACGGGTTCTTGTTTGACTCGAAGTTTAGGTTCATGTTTGACCTGAGTTTCAAACAACGGGTTCGTGTTTGACTCGAAGTGTAGGTTCATGTTTGACCTGGGTTTCAAACAGCGGGTTCATGTTTGACTCGATGTTTAGGTTCATTTTTTACCTGGGTTTCAAACAACGGGTTCATGTTTGACTCTAAGTTTAGTTTCATTTTTTACCTGGGTTTGAAACAACGGGTTCATGTTTGACTCGAAGTTTAGGTACATGTTTGACCTGGGTTTCAAACAACGAGTTCATATTTGACTCGAAGTTTAGGTTCATGTCTGACCTGCGTATCAAACAACGTGTTCATGTTTGACTCGAAGTTTAGGTTCATGTTTGACCGGGGTTTCAAACAACGGGTTCATGTTTGACTCGAAGTTAAGGTTCATGTTTGATCGGGGTTTCAAACAACGGGTTTATGTTTAACTCAAAGTTTAGGTTCGTGTTTGACCTGGGTTTCAAACAACGGGTTCATGTTTGACCTGGGTTTCAGACAACGGGTTCATGTTTAACTCGATGTTAAGGTTCATGTTTGACCTGGGTTTCAATCAACGGGTTCATGTTTGATTCGAAGTTAAGGTTCATGTTTGACCTGGGTTTCAAACAATGAATTCATGTTTGACTTAAAGTTTAGGTTCATGTTTGACCTGGGTTTCGAACAACGGGTTCATGTTTGACTCGAAGTTTAGGTTCATGTTTGACCTCGGTTTCAAACAACAGGTTCATGTTTGACTCTAAGTTTAGGTTCATATCTGACCTGGGTTTCAAACAATGAGTTCATGTTTAACTCGAAGTTTAGGTTCATCTTTGACCTGGGTTTCAAACAACGGGTTCATGTTTGACTCAAAGTTAAGGTTCATGTTAGACCGGGGTTTCAAACAATGGGTTCATGTTTGATTCGAAGTTAAGGTTCAGGTTTGACCGGGGTTTCAAACAACGGGTTCATGTGTGATTCGAAGTTTAGGTTCATGTTTGACCTGAGTTTCAAACAACGGGTTCTTGTTTGACTCGAAGTTTAGGTTCATGTTTGACCTGAGTTTCAAACAACGGGTTCGTGTTTGATTCGAAGTGTAGGTTCATGTTTGACCTGGGTTTCAAACAACGGGTTCATGTTTGACTCGAAGTTTAGGTTCATGTCTGACATGGGTTTCAAACAACGGGTTCATGTTTGACTCGTAGTTTAGGTTCATTTTTGACCTGGGTTTCAAACAACGGGTTCATGTTTGACTCGAAGTTTAGGTTCATTTTTCACCTGGGTTTCAAATAACGGGTTCATGTTTGACTTGAAGTCTAGGTTCATATCTGACCTGGTTTCAAACAACGGGTTCATGTTTGACTCGAAGTTTAGGTTCATGTTGATCTGGGTTTCAAACAACGGGTTCATGTTTGACTCGAAGTTTAGGTTCATGTTTGACCTAGGATTCAAACAACGGGTTCATGTTTGACTCGAAGTTTTGGTTCATATCTGACCTGGGTTTCAAACAATGGGTTCATGGTTGACTCGAAGTTTAGGTTCATGTCTGACCTGGGTTTCAAACAACGGTTTGATGTTTGACTCGAAGTTTAGGTTCATGTTTGACCTGGGCTTCAAACAACGGGTTCATGTTTGACTCGAAGTTTATGTTAATCTTTTACTTGGGCTTCGAACAACAGGTTCATGTTTGACTCAAAGTTTAGGCTCATGTTTGACCAGGGTTTCAAACAACAGGTTCATGTTAGACTCAAGGTTTAGGTTCATGTTTGGCCCGGGTTTCAAACAACGGGTTCATGTTTGACTCGAAGTTTAGGTTCATGTTTGACCTGGGTTTCGAACAGCGGGTTCATGTTTGACTCGATGTTTAGGTTCATTTTTTACCTGGGTTTCAAACAACGGGTTCATGTTTGACTCTATGTTTAGTTGCATTTTTTACCTGGGTTTGAAACAACGGGTTCATGTTTGACTCGAAGTTTAGGTACATGTTTGACCTGGGTTTCAAACAACGAGTTCATATTTGACTCGAAGTTTAGGTTCATGTCTGACCTGGGTATCAAATAACGGGTTCATGTTTGACTCGATGTTTAGGTTCATGTTTGACCGGGGTTTCAAACAACGGGTTCATGTTTGACTCGAAGTTAAGGTTCATGTTTGATCGGGGTTTCAAACAACGGGTTTATGTTTAACTCAAAGTTTAGGTTCGTGTTTGACCTGGGTTTCAAACAACGGGTTCATGTTTGACCTGGGTTTCAGACAACGGGTTCATGTTTAACTCGATGTTAAGGTTCATGTTTGACCTGGGTTTTAATCAACGGGTTCATGTTTGATTCGAAGTTAAGGTTCATGTTTGACCTGGGTTTCAAACAACGAGTTCATGTTTGACTTAAAGTTTAGGTTCATGTTTGACCTGGGTTTCGAACAACGGGTTCATGTTTGACTCGAAGTTTAGGTTCATGTTTGACCTGGGTTTCAAACAACAGGTTCATGTTTGACTCTAAGTTTAGGTTCATATCTGACCTGGGTTTCAAACAACGAGTTCATGTTTAACTCGAAGTTTAGGTTCATCTTTGACCTGGGTTTCAAACAACGGGTTCATGTTTGACTCAAAGTTAAGGTTCATGTTAGACCGGGGTTTCAAACAATGGGTTCATGTTTGATTTGAAGTTAAGGTTCAGGTTTGACCAGGGTTTCAAACAACGGGTTCATGTGTGATTCGAAGTTTAGGTTCATGTTTGACCTGAGTTTCAAACAACGGGTTCTTGTTTGACTCGAAGTTTAGGTTCATGTTTGACCTGAGTTTCAAACAACGGGTTTGTGTTTGACTCGAAGTGTAGGTTCATGTTTGACCTGGGTTTCAAACAGCGGGTTCATGTTTGACTCGATGATTAGGTTCATTTTTTACCTGGGTTTCAAACAACGGGTTCATGTTTGACTCTAAGTTTAGTTTCATTTTTTACCTGGGTTTGAAACAACGGGTTCATGTTTGACTCGAAGTTTAGGTACATGTTTGACCTGGGTTTCAAACAACGAGTTCATATTTGACTCGAAGTTTAGGTTCATGTCTGACCTGGGTATCAAACAACGGGTTCATGTTTGACTCGAAGTTTAGGTTCATGTTTGACCGGGGTTTCAAACAACGGGTTCATGTTTGACTCGAAGTTAAGGTTCATGTTTGATCGGGGTTTCAAATAACGGGTTTATGTTTAACTCAAAGTTTAGGTTCGTGTTTGACCTGGGTTTCAAACAACGGGTTCATGTTTGACCTGGGTTTCAGACAACGGGTTCATGTTTAACTCGATGTTAAGGTTCATGTTTGACCTGGGTTTCAATCAACGGGTTCATGTTTGATTCGAAGTTAAGGTTCATGTTTGACCTGGGTTTCAAACAACGAGTTCATGTTTGACTTAAAGTTTAGGTTCATGTTTGACCTGGGTTTCGAACAACGGGTTCATGTTTGACTCGAAGTTTAGGTTCATGTTTGACCTGGGTTTCAAACAACAGGTTCATGTTTGACTCTAAGTTTAGGTTCATATCTGACCTGGGTTTCAAACAACGAGTTCATGTTTAACTCGAAGTTTAGGTTCATCTTTGACCTAGGTTTCAAACAACGGGTTCATGTTTGACTCAAAGTTAAGGTTCATGTTAGACCGGGGTTTCAAACAATGGGTTCATGTTTGATTTGAAGTTAAGGTTCAGGTTTGACCAGGGTTTCAAACAACGGGTTCATGTGTGATTCGAAGTTTAGGTTCATGTTTGACCTGAGTTTCAAACAACGGGTTCTTGTTTGACTCGAAGTTTAGGTTCATGTTTGACCTGAGTTTCAAACAACGGGTTTGTGTTTGACTCGAAGTGTAGGTTCATGTTTGACCTGGGTTTCAAACAGCGGGTTCATGTTTGACTCGATGATTAGGTTCATTTTTTACCTGGGTTTCAAACAACGGGTTCATGTTTGACTCTAAGTTTAGTTTCATTTTTTACCTGGGTTTGAAACAACGGGTTCATGTTTGACTCGAAGTTTAGGTACATGTTTGACCTAGGTTTCAAACAACGAGTTCATATTTGACTCGAAGTTTAGGTTCATGTCTGACCTGGGTATCAAACAACGGGTTCATGTTTGACTCGAAGTTTAGGTTCATGTTTGACCGGGTTTTCAAACAACGGGTTCATGTTTGACTCGAAGTTAAGGTTCATGTTTGATCGGGGTTTCAAATAACGGGTTTATGTTTAACTCAAAGTTTAGGTTCGTGTTTGACCTGGGTTTCAAACAACGGGTTCATGTTTGACCTGGGTTTCAGACAACGGGTTCATGTTTAACTCGATGTTAAGGTTCATGTTTGACCTGGGTTTCAATCAACGGGTTCATGTTTGATTCGAAGTTAAGGTTCATGTTTGACCTGGGTTTCAAACAACGAGTTCATGTTTGACTTAAAGTTTAGGTTCATGTTTGACCTGGGTTTCGAACAACGGGTTCATGTTTGACTCGAAGTTTAGGTTCATGTTTGACCTGGGTTTCAAACAACAGGTTCATGTTTGACTCTAAGTTTAGGTTCATATCTGACCTGGGTTTCAAACAAAGAGTTCATGTTTAACTCGAAGTTTAGGTTCATCTTTGACCTGGGTTTCAAACAACGGGTTCATGTTTGACTCAAAGTTAAGGTTCATGTTAGACCGGGGTTTCAAACAATGGGTTCATGTTTGATTCGAAGTTAAGGTTCAGGTTTGACCGGGGTTTTAAACAACGGGTTCATGTGTGATTCGAAGTTTAGGTTCATGTTTGACCTGAGTTTCAAACAACGGGTTCTTGTTTGACTCGAAGTTTAGGTTCATGTTTGAACTGAGTTTCAAACAACGGGTTCGTGTTTGACTCGAAGTGTAGGTTCATGTTTGACCTGGGTTTCAAACAACGGGTTCATGTTTGACTCGAAGTTTAGGTTCATGTCTGACATGGGTTTCAAACAACGGGTTCATGTTTGACTCGAAGTTTAGGTTCATTTTTGACCTGGGTTTCAAACAACGGGTTCATGTTTGACTCGAAGTTTAGGTTCATTTTTCACCTGGGTTTCAAATAACGGGTTCATGTTTGACTTGAAGTCTAGGTTCATATCTGACCTGGTTTCAAACAACGGGTTCATGTTTGACTCGAAGTTTAGGTTCATGTTGATCTGGGTTTCAAACAACGGGTTCATGTTTGACTCGAAGTTTAGGTTCATGTTTGACCTAGGATTCAAACTACGGGTTCATGTTTGACTCGAAGTTTTGGATCATATCTGACCTGGGTTTCAAACAATGGGTTCATGGTTGACTCGAAGTTTAGGTTCATGTCTGACCTGGGTTTCAAACAACGGTTTGATGTTTGACTCGAAGTTTAGGTTCATGTTTGACCTGGGCTTCAAACAACGGGTTCATGTTTGACTCGAAGTTTATGTTAATCTTTTACCTGGGCTTCGAATAACAGGTTCATGTTTGACTCAAAGTTTAGGCTCATGTTTGACCAGGGTTTCAAACAACAGGTTCATGTTTGACTCAAGGTTTAGGTTCATGTTTGGCCCGGGTTTCAAACAACGGGTTCATGTTTGACTCGAAGTTTAGGTTCATGTTTGACCTGGGTTTCAAACAGCGGGTTCATGTTTGACTCGATGTTTAGGTTCATTTTTTACCTGGGTTTCAAACAACGGGTTCATGTTAAACTCTAAGTTTAGTTGCATTTTTTACCTGGGTTTGAAACAACGGGTTCATGTTTGACTCGAAGTTTAGGTACACGTTTGACCTGGGTTTCAAACAACGAGTTCATATTTGACTCGAAGTTTAGGTTCATGTCTGACCTGGGTATCAAACAACTGGTTCATGTTTGACTCGAAGTTTAGGTTCATGTTTGACCGGGGTTTCAAACAACGGGTTCATGTTTGACTCGAAGTTAAGGTTCATGTTTGATCGGGGTTTCAAACAACGGGTTTATGTTTAACTCAAAGTTTAGGTTCGTGTTTGACCTGGGTTTCAAACAACGGGTTCATGTTTGACCTGGGTTTCAGACAACGGGTTCATGTTTAACTCGATGTTAAGGTTCATGTTTGACCTGGGTTTTAATCAACGGGTTCATGTTTGATTCGAAGTTAAGGTTCATGTTTGACCTGAGTTTCAAACAACGAGTTCATGTTTGACATAAAGTTTAGGTTCATGTTTGACCTGGGTTTCGAACAACGGGTTCATGTTTGACTCGAAGTTTAGGTTCATGTTTGACCTGGGTTTCAAACAACAGGTTCATGTTTGACTCTAAGTTTAGGTTCATATCTGACCTGGGTTTCAAACAACGAGTTCATGTTTAACTCGAAGTTTAGGTTCATCTTTGACCTGGGTTTCAAACAACGGGTTCATGTTTGACTCAAAGTTAAGGTTCATGTTAGACCGGGGTTTCAAACAACGGGTTCATGTTTGATTCGAAGTCAAGGTTCAGGTTTGACCGAGGTTTCAAACAACGGGTTCATGTGTGATTCGAAGTTTAGGTTCATGTTTGACCTGAGTTTCAAACAACGGGTTCTTGTTTGACTCGAAGTTTAGGTTCATGTTTGACCTGAGTTTCAAACAACGGGTTCGTGTTTGACTCGAAGTGTAGGTTCATGTTTGACCTGGGTTTAAAACAACGGGTTTGTGTTTGACTCGAAGTTTAGGTTCATGTTTGAGCTGGGTTTCAAACAACGGGTTCATGTTTGACTCGAAGTTTAGGTTCATATCTGACCTGGGTTTCAAACAACGGGTTCATGTTTGACTCGAAGTTTAGGTTCATGTTTGACATGGGTTTCAAACAACGGGTTCATGTTTGACTCGAAGTTTAGGTTCATGTTTGACCTGGGCTTCAAACAACGGGTTCATGTTTTACTCGACGTTTAGATTCATGTTTGAACTGGACTTCAAACAACAAGTTCATATTTTACTCGAAGTTTAGTTTCATGTTTGACCTGGGCTTCAAACAACGGGTTCATGTTTGACTCGAAGTTTAGGCTCATGTTTGACCTGGGTTTCAAATAACGGGTTCATGTTTTACTCAAAGTTAAGGTTCATGTTAGACCGGGGTTTCAAACAATGGGTTCATGTTTGATTCGAAGTTAAGGTTCAGGTTTGACCGGGGTTTCAAACAACGGGTTCATGTGTGATTCGAAGTTTAGGTTCATGTTTGACCTGAGTTTCAAACAATGGGTTCTTGTTTGACTCGAAGTTTAGGTTCATGTTTGACCTGAGTTTCAAACAATGGGTTCGTGTTTGACTCGAAGTGTAGGTTCATGTTTGACCTGGGTTTCAAACAACGGGTTCATGTTTGACTCGAAGTTTAGGTTCATGTCTGACATGGGTTTCAAACAACGGGTTCATGTTTGACTCGAAGTTTAGGTTCATTTTTGACCTGGGTTTCAAACAACGTTTTCATGTTTGACTCGAAGTTTAGGTTCATTTTTCACCTGGGTTTCAAATAACGGGTTCATGTTTGACTTGAAGTCTAGGTTCATATCTGACCTGGTTTCAAACAACGGGTTCATGTTTGACTCGAAGTTTAGGTTCATGTTGATCTGGGTTTCAAACAACAGGTTCATGTTTGACTCGAAGTTTAGGTTCATGTTTGACCTAGGATTCAAACAACGGGTTCATGTTTGACTCGAAGTTTTGGTTCATATCTGACCTGGGTTTCAAACAATGGGTTCATGGTTGACTCGAAGTTTAGGTTCATGTCTGACCTGGGTTTCAAACAACGGTTTGATGTTTGACTCGAAGTTTAGGTTCATGTTTGACCTGGGCTTCAAACAACGGGTTCATGTTTGACTCGAAGTTTATGTTAATCTTTTACCTGGGCTTCGAACAACAGGTTCATGTTTGACTCAAAGTTTAGGCTCATGTTTGACCAGGGTTTCAAACAACAGGTTCATGTTTGACTCAAGGTTTAGGTTCATGTTTGGCCCGGGTTTCAAACAACGGGTTCATGTTTGACTCGAAGTTTAGGTTCATGTTTGACCTGGGTTTCAAACAGCGGGTTCATGTTTGACTCGATGTTTAGGTTCATTTTTTACCTGGGTTTCAAACAACGGGTTCATGTTTGACTCTAAGTTTAGTTTCATTTTTTACCTAGGTTTGAAACAACGGGTTCATGTTTGACTCGATGCTTAGGTACATGTTTGACTTGGGTTTCAAACAACGAGTTCATATTTGACTCGAAGTTTAGGTTCATGTCTGACCTGGGTATCAAACAACGGGTTCATGTTTGACTCGAAGTTTAGGTTCATGTTTGACCGGGGTTTCAAACAACGGGTTCATGTGTGATTCGAAGTTTAGGTTCATGTTTGACCTGAGTTTCAAACAATGGGTTCTTGTTTGACTCGAAGTTTAGGTTCATGTTTGACCGGAGTTTCAAACAACGGGTTCGTGTTTGACTCGAAGTGTAGGTTCATGTTTGACCTGGGTTTCAAACAGCGGGTTCATGTTTGACTCGATGTTTAGGTTCATTTTTTACCTGGGTTTCAAACAACGGGTTCATGTTTGACTCTAAGTTTAGTTTCATTTTTTACCTGGGTTTGAAACAATGGGTTCATGTTTGACTCGAAGTTTAGGTACATGTTTGACCTGGGTTTCAAACAACGAGTTCATATTTGACTCGAAGTTTAGGTTCATGTCTGACCTGGGTATCAAACAACGGGTTCATGTTTGACTCGAAGTTTAGGTTCATGTTTGACCGGGGTTTCAAACAACGGGTTCATGTTTGACTCGAAGTTAAGGTTCATGTTTGATCGGGGTTTCAAACAACGGGTTTATGTTTAACACAAAGTTTAGGTTCGTGTTTGACCTGGGTTTCAAACAACGGGTTCATGTTTGACCTGGGTTTCAGACAACGGGTTCATGTTTAACTCGATGTTAAGTTTCATGTTTGACCTGGGTTTCAATCAACGGGTTCATGTTTGATTCGAAGTTAAGGTTCATGTTTGACCTGGGTTTCAAACAACGAGTTCATGTTTGACTTAAAGTTTAGGTTCATGTTTGACCTGGGTTTCGAACAACGGGTTCATGTTTGACTCGAAGTTCAGGTTCATGTTTGACCTCGGTTTCAAACAACTGGTTCATGTTTGACTCTAAGTTTAGGTTCATATCTGACCTGGGTTTCAAACAACGAGTTCATGTTTAACTCGAAGTTTAGGTTCATGTTTGACATGGGTTTCAAACAACGGGTTCTTGTTTGACTCGAAGTTTAGGTTCATGTTTGACCTGGGCTTCAAACAACGGGTTCATGTTTGACTCGAAGTTTAGGTTCATATCTGACCTGGGTTTCAAACAACGGGTTCATGTTTGACTCGAAGTTTAGGTTCATGTTTGACATGGGTTTCAAACAACGGGTTCATGTTTGACTCGAAGTTTAGGTTCATGTTTGACCTGGGCTTCAAACAACGGGTTCATGTTTTACTCGACGTTTAGGTTCATGTTTGAACTGGACTTCAAACAACAAGTTCATATTTTACTCGAAGTTTAGTTTCATGTTTGACCTGGGCTTCAAACAACGGGTTCATGTTTGACTCGAAGTTTAGGCTCATGTTTGACCTGGGTTTCAAATAACGGGTTCATGTTTTACTCAAAGTTAAGGTTCATGTTAGACCGAGGCTTCAAACAATGGGTTCATGTTTGATTCGAAGTTAAGGTTCAGGTTTGACCGGGGTTTCAAACAACGGGTTCATGTGTGATTCGAAGTTTAGGTTCATGTTTGACCTGAGTTTCAAACAACATGTTCTTGTTTGACTCGAAGTTTAGGTTCATGTTTGACCTGAGTTTCAAACAACGGGTTCGTGTTTGACTCGAAGTGTAGGTTCATGTTTGACCTGGGTTTCAAACAACGGGTTTGTGTTTGACTCGAAGTTTAGGTTCATGTTTGAGCTGGGTTTCAAACAACGGGTTCATGTTTGACTCGAAGTTTAGGTTCATATCTGACCTGGGTTTCAAACAACGGGTTCATGTTTGACTCGAAGTTTAGGTTCATGTTTGACATGGGTTTCAAACAACGGGTTCATGTTTGACTCGAAGTTTAGGTTCATGTTTGACCTGGGCTTCAAACAACGGGTTCATGTTTTACTCGACGTTTAGGTTTATGTTTGAACTGGACTTCAAACAACAAGTTCAAATTTTACTCGAAGTTTAGTTTCATGTTTGACCTGGGCTTCAAACAACGGGTTCATGTTTGACTCGAAGTTTAGGCTCATGTTTGACCTGGGTTTCAAATAACGGGTTCATGTTTTACTCAAAGTTTAGGTTCATGTTAGACCAGGGTTTCAAACAATGGGTTCATGTTTGATTCGAAGTTAAGGTTCAGGTTTGACCGGGGTTTCAAACAACGGGTTCATGTGTGATTCGAAGTTTAGGTTCATGTTTGACCTGAGTTTCAAACAACGGGTTCTTGTTTGACTCGAAGTTTAGGTTCATGTTTGACCTGAGTTTCAAACAACGGGTTCGTGTTTGACTCGAAGTGTAGGTTCATGTTTGACCTGGGTTTCCAACAACGGGTTTGTGTTTGACTCGAAGTTTAGGTTCATGTTTGAGCTGGGTTTCAAACAACGGGTTCATGTTTGACTCGAAGTTTAGGTTCATATCTGACCTGGGTTTCAAACAACGGGTTCATGTTTGACTCGAAGTTTAGGTTCATGTTTGACATGGGTTTCAAACAACGGGTTAATGTTTGACTCGAAGTTTAGGTTCATGTTTGACCTGGGCTTCAAACAACGGGTTCATGTTTTATTCGACGTTTAGGTTCATGTTTGAACTGGACTTCAAACAACAAGTTCATATTTTACTCGAAGTTTAGTTTCATGTTTGACCTGGGCTTCAAACAACGGGTTCATGTTTGACTCGAAGTTTAGGCTCATGTTTGACCTGGGTTTCAAATAACGGGTTCATGTTTTACTCAAAGTTAAGGTTCATGTTAGACCGGGGTTTCAAACAATGGATTCATGTTTGATTCGAAGTTAAGGTTCAGGTTTGACCGGGGTTTCAAACAACGGGTTCATGTGTGATTCGAAGTTTAGGTTCATGTTTGACCTGAGTTTTAAACAACGGGTTCTTGTTTGACTCGAAGTTTAGGTTCATGTTTGACCTGAGTTTCAAACAACAGGTTCGTGTTTGACTCGAAGTGTAGGTTCATGTTTGACCTGGGTTTCAAACAACGGGTTCATGTTTGACTCGAAGTTTAGGTTCATGTCTGACATGGGTTTCAAACAACGGGTTCATGTTTGACTCGAAGTTTAGGTTCATTTTTGACCTGGGTTTCAAACAACGGGTTCATGTTTGACTCGAAGTTTAGGTTCATTTTTCACCTGGGTTTCAAATAACGGGTTCATGTTTGACTTGAAGTCTAGGTTCATATCTGACCTGGTTTCAAACAACGGGTTCATGTTTGACTCGAAGTTTAGGTTCATGTTGATCTGGGTTTCAAACAACGGGTTCATGTTTGACTCGAAGTTTAGGTTCATGTTTGACCTAGGATTCAAACAACGGGTTCATGTTTGACTCGAAGTTTTGGTTCATATCTGACCTGGGTTTCAAACAATGGGTTCATGGTTGATTCGAAGTTAAGGTTCATGTTTGACCTGGGTTTCAAACAACGAGTTCATGTTTGACTTAAAGTTTAGGTTCATGTTTGACCTGGGTTTCGAACAACGGGTTCATGTTTGACTCGAAGTTCAGGTTCATGTTTGACCTCGGTTTCAAACAACAGGTTCATGTTTGACTCTAAGTTTAGGTTCATATCTGACCTGGGTTTCAAACAACGAGTTCATGTTTAACTCGAAGTTTAGGTTCATGTTTGACATGGGTTTCAAACAACGGGTTCTTGTTTGACTCGAAGTTTAGGTTCATGTTTGACCTGGGCTTCAAACAACGGGTTCATGTTTGACTCGAAGTTTAGGTTCATATCTGACCTGGGTTTCAAACAACGGGTTCATGTTTGACTCGAAGTTTAGGTTCATGTTTGACATGGGTTTCAAACAACGGGTTCATGTTTGACTCGAAGTTTAGGTTCATGTTTGACCTGGGCTTCAAACAACGGGTTCATGTTTTACTCGACGTTTAGGTTCATGTTTGAACTGGACTTCAAACAACAAGTTCATATTTTACTCGAAGTTTAGTTTCATGTTTGACCTGGGCTTCAAACAACGGGTTCATGTTTGACTCGAAGTTTAGGCTCATGTTTGACCTGGGTTTCAAATAACGGGTTCATGTTTTACTCAAAGTTAAGGTTCATGTTAGACCGAGGCTTCAAACAATGGGTTCATGTTTGATTCGAAGTTAAGGTTCAGGTTTGACCGGGGTTTCAAACAACGGGTTCATGTGTGATTCGAAGTTTAGGGTCATGTTTGACCTGAGTTTCAAACAACGGGTTCTTGTTTGACTCGAAGTTTAGGTTCATGTTTGACCTGAGTTTCAAACAACGGGTTCGTGTTTGACTCGAAGTGTAGGTTCATGTTTGACCTGGGTTTCAAACAACGGGTTTGTGTTTGACTCGAAGTTTAGGTTCATGTTTGAGCTGGGTTTCAAACAACGGGTTCATGTTTGACTCCAAGTTTAGGTTCATATCTGACCTGGGTTTCAAACAACGGGTTCATGTTTGACTCGAAGTTTAGGTTCATGTTTGACATGGGTTTCAAACAACGGGTTCATGTTTGACTCGAAGTTTAGGTTCATGTTTGACCTGGGCTTCAAACAACGGGTTCATGTTTTACTCGACGTTTAGGTTTATGTTTGAACTGGACTTCAAACAACAAGTTCAAATTTTACTCGAAGTTTAGTTTCATGTTTGACCTGGGCTTCAAACAACGGGTTCATGTTTGACTCGAAGTTTAGGCTCATGTTTGACCTGGGTTTCAAATAACGGGTTCATGTTTTACTCAAAGTTTAGGTTCATGTTAGACCAGGGTTTCAAACAATGGGTTCATGTTTGATTCGAAGTTAAGGTTCAGGTTTGACCGGGGTTTCAAACAACGGGTTCATGTGTGATTCGAAGTTTAGGTTCATGTTTGACCTGAGTTTCAAACAACGGGTTCTTGTTTGACTCGAAGTTTAGGTTCATGTTTGACCTGAGTTTCAAACAACGGGTTCGTGTTTGACTCGAAGTGTAGGTTCATGTTTGACCTGGGTTTCCAACAACGGGTTTGTGTTTGACTCGAAGTTTAGGTTCATGTTTGAGCTGGGTTTCAAACAACGGGTTCATGTTTGACTCGAAGTTTAGGTTCATATCTGACCTGGGTTTCAAACAACGGGTTCATGTTTGACTCGAAGTTTAGGTTCATGTTTGACATGGGTTTCAAACAACGGGTTCATGTTTGACTCGAAGTTTAGGTTCATGTTTGACCTGGGCTTCAAACAACGGGTTCATGTTTTACTCGACGTTTAGGTTCCTGTTTGAACTGGACTTCAAACAACAAGTTCATATTTTACTCGAAGTTTAGTTTCATGTTTGACCTGGGCTTCAAACAACGGGTTCATGTTTGACTCGAAGTTTAGGCTCATGTTTGACCTGGGTTTCAAATAACGGGTTCATGTTTTACTCAAAGTTAAGGTTCATGTTAGACCGGGGTTTCAAACAATGGGTTCATGTTTGATTCGAAGTTAAGGTTCAGGTTTGACCGGGGTTTCAAACAACGGGTTCATGTGTGATTCGAAGTTTAGGTTCATGTTTGACCTGAGTTTTAAACAACGGGTTCTTGTTTGACTCGAAGTTTAGGTTCATGTTTGACCTGAGTTTCAAACAACGGGTTCGTGTTTGACTCGAAGTGTAGGTTCATGTTTGACCTGGGTTTCAAACAACGGGTTCATGTTTGACTCGAAGTTTAGGTTCATGTCTGACATGGGTTTCAAACAACGGGTTCATGTTTGAATCGAAGTTTAGGTTCATTTTTGACCTGGGTTTCAAACAACGGGTTCATGTTTGACTCGAAGTTTAGGTTCATTTTTCACCTGGGTTTCAAATAACGGGTTCATGTTTGACTTGAAGTCTAGGTTCATATCTGACCTGGTTTCAAACAACGGGTTCATGTTTGACTCGAAGTTTAGGTTCATGTTGATCTGGGTTTCAAACAACGGGTTCATGTTTGACTCGAAGTTTAGGTTCATGTTTGACCTAGGATTCAAACAACGGGTTCATGTTTGACTCGAAGTTTTGGTTCATATCTGACCTGGGTTTCAAACAATGGGTTCATGGTTGACTCGAAGTTTAGGTTCATGTCTGACCTGGGTTTCATACAACGGTTTGATGTTTGACTCGAAGTTTAGGTTCATGTTTGACCTGGGCTTCAAAAAACGGGTTCATGTTTGACTCGAAGCTTATGTTAATCTTTTACCTGGGCTTCGAACAACAGGTTCATGTTTGACTCAAAGTTTAGGCTCATGTTTGACCAGGGTTTCAAACAACAGGTTCATGTTTGACTCAAGGTTTAGGTTCATGTTTGGCCCGGGTTTTAAACAACGGGTTCATGTTTGACTCGAAGTTTAGGTTCATGTTTGACCAGGGTTTCAAACAGCGGGTTCATGTTTGACTCGATGTTTAGTTTCATTTTCTACCTGGGTTTCAAACAACGGGTTCATGTTTGACTCTAAGTTTAGTTGCATTTTTTACCTGGGTTTGAAACAACGGGTTCATGTTTGACTCGAAGTTTAGGTACATGTTTGACCTGGGTTTCAAACAACGAGTTCATATTTGACTCGAAGTTTAGGTTCATGTCTGACCTGGGTATCAAACAACGGGTTCATGTTTGACTCGAAGTTTAGGTTCATGTTTGACCGGGGTTCCAAACAACGGGTTCATGTTTGACTCGAAGTTAAGGTTCATGTTTGATCGGGGTTTCAAACAACGGGTTTATGTTTAACTCAAAGTTTAGGTTCGTGTTTGACCTGGGTTTCAAACAACGGGTTCATGTTTGACCTGGGTTTCAGACAACGGGTTCATGTTTAACTCGATGTTAAGGTTCATGTTTGACCTGGGTTTTAATCAACGGGTTCATGTTTGATTCGAAGTTAAGGTTCATGTTCGACCTGGGTTTCAAACAACGAGTTCATGTTTGACTTAAAGTTTAGGTTCATGTTTGACCTGGGTTTCGAACAACGGGTTCATGTTTGACTCGAAGTTTAGGTTCATGTTTGACCTGGGTTTCAAACAACAGTTTCATGTTTGACTCTAAGTTTAGGTTCATATCTGACCTGGGTTTCAAACAACGAGTTCATGTTTAACTCGAAGTTTAGGTTCATCTTTGACCTGGGTTTCAAACAACGGGTTCATGTTTGACTCAAAGTTAAGGTTCATGTTAGACCGGGGTTTCAAACAACGGGTTCATGTTTGATTCGAAGTTAAGGTTCAGGTTTGACCGGGGTTTCAAACAACGGGTTCATGTGTGATTCGAAGTTTAGGTTCATGTTTGACCTGAGTTTCAAACAACGGGTTCTTGTTTGACTCGAAGTTTAGGTTCATGTTTGACCTGAGTTTCAAACAATGGATTCGTGTTTGACTCGAAGTGTAGGTTCATGTTTGACCTGGGTTTCAAACAACGGGTTTGTGTTTGACTCGAAGTTTAGGTTCATGTTTGAGCTGGGTTTCAAACAACGGGTTCATGTTTGACTCGAAGTTTAGGTTCATATCTGACCTGGGTTTCAAACAACGGGTTCATGTTTAACTCGAAGTTTAGGTTCATGTTTGACATGGGTTTCAAACAACGGGTTCATGTTTGACTCGAAGTTTAGGTTCATGTTTGACCTGGGCTTCAAACAACGGGTTCATGTTTTACTCGACGTTTAGGTTCATGTTTGAACTGGACTTCAAACAAGAAGTTCATATTTTACTCGAAGTTTAGTTTCATGTTTGACCTGGGCTTCAAACAACGGGTTCATGTTTGACTCGAAGTTTAGGCTCATGTTTGACCTGGGTTTCAAATAACGGGTTCATGTTTTACTCAAAGTTAAGGTTCATGTTAGACCGGGGTTTCAAACAACGGGTTCATGTTTGACTCGAAGTTTAGGTTCATGTTTGACCTGGGTTTCAAACAGCGGGTTCATGTTTGACTCGATGTTTAGTTTCATTTTTTACTTGGGTTTCGAACAACGGGTTCATGTTTGACTCTAAGTTTAGTTGCATTTTTTACCTGGGTTTGAAACAACGGGTTCATGTTTGACTCGAAGTTTAGGTACATGTTTGACCTGGGTTTCAAACAACGAGTTCATATTTGACTCGAAGTTTAGGTTCATGTCTGACCTGGGTATCAAACAACGGGTTCATGTTTGACTCGAAGTTTAGGTTCATGTTTGACCGGGGTTCCAAACAACGGGTTCATGTTTGACTCGAAGTTAAGGTTCATGTTTGATCGGGGTTTCAAACAACGGGTTTATGTTTAACTCAAAGGTTAGGTTCGTGTTTGACCTGGGTTTCAAACAACGGGTTCATGTTTGACCTGGGTTTCAGACAACGGGTTCATGTTTAACTCGATGTTAAGGTTCATGTTTGACCTGGGTTTTAATCAACGGGTTCATGTTTGATTCGAAGTTAAGGTTCATGTTCGACCTGGGTTTCAAACAACGAGTTCATGTTTGACTTAAAGTTTAGGTTCATGTTTGACCTGGGTTTCGAACAACGGGTTCATGTTTGACTCGAAGTTTAGGTTCATGTTTGACCTGGGTTTCAAATAACAGGTTCATGTTTGACTCTAAGTTTAGGTTCATATCTGACCTGGGTTTCAAACAACGAGTTCATGTTTAACTCGAAGTTTAGGTTCATCTTTGACCTGGGTTTCAAACAACGGGTTCATGTTTGACTCAAAGTTAAGGTTCATGTTAGACCGGGGTTTCAAACAACGGGTTCATGTTTGATTCGAAGTTAAGGTTCAGGTTTGACTGGGGTTTCAAACAACGGGTTCATGTGTGATTCGAAGTTTAGGTTCATGTTTGACCTGAGTTTCAAACAACGGGTTCTTGTTTGACTCGAAGTTTAGGTTCATGTTTGACCTGAGTTTCAAACAATGGGTTCATGTTTGACTCGAAGTGTAGGTTCATGTTTGACTTGGGTTTCAAACAACGGGTTTGTGTTTGACTCGAAGTTTAGGTTCATGTTTGAGCTGGGTTTCAAACAACGGGTTCATGTTTGACTCGAAGTTTAGGTTCATATCTGACCTGGGTTTCAAACAATGGGTTCATGTTTAACTCGAAGTTTAGGTTCATGTTTGACATGGGTTTCAAACAACGGGTTCATGTTTGACTCGAAGTTTAGGTTCATGTTTGACCTGGGCTTCAAACAACGGGTTCATGTTTTACTCGACGTTTAGGTTCATGTTTGAACTGGACTTCAAACAAGAAGTTCATATTTTACTCGAAGTTTAGTTTCATGTTTGACCTGGGCTTCAAACAACGGGTTCATGTTTGACTCGAAGTTTAGGCTCATGTTTGACCTGGGTTTCAAATAACGGGTTCATGTTTTACTCAAAGTTAAGGTTCATGTTAGACCGGGGTTTCAAACAATGGGTTCATGTTTGATTCGAAGTTAAGGTTCAGGTTTGACCGGGGTTTCAAACAACGGGTTCATGTGTGATTCGAAGTTAAGGTTCATGTTTGACCTGAGTTTCAAACAACGGGTTCTTGTTTGACTCGAAGTTTAGGTTCATGTTTGACCTGAGTTTCAAACAACGGGTTCGTGTTTGACTCGAAGTGTAGGTTCATGTTTGACCTGGGTTTCAAACAACGGGTTCATGTTTGACTCGAAGTTTAGGTTCATGTCTGACATGGGTTTCAAACAACGGGTTCATGTTTGACTCGAAGTTTAGGTTCATTTTTGACCTGGGTTTCAAACAACGGGTTCATGTTTGACTCGAAGTTTAGGTTCATTTTTCACCTGGGTTTCAAATAACGGGTTCATGTTTGACTTGAAGTCTAGGTTCATATCTGACCTGGTTTCAAACAACGGGTTCATGTTTGACTCGAAGTTTAGGTTCATGTTGATCTGGGTTTCAAACAACGGGTTCATGTTTGACTCGAAGTTTAGGTTCATGTTTGACCTAGGATTCAAACAACGGGTTCATGTTTGACTCGAAGTTTTGGTTCATATCTGACCTGGGTTTCAAACAATGGGTTCATGGTTGACTCGAAGTTTAGGTTCATGTCTGACCTGGGTTTCAAACAACGGTTTGATGTTTGACTCGAAGTTTAGGTTCATGTTTGACCTGGGCTTCAAACAACGGGTTCATGTTTGACTCGAAGTTTATGTTAATCTTTTACCTGGGCTTCGAACAACAGGTTCATATTTGACTCCAAGTTTAGGCTCATGTTTGACCAGGGTTTCAAACAACAGGTTCATGTTTGACTCAAGGTTTAGGTTCATGTTTGGCCCGGGTTTCAAACGACGGGTTCAGGTTTGACTCGAAGTTTAGGTTCATGTTTGACCTGGGTTTCAAACAGCGGGTTCATGTTTGACTCGATGTTTAGGTTCATTTTTGACCTGGGTTTCAAACAACGGGTTCATGTTTGACTCTAAGTTTAGTTTCATTTTTTACCTGGGTTTGAAACAACGGGTTCATGTTTGACTCGATGTTTAGGTACATGTTTGACCTGGGTTTCAAACAACGAGTTCATATTTGACTCGAAGTTTAGGTTCATGTCTGACCTGGGTATCAAACAACGGGTTCATGTTTGACTCGAAGTTTAGGTTCATGTTTGACCGGGGTTTCAAACAACGGGTTCATGTTTGACTCGAAGTTAAGGTTCATGTTTGATCGGGGTTTCAAACAACGGGTTTATGTTTAATTCAAAGTTTAGGTTCGTGTTTGACCTGGGTTTCAAACAACGGGTTCATGTTTGACCTGGGTTTCAGACAACGGGTACATGTTTAACTCGATGTTAAGGTTCATGTTTGACCTGGGTTTCAATCAACGGGTTCATGTTTGATTCGTAGTTAAGGTTCATGTTTGACCTGGGTTTCAAACAACGAGTTCATGTTTGACTTAAAGTTTAGGTTCATGTTTGACCTGGGTTTCGAACAACGGGTTCATGTTTGACTCGAAGTTTTGGTTCATGTTTGACCTGGGTTTCAAACAACAGGTTCATGTTTGACTCTAAGTTTAGGTTCATATCTGACCTGGGTTTCCAACAACGGGTTCATGTTTGATTCGAAGTTAAGGTTCAGGTTTGACCGGGGTTTCAAACAACGGGTTCATGTGTGATTCGAAGTTTAGGTTCATGTTTGACCTGAGTTTCAAACAACGGGTTCATGTTTGACTCGAAGTTTAGGTTCATGTTTGACCTGAGTTTCAAACAACGGGTTCGTGTTTGACTCGAAGTGTAGGTTCATGTTTGACCTGGGTTTCAAACAACGGGTTTGTATTTGACTCGAAGTTTAGGTTCATGTTTGAGCTAGGTTTCAAACAACGGGTTCATGTTTGACTCGAAGTTTAGGTTCATGTTTGACATGGGTTTCAAACAACGGGTTCATGTTTGACTCGAAGTTTAGGTTCATGTTTGACCTAGGCTTCAAATAACGGGTTCATGTTTTACTCGACGTTTAGGTTCATGTTTGAACAGGACTTCAAACAACAAGTTCATATTTTACTCGAAGTTTAGTTTCATGTTTGACCTGGGCTTCAAACAACAAGTTCATATTTTACTCGAAGTTTAGGCTCATGTTTGACCTGGGTTTCAAATAACGGGTTCATGTTTTACTCGAAGTTTTGGCTCATGTTTGACCTGGGTTTCAAATAACGGGTTCATGTTTTACTCAAAGTTAAGGTTCATGTTAGACCAGGGTTTCAAACAATGGGTTCATGTTTGATTCGAAGTTAAGGTTCAGGTTTGACCGGGGTTTCAAACAACGGGTTCATGTGTGATTCGAAGTTTAGGTTCATGTTTGACCTGAGTTTCAAACAACGGGTTCTTGTTTGACTCGAAGTTTAGGTTCATGTTTGACTCGATGTTTAGGTACATGTTTGACCTGGGTTTCAAACAACGAGTTCATATTTGACTCGAAGTTTAGGTTCATGTCTGACCTGGGTATCAAACAACGGGTTCATGTTTGACTCGAAGTTTAGGTTCATGTTTGACCGGGGTTTCAAACAACGGGTTCATGTTTGACTCGAAGTTAAGGTTCATGTTTGATCGGGGTTTCAAACAACGGGTTTATGTTTAATTCAAAGTTTAGGTTCGTGTTTGACCTGGGTTTCAAACAACGGGTTCATGTTTGACCTGGGTTTCAGACAACGGGTACATGTTTAACTCGATGTTAAGGTTCATGTTTGACCTGGGTTTCAATCAACGGGTTCATGTTTGATTCGTAGTTAAGGTTCATGTTTGACCTGGGTTTCAAACAACGAGTTCATGTTTGACTTAAAGTTTAGGTTCATGTTTGACCTGGGTTTCGAACAACGGGTTCATGTTTGACTCGAAGTTTAGGTTCATGTTTGACCTGGGTTTCAAACAACAGGTTCATGTTTGACTCTAAGTTTAGGTTCATATCTGACCTGGGTTTCCAACAACGGGTTCATGTTTGATTCGAAGTTAAGGTTCAGGTTTGACCGGGGTTTCAAACAACGGGTTCATGTGTGATTCGAAGTTTAGGTTCATGTTTGACCTGAGTTTCAAACAACGGGTTCATGTTTGACTCGAAGTTTAGGTTCATGTTTGACCTGAGTTTCAAACAACGGGTTCGTGTTTGACTCGAAGTGTAGGTTCATGTTTGACCTGGGTTTCAAACAACGGGTTTGTGTTTGACTCGAAGTTTAGGTTCATGTTTGAGCTAGGTTTCAAACAACGGGTTCATGTTTGACTCGAAGTTTAGGTTCATGTTTGACATGGGTTTCAAACAACGGGTTCATGTTTGACTCGAAGTTTAGGTTCATGTTTGACCTGGGCTTCAAACAACGGGTTCATGTTTTACTCGACGTTTAGGTTCATGTTTGAACAGGACTTCAAACAACAAGCTCATATTTTACTCGAAGTTTAGTTTCATGTTTGACCTGGGCTTCAAACAACAAGTTCATATTTTACTCGAAGTTTAGGCTCATGTTTGACCTGGGTTTCAAATAACGGGTTCATGTTTTACTCGAAGTTTTGGCTCATGTTTGACCTGGGTTTCAAATAACGGGTTCATGTTTTACTCAAAGTTAAGGTTCATGTTAGACCAGGGTTTCAAACAATGGGTTCATGTTTGATTCGAAGTTAAGGTTCAGGTTTGACCGGGGTTTCAAACAACGGGTTCATGTGTGATTCGAAGTTTAGGTTCATGTTTGACCTGAGTTTCAAACAACGGGTTCTTGTTTGACTCGAAGTTTAGGTTCATGTTTGACCTGAGTTTCAAACAACGGGTTCGTGTTTGACTCGAAGTGTAGGTTCATGTTTGACCTGGGTTTCAAACAACGGGTTCATGTTTGACTCGAAGTTTAGGTTCATGTCTGACATGGGTTTCAAACAACGGGTTCATGTTTGACTCGAAGTTTAGGTTCATTTTTGACCTGGGTTTCAAACAACTGGTTCATGTTTGACTCGAAGTTTAGGTTCATTTTTCACCTGGGTTTCAAATAACGGGTTCATGTTTGACTTGAAGTCTAGGTTCATATCTGACCTGGTTTCAAACAACGGGTTCATGTTTGACTCGAAGTTTAGGTTCATGTTGATCTGGGTTTCAAACAACGGGTTCATGTTTGACTCGAAGTTTAGGTTCATGTTTGACCTAGGATTCAAACAACGGGTTCATGTTTGACTCGAAGTTTTGGTTCATATCTGACCTGGGTTTCAAACAATGGGTTCATGGTTGACTCGAAGTTTAGGTTCATGTCTGACCTGGGTTTCAAACAACGGTTTGATGTTTGACTCGAAGTTTAGGTTCATGTTTGACCTGGGCTTCAAACAACGGGTTCATGTTTGACTCGAAGTTTATGTTAATCTTTTACCTGGGCTTCGAACAACAGGTTCATATTTGACTCCAAGTTTAGGCTCATGTTTGACCAGGGTTTCAAACAACAGGTTCATGTTTGACTTAAAGTTTAGGTTCATGTTTGACCTGGGTTTCGAACAACGGGTTCATGTTTGACTCGAAGTTTAGGTTCATGTTTGACCTGGGTTTCAAACAACAGGTTCATGTTTGACTCTAAGTTTAGGTTCATATCTGACCTGGGTTTCCAACAACGGGTTCATGTTTGATTCGAAGTTAAGGTTCAGGTTTGACCGGGGTTTCAAACAACGGGTTCATGTGTGATTCGAAGTTTAGGTTCATGTTTGACCTGAGTTTCAAACAACGGGTTCATGTTTGACTCGAAGTTTAGGTTCATGTTTGACCTGAGTTTCAAACAACGGGTTCGTGTTTGACTCGAAGTGTAGGTTCATGTTTGACCTGGGTTTCAAACAACGGGTTTGTGTTTGACTCGAAGTTTAGGTTCATGTTTGAGCTAGGTTTCAAACAACGGGTTCGTGTTTGACTCGAAGTGTAGGTTCATGTTTGACCTGGGTTTCAAACAACGGGTTTGTGTTTGACTCGAAGTTTAGGTTCATGTTTGAGCTAGGTTTCAAACAACGGGTTCATGTTTGACTCGAAGTTTAGGTTCATGTTTGACATGGGTTTCAAACAACGGGTTCATGTTTGACTCGAAGTTTAGGTTCATGTTTGACCTGGGCTTCAAACAACGGGTTCATGTTTTACTCGACGTTTAGGTTCATGTTTGAACAGGACTTCAAACAACAAGCTCATATTTTACTCGAAGTTTAGTTTCATGTTTGACCTGGGCTTCAAACAACAAGTTCATATTTTACTCGAAGTTTAGGCTCATGTTTGACCTGGGTTTCAAATAACGGGTTCATGTTTTACTCGAAGTTTTGGCTCATGTTTGACCTGGGTTTCAAATAACGGGTTCATGTTTTACTCAAAGTTAAGGTTCATGTTAGACCAGGGTTTCAAACAATGGGTTCATGTTTGATTCGAAGTTAAGGTTCAGGTTTGACCGGGGTTTCAAACAACGGGTTCATGTGTGATTCGAAGTTTAGGTTCATGTTTGACCTGAGTTTCAAACAACGGGTTCTTGTTTGACTCGAAGTTTAGGTTCATGTTTGACCTGAGTTTCAAACAACGGGTTCGTGTTTGACTCGAAGTGTAGGTTCATGTTTGACCTGGGTTTCAAACAACGGGTTCATGTTTGACTCGAAGTTTAGGTTCATGTCTGACATGGGTTTCAAACAACGGGTTCATGTTTGACTCGAAGTTTAGGTTCATTTTTGACCTGGGTTTCAAACAACTGGTTCATGTTTGACTCGAAGTTTAGGTTCATTTTTCACCTGGGTTTCAAATAACGGGTTCATGTTTGACTTGAAGTCTAGGTTCATATCTGACCTGGTTTCAAACAACGGGTTCATGTTTGACTCGAAGTTTAGGTTCATGTTGATCTGGGTTTCAAACAACGGGTTCATGTTTGACTCGAAGTTTAGGTTCATGTTTGACCTAGGATTCAAACAACGGGTTCATGTTTGACTCGAAGTTTTGGTTCATATCTGACCTGGGTTTCAAACAATGGGTTCATGGTTGACTCGAAGTTTAGGTTCATGTCTGACCTGGGTTTCAAACAACGGTTTGATGTTTGACTCGAAGTTTAGGTTCATGTTTGACCTGGGCTTCAAACAACGGGTTCATGTTTGACTCGAAGTTTATGTTAATCTTTTACCTGGGCTTCGAACAACAGGTTCATATTTGACTCCAAGTTTAGGCTCATGTTTGACCAGGGTTTCAAACAACAGGTTCATGTTTGACTTAAAGTTTAGGTTCATGTTTGACCTGGGTTTCGAACAACGGGTTCATGTTTGACTCGAAGTTTAGGTTCATGTTTGACCTGGGTTTCAAACAACAGGTTCATGTTTGACTCTAAGTTTAGGTTCATATCTGACCTGGGTTTCCAACAACGGGTTCATGTTTGATTCGAAGTTAAGGTTCAGGTTTGACCGGGGTTTCAAACAACGGGTTCATGTGTGATTCGAAGTTTAGGTTCATGTTTGACCTGAGTTTCAAACAACGGGTTCATGTTTGACTCGAAGTTTAGGTTCATGTTTGACCTGAGTTTCAAACAACGGGTTCGTGTTTGACTCGAAGTGTAGGTTCATGTTTGACCTGGGTTTCAAACAACGGGTTTGTGTTTGACTCGAAGTTTAGGTTCATGTTTGAGCTAGGTTTCAAACAACGGGTTCATGTTTGACTCGAAGTTTAGGTTCATGTTTGACATGGGTTTCAAACAACGGGTTCATGTTTGACTCGAAGTTTAGGTTCATGTTTGACCTGGGCTTCAAACAACGGGTTCATGTTTTACTCGACGTTTAGGTTCATGTTTGAACAGGACTTCAAACAACAAGTTCATATTTTACTCGAAGTTTAGTTTCATGTTTGACCTGGGCTTCAAACAACAAGTTCATATTTTACTCGAAGTTTAGGCTCATGTTTGACCTGGGTTTCAAATAACGGGTTCATGTTTTACTCGAAGTTTTGGCTCATGTTTGACCTGGGTTTCAAATAACGGGTTCATGTTTTACTCAAAGTTAAGGTTCATGTTAGACCAGGGTTTCAAACAATGGGTTCATGTTTGATTCGAAGTTAAGGTTCAGGTTTGACCGGGGTTTCAAACAACGGGTTCATGTGTGATTCGAAGTTTAGGTTCATGTTTGACCTGAGTTTCAAACAACGGGTTCTTGTTTGACTCGAAGTTTAGGTTCATGTTTGACCTGAGTTTCAAACAACGGGTTCGTGTTTGACTCGAAGTGTAGGTTCATGTTTGACCTGGGTTTCAAACAACGGGTTCATGTTTGACTCGAAGTTTAGGTTCATGTCTGACATGGGTTTCAAACAACGGGTTCATGTTTGACTCGAAGTTTAGGTTCATTTTTGACCTGGGTTTCAAACAACTGGTTCATGTTTGACTCGAAGTTTAGGTTCATTTTTCACCTGGGTTTCAAATAACGGGTTCATGTTTGACTTGAAGTCTAGGTTCATATCTGACCTGGTTTCAAACAACGGGTTCATGTTTGACTCGAAGTTTAGGTTCATGTTGATCTGGGTTTCAAACAATGGGTTCATGTTTGACTCGAAGTTTAGGTTCATGTTTGACCTAGGATTCAAACAACGGGTTCATGTTTGACTCGAAGTTTTGGTTCATATCTGACCTGGGTTTCAAACAATGGGTTCATGGTTGACTCGAAGTTTAGGTTCATGTCTGACCTGGGTTTCAAACAACGGTTTGATGTTTGACTCGAAGTTTAGGTTCATGTTTGACCTGGGCTTCAAACAACGGGTTCATGTTTGACTCGAAGTTTATGTTAATCTTTTACCTGGGCTTCGAACAACAGGTTCATATTTGACTCCAAGTTTAGGCTCATGTTTGACCAGGGTTTCAAACAACAGGTTCATGTTTGACTCAAGGTTTAGGTTCATGTTTGGCCCTGGTTTCAAACAACGGGTTCATGTTTGACTCGAAGTTTAGGTTCATGTTTGACCTGGGTTTCAAACAGCGGGTTCATGTTTGACTCGATGTTTAGGTTCATTTTTGACCTGGGTTTCAAACAACGGGTTCATGTTTGACTCTAAGTTTAGTTTCATTTTTTACCTGGGTTTGAAACAACGGGTTCATGTTTGACTCGATGTTTAGGTACATGTTTGACCTGGGTTTCAAACAACGAGTTCATATTTGACTCAAAGTTTAGGTTCATGTCTGACCTGGGTATCAAACAACGGGTTCATGTTTGACTCGAAGTTTAGGTTCATGTTTGACCGGGGTTTCAAACAACGGGTTCATGTTTGACTCGAAGTTAAGGTTCATGTTTGATCGGGGTTTCACACAACGGGTTTATGTTTAATTCAAAGTTTAGGTTCGTGTTTGACCTGGGTTTCAAACAACGGGTTCATGTTTGACCTGGGTTTCAGACAACGGGTACATGTTTAACTCGATGTTAAGGTTCATGTTTGACCTGGGTTTCAATCAACGGGTTCATGTTTGATTCGTAGTTAAGGTTCATGTTTGACCTGGGTTTCAAACAACGAGTTCATGTTTGACTTAAAGTTTAGGTTCATGTTTGACCTGGGTTTCGAACAACGGGTTCATGTTTGACTCGAAGTTTAGGTTCATGTTTGACCTGGGTTTCAAACAACAGGTTCATGTTTGACTCTAAGTTTAGGTTCATATCTGACCTGGGTTTCCAACAACGGGTTCATGTTTGATTCGAAGTTAAGGTTCAGGTTTGACCGGGGTTTCAAACAACGGGTTCATGTGTGATTCGAAGTTTAGGTTCATGTTTGACCTGAGTTTCAAACAACGGGTTCATGTTTGACTCGAAGTTTAGGTTCATGTTTGACCTGAGTTTCAAACAACGGGTTCGTGTTTGACTCGAAGTGTAGGTTCATGTTTGACCTGGGTTTCAAACAACGGGTTTGTGTTTGACTCGAAGTTTAGGTTCATGTTTGAGCTAGGTTTCAAACAACGGGTTCATGTTTGACTCGAAGTTTAGGTTCATGTTTGACATGGGTTTCAAACAACGGGTTCATGTTTGACTCGAAGTTTAGGTTCATGTTTGACCTGGGCTTCAAACAACGGGTTCATGTTTTACTCGACGTTTAGGTTCATGTTTGAACTGGACTTCAAACAACAAGTTCATATTTTACTCGAAGTTTAGTTTCATGTTTGACCTGGGCTTCAAACAACAAGTTCATATTTTACTCGAAGTTTAGGCTCATGTTTGACCTGGGTTTCAAATAACGGGTTCATGTTTTACTCGAAGTTTTGGCTCATGTTTGACCTGGGTTTCAAATAACGGGTTCATGTTTTACTCAAAGTTAAGGTTCATGTTAGACCAGGGTTTCAAACAATGGGTTCATGTTTGATTCGAAGTTAAGGTTCAGGTTTGACCGGGGTTTCAAACAACGGGTTCATGTGTGATTCGAAGTTTAGGTTCATGTTTGACCTGAGTTTCAAACAACGGGTTCTTGTTTGACTCGAAGTTTAGGTTCATGTTTGACCTGAGTTTCAAACAACGGGTTCGTGTTTGACTCGAAGTGTAGGTTCATGTTTGACCTGGGTTTCAAACAACGGGTTCATGTTTGACTCGAAGTTTAGGTTCATGTCTGACATGGGTTTCAAACAACGGGTTCATGTTTGACTCGAAGTTTAGGTTCATTTTTGACCTGGGTTTCAAACAACGGGTTCATGTTTGACTCGAAGTTTAGGTTCATTTTTCACCTGGGTTTCAAATAACGGGTTCATGTTTAACTTGAAGTCTAGGTTCATATCTGACCTGGTTTCAAACAACGGGTTCATGTTTGACTCGAAGTTTAGGTACATGTTGATCTGGGTTTCAAACAACGGGTTCATGTTTGACTCGAAGTTTAGGTTCATGTTTGACCTAGGATTCAAACAACGGGTTCATGTTTGACTCGAAGTTTTGGTTCATATCTGACCTGGGTTTCAAACAATGGGTTCATGGTTGACTCGAAGTTTAGGTTCATGTCTGACCTGGGTTTCAAACAACGGTTTGATGTTTGACTCGAAGTTTAGGTTCATGTTTGACCTGGGCTTCAAACAACAGGTTCATGTTTGACTCGAAGTTTATGTTAATCTTTTACCTGGGCTTCGAACAACAGGTTCATGTTTGACTCAAAGTTTAGGCTCATGTTTGACCAGGGTTTCAAACAACAGGTTCATGTTTGACTCAAGGTTTAGGTTCATGTTTGGCCCGGGTTTCAAACAACGGGTTCATGTTTGACTCGAAGTTTAGGTTCATGTTTGACCTGGGTTTCAAACAGCGGGTTCATGTTTGACTCGATGTTTAGGTTCATTTTTTACCTGGGTTTCAAACAACGGGTTCATGTTTGACTCTAAGTTTAGTTTCATTTTTTACCTGGGTTTGAAACAACGGGTTCATGTTTGACTCGATGTTTAGGTACATGTTTGACCTAGGTTTCAAACAACGAGTTCATATTTGACTCGAAGTTTAGGTTCATGTCTGACCTGGGTATCAAACAACGGGTTCATGTTTGACTCGAAGTTTAGGTTCATGTTTGACCGGGGTTTCAAACAACGGGTTCATGTTTGACTCGAAGTTAAGGTTCATGTTTGATCGGGGTTTCAAACAACGGGTTTATGTTTAACTCAAAGTTTAGGTTCGTGTTTGACCTGGGTTTCAAACAACGGGTTCATGTTTGACCTGGGTTTTAGACAACGGGTACATGTTTAACTCGATGTTAAGGTTCATGTTTGACCTGGGTTTCAATCAACGGGTTCATGTTTGATTCGAAGTTAAGGTTCATGTTTGACCTGGGTTTCAAACAACGAGTTCATGTTTGACTTAAAGTTTAGGTTCATGTTTAACCTGGGTTTCGAACAACGGGTTCATGTTTGACTCGAAGTTTAGGTTCATGTTTGACCTGGGTTTCAAACAACAGGTTCATGTTTGACTCTAAGTTTAGGTTCATATCTGACCTGGGTTTCAAACAACGGGTTCATGTTTGATTCGAAGTTAAGGTTCAGGTTTGACCGGGGTTTCAAACAACGAGTTCATGTGTGATTCGAAGTTTAGGTTCATGTTTGACCTGAGTTTCAAACAACGGGTTCATGTTTGACTCGAAGTTTAGGTTCATGTTTGACCTGAGTTTCAAACAACGGGTTCGTGTTTGACTCGAAGTGTAGGTTCATGTTTGACCTGGGTTTCAAACAACGGGTTTGTGTTTGACTCGAAGTTTAGGTTCATGTTTGAGCTAGGTTTCAAACAACGGGTTCATGTTTGACTCGAAGTTTAGGTTCATGTTTGACATGGGTTTCAAACAACGGGTTCATGTTTGACTCGAAGTTTAGGTTCATGTTTGACCTGGGCTTCAAACAACGGGTTCATGTTTTACTCGACGTTTAGGTTCATGTTTGAACTGGACTTCAAACAACAAGTTCATATTTTACTCGAAGTTTAGTTTCATGTTTGACCTGGGCTTCAAACAACAAGTTCATATTTTACTCGAAGTTTAGGCTCATGTTTGACCTGGGTTTCAAATAACGGGTTCATGTTTTACTCGAAGTTTTGGCTCATGTTTGACCTGGGTTTCAAATAACGGGTTCATGTTTTACTCAAAGTTAAGGTTCATGTTAGACCAGGGTTTCAAACAATGGGTTCATGTTTGATTCGAAGTTAAGGTTCAGGTTTGACCGGGGTTTCAAACAACGGGTTCATGTGTGATTCGAAGTTTAGGTTCATGTTTGACCTGAGTTTCAAACAACGGGTTCTTGTTTGACTCGAAGTTTAGGTTCATGTTTGACCTGAGTTTCAAACAACGGGTTCGTGTTTGACTCGAAGTGTAGGTTCATGTTTGACCTGGGTTTCAAACAACGGGTTCATGTTTGACTCGAAGTTTAGGTTCATGTCTGACATGGGTTTCAAACAACGGGTTCATGTTTGACTCGAAGTTTAGGTTCATTTTTGACCTGGGTTTCAAACAACGGGTTCATGTTTGACTCGAAGTTTAGGTTCATTTTTCACCTGGGTTTCAAATAACGGGTTCATGTTTAACTTGAAGTCTAGGTTCATATCTGACCTGGTTTCAAACAACGGGTTCATGTTTGACTCGAAGTTTAGGTACATGTTGATCTGGGTTTCAAACAACGGGTTCATGTTTGACTCGAAGTTTAGGTTCATGTTTGACCTGGGTTTCAAACAGCGGGTTCATGTTTGACTCGATGTTTAGGTTCATTTTTTACCTGGGTTTCAAACAACGGGTTCATGTTTGACTCTAAGTTTAGTTTCATTTTTTACCTGGGTTTGAAACAACGGGTTCATGTTTGACTCGATGTTTAGGTACATGTTTGACCTAGGTTTCAAACAACGAGTTCATATTTGACTCGAAGTTTAGGTTCATGTCTGACCTGGGTATCAAACAACGGGTTCATGTTTGACTCGAAGTTTAGGTTCATGTTTGACCGGGGTTTCAAACAACGGGTTCATGTTTGACTCGAAGTTAAGGTTCATGTTTGATCGGGGTTTCAAACAACGGGTTTATGTTTAACTCAAAGTTTAGGTTCGTGTTTGACCTGGGTTTCAAACAACGGGTTCATGTTTGACCTGGGTTTTAGACAACGGGTACATGTTTAACTCGATGTTAAGGTTCATGTTTGACCTGGGTTTCAATCAACGGGTTCATGTTTGATTCGAAGTTAAGGTTCATGTTTGACCTGGGTTTCAAACAACGAGTTCATGTTTGACTTAAAGTTTAGGTTCATGTTTGACCTGGGTTTCGAACAACGGGTTCATGTTTGACTCGAAGTTTAGGTTCATGTTTGACCTGGGTTTCAAACAACAGGTTCATGTTTGACTCTAAGTTTAGGTTCATATCTGACCTGGGTTTCAAACAACGGGTTCATGTTTGATTCGAAGTTAAGGTTCAGGTTTGACCGGGGTTTCAAACAACGAGTTCATGTGTGATTCGAAGTTTAGGTTCATGTTTGACCTGAGTTTCAAACAACGGGTTCATGTTTGACTCGAAGTTTAGGTTCATGTTTGACCTGAGTTTCAAACAACGGGTTCGTGTTTGACTCGAAGTGTAGGTTCATGTTTGACCTGGGTTTCAAACAACGGGTTTGTGTTTGTGTTTGACTCGAAGTTTAGGTTCATGTTTGAGCTAGGTTTCAAACAACGGGTTCATGTTTGACTCGAAGTTTAGGTTCATGTTTGACATGGGTTTCAAACAACGGGTTCATGTTTGACTCGAAGTTTAGGTTCATGTTTGACCTGGGCTTCAAACAACGGGTTCATGTTTTACTCGACGTTTAGGTTCATGTTTGAACTGGACTTCAAACAACAAGTTCATATTTTACTCGAAGTTTAGTTTCATGTTTGACCTGGGCTTCAAACAACAAGTTCATATTTTACTCGAAGTTTAGGCTCATGTTTGACCTGGGTTTCAAATAACGGGTTCATGTTTTACTCGAAGTTTTGGCTCATGTTTGACCTGGGTTTCAAATAACGGGTTCATGTTTTACTCAAAGTTAAGGTTCATGTTAGACCAGGGTTTCAAACAATGGGTTCATGTTTGATTCGAAGTTAAGGTTCAGGTTTGACCGGGGTTTCAAACAACGGGTTCATGTGTGATTCGAAGTTTAGGTTCATGTTTGACCTGAGTTTCAAACAACGGGTTCTTGTTTGACTCGAAGTTTAGGTTCATGTTTGACCTGAGTTTCAAACAACGGGTTCGTGTTTGACTCGAAGTGTAGGTTCATGTTTGACCTGGGTTTCAAACAACGGGTTCATGTTTGACTCGAAGTTTAGGTTCATGTCTGACATGGGTTTCAAACAACGGGTTCATGTTTGACTCGAAGTTTAGGTTCATTTTTGACCTGGGTTTCAAACAACGGGTTCATGTTTGACTCGAAGTTTAGGTTCATTTTTCACCTGGGTTTCAAATAACGGGTTCATGTTTAACTTGAAGTCTAGGTTCATATCTGACCTGGTTTCAAACAACGGGTTCATGTTTGACTCGAAGTTTAGGTACATGTTGATCTGGGTTTCAAACAACGGGTTCATGTTTGACTCGAAGTTTAGGTTCATGTTTGACCTAGGATTCAAACAACGGGTTCATGTTTGACTCGAAGTTTTGGTTCATATCTGACCTGGGTTTCAAACAATGGGTTCATGGTTGACTCGAAGTTTAGGTTCATGTCTGACCTGGGTTTCAAACAACGGTTTGATGTTTGACTCGAAGTTTAGGTTCATGTTTGACCTGGGCTTCAAACAACAGGTTCATGTTTGACTCGAAGTTTATGTTAATCTTTTACCTGGGCTTCGAACAACAGGTTCATGTTTGACTCAAAGTTTAGGCTCATGTTTGACCAGGGTTTCAAACAACAGGTTCATGTTTGACTCAAGGTTTAGGTTCATGTTTGGCCCGGGTTTCAAACAACGGGTTCATGTTTGACTCGAAGTTTAGGTTCATGTTTGACCTGGGTTTCAAACAGCGGGTTCATGTTTGACTCGATGTTTAGGTTCATTTTTTACCTGGGTTTCAAACAACGGGTTCATGTTTGACTCTAAGTTTAGTTTCATTTTTTACCTGGGTTTGAAACAACGGGTTCATGTTTGCCTCGATGTTTAGGTACATGTTTGACCTAGGTTTCAAACAACGAGTTCATATTTGACTCGAAGTTTAGGTTCATGTCTGACCTGGGTATCAAACAACGGGTTCATGTTTGACTCGAAGTTTAGGTTCATGTTTGACCGGGGTTTCAAACAACGGGTTCATGTTTGACTCGAAGTTAAGGTTCATGTTTGATCGGGGTTTCAAACAACGGGTTTATGTTTAACTCAAAGTTTAGGTTCGTGTTTGACCTGGGTTTCAAACAACGGGTTCATGTTTGACCTGGGTTTTAGACAACGGGTACATGTTTAACTCGATGTTAAGGTTCATGTTTGACCTGGGTTTCAATCAACGGGTTCATGTTTGATTCGAAGTTAAGGTTCATGTTTGACCTGGGTTTCAAACAACGAGTTCATGTTTGACTTAAAGTTTAGGTTCATGTTTGACCTGGGTTTCGAACAACGGGTTCATGTTTGACTCAAAGTTTAGGTTCATGTTTGACCTGGGTTTCAAACAACAGGTTCATGTTTGACTCTACGTTTAGGTTCATATCTGACCTGGGTTTCAAACAACGGGTTCATGTTTGATTCGAAGTTAAGGTTCAGGTTTGACCGGGGTTTCAAACAACGAGTTCATGTGTGATTCGAAGTTTAGGTTCATGTTTGACCTGAGTTTCAAACAACGGGTTCATGTTTGACTCGAAGTTTAGGTTCATGTTTGACCTGAGTTTCAAACAACGGGTTCGTGTTTGACTCGAAGTGTAGGTTCATGTTTGACCTGGGTTTCAAACAACGGGTTTGTGTTTGACTCGATGTTTAGGTTCATGTTTGAGCTGGGTTTCAAACAACGGGTTCATGTTTGACTCGAAGTTTAGGTTCATCTCTGACCTGGGTTTCAAACAACGGGTTCATGTTTGACTCGAAGTTTAGGTTCATGTTTGACATGGGTTTCAAACAACGGGTTCATGTTTGACTCGAAGTTTAGGTTCATGTTTGACCTGGGCTTTAAACAACGGGTTCATGTTTTACTCGACGTTTAGGTTCATGTTTGAACTGGACTTCAAACAACAAGTTCATATTTTACTCGAAGTTTAGTTTCATGTTTGACCTGGGCTTCAAACAACGGGTTCATGTTTGACTCGAAGTTTAGGCTCATGTTTGACCTGGGTTTCAAATAACGGGTCCATGTTTTACTCAAAGTTAAGGTTCATGTTAGACCGGGGTTTCAAACAATGGGTTCATGTTTGATTCGAAGTTAAGGTTCAGGTTTGACCAAGGTTTCAAACAACGGGTTCATGTGTGATTCGAAGTTTAGGTTCATGTTTGACCTGAGTTTCAAACAACGGGTTCTTGTTTGACTCAAAGTTTAGGTTCATGTTTGACCTGAGTTTCAAACAACGGGTTCGTGTTTGACTCGAAGTGTAGGTTCATGTTTGACCTGGGTTTCAAACAACGGGTTCATGTTTGACTCGAAGTTTAGGTTCATGTCTGACATGGGTTTCAAACAACGGGTTCATGTTTGACTCGAAGTTTAGGTTCATTTTTGACCTGGGTTTCAAACAACGGGTTCATGTTTGACTCGAAGTTTAGGTTCATTTTTCACCTGGGTTTCAAATAACGGGTTCATGTTTGACTTGAAGTCTAGGTTCATATCTGACCTGGTTTCAAACAACGGGTTCATGTTTGACTCGAAGTTTAGGTTCATGTTGATCTGGGTTTCAAACAACGGGTTCATGTTTGACTCGAAGTTTAGGTTCATGTTTGACCTAGGATTCAAACAACGGGTTCATGTTTGACTCGAAGTTTTGGTTCATATCTGACCTGGGTTTCAAACAATGGGTTCATGGTTGACTCGAAGTTTAGGTTTATGTCTGACCTGGGTTTCAAACAACGGTTTGATGTTTGACTAGAAGTTTAGGTTCATGTTTGACCTGGGCTTCAAACAACGGGTTCATGTTTGACTCGAAGTTTATGTTAATCTTTTACCTGGGCTTCGAACAACAGGTTCATGTTTGACTCAAAGTTTAGGCTCATGTTTGACCAGGGTTTCAAACAACAGGTTCATGTTTGACTCAAGGTTTAGGTTCATGTTTGGCCCGGGTTTCAAACAACGGGTTCATGTTTGACTCGAAGTTTAGGTTCATGTTTGACCTGGGTTTCAAACAGCGGGTTCATGTTTGACTCGATGTTTAGGTTCATTTTTTACCTGGGTTTCAAACAACGGGTTCATGTTTGACTCTAAGTTTAGTTTCATTTTTTACCTGGGTTTGAAACAACGGGTTCATGTTTGACTCGATGTTTAGGTACATGTTTGACCTGGGTTTCAAACAACGAGTTCATATTTGACTCGAAGTTTAGGTTCATGTCTGACCTGGGCATCAAACAACGGGTTCATGTTTGACTCGAAGTTTAGGTTCATGTTTGACCGGGGTTTCAAACAACGGGTTCATGTTTGACTCGAAGTTAAGGTTCATGTTTGATCGGGGTTTCAAACAACGGGTTTATGTTTAACTCAAAGTTTAGGTTCGTGTTTGACCTGGGTTTCAAACAACGGGTTCATGTTTGACCTGGGTTTCAGACAACGGGTACATGTTTAACTCGATGTTAAGGTTCATGTTTCACCTGGGTTTCAATCAACGGGTTCATGTTTGACTCTAAGTTTAGTTTCATTTTTTACCTGGGTTTGAAACAACGGGTTCATGTTTGACTCGATGTTTAGGTACATGTTTGACCTGGGTTTCAAACAACGAGTTCATATTTGACTCGAAGTTTAGGTTCATGTCTGACCTGGGCATCAAACAACGGGTTCATGTTTGACTCGAAGTTTAGGTTCATGTTTGACCGGGGTTTCAAACAACGGGTTCATGTTTGACTCGAAGTTAAGGTTCATGTTTGATCGGGGTTTCAAACAACGGGTTTATGTTTAACTCAAAGTTTAGGTTCGTGTTTGACCTGGGTTTCAAACAACGGGTTCATGTTTGACCTGGGTTTCAGACAACGGGTACATGTTTAACTCGATGTTAAGGTTCATGTTTCACCTGGGTTTCAATCAACGGGTTCATGTTTGATTCGAAGTTAAGGTTCATGTTTGACCTGGGTTTCAAACAACGAGTTCATGTTTCACTTAAAGTTTAGGTTCATGTTTGACCTGGGTTTCGAACAACGGGTTCATGTTTGACTCGAAGTTTAGGTTCATGTTTGACCTGGATTTCAAACAACAGGTTCATGTTTGACTCTAAGTTTAGGTTCATATCTGACCTGGGTTTCAAACAACGAGTTCATGTTTAACTCGAAGTTTAGGTTCATCTTTGACCTGGGTTTCAAACAACGGGTTCATGTTTGACTCAAAGTTAAGGTTCATGTTAGACCGGGGTTTCAAACAACGGCTTCATGTTTGATTCGAAGTTAAGGTTCAAGTTTGACCGGGGTTTCAAACAACGGGTTCATGTGTGATTCGAAGTTTAGGTTCATGTTTGACCTGAGTTTCAAACAACGGGTTCTTGTTTGACTCGAAGTTTAGGTTCATGTTTGACCTGAGTTTCAAACAACGGGTTCGTGTTTGACTCGAAGTGTAGGTTCATGTTTGACCTGGGTTTCAAACAACGGGTTTGTGTTTGACTCGAAGTTTAGGTTCATGTTTGAGCTGGGTTTCAAACAACGGGTTCATGTTTGACTCGAAGTTTAGGTTCATATCTGACCTGGGTTTCAAACAACGGGTTCATGTTTGACTCGAAGTTTAGGTTCATGTTTGACATGGGTTTCAAACAACGGGTTCATGTTTGACTGGAAGTTTAGGTTCATGTTTGACCTGGGCTTCAAACAACGGGTTCATGTTTTACTCGACGTTTAGGTTCATCTTTGAACTGGACTTCAAACAACAAGTTCATATTTTACTCAAAGTTTAGTTTCATGTTTGACCTGGGCTTCAAACAACGGGTTCATGTTTGACTCGAAGTTTAGGCTCATGTTTGACCTGGGTTTCAAATAACGGGTTCATGTTTGACTCAAAGTTTAGGTTCATTTTTTACCTGGGTTTCAAACAACGGGTTCATGTTTGATTCGAAGCTTAGGTTCATATCTGACCTGGGTTTCAAATAGTGGGTTCATGTTTAACTCGAAGTTTAGGTTCATGTTTGACCTGGGTTTCAAACAATGGGTTCATCTTTGACTCGAAGTTTAGGTTCATTTTTGACCTGGGTTTCAAACAACGGGTTCATGTTTGACTCGAAGTTTAGGTTCATTTTTTACCAGGGTTTCAAATAATGGGTTCATGTTTGACTCGAAGCCTAGGTTCATATCTGACCTGCTTTCAAACAACGGGTTCATGTTTGACTCGAAGTTTAGGTTCATGTTTGACCTGGGTTTCAAACAACGGGTTCATGTTTGACTCGAAGTTTAGGTTCATGTTTGACATGGGTTTCAAACAACGAGTTCATGTTTGACTCGAAGTTTAGGTTCATGTTTGACCTGGGTTTCAAACAACGGGTTCATGTTTGACTCGAAGTTTAGGTTCATATCTGACCTGGGTTTCAAACAACAGGTTCATGTTTGACTCGAAGTTTAGGTTCATGTTTGACATAGGTTTCAAACAACGGGATCATGTTTGACTCGAAGTTTAGGTTCATGTTTGACCTGGGCTTCAAACAACGGGTTCATGTTTTACTCGACGTTTAGGTTCATGTTTGAACTGGGCTTCAAACAACAAGTTCATATTTTACTCGAAGTTTAGTTTCATGTTTGACCTGGGCTTCAAACAACGGGTTCATGTTTGACTCGAAGTTTAGGTTCATGTTTGAGCTGGGTTTCAAACAACGGGTTCATGTTTGACTCGAAGTTTTGGTTCATATCAGACCTGGGTTTCAAACAATGGGTTCATGGTTGACTCGAAGTTTAGGTTTATGTCTGACCTGGGTTTCAAACAACGGTTTGATGTTTGACTCGAAGTTTAGGTTCATGTTTGACCTGGGCTTCAAACAACGGGTTCATGTTTGACTCGAAGTTTATGTTAATCTTTTACCTGGGCTTCGAACAACATGTTCATGTTTGACTCAAAGTTTAGGCTCATGTTTGACCAGGGTTTCAAACAACAGGTTCATGTTTGACTCTAAGTTTAGGTTCATGTCTGACCTGGGCATCAAACAACGGGTTCATGTTTGACTCGAAGTTTAGGTTCATGTTTGACCTGGGTTTCAAACCGCGGGTTCATGTTTGACTCGATGTTTAGGTTCATTTTTTACCTGGGTTTCAAACAACGGGTTCATGTTTGACTCTAAGTTTAGTTTCATTTTTTACCTGGGTTTGAAACAACGGGTTCATGTTTGACTCGATGTTTAGGTACATGTTTGACCTGGGTTTCAAACAACGAGTTCATATTTGACTCGAAGTTTAGGTTCATGTCTGACCTGGGCATCAAACAACGGGTTCATGTTTGACTCGAAGTTTAGGTTCATGTTTGACCGGGGTTTCAAACAACGGGTTCATGTTTGACTCGAAGTTAAGGTTCATGTTTGATCGGGGTTTCAAACAACGGGTTTATGTTTAACTCAAAGTTTAGGTTCGTGTTTGACCTGGGTTTCAAACAACGGGTTCATGTTTGACCTGGGTTTCAGACAACGGGTACATGTTTAACTCGATGTTAAGGTTCATGTTTCACCTGGGTTTCAATCAACGGGTTCATGTTTGATTCGAAGTTAAGGTTCATGTTTGACCTGGGTTTCAAACAACGAGTTCATGTTTCACTTAAAGTTTAGGTTCATGTTTGACCTGGGTTTCGAACAACGGGTTCATGTTTGACTCGAAGTTTAGGTTCATGTTTGACCTGGATTTCAAACAACAGGTTCATGTTTGACTCTAAGTTTAGGTTCATATCTGACCTGGGTTTCAAACAACGAGTTCATGTTTAACTCGAAGTTTAGGTTCATCTTTGACCTGGGTTTCAAACAACGGGTTCATGTTTGACTCAAAGTTAAGGTTCATGTTAGACCGGGGTTTCAAACAACGGGTTCATGTTTGATTCGAAGTTAAGGTTCAAGTTTGACCGGGGTTTCAAACAACGGGTTCATGTGTGATTCGAAGTTTAGGTTCATGTTTGACCTGAGTTTCAAACAACGGGTTCTTGTTTGACTCGAAGTTTAGGTTCATGTTTGACCTGAGTTTCAAACAACGGGTTCGTGTTTGACTCGAAGTGTAGGTTCATGTTTGACCTGGGTTTCAAACAACGGGTTTGTGTTTGACTCGAAGTTTAGGTTCATGTTTGAGCTGGGTTTCAAACAACGGGTTCATGTTTGACTCGAAGTTTAGGTTCATATCTGACCTGGGTTTCAAACAACGGGTTCATGTTTGACTCGAAGTTTAGGTTCATGTTTGACATGGGTTTCAAACAACGGGTTCATGTTTGACTGGAAGTTTAGGTTCATGTTTGACCTGGGCTTCAAACAACGGGTTCATGTTTTACTCGACGTTTAGGTTCATCTTTGAACTGGACTTCAAACAACAAGTTCATATTTTACTCAAAGTTTAGTTTCATGTTTGACCTGGGCTTCAAACAACGGGTTCATGTTTGACTCGAAGTTTAGGCTCATGTTTGACCTGGGTTTCAAATAACGGGTTCATGTTTGACTCAAAGTTTAGGTTCATTTTTTACCTGGGTTTCAAACAACGGGTTCATGTTTGATTCGAAGCTTAGGTTCATATCTGACCTGGGTTTCAAATAGTGGGTTCATGTTTAACTCGAAGTTTAGGTTCATGTTTGACCTGGGTTTCAAACAATGGGTTCATCTTTGACTCGAAGTTTAGGTTCATTTTTGACCTGGGTTTCAAACAACGGGTTCATGTTTGACTCGAAGTTTAGGTTCATTTTTTACCAGGGTTTCAAATAATGGGTTCATGTTTGACTCGAAGCCTAGGTTCATATCTGACCTGCTTTCAAACAACGGGTTCATGTTTGACTCGAAGTTTAGGTTCATGTTTGACCTGGGTTTCAAACAACGGGTTCATGTTTGACTCGAAGTTTAGGTTCATGTTTGACATGGGTTTCAAACAACGAGTTCATGTTTGACTCGAAGTTTAGGTTCATGTTTGACCTAGGTTTCAAACAACGGGTTCATGTTTGACTCGAAGTTTAGGTTCATATCTGACCTGGGTTTCAAACAACAGGTTCATGTTTGACTCGAAGTTTAGGTTCATGTTTGACATGGGTTTCAAACAACGGGATCATGTTTGACTCGAAGTTTAGGTTCATGTTTGACCTGGGCTTCAAACAACGGGTTCATGTTTTACTCGACGTTTAGGTTCATGTTTGAACTGGGCTTCAAACAACAAGTTCATATTTTACTCGAAGTTTAGTTTCATGTTTGACCTGGGCTTCAAACAACGGGTTCATGTTTGACTCGAAGTTTAGGTTCATGTTTGAGTTGGGTTTCAAACAACGGGTTCATGTTTGACTCGAAGTTTTGGTTCATATCAGACCTGGGTTTCAAACAATGGGTTCATGGTTGACTCGAAGTTTAGGTTTATGTCTGACCTGGGTTTCAAACAACGGTTTGATGTTTGACTCGAAGTTTAGGTTCATGTTTGACCTGGGCTTCAAACAACGGGTTCATGTTTGACTCGAAGTTTATGTTAATCTTTTACCTGGGCTTCGAACAACAGGTTCATGTTTGACTCAAAGTTTAGGCTCATGTTTGACCAGGGTTTCAAACAACAGGTTCATGTTTGACTCAAGGTTTAGGTTCATGTTTGGCCCGGGTTTCAAACAACGGGTTCATGTTTGACTCGAAGTTTAGGTTCATGTTTGACCTGGGTTTCAAACAGCGGGTTCATGTTTGACTCGATGTTTAGGTTCATTTTTTACCTGGGTTTCAAACAACGGGTTCATGTTTGACTCTAAGTTTAGTTTCATTTTTTACCTGGGTTTGAAACAACGGGTTCATGTTTGACTCGATGTTTAGGTACATGTTTGACCTGGGTTTCAAACAACGAGTTCATATTTGACTCGAAGTTTAGGTTCATGTCTGACCTGGGCATCAAACAACGGGTTCATGTTTGACTCGAAGTTTAGGTTCATGTTTGACCGGGGTTTCAAACAACGGGTTCATGTTTGACTCGAAGTTAAGGTTCATGTTTGATCGGGGTTTCAAACAACGGGTTTATGTTTAACTCAAAGTTTAGGTTCGTGTTTGACCTGGGTTTCAAACAACGGGTTCATGTTTGACCTGGGTTTCAGACAACGGGTACATGTTTAACTCGATGTTAAGGTTCATGTTTCACCTGGGTTTCAATCAACGGGTTCATGTTTGATTCGAAGTTAAGGTTCATGTTTGACCTGGGTTTCAAACAACGAGTTCATGTTTCACTTAAAGTTTAGGTTCATGTTTGACCTGGGTTTCGAACAACGGGTTCATGTTTGACTCGAAGTTTAGGTTCATGTTTGACCTGGATTTCAAACAACAGGTTCATGTTTGACTCTAAGTTTAGGTTCATATCTGACCTGGGTTTCAAACTACGAGTTCATGTTTAACTCGAAGTTTAGGTTCATCTTTGACCTGGGTTTCAAACAACGGGTTCATGTTTGACTCAAAGTTAAGGTTCATGTTAGACCGGGGTTTCAAACAACGGGTTCATGTTTGATTCGAAGTTAAGGTTCAAGTTTGACCGGGGTTTCAAACAACGGGTTCATGTGTGATTCGAAGTTTAGGTTCATGTTTGACCTGAGTTTCAAACAACGGGTTCTTGTTTGACTCGAAGTTTAGGTTCATGTTTGACCTGAGTTTCAAACAACGGGTTCGTGTTTGACTCGAAGTGTAGGTTCATGTTTGACCTGGGTTTCAAACAACGGGTTTGTGTTTGACTCGAAGTTTAGGTTCATGTTTGAGCTGGGTTTCAAACAACGGGTTCATGTTTGACTCGAAGTTTAGGTTCATATCTGACCTGGGTTTCAAACAACGGGTTCATGTTTGACTCGAAGTTTAGGTTCATGTTTGACATGGGTTTCAAACAACGGGTTCATGTTTGACTCGAAGTTTAGGTTCATGTTTGACCTGGGCTTCAAACAACGGGTTCATGTTTTACTCGACGTTTAGGTTCATCTTTGAACTGGACTTCAAACAACAAGTTCATATTTTACTCAAAGTTTAGTTTCATGTTTGACCTGGGCTTCAAACAACGGGTTCATGTTTGACTCGAAGTTTAGGCTCATGTTTGACCTGGGTTTCAAATAACGGGTTCATGTTTGACTCAAAGTTTAGGTTCATTTTTTACCTGGGTTTCAAACAACGGGTTCATGTTTGATTCGAAGCTTAGGTTCATATCTGACCTGGGTTTCAAATAGTGGGTTCATGTTTAACTCGAAGTTTAGGTTCATGTTTGACCTGGGTTTCAAACAATGGGTTCATCTTTGACTCGAAGTTTAGGTTCATTTTTGACCTGGGTTTCAAACAACGGGTTCATGTTTGACTCGAAGTTTAGGTTCATTTTTTACCAGGGTTTCAAATAATGGGTTCATGTTTGACTCGAAGCCTAGGTTCATATCTGACCTGCTTTCAAACAACGGGTTCATGTTTGACTCGAAGTTTAGGTTCATGTTTGACCTGGGTTTCAAACAACGGGTTCATGTTTGACTCGAAGTTTAGGTTCATGTTTGACATGGGTTTCAAACAACGAGTTCATGTTTGACTCGAAGTTTAGGTTCATGTTTGACCTAGGTTTCAAACAACGGGTTCATGTTTGACTCGAAGTTTAGGTTCATATCTGACCTGGGTTTCAAACAACAGGTTCATGTTTGACTCGAAGTTTAGGTTCATGTTTGACATGGGTTTCAAACAACGGGATCATGTTTGACTCGAAGTTTAGGTTCATGTTTGACCTGGGCTTCAAACAACGGGTTCATGTTTTACTCGACGTTTAGGTTCATGTTTGAACTGGGCTTCAAACAACAAGTTCATATTTTACTCGAAGTTTAGTTTCATGTTTGACCTGGGCTTCAAACAACGGGTTCATGTTTGACTCGAAGTTTAGGTTCATGTTTGAGTTGGGTTTCAAACAACGGGTTCATGTTTGACTCGAAGTTTTGGTTCATATCAGACCTGGGTTTCAAACAATGGGTTCATGGTTGACTCGAAGTTTAGGTTTATGTCTGACCTGGGTTTCAAACAACGGTTTGATGTTTGACTCGAAGTTTAGGTTCATGTTTGACCTGGGCTTCAAACAACGGGTTCATGTTTGACTCGAAGTTTATGTTAATCTTTTACCTGGGCTTCGAACAACAGGTTCATGTTTGACTCAAAGTTTAGGCTCATGTTTGACCAGGGTTTCAAACAACAGGTTCATGTTTGACTCAAGGTTTAGGTTCATGTTTGGCCCGGGTTTCAAACAACGGGTTCATGTTTGACTCGAAGTTTAGGTTCATGTTTGACCTGGGTTTCAAACAGCGGGTTCATGTTTGACTCGATGTTTAGGTTCATTTTTTACCTGGGTTTCAAACAACGGGTTCATGTTTGACTCTAAGTTTAGTTTCATTTTTTACCTGGGTTTGAAACAACGGGTTCATGTTTGACTCGATGTTTAGGTACATGTTTGACCTGGGTTTCAAACAACGAGTTCATATTTGACTCGAAGTTTAGGTTCATGTCTGACCTGGGCATCAAACAACGGGTTCATGTTTGACTCGAAGTTTAGGTTCATGTTTGACCGGGGTTTCAAACAACGGGTTCATGTTTGACTCGAAGTTAAGGTTCATGTTTGATCGGGGTTTCAAACAACGGGTTTATGTTTAACTCAAAGTTTAGGTTCGTGTTTGACCTGGGTTTCAAACAACGGGTTCATGTTTGACCTGGGTTTCAGACAACGGGTACATGTTTAACTCGATGTTAAGGTTCATGTTTCACCTGGGTTTCAATCAACGGGTTCATGTTTGATTCGAAGTTAAGGTTCATGTTTGACCTGGGTTTCAAACAACGAGTTCATGTTTCACTTAAAGTTTAGGTTCATGTTTGACCTGGGTTTCGAACAACGGGTTCATGTTTGACTCGAAGTTTAGGTTCATGTTTGACCTGGATTTCAAACAACAGGTTCATGTTTGACTCTAAGTTTAGGTTCATATCTGACCTGGGTTTCAAACTACGAGTTCATGTTTAACTCGAAGTTTAGGTTCATCTTTGACCTGGGTTTCAAACAACGGGTTCATGTTTGACTCAAAGTTAAGGTTCATGTTAGACCGGGGTTTCAAACAACGGGTTCATGTTTGATTCGAAGTTAAGGTTCAAGTTTGACCGGGGTTTCAAACAACGGGTTCATGTGTGATTCGAAGTTTAGGTTCATGTTTGACCTGAGTTTCAAACAACGGGTTCTTGTTTGACTCGAAGTTTAGGTTCATGTTTGACCTGAGTTTCAAACAACGGGTTCGTGTTTGACTCGAAGTGTAGGTTCATGTTTGACCTGGGTTTCAAACAACGGGTTTGTGTTTGACTCGAAGTTTAGGTTCATGTTTGAGCTGGGTTTCAAACAACGGGTTCATGTTTGACTCGAAGTTTAGGTTCATATCTGACCTGGGTTTCAAACAACGGGTTCATGTTTGACTCGAAGTTTAGGTTCATGTTTGACATGGGTTTCAAACAACGGGTTCATGTTTGACTCGAAGTTTAGGTTCATGTTTGACCTGGGCTTCAAACAACGGGTTCATGTTTTACTCGACGTTTAGGTTCATGTTTGAACTGGGCTTCAAACAACAAGTTCATATTTTACTCGAAGTTTAGTTTCATGTTTGACCTGGGCTTCAAACAACGGGTTCATGTTTGACTCGAAGTTTAGGTTCATGTTTGAGTTGGGTTTCAAACAACGGGTTCATGTTTGACTCGAAGTTTTGGTTCATATCAGACCTGGGTTTCAAACAATGGGTTCATGGTTGACTCGAAGTTTAGGTTTATGTCTGACCTGGGTTTCAAACAACGGTTTGATGTTTGACTCGAAGTTTAGGTTCATGTTTGACCTGGGCTTCAAACAACGGGTTCATGTTTGACTCGAAGTTTATGTTAATCTTTTACCTGGGCTTCGAACAACAGGTTCATGTTTGACTCAAAGTTTAGGCTCATGTTTGACCAGGGTTTCAAACAACAGGTTCATGTTTGACTCAAGGTTTAGGTTCATGTTTGGCCCGGGTTTCAAACAACGGGTTCATGTTTGACTCGAAGTTTAGGTTCATGTTTGACCTGGGTTTCAAACAGCGGGTTCATGTTTGACTCGATGTTTAGGTTCATTTTTTACCTGGGTTTCAAACAACGGGTTCATGTTTGACTCTAAGTTTAGTTTCATTTTTTACCTGGGTTTGAAACAACGGGTTCATGTTTGACTCGATGTTTAGGTACATGTTTGACCTGGGTTTCAAACAACGAGTTCATATTTGACTCGAAGTTTAGGTTCATGTCTGACCTGGGCATCAAACAACGGGTTCATGTTTGACTCGAAGTTTAGGTTCATGTTTGACCGGGGTTTCAAACAACGGGTTCATGTTTGAGTCGAAGTTAAGGTTCATGTTTGATCGGGGTTTCAAACAACGGGTTTATGTTTAACTCAAAGTTTAGGTTCGTGTTTGACCTGGGTTTCAAACAACGGGTTCATGTTTGACCTGGGTTTCAGACAACGGGTACATGTTTAACTCGATGTTAAGGTTCATGTTTCACCTGGGTTTCAATCAACGGGTTCATGTTTGATTCGAAGTTAAGGTTCATGTTTGACCTGGGTTTCAAACAACGAGTTCATGTTTCACTTAAAGTTTAGGTTCATGTTTGACCTGGGTTTCGAACAACGGGTTCATGTTTGACTCGAAGTTTAGGTTCATGTTTGACCTGGATTTCAAACAACAGGTTCATGTTTGACTCTAAGTTTAGGTTCATATCTGACCTGGGTTTCAAACAACGAGTTCATGTTTAACTCGAAGTTTAGGTTCATCTTTGACCTGGGTTTCAAACAACGGGTTCATGTTTGACTCAAAGTTAAGGTTCATGTTAGACCGGGGTTTCAAACAATGGGTTCATGTTTGATTCGAAGTTAAGGTTCAAGTTTGACCGGGGTTTCAAACAACGGGTTCATGTGTGATTCGAAGTTTAGGTTCATGTTTGACCTGAGTTTCAAACAACGGGTTCTTGTTTGACTCGAAGTTTAGGTTCATGTTTGACCTGAGTTTCAAACAACGGGTTCGTGTTTGACTCGAAGTGTAGGTTCATGTTTGACCTGGGTTTCAAACAACGGGTTTGTGTTTGACTCGAAGTTTAGGTTCATGTTTGAGCTGGGTTTCAAACAACGGGTTCATGTTTGACTCGAAGTTTAGGTTCATATCTGACCTGGGTTTCAAACAACGGGTTCATGTTTGACTCGAAGTTTAGGTTCATGTTTGACATGGGTTTCAAACAACGGGTTCATGTTTGACTCGAAGTTTAGGTTCATGTTTGACCTGGGCTTCAAACAACGGGTTCATGTTTTACTCGACGTTTAGGTTCATCTTTGAACTGGACTTCAAACAACAAGTTCATATTTTACTCAAAGTTTAGTTTCATGTTTGACCTGGGCTTCAAACAACGGGTTCATGTTTGACTCGAAGTTTAGGCTCATGTTTGACCTGGGTTTCAAATAACGGGTTTATGTTTGACTCAAAGTTTAGGTTCATTTTTTACCTGGGTTTCAAACAACGGGTTCATGTTTGATTCGAAGCTTAGGTTCATATCTGACCTGGGTTTCAAATAGTGGGTTCATGTTTGACTCGAAGTTTAGGTTCATGTTTGACCTGGGTTTCAAACAATGGGTTCATCTTTGACTCGAAGTTTAGGTTCATTTTTGACCTGGGTTTCAAACAACGGGTTCATGTTTGACTCGAAGTTTAGGTTCATTTTTTACCAGGGTTTCAAATAATGGGTTCATGTTTGACTCGAAGCCTAGGTTCATATCTGACCTGCTTTCAAACAACGGGTTCATGTTTGACTCGAAGTTTAGTTTCATGTTTGACCTGGGTTTCAAACAACGGGTTCATGTTTGACTCGAAGTTTAGGTTCATGTTTGACATGGGTTTCAAACAACGAGTTCATGTTTGACTCGAAGTTTAGGTTCATGTTTGACCTGGGTTTCAAACAACGGGTTCATGTTTGACTCGAAGTTTAGGTTCATATCTGACCTGGGTTTCAAACAACAGGTTCATGTTTGACTCGAAGTTTAGGTTCATGTTTGACATGGGTTTCAAACAACGGGATCATGTTTGACTCGAAGTTTAGGTTCATGTTTGACCTTGGCTTCAAACAACGGGTTCATGTTTTACTCGACGTTTAGGTTCATGTTTGAACTGGGCTTCAAACAACAAGTTCATATTTTACTCGAAGTTTAGTTTCATGTTTGACCTGGGCTTCAAACAACGGGTTCATGTTTGACTCGAAGTTTAGGTTCATGTTTGAGCTGGGTTTCAAACAACGGGTTCATGTTTGACTCGAAGTTTTGGTTCATATCTGACCTTGGTTTCAAACAACGGGTTCATGTTTGACTCGAAGTTTAGGTTCATGTTTGACATGGGTTTCAAACAACGGGTTCATGTTTGACTCGAAGTTTAGGTTCATGTTTGTACTGGGATTCAAACAACAAGTTCATATTTTACTCGAAGTTTAGTTTCATGTTTGACCTGGGCTTCAAACAACGGGTTCATGTTTGACTCGAAGTTTAGGCTCATGTTTGACCTGGGTTTCAAATAACAGGTTCATGTTTGACTCAAAGTTTAGGTTCATTTTTTACCTGGGTTTCAAACAACGGGTTCATGTTTGATTCGAAGCTTAGGTTCATATCTGACCTGGGTTTCAAATAGTAGGTTCATGTTTGACTCGAAGTTTAGGTTCATGTTTGACCTGGGTTTCAAACAATGGGTTCATGTTTGACTCGAAGTTTAGGTTCATTTTTGACCTGGGTTTCAAACAACGGGTTCATGTTTGACTCGAAGTTTAGGTTCATTTTTTACCAGGGTTTCAAATAATGGGTTCATGTTTGACTCGAAGTCTAGGTTCATATCTGACCTGCTTTCAAACAACGGGTTCATGTTTGACTCGAAGTTTAGGTTCATGTTTGACCTGGGTTTCAAACAACGGGTTCATGTTTGACTCGAAGTTTAGGTTCATGTTTGACATGGGTTTCAAACAACGAGTTCATGTTTGACTCGAAGTTTAGGTTCATGTTTGACCTGGGTTTCAAACAACGGGTTCATGTTTGACTCGAAGTTTAGGTTCATATCTGACCTGGGTTTCAAACAACGGGTTCATGTTTGACTCGAAGTTTAGGTTCATGTTTGACATGGGTTTCAAACAACGGGATCATGTTTGACTCGAAGTTTAGGTTCATGTTTGACCTAGGCTTCAAACAACGGGTTCATGTTTTACTCGACGTTTAGGTTCATGTTTGAACTGGGCTTCAAACAACAAGTTCATATTTTACTCGAAGTTTAGTTTCATGTTTGACCTAGGCTTCAAACAACGGGTTCATGTTTGACTCGAAGTTTAGGTTCATGTTTGAGCTGGGTTTCAAACAACGGGTTCATGTTTGACTCGAAGTTTAGGTTCATATCTGACCTGGGTTTCAAACAACGGGTTCATGTTTGACTCGAAGTTTAGGTTCATGTTTGACATGGGTTTCAAACAACGGGTTCATGTTTTACTCGACGTTTAGGTTCATGTTTAAACTGGGCTTCAAACAACAAGTTCATATTTTACTTGAAGTTTAGTTTCATGTTTGACCTGGGCTTCAAACAACTGGTTCATGTTTGACTCGAAGTTTAGGCTCATGTTTGACCTGGGTTTCAAATAACGGGTCCATGTTTGACTCAAAGTTTAGGTTCATCTTTTACCTGGGTTTCAAACAACGGGTTCATGTTTGACTCGAAGCTTAGGTTCATATCTGACCTGGGTTTCAAATAGTGGGTTCATGTTTGACTCGAAGTTTAGGTTCATGTTTGACCTGGGTTTCAAATAATGGGTTCATGTTTGACTCGAAGTTTAGGTTCATTGTTGACCTGGGTTTCAAACAACGGGTTCATGTTTGACTCGAAGTTTAGGTTCATTTTTTACCTGGGTTTCAAATAACGGGTTCATGTTTGACTCGAAGTCTAGGTTCATATCTGACCTGCTTTCAAACAACGGGTTCATGTTTGACTCGATGTTTAGGTTCATGTTTGACCTGGGTTTCAAACAACGGGTTCATGTTTGGCTCAAAGTTTAGGTTCATGTTTGACATGGGTTTCAAACAACGAGTTCATGTTTGACTCGAAGTCTAGGTTCATATCTGACCTGCTTTCAAACAACGGGTTCATGTTTGACTCGAAGTTTAGGTTCATGTTTGACCTGGGTTTCAACCAACGGGTTCATGTTATCTCGGAGTTAAGGTTTATGTTTGACCTGGGTTTCAAACAACGGGTTAATGTTTGATCTGGGTTTCAAACAACGAGTTCATCTTTGACTCGAAGTTTAGGTTCATGTTTGACCTGGGTTTCAAACAACGGGTTCATGTTTGACTCAAAGTTTAGGTTTATGTTTGACCTGGGTTTCAAACAACGGTTTCATGTTTGACTCGAAGTTTAGGTTCCTGTTTGACCTAGGTTTCAAACAACGGGTTCGTGTTTGACTCAAAGTTTAGGTTCATGTTTGACCTGGGTTTGAAACAACGGGTTCGTGTATGAGTCGAAGTTAAGGTTCATGTTTGACCTGGGTTTCAAACAACGGGTTCATGTTTGACTCAAAGTTTAGGTTCATGTTTGACCTGGGTTTCAAACAATGGGTTCATGTTTGACTCGAAGTTTAGGTTCATGTTTGACCTGGGATTCAAACAACGGGTTCTTGTTTGACTCGAAGTTTAGGCTCATGTTTGACCTGGGCTTCAAACAACAGGTTCATGTTTGACTCAAAGTTTAGGCTCATGTCTGACCTGGGTTTCAAACAACGGGTTCATGTTTGACTCAAAGTTTAGGTTCATGTTTGACCTGGATTTCAAACAACGGGTTCATGTTTGACTCAAAGTTTAGGTTCATGTTTGACTCGAAGTTTAGGTTCATTTTTCACCTGGGTTTCAAACAACGGGTTCTTGTTTGACTCGAAGTTTAGGTTCATTTGTTACCTGGGTTTCAAATAACGGGTTCATGTTTGACTCGAAGTCTAGGTTCATATCTGACCTGCTTTCAAATAACGGGTTCATGTTTGATCTGGATTTCAAACAACGGGTTCATGATTGACTCAAAGTTCATGTTTGACCTGGGTTTCAAACAAAGAGTTCATGTTTGACTCGAAGTTTAGGTTCATGTTTGACCTGGGTTTCAAACAACGGGTTCATGTTTGACTCGAAGTTTAGATTCATATATGACCTGGGTTTCAAACAACGGGTTAATGTTTAACTCGAAGTTTAGGTTCATGTTTGACCTGGGTTTCAACCAACGGGTTCATGTTATCTCGGAGTTAAGGTTTATGTTTGACCTGTGTTTCAAACAACGGGTTAATGTTTGATTCGAAGTTTAGGTTCATGTTTGATCTGGGTTTCAAACAACGGGTTCATCTTTGACTCGAAGTTTAGGTTCATCTTTGACATGGGTTTCAAACAACGGGTTCATGTTTGACTCAAAGTTTAGGTTTATGTTTGACCTGGGTTTCAAACAACGGGTTCATGTTTAACTCAAAGTTTAGGTTCATGTTTGACCTGGGTTTCAAACAACGGGTTCATGTTTGACTCGGAGTTAAGGTTCATGTTTGACCTGGGTTTCAAACAACGGGTTAATGTTTGATTCGAAGTTTAGGTTCATGTTTGACCTGGGTTTCAAACAACGAGTTCATCTTTGACTCGAAGTTTAGGTTCATGTTTGACCGGGTTTCAAACAACGGGTTCATGTTTGACTCGAAGTTTAGGTTTATGTCTGACCTGGGTTTCAAACAACGGTTTCATGTTTGACTCGAAGTTTAGGTTCATGTTTGACCTAGGTTTCAAACATCGGGTTCATGTTTGACTCGAAGTTTAGGTTCATGTTTGACCTGGGTTTCAAACAACGGGTTAATGTTTGATTCAAAGTTTAGGTTCATGTTAGACCTGGGTTTCAAACAACGAGTTCATCTTTGACTCGAAGTTTAGGTTCATGTTTGACCTAGGTTTCAAACAACGGGTTCATGTTTGACTCGAAGTTTAGGTTTATGTTTGACCTAGGTTTCAAACAACGGTTTCATGTTTGACTAGAAGTTTAGGTTCATGTTTGACCTGGGCTTCAAACAACGGGTTCATATTTTATTCGACTTTTAGGTTCATGTTTGAACTGGGCTTCAAACAACGGGTTCATATTTTACTCGAAGTTTAGTTTCATGTTTGACTCGAAGTTTAGGTTCATTTTTGACCTGGGTTTCAAACAACGGGTTCATGTTTGACTCGAAGTTTAGGTTCATTTTTTACCTGGGTTTCAAATAACGGGTTCATGTTTGACTCGAAGTCTAGGTTCATATCTAACCTACTTTCAAACAACGGGTTCAGGTTTGACTCGATGTTTAGGTTCATGTTTGACCTGGGTTTCAAACAACAGGTTCATGTTTGGCTCAAAGTTTAGGTTCATGTTTGACATGGGTTTCAAACAACGAGTTCATGTTTGACTCGAAGTTTAGGTTCATGTTTGACCTGGGTTTCAAACAACGGGTTCATGTTTGACTCGAAGTTTAGATTCATATATGACCTGGGTTTCAAACAACGGGTTCATGTTTAACTCGAAGTTTAGGTTCATGTTTGACCTGGGTTTCAACCAACGGGTTCATGTTATCTCGGAGTTAAGGTTTATGTTTGACCTGTGTTTCAAACAACGGGTTAATGTTTGATTCGAAGTTTAGGTTCATGTTTGATCTGGGTTTCAAACAACGAGTTCATCTTTGACTCGAAGTTTAGGTTCATGTTTGACATGGGTTTCAAACAACGGGTTCATGTTTGACTCAAAGTTTAGGTTTATGTTTGACCTGGGTTTCAAACAACGGTTTCATGTTTGACTCGAAGTTTAGGTTCATGTTTGACCTAGGTTTCAAACAACGGGTTCGTGTTTGACTCGAAGTTTAGGTTCATGTTTGACCTGGGTTTCAAACAACGGGTTCGTGTATGACTCGAAGTTTAGGTTCATGTTTGACCTGGATTTCAAACAACGGGTTCATGTTTGACTCAAAGTTTAGGTTCATGTTTGACTCGAAGTTTAGGTTCATTTTTCACCTGGGTTTCAAACAACGGGTTCTTGTTTGACTCGAAGTTTAGGTTCATTTGTTACCTGGGTTTCAAATAACGGGTTCATGTTTGACTCGAAGTCTAGGTTCATATCTGACCTGCTTTCAAATAACGGGTTCATGTTTGACTCAATGTTTAAGTTCATGTTTGATCTGGATTGCAAACAACGGGTTCATGATTGACTCAAAGTTCATGTTTGACCTGGGTTTCAAACAAAGAGTTCTTGTTTGAATCGAAGTTTAGGTTCATGTTTGACCTGGGTTTCAAACAACGGGTTCATGGTTGACTCGAAGTTTAGGTTCATATCTGACCTGGGTTTCAAACAACGGGTTCATGTTTAACTCAAAGTTTAGGTTCATGTTTGACCTGGGTTTCAAACAACGGCTTCATGTTTGACTCGGAGTTAAGGTTCATGTTTGACCTGGGTTTCAAACAACGGGTTAATGTTTGATTCGAAGTTTAGGTTCATATTTGACCTGGGTTTCAAACAATGAGTTCATCTTTGACTCGAAGTTTAGGTTCATGTTTGACCTGGGTTTCAAACAACGGGTTCATGTTTGACTCGAAGTTTAGGTTTATGTCTGACCTGGGTTTCAAACAACGGTTTCATGTTTGACTCGAAGTTTAGGTTCATGTTTGACCTAGGTTTCAAACAACGGGTTCATGTTTGACTCGAAGTTTAGGTTCATGTTTGACCTGGGTTTCAAACAACGGGTTAATGTTTGATTCGAAGTTTAGGTTCATGTTAGACCTGGGTTTCAAACAACGAGTTCATCTTTGACTCGAAGTTTAGGTTCATGTTTGACCTAGGTTTCAAACAACGGGTTCATGTTTGACTCGAAGTTTAGGTTTATGTTTGACCTGGGTTTCAAACAACGGTTTCATGTTTGACTCGAAGTTTAGGTTCATGTTTGACCTGGGCTTCAAATAACGGGTTCATATTTTACTCGACTTTTAGGTTCATGTTTGAACTGGGCTTCAAACAACGGGTTCATATTTTACTCGAAGTTTAGTTTCATGTTTGACTCGAAGTTTAGGTTCATTTTTGACCTGGGTTTCAAACAACGGGTTCATGTTTGACTCGAAGTTTAGGTTCATTTTTTACCTGGGTTTCAAATAACGGGTTCATGTTTGACTCGAAGTCTAGGTTCATATCTGACCTGCTCTCAAACAACGGGTTCATGTTTGACTCGATGTTTAGGTTCATGTTTGACCTGGGTTTCAAACAACGGGTTCATGTTTGGCTCAAAGTTTAGGTTCATGTTTGACATGGGTTTCAAACAACGAGTTCATGTTTGACTCGAAGTTTAGGTTCATGTTTGACCTGGGTTTCAAACAACGGGTTCATGTTTGACTCGAAGTTTAGGTTCATATATGACCTGGGTTTCAAACAACGGGTTCATGTTTAACTGTAAGTTTAGGTTCATGTTTGACCTGGGTTTCAACCAACGGGTTCATGTTATCTCGGAGTTAAGGTTTATGTTTGACCTGGGTTTCAAACAACGGGTTCCTGTTTGACTCGAAGTTTAGGTTCATGGTTGACCTGGGTTTCAAACAACGGGTTCATGTTTGACTCGAAGTTTAGGTTCATATCTGACCTGGGTTTCAAACAACGGGTTCATGTTTGACTCGAAGTTTAGGTTCATGTTTGACATGGGTTTAAAACAAGGGGTTCATGTTTGACTCAAAGTTTAGGTTCATGTTTGACCTGGGCTTCAAACAACGGGTTCATATTTTACTCGACGTTTAGGTTCATGTTTGAACTGGGCTTCAAACAACGGGTTCATATTTTACTCGAAGTTTAGTTTCATGTTTGACTCGAAGTTTAGGTTCATTTTTGACCTGGGTTTCAAACAACGGGTTCCTGTTTGACTCGAAGTTTAGGTTCATTTGTTACCTGGGTTTCAAACAACGGGTTCATGTTTGACTCGAAGTCTAGGTTCATATCTGACATGCTTTGAAATAACGGGTTCATGTTTGACTCGATGTTTAAGTTCATGTTTGATCTGGATTTCAAACAACGGGTTCATGATTGACTCAAAGTTCATGTTTGACCTGGGTTTCAAACAACGAGTTCATGTTTGACACGAAGTTTAGGTACATGTTTGACCTGGGTTTCAAACAACGGGTTCATGTTTGACTCGAAGTTTAGGTTCATATCTGACCTGGGTTTTAAACAACAGGTTCATGTTTAACTCGAAGTTTAGGTTCATGTTTGACCTAGGTTTCAAACAACGGGTTCATGTTTGACTCGGAGTTAAGGTTCATGTTTGACCTGGGTTTCAAACAACGGGTTAATGTTTGATTCGAAGTTTAGGTTCATGTTTGACCTGGGTTTCAAACAACGAGTTCATCTTTGACTCGAAGTTTAGGTTCATGTTTGACCTGGGTTTCAAACAACGGGTTCATATTTGACTCGAAGTTTAGGTTTATGTTTGACCTGGGTTTCAAACAACGGTTTCATGTTTGACTCGAAGTTTAGGTTCATGTTTGACCTGGGTTTCAAACAACGGGTTCATGTTTGACTCGAAGTTTAGGTTCATATCTGACCTGGGTTTCAAACAACGGGTTCATGTTTAACTCAAAGTTTAGGTTCATGTTTGACCTGGGTTTCAAACAACGGGTTCATGTTTGACTCGGAGTTAAGGTTCATGTTTGACCTGGGTTTCAAACAACGGGTTAATGTTTGATTCGAAGTTTAGGTTCATGTTTGACCTGGGTTTCAAACAACGAGTTCATCTTTGACTCGAAGTTTAGGTTCATGTTTGACCTGGGTTTCAAACAACGGGTTCATGTTTGACTCGAGGTTTAGGTTTATGTCTGACCTGGGTTTCAAACAACGGTTTCATGTTTGACTCGAAGTTTAGGTTCATGTTTGACCTAGGTTTCAAACAACGTGTTCATATTTGACTCGAAGTTTAGGTTCATGTTTGACCTGGGTTTCAAACAACGGGTTAATGTTTGATTCGAAGTTTAGGTTCATGTTAGACCTGGGTTTCAAACAACGAGTTCATCTTTGACTCGAAGTTTAGGTTCATGTTTGACCTAGGTTTCAAACAACGGGTTCATGTTTGACTCGAAGTTTAGGTTTATGTTTGACCTGGGTTTCAAACAACGGTTTCATGTTTAACTCGAAGTTTAGGTTCATGTTTGACCTGGGCTTCAAACAACGGGTTCATATTTTACTCGACTTTTAGGTTCATGTTTGAACTGGGCTTCAAACAACGGGTTCATATTTTACTCGAAGTTTAGTTTCATGTTTGACTCGAAGGTTAGGTTCATTTTTGACCTGGGTTTCAAACAACGGGTTCATGTTTGACTCGAAGTTTAGGTTCATTTGTTACCTGGGTTTCAAATAACGGGTTCATGTTTGACTCGAAGTCTAGGTTCATATCTGACCTGCTTTCAAACAACGGGTTCATGTTTGACTCGATGTTTAGGTTCATGTTTGACCTGGGTTTCAAACAACGGGTTCATGTTTGGCTCAAAGTTTAGGTTCATGTTTGACATGGGTTTCAAACAACGAGTTCATGTTTGACTCGAAGTTTAGGTTCATGTTTGACCTGGGTTTCAAACAACGGGTTCATGTTTGACTCGAAGTTTAGGTTCATATATGACCTGGGTTTCAAACAACGGGTTCATGTTTAACTCGAAGTTTAGGTTCATGTTTGACCTGGGTTTCAACCAACGGGTTCATGTTATCTCGGAGTTAAGGTTTATGTTTGACCTGGGTTTCAAACAACGGGTTAATGTTTGATTCGAAGTTTAGGTTCATGTTTGATCTGGGTTTCAAACAACGAGTTCATCTTTGACTCGAAGTTTAGGTTCATGTTTGACATGGGTTTCAAACAACGGGTTCATGTTTGACTCAAAGTTTAGGTTTATGTTTGACCTGGGTTTCAAACAACGGTTTCATGTTTGACTCGAAGTTTAGGTTCATGTTTGACCTAGGTTTCAAACAACGGGTTCGTGTTTGACTCGAAGTTTAGGTTCATGTTTGACCTGGGTTTCAAACAACGGGTTCGTGTATGACTCGAAGTTAAGGTTCATGTTTGACCTAGGTTTCAAACAACGGGTTCATGTTTGACTCAAAGTATAGGTTCATGTTTGACCTGGGTTTCAAACAATGGGTTCATGTTTGACTCGAAGTTTAGGTTCATGTTTGACCTGGGATTCAAACAACGGGTTCTTGTTTGACTCGAAGTTTAGGCTCATGTTTGACCTGGGCTTCAAACAACAGGTTCATGTTTGACTCGAAGTTTAGGTTTATGTTTGACCTGGGTTTCAAACAACGGTTTCATGTTTGACTCGAAGTTTAGGTTCATATCTGACCTGGGTTTCAAACAACGGGTTCATGTTTGACTCGAAGTTTAGGTTCATGTTTGACATGGGTTTAAAACAAGGGGTTCATGTTTGAATCAAAGTTTAGGTTCATGTTTGACCTGGGCTTCAAACAACGGGTTCATATTTTACTCGACGTTTAGGTTCATGTTTGAACTGGGCTTCAAACAACGGGTTCATATTTTACTCGAAGTTTAGTTTCATGTTTGACTCGAAGTTTAGGTTCATTTTTGACCTGGGTTTCAAACAACGGGTTCTTGTTTGACTCGAAGTTTAGGTTCATTTGTTACCTGGGTTTCAAACAACGGGTTCATGTTTGACTCGAAGTCTAGGTTCATATCTGACCTGCTTTGAAATAACGGGTTCATGTTTGACTCGATGTTTAAGTTCATGTTTGATCTGGATTTCAAACAACGGGTTCATGATTGACTCAAAGTTCATGTTTGACCTGGGTTTCAAACAACGAGTTCATGTTTGACTCGAAGTTTAGGTACATGTTTGACCTGGGTTTCAAACAACGGGTTCATGTTTGACTCGAAGTTTAGGTTCATATATGACCTGGGTTTCAAACAACGGGTTCATGTTTAACTAGAAGTTTAGGTTCATGTTTGACCTGGGTTTCAACCAACGGGTTCATGTTATCTCGGAGTTAAGGTTTATGTTTGACCTGGGTTTCAAACAACGGGTTAATGTTTGATTCGAAGTTTAGGTTCATGTTTGATCTGGGTTTCAAACAACGAGTTCATCTTTGACTCGAAGTTTAGGTTCATGTTTGACATGGGTTTCAAACAACGGGTTCATGTTTGACTCAAAGTTTAGGTTTATGTTTGACCTGGGTTTCAAACAACGGTTTCATGTTTGACTCGAAGTTTAGGTTCATGTTTGACCTAGGTTTCAAACAACGGGTTCGTGTTTGACTCGAAGTTTAGGTTCATGTTTGACCTGGGTTTCAAACAACGGGTTCGTGTATGACTCGAAGTTAAGGTTCATGTTTGACCTAGGTTTCAAACAACGGGTTCATGTTTGACTCAAAGTATAGGTTCATGTTTGACCTGGGTTTCAAACAATGGGTTCATGTTTGACTCGAAGTTTAGGTTCATGTTTGACCTGGGATTCAAACAACGGGTTCTTGTTTGACTCGAAGTTTAGGCTCATGTTTGACCTGGGCTTCAAACAACAGGTTCATGTTTGACTCGAAGTTTAGGTTTATGTTTGACCTGGGTTTCAAACAACGGTTTCATGTTTGACTCGAAGTTTAGGTTCAGGTTTGACCTAGGTTTCAAACAACGGGTTCGTGTTTGACTCGAAGTTTAGGTTCATGTTTGACCTGGGTTACAAACAACGGGTTCGTGTTTGACTCGAAGTGTAGGTTCATGTTTGACCTGGGTTTCAAACAACGGGTTCCTGTTTGACTCGAAGTTTAGGTTCATGGTTGACCTGGGTTTCAAACAACGGGTTCATGTTTGACTCGAAGTTTAGGTTCATATCTGACCTGGGTTTCAAACAACGGGTTCATGTTTGACTCGAAGTTTAGGTTCATGTTTGACATGGGTTTAAAACAAGGGGTTCATGTTTGAATCAAAGTTTAGGTTCATGTTTGACCTGGGCTTCAAACAACGGGTTCATATTTTACTCGACGTTTAGGTTCATGTTTGAACTGGGCTTCAAACAACGGGTTCATATTTTACTCGAAGTTTAGTTTCATGTTTGACTCGAAGTTTAGGTTCATTTTTGACCTGGGTTTCAAACAACGGGTTCTTGTTTGACTCGAAGTTTAGGTTCATTTGTTACCTGGGTTTCAAACAACGGGTTCATGTTTGACTCGAAGTCTAGGTTCATATCTGACCTGCTTTGAAATAACGGGTTCATGTTTGACTCGATGTTTAAGTTCATGTTTGATCTGGATTTCAAACAACGGGTTCATGATTGACTCAAAGTTCATGTTTGACCTGGGGTTCAAACAACGAGTTCATGTTTGACTCGAAGTTTAGGTACATGTTTGACCTGGGTTTCAAACAACGGGTTCATGTTTGACTCGAAGTTTAGGTTCATATATGACCTGGGTTTCAAACAACGGGTTCATGTTTAACTCGAAGTTTAGGTTCATGTTTGACCTGGGTTTCAACAACGGGTTCATGTTATCTCGGAGTTAAGGTTTATGTTTGACCTGGGTTTCAAACAACGGGTTAATGTTTGATTCGAAGTTTAGGTTCATGTTTGATCTGGGTTTCAAACAACGAGTTCATCTTTGACTCGAAGTTTAGGTTCATGTTTGACATGGGTTTCAAACAACGGGTTCATGTTTGACTCAAAGTTTAGGTTTATGTTTGACCTGGGTTTCAAACAACGGTTTCATGTTTGACTCGAAGTTTAGGTTCATGTTTGACCTAGGTTTCAAACAACGGGTTCGTGTTTGACTCGAAGTTTAGGTTCATGTTTGACCTGGGTTTCAAACAACGGGTTCGTGTATGACTCGAAGTTAAGGTTCATGTTTGACCTAGGTTTCAAACAACGGGTTCATGTTTGACTCAAAGTATAGGTTCATGTTTGACCTGGGTTTCAAACAATGGGTTCATGTTTGACTCGAAGTTTAGGTTCATGTTTGACCTGGGATTCAAACAACGGGTTCTTGTTTGACTCGAAGTTTAGGCTCATGTTTGACCTGGGCTTCAAACAACAGGTTCATGTTTGACTCGAAGTTTAGGTTTATGTTTGACCTGGGTTTCAAACAACGGTTTCATGTTTGACTCGAAGTTTAGGTTCAGGTTTGACCTAGGTTTCAAACAACGGGTTCGTGTTTGACTCGAAGTTTAGGTTCATGTTTGACCTGGGTTACAAACAACGGGTTCGTGTTTGACTCGAAGTGTAGGTTCATGTTTGACCTGGGTTTCAAACAACGGGTTCCTGTTTGACTCGAAGTTTAGGTTCATGGTTGACCTGGGTTTCAAACAACGGGTTCATCTTTGACTCGAAGTTTAGGTTCATATCTGACCTGGGTTTCAAACAACGGGTTCATGTTTGACTCGAAGTTTAGGTTCATGTTTGACATGGGTTTAAAACAAGGGGTTCATGTTTGAATCAAAGTTTAGGTTCATGTTTGACCTGGGCTTCAAACAACGGGTTCATATTTTACTCGACGTTTAGGTTCATGTTTGAACTGGGCTTCAAACAACGGGTTCATATTTTACTCGAAGTTTAGTTTCATGTTTGACTCGAAGTTTAGGTTCATTTTTGACCTGGGTTTCAAACAACGGGTTCTTGTTTGACTCGAAGTTTAGGTTCATTTGTTACCTGGGTTTCAAACAACGGGTTCATGTTTGACTCGAAGTCTAGGTTCATATCTGACCTGCTTTGAAATAACGGGTTCATGTTTGACTCGATGTTTAAGTTCATGTTTGATCTGGATTTCAAACAACGGGTTCATGATTGACTCAAAGTTTAGGTACATGTTTGACCTGGGTTTCAAACAACGGGTTCATGTTTGACTCGAAGTTTAGGTTCATATCTGACCTGGGTTTCAAACAACGGGTTCATGTTTAACTCGAAGTTTAGGTTCATGTTTGACCTAGGTTTCAAACAACGGGTTCATGTTTGACTCGGAGTTAAGGTTCATGTTTGACCTGGGTTTCAAACAACGGGTTAATGTTTGATTCGAAGTTTAGGTTCATGTTTGACCTGGGTTTCAAACAACGAGTTCATCTTTGACTCGAAGTTTAGGTTCATGTTTGACCTGGGTTTCAAACAACGGGTTCATATTTGACTCGAAGTTTAGGTTTATGTTTGACCTGGGTTTCAAACAACGGGTTCGTGTATGACTCGAAGTTAAGGTTCATGTTTGACCTAGGTTTCAAACAACGGGTTCATGTTTGACTCAAAGTATAGGTTCATGTTTGACCTGGGTTTCAAACAATGGGTTCATGTTTGACTCGAAGTTTAGTTTCATGTTTGACCTGGGATTCAAACAACGGGTTCTTGTTTGACTCGAAGTTTAGGCTCATGTTTGACCTGGGCTTCAAACAACAGGTTCATGTTTGACTCGAAGTTTAGGTTTATGTTTGACCTGGGTTTCAAACAACGGTTTCATGTTTGACTCGAAGTTTAGGTTCAGGTTTGACCTAGGTTTCAAACAACGGGTTCGTGTTTGACTCGAAGTTTAGGTTCATGTTTGACCTGGGTTACAAACAACGGGTTCGTGTTTGACTCGAAGTGTAGGTTCATGTTTGACCTGGGTTTCAAACAACGGGTTCCTGTTTGACTCGAAGTTTAGGTTCATGGTTGACCTGGGTTTCAAACAACGGGTTCATCTTTGACTCGAAGTTTAGGTTCATATCTGACCTGGGTTTCAAACAACGGGTTCATGTTTGACTCGAAGTTTAGGTTCATGTTTGACATGGGTTTAAAACAAGGGGTTCATGTTTGAATCAAAGTTTAGGTTCATGTTTGACCTGGGCTTCAAACAACGGGTTCATATTTTACTCGACGTTTAGGTTCATGTTTGAACTGGGCTTCAAACAACGGGTTCATATTTTACTCGAAGTTTAGTTTCATGTTTGACTCGAAGTTTAGGTTCATTTTTGACCTGGGTTTCAAACAACGGGTTCTTGTTTGACTCGAAGTTTAGGTTCATTTGTTACCTGGGTTTCAAACAACGGGTTCATGTTTGACTCGAAGTCTAGGTTCATATCTGACCTGCTTTGAAATAACGGGTTCATGTTTGACTCGATGTTTAAGTTCATGTTTGATCTGGATTTCAAACAACGAGTTCATGTTTGACTCGAAGTTTAGGTACATGTTTGACCTGGGTTTCAAACAACGGGTTCATGTTTGACTCGAAGTTTAGGTTCATATCTGACCTGGGTTTCAAACAACGGGTTCATGTTTAACTCGAAGTTTAGGTTCATGTTTGACCTAGGTTTCAAACAACGGGTTCATGGTTGACTCGTAGTTAAGGTTCATGTTTGACCTGGGTTTCAAACAACGGGTTAATGTTTGATTCGAAGTTTAGGTTCATGTTTGACCTGGGTTTCAAACAACGAGTTCATCTTTGACTCGAAGTTTAGGTTCATGTTTGACCTGGGTTTCAAACAACGGGTTCATATTTGACTCGAAGTTTAGGTTTATGTTTGACCTGGGTTTCAAACAACGGTTTCATGTTTGACTCGAAGTTTAGGTTCATGTTTGACCTAGGTTTCAAACAACGGGTTTGTGTTTGACTCGAAGTATAGGTTCATGTTTGACCTGGGTTACAAACAACGGGTTCGTGTTTGACTCGAAGTGTAGGTTCATGTTTGACCTGGGTTTCAAACAACGGGTTCCTGTTTGACTCGAAGTTTAGGTTCATGGTTGACCTGGGTTTCAAACAATGGGTTCATGTTTGACTCGAAGTTTAGGTTCATATCTGACCTGGGTTTCAAACAACGGGTTCATGTTTGACTCGAAGTTTAGGTTCATGTTTGACATGGGTTTCAAACAAGGGGTTCATGTTTGACTCAAAGTTTAGGTTCATGTTTGACCTGGGCTTCAAACAACGGGGTCATATTTTACTCGACGTTTAGGTTCATGTTTGAACTGGGCTTCAAACAACGGGTGCATATTTTACTCGAAGTTTAGTTTCATGTTTGACCTGGGCTTCAAACAATGGGTTCATACTTGACTCGAAGTTTAGGCTCATGTTTGACCTGGGTTTCAAATAACGGGTTCATGTTTGACTCAAAGTTTAGGTTCATTTTTTACCTGGGTTTCAAACAACGGGTTCATGTTTAACTCGAAGTTTAGGTTCATATCTGACCTGGGTTTCAAATAGTGGGTTCATGTTTGACTCGAAGTTTAGGTTCATGTTTGACTTGGGTTTCAAACAATGGGTTCATGTTTGAATCGAAGTTTTGGTTCATTTTTGACCTGGGTTTCAAACAACGGGTTCATGTTTGACTCGAAGTTTAGGTTCATTTTTTACCAGGGTTTCAAACAACGGGTTCATGTTTGACTCGAAGTCTAGGTTCATATCTGACCTGCTTTGAAATAACGGGTTCATGTTTGACTCGATGTTTAAGTTCATGTTTGATCTGGATTTAAAACAACGGGTTCATGATTGACTCAAAGTTCATGTTTGACCTGGGTTTCAAACAACGAGTTCATGTTTGACTCGAAGTTTAGGTACATGTTTGACCTGGGTTTCAAACAACGGGTTCATGTTTAACTCGTAGTTTAGGTTCATGTTTGACCTAGGTTTCAAACAACGGGTTCATGTTTGACTCGGAGTTAAGGTTCATGTTTGACCTGGGTTTCAAACAACGGGTTAATGTTTGATTCGAAGTTTAGGTTCATGTTTGACCTGGGTTTCAAACAACGAGTTCATCTTTGACTCGAAGTTTAGGTTCATGTTTGACCTGGGTTTCAAACAACGGGTTCATATTTGACTCGAAGTTTAGGTTTATGTTTGACCTGGGTTTCAAACAACGGTTTCATATTTGACTCGAAGTTTAGGTTCATGTTTGACCTAGGTTTCAAACAACGGGTTTGTGTTTGACTCGAAGTATAGGTTCATGTTTGACCTGGGTTACAAACAACGGGTTCGTGTTTGACTCGAAGTGTAGGTTCATGTTTGACCTGGGTTTCAAACAACGGGTTCCTGTTTGACTCGAAGTTTAGGTTCATGGTTGACCTGGGTTTCAAACAATGGGTTCATGTTTGACTCGAAGTTTAGGTTCATATCTGACCTGGGTTTCAAACAACGGGTTCATGTTTGACTCGAAGTTTAGGTTCATATTTGACATGGGTTTCAAACAAGGGGTTCATGTTTGACTCGAAGTTTAGGTTCATGTTTGACCTGGGCTTCAAACAACGGGTTCATATTTTACTCGACGTTTAGGTTCATGTTTGAACTGGGCTTCAAACAACGGGTTCATATTTTACTCGAAGTTTAGTTTCATGTTTGACCTGGGCTTCAAACAATGGGTTCATATTTGACTCGAAGTTTAGGCTCATGTTTGACCTGGGTTTCAAATAACGGGTTCATGTTTGACTCAAAGTTTAGGTTCATTTTTTACCTGGGTTTCAAACAATGGGTTCTTGTTTGACTCGAAGTTTAGGTTCATATCTGACCTGGGTTTCAAATAGTGGGTTCATGTTTGACTCGAAGTTTAGGTTCATGTTTGACTTGGGTTTCAAACAATGGGTTCATGTTTGAATCGAAGTTTTGGTTCATTTTTGACCTGGGTTTCAAACAACGGGTTCATGTTTGACTCGAAGTTTAGGTTCATTTTTTACCAGGGTTTCAAATAATGGGTTCATGTTTGACTCGAAGCCTAGGTTCATATCTGACCTGCTTTCAAACAACGGGTTCATGTTTGACTCGAAGTTTAGGTTCATGTTTGACCTGGGTTTCAAACAACGGGTTCATGTTTGACTCGAAGTTTAGGTTCATGTTTGACATGGGTTTCAAACAACGAGTTCATGTTTGACTCGAAGTTTAGGTTCATGTTTGACCTGGGTTTCAAACAACGGGTTCATGTTTGACTCGAAGTTTAGGTTCATATCTGACCTGGGTTTCAAACAACAGGTTCATGTTTGACTCTAAGTTTAGGTTCATGTTTGACATGGGTTTCAAACAACGGGTTCATGTTTGACTCGAAGTTTAGGTTCATGTTTGAACTGGGCTTCAAACAACAAGTTCATATTTTACTCGAAGTTTAGTTTCATGTTTGACCTGGGCTTCAAACAACGGGTTCATGTTTGACTCGAAGTTTAGGCTGATGTTTGACCTGGGTTTCAAATAACGGGTTCATGTTTGACTCAAAGTTTAGGTTCATTTTTTACCTGGGTTTCAAACAACGGGTTCTTGTTTGATTCGAAGCTTAGGTTCATATCTGACCTGGGTTTCAAATAGTAGGTTCATGTTTGACTCGAAGTTTAGGTTCATGTTTGACCTGGGTTTCAAACAATGGGTTCATGTTTGACTCCAAGTTTAGGTTCATTTTTGACCTGGGTTTCAAACAACGGGTTCATGTTTGACTCGAAGTTTAGGTTCATTTTTTACCAGGGTTTCAAATAATGGGTTCATGTTTGACTCGAAGTCTAGGTTCATATCTGACCTGCTTTCAAACAACGGGTTCATGTTTGACTCGAAGTTTAGGTTCATGTTTGACCTGGGTTTCAAACAACGGGTTCATGTTTGACTCGAAGTTTAGGTACATGTTTGACCTGGGTTTCAAACAACGAGTTCATGTTTGACTCGAAGTTTAGGTTCATGTTTGTCCTGGGTTTCAAACAACGGGTTCATGTTTGACTCGAAGTTTAGGTTCATATCTGACCTGGGTTTCAAACAACGGGTTCATGTTTAACTCGAAGTTTAGGTTCATGTTTGACCTGGGTTTCAACCAACGGGTTCATGTTATCTCGGAGTTAAGGTTTATGTTTGACCTGGGTTTCAAACAACGGGTTAATGTTTGATTCGAAGTTTAGGTTCATGTTTGATCTGGGTTTCAAACAACGGGTTCGTGTTTGACTCGAAGTTTAGGTTCATGTTTGACCTGGGTTTCAAACAACGGGTTCGTGTATGACTCGAAGTTAAGGTTCATGTTTGACCTGGGTTTCAAACAACAGGTTCATGTTTGACTCAAGGTTTAGGTTCATGTTTGACCTGGGTTTCAAACAATGGGTTCATGTTTAACTCGAAGTTTAGGTTCATGTTTGACCTGGGATTCAAACAACGGGTTCTTGTTTGACTCGAAGTTTAGGCTCATGTTTGACCTGGGCTTCAAACAACAGGTTCATGTTTGACTCAAAGTTTAGGCTCATGTCTGACCTGGGTTTTAAACAACGGGTTCATGTTTGACTCGAAGTTTAGGTTCATGTTTGACCTGGGTTTCAAACAACGGGTTCATGTTTGACTCAAAGTTTAGGTTCATTTTTTACCTGGGTTTCAAACAACGGGTTCTTGTTTGATTCGAAGCTTAGGTTCATATCTGACCTGGGTTTCAAATAGTAGGTTCATGTTTGACTCGAAGTTTAGGTTCATGTTTGACCTGGGTTTCAAACAATGGGTTCATGTTTGACTCCAAGTTTAGGTTCATTTTTTACCTGGGTTTCAAACAACGGGTTCATGTTTGACTCGAAGTTTAGGTTCATTTTTTACCAGGGTTTCAAATAATGGGTTCATGTTTGACTCGAAGTCTAGGTTCATATCTGACCTGCTTTCAAACAACGGGTTCATGTTTGACTCGAAGTTTAGGTTCATGTTTGACCTGGGTTTCAAACAATGGGTTCATGTTTGACTCGAAGTTTAGGTACATGTTTGACCTGGGTTTCAAACAACGAGTTCATGTTTGACTCGAAGTTTAGGTTCATGTTTGTCCTGGGTTTCAAACAACGGGTTCATGTTTGACTCGAAGTTTAGGTTCATATCTGACCTGGGTTTCAAACAACGGGTTCATGTTTAACTCGAAGTTTAGGTTCATGTTTGACCTGGGTTTCAACCAACGGGTTCATGTTATCTCGGAGTTAAGGTTTATGTTTGACCTGGGTTTCAAACAACGGGTTAATGTTTGATTCGAAGTTTAGGTTCATGTTTGATCTGGGTTTCAAACAACGGGTTCGTGTTTGACTCGAAGTTTAGGTTCATGTTTGACCTGGGTTTCAAACAATGGGTTCGTGTATGACTCGAAGTTAAGGTTCATGTTTGACCTGGGTTTCAAACAACAGGTTCATGTTTGACTCAAAGTTTAGGTTCATGTTTGACCTGGGTTTCAAACAATGGGTTCATGTTTAACTCGAAGTTTAGGTTCATGTTTGACCTGGGATTCAAACAACGGGTTCTTGTTTGACTCGAAGTTTAGGCTCATGTTTGACCTGGGCTTCAAACAACAGGTTCATGTTTGACTCAAAGTTTAGGCTCATGTCTGACCTGGGTTTTAAACAACGGGTTCATGTTTGACTCGAAGTTTAGGTTCATGTTTGACCTGGGTTTCAAACAACGGGTTCATGTTTGACTCAAAGTTTAGGTTCATTTTTTACCTGGGTTTCAAACAACGGGTTCTTGTTTGATTCGAAGCTTAGGTTCATATCTGACCTGGGTTTCAAATAGTAGGTTCATGTTTGACTCGAAGTTTAGGTTCATGTTTGACCTGGGTTTCAAACAATGGGTTCATGTTTGACTCCAAGTTTAGGTTCATTTTTGACCTGGGTTTCAAACAACGGGTTCATGTTTGACTCGAAGTTTAGGTTCATTTTTTACCAGGGTTTCAAATAATGGGTTCATGTTTGACTTGAAGTCTAGGTTCATATCTGACCTGCTTTCAAACAACGGGTTCATGTTTGACTCGAAGTTTAGGTTCATGTTTGACCTGGGTTTCAAACAATGGGTTCATGTTTGACTCGAAGTTTAGGTACATGTTTGACCTGGGTTTCAAACAACGAGTTCATGTTTGACTCGAAGTTTAGGTTCATGTTTGTCCTGGGTTTCAAACAACGGGTTCATGTTTGACTCGAAGTTTAGGTTCATATCTGACCTGGGTTTCAAACAACGGGTTCATGTTTAACTCGAAGTTTAGGTTCATGTTTGACCTGGGTTTCAACCAACGGGTTCATGTTATCTCGGAGTTAAGGTTTATGTTTGACCTGGGTTTTAAACAACGGGTTAATGTTTGATTCGAAGTTTAGGTTCATGTTTGATCTGGGTTTCAAACAACGGGTTCGTGTTTGACTCGAAGTTTAGGTTCATGTTTGACCTGGGTTTCAAACAACGGGTTCGTGTATGACTCGAAGTTAAGATTCATGTTTGACCTGGGTTTCAAACAACAGGTTCATGTTTGACTCAAAGTTTAGGTTCATGTTTGACCTGGGTTTCAAACAATGGGTTCATGTTTAACTCGAAGTTTAGGTTCATGTTTGACCTGGGATTCAAACAACGGGTTCTTGTTTGACTCGAAGTTTAGGCTCATGTTTGACCTGGGCTTCAAACAACAGGTTCATGTTTGACTCAAAGTTTAGGCTCATGTCTGACCTGGGTTTTAAACAACGGGTTCATGTTTGACTCAAAGTTTAGGTTCATGTTTGACCTGGATTTCAAACAACGGGTTCATGTTTGACTCAAAGTTTAGGTTCATGTTTGACTCGAAGTTTAGGTTCATTTTTCACCTGGGTTTCAAACAACGGGTTCTAGTTTGACTCGAAGTTTAGGTTCATTTGTTACCTGGGTTTCAAATAACGGGTTCATGTTTGACTCGAACTCTAGGTTCATATCTGACCTGCTTTCAAATAACGGGTTCATGTTTGACTCGATGTTTAAGTTCATGTTTGATCTGGATTTCAAACAACGGGTTCATGATTGACTCAAAGTTCATGTTTGACCTGGGTTTCAAACAAAGAGTTCATGTTTGACTCGAAGTTTAGGTTCATGTTTGACTTGGGTTTCAAACAACGGGTTCATGTTTGACTCGAAGTTTAGGTTCATATCTGACCTGGGTTTCAAACAACGGGTTCATGTTTAACTCAAAGTTTAGGATCATGTTTGACCTGGGTTTCAAACAACGGGTTCATGTTTGACTCGGAGTTAAGGTTCATGTTTGACCTGGGTTTCAAACAACGGGTTAATGTTTGATTCGAAGTTTAGGTTCATGTTTGACCTGGGTTTCAAACAACGAGTTCATCTTTGACTCGAAGTTTAGGTTCATGTTTGACCTGGGTTTCAAACAACGGGTTCATGTTTTACTCGAAGTTTAGGTTTATGTCTGACCTGGGTTTCAAACAACGGTTTCATGTTTGACTCGAAGTTTAGGTTCATGTTTGACCTAGGTTTCAAACAACGGGTTCATGTTTGACTCGAAGTTTAGGTTCATGTTTGACCTGGGTTTCAAACAACGGGTTAATGTTTGATTCGAAGTTTAGGTTCATGTTAGACCTGGGTTTCAAACAACGAGTTCATCTTTGACTCGAAGTTTAGGTTCATGTTTGACCTAGGTTTCAAACAACGGGTTCATGTTTGACTCGAAGTTTAGGTTTATGTTTGACTTGGGTTTCAAACAACGGTTTCATGTTTAACTCGAAGTTTAGGTTCATGTTTGACCTGGGCTTCAAACAACGGGTTCATATTTTACTCGACTTTTAGGTTCATGTTTGAACTGGGCTTCAAACAACGGGTTCATATTTTACTCGAAGTTTAGTTTCATGTTTGACTCCAAGTTTAGGTTCATTTTTGACCTGGGTTTCAAACAACGGGTTCATGTTTGACTCGAAGTTTAGGTTCATTTTTTACCTGGGTTTCAAATAACGGGTTCATGTTTGACTCGAAGTCTAGGTTCATATCTGACCTGCTTTCAAACAACGGGTTCATGTTTAACTCGAAGTTTAGGTTCATGTTTGACCTGGGTTTCAACCAACGGGTTCATGTTATCTCGGAGTTAAGGTTTATGTTTGACCTGGGTTTCAAACAACGGGTTAATGTTTGATTCGAAGTTTAGGTTCATGTTTGATCTGGGTTTCAAACAACGGGTTCGTGTTTGACTCGAAGTTTAGGTTCATGTTTGACCTGGGTTTCAAACAACGGGTTCGTGTATGACTCGAAGTTAAGGTTCATGTTTGACCTGGGTTTCAAACAACAGGTTCATGTTTGACTCAATGTTTAGGTTCATGTTTGACCTGGGTTTCAAACAATGGGTTCATGTTTAACTCGAAGTTTAGGTTCATGTTTGACCTGGGATTCAAACAACGGGTTCTTGTTTGACTCGAAGTTTAGGCTCATGTTTGACCTGGGCTTCAAACAACAGGTTCATGTTTGACTCAAAGTTTAGGCTCATGTCTGACCTGGGTTTTAAACAACGGGTTCATGTTTGACTCAAAGTTTAGGTTCATGTTTGACCTGGATTTCAAACAACGGGTTCATGTTTGACTCAAAGTTTAGGTTCATGTTTGACTCGAAGTTTAGGTTCATTTTTCACCTGGGTTTCAAACAACGGGTTCTAGTTTGACTCGAAGTTTAGGTTCATTTGTTACCTGGGTTTCAAATAACGGGTTCATGTTTGACTCGAAGTCTAGGTTCATATCTGACCTGCTTTCAAATAACGGGTTCATGTTTGACTCGATGTTTAAGTTCATGTTTGATCTGGATTTCAAACAACGGGTTCATGATTGACTCAAAGTTCATGTTTGACCTGGGTTTCAAACAAAGAGTTCATGTTTGACTCGAAGTTTAGGTTCATGTTTGACTTGGGTTTCAAACAACGGGTTCATGTTTGACTCGAAGTTTAGGTTCATATCTGACCTGGGTTTCAAACAACGGGTTCATGTTTAACTCAAAGTTTAGGATCATGTTTGACCTGGGTTTCAAACAACGGGTTCATGTTTGACTCGGAGTTAAGGTTCATGTTTGACCTGGGTTTCAAACAACGGGTTAATGTTTGATTCGAAGTTTAGGTTCATGTTTGACCTGGGTTTCAAACAACGAGTTCATCTTTGACTCGAAGTTTAGGTTCATGTTTGACCTGGGTTTCAAACAACGGGTTCATGTTTTACTCGAAGTTTAGGTTTATGTCTGACCTGGGTTTCAAACAACGGTTTCATGTTTGACTCGAAGTTTAGGTTCATGTTTGACCTAGGTTTCAAACAACGGGTTCATGTTTGACTCGAAGTTTAGGTTCATGTTTGACCTGGGTTTCAAACAACGGGTTCATGTTTGATTCGAAGTTTAGGTTCATGTTTGACCTGGGTTTCAAACAACGAGTTCATCTTTGACTCGAAGTTTAGGTTCATGTTTGACCTGGGTTTCAAACAACGGGTTCATGTTTTACTCGAAGTTTAGGTTTATGTCTGACCTGGGTTTCAAACAACGGTTTCATGTTTGACTCGAAGTTTAGGTTCATGTTTGACCTAGGTTTCAAACAACGGGTTCATGTTTGACTCGAAGTTTAGGTTCATGTTTGACCTGGGTTTCAAACAACGGGTTAATGTTTGATTCGAAGTTTAGGTTCATGTTAGACCTGGGTTTCAAACAACGAGTTCATCTTTGACTCGAAGTTTAGGTTCATGTTTGACCTAGGATTCAAACAACGGGTTCATGTTTGACTCGAAGTTTAGGTTCATGTTTGACCTGGGCTTCAAACAACGGGTTCATATTTTACTCGACTTTTAGGTTCATGTTTGAACTGGGCTTCAAACAACGGGTTCATATTTTACTCGAAGTTTAGTTTCATGTTTGACTCGAAGTTTAGGTTCATTTTTGACCTGGGTTTCAAACAACGGGTTCATGTTTGACTCGAAGTTTAGGTTCATTTTTTACCTGGGTTTCAAATAACGGGTTCATGTTTGACTCGAAGTCTAGGTTCATATCTGACCTGCTTTCAAACAACGGGTTCATGTTTGACTCGATGTTTAGGTTCATGTTTGACCTGGGTTTCAACCAACGGGTTCATGTTATCTCGGAGTTAAGGTTTATGTTTGACCTGGGTTTTAAACAACGGGTTAATGTTTGATTCGAAGTTTAGGTTCATGTTTGATCTGGGTTTCAAACAACGGGTTCGTGTTTGACTCGAAGTTTAGGTTCATGTTTGACCTGGGTTTCAAACAACGGGTTCGTGTATGACTCGAAGTTAAGATTCATGTTTGACCTGGGTTTCAAACAACAGGTTCATGTTTGACTCAAAGTTTAGGTTCATGTTTGACCTGGGTTTCAAACAATGGGTTCATGTTTAACTCGAAGTTTAGGTTCATGTTTGACCTGGGATTCAAACAACGGGTTCTTGTTTGACTCGAAGTTTAGGCTCATGTTTGACCTGGGCTTCAAACAACAGGTTCATGTTTGACTCAAAGTTTAGGCTCATGTCTGACCTGGGTTTTAAACAACGGGTTCATGTTTGACTCAAAGTTTAGGTTCATGTTTGACCTGGATTTCAAACAACGGGTTCATGTTTGACTCAAAGTTTAGGTTCATGTTTGACTCGAAGTTTAGGTTCATTTTTCACCTGGGTTTCAAACAACGGGTTCTAGTTTGACTCGAAGTTTAGGTTCATTTGTTACCTGGGTTTCAAATAACGGGTTCATGTTTGACTCGAACTCTAGGTTCATATCTGACCTGCTTTCAAATAACGGGTTCATGTTTGACTCGATGTTTAAGTTCATGTTTGATCTGGATTTCAAACAACGGGTTCATGATTGACTCAAAGTTCATGTTTGACCTGGGTTTCAAACAAAGAGTTCATGTTTGACTCGAAGTTTAGGTTCATGTTTGACTTGGGTTTCAAACAACGGGTTCATGTTTGACTCGAAGTTTAGGTTCATATCTGACCTGGGTTTCAAACAACGGGTTCATGTTTAACTCAAAGTTTAGGATCATGTTTGACCTGGGTTTCAAACAACGGGTTCATGTTTGACTCGGAGTTAAGGTTCATGTTTGACCTGGGTTTCAAACAACGGGTTAATGTTTGATTCGAAGTTTAGGTTCATGTTTGACCTGGGTTTCAAACAACGAGTTCATCTTTGACTCGAAGTTTAGGTTCATGTTTGACCTGGGTTTCAAACAACGGGTTCATGTTTTACTCGAAGTTTAGGTTTATGTCTGACCTGGGTTTCAAACAACGGTTTCATGTTTGACTCGAAGTTTAGGTTCATGTTTGACCTAGGTTTCAAACAACGGGTTCATGTTTGACTCGAAGTTTAGGTTCATGTTTGACCTGGGTTTCAAACAACGGGTTAATGTTTGATTCGAAGTTTAGGTTCATGTTAGACCTGGGTTTCAAACAACGAGTTCATCTTTGACTCGAAGTTTAGGTTCATGTTTGACCTAGGTTTCAAACAACGGGTTCATGTTTGACTCGAAGTTTAGGTTTATGTTTGACTTGGGTTTCAAACAACGGTTTCATGTTTAACTCGAAGTTTAGGTTCATGTTTGACCTGGGCTTCAAACAACGGGTTCATATTTTACTCGACTTTTAGGTTCATGTTTGAACTGGGCTTCAAACAACGGGTTCATATTTTACTCGAAGTTTAGTTTCATGTTTGACTCCAAGTTTAGGTTCATTTTTGACCTGGGTTTCAAACAACGGGTTCATGTTTGACTCGAAGTTTAGGTTCATTTTTTACCTGGGTTTCAAATAACGGGTTCATGTTTGACTCGAAGTCTAGGTTCATATCTGACCTGCTTTCAAACAACGGGTTCATGTTTAACTCGAAGTTTAGGTTCATGTTTGACCTGGGTTTCAACCAACGGGTTCATGTTATCTCGGAGTTAAGGTTTATGTTTGACCTGGGTTTCAAACAACGGGTTAATGTTTGATTCGAAGTTTAGGTTCATGTTTGATCTGGGTTTCAAACAACGGGTTCGTGTTTGACTCGAAGTTTAGGTTCATGTTTGACCTGGGTTTCAAACAACGGGTTCGTGTATGACTCGAAGTTAAGGTTCATGTTTGACCTGGGTTTCAAACAACAGGTTCATGTTTGACTCAATGTTTAGGTTCATGTTTGACCTGGGTTTCAAACAATGGGTTCATGTTTAACTCGAAGTTTAGGTTCATGTTTGACCTGGGATTCAAACAACGGGTTCTTGTTTGACTCGAAGTTTAGGCTCATGTTTGACCTGGGCTTCAAACAACAGGTTCATGTTTGACTCAAAGTTTAGGCTCATGTCTGACCTGGGTTTTAAACAACGGGTTCATGTTTGACTCAAAGTTTAGGTTCATGTTTGACCTGGATTTCAAACAACGGGTTCATGTTTGACTCAAAGTTTAGGTTCATGTTTGACTCGAAGTTTAGGTTCATTTTTCACCTGGGTTTCAAACAACGGGTTCTAGTTTGACTCGAAGTTTAGGTTCATTTGTTACCTGGGTTTCAAATAACGGGTTCATGTTTGACTCGAAGTCTAGGTTCATATCTGACCTGCTTTCAAATAACGGGTTCATGTTTGACTCGATGTTTAAGTTCATGTTTGATCTGGATTTCAAACAACGGGTTCATGATTGACTCAAAGTTCATGTTTGACCTGGGTTTCAAACAAAGAGTTCATGTTTGACTCGAAGTTTAGGTTCATGTTTGACTTGGGTTTCAAACAACGGGTTCATGTTTGACTCGAAGTTTAGGTTCATATCTGACCTGGGTTTCAAACAACGGGTTCATGTTTAACTCAAAGTTTAGGATCATGTTTGACCTGGGTTTCAAACAACGGGTTCATGTTTGACTCGGAGTTAAGGTTCATGTTTGACCTGGGTTTCAAACAACGGGTTAATGTTTGATTCGAAGTTTAGGTTCATGTTTGACCTGGGTTTCAAACAACGAGTTCATCTTTGACTCGAAGTTTAGGTTCATGTTTGACCTGGGTTTCAAACAACGGGTTCATGTTTTACTCGAAGTTTAGGTTTATGTCTGACCTGGGTTTCAAACAACGGTTTCATGTTTGACTCGAAGTTTAGGTTCATGTTTGACCTAGGTTTCAAACAACGGGTTCATGTTTGACTCGAAGTTTAGGTTCATGTTTGACCTGGGTTTCAAACAACGGGTTAATGTTTGATTCGAAGTTTAGGTTCATGTTTGACCTGGGTTTCAAACAACGAGTTCATCTTTGACTCGAAGTTTAGGTTCATGTTTGACCTGGGTTTCAAACAACGGGTTCATGTTTTACTCGAAGTTTAGGTTTATGTCTGACCTGGGTTTCAAACAACGGTTTCATGTTTGACTCGAAGTTTAGGTTCATGTTTGACCTAGGTTTCAAACAACGGGTTCATGTTTGACTCGAAGTTTAGGTTCATGTTTGACCTGGGTTTCAAACAACGGGTTAATGTTTGATTCGAAGTTTAGGTTCATGTTAGACCTGGGTTTCAAACAACGAGTTCATCTTTGACTCGAAGTTTAGGTTCATGTTTGACCTAGGATTCAAACAACGGGTTCATGTTTGACTCGAAGTTTAGGTTCATGTTTGACCTGGGCTTCAAACAACGGGTTCATATTTTACTCGACTTTTAGGTTCATGTTTGAACTGGGCTTCAAACAACGGGTTCATATTTTACTCGAAGTTTAGTTTCATGTTTGACTCGAAGTTTAGGTTCATTTTTGACCTGGGTTTCAAACAACGGGTTCATGTTTGACTCGAAGTTTAGGTTCATTTTTTACCTGGGTTTCAAATAACGGGTTCATGTTTGACTCGAAGTCTAGGTTCATATCTGACCTGCTTTCAAACAACGGGTTCATGTTTGACTCGATGTTTAGGTTCATGTTTGATCTGGGTTTCAAACAACGGGTTCATGTTTGGCTCAAAGTTTAGGTTCATGTTTGACCTGGATTTCAAACAACGGGTTCATGTTTGACTCAAAGTTTAGGTTCATGTTTGACTCGAAGTTTAGGTTCATTTTTCACCTGGGTTTCAAACAACGGGTTCTAGTTTGACTCGAAGTTTAGGTTCATTTGTTACCTGGGTTTCAAATAACGGGTTCATGTTTGACTCGAACTCTAGGTTCATATCTGACCTGCTTTCAAATAACGGGTTCATGTTTGACTCGATGTTTAAGTTCATGTTTGATCTGGATTTCAAACAACGGGTTCATGATTGACTCAAAGTTCATGTTTGACCTGGGTTTCAAACAAAGAGTTCATGTTTGACTCGAAGTTTAGGTTCATGTTTGACTTGGGTTTCAAACAACGGGTTCATGTTTGACTCGAAGTTTAGGTTCATATCTGACCTGGGTTTCAAACAACGGGTTCATGTTTAACTCAAAGTTTAGGATCATGTTTGACCTGGGTTTCAAACAACGGGTTCATGTTTGACTCGGAGTTAAGGTTCATGTTTGACCTGGGTTTCAAACAACGGGTTAATGTTTGATTCGAAGTTTAGGTTCATGTTTGACCTGGGTTTCAAACAACGAGTTCATCTTTGACTCGAAGTTTAGGTTCATGTTTGACCTGGGTTTCAAACAACGGGTTCATGTTTTACTCGAAGTTTAGGTTTATGTCTGACCTGGGTTTCAAACAACGGTTTCATGTTTGACTCGAAGTTTAGGTTCATGTTTGACCTAGGTTTCAAACAACGGGTTCATGTTTGACTCGAAGTTTAGGTTCATGTTTGACCTGGGTTTCAAACAACGGGTTAATGTTTGATTCGAAGTTTAGGTTCATGTTAGACCTGGGTTTCAAACAACGAGTTCATCTTTGACTCGAAGTTTAGGTTCATGTTTGACCTAGGTTTCAAACAACGGGTTCATGTTTGACTCGAAGTTTAGGTTTATGTTTGACTTGGGTTTCAAACAACGGTTTCATGTTTAACTCGAAGTTTAGGTTCATGTTTGACCTGGGCTTCAAACAACGGGTTCATATTTTACTCGACTTTTAGGTTCATGTTTGAACTGGGCTTCAAACAACGGGTTCATATTTTACTCGAAGTTTAGTTTCATGTTTGACTCGAAGTTTAGGTTCATTTTTGACCTGGGTTTCAAACAACGGGTTCATGTTTGACTCGAAGTTTAGGTTCATTTTTTACCTGGGTTTCAAATAACGGGTTCATGTTTGACTCGAAGTCTAGGTTCATATCTGACCTGCTTTCAAACAACGGGTTCATGTTTAACTCGAAGTTTAGGTTCATGTTTGACCTGGGTTTCAACCAACGGGTTCATGTTATCTCGGAGTTAAGGTTTATGTTTGACCTGGGTTTCAAACAACGGGTTAATGTTTGATTCGAAGTTTAGGTTCATGTTTGATCTGGGTTTCAAACAACGGGTTCGTGTTTGACTCGAAGTTTAGGTTCATGTTTGACCTGGGTTTCAAACAACGGGTTCGTGTATGACTCGAAGTTAAGGTTCATGTTTGACCTGGGTTTCAAACAACAGGTTCATGTTTGACTCAATGTTTAGGTTCATGTTTGACCTGGGTTTCAAACAATGGGTTCATGTTTAACTCGAAGTTTAGGTTCATGTTTGACCTGGGATTCAAACAACGGGTTCTTGTTTGACTCGAAGTTTAGGCTCATGTTTGACCTGGGCTTCAAACAACAGGTTCATGTTTGACTCAAAGTTTAGGCTCATGTCTGACCTGGGTTTTAAACAACGGGTTCATGTTTGACTCAAAGTTTAGGTTCATGTTTGACCTGGATTTCAAACAACGGGTTCATGTTTGACTCAAAGTTTAGGTTCATGTTTGACTCGAAGTTTAGGTTCATTTTTCACCTGGGTTTCAAACAACGGGTTCTAGTTTGACTCGAAGTTTAGGTTCATTTGTTACCTGGGTTTCAAATAACGGGTTCATGTTTGACTCGAAGTCTAGGTTCATATCTGACCTGCTTTCAAATAACGGGTTCATGTTTGACTCGATGTTTAAGTTCATGTTTGATCTGGATTTCAAACAACGGGTTCATGATTGACTCAAAGTTCATGTTTGACCTGGGTTTCAAACAAAGAGTTCATGTTTGACTCGAAGTTTAGGTTCATGTTTGACTTGGGTTTCAAACAACGGGTTCATGTTTGACTCGAAGTTTAGGTTCATATCTGACCTGGGTTTCAAACAACGGGTTCATGTTTAACTCAAAGTTTAGGATCATGTTTGACCTGGGTTTCAAACAACGGGTTCATGTTTGACTCGGAGTTAAGGTTCATGTTTGACCTGGGTTTCAAACAACGGGTTAATGTTTGATTCGAAGTTTAGGTTCATGTTTGACCTGGGTTTCAAACAACGAGTTCATCTTTGACTCGAAGTTTAGGTTCATGTTTGACCTGGGTTTCAAACAACGGGTTCATGTTTTACTCGAAGTTTAGGTTTATGTCTGACCTGGGTTTCAAACAACGGTTTCATGTTTGACTCGAAGTTTAGGTTCATGTTTGACCTAGGTTTCAAACAACGGGTTCATGTTTGACTCGAAGTTTAGGTTCATGTTTGACCTGGTTTTCAAACAACGGGTTAATGTTTGATTCGAAGTTTAGGTTCATGTTTGACCTGGGTTTCAAACAACGAGTTCATCTTTGACTCGAAGTTTAGGTTCATGTTTGACCTGGGTTTCAAACAACGGGTTCATGTTTTACTCGAAGTTTAGGTTTATGTCTGACCTGGGTTTCAAACAACGGTTTCATGTTTGACTCGAAGTTTAGGTTCATGTTTGACCTAGGTTTCAAACAACGGGTTCATGTTTGACTCGAAGTTTAGGTTCATGTTTGACCTGGGTTTCAAACAACGGGTTAATGTTTGATTCGAAGTTTAGGTTCATGTTAGACCTGGGTTTCAAACAACGAGTTCATCTTTGACTCGAAGTTTAGGTTCATGTTTGACCTAGGATTCAAACAACGGGTTCATGTTTGACTCGAAGTTTAGGTTCATGTTTGACCTGGGCTTCAAACAACGGGTTCATATTTTACTCGACTTTTAGGTTCATGTTTGAACTGGGCTTCAAACAACGGGTTCATATTTTACTCGAAGTTTAGTTTCATGTTTGACTCGAAGTTTAGGTTCATTTTTGACCTGGGTTTCAAACAACGGGTTCATGTTTGACTCGAAGTTTAGGTTCATTTTTTACCTGGGTTTCAAATAACGGGTTCATGTTTGACTCGAAGTCTAGGTTCATATCTGACCTGCTTTCAAACAACGGGTTCATGTTTGACTCGATGTTTAGGTTCATGTTTGATCTGGGTTTCAAACAACGGGTTCATGTTTGGCTCAAAGTTTAGGTTCATGTTTGACATGGGTTTCAAACAACGAGTTCATGTTTGACTCGAAGTTTAGGTTCATGTTTGACCTGGGTTTCAAACAACGGGTTCATGTTTGTCTCGAAGTTTAGGTTCATATCTGACCTGGGTTTCAAACAACGGGTTCATGTTTGACTCGAAGTTTAGGTTCATGTTTGACATGGGTTTCAAACAACGGGATCATGTTTGACTCGAAGTTTAGGTTCATGTTTGACCTAGGCTTCAAACAACGGGTTCATGTTTTACTCGACGTTTAGGTTCATGTTTGAACTGGGCTTCAAACAACAAGTTCATATTTTACTCGAAGTTTAGTTTCATGTTTGACCTGGGCTTCAAACAACGGGTTCATGTTTGACTCGAAGTTTAGGTTCATGTTTGAGCTGGGTTTCAAACAACGGGTTCATGTTTGACTCGAAGTTTAGGTTCATATTTGACCTGGGTTTCAAACAACTGGTTCATGTTTGACTCGAAGTTTAGGTTCATGTTTGACATGGGTTTCAAACAACGGGATCATGTTTGACTCGAAGTTTAGGTTCATGTTTGACCTAGGCTTCAAACAACGGGTTCATGTTTTACTCGACGTTTAGGTTCATGTTTGAACTGGGCTTCAAACAACAAGTTCATATTTTACTCGAAGTTTAGTTTCATGTTTTTCCTGGGCTTCAAACAACGGGTTCATGTTTGACTCGAAGTTTAGGTTCATGTTTGACATGGGTTTCAAACAACGGGTTCATGTTTTACTCGACGTTTAGGTTCATGTTTAAACTGGGCTTCAAACAACAAGTTCATATTTTACTCGAAGTTTAGTTTCATGTTTGACCTGGGCTTCAAACAACTGGTTCATGTTTGACTCGAAGTTTAGGCTCAGTATTGACCTGGGTTTCAAATAACGGGTTCATGTTTGACTCAAAGTTTAGGTTCATCTTTTACCTGGGTTTCAAACAACGGGTTCATGTTTGACTCGAAGCTTAGGTTCATATCTGACCTGGGTTTCAAATAGTGGGTTCATGTTTGACTCGAAGTTTAGGTTCATGTTTGACCTGGGTTTCAAACAATGGGTTCATGTTTGACTCGAAGTTTAGGTTCATTGTTGACTTGGGTTTCAAACAACGGGTTCATGTTTGACTCGAAGTTTAGGTTCATTTTTTACCTGGGTTTCAAATAACGGGTTCATGTTTGACTCGAAGTCTAGGTTCATATCTGACCTGCTTTCAAACAACAGGTTCATGTTTGACTCGATGTTTAGGTTCATGTTTGACCTGGGTTTCAAACAACGGGTTCATGTTTGGCTCAAAGTTTAGGTTCATGTTTGACATGGGATTCAAACAACGAGTTCATGTTTGACTCGAAGTTTAGGTTCATGTTTGACCTGGGTTTCAAACAACGGGTTCATGTTTGACTCGAAGTTTAGGTTCATATCTGACCTGGGTTTCAAACAACGGGTTCATGTTTAACTCGAAGTTTAGGTTCATGTTTGACCTGGGTTTCAACCAACGGGTTCATGTTATCTCGGAGTTAAGGTTTATGTTTGACCTGGGTTTCAAACAACGGGTTAATGTTTGATTCGAAGTTTAGGTTCATGTTTGATCTGGGTTTCAAACAACGAGTTCATCTTTGACTCGAAGTTTAGGTTCATGTTTGACCTGGGTTTCAAACAACGGGTTCATGTTTGACTCAAAGTTTAGGTTCATGCTTGACCTGGGTTTCAAACAACGGTTTCATGTTTGACTCGAAGTTTAGGTTCATGTTTGACCTAGGTTTCAAACAACGGGTTCGTGTTTGACTCGAAGTTTAGGTTCATGTTTGACCTGGGTTTCAAACAACGGGTTCGTGTATGACTCGAAGTTAAGGTTCATGTTTGACCTGGGTTTCAAACAACAGGTTCATGTTTGACTCAAAGTTTAGGTTCATGTTTGACCTGGGTTTCAAACAATGGGTTCATGTTTGACTCGAAGTTTAGGTTCATGTTTGACCTGGGATTCAAACAACGGGTTCTTGTTTGACTCGAAGTTTAGGCTCATGTTTGACCTGGGCTTCAAACAACAGGTTCATGTTTGACTCAAAGTTTAGGCTCATGTCTGACCTGGGTTTCAAACAACAGGTTCATGTTTGACTCAAAGTTTAGGCTCATGTCTGACCTGGGTTTCAAACAACGGGTTCATGTTTGACTCAAAGTTTAGGTTCATGTTTGACCTGGGTTTCAAACAATGGGTTCATGTTTGACTCGAAGTTTAGGTTCATGTTTGACCTGGGATTCAAACAACGGGTTCTTGTTTGACTCGAAGTTTAGGCTCATGTTTGACCTGGGCTTCAAACAACAGGTTCATGTTTGACTCAAAGTTTAGGCTCATGTCTGACCTGGGTTTCAAACAACGGGTTCATGTTTGACTCAAAGTTTAGGTTCATGTTTGACCTGGATTTCAAACAACGGGTTCATGTTTGACTCAAAGTTTAGGTTCATGTTTGACTCGAAGTTTAGGTTCATTTTTCACCTGGGTTTCAAACAACGGGTTCTAGTTTGACTCGAAGTTTAGGTTCATTTGTTACCTGGGTTTCAAATAACGGGTTCATGTTTGACTCGAAGTCTAGGTTCATATCTGACCTGCTTTCAAATAACGGGTTCATGTTTGACTCGATGTTTAAGTTCATGTTTGATCTGGATTTCAAACAACGGGTTCATGATTGACTCAAAGTTCATGTTTGACCTGGGTTTCAAACAAAGAGTTCATGTTTGACTCGAAGTTTAGGTTCATGTTTGACTTGGGTTTCAAACAACGGGTTCATGTTTGACTCGAAGTTTAGGTTCATATCTGACCTGGGTTTCAAACAACGGGTTCATGTTTAACTCAAAGTTTAGGTTCATGTTTGACCTGGGTTTCAAACAACGGGTTAATGTTTGATTCGAAGTTTAGGTTCATGTTTGACCTGGGTTTCAAACAATGAGTTCATCTTTGACTCGAAGTTTAGGTTCATGTTTGACCTGGGTTTCAAACAACGGGTTCATGTTTGACTCGAAGTTTAGGTTTATGTCTGACCTGGATTTCAAACAACGGTTTCATGTTTGACTCGAAGTTTAGGTTCATGTTTGACCTAGGTTTCAAACAACGGGTTCATGTTTGACTCGAAGTTTAGGTTCATGTTTGACCTGGGTTTCAAACAACGGGTTAATGTTTGATTCGAAGTTTAGGTTCATGTTAGACCTGGGTTTCAAACAACGAGTTCATCTTTGACTCGAAGTTTAGGTTCATGTTTGACCTAGGTTTCAAACAACGGGTTCATGTTTGACTCGAAGTTTAGGTTTATGTTTGACCTGGGTTTCAAACAACGGTTTCATGTTTGACTCCAAGTTTAGGTTCATGTTTGACCTGGGCTTCAAACAACGGGTTCATATTTTACACGACTTTTAGGTTCATGTTTGAACTGGGCTTCAAACAACGGGTTCATATTTTACTCGAAGTTTAGTTTCATGTTTGACTCGAAGTTTAGGTTCATTTTTGACCTGGGTTTCAAACAACGGGTTCATGTTTGACTCGAAGTTTAGGTTCATTTTTTACCTGGGTTTCAAATAACGGGTTCATGTTTGACTCGAAGTCTAGGTTCATATCTGACCTGCTTTCACACAACGGGTTCATGTTTGACTCAATGTTTAGGTTCATGTTTGACCTGTGTTTCAAACAACGGGTTCATGTTTGGCTCAAAGTTTAGGTTCATGTTTGACATGGGTTTCAAACAACGAGTTCATGTTTGACTCGAAGTTTAGGTTCATGTTTGACCTGGGTTTCAAACAACGGGTTCATGTTTGACTCGAAGTTTAGGTTCATATATGACCTGGGTTTCAAACAACGGGTTCATGTTTAACTCGAAGTTTAGGTTCATGTTTGACCTGGGTTTCAACCAACGGGTTCATGTTATCTCGGAGTTAAGGTTTATGTTTGACCTGGGTTTCAAACAATGGGTTAATGTTTGATTCGAAGTTTAGGTTCATGTTTGACCTAGGCTTCAAACAACGGGTTCATGTTTTACTCGACGTTTAGGTTCAGGTTTGAACTGGGCTTCAAACAACAAGTTCATATTTTACTCGAAGTTTAGTTTCATGTTTGACCTGGGTTTCAAACAACGGGTTCATGTTTGACTCGAAGTTTAGGTTCATGTTTGACCTGGGTTTCAAACAACGGGTTCATGTTTGACTCGAAGTTTAGGTTCATATCTGACCTGGGTTTCAAACAACGGGTTCATGTTTGACTCGAAGTTTAGGTTCATGTTTGACATGGGTTTCAAACAACGGGATCATGTTTGACTCGAAGTTTAGGTTCATGTTTGACCTAGGCTTCAAACAACGGGTTCATGTTTTACTCGACGTTTAGGTTCATGTTTGAACTGGGCTTCAAACAACAAGTTCATATTTTACTCGAAGTTTAGTTTCATGTTTGACCTGGGCTTCAAACAACGGGTTCATGTTTGACTCGAAGTTTAGGTTCATGTTTGACCTGGGATTCAAACAACGGGTTCTTGTTTGACTCGAAGTTTAGGCTCATGTTTGACCTGGGCTTCAAACAACAGGTTCATGTTTGACTCAAAGTTTAGGCTCATGTCTGACCTGGGTTTCAAACAACGGGTTCATGTTTGACTCAAAGTTTAGGTTCATGTTTGACCTGGGTTTCAAACAATGGGTTCATGTTTGACTCGAATTTTAGGTTCATGTTTGACCTGGGATTCAAACAACGGGTTCTTGTTTGACTCGAAGTTTAGGCTCATGTTTGACCTGGGCTTCAAACAACAGGTTCATGTTTGACTCAAAGTTTAGGCTCATGTCTGACCTGGGTTTCAAACAACGGGTTCATGTTTGACTCAAAGTTTAGGTTCATGTTTGACCTGGATTTCAAACAACGGGTTCATGTTTGACTCAAAGTTTAGGTTCATGTTTGACTCGAAGTTTAGGTTCATTTTTCACCTGGGTTTCAAACAACGGGTTCTAGTTTAACTCGAAGTTTAGGTTCATTTGTTACCTGGGTTTCAAATAACGGGTTCATGTTTGACTCGAAGTCTAGGTTCATATCAGACTTGCTTTCAAATAACGGGTTCATGTTTGACTCGATGTTTAAGTTCATGTTTGATCTGGATTTCAGACAACGGGTTCATGATTGACTCAAAGTTCATGTTTGACCTGGGTTTCAAACAAAGAGTTCATGTTTGACTCGAAGTTTAGGTTCATGTTTGACTTGGGTTTCAAACAACGGGTTCATGTTTGACTCGAAGTTTAGGTTCATATCTGACCTGGGTTTCAAACAACGGGTTCATGTTTAACTCAAAGTTTAGGTTCATGTTTGACCTGGGTTTCAAACAACGGGTTAATGTTTGATTCGAAGTTTAGGTTCATGTTTGACCTGGGTTTCAAACAACGAGTTCATCTTTGACTCGAAGTTTAGGTTCATGTTTGACCTGGGTTTCAAACAACGGGTTCATGTTTGACTCGAAGTTTAGGTTTATGTCTGACCTGGGTTTCAAACAACGGTTTCATGTTTGACTCGAAGTTTAGGTTCATGTTTGACCTAGGTTTCAAACAACGGGTTCATGTTTGACTCGAAGTTTAGGTTCATGTTTGACCTGGGTTTCAAACAACGGGTTAATGTTTGATTCGAAGTTTAGGTTCATGTTAGACCTGGGTTTCAAACAACGAGTTCATCTTTGACTCGAAGTTTAGGTTCATGTTTGACCTAGGTTTCAAACAACGGGTTCATGTTTGACTCGAAGTTTAGGTTTATGTTTGACCTGGGTTTCAAACAACGGTTTCATGTTTGACTCCAAGTTTAGGTTCATGTTTGACCTGGGCTTCAAACAACGGGTTCATATTTTACTCGACTTTTAGGTTCATGTTTGAACTGGGCTTCAAACAACGGGTTCATATTTTACTCGAAGTTTAGTTTCATGTTTGACTCGAAGTTTAGGTTCATTTTTGACCTGGGTTTCAAACAACGGGTTCATGTTTGACTCGAAGTTTAGGTTCATTTTTTACCTGGGTTTCAAATAACGGGTTCATGTTTGACTCGAAGTCTAGGTTCATATCTGACCTGCTTTCACACAACGGGTTCATGTTTGACTCGATGTTTAGGTTCATGTTTGACCTGGGTTTCAAACAACGGGTTCATGTTTGGCTCAAAGTTTAGGTTGATGTTTGACATGGGTTTCAAACAACGAGTTCATGTTTGACTCGAAGTTTAGGTTCATGTTTGACCTGGGTTTCAAACAACGGGTTCATGTTTGACTCGAAGTTTAGGTTCATATATGACCTGGGTTTCAAACAACGGGTTCATGTTTAACTCGAAGTTTAGGTTCATGTTTGACCTGGGTTTCAACCAACGGGTTCATGTTATCTCGGAGTTAAGGTTTATGTTTGACCTGGGTTTCAAACAATGGGTTAATGTTTGATTCGAAGTTTAGGTTCATGTTTGACCTAGGCTTCAAACAACGGGTTCATGTTTTACTCGACGTTTAGGTTCATGTTTGAACTGGGCTTCAAACAACAAGTTCATATTTTACTCGAAGTTTAGTTTCATGTTTGACCTGGGTTTCAAACAACGGGTTCATGTTTGACTCGAAGTTTAGGTTCATGTTTGACCTGGGTTTCAAACAACGGGTTCATGTTTGACTCGAAGTTTAGGTTCATATCTGACCTGGGTTTCAAACAACGGGTTCATGTTTGACTCGAAGTTTAGGTTCATGTTTGACATGGGTTTCAAACAACGGGATCATGTTTGACTCGAAGTTTAGGTTCATGTTTGACCTAGGCTTCAAACAACGGGTTCATGTTTTACTCGACGTTTAGGTTCATGTTTGAACTGGGCTTCAAACAACAAGTTCATATTTTACTCGAAGTTTAGTTTCATGTTTGACCTGGGCTTCAAACAACGGGTTCATGTTTGACTCGAAGTTTAGGTTCATGTTTGACCTGGGATTCAAACAACGGGTTCTTGTTTGACTCGAAGTTTAGGCTCATGTTTGACCTGGGCTTCAAACAACAGGTTCATGTTTGACTCAAAGTTTAGGCTCATGTCTGACCTGGGTTTTAAACAACGGGTTCATGTTTGACTCAAAGTTTAGGTTCATGTTTGACCTGGGTTTCAAACAATGGGTTCATGTTTGACTCGAATTTTAGGTTCATGTTTGACCTGGGATTCAAACAACGGGTTCTTGTTTGACTCGAAGTTTAGGCTCATGTTTGACCTGGGCTTCAAACAACAGGTTCATGTTTGACTCAAAGTTTAGGCTCATGTCTGACCTGGGTTTCAAACAACGGGTTCATGTTTGACTCAAAGTTTAGGTTCATGTTTGACCTGGATTTCAAACAACGGGTTCATGTTTGACTCAAAGTTTAGGTTCATGTTTGACTCGAAGTTTAGGTTCATTTTTCACCTGGGTTTCAAACAACGGGTTCTAGTTTAACTCGAAGTTTAGGTTCATTTGTTACCTGGGTTTCAAATAACGGGTTCATGTTTGACTCGAAGTCTAGGTTCATATCAGACCTGCTTTCAAATAACGGGTTCATGTTTGACTCGATGTTTAAGTTCATGTTTGATCTGGATTTCAGACAACGGGTTCATGATTGACTCAAAGTTCATGTTTGACCTGGGTTTCAAACAAAGAGTTCATGTTTGACTCGAAGTTTAGGTTCATGTTTGACTTGGGTTTCAAACAACGGGTTCATGTTTGACTCGAAGTTTAGGTTCATATCTGACCTGGGTTTCAAACAACGGGTTCATGTTTAACTCAAAGTTTAGGTTCATGTTTGACCTGGGTTTCAAACAACGGGTTAATGTTTGATTCGAAGTTTAGGTTCATGTTTGACCTGGGTTTCAAACAACGAGTTCATCTTTGACTCGAAGTTTAGGTTCATGTTTGACCTGGGTTTCAAACAACGGGTTCATGTTTGACTCGAAGTTTAGGTTTATGTCTGACCTGGGTTTCAAACAACGGTTTCATGTTTGACTCGAAGTTTAGGTTCATGTTTGACCTAGGTTTCAAACAACGGGTTCATGTTTGACTCGAAGTTTAGGTTCATGTTTGACCTGGGTTTCAAACAACGGGTTAATGTTTGATTCAAAGTTTAGGTTCATGTTAGACCTGGGTTTCAAACAACGAGTTCATCTTTGACTAGAAGTTTAGGTTCATGTTTGACCTAGGTTTCAAACAACGGGTTCATGTTTGACTCGAAGTTTAGGTTTATGTTTGACCTGGGTTTCAAACAACGGTTTCATGTTTGACTCCAAGTTTAGGTTCATGTTTGACCTGGGCTTCAAACAACGGGTTCATATTTTACTCGACTTTTAGGTTCATGTTTGAACTGGGCTTCAAACAACGGGTTCATATTTTACTCGAAGTTTAGTTTCATGTTTGACTCGAAGTTTAGGTTCATTTTTGACCTGGGTTTCAAACAACGGGTTCATGTTTGACTCGAAGTTTAGGTTCATTTTTTACCTGGGTTTCAAATAACGGGTTCATGTTTGACTCGAAGTCTAGGTTCATATCTGACCTGCTTTCACACAACGGGTTCATGTTTGACTCGATGTTTAGGTTCATGTTTGACCTGGGTTTCAAACAACGGGTTCATGTTTGGCTCAAAGTTTAGGTTGATGTTTGACATGGGTTTCAAACAACGAGTTCATGTTTGACTCGAAGTTTAGGTTCATGTTTGACCTGGGTTTCAAACAACGGGTTCATGTTTGACTCGAAGTTTAGGTTCATATATGACCTGGGTTTCAAACAACGGGTTCATGTTTAACTCGAAGTTTAGGTTCATGTTTGACCTGGGTTTCAACCAACGGGTTCATGTTATCTCGGAGTTAAGGTTTATGTTTGACCTGGGTTTCAAACAATGGGTTAATGTTTGATTCGAAGTTTAGGTTCATGTTTGACCTAGGCTTCAAACAACGGGTTCATGTTTTACTCGACGTTTAGGTTCATGTTTGAACTGGGCTTCAAACAACAAGTTCATATTTTACTCGAAGTTTAGTTTCATGTTTGACCTGGGTTTCAAACAACGGGTTCATGTTTGACTCGAAGTTTAGGTTCATGTTTGACCTGGGTTTCAAACAACGGGTTCATGTTTGACTCGAAGTTTAGGTTCATATCTGACCTGGGTTTCAAACAACGGGTTCATGTTTGACTCGAAGTTTAGGTTCATGTTTGACATGGGTTTCAAACAACGGGATCATGTTTGACTCGAAGTTTAGGTTCATGTTTGACCTGGGCTTCAAACAACGGGTTCATGTTTTACTCGACGTTTAGGTTCATGTTTGAACTGGGCTTCAAACAACAAGTTCATATTTTACTCGAAGTTTAGTTTCATGTTTGACCTGGGCTTCAAACAACGGGTTCATGTTTGACTCGAAGTTTAGGTTCATGTTTGACATGGGTTTCAAACAACGGGTTCATGTTTTACTCGACGTTTAGGTTCATGTTTAAACTGGGCTTCAAACAACAAGTTCATATTTTACTCGAAGTTTAGTTTCATGTTTGACCTGGGCTTCAAACAACTGGTTCATGTTTGACTCGAAGTTTAGGCTCATGTTTGACCTGGGCTTCAAACAACAGGTTCATGTTTGACTCAAAGTTTAGGCTCATGTCTGACCTGGGTTTCAAACAACGGGTTCATGTTTGACTCAAAGTTTAGGTTCATGTTTGACCTGGATTTCAAACAACGGGTTCATGTTTGACTCAAAGTTTAGGTTCATGTTTGACTCGAAGTTTAGGTTCATTTTTCACCTGGGTTTCAAACAACGGGTTCTAGTTTGACTCGAAGTTTAGGTTCATTTGTTACCTGGGTTTCAAATAACGGGTTCATGTTTGACTCGAAGTCTAGGTTCATATCTGACCTGCTTTCAAATAACGGGTTCATGTTTGACTCGATGTTTAAGTTCATGTTTGAAATGGATTTCAAACAACGGGTTCATGATTGACTCAAAGTTCATGTTTGACCTGGGTTTCAAACAAAGAGTTCATGTTTGACTCGAAGTTTAGGTTCATGTTTGACTTGGGTTTCAAACAACGGGTTCATGTTTGACTCGAAGTTTAGGTTCATATCTGACCTGGGTTTCAAACAACGGGTTCATGTTTAACTCAAAGTTTAGGTTCATGTTTGACCTGGGTTTCAAACAACGGGTTAATGTTTGATTCGAAGTTTAGGTTCATGTTTGACCTGGGTTTCAAACAACGAGTTCATCTTTGACTCGAAGTTTAGGTTCATGTTTGACCTGGGTTTCAAACAACGGGTTCATGTTTGACTCGAAGTTTAGGTTTATGTCTGACCTGGATTTCAAACAACGGTTTCATGTTTGACTCGAAGTTTAGGTTCATGTTTGACCTAGGTTTCAAACAACGGGTTCATGTTTGACTCGAAGTTTAGGTTCATGTTTGACCTGGGTTTCAAACAACGGGTTAATGTTTGATTCGAAGTTTAGGTTCATGTTAGACCTGGGTTTCAAACAACGAGTTCATCTTTGACTCGAAGTTTAGGTTCATGTTTGACCTAGGTTTCAAACAACGGGTTCATGTTTGACTCGAAGTTTAGGTTTATGTTTGACCTGGGTTTCAAACAACGGTTTCATGTTTGACTCCAAGTTTAGGTTCATGTTTGACCTGGGCTTCAAACAACGGGTTCATATTTTACTCGACTTTTAGGTTCATGTTTGAACTGGGCTTCAAACAACGGGTTCATATTTTACTCGAAGTTTAGTTTCATGTTTGACTCGAAGTTTAGGTTCATTTTTGACCTGGGTTTCAAACAACGGGTTCATGTTTGACTCGAAGTTTAGGTTCATTTTTTACCTGGGTTTCAAATAACGGGTTCATGTTTGACTCGAAGTCTAGGTTCATATCTGACCTGCTTTCACACAACGGGTTCATGTTTGACTCAATGTTTAGGTTCATGTTTGACCAGGGTTTCAAACAACGGGTTCATGTTTGGCTCAAAGTTTAGGTTCATGTTTGACATGGGTTTCAAACAACGAGTTCATGTTTGACTCGAAGTTTAGGTTCATGTTTGACCTGGGTTTCAAACAACGGGTTCATGTTTGACTCGAAGTTTAGGTTCATATATGACCTGGGTTTCAAACAACGGGTTCATGTTTAACTCGAAGTTTAGGTTCATGTTTGACCTGGGTTTCAACCAACGGGTTCATGTTATCTCGGAGTTAAGGTTTATGTTTGACCTGGGTTTCAAACAATGGGTTAATGTTTGATTCGAAGTTTAGGTTCATGTTTGACCTAGGCTTCAAACAACGGGTTCATGTTTTACTCGACGTTTAGGTTCATGTTTGAACTGGGCTTCAAACAACAAGTTCATATTTTACTCGAAGTTTAGTTTCATGTTTGACCTGGGTTTCAAACAACGGGTTCATGTTTGACTCGAAGTTTAGGTTCATGTTTGACCTGGGTTTCAAACAACGGGTTCATGTTTGACTCGAAGTTTAGGTTCATATCTGACCTGGGTTTCAAACAACGGGTTCATGTTTGACTCGAAGTTTAGGTTCATGTTTGACATGGGTTTCAAACAACGGGATCATGTTTGACTCGAAGTTTAGGTTCATGTTTGACCTAGGCTTCAAACAACGGGTTCATGTTTTACTCGACGTTTAGGTTCATGTTTGAACTGGGCTTCAAACAACAAGTTCATATTTTACTCGAAGTTTAGTTTCATGTTTGACCTGGGCTTCAAACAACGGGTTCATGTTTGACTCGAAGTTTAGGTTCATGTTTGACCTGGGATTCAAACAACGGGTTCTTGTTTGACTCGAAGTTTAGGCTCATGTTTAAACTGGGCTTCAAACAACAAGTTCATATTTTACTCGAAGTTTAGTTTCATGTTTGACCTGGGCTTCAAACAACTGGTTCATGTTTGACTCGAAGTTTAGGCTCATGTTTGACCTGGGCTTCAAACAACAGGTTCATGTTTGACTCAAAGTTTAGGCTCATGTCTGACCTGGGTTTCAAACAACGGGTTCATGTTTGACTCAAAGTTTAGGTTCATGTTTGACCTGGATTTCAAACAACGGGTTCATGTTTGACTCAAAGTTTAGGTTCATGTTTGACTCGAAGTTTAGGTTCATTTTTCACCTGGGTTTCAAACAACGGGTTCTAGTTTGACTCGAAGTTTAGGTTCATTTGTTACCTGGGTTTCAAATAACGGGTTCATGTTTGACTCGAAGTCTAGGTTCATATCTGACCTGCTTTCAAATAACGGGTTCATGTTTGACTCGATGTTTAAGTTCATGTTTGAAATGGATTTCAAACAACGGGTTCATGATTGACTCAAAGTTCATGTTTGACCTGGGTTTCAAACAAAGAGTTCATGTTTGACTCGAAGTTTAGGTTCATGTTTGACTTGGGTTTCAAACAACGGGTTCATGTTTGACTCGAAGTTTAGGTTCATATCTGACCTGGGTTTCAAACAACGGGTTCATGTTTAACTCAAAGTTTAGGTTCATGTTTGACCTGGGTTTCAAACAACGGGTTAATGTTTGATTCGAAGTTTAGGTTCATGTTTGACCTGGGTTTCAAACAACGAGTTCATCTTTGACTCGAAGTTTAGGTTCATGTTTGACCTGGGTTTCAAACAACGGGTTCATGTTTGACTCGAAGTTTAGGTTTATGTCTGACCTGGATTTCAAACAACGGTTTCATGTTTGACTCGAAGTTTAGGTTCATGTTTGACCTAGGTTTCAAACAACGGGTTCATGTTTGACTCGAAGTTTAGGTTCATGTTTGACCTGGGTTTCAAACAACGGGTTAATGTTTGATTCGAAGTTTAGGTTCATGTTAGACCTGGGTTTCAAACAACGAGTTCATCTTTGACTCGAAGTTTAGGTTCATGTTTGACCTAGGTTTCAAACAACGGGTTCATGTTTGACTCGAAGTTTAGGTTTATGTTTGACCTGGGTTTCAAACAACGGTTTCATGTTTGACTCCAAGTTTAGGTTCATGTTTGACCTGGGCTTCAAACAACGGGTTCATATTTTACTCGACTTTTAGGTTCATGTTTGAACTGGGCTTCAAACAACGGGTTCATATTTTACTCGAAGTTTAGTTTCATGTTTGACACGAAGTTTAGGTTCATTTTTGACCTGGGTTTCAAACAACGGGTTCATGTTTGACTCGAAGTTTAGGTTCATTTTTTACCTGGGTTTCAAATAACGGGTTCATGTTTGACTCGAAGTCTAGGTTCATATCTGACCTGCTTTCACACAACGGGTTCATGTTTGACTCAATGTTTAGGTTCATGTTTGACCAGGGTTTCAAACAACGGGTTCATGTTTGGCTCAAAGTTTAGGTTCATGTTTGACATGGGTTTCAAACAACGAGTTCATGTTTGACTCGAAGTTTAGGTTCATGTTTGACCTGGGTTTCAAACAACGGGTTCATGTTTGACTCGAAGTTTAGGTTCATATATGACCTGGGTTTCAAACAACGGGTTCATGTTTAACTCGAAGTTTAGGTTCATGTTTGACCTGGGTTTCAACCAACGGGTTCATGTTATCTCGGAGTTAAGGTTTATGTTTGACCTGGGTTTCAAACAATGGGTTAATGTTTGATTCGAAGTTTAGGTTCATGTTTGACCTAGGCTTCAAACAACGGGTTCATGTTTTACTCGACGTTTAGGTTCATGTTTGAACTGGGCTTCAAACAACAAGTTCATATTTTACTCGAAGTTTAGTTTCATGTTTGACCTGGGTTTCAAACAACGGGTTCATGTTTGACTCGAAGTTTAGGTTCATGTTTGACCTGGGTTTCAAACAACGGGTTCATGTTTGACTCGAAGTTTAGGTTCATATCTGACCTGGGTTTCAAACAACGGGTTCATGTTTGACTCGAAGTTTAGGTTCATGTTTGACATGGGTTTCAAACAACGGGATCATGTTTGACTCGAAGTTTAGGTTCATGTTTGACCTAGGCTTCAAACAACGAGTTCATGTTTTACTCGACGTTTAGGTTCATGTTTGAACTGGGCTTCAAACAACAAGTTCATATTTTACTCGAAGTTTAGTTTCATGTTTGACCTGGGCTTCAAACAACGGGTTCATGTTTGACTCGAAGTTTAGGTTCATGTTTGACCTGGGATTCAAACAACGGGTTCTTGTTTGACTCGAAGTTTAGGCTCATGTTTGACCTGGGCTTCAAACAACAGGTTCATGTTTGACTCAAAGTTTAGGCTCATGTCTGACCTGGGTTTCAAACAACGGGTTCATGTTTGACTCAAAGTTTAGGTTCATGTTTGACCTGGGTTTCAAACAATGGGTTCATGTTTGACTCGAATTTTAGGTTCATGTTTGACCTGGGATTCAAACAACGGGTTCTTGTTTGACTCGAAGTTTAGGCTCATGTTTGACCTGGGCTTCAAACAACAGGTTCATGTTTGACTCAAAGTTTAGGCTCATGTCTGACCTGGGTTTCAAACAACGGGTTCATGTTTGACTCAAAGTTTAGGTTCATGTTTGACCTGGATTTCAAACAACGGGTTCATGTTTGACTCAAAGTTTAGGTTCATGTTTGACTCGAAGTTTAGGTTCATTTTTCACCTGGGTTTCAAACAACGGGTTCTAGTTTAACTCGAAGTTTAGGTTCATTTGTTACCTGGGTTTCAAATAACGGGTTCATGTTTGACTCGAAGTCTAGGTTCATATCTGACCTGCTTTCAAATAACGGGTTCATGTTTGACTCGATGTTTAAGTTCATGTTTGATCTGGATTTCAGACAACGGGTTCATGATTGACTCAAAGTTCATGTTTGACCTGGGTTTCAAACAAAGAGTTCATGTTTGACTCGAAGTTTAGGTTCATGTTTGACTTGGGTTTCAAACAACGGGTTCATGTTTGACTCGAAGTTTAGGTTCATATCTGACCTGGGTTTCAAACAACGGGTTCATGTTTAACTCAAAGTTTAGGTTCATGTTTGACCTGGGTTTCAAACAACGGGTTAATGTTTGATTCGAAGTTTAGGTTCATGTTTGACCTGGGTTTCAAACAACGAGTTCATCTTTGACTCGAAGTTTAGGTTCATGTTTGACCTGGGTTTCAAACAACGGGTTCATGTTTGACTCGAAGTTTAGGTTTATGTCTGACCTGGGTTTCAAACAACGGTTTCATGTTTGACTCGAAGTTTAGGTTCATGTTTGACCTAGGTTTCAAACAACGGGTTCATGTTTGACTCGAAGTTTAGGTTCATGTTTGACCTGGGTTTCAAACAACGGGTTAATGTTTGATTCGAAGTTTAGGTTCATGTTAGACCTGGGTTTCAAACAACGAGTTCATCTTTGACTCGAAGTTTAGGTTCATGTTTGACCTAGGTTTCAAACAACGGGTTCATGTTTGACTCGAAGTTTAGGTTTATGTTTGACCTGGGTTTCAAACAACGGTTTCATGTTTGACTCCAAGTTTAGGTTCATGTTTGACCTGGGCTTCAAACAACGGGTTCATATTTTACTCGACTTTTAGGTTCATGTTTGAACTGGGCTTCAAACAACGGGTTCATATTTTACTCGAAGTTTAGTTTCATGTTTGACTCGAAGTTTAGGTTCATTTTTGACCTGGGTTTCAAACAACGGGTTCATGTTTGACTCGAAGTTTAGGTTCATTTTTTACCTGGGTTTCAAATAACGGGTTCATGTTTGACTCGAAGTCTAGGTTCATATCTGACCTGCTTTCACACAACGGGTTCATGTTTGACTCGATGTTTAGGTTCATGTTTGACCTGGGTTTCAAACAACGGGTTCATGTTTGGCTCAAAGTTTAGGTTGATGTTTGACATGGGTTTCAAACAACGAGTTCATGTTTGACTCGAAGTTTAGGTTCATGTTTGACCTGGGTTTCAAACAACGGGTTCATGTTTGACTCGAAGTTTAGGTTCATATATGACCTGGGTTTCAAACAACGGGTTCATGTTTAACTCGAAGTTTAGGTTCATGTTTGACCTGGGTTTCAACCAACGGGTTCATGTTATCTCGGAGTTAAGGTTTATGTTTGACCTGGGTTTCAAACAATGGGTTAATGTTTGATTCGAAGTTTAGGTTCATGTTTGACCTAGGCTTCAAACAACGGGTTCATGTTTTACTCGACGTTTAGGTTCATGTTTGAACTGGGCTTCAAACAACAAGTTCATATTTTACTCGAAGTTTAGTTTCATGTTTGACCTGGGTTTCAAACAACGGGTTCATGTTTGACTCGAAGTTTAGGTTCATGTTTGACCTGGGTTTTAAACAACGGGTTCATGTTTGACTCGAAGTTTAGGTTCATATCTGACCTGGGTTTCAAACAACGGGTTCATGTTTGACTCGAAGTTTAGGTTCATGTTTGACATGGGTTTCAAACAACGGGATCATGTTTGACTCGAAGTTTAGGTTCATGTTTGACCTAGGCTTCAAACAACGGGTTCATGTTTTACTCGACGTTTAGGTTCATGTTTGAACTGGGCTTCAAACAACAAGTTCATATTTTACTCGAAGTTTAGTTTCATGTTTGACCTGGGCTTCAAACAACGGGTTCATGTTTGACTCGAAGTTTAGGTTCATGTTTGACATGGGTTTCAAACAACGGGTTCATGTTTTACTCGACGTTTAGGTTCATGTTTAAACTGGGCTTCAAACAACAAGTTCATATTTTACTCGAAGTTTAGTTTCATGTTTGACCTGGGCTTCAAACAACTGGTTCATGTTTGACTCGAAGTTTAGGCTCATGTTTGACCTGGGTTTCAAATAACGGGTTCATGTTTGACTCAAAGTTTAGGTTCATCTTTTACCTGGGTTTCAAACAACGGGTTCATGTTTGACTCGAAGCTTAGTTTCATATCTGACCTGGGTTTCAAATAGTGGGTTCATGTTTGACTCGAAGTTTAGGTTCATGTTTGACCTGGGTTTCAAACAATGGGTTCATGTTTGACACGAAGTTTAGGTTCATTGTTGACCTGGGTTTCAAACAACGGGTTCATGTTTGACTCGAAGTTTAGGTTCATTTTTTACCTGGGTTTCAAATAACGGGTTCATGTTTGACTCGAAGTCTAGGTTCATATCTGACCTGCTTTCAAACAACAGGTTCATGTTTGACTCGATGTTTAGGTTCATGTTTGACCTGGGTTTCAAACAACGGGTTCATGTTTGGCTCAAAGTTTAGGTTCATGTTTGACATGGGTTTCAAACAACGAGTTCATGTTTGACTCGAAGTTTAGGTTCATGTTTGACCTGGGTTTCAAACAACGGGTTCATGTTTGACTCGAAGTTTAGGTTCATATCTGACCTGGGTTTCAAACAACGGGTTCATGTTTAACTCTAAGTTTAGGTTCATGTTTGACCTGGGTTTCAACCAACGGGTTCATGTTATCTCGGAGTTAAGGTTTATGTTTGACCTGGGTTTCAAACAACGGGTTAATGTTTGATTCGAAGTTTAGGTTCATGTTTGATCTGGGTTTCAAACAACGAGTTCATCTTTGACTCGAAGTTTAGGTTCATGTTTGACCTGGGTTTCAAACAACGGGTTCAGGTTTGACTCAAAGTTTAGGTTCATGTTTGACCTAGGTTTCAAACAACGGGTTCATATTTTACTCGACTTTTAGGTTCATGTTTGAACTGGGCTTCAAACAACGGGTTCATATTTTACTCGAAGTTTAGTTTCATGTTTGACTCGAAGTTTAGGTTCATTTTTGACCTGGGTTTCAAACAACGGGTTCATGTTTGACTCGAAGTTTAGGTTCATTTTTTACCTGGGTTTCAAATAACGGGTTCATGTTTGACTCGAAGTCTAGGTTCATATCTGACCTGCTTTCAAACAACGGGTTCATGTTTGACTCGATGTTTAGGTTCATGTTTGACTTGGGTTTCAAACAACGGGTTCATGTTTGGCTCAAAGTTTAGGTTCATGTTTGACATGGGTTTCAAACAACGAGTTCATGTTTGACTCGAAGTTTAGGTTCATGTTTGACCTGGGTTTCAAACAACGGGTTCATGTTTGACTCGAAGTTTAGGTTCATATCTGACCTGGGTTTCAAACAACGGGTTCATGTTTGACTCGAAGTTTAGGTTCATGTTTGACATGGGTTTCAAACAACGGGATCATGTTTGACTCGAAGTTTAGGTTCATGTTTGACCTAGGCTTCAAACAACGGGTTCATGTTTGACTCGATGTTTAAGTTCATGTTTGATCTGGATTTCAAACAACGGGTTCATGATTGACTCAAAGTTCATGTTTGACCTGGGTTTCAAACAAAGAGTTCATGTTTGACTCGAAGTTTAGGTTCATGTTTGACCTGGGTTTCAAACAACGGGTTCATGTTTGACTCGAAGTTTAGGTTCATATCTGACCTGGGTTTCAAACAACGGGTTCATGTTTAACTCAAAGTTTAGGTTCATGTTTGACCTGGGTTTCAAACAACGGGTTCATGTTTGACTCGGAGTTAAGGTTCATGTTTGACCTGGGTTTCAAACAACGGGTTAATGTTTGATTCGAAGTTTAGGTTCATGTTTGACCTGGGTTTCAAACAACGAGTTCATCTTTGACTCGAAGTTTAGGTTCATGTTTGACCTGGGTTTCAAACAACGGGTTCATGTTTGACTCGAAGTTTAGGTTTATGTCTGACCTGGGTTTCAAACAACGGTTTCATGTTTGACTCGAAGTTTAGGTTCATGTTTGACCTAGGTTTCAAACAACGGGTTCATGTTTGACTCAAAGTTTAGGTTCATGTTTGACCTGGGTTTCAAACAACGGGTTAATGTTTGATTCGAAGTTTAGGTTCATGTTAGACCTGGGTTTCAAACAACGAGTTCATCTTTGACTCGAAGTTTAGGTTCATGTTTGACCTAGGTTTCAAACAACGGGTTCATGTTTGACTCGAAGTTTAGGTTTATGTTTGACCTGGGTTTCAAACAACGGTTTCATGTTTGACTCCAAGTTTAGGTTCATGTTTGACCTGGGCTTCAAACAACGGGTTCATATTTTACTCGACTTTTAGGTTCATGTTTGAACTGGGCTTCAAACAACGGGTTCATATTTTACTCGAAGTTTAGTTTCATGTTTGACTCGAAGTTTAGGTTCATTTTTGACCTGGGTTTCAAACAACGGGTTCATGTTTGACTCAAAGTTTAGGTTCATTTTTTACCTGGGTTTCAAATAACGGGTTCATGTTTGACTCGAAGTCTAGGTTCATATCTGACCTGCTTTCACACAACGGGTTCATGTTTGACTCGATGTTTAGGTTCATGTTTGACCTGGGTTTCAAACAACGGGTCCATGTTTGGCTCAAAGTTTAGGTTCATGTTTGACATGGGTTTCAAACAACGAGTTCATGTTTGACTCGAAGTTTAGGTTCATGTTTGACCTGGGTTTCAAACAACGGGTTCATGTTTGACTCGAAGTTTAGGTTCATATATGACCTGGGTTTCAAACAACGGGTTCATGTTTAACTCGAAGTTTAGGTTCATGTTTGACCTGGGTTTCAACCAACGGGTTCATGTTATCTCGGAGTTAAGGTTTATGTTTGACCTGGGTTTCAAACAACGGGTTAATGTTTGATTCGAAGTTTAGGTTCATGTTTGACCTAGGCTTCAAACAACGGGTTCATGTTTTACTCGATGTTTAGGTTCATGTTTGAACTGGGCTTCAAACAACAAGTTCATATTTTACTCGAAGTTTAGTTTCATGTTTGACCTGGGTTTCAAACAACGGGTTCATGTTTGACTCGAAGTTTAGGTTCATGTTTGACCTGGGTTTCAAACAACGGGTTCATGTTTGACTCGAAGTTTAGGTTCATATCTGACCTGGGTTTCAAACAACGGGTTCATGTTTGACTCGAAGTTTAGGTTCATGTTTGACATGGGTTTCAAACAACGGGATCATGTTTGACTCGAAGTTTAGGTTCATGTTTGACCTAGGCTTCAAACAACGGGTTCATGTTTTACTCGACGTTTAGGTTCATGTTTGAACTGGGCTTCAAACAACAAGTTCATATTTTACTCGAAGTTTAGTTTCATGTTTGACCTGGGCTTCAAACAACGGGTTCATGTTTGACTCGAAGTTTAGGTTCATGTTTGACATGGGTTTCAAACAACGGGTTCATGTTTTACTCGACGTTTAGGTTCATGTTTAAACTGGGCTTCAAACAACAAGTTCATATTTTACTCGAAGTTTAGTTTCATGTTTGACCTGGGCTTCAAACAACTGGTTCATGTTTGACTCGAAGTTTAGGCTCATGTTTGACCTGGGTTTCAAATAACAGGTTCATGTTTGACTCAAAGTTTAGGTTCATCGTTTACCTGGGTTTCAAACAACGGGTTCATGTTTGACTCGAAGCTTAGTTTCATATCTGACCTGGGTTTCAAATAGTGGGTTCATGTTTGACTCGAAGTTTAGGTTCATGTTTGACCTGGGTTTCAAACAATGGGTTCATGTTTGACTCGAAGTTTAGGTTCATTGTTGACCTGGGTTTCAAACAACGGGTTCATGTTTGACTCGAAGTTTAGGTTCATTTTTTACCTGGGTTTCAAATAACGGGTTCATGTTTGACTCGAAGTCTAGGTTCATATCTGACCTGCTTTCAAACAACAGGTTCATGTTTGACTCGATGTTTAGGTTCATGTTTGACCTGGGTTTCAAACAACGGGTTCATGTTTGGCTCAAAGTTTAGGTTCATGTTTGACATGGGTTTCAAACAACGAGTTCATGTTTGACTCGAAGTTTAGGTTCATGTTTGACCTGGGTTTCAAACAACGGGTTCATGTTTGACTCGAAGTTTAGGTTCATATCTGACCTGGGTTTCAAACAACGGGTTCATGTTTAACTCGAAGTTTAGGTTCATGTTTGACCTGGGTTTCAACCAACGGGTTCATGTTATCTCGGAGTTAAGGTTTATGTTTGACCTGGGTTTCAAACAACGGGTTAATGTTTGATTCGAAGTTTAGGTTCATGTTTGACCTAGGTTTCAAACAACGGGTTCATATTTTACTCGAAGTTTAGGTTCATGTTTGAACTGGGCTTCAAACAACGGGTTCATATTTTACTCGAAGTTTAGTTTCATGTTTGACTCGAAGTTTAGGTTCATTTTTGACCTGGGTTTCAAACAACGGGTTCATGTTTGACTCGAAGTTTAGGTTCATTTTTTACCTGGGTTTCAAATAACGGGTTCATGTTTGACTCGAAGTCTAGGTTCATATCTGACCTGCTTTCAAACAACGGGTTCATGTTTGACTCGATGTTTAGGTTCATGTTTGACCTGGGTTTCAAACAACGGGTTCATGTTTGGCTCAAAGTTTAGGTTCATGTTTGACATGGGTTTCAAACAACGAGTTCATGTTTGACTCGAAGTTTAGGTTCATGTTTGACCTGGGTTTCAAACAACGGGTTCATGTTTGACTCGAAGTTTAGGTTCATATCTGACCTGGGTTTCAAACAACGGGTTCATGTTTGACTCGAAGTTTAGGTTCATGTTTGACATGGGTTTCAAACAACGGGATCATGTTTGACTCGAAGTTTAGGTTCATGTTTGACCTAGGCTTCAAACAACGGGTTCATGTTTGACTCGATGTTTAAGTTCATGTTTGATCTGGATTTCAAACAACGGGTTCATGATTGACTCAAAGTTCATGTTTGACCTGGGTTTCAAACAAAGAGTTCATGTTTGACTCGAAGTTTAGGTTCATGTTTGACCTGGGTTTCAAACAACGGGTTCATGTTTGACTCGAAGTTTAGGTTCATATCTGACCTGGGTTTCAAACAACGGGTTCATGTTTAACTCAAAGTTTAGGTTCATGTTTGACCTGGGTTTCAAACAACGGGTTCATGTTTGACTCGGAGTTAAGGTTCATGTTTGACCTGGGTTTCAAACAACGGGTTAATGTTTGATTCGAAGTTTAGGTTCATGTTTGACCTGGGTTTCAAACAACGAGTTCATCTTTGACTCGAAGTTTAGGTTCATGTTTGACCTGGGTTTCAAACAACGGGTTCATGTTTGACTCGAAGTTTAGGTTTATGTCTGACCTGGGTTTCAAACAACGGTTTCATGTTTGACTCGAAGTTTAGGTTCATGTTTGACCTAGGTTTCAAACAACGGGTTCATGTTTGACTCAAAGTTTAGGTTCATGTTTGACCTGGGTTTCAAACAACGGGTTAATGTTTGATTCGAAGTTTAGGTTCATGTTAGACCTGGGTTTCAAACAACGAGTTCATCTTTGACTCGAAGTTTAGGTTCATGTTTGACCTAGGTTTCAAACAACGGGTTCATGTTTGACTCGAAGTTTAGGTTTATGTTTGACCTGGGTTTCAAACAACGGTTTCATGTTTGACTCCAAGTTTAGGTTCATGTTTGACCTGGGCTTCAAACAACGGGTTCATATTTTACTCGACTTTTAGGTTCATGTTTGAACTGGGCTTCAAACAACGGGTTCATATTTTACTCGAAGTTTAGTTTCATGTTTGACTCGAAGTTTAGGTTCATTTTTGACCTGGGTTTCAAACAACGGGTTCATGTTTGACTCGAAGTTTAGGTTCATTTTTTACCTGGGTTTCAAATAACGGGTTCATGTTTGACTCGAAGTCTAGGTTCATATCTGACCTGCTTTCACACAACGGGTTCATGTTTGACTCGATGTTTAGGTTCATGTTTGACCTGGGTTTCAAACAACGGGTTCATGTTTGGCTCAAAGTTTAGGTTCATGTTTGACATGGGTTTCAAACAACGAGTTCATGTTTGACTCGAAGTTTAGGTTCATGTTTGACCTGGGTTTCAAACAACGGGTTCATGTTTGACTCGAAGTTTAGGTTCATATATGACCTGGGTTTCAAACAACGGGTTCATGTTTAACTCGAAGTTTAGGTTCATGTTAGACCTGGTTTTCAACCAACGGGTTCATGTTATCTCGGAGTTAAGGTTTATGTTTGACCTGGGTTTCAAACAACGGGTTAATGTTTGATTCGAAGTTTAGGTTCATGTTTGACCTAGGCTTCAAACAACGGGGTCATGTTTTACTCGACGTTTAGGTTCATGTTTGAACTGGGCTTCAAACAACAAGTTCATATTTTACTCGAAGTTTAGTTTCATGTTTGACCTGGGTTTCAAACAACGGGTTCATGTTTGACTCGAAGTTTAGGTTCATGTTTGACCTGGGTTTCAAACAACGGGTTCATGTTTGACTCGAAGTTTAGGTTTATGTTTGACCTGGGTTTCAAACAACGGTTTCATGTTTGACTCCAAGTTTAGGTTCATGTTTGACCTGGGCTTCAAACAACGGGTTCATATTTTACTCGACTTTTAGGTTCATGTTTGAACTGGGCTTCAAACAACGGGTTCATATTTTACTCGAAGTTTAGTTTCATGTTTGACTCGAAGTTTAGGTTCATTTTTGACCTGGGTTTCAAACAACGGGTTCTTGTTTGACTCGAAGTTTAGATTCATTTTTTACCTGGGTTTCAAATAACGGGTTCATGTTTGACTCGAAGTCTAGGTTCATATCTGACCTGCTTTCACACAACGGGTTCATGTTTGACTCGATGTTTAGGTTCATGTTTGACCTGGGTTTCAAACAACGGGTTCATGTTTGGCTCAAAGTTTAGGTTCATGTTTGACATGGGTTTCAAACAACGAGTTCATGTTTGACTCGAAGTTTAGGTTCATGTTTGACCTGGGTTTCAAACAACGGGTTCATGTTTGACTCGAAGTTTAGGTTCATATATGACCTGGGTTTCAAACAACGGGTTCATGTTTAACTCGAAGTTTAGGTTCATGTTTGACCTGGGTTTCAACCAACGGGTTCATGTTATCTCGGAGTTAAGGTTTATGTTTGACCTGGGTTTCAAACAACGGGTTAATGTTTGATTCGAAGTTTAGGTTCATGTTTGACCTAGGCTTCAAACAACGGGTTCATGTTTTACTCGACGTTTAGGTTCATGTTTGAACTGGGCTTCAAACAACAAGTTCATATTTTACTCGAAGTTTAGTTTCATGTTTGACCTGGGTTTCAAACAACGGGTTCATGTTTGACTCGAAGTTTAGGTTCATGTTTGACCTGGGTTTCAAACAACGGGTTCATGTTTGACTCGAAGTTTAGGTTCATATCTGACCTGGGTTTCAAACAACGGGTTCATGTTTGACTCGAAGTTTAGGTTCATGTTTGACATGGGTTTCAAACAACGGGATCATGTTTGACTCGAAGTTTAGGTTCATGTTTGACCTAGGCTTCAAACAACGGGTTCATGTTTTACTCGACGTTTAGGTTCATGTTTGAACTGGGCTTCAAACAACAAGTTCATATTTTACTCGAAGTTTAGTTTCATGTTTGACCTGGGCTTCAAACAACGGGTTCATGTTTGACTCGAAGTTTAGGTTCATGTTTGACATGGGTTTCAAACAACGGGTTCATGTTTTACTCGACGTTTAGGTTCATGTTTAAACTGGGCTTCAAACAACAAGTTCATATTTTACTCGAAGTTTAGTTTCATGTTTGACCTGGGCTTCAAACAACTGGTTCATGTTTGACTCGAAGTTTAGGCTCATGTTTGACCTGGGTTTCAAATAACAGGTTCATGTTTGACTCAAAGTTTAGGTTCATCGTTTACCTGGGTTTCAAACAACGGGTTCATGTTTGACTCGAAGCTTAGTTTCATATCTGACCTGGGTTTCAAATAGTGGGTTCATGTTTGACTCGAAGTTTAGGTTCATGTTTGACCTGGGTTTCAAACAATGGGTTCATGTTTGACTCGAAGTTTAGGTTCATTGTTGACCTGGGTTTCAAACAACGGGTTCATGTTTGACTCGAAGTTTAGGTTCATTTTTTACCTGGGTTTCAAATAACGGGTTCATGTTTGACTCGAAGTCTAGGTTCATATCTGACCTGCTTTCAAACAACAGGTTCATGTTTGACTCGATGTTTAGGTTCATGTTTGACCTGGGTTTCAAACAACGGGTTCATGTTTGGCTCAAAGTTTAGGTTCATGTTTGACATGGGTTTCAAACAACGAGTTCATGTTTGACTCGAAGTTTAGGTTCATGTTTGACCTGGGTTTCAAACAACGGGTTCATGTTTGACTCGAAGTTTAGGTTCATATCTGACCTGGGTTTCAAACAACGGGTTCATGTTTAACTCGAAGTTTAGGTTCATGTTTGACCTGGGTTTCAACCAACGGGTTCATGTTATCTCGGAGTTAAGGTTTATGTTTGACCTGGGTTTCAAACAACGGGTTAATGTTTGATTCGAAGTTTAGGTTCATGTTTGACCTAGGTTTCAAACAACGGGTTCATATTTTACTCGAAGTTTAGGTTCATGTTTGAACTGGGCTTCAAACAACGGGTTCATATTTTACTCGAAGTTTAGTTTCATGTTTGACTCGAAGTTTAGGTTCATTTTTGACCTGGGTTTCAAACAACGGGTTCATGTTTGACTCGAAGTTTAGGTTCATTTTTTACCTGGGTTTCAAATAACGGGTTCATGTTTGACTCGAAGTCTAGGTTCATATCAGACCTGCTTTCAAACAACGGGTTCATGTTTGACTCGATGTTTAGGTTCATGTTTGACCTGGGTTTCAAACAACGGGTTCATGTTTGGCTCAAAGTTTAGGTTCATGTTTGACATGGGTTTCAAACAACGAGTTCATGTTTGACTCGAAGTTTAGGTTCATGTTTGACCTGGGTTTCAAACAACGGGTTCATGTTTGACTCGAAGTTTAGGTTCATATCTGACCTGGGTTTCAAACAACGGGTTCATGTTTGACTCGAAGTTTAGGTTCATGTTTGACATGGGTTTCAAACAACGGGATCATGTTTGACTCGAAGTTTAGGTTCATGTTTGACCTAGGCTTCAAACAACGGGTTCATGTTTGACTCGATGTTTAAGTTCATGTTTGATCTGGATTTCAAACAACGGGTTCATGATTGACTCAAAGTTCATGTTTGACCTGGGTTTCAAACAAAGAGTTCATGTTTGACTCGAAGTTTAGGTTCATGTTTGACCTGGGTTTCAAACAACGGGTTCATGTTTGACTCGAAGTTTAGGTTCATATCTGACCTGGGTTTCAAACAACGGGTTCATGTTTAACTCAAAGTTTAGGTTCATGTTTGACCTGGGTTTCAAACAACGGGTTCATGTTTGACTCGGAGTTAAGGTTCATGTTTGACCTGGGTTTCAAACAACGGGTTAATGTTTGATTCGAAGTTTAGGTTCATGTTTGACCTGGGTTTCAAACAACGAGTTCATCTTTGACTCGAAGTTTAGGTTCATGTTTGACCTGGGTTTCAAACAACGGGTTCATGTTTGACTCGAAGTTTAGGTTTATGTCTGACCTGGGTTTCAAACAACGGTTTCATGTTTGACTCGAAGTTTAGGTTCATGTTTGACCTAGGTTTCAAACAACGGGTTCATGTTTGACTCAAAGTTTAGGTTCATGTTTGACCTGGGTTTCAAACAACGGGTTAATGTTTGATTCGAAGTTTAGGTTCATGTTAGACCTGGGTTTCAAACAACGAGTTCATCTTTGACTCGAAGTTTAGGTTCATGTTTGACCTAGGTTTCAAACAACGGGTTCATGTTTGACTCGTAGTTTAGGTTTATGTTTGACCTGGGTTTCAAACAACGGTTTCATGTTTGACTCCAAGTTTAGGTTCATGTTTGACCTGGGCTTCAAACAACGGGTTCATATTTTACTCGACTTTTAGGTTCATGTTTGAACTGGGCTTCAAACAACGGGTTCATATTTTACTCGAAGTTTAGTTTCATGTTTGACTCGAAGTTTAGGTTCATTTTTGACCTGGGTTTCAAACAACGGGTTCATGTTTGACTCGAAGTTTAGGTTCATTTTTTACCTGGGTTTCAAATAACGGGTTCATGTTTGACTCGAAGTCTAGGTTCATATCTGACCTGCTTTCACACAACGGGTTCATGTTTGACTCGATGTTTAGGTTCATGTTTGACCTGGGTTTCAAACAACGGGTTCATGTTTGGCTCAAAGTTTAGGTGCATGTTTGACATGGGTTTCAAACAACGAGTTCATGTTTGACTCGAAGTTTAGGTTCATGTTTGACCTGGGTTTCAAACAACGGGTTCATGTTTGACTCGAAGTTTAGGTTCATATATGACCTGGGTTTCAAACAACGGGTTCATGTTTAACTCGAAGTTTAGGTTCATGTTAGACCTGGGTTTCAACCAACGGGTTCATGTTATCTCGGAGTTAAGGTTTATGTTTGACCTGGGTTTCAAACAACGGGTTAATGTTTGATTCGAAGTTTAGGTTCATGTTTGACCTAGGCTTCAAACAACGGGTTCATGTTTTACTCGACGTTTAGGTTCATGTTTGAACTGGGCTTCAAACAACAAGTTCATATTTTACTCGAAGTTTAGTTTCATGTTTGACCTGGGTTTCAAACAACGGGTTCATGTTTGACTCGAAGTTTAGGTTCATGTTTGACCTGGGTTTCAAACAACGGGTTCATGTTTGACTCGAAGTTTAGGTTTATGTTTGACCTGGGTTTCAAACAACGGTTTCATGTTTGACTCCAAGTTTAGGTTCATGTTTGACCTGGGCTTCAAACAACGGGTTCATATTTTACTCGACTTTTAGGTTCATGTTTGAACTGGGCTTCAAACAACGGGTTCATATTTTACTCGAAGTTTAGTTTCATGTTTGACTCGAAGTTTAGGTTCATTTTTGACCTGGGTTTCAAACAACGGGTTCTTGTTTGACTCGAAGTTTTGGTTCATTTTTTACCTGGGTTTCAAATAACGGGTTCATGTTTGACTCGAAGTCTAGGTTCATATCTGACCTGCTTTCACACAACGGGTTCATGTTTGACTCGATGTTTAGGTTCATGTTTGACCTGGGTTTCAAACAACGGGTTCATGTTTGGCTCAAAGTTTAGGTTCATGTTTGACATGGGTTTCAAACAACGAGTTCCTGTTTGACTCGAAGTTTAGGTTCATGTTTGACCTGGGTTTCAAACAACGGGTTCATGTTTGACTCGAAGTTTAGGTTCATATATGACCTGGGTTTCAAACAACGGGTTCATGTTTAACTCGAAGTTTAGGTTCATGTTTGACCTGGGTTTCAACCAACGGGTTCATGTTATCTCGGAGTTAAGGTTTATGTTTGACCTGGGTTTCAAACAACGGTTTAATGTTTGATTCGAAGTTTAGGTTCATGTTTGACCTAGGCTTCAAACAACGGGTTCATGTTTTACTCGACGTTTAGGTTCATGTTTGAACTGGGCTTCAAACAACAAGTTCATATTTTACTCGAAGTTTAGTTTCATGTTTGACCTGGGTTTCAAACAACGGGTTCATGTTTGACTCGAAGTTTAGGTTCATGTTTGACCTGGGTTTCAAACAACGGGTTCATGTTTGACTCGAAGTTTAGGTTCATATCTGACCTGGGTTTCAAACAACGGGTTCATGTTTGACTCGAAGTTTAGGTTCATGTTTGACATGGGTTTCAAACAACGGGTTCATGTTTGACTCGAAGTTTAGGTTCATGTTTGACCTGGGTTTCAACCAACGGGTTCATGTTATCTCGGAGTTAAGGTTTATGTTTGACCTGGGTTTCAAACAACGGTTTAATGTTTGATTCGAAGTTTAGGTTCATGTTTGACCTAGGCTTCAAACAACGGGTTCATGTTTTACTCGACGTTTAGGTTCATGTTTGAACTGGGCTTCAAACAACAAGTTCATATTTTACTCGAAGTTTAGTTTCATGTTTGACCTGGGTTTCAAACAACGGGTTCATGTTTGACTCGAAGTTTAGGTTCATGTTTGACCTGGGTTTCAAACAACGGGTTCATGTTTGACTCGAAGTTTAGGTTCATATCTGACCTGGGTTTCAAACAACGGGTTCATGTTTGACTCGAAGTTTAGGTTCATGTTTGACATGGGTTTCAAACAACGGGATCATGTTTGACTCGAAGTTTAGGTTCATGTTTGACCTAGGCTTCAAACAACGGGTTCATGTTTTACTCGACGTTTAGGTTCATGTTTGAACTGGGCTTCAAACAACAAGTTCATATTTTACTCGAAGTTTAGTTTCATGTTTGACCTGGGCTTCAAACAACGGGTTCATGTTTGACTCGAAGTTTAGGTTCATGTTTGACATGGGTTTCAAACAACGGGTTCATGTTTTACTCGACGTTTAGGTTCATGTTTAAACTGGGCTTCAAACAACAAGTTCATATTTTACTCGAAGTTTAGTTTCATGTTTGACCTGGGCTTCAAACAACTGGTTCATGTTTGACTCGAAGTTTAGGCTCATGTTTGACCTGGGTTTCAAATAACGGGTTCATGTTTGACTCAAAGTTTAGGTTCATCGTTTACCTGGGTTTCAAACAACGGGTTCATGTTTGACTCGAAGCTTAGTTTCATATCTGACCTGGGTTTCAAATAGTGGGTTCATGTTTGACTCGAAGTTTAGGTTCATGTTTGACCTGGGTTTCAAACAATGGGTTCATGTTTGACTCGAAGTTTAGGTTCATTGTTGACCTGGGTTTCAAACAACGGGTTCATGTTTGACTCGAAGTTTAGGTTCATTTTTTACCTGGGTTTCAAATAACGGGTTCATGTTTGACTCGAAGTCTAGGTTCATATCTGACCTGCTTTCAAACAACAGGTTCATGTTTGACTCGATGTTTAGGTTCATGTTTGACCTGGGTTTCAAACAACGGGTTCATGTTTGGCTCAAAGTTTAGGTTCATGTTTGACATGGGTTTCAAACAACGAGTTCATGTTTGACTCGAAGTTTAGGTTCATGTTTGACCTGGGTTTCAAACAACGGGTTCATGTTTGACTCGAAGTTTAGGTTCATATCTGACCTGGGTTTCAAACAACGGGTTCATGTTTAACTCGAAGTTTAGGTTCATGTTTGACCTGGGTTTCAACCAACGGGTTCATGTTATCTTGGAGTTAAGGTTTATGTTTGACCTGGGTTTCAAACAACGGGTTAATGTTTGATTCGAAGTTTAGGTTCATGTTTGATCTGGGTTTCAAACAACGAGTTCATCTTTGACTCGAAGTTTAGGTTCATGTTTGACCTGGGTTTCAAACAACGGGTTCATGTTTGACTCAAAGTTTAGGTTCATGTTTGACCTAGGTTTCAAACAACGGGTTCATGTTTGACTCGAAGTTTAGGTTTATGTTTGACCTGGGTTTCAAACAATGGTTTCATGTTTGACTCCAAGTTTAGGTTCATGTTTGACCTGGGCTTCAAACAACGGGTTCATATTTTACTCGACTTTTAGGTTCATGTTTGAACTGGGCTTCAAACAACGGGTTCATATTTTACTCGAAGTTTAGTTTCATGTTTGACTCGAAGTTTAGGTTCATTTTTGACCTGGGTTTCAAACAACGGGTTCATGTTTGACTCGAAGTTTAGGTTCATTTTTTACCTGGGTTTCAAATAACGGGTTCATGTTTGACTCGAAGTCTAGGTTCATATCTGACCTGCTTTCAAACAACGGGTTCATGTTTGACTCGATGTTTAGGTTCATGTTTGACCTGGGTTTCAACCAACGGGTTCATGTTATCTCGGAGTTAAGGTTTATGTTTGACCTGGGTTTCAAACAACGGGTTAATGTTTGATTCGAAGTTTAGGTTCATGTTTGACCTGGGTTTCAAACAACGGGTTCATGTTTGACTCGAAGTTTAGGTTCATATATGACCTGGGTTTCAAACAACGGGTTCATGTTTAACTCGAAGTTTAGGTTCATGTTTGACCTGGGTTTCAACCAACGGGTTCATGTTATCTCGGAGTTAAGGTTTATGTTTGACCTGGGTTTCAAACAACGGTTTAATGTTTGATTCGAAGTTTAGGTTCATGTTTGACCTAGGCTTCAAACAACGGGTTCATGTTTTACTCGACGTTTAGGTTCATGTTTGAACTGGGCTTCAAACAACAAGTTCATATTTTACTCGAAGTTTAGTTTCATGTTTGACCTGGGTTTCAAACAACGGGTTCATGTTTGACTCGAAGTTTAGGTTCATGTTTGACCTGGGTTTCAAACAACGGGTTCATGTTTGACTCGAAGTTTAGGTTCATATCTGACCTGGGTTTCAAACAACGGGTTCATGTTTGACTCGAAGTTTAGGTTCATGTTTGACATGGGTTTCAAACAACGGGATCATGTTTGACTCGAAGTTTAGGTTCATGTTTGACCTAGGCTTCAAACAACGGGTTCATGTTTTACTCGACGTTTAGGTTCATGTTTGAACTGGGCTTCAAACAACAAGTTCATATTTTACTCGAAGTTTAGTTTCATGTTTGACCTGGGCTTCAAACAACGGGTTCATGTTTGACTCGAAGTTTAGGTTCATGTTTGACATGGGTTTCAAACAACGGGTTCATGTTTTACTCGACGTTTAGGTTCATGTTTAAACTGGGCTTCAAACAACAAGTTCATATTTTACTCGAAGTTTAGTTTCATGTTTGACCTGGGCTTCAAACAACTGGTTCATGTTTGACTCGAAGTTTAGGCTCATGTTTGACCTGGGTTTCAAATAACGGGTTCATGTTTGACTCAAAGTTTAGGTTCATCGTTTACCTGGGTTTCAAACAACGGGTTCATGTTTGACTCGAAGCTTAGTTTCATATCTGACCTGGGTTTCAAATAGTGGGTTCATGTTTGACTCGAAGTTTAGGTTCATGTTTGACCTGGGTTTCAAACAATGGGTTCATGTTTGACTCGAAGTTTAGGTTCATTGTTGACCTGGGTTTCAAACAACGGGTTCATGTTTGACTCGAAGTTTAGGTTCATTTTTTACCTGGGTTTCAAATAACGGGTTCATGTTTGACTCGAAGTCTAGGTTCATATCTGACCTGCTTTCAAACAACAGGTTCATGTTTGACTCGATGTTTAGGTTCATGTTTGACCTGGGTTTCAAACAACGGGTTCATGTTTGGCTCAAAGTTTAGGTTCATGTTTGACATGGGTTTCAAACAACGAGTTCATGTTTGACTCGAAGTTTAGGTTCATGTTTGACCTGGGTTTCAAACAACGGGTTCATGTTTGACTCGAAGTTTAGGTTCATATCTGACCTGGGTTTCAAACAACGGGTTCATGTTTAACTCGAAGTTTAGGTTCATGTTTGACCTGGGTTTCAACCAACGGGTTCATGTTATCTTGGAGTTAAGGTTTATGTTTGACCTGGGTTTCAAACAACGGGTTAATGTTTGATTCGAAGTTTAGGTTCATGTTTGATCTGGGTTTCAAACAACGAGTTCATCTTTGACTCGAAGTTTAGGTTCATGTTTGACCTGGGTTTCAAACAACGGGTTCATGTTTGACTCAAAGTTTAGGTTCATGTTTGACCTAGGTTTCAAACAACGGGTTCATGTTTGACTCGAAGTTTAGGTTTATGTTTGACCTGGGTTTCAAACAATGGTTTCATGTTTGACTCCAAGTTTAGGTTCATGTTTGACCTGGGCTTCAAACAACGGGTTCATATTTTACTCGACTTTTAGGTTCATGTTTGAACTGGGCTTCAAACAACGGGTTCATATTTTACTCGAAGTTTAGTTTCATGTTTGACTCGAAGTTTAGGTTCATTTTTGACCTGGGTTTCAAACAACGGGTTCATGTTTGACTCGAAGTTTAGGTTCATTTTTTACCTGGGTTTCAAATAACGGGTTCATGTTTGACTCGAAGTCTAGGTTCATATCTGACCTGCTTTCAAACAACGGGTTCATGTTTGACTCGATGTTTAGGTTCATGTTTGACCTGGGTTTCAACCAACGGGTTCATGTTATCTCGGAGTTAAGGTTTATGTTTGACCTGGGTTTCAAACAACGGGTTAATGTTTGATTCGAAGTTTAGGTTCATGTTTGACCTAGGCTTCAAACAACGGGTTCATGTTTTACTCGACGTTTAGGTTCATGTTTGAACTGGGCTTCAAACAATAAGTTCATATTTTACTCGAAGTTTAGTTTCATGTTTGACCTGGGTTTCAAACAACGGGTTCATGTTTGACTCGAAGTTTAGGTTCATGTTTGACCTGGGTTTCAAACAACGGGTTCATGTTTGACTCGAAGTTTAGGTTCATATCTGACCTGGGTTTCAAACAACGGGTTCATGTTTGACTCGAAGTTTAGGTTCATGTTTGACATGGGTTTCAAACAACGGGATCATGTTTGACTCGAAGTTTAGGTTCATGTTTGACCTAGGCTTCAAACAACGGGTTCATGTTTTACTCGACGTTTAGGTTCATGTTTGAACTGGGCTTCAAACAACAAGTTCATATTTTACTCGAAGTTTAGTTTCATGTTTGACCTGGGCTTCAAACAACGGGTTCATGTTTGACTCGAAGTTTAGGTTCATGTTTGACATGGGTTTCAAACAACGGGTTCATGTTTTACTCGACGTTTAGGTTCATGTTTAAACTGGGCTTCAAACAACAAGTTCATATTTTACTCGAAGTTTAGTTTCATGTTTGACCTGGGCTTCAAACAACTGGTTCATGTTTGACTCGAAGTTTAGGCTCATGTTTGACCTGGGTTTCAAATAACGGGTTCATGTTTGACTCAAAGTTTAGGTTCATCGTTTACCTGGGTTTCAAACAACGGGTTCATGTTTGACTCGAAGCTTAGTTTCATATCTGACCTGGGTTTCAAATAGTGGGTTCATGTTTGACTCGAAGTTTAGGTTCATGTTTGACCTGGGTTTCAAACAATGGGTTCATGTTTGACTCGAAGTTTAGGTTCATTGTTGACCTGGGTTTCAAACAACGGGTTCATGTTTGACTCGAAGTTTAGGTTCATTTTTTACCTGGGTTTCAAATAACGGGTTCATGTTTGACTCGAAGTCTAGGTTCATATCTGACCTGCTTTCAAACAACAGGTTCATGTTTGACTCGATGTTTAGGTTCATGTTTGACCTGGGTTTCAAACAACGGGTTCATGTTTGGCTCAAAGTTTAGGTTCATGTTTGACATGGGTTTCAAACAACGAGTTCATGTTTGACTCGAAGTTTAGGTTCATGTTTGACCTGGGTTTCAAACAACGGGTTCATGTTTGACTCGAAGTTTAGGTTCATATCTGACCTGGGTTTCAAACAACGGGTTCATGTTTAACTCGAAGTTTAGGTTCATGTTTGACCTGGGTTTCAACCAACGGGTTCATGTTATCTTGGAGTTAAGGTTTATGTTTGACCTGGGTTTCAAACAACGGGTTAATGTTTGATTCGAAGTTTAGGTTCATGTTTGATCTGGGTTTCAAACAACGAGTTCATCTTTGACTCGAAGTTTAGGTTCATGTTTGACCTGGGTTTCAAACAACGGGTTCATGTTTGACTCAAAGTTTAGGTTCATGTTTGACCTAGGTTTCAAACAACGGGTTCATGTTTGACTCGAAGTTTAGGTTTATGTTTGACCTGGGTTTCAAACAATGGTTTCATGTTTGACTCCAAGTTTAGGTTCATGTTTGACCTGGGCTTCAAACAACGGGTTCATATTTTACTCGACTTTTAGGTTCATGTTTGAACTGGGCTTCAAACAACGGGTTCATATTTTACTCGAAGTTTAGTTTCATGTTTGACTCGAAGTTTAGGTTCATTTTTGACCTGGGTTTCAAACAACGGGTTCATGTTTGACTCGAAGTTTAGGTTCATTTTTTACCTGGGTTTCAAATAACGGGTTCATGTTTGACTCGAAGTCTAGGTTCATATCTGACCTGCTTTCAAACAACGGGTTCATGTTTGACTCGATGTTTAGGTTCATGTTTGACCTGGGTTTCAACCAACGGGTTCATGTTATCTCGGAGTTAAGGTTTATGTTTGACCTGGGTTTCAAACAACGGGTTAATGTTTGATTCGAAGTTTAGGTTCATGTTTGACCTAGGCTTCAAACAACGGGTTCATGTTTTACTCGACGTTTAGGTTCATGTTTGAACTGGGCTTCAAACAATAAGTTCATATTTTACTCGAAGTTTAGTTTCATGTTTGACCTGGGTTTCAAACAACGGGTTCATGTTTGACTCGAAGTTTAGGTTCATGTTTGACCTGGGTTTCAAACAACGGGTTCTTGTTTGACTCGAAGTTTAGGTTCATATCTGACCTGGGTTTCAAACAACGGGTTCATGTTTGACTCGAAGTTTATGTTCATGTTTGACATGGGTTTCAAACAACGGGATCATGTTTGACTCGAAGTTTAGGTTCATGTTTGACCTAGGCTTCAAACAACGGGTTCATGTTTTACTCGACGTTTAGGTTCATGTTTGAACTGGGCTTCAAACAACAAGTTCATATTTTACTCGAAGTTTAGTTTCATGTTTGACCTGGGCTTCAAACAACGGGTTCATGTTTGACTCGAAGTTTAGGTTCATGTTTGACATGGGTTTCAAACAACGGGTTCATGTTTTACTCGACGTTTAGGTTCATGTTTAAACTGGGCTTCAAACAACAAGTTCATATTTTACTCAAAGTTTAGTTTCATGTTTGACCTGGGCTTCAAACAACTGGTTCATGTTTGACTCGAAGTTTAGGCTCATGTTTGACCTGGGTTTCAAATAACGGGTTCATGTTTGACTCAAAGTTTAGGTTCATCTTTTACCTGGGTTTCAAACAACGGGTTCATGTTTGACTCGAAGCTTAGTTTCATATCTGACCTGGGTTTCAAATAGTGGGTTCATGTTTGACTCGAAGTTTAGGTTCATGTTTGACCTGGGTTTCAAACAATGGGTTCATGTTTGACTCGAAGTTTAGGTTCATTGTTGACCTGGGTTTCAAACAACGGGTTCATGTTTGACTCGAAGTTTAGGTTCATTTTTTACCTGGGTTTCAAATAACGGGTTCATGTTTGACTCGAAGTCTAGGTTCATATCTGACCTGCTTTCAAACAACAGGTTCATGTTTGACTCGATGTTTAGGTTCATGTTTGACCTGGGTTTCAAACAATGGGTTCATGTTTGGCTCAAAGTTTAGGTTCATGTTTGACATGGGTTTCAAACAACGAGTTCATGTTTGACTCGAAGTTTAGGTTCATGTTTGACCTGGGTTTCAAACAACGGGTTCATGTTTGACTCGAAGTTTAGGTTCATATCTGACCTGTGTTTCAAACAACGGGTTCATGTTTAACTCGAAGTTTAGGTTCATGTTTGACCTGGGTTTCAACCAACGGGTTCATGTTATCTCGGAGTTAAGGTTTATGTTTGACCTGGGTTTCAAACAACGGGTTAATGTTTGATTCAAAGTTTAGGTTCATGTTTGATCTGGGTTTCAAACAACGAGTTCATCTTTGACTCGAAGTTTAGGTTCATGTTTGACCTGGGTTTCAAACAACGGGTTCATGTTTGACTCAAAGTTTAGGTTTATGTTTGACCTGGGTTTCAAACAACGGTTTCATGTTTGACTCGAAGTTTAGGTTCATGTTTGACCTAGGTTTCAAACAACGGGTTCGTGTTTGACTCGAAGTTTAGGTTCATGTTTGACCTGGGTTTCAAACAACGGGTTCGTGTATGACTCGAAGTTAAGGTTCATGTTTGACCTGGGCTTCAAACAACGGGTTCATGTTTGACTCAAAGTTTAGGTTCATGTTTGACCTGGGTTTCAAACAATGGGTTCATGTTTGACTCGAAGTTTAGGTTCATGTTTGACCTGGGATTCAAACAACGGGTTCTTGTTTGACTCGAAGTTTAGGCTCATGTTTGACCTGGGCTTCAAACAACAGGTTCATGTTTGACTCAAAGTTTAGGCTCATGTTTGACCTGGGTTTCAAACAACGGGTTCATGTTTGACTCAAAGTTTAGGTTCATGTTTGACCTGGATTTCAAACAACGGGTTCATGTTTGACTCAAAGTTTAGGTTCATGTTTGACTCGAAGTTTAGGTTCATTTTTCACCTGGGTTTCAAACAACGGGTTCTTGTTTGACTCGAAGTTTAGGTTCATTTGTTACCTGGGTTTCAAATAACGGGTTCATGTTTGACTCGAAGTCTAGGTTCATATCTGACCTGCTTTCAAATAACGGGTTCATGTTTGACTCGATGTTTAAGTTCATGTTTGATCTGGATTTCAAACAACGGGTTCATGATTGACTCAAAGTTCATGTTTGACCTGGGTTTCAAACAAAGAGTTCATGTTTGACTCGAAGTTTAGGTTCATGTTTGACCTGGGTTTCAAACAACGGGTTCATGTTTGACTCGAAGTTTAGGTTCATATCTGACCTGGGTTTCAAACAACGGGTTCATGTTTAACTCAAAGTTTAGGTTCATGTTTGACCTGGGTTTCAAACAACGGGTTCATGTTTGACTCGGAGTTAAGGTTCATGTTTGACCTGGGTTTCAAACAACGGGTTAATGTTTGATTCGAAGTTTAGGTTCATGTTTGACCTGGGTTTCAAACAACGAGTTCATCTTTGACTCGAAGTTTAGGTTCATGTTTGACCTGGGTTTCAAACAACGGGTTCATGTTTGACTCGAAGTTTAGGTTTATGTCTGACCTGGGTTTCAAACAACGGTTTCATGTTTGACTCGAAGTTTAGGTTCATGTTTGACCTAGGTTTCAAACAACGGGTTCATGTTTGACTCGAAGTTTAGGTTCATGTTTGACCTGGGTTTCAAACAACGGGTTAATGTTTGATTCGAAGTTTAGGTTCATGTTAGACCTGGGTTTCAAACAACGAGTTCATCTTTGACTCGAAGTTTAGGTTCATGTTTGACCTAGGTTTCAAACAACGGGTTCATGTTTGACTCGAAGTTTAGGTTTATGTTTGACCTGGGTTTCAAACAACGGTTTCATGTTTGACTCCAAGTTTAGGTTCATGTTTGACCTGGGCTTCAAACAACGGGTTCATATTTTACTCGACTTTTAGGTTCATGTTTGAACTGGGCTTCAAACAACGGGTTCATATTTTACTCGAAGTTTAGTTTCATGTTTGACTCGAAGTTTAGGTTCATTTTTGACCTGGGTTTCAAACAACGGGTTCATGTTTGACTCGAAGTTTAGGTTCATTTTTTACCTGGGTTTCAAATAACGGGTTCATGTTTGACACGAAGTCTAGGTTCATATCTGACCTGCTTTCAAACAACGGGTTCATGTTTGACTCGATGTTTAGGTTCATGTTTGACCTGGGTTTCAAACAACAGGTTCATGTTTGGCTCAAAGTTTAGGTTCATGTTTGACATGGGTTTCAAACAACGAGTTCATGTTTGACTCGAAGTTTAGGTTCATGTTTGACCTGGGTTTCAAACAACGGGTTCATGTTTGACTCGAAGTTTAGGTTCATATATGACCTGGGTTTCAAACAACGGGTTCATGTTTAACTCGAAGTTTAGGTTCATGTTTGACCTGGGTTTCAACCAACGGGTTCATGTTATCTCGAAGTTAAGGTTTATGTTTGACCTGGGTTTCAAACAACGGGTTAATGTTTGATTCGAAGTTTAGGTTCATGTTTGATCTGGGTTTCAAACAACGAGTTCATCTTTGACTCGAAGTTTAGGTTCATGTTTGACCTGGGTTTCAAACAACGGGTTCATGTTTGACTGAAAGTTTAGGTTTATGTTTGACCTGGGTTTCAAACAACGGTTTCATGTTTGACTCGAAGTTTAGGTTCATGTTTGACCTAGGTTTCAAACAACGGGTTCGTGTTTGACTCGAAGTTTAGGTTCATGTTTGACCTGGGTTTCAAACAACGGGTTCGTGTATGACTCGAAGTTAAGGTTCATGTTTGACCTAGGTTTCAAACAATGGGTTCATGTTTGACTCAAATTATAGGTTCATGTTTGACCTGGGTTTCAAACAATGGGTTCATGTTTGACTCAAAGTTTAGGTTCATGTTTGACCTGGGATTCAAACAACGGGTTCTTGTTTGACTCGAAGTTTAGGCTCATGTTTGACCTGGGCTTCAAACAACAGGTTCATGTTTGACTCGAAGTTTAGGTTTATGTTTGACCTGGGTTTCAAACAACGGTTTCATGTTTGACTCGAAGTTTAGGTTCAGGTTTGACCTAGGTTTCAAACAACGGGTTCGTGTTTGACTCGAAGTTTAGGTTCATGTTTGACCTGGGTTACAAACAACGGGTTCGTGTTTGACTCGAAGTGTAGGTTCATGTTTGACCTGGGTTTCAAACAACGGGTTCCTGTTTGACTCGAAGTTTAGGTTCATGGTTGACCTGGGTTTCAAACAACGGGTTCATGTTTGACTCGAAGTCTAGGTTCATATCTGACCTGCTTTCAAACAACAGGTTCATGTTTGACTCGATGTTTAGGTTCATGTTTGACCTGGGTTTCAAACAACGGGTTCATGTTTGGCTCAAAGTTTAGGTTCATGTTTGACATGGGTTTCAAACAACGAGTTCATGTTTGACTCGAAGTTTAGGTTCATGTTTGACCTGGGTTTCAAACAACGGGTTCATGTTTGACTCGAAGTTTAGGTTCATATCTGACCTGGGTTTCAAACAACGGGTTCATGTTTAACTCGAAGTTTAGGTTCATGTTTGACCTGGGTTTCAACCAACGGGTTCATGTTATCTCGGAGTTAAGGTTTATGTTTGACCTGGGTTTCAAACAACGGGTTATTGTTTGATTCAAAGTTTAGGTTCATGTTTGATCTGGGTTTCAAACAACGAGTTCATCTTTGACTCGAAGTTTAGGTTCATGTTTGACCTGGGTTTCAAACAACGGGTTCATGATTGACTCAAAGTTTAGGTTTATGTTTGACCTGGGTTTCAAACAACGGTTTCATGTTTGACTCGAAGTTTAGGTTCATGTTTGACCTAGGTTTCAAACAACGGGTTCGTGTTTGACTCGAAGTTTAGGTTCATGTTTGACCTGGGTTTCAAACAACGGGTTCGTGTATGACTCGAAGTTAAGGTTCATGTTTGACCTGGGTTTCAAACAACGGGTTCATGTTTGACTCAAAGTTTAGGTTCATGTTTGACCTGGGTTTCAAACAATGGGTTCATGTTTGACTCGAAGTTTAGGTTCATGTTTGACCTGGGATTCAAACAAAGGGTTCTTGTTTGACTCGAAGTTTAGGCTCATGTTTGACCTGGGCTTCAAACAACAGGTTCATGTTTGACTCAAAGTTTAGGCTCATGTTTGACCTGGGTTTCAAACAACGGGTTCATGTTTGACTCAAAGTTTAGGTTCATGTTTGACCTGGATTTCAAACAACGGGTTCATGTTTGACTCAAAGTTCAGGTTCATGTTTGACTCGAAGTTTAGGTTCATTTTTCACCTGGGTTTCAAACAACGGGTTCTTGTTTGACTCGAAGTTTAGGTTCATTTGTTACCTGGGTTTCAAATAACGGGTTCATGTTTGACTCGAAGTCTAGGTTCATATCTGACCTGCTTTCAAATAACGGGTTCATGTTTGACTCGATGTTTAAGTTCATGTTTGATCTGGATTTCAAACAACGGGTTCATGATTGACTCAAAGTTCATGTTTGACCTGGGTTTCAAACAAAGAGTTCATGTTTGACTCGAAGTTTAGGTTCATGTTTGACCTGGGTTTCAAACAACGCGTTCATGTTTGACTCGAAGTTTAGGTTCATATCTGACCTGGGTTTCAAACAACGGGTTCATGTTTAACTCAAAGTTTAGGTTCATGTTTGACCTGGGTTTCAAACAACGGGTTCATGTTTGACTCGGAGTTAAGGTTCATGTTTGACCTGGGTTTCAAACAACGGGTTAATGTTTGATTCGAAGTTTAGGTTCATGTTTGACCTGGGTTTCAAACAACGAGTTCATCTTTGACTCGAAGTTTAGGTTCATGTTTGACCTGGGTTTCAAACAACGGGTTCATGTTTGACTCGAAGTTTAGGTTTATGTCTGACCTGGGTTTCAAACAACGGTTTCATGTTTGACTCGAAGTTTAGGTTCATGTTTGACCTAGGTTTCAAACAACGGGTTCATGTTTGACTCGAAGTTTAGGTTCATGTTTGACCTGGGTTTCAAACAAAGGGTTAATGTTTGATTCGAAGTTTAGGTTCATGTTAGACCTGGGTTTCAAACAACGAGTTCATCTTTGACTCGAAGTTTAGGTTCATGTTTGACCTAGGTTTCAAACAACGGGTTCATGTTTGACTCGAAGTTTAGGTTTATGTTTGACCTGGGTTTCAAACAACGGTTTCATGTTTGACTCCAAGTTTAGGTTCATGTTTGACCTGGGCTTCAAACAACGGGTTCATATTTTACTCGACTTTTAGGTTCATGTTTGAACTGGGCTTCAAACAACGGGTTCATATTTTACTCGAAGTTTAGTTTCATGTTTGACTCGAAGTTTAGGTTCATTTTTGACCTGGGTTTCAAACAACGGGTTCATGTTTGACTCGAAGTTTAGGTTCATTTTTTACCTGGGTTTCAAATAACGGGTTCATGTTTGACTCGAAGTCTAGGTTCATATCTGACCTGCTTTCAAACAACGGGTTCATGTTTGACTCGATGTTTAGGTTCATGTTTGACCTGGGTTTCAAACAACGGGTTCATGTTTGGCTCAAAGTTTAGGTTCATGTTTGACATGGGTTTCAAACAACGAGTTCATGTTTGACTCGAAGTTTAGGTTCATGTTTGACCTGGGTTTCAAACAACGGGTTCATGTTTGACTCGAAGTTTAGGTTCATATATGACCTGGGTTTCAATCAACGGGTTCGTGTTTAACTCGAAGTTTAGGTTCATGTTTGACCTGGGTTTCAACCAACGGGTTCATGTTATCTCGAAGTTAAGGTTTATGTTTGACCTGGGTTTCAAACAACGGGTTAATGATTGATTCGAAGTTTAGGTTCATGTTTGATCTGGGTTTCAAACAACGAGTTCATCTTTGACTCGAAGTTTAGGTTCATGTTTGACCTGGGTTTCAAACAACGGGTTCATGTTTGACTCAAAGTTTAGGTTTATGTTTGACCTGGGTTTCAAACAACGGTTTCATGTTTGACTCGAAGTTTAGGTTCATGTTTGACCTAGGTTTCAAACAACGGGTTCGTGTTTGACTAGAAGTTTAGGTTCATGTTTGACCTGGGTTTCAAACAACGGGTTCGTGTATGACTCGAAGTTAAGGTTCATGTTTGACCTAGGTTTCAAACAACGGGTTCATGTTTGACTCAAATTATAGGTTCATGTTTGACCTGGGTTTCAAACAATGGGTTCATGTTTGACTCAAAGTTTAGGTTCATGTTTGACCTGGGATTCAAACAACGGGTTCTTGTTTGACTCGAAGTTTAGGCTCATGTTTGACCTGGGCTTCAAACAACAGGTTCATGTTTGACTCGAAGTTTAGGTTTATGTTTGACCTGGGTTTCAAACAACGGTTTCATGTTTGACTCGAAGTTTAGGTTCAGGTTTGACCTAGGTTTCAAACAACGGGTTCGTGTTTGACTCGAAGTTTAGGTTCATGTTTGACCTGGGTTACAAACAACGGGTTCGTGTTTGACTCGAAGTGTAGGTTCATGTTTGACCTGGGTTTCAAACAACGGGTTCCTGTTTGACTCGAAGTTTAGGTTCATGGTTGACCTGGGTTTCAAACAACGGGTTCATGTTTGACTCGAAGTTTAGGTTCATATCTGACCTGGGTTTCAAACAACGGGTTCATGTTTGACTCGAAGTTTAGGTTCATGTTTGACATGGGTTTCAAACAAGGGGTTCATGTTTGACTCGAAGTTTAGGTTCATGTTTGACCTGGGCTTCAAACAACGGGTTCATATTTTACTCGACGTTTAGGTTCATGTTTGAACTGGGCTTCAAACAACGGGTTCATATTTTACTCGAAGTTTAGTTTCATGTTTGATTCGAAGTTTAGGTTCATTTTTGACCTGGGTTTCAAACAACGGGTTCTTGTTTGACTCGAAGTTTAGGTTCATTTGTTACCTGGGTTTCAAACAACGGGTTCATGTTTGACTCGAAGTCTAGGTTCATATCTGACCTGCTTTGAAATAACGGGTTCATGTTTGACTCGATGTTTAAGTTCATGTTTGATCTGGATTTCAAACAACGGGTTCATGATTGACTCAAAGTTCATGTTTGACCTGGGTTTCAAACAACGAGTTCATGTTTGACTCGAAGTTTAGGTACATGTTAGACCTGGGTTTCAAACAACGAGTTCATCTTTGACTCGAAGTTTAGGTTCATGTTTGACCTAGGTTTCAAACAACGGGTTCATGTTTGACTCGAAGTTTAGGTTTATGTTTGACCTGGGTTTCAAACAACGGTTTCATGTTTGACTCCAAGTTTAGGTTCATGTTTGACCTGGGCTTCAAACAACGGGTTCATATTTTACTCGACTTTTAGGTTCATGTTTGAACTGGGCTTCAAACAACGGGTTCATATTTTACTCGAAGTTTAGTTTCATGTTTGACTCGAAGTTTAGGTTCATTTTTGACCTGGGTTTCAAACAACGGGTTCATGTTTGACTCGAAGTTTAGGTTCATTTTTTACCTGGGTTTCAAATAACGGGTTCATGTTTGACTCGAAGTCTAGGTTCATATCTGACCTGCTTTCAAACAACGGGTTCATGTTTGACTCGATGTTTAGGTTCATGTTTGACCTGGGTTTCAAACAACGGGTTCATGTTTGGCTCAAAGTTTAGGTTCATGTTTGACATGGGTTTCAAACAACGAGTTCATGTTTGACTCGAAGTTTAGGTTCATGTTTGACCTGGGTTTCAAACAACGGGTTCATGTTTGACTCGAAGTTTAGGTTCATATATGACCTGGGTTTCAATCAACGGGTTCGTGTTTAACTCGAAGTTTAGGTTCATGTTTGACCTGGGTTTCAACCAACGGGTTCATGTTATCTCGAAGTTAAGGTTTATGTTTGACCTGGGTTTCAAACAACGGGTTAATGATTGATTCGAAGTTTAGGTTCATGTTTGATCTGGGTTTCAAACAACGAGTTCATCTTTGACTCGAAGTTTAGGTTCATGTTTGACCTGGGTTTCAAACAACGGGTTCATGTTTGACTCAAAGTTTAGGTTTATGTTTGACCTGGGTTTCAAACAACGGTTTCATGTTTGACTCGAAGTTTAGGTTCATGTTTGACCTAGGTTTCAAACAACGGGTTCGTGTTTGACTAGAAGTTTAGGTTCATGTTTGACCTGGGTTTCAAACAACGGGTTCGTGTATGACTCGAAGTTAAGGTTCATGTTTGACCTAGGTTTCAAACAACGGGTTCATGTTTGACTCAAATTATAGGTTCATGTTTGACCTGGGTTTCAAACAATGGGTTCATGTTTGACTCAAAGTTTAGGTTCATGTTTGACCTGGGATTCAAACAACGGGTTCTTGTTTGACTCGAAGTTTAGGCTCATGTTTGACCTGGGCTTCAAACAACAGGTTCATGTTTGACTCGAAGTTTAGGTTTATGTTTGACCTGGGTTTCAAACAACGGTTTCATGTTTGACTCGAAGTTTAGGTTCAGGTTTGACCTAGGTTTCAAACAACGGGTTCGTGTTTGACTCGAAGTTTAGGTTCATGTTTGACCTGGGTTACAAACAACGGGTTCGTGTTTGACTCGAAGTGTAGGTTCATGTTTGACCTGGGTTTCAAACAACGGGTTCCTGTTTGACTCGAAGTTTAGGTTCATGGTTGACCTGGGTTTCAAACAACGGGTTCATGTTTGACTCGAAGTTTAGGTTCATATCTGACCTGGGTTTCAAACAACGGGTTCATGTTTGACTCGAAGTTTAGGTTCATGTTTGACATGGGTTTCAAACAAGGGGTTCATGTTTGACTCGAAGTTTAGGTTCATGTTTGACCTGGGCTTCAAACAACGGGTTCATATTTTACTCGACGTTTAGGTTCATGTTTGAACTGGGCTTCAAACAACGGGTTCATATTTTACTCGAAGTTTAGTTTCATGTTTGATTCGAAGTTTAGGTTCATTTTTGACCTGGGTTTCAAACAACGGGTTCTTGTTTGACTCGAAGTTTAGGTTCATTTGTTACCTGGGTTTCAAACAACGGGTTCATGTTTGACTCGAAGTCTAGGTTCATATCTGACCTGCTTTGAAATAACGGGTTCATGTTTGACTCGATGTTTAAGTTCATGTTTGATCTGGATTTCAAACAACGGGTTCATGATTGACTCAAAGTTCATGTTTGACCTGGGTTTCAAACAACGAGTTCATGTTTGACTCGAAGTTTAGGTACATGTTAGACCTGGGTTTCAAACAACGAGTTCATCTTTGACTCGAAGTTTAGGTTCATGTTTGACCTAGGTTTCAAACAACGGGTTCATGTTTGACTCGAAGTTTAGGTTTATGTTTGACCTGGGTTTCAAACAACGGTTTCATGTTTGACTCCAAGTTTAGGTTCATGTTTGACCTGGGCTTCAAACAACGGGTTCATATTTTACTCGACTTTTAGGTTCATGTTTGAACTGGGCTTCAAACAACGGGTTCATATTTTACTCGAAGTTTAGTTTCATGTTTGACTCGAAGTTTAGGTTCATTTTTGACCTGGGTTTCAAACAACGGGTTCATGTTTGACTCGAAGTTTAGGTTCATTTTTTACCTGGGTTTCAAATAACGGGTTCATGTTTGACTCGAAGTCTAGGTTCATATCTGACCTGCTTTCAAACAACGGGTTCATGTTTGACTCGATGTTTAGGTTCATGTTTGACCTGGGTTTCAAACAACGGGTTCATGTTTGGCTCAAAGTTTAGGTTCATGTTTGACATGGGTTTCAAACAACGAGTTCATGTTTGACTCGAAGTTTAGGTTCATGTTTGACCTGGGTTTCAAACAACGGGTTCATGTTTGACTCGAAGTTTAGGTTCATATATGACCTGGGTTTCAATCAACGGGTTCGTGTTTAACTCGAAGTTTAGGTTCATGTTTGACCTGGGTTTCAACCAACGGGTTCATGTTATCTCGAAGTTAAGGTTTATGTTTGACCTGGGTTTCAAACAACGGGTTAATGATTGATTCGAAGTTTAGGTTCATGTTTGATCTGGGTTTCAAACAACGAGTTCATCTTTGACTCGAAGTTTAGGTTCATGTTTGACCTGGGTTTCAAACAACGGGTTCATGTTTGACTCAAAGTTTAGGTTTATGTTTGACCTGGGTTTCAAACAACGGTTTCATGTTTGACTCGAAGTTTAGGTTCATGTTTGACCTAGGTTTCAAACAACGGGTTCGTGTTTGACTAGAAGTTTAGGTTCATGTTTGACCTGGGTTTCAAACAACGGGTTCGTGTATGACTCGAAGTTAAGGTTCATGTTTGACCTAGGTTTCAAACAACGGGTTCATGTTTGACTCAAATTATAGGTTCATGTTTGACCTGGGTTTCAAACAATGGGTTCATGTTTGACTCAAAGTTTAGGTTCATGTTTGACCTGGGATTCAAACAACGGGTTCTTGTTTGACTCGAAGTTTAGGCTCATGTTTGACCTGGGCTTCAAACAACAGGTTCATGTTTGACTCGAAGTTTAGGTTTATGTTTGACCTGGGTTTCAAACAACGGTTTCATGTTTGACTCGAAGTTTAGGTTCAGGTTTGACCTAGGTTTCAAACAACGGGTTCGTGTTTGACTCGAAGTTTAGGTTCATGTTTGACCTGGGTTACAAACAACGGGTTCGTGTTTGACTCGAAGTGTAGGTTCATGTTTGACCTGGGTTTCAAACAACGTGTTCCTGTTTGACTCGAAGTTTAGGTTCATGGTTGACCTGGGTTTCAAACAACGGGTTCATGTTTGACTCGAAGTTTAGGTTCATATCTGACCTGGGTTTCAAACAACGGGTTCATGTTTGACTCGAAGTTTAGGTTCATGTTTGACATGGGTTTCAAACAAGGGGTTCATGTTTGACTCGAAGTTTAGGTTCATGTTTGACCTGGGCTTCAAACAACGGGTTCATATTTTACTCGACGTTTAGGTTCATGTTTGAACTGGGCTTCAAACAACGGGTTCATATTTTACTCGAAGTTTAGTTTCATGTTTGATTCGAAGTTTAGGTTCATTTTTGACCTGGGTTTCAAACAACGGGTTCTTGTTTGACTCGAAGTTTAGGTTCATTTGTTACCTGGGTTTCAAACAACGGGTTCATGTTTGACTCGAAGTCTAGGTTCATATCTGACCTGCTTTGAAATAACGGGTTCATGTTTGACTCGATGTTTAAGTTCATGTTTGATCTGGATTTCAAACAACGGGTTCATGATTGACTCAAAGTTCATGTTTGACCTGGGTTTCAAACAACGAGTTCATGTTTGACTCGAAGTTTAGGTACATGTTTGACCTGGGTTTCAAACAACGGGTTCATGTTTGACTCGAAGTTTAGGTTCATATCTGACCTGGGTTTCAAACAACGGGTTCATGTTTGACTCGAAGTTTAGGTTCATATCTGACCTGGGTTTCAAACAACGGGTTCATGTTTAACTCAAAGTTTAGGTTCATGTTTGACCTGGGTTTCAAACAACGGGTTCATGTTTGACTCAGAGTTAAGGTTCATGTTTGACCTGGGTTTCAAACAACGGGTTAATGTTTGATTCGAAGTTTAGGTTCATGTTTGACCTGGGTTTCAAACAACGAGTTCATCTTTGACTCGAAGTTTAGGTTCATGTTTGACCTGGGTTTCAAACAACGGGTTCATGTTTGACTCGAAGTTTAGGTTTATGTTTGACCTGGGTTTCAAACAACGGTTTCATGTTTGACTCGAAGTTTAGGTTCATGTTTGACCTAGGTTTCAAACAACGGGTTTGTGTTTGACTCGAAGTATAGGTTCATGTTTGACCTGGGTTACAAACAACGGGTTCGTGTTTGACTCGAAGTGTAGGTTCATGTTTGACCTGGGTTTCAAACAACGGGTTCCTGTTTGACTCGAAGTTTAGGTTCATGGTTGACCTGGGTTTCAAACAACGGGTTCATGTTTGACTCGAAGTTTAGGTTCATATCTGACCTGGGTTTCAAACAACGGGTTCATGTTTGACTCGAAGTTTAGGTTCATGTTTGACATGGGTTTCAAACAAGGGGTTCATGTTTGACTCGAAGTTTAGGTTCATGTTTGACCTGGGCTTCAAACAACGGGTTCATATTTTACTCGACGTTTAGGTTCATGTTTGAACTGGGCTTCAAACAACGGGTTCATATTTTACTCGAAGTTTAGTTTCATGTTTGACCTGGGCTTCAAACAATGGGTTCATATTTGACTCGAAGTTTAGGCTCATGTTTGACCTGGGTTTCAAATAACGGGTTCATGTTTGACTCAAAGTTTAGGTTCATTTTTTACCTGGGTTTCAAACAACGGGTTCATGTTTGACTCGAAGTTTAGGTTCATATCTGACCTGGGTTTCAAATAGTGGGTTCATGTTTGACTCGAAGTTTAGGTTCATGTTTGACTTGGGTTTCAAACAATGGGTTCATGTTTGAATCGAAGTTTAGGTTCATTTTTGACCTGGGTTTCAAACAACGGGTTCATGTTTGACTCGAAGTTTAGGTTCATTTTTTACCTGGGTTTCAAATAACGGGTTCATGTTTGACTCGAAGTCAAGGTTCATATCTGACCTGCTTTCAAACAACGGGTTTATGTTTGACTCAAAGTTTAGGTTCATGTTTGACTCGAAGTTTAGGTTTATGTTTGACCTGGGTTTCAAACAACGGGTTCATGTTTGACTCGAAGTTTAGGTTTATGTTTGACCTGGGTTTCAAACAACGGTTTCATGTTTGACTCGAAGTTTAGGTTCATGTTTGACCTAGGTTTCAAACAACGGGTTCGTGTTTGACTCGAAGTTTAGGTTCATTTTTTACCTGGGTTTCAAACAACGGGTTCATGTTTAACTCGAAGTTTAGGTTTATGTTTGACCTGGGTTTCAAACAACGGTTTCATGTTTGACTCGAAGTTTAGGTTCATGTTTGACCTAGGTTTCAAACAACGGGTTCGTGTTTGACTCGAAGTTTAGGTTCATGTTTGACCTGGGTTTCAAACAACGGGTTCGTGTATGACTCGAAGTTTAGGTTCATGTTTGACCTGGGTTTCAAACAACGGGTTCATGTTTGACTCAAAGTTTAGGTTCATGTTTGACCTGGGTTTCAAACAATGGGTTCATGTTTGACTCAAAGTTTAGGTTCATATCTGACCAGGTTTCAAACAACGAGTTCATGTTTGACTCGAAGTTTAGGTTCATGTTTGACCTGGGATTCAAACAACGGGTTCATATTTTACTCGAAGTTTAGTTTCATGTTTGACCTGGGCTTCAAACAATGGGTTCATATTTGACTCGAAGTTTAGGCTCATGTTTGACCTGGGTTTCAAATAACGGGTTCATGTTTGACTCAAAGTTTAGGTTCATTTTTTACCTGGGTTTCAAACAACGGGTTCATGTTTGACTCGAAGTTTAGGTTCATATCTGACCTGGGTTTCAAATAGTGGGTTCATGTTTGACTCGAAGTTTAGGTTCATGTTTGACTTGAGTTTCAAACAATGGGTTCATGTTTGAATCGAAGTTTAGGTTCATTTTTGACCTGGGTTTCAAACAACGGGTTCATGTTTGACTCGAAGTTTAGGTTCATTTTTTACCTGGGTTTCAAATAACGGGTTCATGTTTGACTCGAAGTCTAGGTCCATATCTGACCTGCTTTCAAACAACGGGTTTATGTTTGACTCAAAGTTTAGGTTCATGTTTGACTCGAAGTTTAGGTTTATGTTTGACCTGGGTTTCAAACAACGGGTTCATGTTTGACTCGAAGTTTAGGTTTATGTTTGACCTGGGTTTCAAACAACGGTTTCATGTTTGACTCGAAGTTTAGGTTCATGTTTGACCTAGGTTTCAAACAACGGGTTCGTGTTTGACTCGAAGTTTAGGTTCATGTTTGACCTGAGTTTCAAACAACGGGTTCATGTTTGACTCGAAGTTTAGGTTTATGTTTGACCTGGGTTTCAAACAACGGTTTCATGTTTGACTCGAAGTTTAGGTTCATGTTTGACCTAGGTTTCAAACAACGGGTTCGTGTTTGACTCGAAGTTTAGGTTCATGTTTGACCTGGGTTTCAAACAACGGGTTCGTGTATGACTCGAAGTTAAGGTTCATGTTTGACCTGGGTTTCAAACAACGGGTTCATGTTTGACTCAAAGTTTAGGTTCATGTTTGACCTGGGTTTCAAACAATGGGTTCATGTTTGACTCGAAGTTTAGATTCATATCTGACCAGGTTTCAAACAACGAGTTCATGTTTGACTCGAAGTTTAGGTTCATGTTTGACCTGGGATTCAAACAACGGGTTCTTGTTTGACTCGAAGTTTAGGCTCATGTTTGACCTGGGCTTCAAACAACAGGTTCATGTTTGACTCAAAGTTTAGGCTCATGTCTGACCTGGGTTTCAAACAACGGGTTCATGTTTGACTCAAAGTTTACGTTCATGTTTGACCTGGATTTCAAACAACGGGTTCATGTTTGACTCAAAGTTTAGGTTCATGTTTGACTCGAAGTTTAGGTTCATTTTTCACTTGGGTTTCAAACAACGGGTTCTTGTTTGACTCGAAGTTTAGGTTCATTTGTTACCTGGGTTTCAAATAACGGGTTCATGTTTGACTCGAAGTCTAGGTTCATATCTGACCTGCTTTCAAATAACGGGTTCATGTTTGACTCGATGTTTAAGTTCATGTTTGATCTGGATTTCAAACAACGGGTTCATGATTGACTCAAAGTTCATGTTTGACCTGGGTTTCAAACAAAGAGTTCATGTTTGACTCGAAGTTTAGGTTCATGTTTGACTTGGGTTTCAAACAACGGGTTCATGTTTGACTCGAAGTTTAGGTTCATATCTGACCTGGGTTTCAAACAACGGGTTCATGTTTAACTCAAAGTTTAGGTTCATGTTTGACCTGGGTTTCAAACAACGGGTTCATGTTTGACTCGGAGTTAAGGTTCATGTTTGACCTGGGTTTCAAACAACGGGTTAATGTTTGATTCGAAGTTTAGGTTCATGTTTGACCTGGGTTTCAAACAACGAGTTCATCTTTGACTCGAAGTTTAGGTTCATGTTTGACCTGGGTTTCAAACAACGAGTTCATGTTTGACTCGAAGTTTAGGTTTATGTTTGACCTGGGTTTCAAACAACGGTTTCATGTTTGACTCGAAGTTTAGGTTCATGTTTGACCTAGGTTTCAAACAACGGGTTCGTGTTTGACTCGAAGTTTAGGTTCATGTTTGACCTGGGTTACAAACAACGGGTTCGTGTTTGACTCGAAGTGTAGGTTCATGTTTGACCTGGGTTTCAAACAACGGGTTCCTGTTTGACTCGAAGTTTAGGTTCATGGTTGACCTGGGTTTCAAACAACGGGTTCATGTTTGACTCGAAGTTTAGGTTCATAACTGACCTGGGTTTCAAACAACGGGTTCATGTTTGACTCGAAGTTTAGGTTCATGTTTGACATGGGTTTCAAACAAGGGGTTCATGTTTGACTCGAAGTTTAGGTTCATGTTTGACCTGGGCTTCAAACAACGGGTTCATATTTTACTCGACGTTTAGGTTCATGTTTGAACTGGGCTTCAAACAACGGGTTCATATTTTACTCGAAGTTTAGTTTCATGTTTGACCTGGGTTTCAAATAACGGGTTCATGTTTGACTCAAAGTTTAGGTTCATTTTTTACCTGGGTTTCAAACAACGGGTTCATGTTTGACTCGAAGTTTAGGTTCATATCTGACCTGGGTTTCAAATAGTGGGTTCATGTTTGACTCGAAGTTTAGGTTCATGTTTGACTTGGGTTTCAAACAATGGGTTCATGTTTGAATCGAAGTTTAGGTTCATTTTTGACCTGGGTTTCAAACAACGGGTTCATGTTTGACTCGAAGTTTAGGTTCATTTTTTACCTGGGTTTCAAATAACGGGTTCATGTTTGACTCGAAGTCTAGGTTCATATCTGACCTGCTTTCAAACAACGGGTTTATGTTTGACTCAAAGTTTAGGTTCATGTTTGACTCGAAGTTTAGGTTTATGTTTGACCTGGGTTTCAAACAACGGGTTCATGTTTGACTCGAAGTTTAGGTTTATGTTTGACCTGGGTTTCAAACAACGGTTTCATGTTTGACTCGAAGTTTAGGTTCATGTTTGACCTAGGTTTCAAACAACGGGTTCGTGTTTGACTCGAAGTTTAGGTTCATGTTTGACCTGGGTTTCAAACAACGGGTTCATGTTTGACTCGAAGTTTAGGTTTATGTTTGACCTGGGTTTCAAACAACGGTTTCATGTTTGACTCGAAGTTTAGGTTCATGTTTGACCTAGGTTTCAAACAACGGGTTCGTGTTTAACTCGAAGTTTAGGTTCATGTTTGACCTGGGTTTCAAACAACGGGTTCGTGTATGACTCAAAGTTAAGGTTCATGTTTGACCTGGGTTTCAAACAACGGGTTCATGGTTGACTCAAAGTTTAGGTTCATGTTTGACTTGGGTTTCAAACAATGGGTTCATGTTTGACTCGAAGTTTAGGTTCATATCTGACCAGGTTTCAAACAACGAGTTCATGTTTGACTCGAAGTTTAGGTTCATGTTTGACCTGGGATTCAAACAACGGGTTCTTGTTTGACTCGAAGTTTAGGCTCATGTTTGACCTGGGCTTCAAACAACAGGTTCATGTTTGACTCAAAGTTTAGGCTCATGTCTGACCTGGGTTTCAAACAACGGGTTCATGTTGGACTCAAAGTTTAGGTTCATGTTTGACCTGGATTTCAAACAACGGGTTCATGTTTGACTCAAAGTTTAGGTTCATGTTTGACTCGAAGTTTAGGTTCATTTTTCACCTGTGTTTCAAACAACGGGTTCTTGTTTGACTCGAAGTTTAGGTTCATTTGTTACCTGGGTTTCAAATAACGGGTTCATGTTTGACTCGAACTCTAGGTTCATATCTGACCTGCTTTCAAATGACGGGTTCATGTTTGACTCGATGTTTAAGTTCATGTTTGATCTGGATTTCAAACAACGGGTTCATGATTGACTCAAAGTTCATGTTTGACCTTGGTTTCAAACAAAGAGTTCATGTTTGACTCGAAGTTTAGGTTCATGTTTGACCTGGGTTTCAAACAACGGGTTCATGTTTGACTCGAAGTTTAGGTTCATATCTGACCTGGGTTTCAAACAACGGGTTCATGTTTAACTCAAAGTTTAGGTTCATGTTTGACCTGGGTTTCAAACAACGGGTTCATGTTTGACTCGGAGTTAAGGTTCATGTTTGACATGGGTTTCAAACAACGGGTTAATGTTTGATTCGAAGTTTAGGTTCATGTTTGACCTGGGTTTCAAACAACGAGTTCATCTTTGACTCGAAGTTTAGGTTCATGTTTGACCTGGGTTTCAAACAACGAGTTCATGTTTGACTCGAAGTTTAGGTTTATGTTTGACCTGGGTTTCAAACAACAGTTTCATGTTTGACTCGAAGTTTAGGTTCATGTTTGACCTAGGTTTCAAACAACGGGTTCGTGTTTGACTCGAAGTTTAGGTTCTTGTTTGACCTGGGTTACAAACAACGGGTTCGTGTTTGACTCGAAGTGTAGGTTCATGTTTGACCTGGGTTTCAAACAACGGGTTCCTGTTTGACTCGAAGTTTAGGTTCATGGTTGACCTGGGTTTCAAACAACGGGTTCATGTTTGACTCGAAGTTTAGGTTCATATCTGACCTGGGTTTCAAACAACGGGTTCATGTTTGACTCGAAGTTTAGGTTCATGTTTGACATGGGTTTCAAACAAGGGGTTCATGTTTGACTCGAAGTTTAGGTTCATGTTTGACCTGGGCTTCAAACAACGGGTTCATATTTTACTCGACGTTTAGGTTCATGTTTGAACTGGGCTTCAAACAACGGGTTCATATTTTACTCGAAGTTTAGTTTCATGTTTGACTCGAAGTTTAGGTTCATTTTTGACCTGGGTTTCAAACAACGGGTTCTTGTTTGACTCGAAGTTTAGGTTCATTTGTTACCTGGGTTTCAAACAACGGGTTCATGTTTGACTCGAAGTCTAGGTTCATATCTGACCTGCTTTCAAATAACGGGTTCATGTTTGACTTGATGTTTAAGTTCATGTTTGATCTGGATTTCAAACAACGGGTTCATGATTGACTCAAAGTTCATGTTTGACCTGGGTTTCAAACAACGAGTTCATGTTTGACTCGAAGTTTAGGTACATGTTTGACCTGGGTTTCAAACAACGGGTTCATGTTTGACTCAAAGTTTAGGTTCATATCTGACCTGGGTTTCAAATAACGGGTTCATGTTTAACTCGAAGTTTAGGTTCATGTTTGACCTAGGTTTCAAACAACGGGTTCATGTTTGACTCGGAGTTAAGGTTCATGTTTGACCTGGGTTTCAAACAACGGGTTAATGTTTGATTAGAAGTTTAGGTTCATGTTTGACCTGGGTTTCAAACAACGAGTTCATCTTTGACTCGAAGTTTAGGTTCATGTTTGACCTGGGCTTCAAACAACGGGTTCATGTTTGACTCGAAGTTTAGGTTTATGTTTGACCTGGGTTTCAAACAACGGTTTCATGTTTGACTCGAAGTTTAGGTTCATGTTTGACCTAGGTTTCAAACAACGGGTTCGTGTTTGACTCGAAGTTTAGGTTCTTGTTTGACCTGGGTTACAAACAACGGGTTCGTGTTTGACTCGAAGTGTAGGTTCATGTTTGACCTGGGTTTCAAACAACGGGTTCCTGTTTGACTCGAAGTTTAGGTTCATGGTTGACCTGGGTTTCAAACAACGGGTTCATGTTTGACTCGAAGTTTAGGTTCATATCTGACCTGGGTTTCAAACAACGGGTTCATGTTTGACTCGAAGTTTAGGTTCATGTTTGACATGGGTTTCAAACAAGGGGTTCATGTTTGACTCGAAGTTTAGGTTCATGTTTGACCTGGGCTTCAAACAACGGGTTCATATTTTACTCGACGTTTAGGTTCATGTTTGAACTGGGCTTCAAACAACGGGTTCATATTTTACTCGAAGTTTAGTTTCATGTTTGACTCGAAGTTTAGGTTCATTTTTGACCTGGGTTTCAAACAACGGGTTCTTGTTTGACTCGAAGTTTAGGTTCATTTGTTACCTGGGTTTCAAACAACGGGTTCATGTTTGACTCGAAGTCTAGGTTCATATCTGACCTGCTTTCAAATAACGGGTTCATGTTTGACTTGATGTTTAAGTTCATGTTTGATCTGGATTTCAAACAACGGGTTCATGATTGACTCAAAGTTCATGTTTGACCTGGGTTTCAAACAACGAGTTCATGTTTGACTCGAAGTTTAGGTACATGTTTGACCTGGGTTTCAAACAACGGGTTCATGTTTGACTCAAAGTTTAGGTTCATATCTGACCTGGGTTTCAAATAACGGGTTCATGTTTAACTCGAAGTTTAGGTTCATGTTTGACCTAGGTTTCAAACAACGGGTTCATGTTTGACTCGGAGTTAAGGTTCATGTTTGACCTGGGTTTCAAACAACGGGTTAATGTTTGATTAGAAGTTTAGGTTCATGTTTGACCTGGGTTTCAAACAACGAGTTCATCTTTGACTCGAAGTTTAGGTTCATGTTTGACCTGGGCTTCAAACAACGGGTTCATGTTTGACTCGAAGTTTAGGTTTATGTTTGACCTGGGTTTCAAACAACGGTTTCATGTTTGACTCGAAGTTTAGGTTCATGTTTGACCTAGGTTTCAAACAACGGGTTCGTGTTTGACTCGAAGTTTAGGTTCATGTTTGACCTGGGTTACAAACAACGGGTTCGTGTTTGACTCGAAGTGTAGGTTCATGTTTGACCTGGGTTTCAAACAACGGGTTCCTGTTTGACTCGAAGTTTAGGTTCATGGTTGACCTGGGTTTCAAACAACGGGTTCATGTTTGACTCGAAGTTTAGGTTCATATCTGACCTGGGTTTCAAACAACGGGTTCATGTTTGACTTGAAGTTTAGGTTCATGTTTGACATGGGTTTCAAACAAGGGGTTCATGTTTGACTCGAAGTTTAGGTTCATGTTTGACCTGGGCTTCAAACAACGGGTTCATATTTTACTCGACGTTTAGGTTCATGTTTGAACTGGGCTTCAAACAACGGGTTCATATTTTACTCGAAGTTTAGTTTCATGTTTGACCTGGGCTTCAAACAATGGGTTCATATTTGACTCGAAGTTTAGGCTCATGTTTGACCTGGGTTTCAAATAACGGGTTCATGTTTGACTCAAAGTTTAGGTTCATTTTTTACCTGGGTTTCAAACAACGGATTCATGTTTGACTCGAAGTTTAGGTTCATATCTGACCTGGGTATCAAATAGTGGGTTCATATTTGACTCGAAGTTTAGGTTCATGTTTGACTTGGGTTTCAAACAATGGGTTCATGTTTGAATCGAAGTTTAGGTTCATTTTTGACCTGGGTTTCAAACAACGGGTTCATGTTTGACTCGAAGTTTAGGTTCATTTTTTACCTGGGTTTCAAATAACGGGTTCATGTTTGACTCGAAGTCTAGGTTCATATCTGACCTGCTTTCAAACAACGGGTTTATGTTTGACTCAAAGTTTAGACTCATGTTTGACTCGAAGTTTAGGTTCATGTTTGACCTGGGTTTCAAACAACGGGTTCATGTTTGACTCGAAGTTTAGGTTTATGTTTGACCTGGGTTTCAAACAACGGTTTCATGTTTGACTCGAAGTTTAGGTTCATGTTTGACCTAGGTTTCAAACAACGGGTCCGTGTTTGACTCGAAGTTTAGGTTCATGTTTGACCTGGGTTTCAAACAACGGGTTCATGTTTGACTCAAAGTTTAGGTTCATGTTTGACATGGGTTTCAAACAACGGGTTCTTGTTTAACTCGAAGTTTAGGCTCATGTTTGACCTGGGCTTCAAACAACGGGTTCATGTTTGACTCGAAGTTTAGGCTCATGTCTGACCTGGGTTTCAAACAACGGGTTCATGTTTGACTCAAAGTTTAGTTTCATGTTTGACCTGGATTTCAAACAACGGGTTCATGTTTAACTCGAAGTGTAGGTTCATGTTTGACTCGAATTTTAGGTTCATTTTTGACCTGGGTTTCAAACAATGGTTTCATGTTTGACTCGAAGTTTAGGTTCATGTTTGACCTAGGTTTCAAACAACGGGTTCGTGTTTGACTCAAAGTTTAGGTTCATGTTTGACCTGGGTTTCAAACAACGGGTTCATGTTTGACTCGAAGTTTAGGTTCATGTTTGACCTGGGTTTCAAACAACGGGTTCATGTTTGACTCAAAGTTTAGGCTCATGTTTGACCTGGGTTTCAAACAATGGGTTCATGTTTGACTCGAAGTTTAGGTTCATATCTGACCAGATTTCAAACAACGAGTTCATGTTTGACTCGAAGTTTAGGTTCATGTTTGACCTGGGATTCAAACAACGGGTTCTTGTTTGACTCGAAGTTTAGGCTCATGTTTGACCTGGGCTTCAAACAACGGGTTCATGTTTGACTCGAAGTTTAGGCTCATGTCTGACCTGGGTTTCAAACAACGGGTTCATGTTTGACTCAAAGTTTAGGTTCATGTTTGACCTGGATTTCAAACAACGGGTTCATGTTTGACGCAAAGTTCAGGTTCATGTTTGACTCGAAGTTTAGGTTCATTTTTGACCTGGGTTTCAAACAACGGGTTCTTGTTTGACTCGAAGTTTAGGGTCATTTTTTACCTGGGTTTTAAACAACGGGTTCATGTTTGACTCGAAGTCTAGGTTCATGTTTGACCTGGGCTTCAAACAACGGGTTCATATTTTACTCGACGTTTAGGTTCATGTTTGAACTGGGCTTCAAATAACGGCTTCATGTTTGATTCGAAGTCTAGGTTCATATCTGACCTGCTTTCAAACAACGGGTTTATGTTTGACTCAAAGTTTAGGTTCATGTTTGACTCGAAGTTTAGGTTCATGTTTGACCTGGGTTTCAAACAACGGGTTCATGTTTGACTCGGAGTTTAGGTTTATGTTTGACCTGGGATTCAAACAACGGTTTCATGTTTGACTCAAAGTTTAGGTTCATGTTTGACCTAGGATTCAAACAACGGGTTCGTGTTTGACTCGAAGTTTAGGTTCATGTTTGACCTGGGTTTCAAACAACGGGTTCATGTTTGACTCAAAGTTTAGGTTCATGTTTGACATGGGTTTCAAACAACGGGTTCTTGTTTAACTCGAAGTTTAGGCTCATGTTTGACCTGGGCTTCAAACAACGGGTTCATGTTTGACTCGAAGTTTAGGCTCATGTCTGACCTGGGTTTCAAACAACGGGTTCATGTTTGACTCAAAGTTTAGTTTCATGTTTGACCTGGATTTCAAACAACGGGTTCATGTTTGACTCGAAGTGTAGGTTCATGTTTGACTCGAATTTTAGGTTCATTTTTGACCTGGGTTTCAAACAATGGTTTCATGTTTGACTCGAAGTTTAGGTTCATGTTTGACCTAGGTTTCAAACAACGGGTTCGTGTTTGACTCAAAGTTTAGGTTCATGTTTGACCTGGGTTTCAAACAACGGGTTCATGTTTGACTGGAAGTTTAGGTTCATGTTTGACCTGGGTTTCAAACAACGGGTTCATGTTTGACTCAAAGTTTAGGCTCATGTTTGACCTGGGTTTCAAACAATGGGTTCATGTTTGACTCGAATTTTAGGTTCATATCTGACCAGATTTCAAACAACGAGTTCATGTTTGACTCGAAGTTTAGGTTCATGTTTGACCTGGGATTCAAACAACGGGTTCTTGTTTGACTCGAAGTTTAGGCTCATGTTTGACCTGGGCTTCAAACAACGGGTTCATGTTTGACTCGAAGTTTAGGCTCATGTCTGACCTGGGTTTCAAACAACGGGTTCATGCTTGACTCAAAGTTTAGGTTCATGTTTGACCCGGATTTCAAACAATGGGTTCATGTTTGACTCAAAGTTCAGGTTCATGTTTGACTCGAAGTTTAGGTTCATTTTTGACCTGGGTTTCAAACAACGGGTTCTTGTTTGACTCGAAGTTTAGGGTCATTTTTTACCTGGGTTTTAAACAACGGGTTCATGTTTGACTCGAAGTCTAGGTTCATGTTTGACCTGGGCTTCAAACAACGGGTTCATATTTTACTCGACGTTTAGGTTCATGTTTGAACTGGGCTTCAAATAACGGGTTCATGTTTGACTCGAAGTCTAGGTTCATATCTGACCTGCTTTCAAACAACGGGTTTATGTTTGACTCAAAGTTTAGGTTCATGTTTGACTCGAAGTTTAGGTTCATGTTTGACCTGGGTTTCAAACAACGGGTTCATGTTTGACTCGGAGTTTAGGTTTATGTTTGACCTGGGTTTCAAACAACGGTTTCATGTTTGACTCAAAGTTTAGGTTAATATTTGACCTAGGTTTCAAACAACGGGTTCGTGTTTGACTCGAAGTTTAGGTTCATGTTTGACCTGGGTTTCAAACAACGGGTTCATGTTTGACTCAAAGTTTAGGTTCATGTTTGACATGGGTTTCAAACAACGGGTTCTTGTTTAACTCGAAGTTTAGGCTCATGTTTGACCTGGGCTTCAAACAACGGGTTCATGTTTGACTCGAAGTTTAGGCTCATGTCTGACCTGGGTTTCAAACAACGGGTTCATGTTTGACTCAATGTTTAGTTTCATGTTTGACCTGGATTTCAAACAACGGGTTCATGTTTGACTCGAAGTGTAGGTTCATGTTTGACTCGAATTTTAGGTTCATTTTTGACCTGGGTTTCAAACAATGGTTTCATGTTTGACTCGAAGTTTAGGTTCATGTTTGACCTAGGTTTCAAACAACGGGTTCGTGTTTGACTCAAAGTTTAGGTTCATGTTTGACCTAGGTTTCAAACAACGGGTTCATGTTTGATTCGAAGTTTAGGTTCATGTTTGACCTGGGTTTCAAACAACGGGTTCATGTTTGACCTGGGTTTCAAACAACGGGTTCATGTTTGACTCGGAGTTTAGGTTTATGTTTGACCTGGGTTTCAAACAACGGTTTCATGTTTGACTCAAAGTTTAGGTTCATGTTTGACCTAGGTTTCAAACAACGGGTTCGTGTTTGACTCGAAGTTTAGGTTCATGTTTGACCTGGGTTTCAAACAACGGGTTCATGTTTGACTCAAAGTTTAGGTTCATGTTTGACATGGGTTTCAAACAACGGGTTCTTGTTTAACTCGAAGTTTAGGCTCATGTTTGACCTGGGCTTCAAACAACGGGTTCATGTTTGACTCGAAGTTTAGGTTCATGTTTGACCTGGGTTTCAAACAACGGGTTCATGTTTGACTCGAAGTTTAGGTTCATGTTTGACCTGGGTTTCAAACAACGGGTTCATGTTTGAATCAAAGTTTAGGCTCATGTTTGACCTGGGTTTCAAACAATGGGTTCATGTTTGACTCAAAGTTTAGGTTCATATCTGACCGGATTTCAAACAACGAGTTCATGTTTGACTCGAAGTTTAGGCTCATGTTTGACCTGGGCTTCAAACAACAGGTTCATGTTTGACTCGAAGTTTAGGCTCATGTCTAACCTGGGTTTCAAACAACGGGTTCATGTTTGACTCAAAGTTTAGGTTCATGTTTGACTTGGATTTCAAACAACGGGTTCATGTTTGACTCAAAGTTTAGGTTCATGTTTGACTCGAAGTTTAGGTTCATTTTTGACCTGGGTTTCAAACAACGGGTTCTTGTTTGACTCGAAGTTTAGGGTCATTTTTTACCTGGGTTTTAAACAACGGGTTCATGTTTGACTCGAAGTCTAGGTTCATGTTTGACCTGGGCTTCAAACAACGGGTTCATATTTTACTCGACGTTTAGGTTCATGTTTGAACTGGGATTCAAATAACGGGTTCATGTTTGACTCGAAGTCTAGGTTCATATCTGACCTGCTTTCAAACAACGGGTTTATGTTTGACTCAAAGTTTAGGTTCATGTTTGACTCGAAGTTTAGGTTCATGTTTGACCTGGGTTTCAAACAACGGGTTCATGTTTGACTCGGAGTTTAGGTTTATGTTTGACCTGGGTTTCAAACAACGGTTTCATGTTTGACTCAAAGTTTAGGTTCATATTTGACCTAGGTTTCAAACAACGGGTTCGTGTTTGACTCGAAGTTTAGGTTCATGTTTGACCTGGGTTTCGAACAATGGGTTCATGTTTGACTCAAAGTTTAGGTTCATGTTTGACATGGGTTTCAAACAACGGGTTCTTGTTTAACTCGAAGTTTAGGCTCATGTTTGACCTGGGCTTCAAACAACGGGTTCATGTTTGCTCGAAGTTTAGGCTCATGTCTGACCTGGGTTTCAAACAACGGGTTCATGTTTGACTCAATGTTTAGTTTCATGTTTGACCTGGATTTCAAACAACGGGTTCATGTTTGACTCGAAGTGTAGGTTCATGTTTGACTCGAATTTTAGGTTCATTTTTGACCTGGGTTTCAAACCATGGTTTCATGTTTGACTCGAAGTTTAGGTTCATGTTTGACCTAGGTTTCAAACAACGGGTTCGTGTTTGACTCAAAGTTTAGGTTCATGTTTGACCTAGGTTTCAAACAACGGGTTCATGTTTGATTCGAAGTTTAGGTTCATGTTTGACCTGGGTTTCAAACAACGGGTTCATGTTTGACCTGGGTTTCAAACAACGGGTTCATGTTTGACTCGGAGTTTAGGTTTATGTTTGACCTGGGTTTCAAACAACGGTTTCATGTTTGACTCAAAGTTTAGGTTCATGTTTGACCTAGGTTTCAAACAACGGGTTCGTGTTTGACTCGAAGTTTAGGTTCATGTTTGACCTGGGTTTCAAACAACGGGTTCATGTTTGACTCAAAGTTTAGGTTCATGTTTGACATGGGTTTCAAACAACAGGTTCTTGTTTAACTCGAAGTTTAGGCTCATGTTTGACCTGGGCTTCAAACAACGGGTTCATGTTTGACTCGAAGTTTAGGTTCATGTTTGACCTGGGTTTCAAACAACGGGTTCATGTTTGACTCGAAGTTTAGGTTCATGTTTGACCTGGGTTTCAAACAACGGGTTCATGTTTGAATCAAAGTTTAGGCTCATGTTTGACCTGGGTTTCAAACAATGGGTTCATGTTTGACTCGAAGTTTAGGTTCATATATGACCGGATTTCAAACAACGAGTTCATGTTTGAGTCGAAGTTTAGGCTCATGTTTGACCTGGGCTTCAAACAACAGGTTCATGTTTGACTCGAAGTTTAGGCTCATGTCTAACCTGGGTTTCAAACAACGGGTTCATGTTTGACTCAAAGTTTAGGTTCATGTTTGACTTGGATTTCAAACAACGGGTTCATGTTTGACTCAAAGTTTAGGTTCATGTTTGACTCGAAGTTTAGGTTCATTTTTGACCTGGGTTTCAAACAACGGGTTCTTGTTTGACTCGAAGTTTAGGGTCATTTTTTACCTGGGTTTTAAACAACGGGTACATGTTTGACTCGAAGTCTAGGTTCATGTTTGACCTGGGCTTCAAACAACGGGTTCATATTTTACTTGACGTTTAGGTTCATGTTTGAACTGGGCTTCAAACAACGGGTTCATATTTTACTCGAAGTTTAGTTTCATGTTTGACTCGAAGTTTAGGTTCATTTTTGACCTGGGTTTCAAACAACGGGTTCTTGTTTGACTCGAAGTTTAGGTTCATTTGTTACCTGGGTTTCAAACAACGGGTTCATGTTTGACTCGAAGTCTAGGTTCATATCTGACCTGCTTTCAAATAACGGGTTCATGTTTGACTCGATGTTAAAGTTCATGTTTGATCTGGATTTCAAACAACGGGTTCATGATTGACTCAAAGTTCATGTTTGACCTAGGTTTCAAACAACGAGTTCATGTTTGACTCGAAGTGTAGGTACATGTTTGACTTGGGTTTCAAACAACGGGTTCGTGTTTGACTCGAAGTTTAGGTTCATATCTGACCTGGGTTTCAAATAACGGGTTCATGTTTAACTCGAAGTTTAGGTTCATGTTTGACCTGGGTTTCAAACAACGGGTTAATGTTTGACTCGAAGTTTAGGTTTATGTTTGACCTGGGTTTCAAACAACGGGTTAATGTTTGACTCGGAGTTAAGGTTCATGTTTGACCTGGGTTTCAAACAACGGGTTCATCTTTGACTCGAAGTTTAGGTTCATGTTTGACCTGGGTTTCAAACAACGGGTTCATGTTTGACTCGAAGTTTAGGTTTATGTTTGACCTGGGTTTCAAACAACGGTTTCATGTTTGACTCGAAGTTTAGGTTCATGGTTGACCTAGGTTTCAAACAACGGGTTCGTGTTTGACTCGAAGTTTAGGTTCATGTTTGACCTGGGTTACAAACAACGGGTTCCTGTTTGACTTGAAGTTTAGGTTCATGGTTGACCTGGGTTTCAAACAACAAGTTCATGTTTGACTCGAAGTTTAGGTTCATATCTGACCTGGGTTTCAAACAACGGTTTCATGTTTGACTCGAAGTTTAGGTTCATGTTTGACATGGGTTTCAAACAACGGGTTCATATTTTACTCGACGTTTAGGTTCATGTTTGAACTGGGCTTCAAACAACGGCTTCATATTTTACTCGAAGTTTAGTTTCATGTTTGACCTGGGCTTCAAATAATGGGTTCATATTTGACTCGAAGTTTAGGCTCATGTTTGACCTGGGTTTCAAATAACGGGTTCATGTTTGACTCAAAGTTTAGGTTCATTTTTTACCTGGGTTTCAAACAACGGGTTCATGTTTGACTCGAAGTTTAGGTTCATATCTGACCTGGGTTTCAAATAGTGGGTTCATGTTTGACTTGGGTTTCAAACAATGGGTTCATGTTTGACTCGATGTTTAGGTTCATTTTTGACCTGGGTTTCAAACAACGGGTTCTTGTTTGACTCGAAGTTTAGGTTCATTTGTTACCTGGGTTTCAAACAACGGGTTCATGTTTGACTCGAAGTCTAGGTTCATATCTGACCTGCTTTCAAATAACGGGTTCATGTTTGACTCGATGTTTAAGTTCATGTTTGATCTGGATTTCAAACAACGGGTTCATGATTGACTCAAAGTTCATGTTTGACCTAGGTTTCAAACAACGAGTTCATGTTTGACTCGAAGTTTAGGTACATGTTTGACCTGGGTTTCAAACAACGGGTTCATGTTTGACTCGAAGTTTAGGTTCATATCTGACCTGGGTTTCAAACAACGGGTTCATGTTTAACTCAAAGTTTAGGTTCATGTTTGACCTGGGTTTCAAACAACGGGTTCATGTTTGACTCGGAGTTAAGGTTCATGTTTGACCTGGGTTTCAAACAACGGGTTAATGTTTGATTCGAAGTTTAGGTTCATGTTTGACCTGGGTTTCAAACAACGAGTTCATCTTTGACTCGAAGTTTAGGTTCATGTTTGACCTGGGTTTCAAACAACGGGTTCATGTTTGACTCGAAGTTTGGGTTTATGTTTGACCTGGGTTTCAAACAACGGTTTCATGTTTGACTCGAAGTTTAGGTTCATGGTTGACCTAGGTTTCAAACAACGGGTTCGTGTTTGACTCGAAGTTTAGGTTCATGTTTGACCTGGGTTACAAACAACGGGTTCCTGTTTGACTTGAAGTTTAGGTTCATGGTTGACCTGGGTTTCAAACAACGGGTTCATGTTTGACTCGAAGTTTAGGTTCATATCTGACCTGGGTTTCAAACAACGGGTTCATGTTTGACTCGAAGTTTAGGTTCATGTTTGACATGGGTTTCAAACAACAGGTTCATATTTTACTCGACGTTTAGGTTCATGTTTGAACTGGGCTTCAAACAACGGGTTCATATTTTACTCGAAGTTTAGTTTCATGTTTGACCTGGGCTTCAAACAATGGGTTCATATTTGACTCGAAGTTTAGGCTCATGTTTGACCTGGGTTTCAAATAACGGGTTCATGTTTGACTCAAAGTTTAGGTTCATTTTTTACCTGGGTTTCAAACAACGGGTTCATGTTTGACTCGAAGTTTAGGTTCATATCTGACCTGGGTTTCAAATAGTGGGTTCATGTTTGACTTGGGTTTCAAACAATGGGTTCATGTTTGAATCGAAGTTTAGGTTCATTTTTGACCTGGGTTTCAAACAACGGGTTCATGTTTGACTCGAAGTTTAGGTTCATTTTTTACCTGGGTTTCAAATAACGGGTTCATGTTCGACTCGAAGTCTAGGTTCATATCTGACCTGCTTTCAAACAACGGGTTTAGGTTTGACTCAAAGTTTAGGTTCATGTTTGACTAGAAGTTTAGGTTCATGTTTGACCTGGGTTTCAAACAACGGGTTCATGTTTGACTCGAAGTTTAGGTTTATGTTCGACCTGGGTTTCAAACAACGGTTTCATGTTTGACTCGAAGTTTAGGTTCATGTTTGACCTAGGTATCAAAGAACGGGTTCGTGTTTGACTCGAAGTTTAGGTTCATGTTTGACCTGGGTTTCAAACAACGGGTTCATGTTTGACTCAAAGTTTAGGTTCATGTTTGACATGGGTTTCAAACAACGAGTTCATGTTTGACTCGAAGTTTAGGTTCATGTTTGACCTGGGTTTCAAACAACGGGTTCATGTTTGACTCGAAGTTTAGGTTCATATCTGACCTGGGTTTCAAAAAACGGGTTCATGTTTAACTCGAAGTTTAGGTTCATGTTTGACCTGGGTTTCAACCAACGGGTTCATGTTATCTCGGAGTTAAGGTTTATGTTTGATCTGGGTTTCAAACAACGGGTTAATGTTTGATTCGAAGTTTAGGTTCATGATTGACCTGGGTTTCAAACAACAAGTTCATCTTTGACTCGAAGTTTAGGTTCATGTTTGACCTGGGTTTCAAACAACGGGTTCATGTTTGACTCGAAGTTTGGGTTTATGTTTGACCTGGGTTTCAAACAACGGTTTCATGTTTGACTCGAAGTTTAGGTTCATGTTTGACCTAGGTTTCAAACAACGGGTTCGTGTTTGACTCGAAGTTTAGGTTCATGTTTGACCTGGGTTTCAAACAACGGGTTCATGTTTGACTCAAAGTTTAGGTTCATGTTTGACATGGGTTTCAAACAACGAGTTCATGTTTGACTCGAAGTTTAGGTTCATGTTTGACCTGGGTTTCAAACAACGCGTTAATGTTTGACTCGAAGTTTAGGTTCATATCTGACCTGGGTTTCAAACAACGGGTTCATGTTTGACTCGAAGTTTAGGTTCATGTTTGACATGGGTTTCAAACAACAGGTTCATATTTTACTCGACGTTTAGGTTCATGTTTGAACTGGGCTTCAAACAACGGGTTCATATTTTACTCGAAGTTTAGTTTCATGTTTGACCTGGGCTTCAAATAATGGGTTCATATTTGACTCGAAGTTTAGGCTCATGTTTGACCTGGGTTTCAAATAACGGGTTCATGTTTGACTCAAAGTTTAGGTTCATTTTTTACCTGGGTTTCAAACAACGGGTTCATGTTTGACTCGAAGTTTAGGTTCATATCTGACCTGGGTTTCAAATAGTGGGTTCATGTTTGACTTGGGTTTCAAACAATGGGTTCATGTTTGACTCGATGTTTAGGTTCATTTTTGACCTGGGTTTCAAACAACGGGTTCTTGTTTGACTCGAAGTTTAGGTTCATTTGTTACCTGGGTTTCAAACAACGGGTTCATGTTTGACTCGAAGTCTAGGTTCATATCTGACCTGCTTTCAAATAACGGGTTCATGTTTGACTCGATGTTTAAGTTCATGTTTGATCTGGATTTCAAACAACGGGTTCATGATTGACTCAAAGTTCATGTTTGACCTAGGTTTCAAACAACGAGTTCATGTTTGACTCGAAGTTTAGGTACATGTTTGACCTGGGTTTCAAACAACGGGTTCATGTTTGACTCGAAGTTTAGGTTCATATCTGACCTGGGTTTCAAACAACGGGTTCATGTTTAACTCAAAGTTTAGGTTCATGTTTGACCTGGGTTTCAAACAACGGGTTCATGTTTGACTCGGAGTTAAGGTTCATGTTTGACCTGGGTTTCAAACAACGGGTTAATGTTTGATTCGAAGTTTAGGTTCATGTTTGACCTGGGTTTCAAACAACGAGTTCATCTTTGACTCGAAGTTTAGGTTCATGTTTGACCTGGGTTTCAAACAACGGGTTCATGTTTGACTCGAAGTTTGGGTTTATGTTTGACCTGGGTTTCAAACAACGGTTTCATGTTTGACTCGAAGTTTAGGTTCATGGTTGACCTAGGTTTCAAACAACGGGTTCGTGTTTGACTCGAAGTTTAGGTTCATGTTTGACCTGGGTTACAAACAACGGGTTCCTGTTTGACTTGAAGTTTAGGTTCATGGTTGACCTGGGTTTCAAACAACGGGTTCATGTTTGACTCGAAGTTTAGGTTCATATCTGACCTGGGTTTCAAACAACGGGTTCATGTTTGACTCGAAGTTTAGGTTCATGTTTGACATGGGTTTCAAACAACAGGTTCATATTTTACTCGACGTTTAGGTTCATGTTTGAACTGGGCTTCAAACAACGGGTTCATATTTTACTCGAAGTTTAGTTTCATGTTTGACCTGGGCTTCAAACAATGGGTTCATATTTGACTCGAAGTTTAGGCTCATGTTTGACCTGGGTTTCAAATAACGGGTTCATGTTTGACTCAAAGTTTAGGTTCATTTTTTACCTGGGTTTCAAACAACGGGTTCATGTTTGACTCGAAGTTTAGGTTCATATCTGACCTGGGTTTCAAATAGTGGGTTCATGTTTGACTTGGGTTTCAAACAATGGGTTCATGTTTGAATCGAAGTTTAGGTTCATTTTTGACCTGGGTTTCAAACAACGGGTTCATGTTTGACTCGAAGTTTAGGTTCATTTTTTACCTGGGTTTCAAATAACGGGTTCATGTTCGACTCGAAGTCTAGGTTCATATCTGACCTGCTTTCAAACAACGGGTTTAGGTTTGACTCAAAGTTTAGGTTCATGTTTGACTAGAAGTTTAGGTTCATGTTTGACCTGGGTTTCAAACAACGGGTTCATGTTTGACTCGAAGTTTAGGTTTATGTTCGACCTGGGTTTCAAACAACGGTTTCATGTTTGACTCGAAGTTTAGGTTCATGTTTGACCTAGGTATCAAAGAACGGGTTCGTGTTTGACTCGAAGTTTAGGTTCATGTTTGACCTGGGTTTCAAACAACGGGTTCATGTTTGACTCAAAGTTTAGGTTCATGTTTGACATGGGTTTCAAACAACGAGTTCATGTTTGACTCGAAGTTTAGGTTCATGTTTGACCTGGGTTTCAAACAACGGGTTCATGTTTGACTCGAAGTTTAGGTTCATATCTGACCTGGGTTTCAAAAAACGGGTTCATGTTTAACTCGAAGTTTAGGTTCATGTTTGACCTGGGTTTCAACCAACGGGTTCATGTTATCTCGGAGTTAAGGTTTATGTTTGATCTGGGTTTCAAACAACGGGTTAATGTTTGATTCGAAGTTTAGGTTCATGATTGACCTGGGTTTCAAACAACAAGTTCATCTTTGACTCGAAGTTTAGGTTCATGTTTGACCTGGGTTTCAAACAACGGGTTCATGTTTGACTCGAAGTTTGGGTTTATGTTTGACCTGGGTTTCAAACAACGGTTTCATGTTTGACTCGAAGTTTAGGTTCATGTTTGACCTAGGTTTCAAACAACGGGTTCGTGTTTGACTCGAAGTTTAGGTTCATGTTTGACCTGGGTTTCAAACAACGGGTTCATGTTTGACTCAAAGTTTAGGTTCATGTTTGACATGGGTTTCAAACAACGAGTTCATGTTTGACTCGAAGTTTAGGTTCATGTTTGACCTGGGTTTCAAACAACGCGTTAATGTTTGACTCGAAGTTTAGGTTCATATCTGACCTGGGTTTCAAAAAACGGGTTCATGTTTAACTCGAAGATTAGGTTCATGTTTGACCTGGGTTTCAACCAACGGGTTCATGTTATCTCGGAGTTAAGGTTTATGTTTGATCTGGGTTTCAAACAACGGGTTAATGTTTGATTCGAAGTTTAGGTTCATGTTTGACCTGGGTTTCAAACAACGAGTTCATCTTTGATTCGAAGTTTATGTTCATGTTTGACTTGGGTTTCTAACAACGGGTTCATGTTTGACTCGAAGTTTAGGTTCATGTTTGACCTGGGTTTCAAACAACGGGTTGATGTTTGACTCAAAGTTTAGGTTCATGTCTGACCTGGGTTTCAAACAATGGGTTCATGTTTGACTCGAAGTTTAGGTTCATATCTGACCAGGTTTCAAACAACGGGTTCATGTTTGACTCAAAGTTTAGGTTCATGTTTGACCTGGATTTCAAACAACGGGTTCATGTTTGACTCAAAGTATAGGTTCATGTTTGACTCGAAGTTTAGGTTCATTTTTGACCTGGGTTTCAAACAATGGGTTCTTGTTTGACTCGAAGTTTAGGTTCATTTTTTACCTGGGTTTTAAACAACGGGTTCATGTTTGACTCGAAGTCTAGGTTCATATCTGACCTGCTTTCAAATAACGGGTTCATGTTTGACTCGATGTTTAAGTTCATGTTTGATCTGGATTTCAAACAACGGGTTCATGATTGACTCAAAGTTCATGCTTGACCTGGGTTTCAAACAACGGGTTCATATTTTACTCGACGTTTAAGTTCATGTTTGAACTGGGCTTCAAACAACGGGTTCATATTTTACTCGAAGTTTAGTTTCATGTTTGACTCGAAGTTTAGGTTTATTTTTGACCTGGGTTTCAAACAACGGGTTCTTGTTTGACTCGAAGTTTAGGTTCATTTGTTACCTGGGTTTCAAACAACGGGTTCATGTTTGACTCGAAGTCTAGGTTCATATCTGACCTGCTTTCAAATAACGGGTTCATGTTTGACTCGATGTTTAAGTTCATGTTTGATCTGGATTTCAAACAACGGGTTCATGATTGACTCAAAGTTCATGCTTGACCTGGGTTTCAAACAACGAGTTCATGTTTGACTCGAATTTTAGGTACATGTTTGACCTGGGTTTCAAACAACGGGTTCATGTTTGACTCGAAGTTTAGGTTCATATCTGACCTGGGTTTCAAACAACGGGTTCATGTTTAACTCGAAGTTTAGGTTCATGTTTGACCTGGGTTTCAAACAACGGGTTCATGTTTGACTCGGAGTTAAGGTTCATGTTTGACCTGGGTTTCAAACAACGGGTTAATGTTTGATTCGAAGTTTAGGTTCATGTTTGACCTGGGTTTCAAACAACGAGTTCATCTTTGACTCGAAGTTTAGGTTTATGTTTGACCTGGGTTTCAAACAACGGGTTCATGTTTGACTCGAAGTTTAGGTTTATGTTTGACCTGGGTTACAAACAACGGGTTCGTGTTTGACTCGAAGTCTAGGTTCATATCTGACCTGCTTTCAAATAACGGGTTCATGTTTGACTCGATCTTTAAGTTCATGTTTGATCTGGATTTCAAACAATGGGTTCATGATTGACTCAAAGTTTATGTTTGACCTGGGTTTCAAACAACGGGTTCCTGTTTGACTTGAAGTTTAGGTTCATGGTTGACCTGGGTTTCAAACAACGGGTTCATGTTTGACTCGAAGTTTAGGTTCATATCTGACCTGGGGTTCAAACAACGGGTTCATGTTTGACTCGAAGTTTAGGTTCATGTTTGACATGGGTTTCAAACAAGGGGTTCATGTTTGACTCGAAGTTTAGGTTCATGTTTGACTTGGGCTTCAAACAACGGGTTCATATTTTACTTGACGTTTAGGTTCATGTTTGAACTGGGCTTCAAACAACGGGTTCATATTTGACTCGAAGTTTAGGCTCATGTTTGACCTGGGTTTCAAATAACGGGTTCATGTTTGACTCAAAGTTTAGGTTCATTTTTTACCTGGGTTTCAAACAACGGGTTCATGTTTGACTCGAAGTTTAGGTTCATATCTGACCTGGGTTTCAAATAGTGGGTTCATGTTTGACTCGAAGTTTAGGTTCATGTTTGACTTGGGTTTCAAACAATGGGTTCATGTTTGAATCGAAGTTTAGGTTCATTTTTGACCTGGGTTTCAAACAACGGGTTCATGTTTGACTCGAAGTTTAGGTTCATTTTTTACCTGGGTTTCAAATAACGGGTTCATGTTTGACTCGAAGTCTAGGTTCATATCAGACCTGCTTTCAAACAACGGGTTTATGTTTGACTCAAAGTTTAGGTTCATGTATGACTAGAAGTTTAGGTTCATGTTTGACCTGGGTTTCGAACAACGGGTTCATGTTTGACTCAAAGTTTAGGTTTATGTTTGACCTGGGTTTCAAACAACGGTTTCATGTTTGACTCGAAGTTTAGGTTCATGTTTGACCTAGGTTTCAAACAACGGGTTCGTGTTTGACTCGAAGTTTAGGTTCATGTTTGACCTGGGTTTCAAACAACGGGTTCATGTTTGACTCAAAGTTTAGGTTCATGTTTGACATGGGTTTCAAACAACGAGTTCATGTTTGACTCGAAGTTTAGGTTCATGTTTGACCTGGGTTTCAAACAACGGGTTCATGTTTGACTCGAAGTTTAGGTTCATATCTGACCTGGGTTTCAAAAAACGGGTTCATGTTTAACTCGAAGTTTAGGTTCATGTTTGACCTGGGTTTCAACCAACGGGTTCATGTTATCTCGGAGTTAAGGTTTATGTTTGATCTGGGTTTCAAACAACGGGTTAATGTTTGATTCGAAGTTTAGGTTCATGTTTGACCTGGGTTTCAAACAACGAGTTCATCTTTGACTCGAAGTTTAGGTTCATGTTTGACCTGGGTTTCAAACAACGGGTTCATGTTTGACTCAAAGTTTAGGTTCATGTTTGACCTGGGTTTCAAACAACGGGTTCATGTTTGACTCAAAGTTTAGGTTCATGTTTGACATGGGTTTCAAACAACGAGTTCATGTTTGACTCGAAGTTTAGGTTCATGTTTGACCTGGGTTTCAAACAACGGGTTCATGTTTGACTCGAAGTTTAGGTTCATATCTGACCTGGGTTTCAAAAAACGGGTTCATGTTTAACTCGAAGATTAGGTTCATGTTTGACCTGGGTTTCAACCAACGGGTTCATGTTATCTCGGAGTTAAGGTTTATGTTTGATATGGGTTTCAAACAACGGGTTAATGTTTGAATCGAAGTTTAGGTTCATGTTTGACCTGGGTTTCAAACAACGAGTTCATCTTTGATTCGAAGTTTAGGTTCATGTTTGACCTGGGTTTCAAACAACGGGTTCATGTTTGACTCGAAGTTTAGGTTCATGTTTGACCTGGGTTTCAAACAACGGGTTGATGTTTGACTCAAAGTTTAGGTTCATGTCTGACCTGGGTTTCAAACAATGGGTTCATGTTTGACTCGAAGTCTAGGTTCATGTTTGACCTGGGCTTCAAACAACGGGTTCATATTTTACTCGACGTTTAGGTTCATGTTTGAACTGGGCTTCAAACAACGGGTTCATATTTTACTCGAAGTTTAGTTTCATGTTTGACTCGAAGTTTAGGTTCATTTTTGACCTGGGTTTCAAACAACGGGTTCTTGTTTGACTCGAAGTTTAGGTTCATTTGTTACCTGGGTTTCAAACAACGGGTTCATGTTTGACTCGAAGTCTAGGTTCATATCTGACCTGCTTTCAAATAACGGGTTCATGTTTGACTCGATGTTTAAGTTCATGTTTAATCTGGATTTCAAACAACGGGTTCATGATTGACTCAAAGTTCATGTTTGACCTGGGTTTCAAACAACGAGTTCATGTTTGACTCGAAGTTTAGGTACATGTTTGACCTGGGTTTCAAACAACGGGTTCATGTTTAACTCGAAGTTTAGGTTCATGTTTGACCTGGGTTTCAAACAACGGGTTCATGTTTGACTCGGAGTTAAGGTTCATGTTTGACCTGGGTTTCAAACAACGGGTTAATGTTTGATTCGAAGTTTAGGTTCATGTTTGACCTCGGTTTCAAACAACGAGTTCATCTTTGACTCGAAGTTTAGGTTCATGTTTGACCTGGGTTTCAAACAACGGGTTCATGTTTGACTCGAAGTTTAGGTTTATGTTTGACCTGGGTTACAAACAACGGGTTCGTGTTTGACTCGAAGTGTAGGTTCATGTTTGACCTGGGTTTCAAACAACGGGTTCCTGTTTGACTTGAAGTTTAGGTTCATGGTTGACCTGGGTTTCAAACAACGGGTTCATGTTTGACTCGAAGTTTAGGTTCATATCTAACCTGGGGTTCAAACAACGGGTTCATGTTTGACTCGAAGTTTAGGTTCATGTTTGACATGGGTTTCAAACAAGGGGTTCATGTTTGACTCGAAGTTTAGGTTCATGTTTGACCTGGGCTTCAAACAACGGGTTCATATTTTACTCGACGTTTAGGTTCATGTTTGAACTGGGCTTCAAACAACGTGTTCATATTTTACTCGAAGTTTAGTTTCATGTTTGACCTGGGCTTCAAACAATGGGTTCATATTTGACTCGAAGTTTAGGCTCATGTTTTACATGGGTTTCAAATAACGGGTTCATGTTTGACTCAAAGTTTAGGTTCATTTTTTACCTGGGTTTCAAACAACGGGTTCATGTTTGACTCGAAGTTTAGGTTCATATCTGACCAGGGTTTCAAATAGTGGGTTCATGTTTGACTCGAAGTTTAGGTTCATGTTTGACTTGGGTTTCAAACAATGGGTTCATGTTTGAATCGAAGTTTAGGTTCATTTTTGACCTGTGTTTCAAACAACGGGTTCATGTTTGACTCGAAGTTTAGGTTCATTTTTTACCTGGGTTTCAAATAACGGGTTCATGTTTGACTCGAAGTCTAGGTTCATATCTGACCTGCTTTCAAACAACGGGTTTATGTTTGACTCAAAGTTTAGGTTCATGTTTGACTAGAAGTTTAGGTTCATGTTTGACCTGGGTTTCAAACGACGGGTTCATGTTTGACTCGAAGTTTAGGTTTATGTTTGACCTGGGTTTCAAACAACGGTTTCATGTTTGACTCGAAGTTTAGGTTCATGTTTGACCTAGGATTCAAACAACGGGTTCGTGTTTGACTCGAAGTTTAGGTTCATGTTTGACCTGGGTTTCAAACAACGGGTTCATGTTTGACTCGAAGTTTAGGTTCATATCTGACCTGGGGTTCAAACAACGGGTTCATGTTTGACTCGAAGTTTAGGTTCATGTTTGACATGGGTTTCAAACAAGGGGTTCATGTTTGACTCGAAGTTTAGGTTCATGTTTGACCTGGGCTTCAAACAACGGGTTCATATTTTACTCGACGTTTAGGTTCATGTTTGAACAGGGCTTCAAACAACGTGTTCATATTTTACTCGAAGATTAGTTTCATGTTTGACCTGGGCTTCAAACAATGGGTTCATATTTGACTCGAAGTTTAGGCTCATGTTTTACATGGGTTTCAAATAACGGGTTCATGTTTGACTCAAAGTTTAGGTTCATTTTTTACCTGGGTTTCAAACAACGGGTTCATGTTTGACTCGAAGTTTAGGTTCATATCTGACCAGGGTTTCAAATAGTGGGTTCATGTTTGACTCGAAGTTTAGGTTCATGTTTGACTTGGGTTTCAAACAATGGGTTCATGTTTGAATCGAAGTTTAGGTTCATTTTTGACCTGGGTTTCAAACAACGGGTTCATGTTTGACTCGAAGTTTAGGTTCATTTTTTACCTGGGTTTCAAATAACGGGTTCATGTTTGACTCGAAGTCTAGGTTCATATCTGACCTGCTTTCAAACAACGGGTTTATGTTTGACTCAAAGTTTAGGTTCATGTCTGACTAGAAGTTTAGGTTCATGTTTGACCTGGGTTTCAAACGACGGGTTCATGTTTGACTCGAAGTTTAGGTTTATGTTTGACCTGGGTTTCAAACAACGGTTTCATGTTTGACTCGAAGTTTAGGTTCATGTTTGACCTAGGTTTCAAACAACGGGTTCGTGTTTGACTCGAAGTTTAGGTTCATGTTTGACCTGGGTTTCAAACAACGGGTTCATGTTTGACTCAAAGTTTAGGTTCATGTTTGACATGGGTTTCAAACAACGAGTTCATGTTTGACTCGAAGTTTAGGTTCATGTTTGACCTGAGTTTCAAACAACGGGTTCATGTTTGACTCGAAGTTTAGGTTCATATCTGACCTGGGTTTCAAAAAACGGGTTCATGTTTAACTCGAAGTTTAGGTTCATGTTTGACCTGGGTTTCAACCAACGGGTTCATGTTATCTCGGAGTTAAGGTTTATGTTTGATCTGGGTTTCAAACAACGGGTTAATGTTTGATTCGAAGTTTAGGTTCATGTTTGACCTGGGTTTCAAACAACGAGTTCATCTTTGATTCGAAGTTTAGGTTCATGTTTGACCTGGGTTTCAAACAACGGGTTCATGTTTGACTCGAAGTTTAGGTTTATGTTTGACCTGGGTTACAAACAACGGGTTCGTGTTTGACTCGAAGTGTAGGTTCATGTTTGACCTGGGTTTCAAACAACGGGTTCCTGTTTGACTTGAAGTTTAGGTTCATGGTTGACCTGGGTTTCAAACAACGGGTTCATGTTTGACTCGAAGTTTAGGTTCATATCTGACCTGGGGTTCAAACAACGGGTTCATGTTTGACTCGAAGTTTAGGTTCATGTTTGACATGGGTTTCAAACAAGGGGTTCATGTTTGACTCGAAGTTTAGGTTCATGTTTGACCTGGGCTTCAAACAACGGGTTCATATTTTACTCGACGTTTAGGTTCATGTTTGAACTGGGCTTCAAACAACGGGTTCATATTTTACTCGAAGTTTAGTTTCATGTTTGACCTGGGCTTCAAACAATGGGTTCATATTTGACTCGAAGTTTAGGCTCATGTTTTACCTGGGTTTCAAATAACGGGTTCATGTTTGACTCAAAGTTTAGGTTCATTTTTTACCTGGGTTTCAAACAACGGGTTCATGTTTGACTCGAAGTTTAGGTTCATATCTGACCTGGGTTTCAAATAGTGGGTTCATGTTTGACTCGAAGTTTAGGTTCATGTTTGACTTGGGTTTCAAACAATGGGTTCATGTTTGAATCGAAGTTTAGGTTCATTTTTGACCTGGGTTTCAAACAACGGGTTCATGTTTGACTCGAAGTTTAGGTTCATTTTTTACCTGAGTTTCAAATAACGGGTTCATGTTTGACTCGAAGTCTAGGTTCATATCTGACCTGCTTTCAAACAACGGGTTTATGTTTGACTCAAAGTTTAGGTTCATGTTTGACTAGAAGTTTAGGTTCATGTTTGACCTGGGTTTCAAACAACGGGTTCATGTTTGACTCGAAGTTTAGGTTTATGTTTGACCTGGGTTTCAAACAACGGTTTCATGTTTGACTCGAAGTTTAGGTTCATGTTTGACCTAGGTTTCAAACAACGGGTTCGTGTTTGACTCGAAGTTTAGGTTCATGTTTGACCTGGGTTTCAAACAACGGGTTCATGTTTGACTCAAAGTTTAGGTTCATGTTTGACATGGGTTTCAAACAACGAGTTCATGTTTGACTCGAAGTTTAGGTTCATGTTTGACCTGAGTTTCAAACAACGGGTTCATGTTTGACTCGAAGTTTAGGTTCATATCTGACCTGGGTTTCAAAAAACGGGTTCATGTTTAACTCGAAGTTTAGGTTCATGTTTGACCTGGGTTTCAACCAACGGGTTCATGTTATCTCGGAGTTAAGGTTTATGTTTGATCTGGGTTTCAAACAACGGGTTAATGTTTGATTCGAAGTTTAGGTTCATGTTTGACCTGGGTTTCAAACAACGAGTTCATCTTTGACTCGAAGTTTAGGTTCATGTTTGACCTGGGTTTCAAACAACGGGTTCATGTTTGACTCGAAGTTTGGGTTTATGTTTGACCTGGGTTTCAAACAACGGTTTCATGTTTGACTCGAAGTTTAGGTTCATGTTTGACCTAGGTTTCAAACAACGGGTTCGTGTTTGACTCGAAGTTTAGGTTCATGTTTGACCTGGGTTTCAAACAACGGGTTCATGTTTGACTCAAAGTTTAGGGTCATGTTTGACATGGGTTTCAAACAACGAGTTCATGTTTGACTCGAAGTTTAGGTTCATGTTTGACCTGGGTTTCAAACAACGGGTCCATGTTTGACTCGAAGTTTAGGTTCATATCTGACCTAGGTTTCAAAAAACGGGTTCATGTTTAACTCGAAGTTTAGGTACATGTTTGACCTGGGTTTCAACCAACGGGTTCATGTTATCTCGGAGTTAAGGTTTATGTTTGATCTGGGTTTCAAACAACGGGTTAATGTTTGATTCGAAGTTTAGGTTCATGTTTGACCTGGGTTTCAAACAACGAGTTCATCTTTGACTCGAAGTTTAGGTTCATGTTTGACCTGGGTTTCAAACAACGGGTTCATGTTTGACTCGAAGTTTGGGTTTATGTTTGACCTGGGTTTCAAACAACGGTTTCATGTTTGACTCGAAGTTTAGGTTCATGTTTGACCTAGGTTTCAAACAACGGGTTCGTGTTTGACTCGAAGTTTAGGTTCATGTTTGACCTGGGTTTCAAACAACGGGTTCATGTTTGACTCAAAGTTTAGGGTCATGTTTGACCTGGATTTCAAACAACGGGTTCATGTTTGACTCAAAGTTTAGGTTCATGTTTGACTCGAAGTTTAGGTTCATTTTTGACCTGGGTTTCAAACAACGGGTTCTTGTTTGACTCGAAGTTTAGGTTCATTTTTTACCTGGGTTTTAAACAACGGGTTCATGTTTGACTCGAAGTCTAGGTTCATGTTTGACCTGGGCTTCAAACAACGGGTTCATATTTTACTCGACGTTTAGGTTCATGTTTGAATTGGGCTTCAAACAACGGGTTCATATTTTACTCGAAGTTTAGTTTCACGTTTGACTGGAAGTTTAGGTTCATTTTTGACCTGGGTTTCAAACAACGGGTTCTTGTTTGACTCGAAGTTTAGGTTCATTTGTTACCTGGGTTTCAAACAACGGGTTCATGTTTGACTCGAAGTCTAGGTTCATATCTGACCTGCTTTCAAATAACGGGTTCATGTTTGACTCGATGTTTAAGTTCATGTTTGATCTGGATTTCAAACAACGGGTTCATGATTGACTCAAAGTTCATGTTTGACCTGGGTTTCAAACAACGAGTTCATGTTTGACTCGAAGTTTAGATACATGTTTGACCTGGGTTTCAAGCAACGGGTTCATGTTTGACTCGAAGTTTAGGTTCATATCTGACCTGGGTTTCAAAAAACGGGTTCATGTTTAACTCGAAGTTTAGGTTCATGTTTGACCTGGGTTTCAACCAACGGGTTCATGTTATCTCGGAGTTAAGGTTTATGTTTGATCTGGGTTTCAAACAACGGGTTAATGTTTGATTCGAAGTTTAGGTTCATGTTTGACCTGGGTTTCAAACAACGAGTTCATCTTTGACTCGAAGTTTAGGTTCATGTTTGACCTGGGTTTCAAACAACGGGTTCATGTTTGACTCGAAGTTTGGGTTTATGTTTGACCTGGGTTTCAAACAACGGTTTCATGTTTGACTCGAAGTTTAGGTTCATGTTTGACCTAGGTTTCAAACAACGGGTTCGTGTTTGACTCGAAGTTTAGGTTCATGTTTGACCTGGGTTTCAAACAACGGGTTCATGTTTGACTCAAAGTTTAGGTTCATGTTTGACATGGGTTTCAAACAACGAGTTCATGTTTGACTCGAAGTTTAGGTTCATGTTTGACCTGGGTTTCAAACAACGGGTTCATGTTTGACTCGAAGTTTAGGTTCATATCTGACCTGGGTTTCAAAAAACGGGTTCATGTTTAACTCGAAGTTTAGGTTCATGTTTGACCTGGGTTTCAACCAACGGGCTCATGTTATCTCGGAGTTAAGGTTTATGTTTGATCTGGGTTTCAAACAACGGGTTAATGTTTGATTCGAAGTTTAGGTTCATGTTTGACCTGGGTTTCAAACAACGAGTTCATCTTTGACTCGAAGTTTAGGTTCATGTTTGACCTGGGTTTCAAACAACGGGTTCATGTTTGACTCGAAGTTTAGGTTCATGTTTGACCTGGGTTTCCAACAACGGGTTGATGTTTGACTCAAAGTTTAGGTTCATGTCTGACCTGGGTTTCAAACAATGGGTTGATGTTTGACTCGAAGTTTAGGTTCATATCTGACCAGGTTGCAAACAACGGGTTCATGTTTGACTCAAAGTTTAGGTTCATGTTTGACCTGGATTTCAAACAACGGGTTCATGTTTGACTCAAAGTTTAGGTTCATGTTTGACTCGAAGTTTAGGTTCATTTTTGACCTGGGTTTCATACAACGGGTTCTTGTTTGACTCGAAGTTTAGGTTCATTTTTTACCTGGGTTTTAAACAACGGGTTCATGTTTGACTCGAAGTCTAGGTTCATGTTTGACCTGGGCTTCAAACAACGGGTTCATATTTTACTCGACGTTTAGGTTCATGTTTGAACTGGGCTTCAAACAACGGGTTCATATTTTACTCGAAGTTTAATTTCATGTTTGACTCGAAGTTTAGGTTCCTTTTTGACCTGGGTTTCAAACAACGGGTTCTTGTTTGACTCGAAGTTTAGGTTCATTTGTTACCTGGGTTTCAAACAACGGGTTCATGTTTGACTCGAAGTCTAGCTTCATATCTGACCTGCTTTCAAATAACGGGTTCATGTTTGACTCGATGTTTAAGTTCATGTTTGATTTGGATTTCAAACAACGGGTTCATGATTGACTCAAAGTTCATGTTTGACATGGGTTTCAAACAACGAGTTCATGTTTGACTCGAAGTTTAGGTACATGTTTGACCTGGGTTTCAAACAACGGGTTCATGTTTGACTCGAAGTTTAGGTTCATATCTGACCTGGGTTTCAAACAACGGGTTCATGTTTAACTCGAAGTTTAGGTTCAAGTTTGACCTGGGTTTCAAACAACGGGTTCATGTTTGACTCGGAGTTAAGGTTCATGTTTGACCTGGGTTTCAAACAACGGGTTAATGTTTGATTCGAAGTTTAGGTTCATGTTTGACCTGGGTTTCAAACAACGAGTTCATCTTTGACTCGAAGTTTAGGTTCATGTTTGACCTGGGTTTCAAACAACGGGTTCATGTTTGACTCGAAGTTGAGGTTTATGTTTGACCTGGGTTACAAACAACGGGTTCGTGTTTGACTCGAAGTGTAGGTTCATGTTTGACCTGGGTTTCAAACAACGGGTTCCTGTTTGACTTGAAGTTTAGGTTCATGGTTGACCTGGGTTTCAAACAACGGGTTCATGTTTGACTCGAAGTTTAGGTTCATATCTGACCTGGGTTTCAAACAACGGGTTCATGTTTGACTCGAAGTTTAGGTTCATGTTTGACATGGGTTTCAAACAAGGGGTTCATGTTTGACTCGAAGTTTAGGTTCATGTTTGACCTGGGTTTCAAACAACGGGTTCCTGTTTGACTTGAAGTTTAGGTTCATGGTTGACCTGGGTTTCAAACAACGGTTTCATGTTTAACTCGAAGTTTAGGTTCATATCTGACCTGGGTTTCAAACAACGGGTTCATGTTTGACTCGAAGTTTAGGTTCATGTTTGACATGGGTTTCAAACAACGGGTTCATGTTTGACTCGAAGTTTAGGTTCATGTTTGACCTGGGCTTCAAACAACGGGTTCATATTTTACTCGACGTTTAGGTTCATGTTTGAACTGGGCTTCAAACAACGGGTTCATATTTTACTCGAAGTTTAGTTTCATGTTTGACCTGGGCTTCAAACAATGGGTTCATATTTGACTCGAAGTTTAGGCTCATGTTTGACCTGGGTTTCAAATAACGGGTTCATGTTTGACTCAAAGTTTAGGTTCATTTTTTACCTGGGTTTCAAACAACGGGTTCATGTTTGACTCGAAGTTTAGGTTCATATCTGACCTGGGTTTCAAATAGTGGGTTCATGTTTGACTCGAAGTTTAGGTTCATGTTTGACTTGGGTTTCAAACAATGGGTTCATGTTTGAATCGAAGTTTAGGTTCATTTTTGACCTGGGTTTCAAACAACGAATTCATGTTTGACTCGAAGTTTAGGTTCATTTTTTACCTGGGTTTCAAATAACGGGTTCATGTTTGACTCGAAGTCTAGGTTCATATCTGACCTGCTTTCAAACAACGGGTTTATGTTTGACTCAAAGTTTAGGTTCATGATTGACTAGAAGTTTAGGTTCATGTTTGACCTGGGTTTCAAACAACGGGTTCATGTTTGACTTGAAGTTTAGGTTTATGTTTGACCTGGGTTTCAAACAACGGTTTCATGTTTGACTCGAAGTTTAGGTTCATGTTTGACCTAGGTTTCAAACAACGGGTTCGTGTTTGAATCGAAGTTTAGGTTCATGTTTGACCTGGGTTTCAAACAACGGGTTCATGTTTGACTCAAAGTTTAGGTTCATGTTTGACATGGGTTTCAAACAACGAGTTCATGTTTGACTCGAAGTTTAGGTTCATTTTTTACTTGGGTTTTAAACAACAAGTTCATGTTTGACTCGAAGTCTAGGTTCATATCTGACCTGCTTTCAAACAACGGGTTCATGTTTGACTCGAAGTTTAGGTTCATGTTTGACATGGGTTTCAAACAAGGGGTTCATGTTTGACTCGAAGTTTAGGTTCATGTTTGACCTGGGTTTCAAACAACGGGTTCCTGTTTGACTTGAAGTTTAGGTTCATGGTTGACCTGGGTTTCAAACAACGGTTTCATGTTTAACTCGAAGTTTAGGTTCATATCTGACCTGGGTTTCAAACAACGGGTTCATGTTTGACTCGAAGTTTAGGTTCATGTTTGACATGGGTTTCAAACAAGGGGTTCATGTTTGACTCGAAGTTTAGGTTCATGTTTGACCTGGGCTTCAAACAATGGGTTCATATTTTACTCGACGTTTAGGTTCATGTTTGAACTGGGCTTCAAACAACGGGTTCATATTTTACTCGATGTTTAGTTTCATGTTTGACCTGGGTTTCAAATAACGGGTTCATGTTTGACTCAAAGTTTAGGTTCATTTTTTACCTGGGTTTCAAACAACGGGTTCATGTTTGACTCGAAGTTTAGGTTCATATCTGACCTGGGTTTAAAATAGTGGGTTCATGTTTGACTCGAAGTTTAGGTTCATGTTTGACTTGGGTTTCAAACAATGGGTTCATGTTTGAATCGAAGTTTAGGTTCATTTTTGACCTGGGTTTCAAACAACGGATTCATGTTTGACTCGAAGTTTAGGTTCATTTTTTACCTGGGTTTCAAATAACGGGTTCATGTTTGACTCGAAGTCTAGGTTCATATCTGACCTGCTTTCAAACAACGGGTTTATGTTTGACTCAAAGTTTAGGTTCATGATTGACTAGAAGTTTAGGTTCATGTTTGACCTGGGTTTCAAACAACGGGTTCATGTTTGACTTGAAGTTTAGGTTTATGTTTGACCTGGGTTTCAAACAACGGTTTCATGTTTGACTCGAAGTTTAGGTTCATGTTTGACCTAGGTTTCAAACAACGGGTTCGTGTTTGACTCGAAGTTTAGGTTCATGTTTGACCTGGGTTTCAAACAACGGGTTCATGTTTGACTCAAAGTTTAGGTTCATGTTTGACATGGGTTTCAAACAACGAGTTCATGTTTGACTCGAAGTTTAGGTTCATGTTTGACCTGGGTTTCAAACAACGGGTTCATGTTTGACTCGAAGTTTAGGTTCATATCTGACCTGGGTTTCAAAAAACGGGTTCATGTTTAACTCGAAGTTTAGGTTCATGTTTGACCTGGGTTTCAACCAACGGGTTCATGTTATCTCGGAGTTAAGGTTTATGTTTGATCTTGGTTTCAAACAACGGGTTAATGTTTGATTTGAAGTTTAGGTTCATGTTTGACCTGGGTTTCAAACAACGGTTTCATGTTTGACTCGAAGTTTAGGTTCATGGTTGACCTAGGTTTCAAACAACGGGTTCGTGTTTGACTCGAAGTTTAGGTTCATGTTTGACCTGGGTTACAAACAACGGGTTCGTGTTTGACTCGAAGTGTAGGTTCATGTTTGACCTGGGTTTCAAACAACGGGTTCCTGTTTGACTTGAAGTTTAGGTTCATGGTTGACCTGGGTTTCAAACAACGGGTTCATGTTTGACTCGAAGTTTAGGTTCATATCTGACCTGGGTTTCAAACAACGGGTTCATGTTTGACTCGAAGTTTAGGTTCATGTTTGACATGGGTTTCAAACAAGGGGTTCATGTTTGACTCGAAGTTTAGGTTCATGTTTGACATGGGTTTCAAACAAGGGGTTCATGTTTGACTCGAAGTTTAGGTTCATGTTTGACCTGGGCTTCAAACAATGGGTTCATATTTTACTCGACGTTTAGGTTCATGTTTGAACTGGGCTTCAAACAACGGGTTCATATTTTACTCGAAGTTTAGTTTCATGTTTGACCTGGGCTTCAAACAATGGGTTCATATTTGACTCGAAGTTTAGGCTCATGTTTGACCTGGGTTTCAAATAACGGGTTCATGTTTGACTCAAAGTTTAGGTTCATTTTTTACCTGGGTTTCAAACAACGGGTTCATGTTTGACTCGAAGTTTAGGTTCATATCTGACCTGGGTTTAAAATAGTGGGTTCATGTTTGACTCGAAGTTTAGGTTCATGTTTGACTTGGGTTTCAAACAATGGGTTCATGTTTGAATCGAAGTTTAGGTTCATTTTTGACCTGGGTTTCAAACAACGGATTCATGTTTGACTCGAAGTTTAGGTTCATTTTTTACCTGGGTTTCAAATAACGGGTTCATGTTTGACTCGAAGTCTAGGTTCATATCTGACCTGCTTTCAAACAACGGGTTTATGTTTGACTCAAAGTTTAGGTTCATGATTGACTAGAAGTTTAGGTTCATGTTTGACCTGGGTTTCAAACAACGGGTTCATGTTTGACTCGAAGTTTAGGTTCATGTTTGACCTAGGTTTCAAACAACGGGTTCGTGTTTGACTCGAAGTTTAGGTTCATGTTTGACCTGGGTTTCAAACAACGGGTTCATGTTTGACTCAAAGTTTAGGTTCATGTTTGACATGGGTTTCAAACAACGAGTTCATGTTTGACTCGAAGTTTAGGTTCATGTTTGACCTGGGTTTCAAACAACGGGTTCATGTTTGACTCGAAGTTTAGGTTCATATCTGACCTGGGTTTCAAAAAACGGGTTCATGTTTAACTCGAAGTTTAGGTTCATGTTTGACCTGGGTTTCAACCAACAGGTTCATGTTATCTCGGAGTTAAGGTTTATGTTTGATCTTGGTTTCAAACAACGGGTTAATGTTTGATTTGAAGTTTAGGTTCATGTTTGACCTGGGTTTCAAACAACGGTTTCATGTTTGACTCGAAGTTTAGGTTCATGGTTGACCTAGGTTTCAAACAACGGGTTCGTGTTTGACTCGAAGTTTAGGTTCATGTTTGACCTGGGTTACAAACAACGGGTTCGTGTTTGACTCGAAGTGTAGGTTCATGTTTGACCTGGGTTTCAAACAACGGGTTCCTATTTGACTTGAAGTTTAGGTTCATGGTTGACCTGGGTTTCAAACAACGGGTTCATGTTTGACTCGAAGTTTAGGTTCATATCTGACCTGGGTTTCAAACAACGGGTTCATGTTTGACTCGAAGTTTAGGTTCATGTTTGACATGGGTTTCAAACAAGGGGTTCATGTTTGACTCGAAGTTTAGGTTCATGTTTGACCTGGGCTTCAAACAACGGGTTCATATTTTACTCGAAGTTTAGTTTCATGTTTGACCTGGGGTTCAAACAATGGGTTCATATTTGACTCGAAGTTTAGGCTCATGTTTGACCTGGGTTTCAAATAACGGGTTCATGTTTGACTCAAAGTTTAGGTTCATTTTTTACCTGGGTTTCAAACAACGGGTTCATGTTTGACTCGAAGTTTAGGTTCATATCTGACCTGGGTTTAAAATAGTGGGTTCATGTTTGACTCGAAGTTTAGGTTCATGTTTGACTTGGGTTTCAAACAATGGGTTCATGTTTGAATCGAAGTTTAGGTTCATTTTTGACCTGGGTTTCAAACAACGGATTCATGTTTGACTCGAAGTTTAGGTTCATTTTTTACCTGGGTTTCAAATAACGGGTTCATGTTTGACTCGAAGTCTAGGTTCATATCTGACCTGCTTTCAAACAACGGGTTTATGTTTGACTCAAAGTTTAGGTTCATGATTGACTAGAAGTTTAGGTTCATGTTTGACCTGGGTTTCAAACAACGGGTTCATGTTTGACTCGAAGTTTAGGTTCATGTTTGACCTAGGTTTCAAACAACGGGTTCGTGTTTGACTCGAAGTTTAGGTTCATGTTTGACCTGGGTTTCAAACAACGGGTTCATGTTTGACTCAAAGTTTAGGTTCATGTTTGACATGGGTTTCAAACAACGAGTTCATGTTTGACTCGAAGTTTAGGTTCATGTTTGACCTGGGTTTCAAACAACGGGTTCATGTTTGACTCGAAGTTTAGGTTCATATCTGACCTGGGTTTCAAAAAACGGGTTCATGTTTAACTCGAAGTTTAGGTTCATGTTTGACCTGGGTTTCAACCAACAGGTTCATGTTATCTCGGAGTTAAGGTTTATGTTTGATCTTGGTTTCAAACAACGGGTTAATGTTTGATTTGAAGTTTAGGTTCATGTTTGACCTGGGTTTCAAACAACGGTTTCATGTTTGACTCGAAGTTTAGGTTCATGGTTGACCTAGGTTTCAAACAACGGGTTCGTGTTTGACTCGAAGTTTAGGTTCATGTTTGACCTGGGTTACAAACAACGGGTTCGTGTTTGACTCGAAGTGTAGGTTCATGTTTGACCTGGGTTTCAAACAACGGGTTCCTATTTGACTTGAAGTTTAGGTTCATGGTTGACCTGGGTTTCAAACAACGGGTTCATGTTTGACTCGAAGTTTAGGTTCATATCTGACCTGGGTTTCAAACAACGGGTTCATGTTTGACTCGAAGTTTAGGTTCATGTTTGACATGGGTTTCAAACAAGGGGTTCATGTTTGACTCGAAGTTTAGGTTCATGTTTGACCTGGGCTTCAAACAACGGGTTCATATTTTACTCGAAGTTTAGTTTCATGTTTGACCTGGGGTTCAAACAATGGGTTCATATTTGACTCGAAGTTTAGGCTCATGTTTGACCTGGGTTTCAAATAACGGGTTCATGTTTGACTCAAAGTTTAGGTTCATTTTTTACCTGGGTTTCAAACAACGGGTTCATGTTTGACTCGAAGTTTAGGTTCATATCTGACCTGGGTTTCAAATAGTGGGTTCATGTTTGACTCGAAGTTTAGGTTCATGTTTGACTTGGGTTTCAAACAATGGGTTCATGTTTCAATCGAAGTTTAGGTTCATTTTTGACCTGGGTTTCAAACAACGGATTCATGTTTGACTCGAAGTTTAGGTTCATTTTTTACCTGGGTTTCAAATAACGGGTTCATGTTTGACTCGAAGTCTAGGTTCATATCTGACCTGCTTTCAAACAACGGGTTTATGTTTGACTCAAAGTTTAGGTTCATGTTTGACTAGAAGTTTAGGTTCATGTTTGACCTGGGTTTCAAACAACGGGTTCATGTTTGACTCGAAGTTTAGGTTTATGTTTGACCTGGGTTTCAAACAACGGTTTCATGTTTGACTCGAAGTTTAGGTTCATGTTTGACCTAGGTTTCAAACAACGGGTTCGTGTTTGACTCGAAGTTTAGGTTCATGTTTGACCTGGGTTTCAAACAACAGGTTCATGTTTGACTCAAAGTTTAGGTTCATTTTTTACTTGGGTTTTAAACAACAAGTTCATGTTTGACTCGAAGTCTAGGTTCATATCTGACCTGCTTTCAAACAACGGGTTCATGTTTGACTCGAAGTTTAGGTTCATGTTTGACATGGGTTTCAAACAAGGGGTTCATGTTTGACTCGAAGTTTAGGTTCATGTTTGACCTGGGTTTCAAACAACGGGTTCCTGTTTGACTTGAAGTTTAGGTTCATGGTTGACCTGGGTTTCAAACAACGGGTTCGTGTTTGACTCGAAGTTTAGGTTCATGTTTGACCTGGGTTACAAACAACGGGTTCGTGTTTGACTCGAAGTGTAGGTTCATGTTTGACCTGGGTTTCAAACAACGGGTTCCTGTTTGACTTGAAGTTTAGGTTCATGGTTGACCTGGGTTTCAAACAACGGGTTCATGTTATCTCGGAGTTAAGGTTTATGTTTGATCTTGGTTTCAAACAACGGGTTAATGTTTGATTTGAAGTTTAGGTTCATGTTTGACCTGGGTTTCAAACAACGGTTTCATGTTTGACTCGAAGTTTAGGTTCATGGTTGACCTAGGTTTCAAACAACGGGTTCGTGTTTGACTCGAAGTTTAGGTTCATGTTTGACCTGGGTTACAAACAACGGGTTCGTGTTTGACTCGAAGTGTAGGTTCATGTTTGACCTGGGTTTCAAACAACGGGTTCCTGTTTGACTTGAAGTTTAGGTTCATGGTTGACCTGGGTTTCAAACAACGGGTTCATGTTTGACTCGAAGTTTAGGTTCATATCTGACCTGGGTTTCAAACAACGGGTTCATGTTTGACTCGAAGTTTAGGTTCATGTTTGACATGGGTTTCAAACAAGGGGTTCATGTTTGACTCGAAGTTTAGGTTCATGTTTGACATGGGTTTCAAACAAGGGGTTCATGTTTGACTCGAAGTTTAGGTTCATGTTTGACCTGGGCTTCAAACAATGGGTTCATATTTTACTCGACGTTTAGGTTCATGTTTGAACTGGGCTTCAAACAACGGGTTCATATTTTACTCGAAGTTTAGTTTCATGTTTGACCTGGGCTTCAAACAATGGGTTCATATTTGACTCGAAGTTTAGGCTCATGTTTGACCTGGGTTTCAAATAACGGGTTCATGTTTGACTCAAAGTTTAGGTTCATTTTTTACCTGGGTTTCAAACAACGGGTTCATGTTTGACTCGAAGTTTAGGTTCATATCTGACCTGGGTTTAAAATAGTGGGTTCATGTTTGACTCGAAGTTTAGGTTCATGTTTGACTTGGGTTTCAAACAATGGGTTCATGTTTGAATCGAAGTTTAGGTTCATTTTTGACCTGGGTTTCAAACAACGGATTCATGTTTGACTCGAAGTTTAGGTTCATTTTTTACCTGGGTTTCAAATAACGGGTTCATGTTTGACTCGAAGTCTAGGTTCATATCTGACCTGCTTTCAAACAACGGGTTTATGTTTGACTCAAAGTTTAGGTTCATGATTGACTAGAAGTTTAGGTTCATGTTTGACCTGGGTTTCAAACAACGGGTTCATGTTTGACTCGAAGTTTAGGTTCATGTTTGACCTAGGTTTCAAACAACGGGTTCGTGTTTGACTCGAAGTTTAGGTTCATGTTTGACCTGGGTTTCAAACAACGGGTTCATGTTTGACTCAAAGTTTAGGTTCATGTTTGACATGGGTTTCAAACAACGAGTTCATGTTTGACTCGAAGTTTAGGTTCATGTTTGACCTGGGTTTCAAACAACGGGTTCATGTTTGACTCGAAGTTTAGGTTCATATCTGACCTGGGTTTCAAAAAACGGGTTCATGTTTAACTCGAAGTTTAGGTTCATGTTTGACCTGGGTTTCAACCAACAGGTTCATGTTATCTCGGAGTTAAGGTTTATGTTTGATCTTGGTTTCAAACAACGGGTTAATGTTTGATTTGAAGTTTAGGTTCATGTTTGACCTGGGTTTCAAACAACGGTTTCATGTTTGACTCGAAGTTTAGGTTCATGGTTGACCTAGGTTTCAAACAACGGGTTCGTGTTTGACTCGAAGTTTAGGTTCATGTTTGACCTGGGTTACAAACAACGGGTTCGTGTTTGACTCGAAGTGTAGGTTCATGTTTGACCTGGGTTTCAAACAACGGGTTCCTATTTGACTTGAAGTTTAGGTTCATGGTTGACCTGGGTTTCAAACAACGGGTTCATGTTTGACTCGAAGTTTAGGTTCATATCTGACCTGGGTTTCAAACAACGGGTTCATGTTTGACTCGAAGTTTAGGTTCATGTTTGACATGGGTTTCAAACAAGGGGTTCATGTTTGACTCGAAGTTTAGGTTCATGTTTGACCTGGGCTTCAAACAACGGGTTCATATTTTACTCGAAGTTTAGTTTCATGTTTGACCTGGGGTTCAAACAATGGGTTCATATTTGACTCGAAGTTTAGGCTCATGTTTGACCTGGGTTTCAAATAACGGGTTCATGTTTGACTCAAAGTTTAGGTTCATTTTTTACCTGGGTTTCAAACAACGGGTTCATGTTTGACTCGAAGTTTAGGTTCATATCTGACCTGGGTTTCAAATAGTGGGTTCATGTTTGACTCGAAGTTTAGGTTCATGTTTGACTTGGGTTTCAAACAATGGGTTCATGTTTCAATCGAAGTTTAGGTTCATTTTTGACCTGGGTTTCAAACAACGGATTCATGTTTGACTCGAAGTTTAGGTTCATTTTTTACCTGGGTTTCAAATAACGGGTTCATGTTTGACTCGAAGTCTAGGTTCATATCTGACCTGCTTTCAAACAACGGGTTTATGTTTGACTCAAAGTTTAGGTTCATGTTTGACTAGAAGTTTAGGTTCATGTTTGACCTGGGTTTCAAACAACGGGTTCATGTTTGACTCGAAGTTTAGGTTTATGTTTGACCTGGGTTTCAAACAACGGTTTCATGTTTGACTCGAAGTTTAGGTTCATGTTTGACCTAGGTTTCAAACAACGGGTTCGTGTTTGACTCGAAGTTTAGGTTCATGTTTGACCTGGGTTTCAAACAACAGGTTCATGTTTGACTCAAAGTTTAGGTTCATTTTTTACTTGGGTTTTAAACAACAAGTTCATGTTTGACTCGAAGTCTAGGTTCATATCTGACCTGCTTTCAAACAACGGGTTCATGTTTGACTCGAAGTTTAGGTTCATGTTTGACATGGGTTTCAAACAAGGGGTTCATGTTTGACTCGAAGTTTAGGTTCATGTTTGACCTGGGTTTCAAACAACGGGTTCCTGTTTGACTTGAAGTTTAGGTTCATGGTTGACCTGGGTTTCAAACAACGGTTTCATGTTTAACTCGAAGTTTAGGTTCATATCTGACCTGGGTTTCAAACAACGGGTTCATGTTTGACTCGAAGTTTAGGTTCATGTTTGACATGGGTTTCAAACAAGGGGTTCATGTTTGACTCGAAGTTTAGGTTCATGTTTGACCTGGGCTTCAAACAACGGGTTCATATTTTACTCGACGTTTAGGTTCATGTTTGAACTGGGCTTCAAACAACGGGTTCATATTTTACTCGAAGTTTAGTTTCATGTTTGACCTGGGCTTCAAACAATGGGTTCATATTTGACTCGAAGTTTAGGCTCATGTTTGACCTGGGTTTCAAATAACGGGTTCATGTTTGACTCAAAGTTTAGGTTCATTTTTTACCTGGGTTTCAAACAACGGGTTCATGTTTGACTCGAAGTTTAGGTTCATATCTGACCTGGGTTTCAAATAGTGGGTTCATGTTTGACTCGAAGTTTAGGTTCATGTTTGACTTGGGTTTCAAACAATGGGTTCATGTTTGAATCGAAGTTTAGGTTCATTTTTGACCTGGGTTTCAAACAACGGATTCATGTTTGACTCGAAGTTTAGGTTCATTTTTTACCTGGGTTTCAAATAACGGGTTCATGTTTGACTCGAAGTCTAGGTTCATATCTGACCTGCTTTCAAACAACGGGTTTATGTTTGACTCAAAGTTTAGGTTCATGATTGACTAGAAGTTTAGGTTCATGTTTGACCTGGGTTTCAAACAACGGGTTCATGTTTGACTTGAAGTTTAGGTTTATGTTTGACCTGGGTTTCAAACAACGGTTTCATGTTTGACTCGAAGTTTAGGTTCATGTTTGACCTAGGTTTCAAACAACGGGTTCGTGTTTGACTCGAAGTTTAGGTTCATGTTTGACCTGGGTTTCAAACAACGGGTTCATGTTTGACTCAAAGTTTAGGTTCATGTTTGACATGGGTTTCAAACAACGAGTTCATGTTTGACTCGATGTTTAGGTTCATGTTTGACCTGGGTTTCAAACAACGGGTTCATGTTTGACTCGAAGTTTAGGTTCATATCTGACCTGGGTTTCAAAAAACGGGTTCATGTTTAACTCGAAGTTTAGGTTCATGTTTGACCTGGGTTTCAACCAACGGGTTCATGTTATCTCGGAGTTAAGGTTTATGTTTGATCTTGGTTTCAAACAATGGGTTAATGTTTGATTCGAAGTTTAGGTTCATGTTTGACCTGGGTTTCAAACAACGGTTTCATGTTTGACTCGAAGTTTAGGTTCATGGTTGACCTAGGTTTCAAACAACGGGTTCGTGTTTGACTCGAAGTTTAGGTTCATGTTTGACCCGGGTTACAAACAACGGGTTCGTGTTTGACTCGAAGTGTAGGTTCATGTTTGACCTGGGTTTCAAACAACGGGTTCCTGTTTGACTTGAAGTTTAGGTTCATGGTTGACCTGGGTTTCAAACAACGGGTTCATGTTTGACTCGAAGTTTAGGTTCATATCTGACCTGGGTTTCAAACAACGGGTTTATGTTTGACTCGAAGTTTAGGTTCATGTTTGGCATGGGTTTCAAACAAGGGGTTCATGTTTGACTCGAAGTTTAGGTTCATGTTTGACCTGGGCTTCAAACAACGGGTTCATATTTTACTCGACGTTTAGGTTCATGTTTGAACTGGGCTTCAAACAACGGGTTCATATTTTACTCGAAGTTTAGTTTCATGTTTGACCTGGGCTTCAAACAATGGGTTCATATTTGACTCGAAGTTTAGGCTCATGTTTGACCTGGGTTTCAAATAACGGGTTCATGTTTGACTCAAAGTTTAGGTTCATTTTTTACCTGGGTTTCAAACAACGGGTTCATGTTTGACTCGAAGTTTAGGTTCATATCTGACCTGGGTTTCAAATAGTGGGTTCATGTTTGACTCGAAGTTTAGGTTCATGTTTGACTTGGGTTTCAAACAATGGGTTCATGTTTCAATCAAAGTTTAGGTTCATTTTTGACCTGGGTTTCAAACAACGGATTCATGTTTGACTTGAAGTTTAGGTTCATTTTTTACCTGGGTTTCAAATAACGGGTTAATGTTTGACTCGAAGTCTAGGTTCATATCTGACCTGCTTTCAAACAACGGGTTTATGTTTGACTCAAAGTTTAGGTTCATGTTTGACTAGAAGTTTAGGTTCATGTTTGACCTGGGTTTCAAACAACGGGTTCATGTTTGACTCGAAGTTTAGGTTTATGTTTGACCTGGGTTTCAAACAACGGTTTCATGTTTGACTCGAAGTTTAGGTTCATGTTTGACCTAGGTTTCAAACAACGGGTTCGTGTTTGACTCGAAGTTTAGGTTCATGTTTGACCTGGGTTTCAAACAACAGGTTCATGTTTGACTCAAAGTTTAGATCCATTTTTTACTTGGGTTTTAAACAACAAGTTCATGTTTGACTCGAAGTCTAGGTTCATATCTGACCTGCTTTCAAACAACGGGTTCATGTTTGACTCGAAGTTTAGGTTCATGTTTGACCTGGGCTTCAAACAACGGGTTCATGTTTTACTCGACGTTTAGGTTCATGTTTGAACTGGGCTTCAAACAACGGGTTCATGTTTGACTCGAAGTTTAGTTTCATGTTTGACCTGGATTTCAAACAACGGGTTCATGTTTGACTCGAAGTTAAGGTTCATGTTTGACCCGAATTTTAAGTTCATTTTTGACCTGGGTTTCAAACAATGGTTTCATGTTTGACTCGAAGTTTAGGTTCATGTTTGACCTAGGTTTCAAACAACGGGTTCGTGTTTGACTCAAAGTTTAGGTTCATGTTTGACCTAGGTTTCAAACAACGGGTTCATGTTTGACTCGAAGTTTAGGCTCATGTCTGACCTGGGTTTCAAACAACGGGTTCATGTTTGACTCAAAGTTTAGTTTCATGTTTGACCTGGATTTCAAACAACGGGTTCATGTTTGACTCGAAGTGTAGGTTCATGTTTGACTCGAATTTTAAGTTCATTTTTGACCTGGGTTTCAAACAATGGTTTCATGTTTGACTCGAAGTTTAGGTTCATGTTTGACCTAGGTTTCAAACAACGGGTTCGTGTTTGACTCAAAGTTTAGGTTCATGTTTGACCTGGGTTTCAAACAACGGGTTCATGTTTGACTCGAAGTTTAGGTTCATGTTTGACCTGGGTTTCAAACAACGGGTTCATGTTTGACTCAAAGTTTAGGCTCATGTTTGACCTGGGTTTCAAACAATGGGTTCATGTTTGACTCGAAGTTTAGGTTCATATTTGACCAGATTTCAAACAACGAGTTCATGTTTGACTCGAAGTTTAGGTTCATGTTTTACCTGGGATTCAAACAACGGGTTCTTGTTTGACTCGAAGTTTAGGTTTATGTTTGACCTGGGTTTCAAACAACGGTTTCATGTTTGCCTCGAAGTTTAGGTTCATGTTTGACCTAGGTTTCAAACAACGGGTTCGTGTTTGACTCGAAGTTTAGGTTCATGTTTGACCTGGGTTTCAAACAACAGGTTCATGTTTGACTCAAAGTTTAGGTTCATTTTTTACTTGGGTTTTAAACAACAAGTTCATGTTTGACTCGAAGTCTAGGTTCATATCTGACCTGCTTTCAAACAACGGGTTCATGTTTGACTCGAAGTTTAGGTTCATGTTTGACCTGGGCTTCAAACAACGGGTTCATGTTTTACTCGACGTTTAGGTTCATGTTTGAACTGGGCTTCAAACAACGGGTTCATGTTTGACTCGAAGTTTAGTTTCATGTTTGACCTGGATTTCAAACAACGGGTTCATGTTTGACTCGAAGTTAAGGTTCATGTTTGACTCGAATTTTAAGTTCATTTTTGACCTAGGTTTCAAACAATGGTTTCATGTTTGACTCGAAGTTTAGGTTCATGTTTGACCTAGGTTTCAAACAACGGGTTCGTGTTTGACTCAAAGTTTAGGTTCATGTTTGACCTGGGTTTCAAACAACGGGTTCATGTTTGACTCGAAGTTTAGGCTCATGTCTGACCTGGGTTTCAAACAACGGGTTCATGTTTGACTCAAAGTTTAGTTTCATGTTTGACCTGGATTTCAAACAACGGGTTCATGTTTGACTCGAAGTGTAGGTTCATGTTTGACTCGAATTTTGAGTTCATTTTTGACCTGGGTTTCAAACAATGGTTTCATGTTTGACTCGAAGTTTAGGTTCATGTTTGACCTAGGTTTCAAACAACGGGTTCGTGTTTGACTCAAAGTTTAGGTTCATGTTTGACCTGGGTTTCAAACAACGGGTTCATGTTTGACTCGAAGTTTAGGTTCATGTTTGACCTGGGTTTCAAACAACGGGTTCATGTTTGACTCAAAGTTTAGGCTCATGTTTGACCTGGGTTTCAAACAATGGGTTCATGTTTGACTCGAAGTTTAGGTTCATATCTGACCAGATTTCAAACAACGAGTTCATGTTTGACTCGAAGTTTAGGTTCATGTTTTACCTGGGATTCAAAAAACGGGTTCTTGTTTGACTCGAAGTTTAGGTTTATGTTTGACCTGGGTTTCAAACAACGGTTTCATGTTTGACTCGAAGTTTAGGTTCATGTTTGACCTAGGTTTCAAACAACGGGTTCGTGTTTGACTCGAAGTTTAGGTTCATGTTTGACCTGGGTTTCAAACAACAGGTTCATGTTTGACTCAAAGTTTAGGTTCATTTTTTACTTGGGTTTTAAACAACAAGTTCATGTTTGACTCGAAGTCTAGGTTCATATCTGACCTGCTTTCAAACAACGGGTTCATGTTTGACTCGAAGTTTAGGTTCATGTTTGACCTGGGCTTCAAACAACGGGTTCATGTTTTACTCGACGTTTAGGTTCATGTTTGAACTGGGCTTCAAACAACGGGTTCATGTTTGACTCGAAGTTTAGTTTCATGTTTGACCTGGATTTCAAACAACGGGTTCATGTTTGACTCGAAGTTAAGGTTCATGTTTGACTCGAATTTTAAGTTCATTTTTGACCTGGGTTTCAAACAATGGTTTCATGTTTGACTCGAAGTTTAGGTTCATGTTTGACCTAGGTTTCAAACAACGGGTTCGTGTTTGACTCAAAGTTTAGGTTCATGTTTGACCTGGGTTTCAAACAACGGGTTCATGTTTGACTCGAAGTTTAGGTTCATGTTTGACCTGGGTTTCAAACAACAGGTTCATGTTTGACTCAAAGTTTAGATCCATTTTTTACTTGGGTTTTAAACAACAAGTTCATGTTTGACTCGAAGTCTAGGTTCATATCTGACCTGCTTTCAAACAACGGGTTCATGTTTGACTCGAAGTTTAGGTTCATGTTTGACCTGGGCTTCAAACAACGGGTTCATGTTTTACTCGACGTTTAGGTTCATGTTTGAACTGGGCTTCAAACAACGGGTTCATGTTTGACTCGAAGTTTAGTTTCATGTTTGACCTGGATTTCAAACAACGGGTTCATGTTTGACTCGAAGTTAAGGTTCATGTTTGACCCGAATTTTAAGTTCATTTTTGACCTGGGTTTCAAACAATGGTTTCATGTTTGACTCGAAGTTTAGGTTCATGTTTGACCTAGGTTTCAAACAACGGGTTCGTGTTTGACTCAAAGTTTAGGTTCATGTTTGACCTAGGTTTCAAACAACGGGTTCATGTTTGACTCGAAGTTTAGGCTCATGTCTGACCTGGGTTTCAAACAACGGGTTCATGTTTGACTCAAAGTTTAGTTTCATGTTTGACCTGGATTTCAAACAACGGGTTCATGTTTGACTCGAAGTGTAGGTTCATGTTTGACTCGAATTTTAAGTTCATTTTTGACCTGGGTTTCAAACAATGGTTTCATGTTTGACTCGAAGTTTAGGTTCATGTTTGACCTAGGTTTCAAACAACGGGTTCGTGTTTGACTCAAAGTTTAGGTTCATGTTTGACCTGGGTTTCAAACAACGGGTTCATGTTTGACTCGAAGTTTAGGTTCATGTTTGACCTGGGTTTCAAACAACGGGTTCATGTTTGACTCAAAGTTTAGGCTCATGTTTGACCTGGGTTTCAAACAATGGGTTCATGTTTGACTCGAAGTTTAGGTTCATATCTGACCAGATTTCAAACAACGAGTTCATGTTTGACTCGAAGTTTAGGTTCATGTTTTACCTGGGATTCAAACAACGGGTTCTTGTTTGACTCGAAGTTTAGGTTTATGTTTGACCTGGGTTTCAAACAACGGTTTAATGTTTGCCTCGAAGTTTAGGTTCATGTTTGACCTAGGTTTCAAACAACGGGTTCGTGTTTGACTCGAAGTTTAGGTTCATGTTTGACCTGGGTTTCAAACAACAGGTTCATGTTTGACTCAAAGTTTAGGTTCATTTTTTACTTGGGTTTTAAACAACAAGTTCATGTTTGACTCGAAGTCTAGGTTCATATCTGACCTGCTTTCAAACAACGGGTTCATGTTTGACTAGAAGTTTAGGTTCATGTTTTACCTGGGATTCAAAAAACGGGTTCTTGTTTGACTCGAAGTTTAGGTTTATGTTTGACCTGGGTTTCAAACAACGGTTTCATGTTTGACTCGAAGTTTAGGTTCATGTTTGACCTAGGTTTCAAACAACGGGTTCGTGTTTGACTCGAAGTTTAGGTTCATGTTTGACCTGGGTTTCAAACAACAGGTTCATGTTTGACTCAAAGTTTAGGTTCATTTTTTACTTGGGTTTTAAACAACAAGTTCATGTTTGACTCGAAGTCTAGGGTCATATCTGACCTGCTTTCAAACAACGGGTTCATGTTTGACTCGAAGTTTAGGTTCATGTTTGACCTGGGCTTCAAACAACGGGTTCATGTTTTACTCGACGTTTAGGTTCATGTTTGAACTGGGCTTCAAACAACGGGTTCATGTTTGACTCGAAGTTTAGTTTCATGTTTGACCTGGATTTCAAACAACGGGTTCATGTTTGACTCGAAGTTAAGGTTCATGTTTGACTCGAATTTTAAGTTCATTTTTGACCTGGGTTTCAAACAATGGTTTCATGTTTGACTCGAAGTTTAGGTTCATGTTTGACCTAGGTTTCAAACAACGGGTTCGTGTTTGACTCAAAGTTTAGGTTCATGTTTGACTTGGGTTTCAAACAACGGGTTCATGTTTGACTCGAAGTTTAGGCTCATGTCTGACCTGGGTTTCAAACAACGGGTTCATGTTTGACTCAAAGTTTAGTTTCATGTTTGACCTGGATTTCAAACAACGGGTTCATGTTTGACTCGAAGTGTAGGTTCATGTTTGACTCGAATTTTAAGTTCATTTTTGACCTGGGTTTCAAACAATCGTTTCATGTTTGACTCGAAGTTTAGGTTCATGTTTGACCTAGGTTTCAAACAACGGGTTCGTGTTTGACTCAAAGTTTAGGTTCATGTTTGACCTGGGTTTCAAACAACGGGTTCATGTTTGACTCGAAGTTTAGGTTCATGTTTGACCTGGGTTTCAAACAACGGGTTCATGTTTGACTCAAAGTTTAGGCTCATGTTTGACCTGGGTTTCAAACAATGGGTTCATGTTTGACTCGAAGTTTAGGTTCATATCTGACCAGATTTCAAACAACGAGTTCATGTTTGACTCGAAGTTTAGGTTCATGTTTTACCTGGGATTCAAACAACGGGTTCTTGTTTGACTCGAAGTTTAGGCTCATGGTTGACCTGGGCTTCAAACAACGGGTTCATGTTTGGCTCGAAGTTTAGGCTCATGTCAGACCTGGGTTTCAAACAACGGGTTCATGTTTGACTCAAAGTTTAGGTTCATGTTTGACCTGGATTTCAAACAACGGGTTCATGTTTGACTCAAAGTTTAGGTTCATGTTTGACTCGAAGTTTAGGTTCATTTTTGACCTGGGTTTCAAACAACGGGTTCTTGTTTGACTCGAAGTTTAGGTTCATTTTTTACCTGGGTTTTAAACAACGGGTTCATGTTTGACTCGAAGTCTAGGTTCATATCTGACCTGCTTTCAAATAACGGGTTCATGTTTGACTCGAAGTTTAAGTTCATGTTTGACCTGGGTTTCAAACAACGGGTTCATGATTGACTCAAAGTTCATGTTTGACCTGGGTTTCAAACAACGAGTTCATGTTTGACTCGAAGTTTAGGTTCATGTTTGACCTGGGTTTCAAACAACGGGTTCATGTTTGACTCGAAGTTTAGGTTCATATCTGACCTGGGTTTCGAACAACGGGTTCATGTTTAACTCGAAGTTTAGGTTCATGTTTGACCTGGGTTTCAAACAACGGGTTCATGTTTGACTCGGAGTTAAGGTTCATGTTTGACCTGGGTTTCAAACAACAGGTTAATGTTTGATTCGAAGTTTAGGTTCATGTTTGACCTGGGTTTCAAACAACGAGTTCATCTTTGACTCGAAGTTTAGGTTCATGTTTGACCTGTGTTTCAAACAACGGGTTCATGTTTGACTCGAAGTTTAGGTTTATAGTTGACTTGGGTTTCAAACAACGGTTTCATGTTTGGCTCGAAGTTTAGGTTCATGTTTGACCTAGGTTTCAAACAACGGGTTCGTGTTTGACTCGAAGTTTAGGTTCATGTTTGACCTAGGTTTCAAACAATGGGTTGATGTTTGACTCGAAGTTTAGGTTCATGTTTGACCTGGGTTTCAAACAACGGGTTCATGTTTGACTCAAAGTTTAGGGTCATGTTTGACCTAGGTTTCAAACAACGGGTTCATGTTTGACTCGAAGTTTAGGTTCATATCCGACCAGGTTTCAAACAATGGGTTCATGTTTGACTCGAAGTTTAGGTTCATGTTTGACCTGGGATTCAAACAATGGGTTCTTGTTTGACTCGAAGTTTAGACTCATGTTTGACCTGGGCTTCAAACAACGGGTTCATGTTTGACTCGAAGTTTAGGCTCATGTTTGACCTGGGTTTCAAACAACGGGTTCATGTTTGACTCAAAGTTTAGGTTCATGTTTGACCTGGGTTTTAAACAACGGGTTCATGTTTGACTCGAAGTTTAGGTTCATGTTTGACTCGAAGTTTAGGTTCATTTTTGACCTGGGTTTCAAACAACAGGTTCATGTTTGACTCAAAGTTTAGGTTCATTTTTTACTTGGGTTTTAAACAACAAGTTCATGTTTGACTCGAAGTCTAGGTTCATATCTGACCTGCTTTCAAACAACGGGTTCATGTTTGACTCGAAGTTTAGGTTCATGTTTGACCTGGGCTTCAAACAACGGGTTCATGTTTTACTCGACGTTTAGGTTCATGTTTGAACTGGGCTTCAAACAACGGGTTCATATTTTACTCGAAGTTTAGTTTCATGTTTGACCTGGGCTTCAAACAACTGGTTCATGTTTGACTCGAAGTTTAGGCTCATGTTTGACCTGGGTTTCAAACAACGGGTTCATGTTTAACTCGAAGTTTAGGTTCATGTTTGACCTGGGTTTCAAACAACGGGTTCATGTTTGACTCGGAGTTAAGGTTCTTGTTTGACCTGGGTTTCAAACAACGGGTTAATGTTTGATTCGAAGTTTAGGTTCATGTTTGACCTGGGTTTCAAACAACGAGTTCATGTTTGACTCGAAGTTTAGGTTCATGTTTGACCTGGGTTACAAACAACGGGTTCGTGTTTGACTCGAAGTGTAGGTTCATGTTTGACCTGGGTTTCAAACAACGGGTTCCTGTTTGACTCGAAGTTTAGGTTCATGGTTCACCTGGGTTTCAAACAACGGGTTCACGTTTGACTCGAAGTTTAGGTTCATATCTGACCTGGGTTTCAAACAACGGGTTCATGCTTGACTCGAAGTTTAGGTTCATGTTTGACATGGGTTTCAATCAAGGGGTTCATGTTTGACTCGAAGTTTAGGTTCATGTTTGACCTGGGTTTCAAACAACGGGTTTATGTTTGACTCAAAGTTTAGGGTCATGTTTGACCTAGGTTTCAAACAACGGGTTCATGTTTGACTCGAAGTTTAGGTTCATATCCGACCAGGTTTCAAACAATGGGTTCATGTTTGACTCGAAGTTTAGGTTCATGTTTCACCTGGGATTCAAACAATGGGTTCTTGTTTGACTCGAAGTTTAGACTCATGTTTGACCTGGGCTTCAAACAACGGGTTCATGTTTGACTCGAAGTTTAGGCTCATGTTTGACCTGGGTTTCAAACAACGGGTTCATGTTTGACTCGAAGTTTAGGTTCGTTTTTGACCTGGGTTTCAAACAACGGGTTCATGTTTGACTCGAAGTTTAGGTTCATTTTTTACCTGGGTTTCAAATAACGGGTTCATGTTTGACTCGAAGTCTAGGTTCATATCTGACCTGCTTTCAAACAGCGGGTTCATGTTTGACTCGAAGTTTAGGTTCATGTTTGACCTGGGTTTCAAACAACGGGTTAATGTTTGATTCGAAGTTTAGGTTCATGTTTGACCTGGGTTTCAAACAACGAGTTCATCTTTGACTCGAAGTTTAGGTTCATGTTTGACCTGGGTTTCAAACAACGGGTTCATGTTTGACTCGAAGTTTAGGTTTATGTTTGACCTGGGTTTCAAACAACGGTTTCATGTTTGACTCGAAGTTTAGGTTCATGGTTGACCTAGGTTTCAAACAACGGGTTCGTGTTTGACTCGAATTTTAGGTCCATGTTTGACCTGGGGTTCAAACAAAGGGTTCATGTTTGACTCGAAGTTTAGGTTCATGTTTGACCTGGGTTTCAAACAATGGGTTCATGTTTGACTCAAAGTTTAGGTTCATGTTTGACCTGGGTTTCAAACAATGGGTTCATGTTTGACTCGAAGTTTAGGTTCATATCTGACCAGGTTTCAAACAACGAGTTCATGTTTGACTCAAAGTTTAGGTTCATGTTTGACCGGGGATTCAAGCAACGGGTTCTTGTTTGACTCGAAGTTTAGGCTCATGTTTGACCTGGGCTTCAAACAACGGGTTCATGTTTGACTCGAAGTTTAGGCTCATGTCTGACCTGGGTTTCAAACAACGGGTTCATGTTTGACTCAAAGTTTAGGTTCATATCTGACCTGGGTTTCAAACAACGGGTTCATGTTTAACTCGAAGTTTAGGTTCATGTTTGACCTGGGTTTCGAACAACGGGTTCATGTTTGACTCGGAGTTAAGGTTCATGTTTGACCTGGGTTTCAAACAACGGGGTAATGTTTGATTCGAAGTTTAGGTTCATGTTTGACCTGGGTTTCAAACAACGAGTTCATCTTTGACTCGAAGTTTAGGTTCATGTTTGACCTGGGTTTCAAACAACGAGTTCATCTTTGACTCGAAGTTTAGGTTCATGTTTGACCTGGGTTTCAAGCAACGGGTTCGTGTTTGACTCGAAGTTTAGGTTCATGTTTGACCTGGGTTTCAAACAATGGGTTCATGTTTGACTCAAAGTTTAGGTTCATATCTGACCTGGGTTTCAAACAACGGGTTCATGTTTAACTCGAAGTTTAGGTTCATGTTTGACCTGGGTTTCAAACAACGGGTTCATGTTTGACTCGGAGTTAAGGTTCATGTTTGACCTGGGTTTCAAACAACGGGTTAATGTTTGATTCGAAGTTTAGGTTCATGTTTGACCTGGGTTTCAAACAACGAGTTCATCTTTGACTCGAAGTTTAGGTTCATGTTTGACCTGGGTTTCAAACAATGGGTTCATGTTTGACTCGAAGTTTAGGTTCATATCTGACCAGGTTTCAAACAACGAGTTCATGTTTGACTCAAAGTTTAGGTTCATGTTTGACCTGGGATTCAAACAAGGGTTCTTGTTTAACTCGAAGTTTAGGCTCATGTTTGACCTGGGCTTCAAACAACGGGTTCATGTTTGACTCGAAGTTTAGGCTCATGTCTGACCTGGGTTTCAAACAACGGGTTCATGTTTGACTCAAAGTTTAGTTTCATGTTTGACCTGGATTTCAAACAACGGGTTCATGTTTTACTCGAAGTGTAGGTTCATGTTTGACTTGAATTTTAAGTTCATTTTTGACCTGGGTTTCAAATAATGGTTTCATGTTTGACTCGAAGTTTAGGTTCATGTTTGACCTAGGTTTCAAACAACGGGTTCGTGTTTGACTCAAAGTTTAGGTTCATGTTTGACCTGGGTTTCAAACAACGGGTTCATGTTTGACTCGAAGTTTAGGTTCATGTTTGACCTGGGTTTCAAACAACGGGTTCATGTTTGACTCAAAGTTTAAGTTCATATCTGACCTGGGTTTCAAACAACGGGTTCATGTTTAACTCGAAGTTTAGGTTCATGTTTGACCTGGGTTTCAAACAACGGGTTCATGTTTGACTCGGAGTTAAGGTTCATGTTTGACCTGGGTTTCAAACAACGGGTTAATGTTTGATTCAAAGTTTAGGTTCATGTTTGACCTGGGTTTCAAACAACGAGTTCATCTTTGACTCGAAGTTTAGGTTCATGTTTGACCTGGGTTTCAAACAATGGGTTCATGTTTGACTCGAAGTTTAGGTTCATATCTGACCAGGTTTCAAACAACGAGTTCATGTTTGACTCAAAGTTTAGGTTCATGTTTGACCTGGGATTCAAGCAACGGGTTCTTGTTTGACTCGAAGTTTAGGCTCATGTTTGACCTGGGCTTCAAACAACGGGTTCATGTTTGACTCGAAGTTTAGGCTCATGTCTGACCTGGGTTTCAAACAACGGGTTCATGTTTGACTCAAAGTTTAGGTTCATATCTGACCTGGGTTTCAAACAACGGGTTCATGTTTAACTCGAAGTTTAGGTTCATGTTTGACCTGGGTTTCAAACAACGGGTTCATGTTTGACTCGGAGTTAAGGTTCATGTTTGACCTGGGTTTCAAACAACGGGTTAATGTTTGATTCGAAGTTTAGGTTCATGTTTGACCTGGGTTTCAAACAACGAGTTCATCTTTGACTCGAAGTTTAAGTTCATGTTTGACCTGGGTTTCAAACAACGAGTTCATCTTTGACTCGAAGTTTAGGTTCATGTTTGACCTGGGTTTCAAGCAACGGGTTCGTGTTTGACTCGAAGTTTAGGTTCATGTTTGACCTGGGTTTCAAACAATGGGTTCATGCTTGACTCAAAGTTTAGGTTCATATCTGACCTGGGTTTCAAACAACGGGTTCATGTTTAACTCAAAGTTTAGGTTCATGTTTGACCTGGGTTTCAAACAACGGGTTCATGTTTGACTCGGAGTTAAGGTTCATGTTTGACCTGGGTTTCAAACAACGGGTTAATGTTTGATTCGAAGTTTAGGTTCATGTTTGACCTGGGTTTCAAACAACGAGTTCATCTTTGACTCGAAGTTTAGGTTCATGTTTGACCTGGGTTTCAAACAATGGGTTCATGTTTGACTCGAAGTTTAGGTTCATATCTGACCAGGTTTCAAACAACGAGTTCATGTTTGACTCAAAGTTTAGGTTCATGTTTGACCTGGGATTCAAACAAGGGTTCTTGTTTAACTCGAAGTTTAGGCTCATGTTTGACCTGGGCTTCAAACAACGGGTTCATGTTTGACTCGAAATTTAGGCTCATGTCTGACCTGGGTTTCAAACAACGGGTTCATGTTTGACTCAAAGTTTAGTTTCATGTTTGACCTGGATTTCAAACAACGGGTTCATGTTTGACTCGAAGTGTAGGTTCATGTTTGACTTGAATTTTAAGTTCATTTTTGACCTGGGTTTCAAACAATGGTTTCATGTTTGACTCGAAGTTTAGGTTCATGTTTGACCTAGGTTTCAAACAACGGGTTCGTGTTTGACTCAAAGTTTAGGTTCATGTTTGACCTGGGTTTCAAACAACGGGTTCATGTTTGACTCGAAGTTTAGGTTCATGTTTGACCTGGGTTTCAAACAACGGGTTCATGTTTGACTCAAAGTTTAGGTTCATATCTGACCTGGGTTTCAAACAACGGGTTCATGTTTAACTCGAAGTTTAGGTTCATGTTTGACCTGGGTTTCAAACAATGGGTTCATGTTTGACTCGGAGTTAAGGTTCATGTTTGACCTGGGTTTCAAACAACGGGTTAATGTTTGATTCGAAGTTTAGGTTCATGTTTGACCTGGGTTTCAAACAACGAGTTCATCTTTGACTCGAAGTTTAGGTTCATGTTTGACCTGGGTTTCAAACAATGGGTTCATGTTTGACTCGAAGTTTAGGTTCATATCTGACCAGGTTTCAAACAACGAGTTCATGTTTGACTCAAAGTTTAGGTTCATGTTTGACCTGGGATTCAAACAACGGGTTCTTGTTTAACTCGAAGTTTAGGCTCATGTTTGACCTGGGCTTCAAACAACGGGTTCATGTTTGACTCGAAGTTTAGGCTCATGTCTGACCTGGGTTTCAAACAACGGGTTCATGTTTGACTCAAAGTTTAGTTTCATGTTTGACCTGGATTTCAAACAACGGGTTCATGTTTGACTCGAAGTGTAGGTTCATGTTTGACTCGAATTTTAAGTTCATTTTTGACCTGGGTTTCAAACAATGGTTTCATGTTTGACTCGAAGTTTAGGTTCATGTTTGACCTAGGTTTCAAACAACGGGTTCGTGTTTGACTCGAAGTTTAGGTTCATGTTTGACCTGGGTTTCAAACAATGGGTTCATGTTTGACTCAAAGTTTAGGTTCATATCTGACCTGGGTTTCAAACAACGGGTTCATGTTTAACTCGAAGTTTAGGTTCATGTTTGACCTGGGTTTCAAACAACGGGTTCATGTTTGACTCGGAGTTAAGGTTCATGTTTGACCTGGGTTTCAAACAACGGGTTAATGTTTGATTCGAAGTTTAGGTTCATGTTTGACCTGGGTTTCAAACAACGAGTTCATCTTTGACTCGAAGTTTAGGTTCATGTTTGACCTGGGTTTCAAACAATGGGTTCATGTTTGACTCGAAGTTTAGGTTCATATCTGACCAGGTTTCAAACAACGAGTTCATGTTTGACTCAAAGTTTAGGTTCATGTTTGACCTGGGATTCAAACAAGGGTTCTTGTTTAACTCGAAGTTTAGGCTCATGTTTGACCTGGGCTTCAAACAACGGGTTCATGTTTGACTCGAAGTTTAGGCTCATGTCTGACCTGGGTTTCAAACAACGGGTTCATGTTTGACTCAAAGTTTAGTTTCATGTTTGACCTGGATTTCAAACAACGGGTTCATGTTTTACTCGAAGTGTAGGTTCATGTTTGACTTGAATTTTAAGTTCATTTTTGACCTGGGTTTCAAATAATGGTTTCATGTTTGACTCGAAGTTTAGGTTCATGTTTGACCTAGGTTTCAAACAACGGGTTCGTGTTTGACTCAAAGTTTAGGTTCATGTTTGACCTGGGTTTCAAACAACGGGTTCATGTTTGACTCGAAGTTTAGGTTCATGTTTGACCTGGGTTTCAAACAACGGGTTCATGTTTGACTCAAAGTTTAAGTTCATATCTGACCTGGGTTTCAAACAACGGGTTCATGTTTAACTCGAAGTTTAGGTTCATGTTTGACCTGGGTTTCAAACAACGGGTTCATGTTTGACTCGGAGTTAAGGTTCATGTTTGACCTGGGTTTCAAACAACGGGTTAATGTTTGATTCAAAGTTTAGGTTCATGTTTGACCTGGGTTTCAAACAACGAGTTCATCTTTGACTCGAAGTTTAGGTTCATGTTTGACCTGGGTTTCAAACAATGGGTTCATGTTTGACTCGAAGTTTAGGTTCATATCTGACCAGGTTTCAAACAACGAGTTCATGTTTGACTCAAAGTTTAGGTTCATGTTTGACCTGGGATTCAAGCAACGGGTTCTTGTTTGACTCGAAGTTTAGGCTCATGTTTGACCTGGGCTTCAAACAACGGGTTCATGTTTGACTCGAAGTTTAGGCTCATGTCTGACCTGGGTTTCAAACAACGGGTTCATGTTTGACTCAAAGTTTAGGTTCATATCTGACCTGGGTTTCAAACAACGGGTTCATGTTTAACTCGAAGTTTAGGTTCATGTTTGACCTGGGTTTCAAACAACGGGTTCATGTTTGACTCGGAGTTAAGGTTCATGTTTGACCTGGGTTTCAAACAACGGGTTAATGTTTGATTCGAAGTTTAGGTTCATGTTTGACCTGGGTTTCAAACAACGAGTTCATCTTTGACTCGAAGTTTAAGTTCATGTTTGACCTGGGTTTCAAACAACGAGTTCATCTTTGACTCGAAGTTTAGGTTCATGTTTGACCTGGGTTTCAAGCAACGGGTTCGTGTTTGACTCGAAGTTTAGGTTCATGTTTGACCTGGGTTTCAAACAATGGGTTCATGCTTGACTCAAAGTTTAGGTTCATATCTGACCTGGGTTTCAAACAACGGGTTCATGTTTAACTCGAAGTTTAGGTTCATGTTTGACCTGGGTTTCAAACAACGGGTTCATGTTTGACTCGGAGTTAAGGTTCATGTTTGACCTGGGTTTCAAACAACGGGTTAATGTTTGATTCGAAGTTTAGGTTCATGTTTGACCTGGGTTTCAAACAACGAGTTCATCTTTGACTCGAAGTTTAGGTTCATGTTTGACCTGGGTTTCAAACAATGGGTTCATGTTTGACTCGAAGTTTAGGTTCATATCTGACCAGGTTTCAAACAACGAGTTCATGTTTGACTCAAAGTTTAGGTTCATGTTTGACCTGGGATTCAAACAAGGGTTCTTGTTTAACTCGAAGTTTAGGCTCATGTTTGACCTGGGCTTCAAACAACGGGTTCATGTTTGACTCGAAATTTAGGCTCATGTCTGACCTGGGTTTCAAACAACGGGTTCATGTTTGACTCAAAGTTTAGTTTCATGTTTGACCTGGATTTCAAACAACGGGTTCATGTTTGACTCGAAGTGTAGGTTCATGTTTGACTTGAATTTTAAGTTCATTTTTGACCTGGGTTTCAAACAATGGTTTCATGTTTGACTCGAAGTTTAGGTTCATGTTTGACCTAGGTTTCAAACAACGGGTTCGTGTTTGACTCAAAGTTTAGGTTCATGTTTGACCTGGGTTTCAAACAACGGGTTCATGTTTGACTCGAAGTTTAGGTTCATGTTTGACCTGGGTTTCAAACAACGGGTTCATGTTTGACTCAAAGTTTAGGTTCATATCTGACCTGGGTTTCAAACAACGGGTTCATGTTTAACTCGAAGTTTAGGTTCATGTTTGACCTGGGTTTCAAACAATGGGTTCATGTTTGACTCGGAGTTAAGGTTCATGTTTGACCTGGGTTTCAAACAACGGGTTAATGTTTGATTCGAAGTTTAGGTTCATGTTTGACCTGGGTTTCAAACAACGAGTTCATCTTTGACTCGAAGTTTAGGTTCATGTTTGACCTGGGTTTCAAACAATGGGTTCATGTTTGACTCGAAGTTTAGGTTCATATCTGACCAGGTTTCAAACAACGAGTTCATGTTTGACTCAAAGTTTAGGTTCATGTTTGACCTGGGATTCAAACAACGGGTTCTTGTTTAACTCGAAGTTTAGGCTCATGTTTGACCTGTGCTTCAAACAACGGGTTCATGTTTGACTCGAAGTTTAGGCTCATGTCTGACCTGGGTTTCAAACAACGGGTTCATGTTTGACTCAAAGTTTAGTTTCATGTTTGACCTGGATTTCAAACAACGGGTTCATGTTTGACTCGAAGTGTAGGTTCATGTTTGACTCGAATTTTAAGTTCATTTTTGACCTGGGTTTCAAACAATGGTTTCATGTTTGACTCGAAGTTTAGGTTCATGTTTGACCTAGGTTTCAAACAACGGGTTCGTGTTTGACTCAAAGTTTAGGTTCATGTTTGACCTGGGTTTCAAACAACGGGTTCATGTTTGACTCGAAGTTTAGGTTCATGTTTGACCTGGGTTTCAAACAACGGGTTCATGTTTGACTCAAAGTTTAGGCTCATGTTTGACCTGGGTTTCAAACAATGGGTTCATGTTTGACTCGAAGTTTAGGTTCATATCTGACCAGGTTTCAAACAACGAGTTCATGTTTGACTCAAAGTTTAGGTTCATGTTTGACCTGGGATTCAAACAACGGGTTCTTGTTTAACTCGAAGTTTAGGCTCATGTTTGACCTGGGCTTCAAACAACGGGTTCATGTTTGACTCGAAGTTTAGGCTCATGTCTGACCTGGGTTTCAAACAACGGGTTCATGTTTGACTCAAAGTTTAGTTTCATGTTTGACCTGGATTTCAAACAACGGGTTCATGTTTGACTCGAAGTGTAGGTTCATGTTTGACTCGAATTTTAAGTTCATTTTTGACTTGGGTTTCAAACAATGGTTTCATGTTTGACTCGAAGTTTAGGTTCATGTTTGACCTAGGTTTCAAACAACGGGTTCGTGTTTGACTCAAAGTTTAGGTTCATGTTTGACCTGGGTTTCAAACAACGGGTTCATGTTTGACTCGAAGTTTAGGTTCATGTTTGACCTGGGTTTCAAACAACGGGTTCATGTTTGACTCATAGTTTAGGCTCATGTTTGACCTGGGTTTCAAACAATGGGTTCATGTTTGACTCGAAGTTTAGGTTCATATCTGACCAGATTTTAAACAACGAGTTCATGTTTGACTCGAAGTTTAGGTTCACGTTTTACCTGGGATTCAAACAACGGGTTCTTGTTTGACTCGAAGTTTAGGCTCATGTTTGACCTGGGCTTCAAACAACGGGTTCATGTTTAACTCGAAGTTTAGGCTCATGTCTGACCTGGGTTTCAAACAACGGGTTCATGTTTGACTCAAAGTTTAGTTTCATGTTTGACCTGGATTTCAAACAACGGGTTCATGTTTGACTCGAAGTGTAGGTTCATGTTTGACTCGAATTTTAAGTTCGTTTTTGACCTGGGTTTCAAACAATGGTTTCATGTTTGACTCGAAGTTTAGGTTCATGTTTGACCTAGGTTTCAAACAACGGGTTCGTGTTTGACTCAAAGTTTAGGTTCATGTTTGACCTGGGTTTCAAACAACGGGTTCATGTTTGACTCGAAGTTTAGGTTCATGTTTGACCTGGGTTTCAAACAACGGGTTCATGTTTGACTCAAAGTTTAGGCTCATGTTTGACCTGGGTTTCAAACAATGGGTTCATGTTTGACTCGAAGTTTAGGTTCATATCTGACCAGATTTTAAACAACGAGTTCATGTTTGACTCGAAGTTTAGGTTCATGTTTTACCTGGGATTCAAACAACGGGTTCTTGTTTGACTCGAAGTTTAGGCTCATGTTTGACCTGGGCTTCAAACAACGGGTTCATGTTTAACTCGAAGTTTAGGCTCATGTCTGAACTGGGTTTCAAACAACGGGTTCATGTTTGACTCAAAGTTTAGGTTCATGTTTGACCTGGATTTCAAACAACGGGTTCATGTTTGACTCAAAGTTTAGGTTCATGTTTGACTCGAAGTTTAGGTTCATTTTTGACCTGGGTTTCAAACAACGGGTTCTTGTTTGACTCGAAGTTTAGGTTCATTTTTTACCTGGGTTTTAAACAACGGGTTCATGTTTGACTCGAAGTCTAGGTTCATATCTGACCTGCTTTCAAATAACGGGTTCATGTTTGACTCGAAGTTTAAGTTCATGTTTGACCTGGGTTTCAAACAACGGGTTCATGATTGACTCAAAGTTCATGTTTGACCTGGGTTTCAAACAACGAGTTCATGTTTGACTCGAAGTTGAGGTTCATGTTTGACCTGGGTTTCAAACAACGGGTTCATGTTTGACTCGAAGTTTAGGTTCATATCTGACCTGGGTTTCGAACAACGGGTTCATGTTTAACTCGAAGTTTAGGTTCATGTTTGACCTGGGTTTCAAACAACGGGTTCATGTTTGACTCGGAGTTAAGGTTCATGTTTGACCTGGGTTTCAAACAACGGGTTAATGTTTGATTCGAAGTTTAGGTTCATGTTTGACCTGGGTTTCAAACAACGAGTTCATCTTTGACTCGAAGTTTAGGTTCATGTTTGACCTGTGTTTCAAACAACGGGTTCATGTTTGACTCGAAGTTTAGGTTTATGTTTGACTTGGGTTTCAAACAATGGTTTCATGTTTGACTCGAAGTTTAGGTTCATGTTTGACCTAGGTTTCAAACAACGGGTTCGTGTTTGACTCGAAGTTTAGGCTCATGTCTGACCTGGGTTTCAAACAACGGGTTCATGTTTGACTCAAAGTTTAGTTTCATGTTTGACCTGGATTTCAAACAACGGGTTCATGTTTGACTCAAAGTTTAGGGTCATGTTTGACCTAGGTTTCAAACAACGGGTTCATGTTTGACTCGAAGTTTAGGTTCATATCCGACCAGGTTTCAAACAATGGGTTCATGTTTGACTCGAAGTTTAGGTTCATGTTTGACCTGGGATTCAAACAACGGGTTCTTGTTTGACTCGAAGTTTAGACTCATGTTTGACCTGGGCTTCAAACAACGGGTTCATGTTTGACTCGAAGTTTAGGCTCATGTTTGACCTGGGTTTCAAACAACGGGTTCATGTTTGACTCAAAGTTTAGGTTCATGTTTGACCTGGGTTTCAAACAACGGGTTCATGTTTGACTCGAAGTTTAGGTTCATGTTTGACTCGAAGTTTAGGTTCATTTTTGACCTGGGTTTCAAACAACAGGTTCATGTTTGACTCAAAGTTTAGGTTCATTTTTTACTTGGGTTTTAAACAACAAGTTCATGTTTGACTCGAAGTCTAGGTTCATATCTGACCTGCTTTCAAACAACGGGTTCATGTTTGACTCGAAGTTTAGGTTCATGTTTGTCCTGGGCTTCAAACAACGGGTTCATGTTTTACTCGACGTTTAGGTTCATGTTTGATCTGGGCTTCAAACAACGGGTTCATATTTTACTCGAAGTTTAGTTTCATGTTTGACCTGGGCTTCAAACAACGGGTTCATATTTGACTCGAAGTTTAGGCTCATGTTTGACCTGGGTTTCAAACAACGGGTTCATGTTTAACTCGAAGTTTAGGTTCATGTTTGACCTGGGTTTCAAACAACGGGTTCATGTTTGACTCGGAGTTAAGGTTCATGTTTGACCTGGGTTTCAAACAACGGGTTAATGTTTGATTCGAAGTTTAGGTTCATGTTTGACCTGGGTTTCAAACAACGAGTTCTTGTTTGACTCAAAGTTTAGGTTCATGTTTGACCTGGGTTTCAAACAACGAGTTCATGTTTGACTCGAAGTTTAGGTTCATGTTTGACCTGGGTAACAAACAACGGGTTCGTGTTTGACTCGAAGTGTAGGTTCATGTTTGACCTGGGTTTCAAACAACGGGTTCCTGTTTGACTCGAAGTTTAGGTTCATGGTTCACCTGGGTTTCAAACAATGGTTTCATGTTTGACTCGAAGTTTAGGTTCATGTTTGACCTAGGTTTCAAACAACGGGTTCGTGTTTGACTCAAAGTTTAGGTTCATGTTTGACCTGGGTTTCAAACAACGGGTTCATGTTTGACTCGAAGTTTAGGTTCATGTTTGACTTGGGTTTCAAACAACGGGTTCATGTTTGACTCAAAGTTTAGGCTCATGTTTGACCTGGGTTTCAAACAATGGGTTCATGTTTGACTCGAAGTTTAGGTTCATATCTGACCAGATTTCAAACAACGAGTTCATGTTTGACTCGAAGTTTAGGCTCATGTCTGACCTGGGTTTCAAACAACGGGTTCATGTTTGACTCAAAGTTTAGGTTCATGTTTGACCTGGATTTCAAACAACGGGTTCATGTTTGACTCAAAGTTTAGGTTCGTGTTTGACTCGAAGTTTAGGTTCATTTTTGACCTGGGTTTCAAACAACGGGTTCTTGTTTGACTCGAAGTTTAGGTTCATTTTTTACCTGGGTTTTAAACAACGGGTTCATGTTTGACTCGAAGTCTAGGTTCATATCTGACATGCTTTCAAATAACGGGTTCATGTTTGACTCGAAGTTTAAGTTCATGTTTGACCTGGGTTTCAAACAACGGGTTCATGATTGACTCAAAGTTCATGTTTGACCTGGGTTTCAAACAACGAGTTCATGTTTGACTCGAAGTTGAGGTTCATGTTTGACCTGGGTTTCAAACAACGGGTTCATGTTTGACTCGAAGTTTAGGTTCATATCTGACCTGGGTTTCGAACAACGGGTTCATGTTTAACTCGAAGTTTAGGTTCATGTTTAACCTGGGTTTCAAACAACGGGTTCATGTTTGACTCGGAGTTAAGGTTCATGTTTGACCTGGGTTTCAAACAACGGGTTAATGTTTGATTCGAAGTTTAGGTTCATGTTTGACCTGGGTTTCAAACAACGAGTTCATCTTTGACTCGAAGTTTAGGTTCATGTTTGACCTGTGTTTCAAACAACGGGTTCATGTTTGACTCGAAGTTTAGGTTTATGTTTGACTTGGGTTTCAAATAACGGTTTCATGTTTGACTCGAAGTTTAGGTTCATGTTTGACCTAGGTTTCAAACAACGGGTTCGTGTTTGACTCGAAGTTTAGGTTCATGTTTGACCTAGGTTTCAAACAATGGGTTGATGTTTGACTCGAAGTTTAGGTTCATGTTTGACCTGGGTTTCAAACAACGGGTTCATGTTTGACTCAAAGTTTAGGGTCATGTTTGTCCTAGGTTTCAAACAACGGGTTCATGTTTGACTCGAAGTTTAGGTTCATATCCGACCAGGTTTCAAACAATGGGTTCATGTTTGACTCGAAGTTTAGGTTCATGTTTGACCTGGGATTCAAACAACGGGTTCTTGTTTGACTCGAAGTTTAGACTCATGTTTGACCTGGGCTTCAAACAACGGGTTCATGTTTGACTCGAAGTTTAGGCTCATGTTTGACCTGGGTTTCAAACAACGGGTTCATGTTTGACTCAAAGTTTAGGTTCATGTTTGACCTGGGTTTCAAACAACGGGTTCATGTTTGACTCGAAGTTTAGGTTCATATCTGACCTGGGTTTCGAACAACGGGTTCATGTTTAACTCGAAGTTTAGGTTCATGTTTAACCTGGGTTTCAAACAACGGGTTCATGTTTGACTCGGAGTTAAGGTTCATGTTTGACCTGGGTTTCAAACAACGGGTTCATGTTTGACTCGAAGTTTAGGTTCATATCTAACCTGGGTTTCGAACAACGGGTTCATGTTTAACTCGAAGTTTAGGTTCATGTTTAACCTGGGTTTCAAACAACGGGTTCATGTTTGACTCGGAGTTAAGGTTCATGTTTGACCTGGGTTTCAAACAACGGGTTAATGTTTGATTCGAAGTTTAGGTTCATGTTTGACCTGGGTTTCAAACAACGAGTTCATCTTTGACTCGAAGTTTAGGTTCATGTTTGACCTGTGTTTCAAACAACGGGTTCATGTTTGACTCGAAGTTTAGGTTTATGTTTGACTTGGGTTTCAAACAACGGTTTCATGTTTGACTCGAAGTTTAGGTTCATGTTTGACCTAGGTTTCAAACAACGGGTTCGTGTTTGACTCGAAGTTTAGGTTCATGTTTGACCTAGGTTTCAAACAATGGGTTGATGTTTCACTCGATGTTTAGGTTCATGTTTGACCTGGGTTTCAAACAACGGGTTCATGTTTGACTCAAAGTTTAGGGTCATGTTTGACCTAGGTTTCAAACAACGGGTTCATGTTTGACTCGAAGTTTAGGTTCATATCCGACCAGGTTTCAAACAATGGGTTCATGTTTGACTCGAAGTTTAGGTTCATGTTTGACCTGGGATTCAAACAACGGGTTCTTGTTTGACTCGAAGTTTAGACTCATGTTTGACCTGGGCTTCAAACAACGGGTTCATGTTTGACTCGAAGTTTAGGCTCATGTTTGACCTGGGTTTCAAAAAACGGGTTCATGTTTGACTTAAAGTTTAGGTTCATGTTTGACCTGGGTTTCAAACAACGGGTTCATGTTTGACTCGGAGTTAAGGTTCATGTTTGACCTGGGTTTCAAACAACGGGTTAATGTTTGATTCGAAGTTTAGGTTCATGTTTGACCTGGGTTTCAAACAACGAGTTCATCTTTGACTCGAAGTTTAGGTACATGTTTGACCTGTGTTTCAAACAACGGGTTCATGTTTGACTCGAAGTTTAGGTTTATGTTTGACTTGGGTTTCAAACAACGGTTTCATGTTTGACTCGAAGTTTAGGTTCATGTTTGACCTAGGTTTCAAACAACGGGTTCGTGTTTGACTCGAAGTTTAGGTTCATGTTTGACCTAGGTTTCAAACAATGGGTTGATGTTTGACTTGATGTTTAGGTTCATGTTTGACCTGGGTTTCAAACAACGGGTTCATGTTTGACTCAAAGTTTAGGGTCATGTTTGACCTAGGTTTCAAACAACGGGTTCATGTTTGACTCGAAGTTTAGGTTCATATCCGACCAGGTTTCAAACAATGGGTTCATGTTTGACTCGAAGTTTAGGTTCATGTTTGACCTGGGATTCAAACAACGGGTTCTTGTTTGACTCGAAGTTTAGACTCATGTTTGACCTGGGCTTCAAACAACGGGTTCATGTTTGACTCGAAGTTTAGGCTCATGTTTGACCTGGGTTTCAAAAAACGGGTTCATGTTTGACTCAAAGTTTAGGTTCATGTTTGACCTGGGTTTCAAACAACGGGTTCATGTTTGACTCAAAGTTTAGGTTCATGTTTGACTCAAAGTTTAGGTTCATTTTTTACTTGGGTTTTAAACAACAAGTTCAAGTTTGACTCGAAGTCTAGGTTCATATCTGACCTGCTTTCAAACAACGGGTTCATGTTTGACTCGAAGTTTAGGTTCATGTTTGACCTGGGCTTCAAACAACGGGTTCATGTTTTACTCGACGTTTAGGTTCATGTTTGAACTGGGCTTCAAACAACGGGTTCATATTTTACTCAAAGTTTAGTTTCATGTTTGACCTGGGCTTCAAACAACGGGTTCATGTTTGACTCGAAGTTTAGGCTCATGTTTGAGCTGGGTTTCAAACAACGGGTTCATGTTTAACTCGAAGTTTAGGTTCATGTTTGACCTGGGTTTCAAACAACGGGTTCATGTTTGACTCGGAGTTAAGGTTCATGTTTGACCTGGGTTTCAAACAACGGGTTCTTGTTTGACTCGAAGTTTAGGTTCATGTTTGACCTGGGTTTCAAACAACGAGTTCATGTTTTACTCGAAGTTTAGGTTAATTTTTGACCTGGGTTTCAAACAACAGGTTCATGTTTGACTCAAAGTTTAGGTTCATTTTTTACATGGGTTTTAAACAACAAGTTCATGTTTGACTCGAAGTCTAGGTTCATATCTGACCTGCTTTCAAACAACGGGTTCATGTTTGACTCGAAGTTTAGGTTCATGTTTGACCTGGGCTTCAAACAACGGGTTCATGTTTTACTCGACGTTTAGGTTCATGTTTGATCTGGGCTTCAAACAACGGGTTCATATTTTACTCGAAGTTTAGTTTCATGTTTGACCTGGGCTTCAAACAACGGGTTCATATTTGACTCGAAGTTTAGGCTCATGTTTGAACTGGGTTTCAAACAACGGGTTCATGTTTAACTCGAAGTTTAGGTTCATGTTTGACCTGGGTTTCAAACAACGGGTTCATGTTTGACTCGGAGTTAAGGTTCATGTTTGACCTGGGTTTCAAACAACGGGTTAATGTTTGATTCGAAGTTTAGGTTCATGTTTGACCTGGGTTTCAAACAACGGGTTCTTGTTTGACTCGAAGTTTAGGTTCATGTTTGACCTGGGTTTCAAACAACGAGTTCATGTTTGACTCGAAGTTTAGGTTCATGTTTGACCTGGGTTACAAACAACGGGTTCGTGTTTGACTCGAAGTGTAGGTTCATGTTTGACCTGGGTTTCAAACAACGGGTTCCTGTTTGACTCGAAGTTTAGGTTCATGGTTCACCTGGGTTTCAAACAACGGGTTCATGTTTGACTCGAAGTTTAGGTTCATATCTGACCTGGGTTTCAAACAACCGGTTCATGCTTGACTCGAAGTTTAGGTTCATGTTTGACATGGGTTTCAAACAAGGGGTTCATGTTTGACTCGAAGTTTAGGTTCATGTTTGACCTGGGCTTCAAACAACGGGTTCATATTTTACTCGACGTTTAGGTTCATGTTTGAACTGGGCTTCAAACAACGGGTTCATATTTTACTCGAAGTTTAGTTTCATGTTTGACCTGGCCTTCAAACAATGGGTTCATGTTTGACTCAAAGTTTAGGTTCATTTTTTACCTGGGTTTCAAACAACGGGTTCATGTTTGACTCGAAGTTTAGGTTCATATCTGACCTGGGTCTCAAATAGTGGGTTCATGTTTGACTCGAAGTTTAGGTTCATGTTTCACCTGGGTTTCAAACAACGGGTTCATGTTTGACTCGGAGTTAAGGTTCATGTTTGACCTTGGTTTCAAACAACGGGTTAATGTTTGATTCGAAGTTTAGGTTCATGTTTGACCTGGGTTTCAAACAACGAGTTCATCTTTGACTCGAAGTTTAGGTTCATATCTGACCTGGGTTTCAAACAACGGGTTCATGCTTGACTCGAAGTTTAGGTTCATGTTTGACATGGGTTTCAAACAAGGGGTTCATGTTTGACTCGAAGTTTAGGTTCATGTTTGACCTGGGCTTCAAACAACGGGTTCATATTTTACTCGACGTTTAGGTTCATGTTTGAACTGGGCTTCAAACAACGGGTTCATATTTTACTCGAAGTTTAGTTTCATGTTTGACCTGGCCTTCAAACAATGGGTTCATGTTTGACTCAAAGTTTAGGTTCATTTTTTACCTGGGTTTCAAACAACGGGTTCATGTTTGACTCGAAGTTTAGGTTCATATCTGACCTGGGTTTCGAACAACGGGTTCATGTTTAACTCGAAGTTTAGGTTCATGTTTAACCTGGGTTTCAAACAACGGGTTCATGTTTGACTCGGAGTTAAGGTTCATGTTTGACCTGGGTTTCAAACAACGGGTTAATGTTTGATTCGAAGTTTAGGTTCATGTTTGACCTGGGTTTCAAACAACGAGTTCATCTTTGACTCGAAGTTTAGGTTCATGTTTGACCTGTGTTTCAAACAACGGGTTCATGTTTGACTCGAAGTTTAGGTTTATGTTTGACTTGGGTTTCAAACAACGGTTTCATGTTTGACTCGAAGTTTAGGTTCATGTTTGACCTAGGTTTCAAACAACGGGTTCGTGTTTGACTCGAAGTTTAGGTTCATGTTTGACCTAGGTTTCAAACAATGGGTTGATGTTTGACTCGAAGTTTAGGTTCATGTTTGACCTGGGTTTCAAACAACGGGTTCATGTTTGACTCAAAGTTTAGGGTCATGTTTGTCCTAGGTTTCAAACAACGGGTTCATGTTTGACTCGAAGTTTAGGTTCATATCCGACCAGGTTTCAAACAATGGGTTCATGTTTGACTCGAAGTTTAGGTTCATGTTTGACCTGGGATTCAAAAAACGGGTTCTTGTTTGACTCGAAGTTTAGACTCATGTTTGACCTGGGCTTCAAACAACGGGTTCATGTTTGACTCGAAGTTTAGGCTCATGTTTGACCTGGGTTTCAAACAACGGGTTCATGTTTGACTCAAAGTTTAGGTTCATGTTTGACCTGGGTTTCAAACAACGGGTTCATGTTTGACTCGAAGTTTAGGTTCATATCTGACCTGGGTTTCGAACAACGGGTTCATGTTTAACTCGAAGTTTAGGTTCATGTTTAACCTGGGTTTCAAACAACGGGTTCATGTTTGACTCGGAGTTAAGGTTCATGTTTGACCTGGGTTTCAAACAACGGGTTCATGTTTGACTCGAAGTTTAGGTTCATATCTAACCTGGGTTTCGAACAACGGGTTCATGTTTAACTCGAAGTTTAGGTTCATGTTTAACCTGGGTTTCAAACAACGGGTTCATGTTTGACTCGGAGTTAAGGTTCATGTTTGACCTGGGTTTCAAACAACGGGTTAATGTTTGATTCGAAGTTTAGGTTCATGTTTGACCTGGGTTTCAAACAACGAGTTCATCTTTGACTCGAAGTTTAGGTTCATGTTTGACCTGTGTTTCAAACAACGGGTTCATGTTTGACTCGAAGTTTAGGTTTATGTTTGACTTGGGTTTCAAACAACGGTTTCATGTTTGACTCGAAGTTTAGGTTCATGTTTGACCTAGGTTTCAAACAACGGGTTCGTGTTTGACTCGAAGTTTAGGTTCATGTTTGACCTAGGTTTCAAACAATGGGTTGATGTTTCACTCGATGTTTAGGTTCATGTTTGACCTGGGTTTCAAACAACGGGTTCATGTTTGACTCAAAGTTTAGGGTCATGTTTGACCTAGGTTTCAAACAACGGGTTCATGTTTGACTCGAAGTTTAGGTTCATATCCGACCAGGTTTCAAACAATGGGTTCATGTTTGACTCGAAGTTTAGGTTCATGTTTGACCTGGGATTCAAACAACGGGTTCTTGTTTGACTCGAAGTTTAGACTCATGTTTGACCTGGGCTTCAAACAACGGGTTCATGTTTGACTCGAAGTTTAGGCTCATGTTTGACCTGGGTTTCAAAAAACGGGTTCATGTTTGACTCAAAGTTTAGGTTCATGTTTGACCTGGGTTTCAAACAACGGGTTCATGTTTGACTCGGAGTTAAGGTTCATGTTTGACCTGGGTTTCAAACAACGGGTTAATGTTTGATTCGAAGTTTAGGTTCATGTTTGACCTGGGTTTCAAACAACGAGTTCATCTTTGACTCGAAGTTTAGGTTCATGTTTGACCTGTGTTTCAAACAACGGGTTCATGTTTGACTCGAAGTTTAGGTTTATGTTTGACTTGGGTTTCAAACAACGGTTTCATGTTTGACTCGAAGTTTAGGTTCATGTTTGACCTAGGTTTCAAACAACGGGTTCGTGTTTGACTCGAAGTTTAGGTTCATGTTTGACCTAGGTTTCAAACAATGGGTTGATGTTTGACTCGATGTTTAGGTTCATGTTTGACCTGGGTTTCAAACAACGGGTTCATGTTTGACTCAAAGTTTAGGGTCATGTTTGACCTAGGTTTCAAACAACGGGTTCATGTTTGACTCGAAGTTTAGGTTCATATCCGACCAGGTTTCAAACAATGGGTTCATGTTTGACTCGAAGTTTAGGTTCATGTTTGACCTGGGATTCAAACGACGGGTTCTTGTTTGACTCGAAGTTTAGACTCATGTTTGACCTGGGCTTCAAACAACGGGTTCATGTTTGACTCGAAGTTTAGGCTCATGTTTGACCTGGGTTTCAAAAAACGGGTTCATGTTTGACTCAAAGTTTAGGTTCATGTTTGACCTGGGTTTCAAACAACGGGTTCATGTTTGACTCAAAGTTTAGGTTCATGTTTGACTCAAAGTTTAGGTTCATTTTTTACTTGGGTTTTAAACAACAAGTTCAAGTTTGACTCGAAGTCTAGGTTCATATCTGACCTGCTTTCAAAAAACGGGTTCATGTTTGACTCGAAGTTTAGGTTCATGTTTGACCTGGGCATCAAACAACGGGTTCATGTTTTACTCGACGTTTAGGTTCATGTTTGAACTGGGCTTCAAACAACGGGTTCATATTTTACTCGAAGTTTAGTTTCATGTTTGACCTGGGCTTCAAACAACGGGTTCATGTTTGACTCGAAGTTTAGGCTCATGTTTGACCTGGGTTTCAAACAACGGGTTCATGTTTAACTCGAAGTTTAGGTTCATGTTTGACCTGGGTTTCAAACAACGGGTTCATGTTTGACTCGGAGTTAAGGTTCATGTTTGACCTGGGTTTCAAACAACGGGTTAATGTTTGATTCGAAGTTTAGGTTCATGTTTGACCTGGGTTTCAAACAACGGGTTCTTGTTTGACTCGAAGTTTAGGTTCATGTTTGACCTGGGTTTCAAACAACGAGTTCATGTTTTACTCGAAGTTTAGGTTAATTTTTGACCTGGGTTTCAAACAACAGGTTCATGTTTGACTCAAAGTTTAGGTTCATTTTTTACATGGGTTTTAAACAACAAGTTCATGTTTGACTCGAAGTCTAGGTTCATATCTGACCTGCTTTCAAACAACGGGTTCATGTTTGACTCGAAGTTTAGGTTCATGTTTGACCTGGGCTTCAAACAACGGGTTCATGTTTTACTCGACGTTTAGGTTCATGTTTGATCTGGGCTTCAAACAACGGGTTCATATTTTACTCGAAGTTTAGTTTCATGTTTGACCTGGGCTTCAAACAACGGGTTCATATTTGACTCGAAGTTTAGGCTCATGTTTGAACTGGGTTTCAAACAACGGGTTGATGTTTAACTCGAAGTTTAGGTTCATGTTTGACCTGGGTTTCAAACAACGGGTTCATGTTTGACTCGGAGTTAAGGTTCATGTTTGACCTGGGTTTCAAACAACGGGTTAATGTTTGATTCGAAGTTTAGGTTCATGTTTGACCTGGGTTTCAAACAACGGGTTCTTGTTTGACTCGAAGTTTAGGTTCATGTTTGACCTGGGTTTCAAACAACGAGTTCATGTTTGACTCGAAGTTTAGGTTCATGTTTGACCTGGGTTACAAACAACGGGTTCGTGTTTGACTCGAAGTGTAGGTTCATGTTTGACCTGGGTTTCAAACAACGGGTTCCTGTTTGACTCGAAGTTTAGGTTCATGGTTCACCTGGGTTTCAAACAACGGGTTCATGTTTGACTCGAAGTTTAGGTTCATATCTGACCTGGGTTTCAAACAACGGGTTCATGCTTGACTCGAAGTTTAGGTTCATGTTTGACATGGGTTTCAAACAAGGGGTTCATGTTTGACTCGAAGTTTAGGTTCATGTTTGACCTGGGCTTCAAACAACGGGTTCATATTTTACTCGACGTTTAGGTTCATGTTTGAACTGGGCTTCAAACAACGGGTTCATATTTTACTCGAAGTTTAGTTTCATGTTTGACCTGGCCTTCAAACAATGGGTTCATGTTTGACTCAAAGTTTAGGTTCATTTTTTACCTGGGTTTCAAACAACGGGTTCATGTTTGACTCGAAGTTTAGGTTCATATCTGACCTGGGTCTCAAATAGTGGGTTCATGTTTGACTCGAAGTTTAGGTTCATGTTTCACCTGGGTTTCAAACAATGGGTTCATGTTTGACTCGAAGTTTAGGTTCGTTTTTGACCTGGGTTTCAAACAACGGGTTCATGTTTGACTCGAAGTTTAGGTTCATTTTTTACCTGGGTTTCAAATAACGGGTTCATGTTTGACTCAAAGTCTAGGTTCATATCGGACCTGCTTTCAAACAGCGGGTTCATGTTTGACTCGAAGTTTAGGTTCATGTTTGACCTGGGTTTCAAACAACGGGTTAATGTTTGATTCGAAGTTTAGGTTCATGTTTGACCTGGGTTTCAAACAACGAGTTCATCTTTGACTCGAAGTTTAGGTTCATGTTTGACCTGGGTTTCAAACAACGGGTTCATGTTTGACTCGAAGTTTAGGTTTATGTTTGACCTGGGTTTCAAACAACGGTTTCATGTTTGACTCGAAGTTTAGGTTCATGTTTGACCTAGGTTTCAAACAACCGATTCGTGTTTGACTCGAAGTTTAGGTCCATGTTTGACCTGGGGTTCAAACAACGGGTTCATGTTTGACTCGAAGTTTAGGTTCATGTTTGACCTGGGTTTCAAACAATGGGTTCATGTTTGACTCAAAGTTTAGGTTCATGTTTGACCTGGGTTTCAAACAATGGGTTCATGTTTGACTCGAAGTTTAGGTTCATATCTGACCAGGGTTCAAACAACGAGTTCATGTTAGACTCAAAGTTTAGGTTCATGTTTGACCTGGGATTCAAGGAACGGGTTCTTGTTTGACTCGAAGGTTAGGCTCATGTTTGACCTGGGCTTCAAACAACGGGTTCATGTTTGACTAGAAGTTTAGGCTCATGTCTGACCTGGGTTTCAAACAACGGGTTCATGTTTGACTCAAAGTTTAGGTTCATATCTGACCTGGGTTTCAAACAACGGGTTCATGTTTAACTCGAAGTTTAGGTTCATGTTTGACCTGGGTTTCAAACAACGGGTTCATGTTTGACTCGGAGTTAAGGTTCATGTTTGACCTGGGTTTCAAACAACGGGTTAATGTTTGATTCGATGTTTAGGTTCATGTTTGACCTGGGTTTCAAACAACGAGTTCATCTTTGACTCGAAGTTTAAGTTCATGTTTGACCTGGGTTTCAAGCAACGAGTTCGTGTTTGACTCGAAGTTTAGGTTCATGTTTGACCTGGGTTTCAAGCAACGGGTTCGTGTTTGACTCGAAGTTTAGGTTCATGTTTGACCTGGGTTTCAAACAATGGGTTCATGTTTGACTCAAAGTTTAGGTTCATATCTGACCTGGGTTTCAAACAACGGGTTAATGTTTAACTCGAAGTTTAGGTTCATGTTTGACCTGGGTTTCAAACAACGGGTTCATGTTTGACTCGGAGTTAAGGTTCATGTTTGACCTGGGTTTCAAACAACGGGTTAATGTTTGATTCGAAGTTTAGGTTCATGTTTGACCTGGGTTTCAAACAACGGGTTCTTGTTTGACTCGAAGTTTAGGTTCATGTTTGACCTGGGTTTCAAACAACGAGTTCATGTTTGACTCGAAGTTTAGGTTCATGTTTGACCTGGGTTACAAACAACGGGTTCGTGTTTGACTCGAAGTGTAGGTTCATGTTTGACCTGGGTTTCAAACAACGGGTTCCTGTTTGACTCGAAGTTTAGGTTCATGGTTCACCTGGGTTTCAAACAACGGGTTCATGTTTGACTCGAAGTTTAGGTTCATATCTGACCTGGGTTTCAAACAAGGGGTTCATGTTTGACTCGAAGTTTAGGTTCATGTTTGACCTGGGCTTCAAACAACGGGTTCATATTTTACTCGACGTTTAGGTTCATGTTTGAACTGGGCTTCAAACAACGGGTTCATATTTTACTCGAAGTTTAGTTTCATGTTTGACCTGGGCTTCAAACAATGGGTTCATGTTTGACTCAAAGTTTAGGTTCATTTTTTACCTGGGTTTCAAACAACGGGTTCATGTTTGACTCGAAGTTTAGGTTCATATCTGACCTGGGTTTCAAATAGTGGGTTCATGTTTGACTCGAAGTTTAGGTTCATGTTTCACCTGGGTTTCAAACAATGGGTTCATGTTTGACTCGAAGTTTAGGTTCGTTTTTGACCTGGGTTTCAAACAACGGGTTCATGTTTGACTCGAAGTTTAGGTTCATTTTTTACCTGGGTTTCAAATAACGGGTTCATGTTTGACTCGAAGTCTAGGTTCATATCGGGCCTGCTTTCAAACAGCGGGTTCATGTTTGACTCGAAGTTTAGGTTCATATCTGACCTGGGTCTCAAATAGTGGGTTCATGTTTGACTCGAAGTTTAGGTTCATGTTTCACCTGGGTTTCAAACAATGGGTTCATGTTTGACTCGAAGTTTAGGTTCGTTTTTGACCTGGGTTTCAAACAACGGGTTCATGTTTGACTCGAAGTTTAGGTTCATTTTTTACCTGGGTTTCAAATAACGGGTTCATGTTTGACTCGAAGTCTAGGTTCATATCGGACCTGCTTTCAAACAGCGGGTTCATGTTTGACTCGAAGTTTAGGTTCATGTTTGACCTGGGTTTCAAACAACGGGTTAATGTTTGATTCGAAGTTTAGGTTCATGTTTGACCTGGGTTTCAAACAACGAGTTCATCTTTGACTCGAAGTTTAGGTTCATGTTTGACCTGGGTTTCAAACAACGGGTTCATGTTTGACTCGAAGTTTAGGTTTATGTTTGACCTGGGTTTCAAACAACGGTTTCATGTTTGACTCGAAGTTTAGGTTCATGTTTGACCTAGGTTTCAAACAACCGATTCGTGTTTGACTCGAAGTTTAGGTCCATGTTTGACCTGGGGTTCAAACAACGGGTTCATGTTTGACTCGAAGTTTAGGTTCATGTTTGACCTGGGTTTCAAACAATGGGTTCATGTTTGACTCAAAGTTTAGGTTCATGTTTGACCTGGGTTTCAAACAATGGGTTCATGTTTGACTCGAAGTTTAGGTTCATATCTGACCAGGGTTCAAACAACGAGTTCATGTTAGACTCAAAGTTTAGGTTCATGTTTGACCTGGGATTCAAGGAACGGGTTCTTGTTTGACTCGAAGGTTAGGCTCATGTTTGACCTGGGCTTCAAACAACGGGTTCATGTTTGACTAGAAGTTTAGGCTCATGTCTGACCTGGGTTTCAAACAACGGGTTCATGTTTGACTCAAAGTTTAGGTTCATATCTGACCTGGGTTTCAAACAACGGGTTCATGTTTAACTCGAAGTTTAGGTTCATGTTTGACCTGGGTTTCAAACAACGGGTTCATGTTTGACTCGGAGTTAAGGTTCATGTTTGACCTGGGTTTCAAACAACGGGTTAATGTTTGATTCGATGTTTAGGTTCATGTTTGACCTGGGTTTCAAACAACGAGTTCATCTTTGACTCGAAGTTTAAGTTCATGTTTGACCTGGGTTTCAAGCAACGAGTTCGTGTTTGACTCGAAGTTTAGGTTCATGTTTGACCTGGGTTTCAAGCAACGGGTTCGTGTTTGACTCGAAGTTTAGGTTCATGTTTGACCTGGGTTTCAAACAATGGGTTCATGTTTGACTCAAAGTTTAGGTTCATATCTGACCTGGGTTTCAAACAACGGGTTAATGTTTAACTCGAAGTTTAGGTTCATGTTTGACCTGGGTTTCAAACAACGGGTTCATGTTTGACTCGGAGTTAAGGTTCATGTTTGACCTGGGTTTCAAACAACGGGTTAATGTTTGATTCGAAGTTTAGGTTCATGTTTGACCTGGGTTTCAAACAACGGGTTCTTGTTTGACTCGAAGTTTAGGTTCATGTTTGACCTGGGTTTCAAACAACGAGTTCATGTTTGACTCGAAGTTTAGGTTCATGTTTGACCTGGGTTACAAACAACGGGTTCGTGTTTGACTCGAAGTGTAGGTTCATGTTTGACCTGGGTTTCAAACAACGGGTTCCTGTTTGACTCGAAGTTTAGGTTCATGGTTCACCTGGGTTTCAAACAACGGGTTCATGTTTGACTCGAAGTTTAGGTTCATATCTGACCTGGGTTTCAAACAAGGGGTTCATGTTTGACTCGAAGTTTAGGTTCATGTTTGACCTGGGCTTCAAACAACGGGTTCATATTTTACTCGACGTTTAGGTTCATGTTTGAACTGGGCTTCAAACAACGGGTTCATATTTTACTCGAAGTTTAGTTTCATGTTTGACCTGGGCTTCAAACAATGGGTTCATGTTTGACTCAAAGTTTAGGTTCATTTTTTACCTGGGTTTCAAACAACGGGTTCATGTTTGACTCGAAGTTTAGGTTCATATCTGACCTGGGTTTCAAATAGTGGGTTCATGTTTGACTCGAAGTTTAGGTTCATGTTTCACCTGGGTTTCAAACAATGGGTTCATGTTTGACTCGAAGTTTAGGTTCGTTTTTGACCTGGGTTTCAAACAACGGGTTCATGTTTGACTCGAAGTTTAGGTTCATTTTTTACCTGGGTTTCAAATAACGGGTTCATGTTTGACTCGAAGTCTAGGTTCATATCGGGCCTGCTTTCAAACAGCGGGTTCATGTTTGACTCGAAGTTTAGGTTCATGTTTGACCTGGGTTTCGAACAACGGGTTAATGTTTGATTCGAAGTTTAGGTTCATGTTTGACCTGGGTTTCAAACAACGAGTTCATCTTTGACTCGAAGTTTAGGTTCATGTTTGACCTGGGTTTCAAACAACGGGTTCATGTTTGACTCGAAGTTTAGGTTTATGTTTGACCTGGGTTTCAAACAACGGTTTCATGTTTGACTCGAAGTTTAGGTTCATGTTTGACCTAGGTTTCAAACAACGGATTCGTGTTTGACTCGAAGTTTAGGTCCATGTTTGACCTGGGGTTCAAACAACGGGTTCATGTTTGACTCGAAGTTTAGGTTCATGTTTGACCTGGGTTTCAAACAATGGGTTCATGTTTGACTCAAAGTTTAGGTTCATGTTTGACCTGGGTTTCAAACAATGGGTTCATGTTTTACTCGAAGTTTAGGTTCATATCTGACCAGGTTTCAAACAACGAGTTCATGTTTGACTCAAAGTTTAGGTTCATGTTTGACCTGGGATTCAAGGAACGGGTTCTTGTTTGACTCGAAGTTTAGGCTCATGTTTGACCTGGGCTTCAAACAACGGGTTCATGTTTGACTAGAAGTTTAGGCTCATGTCTGACCTGGGTTTCAAACAACGGGTTCATGTTTGACTCAAAGTTTAGGTTCATATCTGACCTGGGTTTCAAACAACGGGTTCATGTTTAACTCGAAGTTTAGGTTCATGTTTGACCTGGGTTTCAAACAACGGGTTCATGTTTGACTCGGAGTTAAGGTTCATGTTTGACCTGGGTTTCAAACAACGGGTTAATGTTTGATTCGATGTTTAGGTTCATGTTTGACCTGGGTTTCAAACAACGAGTTCATCTTTGACTCGAAGTTTAGGTTCATGTTTGACCTGGGTTTCAAGCAACGAGTTCGTGTTTGACTCGAAGTTTAGGTTCATGTTTGACCTGGGTTTCAAGCAACGGGTTCGTGTTTGACTCGAAGTTTAGGTTCATGTTTGACCTGGGTTTCAAACAATGGGTTCATGTTTGACTCAAAGTTTAGGTTCATATCTGACCTGGGTTTCAAACAACGGGTTAATGTTTAACTCGAAGTTTAGGTTCATGTTTGACCTGGGTTTCAAACAACGGGTTCATGTTTGACTCGGAGTTAAGGTTCATGTTTGACCTGGGTTTCAAACAACGGGTTAATGTTTGATTCGAAGTTTAGGTTCATGTTTGACCTGGGTTTCAAACAACGGGTTCTTGTTTGACTCGAAGTTTAGGTTCATGTTTGACCTGGGTTTCAAACAACGAGTTCATGTTTGACTCGAAGTTTAGGTTCATGTTTGACCTGGGTTACAAACAACGGGTTCGTGTTTGACTCGAAGTGTAGGTTCATGTTTGACCTGGGTTTCAAACAACGGGTTCCTGTTTGACTCGAAGTTTAGGTTCATGGTTCACCTGGGTTTCAAACAACGGGTTCATGTTTGACTCGAAGTTTAGGTTCATATCTGACCTGGGTTTCAAACAAGGGGTTCATGTTTGACTCGAAGTTTAGGTTCATGTTTGACCTGGGCTTCAAACAACGGGTTCATATTTTACTCGACGTTTAGGTTCATGTTTGAACTGGGCTTCAAACAACGGGTTCATATTTTACTCGAAGTTTAGTTTCATGTTTGACCTGGGCTTCAAACAATGGGTTCATGTTTGACTCAAAGTTTAGGTTCATTTTTTACCTGGGTTTCAAACAACGGGTTCATGTTTGACTCGAAGTTTAGGTTCATATCTGACCTGGGTTTCAAATAGTGGGTTCGTGTTTGACTAGAAGTTTAGGCTCATGTCTGACCTGGGTTTCAAACAACGGGTTCATGTTTGACTCAAAGTTTAGGTTCATATCTGACCTGGGTTTCAAACAACGGGTTCATGTTTAACTCGAAGTTTAGGTTCATGTTTGACCTGGGTTTCAAACAACGGGTTCATGTTTGACTCGGAGTTAAGGTTCATGTTTGACCTGGGTTTCAAACAACGGGTTAATGTTTGATTCGATGTTTAGGTTCATGTTTGACCTGGGTTTCAAACAACGAGTTCATCTTTGACTCGAAGTTTAGGTTCATGTTTGACCTGGGTTTCAAGCAACGAGTTCGTGTTTGACTCGAAGTTTAGGTTCATGTTTGACCTGGGTTTCAAGCAACGGGTTCGTGTTTGACTCGAAGTTTAGGTTCATGTTTGACCTGGGTTTCAAACAATGGGTTCATGTTTGACTCAAAGTTTAGGTTCATATCTGACCTGGGTTTCAAACAACGGGTTAATGTTTAACTCGAAGTTTAGGTTCATGTTTGACCTGGGTTTCAAACAACGGGTTCATGTTTGACTCGGAGTTAAGGTTCATGTTTGACCTGGGTTTCAAACAACGGGTTAATGTTTGATTCGAAGTTTAGGTTCATGTTTGACCTGGGTTTCAAACAACGGGTTCTTGTTTGACTCGAAGTTTAGGTTCATGTTTGACCTGGGTTTCAAACAACGAGTTCATGTTTGACTCGAAGTTTAGGTTCATGTTTGACCTGGGTTACAAACAACGGGTTCGTGTTTGACTCGAAGTGTAGGTTCATGTTTGACCTGGGTTTCAAACAACGGGTTCCTGTTTGACTCGAAGTTTAGGTTCATGGTTCACCTGGGTTTCAAACAACGGGTTCATGTTTGACTCGAAGTTTAGGTTCATATCTGACCTGGGTTTCAAACAAGGGGTTCATGTTTGACTCGAAGTTTAGGTTCATGTTTGACCTGGGCTTCAAACAACGGGTTCATATTTTACTCGACGTTTAGGTTCATGTTTGAACTGGGCTTCAAACAACGGGTTCATATTTTACTCGAAGTTTAGTTTCATGTTTGACCTGGGCTTCAAACAATGGGTTCATGTTTGACTCAAAGTTTAGGTTCATTTTTTACCTGGGTTTCAAACAACGGGTTCATGTTTGACTCGAAGTTTAGGTTCATATCTGACCTGGGTTTCAAATAGTGGGTTCATGTTTGACTCGAAGTTTAGGTTCATGTTTCACCTGGGTTTCAAACAATGGGTTCATGTTTGACTCGAAGTTTAGGTTCGTTTTTGACCTGGGTTTCAAACAACGGGTTCATGTTTGACTCGAAGTTTAGGTTCATTTTTTACCTGGGTTTCAAATAACGGGTTCATGTTTGACTCGAAGTCTAGGTTCATATCGGGCCTGCTTTCAAACAGCGGGTTCATGTTTGACTCGAAGTTTAGGTTCATGTTTGACCTATGTTTCAAACAACGGGTTAATGTTTGATTCGAAGTTTAGGTTCATGTTTGACCTGGGTTTCAAACAACGAGTTCATCTTTGACTCGAAGTTTAGGTTCATGTTTGACCTGGGTTTCAAACAACGGGTTCATGTTTGACTCGAAGTTTAGGTTTATGTTTGACCTGGGTTTCAAACAACGGTTTCATGTTTGACTCGAAGTTTAGGTTCATGTTTGACCTAGGTTTCAAACAACGGATTCGTGTTTGACTCGAAGTTTAGGTCCATGTTTGACATGGGGTTCAAACAACGGGTTCATGTTTGACTCGAAGTTTAGGTTCATGTTTGACCTGGGTTTCAAACAATGGGTTCATGTTTGACTCAAAGTTTAGGTTCATGTTTGACCTGGGTTTCAAACAATGGGTTCATGTTTGACTCGAAGTTTAGGTTCATATCTGACCAGGTTTCAAACAACGAGTTCATGTTTGACTCAAAGTTTAGGTTCATGTTTGACCTGGGATTCAAGGAACGGGTTCTTGTTTGACTCGAACTTTAGGCTCATGTTTGACCTGGGCTTCAAACAACGGGTTCATGTTTGACTAGAAGTTTAGGCTCATGTCTGACCTGGGTTTCAAACAACGGGTTCATGTTTGACTCAAAGTTTAGGTTCATATCTGACCTGGGTTTCAAACAACGGGTTCATGTTTAACTCGAAGTTTAGGTTCATGTTTGACCTGGGTTTCAAACAACGGGTTCATGTTTGACTCGGAGTTAAGGTTCATGTTTGACCTAGGTTTCAAACAACGGGTTAATGTTTGATTCGATGTTTAGGTTCATGTTTGACCTGGGTTTCAAACAACGAGTTCATCTTTGACTCGAAGTTTAGGTTCATGTTTGACCTGGGTTTCAAGCAACGAGTTCGTGTTTGACTCGAAGTTTAGGTTCATGTTTGACCTGGGTTTCAAGCAACGGGTTCGTGTTTGACTCGAAGTTTAGGTTCATGTTTGACCTGGGTTTCAAACAATGGGTTCATGTTTGACTCAAAGTTTAGGTTCATATCTGACCTGGGTTTCAAACAACGGGTTCATGTTTAACTCGAAGTTTAGGTTCATGTTTGACCTGGGTTTCAAACAACGGGTTCATGTTTGACTCGGAGTTAAGGTTCATGTTTGACCTGGGTTTCAAACAACGGGTTAATGTTTGATTCGAAGTTTAGGTTCATGTTTGACCTGGGTTTCAAACAACGAGTTCATCTTTGACTCGAAGTTTAGGTTCATGTTTGACCTGGGTTTCAAACAACGGGTTCATGTTTGACTCGAAGTTTAGGTTTATGTTTGACCTGGGTTTCAAACAACGGTTTCATGTTTGACTCGAAGTTTAGGTTCATCTTTGACCTAGGTTTCAAACAACGGGTTCGTGTTTGACTCGAAGTTTAGGTTTATGTTTGACCTAGGTTTCAAACAATGGGTTGATGTTTGACTCGAAGTTTAGGTTCATGTTTGACCTGGGCTTCAAACAACGGGTTCATATTTTACTCGACGTTTAGGTTCATGTTTGAACTGGGCTTCAAACAACGGGTTCATATTTTACTCGAAGTTTAGTTTCATGTTTGACCTGGGCTTCAAACAATGGGTTCATGTTTGACTCAAAGTTTAGGTTCATTTTTTACCTGGGTTTCAAACAACGGGTTCATGTTTGACTCGAAGTTTAGGTTCATATCTGACCTGGGTTTCAAATAGTGGGTTCATGTTTGACTCGAAGTTTAGGTTCATGTTTCACCTGGGTTTCAAACAATGGGTTCGTGTTTGACTCGAAGTTTAGGTTCGTTTTTGACCTGGGTTTCAAACAACGGGTTCATGTTTGACTCGAAGTTTAGGTTTATCTTTTACCTGGGTTTCAAATAACGGGTTCATGTTTGACTCGAAGTCTAGGTTCATATCGGACCTGCTTTCAAACAGCGGGTTCATTTTTGACTCGAAGTTTAGGTTCATGTTTGACCTAGGTTTCAAACAATGGGTTGATGTTTGACTCGAAGTTTAGGTTCATGTTTGACCTGGGTTTCAAACAACGGGTTCATGTTTAACTCGAAGTTTAGGTTCATATCCGACCAGGTTTCAAACAATGGGTTCATGTTTGACTCGAAGTTTTGGTTCATGTTTGACCTGGGATTCAAACAACGGGTTCTTGTTTGACTCGAAGTTTAGACTCATGTTTGACCTGGGCTTCAAACAACGGGTTCATGTTTGACTCGAAGTTTAGGCTCATGTTTGACCTGGGTTTCAAACAACGGGTTCATGTTTGACTCAAAGTTTAGGTTCATGTTTGACTTGGGTTTCAAACAACGGGTTCATGTTTGACTCGAAGTTTAGGTTCATGTTTGACTCGAAGTTTAGGTTCATTTTTGACCTGGGTTTCAAACAACAGGTTCATGTTTGACTCAAAGTTTAGGTTCATTTTTTACATGGGTTTTAAACAACAAGTTCATGTTTGACTCGAAGTCTAGGTTCATATCTGACCTGCTTTCAAACAACGGGTTCATGTTTGACTCGAAGTTTAGGTTCATGTTTGACCTGGGCTTCAAACAACGGGTTCATGTTTGACTCGAAGTTTAGGCTCATGTTTGACCTGGGTTTCAAACAACGGGTTCATGTTTAACTCGAAGTTTAGGTTCATGTTTGACCTGGGTTTCAAACAACGGGTTCATGTTTGACTCGGAGTTAAGGTTCATGTTTGACCTGGGTTTCAAACAACGGGTTAATGTTGGATTCGAAGTTTAGGTTCATGTTTGACCTGGGTTTCAAACAACGGGTTCTTGTTTGACTCGAAGTTTAGGTTCATGTTTGACCTGGGTTTCAAACAACGAGTTCATGTTTTACTCGAAGTTTAGGTTAATTTTTGACCTGGGTTTCAAACAACAGGTTCATGTTTGACTCAAAGTTTAGGTTCATTTTTTACTTGGGTTTTAAACAACAAGTTCATGTTTGACTCGAAGTCTAGGTTCATATCTGACCTGCTTTCAAACAACGGGTTCATGTTTGACTCGAAGTTTAGGTTCATGTTTGACCTGGGCTTCAAACAACGGGTTCATGTTTTACTCGACGTTTAGGTTCATGTTTGATCTGGGCTTCAAACAACGGGTTCATATTTTACTCGACGTTTAGTTTCATGTTTGACCTGGGCTTCAAACAACGGGTTCATATTTGACTCGAAGTTTAGGCTCATGTTTGACCTGGGTTTCAAACAACGGGTTCATGTTTAACTCGAAGTTTAGGTTCATGTTTGACCTGGGTTTCAAACAACGGGTTCATGTTTGACTCGGAGTTAAGGTTCATGTTTGACCTGGGTTTCAAACAACGGGTTAATGTTTGATTCGAAGTTTAGGTTCATGTTTGACCTGGGTTTCAAATAACGGGTTCTTGTTTGACTCTAAGTTTAGGTTCATGTTTGACCTGGGTTTCAAACAACGAGTTCATGTTTGACTCGAAGTTTAGGTTCATGTTTGACCTGGGTTACAAACAACGGGTTCGTGTTTGACTCGAAGTGTAGGTTCATGTTTGACCTGGGTTTCAAACAACGGGTTCCTGTTTGACTCGAAGTTTAGGTTCATGGTTCACCTGGGTTTCAAACAACGGGTTCATGTTTGACTCGAAGTTTAGGTTCATATCTGACCTGGGTTTCAAACAACGGGTTCATGCTTGACTCGAAGTTTAGGTTAATGTTTGACATGGGTTTCAAACAACGAGTTCATCTTTGACTCGAAGTTTAGGTTCATGTTTGACCTGGGTTTCAAACAACGGGTTCATGTTTGACTCGAAGTTTAGGTTTATGTTTGACCTGGGTTTCAAACAACGGTTTCATGTTTGACTCGAAGTTTAGGTTCATCTTTGACCTAGGTTTCAAACAACGGGTTCGTGTTTGACTCGAAGTTTAGGTTCATGTTTGACCTAGGTTTCAAACAATGGGTTGATGTTTGACTCGAAGTTTAGGTTCATGTTTGACCTGGGCTTCAAACAACGGGTTCATATTTTACTCGACGTTTAGGTTCATGTTTGAACTGGGCTTCAAACAACGGGTTCATATTTTACTCGAAGTTTAGTTTCATGTTTGATATGGGCTTCGAACAATGGGTTCATGTTTGACTCAAAGTTTACGTTCATTTTTTACCTGGGTTTCAAACAACGGGTTCATGTTTGACTCGAAGTTTAGGTTCATATCTGACCTGGGTTTCAAATAGTGGGTTCATGTTTGACTCGAAGTTTAGGTTCATGTTTCACCTGGGTTTCAAACAATGGGATCATGTTTGACTCGAAGTTTAGGTTTATTTTTTACCTGGGTTTCAAATAACGGGTTCATGTTTGACTCGAAGTCTAGGTTCATATCGGACCTGCTTTCAAATAGCGGGTTCATGTTTGACTCGAAGTTTAGGTTCATGTTTGACCTAGGTTTCAAACAATGGGTTCATGTTTGACTCGAAGTTTAGGTTCATGTTTGACCTGGGTTTCAAACAACGGGTTCATGTTTGACTCAAAGTTTAGGGTCATGTTTGACCTAGGTTTCAAACAACGGGTTCATGTTTGACTCGAAGTTTAGGTTCATATCCGACCAGGTTTCAAACAATGGGTTCATGTTTGACTCGAAGTTTAGGTTCATGTTTGACCTGGGATTCAAACAACGGGTTCTTGTTTGACTCGAAGTTTAGACTCATGTTTGACCTGGGCTTCAAACAACGGGTTCATGTTTGACTCGAAGTTTAGGCTCATGTTTGACCTGGGTTTCAAACAACGGGTTCATGTTTGACTCAAAGTTTAGGTTCATGTTTGACCTGGGTTTCAAACAACGGGTTCATGTTTGACTCGAAGTTTAGGTTCATGTTTGACTCGAAGTTTAGGTTCATTTTTGACCTGGGTTTCAAACAACAGGTTCATGTTTGACTCAAAGTTTAGGTTCATTTTTTACTTGGGTTTTAAACAACAAGTTCATGTTTGACTCGAAGTCTAGGTTCATATCTGACCTGCTTTTAAACAACGGGTTCATGTTTGACTCGAAGTTTAGGTTCATGTTTGACCTGGGCTTCAAACAACGGGTTCATGTTTGACTCGAAGTTTAGGCTCATGTTTGACCTGGGTTTCAAACAACGGGTTCATGTTTAACTCGAAGTTTAGGTTCATGTTTGACCTGGGTTTCAAACAACGGGTTCATGTTTGACTCGGAGTTAAGGTTCATGTTTGACCTGGGTTTCAAACAACGGGTTAATGTTTGATTCGAAGTTTAGGTTCATGTTTGACCTGGGTTTCAAACAACGGGTTCTTGTTTGACTCGAAGTTTAGGTTCATGTTTGACCTAGGTTTCAAACAACGAGTTCATGTTTTACTCGAAGTTTAGGTTAATTTTTGACCTGGGTTTCAAACAACAGGTTCATGTTTGACTCAAAGTTTAGGTTCATTTTTTACTTGGGTTTTAAACAACAAGTTCATGTTTGACTCGAAGTCTAGGTTCATATCTGACCTGCTTTCAAACAACGGGTTCATGTTTGACTCGAAGTTTAGGTTTATGTTTGACCTGGGTTTCAAACAACGGTTTTATGTTTGACTCGAAGTTTAGGTTCATCTTTGACCTAGGTTTCAAACAACAGGTTCGTGTTTGACTCGAAGTTTAGGTTCATGTTTGACCTAGGTTTCAAACAATGGGTTGATGTTTGACTCGAAGTTTAGGTTCATGTTTGACCTGGGCTTCAAACAACGGGTTCATATTTTACTCGACGTTTAGGTTCATGTTTGAACTGGGCTTCAAACAACGGGTTCATATTTTACTCGAAGTTTAGTTTCATGTTTGACCTGGGCTTCAAACAATGGGTTCATGTTTGACTCAAAGTTTAGGTTCATTTTTTACCTGGGTTTCAAACAACGGGTTCATGTTTGACTCGAAGTTTAGGCTCATGTTTGACCTGGGTTTCAAACAACGAGTTCATGTTTAACTCGAAGTTTAGGTTCATGTTTGACCTGGGTTTCAAACAACGGGTTCATGTTTGACTCGGAGTTAAGGTTCATGTTTGACCTGGGTTTCAAACAACGGGTTAATGTTTGATTCGAAGTTTAGGTTCATGTTTGACCTGGGTTTCAAACAACGGGTTCTTGTTTGACTCGAAGTTTAGGTTCATGTTTGACCTGGGTTTCAAACAACGAGTTCATGTTTTACTCGAAGTTTAGGTTAATTTTTGACCTGGGTTTCAAACAACAGGTTCATGTTTGACTCAAAGTTTAGGTTCATTTTTTACTTGGGTTTTAAACAACAAGTTCATGTTTGACTCGAAGTCTAGGTTCATATCTGACCTGCTTTCAAACAACGGGTTCATGTTTGACTCGAAGTTTAGGTTTATGTTTGACCTGGGTTTCAAACAACGGTTTCATGTTTGACTCGAAGTTTAGGTTCATCTTTGACCTAGGTTTCAAACAACGGGTTCGTGTTTGACTCGAAGTTCAGGTTCATGTTTGACCTAGGTTTCAAACAATGGGTTGATGTTTGACTCGAAGTTTAGGTTCATGTTTGACCTGGGCTTCAAACAACGGGTTCATATTTTACTCGACGTTTAGGTTCATGTTTGAACTGGGCTTCAAACAACGGGTTCATATTTTACTCGAATTTTAGTTTCATGTTTGACCTGGGCTTCAAACAATGGGTTCATGTTTGACTCAAAGTTTAGGTTCATTTTTTACCTGGGTTTCAAACAACGGGTTCATGTTTGACTCGAAGTTTAGGTTCATATCTGACCTGGGTTTCAAATAGTGGGTTCATGTTTGACTCGAAGTTTAGGTTCATGTTTCACCTGGGTTTCAAACAATGGGATCATGTTTGACTTGAAGTTTAGGTTTATTTTTTACCTGGGTTTCAAATAACGGGTTCATGTTTGACTCGAAGTTTAGGTTCATGTTTGACCTAGGTTTCAAACAATGGGTTCATGTTTGACTCGAAGTTTAGGTTCATGTTTGACCTGGGCTTCAAACAATGGGTTCATGTTTGACTCAAAGTTTAGGTTCATTTTTTACCTGGGTTTCAAACAACGGGTTCATGTTTGACTCGAAGTTTAGGTTCATATCTGACCTGGGTTTCAAATAGTGGGTTCATGTTTTACTCGAAGTTTAGGTTCATGTTTCACCTGGGTTTCAAACAATGGGATCATGTTTGACTCGAAGTTTAGGTTTATTTTTTACCTGGGTTTCAAATAGCGGGTTCATGTTTGACTCGAAGTTTAGGTTCATGTTTGACCTAGGTTTCAAACAATGGGTTCATGTTTGACTCAAAGTTTAGGTTCATTTTTTACCTGGGTTTCAAACAACGGGTTCATGTTTGACTCGAAGTTTAGGTTCATATCTGACCTGGGTTTCAAATAGTGGGTTCATGTTTGACTCGAAGTTTAGGTTCATGTTTCACCTGGGTTTCAAACAATGGGTTCATGTTTGACTCGAAGTTTAGGTTCGTTTTTGACCTGGGTTTCAAACAACGGGTTCATGTTTGACTCGAAGTTTAGGTTTATTTTTTACCTGGGTTTCAAATAACGGGTTCATGTTTGACTCGAAGTCTAGGTTCATATCGGACCTGCTTTCAAACAGCGGGTTCATGTTTGACTCGAAGTTTAGGTTCATGTTTGACCTAGGTTTCAATCAATGGGTTGATGTTTGACTCGAAGTTTAGGTTCATGTTTGACCTGGGTTTCAAACAACGGGTTCATGTTTGACTCAAAGTTTAGGGTCATGTTTGACCTAGGTTTCAAACAACGGGTTCATGTTTGACTCGAAGTTTAGGTTCATATCCGACCAGGTTTCAAACAATGGGTTCATGTTTGACTCGAAGTTTAGGTTCATGTTTGACCTGGGATTCAAACAACGGGTTCTTGTTTGACTCGAAGTTTAGACTCATGTTTGACCTGGGCTTCAAACAACGGGTTCATGTTTGACTCGAAGTTTAGGCTCATGTTTGACCTGGGTTTCAAACAACGGGTTCATGTTTGACTCAAAGTTTAGGTTCATGTTTGACCTGGGTTTCAAACAACGGGTTCATGTTTGACTCGAAGTTTAGGTTCATGTTTGACTCGAAGTTTAGGTTCATTTTTGACCTGGGTTTCAAACAACAGGTTCATGTTTGACTCAAAGTTTAGGTTCATTTTTTACTTGGGTTTTAAACAACAAGTTCATGTTTGACTCGAAGTCTAGGTTCATATCTGACCTGCTTTCAAACAACGGGTTCATGTTTGACTCGAAGTTTAGGTTCATGTTTGACCTTGGCTTCAAACAACGGGTTCATGTTTGACTCGAAGTTTAGGCTCATGTTTGACCTGGGTTTCAAACAACGGGTTCATGTTTAACTCGAAGTTTAGGTTCATGTTTGACCTGGGTTTCAAACAACGGGTTCATATTTGACTCGGAGTTAAGGTTCATGTTTGACCAGGGTTTCAAACAACGGGTTAATGTTTGATTCGAAGTTTAGGTTCATGTTTGACCTGGGTTTCAAACAACGGGTTCTTGTTTGACTCGAAGTTTAGGTTCATGTTTGACCTGGGTTTCAAACAACGAGTTCATGTTTTACTCGAAGTTTAGGTTAATTTTTGACCTGGGTTTCAAACAACAGGTTCATGTTTGACTCAAAGTTTAGGTTCATTTTTTACTTGGGTTTTAAACAACAAGTTCATGTTTGACTCGAAGTCTAGGTTCATATCTGACCTGCTTTCAAACAACGGGTTCATGTTTGACTCGAAGTTTAGGTTCATGTTTGACCTGGGTTTCAAACAACGGGTTCATGTTTTACTCGACGTTTAGGTTCATGTTTGATCTGGGCTTCAAACAACGGGTTCATATTTTACTTGAAGTTTAGTTTCATGTTTGACCTGGGCTTCAAACAACGGGTTCATATTTGACTCGAAGTTTAGGCTCATGTTTGACCTGGGTTTCAAACAACGGGTTCATGTTTAACTCGAAGATTAGGTTCATGTTTGACCTGGGTTTCAAACAACGGGTTCATGTTTGACTCGGAGTTAAGGTTCATGTTTGACCTGGGTTTCAAACAACGGGTTAATGTTTGATTTGAAGTTTAGGTTCATGTTTGACCTGGGTTTCAAACAATGGGTTCTTGTTTGACTCGAAGTTTAGGTTCATGTTTGACCTGGGTTTCAAACAACGAGTTCATGTTTGACTCGAAGTTTAGGTTCATGTTTGACCTGGGTTACAAACAACGGGTTCGTGTTTGACTCGAAGTGTAGGTTCATGTTTGACCTGGGTTTCAAACAACGGGTTCCTGTTTGACTCGAAGTTTAGGTTCATGGTTCACCTGGGTTTCAAACAACGGGTTCATGTTTGACTCGAAGTTTAGGTTCATATCTGACCTGGGTTTCAAACAACGGGTTCATGCTTGACTCGAAGTTTAGGTTCATGTTTGACATGGGTTTCAAACAAGGGGTTCATGTTTGACTCGAAGTTTAGGTTCATGTTTGACCTGGGCTTCAAACAACGGGTTCATATTTTACTCGACGTTTAGGTTCATGTTTGAACTGGGCTTCAAACAACGGGTTCATATTTTACTCGAAGTTTAGTTTCATGTTTGACCTGGGCTTCAAACAATGGGTTCATGTTTGACTCAAAGTTTAGGTTCATTTTTTACCTGGGTTTCAAACAACGGGTTCATGTTTGACTCGAAGTTTAGGTTCATATCTGACCTGGGTTTCAAATAGTGGGTTCATGTTTGACTCGAAGTTTAGGTTCATGTTTCACCTGGGTTTCAAACAATGGGTTCATGTTTGACTCGAAGTTTTGGTTTATTTTTTACCTGGGTTTCAAATAACGGGTTCATGTTTGACTCGAAGTCTAGGTTCATATCGGACCTGCTTTCAAACAGCGGGTTCATGTTTGACTCGAAGTTTAGGTTCATGTTTGACCTAGGTTTCAAACAATGGGTTGATGTTTGACTCGAAGTTTAGGTTCATGTTTGACCTGGGTTTCAAACAACGGGTTCATGTTTGACTCAAAGTTTAGGGTCATGTTTGACCTAGGTTTCAAACAACGGGTTCATGTTTGACTCGAAGTTTAGGTTCATATCCGACCAGGTTTCAAACAATGGGTTCATGTTTGACTCGAAGTTTAGGTTCATGTTTGACCTGGGATTCAAACAACGGGTTCTTGTTTGACTCGAAGTTTAGACTCATGTTTGACCTGGGCTTCAAACAACGGGTTCATGTTTGACTCGAAGTTTAGGCTCATGTTTGACCTGGGTTTCAAACAACGGGTTCATGTTTGACTCAAAGTTTAGGTTCATGTTTGACCTGGGTTTCAAACAACGGGTTCATGTTTGACTCGAAGTTTAGGTTCATGTTTGACTCGAAGTTTAGGTTCATTTTTGACCTGGGTTTCAAACAACAGGTTCATGTTTGACTCAAAGTTTAGGTTCATTTTTTACTTGGGTTTTAAACAACAAGTTCATGTTTGACTCGAAGTCTAGGTTCATATCTGACCTGCTTTCAAACAACGGGTTCATGTTTGACTCGAAGTTTAGGTTCATGTTTGACCTGGGCTTCAAACAACGGGTTCATGTTTGACTCGAAGTTTAGGCTCATGTTTGACCTGGGTTTCAAACAACGGGTTCATGTTTAACTCGAAGTTTAGGTTCATGTTTGACCTGGGTTTCAAACAACGGGTTCATGTTTGACTCGGAGTTAAGGTTCATGTTTGACCTGGGTTTCAAACAACGGGTTAATGTTTGATTCGAAGTTTAGGTTCATGTTTGACCTGGGTTTCAAACAACGGGTTCTTGTTTGACTCGAAGTTTAGGTTCATGTTTGACCTGGGTTTCAAACAACGAGTTCATGTTTTACTCGAAGTTTAGGTTAATTTTTGACCTGGGTTTCAAACAACAGGTTCATGTTTGACTCAAAGTTTAGGTTCATTTTTTACTTGGGTTTTAAACAACAAGTTCATGTTTGACTCGAAGTCTAGGTTCATATCTGACCTGCTTTCAAACAACGGGTTCATGTTTGACTCGAAGTTTAGGTTCATGTTTGACCTGGGCTTCAAACAACGGGTTCATGTTTTACTCGACGTTTAGGTTCATGTTTGATCTGGGCTTCAAACAACGGGTTCATATTTTACTCGAAGTTTAGTTTCATGTTTGACCTGGGCTTCAAACAACGGGTTCATATTTGACTCGAAGTTTAGGCTCATGTTTGACCTGGGTTTCAAACAACGGGTTCATGTTTAACTCGAAGTTTAGGTTCATGTTTGACCTGGGTTTCAAACAACGGGTTCATGTTTGACTCGGAGTTAAGGTTCTTGTTTGACCTGGGTTTCAAACAACGGGTTAATGTTTGATTCGAAGTTTAGGTTCATGTTTGACCTGGGTTTCAAACAACGGGTTCTTGTTTGACTCGAAGTTTAGGTTCATGTTTGACCTGGGTTTCAAACAACGAGTTCATGTTTGACTCGAAGTTTAGGTTCATGTTTGACCTGGGTTACAAACAACGGGTTCGTGTTTGACTCGAAGTGTAGGTTCATGTTTGACCTGGGTTTCAAACAACGGGTTCATGTTTGACTCGGAGTTAAGGTTCATGTTTGACCTGGGTTTCAAACAACGGGTTAATGTTTGATTCGAAGTTTAGGTTCATGTTTGACCTGGGTTTCAAACAACGGGTTCTTGTTTGACTCGAAGTTTAGGTTCATGTTTGACCTGGGTTTCAAACAACGAGTTCATGTTTTACTCGAAGTTTAGGTTAATTTTGACCTGGGTTTCAAACAACGGGTTCATGTTTTACTCGACGTTTAGGTTCATGTTTGAACTGGGCTTCAAACAACGGGTTCATATTTTACTCGAAGTTTAGTTTCATGTTTGACCTGGGCTTCAAACAATGGGTTCATGTTTGACTCAAAGTTTAGGTTCATTTTTTACCTGGGTTTCAAACAACGGGTTCATGTTTGACTCGAAGTTTAGGTTCATATCTGACCTGGGTTTCAAATAGTGGGTTCATGTTTGACTCGAAGTTTAGGTTCATGTTTCACCTGGGTTTCAAACAATGGGTTCATGTTTGACTCGAAGTTTAGGTTCGTTTTTGACCTGGGTTTCAAACAACGGGTTCATGTTTGACTCGAAGTTTAGGTTTATTTTTTACCTGGGTTTCAAATAACGGTTTCATGTTTGACTCGAAGTCTAGGTTCATATCGGACCTGCTTTCAAACAGCGGGTTCATGTTTGACTCGAAGTTTAGGTTCATGTTTGACCTAGGTTTCAAACAATGGGTTGATGTTTGACTCGAAGTTTAGGTTCATGTTTGACCTGGGTTTCAAACAACGGGTTCATGTTTGACTCAAAGTTTAGGGTCATGTTTGACCTAGGTTTCAAACAACGGGTTCATGTTTGACTCGAAGTTTAGGTTCATATCCGACCAGGTTTCAAACAATGGGTTCATGTTTGACTCGAAGTTAAGGTTCATGTTTGACCTGGGATTCAAACAACGGGTTCTTGTTTGACTCGAAGTTTAGACTCATGTTTGACCTGGGCTTCAAACAACGGGTTCATGTTTGACTCGAAGTTTAGGCTCATGTTTGACCTGGGTTTCAAACAACGGGTTCATGTTTGACTCAAAGTTTAGGTTCATGTTTGACCTGGGTTTCAAACAACGGGTTCATGTTTGACTCGAAGTTTAGGTTCATGTTTGACTCGAAGTTTAGGTTCATTTTTGACCTGGGTTTCAAACAACAGGTTCATGTTTGACTCAAAGTTTAGGTTCATTTTTTACTTGGGTTTTAAACAACAAGTTCATGTTTGACTCGAAGTCTAGGTTCATATCTGACCTGCTTTCAAACAACGGGTTCATGTTTGACTCGAAGTTTAGGTTCATGTTTGACCTGGGCTTCAAACAACGGGTTCATGTTTGACTCGAAGTTTAGGCTCATGTTTGACCTGGGTTTCAAACAACGGGTTCATGTTTAACTCGAAGTTTAGGTTCATGTTTGACCTGGGTTTCAAACAACGGGTTCATGTTTGACTCGGAGTTAAGGTTCATGTTTGACCTGGGTTTCAAACAACGGGTTAATGTTTGATTCGAAGTTTAGGTTCATGTTTGACCTGGGTTTCAAACAACGGGTTCTTGTTTGACTCGAAGTTTAGGTTCATGTTTGACCTGGGTTTCAAACAACGAGTTCATGTTTTACTCGAAGTTTAGGTTAATTTTTGACCTGGGTTTCAAACAACAGGTTCATGTTTGACTCAAAGTTTTGGTTCATTTTTTACTTGGGTTTTAAACAACAAGTTCATGTTTGACTCGAAGTCTAGGTTCATATCTGACCTGCTTTCAAACAACGGGTTCATGTTTGACTCGAAGTTTAGGTTCATGTTTGACCTGGGCTTCAAACAACGGGTTCATGTTTTACTCGACGTTTAGGTTCATGTTTGATCTGGGCTTCAAACAACGGGTTCATATTTTACTCGAAGTTTAGTTTCATGTTTGACCTGGGCTTCAAACAACGGGTTCATATTTGACTCGAAGTTTAGGCTCATGTTTGACCTGGGTTTCAAACAACGGGTTCATGTTTAACTCGAAGTTTAGGTTCATGTTTGACCTGTGTTTCAAACAACGGGTTCATGTTTGACTCGGAGTTAAGGTTCATGTTTGACCTGGGTTTCAAACAACGGGTTAATGTTTGATTCGAAGTTTAGGTTCATGTTTGACCTGGGTTTCAAACAACGGGTTCTTGTTTGACTCGAAGTTTAGGTTCATGTTTGACCTGGGTTTCAAACAACGAGTTCATGTTTGACTCGAAGTTTAGGTTCATGTTTGACCTGGGTTACAAACAACGGGTTCGTGTTTGACTCGAAGTGTAGGTTCATGTTTGACCTGGGTTTCAAACAACGGGTTCCTGTTTGACTCGAAGTTTAGGTTCATGGTTCACCTGGGTTTCAAACAACGGGTTCATGTTTGACTCGATGTTTAGGTTCATATCTGACCTGGGTTTCGAACAACGGGTTCATGCTTGACTCGAAGTTTAGGTTCATGTTTGACATGGGTTTCAAACAAGGGGTTCATGTTTGACTCGAAGTTTAGGTTCATGTTTGACCTGGGCTTCAAACAACGGGTTCATATTTTACTCGACGTTTAGGTTCATGTTTGAACTGGGCTTCAAACAACGGGTTCATATTTTACTCGAAGTTTAGTTTCATGTTTGACCTGGGCTTCAAACAATGGGTTCATGTTTAACTCAAAGTTTAGGTTCATTTTTTACCTGGGTTTCAAACAACGGGTTCATGTTTGACTCGAAGTTTAGGTTCATATCTGACCTGGGTTTCAAATAGTGGGTTCATGTTTTACTCGAAGTTTAGGTTCATGTTTCACCTGGGTTTCAAACAATGGGTTCATGTTTGACTCGAAGTTTAGGTTCGTTTTTGACCTGGGTTTCAAACAACGGGTTCATGTTTGACTCGAAGTTTAGGTTTATTTTTTACCTGGGTTTTAAATAACGGGTTCATGTTTGACTCGAAGTCTAGGTTCATATCGGACCTGCTTTCAAACAGCGGGTTCATGTTTGACTCGAAGTTTAGGTTCATGTTTGACCTAGGTTTCAAACAATGGGTTGATGTTTGACTCGAAGTTTAGGTTCATGTTTGACCTGGGTTTCAAACAACGGGTTCATGTTTGACTCAAAGTTTAGGGTCATGTTTGACCTAGGTTTCAAACAACGGGTTCATGTTTGACTCGAAGTTTAGGTTCATATCCGACCAGGTTTCAAACAATGGGTTCATGTTTGACTCGAAGTTTAGGTTCATGTTTGACTTGGGATTCAAACAACGGGTTCTTGTTTGACTCGAAGTTTAGACTCATGTTTGACCTGGGCTTCAAACAACGGGTTCATGTTTGACTCGAAGTTTAGGCTCATGTTTGACCTGGGTTTCAAACAACGGGTTAATGTTTGACTCAAAGTTTAGGTTCATGTTTGACCTGGGTTTCAAACAACGGGTTCATGTTTGACTCGAAGTTTAGGTTCATGTTTGACTCGAAGTTTAGGTTCATTTTTGACCTGGGTTTCAAACAACAGGTTCATGTTTGACTCAAAGTTTAGGTTCATTTTTTACTTGGGTTTTAAACAACAAGTTCATGTTTGACTCGAAGTCTAGGTTCATATCTGACTTGCTTTCAAACAACGGGTTCATGTTTGACTCGAAGTTTAGGTTCATGTTTGACCTGGGCTTCAAACAACGGGTTCATGTTTGACTCGAAGTTTAGGCTCATGTTTGACCTGGGTTTCAAACAACGGGTTCATGTTTAACTCGAAGTTTAGGTTCATGTTTGACCTGGGTTTCAAACAACGGGTTCATGTTTGACTCGGAGTTAAGGTTCATGTTTGACCTGGGTTTCAAACAACGGGTTAATGTTTGATTCGAAGTTTAGGTTCATGTTTGACCTGGGTTTCAAACAACGGGTTCTTGTTTGACTCGAAGTTTAGGTTCATGTTTGACCTGGGTTTCAAACAACGAGTTCATGTTTTACTCGAAGTTTAGGTTAATTTTTGACCTGGGTTTCAAACAACAGGTTCATGTTTGACTCAAAGTTTAGGTTCATTTTTTACTTGGGTTTTAAACAACAAGTTCATGTTTGACTCGAAGTCTAGGTTCATATCTGACCTGCTTTCAAACAACGGGTTCATGTTTGACTCGAAGTTTAGGTTCATGTTTGACCTGGGCTTCAAACAACGGGTTCATGTTTTACTCGACGTTTAGGTTCATGTTTGATCTGGGCTTCAATCAACGGGTTCATATTTTACTCGAAGTTTAGTTTCATGTTTGACCTGGGCTTCAAACAACGGGTTCATATTTGACTCGAAGTTTAGGCTCATGTTTGACCTGGGTTTCAAACAACGGGTTCATGTTTAACTCGAAGTTTAGGTTCATGTTTGACCTGGGTTTCAAACAACGAGTTCATGTTTGACTCGGAGTTAAGGTTCATGTTTGACCTGGGTTTCAAACAACGGGTTAATGTTTGATTCGAAGTTTAGGTTCATGTTTGACCTGGGTTTCAAACAACGGGTTCTTGTTTGACTCGAAGTTTAGGTTCATGTTTGACCTGGGTTTCAAACAACGAGTTCATGTTTGACTCGAAGTTTAGGTTCATGTTTGACCTGGGTTACAAACAACGGGTTCGTGTTTGACTCGAAGTGTAGGTTCATGTTTGACCTGGGTTTCAAACAACGGGTTCCTGTTTGACTCGAAGTTTAGGTTCATGGTTCACCTGGGTTTCAAACAACGGGTTCATGTTTGACTCGAAGTTTAGGTTCATATCTGACCTGGGTTTCAAACAACGGGTTCATGCTGGACTCGAAGTTTAGGTTCATGTTTGACATGGGTTTCAAACAAGGGGTTCATGTTTGACTCGAAGTTTAGGTTCATGTTTGACCTGGGCTTCAAACAACGGGTTCATATTTTACTCGACGTTTAGGTTCATGTTTGAACTGGGCTTCAAACAACGGGTTCATATTTTACTCGAAGTTTAGTTTCATGTTTGACCTGGGCTTCAAACAATGGGTTCATGTTTGACTCAAAGTTTAGGTTCATTTTTTACCTGGGTTTCAAACAACGGGTTCATGTTTGACTCGAAGTTTAGGTTCATATCTGACCTGGGTTTCAAATAGTGGGTTCATGTTTGACTCGAAGTTTAGGTTCATGTTTCACCTGGGTTTCAAACAATGGGTTCATGTTTGACTCGAAGTTTAGGTTCGTTTTTGACCTGGGTTTCAAACAACGGGTTCATGTTTGACTCGAAGTTTAGGTTCATTTTTTACCTGGGTTTCAAATAACGGGTTCATGTTTGACTCGAAGTCTAGGTTCATATCGGACCTGCTTTCAAACAGCGGGTTCATGTTTGACTCGAAGTTTAGGTTCATGTTTGACCTGGGTTTCAAACAACGGGTTAATGTTTGATTCGAAGTTTAGGTTCATGTTTGACCTGGGTTTCAAACAACGAGTTCATCTTTGACTCGAAGTTTAGGTTCATGTTTGACCTGGGTTTCAAACAACGGGTTCATGTTTGACTCGAAGTTTAGGTTTATGTTTGACCTGGGTTTCAAACAACGGTTTCATGTTTGACTCGAAGTTTAGGTTCATGTTTGACCTAGGTTTCAAACAACGGATTCGTGTTTGACTCGAAGTTTAGGTCCATGTTTGACCTGGGGTTCAAACAACGGGTTCATGTTTGACTCGAAGTTTAGGTTCATGTTTGACCTGGGTTTCAAACAATGGGTTCATGTTTGACTCAAAGTTTAGGTTCATGTTTGACCTGGGTTTCAAACAATGGGTTCATGTTTGACTCGAAGTTTAGGTTCATATCTGACCAGGTTTCAAACAACGAGTTCATGTTTGACTCAAAGTTTAGGTTCATGTTTGACTTGGGATTCAAGGAACGGGTTCTTGTTTGACTCGAAGTTTAGGCTCATGTTTGACCTGGGCTTCAAACAACGGGTTCATGTTTGACTAGAAGTTTAGGCTCATGTCTGACCTGGGTTTCAAACAACGGGTTCATGTTTGACTCAAAGTTTAGGTTCATATCTGACCTGGGTTTCAAACAACGGGTTCATGTTTAACTCGAAGTTTAGGTTCATGTTTGACCTGGGTTTCAAACAACGGGTTCATGTTTGACTCGGAGTTAAGGTTCATGTTTGACCTGGGTTTCAAACAACGGGTTAATGTTTGATTCGATGTTTAGGTTCATGTTTGACCTGGGTTTCAAACAACGAGTTCATCTTTGACTCGAAGTTTAGGTTCATGTTTGACCTGGGTTTCAAGCAACGAGTTCGTGTTTGACTCGAAGTTTAGGTTCGTGTTTGACCTGGGTTTCAAACAATGGGTTCATGTTTGACTCAAAGTTTAGGTTCATATCTGACCTGGGTTTCAAACAACGGGTTCATGTTTAACTCGATGTTTAGGTTCATGTTTGACCTGGGTTTCAAACAACGGGTTCATGTTTGACTCGGAGTTAAGGTTCATGTTTGACCTGGGTTTCAAACAACGGGTTCATGTTTAATTCGAAGTTTAGGTTCATGTTTGACCTGGGTTTCAAACAACGGGTTCATGTTTGACTCGGAGTTAAGGTTCATGTTTGACCTGGGTTTCAAACAACGGGTTAATGTTTGATTCGAAGTTTAGGTTCATGTTTGACCTGGGTTTCAAACAACGGGTTCTTGTTTGACTCGAAGTTTAGGTTCATGTTTGACCTGGGTTTCAAACAACGAGTTCATGTTTGACTCAAAGTTTAGGTTCATGTTTGACCTGGGTTACAAACAACGGGTTCGTGTTTGACTCGAAGTGTAGGTTCATGTTTGACCTGGGTTTCAAACAACGGGTTCCTGTTTGACTCGAAGTTTAGGTTCATGGTTCACCTGGGTTTCAAACAACGGGTTCATGTTTGACTCGAAGTTTAGGTTCATATCTGACCTGGGTTTCAAACAACGGGTTCATGCTTGACTCGAAGTTTAGGTTCATGTTTGACATGGGTTTCAAACAAGGGGTTCATGTTTGACTCGAAGTTTAGGTTCATGTTTGACCTGGGCTTCAAACAACGGGTTCATATTTTACTCGACGTTTAGGTTCATGTTTGAACTGGGCTTCAAACAACGGGTTCATATTTTACTCGAAGTTTAGTTTCATGTTTGACCTGGGCTTCAAACAATGGGTTCATGTTTGACTCAAAGTTTATGTTCATTTTTTACCTGGGTTTCAAACAACGGGTTCATGTTTGACTCGAAGTTTAGGTTCATATCTGACCTGGGTTTCAAATAGTGGGTTCATGTTTGACTCGAAGTTTAGGTTCATGTTTCACCTGGGTTTCAAACAATGGGTTCATGTTTGACTCGAAGTTTAGGTTCGTTTTTGACCTGGGTTTCAAACAACGGGTTCATGTTTGACTCGAAGTTTAGGTTCATTTTTTACCTGGGTTTCAAATAACGGGTTCATGTTTGACTCGAAGTCTAGGTTCATATCGGACCTGCTTTCAAACAGCGGGTTCATGTTTGACTCGAAGTTTAGGTTCATGTTTGACCTGGGTTTCAAACAACGGGTTAATGTTTGATTCGAAGTTTAGGTTCATGTTTGACCTGGGTTTCAAACAACGAGTTCATCTTTCACTCGAAGTTTAGGTTCATGTTTGACCTGGGTTTCAAACAACGGGTTCATGTTTGACTCGAAGTTTAGGTTTATGTTTGACCTGGGTTTCAAACAACGGTTTCATGTTTGACTCGAAGTTTAGGTTCATGTTTGACCTAGGTTTCAAACAACGGATTCGTGTTTGACTCGAAGTTTAGGTCCATGTTTGACCTGGGGTTCAAACAACGGGTTCATGTTTGACTCGAAGTTTAGGTTCATGTTTGACCTGGGTTTCAAACAATGGGTTCATGTTTGACTCAAAGTTTAGGTTCATGTTTGACCTGGGTTTCAAACAATGGGTTCATGTTTGACTCGAAGTTTAGGTTCATATCTGACCAGGTTTCAAACAACGAGTTCATGTTTGACTCAAAGTTTAGGTTCATGTTTGACCTGGGATTCAAGGAACGGGTTCTTGTTTGACTCGAAGTTTAGGCTCATGTTTGACCTGGGCTTCAAACAACGGGTTCATGTTTGACTAGAAGTTTAGGCTCATGTCTGACCTGGGTTTCAAACAACGGGTTCATGTTTGACTCAAAGTTTAGGTTCATATCTGACCTGGGTTTCAAACAACGGGTTCATGTTTAACTCGAAGTTTAGGTTCATGTTTGACCTGGGTTTCAAACAACGGATTCATGTTTGACTCGGAGTTAAGGTTCATGTTTGACCTGGTTTTCAAACAATGGGTTAATGTTTGATTCGATGTTTAGGTTCATGTTTGACCTGGGTTTCAAGCAACGAGTTCGTGTTTGACTCGAAGTTTAGGTTCATGTTTGACCTTGGTTTCAAACAATGGGTTCATGTTTGACTCAAAGTTTAGGTTCATATCTGACCTGGGTTTCAAACAACGGGTTCATGTTTAACTCGAAGTTTAGGTTCATGTTTGACCTGGGTTTCAAACAACGGGTTCATGTTTGACTCGGAGTTAAGGTTCATGTTTGACCTGGGTTTCAAACAACGGGTTCATGTTTAACTCGAAGTTTAGGTTCATGTTTGACCTGGGTTTCAAACAACGGGTTCATGTTTGACTCGGAGTTAAGGTTCATGTTTGACCTGGGTTTCAAACAACGGGTTAATGTTTGATTCGAAGTTTAGGTTCATGTTTGACCTGGGTTTCAAACAACGGGTTCTTGTTTGACTCGAAGTTTAGGTTCATGTTTGACCTGGGTTTCAAACAACGAGTTCATGTTTGACTCGAAGTTTAGGTTCATGTTTGACCTGGGTTACAAACAACGGGTTCGTGTTTGACTCGAAGTGTAGGTTCATGTTTGACCTGGGTTTCAAACAACGGGTTCCTGTTTGACTCGAAGTTTAGGTTCATGGTTCACCTGGGTTTCAAACAACGGGTTCATGTTTGACTCGAAGTTTAGGTTCATATCTGACCTAGGTTTCAAACAACGGGTTCATGCTTGACTCGAAGTTTAGGTTCATGTTTGACATGGGTTTCAAACAAGGGGTTCATGTTTGACTCGAAGTTTAGGTTCATGTTTGACCTGGGCTTCAAACAACGGGTTCATATTTTACTCGACGTTTAGGTTTATGTTTGAACTGGGCTTCAAACAACGGGTTCATATTTTACTCGAAGTTTAGTTTCATGTTTGACCTGGGCTTCAAACAATGGGTTCATGTTTGACTCAAAGTTTAGGTTCATTTTTTACCTGGGTTTCAAACAACGGGTTCATGTTTGACTCGAAGTTTAGGTTCATATCTGACCTGGGTTTCAAATAGTGGGTTCATGTTTGACTCGAAGTTTAGGTTCATGTTTCACCTGGGTTTCAAACAATGGGTTCATGTTTGACTCGAAGTTTAGGTTCGTTTTTGACCTGGGTTTCAAACAACGGGTTCATGTTTGACTCGAAGTTTAGGTTCATTTTTTACCTGGGTTTCAAATAACGGGTTCATGTTTGACTCGAAGTCTAGGTTCATATCGGACCTGCTTTCAAACAGCGGGTTCATGTTTGACTCGAAGTTTAGGTTCATGTTTGACCTGGGTTTCAAACAACGGGTTAATGTTTGATTCGAAGTTTAGGTTCATGTTTGACCTGGGTTTCAAACAACGAGTTCATCTTTGACTCGAAGTTTAGGTTCATGTTTGACCTGGGTTTCAAACAACGGGTTCATGTTTGACTCGAAGTTTAGGTTTATGTTTGACCTGGGTTTCAAACAACGGTTTCATGTTTGACTCGAAGTTTAGGTTCATGTTTGACCTAGGTTTCAAACAACGGATTCGTGTTTGACTCGAAGTTTAGGTCCATGTTTGACCTGGGGTTCAAACAACGGGTTCATGTTTGACTCGAAGTTTAGCTTCATGTTTGACCTGGGTTTCAAACAATGGGTTCATGTTTGACTCAAAGTTTAGGTTCATGTTTGACCTGGGTTTCAAACAATGGGTTCATGTTTGACTCGAAGTTTAGGTTCATATCTGACCAGGTTTCAAACAACGAGTTCATGTTTGACTCAAAGTTTAGGTTCATGTTTGACCTGGGATTCAAGGAACGGGTTCTTGTTTGACTCGAAGTTTAGGCTCATGTCTGACCTGGGTTTCAAACAACGGGTTCATGTTTGACTCAAAGTTTAGGTTCATATCTGACCTGGGTTTCAAACAACGGGTTCATGTTTAACTCGATGTTTAGGTTCATGTTTGACCTGGGTTTCAAACAACGGGTTCATGTTTGACTCGGAGTTAAGGTTCATGTTTGACCTGGGTTTCAAACAACGGGTTAATGTTTGATTCGATGTTTAGGTTCATGTTTGACCTGGGTTTCAAACAACGAGTTCATCTTTGACTCGAAGTTTAGGTTCATGTTTGACCTGGGTTTCAAACAACGAGTTCGTCTTTGACTCGAAGTTTAGGTTCATGTTTGACCTGGGTTTCAAGCAACGAGTTCGTGTTTGACTCGAAGTTTAGGTTCATGTTTGACCTGGGTTTCAAATAATGGGTTCATGTTTGACTCAAAGTTTAGGTTCATATCTGACCTGGGTTTCAAACAACGGGTTCATGTTTAACTCGAAGTTTAGGTTCATGTTTGACCTGGGTTTCAAACAACGGGTTCATGTTTGACTCGGAGTTAAGGTTCATGTTTGACCTGGGTTTCAAACAACGGGTTAATGTTTGATTCGAAGTTTAGGTTCATGTTTGACATGGGTTTCAAACAACGAGTTCATCTTTGACTCGAAGTTTAGGTTCATGTTTGACCTGGGTTTCAAACAACGGGTTCATGTTTGAATCGAAGTTTAGGTTTATGTTTGACCTGGGTTTCAAACAACGATTTCATGTTTGACTCGAAGTTTAGGTTCATCTTTGTACTAGGTTTCAAACAACAGGTTCGTGTTTGACTCGAAGTTTAGGTTCATGTTTGACCTAGGTTTCAAACAATGGGTTGATGTTTGACTCGAAGTTTAGGTTCATGTTTGACCTGGGCTTCAAACAACGGGTTCATATTTTACTCGACGTTTAGGTTCATGTTTGAACTGGGCTTCAAACAACGGGTTCATATTTTACTCGAAGTTTAGTTTCATGTTTGACCTGGGCTTCAAACAATGGGTTCATGTTTGACTCAAAGTTTAGGTTCATTTTTTACCTGGGTTTCAAACAACGGGTTCATGTTTGACTCGAAGTTTAGGTTCATATCTGACCTGGGTTTCAAATAGTGGGTTCATGTTTGACTTGAAGTTTAGGTTCATGTTTCACCTGGGTTTCAAACAATGGGATCATGTTTGACTCGAAGTTTAGGTTCGTTTTTCACCTGGGTTTCAAACAACGGGTTCATGTTTGACTCGAAGTTTAGGTTTATTTTTTACCTGGGTTTCAAATAACGGGTTCATGTTTGACTCGAAGTCTAGGTTCATATCGGACCTGCTTTCAAACAGCGGGTTCATGTTTGACTCGAAGTTTAGGTTCATGTTTGACCTGGGTTTCAAACAACGGGTTAATGTTTGATTCGAAGTTTAGGTTCATGTTTGACCTGGGTTTCAAACAACGATTTCATCTTTGACTCGAAGTTTAGGTTCATGTTTGACCTGGGTTTCAAACAACGGGTTCATGTTTGACTCGAAGTTTAGGTTTATGTTTGACCTGGGTTTCAAACAACGGATTCATGTTTGACTCGAAGTTTAGGTTCATGTTTGACCTAGGTTTCAAACAACGGATTCGTGTTTGACTCGAAGTTTAGGTCCATGTTTGACCTGGGGTTCAAACAACGGGTTCATGTTTGACTCGAAGTTTAGGTTCATGTTTGACCTGGGTTTCAAACAATGGGTTCATGTTTGACTCAAAGTTTAGGTTCATGTTTGACCTGGGTTTCAAACAATGGGTTCATGTTTGACTCGAAGTTTAGGTTCATATCTGACCAGGTTTCAAACAACGAGTTCATGTTTGACTCAAAGTTTAGGTTCATGTTTGACCTGGGATTCAAGCAACGGGTTCTTGTTTGACTCGAAGTTTAGGCTCATGTTTGACCTGGGCTTCAAACAACGGGTTCATGTTTGACTCGAAGTTTAGGCTAATGTCTGACCTGGGTTTCAAACAACGGGTTCATGTTTGACTCAAAGTTTAGGTTCATATCTGACCTGGGTTTCAAACAACGGGTTCATGTTTAAATCGAAGTTTAGGTTCATGTTTGACCTGGGTTTCAAACAACGGGTTCATGTTTGACTCGGAGTTAAGGTTCATGTTTGACCTGGGTTTCAAACAATGGGTTAATGTTTGATTCGAAGTTTAGGTTCATGTTTGACCTGGGTTTCAAATAACGAGTTCATCTTTGACTCGAAGTTTAGGTTCATGTTTGACCTGGGTTTCAAACAACGAGTTCATCTTTGACTCGAAGTTTAGGTTCATGTTTGACCTGGGTTTCAAGCAACGGGTTCGTGTTTGACTTGAAGTTTAGGTTCATGTTTGACCTGGGTTTCAAACAATGGGTTCATGTTTGACTCAAAGTTTAGGTTCATATCTGACCTCGGTTTCAAACAACGGGTTCATGTTTGACTCGGAGTTAAGGTTCTTGTTTGACCTGGGTTTCAAACAACGGGTTAATGTTTGATTCGAAGTTTAGGTTCATGTTTGACCTGGGTTTCAAACAACGAGTTCATCTTTGACTCGAAGTTTAGGTTCATGTTTGACCTGGGTTTCAAGCAACGGGTTCGTGTTTGACTCGAAGTTTAGGTTCATGTTTGACCTGGGTTTCAAACAATGGGTTCATGTTTGACTCAAAGTTTAGGTTCATATCTGACCTGGGTTTCAAACAACGGGTTCATGTTTGACTCGAAGTTTAGGTTCATGTTTGACCTGGATTTCAAACAACGGGTTCATGTTTGACTCGGAGTTAAGGTTCATGTTTGACCTGGGTTTCAAACAACGGGTTAATGTTTGATTTGAAGTTTAGGTTCATGTTTGACCTGGGTTTCAAACAACGAGTTCATCTTTGACTCGAAGTTTAGGTTCATGTTTGACCTGGGTTTCAAACAACGGGTTCATGTTTGACTCGAAGTTTAGGTCCATGTTTGACCTGGGGTTCAAACAACGGGTTCATGTTTGACTCGAAGTTTAGGTTCATGTTTGACCTGGGTTTCAAACAACGGGTTCATGTTTGACTCGAAGTTTAGGTCCATGTTTGACCTGGGGTTCAAACAACGGGTTCATGTTTGACTCGAAGTTTAGGTTCATGTTTGACCTGGGTTTCAAACAATGGGTTCATGTTTGACTCAAAGTTTAGGTTCATGTTTGACCTGGGTTTCAAACAATGGGTTCATGTTTGACTCGAAGTTTAGGTTCATATCTGACCAGGTTTCAAACAACGAGTTCATGTTTGACTCAAAGTTTAGGTTCATGTTTGACCTGGGATTCAAGGAACGGGTTCTTGTTTGACTCGAAGTTTAGGCTCATGTTTGACCTGGGCTTCAAACAACGGGTTCATGTTTGACTAGAAGTTTAGGCTCATGTCTGACCTGGGTTTCAAACAACGGGTTCATGTTTGACTCAAAGTTTAGGTTCATATCTGACCTGGGTTTCAAACAACGGGTTCATGTTTAACTCGAAGTTTAGGTTCATGTTTGACCTGGGTTTCAAACAACGGGTTCATGTTTGACTCGGAGTTAAGGTTCATGTTTGACCTGGGTTTCAAACAACGGGTTAATGTTTGATTCGATGTTTAGGTTCATGTTTGACCTGGGTTTCAAACAACGAGTTCATCTTTGACTCGAAGTTTAGGTTCATGTTTGACCTGGGTTTCAAACAACAAGTTCATCTTTGACTCGAAGTTTAGGTTCATGTTTGACCTGGGTTTCAAGCAACGAGTTCGTGTTTGACTCGAAGTTTAGGTTCATGTTTGACCTGGGTTTCAAACAATGGGTTCATGTTTGACTCAAAGTTTAGGTTCATATCTGACCTGGGTTTCAAACAACGGGTTCATGTTTAACTCGAAGTTTAGGTTCATGTTTGACCTGGGTTTCAAACAACGGGTTCATGTTTGACTCGTAGTTAAGGTTCATGTTTGACCTGGGTTTCAAACAACGGGTTAATGTTTGATTCGAAGTTTAGGTTCATGTTTGACCTGGGTTTCAAACAACGAGTTCATCTTTGACTCGAAGTTTAGGTTCATGTTTGACCTGGGTTTCAAACAACGGGTTCATGTTTGAATCGAAGTTTAGGTTTATGTTTGACCTGGGTTTCAAACAACTGTTTCATGTTTGACTCGAAGTTTAGGTTCATCTTTGTACTAGGTTTCAAACAACGGGTTTGTGTTTGACTCGAAGTTTAGGTTCATGTTTGACCTAGGTTTCAAACAATGGGTTGATGTTTGACTCGAAGTTTAGGTTCATGTTTGACCTGGGCTTCAAACAACGGGTTCATATTTTACTCGACGTTTAGGTTCATGTTTGAACTGGGCTTCAAACAACGGGTTCATATTTTACTCGAAGTTTAGTTTCATGTTTGACCTGGGCTTCAAACAATGGGTTCATGTTTGACTCAAAGTTTAGGTTCATTTTTTACCTGGGTTTCAAACAACGGGTTCATGTTTGACTCGAAGTTTAGGTTCATATCTGACCTGGGTTTCAAATAGTGGGTTCATGTTTGACTCGAAGTTTAGGTTCATGTTTCACCTGGGTTTCAAACAATGGGTTCATGTTTGACTCGAAGTTTAGGTTCGTTTTTGACCTGGGTTTCAAACAACGGGTTCATGTTTGACTCGAAGTTTAGGTTTATTTTTTACCTGGGTTTCAAATAACGGGTTCATGTTTGACTCGAAGTCTAGGTTCATATCGGACCTGCTTTCAAACAGCGGGTTCATGTTTGACTCGAAGTTTAGGTTCATGTTTGACCTGGGTTTCAAACAACGGGTTAATGTTTGATTCGAAGTTTAGGTTCATGTTTGACCTGGGTTTCAAACAACGATTTCATCTTTGACTCGAAGTTTAGGTTCATGTTTGACCTGGGTTTCAAACAACGGGTTCATGTTTGACTCGAAGTTTAGGTTTATGTTTGACCTGGGTTTCAAACAACGGATTCATGTTTGACTCGAAGTTTAGGTTCATGTTTGACCTAGGTTTCAAACAACGGATTCGTGTTTGACTCGAAGTTTAGGTCCATTTTTGACCTGGGGTTCAAACAACGGGTTCATGTTTGACTCGAAGTTTAGGTTCATATCTGACCAGGTTTCAAACAACGAGTTCATGTTTGACTCAAAGTTTAGGTTCATGTTTGACCTGGGATTCAAGCAACGGGTTCTTGTTTGACTCGAAGTTTAGGCTCATGTTTGACCTGGGCTTCAAACAACGGGTTCATGTTTGACTCGAAGTTTAGGCTAATGTCTGACCTGGGTTTCAAACAACGGGTTCATGTTTGTCTCAAAGTTTAGGTTCATATCTGACCTGGGTTTCAAACAACGGGTTCATGTTTAAATCGAAGTTTAGGTTCATGTTTGACCTGGGTTTCAAACAACGGGTTAATGATTGACTCGGAGTTAAGGTTCATGTTTGACCTGGGTTTCAAACAACGGGTTAATGTTTGATTCGAAGTTTAGGTTCATGTTTGACCTGGGTTTCAAATAACGAGTTCATCTTTGACTCGAAGTTTAGGTTCATGTTTGACCTGGGTTTCAAACAACGAGTTCATCTTTGACTCGAAGTTTAGGTTCATGTTTGACCTGGGTTTCAAGCAACGGGTTCGTGTTTGACTTGAAGTTTAGGTTCATGTTTGACCTGGGTTTCAAATAATGGGTTCATGTTTGACTCAAAGTTTAGGTTCATATCTGACCTGGGTTTCAAACAACGGGTTCATGTTTGACTCGGAGTTAAGGTTCTTGTTTGACCTGGGTTTCAAACAACGGGTTAATGTTTGATTCGAAGTTTAGGTTCATGTTTGACCTGGGTTTCAAACAACGAGTTCATCTTTGACTCGAAGTTTAGGTTCATGTTTGACCTGGGTTTCAAGCAACGGGTTCGTGTTTGACTCGAAGTTTAGGTTCATGTTTGACCTGGGTTTCAAACAATGGGTTCATGTTTGACTCAAAGTTTAGGTTCATATCTGACCTGGGTTTCAAACAACGGGTTCATGTTTGACTCGAAGTTTAGGTTCATGTATGACCTGGATTTCAAACAACGGGTTCATGTTTGACTCGGAGTTAAGGTTCATGTTTGACCTGGGTTTCAAACAACGGGTTAATGTTTGATTTGAAGTTTAGGTTCATGTTTGACCTGGGTTTCAAACAACGAGTTCATCTTTGACTCGAAGTTTAGGTTCATGTTTGACCTGGGTTTCAAACAACGGGTTCATGTTTGACTCGAAGTTTAGGTTTATGTTTGACCTGGGTTTCAAACAACGGTTTCATGTTTGACTCGAATTTTAGGTTCATGTTTGACCTAGGTTTCAAACAACGGGTTCGTGTTTGACTCGAAGTTTAGGTTCATGTTTGACCTAGGTTTCAAACAATGGGCTGATGTTTGACTCGAAGTTTAGGTTCATGTTTGACCTGGGTTTCAAACAACGGGTTCATGTTTGACTCAAAGTTTAGGGTCATGTTTGACCTAGGTTTCAAACAACGGGTTCATGTTTGACTCGAAGTTTAGGTTCATATCCGACCTGCTTTCAAACAACGGGTTCATGTTTGACTCGAAGTTTAGGTTCATGTTTGACCTAGGCTTCAAACAACGGGTTCATGTTTTACTCGACGTTTAGGCTCATGTTTGAACTGGGCTTCAAACTACGGGTTCATGTTTGACTTGAAGTTTAGGTTCATGTTTGACCTGGGCTTCAAACAACGGGTTCATGTTTGACTCGAAGTTTAGGCTCATGTTTGACCTGGGTTTCAAACAACGAGTTCATGTTTGACTCAAAGTTTAGGTTCATGTTTGACCTGGGATTCAAGCAACGGGTTCTTGTTTGACTCGAAGTTTAGGCTCATGTTTGACCTGGGCTTCAAACAACGGGTTCATGTTTGACTCGAAGTTTAGGCTAATGTCTGACCTGGGTTTCAAACAACGGGTTCATGTTTGACTCAAAGTTTAGGTTCATATCTGACCTGGGTTTCAAACAACGGGTTCATGTTTAAATCGAAGTTTAGGTTCATGTTTGACCTCGGTTTCAAACAACGGGTTCATGTTTGACTCGGAGTTAAGGTTCATGTTTGACCTGGGTTTCAAACAACGGGTTAATGTTTGATTCGAAGTTTAGGTTCATGTTTGACCTGGGTTTCAAATAACGAGTTCATCTTTGACTCGAAGTTTAGGTTCATGTTTGACCTGGGTTTCAAACAACGAGTTCATCTTTGACTCGAAGTTTAGGTTCATGTTTGACCTGGGTTTCAAGCAACGGGTTCGTGTTTGACTTGAAGTTTAGGTTCATGTTTGACCTGGGTTTCAAACAATGGGTTCATGTTTGACTCAAAGTTTAGGTTCATATCTGACCTGGGTTTCAAACAACGGGTTCATGTTTGACTCGGAGTTAAGGTTCTTGTTTGACCTGGGTTTCAAACAACGGGTTAATGTTTGATTTGAAGTTTAGGTTCATGTTTGACCTGGGTTTCAAACAACGAGTTCATCCTTGACTCGAAGTTTAGGTTCATGTTTGACCTGGGTTTCAAGCAACGGGTTCGTGTTTGACTCGAAGTTTAGGTTCATGTTTGACCTGGGTTTCAAACAATGGGTTCATGTTTGACTCAAAGTTTAGGTTCATATCTGACCTGGGTTTCAAACAACGGGTTCATGTTTGACTCGAAGTTTAGGTTCATGTATGACCTGGATTTCAAACAACGGGTTCATGTTTGACTCGGAGTTAAGGTTCATGTTTGACCTGGGTTTCAAACAACGGGTTAATGTTTGATTTGAAGTTTAGGTTCATGTTTGACCTGGGTTTCAAACAACGAGTTCATCTTTGACTCGAAGTTTAGGTTCATGTTTGACCTGGGTTTCAAACAACGGGTTCATGTTTGACTCGAAGTTTAGGTTTATGTTTGACCTGGGTTTCAAACAACGGTTTCATGTTTGACTCGAATTTTAGGTTCATGTTTGACCTAGGTTTCAAACAACGGGTTCGTGTTTGACTCGAAGTTTAGGTTCATGTTTGACCTAGGTTTCAAACAATGGGCTGATGTTTGACTCGAAGTTTAGGTTCATGTTTGACCTGGGTTTCAAACAACGGGTTCATGTTTGACTCAAAGTTTAGGGTCATGTTTGACCTAGGTTTCAAACAACGGGTTCATGTTTGACTCGAAGTTTAGGTTCATATCCGACCTGCTTTCAAACAACGGGTTCATGTTTGACTCGAAGTTTAGGTTCATGTTTGACCTAGGCTTCAAACAACGGGTTCATGTTTTACTCGACGTTTAGGCTCATGTTTGAACTGGGCTTCAAACTACGGGTTCATGTTTGACTTGAAGTTTAGGTTCATGTTTGACCTGGGCTTCAAACAACGGGTTCATGTTTGACTCGAAGTTTAGGCTCATGTTTGACCTGGGTTTCAAACAACGAGTTCATGTTTGACTCAAAGTTTAGGTTCATGTTTGACCTGGGATTCAAGCAACGGGTTCTTGTTTGACTCGAAGTTTAGGCTCATGTTTGACCTGGGCTTCAAACAACGGGTTCATGTTTGACTCGAAGTTTAGGCTAATGTCTGACCTGGGTTTCAAACAACGGGTTCATGTTTGACTCAAAGTTTAGGTTCATATCTGACCTGGGTTTCAAACAACGGGTTCATGTTTAAATCGAAGTTTAGGTTCATGTTTGACCTCGGTTTCAAACAACGGGTTCATGTTTGACTCGGAGTTAAGGTTCATGTTTGACCTGGGTTTCAAACAACGGGTTAATGTTTGATTCGAAGTTTAGGTTCATGTTTGACCTGGGTTTCAAATAACGAGTTCATCTTTGACTCGAAGTTTAGGTTCATGTTTGACCTGGGTTTCAAACAACGAGTTCATCTTTGACTCGAAGTATAGGTTCATGTTTGACCTGGGTTTCAAGCAACGGGTTCGTGTTTGACTTGAAGTTTAGGTTCATGTTTGACCTGGGTTTCAAACAATGGGTTCATGTTTGACTCAAAGTTTAGGTTCATATCTGACCTGGGTTTCAAACAACGGGTTCATGTTTGACTCGGAGTTAAGGTTCTTGTTTGACCTGGGTTTCAAACAACGGGTTAATGTTTGATTCGAAGTTTAGGTTCATGTTTGACCTGGGTTTCAAACAACGAGTTCATCCTTGACTCGAAGTTTAGGTTCATGTTTGACCTGGGTTTCAAGCAACGGGTTCGTGTTTGACTCGAAGTTTAGGTTCATGTTTGACCTGGGTTTCAAACAATGGGTTCATGTTTGACTCAAAGTTTAGGTTCATATCTGACCTGGGTTTCAAACAACGGGTTCATGTTTCACTCGAAGTTTAGGTTCATGTATGACCTGGATTTCAAACAACGGGTTCATGTTTGACTCGGAGTTAAGGTTCATGTTTGACCTGGGTTTCAAACAACGGGTTAATGTTTGATTTGAAGTTTAGGTTCATGTTTGACCTGGGTTTCAAACAACGAGTTCATCTTTGACTCGAAGTTTAGGTTCATGTTTGACCTGGGTTTCAAACAACGGGTTCATGTTTGACTCGAAGTTTAGGTTTATGTTTGACCTGGGTTTCAAACAACGGTTTCATGTTTGACTCGAATTTTAGGTTCATGTCTGACCTAGGTTTCAAACAACGGGTTCGTGTTTGACTCGAAGTTTAGGTTCATGTTTGACCTATGTTTCAAACAATGGGCTGATGTTTGACTCGAAGTTTAGGTTCATGTTTGACCTGGGTTTCAAACAACGGGTTCATGTTTGACTCAAAGTTTAGGGTCATGTTTGACCTAGGTTTCAAACAACGGGTTCATGTTTGACTCGAAGTTTACGTTCATATCCGACCTGCTTTCAAACAACGGGTTCATGTTTGACTCGAAGTTTAGGTTCATGTTTGACCTAGGCTTCAAACAACGGGTTCATGTTTTACTCGACGTTTAGGCTCCTGTTTGAACTGGGCTTCAAACTACGGGTTCATGTTTGACTTGAAGTTTAGGTTCATGTTTGACCTGGGCTTCAAACAACGGGTTCATGTTTGACTCGAAGTTTAGGCTCATGTTTGACCTGGGTTTCAAACACCGAGTTCATGTTTGACTCAAAGTTTAGGTTCATGTTTGACCTGGGATTCAAGAAACGGGTTCTTGTTTGACTCGAAGTTTAGGCTCATGTTTGACGTGGGCTTCAAACAACGGGTTCATGTTTGACTCGAAGTTTAGGTTCATGTTTGACCTGGGTTTCAAACAACGGGTTCATGTTTGACTCAAAGTTTAGGTTCATGTTTGACCTGGATTTCAAACAATAGGTTCATGTTTGACTCGAAGTTTAGGTTCATGTTTGACTCGAAGTTTAGGTTCATTTTTGACCTGGGTTTCAAACAACGGGTTCTTGTTTGACTCGAAGTCTAGGTTCATATCTGACCTGCTTTTAAATAACGGGTTCATGTTTGACTCGAAGTTTAGGTTCATGTTTGACCTGGATTTCAAACAACGGGTTCATGATTGACTCAAATTTCTTGTTTGACCTGGGTTTCAAAAAACGAGTTCATGTTTGACTCGAAGTTTAGGTTCATGTTTGACCTGGGTTTCAAACAACGGGTTCATGTTTGACTCGAAATTTAGGTTCATATCTGACCTGGGTTTCAAACAACGGGTTCATGTTTAACTCGAAGTTTAGGTTCATGTTTGACCTGGGTTTCAAACAACGGGTTCATGTCTGACTCAGAGTTAAGGTTCATGTTTGACCTGGGTTTCAAACAACGGGTTAATGTATGATTCAAAGTTTAGGTTCATGTTTGACCTGGGTTTCAAACAACGAGTTCATATTTAAATCGAAGTTTAGGTTCATGTTTGACTTGGGTTTTAAACAACGGGTTCATGTTTGACTCGAAGTTTAGGTTTATGTTTGACCTGGGTTTCAAACAACGGTTTCATGTTTGACTCGAAGTTTAGGTTCATGTTTGACCTAGGTTTCAAACAACGGGTTCGTGTTTGACTCGAAGTTTAGGTTCATGTTTGACCTGGGTTTCAAACAATGGGTTCATGTTTGACTCGAAGTTTAGGTTCATGTTTGACCTGGGTTTCAAACAACGGGTTCATTTTTTACTTAAAGTTTAGGTGCATGTTTGACCTAGGTTTCAAACAACGGGTTTATGTTTGACTCGAAGTTTAGGTTCATATCTGACCAGGTTTCAAACAACGGGTTCATGTTTGACTCGAAGTTTAGGTTCATGTTTGACTTGGGATTCAAACAACGGGTTCTTGTTTGACTAGAAGTTTAGGCTCATGTTTGACCTGGGCTTCAAATAACGGGTTCATGTTTGACTCAAAGTTTAGGTTCATGTTTGACCTGGGTTTCAAACAACGGGTTCATGTTTGACTCGATGTTTAGGGTCATGTTTGACTCGAAGTTTAGGTTCATTTTTGAACTGGGTTTCAAACAACAGGTTCATGTTTGACACAAAGTTTAGGATCATTTTTTACCTAGCTTTTAAACAACAAGTTCATGTTTGACTCGAAGTCTAGGTTCATATCTGACCTGCTTTCAAACAACGAGTTTATGTTTGACTCGAAGTATAGGTTCATGTTTGACTTGGGTTTCAAACAATGGGTTCATGTTTGACTCGAAGTTTAGGTTCATATCTAACCTAGGTTTCAAACAATGGGTTCATGTTTAACTCGAAGTTTAGGTTCATGTTTGACCAGGGTTTCAAACAACGGGTTCATGTTTGACTCGGAGTTAAGGTTCATGTTTAACCTAGGTTTCAAACAACGGGTTAATGTTTGATTCGAAGTTTAGGTTCATGTTTGACCTGGGTTTCAAACAACGAGTTCATCTTTGACTCGAAGTTTAGGTTCATGTTTGACCTGGGTTTCAAACAACGGGTTCATGTTTGACTCGAAGTTTAGGTTTATGTTTGACCTGGGTTTCAAACAATGGTTTCATGTTTGACTCGAAGTTTAGGTTCATGTTTGACCTAGGTTTCAAACAACGGGTTCGTGTTTGATTCGAAGTTTAGGTTTATGTTTGACCTGGGTTTCAAACAACGGGTTCATGTTTGACTCGAAGTTTAGGTTCATGTTTGACCTGGGTTTCAAACAACGAGTTCATGTTTGACTCGAAGTTTAGGTTCATGTTTGACCCGGATTTCAAACAACGAGTTCATGTTTGACTCGAAGTTTAGGTTCATATCTGACCAGGTTTCAAACAACTGGTTCATGTTTGACTCGAAGTTTAGGTTCATGTTTGACCTGGGATTCAAACAACGGGTTCATGTTTGACTCGGAGTTTAGGCTCATGTTTGACCTGGGCTTCAAACAACGGGTTCATGTTTGACTCGAAGTTTAGGCTCATGTTTGACCTGGGTTTCAAACAACGGGTTCATGTTTGACTCAAAGTTTAGGTTCATGTCTGACCTGGGATTCAAACAATGGGTTCATGTTTGACTCAAAGTTTAGGCTCATGTTTGACCTAGGCTTCAAACAACGGGTTCATGGTTGACTCGAGGTTTAGGCTCATGTTCGACCTGGGTTTCAAACTACGGGTTCATGTTTGACTCAAAGTTTAGGTTCATGTTTGACCTAGGTTTCAAACAACGGGTTCATGTTTGACTCGAAGTTTAGGTTCATATCTGACCAGGATTCAAACAATGGGTTCATGTTTAACTCGAAGTTTAGGTTCATGTTTGACCAGGGTTTCAAACAACGGGTTCATGTTTGACTCGGAGTTAAGGTTCATGTTTGACCTGGGTTTCAAACAACGGGTTAATGTTTGATTCGAAGTTTAGGTTCATGTTTGACCTGGGTTTCAAACAACGAGTTCATCTTTGACTCAAAGTTTAGGTTCATGTTTGACCTGGGTTTCAAACAACGGGTTCATGTTTGACTCGAAGTTTAGGTTTATGTTTGACCTGGGTTTCAAACAATGGTTTCATGTTTGACTCGAAGTTTAGGTTCATGTTTGACCTAGGTTTCAAACAACGGGTTCGTGTTTGATTCGAAGTTTAGGTTTATGTTTGACCTGGGTTTCAAACAACGGGTTCATGTTTGACTCGAAGTTTAGGTTCATGTTTGACCTGGGTTTCAAACAACGAGTTCATGTTTAACTCGAAGTTTAGGTTCATGTTTGACCCGGATTTCAAACAACGAGTTCATGTTTGACTCAAAGTTTAGGTTCATGTCTGACCTGGGATTCAAACAATGGGTTCATGTTTGACTCAAAGTTTAGGCTCATGTTTGACCTAGGCTTCAAACAACGGGTTCATGGTTGACTCGAGGTTTAGGCTCATGTTCGACCTGGGTTTCAAACTACGGGTTCATGTTTGACTCAAAGTTTAGGTTCATGTTTGACCTAGGTTTCAAACAACGGGTTCATGTTTGACTCGAAGTTTAGGTTCATATCTGACCAGGATTCAAACAATGGGTTCATGTTTAACTCGAAGTTTAGGTTCATGTTTGACCAGGGTTTCAAACAACGGGTTCATGTTTGACTCGGAGTTAAGGTTCATGTTTGACCTGGGTTTCAAACAACGGGTTAATGTTTGATTCGAAGTTTAGGTTCATGTTTGACCTGGGTTTCAAACAACGAGTTCATCTTTGACTCAAAGTTTAGGTTCATGTTTGACCTGGGTTTCAAACAACGGGTTCATGTTTGACTCGAAGTTTAGGTTTATGTTTGACCTGGGTTTCAAACAATGGTTTCATGTTTGACTCGAAGTTTAGGTTCATGTTTGACCTAGGTTTCAAACAACGGGTTCGTGTTTGATTCGAAGTTTAGGTTCATGTTTGACCTGGGATTCAAACAACGGGTTCATGTTTGACTCGGAGTTTAGGCTCATGTTTGACCTGGGCTTCAAACAACGGGTTCATGTTTGACTCGAAGTTTAGGCTCATGTTTGACCTGGGTTTCAAACAACGGGTTCATGTTTGACTCAAAGTTTAGGTTCATGTCTGACCTGGGATTCAAACAATGGGTTCATGTTTGACTCAAAGTTTAGGCTCATGTTTGACCTAGGCTTCAAACAACGGGTTCATGGTTGACTCGAGGTTTAGGCTCATGTTCGACCTGGGTTTCAAACTACGGGTTCATGTTTGACTCAAAGTTTAGGTTCATGTTTGACCTAGGTTTCAAACAACGGGTTCATGTTTGACTCGAAGTTTAGGTTCATATCTGACCAGGATTCAAACAATGGGTTCATGTTTAACTCGAAGTTTAGGTTCATGTTTGACCAGGGTTTCAAACAACGGGTTCATGTTTGACTCGGAGTTAAGGTTCATGTTTGACCTGGGTTTCAAACAACGGGTTAATGTTTGATTCGAAGTTTAGGTTCATGTTTGACCTGGGTTTCAAACAACGAGTTCATCTTTGACTCAAAGTTTAGGTTCATGTTTGACCTGGGTTTCAAACAACGGGTTCATGTTTGACTCGAAGTTTAGGTTTATGTTTGACCTGGGTTTCAAACAATGGTTTCATGTTTGACTCGAAGTTTAGGTTCATGTTTGACCTAGGTTTCAAACAACGGGTTCGTGTTTGATTCGAAGTTTAGGTTTATGTTTGACCTGGGTTTCAAACAACGGGTTCATGTTTGACTCGAAGTTTAGGTTCATGTTTGACCTGGGTTTCAAACAACGAGTTCATGTTTAACTCGAAGTTTAGGTTCATGTTTGACCCGGATTTCAAACAACGAGTTCATGTTTGACTCGAAGTTTAGGTTCATATCTGACCAGGTATCAAACAACGGGTTCATGTTTGACTCGAAGTTTAGGTTCATGTTTGACCTGGGATTCAAACAACGGGTTCATGTTTGACTCGAAGTTTAGCCTCATGTTTGACCTGGGCTTCAAACAACGGGTTTATGTTTGACTCGAAGTTTAGGCTCATGTTTGACCTGGGTTTCAAACAACGGGTTCATGTTTGACTCAAAGTTTAGGTTCATGTATGACCTGGGATTCAAACAATGGGTTCATGTTTGACTCAAAGTTTAGGCTCATGTTTGACCTAGGCTTCAAACAACGGGTTCATGGTTGACTCGAGGTTTAGGCTCATGTTCGACCTGGGTTTCAAACTACGGGTTCATGTTTGACTCAAAGTTTAGGTTCATGTTTGACCTAGGTTTCAAACAACGGGTTCATGTTTGACTCGAAGTTTAGGTTCATATCTGACCAGGTTTCAAACAATGGGTTCATGTTTGACTCGAAGTTTAGGTTCATGTTTGACCTGGGATTCAAACAACGGGTTCTTGTTTGACTCGAAGTTTAGGCTCATGTTTGACCTGGGCTTCAAACAACAGGTTCATGTTTGACTCGAAGTTTAGGCTCATGTTTGACCTGGGTTTCAAACAACGGGTTCATGTTTGACTCAAAGTTCAGGTTCATGTTTGACCTGGGTTTCAAACAACGGGTTCATGTTTGACTCGAAGTTTAGGTTCATGTTTGACTCGAAGTTTAGGTTCATTTTTGACTTGGGTTTCAAACAACAGGTTCATGTTTGACTCAAAGTTTAGGTTCATTTTTTACCTGGGTTTTAAACAACAAGTTCATGTTTCACTCGAAGTCTAGGTTCATATCTGACCTACTTTCAAACAACGGGTTCATGTTTTACTCGACGTTTAGGTTCATGTTTGAACTGGGCTTCAAACAACGGGTTCATATTTTACTCAAAGTTTAGTTTCATGTTTGACCTGGGCTTCAAACAACGGGTTCATGTTTGACTCGAAGTTTAGGCTCATGTTTGACCTGGGTTTCAAACAACGGGTTCATGTTTAACTCGAAGTTTAGGTTCATGTTTGACCTGGGTTTAAACAACGGGTTCATGTTTGACTCGGAGTTAAGGTTCTTGTTTGACCTGGGTTTCAAACAACGGGTTAATGTTTGATTCGAAGTTTAGGTTCATGTTTGACCTGGGTTTCAAACAACGAGTTCATCTTTGACTCGAAGTTTAGGTTCATGTTTGACCTAGGTTTCAAACAACGGGTTCGTGTTTGATTCGAAGTTTAGGTTTATGTTTGACCTGGGTTTCAAACAACGGGTTCATGTTTGACTTGAAGTTTAGGTTCATGTTTGACCTGGGTTTCAAACAACGAGTTCATGTTTAACTCGAAGTTTAGGTTCATGTTTGACCCGGATTTCAAACAACGAGTTCATGTTTGACTCGAAGTTTAGGTTCATATCTGACCAGGTATCAAACAACGGGTTCATGTTTGACTCGAAGTTTAGGTTCATGTTTGACCTGGGATTCAAACAACGGGTTCATGTTTGACTCGAAGTTTAGCCTCATGTTTGACCTGGGCTTCAAACAACGGGTTTATGTTTGACTCGAAGTTTAGGCTCATGTTTGACCTGGGTTTCAAACAACGGGTTCATGTTTGACTCAAAGTTTAGGTTCATGTATGACCTGGGATTCAAACAATGGGTTCATGTTTGACTCAAAGTTTAGGCTCATGTTTGACCTAGGCTTCAAACAACGGGTTCATGGTTGACTCGAGGTTTAGGCTCATGTTCGACCTGGGTTTCAAACTACGGGTTCATGTTTGACTCAAAGTTTAGGTTCATGTTTGACCTAGGTTTCAAACAACGGGTTCATGTTTGACTCGAAGTTTAGGTTCATATCTGACCAGGTTTCAAACAATGGGTTCATGTTTGACTCGAAGTTTAGGTTCATGTTTGACCTGGGATTCAAACAACGGGTTCTTGTTTGACTCGAAGTTTAGGCTCATGTTTGACCTGGGCTTCAAACAACAGGTTCATGTTTGACTCGAAGTTTAGGCTCATGTTTGACCTGGGTTTCAAACAACGGGTTCATGTTTGACTCAAAGTTTAGGTTCATGTTTGACCTGGGTTTCAAACAACGGGTTCATGTTTGACTCGAAGTTTAGGTTCATGTTTGACTCGAAGTTTAGGTTCATTTTTGACTTGGGTTTCAAACAACAGGTTCATGTTTGACTCAAAGTTTAGGTTCATTTTTTACCTGGGTTTTAAACAACAAGTTCATGTTTGACTCGAAGTCTAGGTTCATATCTGACCTACTTTCAAACAACGGGTTCATGTTTTACTCGACGTTTAGGTTCATGTTTGAACTGGGCTTCAAACAACGGGTTCATATTTTACTCAAAGTTTAGTTTCATGTTTGACCTGGGCTTCAAACAACGGGTTCATGTTTGACTCGAAGTTTAGGCTCATGTTTGACCTGGGTTTCAAACAACGGGTTCATGTTTAACTCGAAGTTTAGGTTCATGTTTGACCTGGGTTTAAACAACGGGTTCATGTTTGACTCGGAGTTAAGGTTCTTGTTTGACCTGGGTTTCAAACAACGGGTTAATGTTTGATTCGAAGTTTAGGTTCATGTTTGACCTGGGTTTCAAACAACGAGTTCATCTTTGACTCGAAGTTTAGGTTCATGTTTGACCTAGGTTTCAAACAACGGGTTCATGTGTGATTCGAAGTTTAGGTTAATGTTTGACCTGAGTTTCAAACAACGGGTTCTTGTTTGACTCGAAGTTTAAGTTCATGTTTGACCTGGGTTTCAAACAACAGGTTCATGTTTGACTCGAAGTTTAGGTTCATATCTGAACAGGTTTCAAACAACGGGTTCATGTTTGACTCGAAGTTTAGGTTTATGTTTGACCTGGGATTCAAACAACGGGTTCTTGTTTGACTCGAAGTTTAGGCTCATGTTTGACCTGGGCTTCAAACAACAGGTTCATGTTTAACTCGAAGTTTAGGCTCATATTTGACCTGGGTTTCAAACAACGGGTTCATGTTTGACTCAAAGTTTAGGTTCATGTTTGACCTGGGTTTCAAACAACGGGTTCATGTTTGACTCGAAGTTTAGGTTCATGTTTGACTCGAAGTTTAGGTTCATTTTTGACTTAGGTTTCAAACAATAGGTTCATGTTTGACTCAAAGTTTAGGTTCATTTTTTACCTGGGTTTTAAACAACAAGTTCATGTTTGACTCGAAGTCTAGGTTCATATCTGACCTACTTTCAAACAACGGGTTCATATTTTACTCGACGTTTAGGTTCATGTTTGAACTGGGCTTCAAACAACGGGTTCATGTTTAACTCGAAGTTTAGGTTCATGTTTGACCTGGGTTTAAACAACGGGTTCATGTTTGACTCGAAGTTTAGGCTCATGTTTGACCTGGGTTTCAAACAACGGGTTCATGTTTAACTCGAAGTTTAGGTTCATGTTTGACCTGGGTTTAAACAACGGGTTCATGTTTGACTCGGAGTTAAGGTTCTTGTTTGACCTGGGTTTCAAACAACGGGTTAATGTTTGATTCGAAGTTTAGGTTCATGTTTGACCTGGGTTTCAAACAACGAGTTCATCTTTGACTCGAAGTTTAGGTTCATGTTTGACCTAGGTTTCAAACAACGGGTTCATGTGTGATTCGAAGTTTAGGTTAATGTTTGACCTGAGTTTCAAACAACGGGTTCTTGTTTGACTCGAAGTTTAGGTTCATGTTTGACCTAGGTTTCAAACAACGGGTTCATGTTTGACTCGAAGTTTAGGTTCATATCTGACCAGGATTCAAACAATGGGTTCATGTTTAACTCGAAGTTTAGGTTCATGTTTGACCAGGGTTTCAAACAACGGGTTCATGTTTGACTCGGAGTTAAGGTTCATGTTTGACCTGGGTTTCAAACAACGGGTTAATGTTTGATTCGAAGTTTAGGTTCATGTTTGACCTGGGTTTCAAACAACGAGTTCATCTTTGACTCAAAGTTTAGGTTCATGTTTGACCTGGGTTTCAAACAACGGGTTCATGTTTGACTCAAAGTTTAGGTTCATGTTTGACCTAGGTTTCAAACAACGGGTTCATGTTTGACTCGAAGTTTAGGTTCATATCTGACCAGGTTTCAAACAACGGGTTCATGTTTGACTCGAAGTTTAGGTTCATGTTTGAACTGGGCTTCAAACAACGGGTTCATGTTTAACTCGAAGTTTAGGTTCATGTTTGACCTAGGTTTCAAACAACGGGTTCATGTTTGACTCAAAGTTTAGGTTCATGTTTGACCTGGGTTTCAAACAACGGGTTCATGTTTGACTCGAAGTTTAGGTTCATGTTTGACTCGAAGTTTAGGTTCATTTTTGACTTGGGTTTCAAACAACAGGTTCATGTTTGACTCAAAGTTTAGGTTCATTTTTTACCTGGGTTTTAAACAACAAGTTCATGTTTGACTCGAAGTCTAGGTTCATATCTGACCTACTTTCAAACAACGGGTTCATGTTTTACTCGACGTTTAGGTTCATGTTTGAACTGGGCTTCAAACAACGGGTTCATATTTTACTCAAAGTTTAGTTTCATGTTTGACCTGGGCTTCAAACAACGGGTTCATGTTTGACTCGAAGTTTAGGCTCATGTTTGACCTGGGTTTCAAACAACGGGTTCATGTTTAACTCGAAGTTTAGGTTCATGTTTGACCTGGGTTTAAACAACGGGTTCATGTTTGACTCGGAGTTAAGGTTCTTGTTTGACCTGGGTTTCAAACAACGGGTTAATGTTTGATTCGAAGTTTAGGTTCATGTTTGACCTGGGTTTCAAACAACGAGTTCATCTTTGACTCGAAGTTTAGGTTCATGTTTGACCTAGGTTTCAAACAACGGGTTCATGTGTGATTCGAAGTTTAGGTTAATGTTTGACCTGAGTTTCAAACAACGGGTTCTTGTTTGACTCGAAGTTTAAGTTCATGTTTGACCTGGGTTTCAAACAACAGGTTCATGTTTGACTCGAAGTTTAGGTTCATATCTGAACAGGTTTCAAACAACGGGTTCATGTTTGACTCGAAGTTTAGGTTTATGTTTGACCTGGGATTCAAACAACGGGTTCTTGTTTGACTCGAAGTTTAGGCTCATGTTTGACCTGGGCTTCAAACAACAGGTTCATGTTTAACTCGAAGTTTAGGCTCATATTTGACCTGGGTTTCAAACAACGGGTTCATGTTTGACTCAAAGTTTAGGTTCATGTTTGACCTGGGTTTCAAACAACGGGTTCATGTTTGACTCGAAGTTTAGGTTCATGTTTGACTCGAAGTTTAGGTTCATTTTTGACTTAGGTTTCAAACAATAGGTTCATGTTTGACTCAAAGTTTAGGTTCATTTTTTACCTGGGTTTTAAACAACAAGTTCATGTTTGACTCGAAGTCTAGGTTCATATCTGACCTACTTTCAAACAACGGGTTCATATTTTACTCGACGTTTAGGTTCATGTTTGAACTGGGCTTCAAACAACGGGTTCATGTTTAACTCGAAGTTTAGGTTCATGTTTGACCTGGGTTTAAACAACGGGTTCATGTTTGACTCGAAGTTTAGGCTCATGTTTGACCTGGGTTTCAAACAACGGGTTCATGTTTAACTCGAAGTTTAGGTTCATGTTTGACCTGGGTTTAAACAACGGGTTCATGTTTGACTCGGAGTTAAGGTTCTTGTTTGACCTGGGTTTCAAACAACGGGTTAATGTTTGATTCGAAGTTTAGGTTCATGTTTGACCTGGGTTTCAAACAACGAGTTCATCTTTGACTCGAAGTTTAGGTTCATGTTTGACCTAGGTTTCAAACAACGGGTTCATGTGTGATTCGAAGTTTAGGTTAATGTTTGACCTGAGTTTCAAACAACGGGTTCTTGTTTGACTCGAAGTTTAGGTTCATGTTTGACCTAGGTTTCAAACAACGGGTTCATGTTTGACTCGAAGTTTAGGTTCATATCTGACCAGGATTCAAACAATGGGTTCATGTTTAACTCGAAGTTTAGGTTCATGTTTGACTAGGGTTTCAAACAACGGGTTCATGTTTGACTCGGAGTTAAGGTTCATGTTTGACCTGGGTTTCAAACAACGGGTTAATGTTTGATTCGAGGTTTAGGTTCATGTTTGACCTGGGTTTCAAACAACGAGTTCATCTTTGACTCAAAGTTTAGGTTCATGTTTGACCTGGGTTTCAAACAACGGGTTCATGTTTGACTCAAAGTTTAGGTTCATGTTTGACCTAGGTTTCAAACAACGGGTTCATGTTTGACTCGAAGTTTAGGTTCATATCTGACCAGGTTTCAAACAACGGGTTCATGTTTGACTCGAAGTTTAGGTTCATGTTTGAACTGGGCTTCAAACAACGGGTTCATGTTTAACTCGAAGTTTAGGTTCATGTTTGACCTAGGTTTCAAACAACGGGTTCATGTGTGATTCGAAGTTTAGGTTAATGTTTGACCTGAGTTTCAAACAACGGGTTCTTGTTTGACTCGAAGTTTAGGTTCATGTTTGACCTGGGTTTCAAACAACAGGTTCATGTTTGACTCGAAGTTTAGGTTCATATCTGACCAGGTTTCAAACAACGGGTTCATGTTTGACTCGAAGTTTAGGTTTATGTTTGACCTGGGATTCAAACAACGGGTTCTTGTTTGACTCGAAGTTTAGGCTCATGTTTGACCTGGGCTTCAAACAACAGGTTCATGTTTAACTCGAAGTTTAGGCTCATGTTTGACCTGGGTTTCAAACAACGGGTTCATGTTTGACTCAAAGTTTAGGTTCATGTTTGACCTGGGTTTCAAACAACGGGTTCATGTTTGACTCGAAGTTTAGGTTCATGTTTGACTCGAAGTTTAGGTTCATTTTTGACTTAGGTTTCAAACAATAGGTTCATGTTTGACTAAAAGTTTAGGTTCATTTTTTACCTGGGTTTTAAACAACAAGTTCATGTTTGACTCGAAGTCTAGGTTCATATCTGACCTACTTTCAAACAACGGGTTCATGTTTTACTCGACGTTTAGGTTCATGTTTGAACTGGGCTTCAAACAACGGGTTCATATTTTACTCAAAGTTTAGTTTCATGTTTGACCTGGGCTTCAAACAACGGGTTCATGTTTGACTCGAAGTTTAGGCTCATGTTTGACCTGGGTTTCAAACAACGGGTTCATGTTTAACTCGAAGTTTAGGTTCATGTTTGACCTGGGTTTAAACAACGGGTTCATGTTTGACTCGGAGTTAAGGTTCTTGTTTGACCTGGGTTTCAAACAACGGGTTAATGTTTGATTCGAAGTTTAGGTTCATGTTTGACCTGGGTTTCAAACAACGAGTTCATCTTTGACTCGAAGTTTAGGTTCATGTTTGACCTAGGTTTCAAACAACGGGTTCATGTGTGATTCGAAGTTTAGGTTAATGTTTGACCTGAGTTTCAAACAACGGGTTCTTGTTTGACTCGAAGTTTAGGTTCATGTTTGACCTGGGTTTCAAACAACAGGTTCATGTTTGACTCGAAGTTTAGGTTCATATCTGACCAGGTTTCAAACAACGGGTTCATGTTTGACTCGAAGTTTAGGTTTATGTTTGACCTGGGATTCAAACAACGGGTTCTTGTTTGACTCGAAGTTTAGGCTCATGTTTGACCTGGGCTTCAAACAACAGGTTCATGTTTAACTCGAAGTTTAGGCTCATGTTTGACCTGGGTTTCAAACAACGGGTTCATGTTTGACTCAAAGTTTAGGTTCATGTTTGACCTGGGTTTCAAACAACGGGTTCATGTTTGACTCGAAGTTTAGGTTCATGTTTGACTCGAAGTTTAGGTTCATTTTTGAGTTAGGTTTCAAACAATAGGTTCATGTTTGACTAAAAGTTTAGGTTCATTTTTTACCTGGGTTTTAAACAACAAGTTCATGTTTGACTCGAAGTCTAGGTTCATATCTGACCTACTTTCAAACAACGGGTTCATGTTTTACTCGACGTTTAGGTTCATGTTTGAACTGGGCTTCAAACAACGGGTTCATGTTTAACTCGAAGTTTAGGTTCATGTTTGACCTGGGTTTAAACAACGGGTTCATGTTTGACTCGAAGTTTAGGCTCATGTTTGACCTGGGTTTCAAACAACGGGTTCATGTTTAACTCGAACTTTAGGTTCATGTTTGACCTGGGTTTAAACAACGGGTTCATGTTTGACTCGGAGTTAAGGTTCTTGTTTGACCTGGGTTTCAAACAACGGGTTAATGTTTGATTCGAAGTTTAGGTTCATGTTTGACCTGGGTTTCAAACAACGAGTTCATCTTTGACTCGAAGTTTAGGTTCATGTTTGACCTAGGTTTCAAACAACGGGTTCATGTGTGATTCGAAGTTTAGGTTAATGTTTGACCTGAGTTTCAAACAACGGGTTCTTGTTTGACTCGAAGTTTAGGTTCATGTTTGACCTAGGTTTCAAACAACGGGTTCATGTTTGACTCGAAGTTTAGGTTCATATCTGACCAGGATTCAAACAATGGGTTCATGTTTAACTCGAAGTTTAGGTTCATGTTTGACCAGGGTTTCAAACAACGGGTTCATGTTTGACTCGGAGTTAAGGTTCATGTTTGACCTGGGTTTCAAACAACGGGTTAATGTTTGATTCGAAGTTTAGGTTCATGTTTGACCTGGGTTTCAAACAACGAGTTCATCTTTGACTCAAAGTTTAGGTTCATGTTTGACCTGGGTTTCAAACAACGGGTTCATGTTTGACTCGAAGTTTAGGTTTATGTTTGACCTGGGTTTCAAACAATGGTTTCATGTTTGACTCGAAGTTTAGGTTCATGTTTGACCTAGGTTTCAAACAACGGGTTCGTGTTTGATTCGAAGTTTAGGTTTATGTTTGACCTGGGTTTCAAACAACGGGTTCATGTTTGACTCGAAGTTTAGGTTCATGTTTGACCTGGGTTTCAAACAACGAGTTCATGTTTAACTCGAAGTTTAGGTTCATGTTTGACCCGGATTTCAAACAACGAGTTCATGTTTGACTCAAAGTTTAGGTTCATGTCTGACCTGGGATTCAAACAATGGGTTCATGTTTGACTCAAAGTTTAGGGTCATGTTTGACCTAGGCTTCAAACAACGGGTTCATGGTTGACTCGAGGTTTAGGCTCATGTTTGACCTGGGTTTCAAACTACGGGTTCATGTTTGACTCAAAGTTTAGGTTCATGTTTGACCTAGGTTTCAAACAACGGGTTCATGTTTGACTCGAAGTTTAGGTTCATATCTGACCAGGATTCAAACAATGGGTTCATGTTTAACTCGAAGTTTAGGTTCATGTTTGACCAGGGTTTCAAACAACGGGTTCATGTTTGACTCGGAGTTAAGGTTCATGTTTGACCTGGGTTTCAAACAACGGGTTAATGTTTGATTCGAAGTTTAGGTTCATGTTTGACCTGGGTTTCAAACAACGAGTTCATCTTTGACTCAAAGTTTAGGTTCATGTTTGACCTGGGTTTCAAACAACGGGTTCATGTTTGACTCGAAGTTTAGGTTTATGTTTGACCTGGGTTTCAAACAATGGTTTCATGTTTGACTCGAAGTTTAGGTTCATGTTTGACCTAGGTTTCAAACAACGGGTTCGTGTTTGATTCGAAGTTTAGGTTCATGTTTGACCTGGGATTCAAACAACGGGTTCATGTTTGACTCGGAGTTTAGGCTCATGTTTGACCTGGGCTTCAAACAACGGGTTCATGTTTGACTCGAAGTTTAGGCTCATGTTTGACCTGGGTTTCAAACAACGGGTTCATGTTTGACTCAAAGTTTAGGTTCATGTCTGACCTGGGATTCAAACAATGGGTTCATGTTTGACTCAAAGTTTAGGCTCATGTTTGACCTAGGCTTCAAACAACGGGTTCATGGTTGACTCGAGGTTTAGGCTCATGTTCGACCTGGGTTTCAAACTACGGGTTCATGTTTGACTCAAAGTTTAGGTTCATGTTTGACCTAGGTTTCAAACAACGGGTTCATGTTTGACTCGAAGTTTAGGTTCATATCTGACCAGGATTCAAACAATGGGTTCATGTTTAACTCGAAGTTTAGGTTCATGTTTGACCAGTGTTTCAAACAACGGGTTCATGTTTGACTCGGAGTTAAGGTTCATGTTTGACCTGGGTTTCAAACAACGGGTTAATGTTTGATTCGAAGTTTAGGTTCATGTTTGACCTGGGTTTCAAACAACGAGTTCATCTTTGACTCAAAGTTTAGGTTCATGTTTGACCTGGGTTTCAAACAACGGGTTCATGTTTGACTCGAAGTTTAGGTTTATGTTTGACCTGGGTTTCAAACAATGGTTTCATGTTTGACTCGAAGTTTAGGTTCATGTTTGACCTAGGTTTCAAACAACGGGTTCGTGTTTGATTCGAAGTTTAGGTTTATGTTTGACCTGGGTTTCAAACAACGGGTTCATGTTTGACTCGAAGTTTAGGTTCATGTTTGACCTGGGTTTCAAACAACGAGTTCATGTTTAACTCGAAGTTTAGGTTCATGTTTGACCCGGATTTCAAACAACGAGTTCATGTTTGACTCAAAGTTTAGGTTCATGTCTGACCTGGGATTCAAACAATGGGTTCATGTTTGACTCAAAGTTTAGGCTCATGTTTGACCTAGGCTTCAAACAACGGGTTCATGGTTGACTCGAGGTTTAGGCTCATGTTTGACCTGGGTTTCAAACTACGGGTTCATGTTTGACTCAAAGTTTAGGTTCATGTTTGACCTAGGTTTCAAACAACGGGTTCATGTTTGACTCGAAGTTTAGGTTCATATCTGACCAGGATTCAAACAATGGGTTCATGTTTAACTCGAAGTTTAGGTTCATGTTTGACCAGGGTTTCAAACAACGGGTTCATGTTTGACTCGGAGTTAAGGTTCATGTTTGACCTGGGTTTCAAACAACGGGTTAATGTTTGATTCGAAGTTTAGGTTCATGTTTGACCTGGGTTTCAAACAACGAGTTCATCTTTGACTCAAAGTTTAGGTTCATGTTTGACCTGGGTTTCAAACAACGGGTTCATGTTTGACTCGAAGTTTAGGTTTATGTTTGACCTGGGTTTCAAACAATGGTTTCATGTTTGACTCGAAGTTTAGGTTCATGTTTGACCTAGGTTTCAAACAACGGGTTCGTGTTTGATTCGAAGTTTAGGTTCATGTTTGACCTGGGATTCAAACAACGGGTTCATGTTTGACTCGGAGTTTAGGCTCATGTTTGACCTGGGCTTCAAACAACGGGTTCATGTTTGACTCGAAGTTTAGGCTCATGTTTGACCTGGGTTTCAAACAACGGGTTCATGTTTGACTCAAAGTTTAGGTTCATGTCTGACCTGGTATTCAAACAATGGGTTCATGTTTGACTCAAAGTTTAGGCTCATGTTTGACCTAGGCTTCAAACAACGGGTTCATGGTTGACTCGAGGTTTAGGCTCATGTTCGACCTGGGTTTCAAACTACGGGTTCATGTTTGACTCAAAGTTTAGGTTCATGTTTGACCTAGGTTTCAAACAACGGGTTCATGTTTGACTCGAAGTTTAGGTTCATATCTGACCAGGATTCAAACAATGGGTTCATGTTTAACTCGAAGTTTAGGTTCATGTTTGACCAGGGTTTCAAACAACGGGTTCATGTTTGACTCGGAGTTAAGGTTCATGTTTGACCTGGGTTTCAAACAACGGGTTAATGTTTGATTCGAAGTTTAGGTTCATGTTTGACCTGGGTTTCAAACAACGAGTTCATCTTTGACTCAAAGTTTAGGTTCATGTTTGACCTGGGTTTCAAACAACGGGTTCATGTTTGACTCGAAGTTTAGGTTTATGTTTGACCTGGGTTTCAAACAATGGTTTCATGTTTGACTCGAAGTTTAGGTTCATGTTTGACCTAGGTTTCAAACAACGGGTTCGTGTTTGATTCGAAGTTTAGGTTTATGTTTGACCTGGGTTTCAAACAACGGGTTCATGTTTGACTCGAAGTTTAGGTTCATGTTTGACCTGGGTTTCAAACAACGAGTTCATGTTTAACTCGAAGTTTAGGTTCATGTTTGACCCGGATTTCAAACAACGAGTTCATGTTTGACTCGAAGTTTAGGTTCATATCTGACCAGGTATCAAACAACGGGTTCATGTTTGACTCGAAGTTTAGGTTCATGTTTGACCTGGGATTCAAACAACGGGTTCATGTTTGACTCGAAGTTTAGCCTCATGTTTGACCTGGGCTTCAAACAACGGGTTTATGTTTGACTCGAAGTTTAGGCTCATGTTTGACCTGGGTTTCAAACAACGGGTTCATGTTTGACTCAAAGTTTAGGTTCATGTCTGACCTGGGATTCAAACAATGGGTTCATGTTTGACTCAAAGTTTAGGCTCATGTTTGACCTAGGCTTCAAACAACGGGTTCATGGTTGACTCGAGGTTTAGGCTCATGTTCGACCTGGGTTTCAAACTACGGGTTCATGTTTGACTCAAAGTTTAGGTTCATGTTTGACCTAGGTTTCAAACAACGGGTTCATGTTTGACTCGAAGTTTAGGTTCATATCTGACCAGGTTTCAAACAATGGGTTCATGTTTGACTCGAAGTTTAGGTTCATGTTTGACCTGGGATTCAAACAACGGGTTCTTGTTTGACTCGAAGTTTAGGCTCATGTTTGACCTGGGCTTCAAACAACAGGTTCATGTTTGACTCGAAGTTTAGGCTCATGTTTGACCTGGGTTTCAAACAACGGGTTCATGTTTGACTCAAAGTTTAGGTTCATGTTTGACCTGGGTTTCAAACAACGGGTTCATGTTTGACTCGAAGTTTAGGTTCATGTTTGACTCGAAGTTTAGGTTCATTTTTGACTTGGGTTTCAAACAACAGGTTCATGTTTGACTCAAAGTTTAGGTTCATTTTTTACCTGGGTTTTAAACAACAAGTTCATGTTTGACTCGAAGTCTAGGTTCATATCTGACCTACTTTCAAACAACGGGTTCATGTTTTACTCGACGTTTAGGTTCATGTTTGAACTGGGCTTCAAACAACGGGTTCATATTTTACTCAAAGTTTAGTTTCATGTTTGACCTGGGCTTCAAACAACAGGTTCATGTTTGACTCGAAGTTTAGGCTCATGTTTGACCTGGGTTTCAAACAACGGGTTCATGTTTAACTCGAAGTTTAGGTTCATGTTTGACCTGGGTTTAAACAACGGGTTCATGTTTGACTCGGAGTTAAGGTTCTTGTTTGACCTGGGTTTCAAACAACGGGTTAATGTTTGATTCGAAGTTTAGGTTCATGTTTGACCTGGGTTTCAAACAACGAGTTCATCTTTGACTCGAAGTTTAGGTTCATGTTTGACCTAGGTTTCAAACAACGGGTTCATGTGTGATTCGAAGTTTAGGTTAATGTTTGACCTGAGTTTCAAACAACGGGTTCTTGTTTGACTCGAAGTTTAGGTTCATGTTTGACCTGGGTTTCAAACAACAGGTTCATGTTTGACTCGAAGTTTAGGTTCATATCTGACCAGGTTTCAAACAACGGGTTCATGTTTGACTCGAAGTTTAGGTTTATGTTTGACCTGGGATTCAAACAACGGGTTCTTGTTTGACTCGAAGTTTAGGCTCATGTTTGACCTGGGCTTCAAACAACAGGTTCATGTTTAACTCGAAGTTTAGGCTCATGTTTGACCTGGGTTTCAAACAACGGGTTCATGTTTGACTCAAAGTTTAGGTTCATGTTTGACCTGGGTTTCAAACAACGGGTTCATGTTTGACTCGAAGTTTAGGTTCATGTTTGACTCGAAGTTTAGGTTCATTTTTGACTTAGGTTTCAAACAATAGGTTCATGTTTGACTCAAAGTTTAGGTTCATTTTTTACCTGGGTTTTAAACAACAAGTTCATGTTTGACTCGAAGTCTAGGTTCATATCTGACCTACTTTCAAACAACGGGTTCATGTTTTACTCGACGTTTAGGTTCATGTTTGAACTGGGCTTCAAACAACGGGTTCATGTTTAACTCGAAGTTTAGGTTCATGTTTGACCTGGGTTTAAACAACGGGTTCATGTTTGACTCGAAGTTTAGGCTCATGTTTGACCTGGGTTTCAAACAACGGGTTCATGTTTAACTCGAAGTTTAGGTTCATGTTTGACCTGGGTTTAAACAACGGGTTCATGTTTGACTCGGAGTTAAGGTTCTTGTTTGACCTGGGTTTCAAACAACGGGTTAATGTTTGATTCGAAGTTTAGGTTCATGTTTGACCTGGGTTTCAAACAACGAGTTCATCTTTGACTCGAAGTTTAGGTTCATGTTTGACCTAGGTTTCAAACAACGGGTTCATGTGTGATTCGAAGTTTAGGTTAATGTTTGACCTGAGTTTCAAACAACGGGTTCTTGTTTGACTCGAACTTTAGGTTCATGTTTGACCTGGGTTTCAAACAACAGGTTCATGTTTGACTCGAAGTTTAGGTTCATATCTGACCAGGTTTCAAACAACGGGTTCATGTTTGACTCGAAGTTTAGGTTCATGTTTGACCTGGGATTCAAACAACGGGTTCTTGTTTGACTCGAAGTTTAGGCTCATGTTTGACCTGGGCTTCAAATAACGGGTTCAAGTTTGATTCGAAGTTTAGGCTCATGTTTGACCTGGGTTTCAAACAACGGGTTCATGTTTGACTCAAAGTTTAGGTTCATGTTTGACCTGGGTTTCAAACAACGGGTTCATGTTTGACTCGAAGTTTAGGTTCATGTTTGACTCGAAGTTTAGGTTCATTTTTGAACTGTGTTTCAAACAACAGGTTCATGTTTGACACAAAGTTTAGGTTCATTTTTTACCTGGCTTTTAAACAACAAGTTCATGTTTGACTCGAAGTCTAGGTTCATATCTGACCTGCTTTCAAACAACGAGTTTATGTTTGACTCGAAGTATAGGTTCATGTTTGACTTGGGTTTCAAACAATGGGTTCATGTTTGACTCGAAGTTTAGGTTCATATCTGAGCTAGGTTTGAAACAATGGGTTCATGTTTAACTCGAAGTTTAGGTTCATGTTTGACCAGGGTTTCAAACAACGGGTTCATGTTTGACTCGGAGTTAAGGTTCATGTTTGACCTGGGTTTCAAACAACGGGTTAATGTTAGATTCGAATTTTAGGTTCATGTTTGACCTGGGTTTCAAACAACGAGTTCATCTTTGACTCGAAGTTTAGGTTCATGTTTGACCTGGGTTTCAAACAACGCCTTCATGTTTGACTCGAATTTTGGGTTTATGTTTGACTTGGGTTTCAAACAATGGTTTCATGTTTGACTCGAAGTTTAGGTTCATGTTTGACCTAGGTTTCAAACAACGGGTTCGTGTTTGATTCGAAGTTTAGGTTTATGTATGACCTGGGTTTCAAACAACGGGTTCATGTTTGACTCGAAGTTTAGGTTCATGTTTGACTTGGGTTTCAAATAACGAGTTCATGTTTGACTCGAAGTTTAGGTTCATATCTGACCAGGTTTCAAACAACGGGTTCATGTTTGACTCGAAGTTTAGGTTCATGTTTGACCTGGGATTCAAACAACGGGTTCATGTTTGACTCGAAGTTTAGGCTCATGTTTGACCTGGGCTTCAAACAACGGGTTCATGGTTGACTCGAGGTTTAGGCTCATGTTCGACCTGGGTTTCAAACTACGGGTTCATGTTTGACTCAAAGTTTAGGTTCATGTTTGACCTAGGTTTCAAACAACGGGTTCATGTTTGACTCGAAGTTTAGGTTCATATCTGACTAGGTTTCAAACAATGGGTTCATGTTTAACTCGAAGTTTAGGTTCATGTTTGACCAGGGTTTCAAACAACGGGTTCATGTTTGACTCGGAGTTAAGGTTCATGTTTGACCTGGGTTTCAAACAACGGGTTAATGTTTGATTCGAAGTTTAGGTTCATGTTTGACCTGGGTTTCAAACAACGAGTTCATCTTTGACTCAAAGTTTAGGTTCATGTTTGACCTGGGTTTCAAACAACGGGTTCATGTTGGACTCAAAGTTTAGGTTCATTTTTTACCTGGGTTTTAAACAACAAGTTCATGTTTGACTCGAAGTCTAGGTTCATATCTGACCTACTTTCAAACAACGGGTTCATGTTTTACTCGACGTTTAGGTTCATGTTTGAACTGGGCTTCAAACAACGGGTTCATATTTTACTCGAAGTTTAGTTTCATGTTTGTCCTGGGCTTCAAACAACGGGTTCATGTTTGACTCGAAGTTTAGGCTCATGTTTGACCTGGGTTTCAAACAACGGGTTCATGTTTAACTCGAAGTTTAGGTTCATGTTTGACCTGGGTTTAAACAACGGGTTCATGTTTGACTCGGAGTTAAGGTTCTTGTTTGACCTGGGTTTCAAACAACGGGTTAATGTTTGATTCGAAGTTTAGGTTCATGTTTGACCTGGGTTTCAAACAACGAGTTCATCTTTGACTCGAAGTTTAGGTTCATGTTTGACCTAGGTTTCAAACAACGGGTTCATGTGTGATTCAAAGTTTAGGTTAATGTTTGACCTGAGTTTCAAACAACGGGTTCTTGTTTGACTCGAAGTTTAGGTTCATGTTTGACCTGGGTTTCAAACAACAGGTTCATGTTTGACTCGAAGTCTAGGTTCATATCTGACCTGCTTTCAAACAACGAGTTTATGTTTGACTCGAAGTATAGGTTCATGTTTGACTTGGGTTTCAAACAATGGGTTCATGTTTGACTCGAAGTTTAGGTTCATATCTGAGCTAGGTTTCAAACAATGGGTTCATGTTTAACTCGAAGTTTAGGTTCATGTTTGACCAGGGTTTCAAACAACGGGTTCATGTTTGACTCGGAGTTAAGGTTCATGTTTGACCTGGGTTTCAAACAACGGGTTAATGTTTGATTAGAAGTTTAGGTTCATGTTTGACCTGGGTTTCAAACAACGAGTTCATCTTTGACTCGAAGTTTAGGTTCATGTTTGACCTGGGATTCAAACAACGGGTTCATGTTTGACTCGAAGTTTAGGTTTATGTTTGACCTGGGTTTCAAACAATGGTTTCATGTTTGACTCGAAGTTTAGGTTCATGTTTGACCTAGGTTTCAAACAACGGGTTCGTGTTTGATTCGAAGTTTAGGTTTATGTTTGACCTGGGTTTCAAACAACGGGTTCATGTTTGACTCGAAGTTTAGGTTCATGTTTGACCTGGGTTTCAAACAACGAGTTCATGTTTGACACGAAGTTTAGGTTCATATCTGACCAGGTTTCAAACAACGGGTTCATGTTTGACTCGAAGTTTAGGTTCATGTTTGACCTGGGATTCAAACAACGGGTTCATTTTTGACTCGAAGTTTAGGCTCATGTTTGACCTGGGCTTCAAACAACGGGTTCATGTTTGACTCGAAGTTTAGGCTCATGTTTGACCTGGGTTTCAAACAATGGGTTCATGTTTGACTCAAAGTTTAGGTTCATGTCTGACCTGGGATTCAAACAATGGGTTCATGTTTGAATCAAAGTTTAGGCTCATGTTTAACCTAGGCTTCAAACAACGGGTTCATGGTTGACTCGAGGTTTAGGCTCATGTTCGACCTGGGTTTCAAACTACGGGTTCATGTTTGACTCAAAGTTTAGGTTCATGTTTGACCTAGGTTTCAAACAACGGGTTCATGTTTGACTCGAAGTTTAGGTTCATATCTGACTAGGTTTCAAACAATGGGTTCATGTTTAACTCGAAGTTTAGGTTCAAGTTTGACCAGGGTTTCAAACAACGGGTTCATGTTTGACTCGGAGTTAAGGTTCATGTTTGACCTGGGTTTCAAACGACGGGTTAATGTTTGATTCGAAGTTTAGGTTCATGTTTGACCTGGGTTTCAAACAACGAGTTCATCTTTGACTCAAAGTTTAGGTTCATGTTTGACCTGGGTTTCAAACAACGGGTTCATGTTTGACTCGAAGTTTAGGTTTATGTTTGACCTGGGTTTCAAACAATGGTTTCATGTTTGACTCGAAGTTTAGGTTCATGTTTGACCTAGGTTTCAAACAACGGGTTCGTGTTTGATTCGAAGTTTAGGTTCATGTTTGACCTGGGATTCAAACAACGGGTTCATGTTTGACTCGGAGTTTAGGCTCATGTTTGACCTGGGCTTCAAACAACGGGTTCATGTTTGACTCGAAGTTTAGGCTCATGTTTGACCTGGGTTTCAAACAACGGGTTCATGTTTGACTCAAAGTTTAGGTTCATGTCTGACCTGGGATTCAAACAATGGGTTCATGTTTGACTCAAAGTTTAGGCTCATGTTTGACCTAGGCTTCAAACAACGGGTTCATGGTTGACTCGAGGTTTAGGCTCATGTTCGACCTGGGTTTCAAACTACGGGTTCATGTTTGACTCAAAGTTTAGGTTCATGTTTGACCTAGGTTTCAAACAACGGGTTCATGTTTGACTCGAAGTTTAGGTTCATATCTGACCAGGATTCAAACAATGGGTTCATGTTTAACTCGAAGTTTAGGTTCATGTTTGACCAGGGTTTCAAACAACGGGTTCATGTTTGACTCGGAGTTAAGGTTCATGTTTGACCTGGGTTTCAAACAACGGGTTAATGTTTGATTCGAAGTTTAGGTTCATGTTTGACCTGGGTTTCAAACAACGAGTTCATCTTTGACTCAAAGTTTAGGTTCATGTTTGACCTGGGTTTCAAACAACGGGTTCATGTTTGACTCGAAGTTTAGGTTTATGTTTGACCTGGGTTTCAAACAATGGTTTCATGTTTGACTCGAAGTTTAGGTTCATGTTTGACCTAGGTTTCAAACAACGGGTTCGTGTTTGATTCGAAGTTTAGGTTTATGTTTGACCTGGGTTTCAAACAACGGGTTCATGTTTGACTCGAAGTTTAGGTTCATGTTTGACCTGGGTTTCAAACAACGAGTTCATGTTTAACTCGAAGTTTAGGTTCATGTTTGACCCGGATTTCAAACAACGAGTTCATGTTTGACTCGAAGTTTAGGTTCATATCTGACCAGGTATCAAACAACGGGTTCATGTTTGACTCGAAGTTTAGGTTCATGTTTGACCTGGGATTCAAACAACGGGTTCATGTTTGACTCGAAGTTTAGCCTCATGTTTGACCTGGGCTTCAAACAACGGGTTTATGTTTGACTCGAAGTTTAGGCTCATGTTTGACCTGGGTTTCAAACAACGGGTTCATGTTTGACTCAAAGTTTAGGTTCATGTCTGACCTGGGATTCAAACAATGGGTTCATGTTTGACTCAAAGTTTAGGCTCATGTTTGACCTAGGCTTCATACAACGGGTTCATGGTTGACTCGAGGTTTAGGCTCATGTTCGACCTGGGTTTCAAACTACGGGTTCATGTTTGACTCAAAGTTTAGGTTCATGTTTGACCTAGGTTTCAAACAACGGGTTCATGTTTGACTCGAAGTTTAGGTTCATATCTGACCAGGATTCAAACAATGGGTTCATGTTTAACTCGAAGTTTAGGTTCATGTTTGACCAGGGTTTCAAACAACGGGTTCATGTTTGACTCGGAGTTAAGGTTCATGTTTGACCTGGGTTTCAAACAACGGGTTAATGTTTGATTCGAAGTTTAGGTTCATGTTTGACCTGGGTTTCAAACAACGAGTTCATCTTTGACTCAAAGTTTAGGTTCATGTTTGACCTGGGTTTCAAACAACGGGTTCATGTTTGACTCGAAGTTTAGGTTTATGTTTGACCTGGGTTTCAAACAATGGTTTCATGTTTGACTCGAAGTTTAGGTTCATGTTTGACCTAGGTTTCAAACAACGGGTTCGTGTTTGATTCGAAGTTTAGGTTTATGTTTGACCTGGGTTTCAAACAACGGGTTCATGTTTGACTCGAAGTTTAGGTTCATGTTTGACCTGGGTTTCAAACAACGAGTTCATGTTTAACTCGAAGTTTAGGTTCATGTTTGACCCGGATTTCAAACAACGAGTTCATGTTTGACTCGAAGTTTAGGTTCATATCTGACCAGGTATCAAACAACGGGTTCATGTTTGACTCGAAGTTTAGGTTCATGTTTGACCTGGGATTCAAACAACGGGTTCATGTTTGACTCGAAGTTTAGCCTCATGTTTGACCTGGGCTTCAAACAACGGGTTTATGTTTGACTCGAAGTTTAGGCTCATGTTTGACCTGGGTTTCAAACAACGGGTTCATGTTTGACTCAAAGTTTAGGTTCATGTTTGACCTGGGATTCAAACAATGGGTTCATGATTGACTCAAAGTTTAGGCTCATGTTTGACCTAGGCTTCAAACAACGGGTTCATGGTTGACTCGAGGTTTAGGCTCATGTTCGACCTGGGTTTCAAACTACGGGTTCATGTTTGACTCAAAGTTTAGGTTCATGTTTGACCTAGGTTTCAAACAACGGGTTCATGTTTGACTCGAAGTTTAGGTTCATATCTGACCAGGTTTCAAACAATGGGTTCATGTTTGACTCGAAGTTTAGGTTCATGTTTGACCTGGGATTCAAACAACGGGTTCTTGTTTGACTCGAAGTTTAGGCTCATGTTTGACCTGGGCTTCAAACAACAGGTTCATGTTTGACTCGAAGTTTAGGCTCATGTTTGACCTGGGTTTCAAACAACGGGTTCATGTTTGACTCAAAGTTTAGGTTCATGTTTGACCTGGGTTTCAAACAACGGGTTCATGTTTGACTCGAAGTTTAGGTTCATGTTTGACTCGAAGTTTAGGTTCATTTTTGACTTGGGTTTCAAACAACAGGTTCATGTTTGACTCAAAGTTTAGGTTCATTTTTTACCTGGGTTTTAAACAACAAGTTCATGTTTGACTCGAAGTCTAGGTTCATATCTGACCTACTTTCAAACAACGGGTTCATGTTTTACTCGACGTTTAGGTTCATGTTTGAACTGGGCTTCAAACAACGGGTTCATATTTTACTCAAAGTTTAGTTTCATGTTTGACCTGGGCTTCAAACAACAGGTTCATGTTTGACTCGAAGTTTAGGCTCATGTTTGACCTGGGTTTCAAACAACGGGTTCATGTTTAACTCGAAGTTTAGGTTCATGTTTGACCTGGGTTTAAACAACGGGTTCATGTTTGACTCGGAGTTAAGGTTCTTGTTTGACCTGGGTTTCAAACAACGGGTTAATGTTTGATTCGAAGTTTAGGTTCATGTTTGACCTGGGTTTCAAACAACGAGTTCATCTTTGACTCGAAGTTTAGGTTCATGTTTGACCTAGGTTTCAAACAACGGGTTCATGTGTGATTCGAAGTTTAGGTTAATGTTTGACCTGAGTTTCAAACAACGGGTTCTTGTTTGACTCGAAGTTTAGGTTCATGTTTGACCTGGGTTTCAAACAACAGGTTCATGTTTGACTCGAAGTTTAGGTTCATATCTGACCAGGTTTCAAACAACGGGTTCATGTTTGACTCGAAGTTTAGGTTTATGTTTGACCTGGGATTCAAACAACGGGTTCTTGTTTGACTCGAAGTTTAGGCTCATGTTTGACCTGGGCTTCAAACAACAGGTTCATGTTTAACTCGAAGTTTAGGCTCATGTTTGACCTGGGTTTCAAACAACGGGTTCATGTTTGACTCAAAGTTTAGGTTCATGTTTGACCTGGGTTTCAAACAACGGGTTCATGTTTGACTCGAAGTTTAGGTTCATGTTTGACTCGAAGTTTAGGTTCATTTTTGACTTAGGTTTCAAACAATAGGTTCATGTTTGACTCAAAGTTTAGGTTCATTTTTTACCTGGGTTTTAAACAACAAGTTCATGTTTGACTCGAAGTCTAGGTTCATATCTGACCTACTTTCAAACAACGGGTTCATGTTTTACTCGACGTTTAGGTTCATGTTTGAACTGGGCTTCAAACAACGGGTTCATGTTTAACTCGAAGTTTAGGTTCATGTTTGACCTGGGTTTAAACAACGGGTTCATGTTTGACTCGAAGTTTAGGCTCATGTTTGACCTGGGTTTCAAACAACGGGTTCATGTTTAACTCGAAGTTTAGGTTCATGTTTGACCTGGGTTTAAACAACGGGTTCATGTTTGACTCGGAGTTAAGGTTCTTGTTTGACCTGGGTTTCAAACAACGGGTTAATGTTTGATTCGAAGTTTAGGTTCATGTTTGACCTGGGTTTCAAACAACGAGTTCATCTTTGACTCGAAGTTTAGGTTCATGTTTGACCTAGGTTTCAAACAACGGGTTCATGTGTGATTCGAAGTTTAGGTTAATGTTTGACCTGAGTTTCAAACAACGGGTTCTTGTTTGACTCGAACTTTAGGTTCATGTTTGACCTGGGTTTCAAACAACAGGTTCATGTTTGACTCGAAGTTTAGGTTCATATCTGACCAGGTTTCAAACAACGGGTTCATGTTTGACTCGAAGTTTAGGTTCATGTTTGACCTGGGATTCAAACAACGGGTTCTTGTTTGACTCGAAGTTTAGGCTCATGTTTGACCTGGGCTTCAAATAACGGGTTCAAGTTTGATTCGAAGTTTAGGCTCATGTTTGACCTGGGTTTCAAACAACGGGTTCATGTTTGACTCAAAGTTTAGGTTCATGTTTGACCTGGGTTTCAAACAACGGGTTCATGTTTGACTCGAAGTTTAGGTTCATGTTTGACTCGAAGTTTAGGTTCATTTTTGAACTGTGTTTCAAACAACAGGTTCATGTTTGACACAAAGTTTAGGTTCATTTTTTACCTGGCTTTTAAACAACAAGTTCATGTTTGACTCGAAGTCTAGGTTCATATCTGACCTGCTTTCAAACAACGAGTTTATGTTTGACTCGAAGTATAGGTTCATGTTTGACTTGGGTTTCAAACAATGGGTTCATGTTTGACTCGAAGTTTAGGTTCATATCTGAGCTAGGTTTGAAACAATGGGTTCATGTTTAACTCGAAGTTTAGGTTCATGTTTGACCAGGGTTTCAAACAACGGGTTCATGTTTGACTCGGAGTTAAGGTTCATGTTTGACCTGGGTTTCAAACAACGGGTTAATGTTAGATTCGAATTTTAGGTTCATGTTTGACCTGGGTTTCAAACAACGAGTTCATCTTTGACTCGAAGTTTAGGTTCATGTTTGACCTGGGTTTCAAACAACGCCTTCATGTTTGACTCGAATTTTGGGTTTATGTTTGACTTGGGTTTCAAACAATGGTTTCATGTTTGACTCGAAGTTTAGGTTCATGTTTGACCTAGGTTTCAAACAACGGGTTCGTGTTTGATTCGAAGTTTAGGTTTATGTATGACCTGGGTTTCAAACAACGGGTTCATGTTTGACTCGAAGTTTAGGTTCATGTTTGACTTGGGTTTCAAATAACGAGTTCATGTTTGACTCGAAGTTTAGGTTCATATCTGACCAGGTTTCAAACAACGGGTTCATGTTTGACTCGAAGTTTAGGTTCATGTTTGACCTAGGATTCAAACAACGGGTTCATGTTTGACTCGAAGTTTAGGCTCATGTTTGACCTGGGCTTCAAACAACGGGTTCATGGTTGACTCGAGGTTTAGGCTCATGTTCGACCTGGGTTTCAAACTACGGGTTCATGTTTGACTCAAAGTTTAGGTTCATGTTTGACCTAGGTTTCAAACAACGGGTTCATGTTTGACTCGAAGTTTAGGTTCATATCTGACTAGGTTTCAAACAATGGGTTCATGTTTAACTCGAAGTTTAGGTTCATGTTTGACCAGGGTTTCAAACAACGGGTTCATGTTTGACTCGGAGTTAAGGTTCATGTTTGACCTGGGTTTCAAACAACGGGTTAATGTTTGATTCGAAGTTTAGGTTCATGTTTGACCTGGGTTTCAAACAACGAGTTCATCTTTGACTCAAAGTTTAGGTTCATGTTTGACCTGGGTTTCAAACAACGGGTTCATGTTGGACTCAAAGTTTAGGTTCATTTTTTACCTGGGTTTTAAACAACAAGTTCATGTTTGACTCGAAGTCTAGGTTCATATCTGACCTACTTTCAAACAACGGGTTCATGTTTTACTCGACGTTTAGGTTCATGTTTGAACTGGGCTTCAAACAACGGGTTCATATTTTACTCGAAGTTTAGTTTCATGTTTGTCCTGGGCTTCAAACAACGGGTTCATGTTTGACTCGAAGTTTAGGCTCATGTTTGACCTGGGTTTCAAACAACGGGTTCATGTTTAACTCGAAGTTTAGGTTCATGTTTGACCTGGGTTTAAACAACGGGTTCATGTTTGACTCGGAGTTAAGGTTCTTGTTTGACCTGGGTTTCAAACAACGGGTTAATGTTTGATTCGAAGTTTAGGTTCATGTTTGACCTGGGTTTCAAACAACGAGTTCATCTTTGACTCGAAGTTTAGGTTCATGTTTGACCTAGGTTTCAAACAACGGGTTCATGTGTGATTCGAAGTTTAGGTTAATGTTTGACCTGAGTTTCAAACAACGGGTTCTTGTTTGACTCGAAGTTTAGGTTCATGTTTGACCTGGGTTTCAAACAACAGGTTCATGTTTGACTCGAAGTCTAGGTTCATATCTGACCTGCTTTCAAACAACGAGTTTATGTTTGACTCGAAGTATAGGTTCATGTTTGACTTGGGTTTCAAACAATGGGTTCATGTTTGACTCGAAGTTTAGGTTCATTTCTGAGCTAGGTTTCAAACAATGGGTTCATGTTTAACTCGAAGTTTAGGTTCATGTTTGACCAGGGTTTCAAACAACGGGTTCATGTTTGACTCGGAGTTAAGGTTCATGTTTGACCTGGGTTTCAAACAACGGGTTAATGTTTGATTAGAAGTTTAGGTTCATGTTTGACCTGGGTTTCAAACAACGAGTTCATCTTTGACTCGAAGTTTAGGTTCATGTTTGACCTGGGATTCAAACAACGGGTTCATGTTTGACTCGAAGTTTAGGTTTATGTTTGACCTGGGTTTCAAACAATGGTTTCATGTTTGACTCGAAGTTTAGGTTCATGTTTGACCTAGGTTTCAAACAACGGGTTCGTGTTTGATTCGAAGTTTAGGTTTATGTTTGACCTGGGTTTCAAACAACGGGTTCATGTTTGACTCGAAGTTTAGGTTCATGTTTGACCTGGGTTTCAAACAACGAGTTCATGTTTGACTCGAAGTTTAGGTTCATATCTGACCAGGTTTCAAACAACGGGTTCATGTTTGAGTCGAAGTTTAGGTTCATGTTTGACCTGGGATTCAAACAACGGGTTCATTTTTGACTCGAAGTTTAGGCTCATGTTTGACCTGGGCTTCAAACAACGGGTTCATGTTTGACTCGAAGTTTAGGCTCATGTTTGACCTGGGTTTCAAACAATGGGTTCATGTTTGACTCAAAGTTTAGGTTCATGTCTGACCTGGGATTCAAACAATGGGTTCATGTTTGACTCAAAGTTTAGGCTCATGTTTAACCTAGGCTTCAAACAACGGGTTCATGGTTGACTCGAGGTTTAGGCTCATGTTCGACCTGGGTTTCAAACTACGGGTTCATGTTTGACTCAAAGTTTAGGTTCATGTTTGACCTAGGTTTCAAACAACGGGTTCATGTTTGACTCAAAGTTTAGGTTCATATCTGACTAGGTTTCAAACAATGGGTTCATGTTTAACTCGAAGTTTAGGTTCAAGTTTGACCAGGGTTTCAAACAACGGGTTCATGTTTGACTCGGAGTTAAGGTTCATGTTTGACCTGGGTTTCAAACAACGGGTTAATGTTTGATTCGAAGTTTAGGTTCATGTTTGACCTGGGTTTCAAACAACGAGTTCATCTTTGACTCGAAGTTTAGGTTCATGTTTCACCTGGGATTCAAACAACGGGTTCATGTTTAACTCGAAGTTTAGGTTCATGTTTGACCTGGGTTTAAACAACGGGTTCATGTTTGACTCGGAGTTAAGGTTCTTGTTTGACCTGGGTTTCAAACAACGGGTTAATGTTTGATTCGAAGTTTAGGTTCATGTTTGACCTGGGTTTCAAACAACGAGTTCATCTTTGACTCGAAGTTTAGGTTCATGTTTGACCTAGGTTTCAAACAACGGGTTCATGTGTGATTCGAAGTTTAGGTTAATGTTTGACCTGAGTTTCAAGCAACGGGTTCTTGTTTGACTCGAAGTTTAGGTTCATGTTTGACCTGGGTTTCAAACAACGAGTTCATGTTTGACTCGAAGTTTAGGTTCATATCTGACCAGGTTTCAAACAACGGGTTCATGTTTGACTCGAAGTTTAGGTTCATGTTTGACCTGGGATTCAAACAACGGGTTCATTTTTGACTCGAAGTTTAGGCTCATGTTTGACCTGGGCTTCAAACAACGGGTTCATGTTTGACTCGAAGTTTAGGCTCATGTTTGACCTGGGTTTCAAACAATGGGTTCATGTTTGACTCAAAGTTTAGGTTCATGTCTGACCTGGGATTCAAACAATGGGTTCATGTTTGACTCAAAGTTTAGGCTCATGTTTAACCTAGGCTTCAAACAACGGGTTCATGGTTGACTCGAGGTTTAGGCTCATGTTCGACCTGGGTTTCAAACTACGGGTTCATGTTTGACTCAAAGTTTAGGTTCATGTTTGACCTAGGTTTCAAACAACGGGTTCATGTTTGACTCGAAGTTTAGGTTCATATCTGACTAGGTTTCAAACCATGGGTTCATGTTTAACTCGAAGTTTAGGTTCAAGTTTGACCAGGGTTTCAAACAACGGGTTCATGTTTGACTCGGAGTTAAGGTTCATGTTTGACCTGGGTTTCAAACAACGGGTTAATGTTTGATTCGAAGTTTAGGTTCATGTTTGACCTGGGTTTCAAACAACGAGTTCATCTTTGACTCGAAGTTTAGGTTCATGTTTCACCTGGGATTCAAACAACGGGTTCATGTTTAACTCGAAGTTTAGGTTCATGTTTGACCTGGGTTTAAACAACGGGTTCATGTTTGACTCGGAGTTAAGGTTCTTGTTTGACCTGGGTTTCAAACAACGGGTTAATGTTTGATTCGAAGTTTAGGTTCATGTTTGACCTGGGTTTCAAACAACAAGTTCATCTTTGACTCGAAGTTTAGGTTCATGTTTGACCTAGGTTTCAAACAACGGGTTCATGTGTGATTCGAAGTTTAGGTTAATGTTTGACCTGAGTTTCAAACAACGGGTTCTTGTTTGACTCGAAGTTTAGGTTCATGTTTGACCTGGGTTTCAAACAACAGGTTCATGTTTGACTCGAAGTCTAGGTTCATATCTGACCTGCTTTCAAACAACGAGTTTATGTTTGACTCGAAGTATAGGTTCATGTTTGACTTGGGTTTCAAACAATGGGTTCATGTTTGACTCGAAGTTTAGGTTCATATCTGAGCTAGGTTTCAAACAATGGGTTCATGTTTAACTCGAAGTTTAGGTTCATGTTTGACCAGGGTTTCAAACAACGGGTTCATGTTTGACTCGGAGTTAAGGTTCATGTTTGACCTGGGTTTCAAACAACGGGTTAATGTTTGATTAGAAGTTTAGGTTCATGTTTGACCTGGGTTTCAAACAACGAGTTCATCTTTGACTCGAAGTTTAGGTTCATGTTTGACCTGGGATTCAAACAACGGGTTCATGTTTGACTCGAAGTTTAGGTTTATGTTTGACCTGGGTTTCAAACAATGGTTTCATGTTTGACTCGAAGTTTAGGTTCATGTTTGACCTAGGTTTCAAACAACGGGTTCGTGTTTGATTCGAAGTTTAGGTTTATGTTTGACCTGGGTTTCAAACAACGGGTTCATGTTTGACTCGAAGTTTAGGTTCATGTTTGACCTGGGTTTCAAACAACGAGTTCATGTTTGACTCGAAGTTTAGGTTCATATCTGACCAGGTTTCAAACAACGGGTTCATGTTTGACTCGAAGTTTAGGTTCATGTTTGACCTGGGATTCAAACAACGGGTTCATTTTTGACTCGAAGTTTAGGCTCATGTTTGACCTGGGCTTCAAACAACGGGTTCATGTTTGACTCGAAGTTTAGGCTCATGTTTGACCTGGGTTTCAAACAACGGGTTCATGTTTGACTCAAAGTTTAGGTTCATGTATGACCTGGGATTCAAACAACGGGTTCATTTTTGACTCGAAGTTTAGGCTCATGTTTGACCTGGGCTTCAAACAATGGGTTCATGTTTGACTCGAAGTTTAGGCTCATGTTTGACCTGGGTTTCAGACAATGGGTTCATGTTTGACTCAAAGTTTAGGTTCATGTCTGACCTGGGATTCAAACAATGGGTTCATGTTTGACTCAAAGTTTAGGCTCATGTTTAACCTAGGCTTCAAACAACGGGTTCATGGTTGACTCGAGGTTTAGGCTCATGTTCGACCTGGGTTTCAAACTACGGGTTCATGTTTGACTCAAAGTTTAGGTTCATGTTTGACCTAGGTTTCAAACAACGGGTTCATGTTTGACTCAAAGTTTAGGTTCATATCTGACTAGGTTTCAAACAATGGGTTCATGTTTAACTCGAAGTTTAGGTTCAAGTTTGACCAGGGTTTCAAACAACGGGTTCATGTTTGACTCGGAGTTAAGGTTCATGTTTGACCTGGGTTTCAAACAACGGGTTAATGTTTGATTCGAAGTTTAGGTTCATGTTTGACCTGGGTTTCAAACAACGAGTTCATCTTTGACTCGAAGTTTAGGTTCATGTTTCACCTGGGATTCAAACAACGGGTTCATGTTTAACTCGAAGTTTAGGTTCATGTTTGACCTGGGTTTAAACAACGGGTTCATGTTTGACTCGGAGTTAAGGTTCTTGTTTGACCTGGGTTTCAAACAACGGGTTAATGTTTGATTCGAAGTTTAGGTTCATGTTTGACCTGGGTTTCAAACAACGAGTTCATCTTTGACTCGAAGTTTAGGTTCATGTTTGACCTAGGTTTCAAACAACGGGTTCATGTGTGATTCGAAGTTTAGGTTAATGTTTGACCTGAGTTTCAAACAACGGGTTCTTGTTTGACTCGAAGTTTAGGTTCATGTTTGACCTGGGTTTCAAACAACGAGTTCATGTTTGACTCGAAGTTTAGGTTCATATCTGACCAGGTTTCAAACAACGGGTTCATGTTTGACTCGAAGTTTAGGTTCATGTTTGACCTGGGATTCAAACAACGGGTTCATTTTTGACTCGAAGTTTAGGCTCATGTTTGACCTGGGCTTCAAACAACGGGTTCATGTTTGACTCGAAGTTTAGGCTCATGTTTGACCTGGGTTTCAAACAATGGGTTCATGTTTGACTCAAAGTTTAGGTTCATGTCTGACCTGGGATTCAAACAATGGGTTCATGTTTGACTCAAAGTTTAGGCTCATGTTTAACCTAGGCTTCAAACAACGGGTTCATGGTTGACTCGAGGTTTAGGCTCATGTTCGACCTGGGTTTCAAACTACGGGTTCATGTTTGACTCAAAGTTTAGGTTCATGTTTGACCTAGGTTTCAAACAACGGGTTCATGTTTGACTCGAAGTTTAGGTTCATATCTGACTAGGTTTCAAACCATGGGTTCATGTTTAACTCGAAGTTTAGGTTCAAGTTTGACCAGGGTTTCAAACAACGGGTTCATGTTTGACTCGGAGTTAAGGTTCATGTTTGACCTGGGTTTCAAACAACGGGTTAATGTTTGATTCGAAGTTTAGGTTCATGTTTGACCTGGGTTTCAAACAACGAGTTCATCTTTGACTCGAAGTTTAGGTTCATGTTTCACCTGGGATTCAAACAACGGGTTCATGTTTAACTCGAAGTTTAGGTTCATGTTTGACCTGGGTTTAAACAACGGGTTCATGTTTGACTCGGAGTTAAGGTTCTTGTTTGACCTGGGTTTCAAACAACGGGTTAATGTTTGATTCGAAGTTTAGGTTCATGTTTGACCTGGGTTTCAAACAACGAGTTCATCTTTGACTCGAAGTTTAGGTTCATGTTTGACCTAGGTTTCAAACAACGGGTTCATGTGTGATTCGAAGTTTAGGTTAATGTTTGACCTGAGTTTCAAACAACGGGTTCTTGTTTGACTCGAAGTTTAGGTTCATGTTTGACCTGGGTTTCAAACAACAGGTTCATGTTTGACTCGAAGTCTAGGTTCATATCTGACCTGCTTTCAAACAACGAGTTTATGTTTGACTCGAAGTATAGGTTCATGTTTGACTTGGGTTTCAAACAATGGGTTCATGTTTGACTCGAAGTTTAGGTTCATATCTGAGCTAGGTTTCAAACAATGGGTTCATGTTTAACTCGAAGTTTAGGTTCATGTTTGACCAGGGTTTCAAACAACGGGTTCATGTTTGACTCGGAGTTAAGGTTCATGTTTGACCTGGGTTTCAAACAACGGGTTAATGTTTGATTAGAAGTTTAGGTTCATGTTTGACCTGGGTTTCAAACAACGAGTTCATCTTTGACTCGAAGTTTAGGTTCATGTTTGACCTGGGATTCAAACAACGGGTTCATGTTTGACTCGAAGTTTAGGTTTATGTTTGACCTGGGTTTCAAACAATGGTTTCATGTTTGACTCGAAGTTTAGGTTCATGTTTGACCTAGGTTTCAAACAACGGGTTCGTGTTTGATTCGAAGTTTAGGTTTATGTTTGACCTGGGTTTCAAACAACGGGTTCATGTTTGACTCGAAGTTTAGGTTCATGTTTGACCTGGGTTTCAAACAACGAGTTCATGTTTGACTCGAAGTTTAGGTTCATATCTGACCAGGTTTCAAACAACGGGTTCATGTTTGACTCGAAGTTTAGGTTCATGTTTGACCTGGGATTCAAACAACGGGTTCATTTTTGACTCGAAGTTTAGGCTCATGTTTGACCTGGGCTTCAAACAACGGGTTCATGTTTGACTCGAAGTTTAGGCTCATGTTTGACCTGGGTTTCAAACAACGGGTTCATGTTTGACTTAAAGTTTAGGTTCATGTATGACCTGGGATTCAAACAACGGGTTCATTTTTGACTCGAAGTTTAGGCTCATGTTTGACCTGGGCTTCAAACAATGGGTTCATGTTTGACTCGAAGTTTAGGCTCATGTTTGACCTGGGTTTCAGACAATGGGTTCATGTTTGACTCAAAGTTTAGGTTCATGTCTGACCTGGGATTCAAACAATGGGTTCATGTTTGACTCAAAGTTTAGGCTCATGTTTGACCTAGGCTTCAAACAACGGGTTCATGGTTGACTCGAGGTTTAGGCTCATGTTCGACCTGGGTTTCAAACTACGGGTTCATGTTTGACTCAAAGTTTAGGTTCATGTTTGACCTAGGTTTCAAACAACGGGTTCATGTTTGACTCGAAGTTTAGGTTCATATCTGACTAGGTTTCAAACAATGGGTTCATGTTTAACTCGAAGTTTAGGTTCATGTTTGACCAGGGTTTCAAACAACGGGTTCATGTTTGACTCGGAGTTAAGGTTCATGTTTGACCTGGGTTTCAAACAACGGGTTAATGTTTGATTCGAAGTTTAGGTTCATGTTTGACCTGGGTTTCAAACAACGAGTTCATCTTTGACTCGAAGTTTAGGTTCATGTTTGACCTGGGATTCAAACAACGGGTTCATGTTTGACTCGAAGTTTAGGTTTATGTTTGACCTGGGTTTCAAACAATGGTTTCATGTTTGACTCAAAGTTTAGGTTCATGTTTGACCTAGGTTTCAAACAACGGGTTCGTGTTTGATTCGAAGTTTAGGTTTATGTTTGACCTGGGTTTCAAACAACGGGTTCATGTTTGACTCGAAGTTTAGGTTCATGTTTGACCTGGGTTTCAAACAACGAGTTCATGTTTGACTCGAAGTTTAGGTTCATATCTGACCAGGTTTCAAACAACGGGTTCATGTTTGACTCGAAGTTTAGGTTCATGTTTGACCTGGGATTCAAACAACGGGTTCATTTTTGACTCGAAGTTTAGGCTCATGTTTGACCTGGGCTTCAAACAACGGGTTCATGTTTGACTCGAAGTTTAGGCTCATGTTTGACCTGGGTTTCAAACAATGGGTTCATGTTTGACTCAAAGTTTAGGTTCATGTCTGACCTGGGATTCAAACAATGGGTTCATGTTTGACTCAAAGTTTAGGCTCATGTTTGACCTATGCTTCAAACAACGGGTTCATGGTTGACTCGAGGTTTAGGCTCATGTTCGACCTGGGTTTCAAACTACGGGTTCATGTTTGACTCAAAGTTTAGGTTCATGTTTGACCTAGGTTTCAAACAACGGGTTCATGTTTGACTCGAAGTTTAGGTTCATATCTGACTAGGTTTCAAACAATGGGTTCATGTTTAACTCGAAGTTTAGGTTCATGTTTGACCAGGGTTTCAAACAACGGGTTCATGTTTGACTCGGAGTTAAGGTTCATGTTTGACCTGGGTTTCAAACAACGGGTTAATGTTTGATTCGAAGTTTAGGTTCATGTTTGACCTGGGTTTCAAACAACGAGTTCATGTTTGACTCGAAGTTTAGGTTCATATCTGACCAGGTTTCAAACAACGGGTTCATGTTTGACTCGAAGTTTAGGTTCATGTTTGACCTGGGATTCAAACAACGGGTTCATTTTTGACTCGAAGTTTAGGCTCATGTTTGACCTGGGCTTCAAACAACGGGTTCATGTTTGACTCGAAGTTCAGGCTCATGTTTGACCTGGGTTTCAAACAATGGGTTCATGTTTGACTCAAAGTTTAGGTTCATGTCTGACCTGGAATTCAAACAATGGGTTCATGTTTGACTCAAAGTTTAGGCTCATGTTTGACCTAGGCTTCAAACAACGGGTTCATGGTTGACTCGAGGTTTAGGCTCATGTTCGACCTGGGTTTCAAACTACGGGTTCATGTTTGACTCAAAGTTTAGGTTCATGTTTGACCTAGGTTTCAAACAACGGGTTCATGTTTGACTCGAAGTTTAGGTTCATATCTGACTAGGTTTCAAACAATGGGTTCATGTTTAACTCGAAGTTTAGGCTCATGTTTGACCTGGGTTTCAAACAACGGGTTCATGTTTAACTCGAAGTTTAGGTTCATGTTTGACCTGGGTTTAAACAACGGGTTCATGTTTGACTCGGAGTTAAGGTTCTTGTTTGACCTGGGTTTCAAACAACGGGTTAATGTTTGATTCGAAGTTTAGGTTCATGTTTGACCTGGGTTTCAAACAACGAGTTCATCTTTGACACGAAGTTTAGGTTCATGTTTGACCTAGGTTTCAAACAACGGGTTCATGTGTGATTCGAAGTTTAGGTTAATGTTTGACCTGAGTTTCAAACAACGGGTTCTTGTTTGACTCGAAGTTTAGGTTCATGTTTGACCTGGGTTTCAAACAACAGGTTCATGTTTGACTCGAAGTTTAGGTTCATATCTGACCAGGTTTCAAACAACGGGTTCATGTTTGACTCGAAGTTTAGGTTTATGTTTGACCTGGGATTCAAACAACGGGTTCTTGTTTGACTCGAAGTTTAGGCTCATGTTTGACCTGGGCTTCAAATAACGGGTTCAAGTTTGATTCGAAGTTTAGGCTCATGTTTGACCTGGGTTTCAAACAACGGGTTCATGTTTGACTCAATGTTTAGGTTCATGTTTGACCTGGGTTTCAAACAACGGGTTCATGTTTGACTCGGAGTTAAGGTTCATGTTTGACCTGGGTTTCAAACAACGGGTTAATGTTTGATTCGAAGTTTAGGTTCATGTTTGACCTGGGTTTCAAATAACGAGTTCATCTTTGACTCAAAGTTTAGGTTCATGTTTGACCTAGGTTTCAAACAACGGGTTCATGTGTGATTCGAAGTTTAGGTTAATGTTTGACCTGAGTTTCAAACAACGGGTTCTTGTTTGACTCGAAGTTTAGGTTCATGTTTGACCTGGGTTTCAAACAACAGGTTCATGTTTGACTCGAAGTCTAGGTTCATATCTGACCTGCTTTCAAACAACGAGTTTATGTTTGACTCGAAGTATAGGTTCATGTTTGACTTGGGTTTCAAACAATGGGTTCATGTTTGACTCGAAGTTTAGGTTCATATCTGAGCTAGGTTTCAAACAATGGGTTCATGTTTAACTCGAAGTTTAGGTTCATGTTTGACCAGGGTTTCAAACAACGGGTTCATGTTTGACTCGGAGTTAAGGTTCATGTTTGACCTGGGTTTCAAACAACGGGTTAATGTTTGATTAGAAGTTTAGGTTCATGTTTGACCTGGGTTTCAAACAACGAGTTCATCTTTGACTCGAAGTTTAGGTTCATGTTTGACCTGGGATTCAAACAACGGGTTCATGTTTGACTCGAAGTTTAGGTTTATGTTTGACCTGGGTTTCAAACAATGGTTTCATGTTTGACTCGAAGTTTAGGTTCATGTTTGACCTAGGTTTCAAACAACGGGTTCGTGTTTGATTCGAAGTTTAGGTTTATGTTTGACCTGGGTTTCAAACAACGGGTTCATGTTTGACTCGAAGTTTAGGTTCATGTTTGACCTGGGTTTCAAACAACGAGTTCATGTTTGACTCGAAGTTTAGATTCATATCTGACCAGGTTTCAAACAACGGGTTCATGTTTGACTCGAAGTTTAGGTTCATGTTTGACCTGGGATTCAAACAACGGGTTCATTTTTGACTCGAAGTTTAGGCTCATGTTTGACCTGGGCTTCAAACAACGGGTTTATGTTTGACTCGAAGTTTAGGCTCATGTTTGACCTGGGTTTCAAACAACGGGTTCATGTTTGACTCAAAGTTTAGGTTCATGTATGACCTGGGATTCAAACAACGGGTTCATTTTTGACTCGAAGTTTAGGCTCATGTTTGACCTGGGCTTCAAACAACGGGTTCATGTTTGACTCGAAGTTTAGGCTCATGTTTGACCTGGGTTTCAGACAATGGGTTCATGTTTGACTCAAAGTTTAGGTTCATGTCTGACCTGGGATTCAAACAATGGGTTCATGTTTGACTCAAAGTTTAGGCTCATGTTTGACCTAGGCTTCAAACAACGGGTTCATGGTTGACTCGAGGTTTAGGCTCATGTTCGACCTGGGTTTCAAACTACGGGTTCATGTTTGACTCAAAGTTTAGGTTCATGTTTGACCTAGGTTTCAAACAACGGGTTCATGTTTGACTCGAAGTTTAGGTTCATATCTGACTAGGTTTCAAACAATGGGTTCATGTTTAACTCGAAGTTTAGGTTCATGTTTGACCAGGGTTTCAAACAACGGGTTCATGTTTGACTCGGAGTTAAGGTTCATGTTTGACCTGGGTTTCAAACAACGGGTTAATGTTTGATTCGAAGTTTAGGTTCATGTTTGACCTGGGTTTCAAACAACGAGTTCATCTTTGACTCGAAGTTTAGGTTCATGTTTGACCTGGGATTCAAACAACGGGTTCATGTTTGACTCGAAGTTTAGGTTTATGTTTGACCTGGGTTTCAAACAATGGTTTCATGTTTGACTCGAAGTTTAGGTTCATGTTTGACCTAGGTTTCAAACAACGGGTTCGTGTTTGATTCGAAGTTTAGGTTTATGTTTGACCTGGGTTTCAAACAACGGGTTCATGTTTGACTCGAAGTTTAGGTTCATGTTTGACCTGGGTTTCAAACAACGAGTTCATGTTTGACTCGAAGTTTAGGTTCATATCTGACCAGGTTTCAAACAACGGGTTCATGTTTGACTCGAAGTTTAGGTTCATGTTTGACCTGGGATTCAAACAACGGGTTCATTTTTGACTCGAAGTTTAGGCTCATGTTTGACCTGGGCTTCAAACAACGGGTTCATGTTTGACTCGAAGTTTAGGCTCATGTTTGACCTGGGTTTCAAACAATGGGTTCATGTTTGACTCAAAGTTTAGGTTCATGTCTGACCTGGGATTCAAACAATGGGTTCATGTTTGACTCAAAGTTTAGGCTCATGTTTGACATAGGCTTCAAACAACGGGTTCATGGTTGACTCGAGGTTTAGGCTCATGTTCGACCTGGGTTTCAAACTACGGGTTCATGTTTGACTCAAAGTTTAGGTTCATGTTTGACCTAGGTTTCAAACAACGGGTTCATGTTTGACTCGAAGTTTAGGTTCATATCTGACTAGGTTTCAAACAATGGGTTCATGTTTAACTCGAAGTTTAGGTTCATGTTTGACCAGGGTTTCAAACAACGGGTTCATGTTTGACTCGGAGTTAAGGTTCATGTTTGACCTGGGTTTCAAACAACGGGTTAATGTTTGATTCGAAGTTTAGGTTCATGTTTGACCTGGGTTTCAAACAACGAGTTCATCTTTGACTCAAAGTTTAGGTTCATGTTTGACCTGGGTTTCAAACAACGGGTTAATGTTTGATTCGAAGTTTAGGTTCATGTTTGACCTGGGTTTCAAACAACGAGTTCATCTTTGACTCAAAGTTTAGGTTCATGTTTGACCTGGGTTTCAAACAACGGGTTCATGTTTGACTCAAAGTTTAGGTTCATTTTTTACCTGGGTTTTAAACAACAAGTTCATGTTTGACTCGAAGTCTAGGTTCATATCTGACCTACTTTCAAACAACGGGTTCATGTTTTACTCGACGTTTAGGTTCATGTTTGAACTGGGCTTCAAACAACGGGTTCATATTTTACTCGAAGTTTAGTTTCATGTTTGACCTGGGCTTCAAACAACGGGTTCATGTTTGACTCGAAGTTTAGGCTCATGTTTGACCTGGGTTTCAAACAACGGGTTCATGTTTAACTCGAAGTTTAGGTTCATGTTTGACCTGGGTTTAAACAACGGGTTCATGTTTGACTCGGAGTTAAGGTTCTTGTTTGACCTGGGTTTCAAACAACGGGTTAATGTTTGATTCGAAGTTTAGGTTCATGTTTGACCTGGGTTTCAAACAACGGGTTCATGTTTGACTCAAAGTTTAGGTTCATGTTTGACCTAGGTTTCAAACAACGGGTTCATGTTTGACTCGAAGTTTAGGTTCATATCTGACTAGGTTTCAAACAATGGGTTCATGTTTAACTCGAAGTTTAGGTTCATGTTTGACCAGGGTTTCAAACAACGGGTTCATGTTTGACTCGGAGTTAAGGTTCATGTTTGACCTGGGTTTCAAACAACGGGTTAATGTTTGATTCGAAGTTTAGGTTCATGTTTGACCTGGGTTTCAAACAACGAGTTCATCTTTGACTCAAAGTTTAGGTTCATGTTTGACCTGGGTTTCAAACAACGGGTTAATGTTTGATTCGAAGTTTAGGTTCATGTTAGACCTGGGTTTCAAACAACGAGTTCATCTTTGACTCAAAGTTTAGGTTCATGTTTGACCTGGGTTTCAAACAACGGGTTCATGTTTGACTCAAAGTTTAGGTTCATTTTTTACCTGGGTTTTAAACAACAAGTTCATGTTTGACTCGAAGTCTAGGTTCATATCTGACCTACTTTCAAACAACGGGTTCATGTTTTACTCGACGTTTAGGTTCATGTTTGAACTGGGCTTCAAACAACGGGTTCATATTTTACTCGAAGTTTAGTTTCATGTTTGACCTGGGCTTCAAACAACGGGTTCATGTTTGACTCGAAGTTTAGGCTCATGTTTGACCTGGGTTTCAAACAACGGGTTCATGTTTAACTCGAAGTTTAGGTTCATGTTTGACCTGGGTTTAAACAACGGGTTCATGTTTGACTCGGAGTTAAGGTTCTTGTTTGACCTGGGTTTCAAACAACGGGTTAATGTTTGATTCGAAGTTTAGGTTCATGTTTGACCTGGGTTTCAAACAACGAGTTCATCTTTGACACGAAGTTTAGGTTCATGTTTGACCTAGGTTTCAAACAACGGGTTCATGTGTGATTCGAAGTTTAGGTTAATGTTTGACCTGAGTTTCAAACAACGGGTTCTTGTTTGACTCGAAGTTTAGGTTCATGTTTGACCTGGGTTTCAAACAACGGGTTCATGTTTGACTCGGAGTTAAGGTTCATGTTTGACCTGGGTTTCAAACAACGGGTTAATGTTTGATTCGAAGTTTAGGTTCATGTTTGACCTGGGTTTCAAACAACGAGTTCATCTTTGACTCAAAGTTTAGGTTCATGTTTGACCTGGGTTTCAAACAACGGGTTAATGTTTGATTCGAAGTTTAGGTTCATGTTTGACCTGGGTTTCAAACAACGAGTTCATCTTTGACTCAAAGTTTAGGTTCATGTTTGACCTGGGTTTCAAACAACGGGTTCATGTTTGACTCAAAGTTTAGGTTCATTTTTTACCTGGGTTTTAAGCAACAAGTTCATGTTTGACTCGAAGTCTAGGTTCATATCTGACCTACTTTCAAACAACGGGTTCATGTTTTACTCGACGTTTAGGTTCATGTTTGAACTGGGCTTCAAACAACGGGTTCATATTTTACTCGAAGTTTAGTTTCATGTTTGACCTGGGCTTCAAACAACGGGTTCATGTTTGACTCGAAGTTTAGGCTCATGTTTGACCTGGGTTTCAAACAACGGGTTCATGTTTAACTCGAAGTTTAGGTTCATGTTTGACCTGGGTTTAAACAACGGGTTCATGTTTGACTCGGAGTTAAGGTTCTTGTTTGACCTGGGTTTCAAACAACGGGTTAATGTTTGATTCGAAGTTTAGGTTCATGTTTGACCTGGGTTTCAAACAACGAGTTCATCTTTGACACGAAGTTTAGGTTCATGTTTGACCTAGGTTTCAAACAACGGGTTCATGTGTGATTCGAAGTTTAGGTTAATGTTTGACCTGAGTTTCAAACAACGGGTTCTTGTTTGACTCGAAGTTTAGGTTCATGTTTGACCTGGGTTTCAAACAACAGGTTCATGTTTGACTCGAAGTTTAGGTTCATATCTGACCAGGTTTCAAACAACGGGTTCATGTTTGACTCGAAGTTTAGGTTTATGTTTGACCTGGGATTCAAACAACGGGTTCTTGTTTGACTCGAAGTTTAGGCTCATGTTTGACCTGGGCTTCAAATAACGGGTTCAAGTTTGATTCGAAGTTTAGGCTCATGTTTGACCTGGGTTTCAAACAACGGGTTCATGTTTGACTCAATGTTTAGGTTCATGTTTGACCTGGGTTTCAAACAACGGGTTCATGTTTGACTCGGAGTTAAGGTTCATGTTTGACCTGGGTTTCAAACAACGGGTTAATGTTTGATTCGAAGTTTAGGTTCATGTTTGACCTGGGTTTCAAATAACGAGTTCATCTTTGACTCAAAGTTTAGGTTCATGTTTGACCTGGGTTTCAAACAACGGGTTAATGTTTGATTCGAAGTTTAGGTTCATGTTTGACCTGGGTTTCAAACAACGAGTTCATCTTTGACTCAAAGTTTAGGTTCATGTTTGACCTGGGTTTCAAACAACGGGTTCATGTTTGACTCAAAGTTTAGGTTCATTTTTTACCTGGGTTTTAAACAACAAGTTCATGTTTGACTCGAAGTCTAGGTTCATATCTGACCTACTTTCAAACAACGGGTTCATGTTTTACTCGACGTTTAGGTTCATGTTTGAACTTTGCTTCAAACAACGAGTTCATATTTTACTCGAAGTTTAGTTTCATGTTTGACCTGGGCTTCAAACAACGGGTTCATGTTTGACTCGAAGTTTAGGCTTATGTTTGACCTGGGTTTCAAACAACGGGTTCATGTTTAACTCGAAGTTTAGGTTCATGTTTAACCTGGGTTTAAACAACGGGTTCATGTTTGACTCGGAGTTAAGGTTCTTGATTGACCTGGGTTTCAAACAACGGGGTAATGTTTGATTCAAAGTTTAGGTTCATGTTTGACCTGGGTTTCAAACAACGAGTTCATCTTTGACACGAAGTTTAGGTTCATGTTTGACCTAGGTTTCAAACAACGGGTTCATGTGTGATTCGAAGTTTAGGTTAATGTTTGACCAGAGTTTCAAACAACGGGTTCTTGTTTGACTCGAAGTTTAGGTTCATGTTTGACCTGGGTTTCAAACAACAGGTTCATGTTTGACTCGAAGTTTAGGTTCATATCTGACCAGGTTTCAAACAACGGGTTCATGTTTGACTCGAAGTTTAGGTTTATGTTTGACCTGGGATTCAAACAACGGGTTCTTGTTTGACTCGAAGTTTAGGTTCATGTTTGACCTGGGTTTCAAACAACAGGTTCATGTTTGACTCGAAGTCTAGGTTCATATCTGACCTGCTTTCAAACAACGAGTTTATGTTTGACTCGAAGTATAGGTTTATGTTTGACTTGGGTTTCAAACAATGGGTTCATGTTTGACTCGAAGTTTAGGTTCATATCTGAGCTAGGTTTCAAACAATGGGTTCATGTTTAACTCGAAGTTTAGGTTCATGTTTGACCAGGGTTTCAAACAACGGGTTCATGTTTGACTCGGAGTTAAGGTTCATGTTTGACCTGGGTTTCAAACAACGGGTTAATGTTTGATTAGAAGTTTAGGTTCATGTTTGACCTGGGTTTCAAACAACGAGTTCATCTTTGACTCGAAGTTTAGGTTCATGTTTGACCTGGGATTCAAACAACGGGTTCATGTTTGACTCGAAGTTTAGGTTTATGTTTGACCTGGGTTTCAAACAATGGTTTCATGTTTGAATCGAAGTTTAGGTTCATGTTTGACCTAGGTTTCAAACAACGGGTTCGTGTTTGATTCGAAGTTTAGGTTTATGTTTGACCTGGGTTTCAAACAACGGGTTCATGTTTGACTCGAAGTTTAGGTTCATGTTTGACCTGGGTTTCAAACAACGAGTTCATGTTTGACTCGAAGTTTAGGTTCATATCTAACCAGGTTTCAAACAACGGGTTCATGTTTGACTCGAAGTTTAGGTTCATGTTTGACCTGGGATTCAAACAACGGGTTGATGTTTGACTCGAAGTTTAGGCTCATATTTGACCTGGGCTTCAAACAACGGGTTCATGTTTGACTCGAAGTTTAGGCTCATGTTTGACCTGGGATTCAAACAATGGGTTCATGTTTGACTCAAAGTTTAGGCTCATGTTTGACCTAGGCTTCAAACAACGGGTTCATGGTTGACTCGAGGTTTAGGCTCATGTTCGACCTGGGTTTCAAACTACGGGTTCGTGTTTGACTCAAAGTTTAGGTTCATGTTTGACCTAGGTTTCAAACAACGGGTTCATGTTTGACTCGAAGTTTAGGTTCATATCTGAGCTAGGTTTCAAACAATGGGTTCATGTTTAACTCGAAGTTTAGGTTCATGTTTGACCTGGGTTTCAAACAACGGGTTCATGTTTGACTCGGAGTTAAGGTTCATGTTTGACCTGGGTTTCAAACAACGGGTTAATGTTTGATTAGAAGTTTAGGTTCATGTTTGACCTGGGTTTCAAACAACGAGTTCATCTTTGACTCGAAGTTTAGGTTCATGTTTGACCTGGGATTCAAACAACGGGTTCATGTTTGACTCGAAGTTTAGGTTTATGTTTGACCTGGGTTTCAAACAATGGTTTCATGTTTGACTCGAAGTTTAGGTTCATGTTTGACCTAGGTTTCAAACAACGGGTTCGTGTTTGATTCGAAGTTTAGGTTTATGTTTGACCTGGGTTTCAAACAACGGGTTCATGTTTGATTCGAAGTTTAGGTTCATATCTGACCAGGTTTCAAACAACGGGTTAATGTTTGATTCGAAGTTTAGGTTCATGTTTGACCTGGGTTTCAAACAACGAGTTCATCTTTGACACGAAGTTTAGGTTCATGTTTGACCTAGGTTTCAAACAACGGGTTCATGTGTGATTCGAAGTTTAGGTTAATGTTTGACCTGAGTTTCAAACAACGGGTTCATGTTTGACTCGGAGTTAAGGTTCTTGATTGACCTGGGTTTCAAACAACGGGGTAATGTTTTATTCAAAGTTTAGGTTCATGTTTGACCTGGGTTTCAAACAACGAGTTCATCTTTGACACGAAGTTTAGGTTCATGTTTGACCTAGGTTTCAAACAACGGGTTCATGTGTGATTCGAAGTTTAGGTTAATGTTTGACCAGAGTTTCAAACAACGGGTTCTTGTTTGACTCGAAGTTTAGGTTCATGTTTGACCTGGGTTTCAAACAACAGGTTCATGTTTGACTCGAAGTTTAGGTTCATATCTGACCAGGTTTCAAACAACGGGTTCATGTTTGACTCGAAGTTTAGGTTTATGTTTGACCTGGGATTCAAACAACGGGTTCTTGTTTGACTCGAAGTTTAGGTTCATGTTTGACCTGGGTTTCAAACAACAGGTTCATGTTTGACTCGAAGTCTAGGTTCATATCTGACCTGCTTTCAAACAACGAGTTTATGTTTGACTCGAAGTATAGGTTTATGTTTGACTTGGGTTTCAAACAATGGGTTCATGTTTGACTCGAAGTTTAGGTTCATATCTGAGCTAGGTTTCAAACAATGGGTTCATGTTTAACTCGAAGTTTAGGTTCATGTTTGACCAGGGTTTCAAACAACGGGTTCATGTTTGACTCGGAGTTAAGGTTCATGTTTGACCTGGGTTTCAAACAACGGGTTAATGTTTGATTAGAAGTTTAGGTTCATGTTTGACCTGGGTTTCAAACAACGAGTTCATCTTTGACTCGAAGTTTAGGTTCATGTTTGACCTGGGATTCAAACAACGGGTTCATGTTTGACTCGAAGTTTAGGTTTATGTTTGACCTGGGTTTCAAACAATGGTTTCATGTTTGAATCGAAGTTTAGGTTCATGTTTGACCTAGGTTTCAAACAACGGGTTCGTGTTTGATTCGAAGTTTAGGTTTATGTTTGACCTGGGTTTCAAACAACGGGTTCATGTTTGACTCGAAGTTTAGGTTCATGTTTGACCTGGGTTTCAAACAACGAGTTCATGTTTGACTCGAAGTTTAGGTTCATATCTAACCAGGTTTCAAACAACGGGTTCATGTTTGACTCGAAGTTTAGGTTCATGTTTGACCTGGGATTCAAACAACGGGTTGATGTTTGACTCGAAGTTTAGGCTCATATTTGACCTGGGCTTCAAACAACGGGTTCATGTTTGACTCGAAGTTTAGGCTCATGTTTGACCTGGGATTCAAACAATGGGTTCATGTTTGACTCAAAGTTTAGGCTCATGTTTGACCTAGGCTTCAAACAACGGGTTCATGGTTGACTCGAGGTTTAGGCTCATGTTCGACCTGGGTTTCAAACTACGGGTTCGTGTTTGACTCAAAGTTTAGGTTCATGTTTGACCTAGGTTTCAAACAACGGGTTCATGTTTGACTCGAAGTTTAGGTTCATATCTGAGCTAGGTTTCAAACAATGGGTTCATGTTTAACTCGAAGTTTAGGTTCATGTTTGACCTGGGTTTCAAACAACGGGTTCATGTTTGACTCGGAGTTAAGGTTCATGTTTGACCTGGGTTTCAAACAACGGGTTAATGTTTGATTAGAAGTTTAGGTTCATGTTTGACCTGGGTTTCAAACAACGAGTTCATCTTTGACTCGAAGTTTAGGTTCATGTTTGACCTGGGATTCAAACAACGGGTTCATGTTTGACTCGAAGTTTAGGTTTATGTTTGACCTGGGTTTCAAACAATGGTTTCATGTTTGACTCGAAGTTTAGGTTCATGTTTGACCTAGGTTTCAAACAACGGGTTCGTGTTTGATTCGAAGTTTAGGTTTATGTTTGACCTGGGTTTCAAACAACGGGTTCATGTTTGATTCGAAGTTTAGGTTCATATCTGACCAGGTTTCAAACAACGGGTTAATGTTTGATTCGAAGTTTAGGTTCATGTTTGACCTGGGTTTCAAACAACGAGTTCATCTTTGACACGAAGTTTAGGTTCATGTTTGACCTAGGTTTCAAACAACGGGTTCATGTGTGATTCGAAGTTTAGGTTAATGTTTGACCTGAGTTTCAAACAACGGGTTCTTGTTTGACTCGAAGTTTAGGTTCATGTTTGACCTGGGTTTCAAACAACGAGTTCATGTTTGACTCGAAGTTTAGGTTCATATCTGACCAGGTTTCAAACAACGGGTTCATGTTTGACTCGAAGTTTAGGTTCATGTTTGACCTGGGATTCAAACAACGGGTTGATGTTTGACACGAAGTTTAGGCTCATGTTTGACTCAAAGTTTAGGCTCATGTTTGACCTAGGCTTCAAACAACGGGTTCATGGTTGACTCGAGGTTTAGGCTCATGTTCGACCTGGGTTTCAAACTACGGGTTCGTGTTTGACTCAAAGTTTAGGTTCATGTTTGACCTAGGTTTCAAACAACGGGTTCATGTGTGACTCGAAGTTTAGGTTCATATCTGACTAGGTTTCAAACAATGGGTTCATGTTTAACTCGAAGTTTAGGTTCATGTTTGACCAGGGTTTCAAACAACGGGTTCATGTTTGACTCGGAGTTAAGGTTCATGTTTGACCTGGGTTTCAAACAACGGGTTAATGTTTGATTCGAAGTTTAGGTTCATGTTTGACCTGGGTTTCAAACAACGAGTTCATCTTTGACTCAAAGTTTAGGTTTATGTTTGACCTGGGTTTCAAACAACGGGTTAATGTTTGATTCGAAGTTTAGGTTCATGTTTGACCTGGGTTTCAAACAACGAGTTCATCTTTGACTCAAAGTTTAGGTTCATGTTTGACCTGGGTTTCAAACAACGGGTTCATGTTTGACTCAAAGTTTAGGTTCATTTTTTACCTGGGTTTTAAACAACAAGTTCATGTTTGACTCGAAGTCTAGGTTCATATCTGACCTACTTTCAAACAACGGGTTCATGTTTTACTCGACGTTTAGGTTCATGTTTGAACTGGGCTTCAAACAACGGGTTCATATTTCACTCGAAGTTTAGTTTCATGTTTGACCTGGGCTTCAAACAACGGGTTCATGTTTGACTCGAAGTTTAGGCTCATGTTTGACCTGGGTTTCAAACAACGGGTTCATGTTTAACTCGAAGTTTAGGTTCATGTTTGACCTGGGTTTAAACAACGGGTTCATGTTTGACTCGGAGTTAAGGTTCTTGTTTGACCTGGGTTTCAAACAACGGGTTAATGTTTGATTCGAAGTTTAGGTTCATGTTTGACCTGGGTTTCAAACAACGAGTTCATCTTTGACACGAAGTTTAGGTTCATGTTTGACCTAGGTTTCAAACAACGGGTTCATGTGTGATTCGAAGTTTAGGTTAATGTTTGACCTGAGTTTCAAACAACGGGTTCTTGTTTGACTCGAAGTTTAGGTTCATGTTTGACCTGGGTTTCAAACAACAGGTTCATGTTTGACTCGAAGTTTAGGTTCATATCTGACCAGGTTTCAAACAACGGGTTCATGTTTGACTCGAAGTTTAGGTTTATGTTTGACCTGGGATTCAAACAACGGGTTCTTGTTTGACTCGAAGTTTAGGTTCATGTTTGACCTGGGTTTCAAACAACAGGTTCATGTTTGACTCGAAGTCTAGGTTCATATCTGACCTGCTTTCAAACAACGAGTTTATGTTTGACTCGAAGTATAGGTTTATGTTTGACTTGGGTTTCAAACAATGGGTTCATGTTTGACTCGAAGTTTAGGTTCATATCTGAGCTAGGTTTCAAACAATGGGTTCATGTTTAACTCGAAGTTTAGGTTCATGTTTGACCAGGGTTTCAAACAACGGGTTCATGTTTGACTCGGAGTTAAGGTTCATGTTTGACCTGGGTTTCAAACAACGGGTTAATGTTTGATTAGAAGTTTAGGTTCATGTTTGACCTGGGTTTCAAACAACGAGTTCATCTTTGACTCGAAGTTTAGGTTCATGTTTGACCTGGGATTCAAACAACGGGTTCATGTTTGACTCGAAGTTTAGGTTTATGTTTGACCTGGGTTTCAAACAATGGTTTCATGTTTGACTCGAAGTTTAGGTTCATGTTTGACCTAGGTTTCAAACAACGGGTTCGTGTTTGATTCGAAGTTTAGGTTTATGTTTGACCTGGGTTTCAAACAACGGGTTCATGTTTGACTCGAAGTTTAGGTTCATGTTTGACCTGGGTTTCAAACAACGAGTTCATGTTTGACTCGAAGTTTAGGTTCATATCTGACCAGGTTTCAAACAACGGGTTCATGTTTGACTCGAAGTTTAGGTTCATGTTTGACCTGGGATTCAAACAACGGGTTCATGTTTGACTCGAAGTTTAGGCTCATGTTTGACCTGGGCTTCAAACAACGGGTTCATGTTTGACTCGAAGTTTAGGCTCATGTTTGACCTGGGTTTCAAACAACGGGTTCATGTTTGACTCAAAGTTTAGGTTCATGTCTGACCTGGGATTCAAACAATGGGTTCATGTTTGACTCAAAGTTTAGGCTCATGTTTGACCTAGGCTTCAAACAACGGGTTCATGGTTGACTCGAGGTTTAGGCTTATGTTCGACCTGGGTTTCAAACTACGGGTTCATGTTTGACTCAAAGTTTAGGTTCATGTTTGACCGAGGTTTCAAACAACGGGTTCATGTTTGACTCGAAGTTTAGGTTCATATCTGACTAGGTTTCAAACAATGGGTTCATGTTTAACTCGAAGTTTAGGTTCATGTTTGACCAGGGTTTCAAACAACGGGTTCATGTTTGACTCGGAGTTAAGGTTCATGTTTGACCTGGGTTTCAAACAACGGGTTAATGTTTGATTCGAAGTTTAGGTTCATGTTTGACCTGGGTTTCAAACAACGAGTTCATCTTTGACTCAAAGTTTAGGTTCATGTTTGACCTGGGTTTCAAACAACGGGTTAATGTTTGATTCGAAGTTTAGGTTCATGTTTGACCTGGGTTTCAAACAACGAGTTCATCTTTGACTCAAAGTTTAGGTTCATGTTTGACCTGGGTTTCAAACAACGGGTTCATGTTTGACTCAAAGTTTAGGTTCATTTTTTACCTGGGTTTTAAACAACAAGTTCATGTTTGACTCGAAGTCTAGGTTCATATCTGACCTACTTTCAAACAACGGGTTCATGTTTTACTCGATGTTTAGGTTTATGTTTGAACTGGGCTTCAAACAACGGGTTCATATTTCACTCGAAGTTTAGTTTCATGTTTGACCTGGGCTTCAAACAACGGGTTCATGTTTGACTCGAAGTTTAGGCTCATGTTTGACCTGGGTTTCAAACAACGGGTTCATGTTTAACTCGAAGTTTAGGTTCATGTTTGACCTGGGTTTAAACAACGGGTTCATGTTTGACTCGGAGTTAAGGTTCTTGTTTGACCTGGGTTTCAAACAACGGGTTAATGTTTGATTCGAAGTTTAGGTTCATGTTTGACCTGGGTTTCAAACAACGAGTTCATCTTTGACACGAAGTTTAGGTTCATGTTTGACCTAGGTTTCAAACAACGGGTTCATGTGTGATTCGAAGTTTAGGTTAATGTTTGACCTGAGTTTCAAACAACGGGTTCTTGTTTGACTCGAAGTTTAGGTTCATGTTTGACCTGGGTTTCAAACAACAAGTTCATGTTTGACTCGAAGTTTAGGTTCATATCTGACCAGGTTTCAAACAACGGGTTCATGTTTGACTCGAAGTTTAGGTTTATGTTTGACCTGGGATTCAAACAACGGGTTCTTGTTTGACTCGAAGTTTAGGCTCATGTTTGACCTGGGCTTCAAATAACGGGTTCAAGTTTGATTCGAAGTTTAGGCTCATGTTTGACCTGGGTTTCAAACAACGGGTTCATGTTTGACTCAAAGTTTAGGTTCATGTTTGACCTGGGTTTCAAACAACGGGTTCATGTTTGACTCGGAGTTAAGGTTCATGTTTGACCTGGGTTTCAAACAACGGGTTAATGTTTGATTCGAAGTTTAGGTTCATGTTTGACCTGGGTTTCAAAAAACGAGTTCATCTTTGACTCAAAGTTTAGGTTCATGTTTGACCTGGGTTTCAAACAACGGGTTAATGTTTGATTCGAAGTTTAGGTTCATGTTTGACCTGGGTTTCAAACAACGAGTTCATCTTTGACTCAAAGTTTAGGTTCATGTTTGACCTGGGTTTCAAACAACGGGTTCATGTTTGACTCAAAGTTTAGGTTCATTTTTTACCTGGGTTTTAAACAACAAGTTCATGTTTGACTCGAAGTCTAGGTTCATATCTGACCTACTTTCAAACAACGGGTTCATGTTTTACTCGACGTTTAGGTTCATGTTTGAACTGGGCTTCAAACAACGGGTTCATATTTTACTCGAAGTTTAGTTTCATGTTTGACCTGGGCTTCAAACAACGGGTTCATGTTTGACTCGAAGTTTAGGCTCATGTTTGACCTGGGTTTCAAACAACGGGTTCATGTTTAACTCGAAGTTTAGGTTCATGTTTGACCTGGGTTTAAACAACGGGTTCATGTTTGACTCGGAGTTAAGGTTCTTGTTTGACCTGGGTTTCAAACAACGGGTTAATGTTTGATTCGAAGTTTAGGTTCATGTTTGACCTGGGTTTCAAACAACGAGTTCATCTTTGACTCAAAGTTTAGGTTCATGTTTGACCTGGGTTTCAAACAACGGGTTCATGTTTGACTCGAAGTTTAGGTTTATGTTTGACCTGGGTTTCAAACAATGGTTTCATGTTTGACTCGAAGTTTAGGTTCATGTTTGACCTAGGTTTCAAACAACGGGTTCGTGTTTGATTCGAAGTTTAGGTTTATGTTTGACCTGGGTTTCAAACAACGGGTTCATGTTTGACTCGAAGTTTAGGTTCATGTTTGACCTGGGTTTCAAACAACGAGTTCATGTTTGACTCGAAGTTTAGGTTCATATCTGACCAGGTTTCAAACAACGGGTTCATGTTTGACTCGAAGTTTAGGTTCATGTTTGACCTGGGATTCAAACAACGGGTTCATGTTTGACTCGAAGTTTAGGCTCATGTTTGACCTGGGCTTCAAACAACGGGTTCATGTTTGACTCGAAGTTTAGGCTCATGTTTGACCTGGGTTTCAAACAACGGGTTCATGTTTGACTCAAAGTTTAGGTTCATGTCTGACCTGGGATTCAAACAATGGGTTCATGTTTGACTCAAAGTTTAGGCTCATGTTTGACCTAGGCTTCAAACAACGGGTTCATGGTTGACTCGAGGTTTAGGCTCATGTTCGACCTGGGTTTCAAACTACGGGTTCATGTTTGACTCAAAGTTTAGGTTCATGTTTGACCGAGGTTTCAAACAACGGGTTCATGTTTGACTCGAAGTTTAGGTTCATATCTGACTAGGTTTCAAACAATGGGTTCATGTTTAACTCGAAGTTTAGGTTCATGTTTGACCAGGGTTTCAAACAACGGGTTCATGTTTGACTCGGAGTTAAGGTTCATGTTTGACCTGGGTTTCAAACAACGGGTTAATGTTTGATTCGAAGTTTAGGTTCATGTTTGACCCGGGTTTCAAACAACGAGTTCATCTTTGACTCAAAGTTTAGGTTCATGTTTGACCTGGGTTTCAAACAACGGGTTAATGTTTGATTCGAAGTTTAGGTTCATGTTTGACCTGGGTTTCAAACAACGAGTTCATCTTTGACTCAAAGTTTAGGTTCATGTTTGACCTGGGTTTCAAACAACGGGTTCATGTTTGACTCAAAGTTTAGGTTCATTTTTTACCTGGGTTTTAAACAACAAGTTCATGTTTGACTCGAAGTCTAGGTTCATATCTGACCTACTTTCAAACAACGGGTTCATGTTTTACTCGACGTTTAGGTTCATGTTTGAACTGGGCTTCAAACAACGGGTTCATATTTCACTCGAAGTTTAGTTTCATGTTTGACCTGGGCTTCAAACAACGGGTTCATGTTTGACTCGAAGTTTAGGCTCATGTTTGACCTGGGTTTCAAACAACGGGTTCATGTTTAACTCGAAGTTTAGGTTCATGTTTGACCTGGGTTTAAACAACAGGTTCATGTTTGACTCGGAGTTAAGGTTCTTGTTTGACCTGGGTTTCAAACAACGGGTTAATGTTTGATTCGAAGTTTAGGTTCATGTTTGACCTGGGTTTCAAACAACGAGTTCATCTTTGACACGAAGTTTAGGTTCATGTTTGACCTAGGTTTCAAACAACGGGTTCATGTGTGATTCGAAGTTTAGGTTAATGTTTGACCTGAGTTTCAAACAACGGGTTCTTGTTTGACTCGAAGTTTAGGTTCATGTTTGACCTGGGTTTCAAACAACAAGTTCATGTTTGACTCGAAGTTTAGGTTCATATCTGACCAGGTTTCAAACAACGGGTTCATGTTTGACTCGAAGTTTAGGTTTATGTTTGACCTGGGATTCAAACAACGGGTTCTTGTTTGACTCGAAGTTTAGGCTCATGTTTGACCTGGGCTTCAAATAACGGGTTCAAGTTTGATTCGAAGTTTAGGCTCATGTTTGACCAGGGTTTCAAACAACGGGTTCATGTTTGACTCAAAGTTTAGGTTCATGTTTGACCTGGGTTTCAAACAACGGGTTCATGTTTGACTCGGAGTTAAGGTTCATGTTTGACCTGGGTTTCAAACAACGGGTTAATGTTTGATTCGAAGTTTAGGTTCATGTTTGACCTGGGTTTCAAAAAACTAGTTCATCTTTGACTCAAAGTTTAGGTTCATGTTTGACCTGGGTTTCAAACAACGGGTTAATGTTTGATTCGAAGTTTAGGTTCATGTTTGACCTGGGTTTCAAACAACGAGTTCATCTTTGACTCAAAGTTTAGGTTCAAGTTTGACCTGGGTTTCAAACAACGGGTTCATGTTTTACTCAAAGTTTAGGTTCATTTTTTACCTGGGTTTTAAACAACAAGTTCATGTTTGACTCGAAGTCTAGGTTCATATCTGACCTACTTTCAAACAACGGGTTCATGTTTTACTCGACGTTTAGGTTCATGTTTGAACTGGGCTTCAAACAACGGGTTCATATTTTACTCGAAGTTTAGTTTCTTGTTTGACCTGGGCTTCAAACAACGGGTTCATGTTTGACTCGAAGTTTAGGCTCATGTTTGATCTGGGTTTCAAACAACGGGTTCATGTTTAACTCGAAGTTTAGGTTCATGTTTTACCTGGGTTTAAACAACGGGTTCATGTTTGACTCGGAGTTAAGGTTCTTGTTTGACCTGGGTTTCAAACAACGGGTTAATGTTTGATTCGAAGTTTAGGTTCATGTTTGACCTAGGTTTCAAACAACGAGTTCATCTTTGACACGAAGTTTAGGTTCATGTTTGACCTAGGTTTCAAACAACGGGTTCATGTGTGATTCGAAGTTTAGGTTAATGTTTGACCTGAGTTTCAAACAACGGGTTCTTGTTTGACTCGAAGTTTAGGTTCATGTTTGACCTGGGTTTCAAACAACAGGTTCATGTTTGACTCGAAGTTTAGGTTCATATCTGACCAGGTTTCAAACAACGGGTTCATGTTTGACTCGAAGTTTAGGTTTATGTTTGACCTGGGATTCAAACAACGGGTTCTTGTTTGACTCGAAGTTTAGGCTCATGTTTGACCAGGGCTTCAAATAACGGGTTCAAGTTTGATTCGAAGTTTAGGCTCATGTTTGACCTGGGTTTCAAACAACGGGTTCATGTTTGACTCAAAGTTTAGGTTCATGTTTGACCTGGGTTTCAAACAATGGGTTCATGTTTGACTCAAAGTTTAGTTTCATGTTTGACTCGAAGTTTAGGTTCATTTTTGAACTGGGTTTCAAACAACAGGTTCATGTTTGACACAAAGTTTAGGTTCATTTTTTACCTGGCTTTTAAACAACAAGTTCATGTTTGACTCGAAGTCTAGGTTCATATCTGACCTGCTTTTAAACAACGAGTTTATGTTTGACTCGAAGTATAGGTTCATGTTTGACTTGGGTTTCAAACAATGGGTTCATGTTTGACTCGAAGTTTAGGTTCATATCTGAGCTAGGTTTCAAACAATGGGTTCATGTTTAACTCGAAGTTTAGGTTCATGTTTGACCAGGGTTTCAAACAACGGGTTCATGTTTGACTCGGAGTTAAGGTTCATGTTTGACCTGGGTTTCAAACAACGGGTTAATGTTTGATTCGAAGTTTAGGTTCATGTTTGACCTGGGTTTCAAACAACGAGTTCATCTTTGACTCGAAGTTTAGGTTGATGTTTGACCTGGGTTTCAAACAACGGGTTCTTGTTTGACTCGAAGTTTAGGTTTATGTTTGACCTGGGTTTCAAACAATGGTTTCATGTTTGACTCGAAGTTTAGGTTCATGTTTGACCTAGGTTTCAAACAACGGGTTCGTGTTTGATTCGAAGTTTAGGTTTATGTTTGACCTGGGTTTCAAACAACGGGTTCATGTTTGACTCGAAGTTTAGGTTCATGTTTGACCTGGGTTTCAAACAACGAGTTCATGTTTGACTCGAAGTTTAGGTTCATATCTGACCAGGTTTCAAACAACGGGTTCATGTTTGACTCGAAGTTTAGGTTCATGTTTGACCTGGGATTCAAACAACGGGTTCATGTTTGACTCGAAGTTTAGGCTCATGTTTGACCTGGGCTTCAAACAACGGGTTCATGTTTGACTCGAAGTTTAGGCTCATGTTTGACTTGGGTTTCAAACAACGGGTTCATGTTTGACTCAAAGTTTAGGTTCATGTCTGACCTGGGATTCAAACAATGGGTTCATGTTTGACTCAAAGTTTAGGCTCATGTTTGACCTAGGCTTCAAACAACGGGTTCATGGTTGACTCGAGGTTTAGGCTCATGTTCGACCTGGGTTTCAAACTACGGGTTCATGTTTGACTCAAAGTTTAGGTTCATGTTTGACCGAGGTTTCAAACAACGGGTTCATGTTTGACTCGAAGTTTAGGTTCATATCTGACTAGGTTTCAAACAATGGGTTCATGTTTAACTCGAAGTTTAGGTTCATGTTTGACCAGGGTTTCAAACAACGGGTTCATGTTTGACTCGGAGTTAAGGTTCATGTTTGACCTGGGTTTCAAACAACGGGTTCATGTTTGACACGAAGTTTAGGCTCATGTTTGACCTGGGCTTCAAACAACGGGTTCATGTTTGACTCGAAGTTTAGGCTCATGTTTGACCTGGGTTTCAAACAACGGGTTCATGTTTGACTCAAAGTTTTGGTTCATGTTTGACCTGGGATTCAAACAACAAGTTCATGTTTGACTCGAAGTTTAGGTTCATATCTGACCAGGTTTCAAACAACGGGTTCATGTTTGACTCGAAGTTTAGGTTTATGTTTGACCTGGGATTCAAACAACGGGTTCTTGTTTGACTCAAAGTTTAGGCTCATGTTTGACCTGGGCTTCAAATAACGGGTTCAAGTTTGATTCGAAGTTTAGGCTCATGTTTGACCTGGGTTTCAAACAACGGGTTCATGTTTGACTCAAAGTTTAGGTTCATGTTTGACCTGGGTTTCAAACAACGGGTTCATGTTTGACTCGGAGTTAAGGTTCATGTTTGACCTGGGTTTCAAACAACGGGTTAATGTTTGATTCGAAGTTTAGGTTCATGTTTGACCTGGGTTTCAAAAAACGAGTTCATCTTTGACTCAAAGTTTAGGTTCATGTTTGACCTGGGTTTCAAACAACGGGTTAATGTTTGATTCGAAGTTTAGGTTCGTGTTTGACCTGGGTTTCAAACAACGAGTTCATCTTTGACTCAAAGTTTAGGTTCAAGTTTGACCTGGGTTTCAAACAACGGGTTCATGTTTTACTCAAAGTTTAGGTTCATTTTTTACTTGGGTTTTAAACAACAAGTTCATGTTTGACTCGAAGTCTAGGTTCATATCTGACCTACTTTCAAACAACGGGTTCATGTTTTACTCGACGTTTAGGTTCATGTTTGAACTGGGCTTCAAACAACGGGTTCATATTTTACTCGAAGTTTAGTTTCATGTTTGACCTGGGCTTCAAACAACGGGTTCATGTTTGACTCGAAGTTTAGGCTCATGTTTGACCTGGGTTTCAAACAACGGGTTCATGTTTAACTCGAAGTTTAGGTTCATGTTTGACCTGGGTTTAAACAACGGGTTCATGTTTGACTCGGAGTTAAGGTTCTTGTTTGACCTGGGTTTCAAACAACGGGTTAATGTTTGATTCGAAGTTTAGGTTCATGTTTGACCTAGGTTTCAAACAACGAGTTCATCTTTGACACGAAGTTTAGGTTCATGTTTGACCTAGGTTTCAAACAACGGGTTCATGTGTGATTCGAAGTTTAGGTTAATGTTTGAACTGAGTTTCAAACAACGGGTTCTTGTTTGACTCGAAGTTTAGGTTCATGTTTGACCTGGGTTTCAAACAACAGGTTCATGTTTGACTCGAAGTTTAGGTTCATATCTGACCAGGTTTCAAACAACGGGTTCATGTTTGACTCGAAGTTTAGGTTTATGTTTGACCTGGGATTCAAACAACGGGTTCTTGTTTGACTCGAAGTTTAGGCTCATGTTTGACCAGGGCTTCAAATAACGGGTTCAAGTTTGATTCGAAGTTTAGGCTCATGTTTGACCTGGGTTTCAAACAACGGGTTCATGTTTGACTCAAAGTTTAGGTTCATGTTTGACCTGGGTTTCAAACAACGGGTTCATGTTTGACTCGAAGTTTAGTTTCATGTTTGACTCGAAGTTTAGATTCATTTTTGAACTGGGTTTCAAACAACAGGTTCATGTTTGACACAAAGTTTAGGTTCATTTTTTACCTGGCTTTTAAACAACAAGTTCATGTTTGACTCGAAGTCTAGGTTCATATCTGACCTGCTTTTAAACAACGAGTTTATGTTTGACTCGAAGTATAGGTTCATGTTTGACTTGGGTTTCAAACAATGGGTTCATGTTTGACTCGAAGTTTAGGTTCATATCTGAGCTAGGTTTCAAACAATGGGTTCATGTTTAACTCGAAGTTTAGGTTCATGTTTGACCAGGGTTTCAAACAACGGGTTCATGTTTGACTCGGAGTTAAGGTTCATGTTTGACCTGGGTTTCAAACAACGGGTTAATGTTTGATTCGAAGTTTAGGTTCATGTTTGACCTGGGTTTCAAACAACGAGTTCATCTTTGACTCGAAGTTTAGGTTCATGTTTGACCTGGGTTTCAAACAACGGGTTCTTGTTTGACTCGAAGTTTAGGTTTATGTTTGACCTGGGTTTCAAACAATGGTTTCATGTTTGACTCGAAGTTTAGGTTCATGTTTGACCTAGGTTTCAAACAACGGGTTCGTGTTTGATTCGAAGTTTAGGTTTATGATTGACCTGGGTTTCAAACAACGGGTTCATGTTTGACTCGAAGTTTAGGTTCATGTTTGACCTGGGTTTCAAACAACGAGTTCATGTTTGACTCGAAGTTTAGGTTCATATCTGACCAGGTTTCAAACAACGGGTTCATGTTTGACTCGAAGTTTAGGTTCATGTTTGACCTGGGATTCAAACAACGGGTTCATGTTTGACTCGAAGTTTAGGCTCATGTTTGACCTGGGCTTCAAACAACGGGTTCATGTTTGACTCGAAGTTTAGGCTCATGTTTGACCTGGGTTTCAAACAACGGGTTCATGTTTGACTCAAAGTTTAGGTTCATGTCTGACCTGGGATTCAAACAATGGGTTCATGTTTGACTCAAAGTTTAGGCTCATGTTTGACCTAGGCTTCAAACAACGGGTTCATGGTTGACTCGAGGTTTAGGCTCATGTTCGACCTGGGTTTCAAACTACGGGTTCATGTTTGACTCAAAGTTTAGGTTCATGTTTGACCGAGGTTTCAAACAACGGGTTCATGTTTGACTCGAAGTTTAGGTTCATATCGGACTAGGTTTCAAACAATGGGTTCATGTTTAACTCGAAGTTTAGGTTCATGTTTGACCAGGGTTTCAAACAACGGGTTCATGTTTGACTCGGAGTTAAGGTTCATGTTTGACCTGGGTTTCAAACAACGGGTTCATGTTTGACACGAAGTTTAGGCTCATGTTTGACCTGGGCTTCAAACAACGGGTTCATGTTTGACTCGAAGTTTAGGCTCATGTTTGACCTGGGTTTCAAACAACGGGTTCATGTTTGACTCAAAGTTTTGGTTCATGTCTGACCTGGGATTCAAACAACAAGTTCATGTTTGACTCGAAGTTTAGGTTCATATCTGACCAGGTTTCAAACAACGGGTTCATGTTTGACTCGAAGTTTAGGTTTATGTTTGACCTGGGATTCAAACAACGGGTTCTTGTTTGACTCGAAGTTTAGGCTCATGTTTGACCTGGGCTTCAAATAACGGGTTCAAGTTTGATTCGAAGTTTAGGCTCATGTTTGACCTGGGTTTCAACCAACGGGTTCATGTTTGACTCAAAGTTTAGGTTCATGTTTGACCTGGGTTTCAAACAACGGGTTCATGTTTGACTCGGAGTTAAGGTTCATGTTTGACCTGGGTTTCAAACAACGGGTTAATGTTTGATTCGAAGTTTAGGTTCATGTTTGACCTGGGTTTCAAAAAACGAGTTCATCTTTGACTCAAAGTTTAGGTTCATGTTTGACCTGGGTTTCAAACAACGGGTTAATGTTAGATTCGAAGTTTAGGTTCATGTTTGACCTGGGTTTCAAACAACGAGTTCATCTTTGACTCAAAGTTTAGGTTCATGTTTGACCTGGGTTTCAAACAACGGGTTAATGTTTGATTCGAAGTTTAGGTTCATGTTTGACCTGGGTTTCAAACAACGAGTTCATCTTTGACTCAAAGTTTAGGTTCATGTTTGACCTGGGTTTCAAACAACGGGTTCATGTTTGACTCAAAGTTTAGGTTCATTTTTTACCTGGGTTTTAAACAACAAGTTCATGTTTGACTCGAAGTCTAGGTTCATATCTGACCTACTTTCAAACAACGGGTTCATGTTTTACTCGACGTTTAGGTTCATGTTTGAACTGGGCTTCAAACAACGGGTTCATATTTCACTCGAAGTTTAGTTTCATGTTTGACCTGGGCTTCAAACAACGGGTTCATGTTTGACTCGAAGTTTAGGCTCATGTTTGACCTGGGTTTCAAACAACGGGTTCATGTTTAACTCGAAGTTTAGGTTCATGTTTGACCTGGGTTTAAACAACGGGTTCATGTTTGACTCGGAGTTAAGGTTCTTGTTTGACCTGGGTTTCAAACAACAGGTTAATGTTTGATTCGAAGTTTAGGTTCATGTTTGACCTGGGTTTCAAACAACGAGTTCATCTTTGACACGAAGTTTAGGTTCATGTTTGACCTAGGTTTCAAACAACGGGTTCATGTGTGATTCGAAGTTTAGGTTAATGTTTTACCTGAGTTTCAAACAACGGGTTCTTGTTTGACTCGAAGTTTAGGTTCATGTTTCACCTGGGTTTCAAACAACAAGTTCATGTTTGACTCGAAGTTTAGGTTCATATCTGACCAGGTTTCAAACAACGGGTTCATGTTTGACTCGAAGTTTAGGTTTATGTTTGACCTGGGATTCAAACAACGGGTTCTTGTTTGACTCGAAGTTTAGTTTCATGTTTGACTCGAAGTTTAGGTTCATTTTTGAACTGGGTTTCAAACAACAGGTTCATGTTTGACACAAAGTTTAGGTTCATTTTTTACCTGGCTTTTAAACAACAAGTTCATGTTTGACTCGAAGTCTAGGTTCATATCTGACCTGCTTTTAAACAACGAGTTTATGTTTGACTCGAAGTATAGGTTCATGTTTGACTTGGGTTTCAAACAATGGGTTCATGTTTGACTCGAAGTTTAGGTTCATATCTGAGCTAGGTTTCAAACAATGGGTTCATGTTTAACTCGAAGTTTAGGTTCATGTTTGACCAGGGTTTCAAACAACGGGTTCATGTTTGACTCGGAGTTAAGGTTCATGTTTGACCTGGGTTTCAAACAACGGGTTAATGTTTGATTCGAAGTTTAGGTTCATGTTTGACCTGGGTTTCAAACAACGAGTTCATCTTTGACTCGAAGTTTAGGTTCATGTTTGACCTGGGTTTCAAACAACGGGTTCTTGTTTGACTCGAAGTTTAGGTTTATGTTTGACCTGGGTTTCAAACAATGGTTTCATGTTTGACTCGAAGTTTAGGTTCATGTTTGACCTAGGTTTCAAACAACGGGTTCGTGTTTGATTCGAAGTTTAGGTTTATGTTTGACCTGGGTTTCAAACAACGGGTTCATGTTTGACTCGAAGTTTAGGTTCATGTTTGACCTGGGTTTCAAACAACGAGTTCATGTTTGACTCGAAGTTTAGGTTCATATCTGACCAGGTTTCAAACAACGGGTTCATGTTTGACTCGAAGTTTAGGTTCATGTTTGACCTGGGATTCAAACAACGGGTTCATGTTTGACTCGAAGTTTAGGCTCATGTTTGACCTGGGTTTAAACAACGGGTTCATGTTTGACTCGGAGTTAAGGTTCTTGTTTGACCTGGGTTTCAAACAACAGGTTAATGTTTGATTCGAAGTTTAGGTTCATGTTTGACCTGGGTTTCAAACAACGAGTTCATCTTTGACACGAAGTTTAGGTTCATGTTTGACCTAGGTTTCAAACAACGGGTTCATGTGTGATTCGAAGTTTAGGTTAATGTTTTACCTGAGTTTCAAACAACGGGTTCTTGTTTGACTCGAAGTTTAGGTTCATGTTTCACCTGGGTTTCAAACAACAAGTTCATGTTTGACTCGAAGTTTAGGTTCATATCTGACCAGGTTTCAAACAACGGGTTCATGTTTGACTCGAAGTTTAGGTTTATGTTTGACCTGGGATTCAAACAACGGGTTCTTGTTTGACTCGAAGTTTAGGCTCATGTTTGACCTGGGCTTCAAATAACAGGTTCAAGTTTGATTCGAAGTTTAGGCTCATGTTTGACCTGGGTTTCAAACAACGGGTTCATGTTTGACTCAAAGTTTAGGTTCATGTTTGACCTGGGTTTCAAACAACGGGTTCATGTTTGACTCGGAGTTAAGGTTCATGTTTGACCTGGGTTTCAAACAACGGGTTAATGTTTGATTCGAAGTTTAGGTTCATGTTTGACCTGGGTTTCAAAAAACGAGTTCATCTTTGACTCAAAGTTTAGGTTCATGTTTGACCTGGGTTTCAAACAACGGGTTAATGTTTGATTCTAAGTTTAGGTTCATGTTTGACCTGGGTTTCAAACAACGAGTTCATCTTTGACTCAAAGTTTAGGTTCATATTTGACCTGGGTTTCAAACAACGGGTTCATGTTTGACTCAAAGTTTAGGTTCATTTTTTACCTGGGTTTTAAACAACAAGTTCATGTTTGACTCGAAGTCTAGGTTCATATCTGACCTACTTTCAAACAACGGGTTCATGTTTTACTCGACGTTTAGGTTCATGTTTGAACTGGGCTTCAAACAACGGGTTCATATTTTACTCGAAGTTTAGTTTCATGTTTGACCTGGGCTTCAAACAACGGGTTCATGTTTGACTCGAAGTTTAGGCTCATGTTTGACCTGGGTTTCAAACAACGGGTTCATGTTTAACTCGAAGTTTAGGTTCATGTTTGACCTGGGTTTAAACAACGGGTTCATGTTTGACTCGGAGTTAAGGTTCTTGTTTGACCTGGGTTTCAAACAACGGGTTAATGTTTGATTCGAAGTTTAGGTTCATGTTTGACCTGGGTTTCAAACAACGAGTTCATCTTTGACACGAAGTTTAGGTTCATGTTTGACCTAGGTTTCAAACAACGGGTTCATGTGTGATTCGAAGTTTAGGTTAATGTTTGACCTGAGTTTCAAACAACGGGTTCTTGTTTGACTCGAAGTTTAGGTTCATGTTTGACCTGGGTTTCAAACAACAGGTTCATGTTTGACTCGAAGTTTAGGTTCATATCTGACCAGGTTTCAAACAACGGGTTCATGTTTGACTCGAAGTTTAGGTTTATGTTTGACCTGGGATTCAAACAACGGGTTCTTTTTTGACTCGAAGTTTAGGCTCATGTTTGACCAGGGCTTCAAATAACGGGTTCAAGTTTGATTCGAAGTTTAGGCTCATGTTTGACCTGGGTTTCAAACAACGGGTTCATGTTTGACTCAAAGTTTAGGTTCATGTTTGACCTGGGTTTCAAACAACGGGTTCATGTTTGACTCGAAGTTTAGTTTCATGTTTGACTCGAAGTTTAGGTTCATTTTTGAACTGGGTTTCAAACAACAGGTTCATGTTTGACACAAAGTTTAGGTTCATTTTTTACCTGGCTTTTAAACAACAAGTTCATGTTTGACTCGAAGTCTAGGTTCATATCTGACCTGCTTTTAAACAACGAGTTTATGTTTGACTCGAAGTATAGGTTCATGTTTGACTTGGGTTTCAAACAATGGGTTCATGTTTGACTCGAAGTTTAGGTTCATATCTGAGCTAGGTTTCAAACAATGGGTTCATGTTTAACTCGAAGTTTAGGTTCATGTTTGACCAGGGTTTCAAACAACGGGTTCATGTTTGACTCGGAGTTAAGGTTCATGTTTGACCTGGGTTTCAAACAACGGGTTAATGTTTGATTCGAAGTTTAGGTTCATGTTTGACCTGGGTTTCAAACAACGAGTTCATCTTTGACTCGAAGTTTAGGTTCATGTTTGACCTGGGTTTCAAACAACGGGTTCTTGTTTGACTCGAAGTTTAGGTTTATGTTTGACCTGGGTTTCAAACAATGGTTTCATGTTTGACTCGAAGTTTAGGTTCATGTTTGACCTAGGTTTCAAACAACGGGTTCGTGTTTGATTCGAAGTTTAGGTTTATGTTTGACCTGGGTTTCAAACAACGGGTTCATGTTTGACTCGAAGTTTAGGTTCATGTTTGACCTGGGTTTCAAACAACGAGTTCATGTTTGACTCGAAGTTTAGGTTCATATCTGACCAGGTTTCAAACAACGGGTTCATGTTTGACTCGAAGTTTAGGTTCATGTTTGACCTGGGATTCAAACAACGGGTTCATGTTTGACTCGAAGTTTAGGCTCATGTTTGACCTGGGTTTAAACAACGGGTTCATGTTTGACTCGGAGTTAAGGTTCTTGTTTGACCTGGGTTTCAAACAACAGGTTAATGTTTGATTCGAAGTTTAGGTTCATGTTTGACCTGGGTTTCAAACAACGAGTTCATCTTTGACACGAAGTTTAGGTTCATGTTTGACCTAGGTTTCAAACAACGGGTTCATGTGTGATTCGAAGTTTAGGTTAATGTTTTACCTGAGTTTCAAACAACGGGTTCTTGTTTGACTCGAAGTTTAGGTTCATGTTTCACCTGGGTTTCAAACAACAAGTTCATGTTTGACTCGAAGTTTAGGTTCATATCTGACCAGGTTTCAAACAACGGGTTCATGTTTGACTCGAAGTTTAGGTTTATGTTTGACCTGGGATTCAAACAACGGGTTCTTGTTTGACTCGAAGTTTAGGCTCATGTTTGACCTGGGCTTCAAATAACAGGTTCAAGTTTGATTCGAAGTTTAGGCTCATGTTTGACCTGGGTTTCAAACAACGGGTTCATGTTTGACTCAAAGTTTAGGTTCATGTTTGACCTGGGTTTCAAACAACGGGTTCATGTTTGACTCGGAGTTAAGGTTCATGTTTGACCTGGGTTTCAAACAACGGGTTAATGTTTGATTCGAAGTTTAGGTTCATGTTTGACCTGGGTTTCAAAAAACGAGTTCATCTTTGACTCAAAGTTTAGGTTCATGTTTGACCTGGGTTTCAAACAACGGGTTAATGTTTGATTCTAAGTTTAGGTTCATGTTTGACCTGGGTTTCAAACAACGAGTTCATCTTTGACTCAAAGTTTAGGTTCATATTTGACCTGGGTTTCAAACAACGGGTTCATGTTTGACTCAAAGTTTAGGTTCATTTTTTACCTGGGTTTTAAACAACAAGTTCATGTTTGACTCGAAGTCTAGGTTCATATCTGACCTACTTTCAAACAACGGGTTCATGTTTTACTCGACGTTTAGGTTCATGTTTGAACTGGGCTTCAAACAACGGGTTCATATTTTACTCGAAGTTTAGTTTCATGTTTGACCTGGGCTTCAAACAACGGGTTCATGTTTGACTCGAAGTTTAGGCTCATGTTTGACCTGGGTTTCAAACAACGGGTTCATGTTTAACTCGAAGTTTAGGTTCATGTTTGACCTGGGTTTAAACAACGGGTTCATGTTTGACTCGGAGTTAAGGTTCTTGTTTGACCTGGGTTTCAAACAACGGGTTAATGTTTGATTCGAAGTTTAGGTTCATGTTTGACCTGGGTTTCAAACAACGAGTTCATCTTTGACACGAAGTTTAGGTTCATGTTTGACCTAGGTTTCAAACAACGGGTTCATGTGTGATTCGAAGTTTAGGTTAATGTTTGACCTGAGTTTCAAACAACGGGTTCTTGTTTGACTCGAAGTTTAGGTTCATGTTTGACCTGGGTTTCAAACAACAGGTTCATGTTTGACTCGAAGTTTAGGTTCATATCTGACCAGGTTTCAAACAACGGGTTCATGTTTGACTCGAAGTTTAGGTTTATGTTTGACCTGGGATTCAAACAACGGGTTCTTGTTTGACTCGAAGTTTAGGCTCATGTTTGACCAGGGCTTCAAATAACGGGTTCAAGTTTGATTCGAAGTTTAGGCTCATGTTTGACCTGGGTTTCAAACAACGGGTTCATGTTTGACTCAAAGTTTAGGTTCATGTTTGACCTGGGTTTCAAACAACGGGTTCATGTTTGACTCGAAGTTTAGTTTCATGTTTGACTCGAAGTTTAGGTTCATTTTTGAACTGGGTTTCAAACAACAGGTTCATGTTTGACACAAAGTTTAGGTTCATTTTTTACCTGGCTTTTAAACAACAAGTTCATGTTTGACTCGAAGTCTAGGTTCATATCTGACCTGCTTTTAAACAACGAGTTTATGTTTGACTCGAAGTATAGGTTCATGTTTGACTTGGGTTTCAAACAATGGGTTCATGTTTGACTCGAAGTTTAGGTTCATATCTGAGCTAGGTTTCAAACAATGGGTTCATGTTTAACTCGAAGTTTAGGTTCATGTTTGACCAGGGTTTCAAACAACGGGTTCATGTTTGACTCGGAGTTAAGGTTCATGTTTGACCTGGGTTTCAAACAACGGGTTAATGTTTGATTCGAAGTTTAGGTTCATGTTTGACCTGGGTTTCAAACAACGAGTTCATCTTTGACTCGAAGTTTAGGTTCATGTTTGACCTGGGTTTCAAACAACGGGTTCTTGTTTGACTCGAAGTTTAGGTTTATGTTTGACCTGGGTTTCAAACAATGGTTTCATGTTTGACTCGAAGTTTAGGTTCATGTTTGACCTAGGTTTCAAACAACGGGTTCGTGTTTGATTCGAAGTTTAGGTTTATGTTTGACCTGGGTTTCAAACAACGGGTTCATGTTTGACTCGAAGTTTAGGTTCATGTTTGACCTGGGTTTCAAACAACGAGTTCATGTTTGACTCGAAGTTTAGGTTCATATCTGACCAGGTTTCAAACAACGGGTTCATGTTTGACTCGAAGTTTAGGTTCATGTTTGACCTGGGATTCAAACAACGGGTTCATGTTTGACTCGAAGTTTAGGCTCATGTTTGACCTGGGCTTCAAACAACGGGTTCATGTTTGACTCGAAGTTTAGGCTCATGTTTGACCTGGGTGTCAAACAACGGGTTCATGTTTGACTCAAAGTTTAGGTTCATGTCTGACCTGGGATTCAAACAATGGGTTCATGTTTGACTCAAAGTTTAGGCTCATGTTTGACCTAGGCTTCAAACAACGGGTTCATGGTTGACTCGAGGTTTAGGCTCATGTTCGACCTGGGTTTCAAACTACGGGTTCATGTTTGACTCAAAGTTTAGGTTCATGTTTGACCTAGGTTTCAAACAACGGGTTCATGTTTGACTCGAAGTTTAGGTTCATATCTGACTAGGTTTCAAACAATGGGTTCATGTTTAACTCGAAGTTTAGGTTCATGTTTGACCAGGGTTTCAAACAACGGGTTCATGTTTGACTCGGAGTTAAGGTTCATGTTTGACCTGGGTTTCAAACAACGGGTTAATGTTTTATTCGAAGTTTAGGTTCATGTTTGACCTGGGTTTCAAACAACGAGTTCATCTTTGACTCAAAGTTTAGGTTCATGTTTGACCTGGGTTTCAAACAACGGGTTCATGTTTGACTCGAAGTTTAGGTTTATGTTTGACCTGGGTTTCAAACAATGGTTTCATGTTTGACTCGAAGTTTAGGTTCATGTTTGACCTAGGTTTCAAACAAAGGGTTCGTGTTTGATTCGAAGTTTAGGTTTATGTTTGACCTGGGTTTCAAACAACGGGTTCATGTTTGACTCGAAGTTTAGGTTCATGTTTGACCTGGGTTTCAAACAACGAGTTCATGTTTGACTCGAAGTTTAGGTTCATGTTTGACCTGGATTTCAAACAACGAGTTCATGTTTGACTCGAAGTTTAGGTTCATATCTGACCAGGTTTCAAACAACGGGTTCATGTTTGACTCGAAGTTTAGGTTCATGTTTGACCTGGGATTCAAACAACGGGTTCATGTTTGACACGAAGTTTAGGCTCATGTTTGACCTGGGCTTCAAACAACGGGTTCATGTTTGACTCGAAGTTTAGGCTCATGTTTGACCTGGGTTTCAAACAACGGGTTCATGTTTGACTCAAAGTTTTGGTTCATGTCTGGCCTGGGATTCAAACAACAAGTTCATGTTTGACTCGAAGTTTAGGTTCATATCTGACCAGGTTTCAAACAACGGGTTCATGTTTGACTCGAAGTTTAGGTTTATGTTTGACCTGGGATTCAAACAACGGGTTCTTGTTTGACTCGAAGTTTAGGCTCATGTTTGACCTGGGCTTCAAATAACGGGTTCAAGTTTGATTCGAAGTTTAGGCTCATGTTTGACCTGGGTTTCAAACAACGGGTTCATGTTTGACTCAAAGTTTAGGTTCATGTTTGACCTGGGTTTCAAACAACGGGTTCATGTTTGACTCGGAGTTAAGGTTCATGTTTGACCTGGGTTTCAAACAACGGGTTAATGTTTGATTCGAAGTTTAGGTTCATGTTTGACCTGGGTTTCAAAAAACGAGTTCATCTTTGACTCAAAGTTTAGGTTCATGTTTGACCTGGGTTTCAAACAACGGGTTAATGTTTGATTCGAAGTTTAGGTTCATGTTTGACCTGGGTTTCAAACAACGAGTTCATCTTTGACTCAAAGTTTAGGTTCATGTTTGACCTGGGTTTCAAACAACGGGTTCATGTTTGACTCAAAGTTTAGGTTCATGTCTGACCTGGGATTCAAACAATGGGTTCATGTTTGACTCAAAGTTTAGGCTCATGTTTGACCTAGGCTTCAAACAACGGGTTCATGGTTGACTCGAGGTTTAGGCTCATGTTCGACCTGGGTTTCAAACTACGGGTTCATGTTTGACTCAAAGTTTAGGTTCATGTTTGACCTAGGTTTCAAACAACGGGTTCATGTTTGACTCGAAGTTTAGGTTCATATCTGACTAGGTTTCAAACAATGGGTTCATGTTTAACTCGAAGTTTAGGTTCATGTTTGACCAGGGTTTCAAACAACGGGTTCATGTTTGACTCAGAGTTAAGGTTCATGTTTGACCTGGGTTTCAAACAACGGGTTAATGTTTTATTCGAAGTTTAGGTTCATGTTTGACCTGGGTTTCAAACAACGAGTTCATCTTTGACTCAAAGTTTAGGTTCATGTTTGACCTGGGTTTCAAACAACGGGTTCATGTTTGACTCGAAGTTTAGGTTTATGTTTGACCTGGGTTTCAAACAATGGTTTCATGTTTGACTCGAAGTTTAGGTTCATGTTTGACCTAGGTTTCAAACAAAGGGTTCGTGTTTGATTCGAAGTTTAGGTTTATGTTTGACCTGGGTTTCAAACAACGGGTTCATGTTTGACTCGAAGTTTAGGTTCATGTTTGACCTGGGTTTCAAACAACGAGTTCATGTTTGACTCGAAGTTTAGGTTCATGTTTGACCTGGATTTCAAACAACGAGTTCATGTTTGACTCGAAGTTTAGGTTCATATCTGACCAGGTTTCAAACAACGGGTTCATGTTTGACTCGAAGTTTAGGTTCATGTTTGACCTGGGATTCAAACAACGGTTTCATGTTTGACACGAAGTTTAGGCTCATGTTTGACCTGGGCTTCAAACAACGGGTTCATGTTTGACTCGAAGTTTAGGCTCATGTTTGACCTGGGTTTCAAACAACGGGTTCATGTTTGACTCAAAGTTTTGGTTCATGTCTGACCTGGGATTCAAACAATGGGTTCATGTTTGACTCGAAGTTTAGGTTCATGTTTGACCAGGGTTTCAAACAACGGGTTCATGTTTGACTCGGAGTTAAGGTTCATGTTTGACCTGGGTTTCAAACAACGGGTTAATGTTTGATTCGAAGTTTAGGTTCATGTTTGACCTGGGTTTCAAACAACGAGTTCATCTTTGACTCGAAGTTTAGGTTCATGTTTGACCTGGGTTTCAAACAACGGGTTCTTGTTTGACTCGAAGTTTAGGTTTATGTTTGACCTGGGTTTCAAACAATGGTTTCATGTTTGACTCGAAGTTTAGGTTCATGTTTGACCTAGGTTTCAAACAACGGGTTCGTGTTTGATTCGAAGTTTAGGTTTATGTTTGACCTGGGTTTCAAACAACGGGTTCATGTTTGACTCGAAGTTTAGGTTCATGTTTGACCTGGGTTTCAAACAACGAGTTCATGTTTGACTCGAAGTTTAGGTTCATATCTGACCAGGTTTCAAACAACGGGTTCATGTTTGACTCGAAGTTTAGGTTCATGTTTGACCTGGGATTCAAACAACGGGTTCATGTTTGACTCGAAGTTTAGGCTCATGTTTGACCTGGGCTTCAAACAACGGGTTCATGTTTGACTCGAAGTTTAGGCTCATGTTTGACCTGGGTTTCAAACAACGGGTTCATGTTTGACTCAAAGTTTAGGTTCATGTCTGACCTGGGATTCAAACAATGGGTTCATGTTTGACTCAAAGTTTAGGCTCATGTTTGACCTAGGCTTCAAACAACGGGTTCATGGTTGACTCGAGGTTTAGGCTCATGTTCGACCTGGGTTTCAAACTACGGGTTCATGTTTGACTCAAAGTTTAGGTTCATGTTTGACCGAGGTTTCAAACAACGGGTTCATGTTTGACTCGAAGTTTAGGTTCATATCTGACTAGGTTTCAAACAATGGGTTCATGTTTAACTCGAAGTTTAGGTTCATGTTTGACCAGGGTTTCAAACAACGGGTTCATGTTTGACTCGGAGTTAAGGTTCATGTTTGACCTGGGTTTCAAACAACGGGTTAATGTTTGATTCGAAGTTTAGGTTCATGTTTGACCTGGGTTTCAAACAACGAGTTCATCTTTGACTCAAAGTTTAGGTTCATGTTTGACCTGGGTTTCAAACAACGGGTTAATGTTTGATTCGAAGTTTAGGTTCATGTCTGACCTGGGTTTCAAACAACGAGTTCATCTTTGACTCAAAGTTTAGGTTCATGTTTGACCTGGGTTTCAAACAACGGGTTCATGTTTGACTCAAAGTTTAGGTTCATTTTTTACCTGGGTTTTAAACAACAAGTTCATGTTTGACTCGAAGTCTAGGTTCATATCTGACCTACTTTCAAACAACGGGTTCATGTTTTACTCGACGTTTAGGTTCATGTTTGAACTGGGCTTCAAACAACGGGTTCATATTTTACTCGAAGTTTAGTTTCATGTTTGACCTGGGCTTCAAACAACGGGTTCATGTTTGACTCGAAGTTTAGGCTCATGTTTGACCTGGGTTTCAAACAACGGGTTCATGTTTAACTCGAAGTTTAGGTTCATGTTTGACCTGGGTTTAAACAACGGGTTCATGTTTGACTCGGAGTTAAGGTTCTTGTTTGACCTGGGTTTCAAACAACGGGTTAATGTTTGATTCGAAGTTTAGGTTCATGTTTGACCTGGGTTTCAAACAACGAGTTCATCTTTGACACGAAGTTTAGGTTCATGTTTGACCTAGGTTTCAAACAACGGGTTCATGTGTGATTCGAAGTTTAGGTTAATGTTTGACCTGAGTTTCAAACAACGGGTTCTTGTTTGACTCGAAGTTTAGGTTCATGTTTGACCTGGGTTTCAAACAACAGGTTCATGTTTGACTCGAAGTTTAGGTTCATATCTGACCAGGTTTCAAACAACGGGTTCATGTTTGACTCGAAGTTTAGGTTTATGTTTGACCTGGGATTCAAACAACGGGTTCTTGTTTGACTCGAAGTTTAGGCTCATGTTTGACCAGGGCTTCAAATAACGGGTTCAAGTTTGATTCGAAGTTTAGGCTCATGTTTGACCTGGGTTTCAAACAACGGGTTCATGTTTGACTCAAAGTTTAGGTTCATGTTTGACCTGGGTTTCAAACAACGGGTTCATGTTTGACTCGAAGTTTAGTTTCATGTTTGACTCGAAGTTTAGGTTCATTTTTGAACTGGGTTTCAAACAACAGGTTCATGTTTGACACAAAGTTTAGGTTCATTTTTTACCTGGCTTTTAAACAACAAGTTCATGTTTGACTCGAAGTCTAGGTTCATATCTGACCTGCTTTTAAACAACGAGTTTATGTTTGACTCGAAGTTTAGGTTCATGTTTGACCTAGGTTTCAAACAACGGGTTCGTGTTTGATTCGAAGTTTAGGTTTATGTTTGACCTGGGTTTCAAACAACGGGTTCATGTTTGACTCGAAGTTTAGGTTCATGTTTGACCTGGGTTTCAAACAACGAGTTCATGTTTGACTCGAAGTTTAGGTTCATATCTGACCAGGTTTCAAACAACGGGTTCATGTTTGACTCGAAGTTTAGGTTCATGTTTGACCTGGGATTCAAACAACGGGTTCATGTTTGACTCGAAGTTTAGGCTCATGTTTGACCTGGGCTTCAAACAACGGGTTCATGTTTGACTCGAAGTTTAGGCTCATGTTTGACCTGGGTTTCAAACAACGGGTTCATGTTTGACTCAAAGTTTAGGTTCATGTCTGACCTGGGATTCAAACAATGGGTTCATGTTTGACTCAAAGTTTAGGCTCATGTTTGACCTAGGCTTCAAACAACGGGTTCATGGTTGACTCGAGGTTTAGGCTCATGTTCGACCTGGGTTTCAAACTACGGGTTCATGTTTGACTCAAAGTTTAGGTTCATGTTTGACCTAGGTTTCAAACAACGGGTTCATGTTTGACTCGAAGTTTAGGTTCATATCTGACTAGGTTTCAAACAATGGGTTCATGTTTAACTCGAAGTTTAGGTTCATGTTTGACCAGGGTTTCAAACAACGGGTTCATGTTTGACTCGGAGTTAAGGTTCATGTTTGACCTGGGTTTCAAACAACGGGTTAATGTTTTATTCGAAGTTTAGGTTCATGTTTGACCTGGGTTTCAAACAACGAGTTCATCTTTGACTCAAAGTTTAGGTTCATGTTTGACCTGGGTTTCAAACAACGGGTTCATGTTTGACTCGAAGTTTAGGTTTATGTTTGACCTGGGTTTCAAACAATGGTTTCATGTTTGACTCGAAGTTTAGGTTCATGTTTGACCTAGGTTTCAAACAAAGGGTTCGTGTTTGATTCGAAGTTTAGGTTTATGTTTGACCTGGGTTTCAAACAACGGGTTCATGTTTGACTCGAAGTTTAGGTTCATGTTTGACCTGGGTTTCAAACAACGAGTTCATGTTTGACTCGAAGTTTAGGTTCATGTTTGACCTGGATTTCAAACAACGAGTTCATGTTTGACTCGAAGTTTAGGTTCATATCTGACCAGGTTTCAAACAACGGGTTCATGTTTGACTCGAAGTTTAGGTTCATGTTTGACCTGGGATTCAAACAACGGTTTCATGTTTGACACGAAGTTTAGGCTCATGTTTGACCTGGGCTTCAAACAACGGGTTCATGTTTGACTCGAAGTTTAGGCTCATGTTTGACCTGGGTTTCAAACAACGGGTTCATGTTTGACTCAAAGTTTTGGTTCATGTCTGACCTGGGATTCAAACAATGGGTTCATGTTTGACTCGAAGTTTAGGTTCATGTTTGACCAGGGTTTCAAACAACGGGTTCATGTTTGACTCGGAGTTAAGGTTCATGTTTGACCTGGGTTTCAAACAACGGGTTAATGTTTGATTCGAAGTTTAGGTTCATGTTTGACCTGGGTTTCAAACAACGAGTTCATCTTTGACTCGAAGTTTAGGTTCATGTTTGACCTGGGTTTCAAACAACGGGTTCTTGTTTGACTCGAAGTTTAGGTTTATGTTTGACCTGGGTTTCAAACAATGGTTTCATGTTTGACTCGAAGTTTAGGTTCATGTTTGACCTAGGTTTCAAACAACGGGTTCGTGTTTGATTCGAAGTTTAGGTTTATGTTTGACCTGGGTTTCAAACAACGGGTTCATGTTTGACTCGAAGTTTAGGTTCATGTTTGACCTGGGTTTCAAACAACGAGTTCATGTTTGACTCGAAGTTTAGGTTCATATCTGACCAGGTTTCAAACAACGGGTTCATGTTTGACTCGAAGTTTAGGTTCATGTTTGACCTGGGATTCAAACAACGGGTTCATGTTTGACTCGAAGTTTAGGCTCATGTTTCACCTGGGCTTCAAACAACGGGTTCATGTTTGACTCGAAGTTTAGGCTCATGTTTGACCTGGGTTTCAAACAACGGGTTCATGTTTGACTCAAAGTTTAGGTTCATGTCTGACCTGGGATTCAAACAATGGGTTCATGTTTGACTCAAAGTTTAGGCTCATGTTTGACCTAGGCTTCAAACAACGGGTTCATGGTTGACTCGAGGTTTAGGCTCATGTTCGACCTGGGTTTCAAACTACGGGTTCATGTTTGACTCAAAGTTTAGGTTCATGTTTGACCGAGGTTTCAAACAACGGGTTCATGTTTGACTCGAAGTTTAGGTTCATATCTGACTAGGTTTCAAACAATGGGTTCATGTTTAACTCGAAGTTTAGGTTCATGTTTGACCAGGGTTTCAAACAACGGGTTCATGTTTGACTCGGAGTTAAGGTTCATGTTTGACCTGGGTTTCAAACAACGGGTTAATGTTTGATTCGAAGTTTAGGTTCATGTTTGACCTGGGTTTCAAACAACGAGTTCATCTTTGACTCAAAGTTTAGGTTCATGTTTGACCTGGGTTTCAAACAACGGGTTAATGTTTGATTCGAAGTTTAGGTTCATGTTTGACCTGGGTTTCAAACAACGAGTTCATCTTTGACTCAAAGTTTAGGTTCATGTTTGACCTGGGTTTCAAACAACGGGTTCATGTTTGACTCAAAGTTTAGGTTCATTTTTTACCTGGGTTTTAATCAACAAGTTCATGTTTGACTCGAAGTCTAGGTTCATATCTGACCTACTTTCGAACAACGGGTTCATGTTTTACTCGACGTTTAGGTTCATGTTTGAACTGGGCTTCAAACAACGGGTTCATATTTCACTTGAAGTTTAGTTTCATGTTTGACCTGGGCTTCAAACAACGGGTTCATGTTTGACTCGAAGTTTAGGCTCATGTTTGACCTGGGTTTCAAACAACGGGTTCATGTTTAACTCGAAGTTTAGGTTCATGTTTGACCTGGGTTTAAACAACGGGTTCATGTTTGACTCGGAGTTAAGGTTCTTGTTTGACCTGGGTTTCAAACAACGGGTTAATGTTTGATTCGAAGTTTAGGTTCATGTTTGACCTGGGTTTCAAACAACGAGTTCATCTTTGACACGAAGTTTAGGTTCATGTTTGACCTAGGTTTCAAACAACGGGTTCATGTGTGATTCGAAGTTTAGGTTAATGTTTGACCTGAGTTTCAAACAACGGGTTCTTGTTTGACTCGAAGTTTAGGTTCATGTTTGACCTGGGTTTCAAACAACAAGTTCATGTTTGACTCGAAGTTTAGGTTCATATCTGACCAGGTTTCAAACAACGGGTTCATGTTTGACTCGAAGTTTAGGTTTATGTTTGACCTGGGATTCAAACAAAGGGTTCTTGTTTGACTCGAAGTTTAGGCTCATGTTTGACCTGGGCTTCAAATAACGGGTTCAAGTTTGATTCGAAGTTTAGGCTCATGTTTGACCTGGGTTTCAAACAACGGGTTCATGTTTGACTCAAAGTTTAGGTTCATGTTTGACCTGGGTTTCAAACAACGGGTTCATGTTTGACTCGGAGTTAAGGTTCATGTTTGACCTGGGTTTCAAACAACGGGTTAATGTTTGATTCGAAGTTTAGGTTCATGTTTGACCTGGGTTTCAAAAAACGAGTTCATCTTTGACTCAAAGTTTAGGTTCATGTTTGACCTGGGTTTCAAACAACGGGTTAATGTTTGATTCGAAGTTTAGGTTCATGTTTGACCTGGGTTTCAAACAACGAGTTCATCTTTGACTCAAAGTTTAGGTTCATGTTTGACCTGGGTTTCAAACAACGGGTTCATGTTTGACTCAAAGTTTAGGTTCATTTTTTACCTGGGTTTTAAACAACAAGTTCATGTTTGACTCGAAGTCTAGGTTCATATCTGACCTACTTTCAAACAACGGGTGCATGTTTTACTCGACGTTTAGGTTCATGTTTGAACTGGGCTTCAAACAACGGGTTCATATTTTACTCGAAGTTTAGTTTCATGTTTGACCTGGGCTTCAAACAACGGGTTCATGTTTGACTCGAAGTTTAGGCTCATGTTTGACCTGGGTTTCAAACAACGGGTTCATGTTTAACTCGAAGTTTAGGTTCATGTTTGACCTGGGTTTAAAGAACGGGTTCATGTTTGACTCGGAGTTAAGGTTCTTGTTTGACCTGGGTTTCAAACAACGGGTTAATGTTTGATTCGAAGTTTAGGTTCATGTTTGACCTGGGTTTCAAACAACGAGTTCATCTTTGACACGAAGTTTAGGTTCATGTTTGACCTAGGTTTCAAACAACGGGTTCATGTGTGATTCGAAGTTTAGGTTAATGTTTGACCTGAGTTTCAAACAACGGGTTCTTGTTTGACTCGAAGTTTAGGTTCATGTTTGACCTGGGTTTCAAACAACAGGTTCATGTTTGACTCGAAGTTTAGGTTCATATCTGACCAGGTTTCAAACAACGGGTTCATGTTTGACTCGAAGTTTAGGTTTATGTTTGACCTGGGATTCAAACAACGGGTTCTTGTTTGACTCGAAGTTTAGGCTCATGTTTGACCAGGGCTTCAAATAACGGGTTCAAGTTTGATTCGAAGTTTAGGCTCATGTTTGACCTGGGTTTCAAACAACGGGTTCATGTTTGACTCAAAGTTTAGGTTCATGTTTGACCTGGGTTTCAAACAACGGGTTCATGTTTGACTCGAAGTTTAGTTTCATGTTTGACTCGAAGTTTAGGTTCATTTTTGAACTGGGTTTCAAACAACAGGTTCATGTTTGACACAAAGTTTAGGTTCATTTTTTACCTGGCTTTTAAACAACAAGTTCATGTTTGACTCGAAGTCTAGGTTCATATCTGACCTGCTTTTAAACAACGAGTTTATGTTTGACTCGAAGTATAGGTTCATGTTTGACTTGGGTTTCAAACAATGGGTTCATGTTTGACTCGAAGTTTAGGTTCATATCTGAGCTAGGTTTCAAACAATGGGTTCATGTTTAACTCGAAGTTTAGGTTCATGTTTGACCAGGGTTTCAAACAACGGGTTCATGTTTGAATCGGAGTTAAGGTTCATGTTTGACCTGGGTTTCAAACAACGGGTTAATGTTTGATTCGAAGTTTAGGTTCATGTTTGACCTGGGTTTCAAACAACGAGTTCATCTTTGACTCGAAGTTTAGGTTCATGTTTGACCTGGGTTTCAAACAACGGGTTCTTGTTTGACTCGAAGTTTAGGTTTATGTTTGACCTGGGTTTCAAACAATGGTTTCATGTTTGACTCGAAGTTTAGGTTCATGTTTGACCTAGGTTTCAAACAACGGGTTCGTGTTTGATTCGAAGTTTAGGTTTATGTTTGACCTGGGTTTCAAACAACGGGTTCATGTTTGACTCGAAGTTTAGGTTCATGTTTGACCTGGGTTTCAAACAACGAGTTCATGTTTGACTCGAAGTTTAGGTTCATATCTGACCAGGTTTCAAACAACGGGTTCATGTTTGACTCGAAGTTTAGGTTCATGTTTGACCTGGGATTCAAACAACGGGTTCATGTTTGACTCGAAGTTTAGGCTCATGTTTGACCTGGGCTTCAAACAACGGGTTCATGTTTGACTCGAAGTTTAGGCTCACGTTTGACCTGGGTTTCAAACAACGGGTTCATGTTTGACTCAAAGTTTAGGTTCATGTCTGACCTGGGATTCAAACAATGGGTTCATGTTTGACTCAAAGTTTAGGCTCATGTTTGACCTAGGCTTCAAACAACGGGTTCATGGTTGACTCGAGGTTTAGGCTCATGTTCGACCTGGGTTTCAAACTACGGGTTCATGTTTGTCTCAAAGTTTAGGTTCATGTTTGACCTAGGTTTCAAACAACGGGTTCATGTTTGACTCGAAGTTTAGGTTCATATCTGACTAGGTTTCAAACAATGGGTTCATGTTTAACTCGAAGTTTAGGTTCATGTTTGACCAGGGTTTCAAACAACGGGTTCATGTTTGACTCGGAGTTAAGGTTCATGTTTGACCTGGGTTTTAAACAACGGGTTAATGTTTTATTCGAAGTTTAGGTTCATGTTTGACCTGGGTTTCAAACAACGAGTTCATCTTTGACTCAAAGTTTAGGTTCATGTTTGACCTGGGTTTCAAACAACGGGTTCATGTTTGACTCGAAATTTAGGTTTATGTTTGACCTGGGTTTCAAACAATGGTTTCATGTTTGACTCGAAGTTTAGGTTCATGTTTGACCTAGGTTTCAAACAAAGGGTTCGTGTTTGATTCGAAGTTTAGGTTTATGTTTGACCTGGGTTTCAAACAACGGGTTCATGTTTGACTCGAAGTTTAGGTTCATGTTTGACCTGGGTTTCAAACAACGAGTTCATGTTTGAGTCGAAGTTTAGGTTCATGTTTGACCTGGATTTCAAACAACGAGTTCATGTTTGACTCGAAGTTTAGGTTCATATCTGACCAGGTTTCAAACAACGGGTTCATGTTTGACTCGAAGTTTAGGTTCATGTTTGACCTGGGATTCAAACAACGGGTTCATGTTTGACACGAAGTTTAGGCTCATGTTTGACCTGGGCTTCAAACAACGGGTTCATGTTTGACTCGAAGTTTAGGCTCATGTTTGACCTGGGTTTCAAACAACGGGTTCATGTTTGACTCAAAGTTTTGGTTCATGTCTGACCTGGGATTCAAACAATGGGTTCATGTTTGACTCAAAGTTTAGGCTCAGGTTTGACCAAGGCTTCAAACAACGGGTTCATGGTTGACTCGAGGTTTAGGCTCATGTTCGACCTGGGTTTCAAACTACGGGTTCATGTTTGACTCGAAGTTTAGGTTCATGTTTGACCTAGGTTTCAAACAAAGGGTTCGTGTTTGATTCGAAGTTTAGGTTTATGTTTGACCTGGGTTTCAAACAACGGGTTCATGTTTGACTCGAAGTTTAGGTTCATATTTGACCTGGGTTTCAAACAACGAGTTCATGTTTGACTCGAAGTTTAGGTTCATGTTTGACCTGGATTTCAAACAACGAGTTCATGTTTGACTCGAAGTTTAGGTTCATATCTGACCAGGTTTCAAACAACGGGTTCATGCTTGACTCGAAGTTTAGGTTCATGTTTGACCTGGGATTCAAACAACGGGTTCATGTTTGACACGAAGTTTAGGCTCATGTTTGACCTGGGCTTCAAACAACGGGTTCATGTTTGACTCGAAGTTTAGGCTCATGTTTGACCTGGGTTTCAAACAACGGGTTCATGTTTGACTCAAAGTTTAGGTTCATGTCTGACCTGGGATTCAAACAATGGGTTCATGTTTGACTCAAAGTTTAGGCTCAGGTTTGACCAAGGCTTCAAACAACGGGTTCATGGTTGACTCGAGGTTTAGGCTCATGTTCGACCTGGGTTTCAAACTACGGGTTCATGTTTGACTCAAAGTTTAGGTTCATGTTTGACCTAGGTTTCAAACAACGGGTTCATGTTTGACTCGAAGTTTAGGTTCATATCTGACCAGGTTTCAAACAATGGGTTCATGTTTGACTCGAAGTTTAGGTTCATGTTAGACCTGGGATTCAAACAACGGGTTCTTGTTTGACTCGATGTTTAGGCTCATGTTTGACCTGGGCTTCAAACAACAGGTTCATGTTTGACTCGAAGTTTTGGCTCATGTTTGACCTGGGTTTCAAACAACGGGTTCATGTTTGACTCAAAGTTTAGGTTCATGTTTGACCTGGGTTTCAAACAACGGGTTCATGTTTGACTCGAAGTTTAGGTTCATGTTTGACTCAAAGTTTAGGTTCATTTTTGACCTGGGTTTCAAACAACAGGTTCATGTTTGACTCAAAGTTTAGGTTCATTTTTTACCTGGGTTTTAAATAACAAGTTCATGTTTGACTCGAAGTCTAGGTTCATATCTGACCTGCTTTCAAACAACGGGTTCATGTTTTACTCGACGTTTAGGTTCATGTTTGAACTGGGCTTCAAACAACGGGTTCATATTTTACTCGAAGTTTAGTTTCATGTTTGACCTGGGCTTCAAACAACGGGTTCATGTTTGACTCGAAGCTTAGGCTCATGTTTGACCTGGGTTTCAAACAACGGGTTCATGTTTAACTCGAAGTTTAGGTTCATGTTTGACCTGGGTTTCAAACAACGGGTTCATGTTTGACTCGGAGTTAAGGTTCTTGTTTGACCTGGGTTTCAAACAACGGGTTAATGTTTGATTCGAAGTTTAGGTTCATGTTTGACCTGGGTTTCAAACAACGAGTTCATCTTTGACTCGAAGTTTAGGTTCATGTTTGACCTGGGCTTCAAACAACGGGTTCATGTGTGATTCGAAGTTTAGGTTAATGTTTGACCTGAGTTTCAAACAACGGGTTCTTGTTTGACTCGAAGTTTAGGTTTATCTTTGACCTGGGTTTCAAAAAACGGGTTCCTGTTTGACTCGAAGTTTAGGTTCATGTTTGACCTGGGTTACAAACAACGGGTTCGTGTTTGACTCGAAGTTTAGGTTCATGTTTGACTCGAAGTTTAGGTTCATTTTTGAACTGGGTTTCAAACAACAGGTTCATGTTTGACACAAAGTTTAGGTTCATTTTTTACCTGGGTTTTAAACAACAAGTTCATGTTTGACTCGAAGTCTAGGTTCATATCTGACCTGCTTTCAAACAACGAGTTTATGTTTGACTCGAAGTATAGGTTCATGTTTGACTTGGGTTTCAAACAATGGGTTCATGATTGACTCGAAGTTTAGGTTCATATCTGACCTAGGTTTCAAACAATGGGTTCATGTTTAACTTGAAGTTTAGGTTCATGTTTGACCAGGTTTTCAAACAACGGGTTCATGTTTGACTCGGAGTTAAGGTTCATGTTTGACCTGGGTTTCAAACAACGGGTTAATGTTTGATTCGAAGTTTAGGTTCATGTTTGACCTGGGTTTCAAACAACGAGTTCATCTTTGACTCGAAGTTTAGGTTCTTGTTTGACCTGGGATTCAAACAATGGGTTCATGTTTGACTCAAAGTTTAGGCTCATGTTTGACCTAGGCTTCAAACAACGGGTTCATGGTTGACTCGAGGTTTAGGCTCATGTTCGACCAGGGTTTCAAACTACGGGTTCATGTTTGACTCAAAGTTTAGGTTCATGTTTGACCTAGGTTTCAAACAACGGGTTCATGTTTGACTCGAAGTTTAGGTTCATATCTGACTAGGTTTCAAACAATGGGTTCATGTTTAACTCGAAGTTTAGGTTCATGTTTGACCAGGGTTTCAAACAACGGGTTCATGTTTGACTCGGAGTTAAGGTTCATGTTTGACCTGGGTTTCAAACAACGGGTTAATGTTTGATTCGAAGTTTAGGTTCATGTTTAACCTGGGTTTCAAACAACGAGTTCATCTTTGACTCAAAGTTTAGGTTCATGTTTGACTTGGGTTTCAAACAATGGGTTCATGTTTGACTCGAAGTTTAGGTTTATGTTTGACCTGGGTTTCAAACAATGGTTTCATGTTTGACTCGAAGTTTAGGTTCATGTTTGACCTAGGTTTCAAACAAAGGGTTCGTGTTTGATTCGAAGTTTAGGTTTATGTTTGACCTGGGTTTCAAACAACGGGTTCATGTTTGACTCGAAGTTTAGGTTCATGTTTGACCTGGGTTTCAAACAACGAGTTCATGTTTGACTCGAAGTTTAGGTTCATGTTTGACCTGGATTTCAAACAACGAGTTCATGTTTGACTCGAAGTTTAGGTTCATATCTGACCAGGTTTCAAACAACGGGTTCATGTTTGACTCGAAGTTTAGGTTCATGTTTGACCTGAGTTTCAAACAACGGGTTCTTGTTTGACTCGAAGTTTAGGTTCATGTTTGACCTGGGTTTCAAAAAACGGGTTCCTGTTTGACTCGAAGTTTAGGTTCATGTTTGACCTGGGTTTCAAACAACGAGTTCATCTTTGACTCGAAGTTTAGGTTCTTGTTTGACCTGGGATTCAAACAATGGGTTCATGTTTGACTCAAAGTTTAGGCTCATGTTTGACCTAGGCTTCAAACAACGGGTTCATGGTTGACTCGAGGTTTAGGCTCATGTTCGACCTGGGTTTCAAACTACGGGTTCATATTTGACTCAAAGTTTAGGTTCATGTTTGACCTGGGTTTCAAACAACGAGTTCATCTTTGACTCGAAGTTTAGGTTCTTGTTTGACCTGGGATTCAAACAATGGGTTCATGTTTGACTCAAAGTTTAGGCTCATGTTTGACCTAGGCTTCAAACAACGGGTTCATGGTTGACTCGAGGTTTAGGCTCATGTTCGACCAGGGTTTCAAACTACGGGTTCATGTTTGACTCAAAGTTTAGGTTCATGTTTGACCTAGGTTTCAAACAACGGGTTCATGTTTGACTCGAAGTTTAGGTTCATATCTGACTAGGTTTCAAACAATGGGTTCATGTTTAACTCGAAGTTTAGGTTCATGTTTGACCAGGGTTTCAAACAACGGGTTCATGTTTGACTCGGAGTTAAGGTTCATGTTTGACCTGGGTTTCAAACAACGGGTTAATGTTTGATTCGAAGTTTAGGTTCATGTTTAACCTGGGTTTCAAACAACGAGTTCATCTTTGACTCAAAGTTTAGGTTCATGTTTGACTTGGGTTTCAAACAACGGGTTCATGTTTGACTCGAAGTTTAGGTTTATGTTTGACCTGGGTTTCAAACAATGGTTTCATGTTTGACTCGAAGTTTAGGTTCATGTTTGACCTAGGTTTCAAACAAAGGGTTCGTGTTTGATTCGAAGTTTAGGTTTATGTTTGACCTGGGTTTCAAACAACGGGTTCATGTTTGACTCGAAGTTTAGGTTCATGTTTGACCTGGGTTTCAAACAACGAGTTCATGTTTGACTCGAAGTTTAGGTTCATGTTTGACCTGGATTTCAAACAACGAGTTCATGTTTGACTCGAAGTTTAGGTTCATATCTGACCAGGTTTCAAACAACGGGTTCATGTTTGACTCGAAGTTTAGGTTCATGTTTGACCTGAGTTTCAAACAACGGGTTCTTGTTTGACTCGAAGTTTAGGTTCATGTTTGACCTGGGTTTCAAAAAACGGGTTCCTGTTTGACTCGAAGTTTAGGTTCATGTTTGACCTGGGTTTCAAACAACGAGTTCATCTTTGACTCGAAGTTTAGGTTCTTGTTTGACCTGGGATTCAAACAATGGGTTCATGTTTGACTCAAAGTTTAGGCTCATGTTTGACCTAGGCTTCAAACAACGGGTTCATGGTTGACTCGAGGTTTAGGCTCATGTTCGACCTGGGTTTCAAACTACGGGTTCATATTTGACTCAAAGTTTAGGTTCATGTTTGACCTAGGTTTCAAACAACGGGTTCATGTTTGACTCGAAGTTTAGGTTCATATCTGATTAGGTTTCAAACAATGGGTTCATGTTTAACTCGAAGTTTAGGTTCATGTTTGACCAGGGTTTCAAACAACGGGTTCATGTTTGACTCGGAGTTAAGGTTCATGTTTGACCTGGGTTTCAAACAACGGGTTAATGTTTGATTCGAAGTTTAGTTTCATGTTTGACCTGGGTTTCAAACAACGAGTTCATCTTTGACTCAAAGTTTAGGTTCATGTTTGACCTGGGTTTCAAACAACGGGTTCATGTTTGACTCGAAGTTTAGGTTTATGTTTGACCTGGGTTTCAAACAATGGTTTCATGTTTGACTCGAAGTTTAGGTTCATGTTTGACCTAGGTTTCAAACAAAGGGTTCGTGTTTGATTCGAAGTTTAGGTTTATGTTTGACCTGGGTTTCAAACAACGGGTTCATGTTTGACTCGAAGTTTAGGTTCATGTTTGACCTGGGTTTCAAACAACGAGTTCATGTTTGACTCGAAGTTTAGGTTCATGTTTGACCTGGATTTCAAACAACGAGTTCATGTTGGACTCGAAGTTTAGGTTCATATCTGACCAGGTTTCAAACAACGGGTTCATGTTTGACTCGAAGTTTAGGTTCATGTTTGACCTGGGATTCAAACAACGGGTTCATGTTTGACACGAAGTTTAGGCTCATGTTTGACCTGGGCTTCAAACAACGGGTTCATGTTTGACTCGAAGTTTAGGCTCATGTTTGACCTGGGTTTCAAACAACGGGTTCATGTTTGACTCAAAGGTTAGGTTCATGTCTGACCTGGGATTCAAACAATGAGTTCATGTTAGACTCAAAGTTTAGGCTCAGGTTTGACCTAGGCTTCAAACAACGGGTTCATGGTTGACTCGAGGTTTAGGCTCATGTTCGACCTGGGTTTCAAACTATGGGTTCATGTTTGACTCAAAGTTTAGGTTCATGTTTGACCTAGGTTTCAAACAACGGGTTCATGTTTGACTCGAAGTTTAGGTTCATATCTGACAAGGTTTCAAACAATGGGTTCATGTTTGACTCGAAGTTTAGGTTCATGTTTGACCTGGGATTCAAACAACGGGTTCTTGTTTGACTCGAAGTTTAGGCTCATGTTTGACCTGGGCTTCAAAGAACAGGTTCATGTTTGACTCGAAGTTTTGGCTCATGTTTGACCTGGGTTTCAAACAACGGGTTCATGTTTGACTCGAAGTTTAGGTTCATTTTTGAACTGGGTTTCAAGCAACAGGTTCATGTTTGACACAAAGTTTAGGATCATTTTTTACCTAGCTTTTAAACAACAAGTTCATGTTTGACTCGAAGTCTAAGTTCATATCTGACCTGCTTTCAAACAACGAGTTTATGTTTGACTCGAAGTATAGGTTCATGTTTGAATTGGGTTTCAAACAATGGGTTCATGTTTGACTCGAAGTTTAGGTTCATATCTGACCTAGGTTTCAAACAATAGGTTCATGTTTAACTCGAAGTTTAGGTTCATGTTTGACCAGGGTTTCAAACAACGGGTTCATGTTTGACTCGGAGTTAAGGTTCATGTTTGACCTGGGTTTCAAACAACGGGTTAATGTTTGATTCGAAGTTATGGTTCATGTTTGACCTGGGTTTCAAACAACGAGTTCATGTTTGACTCGAAGTTTAGGTTCATATCTGACCAGGTTTCAAACAACGGGTTCATGTTTGACTCGAAGTTTAGGTTCATGTTTGACCTGGGTTTCAAACAACGGGTTCATGTTTGACTCGAAGTTTAGGTTTATGTTTGACCTGGGTTTCAAACAATGGTTTCATGTTTGACTCGAAGTTTAGGTTCATGTTTGACCTAGGTTTCAAACAACGGGTTCGTGTTTGATTCGAAGTTTAGGTTTATGTTTGACCTGGGTTTCAAACAACGGGTTCATGTTTGACTCGAAGTTTAGGTTCATGTTTGACCTGGGTTTCAAACAACGAGTTCATGTTGACTCAAAGTTTAGGTTCATGTTTGACCCGGATTTCAAACAACGAGTTCATGTTTGACTCGAAGTTTAGGTTCATATCTGACCAGGTTTCAAACAACTGGTTCATGTTTGACTCGAAGTTTAGGTTCATGTTTGACCTGGGATTCAAACAACGGGTTCATGTTTGACTCGAAGTTTAGGCTCATGTTTGACCTGGGCTTCAAACAACGGGTTCATGTTTGACTCGAAGTTTAGGCTCATGTTTGACCTGGGTTTCAAACAACGGGTTCATGTTTGACTCAAAGTTTAGGTTCATGTATGACCTGGGATTCAAACAATGGGTTCATGTTTGACTCAAAGTTTAGGCTCATGTTTGACCTAGGCTTCGAACAACGGGTTCATGGTTGACTCGAGGTTTAGGCTCATGTTCGACCTGGGTTTCAAACTACGGGTTCATGTTTGACTCAAAGTTTAGGTTCATGTTTGACCTAGGTTTCAAACAACGGGTTCATGTTTGACTCGAAGTTTAGGTTCATATCTGACCAGGATTCAAACAATGGGTTCATGTTTAACTCGAAGTTTAGGTTCATGTTTGACCAGGGTTTCAAACAACGGGTTCATGTTTGACTCGGAGTTAAGGTTCATGTTTGACCTGGGTTTCAAACAACGGGTTAATGTTTAATTCGAAGTTATGGTTCATGTTTGACCTGGGTTTCAAACAACGAGTTCATGTTTGACTCGAAGTTTAGGTTCATATCTGACCAGGTTTCAAACAACGGGTTCATGTTTGACTCGAAGTTTAGGTTCATGTTTGACCTGGGTTTCAAACAAAGGGTTCATGTTTGACTCGAAGTTTAGGTTTATGTTTGACCTGGGTTTCAAACAATGGTTTCATGTTTGACTCGAAGTTTAGGTTTATGTTTGACCTAGGTTTCAAACAACGGGTTCGTGTTTGATTCGAAGTTTAGGTTTATGTTTGACCTGGGTTTCAAACAACGGGTTCATGTTTGACTCAAAGTTTAGGTTCATGTTTGACCTGGGTTTCAAACAACGACTTCATGTTTGACTCAAAGTTTAGGTTCATGTTTGACCTGGATTTCAAACAACGAGTTCATGTTTGACTCGAAGTTTAGGTTCATATCTGACCAGGTTTCAAACAACGGGTTCATGTTTGACTCGAAGTTTAGGTTCATGTTTGACCTGGGATTCAAACAACGGGTTCATGTTTGACACGGAGTTTAGGCTCATGTTTGACCTGGGCTTCAAACAACGGGTTCATGTTTGACTCGAAGTTTAGGCTCATGTTTGACCTGGGATTCAAACAACGGGTTCATGTTTGACTCAAAGGTTAGGTTCATGTCTGACCTGGGATTCAAACAATGAGTTCATGTTAGACTCAAAGTTTAGGCTCAGGTTTGACCTAGGCTTCAAACAACGGGTTCATGGTTGACTCGAGGTTTAGGCTCATGTTCGACCTGGGTTTCAAACTACGGGTTCATGTTTGACTCAAAGTTTAGGTTCATGTTTGACCTAGGTTTCAAACAACGGGTTCATGTTTGACTCGAAGTTTAGGTTCATATCTGACCAGGTTTCAAACAATGGGTTCATGTATGACTCGAAGTTTAGGTTCATGTTTGACCTGGGATTCAAACAACGGGTTCTTGTTTGACTCGAAGTTTAGGCTCATGTTTGACCTGGGCTTCAAAGAACAGGTTCATGTTTGACTCGAAGTTTTGGCTCATGTTTGACCTGGGTTTCAAACAACGGGTTCATGTTTGACTCGAAGTTTAGGTTCATTTTTGAACTGGGTTTCAAGCAACAGGTTCATGTTTGACACAAAGTTTAGGATCATTTTTTACCTAGCTTTTAAACAACAAGTTCATGTTTGACTCGAAGTCTAGGTTCATATCTGACCTGCTTTCAAACAACGAGTTTATGTTTGACTCGAAGTATAGGTTCATGTTTGACTTGGGTTTCAAACAATGGGTTCATGTTTGACTCGAAGTTTAGGTTCATATCTGACCTAGGTTTCAAACAATGGGTTCATGTTTAACTCGAAGTTTAGGTTCATGTTTGACCAGGGTTTCAAACAACGGGTTCATGTTTGACTCGGAGTTAAGTTCATGTTTGACCTGGGTTTCAAACAACGGGTTAATGTTTGATTCGAAGTTATGGTTCATGTTTGACCTGGGTTTCAAACAACGAGTTCATGTTTGACTCGAAGTTTAGGTTCATATCTGACCAGGTTTCAAACAACGGGTTCATGTTTGACTCGAAGTTTAGGTTCATGTTTGACCTGGGTTTCAAACAACGGGTTCATGTTTGACTCGAAGTTTAGGTTTATGTTTGACCTGGGTTTCAAACAATGGTTTCATGTTTGACTCGAAGTTTAGGTTCATGTTTGACCTAGGTTTCAAACAACGGGTTCGTGTTTGATTCGAAGTTTAGGTTTATGTTTGACCTGGGTTTCAAACAACGGGTTCATGTTTGACTCGAAGTTTAGGTTCATGTTTGACCTGTGTTTCAAACAACGAGTTCATGTTTGACTCAAAGTTTAGGTTCATGTTTGACCCGGATTTCAAACAACGAGTTCATGTTTGACTCGAAGTTTAGGTTCATATCTGACCAGGTTTCAAACAACTGGTTCATGTTTGACTCGAAGTTTAGGTTCATGTTTGACCGGGGCTTCAAACAACGGGTTCATGTTTGACTCGAAGTTTAGGCTCATGTTTGACCTGGGTTTCAAACAACGGGTTCATGTTTGACTCAAAGTTTAGGTTCATGTATGACCTGGGATTCAAACAATGGGTTCATGTTTGACTCAAAGTTTAGGCTCATGTTTGACCTAGGCTTCAAACAACGGGTTCATGGTTGACTCGAGGTTTAGGCTCATGTTCGACCTGGGTTTCAAACTACGGGTTCATGTTTGACTCAAAGTTTAGGTTCATGTTTGACCTAGGTTTCAAACAACGGGTTCATGTTTGACTCGAAGTTTAGGTTCATATCTGACCAGGATTCAAACAATGGGTTCATGTTTAACTCGAAGTTTAGGTTCATGTTTGACCAGGGTTTCAAACAACGGGTTCATGTTTGACTCGGAGTTAAGGTTCATGTTTGACCTGGGTTTCAAACAACGGGTTAATGTTTGATTCGAAGTTTAGGTTCATGTTTGACCTGGGTTTCAAACAACGAGTTCATCTTTGACTCAAAGTTTAGGTTCATGTTTGACCTGGGTTTCAAACAACGGGTTCATGTTTGACTCGAAGTTTAGGTTTATGTTTGACCTGGGTTTCAAACAATGGTTTCATGTTTGACTCGAAGTTTAGGTTCATGTTTGACCTAGTTTCAAACAACGGGTTCGTGTTTGATTCGAAGTTTAGGTTTATGTTTGACCTGGGTTTCAAACAACGGGTTCATGTTTGACTCGAAGTTTAGGTTCATGTTTGACCTGTGTTTCAAACAACGAGTTCATGTTTGACTCAAAGTTTAGGTTCATGTTTGACCCGGATTTCAAACAACGAGTTCATGTTTGACTCGAAGTTTAGGTTCATATCTGACCAGGTTTCAAACAACTGGTTCATGTTTGACTCGAAGTTTAGGTTCATGTTTGACCTGGGATTCAAACAACGGGTTCATGTTTGACTCGAAGTTTAGGCTCATGTTTGACCTGGGCTTCAAACAACGGGTTCATGTTTGACTCGAAGTTTAGGCTCATGTTTGACCTGGGTTTCAAACAACGGGTTCATGTTTGACTCAAAGTTTAGGTTCATGTATGACCTGGGATTCAAACAATGGGTTCATGTTTGACTCAAAGTTTAGGCTCATGTTTGACCTAGGCTTCAAACAACGGGTTCATGGTTGACTCGAGGTTTAGGCTCATGTTCGACCTGGGTTTCAAACTACGGGTTCATGTTTAACTCAAAGTTTAGGTTCATGTTTGACCTAGGTTTCAAACAACGGGTTCATGTTTGACTCGAAGTTTAGGTTCATATCTGACCAGGATTCAAACAATGGGTTCATGTTTAACTCGAAGTTTCGGTTCATGTTTGACCAGGGTTTCAAACAACGGGTTCATGTTTGACTCGGAGTTAAGGTTCATGTTTGACCTGGGTTTCAAACAACGGGTTAATGTTTGATTCGAAGTTTAGGTTCATGTTTGACCTGGGTTTCAAACAACGAGTTCATCTTTGACTCAAAGTTTAGGTTCATGTTTGACCTGGGTTTCAAACAACGGGTTCATGTTTGACTCAAAGTTTAGGTTTATGTTTGACCTGGGTTTCAAACAATGGTTTCATGTTTGACTCGAAGTTTAGGTTCTTGTTTGACCTAGGTTTCAAACAACGGGTTCGTGTTTGATTCGAAGTTTAGGTTTATGTTTAACCTGGGTTTCAAACAACGAGTTCATGTTTGACTCGAAGTTTAGCTTCATGTTTGACCTGGGTTTCAAACAACGAGTTCATGTTTAACACGAAGTTTAGGTTCATGTTTGACCTGGATTTCAAACAACGAGTTCATGTTTGACTCGAAGTTTAGGTTCATATCTGACCAGGTATCAAACAACGGGTTCATGTTTGACTCGAAGTTTAGGTTCATGTTTGACCTGGGATTCAAACAACGGGTTCATGTTTGACTCGAAGTTTAGGCTCATGTTTGACCTGGGCTTCAAACAACGGGTTCATGTTTGACTCGAATTTTAGGCTCATGTTTGACCTGGGTTTCAAACAACGGGTTCATGTTTGACTCAAAGTTTAGGTTCATGTCTGACCTGGGATTCAAACAATGGGTTCATGTTTGACTCAAAGTTTAGGCTCATGTTTGACCTAGGCTTCAAACAACGGGTTCATGGTTGACTCGAGGTTTAGGCTCATGTTCGACCTGGGTTTCAAACTACGGGTCCATGTTTGACTCAAAGTTTAGGTTCATGTTTGACCTAGGTTTCAAACAACGGGTTCATGTTTGACTCGAAGTTTAGGTTCATATCTGACCAGGTTTCAAACAATGGGTTCATGTTTGACTCGAAGTTTAGGTTCATGTTTGACCTGGGATTCAAACAACGGGTTCTTGTTTGACTCGAAGTTTAGGCTCATGTTTGACCTGGGCTTCAAACAACAGGTTCATGTTTGACTCGAAGTTTAGGCTCATGTTTGACATGGGTTTCAAACAACGGGTTCATGTTTGACTCAAAGTTTAGGTTCATGTTTGACCTGGGTTTCAAACAACGGGTTCATGTTTGACTCGAAGTTTAGGTTCATGTTTGACTCGAAGTTTAGGTTCATTTTTGACTTGGGTTTCAAACAACAGGTTCATGTTTGACTCAAAGTTTAGGTTCATTTTTTACCTGGGTTTTAAACAACAAGTTCATGTTTGACTCGAAGTCTAGGTTCATATCTGACCTACTTTCAAACAATGGGTTCATGTTTTACTCGACGTTTAGGTTCATGTTTGAACTGGGCTTCAAACAACGGGTTCATATTTTACTCGAAGTTTAGTTTCATGTTTGACCTGGGCTTCAAACAACGGGTTCATGTTTGACTCGAAGTTTAGGCTCATGTTTGACCTGGGTTTCAAACAACGGTTTCATGTTTAACTCGAAGTTTAGGTTCATGTTTGACCTGGGTTTAAACAACGGGTTCATGTTTGACTCGGAGTTAAGGTTCTGGTTTGACCTGGGTTTCAAACAACGGGTTAATGTTTGATTCGAAGTTTAGGTTCATGTTTGACCTGGGTTTCAAACAACGAGTTCATCTTTGACTCGAAGTTTAGGTTCATGTTTGACCTAGGTTTCAAACAACGGGTTCATGTGTGATTCGAAGTTTAGGTTAATGTTTGACCTGAGTTTCAAACAACGGGTTCTTGTTTGACTCGAAGTTTAGGTTCATGTTTGACCTGGGTTTCAAACAACAGGTTCATGTTTGACTCGAAGTTTAGGTTCATATCTGACCAGGTTTCAAACAACGGGTTCATGTTTGACTCGAAGTTTAGGTTCATGTTTGACCTGGGATTCAAACAACGGGTTCTTGTTTGACTCGAAGTTTAGGCTCATGTTTGACCTGGGCTTCAAATAACGGGTTCAAGTTTGATTCGAAGTTTAGGCTCATGTTTGACCTGGGTTTCAAACAACGGGTTCATGTTTGACTCAAAGTTTAGGTTCATGTTTGACCTGGGTTTCAAACAACGGGTTCATGTTTGACTCGAAGTTTAGGTTCATGTTTGACTCGAAGTTTAGGTTCATTTTTGAACTGGGTTTCAAACAACAGGTTCAAGTTTGACACAAAGTTTAGGTTCATTTTTTACCTGGATTTTAAACAACAAGTTCATGTTTGACTCGAAGTCTAGGTTCATATCTGACCTGCTTTCAAACAATGGGTTCATGTTTAACTCGAAGTTTAGGTTCATGTTTGACCAGGGTTTCAAACAACGGGTTCATGTTTGACTCGGAGTTAAGGTTCATGTTTGACCTGGGTTTCAAACAACGGGTTAATGTTTGATTCGAAGTTTAGGTTCATGTTTGACCTGGGTTTCAAACAACGAGTTCATCTTTGACTCGAAGTTTAGGTTCATGTTTGACCAGGGTTTCAAACAACGGGTTCATGTTTGACTCGAAGATTAGGTTTATGTTTGACCTGGGTTTCAAACAATGGTTTCATGTTTGACTCGAAGTTTAGGTTCATGTTTGACCTAGGTTTCAAACAACAGGTTCGTGTTTGATTCGAAGTTTAGGTTTATGTTTGACCTGGGTTTCAAACAACGGATTCATGTTTGACTCGAAGTTTAGGTTCATGTTTGACGTGGGTTTCAAACAACGAGTTCATGTTTGACTCGAAGTTTAGGTTCATATCTGACCAGGTTTCAAACAACGGGTTCATGTTTGACTCGAAGTTTAGGTTCATGTTTGACCTGGGATTCAAACAACAGGTTCATGTTTGACTCGAAGTTTAGGCTCATGTTTGACCTGGGCTTCAAACAACGGGTTCATGTTTGACTCGAAGTTTAGGCTCATGTTTGACCTGGGTTTCAAACAACGGGTTCATGTTTGACTCAAAGTTTAGGTTCATGTCTGACCTGGGATTCAAACAATGGGTTCATGTTTGACTCAAAGTTTAGGCTCATGTTTGACCTAGGCTTCAAACAACGGGTTCAGGGTTGACTCGAGGTTTAGGCTCATGTTCGACCTGGGTTTCAAACTACGGGTTCATGTTTGACTCAAAGTTTAGGTTCATGTTTGACCTAGGTTTCAAACAACGGGTTCATGTTTGACTCGAAGTTTAGGTTCATATCTGACTAGGTTTCAAACAATGGGTTCATGTTTACTCGATGTTTAGGTTCATGTTTGACCAGGGTTTCAAACAACGGGTTCATGTTTGACTCGGAGTTAAGGTTCATGTTTGACCTGGGTTTCAAACAACGGGTTAATGTTTGATTCGAAGTTTAGGTTCATGTTTGACCTGGGTTTCAAACAACGAGTTCATATTTGACTCAAAGTTTAGGTTCATGTTTGACCTGAGTTTCAAACAACGGATTCATGTTTGACTCGAAGTTTAGGTTTATGTTTGACTTGGGTTTCAAACAATGGTTTCATGTTTGACTCGAAGTTTAGGTTCATGTTTGACCTAGGTTTCAAACAAAGGGTTCGTGTTTGATTCGAAGTTTAGGTTTATGTTTGACCTGGGTTTCAAACAACGGGTTCATGTTTGACTCGAAGATTAGGTTCATGTTTGACCTGGGTTTCAAACAATGAGTTCATGTTTGACTCGAAGTTTAGGTTCATGTTTGACCTGGATTTCAAACAACGAGTTCATGTTTGACTCGAAGTTTAGATTCATATCTGACCAGGTTTCAAACAACGGGTTCATTTTTGACTCGAAGTTTAGGTTCATGTTTGACCTGGGATTCAAACAACGGGTTCATGTTTGACACGAAGTTTAGGCTCATGTTTGACCTGGGCTTCAAAAAACGGGTTCATGTTTGACTCGAAGTTTAGGCTCATGTTTGACCTGGGTTTCAAACAACGGGTTCATGTTTGACTCAAAGTATAAGTTCATGTCTGACCTGGGATTCAACAATGGGTTCATGTTTGACTCAAAGTTTAGGCTCAGGTTTGACCTAGGCTTCAAACAACGGGTTCATGGTTGACTCGAGGTTTAGGCTCATGTTCGACCTGGGTTTCAAACTACGGGTTCATGTTTGACTCAAAGTTTAGGTTCATGTTTGACCTAGGTTTCAAATAATGGGTTCGTGTTTGATTCGAAGTTTAGGTTTATGTTTGACCTGGGTTTCAAACAACGGGTTCATGTTTGACTCGAAGTTTAGGTTCATGTTTGACCTGGGTTTCAAACAACGAGTTCATGTTTGACTCGAAGTTTAGGTTCATGTTTGACCTGGATTTCAAACAACGGGTTCATGTTTGACTCAAAGTTTAGGTTCATGTCTGACCTGGGATTCAAACAATGGGTTCATGTTTGACTCAAAGTTTAGGCTCATGTTTGACCTAGGCTTCAAACAACGGGTTCAGGGTTGACTCGAGGTTTAGGCTCATGTTCGACCTGGGTTTCAAACAACGGGTTCATGTTTGACTCAAAGTTTAGGTTCATGTTTGACCTAGGTTTCAAACAACGGGTTCATGTTTGACTCGAAGTTTAGGTTCATATCTGACTAGGTTTCAAACAATGGGTTCATGTTTAACTCGAACTTTAGGTTCATGTTTGACCAGGGTTTCAAACAACGGGTTCATGTTTGACTCGGAGTTAAGGTTCATGTTTGACCTGGGTTTCAAACAACGGGTTAATGTTTGATTCGAAGTTTAGGTTCATGTTTGACCTGGGTTTCAAACAACGAGTTCATATTTGACTCAAAGTTTAGGTTCATGTTTGACCTGGGTTTCAAACAACGGATTCATGTTTGACTCGAAGTTTAGGTTTATGTTTGACTTGGGTTTCAAACAATGGTTTCATGTTTGACTCGAAGTTTAGGTTCATGTTTGACCTAGGTTTCAAACAAAGGGTTCGTGTTTGATTCGAAGTTTAGGTTTATGTTTGACCTGGGTTTCAAACAACGGGTTCATGTTTGACTCGAAGTTTAGGTTCATGTTTGACCTGGGTTTCAAACAATGAGTTCATGTTTGACTCGAAGTTTAGGTTCATGTTTGACCTGGATTTCAAACAACGAGTTCATGTTTGACTCGAAGTTTAGGTTCATATCTGACCAGGTTTCAAACAACGGGTTCATGTTTGACTCGAAGTTTAGGTTCATGTTTGACCTGGGATTCAAACAACGGGTTCATGTTTGACACGAAGTTTAGGCTCATGTTTGACCTGGGCTTCAAAAAACGGGTTCATGTTTGACTCGAAGTTTAGGCTCATGTTTGACCTGGGTTTCAAACAACGGGTTCATGTTTGACTCAAAGTATAGGTTCATGTCTGACCTGGGATTCAAACAATGGGTTCATGTTTGACTCAAAGTTTAGGCTCAGGTTTGACCTAGGCTTCAAACAACGGGTTCATGGTTGACTCGAGGTTTAGGCTCATGTTCGACCTGGGTTTCAAACTACGGGTTCATGTTTGACTCAAAGTTTAGGTTCATGTTTGACCTAGGTTTCAAACAATGGGTTCGTGTTTGATTCGAAATTTAAGTTTATGTTTGACCTGGGTTTCAAACAACGGGTTCATGTTTGACTCGAAGTTTAGGTTCATGTTTGACCTGGGTTTCAAACAACGAGTTCATGTTTGACTCGAAGTTTAGGTTCATGTTTGACCTGGATTTCAAACAACGGGTTCATGTTTGACTCAAAGTTTAGGTTCATGTCTGACCTGGGATTCAAACAATGGGTTCATGTTTGACTCAAAGTTTAGGCTCATGTTTGACCTAGGCTTCAAACAACGGGTTCAGGGTTGACTCGAGGTTTAGGCTCATGTTCGACCTGGGTTTCAAACAACGGGTTCATGTTTGACTCAAAGTTTAGGTTCATGTTTGACCTAGGTTTCAAACAACGGGTTCATGTTTGACTCGAAGTTTAGGTTCATATCTGACTAGGTTTCAAACAATGGGTTCATGTTTAACTCGAAGTTTAGGTTCATGTTTGACCAGGGTTTCAAACAACGGGTTCATGTTTGACTCGGAGTTAAGGTTCATGTTTGACCTGGGTTTCAAACAACGGGTTAATGTTTGATTCGAAGTTTAGGTTCATGTTTGACCTGGGTTTCAAACAACGAGTTCATATTTGACTCAAAGTTTAGGTTCATGTTTGACCTGGGTTTCAAACAACGGATTCATGTTTGACTCGAAGTTTAGGTTTATGTTTGACTTGGGTTTCAAACAATGGTTTCATGTTTGACTCGAAGTTTAGGTTCATGTTTGACCTAGGTTTCAAACAAAGGGTTCGTGTTTGATTCGAAGTTTAGGTTTATGTTTGACCTGGGTTTCAAACAACGGGTTCATGTTTGACTCGAAGTTTAGGTTCATGTTTGACCTGGGTTTCAAACAATGAGTTCATGTTTGACTCGAAGTTTAGGTTCATGTTTGACCTGGATTTCAAACAACGAGTTCATGTTTGACTCGAAGTTTAGGTTCATATCTGACCAGGTTTCAAACAACGGGTTCATGTTTGACTCGAAGTCTAGGTTCATGTTTGACCTGGGATTCAAACAACGGGTTCATGTTTGACACGAAGTTTAGGCTCATGTTTGACCTGGGCTTCAAAAAACGGGTTCATGTTTGACTCGAAGTTTAGGCTCATGTTTGACCTGGGTTTCAAACAACGGGTTCATGTTTGACTCAAAGTATAGGTTCATGTCTGACCTGGGATTCAAACAATGGGTTCATGTTTGACTCAAAGTTTAGGCTCAGGTTTGACCTAGGCTTCAAACAACGGGTTCATGGTTGACTCGAGGTTTAGGCTCATGTTCGACCTGGGTTTCAAACTACGGGTTCATGTTTGACTCAAAGTTTAGGTTCATGTTTGACCTAGGTTTCAAACAATGGGTTCGTGTTTGATTCGAAGTTTAGGTTTATGTTTGACCTGGGTTTCAAACAACGGGTTCATGTTTGACTCGAAGTTTAGGTTCATGTTTGACCTGGGTTTCAAACAACGAGTTCATGTTTGACTCGAAGTTTAGGTTCATGTTTGACCTGGATTTCAAACAACGAGTTCATGTTTGACTCGAAGTTTAGGTTCATATCTGACCAGGTTTCAAACAACGGGTTCATGTTTGACTCGAAGTTTAGGTTCATGTTTGACCTGGGATTCAAACAACGGGTTCATGTTTGACACGAAGTTTAGGCTCATGTTTGACCTGGGCTTCAAACAACGGGTTCATGTTTGACTCGAAGTTTAGGCTCATGTTTGACCTGGGTTTCAAACAACGGGTTCATGTTTGACTCAAAGTATAGGTTCATGTCTGACCTGGGATTCAAACAATGGGTTCATGTTTGACTCAAAGTTTAGGCTCAGGTTTGACCTAGGCTTCAAACAACGGGTTCATGGTTGACTCGAGGTTTAGGCTCATGTTCGACCTGGGTTTCAAACTACGGGTTCATGTTTAACTCAAAGTTTAGGTTCATGTTTGAACTAGGTTTCAAACAACGGGTTCATGTTTGACTCGAAGTTTAGGTTCATATCTGACCAGGTTTCAAACAATGGGTTCATGTTTGACTCGAAGTTTAGGTTCATGTTTGACCTGGGATTCAAACAACGGGTTCTTGTTTGACTCGAAGTTTAGGCTCATGTTTGACCTGGGCTTCAAACAACAGGTTCATGTTTGACTCGAAGTTTTGGCTCATGTTTGACCTGGGTTTCAAACAACGGGTTCATGTTTGACTCAAAGTTTAGGTTCATGTTTGACCTGGGTTTCAAACAACGGGTTCATGTTTGACTCGAAGTTTAGGTTCATGTTTGACTCGAAGTTTAGGTTGATTTTTGACCTGGGTTTCAAACAACAGGTTCATGTTTGACTCAAAGTTTAGGTTCATTTTTTACCTGGGTTTTAAACAACAAGTTCATGTTTGACTCGAAGTCTAGGTTCATATCTGACCTGCTTTCAAACAACGGGTTCATGTTTTACTCGACGTTTAGGTTCATGTTTGAACTGGGCTTTAAACAACGGGTTCATATTTTACTCGAAGTTTAGGTTCATGTTTAACCTGGGATTCAAACAACGGGTTCTTATTTGACTCGAAGTTTAGGCTCATGTTTGACCTGGGCTTCAAACAACAGGTTCATGTTTGACTCGAAGTTTTGGCTCATGTTTGACCTGGGTTTCAAACAACGGGTTCATGTTTGACTCAAAGTTTAGGTTCATGTTTGACCTGGGTTTCAAACAACGGGTTCATGTTTGACTCGAAGTTTAGGTTCATGTTTGACTCGAAGTTTAGGTTCATTTTTGACCTGGGTTTCAAACAACAGGTTCATGTTTGACTCAAAGTTTAGGTTCATTTTTTACCTGGGTTTTAAACAACAAGTTCATGTTTGACTCGAAGTCTAGGTTCATATCTGACCTGCTTACAAACAACGGGTTCATGTTTTACTCGACGTTTAGGTTCATGTTTGAACTGGGCTTCAAACAACGGGTTCATATTTTACTCGAAGTTTAGTTTCATGTTTGACCTGGGCTTCAAACAACGGGTTAATGTTTGATTCGAAGTTTAGGTTCATGTTTGACCTGGGTTTCAAACAACAAGTTCATCTTTGACTCAAAGTTTAGGTTCATGTTTGACCTGGGTTTCAAACAACGGGTTCATGTTTGACTCGAAGTTTAGGTTTATGTTTGACCTGGGTTTCAAACAATGGTTTCATGTTTGACTCGAAGCTTAGGTTCATGTTTGACCTAGGTTTCAAACAAAGGGTTCGTGTTTGATTCGAAGTTTAGGTTCATGTTTGACCTGGGATTCAAACAACGGGTTCATGTTTGACACGAAGTTTAGGCTCATGTTTGACCTGGGATTCAAACAACGGGTTCATGTTTGACTCGAAGTTTAGGCTCATGTTTGACCTGGGGTTCAAACAACGGGTTCATGTTTGACTCAAAGGTTAGGTTCATGTCTGACCTGGGATTCAAACAATGGGTTCATGTTTGACTCAAAGTTTAGGCTCAGGTTTGACCTAGGCTTCAAACAACGGGTTCATGGTTGACTCGAGGTTTAGGCTCATGTTCGACCTGGGTTTCAAACTACGGGTTCATGTTTGACTCAAAGTTTAGGTTCATGTTTGACCAAGGTTTCAAACAACGGGTTCATGTTTGACTCGAAGTTTAGGTTCATATCTGACCAGGTTTCAAACAATGGGTTCATGTTTGACTCGAAGTTTAGGTTCATGTTTGACCTGGGATTCAAACAACGGGTTCTTGTTTGACTCGAAGTTTAGGCTCATGTTTGACCTGGGCTTCAAACAACAGGTTCATGTTTGACTCGAAGTTTTGGCTCATCTTTGACCTGGGTTTCAAACAACGGGTTCATGTTTGACTCAAAGTTTAGGTTCATGTTTGACCTGGGTTTCAAACAACGGGTTCATGTTTGACTCGAAGTTTAGGTTCATGTTTGACTAGAAGTTTAGGTTGATTTTTGACCTGGGTTTCAAACAACAGGTTCATGTTTGACTCAAAGTTTAGGTTCATTTTTTACCTGGGTTTTAAACAACAAGTTCATGTTTGACTCGAAGTCTAGGTTCATATCTAACCTGCTTTCAAACAACGGGTTCATGTTTTACTCGACGTTTAGGTTCATGTTTGAACTGGGCTTCAAACAACGGGTTCATATTTTACTCGAAGTTTAGGTTCATGTTTGACCTGGGATTCAAACAACGGGTTCTTATTTGACTCGAAGTTTAGGCTCATGTTTGACCTGGGCTTCAAACAACAGGTTCATGTTTGACTCGAAGTTTTGGTTCATGTTTGACCTGGGTTTCAAACAACGGGTTCATGTTTGACTCAAAGTTTAGGTTCATGTTTGACCTGGGTTTCAAACAACGGGTTCATGTTTGACTCGAAGTTTAGGTTCATGTTTGACTCGAAGTTTAGGTTCATTTTTGACCTGGGTTTCAAACAACAGGTTCATGTTTGACTCAAAGTTTAGGTTCATTTTTTACCTGGGTTTTAAACAACAAGTTCATGTTTGACTCGAAGTCTAGGTTCATATCTGACCTGCTTACAAACAACGGGTTCATGTTTTACTCGACGTTTAGGTTCATGTTTGAACTGGGCTTCAAACAACGGGTTCATATTTTACTCGAAGTTTAGTTTCATGTTTGACCTGGGCTTCAAACAACGGGTTCATGTTTGACTCGAAGCTTAGGCTCATGTTTGACCTGGGTTTCAAACAACGGGTTCATGTTTAACTCGAAGTTTAGGTTCATGTTTGACCTGGGTTTCAAACAACGGGTTCATGTTTGACTCGGAGTTAAGGTTCTTGTTTGACCTGGGTTTCAAACAACGGGTTAATGTTTGATTCGAAGTTTAGGTTCATCTTTGACCTGGGTTTCAAACAACGAGTTCATCTTTGACTCGAAGTTTAGGTTCATGTTTGACCTAGGTTTCAAACAACGGGTTCATGTGTGATTCGAAGTTTAGGTTAATGTTTGACCTGAGTTTCAAATAACGGGTTCTTGTTTGACTCGAAGTTTAGGTTCATGTTTGACCTGGGTTTCAAACAACGGGTTCATGTTTGACTCGAAGTTTAGGTTCATGTTTGACCTGGGTTATAAACAACGGGTTCGTGTTTGACTCGAAGTTTAGGTTCATGTTTGACTCAAAGTTTAGGTTCATGTTTGACCTGGGTTTCAAACAACGGATTCATGTTTGACTCGAAGTTTAGGTTTATGTTTGACTTGTGTTTCAAACAATGGTTTCATGTTTGACTCGAAGTTTAGGTTCATGTTTGACCTAGGTTTCAAACAAAGGGTTCGTGTTTGATTCGAAGTTTAGGTTTATGTTTGACCTGGGTTTCAAACAACGGGTTCATGTTTGACTCGAAGTTTAGGTTCATGTTTGACCTGGGTTTCAAACAATGAGTTCATGTTTGACTCGAAGTTTAGGTTCATGTTTGACCTGGATTTCAAACAACGAGTTCATGTTTGACTCGAAGTTTAGGTTCATATCTGACCAGGTTTCAAACAACGGGTTCATGTTTGACTCGAAGTCTAGGTTCATGTTTGACCTGGGATTCAAACAACGGGTTCATGTTTGACACGAAGTTTAGGCTCATGTTTGACCTGGGCTTCAAAAAACGGGTTCATGTTTGACTCGAAGTTTAGGCTCATGTTTGACCTGGGTTTCAAACAACGGGTTCATGTTTGACTCAAAGTATAGGTTCATGTCTGACCTGGGATTCAAACAATGGGTTCATGTTTGACTCAAAGTTTAGGCTCAGGTTTGACCTAGGCTTCAAACAACGGGTTCATGGTTGACTCGAGGTTTAGGCTCATGTTCGACCTGGGTTTCAAACTACGGGTTCATGTTTGACTCAAAGTTTAGGTTCATGTTTGACCTAGGTTTCAAACAATGGGTTCGTGTTTGATTCGAAGTTTAGGTTTATGTTTGACCTGGGTTTCAAACAACGGGTTCATGTTTGACTCGAAGTTTAGGTTCATGTTTGACCTGGGTTTCAAACAACGAGTTCATGTTTGACTCGAAGTTTAGGTTCATGTTTGACCTGGATTTCAAACAACGAGTTCATGTTTGACTCGAAGTTTAGGTTCATATCTGACCAGGTTTCAAACAACGGGTTCATGTTTGACTCGAAGTTTAGGTTCATGTTTGACCTGGGATTCAAACAACGGGTTCATGTTTGACACGAAGTTTAGGCTCATGTTTGACCTGGGCTTCAAACAACGGGTTCATGTTTGACTCGAAGTTTAGGCTCATGTTTGACCTGGGTTTCAAACAACGGGTTCATGTTTGACTCAAAGTATAGGTTCATGTCTGACCTGGGATTCAAACAATGGGTTCATGTTTGACTCAAAGTTTAGGCTCAGGTTTGACCTAGGCTTCAAACAACGGGTTCATGGTTGACTCGAGGTTTAGGCTCATGTTCGACCTGGGTTTCAAACTACGGGTTCATGTTTAACTCAAAGTTTAAGTTCATGTTTGAACTAGGTTTCAAACAACGGGTTCATGTTTGACTCGAAGTTTAGGTTCATATCTGACCAGGTTTCAAACAATGGGTTCATGTTTGACTCGAAGTTTAGGTTCATGTTTGACCTGGGATTCAAACAACGGGTTCTTGTTTGACTCGAAGTTTAGGCTCATGTTTGACCTGGGCTTCAAACAACAGGTTCATGTTTGACTCGAAGTTTTGGCTCATGTTTGACCTGGGTTTCAAACAACGGGTTCATGTTTGACTCAAAGTTTAGGTTCATGTTTGACCTGGGTTTCAAACAACGGGTTCATGTTTGACTCGAAGTTTAGGTTCATGTTTGACTCGAAGTTTAGGTTGATTTTTGACCTGGGTTTCAAACAACAGGTTCATGTTTGACTCAAAGTTTAGGTTCATTTTTTACCTGGGTTTTAAACAACAAGTTCATGTTTGACTCGAAGTCTAGGTTCATATCTGACCTGCTTTCAAACAACGGGTTCATGTTTTACTCGACGTTTAGGTTCATGTTTGAACTGGGCTTCAAACAACGGGTTCATATTTTACTCGAAGTTTAGGTTCATGTTTAACCTGGGATTCAAACAACGGGTTCTTATTTGACTCGAAGTTTAGGCTCATGTTTGACCTGGGCTTCAAACAACAGGTTCATGTTTGACTCGAAGTTTTGGCTCATGTTTGACCTGGGTTTCAAACAACGGGTTCATGTTTGACTCAAAGTTTAGGTTCATGTTTGACCTGGGTTTCAAACAACAGGTTCATGTTTGACTCGAAGTTTTGGCTCATGTTTGACCTGGGTTTCAAACAACGGGTTCATGTTTGACTCAAAGTTTAGGTTCATGTTTGACCTGGGTTTCAAACAACGGGTTCATGTTTGACTCGAAGTTTAGGTTCATGTTTGACTCGAAGTTTAGGTTCATTTTTGACCTGGGTTTCAAACAACAGGTTCATGTTTGACTCAAAGTTTAGGTTCATTTTTTACCTGGGTTTTAAACAACAAGTTCATGTTTGACTCGAAGTCTAGGTTCATATCTGACCTGCTTACAAACAACGGGTTCATGTTTTACTCGACGTTTAGGTTCATGTTTGAACTGGGCTTCAAACAACGGGTTCATATTTTACTCGAAGTTTAGTTTCATGTTTGACCTGGGCTTCAAACAACGGGTTAATGTTTGATTCGAAGTTTAGGTTCATGTTTGACCTGGGTTTCAAACAACAAGTTCATCTTTGACTCAAAGTTTAGGTTCATGTTTGACCTGGGTTTCAAACAACGGGTTCATGTTTGACTCGAAGTTTAGGTTTATGTTTGACCTGGGTTTCAAACAATGGTTTCATGTTTGACTCGAAGCTTAGGTTCATGTTTGACCTAGGTTTCAAACAAAGGGTTCGTGTTTGATTCGAAGTTTAGGTTCATGTTTGACCTGGGATTCAAACAACGGGTTCATGTTTGACACGAAGTTTAGGCTCATGTTTGACCTGGGATTCAAACAACGGGTTCATGTTTGACTCGAAGTTTAGGCTCATGTTTGACCTGGGGTTCAAACAACGGGTTCATGTTTCACTCAAAGGTTAGGTTCATGTCTGACCTGGGATTCAAACAATGGGTTCATGTTTGACTCAAAGTTTAGGCTCAGGTTTGACCTAGGCTTCAAACAACGGGTTCATGGTTGACTCGAGGTTTAGGCTCATGTTCGACCTGGGTTTCAAACTACGGGTTCATGTTTGACTCAAAGTTTAGGTTCATGTTTGACCAAGGTTTCAAACAACGGGTTCATGTTTGACTCGAAGTTTAGGTTCATATCTGACCAGGTTTCAAACAATGGGTTCATGTTTGACTCGAAGTTTAGGTTCATGTTTGACCTGGGATTCAAACAACGGGTTCTTGTTTGACTCGAAGTTTAGGCTCATGTTTGACCTGGGCTTCAAACAACAAGTTCATGTTTGACTCGAAGTTTTGGCTCATCTTTGACCTGGGTTTCAAACAACGGGTTCATGTTTGACTCAAAGTTTAGGTTCATGTTTGACCTGGGTTTCAAACAACGGGTTCATGTTTGACTCGAAGTTTAGGTTCATGTTTGACTAGAAGTTTAGGTTGATTTTTGACCTGGGTTTCAAACAACAGGTTCATGTTTGACTCAAAGTTTAGGTTCATTTTTTACCTGGGTTTTAAACAACAAGTTCATGTTTGACTCGAAGTCTAGGTTCATATCTAACCTGCTTTCAAACAACGGGTTCATGTTTTACTCGACGTTTAGGTTCATGTTTGAACTGGGCTTCAAACAACGGGTTCATATTTTACTCGAAGTTTAGGTTCATGTTTGACCTGGGTTTCAAACAACGGGTTCATGTTTGACTCGAAGTTTAGGCTCATGTTTGACCTGGGCTTCAAACAACAGGTTCATGTTTGACTCGAAGTTTTGGCTCATGTTTGACCTGGGTTTCAAACAACGGGTTCATGTTTGACTCAAAGTTTAGGTTCATGTTTGACCTGGGTTTCAAACAACGGGTTCATGTTTGACTCGAAGTTTAGGTTCATGTTTGACTCGAAGTTTAGGTTCATTTTTGACCTGGGTTTCAAACAACAGGTTCATGTTTGACTCAAAGTTTAGGTTCATTTTTTACCTGGGTTTTAAACAACAAGTTCATGTTTGACTCGAAGTCTAGGTTCATATCTGACCTGCTTACAAACAACGGGTTCATGTTTTACTCGACGTTTAGGTTCATGTTTGAACTGGGCTTCAAACAACGGGTTCATATTTTACTCGAAGTTTAGTTTCATGTTTGACCTGGGCTTCAAACAACGGGTTAATGTTTGATTCGAAGTTTAGGTTCATGTTTGACCTGGGTTTCAAACAACAAGTTCATCTTTGACTCAAAGTTTAGGTTCATGTTTGACCTGGGTTTCAAACAACGGGTTCATGTTTGACTCGAAGTTAAGGTTCTTGTTTGACCTGGGTTTCAAACAATGGTTTCATGTTTGACTCGAAGCTTAGGTTCATGTTTGACCTAGGTTTCAAACAACGAGTTCATCTTTGACTCGAAGTTTAGGTTCATGTTTGACCTGGGATTCAAACAACGGGTTCATGTTTGACACGAAGTTTAGGCTCATGTTTGACCTGGGATTCAAACAACGGGTTCATGTTTGACTCGAAGTTTAGGCTCATGTTTGACCTGGGGTTCAAACAACGGGTTCATGTTTCACTCAAAGGTTAGGTTCATGTCTGACCTGGGATTCAAACAATGGGTTCATGTTTGACTCAAAGTTTAGGCTCAGGTTTGACCTAGGCTTCAAACAACGGGTTCATGGTTGACTCGAGGTTTAGGCTCATGTTCGACCTGGGTTTCAAACTACGGGTTCATGTTTGACTCAAAGTTTAGGTTCATGTTTGACCAAGGTTTCAAACAACGGGTTCATGTTTGACTCGAAGTTTAGGTTCATATCTGACCAGGTTTCAAACAATGGGTTCATGTTTGACTCGAAGTTTAGGTTCATGTTTGACCTGGGATTCAAACAACGGGTTCTTGTTTGACTCGAAGTTTAGGCTCATGTTTGACCTGGGCTTCAAACAACAAGTTCATGTTTGACTCGAAGTTTTGGCTCATCTTTGACCTGGGTTTCAAACAACGGGTTCATGTTTGACTCAAAGTTTAGGTTCATGTTTGACCTGGGTTTCAAACAACGGGTTCATGTTTGACTCGAAGTTTAGGTTCATGTTTGACTAGAAGTTTAGGTTGATTTTTGACCTGGGTTTCAAACAACAGGTTCATGTTTGACTCAAAGTTTAGGTTCATTTTTTACCTGGGTTTTAAACAACAAGTTCATGTTTGACTCGAAGTCTAGGTTCATATCTAACCTGCTTTCAAACAACGGGTTCATGTTTTACTCGACGTTTAGGTTCATGTTTGAACTGGGCTTCAAACAACGGGTTCATATTTTACTCGAAGTTTAGGTTCATGTTTGACCTGGGATTCAAACAACGGGTTCTTATTTGACTCGAAGTTTAGGCTCATGTTTGACCTGGGCTTCAAACAACAGGTTCATGTTTGACTCGAAGTTTTGGTTCATGTTTGACCTGGGTTTCAAACAACGGGTTCATGTTTGACTCAAAGTTTAGGTTCATGTTTGACCTGGGTTTCAAACAACGGGTTCATGTTTGACTCGAAGTTTAGGTTCATGTTTGACTCGAAGTTTAGGTTCATTTTTGACCTGGGTTTCAAACAACAGGTTCATGTTTGACTCAAAGTTTAGGTTCATTTTTTACCTGGGTTTTAAACAACAAGTTCATGTTTGACTCGAAGTCTAGGTTCATATCTGACCTGCTTACAAACAACGGGTTCATGTTTTACTCGACGTTTAGGTTCATGTTTGAACTGGGCTTCAAACAACGGGTTCATATTTTACTCGAAGTTTAGTTTCATGTTTGACCTGGGCTTCAAACAACGGGTTCATGTTTGACTCGAAGCTTAGGCTCATGTTTGACCTGGGTTTCAAACAACGGGTTCATGTTTAACTCGAAGTTTAGGTTCATGTTTGACCTGGGTTTCAAACAACGGGTTCATGTTTGACTCGGAGTTAAGGTTCTTGTTTGACCTGGGTTTCAAACAACGGGTTAATGTTTGATTCGAAGTTTAGGTTCATGTTTGACCTGGGTTTCAAACAACGAGTTCATCTTTGACTCGAAGTTTAGGTTCATGTTTGACCTAGGTTTCAAACAACGGGTTCATGTGTGATTCGAAGTTTAGGTTAATGTTTGACCTGAGTTTCAAATAACGGGTTCTTGTTTGACTCGAAGTTTAGGTTCATGTTTGACCTGGGTTTCAAACAACGGGTTCATGTTTGACTCGAAGTTTAGGTTCATGTTTGACCTGGGTTATAAACAACGGGTTCGTGTTTGACTCGAAGTTTAGGTTCATGTTTGACTCGAAGTTTAGGTTCATTTTTGAACTGGGTTTCAAACAACAGGTTCATGTTTGACACAAAGTTTAGGTTCATTTTTTACCTGGGTTTTAAACAACAAGTTCATGTTTGACTCGATGTCTAGGTTCATATCTGACCTGCTTTCAAACAACGAGTTTATGTTTGACTCGAAGTATAGGTTCATGTTTGACTTGGGTTTCAAACAATGGGTTCATGATTGACTCGAAGTTTAGGTTCATATCTGACCGAGGTTTCAAACAATGGGTTCATGTTTAACTCGAAGTTTAGGTTCATGTTTGACCAGGGTTTCAAACAACGGGTTCATGTTTGACTCGGAGTTAAGGTTTATGTTTGACCTGGGTTTCAAACAACGGGTTAATGTTTGATTCGAAGTTTAGGTTCATGTTTGACCTGGGTTTCAAACAACGAGTTCATCTTTGACTCGAAGTTTAGGTTCTTGTTTAACCTGGGATTCAAACAATGGGTTCATGTTTGACTCAAAGTTTAGGCTCATGTTTGACCTAGGCTTCAAACAACGGGTTCATGGTTGACTCGTGGTTTAGGCTCATGTTCGAACTGGGTTTCAAACTACGGGTTCGTGTTTGACTCAAAGTTTAGGTTCATGTTTGACCTAGGTTTCAAACAACGGGTTCATGTTTGACTCGAAGTTTAGGTTCATATCTGACTAGGTTTCAAACAATGGGTTCATGTTTAACTCGAAGTTTAGGTTTATGTTTGACCAGGGTTTCAAACAACGGGTTCATGTTTGACTCGGAGTTAAGGTTCATGTTTGACCTGGGTTTCAAACAACGGGTTAATGTTTGATTCGAAGTTTAGGTTCATGTTTGACCTGGGTTTCAAACAACGAGTTCATCTTTGACTCAAAGTTTAGGTTCATGTTTGACCTGGGTTTCAAACAACGGGTTCATGTTTGACTCGAAGTTTAGGTTTATGTTTGACCTGGGTTTCAAACAATGGTTTCATGTTTGACTCGAAGTTTAGGTTCATGTTTGACCTAGGTTTCAAACAAAGGGTTCGTGTTTGATTCGAAGTTTAGGTGTATGTTTGACCTGGGTTTCAAACAACGGGTTCATGTTTGACTCGAAGTTTAGGTTCATGTTTGACCTGGGTTTCAAACAACGAGTTCATGTTTGACTCGAAGTTTAGGTTCATGTTTGACCTGGATTTCAAACAACGAGTTCATGTTTGACTCGAAGTTTAGGTTCATATCTGACCAGGTTTCAAACAACGGGTTCATGTTTGACTCAAAGTTTAGGTTCATGTTTGACCTGGGATTCAAACAACAGGTTCATGTTTGACTCGAAGTTTAGGCTCATGTTTGACCTGGGGTTCAAACAACGGGTTCATGTTTGACTCAAAGGTTAGGTTCATGTCTGACCTGGGATTCAAACAATGGGTTCATGTTTGACTCAAAGTTTAGGCTCAGGTTTGACCTAGGCTTCAAACAACGGGTTCATGGTTGACTCGAGGTTTAGGCTCATGTTCGACCTGGGTTTCAAACTACGGGTTCATGTTTGACTCAAAGTTTAGGTTCATGTTTGACCTAGGTTTCAAACAACGGGTTCATGTTTGACTCGAAGTTTAGGTTCATATCTGACCAGGTTTCAAACAATGGGTTCATGTTTGACTCGAAATTTAGGTTCATGTTTGACCTGGGATTCAAACAACGGGTTCTTGTTTGACTCGAAGTTTAAGCTCATGTTTGACCTGGGCTTCAAACAACAGGTTCATGTTTGACTCGAAGTTTTGGGTCATGTTTGACCTGGGTTTCAAACAACGGGTTCATGTTTGACTCAAAGTTTAGGTTCATGTTTGACCTGGGTTTCAAACAACGGGTTCATGTTTGACTCGAAGTTTAGGTTCATGTTTGACTCGAAGTTTAGGTTCATTTTTGACCTGGTTTTCAAACAACAGGTTCATGTTTGACTCAAAGTTTAGGTTCATTTTTTACCTGGGTTTTAAACAACAAGTTCATGTTTGACTCGAAGTCTAGGTTCATATCTGACCTGCTTTCACACAACCGGTTCATGTTTTACTCGACGTTTAGGTTCATGTTTGAACTGGGCTTCAAACAACGGGTTCATATTTTACTCGAAGTTTAGTTTCATGTTTGACCTGGGCTTCAAACAACGGGTTCATGTTTGACTCGAAGTTTAGGTTCATGTTTGACCTAGGTTTCAAACAACGGGTTAATGTGTGATTCGAAGTTTAGGTTAATGTTTGACCTGAGTTTCAAACAACGGGTTCTTGTTTGACTCGAAGTTTAGGTTCATGTTTGACCTGGGTTTCAAACAACGGGTTCATGTTTGACTCGAAGTTTAGGTTCATGTTTGACCTGGGTTACAAACAACGGGTTCGTGTTAGACTCGAAGTTTAGGTTCATGTTTGACTCGAAGTTTAGGTTCATTTTTGAACTGGGTTTCAAACAACAGGTTCAAGTTTGACACAAAGTTTAGGTTCATTTTTTACCTGGGTTTTAAACAACAAGTTCATGTTTGACTCGAAGTCTAGGTTCATATCTGACCTGCTTTCAAACAACGAGTTTATGTTTGACTCGAAGTATAGGTTCATGTTTGACTTGGGTTTCAAACAATGGGTTCATGATTGACTCGAAGTTTAGGTTCATATCTGACCTAGGTTTCAAACAATGGTTTCATGTTTAACTCGAAGTTTAGGTTCATGTTTGACCAGGGTTTCAAACAACGGGTTCATGTTTGACTCGGAGTTAAGGTTCATGTTTGACCTGGGTTTCAAACAACGGGTTAATGTTTGATTCGAAGTTTAGGTTCATGTTTGACCTGGGTTTCAAACAACGAGTTCATCTTTGACTCGAAGTTTAGGTTCTTGTTTGACCTGGGTTTCAAGCAACGGGTTCATGTTTGACTCGAAGTTTAGGTTTATGTTTAACCTGGGTTTCAAACAATGGTTTCATGTTTGACTCGATGTTTAGGTTCATGTTTGACCTAGGTTTCAAACAACGGGTTCGTGTTTGATTCGAAGTTTAGGTTTATGTTTGACCTGGGTTTCAAACAACGGGTTCATGTTTGACTCGAAGTTTTGTTTCATGTTTGACCTGGGTTTCAAACAACGAGTTCATGTTTGACTCGAAGTTTAGGTTCATGTTTGACCTGGATTTCAAACAACGAGTTCATGTTTGACTCGAAGTTTAGGTTCATATATGACCAGATTTCAAACAACGGGTTCATGTTTGACTCGAAGTTTAGGTTTATGTTTGACCTGGGATTCAAACAACGGGTTCATGTTTGACTCGAAGTTTAGGCTCATGTTCGACCTGGGCTTCAAACAACGGGTTCATGTTTGACTCAAAGTTTAGGCTCATGTTTGACCTGGGTTTCAAACAACGGGTTCATGTTTGACTCAAAGTTTAGGTTCATGTCTGACCTGGGATTCAAACAATGGGTTCATGTTTGACTCAAAGTTTAGGCTCGTGTTTGACCTAGGCTTCAAACAACGGGTTCATGGTTGACTCGAGGTTTAGGCTCATGTTCGACCTGGGTTTCAAACTACGGGTTCATGTTTGACTCAAAGTTTAGGTTCATGTTTGACCTAGGTTTCAAACAACGGGTTCATGTTTGACTCGAAGTTTAGGTTCATATCTGACTAGGTTTCAAACAATGGGTTCATGTTTAACTCGAAGTTTAGGTTCATGTTTGACCAGGGTTTCAAACAACGGGTTCATGTTTGACTCGGAGTTAAGGTTCATGTTTGACCTGGGTTTCAAACAACGGGTTAATGTTTGATTCGAAGTTTAGGTTCATGTTTGACCTGGGTTTCAAACAACGAGTTCATCTTTGACTCAAAGTTTAGGTTCATGTTTGACCTGGGTTTCAAACAACGGGTTCATGTTTGACTCGAAGTTTAGGTTTATGTTTGACCTGGGTTTCAAACAATGGTTTCATGTTTGACTCGAAGTTTAGGTTCATGTTTGACCTAGGTTTCAAACAAAGGGTTCGTGTTTGATACGAAGTTTAGGTTTATGTTTGACCTGGGTTTCAAACAACGGGTTCATGTTTGACTCGAAGTTTAGGTTCATGTTTGACCTGGGTTTCAAACAACGAGTTCAGGTTTGACTCGAAGTTAAGGTTCATGTTTGACCTGGATTTCAAACAACGAGTTCATGTTTGACTCGAAGTTTAGGTTCATATCTGACCAGGTTTCAAACAACGGGTTCATGTTTGACTCGAAGTTTAGGTTCATGTTTGACCTGGGATTCAAACAACGGGTTCATGTTTGACTCGAAGTTTAGGCTCATGTTTGACCTGGGCTTCAACAACGGGTTCATGTTTGACTCGAAGTTTAGGCTCATGTTTGACCTGGGTTTCAAACAACGGGTTCATGTTTGACTCAAAGTTTAGGTTCATGTCTGACCTGGGATTCAAACAATGGGTTCATGTTTGACTCAAAGTTTAGGCTCATGTTTGACCTAGGCTTCAAACAACGGGTTCATGGTTGATTCGAGGTTTAGGCTCATGTTCGACCTGGGTTTCAAACTACGGGTTCATGTTTGACTCAAAGTTTAGGTTCATGTTTGACCTAGGTTTCAAACAACGGGTTCATGTTTGACTCGAAGTTTAGGTTCATATCTGACCAGGTTTCAAACAATGGGTTCATGTTTGACTCGAAGTTTAGGTTCATGTTTGACCTGGGATTCAAACAACGGGTTCATGTTTGACTCGAAGTTTTGTTTCATGTTTGACCTGGGTTTCAAACAACGAGTTCATGTTTGACTCGAAGTTTAGGTTCATGTTTGACCTGGATTTCAAACAACGAGTTCATGTTTGACTCGAAGTTTAGGTTCATATATGACCAGATTTCAAACAACGGGTTCATGTTTGACTCGAAGTTTAGGTTTATGTTTGACCTGGGATTCAAACAACGGGTTCATGTTTGACTCGAAGTTTAGGCTCATGTTCGACCTGGGCTTCAAACAACGGGTTCATGTTTGACTCAAAGTTTAGGCTCATGTTTGACCTGGGTTTCAAACAACGGGTTCATGTTTGACTCAAAGTTTAGGTTCATGTCTGACCTGGGATTCAAACAATGGGTTCATGTTTGACTCAAAGTTTAGGCTCGTGTTTGACCTAGGCTTCAAACAACGGGTTCATGGTTGACTCGAGGTTTAGGCTCATGTTCGACCTGGGTTTCAAACTACGGGTTCATGTTTGACTCAAAGTTTAGGTTCATGTTTGACCTAGGTTTCAAACAACGGGTTCATGTTTGACTCGAAGTTTAGGTTCATATCTGACTAGGTTTCAAACAATGGGTTCATGTTTAACTCGAAGTTTAGGTTCATGTTTGACCAGGGTTTCAAACAACGGGTTCATGTTTGACTCGGAGTTAAGGTTCATGTTTGACCTGGGTTTCAAACAACGGGTTAATGTTTGATTCGAAGTTTAGGTTCATGTTTGACCTGGGTTTCAAACAACGAGTTCATCTTTGACTCAAAGTTTAGGTTCATGTTTGACCTGGGTTTCAAACAACGGGTTCATGTTTGACTCGAAGTTTAGGTTTATGTTTGACCTGGGTTTCAAACAATGGTTTCATGTTTGACTCGAAGTTTAGGTTCATGTTTGACCTAGGTTTCAAACAAAGGGTTCGTGTTTGATTCGAAGTTTAGGTTTATGTTTGACCTGGGTTTCAAACAATGGGTTCATGTTTGACTCGAAGTTTAGGTTCATGTTTGACCTGGGTTTCAAACAACGAGTTCAGGTTTGACTCGAAGTTAAGGTTCATGTTTGACCTGGATTTCAAACAACGAGTTCATGTTTGACTCGAAGTTTAGGTTCATATCTGACCAGGTTTCAAACAACGGGTTCATGTTTGACTCGAAGTTTAGGTTCATGTTTGACCTGGGATTCAAACAACGGGTTCATGTTTGACTCGAAGTTTAGGCTCATGTTTGACCTGGGCTTCAACAACGGGTTCATGTTTGACTCGAAGTTTAGGCTCATGTTTGACCTGGGTTTCAAACAACGGGTTCATGTTTGACTCAAAGTTTAGGTTCATGTCTGACCTGGGATTCAAACAATGGGTTCATGTTTGACTCAAAGTTTAGGCTCATGTTTGACCTAGGCTTCAAACAACGGGTTCATGGTTGATTCGAGGTTTAGGCTCATGTTCGACCTGGGTTTCAAACTACGGGTTCATGTTTGACTCAAAGTTTAGGTTCATGTTTGACCTAGGTTTCAAACAACGGGTTCATGTTTGACTCGAAGTTTAGGTTCATATCTGACCAGGTTTCAAACAATGGGTTCATGTTTGACTCGAAGTTTAGGTTCATGTTTGACCTGGGATTCAAACAACGGGTTCTTGTTTGACTCGAAGTTTAGGCTCATGTTTGACCTGGGCTTCAAACAACAGGTTCATGTTTGACTCGAAGTTTTGGCTCATGTTTGACCTGGGTTTCAAACAACGGGTTCATGTTTGACTCAAAGTTTAGGTTCATGTTTGACCTGGGTTTCAAACAACGGGTTCATGTTTGACTCGAAGTTTAGGTTCATGTTTGACTCGAAGTTTAGGTTCATTTTTGACCTGGGTTTCAAACAACAGGTTCATGTTTGACTCAAAGTTTAGGTTCATTTTTTACCTGGGTTTTAAACAACAAGTACATGTTTGACTCGAAGTCTAGGTTCATATCTGACCTGCTTTCAAACAACGGGTTCATGTTTTACTCGACGTTTAGGTTCATGTTTGAACGGGGCTTCAAACAACGGGTTCATATTTTACTCGAAGTTTAGTTTCATGTTTGACCTGGGCTTCAAACAACGGGTTCATGTTTGACCTGGGTTTCAAACAACGGGTTCATGTTTAACTCGAAGTTTAGGTTCATGTTTGACCTGGGTTTCAATTCAACGGGTTCATGTTTGACTCGGAGTTAAGGTTCTTGTTTGACCTGGGTTTCAAACAACGAGTTAATGTTTGATTCGAAGTTTAGGTTCATGTTTGACCTGGGTTTCAAACAACGAGTTCATCTTTGACTCGGAGTTTAGGTTCATGTTTGACCTAGGTTTCAAACAACGGGTTCATGTGTGATTCGAAGTTTAGGTTAATGTTTGACCTGAGTTTCAAACAACGGGTTCTTGTTTGACTCGAAGTTTAGGTTCATGTTTCACCTGGGTTTCAAACAACGGGTTCATGTTTGACTCGAAGTTTAGGTTCATGTTTGACCTGGGTTACAAACAACGGGTTCGTGTTTGACTCGAAGTTTAGGTTCATGTTTGAGTTGAAGTTTAGGTTCATTTTTGAACTGGGTTTTAAACAACGAATTCATCTTTGACTCGAAGTTTAGGTTCTTGTTTGACCTGGGTTTCAAGCAACGGGTTCATGTTTGACTCGAAGTTTAGGTTTATGTTTAACCTGGGTTTCAAACAATGATTTCATGTTTGACTCGATGTTTAGGTTCATATTTGACCTAGGTTTCAAACAACGGGTTCGTGTTTGATTCGAAGTTTAGGTTTATGTTTGACCTGGGTTTCAAACAACGGGTTCATGTTTGACTCGAAGTTTAGGTTCATGTTTGACCTGGGTTGCAAACAACGAGTTCATGTTTGACTCGAAGTTTAGGTTCATGTTTGACCTGGATTTCAAACAACGAGTTCATGTTTGACTCGAAGTTTAGGTTCATATATGACCAGGTTTTAAACAACGGGTTCATATTTGACTCGAAGTTTAGGTTTATGTTTGACCTGGGATTCAAACAACGGGTTCATGTTTGACTCGAAGTTTAGGCTCATGTTTGACCTGGGCTTCAAACAACGGGTTCATGTTTGACTCGAAGTTTAGGCTCATGTTTGACCTGGGTTTCAAACAACGGGTTCATGTTTGACTCAAAGTTTAGGTTCATTTCTGACCTGGGATTCAAACAATGGGTTCATGTTTGACTCGAAGTTTAGGCTCATGTTTGGCCTAGGCTTCAAACAACGGGTTCATGGTTGACTCGAGGTTTAGGCTCATGTTCGACCTGGGTTTCAAACTACGGGTTCATGTTTGACTCAAAGTTTAGGTTCATGTTTGACCTAGGTTTCAAACAACGGGTTCATGTTTGACTCGAAGTTTAGGTTCATATCTGACCAGGTTTCAAACAATGGGTTCATGTTTGACTCGAAGTTTAGGTTCATGTTTGACCTGGGTTTCAAACAACGAGTTCATGTTTGACTCGAAGTTTAGGTTCATGTTTGACCTGGATTTCAAACAACGAGTTCATGTTTGACTCGAAGTTTAGGTTCATGTTTGACCTAGGCTTCAAACAACGGGTTCATGGTTGACTCGAGGTTTAGGCTCATGCTCGACCTGGGTTTCAAACAACGGGTTAATGTTTGATTCGAAGTTTAGGTTCATGTTTGACCTGGGTTTCAAACAACGAGTTCATCTTTGACTCGAAGTTTAGGTTCATGTTTGACCTAGGTTTCAAGCAACGGGTTCATGTTTGACTCGAAGTTTAGGTTCATTTTTGACCTGGGTTTCAAACAACAGGTTCATGTTTGACTCAAAGTTTAGGTTCATTTTTTACCTGGGTTTTAAACAACAAGTTCATGTTTGACTCGAAGTCTAGGTTCATATCTGACCTGCTTTCAAACAACGGGTTCATGTTTTACTCGACGTTTAGGTTCATGTTTGAACTGGGCTTCAAACAACGGGTTCATGTTTGACTCGAAGTTTAGGTTCATGTTTGACTCGAAGTTTAGGTTCATTTTTGACCTGGGTTTCAAACAACAGGTTCATGTTTGACTAACAGTTTAGGTTCATTTTTTACCTGGGTTTTAAACAACAAGTTCATGTTTGACTCGAAGTCTAGGTTCATATCTGACCTGCTTTCAAATAACGGGTTCATGTTTGACTCGAAGTTTAGGTTCATGTTTGACCTGGATTTCAAACAACGAGTTCATGTTTCACTCGAAGTTTAGGTTCATATCTGACCAGGTTTCAAACAACGGGTTCATGTTTGACTCGAAGTTTAGGTTTATGTTTGACCTGGGATTCAAACAACGGGTTCATGTTTGACTCGAAGTTTAGGCTCATGTTTGACCTGGGCTTCAAACAACGGGTTCATGTTTGACCCGAAGTTTAGGCTCATGTTTGACCTGGGTTTCAAACAACGGGTTCATGTTTGACTCAAAGTTTAGGTTCATGTCTGACCTGGGATTCAAACAATAGGTTCATGTTTGACTCGAAGTTTAGGCTCATATTTGACCTAGGCTTCAAACAACGGGTTCATGGTTGACTCGAGGTTTAGGCTCATGTTCGACCTGGGTTTCAAACTACGGGTTCATGTTTGACTCAAAGTTTAGGTTCATGTTTGACCTAGGTTTCAAACAACGGGTTCATGTTTGACTCGAAGTTTAGGTTTATGTTTAACCTGGGTTTCAAACAATGATTTCATGTTTGACTCGATGTTTAGGTTCATATTTGACCTAGGTTTCAAACAACGGGTTCGTGTTTGATTCGAAGTTTAGGTTTATGTTTGACCTGGGTTTCAAACAACGGGTTCATGTTTGACTCGAAGTTTAGGTTCATGTTTGACCTGGGTTGCAAACAACGAGTTCATGTTTGACTCGAAGTTTAGGTTCATGTTTGACCTGGATTTCAAACAACGAGTTCATGTTTGACTCGAAGTTTAGGTTCATATATGACCAGGTTTTAAACAACGGGTTCATATTTGACTCGAAGTTTAGGTTTATGTTTGACCTGGGATTCAAACAACGGGTTCATGTTTGACTCGAAGTTTAGGCTCATGTTTGACCTGGGCTTCAAACAACGGGTTCATGTTTGACTCGAAGTTTAGGCTCATGTTTGACCTGGGTTTCAAACAACGGGTTCATGTTTGACTCAAAGTTTAGGTTCATTTCTGACCTGGGATTCAAACAATGGGTTCATGTTTGACTCGAAGTTTAGGCTCATGTTTGACCTAGGCTTCAAACAACGGGTTCATGGTTGACTCGAGGTTTAGGCTCATGTTCGACCTGGGTTTCAAACTACGGGTTCATGTTTGACTCAAAGTTTAGGTTCATGTTTGACCTAGGTTTCAAACAACGGGTTCATGTTTGACTCGAAGTTTAGGTTCATATCTGACCAGGTTTCAAACAATGGGTTCATGTTTGACTCGAAGTTTAGGTTCATGTTTGACCTGGGTTTCAAACAACGAGTTCATGTTTGACTCGAAGTTTAGGTTCATGTTTGACCTGGATTTCAAACAACGAGTTCATGTTTGACTCGAAGTTTAGGTTCATGTTTGACCTAGGCTTCAAACAACGGGTTCATGGTTGACTCGAGGTTTAGGCTCATGCTCGACCTGGGTTTCAAACAACGGGTTAATGTTTGATTCGAAGTTTAGGTTCATGTTTGACCTGGGTTTCAAACAACGAGTTCATCTTTGACTCGAAGTTTAGGTTCATGTTTGACCTAGGTTTCAAGCAACGGGTTCATGTTTGACTCGAAGTTTAGGTTCATTTTTGACCTGGGTTTCAAACAACAGGTTCATGTTTGACTCAAAGTTTAGGTTCATTTTTTACCTGGGTTTTAAACAACAAGTTCATGTTTGACTCGAAGTCTAGGTTCATATCTGACCTGCTTTCAAACAGCGGGTTCATGTTTTACTCGACGTTTAGGTTCATGTTTGAACTGGGCTTCAAACAACGGGTTCATGTTTGACTCGAAGTTTAGGTTCATGTTTGACTCGAAGTTTAGGTTCATTTTTGACCTGGGTTTCAAACAACAGGTTCATGTTTGACTCGAAGTCTAGGTTCATATCTGACCTGCTTTCAAATAACGGGTTCATGTTTGACTCGAAGTTTAGGTTCATGTTTGACCTGGATTTCAAACAACGAGTTCATGTTTCACTCGAAGTTTAGGTTCATATCTGACCAGGTTTCAAACAACGGGTTCATGTTTGACTCGAAGTTTAGGTTTATGTTTGACCTGGGATTCAAACAACGGGTTCATGTTTGACTCGAAGTTTAGGCTCATGTTTGACCTGGGCTTCAAACAACGGGTTCATGTTTGACCCGAAGTTTAGGCTCATGTTTGACCTGGGTTTCAAACAACGGGTTCATGTTTGACTCAAAGTTTAGGTTCATGTCTGACCTGGGATTCAAACAATAGGTTCATGTTTGACTCGAAGTTTAGGCTCATATTTGACCTAGGCTTCAAACAACGGGTTCATGGTTGACTCGAGGTTTAGGCTCATGTTCGACCTGGGTTTCAAACTACGGGTTCATGTTTGACTCAAAGTTTAGGTTCATGTTTGACCTAGGTTTCAAGCAACGGGTTCATGTTTGACTCGAAGTTTAGGTTTATGTTTAACCTGGGTTTCAAACAATGATTTCATGTTTGACTCGATGTTTAGGTTCATATTTGACCTAGGTTTCAAACAACGGGTTCGTGTTTGATTCGAAGTTTAGGTTTATGTTTGACCTGGGTTTCAAACAACGGGTTCATGTTTGACTCGAAGTTTAGGTTCATGTTTGACCTGGGTTGCAAACAACGAGTTCATGTTTGACTCGAAGTTTAGGTTCATGTTTGACCTGGATTTCAAACAACGAGTTCATGTTTGACTCGAAGTTTAGGTTCATATATGACCAGGTTTTAAACAACGGGTTCATATTTGACTCGAAGTTTAGGTTTATGTTTGACCTGGGATTCAAACAACGGGTTCATGTTTGACTCGAAGTTTAGGCTCATGTTTGACCTGGGCTTCAAACAACGGGTTCATGTTTGACTCGAAGTTTAGGCTCATGTTTGACCTGGGTTTCAAACAACGGGTTCATGTTTGACTCAAAGTTTAGGTTCATTTCTGACCTGGGATTCAAACAATGGGTTCATGTTTGACTCGAAGTTTAGGCTCATGTTTGACCTAGGCTTCAAACAACGGGTTCATGGTTGACTCGAGGTTTAGGCTCATGTTCGACCTGGGTTTCAAACTACGGGTTCATGTTTGACTCAAAGTTTAGGTTCATGTTTGACCTAGGTTTCAAACAACGGGTTCATGTTTGACTCGAAGTTTAGGTTCATATCTGACCAGGTTTCAAACAATGGGTTCATGTTTGACTCGAAGTTTAGGTTCATGTTTGACCTGGGTTTCAAACAACGAGTTCATGTTTGACTCGAAGTTTAGGTTCATGTTTGACCTGGATTTCAAACAACGAGTTCATGTTTGACTCGAAGTTTAGGTTCATGTTTGACCTAGGCTTCAAACAACGGGTTCATGGTTGACTCGAGGTTTAGGCTCATGCTCGACCTGGGTTTCAAACAACGGGTTAATGTTTGATTCGAAGTTTAGGTTCATGTTTGACCTGGGTTTCAAACAACGAGTTCATCTTTGACTCGAAGTTTAGGTTCATGTTTGACCTAGGTTTCAAGTAACGGGTTCATGTTTGACTCGAAGTTTAGGTTCATTTTTGACCTGGGTTTCAAACAACAGGTTCATGTTTGACTTAAAGTTTAGGTTCATTTTTTACGTGGGTTTTAAACAACAAGTTCATGTTTGACTCGAAGTCTAGGTTCATATCTGACCTGCTTTCAAACAACGGGTTCATGTTTTACTCGACGTTTAGGTTCATGTTTGAACTGGGCTTCAAACAACGGGTTCATGTTTGACTCGAAGTTTAGGTTCATGTTTGACTCGAAGTTTAGGTTCATTTTTGACCTGGGTTTCAAACAACAGGTTCATGTTTGACTAACAGTTTAGGTTCATTTTTTACCTGGGTTTTAAACAACAAGTTCATGTTTGACTCGAAGTCTAGGTTCATATCTGACCTGCTTTCAAATAACGGGTTCATGTTTGACTCGAAGTTTAGGTTCATGTTTGACCTGGATTTCAAACAACGAGTTCATGTTTCACTCGAAGTTTAGGTTCATATCTGACCAGGTTTCAAACAACGGGTTCATGTTTGACTCGAAGTTTAGGTTTATGTTTGACCTGGGATTCAAACAACGGGTTCATGTTTGACTCGAAGTTTAGGCTCATGTTTGACCTGGGCTTCAAACAACGGGTTCATGTTTGACCCGAAGTTTAGGCTCATGTTTGACCTGGGTTTCAAACAACGGGTTCATGTTTGACTCAAAGTTTAGGTTCATGTCTGACCTGGGATTCAAACAATAGGTTCATGTTTGACTCGAAGTTTAGGCTCATATTTGACCTAGGCTTCAAACAACGGGTTCATGGTTGACTCGAGGTTTAGGCTCATGTTCGACCTGGGTTTCAAACTACGGGTTCATGTTTGACTCAAAGTTTAGGTTCATGTTTGACCTAGGTTTCAAGCAACGGGTTCATGTTTGACTCGAAGTTTAGGTTTATGTTTAACCTGGGTTTCAAACAATGATTTCATGTTTGACTCGATGTTTAGGTTCATATTTGACCTAGGTTTCAAACAACGGGTTCGTGTTTGATTCGAAGTTTAGGTTTATGTTTGACCTGGGTTTCAAACAACGGGTTCATGTTTGACTCGAAGTTTAGGTTCATGTTTGACCTGGGTTGCAAACAACGAGTTCATGTTTGACTCGAAGTTTAGGTTCATGTTTGACCTGGATTTCAAACAACGAGTTCATGTTTGACTCGAAGTTTAGGTTCATATATGACCAGGTTTTAAACAACGGGTTCATATTTGACTCGAAGTTTAGGTTTATGTTTGACCTGGGATTCAAACAACGGGTTCATGTTTGACTCGAAGTTTAGGCTCATGTTTGACCTGGGCTTCAAACAACGGGTTCATGTTTGACTCGAAGTTTAGGCTCATGTTTGACCTGGGTTTCAAACAACGGGTTCATGTTTGACTCAAAGTTTAGGTTCATTTCTGACCTGGGATTCAAACAATGGGTTCATGTTTGACTCGAAGTTTAGGCTCATGTTTGACCTAGGCTTCAAACAACGGGTTCATGGTTGACTCGAGGTTTAGGCTCATGTTCGACCTGGGTTTCAAACTACGGGTTCATGTTTGACTCAAAGTTTAGGTTCATGTTTGACCTAGGTTTCAAACAACGGGTTCATGTTTGACTCGAAGTTTAGGTTCATATCTGACCAGGTTTCAAACAATGGGTTCATGTTTGACTCGAAGTTTAGGTTCATGTTTGACCTGGGTTTCAAACAACGAGTTCATGTTTGACTCGAAGTTTAGGTTCATGTTTGACCTGGATTTCAAACAACGAGTTCATGTTTGACTCGAAGTTTAGGTTCATGTTTGACCTAGGCTTCAAACAACGGGTTCATGGTTGACTCGAGGTTTAGGCTCATGCTCGACCTGGGTTTCAAACAACGGGTTAATGTTTGATTCGAAGTTTAGGTTCATGTTTGACCTGGGTTTCAAACAACGAGTTCATCTTTGACTCGAAGTTTAGGTTCATGTTTGACCTAGGTTTCAAGCAACGGGTTCATGTTTGACTCGAAGTTTAGGTTCATTTTTGACCTGGGTTTCAAACAACAGGTTCATGTTTGACTCAAAGTTTAGGTTCATTTTTTACCTGGGTTTTAAACAACAAGTTCATGTTTGACTCGAAGTCTAGGTTCATATCTGACCTGCTTTCAAACAACGGGTTCATGTTTTACTCGACGTTTAGGTTCATGTTTGAACTGGGCTTCAAACAACGGGTTCATGTTTGACTCGAAGTTTAGGTTCATGTTTGACTCGAAGTTTAGGTTCATTTTTGACCTGGGTTTCAAACAACAGGTTCATGTTTGACTAACAGTTTAGGTTCATTTTTTACCTGGGTTTTAAACAACAAGTTCATGTTTGACTCGAAGTCTAGGTTCATATCTGACCTGCTTTCAAATAACGGGTTCATGTTTGACTCGAAGTTTAGGTTCATGTTTGACCTGGATTTCAAACAACGAGTTCATGTTTCACTCGAAGTTTAGGTTCATATCTGACCAGGTTTCAAACAACGGGTTCATGTTTGACTCGAAGTTTAGGTTTATGTTTGACCTGGGATTCAAACAACGGGTTCATGTTTGACTCGAAGTTTAGGCTCATGTTTGACCTGGGCTTCAAACAACGGGTTCATGTTTGACCCGAAGTTTAGGCTCATGTTTGACCTGGGTTTCAAACAACGGGTTCATGTTTGACTCAAAGTTTAGGTTCATGTCTGACCTGGGATTCAAACAATAGGTTCATGTTTGACTCGAAGTTTAGGCTCATATTTGACCTAGGCTTCAAACAACGGGTTCATGGTTGACTCGAGGTTTAGGCTCATGTTCGACCTGGGTTTCAAACTACGGGTTCATGTTTGACTCAAAGTTTAGGTTCATGTTTGACCTAGGTTTCAAACAACGGGTTCATGTTTGACTCGAAGTTTAGGTTCATATCTGACCAGGTTTCAAACAATGGGTTCATGTTTGACTCGAAGTTTAGGTTCATGTTTGACCTGGGTTTCAAACAACGAGTTCATGTTTGACTCGAAGTTTAGGTTCATGTTTGACCTGGATTTCAAACAACGAGTTCATGTTTGACTCGAAGTTTAGGTTCATGTTTGACCTAGGCTTCAAACAACGGGTTCATGGTTGACTCGAGGTTTAGGCTCATGCTCGACCTGGGTTTCAAACAACGGGTTAATGTTTGATTCGAAGTTTAGGTTCATGTTTGACCTGGGTTTCAAACAACGAGTTCATCTTTGACTCGAAGTTTAGGTTCATGTTTGACCTAGGTTTCAAGCAACGGGTTCATGTTTGACTCGAAGTTTAGGTTCATTTTTGACCTGGGTTTCAAACAACAGGTTCATGTTTGACTCAAAGTTTAGGTTCATTTTTTACGTGGGTTTTAAACAACAAGTTCATGTTTGACTCGAAGTCTAGGTTCATATCTGACCTGCTTTCAAACAACGGGTTCATGTTTTACTCGACGTTTAGGTTCATGTTTGAACTGGGCTTCAAACAACGGGTTCATGTTTGACTCGAAGTTTAGGTTCATGTTTGACTCGAAGTTTAGGTTCATTTTTGACCTGGGTTTCAAACAACAGGTTCATGTTTGACTAACAGTTTAGGTTCATTTTTTACCTGGGTTTTAAACAACAAGTTCATGTTTGACTCGAAGTCTAGGTTCATATCTGACCTGCTTTCAAATAACGGGTTCATGTTTGACTCGAAGTTTAGGTTCATGTTTGACCTGGATTTCAAACAACGAGTTCATGTTTCACCCGAAGTTTAGGTTCATATCTGACCAGGTTTCAAACAACGGGTTCATGTTTGACTCGAAGTTTAGGTTTATGTTTGACCTGGGATTCAAACAACGGGTTCATGTTTGACTCGAAGTTTAGGCTCATGTTTGACCTGGGCTTCAAACAACGGGTTCATGTTTGACCCGAAGTTTAGGCTCATGTTTGACCTGGGTTTCAAACAACGGGTTCATGTTTGACTCAAAGTTTAGGTTCATGTCTGACCTGGGATTCAAACAATAGGTTCATGTTTGACTCGAAGTTTAGGCTCATATTTGACCTAGGCTTCAAACAACGGGTTCATGGTTGACTCGAGGTTTAGGCTCATGTTCGACCTGGGTTTCAAACTACGGGTTCATGTTTGACTCAAAGTTTAGGTTCATGTTTGACCTAGGTTTCAAACAACGGGTTCATGTTTGACTCGAAGTTTAGGTTCATATCTGACCAGGTTTCAAACAATGGGTTCATGTTTGACTCGAAGTTTAGGTTCATGTTTGACCTGGGTTTCAAACAACGAGTTCATGTTTGACTCGAAGTTTAGGTTCATGTTTGACCTGGATTTCAAACAACGAGTTCATGTTTGACTCGAAGTTTAGGTTCATGTTTGACCTAGGCTTCAAACAACGGGTTCATGGTTGACTCGAGGTTTAGGCTCATGCTCGACCTGGGTTTCAAACAACGGGTTAATGTTTGATTCGAAGTTTAGGTTCATGTTTGACCTGGGTTTCAAACAACGAGTTCATCTTTGACTCGAAGTTTAGGTTCATGTTTGACCTAGGTTTCAAGCAACGGGTTCATGTTTGACTCGAAGTTTAGGTTCATTTTTGACCTGGGTTTCAAACAACAGGTTCATGTTTGACTCAAAGTTTAGGTTCATTTTTTACGTGGGTTTTAAACAACAAGTTCATGTTTGACTCGAAGTCTAGGTTCATATCTGACCTGCTTTCAAACAACGGGTTCATGTTTTACTCGACGTTTAGGTTCATGTTTGAACTGGGCTTCAAACAACGGGTTCATGTTTGACTCGAAGTTTAGGTTCATGTTTGACTCGAAGTTTAGGTTCATTTTTGACCTGGGTTTCAAACAACAGGTTCATGTTTGACTAACAGTTTAGGTTCATTTTTTACCTGGGTTTTAAACAACAAGTTCATGTTTGACTCGAAGTCTAGGTTCATATCTGACCTGCTTTCAAATAACGGGTTCATGTTTGACTCGAAGTTTAGGTTCATGTTTGACCTGGATTTCAAACAACGAGTTCATGTTTCACTCGAAGTTTAGGTTCATATCTGACCAGGTTTCAAACAACGGGTTCATGTTTGACCCGAAGTTTAGGTTTATGTTTGACCTGGGATTCAAACAACGGGTTCATGTTTGACTCGAAGTTTAGGCTCATGTTTGACCTGGGCTTCAAACAACGGGTTCATGTTTGACCCGAAGTTTAGGCTCATGTTTGACCTGGGTTTCAAACAACGGGTTCATGTTTGACTCAAAGTTTAGGTTCATGTCTGACCTGGGATTCAAACAATAGGTTCATGTTTGACTCGAAGTTTAGGCTCATATTTGACCTAGGCTTCAAACAACGGGTTCATGGTTGACTCGAGGTTTAGGCTCATGTTCGACCTGGGTTTCAAACTACGGGTTCATGTTTGACTCAAAGTTTAGGTTCATGTTTGACCTAGGTTTCAAGCAACGGGTTCATGTTTGACTCGAAGTTTAGGTTTATGTTTAACCTGGGTTTCAAACAATGATTTCATGTTTGACTCGATGTTTAGGTTCATATTTGACCTAGGTTTCAAACAACGGGTTCGTGTTTGATTCGAAGTTTAGGTTTATGTTTGACCTGGGTTTCAAACAACGGGTTCATGTTTGACTCGAAGTTTAGGTTCATGTTTGACCTGGGTTGCAAACAACGAGTTCATGTTTGACTCGAAGTTTAGGTTCATGTTTGACCTGGATTTCAAACAACGAGTTCATGTTTGACTCGAAGTTTAGGTTCATATATGACCAGGTTTTAAACAACGGGTTCATATTTGACTCGAAGTTTAGGTTTATGTTTGACCTGGGATTCAAACAACGGGTTCATGTTTGACTCGAAGTTTAGGCTCATGTTTGACCTGGGCTTCAAACAACGGGTTCATGTTTGACTCGAAGTTTAGGCTCATGTTTGACCTGGGTTTCAAACAACGGGTTCATGTTTGACTCAAAGTTTAGGTTCATTTCTGACCTGGGATTCAAACAATGGGTTCATGTTTGACTCGAAGTTTAGGCTCATGTTTGACCTAGGCTTCAAACAACGGGTTCATGGTTGACTCGAGGTTTAGGCTCATGTTCGACCTGGGTTTCAAACTACGGGTTCATGTTTGACTCAAAGTTTAGGTTCATGTTTGACCTAGGTTTCAAACAACGGGTTCATGTTTGACTCGAAGTTTAGGTTCATATCTGACCAGGTTTCAAACAATGGGTTCATGTTTGACTCGAAGTTTAGGTTCATGTTTGACCTGGGTTTCAAACAACGAGTTCATGTTTGACTCGAAGTTTAGGTTCATGTTTGACCTGGATTTCAAACAACGAGTTCATGTTTGACTCGAAGTTTAGGTTCATGTTTGACCTAGGCTTCAAACAACGGGTTCATGGTTGACTCGAGGTTTAGGCTCATGCTCGACCTGGGTTTCAAACAACGGGTTAATGTTTGATTCGAAGTTTAGGTTCATGTTTGACCTGGGTTTCAAACAACGAGTTCATCTTTGACTCGAAGTTTAGGTTCATGTTTGACCTAGGTTTCAAGCAACGGGTTCATGTTTGACTCGAAGTTTAGGTTCATTTTTGACCTGGGTTTCAAACAACAGGTTCATGTTTGACTCAAAGTTTAGGTTCATTTTTTACCTGGGTTTTAAACAACAAGTTCATGTTTGACTCGAAGTCTAGGTTCATATCTGACCTGCTTTCAAACAACGGGTTCATGTTTTACTCGACGTTTAGGTTCATGTTTGAACTGGGCTTCAAACAACGGGTTCATGTTTGACTCGAAGTTTAGGTTCATGTTTGACTCGAAGTTTAGGTTCATTTTTGACCTGGGTTTCAAACAACAGGTTCATGTTTGACTAACAGTTTAGGTTCATTTTTTACCTGGGTTTTAAACAACAAGTTCATGTTTGACTCGAAGTCTAGGTTCATATCTGACCTGCTTTCAAATAACGGGTTCATGTTTGACTCGAAGTTTAGGTTCATGTTTGACCTGGATTTCAAACAACGAGTTCATGTTTCACTCGAAGTTTAGGTTCATATCTGACCAGGTTTCAAACAACGGGTTCATGTTTGACTCGAAGTTTAGGTTTATGTTTGACCTGGGATTCAAACAACGGGTTCATGTTTGACTCGAAGTTTAGGCTCATGTTTGACCTGGGCTTCAAACAACGGGTTCATGTTTGACCCGAAGTTTAGGCTCATGTTTGACCTGGGTTTCAAACAACGGGTTCATGTTTGACTCAAAGTTTAGGTTCATGTCTGACCTGGGATTCAAACAATAGGTTCATGTTTGACTCGAAGTTTAGGCTCATATTTGACCTAGGCTTCAAACAACGGGTTCATGGTTGACTCGAGGTTTAGGCTCATGTTCGACCTGGGTTTCAAACTACGGGTTCATGTTTGACTCAAAGTTTAGGTTCATGTTTGACCTAGGTTTCAAACAACGGGTTCATGTTTGACTCGAAGTTTAGGTTCATATCTGACCAGGTTTCAAACAATGGGTTCATGTTTGACTCGAAGTTTAGGTTCATGTTTGACCTGGGATTCAAACAACGGGTTCTTGTTTGACTCGAAGTTTAGGCTCATGTTTGACCTGGGCTTCAAACAACAGGTTCATGTTTGACTTAAAGTTTAGGCTCATGTTTGACCTGGGTTTCAAACAACGGGTTCATGTTTGACTCAAAGTTAAGGTTCATGTTTGACCTGGGTTTCAAACAACGGGTTCATGTTTGACTCGAAGTTTAGGTTCATGTTTGACTCGAAGTTTAGGTTGATTTTTGACCTGGGTTTCAAACAAAAGGTTCATGTTTGACTCAAAGTTTTGGTTCATTTTTTACTTGGGTTTTAAACAACAAGTTCATGTTTGACTCGAAGTCTAGGTTCATATCTGACCTGCTTTCAAACAACGGGTTCATGTTTGACTCGAAGTTTAGGTTCATGTTTGACCTGGATTTCAAACAACGAGTTCATGTTTGACTCAAAGTTTAGGTTCATTTCTGACCAGGTTTCAAACAACGGGTTCATGTTTGACTCGAAGTTTAGGTTCATGTTTGACCTGGGATTCAAACAACGGGTTCATGTTTGACTCGAAGTTTAGGCTCATGTTTGACCTGGGCTTCAAACAACGGGTTCATGTTTGACTAGAAGTTTAGGCTCATGTTTGACCTGGGTTTCAAACAACGAGTTCATGTTTGACTCAAAGTTTAGGTTCATTTCTGACCAGGTTTCAAACAACGGGTTCATGTTTGACTCAAAGTTTAGGTTCATGTTTGACCTAGGTTTCAAACAACGGGTTCATGTTTGACTCGAAGTTTAGGCTCATGTTTGACCTAGGCTTCAAACAACGGGTTCATGGTTGACTCGAGGTTTAGGCTCATGTTCGACCTGGGTTTCAAACTACGGGTTCATGTTTGACTCAAAGTTTAGGTTCATGTTTGACCTAGGTTTCAAACAACGGGTTCGTGTTTGATTCGAAGTTTAGGTTTATGTTTGACCTGGATTTCAAACAACGGGTTCATGTTTGACTCGAAGTTTAGGTTCATGTTTGACCTGGGTTTCAAACAACGAGTTCATGTTTGACTCGAAGTTTAGGTTCATGTTTGACCTGGATTTCAAACAACGAGTTCATGTTTGACTCGAAGTTTAGGTTCATATCTGACCAGGTTTCAAACAACGGGTTCATGTTTGACTCGAAGTTTAGGTTTATGTTTGACCTGGGATTCAAACAACGGGTTCATGTTTGACTCGAAGTTTAGGCTCATGTTTGACATGGGCTTCAAACAACGGGTTCATGTTTGACTCGAAGTTTAGGCTCATGTTTGACCTGGGTTTCAAACAACGGGTTCATGTTTGACTCAAAGTTTAGGTTCATGTCTGACCTAGGATTCAAACAATGGGTTCATGTTTGACTCGAAGTTTAGGCTCATGTTTGACCTAGGCTTCAAACAACGGGTTCATGGTTGACTCGAGGTTTAGGCTCATGTTCGACCTGGGTTTCAAACTACGGGTTCATGTTTGACTCAAAGTTTAGGTTCATGTTTGACCTAGGTTTCAAACAACGGGTTCATGTTTGACTCGAAGTTTAGGCTCATATCTGACCAGGTTTCAAACAATGGGTTCATGTTTGACTCGAAGTTTAGGTTCATGTTTGACCTGGGATTCAAACAACGGGTTCTTGTTTGACTCAAAGTTTAGGCTCATGTTTGACCTGGGCTTCAAACAACGGGTTCATGTTTGACTCGAAGTTTAGGTTCATGTTTGACCTGGGTTTCAAACAACGGTTTCATGTTTGACTCGAAGTTTAGGTTCATTTTTGACCTGGGTTTCAAACAACGGGTTCATGTTTGACTCGAAGTTTAGGTTCATTTTTTACCTAGGTTTCAAACAACGGGTTCATGTTTGACTCAAAGTCTAGGTTCATATCTGACCTGCTTTCAAACAACGGGTTCATGTTTGACTCGAAGTTTAGGTTCGTGTTTGACCTGGATTTCAAACAACGAGTTCATGTTTGACTCGAAGTTTAGGTTCATGTTTGACCTAGGTTTCAAACAACGGGTTCGTGTTTGACTCGAAGTTTAGGTTCATTTTTGACCTGGGTTTCAAACAACGGGTTCATGTTTGACTCGAAGTTTAGGTTCATACCTGACCTGGATTCAAACAACGGGTTCATGTTTGACTCGAAGTTTAGTTTCATGTTTGACCTGGGTTTCAAACATCGGATTCGTGTTTGAATCGAAGTTTAGGTTCATGGTTTACCAGGGCTTCAAACAACGAGTTCATGTTTGACTCAAACTTTAAGCTCATGTTTGACTTGGGTTTCAAACAACGGGTTCATGTTTGACTCAAAGTTTAGGTTCATGTTTGACTTGGGTTTCAAACAACGGGTTCATGTTTGACTCGAAGTTTAGGTTCATATCTGACCTGGGTTTCAAACAACGGGTTCATGTTTGACTCAAAGTTTAGGTTTATTTTTGACCTGGGTTTCAAACAAGGGGTTCATGTTTGACTCGAAGTTTAGGTTCATTTTTGACCTGGGTTTCAAACAACGGGTTCATTTTTGACTCGAAGTTTAGGTTCATGCTTGACCTGGGTTTCAAACAACGGGTTCATGTTTGACTCGAAGTTTAGGTTCATATCTGACCTAGGTTTCAAACAACGGGTTCATGTTTGACTCGAAGTTTAGGTTCATGTTTGACTTGGGTTTCAAACAACGGGTTCATGTTTGACTCGAAGTTTAGGTTCATTTTTGACATGGGTTTCAAACAACGGGTTCATGTTTGACTCGAAGTTTAGGTTCATTTTTTACCTGGGTTTCAAACAACGGGTTCATGTTTGACTCGAAGTCTAGGTTCATATCTGACCTGGTTTCAAACAAGGGGTTCATGTTTGACTCGAAGTTTAGGTTCATATCTGACATGGGTTTCAAACAACGGATTCATGTTTGAATCGAAGTTTAGGTTCATGTTTTACCTCGGCTTCAAACAACGGGTTCATGTTTGACTCGAAGTTTAGGCTCATGTTTGACCTGGGTTTCAAACAATGGGTTCATGTCTGACTTAAAGTTTAGGTTCGCGTTTGACCTGGGTTTCAAACAACGGGTTCATGATTGACTCGAAGTTTAGGTTCATATCTGACTTGGGTTTCAAACAACGGGTTCATGTTTGACTCGAAGTTTAGGTTCATGTTTGACCTGGGTTTCAAACAACGGGTTCATGTTTGACTCGAAGTTTAGGTTTATGTTTGACCTGGGATTCAAACAACGGGTTCATGTTTGACTCGAAGTTTAGGCTCATGTTTGACCTGGGCTTCAAACAACGGGTTCATGTTTGACTCGAAGTTTAGGCTCATGTTTGACCTGGGTTTCAAACAACGGGTTCATGTTTGACTCAAAGTTTAGGTTCATGTCTGACCTGGGATTCAAACAATGGGTTCATGTTTGACTCGAAGTTTAGGCTCATGTTTGACCTAGGCTTCAAACAACGGGTTCATGGTTGACTCGAGGTTTAGGCTCATGTTCGACCTGGGTTTCAAACTACGGGTTCATGTTTGACTCAAAGTTTAGGTTCATGTTTGACCTAGGTTTCAAACAACGGGTTCATGTTTGACTCGAAGTTTAGGCTCATATCTGACCAGGTTTCAAACAATGGGTTCATGTTTGACTCGAAGTTTAGGTTCATGTTTGACCTGGGATTCAAACAACGGGTTCTTGTTTGACTCGAAGTTTAGGCTCATGTTTGACCTGGGCTTCAAACAACGGGTTCATGTTTGACTCGAAGTTTAGGTTCATGTTTGACCTGGGTTTCAAACAACGGTTTCATGTTTGACTCGAAGTTTAGGTTCATTTTTGACCTGGGTTTCAAACAACGGGTTCATGTTTGACTCGAAGTTTAGGTTCATTTTTTACCTAGGTTTCAAACAACGGGTTCATGTTTGACTCAAAGTCTAGGTTCATATCTGACCTGCTTTCAAACAACGGGTTCATGTTTGACTCGAAGTTTAGGTTCGTGTTTGACCTGGATTTCAAACAACGAGTTCATGTTTGACTCGAAGTTTAGGTTCATGTTTGACCTAGGTTTCAAACAACGGGTTCGTGTTTGACTCGAAGTTTAGGTTCATTTTTGACCTGGGTTTCAAACAACAGGTTCATGTTTGACTCGAAGTTTAGGTTCATACCTGACCTGGATTCAAACAACGGGTTCATGTTTGACTCGAAGTTTAGTTTCATGTTTGACCTGGGTTTCAAACATCGGATTCGTGTTTGAATCGAAGTTTAGGTTCATGTTTTACCAGGGCTTCAAATAACGAGTTCATGTTTGACTCAAACTTTAAGCTCATGTTTGACTTGGGTTTCAAACAACGGGTTCATGTTTGACTCAAAGTTTAGGTTCATGTTTGACTTGGGTTTCAAACAACGGGTTCATGTTTGACTCGAAGTTTAGGTTCATATCTGACCTGGGTTTCAAACAACGGGTTCATGTTTGACTCAAAGTTTAGGTTCATTTTTGACCTGGGTTTCGAACAAGGGGTTCATGTTTGACTCGAAGTTTAGGTTCATTTTTGACCTGGGTTTCAAACAACGGGTTCATTTTTGACTCGAAGTTTAGGTTCATGCTTGACCTGGGTTTCAAACAATGGGTTCATGTTTGACTCGAAGTTTAGGTTCATATCTGACCTAGGTTTCAAACAACGGGTTCATGTTTGACTCGAAGTTTAGGTTCATGTTTGACTTGGGTTTCAAACAACGGGTTCATGTTTGACTCGAAGTTTAGGTTCATTTTTGACATGGGTTTCAAACAACGGGTTCATGTTGACTCGAAGTTTAGGTTCATTTTTTACCTGGGTTTCAAACAACGGGTTCATGTTTGACTCGAAGTCTAGGTTCATATCTGACCTGGTTTCAAACAAGGGGTTCATGTTTGACTCGAAGTTTAGGTTCATATCTGACATGGGTTTCAAACAACGGATTCATGTTTGAATCGAAGTTTAGGTTCATGTTTTACCTCGGCTTCAAACAACGGGTTCATGTTTGACTCGAAGTTTAGGCTCATGTTTGACCTGGGTTTCAAACAATGGGTTCATGTCTGACTCAAAGTTTAGGTTCGCGTTTGACCTGGGTTTCAAACAACGGGTTCATGATTGACTCGAAGTTTAGGTTCATATCTGACTTGGGTTTCAAACAACGGGTTCATGTTTGACTCGAAGTTTAGGTTCATGTTTGACCTGGGTTTCAAACAACGGGTTCATGTTTGACTCGAAGTTTAGGTTCATTTTTGACCTGGGTTTCAAACAACGGGTTCATGTTTGCTCGAAGTTTAGGTTCATTTTTTACCTGGGTTTCAAACAACGGGTTCATGTTTGACTCAAAGTCTAGGTTCATATCTGACCTGGTTTCAAACAACGGGTTCATGTTTGACTCGAAGTTTAGGTTCATGTTTGACCTGGGTTTCAAACACCGGTTTCATGTTTGACTCGATGTTTAGGTTCATGTTTGACCTGGGTTTCAAACAACAGGTTCATGTTTGACTCGAAGTTTAGGTTCATATCTAACCTGGGTTTCAAACAACGGGTTCATGTTTGACTCGAAGTTTAGGTTCATGTTTGACCTGGGTTTCAAACAAGGGGTTCATGTTTGACTCGAAGTTTAGGTTCATTTTTTACCTGGGTTCAAACAACGGGTTCATGTTTGACTCGAAGTTTAGGTTCATTTTTACCTGGGTTTCAAACAACGGGTTCATGTTTGACTCGAAGTCTAGGTTCATATCTGACCTGGTTTCAAACAAAGGGTTCATGTTTAACTCAAAGTTTAGGTTCATGTTTGACCTGGGTTTCAAACACCGGTTTCATGTTTGACTCGATGTTTTGGTTCATGTTTGACCTGGGTTTCAAACAACGGGTTCATGTTTGACTCGAAGTTTAGGTTCATATCTGACCTGGGTTTCAAACAACGGGTTCATGTTTAACTTGAAGTTTAGGTTCATGTTTGACCTGGGTTTCAAAAAACGGTTTCATGTTTGACTCGGAGTTAAGGTTCATGTTTGACCTGGGTTTCAAACAACGGGTTAATGTTTGATTTGAAGTTTAGGTTCATGTTTGACCTGGGTTTCAAACAACGAGTTCATCTTTGACTCGAATTTTAGGTTCATGTTTGACCTGGGTTTCAAACAACAGGTTCATGTTTGACTCAAAGTTTAGGTTTATGTTTGACCTGGGTTTCAAACAACGGTTTCATCTTTGACTCGAAGTTTAGGTTCATGTTTGACCTAGGTTTCAAACAACGGGTTCGTTTTTTACTCGAAGTTTAGGTTCATTTTTTACCTGGGTTTCAAACAACGGGTTCATGTTTGACTCGAAGTTTAGGTTCATGTTTGACCTGGATTCAAACAACGGGTTCATGTTTGACTCGAAGTCTAGGTTCATATCTGACCTGGGTTTCAAACAACGGGTTCATGTTTGACTCAAAGTTTAGGTTCATTTTTGACCTGGGTTTCGAACAAGGGGTTCATGTTTGACTCGAAGTTTAGGTTCATTTTTGACCTGGGTTTCAAACAACGGGTTCATTTTTGACTCGAAGTTTAGGTTCATGCTTGACCTGGGTTTCAAACAACGGGTTCATGTTTGACTCGAAGTTTAGGTTCATATCTGACCTAGGTTTCAAACAACGGGTTCATGTTTGACTCGAAGTTTAGGTTCATGTTTGACTTAGGTTTCAAACAACGGGTTCATGTTTGACTCGAAGTTTAGGTTCATTTTTGACATGGGTTTCAAACAACGGGTTCATGTTGACTCGAAGTTTAGGTTCATTTTTTACCTGGGTTTCAAACAACGGGTTCATGTTTGACTCGAAGTCTAGGTTCATATCTGACCTGGTTTCAAACAAGGGGTTCATGTTTGAGTCGAAGTTTAGGTTCATATCTGACATGGGTTTCAAACAACGGATTCATGTTTGAATCGAAGTTTAGGTTCATGTTTTACCTCGGCTTCAAACAACGGGTTCATGTTTGACTCGAAGTTTAGGCTCATGTTTGACCTGGGTTTCAAACAATGGGTTCATGTCTGACTCAAAGTTTAGGTTCGCGTTTGACCTGGGTTTCAAACAACGGGTTCATGATTGACTCGAAGTTTAGGTTCATATCTGACTTGGGTTTCAAACAACGGGTTCATGTTTGACTCGAAGTTTAGGTTCATGTTTGACCTGGGTTTCAAACAACGGGTTCATGTTTGACTCGAAGTTTAGGTTCATTTTTGACCTGGGTTTCAAACAACGGGTTCATGTTTGCTCGAAGTTTAGGTTCATTTTTTACCTGGGTTTCAAACAACGGGTTCATGTTTGACTCAAAGTCTAGGTTCATATCTGACCTGGTTTCAAACAACGGGTTCATGTTTGACTCGAAGTTTAGGTTCATGTTTGACCTGGGTTTCAAACACCGGTTTCATGTTTGACTCGATGTTTAGGTTCATGTTTGACCTGGGTTTCAAACAACAGGTTCATGTTTGACTCGAAGTTTAGGTTCATATCTAACCTGGGTTTCAAACAACGGGTTCATGTTTGACTCGAAGTTTAGGTTCATGTTTGACCTGGGTTTCAAACAAGGGGTTCATGTTTGACTCGAAGTTTAGGTTCATTTTTTACCTGGGTTCAAACAACGGGTTCATGTTTGACTCGAAGTTTAGGTTCATTTTTACCTGGGTTTCAAACAACGGGTTCATGTTTGACTCGAAGTCTAGGTTCATATCTGACCTGGTTTCAAACAAAGGGTTCATGTTTGACTCAAAGTTTAGGTTCATGTTTGACCTGGGTTTCAAACACCGGTTTCATGTTTGACTCGATGTTTAGGTTCATGTTTGACCTGGGTTTCAAACAACGGGTTCATGTTTGACTCGAAGTTTAGGTTCATATCTGACCTGGGTTTCAAACAACGGGTTCATGTTTAACTTGAAGTTTAGGTTCATGTTTGACCTGGGTTTCAAAAAACGGTTTCATGTTTGACTCGGAGTTAAGGTTCATGTTTGACCTGGGTTTCAAACAACGGGTTAATGTTTGATTTGAAGTTTAGGTTCATGTTTGACCTGGGTTTCAAACAACGAGTTCATCTTTGACTCGAATTTTAGGTTCATGTTTGACCTGGGTTTCAAACAACAGGTTCATGTTTGACTCAAAGTTTAGGTTTATGTTTGACCTGGGTTTCAAACAACGGTTTCATCTTTGACTCGAAGTTTAGGTTCATGTTTGACCTAGGTTTCAAACAACGGGTTCGTTTTTTACTCGAAGTTTAGGTTCATTTTTTACCTGGGTTTCAAACAACGGGTTCATGTTTGACTCGAAGTTTAGGTTCATGTTTGACCTGGATTCAAACAACGGGTTCATGTTTGACTCGAAGTTTAGGTTCATGTTTGACCTGGGTTTCAAACAACGGGTTCATGTTTGACTCGAATTTTAGGTTCATGTTTGACCTGGACTTCAAACAACGGGTTCATGTTTGACTCGAAGTTTAGGCTCATGTTTGACCTGGGTTTCAAACGACGGGTTCATGTTTGATTCAAAGTTAAGGTTCATGTTTGACCTGGGTTTCAAACAACGGGTTCATGTTTGACTCGAAGTTTAGGTTCATATCTTACCTGGGTTTCAAACAACGGGTTCATGTTTGACTCAACGTTTAGGTTCATGTTTGACCTGGGTTTAAAACAACGGGTTCATGTTTGACTCGAAGTTTAGGTTCATATCTGACCTGGGTTTCAAACAACGGGTTCATGTTTAACTCGAAGTTTAGGTTCATGTTTGACCTGGGTTTCAAACAACGGGTTCATGTTTGACTCGAAGTTTAGGTTCGTGTTTGACCTGGATTTCAAACAACGAGTTCATGTTTGACTCGAAGTTTAGGTTCATGTTTGACCTAGGTTTCAAACAACGGGTTCGTGTTTGACTCGAAGTTTAGGTTCATTTTTGACCTGGGTTTCAAACAACGGGTTCATGTTTGACTCGAAGTTTAGGTTCATACCTGACCTGGATTCAAACAACGGGTTCATGTTTGACTCGAAGTTTAGTTTCATGTTTGACCTGGGTTTCAAACATCGGATTCGTGTTTGAATCGAAGTTTAGGTTCATGTTTTACCAGGGCTTCAAACAACGAGTTCATGTTTGACTCAAACTTTAAGCTCATGTTTGACTTGGGTTTCAAACAACGGGTTCATGTTTGACTCAAAGTTTAGGTTCATGTTTGACTTGGGTTTCAAACAACGGGTTCATGTTTGACTCGAAGTTTAGGTTCATATCTGACCTGGGTTTCAAACAACGGGTTCATGTTTGACTCAAAGTTTAGGTTCATTTTTGACCTGGGTTTCAAACAAGGGGTTCATGTTTGACTCGAAGTTTAGGTTCATTTTTGACCTGGGTTTCAAACAACGGGTTCATTTTTGACTCGAAGTTTAGGTTCATGCTTGACCTGGGTTTCAAACAACGGGTTCATGTTTGACTCGAAGTTTAGGTTCATATCTGACCTAGGTTTCAAACAACGGGTTCATGTTTGACTCGAAGTTTAGGTTCATGTTTGACTTGGGTTTCAAACAACGGGTTCATGTTTGACTCGAAGTTTAGGTTCATTTTTGACATGGGTTTCAAACAACGGGTTCATGTTTGACTCGAAGTTTAGGTTCATTTTTTACCTGGGTTTCAAACAACGGGTTCATGTTTGACTCGAAGTCTAGGTTCATATCTGACCTGGTTTCAAACAAGGGGTTCATGTTTGACTCGAAGTTTAGGTTCATATCTGACATGGGTTTCAAACAACGGATTCATGTTTGAATCGAAGTTTAGGTTCATGTTTTACCTCGGCTTCAAACAACGGGTTCATGTTTGACTCGAAGTTTAGGCTCATGTTTGACCTGGGTTTCAAACAATGGGTTCATGTCTAACTTAAAGTTTAGGTTCGCGTTTGACCTGGGTTTCAAACAACGGGTTCATGATTGACTCGAAGTTTAGGTTCATATCTGACTTGGGTTTCAAACAACGGGTTCATGTTTGACTCGAAGTTTAGGTTCATGTTTGACCTGGGTTTCAAACAACGGGTTCATGTTTGACTCGAAGTTTAGGTTTATGTTTGACCTGGGATTCAAACAACGGGTTCATGTTTGACTCGAAGTTTAGGCTCATGTTTGACCTGGGCTTCAAACAACGGGTTCATGTTTGACTCGAAGTTTAGGCTCATGTTTGACCTGGGTTTCAAACAACGGGTTCATGTTTGACTCAAAGTTTAGGTTCATGTCTGACCTGGGATTCAAACAATGGGTTCATGTTTGACTCGAAGTTTAGGCTCATGTTTGACCTAGGCTTCAAACAACGGGTTCATGGTTGACTCGAGGTTTAGGCTCATGTTCGACCTGGGTTTCAAACTACGGGTTCATGTTTGACTCAAAGTTTAGGTTCATGTTTGACCTAGGTTTCAAACAACGGGTTCATGTTTGACTCGAAGTTTAGGCTCATATCTGACCAGGTTTCAAACAATGGGTTCATGTTTGACTCGAAGTTTAGGTTCATGTTTGACCTGGGATTCAAACAACGGGTTCTTGTTTGACTCGAAGTTTAGGCTCATGTTTGACCTGGGCTTCAAACAACGGGTTCATGTTTGACTCGAAGTTTAGGTTCATGTTTGACCTGGGTTTCAAACAACGGTTTCATGTTTGACTCGAAGTTTAGGTTCATTTTTGACCTGGGTTTCAAACAACGGGTTCATGTTTGACTCGAAGTTTAGGTTCATTTTTTACCTAGGTTTCAAACAACGGGTTCATGTTTGACTCAAAGTCTAGGTTCATATCTGACCTGCTTTCAAACAACGGGTTCATGTTTGACTCGAAGTTTAGGTTCGTGTTTGACCTGGATTTCAAACAACGAGTTCATGTTTGACTCGAAGTTTAGGTTCATGTTTGACCTAGGTTTCAAACAACGGGTTCGTGTTTGACTCGAAGTTTAGGTTCATTTTTGACCTGGGTTTCAAACAACGGGTTCATGTTTGACTCGAAGTTTAGGTTCATACCTGACCTGGATTCAAACAACGGGTTCATGTTTGACTCGAAGTTTAGTTTCATGTTTGACCTGGGTTTCAAACATCGGATTCGTGTTTGAATCGAAGTTTAGGTTCATGTTTTACCAGGGCTTCAAACAACGAGTTCATGTTTGACTCAAACTTTAAGCTCATGTTTGACTTGGGTTTCAAACAACGGGTTCATGTTTGACTCAAAGTTTAGGTTCATGTTTGACTTGGGTTTCAAACAACGGGTTCATGTTTGACTCGAAGTTTAGGTTCATATCTGACCTGGGTTTCAAACAACGGGTTCATGTTTGACTCAAAGTTTAGGTTCATTTTTGACCTGGGTTTCGAACAAGGGGTTCATGTTTGACTCGAAGTTTAGGTTCATTTTTGACCTGGGTTTCAAACAACGGGTTCATTTTTGACTCGAAGTTTAGGTTCATGCTTGACCTGGGTTTCAAACAACGGGTTCATGTTTGACTCGAAGTTTAGGTTCATATCTGACCTAGGTTTCAAACAACGGGTTCATGTTTGACTCGAAGTTTAGGTTCATGTTTGACTTGGGTTTCAAACAACGGGTTCATGTTTGACTCGAAGTTTAGGTTCATTTTTGACATGGGTTTCAAACAACGGGTTCATGTTGACTCGAAGTTTAGGTTCATTTTTTACCTGGGTTTCAAACAACGGGTTCATGTTTGACTCGAAGTCTAGGTTCATATCTGACCTGGTTTCAAACAAGGGGTTCATGTTTGACTCGAAGTTTAGGTTCATATCTGACATGGGTTTCAAACAACGGATTCATGTTTGAATCGAAGTTTAGGTTCATGTTTTACCTCGGCTTCAAACAACGGGTTCATGTTTGACTCGAAGTTTAGGCTCATGTTTGACCTGGGTTTCAAACAATGGGTTCATGTCTGACTCAAAGTTTAGGTTCGCGTTTGACCTGGGTTTCAAACAACGGGTTCATGATTGACTCGAAGTTTAGGTTCATATCTGACTTGGGTTTCAAACAACGGGTTCATGTTTGACTCGAAGTTTAGGTTCATGTTTGACCTGGGTTTCAAACAACGGGTTCATGTTTGACTCGAAGTTTAGGTTCATTTTTGACCTGGGTTTCAAACAACGGGTTCATGTTTGCTCGAAGTTTAGGTTCATTTTTTACCTGGGTTTCAAACAACGGGTTCATGTTTGACTCAAAGTCTAGGTTCATATCTGACCTGGTTTCAAACAACGGGTTCATGTTTGACTCGAAGTTTAGGTTCATGTTTGACCTGGCTTTCAAACACCGGTTTCATGTTTGACTCGATGTTTAGGTTCATGTTTGACCTGGGTTTCAAACAACAGGTTCATGTTTGACTCGAAGTTTAGGTTCATATCTAACCTGGGTTTCAAACAACGGGTTCATGTTTGACTCGAAGTTTAGGTTCATGTTTGACCTGGGTTTCAAACAAGGGGTTCATGTTTGACTCGAAGTTTAGGTTCATTTTTTACCTGGGTTCAAACAACGGGTTCATGTTTGACTCGAAGTTTAGGTTCATTTTTACCTGGGTTTCAAACAACGGGTTCATGTTTGACTCGAAGTCTAGGTTCATATCTGACCTGGTTTCAAACAAAGGGTTCATGTTTGACTCAAAGTTAGGTTCATGTTTGACCTGGGTTTCAAACACCGGTTTCATGTTTGACTCGATGTTTAGGTTCATGTTTGACCTGGGTTTCAAACAACGGGTTCATGTTTGACTCGAAGTTTAGGTTCATATCTGACCTGGGTTTCAAACAACGGGTTCATGTTTAACTTGAAGTTTAGGTTCATGTTTGACCTGGGTTTCAAAAAACGGTTTCATGTTTGACTCGGAGTTAAGGTTCGTGTTTGACCTGGGTTTCAAACAACGGGTTAATGTTTGATTTGAAGTTTAGGTTCATGTTTGACCTGGGTTTCAAACAACGAGTTCATCTTTGACTCGAATTTTAGGTTCATGTTTGACCTGGGTTTCAAACAACAGGTTCATGTTTGACTCAAAGTTTAGGTTTATGTTTGACCTGGGTTTCAAACAACGGTTTCATCTTTGACTCGAAGTTTAGGTTCATGTTTGACCTAGGTTTCAAACAACGGGTTCGTTTTTTACTCGAAGTTTAGGTTCATTTTTTACCTGGGTTTCAAACAACGGGTTCATGTTTGACTCGAAGTTTAGGTTCATGTTTGACCTGGATTCAAACAACGGGTTCATGTTTGACTCGAAGTTTAGGTTCATGTTTGACCTGGGTTTCAAACAACGGGTTCATGTTTAACTCGAATTTTAGGTTCATGTTTGACCTGGACTTCAAACAACGGGTTCATGTTTGACTCGAAGTTTAGGCTCATGTTTGACCTGGGTTTCAAACGACGGGTTCATGTTTGATTCAAAGTTAAGGTTCATGTTTGACCTGGGTTTCAAACAACGGGTTCATGTTTGACTCGAAGTTTAGGTTCATATCTTACCTGGGTTTCAAACAACGGGTTCATGTTTGACTCAACGTTTAGGTTCATGTTTGACCTGGGTTTAAAACAACGGGTTCATGTTTGACTCGAAGTTTAGGTTCATATCTGACCTGGGTTTCAAACAACGGGTTCATGTTTAACTCGAAGTTTAGGTTCATGTTTGACCTGGGTTTCAAACAACGGGTTCATGTTTGACTCGAAGTCTAGGTTCATATCTGACCTGGGTTTCAAACAACGGGTTCATGTTTGACTCGAAGTTTAGGTTCATGTTTGACCTAGGTTTCAAACAACGGGTTCATGTTTGACTCGAAGTTTAGGTTAATGTTTGACCAGGGTTTCAAACAACGGGTTCATGTTTGACTCGAAGTTTAGGTTCATGTATTACTTGGGCTTCAAACAACGAGTTCATGTTTGACTCGAAGTTTAGGTTCATGTTTGACCTGGGTTTCAAACAACGGGTTCATGTTTGACTCGAAGTTTAGGTTCATATCTGACCTGGGTTTCAAACAACGGGTTCATGTTTGACTCGAAGTTTAGGTTCATGTTTGACCTGGGTTTCAAACAAGGGGTTCATGTTTGAATCGAAGTTTAGGTTCATTTTTGACCTGGGTTTCAAACAACGGGTTCATGTTTGACTCGAAGTTTAGGTTCATTTTTTACCTGGGTTTCAAACAACGGGTTCATGTTTGACTCGAAGTCTAGGTTCATATCTGACCTGGTTTCAAACAACGGGTTCATGTTTGACTCGAAGTTTAGGTTCATGTTTGACCTGGGTTTCAAACACCGGTTTCATGTTTGACTCGATGTTTAGGTTCATGTTTGACCTAGGTTTCAAACAACGGGTTCATGTTTGACTCGAAGTTTAGGTTCATATCTGACTTGGGTTTCAAACAACGGGTTCATGTTTAACTCAAAGTTTAGGTTCATGTTTGACCTGGGTTTCAAAAAACGGTTTCATGTTTGACTCGGAGTTAAGGTTCATGTTTGACCTGGGTTTCAAACAATGGGTTAATGTTTGATTTGAAGTTTAGGTTCATGTTTGACCTGGGTTTCAAACAACGAGTTCATCTTTGACTTGAATTTTAGGTTCATGTTTGACCTGGGTTTCAAACAACGGGTTCATGTTTGACTCGAATTTTAGGTTCATGTTTGACCTGGTCTTCAAACAACGGGTTCATGTTTGACTCGAAGTTTAGGCTCATGTTTGACCTGGGTTTCAAACAACGGGTTCATGTTTGATTCAAAGTTAAGGTTCATGTTTGACCTGGGTTTCAAACAACAGGTTCATGTTTGACTCAAAGTTTAGGTTCATATCTGACCTGGGTTTCAAACAACGGGTTCATGTTTGACTCAACGTTTAGGTTCATGTTTGACCTGGGTTTCAAACAACGGGTTCATGTTTGACTCGAAGTTTAGGTTCATTTTTGACCTGGGCTTCAAACAACGGGTTCATGTTTGACTCGAAGTTTAGGTTCATTTTTTACCTGGGTTTCAAACAACGGGTTCATGTTTGACTCGAAGTCTAGGTTCATATCTGACCTGGTTTCAAACAACGGGTTCATGTTTGACTCGAAGTTTAGGTTCATGTTTGACCTGGGTTTCAAACACCGGTTTCGTGTTTGACTCGATGTTTAGATTCATTTTTTACCTGGGTTTCAAACAACGGGTTCATGTTTGACTCGAAGTTTAGGTTCATATCTGACCTGGGTTTCAAACAACGGATTCAAGTTTGACTCGAAGTTTAGGTTCATGTTTGACCTGGGTTTCAAACAACGGGTTCATGTTTGACTCGAAGTTTAGGTTCATATCTGACCTGGGTTTCAAACAACGGGTTCATGTTTGACTCAAAGTTTAGGTTCATGTTTGACCTGGGTTTCAAACAACGGGTTAATGTTTGACTCGTAGTTTAGGTTCATATCTGACCTGGGTTTCAAACAACGGATTCATGTTTGACTCGAAGTTTAGGTTCATGTTTGACCTGGGTTTCAAACAACGGGTTCATGTTTGACTCGAAGTTTAGGTTAATGTTTGACCAGGGTTTCAAACAACGGGTTCATGTTTGACTCGAAGTTTAGGTTCATTTTTTACTTGGGTTTCAAACAACGGGTTCATGTTTGACTCGAAGTTTAGGTTCATGTTTGACATGGGTTTCAAAAAACGGTTTCATGTTTGACTCGGAGTTAAGGTTCATGTTTGACCTGGGTTTCAAACAACGGGTTAATGTTTGATTTTAAGTTTAGGTTCATGTTTGACCTGGGTTTCAAACAACGAGTTCATCTTTGACTCGAATTTTAGGTTCATGTTTGACCTGGGTTTCAAACAACAGGTTCATGTTTGACTCAAAGTTTAGGTTTATGTTTGACCTGGGTTTCAAACAACGGTTTCATCTTTGACTCGAAGTTTAGGTTCATGTTTGACCTAGTTTTCAAACAACGGGTTCGTGTTTGACTCGAAGTTTAGGGTCATGTTTGACCTGGGTTTCAAACAACGGGTTCATGTTTGACTCGAAGTTTAGGTTCATATTTGACCTGGGTTTCAAACAACGGGTTCATGTTTGACTCGAATTTTAGGTTCATGTTTGACCTGGTCTTCAAACAACGGGTTCATGTTTGACTCGAAGTTTAGGCTCATGTTTGACCTGGGTTTCAAACAACGGGTTCATGTTTGATTCAAAGTTAAGGTTCATGTTTGACCTGGGTTTCAAACAACAGGTTCATGTTTGACTCAAAGTTTAGGTTCATATCTGACCTGGGTTTCAAACAACGGGTTCATGTTTGACTCAACGTTTAGGTTCATGTTTGACCTGGGTTTCAAACAACGGGTTCATGTTTGACTCGAAGTTTAGGTTCATTTTTGACCTGGGCTTCAAACAACGGGTTCATGTTTGACTCGAAGTTTAGGTTCATTTTTTACCTGGGTTTCAAACAACGGGTTCATGTTTGACTCGAAGTCTAGGTTCATATCTGACCTGGTTTCAAACAACGGGTTCATGTTTGACTCGAAGTTTAGGTTCATGTTTGACCTGGGTTTCAAACACCGGTTTCGTGTTTGACTCGATGTTTAGATTCATTTTTTACCCGGGTTTCAAACAACGGGTTCATGTTTGACTCGAAGTTTAGGTTCATATCTGACCTGGGTTTCAAACAACGGATTCAAGTTTGACTCGAAGTTTAGGTTCATGTTTGACCTGGGTTTCAAACAACGGGTTCATGTTTGACTGGAAGTTTAGGTTCATATCTGACCTGGGTTTCAAACAACGGGTTCATGTTTGACTCAAAGTTTAGGTTCATGTTTGACCTGGGTTTCAAACAACGGGTTCATGTTTGACTCGTAGTTTAGGTTCATATCTGACCTGGGTTTCAAACAACGGATTCATGTTTGACTCGAAGTTTAGGTTCATGTTTGACCTGGGTTTCAAACAACGGGTTCATGTTTGACTCGAAGTTTAGGTTAATGTTTGACCAGGGTTTCAAACAACGGGTTCATGTTTGACTCGAAGTTTAGGTTCATTTTTTACTTGGGTTTCAAACAACGGGTTCATGTTTGACTCGAAGTTTAGGTTCATGTTTGACATGGGTTTCAAAAAACGGTTTCATGTTTGACTCGGAGTTAAGGTTCATGTTTGACCTGGGTTTCAAACAACGGGTTAATGTTTGATTTTAAGTTTAGGTTCATGTTTGACCTGGGTTTCAAACAACGAGTTCATCTTTGACTCGAATTTTAGGTTCATGTTTGACCTGGGTTTCAAACAACAGGTTCATGTTTGACTCAAAGTTTAGGTTTATGTTTGACCTGGGTTTCAAACAACGGTTTCATCTTTGACTCGAAGTTTAGGTTCATGTTTGACCTAGTTTTCAAACAACGGGTTCGTGTTTGACTCGAAGTTTAGGGTCATGTTTGACCTGGGTTTCAAACAACGGGTTCATGTTTGACTCGAAGTTTAGGTTCATGTTTTACCTGGGTTTCAAACAACGGGTTCATGTTTGACTCGAATTTTAGGTTCATGTTTGACCTGGGCTTCAAACAACGGGTTCATGTTTGACTCGAAGTTTAGGCTCATGTTTGACCTGGGTTTCAAACAACGGGTTCATGTTTGATTCAAAGTTAAGGTTCATGTTTGACCTGGGTTTCAAACAACAGGTTCATATTTGACTCAAAGTTTAGGTTCATATCTGACCTGGGTTTCAAACAACGGGTTCATGTTTGACTCAACGTTTAGGTTCATGTTTGACCTGGGTTTCAAACAACGGGTTCATGTTTGACTCGAAGTTTAGGTTCATTTTTGACCTGGGTTTCAAACAACGGGTTCATGTTTGACTCGAAGTTTAGGTTCATTTTTTACCCGGGTTTCAAACAACGGGTTCATGTTTGACTCGAAGTCTAGGATCATATCTGAACTGGTTTCAAACAACGGGTTCATGTTTGACTCGAAGTTTAGGTTCATGTTTGACCTGGGTTTCAAACACCGGTTTCATGTTTGACTCGATGTTTAGGTTCATGTTTGACCTGGGTTTCAAACAACGGGTTCATGTTTGACTCGAAGTTTAGGTTCATATCTGACCTGGGTTTCAAACTACGGATTCATGTTTGACTCGAAGTTTAGGTTCATGTTTGACCTGGGTTTCAAACAACGGGTTCTTGTTTGACTCGAAGTTTAGGTTCATGTTTGACCTGGGTTTCAAACAACGGGTTCATGTTTTACTCGAAGTTTAGGTTCATACCTGACCTGGTTTCAAACAACGGGTTCATGTTTGACTCGAAGTTTAGTTTCATGTTTGACCTGGGCTTCAAACAACAGGTTCGTGTTTGAATCTAAGTTTAGGTTCATGTTTTACCTGGGCTTCAAACAACGGGTTCATGTTTGACTCGAAGTTTAGGCTCATGTTTGACCTGGGTTTCAAACAACGGGTTCATGTCTGACTCAAAGTTTAGGTTCACGTTTGACCTGGGTTTCAAACAACGGGTTCATGTTTGACTCGAAGTTTAGGTTCATATCTGACTTGGGTTTCAAACAACGAGTTCATGTTTGACTCGAAGTTTAGGTTCATGTTTGACCTGGGTTTCAAACAACGGGTTCATGTTTGACTCGAAGTTTAGGTTCATGTTTGACCTGGGTTTCAAACAACGGGTTCATGTTTGACTCAAATTTTAGGTTCATGTTTGACCTGGGCTTCAAACAACGGGTTCATGTTTGACTCGAAGTTTAGGCTAATGTTTGACCTGGGTTTCAAACAAAGGGTTCATGTTTGATTCAAAGTTAAGGTTCATGTTTGACCTGGGTTTTAAACAACAGGTTCATGTTTGACTCAAAGTTTAGGTTCATATCTGACCTGGGTTTCAAACAACGGGTTCATGTTTGACTCAACTTTTAGGTTCACGTTTGACCTGGGTTTCAAACAACGGGTTCATGTTTAACTCGAACTTTAGGTTCATGTTTGACCTGGGTTTCAAACAACGGTTTCATGTTTGACTCGGAGTTAAGGTTCATGTTTGACCTGGGTTTCAAACAACGGGTTAATGTTTGATTTGAAGTTTAGGTTCATGTTTGACCTGGGTTTCAAACAAGGAGTTCATCTTTGACTCGAATTTTAGGTTCATGTTTGACGTGGGTTTCAAACAACGGGTTCATGTTTGACTCGAAGTTTAGGTTTATGTTTGACATGGGTTTCAAACAACGGTTTCATCTTTGACTCGAAGTTTAGGTTCATGTTTGACCTAGGTTTCAAACAACGGGTTCGTGTTTGACTCGAAGTTTAGGTTCATGTTTGACCTGGGTTTCAAACAACGGGTTCATGTTTGACTCGAAGTTTAGGTTCATGTTTGACCTGGGGTTCAAACAACGGGTTCATGTTTGACTCGAAGTTTAGGCTCATGTTTGACCTGGGTTTCAAACAACGGGTTCATGTCTGACTCAAAGTTTAGGTTCACGTTTGACCTGGGTTTCAATCAACGGGTTCATGTTTGACTCGAACTTTAGGTTCATATCTGACTTGGGTTTCAAACAACGAGTTCATGCTTGACTCGAAGTTTAGGTTCATGTTTGACCTGGGTTTCAAACAACGGGTTCATGTTTGACTCGAAGTTTAGGTTCATTTTTGACCTGGGTTTCAAACAACGGGTTCATGTTTGACTCGAAGTTTAGGTTCATGTTTGACCTGGGTTTCAAACAACGGGTTCATGTTTGACTCGAATTTTAGGTTCATATTTGACCTGGGCTTCAAACAACGGGTTCATGTTTGACTCGAAGTTTAGGCTAATGTTTGACCTGGGTTTCAAACAAAGGGTTCATGTTTGATTCAAAGTTAAGGTTCATGTTTGACCTGGGTTTCAAACAACAGGTTCATGTTTGACTCAAAGTTTAGGTTCATATCTGACCTGGGTTTCAAACAACGGGTTCATGTTTGACTCAACGTTTAGGTTCACGTTTGACCTGGGTTTCAAACAACGGGTTCATGTTTAACTCGAACTTTAGGTTCATGTTTGACCTGGGTTTCAAACAACGGTTTCATGTTTGACTCGGAGTTAAGATTCATGTTTGACCTGGGTTTCAAACAACGGGTTAATGTTTGATTTAAAGTTTAGGTTCATGTTTGACCTGGGTTTCAAACAAGGAGTTCATCTTTGACTCGAATTTTAGGTTCATGTTTGACGTGGGTTTCAAACAACGGGTTCATGTTTGACTCGAAGTTTAGGTTTATGTTTGACATGGGTTTCAAACAACGGTTTCATCTTTGACTCGAAGTTTAGGTTCATGTTTGACCTAGGTTTCAAACAACGGGTTCGTGTTTGACTCGAAGTTTAGGTTCATGTTTGACCTGGGTTTCAAACAACGGGTTCATGTTTGACTCGAAGTTTAGGTTCATGTTTGACCTGGGTTTCAAACAACGGGTTCATGTTTGACTCGAGGTTTAGGCTCATGTTTGACCTGGGTTTCAAACAACGGGTTCATGTCTGACTCAAAGTTTAGGTTCACGTTTGACCTGGGTTTCAATCAACGGGTTCATGTTTGACTCGAACTTTAGGTTCATATCTGACTTGGGTTTCAAACAACGAGTTCATGTTTGACTCGAAGTTTAGGTTCATGTTTGACCTGGGTTTCAAACAACGGGTTCATGTTTGACTCGAAGTTTAGGTTCATTTTTGACCTGGGTTTCAAACAACGGGTTCATGTTTGACTCGAAGTTTAGGTTCAATTTTTACCTGGGTTTCAAACAACGGGTTCATGTTTGACTCGAAGTCTAGGTTCATATCTGACCTGGTTTCAAACAACGGGTTCATGTTTGACTCGAAGTTTAGGTTCATATCTGACATGGGTTTCAAACAACGGACTCATGTTTGACTCGAAATTTAGGTTCATGTTTGACCTGGGTTTCAAACAACGGGTTCATGTTTGACTCGAAGTTTAGGTTCATGTTTGACCTGGGTTTCAAACAACGGGTTCATGTTAGACTCGAAGTTTAGGTTCTTTTTTACTTGGGTTTCAAACAACGGGTTAATGTTTGACTCGAAGTTTAGGTTCATACCTGACCTGGATTCAAACAACGGGTTCATGTTTGACTCTAAGTTTAGGTTCATGTTTGACCTGGGCTTCAAACAACAGGTTCATGTTTGAATCGAAGTTTAGGTTCATGTATTACCTGGGCTTCAAACAACGAGTTCATGTTTGACCCGAAGTTTAGGCTCATGTTTGACCTGGGTTTCAAACAACGGGTTCATGTTTGATTCGAAGTTTAGGTTCATATCTGACCTGGGTTTCAAACAACGGGTTCATGTTTGACTCGAAGTTTAGGTTCATGTTTGACATGGGTTTCAAACAAGGGGTTCATGTTTGACTCGAAGTTTAGGTTCATTTTTGACCTGGGTTTCAAACAACGGGTTCATGTTTGACTCGAAGTTTAGGTTCATTTTTTACCTGTGTTTCAAACAATGGGTTCATGTTTGACTCAAAGTCTAGGTTCATATCTGACCTGGATTCAAACAACGGGTTCATGTTTGACTCGAAGTTTAGGTTCATGTTTGACCTGGGCTTCAAACAACAGGTTCATGTTTGAATCGAAGTTTAGGTTCATGTTTGACCTGGGTTTCAAACACTGGTTTCATGTTTGACTCGATGTTTAGGTTCATGTTTGACCTGGGTTTCAAACAACGGGTTCATGTTTGACTCGAAGTTTAGGTTCATATCTGACCTGGGTTTCAAACAACGGGTTCATGGTTAACTCTAATTTTAGGTTCATGTTTGACCTGGGTTTCAAACAACGGTTTCATGTTTGACTCGGAGTTAAGGTTCATGTTTAACCTGGGTTTCAAACAACAGGTTAATGTTTGATTTGAAGTTTAGGTTCATGTTTGACCTGGGATTCAAACAACGAGTTCATCTTTGACTCGAATTTTAGGTTCATGTTTTACCTGGGCTTCAAACAACGGGTTCATGTTTGACTCGAAGTTTAGGCTCATGTTTGACCTGGGTTTCAAACAACGGGTTCATGTCTGACTCAAAGTTTAGGTTCACGTTTGACCTGGGTTTCAAACAACGGGTTCATGTTTGACTCGAAGTTTAGGTTCATATCTGACTTGGGTTTCAAACAACGAGTTCATGTTTGACTCGAAGTTTAGGTTCATGTTTGACCTGGGTTTCAAACAACGGGTTCATGTTTGACTCGAAGTTTAGGTTCATGTTTGACCTGGGTTTCAAACAACGGGTTCATGTTTGACTCAAATTTTAGGTTCATGTTTGACCTGGGCTTCAAACAACGGGTTCATGTTTGACTCGAAGTTTAGGCTAATGTTTGACCTGGGTTTCAAACAAAGGGTTCATGTTTGATTCAAAGTTAAGGTTCATGTTTGACCTGGGTTTTAAACAACAGGTTCATGTTTGACTCAAAGTTTAGGTTCATATCTGACCTGGGTTTCAAACAACGGGTTCATGTTTGACTCAACGTTTAGGTTCACGTTTGACCTGGGTTTCAAACAACGGGTTCATGTTTAACTCGAACTTTAGGTTCATGTTTGACCTGGGTTTCAAACAACGGTTTCATGTTTGACTCGGAGTTAAGGTTCATGTTTGACCTGGGTTTCAAACAACGGGTTAATGTTTGATTTGAAGTTTAGGTTCATGTTTGACCTGGGTTTCAAACAAGGAGTTCATCTTTGACTCGAATTTTAGGTTCATGTTTGACGTGGGTTTCAAACAACGGGTTCATGTTTGACTCGAAGTTTAGGTTTATGTTTGACATGGGTTTCAAACAACGGTTTCATCTTTGACTCGAAGTTTAGGTTCATGTTTGACCTAGGTTTCAAACAACGGGTTCGTGTTTGACTCGAAGTTTAAGTTCATGTTTGACCTGGGTTTCAAACAACGGGTTCATGTTTGACTCGAAGTTTAGGTTCATGTTTGACCTGGGGTTCAAACAACGGGTTCATGTTTTACTCGAAGTTTAGGCTCATGTTTGACCTGGGTTTCAAACAACGGGTTCATGTCTGACTCAAAGTTTAGGTTCACGTTTGACCTGGGTTTCAATCAACGGGTTCATGTTTGACTCGAACTTTAGGTTCATATCTGACTTGGGTTTCAAACAACGAGTTCATGCTTGACTCGAAGTTTAGGTTCATGTTTGACCTGGGTTTCAAACAACGGGTTCATGTTTGACTCGAAGTTTAGGTTCATTTTTGACCTGGGTTTCAAACAACGGGTTCATGTTTGACTCGAAGTTTAGGTTCATGTTTGACCTGGGTTTCAAACAACGGGTTCATGTTTGACTCGAATTTTAGGTTCATATTTGACCTGGGCTTCAAACAACGGGTTCATGTTTGACTCGAAGTTTAGGCTAATGTTTGACCTGGGTTTCAAACAAAGGGTTCATGTTTGATTCAAAGTTAAGGTTCATGTTTGACCTGGGTTTCAAACAACAGGTTCATGTTTGACTCAAAGTTTAGGTTCATATCTGACCTGGGTTTCAAACAACGGGTTCATGTTTGACTCAACGTTTAGGTTCACGTTTGACCTGGGTTTCAAACAACGGGTTCATGTTTAACTCGAACTTTAGGTTCATGTTTGACCTGGGTTTCAAACAACGGTTTCATGTTTGACTCGGAGTTAAGGTTCATGTTTGACCTGGGTTTCAAACAACGGGTTAATGTTTGATTTAAAGTTTAGGTTCATGTTTGACCTGGGTTTCAAACAAGGAGTTCATCTTTGACTCGAATTTTAGGTTCATGTTTGACGTGGGTTTCAAACAACGGGTTCATGTTTGACTCGAAGTTTAGGTTTATGTTTGACATGGGTTTCAAACAACGGTTTCATCTTTGACTCGAAGTTTAGGTTCATGTTTGACCTAGGTTTCAAACAACGGGTTCGTGTTTGACTCGAAGTTTAGGTTCATGTTTGACCTGGGTTTCAAACAACGGGTTCATGTTTGACTCGAAGTTTAGGTTCATGTTTGACCTGGGTTTCAAACAACGGGTTCATGTTTGACTCGAGGTTTAGGCTCATGTTTGACCTGGGTTTCAAACAACGGGTTCATGTCTGACTCAAAGTTTAGGTTCACGTTTGACCTGGGTTTCAATCAACGGGTTCATGTTTGACTCGAACTTTAGGTTCATATCTGACTTGGGTTTCAAACAACGAGTTCATGTTTGACTCGAAGTTTAGGTTCATGTTTGACCTGGGTTTCAAACAACGGGTTCATGTTTGACTCGAAGTTTAGGTTCATTTTTGACCTGGGTTTCAAACAACGGGTTCATGTTTGACTCGAAGTTTAGGTTCAATTTTTACCTGGGTTTCAAACAACGGGTTCATGTTTGACTCGAAGTCTAGGTTCATATCTGACCTGGTTTCAAACAACGGGTTCATGTTTGACTCGAAGTTTAGGTTCATATCTGACATGGGTTTCAAACAACGGACTCATGTTTGACTCGAAATTTAGGTTCATGTTTGACCTGGGTTTCAAACAACGGGTTCATGTTTGACTCGAAGTTTAGGTTCATGTTTGACCTGGGTTTCAAACAACGGGTTCATGTTAGACTCGAAGTTTAGGTTCTTTTTTACTTGGGTTTCAAACAACGGGTTAATGTTTGACTCGAAGTTTAGGTTCATACCTGACCTGGATTCAAACAACGGGTTCATGTTTGACTCTAAGTTTAGGTTCATGTTTGACCTGGGCTTCAAACAACAGGTTCATGTTTGAATCGAAGTTTAGGTTCATGTATTACCTGGGCTTCAAACAACGAGTTCATGTTTGACTCGAAGTTTAGGCTCATGTTTGACCTGGGTTTCAAACAACGGGTTCATGTTTGATTCGAAGTTTAGGTTCATATCTGACCTGGGTTTCAAACAACGGGTTCATGTTTGACTCGAAGTTTAGGTTCATGTTTGACCTGGGTTTCAAACAAGGGGTTCATGTTTGACTCGAAGTTTAGGTTCATTTTTGACCTGGGTTTCAAACAACGGGTTCATGTTTGACTCGAAGTTTAGGTTCATTTTTTACCTGTGTTTCAAACAATGGGTTCATGTTTGACTCAAAGTCTAGGTTCATATCTGACCTGGATTCAAACAACGGGTTCATGTTTGACTAGAAGTTTAGGTTCATGTTTGACCTGGGCTTCAAACAACAGGTTCATGTTTGAATCGAAGTTTAGGTTCATGTTTGACCTGGGTTTCAAACACTGGTTTCATGTTTGACTCGATGTTTAGGTTCATGTTTGACCTGGGTTTCAAACAACGGGTTCATGTTTGACTCGAAGTTTAGGTTCATATCTGACCTGGGTTTCAAACAACGGGTTCATGTTTAACTCTAATTTTAGGTTCATGTTTGACCTGGGTTTCAAACAACGGTTTCATGTTTGACTCGGAGTTAAGGTTCATGTTTAACCTGGGTTTCAAACAACAGGTTAATGTTTGATTTGAAGTTTAGGTTCATGTTTGACCTGGGATTCAAACAACGAGTTCATCTTTGACTCGAATTTTAGGTTCATGTGTGACCTGGGTTTCAAACAACGGGTTCATGTTTGACTCAAAGTTTAGGTTTATGTTTGACCCGGGTTTCAAACAACGGTTTCATCTTTGACTCGAATTTAGGTTCATGTTTGACCTAGGTTTCAAACAACGGGTTCGTGTTTGACTCGAAGTTTAGGTTCATGTTTGACCTGGGTTTCAAACAACGGGTTCATGTTTGACTCGAATTTTAGGTTCATGTTTGACCTGGGCTTCAAACAACGGGTTCATGTTTGACTCGAAGTTTAGGTTCATGTTTGACCTGGGTTTCAAACAACGGGTTCATGTTTGACTCAAATTTTAGGTTCATGTTTGACCTGGGCTTCAAACAACGGGTTCATGTTTGACTCGAAGTTTAGGCTAATGTTTGACCTGGGTTTCAAACAAAGGGTTCATGTTTGATTCAAAGTTAAGGTTCATGTTTGACCTGGGTTTTAAACAACAGGTTCATGTTTGACTCAAAGTTTAGGTTCATATCTGACCTGGGTTTCAAACAACGGGTTCATGTTTGACTCAACGTTTAGGTTCACGTTTGACCTGGGTTTCAAACAACGGGTTCATGTTTAACTCGAACTTTAGGTTCATGTTTGACCTGGGTTTCAAACAACGGTTTCATGTTTGACTCGGAGTTAAGGTTCATGTTTGACCTGGGTTTCAAACAACGGGTTAATGTTTGATTTGAAGTTTAGGTTCATGTTTGACCTGGGTTTCAAACAAGGAGTTCATCTTTGACTCGAATTTTAGGTTCATGTTTGACGTGGGTTTCAAACAACGGGTTCATGTTTGACTCGAAGTTTAGGTTTATGTTTGACATGGGTTTCAAACAACGGTTTCATCTTTGACTCGAAGTTTAGGTTCATGTTTGACCTAGGTTTCAAACAACGGGTTCGTGTTTGACTCGAAGTTTAGGTTCATGTTTGACCTGGGTTTCAAACAACGGGTTCATGTTTGACTCGAAGTTTAGGTTCATGTTTGACCTGGGGTTCAAACAATGGGTTCATGTTTGACTCGAAGTTTAGGCTCATGTTTGACCTGGGTTTCAAACAACGGGTTCATGTCTGACTCAAAGTTTAGGTTCACGTTTGACCTGGGTTTCAATCAACGGGTTCACGTTTGACTCGAACTTTAGGTTCATATCTGACTTGGGTTTCAAACAACGAGTTCATGCTTGACTCGAAGTTTAGGTTCATGTTTGACCTGGGTTTCAAACAACGGGTTCATGTTTGACTCGAAGTTTAGGTTCATTTTTGACCTGGGTTTCAAACAACGGGTTCATGTTTGACTCGAAGTTTAGGTTCATGTTTGACCTGGGTTTCAAACAACGGGTTCATGTTTGACTCGAATTTTAGGTTCATGTTTGACCTGGGCTTCAAACAACGGGTTCATGTTTGACTCGAAGTTTAGGCTAATGTTTGACCTGGGTTTCAAACAAAGGGTTCATGTTTGATTCAAAGTTAAGGTTCATGTTTGACCTGGGTTTCAAACAACAGGTTCATGTTTGACTCAAAGTTTAGGTTCATATCTGACCTGGGTTTCAAACAACGGGTTCATGTTTGACTCAACGTTTAGGTTCACGTTTGACCTGGGTTTCAAACAACGGGTTCATGTTTGACTCAAAGTTTAGGTTTATGTTTGACCCGGGTTTCAAACAACGGTTTCATCTTTGACTCGAAGTTTAGGTTCATGTTTGACCTAGGTTTCAAACAACGGGTTCGTGTTTGACTCGAAGTTTAGGTTCATGTTTGACCTGGGTTTCAAACAACGGGTTCATGTTTGACTCGAATTTTAGGTTCATGTTTGACCTGGGCTTCAAACAACGGGTTCATGTTTGACTCGAAGTTTAGGTTCATGTTTGACCTGGGTTTCAAACAACGGGTTCATGTTTGACTCAAATTTTAGGTTCATGTTTGACCTGGGCTTCAAACAACGGGTTCATGTTTGACTCGAAGTTTAGGCTAATGTTTGACCTGGGTTTCAAACAAAGGGTTCATGTTTGATTCAAAGTTAAGGTTCATGTTTGACCTGGGTTTTAAACAACAGGTTCATGTTTGACTCAAAGTTTAGGTTCATATCTGACCTGGGTTTCAAACAACGGGTTCATGTTTGACTCAACGTTTAGGTTCACGTTTGACCTGGGTTTCAAACAACGGGTTCATGTTTAACTCGAACTTTAGGTTCATGTTTGACCTGGGTTTCAAACAACGGTTTCATGTTTGACTCGGAGTTAAGGTTCATGTTTGACCTGGGTTTCAAACAACGGGTTAATGTTTGATTTGAAGTTTAGGTTCATGTTTGACCTGGGTTTCAAACAAGGAGTTCATCTTTGACTCGAATTTTAGGTTCATGTTTGACGTGGGTTTCAAACAACGGGTTCATGTTTGACTCGAAGTTTAGGTTTATGTTTGACATGGGTTTCAAACAACGGTTTCATCTTTGACTCGAAGTTTAGGTTCATGTTTGACCTAGGTTTCAAACAACGGGTTCGTGTTTGACTCGAAGTTTAGGTTCATGTTTGACCTGGGTTTCAAACAACGGGTTCATGTTTGACTCGAAGTTTAGGTTCATGTTTGACCTGGGGTTCAAACAACGGGTTCATGTTTGACTCGAAGTTTAGGCTCATGTTTGACCTGGGTTTCAAACAACGGGTTCATGTCTGACTCAAAGTTTAGGTTCACGTTTGACCTGGGTTTCAATCAACGGGTTCATGTTTGACTCGAACTTTAGGTTCATATCTGACTTGGGTTTCAAACAACGAGTTCATGCTTGACTCGAAGTTTAGGTTCATGTTTGACCTGGGTTTCAAACAACGGGTTCATGTTTGACTCGAAGTTTAGGTTCATTTTTGACCTGGGTTTCAAACAACGGGTTCATGTTTGACTCGAAGTTTAGGTTCATGTTTGACCTGGGTTTCAAACAACGGGTTCATGTTTGACTCGAATTTTAGGTTCATGTTTGACCTGGGCTTCAAACAACGGGTTCATGTTTGACTCGAAGTTTAGGCTAATGTTTGACCTGGGTTTCAAACAAAGGGTTCATGTTTGATTCAAAGTTAAGGTTCATGTTTGACCTGGGTTTCAAACAACAGGTTCATGTTTGACTCAAAGTTTAGGTTCATATCTGACCTGGGTTTCAAACAACGGGTTCATGTTTGACTCAACGTTTAGGTTCACGTTTGACCTGGGTTTCAAACAACGGGTTCATGTTTAACTCGAACTTTAGGTTCATGTTTGACCTGGGTTTCAAACAACGGTTTCATGTTTGACTCGGAGTTAAGGTTCATGTTTGACCTGGGTTTCAAACAACGGGTTAATGTTTGATTTAAAGTTTAGGTTCATGTTTGACCTGGGTTTCAAACAAGGAGTTCATCTTTGACTCGAATTTTAGGTTCATGTTTGACGTGGGTTTCAAACAACGGGTTCATGTTTGACTCGAAGTTTAGGTTTAGGTTTGACATGGGTTTCAAACAACGGTTTCATCTTTGACTCGAAGTTTAGGTTCATGTTTGACCTAGGTTTCAAACAACGGGTTCGTGTTTGACTCGAAGTTTAGGTTCATGTTTGGCCTGGGTTTCAAACAACGGGTTCATGTTTGACTCAAAGTTTAGGTTCATGTTTGACCTGGGTTTCAAACAACGGGTTCATGTTTGACTCGAGGTTTAGGCTCATGTTTGACCTGGGTTTCAAACAACTGGTTCATGTCTGACTCAAAGTTTAGGTTCACGTTTGACCTGGGTTTCAATCAACGGGTTCATGTTTGACTCGAACTTTAGGTTCATATCTGACTTGGGTTTCAAACAACGAGTTCATGTTTGACTCGAAGTTTAGGTTCATGTTTGACCTGGGTTTCAAACAACGGGTTCATGTTTGACTCGAAGTTTAGGTTCATTTTTGACCTGGGTTTCAAACAACGGGTTCATGTTTGACTCGAAGTCTAGGTTCATATCTGACCTGGTTTCAAACAACGGGTTCATGTTTGACTCGAAGTTTAGGTTCATATCTGACATGGGTTTCAAACAACGGACTCATGTTTGACTCGAAATTTAGGTTCATGTTTGACCTGGGTTTCAAACAACGGGTTCATGTTTGACTCGAAGTTTAGGTTCATGTTTGACCTGGGTTTCAAACAACGGGTTCATGTTAGACTCGAAGTTTAGGTTCTTTTTTACTTGGGTTTCAAACAACGGGTTAATGTTTGACTCGAAGTTTAGGTTCATACCTGACCTGGATTCAAACAACGGGTTCATGTTTGACTCGAAGTTTAGGTTCATGTTTGACCTGGGCTTCAAACAACAGGTTCATGTTTGAATCGAAGTTTAGGTTCATGTATTACCTGGGCTTCAAATAACGAGTTCATGTTTGACTCGAAGTTTAGGCTCATGTTTGACCTGGGTTTCAAACAACGGGTTCATGTTTGATTCGAAGTTTAGGTTCATATCTGACCTGGGTTTCAAACAACGGGTTCATGTTTGACTCGAAGTTTAGGTTCATGTTTGACCTGGGTTTCAAACAAGGGGTTCATGTTTGACTCGAAGTTTAGGTTCATTTTTGACCTGGGTTTCAAACAACGGGTTCATGTTTGACTCGAAGTTTAGGTTCATTTTTTACCTGTGTTTCAAACAATGGGTTCATGTTTGACTCAAAGTCTAGGTTCATATCTGACCTGGATTCAAACAACGGGTTCATGTTTGACTCGAAGTTTAGGTTCATGTTTGACCTGGGCTTCAAACAACAGGTTCATGTTTGAATCGAAGTTTAGGTTCATGTTTGACCTGGGTTTCAAACACCGGTTTCATGTTTGACTCGATGTTTATGTTCATGTTTGACCTGGGTTTCAAACAACGGGTTCATGTTTGACTCGAAGTTTAGGTTCATATCTGACCTGGGTTTCAAACAACGGGTTCATGTTTAACTCTAATTTTAGGTTCATGTTTGACCTGGGTTTCTAACAACGGTTTCATGTTTGACTCGGAGTTAAGGTTCATGTTTAACCTGGGTTTCAAACAACAGGTTAATGTTTGATTTGAAGTTTAGGTTCATGTTTGACCTGGGATTCAAACAACGAGTTCATCTTTGACTCGAATTTTAGGTTCATGTGTGACCTGGGTTTCAAACAACGGGTTCATGTTTGACTCAAAGTTTAGGTTTATGTTTGACCCGGGTTTCAACCAACGGTTTCATCTTTGACTCGAAGTTTAGGTTCATGTTTGACCTAGGTTTCAAACAACGGGTTCGTGTTTGACTCGAAGTTTAGGTTCATGTTTGACCTGGGTTTCAAACAACGGGTTCATGTTTGACTCGAAGTTTAGGTTCATGTTTGACCTGGGTTTCAAACAACGGGTTCATGTTTGACTCGAAGTTTAGGTTCATGTTTGACCTGGGTTTCAAACAACGGGTTCATGTTTGACTCAAATTTTAGGTTCATGTTTGACCTGGGCTTCAAACAACGGGTTCATGTTTGACTCGAAGTTTAGGCTAATGTTTGACCTGGGTTTCAAACAAAGGGTTCATGTTTGATTCAAAGTTAAGGTTCATGTTTGACCTGGGTTTTAAACAACAGGTTCATGTTTAACTCAAAGTTTAGGTTCATATCTGACCTGGGTTTCAAACAACGGGTTCATGTTTGACTCAACGTTTAGGTTCACGTTTGACCTGGGTTTCAAACAACGGGTTCATGTTTAACTCGAACTTTAGGTTCATGTTTGACCTGGGTTTCAAACAACGGTTTCATGTTTGACTCGGAGTTAAGGTTCATGTTTGACCTGGGTTTCAAACAACGGGTTAATGTTTGATTTGAAGTTTAGGTTCATGTTTGACCTGGGTTTCAAACAAGGAGTTCATCTTTGACTCGAATTTTAGGTTCATGTTTGACGTGGGTTTCAAACAACGGGTTCATGTTTGACTCGAAGTTTAGGTTTATGTTTGACATGGGTTTCAAACAACGGTTTCATCTTTGACTCGAAGTTTAGGTTCATGTTTGACCTAGGTTTCAAACAACGGGTTCGTGTTTGACTCGAAGTTTAGGTTCATGTTTGACCTGGGTTTCAAACAACGGGTTCATGTTTGACTCGAAGTTTAGGTTCATGTTTGACCTGGGGTTCAAACAACGGGTTCATGTTTGACTCGAAGTTTAGGCTCATGTTTGACCTGGGTTTCAAACAACGGGTTCATGTCTGACTCAAAGTTTAGGTTCACGTTTGACCTGGGTTTCAATCAACGGGTTCATGTTTGACTCGAACTTTAGGTTCATATCTGACTTGGGTTTCAAACAACGAGTTCATGCTTGACTCGAAGTTTAGGTTCATGTTTGACCTGGGTTTCAAACAACGGGTTCATGTTTGACTCGAAGTTTAGGTTCATTTTTGACCTGGGTTTCAAACAACGGGTTCATGTTTGACTCGAAGTTTAGGTTCATGTTTGACCTGGGTTTCAAACAACGGGTTCATGTTTGACTCGAATTTTAGGTTCATGTTTGACCTGGGCTTCAAACAACGGGTTCATGTTTGACTCGAAGTTTAGGCTAATGTTTGACCTGGGTTTCAAACAAAGGGTTCATGTTTGATTCAAAGTTAAGGTTCATGTTTGGCCTGGGTTTCAAACAACAGGTTCATGTTTGACTCAAAGTTTAGGTTCATATCTGACCTGGGTTTCAAACAACGGGTTCATGTTTGACTCAACGTTTAGGTTCACGTTTGACCTGGGTTTCAAACAACGGGTTCATGTTTAACTCGAACTTTAGGTTCATGTTTGACCTGGGTTTCAAACAACGGTTTCATGTTTGACTCGGAGTTAAGGTTCATGTTTGACCTGGGTTTCAAACAACGGGTTAATGTTTGATTTAAAGTTTAGGTTCATGTTTGACCTGGGTTTCAAACAAGGAGTTCATCTTTGACTCGAATTTTAGGTTCATGTTTGACGTGGGTTTCAAACAACGGGTTCATGTTTGACTCGAAGTTTAGGTTTATGTTTGACATGGGTTTCAAACAACGGTTTCATCTTTGACTCGAAGTTTAGGTTCATGTTTGACCTAGGTTTCAAACAACGGGTTCGTGTTTGACTCGAAGTTTAGGTTCATGTTTGACCTGGGTTTCAAACAACGGGTTCATGTTTGACTCGAAGTTTAGGTTCATGTTTGACCTGGGTTTCAAACAACGGGTTCATGTTTGACCCGAGGTTTAGGCTCATGTTTGACCTGGGTTTCAAACAACGGGTTCATGTCTGACTCAAAGTTTAGGTTCACGTTTGACCTGGGTTTCAATCAACGGGTTCATGTTTGACTCGAACTTTAGGTTCATATCTGACTTGGGTTTCAAACAACGAGTTCATGTTTGACTCGAAGTTTAGGTTCATGTTTGACCTGGGTTTCAAACAACGGGTTCATGTTTGACTCGAAGTTTAGGTTCATTTTTGACCTGGGTTTCAAACAACGGGTTCATGTTTGACTCGAAGTTTAGGTTCAATTTTTACCTGGGTTTTAAACAACGGGTTCATGTTTGACTCGAAGTCTAGGTTCATATCTGACCTGGTTTCAAACAACGGGTTCATGTTTGACTCGAAGTTTAGGTTCATATCTGACATGGGTTTCAAACAACGGACTCATGTTTGACTCGAAATTTAGGTTCATGTTTGACCTGGGTTTCAAACAACGGGTTCATGTTTGACTCGAAGTTTAGGTTCATGTTTGACCTGGGTTTCAAACAACGGGTTCATGTTAGACTCGAAGTTTAGGTTCTTTTTTACTTGGGTTTCAAACAACGGGTTAATGTTTGACTCGAAGTTTAGGTTCACACCTGACCTGGATTCAAACAACGGGTTCATGTTTGACTCGAAGTTTAGGTTCATGTTTGACCTGGGCTTCAAACAACAGGTTCATGTTTGAATCGAAGTTTAGGTTCATGTATTACCTGGGCTTCAAACAACGAGTTCATGTTTGACTCGAAGTTTAGGCTCATGTTTGACCTGGGTTTCAAACAACGGGTTCATGTTTGATTCGAAGTTTAGGTTCATATCTGACCTGGGTTTCAAACAACGGGTTCATGTTTGACTCGAAGTTTATGTTCATGTTTGACCTGGGTTTCAAACAAGGGGTTCATGTTTGACTCGAAGTTTAGGTTCATTTTTGACCTGGGTTTCAAACAACGGGTTCATGTTTGACTCGAAGTTTAGGTTCATTTTTTACCTGTGTTTCAAACAATGGGTTCATGTTTGACTCAAAGTCTAGGTTCATATCTGACCTGGATTCAAACAACGGGTTCATGTTTGACTCGAAGTTTAGGTTCATGTTTGACCTGGGCTTCAAACAACAGGTTCATGTTTGAATCGAAGTTTAGGTTCATGTTTGACCTGGGTTTCAAACACCGGTTTCATGTTTGACTCGATGTTTAGGTTCATGTTTGACCTGGGTTTCAAACAACGGGTTCATGTTTGACTCGAAGTTTAGGTTCATATCTGACCTGGGTTTCAAACAACGGGTTCATGTTTAACTCTAATTTTAGGTTCATGTTTGACCTGGGTTTCAAACAACGGTTTCATGTTTGACTCGGAGTTAAGGTTCATGTTTAACCTGGGTTTCAAACAACAGGTTAATGTTTGATTTGAAGTTTAGGTTCATGTTTGACCTGGGATTCAAACAACGAGTTCATCTTTGACTCGAATTTTAGGTTCATGTGTGACCTGGGTTTCAAACAACGGGTTCATGTTTGACTCAAAGTTTAGGTTTATGTTTGACCCGGGTTTCAAACAACGGTTTCATCTTTGACTCGAAGTTTAGGTTCATGTTTGACCTAGGTTTCAAACAACGGGTTCGTGTTTGACTCGAAGTTTAGGCTCATGTTTGACCTGGGTTTCAAACAACGGGTTCATGTTAGATTCAAAGTTAAGGTTCATGTTTGACCTGGGTTTCAAACAACAGGTTCATGTTTGACTCAAAGTTTAGGTTCATATCTGACCTGGGTTTCAAACAACGGGTTCATGTTTGACTCAACGTTTAGGTTCATGTTTGACCTGGGTTTCAAACAACGGGTTCATGTTTGACTCGAAGTTTAGGTTCATTTTTAGCCTGGGTTTCAAACAACGGGTTCATGTTTGACTCGAAGTTTAGGTTCACTTTTTACCTGGGTTTCAAACAACGGGTTCATGTTTGACTCGAAGTCTAGGTTCATATCTGACCTGGTTTCAAACAACGGGTTCATGTTTGACTCGAAGTTTAGGTTCATGTTTGACCTGGGTTTCAAACACCGGTTTCATGTTTGACTCGATGTTTAGGTTCATGTTTGACCTGGGTTTCAAACAACGGGTTCATGTTTGACTCGAAGTTTAGGTTCATATCTGACCTGGGTTTCAAACAACGGGTTCATGTTTAACTCGAAGTATAGGTTCATGTTTGACCTGGGTTTCAAACAACGGGTTCATGTTTGACTCGAATTTTAGGTTCATGTTTGACCTGGGCTTCAAACAACGGGTTCATGTTTGACTCGAAGTTTAGGCTCATGTTTGACCTGGGTTTCAAACAACGGGTTCATGTTAGATTCAAAGTTAAGGTTCATGTTTGACCTGGGTTTCAAACAACAGGTTCATGTTTGACTCAAAGTTTAGGTTCATATCTGACCTGGGTTTCAAACAACGGGTTCATGTTTGACTCAACGTTTAGGTTCATGTTTGACCTGGGTTTCAAACAACGGGCTCATGTTTGACTCGAAGTTTAGGTTCATTTTTAGCCTGGGATTCAAACAACGGGTTCATGTTTGACTCGAAGTTTAGGTTCACTTTTTACCTGGGTTTCAAACAACGGGTTCATGTTTGACTTGAAGTCTAGGTTCATATCTGACCTGGTTTCAAACAACGGGTTCATGTTTGACTCGAAGTTTAGGTTCATGTTTGACCTGGGTTTCAAACACCGGTTTCATGTTTGACTCGATGTTTAGGTTCATGTTTGACCTGGGTTTCAAACAACGGGTTCATGTTTGACTCGAAGTTTAGGTTCATATCTGACCTGGGTTTCAAACAACGGGTTCATGTTTAACTCGAAGTATAGGTTCATGTTTGACCTGGGTTTCAAACAACGGTTTCATGTTTGACTCGGAGTTAAGGTTCATGTTTGACCTGGGTTTCAAACAATGGGTTAATGTTTGATTTGAAGTTTAGGTTCATGTTTGACCTGGGTTTCAAACAATGAGTTCATCTTTGACTCGAATTTTAGGTTCATGTGTGACCTAGGTTTCAAACAACGGGTTCATGTTTGACTCAAAGTTTAGGTTTATGTTTGACCTGGGTTTCAAACAACGGTTTCATCTTTGACTCGAAGTTTAGGTTCATGTTTGACCTAGGTTTCAAACAACGGGTTCGTGTTTGACTCGAAGTTTAGGTTCATGTTTGACCTGGGTTTCAAACAACGGGTTCATGTATGACTCGAATTTTAGGTTCGTGTTTGACCTGGGCTTCAAACAACGGGTTCATGTTTGACTCGAAGTTTAGGCTCATGTTTGACCTGGGTTTCAAACAACAGGTTCATGTTAGATTCAAAGTTAAGGTTCATGTTTGACCTGGGTTTCAAACAACAGGTTCATGTTTGACTCAAAGTTTAGGTTCATATCTGACCTGGGTTTCAAACAACGGGTTCATGTTTGACTCAACGTTTAGGTTCATGTTTGACCTGGGTTTCAAACAATGGGTTCATGTTTGACTCGAAGTTTAGGTTCATTTTTAACCTGGGTTTCAAACAATGGGTTCATGTTTGACTCGAAGTTTAGGTTCACTTTTTACCTGGGTTTCAAACAACGGGTTCATGTTTGACTCGAAGTCTAGGTTCATATCTGACCTGGTTTCAAACAACGGGTTCATGTTTGACTCGAAGTTTAGGTTCATGTTTGACCTGGGTTTCAAACACCGGTTTCATGTTTGACTCGATGTTTAGGTTCATGTTTCACCTGGGTTTCAAACAATGGGTTCATGTTTGACTCGAAGTTTAGGTTCATATCTGACCTGTTTTTCAAACAACGGATTCATGTTTGACTCGAAGTTTAGGTTCATGTTTGACCTGGGTTTCAAACAACGGGTTCATGTTTGACTCGAAGTTTAGGTTCATGTTTGACCTGGGTTTCAAACAACGGGTTCATGTTTAACTCGAAGTTTAGGTTCATACCTGACCTGGTTTCAAACAACGGGTTCATGTTTGACTCGAAGTTTAGTTTCATGTTTGACCTGGGCTTCAAACAACAGGTTCATGTTTGAATCGAAGTTTAGGTTCATGTTTTACCTGGGCTTCAAACAACGGGTTCATGTTTGACTCGAAGTTTAGGCTCATGTTTGACTTGGGTTTCAAACAACGAGTTCAAGTCTGACTCAAAGTTTAGGTTCACGTTTGACCTGGGTTTCAAACAACGGGTTCATGTTTGACTCGAAGTCTAGGTTCATATCTGACCTGGTTTCAAACAACGGGTTCATGTTTGACTCGAAGTTTAGGTTCATGTTTGACCTGGGCTTCAAACAACAGGTTCATGTTTGAATCGAAGTTTAGGTTCATGTTTGACCTGGGTTTCAAACACCGGTTTCATGTTTGACTCGATGTTTAGGTTCATGTTTGACCTGGGTTTCAAACAACGGGTTCATGTTTGACTCGAAGTTTAGGTTCATATCTGACCTGGGTTTCAAACAACGGGTTCATGTTTAACTCTAATTTTAGGTTCATGTTTGACCTGGGTTTCAAACAACGGTTTCATGTTTGACTCGGAGTTAAGGTTCATGTTTAACCTGGGTTTCAAACAACAGGTTAATGTTTGATTTGAAGTTTAGGTTCATGTTTGACCTGGGATTCAAACAACGAGTTCATCTTTGACTCGAATTTTAGGTTCATGTGTGACCTGGGTTTCAAACAACGGGTTCATGTTTGACTCAAAGTTTAGGTTTATGTTTGACCCGGGTTTCAAACAACGGTTTCATCTTTGACTCGAAGTTTAGGTTCATGTTTGACCTAGGTTTCAAACAACGGGTTCGTGTTTGACTCGAAGTTTAGGCTCATGTTTGACCTGGGTTTCAAACAACGGGTTCATGTTAGATTCAAAGTTAAGGTTCATGTTTGACCTGGGTTTCAAACAACAGGTTCATGTTTGACTCAAAGTTTAGGTTCATATCTGACCTGGGTTTCAAACAACGGGTTCATGTTTGACTCAACGTTTAGGTTCATGTTTGACCTGGGTTTCAAACAACGGGTTCATGTTTGACTCGAAGTTTAGGTTCATTTTTAGCCTGGGTTTCAAACAACGGGTTCATGTTTGACTCGAAGTTTAGGTTCACTTTTTACCTGGGTTTCAAACAACGGGTTCATGTTTGACTCGAAGTCTAGGTTCATATCTGACCTGGTTTCAAACAACGGGTTCATGTTTGACTCGAAGTTTAGGTTCATGTTTGACCTGGGTTTCAAACACCGGTTTCATGTTTGACTCGATGTTTAGGTTCATGTTTGACCTGGGTTTCAAACAACGGGTTCATGTTTGACTCGAAGTTTAGGTTCATATCTGACCTGGGTTTCAAACAACGGGTTCATGTTTAACTCGAAGTATAGGTTCATGTTTGACCTGGGTTTCAAACAACGGGTTCATGTTTGACTCGAATTTTAGGTTCATGTTTGACCTGGGCTTCAAACAACGGGTTCATGTTTGACTCGAAGTTTAGGCTCATGTTTGACCTGGGTTTCAAACAACGGGTTCATGTTAGATTCAAAGTTAAGGTTCATGTTTGACCTGGGTTTCAAACAACAGGTTCATGTTTGACTCAAAGTTTAGGTTCATATCTGACCTGGGTTTCAAACAACGGGTTCATGTTTGACTCAACGTTTAGGTTCATGTTTGACCTGGGTTTCAAACAACGGGCTCATGTTTGACTCGAAGTTTAGGTTCATTTTTAGCCTGGGATTCAAACAACGGGTTCATGTTTGACTCGAAGTTTAGGTTCACTTTTTACCTGGGTTTCAAACAACGGGTTCATGTTTGACTTGAAGTCTAGGTTCATATCTGACCTGGTTTCAAACAACGGGTTCATGTTTGACTCGAAGTTTAGGTTCATGTTTGACCTGGGTTTCAAACACCGGTTTCATGTTTGACTCGATGTTTAGGTTCATGTTTGACCTGGGTTTCAAACAACGGGTTCATGTTTGACTCGAAGTTTAGGTTCATATCTGACCTGGGTTTCAAACAACGGGTTCATGTTTAACTCGAAGTATAGGTTCATGTTTGACCTGGGTTTCAAACAACGGTTTCATGTTTGACTCGGAGTTAAGGTTCATGTTTGACCTGGGTTTCAAACAATGGGTTAATGTTTGATTTGAAGTTTAGGTTCATGTTTGACCTGGGTTTCAAACAATGAGTTCATCTTTGACTCGAATTTTAGGTTCATGTGTGACCTAGGTTTCAAACAACGGGTTCATGTTTGACTCAAAGTTTAGGTTTATGTTTGACCTGGGTTTCAAACAACGGTTTCATCTTTGACTCGAAGTTTAGGTTCATGTTTGACCTAGGTTTCAAACAACGGGTTCGTGTTTGACTCGAAGTTTAGGTTCATGTTTGACCTGGGTTTCAAACAACGGGTTCATGTATGACTCGAATTTTAGGTTCGTGTTTGACCTGGGCTTCAAACAACGGGTTCATGTTTGACTCGAAGTTTAGGCTCATGTTTGACCTGGGTTTCAAACAACAGGTTCATGTTAGATTCAAAGTTAAGGTTCATGTTTGACCTGGGTTTCAAACAACAGGTTCATGTTTGACTCAAAGTTTAGGTTCATATCTGACCTGGGTTTCAAACAACGGGTTCATGTTTGACTCAACGTTTAGGTTCATGTTTGACCTGGGTTTCAAACAATGGGTTCATGTTTGACTCGAAGTTTAGGTTCATTTTTAACCTGGGTTTCAAACAACGGGTTCATGTTTGACTCGAAGTTTAGGTTCACTTTTTACCTGGGTTTCAAACAACGGGTTCATGTTTGACTCGAAGTCTAGGTTCATATCTGACCTGGTTTCAAACAACGGGTTCATGTTTGACTCGAAGTTTAGGTTCATGTTTGACCTGGGTTTCAAACACCGGTTTCATGTTTGACTCGATGTTTAGGTTCATGTTTCACCTGGGTTTCAAACAATGGGTTCATGTTTGACTCGAAGTTTAGGTTCATATCTGACCTGTTTTTCAAACAACGGATTCATGTTTGACTCGAAGTTTAGGTTCATGTTTGACCTGGGTTTCAAACAACGGGTTCATGTTTGACTCGAAGTTTAGGTTCATGTTTGACCTGGGTTTCAAACAACGGGTTCATGTTTAACTCGAAGTTTAGGTTCATACCTGACCTGGTTTCAAACAACGGGTTCATGTTTGACTCGAAGTTTAGTTTCATGTTTGACCTGGGCTTCAAACAACAGGTTCATGTTTGAATCGAAGTTTAGGTTCATGTTTTACCTGGGCTTCAAACAACGGGTTCATGTTTGACTCGAAGTTTAGGCTCATGTTTGACTTGGGTTTCAAACAACGAGTTCAAGTCTGACTCAAAGTTTAGGTTCACGTTTGACCTGGGTTTCAAACAACGGGTTCATGTTTGACTCGAAGTCTAGGTTCATATCTGACCTGGTTTCAAACAACGGGTTCATGTTTAACTCGAAGTTTAGGTTCATGTTTGACCTGGGTTTCAAACACCGGTTTCATGTTTGACTCGATGTTTAGGTTCATGTTTCACCTGGGTTTCAAACAACGGGTTCATGTTTGACTCGAAGTTTAGGTTCATATCTGACCTGTTTTTCAAACAACGGATTCATGTTTGACTCGAAGTTTAGGTTCATGTTTGACCTGGGTTTCAAACAACGGGTTCATGTTTGACTCGAAGTTTAGGTTCATGTTTGACCTGGGTTTCAAACAACGGGTTCATGTTTGACTCGAAGTTTAGGTTCATACCTGACCTGGTTTCAAACAACGGGTTCATGTATGACTCGAAGTTTAGTTTCATGTTTGACCTGGGCTTCAAACAACAGGTTCATGTTTGAATCGAAGTTTAGGTTCATGTTTTACCTGGCCTTCAAACAACGGGTTCATGTTTGACTCGAAGTTTAGGCTCATGTTTGACTTGGGTTTCAAACAACGGGTTCAAGTCTGACTCAAAGTTTAGGTTCACGTTTGACCTGGGTTTCAAACAACGGGTTCATGTTAGATTCAAAGTTAAGGTTCATGTTTGACCTGGGTTTCAAACAACAGGTTCATGTTTGACTCAAAGTTTAGGTTCATATCTGACCTGGGTTTCAAACAACGGGTTCATGTTTGACTCAACGTTTAGGTTCATGTTTGACCTGGGTTTCAAAAAACGGGTTCATGTTTGACTCGAAGTTTAGGTTCATTTTTAGCCTGGGTTTCAAACAACGGGTTCATGTTTGACTCGAAGTTTAGGTTCACTTTTTACCTGGGTTTCAAACAACGGGTTCATGTTTGACTCGAAGTCTAGGTTCATATCTGACCTGGTTTCAAACAACGGGTTCATGTTTGACTCGAAGTTTAGGTTCATGTTTGACCTGGGTTTCAAACACCGGTTTCATGTTTGACTCGATGTTTAGGTTCATGTTTGACCTGGGTTTCAAACAACGGGTTCATGTTTGACTCGAAGTTTAGGTTCATATCTGACCTGGGTTTCAAACAACGGGTTCATGTTTAACTCGAAGTATAGGTTCATGTTTGACCTGGGTTTCAAACAACGGGTTCATGTTTGACTCGAATTTTAGGTTCATGTTTGACCTGGGCTTCAAACAACGGGTTCATGTTTGACTCGAAGTTTAGGCTCATGTTTGACCTGGGTTTCAAACAACGGGTTCATGTTAGATTCAAAGTTAAGGTTCATGTTTGACCTGGGTTTCAAACAACAGGTTCATGTTTGACTCAAAGTTTAGGTTCATATCTGACCTGGGTTTCAAACAACGGGTTCATGTTTGACTCAACGTTTAGGTTCATGTTTGACCTGGGTTTCAAACAACGGGTTCATGTTTGACTCGAAGTTTAGGTTCATTTTTAGCCTGGGATTCAAACAACGGGTTCATGTTTGACTCGAAGTTTAGGCTCATGTTTGACTTGGGTTTCAAACAACGAGTTCAAGTCTGACTCAAAGTTTAGGTTCACGTTTGACCTGGGTTTCAAACAACGGGTTCATGTTTGACTCGAAGTCTAGGTTCATATCTGACCTGGTTTCAAACAACGGGTTCATGTTTGACTCGAAGTTTAGGTTCATGTTTGACCTGGGTTTCAAACACCGGTTTCATGTTTGACTCGATGTTTAGGTTCATGTTTCACCTGGGTTTCAAACAACGGGTTCATGTTTGACTCGAAGTTTAGGTTCATATCTGACCTGTTTTTCAAACAACGGATTCATGTTTGACTCGAAGTTTTGGTTCATGTTTGACCTGGGTTTCAAACAACGGGTTCATGTTTGACTCGAAGTTTAGGTTCATGTTTGACCTGGGTTTCAAACAACGGGTTCATGTTTGACTCGAAGTTTAGGTTCATACCTGACCTGGTTTCAAACAACGGGTTCATGTATGACTCGAAGTTTAGTTTCATGTTTGACCTGGGCTTCAAACAACAGGTTCATGTTTGAATCGAAGTTTAGGTTCATGTTTTACCTGGCCTTCAAACAACGGGTTCATGTTTGACTCGAAGTTTAGGCTCATGTTTGACTTGGGTTTCAAACAACGGGTTCAAGTCTGACTCAAAGTTTAGGTTCACGTTTGACCTGGGTTTCAAACAACGGGTTCATGTTAGATTCAAAGTTAAGGTTCATGTTTGACCTGGGTTTCAAACAACAGGTTCATGTTTGACTCAAAGTTTAGGTTCATATCTGACCTGGGTTTCAAACAACGGGTTCATGTTTGACTCAACGTTTAGGTTCATGTTTGACCTGGGTTTCAAAAAACGGGTTCATGTTTGACTCGAAGTTTAGGTTCATTTTTAGCCTGGGTTTCAAACAACGGGTTCATGTTTGACTCGAAGTTTAGGTTCACTTTTTACCTGGGTTTCAAACAACGGGTTCATGTTTGACTCGAAGTCTAGGTTCATATCTGACCTGGTTTCAAACAACGGGTTCATGTTTGACTCGAAGTTTAGGTTCATGTTTGACCTGGGTTTCAAACACCGGTTTCATGTTTGACTCGATGTTTAGGTTCATGTTTGACCTGGATTTCAAACAACGGGTTCATGTTTGACTCGAAGTTTAGGTTCATATCTGACCTGGGTTTCAAACAACGGGTTCATGTTTAACTCGAAGTATAGGTTCATGTTTGACCTGGGTTTCAAACAACGGGTTCATGTTTGACTCGAATTTTAGGTTCATGTTTGACCTGGGCTTCAAACAACGGGTTCATGTTTGACTCGAAGTTTAGGCTCATGTTTGACCTGGGTTTCAAACAACGGGTTCATGTTAGATTCAAAGTTAAGGTTCATGTTTGACCTGGGTTTCAAACAACAGGTTCATGTTTGACTCAAAGTTTAGGTTCATATCTGACCTGGGTTTCAAATAACGGGTTCATGTTTGACTCAACGTTTAGGTTCATGTTTGACCTGGGTTTCAAACAACGGGTTCATGTTTGACTCGAAGTTTAGGTTCATTTTTAGCCTGGGATTCAAACAACGGGTTCATGTTTGACTCGAAGTTTAGGTTCACTTTTTACCTGGGTTTCAAACAACGGGTTCATGTTTGACTCGAAGTCTAGGTTCATATCTGACCTGGTTTCAAACAACGGGTTCATGTTTGACTCGAAGTTTAGGTTCATGTTTGACCTGGGTTTCAAACACCGGTTTCATGTTTGACTCGATGTTTAGGTTCATGTTTGACCTGGGTTTCAAACAACGGGTTCATGTTTGACTCGAAGTTTAGGTTCATATCTGACCTGGGTTTCAAACAACGGATTCATGTTTAACTCGAAGTATAGGTTCATGTTTGACCTGGGTTTCAAACAACGGTTTCATGTTTGACTAGGAGTTAAGGTTCATGTTTGACCTGGGTTTCAAACAATGGGTTAATGTTTGATTTGAAGTTTAGGTTCATGTTTGACCTGGGTTTCAAACAATGAGTTCATCTTTGACTCGAATTTTAGGTTCATGTGTGACCTAGGTTTCAAACAACGGGTTCATGTTTGACTCAAAGTTTAGGTTTATGTTTGACCTGGGTTTCAAACAACGGTTTCATCTTTGACTCGAAGTTTAGGTTCATGCTTGACCTAGGTTTCAAACAACGGGTTCGTGTTTGACTCGAAGTTTAGGTTCATGTTTGACCTGGGTTTCAAACAACGGGTTCATGTTTGACTCGAATTTTAGGTTCATGTTTGACCTGGGCTTCAAACAATGGGTTCATGTTTGACTCGAAGTTTAGGCTCATGTTTGACCTGGGTTTCAAACAACGGGTTCATGTTAGATTCAAAGTTAAGGTTCATGTTTGACCTAGGTTTCAAACAACAGGTTCATGTTTGACTCAAAGTTTAGGTTCATATCTGACCTGGGTTTCAAACAACGGGTTCATGTTTGACTCAACGTTTAGGTTCATGTTTGACCTGGGTTTCAAACAATGGGTTCATGTTTGACTCGAAGTTTAGGTTCATTTTTAACCTGGGTTTCAAACAACGGGTTCATGTTTGACTCGAAGTTTAGGTTCACTTTTTACCTGGGTTTCAAACAACGGGTTCATGTTTGACTCGAAGTCTAGGTTCATATCTGACCTGGTTTCAAACAACGGGTTCATGTTTGACTCGAAGTTTAGGTTCATGTTTGACCTGGGTTTCAAACACCGGTTTCATGTTTGACTCGATGTTTAGGTTCATGTTTGACCTGGGCTTCAAACAATGGGTTCATGTTTGACTCGAAGTTTAGGCTCATGTTTGACCTGGGTTTCAAACAACGGGTTCATGTTAGATTCAAAGTTAAGGTTCATGTTTGACCTAGGTTTCAAACAATAGGTTCATGTTTGACTCAAAGTTTAGGTTCATATCTGACCTGGGTTTCAAACAACGGGTTCATGTTTGACTCAACGTTTAGGTTCATGTTTGACCTGGGTTTCAAACAATGGGTTCATGTTTGACTCGAAGTTTAGGTTCATTTTTAACCTGGGTTTCAAACAACGGGTTCATGTTTGACTCGAAGTTTAGGTTCACTTTTTACCTGGGTTTCAAACAACGGGTTCATGTTTGACTCGAAGTCTAGGTTCATATCTGACCTGGTTTCAAACAACGGGTTCATGTTTGACTCGAAGTTTAGGTTCATGTTTGACCTGGGTTTCAAACACCGGTTTCATGTTTGACTCGATGTTTAGGTTCATGTTTCACCTGGGTTTCAAACAACGGGTTCATGTTTGACTCGAAGTTTAGGTTCATATCTGACCTGTTTTTCAAACAACGGATTCATGTTTGACTCGAAGTTTAGGTTCATGTTTGACCTGGGTTTCAAACAACGGGTTCATGTTTGACTCGAAGTTTAGGTTCATGTTTGACCTGGGTTTCAAACAACGGGTTCATGTTTGACTCGAAGTTTAGGTTCATACCTGACCTGGTTTCAAACAACGGGTTCATGTTTGACTCGAAGTTTAGTTTCATGTTTGACCTGGGCTTCAAACAACAGGTTCATGTTTGAATCGAAGTTTAGGTTCATGTTTTACCTGGGCTTCAAACAACGGGTTCATGTTTGACTCGAAGTTTAGGCTCATGTTTGACTTGGGTTTCAAACAACGGGTTCAAGTCTGACTCAAAGTTTAGGTTCACGTTTGACCTGGGTTTCAAACAACGGGTTCATGTTTGACTCGAAGTTTAGGTTCATATCTGACTTGGGTTTCAAACAACGAGTTCATGTTTGACTCGAAGTTTAGGTTCATTTTTTACCTGGGTTTCAAACAACGGGTTCATGTTTGACTCGAAGTTTAGGTTCATTTTTTACCTGGGTTTTAAACAACGGGTTCATGTTTGAATCGAAGTCTAGGTTCATATCTGACCTGGTTTCAAACAACGGGTTCATGTTTGACTCGAAGTTTAGGTTCATGTTTGACCTCGGTTTCAAACACCGGTTTCATGTTTGACTCGATGTTTAGGTTCATGTTTGACCTGGGTTTCAATCAACGGGTTCATGTTTGACTCAAAGTTTAGGTTCATATCTGACCTGGGTTTCAAACAACGTGTTCATGTTTGAATCAACTTTTAGGTTCATGTTTGACCTGGGTTTCAAACAACGGGTTCATGTTTAACTCGAAGTTTAGGTTCATGTTTGACCTGGGTTTCAAACAACGGTTTCATGTTTGACTCGGAGTTAAGGTTCATGTTTGACCTGGGTTTCAAACAACTGGTTAATGTTTGATTTGAAGTTTAGGTTCATGTTTGACCTGGGTTTCAAACAAGGAGTTCATCTTTGACTCGAATTTTAGGTTCATGTTTGACCTGGGTTTCAAACAACGGGTTCATGTTTGACTCGAAGTTTAGGTTTATCTTTGACATGGGTTTCAAACAACGGTTTCATCTTTGACTCGAAGTTTAGGTTCATGTTTGACCTAGGTTTCAAACAACGGGTTCGTGTTTGACTCGAAGTTTAGGTTCATGTTTGACCTGGGTTTCAAACAATGGGTTCATGTATGACTCGAATTTTAGGTTCATGTTTGACCTGGGCTTCAAACAACGGGTTCATGTTTGACTCGAAGTTTAGGCTCATGTTTGACCTGGGTTTCAAACAACGGGTTCATGTTAGATTCAAAGTTAAGGTTCATGTTTGACTTGGGTTTCAAACAACAGGTTCATGTTTGACTCAAAGTTTAGGTTCATATCTGACCTGGGTTTCAAACAACGGGTTCATGTTTGACTCAACGTTTAGGTTCATGTTTGACCTAGGTTTCAAACAATGGGTTCATGCTTGACTCGAAGTTTAGGTTCATTTTTAACCTGGGTTTCAAACAACGGGTTCATGTTTGACTCGAAGTTTAGGTTCACTTTTTACCTGGGTTTCAAAAAACGGGTTCATGTTTGACTCGAAGTCTAGGTTCATATCTGACCTGGTTTCAAACAACGGGTTCATGTTTGACTCGAAGTTTAGGTTCATGTTTGACCTGGGTTTCAAACACCGGTTTCATGTTTGACTCGATGTTTAGGTTCATGTTTCACCTGGGTTTCAAACAACGGGTTCATGTTTGACTCGAAGTTTAGGTTCATATCTGACCTGTTTTTCAAACAACGGATTCATGTTTGACTCGAAGTTTAGGTTCATGTTTGACCTGGGTTTCAAACAACGGGTTCATGTTTGACTCGAAGTTTAGGTTCATGTTTGACCTGGGTTTCAAACAACGGGTTCATGTTTGACTCGAAGTTTAGGTTCATACCTGACCTGGTTTCAAACAACGGGTTCATGTTTGACTCGAAGTTTAGTTTCATGTTTGACCTGGGCTTCAAACAACAGGTTCATGTTTGAATCAAAGTTTAGGTTCATGTTTTACCTGGGCTTCAAACAACGGGTTCATGTTTGACTCGAAGTTTAGGCTCATGTTTGACTTGGGTTTCAAACAACGGGTTCAAGTCTGACTCAAAGTTTAGGTTCACGTTTGACCTGGGTTTCAAACAACGGGTTCATGTTTGACTCGAAGTTTAGGTTCATATCTGACTTGGGTTTCAAACAACGAGTTCATGTTTGACTCGTAGTTTAGGTTCATTTTTTACCTGGGTTTCAAACAACGGGTTCATGTTTGACTCGAAGTTTAGGTTCATTTTTTACCTGGGTTTCAAACAACGGGTTCATGTTTGAATCGAAGTCTAGGTTCATATCTGACCTGGTTTCAAACAACGGGTTCATGTTTGACTCGAAGTTTAGGTTCATGTTTGACCTGGGTTTCAAACACCGGTTTCATGTTTGACTCGATGTTTAGGTTCATGTTTGACCTGGGTTTCAATCAACGGGTTCATGTTTGACTCGAAGTTTAGGTTCATATCTGACCTGGGTTTCAAACAAAGGGTTCATGTTTGATTCAAAGTTAAGGTTCATGTTTGACCTGGGTTTCAAACAACAGGTTCATGTTTGACTCAAAGTTTAGGTTTATATCTGACCTGGGTTTCAAACAACGTGTTCATGTTTGACTCAACGTTTAGGTTCATGTTTGACCTGGGTTTCAAACAACGGGTTCATGTTTAACTCGAAGTTTAGGTTCATGTTTGACCTGGGTTTCAAACAACGGTTTCATGTTTGACTCGGAGTTAAGGTTCATGTTTGACCTGGGTTTCAAACAACGGGTTAATGTTTGATTTGAAGTTTAGGTTCATGTTTGACCTGGGTTTCAAACACCGGTTTCATGTTTGACTCGATGTTTAGGTTCATGTTTCACCTGGGTTTCAAACAACGGGTTCATGTTTGACTCGAAGTTTAGGTTCATATCTGACCTGTTTTTCAAACAACGGATTCATGTTTGACTCGAAGTTTAGGTTCATGTTTGACCTGGGTTTCAAACAACGGGTTCATGTTTGACTCGAAGTTTAGGTTCATGTTTGAGCTGGGTTTCAAACAACGGGTTCATGTTTGACTCGAAGTTTAGGTTCATACCTGACCTGGTTTCAAACAACGGGTTCATGTTTGACTCGAAGTTTAGTTTCATGTTTGACCTGGGCTTCAAACAACAGGTTCATGTTTGAATCGAAGTTTAGGTTCATGTTTTACCTGGGCTTCAAACAACGGGTTCATGTTTGACTCGAAGTTTAGGCTCATGTTTGACTTGGGTTTCAAACAACGGGTTCAAGTATGACTCAAAGTTTAGGTTCACGTTTGACCTGGGTTTCAAACAACGGGTTCATGTTTGACTCGAAGTTTAGGTTCATATCTGACTTGGGTTTCAAACAACGAATTCATGTTTGACTCGTAGTTTAGGTTCATTTTTTACCTGGGTTTCAAACAACGGGTTCATGTTTGACTCGAAGTTTAGGTTCATTTTTTACCTGGGTTTCAAACAACGGGTTCATGTTTGAATCGAAGTCTAGGTTCATATCTGACCTGGTTTCAAACAACGGGTTCATGTTTGACTCGAAGTTTAGGTTCATGTTTGACCTGGGTTTCAAACACCGGTTTCATGTTTGACTCGATGTTTAGGTTCATGTTTGACCTGGGTTTCAATCAACGGGTTCATGTTTGACTCGAAGTTTAGGTTCATATCTGACCTGGGTTTCAAACAAAGGGTTCATGTTTGATTCAAAGTTAAGGTTCATGTTTGACCTGGGTTTCAAACAACAGGTTCATGTTTGACTCAAAGTTTAGGTTCATATCTGACCTGGGTTTCAAACAACGTGTTCATGTTTGACTCAACGTTTAGGTTCATGTTTGACCTGGGTTTCAAACAACGGGTTCATGTTTAACTCGAAGTTTAGGTTCATGTTTGACCTGGGTTTCAAACAACGGTTTCATGTTTGACTCGGAGTTAAGGTTCATGTTTGACCTGGGTTTCAAACAACGGGTTAATGTTTGATTTGAAGTTTAGGTTCATGTTTGACCTGGGTTTCAAACAAGGAGTTCATCTTTGACTCGAATTTTAGGTTCATGTTTGACCTGGGTTTCAAACAACGGGTTCATGTTTGACTCGAAGTTTAGGTTTATGTTTGACATAGGTTTCAAACAACGGTTTCTTCTTTGACTCGAAGTTTAGGTTCATGTTTGACCTAGGTTTCAAACAACGGGTTCGTGTTTGACTAGAAGTTTAGGTTCATGTTTGACCTGGGTTTCAAACAACGGGTTCATGTTTGACTCGAAGTTTAGGTTCATGTTTGACCTGGGTTTCAAACAACGGGTTCATGTTTGACTCGAAGTTTAGGCTCATGTTTGACCTGGGTTTCAAACAACGGGTTCATGTCTGACTCAAAGTTTAGGTTCACGTTTGACCTGGGTTTCAAACAACGGGTTCATGTTTGACTCGAAGTTTAGGTTCATATCTGACCTGGGTTTCAAACACCGGTTTCATGTTTGACTCGATGTTTAGGTTCATGTTTGACCTGGGTTTCAAAAAACGGGTTCATGTTTGACTCGAAGTTTAGGTTCATTCTTGACCTGGGTTTCAAACAATGGGTTCATGTCTGACTCGAACTTTAGGTTCATTTTTTACCTGGGTTTCAAACAACGGGTTCATGTTTGACTCGAAGTTTAGGTTCATATCTGACCTGGGTTTCAAACAACGGACTCATGTTTGACTCGAAATTTAGGTTCATGTTTGACCTGGGTTTCAAACAACGGGTTCATGTTTGACTCGAAGTTTAGGTTCATGTTTGACCTGGGTTTCAAACAACGGGTTCATGTTTGACTCGAAGTTTAGGTTCTTTTTTACTTGGGTTTCAAACAACGGGTTCATGTTTGACCGAAGTTTAGGTTCATACCTGACCTGGATTCAAACAACGGGTTCATGTTTGACTCGAAGTTTAGGTTCATGTTTGACCTGGGTTTCAAACAATGGGTTCATGTTTGACTCGAAGTTTAGGTTCATTTTTAACCTGGGTTTCAAACAACGGGTTCATGTTTGACTCGAAGTTTAGGTTCACTTTTTACCTGGGTTTCAAACAACGGGTTCATGTTTGACTCGAAGTCTAGGTTCATATCTGACCTGGTTTCAAACAACGGTTTCATGTTTGACTCGAAGTTTAGGTTCATGTTTGACCTGGGTTTCAAACACCGGTTTCATGTTTGACTCGATGTTTAGGTTCATGTTTCACCTGGGTTTCAAACAACGGGTTCATGTTTGACTCGAAGTTTAGGTTCATATCTGACCTGTTTTTCAAACAACGGATTCATGTTTGACTCGAAGTTTAGGTTCATGTTTGACCTGGGTTTCAAACAACGGGTTCATGTTTGACTCGAAGTTTAGGTTCATGTTTGACCTGGGTTTCAAACAACGAGTTCATGTTTGACTCGAAGTTTAGGTTCATACCTGACCTTGTTTCAAACAACGGGTTCATGTTTGACTCGAAGTTTAGTTTCATGTTTGACCTGGGCTTCAAACAACAGGTTCATGTTTGAATCGAAGTTTAGGTTCATGTTTTACCTGGGCTTCAAACAACGGGTTCATGTTTGACTCGAAGTTTAGGCTCATGTTTGACTTGGGTTTCAAACAACGGGTTCAAGTCTGACTCAAAGTTTAGGTTCACGTTTGACCTGGGTTTCAAACAACGGGTTCATGTTTGACTCGAAGTTTAGGTTCATATCTGACTTGGGTTTCAAACAACGAGTTCATGTTTGACTCGAAGTTTAGGTTCATTTTTTACCTGGGTTTCAAACAACGGGTTCATGTTTGACTCGAAGTTTAGGTTCATTTTTTACCTGGGTTTCAAACAACGGGTTCATGTTTGACTCGAAGTCTAGGTTCATATCTGACCTGGTTTCAAACAACGGGTTCATGTTTGACTCGAAGTTTAGGTTCATGTTTGACCTGGGTTTCAAACACCGGTTTCATGTTTGACTCGATGTTTAGGTTCATGTTTGACCTGGGTTTCAATCAACGGGTTCATGTTTGACTCGAAGTTTAGGTTCATATCTGACCTGGGTTTCAAACAAAGGGTTCAAGTTTGATTCAAAGTTAAGGTTCATATTTGACCTGGGTTTCAAACAACAGGTTCATGTTTGACTCAAAGTTTAGGTTCATATCTGACCTGGGTTTCAAACAACGGGTTCATGTTTGACTCAACGTTTAGGTTCATGTTTGACCTGGGTTTCAAACAACGGGTTCATGTTTAACTCGAAGTTTAGGTTCATGTTTGACCTGGGTTTCAAACAACGGTTTCATGTTTGACTCGGAGTTAAGGTTCATGTTTGACCTGGGTTTCAAACAACGGGTTAATGTTTGATTTGAAGTTTAGGTTCATGTTTGACCTGGGTTTCAAACAAGGAGTTCATCTTTGACTCGAATTTTAGGTTCATGTTTGACTCGAAGTTTAGGTTTATGTTTGACATGGGTTTCAAACAACGGTTTCATCTTTGACTCGAAGTTTAGGTTCATGTTTGACCTAGGTTTCAAACAACGGGTTCGTGTTTGACTCGAAGTTTAGGTTCATGTTTGACCTGGGTTTCAAACAACGGGTTCATGTTTGACTCGAAGTTTAGGTTCATGTTTGACCTGGGTTTCAAACAACGGGTTCATGTTTGACTCGAAGTTTAGGCTCATGTTTGACCTGGGTTTCAAACAACGGGTTCATGTCTGACTCAAAGTTTAGGTTCACGTTTGACCTGGGTTTCAAACAACGGGTTCATGTTTGACTCGAAGTTTAGGTTCATATCTGACTTGGGTTTCAAACAACGAGTTCATGTTTGACTCGAAGTTTAGGTTCATGTTTGACCTGGGTTTCAAAAAACGGGTTCATGTTTGACTCGAAGTTTAGGTTCATTCTTGACCTGGGTTTCAAACAATGGGTTCATGTTTGACTCGAAGTTTAGGTTCATTTTTTACCTGGGTTTCAAACAACGGGTTCATGTTTGACTAGAAGTCTAGGTTCATATCTGACCTGGTTTCAAACAACGGGTTTATGTTTGACTCGAAGTTTAGGTTCATATCTGACCTGGGTTTCAAACAACGGACTCATGTTTGACTCGAAATTTAGGTTCATGTTTGACCTGGGTTTCAAACAACGGGTTCATGTTTGACTCGAAGTTTAGGTTCATGTTTGACCTGGGTTTCAAACAACGGGTTCATGTTTGACTCGAAGTTTAGGTTCTTTTTTACTTGGGTTTCAAACAACGGGTTCATGTTTGACCGAAGTTTAGGTTCATACCTGACCTGGATTCAAACAACGGGTTCATGTTTGACTCGAAGTTTAGGTTCATGTTTGACCTGGGCTTTAAACAACAGGTTCATGTTTGAATCAAAGTTTAGGTTCATGTATTACCTTGGCTTCAAACTACGAGTTCATTTTTTACTCGAAGTTTAGGCTCATGTTTGACCTGGGTTTCAAACAACGGGTTCAAGTTTGACTCGAAGTTTAGGTTCATATCTGACCTGGGTTTCAAACAACGGGTTCATGTTTGACTCAAAGTTTAGGTTCATGTTTGACCTGGGTTTCAAACAAGGGGTTCATGTTTGACTCGAAGTTTAGGTTCATTTTTGACCTGGGTTTCAAACAACGGGTTCATGTTTGACTGGAAGTTTAGGTTCATTTTTTACCTGGGTTTCAAACAACGGGTTCATGTTTGACTCGAAGTTTAGGTTCATATCTGACCTGGTTTCAAACAACGGGTTCATGTTTGACTCGAAGTTTAGGTTCATGTTTGACCTGGGTTTCAAACACCGGTTTCATGTTTGACTCGATGTTTAGGTTCATGTTTGACTTGGGTTTCAAACAACGGTTTCATGTTTGACTCGAAGTTTAGGTTCATATCTGACCTGGGTTTCAAACAACGGGTTCATGTTTAACTCGAAGTTTAGGTTCATATTTGACCTGGGTTTCATACAACGGTTTCATGTTTGACTCGGAGTTTAGGTTCATGTTTGACCTGGGTTTCAAACAACGAGTTCATCTTTGATTTGAAGTTTAGGTTCATGTTTGACCTGGGTTTCAAACAACGGGTTCATGTTTGACTCGAATTTTAGGTTTAAGTTTGACCTGGGTTTCAAACAACGGGTTCATGTTTGACTCAAAGTTTAGGTTTATGTTTGACCTAGGTTTCAAACAACGGGTTCGTGTTTGACTCGAAGTTTAGGTTCATGTTTGACCTGGGTTTCAAACAAGGGGTTCGTGTTTGACTCGAAGTTTAGGTTCATGTTTGACCTGGGTTTCAAACAACGGGTTCATGTTTGACTCGAATTTTAGGTTCATGTTTGACCTGGGCTTCAAACAACGGGTTCATGTTTGACTCGAATTTTAGGTTCATGTTTGACCTAGGCTTCAAACAACGGGTTCTTGTTAGATTCAAAGTTAAGGTTCATGTTTGACCTGGGTTTCAAACAACAGGTTCATGTTTGACTCAAAGTTTAGGTTCATGTTTGACCTGGGTTTCAAACAACGGGTTCATGTTTGACTCAACATTTAGGTTCATGTTTGACCTGGGTTTCAAACAACGGGTTCATGTTTGACTCGAAGTTTAGGTTCATTTTTAACCTGGGTTTCAAACAACGGGTTCATGTTTGACTCGAAGTTTAGGTTCACTTTTTACCTGGGTTTCAAACAACGGGTTCATGTTTGACTCGAAGTTTAGGTTCACTTTTTACCTGGGTTTCAAACAACGGGTTCATGTTTGACTCGAAGTCTAGGTTCATGTTTGACCTGGGTTTCAAACAACGGGTTCATGTTTGACTCGATGTTTAGGTTCATGTTTGACCTGGGTTTCAAACACCGGTTTCATGTTTGACTCGATGTTTAGGTTCATGTTTGACTTGGGTTTCAAACAACGGGTTCATGTTTGACTCGAAGTTTAGGTTCATATCTGACCTGGGTTTCAAACAACGGGTTCATGTTTAACTCGAAGTTTAGGTTCATGTTTGACCTGGGTTTCAAACAACGGGTTAATGTTTGATTTGAAGTTTAGGTTCATGTTTGACCTGGGTTTCAAACAACGAGTTCATCTTTGATTTGAAGTTTAGGTTCATGTTTGACCTGGGTTTCAAACAACGAGTTCATCTTTGACTCAAAGTTTAGGTTCATGTGTGACCTGGGTTTCAAACAACGGGTTCATGTTTGACTCAAAGTTTAGGTTTATGTTTGACCTGGGTTTCAAACAACAGTTTCGTCTTTGACTCGAAGTTTAGGTTCATGTTTCACCTGGGTTTCAAACAACGGGTTCGTGTTTGACTCAAAGTTTAGGTTCATATCTGACCTGGTTTCAAACAACGGGTTCATGTTTGACTCGAAGTTTAGGTTCATGTTTGACCTGGGTTTCAAACACCGGTTTCATGTTTGACTCGATGTTTAGGTTCATGTTTGACTTGGGTTTCAAACAACGGTTTCATGTTTGACTCGAAGTTTAGGTTCATATCTGACCTGGGTTTCAAACAACGGGTTCATGTTTAACTCGAAGTTTAGGTTCATATTTGACCTGGGTTTCATACAACGGTTTCATGTTTGACTCGGAGTTTAGGTTCATGTTTGACCTGGGTTTCAAACAACGAGTTCATCTTTGATTTGAAGTTTAGGTTCATGTTTGACCTGGGTTTCAAACAACGGGTTCATGTTTGACTCGAATTTTAGGTTTAAGTTTGACCTGGGTTTCAAACAACGGGTTCATGTTTGACTCAAAGTTTAGGTTTATGTTTGACCTAGGTTTCAAACAACGGGTTCGTGTTTGACTCGAAGTTTAGGTTCATGTTTGACCTGGGTTTCAAACAAGGGGTTCGTGTTTGACTCGAAGTTTAGGTTCATGTTTGACCTGGGTTTCAAACAACGGGTTCATGTTTGACTCGAATTTTAGGTTCATGTTTGACCTGGGCTTCAAACAACGGGTTCATGTTTGACTCGAATTTTAGGTTCATGTTTGACCTAGGCTTCAAACAACGGGTTCTTGTTAGATTCAAAGTTAAGGTTCATGTTTGACCTGGGTTTCAAACAACAGGTTCATGTTTGACTCAAAGTTTAGGTTCATGTTTGACCTGGGTTTCAAACAACGGGTTCATGTTTGACTCAACATTTAGGTTCATGTTTGACCTGGGTTTCAAACAACGGGTTCATGTTTGACTCGAAGTTTAGGTTCATTTTTAACCTGGGTTTCAAACAACGGGTTCATGTTTGACTCGAAGTTTAGGTTCACTTTTTACCTGGGTTTCAAACAACGGGTTCATGTTTGACTCGAAGTTTAGGTTCACTTTTTACCTGGGTTTCAAACAACGGGTTCATGTTTGACTCGAAGTCTAGGTTCATGTTTGACCTGGGTTTCAAACAACGGGTTCATGTTTGACTCGATGTTTAGGTTCATGTTTGACCTGGGTTTCAAACACCGGTTTCATGTTTGACTCGATGTTTAGGTTCATGTTTGACTTGGGTTTCAAACAACGGGTTCATGTTTGACTCGAAGTTTAGGTTCATATCTGACCTGGGTTTCAAACAACGGGTTCATGTTTAACTCGAAGTTTAGGTTCATGTTTGACCTGGGTTTCAAACAACGGGTTAATGTTTGATTTGAAGTTTAGGTTCATGTTTGACCTGGGTTTCAAACAACGAGTTCATCTTTGATTTGAAGTTTAGGTTCATGTTTGACCTGGGTTTCAAACAACGAGTTCATCTTTGACTCAAAGTTTAGGTTCATGTGTGACCTGGGTTTCAAACAACGGGTTCATGTTTGACTCAAAGTTTAGGTTTATGTTTGACCTGGGTTTCAAACAACAGTTTCGTCTTTGACTCGAAGTTTAGGTTCATGTTTCACCTGGGTTTCAAACAACGGGTTCGTGTTTGACTCAAAGTTTAGGTTCATGTTTGACCTGGGTTTCAAACAACGGGTTCATGTTTGACTCGAAGTTTAGGTTCATGTTTGACCTGGGTTTCAAACAACGGGTTCATGTTTGACTCGAATTTTAGGTTCATGTTTAACCTGGGCTTCAAACAACGGGTTCATGTTTGACTCGAAGTTTAGGCTCATGTTTGACCTGGGTTTCAAACAACGGGTTCATGTTAGATTCAAAGTTAAGGTTCATGTTTGACCTGGGCTTTAAACAACAGGTTCATGTTTGAATCAAAGTTTAGGTTCATGTATTACCTGGGCTTCAAACTACGGGTTCATTTTTTACTCGAAGTTTAGGTTCATTTTTAACCTGGGTTTCAAACAACGGGATCATGTTTGACTCGAAGTTTAGGTTCATATCTGACCTGGGTTTCAAACAACGGGTTCATGTTTGACTCGAAGTTTAGGTTCATGTTTGACCTGGGTTTCAAACAACGGGTTCATGTTTGACTCGAAGTTTAGGTTCACTTTTTACCTGGGTTTCAAACAACGGGTTCATGTTTGACTCGAAGTTTAGGTTCATTTTTAACCTGGGTTTCAAACAACGGGTTCATGTTTGACTCGAAGTTTAGGTTCACTTTTTACCTGGGTTTCAAACAACGGGTTCATGTTTGACTCGAAGTTTAGGTTCACTTTTTACCTGGGTTTCAAACAACGGGTTCATGTTTGACTCGAAGTCTAGGTTCATGTTTGACCTGGGTTTCAAACAACGGGTTCATGTTTGACTCGATGTTTAGGTTCATGTTTGACCTGGGTTTCAAACACCGGTTTCATGTTTGACTCGATGTTTAGGTTCATGTTTGACTTGGGTTTCAAACAACGGGTTCATGTTTGACTCGAAGTTTAGGTTCATATCTGACCTGGGTTTCAAACAACGGGTTCATGTTTAACTCGAAGTTTAGGTTCATGTTTGACCTGGGTTTCAAACAACGGGTTAATGTTTGATTTGAAGTTTAGGTTCATGTTTGACCTGGGTTTCAAACAACGAGTTCATCTTTGATTTGAAGTTTAGGTTCATGTTTGACCTGGGTTTCAAACAACGAGTTCATCTTTGACTCAAAGTTTAGGTTCATGTGTGACCTGGGTTTCAAACAACGGGTTCATGTTTGACTCAAAGTTTAGGTTTATGTTTGACCTGGGTTTCAAACAACAGTTTCGTCTTTGACTCGAAGTTTAGGTTCATGTTTCACCTGGGTTTCAAACAACGGGTTCGTGTTTGACTCAAAGTTTAGGTTCATGTTTGACCTGGGTTTCAAACAACGGGTTCATGTTTGACTCGAAGTTTAGGTTCATGTTTGACCTGGGTTTCAAACAACGGGTTCATGTTTGACTCGAATTTTAGGTTCATGTTTAACCTGGGCTTCAAACAACGGGTTCATGTTTGACTCGAAGTTTAGGCTCATGTTTGACCTGGGTTTCAAACAACGGGTTCATGTTAGATTCAAAGTTAAGGTTCATGTTTGACCTGGGCTTTAAACAACAGGTTCATGTTTGAATCAAAGTTTAGGTTCATGTATTACCTGGGCTTCAAACTACGGGTTCATTTTTTACTCGAAGTTTAGGTTCATTTTTAACCTGGGTTTCAAACAACGGGATCATGTTTGACTCGAAGTTTAGGTTCATATCTGACCTGGGTTTCAAACAACGGGTTCATGTTTGACTCGAAGTTTAGGTTCATGTTTGACCTGGGTTTCAAACAACGGGTTCATGTTTGACTCGAAGTTTAGGTTCATTTTTGACCTGGGTTTCAAACAACGGGTTCATGTTTGACTGGAAGTTTAGGTTCATTTTTTACCTGGGTTTCAAACAACGGGTTCATGTTTGACTCGAAGTTTAGGTTCATATCTGACCTGGTTTCAAACAACGGGTTCATGTTTGACTCAAAGTTTAGGTTCATGTTTGACCTGGGTTTCAAACACCGGTTTCATGTTTGACTCGATGTTTAGGTTCATGTTTGACTTGGGTTTCAAACAACGGGTTCATGTTTGACTCGAAGTTTAGGTTCATATCTGACCTGGGTTTCAAACAACGGGTTCATGCTTAACTCGAAGTTTCGGTTCATGTTTGACCTGGGTTTCAAACAACGGGTTAATGTTTGATTTGAAGTTTAGGTTCATTTTTTACCTGGGTTTCAAACAACGAGTTCATCTTTGATTTGAAGTTTAGGTTCATGTTTGACCTGGGTTTCAAACAACGGGTTCATGTTTGACCCGAAGTTTAGGTTCATGTTTGACCTGGGTTTCAAACAACGGGTTCATGTTTGACTGGAAGTTTAGGTTCATTTTTTACCTGGGTTTCAAACAACGGGTTCATGTTTGACTCGAAGTTTAGGTTCATATCTGACCTGGTTTCAAACAACGGGTTCATGTTTGACTCGAAGTTTAGGTTCATGTTTGACCTGGGTTTCAAACACCGGTTTCATGTTTGACTTGATGTTTAGGTTCATGTTTGACTTGGGTTTCAAACAACGGTTTCATGTTTGACTCGAAGTTTAGGTTCATATCTGACCTAGGTTTCAAACAACGGGTTCATGTTTAACTCGAAGTTTAGGTTCATGTTTGACCTGGGTTTCATACAACGGTTTCATGTTTGACTCGGAGTTTAGGTTCATGTTTGACCTGGGTTTCAAACAACGAGTTCATCTTTGATTTGAAGTTTAGGTTCATGTTTGACCTGGGTTTCAAACAACGGGTTCATGTTTGACTCGAATTTTAGGTTTAGGTTTGACCTGGGTTTCAAACAACGGGTTCATGTTTGACTCAATGTTTAGGTTTATGTTTGACCTAGGTTTCAAGCAACGGGTTCGTGTTTGACTCGAAGTTTAGGTTCATGTTTGACCTGGGTTTCAAACAACGGGTTCGTGTTTGACTCGAAGTTTAGGTTCATGTTTGACCTGGGTTTCAAACAACGGGTTCATGTTTGACTCGAATTTTAGGTTCATGTTTGACCTGGGCTTCAAACAACGGGTTCATGTTTGACTCGAATTTTAGGTTCATGTTTGACCTGGGCTTCAAACAACGGGTTCTTGTTAGATTCAAAGTTAAGGTTCATGTTTGACCTGGGTTTCAAACAACAGGTTCTTGTTTGACTCAAAGTTTAGGTTCATGTTTGACCTGGGTTTCAAACAACGGGTTCATGTTTGACTCAACATTTAGGTTCATGTTTGACCTGGGTTTCAAACAACGGGTTCATGTTTGACTCGAAGTTTAGGTTCATTTTTAACCTGGGTTTCAAACAACGGGTTCATGTTTGACTCGAAGTTTAGGTTCACTTTTTACCTGGGTTTCAAACAACGGGTTCATGTTTGACTCGAAGTTTAGGTTCACTTTTTACCTGGGTTTCAAACAACGGGTTCATGTTTGACTCGAAGTTTAGGTTCATGTTTGACCTGGGTTTCAAACAACGGGTTCATGTTTGACTCGAATTTTAGGTTCATGTTTAACCTGGGCTTCAAACAACGGGTTCATGTTTGACTCGAAGTTTAGGCTCATGTTTGACCTGGGTTTCAAACAACGGGTTCATGTTAGATTCAAAGTTAAGGTTCATGTTTGACCTGGGCTTTAAACAACAGGTTCATGTTTGAATCAAAGTTTAGGTTCATGTATTACCTGGGCTTCAAACTACGGGTTCATTTTTTACTCGAAGTTTAGGTTCATTTTTAACCTGGGTTTCAAACAACGGGATCATGTTTGACTCGAAGTTTAGGTTCATATCTGACCTGGGTTTCAAACAACGGGTTCATGTTTGACTCGAAGTTTAGGTTCATGTTTGACCTGGGTTTCAAACAACGGGTTCATGTTTGACTCGAAGTTTAGGTTCATTTTTGACCTGGGTTTCAAACAACGGGTTCATGTTTGACTGGAAGTTTAGGTTCATTTTTTACCTGGGTTTCAAACAACGGGTTCAGGTTTGACTCGAAGTTTAGGTTCATATCTGACCTGGTTTCAAACAACGGGTTCATGTTTGACTCAAAGTTTAGGTTCATGTTTGACCTGGGTTTCAAACACCGGTTTCATGTTTGACTCGATGTTTAGGTTCATGTTTGACTTGGGTTTCAAACAACGGGTTCATGTTTGACTCGAAGTTTAGGTTCATATCTGACCTGGGTTTCAAACAACGGGTTCATGCTTAACTCGAAGTTTCGGTTCATGTTTGACCTGGGTTTCAAACAACGGGTTAATGTTTGATTTGAAGTTTAGGTTCATTTTTTACCTGGGTTTCAAACAACGAGTTCATCTTTGATTTGAAGTTTAGGTTCATGTTTGACCTGGGTTTCAAACAACGGGTTCATGTTTGACCCGAAGTTTAGGTTCATGTTTGACCTGGGTTTCAAACAACGGGTTCATGTTTGACTGGAAGTTTAGGTTCATTTTTTACCTGGGTTTCAAACAACGGGTTCATGTTTGACTCGAAGTTTAGGTTCATATCTGACCTGGTTTCAAACAACGGGTTCATGTTTGACTCGAAGTTTAGGTTCATGTTTGACCTGGGTTTCAAACACCGGTTTCATGTTTGACTTGATGTTTAGGTTCATGTTTGACTTGGGTTTCAAACAACGGTTTCATGTTTGACTCGAAGTTTAGGTTCATATCTGACCTGGGTTTCAAACAACGGGTTCATGTTTAACTCGAAGTTTAGGTTCATGTTTGACCTGGGTTTCATACAACGGTTTCATGTTTGACTCGGAGATTAGGTTCATGTTTGACCTGGGTTTCAAACAACGAGTTCATCTTTGATTTGAAGTTTAGGTTCATGTTTGACCTGGGTTTCAAACAACGGGTTCATGTTTGACTCGAATTTTAGGTTTAGGTTTGACCTGGGTTTCAAACAACGGGTTCATGTTTGACTCAATGTTTAGGTTTATGTTTGACCTAGGTTTCAAACAACGGGTTCGTGTTTGACTCGAAGTTTAGGTTCATGTTTGACCTGGGTTTCAAACAACGGGTTCGTGTTTGACTCGAAGTTTAGGTTCATGTTTGACCTGGGTTTCAAACAACGGGTTCATGTTTGACTCGAATTTTAGGTTCATGTTTGACCTGGGCTTCAAACAACGGGTTCATGTTTGACTCGAATTTTAGGTTCATGTTTGACCTGGGCTTCAAACAACGGGTTCTTGTTAGATTCAAAGTTAAGGTTCATGTTTGACCTGGGTTTCAAACAACAGGTTCTTGTTTGACTCAAAGTTTAGGTTCATGTTTGACCTGGGTTTCAAACAACGGGTTCATGTTTGACTCAACATTTAGGTTCATGTTTGACCTGGGTTTCAAACAACGGGTTCATGTTTGACTCGAAGTTTAGGTTCATTTTTAACCTGGGTTTCAAACAACGGGTTCATGTTTGACTCGAAGTTTAGGTTCACTTTTTACCTGGGTTTCAAACAACGGGTTCATGTTTGACTCGAAGTTTAGGTTCACTTTTTACCTGGGTTTCAAACAACGGGTTCATGTTTGACTCGAAGTCTAGGTTCATGTTTGACCTGGGTTTCAAACAACGGGTTCATGTTTGACTCGAATTTTAGGTTCATGTTTAACCTGGGCTTCAAACAACGGGTTCATGTTTGACTCGAAGTTTAGGCTCATGTTTGACCTGGGTTTCAAACAACGGGTTCATGTTAGATTCAAAGTTAAGGTTCATGTTTGACCTGGGCTTTAAACAACAGGTTCATGTTTGAATCAAAGTTTAGGTTCATGTATAACCTGGGCTTCAAACTATGGGTTCATTTTTTACTTGAAGTTTAGGTTCATTTTTAACCTGGGTTTCAAACAACGGGATCATGTTTGACTCGAAGTTTAGGTTCATATCTGACCTGGGTTTCAAACAACGGGTTCATGTTTGACTCGAAGTTTAGGTTCATGTTTGACCTGGGTTTCAAACAACGGGTTCATGTTTGACTCGAAGTTTAGGTTCATTTTTGACCTGGGTTTCAAACAATGGGTTCATGTTTGACTGGAAGTTTAGGTTCATTTTTTACCTGGGTTTCAAACAACGGGTTCATGTTTGACTCGAAGTTTAGGGTCATATCTGACCTGGTTTCAAACAACGGGTTCATGTTTGACTCGAAGTTTAGGTTCATGTTTGACCTGGGTTTCAAACACCGGTTTCATGTTTGACTCGATGTTTAGGTTCATGTTTGACTTGGGTTTCAAACAACGGGTTAATGTTTGATTTGAAGTTTAGGTTCATTTTTGACCTGGGTTTCAAACAACGAGTTCATCTTTGATTTGAAGTTTAGGTTCATGTTTGACCTGGGTTTCAAACAACGAGTTCATCTTTGACTCAAAGTTTAGGTTCATGTGTGACCTGGGTTTCAAACAACGGGTTCATGTTTGACTCAAAGTTTAGGTTTATGTTTGACCTGGGTTTCAAACAACAGTTTCGTCTTTGACTCGAAGTTTAGGTTCATGTTTGACCTGGGTTTCAAACAACGGGTTCGTGTTTGACTCAAAGTTTAGGTTCATGTTTGACCTGGGTTTCAAACAACGGGTTCATGTTTGACTCGAAGTTTAGGTTCATGTTTGACCTGGGTTTCAAACAACGGGTTCATGTTTGACTCGAATTTTAGGTTCATGTTTGACCTGGGCTTCAAACAACGGGTTCATGTTTGACTCGAAGTTTAGGCTCATGTTTGACCTGGGTTTCAAATAACGGGTTCATGTTAGATTCAAAGTTAAGGTTCATGTTTGACCTGGGCTTTAAACAACAGGTTCATGTTTGAATCAAAGTTTAGGTTCATGTATTACCTGGGCTTCAAACTACGGGTTCATTTTTTACTCGAAGTTTAGGTTCATTTTTAACCTGGGTTTCAAACAACGGGATCATGTTTGACTCGAAGTTTAGGTTCATATCTGACCTGGGTTTCAAACAACGGGTTCATGTTTGACTCGAAGTTTAGGTTCATGTTTGACCTGGGTTTCAAACAACGGGTTCATGTTTGACTCGAAGTTTAGGTTCATTTTTGACCTGGGTTTCAAACAACGGGTTCATGTTTGACTGGAAGTTTAGGTTCATTTTTTACCTGGGTTTCAAACAACGGGTTCATGTTTGACTCGAAGTTTAGGTTCATATCTGACTTGGTTTCAAGCAACGGGTTCATGTTTGACTCGAAGTTTAGGTTCATGTTTGACCTGGGTTTCAAACACCGGTTTCATGTTTGACTCGATGTTTAGGTTCATGTTTGACTTGGGTTTCAAACAACGGGTTCATGTTTGACTCGAAGTTTAGGTTCATATCTGACCTGGGTTTCAAACAACGGGTTCATGTTTAACTCGAAGTTTAGGTTCATGTTTGACCTGGGTTTCATACAACGGTTTCATGTTTGACTCGGAGTTAAGGTTCATGTTTGACCTGGGTTTCAAACAACGGGTTCATGTTTGATTTGAAGTTTAGGTTCATGTTTGACCTGGGTTTCAAACAACGAGTTCATCTTTGACTCGAATTTTAGGTTCATGTGTGACCTGGGTTTCAAACAACGGGTTCATGTTTGACTCAAAGTTTAGGTTTATGTTTGACCTAGGTTTCAAACAACGGGTTCGTGTTTGACTCGAATTTTAGGTTTAGGTTTGACCTGGGTTTCAAACAACGGGTTCATGTTTGACTCAAAGTTTAGGTTTATGTTTGACCTAGGTTTCAAACAACGGGTTCGTGTTTGACTCGAAGTTTAGGTTCATGTTTGACCTGGGTTTCAAACAACGGGTTCGTGTTTGACTCGAAGTTTAGGTTCATGTTTGACCTGGGTTTCAAACAACGGGTTCATGTTTGACTCGAATTTTAGGTTCATGTTTGACCTGGGCTTCAAACAACGGGTTCATGTTTGACTCGAATTTTAGGTTCATGTTTTACCTGGGCTTCAAACAACGGGTTCTTGTTAGATTCAAAGTTAAGGTTCATGTTTGACCTGGGTTTCAAACAACAGGTTCATGTTTGACTCAAAGTTTAGGTTCATGTTTGACCTGGGTTTCAAACAACGGGTTCATGTTTGACTCAACATTTAGGTTCATGTTTGACCTGGGTTTCAAACAACGGGTTCATGTTTGACTCGAAGTTTAGGTTCATTTTTAACCTGGGTTTCAAACAACGGGTTCATGTTTGACTCGAAGTTTAGGTTCACTTTTTACCTGGGTTTCAAACAACGGGTTCATGTTTGACTCGAAGTTTAGGTTCACTTTTTACCTGGGTTTCAAACAACGGGTTCATATTTGACTCGAAGTCTAGGTTCATGTTTGACCTGGGTTTCGAACAACGGGTTCATGTTTGACTCGAATTTTAGGTTCATGTTTAACCTGGGCTTCAAACAACGGGTTCATGTTTGACTCGAAGTTTAGGCTCATGTTTGACCTGGGTTTCAAACAACGGGTTCATGTTAGATTCAAAGTTAAGGTTCATGTTTGACCTGGGCTTTAAACAACAGGTTCATGTTTGAATCAAAGTTTAGGTTCATGTATAACCTGGGCTTCAAACTATGGGTTCATTTTTTACTTGAAGTTTAGGTTCATTTTTAACCTGGGTTTCAAACAACGGGATCATGTTTGACTCGAAGTTTAGGTTCATATCTGACCTGGGTTTCAAACAACGGGTTCATGTTTGACTCGAAGTTTAGGTTCATGTTTGACCTGGGTTTCAAACAACGGGTTCATGTTTGACTCGAAGTTTAGGTTCATTTTTGACCTGGGTTTCAAACAATGGGTTCATGTTTGACTGGAAGTTTAGGTTCATTTTTTACCTGGGTTTCAAACAACGGGTTCATGTTTGACTCGAAGTTTAGGGTCATATCTGACCTGGTTTCAAACAACGGGTTCATGTTTGACTCGAAGTTTAGGTTCATGTTTGACCTGGGTTTCAAACACCGGTTTCATGTTTGACTCGATGTTTAGGTTCATGTTTGACTTGGGTTTCAAACAACGGGTTCATGTTTGACTCGAAGTTTAGGTTCATATCTGACCTGGGTTTCAAACAACGGGTTCATGTTTAACTCGAAGTTTAGGTTCATGTTTGACCTGGGTTTCAAACAACGGGTTAATGTTTGATTTGAAGTTTAGGTTCATTTTTGACCTGGGTTTCAAACAACGAGTTCATCTTTGATTTGAAGTTTAGGTTCATGTTTGACCTGGGTTTCAAACAACGAGTTCATCTTTGACTCAAAGTTTAGGTTCATGTGTGACCTGGGTTTCAAACAACGGGTTCATGTTTGACTCAAAGTTTAGGTTTATGTTTGACCTGGGTTTCAAACAACAGTTTCGTCTTTGACTCGAAGTTTAGGTTCATGTTTGACCTGGGTTTCAAACAACGGGTTCGTGTTTGACTCAAAGTTTAGGTTCATGTTTGACCTGGGTTTCAAACAACGGGTTCATGTTTGACTCGAAGTTTAGGTTCATGTTTGACCTGTGTTTCAAACAACGGGTTCATGTTTGACTCGAATTTTAGGTTCATGTTTGACCTGGGCTTCAAACAACGGGTTCATGTTTGACTCGAAGTTTAGGCTCATGTTTGACCTGGGTTTCAAACAACGGGTTCATGTTAGACTCAACATTTAGGTTCATGTTTGACCTGGGCTTTAAACAACAGGTTCATGTTTGAATCAAAGTTTAGGTTCATGTATTACCTGGGCTTCAAACTACGGGTTCATTTTTTACTCGAAGTTTAGGTTCATTTTTAACCTGGGTTTCAAACAACGGGATCATGTTTGACTCGAAGTTTAGGTTCATATCTGACCTGGGTTTCAAACAACGGGTTCATGTTTGACTCGAAGTTTAGGTTCATGTTTGACCTGGGTTTCAAACAACGGGTTCATGTTTGACTCGAAGTTTAGGTTCATTTTTGACCTGGGTTTCAAACAACGGGTTCATGTTTGACTGGAAGTTTAGGTTCATTTTTTACCTGGGTTTCAAACAACGGGTTCATGTTTGACTCGAAGTTTAGGTTCATATCTGACTTGGTTTCAAGCAACGGGTTCATGTTTGACTCGAAGTTTAGGTTCATGTTTGACCTGGGTTTCAAACACCGGTTTCATGTTTGACTCGATGTTTAGGTTCATGTTTGACTTGGGTTTCAAACAACGGGTTCATGTTTGACTCGAAGTTTAGGTTCATATCTGACCTGGGTTTCAAACAACGGGTTCATGTTTAACTCGAAGTTTAGGTTCATGTTTGACCTGGGTTTCATACAACGGTTTCATGTTTGACTCGGAGTTAAGGTTCATGTTTGACCTGGGTTTCAAACAACGGGTTCATGTTTGATTTGAAGTTTAGGTTCATGTTTGACCTGGGTTTCAAACAACGAGTTCATCTTTGACTCGAATTTTAGGTTCATGTGTGACCTGGGTTTCAAACAACGGGTTCATGTTTGACTCAAAGTTTAGGTTTATGTTTGACCTAGGTTTCAAACAACGGGTTCGTGTTTGACTCGAATTTTAGGTTTAGGTTTGACCTGGGTTTCAAACAACGGGTTCATGTTTGACTCAAAGTTTAGGTTTATGTTTGACCTAGGTTTCAAACAACGGGTCCGTGTTTGACTCGAAGTTTAGGTTCATGTTTGACCTGGGTTTCAAACAACGGGTTCGTGTTTGACTCGAAGTTTAGGTTCATGTTTGACCTGGGTTTCAAACAACGGGTTCATGTTTGACTCGAATTTTAGGTTCATGTTTGACCTGGGCTTCAAACAACGGGTTCATGTTTGACTCGAATTTTAGGTTCATGTTTGACCTGGGCTTCAAACAACGGGTTCTTGTTAGATTCAAAGTTAAGGTTCATGTTTGACCTGGGTTTCAAACAACAGGTTCATGTTTGACTCAAAGTTTAGGTTCATGTTTGACCTGGGTTTCAAACAACGGGTTCATGTTTGACTCAACATTTAGGTTCATGTTTGACCTGGGTTTCAAACAACGGGTTCATGTTTGACTCGAAGTTTAGGTTCATTTTTAACCTGGGTTTCAAACAACGGGTTCATGTTTGACTCGAAGTTTAGGTTCACTTTTTACCTGGGTTTCAAACAACGGGTTCATGTTTGACTCGAAGTTTAGGTTCACTTTTTACCTGGGTTTCAAACAACGGGTTCATATTTGACTCGAAGTCTAGGTTCATGTTTGACCTGGGTTTCGAACAACGGGTTCATGTTTGACTCGAATTTTAGGTTCATGTTTAACCTGGGCTTCAAACATTGGGTTCATGTTTGACTCGAAGTTTAGGCTCATGTTTGACCTGGGTTTCAAACAACGGGTTCATGTTAGATTCAAAGTTAAGGTTCATGTTTGACCTGGGCTTTAAACAACAGGTTCATGTTTGAATCAAAGTTTAGGTTCATGTATAACCTGGGCTTCAAACTATGGGTTCATTTTTTACTTGAAGTTTAGGTTCATTTTTAACCTGGGTTTCAAACAACGGGATCATGTTTGACTCGAAGTTTAGGTTCATATCTGACCTGGGTTTCAAACAACGGGTTCATGTTTGACTCGAAGTTTAGGTTCATGTTTGACCTGGGTTTCAAACAACGGGTTCATGTTTGACTCGAAGTTTAGGTTCATTTTTGACCTGGGTTTCAAACAATGGGTTCATGTTTGACTGGAAGTTTAGGTTCATTTTTTACCTGGGTTTCAAACAACGGGTTCATGTTTGACTCGAAGTTTAGGGTCATATCTGACCTGGTTTCAAACAACGGTTCATGTTTGACTCGAAGTTTAGGTTCATGTTTGACCTGGGTTTCAAACACCGGTTTCATGTTTGACTCGATGTTTAGGTTCATGTTTGACTTGGGTTTCAAACAACGGGTTCATGTTTGACTCGAAGTTTAGGTTCATATCTGACCTGGGTTTCAAACAACGGGTTCATGTTTAACTCGAAGTTTAGGTTCATGTTTGACCTGGGTTTCAAACAACGGGTTAATGTTTGATTTGAAGTTTAGGTTCATTTTTGACCTGGGTTTCAAACAACGAGTTCATCTTTGATTCGAAGTTTAGGTTCATGTTTGACCTGGGTTACAAACAACGAGTTCATCTTTGACTCAAAGTTTAGGTTCATGTGTGACCTGGGTTTCAAACAACGGGTTCATGTTTGACTCAAAGTTTAGGTTTATGTTTGACTTGGGTTTCAAACAACAGTTTCGTCTTTGACTCGAAGTTTAGGTTCATGTTTGACATGGGTTTCAAACAACGGGTTCGTGTTTGACTCAAAGTTTAGGTTCATGTTTGACCTGGGTTTCAAACAACGGGTTCATGTTTGACTCGAAGTTTAGGTTCATGTTTGACTTGGGTTTCAAACAACGGGTTCATGTTTGACTCGAAGTTTAGGGTCATATCTGACCTGGTTTCAAACAACGGGTTCATGTTTGACTCGAAGTTTAGGTTCATGTTTGACCTGGGTTTCAAACACCGGTTTCATGTTTGACTCGATGTTTAGGTTCATGTTTGACTTGGGTTTCAAACAATGGGTTCATGTTTGACTCGAAGTTTAGGTTCATATCTGACCTGGGTTTCAAACAACGGGTTCATGTTTAACTCGAAGTTTAGGTTCATGTTTGACCTGGGTTTCAAACAACGGGTTAATGTTTGATTTGAAGTTTAGGTTCATTTTTGACCTGGGTTTCAAACAACGAGTTCATCTTTGATTTGAAGTTTAGGTTCATGTTTGACCTGGGTTTCAAACAACGAGTTCATCTTTGACTCAAAGTTTAGGTTCATGTGTGACCTGGGTTTCAAACAACGGGTTCATGTTTGACTCAAAGTTTAGGTTTATGTTTGACCTGGGTTTCAAACAACAGTTTCGTCTTTGACTCGAAGTTTAGGTTCATGTTTGACCTGGGTTTCAAACAACGGGTTCGTGTTTGACTCAAAGTTTAGGTTCATGTTTGACCTGGGTTTCAAACAACGGGTTCATGTTTGACTCGAAGTTTAGGTTCATGTTTGACCTGGGTTTCAAACAACGGGTTCATGTTTGACTCGAATTTTAGGTTCATGTTTGACCTGGGCTTCAAACAACGGGTTCATGTTTGACTCGAAGTTTAGGCTCATGTTTGACCTGGGTTTCAAACAACGGGTTCATGTTAGATTCAAAGTTAAGGTTCATGTTTGACCTGGGCTTTAAACAACAGGTTCATGTTTGAATCAAAGTTTAGGTTCATGTATTACCTGGGCTTCAAACTACGGGTTCATTTTTTACTCGAAGTTTAGGTTCATTTTTAACCTGGGTTTCAAACAACGGGATCATGTTTGACTCGAAGTTTAGGTTCATATCTGACCTGGGTTTCAAACAACGGGTTCATGTTTGACTCGAAGTTTAGGTTCATGTTTGACCTGGGTTTCAAACAACGGGTTCATGTTTGACTCGAAGTTTAGGTTCATTTTTGACCTGGGTTTCAAACAACGGGTTCATGTTTGACTGGAAGTTTAGGTTCATTTTTTACCTGGGTTTCAAACAACGGGTTCATGTTTGACTCGAAGTTTAGGTTCATATCTGACTTGGTTTCAAGCAACGGGTTCATGTTTGACTCGAAGTTTAGGTTCATGTTTGACCTGGGTTTCAAACACCGGTTTCATGTTTGACTCGATGTTTAGGTTCATGTTTGACTTGGGTTTCAAACAACGGGTTCATGTTTGACTCGAAGTTTAGGTTCATATCTGACCTGGGTTTCAAACAACGGGTTCATGTTTAACTCGAAGTTTAGGTTCATGTTTGACCTGGGTTTCATACAACGGTTTCATGTTTGACTCGGAGTTAAGGTTCATGTTTGACCTGGGTTTCAAACAACGGGTTCATGTTTGATTTGAAGTTTAGGTTCATGTTTGACCTGGGTTTCAAACAACGAGTTCATCTTTGACTCGAATTTTAGGTTCATGTGTGACCTGGGTTTCAAACAACGGGTTCATGTTTGACTCAAAGTTTAGGTTTATGTTTGACCTAGGTTTCAAACAACGGGTTCGTGTTTGACTCGAAGTTTAGGTTCGTGTTTGACCTGGGTTTCAAACAACGGGTTCGTGTTTGACTCGAAGTTTAGGTTCATGTTTGACCTGGGTTTCAAACAACGGGTTCATGTTTGACTCGAATTTTAGGTTCATGTTTGACCTGGGCTTCAAACAACGGGTTCATGTTTGACTCGAATTTTAGGTTCATGTTTGACCTGGGCTTCAAACAACGGGTTCTTGTTAGATTCAAAGTTAAGGTTCATGTTTGACCTGGGTTTCAAACAACAGGTTCATGTTTGACTCAAAGTTTAGGTTCATGTTTGACCTGGGTTTCAAACAACGGGTTCATGTTTGACTCAACATTTAGGTTCATGTTTGACCTGGGTTTCAAACAACGGGTTCATGTTTGACTCGAAGTTTAGGTTCATTTTTAACCTGGGTTTCAAACAACGGGTTCATGTTTGACTCGAAGTTTAGGTTCACTTTTTACCTGGGTTTCAAACAACGGGTTCATGTTTGACTCGATGTTTAGGTTCACTTTTTACCTGGGTTTCAAACAACGGGTTCATGTTTGACTCGAAGTCTAGGTTCATGTTTGACCTGGGTTTCAAACAACGGGTTCATGTTTGACTCGATGTTTAGGTTCATGTTTGACCTGGGTTTCAAACACCGGTTTCATGTTTGACTCGATGTTTAGGTTCATGTTTGACTTGGGTTTCAAACAACGGGTTCATGTTTGACTCGAAGTTTAGGTTCATATCTGACCTGGGTTTCAAACAACGGGTTCATGTTTAACTCGAAGTTTAGGTTCATGTTTGACCTGGGTTTCAAACAACGGGTTAATGTTTGATTTGAAGTTTAGGTTCATGTTTGACCTGGGTTTCAAACAACGAGTTCATCTTTGATTTGAAGTTTAGGTTCATGTTTGACCTGGGTTTCAAACAAGGAGTTCATCTTTGACTCAAAGTTTAGGTTCATGTGTGACCTGGGTTTCAAACAACGGGTTCATGTTTGACTCAAAGTTTAGGTTTATGTTTGACCTGGGTTTCAAACAACAGTTTCGTCTTTGACTCGAAGTTTAGGTTCATGTTTGACCTGGGTTTCAAACAACGGGTTCGTGTTTGACTCAAAGTTTAGGTTCATGTTTGACCTGGGTTTCAAACAACGGGTTCATGTTTGACTCGAAGTTTAGGTTCATGTTTGACCTGGGTTTCAAACAACGGGTTCATGTTTGACTCGAATTTTAGGTTCATGTTTAACCTGGGCTTCAAACAACGGGTTCATGTTTGACTCGAAGTTTAGGCTCATGTTTGACCTGGGTTTCAAACAACGGGTTCATGTTAGATTCAAAGTTAAGGTTCATGTTTGACCTGGGCTTTAAACAACAGGTTCATGTTTGAATCAAAGTTTAGGTTCATGTATTACCTGGGCTTCAAACTACGGGTTCATTTTTTACTCGAAGTTTAGGTTCATTTTTAACCTGGGTTTCAAACAACGGGATCATGTTTGACTCGAAGTTTAGGTTCATATCTGACCTGGGTTTCAAACAACGGGTTCATGTTTGACTCGAAGTTTAGGTTCATGTTTGACCTGGGTTTTAAACAACGGGTTCATGTTTGACTCGAAGTTTAGGTTCATTTTTGACCTGGGTTTCAAACAACGGGTTCATGTTTGACTGGAAGTTTAGGTTCATTTTTTACCTGGGTTTCAAACAACGGGTTCATGTTTGACTCGAAGTTTAGGTTCATATCTGACCTGGTTTCAAACAACGGGTTCATGTTTGACTCAAAGTTTAGGTTCATGTTTGACCTGGGTTTCAAACACCGGTTTCATGTTTGACTCGATGTTTAGGTTCATGTTTGACTTGGGTTTCAAACAACGGGTTCATGTTTGACTCGAAGTTTAGGTTCATATCTGACCTGGGTTTCAAACAACGGGTTCATGCTTAACTCGAAGTTTCGGTTCATGTTTGACCTGGGTTTCAAACAACGGGTTAATGTTTGATTTGAAGTTTAGGTTCATTTTTGACCTGGGTTTCAAACAACGAGTTCATCTTTGATTTGAAGTTTAGGTTCATGTTTGACCTGGGTTTCAAACAACGGGTTCATGTTTGACCCGAAGTTTAGGTTCATGTTTGACCTGGGTTTCAAACAACGGGTTCATGTTTGACTGGAAGTTTAGGTTCATTTTTTACCTGGGTTTCAAACAACGGGTTCATGTTTGACTCGAAGTTTAGGTTCATATCTGACCTGGTTTCAAACAACGGGTTCATGTTTGACTCGAAGTTTAGGTTCATGTTTGACCTGGGTTTCAAACACCGGTTTCATGTTTGACTTGATGTTTAGGTTCGTGTTTGACTTGGGTTTCAAACAACGGTTTCATGTTTGACTCGAAGTTTAGGTTCATATCTGACCTGGGTTTCAAACAACGGGTTCATGTTTAACTCGAAGTTTAGGTTCATGTTTGACCTGGGTTTCATACAACGGTTTCATGTTTGACTCGGAGTTTAGGTTCATGTTTGACCTGGGTTTCAAACAACGAGTTCATCTTTGATTTGAAGTTTAGGTTCATGTTTGACCTGGGTTTCAAACAACGGGTTCATGTTTGACTCGAATTTTAGGTTTAGGTTTGACCTGGGTTTCAAACAACGGGTTCATGTTTGACTCAAAGTTTAGGTTTATGTTTGACCTAGGTTTCAAACAACGGGTTCGTGTTTGACTCGAAGTTTAGGTTCATGTTTGACCTGGGTTTCAAACAACGGGTTCGTGTTTGACTCGAAGTTTAGGTTCATGTTTGACCTGGGTTTCAAACAACGGGTTCATGTTTGACTCGAATTTTAGGTTCATGTTTGACCTGGGCTTCAAACAACGGGTTCATGTTTGACTCGAATTTTAGGTTCATGTTTGACCTGGGCTTCAAACAACGGGTTCATGTTTGACTCGAATTTTAGGTTCATGTTTGACCTGGGCTTCAAACAACGGGTTCATGTTTGACTCGAATTTTAGGTTCATGTTTGACCTGGGCTTCAAACAACGGGTTCTTGTTAGATTCAAAGTTAAGGTTCATGTTTGACCTGGGTTTCAAACAACAGGTTCATGTTTGACTCAAAGTTTAGGTTCATGTTTGACCTGGGTTTCAAACAACGGGTTCATGTTTGACTCAACATTTAGGTTCATGTTTGACCTGGGTTTCAAACAACGGGTTCATGTTTGACTCGAAGTTTAGGTTCATTTTTAACCTGGGTTTCAAACAACGGGTTCATGTTTGACTCGAAGTTTAGGTTCACTTTTTACCTGGGTTTCAAACAACGGGTTCATGTTTGACTCGATGTTTAGGTTCACTTTTTACCTGGGTTTCAAACAACGGGTTCATGTTTGACTCGAAGTCTAGGTTCATGTTTGACCTGGGTTTCAAACAACGGGTTCATGTTTGACTCGATGTTTAGGTTCATGTTTGACCTGGGTTTCAAACACCGGTTTCATGTTTGACTCGATGTTTAGGTTCATGTTTGACTTGGGTTTCAAACAACGGGTTCATGTTTGACTCGAAGTTTAGGTTCATATCTGACCTGGGTTTCAAACAACGGGTTCATGTTTAACTCGAAGTTTAGGTTCATGTTTGACCTGGGTTTCAAACAACGGGTTAATGTTTGATTTGAAGTTTAGGTTCATGTTTGACCTGGGTTTCAAACAACGAGTTCATCTTTGATTTGAAGTTTAGGTTCATGTTTGACCTGGGTTTCAAACAAGGAGTTCATCTTTGACTCAAAGTTTAGGTTCATGTGTGACCTGGGTTTCAAACAACGGGTTCATGTTTGACTCAAAGTTTAGGTTTATGTTTGACCTGGGTTTCAAACAACAGTTTCGTCTTTGACTCGAAGTTTAGGTTCATGTTTGACCTGGGTTTCAAACAACGGGTTCGTGTTTGACTCAAAGTTTAGGTTCATGTTTGACCTGGGTTTCAAACAACGGGTTCATGTTTGACTCGAAGTTTAGGTTCATGTTTGACCTGGGTTTCAAACAACGGGTTCATGTTTGACTCGAATTTTAGGTTCATGTTTAACCTGGGCTTCAAACAACGGGTTCATGTTTGACTCGAAGTTTAGGCTCATGTTTGACCTGGGTTTCAAACAACGGGTTCATGTTAGATTCAAAGTTAAGGTTCATGTTTGACCTGGGCTTTAAACAACAGGTTCATGTTTGAATCAAAGTTTAGGTTCATGTATTACCTGGGCTTCAAACTACGGGTTCATTTTTTACTCGAAGTTTAGGTTCATTTTTAACCTGGGTTTCAAACAACGGGATCATGTTTGACTCGAAGTTTAGGTTCATATCTGACCTGGGTTTCAAACAACGGGTTCATGTTTGACTCGAAGTTTAGGTTCATGTTTGACCTGGGTTTTAAACAACGGGTTCATGTTTGACTCGAAGTTTAGGTTCATTTTTGACCTGGGTTTCAAACAACGGGTTCATGTTTGACTGGAAGTTTAGGTTCATTTTTTACCTGGGTTTCAAACAACGGGTTCATGTTTGACTCGAAGTTTAGGTTCATATCTGACCTGGTTTCAAACAACGGGTTCATGTTTGACTCAAAGTTTAGGTTCATGTTTGACCTGGGTTTCAAACACCGGTTTCATGTTTGACTCGATGTTTAGGTTCATGTTTGACTTGGGTTTCAAACAACGGGTTCATGTTTGACTCGAAGTTTAGGTTCATATCTGACCTGGGTTTCAAACAACGGGTTCATGCTTAACTCGAAGTTTCGGTTCATGTTTGACCTGGGTTTCAAACAACGGGTTAATGTTTGATTTGAAGTTTAGGTTCATTTTTGACCTGGGTTTCAAACAACGAGTTCATCTTTGATTTGAAGTTTAGGTTCATGTTTGACCTGGGTTTCAAACAACGGGTTCATGTTTGACCCGAAGTTTAGGTTCATGTTTGACCTGGGTTTCAAACAACGGGTTCATGTTTGACTGGAAGTTTAGGTTCATTTTTTACCTGGGTTTCAAACAACGGGTTCATGTTTGACTCGAAGTTTAGGTTCATATCTGACCTGGTTTCAAACAACGGGTTCATGTTTGACTCGAAGTTTAGGTTCATGTTTGACCTGGGTTTCAAACACCGGTTTCATGTTTGACTTGATGTTTAGGTTCGTGTTTGACTTGGGTTTCAAACAACGGTTTCATGTTTGACTCGAAGTTTAGGTTCATATCTGACCTGGGTTTCAAACAACGGGTTCATGTTTAACTCGAAGTTTAGGTTCATGTTTGACCTGGGTTTCATACAACGGTTTCATGTTTGACTCGGAGTTTAGGTTCATGTTTGACCTGGGTTTCAAACAACGAGTTCATCTTTGATTTGAAGTTTAGGTTCATGTTTGACCTGGGTTTCAAACAACGGGTTCATGTTTGACTCGAATTTTAGGTTTAGGTTTGACCTGGGTTTCAAACAACGGGTTCATGTTTGACTCAAAGTTTAGGTTTATGTTTGACCTAGGTTTCAAACAACGGGTTCGTGTTTGACTCGAAGTTTAGGTTCATGTTTGACCTGGGTTTCAAACAACGGGTTCGTGTTTGACTCGAAGTTTAGGTTCATGTTTGACCTGGGTTTCAAACAACGGGTTCATGTTTGACTCGAATTTTAGGTTCATGTTTGACCTGGGCTTCAAACAACGGGTTCATGTTTGACTCGAATTTTAGGTTCATGTTTGACCTGGGCTTCAAACAACGGGTTCTTGTTAGATTCAAAGTTAAGGTTCATGTTTGACCTGGGTTTCAAACAACAGGTTCATGTTTGACTCAAAGTTTAGGTTCATGTTTGACCTGGGTTTCAAACAACGGGTTCATGTTTGACTCAACATTTAGGTTCATGTTTGACCTGGGTTTCAAACAACGGGTTCATGTTTGACTCGAAGTTTAGGTTCATTTTTAACCTGGGTTTCAAACAACGGGTTCATGTTTGACTTGAAGTTTAGGTTCACTTTTTACCTGGGTTTCAAACAACGGGTTCATGTTTGACTCGAAGTTTAGGTTCACTTTTTACCTGGGTTTCAAACAACGGGTTCATGTTTGACTCGAAGTCTAGGTTCATGTTTGACCTGGGTTTCAAACAACGGGTTCATGTTTGACTCGAATTTTAGGTTCATGTTTAACCTGGGCTTCAAACAACGGGTTCATGTTTGACTCGAAGTTTAGGCTCATGTTTGACCTGGGTTTCAAACAACGGGTTCATGTTAGATTCAAAGTTAAGGTTCATGTTTGACCTGGGCTTTAAACAACAGGTTCATGTTTGAATCAAAGTTTAGGTTCATGTATAACCTGGGCTTCAAACTATGGGTTCATTTTTTACTTGAAGTTTAGGTTCATTTTTAACCTGGGTTTCAAACAACGGGATCATGTTTGACTCGAAGTTTAGGTTCATATCTGACCTGGGTTTCAAACAACGGGTTCATGTTTGACTCGAAGTTTAGGTTCATGTTTGACCTGGGTTTCAAACAACGGGTTCATGTTTGACTCGAAGTTTAGGTTCATTTTTGACATGGGTTTCAAACAATGGGTTCATGTTTGACTGGAAGTTTAGGTTCATTTTTTACCTGGGTTTCAAACAACGGGTTCATGTTTGACTCGAAGTTTAGGGTCATATCTGACCTGGTTTCAAACAACGGGTTCATGTTTGACTCGAAGTTTAGGTTCATGTTTGACCTGGGTTTCAAACACCGGTTTCATGTTTGACTCGATGTTTAGGTTCATGTTTGACTTGGGTTTCAAACAACGGGTTCATGTTTGACTCGAAGTTTAGGTTCATATCTGACCTGGGTTTCAAACAACGGGTTCATGTTTAACTCGAAGTTTAGGTTCATGTTTGACCTGGGTTTCAAACAACGGGTTAATGTTTGATTTGAAGTTTAGGTTCATTTTTGACCTGGGTTTCAAACAACGAGTTCATCTTTGATTTGAAGTTTAGGTTCATGTTTGACCTGGGTTTCAAACAACGAGTTCATCTTTGACTCAAAGTTTAGGTTCATGTGTGACCTGGGTTTCAAACAACGGGTTCATGTTTGACTCAAAGTTTAGGTTTATGTTTGACCTGGGTTTCAAACAACAGTTTCGTCTTTGACTCGAAGTTTAGGTTCATGTTTGACCTGGGTTTCAAACAACGGGTTCGTGTTTGACTCAAAGTTTAGGTTCATGTTTGACCTGGGTTTCAAACAACGGGTTCATGTTTGACTCGAAGTTTAGGTTCATGTTTTACCTGGGTTTCAAACAACGGGTTCATGTTTGGCTCGAATTTTAGGTTCATGTTTGACCTGGGCTTCAAACAACGGGTTCATGTTTGACTCGAAGTTTAGGCTCATGTTTGACCTGGGTTTCAAACAACGGGTTCATGTTAGATTCAAAGTTAAGGTTCATGTTTGACCTGGGCTTTAAACAACAGGTTCATGTTTGAATCAAAGTTTAGGTTCATGTATTACCTGGGCTTCAAACTACGGGTTCATTTTTTACTCGAAGTTTAGGTTCATTTTTAACCTGGGTTTCAAACAACGGGATCATGTTTGACTCGAAGTTTAGGTTCATATCTGACCTGGGTTTCAAACAACGGGTTCATGTTTGACTCGAAGTTTAGGTTCATGTTTGACCTGGGTTTCAAACAACGGGTTCATGTTTGACTCGAAGTTTAGGTTCATTTTTGACCTGGGTTTCAAACAACGGGTTCATGTTTGACTGGAAGTTTAGGTTCATTTTTTACCTGGGTTTCAAACAACGGGTTCATGTTTGACTCGAAGTTTAGGTTCATATCTGACTTGGTTTCAAGCAACGGGTTCATGTTTGACTCAAAGTTTAGGTTCATGTTTGACCTGGGTTTCAAACACCGGTTTCATGTTTGACTCGATGTTTAGGTTCATGTTTGACTTGGGTTTCAAACAACGGGTTCATGTTTGACTCGAAGTTTAGGTTCATATCTGACCTGGGTTTCAAACAACGTGTTCATGTTTAACTCGAAGTTTAGGTTCATGTTTGACCTGGGTTTCAAACAACGGGTTCATGTTTGACTCGATGTTTAGGTTCATTTTTAACCTAGGTTTCAAACAACGGGTTCATGTTTGACTCGAAGTTTAGGTTCACTTTTTACCTGGGTTTCAAACAACGGGTTCATGTTTGACTCGAAGTCTAGGTTCATATCTGACCTGGTTTCAAACAACGGGTTCATGTTTGACTCGAAGTTTAGGTTCATGTTTGACCTGGGTTTCAAACACCGGTTTCATGTTTGACTTGATGTTTAGGTTCATGTTTGACTTGGGTTTCAAACAACGGGTTCATGTTTGACTCGAAGTTTAGGTTCATTTTTGACATGGGTTTCAAACAATGGGTTCATGTTTGACTGGAAGTTTAGGTTCATTTTTTACCTGGGTTTCAAACAACGGGTTCATGTTTGACTCGAAGTTTAGGGTCATATCTGACCTGGTTTCAAACAACGGGTTCATGTTTGACTCGAAGTTTAGGTTCATGTTTGACCTGGGTTTCAAACACCGGTTTCATGTTTGACTCGATGTTTAGGTTCATGTTTGACTTGGGTTTCAAACAACGGGTTCATGTTTGACTCGAAGTTTAGGTTCATATCTGACCTGGGTTTCAAACAACGGGTTCATGTTTAACTCGAAGTTTAGGTTCATGTTTGACCTGGGTTTCAAACAACGGGTTAATGTTTGATTTGAAGTTTAGGTTCATTTTTGACCTGGGTTTCAAACAACGAGTTCATCTTTGATTTGAAGTTTAGGTTCATGTTTGACCTGGGTTTCAAACAACGAGTTCATCTTTGACTCAAAGTTTAGGTTCATGTGTGACCTGGGTTTCAAACAACGGGTTCATGTTTGACTCAAAGTTTAGGTTTATGTTTGACCTGGGTTTCAAACAACAGTTTCGTCTTTGACTCGAAGTTTAGGTTCATGTTTGACCTGGGTTTCAAACAACGGGTTCGTGTTTGACTCAAAGTTTAGGTTCATGTTTGACCTGGGTTTCAAACAACGGGTTCATGTTTGACTCGAAGTTTAGGTTCATGTTTTACCTGGGTTTCAAACAACGGGTTCATGTTTGGCTCGAATTTTAGGTTCATGTTTGACCTGGGCTTCAAACAACGGGTTCATGTTTGACTCGAAGTTTAGGCTCATGTTTGACCTGGGTTTCAAACAACGGGTTCATGTTAGATTCAAAGTTAAGGTTCATGTTTGACCTGGGCTTTAAACAACAGGTTCATGTTTGAATCAAAGTTTAGGTTCATGTATTACCTGGGCTTCAAACTACGGGTTCATTTTTTACTCGAAGTTTAGGTTCATTTTTAACCTGGGTTTCAAACAACGGGATCATGTTTGACTCGAAGTTTAGGTTCATATCTGACCTGGGTTTCAAACAACGGGTTCATGTTTGACTCGAAGTTTAGGTTCATGTTTGACCTGGGTTTCAAACAACGGGTTCATGTTTGACTCGAAGTTTAGGTTCATTTTTGACCTGGGTTTCAAACAACGGGTTCATGTTTGACTGGAAGTTTAGGTTCATTTTTTACCTGGGTTTCAAACAACGGGTTCATGTTTGACTCGAAGTTTAGGTTCATATCTGACTTGGTTTCAAGCAACGGGTTCATGTTTGACTCAAAGTTTAGGTTCATGTTTGACCTGGGTTTCAAACACCGGTTTCATGTTTGACTCGATGTTTAGGTTCATGTTTGACTTGGGTTTCAAACAACGGGTTCATGTTTGACTCGAAGTTTAGGTTCATATCTGACCTGGGTTTCAAACAACGTGTTCATGTTTAACTCGAAGTTTAGGTTCATGTTTGACCTGGGTTTCATACAACGGTTTCATGTTTGACTCGGAGTTAAGGTTCATGTTTGACCTGGGTTTCAAACAACGGGTTCATGTTTGATTTGAAGTTTAGGTTCATGTTTGACCTGGGTTTCAAACAACGAGTTCATCTTTGACTCGAATTTTAGGTTCATGTGTGACCTGGGTTTCAAACAACGGGTTCATGTTTGACTCAAAGTTTAGGTTTATGTTTGACCTGGGTTTCAAACAACAGTTTCATCTTTGACTCGAAGTTTAGGTTCATGTTTGTCCTAGGTTTCAAACAACGGGTTCGTGTTTGACTCGAAGTTTAGGTTCATGTTTGACCTGGGTTTCAAACAACGGGTTCATGTTTGACTCGAAGTTTAGGTTCATGTTTGACCTGGGTTTCAAACAACGGGTTCATGTTTGACTCGAATTTTAGGTTCATGTTTGACCTGGGCTTCAAACAACGGGTTCTTGTTTGACTCGAAGTTTAGGCTCATGTTTGACCTGGGTTTCAAACAATGGGTTCATGTTAGATTAAAAGTTAAGGTTCATGTTTGACCTGGGTTTCAAACAACAGGTTCATGGTTGACTCAAAGTTTAGGTTCATATCTGACCTGGGTTTCAAACAACGGGTTCATGTTTGACTCAACATTTAGGTTCATGTTTGACCTGGGTTTCAAACAACGGGTTCATGTTTGACTCGAAGTTTAGGTTCATTTTTAACCTAGGTTTCAAACAACGGGTTCATGTTTGACTCGAAGTTTAGGTTCACTTTTTACCTGGGTTTCAAACAACGGGTTCATGTTTGACTCGAAGTCTAGGTTCATATCTGACCTGGTTTCAAACAACGGGTTCATGTTTGACTCGAAGTTTAGGTTCATGTTTGACCTGGGTTTCAAACACCGGTTTCATGTTTGACTTGATGTTTAGGTTCATGTTTGACTTGGGTTTCAAACAACGGGTTCATGTTTGACTCGAAGTTTAGGTTCATATCTGACCTGGGTTTCAAACAACGGGTTCATGTTTAACTCGAAGTTTAGGTTCATGTTTGACCTGGGTTTCATACAACGGTTTCATGTTTGACTCAGAGTTAAGGTTCATGTTTGACCTGGGTTTCAAACAACGGGTGAATGTTTGATTTGAAGTTTAGGTTCATGTTTGACCTGGGATTCAAACAACGAGTCAACTTTGACTCGAATTTTAGGTTCATGTGTGACCTGGGTTTCAAACAACAGGTTCATGTTTGACTCAAAGTTTAGGTTTATGTTTGACCTGGGTTTCAAACAACAGTTTCATCTTTGACTCGAAGTTTAGGTTCATGTTTGACCTAGGTTTCAAACAACGGGTTCGTGTTTGACTCAAAGTTTAGGTTCATGTTTGACCTGGGTTTCAAACAACGGGTTCATGTTTGACTCGAAGTTTAGGTTAATGTTTGACCTGGGTTTCAAACAACGGGTTCATGTTTGACTCGAATTTTAGGTTCATGTTTGACCTGGGCTTCAAACAACGGGTTCATGTTTGACTCGAAGTTTAGGCTCATGTTTGACCTGGGTTTCAAACAACGGGTTCATGTTAGATTCAAAGTTAAGGTTCATGTTTGACCTGGGCTTTAAACAACAGGTTCATGTTTGAATCAAAGTTTAGGTTCATGTATTACCTGGGCTTCAAACTACGGGTTCATTTTTTACTCGAAGTTTAGGTTCATTTTTAACCTGGGTTTCAAACAACGGGATCATGTTTGACTCGAAGTTTAGGTTCATATCTGACCTGGGTTTCAAACAACGGGTTCATGTTTGACTCGAAGTTTAGGTTCATGTTTGACCTGGGTTTCAAACAACGGGTTCATGTTTGACTCGAAGTTTAGGTTCATTTTTGACCTGGGTTTCAAACAACGGGTTCATGTTTGACTGGAAGTTTAGGTTCATTTTTTACCTGGGTTTCAAACAACGGGTTCATGTTTGACTCGAAGTTTAGGTTCATATCTGACTTGGTTTCAAGCAACGGGTTCATGTTTGACTCAAAGTTTAGGTTCATGTTTGACCTGGGTTTCAAACACCGGTTTCATGTTTGACTCGATGTTTAGGTTCATGTTTGACTTGGGTTTCAAACAACGGGTTCATGTTTGACTCGAAGTTTAGGTTCATATCTGACCTGGGTTTCAAACAACGTGTTCATGTTTAACTCGAAGTTTAGGTTCATGTTTGACCTGGGTTTCATACAACGGTTTCATGTTTGACTCGGAGTTAAGGTTCATGTTTGACCTGGGTTTCAAACAACGGGTTCATGTTTGATTTGAAGTTTAGGTTCATGTTTGACCTGGGTTTCAAACAACGAGTTCATCTTTGACTCGAATTTTAGGTTCATGTGTGACCTGGGTTTCAAACAACGGGTTCATGTTTGACTCAAAGTTTAGGTTTATGTTTGACCTGGGTTTCAAACAACAGTTTCATCTTTGACTCGAAGTTTAGGTTCATGTTTGTCCTAGGTTTCAAACAACGGGTTCGTGTTTGACTCGAAGTTTAGGTTCATGTTTGACCTGGGTTTCAAACAACGGGTTCATGTTTGACTCGAAGTTTAGGTTCATGTTTGACCTGGGTTTCAAACAACGGGTTCATGTTTGACTCGAATTTTAGGTTCATGTTTGACCTGGGCTTCAAACAACGGGTTCTTGTTTGACTCGAAGTTTAGGCTCATGTTTGACCTGGGTTTCAAACAATGGGTTCATGTTAGATTAAAAGTTAAGGTTCATGTTTGACCTGGGTTTCAAACAACAGGTTCATGGTTGACTCAAAGTTTAGGTTCATATCTGACCTGGGTTTCAAACAACGGGTTCATGTTTGACTCAACATTTAGGTTCATGTTTGACCTGGGTTTCAAACAACGGGTTCATGTTTGACTCGAAGTTTAGGTTCATTTTTAACCTAGGTTTCAAACAACGGGTTCATGTTTGACTCGAAGTTTAGGTTCACTTTTTACCTGGGTTTCAAACAACGGGTTCATGTTTGACTCGAAGTCTAGGTTCATATCTGACCTGGTTTCAAACAACGGGTTCATGTTTGACTCGAAGTTTAGGTTCATGTTTGACCTGGGTTTCAAACACCGGTTTCATGTTTGACTTGATGTTTAGGTTCATGTTTGACTTGGGTTTCAAACAACGGGTTCATGTTTGACTCGAAGTTTAGGTTCATATCTGACCTGGGTTTCAAACAACGGGTTCATGTTTAACTCGAAGTTTAGGTTCATGTTTGACCTGGGTTTCATACAACGGTTTCATGTTTGACTCAGAGTTAAGGTTCATGTTTGACCTGGGTTTCAAACAACGGGTGAATGTTTGATTTGAAGTTTAGGTTCATGTTTGACCTGGGATTCAAACAACGAGTCAACTTTGACTCGAATTTTAGGTTCATGTGTGACCTGGGTTTCAAACAACAGGTTCATGTTTGACTCAAAGTTTAGGTTTATGTTTGACCTGGGTTTCAAACAACAGTTTCATCTTTGACTCGAAGTTTAGGTTCATGTTTGACCTAGGTTTCAAACAACGGGTTCGTGTTTGACTCAAAGTTTAGGTTCATGTTTGACCTGGGTTTCAAACAACGGGTTCATGTTTGACTCGAAGTTTAGGTTAATGTTTGACCTGGGTTTCAAACAACGGGTTCATGTTTGACTCGAATTTTAGGTTCATGTTTGACCTGGGCTTCAAACAACGGGTTCATGTTTGACTCGAAGTTTAGGCTCATGTTTGACCTGGGTTTCAAACAACGGGTTCATGTTAGATTCAAAGTTAAGGTTCATGTTTGACCTGGGCTTTAAACAACAGGTTCATGTTTGAATCAAAGTTTAGGTTCATTTTTAACCTGGGTTTCGAACAACGGGATCATGTTTGACTCGAAGTTTAGGTTCATATCTGACCTGGGTTTCAAACAACGGGTTCATGTTTGACTCGAAGTTTAGGTTCATGTTTGACCTGGGTTTCAAACAACGGGTTCATGTTTGACTCGAAGTTTAGGTTCATTTTTGACCTGGGTTTCAAACAACGGGTTCATGTTTGACTGGAAGTTTAGGTTCATTTTTTACCTGGGTTTCAAACAACAGGTTCATGTTTGACTCGAAGTTTAGGTTCATATCTGACCTGGTTTCAAACAACGGGTTCATGTTTGACTCGAAGTTTAGGTTCATGTTTGACCTGGGTTTCAAACACCGGTTTCATGTTTGACTCGATGTTTAGGTTCATGTTTGACTTGGGTTTCAAACAACGGGTTCATGTTTGACTCGAAGTTTAGGTTGATATCTGACCTGGGTTTCAAACAACGGGTTCATGTTTAACTCGAAGTTTAGGTTCATGTTTGACCTGGGTTTCAAACAACGGGTTAATGTTTGATTTGAAGTTCAGGTTCATTTTTGACCTGGGTTTCAAACAACGAGTTCATCTTTGATTTGAAGTTTAGGTTCATGTTTGACCTGGGTTTCAAACAACGAGTTCATCTTTGACCTAAAGTTTAGGTTCATGTGTGACCTGGGTTTCAAACAACGGGTTCATGTTTGACTCAAAGTTTAGGTTTATGTTTGACCTGGGTTTCAAACAACAGTTTCGTCTTTGACTCGAAGTTTAGGTTCATGTTTGACCTGGGTTTCAAACAACGGGTTCGTGTTTGACTCAAAGTTTAGGTTCATGTTTGACCTGGGTTTCAAACAACGGGTTCATGTTTGACTCGAAGTTTAGGTTCATGTTTGACCTGGGTTTCAAACAACGGGTTCATGTTTGACTCGAATTTTAGGTTCATGTTTGACCTGGGCTTCAAACAACGGGTTCATGTTTGACTCGAAGTTTAGGCTCATGTTTGACCTGGGTTTCAAACAACGGGTTCATGTTAGATTCAAAGTTAAGGTTCATGTTTGACCTAGGCTTTAAACAACAGGTTCATGTTTGAATCAAAGTTTAGGTTCATGTATTACCTGGGCTTCAAACTACGGGTTCATTTTTTACTCGAAGTTTAGGTTCATTTTTAACCTAGGTTTCAAACAACGGGATCATGTTTGACTCGATGTTTAGGTTCATATCTGACCTGGGTTTCAAACAACGGGTTCATGTTTGACTCGAAGTTTAGGTTCATGTTTGACCTGGGTTTCAAACAACGGGTTCATGTTTGACTCGAAGTTTAGGTTCATTTTTGACCTGGGTTTCAAACAACGGGTTCATGTTTGACTGGAAGTTTAGGTTCATTTTTTACCTGGGTTTCAAACAACGGGTTCATGTTTGACTCGAAGTTTAGGTTCATATCTGACCTGGTTTCAAACAACGGGTTCATGTTTGACTCGAAGTTTAGGTTTATGTTTGACCTGGGTTTCAAACACCGGTTTCATGTTTGACTCGATGTTTAGGTTCATGTTTGACTTGGGTTTCAAACAACGGGTTCATGTTTGACTCGAAGTTTAGGTTCATATCTGACCTGGGTTTCAAACAACAGGTTCATGTTTAACTCGAAGTTTAGGTTCATGTTTGACCTGGGTTTCATACAACGGTTTCATGTTTGACTCGGAGTTAAGGTTCATGTTTGACCTGGGTTTCAAACAACGGGTTCATGTTTGATTTGAAGTTTAGGTTCATGTTTGACCTGGGTTTCAAACAACGAGTTCATCTTTGACTCGAATTTTAGGTTCATGTGTGACCTGGGTTTCAAACAACGGGTTCATGTTTGACTCAAAGTTTAGGTTTATGTTTGACCTGGGTTTCAAACAACAGTTTCATCTTTGACTCGAAGTTTAGGTTCATGTTTGACCTAGGTTTCAAACAACGGGTTCGTGTTTGACTCAAAGTTTAGGTTCATGTTTGACCTGGGTTTCAAACAACGGGTTCATGTTTGACTCGAAGTTTAGGTTTATGTTTGACCTGGGTTTCAAACAACGGGTTCATGTTTGACTCGAATTTTAGGTTCATGTTTGACCTGGGCTTCAAACAACGGGTTCTTGTTTGACTCGAAGTTTAGGCTCATGTTTGACCTGGGTTTCAAACAATGGGTTCATGTTAGATTCAAAGTTAAGGTTCATGTTTGACCTGGGTTTCAAACAACAGGTTCATGTTTGACTCAAAGTTTAGGTTCATATCTGACCTGGGTTTCAAACAACGGGTTCATGTTTGACTCAACATTTAGGTTCATGTTTGACCTGGGTTTCAAACAACGGGTTCATGTTTGACTCGAAGTTTAGGTTCATTTTTAACTTGGGTTTCAAACAACGGGTTCATGTTTGACTCGAAGTTTAGGTTCATGTTTGACCTGGGTTTCAAACGACGGGTTCATGTTTGACTCGAAGTCTAGGTTCATATCTGACCTGGTTTCAAACAACGGGTTCATGTTTGACTCGAAGTTTAGGTTCATGTTTGACCTGGGTTTCAAACACCGGTTTCATGTTTGACTTGATGTTTAGGTTCATGTTTGACTTGGGTTTCAAACAACGGGTTCATGTTTGACTCGAAGTTTAGGTTCATATCTGACCTGGGTTTCAAACAACGGGTTCATGTTTAACTCGAAGTTTAGGTTCATGTTTGACCTGGGTTTCATACAACGGTTTCATGTTTGACTCGGAGTTAAGGTTCATGTTTGACCTGGGTTTCAAACAACGGGTTAATGTTTGATTTGAAGTTTAGGTTCATGTTTGACCTGGGTTTCAAACAACGAGTTCATCTTTGACTCTAATTTTAGGTTCATGTGTGACCTGGGTTTCAAACAACGGGTTCATGTTTGACTCAAAGTTTAGGTTTATGTTTGACCTGGGTTTCAAACAACAGTTTCATCTTTGACTCGAAGTTTAGGTTCATGTTTGACCTAGGTTTCAAACAACGGGTTCGTGTTTGACTCAAAGTTTAGGTTCATGTTTGACCTGGGTTTCAAACAACGGGTTCATGTTTGACTCGAAGTTTAGGTTCATGTTTGACCTGGGTTTCAAACAACGGGTTCATGTTTGACTCGAATTTTAGGTTCATGTTTGACCTGGGCTTCAAACAACGGGTTCATGTTTGACTCGAAGTTTAGGCTCATGTTTGACCTGGGTTTCAAACAACGGGTTCATGTTAGATTCAAAGTTAAGGTTCATGTTTGACCTGGGTTTCAAACAACAGGTTCATGTTTGACTCAAAGTTTAGGTTCATATCTGACCTGGGTTTCAAACAACGGGTTCATGTTTTACTCAACGTTTAGGTTCATGTTTGACCTGGGTTTCAAACAACGGGTTCATGTTTGACTGGAAGTTTAGGTTCATTTTTAACTTGGGTTTCAAACAACCGGATCATGTTTGACTCGAAGTTTAGGTTCACTTTTTACCTGGGTTTCAAACAACGGGTTCATGTTTGACTCGAAGTCTAGGTTCATATCTGACCTGGTTTCAAACAACGGGTTCATGTTTGACTCGAAGTTTAGGTTCATGTTTGACCTGGGTTTCAAACACCGGTTTCATGTTTGACTCGATGTTTAGGTTCATGTTTGACCTGGGTTTCAAACAACGGGTTCATGTTTGACTCGAAGTTTAGGTTCATATCTGACCTGTTTTTCAAACAACGGATTCATGTTTAACTCGAAGTTTAGGTTCATGTTTGACCTGGGATTCAAACAACGGGTTCATGTTTGACTCGAAGTTTAGGTTCATGTTAGACCTGGGTTTCAAACTACGGGTTCATGTTTGACTCGAAGTTTAGGTTCATACCTGACCTGGTTTCAAACAACGGGTTTATGTTTGACTCGAAGTTTAGTTTCATGTTTGACCTGGGCTTCAAACAACAGGTTCATGTTTGAATCGAAGTTTAGGTTCATGTTTTACCTGGGCTTCAAACAACGGGTTCATGTTTGACTCGAAGTTTAGGCTCATGTTTGACCTGGGTTTCAAACAACGGGTTCAAGTCTGACTCAAAGTTTAGGTTCACGTTTGACATGGGTTTCAAACAACGGGTTCTTGTTTGACTCGAAGTTTAGGTTCATATCTGACTTGGGTTCAAACAACGAGTTCATGTTTGACTCGAAGTTTAGGTTCATTTTTTACCTGGGTTTCAAACAACGGGTTCATGTTTGACTCGAAGTATAGGTTCATTTTTTACCTGGGTTTCGAACAACGGGTTCTTGTTTGAATCGAAGTCTAGGTTCATATCTGACCTGGTTTCAAACAACGGGTTCATGTTTGACTCGAAGTTTAGGTTCATGTTTGACCTGGGTTTCAAACACCGGTTTCATGTTTGACTCGATGTTTAGGTTCATGTTTGACCTGGGTTTAAAATCAACGGGTTCATGTTTGACTCGAAGTTTAGGTTCATATCTGACCTGGGTTTAAAACAACGGGTTCATGTTTGACTCAAAGTTTAGGTTCATTTTTGACCTGGGTTTCAAATAAGGGGTTCATGTTTGACTCGAAGTTTAGGTTCTTTTTTGACCTGGGTTTCAAACAACGGGTTCATTTTTGACTCGAAGTTTAGGTTCATGTTTGACCTTTGTTTCAAACAACGGGTTCATGTTTGACTCGAAGTTTAGGTTCATATCTGACCTGGGTTTCAAACAACGGTTCATGTTTGACTCGAAGTTTTGGTTCATGTTTGACCTGGGTATCAAACAACGGGTTCATGTTTGACTCAAAGTTTAGGTTCATTTTTTACCTGAGTTTCAAACAACGGGTTCATGTTTGACTCGAAGTTTAGGTTCATTTTTTACCTGGGTTTCAAACAACGGGTTCATGTTTGAATCGAAGTCTAGGTTCATATCTGACCTGGTTTCAAACAACGGGTTCATGTTTGACTCGAAGTTTAGGTTCATGTTTGACCTGGTTTCAAACACCGATTTCATGTTTGACTCGATGTTTAGGTTCATGTTTGACCTGGGTTTCAAACAACGGGTTCATGTTTGATTCGAAGTTTAGGTTCATATCTGACCTGGGTTTCAAACAACGGATTCATGTTTGACTCGAAGTTTAGGCTCATGTTTGACCTGGGTTTCAAACAACGGGTTCATGTTTGACTCAAAGTTTAGGTTTATGTTTGACCTGGGTTTCAAACAACAGTTTCATCTTTGACTCGAAGTTTAGGTTCATGTTTGACCTAGGTTTTAAACAACGGGTTTGTGTTTGACTCGAAGTTTAGGTTCATGTTTGACCTGGGTTTCAAACAACGGGTTCATGTTTGACTCGAAGTTTAGGTTCATGTTTGACCTGGGTTTCAAACAACGGGTTCATGTTTGACTCGAATTTTAGGTTCATGTTTGACCTGGGCTTCAAACAACGGGTTCATGTTTGACTCGAAGTTTAGGCTCATGTTTGACCTGGGTTTCAAACAACGGGTTCATGTTAGATTCAAAGTTAAGGTTCATGTTTGACCTGGGTTTCAAACAACAGGTTCATGTTTGACTCAAAGTTTAGGTTCATATCTGACCTGGGTTTCAAACAACGGGTTCATGTTTGACAAAACGTTTAGGTTCATGTTTGACCTGGGTTTCAAACAACGGGTTCATGTTTGACTCGAAGTTTAGGTTCATTTTTAACCTGGGTTTCAAACAACGGGTTCATGTTTGAATCGAAGTTTAGGTTCACTTTTTACCTGGGTTTCAAACAACGGGTTCATGTTTGACTCGAAGTCTAGGTTCATATCTGACCTGGTTTCACACAACGGGTTCATGTTTGACTCGAAGTTTAGGTTCATGTTTGACCTGGGTTTCAAACACCGGTTTCATGTTTGACTCGATGTTTAGGTTCATGTTTGACTTGGGTTTCAAACAACGGGTTCATGTTTGACTCGAAGTTTAGGTTCATTTCTGACCTGGGTTTCAAACAACGGGTTCATGTACGACTCGAAGTTTAGGTTCATGTTTGACCTGGGTTTCAAACGACGGGTTCATGTTTGACTCGAATTTTAGGTTCATGTGTGACCTGGGTTTCAAACAACGAGTTCATCTTTGACTCGAATTTTAGGTTCATGTGTGACCTGGGTTTCAAACAACGGGTTCATGTTTGACTCAAAGTTTAGGTTTATGTTTGACCTGGGTTTCAAACAACAGTTTCATCTTTGACTCGAAGTTTAGGTTCATGTTTGACCTAGGTTTCAAACAACGGGTTCGTGTTTGACTCAAAGTTTAGGTTCATGTTTGACCTGGGTTTCAAACAACGGGTTCATGTTTGACTCGAAGTTTAGGTTCATGTTTGACCTGGGTTTCAAACAACGGGTTCATGTTTGACTCGAATTTTAGGTTCATGTTTGACCTGGGCTTCAAACAACGGGTTCATGTTTGACTCGAAGTTTAGGCTCATGTTTGACCTGGGTTTCAAACAACAGGTTCATGTTTGACTCAAAGTTTAGGTTCATATCTGACCTGGGTTTCAAACAACGGGTTCATGTTTGACTCAACGTTTAGGTTCATGTTTGACCTGGGTTTCAAACAACGGGTTCATGTTTGACTGGAAGTTTAGGTTCATTTTTAACCTGGGTTTCAAACAACGGGATCATGTTTGACTCGAAGTTTAGGTTCACTTTTTACCTGGGTTTCAAACAACGGGTTCATGTTTGACTCGAAGTCTAGGTTCATATCTGACCTGCTTTCAAACAACGGGTTCATGTTTGACTCGAAGTTTAGGTTCATGTTTGACCTGGGTTTCAAACACCGGTTTCATGTTTGACTCGATGTTTAGGTTCATGTTTGACCTGGGTTTCAAACAACGGGTTCATGTTTGACTCGAAGTTTAGGTTCATATCTGACCTGTTTTTCAAACAACGAATTCATGTTTAACTCGAAGTTTAGGTTCATGTTTGACCTGGGATTCAAATAACGGGTTCATGTTTGACTCGAAGTTTAGGTTCATGTTAGACCTGGGTTTCAAACAACGGGTTCATGTTTGACTCGAAGTTTAGGTTCATACCTGACCTGGTTTCAAACAACGGGTTTATGTTTGACTCGAAGTTTAGTTTCATGTTTGACCTGGGCTTCAAACAACAGGTTCATGTTTGAATCGAAGTTTAGGTTCATGTTTTACCTGGGCTTCAAACAACGGGTTCATGTTTGACTCGAAGTCTAGGCTCATGTCTGACCTGGGTTTCAAACAACGGGTTCATGTTTGACTCGAAGTTTAGGTTCATGTTTGACCTGGGTTTCAAACACCGGGTTCATGTTTGACTCGATGTTTAGGTTCATGTTTGACCTGGGTTTCAAACAACGGGTTCATGTTTGACTCGAAGTTTAGGTTCATATCTGACCTGTTTTTCAAACAACGGATTCATGTTTAACTCGAAGTTTAGGTTCATGTTTGACCTGGGATTTAAACAACGGGTTCATGTTTGACTCGAAGTTTAGGTTCATGTTAGACCTGGGTTTCAAACAACGGGTTCATGTTTGACTCGAAGTTTAGGTTCATACCTGACCTGGTTTCAAACAACGGGTTTATGTTTGACTCGAAGTTTAGTTTCATGTTTGACCTGGGTTTCAATCAACGGGTTCGTGTTTGACTCGAAGTTTAGGTTCATATCTGACCTGGGTTTAAAACAACGGGTTCATGTTTGACTCAAAGTTTAGGTTCATTTTTGACCTGGGTTTCAAATAAGGGGTTCATGTTTGACTCGAAGTTTAGGTTCTTTTTTGACCTGGGTTTCAAACAACGGGTTCATTTTTGACTCGAAGTTTAGGTTCATGTTTGACCTTTGTTTCAAACAACGGGTTCATGTTTGACTCGAAGTTTAGGTTCATATCTGACCTGGGTTTCAAACAACGGTTCATGTTTGACTCGAAGTTTTGGTTCATGTTTGACCTGGGTATCAAACAACGGGTTCATGTTTGACTCAAAGTTTAGGTTCATTTTTTACCTGAGTTTCAAACAACGGGTTCATGTTTGACTCGAAGTTTAGGTTCATTTTTTACCAGGGTTTCAAACAACGGGTTCATGTTTGAATCGAAGTCTAGGTTCATATCTGACCTGGTTTCAAACAACGGGTTCATGTTTGACTCGAAGTTTAGGTTCATGTTTGACCTGGTTTCAAACACCGGTTTCATGTTTGACTCGATGTTTAGGTTCATGTTTGACCTGGGTTTCAAACAACGGGTTCATGTTTGATTCGAAGTTTAGGTTCATATCTGACCTGGGTTTCAAACAACGGATTCATGTTTGACTCGAAGTTTAGGTTCATGTTTGACCTGGGTTTCAAACAACGGGTTCATGTTTGACTCAAAGTTTAGGTTTATGTTTGACCTGGGTTTCAAACAACAGTTTCATCTTTGACTCAAAGTTTAGGTTCATGTTTGACCTAGGTTTTAAACAACGGGTTTGTGTTTGACTCGAAGTTTAGGTTCATGTTTGACCTGGGTTTCAAACAACGGGTTCATGTTTGACTCGAAGTTTAGGTTCATGTTTGACCTGGGTTTCAAACAACGGGTTCATGTTTGACTCGAATTTTAGGTTCATGTTTGACCTGGGCTTCAAACAACGGGTTCATGTTTGACTCGAAGTTTAGGCTCATGTTTGACCTGGGTTTCAAACAACGGGTTCATGTTAGATTCAAAGTTAAGGTTCATGTTTGACCTGGGTTTCAAACAACAGGTTCATGTTTGACTCAAAGTTTAGGTTCATATCTGACCTGGGTTTCAAACAACGGGTTCATGTTTGACAAAACGTTTAGGTTCATGTTTGACCTGGGTTTCAAACAACGGGTTCATGTTTGACTCGAATTTTAGGTTCATTTTTAACCTGGGTTTCAAACAACGGGTTCATGTTTGAATCGAAGTTTAGGTTCACTTTTTACCTGGGTTTCAAACAACGGGTTCATGTTTGACTCGAAGTCTAGGTTCATATCTGACCTGGTTTCAAACAACGGGTTCATGTTTGACTCGAAGTTTAGGTTCATGTTTGACCTGGGTTTCAAACACCGGTTTCATGTTTGACTTGATGTTTAGGTTCATGTTTGACTTGGGTTTCAAACAACGGGTTCATGTTTGACTCGAAGTTTAGGTTCATTTCTGACCTGGGTTTCAAACAACGGGTTCATGTTTAACTCGAAGTTTAGGTGCATGTTTGACCTGGGTTTCATACAACGGTTTCATGTTTGACTCGGAGTTAAGGTTCATGTTTGACCTGGGTTTCAAACAACGGGTTAATGTTTGATTTGAAGTTTAGGTTCATGTTTGACCTGGGTTTCAAACAACGAGTTCATCTTTGACTCGAATTTTAGGTTCATGTGTGACCTGGGTTTCAAACAACGGGTTCATGTTTGACTCAAAGTTTAGGTTTATGTTTGACCTGGGTTTCAAACAACAGTTTCATCTTTGACTCGAAGTTTAGGTTCATGTTTGACCTAGGTTTCACACAACGGGTTCGTGTTTGACTCGAAGTTTAGGTTCATGTTTGACCTGGGTTTCAAACAACGGGTTCATGTTTGAATCGAAGTCTAGGTTCATATCTGACCTGGTTTCAAACAACGGGTTCATGTTTGACTCGAAGTTTAGGTTCATGTTTGACCTGGTTTCAAACACCGGTTTCATGTTTGACTCGATGTTTAGGTTCATGTTTGACCTGGGTTTCAAACAACGGGTTCATGTTTGATTCGAAGTTTAGGTTCATATCTGACCTGGGTTTCAAACAACGGATTCATGTTTGACTCAAAGTTTAGGTTCATGTTTGACCTGGGTTTCAAACAACGGGTTCATGTTTGACTCAAAGTTTAGGTTTATGTTTGACCTGGGTTTCCAACAACAGTTTCATCTTTGACTCGAAGTTTAGGTTCATGTTTGACCTAGGTTTCAAACAACGGGTTCGTGTTTGACTCGAAGTTTAGGTTCATGTTTGACCTGGGTTTCAAACAACGGGTTCATGTTTGACTCAAAGTTTAGGTTCATGTTTGACCTGCGTTTCAAACAACGGGTTCATGTTTGACTCGAATTTTAGGTTCATGTTTGACCTGGGCTTCAAATAACGGGTTCATGTTTGACTCGAAGTTTAGGCTCATGTTTGACCTGGGTTTCAAACAACGGGTTCATGTTTGACTCAAAGTTTAGGTTCATTTTTAACCTGGGTTTCAAACAACGGGTTCATGTTTGAATCGAAGTTTAGGTTCACTTTTTACCTGGGTTTCAAACAACGGGTTCATGTTTGACTCGAAGTCTAGGTTCATATCTGACCTGGTTTCAAACAACGGGTTCATGTTTGACTCGAAGTTTAGGTTCATGTTTGACCTGGGTTTCAAACACCGGTTTCATGTTTGACTTGATGTTTAGGTTCATGTTTGACTTGGGTTTCAAACAACGGGTTCATGTTTGACTCGAAGTTCAGGTTCATTTCTGACCTGGGTTTCAAACAACGGGTTCATGTTTAACTCGAAGTTTAGGTTCATGTTTGACCTGGGTTTCATACAACGGTTTCATGTTTGACTCGGAGTTAAGGTTCATGTTTGACCTGGGTTTCAAACAACGGGTTAATGTTTGATTTGAAGTTTAGGTTCATGTTTGACCTGGGTTTCAAACAACGGGTTCATGTTTGACTCAAAGTTTAGGTTTATGTTTGACCTGGGTTTCAAACAACAGTTTCATCTTTGACTCGAAGTTTAGGTTCATGTTTGACCTAGGTTTCACACAACGGGTTCGTGTTTGACTCGAAGTTTAGGTTCATGTTTGACCTGGGTTTCAAACAACGGGTTCATGTTTGAATCGAAGTCTAGGTTCATATCTGACCTGGTTTCAAACAACGGGTTCATGTTTGACTCGAAGTTTAGGTTCATTTTTAACCTGGGTTTCAAACAACGGGTTCATGTTTGAATCGAAGTTTAGGTTCACTTTTTACCTGGGTTTCAAACAACGGGTTCATGTTTGACTCGAAGTCTAGGTTCATATCTGACCTGGTTTCAAACAACGGGTTCATGTTTGACTCGAAGTTTAGGTTCATGTTTGACCTGGGTTTCAAACACCGGTTTCATGTTTGACTTGATGTTTAGGTTCATGTTTGACTTGGGTTTCAAACAACGGGTTCATGTTTGACTCGAAGTTTAGGTTCATTTTTAACCTGGGTTTCAAACAACGGGTTCATGTTTGAATCGAAGTTTAGGTTCACTTTTTACCTGGGTTTCAAACAACGGGTTCATGTTTGACTCGAAGTCTAGGTTCATATCTGACCTGGTTTCAAACAACGGGTTCATGTTTGACTCGAAGTTTAGGTTCATGTTTGACCTGGGTTTCAAACACCGGTTTCATGTTTGACTTGATGTTTAGGTTCATGTTTGACTTGGGTTTCAAACAACGGGTTCATGTTTGACTCGAAGTTTAGGTTCATTTCTGACCTGGGTTTCAAACAACGGGTTCATGTTTAACTCGAAGTTTAGGTTCATGTTTGACCTCGGTTTCATACAACGGTTTCATGTTTGACTCGGAGTTAAGGTTCATGTTTGACCTGGGTTTCAAACAACGGGTTAATGTTTGATTTGAAGTTTAGGTTCATGTTTGACATGGGTTTCAAACAACGAGTTCATCTTTGACTCGAATTTTAGGTTCATGTGTGACCTGGGTTTCAAACAACGGGTTCATGTTTGACTCAAAGTTTAGGTTTATGTTTGACCTGGGTTTCAAACAACAGTTTCATCTTTGACTCGAAGTTTAGGTTCATGTTTGACCTAGGTTTCACACAACGGGTTCGTGTTTGACTTGAAGTTTAGGTTCATGTTTGACCTGGGTTTCAAACAACGGGTTCATGTTTGAATCGAAGTCTAGGTTCATATCTGACCTGGTTTCAAACAACGGGTTCATGTTTGACTCGAAGTTTAGGTCCATGTTTGACCTAGTTTCAAACACCGGTTTCATGTTTGACTCGATGTTTAGGTTCATGTTTGACCTTGGTTTCAAACAACGGGTTCATGTTTGATTCGAAGTTTAGGTTCATATCTGACCTGGGTTTCAAACAACGGATTCATGTTTGACTCGAAGTTTAGGTTCATGTTTGACCTGGGTTTCAAACAACGGGTTCATGTTTGACTCAAAGTTTAGGTTTATGTTTGACCTGGGTTTCCAACAACAGTTTCATCTTTGACTCGAAGTTTAGGTTCATGTTTGACCTAGGTTTCAAACAACAGGTTCGTGTTTGACTCGAAGTTTAGGTTCATGTTTGACCTGGGTTTCAAACAACGGGTTCATGTTTGACTCGAAGTTTAGGTTCATGTTTGACCTGGGTTTCAAACAACGGGTTCATGTTTGACTCGAATTTTAGGTTCATGTTTGACCTGGGCTTCAAACAACGGGTTCATGTTTGACTCGAAGTTTAGGCTCATGTTTGACCTGGGTTTCAAGCAACGGGTTCATTTTAGATTCAAAGTTAAGGTTCATGTTTGACCTGGGTTACAAACAACAGGTTCATGTTTGACTCAAAGTTTAGGTTCAAATCTGACCTGGGTTTCAAACAACGGGTTCATGTTTGACTCAACGTTTAGGTTCATGTTTGACCTGGGTTTCAAACAACGGGTTCATGTTTGACTCGAAGTTTAGGTTCATTTTTAACCTGGGTTTCAAACAACGGGTTCATGTTTGACTCGAAGTTTAGGTTCACTTTTTACCTGGGTTTCAAACAACGGGTTCATGTTTGACTCGAAGTCTAGGTTCATATCTGACCTGGTTTCAAACAACGGGTTCCTGTTTGACTCGAAGTTTAGGTTCATGTTTGACCTGGGTTTCAAACACCGGTTTCATGTTTGACTCGATGTTTAGGTTCATGTTTGACTTGGGTTTCAAACAACGGGTTCATGTTTGACTCGAAGTTTAGGTTCATATCTGACCTGGGTTTCAAACAACGGGTTCATGTTTAACTCGAAGTTTAGGTTCATGTTTGACCTGGGTTTCATACAACGGTTTCATGTTTGACTCGGAGTTAAGGTTCATGTTTGACCTGGGTTTCAAACAACGGGTTAATGTTTGATTTGAAGTTTAGGTTCATGTTTGACCTGGGTTTCAAACAACGAGTTCATCTTTGACTCGAATTTTAGGTTCATGTGTGACCTGGGTTTCAAACAACGGGTTCATGTTTGACTCAAAGTTTAGGTTTATGTTTGACCTGGGTTTCAAACAACAGTTTCATCTTTGACTCGAAGTTTAGGTTCATGTTTGACCTAGGTTTCAAACAACGGGTTCGTGTTTGACTCGAAATTTAGGTTCATGTTTGACCTGGGTTTCAAACAACAGGTTCATGTTTGACTCGAAGTTTAGGTTCATGTTTGACCTGGGTTTCAAACAACGGGTTCATGTTTGACTCGAATTTTAGGTTCATGTTTGACCTGGGCTTCAAACAACGGGTTCATGTTTGACTCGAAGTTTAGGCTCATGTTTGACCTGGGTTTCGAACAACGGGTTCATGTTAGATTCAAAGTTAAGGTTCATGTTTGACCTGGGTTTCAAACAACAGGTTCATGTTTGACTCAAAGTTTAGGTTCATATCTGACCTGGGTTTCAAACAACGGGTTCATGTTTGACTCAACGTTTAGGTTCATGTTTGACCTGGGTTTCAAACAACGGGTTCATGTTTGACTGGAAGTTTAGGTTCATTTTTAACCTGGGTTTCAAACAACGGGTTCATGTTTGACTCGAAGTTTAGGTTCACTTTTTACCTGGGTTTCAAACAACGGGTTCATGTTTGACTCGAAGTCTAGGTTCATATCTGACCTGGTTTCAAACAACGGGTTCATGTTTGACTCGAAGTTTAGGTTCATGTTTGACCTGGGTTTCAAACACCGGTTTCATGTTTGACTCGATGTTTAGGTTCATGTTTGACCTGGGTTTCAAACAACGGGTTCATGTTTGACTCGAAGTTTAGGTTCATATCTGACCTGTTTTTCAAACAACGGATTCATGTTTGACTCGAAGTTTAGGTTCATGTTTGACCTGGGTTTCAAACAACGGGTTCATGTTTGACTCGAAGTTTAGGTTCATGTTAGACCTGGGTTTCAAACAACGGGTTCATGTTTGACTCGAAGTTTAGGTTCATACCTGACCTGGTTTCAAACAACGGGTTCATGTTTGACTCGAAGTTTAGTTTCATGTTTTACCTGGGCTTCAAACAACGGGTTCATGTTTGACTCGAAGTTTAGGCTCATGTTTGACCTGGGTTTCAAACAACGGGTTCAAGTCTGACTCAAAGTTTAGGTTCACGTTTGACCTGGGTTTCAAACAACGGGTTCATGTTTGACTCGAAGTTTAGGTTCATATCTGACTTGGGTTTCAAACAACGAGTTCATGTTTGACTCGAAGTTTAGGTTCATTTTTTACCTGGGTTTCAAACAACGGGTTCATGTTTGACTCGAAGTTTAGGTTCATTTTTTACCTGGGTTTCAAACAACGGGTTCATGTTTGAATCGAAGTCTAGGTTCATATCTGACCTGGTTTCAAACAACGGGTTCATGTTTGACTCAAAGTTTAGGTTCATTTTTGACCTGGGTTTCAAATAAGGGGTTCATGTTTGACTCGAAGTTTAGGTTCTTTTTTGACCTGGGTTTCAAACAACGGGTTCATTTTTGACTAGAAGTTTAGGTTCATGTTTGACCTTTGTTTCAAACAACGGGTTCATGTTTGACTCGAAGTTTAGGTTCATATCTGACCTGGGTTTCAAACAACGGGTTCAAGTCTGACTCAAAGTTTAGGTTCACGTTTGACCTGGGTTTCAAACAACGGGTTCATGTTTGACTCGAAGTTTAGGTTCATATCTGACTTGGGTTTCAAACAACGAGTTCATGTTTGACTCGAAGTTTAGGTTCATTTTTTACCTGGGTTTCAAACAACGGGTTCATGTTTGACTCGAAGTTTAGGTTCATTTTTTACCTGGGTTTCAAACAACGGGTTCATGTTTGAATCGAAGTCTAGGTTCATATCTGACCTGGTTTCAAACAACGGGTTCATGTTTGACTCAAAGTTTAGGTTCATTTTTGACCTGGGTTTCAAATAAGGGGTTCATGTTTGACTCGAAGTTTAGGTTCTTTTTTGACCTGGGTTTCAAACAACGGGTTCATTTTTGACTCGAAGTTTAGGTTCATGTTTGACCTTTGTTTCAAACAACGGGTTCATGTTTGACTCGAAGTTTAGGTTCATATCTGACCTGGGTTTCAAACAACGGTTCATGTTTGACTCGAAGTTTAGGTTCATGTTTGACCTGGGTATCAAACAACGGGTTCATGTTTGACTCGAAGTTTAGGTTCATTTTTTACCTGAGTTTCAAACAACGGCTTCATGTTTGACTCGAAGTTTAGGTTCATTTTTTACCTGGGTTTCAAACAACGGGTTCATGTTTGAATCGAAGTCTAGGTTCATATCTGACCTGGTTTCAAACAACGGGTTCATGTTTGACTCGAAGTTTAGGTTCATGTTTGACCTGGTTTCAAACACCGGTTTCATGTTTGACTCGATGTTTAGGTTCATGTTTGACCTGGGTTTCAAACAACGGGTTCATGTTTGATTCGAAGTTTAGGTTCATATCTGACCTGGGTTTCAAACAACGGGTTCATGTTTGACTCGAAGTTTAGGTTCATTTTTTACCTGGGTTTCAAACAACGGGTTCATGTTTGAATCGAAGTCTAGGTTCATATCTGACCTGGTTTCAAACAACGGGTTCATGTTTGACTCAAAGTTTAGGTTCATTTTTGACCTGGGTTTCAAATAAGGGGTTCATGTTTGACTCGAAGTTTAGGTTCTTTTTTGACCTGGGTTTCAAACAACGGGTTCATTTTTGACTCGAAGTTTAGGTTCATGTTTGACCTTTGTTTCAAACAACGGGTTCATGTTTGACTCGAAGTTTAGGTTCATATCTGACCTGGGTTTCAAACAACGGTTCATGTTTGACTCGAAGTTTAGGTTCATGTTTGACCTGGGTATCAAACAATGGGTTCATGTTTGACTCGAAGTTTAGGTTCATTTTTTACCTGAGTTTCAAACAACGGCTTCATGTTTGACTCGAAGTTTAGGTTCATTTTTTACCTGGGTTTCAAACAACGGGTTCATGTTTGAATCGAAGTCTAGGTTCATATCTGACCTGGTTTCAAACAACGGGTTCATGTTTGACTCGAAGTTTAGGTTCATGTTTGACCTGGTTTCAAACACCGGTTTCATGTTTGACTCGATGTTTAGGTTCATGTTTGACCTGGGTTTCAAACAACGGGTTCATGTTTGATTCGAAGTTTAGGTTCATATCTGACCTGGGTTTCAAACAACGGATTCATGTTTGACTCGAAGTTTAGGTTCATGTTTGACCTGGGTTTCAAACAACGGGTTCATGTTTGACTCAAAGTTTAGGTTTATGTTTGACCTGGGTTTCAAACAACAGTTTCATCTTTGACTCGAAGTTTAGGTTCATGTTTGACCTAGGTTTCAAACAACGGGTTCGTGTTTGACTCGAAGTTTAGGTTCATGTTTGACTTGGGTTTCAAACAACGGGTTCATGTTTGACTCGAAGTTTAGGTTCATGTTTGACCTGGGTTTCAAACAACGGGTTCATGTTTGACTCGAATTTTAGGTTCATGTTTGACCTGGGCTTCAAACAACGGGTTCATGTTTGACTCGAAGTTTAGGTTCATGTTTGACCTGGGTTTCAAACAACGGGTTCATGTTCAACTCAAAGTTTAGGTTCATATCTGACCTGGGTTTCAAACAACGGATTCATGTTTGACTCGAAGTTTAGGTTCATGTTTGACCTGGGTTTCAAACAACGGGTTCATGTTAACTCGAAGTTTAGGTTCATGTTTGACCTGGGTTTCAAACAACGGGTTCATGTTTGACTCGAAGTTTAGGTTCATTTTTTACTTGGGTTTCAAACAACGGTTTCATGTTTGACTCGAATTTTAGGTTCATACCTGACCTGGATTCAAACAACGGGTTCATGTTCGACTCGAAGTTTAGTTTCATGTTTGACATGGGCTTCAAACAACAGGTTCATGTTTGAATCGAAGTTTAGGTTCATGTATTACCTGGGCTTCAAACAACGAGTTCATGTTTGACTAGAAGTTTAGGCTCATGTTTGTTTTGGGTTTCAAACAACGGGTTCATGTTTGACGCGAAGTTTAGGTTCATATCTGTCCTGGGTTTCAAACAACGGGTTCATGTTTGACTCGAAGTTTAGGTTCATGTTTGACCTGGGTTTCAAACAAGGGGTTCATGTTTGACTCGAAGTTTAGGTTCATTTTTTACCTGGGTTTCAAACAACGGGTTCATGTTTGACTCGAAGTTTAGGTTCATTTTTTACCTGGGTTTCAAACAACGGGTTCATGTTTGACTCGAAGTCTAGGTTCATATCTGACCTGGTTTCAAACAACGGGTTCATGTTTGACTCGAAGTTTAGGTTCATGTTTGACCTGGGTTTCAAACACCGATTTCATGTTTGACTCGATGTTTAGGTTCATATCTGACCTGGTTTCAAACAACGGGTTCATGTTTGACTCGAAGTTTAGGTTCATATCTGACCTGGGTTTCAAACACCGGTTTCATGTTTGACTCGATGTTTAGTTTCATGTTTGACCTGGGTTTCAAACAACGGGTTCATGTTTGACTCGAAGTTTAGGTTCATATATGACCTGGGTTTCAAACAACGGGTTCATGTTTGACTCGAAGTTTAGGTTCATTTTTTACCTGTGTTTCAAACAACGGGTTCATGTTTGACTCGAAGTTCAGGTTCATACCTGACCTGGTTTTAAACAACAGGTTCATGTTTGACTCGAAGTTTAGTTTCATGTTTGACCTGGGCTTCAAACAACAGGTTCATGTTTGAATCGAATTTTAATTTCATGTTTTACCTGGGCTTCAAACAACGAGTTCATGTTTGACTCGAAGTTTAGGCTCATGTTTGACCTGGGTTTCAAACAATGGGTTCATGTTTGACTCAAAGTTTAGGTTCATGTTTGACATGGGTTTCAAACAACGGGTTCATGTTTGACTCGAAGTTTAGGTTCATATCTGACCTGGGTTTCAAACAACGGGTTCATGTTTGACTCGAAGTTTAGGTTGTGTTTGACCTGGGTTTCAAACAAGGGGTTCATGTTTGACTCGAAGTTTAGGTTCATTTTTTACCTAGGTTACAAACAACGGGTTCATGTTTGACTCGAAGTTTAGGTTCATTTTTTACCTGGGTTTCAAACAACGGGTTCATGTTTAACTTGAAGTCTAGGTTCATATATGACCTGGTTTCTAACAACGGGTTCAAGTTTGACTCGAAGTTTAGATTCATGTTTGACCTGGGTTTCAAACACCGGTTTCATGTTTGACTCGATGTTTAGGTTCATGTTTGACCTGGGTTTCAAACAACGGGTTCATTTTTGATTCGAAGTTTAGGTTCATTTTTGACTTGGGTTTCAAACAACGGGTTCATTTTTTACTCGAAGTTTAGGTTCATGTTTGACCTGGATTTCAAACAACGGGTTCATGTTTGACTCGATGTTTAGGTTCATGTTTGACCTAGGTTTCAAACAACGGGTTCATGTTTGACTCGAAGTTTAGGTTCATTTTTGACCTGGGTTTCAAACAACGGGTTCATGTTTGACTCGAAGTTTAGGTTCATGTTTGACCTGGGTTTCAAACAACGGGTTCATGTTTGACTCGAAGTTTAGGTTCATATCTGACCTGGGTTTCAAAAAACGGATTCATGTTTGACTCGAAGTTTAGGTTCATGTTTGACCTGGGTTTCAAACAACGGTTTCATGTTTGACCCGAAGCTTAGGTTCATGTTTGACCTGGGTTTCAAACAACGGGTTCATGTTTGACTCGAAGTTTAGGTTCATATATGACCTGGGTTTCAAACAACGGATTCATGTTTGACTCGAAGTTTAGGTTCATGTTTGACTTAGGTTTCAAACACCGGTTTCATGTTTGACTCGATGTTTAGGTTCATGTTTGACCTGGGTTTCAAACAACGGGTTCATGTTTGACTCGAAGTTTAGGTTCATATCTGACCTGGGTTTCAAACAACGGATTCATGTTTGACTCGAAGTTTAGGTTCATTTTTTACCTGGGTTTCAAACAACGGGTTCATGTTTGACTCGAAGTCTAGGTTCATATCTGACCTGGTTTCAAACAACGGGTTCATGTTTGACTCAAAGTTTAGGTTCATGTTTGACCTGGGTTTCAAACACCGGTTTCATGTTTGACTCGATGTTTAGGTTCATGTTTGACCTTGGTTTCAAACAACGGGTTCATGTTTGACTCGAAGTTTAGTTTCATGTTTGACCTGGGCTTCAAACAACAGGTTCATGTTTGAATCGAATTTTAAGTTCATGTTTTACCTGGGCTTCAAACAACGAGTTCATGTTTGACTCGAAGTTTAGGCTCATGTTTGACCTGGGTTTCAAACAATGGGTTCATGTTTGACTCAAAGTTTAGGTTCATGTTTGACATGGGTTTCAAACAACGGGTTCATGTTGACTCAAAGTTTAGGTTCATATCTGACCTGGGTTTCAAACAACGGGTTCATGTTTGACTCGAAGTTTAGGTTCGTGTTTGACCTGGGTTTCAAACAAGGGGTTCATGTGTGACTCGAAGTTTAGGTTCATTTTTTACCTAGGTTTCAAACAACGGGTTCATGTTTGACTCGAAGTTTAGGTTCATTTTTTAGCTGGGTTTCAAATAACGGGTTCATGTTTAACTTGAAGTCTAGGTTCATATCTGACCTGGTTTCAAACAACGGGTTCATGTTTGACTCGAAGTTTAGGTTCATGTTTGACCTGGGTTTCAAACACCGGTTTCATGTTTGACTCGATGTTTAGGTTCATGTTTGACCTGGGTTTCAAACAACGGGTTCATTTTTGATTCGAAGTTTAGGTTCATTTTTGACCTGGGTTTCAAACAACGGGTTCATTTTTGACTCGAAGTTTAGGTTCATGTTTGACCTGGGTTTCAAACAACGGGTTCATGTTTGACTCGAAGTTTAGGTTCATGTTTGACCTAGGTTTCAAACAACGGGTTCATGTTTGACTCGAAGTTTAGGTTCATTTTTGACCTGGGTTTCAAACAACGGGTTCATGTTTGACTCGAAGTTTAGGTTCATTTGTGACCTGGGTTTCAAACAACGGGTTCATGTTTGACTCGAAGTTTAGGTTCATATCTGACTTGGGTTTCAAACAACAGATTCATGTTTGACTCGAAGTTTAGGTTCATGTTTGACCTGGGTTTCAAACAACGGGTTCATGTTTGACCCGAAGCTTAGGTTCATGTTTGACCTGGGTTTCAAACAACGGGTTCATGTTTGACTCGAAGTTTAGGTTCATATCTGACCTGGGTTTCAAACAACGGGTTCATGTTTGACTCGAAGTTTAGGTTCATATATGACCTGGGTTTCAAACAACGGGTTCATGTTTGACTCGAAGTTTAGGTTCATTTTTTACCTGTGTTTCAAACAACGGGTTCATGTTTGACTCGAAGTTCAGGTTCATACCTGACCTGGTTTTAAACAACAGGTTCATGTTTGACTCGAAGTTTAGTTTCATGTTTGACCTGGGCTTCAAACAACAGGTTCATGTTTGAATCGAATTTTAATTTCATGTTTTACCTGGGCTTCAAACAACGAGTTCATGTTTGACTCGAAGTTTAGGCTCATGTTTGACCTGGGTTTCAAACAATGGGTTCATGTTTGACTCAAAGTTTAGGTTCATGTTTGACATGGGTTTCAAACAACGGGTTCATGTTTGACTCGAAGTTTAGGTTCATATCTGACCTGGGTTTCAAACAACGGGTTCATGTTTGACTCGAAGTTTAGGTTGTGTTTGACCTGGGTTTCAAACAAGGGGTTCATGTTTGACTCGAAGTTTAGGTTCATTTTTTACCTAGGTTACAAACAACGGGTTCATGTTTGACTCGAAGTTTAGGTTCATTTTTTACCTGGGTTTCAAACAACGGGTTCATGTTTAACTTGAAGTCTAGGTTCATATCTGACCTGGTTTCTAACAACGGGTTCAAGTTTGACTCGAAGTTTAGATTCATGTTTGACCTGGGTTTCAAACACCGGTTTCATGTTTGACTCGATGTTTAGGTTCATGTTTGACCTGGGTTTCAAACAACGGGTTCATTTTTGATTCGAAGTTTAGGTTCATTTTTGACTTGGGTTTCAAACAACGGGTTCATTTTTTACTCGAAGTTTAGGTTCATGTTTGACCTGGATTTCAAACAACGGGTTCATGTTTGACTCGATGTTTAGGTTCATGTTTGACCTAGGTTTCAAACAACGGGTTCATGTTTGACTCGAAGTTTAGGTTCATTTTTGACCTGGGTTTCAAACAACGGGTTCATGTTTGACTCGAAGTTTAGGTTCATGTTTGACCTGGGTTTCAAACAACGGGTTCATGTTTGACTCGAAGTTTAGGTTCATATCTGACCTGGGTTTCAAAAAACGGATTCATGTTTGACTCGAAGTTTAGGTTCATGTTTGACCTGGGTTTCAAACAACGGTTTCATGTTTGACCCGAAGCTTAGGTTCATGTTTGACCTGGGTTTCAAACAACGGGTTCATGTTTGACTCGAAGTTTAGGTTCATATATGACCTGGGTTTCAAACAACGGATTCATGTTTGACTCGAAGTTTAGGTTCATGTTTGACTTAGGTTTCAAACACCGGTTTCATGTTTGACTCGATGTTTAGGTTCATGTTTGACCTGGGTTTCAAACAACGGGTTCATGTTTGACTCGAAGTTTAGGTTCATATCTGACCTGGGTTTCAAACAACGGATTCATGTTTGACTCGAAGTTTAGGTTCATTTTTTACCTGGGTTTCAAACAACGGGTTCATGTTTGACTCGAAGTCTAGGTTCATATCTGACCTGGTTTCAAACAACGGGTTCATGTTTGACTCAAAGTTTAGGTTCATGTTTGACCTGGGTTTCAAACACCGGTTTCATGTTTGACTCGATGTTTAGGTTCATGTTTGACCTTGGTTTCAAACAACGGGTTCATGTTTGACTCGAAGTTTAGTTTCATGTTTGACCTGGGCTTCAAACAACAGGTTCATGTTTGAATCGAATTTTAAGTTCATGTTTTACCTGGGCTTCAAACAACGAGTTCATGTTTGACTCGAAGTTTAGGCTCATGTTTGACCTGGGTTTCAAACAATGGGTTCATGTTTGACTCAAAGTTTAGGTTCATGTTTGACATGGGTTTCAAACAACGGGTTCATGTTGACTCAAAGTTTAGGTTCATATCTGACCTGGGTTTCAAACAACGGGTTCATGTTTGACTCGAAGTTTAGTTTCATGTTTGACCTGGGCTTCAAACAACAGGTTCATGTTTGAATCGAATTTTAAGTTCATGTTTTACCTGGGCTTCAAACAACGAGTTCATGTTTGACTCGAAGTTTAGGCTCATGTTTGACCTGGGTTTCAAACAATGGGTTCATGTTTGACTCAAAGTTTAGGTTCATGTTTGACATGGGTTTCAAACAACGGGTTCATGTTGACTCAAAGTTTAGGTTCATATCTGACCTGGGTTTCAAACAACGGGTTCATGTTTGACTCGAAGTTTAGGTTCGTGTTTGACCTGGGTTTCAAACAAGGGGTTCATGTGTGACTCGAAGTTTAGGTTCATTTTTTACCTAGGTTTCAAACAATGGGTTCATGTTTGACTCGAAGTTTAGGTTCATTTTTTAGCTGGGTTTCAAATAACGGGTTCATGTTTAACTTGAAGTCTAGGTTCATATCTGACCTGGTTTCAAACAACGGGTTCATGTTTGACTCGAAGTTTAGGTTCATGTTTGACCTGGGTTTCAAACACCGGTTTCATGTTTGACTCGATGTTTAGGTTCATGTTTGACCTGGGTTTCAAACAACGGGTTCATTTTTGATTCGAAGTTTAGGTTCATTTTTGACCTGGGTTTCAAACAACGGGTTCATTTTTGACTCGAAGTTTAGGTTCATGTTTGACCTGGGTTTCAAACAACGGGTTCATGTTTGACTCGAAGTTTAGGTTCATGTTTGACCTAGGTTTCAAACAACGGGTTCATGTTTGACTCGAAGTTTAGGTTCATTTTTGACCTGGGTTTCAAACAACGGGTTCATGTTTGACTCGAAGTTTAGGTTCATTTGTGACCTGGGTTTCAAACAACGGGTTCATGTTTGACTCGAAGTTTAGGTTCATATCTGACTTGGGTTTCAAACAACAGATTCATGTTTGACTCGAAGTTTAGGTTCATGTTTGACCTGGGTTTCAAACAACGGGTTCATGTTTGACCCGAAGCTTAGGTTCATGTTTGACCTGGGTTTCAAACAACGGGTTCATGTTTGACTCGAAGTTTAGGTTCATATCTGACCTGGGTTTCAAACAACGGATTCATGTTTGACTCGATGTTTAGGTTCATGTTTGACCTAGGTTTCAAACACCGGTTTAATGTTTGACTCGATGTTTAGGTTCATGTTTGACCTGGGTTTCAAACAACGGGTTCATGTTTGACTCAAAGTTTAGGTTCATATCTGACCTAGGTTTTAAACAACGGATTCATGTTTGACTCGAAGTTTAGGTTCATGTTTGACATGGGTTTCAAACAACGGGTTCATGTTGACTCGAAGTTTAGGCTCATGTTTGACCTGGGTTTCAAACAATGGGTTCATGTTTGACTCAAAGTTTAGGTTCATGTTTGACATGGGTTTCAAACAACGGGTTCATGTTGACTCGAAGTTTAGGTTCATATCTGACCTGGGTTTCAAACAACGGGTTCATGTTTGACTCGAAGTTTAGGTTCGTGTTTGACCTGGGTTTCAAACAAGGGGTTCATGTTTGACTCGAAGTTTAGGTTCATTTTTTACCTAGGTTTCAAACAACGGGTTCATGTTAGACTCGAAGTTTAGGTTCATTTTTTAGCTGGGTTTCAAATAACGGGTTCATGTTTAACTTGAAGTCTAGGTTCATATCTGACCTGGTTTCAAACAACGGGGTCATGTTTGACTCGAAGTTTAGGTTCATGTTTGACCTGGGTTTCAAACACCGGTTTCATGTTTGACTCGATGTTTAGGTTCATGTTTGACCTGGGTTTCAAACAACAGGTTCATTTTTGATTCGAAGTTTAGGTTCATTTTTTACCTGGGTTTCAAACAACGGGTTCATTTTTGACTCGAAGTTTAGGTTCATGTTTGACCTGGGTTTCAAACAACGGGTTCATGTTTGACTCGAAGTTTAGGTTCATGTTTGACCTAGGTTTCAAACAACGGGTTCATGTTTGACTCGAAGTTTAGGTTCATTTTTTACCTGGGTTTCAAACAACGGGTTCATGTTTGACACAAAGTTTAGGTTCATGTGTGACCTGGGTTTCAAACAACGGGTTCATGTTTTACTCGAAGTTTAGGTTCATATCTGACTTGGGTTTCAAACAACAGATTCATGTTTGACTCGAAGTTTAGGTTCATGTTTGACCTGGGTTTCAAACAACGGGTTCATGTTTGACCCGAAGCTTAGGTTCATGTTTGACCTGGGTTTCAAACAACGGGTTCATGTTTGACTCGAAGTTTAGGTTCATATCTGACCTGGGTTTCAAACAACGGATTCATGTTTGACTCGAAGTTTAGGTTCATGTTTGACCTAGGTTTCAAACACCGGTTTAATGTTTGACTCGATGTTTAGGTTCATGTTTAACCTGGGTTTCAAACAACGGGTTCATGTTTGACTCAAAGTTTAGGTTCATATCTGACCTGGGTTTTAAATAACGGGTTCATGTTTAACTTGAAGTTTAGGTTCATTTTTTACCTAGGTTTCAAACAAAGGGTTCATGTTTGACTCGAAGTCTAGGTTCATATCTGACCTGGTTTCAAACAACGGGTTCATGTTTGACTCAAAGTTTAGGTTCATGTTTGACCTGGGTTTCAAACACCGGTTTCATGTTTGACTCGATGTTTAGGTTCATGTTTGACCTTGGTTTCAAACAACGGGTTCATGTTTGACTCGAAGTTTAGGTTCATTTTTTACCTGGGTTTCAAACAACGGGTTCAGGTTTGACTCGAAGTTTAGGTTCATACCTGACCTGGTTTCAAACAACGGATTCATGTTTGACTCGAAGTTTAGGTTCATGTTTGACCTGGGTTTCAAACAACAGGTTCATGTTTGACTCGAAGTTTAGGTTCATGTTTGACCTGGGTTTCAAACAACGGGTTCATGTTTGACCCGAAGCTTAGGTTCATGTTTGACTTGGGTTTCAAACAACGGGTTCATGTTTGACTCGAAGTTTAGGTTCATATCTGACCTGGGTTTCAAACAACGGATTCATGTTTGACTCGAAGTTTAGGTTCATGTTTGACCTAGGTTTCAAACACCGGTTTAATGTTTGACTCGATGTTTAGGTTCATGTTTGACCTGGGTTTCAAACAACGGGTTCATGTTTGACTCAAAGTTTATGTTCATATCTGACCTGGGTTTTAAACAACGGATTCATGTTTGACTCGAAGTTTAGGTTCATTTTTTACCTAGGTTTCAAACAACGGGTTCATGTTTGACTCGAAGTCTAGGTTCATATCTGACCTGGTTTCAAACAACGGGTTCATGTTTGACTCAAAGTTTAGGTTCATGTTTGACCTGGGTTTCAAACACCGGTTTCATGTTTGAATCGATGTTTAGGTTCATGTTTGACCTTGGTTTCAAACAACGGGTTCATGTTTGACTCGAAGTTTAGGTTCATTTTTTACCTGGGTTTCAAACAACGGGTTCATGTTTGACTCGAAGTTTAGGTTCATACCTGACCTGGTTTCAAACAACGGGTTCATGTTTGACCTGGGCTTCAAACAACAGGTTCATGTTTGACTCGAAGTTTAGGTTCAGGTTTGACCTGGGTTTCAAACACCAGTTTCATGTTTGACTCGATGTTTAGGTTCATGTTTGACCTGGGTTTCAAACAACGGGTTCATGTTTGACTCGATGTTTAGGTTCATATCTGACCTGGGTTTCAAACAACGGATTCATGTTTGACTCGAAGTTTAGGTTCATGTTTGACCTGGGTTTCAAACAACGGGTTCATGTTTGACTCGAAGTTTAGGTTCATGTTTGACCTGGGTTTCAAACAATGGGTTCATGTTTGACTCGAAGTTTAGGTTCATGTTTGACCTGGGTTTCAAACAACGGGTTCATGTTTGACTCTAAGTTTAGGTTCATGTTTGACCTGGGTTTCAAACACCGGTTTCATGTTTGACTCGATGTTAAGGTTCATGTTTGACCTGGGTTTCAAACAACGGCTTCATGTTTGACTCGAAGTTTAGGTTCATATCTGACCTGGCTTTCAAACAACGGATTCATGTTTGACTTGAAGTTTAGGTTCATGTTTGACCTGGGTTTCAAACAACGGGTTCATGTTTGACTCGAAGTTTAGGTTCATGTTTGACCTGGGTTTCAAACAAGGGGTTCATGTTTGACTCGAAGTTTAGGTTCATTTTTTACCTGGGTTTCAAACAACGGGTTCATGTTTGACTCGAAGTTTAGGTTCATTTTTTACCTGGGTTTCAAACAACGGGTTCATGTTTGACTCGAAGTCTAGGTTCATATCTGACCTGGTTTCAAACAACGGGTTCATGTTTGACTCGAAGTCTAGGTTCATATCTGACCTGGTTTCAAACAACGGGTTCATGTTTGACTCAAAGTTTAGGTTCATGTTTGACCTGGGTTTCAAACACCGGTTTCATGTTTGATTCGATGTTTAGGTTCATGTTTGACGTTGGTTTCAAACAACGGGTTCATGTTTGACTCGAAGTTTAGGTTCATTTTTTACCTGGGTTTCAAACAACGGATTCATGTTTGACTCGAAGTTTAGGTTCATGTTTGACCTAGGTTTCAAACACCGGTTTAATGTTTGACTCGATGTTTAGGTTCATGTTTGACCTGGGTTTCAAACAACGGGTTCATGTTTGACTCAAAGTTTAGGTTCATATCTGACCTGGGTTTTAAACAACGGATTCATGTTTGACTCGAAGTTTAGGTTCATTTTTTACCTAGGTTTCAAACAACGGGTTCATGTTTGACTCGAAGTCTAGGTTCATATCTGACCTGGTTTCAAACAACGGGTTCATGTTTGACTCAAAGTTTAGGTTCATGTTTGACCTGGGTTTCAAACACCGGTTTCATGTTTGACTCGATGTTTAGGTTCATGTTTGACCTTGGTTTCAAACAATGGGTTCATGTTCGACTCGAAGTTTAGGTTCATTTTTTACCTGGGTTTCAAACAACGGGCTCATGTTTGACTCGAAGTTTAGGTTCATACCTGACCTGGTTTCAAACAACGGGTTCATGTTTGACTCGAAGTTTAGTTTCATGTTTGACTTGGGCTTCAAACAACAGGTTCATGTTTGACTCGAAGTTTAGGTTCAGGTTTGACCTGGGTTTCAAACACCGGTTTCATGTTTGACTCGATGTTTAGGTTCATGTTTGACCTGGGTTTCAAACAACGGGTTCATGTTTGACTCGAATTTTAGGTTCATATCTGACCTGGGTTTCAAACAACGGATTCATGTTTGACTCGAAGTTTAGGTTCATGTTTGACCTGGGTTTCAAACAACGGGTTCATGTTTGACTCGAAGTTTAGGTTCATGTTTGACCTGGGTTTCAAACAATGGGTTCATGTTTGACTCGAAGTTTAGGTTCATGTTTGACCTGGGTTTCAAACAACGGGTTCATGTTTGACTCTAAGTTTAGGTTCATGTTTGACCTGGGTTTCAAACACCGGTTTCATGTTTGACTCGATGTTAAGGTTCATGTTTGACCTGGGTTTCAAACAACGGCTTCATGTTTGACTCGAAGTATAGGTTCATATCTGACCTGGCTTTCAAACAACGGATTCATGTTTGACTCGAAGTTTAGGTTCATGTTTGACCTGGGTTTCAAACAACGGGTTCATGTTTGACTCGAAGTTTAGGTTCATGTTTGACCTGGGTTTCAAACAAGGGGTTCATGTTTGACTCGAAGTTTAGGTTCATTTTTGACCTGGGTTTCAAACACCGGTTTCATGTTTGACTCGATGTTTAGGTTCATGTTTGACCTTGGTTTCAAACAACGGGTTCATGTTTGACTCGAAGTTTAGGTTCATTTTTTACCTGGGTTTCAAACAACGGGTTCATGTTTGACTCGAAGTTTAGGTTCATACCTGACCTGGTTTCAAACAACGGGTTCATGTTTGACTCGAAGTTTAGTTTCATGTTTGACCTGGGTTTCAAACAACGGGTTCATGTTTGACTCGAAGTTTAGGTTCAGGTTTGCCTTGGTTTCAAACACCGGTTTCATGTTTGACTCGATGTTAAGGTTCATGTTTGACCTGGGTTTCAAACAACGGGTTCATGTTTGACTCGAAGTTTAGGTTCATATCTGACCTGGCTTTCAAACAACGGATTCATGTTTGACTCGAAGTTTAGGTTCATGTTTGACCTAGGTTTCAAACAACGGGTTCATGTTTGACTCGAAGTTTAGGTTCATGTTTGACCTGGGTTTCAAACAAGGGGTTCATGTTTGACTCGAAGTTTAGGTTCATATTTGACCTGGGTTTCAAACACCGGTTTCATGTTTGACTCGATGTTTAGGTTCATGTTTGACCTTGGTTTCAAACAACGGGTTCATGTTTGACTCGAAGTTTAGGTTCATTTTTTACCTGGGTTTCAAACAACGGGTTCATGTTTGACTCGAAGTTTAGGTTCATACCTGACCTGGTTTCAAACAACGGGTTCATGTTTGACTCGAAGTTTAGTTTCATGTTTGACCTGGGCTTCAAACAACAGGTTCATGTTTGACTCGAAGTTTAGGTTCAGGTTTGACCTGGGTTTCAAACACCGGTTTCATGTTTGACTCGATGTTTAGGTTCATGTTTGACCTGGGTTTCAAACAACGGGTTCATGTTTGACTCGAAGTTTAGGTTCATATCTGACCTGGGTTTCAAACAACGGATTCATGTTTGACTCGAAGTTTAGGTTCATGTTTGACCTGGGTTTCAAACAACGGGTTCATGTTTGACTCGAAGTTTAGGTTCATGTTTGACCTGGGTTTCAAACAATGGGTTCATGTTTGACTCAAAGTTTAGGTTCATGTTTGACCTGGGTTTCAAACACCGGTTTCATGTTTGACTCGATGTTTAGGTTCATGTTTGACCTTGGTTTCAAACAACGGGTTCATGTTTGACTCGAAGTTTAGGTTCATTTTTTACCTGGGTTTTAAACAACGGGTTCATGTTTGACTCGATGTTTAGGTTCATACCTGACCTGGTTTCAAACAACGGGTTCATGTTTGACTCGAAGTTTAGGTTCATTTTTGACCTGGGTTTCAAACACCGGTTTCATGTTTGACTTGAAGTTTAGGTTCATGCCTGACCTGGTTTCAAACAACGGGTTCATGTTTGACTCGAAGTTTAGTTTCATGTTTGACCTGGGCTTCAAACAACAGGTTCATGTTTGACTCGAAGTTTAGGTTCAGGTTTGACCTGGGTTTCAAACACCGGTTTCATGTTTGACTCGATGTTTAGGTTCATGTTTGACCTGGGTTTCAAACAACGGGTTCATGGTTGACTCGAAGTTTAGGTTCATGTTTGACCTGGGTTTCAAACAACGGGTTCATGTTTGACTCGAAGTTTAGGTTCATTTTTGACCTGGGTTTCAAACACCGGTTTCATGTTTGACTCGATGTTTAGGTTCATGTTTTACCTTGGTTTCAAACAACGGGTTCATGTTTGACTCGAAGTTTAGGTTCATTTTTTACCTGGGTTTCAAACAACGGGTTCATGTTTGACTCGAAGTTTAGGTTCATACCTGACCTGGTTTCAAACAACGGGTTCATGTTTGACTCGAAGTTTAGTTTCATGTTTGACTTGGGCTTCAAACAACAGGTTCATGTTTGACTCGAAGTTTAGGTTCAGGTTTGACCTGGGTTTCAAACACCGGTTTCATGTTTGACTCGATGTTTAGGTTCATGTTTGACCTGGGTTTCAAACAACGGGTTCATGTTTGACTCGAATTTTAGGTTCATATCTGACCTGGGTTTCAAACAACGGATTCATGTTTGACTCGAAGTTTAGGTTCATGTTTGACCTGGGTTTCAAACAACGGGTTCATGTTTGACTCGAAGTTTAGGTTCATGTTTGACCTGGGTTTCAAACAATGGGTTCATGTTTGACTCGAAGTTTAGGTTCATGTTTGACCTGGGTTTCAAACAACGGGTTCATGTTTGACTCTAAGTTTAGGTTCATGTTTGACCTGGGTTTCAAACACCGGTTTCATGTTTGACTCGATGTTAAGGTTCATGTTTGACCTGGGTTTCAAACAACGGCTTCATGTTTGACTCGAAGTATAGGTTCATATCTGACCTGGCTTTCAAACAACGGATTCATGTTTGACTCGAAGTTTAGGTTCATGTTTGACCTGGGTTTCAAACAACGGGTTCATGTTTGACTCGAAGTTTAGGTTCATGTTTGACCTGGGTTTCAAACAAGGGGTTCATGTTTGACTCGAAGTTTAGGTTCATTTTTGACCTGGGTTTCAAACACCGGTTTCATGTTTGACTCGATGTTTAGGTTCATGTTTGACCTTGGTTTCAAACAACGGGTTCATGTTTGACTCGAAGTTTAGGTTCATTTTTTACCTGGGTTTCAAACAACGGGTTCATGTTTGACTCGAAGTTTAGGTTCATACCTGACCTGGTTTCAAACAACGGGTTCATGTTTGACTCGAAGTTTAGTTTCATGTTTGACCTGGGTTTCAAACAACGGGTTCATGTTTGACTCGAAGTTTAGGTTCAGGTTTGCCTTGGTTTCAAACACCGGTTTCATGTTTGACTCGATGTTAAGGTTCATGTTTGACCTGGGTTTCAAACAACGGGTTCATGTTTGACTCGAAGTTTAGGTTCATATCTGACCTGGCTTTCAAACAACGGATTCATGTTTGACTCGAAGTTTAGGTTCATGTTTGACCTAGGTTTCAAACAACGGGTTCATGTTTGACTCGAAGTTTAGGTTCATGTTTGACCTGGGTTTCAAACAAGGGGTTCATGTTTGACTCGAAGTTTAGGTTCATATTTGACCTGGGTTTCAAACACCGGTTTCATGTTTGACTCGATGTTTAGGTTCATGTTTGACCTTGGTTTCAAACAACGGGTTCATGTTTGACTCGAAGTTTAGGTTCATTTTTTACCTGGGTTTCAAACAACGGGTTCATGTTTGACTCGAAGTTTAGGTTCATACCTGACCTGGTTTCAAACAACGGGTTCATGTTTGACTCGAAGTTTAGTTTCATGTTTGACCTGGGCTTCAAACAACAGGTTCATGTTTGACTCGAAGTTTAGGTTCAGGTTTGACCTGGGTTTCAAACACCGGTTTCATGTTTGACTCGATGTTTAGGTTCATGTTTGACCTGGGTTTCAAACAACGGGTTCATGTTTGACTCGAAGTTTAGGTTCATATCTGACCTGGGTTTCAAACAACGGATTCATGTTTGACTCGAAGTTTAGGTTCATGTTTGACCTGGGTTTCAAACAACGGGTTCATGTTTGACTCGAAGTTTAGGTTCATGTTTGACCTGGGTTTCAAACAATGGGTTCATGTTTGACTCAAAGTTTAGGTTCATGTTTGACCTGGGTTTCAAACACCGGTTTCATGTTTGACTCGATGTTTAGGTTCATGTTTGACCTTGGTTTCAAACAACGGGTTCATGTTTGACTCGAAGTTTAGGTTCATTTTTTACCTGGGTTTTAAACAACGGGTTCATGTTTGACTCGATGTTTAGGTTCATACCTGACCTGGTTTCAAACAACGGGTTCATGTTTGACTCGAAGTTTAGGTTCATTTTTGACCTGGGTTTCAAACACCGGTTTCATGTTTGACTTGAAGTTTAGGTTCATGCCTGACCTGGTTTCAAACAACGGGTTCATGTTTGACTCGAAGTTTAGTTTCATGTTTGACCTGGGCTTCAAACAACAGGTTCATGTTTGACTCGAAGTTTAGGTTCAGGTTTGACCTGGGTTTCAAACACCGGTTTCATGTTTGACTCGATGTTTAGGTTCATGTTTGACCTGGGTTTCAAACAACGGGTTCATGGTTGACTCGAAGTTTAGGTTCATGTTTGACCTGGGTTTCAAACAACGGGTTCATGTTTGACTCGAAGTTTAGGTTCATTTTTGACCTGGGTTTCAAACACCGGTTTCATGTTTGACTCGATGTTTAGGTTCATGTTTTACCTTGGTTTCAAACAACGGGTTCATGTTTGACTCGAAGTTTAGGTTCATTTTTTACCTGGGTTTCAAACAACGGGTTCATGTTTGACTCGAAGTTTAGGTTCATACCTGACCTGGTTTCAAACAACGGGTTCATGTTTGACTCGAAGTTTAGTTTCATGTTTGACCTGGGCTTCAAACAACAGGTTCATGTTTGACTCGAAGTTTAGGTTCAGGTTTGACCTGGGTTTCAAACACCGGTTTCATGTTTGACTCGATGTTTAGGTTCATGTTTGACCTGGGTTTCAAACAACGGGTTCATGGTTGACTCGAAGTTTAGGTTCATATCTGACCTGGGTTTCAAACAACGGATTCATGTTTGACTCGAAGTTTAGGTTCATGTTTGACCTGGGTTTCAAACAACGGGTTCATGTTTGACTCGAAGTTTAGGTTCATGTTTGACCTGGGTTTCAAACAATGGGTTCATGTTTGACTCAAAGTTTAGGTTCATGTTTGACCTGGGTTTCAAACACCGGTTTCATGTTTGACTCGATGTTTAGGTTCATGTTTGACCTTGGTTTCAAACAACGGGTTCATGTTTGACTCGAAGTTTAGGTTCATTTTTTACCTGGGTTTCAAACAACGGGTTCATGTTTGACTCGAAGTTTAGGTTCATACCTGACCTGGTTTCAAACAACGGGTTCATGTTTGACTCGAAGTTTAGTTTCATGTTTGACCTGGGCTTCAAACAACAGGTTCATGTTTGACTCGAAGTTTAGGTTCAGGTTTGACTTGGGTTTCAAACACCGGTTTCATGTTTGACTCGATGTTTAGGTTCATGTTTGACCTGGGTTTCAAACAACGGGTTCATGTTTGACTCGAAGTTTAGGTTCATATCTGACCTGGGTTTCAAACAACGGATTCATGTTTGACTCGAAGTTTAGGTTCATGTTTGACCTGGGTTTCAAACAACGGGTTCATGTTTGACTCGAAGTTTAGGTTCATGTTTGACTTGGGTTTCAAACAATGGGTTCATGTTTGACTCGAAGTTTAGGTTCATGTTTGACCTGGGTTTCAAACAACGGGTTCATGTTTGACTCTAAGTTTAGGTTCATGTTTGACCTGGGTTTCAAACACCGGTTTCATGTTTGACTCGATGTTAAGGTTCATGTTTGACCTGGGTTTCAAACAACGGCTTCATGTTTGACTCGAAGTTTAGGTTCATATCTGACCTGGCTTTCAAACAACGGATTCATGTTTGACTCGAAGTTTAGGTTCATGTTTGACCTGGGTTTCAAACAACGGGTTCATGTTTGACTCGAAGTTTAGGTTCATGTTTGACCTGGGTTTCAAACAAGGGGTTCATGTTTGACTCGAAGTTTAGGTTCATTTTTTACCTGGGTTTCAAACAACGGGTTCATGTTTGACTCGAAGTTTAGGTTCATTTTTTACCTGGGTTTCAAACAACGGGTTCATGTTTGACTCGAAGTCTAGGTTCATATCTGACCTGGTTTCAAACAACGGGTTCATGTTTGACTCGAAGTCTAGGTTCATATCTGACCTGGTTTCAAACAACGGGTTCATGTTTGACTCAAAGTTTAGGTTCATGTTTGACCTGGGTTTCAAACACCGGTTTCATGTTTGACTCGATGTTTAGGTTCATGTTTGACGTTGGTTTCAAACAACGGGTTCATGTTTGACTCAAAGGTTAGGTTCATGTTTGACCTGGGTTTCAAACACCGGTTTCATGTTTGACTCGATGTTTAGGTTCATGTTTGACCTTGGTTTCAAACAACGGGTTCATGTTTGACTCGAAGTTTAGGTTCATTTTTTACCTGGGTTTCAAACAACGGGTTCATGTTTGACTCAAAGTTTAGGTTCATGTTTGACCTGGGTTTCAAACACCGGTTTCATGTTTGACTCGATGTTTAGGTTCATGTTTGACCTTGGTTTCAAACAACGGGTTCATGTTTGACTCGAAGTTTAGGTTCATTTTTTACCTGGGTTTTAAACAACGGGTTCATGTTTGACTCGATGTTTAGGTTCATACCTGACCTGGTTTCAAACAACGGGTTCATGTTTGACTCGAAGTTTAGGTTCATTTTTGACCTGGGTTTCAAACACCGGTTTCATGTTTGACTTGAAGTTTAGGTTCATGCCTGACCTGGTTTCAAACAACGGGTTCATGTTTGACTCGAAGTTTAGTTTCATGTTTGACCTGGGCTTCAAACAACAGGTTCATGTTTGACTCGAAGTTTAGGTTCAGGTTTGACCTGGGTTTCAAACACCGGTTTCATGTTTGACTCGATGTTTAGGTTCATGTTTGACCTGGGTTTCAAACAACGGGTTCATGGTTGACTCGAAGTTTAGGTTCATGTTTGACCTGGGTTTCAAACAACGGGTTCATGTTTGACTCGAAGTTTAGGTTCATTTTTGACCTGGGTTTCAAACACCGGTTTCATGTTTGACTCGATGTTTAGGTTCATGTTTTACCTTGGTTTCAAACAACGGGTTCATGTTTGACTCGAAGTTTAGGTTCATTTTTTACCTGGGTTTCAAACAACGGGTTCATGTTTGACTCGAAGTTTAGGTTCATACCTGACCTGGTTTCAAACAACGGGTTCATGTTTGACTCGAAGTTTAGTTTCATGTTTGACCTGGGCTTCAAACAACAGGTTCATGTTTGACTCGAAGTTTAGGTTCAGGTTTGACCTGGGTTTCAAACACCGGTTTCATGTTTGACTCGATGTTTAGGTTCATGTTTGACCTGGGTTTCAAACAACGGGTTCATGGTTGACTCGAAGTTTAGGTTCATATCTGACCTGGGTTTCAAACAACGGATTCATGTTTGACTCGAAGTTTAGGTTCATGTTTGACCTGGGTTTCAAACAACGGGTTCATGTTTGACTCGAAGTTTAGGTTCATGTTTGACCTGGGTTTCAAACAATGGGTTCATGTTTGACTCAAAGTTTAGGTTCATGTTTGACCTGGGTTTCAAACACCGGTTTCATGTTTGACTCGATGTTTAGGTTCATGTTTGACCTTGGTTTCAAACAACGGGTTCATGTTTGACTCGAAGTTTAGGTTCATTTTTTACCTGGGTTTCAAACAACGGGTTCATGTTTGACTCGAAGTTTAGGTTCATACCTGACCTGGTTTCAAACAACGGGTTCATGTTTGACTCGAAGTTTAGTTTCATGTTTGACCTGGGCTTCAAACAACAGGTTCATGTTTGACTCGAAGTTTAGGTTCAGGTTTGACTTGGGTTTCAAACACCGGTTTCATGTTTGACTCGATGTTTAGGTTCATGTTTGACCTGGGTTTCAAACAACGGGTTCATGTTTGACTCGAAGTTTAGGTTCATATCTGACCTGGGTTTCAAACAACGGATTCATGTTTGACTCGAAGTTTAGGTTCATGTTTGACCTGGGTTTCAAACAACGGGTTCATGTTTGACTCGAAGTTTAGGTTCATGTTTGACTTGGGTTTCAAACAATGGGTTCATGTTTGACTCGAAGTTTAGGTTCATGTTTGACCTGGGTTTCAAACAACGGGTTCATGTTTGACTCTAAGTTTAGGTTCATGTTTGACCTGGGTTTCAAACACCGGTTTCATGTTTGACTCGATGTTAAGGTTCATGTTTGACCTGGGTTTCAAACAACGGCTTCATGTTTGACTCGAAGTTTAGGTTCATATCTGACCTGGCTTTCAAACAACGGATTCATGTTTGACTCGAAGTTTAGGTTCATGTTTGACCTGGGTTTCAAACAACGGGTTCATGTTTGACTCGAAGTTTAGGTTCATGTTTGACCTGGGTTTCAAACAAGGGGTTCATGTTTGACTCGAAGTTTAGGTTCATTTTTTACCTGGGTTTCAAACAACGGGTTCATGTTTGACTCGAAGTTTAGGTTCATTTTTTACCTGGGTTTCAAACAACGGGTTCATGTTTGACTCGAAGTCTAGGTTCATATCTGACCTGGTTTCAAACAACGGGTTCATGTTTGACTCGAAGTCTAGGTTCATATCTGACCTGGTTTCAAACAACGGGTTCATGTTTGACTCAAAGTTTAGGTTCATGTTTGACCTGGGTTTCAAACACCGGTTTCATGTTTGACTCGATGTTTAGGTTCATGTTTGACGTTGGTTTCAAACAACGGGTTCATGTTTGACTCAAAGTTTAGGTTCATGTTTGACCTGGGTTTCAAACACCGGTTTCATGTTTGACTCGATGTTTAGGTTCATGTTTGACCTTGGTTTCAAACAACGGGTTCATGTTTGACTCGAAGTTTAGGTTCATTTTTTACCTGGGTTTCAAACAACGGGTTCATGTTTGACTCGAAGTTTAGGTTCATACCTGACCTGGTTTCAAACAACGGGTTCATGTTTGACTCGAAGTTTAGGTTCATTTTTGACCTGGGTTTCAAACACCGGTTTCATGTTTGACTCGAAGTTTAGGTTCATGCCTGACCTGGTTTCAAACAACGGGTTCATGTTTGACTTGAAGTTTAGTTTCATGTTTGACCTGGGCTTCAAACAACAGGTTCATGTTTGACTCGAAGTTTAGGTTCAGGTTTGACCTGGGTTTCAAACACCGGTTTCATGTTTGACTCGATGTTTAGGTTCATGTTTGACCTGGGTTTCAAACAACGGGTTCATGGTTGACTCGAAGTTTAGGTTCATGTTTGACCTGGGTTTCAAACAACGGGTTCATGTTTGACTCGAAGTTTAGGTTCATTTTTGACCTGGGTTTCAAACACCGGTTTCATGTTTGACTCGATGTTTAGGTTCATGTTTTACCTTGGTTTCAAACAACGGGTTCATGTTTGACTCGAAGTTTAGGTTCATTTTTTACCTGGGTTTCAAACAACGGGTTCATGTTTGACTCGAAGTTTAGGTTCATACCTGACCTGGTTTCAAACAACGGGTTCATGTTTGACTCGAAGTTTAGTTTCATGTTTGACCTGGGCTTCAAACAACAGGTTCATGTTTGACTCGAAGTTTAGGTTCAGGTTTGACCTGGGTTTCAAACACTGGTTTCATGTTTGACTCGATGTTTAGGTTCATGTTTGACCTGGGTTTCAAACAACGGGTTCATGGTTGACTCGAAGTTTAGGTTCATATCTGACCTGGGTTTCAAACAACGGATTCATGTTTGACTCGAAGTTTAGGTTCATGTTTGACCTGGGTTTCAAACAACGGGTTCATGTTTGACTCGAAGTTTAGGTTCATGTTTGACCTGGGTTTCAAACAATGGGTTCATGTTTGACTCAAAGGTTAGGTTCATGTTTGACCTGGGTTTCAAACACCGGTTTCATGTTTGACTCGATGTTTAGGTTCATGTTTGACCTTGGTTTCAAACAACGGGTTCATGTTTGACTCGAAGTTTAGGTTCATTTTTTACCTGGGTTTCAAACAACGGGTTCATGTTTGACTCGAAGTTTAGGTTCATACCTGACCTGGTTTCAAACAACGGGTTCATGTTTGACTCGAAGTTTAGTTTCATGTTTGACCTGGGCTTCAAACAACAGGTTCATGTTTGACTCGAAGTTTAGGTTCAGGTTTGACCTGGGTTTCAAACACCGGTTTCATGTTTGACTCGATGTTTAGGTTCATGTTTGACCTGGGTTTCAAACAACGGGTTCATGTTTGACTCGAAGTTTAGGTTCATATCTGACCTGGGTTTCAAACAACGGATTCATGTTTGACTCGAAGTTTAGGTTCATGTTTGACCTGGGTTTCAAACAACGGGTTCATGTTTGACTCGAAGTTTAGGTTCATGTTTGACCTGGGTTTCAAACAATGGGTTCATGTTTGACTCGAAGTTTAGGTTCATGTTTGACCTGGGTTTCAAACAACGGGTTCATGTTTGACTCTATGTTTAGGTTCATGTTTGACCTGGGTTTCAAACACCGGTTTCATGTTTGACTCGATGTTAAGGTTCATGTTTGACCTGGGTTTCAAACAACGGCTTCATGTTTGACTCGAAGTTTAGGTTCATATCTGACCTGGCTTTCAAACAACGGATTCATGTTTGACTCGAAGTTTAGGTTCATGTTTGACCTGGGTTTCAAACAACGGGTTCATGTTTGACTCGAAGTTTAGGTTCATGTTTGACCTGGGTTTCAAACAAGGGGTTCATGTTTGACTCGAAGTTTAGGTTCATTTTTTACCTGGGTTTCAAACAACGGGTTCATGTTTGACTCGAAGTTTAGGTTCATTTTTTACCTGGGTTTCAAACAACGGGTTCATGTTTGACTCGAAGTCTAGGTTCATATCTGACCTGGTTTCAAACAACGGGTTCATGTTTGACTCGAAGTCTAGGTTCATATCTGACCTGGTTTCAAACAACGGGTTCATGTTTGACTCAAAGTTTAGGTTCATGTTTGACCTGGGTTTCAAACACCGGTTTCATGTTTGACTCGATGTTTAGGTTCATGTTTGACGTTGGTTTCAAACAACGGGTTCATGTTTGACTCAAAGTTTAGGTTCATGTTTGACCTGGGTTTCAAACACCGGTTTCATGTTTGACTCGATGTTTAGGTTCATGTTTGACCTTGGTTTCAAACAACGGGTTCATGTTTGACTCGAAGTTTAGGTTCATTTTTTACTTGGGTTTCAAACAACGGGTTCATGTTTGACTCGAAGTTTAGGTTCATACCTGACCTGGTTTCAAACAACGGGTTCATGTTTAACTCGAAGTTTAGTTTCATGTTTGACCTGGGCTTCAAACAACAGGTTCATGTTTGACTCGAAGTTTAGGTTCAGGTTTGACCTGGGTTTCAAACACCGGTTTCATGTTTGACTCGATGTTTAGGTTCATGTTTGACCTGGGTTTCAAACAACGGGTTCATGTTTGACTCAAAGTTTAGGTTCATATCTGACCTGGGTTTCAAACAACGGATTCATGTTTGACTCGAAGTTTAGGTTCATGTTTGACCTGGGTTTCAAACAACGGGTTCATGTTTGACTCGAAGTTTAGGTTCATGTTTGACCTGGGTTTCAAACAATGGGTTCATGTTTGACTCGAAGTTTAGGTTCATGTTTGACCTGGGTTTCAAACAACGGGTTCATGTTTGACTCTAAGTTTAGGTTCATGTTTGACCTGGGTTTCAAACACCGGTTTCATCTTTGACTCGATGTTAAGGTTCATGTTTGACCTGGGTTTCAAACAACGGCTTCATGTTTGACTCGAAGTTTAGGTTCATATCTGACCTGGCTTTCAAACAACGGATTCATGTTTGACTCGAAGTTTAGGTTCATGTTTGACCTGGGTTTCAAACAACGGGTTCATGTTTGACTCGAAGTTTAGGTTCATGTTTGACCTGGGTTTCAAACAAGGGGTTCATGTTTGACTCGAAGTTTAGGTTCATTTTTTACCTGGGTTTCAAACAACGGGTTCATGTTTGACTCGAAGTTTAGGTTCATTTTTTACCTGGGTTTCAAACAACGGGTTCATGTTTGACTCGAAGTCTAGGTTCATATCTGACCTGGTTTCAAACAACGGGTTCATGTTTGACTCGAAGTCTAGGTTCATATCTGACTTGGTTTCAAACAACGGGTTCATGTTTGACTCAAAGTTTAGGTTCATGTTTGACCTGGGTTTCAAACACCGGTTTCATGTTTGACTCGATGTTTAGGTTCATGTTTGACGTTGGTTTCAAACAACGGGTTCATGTTTGACTCGAAGTTTAGGTTCATTTTTTACCTGGGTTTCAAACAACGGGTTCATGTTTGACTCGAAGTTTAGGTTCATACCTGACCTGGTTTCAAACAACGGGTTCATGTTTGACTCGAAGTTTAGGTTCACGTTTGACCTGGGTTTCAAACAACGGGTTCATGTTTGACTCGAAGTTTAGGTTCAGGTTTGACCTGGGTTTCAAACACCGGTTTCATGTTTGACTCGATGTTTAGGTTCATGTCTGACCTGGGTTTCAAACAACGGGTTCATGTTTGACTCGAAGTTTAGGTTCATATCTGACCTGGGTTTCAAACAACGGATTCATGTTTGACTCGAAGTTTAGGTTCATGTTTGACCTGGGTTTCAAACAACGGGTTCATGTTTGACTCAAAGTTTAGGTTCATGTTTGACCTGGGTTTCAAACAACGGGTTCATGTTTGACTCGAAGTTTAGGTTCATGTTTGACCTGGGTTTCAAACAACGGGTTCATGTTTGACTCTAAGTTTAGGTTCATGTTTGACCTGGGTTTCAAACACCGGTTTCATGTTTGACTCGATGTTTAGGTTCATGTTTGACCTGGGTTTCAAACAACGGCTTCATGTTTGACTCGAAGTTTAGGTTCATATCTGACCTGGCTTTTAAACAACGGATTCATGTTTGACTCGAAGTTTAGGTTCATGTTTGACCTGGCTTTCAAACAACGGGTTCATGTTTGACTCGAAGTTTAGGTTCATGTTTGACCTGGGTTTCAAACAAGGGGTTCATGTTTGACTCGAAGTTTAGGTTCATTTTTTACCTGGGTTTCAAACAACGGGTTCATGTTTGACTCGAAGTTTAGGTTCATACCTGACCTGGTTTCAAACAACGGGTTCATGTTTGACTCGAAGTTTAGTTTCATGTTTGACCTGGGCTTCAAACAACAGGTTCAAGTTTGACTCGAAGTTTAGGTTCAGGTTTGACTTGGGTTTCAAACACCGGTTTCATGTTTGACTCGATGTTTAGGTTCATGTTTGACCTGGGTTTCAAACAACGGGTTCATGTTTGACTCGAAGTTTAGGTTCATATCTGACCTGGGTTTCAAACAACGGGTTCATGTTTGACTCGAAGTTTAGGTTCATGTTTGACCTGGGTTTCAAACATTGGTTTCATGTTTGACTCGATGTTTAGGTTCATGTTTGACCTGGGTTTCAAACACCGGCTTCATGTTTGACTCGAAGTTTAGGTTCATATCTGACCTGGCTTTCAAACAACGGATTCATGTTTGACTCGAAGTTTAGGTTCATGTTTGACCTGGGTTTCAAACAACGGGTTCATGTTTGACTCGAAGTTTAGGTTCATGTTTGACCTGGGTTTCAAACAAGGGGTTCATGTTTGACTCGAAGTTTAGGTTCATTTATTACCTGGGTTTCAAACAACGGATTCATGTTTGACTCGAAGTTTAGGTTCATTTTTTACCTAGGTTTCAAACAACGGGTTCATGTTTGACTCGAAGTCTAGGTTCATATCTGACCTGGTTTCAAACAACGGGTTCATGTTTGACTCAAAGTTTAGGTTCATGTTTGACCTGGGTTTCAAACACCGGTTTCATGTTTGACTCGATGTTTAGGTTCATGTTTGACCTTGGTTTCAAATAACGGGTTCATGTTTGACTCGAAGTTTAGGTTCATTTTTTACCTGGGTTTCAAACAACGGGTTCATGTTTGACTCGAAGTTTAGGTTCATACCTGACCTGGTTTCAAACAACGGGTTCATGTTTGACTCGAAGTTTAGGTTCATGTTTGACCTGGGTTTCAAACAACGGGTTCATGTTTGACTCGAAGTTTAGGTTCAGGTTTGACCTGGGTTTCAAACACCGGTTTCATGTTTGACTCAATGTTTAGGTTCATGTTTGACCTGGGTTTCAAACAACGGGTTCATGTTTGACTCGAAGTTTAGGTTCATATCTGACCTGGGTTTCAAACAACGGATTCATGTTTGACTCGAAGTTTAGGTTCATGTTTGACCTGGGTTTCAAACAACGGGTTCATGTTTGACTCGAAGTTTAGGTTCATGTTTGACCTGGGTTTCAAACAACGGGTTCATGTTTGACTCGAAGTTTAGGTTCATGTTTGACCTGGGTTTCAAACAACGGGTTCATGTTTGACTCTAAGTTAAGGTTCATGTTTGACCTGGGTTTCAAACACCGGTTTCATGTTTGACTCGATGTTTAGGTTCATGTTTGACCTGGATTTCAAACAACGGCTTCATGTTTGACTCGAAGTTTAGGTTCATATCTGACCTGGCTTTCAAACAACGGATTCATGTTTGACTCTAAGTTTAGGTTCATGTTTGACCTGGGTTTCAAACAACGGGTTCATGTTTGACTCGAAGTTTAGGTTCATGTTTGACCTGGGTTTCAAACAAGGGGTTCATGTTTGACTCGAAGTTTAGGTTCATTTTTTACCTGGGTTTCAAACAACGGGTTCATGTTTGACTCGAAGTTTAGGTTCATACGTGACCTGGTTTCAAACAACGGGTTCATGTTTGACTCGAAGTTTAGTTTCATGTCTAACCTGGGCTTCAAACAACAGGTTCATGTTTGACTCGAAGTTTAGGTTCAGGTTTGATTTGGGTTTCAAACACTGGTTTCATGTTTGACTCGATGTTTAGGTTCATGTTTGACCTGGGTTTCAAACAACGGGTTCATGTTTGACTCGAAGTTTAGGTTCATATCTGACCTGGGTTTCAAACAACGGATTCATGTTTGACTCGAAGTTTAGGTTCATGTTTGACCTGGGTTTCAAACAACGGGTTCATGTTTGACTCGAAGTTTAGGTTCATGTTTGACCTGGGTTTCAAACACCGGTTTCATGTTTGACTCGATGTTTAGGTTCATGTTTGACCTGGGTTTCAAACACCGGCTTCATGTTTGACTCGAAGTTTAGGTTCATATCTGACCTGGCTTTCAAACAACGGATTCATGTTTGACTCGAAGTTTAGGTTCATGTTTGACCTGGGTTTCAAACAACGGGTTCATGTTTGACTCGAAGTTTAGGTTCATGTTTGACCTGGGTTTCAAACAACGGGTTCATGTTTGACTCGAAGTTTAGGTTCATGTTTGACCTGGGTTTCAAACAACGGGTTCATGTTTGACTCTAAGTTTAGGTTCATGTTTGACCTGGGTTTCAAACACCGGTTTCATGTTTGACTCGATGTTTAGGTTCATGTTTGACCTGGGTTTCAAACAACGGCTTCATGTTTGACTCGAAGTTTAGGTTCATATCTGACCTGGCTTTCAAACAACGGATTTATGTTTGACTCGATGTTTAGGTTCATGTTTGACCTGGGTTTCAAACAACGGGTTCATGTTTGACTCGAAGTTTAGGTTCATGTTTGACCTGGGTTTCAAACAAGGGGTTCATGTTTGACTCGAAGTTTAGGTTCATACCTGACCTGGTTTCAAACAACGGGTTCATGTTTGACTCGAAGTTTAGGTTCATGTTTGACCTGGGTTTCAAACAACGGGTTCATGTTTGACTCGAAGTTTAGGTTCAGGTTTGACCTGGGTTTCAAACACCGGTTTCATGTTTGACTCGATGTTTAGGTTCATGTTTGACCTGGGTTTCAAACAACGGGTTCATGTTTGACTCGAAGTTTAGGTTCATACCTGACCTGGTTTCAAACAACGGGTTCATGTTTGACTCGAAGTTTAGGTTCATGTTTGACCTGGGTTTCAAACAACGGGTTCATGTTTGACTCGAAGTTTAGGTTCAGGTTTGACCTGGGTTTCAAACACCGGTTTCATGTTTGACTCAATGTTTAGGTTAATGTTTGACCTGGGTTTCAAACAACGGGTTCATGTTTGACTCGAAGTTTAGGTTCATATCTGACCTGGGTTTCAAACAACGGATTCATGTTTGACTCGAAGTTTAGGTTCATGTTTGACCTGGGTTTCAAACAACGGGTTCATGTTTGACTCGAAGTTTAGGTTCATGTTTGACCTGGGTTTCAAACAACGGGTTCATGTTTGACTCGAAGTTTAGGTTCATGTTTGACCTGGGTTTCAAACAACGGGTTCATGTTTGACTCTAAGTTAAGGTTCATGTTTGACCTGGGTTTCAAACACCGGTTTCATGTTTGACTCGATGTTTAGGTTCATGTTTGACCTGGGTTTCAAACAACGGCTTCATGTTTGACTCGAAGTTTAGGTTCATATCTGACCTGGCTTTCAAACAACGGATTCATGTTTGACTCTAAGTTTAGGTTCATGTTTGACCTGGGTTTCAAACAACGGGTTCATGTTTGACTCGAAGTTTAGGTTCATGTTTGACCTGGGTTTCAAACAAGGGGTTCATGTTTGACTCGAAGTTTAGGTTCATTTTTTACCTGGGTTTCAAACAACGGGTTCATGTTTGACTCGAAGTTTAGGTTCATACGTGACCTGGTTTCAAACAACGGGTTCATGTTTGACTCGAAGTTTAGTTTCATGTCTAACCTGGGCTTCAAACAACAGGTTCATGTTTGACTCGAAGTTTAGGTTCAGGTTTGATTTGGGTTTCAAACACCGGTTTCATGTTTGACTCGATGTTTAGGTTCATGTTTGACCTGGGTTTCAAACAACGGGTTCATGTTTGACTCGAAGTTTAGGTTCATATCTGACCTGGGTTTCAAACAACGGATTCATGTTTGACTCGAAGTTTAGGTTCATGTTTGACCTGGGTTTCAAACAACGGGTTCATGTTTGACTCGAAGTTTAGGTTCATGTTTGACCTGGGTTTCAAACACCGGTTTCATGTTTGACTCGATGTTTAGGTTCATGTTTGACCTGGGTTTCAAACACCGGCTTCATGTTTGACTCGAAGTTTAGGTTCATATCTGACCTGGCTTTCAAACAACGGATTCATGTTTGACTCGAAGTTTAGGTTCATGTTTGACCTGGGTTTCAAACAACGGGTTCATGTTTGACTCGAAGTTTAGGTTCATGTTTGACCTGGGTTTCAAACAACGGGTTCATGTTTGACTCGAAGTTTAGGTTCATGTTTGACCTGGGTTTCAAACAACGGGTTCATGTTTGACTCTAAGTTAAGGTTCATGTTTGACCTGGGTTTCAAACACCGGTTTCATGTTTGACTCGATGTTTAGGTTCATGTTTGACCTGGGTTTCAAACAACGGCTTCATGTTTGACTCGAAGTTTAGGTTCATATCTGACCTGGCTTTCAAACAACGGATTCATGTTTGACTCTAAGTTTAGGTTCATGTTTGACCTGGGTTTCAAACAACGGGTTCATGTTTGACTCGAAGTTTAGGTTCATGTTTGACCTGGGTTTCAAACAAGGGGTTCATGTTTGACTCGAAGTTTAGGTTCATTTTTTACCTGGGTTTCAAACAACGGGTTCATGTTTGACTCGAAGTTTAGGTTCATACGTGACCTGGTTTCAAACAACGGGTTCATGTTTGACTCGAAGTTTAGTTTCATGTCTAACCTGGGCTTCAAACAACAGGTTCATGTTTGACTCGAAGTTTAGGTTCAGGTTTGATTTGGGTTTCAAACACCGGTTTCATGTTTGACTCGATGTTTAGGTTCATGTTTGACCTGGGTTTCAAACAACGGGTTCATGTTTGACTCGAAGTTTAGGTTCATATCTGACCTGGGTTTCAAACAACGGATTCATGTTTGACTCGAAGTTTAGGTTCATGTTTGACCTGGGTTTCAAACACCGGCTTCATGTTTGACTCGAAGTTTAGGTTCATATATGACCTGGCTTTCAAACAACGGATTCATGTTTGACTCGAAGTTTAGGTTCATGTTTGACCTGGGTTTCAAACAACGGGTTCATGTTTGACTCGAAGTTTAGGTTCATGTTTGACCTGGGTTTCAAACAACGGGTTCATGTTTGACTCGAAGTTTAGGTTCATGTTTGACCTGGGTTTCAAACAACGGGTTCATGTTTGACTCTAAGTTTAGGTTCATGTTTGACCTGGGTTTCAAACACCGGTTTCATGTTTGACTCGATGTTTAGGTTCATGTTTGACCTGGGTTTCAAACAACGGCTTCATGTTTGACTCGAAGTTTAGGTTCATATCTGACCTGGCTTTCAAACAACGGATTCATGTTTGACTCGATGTTTAGGTTCATGTTTGACCTGGGTTTCAAACAACGGGTTCATGTTTGACTCGAAGTTTAGGTTCATGTTTGACCTGGGTTTCAAACAAGGGGTTCATGTTTGACTCGAAGTTTAGGTTCATACCTGACCTGGTTTCAAACAACGGGTTCATGTTTGACTCGAAGTTTAGGTTCATGTTTGACCTGGGTTTCAAACAACGGGTTCATGTTTGACTCGAAGTTTAGGTTCAGGTTTGACCTGGGTTTCAAACACCGGTTTCATGTTTGACTCGATGTTTAGGTTCATGTTTGACCTGGGTTTCAAACAACGGGTTCATGTTTGACTCGAAGTTTAGGTTCATATCTGACCTGGGTTTCAAACAACGGATTCATGTTTGACTCGAAGTTTAGGTTCATGTTTGACCTGGGTTTCAAACAACGGGTTCATGTTTGACTCGAAGTTTAGGTTCATGTTTGACCTGGGTTTCAAACAACGGGTTCATGTTTGACTCGAAGTTTAGGTTCATGTTTGACCTGGGTTTCAAACAACGGGTTCATGTTTGACTCTAAGTTTAGGTTCATGTTTGACCTGGGTTTCAAACACCGGTTTCATGTTTGACTCGATGTTTAGGTTCATGTTTGACCTGGGTTTCAAACAACGGCTTCATGTTTGACTCGAAGTTTAGGTTCATATCTAACCTGGCTTTCAAACAACGGATTCATGTTTGACTCGAAGTTTAGGTTCATGTTTGACCTGGGTTTCAAACAACGGGTTCATGTTTGACTCGAAGTTTAGGTTCATGTTTGACCTGGGTTTCAAACAACGGGTTCATGTTTGACTCGAAGTTTAGGTTCATGTTTGACCTGGGTTTCAAACAAGGGGTTCATGTTTGACTCGAAGTTTAGGTTCATGTTTGACCTGGGTTTCAAACAACGGATTCATGTTTGACTCGAAGTTTAGGTTTATTTTTTACCTAGGTTTCAAACAACGGGTTCATGTTTGACTCAAAGTCTAGGTTCATATCTGACCTGGTTTCAAACAACGGGTTCATGTTTGACTCAAAGTTTAGGTTCATGTTTGACCTGGGTTTCAAACACCGGTTTCATGTTTGACTCGATGTTTAGGTTCATGTTTGACCTTGGTTTCAAACAACGGGTTCATGTTTGACTCGAAGTTTAGGTTCATTTTTTACCTGGGTTTCAAACAACGGGTTCATGTTTGACTCGAAGTTTAGGTTCATACCTGACCTGGTTTCAAACAACGGGTTCATGTTTGACTCGAAGTTTAGTTTCATGTTTGACCTGGGCTTCAAACAACAGGTTCATGTTTGACTCGAAGTTTAGGTTCAGGTTTGACCTGGGTTTCAAACACCGGTTTCATGTTTGACTCGATGTTTAGGTTCATGTTTGACCTGGGTTTCAAACAACGGCTTCATGTTTGACTCGAAGTTTAGGTTCATATCTAACCTGGCTTTCAAACAACGGATTCATGTTTGACTCGAAGTTTAGGTTCATGTTTGACCTGGGTTTCAAACAACGGGTTCATGTTTGACTCGAAGTTTAGGTTCATGTTTGACCTGGGTTTCAAACAAGGGGTTCATGTTTGACTCGAAGTTTAGGTTCATTTTTTACCTGGGTTTCAAACAACGGATTCATGTTTGACTCTAAGTTTAGGTTCATTTTTTACCTAGGTTTCAAACAACGGGTTCATGTTTGACTCGAAGTCTAGGTTCCTATCTGACCTGGTTTCAAACAACGGGTTCATGTTTGACTCAAAGTTTAGGTTCATGTTTGACCTGGGTTTCAAACACTGGTTTCATGTTTGACTCAATGTTTAGGTTCATGTTTGACCTGGGTTTCAAACAACGGCTTCATGTTTGACTCGAAGTTTAGGTTCATATCTAACCTGGCTTTCAAACAACGGATTCATGTTTGACTAGAAGTTTAGGTTCATGTTTGACCTGGGTTTCAAACAACGGGTTCATGTTTGACTCGAAGTTTAGGTTCATGTTTGACCTGGGTTTCAAACAAGGGGTTCATGTTTGACTCGAAGTTTAGGTTCATTTTTTACCTAGGTTTCAAACAACGGGTTCATGTTTTTCTCAAAGTCTAGGTTCCTATCTGACCTGGTTTCAAACAACGGGTTCATGTTTGACTCAAAGTTTAGGTTCATGTTTGACCTGGGTTTCAAACACCGGTTTCATGTTTGACTCGATGTTTAGGTTCATGTTTGACCTTGGTTTCAAACAACGGGTTCATGTTTGACTCGAAGTTTAGGTTCATTTTTTACCTGGGTTTCAAACAACGGGTTCATGTTTGACTCGAAGTTTAGGTTCATACCTGACCTGGTTTCAAACAACGGGTTCATGTTTGACTCGAAGTTTAGTTTCATGTTTGACCTGGGCTTCAAACAACAGGTTCATGTTTGACTCGAAGTTTAGGTTCAGGTTTGACCTGGGTTTCAAACACCGGTTTCATGTTTGACTCGATGTTTAGGTTCATGTTTTACCTGGGTTTCAAACAACGGGTTCATGTTTGACTCGAAGTTTAGGTTCATATCTGACCTGGGTTTCAAACAACGGATTCATGTTTGACTCGAAGTTTAGGTTCATGTTTGACCTGGGTTTCAAACAACGGGTTCATGTTTGACTCGAAGTTTAGGTTCATGTTTGACCTGGGTTTCAAACAACGGGTTCATGTTTGACTCGAAGTTTAGGTTCATGTTTGACCTGGGTTTCAAACAACGGGTTCATGTTTGACTCTAAGTTTAGGTTCATGTTTGACCTGGGTTTCAAACACCGGTTTCATGTTTGACTCGATGTTTAGGTTTATTTTTTACCTAGGTTTCAAACAACGGGTTCATGTTTGACTCAAAGTCTAGGTTCATATCTGACCTGGTTTCAAACAACGGGTTCATGTTTGACTCAAAGTTTAGGTTCATGTTTGACCTGGGTTTCAAACACCGGTTTCATGTTTGACTCGATGTTTAGGTTCATGTTTGACCTTGGTTTCAAACAACGGGTTCATGTTTGACTCGAAGTTTAGGTTCATTTTTTACCTGGGTTTCAAACAACGGGTTCATGTTTGACTCGAAGTTTAGGTTCATACCTGACCTGGTTTCAAACAACGGGTTCATGTTTGACTCGAAGTTTAGTTTCATGTTTGACCTGGGCTTCAAACAACAGGTTCATGTTTGACTCGAAGTTTAGGTTCAGGTTTGACCTGGGTTTCAAACACCGGTTTCATGTTTGACTCGATGTTTAGGTTCATGTTTGACCTGGGTTTCAAACAACGGCTTCATGTTTGACTCGAAGTTTAGGTTCATATCTAACCTGGCTTTCAAACAACGGATTCATGTTTGACTCGAAGTTTAGGTTCATGTTTGACCTGGGTTTCAAACAACGGGTTCATGTTTGACTCGAAGTTTAGGTTCATGTTTGACCTGGGTTTCAAACAAGGGGTTCATGTTTGACTCGAAGTTTAGGTTCATTTTTTACCTGGGTTTCAAACAACGGATTCATGTTTGACTCTAAGTTTAGGTTCATTTTTTACCTAGGTTTCAAACAACGGGTTCATGTTTGACTCGAAGTCTAGGTTCCTATCTGACCTGGTTTCAAACAACGGGTTCATGTTTGACTCAAAGTTTAGGTTCATGTTTGACCTGGGTTTCAAACACCGGTTTCATGTTTGACTCAATGTTTAGGTTCATGTTTGACCTGGGTTTCAAACAACGGCTTCATGTTTGACTCGAAGTTTAGGTTCATATCTAACCTGGCTTTCAAACAACGGATTCATGTTTGACTAGAAGTTTAGGTTCATGTTTGACCTGGGTTTCAAACAACGGGTTCATGTTTGACTCGAAGTTTAGGTTCATGTTTGACCTGGGTTTCAAACAAGGGGTTCATGTTTGACTCGAAGTTTAGGTTCATTTTTTACCTAGGTTTCAAACAACGGGTTCATGTTTTTCTCAAAGTCTAGGTTCCTATCTGACCTGGTTTCAAACAACGGGTTCATGTTTGACTCAAAGTTTAGGTTCATGTTTGACCTGGGTTTCAAACACCGGTTTCATGTTTGACTCGATGTTTAGGTTCATGTTTGACCTTGGTTTCAAACAACGGGTTCATGTTTGACTCGAAGTTTAGGTTCATTTTTTACCTGGGTTTCAAACAACGGGTTCATGTTTGACTCGAAGTTTAGGTTCATACCTGACCTGGTTTCAAACAACGGGTTCATGTTTGACTCGAAGTTTAGTTTCATGTTTGACCTGGGCTTCAAACAACAGGTTCATGTTTGACTCGAAGTTTAGGTTCAGGTTTGACCTGGGTTTCAAACACCGGTTTCATGTTTGACTCGATGTTTAGGTTCATGTTTTACCTGGGTTTCAAACAACGGGTTCATGTTTGACTCGAAGTTTAGGTTCATATCTGACCTGGGTTTCAAACAACGGATTCATGTTTGACTCGAAGTTTAGGTTCATGTTTGACCTGGGTTTCAAACAACGGGTTCATGTTTGACTCGAAGTTTAGGTTCATGTTTGACCTGGGTTTCAAACAACGGGTTCATGTTTGACTCGAAGTTTAGGTTCATGTTTGACCTGGGTTTCAAACAACGGGTTCATGTTTGACTCTAAGTTTAGGTTCATGTTTGACCTGGGTTTCAAACACCGGTTTCATGTTTGACTCGATGTTTAGGTTCATGTTTGACTCGAAGTTTAGGTTCATATCTGACCTGGCTTTCAAACAACGGATTCATGTTTGACTCGATGTTTAGGTTCATGTTTGACCTGGGTTTCAAACAACGGGTTCATGTTTGACTCGAAGTTTAGGTTCATGTTTGACCTGGGTTTCAAACAAGGGGTTCATGTTTGACTCGAAGTTTAGGTTCATTTTTTACCTGGGTTTCAAACAACGGGTTCATGTTTGACTCGAAGTTTAGGTTCATTTTTTACCTGGGTTTCAAACAACGGGTTCATGTTTGACTCGAAGTCTAGGTTCATATCTGACCTGGTTTCAAACAACGGGTTCATGTTTGACTCGAAGTTTAGGTTCATGTTTGACTTGGGTTTCAAACACCGGTTTCATGTTTGACTCGATGTTTAGGTTCATGTTTGACCTGGGTTTCAAACAACGGCTTCATGTTTGACTCGAAGTTTAGGTTCATATCTAACCTGGCTTTCAAACAACGGATTCATGTTTGACTCGAAGTTTAGGTTCATGTTTGACCTGGGTTTCAAACAACGGGTTCATGTTTGACTCGAAGTTTAGGTTCATGTTTGACCTGGGTTTCAAACAAGGGGTTCATGTTTGACTCGAAGTTTAGGTTCATGTTTGACCTGGGTTTCAAACAACGGATTCATGTTTGACTCGAAGTTTAGGTTCATTTTTTACCTAGGTTTCAAACAACGGGTTCATGTTTGACTCGAAGTCTAGGTTCATATCTGACCTGGTTTCAAACAACGGGTTCATGTTTGACTCAAAGTTTAGGTTCATGTTTGACCTGGGTTTCAAACACCGGTTTCATGTTTGACTCGATGTTTAGGTTCATGTTTGACCTTGGTTTCAAACAACGGGTTCATGTTTGACTCGAAGTTTAGGTTCATTTTTTACCTGGGTTTCAAACAACGGGTTCATGTTTGACTCGAAGTTTAGGTTCATACCTGACCTGGTTTCAAACAACGGGTTCATGTTTGACTCGAAGTTTAGTTTCATGTTTGACCTGGGCTTCAAACAACAGGTTCATGTTTGACTCGAAGTTTAGGTTCAGGTTTGACCTGGGTTTCAAACACCGGTTTCATGTTTGACTCGATGTTTAGGTTCATGTTTGACCTGGGTTTCAAACAACGGCTTCATGTTTGACTCGAAGTTTAGGTTCATATCTAACCTGGCTTTCAAACAATGGATTCATGTTTGACTCGAAGTTTAGGTTCATGTTTGACCTGGGTTTCAAACAACGGGTTCATGTTTGACTCGAAGTTTAGGTTCATGTTTGACCTGGGTTTCAAACAAGGGGTTCATGTTTGACTCGAAGTTTAGGTTCATTTTTTACCTGGGTTTCAAACAACGGATTCATGTTTGACTCTAAGTTTAGGTTCATTTTTTACCTAGGTTTCAAACAACGGGTTCATGTTTGACTCGAAGTCTAGGTTCCTATCTGACCTGGTTTCAAACAACGGGTTCATGTTTGACTCAAAGTTTAGGTTCATGTTTGACCTGGGTTTCAAACACCGGTTTCATGTTTGACTCAATGTTTAGGTTCATGTTTGACCTGGGTTTCAAACAACGGCTTCATGTTTGACTCGAAGTTTAGGTTCATATCTAACCTGGCTTTCAAACAACGGATTCATGTTTGACTAGAAGTTTAGGTTCATGTTTGACCTGGGTTTCAAACAACGGGTTCATGTTTGACTCGAAGTTTAGGTTCATGTTTGACCTGGGTTTCAAACAAGGGGTTCATGTTTGACTCGAAGTTTAGGTTCATTTTTTACCTAGGTTTCAAACAACGGGTTCATGTTTTTCTCAAAGTCTAGGTTCCTATCTGACCTGGTTTCAAACAACGGGTTCATGTTTGACTCAAAGTTTAGGTTCATGTTTGACCTGGGTTTCAAACACCGGTTTCATGTTTGACTCGATGTTTAGGTTCATGTTTGACCTTGGTTTCAAACAACGGGTTCATGTTTGACTCGAAGTTTAGGTTCATTTTTTACCTGGGTTTCAAACAACGGGTTCATGTTTGACTCGAAGTTTAGGTTCATACCTGACCTGGTTTCAAACAACGGGTTCATGTTTGACTCGAAGTTTGGTTTCATGTTTGACCTGGGCTTCAAACAACAGGTTCATGTTTGACTCGAAGTTTAGGTTCAGGTTTGACATGGGTTTCAAACACCGGTTTCATGTTTGACTCGATGTTTAGGTTCATGTTTTACCTGGGTTTCAAACAACGGGTTCATGTTTGACTCGAAGTTTAGGTTCATATCTGACCTGGGTTTCAAACAACCGATTCATGTTTGACTCGAAGTTTAGGTTCATGTTTGACCTGGGTTTCAAACAACGGGTTCATGTTTGACTCGAAGTTTAGGTTCATGTTTGACCTGGGTTTCAAACAACGGGTTCATGTTTGACTCTAAGTTTAGGTTCATGTTTGACCTGGGTTTCAAACACCGGTTTCATGTTTGACTCGATGTTTAGGTTCATGTTTGACTCGAAGTTTAGGTTCATATCTGACCTGGCTTTCAAACAACGGATTCATGTTTGACTCGATGTTTAGGTTCATGTTTGACCTGGGTTTCAAACAACGGGTTCATGTTTGACTCGAAGTTTAGGTTCATGTTTGACCTGGGTTTCAAACAAGGGGTTCATGTTTGACTCGAAGTTTAGGTTCATTTTTTACCTGGGTTTCAAACAACGGGTTCATGTTTGACTCGAAGTTTAGGTTCATTTTTTACCTGGGTTTCAAACAACGGGTTCATGTTTGACTCGAAGTCTAGGTTCATATCTGACCTGGTTTCAAACAACGGGTTCATGTTTGACTCGAAGTTTAGGTTCATGTTTGACTTGGGTTTCAAACACCGGTTTCATGTTTGACTCGATGTTTAGGTTCATATCTGACCTGGTTTCAAACAACGGGTTCATGTTTGACTCGAAGTTTAGGTTCATATCTGACCTGGGTTTCAAACACCGGTTTCATGTTTGACTCAATGTTTAGGTTCATGTTTGACCTGGGTTTCAAACAACGGGTTCATGTTTGACTCGAAGTTTAGGTTCATATCTGACCTAGGTTTCAAACAACGGGTTCATGTTTGACTCGAAGTTTAGGTTCATTTTTTACTTGGGTTTCAAACAACGTGTTCATGTTTGACTCGAAGTTTAGGTTCATACCTGACCTGGTTTCAAACAACGGGTTCATGTTTGACTCGAATTTTAGTTTCATGTTTGACCTGGGCTTCAAACAACAGGTTCATGTTTGAATCGAATTTTAAGTTCATGTTTTACCTGGGCTTCAAACAACGAGTTCATGTTTGACTCGAAGTTTAGGCTCATGTTTGACCTGGGTTTCAAATAATGGGTTCATGTTTGACTCAAAGTTTAGGTTCGTGTTTGACCTGGGTTTCAAACAACGGGTTCATGTTTGACTCGAAGTTTAGGTTCATATCTGACCTGGGTTTCAAACAACGGGTTCATGTTTGACTCGAAGTTTAGGTTCATGTTTGACCTGGGTTTCAAACAAGGGGTTCATGTTTGACTCGAAGTTTAGGTTCATTTTTTACCTAGGTTTCAAACAACGGGTTCATGTTTGACTCGAAGTTTAGGTTCATTTTTTACCTGGGTTTCAAACAACGGGTTCATGTTTAACTTGAAGTCTAGGTTCATATCTGACCTGGTTTCTAACAACGGGTTCATGTTTGACTCGAAGTTTAGGTTCATGTTTGACCTGGGTTTCAAACACCGGTTTCATGTTTGACTCGATGTTTAGGTTCATGTTTGACCTGGGTTTCAAACAACAGGTTCATTTTTTATTCGAAGTTTAGGTTCATTTTTTACCTGGGTTTCAAACAACGGGTTCATTTTTGACTCGAAGTTTAGGTTCATGTTTGACCTGGGTTTCAAACAACGGGTTCATGTTTGACTCGAAGTTTAGGTTCAGGTTTGACCTAGGTTTCAAACAACGGGTTCATGTTTGACTCGAAGTTTAGGTTCATTTTTGACCTGGGTTTCAAACAACGGGTTCATGTTTGACTCGAAGTTTAGGTTCATATCTGACCTGGGTTTCAAACAACGGATTCATGTTTGACTCGAAGTTTAGGTTCATGTTTGACCTGGGTGTCAAACAACGGTTTCATGTTTGACCCGAAGTTTAGGTTCAAGTTTGACCTGGGTTTCAAACAACGGGTTCATGTTTGACTCGAAGTTTAGGTTCATATCTGACCTGGGTTTCAAAAAATGGATTCATGTTTGACTCGAAGTTTAGGTTCATGTTTGACCTGGGTTTCAAACAACGGGTTCATGTTTAACCCGAAGTTTAGGTTCATGTTTGACCTGGGTTTCAAACAACGGGTTCATGTTTGACTCGAAGTTTAGGTTCATTTTTTACCTGGGTTTCAAACAACGGGTTCATGTTTGACTCGAAGTTTAGGTTCATACCTGACCTGGTTTCAAACAACGGGTTCATGTTTGACTCGAAGTTTAGGCTCATGTTTGACCTGGGTTTCAAACAACGGGTTCATGTTTGACTCAAAGTTTAGGTTCATATCTGACCTGGGTTTCAAACAACGGGTTCATGTTTGACTCGAAGTTTAGGCTCATGTTTGACCTGGGTTTCAAACAACGGGTTCATGTTTGACTCAAAGTTTAGGTTCATATCTGACCTGGGTTTCAAACAATGGATTCATGTTTGACTCGAAGTTTAGGTTCATGTTTGACCTGGGTTTCAAACAACGGGTTCATGTTTGACCCGAAGCTTTGGTTCATGTATGACCTGGGTTTCAAACAACGGGTTCATGTTTGACTCGAAGTCTAGGTTCATTTTTTACCTGGGTTTCAAACAACGGGTTCATGTTTGACTCGAAGTTTAGGTTCATACCTGACCTGGTTTCAAACAACGGGTTCATGTTTGACTCGAAGTTTAGTTTCATGTTTGACCTGGGCTTCAAACAACAGGTTCATGTTTGACTCGAAGTTTAGGTTCATGTTTGACCTGGGTTTCAAACACCGGTTTCATGTTTGACTCGATGTTTAGGTTCATGTTTGACCTGGGTTTCAAACAACGGGTTCATGTTTGACTCGAAGTTTAGGTTCATATCTGACCTGGCTTTCAAACAACGGGTTCATGTTTGACTCGAAGTTTAGGTTCATGTTTGACCTGGGTTTCAAACAAGGGGTTCATGTTTGACTCGAAGTTTAGGTTCATTTTTTACCTAGGTTTCAAACAACGGGTTCATGTTTGACTCGAAGTTTTGGTTCATTTTTTACCTGGGTTTCAAACAACGGGTTCATGTTTAACTTGAAGTCTAGGTTCATATCTGACCTGGTTTCTAACAACGGGTTCATGTTTGACTCGAAGTTTAGGTTCATGTTTGACCTGGGTTTCAAACACCAGTTTCATGTTTGACTCGATGTTTAGGTTCATGTTTGACCTGGGTTTCAAACAACGGGTTCATTTTTTATTCGAAGTTTAGGTTCATTTTTGACCTGGGTTTCAAACAACGGGTTCATTTTTGACTCGAAGTTTAGGTTCATGTTTGACCTGGGTTTCAAACAACGGGTTCATGTTTGACTCGAAGTTTAGGTTCATGTTTGACCTAGGTTTCAAACAACGGGTTCATGTTTGACTCGAAGTTTAGGTTAATTTTTTACCTGGGTTTCAAATAACGGGTTCATGTTTGACTCGAAGTTTAGGTTCATATCTGACCTGGGTTTCAAACAACGGATTCATGTTTGACTCGAAGTTTAGGTTCATGTTTGACCTGGGTTTCAAACAACGGGTTCATGTTTGACCCGAAGTATAGGTTCATGTTTGACCTGGGTTTCAAACAATGGGTTCATGTTTGACTCGAAGTTTAGGTTCATATCTGACCTGGGTTTCAAAGAACGGATTCATGTTTGACTCGAAGTTTAGGTTCATGTTTGACCTGGGTTTCAAACAACGGGTTCATGTTTGACCCGAAGTTTAGGTTCATGTTTGACCTGGGTTTCAAACAACGGGTTCATGTTTGACTCGAAGTTTAGGTTCATTTTTTACCTGGGTTTCAAACAACGGGTTCATGTTTGACTCGAAGTTTAGGTTCATACCTGACCTGGTTTCAAACAACGGGTTCATGTTTGACTCGAAGTTTAGGCTCATGTTTGACCTGGGTTTCAAACAACGGGTTCATGTTTGACTCAAAGTTTAGGTTCATATCTGACCTGGGTTTCAAACAACGGGTTCATGTTTGACTCGAAGTTTAGGTTCATTTTTTACCTGGGTTTCAAACAACGGGTTCATGTTTGACCCGAAGTTTAGGTTCATACCTGACCTGGTTTCAAACAACGGGTTCATGTTTGACTCGAAGTTTAGTTTCATGTTTGACCTGGGCTTCAAACAACAGGTTCATGTTTGACTCGAAGTTTAGGTTCATGTTTGACCTGGGTTTCAAACACCGGTTTCATGTTTGACTAGATGTTTAGGTTCATGTTTGACCTGGGTTTCAAACAACGGGTTCATGTTTGACTCGAAGTTTAGGTTCATATCTGACCTGGGTTTCAAACAACGGATTCATGTTTGACTCGAAGTTTAGGTTCATGTTTGACCTGGGTTTCAAACAATGGGTTCATGTTTGACTCAAGGTTTAGGTTCATATCTGACCTGGGTTTCAAACAACGGGTTCATGTTTAACTCGAAGTTTAGGTTCATTTTTTACCTGGGTTTCAAACAACGGGTTCATGTTTGACTCGAAGTTTAGGTTCATGTTTGACCTGGGTTTCAAACAAGGGGTTCATGTTTGACTCGAAGTTTAGGTTCATTTTTTACCTAGGTTTCAAACAACGGGTTCATGTTTGACTCGAAGTTTTGGTTCATTTTTTACCTGGGTTTCAAACAACGGGTTCATGTTTAACTTGAAGTCTAGGTTCATATCTGACCTGGTTTCTAACAACGGGTTCATGTTTGACTCGAAGTTTAGGTTCATGTTTGACCTGGGTTTCAAACACCGGTTTCATGTTTGACCCGAAGTTTAGGTTCATGTTTGACCTGGGTTTCAAACAACGGGTTCATGTTTGACCCGAAGTTTAGGTTCATGTTTGACCTGGGTTTCAAACAACGGGTTCATGTTTGACTCGAAGTTTAGGTTCATTTTTTACCTGGGTTTCAAACAACGGGTTCATGTTTGACTCGAAGTTTAGATTCATACCTGACCTGGTTTCAAACAACGGGTTCATGTTTGACTCGAAGTTTAGGCTCATGTTTGACCTGGGTTTCAAACAACGGGTTCATGTTTGACCCGAAGTTTAGGTTCATGTTTGACCTGGGTTTCAAACAACGGGTTCATGTTTGACTCGAAGTTTAGGTTCATTTTTTACCTGGGTTTCAAACAACGGGTTCATGTTTGACTCGAAGTTTAGGTTCATACCTGACCTGGTTTCAAACAACGGGTTCATGTTTGACTCGAAGTTTAGGCTCATGTTTGACCTGGGTTTCAAACAACGGGTTCATGTTTGACTCAAAGTTTAGGTTCATATCTGACCTGGGTTTCAAACAACGGGTTCATGTTTGACTCGAAGTTTAGGTTCATTTTTTACCTGGGTTTCAAACAACGGGTTCATGTTTGACCCGAAGTTTAGGTTCATACCTGACCTGGTTTCAAACAACGGGTTCATGTTTGACTCGAAGTTTAGTTTCATGTTTGACCTGGGCTTCAAACAACAGGTTCATGTTTGACTCGAAGTTTAGGTTCATGTTTGACCTGGGTTTCAAACACCGGTTTCATGTTTGACTAGATGTTTAGGTTCATGTTTGACCTGGGTTTCAAACAACGGGTTCATGTTTGACTCGAAGTTTAGGTTCATATCTGACCTGGGTTTCAAACAACGGATTCATGTTTGACTCGAAGTTTAGGTTCATGTTTGACCTGGGTTTCAAACAATGGGTTCATGTTTGACTCAAGGTTTAGGTTCATATCTGACCTGGGTTTCAAACAACGGGTTCATGTTTAACTCGAAGTTTAGGTTCATTTTTTACCTGGGTTTCAAACAACGGGTTCATGTTTGACTCGAAGTTTAGGTTCATGTTTGACCTGGGTTTCAAACAAGGGGTTCATGTTTGACTCGAAGTTTAGGTTCATTTTTTACCTAGGTTTCAAACAACGGGTTCATGTTTGACTCGAAGTTTTGGTTCATTTTTTACCTGGGTTTCAAACAACGGGTTCATGTTTAACTTGAAGTCTAGGTTCATATCTGACCTGGTTTCTAACAACGGGTTCATGTTTGACTCGAAGTTTAGGTTCATGTTTGACCTGGGTTTCAAACACCGGTTTCATGTTTGACCCGAAGTTTAGGTTCATGTTTGACCTGGGTTTCAAACAACGGGTTCATGTTTGACCCGAAGTTTAGGTTCATGTTTGACCTGGGTTTCAAACAACGGGTTCATGTTTGACTCGAAGTTTAGGTTCATTTTTTACCTGGGTTTCAAACAACGGGTTCATGTTTGACTCGAAGTTTAGATTCATACCTGACCTGGTTTCAAACAACGGGTTCATGTTTGACTCGAAGTTTAGGCTCATGTTTGACCTGGGTTTCAAACAACGGGTTCATGTTTGACTCAAAGTTTAGGTTCATATCTGACCTGGGTTTCAAACAACGGGTTCATGTTTGACTCGAAGTTTAGGTTCATTTTTTACCTGGGTTTCAAACAACGGGATCATGTTTGACTCGAAGTTTAGGTTCATACCTGACCTGGTTTCAAACAACGGGTTCATGTTTGACTCGAAGTTTAGTTTCATGTTTGACCTGGGCTTCAAACAACAGGTTCATGTTTGACTCGAAGTTTAGGTTCTTGTTTGACCTGGGTTTCAAACACCGGTTTCATGTTTGACTAGATGTTTTGGTTCATGTTTGACCTGGGTTTCAAACAACGGGTTCATGTTTGACTCGAAGTTTAGGTTCATATCTGACCTGGGTTTCAAACAACGGATTCATGTTTGACTCGAAGTTTAGGTTCATGTTTGACCTGGGTTTCAAACAACGGGTTCATGTTTGACTCAAAGTTTAGGTTCATATCTGACCTGGGTTTCAAACAACGGGTTCATGTTTAACTCGAAGTTTAGGGTCATTTTTTACATGGGTTTCAAACAACGGGTTCATGTTTGACTCGAAGTTTAGGTTCATGTTTGACCTGGGTTTCAAACAAGGGGTTCATGTTTGACTCGAAGTTTAGGTTCATTTTTTACCTAGGTTTCAAACAACGGGTTCATGTTTGACTCGAAGTTTTGGTTCATTTTTTACCTGGGTTTCAAACAACGGGTTCATGTTTAACTTGAAGTCTAGGTTCATATCTGACCTGGTTTCTAACAACGGGTTCATGTTTGACTCGAAGTTTAGGTTCATGATTGACCTGGGTTTCAAACACCGGTTTCATGTTTGACCCGAAGTTTAGGTTCATGTTTGACCTGGGTTTCAAACAACGGGTTCATGTTTGACCCGAAGTTTAGGTTCATGTTTGACCTGGGTTTCAAACAACGGGTTCATGTTTGACTCGAAGTTTAGGTTCATATCTGACCTGGGTTTCAAACAACGGATTCATGTTTGACTCGAAGTTTAGGTTCATGTTTGACCTGGGTTTCAAACAACGGGTTCATGTTTGACTCAAGGTTTAGGTTCATATCTGACCTGGGTTTCAAACAACGGGTTCATGTTTAACTCGAAGTTTAGGTTCATTTTTTACCTGGGTTTCAAACAACGGGTTCATGTTTGACTCGAAGTTTAGGTTCATGTTTGACCTGGGTTTCAAACAAGGGGTTCATGTTTGACTCGAAGTTTAGGTTCATTTTTTACCTAGGTTTCAAACAACGGGTTCATGTTTGACTCGAAGTTTTGGTTCATTTTTTACCTGGGTTTCAAACAACGGGTTCATGTTTAACTTGAAGTCTAGGTTCATATCTGACCTGGTTTCTAACAACGGGTTCATGTTTGACTCGAAGTTTAGGTTCATGTTTGACCTGGGTTTCAAACACCGGTTTCATGTTTGACCCGAAGTTTAGGTTCATGTTTGACCTGGGTTTCAAACAACGGGTTCATGTTTGACCCGAAGTTTAGGTTCATATCTGACCTGGGTTTCAAACAACGGGTTCATGTTTGACTCGAAGTTTAGGTTCATTTTTTACCTGGGTTTCAAACAACGGGATCATGTTTGACTCGAAGTTTAGGTTCATACCTGACCTGGTTTCAAACAACGGGTTCATGTTTGACTCGAAGTTTAGTTTCATGTTTGACCTGGGCTTCAAACAACAGGTTCATGTTTGACTCGAAGTTTAGGTTCTTGTTTGACCTGGGTTTCAAACACCGGTTTCATGTTTGACTAGATGTTTTGGTTCATGTTTGACCTGGGTTTCAAACAACGGGTTCATGTTTGACTCGAAGTTTAGGTTCATATCTGACCTGGGTTTCAAACAACGGATTCATGTTTGACTCGAAGTTTAGGTTCATGTTTGACCTGGGTTTCAAACAACGGGTTCATGTTTGACTCAAAGTTTAGGTTCATATCTGACCTGGGTTTCAAACAACGGGTTCATGTTTAACTCGAAGTTTAGGGTCATTTTTTACATGGGTTTCAAACAACGGGTTCATGTTTGACTCGAAGTTTAGGTTCATGTTTGACCTGGGTTTCAAACAAGGGGTTCATGTTTGACTCGAAGTTTAGGTTCATTTTTTACCTAGGTTTCAAACAACGGGTTCATGTTTGACTCGAAGTTTTGGTTCATTTTTTACCTGGGTTTCAAACAACGGGTTCATGTTTAACTTGAAGTCTAGGTTCATATCTGACCTGGTTTCTAACAACGGGTTCATGTTTGACTCGAAGTTTAGGTTCATGATTGACCTGGGTTTCAAACACCGGTTTCATGTTTGACCCGAAGTTTAGGTTCATGTTTGACCTGGGTTTCAAACAACGGGTTCATGTTTGACCCGAAGTTTAGGTTCATGTTTGACCTGGGTTTCAAACAACGGGTTCATGTTTGACTCGAAGTTTAGGTTCATATCTGACCTGGGTTTCAAACAACGGATTCATGTTTGACTCGAAGTTTAGGTTCATGTTTGACCTGGGTTTCAAACAACGGGTTCATGTTTGACTCAAGGTTTAGGTTCATATCTGACCTGGGTTTCAAACAACGGGTTCATGTTTAACTCGAAGTTTAGGTTCATTTTTTACCTGGGTTTCAAACAACGGGTTCATGTTTGACTCGAAGTTTAGGTTCATGTTTGACCTGGGTTTCAAACAAGGGGTTCATGTTTGACTCGAAGTTTAGGTTCATTTTTTACCTAGGTTTCAAACAACGGGTTCATGTTTGACTCGAAGTTTTGGTTCATTTTTTACCTGGGTTTCAAACAACGGGTTCATGTTTAACTTGAAGTCTAGGTTCATATCTGACCTGGTTTCTAACAACGGGTTCATGTTTGACTCGAAGTTTAGGTTCATGTTTGACCTGGGTTTCAAACACCGGTTTCATGTTTGACCCGAAGTTTAGGTTCATGTTTGACCTGGGTTTCAAACAACGGGTTCATGTTTGACCCGAAGTTTAGGTTCATATCTGACCTGGGTTTCAAACAACGGGTTCATGTTTGACTCGAAGTTTAGGTTCATTTTTTACCTGGGTTTCAAACAACGGGATCATGTTTGACTCGAAGTTTAGGTTCATACCTGACATGGTTTCAAACAACGGGTTCATGTTTGACTCGAAGTTTAGTTTCATGTTTGACCTGGGCTTCAAACAACAGGTTCATGTTTGACTCGAAGTTTAGGTTCTTGTTTGACCTGGGTTTCAAACACCGGTTTCATGTTTGACTAGATGTTTTGGTTCATGTTTGACCTGGGTTTCAAACAACGGGTTCATGTTTGACTCGAAGTTTAGGTTCATATCTGACCTGGGTTTCAAACAACGGATTCATGTTTGACTCGAAGTTTAGGTTCATGTTTGACCTGGGTTTCAAACAACGGGTTCATGTTTGACTCAAAGTTTAGGTTCATATCTGACCTGGGTTTCAAACAACGGGTTCATGTTTAACTCGAAGTTTAGGGTCATTTTTTACATGGGTTTCAAACAACGGGTTCATGTTTGACTCGAAGTTTAGGTTCATGTTTGACCTGGGTTTCAAACAAGGGGTTCATGTTTGACTCGAAGTTTAGGTTCATTTTTTACCTAGGTTTCAAACAACGGGTTCATGTTTGACTCGAAGTTTTGGTTCATTTTTTACCTGGGTTTCAAACAACGGGTTCATGTTTAACTTGAAGTCTAGGTTCATATCTGACCTGGTTTCTAACAACGGGTTCATGTTTGACTCGAAGTTTAGGTTCATGATTGACCTGGGTTTCAAACACCGGTTTCATGTTTGACCCGAAGTTTAGGTTCATGTTTGACCTGGGTTTCAAACAACGGGTTCATGTTTGACCCGAAGTTTAGGTTCATGTTTGACCTGGGTTTCAAACAACGGGTTCATGTTTGACTCGAAGTTTAGGTTCATATCTGACCTGGGTTTCAAACAACGGATTCATGTTTGACTCGAAGTTTAGGTTCATGTTTGACCTGGGTTTCAAACAACGGGTTCATGTTTGACTCAAGGTTTAGGTTCATATCTGACCTGGGTTTCAAACAACGGGTTCATGTTTAACTCGAAGTTTAGGTTCATTTTTTACCTGGGTTTCAAACAACGGGTTCATGTTTGACTCGAAGTTTAGGTTCATGTTTGACCTGGGTTTCAAACAAGGGGTTCATGTTTGACTCGAAGTTTAGGTTCATTTTTTACCTAGGTTTCAAACAACGGGTTCATGTTTGACTCGAAGTTTTGGTTCATTTTTTACCTGGGTTTCAAACAACGGGTTCATGTTTAACTTGAAGTCTAGGTTCATATCTGACCTGGTTTCTAACAACGGGTTCATGTTTGACTCGAAGTTTAGGTTCATGTTTGACCTGGGTTTCAAACACCGGTTTCATGTTTGACCCGAAGTTTAGGTTCATGTTTGACCTGGGTTTCAAACAACGGGTTCATGTTTGACCCGAAGTTTAGGTTCATATCTGACCTGGGTTTCAAACAACGGGTTCATGTTTGACTCGAAGTTTAGGTTCATTTTTTACCTGGGTTTCAAACAACGGGATCATGTTTGACTCGAAGTTTAGGTTCATACCTGACCTGGTTTCAAACAACGGGTTCATGTTTGACTCGAAGTTTAGTTTCATGTTTGACCTGGGCTTCAAACAACAGGTTCATGTTTGACTCGAAGTTTAGGTTCTTGTTTGACCTGGGTTTCAAACACCGGTTTCATGTTTGACTAGATGTTTTGGTTCATGTTTGACCTGGGTTTCAAACAACGGGTTCATGTTTGACTCGAAGTTTAGGTTCATATCTGACCTGGGTTTCAAACAACGGATTCATGTTTGACTCGAAGTTTAGGTTCATGTTTGACCTGGGTTTCAAACAACGGGTTCATGTTTGACTCAAAGTTTAGGTTCATATCTGACCTGGGTTTCAAACAACGGGTTCATGTTTAACTCGAAGTTTAGGGTCATTTTTTACATGGGTTTCAAACAACGGGTTCATGTTTGACTCGAAGTTTAGGTTCATGTTTGACCTGGGTTTCAAACAAGGGGTTCATGTTTGACTCGAAGTTTAGGTTCATTTTTTACCTAGGTTTCAAACAACGGGTTCATGTTTGACTCGAAGTTTTGGTTCATTTTTTACCTGGGTTTCAAACAACGGGTTCATGTTTAACTTGAAGTCTAGGTTCATATCTGACCTGGTTTCTAACAACGGGTTCATGTTTGACTCGAAGTTTAGGTTCATGATTGACCTGGGTTTCAAACACCAGTTTCATGTTTGACCCGAAGTTTAGGTTCATGTTTGACCTGGGTTTCAAACAACGGGTTCATGTTTGACCCGAAGTTTAGGTTCATGTTTGACCTGGGTTTCAAACAACGGGTTCATGTTTGACTCGAAGTTTAGGTTCATATCTGACCTGGGTTTCAAACAACGGATTCATGTTTGACTCGAAGTTTAGGTTCATGTTTGACCTGGGTTTCAAACAACGGGTTCATGTTTGACTCAAGGTTTAGGTTCATATCTGACCTGGGTTTCAAACAACGGGTTCATGTTTAACTCGAAGTTTAGGTTCATTTTTTACCTGGGTTTCAAACAACGGGTTCATGTTTGACTCGAAGTTTAGGTTCATGTTTGACCTGGGTTTCAAACAAGGGGTTCATGTTTGACTCGAAGTTTAGGTTCATTTTTTACCTAGGTTTCAAACAACGGGTTCATGTTTGACTCGAAGTTTTGGTTCATTTTTTACCTGGGTTTCAAACAACGGGTTCATGTTTAACTTGAAGTCTAGGTTCATATCTGACCTGGTTTCTAACAACGGGTTCATGTTTGACTCGAAGTTTAGGTTCATGTTTGACCTGGGTTTCAAACACCGGTTTCATGTTTGACCCGAAGTTTAGGTTCATGTTTGACCTGGGTTTCAAACAACGGGTTCATGTTTGACCCGAAGTTTAGGTTCATATCTGACCTGGGTTTCAAACAACGGGTTCATGTTTGACTCGAAGTTTAGGTTCATTTTTTACCTGGGTTTCAAACAACGGGATCATGTTTGACTCGAAGTTTAGGTTCATACCTGACCTGGTTTCAAACAACGGGTTCATGTTTGACTCGAAGTTTAGTTTCATGTTTGACCTGGGCTTCAAACAACAGGTTCATGTTTGACTCGAAGTTTAGGTTCTTGTTTGACCTGGGTTTCAAACACCGGTTTCATGTTTGACTAGATGTTTTGGTTCATGTTTGACCTGGGTTTCAAACAACGGGTTCATGTTTGACTCGAAGTTTAGGTTCATATCTGACCTGGGTTTCAAACAACGGATTCATGTTTGACTCGAAGTTTAGGTTCATGTTTGACCTGGGTTTCAAACAACGGGTTCATGTTTGACTCAAAGTTTAGGTTCATATCTGACCTGGGTTTCAAACAACGGGTTCATGTTTAACTCGAAGTTTAGGGTCATTTTTTACATGGGTTTCAAACAACGGGTTCATGTTTGACTCGAAGTTTAGGTTCATGTTTGACCTGGGTTTCAAACAAGGGGTTCATGTTTGACTCGAAGTTTAGGTTCATTTTTTACCTAGGTTTCAAACAAGGGGTTCATGTTTGACTCGAAGTTTTGGTTCATTTTTTACCTGGGTTTCAAACAACGGGTTCATGTTTGACTCGAAGTTTAGTTTCATGTTTGACCTGGGCTTCAAACAACAGGTTCATGTTTGACTCGAAGTTTAGGTTCTTGTTTGACCTGGGTTTCAAACACCGGTTTCATGTTTGACTAGATGTTTTGGTTCATGTTTGACCTGGGTTTCAAACAACGGGTTCATGTTTGACTCGAAGTTTAGGTTCATATCTGACCTGGGTTTCAAACAACGGATTCATGTTTGACTCGAAGTTTAGGTTCATGTTTGACCTGGGTTTCAAACAACGGGTTCATGTTTGACTCAAAGTTTAGGTTCATATCTGACCTGGGTTTCAAACAACGGGTTCATGTTTAACTCGAAGTTTAGGGTCATTTTTTACATGGGTTTCAAACAACGGGTTCATGTTTGACTCGAAGTTTAGGTTCATGTTTGACCTGGGTTTCAAACAAGGGGTTCATGTTTGACTCGAAGTTTAGGTTCATTTTTTACCTAGGTTTCAAACAACGGGTTCATGTTTGACTCGAAGTTTTGGTTCATTTTTTACCTGGGTTTCAAACAACGGGTTCATGTTTAACTTGAAGTCTAGGTTCATATCTGACCTGGTTTCTAACAACGGGTTCATGTTTGACTCGAAGTTTAGGTTCATGATTGACCTGGGTTTCAAACACCGGTTTCATGTTTGACCCGAAGTTTAGGTTCATGTTTGACCTGGGTTTCAAACAACGGGTTCATGTTTGACCCGAAGTTTAGGTTCATGTTTGACCTGGGTTTCAAACAACGGGTTAATGTTTGACTCGAAGTTTAGGTTCATATCTGACCTGGGTTTCAAACAACGGATTCATGTTTAACTCGAAGTTTAGGTTCATGTTTGACCTGGGTTTCAAACAACGGGTTCATGTTTGACTCAAGGTTTAGGTTCATATCTGACCTGGGTTTCAAACAACGGGTTCATGTTTAACTCGAAGTTTAGGTTCATTTTTTACCTGGGTTTCAAACAACGGGTTCATGTTTGACTCGAAGTTTAGGTTCATGTTTGACCTGGGTTTCAAACAAGGGGTTCATGTTTGACTCGAAGTTTAGGTTCATTTTTTACCTAGGTTTCAAACAACGGGTTCATGTTTGACTCGAAGTTTTGGTTCATTTTTTACCTGGGTTTCAAACAACGGGTTCATGTTTAACTTGAAGTCTAGGTTCATATCTGACCTGGTTTCTAACAACGGGTTCATGTTTGACTCGAAGTTTAGGTTCATGTTTGACCTGGGTTTCAAACACCGGTTTCATGTTTGACCCGAAGTTTAGGTTCATGTTTGACCTGGGTTTCAAACAACGGGTTCATGTTTGACCCGAAGTTTAGGTTCATATCTGACCTGGGTTTCAAACAACGGGTTCATGTTTGACTCGAAGTTTAGGTTCATTTTTTACCTGGGTTTCAAACAACGGGATCATGTTTGACTCGAAGTTTAGGTTCATACCTGACATGGTTTCAAACAACGGGTTCATGTTTGACTCGAAGTTTAGTTTCATGTTTGACCTGGGCTTCAAACAACAGGTTCATGTTTGACTCGAAGTTTAGGTTCTTGTTTGACCTGGGTTTCAAACACCGGTTTCATGTTTGACTAGATGTTTTGGTTCATGTTTGACCTGGGTTTCAAACAACGGGTTCATGTTTGACTCGAAGTTTAGGTTCATATCTGACCTGGGTTTCAAACAACGGATTCATGTTTGACTCGAAGTTTAGGTTCATGTTTGACCTGGGTTTCAAACAACGGGTTCATGTTTGACTCAAAGTTTAGGTTCATATCTGACCTGGGTTTCAAACAACGGGTTCATGTTTAACTCGAAGTTTAGGGTCATTTTTTACATGGGTTTCAAACAACGGGTTCATGTTTGACTCGAAGTTTAGGTTCATGTTTGACCTGGGTTTCAAACAAGGGGTTCATGTTTGACTCGAAGTTTAGGTTCATTTTTTACCTAGGTTTCAAACAACGGGTTCATGTTTGACTCGAAGTTTTGGTTCATTTTTTACCTGGGTTTCAAACAACGGGTTCATGTTTAACTTGAAGTCTAGGTTCATATCTGACCTGGTTTCTAACAACGGGTTCATGTTTGACTCGAAGTTTAGGTTCATGATTGACCTGGGTTTCAAACACCGGTTTCATGTTTGACCCGAAGTTTAGGTTCATGTTTGACCTGGGTTTCAAACAACGGGTTCATGTTTGACCCGAAGTTTAGGTTCATGTTTGACCTGGGTTTCAAACAACGGGTTCATGTTTGACTCGAAGTTTAGGTTCATATCTGACCTGGGTTTCAAACAACGGATTCATGTTTGACTCGAAGTTTAGGTTCATGTTTGACCTGGGTTTCAAACAACGGGTTCATGTTTGACTCAAGGTTTAGGTTCATATCTGACCTGGGTTTCAAACAACGGGTTCATGTTTAACTCGAAGTTTAGGTTCATTTTTTACCTGGGTTTCAAACAACGGGTTCATGTTTGACTCGAAGTTTAGGTTCATGTTTGACCTGGGTTTCAAACAAGGGGTTCATGTTTGACTCGAAGTTTAGGTTCATTTTTTACCTAGGTTTCAAACAACGGGTTCATGTTTGACTCGAAGTTTTGGTTCATTTTTTACCTGGGTTTCAAACAACGGGTTCATGTTTAACTTGAAGTCTAGGTTCATATCTGACCTGGTTTCTAACAACGGGTTCATGTTTGACTCGAAGTTTAGGTTCATGTTTGACCTGGGTTTCAAACACCGGTTTCATGTTTGACCCGAAGTTTAGGTTCATGTTTGACCTGGGTTTCAAACAACGGGTTCATGTTTGACCCGAAGTTTAGGTTCATATCTGACCTGGGTTTCAAACAACGGGTTTATGTTTGACTCGAAGTTTAGGTTCATTTTTTACCTGGGTTTCAAACAACGGGATCATGTTTGACTCGAAGTTTAGGTTCATACCTGACCTGGTTTCAAACAACGGGTTCATGTTTGACTCGAAGTTTAGTTTCATGTTTGACCTGGGCTTCAAACAACAGGTTCATGTTTGACTCGAAGTTTAGGTTCTTGTTTGACCTGGGTTTCAAACACCGGTTTCATGTTTGACTAGATGTTTTGGTTCATGTTTGACCTGGGTTTCAAACAACGGGTTCATGTTTGACTCGAAGTTTAGGTTCATATCTGACCTGGGTTTCAAACAACGGATTCATGTTTGACTCGAAGTTTAGGTTCATGTTTGACCTGGGTTTCAAACAACGGGTTCATGTTTGACTCAAAGTTTAGGTTCATATCTGACCTGGGTTTCAAACAACGGGTTCATGTTTAACTCGAAGTTTAGGGTCATTTTTTACATGGGTTTCAAACAACGGGTTCATGTTTGACTCGAAGTTTAGGTTCATGTTTGACCTGGGTTTCAAACAAGGGGTTCATGTTTGACTCGAAGTTTAGGTTCATTTTTTACCTAGGTTTCAAACAACGGGTTCATGTTTGACTCGAAGTTTTGGTTCATTTTTTACCTGGGTTTCAAACAACGGGTTCATGTTTAACTTGAAGTCTAGGTTCATATCTGACCTGGTTTCTAACAACGGGTTCATGTTTGACTCGAAGTTTAGGTTCATGATTGACCTGGGTTTCAAACACCAGTTTCATGTTTGACCCGAAGTTTAGGTTCATGTTTGACCTGGGTTTCAAACAACGGGTTCATGTTTGACCCGAAGTTTAGGTTCATGTTTGACCTGGGTTTCAAACAACGGGTTCATGTTTGACTCGAAGTTTAGGTTCATATCTGACCTGGGTTTCAAACAACGGATTCATGTTTGACTCGAAGTTTAGGTTCATGTTTGACCTGGGTTTCAAACAACGGGTTCATGTTTGACTCAAGGTTTAGGTTCATATCTGACCTGGGTTTCAAACAACGGGTTCATGTTTAACTCGAAGTTTAGGTTCATTTTTTACCTGGGTTTCAAACAACGGGTTCATGTTTGACTCGAAGTTTAGGTTCATGTTTGACCTGGGTTTCAAACAAGGGGTTCATGTTTGACTCGAAGTTTAGGTTCATTTTTTACCTAGGTTTCAAACAACGGGTTCATGTTTGACTCGAAGTTTTGGTTCATTTTTTACCTGGGTTTCAAACAACGGGTTCATGTTTAACTTGAAGTCTAGGTTCATATCTGACCTGGTTTCTAACAACGGGTTCATGTTTGACTCGAAGTTTAGGTTCATGTTTGACCTGGGTTTCAAACACCGGTTTCATGTTTGACCCGAAGTTTAGGTTCATGTTTGACCTGGGTTTCAAACAACGGGTTCATGTTTGACCCGAAGTTTAGGTTCATATCTGACCTGGGTTTCAAACAACGGGTTCATGTTTGACTCGAAGTTTAGGTTCATTTTTTACCTGGGTTTCAAACAACGGGATCATGTTTGACTCGAAGTTTAGGTTCATACCTGACCTGGTTTCAAACAACGGGTTCATGTTTGACTCGAAGTTTAGTTTCATGTTTGACCTGGGCTTCAAACAACAGGTTCATGTTTGACTCGAAGTTTAGGTTCTTGTTTGACCTGGGTTTCAAACACCGGTTTCATGTTTGACTAGATGTTTTGGTTCATGTTTGACCTGGGTTTCAAACAACGGGTTCATGTTTGACTCGAAGTTTAGGTTCATATCTGACCTGGGTTTCAAACAACGGATTCATGTTTGACTCGAAGTTTAGGTTCATGTTTGACCTGGGTTTCAAACAACGGGTTCATGTTTGACTCAAAGTTTAGGTTCATATCTGACCTGGGTTTCAAACAACGGGTTCATGTTTAACTCGAAGTTTAGGGTCATTTTTTACATGGGTTTCAAACAACGGGTTCATGTTTGACTCGAAGTTTAGGTTCATGTTTGACCTGGGTTTCAAACAAGGGGTTCATGTTTGACTCGAAGTTTAGGTTCATTTTTTACCTAGGTTTCAAACAACGGGTTCATGTTTGACTCGAAGTTTTGGTTCATTTTTTACCTGGGTTTCAAACAACGGGTTCATGTTTGACTCGAAGTTTAGGTTCATGTTTGACCTGGGTTTCAAACAAGGGGTTCATGTTTGACTCGAAGTTTAGGTTCATTTTTTACCTAGGTTTCAAACAACGGGTTCATGTTTGACTCGAAGTTTTGGTTCATTTTTTACCTGGGTTTCAAACAACGGGTTCATGTTTAACTTGAAGTCTAGGTTCATATCTGACCTGGTTTCTAACAACGGGTTCATGTTTGACTCGAAGTTTAGGTTCATGTTTGACCTGGGTTTCAAACAACGGGTTCATGTTTGACTCGAAGTTTAGGTTCATTTTTTACCTGGGTTTCAAACAACGGGTTCATGTTTGACTCGAAGTTTAGGTTCATATCTGACCTGGGTTTCAAACAACGGATTCATGTTTGACTCGAAGTTTAGGTTCATTTTTTACCTAGGTTTCAAACAACGGGTTCATGTTTGACTCGAAGTTTTGGTTCATTTTTTACCTGGGTTTCAAACAACGGGATCATGTTTAACTTGAAGTCTAGGTTCATATCTGACCTGGTTTCTAACAACGGGTTCATGTTTGACTCGAAGTTTAGGTTCATGTTTGACCTGGGTTTCAAACACCGGTTTCATGTTTGACCCGAAGTTTAGGTTCATGTTTGACCTGGGTTTCAAACAACGGGTTCATGTTTGACCCGAAGTTTAGGTTCATGTTTGACCTGGGTTTCAAACAACGGGTTCATGTTTGACTCGAAGTTTAGGTTCATTTTTTACCTGGGTTTCAAACAACGGGTTCATGTTTGACTCGATGTTTAGGTTCATACCTGACCTGGTTTCAAACAACGGGTTCATGTTTGACTCGAAGTTTAGGCTCATGTTTGACCTGGGTTTCAAAGAACGGGTTCATGTTTGACTCAAAGTTTAGGTTCATATCTGACCTGGGTTTCAAACAACGGGTTCATGTTTGACTCGAAGTTTAGGTTCATTTTTTACCTGGGTTTCAAACAACGGGATCATGTTTGACTCGAAGTTTAGGTTCATACCTGACCTGGTTTCAAACAACGGGTTCATGTTTGACTCGAAGTTTAGTTTCATGTTTGACCTGGGCTTCAAACAACAGGTTCATGTTTGACTCGAAGTTTAGGTTCTTGTTTGACCTGGGTTTCAAACACCGGTTTCATGTTTGACTAGATGTTTAGGTTCATGTTTGACCTGGGTTTCAAACAACGGGTTCATGTTTGACTCGAAGTTTAGGTTCATATCTGACCTGGGTTTCAAACAACGGATTCATGTTTGACTCGAAGTTTAGGTTCATGTTTGACCTGGGTTTCAAACAACGGGTTCATGTTTGACTCAAAGTTTAGGTTCATATCTGACCTGGGTTTCAAACAACGGGTTCATGTTTAACTCGAAGTTTAGGGTCATTTTTTACATGGGTTTCAAACAACGGGTTCATGTTTGACTCGAAGTTTAGGTTCATGTTTGACCTGGGTTTCAAACAAGGGGTTCATGTTTGACTCGAAGTTTAGGTTCATTTTTTACCTAGGTTTCAAACAACGGGTTCATGTTTGACTCGAAGTTTTGGTTCATTTTTTACCTGGGTTTCAAACAACGGGTTCATGTTTAACTTGAAGTCTAGGTTCATATCTGACCTGGTTTCTAACAACGGGTTCATGTTTGACTCGAAGTTTAGGTTCATGTTTGACCTGGGTTTCAAACACCGGTTTCATGTTTGACCCGAAGTTTAGGTTCATGTTTGACCTGGGTTTCAAACAACGGGTTCATGTTTGACCCGAAGTTTAGGTTCATGTTTGACCTGGGTTTCAAACAACGGGTTCATGTTTGACTCGAAGTTTAGGTTCATTTTTTACCTGGGTTTCAAACAACGGGTTCATGTTTGACTCGAAGTTTAGGTTCATACCTGACCTGGTTTCAAACAACGGGTTCATGTTTGACTCGAAGTTTAGGCTCATGTTTGACCTGGGTTTCAAACAACGGGTTCATGTTTGACTCAAAGTTTAGGTTCATATCTGACCTGGGTTTCAAACAACGGGTTCATGTTTGACTCGAAGTTTAGGTTCATTTTTTACCTGGGTTTCAAACAACGGGTTCATGTTTGACTCGAAGTTTAGGTTCATACCTGACCTGGTTTCAAACAACGGGTTCATGTTTGACTCGAAGTTTAGTTTCATGTTTGACCTGGGCTTCAAACAACAGGTTCATGTTTGACTCGAAGTTTAGGTTCATGTTTGACCTGGGTTTCAAACACCGGTTTCATGTTTGACTAGATGTTTAGGTTCATGTTTGACCTGGGTTTCAAACAACGGGTTCATGTTTGACTCGAAGTTTAGGTTCATATCTGACCTGGGTTTCAAACAACGGATTCATGTTTGACTCGAAGTTTAGGTTAATGTTTGACCTGGGTTTCAAACAACGGGTTCATGTTTGACTCAAAGTTTAGGTTCATATCTGACCTGGGTTTCAAACAACGGGTTCATGTTTAACTCGAAGTTTAGGTTCATTTTTTACCTGGGTTTCAAACAACGGGTTCATGTTTGACTCGAAGTTTAGGTTCATGTTTGACCTGGGTTTCAAACAAGGGGTTCATGTTTGACTCGAAGTTTAGGTTCATTTTTTACCTAGGTTTCAAACAACGGGTTCATGTTTGACTCGAAGTTTTGGTTCATTTTTTACCTGGGTTTCAAACAACGGGTTCATGTTTAACTTGAAGTCTAGGTTCATATCTGACCTGGTTTCTAACAACGGGTTCATGTTTGACTCGAAGTTTAGGTTCATGTTTGACCTGGGTTTCAAACAACGGGTTCATGTTTGACTCGAAGTTTAGGTTCATTTTTTACCTGGGTTTCAAACAACGGGTTCATGTTTGACTCGAAGTTTAGGTTCATATCTGACCTGGGTTTCAAACAACGGATTCATGTTTGACTCGAAGTTTAGGTTCATGTTTGACCTGGGTTTCAAACAACGGGTTCATGTTTGACCCGAAGTTTAGGTTCATGTTTGACCTGGGTTTCAAACAATGGGTTCATGTTTGACTCGAAGTTTAGGTTCATATCTGACCTGGGTTTCAAACAACGGATTCATGTTTGACTCGAAGTTTAGGTTCATGTTTGACCTGGGTTTCAAACAACGGGTTCATGTTTGACCCGAAGTTTAGGTTCATGTTTGACCTGGGTTTCAAACAACGGGTTCATGTTTGACTCGAAGTTTAGGTTCATTTTTTACCTGGGTTTCAAACAACGGGTTCATGTTTGACTCGAAGTTTAGGTTCATACCTGACCTGGTTTCAAACAACGGGTTCATGTTTGACTCGAAGTTTAGGCTCATGTTTGACCTGGGTTTGAAACAACGGGTTCATGTTTGACTCAAAGTTTAGGTTCATATCTGACCTGGGTTTCAAACAATGGGTTCATGTTTGACTCGAAGTTTAGGTTCATTTTTTACCTGGGTTTCAAACAACGGGTTCATGTTTGACTCGAAGTTTAGGTTCATAACTGACCTGGTTTCAAACAACGGGTTCATGTTTGACTCGAAGTTTAGTTTCATGTTTGACCTGGGCTTCAAACAACAGGTTCATGTTTGACTCGAAGTTTAGGTTCATGTTTGACCTGGGTTTCAAACACCGGTTTCATGTTTGACTAGATGTTTAGGTTCATGTTTGACCTGGGTTTCAAACAACGGGTTCATGTTTGACTCGAAGTTTAGGTTCATATCTGACCTGGGTTTCAAACAACGGATTCATGTTTGACTCGAAGTTTAGGTTCATGTTTGACCTGGGTTTCAAACAACGGGTTCATGTTTGACTCAATGTTTAGGTTCATATCTGACCTGGGTTTCAAACAACGGGTTCATGTTTAACTCGAAGTTTAGGTTCATTTTTTACCTGGGTTTCAAACAACGGGTTCATGTTTGACTCGAAATTTAGGTTCATGTTTGACCTGGGTTTCAAACAAGGGGTTCATATTTGACTCGAAGTTTAGGTTCATTTTTTACCTAGGTTTCAAACAACGGGTTCATGTTTGACTCGAAGTTTTGGTTCATTTTTTACCTGGGTTTCAAACAACGGGTTCATGTTTAACTTGAAGTCTAGGTTCATATCTGACCTGGTTTCTAACAACGGGTTCATGTTTGACTCGAAGTTTAGGTTCATGTTTGACCTGGGTTTCAAACACCGGTTTCATGTTTGACCCGAAGTTTAGGTTCATGTTTGACCTGGGTTTCAAACAACGGGTTCATGTTTGACCCGAAGTTTAGGTTCATGTTTGACCTGGGTTTCAAACAACGGGTTCATGTTTGACTCGAAGTTTAGGTTCATTTTTTACCTGGGTTTCAAACAACGGGTTCATGTTTGACTTGAAGTTTAGCTTCATACCTGACCTGGTTTCAAACAACAGGTTCATGTTTGACTCGAAGTTTAGGCTCATGTTTGACCTGGGTTTCAAACAACGGGTTCATGTTTGACTCAAAGTTTAGGTTCATATCTGACCTGGGTTTCAAACAACGGGTTCATGTTTGACTCGAAGTTTAGGTTCATTTTTTACCTGGGTTTCAAACAACGGGTTCATGTTTGACTCGAAGTTTAGGTTCATACCTGACCTGGTTTCAAACAACGGGTTCATGTTTGACTCGAAGTTTAGTTTCATGTTTGACCTGGGCTTCAAACAACAGATTCATGTTTGACTCGAAGTTTAGGTTCATGTTTGACCTGGGTTTCAAACACCGGTTTCATGTTTGACTAGATGTTTAGGTTCATGTTTGACCTGGGTTTCAAACAACGGGTTCATGTTTGACTCGAAGTTTAGGTTCATATCTGACCTGGGTTTCAAACAACGGATTCATGTTTGACTCGAAGTTTAGGTTCATGTTTGACCTGGGTTTCAAACAACGGGTTCATGTTTGACTCAAAGTTTAGGTTCATATCTGACCTGGGTTTCAAACAACGGGTTCATGTTTAACTCGAAGTTTAGGTTCATTTTTTACCTGGGTTTCAAACAACGGGTTCATGTTTGACTCGAAGTTTAGGTTCATGTTTGACCTGGGTTTCAAACAAGGGGTTCATGTTTGACTCGAAGTTTAGGTTCATTTTTTACCTAGGTTTCAAACAACGGGTTCATGTTTGACTCGAAGTTTTGGTTCATTTTTTACCTGGGTTTCAAACAACGGGTTCATGTTTAACTTGAAGTCTAGGTTCATATCTGACCTGGTTTCTAACAACGGGTTCATGTTTGACTCGAAGTTTAGGTTCATGTTTGACCTGGGTTTCAAACACCGGTTTCATGTTTGACTCGATGTTTAGGTTCATGTTTGACCTGGGTTTCAAACAACGGGTTCATTTTTTATTCGAAGTTTAGGTTCATTTTTGACCTGGGTTTCAAACAACGGGTTCATTTTTGACTCGAAGTTTAGGTTCATGTTTGACCTGGGTTTCAAACAACGGGTTCATGTTTGACTCGAAGTTTAGGTTCATGTTTGACCTAGGTTTCAAACAACGGGTTCATGTTTGACTCGAAGTTTAGGTTCATTTTTGACCTGGGTTTCAAACAACGGGTTCATGTTTGACTCGAAGTTTAGGTTCATATCTGACCTGGGTTTCAAACAACGGATTCATGTTTGACTCGAAGTTTAGGTTCATGTTTGACCTGGGTTTCAAACAACGGGTTCATGTTTGACCCGAAGTTTAGGTTCATGTTTGACCTGGGTTTCAAACAACGGGTTCATGTTTGACTCGAAGTTTAGGTTCATATCTGACCTGGGTTTCAAACAACGGATTCATGTTTGACTCGAAGTTTAGGTTCATGTTTGACCTGGGTTTCAAACAACGGGTTCATGTTTGACCCGAAGTTTAGGTTCATGTTTGACCTGGGTTTCAAACAACGGGTTCATGTTTGACTCGAAGTTTAGGTTCATTTTTTACCTGGGTTTCAAACAACGGGTTCATGTTTGACTCGAAGTTTAGGTTCATACCTGACCTGGTTTCAAACAACGGGTTCATGTTTGACTCGAAGTTTAGGCTCATGTTTGACCTGGGTTTCAAACAACGGGTTCATGTTTGACTCAAAGTTTGGTTCATATCTGACCTGGGTTTCAAACAACGGGTTCATGTTTGACTCGAAGTTTAGGTTCATTTTTTACCTGGGTTTCAAACAACGGGTTCATGTTTAACTCGAAGTTTAGGTTCATACCTGACCTGGTTTCAAACAACGGGTTCATGTTTGACTCGAAGTTTAGTTTCATGTTTGACCTGAGCTTCAAACAACAGGTTCATGTTTGACTCGAAGTTTAGGTTCATGTTTGACCTGGGTTTCAAACACCGGTTTCATGTTTGACTAGATGTTTAGGTTCATGTTTGACCTGGGTTTCAAACAACGGGTTCATGTTTGACTCGAAGTTTAGGTTCATATCTGACCTGGGTTTCAAACAACGGATTCATGTTTGACTCGAAGTTTAGGTTCATGTTTGACCTGGGTTTCAAACAACGGGTTCATGTTTGACTCAAAGTTTAGGTTCATATCTGACCTGGGTTTCAAACAACGGGTTCATGTTTGACTCGAAGTTTAGGTTCATTTTTTACCTGGGTTTCAAACAACGGGTTCATGTTTGACTCGAAGTTTAGGTTCATACCTGACCTGGTTTCAAACAACGGGTTCATGTTTGACTCGAAGTTTAGTTTCATGTTTGACCTGGGCTTCAAACAACAGGTTCATGTTTGACTCGAAGTTTAGGTTCATGTTTGACCTGGGTTTCAAACACCGGTTTCATGTTTGACTCGATGTTTAGGTTCATGTTTGACCTGGGTTTCAAACAACGGGTTCATGTTTGACTCGAAGTTTAGGTTCATATCTGACCTGGCTTTCAAACAACGGGTTCATGTTTGACTAGATGTTTAGGTTCATGTTTGACCTGGGTTTCAAACAACGGGTTCATGTTTGACTCGAAGTTTAGGTTCATATCTGACCTGGGTTTCAAACAACGGATTCATGTTTGACTCGAAGTTTAGGTTCATGTTTGACCTGGGTTTCAAACAACGGGTTCATGTTTGACTCAAACTTTAGGTTCATATCTGACCTGGGTTTCAAACAACGGGTTCATGTTTGACTCGAAGTTTAGGTTCATTTTTTACTTGGGTTTCAAACAACGGGTTCATGTTTGACTCGAAGTTTAGGTTCATACCTGACCTGGTTTCAAACAACGGGTTCATGTTTGACTCGAAGTTTAGTTTCATGTTTGACCTGGGCTTCAAACAACAGGTTCATGTTTGACTCGAAGTTTAGGTTCATGTTTGACCTGGGTTTCAAACACCGGTTTCATGTTTGACTCGATGTTTAGGTTCATGTTTGACCTGGGTTTCAAACAACGGGTTCATGTTTGACTCGAAGTTTAGGTTCATATCTGACCTGGCTTTCAAACAACGGGTTCATGTTTGACTCGAAGTTTAGGTTCATGTTTGACCTGGGTTTCAAACAAGGGGTTCATGTTTGACTCGAAGTTTAGGTTCATTTTTTACCTAGGTTTCAAACAACGGGTTCATGTTTGACTCGAAGTTTAGGTTCATGTTTGACCTGGGTTTCAAACACCGGTTTCATGTTTGACTCGATGTTTAGGTTCATGTTTGACCTGGGTTTCAAACAACGGGTTCATTTTTTATTCGAAGTTTAGGTTCATTTTTGACCTGGGTTTCAAACAACGGGTTCATTTTTGACTCGAAGTTTAGGTTCATGTTTGACCTGGGTTTCAAACAACGGGTTCATGTTTGACTCGAAGTTTAGGTTCATGTTTGACCTAGGTTTCAAACAACGGGTTCATGTTTGACTCGAAGTTTAGGTTCATTTTTGACCTGGGTTTCAAACAACGGGTTCATGTTTGACTCGAAGTTTAGGTTCATATCTGACTTGGGTTTCAAACAATGGATTCATGTTTGACTCGAAGTTTAGGTTCATGTTTGACCTGGGTTTCAAACAACGGGTTCATGTTTGACCCGAAGTTTAGGTTCATGTTTGACCTGGGTTTCAAACAACGGGTTCATGTTTGACTCGAAGTTTAGGTTCATATCTGACCTGGGTTTCAAACAACGGATTCATGTTTGACTCGAAGTTTAGGTTCATGTTTGACCTGGGTTTCAAACAACGGGTTCATGTTTGACCCGAAGTTTAGGTTCATGTTTGACCTGGGTTTCAAACAACGGGTTCATGTTTGACTCGAAGTTTAGGTTCATTTTTTACCTGGGTTTCAAACAACGGGTTCATGTTTGACTCGAAGTTTAGGTTCATACCTGACCTGGTTTCAAACAACGGGTTCATGTTTGACTTGAAGTTTAGGCTCATGTTTGACCTGGGTTTCAAACAACGGGTTCATGTTTGACTCAAAGTTTAGGTTCATATCTGACCTGGGTTTCAAACAACGGGTTCATGTTTGACTCGAAGTTTAGGTTCATTTTTTACCTGGGTTTCAAACAACGGGTTCATGTTTGACTCGAAGTTTAGGTTCATACCTGACCTGGTTTCAAACAACGGGTTCATGTTTGACTCGAAGTTTAGTTTCATGTTTGACCTGGGCTTCAAACAACAGGTTCATGTTTGACTCGAAGTTTAGGTTCATGTTTGACCTGGGTTTCAAACACCGGTTTCATGTTTGACTAGATGTTTAGGTTCATGTTTGACCTGGGTTTAAAACAACGGGTTCATGTTTGACTCGAAGTTTAGGTTCATATCTGACCTGGGTTTCAAAAAACGGATTAATGTTTAACTCAAAGTTTAGGTTCATGTTTGACCTGGGTTTCAAACAACGGGTTCATGTTTGACTCGAAGTTTAGGTTCATTTTTGACCTGGGTTTCAAACAACAGGTTCATTTTTGACTCGAAGTTTAGGTTCATGTTTGACCTGGGTTTCAAACAACGGGTTCATGTTTGACTCGAAGTTTAGGTTCATGTTTGACCTAGGTTTCAAACAACGGGTTCATGTTTGACTCGAAGTTTAGGTTCATTTTTGACCTGGGTTTCAAACAACGGGTTCATGTTTGACTCGAAGTTTAGGTTCATATCTGACCTGGGTTTCAAACAACGGATTCATGTTTGACTCGAAGTTTAGGTTCATGTTTGACCTGGGTTTCAAACAACGGGTTCATGTTTGACCCGAAGTTTAGTGTCATGTTTGACCTGGGTTTCAAACAACGGGTTCATGTTTGACTCGAAGTTTAGGTTCATATCTAACCTGGGTTTCAAACAACGGATTCATGTTTGACTCGAAGTTTAGGTTCATGTTTGACCTGGGTTTCAAACAACGGGTTCATGTTTGACCCGAAGTTTAGGTTCATGTTTGACCTGGGTTTCAAACAACGGGTTCATGTTTGACTCGAAGTTTAGGTTCATTTTTTACCTGGGTTTCAAACAACGGGTTCATGTTTGACTCGAAGTTTAGGTTCATACCTGACCTGGTTTCAAACAACGGGTTCATGTTTGACTCGAAGTTTAGGCTCATGTTTGACCTGGGTTTCAAACAACGGGTTCATGTTTGACTCAAAGTTTAGGTTCATATCTGACCTGGGTTTCAAACAACGGGTTCATGTTTGACTCGAAGTTTAGGTTCATTTTTTACCTGGGTTTCAAACAACGGGTTCATGTTTGACTCGAAGTTTAGGTTCATACCTGACCTGGTTTCAAACAACGGGTTCATGTTTGACTCGAAGTTTAGTTTCATGTTTGACTTGGGCTTCAAACAACAGGTTCATGTTTGACTCGAAGTTTAGGTTCATGTTTGACCTGGGTTTCAAACACCGGTTTCATGTTTGACTAGATGTTTAGGTTCATGTTTGACCTGGGTTTCAAACAACGGGTTCATGTTTGACTCGAAGTTTAGGTTCATATCTGACCTGGGTTTCAAACAACGGATTCATGTTTGACTCGAAGTTTAGGTTCATGTTTGACCTGGGTTTCAAACAACGGGTTCATGTTTGACTCAAAGTTTAGGTTCATATCTGACCTGGGTTTCAAACAACGGGTTCATGTTTGACTCGAAGTTTAGGTTCATTTTTTACCTGGGTTTCAAACAACGGATTCATGTTTGACTCGAAGTTTAGGTTCATACCTGACCTGGTTTCAAACAACGGGTTCATGTTTGACTCGAAGTTTAGTTTCATGTTTGACCTGGGCTTCAAACAACAGGTTCATGTTTGACTCGAAGTTTAGGTTCATGTTTGACCTGGGTTTCAAACACCGGTTTCATGTTTGACTCGATGTTTAGGTTCATGTTTGACCTGGGTTTCAAACAACGGGTTCATGTTTGACTCGAAGTTTAGGTTCATATCTGACCTGGCTTTCAAACAACGGATTCATGTTTGACTAGATGTTTAGGTTCATGTTTGACCTGGGTTTCAAACAACGGGTTCATGTTTGACTCGAAGTTTAGGTTCATATCTGACCTGGGTTTCAAACAACGGATTCATGTTTGACTCGAAGTTTAGGTTCATGTTTGACCTGGGTTTCAAACAACGGGTTCATGTTTGACTCAAAGTTTAGGTTCATATCTGACCTAGGTTTCAAACAACGGGTTCATGTTTGACTCGAAGTTTAGGTTCATTTTTTACCTGGGTTTCAAACAACGGGTTCATGTTTGACTCGAAGTTTAGGTTCATACCTGACCTGGGCTTCAAACAACAGGTTCATATCTGACTCGAAGTTTAGGTTCATGTTTGACCTGGGTTTCAAACACCGGTTTCATGTTTGACTTGATGTTTAGGTTCATGTTTGACCTGGGTTTCAAACAACGGGTTCATGTTTGACTCGAAGTTTAGGTTCATATCTGACCTGGCTTTCAAACTACGGGTTCATGTTTGACTCGAAGTTTAGGTTCATGTTTGACCTGGGTTTCAAACAAGGGGTTCATGTTTGACTCGAAGTTTAGGTTCATTTTTTACCTAGGTTTCAAACAACGGGTTCATGTTTGACTCGAAGTTTAGGTTCATGTTTGACCTGGGTTTCAAACACCGGTTTCATGTTTGACTCGATGTTTAGGTTCATGTTTGACCTGGGTTTCAAACAACGGGTTCATTTTTTATTCGAAGTTTAGGTTCATTTTTTACCTGGGTTTCAAACAACGGGTTCATTTTTGACTCGAAGTTTAGGTTCATGTTTGACCTGGGTTTCAAACAACGGGTTCATGTTTGACTCGAAGTTTAGGTTCATGTTTGACCTAGGTTTCAAACAACGGGTTCATGTTTGACTCGAAGTTTAGGTTCATTTTTGACCTGGGTTTCAAACAACGGGTTCATGTTTGACTCGAAGTTTAGGTTCATATCTGACCTGGGTTTCAAACAACGGATTCATGTTTGACTCGAAGTTTAGGTTCATGTTTGACCTGGGTTTCAAACAACGGGTTCATGTTTGACCCGAAGTTTAGGTTCATGTTTGACCTGGGTTTCAAACAACGGGTTCATGTTTGACTCGAAGTTTAGGTTCATATCTGACCTGGGTTTCAAACAACGGATTCATGTTTGACTCGAAGTTTAGGTTCATGTTTGACCTGGGCTTCAAACAACGGGTTCATGTTTGACCCGAAGTTTAGGTTCATGTTTGACCTGGGTTTCAAACAACGGGTTCATGTTTGACTCGAAGTTTAGGTTCATTTTTTACCTGGGTTTCAAACAACGGGTTCATGTTTGACTCGAAGTTTAGGTTCATACCTGACCTGGTTTCAAACAACGGGTTCATGTTTGACTCGAAGTTTAGGCTCATGTTTGACCTGGGTTTCAAACAACGGGTTCATGTTTGACTCAAAGTTTAGGTTCATATCTGACCTGGGTTTCAAACAACGGGTTCATGTTTGACTCGAAGTTTAGGTTCATGTTTGACCTAGGTTTCAAACAACGGGTTCATGTTTGACTCGAAGTTTAGGTTCATTTTTGACCTGGGTTTCAAACAACGGGTTCATGTTTGACTCGAAGTTTAGGTTCATATCTGACCTGGGTTTCAAACAACGGATTCATGTTTGACTCGAAGTTTAGGTTCATGTTTGACCTGGGTTTCAAACAACGGGTTCATGTTTGACCCGAAGTTTAGGTTCATGTTTGACCTGGGTTTCAAACAACGGGTTCATGTTTGACTCGAAGTTTAGGTTCATATCTGACCTGGGTTTCAAACAACGGATTCATGTTTGACTCGAAGTTTAGGTTCATGTTTGACCTGGGTTTCAAACAACGGGTTCATGTTTGACCCGAAGTTTAGGTTCATGTTTGACCTGGGTTTCAAACAACGGGTTCATGTTTGACTCGAAGTTTAGGTTCATTTTTTACCTGGGTTTCAAACAACGGGTTCATGTTTGACTCGAAGTTTAGGTTCATACCTGACCTGGTTTCAAACAACGGGTTCATGTTTGACTCGAAGTTTAGGCTCATGTTTGACCTGGGCTTCAAAAAACAGGTTCATGTTTGACTCGAAGTTTAGGTTCATGTTTGACCTGGGTTTCAAACACCGGTTTCATGTTTGACTAGATGTTTAGGTTCATGTTTGACCTGGGTTTCAAACAACGGGTTCATGTTTGACTCGAAGTTTAGGTTCATATCTGACCTGGGTTTCAAACAACGGATTAATGTTTAACTCGAAGTTTAGGTTCATGTTTGACCTGGGTTTCAAACAACGGGTTCATGTTTGACTCGAAGTTTAGGTTCATGTTTGACCTGGGTTTCAAACAACGGGTTCATGTTTGACTCGTAGTTTAGGTTCATGTTTGACCTGGGTTTCAAACAACGGGTTCATGTTTGACTCGAAGTTTAGGTTCATATCTGACCTGGGTTTCAAACAACGGATTCATGTTTGACTCGAAGTTTAGGTTCATGTTTAACCTGGGTTTCAAACAACGGGTTCATGTTTGACCCGAAGTTTAGGTTCATGTTTGACCTAGGTTTCAAACAACGGGTTCATGTTTGACTCGAAGTTTAGGTTCATTTTTTACCTGGGTTTCAAACAACGGGTTCATGTTTGACTCGAAGTTTAGGTTCATACCTGACCTGGTTTCAAACAACGGGTTCATGTTTGACTCGAAGTTTAGGCTCATGTTTGACCTGGGTTTCAAACAACGGGTTCATGTTTGACTTAAAGTTTAGGTTCATATCTGACCTGGGTTTCAAACAACGGGTTCATGTTTGACACGAAGTTTAGGCTCATGTTTGACCTGGGTTTCAAACAACGGGTTCATGTTTGACTCAAAGTTTAGGTTCATATCTGACCTGGGTTTCAAACAACGGATTCATGTTTGACTCGAAGTTTAGGTTCATGTTTGACCTGGGTTTCAAACAACGGGTTCATGTTTGACCCGAAGTTTTGGTTCATGTTTGACCTGGGTTTCAAACAGCGGGTTCATGTTTGACTCGAAGTTTAGGTTCATTTTTTACCTGGGTTTCAAACAACGGGTTCATGTTTGACTCGAAGTTTAGGTTCATACCTGACCTGGTTTCAAACAACGGGTTCATGTTTGACTCGAAGTTTAGTTTCATGTTTGACCTGGGCTTCAAACAACAGGTTCATGTTTGACTCGAAGTTTAGGTTCATGTTTGACCTGGGTTTCAAACACCGGTTTCATGTTTGACTCCATGTTTAGGTTCATGTTTGACCTGGGTTTCAAACAACGGGTTCATGTTTGACTCGAAGTTTAGGTTCATATCTGACCTGGCTTTCAAACAACGGGTTCATGTTTGACTCGAAGTTTAGGTTCATGTTTGACCTGGGTTTCAAACAAGGGGTTCATGTTTGACTCGAAGTTTAGGTTCATTTTTTACCTAGGTTTCAAACAACGGGTTCATGTTTGACTCGAAGTTTAGGTTCATGTTTGACCTGGGTTTCAAACACCGGTTTCATGTTTGACTCGATGTTTAGGTTCATGTTTGACCTGGGTTTCAAACAACGGGTTCATTTTTTATTCGAAGTTTAGGTTCATTTTTTACCTGGGTTTCAAACAATGGGTTCATTTTTGACTCGAAGTTTAGGTTCATGTTTGACCTGGGTTTCAAACAACGGGTTCATGTTTGACTCGAAGTTTAGGTTCATGTTTGACCTAGGTTTCAAACAACGGGTTCATGTTTGACTCGAAGTTTAGGTTCATGTTTGACCTGGGTTTCAAACAACGGGTTCATGTTTGACCCGAAGTTTAGGTTCATGTTTGACCTGGGTTTCAAACAACGGGTTCATGTTTGACTCGAAGTTTAGGTTCATATCTGACCTGGGTTTCAAACAACGGATTCATGTTTGACTCGAAGTTTAGGTTCATGTTTGACCTGGGTTTCAAACAACGGGTTCATGTTTGACCCAAAGTTTAGGTTCATGTTTGACCTGGGTTTCAAACAACGGGTTCATGTTTGACTCGAAGTTTAGGTTCATTTTTTACCTGGGTTTCAAACAACGGGTTCATGTTTGACTCGAAGTTTAGGTTCATACCTGACCTGGTTTCAAACAACGGGTTCATGTTTGACTCGAAGTTTAGGCTCATGTTTGACCTGGGTTTCAAACAACGGGTTCATGTTTGACTCAAAGTTTAGGTTCATATCTGACCTGGGTTTCAAACAACGGGTTCATGTTTGACTCGAAGTTTAGGTTCATTTTTTACCTGGGTTTCAAACAACGGGTTCATGTTTGACTCGAAGTTTAGGTTCATACCTGACCTGGTTTCAAACAACGGGTTCATGTTTGACTCGAAGTTTAGTTTCATGTTTGACCTGGGCTTCAAACAACAGGTTCATGTTTGACTCGAAGTTTAGGTTCATGTTTGACCTGGGTTTCAAACACCGGTTTCATGTTTGACTAGATGTTTAGGTTCATGTTTGACCTGGGTTTCAAACAACGGGTTCATGTTTGACTCGAAGTTTAGGTTCATATCTGACCTGGGTTTCAAACAACGGATTAATGTTTAACTCGAAGTTTAGGTTCATGTTTGACTTGGGTTTCAAACAACGGGTTCATGTTTGACTCGAAGTTTAGGTTCATGTTTGACCTGGGTTTCAAACAACGGGTTCATGTTTGACTCGTAGTTTAGGTTCATGTTTGACCTGGGTTTCAAACAACGGGTTCATGTTTGACTCGAAGTTTAGGTTCATATCTGACCTGGGTTTCAAACAACGGATTCATGTTTGACTCGAAGTTTAGGTTCATGTTTGACCTGGGTTTCAAACAACGGGTTCATGTTTGACCCGAAGTTTAGGTTCATGTTTGACCTAGGTTTCAAACAACGGGTTCATGTTTGACTCGAAGTTTAGGTTCATTTTTTACCTGGGTTTCAAACAACGGGTTCATGTTTGACTCGAAGTTTAGGTTCATACCTGACCTGGTTTCAAACAACGGGTTCATGTTTGACTCGAAGTTTAGGCTCATGTTTGACCTGGGTTTCAAACAACGGGTTCATGTTTGACTTAAATTTTAGGTTCATATCTGACCTGGGTTTCAAACAACGGGTTCATGTTTGACTCGAAGTTTAGGCTCATGTTTGACCTGGGTTTCAAACAACGGGTTCATGTTTGACTCAAAGTTTAGGTTCATATCTGACCTGGGTTTCAAACAACGGATTCATGTTTGACTCGAAGTTTAGGTTCATGTTTGACCTGGGTTTCAAACAACGGGTTCATGTTTGACCCGAAGTTTTGGTTCATGTTTGACCTGGGTTTCAAACAGCGGGTTCATGTTTGACTCGAAGTTTAGGTTCATTTTTTACCTGGGTTTCAAACAACAAGTTCATGTTTGACTCGAAGTTTAGGTTCATACCTGACCTGGTTTCAAACAACGGGTTCATGTTTGACTCGAAGTTTAGTTTCATGTTTGACCTGGGCTTCAAACAACAGGTTCATGTTTGACTCGAAGTTTAGGTTCATGTTTGACCCGGGTTTCAAACACCGGTTTCATGTTTGACTCGATGTTTAGGTTCATGTTTGACCTGGGTTTCAAACAACGGGTTCATGTTTGACTAGATGTTTAGGTTCATGTTTGACCTGGGTTTCAAACAACGGGTTCATGTTTGACTCGTAGTTTAGGTTCATGTTTGACCTGGGTTTCAAACAACGGGTTCATGTTTGACTCGAAGTTTAGGTTCATATCTGACCTGGGTTTTAAACACCGGTTTCATGTTTGACTCGAAGTTTAGGTTCATGTTTGACCTGGGTTTCAAACAACGGCTTCATGTTTGACTCGATGTTTAGGTTCATGTTTGACCTGGGTTTCAAACAACGGGTTCATGTTTGACTCGTAGTTTAGGTTCATGTTTGACCTGGGTTTCAAACAACGGGTTCATGTTTGACCCGAAGTTTTGGTTCATGTTTGACCTGGGTTTCAAACAGCGGGTTCATGTTTGACTCGAAGTTTAGGTTCATTTTTTACCTGGGTTTCAAACAACGGGTTCATGTTTGACTCGAAGTTTAGGTTCATACCTGACCTGGTTTCAAACAACGGGTTCATGTTTGACTCGAAGTTTAGTTTCATGTTTGACCTGGGCTTCAAACAACAGGTTCATGTTTGACTCGAAGTTTAGGTTCATGTTTGACCCGGGTTTCAAACACCGGTTTCATGTTTGACTCGATGTTTAGGTTCATGTTTGACCTGGGTTTCAAACAACGGGTTCATGTTTGACTAGATGTTTAGGTTCATGTTTGACCTGGGTTTCAAACAACGGGTTCATGTTTGACTCGTAGTTTAGGTTCATGTTTGACCTGGGTTTCAAACAACGGGTTCATGTTTGACTCGAAGTTTAGGTTCATATCTGACCTGGGTTTCAAACACCGGTTTCATGTTTGACTCGAAGTTTAGGTTCATGTTTGACCTGGGTTTCAAACAACGGCTTCATGTTTGACTCGATGTTTAGGTTCATGTTTGACCTGGGTTTCAAACAACGGGTTCATGTTTGACTCGTAGTTTAGGTTCATGTTTGACCTGGGTTTCAAACAACGGGTTCATGTTTGACTCGAAGTTTAGGTTCATATCTGACCTGGGTTTCAAACAACGGATTCATGTTTGACTCGAAGTTTAGGTTCATGTTTGACCTGGGTTTCATACAACGGATTCATGTTTGACTCGAAGTTTAGGTTCATACCTGACCTGGTTTCAAACAACGGGTTCATGTTTGACTCGAAGTTTAGTTTCATGTTTGACCTGGGCTTCAAACAACAGGTTCATGTTTGACTCGAAGTTTAGGTTCATGTTTGACCTGGGTTTCAAACACCGATTTCATGTTTGACTCGATGTTTAGGTTCATGTTTGACCTGGGTTTCAAACAACGGGTTCATGTTTGACTCGAAGTTTAGGTTCATATCTGACCTGGGTTTCAAACAACGGATTCATGTTTGACTCGAAGTTTAGGTTCATGTTTGACCTGGGTTTCAAACAACGGGTTCATGTTTGACTCGATGTTTAGGTTCATGTTTGACCTGGGTTTCAAACAACGGGTTCATGTTTGACTCGTAGTTTAGGTTCATGTTTGACCTGGGTTTCAAACAACGGGTTCATGTTTGACTCGAAGTTTAGGTTCATATCTGACCTGGGTTTCAAACAACGGATTCATGTTTGACTCAAAGTTTAGGTTCATATCTGACCTGGGTTTCAAACAACGGGTTCATGTTTGACTCGAAGTTTAGGTTCATTTTTTACCTGGGTTTCAAACAACGGGTTCATGTTTGACTCGAAGTTTAGGTTCATACCTGACCTGGTTTCAAACAACGGGTTCATGTTTGACTCGAAGTTTAGTTTCATGTTTGACCTGGGCTTCAAACAACAGGTTCATGTTTGACTCGAAGTTTAGGTTCATGTTTGACCTGGGTTTCAAACACCGGTTTCATGTTTGACTAGATGTTTAGGTTCATGTTTGACCTGGGTTTCAAACAACGGGTTCATGTTTGACTCGAAGTTTAGGTTCATATCTGACCTGGGTTTCAAACAACGGATTAATGTTTAACTCGAAGTTTAGGTTCATGTTTGACTTGGGTTTCAAACAACGGGTTCATGTTTGACTCGAAGTTTAGGTTCATGTTTGACCTGGGTTTCAAACAACGGGTTCATGTTTGACTCGTAGTTTAGGTTCATGTTTGACCTGGGTTTCAAACAACGGGTTCATGTTTGACTCGAAGTTTAGGTTCATATCTGACCTGGGTTTCAAACAACGGATTCATGTTTGACTCGAAGTTTAGGTTCATGTTTGACCTGGGTTTCAAACAACGGGTTCATGTTTGACCCGAAGTTTAGGTTCATGTTTGACCTAGGTTTCAAACAACGGGTTCATGTTTGACTCGAAGTTTAGGTTCATTTTTTACCTGGGTTTCAAACAACGGGTTCATGTTTGACTCGAAGTTTAGGTTCATACCTGACCTGGTTTCAAACAACGGGTTCATGTTTGACTCGAAGTTTAGGCTCATGTTTGACCTGGGTTTCAAACAACGGGTTCATGTTTGACTTAAAGTTTAGGTTCATATCTGACCTGGGTTTCAAACAACGGGTTCATGTTTGACTCGAAGTTTAGGCTCATGTTTGACCTGGGTTTCAAACAACGGGTTCATGTTTGACTCAAAGTTTAGGTTCATATCTGACCTGGGTTTCAAACAACGGATTCATGTTTGACTCGAAGTTTAGGTTCATGTTTGACCTGGGTTTCAAACAACGGGTTCATGTTTGACCCGAAGTTTTGGTTCATGTTTGACCTGGGTTTCAAACAGCGGGTTCATGTTTGACTCGAAGTTTAGGTTCATTTTTTACCTGGGTTTCAAACAACGGGTTCATGTTTGACTCGAAGTTTAGGTTCATACCTGACCTGGTTTCAAACAACGGGTTCATGTTTGACTCGAAGTTTAGTTTCATGTTTGACCTGGGCTTCAAACAACAGGTTCATGTTTGACTCGAAGTTTAGGTTCATGTTTGACCTGGGTTTCAAACACCGGTTTCATGTTTGACTCGATGTTTAGGTTCATGTTTGACCTGGGTTTCAAACAACGGGTTCATGTTTGACTCGAAGTTTAGGTTCATATCTGACCTGGGTTTCAAACAACGGATTCATGTTTGACTCGAAGTTTAGGTTCATGTTTGACCTGGGTTTCAAACAACGGGTTCGTGTTTGACTCGATGTTTAGGTTCATGTTTGACCTGGGTTTCAAACAACGGGTTCATGTTTGACTCGTAGTTTAGGTTCATGTTTGACCTGGGTTTCAAACAACGGGTTCATGTTTGACTCGAAGTTTAGGTTCATATCTGACCTGGGTTTCAAACAACGGATTCATGTTTGACTCGAAGTTTAGGTTCATGTTTGACCTGGGTTTCAAACAACGGGTTCATGTTTGACTCGAAGTTTAGGTTCATGTTTGACCTGGGTTTCAAACAAGGGGTTCATGTTGGACTCGAAGTTTAGGTTCCTTTTTTACCTGGGTTTTAAACAACGGATTCATGTTTGACTCGAAGTTTAGGTTCATTTTTTACCTAGGTTTCAAACAACGGGTTCATGTTTGACTCGAAGTCTAGGTTCATATCTGACCTGGTTTCAAACAACGGGTTCATGTTTGACTCAAAGTTTAGGTTCATGTTTGACCTGGGTTTCAAACACCGGTTTCATGTTTGACTCGATGTTTAGGTTCATGTTTGACCTTGGTTTCAAAAAACGGGTTCATGTTTGACTCGAAGTTTAGGTTCATTTTTTACCTAGGTTTCAAACAACGGGTTCATGTTTGACTCGAAGTTTAGGTTCATACCTGACCTGGTTTCAAACAACGGGTTCATGTTTGACTCGAAGTTTAGGTTCATGTTTGACCTGGGTTTCAAACAACGGGTTCATGTTTGACTCGAAGTCTAGGTTCATATCTGACCTGGTTTCAAACAACGGGTTCATGTTTGACTCAAAGTTTAGGTTCATGTTTGACCTGGGTTTCAAACACCGGTTTCATGTTTGACTCGATGTTTAGGTTCATGTTTGACCTTGGTTTCAAAAAACGGGTTCATGATTGACTCGAAGTTTAGGTTCATTTTTTACCTAGGTTTCAAACAACGGGTTCATGTTTGACTCGAAGTTTAGGTTCATACCTGACCTGGTTTCAAACAACGGGTTCATGTTTGACTCGAAGTTTAGGTTCATGTTTGACCTGGGTTTCAAACAACGGGTTCATGTTTGACTCGAAGTTTAGGTTCAGGTTTGACCTGGGTTTCAAACACCAGTTTCATGTTTGACTCGATGTTTAGGTTCATGTTTGACCTGGGTTTCAAACAACGGGTTCATGTTTGACTCGAAGTTTAGGTTCATATCTAACCTGGGTTTCAAACAACGGATTCATGTTTGACTCGAAGTTTAGGTTCATGTTTGACCTGGGTTTCAAACAACGGGTTCATGTTTGACTCGAAGTTTAGGTTCATGTTTGACCTGGGTTTCAAACAACGGGTTCATGTTTGACTCGAAGTTTAGGTTCATGTTTGACCTGGGTTTCAAACAACGGGTTCATGTTTGACTCTAAGTTTAGGTTCATGTTTGACCTGGGTTTCAAACACCGGTTTCATGTTTGACTCGATGTTTAGGTTCATGTTTGACCTGGGTTTCAAACAACGGATTCATGTTTGACTCGAAGTTTAGGTTCATGTTTGACCTGGGTTTCAAACACCGGTTTCATGTTTGACTCGATGTTTAGGTTCATGTTTGACCTGGGTTTCAAATAACGGGTTCATGTTTGACTCGAAGTTTAGGTTCATATCTGACCTGGGTTTCAAACAACGGATTCATGTTTGACTCGAAGTTTAGGTTCATGTTTGACTTGGGTTTCAAACAACGGGTTCATGTTTGACTCGATGTTTAGGTTCATGTTTGACCTGGGTTTCAAACAACGGGTTCATGTTTGACTCGTAGTTTAGGTTCATGTTTGACCTGGGTTTCAAACAACGGGTTCATGTTTGACTCGAAGTTTAGGTTCATATCTGACCTGGGTTTCAAACAACGGATTCATGTTTGACTCGAAGTTTAGGTTCATGTTTGACCTGGGTTTCAAACAACGGGTTCATGTTTGACTCGAAGTTTAGGTTCATGTTTGACCTGGGTTTCAAACAAGGGGTTCATGTTGGACTCGAAGTTTAGGTTCATTTTTTACCTGGGTTTCAAACAACGGATTCATGTTTGACTCGAAGTTTAGGTTCATTTTTTACCTAGGTTTCAAACAACGGGTTCATGTTTGACTCGAAGTCTAGGTTCATATCTGACCTGGTTTCAAACAACGGGTTCATGTTTGACTCAAAGTTTAGGTTCATGTTTGACCTGGGTTTCAAACACCGGTTTCATGTTTGACTCGATGTTTAGGTTCATGTTTGACCTTGGTTTCAAACAACGGGTTCATGTTTGACTCGAAGTTTAGGTTCATTTTTTACCTAGGTTTCAAACAACTGGTTCATGTTTGACTCGAAGTTTAGGTTCATACCTGACCTGGTTTCAAACAACGGGTTCATGTTTGACTCGAAGTTTAGGTTCATGTTTGACCTGGGTTTCAAACAACGGGTTCATGTTTGACTCGAAGTTTAGGTTCAGGTTTGACCTGGGTTTCAAACACCAGTTTCATGTTTGACTCGATGTTTAGGTTCATGTTTGACCTGGGTTTCAAACAACGGGTTCATGTTTGACTCGAAGTTTAGGTTCATATCTAACCTGGGTTTCAAACAACAGATTCATGTTTGACTCGAAGTTTAGGTTCATGTTTGACCTGGGTTTCAAACAACGGGTTCATGTTTGACTCGAAGTTTAGGTTCATGTTTGACCTGGGTTTCAAACAACGGGTTCATGTTTGACTCGAAGTTTAGGTTCATGTTTGACCTGGGTTTCAAACAACGGGTTCATGTTTGACTCTAAGTTTAGGTTCATGTTTGACCTGGGTTTCAAACACCGGTTTCATGTTTGACTCGATGTTTAGGTTCATGTTTGACCTGGGTTTCAAACAACGGATTCATGTTTGACTAGAAGTTTAGGTTCATGTTTGACCTGGGTTTCAAACACCGGTTTCATGTTTGACTCGATGTTTAGGTTCATGTTTGACCTGGGTTTCAAACAACGGGTTCATGTTTGACTCGAAGTTTAGGTTCATATCTGACCTGGGTTTCAAACAACGGATTCATGTTTGACTCGAAGTTTAGGTTCATGTTTGACTTGGGTTTCAAACAACGGGTTCATGTTTGACTCGATGTTTAGGTTCATGTTTGACCTGGGTTTCAAACAACGGGTTCATGTTTGACTCGTAGTTTAGGTTCATGTTTGACCTGGGTTTCAAACAACGGGTTCATGTTTGACTCGAAGTTTAGGTTCATATCTGACCTGGGTTTCAAACAACGGATTCATGTTTGACTCGAAGTTTAGGTTCATGTTTGACCTGGGTTTCAAACAACGGGTTCATGTTTGACTCGAAGTTTAGGTTCATGTTTGACCTGGGTTTCAAACAAGGGGTTCATGTTGGACTCGAAGTTTAGGTTCATTTTTTACCTGGGTTTCAAACAACGGATTCATGTTTGACTCGAAGTTTAGGTTCATTTTTTACCTAGGTTTCAAACAACGGGTTCATGTTTGACTCGAAGTCTAGGTTCATATCTGACCTGGTTTCAAACAACGGGTTCATGTTTGACTCAAAGTTTAGGTTCATGTTTGACCTGGGTTTCAAACACCGGTTTCATGTTTGACTCGATGTTTAGGTTCATGTTTGACCTTGGTTTCAAACAATGGGTTCATGTTTGACTCGAAGTTTAGGTTCATTTTTTACCTAGGTTTCAAACAACGGGTTCATGTTTGACTCGAAGTTTAGGTTCATACCTGACCTGGTTTCAAACAACGGGTTCATGTTTGACTCGAAGTTTAGGTTCATGTTTGACCTGGGTTTCAAACAACGGGTTCATGTTTGACTCGAAGTTTAGGTTCAGGTTTGACCTGGGTTTCAAACACCAGTTTCATGTTTGACTCGATGTTTAGGTTGATGTTTGACCTGGGTTTCAAACAGCGGGTTCATGTTTGACTCGAAGTTTAGGTTCATATCTAACCTGGGTTTCAAACAACGGATTCATGTTTGACTCGAAGTTTAGGTTCATGTTTGACCTGGGTTTCAAACAACGGGTTCATGTTTGACTCGAAGTTTAGGTTCATGTTTGACCTGGGTTTCAAACAACGGGTTCATGTTTGACTCGAAGTTTAGGTTCATGTTTGACCTGGGTTTCAAACAACGGGTTCATGTTTGACTCTAAGTTTAGGTTCATGTTTGACCTGGGTTTCAAACACCGGTTTCATGTTTGACTCGATGTTTAGGTTCATGTTTGACCTGGGTTTCAAACAACGGATTCATGTTTGACTCGAAGTTTAGGTTCATGTTTGACCTGGGTTTCAAACAACGGGTTCATGTTTGACTCGAAGTTTAGGTTCATGTTTGACCTGGGTTTCAAACAAGGGGTTCATGTTTGACTCGAAGTTTAGGTTCATTTTTTACCTGGGTTTCAAACAACGGATTCATGTTTGACTCGAAGTTTAGGTTCATTTTTTACCTAGGTTTCAAACAACGGGTTCATGTTTGACTCGAAGTCTAGGTTCATATCTGACCTGGTTTCAAACAACGGGTTCATGTTTGACTCAAAGTTTAGGTTCATGTTTGACCTGGGTTTCAAATACCGATTTCATGTTTGACTCGATGTTTAGGTTCATGTTTGACCTTGGTTTCAAACAACGGGTTCATGTTTGACTCGAAGTTTAGGTTCATTTTTTACCTGGGTTTCAAACAACGGGTTCATGTTTGACTCGAAGTTTAGGTTCATTTTTTACCTGGGTTTCAAACAACGGGTTCATGTTTGACTCGAAGTTTAGGTTCATATCTGACCTGGCTTTCAAACAACGGATTCATGTTTGACTCGAAGTTTAGGTTCATGGTTGACCTGGGTTTCAAACAACGGGTTCATGTTTGACTCGAAGTTTAGGTTCATGTTTGACCTGGGTTTCAAACAAGGGGTTCATGTTTGACTCGAAGTTTAGGTTCATTTTTTACCTGGGTTTCAAACAACGGGTTCATGTTTGACTCGAAGTTTAGGTTCATTTTTTACCTGGGTTTCAAACAACGGGTTCATGTTTGACTCGAAGTCTAGGTTCATATCTGACCTGGTTTCAAACAACGGGTTCATGTTTGACTCGAATTTTAGGTTCATGTTTGACCTGGGTTTCAAACACCGGTTTCATGTTTGACTCGATGTTTAGGTTCATATCTGACCTGGTTTCAAACAACGGGTTCATGTTTGACTCGAAGTTTAGGTTCATATCTGACCTGGGTTTCAAACAACGGGTTCATGTTTGACTCGAAGTTTAGGTTCATTTTTTACCTGGGTTTCAAACAACAGGTTCATGTTTGACTCGAAGTTTAGGTTCATACCTGACCTGGTTTCAAACAACGGGTTCATGTTTGACTCGAATTTTAGTTTCATGTTTGACCTGGGCTTCAAACAACAGGTTCATGTTTGAATCGAATTTTAAGTTCATGTTTTACCTGGGCTTCAAACAACGAGTTCATGTTTGACTCGAAGTTTAGGCTCTTGTTTGACCTGGGTTTCAAACAATGGGTTCATGTTTGACTCAAAGTTTAGGTTCGTGTTTGACCTGGGTTTCAAACAAGGGGTTCATGTTTGACTCGAAGTTTAGGTTCATATCTGACCTGGGTTTCAAACAACGGGTTCATGTTTGACTCGAAGTTTAGGTTCATGTTTGACCTGGGTTTCAAACAAGGGGTTCATGTTTGACTCGAAGTTTAGGTTCATTTTTTACCTAGGTTTCAAACAACGGGTTCATGTTTGACTCGAAGTTTAGGTTCATTTTTTACCTGGGTTTCAAACAACGGGTTCATGTTTAACTTGAAGTCTAGGTTCATATCTGACCTGGTTTCTAACAACGGGTTCATGTTTGACTCGAAGTTTAGGTTCATGTGTGACCTGGGTTTCAAACACCGGTTTCATGTTTGACTCGATGTTTAGGTTCATGTTTGACCTGGGTTTCAAACAACGGGTTCATTTTTGATTCGAAGTTTAGGTTCATTTTTGACCTGGGTTTCAAACAACGGGTTCATTTTTGACTCGAAGTTTAGGTTCATGTTTGACCTGGGTTTCAAACAACGGGTTCATGTTTGACTCGAAGTTTAGGTTCAGGTTTGACCTAGGTTTCAAACAACGGGTTCATGTTTGACTCGAAGTTTAGGTTCATTTTTTACCTGGGTTTCAAACAACGGGTTCATGTTTGACTCGAAGTTTAGGTTCATATCTGACCTGGGTTTCAAACAACGGATTCATGTTTGACTCGAAGTTTAGGTTCATGTTTGACCTGGGTGTCAAACAACGGGTTCATGTTTGACCCGAAGTTTAGGTTCATGTTTGACCTGGGTTTCAAACAACGGGTTCATGTTTGACTCGAAGTTTAGGTTCATATCTGGCCTGGGTTTCAAACAACGGATTCATGTTTGACTCGAAGTTTAGGTTCATGTTTGACCTGGGTTTCAAACAACGGGTTCATGTTTGACCCGAAGTTTAGGTTCATGTTTGACCTGGGTTTCAAACAACGGGTTCATGTTTGACTCGAAGTTTAGGTTCATTTTTGACCTGGGTTTCAAACAACGGGTTCATGTTTGACTCGAAGTTTAGGTTCATATCTGACCTGGGTTTCAAACAACGGATTCATGTTTGACTCGAAGTTTAGGTTCATGTCTGACCTGGGTTTCAAACAACGGGTTCATGTTTGACTCGAAGTTTAGGTTCATGTTTGACCTGGGTTTCAAACAACGGGTTCATGTTTGACTCGAAGTTTAGGTTCATGTCTGACCTTGGTTTCAAACAACGGGTTCATGTTTGACTCGAAGTTTAGGTTCATGTTTGACCTGGGTTTCAAACAGCAGGTTCATGTTTGACTCGAAGTTTAGGTTCATACCTGACCTGGTTTCAAACAACGGGTTCATGTTTGACTCGAAGTTTAGTTTAATGTTTGACCTGGGCTTCAAACAACAGGTTCATGTTTGACTCGAAGTTTAGGTTCAGGTTTGACCTGGGTTTCAAACACCGGTTTCATGTTTGACTCGATGTTTAGGTTCATGTTTGACCTGGGTTTCAAACAACGGGTTCATGTTTGACTCGAAGTTTAGGTTCATATCTGACCTGGGTTTCAAACAACGGATTCATGTTTGACTCGAAGTTTAGGTTCATGTTTGACCTGGGTTTCAAACAACGGGTTCATGTTTGACTCAAAGTTTAGGTTCATGTGTGACCTGGGTTTCAAACAACGGGTTCATGTTTGACTCGAAGTTTAGGTTCATGTTTGACCTGGGTTTCAAACAACGGGTTCATGTTTGACTCTAAGTTTAGGTTCATGTTTGACCTGGGTTTCAAACACCGGTTTCATGTTTGACTCGATGTTTAGGTTCATGTTTGACCTGGGTTTCAAACAACGGCTTCATGTTTGACTCGAAGTTTAGGTTCATATCTGACCTGGCTTTCAAACAACGGATTCATGTTTGACTCGAAGTTTAGGTTCATGTTTGACCTGGGTTTCAAACAACGGGTTCATGTTTGACTCGAAGTTTAGGTTCATGTTTGACCTGGGTTTCAAACAAGGGGTTCATGTTTGACTCGAAGTTTAGGTTCATTTTTTACCTGGGTTTCAAACAACGGGTTCATGTTTGACTCGAAGTTTAGGTTCATTTTTGACCTGGGTTTCAAACAACGGGTTCATGTTTGACTCGAAGTCTAGGTTCATATCTGACCTGGTTTCAAACAACGGGTTCATGTTTGACTCGAAGTTTAGGTTCATGTTTGACCTGGGTTTCAAACACCGGTTTCATGTTTGACTCGATGTTTAGGTTCATATCTGACCTGGTTTCAAACAACGGGTTCATGTTTGACTCGAAGTTTAGGTTCATATCTGACCTGGGTTTCAAACACCGGTTTCATGTTTGACTCAATGTTTAGGTTCATGTTTGACCTGGGTTTCAAACAACGGGTTCATGTTTGACTCGAAGTTTAGGTTCATATCTGACCTAGGTTTCAAACAACGGGTTCATGTTTGACTCGAAGTTTAGGTTCATTTTTTACCTGGGTTTCAAACAACAGGTTCATGTTTGACTCGAAGTTTATGTTCATACCTGACCTGGTTTCAAACAACGGGTTCATGTTTGACTCGAATTTTAGTTTCATGTTTGACCTGGGCTTCAAACAACAGGTTCATGTTTGAATCGAATTTTAAGTTCATGTTTTACCTGGGCTTCAAACAACGAGTTCATGTTTGACTCGAAGTTTAGGCTCATGTTTTACCTGGGTTTCAAACAATGGGTTCATGTTTGACTCAAAGTTTAGGTTCGTGTTTGACCTGGGTTTCAAACAACGGGTTCATGTTTGACTCGAAGTTTAGGTTCATATCTGACCTGGGTTTCAAACAACGGGTTCATGTTTGACTCGAAGTTTAGGTTCATGTTTGACCTGGGTTTCAAACAAGGGGTTCATGTTTGACTCGAAGTTTAGGTTCATTTTTTACCTAGGTTTCAAACAACGGGTTCATGTTTGACTCGAAGTTTAGGTTCATTTTTTACCTGGGTTTCAAACAACGGGTTCATGTTTGACTCGAAGTCTAGGTTCATATATGACCTGGTTTCAAACAACGGGTTCATGTTTGACTCAAAGTTTAGGTTCATGTTTGACCTGGGTTTCAAACACCGGTTTCATGTTTGACTCGATGTTTAGGTTCATGTCTGACCTTGGTTTCAAACAACAGGTTCATGTTTGACTCGAAGTTTAGGTTCATGTTTGACCTGGGTTTCAAACAACGGGTTCATGTTTGACTCGAAGTTTAGGTTCATACCTGACCTGGTTTCAAACAACGGGTTCATGTTTGACTCGAAGTTTAGTTTAATGTTTGACCTGGGCTTCAAACAACAGGTTCATGTTTGACTCGAAGTTTAGGTTTAGGTTTGACCTGGGTTTCAAACACCAGTTTCATGTTTGACTCGATGTTTAGGTTCATGTTTGACCTGGGTTTCAAACAACGGGTTCATGTTTGACTCGAAGTTTAGGTTCATATCTGACCTGGGTTTCAAACAACGGATTCATGTTTGACTCGAAGTTTAGGTTCATGTTTGACCTGGGTTTCAAACAACGGGTTCATGTTTGACTCGAAGTTTAGGTTCATGTGTGACCTGGGTTTCAAACAACGGGTTCATGTTTGACTCGAAGTTAAGGTTCATGTTTGACCTGGGTTTCAAACAACGGGTTCATGTTTGACTCGAAGTTTAGGTTCATGTTTGACCTGGGTTTCAAACAAGGGGTTCATGTTTGACTCGAAGTTTAGGTTCATTTTTTACCTGGGTTTCAAACAACGGGTTCATGTTTGACTCGAAGTTTAGGTTCATTTTTGACCTGGGTTTCAAACAACGGGTTCATGTTTGACTCGAAGTCTAGGTTCATATCTGACCTGGTTTCAAACAACGGGTTCATGTTTGACTCGAAGTTTAGGTTCATGTTTGACCTGGGTTTCAAACACCGGTTTCATGTTTGACTCGATGTTTAGGTTCATATCTGACCTGGTTTCAAACAACGGGTTCATGTTTGACTCGAAGTTTAGGTTCATATCTGACCTGGGTTTCAAACACCGGTTTCATGTTTGACTCAATGTTTAGGTTCATGTTTGACCTGGGTTTCAAACAACGGGTTCATGTTTGACTCGAAGTTTAGGTTCATATCTGACCTAGGTTTCAAACAACGGGTTCATGTTTGACTCGAAGTTTAGGTTCATTTTTTACCTGGGTTTCAAACAACAGGTTCATGTTTGACTCGAAGTTTAGGTTCATACCTGACCTGGTTTCAAACAACGGGTTCATGTTTGACTCGAATTTTAGTTTCATGTTTGACCTGGGCTTCAAACAACAGGTTCATGTTTGAATCGAATTTTAAGTTCATGTTTTACCTGGGCTTCAAACAACGAGTTCATGTTTGACTCGAAGTTTAGGCTCATGTTTTACCTGGGTTTCAAACAATGGGTTCATGTTTGACTCAAAGTTTAGGTTCGTGTTTGACCTGGGTTTCAAACAACGGGTTCATGTTTGACTCGAAGTTTAGGTTCATATCTGACCTGGGTTTCAAACAACGGGTTCATGTTTGACTCGAAGTTTAGGTTCATGTTTGACCTGGGTTTCAAACAAGGGGTTCATGTTTGACTCGAAGTTTAGGTTCATTTTTTACCTAGGTTTCAAACAACGGGTTCATGTTTGACTCGAAGTTTAGGTTCATTTTTTACCTGGGTTTCAAACAACGGGTTCATGTTTGACTCGAAGTCTAGGTTCATATATGACCTGGTTTCAAACAACGGGTTCATGTTTGACTCAAAGTTTAGGTTCATGTTTGACCTGGGTTTCAAACACCGGTTTCATGTTTGACTCGATGTTTAGGTTCATGTCTGACCTTGGTTTCAAACAACAGGTTCATGTTTGACTCGAAGTTTAGGTTCATGTTTGACCTGGGTTTCAAACAACGGGTTCATGTTTGACTCGAAGTTTAGGTTCATACCTGACCTGGTTTCAAACAACGGGTTCATGTTTGACTCGAAGTTTAGTTTAATGTTTGACCTGGGCTTCAAACAACAGGTTCATGTTTGACTCGAAGTTTAGGTTTAGGTTTGACCTGGGTTTCAAACACCGGTTTCATGTTTGACTCGATGTTTAGGTTCATGTTTGACCTGGGTTTCAAACAACGGGTTCATGTTTGACTCGAAGTTTAGGTTCATATCTGACCTGGGTTTCAAACAACGGATTCATGTTTGACTCGAAGTTTAGGTTCATGTTTGACCTGGGTTTCAAACAACGGGTTCATGTTTGACTCGAAGTTTAGGTTCATGTGTGACCTGGGTTTCAAACAACGGGTTCATGTTTGACTCGAAGTTTAGGTTCATGTTTGACCTGGGTTTCAAACAACGGGTTCATGTTTGACTCTAAGTTTAGGTTCATGTTTGACCTGGGTTTCAAACACCGGTTTCATGTTTGACTCGATGTTTAGGTTCATGTTTGACCTGGGTTTCAAACAACGGCTTCATGTTTGATTCGAATTTTAGGTTCATATCTGACCTGGCTTTCAAACAACAGATTCATGTTTGACTCGAAGTTTAGGTTCATGTTTGACCTGGGTTTCAAACAACGGGTTCATGTTTGACTCGAAGTTTAGGTTCATGTTTGACCTGGGTTTCAAACAAGGGGTTCATGTTTGACTCGAAGTTTAGGTTCATTTTTTACCTGGGTTTCAAACAACGGGTTCATGTTTGACTCGAAGTTTAGGTTCATTTTTTACCTGGGTTTCAAACAACGGGTTCATGTTTGACTCGAAGTCTAGGTTCATATCTGACCTGGTTTCAAACAAAGGGTTCATGTTTGACTCGAAGTTTAGGTTCATATTTGACCTGGGTTTCAAACACCGGTTTCATGTTTGACTCGATGTTTAGGTTCATATCTGACCTGGTTTCAAACAACGGGTTCATGTTTGACTCGAAGTTTAGGTTCATATCTGACCTGGGTTTCAAACACCGGTTTCATGTTTGACTCAATGTTTAGGTTCATGTTTGACCTGGGTTTCAAACAACGGGTTCATGTTTGACTCGAAGTTTAGGTTCATATCTGACCTAGGTTTCAAACAACGGGTTCATGTTTGACTCGAAGTTTAGGTTCATTTTTTACCTGGGTTTCAAACAACAGGTTCATGTTTGACTCGAAGTTTAGGTTCATACCTGACCTGGTTTCAAACAACGGGTTCATGTTTGACTCGAATTTTAGTTTCATGTTTGACCTGGGCTTCAAACAACAGGTTCATGTTTGAATCGAATTTTAAGTTCATGTTTTACCTGGGCTTCAAACAACGAGTTCATGTTTGACTCGAAGTTTAGGCTCATGTTTTACCTGGGTTTCAAACAATGGGTTCATGTTTGACTCAAAGTTTAGGTTCGTGTTTGACCTGGGTTTCAAACAACGGGTTCATGTTTGACTCGAAGTTTAGGTTCATATCTGACCTGGGTTTCAAACAACGGGTTCATGTTTGACTCGAAGTTTAGGTTCATGTTTGACCTGGGTTTCAAACAAGGGGTTCATGTTTGACTCGAAGTTTAGGTTCATTTTTTACCTAGGTTTCAAACAACGGGTTCATGTTTGACTCGAAGTTTAGGTTCATTTTTTACCTGGGTTTCAAACAACGGGTTCATGTTTAACTTGAAGTCTAGGTTCATATCTGACCTGGTTTCTAACAACGGGTTCATGTTTGACTCGAAGTTTAGGTTCATGTGTGACCTGGGTTTCAAACACCGGTTTCATGTTTGACTCGATGTTTAGGTTCATGTTTGACCTGGGTTTCAAACAACGGGTTCATTTTTGATTCGAAGTTTAGGTTCATTTTTGACCTGGGTTTCAAACAACGGGTTCATTTTTGACTCGAAGTTTAGGTTCATGTTTGACCTGGGTTTCAAACAAAGGGTTCATGTTTGACTCGAAGTTTAGGTTCAGGTTTGACCTAGGTTTCAAACAACGGGTTCATGTTTGACTCGAAGTTTAGGTTCATTTTTGACCTGGGTTTCAAACAACGGGTTAATGTTTGACTCGAAGTTTAGGTTCATATCTGACCTGGGTTTCAAACAACGGATTCATGTTTGACTCGAAGTTTAGGTTCATGTTTGACCTGGGTGTCAAACAACGGGTTCATGTTTGACCCGAAGTTTAGGTTCATGTTTGACCTGGGTTTCAAACAACGGGTTCATGTTTGACTCGAAGTTTAGGTTCATATCTGACCTGGGTTTCAAACAACGGATTCATGTTTGAATCGAAGTTTAGGTTCATGTTTGACCTGGGTTTCAAACAACGGGTTCATGTTTGACCCAAAGTTTAGGTTCATGTTTGACCTGGGTTTCAAACAACGGGTTCATGTTTGACTCGAAGTTTAGGTTCATTTTTTACCTGGGTTTCAAACAACGGGTTCATGTTTGACTCGAAGTTTAGGTTCATACCTGACCTGGTTTCAAGCAACGGGTTCATGTTTGACTCGAAGTTTAGGCTCATGTTTGACCTGGGTTTCAAACAACGGGTTCATGTTTGACTCAAAGTTTAGGTTCATATCTGACCTGGGTTTCAAACAACGGGTTCATGTTTGACTCGAAGTTTAGGCTCATGTTTGACCTGGGTTTCAAACAACGGGTTCATGTTTGACTCAAAGTTTAGGTTCATATCTGACCTGGGTTTCAAACAACGGATTCATGTTTGACTCGAAGTTTAGGTTCATGTTTGACCTGGGTTTCAAACAACGGGTTCATGTTTGACCCGAAGTTTTGGTTCATGTATGACCTGGGTTTCAAACAACGGGTTCATGTTTGACTCGAAGTTTAGGTTCATTTTTTACCTGGGTTTCAAACAACGGGTTCATGTTTGACTCGAAGTTTAGGTTCATACCTGACCTGGTTTCAAACAACGGGTTCATGATTGACTCGAAGTTTAGTTTCATGTTTGACCTGGGCTTCAAACAACAGGTTCATGTTTGACTCGATGTTTAGGTTCATGTTTGACCTGGGTTTCAAACACCGGTTTCATGTTTGACTCGATGTTTAGGTTCATGTTTGACCTGGGTTTCAAACAACGGGTTCATGTTTGACTCGAAGTTTAGGTTCATATCTGACCTGGCTTTCAAACAACGGGTTCATGTTTGACTTGAAGTTTAGGTTCATGTTTGACCTGGGTTTCAAACAAGGGGTTCATGTTTGACTCGAAGTTTAGGTTCATTTTTTACCTAGGTTTCAAACAACGGGTTCATGTTTGACTCGAAGTTTAGGTTCATTTTTTACCTGGGTTTCAAACAACGGGTTCATGTTTAACTTGAAGTCTAGGTTCATATCTGACCTGGTTTCTAACAACGGGTTCATGTTTGACTCGAAGTTTAGGTTCATGTTTGACCTGGGTTTCAAACACCGGTTTCATGTTTGACTCGATGTTTAGGTTTATGTTTGACCTGGGTTTCAAACAACGGGTTCATTTTTTATTCGAAGTTTAGGTTCATTTTTGACCTGGGTTTCAAACAACGGGTTCATTTTTGACTCGAAGTTTAGGTTCATGTTTGACCTGGGTTTCAAACAACGGGTTCATGTTTGACTCGAAGTTTAGGTTCATGTTTGACCTAGGTTTCAAACAACGGGTTCATGTTTGACTCGAAGTTTAGGTTCATTTTTGACCTGGGTTTCAAACAACGGGTTCATGTTTGACTCGAAGTTTAGGTTCATATCTGACCTGGGTTTCAAACAACGGATTCATGTTTGACTCGAAGTTTAGGTTCATGTTTGACCTGGGTTTCAAACAACGGGTTCATGTTTGACCCGAAGTTTAGGTTCATGTTTGACCTGGGTTTCAAACAACGGGTTCATGTTTGACTCGAAGTTTAGGTTCATATCTGACCTGGGTTTCAAACAACGGATTCATGTTTGACTCGAAGTTTAGGTTCATGTTTGACCTGGGTTTCAAACAACGGGTTCATGTTTGACCCGAAGTTTAGGTTCATGTTTGACCTGGGTTTCAAACAACGGGTTCATGTTTGACTAGAAGTTTAGGTTCATTTTTTACCTGGGTTTCAAACAACGGGTTCATGTTTGACTCGAAGTTTAGGTTCATACCTGACCTGGTTTCAAACAACGGGTTCATGTTTGACTCGAAGTTTAGGCTCATGTTTGACCTGGGTTTCAGACAACGGGTTCATGTTTGACTCAAAGTTTAGGTTCATATCTGACCTGGGTTTCAAACAACGGGTTCATGTTTGACTCGAAGTTTAGGTTCATTTTTTACCTGGGTTTCAAACAAAGGGTTCATGTTTGACTCGAAGTTTAGGTTCATACCTGACCTGGTTTCAAACAACGGGTTCATGTTTGACTCGAAGTTTAGTTTCATGTTTGACCTGGGCTTCAAACAACAGGTTCATGTTTGACTCGAAGTTTAGGTTCATGTTTGACCTGGGTTTCAAACACCGGTTTCATGTTTGACTAGATGTTTAGGTTCATGTTTGACCTGGGTTTCAAACAACGGGTTCATGTTTGACTCGAAGTTTAGGTTCATATCTGACCTGGGTTTCAAACAACGGATTCATGTTTGACTCGAAGTTTAGGTTCATGTTTGACCTGGGTTTCAAACAACGGGTTCATGTTTGACTCGAAGTTTAGGTTCATGTTTGACCTGGGTTTCAAACAACGGGTTCATGTTTGACTCGTAGTTTAGGTTCATGTTTGACCTGGGTTTCAAACAATGGGTTCATGTTTGACTCGAAGTTTAGGTTCATATCTGACCTGGGTTTCAAACAACGGATTCATGTTTGACTCGAAGTTTAGGTTCATGTTTGACCTGGGTTTCAAACAACGGGTTCATGTTTGACCCGAAGTTTAGGTTCATGTTTGACCTGGGTTTCAAACAACGGGTTCATGTTTGACTCGAAGTTTAGGTTCATTTTTTACCTGGGTTTCAAACAACGGGTTCATGTTTGACTCGAAGTTTAGGCTCATGTTTGACCCGGGTTTCAAACAACGGGTTCATGTTTGACTCAAAGTTTAGGTTCATATCTGACCTGGGTTTCAAACAACGGATTCATGTTTGACTCGAAGTTTAGGTTCATACCTGACCTAGTTTCAAACAACGGGTTCATGTTTGACTCGAAGTTTAGGCTCATGTTTGACCTGGGTTTCAAACAACGGGTTCATGTTTGACTTAAAGTTTAGGTTCATATCTGACCTGGGTTTCAAACAACGGGTTCATGTTTGACTCGAAGTTTAGGCTCATGTTTGACCTGGGTTTCAAACAACGGGTTCATGTTTGACTCAAAGTTTAGGTTCATATCTGACCTGGGTTTCAAACAACGGGTTCATGTTTGACTCGAAGTTTAGGCTCATGTTTGACCTGGGTTTCAAACAACGGGTTCATGTTTGACTCAAAGTTTAGGTTCATATCTGACCTGGGTTTCAAACAACGGATTCATGTTTGAATCGAAGTTTAGGTTCATGTTTGACCTGGGTTTCAAACAACGGGTTCATGTTTGACCCGATGTTTTGGTTCATGTATGACCTGGGTTTCAAACAACGGGTTCATGTTTGACTCGAAGTTTAGGTTCATTTTTTACCTGGGTTTCAAACAACGGGTTCATGTTTGACTCGAAGTTTAGGTTCATACCTGACCTGGTTTCAAACAACGGGTTCATGTTTGACTCGAAGTTTAGTTTCATGTTTGACCTGGGCTTCAAACAACAGGTTCATGTTTGACTCGAAGTTTAGGTTCATGTTTGACCTGGGTTTCAAACACCGGTTTCATGTTTGACTCGATGTTTAGGTTCATGTTTGACCTGGGTTTCAAACAACGGGTTCATGTTTGACTCGAAGTTTAGGTTCATATCTGACCTGGCTTTCAAACAACGGGTTCATGTTTGACTCGAAGTTTAGGTTCATGTTTGACCTGGGTTTCAAACAAGGGGTTCATGTTTGACTCGAAGTTTAGGTTCATTTTTTACCTAGGTTTCAAACAACGGGTTCATGTTTGACTCGAAGTTTAGGTTCATTTTTTACCTGGGTTTCAAACAACGGGTTCATGTTTAACTTGAAGTCTAGGTTCATATCTGACCTGGTTTCTAACAACGGGTTCATGTTTGACTCGAAGTTTAGGTTCATGTTTGACCAGGGTTTCAAACACCGGTTTCATGTTTGACTCGATGTTTAGGTTTATGTTTGACCTGGGTTTCAAACAACGGGTTCATTTTTTATTCGAAGTTTAGGTTCATTTTTGACCTGGGTTTCAAACAACGGGTTCATTTTTGACTCAAAGTTTAGGTTCATGTTTGACCTGGGTTTCAAACAACGGGTTCATGTTTGACTCGAAGTTTAGGTTCATGTTTGACCTAGGTTTCAAACAACGGGTTCATGTTTGACTCGAAGTTTAGGTTCATTTTTGACCTGGGTTTCAAACAACGGGTTCATGTTTGACTCGAAGTTTAGGTTCATATCTGACCTGGGTTTCAAACAACGGATTCATGTTTGACTCGAAGTTTAGGTTCATGTTTGACCTGGGTTTCAAACAACGGGTTCATGTTTGACCCGAAGTTTAGGTTCATGTTTGACCTGGGTTTCAAACAACGGGTTCATGTTTGACTCGAAGTTTAGGTTCATATCTGACCTGGGTTTCAAACAACGGATTCATGTTTGACTCGAAGTTTAGGTTCATGTTTGACCTGGGTTTCAAACAACGGGTTCATGTTTGACCCGAAGTTTAGGTTCATGTTTGACCTGGGTTTCAAACAACGGGTTCATGTTTGACTCGAAGTTTAGGTTCATTTTTTACCTGGGTTTCAAACAACGGGTTCATGTTTAACTCGAAGTTTAGGTTCATACCTGACCTGGTTTCAAACAACGGGTTCATGTTTGACTCGAAGTTTAGGCTCATGTTTGACCTGTGTTTCAGACAACGGGTTCATGTTTGACTCAAAGTTTAGGTTCATATCTGACCTGGGTTTCAAACAACGGGTTCATGTTTGACTCGAAGTTTAGGTTCATTTTTTACCTGGGTTTCAAACAACGGGTTCATGTTTGACTCGAAGTTTAGGTTCATACCTGACCTGGTTTCAAACAACGGGTTCATGTTTGACTCGAAGTTTAGTTTCATGTTTGACCTGGGCTTCAAACAACAGGTTCATGTTTGACTCGAAGTTTAGGTTCATGTTTGACCTGGGTTTCAAACACCGGTTTCATGTTTGACTAGATGTTTAGGTTCATGTTTGACCTGGGTTTCAAACAACGGGTTCATGTTTGACTAGAAGTTTAGGTTCATATCTGACCTGGGTTTCAAACAACGGATTCATGTTTGACTCGAAGTTTAGGTTCATGTTTGACCTGGGTTTCAAACAACGGGTTCATGTTTGACTCGAAGTTTAGGTTCATGTTTGACCAGGGTTTCAAACACCGGTTTCATGTTTGACTCGATGTTTAGGTTTATGTTTGACCTGGGTTTCAAACAACGGGTTCATTTTTGATTCGAAGTTTAGGTTCATTTTTGACCTGGGTTTCAAACAACGGGTTCATTTTTGACTCGAAGTTTAGGTTCATGTTTGACCTGGGTTTCAAACAACGGGTTCATGTTTGACTCGAAGTTTAGGTTCATGTTTGACCTAGGTTTCAAACAACGGGTTCATGTTTGACGCGAAGTTTAGGTTCATTTTTTACCTGGGTTTCAAACAACGGGTTCATGTTTGACTCGAAGTTTAGGTTCATATCTGACCTGGGTTTCAAACAACGGATTCATGTTTGACTCGAAGTTTAGGTTCATGTTTGACCTGGGTTTCAAACAACGGGTTCATGTTTGACCCGAAGTTTAGGTTCGTGTTTGACCTGGGTTTCAAACAACGGGTTCATGTTTGACTCGAAGTTTAGGTTCATATCTGACCTGGGTTTCAAACAACGGATTCATGTTTGACTCGAAGTTTAGGTTCATTTTTTACCTGGGTTTCAAACAACGGGTTCATGTTTGACTCGAAGTTTAGGCTCATGTTTGACCCGGGTTTCAAACAACGGGTTCATGTTTGACTCAAAGTTTAGGTTCATATCTGACCTGGGTTTCAAACAACGGATTCATGTTTGACTCGAAGTTTAGGTTCATACCTGACCTAGTTTCAAACAACGGGTTCATGTTTGACTCGAAGTTTAGGCTCATGTTTGACCTGGGTTTCAAACAACGGGTTCATGTTTGACTTAAAGTTTAGGTTCATATCTGACCTGGGTTTCAAACAACGGGTTCATGTTTGACTCGAAGTTTAGGCTCATGTTTGACCTGGGTTTCAAACAACGGGTTCATGTTTGACTCAAAGTTTAGGTTCATATCTGACCTGGGTTTCAAACAACGGGTTCATGTTTGACTCGAAGTTTAGGCTCATGTTTGACCTGGGTTTCAAACAACGGGTTCATGTTTGACTCAAAGTTTAGGTTCATATCTGACCTGGGTTTCAAACAACGGATTCATGTTTGAATCGAAGTTTAGGTTCATGTTTGACCTGGGTTTCAAACAACGGGTTCATGTTTGACCCGAAGTTTTGGTTCATGTATGACCTGGGTTTCAAACAACGGGTTCATGTTTGACTCGAAGTTTAGGTTCATTTTTTACCTGGGTTTCAAACAACGGGTTCATGTTTGACTCGAAGTTTAGGTTCATACCTGACCTGGTTTCAAACAACGGGTTCATGTTTGACTCGAAGTTTAGTTTCATGTTTGACCTGGGCTTCAAACAACAGGTTCATGTTTGACTCGAAGTTTAGGTTCATGTTTGACCTGGGTTTCAAACACCGGTTTCATGTTTGACTCGATGTTTAGGTTCATGTTTGACCTGGGTTTCAAACAACGGGTTCATGTTTGACTCGAAGTTTAGGTTCATATCTGACCTGGCTTTCAAACAACGGGTTCATGTTTGACTCGAAGTTTAGGTTCATGTTTGACCTGGGTTTCAAACAAGGGGTTCATGTTTGACTCGAAGTTTAGGTTCATTTTTTACCTAGGTTTCAAACAACGGGTTCATGTTTGACTCGAAGTTTAGGTTCATTTTTTACCTGGGTTTCAAACAACGGGTTCATGTTTAACTTGAAGTCTAGGTTCATATCTGACCTGGTTTCTAACAACGGGTTCATGTTTGACTCGAAGTTTAGGTTCATGTTTGACCAGGGTTTCAAACACCGGTTTCATGTTTGACTCGATGTTTAGGTTTATGTTTGACCTGGGTTTCAAACAACGGGTTCATTTTTGATTCGAAGTTTAGGTTCATGTTTGACCTGGGTTTCAAACAACGGGTTCATGTTTGACTCGAAGTTTAGGTTCATGTTTGACCTGGGTTTCAAACAACGGGTTCATGTTTGACCCGAAGTTTTGGTTCATGTATGACCTGGGTTTCAAACAACGGGTTCATGTTTGACTCGAAGTTTAGGTTCATTTTTTACCTGGGTTTCAAACAACGGGTTCATGTTTGACTCGAAGTTTAGGTTCATACCTGACCTGGTTTCAAACAACGGGTTCATGTTTGACTCGAAGTTTAGTTTCATGTTTGACCTGGGCTTCAAACAACAGGTTCATGTTTGACTCGAAGTTTAGGTTCATGTTTGACCTGGGTTTCAAACACCGGTTTCATGTTTGACTCGATGTTTAGGTTCATGTTTGACCTGGGTTTCAAACAACGGGTTCATGTTTGACTCGAAGTTTAGGTTCATATCTGACCTGGCTTTCAAACAACGGGTTCATGTTTGACTCGAAGTTTAGGTTCATGTTTGACCTGGGTTTCAAACAAGGGGTTCATGTTTGACTCGAAGTTTAGGTTCATTTTTTACCTAGGTTTCAAACAACGGGTTCATGTTTGACTCGAAGTTTAGGTTCATTTTTTACCTGGGTTTCAAACAACGGGTTCATGTTTAACTTGAAGTCTAGGTTCATATCTGACCTGGTTTCTAACAACGGGTTCATGTTTGACTCGAAGTTTAGGTTCATGTTTGACCAGGGTTTCAAACACCGGTTTCATGTTTGACTCGATGTTTAGGTTTATGTTTGACCTGGGTTTCAAACAACGGGTTCATTTTTGATTCGAAGTTTAGGTTCATTTTTGACCTGGGTTTCAAACAACGGGTTCATTTTTGACTCAAAGTTTAGGTTCATGTTTGACCTGGGTTTCAAACAACGGGTTCATGTTTGACTCGAAGTTTAGGTTCATGTTTGACCTAGGTTTCAAACAACGGGTTCATGTTTGACTCGAAGTTTAGGTTCATTTTTGACCTGGGTTTCAAACAACGGGTTCATGTTTGACTCGAAGTTTAGGTTCATATCTGACCTGGGTTTCAAACAACGGATTCATGTTTGACTCGAAGTTTAGGTTCATGTTTGACCTGGGTTTCAAACAACGGGTTCATGTTTGACCCGAAGTTTAGGTTCATGTTTGACCTGGGTTTCAAACAACGGGTTCATGTTTGACTCGAAGTTTAGGTTCATATCTGACCTGGGTTTCAAACAACGGATTCATGTTTGACTCGAAGTTTAGGTTCATGTTTGACCTGGGTTTCAAACAACGGGTTCATGTTTGACCCGAAGTTTAGGTTCATGTTTGACCTGGGTTTCAAACAACGGGTTCATGTTTGACTCGAAGTTTAGGTTCATTTTTTACCTGGGTTTCAAACAACGGGTTCATGTTTAACTCGAAGTTTAGGTTCATACCTGACCTGGTTTCAAACAACGGGTTCATGTTTGACTCGAAGTTTAGGCTCATGTTTGACCTGTGTTTCAGACAACGGGTTCATGTTTGACTCAAAGTTTAGGTTCATATCTGACCTGGGTTTCAAACAACGGGTTCATGTTTGACTCGAAGTTTAGGTTCATTTTTTACCTGGGTTTCAAACAACGGGTTCATGTTTGACTCGAAGTTTAGGTTCATACCTGACCTGGTTTCAAACAACGGGTTCATGTTTGACTCGAAGTTTAGTTTCATGTTTGACCTGGGCTTCAAACAACAGGTTCATGTTTGACTCGAAGTTTAGGTTCATGTTTGACCTGGGTTTCAAACACCGGTTTCATGTTTGACTAGATGTTTAGGTTCATGTTTGACCTGGGTTTCAAACAACGGGTTCATGTTTGACTAGAAGTTTAGGTTCATATCTGACCTGGGTTTCAAACAACGGATTCATGTTTGACTCGAAGTTTAGGTTCATGTTTGACCTGGGTTTCAAACAACGGGTTCATGTTTGACTCGAAGTTTAGGTTCATGTTTGACCAGGGTTTCAAACACCGGTTTCATGTTTGACTCGATGTTTAGGTTTATGTTTGACCTGGGTTTCAAACAACGGGTTCATTTTTGATTCGAAGTTTAGGTTCATTTTTGACCTGGGTTTCAAACAACGGGTTCATTTTTGACTCGAAGTTTAGGTTCATGTTTGACCTGGGTTTCAAACAACGGGTTCATGTTTGACTCGAAGTTTAGGTTCATGTTTGACCTAGGTTTCAAACAACGGGTTCATGTTTGACGCGAAGTTTAGGTTCATTTTTGACCTGGGTTTCAAACAACGGGTTCATGTTTGACTCGAAGTTTAGGTTCATATCTGACCTGGGTTTCAAACAACGGATTCATGTTTGACTCGAAGTTTAGGTTCATGTTTGACCTGGGTTTCAAACAACGGGTTCATGTTTGACCCGAAGTTTAGGTTCATGTTTGACCTGGGTTTCAAACAACGGGTTCATGTTTGACTCGAAGTTTAGGTTCATATCTGACCTGGGTTTCAAACAACGGATTCATGTTTGACTCGAAGTTTAGGTTCATGTTTGACCTGGGTTTCAAACAACGGGTTCATGTTTGACCCGAAGTTTAGGTTCATGTTTGACCTGGGTTTCAAACAACGGGTTCATGTTTGACTCGAAGTTTAGGTTCATTTTTTACCTGGGTTTCAAACAACGGGTTCATGTTTAACTCGAAGTTTAGGTTCATACCTGACCTGGTTTCAAACAACGGGTTCATGTTTGACTCGAAGTTTAGGCTCATGTTTGACCTGTGTTTCAGACAACGGGTTCATGTTTGACTCAAAGTTTAGGTTCATATCTGACCTGGGTTTCAAACAACGGGTTCATGTTTGACTCGAAGTTTAGGTTCATTTTTTACCTGGGTTTCAAACAACGGGTTCATGTTTGACTCGAAGTTTAGGTTCATACCTGACCTGGTTTCAAACAACGGGTTCATGTTTGACTCGAAGTTTAGTTTCATGTTTGACCTGGGCTTCAAACAACAGGTTCATGTTTGACTCGAAGTTTAGGTTCATGTTTGACCTGGGTTTCAAACACCGGTTTCATGTTTGACTAGATGTTTAGGTTCATGTTTGACCTGGGTTTCAAACAACGGGTTCATGTTTGACTAGAAGTTTAGGTTCATATCTGACCTGGGTTTCAAACAACGGATTCATGTTTGACTCGAAGTTTAGGTTCATGTTTGACCTGGGTTTCAAACAACGGGTTCATGTTTGACTCGAAGTTTAGGTTCATGTTTGACCTGGGTTTCAAACAACGGGTTCATGTTTGACTCGTAGTTTAGGTTCATGTTTGACCTGGGTTTCAAACAACGGGTTCATGTTTGACTCGAATTTTAGGTTCATATCTGACCTGGGTTTCAAACAACGGATTCATGTTTGACTCAAAGTTTAGGTTCATGTTTGACCTGGGTTTCAAACAACGGGGTCATGTTTGACCCGAAGTTTAGGTTCATGTTTGACCTGGGTTTCAAACAATGGGTTCATGTTTGACTCGAAGTTTAGGTTCATTTTTTACCTGGGTTTCAAACAACGGGTTCATGTTTGACTCGAAGTTTAGGCTCATGTTTGACCTGGGTTTCAAACAACAGGTTCATGTTTGACTCAAAGTTTAGGTTCATATCTGACCTGGGTTTCAAACAACGGATTCATGTTTGACTCGAAGTTTAGGTTCATACCTGACCTGGTTTCAAACAACGGGTTCATGTTTGACTCGAAGTTTAGGCTCATGTTTGACCTGGGTTTCAAACAACGGGTTCATGTTTGACTTAAAGTTTAGGTTCATATCTGACCTGGGTTTCAAACAACGGGTTCATGTTTGACTCGAAGTTTAGGCTCATGTTTGACCTGGGTTTCAAACAACGGGTTCATGTTTGACTCAAAGTTTAGGTTCATATCTGACCTGGGTTTCAAACAACGGATTCATGTTTGACTCGAAGTTTAGGTTCATGTTTGACCTGGGTTTCAAACAACGGGTTCATGTTTGACCCGAAGTTTTGGTTCATGTTTGACCTGGGTTTCAAACAACGGGTTCATGTTTGACCCGAAGTTTGGGTTCATTTTTTACCTGGGTTTCAAACAACGGGTTCATGTTTGACTCGAAGTTTAGGTTCATACCTGACCAGGGTTTCAGACAACGGGTTCATGTTTGACTCGAAGTTTAGTTTCATGTTTGACCTGGGCTTCAAACAACAGGTTCATGTTTGACTCGAAGTTTAGGTTCATGTTTGACCTGGGTTTCAAACACCGGTTTCATGTTTGACTCGATGTTTAGGTTCATGTTTGACCTGAGTTTCAAACAACGGGTTCATGTTTGACTCGAAGTTTAGGTTCATACCTGACCTGCGTTCAAACAACGGATTCATGTTTGACTCGAAGTTTAGGGTCATGTTTGACCTGGGTTTCAAACAACGGGTTCATGTTTGACTCGAAGTTTAGGTTCATGTTTGACCTGGGTTTCAAACAACGGGTTCATGTTTGACTCGTAGTTTAGGTTCATGTTTGACCTGGGTTTCAAACAACGGGTTCATGTTTGACTCGAAGTTTAGGTTCATATCTGACCTGGGTTTCAAACAACGGATTCATGTTTGACTCGAAGTTTAGGTTCATGTTTGACCTGGGTTTCAAACAATGGGTTCATGTTTGACCCGAAGTTTAGGTTCATGTTTGACCTGGGTTTCAAACAACGGGTTCATGTTTGACTCGAAGTTTAGGTTCATATCTGACCTGGGTTTCAAACAACGGATTCATGTTTGACTCGAAGTTTAGGTTCATGTTTGACCTGGGTTTCAAACAAAGGGTTCATGTTTAACCCGAAGTTTAGGTTCATGTTTGACCTGGGTTTCAAACAACGGGTTCATGTTTGACTCGAAGTTTAGGTTCATTTTTTACCTGGGTTTCAAACAACGGGTTCATGTTTGACTCGAAGTTTAGGTTCATACCTGACCTGGTTTCAAACAACGGGTTCATGTTTAACTCGAAGTTTAGGCTCATGTTTGACCTGGGTTTCAAACAACGGGTTCATGTTTGGCTCAATGTTTAGGTTCATATCTGACCTGGGTTTCAAACAACAGGTTCATGTTTGACTCGAAGTTTAGGCTCATGTTTGACCTGGGTTTCAAACAACGGGTTCATGTTTGACTCAAAGTTTAGGTTCATATCTGACCTGGGTTTCAAACAACGGATTCAAGTTTGACTCGAAGTTTAGGTTCATGTTTGACCTGGGTTTCAAACAACGGGTTCATGTTTGACCCGAAGTTTTGGTTCATGTTTGACATGGGTTTCAAACAACGGGTTCATGTTTGACTCGAAGTTTAGGTTCATTTTTTACCTGGGTTTCAAACAACGGGTTCATGTTTGACTCGAAGTTTAGGTTCACACCTGACCTGGTTTCAAACAACGGGTTCATGTTTGATTCGAAGTTTAGTTTCATGTTTGACTTGGGATTCAAACAACAGGTTCATGTTTGACTCGAAGTTTAGGTTCATGTTTGACCTGGGTTTCAAACACCGGTTTCATGTTTGACTTGATGTTTAGGTTCATGTTTGACTTGGGTTTCAAACAACGGGTTCATGTTTGACTCGAAGTTTAGGTTCATATCTGACCTGGGTTTCAAACAATGGATTCATGTTTGACTCGAAGTTTAGGTTCATGTTTGACCTGGGTTTCAAACAACGGGTTCATGTTTGACTCGAAGTTTAGGTTCATGTTTGACCTGGGTTTCAAACAACGGGTTCATGTTTGACTCGTAGTTTAGGCTCATGTTTGACCTGGGTTTCAAACAACGGGTTCATGTTTGACTCGAAGTTTAGGTTCATGTTTGACCTGGGTTTCAAACAACGGGTTCATGTTTGACTCGTAGTTTAGGTTCATGTTTGACCTGGGTTTCAAAAACGGGTTCATGTTTGACTCGAAGTTTAGGTTCATATCTGACCTGGGTTTCAAACAACGGATTCATGTTTGGCTCGAAGTTTAGGTTCATGTTTGACCTGGGTTTCAAACAATGGGTTCATGTTTGACCCGAAGTTTAGGTTCATGTTTGACCTGGGTTTCAAACAACGGGTTCATGTTTGACTCGAAGTTTAGGTTCATATCTGACCTGGGTTTCAAACAACGGATTCATGTTTGACTCGAAGTTTAGGTTCATGTTTGACCTGGGTTTCAAACAAAGGGTTCATGTTTAACCCGAAGTTTAGGTTCATGTTTGACCTGGGTTTCAAACAACGGGTTCATGTTTGACTCGAAGTTTAGGTTCATTTTTTACCTGGGTTTCAAACAACGGGTTCATGTTTGACTCGAAGTTTAGGTTCATACCTGACCTGGTTTCAAACAACGGGTTCATGTTTAACTCGAAGTTTAGGCTCATGTTTGACCTGGGTTTCAAACAACGGGTTCATGTTTGGCTCAAAGTTTAGGTTCATATCTGACCTGGGTTTCAAACAACAGGTTCATGTTTGACTCGAAGTTTAGGCTCATGTTTGACCTGGGTTTCAAACAACGGGTTCATGTTTGACTCAAAGTTTAGGTTCATATCTGACCTGGGTTTCAAACAACGGATTCAAGTTTGACTCGAAGTTTAGGTTCATGTTTGACCTGGGTTTCAAACAACGGGTTCATGTTTGACCCGAAGTTTTGGTTCATGTTTGACATGGGTTTCAAACAACGGGTTCATGTTTGACTCGAAGTTTAGGTTCATACCTGACCTGGTTTCAAACAACGGGTTCATGTTTAACTCGAAGTTTAGGCTCATGTTTGACCTGGGTTTCAAACAACGGGTTCATGTTTGACTCGAAGTTTAGGTTCATACCTGACCTGGTTTCAAACAACGGGTTCATGTTTAACTCGAAGTTTAGGCTCATGTTTGACCTGGGTTTCAAACAACGGGTTCATGTTTGGCTCAATGTTTAGGTTCATATCTGACCTGGGTTTCAAACAACAGGTTCATGTTTGACTCGAAGTTTAGGCTCATGTTTGACCTGGGTTTCAAACAACGGGTTCATGTTTGACTCAAAGTTTAGGTTCATATCTGACCTGGGTTTCAAACAACGGATTCAAGTTTGACTCGAAGTTTAGGTTCATGTTTGACCTGGGTTTCAAACAACGGGTTCATGTTTGACCCGAAGTTTTGGTTCATGTTTGACATGGGTTTCAAACAACGGGTTCATGTTTGACTCGAAGTTTAGGTTCATTTTTTACCTGGGTTTCAAACAACGGGTTCATGTTTGACTCGAAGTTTAGGTTCACACCTGACCTGGTTTCAAACAACGGGTTCATGTTTGACTCGAAGTTTAGTTTCATGTTTGACTTGGGATTCAAACAACAGGTTCATGTTTGACTCGAAGTTTAGGTTCATGTTTGACCTGGGTTTCAAACACCGGTTTCATGTTTGACTTGATGTTTAGGTTCATGTTTGACTTGGGTTTCAAACAACGGGTTCATGTTTGACTCGAAGTTTAGGTTCATATCTGACCTGGGTTTCAAACAATGGATTCATGTTTGACTCGAAGTTTAGGTTCATGTTTGACCTGGGTTTCAAACAACGGGTTCATGTTTGACTCGAAGTTTAGGTTCATGTTTGACCTGGGTTTCAAACAACGGGTTCATGTTTGACTCGTAGTTTAGGCTCATGTTTGACCTGGGTTTCAAACAACGGGTTCATGTTTGACTCGAAGTTTAGGTTCATGTTTGACCTGGGTTTCAAACAACGGGTTCATGTTTGACTCGTAGTTTAGGTTCATATTTGACCTGGGTTTCAAACAACGGGTTCATGTTTGACTCGAAGTTTAGGTTCATATCTGACCTGGGTTTCAAACAACGGATTCATGTTTGGCTCGAAGTTTAGGTTCATGTTTGACCTGGGTTTCAAACAATGGGTTCATGTTTGACCCGAAGTTTAGGTTCATGTTTGACCTGGGTTTCAAACAACGGGTTCATGTTTGACTCGAAGTTTAGGTTCATATCTGACCTGGGTTTCAAACAACGGATTCATGTTTGACTCGAAGTTTAGGTTCATGTTTGACCTGGGTTTCAAACAAAGGGTTCATGTTTAACCCGAAGTTTAGGTTCATGTTTGACCTGGGTTTCAAACAACGGGTTCATGTTTGACTCGAAGTTTAGGTTCATTTTTTACCTGGGTTTCAAACAACGGGTTCATGTTTGACTCGAAGTTTAGGTTCATACCTGACCTGGTTTCAAACAACGGGTTCATGTTTAACTCGAAGTTTAGGCTCATGTTTGACCTGGGTTTCAAACAACGGGTTCATGTTTGGCTCAAAGTTTAGGTTCATATCTGACCTGGGTTTCAAACAACAGGTTCATGTTTGACTCGAAGTTTAGGCTCATGTTTGACCTGGGTTTCAAACAACGGGTTCATGTTTGACTCAAAGTTTAGGTTCATATCTGACCTGGGTTTCAAACAACGGATTCAAGTTTGACTCGAAGTTTAGGTTCATGTTTGACCTGGGTTTCAAACAACGGGTTCATGTTTGACCCGAAGTTTTGGTTCATGTTTGACATGGGTTTCAAACAACGGGTTCATGTTTGACTCGAAGTTTAGGTTCATTTTTTACCTGGGTTTCAAACAACGGGTTCATGTTTGACTCGAAGTTTAGGTTCATACCTGACCTGGTTTCAAACAACGGGTTCATGTTTGACTCGAAGTTTAGTTTCATGTTTGACTTGGGATTCAAACAACAGGTTCATGTTTGACTCGAAGTTTAGGTTCATGTTTGACCTGGGTTTCAAACACCGGTTTCATGTTTGACTTGATGTTTAGGTTCATGTTTGACTTGGGTTTCAAACAACGGGTTCATGTTTGACTCGAAGTTTAGGTTCATATCTGACCTGGGTTTCAAACAATGGATTCATGTTTGACTCGAAGTTTAGGTTCATGTTTGACCTGGGTTTCAAACAACGGGTTCATGTTTGACTCGAAGTTTAGGTTCATGTTTGACCTGGGTTTCAAACAACGGGTTCATGTTTGACTCGTAGTTTAGGTTCATGTTGGACCTGGGTTTCAAACAACGGGTTCATGTTTGACTCGAAGTTTAGGTTCATATCTGACCTGGGTTTCAAACAACAGATTCATGTTTGACTCGAAGTTTAGGTTCATGTTTGACCTGGGTTTCAAACAACGGGTTCATGTTTGACCCGAAGTTTAGGTTCATGTTTGACCTGGGTTTCAAACAACGGGTTCATGTTTGACTCGAAGTTTAGGTTCATATCTGACCAGGGTTTCAGACAACGGATTCATGTTTGACTCGAAGTTTAGGTTCATGTTTGACCTGGGTTTCAAACAACGGGTTCATGTTTGACCCGAAGTTTAGGTTCATGTTTGACCTGGGTATCAAACAACGGGTTCATGTTTGACTCGAAGTTTAGGTTCATTTTTTACCTGGGTTTCAAACAACGGGTTCATGTTTGACTCGAAGTTTAGGTTCATACCTGACCTGGTTTCAAACAACGGGTTCATGTTTGACTCGAAGTTTAGGCTCATGTTTGACCTGGGTTTCAAACAACGGGTTCATGTTTGACTCGAAGTTTAGGTTCATGTTTGACCTGGGTTTCAAACAACGGGTTCATGTTTGACTCGTAGTTTAGGTTCATGTTTGACCTGGGTTTCAAACAACGGGTTCATGTTTGACTCGAAGTTTAGGTTCATATCTGACCTGGGTTTCAAACAACGGATTCATGTTTGGCTCGAAGTTTAGGTTCATGTTTGACCTGGGTTTCAAACAATGGGTTCATGTTTGACCCGAAGTTTAGGTTCATGTTTGACCTGGGTTTCAAACAACGGGTTCATGTTTGACTCGAAGTTTAGGTTCATATCTGACCTGGGTTTCAAACAACGGATTCATGTTTGACTCGAAGTTTAGGTTCATGTTTGACCTGGGTTTCAAACAAAGGGTTCGTGTTTAACCCGAAGTTTAGGTTCATGTTTGACCTGGGTTTCAAACAACGGGTTCATGTTTGACTCGAAGTTTAGGTTCATTTTTTACCTGGGTTTCAAACAACGGGTTCATGTTTGACTCGAAGTTTAGGTTCATACCTGACCTGGTTTCAAACAACGGGTTCATGTTTAACTCGAAGTTTAGGCTCATGTTTGACCTGGGTTTCAAACAACGGGTTCATGTTTGGCTCAAAGTTTAGGTTCATATCTGACCTGGGTTTCAAACAACAGGTTCATGTTTGACTCGAAGTTTAGGCTCATGTTTGACCTGGGTTTCAAACAACGGGTTCATGTTTGACTCAAAGTTTAGGTTCATATCTGACCTGGGTTTCAAACAACGGATTCAAGTTTGACTCGAAGTTTAGGTTCATGTTTGACCTGGGTTTCAAACAACGGGTTCATGTTTGACCCGAAGTTTTGGTTCATGTTTGACATGGGTTTCAAACAACGGGTTCATGTTTGACTCGAAGTTTAGGTTCATTTTTTACCTGGGTTTCAAACAACGGGTTCATGTTTGACTCGAAGTTTAGGTTCATACCTGACCTGGTTTCAAACAACGGGTTCATGTTTTACTCGAAGTTTAGTTTCATGTTTGACTTGGGATTCAAACAACAGGTTCATGTTTGACTCGAAGTTTAGGTTCATGTTTGACCTGGGTTTCAAACACCGGTTTCATGTTTGACTTGATGTTTAGGTTCATGTTTGACTTGGGTTTCAAACAACGGGTTCATGTTTGACTCGAAGTTTAGGTTCATATCTGACCTGGGTTTCAAACAATGGATTCATGTTTGACTCGAAGTTTAGGTTCATGTTTGACCTGGGTTTCAAACAACGGGTTCATGTTTGACTCGAAGTTTAGGTTCATGTTTGACCTGGGTTTCAAACAACGGGTTCATGTTTGACTCGTAGTTTAGGTTCATGTTGGACCTGGGTTTCAAACAACGGGTTCATGTTTGACTCGAAGTTTAGGTTCATATCTGACCTGGGTTTCAAACAACAGATTCATGTTTGACTCGAAGTTTAGGTTCATGTTTGACCTGGGTTTCAAACAACGGGTTCATGTTTGACCCGAAGTTTAGGTTCATGTTTGACCTGGGTTTCAAACAACGGGTTCATGTTTGACTCGAAGTTTAGGTTCATATCTGACCAGGGTTTCAGACAACGGATTCATGTTTGACTCGAAGTTTAGGTTCATGTTTGACCTGGGTTTCAAACAACGGGTTCATGTTTGACCCGAAGTTTAGGTTCATGTTTGACCTGGGTATCAAACAACGGGTTCATGTTTGACTCGAAGTTTAGGTTCATTTTTTACCTGGGTTTCAAACAACGGGTTCATGTTTGACTCGAAGTTTAGGTTCATACCTGACCTGGTTTCAAACAACGGGTTCATGTTTAACTCGAAGTTTAGGCTCATGTTTGACCTGGGTTTCAAACAACGGGTTCATGTTTGGCTCAAAGTTTAGGTTCATATCTGACCTGGGTTTCAAACAACAGGTTCATGTTTGACTCGAAGTTTAGGCTCATGTTTGACCTGGGTTTCAAACAACGGGTTCATGTTTGACTCAAAGTTTAGGTTCATATCTGACCTGGGTTTCAAACAACGGATTCAAGTTTGACTCGAAGTTTAGGTTCATGTTTGACCTGGGTTTCAAACAACGGGTTCATGTTTGACCCAAAGTTTTGGTTCATGTTTGACATGGGTTTCAAACAACGGGTTCATGTTTGACTCGAAGTTTAGGTTCATTTTTTACCTGGGTTTCAAACAACGGGTTCATGTTTGACTCGAAGTTTAGGTTCATACCTGACCTGGTTTCAAACAACGGGTTCATGTTTGACTCGAAGTTTAGTTTCATGTTTGACTTGGGATTCAAACAACAGGTTCATGTTTGACTCGAAGTTTAGGTTCATGTTTGACCTGGGTTTCAAACACCGGTTTCATGTTTGACTTGATGTTTAGGTTCATGTTTGACTTGGGTTTCAAACAACGGGTTCATGTTTGACTCGAAGTTTAGGTTCATATCTGACCTGGGTTTCAAACAATGGATTCATGTTTGACTCGAAGTTTAGGTTCATGTTTGACCTGGGTTTCAAACAACGGGTTCATGTTTGACTCGAAGTTTAGGTTCATGTTTGACCTGGGTTTCAAACAACGGGTTCATGTTTGACTCGTAGTTTAGGTTCATGTTGGACCTGGGTTTCAAACAACGGGTTCATGTTTGACTCGAAGTTTAGGTTCATATCTGACCTGGGTTTCAAACAACAGATTCATGTTTGACTCGAAGTTTAGGTTCATGTTTGACCTGGGTTTCAAACAACGGGTTCATGTTTGACCCGAAGTTTAGGTTCATGTTTGACCTGGGTTTCAAACAACGGGTTCATGTTTGACTCGAAGTTTAGGTTCATATATGACCAGGGTTTCAGACAACGGATTCATGTTTGACTCGAAGTTTAGGTTCATGTTTGACCTGGGTTTCAAACAACGGGTTCATGTTTGACCCGAAGTTTAGGTTCATGTTTGACCTGGGTATCAAACAACGGGTTCATGTTTGACTCGAAGTTTAGGTTCATTTTTTACCTGGGTTTCAAACAACGGGTTCATGTTTGACTCGAAGTTTAGGTTCATACCTGACCTGGTTTCAAACAACGGGTTCATGTTTGACTCGAAGTTTAGGCTCATGTTTGACCTGGGTTTCAAACAACGGGTTCATGTTTGACTCAAAGTTTAGGTTCATATCTGACCTGGGTTTCAAACAACGGGTTCATGTTTGACTCGAAGTTTAGGCTCATGTTTGACCTGGGTTTCAAACAACGGGTTCATGTTTGACTCAAAGTTTAGGTTCATATCTGACCTGGGTTTCAAACAATGGATTCATGTTTGACTCGAAGTTTAGGTTCATGTTTGACCTGGGTTTCAAACAACGGGTTCATGTTTGACCCGAAGTTTTGGTTCATGTTTGACCTGGGTTTCAAACAACGGGTTCATGTTTGACTCGAAGTTTAGGTTCATTTTTTACCTGGGTTTCAAACAACGGGTTCATGTTTGACTCGAAGTTTAGGTTCATACCTGACCTGGTTTCAAACAACGGGTTCATGTTTTACTCGAAGTTTAGTTTCATGTTTGACCTGGGCTTCGAACAACAGGTTCATGTTTGACTCGAAGTTTAGGTTTATGTTTGACCTGGGTTTCAAACACCGGTTTCATGTTTGACTCGATGTTTAGGTTCATGTTTGACCTGGGTTTCAAACAACGGGTTCATGTTTGACTCGAAGTTTAGGTTCATATCTGACCTGGGTTTCAAACAACGGGTTCATGTTTGACTCGAAGTTTAGGCTCATGTTTGACCTGGGTTTCAAACAACGGGTTCATGTTTGACTCAAAGTTTAGGTTCATATCTGACCTGGGTTTCAAACAACGGATTCATGTTTGACTCGAAGTTTAGGTTCATGTTTGACCTGGGTTTCAAACAACGGGTTCATGTTTGACCCGAAGTTTTGGTTCATGTTTGACCTGGGTTTCAAACAACGGGTTCATGTTTGACTCGAAGTTTAGGTTCATTTTTTACCTGGGTTTCAAACAACGGGTTCATGTTTGACTCGAAGTTTAGGTTCATACCTGACCTGGTTTCAAACAACGGGTTCATGTTTGACTCGAAGTTTAGTTTCATGTTTGACCTGGGCTTCGAACAACGGGTTCATGTTTGACTCGTAGTTTAGGTTCATGTTTGACCTGGGTTTCAAACAACGGGTTCATGTTTGACTCGAAGTTTAGGTTCATATCTGACCTGGGTTTCAAACAACGGATTCATGTTTGACTCGAAGTTTAGGTTCATGTTTGACCTGGGTTTCAAACAACGGGTTCATGTTTGACTCGAAGTTTAGGTTCATATCTGACCAGGGTTTCAGACAACGGATTCATGTTTGACTCGAAGTTTAGGTTCATGTTTGACCTGGGTTTCAAACAACGGGTTCATGTTTGACCCGAAGTTTAGGTTCATGTTTGACCTGGGTATCAAACAACGGGTTCATGTTTGACTCGAAGTTTAGGTTCATTTTTTACCTGGGTTTCAAACAACGGGTTCATGTTTGACTCGAAGTTTAGGTTCATACCTGACCTGGTTTCAAACAACGGGTTCATGTTTAACTCGAAGTTTAGGCTCATGTTTGACCTGGGTTTCAAACAACGGGTTCATGTTTGGCTCAAAGTTTAGGTTCATATCTGACCTGGGTTTCAAACAACAGGTTCATGTTTGACTCGAAGTTTAGGCTCATGTTTGACCTGGGTTTCAAACAACGGGTTCATGTTTGACTCAAAGTTTAGGTTCATATCTGACCTGGGTTTCAAACAACGGATTCAAGTTTGACTCGAAGTTTAGGTTCATGTTTGACCTGGGTTTCAAACAACGGGTTCATGTTTGACCCGAAGTTTTGGTTCATGTTTGACATGGGTTTCAAACAACGGGTTCATGTTTGACTCGAAGTTTAGGTTCATTTTTTACCTGGGTTTCAAACAACGGGTTCATGTTTGACTCGAAGTTTAGGTTCATACCTGACCTGGTTTCAAACAACGGGTTCATGTTTGACTCGAAGTTTAGTTTCATGTTTGACTTGGGATTCAAACAACAGGTTCATGTTTGACTCGAAGTTTAGGTTCATGTTTGACCTGGGTTTCAAACACCGGTTTCATGTTTGACTTGATGTTTAGGTTCATGTTTGACTTGGGTTTCAAACAACGGGTTCATGTTTGACTCGAAGTTTAGGTTCATATCTGACCTGGGTTTCAAACAATGGATTCATGTTTGACTCGAAGTTTAGGTTCATGTTTGACCTGGGTTTCAAACAACGGGTTCATGTTTGACTCGAAGTTTAGGTTCATGTTTGACCTGGGTTTCAAACAACGGGTTCATGTTTGACTCGTAGTTTAGGTTCATGTTGGACCTGGGTTTCAAACAACGGGTTCATGTTTGACTCGAAGTTTAGGTTCATATCTGACCTGGGTTTCAAACAACAGATTCATGTTTGACTCGAAGTTTAGGTTCATGTTTGACCTGGGTTTCAAACAACGGGTTCATGTTTGACCCGAAGTTTAGGTTCATGTTTGACCTGGGTTTCAAACAACGGGTTCATGTTTGACTCGAAGTTTAGGTTCATATCTGACCAGGGTTTCAGACAACGGATTCATGTTTGACTCGAAGTTTAGGTTCATGTTTGACCTGGGTTTCAAACAACGGGTTCATGTTTGACCCGAAGTTTAGGTTCATGTTTGACCTGGGTATCAAACAACGGGTTCATGTTTGACTCGAAGTTTAGGTTCATTTTTTACCTGGGTTTCAAACAACGGGTTCATGTTTGACTCGAAGTTTAGGTTCATACCTGACCTGGTTTCAAACAACGGGTTCATGTTTGACTCGAAGTTTAGGCTCATGTTTGACCTGGGTTTCAAACAACGGGTTCATGTTTGACTCAAAGTTTAGGTTCATATCTGACCTGGGTTTCAAACAACGGGTTCATGTTTGACTCGAAGTTTAGGCTCATGTTTGACCTGGGTTTCAAACAACGGGTTCATGTTTGACTCAAAGTTTAGGTTCATATCTGACCTGGGTTTCAAACAATGGATTCATGTTTGACTCGAAGTTTAGGTTCATGTTTGACCTGGGTTTCAAACAACGGGTTCATGTTTGACCTGAAGTTTTGGTTCATGTTTGACCTGGGTTTCAAACAACGGGTTCATGTTTGACTCGAAGTTTAGGTTCATTTTTTACCTGGGTTTCAAACAACGGGTTCATGTTTGACTCGAAGTTTAGGTTCATACCTGACCTGGTTTCAAACAACGGGTTCATGTTTTACTCGAAGTTTAGTTTCATGTTTGACCTGGGCTTCGAACAACAGGTTCATGTTTGACTCGAAGTTTAGGTTTATGTTTGACCTGGGTTTCAAACACCGGTTTCATGTTTGACTCGATGTTTAGGTTCATGTTTGACCTGGGTTTCAAACAACGGGTTCATGGTTGACTCGAAGTTTAGGTTCATATCTGACCTGGGTTTCAAACAACGGGTTCATGTTTGACTCGAAGTTTAGGCTCATGTTTGACCTGGGTTTCAAACAACGGGTTCATGTTTGACTCAAAGTTTAGGTTCATATCTGACCTGGGTTTCAAACAACGGATTCATGTTTGACTCGAAGTTTAGGTTCATGTTTGACCTGGGTTTCAAACAACGGGTTCATGTTTGACCCGAAGTTTTGGTTCATGTTTGACCTGGGTTTCAAACAACGGGTTCATGTTTGACTCGAAGTTTAGGTTCATTTTTTACCTGGGTTTCAAACAACGGGTTCATGTTTGACTCGAAGTTTAGGTTCATACCTGACCTGGTTTCAAACAACGGGTTCATGTTTGACTCGAAGTTTAGTTTCATGTTTGACCTGGGCTTCGAACAACGGGTTCATGTTTGACTCGTAGTTTAGGTTCATGTTTGACCTGGGTTTCAAACAACGGGTTCATGTTTGACTCGAAGTTTAGGTTCATATCTGACCTGGGTTTCACACAACGGATTCATGTTTGACTCGAAGTTTAGGTTCATGTTTGACCTGGGTTTCAAACAACGGGTTCATGTTTGACCCGAAGTTTAGGTTCATGTTTGATCTGGGTTTCAAACAACGGGTTCATGTTTGACTCGAAGTTTAGGTTCATATCTGACCTGGGTTTCAAACAACGGATTCATGTTTGACTCGAAGTTTAGGTTCACGTTTGACCTGGGTTTCAAACAACGGGTTCATGTTTGACTCGAAGTTTAGGTCCATGTTTGACCTGGGTTTCAAACAACGGGTTCATGTTTGTATCGAAGTTTAGGTTCATATCTGACCTGGGTTTCAAACAACGGATTCATGTTTGACTCGAAGTTTAGGTTCATGTTTGACCTGGGTTTCAAACAACGGGTTCATGTTTGACCTGAAGTTTAGGTTCATGTTTGACCTGGGTTTCAAACAACGGGTTCATGTTTGACTCGAAGTTTAGGTTCGTATCTGACCTGGGTTTCAAACAACTGATTCATGTTTGACTCGAAGTTTAGGTTCATGTTTGACCTGGGTTTCAAACAACTGGTTCATGGTTGACCCGAAGTTTAGGTTCATGTTTGACCTGGGTTTCAAACAACGGGTTCATGTTTGACTCGAAGTTTAGGTTCATATCTGACCAGGGTTTCAGACAACGGATTCATGTTTGACTCGAAGTTTAGGTTCATGTTTGACTTGGGTTTCAAACAACGGGTTCATGTTTGACCCGAAGTTTAGGTTCATGTTTGACCTGGGTATCAAACAACGGGTTCATGTTTGACTCGAAGTTTAGGTTCATTTTTTACCTGGGTTTCAAACAACGGGTTCATGTTTGACTCGAAGTTTAGGTTCATACCTGACCTAGTTTCAAACAACGGGTTCATGTTTGACTCGAAGTTTAGGCTCATGTTTGACCTGGGTTTCAAACAACGGGTTCATGTTTGACTCAAAGTTTAGGTTCATGTCTGACCTGGGTTTCAAACAACGGGTTCATGTTTGACTCGAAGTTTAGGCTCAAGTTTGACCTGGGTTTCAAACAACGGGTTCATGTTTGACTCAAAGTTTAGGTTCATATCAGACCTGGGTTTCAAACAACGGATTCATGTTTGACTCGAAGTTTAGGTTCATGTTTGACCTGGGTTTCAAACAACGGGTTCATGTTTGACCCGAAGTTTTGGTTCATGTTTGACCTGGGTTTCAAACAACGGGTTCATGTTTGACTCGAAGTTTAGGGTCATTTTTTACCTGGGTTTCAAACCACGGGTTCATGTTTGACTCGAAGTTTAGGTTCATACCTGACCTGGTTTCAAACAACGGGTTCATGTTTGACTCGAAGTTTAGTTTCATGTTTGACCTGGGCTTCGAACAACAGGTTCATGTTTGACTCGAAGTTTAGGTTTATGTTTGACCTGGGTTTCAAACACCGGTTTCATGTTTGACTCGATGTTTAGGTTCATGTTTGACCTGGGTTTCAAACAACGGGTTCATGTTTGACTCGTAGTTTAGGTTCATGTTTGACCTGGGTTTCAAACAACGGGTTCATGTTTGACTCGAAGTTTAGGTTCATATCTGACCAGGGTTTCAGACAACGGATTCATGTTTGACTCGAAGTTTAGGTTCATGTTTGACCTGGGTTTCAAACAACGGGTTCATGTTTGACCCGAAGTTTAGGTTCATGTTTGACCTGGGTATCAAACAACGGGTTCATGTTTGACTCGAAGTTTAGGTTCATTTTTTACCTGGGTTTCAAACAACGGGTTCATGTTTGACTCGAAGTTTAGGTTCATACCTGACCTAGTTTCAAACAACGGGTTCATGTTTGACTCGAAGTTTAGGCTCATGTTTGACCTGGGTTTCAAACAACGGGTTCATGTTTGACTCAAAGTTTAGGTTCATATCTGACCTGGGTTTCAAACAACGGGTTCATGTTTGACTCGAAGTTTAGGCTCAAGTTTGACCTGGGTTTCAAACAACGGGTTCATGTTTGACTCAAAGTTTAGGTTCATATCTGACCTGGGTTTCAAACAACGGATTCATGTTTGACTCGAAGTTTAGGTTCATGTTTGACCTGGGTTTCAAACAACGGGTTCATGTTTGACCCGAAGTTTTGGTTCATGTTTGACCTGGGTTTCAAACAACGGGTTCATGTTTGACTCGAAGTTTAGGGTCATTTTTTACCTGGGTTTCAAACAACGGGTTCATGTTTGACTCGAAGTTTAGGTTCATACCTGACCTGGTTTCAAACAACGGGTTCATGTTTGACTCGAAGTTTAGTTTCATGTTTGACCTGGGCTTCGAACAACAGGTTCATGTTTGACTCGAAGTTTAGGTTTATGTTTGACCTGGGTTTCAAACACCGGTTTCATGTTTGACTCGATGTTTAGGTTCATGTTTGACCTGGGTTTCAAACAACGGGTTCATGTTTGACTCGAAGTTTAGGTTCATATCTGACCTGGGTTTCAAACAACAGATTCATGTTTGACTCGAAGTTTAGGTTCATGTTTGACCTGGGTTTCAAACAACGGGTTCATGTTTGACTCGTAGTTTAGGTTCATGTTTGACCTGGGTTTCAAACAACGGGTTCATGTTTGACTCGAAGTTTAGGTTCATATCTGACCTGGGTTTCAAACAACGGATTCATGTTTGACTCGAAGTTTAGGTTCATGTTTGACCTGGGTTTCAAACAACGGGTTCATGTTTGACCCGAAGTTTAGGTTCATGTTTGACCTGGGTTTCAAACAACGGGTTCATGTTTGACTCGAAGTTTAGGTTCATATCTGACCTGGGTTTCAAACAACGGATTCATGTTTGACTCGAAGTTTAGGTTCATGTGTGACCTGGGTTTCAAACAACGGGTTCATATTTGACTCGAAGTTTAGGTCCATGTTTGACCTGGGTTTCAAACAACGGGTTCATGTTTGACTCGAAGTTTAGGTTCATATCTGACCTGGGTTTCAAACAACGGATTCATGTTTGACTCGAAGTTTAGGTTCATGTTTGACCTGGGTTTCAAACAACGGGTTCATGTTTGACCTGAAGTTTAGGTTCATGTTTGACCTGGGTTTCAAACAACGGGTTCATGTTTGACTCGAAGTTTAGGTTCATATCTGACCTGGGTTTCAAACAACGGATTCATGTTTGACTCGAAGTTTAGGTTCATGTCTGACCTGGGTTTCAAACAACGGATTCATGTTTGACACGAAGTTTAGGTTCATGTCTGACCTGGGTTTCAAACAACGGGTTCATGTTTGACTCAAAGTTTAGTTTCATGTTTGACCTGGGCTTCAAACAACAGGTTCATGTTTGACTCGAAGATTAGGTTCATGTTTGACCTGGGTTTCAAACAACGGATTCATGTTTGACTCGAAGTTTAGGTTCATGTTTGACCTGGGTTTCAAACAACGGGTTCATGTTTGACCCGAAGTTTAGGTTCATGTTTGACCTGGGTTTCAAACAACGGGTTCATGTTTGACTCGAAGTTTAGGTTCATTTTTTACCTGGGTTTCAAACAACGGGTTCATGTTTGACTCGAAGTTTAGGTTCATACCTGACCTGGGTTTCAAACAACGGGTTCATGTTTGACCCGAAGTTTAGGTTCATGTTTGACCTGGGTTTCAAACAACGGGTTCATGTTTGACTCAAAGTTTAGGTTCATTTTTTACCTGGGTTTCAAACAACGGGTTCATGTTTGACTCGAAGTTTAGGTTCATACCTGACCTGGTTTCAAACAACGGGTTCATGTTTGACTCGAAGTTTAGTTTCATGTTTGACCTGGGCTTCGAACAACAGGTTCATGTTTGACTCGAAGTTTAGGTTTATGTTTGACCTGGGTTTCAAACACCGGTTTCATGTTTGACTCGATGTTTAGGTTCATGTTTGACCTGGGTTTCAAACAACGGGTTCATGTTTGACTCGAAGTTTAGGTTCATATCTGACCTGGGTTTCAAACAACGGATTCATGTTTGACTCGAAGTTTAGGTTCATGTTTGACCTGGGTTTCAAACAACGGGTTCATGTTTGACTCGTAGTTTAGGTTCATGTTTGACCTGGGTTTCAAACAACGGGTTCATGTTTGACTCGAAGTTTAGGTTCATATCTGACCTGGGTTTCAAACAACGGATTCATGTTTGACTCGAAGTTTAGGTTCATGTTTGACCTGGGTTTCAAACAACGGGTTCATGTTTGACCCGAAGTTTAGGTTCATGTTTGACCTGGGTTTCAAACAACGGGTTCATGTTTGACTCGAAGTTTAGGTTCATATCTGACCTGGGTTTCAAACAACGGATTCATGTTTGACTCGAAGTTTAGGTTCATGTGTGACCTGGGTTTCAAACAACGGGTTCATGTTTGACTCGAAGTTTAGGTCCATGTTTGACCTGGGTTTCAAACAACGGGTTCATGTTTGACTCGAAGTTTAGGTTCATATCTGACCTGGGTTTCAAACAACGGATTCATGTTTGACTCGAAGTTTAGGTTCATGTTTGACCTGGGTTTCAAACAACGGGTTCATGTTTGACCTGAAGTTTAGGTTCATGTTTGACCTGGGTTTCAAACAACGGGTTCATGTTTGACTCGAAGTTTAGGTTCATATCTGACCTGGGTTTCAAACAACGGATTCATGTTTGACTCGAAGTTTAGGTTCATGTCTGACCTGGGTTTCAAACAACGGATTCATGTTTGACACGAAGTTTAGGTTCATGTCTGACCTGGGTTTCAAACAACGGGTTCATGTTTGACTCAAAGTTTAGTTTCATGTTTGACCTGGGCTTCAAACAACAGGTTCATGTTTGACTCGAAGATTAGGTTCATGTTTGACCTGGGTTTCAAACAACGGATTCATGTTTGACTCGAAGTTTAGGTTCATGTTTGACCTGGGTTTCAAACAACGGGTTCATGTTTGACCCGAAGTTTAGGTTCATGTTTGACCTGGGTTTCAAACAACGGGTTCATGTTTGACTCGAAGTTTAGGTTCATTTTTTACCTGGGTTTCAAACAACGGGTTCATGTTTGACTCGAAGTTTAGGTTCATACCTGACCTGGGTTTCAAACAACGGGTTCATGTTTGACCCGAAGTTTAGGTTCATGTTTGACCTGGGTTTCAAACAACGGGTTCATGTTTGACTCAAAGTTTAGGTTCATTTTTTACCTGGGTTTCAAACAACGGGTTCATGTTTGACTCGAAGTTTAGGTTCATACCTGACCTGGTTTCAAACAACGGGTTCATGTTTGACTCGAAGTTTAGTTTCATGTTTGACCTGGGCTTCGAACAACAGGTTCATGTTTGACTCGAAGTTTAGGTTTATGTTTGACCTGGGTTTCAAACACCGGTTTCATGTTTGACTCGATGTTTAGGTTCATGTTTGACATGGGTTTCAAACAACGGGTTCATGTTTGACTCGAAGTTTAGGTTCATATCTGACCTGGGTTTCAAACAACGGATTCATGTTTGACTCGAAGTTTAGGTTCATGTTTGACCTGGGTTTCAAACAACGGGTTCATGTTTGACTCGTAGTTTAGGTTCATGTTTGACCTGGGTTTCAAACAACGGGTTCATGTTTGACTCGAAGTTTAGGTTCATATCTGACCTGGGTTTCAAACAACGGATTCATGTTTGACTCGAAGTTTAGGTTCATGTTTGACCTGGGTTTCAAACAACGGGTTCATGTTTGACCCGAAGTTTAGGTTCATGTTTGACCTGGGTTTCAAACAACGGGTTCATGTTTGACTCGAAGTTTAGGTTCATATCTGACCTGGGTTTCAAACAACGGATTCATGTTTGACTCGAAGTTTAGGTTCATGTGTGACCTGGGTTTCAAACAACGGGTTCATGTTTGACTCGAAGTTTAGGTCCATGTTTGACCTGGGTTTCAAACAACGGGTTCATGTTTGACTCGAAGTTTAGGTTCATATCTGACCTGGGTTTCAAACAACGGATTCGTGTTTGACTCGAAGTTTAGGTTCATGTTTGACCTGGGTTTCAAACAACGGGTTCATGTTTGACCTGAAGTTTAGGTTCATGTTTGACCTGGGTTTCAAACAACGGGTTCATGTTTGACTCGAAGTTTAGGTTCATATCTGACCTGGGTTTCAAACAACGGATTCATGTTTGACTCGAAGTTTAGGTTCATGTCTGACCTGGGTTTCAAACAACGGATTCATGTTTGACACGAAGTTTAGGTTCATGTCTGACCTGGGTTTCAAACAACGGGTTCATGTTTGACTCAAAGTTTAGTTTCATGTTTGACCTGGGCTTCAAACAACAGGTTCATGTTTGACTCGAAGTTTAGGTTCATGTTTGACCTGGGTTTCAAACAACGGATTCATGTTTGACTCGAAGTTTAGGTTCATGTTTGACCTGGGTTTCAAACAACGGGTTCATGTTTGACCCGAAGTTTAGGTTCATGTTTGACCTGGGTTTCAAACAACGGGTTCATGTTTGACTCGAAGTTTAGGTTCATTTTTTACCTGGGTTTCAAACAACGGGTTCATGTTTGACTCGAAGTTTAGGTTCATACCTGACCTGGGTTTCAAACAACGGGTTCATGTTTGACCCGAAGTTTAGGTTCATGTTTGACCTGGGTTTCAAACAACGGGTTCATGTTTGACTCAAAGTTTAGGTTCATTTTTTACCTGGGTTTCAAACAACGGGTTCATGTTTGACTCGAAGTTTAGGTTCATACCTGACCTGGTTTCAAACAACGGGTTCATGTTTGACTCAAAGTTTAGTTTCATGTTTGACCTGGGCTTCAAACAACAGGTTCATGTTTGACTCGAAGTTTAGGTTCATGTTTGACCTGGGTTTCAAACACCGGTTTCATGTTTGACTCGATGTTTAGGTTCATACCTGACCTGGTTTCAAACAACGGGTTCATGTTTGACTCAAAGTTTAGGCTCATGTTTGACCTGGGTTTCAAACAACGGGTTCATGTTTGACTCAAAGTTTAGGTTCATGTCTGACCTGGGTTTCAAACAACGGGTTCATGTTTGACTCGAAGTTTAGGTTCATGTTTGACCTGGGTTTCAAACAACGGGTTCATGTTTGACCTGAAGTTTAGGTTCATATCTGACCTGGGTTTCAAACAACGGATTCATGTTTGACTCGAAGTTTAGGTTCATGTTTGACCTGGGTTTCAAACAACGGGTTCATGTTTGACCCGAAGTTTTGGTTCATGTTTGACCTGGGTTTCAAACAACGGGTTCATGTTTGACTCGAAGTTTAGGTTCATTTTTTACCTGGGTTTCAAACAACGGGTTCATGTTTGACTCGAATTTTAGGTTCATACCTGACCTGGTTTCAAACAACGGGTTCATGTTTGACTCGAAGTTTAGTTTCATGTTTGACCTGGGCTTCAAACAACAGGTTCATGTTTGACTCGAAGTTTAGGTTCATATCTGACCTGGGTTTCAAACAACGGATTCATGTTTGACTCGAAGTTTAGGTTCATGTTTGACCTGGGTTACAAACAACGGATTCATGTTTGACTCGAAGTTTAGGTTCATGTTTGACCTGGGTTTCAAACAACGGGTTCATGTTTGACTCGAAGTTTAGGTTCATGTCTGACCTGGGTTTCAAACAACGGATTCATGTTTGACACGAAGTTTAGGTTCATGTCTGACCTGGGTTTCAAACAACGGGTTCATGTTTGACTCGAAGTTTAGGTTCATGTCTGACCTGGGTTTCAAACAACGGATTCATGTTTGACACGAAGTTTAGGTTCATGTCTGACCTGGGTTTCAAACAACGGGTTCATGTTTGACTCAAAGTTTAGTTTCATGTTTGACCTGGGCTTCAAACAACAGGTTCATGTTTGACTCGAAGTTTAGGTTCATGTTTGACCTGGGTTTCAAACAACGGATTCATGTTTGACTCGAAGTTTAGGTTCATGTTTGACCTGGGTTTCAAACAACGGGTTCATGTTTGACCCGAAGTTTAATTTCATGTTTGACCTGGGTTTCAAACAACGGGTTCATGTTTGACTCGAAGTTTAGGTTCATTTTTTACCTGGGTTTCAAACAACGGGTTCATGTTTGACTCGAAGTTTAGGTTCATACCTGACCTGGGTTTCAAACAACGGGTTCATGTTTGACCCGAAGTTTAGGTTCATGTTTGACCTGGGTTTCAAACAACGGGTTCATGTTTGACTCAAATTTTAGGTTCATTTTTTACCTGGGTTTCAAACAACGGGTTCATGTTTGACTCGAAGTTTAGGTTCATACCTGACCTGGTTTCAAACAACGGGTTCATGTTTGACTCAAAGTTTAGTTTCATGTTTGACCTGGGCTTCAAACAACAGGTTCATGTTTGACTCGAAGTTTAGGTTCATGTTTGACCTGGGTTTCAAACACCGGTTTCATGTTTGACTCGATGTTTAGGTTCATACCTGACCTGGTTTCAAACAACGGGTTCATGTTTGACTCGAAGTTTAGGCTCATGTTTGACCTGGGTTTCAAACAACGGGTTCATGTTTGACTCAAAGTTTAGGTTCATGTCTGACCTGGGTTTCAAACAACGGGTTCATGTTTGACTCGAAGTTTAGGTTCATGTTTGACCTGGGTTTCAAACAACGGGTTCATGTTTGACCTGAAGTTTAGGTTCATATCTGACCTGGGTTTCAAACAACGGATTCATGTTTGACTCGAAGTTTAGGTTCATGTTTGACCTGGGTTTCAAACAACGGGTTCATGTTTGACCCGAAGTTTTGGTTCATGTTTGACCTGGGTTTCAAACAACGGGTTCATGTTTGACTCGAAGTTTAGGTTCATTTTTTACCAGGGTTTCAAACAACGGGTACATGTTTGACTCGAATTTTAGGTTCATACCTGACCTGGTTTCAAACAACGGGTTCATGTTTGACTCGAAGTTTAGTTTCATGTTTGACCTGGGCTTCAAACAACAGGTTCATGTTTGACTCGAAGTTTAGGTTCATATCTGACCTGGGTTTCAAACAACGGATTCATGTTTGACTCGAAGTTTAGGTTCATGTTTGACCTGGGTTACAAACAACGGATTCATGTTTGACTCGAAGTTTAGGTTCATGTTTGACCTGGGTTTCAAACAACGGGTTCATGTTTGACTCGAAGTTTAGGTTCATGTTTGACCTGGGTTTCAAACAACGGGTTCATGTTTGACTTGTAGTTTAGGTTCATGTTTGACCTGGGTTTCAAACAACGGGCTCATGTTTGACTCGATGTTTAGGTTCATATCTGACCTGGGTTTCAAACAACGGATTCATGTTTGACTCAAAGTTTAGGTTCATGTTTGACCTGGGTTTCAAACAACGGGTTCATGTTTGACCCGAAGTTTAGGTTCATGTTTGACTTGGGTTTCAAACAACGGGTTCATGTTTGACTCGAAGTTTAGGTTCATATCTGACCTGGGTTTCAAACAACGGATTCATGTTTGACTCGAAGTTTAGGTTCATGTTTGACCTGGGTTTCAAACAACGGGTTCATGTTTGACCTGGGTTTCAAACAATGGGTTCATGTTTGACTCAAAGTTTAGGTTCATTTTTTACCTGGGTTTCAAACAACGGGTTCATGTTTGACTCGAAGTTTAGGTTCATACCTGACCTGGTTTCAAACAACGGGTTCATGTTTGACTCAAAGTTTAGTTTCATGTTTGACCTGGGCTTCAAACAACAGGTTCATGTTTGACTGGAAGTTTAGGTTCATGTTTGACCTGGGTTTCAAACACCGGTTTCATGTTTGACTCGATGTTTAGGTTCATGTTTGACCTGGGTTTCAAACAACGGGTTCATGTTTGACTCGAAGTTTAGGTTCATATCTGACCTGGGTTTCAAACAACGGATTCATGTTTGACTCGAAGTTTAGGTTCATGTTTGACCTGGGTTTCAAACAACGGGTTCATGTTTGACTCAAAGTTTAGTTTCATGTTTGACCTGGGCTTCAAACAACAGGTTCATGTTTGACTCGAAGTTTAGGTTCATGTTTGACCTGGGTTTCAAACACCGGTTTCATGTTTGACTCGATGTTTAGGTTCATACCTGACCTGGTTTCAAACAACGGGTTCATGTTTGACTCGAAGTTTAGGCTCATGTTTGACCTGGGTTTCAAACAACGGGTTCATGTTTGACTCAAAGTTTAGGTTCATGTCTGACCTGGGTTTCAAACAACGGGTTCATGTTTGACTCGAAGTTTAGGTTCATGTTTGACCTGGGTTTCAAACAACGGGTTCATGTTTGACCTGAAGTTTAGGTTCATATCTGACCTGGGTTTCAAACAACGGATTCATGTTTGACTCGAAGTTTAGGTTCATGTTTGACCTGGGTTTCAAACAACGGGTTCATGTTTGACCCGAAGTTTTGGTTCATGTTTGACCTGGGTTTCAAACAACGGGTTCATGTTTGACTCGAAGTTTAGGTTCATTTTTTACCAGGGTTTCAAACAACGGGTTCATGTTTGACTCGAATTTTAGGTTCATACCTGACCTGGTTTCAAACAACGGGTTCATGTTTGACTCGAAGTTTAGTTTCATGTTTGACCTGGGCTTCAAACAACAGGTTCATGTTTGACTCGAAGTTTAGGTTCATATCTGACCTGGGTTTCAAACAACGGATTCATGTTTGACTCGAAGTTTCGGTTCATGTTTGACCTGGGTTACAAACAACGGATTCATGTTTGACTCGAAGTTTAGGTTCATGTTTGACCTGGGTTTCAAACAACGGGTTCATGTTTGACTCGAAGTTTAGGTTCATGTTTGACCTGGGTTTCAAACAACGGGTTCATGTTTGACTTGTAGTTTAGGTTCATGTTTGACCTGGGTTTCAAACAACGGGCTCATGTTTGACTCGATGTTTAGGTTCATATCTGACCTGGGTTTCAAACAACGGATTCATGTTTGACTCAAAGTTTAGGTTCATGTTTGACCTGGGTTTCAAACAACGGGTTCATGTTTGACCCAAAGTTTAGGTTCATGTTTGACCTGGGTTTCAAACAACGGGTTCATGTTTGACTCGAAGTTTAGGTTCATATCTGACCTGGGTTTCAAACAACGGATTCATGTTTGACTCGAAGTTTAGGTTCATGTTTGACCTGGGTTTCAAACAACGGGTTCATGTTTGACCTGGGTTTCAAACAATGGGTTCATGTTTGACTCAAAGTTTAGGTTCATTTTTTACCTGGGTTTCAAACAACGGGTTCATGTTTGACTCGAAGTTTAGGTTCATACCTGACCTGGTTTCAAACAACGGGTTCATGTTTGACTCAAAGTTTAGTTTCATGTTTGACCTGGGCTTCAAACAACAGGTTCATGTTTGACTGGAAGTTTAGGTTCATGTTTGACCTGGGTTTCAAACACCGGTTTCATGTTTGACTCGATGTTTAGGTTCATGTTTGACCTGGGTTTCAAACAACGGGTTCATGTTTGACTCGAAGTTTAGGTTCATATCTGACCTGGGTTTCAAACAACGGATTCATGTTTGACTCGAAGTTTAGGTTCATGTTTGACCTGGGTTTCAAACAACGGGTTCATGTTTGACTCGAAGTTTAGGTTCATGTTTGACCTGGGTTTCAAACAACGGGTTCATGGTTGACTCGAAGTTTAGGTTCATGTTTGACCTGGGTTTCAAACAACGGGTTCATGTTTGAATCGAAGTTTAGGTTCATGTTTGACCTGGTTTCAAACAACGGGTTCATGTTTGACCTGAAGTTTAGGTTCATGTTTGACCTGGGTTTCAAACAACGGGTTCATGGTTGACTCGAAGTTTAGGTTCATATCTGACCTGGGTTTCAAACAACGGATTCATGTTTGACTCGAAGTTTAGGTTCATGTCTGACCTGGGTTTCAAAGAACGGATTCATGTTTGACTCGAAGTTTAGGTTCATGTTTGACCTGGGTTTCAAACAACGGGTTCATGTTTGACTCGAAGTTTAGGTCCATGTTTGACCTGGGTTTCAAACAACGGGTTCATGTTTGACTCGAAGTTTAGGTTCATATCTGACCTGGGTTTCAAACAACGGATTCATGTTTGACTCGAAGTTTAGGTTCATGTTTGACCTGGGTTTCAAACAACGGGTTCATGTTTGACTCGAAGTTTAGGTCCATGTTTGACCTGGGTTTCAAACAACGGGTTCATGTTTGACTCGAAGTTTAGGTTCATATCTGACCTGGGTTTCAAACAACGGATTCATGTTTGACTCGAAGTTTAGGTTCATGTTTGACCTGGGTTTCAAACAACGGGTTCATGTTTGACCTGAAGTTGAGGTTCATGTTTGACCTGGGTTTCAAACAACGGGTTCATGTTTGACTCGAAGTTTAGGTTCATGTTTGACCTGGGTTTCAAACAACGGGTTCATGTTTGACTCGTAGTTTAGGTTCATGTTTGACTTGGGTTTCAAACAACGGTCTCATGTTTGACTCGAAGTTTAGGTTCATATCTGACCTGGGTTTCAAACAACGGATTCATGTTTGACTCGAAGTTTAGGTTCATGTTTGACCTGGGTTTCAAACAACGGGTTCATGTTTGACTCGAAGTTTAGGTTCATGTTTGACCTGGGTTTCAAACAACGGGTTCATGTTTGACTCGAAGTTTAGGTTCATGTTTGACCTGGGTTTCAAACAACGGGTTCATGTTTGACTCGAAGTTTAGGTTCATGTTTGACCTGGGTTTCAAACAACGGGTTCATGTTTGACCCGAAGTTTAGGTTCATGTTTGACCTGGGTTTCAAACAACGGGTTCATGGTTGACTCGAAGTTTAGGTTCATATCTGACCTGGGTTTCAAACAACGGGTTCATGTTTGACTCGAAGTTTAGGTTCATGTCTGACCTGGGTTTCAAACAACGGATTCATGTTTGACTCGAAGTTTAGGTTCATGTTTGACCTGGGTTTCAAACAACGGGTTCATGTTTGACTCGAAGTTTAGGTCCATGTTTGACCTGGGTTTCAAACAACGGGTTCATGTTTGACTCGAAGTTTAGGTTCATGTCTGACCTGGGTTTCAAACAACGGATTCATGTTTGACTCGAAGTTTAGGTTCATGTTTGACCTGGGTTTCAAACAACGGGTTCATGTTTGACTCAAAGTTTAGGTTCATTTTTTACCTGGGTTTCAAGCAACGGGTTCATGTTTGACTCGAAGTTTAGGTTCATACCTGACCTGGTTTCAAACAACGGGTTCATGTTTGACTCAAAGTTTAGTTTCATGTTTGACCTGGGCTTCAAACAACACGTTCATGTTTGACTGGAAGTTTAGGTTCATGTTTGACCTGGGTTTCAAACACCGGTTTCATGTTTGACTCGATGTTTAGGTTCATGTTTGACCTGGGTTTCAAACAACGGGTTCATGTTTGACTCGAAGTTTAGGTTCATATCTGACCTGGGTTTCAAACAACGGATTCATGTTTGACTCGAAGTTTAGGTTCATGTTTGACCTGGGTTTCAAACAACGGGTTCATGTTTGACTCGAAGTTTAGGTTCATGTTTGACCTGGGTTTCAAACAACGGGTTCATGTTTGACTCGAAGTTTAGGTTCATGTTTTACCTGGGTTTCAAACAACGGGTTCATGTTTGACTCGAAGTTTAGGTTCATGTTTGACCTGGGTTTCAAACAACGGGTTCATGTTTGACCTGAAGTTTAGGTTCATGTTTGACCTGGGTTTCAAACAACGGGTTCATGGTTGACTCGAAGTTTAGGTTCATATCTGACCTGGGTTTCAAACAACGGATTCATGTTTGACTCGAAGTTTAGGTTCATGTCTGACCTGGGTTTCAAAGAACGGATTCATGTTTGACTCGAAGTTTAGGTTCATGTTTGACCTGGGTTTCAAACAACGGGTTCATGTTTGACTCGAAGTTTAGGTCCATGTTTGACCTGGGTTTCAAACAACGGGTTCATGTTTGACTCGAAGTTTAGGTTCATATCTGACCTGGGTTTCAAACAACGGATTCATGTTTGACTCGAAGTTTAGGTTCATGTTTGACCTGGGTTTCAAACAACGGGTTCATGTTTGACTCGAAGTTTAGGTCCATGTTTGACCTGGGTTTCAAACAACGGGTTCATGTTTGACTCGAAGTTTAGGTTCATATCTGACCTGGGTTTCAAACAACGGATTCATGTTTGACTCGAAGTTTAGGTTCATGTTTGACCTGGGTTTCAAACAACGGGTTCATGTTTGACCTGAAGTTTAGGTTCATGTTTGACCTGGGTTTCAAACAACGGGTTCATGTTTGACTCGAAGTTTAGGTTCATGTTTGACCTGGGTTTCAAACAACGGGTTCATGTTTGACTCGTAGTTTAGGTTCATGTTTGACCTGGGTTTCAAACAACGGGCTCATGTTTGACTCGAAGTTTAGGTTCATATCTGACCTGGGTTTCAAACAACGGATTCATGTTTGACTCGAAGTTTAGGTTCATGTTTGACTTGGGTTTCAAACAACGGGTTCATGTTTGACTCGAAGTTTAGGTTCATGTTTGACCTGGGTTTCAAACAACGGGTTCATGTTTGACTCGAAGTTTAGGTTCATGTTTGACCTGGGTTTCAAACAACGGGTTCATGTTTGACTCGAAGTTTAGGTTCATGTTTGACCTGGGTTTCAAACAACGGGTTCATGTTTGACCTGAAGTTTAGGTTCATGTTTGACCTGGGTTTCAAACAACGGGTTCATGGTTGACTCGAAGTTTAGGTTCATATCTGACCTGGGTTTCAAACAACGGGTTCATGTTTGACTCGAAGTTTAGGTTCATGTCTGACCTGGGTTTCAAACAACGGATTTATGTTTGACTCGAAGTTTAGGTTCATGTTTGACCTGGGTTTCAAACAACGGGTTCATGTTTGACTCGAAGTTTAGGTCCATGTTTGACCTGGGTTTCAAACAACGGGTTCATGTTTGACTCGAAGTTTAGGTTCATGTCTGACCTGGGTTTCAAACAACGGATTCATGTTTGACTCGAAGTTTAGGTTCATGTTTGACCTGGGTTTCAAACAACGGGTTCATGTTTGACTCGAAGTTTAGGTCCATGTTTGACCTGGGTTTCAAACAACGGGTTCATGTTTGACTCGAAGTTTAGGTTCATATCTGACCTGGGTTTCAAACAACGGATTCATGTTTGACTCGAAGTTTAGGTTCATGTTTGACCTGGGTTTCAAACAACGGGTTCATGTTTGACCTGAAGTTTAGGTTCATGTCTGACCTGGGTTTCAAACAACGGATTCATGTTTGACTCGAAGTTTAGGTTCATGTTTGACCTGGGTTTCAAACAACGGGTTCATGTTTGACCTGAAGTTTAGGTTCATGTTTGACCTGGGTTTCAAACAACGGGTTCATGTTTGACTCGAAGTTTAGGTTCATGTTTGACCTGGGTTTCAAACAACGGGTTCATGTTTGACTCGTAGTTTAGGTTCATGTTTGACCTGGGTTTCAAACAACGGGCTCATGTTTGACTCGAAGTTTAGGTTCATATCTGACCTGGGTTTCAAACAACGGATTCATGTTTGACTCGAAGTTTAGGTTCATGTTTGACCTGGGTTTCAAACAACGGGTTCATGTTTGACTCGAAGTTTAGGTTCATATCTGACCTGGGTTTCAAACAACGGATTCATGTTTGACTCGAAGTTTAGGTTCATGTTTGACCTGGGTTTCAAACAACGGGTTCATGTTTGACTCGAAGTTTAGGTCCATGTTTGACCTGGGTTTCAAACAACGGGTTCATGTTTGACTCGAAGTTTAGGTTCATGTTTGACCTGGGTTTCAAACAACGGGTTCATGTTTGACCTGAAGTTTAGGTTCATGTTTGACCTGGGTTTCAAACAACGGGTTCATGTTTGACTCGAAGTTTAGGTTCATGTTTGACCTGGGTTTCAAACAACGGGTTCATGTTTGACTCGTAGTTTAGGTTCATGTTTGACCTGGGTTTCAAACAACGGGTTCATGTTTGACTCGTAGTTTAGGTTCATGTTTGACCTGGGTTTCAAACAACGGGCTCATGTTTGACTCGAAGTTTAGGTTCATATCTGACCTGGGTTTCAAACAACGGATTCATGTTTGACTCGAAGTTTAGGTTCATGTTTGACCTGGGTTTCAAACAACGGGTTCATGTTTGACTCGAAGTTTAGGTTCATATCTGACCTGGGTTTCAAACAACGGATTCATGTTTGACTCGAAGTTTAGGTTCATGTTTGACCTGGGTTTCAAACAACGGGTTCATGTTTGACTCGTAGTTTAGGTTCATGTTTGACCTGGGTTTCAAACAACGGGCTCATGTTTGACTCGAAGTTTAGGTTCATATCTGACCTGGGTTTCAAACAACGGATTCATGTTTGACTCGAAGTTTAGGTTCATGTTTGACCTGGGTTTCAAACAACGGGTTCATGTTTGACTCGAAGTTTAGGTTCATGTTTGACCTGGGTTTCAAACAACGGGTTCATGTTTGACTCGAAGTTTAGGTTCATGTTTGACCTGGGTTTCAAACAACGGGTTCATGTTTGACTCGAAGTTTAGGTTCATGTTTGACCTGGGTTTCAAACAACGGGTTCATGTTTGACCTGAAGTTTAGGTTCATGTTTGACCTGGGTTTCAAACAACGGGTTCATGGTTGACTCGAAGTTTAGGTTCATATCTGACCTGGGTTTCAAACAACGGGTTCATGTTTGACTCGAAGTTTAGGTTCATGTCTGACCTGGGTTTCAAACAACGGATTCATGTTTGACTCGAAGTTTAGGTTCATGTTTGACCTGGGTTTCAAACAATGGGTTCATGTTTGACTCGAAGTTTAGGTCCATGTTTGACCTGGGTTTCAAACAACGGGTTCATGTTTGACTCGAAGTTTAGGTTCATGTCTGACCTGGGTTTCAAACAACGGATTCATGTTTGACTCGAAGTTTAGGTTCATGTTTGACCTGGGTTTCAAACAACGGGTTCATGTTTGACTCGAAGTTTAGGTCCATGTTTGACCTGGGTTTCAAACAACGGGTTCATGTTTGACTCGAAGTTTAGGTTCATATCTGACCTGGGTTTCAAACAACGGATTCATGTTTGACTCGAAGTTTAGGTTCATGTTTGACCTGGGTTTCAAACAACGGGTTCATGTTTGACCTGAAGTTTAGGTTCATGTTTGACCTGGGTTTCAAACAACGGGTTCATGTTTGACTCGAAGTTTAGGTTCATGTTTGACCTGGGTTTCAAACAACGGGTTCATGTTTGACTCGTAGTTTAGGTTCATGTTTGACCTGGGTTTCAAACAACGGGCTCATGTTTGACTCGAAGTTTAGGTTCATATCTGACCTGGGTTTCAAACAACGGATTCATGTTGGACTCGAAGTTTAGGTTCATGTTTGACCTGGGTTTCAAACAACGGGTTCATGTTTGACCCGAAGTTTAGGTTCATGTTTGACCTGGGTTTCAAACAACGGGTTCATGTTTGACTCGAAGTTTAGGTTCATATCTGACCTGGGTTTCAAACAACGGATTCATGTTTGACTCGAAGTTTAGGTTCATGTTTGATCTGGGTTTCAAACAACGGGTTCATGTTTGACCCGAAGTTTAGGTTCATGTTTGACCTGGGTTTCAAACAACGGGTTCATGTTTGACTCGAAGTTTAGGTTCATTTTTTACCTGGGTTTCAAACAACGGGTTCATGTTTGACTCGAAGTTTAGGTTCATACCTGACCTGGTTTCAAACAACGGGTTCATGTTTGACTCGAAGTTTAGTTTCATGTTTGACCTGGGCTTCAAACAACAGGTTCATGTTTGACTCGAAGTTTAGGTTCATATCTGACCTGGGTTTCAAACAACGGATTCATGTTTGACTCGAAGTTTAGGTTCATGTTTGACCTGGGTTACAAACAACGGATTCATGTTTGACTCGAAGTTTAGGTTCATGTTTGACCTGGGTTTCAAACAACGGGTTCATGTTTGACTCGAAGTTTAGGTTCATGTTTGACCTGGGTTTCAAACAACGGGTTCATGTTTGACTCGTAGTTTAGGTTCATGTTTGACCTGGGTTTCAAACAACGGGCTCATGTTTGACTCGAAGTTTAGGTTCATATCTGACCTGGGTTTCAAACAACGGATTCATGTTTGACTCGAAGTTTAGGTTCATGTTTGACCTGGGTTTCAAACAACGGGTTCATGTTTGACCCGAAGTTTAGGTTCATGTTTGACCTGGGTTTCAAACAACGGGTTCATGTTTGACTCGAAGTTTAGGTTCATATCTGACCTGGGTTTCAAACAACGGATTCATGTTTGACTCGAAGTTTAGGTTCATGTTTGACCTGGGTTTCAAACAACGGGTTCATGTTTGACCCGAAGTTTAGGTTCATGTTTGACCTGGGTTTCCAGCAACGGGTTCATGTTTGACTCAAAGTTTAGGTTCATTTTTTACCTGGGTTTCAAACAACGGGTTCATGTTTGACTCGAAGTTTAGGTTCATACCTGACCTGGTTTCAAACAACGGGTTCATGTTTGACTCGAAGTTTAGTTTCATGTTTGACCTGGGCTTCAAACAACAGGTTCATGTTTGACTCGAAGTTTAGGTTCATATCTGACTTTGGTTTCAAACAACGGATTCATGTTTGACTCGAAGTTTAGGTTCATGTTTGACCTGGGTTACAAACAACGGATTCATGTTTGACTCGAAGTTTAGGTTCATGTTTGACCTGGGTTTCAAACAACGGGTTCATGTTTGACTCGAAGTTTAGGTTCATGTTTGACCTGGGTTTCAAACAACGGGTTCATGTTTGACTCGTAGTTTAGGTTCATGTTTGACCTGGGTTTCAAACAACGGGCTCATGTTTGACTCGAAGTTTAGGTTCATATCTGACCTGGGTTTCAAACAACGGATTCATGTTTGACTCGAAGTTTAGGTTCATGTTTGACCTGGGTTTCAAACAACGGGTTCATGTTTGTCCCGAAGTTTAGGTTCATGTTTGACCTGGGTTTCAAACAACGGGTTCATGTTTGACTCGAAGTTTAGGTTCATATCTGACCTGGGTTTCAAACAACGGATTCATGTTTGACTCGAAGTTTAGGTTCATGTTTGACCTGGGTTTCAAACAACGGGTTCATGTTTGACCTGAAGTTTAGGTTCATGTTTGACTTGGGTTTCAAACAACGGGTTCATGTTTGACTCAAAGTTTAGGTTCATTTTTTACCTGGGTTTCAAACAACGGGTTCATGTTTGACTCGAAGTTTAGGTTCATACCTGACCTGGTTTCAAACAACGGGTTCATGTTTGACTCAAAGTTTAGTTTCATGTTTGACCTGGGCTTCAAACAATAGGTTCATGTTTGACTGGAAGTTTAGGTTCATGTTTGACCTGGGTTTCAAACACCGGTTTCATGTTTGACTCGATGTTTAGGTTCATGTTTGACCTGGGTTTCAAACAACGGGTTCATGTTTGACTCGAAGTTTAGGTTCATGTTTGACCTGGGTTTCAAACAACGGGTTCATGTTTGACTCGAAGTTTAGGTTCATGTTTGACCTGGGTTTCAAACAACGGGTTCATGTTTGACTCGAAGTTTAGGTTCATGTTTGACCTGGGTTTCAAACAACGGGTTCATGTTTGACCTGAAGTTTAGGTTCATGTTTGACCTGGGTTTCAAACAACGGGTTCATGTTTGACTCGAAGTTTAGGTTCATATCTGACCTGGGTTTCAAACAACGGATTCATGTTTGACTCGAAGTTTAGGTTCATGTCTGACCTGGGTTTCAAACAACGGATTCATGTTTGACTCGAAGTTTAGGTTCATGTTTGATCTGGGTTTCAAACAACGGGTTCATGTTTGACCCGAAGTTTAGGTTCATGTTTGACCTGGGTTTCAAACAACGGGTTCATGTTTGACTCGAAGTTTAGGTTCATATCTGACCTGGGTTTCAAACAACGGATTCATGTTTGACTCGAAGTTTAGGTTCATGTTTGACCTGGGTTTCAAACAACGGGTTCATATTTGACCCGAAGTTTAGGTTCATGTTTGACCTGGGTTTCAAACAACGGGTTCATGTTTGACTCGAAGTTTAGGTTCATTTTTTACCTGGGTTTCAAACAACGGGTTCATGTTTGACTCGAAGTTTAGGTTCATACCTGACCTGGTTTCAAACAACGGGTTCATGTTTGACTCGAAGTTTAGGCTCATGTTTGACCTGGGTTTCAAACAACGGGTTCATGTTTGACTCAAAGTTTAGGTTCATATCTGACCTGGGTTTCAAACAACGGGTTCATGTTTGACTCGAAGTTTAGGCTCATGTTTGACCTGGGTTTCAAACAACGGGTTCATGTTTGACTCAAAGTCTAGGTTCATATCTGACCTGGGTTTCAAACAACGGATTCATGTTTGACTCGAAGTTTAGGTTCATGTTTAACCTGGGTTTCAAACAACGGGTTCATGTTTGACCCGAAGTTTTGGTTCATGTTTGACCTGGGTTTCAAACAACGGGTTCATGTTTGACTCGAAGTTTAGGTTCATTTTTTACCTGGGTTTCAAACAACGGGTTCATGTTTGACTCAAAGTTTAGGTTCATACCTGACCTGGTTTCAAACAACGGGTTCATGTTTGAATCGAAGTTTAGTTTCATGTTTGACCTGGGCTTCAAACAACAGGTTCATGTTTGACTCGAAGTTTAGGTTCATGTTTGACCTGGGTTTCAAACACCGGTTTCATGTTTGACTCGATGTTTAGGTTCATGTTTGACCTGGGTTTCAAACAACGGGCTCATGTTTGACTCGAAGTTTAGGTTCATATCTGACCTGGGTTTCAAACAACGGATTCATGTTTGACTCGAAGTTTAGGTTCATGTTTGACCTGGGTTTCAAACAACGGGTTCATGTTTGTCCCGAAGTTTAGGTTCATGTTTGACCTGGGTTTCAAACAACGGGTTCATGTTTGACTCGAAGTTTAGGTTCATATCTGACCTGGGTTTCAAACAACGGATTCATGTTTGACTCGAAGTTTAGGTTCATGTTTGACCTGGGTTTCAAACAACGGGTTCATGTTTGACCTGAAGTTTAGGTTCATGTTTGACTTGGGTTTCAAACAACGGGTTCATGTTTGACTCAAAGTTTAGGTTCATTTTTTACCTGGGTTTCAAACAACGGGTTCATGTTTGACTCGAAGTTTAGGTTCATACCTGACCTGGTTTCAAACAACGGGTTCATGTTTGACTCAAAGTTTAGTTTCATGTTTGACCTGGGCTTCAAACAATAGGTTCATGTTTGACTGGAAGTTTAGGTTCATGTTTGACCTGGGTTTCAAACACCGGTTTCATGTTTGACTCGATGTTTAGGTTCATGTTTGACCTGGGTTTCAAACAACGGGTTCATGTTTGACTCGAAGTTTAGGTTCATGTTTGACCTGGGTTTCAAACAACGGGTTCATGTTTGACTCGAAGTTTAGGTTCATGTTTGACCTGTGTTTCAAACAACGGGTTCATGTTTGACTCGAAGTTTAGGTTCATGTTTGACCTGGGTTTCAAACAACGGGTTCATGTTTGACCTGAAGTTTAGGTTCATGTTTGACCTGGGTTTCAAACAACGGGTTCATGTTTGACTCGAAGTTTAGGTTCATATCTGACCTGGGTTTCAAACAACGGATTCATGTTTGACTTGAAGTTTAGGTTCATGTCTGACCTGGGTTTCAAACAACGGATTCATGTTTGACTTGAAATTTAGGTTCATGTTTGACCTGGGTTTCAAACAACGGGTTCATGTTTGACCCGAAGTTTAGGTTCATGTTTGACCTGGGTTTCAAACAACGGGTTCATGTTTGACTCGAAGTTTAGGTTCATTTTTTACCTGGGTTTCAAACAACGGGTTCATGTTTGACTCGAAGTTTAGGTTCATACCTGACCTGGTTTCAAACAACGGGTTCATGTTTGACTCGAAGTTTAGGCTCATGTTTGACCTGGGTTTCAAACAACGGGTTCATGTTTGACTCAAAGTTTAGGTTCATATCTGACCTGGGTTTCAAACAACGGGTTCATGTTTGACTCGAAGTTTAGGCTCATGTTTGACCTGGGTTTCAAACAACGGGTTCATGTTTTACTCAAAGTCTAGGTTCATATCTGACCTGGGTTTCAAACAATGGATTCATGTTTGACTCGAAGTTTAGGTTCATGTTTGACCTGGGTTTCAAACAACGGGTTCATGTTTGACCCGAAGTTTTGGTTCATGTTTGACCTGGGTTTCAAACAACGGGTTCATGTTTGACTCGAAGTTTAGGTTCATTTTTTACCTGGGTTTCAAACAACGGGTTCATGTTTGACTCAAAGTTTAGGTTCATACCTGACCTGGTTTCAAACAACGGGTTCATGTTTGACTCGAAGTTTAGTTTCATGTTTGACCTGGGCTTCAAACAACAGGTTCATGTTTGACTCGAAGTTTAGGTTCATGTTTGACCTGGGTTTCAAACACCGGTTTCATGTTTGACTCGATGTTTAGGTTCATGTTTGACCTGGGTTTCAAACAACGGGTTCATGTTTGACTCGAAGTTTAGGTTCATATCTGACCTGGGTTACAAACAACGGATTCATGTTTGACTCGAAGTTTAGGTTCATGTTTGACCTGGGTTTCAAACAACGGGTTCATGTTTGACTCGAAGTTTAGGTTCATGTTTGACCTGGGTTTCAAACATCGGGTTCATGTTTGACTCGTAGTTTAGGTTCATGTTTGAACTGGGTTTCAAACAACGGGCTCATGTTTCACTCAAAGTTTAGGTTCATATCTGACCTGGGTTTCAAACAACGGATTCATGTTTGACTCGAAGTTTAGGTTCATGTTTGACTTGGGTTTCAAACAACGGGTTCATGTTTGACCCGAAGTTTAGGTTTATGTTTGACCTGGGTTTCAAACAACGGGTTCATGTTTGACTCGAAGTTTAGGTTCATATCTGACCTGGGTTTCAAACAACGGATTCATGTTTGACTCGAAGTTTAGGTTCATGTTTGACCTGGGTTTCAAACAACGGGTTCATGTTTGACCCGAAGTTTAGGTTCATGTTTGACCTGGGTTTCAAACAACGGGTTCATGTTTGACTCGAAGTTTAGGTTCATTTTTTACCTGGGTTTCAAACAACGGGTTCATGTTTGACTCGAAGTTTAGGTTCATAACTGACCTGGTTTCAAACAACGGGTTCATGTTTTACTCAAAGTTTAGTTTCATGTTTGACCTGGGCTTCAAACAACAGGTTTACGTTTGACTCGAAGTTTAGGTTCATGTTTGACCTGGGTTTCAAACACCGGTTTCATGTTTGACTCGATGTTTAGGTTCATGTTTGACCTGGGTTTCAAACAACGGGTTCATGTTTGACTCGAAGTTTAAGTTCATATCTGACCTGGGTTTCAAACAACGGATTCATGTATGACTCGAAATTTAGGTTCATGTTTGACCTGGGTTTCAAACAACGGGTTCATGTTTGACTCGAAGTTTAGGTTCATGTTTGACCTGGGTTTCAAACAACGGGTTCATGTTTGACTCGAAGTTTAGGTTCATGTTTGACCAGGGTTTCAAACCACGGGTTCATGTTTGACTCGAAGTTTAGGTTCATATCTGACCTGGGTTTCAAACAACGGATTCATGTTTGACTCGAAGTTTAGGTTCATGTTTGACCTGGGTTTCAAACAACGGGTTCATGTTTGACCTGAAGTTTAGGTTCATGTTTGACCTGGGTTTCAAACAACGGGTTCATGTTTGACTCGAAGTTTAGGTTCATATCTGACCTGGGTTTCAAACAACGGATTCATGTTTGACTCGAAGTTTAGGTTCATGTTTGACCTGGGTTTCAAACACCGGTTTCATGTTTGACTCGATGTTTAGGTTCATGTTTGACCTGGGTTTCAAACAACGGGTTCATGTTTGACTCGAAGTTTAGGTTCATATCTGACCTGGGTTTCAAACAACGGATTCATGTTTGACTCGAAGTTTAGGTTCATTTTTTACCTGGGTTTCAAACAACGGGTTCATGTTTGACTCGAAGTCCAAGTTCATATCTGACCTGGTTTCAAACACCGGTTTCATGTTTGACTCGATGTTTAGGTTCATGTTTGACCTGGGTTTCAAACACCGGGTTCATGTTTGACTCGAAGTTTAGGTTCATATCTGACCTGGGTTTCAAACAACGGATTCATGTTTGACTCGAAGTTTAGGTTCATGCTTGACCTGGGTTTCAAACAACGGGTTCATTTTTGACTCGAAGTTTAGGTTCATATCTGACCTGGGTTTCAAACAACGGGTTCATGTTTGACTCGAAGTTTAGGTTCATGTTTGACCTGGGTTTCAAACAACGGGTTCATGTTTGACTCGAAGTTTAGGTTCATATCTGACCTGGGTTTCAATCAACAGATTCATGTTTGACTCGAAGTTTAGGTTCATGTTTGACCTGGGTTTCAAACAACGGGTTCATGTTTGACTCGAAGTTTAGGTTCATGTTTGACCTGGGTTTCAAACAACGGGTTCATGTTTGACTCGAAGTTTAGGTTCATTTTTTACCTGGGTTTCAAACAACGGGTTCATGTTTGACTCGAAGTTTAGGTTCATACGTGACCCAGATTCAAATAACGCGTTCATGTTTGACTCGAGTTTGGTTTCATGTTTGACCTGGGCTTCAAACAACAGGTTCATGTTTGAATCGAAGTATAGGTTCATGTATTACTTGGGCTTCAAACAATGAGTTCAGGTTTTACTCGAAGTTTAGGCTCATGTTTGACTTGGGTTTCAAACAACGGGTTCATGTTTAACTCGAAGTTTAGGTTCATATCTGACCTGGGTTTCAAACAGCGGGTTCATGTTTGACTCGAAGTTTAGGTTCATGTTTGACCTGGGTTTCAAACAAGGGGATCATGTTTGACTCGAAGTTTAGGTTCATTTTTGACCTGGGTTTCAAACAACGGGTTCATGTTTGGCTCGATGTTTTGGTTCATTTTTTACCTGGGTTTCAAACAACGGGTTCATGTTTGACTCGAAGTCTAGGTTCATATTTGACCTGGTTTCAAACAACGGGTTCATGTTTGACTCGAAGTTTAGGTGCATGTTTGACCTGGGTTTCAAACACCGGTTTCATGTTTGACTCGATGTTTAGGTTCATGTTTGACCTGGGTTTCAAACAACGGGTTCATGTTTGACTCGAAGTTTAGGTTCATATCTGACCTGGGTTTCAAACAACGGGTTCATGTTTGACTCGAAGTTTAGGTTCATGTTTGACCTGGGATTCAAACAAGGGGTTCATGTTTGACTCGAAGTTTAGGTTCATTTTTGACCTAGGTTTCAAACAACGGGTTCATGATTGACTCGAAGCTTAGGTTCATTTTTTACCTGGGTTTAAAACAACGGGTTCATGTTTGACTCGAAGTCTAGGTTCATATCTGTCCTGGTTTCAAACAACGGGTTCATGTTTGACTCGAAGTTTAGGTTCATGTTTGACCTGGGTTTCAAACACCGGTTTCATGTTTGACTCGATGTTTAGGTTCATGTTTGACCTGGGTTTCAAACAACGGGTTCATGTTTGACTCGAAGTTTAGGTTCATTTTTGACCTGGGTTTCAAACAACGGGTTCATGTTTGACTCGAAGCTTAGGTTCATTTTTTACCTGGGTTTCAAACAACGGGTTCATTTTTGACTCGGTGTTTAGGTTCATGTTTGACCTGGGTTTCAAACAACGGGTTCATGTTTGAATCGAAGTTTAGGTTCATATCTGACCTGGGTTTCAAACAACGGGTTCATGTTTGACTCGAAGTTTAGGTTCATGTTTGACCTGGGTTTCAAACAACGGGTTCATGTTTGACTCGAAGTTTAGGTTCATTTTTGACCTGGGTTTCAAACAACGGGTTCATGTTTGACTTGAAGTTTAGGTTCATTTTTTACCTGGGTTTCAAACAACGGGTTTATGTTTGACTCGAAGTCTAGGTTCATATCTGACCTGGTTTCAAACAACGGGTTCATGTTTGACTCGAAGTTTAGGTTCATGTTTGACCTGGGTTTCAAACACCGGTTTCATGTTTGACTCGATGTTTAGGTTCATGTTTGACCTGGGTTTCAAACAACAGGTTCATGTTTGACTCGAAGATTAGGTTCATATCTGACCTGGGTTTCAAACAACGGATTCATGTTTGACTTGAAGTTTAGGTTCATGTTTGACCTGGGTTTCAAACAACGGGTTCATGTTTGACTCGAAGTTTAGGTTCATGTTTGACCTGGGTTTCAAACAACGTGTTCATGTTTGACTCGAAGTTTAGGTTCATTTTTTACCTGGGTTTAAAACAACGGGTTCATGTTTGACTCGAAGTTTAGGTTCATACCTGACCTGGGTTTCAAACAACCGATTCATGTTTGACTCGAAGTTTAGGTTCATGCTTGACCTGGGTTTCAAACAACGGGTTCATTTTTGACTCGAAGTTTAGGTTCATATCTGACCTGGGTTTCAAACAACGGGTTCATGTTTGACTCGAAGTTTAGGTTCATGTTTGACCTGGGTTTCAAACAACGGGTTCATGTTTGACTCGAAGTTTAGGTTCATATCTGACCTGGGTTTCAATCAACGGATTCATGTTTGACTCGAAGTTTAGGTTCATGTTTGACCTGGGTTTCAAACAACGGGTTCATGTTTGACTCGAAGTTTAGGTTCATGTTTGACCTGGGTTTCAAACAACGGGTTCATGTTTGACTCGAAGTTTAGGTTCAGTTTCTACCTGGGTTTCAAACAACAAGTTCATGTTTGACTCGAAGTTTAGGTTCATACGTGACCTAGATTCAAATAACGCGTTCATGTTTGACTCGAGTTTGGTTTCATGTTTGGCCTGGGCTTCAAACAACAGGTTCATGTTTGAATCGAAGTATAGGTTCATGTATTACTTGGGCTTCAAACAATGAGTTCAGGTTTTACTCGAAGTTTAGGCTCATGTTTGACTTGGGTTTCAAACAACGGGTTCATGTTTAACTCGAAGTTTAGGTTCATATCTGACCTGGGTTTCAAACAGCGGGTTCATGTTTGACTCGAAGTTTAGGTTCATGTTTGACCTGGGTTTCAAACAAGGGGATCATGTTTGACTCGAAGTTTAGGTTCATTTTTGACCTGGGTTTCAAACAACGGGTTCATGTTTGGCTCGATGTTTTGGTTCATTTTTTACCTGGGTTTCAAACAACGGGTTCATGTTTGACTCGAAGTCTAGGTTCATATTTGACCTGGTTTCAAACAACGGGTTCATGTTTGACTCGAAGTTTAGGTGCATGTTTGACCTGGGTTTCAAACACCGGTTTCATGTTTGACTCGATGTTTAGGTTCATGTTTGACCTGGGTTTCAAACAACGGGTTCATGTTTGACTCGAAGTTTAGGTTCATATCTGACCTGGGTTTCAAACAACGGGTTCATGTTTGACTCGAAGTTTAGGTTCATGTTTGACCTGGGATTCAAACAAGGGGTTCATGTTTGACTCGAAGTTTAGGTTCATTTTTGACCTAGGTTTCAAACAACGGGTTCATGTTTGACTCGAAGCTTAGGTTCATTTTTTACCTGGGTTTCAAACAACGGGTTCATGTTTGACTCGAAGTCTAGGTTCATATCTGTCCTGGTTTCAAACAACGGGTTCATGTTTGACTCGAAGTTTAGGTTCATGTTTGACCTGGGTTTCAAACACCGGTTTCATGTTTGACTCGATGTTTAGGTTCATGTTTGACCTGGGTTTCAAACAACGGGTTCATGTTTGACTCGAAGTTTAGGTTCATTTTTGACCTGGGTTTCAAACAACGGGTTCATGTTTGACTCGAAGCTTAGGTTCATTTTTTACCTGGGTTTCAAACAACGGGTTCATTTTTGACTCGGTGTTTAGGTTCATGTTTGACCTGGGTTTCAAACAACGGGTTCATGTTTGAATCGAAGTTTAGGTTCGTATCTGACCTGGGTTTCAAACAACGGGTTCATGTTTGACTCGAAGTTTAGGTTCATGTTTGACCTGGGTTTCAAACAACGGGTTCATGTTTGACTCGAAGTTTAGGTTCATTTTTGACCTGGGTTTCAAACAACGGGTTCATGTTTGACTTGAAGTTTAGGTTCATTTTTTACCTGGGTTTCAAACAACGGGTTTATGTTTGACTCGAAGTCTAGGTTCATATCTGACCTGGTTTCAAACAACGGGTTCATGTTTGACTCGAAGTTTAGGTTCATGTTTGACCTGGGTTTCAAACACCGGTTTCATGTTTGACTCGATGTTTAGGTTCATGTTTGACCTGGGTTTCAAACAACAGGTTCATGTTTGACTCGAAGATTAGGTTCATATCTGACCTGGGTTTCAAACAACGGATTCATGTTTGACTTGAAGTTTAGGTTCATGTTTGACCTGGGTTTCAAACAACGGGTTCATGTTTGACTCGAAGTTTAGGTTCATGTTTGACCTGGGTTTCAAACAATGTGTTCATGTTTGACTCGAAGTTTAGGTTCATTTTTTACCTGGGTTTAAAACAACGGGTTCATGTTTGACTCGAAGTTTAGGTTCATACCTGACCTGGATTCAAACAACGGGTTCATGTTTGACTCGAAGTTTAGTTTCATGTTTGACCTGGGCTTCAAACAACAGGTTCATGTTTGAATCGAAGTTTAGGTTCATGTATTACCTGGGCTTCAAACAACGAGTTCATGTTTGACTCGAAGTTTAGGCTCATGTTTGACCTGGGTTTCAAACAACGGGTTCATGTTTGACTCGAAGTTTAGGTTCATATCTGACCTGGGTTTCAAACAACGGGTTCATGTTTGACTCGAAGTTTAGGTTCATATCTGACCAGGTTTCAAACAACGGGTTCATGTTTGACTCGAAGTTTAGGTTCATGTTTGACCTGGGTTTCAAACAACAGGTTCATGTTTGACTCGAAGTTTAGGTTCATATCTGGCCTGGGTTTCAAACAATGGATTCGTGTTTGACTCGAAGTTTAGGTTCGTGTTTGACCTGGGTTTAAAACAACGGGTTCATGTTTGACTCGAAGTTTAGGTTCTTGTTAGACCTGGGTTTCAAACAACGGGTTCATGTTTGACTCGAAGTTTAGGTTCATACCTGACCTGGTTTCAAACGACGGGTTCATGTTTGACTCGAAGTTTAGTTTCATGTTTGGCCTGGGATTCAAACAATAGGTTCATGTTTGAATCGAAGTTTAGGTTCATGTTTTACCTGGGCTTCAAACAACGGGTTCATGTTTGACTCGAAGTTTAGGCTCATGTTGGACCTGGGTTTCAAACAACGGGTTTATGTTTGACTCAAAGTTTAGGTTCATGTTTGACCTGGGTTTCAAACAACGGGTTCATGTTTGACTCGAAGTTTAGGTTCATATCTGACTTGGGTTTCAAACAACGGGTTCATGTTTGACTCAAAATTTAGGTTCATGTTTGACTTGGGTTTCAAACAACGGGTTCATGTTTGACTCGAAGTTTAGGTTCATATATGACCTGGGTTTCAACAAACGGATTCATGTTTGACTCGAAGTTTAGGTTCATGTTTGACCTGGGTTTCAAACAACGGGTTCATGTTTGACTCGAAGTTTAGGTTCATGTTTGACCTGGGTTTCAAACAACGGGTTCATGTTTGACTCGAAGTTTAGGTTCATTTTTTACCTGGGTTTCAAACAACGGGTTCATGTTTGACTCGAACATTAGGTTCATACCTGACCTGGTTTCAAACAACGGGTTCATGTTTGACTCGAAGTTTAGTTTCATGTTTGACCTGGGCTTCAAACAACAGGTTCATGTTTGAATCGAAGTTTAGGTTCATGTTTTACCTGGGCTTCAAACAACGAGTTCATGTTTGACTCGAAGTTTAGGCTCATGTTTGACCTGGGTTTCAAACAACGGGTTCATGTTTGACTCAAAGTTTAGGTTCATGTTTGACCGAGGTTTCAAACAACGGGTTCATGTTTGACTCGAAGTTTAGGTTCATATCTGACCTGGGTTTCAAACAACGGGGTCATGTTTGACTCGAAGTTTAGGTTCATGTTTGACCTGGGTTTCAAACAAGGGGTTCATGTTTGACTCGAAGTTTAGGTTAATTTTTGACCTAGGTTTCAAACAACGAGTTCATGTTTGACTCGAAGTTTAGGTTCATTTTTTACCTGGGTTTCAAACAACGGGTTCATGTTTGACTCGATGTCTAGGTTCATGTTTGACCTGGGTTTCAAACACTGGTTTCATGTTTGACTCGATGTTTAGGTTCATGTTTGACCTGGGTTTCAAACAACGGGTTCATGTTTGACTCGAAGTTTAGGTTCATATCTGAACTGGGTTTCAAACAACGGATTCATGTTTGACTCGAAGTTTAGGTTCATGTTTGACCTGGGTTTCAAACAACGGGTTCATGTTTGACTCGAAGTTTAGGTTCATTTTTTACCTGGGTTTCAAACAACGGGTTCATGTTTGACTCGAAGTTTAGGTTCATACCTGACCTGGATTCAAACAACGGGTTCATGTTTGACTCGAAGTTTAGTTTCATGTTTGACCTGAGCTTCAAACAACAGGTTCATGTTTGAATCGAAGTTTAGGTTCATGTATTACCTGGGCTTCAAACAACGAGTTCATGTTTGACTCGAAGTTTAGGCTCATGTTTGACCTGGGTTTCAAACAACGGGTTCATGTTTGACTCGAAGTTTAGGTTCATATCTGACCTGGGTTTCAAACAACGGGTTCATGTTTGACTCGAAGTCTAGGTTCATATCTGACCTGGTTTCAAACAACGGGTTCATGTTTGACTCGAAGTTTAGGTTCATGTTTGACCTGGGTTTCAAACACCGGTTTCATGTTTGACTCGATGTTTAGGTTCATGTTTGACCTGGGTTTCAAACAACAGGTTCATGTTTGACTCAAAGTTTAGGTTCATATCTGACCTGGGTTTCAAACAATGGATTCGTGTTTGACTCGAAGTTTAGGTTCGTGTTTGACCTGGGTTTCAAACAACGGGTTCATGTTTGACTCGAAGTTTAGGTTCATGTTAGACCTGGGTTTCAAACAACGGGTTCATGTTTAACTCGAAGTTTAGGTTCATACCTGACCTGGTTTCAAACAACGGGTTCATGTTTGACTCGAAGTTTAGTTTCATGTTTGGCCTGGGATTCAAACAACAGTTTCATGTTTGAATCGAAGTTTAGGTTCATGTTTTACCTGGGCTTCAAACAACGGGTTCATGTTTGACTCGAAGTTTAGGCTCATGTTGGACCTGGGTTTCAAACAACGGGTTCATGTTTGACTCAAAGTTTAGGTTCATGTTTGACCTGGGTTTCAAACAACGGGTTCATGTTTGACTCGAAGTTTAGGTTCATATCAGACTTGGGTTTCAAACAACGGGTTCATGTTTGACTCGAACATTAGGTTCATACCTGACCTGGTTTCAAACAACGGGTTCATGTTTGACTCGAAGTTTAGTTTCATGTTTGACCGGGGCTTCAAACAACAGGTTCATGTTTGAATCGAAGTTTAGGTTCATGTTTTACCTGGGCTTCAAACAACGAGTTCATGTTTGACTCGAAGTTTAGGCTCATGTTTGACCTGGGTTTCAAACAACGGGTTCATGTTTGACTCAAAGTTTAGGTTCATGTTTGACCGAGGTTTCAAACAAAGGGTTCATGTTTGACTCGAAGTTTAGGTTCATATCTGACCTGGGTTTCAAAAAACGGGGTCATGTTTGACTCGAAGTTTAGGTTCATGTTTGACCTGGGTTTCAAACAAGGGGTTCATGTTTGACTCGAAGTTTAGGTTCATTTTTGACCTAGGTTTCAAACAACGAGTTCATGTTTGACTCGAAGTTTAGGTTCATTTTTTACCTGGGTTTCAAACAACGGGTTCAAGTTTGACTCGATGTCTAGGTTCATGTTTGACCTGGGTTTCAAACACTAGTTTCATGTTTGACTCGATGTTTAGGTTCATGTTTGACCTGGGTTTCAAACAACGGGTTCATGTTTGACTCGAAGTTTAGGTTCATATCTGACCTGGGTTTCAAACAACGGATTCATGTTTGACTCGAAGTTTAGGTTCATGTTTGACCTGGGTTTCAAACAACGGGTTCATGTTTGACTCGAAGTTTAGGTTCATTTTTTACCTGGATTTCAAACAACGGGTTCATGTTTGACTCGAAGTTTAGGTTCATACCTGACCTGGATTCAAACAACGGGTTCATGTTTGACTCGAAGTTTAGTTTCATGTTTGACCTGAGCTTCAAACAACAGGTTCATGTTTGAATCGAAGTTTAGGTTCATGTATTACCTGGGCTTCAAACAACGAGTTCATGTTTGACTCGAAGTTTAGGCTCATGTTTGACCTGGGTTTCAAACAACGGGTTCATGTTTGACTCGAAGTTTAGGTTCATATCTGACCTGGGTTTCAAACAACGGGTTCATGTTTGACTCGAAGTCTAGGTTCATATCTGACCTGGTTTCAAACAACGGGTTCATGTTTGACTCGAAGTTTAGGTTCATGTTTGACCTGGGTTTCAAACACCGGTTTCATGTTTGACTCGATGTTTAGGTTCATGTTTGACCTGGGTTTCAAACAACAGGTTCATGTTTGACTCAAAGTTTAGGTTCATATCTGACCTGGGTTTCAAACAATGGATTCGTGTTTGACTCGAAGTTTAGGTTCGTGTTTGACCTGGGTTTCAAACAACGGGTTCATGTTTGACTCGAAGTTTAGGTTCATGTTAGACCTGGGTTTCAAACAACGGGTTCATGTTTAACTCGAAGTTTAGGTTCATACCTGACCTGGTTTCAAACAACGGGTTCATGTTTGACTCGAAGTTTAGTTTCATGTTTGGCCTGGGATTCAAACAACAGTTTCATGTTTGAATCGAAGTTTAGGTTCATGTTTTACCTGGGCTTCAAACAACGGGTTCATGTTTGACTCGAAGTTTAGGCTCATGTTGGACCTGGGTTTCAAACAACGGGTTCATGTTTGACTCAAAGTTTAGGTTCATGTTTGTCCTGGGTTTCAAACAACGGGTTCATGTTTGACTCGAAGTTTAGGTTCATATCAGACTTGGGTTTCAAACAACGGGTTCATGTTTGACTCGAACATTAGGTTCATACCTGACCTGGTTTCAAACAACGGGTTCATGTTTGACTCGAAGTTTAGTTTCATGTTTGACCGGGGCTTCAAACAACAGGTTCATGTTTGAATCAAAGTTTAGGTTCATGTTTTACCTGGGCTTCAAACAACGAGTTCATGTTTGACTCGAAGTTTAGGCTCATGTTTGACCTGGGTTTCAAACAACGGGTTCATGTTTGACTCAAAGTTTAGGTTCATGTTTGACCGAGGTTTCAAACAACGGGTTCATGTTTGACTCGAAGTTTAGGTTCATATCTGACCTGGGTTTCAAACAACGGGGTCATGTTTGACTCGAAGTTTAGGTTCATGTTTGACCTGGGTTTCAAACAAGGGGTTCATGTTTGACTCGAAGTTTAGGTTCATTTTTGACCTAGGTTTCAAACAACGGGTTCATGTTTGACTCGAAGTTAAGGTTCATTTTTTACCTGGGTTTCAAACAACGGGTTCATGTTTGACTCGATGTCTAGGTTCATGTTTCACCTGGGTTTCAAACACTGGTTTCATGTTTGACTCGATGTTTAGGTTCATGTTTGACCTGGGTTTCAAACAACGGGTTCATGTTTGACTCGAAGTTTAGGTTCATATCTGACCTGGGTTTCAAACAACGGATTCATGTTTGACTCGAAGTTTAGGTTCATGTTTGACCTGGGTTTCAAACAACGGGTTCATGTTTGACTCGAAGTTTAGGTTCATTTTTTACCTGGGTTTCAAACAACGGGTTCATGTTTGACTCGAAGTTTAGGTTCATACCTGACCTGGATTCAAACAACGGGTTCATGTTTGACTCGAAGTTTAGTTTCATGTTTGACCTGAGCTTCAAACAACAGGTTCATGTTTGAATCGAAGTTTTGGTTCATGTATTACCTGGGCTTCAAACAACGAGTTCATGTTTGACTCGAAGTTTAGGCTCATGTTTGACCTGGGTTTCAAACAACGGGTTCATGTTTGACTCGAAGTTTAGGTTCATATCTACCTGGGTTTCAAACAACGGGTTCATGTTTGACTCGAAGTCTAGGTTCATATCTGACCTGGTTTCAAACAACGGGTTCATGTTTGACTCGAAGTTTAGGTTCATGTTTGACCTGGGTTTCAAACACCGGTTTCATGTTTGACTCGATGTTTAGGTTCATGTTTGACCTGGGTTTCAAACAACAGGTTCATGTTTGACTCGAAGTTTAGGTTCATATCTGACCTGGGTTTCAAACAACGGGGTCATGTTTGACTCGAAGTTTAGGTTCATGTTTGACCTGGGTTTCAAACAAGGGGTTCATGTTTGACTCGAAGTTTAGGTTCATTTTTGACCTAGGTTTCAAACAACGGGTTCATGTTTGACTCGAAGTTTAGGTTCATTTTTTACCTGGGTTTCAAACAACGGGTTCATGTTTGACTCGATGTCTAGGTTCATGTTTGACCTGGGTTTCAAACACTGGTTTCATGTTTGACTCGATGTTTAGGTTCATGTTTGACCTGGGTTTCAAACAACGGGTTCATGTTTGACTCGAAGTTTAGGTTCATATCTGACCTGGGTTTCAAACAACGGATTCATGTTTGACTCGAAGTTTAGGTTCATGTTTGACCTGGGTTTCAAACAACGGGTTCATGTTTGACTCGAAGTTTAGGTTCATTTTTACCTGGGTTTCAAACAATGGGTTCATGTTTGACTCGAAGTTTAGGTTCATACTGTCGCTCCCGGGATTTTCATCCTAGTACAAACGCGAAAGTGGCACCGAAACAGAGTCGCCAGCAATGTGTATTTATCCCAAGAGAGGGAAAGGAAACACCGCGTAAACCTGAGAGAAAGGAAAAGCATGGTCTTATGACCAAGAGAACTGGGTTCGGGAGTCGGTTACGCACGGGGAAGGTATTAGCACCCCCACGCGTCCATCGTACCCGATGGGATCCACGCTTGCTGTTTCGATCAAAGGGTGTAAAGAAAGGATACTGGAAAAGGAACTGAAAGAAAGAAAGGAGAAAGAAAAGAAAAGGAACGGGAAACAAATGTAGGGAAAATAAAAGAAGTGCTCGCATGGGCCCTACCCCACTGCCTACGTATCTCATCGGGAGCATGAGAATCAGAGCGACGTAGTTCCCCTCACTAGGGATGAATTGTTTGTGTTTTTTAGAGAACGACTTACGTTCTAGCTCAGGTGTTGCAGGCTCGCTGGTCCGAGTGCGTTACCATCTTGCAAGAGAACGAGTAGGAGCACGTTCGTGCGTTGAGAATGAATGAGATGAGAAAAGAAGTCCCGAAGGAAAGACGTTATTGTTTGCTTTTGTCTTTTAGAAGTTTTTTTCATTTATTTGCATATGACAGTGTATCTGAATCTTAGTCATTGGAATGTGTACATTCTCACATTCCAAGATGGAATGGGTAAGAAAGCACACTAAGAGTGAAGAAGACCCCCACACTTAGTTCCAATTGTCAAGGTTCAAACACACTAGCGTACTTGTATTTATTAAGTGTTTTTGTTGATTAAGAAATGAAGAAGTTTTTTTTTTTTTATTATTTGCACCTTCAACAAGTATTGCATTTAAGTCCCTCATACAAGATCAAATGTTTAACACATTGACCCAAGATGGGCTATATGCTACACATTCTAAGATTACAAGAGAAGACCCCTTATAATCTTTTCTTTATATGAAAGGCCTAAATGCAATAAATGCCTACCTTTATTATATGTTTTGAATTTTCTTTGAGATGAGAAGAGAGACTCAAGAGAGGAGAAAAGGTAAAACCTATGTGGACTAAGACTCAATCCTAATTGAAGATTAAAGGGAGTGATCCTAAAGGTTTGTGAGGTTTCAACCTAAAGTCTAAAGAAAGAATGAATTAAACAATTCACTTCTAAAGTAGAAGATGAATTGTAATTCACAAGGGGAAAGTGATGAGTTATTAAAAGAAAGCACATAAGTGCTTAACAAAACACAAAATGGAATTGTAAAAGAGAAAGGATAGAAGTTGAATGTGGATTCCTTATCCACACTCAATTGAAACTTACCAAAGCCCCTACATGGTTAGTAAACATGTATAAGAAGTATAAGAAGTAAAAGAACATGTAATGCATCATAAAACTCAAAAGAATTAAATGAGAAACCAAATCCTAGAGCCACAACCAGAATGGGCATCATATGGACAACAAGTGAATATCATCATACAATTGCAAGTGAATAAGCAATAATCATCACCCATTAGCATTTAAACATGTTACAAGAAGAAGGGGTAGATGAAAGATGGAAAGAAATGAAGAGGACATGCATAAATGGAACATGTAAATCAACAACCAGAATTGAAACTAAATGGAAAATGGTTTATAAACATCTCAAAAGTATTTATGAATCAACTTCAAGACATTCAAGAAGTAATATAAGAAGAATTGAAATGAAAGTTCAAAAAGAAAGTGCAAACAATACATGTTAATGATGCACAAAGTTCAAATTGAAATGAACATGTAAAGATGACCTATAATGTGTATCAAAGACCTATAATATCATATGAATGGCTCATAGCATATGCAAATGCTCATACAAATGTGCACAAAAGAATTCATGTAAACATGCACTAAAGTTGTAATGACATGCCATGGATTATACTTCCAATGTAATGCATCAAACAAAGACCAAATGGATTCATGAAAATTATGCCAGCATATTATTGGAATGCCTAGGTCAGAAATGCATCATACATCAAGATAGCATGTAAAAATTCAGAGCAAAATGACTTCAAACAAAGCAATTAGGTCAAATTGAAACATCATGCAAAGTGGTGCAAATATAGGCATCAAAACATGTAATAAAGTGACCTAAAAAATCAAACAAAAATCATCTAACATGCTTCAATGTATTAGTGAATCAATGCAAAAAGAATCATGTCAAAACAGTTGGTAATGAGCAAGAACAAAATTAAACAAATTCATGTATCATGCTTAGAATGCATCTAAATGGAAATTCAAAGAAAATTATGGACCAGGGGTAAAAAGGTCATAAAATCAAGAAATAAAATCATGAAAAATTTCCTAAATGTTTTAGTGCTACTCATGAATTTTTGTGGAATTTTATGATGATATTTGGTATTTTTAAAAATTAAAAATCAAATGTGTAAAAAAAATTGAAAATAAAAATGGAATGCAAAGGGAAGGGGAGGTGTGAACATAGCAATCATGCAGTTCAAATTAATTGGGCTTGAAAACATGGGGGTGTGGGTAGCAATCTGATTAGGTCCAATAACGCGCACAACACACTAACTATCATGCTCTTTCAGTCAAACCAAGTCAAATCATTCACAACCATCAGATTAAGTCAAGTCAAACACAAAGGTCAAGGTAAACAAATCTAACACACGCGCATGAGGGCACATACTCACTATCATACACCACGCCACACAATGCTTACTCTGATTAAAAACAAAACATGTGCAACGCATGTGCCAATTTTATGTGTTGTCACATTATGGACCACGCGATGAAGAAAAACGAGCGGACAGGATTAAAACATAATAAACCCTAACCATCAAAGCTGCCGGCCGGAGAAGGACCTCCGGTCACCTTCTCCGGCGAGAAACCACCACCTGCAACCTCACAATTTTCCAGAAATGCATAACACATACATCAATCGAAAGCTAAGCTTATGCAGGTCATGAATGTGCTTATGAAATCCACAAAACACACACACATAGCAAGAACAGAGGAGATTACATTAAGCCCTAGATTTTGCAACTAAACCTCTAAGAGGCCTATCAACTAGCCGGAGTAAGCAGAGCTTCTATCAAGCTTAAATTAACAAAAACAAGCTAAAATTAATGAAGATCAACTGAAGCAAAGTTGAATGATGAAACCTGAAAATGTGGAGCAATTGGAGATGTTGAGAAAAACCAGAGAAAAGCTTGATATGCTGAGCTTCTAGATCTTCAAACTTAGCAAAATAAATGCTATGGATTCGTAAATAGATGAAGGATGTTGAAGCTTGCAATGATGCTGAACTTGCAGAAATGGAGTTGTTCTTGTTGCTCTTGATTCAACCACACCAAGCAATGATCAATGGAAGCACAATGGAGTTGAAATCGTGGAGAAGAAGATGAGCAAAATCAGAGAGAGTGAGAGGAGAATTCTGAAGTGAATGTGTGAAAAAATGAGTCCCTTCAGAAATGTGAGTGAAATTTGGTTTTATAGTGTGAGTTAGAAATGAACCAGAGGGGGTTAAGTGAGTGAGTCAACTGAGTCCAAGTTGAGTTAACTGAGCTGCCTCTAACTAACTGAGCCAAGTTAGTTAGGGCGAGTCAGCTGTGGGTGTGCTATAGTGGTGGAGGTCCATGGTGTTATGGTGGAAGTGAAAATGAACTGACATTGCACGGCTGTCTCACCAAACTTGTTCAGCAAGTTGCTTTTTTTCTATTTTCGTGCATGGCACGTGCTCATGTGCATGGACATGTGATGAGTGTTTGGTTAAATGAAGAAAGAATTGGAGGGTGAGCAATGCACGAGCAAGCTGAGACAACAACAACAACATTCATTTTTTCTGGTTTTTTTTTTTAAGACAGTTTGGAAATAATGCAAACATGGATGTTTAATAGTGATTTTCTCTTGGCATTGTGGGTGATTTGGTGTGTTTTTGGAGTCATTGGAAAGAGGGCACATAGTGCTACAAGTTTGGTGTGAAAAAGGAATTGAAATGATACTTCAAACATGCTCCAAAATGACTATAAACTTAAGCACACAAGACTGGATGATGGGCGCATCAGGTGGTCGGTTGGCAAGGCTGGCATGGCACAAAATTTCAGCATAACCACCCTAACTTGAGGCCACTATTTCTCCATCATACCTTGATCAGATGAAATTTTGTCCAACATGAAACTTGAAGAAGACATTACAGGGAACATTTTTGATGTTGACAAGTTTTGAGAATGAAGCCTCTAACCATGAGAAAAATAGGTGTACATTTGGCCCACCAACTGTTTGTTAAAATGACTGCGCGCGTGCCCTGAAAATCTTGGTCATGACCTAGCTTTGAACCTACTTTGCTCAAACTTTGATCAATCATATCTCACTCAATTTTTATCCAATGGAGATGTTCCACACATGGATTTGAAGCTTAAATCAAGATCTTTTGTTGTGGCCTGGTGGAATTTTCATTTAATGCTTCAATTTTAAATGGCCTTGGTTCAAACTCTGATGCAAAATGGCCAAAACTTACTATTTTTAGTAACCCTACTTCACCCAAAAATGGCAACTTTCCACATCTTGATTTTTTCATGATTCCTTTGGAGTTTCTTGACCAAATTTTGTACATTGGACATATGTAACATGAATTTCATGATTTTGGGCTCAAAAAGTCAAGAGTTGACTTTTTCCTCTGATTATTTGACTTTGCCCCAATTTCTCTGATTCTTGATCTTTCTTCCAATTGAACCACTTCTAAAACCAATTGAGATGCAATTTTCCACATACATACACTTAAGGACATATGGAATACCATGACATCAAGTTTTGTTCAAAAAATCAAAGATTCCCTGATTTAATGGGAAACCCTAGTTTTGGTGCCCACCTCCTAGGAGAAAAATGTGCAGTCTTCAATTTCAAATTCCTCAGAGTATGTTGTGTACCTTCTTAAAGGATGATGATATATGCCTTTTGAGGATGATTTTGGATCAATGAGCTATCTCTTTTGAGGGTTTTCCTTCAATTTTTGAACCTCTTGCATAGTGAAAGATGTAGTGCTTCAATCTCCCATTGAATCTCACTTCCTTGAGGTTTTGGAAGATCAATTGAGATAGTATGAGACATGAGAGACCTCTTGGCTTGCCTAGAGCCAACTTGATTGACCTTTTTGTGCTTTGAATGATTCCTTGATTGTCCACCTTCCACCTGATCACATGCCCTGATGGTAAGAAGGATGCCATGCTTCATTTTTCTATGTTAAATGCAATGTAATGTTAATGAGGTGGATATGATATGATAAATGATAATGCCATGCTATGATGACAAAAGGGGAGAGCAAATTTTGGGGTATTACAGCTGCCCCTATTCAAGCGCTGTAGACCTGAATGCCTGAAAGCAAATGCTTTCGGACTTTCAAGGTATATAGTGATTGAATACCAAAAATAACCAAAAATTTGCTCTGGGTGAAGAAGAAAAGGGATATAAACCCAACGAGACTGCTGGATTGAATCCTCGATGAAACGTCGGAGAGATCTGTCTTTTGAACGATGCCAGACGACTACTGGCTTGCCACGCTGATGGTGGACTTTAATACTGTCTTTTATGCAATTCCAGACGACTACTGGCCTGCCACACTACTGGTGGACTTTGGAAATGTCTTTTGAACGACGCCAGATGACTACTGGCTTGCCACACTACTGGTGGACTTTAATAATGTCTTTTATGCAATTCCAGACGACTACTGGCCTGCCACACTACTGGTGGACTTTGATAATGTCTTTTATGCAATTCCAGACGACTACTGGCCTGCCACGCTACTGGTGGACATTGCAGCTTCGTGCCACCCGAAGATGGACTTCTGCCAATCCACTGTTGGACTTTTGCCACCCGAAGACGGACTTTTGCCAATCCACTGTTGGACTTTTGCCACCCGAAGACGGACTTTTGCCAATCCACTGTTGGACTTTTGCCACCCGAAGACGGACTTTTGCCAATCCACTGTTGGACTTTTGCCACCCGAAGACGGACTTTTGCCAATCCACTGTTGGACTTTTGCCACCCAAAGACGGACTTTTGCCAATCCACTGTTGGACTTTTAGCTGCTTTGCCACCCGAAGATGGACTTTTGCCAATCCACTGTTGGACTTTTGCCACCCGAAGACGGACTTTTGCCAATCCACTGTTGGACTTTTGCCACCCGAAGACGGACTTTTGCCAATCCACTGTTGGACTTTTGCCACTTGAAGACGGACTTTTGCCAATCCACTGTTGGACTTTTGCCACCCGAAGACGGACTTTTGCCAATCCACTGTTGGACTTTTGCCACCCGAAGACGGACTTTTGCCAATCCACTGTTGGACTTTTAGCTGCTTTGCCACCCGAAGATGGACTTTTGCCAATCCACTGTTGGACTTTTGCCACCCGAAGACGGACTTTTGCCAATCCACTGTTGGACTTTTGCCACCCGAAGACGGACTTTTGCCAATCCACTGTTGGACTTTTGCCACCCGAAGACGGACTTTTGCCAATCCACTGTTGGACTTTTAGAATTTTAAAATCGAATTACTCTCTGCCTCTGCGCCAGACATCTCTGCCGACTCTGCTGAGGAACCACAATCAATGATTTAATCTCGGAGACTCCTAAAAGGATAATATCTCTGCTGGCGAATGGATGAACAATCTATCTGCTTCGAATTGTCAAGCTTGCCAAAAATAAATTGGACTTTAAGATATGAGGGAATGACGACTCTGCCAGGAATTATTCCATCTGTTTGGGGGAATGAATTCTGGTCACAGCGATTCCGCTGGGGATGAGAATTTTTAAATGACGTCCTGCTGGGGAAATGAGCCATTAAAACTCTGCTTGGGGATTTATTCAACCCAAGATCCTTTATAGGGATTATCAACCTTCTGACCCGGCTGGGGAAAGGCTGTACCATCCTTGTTGAGGAATAGATTCTGTCGATCTGATAAACCTCTGCGGAGAGAACAACAACTCAACTGGAAGTTGCTGACAAGATTCGATGCTGACCTCTGTGGGGATACCATGACCAGAGATACGATCTTGCTGGGTATCAGGGCTACTCTGCCAGGGATATGCAAATCCTGGTTAGAACATTCCACTGCAACTTGCTAGAAAGAGTCCTTAGAGATCTGTTGGGGAAACCCAAAGCAAATCCACAGTAGTCTGCTGAAGAATGTGACTGTCGAGCTTAGGATAAGTACTACAATGCCCCATTTTAGGCGAGCTTCCCTTTAGACAATTCCGTTAGGGATGACGGGTTTATAACAAACTCTGCTGGAGAAAACTGCTTTAAAGCGTCTCGTGTTGGGGAATGCCTTTTGAGAGGATTTTACAGAAGACCAACTGTCCTCAAACTCTACTGGGGATGATCAACACTTCATGCTGGGGAACTAAACAATTTGTCCCCGAAGAGGATGTCATAAGAGGATCTTACAGAAGATTTAGCTTCTTCAAACTCCTGCGACTTCGCTGGGGATAATGACCATCAAACTCTACTGGGGGGTGATCAACACTTCATGCTGGGGAAACAACATGCCCCATGCTTAAGAAAACCAACAATTTGTCCCCGAAGCGGATGTCATAAGAGGATTTTACAGAAGATCTAGCCTCTTCCAACTCTTGTGACTTCGCTGGGGATAATGACCATCAGTTTCGGTGTCGACGAGACCACCCTTTTGGGGAACCTGTGACCGTTATCGACACAGAAAAGCTTGTAGTTGTTGGAAGTACTGAATGAGAGAATCGACTTAATAAGATACAACGGTACCCAGTTGAACTTAATTCACTGAGATCGACCCGATGAACGCCGATCTCCTTACCCATAATTGCCCCAGTCTTTTGCGTGGGGTGATTTATTGCTAGTCTTGTGCTTAAAATCATCTGCACCTGCTACCTGCAACAAAAGAATATGCCCACATGCCCCGAATATTGCGTGGCTAGAATCCACCATCCGGGAGTATTCAACATTCGAAGTAATTTCAAATATTTTTTCTGCGCATGTTATTGAAAGGCTGCCATGTTTTCAAATGCAATGTTTTATCAACAATTAGGACGTTTTTGCAAACAAAGCAATAAAACAAAAATAGAAAGCTTTTTATTGAAATTCAATTTATTGACTGAGAGCCCAGAATAGGCAATTACATCTGGAAGCAATCCCTGGAAAGAGGTGATCGCTGAAAATTGAGAAAAGAAACTATCCTAATGGCAATGTGAAAACGGAATTCCACTGAGTTTCCATTCTGTTATGACCAGTATGTCTTCAAAACTCCCCGACCTTGCCTTCTGAGGAATGATCAGACCGATTCCTATTCTTCAGAACGTCAGTTGTTCAAACGGTAATGGGTACAGATAACTCAGACTGTAGTCATTCGCTTAAATCCCTCTTTTGTGTGGACCGCCCTTTCAGGTTTTCGATCCACCAGGATACCCTTTTTTGCCTAAGTTGCCCTTTCGGGTTTTCAACTTACCGGGTGTACAATTTTTTTTCAATTATATCCCTAATTTTTGCCCGAACCTTATTCTGTTTTTGGTTCGCCGGGATGCCCTTTTTTGCCTGGATTTTTTTATTTTTATTATCCAGCAGGTCTATTCATGCGAAGTATTTTTTGACTACGTCCGAGTTGACAGGGGATGAAAAGTCTTCGCCATCCATGGTTGTAAGCAATAAAGCTCCGCCCGAAAAGACCTTTTTAACCACGAATGGACCTTCATAATTAGGAGTCCATTTGCCCCTGTGGTCTGTATTGGGAGGAAGGATCCTTTTGAGTACCACATCTCCGACTTTGTAAACCCGAGGACGCACCTTTTGGTCAAATGCCTGCTTCATTCTGCGCTGGTATAGTTGCCCATGACATACAGCCGCCAATCGCTTTTCCTCAATAAGGCTCAACTGATCAAATCTGGCTCGTACCCATTCAGCTTCATCTAGCTTAACATCCATCATGACTCTGAGGGACGGAATCTCTACTTCAACCGGTAGCACTGCCTCCATACCATATACAAGTGAGAATGGGGTTGCCCCAGTGGACGTGCGTACCGAAGTTCGATACCCACGCAAAGCAAATGGTAACATCTCATGCCAATCTTTGTACGTGACAACCATCTTCTGTACAATCTTCTTGATATTTTTGTTGGCCGCTTCGACCGCGCCATTCATCTTTGGGCGGTACGGAGAAGAATTGTGGTGTTCGATTTTGAAGTCCCGGCATAACTCAGCCATCATCTTATTGTTCAAATTAGAACCATTATCAGTAATGATTCTTTCGGGAACTCCATATCGGCAAATGATATCCCGTTTTAAGAAACGAGCGACCACTTGTTTTGTAACATTGGCATAGGATGAGGCTTCAACCCATTTGGTGAAGTAATCAATTGCCACCAAGATGAAACGATGACCATTGGAAGCTGTAGGCTCAATCTTTCCGATCATATCAATGCCCCACATGGCAAACGGCCAAGGCGACGACATGATACTCAACGGATTTGGAGGCACATGCACCTTGTCTGCATAGATCTGGCATTTATGGCATTTGCGGGCATATTTGCAACAATCTGACTCCATAGTCAACCAATAATATCCCGACCTTAACAACTTTTTAGCCATTGCCTGCCCTCCGGCATGAGTACCGAAAGAGCCTTCGTGCACTTCAATCATCAACAAGTCTGCTTCATGTCTATCCACACATCTAAGCAGGACCGTGTCAAAATTTCTTTTATACAGCACGCCATCTTTGTTCAGGAAGAAACTACCAGCTAACCTTCTCAACGTCTTCCTGTCTTTGGACGATGCCCCGGACGGGTACTCTTGACTTTTCAAGAAACACTTAATGTCATGAAACCATGGCTTGTCATCAGACGTTGCATCGACCGCAAACATAAATGCTGGTCTGTCAAGGCGGGATACCTCAATCTTAGGTACATGGTTCCATCCTTGCACTTTGATCATGGAAGACAAAGTGGCCAAGGCATCAGCGAACCTATTCTCATCTCGAGGAATGTGGTACAGTTTCACTGTTGTGAAAAATGTCAGCAATCTCCTCGTATAATCTCTATACGGCACTAGATTTGCTTGGTGCGTGTACCAACTCCCTTTCACTTGATTGATTACCAAAGCTGAATCACCGAATATATCAAGGGTTTTAATCCGTAGATTAATCGCCTCCTCGATCCCCATTATACAAGCTTCGTACTCTGCTTCATTGTTGGTGCACCCGAAAGTTATTCGTGCAGTGAAAGGCATATGAACACCTTCCGGCGTGATAAGAACTGCTCCAACTCCGCACCCATTCATATTGACAGCCCCATCAAACATCAGACTCCATTTGGATTCAGGGTCTGGCCCCTCCTCCGGGAGTGGTTCCTCACAGTCTTTAGCTTTGAGAAACATGATGTCCTCATCAGGGAAGTCAAACTTCATGGGTTGGTAATCATCCATTGGCTGTTGCGCAAGATAATCGGACAAGATACTTCCTTTGATGGCCTTTTGTGAAGTGTACTGAATGTCATACTCTGTCAAGACCATTTGCCACCGTGCAACTCTGCCTGTCAATGCTGGTTTCTCGAAAATATACTTGATAGGATCCATTTTTGAAATCAACAAGGTCGTGTGCCTAACCATATATTGCCTCAATCGCTTAGCGGCCCATGCAAGCGCACAGCATGTCTTTTCAAGCATTGAGTATCGGGACTCACAATCATTGAACTTTTTGCTCAGGTAGTAAATAGCATGCTCCTTCCTACCTGTCTCGTCATGTTGACCGAGAACACAACCCATGGCACCTTCAAGCACTGTCAGATACATTATCAGCGGTCTCCCTTCAACTGGAGGTATTAGAATCGGAGGTTCCTGCAAGTATTCTTTTATCTTATCGAATGCCAATTGGCAATCGTCATTCCACCTGACCGTTTGATCTTTCCTTAACAATTTAAATATTGGCTCACACATGGCTGTTAGGTGAGATATGAACCTTGCAATGTAGTTCAATCTACCCAAGAAACCACGAACCTCTTTTTCTGTTCTCGGTTCAGGCATTTCTTGTATTGCTTTCACCTTGGCAGGATCAACCTCGATTCCTCTTTCGCTCACAATGAAACCCAGTAACTTTCCAGAACGCACCCCAAACGTGCACTTGTTTGGATTTAATCTCAGACGGAACTTTCTCAACCTTTCAAACAGCTTTTTCAGGTTAACCAGATGTTCCTCTTCTGTTCTCGACTTGGCAATCATATCATCTACATAACATTCGATCTCCTTATGAATCAAGTCATGAAACAATGTCACCATCGCCCGCTGGTACGTTGCCCCTGCGTTTTTCAACCCAAAAGGCATTACTTTATAACAATATGTACCCCACGGAGTAATGAACGTGGTCTTCTCCATGTCTTCAGGTGCCATCTTGATCTGGTTGTACCCGGAGAACCCGTCCATAAATGAGAACACTGAAAATTGAGCTGTATTATCGACCAGCACATCAATATGAGGTAGTGGAAAATCATCTTTCGGGCTAGCTTTATTAAGATCTCGATAATCCACACACATTCTCACTTTTCCATCTTTCTTCGGTACTGGCACGATGTTGGCTACCCATGGAGGATACTTTGTCACAGCAAGAAAACCAGCGTCCCACTGCTTCTGGACTTCCTCCTTAATCTTTAAGGCCATGTCGGGGTGAGTCCGACGAAGTTTCTGCTTGACTGGCGGACATTCTTCTCTCAATGGCAGCCTGTGCACAACAATATCTGTATCCAACCCCGGCATGTCTTGATATGACCAGGCGAAGATGTCAACATACTCGCGCAACATTTCCGTCAAAGTTTGCTTCACATCTGCTTGCAAGCTGGCACCAATCCTGATCTCTTTCTTGGCGTCCTTGGTACCAATATTGATGATTTCTACAGTCTCCTGATGAGGCTGGATGACCCTTTCCTCTTGTTTCAACAATCTGGCCAGTTCTTCAGAAATTTCACAATCTTTCCCATCCCCTTCTTCGGCTTGATAAATCGGATTGTCAAAGTCATACATGGCCATATCAAAATCGTTATCAGTGGTATCCGGAGGATCAAGTCTGCATGAACGGGTTCATGCCTTATTTTAGAATTTATTTTTAAGCAAAACAAAAGAAAATGAAACATTGCCATTTTATATTTTTTGTGCAAAAATAAAAACTGAAAGACAGAGAACAAAATTTGATTGCAAAACGTCCTTTATTAATGATTAAACATTGCAAATGCAACCATGGTGGCCCTACAAATGAATCTATACGCCTTGGGCAGAGCGCAAGATTTTGTCATGCATTATGGTTAGAAAAAACAAAGAAAAATTACTCTGTCTGAAGAGTAACCCGGATGACTTCTTCAACGAACCAGTTTTGCACTTGTTGTCCCGGAACATGAGGGCGTACCCAGTTGTCCAGGTCACAATCACTGTCAACACTATCCTCCGTGGCTGCACAAGACTGGTCCATGTAGATAATTCCCCCACTATTGAAAGTAATGGGTCCCCTGCTCCCCGCATCTGAAGTTGTAGAGGGATGATAACCAATACCAAATTTGTCTTCCTTCATTGGGGTCTCTATCAACCTGCCCCAACCTTGGGCGTTGCCTGCCCTGACGACTTCGACAGCTTGTTTGTAAGATGAAATGGAGGTACCAGCCCCAACTGGTACAGAAGAAGACTCAGGTGCATCGTCAATATTGACTGCTTCAAATGATTGGCACAGCATCTCATGAATTTCCCCATCCATTTCAATGTACTTGAATGTGGACAAGTGACTCACAAAGATGTCTTCCTCCCCACACACTGTCACAACCTGCCCTTCAAACTCATACTTCAGCTTTTGATGTAGAGTAGAAGTAACAGCCCCGGCTCCGTGAATCCAAGGGCGTCCCAATAGGCAGCTATATGCAGGTTGTATGTCCATTACATGGAACGTGGATTTGAATACCTGTGGTCCAATTTGTACGGGCAATTCCACCTCACCAAACACAGATCGTCTGGTCCCATCGAATGCTCTGACCACCAATTCACTAGGCCTTAAGATCAAACCATCAACTTCCAGCTTCATCAATGCCTTCTTGGGCAAGACATTAAGTGATGAACCAGTGTCTACCAGTACATGAGATAACACTGCGCCCTTACACTCCATCGTGATATGCAAAGCCTTATTATGGTTTCTTCCTTCAACAGTCAAATCTCTACTTGTAAAGCCCAAGCCATGGCTGACATTAACATTGGAGATTACGCCCTCGAGCTGATTAACAGTAATTTCTTGTGGCACGTATGCACTCTTCAACACTTTCAACAACGCCTGCCGGTGCGCATCAGAGCACATCAATAGTGACAAGATTGAAATCTTTGAAGGGGTCTGATTCAGTTGGTCCACAATCTTATAATCGCTTTTCTTGATTATCTTCATAAATTCTTCCATTTCCTTATCAAAAATAATCTTTGTCTCTGCTTCAGGTGTAGGCGCACTTTCAACCACCTGTTTACCCTTAGCCTTTGCTGCAGCTTCTACCTCCTTATCACTTCTCAAGGTTTGGGGAGCGAACAACCTTCCACTCCTTGTAAAGCCCCCTACACCCCCTACATTATCAATATTTGGGCTGACTGACGGCTCAACTTCCTGCTTTTTACCTTCGTAATATACATCTGCCCCATAGTGCCATGGGATAGCTTTCGTAGATGTGAACGGAATTGGTCCTGGCACCGTGATAGTGACAGGACTGGGCCCTTCTGGCGCAACACTCGCCACGGGAACTGCATTGACCGGCATTTGAATCTCAGCGGGAGTGTAATAGATGGTCACAGTTGATATCTCATCAGTGTCTTTCACGACTCTGTCGAACTGTAGACATCCTTCATCGATCAGATTCTGTAAACCCATCTTCAACTTATCACAGCCGTTCTCCTGATTCATACACTCAGAGCAATCTTGATTACAGCCCGGGAACACCTGTCCCTTCAATAAACGATCTTTTACAACCAACAAAGAAGTTTTCACTTGATGAACGTCTAACACCAAATTCAATCTCCTCCCATCTTCAATAGCGTACACATTTGCTGCGCTATGATCAGGCATGGGATGCTGAGTAATATTAGGAGCGGGAGAGAAATTGATGGCTTTAGCATCAATCAAATCTTGTACTTTATGATGGAAAGCCCAGCATTTTTCAATGGAGTGCCCCTGAGCACCTGAGTGGAACTCACAACGAGCATTAGCATCGAAGTTAGGTGGCAGGTTTCCAGCAACCGGAGCTTTCATAGTACGGAGTTCTACCAACTTTAACTCGAGTAGCCGGGGCAACAGCGCGGCATAAGTCATAGGGAGAGGATCCATCTTACGATCCCTCTGTCTAGACCTTTGCTGGAAAAAAGGTTGTTGCTGTTGAACTTGTTGTTGGGGTTGTTGTTTCTGAACAGACGGTGTGGGGATTGTCACAGCATCTACCTGATAATAAGCTCGAGAACGCCCTCTGCCTCGTCCTCTAAACACAGCATTCGTATCACCTTCTCTTCTTTTCTGGTTACTAGTGAACGGTTTCTTCGTCCCCGAAGAGCCAGCCCCACTCACATCCTGGATCTTTCCAAGCTTTAACAGACTTTCTATTCTTTCTCCCGCAATCACAATATCAGCAAATCCAGTTGACGGACAAGCAGCTAATCTATCCAGATAGGCCCCTTGCAAGGTGCCCATGAACATATCTGCCATTTCTCTGTCTGACAAGGGAGGTTGAACCTGGGCAGCCATTTCCCTCCACCTCTGTGCATATTCTTTGAAACTCTCCTTGGCATTTTGTGACAATCCCTGCAATTGGGTGCGGTTGGGCGCCATGTCAATATTATATTGGTATTGCTTCAGGAACGCTTCTGCCAGATCTTTCCAATTCTTCACAGCAGCTCTACTCAACTTCATGTACCAGGTCAAAGACGCCCCCGCCAGACTGTCCTGAAAATAGTGCATCCATAGCTTCTCATCATCCGTATGGGCTGAAATCTTCCCAAAGTAAGCTTGAAGATGCGTTTGGGGACACGCATTGCCGTGATACTTATCAAAAGTGGGAGGTTTGAATTTAGGGGGAATTCTGACTCCTGAGACCAGCCCCAAGCTGGTAACATCAATACCCATAGAGTTCTTGCATTCTATGGCCCTGATCTTCTCTGCTAACTCATCATACCTTCGATCCCCTTGATTACCCACATCAGCATCCAGCAGAGTAAATTGGTCTTCCAGAGTATCTTCAAGAGTAACACCAGCCTGCCTACCATTTCCATTACCCCGATTGTTACCACCAGGAGGAGGGTTGCCACCGGGAGGAGGAATGCCATGTCCCTGTGAATTGTCATGATGATCACCTTCGGGCCCGTTGTCGGGACGCTCTACCAGAAGCCTCAGTCTCTCCTGATTTTGCGCCATGCCAGTCATGAGGGTCATGAACTGGTCCATACGCGCCCTCATTTCCGCCAAATCACTTTGCACTTGATCCATGATTCTTACTTGATTCCTTCGCGTCGAATATCGGTGAATATGACTCTCCGCTATACTGCCTGAAACTAAATAAAGGTTAGAGACCCCGCAACGAGTACCTGAAAAGCAAGTAACAAAAAATGCAAAATGATATGCAATGCCATGCAATGCCATGTTTGTCATTTCCGAGGTGCTTTATACCCTGATTCCAATCCAACCACAGAAATCTGAAGACCAGAAATTGTGATATAAAGAGACGTGTCGTGGTCATGTGCTTGTGTGCAGCTATCTGATAAGGAATAATTCTGAATAAAACTGCTCATACTCATTCAACAAAGTATTCAAGTACATTTAAGAAAGGCTCATCCGCAAATGCAATACAAGGAAAAATGGATCCATCAACAAGCCTGATGGTAACCATTAATAACAAAATATAAGGAAAAGAACATCAGTCTGACAATTCCACACCCTTCAGCTTATCACTTGAGTATTTGATCTCCTCAAAAAGTATACGGGTACGCTGGTGATTCGGCTTTTCAATCATTTCTTTGATCAAGACATCCCTTTTCTCAAGAGCTTCAGTTAAAGAACCCATGTGCAGCATCAGAGCCTCGTCATCACACACTCCTTTGTGTCTCTTTATGCCGGCTTGCGTCTTGAGTATCTCCCTTTCTATCATGACTTCTTCAAGCTCTTTCTTGGTATTCCTCAGCTCACCTCTAGCTTCTTCTAGCTATTCTTGACTCTTACCGAGGCTTTCCCGATACTTTCTCCTCTGCTCATGCGCCTTTTCAAGCTCTTCGTCCTTAATCTGCAACTGTTCCTGTAATTCAGCATTCTCTATCCTAACTTCGTCCCAAGCGTGCTGAAACTTTGTTAACTTTTCTTTGGTCTGTGCTAACGCCTGTTTGGTTTGCTTGTGGGCTTGAGTAGCATCATCAGCACCTTTACTAATCTTCCGGAAATGTTGGGCTCTTCCAGCAAAGTCTTTTTCTTTTGCAGTTAGGATTTGTTCAACATCTTGGGCTTTCCGCTCCAGCTCTTTGTTGGCATGTAGAGCATTCTGAAGATGGCTACTCAACTCGGAATTCTCTCCTTGGAGCTTTTTCACCAAGGCTTGCAACTTGTCAACTTCTTCCACAGTAGCAGTGCTTCTTGCTTTCTCATTCTCCGGATACAAAAGGGGTGCCTTACCAAAAGGTAAGAGAAAATCTTCAACTCTTTTCTTCACCCACTCTTCATATGCTGGATAAACCCGGTTGTTAGGCTTTCCTAGAGTAACTTTCCCCTTTTTCAGTATGCTACCCCAGCTTTCAGAAGCTTTCTGTGCTGCTTCCCACCCATCTGATGTATGAAAATAGAGGGACTCCTCCACATCTCTCTTAATAGGCGGACCTGTCAGGGCATACCCAAATTGTCGAATGGCCAAAGAAGGATTGTAGTTAATCCCACCCATTCTTCCTATCAGTGGAACGTTAGGGAACTTACCACAGCTGTGGATAATATTCTTGCCAATCAACCCATGATCTACCCATACGATGTCCTTGGCCACCAATCCCATTAAACGCTATTTCCACTCTAGAGAATCTTTGGAATCCACAAAAGCCCCTGATTGTGGTAAACGGCCCGCAAACCACTTATAGAACAAGGGTGCACAACAACGAATTATCCCTCCTCTTTTCTTTTCGTTTCGGTTGTACAATGAGTAGTGAAGATCTCCCAGTAGCGTTGGCACCGGGTTCTTCATCAGGAATATTCGTATAGCGTCCGTGTCAATGAAATCCGGCTCGTTGGGAAACAACATTATGCCGTATATACAAAGGGCTAGCAAAGCATTAAAAACAAGCCAATTCTCGCCTTTAGCTGCTTCCTGGGCCTTCTTAATCAGATATTCCAACTTGTAACCACGAATCTTTCCTTTGTTGGAGACATTGTCGCCTAACTCTGATTTGCTCAAATAAAGAGCACCAGCCACCTTTCCAAAGTCAAGATCCCCCACTGATCCAAAGAAAGGGGGCTCCTCCTTGATAGCAATCCCCAACATGTTGGAATACTCCTCCAGGGTAGGAACCAACACATAGTCTGGAAATACAAAACACCTCAGAGGCGGATCATAGAACTGCATCAACGTATGGAGACCTCTGGCTTCATAATCACTGACATTACAGACCATAGATAAAATCCACCCATATTTCTCTTCAAAAGCTTCTCGTGCTGCAGGGCTCGCCATTCCCTTCAGCACAACAATAGGGCCCAAAGTAGGCGTAAGGAACTTATAGCTGATGATATTCTTCCTCTCTTTAGTGTTCATCTTTGCATGGACCTGATGACTGGAATCAAGGGTAATATATGCACCTGGAAATGAATAAACATGTATGTTAGGATATGATAATGCAATGCAAATGGCAATGTGATCAGGTAATCAGGTGTCTGTGCTGATCTGTGAACGGTGTCAGTGTAGCTCTGAGACTAATATAGAACCATAGATAAGAACCATCTGAATACAATAGGATGAAACTTCCTTTCGGTGCAATGATGACAGAAAACCGGGTATGTAGGAGGTCATGGTTACCTGCAAACCTGTAAACAACCCGCCCTTCTCACATGTGGGTGCTAGGATGTTCAGTATCCCGGGCTCTCAGGTCGAGAAATGATGATACGTTCACCATTTCTGGTTTGGCATCATCATCAATCGAGGAGGCCTCAACTGATTCTCCAAAACAAAAAGGTCCTCAGCTTCTGGCACTGAGGTCGAGAAGCAATAGTACATTCATCCCTCAGGGTACAGTACTATCGCCAATCGAGGAGTGCCTCCGCTGATTCTCTTTCAAAAAGGGATGTCCTATAGCAAGTTCCCAGCATTGGGTCCTCGGATCGAGAATGTGCAATGGGTTTGCCACGGAATGTGGTCTGCCACTGTCACATCTCGGGAGGAGTGCCGCAACTGAGTCCTCGGGAATGGTCACCAGAGTCGACAGTTCCTCAAGAGAATAACCACTGGCCTGCATAACATGCAGTAGCAGAAACCTCCTGATAGAACCTCGTCTGGTTGTGGGTCTCATGAACAACAATACGTGGTCACCACCACGCAAGCGTCATGACTATCCACTCTAATACCTATGTGTGTACTCAAGCCTTGGTAGTGGGCTTATCTCTTAGAACACCCATCCCGCCAAACAGAAAACAACACAGTCCAGTATAGCATAATATATCACGTGAAATGAAAATGCTAAAATGCGGTAAATACAGTAATGTACAGTAAAGCAGTAAATAACCATACAATAAAACAGTAAATACAGCACAACAGTAAACACCCAATGAAAGAAAAAACAAACAAGCGCTAGGATGGACTCGCTAAGGAAACCAGAGATTCTGGGTTGATCATCCCCAGCAGAGTCGCCAACTGTCGCTCCCGGGATTTTCATCCTAGTACAAACGCGAAAGTGGCACCGAAACAGAGTCGCCAGCAATGTGTATTTATCCCAAGAGAGGGAAAGGAAACACCGCGTAAACCTGAGAGAAAGGAAAAGCATGGTCTTACGACCAAGAGAACTGGGTTCGGGAGTCGGTTACGCACGGGGAAGGTATTAGCACCCCCACGCGTCCATCGTACCCGATGGGATCCACGCTTGCTGTTTCGATCAAAGGGTGTAAAGAAAGGATACTGGAAAAGGAACTGAAAGAAAGAAAGGAGAAAGAAAAGAAAAGGAACGGGAAACAAATGTAGGGAAAATAAAAGAAGTGCTCGCATGGGCCCTACCCCACTGCCTACGTATCTCATCGGGAGCATGAGAATCAGAGCGACGTAGTTCCCCTCACTAGGGATGAATTGTTTGTGTTTTTTAGAGAACGGCTTACGTTCTAGCTCAGGTGTTGCAGGCTCGCTGGTCCGAGTGCGTTACCATCTTGCAAGAGAACGAGTAGGAGCACGTTCGTGCGTTGAGAATGAATGAGATGAGAAAAGAAGTCCCGAAGGAAAGACGTTATTGTTTGCTTTTGTCTTTTAGAAGTTTTTTTCATTTATTTGCATATGACAGTGTATCTGAATCTTAGTCATTGGAATGTGTACATTCTCACATTCCAAGATGGAATGGGTAAGAAAGCACACTAAGAGTGAAGAAGACCCCCACACTTAGTTCCAATTGTCAAGGTTCAAACACACTAGCGTACTTGTATTTATTAAGTGTTTTTGTTGATTAAGAAATGAAGAAGTTTTTTTTTTTTTATTATTTGCACCTTCAACAAGTATTGCATTTAAGTCCCTCATACAAGATCAAATGTTTAACACATTGACCCAAGATGGGCTATATGCTACACATTCTAAGATTACAAGAGAAGACCCCTTATAATCTTTTCTTTATATGAAAGGCCTAAATGCAATAAATGCCTACCTTTATTATATGTTTTGAATTTTCTTTGAGATGAGAAGAGAGACTCAAGAGAGGAGAAAAGGTAAAACCTATGTGGACTAAGACTCAATCCTAATTGAAGATTAAAGGGAGTGATCCTAAAGGTTTGTGAGGTTTCAACCTAAAGTCTAAAGAAAGAATGAATTAAACAATTCACTTCTAAAGTAGAATATGAATTGTAATTCACAAGGGGAAAGTGATGAGTTATTAAAAGAAAGCACATAAGTGCTTAACAAAACACAAAATGGAATTGTAAAAGAGAAAGGATAGAAGTTGAATGTGGATTCCTTATCCACACTCAATTGAAACTTACCAAAGCCCCTACATGGTTAGTAAACATGTATAAGAAGTATAAGAAGTAAAAGAACATGTAATGCATCATAAAACTCAAAAGAATTAAATGAGAAACCAAATCCTAGAGCCACAACCAGAATGGGCATCATATGGACAACAAGTGAATATCATCATACAATTGCAAGTGAATAAGCAATAATCATCACCCATTAGCATTTAAACATGTTACAAGAAGAAGGGGTAGATGAAAGATGGAAAGAAATGAAGAGGACATGCATAAATGGAACATGTAAATCAACAACCAGAATTGAAACTAAATGGAAAATGGTTTATAAACATCTCAAAAGTATTTATGAATCAACTTCAAGACATTCAAGAAGTAATATAAGAAGAATTGAAATGAAAGTTCAAAAAGAAAGTGCAAACAATACATGTTAATGATGCACAAAGTTCAAATTGAAATGAACATGTAAAGATGACCTATAATGTGTATCAAAGACCTATAATATCATATGAATGGCTCATAGCATATGCAAATGCTCATACAAATGTGCACAAAAGAATTCATGTAAACATGCACTAAAGTTGTAATGACATGCCATGGATTATACTTCCAATGTAATGCATCAAACAAAGACCAAATGGATTCATGAAAATTATGCCAGCATATTATTGGAATGCCTAGGTCAGAAATGCATCATACATCAAGATAGCATGTAAAAATTCAGAGCAAAATGACTTCAAACAAAGCAATTAGGTCAAATTGAAACATCATGCAAAGTGGTGCAAATATAGGCATCAAAACATGTAATAAAGTGACCTAAAAAATCAAACAAAAATCATCTAACATGCTTCAATGTATTAGTGAATCAATGCAAAAAGAATCATGTCAAAACAGTTGGTAATGAGCAAGAACAAAATTAAACAAATTCATGTATCATGCTTAGAATGCATCTAAATGGAAATTCAAAGAAAATTATGGACCAGGGGTAAAAAGGTCATAAAATCAAGAAATAAAATCATGAAAAATTTCCTAAATGTTTTAGTGCTACTCATGAATTTTTGTGGAATTTTATGATGATATTTGGTATTTTTAAAAATTAAAAATCAAATGTGTAAAAAAAATTGAAAATAAAAATGGAATGCAAAGGGAAGGGGAGGTGTGAACATAGCAATCATGCAGTTCAAATTAATTGGGCTTGAAAACATGGGGGTGTGGGTAGCAATCTGATTAGGTCCAATAACGCGCACAACACACTAACTATCATGCTCTTTCAGTCAAACCAAGTCAAATCATTCACAACCATCAGATTAAGTCAAGTCAAACACAAAGGTCAAGGTAAACAAATCTAACACACGCGCATGAGGGCACATACTCACTATCATACACCACGCCACACAATGCTTACTCTGATTAAAAACAAAACATGTGCAACGCATGTGCCAATTTTATGTGTTGTCACATTATGGACCACGCGATGAAGAAAAACGAGCGGACAGGATTAAAACATAATAAACCCTAACCATCAAAGCTGCCGGCCGGAGAAGGACCTCCGGTCACCTTCTCCGGCGAGAAACCACCACCTGCAACCTCACAATTTTCCAGAAATGCATAACACATACATCAATCGAAAGCTAAGCTTATGCAGGTCATGAATGTGCTTATGAAATCCACAAAACACACACACATAGCAAGAACAGAGGAGATTACATTAAGCCCTAGATTTTGCAACTAAACCTCTAAGAGGCCTATCAACTAGCCGGAGTAAGCAGAGCTTCTATCAAGCTTAAATTAACAAAAACAAGCTAAAATTAATGAAGATCAACTGAAGCAAAGTTGAATGATGAAACCTGAAAATGTGGAGCAATTGGAGATGTTGAGAAAAACCAGAGAAAAGCTTGATATGCTGAGCTTCTAGATCTTCAAACTTAGCAAAATAAATGCTATGGATTCGTAAATAGATGAAGGATGTTGAAGCTTGCAATGATGCTGAACTTGCAGAAATGGAGTTGTTCTTGTTGCTCTTGATTCAACCACACCAAGCAATGATCAATGGAAGCACAATGGAGTTGAAATCGTGGAGAAGAAGATGAGCAAAATCAGAGAGAGTGAGAGGAGAATTCTGAAGTGAATGTGTGAAAAAATGAGTCCCTTCAGAAATGTGAGTGAAATTTGGTTTTATAGTGTGAGTTAGAAATGAACCAGAGGGGGTTAAGTGAGTGAGTCAACTGAGTCCAAGTTGAGTTAACTGAGCTGCCTCTAACTAACTGAGCCAAGTTAGTTAGGGCGAGTCAGCTGTGGGTGTGCTATAGTGGTGGAGGTCCATGGTGTTATGGTGGAAGTGAAAATGAACTGACATTGCATGGCTGTCTCACCAAACTTGTTCAGCAAGTTGCTTTTTTTCTATTTTCGTGCATGGCACGTGCTCATGTGCATGGACATGTGATGAGTGTTTGGTTAAATGAAGAAAGAATTGGAGGGTGAGCAATGCACGAGCAAGCTGAGACAACAACAACAACATTCATTTTTTCTGGTTTTTTTTTTAAGACAGTTTGGAAATAATGCAAACATGGATGTTTAATAGTGATTTTCTCTTGGCATTGTGGGTGATTTGGTGTGTTTTTGGAGTCATTGGAAAGAGGGCACATAGTGCTACAAGTTTGGTGTGAAAAAGGAATTGAAATGATACTTCAAACATGCTCCAAAATGACTATAAACTTAAGCACACAAGACTGGATGATGGGCGCATCAGGTGGTCGGTTGGCAAGGCTGGCATGGCACAAAATTTCAGCATAACCACCCTAACTTGAGGCCACTATTTCTCCATCATACCTTGATCAGATGAAATTTTGTCCAACATGAAACTTGAAGAAGACATTACAGGGAACATTTTTGATGTTGACAAGTTTTGAGAATGAAGCCTCTAACCATGAGAAAAATAGGTGTACATTTGGCCCACCAACTGTTTGTTAAAATGACTGCGCGCGTGCCCTGAAAATCTTGGTCATGACCTAGCTTTGAACCTACTTTGCTCAAACTTTGATCAATCATATCTCACTCAATTTTTATCCAATGGAGATGTTCCACACATGGATTTGAAGCTTAAATCAAGATCTTTTGTTGTGGCCTGGTGGAATTTTCATTTGATGCTTCAATTTTAAATGGCCTTGGTTCAAACTCTGATGCAAAATGGCCAAAACTTACTATTTTTAGTAACCCTACTTCACCCAAAAATGGCAACTTTCCACATCTTGATTTTTTCATGATTCCTTTGGAGTTTCTTGACCAAATTTTGTACATTGGACATATGTAACATGAATTTCATGATTTTGGGCTCAAAAAGTCAAGAGTTGACTTTTTCCTCTGATTATTTGACTTTGCCCCAATTTCTCTGATTCTTGATCTTTCTTCCAATTGAACCACTTCTAAAACCAATTGAGATGCAATTTTCCACATACATACACTTAAGGACATATGGAATACCATGACATCAAGTTTTTTTCAAAAAATCAAAGATTCCCTGATTTAATGGGAAACCCTAGTTTTGGTGCCCACCTCCTAGGAGAAAAATGTGCAGTCTTCAATTTCAAATTCCTCAGAGTATGTTGTGTACCTTCTTAAAGGATGATGATATATGCCTTTTGAGGATGATTTTGGATCAATGAGCTATCTCTTTTGAGGGTTTTCCTTCAATTTTTGAACCTCTTGCATAGTGAAAGATGTAGTGCTTCAATCTCCCATTGAATCTCACTTCCTTGAGGTTTTGGAAGATCAATTGAGATAGTATGAGACATGAGAGACCTCTTGGCTTGCCTAGAGCCAACTTGATTGACCTTTTTGTGCTTTGAATGATTCCTTGATTGTCCACCTTCCACCTGATCACATGCCCTGATGGTAAGAAGGATGCCATGCTTCATTTTTCTATGTTAAATGCAATGTAATGTTAATGAGGTGGATATGATATGATAAATGATAATGCCATGCTATGATGACAAAAGGGGAGAGCAAATTTTGGGGTATTACACATACGTGACCTGGATTCAAACAACGGGTTCATGTTTGACTCGAAGTTTAGTTTCATGTTTGACCTGAGCTTCAAACAACAGGTTCATGTTTGAATTGAAGTTTTGGTTCATGTATTACCTGGGCTTCAAACAACGAGTTCATGTTTGACTCGAAGTTTAGGCTCATGTTTGACCTGGGTTTCAAACAACGGGTTCATGTTTGACTCGAAGTTTAGGTTCATATCTGACCTGGGTTTCAAACAACAGGTTCATGTTTGACTCGAAGTCTAGGTTCATATCTGACCTGGTTTCAAACAACGGGTTCATGTTTGACTCGAAGTTTAGGTTCATGTTTGACCTGGGTTTCAAACACCGGTTTCATGTTTGACTCGATGTTTAGGTTCATGTTTGACCTGGGTTTCAAACAACAGGTTCTTGTTTGACTCGAAGTTTAGGTTCATATCTGACCTGGGTTTCAAACAATGGATTCGTGTTTGACTCGAAGTTTAGGTTCGTGTTTGACCTGGGTTTCAAACAACGTGTTCATGTTTGACTCGAAGTTTAGGTTCATGTTAGACCTGGGTTTCAAACAACGGGTTCATGTTTGACTCGAAGTTTAGGTTCATACCTGACCTGGTTTCAAACAACGGGTTCATGTTTGACTCGAAGTTTAGTTTCATGTTTGGCCTGGGATTCAAACAACAGTTTCATGTTTGAATCGAAGTTTAGGTTCATGTTTTACCTGGGCTTCAAACAACGGGTTCATGTTTGACTCGAAGTTTAGGCTCATGTTGGACCTGGGTTTCAAACAACGGGTTCATGTTTGATTCAAAGTTTAGGTTCATGTTTGACCTGGGTTTCAAACAACGGGTTCATGTTTGACTCGAAGTTTAGGTTCATATCAGACTTGGGTTTCAAACAACGGGTTCATGTTTGACTCAAAATTTAGGTTCATGTTTGACCTGGGTTTCAAACAACGGGTTCATGTTTGACTCGAAGTTTAGGTTCATATCTGACCTGGGTTTCAACAAACGGATTCATGTTTGACCCGAAGTTTAGGTTCATGTTTGACCTGGGTTTCAAACAACGGGTTCATGTTTGACTCGAAGTTTAGGTTCATGTTTGACCTGGGTTTCAAACAACGGGTTCATGTTTGACTCGAAGTTTAGGTTAATTTTTTACCTGGGTTTCAAACAACGGGTTCATGTTTGACTCGAAGTTTAGGTTCATACCTGACCTGGTTTCAAACAAGGGGTTCATGTTTGACTCGAAGTTTAGTTTCATGTTTGACCTGGGCTTCAAACAACGGTTTCATGTTTGACTCGAAGTTTAGGTTCATGTTTGACCTAGGTTTCAAACAACGGGTTCGTGTTTGACTCGAAGTTTAGGTTCATGTTTGACCTGGGTTTCAAACAATGGGTTCATGTTTAACTCGAAGTTTAGGTTCATGTTTGACCTGGGTTTCAAACAGTGGTTTCATGTTTGACTCGGAGTTAAGGTTCATGTTTGACCTGGGTTTCAAACAACGGGTTAATGTTTGATTTGAAGTTTAGGTTCATGTTTGACCTGGGTTTCAAACGACGAGTTCATCTTTGACTCGAATTTTAGGTTCATGTATGACCTGGGTTTCAAATAACGGGTTCATGTTTGACTCAAAGTTTAGGTTTAGGTTTGACCTGGGTTTCAAACAATGGTTTCATGTTTGACTCGAAGTTTAGGTTCATGTTTGACCTAGGTTTCAAACAACGGGTTCGTGTTTGACTCGAAGTTTAGGTTCATGTTTGACTTCGGTTTCAAACAACGGGTTCATGTTTGACTCGAAGTTTAGGTTCATGTTTGACCTGGGTTTCAAACAACGGGTTAATGTTTGACTCGAAGTTTAGGTTTATGTTTGACCTGGCTTCAAACAACGGGTTCATGTTTGACTCGAAGTTTAGGCACATGTTTGACCTGGGTTTCAAACAACGGGTTCAAGTTTGACTCAAAGTTAAGGTTCGTGTTTGACCTGGGTTTCAAACAACGGGTTCATGTTTGACTCAAAGTTTAGGTTCATATCGGACCTAGGTTTCAAACAACGGGTTCATGTTTGACTCAAAGTTTAGGTTCATGTTTGACCTGGGTTTCAAACAACGGGTTCATGTTTGACTCGAAGATTAGGTTCATATCTGACTCGGGTTTCAAACAATGGGTTCATGTTTGACTCGAAATTTAGGTTCATGTTTGACCTGGGTTTCAAACAACGGGTTCATGTTTGACTCGAAGTTTAGGTTCATATCTGACCTGGGTTTCAAACAACGGGTTCATGTTTGACTCGAAGTTTAGGTTCATACCTGACCTGGTTTCAAACAACGGGTTCATGTTTGACTCGAAGTTTAGTTTCATGTTTGACCTGGGCTTCAAACAACAGGTTCATGTTTGAATCGAAGTTTAGGTTCATGTTTTACCTAGGCTTAAAACAACGAGCTCATGTTTGACTCGAAGTTTAGGCTCATGTTTGACCTGGGTTTCAAATAACGGGTTCATGTTTGACTCAAAGTTTAGGTTCATGTTTGACCGAGGTTTCAAACAACGGGTTCATGTTTGACTCGAAGTTTAGGTTCATATCTGACCTGGGTTTCAAACAACGGGGTCATGTTTGACTCGAAGTTTAGGTTCATGTTTGACCTGGGTTTCAAACAAGGGGTTCATGTTTGACTCGAAGTTTAGGTTCATTTTTTACATAGGTTTCAAACAACGGGTTCATGTTTGACTCGAAGTTTAGGTTCATTTTTTACCTGGGTTTCAAACAACGGGTTCATGTTTGACTCGATGTCTAGGTTCATGTTTGACCTGGGTTTCAAACACTGGTTTCATGTTTGACTTGATGTTTAGGTTCATGTTTGACCTGGGTTTCAAACAACGGGTTCATGTTTGACTCGAAGTTTAGGTTCATATCTGACCTGGGTTTCAAACAACGGATTCATGTTTGACTCGAAGTTTAGGTTCATGTTTGACCTGGGTTTCAAACAACGGGTTCATGTTTGACTCGAAGTTTAGGTTCATTTTTTACCTGGGTTTCAAACAACGGGTTCATGTTTGACTCGAAGTTTAGGTTCATACCTGACCTGGATTCAAACAACGGGTTCATGTTTGACTCGAAGTTTAGTTTCATGTTTGACCTGAGCTTCAAACAACAGGTTCATGTTTGAATCGAAGTTTTGGTTCATGTATTACCTGGGCTTCAAACAACGAGTTCATGTTTGACTCGAAGTTTAGGCTCATGTTTGACCTGGGTTTCAAACAACGGGTTCATGTTTGACTCGAAGTTTAGGTTCATATCTGACCTGGGTTTCAAACAACGGGTTCATGTTTGACTCGAAGTCTAGGTTCATATCTGACCTGGTTTCAAACAACGGGTTCATGTTTGACTCGAAGTTTAGGTTCATGTTTTACCTGGGTTTTAAACACCGGTTTCATGTTTGACTCGATGTTTAGGTTCATGTTTGACCTGGGTTTCAAACAACAGGTTCATGTTTGACTCGAAGTTTAGGTTCATATCTGACCTGGGTTTCAAACAATGGATTCGTGTTTGACTCGAAGTTTAGGTTCGTGTTTGACCTGGGTTTCAAACAACGTGTTCATGTTTGACTCGAAGTTTAGGTTCATGTTAGACCTGGGTTTCAAACAACGGGTTCATGTTTGACTCGAAGTTTAGGTTCATACCTGACCTGGTTTCAAACAACGGGTTCATGTTTGACTCGAAGTTTAGTTTCATGTTTGGCCTGGGATTCAAACAACAGTTTCATGTTTGAATCGAAGTTTAGGTTCATGTTTTACCTGGGCTTCAAACAACGGGTTCATGTTTGACTCGAAGTTTAGGCTCATGTTGGACCTGGGTTTCAAACAACGGGTTCATGTTTGACTCAAAGTTTAGGTTCATGTTTGACCTGGGTTTCAAACAACGGGTTCATGTTTGACTCGAAGTTTAGGTTCATATCAGACTTGGGTTTCAAACAACGGGTTCATGTTTGACTCAAAATTTAGGTTCATGTTTGACCTGGGTTTCAAACAACGGGTTCATGTTTGACTCGAAGTTTAGGTTCATATCTGACCTGGGTTTCAACAAACGGATTCATGTTTGACCCGAAGTTTAGGTTCATGTTTGACCTGGGTTTCAAACAACGGGTTCATGTTTGACTCGAAGTTTAGGTTCATGTTTGACCTGGGTTTCAAACAACGGGTTCATGTTTGACTCGAAGTTTAGGTTAATTTTTTACCTGGGTTTCAAACAACGGGTTCATGTTTGACTCGAAGTTTAGGTTCATACCTGACCTGGTTTCAAACAAGGGGTTCATGTTTGACTCGAAGTTTAGTTTCATGTTTGACCTGGGCTTCAAACAACGGTTTCATGTTTGACTCGAAGTTTAGGTTCATGTTTGACCTAGGTTTCAAACAACGGGTTCGTGTTTGACTCGAAGTTTAGGTTCATGTTTGACCTGGGTTTCAAACAATGGGTTCATGTTTAACTCGAAGTTTAGGTTCATGTTTGACCTGGGTTTCAAACAGTGGTTTCATGTTTGACTCGGAGTTAAGGTTCATGTTTGACCTGGGTTTCAAACAACGGGTTAATGTTTGATTTGAAGTTTAGGTTCATGTTTGACCTGGGTTTCAAACGACGAGTTCATCTTTGACTCGAATTTTAGGTTCATGTATGACCTGGGTTTCAAATAACGGGTTCATGTTTGACTCAAAGTTTAGGTTTAGGTTTGACCTGGGTTTCAAACAATGGTTTCATGTTTGACTCGAAGTTTAGGTTCATGTTTGACCTAGGTTTCAAACAACGGGTTCGTGTTTGACTCGAAGTTTAGGTTCATGTTTGACTTCGGTTTCAAACAACGGGTTCATGTTTGACTCGAAGTTTAGGTTCATGTTTGACCTGGGTTTCAAACAACGGGTTAATGTTTGACTCGAAGTTTAGGTTTATGTTTGACCTGGCTTCAAACAACGGGTTCATGTTTGACTCGAAGTTTAGGCACATGTTTGACCTGGGTTTCAAACAACGGGTTCAAGTTTGACTCAAAGTTAAGGTTCGTGTTTGACCTGGGTTTCAAACAACGGGTTCATGTTTGACTCAAAGTTTAGGTTCATATCGGACCTAGGTTTCAAACAACGGGTTCATGTTTGACTCAAAGTTTAGGTTCATGTTTGACCTGGGTTTCAAACAACGGGTTCATGTTTGACTCGAAGATTAGGTTCATATCTGACTCGGGTTTCAAACAATGGGTTCATGTTTGACTCGAAATTTAGGTTCATGTTTGACCTGGGTTTCAAACAACGGGTTCATGTTTGACTCGAAGTTTAGGTTCATATCTGACCTGGGTTTCAAACAACGGGTTCATGTTTGACTCGAAGTTTAGGTTCATACCTGACCTGGTTTCAAACAACGGGTTCATGTTTGACTCGAAGTTTAGTTTCATGTTTGACCTGGGCTTCAAACAACAGGTTCATGTTTGAATCGAAGTTTAGGTTCATGTTTTACCTAGGCTTAAAACAACGAGCTCATGTTTGACTCGAAGTTTAGGCTCATGTTTGACCTGGGTTTCAAATAACGGGTTCATGTTTGACTCAAAGTTTAGGTTCATGTTTGACCGAGGTTTCAAACAACGGGTTCATGTTTGACTCGAAGTTTAGGTTCATATCTGACCTGGGTTTCAAACAACGGGGTCATGTTTGACTCGAAGTTTAGGTTCATGTTTGACCTGGGTTTCAAACAAGGGGTTCATGTTTGACTCGAAGTTTAGGTTCATTTTTTACATAGGTTTCAAACAACGGGTTCATGTTTGACTCGAAGTTTAGGTTCATTTTTTACCTGGGTTTCAAACAACGGGTTCATGTTTGACTCGATGTCTAGGTTCATGTTTGACCTGGGTTTCAAACACTGGTTTCATGTTTGACTCGATGTTTAGGTTCATGTTTGACCTGGGTTTCAAACAACGGGTTCATGTTTGACTCGAAGTTTAGGTTCATATCTGACCTGGGTTTCAAACAACGGATTCATGTTTGACTCGAAGTTTAGGTTCATGTTTGACCTGGGTTTCAAACAACGGGTTCATGTTTGACTCGAAGTTTAGGTTCATTTTTTACCTGGGTTTCAAACAACGGGTTCATGTTTGACTCGAAGTTTAGGTTCATACCTGACCTGGATTCAAACAACGGGTTCATGTTTGACTCGAAGTTTAGTTTCATGTTTGACCTGAGCTTCAAACAACAGGTTCATGTTTGAATCGAAGTTTTGGTTCATGTATTACCTGGGCTTCAAACAACGAGTTCATGTTTGACTCGAAGTTTAGGCTCATGTTTGACCTGGGTTTCAAACAACGGGTTCATGTTTGACTCGAAGTTTAGGTTCATATCTGACCTGGGTTTCAAACAACGGGTTCATGTTTGACTCGAAGTCTAGGTTCATATCTGACCTGGTTTCAAACAACGGGTTCATGTTTGACTCGAAGTTTAGGTTCATGTTTTACCTGGGTTTTAAACACCGGTTTCATGTTTGACTCGATGTTTAGGTTCATGTTTGACCTGGGTTTCAAACAACAGGTTCATGTTTGACTCGAAGTTTAGGTTCATATCTGACCTGGGTTTCAAACAATGGATTCGTGTTTGACTCGAAGTTTAGGTTCGTGTTTGACCTGGGTTTCAAACAACGTGTTCATGTTTGACTCGAAGTTTAGGTTCATGTTAGACCTGGGTTTCAAACAACGGGTTCATGTTTGACTCGAAGTTTAGGTTCATACCTGACCTGGTTTCAAACAACGGGTTCATGTTTGACTCGAAGTTTAGTTTCATGTTTGGCCTGGGATTCAAACAACAGTTTCATGTTTTAATCGAAGTTTAGGTTCATGTTTTACCTGGGCTTCAAACAACGGGTTCATGTTTGACTCGAAGTTTAGGCTCATGTTGGACCTGGGTTTCAAACAACGGGTTCATGTTTGACTCAAAGTTTAGGTTCATGTTTGACCTGGGTTTCAAACAACGGGTTCATGTTTGACTCGAAGTTTAGGTTCATATCAGACTTGGGTTTCAAACAACGGGTTCATGTTTGACTCAAAATTTAGGTTCATGTTTGACCTGGGTTTCAAACAACGGGTTCATGTTTGACTCGAAGTTTAGGTTCATATCTGACCTGGGTTTCAACAAACGGATTCATGTTTGACTCGAAGTTTAGGTTCATGTTTGACCTGGGTTTCAAACAACGGGTTCATGTTTGACTCGAAGTTTAGGTTCATGTTTGACCTGGGTTTCAAACAACGGGTTCATGTTTGACTCGAAGTTTAGGTTAATTTTTTACCTGGGTTTCAAACAACGGGTTCATGTTTGACTCGAAGTTTAGGTTCATACCTGACCTGGTTTCAAACAACGGGTTCATGTTTGACTCGAAGTTTAGTTTCATGTTTGACCTGGGCTTCAAACAACGGTTTCATGTTTGACTCGATGTTTAGGTTCATGTTTGACCTAGGTTTCAAACAACGGGTTCGTGTTTGACTCGAAGTTTAGGTTCATGTTTGACCTGGGTTTCAAACAATGGGTTCATGTTTAACTCGAAGTTTAGGTTCATGTTTGACCTGGGTTTCAAACAGTGGTTTCATGTTTGACTCGGAGTTAAGGTTCATGTTTGACCTGGGTTTCAAACAACGGGTTAATGTTTGATTTGAAGTTTAGCTTCATGTTTGACCTGGGTTTCAAACGACGAGTTCATCTTTGACTCGAATTTTAGGTTCATGTATGACCTGGGTTTCAAATAACGGGTTCATGTTTGACTCAAAGTTTAGGTTTAGGTTTGACTTGGGTTTCAAACAATGGTTTCATGTTTGACTCGAAGTTTAGGTTCATGTTTGACCTAGGTTTCAAACAACGGGTTCGTGTTTGACTCGAAGTTTAGGTTCATGTTTGACTTCGGTTTCAAACAACGGGTTCATGTTTGACTCGAAGTTTAGGTTCATGTTTGACCTGGGTTTCAAACAACGGGTTAATGTTTGACTCGAAGTTTAGGTTTATGTTTGACCTGGCTTCAAACAACCGGTTCATGTTTGACTCGAAGTTTAGGCACATGTTTGACCTGGGTTTCAAACAACGGGTTCAAGTTTGACTCAAAGTTAAGGTTCGTGTTTGACCTGGGTTTCAAACAACGGGTTCATGTTTGACTCAAAGTTTAGGTTCATATCGGACCTAGGTTTCAAACAACGGGTTCATGTTTGACTCAAAGTTTAGGTTCATGTTTGACCTGGGTTTCAAACAACGGGTTCATGTTTGACTCGAAGCTTAGGTTCATATCTGACTCGGGTTTCAAACAATGGGTTCATGTTTGACTCGAAATTTAGGTTCATGTTTGACCTGGGTTTCAAACAACGGGTTCATGTTTGACTCGAAGTTTAGGTTCATATCTGACCTGGGTTTCAAACAACGGGTTCATGTTTGACTCGAAGTTTAGGTTCATACCTGACCTGGTTTCAAACAACGGGTTCATGTTTGACTCGAAGTTTAGTTTCATGTTTGACCTGGGCTTCAAACAACAGGTTCATGTTTGAATCGAAGTTTAGGTTCATGTTTTACCTAGGCTTAAAACAACGAGCTCATGTTTGACTCGAAGTTTAGGCTCATGTTTGACCTGGGTTTCAAATAACGGGTTCATGTTTGACTCAAAGTTTAGGTTCATGTTTGACCGAGGTTTCAAACAACGGGTTCATGTTTGACTCGAAGTTTAGGTTCATATCTGACCTGGGTTTCAAACAACGGGGTCATGTTTGACTCGAAGTTTAGGTTCATGTTTGACCTGGGTTTCAAACAAGGGGTTCATGTTTGACTCGAAGTTTAGGTTCATTTTTTACATAGGTTTCAAACAACGGGTTCATGTTTGACTCGAAGTTTAGGTTCATTTTTTACCTGGGTTTCAAACAACGGGTTCATGTTTGACTCGATGTCTAGGTTCATGTTTGACCTGGGTTTCAAACACTGGTTTCATGTTTGACTCGATGTTTAGGTTCATGTTTGACCTGGGTTTCAAACAACGGGTTCATGTTTGACTCGAAGTTTAGGTTCATATCTGACCTGGGTTTCAAACAACGGATTCATGTTTGACTCGAAGTTTAGGTTCATGTTTGACCTGGGTTTCAAACAACGGGTTCATGTTTGACTCGAAGTTTAGGTTCATTTTTTACCTGGGTTTCAAACAACGGGTTCATGTTTGACTCGAAGTTTAGGTTCATACCTGACCTGGATTCAAACAACGGGTTCATGTTTGACTCGAAGTTTAGTTTCATGTTTGACCTGAGCTTCAAACAACAGGTTCATGTTTGAATCGAAGTTTTGGTTCATGTATTACCTGGGCTTCAAACAACGAGTTCATGTTTGACTCGAAGTTTAGGCTCATGTTTGACCTGGGTTTCAAACAACGGGTTCATGTTTGACTCGAAGTTTAGGTTCATATCTGACCTGGGTTTCAAACAACGGGTTCATGTTTGACTCGAAGTCTAGGTTCATATCTGACCTGGTTTCAAACAACGGGTTCATGTTTGACTCGAAGTTTAGGTTCATGTTTGACCTGGGTTTTAAACACCGGTTTCATGTTTGACTCGATGTTTAGGTTCATGTTTGACCTGGGTTTCAAACAATAGGTTCATGTTTGACTCGAAGTTTAGGTTCATATCTGACCTGGGTTTCAAACAATGGATTCGTGTTTGACTCGAAGTTTAGGTTCGTGTTTGACCTGGGTTTCAAACAACGTGTTCATGTTTGACTCGAAGTTTAGGTTCATGTTAGACCTGGGTTTCAAACAACGGGTTCATGTTTGACTCGAAGTTTAGGTTCATACCTGACCTGGTTTCAAACAACGGGTTCATGTTTGACTCGAAGTTTAGTTTCATGTTTGGCCTGGGATTCAAACAACAGTTTCATGTTTTAATCGAAGTTTAGGTTTATGTTTTACCTGGGCTTCAAACAACGGGTTCATGTTTGACTCGAAGTTTAGGCTCATGTTGGACCTGGGTTTCAAACAACGGGTTCATGTTTGACTCAAAGTTTAGGTTCATGTTTGACCTGGGTTTCAAACAACGGGTTCATGTTTGACTCGAAGTTTAGGTTCATATCAGACTTGGGTTTCAAACAACGGGTTCATGTTTGACTCAAAATTTAGGTTCATGTTTGACCTGGGTTTCAAACAACGGGTTCATGTTTGACTCGAAGTTTAGGTTCATATCTGACCTGGGTTTCAACAAACGGATTCATGTTTGACTCGAAGTTTAGGTTCATGTTTGACCTGGGTTTCAAACAACGGGTTCATGTTTGACTCGAAGTTTAGGTTCATGTTTGACCTAGGTTTCAAACAACGGGTTCGTGTTTGACTCGAAGTTTAGGTTCATGTTTGACTTCGGTTTCAAACAACGGGTTCATGTTTGACTCGAAGTTTAGGTTCATGTTTGACCTGGGTTTCAAACAACGGGTTAATGTTTGACTCGAAGTTTAGGTTTATGTTTGACCTGGCTTCAAACAACGGGTTCATGTTTGACTCGAAGTTTAGGCACATGTTTGACCTGGGTTTCAAACAACGGGTTCAAGTTTGACTCAAAGTTAAGGTTCGTGTTTGACCTGGGTTTCAAACAACGGGTTCATGTTTGACTCAAAGTTTAGGTTCATATCGGACCTAGGTTTCAAACAACGGGTTCATGTTTGACTCAAAGTTTAGGTTCATGTTTGACCTGGGTTTCAAACAACGGGTTCATGTTTGACTCGAAGTTTAGGTTCATATCTGACTCGGGTTTCAAACAATGGGTTCATGTTTGACTCGTAAATTTAGGTTCATGTTTGACCTTGGTTTCAAACAACGGGTTCATGTTTGACTCGAAGTTTAGGTTCATATCTGACCTGGGTTTCAAACAACGGGTTCATGTTTGACTCGAAGTTTAGGTTCATACCTGACCTGGTTTCAAACAACGGGTTCATGTTTGACTCGAAGTTTAGTTTCATGTTTGACCTGGGCTTCAAACAACAGGTTCATGTTTGAATCGAAGTTTAGGTTCATGTTTTACCTGGGCTTCAAACAACGAGTTCATGTTTGACTCGAAGTTTAGGCTCATGTTTGACCTGGGTTTCAAACAACGGGTTCATGTTTGACTCGAAGTTTAGGTTCATTTTTTACCTGGGTTTCAAACAACGGGTTCATGTTTGACTCGATGTCTAGGTTTATGTTTGACCTGGGTTTCAAACACTGGTTTCATGTTTGACTCGATGTTTAGGTTCATGTTTGACCTGGGTTTCAAACAACGGGTTCATGTTTGACTCGAAGTTTAGGTTCATACCTGACCTGGTTTCAAACAACGGGTTCATGTTTGACTCGAAGTTTAGTTTCATGTTTGACCTGGGCTTCAAACAACGGTTTCATGTTTGACTTGAAGTTTAGGTTCATGTTTGACCTAGGTTTCAAACAACGGGTTCGTGTTTGACTCGAAGTTTAGGTTCATGTTTGACCTGGGTTTCAAACAACGGGTTCATGTTTAACTCGAAGTTTAGGTTCATGTCTGACCTGGGTTTCAAACAGTGGTTTCATGTTTGACTCGGAGTTAAGGTTCATGTTTGACCTGGGTTTCAAACAACGGGTTCATGTTTGACTCGAAGTTTAGGTTCATGTTTGACCTAGGTTTCAAACAACGGGTTCGTGTTTGACTCGAAGTTTAGGTTCATGTTTGACTTCGGTTTCAAACAACGGGTTCATGTTTGACTCGAAGTTTAGGTTCATGTTTGACCTGGGTTTCAAACAACGGGTTAATGTTTGACTCGAAGTTTAGGTTTATGTTTGACCTGGCTTCAAACAACGGGTTCATGTTTGACTCGAAGTTTAGGCACATGTTTGACCTGGGTTTCAAACAACGGGTTCAAGTTTGACTCAAAGTTAAGGTTCGTGTTTGACCTGGGTTTCAAACAACGGGTTCATGTTTGACTCAAAGTTTAGGTTCATATCGGACCTAGGTTTCAAACAACGGGTTCATGTTTGACTCAAAGTTTAGGTTCATGTTTGACCTGGGTTTCAAACAACGGGTTCATGTTTGACTCGAAGTTTAGGTTCATATCTGACTCGGGTTTCAAACAATGGGTTCATGTTTGACTCGTAAATTTAGGTTCATGTTTGACCTTGGTTTCAAACAACGGGTTCATGTTTGACTCGAAGTTTAGGTTCATATCTGACCTGGGTTTCAAACAACGGGTTCATGTTTGACTCGAAGTTTAGGTTCATACCTGACCTGGTTTCAAACAACGGGTTCATGTTTGACTCGAAGTTTAGTTTCATGTTTGACCTGGGCTTCAAACAACAGGTTCATGTTTGAATCGAAGTTTAGGTTCATGTTTTACCTGGGCTTCAAACAACGAGTTCATGTTTGACTCGAAGTTTAGGCTCATGTTTGACCTGGGTTTCAAACAACGGGTTCATGTTTGACTCGAAGTTTAGGTTCATTTTTTACCTGGGTTTCAAACAACGGGTTCATGTTTGACTCGATGTCTAGGTTTATGTTTGACCTGGGTTTCAAACACTGGTTTCATGTTTGACTCGATGTTTAGGTTCATGTTTGACCTGGGTTTCAAACAACGGGTTCATGTTTGACTCGAAGTTTAGGTTCATACCTGACCTGGTTTCAAACAACGGGTTCATGTTTGACTCGAAGTTTAGTTTCATGTTTGACCTGGGCTTCAAACAACGGTTTCATGTTTGACTTGAAGTTTAGGTTCATGTTTGACCTAGGTTTCAAACAACGGGTTCGTGTTTGACTCGAAGTTTAGGTTCATGTTTGACCTGGGTTTCAAACAATGGGTTCATGTTTAACTCGAAGTTTAGGTTCATGTTTGACCTGGGTTTCAAACAGTGGTTTCATGTTTGACTCGGAGTTAAGGTTCATGTTTGACCTGGGTTTCAAACAACGGGTTAATGTTTGATTTGAAGTTTAGCTTCATGTTTGACCTGGGTTTCAAACGACGAGTTCATCTTTGACTCGAATTTTAGGTTCATGTATGACCTGGGTTTCAAATAACGGGTTCATGTTTGACTCAAAGTTTAGGTTTAGGTTTGACTTGGGTTTCAAACAATGGTTTCATGTTTGACTCGAAGTTTAGGTTCATGTTTGACCTAGGTTTCAAACAACGGGTTCGTGTTTGACTCGAAGTTTAGGTTCATGTTTGACTTCGGTTTCAAACAACGGGTTCATGTTTGACTCGAAGTTTAGGTTCATGTTTGACCTGGGTTTCAAACAACGGGTTAATGTTTGACTCGAAGTTTAGGTTTATGTTTGACCTGGCTTCAAACAACGGGTTCATGTTTGACTCGAAGTTTAGGCACATGTTTGACCTGGGTTTCAAACAACGGGTTCAAGTTTGACTCAAAGTTAAGGTTCGTGTTTGACCTGGGTTTCAAACAACGGGTTCATGTTTGACTCAAAGTTTAGGTTCATATCGGACCTAGGTTTCAAACAACGGGTTCATGTTTGACTCAAAGTTTAGGTTCATGTTTGACCTGGGTTTCAAACAACGGGTTCATGTTTGACTCGAAGTTTAGGTTCATATCTGACTCGGGTTTCAAACAATGGGTTCATGTTTGACTCGTAAATTTAGGTTCATGTTTGACCTTGGTTTCAAACAACGGGTTCATGTTTGACTCGAAGTTTAGGTTCATATCTGACCTGGGTTTCAAACAACGGGTTCATGTTTGACTCGAAGTTTAGGTTCATACCTGACCTGGTTTCAAACAACGGGTTCATGTTTGACTCGAAGTTTAGTTTCATGTTTGACCTGGGCTTCAAACAACAGGTTCATGTTTGAATCGAAGTTTAGGTTCATGTTTTACCTGGGCTTCAAACAACGAGTTCATGTTTGACTCGAAGTTTAGGCTCATGTTTGACCTGGGTTTCAAACAACGGGTTCATGTTTGACTCGAAGTTTAGGTTCATTTTTTACCTGGGTTTCAAACAACGGGTTCATGTTTGACTCGATGTCAAGGTTTATGTTTGACCTGGGTTTCAAACACTGGTTTCATGTTTGACTCGATGTTTAGGTTCATGTTTGACCTGGGTTTCAAACAACGGGTTCATGTTTGACTCGAAGTTTAGGTTCATATCTGACCTGGGTTTCAAACAACGGATTCATGTTTGACTCGAAGTTTAGGTTCATGTTTGACCTGGGTTTCAAACAACGGGTTCATGTTTGACTCGAAGTTTAGGTTCATTTTTTACCTGGGTTTCAAACAACGGGTTCATGTTTGACTCGAAGTTTAGGTTCATACCTGACCTGGATTCAAACAACGGGTTCATGTTTGACTCGAAGTTTAGTTTCATGTTTGACCTGAGCTTCAAACAACAGGTTCATGTTTGAATCGAAGTTTTGGTTCATGTATTACCTGGGCTTCAAACAACGAGTTCATGTTTGACTCGAAGTTTAGGCTCATGTTTGACCTGGGTTTCAAACAACGGGTTCATGTTTGACTCGAAGTTTAGGTTCATATCTGACCTGGGTTTCAAACAACGGGTTCATGTTTGACTCGAAGTCTAGGTTCATATCTGACCTGGTTTCAAACAACGGGTTCATGTTTGACTCGAAGTTTAGGTTCATGTTTGACCTGGGTTTTAAACACCGGTTTCATGTTTGACTCGATGTTTAGGTTCATGTTTGACCTGGGTTTCAAACAACAGGTTCATGTTTGACTCGAAGTTTAGGTTCATATCTGACCTGGGTTTCAAACAGTGGATTCGTGTTTGACTCGAAGTTTAGGTTCGTGTTTGACCTGGGTTTCAAACAACATGTTCATGTTTGACTCGAAGTTTAGGTTCATGTTAGACCTGGGTTTCAAACAACGGGTTCATGTTTGACTCGAAGTTTAGGTTCATACCTGACCTGGTTTCAAACAACGGGTTCATGTTTGACTCGAAGTTTAGTTTCATGTTTGGCCTGGGATTCAAACAACAGTTTCATGTTTTAATCGAAGTTTAGGTTCATGTTTTACCTGGGCTTCAAACAACGGGTTCATGTTTGACTCGAAGTTTAGGCTCATGTTGGACCTGGGTTTCAAACAACGGGTTCATGTTTGACTCAAAGTTTAGGTTCATGTTTGACCTGGGTTTCAAACAACGGGTTCATGTTTGACTCGAAGTTTAGGTTCATATCAGACTTGGGTTTCAAACAACGGGTTCATGTTTGACTAAAAATTTAGGTTCATGTTTGACCTGGGTTTCAAACAACGGGTTCATGTTTGACTCGAAGTTTAGGTTCATATCTGACCTGGGTTTCAACAAACGGATTCATGTTTGACTCGAAGTTTAGGTTCATGTTTGACCTGGGTTTCAAACAACGGGTTCATGTTTGACTCGAAGTTTAGGTTCATGTTTGACCTGGGTTTCAAACAACGGGTTCATGTTTGACTCGAAGTTTAGGTTAATTTTTTACCTGGGTTTCAAACAACGGGTTCATGTTTGACTCGAAGTTTAGTTTCATGTTTGACCTGGGCTTCAAACAACGGTTTCATGTTTGACTCGAAGTTTAGGTTCATGTTTGACCTAGGTTTCAAACAACGGGTTCGTGTTTGACTCGAAGTTTAGGTTCATGTTTGACCTGGGTTTCAAACAATGGGTTCATGTTTAACTCGAAGTTTAGGTTCATGTTTGACCTGGGTTTCAAACAGTGGTTTCATGTTTGACTCGGAGTTAAGGTTCATGTTTGACCTGGGTTTCAAACAACGGGTTAATGTTTGATTTGAAGTTTAGGTTCATGTTTGACCTGGGTTTCAAACGACGAGTTCATCTTTGACTCGAATTTTAGGTTCATGTATGACCTGGGTTTCAAATAACGAGTTCATGTTTGACTCAAAGTTTAGGTTTAGGTTTGACTTGGGTTTCAAACAATGGTTTCATGTTTGACTCGAAGTTTAGGTTCATGTTTGACCTAGGTTTCAAACAACGGGTTCGTGTTTGACTCGAAGTTTAGGTTCATGTTTGACTTCGGTTTCAAACAACGGGTTCATGTTTGACCTGGGTTTCAAACAACGGGTTAATGTTTGACTCGAAGTTTAGGTTTATGTTTGACCTGGCTTCAAACAACGGGTTCATGTTTGACTCGAAGTTTAGGCACATGTTTGACCTGGGTTTCAAACAACGGGTTCAAGTTTGACTCAAAGTTAAGGTTCGTGTTTGACCTGGGTTTCAAACAACGGGTTCATGTTTGACTCAAAGTTTAGGTTCATATCGGACCTAGGTTTCAAACAACGGGTTCATGTTTGACTCAAAGTTTAGGTTCATGTTTGACCTGGGTTTCAAACAACGGGTTCATGTTTGACTCGAAGTTTAGGTTCATATCTGACTCGGGTTTCAAACAATGGGTTCATGTTTGACTCGTAAATTTAGGTTCATGTTTGACCTGGGTTTCAAACAACGGGTTCATGTTTGACTCGAAGTTTAGGTTCATATCTGACCTGGGTTTCAAACAACGGGTTCATGTTTGACTCGAAGTTTAGGTTCATACCTGACCTGGTTTCAAACAACGGGTTCATGTTTGACTCGAAGTTTAGTTTCATGTTTGACCTGGGCTTCAAACAACAGGTTCATGTTTGAATCGAAGTTTAGGTTCATGTTTTACCTGGGCTTCAAACAACGAGTTGATGTTTGACTCGAAGTTTAGGCTCATGTTTGACCTGGGTTTCAAATAACGGGTTCATGTTTGACTCGAAGTTTAGGTTCATATCTGACCTGGGTTTCAAACAACGGGGTCATGTTTGACTCGATGTTTAGGTTCATGTTTGACCTGGGTTTCAAACAAGGGGTTCATGTTTGACTCGAAGTTTAGGTTCATTTTTGACCTAGGTTTCAAACAACGGGTTCATGTTTGACTCGAAGTTTAGGTTCATTTTTTACCTGGGTTTCAAACAACGGGTTCATGTTTGACTCGATGTCTAGGTTCATGTTTGACATGGGTTTCAATCATCGGTTTCATGTTTGACTCGATGTTTAGGTTCAAGTTTGACCTGGGTTTCAAACAACGGGTTCATGTTTGACTCGAAGTTTAGGTTCATATCAGACTTGGGTTTCAAACAACGGGTTCATGTTTGACTAAAAATTTAGGTTCATGTTTGACCTGGGTTTCAAACAACGGGTTCATGTTTGACTCGAAGTTTAGGTTCATATCTGACCTGGGTTTCAACAAACGGATTCATGTTTGACTCGAAGTTTAGGTTCATGTTTGACCTGGGTTTCAAACAACGGGTTCATGTTTGACTCGAAGTTTAGGTTCATGTTTGACCTGGGTTTCAAACAACGGGTTCATGTTTGACTCGAAGTTTAGGTTAATTTTTTACCTGGGTTTCAAACAACGGGTTCATGTTTGACTCGAAGTTTAGTTTCATGTTTGACCTGGGCTTCAAACAACGGTTTCATGTTTGACTCGAAGTTTAGGTTCATGTTTGACCTAGGTTTCAAACAACGGGTTCGTGTTTGACTCGAAGTTTAGGTTCATGTTTGACCTGGGTTTCAAACAATGGGTTCATGTTTAACTCGAAGTTTAGGTTCATGTTTGACCTGGGTTTCAAACAGTGGTTTCATGTTTGACTCGGAGTTAAGGTTCATGTTTGACCTGGGTTTCAAACAACGGGTTAATGTTTGATTTGAAGTTTAGGTTCATGTTTGACCTGGGTTTCAAACGACGAGTTCATCTTTGACTCGAATTTTAGGTTCATGTATGACCTGGGTTTCAAATAACGGGTTCATGTTTGACTCAAAGTTTAGGTTTAGGTTTGACTTGGGTTTCAAACAATGGTTTCATGTTTGACTCGAAGTTTAGGTTCATGTTTGACCTAGGTTTCAAACAACGGGTTCGTGTTTGACTCGAAGTTTAGGTTCATGTTTGACTTCGGTTTCAAACAACGGGTTCATGTTTGACCTGGGTTTCAAACAACGGGTTAATGTTTGACTCGAAGTTTAGGTTTATGTTTGACCTGGCTTCAAACAACGGGTTCATGTTTGACTCGAAGTTTAGGCACATGTTTGACCTGGGTTTCAAACAACGGGTTCAAGTTTGACTCAAAGTTAAGGTTCGTGTTTGACCTGGGTTTCAAACAACGGGTTCATGTTTGACTCAAAGTTTAGGTTCATATCGGACCTAGGTTTCAAACAACGGGTTCATGTTTGACTCAAAGTTTAGGTTCATGTTTGACCTGGGTTTCAAACAACGGGTTCATGTTTGACTCGAAGTTTAGGTTCATATCTGACTCGGGTTTCAAACAATGGGTTCATGTTTGACTCGTAAATTTAGGTTCATGTTTGACCTGGGTTTCAAACAACGGGTTCATGTTTGACTCGAAGTTTAGGTTCATATCTGACCTGGGTTTCAAACAACGGGTTCATGTTTGACTCGAAGTTTAGGTTCATACCTGACCTGGTTTCAAACAACGGGTTCATGTTTGACTCGAAGTTTAGTTTCATGTTTGACCTGGGCTTCAAACAACAGGTTCATGTTTGAATCGAAGTTTAGGTTCATGTTTTACCTGGGCTTCAAACAACGAGTTGATGTTTGACTCGAAGTTTAGGCTCATGTTTGACCTGGGTTTCAAATAACGGGTTCATGTTTGACTCGAAGTTTAGGTTCATATCTGACCTGGGTTTCAAACAACGGGGTCATGTTTGACTCGATGTTTAGGTTCATGTTTGACCTGGGTTTCAAACAAGGGGTTCATGTTTGACTCGAAGTTTAGGTTCATTTTTGACCTAGGTTTCAAACAACGGGTTCATGTTTGACTCGAAGTTTAGGTTCATTTTTTACCTGGGTTTCAAACAACGGGTTCATGTTTGACTCGATGTCTAGGTTCATGTTTGACATGGGTTTCAATCATCGGTTTCATGTTTGACTCGATGTTTAGGTTCAAGTTTGACCTGGGTTTCAAACAACGGGTTCATGTTTGACTCGAAGTTTAGGTTCATATCTGACCTGGGTTTCAAACAACGAATTCATGTTTGACTCGAAGTTTAGGTTCATGTTTGCCCTGGGTTTCAAACAACGGGTTCATGTTTGACTCGAAGTTTAGGTTCATTTTTTACCTGGGTTTCAAACAACGGGTTCATGTTTGACTCGAAGTTTAGGTTCATACCTGGCCTGGTTTCAAACAACGGGTTCATGTTTGACTCGAAGTTTAGTTTCATGTTTGACCTGGGATTCAAACAACAGGTTCATGTTTGAATCGAAGTTTAGGTTCATGTTTTACCTGGGCTTCAGACAACGGGTTCATGTTTGACTCGAAGTTTAGGCTCATGTTTGACCTGGGTTTCAAACAACGGGTTCATGTTTGACTCGAAGTTTAGGTTCATATTTGACTTGGGTTTCAAACAACCGGTTCATGTTTGACTAGAAGTTTAGGTTCATGTTTGACCTGGGTTTCAAATAATGGGTTCATGTTTGACTCGAAGTTTAGGTTCATTTTTGACCTGGGTTTAAAACAACGGGTTCATGTTTGACTCGAAGTTTAGGTTCATTTTGTACCTGGGTTTCAAACAACGTGTTCATGTTTGACTCGAAGTCTAGGTTCATATCTGACCTGGTTTCAAACAACGGGTTCATGTTTGACTCAAAGTTTAGGACCATGTTTGACTTGAGTTTCAAACAACGGGTTCATGTATGACTCGAAGTTTAGGTTCATGTTTGACCTAGGCTTCAAACAACGGTTTCATGTTTGACTTGAAGTTTAGGTTCATGTTTGACCTAGGTTTCAAACAACGGGTTCGTGTTTGACTCGAAGTTTAGGTTCATGTTTGACCTGGGTTTCAAACAACGGGTTCATGTTTAACTCGAAGTTTAGGTTCATGTTTGACCTGGGTTTCAAACAGTGGTTTCATGTTTGACTCGGAGTTAAGGTTCATGTTTGACCTGGGTTTCAAACAACGGGTTAATGTTTGATTTGAAGTTTAGGTTCTAGTTTGCCCTGGGTTTTCAAACAACGAGTTCATCTTTGACTCGAATTTTAGGTTCATGTATGACCTGGGTTTCAAAAAACGGGTTCCTGTTTGACTTAAAGTTTAGGTTTATGTTTGACCTGGGTTTCAAACAATGGTTTCATGTTTGACCCGAAGTTTAGGTTCATGTTTGACCTAGGTTTCAAACAACGGGTTCGTGTTTGACTCGAAGTTTAGGTTCATGTTTGACTTGGGTTTCAAACAACGGGTTCATGTTTAACTCGAAGTTTAGGTTCATGTTTGACCTGGGTTTCAAACAACGGGTTAATGTTTGACTCGAAGTTTAGGTTTATGTTTGACCTGGCTTCAAACAACGGGTTCATGTTTGACTCGAAGTTTAGGCACATGTTTGACCTGGGTTTCAAACAACGAGTTCATGTTTGACTCAAAGTTAAGGTTCGTGTTTGACCTGGGTTTCAAACAACGGGTTCATGTTTGACTCAAAGTTTAGGTTCATATCGGACCTAGGTTTCAAACAACGGGTTCATGTTTGACTCAAAGTTTAGGTTCATGTTTGACCTGGGTTTAAAACAACGGGTTCATGTTTGACTCGAAGTTTAGGTTCATATCTGACTCGGGTTTCAAACAATGGGTTCATGTTGGACTCAAAATTTAGGTTCATGTTTGACCTGGGTTTCAAACAACGGGTTCATGTTGGACTCGAAGTTTAGGTTCATATCTGACCTGGGTTTCAAACAACGGGTTCATGTTTGACTCGCAGTTTAGGTTAATACCTGACCTGGTTTCAAACAACGGGTTCATGTTTGACTCGAAGTTTAGGTTCATACCTGACCTGGTTTCAAACAACGGGTTCATGTTTGACTCGAAGTTTAGTTTCATGTTTGGCCTGGGATTCAAACAACAGTTTCATGTTTTAATCGAAGTTTAGGTTCATGTTTTACCTGGGCTTCAAACAACGGGTTCATGTTTGACTCGAAGTTTAGGCTCATGTTGGACCTGGGTTTCAAACAACGGGTTCATGTTTGACTCAAAGTTTAGGTTCATGTTTGACCTGGGTTTCAAACAACGGGTTCATGTTTGACTCGAAGTTTAGGTTCATATCAGACTTGGGTTTCAAACAACGGGTTCATGTTTGAGTAAAAATTTAGGTTCATGTTTGACCTGGGTTTCAAACAACGGGTTCATGTTTGACTCGAAGTTTAGGTTCATATCTGACCTGGGTTTCAACAAACGGATTCATGTTTGACTCGAAGTTTAGGTTCATGTTTGACCTGGGTTTCAAACAACGGGTTCATGTTTGACTCGAAGTTTAGGTTCATGTTTGACCTGGGTTTCAAACAACGGGTTCATGTTTGACTCGAAGTTTAGGTTAATTTTTTACCTGGGTTTCAAACAACGGGTTCATGTTTGACTCGAAGTTTAGTTTCATGTTTGACCTGGGCTTCAAACAACGGTTTCATGTTTGACTCGAAGTTTAGGTTCATGTTTGACCTAGGTTTCAAACAACGGGTTCGTGTTTGACTCGAAGTTTAGGTTCATGTTTGACCTGGGTTTCAAACAATGGGTTCATGTTTAACTCGAAGTTTAGGTTCATGTTTGACCTGGGTTTCAAACAGTGGTTTCATGTTTGACTCGGAGTTAAGGTTCATGTTTGACCTGGGTTTCAAACAACGGGTTAATGTTTGATTTGAAGTTTAGGTTCATGTTTGACCTGGGTTTCAAACGACGAGTTCATCTTTGACTCGAATTTTAGGTTCATGTATGACCTGGGTTTCAAATAACGGGTTCATGTTTGACTCAAAGTTTAGGTTTAGGTTTGACTTGGGTTTCAAACAATGGTTTCATGTTTGACTCGAAGTTTAGGTTCATGTTTGACCTAGGTTTCAAACAACGGGTTCGTGTTTGACTCGAAGTTTAGGTTCATGTTTGACTTCGGTTTCAAACAACGGGTTCATGTTTGACCTGAGTTTCAAACAACGGGTTAATGTTTGACTCGAAGTTTAGGTTTATGTTTGACCTGGCTTCAAACAACGGGTTCATGTTTGACTCGAAGTTTAGGCACATGTTTGACCTGGGTTTCAAACAACGGGTTCAAGTTTGACTCAAAGTTAAGGTTCGTGTTTGACCTGGGTTTCAAACAACGGGTTCATGTTTGACTCAAAGTTTAGGTTCATATCGGACCTAAGTTTCAAACAACGGGTTCATGTTTGACTCAAAGTTTAGGTTCATGTTTGACCTGGGTTTCAAACAACGGGTTCATGTTTGACTCGAAGTTTAGGTTCATATCTGACTCGGGTTTCAAACAATGGGTTCATGTTTGACTCGTAAATTTAGGTTCATGTTTGACCTGGGTTTCAAACAACGGGTTCATGTTTGACTCGAAGTTTAGGTTCATATCTGACCTGGGTTTCAAACAACGGGTTCATGTTTGACTTGAAGTTTAGGTTCATACCTGACCTGGTTTCAAACAACGGGTTCATGTTTGACTCGAAGTTTAGTTTCATGTTTGACCTGGGCTTCAAACAACAGGTTCATGTTTGAATCGAAGTTTAGGTTCATGTTTTACCTGGGCTTCAAACAACGAGTTGATGTTTGACTCGAAGTTTAGGCTCATGTTTGACCTGGGTTTCAAATAACGGGTTCATGTTTGACTCGAAGTTTAGGTTCATATCTGACCTGGGTTTCAAACAACGGGGTCATGTTTGACTCGATGTTTAGGTTCATGTTTGACCTGGGTTTCAAACAAGGGGTTCATGTTTGACTCGAAGTTTAGGTTCATTTTTGACCTAGGTTTCAAACAACGGGTTCATGTTTGACTCGAAGTTTAGGTTCATTTTTTACCTGGGTTTCAAACAACGGGTTCATGTTTGACTCGATGTCTAGGTTCATGTTTGACATGGGTTTCAAACATCGGTTTCATGTTTGACTCGATGTTTAGGTTCAAGTTTGACCTGGGTTTCAAACAACGGGTTCATGTTTGACTCGAAGTTTAGGTTCATATCTGACCTGGGTTTCAACAAACGGATTCATGTTTGACTCGAAGTTTAGGTTCATGTTTGACCTGGGTTTCAAACAACGGGTTCATGTTTGACTCGAAGTTTAGGTTCATGTTTGACCTGGGTTTCAAACAACGGGTTCATGTTTGACTCGAAGTTTAGGTTAATTTTTTACCTGGGTTTCAAACAACGGGTTCATGTTTGACTCGAAGTTTAGTTTCATGTTTGACCTGGGCTTCAAACAACGGTTTCATGTTTGACTCGAAGTTTAGGTTCATGTTTGACCTAGGTTTCAAACAACGGGTTCGTGTTTGACTCGAAGTTTAGGTTCATGTTTGACCTGGGTTTCAAACAATGGGTTCATGTTTAACTCGAAGTTTAGGTTCATGTTTGACCTGGGTTTCAAACAGTGGTTTCATGTTTGACTCGGAGTTAAGGTTCATGTTTGACCTGGGTTTCAAACAACGGGTTAATGTTTGATTTGAAGTTTAGGTTCATGTTTGACCTGGGTTTCAAACGACGAGTTCATCTTTGACTCGAATTTTAGGTTCATGTATGACCTGGGTTTCAAATAACGGGTTCATGTTTGACTCAAAGTTTAGGTTTAGGTTTGACTTGGGTTTCAAACAATGGTTTCATGTTTGACTCGAAGTTTAGGTTCATGTTTGACCTAGGTTTCAAACAACGGGTTCGTGTTTGACTCGAAGTTTAGGTTCATGTTTGACTTCGGTTTCAAACAACGGGTTCATGTTTGACCTGAGTTTCAAACAACGGGTTAATGTTTGACTCGAAGTTTAGGTTTATGTTTGACCTGGCTTCAAACAACGGGTTCATGTTTGACTCGAAGTTTAGGCACATGTTTGACCTGGGTTTCAAACAACGGGTTCAAGTTTGACTCAAAGTTAAGGTTCGTGTTTGACCTGGGTTTCAAACAACGGGTTCATGTTTGACTCAAAGTTTAGGTTCATATCGGACCTAAGTTTCAAACAACGGGTTCATGTTTGACTCAAAGTTTAGGTTCATGTTTGACCTGGGTTTCAAACAACGGGTTCATGTTTGACTCGAAGTTTAGGTTCATATCTGACTCGGGTTTCAAACAATGGGTTCATGTTTGACTCGTAAATTTAGGTTCATGTTTGACCTGGGTTTCAAACAACGGGTTCATGTTTGACTCGAAGTTTAGGTTCATATCTGACCTGGGTTTCAAACAACGGGTTCATGTTTGACTCGAAGTTTAGGTTCATACCTGACCTGGTTTCAAACAACGGGTTCATGTTTGACTCGAAGTTTAGTTTCATGTTTGACCTGGGCTTCAAACAACAGGTTCATGTTTGAATCGAAGTTTAGGTTCATGTTTTACCTGGGCTTCAAACAACGAGTTGATGTTTGACTCGAAGTTTAGGCTCATGTTTGACCTGGGTTTCAAATAACGGGTTCATGTTTGACTCGAAGTTTAGGTTCATATCTGACCTGGGTTTCAAACAACGGGGTCATGTTTGACTCGATGTTTAGGTTCATGTTTGACCTGGGTTTCAAACAAGGGGTTCATGTTTGACTCGAAGTTTAGGTTCATTTTTGACCTAGGTTTCAAACAACGGGTTCATGTTTGACTCGAAGTTTAGGTTCATTTTTTACCTGGGTTTCAAACAACGGGTTCATGTTTGACTCGATGTCTAGGTTCATGTTTGACATGGGTTTCAAACATCGGTTTCATGTTTGACTCGATGTTTAGGTTCAAGTTTGACCTGGGTTTCAAACAACGGGTTCATGTTTGACTCGAAGTTTAGGTTCATATCTGACCTGGGTTTCAAACAACGGATTCATGTTTGACTCGAAGTTTAGGTTCATGTTTGACCTGGGTTTCAAACAACGGGTTCATGTTTGACTCGAAGTTTAGGTTCATTTTTTACCTGGGTTTCAAACAACGGGTTCATGTTTGACTCGAAGTTTAGGTTCATACCTGGCCTGGTTTCAAACAACGGGTTCATGTTTGACTCGAAGTTTAGTTTCATGTTTGACCTGGGATTCAAACAACAGGTTCATGTTTGAATCGAAGTTTAGGTTCATGTTTTACCTGGGCTTCAGACAACGGGTTCATGTTTGACTCGAAGTTTAGGCTCATGTTTGACCTGGGTTTCAAACAACGGGTTCATGTTTGACTCGAAGTTTAGGTTCATATTTGACTTGGGTTTCAAACAACGGGTTCATGTTTGACTAGAAGTTTAGGTTCATGTTTGACCTGGGTTTCAAACAATGGGTTCATGTTTGACTCGAAGTTTAGGTTCATTTTTGACCTGGGTTTAAAACAACGGGTTCATGTTTGACTCGAAGTTTAGGTTCATTTTTTACCTGGGTTTCAAACAACGTGTTCATGTTTGACTCGAAGTCTAGGTTCATATCTGACCTGGTTTCAAACAACGGGTTCATGTTTGACTCAAAGTTTAGGACCATGTTTGACTTGAGTTTCAAACAACGGGTTCATGTATGACTCGAAGTTTAGGTTCATGTTTGACCTAGGCTTCAAACAACGGTTTCATTTTTGACTTGAAGTTTAGGTTCATGTTTGACCTAGGTTTCAAACAACGGGTTCGTGTTTGACTCGAAGTTTAGGTTCATGTTTGACCTGGGTTTCAAACAACGGGTTCATGTTTAACTCGAAGTTTAGGTTCATGTTTGACCTGGGTTTCAAACAGTGGTTTCATGTTTGACTCGGAGTTAAGGTTCATGTTTGACCTGGGTTTCAAACAACGGGTTAATGTTTGATTTGAAGTTTAGGTTCTAGTTTGCCCTGGGTTTCCAAACAACGAGTTCATCTTTGACTCGAATTTTAGGTTCATGTATGACCTGGGTTTCAAAAAACGGGTTCCTGTTTGACTTAAAGTTTAGGTTTATGTTTGACCTGGGTTTCAAACAATGGTTTCATGTTTGACCCGAAGTTTAGGTTCATGTTTGACCTAGGTTTCAAACAACGGGTTCGTGTTTGACTCGAAGTTTAGGTTCATGTTTGACTTGGGTTTCAAACAACGGGTTCATGTTTGACTCGAAGTTTAGGTTCATGTTTGACCTGGGTTTCAAACAACGGGTTAATGTTTGACTCGAAGTTTAGGTTTATGTTTGACCTGGCTTCAAACAACGGGTTCATGTTTGACTCGAAGTTTAGGCACATGTTTGACCTGGGTTTCAAACAACGAGTTCATGTTTGACTCAAAGTTAAGGTTCGTGTTTGACCTGGGTTTCAAACAACGGGTTCATGTTTGACTCAAAGTTTAGGTTCATATCGGACCTAGGTTTCAAACAACGGGTTCATGTTTGACTCAAAGTTTAGGTTCATGTTTGACCTGGGTTTAAAACAACGGGTTCATGTTTGACTCGAAGTTTAGGTTCATATCTGACTCGGGTTTCAAACAATGGGTTCATGTTGGACTCAAAATTTAGGTTCATGTTTGACCTGGGTTTCAAACAACGGGTTCATGTTGGACTCGAAGTTTAGGTTCATATCTGACCTGGGTTTCAAACAACGGGTTCATGTTTGACTCGCAGTTTAGGTTAATACCTGACCTGGTTTCAAACAACGGGTTCATGTTTGACTCGAAGTTTAGTTTCATGTTTGACCTGGGCTTCAAACAACAGGTTCATGTTTGAATCGAAGTTTAGGTTCATGTTTGACCTGGGCTTCAAACAACGGGTTCATGTTTGACTCGAAGTTTAGGTTCATATCTGACTTGGGTTTCAAACAACGGGTTCATGTTTGACTCGAAATTTAGGTTCATGTTTGACCTGAGTTTCAAACAACGGGTTCATGTTTGACTCGAAGTTTAGGTTCATATCTGACCTGGGTTTCAAACAACGGATTCATGTTTGACTCGAAGTTTAAGTTCATGTTTGACCTGGGTTTCAAACAAGGGGTTCATGTTTGACTCGAAGTTTAGGTTCATTTTTGACCTAGGTTTCAAACAATGGGTTCATGTTTGACTCGAAGTTTAGGTTCATTTTTTACCTGGGTTTCAAACAATGGTTTCATGTTTGCCTCGAAGTTTAGGTTCATGTTTGACCTGGGTTTCAAACACCGGTTTCATGTTTGACTCGATGTTTAGGTTCATGTTTGACCTGGGTTTCAAACAACGGGTTCATGTTTGACTCGAAGTTTAGGTTCATATCTGACCTGGGTTTCAAACAACGGGGTCATGTTTGACTCGAAATTTAGGTTCATGTTTGACCTGGGTTTCAAACAAGGGGTTCATGTTTGACTCAAAGTTTAGGTTCATTTTTGACCTAGGTTTCAAACAACGGGTTCATGTTTGACTTGAAGTTTAGGTTCATTTTTTACCTGGGTTTCAAACAACGGGTTCATGTTTGACTCGAAGTCTAGGTTCATGTTTGACTTGGGTTTCAAACACCGGTTTCATGTTTGACTCGATGTTTAGGTTCATGTTTGACCTGGGTTTCAAACAACGGGTTCATGTTTGACTCGAAGTTTAGGTTCATATCTGACCTGGGTTTCAAACAACGGATTCATGTTTGACTCGAAGTTTAGGTTCATGTTTGACCTGGGTTTCAAACAACGGGTTCATGATTGACTCGAAGTTTAGGTTCAATTTTGACCTGGGTTTCAAACAACGGGTTCATGTTTGACTCGAAGTTTAGGTTCATACCTGACCTGGTTTCAAACAACGGGTTCATGTTTGACTCGAAGTTTAGTTTCATGTTTGACCTGGGATTCAAACAACAGGTTCATGTTTGACTCGAAGTTTAGGCTCATGTTTGACCTGGGTTTCAAACAACGGGTTCATGTTTGACTCGAAGTTTAGGTTCATATCTGACTTGGGTTTCAAACAACGGGTTCATGTTTGACTAGAAATTTAGGTTCATGTTTGACCTGGGTTTCAAACAACGGGTTCATGTTTGACTCGAAGTTTGGGTTCATATCTGACTTGGGTTTCAAACAACGGGTTCATGTTTGACTCGAAATTTAGGTTCATGTTTGACCTGGGTTTCAAACAACGGGTTCATGTTTGACTCGAAGTTTAGGTTCATATCTGACCTGGGTTTCAAACAACGGATTCATGTTTGACTCGAAGTTTAGGTTCATGTTTGACCTGGGTTTCAAACACCAGTTTCATGTTTGACTCGATGTTTAGGTTCATGGTTGGCCTGGGTTTCAAACAACGGGTTCATGTTTGACTCGAAGTTTAGGTTCATATCTGACCTGGGTTTCAAACAACGGGGTCATGTTTGACTCGAAGTTTAGGTTCATGTTTGACCTGGGTTTCAAACAAGGGGTTCATGTTTGACTCGAAGTTTAGGTTCATTTTTGACCTAGGTTTCAAACAACGGGTTCATGTTTGACTCGAAGTTTTGGTTCATTTTTTACCTGGGTTTCTAACATCGGTTTCATGTTTGACTCGATGTTTAGGTTCATGTTTGACTTGGGTTTCAAACACCGGGTTCATGTTTGACTCGAAGTTTAGGTTCATATCTGACCTGGGTTTCAAACAACGGGTTCATGTTTGACTCGAAGTTTAGGTTCATGTCTGACCTGGGTTTCAAACAAATGGTTCATGTTTGACTCGAAGTTTAGGTTCATTTTTGACCCGGGTTTCAAACAACGGGTTCATGTTTGACTCGAAGTTTAGGCTCATACCTGACCTGGTTTCAAACAACGGGTTCATGTTTAACTCGAAGTTTAGTTTCATGTTTGACCTGGGATTCAAACAACAGGTTCATGTTTGAATCGAAGTTTAGGTTAATGTTTTACATGGGCTTCAGACAACGGGTTCATGTTTGACTCGAAGTTTAGGCTCATGTTTGACCTGGGTTTCAAACAACGGGTTCATGTTTGACTCGAAGATTAGGTTCATATCTGACTTGGGTTTCAAACAACGGGTTCATGTTTGACTAGAAGTTTAGGTTCATGTTTGACCTGGGTTTCAAACAACGGGTTCATGTTTGACTCGAAGTTTAGGTTCATATCTGGCCTGGGTTTCAAACAACGGATTCATGTTTGACTCGAAGTTTAAGTTCATGTTTGACCTGGGTTTCAAACAAGGGGTTCATGTTTGACTCGAAGTTTAGGTTCATTTTTTACCTAGGTTTCAAACAACGGGTTCATGTTTGACTCGAAGTTTAGGTTCATTTTTTACCTGGGTTTCAAACAACGGGTTCATGTTTGACTCGAAGTTTAGGTTCATGTTTGACCTGGGTTTCAAACACCGGTTTCATGTTTGACTCGATGTTTAGGTTCATGTTTGACCTGGGTTTCAAACAACGGGTTCATGTTTGACTCGAAGTTTAGGTTCATATCTGACCTGGGTTTCAAACAACGGGGTCATGTTTGACTCGAAGTTTAGGTTTATGTTTGACCTGGGTTTCAAACAAGGGGTTCATGTTTGACTCGAAGTTTAGGTTCATTTTTGACCTAGGTTTCAAACAACGGGTTCATGTTTGACTCGAAGTTTAGGTTCATTTTTTACCTGGGTTTCAAACAACGGGTTCATGTTTGACTCAAAGTCTAGGTTCATGTTTGACCTGGGTTTCAAACACCGGTTTCATGTTTGACTCGATGTTTAGGTTCATGTTTGACCTGGGTTTCAAACAACGGGTTCATGTTTGACTCGAAGTTTAGGTTCATATCTGACCTGGGTTTCAAACAATGGATTCATGTTTGACTCGAAGTTTAGGTTCATGTTTGACCTGGGTTTCAAAAAACGGGTTCATGTTTGACTCGAATGTTTAGGTTCATTTTTGACCTGGGTTTCAAACAACGGGTTCATGTTTGACTCGAAGTTTAGGTTCATACCTGACCTGGTTTCAAACAACGGGTTCATGTTTGACTCGAAGTTTAGTTTCATGTTTGACCTGGGATTCAAACAACAGGTTCATGTTTGACTCGAAGTTTAGGCTCATGTTTGACCTGGGTTTCAAACAACGGGTTCATGTGTGATTCGAAGTTTAGGTTCATATCTGACTTGGGTTTCAAACAACGGGTTCATGTTTGACTCGAAGTTTAGGTTCATTTTTTACCTGGGTTTCAAACAACGGGTTCATGTTTGACTCGAAGTTTAGGTTCATGTTTGACCTGGGTTTCAAACACCGGTTTCATGTTTGACTCGATGTTTAGGTTCATGTTTGACCTGGGTTTCAAACAACGGGTTCATGTTTGACTCGAAGTTTAGGTTCATATCTGACCTGGGTTTCAAACAACGGGGTCATGTTTGACTCGAAGTTTAGGTTTATGTTTGACCTGGGTTTCAAACAAGGGGTTCATGTTTGACTCGAAGTTTAGGTTCATTTTTTACCTGGGTTTCAAACAACGGGTTCATGTTTGACTCAAAGTCTAGGTTCATGTTTGACCTGGGTTTCAAACACCGGTTTCATGTTTGACTCGATGTTTAGGTTCATGTTTGACCTGGGTTTCAAACAACGGGTTCATGTTTGACTCGAAGTTTAGGTTCATATCTGACCTGGGTTTCAAACAACGGATTCATGTTTGACTCGAAGTTTAGGTTCATGTTTGACCTGGGTTTCAAAAAACGGGTTCATGTTTGACTCGAATGTTTAGGTTCATTTTTGACCTGGGTTTCAAACAACGGGTTCATGTTTGACTCGAAGTTTAGGTTCATACCTGACCTGGTTTCAAACAACGGGTTCATGTTTGACTCGAAGTTTAGTTTCATGTTTGACCTGGGATTCAAACAACAGGTTCATGTTTGACTCGAAGTTTAGGCTCATGTTTGACCTGGGTTTCAAACAACGGGTTCATGTTTGATTCGAAGTTTAGGTTCATATCTGACTTGGGTTTCAAACAACGGGTTCATGTTTGACTAGAAATTTAGGTTCATGTTTGACCTGGGTTTCAAACAACGGGTTCATGTTTGACTCAAAGTTTAGGTTCATATCTGACTTGGGTTTCAAACAACGGGTTTATGTTTGACTCGAAATTTAGGTTCATGTTTGACCTGGGTTTCAAACAACGGGTTCATGTTTGACTCGAAGTTTAGGTTCATATCTGACCTGCGTTTCAAACAACGGATTCATGTTTGACTTGAAGTTTAAGTTCATGTTTGACCTAGGTTTCAAACAAGAGGTTCATGTTTGACTCGAAGTTTAGGTTCATTTTTGACCTAGGTTTCAAACAACGGGTTCATGTTTGACTCGAAGTTTAGGTTCATTTTTTACCTGGGTTTCAAACAACGGGTTCATGTTTGACTCAAAGTTTAGGTTCATGTTTGACCTGGGTTTCAAACACCGGTTTCATGTTTGACTCGATGTTTAGGTTCATGTTTGACCTGGGTTTCAAACAACGGGTTCATGTTTGACTCGAAGTTTAGGTTCATATCTGACCTGGGTTTCAAACAACGGGGTCATGTTTGACTCGAAGTTTAGGTTCATGTTTGACCTGGGTTTCAAACAAGGGGTTCATGATTGACTCGAAGTTTAGGTTCATTTTTTACCTAGGTTTCAAACAACGGGTTCATGTTTGACTCGAAGTTTAGGTTCATTTTTTACCTGGGTTTCAAACAACGGGTTCATGTTTGACTCGAAGTTTAGGTTCATGTTTGACCTGGGTTTAAAACACCGGTTTCATGTTTGACTCGATGTTTAGGTTCATGTTTGACCTGGGTTTCAAACAACGGGTTCATGTTTGACTCGAAGTTTAGGTTCATATCTGACCTGGTTTCAAACAACGGGTTCATGTTTGACTCAAAGTTTAGGACCATGTTTGACTTGAGTTTCAAACAACGCGTTCATGTATGACTCGATGTTTAGGTTCATGTTTGACCTGGGCTTCAAACAACGCTTTCATGTTTGACTCGAAGTTTAGGTTCATGTGTGACCTAGGTTTCAAACAAGGGGTTCGTGTTTGACTCGAAGTTTAGGTTCATGTTTGACCTGAGTTTCAAACAATGGTTTCATGTTTAACTCGGAGCTAAGGTTCATGTTTGACCTGGGTTTCAAACAACGGGTTAATCTTTGATTTGAAGTTTAGGTTCATGTTTGACCTGGGTTTCAAACAACGAGTTCATCTTTGACTCGAATTTTAGGTTCATGTATGACCTGGGTTTCAAACAACGGGTTCATGTTTGACTCAAAGTTTAGGTTTATGTTTGACCTGGGTTTCAAACAATGGTTTCATGTTTGACTCGAAGTTTAGGTTCATGTTTGACCTAGGTTTTAAACAACGGGTTCGTGTTTGACTCGAAGTTTAGGTTCATGTTTGACTTGGGTTTCAAACAACGGGTTCATGTTTGACTCGAAGTTTAGGTTCATGTTTGACCTGGGTTTCAAACAACGGGTTAATGTTTGACTCGAAGTTTAGGTTTATGTTTGACCTGGCTTCAAACAACGGGTTCATGTTTGACTCGAAGTTTAGGCACATGTTTGACCTGGGTTTCAAACAACGGGTTCATGTTTGACTCAAAGTTAAGGTTCGTGTTTGACCTGGGTTTCAAACAACGGGTTCATGTTTGACTCAAGGTTTAGGTTCATATCGGACCTAGGTTTCAAACAACGGGTTCATGTTTGACTCAAAGTTTAGGTTCATGTTTGACCTGGGTTTCAAACAACGGGTTCATGTTTGACTCGAAGTTTAGGTTCATATCTGACTTGGGTTTCAAACAACGGGTTCATGTTTGACTCGAAATTTAGGTTCATGTTTGACCTGGGTTTCAAACAACGGGTTCATGTTTGACTCGAAGTTAAGGTTCATGTTTAACCTGGGTTTCAAACAACGGATTCATGTTTGACTCGAAGTTTAAGTTCATGTTTGACCTGGGTTTCAAACAACGGGTTCATGTTTGACTCGAAGTTTAAGTTCATGTTTTACCTGGGCTTCAAACAACGGGTTCATGTTTGACTCGAAGTTTAGGCTCATGTTTAACCTGGGTTTCAAACAACGGGTTCATGTTTGAATCGAAGTTTAGGTTCATTTTTGACCTGGGTTTAAAACAACGGGTTCATGTTTGACTCGAACTCTAGGTTCATATCTGACCTGGTTTCAAACAACGGGTTCATGTTTGACTCGAAGTTTAGTTTCATGTTTGACCTGGGATTCAAACAACAGGTTCATGTTTGAATCGAAGTTTAGGTTCATGTTTGACCTGGCTTCACACAACGGGTTCATGTTTGACTCGAAGTTTAGGCACATGTTTGACCTGGGTTTCAAACAACGGGTTCATGTTTGACTCAAAGTTAAGGTTCGTGTTTGACCTGGGTTTCAAACAACGGGTTCATGTTTGACTCAAAGTTTAGGTTCATATCGGACCGAGGTTTCAAACAACGGTTCATGTTTGACTCAAAGTTTAGGTTCATGTTTGACCTGGGTTTCAAACAACGGGTTCATGTTTGACTCGAAGTTTAGGTTCATATCTGACCTGGGTTTCAAACAACGGATTCATGTTTGACTCGAAGTTTAGGTTCATGTATGACCTGGGTTTCAAACAACGGGTTCATGTTTGACTCGAAGTTTAGGTTCATGTTTGACCTGGGTTTCAAACAACGGGTTCATGTTTGAATCGAAGTTTAGGTTCATGTTTGACCTGGCTTCACACAACGGGTTCATGTTTGACTCGAAGTTTAGGCACATGTTTGACCTGGGTTTCAAACAACGGGTTCATGTTTGACTCGAAGTTTAGGTTCATATCTGACCTGGGTTTCAAACAACGGATTCATGTTTGACTCGAAGTTTAGGTTCATGTATGACCTGGGTTTCAAACAACGGGTTCATGTTTGACTCGAAGTTTAGGTTCATGTTTGACCTGGGTTTCAAACAACGGGTTCATGTTTGACTCGAAGTTTAGGTTCATTTTTTACCTGGGTTTCAAACAACGGGTTCATGTTTGACTCGAAGTTTAGGTTCATTTTTTACCTGGGTTTCAAACAACGGGTTCATGTTTGACTCGAAGTTTAGGTTCATACCTGACCTGGTTTCAAACAACGGGTTCATGTTTGACTCGAAGTTTAGTTTCATGTTTGACCTGGGCTTCAAACAACAGGTTCATGTTTGAATCGAAGTTTAGGTTCATGTTTGACCTGGGCTTCAAACATCGGGTTCATGTTTGACTCGAAATTTAGGTTCATATCTAACTTGGGTTTCAAACAACGGGTTCATGTTTGACTCGAAATTTAGGTTCATGTTTGACCTGGGTTTCAAACAACGGGTTCATATTGACTCGAAGTTTGGGTTCATATCTGACTTGGGTTTCAAACAAGGGGTTCATGTTTGACTCGAAGTTTAGGTTCATTTTTGACCTAGGTTTCAAACAATGGGTTCATGTTTGACTCGATGTTTAGGTTCATTTTTTACCTGGGTTTCAAAAAACGGGTTCATGTTTGACTCGAAGTTTAGGTTCATGTTTGACCTGGGTTTCAAACACCGGTTTCATGTTTGACTCGATGTTTAGGTTCATGTTTGACCTGGGTTTCAAACAACGGGTTCATGTTTGACTCGAAGTTTAGGTTCATATCTGACCTGGGTTTCAAACAACGGGGTCATGTTTGACTCGAAGTTTAGGTTCATGTTTGACCTGGGTTTCAAACAAGGGGTTCATGTTTGACTCGAAGTTTAGGTTCATTTTTGACCTAGGTTTCAAACAACGGGTTCATGTTTGACTCGATGTTTTGGTTCATTTTTTACCTGGGTTTCCAACATCGGTTTCATGTTTGACTCGATGTTTAGGTTCATGTTTGACCTGGGTTTCAAACACCGGGTTCATGTTTGACTCGAAGTTTAGGTTCATATCTGACCTGGGTTTCAAACAACGGGTTCATGTTTGACTCGAAGTTTTGGTTCATATCTGACTTGGGTTTCAAACAAGGGGTTCATGTTTGACTCGAAGTTTAGGTTCATGTTTAACCTGGGTTTCAAACAACGGGTTCATGTTTGACTCGAAGTTTAGGTTCATTTTTGACCTGGGTTTAAAACAACGGGTTCATGTTTGACTCGAAGTCTAGGTTCATATCTGACCTGGTTTCAAACAACGGGTTCATGTTTGACTCGAAGTTTAGTTTCATGTTTGACCTGGGATTCAAACAACAGGTTCATGTTTGAATCGAAGTTTAGGTTCATGTTTGACCTGGCTTCACACAACGGGTTCATGTTTGACTCGAAGTTTAGGCACATGTTTGACCTGGGTTTCAAACAACGGGTTCATGTTTGACTCGAAGTTTAGGTTCATGTTTGACCTGGGTTTCAAACAACGGGTTCATGTTTGACTCGAAGTTTAGGTTCATACCTGACCTGGTTTCAAACAACGGGTTCATGTTTGACTCGAAGTTTAGTTTCATGTTTGACCTGGGCTTCAAACAATAGGTTCATGTTTGAATCGAAGTTTAGGTTCATGTTTTACCTGGGCTTCAAACAACGGGTTCATGTTTGACTCGAAGTTTAGGCTCATGTTTAACCTGGGTTTCAAACAACGGGTTCATGTTTGACTCGAAGTTTAGGTTCATTTTTGACCTGGGTTTAAAACAACGGGTTCATGTTTGACTCGAAGTCTAGGTTCATATCTGACCTGGTTTCAAACAACGGGTTCATGTTTGACTCGAAGTTTAGTTTCATGTTTGACCTGGGATTCAAACAACAGGTTCATGTTTGAATCGAAGTTTAGGTTCATGTTTGACCTGGCTTCACACAACGGGTTCATGTTTGACTCGAAGTTTAGGCACATGTTTGACCTGGGTTTCAAACAACGGGTTCATGTTTGACTCGAAGTTTAGGTTCATGTTTGACCTGGGTTTCAAACAACGGGTTCATGTTTGACTCGAAGTTTAGGTTCATACCTGACCTGGTTTCAAACAACGGGTTCATGTTTGACTCGAAGTTTAGTTTCATGTTTGACCTGGGCTTCAAACAACAGGTTCATGTTTGAATCGAAGTTTAGGTTCATGTTTTACCTGGGCTTCAAACAACGGGTTCATGTTTGACTCGAAGTTTAGGCTCATGTTTAACCTGGGTTTCAAACAACGGGTTCATGTTTGACTCGAAGTTTAGGTTCATTTTTGACCTGGGTTTAAAACAACGGGTTCATGTTTGACTCGAAGTCTAGGTTCATATCTGACCTGGTTTCAAACAACGGGTTCATGTTTGACTCGAAGTTTAGTTTCATGTTTGACCTGGGATTCAAACAACAGGTTCATGTTTGAATCGAAGTTTAGGTTCATGTTTGACCTGGCTTCACACAACGGGTTCATGTTTGACTCGAAGTTTAGGCACATGTTTGACCTGGGTTTCAAACAACGGGTTCATGTTTGACTCAAAGTTAAGGTTCGTGTTTGACCTGGGTTTCAAACAACGGGTTCATGTTTGACTCAAAGTTTAGGTTCATATCGGACCTAGGTTTCAAACAACGGTTCATGTTTGACTCAAAGTTTAGGTTCATGTTTGACCTGGGTTTCAAACAACGGATTCATGTTTGACTCGAAGTTTAGGTTCATGTATGACCTGGGTTTCAAACAACGGGTTCATGTTTGACTCGAAGTTTAGGTTCATGTTTGACCTGGGTTTCAAACAACGGGTTCATGTTTGACTCGAAGTTTAGGTTCATTTTTTACCTGGGTTTCAAACAACGGGTTCATGTTTGACTCGAAGTTTAGGTTCATTTTTTACCTGGGTTTCAAACAACGGGTTCATGTTTGACTCGAAGTTTAGGTTCATACCTAACCTGGTTTCAAACAACGGGTTCATGTTTGACTCGAAGTTTAGTTTCATGTTTGACCTGGGCTTCAAACAACAGGTTCATGTTTGAATCGAAGTTTAGGTTCATGTTTGACCTGGGCTTCAAACAACGGGTTCATGTTTGACTCGAAATTTAGGTTCATATCTAACTTGGGTTTCAAACAACGGGTTCATGTTTGACTCGAAATTTAGGTTCATGTTTGACCTGGGTTTCAAACAACGGGTTCATGTTTGACTCGAAGTTTGGGTTCATATCTGACTTGGGTTTCAAACAAGGGGTTCATGTTTGACTCGAAGTTTAGGTTCATTTTTGACCTAGGTTTCAAACAATGGGTTCATGTTTGACTCGAAGTTTAGGTTCATTTTTTACCTGGGTTTCAAAAAACGGGTTCATGTTTGACTCGAAGTTTAGGTTCATGTTTGACCTGGGTTTCAAACACCGGTTTCATGTTTGACTCGATGTTTAGGTTCATGTTTGACCTGGGTTTCAAACAACGGGTTCATGTTTGACTCGAAGTTTAGGTTCATATCTGACCTGGGTTTCAAACAACGGGGTCATGTTTGACTCGAAGTTTAGGTTCATGTTTGACCTGGGTTTCAAACAAGGGGTTCATGTTTGATTCGAAGTTTAGGTTCATTTTTGACCTAGGTTTCAAACAACGGGTTCATGTTTGACTCGAAGTTTTGGTTCATTTTTTACCTGGGTTTCCAACATCGGTTTCATGTTTGACTCGATGTTTAGGTTCATGTTTGACCTGGGTTTCAAACACCGGGTTCATGTTTGACTCGAAGTTTAGGTTCATATCTGACCTGGGTTTCAAACAACGGGTTCATGTTTGACTCGAAGTTTTGGTTCATATCTGACTTGGGTTTCAAACAAGGGGTTCATGTTTGACTCGAAGTTTAGGTTCATGTTTAACCTGGGTTTCAAACAACGGGTTCATGTTTGACTCGAAGTTTAGGTTCATTTTTTACCTGGGTTTAAAACAACGGGTTCATGTTTGACTCGAAGTCTAGGTTCATATCTGACCTGGTTTCAAACAACGGGTTCATGTTTGACTCGAAGTTTAGTTTCATGTTTGACCTGGGATTCAAACAACAGGTTCATGTTTGAATCGAAGTTTAGGTTCATGTTTGACCTGGCTTCACACAACGGGTTCATGTTTGACTCGAAGTTTAGGCACATGTTTGACCTGGGTTTCAAACAACGGGTTCATGTTTGACTCAAAGTTAAGGTTCATGTTTGACCTGGGTTTCAAACAACGGGTTCATGTTTGACTCAAAGTTTAGGTTCATATCGGACCTAGGTTTCAAACAACGGTTCATGTTTGACTCAAAGTTTAGGTTCATGTTTGACCTGGGTTTCAAACAACGGGTTCATGTTTGACTCGAAGTTTAGGTTCATATCTGACCTGGGTTTCAAACAACGGATTCATGTTTGACTCGAAGTTTAGGTTCATGTATGACCTGGGTTTCAAACAACGGGTTCATGTTTGACTCGAAGTTTAGGTTCATGTTTGACCTGGGTTTCAAACAACGGGTTCATGTTTGACTCGAAGTTTAGGTTCATTTTTTACCTGGGTTTCAAACAACGGGTTCATGTTTGACTCGAAGTTTAGGTTCATTTTTTACCTGGGTTTCAAACAACGGGTTCATGTTTGACTCGAAGTTTAGGTTCATACCTGACCTGGTTTCAAACAACGGGTTCATGTTTGACTCGAAGTTTAGTTTCATGTTTGACCTGGTCTTCAAACAACAGGTTCATGTTTGAATCGAAGTTTAGGTTCATGTTTGACCTGGGCTTCAAACAACGGGTTCATGTTTGACTCGAAATTTAGGTTCATATCTAACTTGGGTTTCAAACAACGGGTTCATGTTTGACTCAAAATTTAGGTTCATGTTTGACCTGGGTTTCAAACAACGGGTTCATGTTTGACTCGAAGTTTGGGTTCATATCTGACTTGGGTTTCAAACAAGGGGTTCATGTTTGACTCGAAGTTTAGGTTCATTTTTTACCTAGGTTTCCAACAACGGGTTCATGTTTGACTCGAAGTTTAGGTTCATTTTTTACCTGGGTTTCAAAAAACGGGTTCATGTTTGACTCGAAGTTTAGGTTCATGTTTGACCTGGGTTTCAAACACCGGTTTCATGTTTGACTCGATGTTTAGGTTCATGTTTGACCTGGGTTTCAAACAACGGGTTCATGTTTGACTCGAAGTTTAGGTTCATATCTGACCTGGGTTTCAAACAACGGGGTCATGTTTGACTCGAAGTTTAGGTTCATGTTTGACCTGGGTTTCAAACAAGGGGTTCATGTTTGACTCGAAGTTTAGGTTCATTTTTGACCTAGGTTTCAAACAACGGGTTCATGTTTGACTCGAAGTTTTGGTTCATTTTTTACCTGGGTTTCCAACATCGGTTTCATGTTTGACTCGATGTTTAGGTTCATGTTTGACCTGGGTTTCAAACACCGGGTTCATGTTTGACTCGAAGTTTAGGTTCATATCTGACCTGGGTTTCAAACAACGGGTTCATGTTTGACTCGAAGTTTAGGTTCATGTCTGACCTGGGTTTCAAACAAATGGTTCATGTTTGACTCGAAGTTTAGGTTCATTTTTGACCCGGGTTTCAAACAACGGGTTCATGTTTGACTCGAAGTTTAGGCTCATACCTGACCTGGTTTCAAACAACGGGTTCATGTTTGACTCGAAGTTTAGTTTCATGTTTGACCTGGGATTCAAACAACAGGTTCATGTTTGAATCGAAGTTTAGGTTCATGTTTTACATGGGCTTCAGACAACGGGTTCATGTTTGACTCGAAGTTTAGGCTCATGTTTGACCTGGGTTTCAAACAACGGGTTCATGTTTGACTCGAAGATTAGGTTCATATCTGACTTGGGTTTCAAACAACGGGTTCATGTTTGACTAGAAGTTTAGGTTCATGTTTGACCTGGGTTTCAAACAACGGGTTCATGTTTGACTCGAAGTTTAGGTTCATATCTGGCCTGGGTTTCAAACAACGGATTCATGTTTGACTCGAAGTTTAAGTTCATGTTTGACCTGGGTTTCAAACAAGGGGTTCATGTTTGACTCAAAGTTTAGGTTCATTTTTTACCTAGGTTTCAAACAACGGGTTCATGTTTGACTCGAAGTTTAGGTTCATTTTTTACCTGGGTTTCAAACAACGGGTTCATGTTTGACTCGAAGTTTAGGTTCATGTTTGACCTGGGTTTAAAACACCGGTTTCATGTTTGACTCGATGTTTAGGTTCATGTTTGACCTGGGTTTCAAACAACGGGTTCATGTTTGACTCGAAGTCTAGGTTCATATCTGACCTGGTTTCAAACAACGGGTTCATGTTTGACTCAAAGTTTAGGACCATGTTTGACTTGAGTTTCAAACAACGGGTTCATGTATGACTCAATGTTTAGGTTCATGTTTGACCTGGGCTTCAAACAACGGTTTCATGTTTGACTCGAAGTTTAGGTTCATGTTTGACCTAGGTTTCAAACAACGGGTTCGTGTTTGACTCGAAGTTTAGGTTCATGTTTGACCTGGGTTTCAAACAATGGTTTCATGTTTGACTCGGAGTTAAGGTTCATGTTTGACCTGGGTTTCAAACAACGGGTTAATGTTTGATTTGAAGTTTAGGTTCAAGTTTGACCTGGGTTTCAAACAACGAGTTCATCTTTGACTCGAATTTTAGGTTCATGTATGACCTGGGTTTCAAACAACGGGTTCATGTTTGACTCAAAGTTTAGGTTTATGTTTAACCTGGGTTTCAAACAATGGTTTCATGTTTGACTCGAAGTTTAGGTTCATGTTTGACCTAGGTTTTAAACAACGGGTTCGTGTTTGACTCGAAGTTTAGGTTCATGTTTGACTTGGGTTTCAAACAACGGGTTCATGTTTGACTCGAAGTTTAGGTTCATGTTTGACCTGGGTTTCAAACAATGGGTTAATGTTTGACTCGAAGTTTAGGTTTATGTTTGACCTGGCTTCAAACAACGGGTTCATGTTTGACTCGAAGTTTAGGCACATGTTTGACCTGGGTTTCAAACAACGGGTTCATGTTTGACTCAAAGTTTAGGTTCATATCGGACCTAGGTTTCAAACAACGGGTTCATGTTTGACTCAAAGTTTAGGTTCATGTTTGACCTGGGTTTCAAACAACGGGTTCATGTTTGACTCGAAGTTTAGTTTCATATCTGACTTGGGTTTCAAACAACGGGTTCATGTTTGACTCGAAATTTAGGTTCATGTTTGACCTGGGTTTCAAACAACGGGTTCATGTTTAAATCGAAGTTTAGGTTCATGTTTAACCTGGGTTTCAAACAACGGATTCATGTTTGACTCGAAGTTTAAGTTCATGTTTGACCTGGGTTTCAAACAACAGGTTCATGTTTGACTCGAAGTTTAAGTTCATGTTTGACCTGGGTTTCAAACAAGGTGTTCATGTTTGACTCGAAGTTTAGGATCATGTTTGACCTGGGTTTCAAACAACGGGTTTATGTTTGACTCGAAGTTTAGGTTCATGTTTGACCTGGGTTTCAAACAACGGGTTCATGTTTGACTCGAAGTTTAGGTTCATACCTGACCTGGTTTCAAACAACGGGTTCATGTTTGACTCGAAGTTTAGTTTCATGTTTGACCTGGGCTTCAAACAACAGGTTCATGTTTGAATCGAAGTTTAGGTTCATGTTTTACCTGGGCTTCAAACAACGGGTTCATGTTTGACTCGAAGTTTAGGCTCATGTTTGACCTGGGTTTCAAACAACGGGTTCATGTTTGACTCGAAGTTTTGGTTCATATCTGACTTGGGTTTCAAATAAGGGGTTCATGTTTGACTCGAAGTTTAGGTTCATGTTTAACCTGGGTTTCAAACAACGGGTTCATGTTTGACTCGAAGTTTAGGTTCATTTTTGACCTGGGTTTAAAACAACGGGTTCATGTTTGACTCGAAGTCTAGGTTCATATCTGACCTGGTTTCAAACAACGGGTTCATGTTTGACTCGAAGTTTAGTTTCATGTTTGACCTGGGATTCAAACAACAGGTTCATGTTTGAATCGAAGTTTAGGTTCATGTTTGACCTGGCTTCACACAACGGGTTCATGTTTGACTCGAAGTTTAGGCACATGTTTGACCTGGGTTTCAAACAACGGGTTCATGTTTGACTCAAAGTTAAGGTTCGTGTTTGACCTGGGTTTCAAACAACGGGTTCATGTTTGACTCAAAGTTTAGGTTCATATCGGACCTAGGTTTCAAACAACGGTTCATGTTTGACTCAAAGTTTAGGTTCATGTTTGACCTGGGTTTCAAACAACGGGTTCATGTTTGACTCGAAGTTTAGGTTCATATCTGACCTGGGTTTCAAACAACGGATTCATGTTTGACTCGAAGTTTAGGTTCATGTATGACCTGGGTTTCAAACAACGGGTTCATGTTTGACTCGAAGTTTAGGTTCATGTTTGACCTGGGTTTCAAACAACGGGTTCATGTTTGACTCGAAGTTTAGGTTCATTTTTTACCTGGGATTCAAACAACGGGTTCATGTTTGACTCGAAGTTTAGGTTCATTTTTTACTTGGGTTTCAAACAACGGGTTCATGTTTGACTCGAAGTTTAGGTTCATACCTGACCTGGTTTCAAACAACGGGTTCATGTTTGACTCGAAGTTTAGTTTCATGTTTGACCTGGGCTTCAAACAACAGGTTCATGTTTGAATCGAAGTTTAGGTTCATGTTTGACCTGGGCTTCAAACAACGGGTTCATGTTTGACTCGAAGTTTAGGTTCATATCTAACTTGGGTTTCAAACAACGGGTTCATGTTTGACTCGAAATTTAGGTTCATGTTTGACCTGGGTTTCAAACAACGGGTTCATGTTTGACTCGAAGTTTAGGTTCATATCTGACCTGGGTTTCAAACAACGGATTCATGTTTGACTCGAAGTTTAAGTTCATGTTTGACCTGGGTTTCAAACAAGGGGTTCATGTTCGACTCGAAGTTTAGGTTCATTTTTGACCTAGGTTTCAAACAACGGGTTCATGTTTGACTCGAAGTTTAGGTTCATTTTTTACCTGGGTTTCAAACAACGGGTTCATGTTTGACTCGAAGTTTAGGTTCATGTTTGACCTGGGTTTCAAACACCGGTTTCATGTTTGACTCGATGTTTAGGTTCATGTTTGACCTGGGTTTCAAACAACGGGTTCATGTTTGACTCGAAGTTTAGGTTCATATCTGACCTGGGTTTCAAACAACGGATTCATGTTTGACTCGAAGTTTAGGATCATGTTTGACCTGGGTTTCAAACAACGGGTTCATGTTTGACTCGAAGTTTAGGTTCATGTTTGACCTGGGTTTCAAACAACGGGTTCATGTTTGACTCGAAGTTTAGGTTCATACCTGACCTGGTTTCAAACAACGGGTTCATGTTTGACTCGAAGTTTAGTTTCATGTTTGACCTGGGATTCAAACAACAGGTTCATGTTTGAATCGAAGTTTAGGTTCATGTTTTACCTGGGCTTCAAACAACGGGTTCATGTTTGACTCGAAGTTTAGGCTCATGTTTGACCTGGGTTTCAAACAACGGGTTCATGTTTGACTCGAAGTTTAGGTTCATATCTGACATGGGTTTCAAACAACGGGTTCATGTTTGACTCGAAATTTAGGTTCATGTTTGACCTGGGTTTCAAACAACGGGTTCATGTTTGACTCGAAGTTTAGGTTCATATCTGACCTGGGTTTCAAACAACGGATTCATGTTTGACTCGAAGTTTAGGTTCATGTTTGACCTGGGTTTCAAACAACGGGTTCATGTTTGACTCGAAGTTTAGGTTCATGTTTGACCTGGGTTTCAAACAACGGGTTCATGTTTGACTCGAAGTTTAGGTTCATTTTTGACCTGGGTTTCAAACAACGGGTTCATGTTTGACTCGAAGTTTAGGTTCATTTTTTACCTGGGTTTCAAACAACGGGTTCATGTTTGACTCGAAGTTTAGGTTCATACCTGACCTGGTTTCAAACAACGGGTTCATGTTTGACTCGAAGTTTAGTTTCATGTTTGACCTGGGCTTCAAACAACAGGTTCATGTTTGAATCGAAGTTTAGGTTCATGTTTGACCTGGGCTTCAAACAACGGGTTCATGTTTGACTCGAAGTTTAGGTTCATATCTAACTTGGGTTTCAAACAACGGATTCATGTTTGACTCGAAGTTTAAGTTCATGTTTGACCTGAGTTTCAAATAAGGGGTTCATGTTTGACTCGAAGTTTAGGTTCATTTTTGACCTAGGTTTCAAACAACGGGTTCATGTTTGACTCGAAGTTTAGGTTCATTTTTTACCTGGGTTTCAAACAACGGGTTCATGTTTGACTCGAAGTTTAGGTTCATGTTTGACCTGGGTTTCAAACACCGGTTTCATGTTTGACTCGATGTTTAGGTTCATGTTTGACCTGGGTTTCAAACAACGGGTTCATGTTTGACTCAAAGTTTAGGTTCATATCTGACCTGGGTTTCAAACAACGGATTCATGTTTGACTCGAAGTTTAGGATCATGTTTGACCTGGGTTTCAAACAACGGGTTCATGTTTGACTCGAAGTTTAGGTTCATGTTTGACCTGGGTTTCAAACAACGGGTTCATGTTTGACTCAAAGTTTAGGTTCATACCTGACCTGGTTTCAAACAACGGGTTCATGTTTGACTCGAAGTTTAGTTTCATGTTTGACCTGGGATTCAAACAACAGGTTCATGTTTGAATCGAAGTTTAGGTTCATGTTTTACCTGGGCTTCAAACAACGGGTTAATGTTTGACTCGAAGTTTAGGCTCATGTTTGACCTGGGTTTCAAACAACGGGTTCATGTTTGACTCGAAGTTTTGGTTCATATCTGACTTGGGTTTCAAACAACGGGTTCATGTTTGACTCGAAGTTTAGGTTCATGTTTAACCTGGGTTTCAAACAACGGGTTCATGTTTGACTCGAAGTTTAGGTTCATTTTTGACCTGGGTTTAAAACAACGGGTTCATGTTTGACTCGAAGTCTAGGTTCATATCTGACCTGGTTTCAAACAACGGGTTCATGTTTGACTCGAAGTTTAGTTTCATGTTTGACCTGGGATTCAAACAACAGGTTCATGTTTGAATCGAAGTTTAGGTTCATGTCTGACCTGGCTTCAAACAACGGGTTCATGTTTGACTCGAAGTTTAGGCACATGTTTGACCTGGGTTTCAAACAACGGGTTCATGTTTGACTCAAAGTTTAGGTTCGTGTTTGACCTGGGTTTCAAACAACGGGTTCATCTTTGACTCAAAGTTTAGGTTCATATCGGACCTAGGTTTCAAACAACGGTTCATGTTTGACTCAAAGTTTAGGTTCATGTTTGACTTGGGTTTCAAACAACGGGTTCATGTTTGACTCGAAGTTTAGGTTCATATCTGACCTGGGTTTCAAACAACGGATTCATGTTTGACTCGAAGTTTAGGTTCATGTATGACCTGGGTTTCAAACAACGGGTTCATGTTTGACTCGAAGTTTAGGTTCATGTTTGACCTGGGTTTCAAACAACGGGTTCATGTTTGACTCGAAGTTTAGGTTCATTTTTTACCTGGGTTTCAAACAACGGGTTCATGTTTGACTCGAAGTTTAGGTTCATTTTTTACCTGGGTTTCAAACAACGGGTTCATGTTTGACTCGAAGTTTAGGTTCATACCTGACCTGGTTTCAAACAACGGGTTCATGTTTGACTCGAAGTTTAGTTTCATGTTTGACCTGGGCTTCAAACAACAGGTTCATGTTTGAATCGAAGTTTAGGTTCATGTTTGACTTGGGCTTCAAACAACGGGTTCATGTTTGACTCGAAGTTTAGGTTCACATCTAACTTGGGTTTCAAACAACGGGTTCATGTTTGACTCGAAATTTAGGTTCATGTTTGACCTGGGTTTCAAACAACGGGTTCATGTTTGACTCGAAGTTTAGGTTCATATCTGACCTGGGTTTCAAACAACGGATTCATGTTTGACTCGAAGTTTAAGTTCATGTTTGACTCGAAGTTTAGGTTCATTTTTGACCTAGGTTTCAAACAACGGGTTAATGTTTGACTCGAAGTTTAGGTTCATTTTTTACCTGGGTTTCAAACAACGGGTTCATGTTTGACTCGAAGTTTAGGTTCATGTTTGACCTGGGTTTCAAACACCGGTTTCATGTTTGACTCGATGTTTAGGTTCATGTTTGACCTGGGTTTCAAACAACGGGTTCATGTTTGACTCGAAGTTTAGGTTCATATCTGACCTGGTTTCAAACAACAGGTTCATGTTTGACTCGAAGTTTAGTTTCATGTTTGACCTGGGATTCAAACAACAGGTTCATGTTTGAATCGAAGTTTAGGTTCATGTTTTACCTGGGCTTCAAACAACGGGTTCATGTTTGACTCGAAGTTTAGGCTCATGTTTGACATGGGTTTCAAACAACGGGTTCATGTTTGACTCGAAGTTTTGGTTCATATCTGACTTGGGTTTCAAACAAGGGGTTCATGTTTGACTCGAAGTTTAGGTTCATGTTTAAGCTGGGTTTCAAACAACGGGTTCATGTTTGCCTCGAAGTTTAGGTTCATTTTTGACCTGGGTTTAAAACAACGGGTGCATGTTTGACTCGAAGTCTAGGTTCATATCTAACCTGGTTTCAAACAACGAGTTCATGTTTGACTTAAAGTTTAGGACCATGTTTGACTTGAGTTTCAAACAAAGGGTTCATGTATGACTCGAAGTTTAGGTTCATGTTTGACCTGGGCTTCAAACAACGGTTTCATGTTTGACTCGAAGTTTAGGTTCATGTTTCACCTAGGTTTCAAACAACGGGTTCGTGTTTGACTCGAAGTTTAGGTTCATGTTTGACCTGGGTTTCAAACAACGGGTTCATGTTTAACTCGAAGTTTAGGTTCATGTTTGACATGGGTTTCAAACAATGGTTTCATGTTTGACTCGGAGTTAAGGTTCATGCTTGACCTGGGTTTTAAACAATGGGTTAATGTTTGATTTGAAGTTTAGGTTCATGTTTGACCTGGGTTTCAAACAACGAGTTCATCTTTGACTCGAATTTTAGGTTCATGTTTGACCTGGGTTTCAAACAACGGGTTCAAGTTTGACTCAAAGTTTAGGTTTATGTTTGACCTGGGTTTCAAACAATGGTTTCATGTTTGACTCGAAGTTTAGGTTCATGTTTGACCTAGGTTTCAAACAACGGGTTCGTGTTTGACTCGAAGTTTAGGTTCATGTTTGACTTGGGTTTCAAACAACGGGTTCATGTTTGACTCGAAGTTTAGGTTCATGTTTGACCTGGGTTTCAAACAACGGGTTAATGTTTGACTCGAAGTTTAGGTTTATGTTTGACCTGGCTTCAAACAACGGGTTCATGTTTCACTCGAAGTTTAGGCACATGTTTGACCTGGGTTTCAAACAACGGGTTCATGTTTGACTCAAAGTTAAGGTTCGTGTTTGACCTGGGTTTCAAACAACGGGTTCATGTTTGACTCAAAGTTTAGGTTCATATCGGACCTAGGTTTCAAACAACGGGTTCATGTTTGACTCAAAGTTTAGGTTCATGTTTGACCTGGGTTTCAAACAACGGGTTCATGTTTGACTCGAAGTTTAGGTTCATATCTGACTTGGGTTTCAAACAACGGGTTCATGTTTGACTCGAAATTTAAGTTCATGTTTGACCTGGGTTTCAAACAAAGGGTTCATGTTTGACTCGAAGTTTAGGTTCATATATGACCTGGGTTTCAAACAACGGATTCATGTTTGACTCAAAGTTTAGGTTCATGTTTTACCTGGGTTTCAAACAACGGGTTCATGTTTGACTCGAAGTTTAGGTTTATGTTTGACCTGGGTTTCAAACAACGGGTTCATGTTTGACTCGAAGGTTAGGTTCATTTTTTACCTGGGTTTCAAACAACGGGTTCATGTTTGACTCGAAGTTTAGGTTCATACCTGACCTGGTTTCAAACAACGGATTCATGTTTGACTCGAAGTTTAGTTTCATGTTTGACCTGGGCTTCAAACAACAGGTTCATGTTTGAATCGAAGTTTAGGTTCATGTTTTACCTGGGCTTCAAACAACGAGTTCATGTTTGACTCGAAGTTTAGGCTCATGTTTGACATGGGTTTCAAACAACGGGTTCATGTTTGACTCAAAGTTTAGGTTCATGTTTGACCTGGGTTTCAAACAACGGGTTCATGTTTGACTCGAAGTTTAGGTTCATATCTGACCTGGGTTTCAAACAACGGGTTCATGTTTGACTCGAAGTTTAGGTTCATGTTTGACCTGGGTTTCAAACAACGGGTTAATGTTTGACTCGAAGTTTAGGTTTATGTTTGACCTGGCTTCAAACAACGGGTTCATGTTTCACTCGAAGTTTAGGCACATGTTTGACCTGGGTTTCAAACAACGGGTTCATGTTTGACTCAAAGTTAAGGTTCGTGTTTGACCTGGGTTTCAAACAACGGGTTCATGTTTGACTCAAAGTTTAGGTTCATATCGGACCTAGGTTTCAAACAACGGGTTCATGTTTGACTCAAAGTTTAGGTTCATGTTTGACTCGAAGTTTAGGTTCATATCTGACTTGGGTTTCAAACAACGGGTTCATGTTTGACTCGATGTTTAGGTTCATGTTTGACCTGGGTTTCAAACAACGGGTTAATGTTTGACTCGAAGTTTAGGTTTATGTTTGACCTGGCTTCAAACAACGGGTTCATGTTTCACTCGAAGTTTAGGCACATGTTTGACCTGGGTTTCAAACAACGGGTTCATGTTTGACTCAAAGTTAAGGTTCGTGTTTGACCTGGGTTTCAAACAACGGGTTCATGTTTGACTCAAAGTTTAGGTTCATATCGGACCTAGGTTTCAAACAACGGGTTCATGTTTGACTCAAAGTTTAGGTTCATGTTTGACCTGGGTTTCAAACAACGGGTTCATGTTTGACTCGAAGTTTAGGTTCATATCTGACTTGGGTTTCAAACAACGGGTTCATGTTTGACTCGAAATTTAAGTTCATGTTTGACCTGGGTTTCAAACAAAGGGTTCATGTTTGACTCGAAGTTTAGGTTCATATATGACCTGGGTTTCAAACAACGGATTCATGTTTGACTCGAAGTTTAGGTTCATGTTTTACCTGGGTTTCAAACAACGGGTTCATGTTTGACTCGAAGTTTAGGTTTATGTTTGACCTGGGTTTCAAACAACGGGTTCATGTTTGACTCGAAGGTTAGGTTCATTTTTTACCTGGGTTTCAAACAACGGGTTCATGTTTGACTCGAAGTTTAGGTTCATACCTGACCTGGTTTCAAACAACGGATTCATGTTTGACTCGAAGTTTAGTTTCATGTTTGACCTGGGCTTCAAACAACAGGTTCATGTTTGAATCGAAGTTTAGGCACATGTTTGACCTGGGTTTCAAACAACGGGTTCATGTTTGACTCAAAGTTAAGGTTCGTGTTTGACCTGGGTTTCAAACAACGGGTTCATGTTTGACTCGAAGTTTAGGTTCATATCTGACCTGGGTTTCAAACAACGGGTTCATGTTTGACTCGAAGTTTAGGTTCATGTTTGACCTGGGTTTCAAACAACGGGTTAATGTTTGACTCGAAGTTTAGGTTTATGTTTGACCTGGCTTCAAACAACGGGTTCATGTTTCACTCGAAGTTTTGGCACATGTTTGACCTGGGTTTCAAACAACGGGTTCATGTTTGACTCAGAGTTAGGGTTCGTGTTTGACCTGGGTTTCAAACAACGGGTTCATGTTTGACTCAAAGTTTAGGTTCATATCGGACCTAGGTTTCAAACAACGGGTTCATGTTTGACTCAAAGTTTAGGTTCATGTTTGACTCGAAGTTTAGGTTCATATCTGACTTGGGTTTCAAACAACGGGTTCATGTTTGACTCGAAATTTAAGTTCATGTTTGACCTGGGTTTCAAACAACGGGTTCATGTTTGACTCGAAGTTTAGGTTCATATCTGACCTGGGTTTCAAACAACGGATTCATGTTTGACTCGAAGTTTAGGTTCATATCTGACTTGGGTTTCAAACAACGGGTTCATGTTTGACTCGAAATTTAAGTTCATGTTTGACCTGGGTTTCAAACAAAGGGTTCATGTTTGACTCGAAGTTTAGGTTCATATATGACCTGGGTTTCAAACAACGGATTCATGTTTGACTCGAAGTTTAGGTTCATGTTTTACCTGGGTTTCAAACAACGGGTTCATGTTTGACTCGAAGTTTAGGTTTATGTTTGACCTGGGTTTCAAACAACGGGTTCATGTTTGACTCGAAGGTTAGGTTCATTTTTTACCTGGGTTTCAAACAACGGGTTCATGTTTGACTCGAAGCTTAGGTTCATACCTGACCTGGTTTCAAACAACGGATTCATGTTTGACTCGAAGTTTAGTTTCATGTTTGACCTGGGCTTCAAACAACAGGTTCATGTTTGAATCGAAGTTTAGGCACATGTTTGACCTGGGTTTCAAACAACGGGTTCATGTTTGACTCAAAGTTAAGGTTCGTGTTTGACCTTGGTTTCAAACAACGGGTTCATCTTTGCCTCAAAGTTTAGGTTCATATCGGACCTAGGTTTCAAACAACGGGTTCATGTTTGACTCGAAGTTTAGGTTCATATCTGACCTGGGTTTCAAACAACGGGTTCATGTTTGACTCGAAGTTTAGGTTCATGTTTGACCTGGGTTTCAAACAACGGGTTAATGTTTGACTCGAAGTTTAGGTTTATGTTTGACCTGGCTTCAAACAACGGGTTCATGTTTCACTCGAAGTTTAGGCACATGTTTGACCTGGGTTTCAAACAACGGGTTCATGTTTGACTCAGAGTTAAGGTTCGTGTTTGACCTGGGTTTCAAACAACGGGTTCATGTTTGACTCAATGTTTAGGTTCATATCGGACCTAGGTTTCAAACAACGGGTTCATGTTTGACTCAAAGTTTAGGTTCATGTTTGACTCGAAGTTTAGGTTCATATCTGACTTGGGTTTCAAACAACGGGTTCATGTTTGACTCGAAATTTAAGTTCATGTTTGACCTGGGTTTCAAACAACGGGTTCATGTTTGACTCGAAGTTTAGGTTCATATCTGACCTGGGTTTCAAACAACGGATTCATGTTTGACTCGAAGTTTAGGTTCATGTTTGACCTGGGTTTCAAACAACGGGTTCATGTTTGACTCGAAGTTTAGGTTCATGTTTGACCTGGGTTTCAAACAACGGGTTCATGTTTGACTCGAAGGTTAGGTTCATTTTTTACCTAGGTTTCAAACAACGGGTTCATGTTTGACTCGAAGTTTAGGTTCATACCTGACCTGGTTTCAAACAACGGATTCATGTTTGACTCGAAGTTTAGTTTCATGTTTGACCTGGGCTTCAAACAACAGGTTCATGTTTGAATCGAAGTTTAGGTTCATGTTTTACCTGGGCTTCAAACAACGAGTTCATGTTTGACTCGAAGTTTTGGCTCATGTTTGACCTGGGTTTCAAACAACGGGTTCATGTTTGACTCAAAGTTTAGGTTCATGTTTGACCTGGGTTTCAAACAACGGGTTCATGTTTGACTCGAAGTTTAGGTTCATATCTGACCTGGGTTTCAAACAACGGGTTCATGTTTGACTCGAAGTTTAGGTTCATGTTTGACCTGGGTTTCAAACAACGGGTTAATGTTTGACTCGAAGTTTAGGTTTATGTTTGTCCTGGCTTCAAACAACGGGTTCATGTTTCACTCGAAGTTTAGGCACATGTTTGACCTGGGTTTCAAACAACGGGTTCATGTTTGACTCAAAGTTAAAGTTCGTGTTTGACCTTGGTTTCAAACAACGGGTTCATCTTTGCCTCAAAGTTTAGGTTCATATCGGACCTAGGTTTCAAACAACGGGTTCATGTTTGACTCAAAGTTTAGGTTCATGTTTGACCTGGGTTTCAAACAACGGGTTCATGTTTGACTCGAAGTTTAGGTTCATATCTGACCTGGGTTTCAAACAACGGATTCATGTTTGACTTGAAGTTTAGGTTCATGTTTGACCTGGGTTTCAAACAACGGGTTCATGTTTGACTCGAAGTTTAGGTTCATTTTTTACCTGGGTTTCAAACAACGGGTTCATGTTTGACTCGAAGTTTAGGTTCATACCTGACCTGGTTTCAAACAACGGGTTCATGTTTGACTCGAAGTTTAGTTTCATGTTTGACCTGGGTTTCAAACAACGGGTTCATGTTTGACTCGAAGTTTAGGTTCATGTTTGACCTGGGTTTCAAACAACGGGTTCATGTTTGACTCGAAGGTTAGGTTCATTTTTTACCTGGGTTTCAAACAACGGGTTCATGTTTGACTCGAAGTTTAGGTTCATACCTGACCTGGTTTCAAACAACGGATTCATGTTTGACTCGAAGTTTAGTTTCATGTTTGACCTGGGCTTCAAACAACAGGTTCATGTTTGACTCGAAGTTTAGGTTCATGTTTTACCTGGGCTTCAAACAACGGGTTCATGTTTGACTCGAAGTTTAGGCTCATGTTTGACCTGGGTTTCAAACAACGGGTTCATGTTTGACTCAAAGTTAAGGTTCGTGTTTGACCTTGGTTTCAAACAACGGGTTCATCTTTGACTCAAAGTTTAGGTTCATATCGGACCTTGGTTTCAAACAACGGGTTCATGTTTGACTCAAAGTTTAGGTTCATGTTTGACCTGGGTTTCAAACAACGGGTTCATGTTTGACTCGAAGTTTAGGTTCATATCTGACCTGGGTTTCAAACAACGGATTCATGTTTGACTTGAAGTTTAGGTTCATGTTTGACCTGGGTTTCAAACAACGGGTTCATGTTTGACTCGAAGTTTAGGTTCATTTTTTACCTGGGTTTCAAACAACGGGTTCATGTTTGACTCGAAGTTTAGGTTCATACCTGACCTGGTTTCAAACAACGGGTTCATGTTTGACTCGAAGTTTAGTTTCATGTTTGACCTGGGTTTCAAACAACGGGTTCATGTTTGACTCAATGTTTAGGTTCATATCGGACCTAGGTTTCAAACAACGGGTTCATGTTTGACTCAAAGTTTAGGTTCATGTTTGACTCGAAGTTTAGGTTCATATCTGACTTGGGTTTCAAACAACGGGTTCATGTTTGACTCGAAATTTAAGTTCATGTTTGACCTGGGTTTCAAACAACGGGTTCATGTTTGACTCGAAGTTTAGGTTCATATCTGACCTGGGTTTCAAACAACGGATTCATGTTTGACTCGAAGTTTAGGTTCATGTTTGACCTGGGTTTCAAACAACGGGTTCATGTTTGACTCGAAGTTTAGGTTCATGTTTGACCTGGGTTTCAAACAACGGGTTCATGTTTGACTCGAAGGTTAGGTTCATTTTTTACCTAGGTTTCAAACAACGGGTTCATGTTTGACTCGAAGTTTAGGTTCATACCTGACCTGGTTTCAAACAACGGATTCATGTTTGACTCGAAGTTTAGTTTCATGTTTGACCTGGGCTTCAAACAACAGGTTCATGTTTGAATCGAAGTTTAGGTTCATGTTTTACCTGGGCTTCAAACAACGAGTTCATGTTTGACTCGAAGTTTTGGCTCATGTTTGACCTGGGTTTCAAACAACGGGTTCATGTTTGACTCAAAGTTTAGGTTCATGTTTGACCTGGGTTTCAAACAACGGGTTCATGTTTGACTCGAAGTTTAGGTTCATATCTGACCTGGGTTTCAAACAACGGGTTCATGTTTGACTCGAAGTTTAGGTTCATGTTTGACCTGGGTTTCAAACAACGGGTTAATGTTTGACTCGAAGTTTAGGTTTATGTTTGTCCTGGCTTCAAACAACGGGTTCATGTTTCACTCGAAGTTTAGGCACATGTTTGACCTGGGTTTCAAACAACGGGTTCATGTTTGACTCAAAGTTAAAGTTCGTGTTTGACCTTGGTTTCAAACAACGGGTTCATCTTTGCCTCAAAGTTTAGGTTCATATCGGACCTAGGTTTCAAACAACGGGTTCATGTTTGACTCAAAGTTTAGGTTCATGTTTGACCTGGGTTTCAAACAACGGGTTCATGTTTGACTCGAAGTTTAGGTTCATATCTGACCTGGGTTTCAAACAACGGATTCATGTTTGACTTGAAGTTTAGGTTCATGTTTGACCTGGGTTTCAAACAACGGGTTCATGTTTGACTCGAAGTTTAGGTTCATTTTTTACCTGGGTTTCAAACAACGGGTTCATGTTTGACTCGAAGTTTAGGTTCATACCTGACCTGGTTTCAAACAACGGGTTCATGTTTGACTCGAAGTTTAGTTTCATGTTTGACCTGGGTTTCAAACAACGGGTTCATGTTTGACTCGAAGTTTAGGTTCATGTTTGACCTGGGTTTCAAACAACGGGTTCATGTTTGACTCGAAGGTTAGGTTCATTTTTTACCTGGGTTTCAAACAACGGGTTCATGTTTGACTCGAAGTTTAGGTTCATACCTGACCTGGTTTCAAACAACGGATTCATGTTTGACTCGAAGTTTAGTTTCATGTTTGACCTGGGCTTCAAACAACAGGTTCATGTTTGACTCGAAGTTTAGGTTCATGTTTTACCTGGGCTTCAAACAACGGGTTCATGTTTGACTCGAAGTTTAGGCTCATGTTTGACCTGGGTTTCAAACAACGGGTTCATGTTTGACTCAAAGTTAAGGTTCGTGTTTGACCTTGGTTTCAAACAACGGGTTCATCTTTGACTCAAAGTTTAGGTTCATATCGGACCTAGGTTTCAAACAACGGGTTCATGTTTGACTCAAAGTTTAGGTTCATGTTTGACCTGGGTTTCAAACAACGGGTTCATGTTTGACTCGAAGTTTAGGTTCATATCTGACCTGGGTTTCAAACAACGGATTCATGTTTGACTTGAAGTTTAGGTTCATGTTTGACCTGGGTTTCAAACAACGGGTTCATGTTTGACTCGAAGTTTAGGTTCATTTTTTACCTGGGTTTCAAACAACGGGTTCATGTTTGACTCGAAGTTTAGGTTCATACCTGACCTGGTTTCAAACAACGGGTTCATGTTTGACTCGAAGTTTAGTTTCATGTTTGACCTGGGTTTCAAACAACGGGTTCATGTTTGACTCGAAGTTTAGGTTCATGTTTGACCTGGGTTTCAAACAACGGGTTCATGTTTGACTCGAAGGTTAGGTTCATTTTTTACCTGGGTTTCAAACAACGGGTTCATGTTTGACTCGAAGTTTAGGTTCATACCTGACCTGGTTTCAAACAACGGATTCATGTTTGACTCGAAGTTTAGTTTCATGTTTGACCTGGGCTTCAAACAACAGGTTCATGTTTGAATCGAAGTTTAGGTTCATGTTTTACCTGGGCTTCAAACAACGAGTTCATGTTTGACTCGAAGTTTTGGCTCATGTTTGACCTGGGTTTCAAACAACGGGTTCATGTTTGACTCAAAGTTTAGGTTCATGTTTGACCTGGGTTTCAAACAACGGGTTCATGTTTGACTCGAAGTTTAGGTTCATATCTGACCTGGGTTTCAAACAACGGGTTCATGTTTGACTCGAAGTTTAGGTTCATGTTTGACCTGGGTTTCAAACAACGGGTTAATGTTTGACTCGAAGTTTAGGTTTATGTTTGTCCTGGCTTCAAACAATGGGTTCATGTTTCACTCGAAGTTTAGGCACATGTTTGACCTGGGTTTCAAACAACGGGTTCATGTTTGACTCAAAGTTAAGGTTCGTGTTTGACCTGGGTTTCAAACAACGGGTTCATGTTTGACTCAAAGTTTAGGTTCATATCGGACCTAGGTTTCAAACAACGGGTTCATGTTTGACTCAAAGTTTAGGTTCATGTTTGACCTGGGTTTCAAACAACGGGTTCATGTTTGACTCGAAGTTTAGGTTCATATCTGACTTAGGTTTCAAACAACGGGTTCATGTTTGACTCGAAATTTAGGTTCATGTTTGACCTGGGTTTCAAATAACGGGTTCATGTTTGACTCGAAGTTTAGGTTCATATCTGACCTGGGTTTTAAACAACGGATTCATGTTTGACTTGAAGTTTAGGTTCATGTTTGACCTGGGTTTCAAACAACGGGTTCATGTTTGACTCGAAGTTTAGGTTCATTTTTTACCTGGGTTTCAAACAACGGGTTCATGTTTGACTCGAAGTTTAGGTTCATACCTGACCTGGTTTCAAACAACGGGTTCATGTTTGACTCGAAGTTTAGTTTCATGTTTGACCTGGGCTTCAAACAACAGGTTCATGTTTGAATCGAAGTTTAGGTTCATGTTTTACCTGGGCTTCAAACAACGAGTTCATGTTTGACTCGAAGTTTAGGCTCATGTTTGACCTGGGTTTCAAACAACGGGTTCATGTTTGACTCAAAGTTTAGGTTCATGTTTGACCTGGGTTTCAAACAACGGGTTCATGTTTGACTCGAAGTTTAGGTTCATATCTGACCTGGGTTTCAAACAACGGGGTCATGTTTGACTCGAAGTTTAGGTTCATGTTTGACCTGGGTTTCAAACAAGGGGTTCATGTTTGACTCGAAGTTTTGGTTCATTTTTGACCTAGGTTTCAAACAACGGGTTCATGTTTGACTCGAAGTTTAGGTTCATTTTTTACCTGGGTTTCAAACAACGGGTTCATGTTTGACTCGAAGTTTAGGTTCATGTTTGACCTGGGTTTCAAACACCGGTTTCATGTTTGACTCGATGTATAGGTTCATGTTTGACCTGGGTTTCAAACAATGGGTTCATGTTTGACTCAAAGTTTAGGTTCATATCTGACCTGGGTTTCAAACAACGGATTCATGTTTGACTCGAAGTTTAGGATCATGTTTGACCTGGGTTTCAAACAACGGGTTCATGTTTGACTCGAAGTTTAGGTTCATGTTTGACCTGGGTTTCAAACAACGGGTTCATGTTTGACTCGAAGTTTAGGTTCATACCTGACCTGGTTTCAAACAACGGGCTCATGTTTGACTCGAAGTTTAGTTTCATGTTTGACCTGGGATTCAAACAACGGGTTCATGTTTGAATCGAAGTTTAGGTTCATGTTTTACCTGGGCTTCAAACAACGGGTTCATGTTTGACTCGAAGTTTAGGCTCATGTTTGACCTGGGTTTCAAACAACGGGTTCATGTTTGACTCGAAGTTTAGGTTCATATCTGACTTGGGTTTCAAACAACGGGTTCATGTTTGACTCGAAGTTTAGGTTCATGTTTGACCTGGGTTTCAAACAACGGGTTCATGTTTGACTCGAAGTTTAGGTTCATTTTTCACCTGGGTTTAAAACAACGGGTTCATGTTTGACTCGAAGTTTAGGTTCATTTTTTACCTGGGTTTCAAACAACGGGTTCATGTTTGACTCGAAGTCTAGGTTCATATCTGACCTGGTTTCAAACAACGGGTTCATGTTTGACTCAAAGTTTAGGACCATGTTTGACTTGAGTTTCAAACAACGGGTTCATGTATAACTCGAAGTTTAGCTTCATGTTTGACCTGGGCTTCAACCAACGGTTTCATGTTTGACTCGAAGTTTAGGTTCATGTTTGACCTAGGTTTCAAACAACGGGTTCGTGTTTGACTCGAAGTTTAGGTTCATGTTTGACCTGGGTTTCAAACAACGGGTTCATGTTTAACTCGAAGTTTAGGTTCATGTTTGACCTGGGTTTCAAACAATGGTTTCATGTTTGACTCGGAGTTAAGGTTCATGTTTGACCTGGGTTTCAAACAGCGGGTTAATGTTTAATTTGAAGTTTAGGTTCATGTTTGACCTGGGTTTCAAACAACGAGTTCATCTTTGACTCGAATTTTAGGTTCATGTTTGACCTGGGTTTCAAACAACGGGTTCATGTTTGACACAAAGTTTAGGTTTATGTTTAACCTGGGTTTCAAACAATGGTTTCATGTTTGACTCGAAGTTTAGGTTCATGTTTGACCTAGGTTTCAAACAACGGGTTCGTGTTTGACTCGAAGTTTAGGTTCATGTTTGACTTGGGTTTCAAACAACGGGTTCATGTTTGACTCGAAGTTTAGGTTCATGTTTGACCTGGGTTTCAAACAACGGGTTAATGTTTGACTCGAAGTTTAGGTTTATGTTTGACCTGGCTTCAAACAACGGGTTCATGTTTCACTCGAAGTTTAGGCACATGTTTGACCTGGGTTTCAAACAACGGGTTCATGTTTGACTCAAAGTTAAGGTTCGTGTTTGACCTGGGTTTCAAACAACGGGTTCATGTTTGACTCGAAGTTTAGGTTCATATCTGGCTTGGGTTTCAAACAACGGATTCATGTTTGACTCGAAGTTTAGGTTCATGTTTTACCTGGGTTTCAAACAACGGGTTCATGTTTGACTCGAAGTTTAGGTTCATGTTTGACCTGGGTTTCAAACAACGGGTTCATGTTTGACTCGAAGGTTAGGTTCATTTTTTACCTGGGTTTCAAACAACGGGTTCATGTTTGACTCGAAGTTTAGGTTCATACCTGACCTGGTTTCAAACAACGGATTCATGTTTGACTCGAAGTTTAGTTTCATGTTTGACCTGGGCTTCAAACAACAGGTTCATGTTTGACTCGAAGTTTAGGTTCATGTTTTACCTGGGCTTTAAACAACGAGTTCATGTTTGACTCGAAGTTTAGGCTCATGTTTGACCTGGGTTTCAAACAACGGGTTCATGTTTGACTCAAAGTTTAGGTTCATGTTTGACCTGGGTTTCGAACAACGGGTTCATGTTTGACTCGAAGTTTAGGTTCATATCTGACCTGGGTTTCAAACAACGGGTTCATGTTTGACTCGAAGTTTAGGTTCATGTTTGACCTGGGTTTCAAACAACGGGTTCATGTTTGACTCGAAGTTTAGTTTTATGTTTGACCTGGCTTCAAACAACGGGTTCATGTTTCACTCGAAGTTTAGGCACATGTTTGACCTGGGTTTCAAACAACGGGTTCATGTTTGACTCAAAGTTAAGGTTCGTGTTTGACCTGGGTTTCAAACAACGGGTTCATGTTTGACTCAAAGTTTAGGTTCATATCGGACCTAGGTTTCAAACAACGGGTTCATGTTTGACTCAAAGTTTAGGTTCATGTTTGACTCGAAGTTTAGGTTCATATCTGACTTGGGTTTCAAACAACGGGTTCATGTTTGACTCGAAATTTAAGTTCATGTTTGACCTGGGTTTCAAACAACGGGTTCATGTTTGACTCGAAGTTTAGGTTCATATCTGACCTGGGTTTCAAACAACGGATTCATGTTTGACTCGAAGTTTAGGTTCATGCTTGACCTGGGTTTCAAACAACGGGTTCATGTTTGACTCGAAGTTTAGGTTCATGTTTGACCTGGGTTTCAAACAACGGGTTCATGTTTGACTCGAAGGTTAGGTTCATTTTTTACCTGGGTTTCAAACAACGGGTTCATGTTTGACTCGAAGTTTAGGTTCATACCTGACCTGGTTTCAAACAACGGATTCATGTTTGACTCGAAGTTTAGTTTCATGTTTGACCTGGGCTTCAAACAACAGGTTCATGTTTGAATCGAAGTTTAGGTTCATGTTTTACCTGGGCTTCAAACAACGAGTTCATGTTTGACTCGAAGTTTTGGCTCATGTTTGACCTGGGTTTCAAACAACGGGTTCATGTTTGACTCAAAGTTTAGGTTCATGTTTGACCTGGGTTTCAAACAACGGGTTCATGTTTGACTCGAAGTTTAGGTTCATATCTGACCTGGGTTTCAAACAACGGGTTCATGTTTGACTCGAAGTTTAGGTTCATGTTTGACCTGGGTTTCAAACAACGGGTTAATGTTTGACTCGAAGTTTAGGTTTATGTTTGTCCTGGCTTCAAACAACGGGTTCATGTTTCACTCGAAGTTTAGGCACATGTTTGACCTGGGTTTCAAACAACGGGTTCATGTTTGACTCAAAGTTAAGGTTCGTGTTTGACCTGGGTTTCAAACAACGGGTTCATGTTTGACTCAAAGTTTAGGTTCATATCGGACCTAGGTTTCAAACAACGGGTTCATGTTTGACTCAAAGTTTAGGTTCATGTTTGACCTGGGTTTCAAACAACGGGTTCATGTTTGACTCGAAGTTTAGGTTCATATCTGACTTAGGTTTCAAACAACGGGTTCATGTTTGACTCGAAATTTAGGTTCATGTTTGACCTGGGTTTCAAATAACGGGTTCATGTTTGACTCGAAGTTTAGGTTCATATCTGACCTGGGTTTCAAACAACGGATTCATGTTTGACTTGAAGTTTAGGTTCATGTTTGACCTGGGTTTCAAACAACGGGTTCATGTTTGACTCGAAGTTTAGGTTCATTTTTTACCTGGGTTTCAAACAACGGGTTCATGTTTGACTCGAAGTTTAGGTTCATACCTGACCTGGTTTCAAACAACGGGTTCATGTTTGACTCGAAGTTTAGTTTCATGTTTGACCTGGGCTTCAAACAACAGGTTCATGTTTGAATCGAAGTTTAGGTTCATGTTTTACCTGGGCTTCAAACAACGAGTTCATGTTTGACTCGAAGTTTAGGCTCATGTTTGACCTGGGTTTCAAACAACGGGTTCATGTTTGACTCAAAGTTTAGGTTCATGTTTGACCTGGGTTTCAAACAACGGGTTCATGTTTGACTCGAAGTTTAGGTTCATATCTGACCTGGGTTTCAAACAACGGGGTCATGTTTGACTCGAAGTTTAGGTTCATGTTTGACCTGGGTTTCAAACAAGGGGTTCATGTTTGACTCGAAGTTTTGGTTCATTTTTGACCTAGGTTTCAAACAACGGGTTCATGTTTGACTCGAAGTTTAGGTTCATTTTTTACCTGGGTTTCAAACAGCGGGTTCATGTTTGACTCGAAGTTTAGGTTCATGTTTGACCTGGGTTTCAAACACCGGTTTCATGTTTGACTCGATGTATAGGTACATGTTTAACCTGGGTTTCAAACAATGGGTTCATGTTTGACTCGAAGTTTAGGTTCATATCTGACTTGGGTTTCAAACAACGGATTCATGTTTGCTTCGAAGTTTAGGATCATGTTTGACCAGGGTATCAAACAACGGGTTCATGTTTGACTCGAAGTTTAGGTTCATGTTTGACCTGGGTTTCAAACAACGGGTTCATGTTTGACTCGAAGTTTAGGTTCATACCTGACCTGGTTTCAAACAACGGGCTCATGTTTGACTCGAAGTTTAGTTTCATGTTTGACCTGGGATTCAAACAACGGGTTCATGTTTGAATCGAAGTTTAGGTTCATGTTTTACCTGGGCTTCAAACAACGGGTTCATGTTTGACTCGAAGTTTAGGCTCATGTTTGACCTGGGTTTCAAACAACGGGTTCATGTTTGACTCGAAGTTTAGGTTCATATCTGACTTGGGTTTCAAACAACGGGTTCATGTTTGACTCGAAGTTTAGGTTCATGTTTGACCTGGGTTTCAAACAACGGGTTCATGTTTGACTCGAAGTTTAGGTTCATTTTTCACCTGGGTTTAAAACAACGGGTTCATGTTTGACTCGAAGTTTAGGTTCATTTTTTACCTGGGTTTCAAACAACGGGTTCATGTTTGACTCGAAGTCTAGGTTCATATCTGACCTGGTTTCAAACAACGGGTTCATGTTTGACTCAAAGTTTAGGATCATGTTTGACTTGAGTTTCAAACAACGGGTTCATGTATAACTCGAAGTTTAGCTTCATGTTTGACCTGGGCTTCAACCAACGGTTTCATGTTTGACTCGAAGTTTAGGCTCATGTTTGACCTAGGTTTCAAACAACGGGTTCGTGTTTGACTCGAAGTTTAGGTTCATGTTTGACCTGGGTTTCAAACAACGGGTTCATGTTTAACTCGAAGTTTAGGTTCATGTTTGACCTGGGTTTCAAACAATGGTTTCATGTTTGACTCGGAGTTAAGGTTCATGTTTGACCTGGGTTTCAAACAGCGGGTTAATGTTTAATTTGAAGTTTAGGTTCATGTTTGACCTGGGTTTCAAACAACGAGTTCATCTTTGACTCGAATTTTAGGTTCATGTTTGACCTGGGTTTCAAACAACGGGTTCATGTTTGACACAAAGTTTAGGTTTATGTTTAACCTGGGTTTCAAACAATGGTTTCATGTTTGACTCGAAGTTTAGGTTCATGTTTGACCTAGGTTTCAAACAACGGGTTCGTGTTTGACTCGAAGTTTAGGTTCATGTTTGACTTGGGTTTCAAACAACGGGTTCATGTTTGACTCGAAGTTTAGGTTCATGTTTGACCTGGGTTTCAAACAACGGGTTAATGTTTGACTCGAAGTTTAGGTTTATGTTTGACCTGGCTTCAAACAACGGGTTCATGTTTCACTCGAAGTTTAGGCACATGTTTGACCTGGGTTTCAAACAACGGGTTCATGTTTGACTCAAAGTTAAGGTTCGTGTTTGACCTGGGTTTCAAACAACGGGTTCATGTTTGACTCGAAGTTTAGGTTCATATCTGACTTGGGTTTCAAACGGATTCATGTTTGACTCGAAGTTTAGGTTCATGTTTTACCTGGGTTTCAAACAACGGGTTCATGTTTGACTCGAAGTTTAGGTTCATGTTTGACCTGGGTTTCAAACAACGGGTTCATGTTTGACTCGAAGGTTAGGTTCATTTTTTACCTGGGTTTCAAACAACGGGTTCATGTTTGACTCGAAGTTTAGGTTCATACCTGACCTGGTTTCAAACAACGGATTCATGTTTGACTCGAAGTTTAGTTTCATGTTTGACCTGGGCTTCAAACAACAGGTTCATGTTTGACTCGAAGTTTAGGTTCATGTTTTACCTGGGCTTCAAACAACGAGTTCATGTTTGACTCGAAGTTTAGGCTCATGTTTGACCTGGGTTTCAAACAACGGGTTCATGTTTGACTCAAAGTTTAGGTTCATGTTTGACCTGGGTTTCAAACAACGGGTTCATGTTTGACTCGAAGTTTAGGTTCATATCTGACCTGGGTTTCAAACAACGGGTTCATGTTTGACTCGAAATTTAGGTTCATGTTTGACCTGGGTTTCAAACAACGGGTTAATGTTTGACTCGAAGTTTAGTTTTATGTTTGACCTGGCTTCAAACAACGGGTTCATGTTTCACTCGAAGTTTAGGCACATGTTTGACCTGGGTTTCAAACAACGGGTTCATGTTTGACTCAAAGTTAAGGTTCGTGTTTGACCTGGGTTTCAAACAACGGGTTCATGTTTGACTCAAAGTTTAGGTTCATATCGGACCTAGGTTTCAAACAACGGGTTCATGTTTGACTCAAAGTTTAGGTTCATGTTTGACTCGAAGTTTAGGTTCATATCTGACTTGGGTTTCAAACAACGGGTTCATGTTTGACTCGAAATTTAAGTTCATGTTTGACCTGGGTTTCAAACAACGGGTTCATGTTTGACTCGAAGTTTAGGTTCATATCTGACCTGGGTTTCAAACAACGGATTCATGTTTGACTCGAACTTTAGGTTCATGCTTGACCTGGGTTTCAAACAACGGGTTCATGTTTGACTCGAAGTTTAGGTTCATGTTTGACCTGGGTTTCAAACAACGGGTTCATGTTTGACTCGAAGGTTAGGTTCATTTTTTACCTGGGTTTCAAACAACGGGTTCATGTTTGACTCGAAGTTTAGGTTCATACCTGACCTGGTTTCAAACAACGGATTCATGTTTGACTCGAAGTTTAGTTTCATGTTTGACCTGGGCTTCAAACAACAGGTTCATGTTTGAATCGAAGTTTAGGTTCATGTTTTACCTGGGCTTCAAACAACGAGTTCATGTTTGACTCGAAGTTTTGGCTCATGTTTGACCTGGGTTTCAAACAACGGGTTCATGTTTAACTCAAAGTTTAGGTTCATGTTTGACTTGGGTTTCAAACAACGGGTTCATGTTTGACTCGAAGTTTAGGTTCATATCTGACCTGGGTTTCAAACAACGGGTTCATGTTTGACTCGAAGTTTAGGTTCATGTTTGACCTGGGTTTCAAACAACGGGTTAATGTTTGACTCGAAGTTTAGGTTTATGTTTGACCTGGCTTCAAACAACGGGTTCATGTTTCACTCGAAGTTTAGGCACATGTTTCACCTGGGTTTCAAACAACGGGTTCATGTTTGACTCAAAGTTAAGGTTCGTGTTTGACCTGGGTTTCAAACAACGGGTTCATGTTTGACTCAAAGTTTAGGTTCATATCGGACCTAGGTTTCAAACAACGGGTTCATGTTTGACTCAAAGTTTAGGTTCATGTTTGACCTGGGTTTCAAACAACGGGTTCATGTTTGACTCGAAGTTTAGGTTCATATCTGACCTGGGTTTCAAACAACGGGTTCATGTTTGACTCGAAATTTAGGTTCATGTTTGACCTGGGTTTCAAACAACGGGTTAATGTTTGACTCGAAGTTTAGTTTTATGTTTGACCTGGCTTCAAACAACGGGTTCATGTTTCACTCGAAGTTTAGGCACATGTTTGACCTGGGTTTCAAACAACGGGTTCATGTTTGACTCAAAGTTAAGGTTCGTGTTTGACCTGGGTTTCAAACAACGGGTTCATGTTTGACTCAAAGTTTAGGTTCATATCGGACCTAGGTTTCAAACAACGGGTTCATGTTTGACTCAAAGTTTAGGTTCATGTTTGACTCGAAGTTTAGGTTCATATCTGACTTGGGTTTCAAACAACGGGTTCATGTTTGACTCGAAATTTAAGTTCATGTTTGACCTGGGTTTCAAACAACGGGTTCATGTTTGACTCGAAGTTTAGGTTCATATCTGACCTGGGTTTCAAACAACGGATTCATGTTTGACTCGAACTTTAGGTTCATGCTTGACCTGGGTTTCAAACAACGGGTTCATGTTTGACTCGAAGTTTAGGTTCATGTTTGACCTGGGTTTCAAACAACGGGTTCATGTTTGACTCGAAGGTTAGGTTCATTTTTTACCTGGGTTTCAAACAACGGGTTCATGTTTGACTCGAAGTTTAGGTTCATACCTGACCTGGTTTCAAACAACGGATTCATGTTTGACTCGAAGTTTAGTTTCATGTTTGACCTGGGCTTCAAACAACAGGTTCATGTTTGAATCGAAGTTTAGGTTCATGTTTTACCTGGGCTTCAAACAACGAGTTCATGTTTGACTCGAAGTTTTGGCTCATGTTTGACCTGGGTTTCAAACAACGGGTTCATGTTTAACTCAAAGTTTAGGTTCATGTTTGACTTGGGTTTCAAACAACGGGTTCATGTTTGACTCGAAGTTTAGGTTCATATCTGACCTGGGTTTCAAACAACGGGTTCATGTTTGACTCGAAGTTTAGGTTCATGTTTGACCTGGGTTTCAAACAACGGGTTAATGTTTGACTCGAAGTTTAGGTTTATGTTTGTCCTGGCTTCAAACAACGGGTTCATGTTTCACTCGAAGTTTAGGCACATGTTTGACCTGGGTTTCAAACAACGGGTTCATGTTTGACTCAAAGTTAAGGTTCGTGTTTGACCTGGGTTTCAAACAACGGGTTCATGTTTGACTCAAAGTTTAGGTTCATATCGGACCTAGGTTTCAAACAACGGGTTCATGTTTGACTCAAAGTTTAGGTTCATGTTTGACCTGGGTTTCAAACAACGGGTTCATGTTTGACTCGAAGTTTAGGTTCATATCTGACTTAGGTTTCAAACAACGGGTTCATGTTTGACTCGAAATTTAGGTTCATGTTTGACCTGGGTTTCAAATAACGGGTTCATGTTTGACTCGAAGTTTAGGTTCATATCTGACCTGGGTTTCAAACAACGGATTCATGTTTGACTTGAAGTTTAGGTTCATGTTTGACCTGGGTTTCAAACAACGGGTTCATGTTTGACTCGAAGTTTAGGTTCATTTTTTACCTGGGTTTCAAACAACGGGTTCATGTTTGACTCGAAGTTTAGGTTCATACCTGACCTGGTTTCAAACAACGGGTTCATGTTTGACTCGAAGTTTAGTTTCATGTTTGACCTGGGCTTCAAACAACAGGTTCATGTTTGAATCGAAGTTTAGGTTCATGTTTTACCTGGGCTTCAAACAACGAGTTCATGTTTGACTCGAAGTTTAGGCTCATGTTTGACCTGGGTTTCAAACAACGGGTTCATGTTTGACTCAAAGTTTAGGTTCATGTTTGACCTGGGTTTCAAACAACGGGTTCATGTTTGACTCGAAGTTTAGGTTCATATCTGACCTGGGTTTCAAACAACGGGGTCATGTTTGACTCGAAGTTTAGGTTCATGTTTGACCTGGGTTTCAAACAAGGGGTTCATGTTTGACTCGAAGTTTTGGTTCATTTTTGACCTAGGTTTCAAACAACGGGTTCATGTTTGACTCGAAGTTTAGGTTCATTTTTTACCTGGGTTTCAAACAGCGGGTTCATGTTTGACTCGAAGTTTAGGTTCATGTTTGACCTGGGTTTCAAACACCGGTTTCATGTTTGACTCGATGTATAGGTACATGTTTAACCTGGGTTTCAAACAATGGGTTCATGTTTGACTCGAAGTTTAGGTTCATATCTGACTTGGGTTTCAAACAACGGATTCATGTTTGCTTCGAAGTTTAGGATCATGTTTGACCAGGGTATCAAACAACGGGTTCATGTTTGACTCGAAGTTTAGGTTCATGTTTGACCTGGGTTTCAAACAACGGGTTCATGTTTGACTCGAAGTTTAGGTTCATACCTGACCTGGTTTCAAACAACGGGCTCATGTTTGACTCGAAGTTTAGTTTCATGTTTGACCTGGGATTCAAACAACGGGTTCATGTTTGAATCGAAGTTTAGGTTCATGTTTTACCTGGGCTTCAAACAACGGGTTCATGTTTGACTCGAAGTTTAGGCTCATGTTTGACCTGGGTTTCAAACAACGGGTTCATGTTTGACTCGAAGTTTAGGTTCATATCTGACTTGGGTTTCAAACAACGGGTTCATGTTTGACTCGAAGTTTAGGTTCATGTTTGACCTGGGTTTCAAACAACGGGTTCATGTTTGACTCGAAGTTTAGGTTCATTTTTCACCTGGGTTTAAAACAACGGGTTCATGTTTGACTCGAAGTTTAGGTTCATTTTTTACCTGGGTTTCAAACAACGGGTTCATGTTTGACTCGAAGTCTAGGTTCATATCTGACCTGGTTTCAAACAACGGGTTCATGTTTGACTCAAAGTTTAGGATCATGTTTGACTTGAGTTTCAAACAACGGGTTCATGTATAACTCGAAGTTTAGCTTCATGTTTGACCTGGGCTTCAACCAACGGTTTCATGTTTGACTCGAAGTTTAGGCTCATGTTTGACCTAGGTTTCAAACAACGGGTTCGTGTTTGACTCGAAGTTTAGGTTCATGTTTGACCTGGGTTTCAAACAACGGGTTCATGTTTAACTCGAAGTTTAGGTTCATGTTTGACCTGGGTTTCAAACAATGGTTTCATGTTTGACTCGGAGTTAAGGTTCATGTTTGACCTGGGTTTCAAACAGCGGGTTAATGTTTAATTTGAAGTTTAGGTTCATGTTTGACCTGGGTTTCAAACAACGAGTTCATCTTTGACTCGAATTTTAGGTTCATGTTTGACCTGGGTTTCAAACAACGGGTTCATGTTTGACACAAAGTTTAGGTTTATGTTTAACCTGGGTTTCAAACAATGGTTTCATGTTTGACTCGAAGTTTAGGTTCATGTTTGACCTAGGTTTCAAACAACGGGTTCGTGTTTGACTCGAAGTTTAGGTTCATGTTTGACTTGGGTTTCAAACAACGGGTTCATGTTTGACTCGAAGTTTAGGTTCATGTTTGACCTGGGTTTCAAACAACGGGTTAATGTTTGACTCGAAGTTTAGGTTTATGTTTGACCTGGCTTCAAACAACGGGTTCATGTTTCACTCGAAGTTTAGGCACATGTTTGACCTGGGTTTCAAACAACGGGTTCATGTTTGACTCAAAGTTAAGGTTCGTGTTTGACCTGGGTTTCAAACAACGGGTTCATGTTTGACTCGAAGTTTAGGTTCATATCTGACTTGGGTTTCAAACGGATTCATGTTTGACTCGAAGTTTAGGTTCATGTTTTACCTGGGTTTCAAACAACGGGTTCATGTTTGACTCGAAGTTTAGGTTCATGTTTGACCTGGGTTTCAAACAACGGGTTCATGTTTGACTCGAAGGTTAGGTTCATTTTTTACCTGGGTTTCAAACAACGGGTTCATGTTTGACTCGAAGTTTAGGTTCATACCTGACCTGGTTTCAAACAACGGATTCATGTTTGACTCGAAGTTTAGTTTCATGTTTGACCTGGGCTTCAAACAACAGGTTCATGTTTGACTCGAAGTTTAGGTTCATGTTTTACCTGGGCTTCAAACAACGAGTTCATGTTTGACTCGAAGTTTAGGCTCATGTTTGACCTGGGTTTCAAACAACGGGTTCATGTTTGACTCAAAGTTTAGGTTCATGTTTGACCTGGGTTTCAAACAACGGGTTCATGTTTGACTCGAAGTTTAGGTTCATATCTGACCTGGGTTTCAAACAACGGGTTCATGTTTGACTCGAAATTTAGGTTCATGTTTGACCTGGGTTTCAAACAACGGGTTAATGTTTGACTCGAAGTTTAGTTTTATGTTTGACCTGGCTTCAAACAACGGGTTCATGTTTCACTCGAAGTTTAGGCACATGTTTGACCTGGGTTTCAAACAACGGGTTCATGTTTGACTCAAAGTTAAGGTTCGTGTTTGACCTGGGTTTCAAACAACGGGTTCATGTTTGACTCAAAGTTTAGGTTCATATCGGACCTAGGTTTCAAACAACGGGTTCATGTTTGACTCAAAGTTTAGGTTCATGTTTGACTCGAAGTTTAGGTTCATATCTGACTTGGGTTTCAAACAACGGGTTCATGTTTGACTCGAAATTTAAGTTCATGTTTGACCTGGGTTTCAAACAACGGGTTCATGTTTGACTCGAAGTTTAGGTTCATATCTGACCTGGGTTTCAAACAACGGATTCATGTTTGACTCGAACTTTAGGTTCATGCTTGACCTGGGTTTCAAACAACGGGTTCATGTTTGACTCGAAGTTTAGGTTCATGTTTGACCTGGGTTTCAAACAACGGGTTCATGTTTGACTCGAAGGTTAGGTTCATTTTTTACCTGGGTTTCAAACAACGGGTTCATGTTTGACTCGAAGTTTAGGTTCATACCTGACCTGGTTTCAAACAACGGATTCATGTTTGACTCGAAGTTTAGTTTCATGTTTGACCTGGGCTTCAAACAACAGGTTCATGTTTGAATCGAAGTTTAGGTTCATGTTTTACCTGGGCTTCAAACAACGAGTTCATGTTTGACTCGAAGTTTTGGCTCATGTTTGACCTGGGTTTCAAACAACGGGTTCATGTTTAACTCAAAGTTTAGGTTCATGTTTGACTTGGGTTTCAAACAACGGGTTCATGTTTGACTCGAAGTTTAGGTTCATATCTGACCTGGGTTTCAAACAACGGGTTCATGTTTGACTCGAAGTTTAGGTTCATGTTTGACCTGGGTTTCAAACAACGGGTTAATGTTTGACTCGAAGTTTAGGTTTATGTTTGACCTGGCTTCAAACAACGGGTTCATGTTTCACTCGAAGTTTAGGCACATGTTTCACCTGGGTTTCAAACAACGGGTTCATGTTTGACTCAAAGTTAAGGTTCGTGTTTGACCTGGGTTTCAAACAACGGGTTCATGTTTGACTCAAAGTTTAGGTTCATATCGGACCTAGGTTTCAAACAACGGGTTCATGTTTGACTCAAAGTTTAGGTTCATGTTTGACCTGGGTTTCAAACAACGGGTTCATGTTTGACTCGAAGTTTAGGTTCATATCTGAGTTAGGTTTCAAACAACGGGTTCATGTTTGACTAAAAATTTAGGTTCATGTTTGACCTGGGTTTCAAATAACGGGTTCATGTTTGACTCGAAGTTTAGGTTCATATCTGACCTGGGTTTCAAACAACAGATTCATGTTTGACTTGAAGTTTAGGTTCATGTTTGACCTGGGTTTCAAACAACGGGTTCATGTTTGAATCGAAGTTTAGGTTCATTTTTTACCTGGGTTTCAAACAACGGGTTCATGTTTGACTCGAAGTTTAGGTTCATACCTGACCTGGTTTCAAACAACGGGTTCATGTTTGACTCGAAGTTTAGTTTCATGTTTGACCTGGGCTTCAAACAACAGGTTCATGTTTGAATCGAAGTTTAGGTTCATGTTTTACCTGGGCTTCAAACAACGAGTTCATGTTTGACTCGAAGTTTAGGCTCATGTTTGACCTGGGTTTCAAACAACGGGTTCATGTTTGACTCGAAGTTTAGGTTCATGTTTGACCTGGGTTTCAAACAACGGGTTAATGTTTGACTCGAAGTTTAGGTTTATGTTTGACCTGGCTTCAAACAACGGGTTCCTGTTTCACTCGAAGTTTAGGCACATGTTTCACCTGGGTTTCAAACAACGGGTTCATGTTTGACTCAAAGTTAAGGTTCGTGTTTGACCTGGGTTTCAAACAACGGGTTCATGTTTGACTCAAAGTTTAGGTTCATATCGGACCTAGGTTTCAAACAACGGGTTCATGTTTGACTCAAAGTTTAGGTTCATGTTTGACCTGGGTTTCAAACAACGGATTCATGTTTGACTCGAAGTTTAGGTTCATATCTGACTTAGGTTTCAAACAACGGGTTCATGTTTGACTCGAAATTTAGGTTCATGTTTGACCTGGGTTTCAAATAACGGGTTCATGTTTGACTCGAAGTTTAGGTTCATATCTGACCTGGGTTTCAAACAACGGATTCACGTTTGACTTGAAGTTTAGGTTCATGTTTGACCTGGGTTTCAAACAACGGGTTCATGTTTGACTCGAAGTTTAGGTTCATATCTGACCTGGGTTTCAAACAACGGATTCATGTTTGACTCGAAGTTTAGGTTCATGTTTTACCTGGGTTTCAAACAACGGGTTCATGTTTGACTCGAAGTTTAGGTTCATGTTTGACCTGGGTTTCAAACAACGGGTTCATGTTTGACTCGAAGGTTAGGTTCATTTTTTACCTGGGTTTCAAACAACGGGTTCATGTTTGACTCGAAGTTTAGGTTCATGTTTGACCTGGGTTTCAAACAACGGGTTAATGTTTGACTCGAAGTTTAGGTTTATGTTTGACCTGGCTTCAAACAACGGGTTCCTGTTTCACTCGAAGTTTAGGCACATGTTTCACCTGGGTTTCAAACAACGGGTTCATGTTTGACTCAAAGTTAAGGTTCGTGTTTGACCTGGGTTTCAAACAACGGGTTCATGTTTGACTCAAAGTTTAGGTTCATATTGGACCTAGGTTTCAAACAACGGGTTCATGTTTGACTCAAAGTTTAGGTTCATGTTTAACCTGGGTTTCAAACAACGGATTCATGTTTGACTCGAAGTTTAGGTTCATATCTGACTTAGGTTTCAAACAACGGGTTCATGTTTGACTCGAAATTTAGGTTCATGTTTGACCTGGGTTTCAAATAACGGGTTCATGTTTGACTCGAAGTTTAGGTTCATATCTGACCTGGGTTTCAAACAACGGATTCACGTTTGACTTGAAGTTTAGGTTCATGTTTGACCTGGGTTTTAAACAACGGGTTCATGTTTGACTCGAAGTTTAGGTTCATATCTGACCTGGGTTTCAAACAACGGATTCATGTTTGACTCGAAGTTTAGGTTCATGTTTTACCTGGGTTTCAAACAACGGGTTCATGTTTGACTCGAAGTTTAGGTTCATGTTTGACCTGGGTTTCAAACAACGGGTTCATGTTTGACTCGAAGGTTAGGTTCATTTTTTACCTGGGTTTCAAACAACGGGTTCATGTTTGACTCGAAGTTTAGGTTCATACCTGACCTGGTTTCAAACAACGGATTCATGTTTGACTCGAAGTTTAGTTTCATGTTTGACCTGGGCTTCAAACAACAGGTTCATGTTTGACTCGAAGTTTAGGTTCATGTTTTACCTGGGCTTCAAACAACGAGTTCATGTTTGACTCGAAGTTTAGGCTCATGTTTGACCTGGGTTTCAAACAACGGGTTCATGTTTGACTCAAAGTTTAGGTTCATGTTTGACCTGGGTTTCAAACAACGGGTTCATGTTTGACTCGAAGTTTAGGTTCATATCTGACCTGGGTTTCAAACAAAAGGGTTCATGTTTGACTCGAAGTTTAGGTTCATGTTTGACCTGGGTTTCAAACAACGGGTTAATGTTTGACTCGAAGTTTAGTTTTATGTTTGACCTGGCTTCAAACAACGGGTTCATGTTTCACTCGAAGTTTAGGCACATGTTTGACCTGGGTTTCAAACAACGGGTTCATGTTTGACTCAAAGTTAAGGTTCGTGTTTGACCTGGGTTTCAAACAACGGGTTCATGTTTGACTCAAAGTTTAGGTTCATATCGGACCTAGGTTTCAAACAACGGGTTCATGTTTGACTCAAAGTTTAGGTTCATGTTTGACTCGAAGTTTAGGTTCATATCTGACTTGGGTTTCAAACAACGGGTTCATGTTTGACTCGAAATTTAAGTTCATGTTTGACCTGGGTTTCAAACAACGGGTTCATGTTTGACTCGAAGTTTAGGTTCATATCTGACCTGGGTTTCAAACAACGGATTCATGTTTGACTCGAAGTTTAGGTTCATGCTTGACCTGGGTTTCAAACAACGGGTTCATGTTTGACTCGAAGTTTAGGTTCATGTTTGACCTGGGTTTCAAACAACGGGTTCATGTTTGACTCAAAGTTTAGGTTCATGTTTGACCTGGGTTTCAAACAACGGATTCATGTTTGACTCGAAGTTTAGGTTCATATCTGACTTAGGTTTCAAACAACGGGTTCATGTTTGACTCGAAATTTAGGTTCATGTTTGACCTGGGTTTCAAATAACGGGTTCATGTTTGACTCGAAGTTTAGGTTCATATCTGACCTGGGTTTCAAACAACGGATTCACGTTTGACTTGAAGTTTAGGTTCATGTTTGACCTGGGTTTCAAACAACGGGTTCATGTTTGACTCGAAGTTTAGGTTCATATCTGACCTGGGTTTCAAACAACGGATTCATGTTTGACTCGAAGTTTAGGTTCATGTTTTACCTGGGTTTCAAACAACGGGTTCATGTTTGACTCGAAGTTTAGGTTCATGTTTGACCTGGGTTTCAAACAACGGGTTCATGTTTGACTCGAAGGTTAGGTTCATTTTTTACCTGGGTTTCAAACAACGGGTTCATGTTTGACTCGAAGTTTAGGTTCATACCTGACCTGGTTTCAAACAACGGATTCATGTTTGACTCGAAGTTTAGTTTCATGTTTGACCTGGGCTTCAAACAACAGGTTCATGTTTGACTCGAAGTTTAGGTTCATGTTTTACCTGGGCTTCAAACAACGAGTTCATGTTTGACTCGAAGTTTAGGCTCATGTTTGAACTGGGTTTCAAACAACGGGTTCATGTTTGACTCAAAGTTTAGGTTCATGTTTGACCTGGGTTTCAAACAACGGGTTCATGTTTGACTCGAAGTTTAGGTTCATATCTGACCTGGGTTTCAAACAACGGGTTCATGTTTGACTCGAAGTTTAGGTTCATGTTTGACCTGGGTTTCAAACAACGGGTTAATGTTTGACTCGAAGTTTAGTTTTATGTTTGACCTGGCTTCAAACAACGGGTTCATGTTTCACTCGAAGTTTAGGCACATGTTTGACCTGGGTTTCAAACAACGGGTTCATGTTTGACTCAAAGTTAAGGTTCGTGTTTGACCTGGGTTTCAAACAACGGGTTCATGTTTGACTCAAAGTTTAGGTTCATATCGGACCTAGGTTTCAAACAACGGGTTCATGTTTGACTCAAAGTTTAGGTTCATGTTTGACTCGAAGTTTAGGTTTATATCTGACTTGGGTTTCAAACAACGGGTTCATGTTTGACTCGAAATTTAAGTTCATGTTTGACCTGGGTTTCAAACAACGGGTTCATGTTTGACTCGAAGTTTAGGTTCATATCTGACCTGGGTTTCAAACAACGGATTCATGTTTGACTCGAAGTTTAGGTTCATGCTTGACCTGGGTTTCAAACAACGGGTTCATGTTTGACTCGAAGTTTAGGTTCATGTTTGACCTGGGTTTCAAACAACGGATTCATGTTTGACTCGAAGGTTAGGTTCATTTTTTACCTGGGTTTCAAACAACGGGTTCATGTTTGACTCGAAGTTTAGGTTCATACCTGACCTGGTTTCAAACAACGGATTCATGTTTGACTCGAAGTTTAGTTTCATGTTTGACCTGGGCTTCAAACAACAGGTTCATGTTTGAATCGAAGTTTAGGTTCATGTTTTACCTGGGCTTCAAACAACGAGTTCATGTTTGACTCGAAGTTTTGGCTCATGTTTGACCTGGGTTTCAAACAACGGGTTCATGTTTGACTCAAAGTTTAGGTTCATGTTTGACTTGGGTTTCAAACAACGGGTTCATGTTTGACTCGAAGTTTAGGTTCATATCTGACCTGGGTTTCAAACAACGGATTCACGTTTGACTTGAAGTTTAGGTTCATGTTTGACCTGGGTTTCAAACAACGGGTTCATGTTTGACTCGAAGTTTAGGTTCATATCTGACCTGGGTTTCAAACAACGGATTCATGTTTGACTCGAAGTTTAGGTTCATGTTTTACCTGGGTTTCAAACAACGGGTTCATGTTTGACTCGAAGTTTAGGTTCATGTTTGACCTGGGTTTCAAACAACGGGTTCATGTTTGACTCGAAGGTTAGGTTCATTTTTTACCTGGGTTTCAAACAACGGGTTCATGTTTGACTCGAAGTTTAGGTTCATGTTTGACCTGGGTTTCAAACAACGGGTTAATGTTTGACTCGAAGTTTAGGTTTATGTTTGACCTGGCTTCAAACAACGGGTTCCTGTTTCACTCGAAGTTTAGGCACATGTTTCACCTGGGTTTCAAACAACGGGTTCATGTTTGACTCAAAGTTAAGGTTCGTGTTTGACCTGGGTTTCAAACAACGGGTTCATGTTTGACTCAAAGTTTAGGTTCATATTGGACCTAGGTTTCAAACAACGGGTTCATGTTTGACTCAAAGTTTAGGTTCATGTTTAACCTGGGTTTCAAACAACGGATTCATGTTTGACTCGAAGTTTAGGTTCATATCTGACTTAGGTTTCAAACAACGGGTTCATGTTTGACTCGAAATTTAGGTTCATGTTTGACCTGGGTTTCAAATAACGGGTTCATGTTTGACTCGAAGTTTAGGTTCATATCTGACCTGGGTTTCAAACAACGGATTCACGTTTGACTTGAAGTTTAGGTTCATGTTTGACCTGGGTTTTAAACAACGGGTTCATGTTTGACTCGAAGTTTAGGTTCATATCTGACCTGGGTTTCAAACAACGGATTCATGTTTGACTCGAAGTTTAGGTTCATGTTTTACCTGGGTTTCAAACAACGGGTTCATGTTTGACTCGAAGTTTAGGTTCATGTTTGACCTGGGTTTCAAACAACGGGTTCATGTTTGACTCGAAGGTTAGGTTCATTTTTTACCTGGGTTTCAAACAACGGGTTCATGTTTGACTCGAAGTTTAGGTTCATACCTGACCTGGTTTCAAACAACGGATTCATGTTTGACTCGAAGTTTAGTTTCATGTTTGACCTGGGCTTCAAACAACAGGTTCATGTTTGACTCGAAGTTTAGGTTCATGTTTTACCTGGGCTTCAAACAACGAGTTCATGTTTGACTCGAAGTTTAGGCTCATGTTTGACCTGGGTTTCAAACAACGGGTTCATGTTTGACTCAAAGTTTAGGTTCATGTTTGACCTGGGTTTCAAACAACGGGTTCATGTTTGACTCGAAGTTTAGGTTCATATCTGACCTGGGTTTCAAACAAAAGGGTTCATGTTTGACTCGAAGTTTAGGTTCATGTTTGACCTGGGTTTCAAACAACGGGTTAATGTTTGACTCGAAGTTTAGTTTTATGTTTGACCTGGCTTCAAACAACGGGTTCATGTTTCACTCGAAGTTTAGGCACATGTTTGACCTGGGTTTCAAACAACGGGTTCATGTTTGACTCAAAGTTAAGGTTCGTGTTTGACCTGGGTTTCAAACAACGGGTTCATGTTTGACTCAAAGTTTAGGTTCATATCGGACCTAGGTTTCAAACAACGGGTTCATGTTTGACTCAAAGTTTAGGTTCATGTTTGACTCGAAGTTTAGGTTCATATCTGACTTGGGTTTCAAACAACGGGTTCATGTTTGACTCGAAATTTAAGTTCATGTTTGACCTGGGTTTCAAACAACGGGTTCATGTTTGACTCGAAGTTTAGGTTCATATCTGACCTGGGTTTCAAACAACGGATTCATGTTTGACTCGAAGTTTAGGTTCATGCTTGACCTGGGTTTCAAACAACGGGTTCATGTTTGACTCGAAGTTTAGGTTCATGTTTGACCTGGGTTTCAAACAACGGGTTCATGTTTGACTCAAAGTTTAGGTTCATGTTTGACCTGGGTTTCAAACAACGGATTCATGTTTGACTCGAAGTTTAGGTTCATATCTGACTTAGGTTTCAAACAACGGGTTCATGTTTGACTCGAAATTTAGGTTCATGTTTGACCTGGGTTTCAAATAACGGGTTCATGTTTGACTCGAAGTTTAGGTTCATATCTGACCTGGGTTTCAAACAACGGATTCACGTTTGACTTGAAGTTTAGGTTCATGTTTGACCTGGGTTTCAAACAACGGGTTCATGTTTGACTCGAAGTTTAGGTTCATATCTGACCTGGGTTTCAAACAACGGATTCATGTTTGACTCGAAGTTTAGGTTCATGTTTTACCTGGGTTTCAAACAACGGGTTCATGTTTGACTCGAAGTTTAGGTTCATGTTTGACCTGGGTTTCAAACAACGGGTTCATGTTTGACTCGAAGGTTAGGTTCATTTTTTACCTGGGTTTCAAACAACGGGTTCATGTTTGACTCGAAGTTTAGGTTCATACCTGACCTGGTTTCAAACAACGGATTCATGTTTGACTCGAAGTTTAGTTTCATGTTTGACCTGGGCTTCAAACAACAGGTTCATGTTTGACTCGAAGTTTAGGTTCATGTTTTACCTGGGCTTCAAACAACGAGTTCATGTTTGACTCGAAGTTTAGGCTCATGTTTGAACTGGGTTTCAAACAACGGGTTCATGTTTGACTCAAAGTTTAGGTTCATGTTTGACCTGGGTTTCAAACAACGGGTTCATGTTTGACTCGAAGTTTAGGTTCATATCTGACCTGGGTTTCAAACAACGGGTTCATGTTTGACTCGAAGTTTAGGTTCATGTTTGACCTGGGTTTCAAACAACGGGTTAATGTTTGACTCGAAGTTTAGTTTTATGTTTGACCTGGCTTCAAACAACGGGTTCATGTTTCACTCGAAGTTTAGGCACATGTTTGACCTGGGTTTCAAACAACGGGTTCATGTTTGACTCAAAGTTAAGGTTCGTGTTTGACCTGGGTTTCAAACAACGGGTTCATGTTTGACTCAAAGTTTAGGTTCATATCGGACCTAGGTTTCAAACAACGGGTTCATGTTTGACTCAAAGTTTAGGTTCATGTTTGACTCGAAGTTTAGGTTTATATCTGACTTGGGTTTCAAACAACGGGTTCATGTTTGACTCGAAATTTAAGTTCATGTTTGACCTGGGTTTCAAACAACGGGTTCATGTTTGACTCGAAGTTTAGGTTCATATCTGACCTGGGTTTCAAACAACGGATTCATGTTTGACTCGAAGTTTAGGTTCATGCTTGACCTGGGTTTCAAACAACGGGTTCATGTTTGACTCGAAGTTTAGGTTCATGTTTGACCTGGGTTTCAAACAACGGATTCATGTTTGACTCGAAGGTTAGGTTCATTTTTTACCTGGGTTTCAAACAACGGGTTCATGTTTGACTCGAAGTTTAGGTTCATACCTGACCTGGTTTCAAACAACGGATTCATGTTTGACTCGAAGTTTAGTTTCATGTTTGACCTGGGCTTCAAACAACAGGTTCATGTTTGAATCGAAGTTTAGGTTCATGTTTTACCTGGGCTTCAAACAACGAGTTCATGTTTGACTCGAAGTTTTGGCTCATGTTTGACCTGGGTTTCAAACAACGGGTTCATGTTTGACTCAAAGTTTAGGTTCATGTTTGACTTGGGTTTCAAACAACGGGTTCATGTTTGACTCGAAGTTTAGGTTCATATCTGACCTGGGTTTCAAACAACGGGTTCATGTTTGACTCGAAGTTTAGGTTCATGTTTGACCTGGGTTTCAAACAACGGGTTAATGTTTGACTCGAAGTTTAGGTTTATGTTTGACCTGGCTTCAAACAACGGGTTCATGTTTCACTCGAAGTTTAGGCACATGTTTCACCTGGGTTTCAAACAACGGGTTCATGTTTGACTCAAAGTTAAGGTTCGTGTTTGACCTGGGTTTCAAACAACGGGTTCATGTTTGACTCAAAGTTTAGGTTCATATCGGACCTAGGTTTCAAACAACGGGTTCATGTTTGACTCAAAGTTTAGGTTCATGTTTGACCTGGGTTTCAAACAACGGGTTCATGTTTGACTCGAAGTTTAGGTTCATATCTGACCTGGGTTTCAAACAACGGATTCATGTTTGACTCGAAGTTTAGGTTCATGTTTTACCTGGGTTTCAAACAACGGGTTCATGTTTGACTCGAAGTTTAGGTTCATGTTTGACCTGGGTTTCAAACAACGGGTTCATGTTTGACTCGAAGGTTAGGTTCATTTTTTACCTGGGTTTCAAACAACGGGTTCATGTTTGACTCGAAGTTTAGGTTCATACCTGACCTGGTTTCAAACAACGGATTCATGTTTGACTCGAAGTTTAGTTTCATGTTTGACCTGGGCTTCAAACAACAGGTTCATGTTTGAATCGAAGTTTAGGTTCATGTTTTACCTGGGCTTCAAACAACGAGTTCATGTTTGACTCGAAGTTTAGGCTCATGTTTGACCTGGGTTTCAAACAACGGGTTCATGTTTGACTCAAAGTTTAGGTTCATGTTTGACCTGGGTTTCAAACAACGGGTTCATGTTTGACTCGAAGTTTAGGTTCATATCTGACCTGGGTTTCAAACAACGGGTTCATGTTTGACTCGAAGTTTAGGTACATGTTTGACCTGGGTTTCAAACAACGGGTTAATGTTTGACTCGAAGTTTAGGTTTATGTTTGACCTGGCTTCAAACAACGGGTTCATGTTTCACTCGAGGTTTAGGCACATGTTTGACCTGGGTTTCAAACAACGGGTTCATGTTTGACTCAAAGTTAAGGTTCGTGTTTGACCTGGGTTTCAAACAACGGGTTCATGTTTGACTCAAAGTTTAGGTTCATATCGGACCTAGGTTTCAAACAACGGGTTCATGTTTGACTCAAAGTTTAGGTTCATGTTTGACTCGAAGTTTAGGTTCATATCTGACTTGGGTTTCAAACAACGGGTTCATGTTTGACTCGAAATTTAAGTTCATGTTTGACCTGGGTTTCAAACAACGGGTTCATGTTTGACTCGAAGTTTAGGTTCATATCTGACCTGGGTTTCAAACAACGGATTCATGTTTGACTCGAAGTTTAGGTTCATGTTTGACCTGGGTTTCAAACAACAGGTTCATGTTTGACTCGAAGTTTAGGTTCATGTTTGACCTGGGTTTCAAATACCGGGTTCATGTTTGACTCGAAGGTTAGGTTCATTTTTACCTGGGTTTCAAACAACGGGTTCATGTTTGACTCGAAGTTTAGGTTCATACCTGACCTGGTTTCAAACAACGGATTCATGTTTGACTCGAAGTTTAGTTTCATGTTTGACCTTGGCTTCAAACAACCGGTTCATGTTTGAATCGAAGTTTAGGTTCATGTTTTACCTGGGCTTCAAACAACGAGTTCATGTTTGACTCGAAGTTTTGGTTCATGTTTGACCTGGGTTTCAAACAACGGGTTCATGTTTGACTCAAAGTTTAGGTTCATGTTTGACCTGGGTTTCAAACAACGGGTTCATGTTTGACTCGAAGTTTAGGTTCATATCTGACCTTGGTTTCAAACAACAGGTTCATGTTTGACTCGAAGTTTAGGTTCATGTTTGACCTGGGTTTCAAATACCGGGTTCATGTTTGACTCGAAGGTTAGGTTCATTTTTACCTGGGTTTCAAACAACGAGTTCATGTTTGACTCGAAGTTTAGGTTCATACCTGACCTGGTTTCAAACAACGGATTCATGTTTGACTCGAAGTTTAGTTTCATGTTTGACCTGGGCTTCAAACAACAGGTTCATGTTTGAATCGAAGTTTAGGTTCATGTTTTACCTGGGCTTCAAACAACGAGTTCATGTTTGACTCGAAGTTTTGGCTCATGTTTGACCTGGGTTTCAAACAACGGGTTCATGTTTGACTCAAAGTTTAGGTTCATGTTTGACCTGGGTTTCAAACAACGGGTTCATGTTTGACTCGAAGTTTAGGTTCATATCTGACCTGGGTTTCAAACAACGGGTTCATGTTTGACTCGAAGTTTAGGTTCATGTTTGACCTGGGTTTCAAACAACGGGTTAATGTTTGACTCGAAGTTTAGGTTTATGTTTGACATGGCTTCAAACAACGGGTTCATGTTTCCCTCGAAGTTTAGGCACATGTTTCACCTGGGTTTCAAACAACGGGTTCATGTTTGACTCAAAGTTAAGGTTCGTGTTTGACCTGGGTTTCAAACAACGGGTTCATGTTTGACTCAAAGTTTAGGTTCATATCGGACCTAGGTTTCAAACAACGGGTTCATGTTTGACTCAAAGTTTAGGTTCATGTTTGACCTGGGTTTCAAACAACGGGTTCATGTTTGACTCGAAGTTTAGGTTCATATCTGACCTGGGTTTCAAACAACGGATTCATGTTTGACTCGAAGTTTAGGTTCATGTTTTACCTGGGTTTCAAACAACGGGTTCATGTTTGACTCGAAGTTTAGGTTCATGTCTGACTTGGGTTTCAAACAACGGATTCATGTTTGACTTGAAGTTTAGGTTCATGTTTGACCTGGGTTTCAAACAACGGGTTCATGTTTGACTCGAAGTTTAGGTTCATTTTTTACCTGGGTTTCAAACAACGGGTTCATGTTTGACTCGAAGTTTAGGTTCGTACCTGACCTGGTTTCAAACAACGGGTTCATGTTTGACTCGAAGTTTAGTTTCATGTTTGACCTGGGCTTCAAACAACAGGTTCATGTTTCAATCGAAGTTTAGGTTCATGTTTTACCTGGGCTTCAAACAACGAGTTCATGTTTGACTCGAAGTTTAGGCTCATGTTTGACCTGGGTTTCAAACAACGGGTTCATGTTTGACTCGAAGTTTAGGTTCATGTTTGACCTGGGTTTCAAACAACGGGTTAATGTTTGACTCGAAGTTTAGGTTTATGTTTGACCTGGCTTCAAACAACGGGTTCATGTTTCACTCGAAGTTTAGGAACATGTTTCACCTGGGTTTCAAACAACGGGTTCATGTTTGACTCAAAGTTAAAGTTCGTGTTTGACCTGGGTTTCAAACAACGGGTTCATGTTTGACTCAAAGTTTAGGTTCATATCGGACCTAGGTTTCAAACAACGGGTTCATGTTTGACTCAAAGTTTAGGTTCATGTTTGACCTGGGTTTCAAACAACGGGTTCATGTTTGACTCGAAGTTTAGGTTCATATCTGACTTAGGTTTCAAACAACGGGTTCATGTTTGACTCGAAATTTAGGTTCATGTTTGACCTGGGTTTCAAATAACGGGTTCATGTTTGACTCGAAGTTTAGGTTCATATCTGACCTGGGTTTCAAACAACGGATTCATGTTTGACTTGAAGTTTAGGTTCATGTTTGACCTGGGTTTCAAACAACGGGTTCATGTTTGACTCGAAGTTTAGGTTCATTTTTTACCTGGGTTTCAAACAACGGGTTCATGTTTGACTCGAAGTTTAGGTTCATACCTGACCTGGTTTCAAACAACGGGTTCATGTTTGACTCGAAGTTTAGTTTCATGTTTGACCTGGGCTTCAAACAACAGGTTCATGTTTGAATCGAAGTTTAGGTTCATGTTTTACCTGGGCTTCAAACAACGAGTTCATGTTTGACTCGAAGTTTAGGCTCATGTTTGACCTGGGTTTCAAACAACGGGTTCATGTTTGACTCAAAGTTTAGGTTCATGTTTGACCTGGGTTTCAAACAACGGGTTCATGTTTGACTCGAAGTTTAGGTTCATATCTGACCTGGGTTTCAAACAACGGGGTCATGTTTGACTCGAAGTTTAGGTTCATGTTTGACCTGGGTTTCAAACAAGGGGTTCATGTTTGACTCGAAGTTTTGGTTCATTTTTGACCTAGGTTTCAAACAACGGGTTCATGTTTGACTCGAAGTTTAGGTTCATTTTTTACCTGGGTTTCAAACAACGGGTTCATGTTTGACTCGAAGTTTAGGTTCATGTTTGACCTGGGTTACAAACACCGGTTTCATGTTTGACTCGATGTTTAGGTTCATGTTTGACCTGGGTTTCAAACAATGGGTTCATGTTTGACTCAAAGTTTAGGTTCATATCTGACCTGGGTTTCAAACAACGGATTCATGTTTGACTCGAAGTTTAGGACCATGTTTGACCTGGGTTTCAAACAACGGGTTCATGTTTGACTCGAAGTTTAGGTTCATGTTTGACCTGGGTTTCAAACAACGGGTTCATGGTTGACTCAAAGTTTAGGTTCATACCTGACCTGGTTTCAAACAACGGGCTCATGTTTGACTCGAAGTTTAGTTTCATGTTTGACCTGGGATTCAAACAACAGGTTCATGTTTGAATCGAAGTTTAGGTTCATGTTTTACCTGGGCTTCAAACAACGGGTTCATGTTTGACTCGAAGTTTAGGCTCATGTTTGACCTGGGGTTCAAACAACGGGTTCATGTTTGACTCGAAGTTTAGGTTCATATCTGACTTGGGTTTCAAACAATGGGTTCATGTTTGACTCGAAGTTTAGGTTCATGTTTGACCTGGGTTTCAAACAACGGGTTCATGTTTGACTCGAAGTTTAGGTTCATTTTTCACCTGGGTTTAAAACAACGGGTTCATGTTTGACTCGAAGTTTAGGTTCATTTTTTACCTGGGTTTCAAACAACGGGTTCATGTTTGACTCGAAGTCTAGGTTCATATCTGACCTGGTTTCAAACAACGGGTTCATGTTTGACTCAAAGTTTAGGACCATGTTTGACTTGAGTTTCAAACAACGGGTTCATGTATAACTCGAAGTTTAGCTTCATGTTTGACCTGGGTTTCAAACAACGGTTTCATGTTTGACTCGAAGTTTAGGTTCATGTTTGAGCTAGGTTTCAAACAACGGGTTCGTGTTTGACTCGAAGTTTAGGTTCATGTTTGACCTGGGTTACAAACAACGGGTTTATGTTTAACTCGAAGTTTAGGTTCATGTTTGACCTGGGTTTCAAACAATGGTTTCATGTTTGACTCGGAGTTAAGGTTCATGTTTGACCTGGGTTTCAAACAGCGGGTTAATGTTTAATTTGAAGTTTAGGTTCATGTTTGACCTGGGTTTCAAACAACGAGTTCATCTTTGACTCGAATTTTAGGTTCATGTTTGACCTGGGTTTCAAACAACGGGTTCATGTTTGACACAAAGTTTAGGTTTATGTTTAACCTGGGTTTCAAACAATGGTTTCATGTTTGACTCGAAGTTTAGGTTCATGTTTGACATAGGTTTCAAACAACGGGTTCGTGTTTGACTCGAAGTTTAGGTTCATGTTTGACTTGGGTTTCAAACAACGGGTTCATGTTTGACTCGAAGTTTAGGTTCCTGTTTGACCTGGGTTTCAAACAACGGGTTAATGTTTGACTCGAAGTTTAGGTTTATGTTTGACCTGGCTTCAAACAACGGGTTCATGGTTGACTCGAAGTTTAGGCACATGTTTTCCTGGGTTTCAAACAACGGGTTCATGTTTGACTCAAAGTTTAGGTTCATGTTTGACCTGGGTTTCAAACAATGGGTTCATGTTTGACTCAAAATTAAGGTTCGTGTTTGACCTGGGTTTCAAACAACGGGTTCATGTTTGACTCAAAGTTTAGGTTTATATCGGACCTAGGTTTCAAACAACGGGTTCATGTTTGACTCAAAGTTTAGGTTCATGTTTGACCTGGGTTTCAAACAACGGGTTCATGTTTGACTCGAAGTTTAAGTTCATATCTGACTTGGGTTTCAAACAATGGGTTCATGTTTGACTCGAAATTTAAGTTCATGTTTGACCTGGGTTTCAAACAACGGGTTCATGTTTGACTCGAAGTTTAGGTTCATATCTGACCTGGGTTTCAAACAACGGATTCATGTTTGACTCGAAGTTTAGGTTCATGTTTGACCTGGGTTTCAAACAACGGGTTCATGTTTGACTCGAAGTTTAGGCTCATGTTTGACCTGGGTTTCAAACAACGGGTTCATGTTTGACTTGAAGGTTAGGTTCATTTTTTACCTGGGTTTCAAACAACGGGTTCATGTTTGACTCGAAGTTTAGGTTCATACCTGACCTGGTTTCAAACAACGGATTCATGTTTGACTCGATGTTTAGTTTCATGTTTGACCTGGGCTTCAAACAACAGGTTCATGTTTGAATCGAAGTTTAGGTTCACGTTTTACCTGGGCTTCAAACAACGAGTTCATGTTTGACTCGAAGTTTTGGCTCATGTTTGACCTGGGTTTCAAACAACGGGTTCATGTTTGACTCAAAGTTTAGGTTCATGTTTTACCTGGGTTTCAAACAACGGGTTCATGTTTGACTCGAAGTTTAGGTTCATATCTGACCTGGGTTTCAAAAAACGGGTTCATGTTTGACTCGAAGTTTAGGTTCATGTTTGACCTGGGTTTCAAACAACGGGTTCATGTTTGACTCGAAGTTTAGGTTTATGTTTGACCTGGCTTCAAACAACGGGTTCATGTTTCACTCGAAGTTTAGGCACATGTTTGACCTGGGTTTCAAACAACGGGTTCGTGTTTGACTCGAAGTTTAGGTTCATATCTGACTTGGGTTTCAAACAACGGGTTCATGTTTGACTCGAAGTTTAGGTTCATGTTTGACCTGGGTTTCAAACAACGGGTTCATGTTTGACTCGAAGTTTAGGTTCATTTTTCACCTGGGTTTAAAACAACGGGTTCATGTTTGACTCGAAGTTTAGGTTCATTTTTTACCTGGGTTTCAAACAACGGGTTCATGTTTGACTCGAAGTCTAGGTTCATATCTGAGCTGGTTTCAAACAACGGGTTCATGTTTGACTCAAAGTTTAGGACCATGTTTGACTTGAGTTTCAAACAACGGGTTCATGTATAACTCGAAGTTTAGCTTCATGTTTGACCTGGGTTTCAAACAACGGTTTCATGTTTGACTCGAAGTTTAGGTTCATGTTTGACCTAGGTTTCAAACAACGGGTTCGTGTTTGACTCGAAGTTTAGGTTCATGTTTGACCTGGGTTACAAACAACGGGTTCATGTTTAACTCGAAGTTTAGGTTCATGTTTGACCTGGGTTTCAAACAATGGTTTCATGTTTGACTCGGAGTTAAGGTTCATGTTTGACCTGGGTTTCAAACAGCGGGTTAATGTTTAATTTGAAGTTTAGGTTCATGTTTGACCTGGGTTTCAAACAACGAGTTCATCTTTGACTCGAATTTTAGGTTCATGTTTGACCTGGGTTTCAAACAACGGGTTCATGTTTGACACAAAGTTTAGGTTTATGTTTAACCTGGGTTTCAAACAATGGTTTCATGTTTGACTCGAAGTTTAGGTTCATGTTTGACCTAGGTTTCAAACAACGGGTTCGTGTTTGACTCGAAGTTTAGGTTCATGTTTGACTTGGGTTTCAAACAACGGGTTCATGTTTGACTCGAAGTTTAGGTTCATGTTTGACCTGGGTTTCAAACAACGGGTTAATGTTTGACTCGAAGTTTAGGTTTATGTTTGACCTGGCTTCAAACAACGGGTTCATGTTTGACTCGAAGTTTAGGCACATGTTTGACCTGGGTTTCAAACAACGGGTTCATGTTTGACTCAAAGTTTAGGTTCATGTTTGACCTGGGTTTCAAACAATGGGTTCATGTTTGACTCAAAATTAAGGTTCGTGTTTGACCTGGGTTTCAAACAACGGGTTCATGTTTGACTCAAAGTTTAGGTTTATATCGGACCTAGGTTTCAAACAACGGGTTCATGTTTGACTCAAAGTTTAGGTTCATGTTTGACCGGGGTTTCAAACAACGGGTTCATGTTTGACTCGAAGTTTAAGTTCATATCTGACTTGGGTTTCAAACAATGGGTTCATGTTTGACTCGAAATTTAAGTTCATGTTTGACCTGGGTTTCAAACAACGGGTTCATGTTTGACTCGAAGTTTAGGTTCATATCTGACCTGGGTTTCAAACAATGGATTCATGTTTGACTCGAAGTTTAGGTTCATGTTTGACCTGGGTTTCAAACAACGGGTTCATGTTTGACTCGAAGTTTAGGCTCATGTTTGACCTGGGTTTCAAACAACGGGTTCATGTTTGACTCGAAGGTTAGGTTCATTTTTTACCTGGGTTTCAAACAACGGGTTCATGTTTGACTCGAAGTTTAGGTTCATACCTGACCTGGTTTCAAACAACGGATTCATGTTTGACTCGAAGTTTAGTTTCATGTTTGACCTGGGCTTCAAACAACAGGTTCATGTTTGAATCGAAGTTTAGGTTCACGTTTTACCTGGGCTTCAAACAACGAGTTCATGTTTGACTCGAAGTTTTGGCTCATGTTTGACCTGGGTTTCAAACAACGGGTTCATGTTTGACTCAAAGTTTAGGTTCATGTTTGACCTGGGTTTCAAACAACGGGTTCATGTTTGACTCGAAGTTTAGGTTCATATCTGACCTGGGTTTCAAACAACGGGTTCATGTTTGAAACGAAGTTTAGGTTCATGTTTGACCTGGGTTTCAAACAACGGGTTCATGTTTGACTCGAAGTTTAGGTTTATGTTTGACCTGGCTTCAAACAACGGGTTCATGTTTCACTCGAAGTTTAGGCACATGTTTGACCTGGGTTTCAAACAACGGGTTCATGTTTGACTCAAAGTTAAGGTTCATGTCTGACCTGGGTTTCAAACAACGGGTTCATGTTTGACTCAAAGTTTAGGTTCATATCGGACCTAGGTTTCAAACAACGGGTTCATGTTTGACTCAAAGTTTAGGTTCATGTTTGACCTGGGTTTCAAACAACGGGTTCATGTTTGACTCGAAGTTTAGGTTCATATCTGACTTGGGTTTCAAACAATGGGTTCATGTTTGACTCGAAATTTAAGTTCATGTTTGACCTGGGTTTCAAACAACGGGTTCATGTTTGACTCGAAGTTTAGGTTCATATCTGACCTGGGTTTCAAACAACGGATTCATGTTTGACTCGAAGTTTAGGTTCATGTTTGACCTGGGTTTCAAACAACGGGTTCATGTTTGACTCGAAGTTTAGGTTCATTTTTTACTTGGGTTTCAAACAACGGGTTCATGTTTGACTCGAAGTTTAGGTTCATACCTGACCTGGTTTCAAACAACGGGTTCATGTTTGACTCGAAGTTTAGTTTCATGTTTGACCTGGGCTTCAAACAACAGGTTCATGTTTGAATCGAAGTTTAGGTTCATGTTTTACCTGGGCTTCAAACAATGAGTTCATGTTTGACTCGAAGTTTAGGCTCATGTTTGACCTGGGTTTCAAACAACGGGTTCATGTTTGACTCAAAGTTTAGGTTCATGTTTGACCTGGGTTTCAAACAACGGGTTCATGTTTGACTCAAAGTTTAGGTTCATATCTGACCTGGGTTTCAAACAACGGGGTCATGTTTGACTCAAAGTTTAGGTTCATGTTTGACCTGGGTTTCAAACAAGGGGTTCATGTTTGACTCGAAGTTTTGGTTCATTTTTGACCTAGGTTTCAAACAACGGGTTCATGTTTGACTCGAAGTTTAGGTTCATTTTTTACCTGGGTTTCAAACAACGGGTTCATGTTTGACTCGAAGTTCAGGTTCATGTTTGACCTAGGTTTCAAACAACGGGTTCGTGTTTGACTCGAAGTTTAGGTTCATGTTTGACCTGGGTTACAAACAACGGGTTCATGTTTAACTCGAAGTTTAGGTTCATGTTTGACCTGGGTTTCAAACAATGGTTTCATGTTTGACTCGGAGTTAAGGTTCATGTTTGACCTGGGTTTCAAACAGCGGGTTAATGTTTAATTTGAAGTTTAGGTTCATGTTTGACCTGGGTTTCAAACAACGAGTTCATCTTTGACTCGAATTTTAGGTTCATGTTTGACCTGGGTTTCAAACAACGGGTTCATGTTTGACACAAAGTTTAGGTTTATGTTTAACCTGGGTTTCAAACAATGGTTTCATGTTTGACTCGAAGTTTAGGTTCATGTTTGACCTAGGTTTCAAACAACGGGTTCGTGTTTGACTCGAAGTTTAGGTTCATGTTTGACTTGGGTTTCAAACAACGGGTTCATGTTTGACTCGAAGTTTAGGTTCATGTTTGACCTGGGTTTCAAACAACGGGTTAATGTTTGACTCGAAGTTTAGGTTTATGTTTGACCTGGCTTCAAACAACGGGTTCATGTTTGACTCGAAGTTTAGGCCCATGTTTGACCTGGGTTTCAAACAACGGGTTCATGTTTGACTCAAAGTTTAGGTTCATGTTTGACCTGGGTTTCAAACAATGGGTTCATGTTTGACTCAAAATTAAGGTTCGTGTTTGACCTGGGTTTCAAACAACGGGTTCATGTTTGACTCAAAGTTTAGGTTTATATCGGACCTAGGTTTCAAACAACGGGTTCATGTTTGACTCAAAGTTTAGGTTCATGTTTGACCTGGGTTTCAAACAACGGGTTCATGTTTGACTCGAAGTTTAAGTTCATATCTGACTTGGGTTTCAAACAATGGGTTCATGTTTGACTCGAAATTTATGTTCATGTTTGACCTGGGTTTCAAACAACGGGTTCATGTTTGACTCGAAGTTTAGGTTCATATCTGACCTGGGTTTCAAACAACGGATTCATGTTTGACTCGAAGTTTAGGTTCATGTTTGACCTGGGTTTCAAACAACGGGTTCATGTTTGACTCGAAGTTTAGGCTCATGTTTGACCTGGGTTTCAAACAACGGGTTCATGTTTGACTCGAAGGTTAGGTTCATTTTTTACCTGGGTTTCAAACAACGGGTTCATGTTTGACTCGAAGTTTAGGTTCATACCTGACCTGGTTTCAAACAACGGATTCATGTTTGACTCGAAGTTTAGTTTCATGTTTGACCTGGGCTTCAAACAACAGGTTCATGTTTGAATCGAAGTTTAGGTTCACGTTTTACCTGGGCTTCAAACAACGAGTTCATGTTTGACTCGAAGTTTTGGCTCATGTTTGACCTGGGTTTCAAACAACGGGTTCATGTTTGACTCAAAGTTTAGGTTCAGGTTTGACCTGGGTTTCAAACAACGGGTTCATGTTTGACTCGAAGTTTAGGTTCATATCTGACCTGGGTTTCAAACAACGGGTTCATGTTTGACTCGAAGTTTAGGTTCATGTTTGACCTGGGTTTCAAACAACGGGTTCATGTTTGACTCGAAGTTTAGGTTTATGTTTGACCTGGCTTCAAACAACGGGTTCATGTTTCACTCGAAGTTTAGGCACATGTTTGACCTGGGTTTCAAACAACGGGTTCATGTTTGACTCAAAGTTAAGGTTCGTGTCTGACCTGGGTTTCAAACAACGGGTTCATGTTTGACTCAAAGTTTAGGTTCATATCGGACCTAGGTTTCAAACAACGGGTTCATGTTTGACTCAAAGTTTAGGTTCATGTTTGACCTGGGTTTCAAACAACGGGTTCATGTTTGACTCGAAGTTTAGGTTCATATCTGACTTGGGTTTCAAACAATGGGTTCATGTTTGACTCGAAATTTAAGTTCATGTTTGACCTGGGTTTCAAACAACGGGTTCATGTTTGACTCGAAGTTTAGGTTCATATCTGACCTGGGTTTCAAACAACGGATTCATGTTTGACTCGAAGTTTAGGTTCATGTTTGACCTGGGTTTCAAACAACGGGTTCATGTTTGACTCGAAGTTTAGGTTCATTTTTTACCTGGGTTTCAAACAACGGGTTCATGTTTGACTCGAAGTTTAGGTTCATACCTGACCTGGTTTCAAACAACGGGTTCATGTTTGACTCGAAGTTTAGTTTCATGTTTGACCTGGGCTTCAAACAACAGGTTCATGTTTGAATCGAAGTTTAGGTTCATGTTTTACCTGGGCTTCAAACAATGAGTTCATGTTTGACTCGAAGTTTAGGCTCATGTTTGACCTGGGTTTCAAACAACGGGTTCATGTTTGACTCAAAGTTTAGGTTCATGTTTGACCTGGGTTTCAAACAACGGGTTCATGTTTGACTCAAAGTTTAGGTTCATATCTGACCTGGGCTTCAAACAACGGGGTCATGTTTGACTCAAAGTTTAGGTTCATGTTTGACCTGGGTTTCAAACAAGGGGTTCATGTTTGACTCGAAGTTTTGGTTCATTTTTGACCTAGGTTTCAAACAACGGGTTCATGTTTGACTCGAAGTTTAGGTTCATTTTTTACCTGGGTTTCAAACAACGGGTTCATGTTTGACTCGAAGTTCAGGTTCATGTTTGACCTGGGTTTCAAACACCGGTTTCATGTTTGACTCGATGTTTAGGTTCATGTTTGACCTGGGTTTCAAACAATGAGTTCATGTTTGACTCGAAGTTTAGGTTCATATCTGACCTGGGTTTCAAACAACGGATTCATGTTTGACTCGTAGTTTAGGATCATGTTTGACCTGGGTTTCAAACAACGAGTTCATGTTTGACTCGAAGTTTAGCTTCATGTTTGACCTGGGTTTCAAACAACGGGTTCATGTTTGACTCGAAGTTTAGGTTCATACCTGACCTGGTTTCAAACAACGGGCTCATGTTTGACTCGAAGTTTAGTTTCATGTTTGACCTAGGATTCAAACAACAGGTTCATGTTTGAATCGAAGTTTAGGTTCATGTTTTACCTGGGCTTCAAACAACGGGTTCATGTTTGACTCGAAGTTTAGGCTCATGTTTGACCTGGGTTTCAAACAACGGGTTCATGTTTGACTCGAAGTTTAGGTTCATATCTGACTTGGGTTTCAAACAACGGGTTCATGTTTGACTCGAAGTTTAGGTTCATGTTTGACCTGGGTTTCAAACAACGGGTTCATGTTTGACTCGAAGTTTAGGTTCATTTTTCACCTGGGTTTAAAACAACGGGTTCATGTTTGACTCGAAGTTTAGGCTCATTTTTTTCCTGGGTTTCAAACAACGGGTTCATGATTGACTCGAAGTCTAGGTTCATATCTGACCTGGTTTCAAACAACGGGTTCATGTTTGACTCAAAGTTTAGGACCATGTTTGACTTGAGTTTCAAACAACGGGTTCATGTATAACTCGAAGTTTAGCTTCATGTTTGACCTGGGCTTCAAACAACAGTTTCATGTTTGACTCGAAGTTTAGGTTCATGTTTGACCTAGGTTTCAAACAACGGGTTCGTGTTTGACTCGAAGTTTAGGTTCATGTTTGACTTGGGTTTCAAACAACGGGTTCATGTTTAACTCGAAGTTTAGGTTCATGTTTGACCTGGGTTTCAAACAATGGTTTCATGTTTGACTCGGAGTTAAGGTTCATGTTTGACCTGGGTTTCAAACGCGGGTTAATGTTTAATTTGAAGTTTAGGTTCATGTTTGACCTGGGTTTCAAACAACGAGTTCATCTTTGACACGAATTTTAGGTTCATGTTTGACCTGGGTTTCAAACAACGGGTTCATGTTTGACACAAAGTTTACGTTTATGTTTAACCTGGGTTTCAAACAATGGTTTCATGTTTGACTCGAAGTTTAGGTTCATGTTTGACCTAGGTTTCAAACAACGGGTTCATGTTTGACTCGAAGTTTAGGTTCAATTTTTACCTGGGTTTCAAACAACGGGTTCATGATTGACTCGAAGTCTAGGTTCATATCTGACCTGGTTTCAAACAACGGGTTCATGTTTGACTCAAAGTTTAGGACCATGTTTGACTTGAGTTTCAAACAACGGGTTCGTGTATAACTCGAAGTTTAGCTTCATGTTTGACCTAGGCTTCAAACAACGGTTTCATGTTTGACTCGAAGTTTAGGTTCATGTTTGACCTAGGTTTCAAACAACGGGTTCGTGTTTGACTCGAAGTTTAGGTTCAAGTTTGACTTGGGTTTCAAACAACGGGTTCATGTTTAACTCGAAGTTTAGGTTCATGTTTGACTTGGGTTTCAAACAACGGGTTCATTATTGACTCGAAGTTTAGGTTCATGTTTGACCTGGTTTTCAAACAACGGGTTAATGTTTGACTCGAAGTTTAGGTTTATGTTTGACCTGGCTTCAAACAACGGGTTCATGTTTGACTCGAAGTTTAGGCACATGTTTGACCTGGGTTTCAAACAACGGGTTCATGTTTGACTCAAAGTTTAGGTTCATGTTTGACCTGGGTTTCAAACAACAGGTTCATGTTTGACTCGAAGTTTAGGTTCATATCTGACCTGGGTTTCAAACAACGGATTCATGTTTGACTCGAAGTTTAGGTTCATGTTTGACCTGGGTTTCAAACAACGGGTTCATGTTTGACTCGAAGTTTAGGTTCATGTTTGACCTGGGTTTCAAACAACGGGTTCATGTTTGACTCGAAGTTTAGGTTCATTTTTTACCTGGGTTTCAAACAACGGGTTCATGTTTGACTCGAAGTTTAGGTTCATACCTGACCTGGTTTCAAACAACGGGTTCATGTTTGACTCGAAGTTTAGTTTCATGTTTGACCTGGGCTTCAAACAACAGGTTCATGTTTGAATCGAAGTTTAGGTTCATGTTTTACCTGGGCTTCAAACAACGAGTTCATGTTTGACTTGAAGTTTAGGCTCATGTTTGACCTGGGTTTCAAACAACGGGTTCATGTTTGACTCTAAGTTTAGGTTCATGTTTGACCTGGGTTTCAAACAACGGGTTCATGTTTGACTCGAAGTTTAGGTTCATATCTGACCTGGGTTTCAAACAACGGGGTCATGTTTGACTCGAAGTTTAGGTTCATGTTTAACCTGGGTTTCAAACAAGGGGTTCATGTTTGACTCGAAGTTTAGGTTCATTTTTGACCTAGGTTTCAAACAACGGGTTCATGTTTGACTCGAAGTTTAGGTTCATTTTTACCTGGGTTTCAAACAACGGGTTCATGTTTGACTCGGAGTTAAGGTTCATGTTTGACCTGGGTTTCAAACAGCGGGTTAATGTTTAATTTGAAGTTTAGGTTCATGTTTGACCTGGGTTTCAAACAACGAGTTCATCTTTGACTCGAATTTTAGGTTCATGTTTGACCTGGGTTTCAAACAACGGGTTCATGTTTGACTCGAAGTTTAGGTTCATTTTTCACCTGGGTTTAAAACAACGGGTTCATGTTTGACTCGAAGTTTAGGTTCATTTTTTACCTGGGTTTCAAACAACGGGTTCATGATTGACTCGAAGTCTAGGTTCATATCTGACCTGGTTTCAAACAACGGGTTCATGTTTGACTCAAAGTTTAGGACCATGTTTGACTTGAGTTTCAAACAACGGGTTCATGTATAACTCGAAGTTTAGCTTCATGTTTGACCTGAGCTTCAAACAACGGTTTCATGTTTGACTCGAAGTTTAGGTTCATGTTTGACCTAGGTTTCAAACAACGGGTACGTGTTTGACTCGAAGTTTAGGTTCATGTTTGACTTGGGTTTCAAACAACGGGTTCATGTTTAACTCGAAGTTTAGGTTCATGTTTGACCTGGGTTTCAAACAATGGTTTCATGTTTGACTCGGAGTTAAGGTTCATGTTTGACCTGGGTTTCAAACAGCGGGTTAATGTTTAATTTGAAGTTTAGGTTCATGTTTGACCTGGGTTTCAAACAACGAGTTCATCTTTGACTCGAATTTTAGGTTCATGTTTGACCTGGGTTTCAAACAACGGGTTCATGTTTGACACAAAGTTTACGTTTATGTTTAACCTGGGTTTCAAACAATGGTTTCATGTTTGACTCGAAGTTTAGGTTCATGTTTGACCTAGGTTTCAAACAACGGGTTCGTGTTTGACTCGAAGTTTAGGTTCATGTTTGACTTGGGTTTCAAACAACGGGTTCATTATTGACTCGAAGTTTAGGTTCATGTTTGACCTGGGTTTCAAACAACGGGTTAATGTTTGACTCGAAGTTTAGGTTTATGTTTGACCTGGCTTCAAACAACGGGTTCATGTTTGACTCGAAGTTTAGGCACATGTTTGACCTGGGTTTCAAACAACGGGTTCATGTTTGACTCGAAGTTTAGGTTCATTTTTCACCTGGGTTTAAAACAACGGGTTCATGTTTGACTCGAAGTTTAGGTTCATTTTTTACCTGGGTTTCAAACAACGGGTTCATGATTGACTCGAAGTCTAGGTTCATATCTGACCTGGTTTCAAACAACGGGTTCATGTTTGACTCAAAGTTTAGGACCATGTTTGACTTGAGTTTCAAACAACGGGTTCATGTATAACTCGAAGTTTAGCTTCATGTTTGACCTGGGCTTCAAACAACGGTTTCATGTTTGACTCGAAGTTTAGGGTCATATTTGACCTAGGTTTCAAACAACGGGTTCGTGTTTGACTCGAAGTTTAGGTTCAAGTTTGACTTGGGTTTCAAACAACGGGTTCATGTTTAACTCGAAGTTTAGGTTCATGTTTGACCTGGGTTTCAAACAATGGTTTCATGTTTGACTCGGAGTTAAGGTTCATGTTTGACCGGGGTTTCAAACAGCGGGTTAATGTTTAATTCGAAGTTTAGGTTCATGTTTGACCTGGGTTTCAAACAACGAGTTCATCTTTGACTCGAATTTTAGGTTCATGTTTGACCTGGGTTTCAAACAACTGGTTCATGTTTGACACAAAGTTTACGTTTATGTTTAACCTGGGTTTCAAACAATGGTTTCATGTTTGACTCGAAGTTTAGGTTCATGTTTGACCTAGGTTTCAAACAACGGGTTCGTGTTTGACTCGAAGTTTAGGTTCATGTTTGACTTGGGTTTCAAACAACGGGTTCATTATTGACTCGAAGTTTAGGTTCATGTTTGACCTGGTTTCAAACAACGGGTTCATGTTTGACTCGAAGTTTAGGTTCATTTTTTACCTGGGTTTCAAACAACGGGTTCATGATTGACTCGAAGTCTAGGTTCATATCTGACCTGGTTTCAAACAACGGGTTCATGTTTGACTCAAAGTTTAGGACCATGTTTGACTTGAGTTTCAAACAACGGGTTCATGTATAACTCGAAGTTTAGCTTCATGTTTGACCTAGGCTTCAAACAACGGTTTCATGTTTGACTCGAAGTTTAGGTTCATGTTTGACCTAGGTTTCAAACAACGGGTTCGTGTTTGACTCGAAGTTTAGGTTCAAGTTTGACTTGGGTTTCAAACAACGGTTTCATGTTTAACTCGAAGTTTAGGTTCATGTTTGACTTGGGTTTCAAACAACGGGTTCATTATTGACTCGAAGTTTAGGTTCATGTTTGACCTGGTTTTCAAACAACGGGTTAATGTTTGACTCGAAGTTTAGGTTTATGTTTGACCTGGCTTCAAACAACGGGTTCATGTTTGACTCGAAGTTTAGGCACATGTTTGACCTGGGTTTCAAACAACGGGTTCATGTTTGACTCAAAGTTTAGGTTCATGTTTGACCTGGGTTTCAAACAACAGGTTCATGTTTGACTCGAAGTTTAGGTTCATATCTGACCTGGGTTTCAAACAACGGATTCATGTTTGACTCGAAGTTTAGGTTTATGTTTGACCTTGGTTTCAAACAACGGCTTCATGTTTGACTCGAAGTTTAGGTTCATGTTTGACCTGGGTTTCAAACAACGGGTTCATGTTTGACTCGAAGTTTAGGTTCATTTTTTACCTGGGTTTCAAACAACGGGTTCATGTTTGACTCGAAGTTTAGGTTCATACCTGACCTGGTTTCAAACAACGGGTTCATGTTTGACTCGAAGTTTAGTTTCATGTTTGACCTGGGCTTCAAACAACAGGTTCATGTTTGAATCGAAGTTTAGGTTCATGTTTTACCTGGGCTTCAAACAACGAGTTCATGTTTGACTCGAAGTTTAGGCTCATGTTTGACCTGGGTTTCAAACAACGGGTTCATGTTTGACTCAAAGTTTAGGTTCATGTTTGACCTGGGTTTCAAACAACGGGTTCATGTTTGACTCGAAGTTTAGGTTCATATCTGACCTGGGTTTCAAACAACGGGGTCATGTTTGACTCGAAGTTTAGGTTCATGTTTAACCTGGGTTTCAAACAAGGGGTTCATGTTTGACTCGAAGTTTAGGTTCATTTTTGACCTAGGTTTCAAACAACGGGTTCATGTTTGACTCGGAGTTAAGGTTCATGTTTGACCTGGGTTTCAAACAGCGGGTTAATGTTTAATTTGAAGTTTAGGTTCATGTTTGACCTGGGTTTCAAACAACGAGTTCATCTTTGACTCGAATTTTAGGTTCATGTTTGACCTGGGTTTCAAACAACGGGTTCATGTTTGACTCGTAGTTTAGGTTCATTTTTCACCTGGGTTTAATACAACGGGTTCATGTTTGACTCGAAGTTTAGGTTCATTTTTTACCTGGGTTTCAAACAACGGGTTCATGATTGACTCGAAGTCTAGGTTCATATCTGACCTGGTTTCAAACAACGGGTTCATGTTTGACTCAAAGTTTAGGACCATGTTTGACTTGAGTTTCAAACAACGGGTTCATGTATAACTCGAAGTTTAGCTTCATGTTTGACCTGGGATTCAAACAACGGTTTCATGTTTGACTCGAAGTTTAGGTTCATGTTTGACCTAGGTTTCAAACAACGGGTTCGTGTTTGACTCGAAGTTTAGGTTCATGTTTGACTTGGGTTTCAAACAACGGGTTCATGTTTAACTCGAAGTTTAGGTTCATGTTTGACCTGGGTTTCAAACAATGGTTTCATGTTTGACTCGGAGTTAAGGTTCATGTTTGACCTGGGTTTCAAACAGCGGGTTAATGTTTAATTTGAAGTTTAGGTTCATGTTTGACCTGGGTTTCAAACAACGAGTTCATCTTTGACTCGAATTTTAGGTTCATGTTTGACCTGGGTTTCAAACAACGGGTTCATGTTTGACACAAAGTTTACGTTTATGTTTAACCTGGGTTTCAAACAATGGTTTCACGTTTGACTCGAAGTTTAGGTTCATGTTTGACCTAGGTTTCAAACAACGGGTTCGTGTTTGACTCGAAGTTTAGGTTCATGTTTGACTTGGGTTTCAAACAACGGGTTCATTATTGACTCGAAGTTTAGGTTCATGTTTGACCTGGGTTTCAAACAACGGGTTAATGTTTGACTCGAAGTTTAGGTTTATGTTTGACCTGGCTTCAAACAACGGGTTCATGTTTGACTCGAAGTTTAGGCACATGTTTGACCTGGGTTTCAAACAACGGGTTCATGTTTGACTCAAAGTTTAGGTTCATGTTTGACCTGGGTTTCAAACAACAGGTTCATGTTTGACTCGAAGTTTAGGTTCATATCTGACCTGGGTTTCAAACAACGGGTTCATGATTGACTCGAAGTCTAGGTTCATATCTGACCTGGTTTCAAACAACGGGTTCATGTTTGACTCAAAGTTTAGGACCATGTTTGACTTGAGTTTCAAACAACGGGTTCATGTATAACTCGAAGTTTAGCTTCATGTTTGACCTGGGCTTCAAACAACGGTTTCATGTTTGACTCGAAGTTTAGGTTCATGTTTGACCTAGGTTTCAAACAACGGGTTCGTGTTTGACTCGAAGTTTAGGTTCATGTTTGACTTGGGTTTCAAACAACGGGTTCATGTTTAACTCGAAGTTTAGGTTCATGTTTGACCTGGGTTTCAAACAATGGTTTCATGTTTGACTCGGAGTTAAGGTTCATGTTTGACCTGGGTTTCAAACAGCGGGTTAATGTTTAATTTGAAGTTTAGGTTCATGTTTGACATGGGTTTCAAACAACGAGTTCATCTTTGACTCGAATTTTAGGTTCATGTTTGACCTGGGTTTCAAACAACGGGTTCATGTTTGACCCAAAGTTTACGTTTATGTTTAACCTGGGTTTCAAACAATGGTTTCACGTTTGACTCGAAGTTTAGGTTCATGTTTGACCTAGGTTTCAAACAACGGGTTCGTGTTTGACCCGAAGTTTAGGTTCATGTTTGACTTGGGTTTCAAACAACGGGTTCAATATTGACTCGAAGTTTAGGTTCATGTTTGACCTGGGTTTCAAACAACGGGTTAATGTTTGACTCGAAGTTTAGGTTTATGGTTGACCTGGCTTCAAACAACGGGTTCATGTTTGACTCGAAGTTTAGGCACATGTTTGACCTGGGTTTCAAACAACGGTATCATGTTTGACTCAAAGTTTAGGTTCATGTTTGACCTGGGTTTCAAACAACAGGTTCATGTTTGACTCGAAGTTTAGGTTCATATCTGACCTGGGTTTCAAACAACGGATTCATGTTTGACTCGAAGTTTAGGTTCATGTTTGACCTGGGTTTCAAACAACGGGTTCATGTTTGACTCGAAGTTTAGGTTCATGTTTGACCTGGGTTTCAAACAACGGGTTCATGTTTGACTCGAAGTTTAGGTTCATTTTTTACCTGGGTTTCAAACAACGGGTTCATGTTTGACTCGAAGTTTAGGTTCATACCTGACCTGGTTTCAAACAACGGGTTCATGTTTGACTCGAAGTTTAGTTTCATGTTTGACCTGGGCTTCAAACAACAGGTTCATGTTTGAATCGAAGTTTAGGTTCATGTTTTACCTGGGCTTCAAACAACGAGTTCATGTTTAACTCGAAGTTTAGGCTCATGTTTGACCTGGGTTTCAAACAACGGGTTCATGTTTGACTCAAAGTTTAGGTTCATGTTTGACCTGGGTTTCAAACAACGGGTTCATGTTTGACTCGAAGTTTAGGTTCATATCTGACCTGGGTTTCAAACAACGGGGTCATGTTTGACTCGAAGTTTAGGTTCATGTTTAACCTGGGTTTCAAACAAGGGGTTCATGTTTGACTCGAAGTTTAGGTTTATTTTTGACCTAGGTTTCAAACAACGGGTTCATGTTTGACTCGAAGTTTAGGTTCATTTTTACCTGGGTTTCAAACAACGGGTTCATGTTTGACTCGGAGTTAAGGTTCATGTTTGACCTGGGTTTCAAACAGCGGGTTAATGTTTAATTTGAAGTTTAGGTTCATGTTTGACCTGGGTTTCAAACAACGAGTTCATCTTTGACTCGAATTTTAGGTTCATGTTTGACCTGGGTTTCAAACAACGGGTTCATGTTTGACTCGAAGTTTAGGTTCATTTTTCACCTGGGTTTAAAACAACGGGTTCATGTTTGACTCGAAGTTTAGGTTCATTTTTTACCTGGGTTTCAAACAACGGGTTCATGATTGACTCGAAGTCTAGGTTCATATCTGACCTGGTTTCAAACAACGGGTTCATGTTTGACTCAAAGTTTAGGACCATGTTTGACTTAAGTTTCAAACAACGGGTTCATGTATAACTCGAAGTTTAGCTTCATGTTTGACCTGGGCTTCAAACAACGGTTTCATGTTTGACTCGAAGTTTAGGTTCATGTTTGACCTAGGTTTCAAACAACGGGTTCGTGTTTGACTCGAAGTTTAGGTTCATGTTTGACTTGGGTTTCAAACAACGGGTTCATGTTTAACTCGAAGTTTAGGTTCATGTTTGACCTGGGTTTCAAACATTGGTTTCATGTTTGACTCGGAGTTAAGGTTCATGTTTGACCTGGGTTTCAAACAGCGGGTTAATGTTTAATTTGAAGTTTAGGTTCAAGTTTGACATGGGTTTCAAACAACGAGTTCATCTTTGACTCGAATTTTAGGTTCATGTTTGACCTGGGTTTCAAACAACGGGTTCATGTTTGACACAAAGTTTACGTTTATGTTTAACCTGGGTTTCAAACAATGGTTTCACGTTTGACTCGAAGTTTAGGTTCATGTTTGACCTAGGTTTCAAACAACGGGTTCGTGTTTGACTCGAAGTTTAGGTTCATGTTTGACTTGGGTTTCAAACAACGGGTTCAATATTGACTCAAAGTTTAGGTTCATGTTTGACCTGGGTTTCAAACAACGGGTTAATGTTTGACTCGAAGTTTACGTTTATGTTTGACCTGGCTTCAAACAACGGGTTCATGTTTGACTCGAAGTTTAGGCACATGTTTGACCTGGGTTTCAAACAACGGGTTCATGTTTGACTCAAAGTTTAGGTTCATGTTTGACCTGGGTTTCAAACAACAGGTTCATGTTTGACTCGAAGTTTAGGTTCATATCTGACCTGGGTTTCAAACAACGGATTCATGTTTGACTCGAAGTTTAGGTTCATGTTTGACCTGGGTTTCAAACAACGGGTTCATGTTTGACTCGAAGTTTAGGTTCATGTTTGACCTGGGTTTCAAACAACGGGTTCATGTTTGTCTCGAAGTTTAGGTTCATTTTTTACCTGGGTTTCAAACAACGGGTTCATGTTTGACTCGAAGTTTAGGTTCATACCTGACCTGGTTTCAAACAACGGGTTCATGTTTGACTCGAAGTTTAGTTTCATGTTTGACCTGGGATTCAAACAACAGGTTCATGTTTGAATCGAAGTTTAGGTTCATGTTTTACCTGGGCTTCAAACAACGGGTTCATGTTTGACTCGAAGTTTAGGCTCATGTTTGACCTGGGTTTCAAACAACGGGTTCATGTTTGACTCAAAGTTTAGGTTCATGTTTGACCTGGGTTTCAAACAACGGGTTCATGTTTGACTCGAAGTTTAGGTTCATATCTGACCTGGGTTTCAAACAACGGGGTCATGTTTGACTCGAAGTTTAGGTTCATGTTTAACCTGGGTTTCAAACAAGGGGTTCATGTTTGACTCGAAGTTTAGGTTCATGTTTGACCTGGGTTTCAAACAACGGGTTAATGTTTGACTCGAAGTTTAGGTTTATGTTTGACCTGGCTTCAAACAACGGGTTCAAGTTTGACTCGAAGTTTAGGCACATGTTTGACCTGGGTTTCAAACAACGGGTTCATGTTTGACTCAAAGTTTAGGTTCATGTTTGACCTGGGTTTCAAACAACAGGTTCATGTTTGACTCGAAGTTTAGGTTCATATCTGACCTGGGTTTCAAACAACGGATTCATGTTTGACTGGAAGTTTAGGTTCATGTTTGACCTGGGTTTCAAACAACGGGTTCATGTTTGACTCGAAGTTTAGGTTCATGTTTGACCTGGGTTTCAAACAACGGGTTCATGTTTGACTCGATGTTTAGGTTCATTTTTTACCTGGGTTTCAAACAACGGGTTCATGTTTGACTCGAAGTTTAGGTTCATACCTGACCTGGTTTCAAACAACGGGTTCATGTTTGACTCGAAGTTTAGTTTCATTTTTGACCTGGGCTTCAAACAACAGGTTCATGTTTGAATCGAAGTTTAGGTTCATGTTTTACCTGGGCTTCAAACAACGAGTTCATGTTTGACTCGAAGTTTAGGCTCATGTTTGACCTGGGTTTCAAACAACGGGTTCATGTTTGACTCAAAGTTTAGGTTCATGTTTGACCTGGGTTTCAAACAACGGGTTCATGTTTGACTCGAAGTTTAGGTTCATATCTGACCTGGGTTTCAAACAACGGGGTCATGTTTGACTCGAAGTTTAGGTTCATGTTTAACCTGGGTTTCAAACAAGGGGTTCATGTTTGACTCGAAGTTTAGGTTCATTTTTGACCTAGGTTTCAAACAACGGGTTCATGTTTGACTCGAAGTTTAGGTTCATTTTTACCTGGGTTTCAAACAACGGGTTCATGTTTGACTCGAAGTTTAGGTTCATGTTTGACCTGGGTTTCAAACACCGGTTTCATGTTTGACTCGATGTTTAGGTTCATGTTTGACCTGGGTTTCAAACAACGGGTTCATGTTTGACTCGAAGTTTAGGTTCATATCTGACCTGGGTTTCAAACAACGGATTCATGTTTGACTCGAAGTTTAGGTTCATGTTTTACCTGGGTTTCAAACAACGGGTTCATGTTTGACTCGAAGTTTAGGTTCATGTTTGACCTGGGTTTCAAACAACTGGTTCATGTTTGACTCGAAGTTTAGGTTCATGTTTGACCTGGGTTTCAAACAACGGGTTAATGTTTGACTCGAAGTTTGGGTTTATGTTTGACCTGGCTTCAAACAACGGGTTCATGTTTGACTCGAAGTTTAGGCACATGTTTGACCTGGGTTTCAAACAACGGGTTCATGTTTGACTCAAAGTTTAGGTTCATGTTTGACCTGGGTTTCAAACAACAGGTTCATGTTTGACTCGAAGTTTAGGTTCATATCTGACCTGGGTTTCAAACAACGGATTCATGTTTGACTCGAAGTTTAGGTTCATGTTTGACCTGGGTTTCAAACAACGGGTTCATGTTTGACTCGAAGTTTAGGTTCATGTTTGACCTGGGTTTCAAACAACGGGTTCATGTTTGACTCGAAGTTTAGGTTCATTTTTTACCTGGGTTTCAAACAACGGGTTCATGTTTGACTCGAAGTTTAGGTTCATACCTGACCTGGTTTCAAACAACGGGTTCATGTTTGACTCGAAGTTTAGTTTCATGTTTGACCTGGGCTTCAAACAACAGGTTCATGTTTGAATCGAAGTTTAGGTTCATGTTTTACCTGGGCTTCAAACAACGAGTTCATGTTTGACTCGAAGTTTAGGCTCATGTTTGACCTGGGTTTCAAACAACGGGTTCATGTTTGACTCAAAGTTTAGGTTCATGTTTGACCTGGGTTTCAAACAACGGGTTCATGTTTGACTCGAAGTTTAGGTTCATATCTGACCTGGGTTTCAAACAACGGGTTCGTGTTTGACTCGAAGTTTAGGTTCATGTTTGACTTGGGTTTCAAACAACGGGTTCATTATTGACTCGAAGTTTAGGTTCATGTTTGACCTGGGTTTCAAACAACGGGTTAATGTTTGACTCGAAGTTTAGGTTTATGTTTGACCTGGCTTCAAACAACGGGTTCATGTTTGACTCGAAGTTTAGGCACATGTTTGACCTGGGTTTCAAACAACGGGTTCATGTTTGACTCAAAGTTTAGGTTCATGTTTGACCTGGGTTTCAAACAACAGGTTCATGTTTGACTCGAAGTTTAGGTTCATATCTGACCTGGGTTTCAAACAACGGATTCATGTTTGACTCGAAGTTTAGGTTCATGTTTGACCTGGGTTTCAAACAACGGGTTCATGTTTGACTCGAAGTTTAGGTTCATGTTTGACCTGGGTTTCAAACAACGGGTTCATGTTTGACTCGAAGTTTAGGTTCATTTTTTACCTGGGTTTCAAACAACGGGTTCATGTTTGACTCGAAGTTTAGGTTCATACCTGACCTGGTTTCAAACAACGGGTTCATGTTTGACTCGAAGTTTAGTTTCATGTTTGACCTGGGCTTCAAACAACAGGTTCATGTTTGAATCGAAGTTTAGGTTCATGTTTTACCTGGGCTTCAAACAACGAGTTCATGTTTGACTCGAAGTTTAGGCTCATGTTTGACCTGGGTTTCAAACAACGGGTTCATGTTTGACTCAAAGTTTAGGTTCATGTTTGGCCTGGGTTTCAAACAACGGGTTCATGTTTGACTCAAAGTTTAGGTTCATATCTGACCTGGGTTTCAAACAACGGGGTCATGTTTGACTCGAAGTTTAGGTTCATGTTTAACTTGGGTTTCAAACAAGGGGTTCATGTTTGACTCAAAGTTTAGGTTCATATCTGACCTGGGTTTCAAACAACGGGGTCATGTTTGACTCGAAGTTTAGGTTCATGTTTAACCTGGGTTTCAAACAAGGGGTTCATGTTTGACTCGAAGTTTAGGTTCATTTTTGACCTAGGTTTCAAACAACGGGTTCATGTTTGACTCGAAGTTTAGGTTCATTTTTACCTGGGTTTCAAACAACGGGTTCATGTTTGACTCGAAGTTTAGGTTCATGTTTGACCTGGGTTTCAAACACCGGTTTCATGTTTGACTCGATGTTTAGGTTCATGTTTGACCTGGGTTTCAAACAACGGGTTCATGTTTGACTCGAAGTTTAGGTTCATATCTGACCTGGGTTTCAAACAACGGATTCATGTTTGACTCGAAGTTTAGGATCAAGTTTGACCTGGGTTTCAAACAACGGGTTCATGTTTGACTCGAAGCTTAGGTTCATGTTTGACCTGGGTTTCAAACAACGGGTTCATGTTTGACTCGAAGTTTAGGTTCATACCTGACCTGGTTTCAAACAACGGGTTCATGTTTGACTCGAAGTTTAGTTTCATGTTTGACCTGGGATTCAAACAACAGGTTCATGTTTGAATCGAAGTTTAGGTTCATGTTTTACCTGGGCTTCAAACAACGGGTTCATGTTTGACTCGAAGTTTAGGCTCATGTTTGACCTGGGTTTCAAACAACGGGTTCATGTTTGACTCGAAGTTTAGGTTCATATCTGACTTGGGTTTCAAACAACGGGTTCATGTTTGACTCGAAGTTTAGGTTCATTTTTGACCTGGGTTTAAAACAACGGGTTCATGTTTGACTCGAAGTTTAGGTTCATTTTTTACCTGGGTTTCAAACAACAGGTTCATGTTTGACTCGAAGTCTAGGATCATATCTGACCTGGTTTCAAACAACGGGTTCATGTTTGACTCAAAGTTTAGGACCATGTTTGACTTGAGTTTCAAACAACGGGTTCATGTATGAGTCGAAGTTTAGGTTCATGTTTGACCTAGGTGTCAAACAACGGGTTCATGTATGACTCGAAGTTTAGGTTCACGTTTGACCTGGGCTTCAAACAACGGTTTCATTTTTGACTCAAAGTTTAGGTTCATGTTTGACCTGGGTTTCAAACAACGGGTTCGTGTTTGACTCGAAGTTTAGGTTCATGTTTGACCTGGGTTTCAAACAACGGGTTCATGTTTAACTCGAAGTTTAGGTTCATGTTTGACCTGGGTTTCAAACAATGGTTTCATGTTTGACTCGGAGTTAAGGTTCATGTTTGACCTGGGTTTCAAACAACGGGTTAATGTTTGATTTGAAGTTTAGGTTCATGTTTGACCTGGGTTTCAAACAACGAGTTCATCTTTGACTCGAATTTTAGGTTCATGTTTGACCTGGGTTTCAAACAACGGGTTCATGTTTGACTTAAAGTTTAGGTTTATGTTTAACCTAGGTTTCAAACAATGGTTTCATGTTTGACTCGAAGTTTAGGTTCATGTTTGACCTAGGTTTCAAACAACGGGTTCGTGTTTGACTCGAAGTTTAGGTTCATGTTTGACTTGGGTTTCAAACAACGGGTTCATGTTTGACTCGAAGTTTAGGTTCATGTTTGACCTGGGTTTCAAACAACGGGTTAATGTTTGACTTGAAGTTTAGGTTTATGTTTGACCTGGCTTCAAACAACGGGTTCATGTTTGACTCGAAGTTTAGGCACATGTTTGACCTTGGTTTCAAACAACGGGTTCATGTTTGACTCAAAGTTAAGGTTCGTGTTTGACCTGGGTTTCAAACAACGGGTTCATGTTTGACTCAAAGTTTAGGTTCATATCGGACCTAGGTTTCAAACAACGGGTTCATGTTTGACTCAAAGTTTAGGTTCATGTTTGACCTGGGTTTCAAACAACGGGTTCATGTTTGACTCGAAGTTTAGGTTCATATCTGACTTGGGTTTCAAACAACGGGTTCATGTTTAACTAGAAATTTAGGTTCATGTTTGACCTGGGTTTCAAACAACGGGTTCATGTTTGACTCGAAGTTTAGGTTCATATCTGACCTGGGTTTCAAACAACGGATTCATGTTTGACTCGAAGTTTAGGTTCATGTTTGACCTGGGTTTCAAACAACGGGTTCATGTTTGACTCGAAGTTTAGGTTCATGTTTGACCTGGGTTTCAAACAACGGGTTCATGTTTGACTCGAAGTTTAGGTTCATTTTTTACCTGGGTTTCAAACAACAGGTTCATGTTTGACTCGAAGTTTAGGTTCATACCTGACCTGGTTTCAAACAACGGGTTCATGTTTGACTCGAAGTTTAGTTTCATGTTTGACCTGGGCTTCAAACAACAGGTTCATGTTTGAATCGAAGTTTAGGTTCATATTTTACCTGGGCTTCAAACAACGAGTTCATGTTTGACTCGAAGTTTAGGCTCATGTTTGACCTGGGTTTCAAACAACGGGTTCATGTTTGACTCAAAGTTTAGGTTCATGTTTGACCTGGGTTTTAAACAACGGGTTCATGCTTGACTCGAAGTTTAGGTTCCTATCTGACCTGGGTTTCAAACAACGGGGTCATGTTTGACTCGAAGTTTAGGTTCATTTTTGACCTGGGTTTCAAACAAGGGGTTCATGTTTGACTCGAAGTCTAGGTTCATTTTTGACCTAGGTTTCAAACAACGGGTTCATGTTTGACTCGAAGTTTAGGTTCATTTTTTACCTGGGTTTCAAACAACGGGTTCATGTTTGACTCGAAGTTTAGGTTCATGTTTGACCTGGGTTTCAAACACCGGTTTCATGTTTGACTTGATGTTTAGGTTCATGTTTGACCTGGGTTTCAAACAACGGGTTCATGTTTGACTCGAAGTTTAGGTTCATATCTGACCTGGGTTTCAAACAACGGATTCATGTTTGACTCGAAGTTTAGGTTCATGTTTGACCTGGGTTTCAAACACCGGTTTCATGTTTGACTCGATGTTTAGGGTCATGTTTGACCTGGGTTTCAAACAACGGGTTCATGTTTGACTCGAAGTTTAGGTTCATATCTGACTTGGGTTTCAAACAACGGGTTCATGTTTGACTCAAAGTTTAGGACCATGTTTGACTTGAGTTTCAAACAACGGGTTCATGTATGAGTCGAAGTTTAGGTTCATGTTTGACCTAGGTGTCAAACAACGGGTTCATGTATGACTCGAAGTTTAGGTTCACGTTTGACCTGGGCTTCAAACAACGGTTTCATTTTTGACTCAAAGTTTAGGTTCATGTTTGACCTGGGTTTCAAACAACGGGTTCGTGTTTGACTCGAAGTTTAGGTTCATGTTTGACCTGGGTTTCAAACAACGGGTTCATGTTTAACTCGAAGTTTAGGTTCATGTTTGACCTGGGTTTCAAACAATGGTTTCATGTTTGACTCGGAGTTAAGGTTCATGTTTGACCTGGGTTTCAAACAACGGGTTAATGTTTGATTTGAAGTTTAGGTTCATGTTTGACCTGGGTTTCAAACAACGAGTTCATCTTTGACTCGAATTTTAGGTTCATGTTTGACCTGGGTTTCAAACAACGGGTTCATGTTTGACTTAAAGTTTAGGTTTATGTTTAACCTAGGTTTCAAACAATGGTTTCATGTTTGACTCGAAGTTTAGGTTCATGTTTGACCTAGGTTTCAAACAACGGGTTCGTGTTTGACTCGAAGTTTAGGTTCATGTTTGACTTGGGTTTCAAACAACGGGTTCATGTTTGACTCGAAGTTTAGGTTCATGTTTGACCTGGGTTTCAAACAACGGGTTAATGTTTGACTTGAAGTTTAGGTTTATGTTTGACCTGGGCTTCAAACAACGGGTTCATGTTTGACTCGAAGTTTAGGTTCATACCTGACCTGGTTTCAAACAACGGGTTCATGTTTGACTCGAAGTTTAGTTTCATTTTTGACCTGGGCTTCAAACAACAGGTTCATGTTTGAATCGAAGTTTAGGTTCATGTTTTACCTGGGCTTCAAACAACGAGTTCATGTTTGACTCGAAGTTTAGGCTCATGTTTGACCTGGGTTTCAAACAACGGGTTCATGTTTGACTCAAAGTTTAGGTTCATGTTTGACCTGGGTTTCAAACAACGGGTTCATGTTTGACTCGAAGTTTAGGTTCATATCTGACCTGGGTTTCAAACAACGGGGTCATGTTTGACTCGAAGTTTAGGTTCATGTTTAACCTGGGTTTCAAACAAGGGGTTCATGTTTGACTCGAAGTTTAGGTTCATTTTTGACCTAGGTTTCAAACAACGGGTTCATGTTTGACTCGAAGTTTAGGTTCATTTTTACCTGGGTTTCAAACAACGGGTTCATGTTTGATTCGAAGTTTAGGTTCATGTTTGACCTGGGTTTCAAACACCGGTTTCATGTTTGACTCGATGTTTAGGTTCATGTTTGACCTGGGTTTCAAACAACGGGTTCATGTTTGACTCGAATGACCTGGGTTTCAAACAGCGGATTCATGTTTGACTCGAAGTTTAGGTTCATGTTTTACCTGGGTTTCAAACAACGGGTTCATGTTTGACTCGAAGTTTAGGTTCATGTTTGACCTGGGTTTCAAACAACTGGTTCATGTTTGACTCGAAGTTTAGGTTCATGTTTGACCTGGGTTTCAAACAACGGGTTAATGTTTGACTCGAAGTTTGGGTTTATGTTTGACCTGGCTTCAAACAACGGGTTCATGTTTGACTCGAAGTTTAGGCACATGTTTGACCTGGGTTTCAAACAACGGGTTCATGTTTGACTCAAAGTTTAGGTTCATGTTTGACCTGGGTTTCAAACAACAGGTTCATGTTTGACTCGAAGTTTAGGTTCATATCTGACCTGGGTTTCAAACAACGGATTCATGTTTGACTCGAGGTTTAGGTTCATGTTTGACCTGGGTTTCAAACAACGGGTTCATGTTTGACTCGAAGTTTAGGTTCATGTTTGACCTGGGTTTCAAACAACGGGTTCATGTTTGACTCGAAGTTTAGGTTCATTTTTTACCTGGGTTTCAAACAACGGGTTCATGTTTGACTCGAAGTTTAGGTTCATACCTGACCTGGTTTCAAACAACGGGGTCATGTTTGACTCGAAGTTTAGGTTCATGTTTAACCTGGGTTTCAAACAAGGGGTTCATGTTTGACTCGAAGTTTAGGTTCATTTTTGACCTAGGTTTCAAACAACGGGTTCATGTTTGACTCGAAGTTTAGGTTCATTTTTACCTGGGTTTCAAACAACGGGTTCATGTTTGACTCGAAGTTTAGGTTCATATCTGACCTGGGTTTCAAACAACGGGGTCATGTTTGACTCGAAGTTTAGGTTCATGTTTAACCTGGGTTTCAAACAAGGGGTTCATGTTTGACTCGAAGTTTAGGTTCATTTTTGACCTAGGTTTCAAACAACGGGTTCATGTTTGACTCGAAGTTTAGGTTCATTTTTACCTGGGTTTCAAACAACGGGTTCATGTTTGACTCGAAGTTTAGGTTCATTTTTGACCTAGGTTTCAAACAACGGGTTCATGTTTGACTCGAAGTTTAGGTTCATTTTTACCTGGGTTTCAAACAACGGGTTCATGTTTGATTCGAAGTTTAGGTTCATGTTTGACCTGGGTTTCAAACACCGGTTTCATGTTTGACTCGATGTTTAGGTTCATGTTTGACCTGGGTTTCAAACAACGGGTTCATGTTTGACTCGAATGACCTGGGTTTCAAACAGCGGATTCATGTTTGACTCGAAGTTTAGGTTCATGTTTTACCTGGGTTTCAAACAACGGGTTCATGTTTGACTCGAAGTTTAGGTTCATATCTGACCTGGGTTTCAAACAACGGGGTCATGTTTGACTCGAAGTTTAGGTTCATGTTTAACCTGGGTTTCAAACAAGGGGTTCATGTTTGACTCGAAGTTTAGGTTCATTTTTGACCTAGGTTTCAAACAACGGGTTCATGTTTGACTCGAAGTTTAGGTTCATTTTTACCTGGGTTTCAAACAACGGGTTCATGTTTGATTCGAAGTTTAGGTTCATGTTTGACCTGGGTTTCAAACACCGGTTTCATGTTTGACTCGATGTTTAGGTTCATGTTTGACCTGGGTTTCAAACAACGGGTTCATGTTTGACTCGAATGACCTGGGTTTCAAACAGCGGATTCATGTTTGACTCGAAGTTTAGGTTCATGTTTTACCTGGGTTTCAAACAACGGGTTCATGTTTGACTCGAAGTTTAGGTTCATGTTTGACCTGGGTTTCAAACAACTGGTTCATGTTTGACTCGAAGTTTAGGTTCATGTTTGACCTGGGTTTCAAACAACGGGTTAATGTTTGACTCGAAGTTTGGGTTTATGTTTGACCTGGCTTCAAACAACGGGTTCATGTTTGACTCGAAGTTTAGGCACATGTTTGACCTGGGTTTCAAACAACGGGTTCATGTTTGACTCAAAGTTTAGGTTCATGTTTGACCTGGGTTTCAAACAACAGGTTCATGTTTGACTCGAAGTTTAGGTTCATATCTGACCTGGGTTTCAAACAACGGATTCATGTTTGACTCGAGGTTTAGGTTCATGTTTGACCTGGGTTTCAAACAACGGGTTCATGTTTGACTCGAAGTTTAGGTTCATGTTTGACCTGGGTTTCAAACAACGGGTTCATGTTTGACTCGAAGTTTAGGTTCATTTTTTACCTGGGTTTCAAACAACGGGTTCATGTTTGACTCGAAGTTTAGGTTCATACCTGACCTGGTTTCAAACAACGGGTTCATGTTTGACTCGAAGTTTAGTTTCATGTTTGACCTGGGCTTCAAACAACAGGTTCATGTTTGAATCGAAGTTTAGGTTCATGTTTTACATGGGCTTCAAACAACGAGTTCATGTTTGACTCGAAGTTTAGGCTCATGTTTGACCTGGGTTTCAAACAACGGGTTCATGTTTGACTCAAAGTTTAGGTTCATGTTTGACCTGGGTTTCAAACAACGGGTTCATGTTTGACTCGAAGTTTAGGTTCATATCTGACCTGGGTTTCAAACAACGGGTTCGTGTTTGACTCGAAGTTTAGGTTCATGTTTGACTTGGGTTTCAAACAACGGGTTCATTATTGACTCGAAGTTTAGGTTCATGTTTGACCTGGGTTTCAAACAACGGGTTAATGTTTGACTCGAAGTTTAGGTTTATGTTTGACCTGGCTTCAAACAACGGGTTCATGTTTGACTCGAAGTTTAGGCACATGTTTGACCTGGGTTTCAAACAACGGGTTCATGTTTGACTCAAAGTTTAGGTTCATGTTTGACCTGGGTTTCAAACAACAGGTTTATGTTTGACTCGAAGTTTAGGTTCATATCTGACCTGGGTTTCAAACAACGGATTCATGTTTGACTCGAAGTTTAGGTTCATGTTTGACCTGGGTTTCAAACAACGGGTTCATGTTTGACTCGAAGTTTAGGTTCATGTTTGACCTGGGTTTCAAACAACGGGTTCATGTTTGACTCGAAGTTTAGGTTCATTTTTTACCTGGGTTTCAAACAACGGGTTCATGTTTGACTCGAAGTTTAGGTTCATACCTGACCTGGTTTCAAACAACGGGTTCATGTTTGACTCGAAGTTTAGTTTCATGTTTGACCTGGGCTTCAAACAACAGGTTCATGTTTGAATCGAAGTTTAGGTTCATGTTTTACCTGGGCTTCAAACAACGAGTTCATGTTTGACTCGAAGTTTAGGCTCATGTTTGACCTGGGTTTCAAACAACGGGTTCATGTTTGACTCAAAGTTTAGGTTCATGTTTGACCTGGGTTTCAAACAACGGGTTCATGTTTGACTCAAAGTTTAGGTTCATATCTGACCTGGGTTTCAAACAACGGGGTCATGTTTGACTCGAAGTTTAGGTTCATGTTTAACCTGGGTTTCAAACAAGGGGTTCATGTTTGACTCAAAGTTTAGGTTCATATCTGACCTGGGTTTCAAACAACGGGGTCATGTTTGACTCGAAGTTTAGGTTCATGTTTAACCTGGGTTTCAAACAAGGGGTTCATGTTTGACTCGAAGTTTAGGTTCATTTTTGACCTAGGTTTCAAACAACGGGTTCATGTTTGACTCGAAGTTTAGGTTCATTTTTACCTGGGTTTCAAACAACGGGTTCATGTTTGACTCGAAGTTTAGGTTCATGTTTGACCTGGGTTTCAAACACCGGTTTCATGTTTGACTCGATGTTTAGGTTCATGTTTGACCTGGGTTTCAAACAACGGGTTCATGTTTGACTCGAAGTTTAGGTTCATATCTGACCTGGGTTTCAAACAACGGATTCATGTTTGACTCGAAGTTTAGGATCAACTTTGACCTGGGTTTCAAACAACGGGTTCATGTTTGACTCGAAGTTTAGGTTCATGTTTGACCTGGGTTTCAAACAACGGGTTCATGTTTGACTCGAAGTTTAGGTTCATACCTGACCTGGTTTCAAACAACGGGTTCATGTTTGACTCGAAGTTTAGTTTCATGTTTGACCTGGGATTCAAACAACAGGTTCATGTTTGAATCGAACTTTAGGTTCATGTTTTACCTGGGCTTCAAACAACGGGTTCATGTTTGACTCAAAGTTTAGGCTCATGTTTGACCTGGGTTTCAAACAACGGGTTCATGTTTGACTCGAAGTTTAGGTTCATATCTGACTTGGGTTTCAAACAACGGGTTCATGTTTGACTCGAAGTTTAGGTTCATTTTTGACCTGGGTTTAAAACAACGGGTTCATGTTTGACTCGAAGTTTAGGTTCATTTTTTACCTGGGTTTCAAACAACGGGTTCATGTTTGACTCGATGTCTAGGTTCATATCTGACCTGGTTTCAAACAACGGGTTCATGTTTGACTCAAAGTTTAGGACCATGTTTGACTTGAGTTTCAAACAACGGGTTCATGTATGAGTCGAAGTTTAGGTTCATGTTTGACCTAGGTGTCAAACAACGGGTTCATGTATGACTCGAAGTTTAGGTTCACGTTTGACCTGGGCTTCAAACAACGGTTTCATTTTTGACTCAAAGTTTAGGTTCATGTTTGACCTGGGTTTCAAACAACGGGTTCGTGTTTGACTCGAAGTTTAGGTTCATGTTTGACCTGGGTTTCAAACAATGGTTTCATGTTTGACTCGGAGTTAAGGTTCATGTTTGACCTGGGTTTCAAACAACGGGTTAATGTTTGATTTGAAGTTTAGGTTCATGTTTGACCTGGGTTTCAAACAACGAGTTCATCTTTGACTCGAATTTTAGGTTCATGTTTGACCTGGGTTTCAAACAACGGGTTCATGTTTGACTTAAAGTTTAGGTTTATGTTTAACCTAGGTTTCAAACAATGGTTTCATGTTTGACTCGAAGTTTAGGTTCATGTTTGACCTAGGTTTCAAACAACGGGTTCGTGTTTGACTCGAAGTTTAGGTTCATGTTTGACTTGGGTTTCAAACAACGGGTTCATGTTTGACTCGAAGTTTAGGTTCATGTTTGACCTGGGTTTCAAACAACGGGTTAATGTTTGACTTGAAGTTTAGGTTTATGTTTGACCTGGCTTCAAACAACGGGTTCATGTTTGACTCGAAGTTTAGGCACATGTTTGACCTTGGTTTCAAACAACGGGTTCATGTTTGACTCAAAGTTAAGGTTCGTGTTTGACCTGGGTTTCAAACAACGGGTTCATGTTTGACTCAAAATTTAGGTTCATATCGGACCTAGGTTTCAAACAGCGGGTTCATGTTTGACTCAAAGTTTAGGTTCATGTTTGACCTGGGTTTCAAACAACGGGTTCATGTTTGACTCGAAGTTTAGGTTCATATCTGACTTGGGTTTCAAACAACGGGTTCATGTTTAACTAGAAATTTAGGTTCATGTTTGACCTGGGTTTCAAACAACGGGTTCATGTTTGACTCGAAGTTTAGGTTCATATCTGACCTGGGTTTCAAACAACGGATTCATGTTTGACTCGAAGTTTAGGTTCATGTTTGACCTGGGTTTCAAACAACGGGTTCATGTTTGACTCGAAGTTTAGGTTCATGTTTGACCTGGGTTTCAAACAACGGGTTCATGTTTGACTCGAAGTTTAGGTTCATTTTTTACCTGGGTTTCAAACAACAGGTTCATGTTTGACTCGAAGTTTAGGTTCATACCTGACCTGGTTTCAAACAACGGGTTCATGTTTGACTCGAAGTTTAGTTTCATGTTTGACCTGGGCTTCAAACAACAAGTTCATGTTTGAATCGAAGTTTAGGTTCATATTTTACCTGGGCTTCAAACAACGAGTTCATGTTTGACTCGAAGTTTAGGCTCATGTTTGACCTGGGTTTCAAACAACGGGTTCATGCTTGACTCGAAGTTTAGGTTCCTATCTGACTTGGGTTTCAAACAACGGGGTCATGTTTGACTCGAAGTTTAGGTTCATTTTTGACCTGGGTTTCAAACAAGGGGTTCATGTTTGACTCGAAGTCTAGGTTCATTTTTGACCTAGGTTTCAAACAACGGGTTCATGTTTGACTCGAAGTTTAGGTTCATTTTTTACCTGGGTTTCAAACAACGGGTTCATGTTTGACTCGAAGTTTAGGTTCATGTTTGACCTGGGTTTCAAACACCGGTTTCATGTTTGACTCGATGTTTAGGTTCATGTTTGACCTGGGTTTCAAACAACGGGTTCATGTTTGACTCGAAGTTTAGGTTCATATCTGACCTGGGTTTCAAACAACGGATTCATGTTTGACTCGAAGTTTAGGTTCATGTTTGACCTGGGTTTCAAACACCGGTTTCATGTTTGACTCGATGTTTAGGGTCATGTTTGACCTGGGTTTCAAACAACGGGTTCATGTTTGACTCGAAGTTTAGGTTCATATCTGACTTGGGTTTCAAACAACGGGATCATGTTTGACTCAAAGTTTAGGACCATGTTTGACTTGAGTTTCAAACAACGGGTTCATGTATGAGTCGAAGTTTAGGTTCATGTTTGACCTAGGTGTCAAACAACGGGTTCATGTATGACTCGAAGTTTAGGTTCACGTTTGACCTGGGCTTCAAACAACGGTTTCATTTTTGACTCAAAGTTTAGGTTCATGTTTGACCTGGGTTTCAAACAACGGGTTCGTGTTTGACTCGAAGTTTAGGTTCATGTTTGACCTGGGTTTCAAACAACGGGTTCATGTTTAACTCGAAGTTTAGGTTCATGTTTGACCTGGGTTTCAAACAATGGTTTCATGTTTGACTCGGAGTTAAGGTTCATGTTTGACCTGGGTTTCAAACAACGGGTTAATGTTTGATTTGAAGTTTAGGTTCATGTTTGACCTGGGTTTCAAACAACGAGTTCATCTTTGACTCGAATTTTAGGTTCATGTTTGACCTGGGTTTCAAACAACGGGTTCATGTTTGACTTAAAGTTTAGGTTTATGTTTAACCTAGGTTTCAAACAATGGTTTCATGTTTGACTCGAAGTTTAGGTTCATGTTTGACCTAGGTTTCAAACAACGGGTTCGTGTTTGACTCGAAGTTTAGGTTCATGTTTGACTTGGGTTTCAAACAACGGGTTCATGTTTGACTCGAAGTTTAGGTTCATTTTTGACCTGGGTTTCAAACAAGGGGTTCATGTTTGACTCGAAGTCTAGGTTCATTTTTGACCTAGGTTTCAAACAACGGGTTCATGTTTGACTCGAAGTTTAGGTTCATTTTTTACCTGGGTTTCAAACAACGGGTTCATGTTTGACTCGAAGTTTAGGTTCATGTTTGACCTGGGTTTCAAACACCGGTTTCATGTTTGACTCGATGTTTAGGTTCATGTTTGACCTGGGTTTCAAACAACGGGTTCATGTTTGACTCGAAGTTTAGGTTCATATCTGACCTGGGTTTCAAACAACGGATTCATGTTTGACTCGAAGTTTAGGTTCATGTTTGACCTGGGTTTCAAACACCGGTTTCATGTTTGACTCGATGTTTAGGGTCATGTTTGACCTGGGTTTCAAACAACGGGTTCATGTTTGACTCGAAGTTTAGGTTCATATCTGACTTGGGTTTCAAACAACGGGATCATGTTTGACTCAAAGTTTAGGACCATGTTTGACTTGAGTTTCAAACAACGGGTTCATGTATGAGTCGAAGTTTAGGTTCATGTTTGACCTAGGTGTCAAACAACGGGTTCATGTATGACTCGAAGTTTAGGTTCACGTTTGACCTGGGCTTCAAACAACGGTTTCATTTTTGACTCAAAGTTTAGGTTCATGTTTGACCTGGGTTTCAAACAACGGGTTCGTGTTTGACTCGAAGTTTAGGTTCATGTTTGACCTGGGTTTCAAACAACGGGTTCATGTTTAACTCGAAGTTTAGGTTCATGTTTGACCTGGGTTTCAAACAATGGTTTCATGTTTGACTCGGAGTTAAGGTTCATGTTTGACCTGGGTTTCAAACAACGGGTTAATGTTTGATTTGAAGTTTAGGTTCATGTTTGACCTGGGTTTCAAACAACGAGTTCATCTTTGACTCGAATTTTAGGTTCATGTTTGACCTGGGTTTCAAACAACGGGTTCATGTTTGACTTAAAGTTTAGGTTTATGTTTAACCTAGGTTTCAAACAATGGTTTCATGTTTGACTCGAAGTTTAGGTTCATGTTTGACCTAGGTTTCAAACAACGGGTTCGTGTTTGACTCGAAGTTTAGGTTCATGTTTGACTTGGGTTTCAAACAACGGGTTCATGTTTGACTCGAAGTTTAGGTTCATGTTTGACCTGGGTTTCAAACAACGGGTTAATGTTTGACTTGAAGTTTAGGTTTATGTTTGACCTGGCTTCAAACAACGGGTTCATGTTTGACTCGAAGTTTAGGCACATGTTTGACCTTGGTTTCAAACAACGGGTTCATGTTTGACTCAAAGTTAAGGTTCGTGTTTGACCTGGGTTTCAAACAACGGGTTCATGTTTGACTCAAAGTTTAGGTTCATATCGGACCTAGGTTTCAAACAACGGGTTCATGTTTGACTCAAAGTTTAGGTTCATGTTTGACCTGGGTTTCAAACAACGGGTTCATGTTTGACTCGAAGTTTAGGTTCATATCTGACTTGGGTTTCAAACAACGGGTTCATGTTTAACTAGAAATTTAGGTTCATGTTTGACCTGGGTTTCAAACAACGGGTTCATGTTTGACTCGAAGTTTAGGTTCATATCTGACCTGGGTTTCAAACAACGGATTCATGTTTGACTCGAAGTTTAGGTTCATGTTTGACCTGGGTTTCAAACAACGGGTTCATGTTTGACTCGAAGTTTAGGTTCATGTTTGACCTGGGTTTCAAACAACGGGTTCATGTTTGACTCGAAGTTTAGGTTCATTTTTTACCTGGGTTTCAAACACCGGTTTCATGTTTGACTCGATGTTTAGGGTCATGTTTGACCTGGGTTTCAAACAACGGATTCATGTTTGACTCGAAGTTTAGGTTCATGTTTGACCTGGGTTTCAAACACCGGTTTCATGTTTGACTCGATGTTTAGGGTCATGTTTAACCTGGGTTTCAAACAACGGGTTCATGTTTGACTCGAAGTTTAGGTTCATATCTGACTTGGGTTTCAAACAACGGGTTCATGTTTGACTCGAAATTTAGGTTCATGTTTGACCTGTGTTTCAAACAACGGGTTCATGTTTGACTCGAAGTTTAGGTTCATATCTGACCTGTGTTTCAAACAACGGATTCATGTTTGACTCGAAGTTTAGGTTCATGTCTGACCTAGGTTTCAAACAACGGGTTCGTGTTTGACTCGAAGTGTAGGTTCATGTTTGACTTGGGTTTCAAACAACGGGTTCATGTTTGACTCGAAGTTTAGGTTCATGTTTGACCTGGGTTTCAAACAACGGGTTAATGTTTGACTCGAAGTTTAGGTTTATGTTTGACCTGGCTTCAAACAACGGGTTCATGTTTGACTCGAAGTTTAGGCACATGTTTGACCTGGGTTTCAAACAATGGGTTCATGTTTGACTCAAAGTTAAGGTTCGTGTTTGACCTGGGTTTCAAACAACGGCTTCATGTTTGACTCAAAGTTTAGGTTCATATCGGACCTAGGTTTCAAACAACGGGTTCATGTTTGACTCAAAGTTTAGGTTCATGTTTGACCTGGGTTTCAAACAACGGGTTCATGTTTGACTCGAAGTTTAGGTTCATATCTGACTTGGGTTTCAAACAACGGGTTCATGTTTGACTCGAAATTTAGGTTCATGTTTGACCTGGGTTTCAAACAACGGGTTCATGTTTGACTCGAAGTTTAGGTTCATATCTGACCTGGGTTTCAAACAACGGGTTCATGTTTGACTCGAAGTTTAGGTTCAAGTTTGACCTGGGTTTCAAACAACGGGTTCATGTTTGACTCGAAGTTTAGGTTCATTTTTTACCTGGGTTTCAAACAACGGGTTCATGTTTGACTCGAAGTTTAGGTTCATACCTGACCTGGTTTCAAACAACGGGTTCATGTTTGACTCGAAGTTTAGTTTCATGTTTGACCTGGGCTTCAAACAACAGGTTCATGTTTGAATCGATGTTTAGGTTCATGTTTTACCTGGGCTTCAAACAACGAGTTCACGTTTGACTCGAAGTTTAGGCTCATGTTTGACCTGGGTTTCAAACACCGGTTTCATGTTTGACTTGATGTTTAGGTTCATGTTTGACCTGGGTTTCAAACAACGGGTTCATGTTTAGGTTCATATCTGACCTGGGTTTCAAACAACAGATTCAGGTTTGACTCGAAGTTTAGGTTCATGTTTGACCTGGGTTTCAAACACCGGTTTCATGTTTGACTCGATGTTTAGGGTCATGTTTGACCTGGGTTTCAAACAACGGGTCCATGTTTGACTCGAAGTTTAGGTTCATATCTGACTTGGGTTTCAAATAACAGGTTCATGTTTGACTCGAAATTTAGGTTCATGTTTGACCTGGGTTTCAAACAACGGGTTCATGTTTGACTCGAAGTTTTGGTTCATATCTGACCTGGGTTTCAAACAACGGATTCATGTTTGACTCGAAGTTTAGGTTCATGTTTGACCTAGGTTTCAAACAACGGGTTCGTGTTTGACTCGAAGTTTTGGTTCATGTTTGACTTGGGTTTCGAACAACGGGTTCATGTTTGACTCGAAGTTTAGGTTCATGTTTGACCTGGGTTTCAAACAACGGGTTAATGTTTGATTCGAAGTTTAGGTTTATGTTTGACCTGGCTTCAAACAACAGGTTCATGTTTGACTCGAAGTTTCGGCACATGTTTGACCTGGGTTTCAAACAATGGGTTCATGTTTGACTCAAACTTAAGGTTCGTGTTTGACCTGGGTTTCAAACAACGGGTTCATGTTTGACTCAAAGTTTAGGTTCATATCGGACCTAGGTTTCAAACAACGGGTTCATGTTTGACTCAAAGTTTAGGTTCATGTTTGACCTGGGTTTCAAACAACGGGTTCATGTTTGACTCGAAGTTTAGGTTCATGTTTGACCTAGGTTTCAAACAACGGGTTCGTGTTTGACTCGAAGTTTAGGTTCATGTTTGACTTGGGTTTCAAACAACGGGTTCATGTTTGACTCGAAGTTTAGGTTCATGTTTGACCTGGGTTTCAAACAACGGGTTAATGTTTGACTCGAAGTTTAGGTTTATGATTGACCTGGCTTCAAACAACGGGTTCATGTATGACTCGAAGTTTAGGTTCATGTTTGACCTGGGCTTCAAACAACGGTTTCATTTTTTACTCGAAGTTTAGGTTCATGTTTGACCTGGGTTTCAAACAACGGGTTCGTGTTTGACTCGAAGTTTAGGTTCATGTTTGACTTGGGTTTCAAACAACGGGGTCATGTTTAACTCGAAGTTTAGGTTCATGTTTGACCTGGGTTTCAAACAATGGTTTCATGTTTGACTCGGAGTTAAGGTTCATGTTTGACCTGGGTTTCAAACAACGGGTTAATGTTTGATTTGAAGTTTAGGTTCATGTTTGACCTGGGTTTCAAACAACGAGTTCATCTTTGACTCGAATTTTAGGTTCATGTTTGACCTGGGTTTCAAACAACGGGTTCATGTTTGACTTAAAGTTTAGGTTTATGTTTAACCTAGGTTTCAAACAATGGTTTCATGTTTGACCTAGGTTTCAAACAACGGGTTCGTGTTTGACTCGAAGTTTAGGTTCATGTTTGACTTGGGTTTCAAACAATGGGTTCATGTTTGACTCGAAGTTTAGGTTCATGTTTGACCTGGGTTTCAAACAACGGGTTAATGTTTGACTTGAAGTTTAGGTTTATGTTTGACCTGGCTTCAAACAACGGGTTCATGTTTGACTCGAAGTTTAGGCACATGTTTGACCTTGGTTTCAAACAACGGGTTCATGTTTGACTCAAAGTTAAGGTTCGTGTTTGACCTGGGTTTCAAACAACGGGTTCATGTTTGACTCAAAGTTTAGGTTCATATCGGACCTAGGTTTCAAACAACGGGTTCATGTTTGACTCAAAGTTTAGGTTCATGTTTGACCTGGGTTTCAAACAACGGGTTCATGTTTGACTCGAAGTTTAGGTTCATATCTGACTTGGGTTTCAAACAACGGGTTCATGTTTAACTAGAAATTTAGGTTCATGTTTGACCTGGGTTTCAAACAACGGGTTCATGTTTGACTCGAAGTTTAGGTTCATATCTGACCTGGGTTTCAAACAACGGATTCATGTTTGACTCGAAGTTTAGGTTCATGTTTGACCTGGGTTTCAAACAACGGGTTCATGTTTGACTCGAAGTTTAGGTTCATGTTTGACCTGGATTTCAAACAACGGGTTCATGTTTGACTCGAAGTTTAGGTTCATTTTTTACCTGGGTTTCAAACAACAGGTTCATGTTTGACTCGAAGTTTAGGTTCATACCTGACCTGGTTTCAAACAACGGGTTCATGTTTGACTCGAAGTTTAGTTTCATGTTTGACCTGGGCTTCAAACAACAGGTTCATGTTTGAATCGAAGTTTAGGTTCATATTTTACCTGGGCTTCAAACAACGAGTTCATGTTTGACTCGAAGTTTAGGCTCATGTTTGACCTGGGTTTCAAACAACGGGTTCATGTTTGACTCAAAGTTTAGGTTCATGTTTGACCTGGGTTTTAAACAACGGGTTCATGCTTGACTCGAAGTTTAGGTTCATATCTGACCTGGGTTTCAAACAACGGGGTCATGTTTGACTCGAAGTTTAGGTTCATGTTTGACCTGGGTTTCAAACAAGGGGTTCATGTTTGACTCGAAGTCTAGGTTCATTTTTGACCTAGGTTTCAAACAACGGGTTCATGTTTGACTCGAAGTTTAGGTTCATTTTTTACCTGGGTTTCAAACAACGGGTTCATGTTTGACTAGAAGTTTAGGTTCATGTTTGACCTGGGTTTCAAACACCGGTTTCATGTTTGACTCGATGTTTAGGTTCATGTTTGACCTGGGTTTCAAACAACGGGTTCATGTTTGACTCGAAGTTTAGGTTCATATCTGACCTGGGTTTCAAACAACGGATTCATGTTTGACTCGAAGTTTAGGTTCATGTTTGACCTGGGTTTCAAACACCGGTTTCATGTTTGACTCGATGTTTAGGGTCATGTTTGACCTGGGTTTCAAACAACGGGTTCATGTTTGACTCGAAGTTTAGGTTCATATCTGACTTGGGTTTCAAACAACGGGTTCATGTTTGACTCGAAATTTAGGTTCATGTTTGACCTGTGTTTCAAACAACGGGTTCATGTTTGACTCGAAGTTTAGGTTCATATCTGACCTGTGTTTCAAACAACGGATTCATGTTTGACTCGAAGTTTAGGTTCATGTCTGACCTAGGTTTCAAACAACGGGTTCGTGTTTGACTCGAAGTTTAGGTTCATGTTTGACTTGGGTTTCAAACAACGGGTTCATGTTTGACTCGAAGTTTAGGTTCATGTTTGACCTGGGTTTAAAACAACGGGTTAATGTTTGACTCGAAGTTTAGGTTTATGTTTGACCTGGCTTCAAACAACGGGTTCATGTTTGACTCGAAGTTTAGGCACATGTTTGACCTGGGTTTCAAATAATGGGTTCATGTTTGACTCAAAGTTAAGGTTCGTGTTTGACCTGGGTTTCAAACAACGGCTTCATGTTTGACTCAAAGTTTAGGTTCATATCGGACCTAGGTTTCAAACAACGGGTTCATGTTTGACTCAAAGTTTAGGTTCATGTTTGACCTGGGTTTCAAACAACGGGTTCATGTTTGACTCGAAGTTTAGGTTCATATCTGACTTGGGTTTCAAACAACGGGTTCATGTCTGACTCGAAATTTAGGTTCATGTTTGACCTGGGTTTCAAACAACGGGTTCATGTTTGACTCGAAGTTTAGGTTCATATCTGACCTGGGTTTCAAACAACGGGTTCATGTTTGACTCGAAGTTTAGGTTCAAGTTTGACCTGGGTTTCAAACAACGGGTTCATGTTTGACTCGAAGTTTAGGTTCATTTTTTACCTGGGTTTCAAACAATGGGTTCATGTTTGACTCGAAGTTTAGGTTCATACCTGACCTGGTTTCAAACAACGGGTTCATGTTTGACTCGAAGTTTAGTTTCATGTTTGACCTGGGCTTCAAACAACAGGTTCATGTTTGAATCGATGTTTAGGTTCATGTTTTACCTGGGCTTCAAACAACGAGTTCACGTTTGACTCGAAGTTTAGGCTCATGTTTGACCTGGGTTTCAAACACCGGATTCATGTTTGACTTGATGTTTAGGTTCATGTTTGACCTGGGTTTCAAACAACGGGTTCATGTTTAGGTTCATATCTGACCTGGGTTTCAAACAACAGATTCAGGTTTGACTCGAAGTTTAGGTTCATGTTTGACCTGGGTTTCAAACACCGGTTTCATGTTTGACTCAATGTTTAGGGTCATGTTTGACCTAGGTTTCAAACAACGGGTCCATGTTTGACTCGAAGTTTAGGTTCATATCTGACTTGGGTTTCAAATAACAGGTTCATGTTTGACTCGAAGTTTAGGTTTATGATTGACCTGGCTTCAAACAACGGGTTCATGTATGACTCGAAGTTTAGGTTCATGTTTGACCTGGGCTTCAAACAACGGTTTCATTTTTGACTCGAAGTTTAGGTTCATGTTTGACCTGGGTTTCAAACAACGGGTTCGTGTTTGACTCGAAGTTTAGGTTCATGTTTGACCTGGGTTTCAAACAACGGGGTCATGTTTAACTCGAAGTTTAGGTTCATGTTTGACCTGGGTTTCAAACAATGGTTTCATGTTTGACTCGGAGTTAAGGTTCATGTTTGACCTGGGTTTCAAACAACGGGTTAATGTTTGATTTGAAGTTTAGGTTCATGTTTGACCTGGGTTTCAAACAACGAGTTCATCTTTGACTCGAATTTTAGGTTCATGTTTGACCTGGGTTTCAAACAACGGGTTCATGTTTGACTTAAAGTTTAGGTTTATGTTTAACCTAGGTTTCAAACAATGGTTTCATGTTTGACCTAGGTTTCAAACAACGGGTTCGTGTTTGACTCGAAGTTTAGGTTCATGTTTGACTTGGGTTTCAAACAACGGGTTCATGTTTGACTCGAAGTTTAGGTTCATGTTTGACCTGGGTTTCAAACAACGGGTTAATGTTTGACTTGAAGTTTAGGTTTATGTTTGACCTGGCTTCAAACAACGGGTTCATGTTTGACTCGAAGTTTAGGCACATGTTTGACCTTGGTTTCAAACAACGGGTTCATGTTTGACTCAAAGTTAAGGTTCGTGTTTGACCTGGGTTTCAAACAACGGGTTCATGTTTGACTCAAAGTTTAGGTTCATATCGGACCTAGGTTTCAAACAACGGGTTCATGTTTGACTCAAAGTTTAGGTTCATGTTTGACCTGGGTTTCAAACAACGGGTTCATGTTTGACTCGAAGTTTAGGTTCATATCTGACTTGGGTTTCAAACAACGGGTTCATGTTTAACTAGAAATTTAGGTTCATGTTTGACCTGGGTTTCAAACAACGGGTTCATGTTTGACTCGAAGTTTAGGTTCATGTTTGACCTGGGTTTCAAACAACGGGTTCATGTTTGACTCGAAGTTTAGGTTCATTTTTTACCTGGGTTTCAAACAACAGGTTCATGTTTGACTCGAAGTTTAGGTTCATACCTGACCTGGTTTCAAACAACGGGTTCATGTTTGACTCGAAGTTTAGTTTCATGTTTGACCTGGGCTTCAAACAACAGGTTCATGTTTGAATCGAAGTTTAGGTTCATATTTTACCTGGGCTTCAAACAACGAGTTCATGTTTGACTCGAAGTTTAGGCTCATGTTTGACCTGGGTTTCAAACAACGGGTTCATGTTTGACTCAAAGTTTAGGTTCATGTTTGACCTGGGTTTTAAACAACGGGTTCATGCTTGACTCGAAGTTTAGGTTCATATCTGACCTGGGTTTCAAACAACGGGGTCATGTTTGACTCGAAGTTTAGGTTCATGTTTGACCTGGGTTTCAAACAAGGGGTTCATGTTTGACTCGAAGTCTAGGTTCATTTTTGACCTAGGTTTCAAACAACGGGTTCATGTTTGACTCGAAGTTTAGGTTCATTTTTTACCTGGGTTTCAAACAACGGGTTCATGTTTGACTAGAAGTTTAGGTTCATGTTTGACCTGGGTTTCAAACACCGGTTTCATGTTTGACTCGATGTTTAGGTTCATGTTTGACCTGGGTTTCAAACAACGGGTTCATGTTTGACTCGAAGTTTAGGTTCATATCTGACCTGGGTTTCAAACAACGGATTCATGTTTGACTCGAAGTTTAGGTTCATGTTTGACCTGGGTTTCAAACACCGGTTTCATGTTTGACTCGATGTTTAGGGTCTTGTTTGACCTGGGTTTCAAACAACGGGTTCATGTTTGACTCGAAGTTTAGGTTCATATCTGACTTGGGTTTCAAACAACGGGTTCATGTTTGACTCGAAATTTAGGTTCATGTTTGACCTGTGTTTCAAACAACGGGTTCATGTTTGACTCGAAGTTTAGGTTCATATCTGACCTGTGTTTCAAACAACGGATTCATGTTTGACTCGAAGTTTAGGTTCATGTCTGACCTAGGTTTCAAACAACGGGTTCGTGTTTGACTCGAAGTTTAGGTTCATGTTTGACTTGGGTTTCAAACAACGGGTTCATGTTTGACTCGAAGTTTAGGTTCATGTTTGACCTGGGTTTCAAACAACGGGTTAATGTTTGACTCGAAGTTTAGGTTTATGTTTGACCTGGCTTCAAACAACGGGTTCATGTTTGACTCGAAGTTTAGGCACATGTTTGACCTGGGTTTCAAACAATGGGTTCATGTTTGACTCAAAGTTAAGGTTCGTGTTTGACCTGGGTTTCAAACAACGGCTTCATGTTTGACTCAAAGTTTAGGTTCATATCGGACCTAGGTTTCAAACAACGGGTTCATGTTTGACTCAAAGTTTAGGTTCATGTTTGACCTGGGTTTCAAACAACGGGTTCATGTTTGACTCGAAGTTTAGGTTCATATCTGACTTGGGTTTCAAACAACGGGTTCATGTTTGACTCGAAATTTAGGTTCATGTTTGACCTGGGTTTCAAACAACGGGTTCATGTTTGACTCGAAGTTTAGGTTCATATCTGACCTGGGTTTCAAACAACGGGTTCATGTTTGACTCGAAGTTTAGGTTCAAGTTTGACCTGGGTTTCAAACAACGGGTTCATGTTTGACTCGAAGTTTAGGTTCATTTTTTACCTGGGTTTCAAACAACGGGTTCATGTTTGACTCGAAGTTTAGGTTCATACCTGACCTGGTTTCAAACAACGGGTTCATGTTTGACTCGAAGTTTAGTTTCATGTTTGACCTGGGCTTCAAACAACAGGTTCACGTTTGACTCGAAGTTTAGGCTCATGTTTGACCTGGGTTTCATACACCGGTTTCATGTTTGACTTGATGTTTAGGTTCATGTTTGACCTGGGTTTCAAACAACGGGTTCATGTTTAGGTTCATATCTGACCTGGGTTTCAAACAACAGATTCAGGTTTGACTCGAAGTTTAGGTTCATGTTTGACCTGGGTTTCAAACACCGGTTTCATGTTTGACTCGATGTTTAGGGTCATGTTTGACCTGGGTTTCAAACAACGGGTCCATGTTTGACTCGAAGTTTAGGTTCATATCTGACTTGGGTTTCAAATAACAGGTTCATGTTTGACTCGAAATTTAGGTTCATGTTTGACCTGGGTTTCAAACAACGGGTTCATGTTTGACTCGAAGTTTAGGTTCATATTTGACCTGGGTTTCAAACAACGGATTCATGTTTGACTCGAAGTTTAGGTTCATGTTTGACCTAGGTTTCAAACAACGGGTTCGTGTTTGACTCGAAGTTTAGGTTCATGTTTGACTTGGGTTTCGAACAACGGGTTCATGTTTGACTCGAAGTTTAGGTTCATGTTTGACCTGGGTTTCAAACAACGGGTTAATGTTTGATTCGAAGTTTAGGTTTATGTTTGACCTGGCTTCAAACAACAGGTTCATGTTTGACTCGAAGTTTAGGCACATGTTTGACCTGGGTTTCAAACAATGGGTTCATGTTTGACTCAAAGTTAAGGTTCGTGTTTGACCTGGGTTTCAAACAACGGGTTCATGTTTGACTCAAAGTTTAGGTTCATATCGGACCTAGGTTTCAAACAACGGGTTCATGTTTGACTCAAAGTTTAGGTTCATGTTTGACCTGGGTTTCAAACAACGGGTTCATGTTTGACTCGAAGTTTAGGTTCATGTTTGACCTAGGTTTCAAACAACGGGTTCGTGTTTGACTCGAAGTTTAGGTTCATGTTTGACTTGGGTTTCAAACAACGGGTTCATTTTTGACTCGAAGTTTAGGTTCATGTTTGACCTGGGTTTCAAACAACGGGTTAATGTTTGACTCGAAGTTTAGGTTTATGATTGACCTGGCTTCAAACCACGGGTTCATGTATGACTCGAAGTTTAGGTTCATGTTTGACCTGGGCTTCAAACAACGGTTTCATTTTTGACTCGAAGTTTAGGTTCATGTTTGACCTGGGTTTCAAACAACGGGTTCGTGTTTGACTCGAAGTTTAGGTTCATGTTTGACCTGGGTTTCAAACAACGGGTTCATGTTTAACTCGAAGTTTAGGTTCATGTTTGACCTGGGTTTCAAACAATGGTTTCATGTTTGACTCGGAGTTAAGGTTCATGTTTGACCTGGGTTTCAAACAACGGGTTAATGTTTGATTTGAAGTTTAGGTTCATGTTTGACCTGGGTTTCAAACAACGAGTTCATCTTTGACTCGAATTTTAGGTTCATGTTTGACCTGGGTTTCAAACAACGGGTTCATGTTTGACTTAAAGTTTAGGTTTATGTTTAACCTAGGTTTCAAACAATGGTTTCATGTTTGACCTAGGTTTCAAACAACGGGTTCGTGTTTGACTCGAAGTTTAGGTTCATGTTTGACTTGGGTTTCAAACAACGGGTTCATGTTTGACTCGAAGTTTAGGTTCATGTTTGACCTGGGTTTCAAACAACGGGTTAATGTTTGACTTGAAGTTTAGGTTTATGTTTGACCTGGCTTCAAACAACAGGTTCATGTTTGACTCGAAGTTTAGGCACATGTTTGACCTTGGTTTCAAACAACGTGTTCATGTTTGACTCAAAGTTAAGGTTCGTGTTTGACCTGGGTTTCAAACAACGGGTTCATGTTTGACTCAAAGTTTAGGTTCATATCGGACCTAGGTGTCAAACAACGGGTTCATGTTTGACTCAAAGTTTAGGTTCATGTTTGACCTGGGTTTCAAACAACGGGTTCATGTTTGACTCGAAGTTTAGGTTCATATCTGACTTGGGTTTCAAACAACGGGTTCATGTTTGACTAGAAATTTAGGTTCATGTTTGACCTGGGTTTCAAACAACGGGTTCATGTTTGACTCGAAGTTTAGGTTCATATCTGACCTGGGTTTCAAACAACGGATTCATGTTTGACTCGAAGTTTAGGTTCATGTTTGACCTGGGTTTCAAACAACGGGTTCATGTTTGACTCGAAGTTTAGGTTCATGTATGACCTGGGTTTCAAACAATGGGTTCATGTTTGACTCGAAGTTTAGGTTCATTTTTTACCTGGGTTTCAAACAACGGGTTCATGTTTGACTCGAAGTTTAGGTTCATACCTGACCTGGTTTCAAACAACGGGTTCATGTTTGACTCGAAGTTTAGTTTCATGTTTGACCTGGGCTTCAAACAACAGGTTCACGTTTGACTCGAAGTTTAGGCTCATGTTTGACCTGGGTTTCATACACCGGTTTCATGTTTGACTTGATGTTTAGGTTCATGTTTGACCTGGGTTTCAAACAACGGGTTCATGTTTAGGTTCATATCTGACCTGGGTTTCAAACAACAGATTCAGGTTTGACTCGAAGTTTAGGTTCATGTTTGACCTGGGTTTCAAACACCGGTTTCATGTTTGACTCGATGTTTAGGGTCATGTTTGACCTGGGTTTCAAACAACGGGTCCATGTTTGACTCGAAGTTTAGGTTCATATCTGACTTGGGTTTCAAATAACAGGTTCATGTTTGACTCGAAATTTAGGTTCATGTTTGACCTGGGTTTCAAACAACGGGTTCATGTTTGACTCGAAGTTTAGGTTCATATTTGACCTGGGTTTCAAACAACGGATTCATGTTTGACTCGAAGTTTAGGTTCATGTTTGACCTAGGTTTCAAACAACGGGTTCGTGTTTGACTCGAAGTTTAGGTTCATGTTTGACTTGGGTTTCGAACAACGGGTTCATGTTTGACTCGAAGTTTAGGTTCATGTTTGACCTGGGTTTCAAACAACGGGTTAATGTTTGATTCGAAGTTTAGGTTTATGTTTGACCTGGCTTCAAACAACAGGTTCATGTTTGACTCGAAGTTTAGGCACATGTTTGACCTGGGTTTCAAACAATGGGTTCATGTTTGACTCAAAGTTAAGGTTCGTGTTTGACCTGGGTTTCAAACAACGGGTTCATGTTTGACTCAAAGTTTAGGTTCATATCGGACCTAGGTTTCAAACAACGGGTTCATGTTTGACTCAAAGTTTAGGTTCATGTTTGACCTGGGTTTCAAACAACGGGTTCATGTTTGACTCGAAGTTTAGGTTCATGTTTGACCTAGGTTTCAAACAACGGGTTCGTGTTTGACTCGAAGTTTAGGTTCATGTTTGACTTGGGTTTCAAACAACGGGTTCATTTTTGACTCGAAGTTTAGGTTCATGTTTGACCTGGGTTTCAAACAACGGGTTAATGTTTGACTCGAAGTTTAGGTTTATGATTGACCTGGCTTCAAACAACGGGTTCATGTATGACTCGAAGTTTAGGTTCATGTTTGACCTGGGCTTCAAACAACGGTTTCATTTTTGACTCGAAGTTTAGGTTCATGTTTGACCTGGGTTTCAAACAACGGGTTCGTGTTTGACTCGAAGTTTAGGTTCATGTTTGACCTGGGTTTCAAACAACGGGTTCATGTTTAACTCGAAGTTTAGGTTCATGTTTGACCTGGGTTTCAAACAATGGTTTCATGTTTGACTCGGAGTTAAGGTTCATGTTTGACCTGGGTTTCAAACAACGGGTTAATGTTTGATTTGAAGTTTAGGTTCATGTTTGACCTGGGTTTCAAACAACGAGTTCATCTTTGACTCGAATTTTAGGTTCATGTTTGACCTGGGTTTCAAACAACGGGTTCATGTTTGACTTAAAGTTTAGGTTTATGTTTAACCTAGGTTTCAAACAATGGTTTCATGTTTGACCTAGGTTTCAAACAACGGGTTCGTGTTTGACTCGAAGTTTAGGTTCATGTTTGACTTGGGTTTCAAACAACGGGTTCATGTTTGACTCGAAGTTTAGGTTCATGTTTGACCTGGGTTTCAAACAACGGGTTAATGTTTGACTTGAAGTTTAGGTTTATGTTTGACCTGGCTTCAAACAACAGGTTCATGTTTGACTCGAAGTTTAGGCACATGTTTGACCTTGGTTTCAAACAACGTGTTCATGTTTGACTCAAAGTTAAGGTTCGTGTTTGACCTGGGTTTCAAACAACGGGTTCATGTTTGACTCAAAGTTTAGGTTCATATCGGACCTAGGTGTCAAACAACGGGTTCATGTTTGACTCAAAGTTTAGGTTCATGTTTGACCTGGGTTTCAAACAACGGGTTCATGTTTGACTCGAAGTTTAGGTTCATATCTGACTTGGGTTTCAAACAACGGGTTCATGTTTGACTAGAAATTTAGGTTCATGTTTGACCTGGGTTTCAAACAACGGGTTCATGTTTGACTCGAAGTTTAGGTTCATATCTGACCTGGGTTTCAAACAACGGATTCATGTTTGACTCGAAGTTTAGGTTCATGTTTGACCTGGGTTTCAAACAACGGGTTCATGTTTGACTCGAAGTTTAGGTTCATGTATGACCTGGGTTTCAAACAACGGGTTCATGTTTGACTCGAAGTTTAGGTTCATTTTTTACCTGGGTTTCAAACAACGGGTTCATGTTTGACTCGAAGTTTAGGTTCATACCTGACCTGGTTTCAAACAACGGGTTCATGTTTGACTCGAAGTTTAGTTTCATGTTTGACCTGGGCTTCAAACAACAGGTTCATGTTTGAATCGAAGTTTAGGTTCATATTTTACCTGGGCTTCAAACAACGAGTTCATGTTTGACTCGAAGTTTAGGCTCATGTTTGACTTGGGTTTCAAACAACGGGTTCATGTTTGACTCAAAGTTTAGGTTCATGTTTGACCTGGGTTTCAAACAACGGGTTCATGCTTGACTCGAAGTTTAGGTTCATATCTGACCTGGGTTTCAAACAACGGGGTTATGTTTGACTCGAAGTTTAGGTTCATGTTTGACCTGGGTTTCAAACAAGGGGTTCATGTTTGACTCGATGTCTAGGTTCATTTTTGACCTAGGTTTCAAACAACGGGTTCATGTTTGACTCGAAGTTTAGGTTCATTTTTTACCTGGGTTTCAAACAACGGGTTCATGTTTGACTCGAACTTAGGTTCATGTTTGACCTGGGTTTCAAACACCGGTTTCATGTTTGACTCGGTGTTTAGGTTCATGTTTGACCTGGGTTTCAAACAACGGGTTCATGTTTGACTCGAAGTTTAGGTTCATATCTGACCTGGGTTTCAAACAACGGATTCATGTTTGACTCGAAGTTTAGGTTCATGTTCGACCTGGGTTTCAAACACCGGTTTCATGTTTGACTCGATGTTTAGGGTCATGTTTGACCTGGGTTTCAAACAACGGGTTCATGTTTGACTCGAAGTTTAGGTTCATATCTGACTTGGGTTTCAAACAACGGGTTCATGTTTGACTAGAAATTTAGGTTCATGTTTGACCTGGGTTTCAAACAACGGGTTCATGTTTGACTCGAAGTTTAGGTTCATATCTGACCTGGGTTTCAAACAACGGATTCATGTTTGACTCGAAGTTTAGGTTCATGTTTGACCTGGGTTTCAAACAACGGGTTCATGTTTGACTCGAAGTTTAGGTTCATGTTTGACCTGGGTTTCAAACAACGGGTTCATGTTTGACTCGAAGTTTAGGTTCATTTTTTACCTGGGTTTCAAACAACGGGTTCATGTTTGACTCGAAGTTTAGGTTCATACCTGACCTGGTTTCAAACAACGGGTTCATGTTTGACTCGAAGTTTAGTTTCATGTTTGACCTGGGCTTCAAACAACAGGTTCATGTTTGAATCGAAGTTTAGGTTCATATTTTACCTGGGCTTCAAACAACGAGTTCATGTTTGACTCGAAGTTTAGGCTCATGTTTGACCTGGGTTTCAAACAACGGGTTCATGTTTGACTCAAAGTTTAGGTTCATGTTTGACCTGGGTTTCAAACAACGGGTTCATGCTTGACTCGAAGTTTAGGTTCATATCTGACCTGGGTTTCAAACAACGGGGTCATGTTTGACTCGAAGTTTAGGTTCATGTTTGACCTGGGTTTCAAACAAGGGGTTCATGTTTGACTCGATGTTTAGGTTCATGTTTGACCTGGGTTTCAAACAACGGGTTCATGTTTGACTCGAAGTTTAGGTTCATATCTGACTTGGGTTTCAAACAACGGATTCATGTTTGACTCGAAGTTTAGGTTCATGTTTGACCTGGGTTTCAAACACCGGTTTCATGTTTGACTCGATGTTTAGGGTCATGTTTGACCTGGGTTTCAAACAACGGGTTCATGTTTGACTCGAAGTTTAGGTTCATATCTGACTTGGGTTTCAAACAACGGGTTCATGTTTGACTCGAAATTTAGGTTCATGTTTGACCTGTGTTTCAAACAACGGGTTCATGTTTGACTCGAAGTTTAGGTTCATATCTGACCTGGGTTTCAAACAACGGATTCATGTTTGACTCGAAGTTTAGGTTCATGTTTGACCTAGGTTTCAAACAACGGGTTCGTGTTTGACTCGAAGTTTAGGTTCATTTTTGACTTGGGTTTTAAACAACGGGTTCATGTTTGACTCGAAGTTTAGGTTCATCTTTGACCTGGGTTTCAAACAACGGGTTAATGTTTGACTCGAAGTTTAGGTTTATGTTTGACCTGGCTTCAAACAACGGGTTCATGTTTGACTCGAAGTTTAGGCACATGTTTGACCTGGGTTTGAAATAATGGGTTCATGTTTGACTCAAAGTTAAGGTTCGTGTTTGACCTGGGTTTCTAACAACGGGTTCATGTTTGACTCAAAGTTTAGGTTCATATCGGACCTAGGTTTCAAACAACGGGTTCATGTTTGACTCAAAGTTTAGGTTCATGTTTGACCTGGGTTTCAAACAACGGGTTCATGTTTGACTCGAAGTTTAAGTTCATATCTGACTTGGGTTTCAAACAACGGGTTCATGTTTGACTCGAAATTTAGGTTCATGTTTGACCTGGGTTTCAAACAACGGGTTCATGTTTGACTCGAAGTTTAGGTTCATATCTGACCTGGGTTTCAAACAACGGGTTCATGTTTGACTCGAAGTTTAGGTTCAAGTTTGACCTGGGTTTCAAACAACGGGTTCATGTTTGACTCGAAGTTTAGGTTCATTTTTTACCTGGGTTTCAAACAACGGGTTCATGTTTGACTCGATGTTTAGGTTCATACCTGACCTGGTTTCAAACAACGGGTTCATGTTTGACTCGAAGTTTGGTTTCATGTTTGACCTGGGCTTCAAACAACAGGTTCATGTTTGAATCGAAGTTTCGGTTCATGTTTTACCTGGGCTTCAAACAACGAGTTCATGTTTGACTCGAAGTTTAGGCTCATGTTTGACCTGGGTTTCAAACACCGGTTTCATGTTTGACTCGTTGTTTAGGTTCATGTTTGACCTGGGTTTCAAACAACGGGTTCATGTTTAGGTTCATATCTGACCTGGGTTTCAAACAACGGATTCATGTTTGACTCGAAGTTTAGGTTCATGTTTGACCTGGGTTTCAAACACCGGTTTCATGTTTGACTCGATGTTTAGGGTCATGTTTGACCTGGGTTTCAAACAACGGGTTCATGTTTGACTCGAAGTTTAGGTTCATATCTGACTTGGGTTTCAAACAACGGGTTCATGTTTGACTCGAAATTTAGGTTCATGTTTGACCTGGGTTTCAAACAACGGGTTCCTGTTTGACTCGAAGTTTAGGTTCATATCTGACCTGGGTTTCAAACAACGGATTCATGTTTGACTCGAAGTTTAGGTTCATGTTTGACCTAGGTTTCAAACAACGGGTTCGTGTTTGACTCGAAGTTTAGGTTCATGTTTGACTTGGGTTTCAAACAGTGGGTTCATGTTTGACTCGAAGTTTAGGTTCATGTTTGACCTGGGTTTCAAACAACGGGTTAATGTTTGACTCGAAGTTTAGGTTTATGTTTGACCTGGCTTCAAACAACGGGTTCATGTTTGACTCGAAGTTTAGGCACATGTTTGACCTGGGTTTCAAACAATGGGTTCATGTTTGACTCAAAGTTAAGGTTCGTGTTTGACCTGGGTTTCAAACAACGGGTTCATGTTTGACTCAAAGTTTAGGTTCATATCGGACCTAGGTTTCAAACAACGGGTTCATGTTTGACTCAAAGTTTAGGTTCATGTTTGACCTGGGTTTCAAACAACGGGTTCATGTTTGACTCGAAGTTTAGGTTCATGTATGACCTGGGTTTCAAACAACGGGTTCATGTTTGACTCGAAGTTTAGGTTCATTTTTTACCTGGGTTTCAAACAACGGGTTCATGTTTGACTCGAAGTTTAGGTTCATACCTGACCTGGTTTCAAACAACGGGTTCATGTTTGACTCGAAGTTTAGTTTCATGTTTGACCTGGGCTTCAAACAACAGGTTCATGTTTGAATCGAAGTTTAGGTTCATATTTTACCTGGGCTTCAAACAACGAGTTCATGTTTGACTCGAAGTTTAGGCTCATGTTTGACTTGGGTTTCAAACAACGGGTTCATGTTTGACTCAAAGTTTAGGTTCATGTTTGACCTGGGTTTCAAACAACGGGTTCATGCTTGACTCGAAGTTTAGGTTCATATCTGACCTGGGTTTCAAACAACGGGGTTATGTTTGACTCGAAGTTTAGGTTCATGTTTGACCTGGGTTTCAAACAAGGGGTTCATGTTTGACTCGATGTCTAGGTTCATTTTTGACCTAGGTTTCAAACAACGGGTTCATGTTTGACTCGAAGTTTAGGTTCATTTTTTACCTGGGTTTCAAACAACGGGTTCATGTTTGACTCGAACTTAGGTTCATGTTTGACCTGGGTTTCAAACACCGGTTTCATGTTTGACTCGGTGTTTAGGTTCATGTTTGACCTGGGTTTCAAACAACGGGTTCATGTTTGACTCGAAGTTTAGGTTCATATCTGACCTGGGTTTCAAACAACGGATTCATGTTTGACTCGAAGTTTAGGTTCATGTTCGACCTGGGTTTCAAACACCGGTTTCATGTTTGACTCGATGTTTAGGGTCATGTTTGACCTGGGTTTCAAACAACGGGTTCATGTTTGACTCGAAGTTTAGGTTCATATCTGACTTGGGTTTCAAACAACGGGTTCATGTTTGACTAGAAATTTAGGTTCATGTTTGACCTGGGTTTCAAACAACGGGTTCATGTTTGACTCGAAGTTTAGGTTCATATCTGACCTGGGTTTCAAACAACGGATTCATGTTTGACTCGAAGTTTAGGTTCATGTTTGACCTGGGTTTCAAACAACGGGTTCATGTTTGACTCGAAGTTTAGGTTCATGTTTGACCTGGGTTTCAAACAACGGGTTCATGTTTGACTCGAAGTTTAGGTTCATTTTTTACCTGGGTTTCAAACAACGGGTTCATGTTTGACTCGAAGTTTAGGTTCATACCTGACCTGGTTTCAAACAACGGGTTCATGTTTGACTCGAAGTTTAGTTTCATGTTTGACCTGGGCTTCAAACAACAGGTTCATGTTTGAATCGAAGTTTAGGTTCATATTTTACCTGGGCTTCAAACAACGAGTTCATGTTTGACTCGAAGTTTAGGCTCATGTTTGACCTGGGTTTCAAACAACGGGTTCATGTTTGACTCAAAGTTTAGGTTCATGTTTGACCTGGGTTTCAAACAACGGGTTCATGCTTGACTCGAAGTTTAGGTTCATATCTGACCTGGGTTTCAAACAACGGGGTCATGTTTGACTCGAAGTTTAGGTTCATGTTTGACCTGGGTTTCAAACAAGGGGTTCATGTTTGACTCGATGTTTAGGTTCATGTTTGACCTGGGTTTCAAACAACGGGTTCATGTTTGACTCGAAGTTTAGGTTCATATCTGACTTGGGTTTCAAACAACGGATTCATGTTTGACTCGAAGTTTAGGTTCATGTTTGACCTGGGTTTCAAACACCGGTTTCATGTTTGACTCGATGTTTAGGGTCATGTTTGACCTGGGTTTCAAACAACGGGTTCATGTTTGACTCGAAGTTAAGGTTCATATCTGACTTGGGTTTCAAACAACGGGTTCATGTTTGACTCGAAATTTAGGTTCATGTTTGACCTGTGTTTCAAACAACGCGTTCATGTTTGACTCGAAGTTTAGGTTCATATCTGACCTGGGTTTCAAACAACGGATTCATGTTTGACTCGAAGTTTAGGTTCATGTTTGACCTAGGTTTCAAACAACGGGTTCGTGTTTGACTCGAAGTTTAGGTTCATTTTTGACTTGGGTTTCAAACAACGGGTTCATGTTTGACTCGAAGTTTAGGTTCATCTTTGACCTGGGTTTCAAACAACGGGTTAATGTTTGACTCGAAGTTTAGGTTTATGTTTGACCTGGCTTCAAACAACGGGTTCATGTTTGACTCGAAGTTTAGGCACATGTTTGACCTGGGTTTGAAATAATGGGTTCATGTTTGACTCAAAGTTAAGGTTCGTGTTTGACCTGGGTTTCTAACAACGGGTTCATGTTTGACTCAAAGTTTAGGTTCATATCGGACCTAGGTTTCAAACAACGGGTTCATGTTTGACTCAAAGTTTAGGTTCATGTTTGACCTGGGTTTCAAACAACGGGTTCATGTTTGACTCGAAGTTTAAGTTCATATCTGACTTGGGTTTCAAACAACGGGTTCATGTTTGACTCGAAATTTAGGTTCATGTTTGACCTGGGTTTCAAACAACGGGTTCATGTTTGACTCGAAGTTTAGGTTCATATCTGACCTGGGTTTCAAACAACGGGTTCATGTTTGACTCGAAGTTTAGGTTCAAGTTTGACCTGGGTTTCAAACAACGGGTTCATGTTTGACTCGAAGTTTAGGTTCATTTTTTACCTGGGTTTCAAACAACGGGTTCATGTTTGACTCGATGTTTAGGTTCATACCTGACCTGGTTTCAAACAACGGGTTCATGTTTGACTCGAAGTTTGGTTTCATGTTTGACCTGGGCTTCAAACAACAGGTTCATGTTTGAATCGAAGTTTAGGTTCATGTTTTACCTGGGCTTCAAACAACGAGTTCATGTTTGACTCGAAGTTTAGGCTCATGTTTGACCTGGGTTTCAAACACCGGTTTCATGTTTGACTCGTTGTTTAGGTTCATGTTTGACCTGGGTTTCAAACAACGGGTTCATGTTTAGGTTCATATCTGACCTGGGTTTCAAACAACGGATTCATGTTTGACTCGAAGTTTAGGTTCATGTTTGACCTGGGTTTCAAACACCGGTTTCATGTTTGACTCGATGTTTAGGGTCATGTTTGACCTGGGTTTCAAACAACGGGTTCATGTTTGACTCGAAGTTTAGGTTCATATCTGACTTGGGTTTCAAACAACGGGTTCATGTTTGACTCGAAATTTAGGTTCATGTTTGACCTGGGTTTCAAACAACGGGTTCCTGTTTGACTCGAAGTTTAGGTTCATATCTGACCTGGGTTTCAAACAACGGATTCATGTTTGACTCGAAGTTTAGGTTCATGTTTGACCTAGGTTTCAAACAACGGGTTCGTGTTTGACTCGAAGTTTAGGTTCATGTTTGACTTGGGTTTCAAACAGTGGGTTCATGTTTGACTCGAAGTTTAGGTTCATGTTTGACCTGGGTTTCAAACAACGGGTTAATGTTTGACTCGAAGTTTAGGTTTATGTTTGACCTGGCTTCAAACAACGGGTTCATGTTTGACTCGAAGTTTAGGCACATGTTTGACCTGGGTTTCAAACAATGGGTTCATGTTTGACTCAAAGTTAAGGTTCGTGTTTGACCTGGGTTTCAAACAACGGGTTCATGTTTGACTCAAAGTTTAGGTTCATATCGGACCTAGGTTTCAAACAACGGGTTCATGTTTGACTCAAAGTTTAGGTTCATGTTTGACCTGGGTTTCAAACAACGGGTTCATGTTTGACTCGAAGTTTAGGTTCATATCTGACTTGGGTTTCAAACAACGTGTTCTTGTTTGACTCGAAATTTAGGTTCATGTTTGACCTGGGTTTCAAACAACGGGTTCATGTTTGACTCGAAGTTTAGGTTCATATCTGACCTGGGTTTCAAACAACGGGTTCATGTTTGACTCGAAGTTTAGGTTCAAGTTTGACCTGGGTTTCAAACAACGGGTTCATGTTTGACTCGAAGTTTAGGTTCATTTTTTACCTGGGTTTCAAACAACGGGTTCATGTTTGACTCGAAGTTTAGGTTCATACCTGACCTGGTTTCAAACAACGGGTTCATGTTTGACTCGAAGTTTAGTTTCATGTTTGACCTGGGCTTCAAACAACAGGTTCATGTTTGAATCGAAGTTTAGGTTCATGTTTTACCTGGGCTTCAAACAACGAGTTCATGTTTGACTCGAAGTTTAGCCTCATGTTTGACCTGGGTTTCAAACAACGGGTTCATGTTTGACTCAAAGTTTAGGTTCATGTTTGACCTGGGTTTCAAACAACGGGTTCATGTTTGACTCGAAGTTTAGGTTCATATCTGACCTGGGTTTCAAAGAACGGGGTCATGTTTGACTCGAAGTTTAGGCTCATGTTTGACCTGGGTTTCAAACAAGGGGTTCATGTTTGACTCGAAGTTTAGGTTCATTTTTGACCTAGGTTTCAAACAACGGGTTCATGTTTGACTCGAAGTTTAGGTTCATTTTTTACCTGGGTTTCAAACAATGGGTTCATGTTTGACTCGAAGTTTAGGTTCATGTTTGACCTGGGTTTCAAACACCGGTTTCATGTTTGACTCGGTGTTTAGGTTCATGTTTGACCTGGGTTTCAAACAGCGGGTTCATGTTTGACTCGAAGTTTAGGTTCATATCTGACCTGGGTTTCAAACAACGGATTCATGTTTGACTTGAAGTTTAGGTTCATGTTTGACCTGGGTTTCAAACACCGGTTTCATGTTTGACTCGATGTTTAGGTTCATGTTTGACCTGGGTTTCAAACACCGGTTTCATGTTTGACTCAATGTTTAGGTTCATGTTTGACCTGGGTTTCAAAGAACGGGTTCATGTTTGACTCGAAGTTTAGGTTCATATCTGACCTGGGTTTCAAACAACGGATTCATGTTTGACTCGAAATTTAGGTTCATGTTTGACCTGGGTTTCAAACACCGGTTTCATGTTTGACTCGATGTTTAGGGTCATGTTTGACCTGGGTTTCAAACAACGGGTTCATGTTTGACTCGAAGTTTAGGTTCATATCTGACTTGGGTTTCAAACAACGGGTTCATGTTTGACTCGAAATTTAGGTTCATGTTTGACCTGGGTTTCAAACAACGGGTTCATGTTTGACTCGAAGTTTAGGTTCATATCTGACCTGGGTTTCAAACAACGGATTCATGTTTGACTCGAAGTTTAGGCTCATGTTTGACCTGTGTTTCAAACAAGGGGTTCATGTTTGACTCGAAGTTTAGGTTCATTTTGACCTAGGTTTCAAACAATGGGTTCATGCTTGACTCGAAGTTTAGGTTCATTTTTTACCTGGGTTTCAAACAATGGGTTCATGTTTGACTCGAAGTTTAGGTTCATGTTTGACCTGGGTTTCAAACACCGGTTTCATGTTTGACTCGGTGTTTAGGTTCATGTTTGACCTGGGTTTCAAACAACGGGTTCATGTTTAGGTTCATATCTGACCTGGGTTTCAAACAACGGATTCATGTTTGACTCGAAGTTTAGGTTCATGTTTGACCTGGGTTTCAAACACCGGTTTCATGTTTGACTCGATGTTTAGGGTCATGTTTGACCTGGGTTTCAAACAACGGGTTCATGTTTGACTCGAAGTTTAGGTTCATATCTGACTTGGGTTTCAAACAACGGGTTCATGTTTGACTCGAAATTTAGGTTCATGTTTGACCTGGGTTTTAAACAACGGGTTCATGTTTGACTCGAAGTTTAGGTTCATATCTGACCTGGGTTTCAAACAACGGATTCAGGTTTGACTCGAAGTTTAGGTTCATGTTTGACCTAGGTTTCAAACAACGGGTTCGTGTTTGACTCGAAGTTTAGGTTCATTTTTTACCTGGGTTTCAAACAACGGGTTCATGTTTGACTCGATGTTTAGGTTCATACCTGACCTGGTTTCAAACAACGGGTTCATGTTTGACTCGAAGTTTAGTTTCATGTTTGACCTGGGCTTCAAACAACAGGTTCATGTTTGAATCGAAGTTTAGGTTCATGTTTTACCTGGGCTTCAAACAACGAGTTCATGTTTGACTCGAAGTTTAGGCTCATGTTTGACCTGGGTTTCAAACACCGGTTTCATGTTTGACTCGTTGTTTAGGTTCATGTTTGACCTGGGTTTCAAACAACGGGTTCATGTTTGACTCGAAGTTTAGCCTCATGTTTGACCTGGGTTTCAAACAACGGGTTCATGTTTGACTCAAAGTTTAGGTTCATGTTTGACCTGGGTTTCAAACAACGGGTTCATGTTTGACTCGAAGTTTAGGTTCATATCTGACCTGGGTTTCAAACAACGGGGTCATGTTTGACTCGAAGTTTAGGCTCATGTTTGACCTGGGTTTCAAACAAGGGGTTCATGTTTGACTCGAAGTTTAGGTTCATTTTTGACCTAGGTTTCAAACAACGGGTTCATGTTTGACTCGAAGTTTAGGTTCATTTTTTACCTGGGTTTCAAACAATGGGTTCATGTTTGACTCGAAGTTTAGGTTCATGTTTGACCTGGGTTTCAAACACCGGTTTCATGTTTGACTCGGTGTTTAGGTTCATGTTTGACCTGGGTTTCAAACAGCGGGTTCATGTTTGACTCGAAGTTTAGGTTCATATCTGACCTGGGTTTCAAACAACGGATTCATGTTTGACTTGAAGTTTAGGTTCATGTTTGACCTGGGTTTCAAACACCGGTTTCATGTTTGACTCGATGTTTAGGTTCATGTTTGACCTGGGTTTCAAACACCGGTTTCATGTTTGACTCAATGTTTAGGTTCATGTTTGACCTGGGTTTCAAAGAACGGGTTCATGTTTGACTCGAAGTTTAGGTTCATATCTGACCTGGGTTTCAAACAACGGATTCATGTTTGACTCGAAATTTAGGTTCATGTTTGACCTGGGTTTCAAACACCGGTTTCATGTTTGACTCGATGTTTAGGGTCATGTTTGACCTGGGTTTCAAACAACGGGTTCATGTTTGACTCGAAGTTTAGGTTCATATCTGACTTGGGTTTCAAACAACGGGTTCATGTTTGACTCGAAATTTAGGTTCATGTTTGACCTGGGTTTCAAACAACGGGTTCATGTTTGACTCGAAGTTTAGGTTCATATCTGACCTGGGTTTCAAACAACGGATTCATGTTTGACTCGAAGTTTAGGCTCATGTTTGACCTGTGTTTCAAACAAGGGGTTCATGTTTGACTCGAAGTTTAGGTTCATTTTGACCTAGGTTTCAAACAATGGGTTCATGCTTGACTCGAAGTTTAGGTTCATTTTTTACCTGGGTTTCAAACAATGGGTTCATGTTTGACTCGAAGTTTAGGTTCATGTTTGACCTGGGTTTCAAACACCGGTTTCATGTTTGACTCGGTGTTTAGGTTCATGTTTGACCTGGGTTTCAAACAACGGGTTCATGTTTAGGTTCATATCTGACCTGGGTTTCAAACAACGGATTCATGTTTGACTCGAAGTTTAGGTTCATGTTTGACCTGGGTTTCAAACACCGGTTTCATGTTTGACTCGATGTTTAGGGTCATGTTTGACCTGGGTTTCAAACAACGGGTTCATGTTTGACTCGAAGTTTAGGTTCATATCTGACTTGGGTTTCAAACAACGGGTTCATGTTTGACTCGAAATTTAGGTTCATGTTTGACCTGGGTTTTAAACAACGGGTTCATGTTTGACTCGAAGTTTAGGTTCATATCTGACCTGGGTTTCAAACAACGGATTCAGGTTTGACTCGAAGTTTAGGTTCATGTTTGACCTAGGTTTCAAACAACGGGTTCGTGTTTGACTGGAAGTTTAGGTTCATTTTTTACCTGGGTTTCAAACAACGGGTTCATGTTTGACTCGATGTTTAGGTTCATACCTGACCTGGTTTCAAACAACGGGTTCATGTTTGACTCGAAGTTTAGTTTCATGTTTGACCTGGGCTTCAAACAACAGGTTCATGTTTGAATCGAAGTTTAGGTTCATGTTTTACCTGGGCTTCAAACAACGAGTTCATGTTTGACTCGAAGTTTAGGCTCATGTTTGACCTGGGTTTCAAACACCGGTTTCATGTTTGACTCGTTGTTTAGGTTCATGTTTGACCTGGGTTTCAAACAACGGGTTCATGTTTAGGTTCATATCTGACCTGGGTTTCAAACAACGGATTCATGTTTGACTCGAAGTTTAGGTTCATGTTTGACCTGGGTTTCAAACACCGGTTTCATGTTTGACTCGATGTTTAGGGTCATGTTTGACCTGGGTTTCAAACAACGGGTTCATGTTTGACTCGAAGTTTAGGTTCATATCTGACTTGGGTTTCAAACAACGGGTTCATGTTTGACTCGAAATTTAGGTTCATGTTTGACCTGGGTTTCAAACAACGGGTTCATGTTTGACTCAAAGTTTAGGTTCATATCTGACCTGGGTTTCAAACAACGGATTCATGTTTGACTCGAAGTTTAGGTTCATGTTTGACCTAGGTTTCAAACAACGGGTTCGTGTTTGACTCGAAGTTTAGGTTCATGTTTGACTTGGGTTTCAAACAGTGGGTTCATGTTTGACTCGAAGTTTAGGTTCATGTTTGACCTGGGTTTCAAACAACGGGTTAATGTTTGACTCGAAGTTTAGGTTTATGTTTGACCTGGCTTCAAACAACGGGTTCATGTTTGACTCGAAGTTTAGGCACATGTTTGACCTGGGTTTCAAACAATGGGTTCATGTTTGACTCAAAGTTAAGGTTCGTGTTTGACCTGGGTTTCAAACAACGGGTTCATGTTTGACTCAAAGTTTAGGTTCATATCGGACCTAGGTTTCAAACAACGGGTTCATGTTTGACTCAAAGTTTAGGTTCATGTTTGACCTGGGTTTCAAACAACGGGTTCATGTTTGACTCGAAGTTTAGGTTCATATCTGACTTGGGTTTCAAACAACGTGTTCTTGTTTGACTCGAAATTTAGGTTCATGTTTGACCTGGGTTTCAAACAACGGGTTCATGTTTGACTCGAAGTTTAGGTTCATATCTGACCTGGGTTTCAAACAACGGGTTCATGTTTGACTCGAAGTTTAGGTTCAAGTTTGACCTGGGTTTCAAACAACGGGTTCATGTTTGACTCGAAGTTTAGGTTCATTTTTTACCTGGGTTTCAAACAACGGGTTCATGTTTGACTCGAAGTTTAGGTTCATACCTGACCTGGTTTCAAACAACGGGTTCATGTTTGACTCGAAGTTTAGTTTCATGTTTGACCTGGGCTTCAAACAACAGGTTCATGTTTGAATCGAAGTTTAGGTTCATGTTTTACCTGGGCTTCAAACAACGAGTTCATGTTTGACTCGAAGTTTAGCCTCATGTTTGACCTGGGTTTCAAACAACGGGTTCATGTTTGACTCAAAGTTTAGGTTCATGTTTGACCTGGGTTTCAAACAACGGGTTCATGTTTGACTCGAAGTTTAGGTTCATATCTGACCTGGGTTTCAAACAACGGGGTCATGTTTGACTCGAAGTTTAGGCTCATGTTTGACCTGGGTTTCAAACAAGGGGTTCATGTTTGACTCGAAGTTTAGGTTCATTTTTGACCTAGGTTTCAAACAACGGGTTCATGTTTGACTCGAAGTTTAGGTTCATATTTTACCTGGGTTTCAAACAATGGGTTCATGTTTGACTCGAAGTTTAGGTTCATGTTTGACCTGGGTTTCAAACACCGGTTTCATGTTTGACTCGGTGTTTAGGTTCATGTTTGACCTGGGTTTCAAACAGCGGGTTCATGTTTGACTCGAAGTTTAGGTTCATATCTGACCTGGGTTTCAAACAACGGATTCATGTTTGACTTGAAATTTAGGTTCATGTTTGACCTGGGTTTCAAACACCGGTTTCATGTTTGACTCGATGTTTAGGTTCATGTTTGACCTGGGTTTCAAACACCGGTTTCATGTTTGACTCAATGTTTAGGTTCATGTTTGACCTGGGTTTCAAACAACGGGTTCATGTTTGACTCGAAGTTTAGGTTCATATCTGACCTGGGTTTCAAACAACGGAGTCATGTTTGACTCGAAATTTAGGTTCATGTTTGACCTGGGTTTCAAACACCGGTTTCATGTTTGACTCGATGTTTAGGGTCATGTTTGACCTGGGTTTCAAACAACGGGTTCATGTTTGACTCGAAGTTTAGGTTCATATCTGACTTGGGTTTCAAACAACGGGTTCATGTTTGACTCGAAATTTAGGTTCATGTTTGACCTGGGTTTCAAACAACGGGTTCATGTTTGACTCGAAGTTTAGGTTCATATCTGACCTGGGTTTCAAACAACGGATTCATGTTTGACTCGAAGTTTAGGCTCATGTTTGACCTGTGTTTCAAACAAGGGGTTCATGTTTGACTCGAAGTTTAGGTTCATTTTGACCTAGGTTTCAAACAATGGGTTCATGTTTGACTCGAAGTTTAGGTTCATTTTTTACCTGGGTTTCAAACAATGGGTTCATGTTTGACTCGAAGTTTAGGTTCATGTTTGACCTGGGTTTCAAACACCGGTTTCATGTTTGACTCGGTGTTTAGGTTCATGTTTGACCTGGGTTTCAAACAACGGGTTCATGTTTAGGTTCATATCTGACCTGGGTTTCAAACAACAGATTCATGTTTGACTCGAAGTTTAGGTTCATGTTTGACCTGGGTTTCAAACACCGGTTTCATGTTTGACTCGATGTTTAGGGTCATGTTTGACCTGGGTTTCAAACAACGGGTTCATGTTTGACTCGAAGTTTAGGTTCATATCTGACTTGGGTTTCAAACAACGGGTTCATGTTTGACTCGAAATTTAGGTTCATGTTTGACCTGGGTTTCAAACAACGGGTTCATGTTTGACTCGAAGTTTAGGTTCATATCTGACCTGGGTTTCAAACAACGGATTCATGTTTGACTCGAAGTTTAGGTTCATGTTTGACCTAGGTTTCAAACAACGGGTTCGTGTTTGACTCGAAGTTTAGGTTCATGTTTGACTTGGGTTTCAAACAGTGGGTTCATGTTTGACTCGAAGTTTAGGTTCATGTTTGACCTGGGTTTCAAACAACGGGTTAATGTTTGACTCGAAGTTTAGGTTTATGTTTGACCTGGCTTCAAACAACGGGTTCATGTTTGACTCGAAGTTTAGGCACATGTTTGACCTGGGTTTCAAACAATGGGTTCATGTTTGACTCAAAGTTAAGGTTCGTGTTTGACCTGGGTTTCAAACAACGGGTTCATGTTTGACTCAAAGTTTAGGTTCATATCGGACCTAGGTTTCAAACAACGGGTTCATGTTTGACTCAAAGTTTAGGTTCATGTTTGACCTGGGTTTCAAACAACGGGTTCATGTTTGACTCGAAGTTTAGGTTCATATCTGACTTGGGTTTCAAACAACGTGTTCTTGTTTGACTCGAAATTTAGGTTCATGTTTGACCTGGGTTTCAAACAACGGGTTCATGTTTGACTCGAAGTTTAGGTTCATATCTGACCTGGGTTTCAAACAACGGGTTCATGTTTGACTCGAAGTTTAAGTTCAAGTTTGACCTGGGTTTCAAACAACGGGTTCATGTTTGACTCGAAGTTTAGGTTCATTTTTTACCTGGGTTTCAAACAACGGGTTCATGTTTGACTCGAAGTTTAGGTTCATACCTGACCTGCTTTCAAACAACGGGTTCATGTTTGACTCGAAGTTTAGTTTCATGTTTGACCTGGGCTTCAAACAACAGGTTCATGTTTGAATCGAAGTTTAGGTTCATGTTTTACCTGGGCTTCAAACAACGAGTTCATGTTTGACTCGAAGTTTAGGCTCATGTTTGACCTGGGTTTCAAACAACGGGTTCATGTTTGACTCGAAGTTTAGGTTCATATCTGACCTGGGTTTCAAACAACGGATTCATGTTTGACTCGAAGTTTAGGTTCATGTTTGACCTAGGTTTCAAACAACGGGTTCGTGTTTGACTCGAAGTTTAGGTTCATGTTTGACTTGGGTTTCAAACAGTGGGTTCATGTTTGACTCGAAGTTTAGGTTCATGTTTGACCTGGGTTTCAAACAACGGGTTAATGTTTGACTCGAAGTTTAGGTTTATGTTTGACCTGGCTTCAAACAACGGGTTCATGTTTGACTCGAAGTTTAGGCACATGTTTGACCTGGGTTTCAAACAATGGGTTCATGTTTGACTCAAAGTTAAGGTTCGTGTTTGACCTGGGTTTCAAACAACGGGTTCATGTTTGACTCAAAGTTTAGGTTCATATCGGACCTAGGTTTCAAACAACGGGTTCATGTTTGACTCAAAGTTTAGGTTCATGTTTGACCTGGGTTTCAAACAACGGGTTCATGTTTGACTCGAAGTTTAGGTTCATATCTGACTTGGGTTTCAAACAACGTGTTCTTGTTTGACTCGAAATTTAGGTTCATGTTTGACCTGGGTTTCAAACAACGGGTTCATGTTTGACTCGAAGTTTAGGTTCATATCTGACCTGGGTTTCAAACAACGGGTTCATGTTTGACTCGAAGTTTAGGTTCAAGTTTGACCTGGGTTTCAAACAACGGGTTCATGTTTGACTCGAAGTTTAGGTTCATTTTTTACCTGGGTTTCAAACAACGGGTTCATGTTTGACTCGAAGTTTAGGTTCATACCTGACCTGGTTTCAAACAACAGGTTCATGTTTGACTCGAAGTTTAGTTTCATGTTTGACCTGGGCTTCAAACAACAGGTTCATGTTTGAATCGAAGTTTAGGTTCATGTTTTACCTGGGCTTCAAACAACGAGTTCATGTTTGACTCGAAGTTTAGGCTCATGTTTGACCTGGGTTTCAAACAACGGGTTCATGTTTGACTCAAAGTTTAGGTTCATGTTTGACCTGGGTTTCAAACAACGGGTTCATGTTTGACTCGAAGTTTAGGTTCATATCTGACCTGGGTTTCAAACAACGGGGTCATGTTTGACTCGACGTTTAGGCTCATGTTTGACCTGGGTTTCAAACAAGGGGTTCATGTTTGACTCGAAGTTTAGGTTCATTTTTGACCTAGGTTTCAAACAACGGGTTCATGTTTGACTCGAAGTTTAGGTTCATTTTTTACCTGGGTTTCAAACAATGGGTTCATGTTTGACTCGAAGTTTAGGTTCATGTTTGACCTGGGTTTCAAACACCGGTTTCATGTTTGACTCGGTGTTTAGGTTCATGTTTGACCTGGGTTTCAAACAGCGGGTTCATGTTTGACTCGAAGTTTAGGTTCATATCTGACCTGGGTTTCAAACAACGGATTCATGTTTGACTTGAAGTTTAGGTTCATGTTTGACCTGGGTTTCAAACACCGGTTTCATGTTTGACTCGATGTTTAGGTTCATGTTTGACCTGGGTTTCAAACACCGGTTTCATGTTTGACTCAATGTTTAGGTTCATGTTTGACCTGGGTTTCAAACAACGGGTTCATGTTTGACTCGAAGTTTAGGTTCATATCTGACCTGGGTTTCAAACAACGGATTCATGTTTGACTCGAAATTTAGGTTCATGTTTGACCTGGGTTTCAAACACCGGTTTCATGTTTGACTCGATGTTTAGGGTCATGTTTGACCTGGGTTTCAAACAACGGGTTCATGTTTGACTCGAAGTTTAGGTTCATATCTGACTTGGGTTTCAAACAACGGGTTCATGTTTGACTCGAAATTTAGGTTCATGTTTGACCTGGGTTTCAAACAACGGGTTCATGTTTGACTCGAAGTTTAGGTTCATATCTGACCTGGGTTTCAAACAACGGATTCATGTTTGACTCGAAGTTTAGGCTCATGTTTGACCTGTGTTTCAAATAAGGGGTTCATGTTTGACTCGAAGTTTAGGTTCATTTTGACCTAGGTTTCAAACAATGGGTTCATGTTTGACTCGAAGTTTAGGTTCATTTTTTACCTGGGTTTCAAACAATGGGTTCATGTTTGACTCGAAGTTTAGGTTCATGTTTGACCTGGGTTTCAAACACCGGTTTCATGTTTGACTCGGTGTTTAGGTTCATGTTTGACCTGGGTTTCAAACAACGGGTTCATGTTTGACTCGAAGTTTAGGTTCATATCTGACTTGGGTTTCAAACAACGTGTTCTTGTTTGACTCGAAATTTAGGTTCATGTTTGACCTGGGTTTCAAACAACGAGTTCATGTTTGACTCGAAGTTTAGGTTCATATCTGACCTGGGTTTCAAACAACGGGTTCATGTTTGACTCGAAGTTTAGGTTCAAGTTTGACCTGGGTTTCAAACAACGGGTTCATGTTTGACTCGAAGTTTAGGTTCATTTTTTACCTGGGTTTCAAACAACGGGTTCATGTTTGACTCGAAGTTTAGGTTCATACCTGACCTGGTTTCAAACAACGGGTTCATGTTTGACTCGAAGTTTAGTTTCATGTTTGACCTGGGCTTCAAACAACAGGTTCATGTTTGAATCGAAGTTTAGGTTCATGTTTTACCTGGGCTTCAAACAACGAGTTCATGTTTGACTCGAAGTTTAGGCTCATGTTTGACCTGGGTTTCAAACAACGGGTTCATGTTTGACTCAAAGTTTAGGTTCATGTTTGACCTGGGTTTCAAACAACGGGTTCATGTTTGACTCGAAGTTTAGGTTCATATCTGACCTGGGTTTCAAACAACGGGGTCATGTTTGACTCGAAGTTTAGGCTCATGTTTGACCTGGGTTTCAAACAAGGGGTTCATGTTTGACTCGAAGTTTAGGTTCATTTTTGACCTAGGTTTCAAACAACGGGTTCATGTTTGACTCGAAGTTTAGGTTCATTTTTTACCTGGGTTTCAAACAATGGGTTCATGTTTGACTCGAAGTTTAGGTTCATGTTTGACCTGGGTTTCAAACACCGGTTTCATGTTTGACTCGGTGTTTAGGTTCATGTTTGACCTGGGTTTCAAACAACGGGTTCATGTTTGACTCGAAGTTTAGGTTCATATCTGACCTGGGTTTCAAACAACGGATTCATGTTTGACTTGAAGTTTAGGTTCATGTTTGACCTGGGTTTCAAACACCGGTTTCATGTTTGACTCGATGTTTAGGTTCATGTTTGACCTGGGTTTCAAACACCGGTTTCATGTTTGACTCAATGTTTAGGTTCATGTTTGACCTGGGTTTCAAACAACGGGTTCATGTTTGACTCGAAGTTTAGGTTCATATCTGACCTGGGTTTCAAACAACGGATTCATGTTTGACTCGAAATTTAGGTTCATGTTTGACCTGGGTTTCAAACACCGGTTTCATGTTTGACTCGATGTTTAGGGTCATGTTTGACCTGGGTTTCAAACAACGGGTTCATGTTTGACTCGAAGTTTAGGTTCATATCTGACTTGGGTTTCAAACAACGGGTTCATGTTTGACTCGAAATTTAGGTTCATGTTTGACCTGGGTTTCAAACAACGGGTTCATGTTTGACTCGAAGTTTAGGTTCATATCTGACCTGGGTTTCAAACAACGGATTCATGTTTGACTCGAAGTTTAGGCTCATGTTTGACCTGTGTTTCAAATAAGGGGTTCATGTTTGACTCGAAGTTTAGGTTCATTTTGACCTAGGTTTCAAACAATGGGTTCATGTTTGACTCGAAGTTTAGGTTCATTTTTTACCTGGGTTTCAAACAATGGGTTCATGTTTGACTCGAAGTTTAGGTTCATGTTTGACCTGGGTTTCAAACACCGGTTTCATGTTTGACTCGGTGTTTAGGTTCGTGTTTGACCTGGGTTTCAAACAACGGGTTCATGTTTGACTCGAAGTTTAGGTTCATATCTGACTTGGGTTTCAAACAACGGATTCATGTTTGACTTGAAGTTTAGGTTCATGTTTGACCTGGGTTTCAAACACCGGTTTCATGTTTGACTCGATGTTTAGGTTCATGTTTGACCTGGGTTTCAAACATCGGTTTGATGTTTGACTCAATGTTTAGGTTCATGTTTGACTTGGGTTTCAAACAACGGGTTCATGTTTGACTCGAAGTTTAGGTTCATATCTGACCTGGGTTTCAAACAACGGATTCATGTTTGACTCGAAGTTTAGGTTCATGTTTGACCTGGGTTTCAAACACCGGTTTCATGTTTGACTCGATGTTTAGGGTCATGTTTGACCTGGGTTTCAAACAACGGGTTCATGTTTGACTCGAAGTTTAGGTTCATATCTGACTTGGGTTTCAAACAACGGGTTCATGTTTGACTCGAAATTTAGGTTCATGTTTGACCTGGGTTTCAAACAACGGGTTCATGTTTGACTCGAAGTTTAGGTTCATATCTGACTTGGGTTTCAAACAACGGATTCATGTTTGACTCGAAGTTTAGGCTCATGTTTGACCTGGGTTTCAAACAAGGGGTTCATGTTTGACTCGAAATTTAGGTTCATGTTTGACCTGTGTTTCAAACAACGGGTTCATGTTTGACTCGAAATTTAGGTTCATGTTTGACCTGGGTTTCAAACAACGGGTTCATGTTTGACTCGAAGTTTATGTTCATATCTGACCTGGGTTTCAAACAACGGGTTCATGTTTGACTCAAAGTTTAGGTTCATGTTTGACCTGGGTTTCAAACAACGGGTTCATGTTTGACTCGAAGTTTAGGTTCATATCTGACCTGGGTTTCAAACAACGGGGTCATGTTTGACTCGAAGTTTAGGCTCATGTTTGACCTGGGTTTCAAACAAGGGGTTCATGTTTGACTCGAAGTTTAGGTTCATTTTTGACCTAGGTTTCAAACAACGGGTTCATGTTTGACTCGAAGTTTAGGTTCATTTTTTACCTGGGTTTCAAACAATGGGTTCATGTTTGACTCGAAGTTTAGGTTCATGTTTGACCTGGGTTTCAAACACCGGTTTCATGTTTGACTCGGTGTTTAGGTTCATGTTTGACCTGGGTTTCAAACAACGGGTTCATGTTTGACTCGAAGTTTAGGTTCATATCTGACCTGGGTTTCAAACAACGGATTCATGTTTGACTTGAAGTTTAGGTTCATGTTTGACCTGGGTTTCAAACACCGGTTTCATGTTTGACTCGATGTTTAGGTTCATGTTTGACCTGGGTTTCAAACACCGGTTTCATGTTTGACTCAATGTTTAGGTTCATGTTTGACCTGGGTTTCAAACAACGGGTTCATGTTTGACTCGAAGTTTAGGTTCATATCTGACCTGGGTTTCAAACAACGGATTCATGTTTGACTCGAAATTTAGGTTCATGTTTGACCTGGGTTTCAAACACCGGTTTCATGTTTGACTCGATGTTTAGGGTCATGTTTGACCTGGGTTTCAAACAACGGGTTCATGTTTGACTCGAAGTTTAGGTTCATATCTGACTTGGGTTTCAAACAACGGGTTCATGTTTGACTCGAAATTTAGGTTCATGTTTGACCTGGGTTTCAAACAACGGGTTCATGTTTGACTCGAAGTTTAGGTTCATATCTGACCTGGGTTTCAAACAACGGATTCATGTTTGACTCGAAGTTTAGGCTCATGTTTGACCTGTGTTTCAAATAAGGGGTTCATGTTTGACTCGAAGTTTAGGTTCATTTTGACCTAGGTTTCAAACAATGGGTTCATGTTTGACTCGAAGTTTAGGTTCATTTTTTACCTGGGTTTCAAACAATGGGTTCATGTTTGACTCGAAGTTTAGGTTCATGTTTGACCTGGGTTTCAAACACCGGTTTCATGTTTGACTCGGTGTTTAGGTTCGTGTTTGACCTGGGTTTCAAACAACGGGTTCATGTTTGACTCGAAGTTTAGGTTCATATCTGACTTGGGTTTCAAACAACGGATTCATGTTTGACTTGAAGTTTAGGTTCATGTTTGACCTGGGTTTCAAACACCGGTTTCATGTTTGACTCGATGTTTAGGTTCATGTTTGACCTGGGTTTCAAACATCGGTTTGATGTTTGACTCAATGTTTAGGTTCATGTTTGACTTGGGTTTCAAACAACGGGTTCATGTTTGACTCGAAGTTTAGGTTCATATCTGACCTGGGTTTCAAACAACGGATTCATGTTTGACTCGAAGTTTAGGTTCATGTTTGACCTGGGTTTCAAACACCGGTTTCATGTTTGACTCGATGTTTAGGGTCATGTTTGACCTGGGTTTCAAACAACGGGTTCATGTTTGACTCGAAGTTTAGGTTCATATCTGACTTGGGTTTCAAACAACGGGTTCATGTTTGACTCGAAATTTAGGTTCATGTTTGACCTGGGTTTCAAACAACGGGTTCATGTTTGACTCGAAGTTTAGGTTCATATCTGACTTGGGTTTCAAACAACGGATTCATGTTTGACTCGAAGTTTAGGCTCATGTTTGACCTGGGTTTCAAACAAGGGGTTCATGTTTGACTCGAAATTTAGGTTCATGTTTGACCTGTGTTTCAAACAACGGGTTCATGTTTGACTCGAAATTTAGGTTCATGTTTGACCTGGGTTTCAAACAACGGGTTCATGTTTGACTCGAAGTTTATGTTCATATCTGACCTGGGTTTCAAACAACGGGTTCATGTTTGACTCGAAGTTTAGGTTCAAGTTTGACCTGGGTTTCAAACAACGGGTTCATGTTTGACTCGAAGTTTAGGTTCATTTTTTACCTGGGTTTCAAACAACGGGTTCATGTTTGACTCGAAGTTTAGGTTCATACCTGACCTGGTTTCAAACAACGGGTTCATGTTTGACTCGAAGTTTAGTTTCATGTTTGACCTGGGCTTCAAACAACAGGTTCATGTTTGAATCGAAGTTTAGGTTCATGTTTTACCTGGGCTTCAAACAACGAGTTCATGTTTGACTCAAAGTTTAGGCTCATGTTTGACCTGGGTTTCAAACAACGGGTTCATGTTTGACTCAAAGTTTAGGTTCATGTTTGACCTGGGTTTCAAACAACGGGTTCATGTTTGACTCGAAGTTTAGGTTCATATCTGACCTGGGTTTCAAACAACGGGGTCATGTTTGACTCGAAGTTTAGGCTCATGTTTGACCTGGGTTTCAAACAAGGGGTTCATGTTTGACTCGAAGTTTAGGTTCATTTTTGACCTAGGTTTCAAATAACGGGTTCATGTTTGACTCGAAGTTTAGGTTCATTTTTTACCTGGGTTTCAAACAATGGTTTCATGTTTGACTCGAAGTTTAGGTTCATGTTTGACCTGGGTTTCAAACACCGGTTTCATGTTTGACTCAGTGTTTAGGTTCATGTTTGACCTGGGTTTCAAACAACGGGTTCATGTTTGACTCGAAGTTTAGGTTCATATCTGACCTGGGTTTCAAACAACGGGTTCATGTTTGACTCGAAGTTTAGGTTCACGTTTGACCTGGGTTTCAAACAACGGGTTCATGTTTGACTCGAAGTTTAGGTTCATTTTTTACCTGGGTTTCAAACAACGGGTTCATGTTTGACTCGAAGTTTAGGTTCATACCTGACCTGGTTTCAAACAACGGGTTCATGTTTGACTCGAAGTTTAGTTTCATGTTTGACCTGGGCTTCAAACAACAGGTTCATGTTTGAATCGAAGTTTAGGTTCATGTTTTACCTGGGCTTCAAACAACGAGTTGATGTTTGACTCGAAGTTTAGGCTCATGTTTGACCTGGGTTTCAAACAACGGGTTCATGTTTGACTCAAAGTTTAGGTTCATGTTTGACCTGGGTTTCAAACAACGGGTTCATGTTTGACTCGAAGTTTAGGTTCATATCTGACCTGGGTTTCAAACAACGGGGTCATGTTTGACTCGAAGTTTAGGCTCATGTTTGACCTGGGTTTCAAACAAGGGGTTCATGTTTGACTCGAAATTTAGGTTCATGTTTGACCTGTGTTTCAAACAACGGGTTCATGTTTGACTCGAAATTTAGGTTCATGTTTGACCTGGGTTTCAAACAACGGGTTCATGTTTGACTCGAAGTTTATGTTCATATCTGACCTGGGTTTCAAACAACGGGTTCATGTTTGATTCGAAGTTTAGGTTCAAGTTTGACCTGGGTTTCAAACAACGGGTTCATGTTTGACTCGAAGTTTAGGTTCATTTTTTACCTGGGTTTCAAACAACGGGTTCATGTTTGACTCGAAGTTTAGGTTCATACCTGACCTGGTTTCAAACAACGGGTTCATGTTTGACTCGAAGTTTAGTTTCATGTTTGACCTGGGCTTCAAACAACAGGTTCATGTTTGAATCGAAGTTTAGGTTCATGTTTTACCTGGGCTTCAAACAACGAGTTCATGTTTGACTCAAAGTTTAGGCTCATGTTTGACCTGGGTTTCAAACAACGGGTTCATGTTTGACTCAAAGTTTAGGTTCATGTTTGACCTGGGTTTCAAACAACGGGTTCATGTTTGACTCGAAGTTTAGGTTCATATCTGACCTGGGTTTCAAACAACGGGGTCATGTTTGACTCGAAGTTTAGGCTCATGTTTGACCTGGGTTTCAAACAAGGGGTTCATGTTTGACTCGAAGTTTAGGTTCATTTTTGACCTAGGTTTCAAATAACGGGTTCATGTTTGACTCGAAGTTTAGGTTCATTTTTTACCTGGGTTTCAAACAATGGTTTCATGTTTGACTCGAAGTTTAGGTTCATGTTTGACCTGGGTTTCAAACACCGGTTTCATGTTTGACTCAGTGTTTAGGTTCATGTTTGACCTGGGTTTCAAACAACGGGTTCATGTTTGACTCGAAGTTTAGGTTCATATCTGACCTGGGTTTCAAACAACGGGTTCATGTTTGACTCGAAGTTTAGGTTCACGTTTGACCTGGGTTTCAAACAACGGGTTCATGTTTGACTCGAAGTTTAGGTTCATTTTTTACCTGGGTTTCAAACAACGGGTTCATGTTTGACTCGAAGTTTAGGTTCATACCTGACCTGGTTTCAAACAACGGGTTCATGTTTGACTCGAAGTTTAGTTTCATGTTTGACCTGGGCTTCAAACAACAGGTTCATGTTTGAATCGAAGTTTAGGTTCATGTTTTACCTGGGCTTCAAACAACGAGTTCATGTTTGACTCGAAGTTTAGGCTCATGTTTGACCTGGGTTTCAAACAACGGGTTCATGTTTGACTCAAAGTTTAGGTTCATGTTTGACCTGGGTTTCAAACAACGGGTTCATGTTTGACTCGAAGTTTAGGTTCATATCTGACCTGGGTTTCAAACAACGGGGTCATGTTTGACTCGAAGTTTAGGCTCATGTTTGACCTGGGTTTCAAACAAGGGGTTCATGTTTGACTCGAAGTTTAGGTTCATTTTTGACCTAGGTTTCAAACAACGGGTTCATGTTTGACTCGAAGTTTAGGTTCATTTTTTACCTGGGTTTCAAACAATGGGTTCATGTTTGACTCGAAGTTTAGGTTCATGTTTGACCTGGGTTTCAAACACCGGTTTCATTTTTGACTCGGTGTTTAGGTTCATGTTTGACCTGGGTTTCAAACAACGGGTTCATGTTTGACTTGAAGTTTAGGTTCATATCTGACCTGGGTTTCAAACAACGGATTCATGTTTGACTTGAAGTTTAGGTTCATGTTTGACCTGGGTTTCAAACACCGGTTTCATGTTTGACTCGATGTTTAGGTTCATGTTTGACCTGGGTTTCAAACACCGGTTTCATGTTTGACTCAATGTTTAGGTTCATGTTTGACCTGGGTTTCAAACAACGGGTTCATGTTTGACTCGAAGTTTAGGTTCATATCTGACCTGGGTTTCAAACAACGGATTCATGTTTGACTCGAAATTTAGGTTCATGTTTGACCTGGGTTTCAAACACCGGTTTCATGTTTGACTCGGTGTTTAGGTTCATGTTTGACCTGGGTTTCAAACAACGGGTTCATGTTTGACTCGAAGTTTAGGTTCATATCTGACCTGGGTTTCAAACAACGGGTTCATGTTTGACTCGAAGTTTAGGTTCAAGTTTGACCTGGGTTTCAAACAACGGGTTCATGTTTGACTCGAAGTTTAGGTTCATTTTTTACCTGGGTTTCAAACAACGGGTTCATGTTTGACTCGAAGTTTAGGTTCATACCTGACCTGGTTTCAAACAACGGGTTCATGTTTGACTCGAAGTTTAGTTTCATGTTTGACCTGGGCTTCAAACAACAGGTTCATGTTTGAATCGAAGTTTAGGTTCATGTTTTACCTGGGCTTCAAACAACGAGTTCATGTTTGACTCGAAGTTTAGGCTCATGTTTGACCTGGGTTTCAAACAACGGGTTCATGTTTGACTCAAAGTTTAGGTTCATGTTTGACCTGGGTTTCAAACAACGGGTTCATGTTTGACTCGAAGTTTAGGTTCATATCTGACCTGGGTTTCAAACAACGGGGTCATGTTTGACTCGAAGTTTAGGCTCATGTTTGACCTGGGTTTCAAACAAGGGGTTCATGTTTGACTCGAAGTTTAGGTTCATTTTTGACCTAGGTTTCAAACAACGGGTTCATGTTTGACTCGAAGTTTAGGTTCATTTTTTACCTGGGTTTCAAACAATGGGTTCATGTTTGACTCGAAGTTTAGGTTCATGTTTGACCTGGGTTTCAAACACCGGTTTCATTTTTGACTCGGTGTTTAGGTTCATGTTTGACCTGGGTTTCAAACAACGGGTTCATGTTTGACTTGAAGTTTAGGTTCATATCTGACCTGGGTTTCAAACAACGGATTCATGTTTGACTTGAAGTTTAGGTTCATGTTTGACCTGGGTTTCAAACACCGGTTTCATGTTTGACTCGATGTTTAGGTTCATGTTTGACCTGGGTTTCAAACACCGGTTTCATGTTTGACTCAATGTTTAGGTTCATGTTTGACCTGGGTTTCAAACAACGGGTTCATGTTTGACTCGAAGTTTAGGTTCATATCTGACCTGGGTTTCAAACAACGGATTCATGTTTGACTCGAAATTTAGGTTCATGTTTGACCTGGGTTTCAAACACCGGTTTCATGTTTGACTCGGTGTTTAGGTTCATGTTTGACCTGGGTTTCAAACAACGGGTTCATGTTTGACTCGAAGTTTAGGTTCATATCTGACCTGGGTTTCAAACAACGGGTTCATGTTTGACTCGAAGTTTAGGTTCAAGTTTGACCTGGGTTTCAAACAACGGGTTCATGTTTGACTCGAAGTTTAGGTTCATTTTTTACCTGGGTTTCAAACAACGGGTTCATGTTTGACTCGAAGTTTAGGTTCATACCTGACCTGGTTTCAAACAACGGGTTCATGTTTGACTCGAAGTTTAGTTTCATGTTTGACCTGGGCTTCAAACAACAGGTTCATGTTTGAATCGAAGTTTAGGTTCATGTTTTACCTGGGCTTCAAACAACGAGTTCATGTTTGACTCGAAGTTTAGGCTCATGTTTGACCTGGGTTTCAAACAACGGGTTCATGTTTGACTCAAAGTTTAGGTTCATGTTTGACCTGGGTTTCAAACAACGGGTTCATGTTTGACTCGAAGTTTAGGTTCATATCTGACCTGGGTTTCAAACAACGGGGTCATGTTTGACTCGAAGTTTAGGCTAATGTTTGACCTGGGTTTCAAACAAGGGGTTCATGTTTGACTCGAAGTTTAGGTTCATTTTTGACCTAGGTTTCAAACAACGGGTTCATGTTTGACTCGAAGTTTAGGTTCATTTTTTACCTGGGTTTCAAACAATGGGTTCATGTTTGACTCGAAGTTTAGGTTCATGTTTGACCTGGGTTTCAAACACCGGTTTCATTTTTGACTCGGTGTTTAGGTTCATGTTTGACCTGGGTTTCAAACAACGGGTTCATGTTTGACTTGAAGTTTAGGTTCATGTCTGACCTGGGTTTCAAACAACGGATTCATGTTTGACTTGAAGTTTAGGTTCATGTTTGACCTGGGTTTCAAACACCGGTTTCATGTTTGACTCGATGTTTAGGTTCATGTTTGACCTGGGTTTCAAACACCGGTTTCATGTTTGACTCAATGTTTAGGTTCATGTTTGACCTGGGTTTCAAACAACGGGTTCATGTTTGACTCGAAGTTTAGGTTCATATCTGACCTGGGTTTCAAACAACGGATTCATGTTTGACTCGAAATTTAGGTTCATGTTTGACCTGGGTTTCAAACACCGGTTTCATGTTTGACTCGGTGTTTAGGTTCATGTTTGACCTGGGTTTCAAACAACGGGTTCATGTTTGACTCGAAGTTTAGGTTCATATCTGACCTGGGTTTCAAACAACGGGTTCATGTTTGACTCGAAGTTTAGGTTCAAGTTTGACCTGGGTTTCAAACAACGGGTTCATGTTTGACTCGAAGTTTAGGTTCATTTTTTACCTGGGTTTCAAACAACGGGTTCATGTTTGACTCGAAGTTTAGGTTCATACCTGACCTGGTTTCAAACAACGGGTTCATGTTTGACTCGAAGTTTAGTTTCATGTTTGACCTGGGCTTCAAACAACAGGTTCATGTTTGAATCGAAGTTTAGGTTCATGTTTTACCTGGGCTTCAAACAACGAGTTCATGTTTGACTCGAAGTTTAGGCTCATGTTTGACCTGGGTTTCAAACAACGGGTTCATGTTTGACTCAAAGTTTAGGTTCATGTTTGACCTGGGTTTCAAACAACGGGTTCATGTTTGACTCGAAGTTTAGGTTCATATCTGACCTGGGTTTCAAACAACGGGGTCATGTTTGACTCGAAGTTTAGGCTCATGTTTGACCTGGGTTTCAAACAAGGGGTTCATGTTTGACTCGAAGTTTAGGTTCATTTTTGACCTAGGTTTCAAACAACGGGTTCATGTTTGACTCGAAGTTTAGGTTCATATTTTACCTGGGTTTCAAACAATGGGTTCATGTTTGACTCGAAGTTTAGGTTCATGTTTGACCTGGGTTTCAAACACCGGTTTCATTTTTGACTCGGTGTTTAGGTTCATGTTTGACCTGGGTTTCAAACAATGGGTTCATGTTTGACTTGAAGTTTAGGTTCATATCTGACCTGGGTTTCAAACAACGGATTCATGTTTGACTTGAAGTTTAGGTTCATGTTTGACCTGGGTTTCAAACACCGGTTTCATGTTTGACTCGATGTTTAGGTTCATGTTTGACCTGGGTTTCAAACACCGGTTTCATGTTTGACTCAATGTTTAGGTTCATGTTTGACCTGGGTTTCAAACAACGGGTTCATGTTTGACTCGAAGTTTAGGTTCATATCTGACCTGGGTTTCAAACAACGGATTCATGTTTGACTCGAAATTTAGGTTCATGTTTGACCTGGGTTTCAAACACCGGTTTCATGTTTGACTCGATGTTTAGGGTCATGTTTGACCTGGGTTTCAAACAACGGGTTCATGTTTGACTCGAAGTTTAGGTTCATATTTGACTTGGGTTTCAAACAACGGGTTCATGTTTGACTCGAAATTTAGGTTCATGTTTGACCTGGGTTTCAAACAACGGGTTCATGTTTGACTCGAAGTTTAGGTTCATATCTGACCTGGGTTTCAAACAACGGGTTCATGTTTGACTCGAAGTTTAGGTTCAAGTTTGACCTGGGTTTCAAACAACGGGTTCATGTTTGACTCGAAGTTTAGGTTCATTTTTTACCTGGGTTTCAAACAACGGGTTCATGTTTGACTCGAAGTTTAGGTTCATACCTGACCTGGTTTCAAACAACGGGTTCATGTTTGACTCGAAGTTTAGTTTCATGTTTGACCTGGGCTTCAAACCACAGGTTCATGTTTGAATCGAAGTTTAGGTTCATGTTTTACCTGGGCTTCAAACAACGAGTTCATGTTTGACTCGAAGTTTAGGCTCATGTTTGACCTGGGTTTCAAACAACGGGTTCATGTTTGACTCAAAGTTTAGGTTCATGTTTGACCTGGGTTTCAAACAACGGGTTCATGTTTGACTCGAAGTTTAGGTTCATATCTGACCTGGGTTTCAAACAACGGGGTCATGTTTGACTCGAAGTTTAGGCTCATGTTTGACCTGGGTTTCAAACAAGGGGTTCATGTTTGACTCGAAGTTTAGGTTCATTTTTGACCTAGGTTTCAAACAACGGGTTCATGTTTGACTCGAAGTTAAGGTTCATTTTTTACCTGGGTTTCAAACAATGGGTTCATGTTTGACTCGAAGTTTAGGTTCATGTTTGACCTGGGTTTCAAACACCGGTTTCATTTTTGACTCGGTGTTTAGGTTCATGTTTGACCTGGGTTTCAAACAACGGGTTCATGTTTGACTTGAAGTTTAGGTTCATATCTGACCTGGGTTTCAAACAACGGATTCATGTTTGACTTGAAGTTTAGGTTCATGTTTGACCTGGGTTTCAAACACCGGTTTCATGTTTGACTCGATGTTTAGGTTCATGTTTGACCTGGGTTTCAAACACCGGTTTCATGTTTGACTCAATGTTTAGGTTCATGTTTGACCTGGGTTTCAAACAACGGGTTCATGTTTGACTCGAAGTTTAGGTTCATATCTGACCTGGGTTTCAAACAACGGATTCATGTTTGACTCGAAATTTAGGTTCATGTTTGACCTGGGTTTCAAACACCGGTTTCATGTTTGACTCGATGTTTAGGGTCATGTTTGACCTGGGTTTCAAACAACGGGTTCATGTTTGACTCGAAATTTAGGTTCATATTTGACTTGGGTTTCAAACAACGGGTTCATGTTTGACTCGAAATTTAGGTTCATGTTTGACCTGGGTTTCAAACAACGGGTTCATGTTTGACTCGAAGTTTAGGTTCATATCTGACCTGGGTTTCAAACAACGGATTCATGTTTGACTCGAAGTTTAGGCTCATGTTTGACCTGGGTTTCAAACAAGGGGTTCATGTTTGACTCGAAGTTTAGGTTCATTTTGACCTAGGTTTCAAACAACGGGTTCATGTTTGACTCGAAGTTTAGGTTCATTTTTTACCTGGGTTTCAAACAATGGGTTCATGTTTGACTCGAAGTTTAGGTTCATGTTTGACCTGGGTTTCAAACACCGGTTTCATGTTTGACTCGGTGTTTAGGTTCATGTTTGACCTGGGTTTCAAACAACGGGTTCATGTTTGACTCGAAGTTTAGGTTCATATCTGACTTGGGTTTCAAACAACGGATTCATGTTTGACTTGAAGTTTAGGTTCATGTTTGACCTGGGTTTCAAACACCGGTTTCATGTTTGACTCGATGTTTAGGTTCATGTTTGACCTGGGTTTCAAACATCGGTTTCATGATTGACTCAATGTTTAGGTTCATGTTTGACCTGGGTTTCAAACAACGGGTTCATGTTTAACTCGAAGTTTAGGTTCATATCTGACCTGGGTTTCAAACAACGGATTCATGTTTGACTCGAAGTTTAGGTTCATGTTTGACCTGGGTTTCAAACACCGGTTTCATGTTTGACTCGATGTTTAGGGTCATGTTTGACCTGGGTTTCAAACAACGGGTTCATGTTTGACTCGAAGTTTAGGTTCATATCTGACTTGGGTTTCAAACAACGGGTTCATGTTTGACTCGAAATTTAGGTTCATGTTTGACCTGGGTTTCAAACAACGGGTTCATGTTTGACTCGAAGTTTAGGTTCATATCTGACCTGGGTTTCAAACAACGGATTCATGTTTGACTCGAAGTTTAGGCTCATGTTTGACCTGGGTTTCAAACAAGGGGTTCATGTTTGACTCGAAATTTAGGTTCATGTTTGACCTGGGTTTCAAACAACGGGTTCATGTTTGACTCGAAATTTAGGTTCATGTTTGACCTCGGTTTCAAACAACGGGTTCATGTTTGACTCGAAGTTTAGGTTCATATCTGACCTGGGTTTCAAACAACGGGTTCATGTTTGACTCGAAGTTTAGGTTCAAGTTTGACCTGGGTTTCAAACAACGGGTTCATGTTTGACTCGAAGTTTAGGTTCATTTTTTACCTGGGTTTCAAACAACGGGTTCATGTTTGACTCGAAGTTTAGGTTCATACCTGACCTGGTTTCAAACAACGGGTTCATGTTTGACTCGAAGTTTAGTTTCATGTTTGACCTGGGCTTCAAACAACAGGTTCATGTTTGAATCGAAGTTTAGGTTCATGTTTTACCTGGGCTTCAAACAACGAGTTCATGTTTGACTCGAAGTTTAGGCTCATGTTTGACCTGGGTTTCAAACAACGGGTTCATGTTTGACTCAAAGTTTAGGTTAATGTTTGACCTGGGTTTCAAACAACGGGTTCATGTTTGACTCAAAGTTTAGGTTCATATCTGACCTGGGTTTCAAACAACGGGGTCATGTTTGACTCGAAGTTTAGGCTCATGTTTGACCTGGGTTTCAAACAAGGGGTTCATGTTTGACTCGAAGTTTAGGTTCATTTTTGACCTAGGTTTCAAACAACGGGTTCATGTTTGACTCGAAGTTTAGGTTCATTTTTTACCTATGTTTCAAACAATGGGTTCATGTTTGACTCGAAGTTTAGGTTCATGTTTGACCTGGGTTTCAAACACCGGTTTCATTTTTGACTCGGTGTCTAGGTTCATGTTTGACCTGGGTTTCAAACAACGGGTTCATGTTTGACTCGAAGTTTAGGTTCATATCTGACCTGGGTTTCAAACAACGGATTCATGTTTGACTTGAAGTTTAGGTTCATGTTTGACCTGGGTTTCAAACACCGGTTTCATGTTTGACTCGATGTTTAGGTTCATGTTTGACCTGGGTTTCAAATACCGGTTTCATGTTTGACTCAATGTTTAGGTTCATGTTTGACCTGGGTTTCAAACAACGGGTTCATGTTTGACTCGAAGTTTAGGTTCATATCTGATCTGGGTTTCAAACAACGGATTCATGTTTGACTCGAAATTTAGGTTCATGTTTTACCTGGGTTTCAAACACCGGTTTCATGTTTGACTCGATGTTTAGGGTCATGTTTGACCTGGGTTTCAAACAACGGGTTCATGTTTGACTCGAAGTTTAGGTTCATATTTGACTTGGGTTTCAAACAACGGGTTCATGTTTGACTCGAAATTTAGGTTCATGTTTGACCTGGGTTTCAAACAACGGGTTCATGTTTGACTCGAAGTTTAGGTTCATATCTGACCTGGGTTTCAAACAACGGATTCATGTTTGACTCGAAGTTTAGGCTCATGTTTGACCTGGGTTTCAAACAAGGGGTTCATGTTTGACTCGAAGTTTAGGTTCATTTTGACCTAGGTTTCAAACAACGGGTTCATGTTTGACTCGAAGTTTAGGTTCATTTTTTACCTGGGTTTCAAACAACGGGTTCATGTTTGACTCGAAGTTTAGGTTCATACCTGACCTGGTTTCAAACAACGGGTTCATGTTTGACTCGAAGTTTAGTTTCATGTTTGACCAGGGCTTCAAACAACAGGTTCATGTTTGAATCGAAGTTTAGGTTCATGTTTTACCTGGGCTTCAAACAACGAGTTCATGTTTGACTCGAAGTTTAGGCTCATGTTTGACCTGGGTTTCAAACAACGGGTTCATGTTTGACTCAAAGTTTAGGTTAATGTTTGACCTGGGTTTCAAACAACGGGTTCATGTTTGACTCGAAGTTTAGGTTCATATCTGACCTGGGTTTCAAACAACGGGGTCATGTTTGACTCGAAGTTTAAGGTCATGTTTGACCTGGGTTTCAAACAAGGGGTTCATGTTTGACTCGAAGTTTAGGTTCATTTTTTACCTAGGTTTCAAACAACGGGTTCATGTTTGACTCGAAGTTTAGGTTCATTTTTTACCTGGGTTTCAAACAATGGGTTCATGTTTGACTCGAAGTTTAGGTTCATGTTTGACCTGGGTTTCAAACACCGGTTTCATTTTTGACTCGGTGTTTAGGTTCATGTTTGACCTGGGTTTCAAACAACGGGTTCATGTTTGACTCGAAGTTTAGGTTCATATCTGACCTGGGTTTCAAACAACGGATTCATGTTTGACTTGAAGTTTAGGTTCATGTTTGACCTGGGTTTCAAACACCGGTTTCATGTTTGACTCGATGTTTAGGTTCATGTTTGACCTGGGTTTCAAACACCGGTTTCATGTTTGACTCAATGTTTAGGTTCATGTTTGACCTGGGTTTCAAACAACGGGTTCATGTTTGACTCGAAGTTTAGGTTCATATCTGACCTGGGTTTCAAACAACGGATTCATGTTTGACTCGAAATTTAGGTTCATGTTTTACCTGGGTTTCAAACACCGGTTTCATGTTTGACTCGATGTTTAGGGTCATGTTTGACCTGGGTTTCAAACAACGGGTTCATGTTTGACTCGAAGTTTAGGTTCATATTTGACTTGGGTTTCAAACAACGGGTTCATGTTTGACTCGAAATTTAGGTTCATGTTTGACCTGGGTTTCAAACAACGGGTTCATGTTTGACTCGAAGTTTAGGTTCATATCTGACCTGGGTTTCAAACAACGGATTCATGTTTGACTCGAAGTTTAGGCTCATGTTTGACCTGGGTTTCAAACAAGGGGTTCATGTTTGACTCGAAGTTTAGGTTCATTTTGACCTAGGTTTCAAACAACGGGTTCATGTTTGACTCGAAGTTTAGGTTCATTTTTTACCTGGGTTTCAAACAATGGGTTCATGTTTGACTCGAAGTTTAGGTTCATGTTTGACCTGGGTTTCAAACACCGGTTTCATGTTTGACTCGGTGTTTAGGTTCATGTTTGACCTGGGTTTCAAACAACGGGTTCATGTTTGACTCGAAGTTTAGGTTCATATCTGATTTGGGTTTCAAACAACGGATTCATGTTTGACTTGAAGTTTAGGTTCATGTTTGACCTGGGTTTCAAACACCGGTTTCATGTTTGACTCGATGTTTAGGTTCATGTTTGACCTGGGCTTCAAACATCGGTTTCATGTTTGACTCAATGTTTAGGTTCATGTTTGACCTGGGTTTCAAACAACGGGTTCATGTTTGACTCGAAGTTTAGGTTCATATCTGACCTGGGTTTCAAACAACGGATTCATGTTTGACTCGAAGTTTAGGTTCATGTTTGACCTGGGTTTCAAACACCGGTTTCATGTTTGACTCGATGTTTAGGGTCATGTTTGACCTGGGTTTCAAACAACGGGTTCATGTTTGACTCGAAGTTTAGGTTCATATCTGACTTGGGTTTCAAACAACGGGTTCATGTTTGACTCGAAATTTAGGTTCATGTTTGACCTGGGTTTCAAACAACGGGTTCATGTTTGACTCGAAGTTTAGGTTCATATCTGACCTGGGTTTCAAACAACGGATTCATGTTTGACTCGAAGTTTAGGCTCATGTTTGACCTGGGTTTCAAACAAGGGGTTCATGTTTGACTCGAAATTTAGGTTCATGTTTGACCTGGGTTTCAAACAACGGGTTCATGTTTGACTCGAAATTTAGGTTCATGTTTGACCTCGGTTTCAAACAACGGGTTCATGTTTGACTCGAAGTTTAGGTTCATATCTGACCTGGGTTTCAAACAACGGGTTCATGTTTGACTCGAAGTTTAGGTTCAAGTTTGACCTGGGTTTCAAACAACGGGTTCATGTTTGACACGAAGTTTAGGTTCATTTTTTACCTGGGTTTCAAACAACGGGTTCATGTTTGACTCGAAGTTTAGGTTCATACCTGACCTGGTTTCAAACAACGGGTTCATGTTTGACTCGAAGTTTAGTTTCATGTTTGACCTGGGCTTCAAACAACAGGTTCATGTTTGAATCGAAGTTTAGGTTCATGTTTTACCTGGGCTTCAAACAACGAGTTCATGTTTGACTCGAAGTTTAGGCTCATGTTTGACCTGGGTTTCAAACAACGGGTTCATGTTTGACTCAAAGTTTAGGTTCATGTTTGACCTGGGTTTCAAACAACGGGTTCATGTTTGACTCGAAGTTTAGGTTCATATCTGACCTGGGTTTCAAACAACGGGGTCATGTTTGACTCGAAGTTTAGGCTCATGTTTGACCTGGGTTTCAAACATGGGGTTCATGTTTGACTCGAAGTTTAGGTTCATTTTTGACCTAGGTTTCAAACAACGGGTTCATGTTTGACTCGAAGTTTAGGTTCATTTTTTACCTGGGTTTCAAACAATGGGTTCATGTTTGACTCGAAGTTTAGGTTCATGTTTGACCTGGGTTTCAAACACCGGTTTCATGTTTGACTCGGTGTTTAGGTTCATGTTTGACCTGGGTTTCAAACAACGGGTTCATGTTTGACTCGAAGTTTAGGTTCATATCTGACCTGGGTTTCAAACAACGGATTCATGTTTGACTTGAAGTTTAGGTTCAGGTTTGACCTGGGTTTCAAACAACGGGTTCATGTTTGACTCGAAGTTTAGGTTCATATCTGACTTGGGTTTCAAACAACGGGTTCATGTTTGACTCGAAATTTAGGTTCATGTTTGACCTGGGTTTCAAACAACGGGTTCATGTTTGACTCGAAGTTTAGGTTCATATCTGACCTGGGTTTCAAACAACGGATTCATGTTTGACTCGAAGTTTAGGCACATGTTTGACCTGGGTTTCAAACAAGGGGTTCATGTTTGACTCGAAGTTTAGGTTCATTTTGACCTAGGTTTCAAACAACGGGTTCATGTTTGACTCGAAGTTTAGGTTCATTTTTTACCTGGGTTTCAAACAATGGGTTCATGTTTGACTCGAAGTTTAGGTTCATGTTTGACCTGGGTTTCAAACACCGATTTCATGTTTGACTCGGTGTTTAGGTTCATCTTTGACTTGGGTTTCAAACAACGGGTTCATGTTTGACTCGAAGTTTAGGTTCATATCTGACCTGGGTTTCAAACAATGGATTCATGTTTGACTTGAAGTTTAGGTTCATGTTTGACTTGGGTTTCAAACACCGGTTTCATGTTTGACTCGATGTTTAGGTTCATGTTTGACCTGGGTTTCAAACACCGGTTTCATGTTTGACTCAATGTTTAGGTTCATGTTTGACCTGGGTTTCAAACAACGGGTTCATGTTTGACTCGAAGTTTAGGTTCATATCTGACCTGGGTTTCAAACAACGGATTCATGTTTGACTCGAAGTTTAGGTTCATGTTTGACCTGTGTTTCAAACACCGGTTTCATGTTTGACTCGATGTTTAGGGTCATGTTTGACCTGGGTTTCAAACAACGGGTTCATGTTTGACTCGAACTTTAGGTTCATATCTGACTTGGGTTTCAAACAACGGGTTCATGTTTGACTCGAAATTTAGGTTCATGTTTGACCTGGGTTTCAAACAACGGGTTCATGTTTGACTCGAAGTTTAGGTTCATATCTGACCTGGGTTTCAAACAATGGATTCATGTTTGACTCGAAGTTTAGGCTCATGTTTGACCTGGGTTTCAAACAAGGGGTTCATGTTTGACTCGAAGTTTAGGTTCATTTTTGACCTAGGTTTCAAACAACGGGTTCATGTTTGACTCGAAGTTTAGGTTCATTTTTTACCTGGGTTTCAAACAACGGGTTCATGTTTGACTCGAAGTTTAGGTTCATATCTGACCTGGGTTTCAAACAACGGGTTCATGTTTGACTCGAAGTTTAGGTTCAAGTTTGACCTGGGTTTCAAACAACGGGTTCATGTTTGACTCGAAGTTTAGGTTCATTTTTTACCTGGGTTTCAAACAACGGGTTCATGTTTGACTCGAAGTTTAGGTTCTTACCTGACCTGGTTTCAAACAACGGGTTCATGTTTGACTCGAATTTTAGTTTCATGTTTGACCTGGGCTTCAAACAACAGGTTCATGTTTGAATCGAAGTTTAGGTTCATGTTTTACCTGGGCTTCAAACAACGAGTTCATGTTTGACTCGAAGTTTAGGCTCATGTTTGACCTGGGTTTCAAACAACGGGTTCATGTTTGACTCAAAGTTTAGGTTCATGTTTGACCTGGGTTTCAAACAACGGGTTCATGTTTGACTCGAAGTTTAGGTTCATATCTGACCTGGGTTTCAAACAACGGGGTCATGTTTGACTCGAAGTTTAGGCTCATGTTTGACCTGGGTTTCAAACAAGGGGTTCATGTTTGACTCGAAGTTTAGGTTCATTTTTGACCTAGGTTTCAAACAACGGGTTCATGTTTGACTCGAAGTTTAGGTTCATTTTTTACCTGGGTTTCAAACAATGGGTTCATGTTTGACTCGAAGTTTAGGTTCATGTTTGACCTGGGTTTCAAACACCGGTTTCATGTTTGACTCGGTGTTTAGGTTCATGTTTGACCTGGGTTTCAAACAACGGGTTCATGTTTGACTCGAAGTTTAGGTTCATATCTGACCTGGGTTTCAAACAACGGATTCATGTTTGACTTGAAGTTTAGGTTCATGTTTGACCTGGGTTTCAAACACCGGTTTCATGTTTGACTCGATGTTTAGGTTCATGTTTGACCTGGGTTTCAAACACCGGTTTCATGTTTGACTCGATGTTTAGGGTCATGTTTGACCTGGGTTTCAAACAATGGGTTCATGTTTGACTCGAAGTTTAGGTTCATATCTGACCTGGGTTTCAAACAACGGATTCATGTTTGACTCGAAGTTTAGGCTCATGTTTGACCTGGGTTTCAAACAAGGGGTTCATGTTTGACTCGAAGTTTAGGTTCATTTTGACCTAGGTTTCAAACAACGGGTTCATGTTTGACTCGAAGTTTAGGTTCATGTTTGACCTGGGTTTCAAACACCGGTTTCATGTTTGACTCGGTGTTTAGGTTCATGTTTGACCTGGGTTTCAAACAACGGGTTCATGTTTGACTCGAAGTTTAGGTTCATATCTGACCTGGGTTTCAAACAATGGGTTCATGTTTGACTCGAAGTTTAGTTTCATGTTTGACCTGGGTTTCAAACACCGGTTTCATGTTTGACTCGGTGTTTAGGTTCATGTTTGACCTGGGTTTCAAACAACGGGTTCATGTTTGACTCGAAGTTTATGTTCATATCTGACCTGGGTTTCAAACAACGGATTCATGTTTGACTTGAAGTTTAGGTTCATGTTTGACCTGGGTTTCAAACAATGGGTTCATGTTTGACTCGAAGTTTAGGTTCATATCTGACTTGGGTTTCAAACAACGGGTTCATGTTTGACTCGAAATTTAGGTTCATGTTTGACCTGGGTTTCAAACAACGGGTTCATGTTTGACTCGAAGTTTAGGTTCATATCTGACCTGGGTTTCAAACAACGGATTCATGTTTGACTCGAAGTTTAGGCTCATGTTTGACCTGGGTTTCAAACAAGGGGTTCATGTTTGACTCGAAGTTTAGGTTCATTTTGACCTAGGTTTCAAACAACGGGTTCATGTTTGACTCAAAGTTTAGGTTCATTTTTTACCTGGGTTTCAAACAATGGGTTCATGTTTGACTCGAAGTTTAGGTTCATGTTTGACCTGGGTTTCAAACACCGATTTCATGTTTGACTCGGTGTTTAGGTTCATGTTTGACTTGGGTTTCAAACAACGGGTTCATGTTTGACTCGAAGTTTAGGTTCATATCTGACCTGGGTTTCAAACAACGGATTCATGTTTGACTTGAAGTTTAGGTTCATGTTTGACTTGGGTTTCAAACACCGGTTTCATGTTTGACTCGATGTTTAGGTTCATGTTTGACCTGGGTTTCAAACACCGGTTTCATGTTTGACTCAATGTTTAGGTTCATGTTTGACCTGGGTTTCAAACAACGGGTTCATGTTTGACTCGAAGTTTAGGTTCATATCTGACCTGGGTTTCAAACAACGGATTCATGTTTGACTCGAAGTTTAGGTTCATGTTTGACCTGTGTTTCAAACACCGGTTTCATGTTTGACTCGATGTTTAGGGTCATGTTTGACCTGGGTTTCAAACAACGGGTTCATGTTTGACTCGAACTTTAGGTTCATATCTGACTTGGGTTTCAAACAACGGGTTCATGTTTGACTCGAAATTTAGGTTCATGTTTGACCTGGGTTTCAAACAACGGGTTCATGTTTGACTCGAAGTTTAGGTTCATATCTGACCTGGGTTTCAAACAATGGATTCATGTTTGACTCGAAGTTTAGGCTCATGTTTGACCTGGGTTTCAAACAAGGGGTTCATGTTTGACTCGAAGTTTAGGTTCATTTTTGACCTAGGTTTCAAACAACGGGTTCATGTTTGACTCGAAGTTTAGGTTCATTTTTTACCTGGGTTTCAAACAACGGGTTCATGTTTGACTCGTAGTTTAGGTTCATATCTGACATGGGTTTCAAACAACGGGTTCATGTTTGACTCGAAGTTTAGGTTCAAGTTTGACCTGGGTTTCAAACAACGGGTTCATGTTTGACTCGAAGTTTAGGTTCATTTTTTACCTGGGTTTCAAACAACGGGTTCATGTTTGACTCGAAGTTTAGGTTCTTACCTGACCTGGTTTCAAACAACGGGTTCATGTTTGACTCGAAGTTTAGGTTCATATCTGACCTGGGTTTCAAACAACGGATTCATGTTTGACTTGAAGTTTAGGTTCATGTTTGACCTGGGTTTCAAACACCGGTTTCATGTTTGACTCGATGTTTAGGTTCATGTTTGACCGGGGTTTCAAACACCGGTTTCATGTTTGACTCGATGTTTAGGGTCATGTTTGACCTGGGTTTCAAACAATGGGTTCATGTTTGACTCGAAGTTTAGGTTCATATCTGACTTGGGTTTCAAACAACGGGTTCATGTTTGACTCGAAATTTAGGTTCATGTTTGACCTGGGTTTCAAACAACGGGTTCATATTTGACTCGAAGTTTAGGTTCATATCTGACCTGGGTTTCAAACAACGGATTCATGTTTGACTCGAAGTTTAGGCTCATGTTTGACCTGGGTTTCAAACAAGGGGTTCATGTTTGACTCGAAGTTTAGGTTCATTTTGACCTAGGTTTCAAACAACGGGTTCATGTTTGACTCGAAGTTTAGGTTCATGTTTGACCTGGGTTTCAAACACCGGTTTCATGTTTGACTTGGTGTTTAGGTTCATGTTTGACCTGGGTTTCAAACAACGGGTTCATGTTTGACTCGAAGTTTAGGTTCATATCTGACCTGGGTTTCAAACAATGGGTTCATGTTTGACTCGAAGTTTAGGTTCATGTTTGACCTGGGTTTCAAACACCGGTTTCATGTTTGACTCGGTGTTTAGGTTCATGTTTGACCTGGGTTTCAAACAACGGGTTCATGTTTGACTCGAAGTTTAGGTTCATATCTGACCTGGGTTTCAAACAACGGATTCATGTTTGACTTGAAGTTTAGGTTCATGTTTGACCTGGGTTTCAAACAATGGGTTCATGTTTGACTCGAAGTTTAGGTTCATATCTGACTTGGGTTTCAAACAACGGGTTCATGTTTGACTCGAAATTTAGGTTCATGTTTGACCTGGGTTTCAAACAACGGGTTCATGTTTGACTCGAAGTTTAGGTTCATATCTGACCTGGGTTTCAAACAACGGATTCATGTTTGACTCGAAGTTTAGGCTCATGTTTGACCTGGGTTTCAAACAAGGGGTTCATGTTTGACTCGAAGTTTAGGTTCATTTTGACCTAGGTTTCAAACAACGGGTTCATGTTTGACTCGAAGTTTAGGTTCATTTTTTACCTGGGTTTCAAACAATGGGTTCATGTTTGACTCGAAGTTTAGGTTCATGTTTGACCTGGGTTTCAAACACCGATTTCATGTTTGACTCGGTGTTTAGGTTCATGTTTGACTTGGGTTTCAAACAACGGGTTCATGTTTGACTCGAAGTTTAGGTTCATATCTGACCTGGGTTTCAAACAACGGATTCATGTTTGACTTGAAGTTTAGGTTCATGTTTGACTTGGGTTTCAAACACCGGTTTCATGTTTGACTCGATGTTTAGGTTCATGTTTGACCTGGGTTTCAAACACCGGTTTCATGTTTGACTCAATGTTTAGGTTCATGTTTGACCTGGGTTTCAAACAACGGGTTCATGTTTGACTCGAAGTTTAGGTTCATATCTGACCTGGGTTTCAAACAACGGATTCATGTTTGACTCGAAGTTTAGGCTCATGTTTGACCTGGGTTTCAAACAAGGGGTTCATGTTTGACTCGAAGTTTAGGTTCATTTTGACCTAGGTTTCAAACAACGGGTTCATGTTTGACTCGAAGTTTAGGTTCATTTTTTACCTGGGTTTCAAACAATGGGTTCATGTTTGACTCGAAGTTTAGGTTCATGTTTGACCTGGGTTTCAAACACCGATTTCATGTTTGACTCGGTGTTTAGGTTCATGTTTGACTTGGGTTTCAAACAACGGGTTCATGTTTGACTCGAAGTTTAGGTTCATATCTGACCTGGGTTTCAAACAACGGATTCATGTTTGACTTGAAGTTTAGGTTCATGTTTGACTTGGGTTTCAAACACCGGTTTCATGTTTGACTCGATGTTTAGGTTCATGTTTGACCTGGGTTTCAAACACCGGTTTCATGTTTGACTCAATGTTTAGGTTCATGTTTGACCTGGGTTTCAAACAACGGGTTCATGTTTGACTCGAAGTTTAGGTTCATATCTGACCTGGGTTTCAAACAACGGATTCATGTTTGACTCGAAGTTTAGGTTCATGTTTGACCTGTGTTTCAAACACCGGTTTCATGTTTGACTCGATGTTTAGGGTCATGTTTGACCTGGGTTTCAAACAACGGGTTCATGTTTGACTCGAACTTTAGGTTCATATCTGACTTGGGTTTCAAACAACGGGTTCATGTTTGACTCGAAATTTAGGTTCATGTTTGACCTGGGTTTCAAACAACGGGTTCATGTTTGACTCGAAGTTTAGGTTCATATCTGACCTGGGTTTCAAACAATGGATTCATGTTTGACTCGAAGTTTAGGCTCATGTTTGACCTGGGTTTCAAACAAGGGGTTCATGTTTGACTCGAAGTTTAGGTTCATTTTTGACCTAGGTTTCAAACAACGGGTTCATGTTTGACTCGAAGTTTAGGTTCATTTTTTACCTGGGTTTCAAACAACGGGTTCATGTTTGACTCGAAGTTTAGGTTCATATCTGACATGGGTTTCAAACAACGGGTTCATGTTTGACTCGAAGTTTAGGTTCAAGTTTGACCTGGGTTTCAAACAACGGGTTCATGTTTGACTCGAAGTTTAGGTTCATTTTTTACCTGGGTTTCAAACAACGGGTTCATGTTTGACTCGAAGTTTAGGTTCTTACCTGACCTGGTTTCAAACAACGGGTTCATGTTTGACTCGAATTTTAGTTTCATGTTTGACCTGGGCTTCAAACAACAGGTTCATGTTTGAATCGAAGTTTAGGTTCATGTTTTACCCGGGCTTCAAACAACGAGTTCATGTTTGACTCGAAGTTTAGGCTCATGTTTGACCTGGGTTTCAAACAACGGGTTCATGTTTGACTCAAAGTTTAGGTTCATGTTTGACCTGGGTTTCAAACAACGGGTTCATGTTTGACTCGAAGTTTAGGTTCATATCTGACCTGGGTTTCAAACAACGGGGTCATGTTTGACTCGAAGTTTAGGCTCATGTTTGACCTGGGTTTCAAACAAGGGGTTCATGTTTGACTCGAAGTTTAGGTTCATTTTTGACCTAGGTTTCAAACAACGGGTTCATGTTTGACTCGAAGTTTAGGTTCATTTTTTACCTGGGTTTCAAACAATGGGTTCATGTTTGACTCGAAGTTTAGGTTCATGTTTGACCTGGGTTTCAAACACCGGTTTCATGTTTGACTCGGTGTTTAGGTTCATGTTTGACCTGGGTTTCAAACAACGGGTTCATGTTTGACTCGAAGTTTAGGTTCATATCTGACCTGGGTTTCAAACAACGGATTCATGTTTGACTTGAAGTTTAGGTTCATGTTTGACCTGGGTTTCAAACACCGGTTTCATGTTTGACTCGATGTTTAGGTTCATGTTTGACCTGGGTTTCAAACACCGGTTTCATGTTTGACTCGATGTTTAGGGTCATGTTTGACCTGGGTTTCAAACAATGGGTTCATGTTTGACTCGAAGTTTAGGTTCATATCTGACTTGGGTTTCAAACAACGGGTTCATGTTTGACTCGAAATTTAGGTTCATGTTTGACCTGGGTTTCAAACAACGGGTTCATGTTTGACTCGAAGTTTAGGTTCATATCTGACCTGGGTTTCAAACAACGGATTCATGTTTGACTCGAAGTTTAGGCTCATGTTTGACCTGGGTTTCAAACAAGGGGTTCATGTTTGACTCGAAGTTTAGGTTCATTTTGACCTAGGTTTCAAACAACGGGTTCATGTTTGACTCGAAGTTTAGGTTCATTTTTTACCTGGGTTTCAAACAATGGGTTCATGTTTGACTCGAAGTTTAGGTTCATGTTTGACCTGGGTTTCAAACACCGGTTTCATGTTTGACTCGGTGTTTAGGTTCATGTTTGACCTGGGTTTCAAACAACGGGTTCATGTTTGACTCGAAGTTTAGGTTCATATCTGACCTGGGTTTCAAACAACGGATTCATGTTTGACTTGAAGTTTAGGTTCATGTTTGACCTGGGTTTCAAACACCGGTTTCATGTTTGACTCGATGTTTAGGTTCATGTTTGACCTGGGTTTCAAACACCGGTTTCATGTTTGACTCAATGTTTAGGTTCATGTTTGACCTGGGTTTCAAACAACGGGTTCATGTTTGACTCGAAGTTTAGGTTCATATCTGACCTGGGTTTCAAACAACGGATTCATGTTTGACTCGAAGTTTAGGTTCATGTTTGACCTGGGTTTCAAACACCGGTTTCATGTTTGACTCGGTGTTTAGGTGCATGTTTGACCTAGGTTTCAAACAACGGGTTCGTGTTTGACTCGAAGTTTAGGTGCATGTTTGACTTGGGTTTCAAACAACGGGTTCATGTTTGACTCGAAGTTTAGGTTCATTTTTTACCTGGGTTTCAAACAATGGGTTCATGTTTGACTCGAAGTTTAGGTTCATGTTTGACCTGGGTTTCAAACACCGGTTTCATGTTTGACTCGGTGTTTAGGTGCATGTTTGACCAGGGTTTCAAACAACGGGTTCATGTTTGACTCGAAGTTTAGGTTCATATCTGACCTGGGTTTCAAACAACGGATTCATGTTTAACTCGAAGTTTAGGCTCATGTTTGACCTGGGTTTCAAACAAGGGGTTCATGTTTGACTCGAAGTTTAGGTTCATTTTTGACCTAGGTTTCAAACAACGGGTTCATGTTTGACTCGAAGTTTAGGTTCATTTTTTACCTGGGTTTCAAACAATGGGTTCATGTTTGACTCGAAGTTTAGGTTCATTTTTTACCTGGGTTTCAAACAATGGGTTCATGTTTGACTCGAAGTTTAGGTTCATGTTTGACCTGGGTTTCAAACACCGGTTTCATGTTTGACTCGGTGTTTAGGTGCATGTTTGACCTGGGTTTCAAACAACGGGTTCATGTTTGACTCGAAGTTTAGGTTCATATCTGACCTGGGTTTCAAACAACGGATTCATGTTTGACTTGAAGTTTAGGTTCATGTTTGACCTGGGTTTCAAACACCGGTTTCATGTTTGACTCGATGTTTAGGTTCATGTTTGACCTGGGTTTCAAACACCGGTTTCATGTTTGACTCAATGTTTAGGTTCATGTTTGACCTGGGTTTCAAACAACGGGTTCATGTTTGACTCGAAGTTTAGGTTCATATCTGACCTGGGTTTCAAACAACGGATTCATGTTTGACTCGAAGTTTAGGTTCATGTTTGACCTGGGTTTCAAACACCGGTTTCATGTTTGACTCGATGTTTAGGGTCATGTTTGACCAGGGTTTCAAACAACGGGTTCATATTTGACTCGAAGTTTAGGTTCATATCTGACTTGGGTTTCAAACAACGGGTTCATGTTTGACTCGAAATTTAGGTTCATGTTTGACCTGAGTTTCAAACAACGGGTTCATGTTTGACTCGAAGTTTAGGTTCGTATCTGACCTGGGTTTCAAACAACGGATTCATGTTTGACTCGAAGTTTAGGTTCATGTTTGACCTGGGTTTCAAACAACGGGTTAATGTTTGACTCGAAGTTTAGGTTTATGTTTGACCTGGCTTCAAACAACGGGTTCATGTTTGACTCGAAGTTTAGGCACATGTTTGACCTGGGTTTCAAACAATGGGTTCATGTTTGACTCAAAGTTAAGGTTCGTGTTTGACCTGGGTTTCAAACAACGGGTTCATGTTTGACTCAAAGTTTAGGTTCATATCGGACCTAGGTTTCAAACAACGGGTTCATGTTTGACTCAAAGTTTAGGTTCATGTTTGACCTGGGTTTCAAACAACGGGTTCATGTTGGACTCGAAGTTTAGGTTCATATCTGACTTGGGTTTCAAACAACGGGTTCATGTTTGACTCGAAATTTAGGTTCATGTTTGACCTGGGTTTCGAACAACGGGTTCATGTTTGACTCGAAGTTTAGGTTCATATCTGACCTGGGTTTCAAACAACGGATTCATGTTTGACTCGAAGTTTAGGTTTATGTTTGACCTGGCTTCAAACAACGGGTTCATGTTTGACTCGAAGTTTAGGCACATGTTTGACCTGGGTTTCAAACAACGGGGTCATGTTTGACTCAAAGTTAAGGTTCGTGTTTGACCTGGGTTTCAAACAACGGGTTCATGTTTGACTCAAAGTTTAGGTTCGTATCAGACCTAGGTTTCAAACAACGGGTTCATGTTTGACTCAAAGTTTAGGTTCATGTTTGACCTGGGTTTCAAACAACGGGTTCATGTTTGACTCAAAGTTTAGGTTCATATCTGACTTGGGTTTCAAACAACGGGTTCATGTTTGACTCGAAATTTAGGTTCATGTTTGACCTGGGTTTCAAACAACGGGTTCATGTTTGACTCGAAGTTTAGGTTCATATCTGACCTGGGTTTCAAACAAAGGATTCATGTTTGACTCGAAGTTTAGGTTCATGTTTGACCTGGGTTTCAAACAACGGGTTCATGTTTGACTCGAAGTTTAGGTTCATGTTTGACCAGGGTTTCAAACACCGGTTTCATGTTTGAATCGATGTTTAGGTTCATGTTTGACCTGGGTTTCAAACAACGGGTTCATGTTTGACTCGAAGTTTAGGTTCATATCTGACCTGGGTTTCAAACAACGGATTCATGTTTGACTCGAAGTTTAGGTTCATTTTTGACCTGGGTTTCAAACACCGGTTTCATGTTTGACTCGATGTTTAGGTTCATGTTTGACCTGGGTTTCAAACAACGGGTTCATGTTTGACTCGAAGTTTAGGTTCATATCTGACTTGGGTTTCAAACAACGGGTTCATGTTTGACTCGAAATTTAGGTTCATGTTTGACCTGGGTTTCAAACAACGGGTTCATGTTTGACTCGAAGTTTAGGTTCATATCTGACCTGGGTTTCAAACAACGGATTCATTTTTGCCTCGAAGTTTAGGTTCATGTTTGACCTGGGTTTCAAACAACGGGTTCATGTTTGACTCGAAGTTTAGGTTCATGTTTGACCTGGGTTTCAAACAACGGGTTCATGTTTGACTCGAAGTTTAGGTTCATTTTTTACCTGGGTTTCAAACAACGGGTTCATGTTTGACTCGAAGTTTAGGTTCATACCTGACCTGGTTTCAAACAACGGGTTCATGTTTGACTCGAAGTTTAGTTTCATGTTTGACCTGGGCTTCAAACAATGGGTTCATGTTTGAATCGAAGTTTAGGTTCATGTTTTACCTGGGCTTCAAACAACGAGTTCATGTTTGACTCGAAGTTTAGGCTCATGTTTGACCTAGGTTTCAAACAACGGGTTCATGTTTGACTCAAAGTTTAGGTTCATGTTTGACCTGGGTTTCAAACAACGGGTTCATGTTTGACTCGAAGTTTAGTTTCATGTTTGACCTGGGCTTCAAACAACAGGTTCATGTTTGAATCGAAGTTTAGGTTCATGTTTTACCTGGGCTTCAAACAACGAGTTCATGTTTGACTCGAAGTTTAGGCTCATGTTTGACCTGGGTTTCAAACAACGGGTTCATGTTTGACTCAAAGTTTAGGTTCATGTTTGACCTGGGTTTCAAACAACGGGTTCATGTTTGACTCAAAGTTTAGGTTCATATCTGACCTGGGTTTCAAACAACGGGGTCATGTTTGACTCGAAGTTTAGGCTCATGTTTGACCTGGGTTTCAAACAACGGGTTCATGTTTGACTCGATGTTTAGGTTCATATCTGACCTGGGTTTCAAACAATGGATTCATGTTTGACTCGAAGTTTATGTTCATGTTTGACCTGGGTTTCAAACATCGGTTTCATGTTTGACTCGATGTTTAGGTTCATGTTTGACCTGGGTTTCAAACAACGGGTTCATGTTTGACTCGAAGTTTAGGTTCATATCTGACTTGGGTTTCAAACAACGGGTTCATGTTTGACTCGAAATTTAGGTTCATGTTTGACCTGGGTTTCAAACAACGGGTTCATGTTTGACTCGAAGTTTAGGTTCATATCTGAACTGTGTTTCAAACAACGGTTTCATGTTTGACTCGATGTTTAGGTTCATGTTTGACCTGGGTTTCAAACAACGGGTTCATGTTTGACTCGAAGTTTAGGTTCATATCTGACTTGGGTTTCAAACAACGGGTTCATGTTTGACTCGAAGTTTAGGTTCATGTTTGACTTGGGTTTCAAACAACGGGTTCATGTTTGACTCGAAGTTTAGGTTCATATCTGACTTGGGTTTCAAACAACGGGTTCATGTTTGACTCGAAATTTAGGTTCATGTTTGACCTGGGTTTCAAACAACGGGTTCATGTTTGACTCGAAGTTTAGGTTCATATCTGACCTGGGTTTCAAACAACGGATTCATTTTTGCCTCGAAGTTTAGGTTCATGTTTGACCTGGGTTTCAAACAACGGGTTCATGTTTGACTCGAAGTTTAGGTTCATGTTTGACCTGGGTTTCAAACAACGGGTTCATGTTTGACTCGAAGTTTAGGTTCATTTTTTACCTGGGTTTCAAACAACGGGTTCATGTTTGACTCGAAGTTTAGGTTCATACCTGACCTGGTTTCAAACAACGGGTTCATGTTTGACTCGAAGTTTAGTTTCATGTTTGACCTGGGCTTCAAACAATGGGTTCATGTTTGAATCGAAGTTTAGGTTCATGTTTTACCTGGGCTTCAAACAACGAGTTCATGTTTGACTCGAAGTTTAGGCTCATGTTTGACCTAGGTTTCAAACAACGGGTTCATGTTTGACTCAAAGTTTAGGTTCATGTTTGACCTGGGTTTCAAACAACGGGTTCATGTTTGACTCGAAGTTTAGGTTCATATCTGACCTGGGTTTCAAACAACGGGGTCATGTTTGACTCGAAGTTTAGGTTCATGTTTGACCTGGGTTTCAAACAAGGGGTTCATGTTTGACTCGAAGTTTAGGTTCATTTTTGACCTAGGTTTCAAACAACGGGTTCATGTTTGACTCGAAGTTTAGGTTCATTTTTTACCTGGGTTTCAAACAACGGGTTCATGTTTGACTCTAAGTTTAGGTTCATGTTTGACCTGGGTTTCAAACACCGGTTTCATGTTTGACTCGATGTTTAGGTTCATGTTTGACCTGGGTTTCAAACAACGGGTTCATGTTTGACTCGAAGTTTAGGTTCATATCTGACCTGGGTTTCAAACAACGGATTCATGTTTGACTCGAAGTTTATGTTCATGTTTGACCTGGGTTTCAAACATCGGTTTCATGTTTAACTCGATGTTTAGGTTCATGTTTGACCTGGGTTTCAAACAACGGGTTCATGTTTGACTCGAAGTTTAGGTTCATATCTGACTTGGGTTTCAAACAACGGGTTCATGTTTGACTCGAAATTTAGGTTCATGTTTGACCTGGGTTTCAAACAACGGGTTCATGTTTGACTCGAAGTTTAGGTTCATATCTGAACTGTGTTTCAAACAACGGTTTCATGTTTGACTCGATGTTTAGGTTCATGTTTGACCTGGGTTTCAAACAACGGGTTCATGTTTGACTCGAAGTTTAGGTTCATATCTGACTTGGGTTTCAAACAACGGGTTCATGTTTGACTCGATGTTTAGGTTCATGTTTGACCTGGGTTTCAAACAACGGGTTCATGTTTGACTCGTTGTTTAGGTTCATTTTTTACCTGGGTTTCAAACAACGGGTTCATGTTTGACTCGAAGTTTAGGTTCATACCTGACCTGGTTTCAAACAACGGGTTCATGTTTGACTCGAAGTTTAGTTTCATGTTTGACCTGGGCTTCAAACAACAGGTTCATGTTTGAATCGAAGTTTAGGTTCATGTTTTACCTGGGCTTCAAACAACGAGTTCATGTTTGACTCGAAGTTTAGGCTCATGTTTGACCTGGGTTTCAAACAACGGGTTCATGTTTGACTCAAAGTTTAGGTTCATGTTTGACCTGGGTTTCAAACAACGGGTTCATGTTTGACTCAAAGTTTAGGTTCATATCTGACCTGGGTTTCAAACAACGGGGTCATGTTTGACTCGAAGTTTAGGTTCATGTTTGACCTGGGTTTCAAACAAGGGGTTCATGTTTGACTCGAAGTTTAGGTTCATTTTTGACCTAGGTTTCAAACAACGAGTTCATGTTTGACTCGAAGTTTAGGTTCATTTTTTACCTGGGTTTCAAACAACGGGTTCATGTTTGACTCGAAGTTTAGGATCATGTTTGACCTGGGTTTCAAACACTGGTTTAATGTTTGACTCGATGTTTAGGTTCATGTTTGACCTGGGTTTCAAACAACGGGTTCATGTTTGACTCGAAGTTTAGGTTCATGTTTGACCAGGGTTTCAAACACCGGTTTCATGTTTGAATCGATGTTTAGGTTCATGTTTGACCTGGGTTTCAAACAACGGGTTCATGTTTGACTCGAAGTTTAGGTTCATATCTGACCTGGGTTTCAAACAACGGATTCATGTTTGACTCGAAGTTTAGGTTCATTTTTGACCTGGGTTTCAAACACCGGTTTCATGTTTGACTCGATGTTTAGGTTCATGTTTGACCTGGGTTTCAAACAACGGGTTCATGTTTGACTCGAAGTTTAGGTTCATATCTGACTTGGGTTTCAAACAACGGGTTCATGTTTGACTCGAAATTTAGGTTCATGTTTGACCTGGGTTTCAAACAACGGGTTCATGTTTGACTCGAAGTTTAGGTTCATATCTGACCTGGGTTTCAAACAACGGATTCATTTTTGCCTCGAAGTTTAGGTTCATGTTTGACCTGGGTTTCAAACAACGGGTTCATGTTTGACTCGAAGTTTAGGTTCATGTTTGACCTGGGTTTCAAACAACGGGTTCATGTTTGACTCGAAGTTTAGGTTCATTTTTTACCTGGGTTTCAAACAACGGGTTCATGTTTGACTCGAAGTTTAGGTTCATACCTGACCTGGTTTCAAACAACGGGTTCATGTTTAACTCGAAGTTTAGTTTCATGTTTGACCTGGGCTTCAAACAATGGGGTCATGTTTGAATCGAAGTTTAGGTTCATGTTTTACCTGGGCTTCAAACAACGAGTTCATGTTTGACTCGAAGTTTAGGCTCATGTTTGACCTAGGTTTCAAACAACGGGTTCATGTTTGACTCAAAGTTTAGGTTCATGTTTGACCTGGGTTTCAAACAACGGGTTAATGTTTGACTCGAAGTTTAGGTTTATGTTTGACCTGGCTTCAAACAACGGGTTCATGTTTGACTCGAAGTTTAGGCACATGTTTGACCTGGGTTTCAAACAATGGGTTCATGTTTGACTCAAAGTTAAGGTTCGTGTTTGACCTGGGTTTCAAACAACGGGTTCATGTTTGACTCAAAGTTTAGGTTCATATCGGACCTAGGTTTCAAACAACGGGTTCATGTTTGACTCAAAGTTTAGGTTCATGTTTGACCTGGGTTTCAAACAACGGGTTCATGTTTGACTCGAAGTTTAGGTTCATATCTGACTTGGGTTTCAAACAACGGGTTCATGTTTGACTCGAAATTTAGGTTCATGTTTGACCTGGGTTTCGAACAACGGGTTCATGTTTGACTCGAAGTTTAGGTTCATATCTGACCTGGGTTTCAAACAACGGATTCATGTTTGACTCGAAGTTTAGGTTTATGTTTGACCTGGCTTCAAACAACGGGTTCATGTTTGACTCGAAGTTTAGGCACATGTTTGACCTGGATTTCAAACAACGGGGTCATGTTTGACTCAAAGTTAAGGTTCGTGTTTGACCTGGGTTTCAAACAACGGGTTCATGTTTGACTCAAAGTTTAGGTTCGTATCAGACCTAGGTTTCAAACAACGGGTTCATGTTTGACTCAAAGTTTAGGTTCATGTTTGACCTGGGTTTCAAACAACGGGTTCATGTTTGACTCAAAGTTTAGGTTCATATCTGACTTGGGTTTCAAACAACGGGTTCATGTTTGACTCGAAATTTAGGTTCATGTTTGACCTGGGTTTCAAACAACGGGTTCATGTTTGACTCGAAGTTTAGGTTCATATCTGACCTGGGTTTCAAACAAAGGATTCATGTTTGACTCGAAGTTTAGGTTCATGTTTGACCTGGGTTTCAAACAACGGGTTCATGTTTGACTCGAAGTTTAGGTTCATGTTTGACCAGGGTTTCAAACACCGGTTTCATGTTTGAATCGATGTTTAGGTTCATGTTTGAACTGGGTTTCAAACAACGGGTTCATGTTTGACTCGAAGTTTAGGTTCATATCTGACCTGGGTTTCAAACAACGGATTCATGTTTGACTCGAAGTTTAGGTTCATTTTTGACCTGGGTTTCAAACACCGGTTTCATGTTTGACTCGATGTTTAGGTTCATGTTTGACCTGGGTTTCAAACAACGGGTTCATGTTTGACTCGAAGTTTAGGTTCATATCTGACTTGGGTTTCAAACAACGGGTTCATGTTTGACTCGAAATTTAGGTTCATGTTTGACCTGGGTTTCAAACAACGGGTTCATGTTTGACTCGAAGTTTAGGTTCATATCTGACCTGGGTTTCAAACAACGGATTCATTTTTTCCTCGAAGTTTAGGTTCATGTTTGACCTGGGTTTCAAACAACGGGTTCATGTTTGACTCGAAGTTTAGGTTCATGTTTGACCTGGGTTTCAAACAACGGGTTCATGTTTGACTCGAAGTTTAGGTTCATTTTTTACCTGGGTTTCAAACAACGGGTTCATGTTTGACTCGAAGTTTAGGTTCATACCTGACCTGGTTTCAAACAACGGGTTCATGTTTGACTCGAAGTTTAGTTTCATGTTTGACCTGGGCTTCAAACAATGGGTTCATGTTTGAATCGAAGTTTAGGTTCATGTTTTACCTGGGCTTCAAACAACGAGTTCATGTTTGACTCGAAGTTTAGGCTCATGTTTGACCTAGGTTTCAAACAACGGGTTCATGTTTGACTCAAAGTTTAGGTTCATGTTTGACCTGGGTTTCAAACAACGGGTTCATGTTTGACTCGAAGTTTAGTTTCATGTTTGACCTGGGCTTCAAACAACAGGTTCATGTTTGAATCGAAGTTTAGGTTCATGTTTTACCTGGGCTTCAAACAACGAGTTCATGTTTGACTCGAAGTTTAGGCTCATGTTTGACCTGGGTTTCAAACAACGGGTTCATGTTTGACTCAAAGTTTAGGTTCATGTTTGACCTGGGTTTCAAACAACGGGTTCATGTTTGACTCAAAGTTTAGGTTCATATCTGACCTGGGTTTCAAACAACGGGGTCATGTTTGACTCGAAGTTTAGGCTCATGTTTGACCTGGGTTTCAAACAACGGGTTCATGTTTGACTCGATGTTTAGGTTCATATCTGACCTGGGTTTCAAACAATGGATTCATGTTTGACTCGAAGTTTATGTTCATGTTTGACCTGGGTTTCAAACATCGGTTTCATGTTTGACTCGATGTTTAGGTTCATGTTTGACCTGGGTTTCAAACAACGGGTTCATGTTTGACTCGAAGTTTAGGTTCATATCTGACTTGGGTTTCAAACAACGGGTTCATGTTTGACTCGAAATTTAGGTTCATGTTTGACCTGGGTTTCAAACAACGGGTTCATGTTTGACTCGAAGTTTAGGTTCATATCTGAACTGTGTTTCAAACAACGGTTTCATGTTTGACTCGATGTTTAGGTTCATGTTTGACCTGGGTTTCAAACAACGGGTTCATGTTTGACTCGAAGTTTAGGTTCATATCTGACTTGGGTTTCAAACAACGGGTTCATGTTTGACTCGAAGTTTAGGTTCATGTTTGACCTGGGTTTCAAACAACGGGTTCATGTTTGACTCGAAGTTTAGGTTCATATCTGACTTGGGTTTCAAACAACGGGTTCATGTTTGACTCGAAATTTAGGTTCATGTTTGACCTGGGTTTCAAACAACGGGTTCATGTTTGACTCGAAGTTTAGGTTCATATCTGACCTGGGTTTCAAACAACGGATTCATTTTTGCCTCGAAGTTTAGGTTCATGTTTGACCTGGGTTTCAAACAACGGGTTCATGTTTGACTCGAAGTTTAGGTTCATGTTTGACCTGGGTTTCAAACAACGGGTTCATGTTTGACTCGAAGTTTAGGTTCATTTTTTACCTGGGTTTCAAACAACGGGTTCATGTTTGACTCGAAGTTTAGGTTCATACCTGACCTGGTTTCAAACAACGGGTTCATGTTTGACTCGAAGTTTAGTTTCATGTTTGACCTGGGCTTCAAACAACGGGTTCATGTTTGAATCGAAGTTTAGGTTCATGTTTTACCTGGGCTTCAAACAACGAGTTCATGTTTGACTCGAAGTTTAGGCTCATGTTTGACCTAGGTTTCAAACAACGGGTTCATGTTTGACTCAAAGTTTAGGTTCATGTTTGACCTGGGTTTCAAACAACGGGTTCATGTTTGACTCGAAGTTTAGGTTCATATCTGACCTGGGTTTCAAACAACGGGGTCATGTTTGACTCGAAGTTTAGGTTCATGTTTGACCTGGGTTTCAAACAAGGGGTTCATGTTTGACTCGAAGTTTAGGTTCATTTTTGACCTAGGTTTCAAACAACGGGTTCATGTTTGACTCGAAGTTTAGGTTCATTTTTTACCTGGGTTTCAAACAACGGGTTCATGTTTGACTCTAAGTTTAGGTTCATGTTTGACCTGGGTTTCAAACACCGGTTTCATGTTTGACTCGATGTTTAGGTTCATGTTTGACCTGGGCTTCAAACAATGGGTTCATGTTTGAATCGAAGTTTAGGTTCATGTTTTACCTGGGCTTCAAACAACGAGTTCATGTTTGACTCGAAGTTTAGGCTCATGTTTGACCTAGGTTTCAAACAACGGGTTCATGTTTGACTCAAAGTTTAGGTTCATGTTTGACCTGGGTTTCAAACAACGGGTTCATGTTTGACTCGAAGTTTAGGTTCATATCTGACTTGGGTTTCAAACAACGGGTTCATGTTTGACTCGAAATTTAGGTTCATGTTTGACCTGGGTTTCAAACAACGGGTTCATGTTTGACTCGAAGTTTAGGTTCATATCTGACCTGGGTTTCAAACAACGGATTCATTTTTTCCTCGAAGTTTAGGTTCATGTTTGACCTGGGTTTCAAACAACGGGTTCATGTTTGACTCGAAGTTTAGGTTCATGTTTGACCTGGGTTTCAAACAACGGGTTCATGTTTGACTCGAAGTTTAGGTTCATTTTTTACCTGGGTTTCAAACAACGGGTTCATGTTTGACTCGAAGTTTAGGTTCATACCTGACCTGGTTTCAAACAACGGGTTCATGTTTGACTCGAAGTTTAGTTTCATGTTTGACCTGGGCTTCAAACAATGGGTTCATGTTTGAATCGAAGTTTAGGTTCATGTTTTACCTGGGCTTCAAACAACGAGTTCATGTTTGACTCGAAGTTTAGGCTCATGTTTGACCTAGGTTTCAAACAACGGGTTCATGTTTGACTCAAAGTTTAGGTTCATGTTTGACCTGGGTTTCAAACAACGGGTTCATGTTTGACTCGAAGTTTAGTTTCATGTTTGACCTGGGCTTCAAACAACAGGTTCATGTTTGAATCGAAGTTTAGGTTCATGTTTTACCTGGGCTTCAAACAACGAGTTCATGTTTGACTCGAAGTTTAGGCTCATGTTTGACCTGGGTTTCAAACAACGGGTTCATGTTTGACTCAAAGTTTAGGTTCATGTTTGACCTGGGTTTCAAACAACGGGTTCATGTTTGACTCAAAGTTTAGGTTCATATCTGACCTGGGTTTCAAACAACGGGGTCATGTTTGACTCGAAGTTTAGGCTCATGTTTGACCTGGGTTTCAAACAACAGGTTCATGTTTGACTCGATGTTTAGGTTCATATCTGACCTGGGTTTCAAACAATGGATTCATGTTTGACTCGAAGTTTATGTTCATGTTTGACCTGGGTTTCAAACATCGGTTTCATGTTTGACTCGATGTTTAGGTTCATGTTTGACCTGGGTTTCAAACAACGGGTTCATGTTTGACTCGAAGTTTAGGTTCATATCTGACTTGGGTTTCAAACAACGGGTTCATGTTTGACTCGAAATTTAGGTTCATGTTTGACCTGGGTTTCAAACAACGGGTTCATGTTTGACTCGAAGTTTAGGTTCATATCTGAACTGTGTTTCAAACAACGGTTTCATGTTTGACTCGATGTTTAGGTTCATGTTTGACCTGGGTTTCAAACAACGGGTTCATGTTTGACTCGAAGTTTAGGTTCATATCTGACTTGGGTTTCAAACAACGGGTTCATGTTTGACTCGAAGTTTAGGTTCATGTTTGACCTGGGTTTCAAACAACGGGTTCATGTTTGACTCGAAGTTTAGGTTCATATCTGACTTGGGTTTCAAACAACGGGTTCATGTTTGACTCGAAATTTAGGTTCATGTTTGACCTGGGTTTCAAACAACGGGTTCATGTTTGACTCGAAGTTTAGGTTCATATCTGACCTGGGTTTCAAACAACGGATTCATTTTTGCCTCGAAGTTTAGGTTCATGTTTGACCTGGGTTTCAAACAACGGGTTCATGTTTGACTCGAAGTTTAGGTTCATGTTTGACCTGGGTTTCAAACAACGGGTTCATGTTTGACTCGAAGTTTAGGTTCATTTTTTACCTGGGTTTCAAACAACGGGTTCATGTTTGACTCGAAGTTTAGGTTCATACCTGACCTGGTTTCAAACAACGGGTTCATGTTTGACTCGAAGTTTAGTTTCATGTTTGACCTGGGCTTCAAACAATGGGTTCATGTTTGAATCGAAGTTTAGGTTCATGTTTTACCTGGGCTTCAAACAACGAGTTCATGTTTGACTCGAAGTTTAGGCTCATGTTTGACCTAGGTTTCAAACAACGGGTTCATGTTTGACTCAAAGTTTAGGTTCATGTTTGACCTGGGTTTCAAACAACGGGTTCATGTTTGACTCGAAGTTTAGGTTCATATCTGACCTGGGTTTCAAACAACGGGGTCATGTTTGACTCGAAGTTTAGGTTCATGTTTGACCTGGGTTTCAAACAAGGGGTTCATGTTTGACTCGAAGTTTAGGTTCATTTTTGACCTAGGTTTCAAACAACGGGTTCATGTTTGACTCGAAGTTTAGGTTCATTTTTTACCTGGGTTTCAAACAACGGGTTCATGTTTGACTCTAAGTTTAGGTTCATGTTTGACCTGGGTTTCAAACACCGGTTTCATGTTTGACTCGATGTTTAGGTTCATGTTTGACCTGGGTTTCAAACAACGGGTTCATGTTTGACTCGAAGTTTAGGTTCATATCTGACCTGGGTTTCAAACAACGGATTCATGTTTGACTCGAAGTTTATGTTCATGTTTGACCTGGGTTTCAAACATCGGTTTCATGTTTGACTCGATGTTTAGGTTCATGTTTGACCTGGGTTTCAAACAACGGGTTCATGTTTGACTCGAAGTTTAGGTTCATATCTGACTTGGGTTTCAAACAACGGGTTCATGTTTGACTCGAAATTTAGGTTCATGTTTGACCTGGGTTTCAAACAACGGGTTCATGTTTGACTCGAAGTTTAGGTTCATATCTGAACTGTGTTTCAAACAACGGTTTCATGTTTGACTCGATGTTTAGGTTCATGTTTGACCTGGGTTTCAAACAACGGGTTCATGTTTGACTCGAAGTTTAGGTTCATATCTGACTTGGGTTTCAAACAACGGGTTCATGTTTGACTCGATGTTTAGGTTCATGTTTGACCTGGGTTTCAAACAACGGGTTCATGTTTGACTCGTTGTTTAGGTTCATTTTTTACCTGGGTTTCAAACAACGGGTTCATGTTTGACTCGAAGTTTAGGTTCATACCTGACCTGGTTTCAAACAACGGGTTCATGTTTGACTCGAAGTTTAGTTTCATGTTTGACCTGGGCTTCAAACAACAGGTTCATGTTTGAATCGAAGTTTAGGTTCATGTTTTACCTGGGCTTCAAACAACGAGTTCATGTTTGACTCGAAGTTTAGGCTCATGTTTGACCTGGGTTTCAAACAACGGGTTCATGTTTGACTCAAAGTTTAGGTTCATGTTTGACCTGGGTTTCAAACAACGGGTTCATGTTTGACTCAAAGTTTAGGTTCATATCTGACCTGGGTTTCAAACAACGGGGTCATGTTTGACTCGAAGTTTAGGTTCATGTTTGACCTGGGTTTCAAACAAGGGGTTCATGTTTGACTCGAAGTTTAGGTTCATTTTTGACCTAGGTTTCAAACAACGAGTTCATGTTTGACTCGAAGTTTAGGTTCATTTTTTACCTGGGTTTCAAACAACGGGTTCATGTTTGACTCGAAGTTTAGGATCATGTTTGACCTGGGTTTCAAACACTGGTTTAATGTTTGACTCGATGTTTAGGTTCATGTTTGACCTGGGTTTCAAACAACGGGTTCATGTTTGACTCGAACTTTAGGTTCATATCTGACATGGGTTTCAAACAACGGATTCATGTTTGACTCGAAGTTTAGGTTCATGTTTGACCTGGGTTTCAAACACCGGTTTCATGTTTGACTCGATGTTTAGGTTCATGTTTGACCTGGGTTTCAAACAACGGATTCATGTTTGACTCGAAGTTTAGGTTCATGTTTGACCTGGGTTTCAAACACCGGTTTCATGTTTGACTCGATGTTTAGGTTCATTTTTTACCTGGGTTTCAAACAACGGGTTCATGTTTGACTCGAAGTTTAGGTTCATACCTGACCTGGTTTCAAACAACGGGTTCATGTTTGACTCGAAGTTTAGGATCATGTTTGACCTGGGTTTCAAACACCGGTTTCATGTTTGACTCGAAGTTTAGGTTCATGTTTGACCTGGGTTTCAAACACCGGTTTCATGTTTGACTCGATGTTTAGGTTCATGTTTGACCTGGGTTTCAAACAACGGATTCATGTTTGACTCGAAGTTTAGGTTCATGTTTGACCTGGGTTTCAAACACCGGTTTCATGTTTGACTCGATGTTTAGGTTCATGTTTTACCTGGGTTTCAAACAACGGGTTCATGTTTTACTCGAAGTTTAGGATCATGTTTGACCTGGGTTTCAAACACCGGTTTAATGTTTGACTCGATGTTTAGGTTCATGTTTGACCTGGGTTTCAAACAAGGGGTTCATGTTTGACTCGAAGTTTAGGTTCATTTTTGACCTAGGTTTCAAACAACGGGTTCTTGTTTGACTCGAAGTTTAGGTTCATTTTTTACCTGGGTTTCAAACAACGGGTTCATGTTTGACTCGAAGTTTAGGTTCATGTTTGACCTGGGTTTCAAACACCGGTTTCATGTTTGACTCGATGTTTAGGTTCATGTTTGGCCTGGGTTTCAAACAACGGGTTCATGTTTGACTCGAAGTTTAGGTTCATATCTGACCTGGGTTTCAAACAACGGATTCATGTTTGACTCGAAGTTTAGGTTCATATCTGACTTGGGTTTCAAACAACGGGTTCATGTTTGACTCGATGTTTAGGTTCATGTTTGACCTGGGTTTCAAACAACGGGTTCATGTTTGACTCGTTGTTTAGGTTCATTTTTTACCTGGGTTTCAAACAACGGGTTCATGTTTGACTCGAAGTTTAGGTTCATACCTGACCTGGTTTCAAACAACGGGTTCATGTTTGACTCGAAGTTTAGTTTCATGTTTGACCTGGGCTTCAAACAACAGGTTCATGTTTGAATCGAAGTTTAGGTTCATGTTTTACCTGGGCTTCAAACAACGAGTTCATGTTTGACTCGAAGTTTAGGCTCATGTTTGACCTGGGTTTCAAACAACGGGTTCATGTTTGACTCAAAGTTTAGGTTCATGTTTGACCTGGGTTTCAAACAACGGGTTCATGTTTGACTCAAAGTTTAGGTTCATATCTGACCTGGGTTTCAAACAACGGGGTCATGTTTGACTCGAAGTTTAGGTTCATGTTTGACCTGGGTTTCAAACAAGGGGTTCATGTTTGACTCGAAGTTTAGGTTCATTTTTGACCTAGGTTTCAAACAACGAGTTCATGTTTGACTCGAAGTTTAGGTTCATTTTTTACCTGGGTTTCAAACAACGGGTTCATGTTTGACTCGAAGTTTAGGATCATGTTTGACCTGGGTTTCAAACACTGGTTTAATGTTTGACTCGATGTTTAGGTTCATGTTTGACCTGGGTTTCAAACAACGGGTTCATGTTTGACTCGAACTTTAGGTTCATATCTGACATGGGTTTCAAACAACGGATTCATGTTTGACTCGAAGTTTAGGTTCATGTTTGACCTGGGTTTCAAACACCGGTTTCATGTTTGACTCGATGTTTAGGTTCATGTTTGACCTGGGTTTCAAACAACGGATTCATGTTTGACTCGAAGTTTAGGTTCATGTTTGACCTGGGTTTCAAACACCGGTTTCATGTTTGACTCGATGTTTAGGTTCATTTTTTACCTGGGTTTCAAACAACGGGTTCATGTTTGACTCGAAGTTTAGGTTCATACCTGACCTGGTTTCAAACAACGGGTTCATGTTTGACTCGAAGTTTAGGATCATGTTTGACCTGGGTTTCAAACACCGGTTTCATGTTTGACTCGAAGTTTAGGTTCATGTTTGACCTGGGTTTCAAACACCGGTTTCATGTTTGACTCGATGTTTAGGTTCATGTTTGACCTGGGTTTCAAACAACGGATTCATGTTTGACTCGAAGTTTAGGTTCATGTTTGACCTGGGTTTCAAACACCGGTTTCATGTTTGACTCGATGTTTAGGTTCATGTTTTACCTGGGTTTCAAACAACGGGTTCATGTTTTACTCGAAGTTTAGGATCATGTTTGACCTGGGTTTCAAACACCGGTTTAATGTTTGACTCGATGTTTAGGTTCATGTTTGACCTGGGTTTCAAACAAGGGGTTCATGTTTGACTCGAAGTTTAGGTTCATTTTTGACCTAGGTTTCAAACAACGGGTTCTTGTTTGACTCGAAGTTTAGGTTCATTTTTTACCTGGGTTTCAAACAACGGGTTCATGTTTGACTCGAAGTTTAGGTTCATGTTTGACCTGGGTTTCAAACACCGGTTTCATGTTTGACTCGATGTTTAGGTTCATGTTTGGCCTGGGTTTCAAACAACGGGTTCATGTTTGACTCGAAGTTTAGGTTCATATCTGACCTGGGTTTCAAACAACGGATTCATGTTTGACTCGAAGTTTAGGTTCATGTTTGACCTGGGTTTCAAACACCGGTTTCATGTTTGACTCGATGTTTAGGTTCATGTTTGACCTTGGTTTCAAACAACGGGTTCATGTTTGACTCGAAGTTTAGGTTCATATCTGACTTGGGTTTCAAACAACGGGTTCATGTTTGACTCGAAATTTAGGTTCATGTTTGACCTGGGTTTCAAACAACGGGTTCATGTTTGACTCGAAGTTTAGGTTCATATCTGACCTGGGTTTCAAACAACGGATTCATTTTTGCCTCGAAGTTTAGGTTCATGTTTGACCTGGGTTTCAAACAATGGGTTCATGTTTGACTCGAAGTTTAGGTTCATGTTTGACCTGGGTTTCAAACAACGGGTTCATGTTTGACTCGAAGTTTAGGTTCATTTTTTACCTGGGTTTCAAACAACGGGTTCATGTTTGACTCGAAGTTTAGGTTCATACCTGACCTGGTTTCAAACAACGGGTTCATGTTTGACTCGAAGTTTAGTTTCATGTTTGACCTGGGCTTCAAACAACGGGTTCATGTTTGAATCGAAGTTTAGGTTCATGTTTTACCTGGGCTTCAAACAACGAGTTCATGTTTGACTCGAAGTTTAGGCTCATGTTTGACCTAGGTTTCAAACAACGGGTTCATGTTTGACTCAAAGTTTAGGTTCATGTTTGACCTGGGTTTCAAACAACGGGTTCATGTTTGACTCGAAGTTTAGGTTCATATCTGACCTGGGTTTCAAACAACGGGGTCATGTTTGACTCGAAGTTTAGGTTCATGTTTGACTTGGGTTTCAAACAAGGGGTTCATGTTTGACTCGAAGTTTAGGTTCATTTTTTACCTAGGTTTCAAACAACGGGTTCATTTTTGACTCGAAGTTTAGGTTCATTTTTTACCTGGGTTTCAAACAACGGGTTCATGTTTGACTCGAAGTTTAGGTTCATGTTTGACCTGGGTTTCAAACACCGGTTTCATGTTTGACTCGATGTTTAGGTTCATGTTTGACCTGGGTTTCAAACAACGGGTTCATGTTTGACTCAATGTTTAGGTTCATATCTGACCTGGGTTTCAAACAACGGATTCATGTTTGACTCGAAGTTTAGGTTCATGTTTGACCTGGGTTTCAAACATCGGTTTCATGTTTGACTCGATGTTTAGGTTCATGTTTGACCTGGGTTTCAAACAACGGGTTCATGTTTGACTCGATGTTTAGGTTCATATCTGACTTGGGTTTCAAACAACGGGTTCATGTTTGACTCGAAATTTAGGTTCATGTTTGACCTGGGTTTCAAACAACGGGTTCATGTTTGACTCGAAGTTTAGATTCATATCTGAACTGTGTTTCAAACAACGGTTTCATGTTTGACTCGATGTTTAGGTTCATGTTTGACCTGGGTTTCAAACAACGGGTTCATGTTTGACTCGAAGTTTAGGTTCATATCTGACTTGGGTTTCAAACAACGGGTTCATGTTTGACTCGAAGTTTAGGTTCATGTTTGACCTGGGTTTCAAACAACGAGTTCATGTTTGACTCGAAGTTTAGGTTCATTTTTTACCTGGGTTTCAAACAACGGGTTCATGTTTGACTCGAAGTTTAGGTTCATACCTGACCTGGTTTCAAACAACGGGTTCATGTTTGACTCGAAGTTTAGTTTCATGTTTGACCTGGGCTTCAAACAACAGGTTCATGTTTGAATCGAAGTTTAGGTTCATGTTTTACCTGGGCTTCAAACAACGAGTTCATGTTTGACTCGAAGTTTAGGCTCATGTTTGACCCGGGTTTCAAACAACGGGTTCATGTTTGACTCAAAGTTTAGGTTCATGTTTGACCTGGGTTTCAAACAACGGGTTCATGTTTGACTCAAAGTTTAGGTTCATATCTGACCTGGGTTTCAAACAACGGGGTCATGTTTGACTCGAAGTTTAGGCTCATGTTTGACCTAGGTTTCAAACAACGGGTTCATGTTTGACTCAAAGTTTAGGTTCATGTTTGACCTGGGTTTCAAACAACGGGTTCATGTTTGACTCGAAGTTTAGGTTCATATCTGACCTGGGTTTCAAACAACGGGGTCATGTTTGACTCGAAGTTTAGGTTCATGTTTGACCTGGGTTTCAAACAAGGGGTTCATGTTTGACTCGAAGTTTAGGTTCATTTTTTACCTAGGTTTCAAACAACGGGTTCATGTTTGACTCGAAGTTTAGGTTCATTTTTTACCTGGGTTTCAAACAACGGGTTCATGTTTGACTCGAAGTTTAGGTTCATGTTTGACCTGGGTTTCAAACACCGGTTTCATGTTTGACTCGATGTTTAGGTTCATGTTTGACCTGGGATTCAAACAACGGGTTCATGTTTGACTCGAAGTTTAGGTTCATATCTGACCTGGGTTTCAAACAACGGATTCATGTTTGACTCGAAGTTTAGGTTCATGTTTGACCTGGGTTTCAAACATCGGTTTCATGTTTGACTCGATGTTTAGGTTCATGTTTGACCTGGGTTTCAAACAACGGGTTCATGTTTGACTCGAAGTTTAGGTTCATATCTGACTTGGGTTTCAAACAACGGGTTCATGTTTGACTCGAAATTTAGGTTCATGTTTGACCTGGGTTTCAATCAACGGGTTCATGTTTGACTCGAAGTTTAGGTTCATATCTGAACTGTGTTTCAAACAACGGTTTCATGTTTGACTCGATGTTTAGGTTCATGTTTGACCTGGGTTTCAAACAACGGGTTCATGTTTGACTCGAAGTTTAGGTTCATATCTGACTTGGGTTTCAAACAACGGGTTCATGTTTGACTCGAAGTTTAGGTTCATGTTTGACCTGGGTTTCAAACAACGGGTTCATGTTTGACTCGAAGTTTAGGTTCATTTTTTACCTGGATTTCAAACAACGGGTTCATGTTTAACTCGAAGTTTAGGTTCATACCTGACCTGGTTTCAAACAACGGGTTCATGTTTAACTCGAAGTTTAGTTTCATGTTTGACCTGGGCTTCAAACAACAGGTTCATGTTTGAATCGAAGTTTAGGTTCATGTTTTACCTGGGCTTCAAACAACGAGTTCATGTTTGACTCGATGTTTAGGCTCATGTTTGACCTGGGTTTCAAACAACGGGTTCATGTTTGACTCAAAGTTTAGGTTCATGTTTGACCTGGGTTTCAAACAACGGGTTCATGTTTGACTCAAAGTTTAGGTTCATATCTGACCTGGGTTTCAAACAACGGGGTCATGTTTGACTCGAAGTTTAGGTTCATGTTTGACCTGGGTTTCAAACAAGGGGTTCATGTTTGACTCGAAGTTTAGGTTCATTTTTGACCTAGGTTTCAAACAACGAGTTCATGTTTGACTCGAAGTTTAGGTTCATTTTTTACCTGGGTTTCAAACAACGGGTTCATGTTTGACTCGAAGTTTAGGATCATGTTTGACCTGGGTTTCAAACACCGGTTTAATGTTTGACTCGATGTTTAGGTTCATGTTTGACCTGGGTTTCAAACAACGGGTTCATGTTTGACTCGAACTTTAGGTTCATATCTGACCTGGGTTTCAAACAACGGATTCATGTTTGACTCGAAGTTTAGGTTCATGTTTGACCTGGGTTTCAAACACCGGTTTCATGTTTGACTCGATGTTTAGGTTCATGTTTGACCTGGGTTTCAAACAACGGATTCATGTTTGACTCGAAGTTTAGGTTCATGTTTGACCTGGGTTTCAAACACCGGTTTCATGTTTGACTCGATGTTTAGGTTCATGTTTTACCTGGGTTTCAAACAACGGGTTCATGTTTGACTCGAAGTTTAGGATCATGTTTGACCTGGGTTTCAAACACCGGTTTAATGTTTGACTCGATGTTTAGGTTCATGTTTGACCTGGGTTTCAAACAACGGGTTCGTGTTTGACTCGAACTCTAGGTTCATATCTGACCTGGGTTTCAAACAACGGATTCATGTTTGACTCGAAGTTTAGGTTCATGTTTGGCCTGGGTTTCAAACACCGGTTTCATGTTTGACTCGATGTTTAGGTTCATGTTTGACCTGGGTTTCAAACAACGGATTCATGTTTGACTCGAAGTTTAGGTTCATGTTTGACCTGGGTTTCAAACACCGGTTTCATGTTTGACTCGACGTTTAGGTTCATGTTTGACCTGGGTTTCAAACAACGGGTTCATGTTTGACTTGAAGTTTAGGTTCATATCTGACCTGGGTTTCAAACAACGGATTCATGTTTGACTCGAAGTTTAGGTTCATGTTTGACCTGGGTTTCAAACACCGGTTTCATGTTTGACTCGATGTTTAGGTTCATGTTTGACCTGGGTTTCAAACAACGGGTTCATGTTTGACTCGAAGTTTAGGTTCATATCTGACTTGGGTTTCAAACAACGGGTTCATGTTTGACTCGAAATTTAGGTTCATGTTTGACCTAGGTTTCAAACAACGGGTTCATGTTTGACTCGAAGTTTAGGTTCATATCTGACCTGGGTTTCAAACAACGGATTCATGTTTGACTCGAAGTTTAGGTTCATGTTTGACCTAGGTTTCAAACAACGGGTTCGTGTTTGACTCGAAGTTTAGGTTCATGTTTGACTTGGGTTTCAAACAACGGGTTCATGTTTGACTCGAAGTTTAGGTTCATGTTTGACCTGGGTTTCAAACAACGGGTTAATGTTTGACTCGAAGTTTAGGTTTATGTTTGACCTGGCTTCAAACAACAGGTTCATGTTTGACTCGAAGTTTAGGCACATGTTTGACCTGGGTTTCAAACAACGGGTTCATGTTTGACTCAAAGTTAAGGTTCGTGTTTGACCTGGGATTCAAACAACGGGTTCATGTTTGACTCAAAGTTTAGGTTCATATCGGACCTAGGTTTCAAACAACGGGTTCATGTTTGACTCAAAGTTTAGGTTCATGTTTGACCTGGGTTTCAAACAACGGGTTCATGTTTGACTCGAAGTTTAGGTTCATATCTGACTTGGGTTTCAAACAACGGGTTCATGTTTGACTCGAAGTTTAGGTTCATATCTGACCTGGGTTTCAAACAACGGATTCATGTTTGACTCGAAGTTTAGGTTCATGTTTGACCTGGGTTTCAAAAAACGGGTTCATGTTTGACTCGAAGTTTAGGTTCATGTTTGACCTGGGTTTCAAACAACGGGTTCATGTTTGACTCGAAGTTTAGGTTCATTTTTTACCTGGGTTTCAAACAACGGGTTCATGTTTGACTCGAAGTTTAGGTTCATTTTTTACCTGGGTTTCAAACAACGGGTTCATGTTTGACTCGAAGTCTAGGTTCATATCTGACCTCGTTTCAAACAACGGGTTCATGTTTGACTCAAAGTTTAGGACCATGTTTGACTTGAGTTTCAAACAAAGGGTTCATGTATGACTCAAAGTTTAGGTTCATGTTTGACCTGGGCTTCAAACAACGGTTTCATTTTTTACTCGAAGTTTAGGTTCATGTTTGACCTAGGTTTCAAACAACGGGTTCGTGTTTGACTCGAAGTTTAGGTTCATATCTGACCTGGGTTTCAAACAACGGGGTCATGTTTGACTCGAAGTTTAGGTTCATGTTTGACCTGGGTTTCAAACAAGGGGTTCATGTTTGACTCGAAGTTTAGGTTCATTTTTTACCTAGGTTTCAAACAACAGGTTCATGTTTGACTCGAAGTTTAGGTTCATTTTTTACCTGGGTTTCAAACAACGGGTTCATGTTTGACTCGAAGTTTAGGTTCATGTTTGACCTGGGTTTCAAACACCAGTTTCATGTTTGACTCGATGTTTAGGTTCATGTTTTACCTGGGTTTCAAACAACGGGTTCATGTTTGACTCGAAGTTTAGGTTCATATCTGACCTAGGTTTCAAACAACGGGTTCATGTTTGACTCGAAGTTTAGGTTCATTTTTTACCTGGGTTTCAAACAACGGGTTCATGTTTGACTCGAAGTTTAGGTTCATGTTTGACCTGGGTTTCAAACACCGGTTTCATGTTTGACTCGATGTTTAGGTTCATGTTTGACCTGGGTTTCAAACAACGGGTTCATGTTTGACTCGAAGTTTAGGTTCATATCTGACCTGGGTTTCAAACAACGGGGTCATGTTTGACTCGAAGTTTAGGTTCATGTTTGACCTGGGTTTCAAACAAGGGGTTCATGTTTGACTCGAAGTTTAGGTTCATTTTTGACCTAGGTTTCAAACAACGAGTTCATGTTTGACTCGAAGTTTAGGTTCATTTTTTACCTGGGTTTCAAACAACGAGTTCATGTTTGACTCGAAGTTTAGGATCATGTTTGACCTGGGTTTCAAACACCGGTTTAATGTTTGACTCGAAGTTTAGGTTCATGTTTGACCTGGGTTTCAAACAAGGGGTTCATGTTTGACTCGAAGTTTAGGTTCATTTTTGACCTAGGTTTCAAACAACGGGTTCATGTTTGACTCGAAGTTTAGGTTCATTTTTTACCTGGGTTTCAAACAACGGGTTCATGTTTGACTCGAAGTTTAGGTTCATGTTTGGCCTGGGTTTCAAACACCGGTTTCATGTTTGACTCGATGTTTAGGTTCATGTTTGACCTGGGTTTCAAACAACGGGTTCATGTTTGACTCGAAGTTTAGGTTCATATCTGACTTGGGTTTCAAACAACGGGTTCATGTTTGACTTCGAAATTTAGGTTCATGTTTGACCTGGGTTTCAAACAACGGGTTCATGTTTGACTCGAAGTTTAGGTCCATATCTGACCTGTGTTTCAAACAACGGATTCATGTTTGACTCGAAGTTTAGGTTCATGTTTGACCTGGGTTTCAAACAACGGGTTCATGTTTGACTCGAAGTTTAGGTTCATGTTTGACCTGGGTTTCAAACAACGGGTTCATGTTTGACTCGAAGTTTAGGTTCATTTTTTACCTGGGTTTCAAACAACGGGTTCATGTTTGACTCGAAGTTTAGGTTCATACCTGACCTGGTTTCAAACAACGGGTTCATGTTTGACTCGAAGTTTAGTTTCATGTTTGACCTGGGCTTCAAACAACAGGTTCATGTTTGAATCGAAGTTTAGGTTCATGTTTTACCTGGGCTTCAAACAACGAGTTCATGTTTGACTCGAAGTTTAGGCTCATGTTTGACCTGGGTTTCAAACAACGGGTTCATGTTTGACTCAAAGTTTAGGTTCATGTTTGACCTGGGTTTCAAACAACGGGTTCATGTTTGACTCAAAGTTTAGGTTCATATCTGACCTGGGTTTCAAACAACGGGGTCATGTTTGACTCGAAGTTTAGGTTCATGTTTGACCTGGGTTTCAAACAAGGGGTTCATGTTTGACTCGAAGTTTAGGTTCATTTTTGACCTAGGTTTCAAACAACGAGTTCATGTTTGACTCGAAGTTTAGGTTCATTTTTTACCTGGGTTTCAAACAACGGGTTCATGTTTGACTCGAAGTTTAGGATCATGTTTGACCTGGGTTTCAAACACCGGTTTAATGTTTGACTCGATGTTTAGGTTCATGTTTGACCTGGGTTTCAAACAACGGGTTCATGATTGACTCGAACTTTAGGTTCATATCTGACCTGGGTTTCAAACAACGGATTCATGTTTGACTCGAAGTTTAGGATCATGTTTGACCTGGGTTTCAAAGAACGGGTTCATGTTTGACTCGAAGTTTAGGTTCATGTTTGACCTGGGTTTCAAACAACGGGTTCATGTTTGACTCGAAGTTTAGGTTCATACCTGACCTGGTTTCAAACAACGGGTTCATGTTTGACTCGAAGTTTAGTTTCATGTTTGACCTGGGATTCAAACAACAGGTTCATGTTTGAATCGAAGTTTAGGTTCATGTTTTACCTGGGCTTCAAACAACGGGTTCATGTTTGACTCGAAGTTTAGGCTCATGTTTGACCTGGGTTTCAAACAACGGGTTCATGTTTGACTCGAAGTTTTGGTTCATATCTGACTTGGGTTTCAAACAACGGGTTCATGTTTGACTCGAAGTTTAGGTTCATGTTTGACCTGTGTTTCAAACAACGGGTTCATGTTTGACTCGAAGTTTAGGTTCATTTTTGACCTGGGTTTAAAACAACGGGTTCATGTTTGACTCGAAGTTTAGGTTCATACCTGACCTGGTTTCAAACAACGGGTTCATGTTTGACTCGAAGTTTAGTTTCATGTTTGACCTGGGCTTCAAACAACAGGTTCATGTTTGAATCGAAGTTTAGGTTCATGTTTTACCTGGGCTTCAAACAACGAGTTCATGTTTGACTCGAAGTTTAGGCTCATGTTTGACCTGGGTTTCAAACAACGGGTTCATGTTTGACTCAAAGTTTAGGTTCATGTTTGACCTGGGTTTCAAACAACGGGTTCATGTTTGACTCAAAGTTTAGGTTCATATCTGACCTGGGTTTCAAACAACGGGGTCATGTTTGACTCGAAGTTTAGGTTCATGTTTGACCTAGGTTTCAAACAACGGGTTCGTGTTTGACTCGAAGTTTAGGTTCATGTTTGACTTGGGTTTCAAACAACGGGTTCATGTTTGACTCGAAGTTTAGGTTCATGTTTGACCTGGGTTTCAAACAACGGGTTAATGTTTGACTCGAAGTTTAGGTTTATGTTTGACCTGGCTTCAAACAACAGGTTCATGTTTGACTCGAAGTTTAGGCACATGTTTGACCTGGGTTTCAAACAACGGGTTCATGTTTGACTCAAAGTTAAGGTTCGTGTTTGACCTGGGATTCAAACAACGGGTTCATGTTTGACTCAAAGTTTAGGTTCATATCGGACCTAGGTTTCAAACAACGGGTTCATGTTTGACTCAAAGTTTAGGTTCATGTTTGACCTGGGTTTCAAACAACGGGTTCATGTTTGACTCGAAGTTTAGGTTCATATCTGACTTGGGTTTCAAACAACGGGTTCATGTTTGACTCGAAGTTTAGGTTCATATCTGACCTGGGTTTCAAACAACGGATTCATGTTTGACTCGAAGTTTAGGTTCATGTTTGACCTGGGTTTCAAAAAACGGGTTCATGTTTGACTCGAAGTTTAGGTTCATGTTTGACCTGGGTTTCAAACAACGGGTTCATGTTTGACTCGAAGTTTAGGTTCATTTTTTACATGGGTTTCAAACAACGGGTTCATGTTTGACTCGAAGTTTAGGTTCATTTTTTACCTGGGTTTCAAACAACGGGTTCATGTTTGACTCGAAGTCTAGGTTCATATCTGACCTCGTTTCAAACAACGGGTTCATGTTTGACTCAAAGTTTAGGACCATGTTTGACTTGAGTTTCAAACAAAGGGTTCATGTATGACTCGAAGTTTAGGTTCATGTTTGACCTGGGCTTCAAACAACGGTTTCATTTTTTACTCGAAGTTTAGGTTCATGTTTGACCTAGGTTTCAAACAACGGGTTCGTGTTTGACTCGAAGTTTAGGTTCATATCTGACCTGGGTTTCAAACAACGGGGTCATGTTTGACTCGAAGTTTAGGTTCATGTTTGACCTGGGTTTCAAACAAGGGGTTCATGTTTGACTCGAAGTTTAGGTTCATTTTTTACCTAGGTTTCAAACAACAGGTTCATGTTTGACTCGAAGTTTAGGTTCATTTTTTACCTGGGTTTCAAACAACGGGTTCATGTTTGACTCGAAGTTTAGGTTCATGTTTGACCTGGGTTTCAAACACCAGTTTCATGTTTGACTCGATGTTTAGGTTCATGTTTTACCTGGGTTTCAAACAACGGGTTCATGTTTGACTCGAAGTTTAGGTTCATATCTGACCTAGGTTTCAAACAACGGGTTCATGTTTGACTCGAAGTTTAGGTTCATTTTTTACCTGGGTTTCAAACAACGGGTTCATGTTTGACTCGAAGTTTAGGTTCATGTTTGACCTGGGTTTCAAACACCGGTTTCATGTTTGACTCGATGTTTAGGTTCATGTTTGACCTGGGTTTCAAACAACGGGTTCATGTTTGACTCGAAGTTTAGGTTCATATCTGACCTGGGTTTCAAACAACGGGGTCATGTTTGACTCGAAGTTTAGGTTCATGTTTGACCTGGGTTTCAAACAAGGGGTTCATGTTTGACTCGAAGTTTAGGTTCATTTTTGACCTAGGTTTCAAACAACGAGTTCATGTTTGACTCGAAGTTTAGGTTCATTTTTTACCTGGGTTTCAAACAACGAGTTCATGTTTGACTCGAAGTTTAGGATCATGTTTGACCTGGGTTTCAAACACCGGTTTAATGTTTGACTCGAAGTTTAGGTTCATGTTTGACCTGGGTTTCAAACAAGGGGTTCATGTTTGACTCGAAGTTTAGGTTCATTTTTGACCTAGGTTTCAAACAACGGGTTCATGTTTGACTCGAAGTTTAGGTTCATTTTTTACCTGGGTTTCAAACAACGGGTTCATGTTTGACTCGAAGTTTAGGTTCATGTTTGACCTGGGTTTCAAACACCGGTTTCATGTTTGACTCGATGTTTAGGTTCATGTTTGACCTGGGTTTCAAACAACGGGTTCATGTTTGACTCGAAGTTTAGGTTCATATCTGACTTGGGTTTCAAACAACGGGTTCATGTTTGACTTCGAAATTTAGGTTCATGTTTGACCTGGGTTTCAAACAACGGGTTCATGTTTGACTCGAAGTTTAGGTCCATATCTGACCTGTGTTTCAAACAACGGATTCATGTTTGACTCGAAGTTTAGGTTCATGTTTGACCTGGGTTTCAAACAACGGGTTCATGTTTGACTCGAAGTTTAGGTTCATGTTTGACCTGGGTTTCAAACAACGGGTTCATGTTTGACTCGAAGTTTAGGTTCATTTTTTACCTGGGTTTCAAACAACGGGTTCATGTTTGACTCGAAGTTTAGGTTCATACCTGACCTGGTTTCAAACAACGGGTTCATGTTTGACTCGAAGTTTAGTTTCATGTTTGACCTGGGCTTCAAACAACAGGTTCATGTTTGAATCGAAGTTTAGGTTCATGTTTTACCTGGGCTTCAAACAACGAGTTCATGTTTGACTCGAAGTTTAGGCTCATGTTTGACCTGGGTTTCAAACAACGGGTTCATGTTTGACTCAAAGTTTAGGTTCATGTTTGACCTGGGTTTCAAACAACGGGTTCATGTTTGACTCAAAGTTTAGGTTCATATCTGACCTGGGTTTCAAACAACGGGGTCATGTTTGACTCGAAGTTTAGGTTCATGTTTGACCTGGGTTTCAAACAAGGGGTTCATGTTTGACTCGAAGTTTAGGTTCATTTTTGACCTAGGTTTCAAACAACGAGTTCATGTTTGACTCGAAGTTTAGGTTCATTTTTTACCTGGGTTTCAAACAACGGGTTCATGTTTGACTCGAAGTTTAGGATCATGTTTGACCTGGGTTTCAAACACCGGTTTAATGTTTGACTCGATGTTTAGGTTCATGTTTGACCTGGGTTTCAAACAACGGGTTCATGATTGACTCGAACTTTAGGTTCATATCTGACCTGGGTTTCAAACAACGGATTCATGTTTGACTCGAAGTTTAGGATCATGTTTGACCTGGGTTTCAAAGAACGGGTTCATGTTTGACTCGAAGTTTAGGTTCATGTTTGACCTGGGTTTCAAACAACGGGTTCATGTTTGACTCGAAGTTTAGGTTCATACCTGACCTGGTTTCAAACAACGGGTTCATGTTTGACTCGAAGTTTAGTTTCATGTTTGACCTGGGATTCAAACAACAGGTTCATGTTTGAATCGAAGTTTAGGTTCATGTTTTACCTGGGCTTCAAACAACGGGTTCATGTTTGACTCGAAGTTTAGGCTCATGTTTGACCTGGGTTTCAAACAACGGGTTCATGTTTGACTCGAAGTTTTGGTTCATATCTGACTTGGGTTTCAAACAACGGGTTCATGTTTGACTCGAAGTTTAGGTTCATGTTTGACCTGTGTTTCAAACAACGGGTTCATGTTTGACTCGAAGTTTAGGTTCATTTTTGACCTGGGTTTAAAACAACGGGTTCATGTTTGACTCGAAGTTTAGGTTCATACCTGACCTGGTTTCAAACAACGGGTTCATGTTTGACTCGAAGTTTAGTTTCATGTTTGACCTGGGCTTCAAACAACAGGTTCATGTTTGAATCGAAGTTTAGGTTCATGTTTTACCTGGGCTTCAAACAACGAGTTCATGTTTGACTCGAAGTTTAGGCTCATGTTTGACCTGGGTTTCAAACAACGGGTTCATGTTTGACTCAAAGTTTAGGTTCATGTTTGACCTGGGTTTCAAACAACGGGTTCATGTTTGACTCAAAGTTTAGGTTCATATCTGACCTGGGTTTCAAACAACGGGGTCATGTTTAACTCGAAGTTTAGGTTCATGTTTGACCTGGGTTTCAAACAAGGGGTTCATGTTTGACTCGAAGTTTAGGTTCATTTTTTACCTAGGTTTCATACAACGAGTTCATGTTTGACTCGAAGTTTAGGTTCATTTTTTACCTGGGTTTCAAACAACGGGTTCATGTTTGACTCGAAGTTTAGGATCATGTTTGACCTGGGTTTCAAACACCGGTTTAATGTTTGACTCGATGTTTAGGTTCATGTTTGACCTGGGTTTCAAACAACGGGTTCATGATTGACTCGAACTTTAGGTTCATATCTGACCTGGGTTTCAAACAACGGATTCATGTTTGACTCGAAGTTTAGGATCATGTTTGACCTGGGTTTCAAAGAACGGGTTCATGTTTGACTCGAAGTTTAGGTTCATGTTTGACCTGGGTTTCAAACAACGGGTTCATGTTTGACTCGAAGTTTAGGTTCATTTTTGACCTGGGTTTAAAACAATGGGTTCATGTTTGACTCGAAGTTTAGGTTCATTTTTTACCTGGGTTTCAAACAACGGGTTCATGTTTGACTCGAAGGCTAGGTTCATATCTGACCTGGTTTCAAACAACGGGTTCATGTTTGACTCAAAGTTTAGGACCATGTTTGACTTGAGTTTCAAACAAAGGGTTCATGTATGGCTCGAAGTTTAGGTTCATGTTTAACCTCGGCTTCAAACAACGGTTTCATTTTTTACTCGAAGTTTAGGTTCATGTTTGACCTAGGTTTCAAACAACGGGTTCGTGTTTGACTCGAAGTTTAGGTTCATATCTGACCTGGGTTTCAAACAACGGGGTCATGTTTGACTCGAAGTTTAGGTTCATGTTTGACCTGGGTTTCAAACAAGGGGTTCATGTTTGACTCGAAGTTTAGGTTCGTTTTTTACCTAGGTTTCAAACAACGGGTTCATGTTTGACTCGAAGTTTAGGTTCATTTTTTACCTGGGTTTCAAACAACGGGTTCATGTTTGACTCGAAGTTTAGGTTCATGTTTGACCTGGGTTTCAAACACCGGTTTCATGTTTGAATCGATGTTTAGGTTCATGTTTGACCTGGGTTTCAAACAACGGGTTCATGTTTGACTCGAAGTTTAGGTTCATATCTGACCTGGGTTTCAAACAACGGATTCATGTTTGACTCGAAGTTTAGGTTCATGTTTGACCTGGGTTTCAAACACCGGTTTCATGTTTGACTCGATGTTTAGGTTCATGTTTGACCTGGGTTTCAAACAACGGGTTCATGTTTGACTCGAAGTTTAGGTTCATATCTGACTTGGGTTTCAAACAACGGGTTCATGTTTGACTCGAAATTTAGGTTCATGTTTGACCTGGGTTTCAAACAACGGGTTCATGTTTGACTCGAAGTTTAGGTCCATATCTGACCTGTGTTTCAAACAACGGATTCATGTTTGACTCGAAGTTTAGGTTCATGTTTGACCTGGGTTTCAAACAACGGGTTCATGTTTGACTCGAAGTTTAGGTTCATGTTTGACCTGGGTTTCAAACAACGGGTTCATGTTTGACTCGAAGTTTAGGTTCATTTTTTACCTGGGTTTCAAACAACGGGTTCATGTTTGACTCGAAGTTTAGGTTCATACCTGACCTGGTTTCAAACAACGGGTTCATGTTTGACTCGAAGTTTAGTTTCATGTTTGACCTGGGCTTCAAACAACAGGTTCATGTTTGAATCGAAGTTTAGGTTCATGTTTTACCTGGGCTTCAAACAACGAGTTCATGTTTGACTCGAAGTTTAGGCTCATGTTTGACCTGGGTTTCAAACAACGGGTTCATGTTTGACTCAAAGTTTAGGTTCATGTTTGACCTGGGTTTCAAACAACGGGTTCATGTTTGACTCAAAGTTTAGGTTCATATCTGACCTGGGTTTCAAACAACGGGGTCATGTTTGACTCGAAGTTTAGGTTCATGTTTGACCTGGGTTTCAAACAAGGGGTTCATGTTTGACTCGAAGTTTAGGTTCATTTTTGACCTAGGTTTCAAACAACGAGTTCATGTTTGACTCGAAGTTTAGGTTCATTTTTTACCTGGGTTTCAAACAACGGGTTCATGTTTGACTCGAAGTTTAGGATCATGTTTGACCTGGGTTTCAAACACCGGTTTAATGTTTGACTCGATGTTTAGGTTCATGTTTGACCTGGGTTTCAAACAACAGGTTCATGATTGACTCGAACTTTAGGTTCATATCTGACCTGGGTTTCAAACAATGGATTCATGTTTGACTCGAAGTTTAGGATCATGTTTGACCTGGGTTTCAAAGAACGGGTTCATGTTTGACTCGAAGTTTAGGTTCATGTTTGACTTGGGTTTCAAACAACGGGTTCATGTTTGACTCGAAGTTTAGGTTCATACCTGACCTGGTTTCAAACAACGGGTTCATGTTTGACTCGAAGTTTAGTTTCATGTTTGACCTGGGATTCAAACAACAGGTTCATGTTTGAATCGAAGTTTAGGTTCATGTTTTACCTGGGCTTCAAACAACGGGTTCATGTTTGACTCGAAGTTTAGGCTCATGTTTGACCTGGGTTTCAAACAACGGGTTCATGTTTGACTCGAAGTTTAGGTTCATTTTTTACCTAGGTTTCAAACAACGGGTTCATGTTTGACTCGAAGTTTAGGTTCATGTTTGACCTGTGTTTCAAACAACGGGTTCATGTTTGACTCGATGTTTAGGTTCATTTTTGACCTGGGTTTAAAACAACGGGTTCATGTTTGACTCGAAGTTTAGGTTCATTTTTTACCTGGGTTTCAAACAACGGGTTCATGTTTGACTCGAAGGCTAGGTTCATATCTGACCTGGTTTCAAACAACGGGTTCATGTTTGACTCAAAGTTTAGGACCATGTTTGACTTGAGTTTCAAACAAAGGGTTCATGTATGACTCGAAGTTTAGGTTCATGTTTGACCTGGGCTTCAAACAACGGTTTCATTTTTTACTCGAAGTTTAGGTTCATGTTTGACCTAGGTTTCAAACAACGGGTTCGTGTTTGACTCGAAGTTTAGGTTCATATCTGACCTGGGTTTCAAACAACGGGGTCATGTTTGACTCGAAGTTTAGGTTCATGTTTGACCTGGGTTTCAAACAAGGGGTTCATGTTTGACTCGAAGTTTAGGTTCATTTTTGACCTGGGTTTCAAACAACGGGTTCATGTTTGACTCGAAGTTTAGGTTCATTTTTGACCTGGGTTTCAAACAACGGGTTCATGTTTGACTCGATGTTTAGGTTCATGTTTGACCTGGGTTTCAAACACCGGGTTCATGTTTGACTCGAAGTTTAGGTTCATATCTGACCTGGGTTTCAAACAACGGATTCATGTTTGACTCGAAGTTTAGGTTCATATCTGACCTGGGTTTCAAACAACGGATTCATGTTTGACTCGAAGTATAGGTTCATGTTTGACCTGGGTTTCAAACACCGGTTTCATGTTTGACTCGATGTTTAGGTTCATGTTTGACCTGGGTTTCAAACAACGGGTTCATGTTTGACTCGAAGTTTAGGTTCATATCTGACTTGGGTTTCAAACAACGGGTTCATGTTTGACTTGAAATTTAGGTTCATGTTTGACCTGGGTTTCAAACAACGGGTTTATGTTTGACTCGAAGTTTAGGTTCATATCTGACCTGTGTTTCAAACAACGGATTCATGTTTGACTCGAAGTTTAGGTTCATGTTTGACCTGGGTTTCAAACAACGGGTTCATGTTTGACTCGAAGTTTAGGTTCATGTTTGACCTGGGTTTCAAACAACGGGTTCATGTTTGACTCGAAGTTTAGGTTCATTTTTTACCTGGGTTTCAAACAACGGGTTCATGTTTGACTCGAAGTTTAGGTTCATACCTGACCTGGTTTCAAACAACGGGTTCATGTTTGACTCGAAGTTTACTTTCATGTTTGACCTGGGATTCAAACAACAGGTTCATGTTTGAATCGAAGTTTAGGTTCATGTTTTACCTGGGCTTCAAACAACGGGTTCATGTTTGACTCGAAGTTTAGGCTCATGTTTGACCTGGGTTTCAAACAACGGGTTCATGTTTGACTCGAAGTTTAGGTTCATTTTTTACCTAGGTTTCAAACAACGGGTTCATGTTTGACTCGAAGTTTAGGTTCATGTTTGACCTGTGTTTCAAACAACGGGTTCATGTTTGACTCGAAGTTTAGGTTCATTTTTGACCTGGGTTTAAAACAACGGGTTCATGTTTGACTCGAAGTTTAGGTTCATTTTTTACCTGGGTTTCAAACAACGGGTTCATGTTTGACTCGAAGGCTAGGTTCATATCTGACCTGGTTTCAAACAACGGGTTCATGTTTGACTCAAAGTTTAGGACCATGTTTGACTTGAGTTTCAAACAAAGGGTTCATGTATGACTCGAAGTTTAGGTTCATGTTTGACCTGGGCTTCAAACAACGGTTTCATTTTTTACTCGAAGTTTAGGTTCATGTTTGACCTAGGTTTCAAACAACGGGTTCGTGTTTGACTCGAAGTTTAGGTTCATATCTGACCTGGGTTTCAAACAACGGGGTCATGTTTGACTCGAAGTTTAGGTTCATGTTTGACCTGGGTTTCAAACAAGGGGTTCATGTTTGACTCGAAGTTTAGGTTCATTTTTGACCTGGGTTTCAAACAACGGGTTCATGTTTGACTCGAAGTTTAGGTTCATTTTTGACCTGGGTTTCAAACAACGGGTTCATGTTTGACTCGATGTTTAGGTTCATGTTTGACCTGGGTTTCAAACAGCGGGTTCATGTTTGACTCGAAGTTTAGGTTCATATCTGACGTGGGTTTCAAACAACGGATTCATGTTTGACTCGAAGTTTAGGTTCATATCTGACCTGGGTTTCAAACAACGGATTCATGTTTGACTCGAAGTATAGGTTCATGTTTGACCTGGGTTTCAAACACCGGTTTCATGTTTGACTCGATGTTTAGGTTCATGTTTGACCTGGGTTTCAAACAACGGGTTCATGTTTGACTCGAAGTTTAGGTTCATATCTGACTTGTGTTTCAAACAACGGGTTCATGTTTGACTCGAAATTTAGGTTCATGTTTGACCTGGGTTTCAAACAACGGGTTTATGTTTGACTCGAAGTTTAGGTTCATATCTGACCTGTGTTTCAAACAACGGATTCATGTTTGACTCGAAGTTTAGGTTCATGTTTGACCTGGGTTTCAAACAACGGGTTCATGTTTGACTCGAAGTTTAGGTTCATGTTTGACCTGGGTTTCAAACAACGGGTTCATGTTTGACTCGAAGTTTAGGTTCATTTTTTACCTGGGTTTCAAACAACGGGTTCATGTTTGACTCGAAGTTTAGGTTCATACCTGACCTGGTTTCAAACAACGGGTTCATGTTTGACTCGAAGTTTAGGCTCATGTTTGACCTGGGTTTCAAACAACGGGTTCATGTTTGACTCAAAGTTTAGGTTCATGTTTGACCTGGGTTTCAAACAACGGGTTCATGTTTGACTCAAAGTTTAGGTTCATATCTGACCTGGGTTTCAAACAACGGGGTCATGTTTGATTCGAAGTTTAGGTTCATGTTTGACCTGGGTTTCAAACAAGGGGTTCATGTTTGACTCGAAGTTTAGGTTCATTTTTGACCTAGGTGTCAAACAACGAGTTCATGTTTGACTCGAAGTTTAGGTTCATTTTTTACCTGGGTTTCAAACAACAGGTTCATGTTTGACTCGAAGTTTAGGATCATGTTTGACCTGGGTTTCAAACACCGGTTTAATGTTTGACTCGATGTTTTGGTTCATGTTTGACCTGGGTTTCAAACAACGGGTTCATGTTTGACTCGAACTTTAGGTTCATATCTGACCTGGGTTTCAAACAACGGATTCATGTTTGACTCGAAGTTTAGGATCATGTTTGACCTGGGTTTCAAAGAACGGGTTCATGTTTGACTCGAAGTTTAGGTTCATGTTTGACCTGGGTTTCAAACAGCGGGTTCATGTTTGACTCGAAGTTTAGGTTCATACCTGACCTGGTTTCAAACAACGGGTTCATGTTTGACTCGAAGTTTAGTTTCATGTTTGACCTGGGATTCAAACAACAGGTTCATGTTTGAATCGAAGTTTAGGTTCATGTTTTATCTGGGCTTCAAACAACGGGTTCATGTTTGACTCGAAGTTTAGGCTCATGTTTGACCTGGGTTTCAAACAACGGGTTCATGTTTGACTCGAAGTTTTGGTTCATATCTGACTTGGGTTTCAAACAACGGGTTCATGTTTGACTCGAGGTTTAGGTTCATGTTTGACCTGTGTTTCAAACAACGGGTTCATGTTTGACTCGAAGTTTAGGTTCATTTTTGACCTGGGTTTAAAACAACGGGTTCATGTTTGACTCGAAGTTTAGGTTCATTTTTTACCTGGGTTTCAAACAACGGGTTCATGTTTGACTCGAAGTCTAGGTTCATATCTAACCTGGTTTCAAACAACGGGTTCATGTTTGACTCAAAGTTTAGGACCATGTTTGACTTGAGTTTCAAACAAAGGGTTCATGTATGACTCGAAGTTTAGGTTCATGTTTGACCTGGGCTTCAAACAATGGTTTCATTTTTTACTCGAAGTTTAGGTTCATGTTTGACCTAGGTTTCAAACAACGGGTTCGTGTTTGACTCGAAGTTTAGGTTCATGTTTGACCTAGGTTTCAAACAACGGGATCATGTTTAACTCGAAGTTTAGGTTCATGTTTGACCTGGGTTTCAAACAATGGTTTCATGTTTGACTCGGAGTTAAGGTTCATGTTTGACCTGGGTTTCAAACAACGGGTTAATGTTTGATTTGAAGTTTAGGTTCATGTTTAACCTGGGTTTCAAACAACGAGTTCATCTTTGACTCGAATTTTAGGTTCATGTTTGACCTGGGTTTCAAACAATGGATTCATGTTTGACTCAAAGTTTAGGTTTATGTTTGACCTGGGTTTCAAACAATGGTTTCATGTTTGACTCGAAGTTTAGGTTCATGTTTGACCTAGGTTTCAAACAACGGGTTCGTGTTTCACTCGAAGTTTATTTTCATGTTTGACTTGGGTTTCAAACAACGGGTTCATGTTTGACTCGAAGTTTAGGTTCATGTTTGACCTGGGTTACAAACAACGGGTTAATGTTTGACTCGAAGTATAGGTTTATGTTTGACCTGGCTTTAAACAACGGGTTCATGTTTGACTCGAAGTTTAGGCACATGTTTGACCTGGGTTTCAAACAACGGGTTCATGTTTGACTCAAAGTTAAGGTTCGTGTTTGACCTGGGTTTCAAACAACGGGTTCATGTTTGACTCAAAGTTAAGGTTCATATCGGACCTAGGTTTCAAACAACGGGTTCATGTTTGACTCAAAGTTTAGGTTCATGTTTGACCTGGGTTTGAAACAACGGGTTCATGTTTGACTCGAAGTTTAGGTTCATATCTGACTTGGGTTTCAAACAACGGGTTCATGTTTGACTCAAAATTTAGGTTCATGTTTGACCTGGGTTTCAAACAACGGGTTCATGTTTGACTCGAAGTTTAGGTTCATATCTGACCTGGGTTTCAAACAACGGATTCATGTTTGACTCGAAGTTTATGTTCATGTTTGACCTGGGTTTCAAACAACGGGTTCATGTTTGACTCGAAGTTTAGGTTCATGTTTGACCTGGGTTTCAAACAACGGGTTCATGTTTGACTCGAAGTTTAGGTTCATTTTTTACCTGGGTTTCAAACAACGGGTTCATGTTTGACTCGAAGTTTAGGTTCATACCTGACCTGGTTTCAAACAACGGGTTCATGTTTGACTCGAAGTTTAGTTTCATGTTTGACCTGGGCTTCAAACAACAGGTTCATGTTTGAATCGAAGTTTAGGTTCATATTTTACTTGGGCTTCAAACAACGAGTTCATGTTTGACTCGAAGTTTAGGCTCATGTTTGACCTGGGTTTCAAACAACGGGTTGATGTTTGACTCAAAGTTTAGGTTCATGTTTGACTTGGGTTTCAAACAATGGGTTCATGTTTGACTCGAAGTTTAGGTTCATATCTGACCTGGGTTTCAAACAACGGGGTCATGTTTGACTCGAAGTTTAGGTTCATGTTTGACCTGGGTTTCAAACAAGGGGTTCATGTTTGACTAGAAGTTTAGGTTCATTTTTGACCTAGGTTTCAAACAACGGGTTCATGTTTGACTCGAAGTTTAGGTTAATTTTGGCTTGGGTTTCAAACAACGGGTTCATGTTTGACTCGTAGTTTAGGTTCATTTTTTACCTGGGTTTCAAACAACGGATTCATGTTTGACTCGAAGTCAAGGTTCATATCTGACCTGGTTTCAAACAACGGGTTCATGTTTGACTCAAAGTTTAGGACCATGTTTGACTTGAGTTTCAAACAAAGGGTTCATGTATGACTCGAAGTTTAGGTTCATGTTTGACCTGGGCTTCAAACAACGGTTTCATTTTTTACTCGAAGTTTAGGTTCATGTTTGACCTAGGTTTCAAACAACGGGTTTGTGTTTGACTCGAAGTTTAGGTTCATGTTTGACCTGGGTTTCAAACAACGGGTTCATGTTTAACTCGAAGTTTAGGTTCATGTTTGACCTGGGTTTCAAACAATGGTTTCATGTTTGACTCGGAGTTAAGGTTCATGTTTGACCTGGGTTTCAAACAACGGGTTAATGTTTGATTTGAAGTTTATGTTCATGTTTGACCTGGGTTTCAAACAACAAGTTCATCTTTGACTCGAATTTTAGGTTCATGTTTGACCTGGGTTTCAAACAATGGGTTCATGTTTGACTCAAAGTTTAGGTTTATGTTTGACCTGGGTTTCAAACAATGGTTTCATGTTTGACTCGAAGTTTAGGTTCATGTTTGACCTAGGTTTCAAACAACGGGTTCGTGTTTGACTCGAAGTTTATTTTCATGTTTGACTTGGGTTTCAAACAACGGGTTCATGTTTGACTCGAAGTTTAGGTTCATGTTTGACCTGGGTTACAAACAACGGGTTAATGTTTGACTCGAAGTTTAGGTTTATGTTTGACCTGGCTTCAAACAACGGGTTCATGTTTAACTCGAAGTTTAGGCACATGTTTGACCTGGGTTTCAAACAACGGGTTCATGTTTGACTCAAATTAAGGTTCGTGTTTGACCTGGGTTTTAAACAACGGGTTCATGTTTGACTCAAAGTTAAGGTTCATATCGGACCTAGGTTTCAAACAACGGGTTCATGTTTGACTCAAAGTTTAGGTTCATGTTTGACCTGGGTTTGAAACAACGGGTTCATGTTTGACTCGAAGTTTAGGTTCATATCTGACTTGGGTTTCAAACAACGGGTTCATGTTTGACTCGAAATTTAGGTTCATGTTTGACCTGGGTTTCAAACAACGGGTTCATGTTTGACTCGAAGTTTAGGTTCATATCTGACCTGGGTTTCAAACAACGGATTCATGTCTGACTCGAAGTTTAGGTTCATGTTTGACCTAGGTTTCAAACAACGGGTTCATGTTTGACTCGAAGTTTAGGTTCATGTTTGACCTGGGTTTCAAACAACGGGTTCATGTTTGACTCGAAGTTTAGGTTCATTTTTTACCTGGGTTTCAAACAACGGGTTCATGTTTGACTCGAAGTTTAGGTTCATACCTGACCTGGTTTCAAACAACGGGTTAATGTTTGACTCGAAGTTTAGTTTCATGTTTGACCTGGGCTTCAAACAACAGGTTCATGTTTGAATCGAAGTTTAGGTTCATATTTTACCTGGGCTTCAAACAACGAGTTCATGTTTGACTCGAAGTTTAGGCTCATGTTTGACCTGGGTTTCAAACAACGGGTTCATGTTTGACTCAAAGTTTAGGTTCATGTTTGACCTGGGTTTCTAACAAGGGGTTCATGTTTGACTCGAAGTTTAGGTTCATTTTTGACCTAGGTTTCAAACAACGGGTTCATGTTTGACTCGAAGTTTAGGTTCATTTTTTACCTGGGTTTCAAACAACGGGTTCATGTTTGACCCGAAGTCTAGATTCATATCTGACCTGGTTTCAAACAACGGGTTCATGTTTGACTTGAAGTTTAGGTTCATGTTTGACCTAGGTTTCAAACAACGGGTTCGTGTTTGACTCGAAGTTTAGGTTCATGTTTGACCTGGGTTTCAAAAAACGGGTTCATGTTTAACTCGAAGTTTAGGTTCATGTTTGACCTGGGTTTCAAACAATGGTTTCATGTTTGACTCGGAGTTAAGGTTCGTGTTTGACCTGGGTTTCAAACAACGGGTTAATGTTTGATTTGAAGTTTAGGTTCATGTTCGACCTGGGTTTCAAACAACGAGTTCATCTTTGACTCGAATTTTAGGTTCATGTTTGACCTGGGTTTCAAACAACGGGTTCATGTTTGACTCAAAGTTTAGGTTTATGTTTGACCTGGGTTTCAAACAATGGTTTCATGTTTGACTCGAAGTTTAGGTTCATGTTTGACCTAGGTTTCAAACAACGGGTTCGTGTTTGACTCGAAGTTTAGGTTCATGTTTGACTTGGGTTTCAAACAACGGGTTCATGTTTGACTCGAAGTTTAGGTTCATGTTTGACCTGGGTTTCAAACAACGGGTTAATGTTTGACTCGAAGTTTAGGTTCATGTTTGACCTGGCTTCAAACAACGGGTTCATGTTTGACTCGAAGTTTAGGCACATGTTTGACCTGGGTTTCAAACAACGGGTTCATGTTTGACTCAAAGTTAAGGTTCGTGTTTGACCTGGGTTTCAAACAACGGGTTCATGTTTGACTCAAAGTTTAGGTTCATATCGAACCTAGGTTTCAAACAACGGGTTCATGTTTGACTCAAAGTTTAGGTTCATGTTTGACCTGGCTTTCAAACAACGGGTTCATGTTTGACTCGAAGTTTAGGTTCATTTTTAACCTGGGTTTCAAACAACGGGTTCATGTTTAACTCGAAGTTTAGGTTCATTTTTTACCTGGGTTTCAAACAACGTGTTCATGTTTGACTCGAAGTCTAGGTTCATATCTGACCTGGCTTTAAACAACGGGTTCATGTTTGACTCGAAGTTTAGGTTCATGTTTGACCTGGGTTTCAAACACCGATTTCATGTTTGACTCGAAGTTTAGGTTCATGTTTGACCTGGGTTTCAAACAACGGGTTCATGTTTGACTTGATGTTTAGGTTCATATCTGACCTGGGTTTCAAACAACAGATTCAGGTTTAACTCAAAGTTTAGGTTCATGTTTGACCTGGGTTTCAAACAACGGGTTCATGTTTGACTCAAAGTTTAGGTTCATACCTGACCTGGTTTTAAACAACGGGTTCATGTTTGACTCGAAGTTTAGTTTCATGTTTGACCTGGGCTTCAAACAACAGGTTCATGTTTGAATCGAAGTTTAGGTTCATGTTTTACCTGGGCTTCAAACAACGGGTTCATGTTTCACTCGAAGTTTAGGCTCATGTTTGACCTGGGTTTCAAACAACGAGTTCATGTTTGACTCAAATTTTAGGTTCATGTTTGACTAGGGTTTCAAACAACGGGTTCATGTTTGACTCGAAGTTTAGGTTCATATCTGACCTGGGTTTCAAACAATGGGTTCTTGTTTGACTCGAAGTTTAGGTTCATGTTTGACCTGGGTTTCAAACAACGGGTTCATGTTTGACTCGAAGTTTAGGTTCATTTTTGACCTTGGTTTCAAACAACGGGTTCATGTTTGACTCGAAGTTTAGGTTCATTTTTTACCTGGGTTTCAAACAACGGGTTCATGTTTGACTCAAAGTCTAGTTTCATATCTGACCTGGTTTCAAACAACAGGTTCATGCTTGACTCAAAGTTTAGGACCATGTTTGACTTGAGTTTCAAACATCGGGTTCATGTATGACTCGAAGTTTAGGTTCATGTTTGACCTGGGCTTCAAACAACACATTCATGTTTGACTAGAAGTTTAGGTTTATGTTTGACCTGGGTCTCAACAACGGGTTCATGTTTGATTCGAAGTTTAGGTTCATGTTTGACCTGGGTTTCAAACAACGAGTTCATGTTTAACTCGAAGTTTAGGTTCATGTTTGACCTGGGTTTCAAACAACGGGTTCATGTTTGACTCGAAGTTTAGGTTCATATCTGACCTGGGTTTCAAACAATGGGTTCACGTTTAACTCGAAGTTTAGGTTCATGTTTGACCTGGGTTTCAAACAACGGGTTCACGTTTTACTCGAAGTTTAGGTTCATATCTGACCTTGGTTTCAAATAACGGGTTCATGTTTGACTCGAAGTTTAGGTTCATGTTTTACTTGGGTTTCAAACAATGGGTTCATGTTTGACTCGAAGTTTAGGTTCATTTTTAACCTAGGTTTCAAACAACGGGTTCATGTTTGACTCGAAGTCTAGGTTCATTTTTTACCTGGGATTCAAACAACGGGTTCATGTTTGACTCGAAGTCTAGGTTCATATCTGACCTGCTTTCAAACAACAGGTTCATGTTTGACTCGAAGTTTAGATTCATGTTTGACCTGGGTTTCAAACAACGGGTTCATGTTTGACTCGAAGTTTAGGTTCATGTTTGACATGGGTTTCAAACAACTGGTTCATGTTTGACTCGAAGTATAGTTCATGTTTGACCTGGGTTTCAAATCACGGGTTCATGTTTGACTCGAAGTTTAGGTCATATCTAACCTGGGTTTCAAACAACGGGTTCATGTTTAACTCGAAGTTTAGGTTCATGTTTGACCTGGGTTTCAAACAACGGGCTTAGTTTTGACCTGGGTTTCAAACAACGGGTTCATATTTGACTCAAAGTTAAGGTTCATGTTTAACCTGGGTTTCAAACAAAGGGTTCATGTTTGATTCGAAGTTTAGGTTCATGTTTGACCTGGGTTTCAAACAACGAGTTCATGTTTGACTCGAAGTTTAGGTTCATGTTTGACCTTGGTTACAAACAACGGGTTCATGTTTAACTCGAAGTTTAGTTTCATGTTTGACCTGGGTTTCAAAAAACGGGTTCATGTTTGACTCAAAGTTTAGGTTCATATCTGACCTGGTGTCAAACAACGGGTTCATGTTTGACTCGAAGTTTAGGTTCTTGTTTGACCTGGGTTTCAAACAACGGGTTCATGTTTGACTCGAACTTTAGGCTCATGTTTGACCCGGGCTTCAAACAACATGTTCATGTTTGACTCGAAGTTTAGGCTCATGTTTGACCTGGGTTTCAAACAATGGGTTCATGTTTGACTCAAAGTTTATCTTCATGTTTGACCTGGGTTTCAAAAAATGGGTTCATGTTTGACTCGAAGGTTAGGTTCATATCTGACCTGGGTTTCGAACAACGGGTTCATGTTTGACTAGAAGTTTAGGTTCATGTTTGACCTGGGTTTCAAACAACGGGTTCATGTTTGACTCGAAGTTTAGGTTCATTTTGGCTTGGGTTTCAAACAACGGGTTCATGTTTGACTCGTAGTTTAGGTTCATTTTTTACCTGGGTTTCAAACAACGGATTCATGTTTGACTCGAAGTCAAGGTTCATATCTGACCTAGTTTCAAACAACGGGTGCATGTTTGACTCGAAGTTTAGGTTCATGTTTGACCTGGGTTTCAAACAACGGGTTCATGTATGACTCGAACTTTAGGTTCATGTTTGACCTGGGTTTCAAACAACGTGTTTATGTTTGACTAGAAGTTTAGGTTCATGTTTGACCTGGGTTTCAAACAACGTGTTCATGTTTGATTGGAAGTTTAGTTCATATCTGACCTGGGTTTCAAACAATGGGCTCATGTTTAACTCGAAGTTTAGGTTCATGTTTGACCTGGGTTTCAAACAACGGGTTCATGTTTGACTCGAAGTTAACGTTCATGTTTAACCTGGGTCTCAAACAACGGGTTCATGTTTGATTCGAAGTTTAGGTTCATGTTTGACCTGGGTTTCAAACAACGAGTTCATGTTTAACTCGAAGTTTAGGTTCATGTTTGACCTGGGTTTCGAACAACGGGTTCATGTTTGACTCGAAGTTTAGGTTCATATCTGACCTGGTTTCAAACAAAGGGTTCATGAATGACTCGACGTTTAGGTTCATGTTTGACCTGGGTTTCAAACAATGGTTTCATGTTTGACTCAGAGTTAATGTTCATGTTTGACCTGGGTTTTAAACAACGGGTTAATGTTTGATTTGAAGTTTAGGTTCATGTTTGACCTGGGTTTCAAACAACGAGTTCATCTTTGACTCGAATTTTAGGTTCATGTTTGACCTGGGTTTCAAACAACGGGTTCATGTTTGACTCAAAGTTTAGGTTTATGTTTGACATGGGTTTCAAACAATGGTTTCATGTTTGACTCGAAGTTTAGGTTCATGTTTGACCTAGGTTTCAAACAACGGGTTCGTGTTTACCTCGAAGTTTAGGTTCATGTTTGACTTGGGTTTCAAACAACGGGTTCATGTTTGACTCGAAGTTTAGGTTCATGTTTGACCTGGGTTTCAAACAACGGGTTAATGTTTGACTCGAAGTTTAGGTTCATGTTTGACTTGGCTTCAAACAACGGGTTCATGTTTGACTCGAAGTTTAGGTTTATTTTTAACCTGGGTTTCAAAAAACGGGTTCATGTTTGACTCGAAGTTTAGGTTCATTTTTTACCTGGGTTTCAAACAACGTGTTCATGTTTGACTCGAAGTCTAGGTTTATATCTGACCGGGTTTTAAACAACGGGTTCATGTTTGACTCGAAGTTTATGTTCATGTTTGACCTGGGTTTCAAACACCGGTTTCATGTTTGACTCGAAGTTTAGGTTCATGTTTGACCTGGGTTTCAAACAACGGGTTCATGTTTGACTCGATGTTTAGGTTCATATCTTACCTGGGTTTCAAACAACGGATTCAGGTTTGACTCGAAGTTTAAGTTCATGTTTGACCTGGGTTTCAAACAACGGGTTCATGTTTGACTCGAAGTTTAGGTTCATGTTTGACCTGGGTTTCAAACAACGGGTTCATGTTCGACTCGAAGTTTAGGTTCATACCTGACCTGGTTTTAAACAACGGGTTCATGTTTGACTTGAAGTTTAGTTTCATGTTTGACCTGGGCTTCAAACAACAGGTTCATGTTTGAATCGAAGTTTATGTTCATGTTTGACCTGGGTTTCAAACAACGGGTTCATGTTTGACTCAAATTTTAGGTTCATGTTTGACCTGGGTTTCAAACAACGGGTTCATGTTCGACTCGAAGTTTAGGTTCATATCTGACCTGGGTTTCAAACGACGGGTTCTTGTTTGACTCGAAGTTTAGGTTCATGTTTGACCTGGGTTTCAAACAACGGGTTCATGTTTGACTCGAAGTTTAGGTTCATTTTTTACCATGGTTTCAAACAACGGGTTCATGTTTGACTCGAAGTTTAGGTTCATTTTTTACCTGGGTTTCAAACAACGGGTTCATGTTTGACTTGAAGTCTAGTTTCATATCTGACCTGGTTTCAAACAACGGGTTCATCGTTGACTCAAAGTTTAGGACCATGTTTGACTTGAGTTTCAAACATCGGGTTCATGTATGACTCGAAGTTTAGGTTCATGTTTGACCTGGGCTTCAAACAACACATTCATGTTTGACTAGAAGTTTAGGTTTATGTTTGACCTGGGTTTCAAACAACGGGTTCATGTTTGACTCGAAGTTTAGGTTCATATCTGACCTGGGTTTCAAACAATGGGTTCACGTTTAACTCGAAGTTTAGGTTCATGTTTGACCTGGGTTTCAAACAACGGGTTCACGTTTTACTCGAAGTTTAGGTTCATATCTGACCTTGGTTTCAAATAACGGGTTCATGTTTGACTCGAAGTTTAGGTTCATGTTTTATCTGGGTTTCAAACAATGGGTTCATGTTTGACTCGAAGTTTAGGTTCATTTTTAACCTAGGTTTCAAACAACGGGTTCATGTTTGACTCGAAGTTTAGGTTCATTTTTTACCTGGGTTTCAAACAACGGGTTCATGTTTGACTCGAAGTCTAGGTTCATATCTGACCTACTTTCAAACAACAGGTTCATGTTTGACTCGAAGTTTAGATTCATGTTTGACCTGGGTTTCAAACAACGGGTTCATGTTTGACTCGAAGTTTAGGTTCATGTTTGACCTGAGTTTCAAACAACTGGTTCATGTTTGACTCGAAGTTTAGTTCATGTTTGACCTGGGTTTCAAACCACGGGTTCATGTTTGACTCGAAGTTTAGGTCATATCTGACCTGGGTTTCAAACAACGGGTTCATGTTTAACTCGAAGTTTAGGTTCATGTTTGACCTGGGTTTCAAACAACGGGTTCATGTTTGACTCAAATTTTAGGTTCATGTTTGACCTGGGTTTCAAACAACGGGTTCATGTTCGACTCGAAGTTTAGGTTCATATCTGACCTGGGTTTCAAACAACGGGTTCTTGTTTGACTCGAAGTTTAGGTTCATGTTTGACCTGGGTTTCAAACAACGGGTTCATGTTTGACTCGAAGTTTAGGTTCATTTTTGACCTTGGTTTCAAATAACGGGTTCATGTTTGACTCAAAGTTTAGGTTCATTTTTTACCTGGGTTTCAAACAACGAGTTCATGTTTGACTCGAAGTCTAGTTTCATATCTGACCTGGTTTCAAACAACGGGTTCATCGTTGACTCAAAGTTTAGGACCATGTTTGACTTGAGTTTCAAACATCGGGTTCATGTATGACACGAAGTTTAGGTTCATGTTTGACCTGGGCTTCAAACAACACATTCATGTTTGACTAGAAGTTTAGGTTTATGTTTGACCTGGGTTTCAAACAACGGGTTCATGTTTGACTCGAAGTTTAGGTTCATATCTGACTTGGGTTTCAAACAATGGGTTCACGTTTAACTCGAAGTTTAGGTTCATGTTTGACCTGGGTTTCAAACAACGGGTTCACGATTTACTCGAAGTTTAGGTTCATATCAGACCTTGGTTTCAAATAACGGGTTCATGTTTGACTCGAAGTTTAGGTTCATGTTTGACCTGGGTTTCAAACAATGGGTTCACGTTTAACTCGAAGTTTAGGTTCATGTTTGACCTGGGTTTCAAACAACGGGTTCACGTTTTACTCGAAGTTTAGGTTCATATCTGACCTTGGTTTCAAATAACGGGTTCATGTTTGACTCGAAGTTTAGGTTCATGTTTTATCTGGGTTTCAAACAATGGGTTCATGTTTGACTCGAAGTTTAGGTTCATTTTTAACCTAGGTTTCAAACAACGGGTTCATGTTTGACTCGAAGTTTAGGTTCATGTTTGACCTGGGTTTCAAACAACGGGTTCATGTTCGACTCGAAGTTTAGGTTCATACCTGACCTGGTTTTAAACAACGGGTTCATGTTTGACTCGAAGTTTAGGTCATATCTGACCTGGGTTTCAAACAACGGGTTCATGTTTAACTCGAAGTTTAGGTTCATGTTTGACCTGGGTTTCAAACAACGGGTTCATGTTTGACTCAAATTTTAGGTTCATGTTTGACCTGGGTTTCAAACAACGGGTTCATGTTCGACTCGAAGTTTAGGTTCATATCTGACCTGGGTTTCAAACAACGGGTTCTTGTTTGACTCGAAGTTTAGGTTCATGTTTGACCTGGGTTTCAAACAACGGGTTCATGTTTGACTCGAAGTTTAGGTTCATTTTTGACCTTGGTTTCAAACAACGGGTTCATGTTTGACTCAAAGTTTAGGTTCATTTTTTACCTGGGTTTCAAACAACGAGTTCATGTTTGACTCGAAGTCTAGTTTCATATCTGACCTGGTTTCAAACAACGGGTTCATCGTTGACTCAAAGTTTAGGACCATGTTTGACTTGAGTTTCAAACATCGGGTTCATGTATGACACGAAGTTTAGGTTCATGTTTGACCTGGGCTTCAAACAACACATTCATGTTTGACTAGAAGTTTAGGTTTATGTTTGACCTGGGTTTCAAACAACGGGTTCATGTTTGACTCGAAGTTTAGGTTCATATCTGACTTGGGTTTCAAACAATGGGTTCACGTTTAACTCGAAGTTTAGGTTCATGTTTGACCTGGGTTTCAAACAACGGGTTCACGTTTTACTCGAAGTTTAGGTTCATATCTGACCTTGGTTTCAAATAACGGGTTCATGTTTGACTCGAAGTTTAGGTTCATGTTTGACCTGGGTTTCAAACAATGGGTTCACGTTTAACTCGAAGTTTAGGTTCATGTTTGACCTGGGTTTCAAACAACGGGTTCACGTTTTACTCGAAGTTTAGGTTCATATCTGACCTTGGTTTCAAATAACGGGTTCATGTTTGACTCGAAGTTTAGGTTCATGTTTTATCTGGGTTTCAAACAATGGGTTCATGTTTGACTCGAAGTTTAGGTTCATTTTTAACCTAGGTTTCAAACAACGGGTTCATGTTTGACTCGAAGTTTAGGTTCATTTTTTACCTGGGTTTCAAACAACGGGTTCATGTTTGACTCGAAGTCTAGGTTCATATCTGACCTACTTTCAAACAACAGGTTCATGTTTGACTCGAAGTTTAGATTCATGTTTGACCTGGGTTTCAAACAACGGGTTCATGTTTGACTCGAAGTTTAGGTTCATGTTTGACCTGAGTTTCAAACAACTGGTTCATGTTTGACTCGAAGTTTTGTTCATGTTTGACCTGGGTTTCAAACCACGGGTTCATGTTTGACTCGAAGTTTAGGTCATATCTGACCTGGGTTTCAAACAACGGGTTCATGTTTAACTTGAAGTTTAGGTTCATGTTTGACCTGGGTTTCAAACAACGGGTTCATGTTTGACTCAAATTTTAGGTTCATGTTTGACCTGGGTTTCAAACAACGGGTTCATGTTCGACTCGAAGTTTAGGTTCATATCTGACCTGGGTTTCAAACAACGGGTTCTTGTTTGACTCGAAGTTTAGGTTCATGTTTGACCTGGGTTTCAAACAACGGGTTCATGTTTGACTCGAAGTTTAGGTTCATTTTTGACCTTGGTTTCAAACAACGGGTTCATGTTTGACTCAAAGTTTAGGTTCATTTTTTACCTGGGTTTCAAACAACGAGTTCATGTTTGACTCGAAGTCTAGTTTCATATCTGACCTGGTTTCAAACAACGGGTTCATCGTTGACTCAAAGTTTAGGACCATGTTTGACTTGAGTTTCAAACATCGGGTTCATGTATGACTCGAAGTTTAGGTTCATGTTTGACCTGGGCTTCAAACAACACATTCATGTTTGACTAGAAGTTTAGGTTTATGTTTGACCTGGGTTTCAAACAACGGGTTCACGTTTAACTCGAAGTTTAGGTTCATGTTTGACCTGGGTTTCAAACAACGGGTTCACGTTTTACTCGAAGTTTAGGTTCATATCTGACCTTGGTTTCAAATAACGGGTTCATGTTTGACTCGAAGTTTAGGTTCATGTTTTATCTGGGTTTCAAACAATGGGTTCATGTTTGACTCGAAGTTTAGGTTCATTTTTAACCTAGGTTTCAAACAACGGGTTCATGTTTGACTCGAAGTTTAGGTTCATTTTTTACCTGGGTTTCAAACAACGGGTTCATGTTTGACTCGAAGTCTAGGTTCATATCTGACCTGCTTTCAAACAACAGGTTCATGTTTGACTCGAAGTTTAGATTCATGTTTGACCTGGGTTTCAAACAACGGGTTCATGTTTGACTCGAAGTTTAGGTTCATGTTTGACCTGAGTTTCAAACAACTGGTTCATGTTTGACTCGAAGTTTTGTTCATGTTTGACCTGGGTTTCAAACCACGGGTTCATGTTTGACTCGAAGTTTAGGTCATATCTGACCTGGGTTTCAAACAACGGGTTCATGTTTAACTCGAAGTTTAGGTTCATGTTTGACCTGGGTTTCAAACAACGGGTTTAGTTTTGACCTGGGTTTCAAACAACAGGTTCATATTTGACACAAAGTTAAGGTTCATGTTTAACCTGGGTTTCAAACAAAGGGTTCATGTTTGATTCGAAGTTTAGGTTCATGTTTGACCTGGGTTTCAAACAACGAGTTCATGTTTGACTCGAAGTTTAGGTTCATGTTTGACCTTGGTTTCAAACAACGGGTTCATGTTTAACTCAAAGTTTAGGTTCATGTTTGACCTGGGTTTCAAACAACGGGTTCATGTTTGACTCAAAGTTTAGGTTCATATCTGACCTGGTGTCAAACAACGGGTTCATGTTTGACTCGAAGTTTAGGTTCTTGTTTGACCTGGGATTCAAACAACGGGTTCATGTTTGACTCGAACTTTAGGCTCATGTTTGACCCGGGCTTCAAACAACATGTTCATGTTTGACTCGAAGTTTAGGCTCATGTTTGACCTGGGTTTCAAACAACGGGTTCATGTTTGACTCAAAGTTTAGCTTCATGTTTGACCTGGATTTCAAACAACGGGTTCATGTTTGACTCGAAGTTTAGGTTCATATCTGACCTGGGTTTCGAACAACGGGTTCATGTTTGACTAGAAGTTTAGGTTCATGTTTGACCTGGGTTTCAAACAACGGGTTCATGTTTGACTCGAAGTTTAGGTTCATTTTGGCTTGGGTTTCAAACAACGGGTTCATGTTTGACTCGTAGTTTAGGTTCATTTTTTGCCTGGGTTTCAAACAACGGATTCATGTTTGACTCGAAGTCAAGGTTCATATCTGACCTGGTTTCAAACAACGGGTGTCTGTTTGACTCGAAGTTTAGGTTCATGTTTGACCTGGGTTTCAAACAACGGGTTCATGTATGACTCGAACTTTAGGTTCATGTTTGACCTGGGTTTCAAACAACGTGTTTATGTTTGACTAGAAGTTTAGGTTCATGTTTGACCTGGGTTTCAAACAACGTGTTCATGTTTGATTGGAAGTTTAGTTCATATCTGACCTGGGTTTCAAACAATGGGTTCACGTTTAACTCGAAGTTTAGGTTCATGTTTGACCTGGGTTTCAAACAACGGGTTCATGTTTGACTCAAAGTTTAGGTTCATATCTGACCTGGTGTCAAACAACGGGTTCATGTTTGACTCGAAGTTTAGGTTCTTGTTTGACCTGGGATTCAAACAACGGGTTCATGTTTGACTCGAACTTTAGGCTCATGTTTGACCCGGGCTTCAAACAACATGTTCATGTTTGACTCGAAGTTTAGGCTCATGTTTGACCTGGGTTTCAAACAACGGGTTCATGTTTGACTCAAAGTTTAGCTTCATGTTTGACCTGGGTTTCAAACAACGGGTTCATGTTTGACTCGAAGTTTAGGTTCATATCTGACCTGGGTTTCAAACAACGGGTTCATGTTTGACTAGAAGTTTAGGTTCATGTTTGACCTGGGTTTCAAACAACGGGTTCATGTTTGACTCGAAGTTTAGGTTCATTTTGGCTTGGGTTTCAAACAACGGGTTCATGTTTGACTCGTAGTTTAGGTTCATTTTTTGCCTGGGTTTCAAACAACGGATTCATGTTTGACTCGAAGTCAAGGTTCATATCTGACCTGGTTTCAAACAACGGGTGTCTGTTTGACTCGAAGTTTAGGTTCATGTTTGACCTGGGTTTCAAACAACGGGTTCATGTATGACTCGAACTTTAGGTTCATGTTTGACCTGGGTTTCAAACAACGTGTTTATGTTTGACTAGAAGTTTAGGTTCATGTTTGACCTGGGTTTCAAACAACGTGTTCATGTTTGATTGGAAGTTTAGTTCATATCTGACCTGGGTTTCAAACAATGGGTTCACGTTTAACTCGAAGTTTAGGTTCATGTTTGACCTGGGTTTCAAACAACGGGTTCACGTTTTACTCGAAGTTTAGGTTCATATCTGACCTTGGTTTCAAATAACGGGTTCATGTTTGACTCGAAGTTTAGGTTCATGTTTTATCTGGGTTTCAAACAATGGGTTCATGTTTGACTCGAAGTTTAGGTTCATTTTTAACCTAGGTTTCAAACAACGGGTTCATGTTTGACTCGAAGTTTAGGTTCATTTTTTACCTGGGTTTCAAACAACGAGTTCATGTTTGACTCGAAGTCTAGTTTCATATCTGACCTGGTTTCAAACAACGGGTTCATCGTTGACTCAAAGTTTAGGACCATGTTTGACTTGAGTTTCAAACATCGGGTTCATGTATGACACGAAGTTTAGGTTCATGTTTGACCTGGGCTTCAAACAACACATTCATGTTTGACTAGAAGTTTAGGTTTATGTTTGACCTGGGTTTCAAACAACGGGTTCATGTTTGACTCGAAGTTTAGGTTCATATCTGACTTGGGTTTCAAACAATGGGTTCACGTTTAACTCGAAGTTTAGGTTCATGTTTGACCTGGGTTTCAAACAACGGGTTCACGTTTTACTCGAAGTTTAGGTTCATATCTGACCTTGGTTTCAAATAACGGGTTCATGTTTGACTCGAAGTTTAGGTTCATGTTTGACCTGGGTTTCAAACAATGGGTTCACGTTTAACTCGAAGTTTAGGTTCATGTTTGACCTGGGTTTCAAACAACGGGTTCACGTTTTACTCGAAGTTTAGGTTCATATCTGACCTTGGTTTCAAATAACGGGTTCATGTTTGACTCGAAGTTTAGGTTCATGTTTTATCTGGGTTTCAAACAATGGGTTCATGTTTGACTCGAAGTTTAGGTTCATTTTTAACCTAGGTTTCAAACAACGGGTTCATGTTTGACTCGAAGTTTAGGTTCATTTTTTACCTGGGTTTCAAACAACGGGTTCATGTTTGACTCGAAGTCTAGGTTCATATCTGACCTACTTTCAAACAACAGGTTCATGTTTGACTCGAAGTTTAGATTCATGTTTGACCTGGGTTTCAAACAACGGGTTCATGTTTGACTCGAAGTTTAGGTTCATGTTTGACCTAAGTTTCAAACAACTGGTTCATGTTTGACTCGAAGTTTTGTTCATGTTTGACCTGGGTTTCAAACCACGGGTTCATGTTTGACTCGAAGTTTAGGTCATATCTGACCTGGGTTTCAAACAACGGGTTCATGTTTAACTCGAAGTTTAGGTTCATGTTTGACCTGGGTTTCAAACAACGGGTTCATGTTTGACTCAAATTTTAGGTTCATGTTTGACCTGGGTTTCAAACAACGGGTTCATGTTCGACTCGAAGTTTAGGTTCATATCTGACCTGGGTTTCAATCAACGGGTTCTTGTTTGACTCGAAGTTTAGGTTCATGTTTGACCTGGGTTTCAAACAACGGGTTCATGTTTGACTCGAAGTTTAGGTTCATTTTTGACCTTGGTTTCAAACAACGGGTTCATGTTTGACTCAAAGTTTAGGTTCATTTTTTACCTGGGTTTCAAACAACGAGTTCATGTTTGACTCGAAGTCTAGTTTCATATCTGACCTGGTTTCAAACAACGGGTTCATCGTTGACTCAAAGTTTAGGACCATGTTTGACTTGAGTTTCAAACATCGGGTTCATGTATGACTCGAAGTTTAGGTTCATGTTTGACCTGGGCTTCAAACAACACATTCATGTTTGACTAGAAGTTTAGGTTTATGTTTGACCTGGGTTTCAAACAACGGGTTCACGTTTAACTCGAAGTTTAGGTTCATGTTTGACCTGGGTTTCAAACAACGGGTTCACGTTTTACTCGAAGTTTAGGTTCATATCTGACCTTGGTTTCAAATAACGGGTTCATGTTTGACTCGAAGTTTAGGTTCATGTTTTATCTGGGTTTCAAACAATGGGTTCATGTTTGACTCAAAGTTTAGGTTCATTTTTAACCTAGGTTTCAAACAACGGGTTCATGTTTGACTCGAAGTTTAGGTTCATTTTTTACCTGGGTTTCAAACAACGGGTTCATGTTTGACTCGAAGTCTAGGTTCATATCTGACCTGCTTTCAAACAACAGGTTCATGTTTGACTCGAAGTTTAGATTCATGTTTGACCTGGGTTTCAAACAACGGGTTCATGTTTGACTCGAAGTTTAGGTTCATGTTTGACCTGAGTTTCAAACAACTGGTTCATGTTTGACTCGAAGTTTTGTTCATGTTTGACCTGGGTTTCAAACCACGGGTTCATGTTTGACTCGAAGTTTAGGTCATATCTGACCTGGGTTTCAAACCACGGGTTCATGTTTAACTCGAAGTTTAGGTTCATGTTTGACCTGGGTTTCAAACAACGGGTTTAGTTTTGACCTGGGTTTCAAACAACAGGTTCATATTTGACACAAAGTTAAGGTTCATGTTTAACCTGGGTTTCAAACAAAGGGTTCATGTTTGATTCGAAGTTTAGGTTCATGTTTGACCTGGGTTTCAAACAACGAGTTCATGTTTGACTCGAAGTTTAGGTTCATGTTTGACCTTGGTTTCAAACAACGGGTTCATGTTTAACTCAAAGTTTAGGTTCATGTTTGACCTGGGTTTCAAACAACGGGTTCATGTTTGACTCAAAGTTTAGGTTCATATCTGACCTGGTGTCAAACAACGGGTTCATGTTTGACTCGAAGTTTAGGTTCTTGTTTGACCTGGGATTCAAACAACGGGTTCATGTTTGACTCGAACTTTAGGCTCATGTTTGACCCGGGCTTCAAACAACATGTTCATGTTTGACTCGAAGTTTAGGCTCATGTTTGACCTGGGTTTCAAACAACGGGTTCATGTTTGACTCAAAGTTTAGCTTCATGTTTGACCTGGGTTTCAAACAACGGGTTCATGTTTGACTCGAAGTTTAGGTTCATATCTGACCTGGATTTCGAACAACGGGTTCATGTTTGACTAGAAGTTTAGGTTCATGTTTGACCTGGGTTTCAAACAACGGGTTCATGTTTGACTCGAAGTTTAGGTTCATTTTGGCTTGGGTTTCAAACAACGGGTTCATGTTTGACTCGTAGTTTAGGTTCATTTTTTGCCTGGGTTTCAAACAACGGATTCATGTTTGACTCGAAGTCAAGGTTCATATCTGACCTGGTTTCAAACAACGGGTGTCTGTTTGACTCGAAGTTTAGGTTCATGTTTGACCTGGGTTTCAAACAACGGGTTCATGTATGACTCGAACTTTAGGTTCATGTTTGACCTGGGTTTCAAACAACGTGTTTATGTTTGACTAGAAGTTTAGGTTCATGTTTGACCTGGGTTTCAAACAACGTGTTCATGTTTGATTGGAAGTTTAGTTCATATCTGACCTGGGTTTCAAACAATGGGTTCACGTTTAACTCGAAGTTTAGGTTCATGTTTGACTTGGGTTTCAAACAACGGGTTCATGTTTGACTCAAAGTTTAGGTTCATATCTGACCTGGTGTCAAACAACGGGTTCATGTTTGACTCGAAGTTTAGGTTCTTGTTTGACCTGGGATTCAAACAACGGGTTCATGTTTGACTCGAACTTTAGGCTCATGTTTGACCCGGGCTTCAAACAACATGTTCATGTTTGACTCGAAGTTTAGGCTCATGTTTGACCTGGGTTTCAAACAACGGGTTCATGTTTGACTCAAAGTTTAGCTTCATGTTTGACCTGGGTTTCAAACAACGGGTTCATGTTTGACTCGAAGTTTAGGTTCATATCTGACCTGGGTTTCGAACAACGGGTTCATGTTTGACTAGAAGTTTAGGTTCATGTTTGACCTGGGTTTCAAACAACGGGTTCATGTTTGACTCGAAGTTTAGGTTCATTTTGGCTTGGGTTTCAAACAACGGGTTCATGTTTGACTCGTAGTTTAGGTTCATTTTTTGCCTGGGTTTCAAACAACGGATTCATGTTTGACTCGAAGTCAAGGTTCATATCTGACCTGGTTTCAAACAACGGGTGTCTGTTTGACTCGAAGTTTAGGTTCATGTTTGACCTGGGTTTCAAACAACGGGTTCATGTATGACTCGAACTTTAGGTTCATGTTTGACCTGGGTTTCAAACAACGTGTTTATGTTTGACTAGAAGTTTAGGTTCATGTTTGACCTGGGTTTCAAACAACGTGTTCATGTTTGATTGGAAGTTTAGTTCATATCTGACCTGGGTTTCAAACAATGGGTTCACGTTTAACTCGAAGTTTAGGTTCATGTTTGACCTGGGTTTCAAACAACGGGTTCACGTTTTACTCGAAGTTTAGGTTCATATCTGACCTTGGTTTCAAATAACGGGTTCATGTTTGACTCGAAGTTTAGGTTCATGTTTTATCTGGGTTTCAAACAATGGGTTCATGTTTGACTCGAAGTTTAGGTTCATTTTTAACCTAGGTTTCAAACAACGGGTTCATGTTTGACTCGAAGTTTAGGTTCATTTTTTACCTGGGTTTCAAACAACGGGTTCATGTTTGACTCGAAGTTTAGGTTCATATCTGACCTGGTTTCAAACAAAAGGTTCATGAATGACTCGAAGTTTAGGTTCATGTTTGACCTGGGTTTCAAACAATGGTTTCATGTTTGACTCAGAGTTAAGGTTCATGTTTGACCTGGGTTTCAAACAACAGGTTAATGTTTGATTTGAAGTTTAGGTTCATGTTTGACCTGGGTTTCAAACAACGAGTTCATCTTTGACTCGAATTTTAGGTTCATGTTTGACCTGGGTTTCAAACAACGGGTTCATGTTTGACTCAAAGTTTAGGTTTATGTTTGACCTGGGTTTCAAACAATGGCTTCATGTTTGACTCGAAGTTTAGGTTCATGTTTGACCTAGGTTTCAAACAACGGGTTCGTGTTTACCTCGAAGTTTAGGTTCATGTTTGACTTTGGTTTCAAACAACGGGTTCATGTTTGACTCGAAGTTTAGGTTCATGTTTGACCTGGGTTTCAAACAACGGGTTAATGTTTGACTTGAAGTTTAGGTTCATGTTTGACTTGGCTTGAAACAACGGGTTCATGTTTGACTCGAAGTTTAGGCACATGTTTGACCTGGGTTTCAAACAACGGGTTCATCTTTGACTCAAAGTTAAGGTTCGTGTTTGACCTGGGTTTCAAACAACGGGTTCATGTTTGACTTAAAGTTTAGGTTCATATCGAACCTAGGTTTCAAACAACGGGTTCATGTTTGACTCAAAGTTTAGGTTCATGTTTGACCTGGGTTTCAAACAACGGGTTCATGTTTGACTCGAAGTTTTGGTTCATGTTTGACCTGGGTTTCAAACAACGGGTTAATGTTTGACTCGAAGTTTAGGTTCATGTTTGACTTGGCTTCAAACAACGGGTTCATGTTTGACTCGAAGTTTAGGCACATGTTTGACCTGGGTTTCAAACAACGGGTTCATGTTTGACTCAAAGTTAAGGTTCGTGTTTGACCTGGGTTTCAAACAACGGGTTCATGTTTGACTTAAAGTTTAGGTTCATATCGAACCTAGGTTTCAAACAACGGGTTCATGTTTGACTCAAAGTTAAGGTTCATGTTTGACCTGGGTTTCAAACAACGGGTTCATGTTTGACTCGTAGTTTAGGTTCATGTTTGACCTGGGTTTGAAACAACGGGTTAATGTTTGACTCGAAGTTTAGGTTCATGTTTGACTTGGCTTCAAATAACGGGTTCATGTTTGACTCGAAGTTTAGGCACATGTTTGACCTGGGTTTCAAACAACGGGTTCATGTTTGAATCAAAGTTAAGGTTCGTGTTTGACCTGGGTTTCAAACAACGGGTTCATGTTTGACTTAAAGTTTAGGTTCATATCGAACCTAGGTTTCAAACAACGGGTTCATGTTTGACTCAAAGTTTAGGTTCATGTTTGACCTGGGTTTCAAACAACGGGTTCATGTTTGACTCGAAGTTTTGGTTTATTTTTAACCTGGGTTTCAAAAAACGGGTTCATGTTTGACTCGAAGTTTAGGTTCATTTTTTACCTGGGTTTCAAACAACGTGTGCATGTTTGACTCGAAGTCTAGGTTTATATCTGACCGGGTTTTAAACAACGGGTTCATGTTTGACTCGAAGTTTATGTTCATGTTTGACCTGGGTTTCAAACACCGGTTTCATGTTTGACTCGAAGTTTAGGTTCATGTTTGACCTGGGTTTCAAACAACGGGTTCATGTTTGACTCGATGTTTAGGTTCATATCTGACCTGGGTTTCAAACAACGGATTCAGGTTTGACTCGAAGTTTAAGTTCATGTTTGACCTGGGTTTCAAACAACGGGTTCATGTTTGACTCGAAGTTTAGGTTCATGTTTGACCTGGGTTTCAAACAACGGGTTCATGTTCGACTCGAAGTTTAGGTTCATACCTGACCTGGTTTTAAACAACGGGTTCATGTTTGACTTGAAGTTTAGTTTCATGTTTGACCTGGGCTTCAAACAACAGGTTCATGTTTGAATCGAAGTTTATGTTCATGTTTGACCTGGGTTTCAAACAACGGGTTAATGTTTGACTCAAATTTTAGGTTCATGTTTGACCTGGGTTTCAAACAACGGGTTCATGTTCGACTCGAAGTTTAGGTTCATATCTGACCTGGGTTTCAAACAACGGGTTCTTGTTTGACTCGAAGTTTAGGTTCATGTTTGACCTGGGTTTCAAACAACGGGTTCATGTTTGACTCGAAGTTTAGGTTCATTTTTTACCATGGTTTCAAACAACGGGTTCATGTTTGACTCGAAGTTTAGGTTCATGTTTGACTTGGCTTCAAACAACGGGTTCATGTTTGACTCGAAGTTTAGGCACATGTTTGACCTGGGTTTCAAACAACGGGTTCATGTTTGACTCAAAGTTAAGGTTCGTGTTTGACCTGGGTTTCAAACAACGGGTTCATGTTTGACTTAAAGTTTAGGTTCATATCGAACCTAGGTTTCAAACAATGGGTTCATGTTTGACTCAAAGTTTAGGTTCATGTTTGACCTGGGTTTCAAACAACGGGTTCATGTTTGACTCGAAGTTTAGGTTCATGTTTGACCTGGGTTTCAAACAACGGGTTAATGTTTGACTCGAAGTTTAGGTTCATGTTTGACTTGGCTTCAAACAACGGGTTCATGTTTGACTCGAAGTTTAGGCACATGTTTGACCTGGGTTTCAAACAACGGGTTCATGTTTGACTCAAAGTTAAGGTTCGTGTTTGACTTGGGTTTCAAACAACGGGTTCATGTTTGACTTAAAGTTTAGGTTCATATCGAACCTAGGTTTCAAACAACGGGTTCATGTTTGACTCAAAGTTTAGGTTCATGTTTGACCTGGGTTTCAAACAACGGGTTCATGTTTGACTCGAAGTTTAGGTTCATGTTTGACCTGGGTTTCAAACAACGGGTTCATGTTTGACTCGAAGTTTAGGTTCATATCTGACCTGGTTTCAAACAAAAGGTTCATGAATGACTCGAAGTTTAGGTTCATGTTTGACCTGGGTTTCAAACAATGGTTTCATGTTTGACTCAGAGTTAAGGTTCATGTTTGACCTGGGTTTCAAACAACAGGTTAATGTTTGATTTGAAGTTTAGGTTCATGTTTGACCTGGGTTTCAAACAACGAGTTCATCTTTGACTCGAATTTTAGGTTCATGTTTGACCTGGGTTTCAAACAACGGGTTCATGTTTGACTCAAAGTTTAGGTTTATGTTTGACCTGGGTTTCAAACAATGGCTTCATGTTTGACTCGAAGTTTAGGTTCATGTTTGACCTAGGTTTCAAACAACGGGTTCGTGTTTACCTCGAAGTTTAGGTTCATGTTTGACTTTGGTTTCAAACAACGGGTTCATGTTTGACTCGAAGTTTAGGTTCATGTTTGACCTGGGTTTCAAACAACGGGTTAATGTTTGACTTGAAGTTTAGGTTCATGTTTGACTTGGCTTGAAACAACGGGTTCATGTTTGACTCGAAGTTTAGGCACATGTTTGACCTGGGTTTCAAACAACGGGTTCATCTTTGACTCAAAGTTAAGGTTCGTGTTTGACCTGGGTTTCAAACAACGGGTTCATGTTTGACTTAAAGTTTAGGTTCATATCGAACCTAGGTTTCAAACAACGGGTTCATGTTTGACTCAAAGTTTAGGTTCATGTTTGACCTGGGTTTCAAACAACGGGTTCATGTTTGACTCGAAGTTTTGGTTCATGTTTGACCTGGGTTTCAAACAACGGGTTAATGTTTGACTCGAAGTTTAGGTTCATGTTTGACTTGGCTTCAAACAACGGGTTCATGTTTGACTCGAAGTTTAGGCACATGTTTGACCTGGGTTTCAAACAACGGGTTCATGTTTGACTCAAAGTTAAGGTTCGTGTTTGACCTGGGTTTCAAACAACGGGTTCATGTTTGACTTAAAGTTTAGGTTCATATCGAACCTAGGTTTCAAACAACGGGTTCATGTTTGACTCAAAGTTAAGGTTCATGTTTGACCTGGGTTTCAAACAACGGGTTCATGTTTGACTCGTAGTTTAGGTTCATGTTTGACCTGGGTTTGAAACAACGGGTTAATGTTTGACTCGAAGTTTAGGTTCATGTTTGACTTGGCTTCAAATAACGGGTTCATGTTTGACTCGAAGTTTAGGCACATGTTTGACCTGGGTTTCAAACAACGGGTTCATGTTTGAATCAAAGTTAAGGTTCGTGTTTGACCTGGGTTTCAAACAACGGGTTCATGTTTGACTTAAAGTTTAGGTTCATATCGAACCTAGGTTTCAAACAACGGGTTCATGTTTGACTCAAAGTTTAGGTTCATGTTTGACCTGGGTTTCAAACAACGGGTTCATGTTTGACTCGAAGTTTTGGTTTATTTTTAACCTGGGTTTCAAAAAACGGGTTCATGTTTGACTCGAAGTTTAGGTTCATTTTTTACCTGGGTTTCAAACAACGTGTGCATGTTTGACTCGAAGTCTAGGTTTATATCTGACCGGGTTTTAAACAACGGGTTCATGTTTGACTCGAAGTTTATGTTCATGTTTGACCTGGGTTTCAAACACCGGTTTCATGTTTGACTCGAAGTTTAGGTTCATGTTTGACCTGGGTTTCAAACAACGGGTTCATGTTTGACTCGATGTTTAGGTTCATATCTGACCTGGGTTTCAAACAACGGATTCAGGTTTGACTCGAAGTTTAAGTTCATGTTTGACCTGGGTTTCAAACAACGGGTTCATGTTTGACTCGAAGTTTAGGTTCATGTTTGACCTGGGTTTCAAACAACGGGTTCATGTTCGACTCGAAGTTTAGGTTCATACCTGACCTGGTTTTAAACAACGGGTTCATGTTTGACTTGAAGTTTAGTTTCATGTTTGACCTGGGCTTCAAACAACAGGTTCATGTTTGAATCGAAGTTTATGTTCATGTTTGACCTGGGTTTCAAACAACGGGTTAATGTTTGACTCAAATTTTAGGTTCATGTTTGACCTGGGTTTCAAACAACGGGTTCATGTTCGACTCGAAGTTTAGGTTCATATCTGACCTGGGTTTCAAACAACGGGTTCTTGTTTGACTCGAAGTTTAGGTTCATGTTTGACCTGGGTTTCAAACAACGGGTTCATGTTTGACTCGAAGTTTAGGTTCATTTTTTACCATGGTTTCAAACAACGGGTTCATGTTTGACTCGAAGTTTAGGTTCATGTTTGACTTGGCTTCAAACAACGGGTTCATGTTTGACTCGAAGTTTAGGCACATGTTTGACCTGGGTTTCAAACAACGGGTTCATGTTTGACTCAAAGTTAAGGTTCGTGTTTGACCTGGGTTTCAAACAACGGGTTCATGTTTGACTTAAAGTTTAGGTTCATATCGAACCTAGGTTTCAAACAATGGGTTCATGTTTGACTCAAAGTTTAGGTTCATGTTTGACCTGGGTTTCAAACAACGGGTTCATGTTTGACTCGAAGTTTAGGTTCATGTTTGACCTGGGTTTCAAACAACGGGTTAATGTTTGACTCGAAGTTTAGGTTCATGTTTGACTTGGCTTCAAACAACGGGTTCATGTTTGACTCGAAGTTTAGGCACATGTTTGACCTGGGTTTCAAACAACGGGTTCATGTTTGACTCAAAGTTAAGGTTCGTGTTTGACTTGGGTTTCAAACAACGGGTTCATGTTTGACTTAAAGTTTAGGTTCATATCGAACCTAGGTTTCAAACAACGGGTTCATGTTTGACTCAAAGTTTAGGTTCATGTTTGACCTGGGTTTCAAACAACGGGTTCATGTTTGACTCGAAGTTTAGGTTCATGTTTGACCTGGGTTTCAAACAACGGGTTAATGTTTGACTCGAAGTTTAGGTTCATGTTTGACTTGGCTTCAAACAACGGGTTCATGTTTGACTCGAAGTTTAGGCACATGTTTGACCTGGGTTTCAAACAACGGGTTCATGTTTGACTAGAAGTTTAGGTTCATGTTTGACCTGGGTTTCAAACAACGGGTTCATGTTTGACTCGAAGTTTAGGTTCATTTTGGCTTGGGTTTCAAACAACGGGTTCATGTTTGACTCGTAGTTTAGGTTCATTTTTTGCCTGGGTTTCAAACAACGGATTCATGTTTGACTCGAAGTCAAGGTTTATATCTGACCTGGTTTCAAACAACGGGTGTCTGTTTGACTCGAAGTTTAGGTTCATGTTTGACCTGGGTTTCAAACAACGGGTTCATGTATGACTCGAACTTTAGGTTCATGTTTGACCTGGGTTTCAAACAACGTGTTTATGTTTGACTAGAAGTTTAGGTTCATGTTTGACCTGGGTTTCAAACAACGTGTTCATGTTTGATTGGAAGTTTAGTTCATATCTGACCTGGGTTTCAAACAATGGGTTCACGTTTAACTCGAAGTTTAGGTTCATGTTTGACCTGGGTTTCAAACAACGGGTTCACGTTTTACTCGAAGTTTAGGTTCATATCTGACCTTGGTTTCAAATAACGGGTTCATGTTTGACTCGAAGTTTAGGTTCATGTTTTATCTGGGTTTCAAACAATGGGTTCATGTTTGACTCGAAGTTTAGGTTCATTTTTAACCTAGGTTTCAAACAACGGGTTCATGTTTGACTCGAAGTTTAGGTTCATTTTTTACCTGGGTTTCAAACAACGGGTTCATGTTTGACTCGAAGTTTAGGTTCATATCTGACCTGGTTTCAAACAAAAGGTTCATGAATGACTCGAAGTTTAGGTTCATGTTTGACCTGGGTTTCAAACAATGGTTTCATGTTTGACTCAGAGTTAAGGTTCATGTTTGACCTGGGTTTCAAACAACAGGTTAATGTTTGATTTGAAGTTTAGGTTCATGTTTGACCTGGGTTTCAAACAACGAGTTCATCTTTGACTCGAATTTTAGGTTCATGTTTGACCTGGGTTTCAAACAACGGGTTCATGTTTGACTCAAAGTTTAGGTTTATGTTTGACCTGGGTTTCAAACAATGGCTTCATGTTTGACTCGAAGTTTAGGTTCATGTTTGACCTAGGTTTCAAACAACGGGTTCGTGTTTACCTCGAAGTTTAGGTTCATGTTTGACTTTGGTTTCAAACAACGGGTTCATGTTTGACTCGAAGTTTAGGTTCATGTTTGACCTGGGTTTCAAACAACGGGTTAATGTTTGACTTGAAGTTTAGGTTCATGTTTGACTTGGCTTGAAACAACGGGTTCATGTTTGACTCGAAGTTTAGGCACATGTTTGACCTGGGTTTCAAACAACGGGTTCATCTTTGACTCAAAGTTAAGGTTCGTGTTTGACCTGGGTTTCAAACAACGGGTTCATGTTTGACTTAAAGTTTAGGTTCATATCGAACCTAGGTTTCAAACAACGGGTTCATGTTTGACTCAAAGTTTAGGTTCATGTTTGACCTGGGTTTCAAACAACGGGTTCATGTTTGACTCGAAGTTTTGGTTCATGTTTGACCTGGGTTTCAAACAACGGGTTAATGTTTGACTCGAAGTTTAGGTTCATGTTTGACTTGGCTTCAAACAACGGGTTCATGTTTGACTCGAAGTTTAGGCACATGTTTGACCTGGGTTTCAAACAACGGGTTCATGTTTGACTCAAAGTTAAGGTTCGTGTTTGACCTGGGTTTCAAACAACGGGTTCATGTTTGACTTAAAGTTTAGGTTCATATCGAACCTAGGTTTCAAACAACGGGTTCATGTTTGACTCAAAGTTAAGGTTCATGTTTGACCTGGGTTTCAAACAACGGGTTCATGTTTGACTCGTAGTTTAGGTTCATGTTTGACCTGGGTTTGAAACAACGGGTTAATGTTTGACTCGAAGTTTAGGTTCATGTTTGACTTGGCTTCAAATAACGGGTTCATGTTTGACTCGAAGTTTAGGCACATGTTTGACCTGGGTTTCAAACAACGGGTTCATGTTTGAATCAAAGTTAAGGTTCGTGTTTGACCTGGGTTTCAAACAACGGGTTCATGTTTGACTTAAAGTTTAGGTTCATATCGAACCTAGGTTTCAAACAACGGGTTCATGTTTGACTCAAAGTTTAGGTTCATGTTTGACCTGGGTTTCAAACAACGGGTTCATGTTTGACTCGAAGTTTTGGTTTATTTTTAACCTGGGTTTCAAAAAACGGGTTCATGTTTGACTCGAAGTTTAGGTTCATTTTTTACCTGGGTTTCAAACAACGTGTGCATGTTTGACTCGAAGTCTAGGTTTATATCTGACCGGGTTTTAAACAACGGGTTCATGTTTGACACGAAGTTTATGTTCATGTTTGACCTGGGTTTCAAACACCGGTTTCATGTTTGACTCGAAGTTTAGGTTCATGTTTGACCTGGGTTTCAAACAACGGGTTCATGTTTGACTCGATGTTTAGGTTCATATCTGACCTGGGTTTCAAACAACGGATTCAGGTTTGACTCGAAGTTTAAGTTCATGTTTGACCTGGGTTTCAAACAACGGGTTCATGTTTGACTCGAAGTTTAGGTTCATGTTTGACCTGGGTTTCAAACAACGGGTTCATGTTCGACTCGAAGTTTAGGTTCATACCTGACCTGGTTTTAAACAACGGGTTCATGTTTGACTTGAAGTTTAGTTTCATGTTTGACCTGGGCTTCAAACAACAGGTTCATGTTTGAATCGAAGTTTATGTTCATGTTTGACCTGGGTTTCAAACAACGGGTTAATGTTTGACTCAAATTTTAGGTTCATGTTTGACCTGGGTTTCAAACAACGAGTTCATGTTCGACTCGAAGTTTAGGTTCATATCTGACCTGGGTTTCAAACAACGGGTTCTTGTTTGACTCGAAGTTTAGGTTCATGTTTGACCTGGGTTTCAAACAACGGGTTCATGTTTGACTCGAAGTTTAGGTTCATTTTTTACCATGGTTTCAAACAACGGGTTCATGTTTGACTCGAAGTTTAGGTTCATGTTTGACTTGGCTTCAAACAACGGGTTCATGTTTGACTCGAAGTTTAGGCACATGTTTGACCTGGGTTTCAAACAACGGGTTCATGTTTGACTCAAAGTTAAGGTTCGTGTTTGACCTGGGTTTCAAACAACGGGTTCATGTTTGACTTAAAGTTTAGGTTCATATCGAACCTAGGTTTCAAACAATGGGTTCATGTTTGACTCAAAGTTTAGGTTCATGTTTGACCTGGGTTTCAAACAACGGGTTCATGTTTGACTCGAAGTTTAGGTTCATGTTTGACCTGGGTTTCAAACAACGGGTTAATGTTTGACTCGAAGTTTAGGTTCATGTTTGACTTGGCTTCAAACAACGGGTTCATGTTTGACTCGAAGTTTAGGCACATGTTTGACCTGGGTTTCAAACAACGGGTTCATGTTTGACTCAAAGTTAAGGTTCGTGTTTGACTTGGGTTTCAAACAACGGGTTCATGTTTGACTTAAAGTTTAGGTTCATATCGAACCTAGGTTTCAAACAACGGGTTCATGTTTGACTCAAAGTTTAGGTTCATGTTTGACCTGGGTTTCAAACAACGGGTTCATGTTTGACTCGAAGTTTAGGTTCATGTTTGACCTGGGTTTCAAACAACGGGTTAATGTTTGACTCGAAGTTTAGGTTCATGTTTGACTTGGCTTCAAACAACGGGTTCATGTTTGACTCGAAGTTTAGGCACATGTTTGACCTGGGTTTCAAACAACGGGTTCATGTTTGACTCAAAGTTAAGGTTCGTGTTTGACCTGGGTTTCAAACAACGGGTTCATGTTTGACTTAAAGTTTAGGTTCATATCGAACCTAGGTTTCAAACAACGGGTTCATGTTTGACTCAAAGTTAAGGTTCATGTTTGAACTGGGTTTCAAACAATGGGTTCATGTTTGACTCGAAGTTTAGGTTCATGTTTGACCTGGGTTTCAAACAACGGGTTAATGTTTGACTCGAAGTTTAGGTTCATGTTTGACTTGGCTTCAAATAACGGGTTCATGTTTGACTCGAAGTTTAGGCACATGTTTGACCTGGGTTTCAAACAACGGGTTCATGTTTGAATCAAAGTTAAGGTTCGTGTTTGACCTGGGTTTCAAACAACGGGTTCATGTTTGACTTAAAGTTTAGGTTCATATCGAACCTAGGTTTCAAACAACGGGTTCATGTTTGACTCAAAGTTTAGGTTCATGTTTGACCTGGGTTTCAAACAACGGGTTCATGTTTGACTCGAAGTTTTGGTTTATTTTTAACCTGGGTTTCAAAAAACGGGTTCATGTTTGACTCGAAGTTTAGGTTCATTTTTTACCTGGGTTTCAAACAACGTGTGCATGTTTGACTCGAAGTCTAGGTTTATATCTGACCGGGTTTTAAACAACGGGTTCATGTTTGACTCGAAGTTTATGTTCATGTTTGACCTGGGTTTCAAACACCGGTTTCATGTTTGACTCGAAGTTTAGGTTCATGTTTGACCTGGGTTTCAAACAACGGGTTCATGTTTGACTCGATGTTTAGGTTCATATCTGACCTGGGTTTCAAACAACGGATTCAGGTTTGACTCGAAGTTTAAGTTCATGTTTGACCTGGGTTTCAAACAACGGGTTCATGTTTGACTCGAAGTTTAGGTTCATGTTTGACCTGGGTTTCAAACAACGGGTTCATGTTCGACTCGAAGTTTAGGTTCATACCTGACCTGGTTTTAAACAACGGGTTCATGTTTGACTTGAAGTTTAGTTTCATGTTTGACCTGGGCTTCAAACAACAGGTTCATGTTTGAATCGAAGTTTATGTTCATGTTTGACCTGGGTTTCAAACAACGGGTTCATGTTTGACTCAAATTTTAGGTTCATGTTTGACCTGGGTTTCAAACAACGGGTTCATGTTCGACTCGAAGTTTAGGTTCATATCTGACCTGGGTTTCAAACAACGGGTTCTTGTTTGACTCGAAGTTTAGGTTCATGTTTGACCTGGGTTTCAAACAACGGGTTCATGTTTGACTCGAAGTTTAGGCACATGTTTGACCTGGGTTTCAAACAACGGGTTCATGTTTGACTCAAAGTTTAGGTTCATGTTTGACTTGGCTTCAAACAACGGGTTCATGTTTGACTCGAAGTTTAGGCACATGTTTGACCTGGGTTTCAAACAACGGGTTCATGTTTGACTCAAAGTTAAGGTTCGTGTTTGACTTGGGTTTCAAACAACGGGTTCATGTTTGACTTAAAGTTTAGGTTCATATCGAACCTAGGTTTCAAACAACGGGTTCATGTTTGACTCAAAGTTTAGGTTCATGTTTGACCTGGGTTTCAAACAACGGGTTCATGTTTGACTCGAAGTTTAGGTTCATGTTTGACCTGGGTTTCAAACAACGGGTTAATGTTTGACTCGAAGTTTAGGTTCATGTTTGACTTGGCTTCAAACAACGGGTTCATGTTTGACTCGAAGTTTAGGCACATGTTTGACCTGGGTTTCAAACAACGGGTTCATGTTTGACTCGAAGTTTAGGTTCATACCTGACCTGGTTTTAAACAACGGGTTCATGTTTGACTTGAAGTTTAGTTTCATGTTTGACCTGGGCTTCAAACAACAGGTTCATGTTTGAATCGAAGTTTATGTTCATGTTTGACCTGGGTTTCAAACAACGGGTTCATGTTTGACTCAAATTTTAGGTTCATGTTTGACCTGGGTTTCAAACAACGGGTTCATGTTCGACTTGAAGTTTAGGTTCATATCTGACCTGGGTTTCAAACAACGGGTTCTTGTTTGACTCGAAGTTTAGGTTCATGTTTGACCTGGGTTTCAAACAACGGGTTCATGTTTGACTCGAAGTTTAGGCACATGTTTGACCTGGGTTTCAAACAACGGGTTCATGTTTGACTCAAAGTTTAGGTTCATGTTTGACTTGGCTTCAAACAACGGGTTCATGTTTGACTCGAAGTTTAGGCACATGTTTGACCTGGGTTTCAAACAACGGGTTCATGTTTGACTCAAAGTTAAGGTTCGTGTTTGACCTGGGTTTCAAACAACGGGTTAATGTTTGACTCGAAGTTTAGGTTCATGTTTGACTTGGCTTCAAACAATGGGTTCAAGTTTGACTTAAAGTTTAGGTTCATATCGAACCTAGGTTTCAAACAACGGGTTCATGTTTGACTCAAAGTTTAGGTTCATGTTTGACCTGGGTTTCAAACAACGGGTTCATGTTTGACTCGAAGTTTAGGTTCATGTTTGACCTGGGTTTCAAACAACGGGTTAATGTTTGACTCGAAGTTTAGGTTCATGTTTGACTTGGCTTCAAACAACGGGTTCATGTTTGACTCGAAGTTTAGGCACATGTTTGACCTGGGTTTCAAACAACGGGTTCATGTTTAACTCGAAGTTTAGGTTCATGTTTGACCTGGGTTTCAAACAATGGGTTCACGTTTAACTCGAAGTTTAGGTTCATGTTTGACCTGGGTTTCAAACAACGGGTTCATGTTTGACTCAAAGTTTAGGTTCATATCTGACCTGGTGTCAAACAACGGGTTCATGTTTGACTCGAAGTTTAGGTTCTTGTTTGACCTGGGATTCAAACAACGGGTTCATGTTTGACTCGAAGTTTAGGCACATGTTTGACCTGGGTTTCAAACAACGGGTTCATGTTTAACTCGAAGTTTAGGCACATGTTTGACCTGGGTTTCAAACAATGGGTTCACGTTTAACTCGAAGTTTAGGTTCATGTTTGACCTGGGTTTCAAACAACGGGTTCATGTTTGACTCAAAGTTTAGGTTCATATCTGACCTGGTGTCAAACAACGGGTTCATGTTTGACTCGAAGTTTAGGTTCTTGTTTGACCTGGGATTCAAACAACGGGTTCATGTTTGACTCGAACTTTAGGCTCATGTTTGACCCGGGCTTCAAACAACATGTTCATGTTTGACTCGAAGTTTAGGCTCATGTTTGACCTGGGTTTCAAACAACGGGTTCATGTTTGACTCAAAGTTTAGCTTCATGTTTGACCTGGGTTTCAAACAACGGGTTCATGTTTGACTCGAAGTTTAGGTTCATATCTGACCTGGGTTTCGAACAACGGGTTCATGTTTGACTAGAAGTTTAGGTTCATGTTTGACCTGGGTTTCAAACAACGGGTTCATGTTTGACTCGAAGTTTAGGTTCATTTTGGCTTGGGTTTCAAACAACGGGTTCATGTTTGACTCGTAGTTTAGGTTCATTTTTTGCCTGGGTTTCAAACAACGGATTCATGTTTGACTCGAAGTCAAGGTTCATATCTGACTTGGTTTCAAACAACGGGTGTCTGTTTGACTCGAAGTTTAGGTTCATGTTTGACCTGGGTTTCAAACAACGGGTTCATGTATGACTCGAACTTTAGGTTCATGTTTGACCTGGGTTTCAAACAACGTGTTTATGTTTGACTAGAAGTTTAGGTTCATGTTTGACCTGGGTTTCAAACAACGTGTTCATGTTTGATTGGAAGTTTAGTTCATATCTGACCTGGGTTTCAAACAATGGGTTCACGTTTAACTCAAAGTTTAGGTTCATGTTTGACCTGGGTTTCAAACAACGGGTTCACGTTTTACTCGAAGTTTAGGTTCATATCTGACCTTGGTTTCAAATAACGGGTTCATGTTTGACTCGAAGTTTAGGTTCATGTTTTATCTGGGTTTCAAACAATGGGTTCATGTTTGACTCGAAGTTTAGGTTCATTTTTAACCTAGGTTTCAAACAACGGGTTCATGTTTGACTCGAAGTTTAGGTTCATTTTTTACCTGGGTTTCAAACAACGGGTTCATGTTTGACTCGAAGTTTAGGTTCATATCTGACCTGGTTTCAAACAAAAGGTTCATGAATGACTCGAAGTTTAGGTTCATGTTTGACCTGGGTTTCAAACAATGGTTTCATGTTTGACTCAGAGTTAAGGTTCATGTTTGACCTGGGTTTCAAACAACAGGTTAATGTTTGATTTGAAGTTTAGGTTCATGTTTGACCTGGGTTTCAAACAACGAGTTCATCTTTGACTCGAATTTTAGGTTCATGTTTGACCTGGGTTTCAAACAACGGGTTCATGTTTGACTCAAAGTTTAGGTTTATGTTTGACCTGGGTTTCAAACAATGGCTTCATGTTTGACTCGAAGTTTAGGTTCATGTTTGACCTAGGTTTCAAACAACGGGTTCGTGTTTACCTCGAAGTTTAGGTTCATGTTTGACTTTGGTTTCAAACAACGGGTTCATGTTTGACTCGAAGTTTAGGTTCATGTTTGACCTGGGTTTCAAACAACGGGTTAATGTTTGACTTGAAGTTTAGGTTCATGTTTGACTTGGCTTGAAACAACGGGTTCATGTTTGACTCGAAGTTTAGGCACATGTTTGACCTGGGTTTCAAACAACGGGTTCATCTTTGACTCAAAGTTAAGGTTCGTGTTTGACCTGGGTTTCAAACAACGGGTTCATGTTTGACTTAAAGTTTAGGTTCATATCGAACCTAGGTTTCAAACAACGGGTTCATGTTTGACTCAAAGTTTAGGTTCATGTTTGACCTGGGTTTCAAACAACGGGTTCATGTTTGACTCGATGTTTTGGTTCATGTTTGACCTGGGTTTCAAACAACGGGTTAATGTTTGACTCGAAGTTTAGGTTCATGTTTGACTTGGCTTCAAACAACGGGTTCATGTTTGACTCGAAGTTTAGGCACATGTTTGACCTGGGTTTCAAACAATGGGTTCATGTTTGACTCAAAGTTAAGGTTCGTGTTTGACCTGGGTTTCAAACAACGGGTTCATGTTTGACTTAAAGTTTAGGTTCATATCGAACCTAGGTTTCAAACAACGGGTTCATGTTTGACTCAAAGTTAAGGTTCATGTTTGACCTGGGTTTCAAACAACGGGTTCATGTTTGACTCGTAGTTTAGGTTCATGTTTGACCTGGGTTTGAAACAACGGGTTAATGTTTGACTCGAAGTTTAGGTTCATGTTTGACTTGGCTTCAAATAACGGGTTCATGTTTGACTCGAAGTTTAGGCACATGTTTGACCTGGGTTTCAAACAACGGGTTCATGTTTGACTTAAAGTTTAGGTTCATATCGAACCTAGGTTTCAAACAACGGGTTCATGTTTGACTCAAAGTTTAGGTTCATGTTTGACCTGGGTTTCAAACAACGGGTTCATGTTTGACTCGAAGTTTTGGTTTATTTTTAACCTGGGTTTCAAAAAACGGGTTCATGTTTGACTCGAAGTTTAGGTTCATTTTTTACCTGGGTTTCAAACAACGTGTGCATGTTTGACTCGAAGTCTAGGTTTATATCTGACCGGGTTTTAAACAACGGGTTCATGTTTGACTCGAAGTTTATGTTCATGTTTGACCTGGGTTTCAAACACCGGTTTCATGTTTGACTCGAAGTTTAGGTTCATGTTTGACCTGGGTTTCAAACAACGGGTTCATGTTTGACTCGATGTTTAGGTTCATATCTGACCTGGGTTTCAAACAACGGATTCAGGTTTGACTCAAAGTTTAAGTTCATGTTTGACCTGGGTTTCAAACAACGGGTTCATGTTTGACTCGAAGTTTAGGTTCATGTTTGACCTGGGTTTCAAACAACGGGTTCATGTTCGACTCGAAGTTTAGGTTCATACCTGACCTGGTTTTAAACAACGGGTTCATGTTTGACTTGAAGTTTAGTTTCATGTTTGACCTGGGCTTCAAACAACAGGTTCATGTTTGAATCGAAGTTTATGTTCATGTTTGACCTGGGTTTCAAACAACGGGTTAATGTTTGACTCAAATTTTAGGTTCATGTTTGACCTGGGTTTCAAACAACGGGTTCATGTTCGACTCGAAGTTTAGGTTCATATCTGACCTGGGTTTCAAACAACGGGTTCTTGTTTGACTCGAAGTTTAGGTTCATGTTTGACCTGGGTTTCAAACAACGGGTTCATGTTTGACTCGAAGTTTAGGTTCATTTTTTACCATGGTTTCAAACAACGGGTTCATGTTTGACTCGAAGTTTAGGTTCATGTTTGACTTGGCTTCAAACAACGGGTTCATGTTTGACTCGAAGTTTAGGCACATGTTTGACCTGGGTTTCAAACAACGGGTTCATGTTTGACTCAAAGTTAAGGTTCGTGTTTGACCTGGGTTTCAAACAACGGGTTCATGTTTGACTTAAAGTTTAGGTTCATATCGAACCTAGGTTTCAAACAATGGGTTCATGTTTGACTCAAAGTTTAGGTTCATGTTTGACCTGGGTTTCAAACAACGGGTTCATGTTTGACTCGAAGTTTAGGTTCATGTTTGACCTGGGTTTCAAACAACGGGTTAATGTTTGACTCGAAGTTTAGGTTCATGTTTGACTTGGCTTCAAACAACGGGTTCATGTTTGACTCGAAGTTTAGGCACATGTTTGACCTGGGTTTCAAACAACGGGTTCATGTTTGACTCAAAGTTAAGGTTCGTGTTTGACTTGGGTTTCAAACAACGGGTTCATGTTTGACTTAAAGTTTAGGTTCATATCGAACCTAGGTTTCAAACAACGGGTTCATGTTTGACTCAAAGTTTAGGTTCATGTTTGACCTGGGTTTCAAACAACGGGTTCATGTTTGACTCGAAGTTTAGGTTCATGTTTGACCTGGGTTTCAAACAACGGGTTAATGTTTGACTCGAAGTTTAGGTTCATGTTTGACTTGGCTTCAAACAACGGGTTCATTTTGACTCGAAGTTTAGGCACATGTTTGACCTGGGTTTCAAACAACGGGTTCATGTTTGACTCAAAGTTAAGGTTCGTGTTTGACCTGGGTTTCAAACAACGGGTTCATGTTTGACTTAAAGTTTAGGTCCATATCGAACCTAGGTTTCAAACAACGGGTTCATGTTTGACTCAAAGTTAAGGTTCATGTTTGAACTGGGTTTCAAACAATGGGTTCATGTTTGACTCGAAGTTTAGGTTCATGTTTGACCTGGGTTTCAAACAACGGGTTAATGTTTGACTCGAAGTTTAGGTTCATGTTTGACTTGGCTTCAAATAACGGGTTCATGTTTGACTCAAAGTTTAGGCACATGTTTGACCTGGGTTTCAAACAACGGGTTCATGTTTGAATCAAAGTTAAGGTTCGTGTTTGACCTGGGTTTCAAACAACGGGTTCATGTTTGACTTAAAGTTTAGGTTCATATCGAACCTAGGTTTCAAACAACGGGTTCATGTTTGACTCAAAGTTTAGGTTCATGTTTGACCTGGGTTTCAAACAACGGGTTCATGTTTGACTCGAAGTTTTGGTTTATTTTTAACCTGGGTTTCAAAAAACGGGTTCATGTTTGACTCGAAGTTTAGGTTCATTTTTTACCTGGGTTTCAAACAACGTGTGCATGTTTGACTCGAAGTCTAGGTTTATATCTGACCGGGTTTTAAACAACGGGTTCATGTTTGACTCGAAGTTTATGTTCATGTTTGACCTGGGTTTCAAACACCGGTTTCATGTTTGACTCGAAGTTTAGGTTCATGTTTGACCTGGGTTTCAAACAACGGGTTCATGTTTGACTCGATGTTTAGGTTCATATCTGACCTGGGTTTCAAACAACGGATTCAGGTTTGACTCGAAGTTTAAGTTCATGTTTGACCTGGGTTTCAAACAACGGGTTCATGTTTGACTCGAAGTTTAGGTTCATGTTTGACCTGGGTTTCAAACAACGGGTTCATGTTCGACTCGAAGTTTAGGTTCATACCTGACCTGGTTTTAAACAACGGGTTCATGTTTGACTTGAAGTTTAGTTTCATGTTTGACCTGGGCTTCAAACAACAGGTTCATGTTTGAATCGAAGTTTATGTTCATGTTTGACCTGGGTTTCAAACAACGGGTTCATGTTTGACTCAAATTTTAGGTTCATGTTTGACCTGGGTTTCAAACAACGGGTTCATGTTCGACTCGAAGTTTAGGTTCATATCTGACCTGGGTTTCAAACAACGGGTTCTTGTTTGACTCGAAGTTTAGGTTCATGTTTGACCTGGGTTTCAAACAACGGGTTCATGTTTGACTCGAAGTTTAGGCACATGTTTGACCTGGGTTTCAAACAACGGGTTCATGTTTGACTCAAAGTTTAGGTTCATGTTTGACTTGGCTTCAAACAACGGGTTCATGTTTGACTCGAAGTTTAGGCACATGTTTGACCTGGGTTTCAAACAACGGGTTCATGTTTGACTCAAAGTTAAGGTTCGTGTTTGACTTGGGTTTCAAACAACGGGTTCATGTTTGACTTAAAGTTTAGGTTCATATCGAACCTAGGTTTCAAACAACGGGTTCATGTTTGACTCAAAGTTTAGGTTCATGTTTGACCTGGGTTTCAAACAACGGGTTCATGTTTGACTCGAAGTTTAGGTTCATGTTTGACCTGGGTTTCAAACAACGGGTTAATGTTTGACTCGAAGTTTAGGTTCATGTTTGACTTGGCTTCAAACAACGGGTTCATGTTTGACTCGAAGTTTAGGCACATGTTTGACCTGGGTTTCAAACAACGGGTTCATGTTTGACTCGAAGTTTAGGTTCATACCTGACCTGGTTTTAAACAACGGGTTCATGTTTGACTTGAAGTTTAGTTTCATGTTTGACCTGGGCTTCAAACAACAGGTTCATGTTTGAATCGAAGTTTATGTTCATGTTTGACCTGGGTTTCAAACAACGGGTTCATGTTTGACTCAAATTTTAGGTTCATGTTTGACCTGGGTTTCAAACAACGGGTTCATGTTCGACTTGAAGTTTAGGTTCATATCTGACCTGGGTTTCAAACAACGGGTTCTTGTTTGACTCGAAGTTTAGGTTCATGTTTGACCTGGGTTTCAAACAACGGGTTCATGTTTGACTCGAAGTTTAGGTTCATGTTTGACCTGGGTTTCAAACAACGGGTTAATGTTTGACTCGAAGTTTAGGTTCATGTTTGACTTGGCTTCAAACAACGGGTTCATGTTTGACTCGAAGTTTAGGCACATGTTTGACCTGGGTTTCAAACAACGGGTTCATGTTTGACTCAAAGTTAAGGTTCGTGTTTGACCTGGGTTTCAAACAACGGGTTCATGTTTGACTTAAAGTTTAGGTTCATATCGAACCTAGGTTTCAAACAACGGGTTCATGTTTGACTCAAAGTTAAGGTTCATGTTTGAACTGGGTTTCAAACAACGGGTTCATGTTTGACTCGAAGTTTAGGTTCATGTTTGACCTGGGTTTCAAACAACGGGTTAATGTTTGACTCGAAGTTTAGGTTCATGTTTGACTTGGCTTCAAATAACGGGTTCATGTTTGACTCGAAGTTTAGGCACATGTTTGACCTGGGTTTCAAACAACGGGTTCATGTTTGAATCAAAGTTAAGGTTCGTGTTTGACCTGGGTTTCAAACAACGGGTTCATGTTTGACTTAAAGTTTAGGTTCATATCGAACCTAGGTTTCAAACAACGGGTTCATGTTTGACTCAAAGTTTAGGTTCATGTTTGACCTGGGTTTCAAACAACGGGTTCATGTTTGACTCGAAGTTTTGGTTTATTTTTAACCTGGGTTTCAAAAAACGGGTTCATGTTTGACTCGAAGTTTAGGTTCATTTTTTACCTGGGTTTCAAACAACGTGTGCATGTTTGACTCGAAGTCTAGGTTTATATCTGACCGGGTTTTAAACAACGGGTTCATGTTTGACTCGAAGTTTATGTTCATGTTTGACCTGGGTTTCAAACACCGGTTTCATGTTTGACTCGAAGTTTAGGTTCATGTTTGACCTGGGTTTCAAACAACGGGTTCATGTTTGACTCGATGTTTAGGTTCATATCTGACCTGGGTTTCAAACAACGGATTCAGGTTTGACTCGAAGTTTATGTTCATGTTTGACCTGGGTTTCAAACAACGGGTTCATGTTTGACTCAAATTTTAGGTTCATGTTTGACCTGGGTTTCAAACAACGGGTTCATGTTCGACTCGAAGTTTAGGTTCATATCTGACCTGGGTTTCAAACAACGGGTTCATGTTTGGCTCGAAGTTTAGGTTCATGTTTGACTTGGCTTCAAACAACGGGTTCATGTTTGGCTCGAAGTTTAGGCACATGTTTGACCTGGGTTTCAAACAACGGGTTCATGTTTGACTCAAAGTTAAGGTTCGTGTTTGACCTGGGTTTCAAACAACGGGTTCATGTTTGACTTAAAGTTTAGGTTCATATCGAACCTAGGTTTCAAACAACGGGTTCATGTTTGACTCAAAGTTAAGGTTCATGTTTGAACTGGGTTTCAAACAACGGGTTCATGTTTGACTCGAAGTTTAGGTTCATGTTTGACCTGGGTTTCAAACAACGGGTTAATGTTTGACTCGAAGTTTAGGTTCATGTTTGACTTGGCTTCAAATAACGGGTTCATGTTTGACTCGAAGTTTAGGCACATGTTTGACCTGGGTTTCAAACAACGGGTTCATGTTTGAATCAAAGTTAAGGTTCGTGTTTGACCTGGGTTTCAAACAACGGGTTCATGTTTGACTTAAAGTTTAGGTTCATATCGAACCTAGGTTTCAAACAACGGGTTCATGTTTGACTCAAAGTTTAGGTTCATGTTTGACCTGGGTTTCAAACAACGGGTTCATGTTTGACTCGAAGTTTTGGTTTATTTTTAACCTGGGTTTCAAAAAACGGGTTCATGTTTGACTCGAAGTTTAGGTTCATTTTTTACCTGGGTTTCAAACAACGTGTGCATGTTTGACTCGAAGTCTAGGTTTATATCTGACCGGGTTTTAAACAACGGGTTCATGTTTGACTCGAAGTTTATGTTCATGTTTGACCTGGGTTTCAAACACCGGTTTCATGTTTGACTCGAAGTTTAGGTTCATGTTTGACCTGGGTTTCAAACAACGGGTTCATGTTTGACTCGATGTTTAGGTTCATATCTGACCTGGGTTTCAAACAACGGATTCAGGTTTGACTCGAAGTTTATGTTCATGTTTGACCTGGGTTTCAAACACCGGTTTCATGTTTGACTCGAAGTTTAGGTTCATGTTTGACCTGGGTTTCAAACAACGGGTTCATGTTTGACTCGATGTTTAGGTTCATATCTGACCTGGGTTTCAAACAACGGATTCAGGTTTGACTCGAAGTTTATGTTCATGTTTGACCTGGGTTTCAAACAACGGGTTCATGTTTGACTCAAATTTTAGGTTCATGTTTGACCTGGGTTTCAAACAACGGGTTCATGTTCGACTCGAAGTTTAGGTTCATATCTGACCTGGGTTTCAAACAACGGGTTCTTGTTTGACTCGAAGTTTAGGTTCATGTTTGACCTGGGTTTCAAACAACGGGTTCATGTTTGACTCGAAGTTTAGGCACATGTTTGACCTGGGTTTCAAACAACGGGTTCATGTTTGACTCAAAGTTTAGGTTCATGTTTGACTTGGCTTCTAACAACGGGTTCATGTTTGACTCGAAGTTTAGGCACATGTTTTACCTGGGTTTCAAACAACGGGTTCATGTTTGACTCAAAGTTAAGGTTCGTGTTTGACCTGGGTTTCAAACAACGGGTTCATGTTTGACTTAAAGTTTAGGTTCATATCGAACCTAGGTTTCAAACAACGGACTCATGTTTGACTCAAAGTTTAGGTTCATGTTTGACCTGGGTTTCAAACAACGGGTTCATGTTTGACTCGAAGTTTAGGTTCATGTTTGACCTGGGTTTCAAACAACGGGTTAATGTTTGACTCGAAGTTTAGGTTCATGTTTGACTTGGCTTCAAACAACGGGTTCATGTTTGACTCGAAGTTTAGGCACATGTTTGACCTGGGTTTCAAACAACGGGTTCATGTTTGACTCAAAGTTAAGGTTCGTGTTTGACCTGGGTTTCAAACAACGGGTTCATGTTTGACTTAAAGTTTAGGTTCATATCGAACCTAGGTTTCAAACAACGGGTTCATGTTTGACTTAAAGTTTAGGTTCATGTTTGACCTGGGTTTCAAACAACGGGTTCATGTTTGACTCGAAGTTTAGGTTCATGTTTGACCTGGGTTTCAAACAACGGGTTAATGTTTGACTCGAAGTTTAGGTTCATGTTTGACTTGGCTTCAAACAACGGGTTCATGTTTGACTCGAAGTTTAGGCACATGTTTGACCTGGGTTTCAAACAACGGGTTCATGTTTGACTCAAAGTTAAGGTTCGTGTTTGACCTGGGTTTCAAACAACGGGTTCATGTTTGACTTAAAGTTTAGGTTCATATCGAACCTAGGTTTCAAACAACGGGTTCATGTTTGACTCAAAGTTAAGGTTCATGTTTGACCTGGGTTTCAAACAACGGGTTCATGTTTGACTCGAAGTTTAGGTTCATGTTTGACCTGGGTTTCAAACAACGGGTTAATGTTTGACTCGAAGTTTAGGTTCATGTTTGACTTGGCTTCAAATAACGGGTTCATGTTTGACTCGAAGTTTAGGCACATGTTTGACCTGGGTTTCAAACAATGGGTTCATGTTTGAATCAAAGTTAAGGTTCGTGTTTGACCTGGGTTTCAAACAACGGGTTCATGTTTGACTTAAAGTTTAGGTTCATATCGAACCTAGGTTTCAAACAACGGGTTCATGTTTGACTCAAAGTTTAGGTTCATGTTTGACCTGGGTTTCAAACAACGGGTTCATGTTTGACTCGAAGTTTTGGTTTATTTTTAACCTGGGTTTCAAAAAACGGGTTCATGTTTGACTCGAAGTTTAGGTTCATTTTTTACCTGGGTTTCAAACAACGTGTGCATGTTTGACTCGAAGTCTAGGTTTATATCTGACCGGGTTTTAAACAACGGGTTCATGTTTGACTCGAAGTTTATGTTCATGTTTGACCTGGGTTTCAAACACCGGTTTCATGTTTGACTCGAAGTTTAGGTTCATGTTTGACCTGGGTTTCAAACAACGGGTTCATGTTTGACTCGATGTTTAGGTTCATATCTGACCTGGGTTTCAAACAACGGATTCAGGTTTGACTCGAAGTTTAAGTTCATGTTTGACCTGGGTTTCAAACAACGGGTTCATGTTTGACTCGAAGTTTAGGTTCATGTTTGACCTGGGTTTCAAACAACGGGTTCATGTTCGACTCGAAGTTTAGGTTCATACCTGACCTGGTTTTAAACAACGGGTTCATGTTTGACTTGAAGTTTAGTTTCATGTTTGACCTGGGCTTCAAACAACAGGTTCATGTTTGAATCGAAGTTTATGTTCATGTTTGACCTGGGTTTCAAACAACGGGTTCATGTTTGACTCAAATTTTAGGTTCATGTTTGACCTGGGTTTCAAATAACGGGTTCATGTTCGACTCGAAGTTTAGGTTCATATCTGACCTGGGTTTCAAACAACGGGTTCTTGTTTGACTCGAAGTTTAGGTTCATGTTTGACCTGGGTTTCAAACAACGGGTTCATGTTTGACTCGAAGTTTAGGTTCATTTTTTACCATGGTTTCAAACAACGGGTTCATGTTTGCCTCGAAGTTTAGGTTCATTTTTTACCTGGGTTTCAAACAACGGGTTCATGTTTGACTTGAAGTCTAGTTTCATATCTGACCTGGTTTCAAACAACGGGTTCATCGTTGACTCAAAGTTTAGGACCATGTTTGACTTGAGTTTCAAACATCGGGTTCATGTATGACTCGAAGTTTAGGTTCATGTTTGACCTGGGCTTCAAACAACACATTCATGTTTGACTAGAAGTTTAGGTTTATGTTTGACCTGGGTTTCAAACAATGGGTTCTTGTTTGACTCAAAGTTTAGGTTCATATCTGACCTGGGTTTCAAACAATGGGTTCACGTTTAACTCGAAGTTTAGGTTCATGTTTGACCTGGGTTTCAAACAACGGGTTCATGTTTGACTCAAAGTTTAGGTTCATATCTGACCTGGTGTCAAACAACGGGTTCATGTTTGACTCGAAGTTTAGGTTCTTGTTTGACCTGGGATTCAAACAACGGGTTCATGTTTGACTCGAACTTTAGGCTCATGTTTGACCCGGGCTTCAAACAACATGTTCATGTTTGACTCGAAGTTTAGGCTCATGTTTGACCTGGGTTTCAAACAACGGGTTCATGTTTGACTCAAAGTTTAGCTTCATGTTTGACCTGGGTTTCAAACAACGGGTTCATGTTTGACTCGAAGTTTAGGTTCATATCTGACCTGGGTTTCGAACAACGGGTTCATGTTTGACTAGAAGTTTAGGTTCATGTTTGACCTGGGTTTCAAACAACGGGTTCATGTTTGACTCGAAGTTTAGGTTCATTTTGGCTTGGGTTTCAAACAACGGGTTCATGTTTGACTCGTAGTTTAGGTTCATTTTTTACCTGGGTTTCAAACAACGGATTCATGTTTGACTCGAAGTCAAGGTTCATATCTGACCTGGTTTCAAACAACGGGTGTCTGTTTGACTCGAAGTTTAGGTTCATGTTTGACCTGGGTTTCAAACAACGGGTTCATGTATGACTCGAACTTTAGGTTCATGTTTGACCTGGGTTTCAAACAACGTGTTTATGTTTGACTAGAAGTTTAGGTTCATGTTTGACCTGGGTTTCAAACAACGTGTTCATGTTTGATTGGAAGTTTAGTTCATATCTGACCTGAGTTTCAAACAATGGGTTCACGTTTAACTCGAAGTTTAGGTTCATGTTTGACCTGGGTTTCAAACAACGGGTTCACGTTTTACTCGAAGTTTAGGTTCATATCTGACCTTGGTTTCAAATAACGGGTTCATGTTTGACTCGAAGTTTAGGTTCATGTTTTATCTGGGTTTCAAACAATGGGTTCATGTTTGACTCGAAGTTTAGGTTCATTTTTAACCTAGGTTTCAAACAACGGGTTCATGTTTGACTCGAAGTTTAGGTTCATTTTTTACCTGGGTTTCAAACAACGGGTTCATGTTTGACTCGAAGTTTAGGTTCATATCTGACCTGGTTTCAAACAAAGGGTTCATGAATGACTCGAAGTTTAGGTTCATGTTTGACCTGGGTTTCAAACAATGGTTTCATGTTTGACTCAGAGTTAAGGTTCATGTTTGACCTGGGTTTCAAACAACGGGTTAATATTTGATTTGAAGTTTAGGTTCATGTTTGACCTGGGTTTCAAACAACGAGTTCATCTTTGACTCGAATTTTAGGTTCATGTTTGACCTGGGTTTCAAACAACGGGTTCATGTTTGACTCAAAGTTTAGGTTTATGTTTGACCTGGGTTTCAAACAATGGTTTCATGTTTGACTCGAAGTTTAGGTTCATGTTTGACCTAGGTTTCAAACAACGGGTTCGTGTTTACCTCGAAGTTTAGGTTCATGTTTGACTTGGGTTTCAAACAACGGGTTCATGTTTGACTCGAAGTTTAGGTTCATGTTTGACCTGGGTTTCTAACAACGGGTTAATGTTTGACTCGAAGTTTAGGTTCATGTTTGACTTGGCTTCAAATAACGGGTTCATGTTTGACTCGAAGTTTAGGCACATGTTTGACCTGGGTTTCAAACAACGGGTTCATGTTTAACTCAAAGTTAAGGTTCGTGTTTGACCTGTGTTTCAAACAACGGGTTCATGTTTGACTTAAAGTTTAGGTTCATATCGAACCTAGGTTTCAAACAACGGGTTCATGTTTGACTCAAAGTTTAGGTTCATGTTTGACCTGGGTTTCAAACAACGGGTTCATGTTTGACTCGAAGTTTTGGTTTATTTTTAACCTGGGTTTCAAAAAACGGGTTCATGTTTGACTCGAAGTTTAGGTTCATTTTTTACCTGGGTTTCAAACAACGTGTTCATGTTTAACTCGAAGTCTAGGTTTATATCTGACCGGGTTTTAAACAACGGGTTCATGTTTGACTCGAAGTTTATGTTCATGTTTGACCTGGGTTTCAAACACCGGTTTCATGTTTGACTCGAAGTTTAGGTTCATGTTTGACCTGGGTTTCAAACAACGGGTTCATGTTTGACTCGATGTTTAGGTTCATATCTGACCTGGGTTTCAAACAACGGATTCAGGTTTGACTCGAAGTTTAAGTTCATGTTTGACCTGGGTTTCAAACAACGGGTTCATGTTTGACTCGAAGTTTAGGTTCATGTTTGACCTGGGTTTCAAACAACGGGTTCATGTTCGACTCGAAGTTTAGGTTCATACCTGACCTAGTTTTAAACAACGGGTTCATGTTTGACTTGAAGTTTAGTTTCATGTTTGACCTGGGCTTCAAACAACAGGTTCATGTTTGAATCGAAGTTTATGTTCATGTTTGACCTGGGATTCAAACAACGGGTTCATGTTTGACTCAAATTTTAGGTTCATGTTTGACCTGGGTTTCAAACAACGGGTTCATGTTCGACTCGAAGTTTAGGTTCATATCTGACCTGGGTTTCAAACAACGGGTTCTTGTTTGACTCGAAGTTTAGGTTCATGTTTGACCTGGGTTTCAAACAACGGGTTCATGTTTGACTCGAAGTTTAGGTTCATTTTTTACCATGGTTTCAAACAACGGGTTCATGTTTGACTCGAAGTTTAGGTTCATTTTTTACCTGGGTTTCAAACAACGGGTTCATGTTTGACTTGAAGTCTAGTTTCATATCTAACCTGGTTTCAAACAACGGGTTCATCGTTGACTCAAAGTTTAGGACCATGTTTGACTTGAGTTTCAAACATCGGGTTCATGTATGACTCGAAGTTTAGGTTCATGTTTGACCTGGGCTTCAAACAACACATTCATGTTTGACTAGAAGTTTAGGTTTATGTTTGACCTGGGTTTCAAACAACGGGTTCATGTTTGACTCGAAGTTTAGGTTCATATCTGACCTGGGTTTCAAACAATGGGTTCACGTTTAACTCGAAGTTTAGGTTCATGTTTGACCTGGGTTTCAAACAACGGGTTCACGTTTTACTCGAAGTTTAGGTTCATATCTGACCTTGGTTTCAAATAACGGGTTCATGTTTGACTCGAAGTTTAGGTTCATGTTTTATCTGGGTTTCAAACAATGGGTTCATGTTTGACTCGAAGTTTAGGTTCATTTTTAACCTAGGTTTCAAACAACGGGTTCATGTTTGACTCGAAGTTTAGGTTCATTTTTTACCTGGGTTTCAAACAACGGGTTCATGTTTGACTCGAAGTCTAGGTTCATATCTGACCTGCTTTCAAACAACAGGTTCATGTTTGACTCGAAGATTAGATTCATGTTTGACCTGGGTTTCAAACAACGGGTTCATGTTTGACTCGAAGTTTAGGTTCATGTTTGACCTGAGTTTCAAACAACTGGTTCATGTTTGACTCGAAGTTTAGTTCATGTTTGACCTGGGTTTCAAACCACGGGTTCATGTTTGACTCGAAGTTTAGGTCATATCTGACCTGGGTTTCAAACAACGGGTTCATGTTTAACTCGAAGTTTAGGTTCATGTTTGACCTGGGTTTCAAACAATGGGTTCATGTTTGACTCAAATTTTAGGTTCATGTTTGACCTGGGTTTCAAACAACGGGTTCATTTTCGACTCGAAGTTTAGGTTCATATCTGACCTGGGTTTCAAACAACGGGTTCTTGTTTGACTCGAAGTTTAGGTTCATGTTTGACCTGGGTTTCAAACAACGGGTTCATGTTTGACTCGAAGTTTAGGTTCATTTTTGACCTTGGTTTCAAACAACGGGTTCATGTTTGACTCGAAGTTTAGGTTCATTTTTTACCTGGGTTTCAAACAACGGGTTCATGTTTGACTCGAAGTCTAGTTTCATATCTGACCTGGTTTCAAATAACGGGTTCATCGTTGACTCAAAGTTTAGGACCATGTTTGACTTGAGTTTCAAACATCGGGTTCATGTTTGACCTGGGCTTCAAACAACACATTCATGTTTGACTAGAAGTTTAGGTTTATGTTTGACCTGGGTTTCAAACAACGGGTTCATGTTTGACTCGAAGTTTAGGTTCATATCTGACCTGGGTTTCAAACAATGGGTTCACGTTTAACTCGAAGTTTAGGTTCATGTTTGACTTGGGTTTCAAACAACGGGTTCACGTTTTACTCGAAGTTTAGGTTCATATCTGACCTTGGTTTCAAATAACGGGTTCATGTTTGACTCGAAGTTTAGGTTCATGTTTGACCTGGGTTTCAAACAATGGGTTCATGTTTGACTCAAATTTTAGGTTCATGTTTGACCTGGGTTTCAAACAACGGGTTCATGTTCGACTCGAAGTTTAGGTTCATATCTGACCTGGGTTTCAAACAACGGGTTCTTGTTTGACTCGAAGTTTAGGTTCATGTTTGACCTGGGTTTCAAACAACGGGTTCATGTTTGACTCGAAGTTTAGGTTCATTTTTTACCATGGTTTCAAACAACGGGTTCATGTTTGACTCGAAGTTTAGGTTCATTTTTTACCTGGGTTTCAAACAACGGGTTCATGTTTGACTTGAAGTCTAGTTTCATATCTAACCTGGTTTCAAACAACGGGTTCATCGTTGACTCAAAGTTTAGGACCATGTTTGACTTGAGTTTCAAACATCGGGTTCATGTATGACTCGAAGTTTAGGTTCATGTTTGACCTGGGTTTCAAACAACGGGTTCATGTTTGACTCGAAGTTTAGGTTCATTTTTGACCTTGGTTTCAAACAACGGGTTCATGTTTGACTCGAAGTTTAGGTTCATTTTTTACCTGGGTTTCAAACAACGGGTTCATGTTTGACTCGAAGTCTAGTTTCATATCTGACCTGGTTTCAAACAACGGGTTCATCGTTGACTCAAAGTTTAGGACCATGTTTGACTTGAGTTTCAAACATCGGGTTCATGTATGACTCGAAGTTTAGGTTCATGTTTGACCTGGGCTTCAAACAACACATTCATGTTTGACTAGAAGTTTAGGTTTATGTTTGACCTGGGTTTCAAACAACGGGTTCATGTTTGACTCGAAGTTTAGGTTCATATCTGACCTGGGTTTCAAACAATGGGTTCACGTTTAACTCGAAGTTTAGGTTCATGTTTGACTTGGGTTTCAAACAACGGGTTCACGTTTTACTCGAAGTTTAGGTTCATATCTGACCTTGGTTTCAAATAACGGGTTCATGTTTGACTCGAAGTTTAGGTTCATGTTTGACCTGGGTTTCAAACAACGGGTTCATGTTTGACTCAAATTTTAGGTTCATGTTTGACCTGGGTTTCAAACAACGGGTTCATGTTCGACTCGAAGTTTAGGTTCATATCTGACCTGGGTTTCAAACAACGGGTTCATGTTTGACTCGAAGTTTAGGTTCATTTTTTACCATGGTTTCAAACAACGGGTTCATGTTTGACTCGAAGTTTAGGTTCATTTTTTACCTGGGTTTCAAACAACGGGTTCATGTTTGACTTGAAGTCTAGTTTCATATCTAACCTGGTTTCAAACAACGGGTTCATCGTTGACTCAAAGTTTAGGACCATGTTTGACTTGAGTTTCAAACATCGGGTTCATGTATGACTCGAAGTTTAGGTTCATGTTTGACCTGGGCTTCAAACAACACATTCATGTTTGACTAGAAGTTTAGGTTTATGTTTGACCTGGGTTTCAAACAACGGGTTCATGTTTGACTCGAAGTTTAGGTTCATATCTGACCTGGGTTTCAAACAATGGGTTCACGTTTAACTCGAAGTTTAGGTTCATGTTTGACCTGGGTTTCAAACAACGGGTTCACGTTTTACTCGAAGTCTAGGTTCATATCTGACCTTGGTTTCAAATAACGGGTTCATGTTTGACTCGAAGTTTAGGTTCATGTTTTATCTGGGTTTCAAACAATGGGTTCATGTTTGACTCGAAGTTTAGGTTCATTTTTAACCTAGGTTTCAAACAACGGGTTCATGTTTGACTCGAAGTCTAGGTTCATATCTGACCTGCTTTCAAACAACAGGTTCATGTTTGACTCGAAGATTAGATTCATGTTTGACCTGGGTTTCAAACAACGGGTTCATGTTTGACTCGAAGTTTAGGTTCATGTTTGACCTGAGTTTCAAACAACTGGTTCATGTTTGACTCGAAGTTTAGTTCATGTTTGACCTGGGTTTCAAACCACGGGTTCATGTTTGACTCGAAGTTTAGGTCATATCTGACCTGGGTTTCAAACAACGGGTTCATGTTTAACTCGAAGTTTAGGTTCATGTTTGACCTGGGTTTCAAACAATGGGTTCATGTTTGACTCAAATTTTAGGTTCATGTTTGACCTGGGTTTCAAACAACGGGTTCATGTTCGACTCGAAGTTTAGGTTCATATCTGACCTGGGTTTCAAACAACGGGTTCTTGTTTGACTCGAAGTTTAGGTTCATGTTTGACCTGGGTTTCAAACAACGGGTTCATGTTTGACTCGAAGTTTAGGTTCATTTTTGACCTTGGTTTCAAACAACGGGTTCATGTTTGACTCGAAGTTTAGGTTCATTTTTTACCTGGGTTTCAAACAACGGGTTCATGTTTGACTCGAAGTCTAGTTTCATATCTGACCTGGTTTCAAACAACGGGTTCATCGTTGACTCAAAGTTTAGGACCATGTTTGACTTGAGTTTCAAACATCGGGTTCATGTATGACTCGAAGTTTAGGTTCATGTTTGACCTGGGCTTCAAACAACACATTCATGTTTGACTAGAAGTTTAGGTTTATGTTTGACCTGGGTTTCAAACAACGGGTTCATGTTTGACTCGAAGTTTAGGTTCATATCTGACCTGGGTTTCAAACAATGGGTTCACGTTTAACTCGAAGTTTAGGTTCATGTTTGACTTGGGTTTCAAACAACGGGTTCACGTTTTACTCGAAGTTTAGGTTCATATCTGACCTTGGTTTCAAATAACGGGTTCATGTTTGACTCGAAGTTTAGGTTCATGTTTTATCTGGGTTTCAAACAATGGGTTCATGTTTGACTCGAAGTTTAGGTTCATTTTTAACCTAGGTTTCAAACAACGGTTCATGTTTGACTCGAAGTTTAAGTTCATTTTTTACCTGGGTTTCAAACAACGGGTTCATGTTTGACTCGAAGTCTAGGTTCATATCTGACCTGCTTTCAAACAACAGGTTCATGTTTGACTCGAAGTTTAGATTCATGTTTGACCTGGGTTTCAAACAACGGGTTCATGTTTGACTCGAAGTTTAGGTTCATGTTTGACCTGAGTTTCAAACAACTGGTTCATGTTTGACTCGAAGTTTTGTTCATGTTTGACCTGGGTTTCAAACCACGGGTTCATGTTTGACTCGAAGTTTAGGTCATATCTGACCTGGGTTTCAAACAACGGGTTCATGTTTAACTCGAAGTTTAGGTTCATGTTTGACCTGGGTTTCAAACAACGGGTTCATGTTTGACTCAAATTTTAGGTTCATGTTTGACCTGGGTTTCAAACAACGGGTTCATGTTCGACTCGAAGTTTAGGTTCATATCTGACCTGGGTTTCAAACAACGGGTTCTTGTTTGACTCGAAGTTTAGGTTCATGTTTGACCTGGGTTTCAAACAACGGGTTCATGTTTGACTCGAAGTTTAGGTTCATTTTTGACCTTGGTTTCAAACAACGGGTTCATGTTTGACTCGAAGTTTAGGTTCATTTTTTACCTGGGTTTCAAACAACGGGTTCATGTTTGACTCGAAGTCTAGTTTCATATCTGACCTGGTTTCAAACAACGGGTTCATCGTTGACTCAAAGTTTAGGACCATGTTTGACTTGAGTTTCAAACATCGGGTTCATGTATGACTCGAAGTTTAGGTTCATGTTTGACCTAGGCTTCAAACAACATATTCATGTTTGACTAGAAGTTTAGGTTTATGTTTGACCTGGGTTTCAAACAACGGGTTCATGTTTGACTCGAAGTTTAGGTTCATATCTGACCTGGGTTTCAAACAATGGGTTCACGTTTAACTCGAAGTTTAGGTTCATGTTTGACCTGGGTTTCAAACAACGGGTTCACGTTTGACTCGAAGTTTAGGTTCATATCTGACCTTGGTTTCAAATAACGGGTTCATGTTTGACTCGAAGTTTAGGTTCATGTTTTATCTGGGTTTCAAACAATGGGTTCATGTTTGACTCGAAGTTTAGGTTCATTTTTAACCTAGGTTTCAAACAACGGGTTCATGTTTGACTCGAAGTTTAGGTTCATTTTTTACCTGGGTTTCAAACAACGGGTTCATGTTTGACTCGAAGTCTAGGTTCATATCTGACCTGCTTTCAAACAACAGGTTCATGTTTGACTCGAAGTTTAGATTCATGTTTGACCTGGGTTTCAAACAACGGGTTCATGTTTGACTCGAAGTTTAGGTTCATGTTTGACCTGAGTTTCAAACAACTGGTTCATGTTTGACTCGAAGTTTTGTTCATGTTTGACCTGGGTTTCAAACCACGGGTTCATGTTTGACTCGAAGTTTAGGTCATATCTGACCTGGGTTTCAAACAACGGGTTCATGTTTAACTCGAAGTTTAGGTTCATGTTTGACCTGGGTTTCAAACAACGGGTTTAGTTTTGACCTGGGTTTCAAACAACAGGTTCATATTTGACACAAAGTTAAGGTTCATGTTTAACCTGGGTTTCAAACAAAGGGTTCATGTTTGATTCGAAGTTTAGGTTCATGTTTGACCTGGGTTTCAAACAACGAGTTCATGTTTGACTCGAAGTTTAGGTTCATGTTTGACCTTGGTTTCAAACAACGGGTTCATGTTTAACTCGAAGTTTAGGTTCATGTTTGACCTGGGTTTCAAACAACGGGTTCATGTTTGACTCAAAGTTTAGGTTCATATCTGACCTGGTGTCAAACAACGGGTTCATGTTTGACTCGAAGTTTAGGTTCTTGTTTGACCTAGGATTCAAACAACGGGTTCATGTTTGACTCGAACTTTAGGCTCATGTTTAACCCGGGCTTCAAACAACATGTTCATGTTTGACTCGAAGTTTAGGCTCATGTTTGACCTGGGTTTCAAACAACGGGTTCATGTTTGACTAGAAGTTTAGGTTCATGTTTGACCTGGGTTTCAAACAACGGGTTCATGTTTGACTCGAAGTTTAGGTTCATTTTGGCTTGGGTTTCAAACAACGGGTTCATGTTTGACTCGAAGTTTTGGTTCATTTTTACCTGGGTTTCAAACAACGGATTCATGTTTGACTCGAAGTCAAGGTTCATATCTGACCTGGTTTCAAACAACGGGTGCCTGTTTGACTCGAAGTTTAGGTTCATGTTTGACCTGGGTTTCAAACAACGGGTTCATGTATGACTCGAATTTTAGGTTCATGTTTGACCTGGGTTTCAAACAACGTGTTTATGTTTGACTAGAAGTTTAGGTTCATGTTTGACCTGGGTTTCAAACAACGTGTTCATGTTTGATTGGAAGTTTAGTTCATATCTGACCTGGGTTTCAAACAATGGGTTCACGTTTAACTCGAAGTTTAGGTTCATGTTTGACCTGGGTTTCAAACAACGGGTTCACGTTTGACTCGAAGTTTAGGTTCATATCTGACCTTGGTTTCAAATAACGGGTTCATGTTTGACTCGAAGTTTAGGTTCATGTTTTATCTGGGTTTCAAACAATGGGTTCATGTTTGACTCGAAGTTTAGGTTCATTTTTAACCTAGGTTTCAAACAACGGGTTCATGTTTGACTCGAAGTTTAGGTTCATTTTTTACCTGGGTTTCAAACAACGGGTTCATGTTTGACTCGAAGTCTAGGTTCATATCTGACCTGCTTTCAAACAACAGGTTCATGTTTGACTCGAAGTTTAGATTCATGTTTGACCTGGGTTTCAAACAACGGGTTCATGTTTGACTCGAAGTTTAGGTTCATGTTTGACCTGAGTTTCAAACAACTGGTTCATGTTTGACTCGAAGTTTTGTTCATGTTTGACCTGGGTTTCAAACCACGGGTTCATGTTTGACTCGAAGTTTAGGTCATATCTGACCTGGGTTTCAAACAACGGGTTCATGTTTAACTCGAAGTTTAGGTTCATGTTTGACCTGGGTTTCAAACAACGGGTTCATGTTTGACTCAAATTTTAGGTTCATGTTTGACCTGGGTTTCAAACAACGGGTTCATGTTCGACTCGAAGTTTAGGTTCATATCTGACCTGGGTTTCAAACAACGGGTTCTTGTTTGACTCGAAGTTTAGGTTCATGTTTGACCTGGGTTTCAAACAACGGGTTCATGTTTGACTCGAAGTTTAGGTTCATTTTTGACCTTGGTTTCAAACAACGGGTTCATGTTTGACTCGAAGTTTAGGTTCATTTTTTACCTGGGTTTCAAACAACGGGTTCATGTTTGACTCGAAGTCTAGTTTCATATCTGACCTGGTTTCAAACAACGGGTTCATCGTTGACTCAAAGTTTAGGACCATGTTTGACTTGAGTTTCAAACATCGGGTTCATGTATGACTCGAAGTTTAGGTTCATGTTTGACCTAGGCTTCAAACAACATATTCATGTTTGACTAGAAGTTTAGGTTTATGTTTGACCTGGGTTTCAAACAACGGGTTCATGTTTGACTCGAAGTTTAGGTTCATATCTGACCTGGGTTTCAAACAATGGGTTCACGTTTAACTCGAAGTTTAGGTTCATGTTTGACCTGGGTTTCAAACAACGGGTTCACGTTTGACTCGAAGTTTAGGTTCATATCTGACCTTGGTTTCAAATAACGGGTTCATGTTTGACTCGAAGTTTAGGTTCATGTTTTATCTGGGTTTCAAACAATGGGTTCATGTTTGACTCGAAGTTTAGGTTCATTTTTAACCTAGGTTTCAAACAACGGGTTCATGTTTGACTCGAAGTTTAGGTTCATTTTTTACCTGGGTTTCAAACAACGGGTTCATGTTTGACTCGAAGTCTAGGTTCATATCTGACCTGCTTTCAAACAACAGGTTCATGTTTGACTCGAAGTTTAGATTCATGTTTGACCTGGGTTTCAAACAACGGGTTCATGTTTGACTCGAAGTTTAGGTTCATGTTTGACCTGAGTTTCAAACAACTGGTTCATGTTTGACTCGAAGTTTTGTTCATGTTTGACCTGGGTTTCAAACCACGGGTTCATGTTTGACTCGAAGTTTAGGTCATATCTGACCTGGGTTTCAAACAACGGGTTCATGTTTAACTCGAAGTTTAGGTTCATGTTTGACCTGGGTTTCAAACAACGGGTTTAGTTTTGACCTGGGTTTCAAACAACAGGTTCATATTTGACACAAAGTTAAGGTTCATGTTTAACCTGGGTTTCAAACAAAGGGTTCATGTTTGATTCGAAGTTTAGGTTCATGTTTGACCTGGGTTTCAAACAACGAGTTCATGTTTGACTCGAAGTTTAGGTTCATGTTTGACCTTGGTTTCAAACAACGGGTTCATGTTTAACTCGAAGTTTAGGTTCATGTTTGACCTGGGTTTCAAACAACGGGTTCATGTTTGACTCAAAGTTTAGGTTCATATCTGACCTGGTGTCAAACAACGGGTTCATGTTTGACTCGAAGTTTAGGTTCTTGTTTGACCTAGGATTCAAACAACGGGTTCATGTTTGACTCGAACTTTAGGCTCATGTTTAACCCGGGCTTCAAACAACATGTTCATGTTTGACTCGAAGTTTAGGCTCATGTTTGACCTGGGTTTCAAACAACGGGTTCATGTTTGACTAGAAGTTTAGGTTCATGTTTGACCTGGGTTTCAAACAACGGGTTCATGTTTGACTCGAAGTTTAGGTTCATTTTGGCTTGGGTTTCAAACAACGGGTTCATGTTTGACTCGAAGTTTTGGTTCATTTTTACCTGGGTTTCAAACAACGGATTCATGTTTGACTCGAAGTCAAGGTTCATATCTGACCTGGTTTCAAACAACGGGTGCCTGTTTGACTCGAAGTTTAGGTTCATGTTTGACCTGGGTTTCAAACAACGGGTTCATGTATGACTCGAATTTTAGGTTCATGTTTGACCTGGGTTTCAAACAACGTGTTTATGTTTGACTAGAAGTTTAGGTTCATGTTTGACCTGGGTTTCAAACAACGTGTTCATGTTTGATTGGAAGTTTAGTTCATATCTGACCTGGGTTTCAAACAATGGGTTCACGTTTAACTCGAAGTTTAGGTTCATGTTTGACCTGGGTTTCAAACAACGGGTTCACGTTTTACTCGAAGTTTAGGTTCATATCTGACCTTGGTTTCAAATAACGGGTTCATGTTTGACTCGAAGTTTAGGTTCATGTTTTATCTGGGTTTCAAACAATGTGTTCATGTTTGACTCGAAGTTTAGGTTCATTTTTAACCTAGGTTTCAAACAACGGGTTCATGTTTGACTCGAAGTTTAGGTTCATTTTTTACCTGGGTTTCAAACAACTGGTTCATGTTTGACTCGAAGTCTAGGTTCATATCTGACCTGCTTTCAAACAACAGGTTCATGTTTGACTCGAAGTTTAGATTCATGTTTGACCTGGGTTTCAAACAACGGGTTCATGTTTGACTCGAAGTTTAGGTTCATGTTTGACCTGAGATTCAAACAACTGGTTCATGTTTGACTCGAAGTTTAGTTCATGTTTGACCTGGGTTTCAAACCACGGGTTCATGTTTGACTCGAAGTTTAGGTCATATCTGACCTGGGTTTCTAACAACGGGTTCATGTTTAACTCGAAGTTTAGGTTCATGTTTGACCTGGGTTTCAAACAACGGGTTTAGTTTTGACCTGGGTTTCAAACAACAGGTTCATATTTGACTCAAAGTTAAGGTTCATGTTTAACCTGGGTTTCAAACAAAGGGTTCATGTTTGATTCGAAGTTTAGGTTCATGTTTGACCTGGGTTTCAAACAACGAGTTCATGTTTGACTCGAAGTTTAGGTTCATGTTTGACCTTGGTTTCAAACAACGGGATCATGTTTAACTCGAAGTTTAGGTTCATGTTTGACCTGGGTTTCAAATAATGGGTTCATGTTTGACTCAAAGTTTAGGTTCATATCTGACCTGGTGTCAAACAACGGGTTCATGTTTGACTCGAAGTTTAGGTTCTTGTTTGACCTGGGATTCAAACAACGGGTTCATGTTTGACTCGAACTTTAGGCTCATGTTTGACCCGGGCTTCAAACAACATGTTCATGTTTGACTCGAAGTTTAGGCTCATGTTTGACCTGGGTTTCAAACAACGGGTTCATGTTTGACTCAAAGTTTAGCTTCATGTTTGACCTGGGTTTCAAACAACGGGTTCATGTTTGACTCGAAGTTTAGGTTCATATCTGACCTGGGTTTCGAACAACGGGTTCATGTTTGACTAGAAGTTTAGGTTCATGTTTGACCTGGGTTTCAAACAACGGGTTAATGTTTGACTCGAAGTTTAGGTTCATTTTGGCTTGGGTTTCAAACAACGGGTTCATGTTTGACTCGTAGTTTAGGTTCATTTTTTACCTGGGTTTCAAACAACGGATTCATGTTTGACTCGAAGTCAAGGTTCATATCTGACCCGGTTTCAAACAACGGGTGCATGTTTGACTCGAAGTTTAGGTTCATGTTTGACCTGGGTTTCAAACAACGGGTTCATGTATGACTCGAACTTTAGGTTCATGTTTGACCTGGGTTTCAAACAACGTGTTTATGTTTGACTAGAAGTTTAGGTTCATGTTTGACCTGGGTTTCAAACAACGTGTTCATGTTTGATTGGAAGTTTAGTTCATATCTGACCTGGGTTTCAAACAATGGGTTCATGTTTAACTCGAAGTTTAGGTTCATGTTTGACCTGGGTTTCAAACAACGGGTTCATGTTTGACCTGGGTTTCAAACAACGGGTTCATGTTTGACTCGAAGTTAAGGTTCATGTTTGACCTGGGTCTCAAACAACGGGTTCATGTTTGATTCGAAGTTTAGGTTCATGTTTAACCTGGGTTTCAAACAACGAGTTCATGTTTAACTCGAAGTTTAGGTTCATGTTTGACCTGGGTTTCGAACAACGGGTTCATGTTTGACTCGAAGTTTAGGTTCATATCTGACCTGGTTTCAAACAAAGGGTTCTTGTTTGACTCGAAGTTTAGGTTCATGTTTGACCTGGGTTTCAAACAACGGGTTCATGTTTGACTCGAAGTTTAGGTTTATGTTTGACCTGAAGTTTACAATACAAGCAATTACTGGATCTTTAATTCCATACGAGGAGATTTAAGTATCAGATAGGTTAGTATCGGGGTTGCAGGTTTGACTTCCTAGGGATTGCCAATTATGGTTGCAAAAATTTGGGTAATACCAAGGATATACAAGCTTCTCAAGAGATTGCTACTTGTTATTGGGCATAAATTCCAAAGATATGTTGATATCACCACATTGCTGGAGAATGAATTTTGTGTTCCACGAGGATCTGTAAAAGACTCTTCTTGCGAGACACAGTGCAAAATAAATGCACGTTCAAATTAGGTTCAACAACCTAACCTGCCACGGACAAAAGTTCACTCTAGGAACAAGCTAGAAAGAAACGGTCAAATAAGACTCCAACCATTGAGAAATGAGCTCAAATGGGAATTTATCTTATCCAAATGTGGAAAAGACAATTGAACCAACCATCATCCATGAGGATAAAACTCTGTGGGGAATTCAGAAAGGATGGGCACTTTATGCCTAGGGTTGACAACTCTATTGGAGAGAATAGACAAACCCAGTCACTTGGGGATATAACGCCAACGTGAACAAAACAGGTAAACACCATAAGAAGAGGTAGCAGAGAGCTAAAATGCTATGCATATGATGCTTATACCATGCTTATGCTTATGCTGACCAAACAGACAAGAAGCAAAACTGAAGATGGAATAAACATCTCAACAATGGTACCCAGCCATCATCATCAGATTGGACCATTACTGGGGATGATCTTGCAGGATCAGTAGTTCTGCTTCAAGATTACAACTTTCTCTGGTGAGAAGAGCACTCCACTTGGTATAGTATCACGAATTCAATAGGATTGCCATCATGAGCATGATTTCTTCACTGGAGGGAAAAGATTTATCCAGTTTAGCTGATGTAACAGCTTACTAGGGAGCTAGCAAAAAGATGCTACAAAAGTTGAGTAGTTCGGCAAAACTCATCTGCCCCAGGGTATATGGACTGTCAGGCGAAAATGTCAAGAGGATTTTACAAAAGAACTGGCATACAAGAGGCTTCAGTATCTTCAAACTCTTGGAGAGATTCATGAATTTCGGCATAACTGCCCCAGATTAACTGCATTTACAACAAGGTCCTTGAACATTGTGCTTCAGACTGGTTGTTGACATCTGGGGAACAAACTTGCCCCTGTCAGCTTGGTTAATCTGTGGAGGAGATTGTCATTGACTTTTAGAGATTTACCGAATCTCGAATTGACTGCTTCTGATTGACGGGTTTGAGAGGACAGGTTGTAACGACCCAAAAATCTAAATCAATTATTTAATTATTTATTTAATTAATTTAGAAGGAATTAAGAGGTTTTTGATAATTTTGGAGAATTTTGGAGTAAAAGAGTGTTTTTAAATAATTTTAATAAAGTGAATAATCAAGTATTATTTAGATTATTACTATTATTAAAAATAAGAAGAAAAGGGCAAGGTGGTCATAAAGGAAAAGGAGTAAGGGTAGAGTTGGAAGTTCATAAACTGGGATAATGTAACTAAAGAAGAAAGATCGATCAATTTCTAACTGATTGTATTTTTGTGAAGAACGCTGAAGAAGAGAAGAGGAAGAGAAAACCTAGGGTTTTGAAAGATTGCTAGGAGAATCTTGAAGAAAGAAGGAAAAATCTTCGGATTACTCTAAGGTATGGGGAGATTTCATAATTTCTTATAGTTCTTTAGGACATGGTGATGAATAGATTAGGTATTCATGAATTGTGTATAATTATGGTGAATGTTGATGTAGAATGAATGATTTGATGAGAATATGATGAAATTGAGTAGTATGTGTTGTTATATGTGTATTATGTGAGTCTTTTGATCGAATTTTCGTGGGGGAAAAACTGATTTTTGGGGTAATCGAAGTCAAAAACGCAGAAAATCACTTTTCGGGAAATGTTGGGTTTTGTTGCACCCTAACACGGGAAGTGTCACACAACACGGGTACCCGTGTCAGCTTTCGGGTTGGGCGGTGAAAAATTTTCACTAGCAGGTTTCCTGACACGGGCCGTGTCATAGGACACGGGCGGCCGTGTCAGCCTACTGTCCTGTATAATTTCTTTTTATTTTTGGAAGTGTGTTTCAGACCTTCTGACACGGGCCGTGTCACAGGACACGGGTGACCGTGTCAACTCGCTGCCTTGCTACGTTTTTTTTTGTTGCTTTGGAATCGTGTCCGACTACTATTTGTTTTGTTGTTACTGTTTCTTGAGGTTTCTTGATGTTTTCTCGTATTGATTCCTTATGCTCAAGTTGTTGCTGATATATAGATGATAAACCATGAATTTATGATGAATGTTGCTGAAAAATGAAATGAATGATGCATATGTTGATATTTGGATGAAATGAGGAGAATTAGCATCATTGCATTTCATGGCATTTTATTATGTTGGGGCTTCGGCCTATTGGTAGCTTCAATCCCATTGTGCAGATTGAAGTGATATGTTGTTATGTTGTGCTCCCTGGTGGAGGGTTGATGGCCAGTGTCCATCAAATGGAGAAATCGGTACCATATGTATTCCTTGCATTTCATTATATTTGACATTGCATTTTATGAGGTATTTGTGATTGTGTTGTGAGAAGGTTTTGATGACGATACGATGTTGTTGCTACTTATTCTGTTTATTTTCCAAGTCTTTATATTACTATAATGAATTATGTTTTCTCACCCTGCCTGCTTGGAAATGTTGCCTCTTGTGTGGGTAACTTGCAGATAACCCAGAATAGCTTCGAGGTGGCGAAGGAAGTAGCTTTGGAGTGTTTCGTTATTGCTGTCTAGTTAGAGGTGTCCTGCTCTGTGTCATGTAACATCGGGTTGGGAAAATTGTTGTGAACCTCGTTTCTTTTAGTTTATGACTGAATTTTTATAATGTTGGTGATGGTGTTTGATTTGAACATATTTATTATGAAGTATTTTATGAAATTAAAATAAAAATTGATTTCCGCTGCGTAGTTGTTAAATTTTGATATTGATGAACGAGTAACCCGTGTTACGGGACAGGACAATGATTGTTTACATGACGTTTTGAATATTATGTCGCACCTTTCATGTTGAATTTTACTCTGATAATATGAAATGTTTTCCAATATTGTATGTGGGGTAGAAGGGTGTTACATTAGTGGTATCAGAGCAGGTCGGTCTGTCCGGCCAAGTTTTGTGTTGTCAGTCTGTTGTCTGTCGTTACTTGTTAACGATTAGTTGTTTTTCTTTTCTGATTTGGTGAGTGTTGTACAGAATGGCTGGGAACAACACGCGCGCTCTTGCTGATGCTATTGCAGCTCTTGCTCGGAACCATGCTCCTGATGAGTTTCGTACGTTGGAGAAGTTTCAGAGGAACAACCCACCGAAGTTTGAAGGAACTCATGACCCGGCGAGCGTACAAAAGTGGCTCAAGGAGATTGAGAAGATTTTTAGAGTGATGGGGTGCTCTGATGCGCAACTAGTGCAGTTCGGAACGCATATGCTAGAAGAAGAGGCCGAGGACTGGTGGGATAACACCCGTCAGAGGCTGGAAGATGTTGTCACTGTGGTGACTTGGAATGTGTTCAAGCAAGAATTTCTGGGAAAGTATTTTCCTAAAGATGCTCGTGGTAAGATGGAAGTGGAATTCATTGAATTGAAACAAGGAAATATGACTGTGGCGGAGTATGCTGCCAAATTTGAGAGGCTTGTGAAGTTTTGTCCTCATTACAACCATGCAGATGCTGAACTTTCTAAGTGTCTCAAGTTTGAGAATGGGCTGAGACCAGAGATTAAGCAGGGGATTGGATGCTAAAAGATTCACAGGTATGCGGAACTGGTGGATAAGAGTAGGATCTATGATGAAGATAGCCGAGCTCGATCTGCTCGCTACAAACAGCTAAGTGAAAAGAAAGACTTATGCGACTCCGGGTGATAAAGGGAAACAGAAGGTATCAGATGAGAAGAAGTCAAGTAGGGGAGCCGTTAATGCACCTACTAAGTGCTATAAGTATGGAGAGTCAGGTCACAAAGCTGATGGGTGAACTAACAAAATTCTGAGATGTTACCGTTGTGGTAAGACTGGGCATAGAATTGGTGATTGTCCAAATGAGGGTCCGACCTGTTTCAACTGTGGTGAACAGGGGCATATCAGTACTCAATGCCAGAAACCAAAGAAGACTGTTACTGCTGCCCAGACTACTGGAAGAGTGTTTTCTTTAGCTGGCTCAGAAGTTCCCAAGAAGGACAACTTGATTCGAGGTACTTGTTTTATTAACAATGTTGAGTTGATTGCTATTATTGATACTGGAGCTACGCATTCATTTATATCTCTTGAGTGTGCTACTAGATTGGGTTTGAATTTGTCTAACATGAATGGTAGTATGATAATAGAGACTCCGTCTAATGGTTCGGTGACTACCATGCTTGTTTGTTTGAAGTGTCCTTTGACAATCTTTGAGAAGAATTTTGTGATGGATTTGGTGTGCTTACCTTTGCACCAAATCGATGTTATCCTTGGTATGAATTAGTTGGAGTTCAACTACATTCATATTAATTGTTATAGCAAGACTGTGAGGTTTCCAGAGTTAGGTGAGGATGGTGAACTGATGTTCTTATCTGCTAAGCAAGTGGATGAACTTTTATTAGATGAAGCGTTGATGTTCGCAGTGTTTGCATCGTTGCCAGTTGATGGTGAAGCCGTCAGTGCTGAGTTGCCTGTGGTTTGTGAGTTTCAAGATGTGTTTCCCGAGGATATAAGTTATTTACCTCCGAAACGTGAAGTTGAGTTTGCTGTGGACTTAATACCAGGTACGAGTCCAGTGTCGATGGCTCCTTATCGGATGTCTGCTTCGGAATTGAGTGAGCTAAAGAAACAACTAGAAGAATTGTTAGAAAGGAAGTTCATTTGACCTAGTGTTTCTCCATGGGGTGCCCCGGTGTTGCTCGTTAAGAAGAAAGATGGTAGTATGAGATTGTGTGTCGATTATCGGCAGTTGAATAAGATGATCATCAAGAATAAGTATCCACTTCCGAGAATCGACGACTTGATGGATCAACTCGTAGGTGCTTGTGTGTTCAGTAAGATTGATCTGAGGTCTGGTTATCATCAGATTAGAGTTAATGCTGATGATAATCTGAAAACAGCTTTCAGAACGAGGTATGGTCATTATGAATATATGGTGATGCCATTTGGAGTTTTTAATGCGCCTGGTGTGTTCATGGAGTATATGAACAAGATCTTTCATGAATATCTTGATAAGTTTGTGGTGGTTTTCATAGATGACATCTTAGTTTATTCTAAATCAGAAGAAGAACATGCGGAACATTTGAAGATTGTGTTACAAGTGTTGAGGGAGAAGAAATTGTATGCTAAGTTGTCAAAGTATGAGTTCTGGTTGAAGGAAGTGAGTTTCCTAGGCCATGTGATTTCAAGTGGTGGAATTTTTGTGGACCCCTCAAAGAATGATGCAGTGTTGCAGTGGGAGACTCCGAAGTCTTCTACGGAGATTCATAGTTTTCTTGGATTAGCTGGTTATTATCGTAAATTCATTGAAGGTTTTTCTAAGTTGGCTTTGCCTTTGATGCAATTGACTCGAAAGGGACAAGCGTATGTATGGGATATCGCTTGTGAGGAAACTTTTGTGGAACTAAAGAAAAAGTTGACAACTGCTTCGGTGTTGGTTTTGCTAGACCCGAATGAGTCCTTTGTGGTTTATTGTGATGCTTCAAAGATGGGCCTTGGTGGAGTTTTGATGCAAAAGGGTAAAGTGGTCGCTTATGCTTCTAGGCAGTTAAGAGTCCATGAGAGGAATTACCCTACACACGACTTAGAGTTGACTGCTGTAGTATTTGTGCTGAAGATTTGGAGTCATTATCTTTTTGGTTTGAAATTTGAGGTATTCAGTGATCATAAAAGTTTGAAATACTTGTTCGATCAGAAAGAGTTAAACATGAGGCAGAGAAGGTGGCTAGAATTGTTAAAGGATTTTGAGTTCGATTTAAATTATCATCCCGGTAAAGCAAATGTAGTGGCTGATGCTTTGAGTAGGAAGTCATTGCATATTTCGATGCTTATGGTGAGAGAACTTGAAATGATTGAGCAATTTAGAGACATGAGTTTGTTGTGTGAGACGACTGCTGATAGTATGAAATTGGGCATGCTAAAGCTGACTAGTGGGATTTTGGAGGAAATTCGGGAAGGTCAGAAATCTGATTTGAAATTAGTTGACCAGTTAATGAAGATTAATCAAGGTAATGGAGGTGAGTTCCGAATTGATGAAGATGGAGTTTTGAGATTTCGAGATAGAGTATGTATTCCGGATATTTCTGGAATCAAAAAGAGTATTTTAGAGGAAGGGCATAGAAGTTGATTGAGTATTCATCCTGGTGCTATGAAGATGTATCAAGACCTGCGTAGATTGTTTTGGTGGCCAGGTATGAAAAGAGATATTGCTGAATTTGTGTATGCATGTTTGACTTGCCAGAAGTCCAAGATTGAACATCAGAAGCCTTCAGGTATGATGCAGCCATTGAATGTTCCTGAATGGAAATGGGATAGCATTTCCATGCATTTTGTGACTGGGTTACCGAAGACTGCAAGAGGTAATAACTCGATATGAGTAATTGTGGATAGGTTAACTAAGTCGGCGCATTTCTTGCCGATGAGAATTAATTAATCTATGCAGAAGTTAGCTGAAATTTATATTGATGAAATTGTGAAGTTGCATGGAACACCTTTGAGTATTGTATCGGATAGAGATTCGCGGTTTACGTCAAGGTTTTGGGAGAGTCTAAAGGACGCCTTGGGTACCAAGTTAAATATGAGCTCTACTTATCACCCTCAGACAGATGGTCAGACGGAAAGAACAATCCAATCTTTAGAAGATTTATTGAGAGCTTGTGTGCTGGATCAAGGAGGATCTTGGGATAGTCACTTGCCGTTGATCGAGTTTACATACAACAACAGTTTTCATGCTAGTATTGGGATGGCTCCATATGAGGCGTTGTATGGTAGACGCTGTTGAACTCCATTGTGTTGGTATGAGTCGGGAGAGAGTTCTGTACTTGGACCTGAGATTGTTCAGGAGACAACGGAGAAGATTAAAATGATTCGGGATAAAATGAAGACGTCGTAGAGTCGTCAGAAGAGTTACCATGATAAGAGAAGAAAAGCACTTGAATTCCAGGAGGGAGACCACGTGTTCTTAAGAGTTACTCCGATGACTAGTGTGGGACGAGCTTTGAAGTCTAGAAAGCTCACTCCGCGCTTTGTTGGTCTGTATCAAATTATGCAGAGGATAGGAGAGGTTGCCTATCGGGTGGCTTTACCACCGTCACTTGCAAATTTGCATGATGTGTTTCATGTGTCGCAGTTGAGGAAGTATATTCCAGATCCGTCGCATGTGATTCAAATGGATGATGTTCAGGTGAGAGATAACTTGACGGTAGAAGCTTTGCCTGTGAGGATTAATGGTCGAGAATTGAAGCAACAACGAGGTAAATAGATTGCTTTAGTGAAAGTATTGCGGGTCGGACCAGCTGGTGATAGTTGGACTTGGGAGCGTGAAGATCAGATGAAAGAGTCGTATCCGACTCTATTTACTTCAGGTAATTTTCGAGGACAAAAATTCTTAAAGTAGGGGAGAGTTGTAACGACCCGAAAATCTAAATCAATTATTTAATTATTTATTTAATTAATTTAGAAGGAATTAAGAGGTTTTTGATGATTTTGGAGAATTTTGGAGTAAAAGAGTGTTTTTAAATAATTTTAATAAAGTGAATAATCATGTATTATTTAGATTATTACTATTATTAAAAATAAGAAGAAAAAGGCAAGGTGGTCATAAAGGAAAAGGAGTAAGGGTAGATTTGGAAGTTCATAAACTGGGATAATGTAACTAAAGAAGAAAGATCGATCAATTTCTAACTGATCGTATTTTTGTGAAGAACGCTGAAGAAGAGAAGAGGAGGAGAAAACCTAGGGTTTTGAAAGATTGCTAGGAGAATCTTGGAGAAAGAAGGAAAAAGCATCGGATTACTCTAAGGTATGGGGAGATTTCATAATTTCTTTAGTTCTTTAGGACATGGTGATGAATAGATTAGGTATTCATGAATTGTGTATAATTGTGGTGAATGTTGATGTAGAATGAATGATTTGATGAGAATACGATGAAATTGAGTAGTATGTGTTGATACATGTGTATTATATGAGTCTTTTGATCGAATTTTCGTGGGGCAAAAACTGGTTTTTGGGGTAATCGAAGTCAAAAACGCAGAAAATCACTTTTCGGGAAATGTTGGGTTTTGTCGCACCCTGACACGGGCCGTGTCACACAACACGGGTACCCGTGTCAGCTTTCGGGTTGGGCGGTGAAAAATTTTCACTAGCAGGTTGCTTGACATGGGCCGTGTCACAGGACACGGGTGGCCGTGTCAACCTACTGTCCTGTATAATTTCTTTTTTTTTTTGGAAGTGTGTTTCAGACCTTCTGACACGGACCGTGTCACAGGACACGGGTGACCGTGTCAGCTCCCTGCCTTGCTACATTTTTGTTGTTGCTTTTGAATCGTGTCCGACTACTATTTTTTTTGTTGTTACTGTTTTTTGAAGTTTCTTGATGTTTTCTCGTATTGATTCCTTGTGGTCGAGTTGTTGCTGATATATAGATGATAAACCATGAATTTATGATGAATGTTGCTGAAAAATGAAATGAATGATGCATATGTTGATATTTGGATGAAATGAGGAGAATTAGCATCATTGCATTTCATGGCATTTTATTATGTTGGGGCTTTGGCCTATTGGTAGCTTCAATCCCATTGTGCAGATTGAAGTGATATGTTGTTATGTTGTGCTCCCTGGTGGAGGGTTGATGGCCAGTGTCCATCAAATGGAGAAATCGGTACCACATGCATTCCTTGCATTTCATCATATTTGATATCGCATTTTATGAGGTATTTGTGATTGTGTTGCGAGAAGGTTTTGATGACGATACGATGTTGTTCCTACTTATTATGTTTATTTTCCAAGTCTTTATATTACTATAATGAATTATGTTTTCTCACCCTGCCTGCTTGGAAATGTTGCCTCTTGTGTGGGTAACTTGCAGATAACCCAGAATAGCTTCGAGGTGGCGAAGGAAGTAGCTTTGGACTGTTTCGTTATTGCTGTCTAGTTAGAGGTGTCCTGCTCTGTGTCATGTAACATCGGGTTGGGAAAATTGTTGTGAACCTCGTTTCTTTTAGTTTATGACTGAATTTTTATAATGTTGGTGATGGTGTTTGATTTGAACATATTTATTATGAAGTATTTTATGAAATTAAAATAAAAATTGATTTCCGCTGCGTAGTTGTTAAATTTTGATATTGATGAACGAGTAACCTGTGTTACGGGACAGGACAATGATTGTTTACATGACGTTTTGAATATTATGTGGCACCTTTCATGTTGATTTTTACTCTGATAATATGAAATGTTTTCCAAAATTGTATGTGGGGTAGAAGGGTGTTACACAGGTCATCAAAAGAATTTTACAGAAGGATTGGCATATCAGATGCTTCAATACTTTCAAACTTTTGAAGAGAGATGAACCTCGACGTAACTGCCCCAACTCAACTGTATTCACAAGACAAAGTCCTTTAGGCTGTTATGGAAACGACTGGGGAACCAACTTACCCCTGCTGATGGGTCACTGGAGTCCAAACTTGTCATAACATGACCTTAATAAGGCTTGCCCCAATATTCTGAACTTAAAAAGTCCTGCCCCTGATTTGATAACTCTTGGAATGGTGGATTGGTAACTCGCTCCACTTGGTTGCCCCTGACTGGGCTTCCTCTATCAAGTCAAATCCCTAGCTGGTTGCGTTTGTTGGGATTCTTTTGATATTGAATTACTTTTGAAAACAAGTATTGTTCATAAAAAATTGGCAATTTTAATGCAAAATTCATGCAAGCTTTTGAAATCGATTTTTATTTATGAAACACACACAGTGAAATGATTAAATAACCAAAAACAAAGTTGAATCTAGCCACTTATGGCCCTGGTAGATGAAGTGATCAACACACACAAATCACAAAGATTATTAAGAGTCAGGTTAATCAACCTTGCTGTAGTATGTTATCAAAACAACCTTACCTCAATTAGGTCTTTTAAGGGTTGTAACGTGGTCGAGTTCACGGTTTATGAAACAAAAGATAAAGGCTCAAAGTTTATTTGTCCCTACCCCATCTTCATGATGAACTCCAATCCTACACTCAGTTAGCTCAAGCTATACATTCAAGTTTCCATAGGCTAGTAAATGAATTGATGATAGTTGATGATGATTCAGACACCTTTGTAGTCATTACTCATTTGCAGAATCCAGTTATCCTTTATTACTGAGGTTTTGAGACCTCCTCTTGTCTTCGCTCTTCTTCTCTTTACTGAGGTTTTGAGACCTCCTTTTTTTTCTTGATTGAGGTTATGAGACCTCTTCTTTGTCTTCTTTGAGGTTATGAGACCTCTTTTTCCTTGGTTGAGGTTATGAGACCTCTTCTTTATCTTCATTTATAAGACCTCGTCTTTTCATTGTCATTTGATTTGAAAGAGCTTACTGGTGTCTTGTATGAAGCACTTGTATTTGAATGCATAACCAAGTTAAACTGAGAACTACCCACCCCAAGGATGAGATTTAAGGGTTTTTTTGTGTAAGGAAAGAAAACTCCTACTTCTAGGCTCGAAGGGGTTAACGAGGGATTATCTTCCTTATTTCTCTAGTGCTTGGGAATTGAAACAATGCCTTACATCCTCGGCAAGGTTTAATTGAAAGCATACCACAAAAATTATGGATAATATTTTCATCATCCTCCCTAATCTTTGCTTAACAACAAATTGATAAATGGAAACAAGATAAAGATATACTTGTTTTTATGAACATAAAAGTAAATGAGTGAAACGAATGGACTTAACCAAAAGATGCACAAATATTTCATTAATCTTGCCAATTTGAAAGTACAACAAAGCTTTAAGCAAACAAGTTCAAAGTGCAAAGGAAGTATAATTGAAAATACTGAAATGAACAAAATACAGCTAGCTTTGGTGAATTGATTTTAGAAGATTTCAGTTTCCGGGCCCAAACAGGGGAACACCCTCGCCACTGATCATTAGTTCCTTGTGATACAGAATCTTGAGAGGTCTCACAAGTCCTTTGCCTTTTGCTTTAATAGTTGAGACATTAGCGTCCGACGTACTTTCTTGAGGTTGTAGTGTCTTTAGCAGGCTTAGCAGTCTTGCTTCGAACTCTTCGGATTCTTCAATGGGATGCCCCATTGTCCCAGTATGGAATCTGCATTCAATCTTCGGGCGGTCCTCTTCAAAGATTAAGTCCTTGTTGTGGATCAAATTTTGCACAGTAGCTTCTAAAACTCGGCAACCTTCCAAGTCATGCCCTTTGGCTCCCTTGTGGAATTCACAAGTCAGGTTTGGGTTGTGCCAAGGTCCTGTCACGTGGTTGTGAAGTCGAGGAGTCGCCAACTTGTTCTGAATCAGTAGTGGGAACAATTTTCTTATTGGTATCGGGATAGGTGTGTAGTGAACCTTACCCCTTTTGACAGAGCACTTCTTCTTATCTTGGTTTCGAGAACCTCGAGGAGAAATAACTGTTAGAGGCTGAAACATTCTTTCGGTAAACACCTGATGACGATTATATTCTAGTGTAGGAACCAGACCAAAAGCTGGCTAGCATGAAGTTTCCTCAAAGACAGATCCAGGGCATGGGAGAACCATAGGAGATGGCAAAGGATAGTTCTTGATATTGGGCTGAGAGTCCTCGAAGGATAAAATATTTCTCTCCACTAAATCCCTCACAATATGCTTCAAAGAAAAACAACCTTCTAAATTATGGCCTGGTGCACCTTCATGGAATGCACAATGAGCATTGGGATCGTAAGAGGGTGGAAACGGATCAGGAGGTGGGCCTAATGACCTTGTAGTGATTAATCCTTGTTGCACCAAAGAAGGATACAATGATGTATACGTCATAGGAATGGGAGGAATCGGAGGCCTACCACCTTGTCTTTTTCCTGGAAAATTTTGACGAGAAACTCGATTCCCTTGTGGATAAGCAGGAGCATTGGGCGCTCTTTGGTAGATTAGTGGTTGAGGAACTGGCTGATAATTAGAAGCTTGGTCATTGAATGTTGGCTCGATAGGGTGAATGTGCTCCTCTTTTTCCATCAGAGCTTGCAAAAATCTCAGAACCCAATTCATCTGGCATTTGAGAATTCTGACCTCCTCTATCAAATCTTCTTGGTTTTTCATAATTTCATTCATTTTTGCTGTTGTCTTGAATATGTGCTAGGTATCCTTCATACATAGAGGAAGAGACTCAAGATTGAGAAATGCCAATGAAAAGCGAATGTGTATGGAATGCAAATACAAGCCAAATGGCTTCAAGAAACTCAAAGGCAAGTTGCAAAAAATTTGTGGAAAAACTGAAGAAGTTTTTGTTTTTAAGATCTAAGCTCTGTTGATCTTTTGAAAAGGAAATGAATGTCTGAATTCCTTGAAACCAACAATGGATTCAACGAGATGTATGCAATGCACAAATACTGGCACACATAAACACAGGCATATGTACATACAATGAAGCACACAAGTTCTAGATTTAGGGGTTTCATGAATGGAGCCATGGTCTACCCATCCCAACAAGGTGTGGACTATAGGTTCATCAACTGTAGAACAAGGTTCTAAAAGTTCCCAGAGTCTACGTAAATCCTTCGGATATTATCGGCCTGCATGACTTACTCACGCGGGTTAATAATATTCTCAAGATAAACTCGTCTGAGTGTAGTATCGCGTAACAACTACTCGGGACTTACTCTTTAATAGCCACCACACTACATCCTAAAAGGCCAAGTGGGGTGAAGGTAACTACGGTCCTCAGAATCCCTGGCTCCCAATTGAAAAAGTAATATCAATGCGACTGCTCACATCAGACATCAACAATCCCAAAGGGCCTCATCTGAGTGTGGTAATCATATGCCATAGATTGTTAGGACTACTCCCAAAAATCGACTATTGATTAAACCACGATCCTATCATATATGTACTCTCGAGTCCAAGTTAGGACTTTATCTCACCACTTGATGGTACCAGCCCTGCCAAACAGAAGATCCAAGTACAAACAGATATATACATATATGTATAAGTAAACAAGCAAAACATGTAATCACACAAATAAAAACAAGGTGGGTTTAACCCTCAAAAATATTTCAATCCCCAGTGAAGTAACCATTTCTGTTGCGGTGAGAATCGGATAACAAGCTATTAATTAACTTGCATCGCATTTCTTTTAATTCACCACCGACTTTGATTTATCCAAAGGAAAGGTTCAAGATCGAGAAAACCTAAAGGGGGAGATCTAAGATTCGGGGGTTGGTTATACTAAGGGAAGGTATTAGCACCCTTAATATCTGTAGTACTCTACAAGAACCTCTTGTTTATGTTTGTGTTATGTTATTTCTGCTTGCTAAAGGAATCTGCTAAGGGTAAGGTAAAGACCTAAGGGTATGTACACTAAGTTTGCTCGCCAAGACATCACATCTTGTGCCTACGTATCTGACTAAAGAATCAGAGCAACTGTAGTTCACCTAACTAAGGGTGTATTTGAGGAACCATTGACTATGGCCAAAGTTCCAAAGGGAAATGAGTGTGAGCTCATTTAGAGTTTAAGAAACTCTCTAAGTCTAAGTTATGAAGGGGAAAAGTGGATACTCAATGTGATGAGCCCATATAGAGTTTAGAAACTCTATTCTAGTTCTAAGTTGTAAGATTCATGGCTCTCAAGAGGCCAAGATGAATAAAGGCTCTTAGGAGGCCTAGGGGGAAAGATGGCTCTTATGAGGCCAAGATGGTGTGTGAACTATCTACGACTTATGAGTCAAGTATAAAGTCCTTCCTTTGGAATGAGGGGAGATTAACTTATTGTAAACAAGAATCAAAGAGAATTGAAATTAAATGAACAAAATGAGTTCACAGATTCAAGAGATGATAAACAACAATCAACATATGAGATAAACTTCCAAGTATGAACATGGAAACATGTGAATGAAATGAATCCCAACAAGTATGAACAAGTAGACACAAAAGTACGGCAAAGATAGCATTTTCAAAGTTGACATGAATCACAAGCATGGGGACTTAGTAACAAATGCCAAAATGTACCAACAAAAATCCTAATAAAAGACCTTATCTGAGGTTTAGAAACAACGCTCAAATAATTTTCTTAAATACCCTAAGACATTCTAAAAAGGGGCTCTAAAAACGCTCAAGAAAAATTGATTTTCAAAAGAAGTTCAACAATTAGGAATAAAGTAATTATACTTTTGAAAATTAGAACTAAATAAGAAAATATAATAAAATGAAAATAAAATAAGCAAAAATTAATTTAAAAGTCAAAATATATTTATGAATATTTTTGGTAGTTTTTGGATAAAAGGAAAATATTTTAAATAAATGCAAAAAGAGAAAATAAAATAAAAAAAGAAATTAAACAGTGGGGGTGCATTAGTAATTTAATTTGAACTGAGTTTATTAATGCTTGTGCCTGGATGCAGGGGTGCTGGTAGCAAATTCCACTAGGCCTAAGTCAAAATCAAAGCTTAAAAGAAAAATAAAAATAAATAAAATGGGGACTAGGGCGAGGGGGATTCGAACCCCAACCCCCAAGTTTGCAGCACAAGTTGCTTACCACTGGGGTGGCCATACATCAAGTGTATGAGCCGCCCCCAGTAATAGTTAAACCAACAATGCTTCAAAGAAATACGTTTTTAACCACATGAAGTGCAAAGATGACGCTGTATTAATATCAACCTGGTCACTTAAACGCTACCAGACAAAAGCACACACCCACCATCCAATAATTGCCACGTAACTTTCCATGCAAACATACAACTCCCATAACTTATCATGGAGACCACGAATCAAAACCACAACTGTTTCCCTATCTTTCTTTCAGACTTTTCCCACTATCAACAGCCATAAGCAAAGTACAGCCCCCCAATATTCACTCGTCCATGACCTCATGGAGATAGTGAAAATAATGACTTCTTCTTTTTAAAACCTCAGCTCGAAGCCCTTGTTTGAAACCTTATTGAGTTCTCTCTCCTCTCCAAGCATGTCGTATTTTGTTGTGTGGTAGGTGCCAAGAAAACTCACGAGCTCTTAAGATTTTTGCGTGGTGTTTTGTAGAGGGCAGTGGTTTATGGTGGTATTCTCACAAGACCTTCTTTGGTGTAGAGGAAATGGAATGAGAAAGGTGTTGGTTGATGTTCTGGTGTTTTAGTGCTATTTGTGGTTCTCTTGTGTAGTGTTTTGGCAAGAGAGAAAGAACAAGAGAGTGTTTGGTTTTGATGTTTATGAGGGAGGATTTTGTGACAGTGTTTTGGAGTGAAGTTGTTGTGTGTGTGTCTTCTTTGATATGGATGTTGGTGTGCTCTCACGTTAGAACAACATTAAACCTTGATCTAAACTAGATAGAATCCCACATGTAGGAGAACAGACTAAAACATATGTGACTTTTCTGAACAAAGACCTTAGTGTATTAAGGTTGTTGCAAAAATAAATTCCCTATTCTCAAACTAAAACCAAATAGATGCCAACATTTGAGCACCATGACAGTATTACAACATTTAGATTTTATTCATGCAATATGAAACTGTTATGGGTCAAAGAAAACAAAAGAAAAAGGAAACTTGGACCCTCATGCTTTCATCTTTCAAACAAGTATGACCTCAGGCGAAAATTACATTAAGGGATATGATGATATGGTGATAAAAACACTCACCTTTAGATACTTGAAAAATACAGTATCCTCTTGATCAAGTATTTTTGATAGCATATATGTCAAGATTTATGCAGTAGAGAAAAACTCAAACAGGTTATCAATCACTACAAACACCATAAAATAAGCTCCAAGACTCATGACAAGGTGGATCCAAAACAAGGTAACCAAGACTGACTGAAACTATCAGTGCCAAGATACATCTTTCAAACTCAAACACTTATTCACCATGTTGTCCCAAAATGGATTGAAATACTAAGGTGGGAGCATGATAACAGTTAGAAGATTTATGCTATTTGACTACAGCAAATGAATATGTGGTATCTTTAAACTCTAAATTGTAACAAGAATATGTGAACATCAGTTATCTCAAGTTAACAAAAACTAGCATTGCAGATACCTCGTTTCAGCTTCATTAATCTAGAATGGCTAGAAACGTGAAGGAAAAAGCATGATATATGACACACATATTAACTAAATCACACATGAGCATATAATCGAGAGTATATAGCAGAGAATGAAACAACACACTCATCGTGCCCACACATCTTAAAGCATGCTTTGGATATCATCTCCTAGTATCCAAACATGACATGAAGAAGAAAAGAATACAACATAGTATTCAGGACTAGTGCTATTCCAACAACATACATGGACTCGACAATGTCATTTACCATATCATTAAAATTCCAAGTTATGAGATTTAAAGATATTGTTAAGAGTGCACATGCCAGCAAACAAACCATATATCATTTAAACCAACAAAAAATCTCAAGAATAGTTTAAACACATGAATCATGGCATGAGAACATGAATACAATCTGTTTCAAATACTTGGAAGTGTTTAAGAGATGTATCATGTGGGTTCTTGTGTCATAATATCAAATGGTTTCAATGTTTAAACAAACCTAAAAGGACAGCCAGGGGACTCATTTTTACATTGATCTAGGAACTATGAGTTAATAAGAGAGTGAGAAAACCTGTCACAACATGACCTGAACTAAAAGCTCATGTTGTGTTTAACCATACAAAATCTGATTTGAGAATAACTTCTGTTACTCCAACAAATGGCATGAAGTTAAAGACCTTTGAGTCTCCAAATATCAACAACAGGCAGTGTAAAGAAACAAATCCTAAAATCAAAAGATTGCAACATACCAAAACAACATTGATGATAACAGTTTCACCTATGATTGCCAAATAGATTCCCTACAAACTTCCTATTATTCATACTATCAGGATATAAAAAAAACAGTTTCACTCACAAGCGCAAACATAATATTTTCGAATTGTTAACAGATGATAAATGCTAATAGGATAAAAGATAGTGAGAGAAAAATCTTGCCATGACCTTATATCCTTGAATCAAAACCTTCAGGCCATTCTAACAACCTTGTCATGACATAAACAAATAGGGATCCGGGGCGGATGATAATAGTTTGTACACGCAAAACAAACCTCCTTATCACAGAAGAGAGATTCTCCACAACTTATGCATGAGGCTCATGTTATCAGTTAATGGAGGAGGGTAGGAACCACTACAAGCCAACAGGAATCCGAGCAAGCTAACATGTCCTTGGGGAGCAAAATATATTGAAAACAGTCTAAACATGCACCATTTTATTATGAAGGCATGATACATTCCAAGATGTTCAACAACATATGTTACTAAGTAAACACATCCAATATCAACATTTAAGCATAATATCAATGTAGGCATGTCATGATATGGGAAAAAAAAGATAGGGATACCTAAAAGAGCAATATATTCTTAAAGTCTTAATAGGATAAGACTTGTTTTCTTTGCAGTAGCCTTGCTCTCACCTTCCCAACAACCTCTTTACTTGCTCAGCTAGAATCTTAGGGCTTCTTTTCTGAGTTGAAAGTCTTGTTATTTATAGGAAAAGGCCAAGAACTCAAAGTATGACCAAAATACACATTATGCCAACATTACCCTTCTTCCCTCGTGTGAAGCCTTACACTTGCTGAACCACAATCTTCTAATATCTTTTGAACATCTGAACCAAGTTGGTGTGAAGTGATTGGTGAGAGGCTAAAGGAATAAACAATACTTTCCTCCCTTGAAAAGTTTCTCTCACCTCTTGATAAACTTGCCTTACCTTTGCATAACTAATGTTATTTTAATGTTACCACTTGCAAGGAAACATGGAAGAGGTTATAATCACCCTAATCTAGTCGTTAAACAACAGAAAAATGGAAGTCTTGGTGATTAGAAGTGGTTTTGTATCATTATGTACAAGTTGGTTGTTTAAAATTCAAGAAATGAACGCCTATCTTCCAAGCTTCGTATCTCTCAGCTCACTCTGAGGTTTGAGGAGTTCTAGTACTTTTTGGAAAGCCCTCAATGCCCTCTAAAACTTTCATGTTGGACCCAAGTTCTGAATCACAAGGGAACTTAGCGAAAAATGAGGTTAAAGTTGGTTGTTTATTAGGGCAAAAAGTGCTGAATTTTCACTAAGTCTTGGGTCAGTTTGGCTTCCAAGCTTCATAACTCACAAACCATGCATTTTTAGGAGAAAAGTCATATTTAACACTTTGAAGATCTTGGAAATATCTTCCACTTGGGCTTTGAGTCACTCCATTTAGATGTGTGATTTGGAAGTTATGATTATTTCAAGTTAGCACAAGAGAGGGAAATTTCACATATGAAAACTTAAATGATCAAACACTTACTTCCTTTGCAAGAAACTCCTTGAAACTTGATCTTGATACTTTGAATCATCAATAAGACATATTATGATGAGTTGAGGCATTAGAGGTTTCATTTGGTTCAAAATCCCCAAAGATCAGAGTTTCAGGCAAAACCCTAATTTTGACTGTGACTGCATTGGGACAAACCTTGGCGATCTGGCTTCTTTCTTCACATCTAAAGCTCATAGAAGACCTTTATGGATGTTTACTAACTCATGGAGCCATGGTTTAGGGTTTGAAGGCACCTCTTGATGAAAATCAAAACCAAAGATCCATATGTTCTAGCAGAAACCCTAATTTGGAGGCAGGGTGAAACTGTGGTTTAAACTAATCATGATGAGAGCCAGATGACCTTGAATTCTTGTTGAGTGAGACCTCTTGGATGTAGGTAACTCAAATGGTTGATGAACCAAGCAAATATTGACTTGATAGGGTAAAATTCTTCAGTGATTCCTTAGGTTAAAACCCTGATTCCATACTTTGGTCTGGTGATCCTTTTGTTGACTTGACTTGATTCAAAGTCTTGAGATCTTGGTTCCACGCAACTAGTGAACCTTTGTGATGATTGCATGGAGTCAGAGGATACCTTAGGAGGCCTTGAATTTCTCTGTATAAACCCTAATTTCAAACATAAGAAAAACAAACTGCGAGATATGGGTTAGTTAAATAGTGCATATATGATTGATCCTAAATGTCTATGCAAGATGATATGACATCTAAAGGGTAAAATTTGGGGTACAACAATGTATTCCTCTTTTGTTTCTAGGATAACAAGATGGTAAATCATCTTGTTGATCCTGTTCCTCCTTGTCTTCTTCATGGACTTCTTCCTTGGCTTTAAAATAGCTATTGATTAACCTGCTTCTGTAGGTTTTTGAGGTATTGATGACGAAGTCTTGTCTGAAGAATTTAGGGTAGAGGACATAGACCCAGTAGTAGATACTTCAGAAACCGCTGGCTCTGAAGGTCTTGGATCTTCAGACTCGTAGAGTACTCTGTGACTTCTGTCACAACAAAGATTTTCTCGCTCTCAGCTGAAGATTACATGATGTTTTGGTGGATGTTGATGAAAATGAACTAGGCTTCCGTTTCTTTTATAATGCCTTCTGAGTAACCAAAACGACATAATTAAATCCTTTGCTTGATTCTTGAAACTGTTACGACCAATAAATATTTAACATGCACTGTACAATCCTTAATGATCCTTGTTACTTAATTGTTTTCTCTTCCTTAGAAAATGGTCACATAATAATGCTCTGCTACGCAATTATTACTATAATTCTTTTTTTTTTCTTTTATTCTTTTTTATGTGACAAAATGGGGAGAAAGATATAGTAGTATTTAATTAGAAACTGAACTCATTCAGTTTATACATATTGTTCATTTATAATTTTTTTTTTAAATTTCTGTTATTATGGTTATTTTTCCCGGACGACACATTTTAGCTTTCTTGTACATAGAACTAAGGAGGAGCTTACAAACCTCAACCTTAGACTATTAGACTCAGAAAAAGCTTACAAACCTTGTACTCTGATGTTGCCAAAGAAAGACAAAATATTTTTTTGGTTTTTCTTAAATATAGAACTGATGGGGAGCTTACAAACCTTAACCTTGGACTATTAGAATCAGAGGGAGCTTACAAACCTCAATCTCTGATGTTACTAAGAAACCTAAAATACTTTTTCTTGAATATAGTACTTAGGGGGAACTTACAAAACTCAACTATGGACTATTAGACTCAGGGGGAGCTTACAAACCTCATACCTTGATGTTGCCAAGAAAATTATAAATGTCCAACATTGTCATTTAAATACTTATGTTTATCCTCATTTTCAATGAGGAGTTGGTTAGAACGAGATTTTTTCATGACCTATAATCCTTGGGTTTTGATAATAACAAAAGTAATAAAAGAACAATGGTATTATTTGATCTGTGTTTCAAGTATGTAGGTTTTAATGCTTAAAGACATACATTCAGAATCTGATATAAGGACACACTTGAGAGGAGCTAAATTACTAGCTTCTGGTGATGCAGAATCTGAAGAAAACTCTCTAAGTGATGTCTGGCATAGAATCTGAAGCTGAAGGACTCAGCATAAGAAGAAGCAGCATATTGTCTCTACACTTGGTGAATGTAATTGGATTCCAGTGATCATTCAGGGTTAGTGTTAAATCTGAAGCTATTTGTATTGCAGAAAACAAGTTGCATTGTCAAATTAGTTTTTCATCTAGAGTATAAGATCACAAGGCTCAAGAAGAATTGACATGCTTTACAAATATCTACTCTCAACAGCTCTATAGTACAAGATCTCATAGAAGACGCAATGTTTAAACATGTTACACAATGTGTCGTACCCCAAATTCTGACCATATTTCTTTTTTAATTACTTATATATATAAAAATAATGATAATAAGTAGTTTATATTTCTAAAGAAAATAAAATACTATTGCTATGCACTTATGGAAAAAAGAAAAGGAGAGAGGAATGAAAAATGTAGTATAGAAGTGCAAATTAGAAATTAGACTTTTATTAGTATGTTACTCTTTAAATTTAATTTCATTTCGAATAAACATGGTAGTTTGTTTGGTAGAGGAGTAGGCCTGAGGATTGTAAGGGAGAGTGCATGAGTTCGAATCCTACCTACTCAACCAAGCCATGATTCCATCCAGATTCATTGTCTTGGGATTTAAGAAATAGGAAAAAATTAGGTTAAATCAAATTACTATAAAAATAGATAATCACATTTAATTTCTTAACCTGATTTTTCCCTATAAATAGAACCTCATACTCTACTATTTTCTGACCCACAATTCACATATTTTTATCTCAAAGTTATTGTTCTTTACACTGAAGAACAACAACAAATAAACCTAAGCCTCCATAATCATCAATCTTTTCAAAGAAGGGAGGGTACTAGCAAAGGAGTCCAGGATCGAAAACGTGAAGGGCAAGGATAAAAAAGGGAGAATCTTATTTTTAACCAGGGAAATCCTCCTCCTTGTAGGTTGGTTCTTCATCCCCATTTATTCCATTGCACAAAATTGTGTTATCTGTTATATGATTTTTTGTGATTGTGTGGTCGATAAATCATTGAAATATATTCAAAAGTCAATTTTCAAATTAAAACCATAACTAAATTTTAAATCAATGAATATATTTGATCGTGAAGGCTTGATCAGATCATGTGAAGAGCCAAGAAGGACCTCTGAGATGCTGGATGTGAGGTAAGGAGGAGGGGGAGTACCTGCAAGGCACTCTGACGCTCAAGTAAGAAAGGGTCAAAGAAAAGGGGAAAATACAAAGTATGAGTTCTTAGGATGATTATTTGATGCCTGAACCTCTCAAGAGAGAGGGTTTATATAATTCCCCCAGTGCGTGGCCAACGGTCCCTATTTTTGGGGCAAAATAACCATTTCCCGAAGAATAGGTAACTGCCAAAAACTAGCCGTTATGTCGGGCAGGGTGCCCAAAACTAGTCGTTATGCCGGGCAAAGGCATAGTTCCAGGCACGTGACCATGACCTTTCTTGGATAATGAAGCCGTGTGTGACGGGCAGAATTACCGGGGAGGAGCGAATGACCCTGGAGTCCATCCGTCCATGTGTGCCCGGTTGAAGGGAAGAAAGGTAAATTCTGCCCCTTGTTGACTGGACTTAGGCAATTGGGCCGTTCTGGGAGCAGAAGTGAATTGGGCCATGTTTAGCCATTGGTCCAGTCCAGAATACGAGTGCCTCCAAGTCGTTGCTCCTGAGCATGGGAGTGATGACTTAAGGATAGCCCGTAGCTCCGGGGAGTTGTGAAAGAGTCTTCGTTTGGTGACGGAGGGGAGTTGTCTCGTGGTGCCTGATAGTTTCGTTGCTCGCGAGGTTCACAACACTCTTTGGTTTGCCCGTCATTCGGGGAGACCAACGAATAGAAGAAATTGAAGCGATGGGGCGCCACGTGTGCCTCGAGCCCTGTGATGTCTTGAATAGGCAATTATCGCTAGTTTAGGCCATAATGACCTATCCGAGCATGCTTTTGCACGTGTTCTCAACTGTATATAAGGAGAGAGGGTCTAATCATTTTCACTTTCGTTTCTCTTTCTTCTTCTTCATCTTCCTCAGAGAACACAGCTCATCGCCGCCGTCGACCGTCGCTTCAACCACCGTGAAAAGCTTCGAGCACTTCTTCACAACCTCTTTGACCACGTAAGTCATCTAATTCCTTGTTTTCTTCCATCTTTTTCATCCTTGTTTTAGCATACATGTGGTTAGGTTAGTTTTAGTTGAGATAGTGGCGCTTTTTTGGCGGCTGTTGGTGGTGGACGGTGGCTAGGCCATCTTCTGCTGATGATATGGCCGTCAGAGCCTTTTAGAGAGCTAAGAGTAAGGCGGTTTCCAGCTCTATCCCGACGATAGCGCAAGTGTAACCGTCGTGGCTACCCAGTCTTCCGGCGTTCTGATGAAATTTCTGATGAATGTATGAATTTTCTGGTGGATCTTCAAACGGAAACTGGGTAGCGGTTCGGGGAAGTTCCTCGTTGTATGAGGGATTTGCCCCAAGTATCTCCTCGTGAGAGACTCTTGTGTTTTTTTAAACTTAGGGCTTAGGCTGGGGACGCCGTCCTCGGCCCTTTGCGCGCCCTTTCACTTGACTAGTGGTGGAAGGGTGGATTTGATTTCGCGTCGAATTCACTTTTGTCCTCTATTTTTCAGGTGATCGAGATGGCGATAGGGCCCGAAAGAGAAGGTCTAAAAGACTAATCCGAGGAGAGCTTCGTGGAGAGTAGCGACACATAAGTTTCAACTGTCCCCAGCGAAGTCGGGGAGGAGCTCGAACATGATTCCGCGGAGGAATGGTCGGTGGCGGAGCCTGCCGAGCATGAATCTACCTTCGCGACTTACACATGGGATGTCTTCACGCTCGTGGGACCAGAGGGGGAGTGGAAGGTGCCCTTCCCCTCCCAAGATGATCGGATCTGCACGGATTATGAGGAGAGATTCTCCATGTATGAGTACGCCTTTAAGATTCTTCATTACTTTGTGCACCTGGATCTGGCCCCGTCATAATTGAACCCTAATTCATTGGCGTTCATTCGCGCCTTTGAACTGACCTGTTAGTTCCGGAAGATAGGAGCCACTCTGCCTTTGTTCTTCACTATCTTTCATCTTCAGAGGCAGGTCACGGGGAGAAGATATGGCTGGGTGTCGCTGAAGCAACCTCAGAAGCTGTTTAAACCCTTTTCGAAGTCTATATAGACATTCAAGGAAAAGTTCTACGTCATTGAGCCTATGTCGGAATGGGCCCAAGATAGCACGTACAGTTGGGCAGTGTCCACGGAAGAGAATGGTAACGTCATGCGTGACGAGGAAGGGAAAGTGATTGGGGACAGGGAGTTCAAACTTACCTTTCGTTGGAGTGGGAGACATTTTGCTCAGGAGCCTGCCGGTTATGTTGCTCAGCCGAGCATGTTGGACGAGAAAGACTTAGTTGCTTATGAGACGTTGGTGAACTATGTCAACTCTTTTCGGCTTGCTGATTGTTGGACGAAGAAGGGTGACTGGATTTTTGAGGACGATGGTAGTCAGCGGGTGGATTACCATTACATTAACACGAAGGCGTTTTTGGAGTGCGAGACTCCTGCAGACGCTTTCAGACTGCTCGTTAGTTTTAGATTTTTGACATGCCCGACTTGTATTTTCTTTGCCATCTTTGTTGTGTTTTTCGCAGGTGAGATACCTTCCGCCCATGAAAGAATGGTGAAGAAAGCTATAGCGAGGAGCAAGCCTGTGACAGCCGCTTCAAAGTTCTAATTTTCCCAGTGGATGCCTCCTCCTCTACCACAGACGACGAGGTCTTCGCCTGTTCCCACTTCTGCTCAGGGGTCTCCAGTGCTCGGTGCTTCAAGGTTTAAGCGGACCAGGGCCAATGAGCTGGTGGATCTTAGCCGGGCGGCTGAAAAATGTAAGTTCGAACTTCCTCCTTGTCTTCATGATAGGAAATATTTGGAGGGGACGTCTCTGGTGGTTCCCTGGGAAGAATCTCTCAAGCTGGAAGGCATGGACTGTCCGAGTAGATGGGCATTGTTGGTGCAAGATGCCTTTATTGTGGTTCGTGTTTTAGAGATGGCGGCGGTGTATGCCGAGGGTGACACCTCCTCCAAACTTGAGCTGAAGAGAGCCCAGGCGACGATAACTACCCTGGAGGAGAAATTTAAAAAGGCCAAGGAGGAGGCCAATGGTGCCTCTGCTACGAGGAAGAAATCGGACGAGGAAGCGGCCCAGTTAAGGGGAGAGAATGAGACTCTGAATGTCGAGAAGAAAGCGGCCGAGGATCTGGTCGAGCAGCTGAGATCCATAGGTTCTCCAGCCGAGGATGAGCCCGAGGACGTAAGGGCGCTGAAGACTAGGACGGAGCTGGTTGCTCGCATGGTTCGGGCAGAAGAGGACGTGTATTCCATTGGGGAGGAATCGTTCGAGAATGATGTGGCCCAACATAGGTTGGTGAACCCAGGCGTCCAGATTACCAAGGAGGGTACCAACTTTCTCAGCCATGTGGAGAATGGCAAGATAGTTGTCCTTGAGTTCCTCAATATTGGTGTCGAGCACGCCCGTCCCGAGGAAATCCAGTCGCCGCGGCATATCCTCGAGCAGTCGGAGTTCGACCAGGATTAGTCAGAGTGGATGGAAGAATGATTTCTTTTTGTCTTGTTGTAATGTATTCGGCCTGCGTGCCGTGTTTTGATGTAACTTTATTTTGTTTGGGGGGAATGGCCCCCTTATTTTGTAATATGCACAGCTTGTGGCCCTAGTGGCCACTCAAATTTAATGTGTGTATCCGATCAGTGTGGCCTGTTTTGTATGTTTGCGCGTGTCTTTTACTGCTTATTTTTACTAAGTGTTGTACTGTTCTTCGATATGCTTTTGTGCCCATATAGGGATCACTTTGATTTATTTTAAGCTTTAGGGAATTGCTCGACGTTGTTGTGTTCGACAGTGAGGGGGACTGGTCGAACGACCGGGGAATATCCGGGCGAGAGAGCGGAACTCAGGCCGCATTTGAGGCCTGAGTTCGCGACGTGAACCTCCCATCGCGAGCTGGGTGTTCTTCATATCGTGGTACTTTGACGACAGTGGTGCTCGGTTGAGGGACCGCTATCGGACAGGGACCTAGGTCGCTCTTGAGCGGGGTCCTGCCTTATCTGGCATGCAACGCTTGTACCTAGGCGTGCATCATGGTCGGGACGCGACGTTCGTCATTTTGACCGACAATTAAGGCCTTAGCTATAGTATTGCTTTAGCTTCTCGGCGTTCCATGGTCGATCAAGTTCTTCCCCGTTGAGATGTTCTAGGTAGTAGGCCTCATTCTCTATTTTTGCTCGGACGTGATAGGGTCATTCCTAGCTAACGGCGAGTTTGCCTTCGCGAGAGTCCTTATGTTTCCTTCTCAGGACAAGGCTGCCCACTTCAAACTCTCGTCGTATGAATTTGACGTTGTGCCAGATGGCAATTTTTTGTTTTAATAAGGCTTCGCGGAGGGCTGCCCCTGATCGGACTTCCTCGACGAGGTCGAGTTCCTCCCGTAGTGCCTCGTCGTCCATTTCCTCGTCCATGGGTGATTCGGTCCGCCGGGAGGGCATGTGAACTTCGATGGGGATTACAACTTCGGTCCTGTAGGCCAGGCGAAAGGGTGTTTCCCCAGTTGAAGAGTGTGAAGTCATGCAGTATGCCCATAGGACGTTGTGCAGCTCCTCGACCCAAGCTTTCTTTGTTTCGTCTAGCCTTCGCTTGAGGTCTCGAAGGATGACTCGGTTTGCCGCTTCGGCTTGCCCGTTAGTCTAGAGATGTTCGACGGATGTGAAGTGTTGTTTCGTGCCTAACTGAGCGACGAAATCCTAGAACTTCCTATCCGTGAATTGTGTCCCATTGTCCGTGACTAATGCCTGGGGATGCCAAAACGTGCAAGGATGTTTCGTTTGTAGAAAAACAGTATGTTAAGGGTTGTTATCTTGGCTAGAGCTTCTGCCTCTATCCATTTTGTGAAGTAATCAACGCCTACTATTAAGTATTTGTTCTGGTTTGATCCTACTACGAATAGCCCCAGGATGTCCAGGCCCCACCAGGAAAATGGCCACGGGGAGGACATAGCCTTGAGCTCGTTAGGTGGAGCTAGGTGCATGTCCCCCTGTCGTTGGCATTCATCGACTTCCTCACGTGCTCTTTAGCATCTTGCTTCATGGTCGGCCAATAGTACCCTGCCCGAAGAGCTTTCCAGGCGAGGGATCTTCCTCCGAGATGTTGGGCATTGATTCCTTCCTGGATTTCGTGCAGGACGTGGGTGACCATCTCCCCCTCGCCTATAGAGTTTGTCTTCAACCAGGACGTAGGAGCAGGCCCTGCGCCTGACTGTGCTGGCTTCTTTGGGATCGGACGGAAGTTCGTCCCTAGAGAGGTTGTTATATACATAGGTCATCCAGCAGTTGCTGTCGCCGATTACCTATACGTCGAGGGTCAGGGACGCCTTCTCGATACTAGGTCTAGGAAGTACCTCTTGGATGACAGGCTTGTTTCCGCCCTTTTTCTTCGTGCTTGCCAGTTTAGACAATACGTTTGCTCTGACGTTATGTTCGCGGGGAACATGCTTTACTTCTACTGCGGCGAACTTCGTTATTTTTTCTTTGACCAGGGCTAAGTATTCGGACAGACTGGCATTTTTGGCTTGGTATTCTCCTTGAACCTAGAGGGCTACGAGTTACGAATCCGTGCATATGACTACCTCTTCTACCCCGAGATCTTCGGCCAGGCGCAAGCCGGCGAGGAAGGCTTCGTACTCAGCCTGGTTGTTAGAGGTCTGGAAGGATAAGGTAAGTGATACCTCCACGATGATTCCCTCTTCATTTTCCAATAAGATGCCTACCCCGCTTCCTGCCGAGCTGGAAGCCCCGTCTACGAAAATGGTCCACTTGCGCGCCCCGTAGATGGGGAAATATGCAAATTTCATTTCGGCGACGAAGTCGCCAAAGCTTGGGATTTGAGGGATTTTCTGATTTCATACTGAATGTCAAATTCGGACAGCTCTAGCGACTATTTGAGCATTCTGCCGGCCATGTCTGGTCCTTCCAGCAGCTGCTTTACGGGCTGATCTGTCCGGACCACGATCGTGTGGACCAGGAAGTAGTGTCTCAGTCTTCTAGCGGCGTTGATGAGGGACAGCGCTACCTTCTATGTCTGCTGGTATCTCAGCTCTGGTCCTTGCAGTACTTTACTGGTGAAATATATGGGCCTTTGCCCATCAGGTGTTTCGCGGATAAGAGCGGCACTCACGGCCTAAGTTGCTAGGGGAGACATAAATATAGAGTTTCGCCGTTGTCTGGTCGAGAAAGGACTGGTGGCTCAGACAGTTTCCGTTTCAGATGAAGGAGAGCCTGGTCGCATTCCTCTGTCCATTCAAACACTGCCTCCTTGCGAAGGAGTTTGAAGAATGGCAGGGCGTGCTGGGCAGACTTGGCCGCGAAACGGGACAAAGATGCGAGCATCCCGTTGAGGGACTAGATGGATTTCTTCGATACATGTCGGGGTTGGCCTCGATTCCTCGTTTTGTCAGGTAGAAGCCGAGGAACTTGCCTGCCCGTACTCTGAACGTGCACTTCTCAGGGTTGAAACGCATCCGGTATTTCCTGGCCTGTTCAAAGACCTTTCTTAAATGGGCAGTATGATCGGTTTCCTCGTGGGATTTCATGATCATATCATCCATATAGACTTCGAGCATGTCGCCTATCTCTCCCCAGAAGACCTTGTCCATCATCCTCTAGTAGGTCGCACTGGCGTTCTTCAGGCCGAAGGGCATTACGTTGTAGTAATAGTTGCCCGATTCGGTCATGAAGGCCGTGTATTTTTTATCGCTCATTTCCATTGGTATTTGATTATAGCCCAAATATGCGTCCATGAATGATAATAGTTTTAAACCAGCAGAGTTATCAACAAGTTTATCAATATTGGGGAGGGGGTAGGCATCCTTCGGGCATGCCTTATTAAGATCGGTATAATCAACACACATTCGCCATTTGCCATTAGATTTTTTCACTAGTACAATGTTGGGCATCCAAGTGGTGTACTTGGCTTCCGATATAAATTTTTCCTCGAGGAGGTCTTTTACAGCTTGTTATGCAGCCTCTGTTTTTTCTGGAGACTGCTTCCTTCTACGTTGTGCTGCTACTTTGATGGTTGGGTCAATCGTGAGTTGATGGCAGGCGACGGACAGGTACAGGCCGAGAATCTACGCGGCACTCCAGGCGAACAGGTCTGCATTCTCTCGAAGACAGGCTTTGAGTTGCTTCTGTGTGATGTCGGGGAGACCGATCCTTATCTTTACTCCCCGCTGAGGGTCGTTGCTGAGCAGGACAAGCTCGAAGTCACCATCCGGGATGGGGCTCATCAGATGGGAGTTGTTGCTAGTCGAGGTGGATGAGCTGCTCGGGCTGGGCTGGTCTTCCTTCTGGTCATCTTCGGTGAAGCGGCTATCGAGATCGACGGAGTCGACACGAGGGAATGGCTTGGCTTCCTCTGAGCTGCTGGGAAAGGCTGGCTTGTTGGGCGTCTTCGGCTTGGAACCAATGGCGTTGAGTCCCTTGGTGACCGCCTCAAAGCATCATCATGCAGCTTCGATGTCCCTGTGCAATGTGGCCACCATACCTTTTGAAGTGTAGTACTTCATTTTGAGATGGACAGTGGATGACACAGCTACCAGCTCGGCTAAGGTTGGGCGCCCGAATATACACTGGTAGAGAGATGGGTAGTCGATTACCAGGAACTGCACTTTAATGGATCTAGCCGTCTCCGCGGAGCCAAAGGTCACGATCAGCTCTACGTATCCCCAGGGTTTCGTGACCGACCCATTGAAACCCTGGAGGTCGGAACCCACATATGGAGTAAGATGCGATTCGTCCAGCTGAGGGTAGAGAAAATCTATGAGTACATAATATCGACCGAGCTGCCTTGGTCGATAAGAATCTTGCGAAGGTCAAAATTAGCCATCTGGGCCCGGACAAGCAGTGGGATACTTGAGTTCGGAGACCCTCTGAGGAGTTCTTCCCTGTAGAAGGAGATGGGGGTTGATCCCTTCTGGGCCTTGTCGAGCTTTGTCACCTTGCTGGAGCTTGTGTTGATCAAGTGCTCTAATTTTCTCTTCACGGAGCCCACAATGGCTTTATTGAAGCCCTCTTCGGAGATGACCATTGCGGAGGGGAACGTCTCCCACGGGCTGTGGGCCACGAAGTAGGTGGGATCGTTGAGCTCATCTAGGATGTAGAAATCCTCCGGTCGCGATACGGACATGGCGACTTGGAAGTTGGCCTCTTCCGAGGAAGACACCTCTTCTTGTACCTTTTTTGACTCCTGAGCGTCTTGCTGGGGAGCATCTTTCTTTATTGTAAACCGCTTCAGGTGGCCATCCCTGATCAGTATTTCTATAGCATCCTTCAAGTGGATGCAGTCTTCGGTGGTGTGGTCGTGACTCTTATGGAAACGGCAGTACTTTGATTTGTCGACGTTGGGCTTGGTCGGTATCTGCTTGGGGAATCGGAGTCTTGCCTGTTTAAACTCCTAGTTAGCGCACTCAAATAGAATCTTTTCCCTGGAGACAGTCAGGGGAGTGTAGTCGTGGAACCTGTCGGAAGGTCCCTTGTTGTCCCTGGATTCCCGGGGACGATCTTCGAGCCTTCTTTCCCCCCCGATGAGATGTTAAGGGCCCGTCGCCTTTGGAGGCCCGAGCATTCTCCTGGTGGCGGGAGGCTCGGACGGAATTGGCTGCTTCCTTTTTCTCGTACTGAATGTACGACTGCGCCTTGAGGAGGAAGGCGCCCAGGTTTCTTGGAGGTGCGAGGCTGACAGCTTTAGAAAACTCTGAGTGTGGGCGGAGTCCCTGTTCGAGCAGAAATTTTTTCATGTAGTCGGTAGTGGGGACTTACACAGCTTCTTTGTTAAACCTCTCGATATATGCTCGGAGAGGTTATCCTTCCCTTGGATTATAACCCCAAGGGAGGCTTCCGTCTTGGGATGGCGGCGCGACGCTGTAAAGTGCTTAGAAAACATTCTGTCCAGCTGCTTCCACGAGGTGATTGACTCCTCGGGCAGTTGCTTGTACCAAGTTATTGCCCTTTTTCGAAGCGTGGTTGGAAACAGGCGACACTTGATGGCGCCCTAGACGCCACGGTAATCTAATAACGCATCGATGTTCTGGATGTGCTCATCGGGGTCAGTCGTTCCGTCATACGTACCCAAAGTTGGGGGCTTCTCCAAGCCTTTGGGAAGCGCATAGCCAAATCTCTTAGGACAATGGGCCGTGGGGCTCATCGTCGCTGCTAGAACTGGTCCGGGAAGGGGAACGAACAACTCGCTCGTGACGACGACTTCTTTGGGGTGAAGGTGTACGGGCCCGACCCTTTGATCTGACCGGGGGTGACTGTTTATCTCTGTGAGTTCTCTTATGGCTGGGAGAGTGTTGATTTCGCGAGGAAACGTGATCGCGCTTCTGAACAGCATGAGATTCAGGTTCTTGGCGCACTCGACGGTCGACTTCCCGTCGGGGTTGCGGATTCTTGGATCGTCGTCAATTCTTCCTCGGAGGGGGGGATCTTGGACGGACAGATTCCTCCAATGCCCTGATCCTCTCATTTTGTTGAAGGATCAAGAGATTGGTCTTGTAGATCGCTTCGAGGAGAGCCACCACGGCCGGGTCGGTCTTGGGTGGAGCTAGAACGAGCTGAATGGCCAGCAGGGGCTGGTCGTTGTCACGGTCAACAGGAGTAGGGGAAGGAGAGGCGGTAGCCCCGTCTCTCAGAGGACGGGCGTCCCCTCCAAGGAGGGATGAAGAACCATCAGCATCAGTTTTGTTGACGGGGAGGATGGAAAGATGGTGAGCACCTTTGACGTGATCTTGAGAGGCCATAATAGTAATCGTGGACGATGAATGTGTTTTGGTCTTAGAATCTGAGGTGGATGTTAAGATAGGGAGAACAAGTTTCTCAGAGACGACGCCACTGATCGTGAAGGCTTGATCAGATCCTGTGAAGAGTCAAGAAGAACGTCTGAGATGCTGGATGTGAGGTGAGGAGGAGGGGGTGTACCTGCAAGGCACTCCGACGCTCAAGTAAGAAAGCTTCAGAGAAAAGGGGCAAGTACAAAGTATGAGTTCTTAGGATGATTATTTGATACCTGACCCTCTCAAGCGAGAGGGTTTATATAATGCCCCCAGCGCGTGGCCAACGGTCCCTATTTTCGGGGCGAAATAATTGTTTCCCGAAGAATAGGTAACTGCCAAAAACTAGCTGTTATGTCGGGCAGGGTGCCCAAAACTAGCCGTTATGCCGGGTAAAGGCGTAGTTCCGGGCACGTGCCCATAACCGTTCTTGGATAATGAAGCCGTGCGTGACGGGCAAAATTACCTGGGAGGAGAGAATGACCCTGGAGTCTATCCGTCCATGTATGCCCGATTGGAGGGTAGAAAGATAAATTCTGCCCCTTGTTGACTGGACTTAGGCAATTGGACCGTTCTGGGAGCAGAAGTGGATTGGGCCATGTTTAGCCATTGGTCCAGTCCAGAACAATATTCAATTTTAAAAAATATACAAATCAATTTTTTTTACACTAGTAATCAATTAACCTTTTTTTAATAACTTGAATAATAATTATTTTTATTTTTTATTAATAAAAAAAACACTAATTTTTTTTTTTAAAAACTGAACCCAAATCCTAATGACCTTGATTAACATGTTTCAAATACAAACGCTAATAAAAATCAAACAGACCGAATAAAGAGGCTTGATCTTGTTCTCCATTTTTCAATGCTCATGGAAACATAATAACCTTAATACACACTTAATTCAAATCGTCACTGCTATAACTTAGTATTACACAATTCAAACTATTTAAAACATATATAAATAACAGCAAGATAATGCATGAGGAGGCATAATGATAATGGTTAAGATCCCGAAGTGAATGATAAGGGTTAAAGTCATTATTTCTTAGTGTGATGCACGGGGTATCACAAAATTATCTAAGCAACTGGGATATGTATAAATAAATATTTAAATGTACAAAAATATCATAGAAAATATGACCTTGGTAAACAAGTCTGTAAAAATTATATTTAATAAAACTTTGACCCTTAATTGAATAAAAAAAATGAGTAATTAAATATTCAAAAATATAAAAACTAAATATATCCTTATTAAAAGTTAGGTGATTAATAGAATATAGTTAGAAATAATAATTTAATAATTAGTTTAATAAAAAATACAAAAAAAAATGTTTATATAATTAAATATATCAATTAGTATAAGATTAATTTTGTTAAATAGGAATAATTAAATCTAATTATCTTCTTTCAAACTAATATAATACTTTCCCTTATAATAAATAATAAAAAGAATCCAAAAATAGGATTTGGAATTTAAATTAGTTAGGAGTTAACTCTAGGATAATAAGGAAAATTAGGAGTTGGGACTAATTCTTAAAAATTGGGTTGATATAAAAACAAATATATACGTAGTACAATTAATCTTGGAATGTTAATTAATCAAGAATTATGAACAGTATGGAAAATAGGGTTAATTCTTTGGGATGATTTTGGGATAGTTTTAGGGATATTTTAAGAAAAATTAAGGGGATAAAATTTAAGGTTTTTTGGGATAAATAAAATTGGGATAAGGGATAAGGGTTATGAGTTTATAATATTATATTATTTTCACAATGAAATTAAAAAGGGATATTTTTATAAAAAAAATGGGATATTAGGGATATAATAGGGATAGAAACTTTGAGATTAGACTCTTAAGCTCCAAGAGTGTAAATATAGGGCAAGAGATTAGGATTTTGGATTAGACACTTAAGCTCCAAGAGTATAAATATAGGGCAAGGGGTTAGGATTTTAGGATTAGACTCTTAAGCTCCATAAGTATAAATATAGGGCAAGGGATTAGGATTTTTGGATTAGACTCTTAAGTTCCAAGAGTATAAATATAGGGAAAGGGATTAGGATTTTGGGATTAGACTCTTAAGTTCCATGAGTATAAATATAGGGCAAGGGATTAGGATTTTGGGATTAGACTCTTAAGTTCCAAGAGTATAAATATAGACCAAGTTATTTTGATTTTGGGATTAGACTCTTAAGCTCCAAGAGTATAAATATAAGGCAAGGGATTAAGATTTTGGGATTAGACTCTTAAGCTCTAAGAGTATAAAATATAGGGCAATGGAGTAAGATTTTGGGATTAGACTCTTAAGCTCCAAGAGTATAAATATAGGGTAAGGGATTAGGATTTTTGGTATAAAACTCTTGGTATCCGAGAGTATAAACATTGAATTAGGAATAGGGATAGAACTGTGGTGATCCAAGAGTATAAATAAAGGATTAGGGATAGGTATAGGGATAGGAGCTAGGGGAGGTGAACTACGGATACTATGATCCTTCAAATTTGAGGGTACGTAGGCGTAGGATTGTAAACCCTAGCGAGTACAATAATAATAAAAAAATTAGGGTTCCCCTTCTATATTAAGGTCATCTTCTTTGTATCATACTAATAGGAATTTTGTAAATAAAAATAAAAGATCAAATATTCAAGTAACAAGCAAACACGCCCTAGAACTTAAGACGGATCCCATTGAGTACAATGGAGGTGAGGGTGCCTAACACCTTCCTCTCGCCTAACCGATTCCCGAACCTTAGTGTCTCTCCCTTAGGATTTAGGTTTTATCATTATTTTCCTGTCCTTAGGATGAATAAAGGATGTTGGTGACTCGATATTTTTGCCGGCCGCGACAGGTTGCGACTCTGCTGGGGAATCTTATACTTCCCTAAAAGAGAGTCCATCCTAACCTGGGGTTTTAGGGTTCTTATTTGTTTGTCTTGTTTTTTTCCTGTTTTTTCTATATATTTTTATGATTATTTTATACTTTATGATTATTATTATATATATGTTTATTTATGCTTAGTATATATTGTATATTCATAAATTGTAATCATACATTGGTTGGGATATTATGATGTGTGAAGCTAAAACTCAAGCTTGGAGTACAGCCCTAGATTAGGACGTAGAACATAAATGTTTTGGGGGGATGTGACATCCCAACAATTCATTGATGCTACACTCAGAAGAGATCCTCCAAAGGTGTCTTCATGGTAGGGCTAACCCCTAACATAGATTATGATTTGGATGTGGTCCATGACTCTGGGAACTTTTAGCCCGCCCTTACAAACTCATGGTGATCCTAAGTATTTAACCCACAAGGGTCGTTACTAGGGTTTTCCTAGATGAGACTTATCCCAAAGGATTACTGTAGGAAGACTTGATCCTTCTCATGGTAATACGAGGGTATAGTCTGTAAGTTCTAGGGTTGACAAAAATTGTATATCCTTCATGTGAGGGGATTGGGTAGACAAAACATAGATCTAACCCATTGTAGGAAACCCACCTAGTTAAGGTCATGCTTGCATTCTATCTCAAACCTTAAAAGCTTCAAAACAAAAATGTCCATGTCATCATGCATTTAAAAACATTTCTTTGTACATATGCATTTTTGTGGGGAATTTCAAGATGTGTTAGGTACATTGGGAAGATGGATTCAAATAAAAGGGCTACACTATGCATCAGAGTGCTAAGTGCTAATTTACAAAGTCTCAAAGACCTTCAAGACTTAATGCCAAAATCTGCTCAAAGGATGTTTACATACAAGTATGGGAAGATCCTTGATCTCTTGGGGATCCCCGTGAAAACAGGAGCCATAACTGCCTTGGCACTATTTTATGACTCACCTCTACGTTGCTTTCTCTTTAAGGACTTTCAACTAGCTCCTCGCAAGAAGAGTGTGGATTATATTTGGATATTCAAGGAGAAGGAAAGGAACCTTACAAGGGTATGAGGAAAAAGATGAAGTCCAAGGACCTAGATTTAACTTTGGGAATACCTATTGAAGATCTGTTGCCTCACTACAAGGAGGATAGGGAAGTGCAAGGGCTCAAGAAAGGATACTTGGAGGAGTTTAAAGGTCATTTGAAGAAGTCATTATGGACATCTATTTAGTTTACACTTTCTTAAGTTCAGGAGTTTTTATTTTGGATTATTGTTATGGGTTATTCCCAAGGAGTTGTTTTTATTTTTCTAAGTTTGGAAGTTATTTTGGATTTGGAATTTGCTAACGAATTTGAATTTTTATAATGTAATTTTTATTCTATGTGTATGGGTTTCATCCTTTGAATATATTCATCTCTAACTACAATGGGTTTTGGAATTCCCCCAAATAAAAATTTTAAAATTATTTATCATACATCATGCATACTCATACATTCATGCATCAACATGCATAAAAAAAAGGGAACAAAAAAAAATCATTCATTTTATCACTTTGTCTTAGAATCATCGAGCATAACAACCTGACTTCCAGACCTCACACTTGAGCATACCAAAGGAAAGCTATGGATCAGTTAGGGCAAAATCAAGTTGCACTTAGAGAAGATATGGATGTTGTTAAGGAGAATGTGGGCGAGATGAAAGACAAGATCGATCAACTGACTCACACCATCCAAAGTTTGATATCTAGAGAGACTGAGTCTAGTCATCAAAGGAATGTTCCTACCCCTATTCCCCATGTTGAGGACAATAACCGTCTACTAGGATTTGTCCATGATTTGGAACGTAAGGAAACTGAAGCTACCAGGCAAAAGGCTAGTAACCAACCTCCCGAGGGAACTGTCCCTCCACCTATTCCCAATGGGGCACCTCGTAATACTTACATACCTGTTCCACGTGAGAATTATGCAGATTGGAATCTCTAATATGAGGATGAGGATTCAAGGAAAATGGCCTTTGAAAATAGAGGAACTGCCCTTATGGGAGGGAAAAGGGTAGATGATAAGTAGAAAATACTTGAGGAAAGGCTGAAGGTTGTGGAAGGATTCAATATCTTTGGAGTTAATGCTTTGGAAATGTATTTGGTGCCTAATATGGTCATACCTCCCAAATTCAACACTCCAGACTTTGAGAAATACAAGGGTGTCAGTTGCACTAAGAATCACCTTCAGATGTTTGTTCGAAAGATGGCTTCTTATGCTGCTAATGAGAAGCTGATGATGCATACCTTTTAGGATAGCTTAAGTGGGGCTTCTTTAGATTGGTACATGCAACTAGAAAGGGTTCATATCAAAATCTGGGAAGATCTTTCTATTACCTTCTTATGGCAATACCAATACAACGTGGACATGACTCCTAACCGCGTGCAGTTGCAGAACATGTCTCAAAAAGGGAATGAGTCTTTCAAGGAATATGCCGAAAGATGGAGGGAACTAGCTTCTCGTGTGCAACCTCCTTTATTGGAAAGTGAACTTGTGGATATGTTTGTGGGTACCCTACAAGGAACATACTACAAAAAGATGATTGGGTCAGTCTCAACAGGATTTGTTGACTTGGTTATCTTTGGAGAAAGGATTGAGAACGGTTTAAAGACAGGAAAGATTGGGTAGTCATCCTCCGATCAACATAACAATAAAAGGTATTCGGGAAACATTTCAAAGAAAAGTGATGTCAGTGTTGTAGCCCCGGAAGGTCAAAATGTGGGAGATCATCCATTACTGGGGCACATTGGGACAACTGTCAATGCCATTAAAGGGATGGGAGATGAATTCCTAATCAAGAGGGGAGACATAATAAACTGGGGCAAACAGTGGAAGATACCTAAGAAGAAGGATTTGTTTGGGCTGGGTTACAAACTGGCTAATGAAGGGATACAAGACAATTTCCATAGTGTGGGATTTGGAATTGAGGATCATGTGGCCTTAATAGAAGAGGAAGAAAAAGGAATACCTAATTTGGAGTGTCATTGCTCACCGGATACAATTCTCAACAATTGGAAGGCCATCGGATTCCTGAGATGATTTTTGTTTCGAAGTAATTTATTTTTTTCTTAAAATAATAATAAGTCCCTTGCTATGCCCAAGGAAAGTGGACAAAGCTTTGTAGATCCACCTTTTACTTCATTGGATTATTTCTATCAACATAATTGCATTTTGTTTTCAATCAAGATCTTTTTCTTTCATTTTCCGTTTGTTCAAAATGGTAATACATTTATTTCAATAGTTTAATTACTAGCACTTCACTAAAAAAAGGATAATAATAAAAAATATTCCTCGTGCAAATTTAAAAATGAATCTATTGAAAATGACATCGCTATAATCTCAAATGACATCGAATTAACGATTAACCAAGCGGAAGAGGGTGATGAGGACGAGTGTGAGCTTCTCGAAGAGTTAGCCAGACTGTTGAGGCAGGAGGACAAGGAAATACAACCTCACCAGGAACCAGTGGATGTGATCAATCTGGGAACTGAGGAAGATAAGAAGAGGTCAAAGCTAGTGCTTCTCTAAATGCGGATATAAAGAAGAGACTGATCGAGCTATTGCAAGAATACACAGATGTGTTTGCATGGTCATACCAAGATATGCTGGGACTTGATACAAGCATCGTCGAGCACAGATTACCACTCAAACGAGAATGCATGTCAGTCAAGCAAAAGTCGAGGAGAACTTCACCAGACATGACCCTCAAGATTAGGGAGGAAGTCAAGAAACAATTTGACGCAGGATTCTTAGCCGTTGTGAAATATCCAGAGTGGGTAGCCAACATCGTGCCCGTACCAAAGAAAGATGAAAAGGTTAGAATGTGCATAGACAACATGGATCTTAATAGAGAAAGTCCTAAATAGGACTTTCCACTACCTCACATTGATGTATTAGTAAGCAACACAGCTCAATTTTTAGTCATCTCATTCATGGATGGGTTTTCCGGTTATAATCAAATCAAGATGTCCCCTTCAGATATGGAGAAGACCACATTTATCACTCCGTGGGGCACCTTCTAATACAAGGTAATGCCTTTGGGCTAAAGAACGCTGAAGCAACTTATCGAAAGGCTATGGTAACTCTCTTCCATGACATGATTCAGAAGGAATTAGAGGTTTACGTGGATGATATGATTGCCAAGTCACAAAATGAAGAGGATCATATAGCTAACTTGCAAAAGCTGTTTGATCGATTAAGGAAGCTCAAGTTAAGATTAAATCCTGCAGAGTGTACTTTTGGTGTCAGATCCGAAAAATTATTGGGGTTCATAGTCAGTAAAAAAGGAATAGAAGTCGATCCTGACAAAGTAAAAGCCATTCAAGGGATGCCAGTTCCGAGGACAAAAAAGGAAGTTTATGGATTTTGGGGGAGATTAAATTATATCGCGAGGTTCATCTCACATCTTACCGCTACTTGTGAGCCAATCTTCAAACTACTCAGAAAAGATCAAATCATTGATTGGAATGAAGATTTCCAAAAGGCTTTCGATCGGATCAAGGAATATTTGCAGTAACTACCTATATTGGTGCCACCAGACCCAGGGAAACCACTCATAATGTACTTAACAGTACTTGAAAATTTAATGGGTTATATACTAGGGTAACATGACGTAACAGGGAGAATAGCTAGGTGGCAGATGTTATTAACTGAATACGACATCCAATACGTCACTCAAAAGGCTATTAAAGGAAGTATGCTAGCAAATCATCTCGCTCATCGACCAGTTGATGACTATCAACCCATGTAGTTTGATTTCCCAGATGGAGACATTATGGTTATAAAGGATTGTGAAACTCCAGACTCCTATAAAGGACCTGAACCTGGATCTCAATGCAAACTTATATTTGCAGAAGGACATGGGCTTCAAAGAGGTGCTAACAATTGAAGTGGAAATTCCTCACTTAGGGTCATAATGGAAACATAGCTTGAAGATGCAGAATGGGGGCAAACTAGACTCGATCAGCTAAATCCCATAGAAGAGAAGCACATAGATGCACTATGTCACAGGCAATTATATCAGCAGAGAACTAAGTGAGCATTCGACGAGAAGGTTCATCCTCGCCTATTCAAAGAGGGAGAATTAGTGTTAAGGAAAATATTACCCATCCATAAGGATCCCCGCGGCAAATGGACCCTAAACTATGAAGGGTCATACGTCGTGAAGAGTGCCTCCTCTGGCGGAGCACTAATGCTAACAAACATGGATGGAGTGGATTTACCACGACCGGTGAATTCCGATTTGGTCAAAAAAAAATATATCATGCCTAGAAAAAGAGGATAAGAACCCGCAAAGTCGAAAACCCTAAAGGGCGACTTAGGCAAAAATCAGGGCGTCCCGGTGGATTGAAAACTCAAAAGAGCAATCCAGGCAAAAATTAGGGACTTAAATAAAAATAAAACTCGATAAGTCGAAAAACCCTAAAGGGAGCCTTGGTCAAAAATGGGTATATCATCCCGGTGGACTAAGACTCTGAAAGAGCGGTCCAGGCAAAAGTTAGGGATATCCAAAAGGCATATGACTGAAAACACTCAAGTCACCCCGTAACAGGAATTCAAAAGGGAGCGATCATTCCAGCCATCATCTTCAGAAGCGAAGTATCGTGATCTTGAAGACTTAGGGATATTAGCTGGTGTTAAATTCAATAGGGACATAAATAAATTTGTTTTCTTATTGCCATTGTGCATCCTTCTAAATTTACGGTAATCTCTCCTTATGGGAATTACCCTCCTTATGTACTATTGCTCATTTTCGAGCCGTTTCTAAAAAAAATTATTTTTTCGAATCCAATTCTTTGCCTCTTAAATTATTCCGCTTGATTACAAAATTTTGATTAATCTTGGAAATAATGCATTGAAATATCGGGTACAATTAAAAAGCTTTAAAAATAGGAAAATGGATTTTACTTCGGTTTTTGGAATCATTAAAGGGATCATATTCTCTCAAAGCAGGGGACGGGGTCTATACACTGACAATTTAACCAACATGGGAGATTCTTTAACAACATATTACATATTACATAGGAATCAAGGGTATCATGGCTTACTACAATTACCAAAGTCCCGAGGGTTAGGGAGTCGGGAAGTTATGGAATATATTTATATCATACAAAGACATGTATTGCATATCAGAAAACAAGCATTAGCCCAAACAATGCATCATTCATAAAAGCATACAGTTCAAACATGCATACTTTTAAACATGCATACATGGCATAAGGTTTATAACTACTTTCAGGGATAAAGAGGTTCAATCGGATATTTTGCCAAGGGTTTATTACCAGGGATATTATACATAGGAATATTAGGATATTAACAGAGCACCTATCAGACTCTGTAACGCCCCGTTTTGCCAATTTTATTTTATTGAGTCGTTTTTTATTATTTTATTATTACTTTATTGTAATTTCAACTTTTGTGTGAAAATGTGTTATTTTTAGTCGTGAATATATTTTATCGCGTTTTGGGAATGTTTGCGAGAAATTTGAGTGTGGGGGTATTTTGGTCATTTTATAATATTTTTCATTAAGTTAGTAAGATAGAATTGGAAAGAGAGAAAATAGAGAGAAAGGAAAGGAGAAGAAAGAAAAAGAGGAGAAAAGAGAAGAAGAGAGAAAATTGGAGAAAAAGTGTGAAAATCATCAAGATCAATTCCTAGAATCGAATTAAATTGGGTAAGGGTGCGAAACTCGATTATACTATGCTTGCATATGATTATGTATGTATGTGTTTGGATGATTCTCTTGCTTTTTATGTTTTTCACTTTTAGGTCGAAAACGATAAAATGAGTAGAATCGATGGTTTAACGGTTGGAAATCGATGCAAAGGTGGTAGTTTGCTTGTTGACATGATTAGAATAGGTTCTGATTGATATATGTTGATTGGGAAATGTTTTGGTTGGGAAATATCACTTTTGGGGTTTCAAACAGCGCAGAAAAATTCTGGGTTTTCCTTGGTTCGCCTAGCGAACCTGGGGCGAAGGTGGCAGCGAGTGAGGTTTTCGCGGGTTCGCCTAACGAACCATTCAGCGAAGGGTAGCGAAGGTTCGCTACGGGTATTCGCCTAGTGAAGGCATGAGCGAAGGTTCGCTAGAGTGTTCACCTAGCGAACTTTGGGTGTTTTTGGCTCTGTTTGGTTCTGACTTGGTTCGCCAAGTGCTCGCCTAGCGAACTTTGTGTCTGTTTTTAGCTAACAGTTGGTTCGCTGGAACATTCGCCTAGCGAAGGAGCTAGCGAATGCTCGCGAGGGATGTTCGCCTAGCGAAGCAGCTAGCGAATGCTCGCGAGGGAGATTCGCCCAGCGAACAGTGCTGTTCGTGTAATTTTGTTTTCGGCATAACTTTTGATCTGTGTTTCGGTTTGAGGTGTGGTTTGATGCGTTGGAAAGCCATTGAGCTGTACTTTCTTATTATGATGGTTTAGAATTTGTTGGCCGATTTTATTTTGTCGGTAAATGTGAATAGTGTCAATGGTCGACTTTTGTCGTTTTAATGGTGCATAATTGTCATGTATTATGCTATATGTTTGTGCTTTGGATATGTATGCCTTATATGCTGTTGTGAGGATAAGTTGTGGCCGAAAGGCAAGAAATGCTAAGTGTTGTATTTGATGATTTATGCATGATTATGAATGTGTGCATGGATGCAATGTGAGTGTCATGAGTCATTGTATGCCAAGCATCATGATGTGCATTGTTGAACGTCCTGAGTGACGGTTTGATTCCCGAGGGGAATATGCTATAACATCGTGTGCCTCGAAAATATGAGGCGATGCCTGAGGACTTAAAGCGATGGGTATAGACGATTGTGGGCTCCTTTGGAGACTTAAAGCAATCCTTAACGTCGTGGGCCTCGAAAATACGAGGCGATGCCTGAGGACTTAAAGCGACGGGTGAACATCGTAGGCCCGACGGGGAGTTACTTGACTAAGTCTCAGTAACAAGCGATGGTTCCAATAGTTCCTGAGTGGACTAATGACGTGACATGACGTGACAAAGGAAGTCGGTACCGCATGGCATGTGCATAGAGTCGTTGTGTCGATCTATGTGCATTTGCATTCATCATGAGTCATTTGTGCATGGAGTTGTGAATGTGATTAATGAAATGGAATATGTGTGATTGTATTGTGAATGATTGATGTGCAGTGGTAATTGTTACGTGTGAATTGTACTGTGTGCTTTGGTGGTGAGAATATGTTACTTGTGCATTTTTGGTGTTAATATATAATCTTATGCAATTATATTATGGTTGTTTTTCTCACCCTTCTGCTGTTTTATAACGCTCTATAAGGCGTTGCAGATTAGAGCTGCTGGAGGTATTCTTTTGTGAAGCGTTGCGTCTTCATTATTTTGGTCGGTCGGCTCTGATATGTGACTCCGGGTACCATAGGGTGGCCGTTTGTGATGGTTTTGTATATCTGATGATATATTTTGGTTGTACAGTTATAACTTGATGTATGACAGCCAAGTTTATATGTATATGTGTTATTCAGATTTTAGATCTTTCCGCTTTAATTCTAATTTCTGAAAAGTGGGTGTAAGGAACGAAGTTTCCTCTGTATGATTGTTACCCCACGTTGCATATCTAAATGAGCAGGTGTTGCATGTTATGTGTATGTTTGGCTTCTTTGATGTGATTCTCCCTTTCTATGCCATGATGTTTCAAATATACTCTGATCAATTTTCGAATTTTCTTTTACCGCTTTAATTGCGTGTTAATTGGGGGTATAGATTGGGGGCGTCACATTAAGTGGTATCAGAGCCAGTCCGTGTCAGTTGTGTCGTTTGTGTCTATTGTGTCTGGCATATTGGGCGAGTTGTGTTGAGCAAGTGGTTGTTTAACCATAGTTTCTGTGTTTAGACGAACAAAATATGGCTGGTCGTAATGATGCTGCTTTGGCTGCTGCGATGGAAGCGATGGCACGAGCTGTGCAGGGTGCACCAAATGCTGCCGGAAATGATGAGTTTAGAAAGAATAAGCCGCCGGTCTTTAAAGGGAAGCATGATCCGGATGGTGCGCAGTTGTGGTTGAAAGAGATTGAGAGGATTTTTAGGGTAATGGATTGTGATGACGATGATGTTAAGGTGAGGCTGGGCACTCATATGTTACACGAAGAGGCTGATGACTGGTGGGTCAGTACTCGTCAGGTGTTGGAAGCTGAGGAGGAGGAAGAAGAGATCACTTGGGAGGTGTTTAGCCGAGAGTTTCTTAGGAAGTATTTTCCCGAGGATGTCCGAGGAAAGAAGGAGATTGAGTTTCTAGAGCTAAAACAAGGTAATATGTCGGTTATTGACTATACTGCTAAGTTTGTGGAACTTGTGCAGTTTTATCCTCATTATGTGGAAGCGACTGCTGAATTTTCAAAGTGTGTGAAGTATGAAAGTGGTTTGCGTCCTGAGATAAAGCAGGCTATTGGATATCAGAGGATTCGAAGGTTTGCTGATTTGGTGGAATGCTGTAGGATTTATGATGAAGATAGTAAGGCTCGTTCAGCTCACTATAAAAGTGTATGTGACAGAAAAGGGAAACAACAGTTCCGTGGTGGTCCGTATGTGTCACCGGCTGATAAAGGTAAACAAAGGGGAACTTTTGATCGAAGGTCAGGTGGAGGAGGTATGTCTAATCCTATTAGGTGTTTTGGGTGTGGTGAATTGGGTCATCGCCAGCATGAATGTAGGAAGAAGTTGAATAAGTGTTCTAATTGTGGTGGTATCGGACATGTTTTAGCTGATTGTAAAAGGAAGAATGTAGTGAAGTGTTATAATTGTGGGGAACCTGGTCACATTAGTTCGAAGTGTCCGAATCAGAAGAAAGCTCCGACTAGTGGGAAAGTGTTTTCATTGGCAGGAACTCAGACTTCAAGTGCTGATCGTTTGATAAGAGGTACTTGCTTTATTAATAATATGCCTTTAATTGCTATTATTGATACTGGAGCGACTCATTCGTTTATTTCGTCTGAGTGCGCGGAACGTTTGAATCTTGGGTTGTCTTCGATGGACGGTGAGATGGTTATTGATACTCCAGCGATGGGGTCAGTAACTACTTCTTTAGTGTGTTTGAGTTGTCCTTTGACCATTTATGGTAAAGACTTTGTGATGGATTTGGTGTGTTTACCATTGGAAGGTTTAGATGTGGTGTAGGGAATGAACTGGTTGCAATTTAATCGGGTGCACATTGACTGTTATCATAAGCTTGTAAGGTTTCCTTCTCTTGAGGAAGATGAAGACTCGAGTTTCTTATCTACCAAAGAGTTGAAAAGACTTTTAGCGGATGGAGCTCAGTTGTTTGGGTTGTTTGCTTCATTGACTGTGGATAGTCAAGTTTCTCTTGATGTGTTTCCTGTTGTGTGCGAATTTCCTGAGGTGTTTCCTGAGGATATTTCAGATGTGCCGCCAGAGAGAGAAGTTGAATTTTCTATAGATCTAGTTCCTGGTACTAGACCTGTTTCTATGGCACCTTATAGAATGTCGGCATCTGAATTGGTGGAGTTGAAAAAGCAGTTGAATGAGTTGTTGGAAAAGAGGTTCGTGAGACCAAGTGTTTCTCCTTGGGGTGCTCCAGTTTTGTTAGTGAAAAAGAAGGATGGGAGTATGCGATTATGTATTGATTATCGCCAGTTGAACAAAGTGACGATTAAGAACAAATATCCGCTTCCAAGGATTGATGATCTGATGGATCAGTTGGTTGGTGCTTGTGTGTTTAGTAAGATTGATTTGAGATCGGGGTACCATCAGATAAGAGTGAAAGAAGAGGATATTCAGAAGACGGCCTTTAGAACACGTTACGGTCATTATGAATATTCGGTGATGCCGTTCGGGGTTTCTAATGCGCCTGGTGTGTTTATGGAATACATGAATCGGATTTTCCACGAGCATTTGGATCGTTTTGTGGTGGTGTTTATTGATGATATTTTAATCTATTCTAAGTCTCGTGAAGAACATGTAGAGCATTTACGTATTGTTTTGCAGGTTTTGAAGGAAAGGAAGCTTTTTGCCAAATTGTCCAAGTGTGAATTCTGGTTGTCTGAGGTGAGTTTTCTTGGGCACGTAATTTCAGGTAATGGTATTGCTGTGGATCCATCTAAAGTAGAAGCAGTTCTACAATGGGAGGCTCCTAGATCCGTTACTGAAATTCGAAGCTTTTTAGGTTTGGCTGGTTATTATCGGAGGTTCATTGAAGGTTTTTCTAAGTTAGCTCTTCCTTTGACGCAGTTACTTGTAAGGGCAAAGCATTCATTTGGGATATTCAATGTGAAGAAAGTTTTTGTGAGCTAAAGGAAAGATTGACGACAGCTCCGATTCTTATTTTACCTAATCCTAATGAACCATTTGTTGTGTATTGCGATGCTTCTTTAATTGGTTTGGGTGGTGTTCTGATGCAGGAAGGTAAAGTTGTAGCTTATGCTTCAAGACAGTTAAGAGTTCATGAGAAAAACTATCCTACTCATGATCTTGAGTTAGCGGCTGTAGTTTTTGTGTTGAAGATTTGGAGGCACTATCTCTATGGTGCAAGGTTCGAGGTCTTTAGTGATCATAAAAGCTTGAAATATTTATTTGATCAGAAAGAGTTGAACATGAGACAGCGGAGATGGTTGGAATTCTTGAAAGACTACGACTTTGGCTTGAATTACCATCCTGGTAAAGCTAATGTGGTAGCCGATGCATTGAGCCGGAAATCGTTGCATATGTCCGCATTGATGGTGAAAGAGTGGGAACTTTTGGAGTCGTTTAGAGACTTGAGTTTGGTATGTGAAGTGACATCGGTTAGTGTGAGGCTTGGAATGTTGAAAGTTACTAATGAATTTTTGTTGTCGGTTAGTGAGAAACAAAAGCTGGATTTGAAATTCGTTGATTTGATGAGGAATGAGAATGTGGATTTCAAGGTGGATAATTTTGGTGTTTTGAGATTCCGTGGTCGTATTTGTATTCCTGATGATGCAGAGTTGAAAAGAATGATTTTGGAGGAAGGACACCGGAGTAATTTAAGTATACATCCGGGTGCGAATAAGATGTACCAAGATTTGAAGAAGATTTTCTGGTGGTCTGGTTTGAAAAGAGATGTGGCTCAGTTTGTGTATGCATGTTTGACTTGTCAGAAATCGAAAGTGGAACATTTGAGACCTAGTGGTTTGTTGCAACCGTTGGATATTCCTGAGTGGAAGTGGGATAGCATTTCGATGGATTTTGTGACGGGATTACCGAACACTCAGCGTGGGCATAATGCTATTTGGGTGATTGTGGACAGGCTGACTAAATTGGCGCATTTTATTCCGATTGACATCAGTTTTTCTTTGGAACTGTTAGCTGAGATCTATATCAGTGTGGTGGTGAAATTGCATGGGGTTCCTTTAAGTATTGTTTCGGATCGAGATCCTAGGTTTACATAGAGATTTTGGGAAAGTTTACAGAAGGCTTTGGGTTCTAAATTGAGGTTGAGTTCGGCTTATCATCCGCAGACAGATGGTCAGCCTGAAAGAACTATTCAGTCGTTGGAGGATTTGTTGAGGTCGTGTGTTTTGGAACAAGGTGGTGCGTGGGACAGTTATCTTGCTTTGGTTGAGTTCACGTATAATAACAGTTTCCATTCTAGTATCGGAATGGCACCTTTTGAGGCCTTATATGGACGAAGATGTAGAACGCCGTTGTGTTGGCACGAAACTGGTGAGAGTTCTGTGGTTGGACCGGAATTGGTGCAACAGACGACGGAAAAGGTAAAGTTTATTCGTGAGAAAATGAAGGCTTCTCAGGATAGACAAAAGAGTTATCATGATCGGAGACGGAAGGATCTTGAGTTTCAAGAGGGTGATCACGTATTTCTGAGAGTTACGCCGGTAACGGGCGTTGGTCGTGCTTTGAAATCTAAGAAGCTTACTTCTCGATTTATTGGTCCCTACCAGATATCTGCGAGAGTTGGTGCTGTAGCGTATCGTGTGGCGTTGCCGCCGAATCTGTCGAATTTGCATGACGTTTTTCATGTTTCACAGCTTCGGAAGTATGTTCCGGACCCTTCACATGTGATTCCGATGGACGAGGTTGAGGTAAGGGATAACCTTACGGTTGAGACTTTACCGGTTAGTATTTTGGATCGCGAGGTGAAGCGGTTGAGGGGTAAAGAGATTGCACTTGTGAAAGTGGCGTGGGGAGGCGCTGCTGATGGTAATCTGACGTGGGAGTTGGAAAGTAGGATGCGGGAGTCGTATCCAGAGTTGTTTGTATCAGGTAAGATTTTCGAGGACGAAAATTTCTAAGTGGGGGAGAATTGTAACGCCCCGTTTTGCCAATTTTATTTTATTGAGTCGTTTTTTATTATTTTATTATTATTTTATTGTAATTTCAACTTTTGTGTGAAAATGTGTTATTTTTAGTCGTGAATATATTTTATCGCGTTTTGGGAACGTTTGCGAGAAATTTGAGTGTGGGGGTATTTTGGTCATTTTATAATATTTTTCATTAAGTTAGTAAGATAGAATTGGAAAGAGAGAAAATAGAGAGAAAGGAAAGGAGAAGAAAGAAAAAGAGGAGAAAAGAGAAGAAGAGAGAAAATTGGAGAAAAAGTGTGAAAATCATCAAGATCAATTCCTAGAATCGAATTAAATCGGGTAAGGGTGCGAAACTCGATTATACTATGCTTGCATATGATTATGTATGTATGTGTTTGGATGATTCTCTTGCTTTCTATGTTTTTCACTTTTAGGTCGAAAACGATAAAATGAGTAGAATCGATGGTTTAACGGTTGGAAATCGATGCAAAGGTGGTAGTTTGCTTATTGACATGATTAGAATAGGTTCTGATTGATATATGTTGATTGGGAAATGTTTTGGTTGGGAAATATCACTTTTGGGGTTTCAAACAGCGCAGAAAAATTCTGGGTTTTCCTTGGTTCGCCTAGCGAACCTGGGGCGAAGGTGGCAGCGAGTGAGGTTTTCGCGGGTTCGCCTAGCGAACCATTCAGCGAAGGGTAGCGAAGGTTCGCTACGGGTATTCGTCTAGCGAAGGCATGAGCGAAGGTTCGCTAGAGTGTTCGCCTAGCGAACTTTGGGTGTTTTTGGCTCTGTTTGGTTCTGACTTGGTTCGCCAAGTGCTCGCCTAGCGAACTTTGTGTCTGTTTTTAGCTAACAGTTGGTTCGCTGGAACATTCGCCTAGCGAAGGAGCTAGCGAATGCTCGCGAGGGATGTTCGCCTAGCGAAGCAGCTAGCGAATGCTCGCGAGGGAGATTCGCCCAGCGAACAGTGTTGTTCGTGTAATTTTGTTTTCGGCATAACTTTTGATCTGTGTTTCGGTTTGAGGTGTGGTTTGATGCGTTGGAAAGCCATTGAGCTGTACTTTCTTATTATGATGGTTTAGAATTTGTTGGCCGATTTTATTTTGTCGGTAAATGTGAATAGTGTCAATGGTCGACTTTTGTCGTTTTAATGGTGCATAATTGTCATGTATTATGCTATATGTTTGTGCTTTGGATATGTATGCCTTATATGCTGTTGTGAGGATAAGTTGTGGCCGAAAGGCAAGAAATGCTAAGTGTTGTATTTGATGATTTATGCATGATTATGAATGTGTGCATGGATGCAATGTGAGTGTCATGAGTCATTGTATGCCAAGCATCATGATGTGCATTGTTGAACGTCCTGAGTGACGGTTTGATTCCCGAGGGGAATATGCTATAACATTGTGTGCCTCGAAAATATGAGGCGATGCCTGAGGACTTAAAGCGATGGGTATAGACGATTGTGGGCTCCTTTGGAGACTTAAAGCAATCCTTAACGTCGTGGGCCTCGAAAATATGAGGCGATGCCTGAGGACTTAAAGCGACGGGTGAACATCGTAGGCCCGACGGGGAGTTACTTGACTAAGTCTCAGTAACAAGCGATGGTTCCAATAGTTCCTGAGTGGACTAATGACGTGACATGACATGACAAAGGAAGTCGGTATCGCATGGCATGTGCATAGAGTCGTTGTGTCGATCTATGTGCATTTGCATTCATCATGAGTCATTTGTGCATGGAGTTGTGAATGTGATTAATGAAATGGAATATGTGTGATTGTATTGTGAATGATTGATGTGCAGTGGTAATTGTTACGTGTGAATTGTACTGTGTGCTTTGGTGGTGAGAATATGTTACTTGTGCATTTTTGGTGTTAATATATAATCTTATGCAATTATATTATGGTTGTTTTTCTCACCCTTCTGTTGTTTTATAACGCTCTATGAGGCGTTGCAGATTAGAGCTGCTGGAGGTATTCTTTTGTGAAGCGTTGCGTCTTCATTATTTTGGTCGGTCGGCTCTGATATGTGACTCCGGGTACCATAGGGTGGCCGTTTGTGATGGTTTTGTATATCTGATGATATATTTTGGTTGTACAGTTATAACTTGATGTATGACAGCCAAGTTTATATGTATATGTGTTATTCAGATTTTAGATCTTTCCGCTTTAATTCTAATTTCTGAAAAGTGGGTGTAAGGAACGAAGTTTCCTCTGTATGATTGTTACCCCACGTTGCATATCTAAATGAGCAGGTGTTGCATGTTATGTGTATGTTTGGCTTCTTTGATGTGATTCTCCCTTTCTATGCCATGATGTTTCAAATATACTCTGATCAATTTTCGAATTTTCTTTTACCGCTTTAATTGCGTGTTAATTGGGGGTATAGATTGGGGGCGTCACAGACTTCGCGGTCAAAATTAGGGTCCTTCATGTATTTAATCGTCTCCTCTTCAAAAAGAGGAAGACTCATCGACATCATCCTTCTGATTCGAAGCCGATTAAATAGGGACAGCTGTCGTACCCCAAATTTTGACCATATTTCTTTTTTAATTACTTATATATATATATATATATATATATATATATATATAGGATGATAATAATTAATTTGTATTTCTAAAGAAAATTAAATACTATTGCTATGCACTTATGGAAAAAAGAAAAGGAGAGAGGAATGAAAAATGTAGTATAGGAGTGCAAATTAGAAATTAGACTTTTATTAGTATGTTACTCTTTAGATTTAATTTCATTTTGAATAAACATGGTAGTTAGTTTGGTAGAGAAGTAGGCATGAGGATTGTAAGGGAGAGTGCATGAGTTTGAATCCTACCTACTTCACTTTTAGTTGTTTCCCTTTTTATTCCTATACTACTAACTTTTTTATTTAACTTGTAAGTTGTAAATCATAAAAATAGGATTTTTTATTATTTTGATATTAATTTTCTTATTTTTTTCAATGAATATTTAAAAAAAATTGATTTTTTCATTAAAATCATGTTTTTATGAAAAAATCTCAAAAAAATCATATAAGTTAAAATAAAATGAAATCTTTGTCCATTTTCATTATTAGGCTATTTCTTTTATTTTAAAAATTATTTTTATTTATTTAAATCCACCAAGCCATGATTCCATTCAGATTCATTGTCTTGAGATTTAAGAAATAGGAAAAAATCGGGTTAAATCAAATTACTATAAAAATAGATAATCACATTTAATTTTTTAACCTGATTTTTCCCTATAAATAGAACCTCCTACTCTACTATTTTCTGACCCACAATTTACATATTTTTATCTCAAAGTTGTTGTCCTTTACACTGAAGAACAACAACAAATAAACCTAAGCCTCCATAATCATCAATCTTTTCAAAGAAGGGTGAGTGCTAGCAAAGGAGTCCAAAATCGAAAACAAGAAGGGCAAGGATAAAAAAGGGAGAATCTTATTTTTTTTACCAGGGTGAGTGCTAGCATGAGTTCGAATCCTACCTACTTCACTTTTAGTTGTTTCCCTTTTTATTCCTATACTACTAACTTTTTTATTTAACTTGTAAGTTGTAAATCATAAAAATAGGATTTTTTATTATTTTGATATTAATTTTCTTATTTTTTTTAATGAATATTAAAAAAAAATTGATTTTTTCATTAAAATCATGTTTTTATGAAAAAATCTCAAAAAAATCATATAAGTTAAAATAAAATGAAATCTTTGTCCATTTTCATTATTAGGCTATTTCTTTTATTTTAAAAATTATTTTTATTTATTTAAATCCACCAAGCCATGATTCCATTCAGATTCATTGTCTTGAGATTTAAGAAATAGGAAAAAATCGGGTTAAATCAAATTACTATAAAAATAGATAATCACATTTAATTTTTTAACCTGATTTTTCCCTATAAATAGAACCTCCTACTCTACTATTTTCTGACCCACAATTTACATATTTTTATCTCAAAGTTGTTGTCCTTTACACTGAAGAACAACAACAAATAAACCTAAGCCTCCATAATCATCAATCTTTTCAAAGAAGGGTGAGTGCTAGCAAAGGAGTCCAAAATCGAAAACAAGAAGGGCAAGGATAAAAAAGGGAGAATCTTATTTTTTTTACCAGGGAAACCCTCCTCTCTGTAGGTTGGTTCTCCATCCCCATTTATTCCATTGCACAAAATTTCGTTATTTGTTATATGATTTTTTGTGATTGTGTGGTCGATTAATCATTGAAATATATTCAAAAGTCAATTTTCAAATTAAAACCATAACTAAATTTTAAATCAATAACTATATTCAATTTAAAAAAATATATAAATCAATTTTTTTTACACTAGTAATAAATTTACCTTTTTTTATAACTTGAATAATAATTATTTTTATTTTTTATTAATAAAAAAACACTCTAATTTTTTTTATAAAAACTGAACCCAAATCCTAATTACCTTGATTAACCTGTTTCAAATACAAACGCTAATAAAAATCAAACAGACCGAATAGAGAGGCTTGATCTGGTTCTCCATTTTTCAATGTTCATGGAAACATAATAACCTTAATACACCCTTAATTCAAATCGTCACTGCTATAACTTAGTATTACACAATTCAAACTATTTAAAACATATATAAATAACAACAAGATAATGCATGAGGAGGCGTAATGATAAGGATTAAGATCCCAAAGTGAATGATAAGGGTTAAAGCTATTATTTCTTAGTGTGATGCACGGGGTATCGCAAAATTATCTAAGCATCTGGGATATGTATAAATAAATATTTAAATGTACAAAAATATCATAGAAAACATAACCTTTGTAAGCAAGTCTGTAAAAATTATATTTAATATAACTTTGACCCTTAATTGAATAAAATATAAGAGTAATTAAATATTCAAAAATATAAAAATTAAATAAATAAGTAAGCGTTTCTTTTTTAGTAATTAGCAACCTTATTTAAAGTTAGGTGATTAATAGAATATAGTTAGAAATAATAATTTAATAATTAGTTTAATAAAAAATACAAAAAACATGTTTATATAATTAAATTTATCCATTAAGATAAGATTAATTTTGTTAAATAGAAATAATTAAATCTAATTAACTTCTTTCAAACTAATATAATACTTTCCCTTATAATAAATAATAAAAAGAATTCAAAAATAGGATTTGGGATTTTAATTAGTTCGGAGTTAACTCTAGGATAATAAGGAAAATTAGGATTATGGACTAATTCTTAAAAATTGGGTTGATATAAAAACAAATATATACATAATAAAATTAATCTTGGAATGTTAATTAATCAAGGATTATGAACAATTTGAGAAATAGGGTTAATTCTTTGGGATGATTTTGGGATAGTTTTAGGGATATTTTAAGAAAAATTAAGGGGATAAAATTTAAGGTTTTTTGGGATAAATAAAATTGGGATAAGGGATAAGGGTTATGAGTTTATAATATTATATTATTTTAACAATGAAATTAAAAAAGGGATATTTTTATAAAATAAATGGGATATTAGGGATATAATAGGGATAGAAACTTTAGGATTAAACTCTTAATCTTCAAGAGTATAAATATAGGGCAAGGGATTAGGATTTTGGATTAGACTCTTAAGCTCCAAGAGTATAAATATAGGACAAAGGATTAGGATTTTGGGATTAGACTCTTAAACTCCAAGAGTATAAATATGGGGCAAGGGATTAGGATTTTGGATTAGACTCTTAAGTTTCAAGAGTATAAATATAGGGCAAGGGATTAGGATTTTTGAATTAGACTCTTAAGTTCCAAGAGTATAAATATAGGACAAGGTATTAGGATTTTGGGATTAGACTCTTAAGTTCCAAGAGTATAAATATAGGGAAAGGGATTAGGATTTTGGAATTAGACTCTTAAGTTCCAAGAGTATAAATATAGGGCAAGGTATTAGGATTTTGGGATTAGACTCTTAAGCTCCAAGAGTATAAATATAGGGTAAGGGATTAAGATTTTGGGATTAGACTCTTGAGCTCCAAGAGTATAAAATATAGGGCAAGGGAGTAAGATTTTGGGATTAGACTCTTAAGCTCCAAGAGTATAAATATAGGGCAAGAGATTAGGATTTTTGGAATAAAACTCTTGGTATCCGAGAGTATAAACATTGGATTAGGATATGGGATATAACTCTGGTGATCCAAGAATATAAATAAAGGATTAGGGATATGGATAGGGATAGGGGCTAGGGGAGGTGAAATACGGATACTCTGATCCTTCAAATTTGAGGGTACGTAGGCATAGGGTTGTAAACCCTAGCGAGTACAATAATAATAAAAAACTTAGGGTTCCCCTTCTATATTAAGGTCATCTTATTTGTATCATAATAATAGGAATTTTGTAAATAAAAATAAAAGATCAAATATTCAAGTAACAAGCAAACACACCCTAGAACTTAAGAAGGATCTCATTAAGTACAATGGAGGTGAGGGGTACCTAACACCTTTCTCTCGCCTAACCGACTCCCGAACCTTAGTGTCTCTCCCTTAGGATTTAGGTTTTATCATTATTTTCCTGTCCTTAGGACGAATAAAGGATGATGGCGACTCGATATTTTTGCTAGCCGCGACACAATGGATCAGGTTCTTTTGGTATATCTATGTTCAACGTCTCTTGTACTATGGAGAAAGGAAAGACACTTGATCAAGTTATCTCTTCCAACGGCTAGTCTTCTACAACTGATATATAAGTGGCTGAAGATTCAAACTAAATCTTCAACAAGGATCAACTAGATGGAGGAATAACAAGATCAACAATAAAGGAACAAAATCTAATATGAAGAAACTTCTATTATTTATTGTAAATTGTAAGCGCCTTAAGATTTCTTAAACATTTAATATCTTAGAAGTCTTAAGAGCTTTAGGTCATTGTTACGGTGATTTCCCTGTACCTCTAATGCTTGTATCAAGTACACCTTGTTCTCTATTATGCTAAAGATGTTGTTTAGCAGTTTAGATAAAGTTTCTTACTATGTTATTGAGAACCTAAGTCTCTTGCCAAGATGCTTGAGCCATGTAAGTCTCCTGCTATGTGCTAGAGCATTGCAAGTCTTAATCAAGTGGATTGATTGAGCACTTAAGTCTCTCGCCAAGATTCTTGAGCCATGTAAGTCTCTTTCTATGTGCTAGAGCATTGAAAGTCTTAATCAAGTGAATTGATTGAGTAGGAAGTCTTGGACTGAGACTCATCTGATTTATTGTGAAAAAGAGTTTTGAAGCGTTTTCGATTAAGTTTGCAAAATACGTGATGTTAATAAAGTGTTTGATTTGTTTTGGTTTAAAATTGTTTTGAAATTTTTTCGATTTGATGATGAAGTGGTTGTGAAATGAGATGAAAGAATAATGAAATATCTTTATTTTTGAAAATACACTTGATGTTGATCAAGTATTTTGAATGAAAAGAGATTGAAAAGAGATTGCTCAATAAAAAGATACATAGTATCATGTGTCATACCCCAAATTTTGACCACTAAGATGTCCCATCATTGTGTCAATCATCATCACAATATGGAGGAACCATCATACCTCATCAGTCTCCCCAAAGATGAGTGAGCATCCACTACAATCAAGAATTAGGGTTTCAAGCCCTCTCAGAGCCTTAGACAAAGGATCAATCAAGGAATGACATGATCTTCAACTTGTCTAACCTTTCAAACATCCACAATGGATCAAAAAGGACTCCCACTTCAAGGATTAAGCACAAGGCTGCTCCCTTCTAGGTGGATCAAGTCTCAAGATCGCCAGTATCACCAAATTAGGGTTTTGGTCGACCAGGGCCTCCAGATGGAAATTTTCATCTGGGCATAAGCCAAAGATCCAAAACACAACCTAATGTACTCCATGGAACCTCATGGACCCAATCACCAAGTCAATTTTGCCTCAGGGGATGCATACATCAAAAATCAGGAATTAGGGTTTCTTGACCTAATTCACCCCTAAGTTGACTTTTGGTGCAAATCATGAGCCAAGACCTCAAGAGAGGGTTTGAGGGTCTTTAATGAACTATATTGATCCATTTGGAACAATGGATTAATCCAAGAAGCTTGAGTAACAAGTCTCAATTTCATCTGCACCACAATTAGGGTTTCGCGAGAAAAGTCAACTGTAACTTTGACTTTTGACCAGGACATGCTCCCAAACCCTAGGACATGCCCCAATATACCCTATGACACCCATGGAACATGTCCATCAAGTTTGATTTAGGTCAAGGACATGATTTCCTGAAGAATTGCACAATTTGGAATTCATCTGATAAAAAGTCAACTGTGCACAAAAGTCAACTTTGACTTTTTGAGATTTTTCACCAAAATGGATTTTTAACCCTAAAATGATGTTAATGTATGATTTTAATCATCATTCATCAAGAAAAATCAAGAAAAGTTGGATAACTTGTAAAAGGGGTAACCATAAAACTTAGAAATTTTTCGAAGTTATGGAAAAAGTACCACTAATGCACTAACTTTGGAGGATCATAACTCCTAAACCACATGGCCATTTTCTCTCATCCAAAGATGGATTTGTAGCCCTCATTACCCTCTACAAAAGCTTCAACTAGACCTAAGTCCAATTCATTAAGGATTTTGAGTTATGGAGTGATCAAAATCAAGAAATCACACTTTGTTCCAACACTTAGTGAAAATTTCACTAAGTCAGATTTTGCTTCACTTTTTGCCAAATGTAGAGGGATTTTTCACTTGGAATCAAAAGAGATCAAAACCAAACTTGTTCAAACAGTTTTTATATCATGTAAGGGCTTTCCAAAATGGCCAAGAACATTGCCAAATTCAACTTACACCTTGAGATATGACATTGTCAAGTTGCCTTGCTGAAATCTGTCAAAGGCAAGGCAGAATTTGCAACTTTGGTCGATTTTCCAAAATCAACCAAATTCAAATGCTCCTATCCACTTGGACACCTCAGAGGATTGAATCTAAAGGGGACAATCACTGAGCCAAGCCTCCAAAGTCGATGGAACAAGAAATAACATGTTGAACCTAGAATGGCCAAAATAGGGACAAGACTCCAAATTTGGATTGAAGCATTCAATGGAAGCATCAAGGTGGCATGGACTGAGCCATTCTCATCTGAAATCAGTCAAGACTTATCTAAGACCAAGGGAACCAAAGCTCTGTGCCCTAACCTCTAGTCAATGGCTAGAGAAGACTTGGATTTTCATTTGCCAACATTGGCCAAACCTACTTACCAGCTGCCATTGACTATTCCTTGCAAAACAAACTTGCTCTACTATAAATAGAGCTCAATTGTGATCAGTTTAAGTACACCAAAGCCATCAAACAGATGCTTTCCTCAAAATCTCTTCTTTCACTCCAATTTTGCCTTCTAAGGCAAGTCACTATCGGGTTTTGAGTTTGAGAGCTCTTCCAATCAAACCAATCACTCACACACCTCACATACATCACATATGAGCTGATCAAACACTTAGATCACTTCTGAAACACCAATTTCACAAAATCACCAGCTGGTTGCTCAAGGTTTTAACCAAAGTGCAGTTGAGGTACCACAAAGTGATCCAGGCAATTTCAATCAAGTCCAACCATTCAAACACACTCCATAGGGTGTAGGGAAGCTGTTCAGATCATCACCACTCATCTGTAACACCTCCAAATCAAAAATCACATTGCACTTGCTGTCACGGCTTAGAGGTAAGCATATACTTGGTCATCTCTCAATCTATGCATATTTCCTCGCACAATAATTTGGCCATATGTTCATAATCATGCATGGAATGTTTTCCCTCAATTAATTGCATTGTTTGAATCGTGTATCAAAAATCCTAGCCTTCATGCAGAAATTAGGGTTCTTGAGGATTTTTCATGATTTCTTGTTATATGTTTAATTTAAATGAAATTAATGGACATAGACATGATCGTGAGGTTGTGACGAGCATAATGATATGTGGATTGCATGATATAATCAAGTATTTAGGGAGATTGGATAGAAAATGAAAATCTGAGAAACCCAGAACACGCGCGTGTTCTTCAGCTTGTTCTTGGCGCCATTTTTGAATAATTCAAATATTTGAATTTTGTGATTTTGTTTAATTGATTCAAAAATTAATTTCTCTCTGAGTTTTGATGATTTTGAGTTGATTCTTTTTTTAATAATTCACAAAAATGTTAAAATATTTTATTTTATCAAAAAAATCCCAAAAATATTATTTATTTCATATAATTGATATTTTTGCAAAGAATTAATATTTTAATTGTTTTTTACATTTTAAATATTTTTTCTACATTGATTTTGCAACTTTTAATGCTTTCTAATTATTTTGTAGGTCAATACTTAATTCTTGAAGCATTAATCCAAGATCACAATTTGTTTTTCATATGTTAAACAATTTTGATCATTTTAATTGAATTTTTATTCAATTAAATACATTTTTTGAAAACAAATTAGGGTTTTTGGATTAATTCAACCCTCATAAATCATTTTTAAAACACTTTGGGCCTCTAATAGAGTGTAAGACCCAATCCTTTCTTGACCAAATCATTTTTGGGTCTCAGTGTATTGTATAAGTCCCGATACTGTCAAAAACAAACGGCGCGATCGTCGCCTTTTTAAAAAAACCTGGGCCTCTCCTCGAGCTATAAGACCCATTTAAAACTCTTTGGGCCTCTAATAGAGTGTAAGACCCAACCCCCTTTTAACCAAAAACAACTTTGGGCCTCAGATATTGTATAAGCCCCTTTACGTTAAAAGAAAATCTCGGCGCGATCGCCATTTTAAACGAAAAATCATCTGGGCCTACCCTCGTGTTTTAAGTCCCACTCTTTTTCTTTAAACCTTTTTGGGCCTCTTGAGAGAGTGTAAGACCCATCCCTTTGTACAGAAAACCTTTTTGGGCCTCAGTCACTTGTATAAGTCCCTCTGTACAAATTCAAACAGTGCGCTCACTGATAAAACCCTGGGCCTCTCCTTGAGCTGTAAGCCCCAAATCTTTCTTTTTCAAAGCACTTTCTCCTTTGATTTTGAATATACTGTTGTTTTCAATCTTTCTTTGTTGAACAACTAACCAAACAGCATGGAAGCTCTACAACCGAGTAAGTGTTTATACGCTTTCATTTACCGCTTTCATATACATATAACTGTGTTGTGGGGCTGTTTCACTGTAAGTCTTCTTTCATAAACTCATATCAACTGTGTAATAATAGTATAGATATTTTGAGTTTCCCCGGCAACTACGTCTAGAACTAGGTGACGTCGTTTCATTTATTCGTAGAAATAGACAGCTAGATCCCCAATAGGATCACCAGATACAGTCTTCTCTTCGGCTATCCTCATTAGGAATTGTCAAGAAAATCTACTCCTTAAGATGAATGTCTTCTCCGTGAATGGCATCTTTGAGTTTCTTCCAAATTATCAAACTTTCCTGACTTGATCTATTCCCTGTGAATAGCTTGCCTTGAATTTCTCGGGGTTTGGGGACCCACGGGCTTCTTAAAAGCATCGGCCTCCTCTTGGGCATCGTACAAGGACCCACAGGCTTCCTAAAAGCAACCCCGCCTCCTCTTGGCCTTAGTACAAGGACCCTACGGCTTCTTAGAAGTATTCACAGCCTCCTCTTAGGCTTCGTATAACGATCTCTTCCTCCGAGAATGATAGCCTCCTCTTGGGCTTCGTACAAGGACCCGTCGGCTTCTTAAAAGCTTCCAGTCTCCTCTTGGGCTTCGTACAAATTGTCCTGACGACCTCCTAAAGGTATAGGAACAGAACTTAGTCATCTGCATAGAGCAGTACTCTCATAGAGTCTACTACTGTTTCTCAAAGCACAATACGAAAGATGGAACTCTAGACTTGGACAGTCTAATCTCCTTGAGTCTCAAAGACATTCTTAAGCACCCTTCAAAAAATAGGAAGGAAACCCGTAGACTCGGACAGTCTCAATACCCTTCGGATTTCCCGCTTCCTTAAAGAACAGGAATAACCTGGATCCTTGAATCGAATCCATGAGTACAGTGTTGCTCATATAAGAACTAATTTTCTCTTTCAAAATCAGTATATTGGACCTGTCACTCAACTGAAACAATCACCATAGCCTCCTCTTGGACTTGGTACAATGATTCTCCCCAGCGGAGTCAAACAAACATTTAGCCTCTCTCTCGGGCTTTGTACGAGACACATAAGAGACTCCCTCGTTGAGTCTATCACCTCTTCAGCCTCCATCTCGGGCTTCGTACGAGATACCAAAAGACTTCATCGTCAAGTCAAAACCTTTTAGCCTCCTTCTCGGGCTTTGTACGAGACACATATATGCCTCCTCTTAGGCTTTGTATAAGAAAACCACTGGTTGATCCAATCAACCTTTTAGCATCAAAGTTGTGCCTCGTTCACAGTACACAAACATCAACAACTCATTCCCCTTCATCTAATCGCTGTAAGCGGCAAGCCTCTGGATCATCTACATCCATGCCACTGTCCCTCTTTTAGCATGAGAAATTCCTAAGGAAAGATGGCATTGCTCTACACTGAGTTAAAGTCTTCTCCTTCAGGTTAAAATCCGCTATAAAGGAAATTATGGCATTGCTAGGATCCGCGTATCCCGGTTAAAGTAATTCTCCTTTATAACCAGTCACCCAACAATTGTGACAAACAAACCCTTCTTTAGAGATGACAAATTCTCTCTAAAGTTGAGACTTTTTAGCTTCATATCTTGGGCTTCGAACAAGATACAAATAAACTCTTCAGCTTCACATCTTGGGCTTTGATCAAGATACAAATCACCTTTCGCTTCACGTCTTGGGCTTTGAACAAGACACCAAAAACAACCATTTCCTCCCATAGAATAGGAGGAACTACGAACGCTCTGATTTCCCTATTTCGGTAAACGGGAATACGTAGGCATAAGATCGAAAGAAAAGATCTTAGCGAGCACAATCAACAAAAAACCCAAATCCCATATCTCCATCAATCAAAAAGCAGTCATTCAAAAACATCAGTCCTAAACATCCTAATCCTTGTTCCTTACCAGAAAGCTTCTGACTAGGTAAAAGAAAGAAACCGTATTGGCGAAAATACAAATAACCAGTACAAAGGCCCCCCCACATTGATAGCATTCGTAACCTAACAGACCGCTGTTTAAACTCAGTATGCAAAGCAGGGTTAATTGGAGACATCTATTTCTCTTCCTTATTCAGCTCACAATAGGATAAAAAATGAATCGACCTGTAGTTTTAAGCTCAACCGCAGAGAGCGACCAGCGCTTAAGAACCGCGTCCAAAATCGCTAGCTACAGAAAAATGGCGCCCACCGTGGGGCCTAATTCTGATTTCCTTTTTCACCTCTTGTGTGAATACCACAGATTGGGGCTTCCGTCGGGGAACCCATTTTCTGTTAGGAACTTAGGATTCTTAGCTTTAAAGGTCTAGGATGTTTAGGACAAATATATATATTGCTTTTCCTAATTGCTATACGTGTTTATTTTTTTGCTAATGGGAATGCGGGTGATGCCGTATGTGGAAAGATTGAGTATACACTTAAGATAAGTGATGGCGATGGGGTCGACCATCAACCTCAGTGAAGGCTGACCAACGCAACCCATTCACTCTTCTAGCTAATGGGCCGGTTGTTAAGTCTGAGAAGCTGAGGAGCCAAACCCTTTCGTAGTGCGGAAGCTATCGGAAATAGTTGTTACGCGATACTACCCTCATTTGAGGTTGGTGATCTATTCTCGGTGAATGGCACTTACTCTAAGATTGCTCTACAACTCGCTGGCGATCCGCTTGTTGTTTTGCTTTCCTAGGAGGAGCTGATGATAATGAGTACAGGTACAAAAATCACCCTAGTATAAACCCTTGGGGATGGGTAGAGCCTTGACTTCATGACAACGACCCTTTGACCCCATGTTTTTTCTATGTTTTTGTGTGCTGCATTCATGCATTCATTTAATAAAACATTAAAACATTTAAAAAACTTCTCTTCTAGTCTCTCTGTTTTTCAAATTAAACTAAGACTGTGATTGCAAATATCAGAGAAGAGGATTACACTAATGGATTTCTGTAGAAGGAGAACTCATACGTACACCTTCAAGGTTCCAAAGCTAGAGGATTTGAGAAGGTTAGCAAGGATGATCACTAACCCTGAGTCTTTCAGAGCCAAGCACGGAGGTTTACTACCACTATTAAGAGTCCATGTGATTGAGGGAATCATGGATGCGCTCATTTAGTTCTACGATCCGGTTTATCACTGTTTCACATTCCCGGATTACCAGCTCGCACCAACGCTGGAGGAGTATTCTCATCTGATCGATCTACACATTACGGATCGAGCTCCATTTTCTGGACTGGAAGAAATTCCAAAGAATCAGACCATTGCAAGAGCAATTCATTTGGACGAGTCTGAGGTCAAGACTCACATAACTACCAAGGGTGGCATCCAGGGTTTGCCAGCCCAGTTCTTAACAAAGAAAGCTCTGTACTTTGCTAGTATAGGGAACAGGACTGCTTTTGAAAGCATCTTTGTCTTGCTCACCTACGGGTTATTTTTGTTTCCCAACATCAATAACTTCGTCGATGTCAATGCCATTAAGGTTTTTCTCATTGGAAATCCTGTGTCGACTTTGCTCGCAGATGCGTATCATTCTGTACACTTAGGAAAATTGTACAATGGAGGGGAGATCACATGCTGTGTACCTTATCTTTACAAATGGTTCATCTCTCACTTGCCCAAGTCTACTGCTTTTTGGGATTGTAAGAGTGCCTTACGTTGGTCGCAGAAGATCATGTCTCTTACCAACTCTGATATAGATTGGTATAATAGGATCTATGAGGGAATCAGGGTCGTTGATCGTTGCGGAAACTTCCCCAACGTACCCCTCATAGGAACTAAAGGAGGAATCAACTACCATTCGGTTTTGGCCCGCTGTCAATTTGGATACCCGATGAGACACGTCCCACTGGGTGTTCATCTGGAAGGTCTTTTCTTCAAAGAAGGAGAAACCGACAGTGCACTAAAGATGGAAATAGTGCATTCTTGGAAACATGTTCTTAAGAAAGGACGAGAGTCTCTAGGAAAACCGGATTGTGTCTCGGTGGAGCCTTATCTCCACTGGGTACAAACTAGAGCTCTCAAGCTAAAGATGCCTTATCCTCGTTACGGAATTCTTCCGCCGAGGGAATCTGTCATATACTTCATGACTGAGACTGAAAAGCTTCAGGTTAATCTCAACAAAGTTCAGAAGGAGAGAAGGTCTTGGAAGAACAAGTACCGCACCCTCGACATAGAGTGCATCAAAATACAACAATTACTAAAGGAAAAAGACGCTCTGATAGAAATTTTGGAGCAACATGCTGTAGAGAAACAAGATGACCAAAGGAATTTGCTCAAGAATGACAACCCGACAACGGCCCAAGAGCCCCGGTCAAAGAAAAGGAAAGTACCAGAGTCAGCACCCGATTTCTCTTCAGAGAGGACTCGGGACCCATTAGCTTAAGTTTCTGTTTCTGCATCTTGTAATCTACTGCATTTCCATTTCTGTAATCCTTTGAATTCAATAAAAAGGGGTTTCCCCACTGTTTGATATTTGCAATCTAATTGTCGAAGTTTATTTTTGATTAAACCAAAAGAAAAATTAATATAATCATTGCATTCATCATTCTTACATCGCGTATTCTTCTTCCTTACGAATCTCACGTTTGTGTCTCGATTCTAGAGTCAAACTGTCTCATTCGTATAATACTCGGGCCAATCATCAGAAAAAGATGGATGATCTTGAGGAAGAGAACAGAGAGTTGAAAGAAGAGATCGACGCTCTGAGAGAGGATATGAGAAAGCTTCGTAACGATATGCAAGCCATGGCAGAAGCTCAGCTACAAAGAACCGTGATCTCCGAGATCACCTCAACGCCCATAGTGGAGAGGTATGATCTTAGGTATCAGATACCGAAAGATCGTCCTTGGGGCATGCCTGTTAACTATATCCCGGAAGGATATATTCCGCCGATCACTGAAGATCAGGGAATCACAACAGAAGCCGCTGGGCCTGAAGGTTACAAACTTCGGGAAAGCGAAGATGCCAGGGGCATGCTGAAGACTCTTGAAGGTTACAAACTTCGGGAAACGCCAAGACTCACCACCGTAGTCACGGTACCACCTCCTGTGGTGCACACTGTCCCGGAAGGGCAGATTCCACCAATACCTTCTGGTAAAAAGGAAACTATGTTTGACCGAATGGATGAATTCCAGGAGCAGTTCCTGGAAATGCAGAAGGAACTGCAACCCATTCGCGGTCAGGATCTATTTGGAAAGGACGCTGCAGATCTCTGCTTAGTCCCCAATGTGAAAGTCCCGCACAAGTTCCAAGTGCCCGACTTTGGAAAATACAAGGGTAACTCTTGCCCTCAGAGCCATCTGGTGATGTACGCTCGGCGGATGTCAGCTCAGACGGAGAATCAGGACCTGCTGATTCACTACTTTCAGGATAGTTTAACTGGTGCCGCACTCAAATGGTACATGGGTTTAAACCGTACTACGATCAGCACATTCAGAGATCTTGGTACTGCCTTCGTCCAACAATACAAATACAATTTAGACATGGCACCCGACAGAGATCAACTCAGATCAATGTCGCAAAAGGACAAGGAAACCTTTAAGGAGTATGCTCAAAGGTGGCGTGAAATTGCCGCTCAAATTTGTCCACCTCTTGAGGAAAAAGAGATGACAAAGATCTTCTTAAAGACCTTAAGCTCGTTTTACTACGACGTAATGGTTGCCAGTGCGCCCAGTGATTTCACCGAAATGGTCGGCATGGGTGTACGTCTTGAGGAAGCCGTCCGAGAAGGACGTTTGGTAAAAGACACTGGATCGACGAGCAGTACTAAAAAATAAGGTAGTGCTCTCCCTAAGAAAAAAGAGCAAGATATTGGGAATATCTCTCTCGGAAAGCAAAGGCGACGTTATCAGCTGGTGGCAGCTGTAATTCCTGCTATCAGCCCTGCGCCTATTCCTACATATCAACCTCAGGTCGCGCAGAGCCAACCTGATCAGCAAAGGACACAACAGCCTCTTCAGCAGGCTCGTCCTCCATATAACAATAATCTTACAACACGACCATCAGGGTTTGATCCTATACCCGTGACGTACGCAGAACTGTTTCCATTTCTACTGGCTAAGGGGCACATTCAGACTAAGTCTCCTCTTACAGTACCGGAAAATTCGCCTTTTTGGTTTAAGGTGGATCAGACATGCCCTTATCATCAAGGAGGATCAGGGCATAACATAGAAACTTGCCTCAATTTCAAGTCTGATGTGCAAAAGCTTGTTAGGAGTGGGCTCTTATCTTTCAAAGATACGGATCCTAACGTTCTTACGAACCCACTGCCTCAACACGAGAAGGCTGCAGTCAATCTGATTGAGGAGGAATTTAACAATGTCTACCAAATTCATGATGTACTCTTGTTAAAAACCAATCTGGTTAAGATGCATCGTAGACAGAGTGGATATGGCCATGTGCCACCTCATAATTATCATCAATGTGATATCTGCTCTAAAAACAATCAAGGATGTTCTGTGGTGCAAGCAGCCCTACAGGAACAGATGGATCTCAGATGGATCCAGGAGCACCGAGTTCATGGAGTTAACATGGTCTACACGAATTCCAACGTCATTCAAAACCACGACATCTGTGCAATGAATGTCAACTTGGTGGCAATGCACTCAAGGCAAAGCCAGTATCATAATCTGCCGCTACATGATTACAGTTCTTGTCTGACTTGCTCGGTAAATAAACAGGGATGCTCTTTCATACAAGAGGCCCTCCAGCGTCAGATGGATCTTGGATGGATCCAAGACTACCATGATAGGAATCCCTATCAGATTAATATGGTTCAAATCTTTGACATTCGCGTGATGAATACCAACCTGGTCGAGTTACATGCTGAACAGGTCCGACTCGGATTCTTAAAATCACATGATTATCAAAGCTGTAAATCAGGTTGCGAAAACGATCGAGTTTGTACCCTTGTCCAGGAGGCACTTCAGCACTTCATAAATCACTGGTGGATGCCAATCTATATGGATGAAGATACTCAGCAGATTAGTATCAGTAACAGGAATCCTACTCGTCATCAAAGTCAGGATGTCCGATCAGTGGAAGGTAACCTAGTGAGGTAACATTGTATTCAAAGTGGGCGTGGCCAGGTGCCACTACACAATTATGACAGTTGTAGCATCTGTTCGGAAAGTAACCAAGGGTGCTACCTTGTGCGAGCAACTCTTCAAGGTCAGGTGGATCGTGGAGAGATTCGTCCATATCCGGATTCTGGACCTATCGACTGGACACCGAATTAACTTCCCGATCAAATTGAGGACGTTGTCACAATTTCTGGTCATCATAGGACCAGGGATTTTTTACCATCATTCCTCTACTTGAAGAATCTAAAGTTCCCAACCAGGAACAGATCGAGATTACTTACGATGGTCAGAGAAATCAGAAAGTTCCCATAGTCATCTATCTACCGGGACCACTACCGTATGAATCAACTAAGGCTATGCCTTACAAATACGGTGCAACGACCATTGAGAATGGAAAGAAAATTTCATTACCCTCTGTTGTGAACATTGCAGACATCAGTCGAGTAACACGGAGTGGTAGAATCTTCAACCGAGGGGTTGGGGAACTTAACAAAGAAAAGGAACTTCAGACAGAAGCTCCCGATCCACCAGTCGGTCAATCCAGTAATCCCGACCTTTCGAAAAACAATGATGAGATGCTGAAGCTCATCCAAAGGAGTGAATACAACATTGTTGATCAACTGTTACAAACTCCTTCAAAGATCTCGGTATTATCACTGTTACTCAGTTCAGAAGCCCACAGGGAGGCTCTACAGAAAGTCTTGGAGCAAGCCTTTGTGGAACAGGATCTAACAATCAGACAGTTTGATAGTATTGTCTCTAACATCACTTCCTGTAATAATTTGGGATTTAGTGATGAAGAATTACCTGAAGAAGGTCGCCGTCATAACATGGCGCTCAATATCACAGTTAACTGCCAGGACGATGCTTTAGCCAGCGTACTGGTAGACACAGGGTCATCCCTGAATGTTATGCCGATGTCTACTTTGATGCAGTTATCGTTCAAAGGCTCTCCGATGAGAACAAGCGAGGTTGTCGTCAAAGCATTCGACGGATCCATAAAAACAGTTATCGGAGAAGTTGATCTTCCCATAACCATTGGTCCTCACACTTTCCAAGTCACTTTCCAGGTCATGGACATCCGGGCAACGTACAGTTGTTTATTAGGAAGACCTTGGATACATCAGGCGGGAGCGGTCACCTCGACCCTCCACCAAAAGCTAAAGTTCGTCAAGAACGATCAACTTGTCACAGTTTGCGGAGAACAAGCCTTGCTTGTAAGCAACTTGTCATCACCTACTGGTATAGAACCCGAGGAGGTTATTGGAATGCAGTTCCAAGCACTGTCGGTAAGCAAGGACAATCATTTCAAAGGAGGAACCTCGATTGCCTCATACAATGATGCTGTCAAAGCGGTCGAGGGTACCAATACAACCGGATGGGGACAGCTTGTCATTCCTATTGATAATAAAACAAAGAAGGGTCTTAGTTTTTCTGCAACCTGTACCCAGGCAGCTGCCAATGATGAAAGTCTTCATCCCCTTCAAAACTTCTTCCACAGTGGAGGTTTCCTTCACCTAGTGTCTTAGACAGTTCATGCTATCAATGAGGAAGATCCCTCTGACCCAGATGAAGAATGGAAGTCCTACCTTAATGAGGACGGTTATATGTCTCAGGAAGAGGTGCCTATGCCTTTTTGCTTTCCTACAGAAAGTTTGAGATTTATACCAAGATCAGATGTCGAAATGATTTACGGAGATTGTGATCCGGAAGGATGCCGTGCTCCGCCAAATTCATTAGAAGAGGACACTCTGATGAAAGACAATTTTGACTACAACTACTATGGCCCAATGGATGGTCTGCCAATGTGGCAACCTTATCCAGGAAACTTGGGGCAAGAGAGTCGGCCGAACAATGAAAATCAGCTAACCGTCATTGAACAGAATACCTGTGTCCCCACCATGTCATGGGATCAACGCTCAGGTCATTCAGAAACTACTCAACATGAAGATGAATTCGCAACGTTTGCAGGACTTGAATTCATCAACTATGCTTTTCCCGAGGTCAACGTCATCGAGAGAGATGACTCCTCCAGTTCCAAAGAAGTTTGGGACACTCTGGGAGAACCAAGTGGAAAATACGACTTTATGGTCAAGTACACCGCTCCCGAAAGCTCTCGTATCAGGCTCAAAGATATCCAGCCAACTGGATGGGGAGATACAGCTGAGAGCACCAATGCTATACAAAATACAACAGAGGAATTCTCCTACGACAATTCTTCCTGGGAAACAGATTCCAATGATCCTGCTCCACCAGAAATCAGTGTTATTTCTAAAGACAAATCAAGGAAGGTGCCAAACTTTGTGATTCACCGAGGAGTTCGCCGCCAATGGGTTGCTGTCGAGGTTCCGAAGGTCGTTCATCAGTCAAAGTAATTGCCATCTTTAACCTTTCACCCTGCCCAGGTGAAACAGATGTTTTGATAGAGCTCGCTTTCTGTAAATTTCCCTCTTAGCTTTGCCCGAAGCAACAGAGTTTTGTTTTATAGGGCTGTAGTTTCAAGGATCGACTTGTTCATTAATAAAATAACGTCGTTCTGTAATTTCCGCATTTATTGCTGTTTTCTCTTTTCGTTTTTCAGAAAATGGTAATCCTAAAAAACAATTCAAATAAAAACAAGCAGTAAAACAAGCAGAAAATGGTAATCCTAAAGGACGGAAAGGTCTGAATGTGTGTTGATTACAGAGATCTGAACAAGGCAAGTCCAAAGGACGACTTTCCTTTACCACACATTGACATGTTGGTTGATAGTACATCAAAGTTCAAAGTTTTCTCCTTCATGGATGGATTCTCGGGCTATAACCAAATCAAAATGGCGCCGAAAGACATGGAGAAAACATCATTCATTACCCCATGGGGTACCTTTTGTTACAAGGTAATGCCGTTCGGTTTGAAGAACGCTGGGGAAACCTATCAAAGGGCCATGACTACTCTGTTTCATGACATGATACACAAAGAAATCGAGGTATATGTCGATGATATGATTGCAAAATCAAAAATAGAGAGTGAACACGTGGAACATCTGTCAAAATTGTTCGAACGTCTAAGAAAATTCAAGCTTCGCTTGAATCCCAACAAGTGCACCTTCGGTGTCCGTTCAGGGAAACTACTAGTGTTCATCGTCAGCCAGAAAAGAATTGAGGTCGATCCTGACAAGGTCAAGGCCATTCAAGAAATGCCTTCTCCGAAAACTGAAAAACAAGTCAGAGGATTCTTGGGACGTTTAAACTACATCTCCAGATTCATATTCCTTATGACCGCCACTTGTGCGCCGATCTTCAAGTTACTAAAAAAGAAGCAGGATTGCGTTTGGTCAGAAGATTGCCAAACCGCCTTCGACAGTATCAAGGAATATCTGTTGAATCCTCCGATTCTATCACCTCCAGTGGAAGGAAGACCACTGATCATTTACCTCACAGTCCTAGAGGACTCAATGGGATGTGTACTTGGCCAACAAGACGAAACCAAACGGAAAGAGTCTGCCATTTACTATCTAAGCAAGAAATTCACCGACTGCGAAACTCGGTACACGATGCTCGAGAAAACTTGCTGCGCTCGGGCTTGGGCAGCCAAACGTCTTCGCCAATACATGATTCGTCACACTACTTGGTTGATCTCAGAAATGGATCCAATCAAGTATGTCTTCGAAAAACCTGCTCTTACGGGAAGAATCGCCCGTTGGCAGATGTTGTTATCGAAATATGACATAGAGTACCACGCGCAAAAAGCCGTTAAGGGAAGTATTTTAGCCGATCATTTGGCTCATCAACCGATTGACGATCAAGAATCAATCGGGTTTGACTTCCCAGACGAAGATGTCATGTATCTAAAAATGAAAGATTGCGATGAACCGTTACCCAGTGAAGGGCCAGAACTAGGTTCCTAATGGGGGCTTATCTTTGACGGAGCAATTAATCATTATGGAAACGGAATTGGGGCAATCATTGTTACCCCTCAGGGTACCCACATTCCTTTCACCGCTCGACTTACGTTCAAGTGTACAAACAACGAGGCCGAATACGAAGCTTGTATTATGGGCCTCGAAGAAGCGATCGACTTAAGGATAAAAAACTTGGACGTATACGGCGACTCAGCCCTGATTATCAATCAGATAAAAGGAGATTGGAACACATACTAATCAGGATTGATTCCTTACAAGGACTACGCAAGAGGTTGCTACCTTTCTTCAACAGAGTTGAGTTTCATCACATCCCTCGTGATGAGAATCACATGACTGATGCATTAGCCACTATCTCTTCCATGATTAGTGTAGGTCAATGGAATGACATACCTAAGATCTACATAATGCGCCTTGAACGGCCCGCTTACGTCTTCGCGATTGAAGCAGTCATAGATGACAGACCTTAGTTTCACGACATCAAATGCTTCCTTCAGAAACAAGAGTACCCCTCTGGGGCACTCAGAAAAGACAGAAAAACCCTCAGAAGATTGGCTGGAAACTTCTTCCTGAGCGGTGACACTCTCTATAAGAGAAATTTTGACATGGTCTTGCTCCGATGGTTCGACAGACGAAAAGCAGACATGCTTATGAAAGAAATTCATGAAGGATCCTTTGGCACTCATGCCAACGGACACGCAATGGCGAGAAAAATCCTGAGAGCAGGGTACTATTGGTTGACAATGGAATCCGACTGCTACAAGTACATGAGGAGGTGTCACAAGTGTCAGATATACTCCGACAAAATTCATGTACCGCCATCACATCTCAAAGTTCTCTCTTCCCCATGGCCTTTCTCGATATGGGGAATCGACATGATTGGCATGATTGAGCCCAAGGCTTCAAATGGACATCGGTTCATCCTAGTAGCCATTGACTACTTCACCAAGTGGGTCGAAGCAGCATAGTACGCTAATGTAACCCGACAAGTGGTGATCCGATTTATCAAAAACAATATCATCTGCCGTTATGGTGTTCCAAGCGAGATCATTACTGATAATGGATCTAACTTGAACAATAAGATGATGAAAGAATTGTGCGCAGAGTTCAAGATCGAACACCATAACTCATCTCCCTACCGAACCAAGATGAACGGAGCGGTAGAAGCGGCTAACAAGAACATCAAGAAGATCGTTCAAAAGATGGTTGTAACCTACAAAGAGTGGCACGAGATGCTACCCTTCGCTCTTCACGGTTATCGCACATCTGTTCGCACTTCAACAGGGGCTACCCCTTTCTCTCTAGTGTATGGCATGGAGGCAGTGCTCCCCATGGAAGTAGAGATCCCATCAATCCGGGTATTGATGGAAGCGAAGCTCACCGAAGTTGAATGGTGTCAAAGCCGACATGATGAACTGAACCTGATCGAAGAGAAGCGAATCACGGCACTATGTCACGGTCAGTTGTATCAATAGAAAATGAAGAGGGCGTTCGAAAAAAAGGTCTGACCTCGTGTCTTCAGAAAAGTAGACCTTGTGCTCAAGAAGATACAATCTTTTCTCACTGACTCCCGGGGCAAGTGGACTCCGAATTATGATGGCCCCTATATGGTCACGAAAGCTTTCTCACGCGGCGCCTTGAGACCTGCAACCATGGACGGAGAGGAATTTGCCTACCCCACGAATGTTGATGTAGTCAAGAAATACTTCGCCTAAACTAAAAAAAAAAAAAAAAAAAAAAACGTCTCGGTGGATTGAAAACCCGAAAGGGCGGTCCAGGCAAAAGTTAGAGACATGAAAAATAATCATCCCGATGGATTGGAAACATCATAGAACAATCCAGGTAAAAATTAGGGATAATGGCAAGTAACTATGTTCAACAGAGGCAAGTCCCTCAGCAGCAGCAGTTACATCATCTGTCAGAAAACTCCAGTCAAGGTCATCTTCGACAGAAGCTCAGGATGCTACGAATTCAAAGTTGATGGAAGGATAGTGGTCGTTATGTTTCAACGTAGCCCTTTTCCCTGTAAATTACCATTTTCAAACTTTGTATATACTCTTTGGAATCACGCGTTTGGCTGATCTCCATCTTATCAATAAAATTTGAGCCCTTGTGCTTTTGTTTGTACTTCTTATTTGTTTTAGCTTTACAGAACAACGTTGTCAACCTGATTAACGATTCTTGAAATAAAACAAAAATGAATTTACTGGTTAAAACTTTTTCTGCTTTTAAAATAAAGATGGCAATTTCTTTTGACTATTGAACATCAAAAGATCCTCAACCGCTTCTCCCGAAGTAAGCGAACTTCAAAGTGCAGAATCAAAGTACTCCTTCTAAGCTAGTACGCCTGAATGAAGGATCAACTGTGTCAGAGACCTTGTTTCGTCTGACACACCTCGGCCGAGTTCTTATCTCCTAAGCCCAACCAACATAGCTCCCGACGGGGAATATCTCTCCTAAGCAAGGTGGAATTTCTATTTCTGAACCAACGGTACTTCTTCGCCCCACGATGGCCGAGTATCCAGTCATGTTCATTTTTTAGTTTTTATGTCGCGTCAGTTTTGTCCGCATAAACATACATACATCATGCATTTTTTATTTGCATTCACATTTCATATTGCATCACTATCACTCTAGTCGGCCTTGTCCCCTAGTGATAAAAGTCCTCTCAATCGAGTTGTCAACCCTTTCCTCGTCAGGAAGTGTTACGTCTGAACATTCTCTCTCCTCCAGTTTTATTTCTGGATTGAAGTTGGGTCCTCGACCACTTTGATAACTTGAACCTCTGAAAAGCCAGAGAAAAATTTCAGCAGATGTCACTCTTCTCCATTGAAGATGATATCCTTGCTTTCCCGGATTAAAGAAAATCCATAGGGAGAGCCTCGTAATCAGAGATTCGGTAGCATGCCAGTTTCGCTCCGAAAAGATCGCTGATGAAAAGGTCATCGCCACCTCAAAATTGGACCCCATCACATGGCATTTCTCCGGGAAGATCCCGAGAAAAGTATGATGTAAGATCCCAAGTGGAAACAGTCTCTCAAGAGACTCGCTTTCCCCAGTAGAATCGACAAATGGCGTCTCCAACAGAGAAGTTTGTGCACCTCTACAACTCAGACGACTGGGTTCCCCAGCAAGTCTGACATCAAAACTTTTTCCGTCAAATGGCGTCTCCCCAGGAAAATTCGACGAGAAGTTTGAAGGAAAACTGCTACGCATAACATTCCTTGTCAATAAAGTTTATTGACAAAAGAAACTAAGACCAGTTCCTTGGTAGGAAACCAGGATCGAGGGGAAGTTTATTTCAGAAACTGAGACCAGTTCCTTGGTAGGAAACCAGGATCGAGGGGAAGTTTATTTCAGAAACTGAGACCAGTTCCTTGGTAGGAGACCAGGATCGAGGGGAAGTTTATAACAGAAACTTGGACCAGTTCCTTGGTAGGAAACCAGGATCGGGGGGAAGTTTGTTTCCGCAACTAAGACCAGTTCCTTGGCTGAAGACCTGGATCGAGGGTAAGTTTACCTTTTCTAAGCATCATTGCTTAGCAAAAGAAGATGAATGCACAAGCTACCATTCATAACCACCATCAAAATTTCAGGTATTCCGATATTTAATCCCCTTGCACCCCGAATGCCCGAATACCTTCGTCATTCACACCTTCGGGTCCAAGAAGATTAAATAGTATCATGTGTCATACCCCAAATTTTGACCACTAAGATGTCCCATCATTGTGTCAATCATCATCACAATATGGAGGAACCATCATACCTCATCAGTCTCCCCAAAGATGGGTGAGCATCCACTACAATCAAGAATTAGGGTTTCAAGCCCTCTCAGAGCCTTAGACAAAGGATCAATCAAGGAATGACATGATCTTCAACTTGTCTAACCTCTCAAACATCCACAATGGATAAAAAAGGACTCCCACTTCAAGGATTAAGCACAAGGCTGCTCCCTTCTAGGTGGATCAAGTCTCAAGATCGCCAGTATCACCAAATTACGGTTTTGGTCGACCAGGGCCTCCAGATGGAAATTTTCATCTGGGCATAAGCCAAAGATCCAAAACACAACCTAATGTACTCCATGGAACCTCATGGACCCAATCACCAAGTCAATTTTGCCTCAGGGGATGCATACATCAAAAATCAGGAATTAGGGTTTCTTGACCTAATTCACCCCTAAGTTGACTTTTGGTGCAAATCATGAGCCAAGACCTCAAGAGAGGGTTTGAGGGTCTTTAATGAACTATATTGATCCATTTGGAACAATGGATTAATCCAAGAAGCTTGAGTAACAAGTCTCAATTTCATCTGCACCACAATTAGGGTTTCGCGAGAAAAGTCAACTGTAACTTTGACTTTTGACCAGGACATGCTCCCAAACCCTAGGACATGGCCCAATATACCCTATGACACCCATGGAACATGTCCATCAAGTTTGATTTAGGTCAAGGACATGATTTCCTGAAGAATTGCTTGGAATTCATCTGATAAAAAGTCAACTGTGCACAAAAGTCAACTTTGACTTTTTGAGATTTTTCACCAAAATGGATTTTTAACCCTAAAATGATGTTAATGTATGATTTGAATCATCATTCATCAAGAAAAATCAAGAAAAGTTGGATAACTTGTAAAAGGGGTAACCATAAAACTTAGAAATGTTTCTAAGTTATGGAAAAGTACCACTAATGCACTAACTTTGGAGGATCATAACTCCTAAACCACATGGCCATTTTCTCTCATCCAAAGATGGATTTGTAGCCCTCATTACCCTCTACAAAAGCTTCAACTAGACCTAAGTCCAATTCATTAAGGATTTTGAGTTATGGAGTGATCAAAATCAAGAAATCACACTTTGTTCCAACACTTAGTGAAAATTTCACTAAGTCAGATTTTGCTTCACTTTTTGCCAAATGTAGAGGGATTTTTCACTTGGAATCAAAAGAGATCAAAACCAAACTTGTTCAAATAGTTGTTATATCATGTAAGGGCTTTCCAAAATGGCCAAGAACATTGCCAAATTCAACGTACACCTTGAGATATGACATTGTCAAGTTGCCTTGCTGAAATCTGTCAAAGGCAAGGCAGAATTTGCAACTTTGGTCGATTTGCCAAAATCAGCCAAATTCAAATGCTCCTATCCACTTGGACATCTCAGAGGATTGAATCTAAAGGGGACAATCACTGAGCCAAGCCTCCAAAGTCCATGGAACAAGAAATAGCATGTTGAACCTAGAATGGCCAAAATAGGGACAAGACTCCAAATTTGGATTGAAGCATTCAATGGAAGCATCAAGGTGGCATGGACTGAGCCATTCTCATCTGAAATCAGTCAAGACTTATCCAAGACCAAGGGAACCAAAGCTCTGTGCCCTAACCTCTAGTCAATGGCTAGAGAATACTTGGATTTTCATTTGCCAACATTGGCCAAACCTACTTACCAGCTGCCATTCACTATTCCTTGCAAAACAAACTTGCTCTACTATAAATAGAGCTCAATTGTGATCAGTTTAAGTACACCAAAGCCATCAAACAGATTCTTTCCTCAAAATCTCTTCTTTCACTCCAATTTTGCCTTCTAAGGCAAGTCACTATCGGGTTTTGAGTTTGAGAGCTCTTCCAATCAAACCAATCACTCACACACCTCACATACATCACATATGAGCTGATCAAACACTTAGATCACTTCTGAAATACCAATTTCACAAAATCACCAGCTGGTTGCTCAAGGTTTTAACCAAAGTGCAGTTGAGGTACCACAAAGTGATCCAGCCAATTTCAATCAAGTCCAACCATTCAAACACACTCCATAGGGAAACTGTTCAGATCATCACCACTCATCTGTAACACCTCCAAATCAAAAATCACATTGCACTTGCTGTCACGGCTTAGAGGTATGCATATACTTGGTCATCTCTCAATCTATGCATATTTCCTCGCACAATAATTTGGCCATATGTTCATAATCATGCATGGAATGTTTTCCCTCAATTAATTGCATTGTTTGAATCGTGTATCAAAAATCCTAGCCTTCATGCAGAAATTAGGGTTCTTGAGGATTTTTCATGATTTCTTGTTATATGTTTAATTTAAATGAAATTAATGGACATAGACATGATCGTGAGGTTGAGACGAGCATAATGATATGTGGATTGCATGATATAACCAAGTATTTAGGGAGATTGGATAGAAAATGCAAATCTGAGAAACCCAGAACACGCGCGTGTTCTTCAGCTTGTTCTTGGCGCCATTTTTGAATAATTCAAATATTTGAATTTTGTGATTTTGTTTAATTGATTCAAAAATTAATTTCTCTCTGAGTTTTGATGATTTTGAGTTGATTCTTTTTTTAATAATTCACAAAAATGTTAAAATATTTTATTTTATCAAAAAAATCCCAAAAATAATATTTATTTCATATAATTGATATTTTTGCAAAGAATTAATATTTTAATTGTTTTTGACATTTTAAATATTTTTTCTACATTGATTTTGCAACTTTTAATGCTTTCTAATTATTTTGTAGGTCAATACTTAATTTTTGAAGCATTATTCCAAGATCACAATTTGTTTTTCATATGTTAAACAATTTTGATCATTTTAATTGAATTTTTATTCAATTAAATACATTTTTTGAAATCAAATTAGGGTTTTTGGATTAATTCAACCCTCATAAATCATTTTTAAAACACTTTGGGCCTCTAATAGAGTGTAAGACCAAATTCTTTCTTGACCAAATCATTTTTGGGCCTCAGTGTATTGTATAAGTCCCGATACTGTCAAAAACAAACGACGCGATTGTCGTCTTTTTAAAAAAACCCTGGGCCTCTCCTCGAGCTATAAGACCCATTTAAAACTCTTTGGGCCTCTAATAGAGTGTAAGACCCAACTCCCTTTTAACCAAAAACAACTTTGGGCCTCAGATATTGTATAAGCCCCTTTGCGTTAAAAGAAAATCTCGGCGCGATCACCTTTTTAAACGAAAAATCATCTGGGCCTACCCTCGTGTTTTAAGTCCCACTCTTTTTCTTTAAACCTTTTTGGGCCTCTTGAGAGAGTGTAAGACCCATCCCTTTGTACAGAAAACCTTTTTGGGCCTCAGTCACTTGTATAAGTCCCTCTGTACAAATTCAAACAGTGCGCTCACTGATAAAACCCTGGGCCTCTCCTTGAGCTGTAAGCCCCAAATCTTTCTTTTTCAAAGCACTTTCTCCTTTGATTTTGAATATACTGTTGTTTTCAATCTTTCTTTGTTGAACAACTAACCAAACAGCATGGAAGCTCTACAACCGAGTAAGTGTTTATACGCTTTCATTTACCGCTTTCATATACATATAACTGTTTTGTGGGGCTGTTTCACTGTAAGTCTTCTTTCATAAACTCATATCAACTGTGTAATAATAGTATAGATATTTCGAGTTTCCCCGGCAACTACGTCTAGAACTAGGTGACGCCGTTTCATTTATTCGTAGAAATAGACAGCTAGATCCCCAATAGGATCACCAGATACAGTCTTCTCTTCGGCTGTCCTCATCAGGAATTGTCAAGAAACTCTACTCCCCAAGATGAATGTCTTCTCCGTGAATGGAATCTTTGAGTTTCTTCCAAATTTTCGAACTTTCTTGACTTGATCTATTCCCTGTGAATAGCTTGCCTTGAATTTCTCGGGGTTTGGGGACCCACGGGCTTCTTAAAAGCATCGGCCTCCTCTTGGGCATCGTACAAGGACCCACAGGCTTCCTAAAAGCAACCCCGCCTCCTCTTGGCCTTAGTACAAGGACCCTACGGCTTCTTAGAAGTATTCACAGCCTCCTCTTAGGCTTCGTATAATGATCTCTTCCTCCGGGAATGATAGCCTCCTCTTGGGCTTCGTACAAGGACCCGTCGGCTTCTCAAAAGCTTCCAGCCTCCTCTTGGGCTTCGTACAAATTGTCCCGACGACCTCCTAAAGGTATAGGAACAAAACTTAGTCATCTGCATAGAGCAGTACTCTCATAGAGTCTACTACTGTTTCTCAAAGCACAATACGAAAGATGGAACTCTAGACTTGGACAGTCTAATCTCCTTGAGTCTCAAAGACATTCTCAAGCACCCTTCAAAAAATAGGAAGGAAACCCGTAGACTCGGACAGTCTCAATACCCTTCGGATTTCCCGCTTCCTTAAAGAACAGGAATAACCCGGATCCTTGAATCGAATCCATGAGTACAGTGTTGCTCATATAAGAACTGATTTTCTCTTTCAAAATCAGTATATTGGACCTGTCACTCAACTGAAACAGTCACCATAGCCTCCTCTTGGGCTTGGTACAATGATTCTCCCCAGCGGAGTCAAACAAATGTTTAGCCTCTCTCTCGGGCTTTGTACGAGACACATAAGAGACTCCCTCGTTGAGTCTATCACCTCTTCAGCCTCCATCTCGGGCTTCGTACGAGATACCAAAAGACTTCATCATCAAGTCAAAACCTTTTAGCCTCCTTCTCAGGCTTTGTACGAGACACATATATGCCTCCTCTTAGGCTTTGTATAAGAAAACCACTGGTTGATCTAATCAACCTTTTAGCATCAAAGCTGTGCCTCGTTCACAGTACACAAACATCAACAACTCCTTCCCCTTCATCTAATCGCTGTAAGCGGCAAGCCTCTGGATCATCTACATCCATGCCACTGTCCCTCTTTTAGCATGAGAAATTCCTAAGGAAAGATGGCATTGCTCTACACTGAGTTAAAGTATTCTCCTTCAGGTTAAAATCCCCTATAAAGGAAATTATGGCATTGCTAGGATCCGCGTATCCCGGTTAAAGTAATTCTCCTTTATAACCAGTCACCGAACAGTTGTGACAGACAAACCCTTCTTTAGAGATGACAAATTCTCTCTAAAGTTGAGACTTTTTAGCTTCATATCTTGGGCTTCGAACAAGATACAAATAAACTCTTCAGCTTCACATCTTGGGCTTTTACAAGATACAAATCACCTTTTGCTTCACGTCTTGGGCTTTGAACAAGACACCAAAAAAAACCATTTCCTCCCATAGAATAGGAGGAACTACGAACGCTCTGATTTCCCTGTTTCGGTAAACGAGAATACGTCGGCATAAGATCGAAAGAAAAGATCTTAGCGAGCACAATCAACAAAAAACCCAAATCCCATATCTCCATCAATCAAAAAGCAGTCATTCAAAAACATCAGTCCTAAACATCCTAATCCTTGTTCCTTACCAGAAAGCTTTTACCTAGGTAAAAGAAAGAAACCGTATTTGCGAAAATACAAATAACCAGTACAAAGGCCCCCCCACATTGATAGCATTCGTAACCTAACAGACCGCTGTTTAAACTCAGTATGCAAAGCAGGGTTAATTGAAGACATCTATTTCCCTTCCTTATTCAGCTCACAATAGGATAAAAAATGAATCGACCTGTAGTTTTAAGCTCAACCGCAGAGAGCGACCAACGCTTAAGAACTGCGTCCAAAATCGCTCGCTACATCATGCAGCAACGAGTGTGAGATCTAAGGGCTTAAGGACTCATCCAATCCCCATATTAGTAAATAAAAATAAAAGAAAGAAAATAAGAAGAAAAAAAACTAACGGGTGTTGGGCCCTCTAATCAGAGATCCTCAAATCATAGTGTACGATGGACTCCATAGGTGGGCACGTATAGAATTAAATTTCAAATTAAAAAGAAACAATTAAAAGAACGGTAACACATGTTTATTCTTTTAATTTAAATAACTAAAAAATCAAATGATAAATAAAAAATAAAAAAATAAAAAGCAAGGAATGGCAGCGTGCGGTGGAAGGTTGGCAGTGATTATGCTTTGGAAGCGGCGATAGGTGAATTGGGGATATGGTACACGTGCAGTGGCGGTGTGGCTTCGTGCATTTAAGTTGTGATGTGGTTGCTAGCTTGATCTATTTTTCTTGGTTCTTCTCTTTACTTTTAATCTATTTGGATATTTTTTTATTGGGTATGTTTGGTGTATTTGTCATGTTTTTTGGTGGTTTATGGTTTTGCTGTGATTATTACTATGGTGGTGATTAAGAGTTTGAAAATGGTGGTTTAATGGATGTTGGATGTTTGGAATGCAAATTTTTGTGTGGCTTGATGTGAGGATTGGTTGAGGTTTTGTTGAATTGTGAGGGTAGTGAAGAAGGTTTATGGTGTTATATTTTTGTTGAGGAAGGTTTAAAAATCGACATGGTGTGGGTTGTTTGAAGTTGTGAAGAGAATGAAGATCGTGTTATGCTAAATGAAGAGAGGTATGAAAATGCTGATGGAGGAGAAGTTTTATGGAGAGGTTAGAGGTTGAAAGGTATGAATGGAGGTTGAGGATGGTTTGTGAGAATGTTTCTATATGATTTTCCCCGCCCCTTACCAGATCCACATTTTTAGTTATTTTGGTGAGTGGAACAAAAGTTAGTGTGTGTGGAGAGAAAAATTTGAAGATATTTGTGAAAACTTTGTGAGCAAGTTATGAATCATGTGATTGTGATAAGGGTGAATGGAGAAACTTATGAAAATTCAATTTTGAGAATGAAGTGTCAGATGGGAGAAAAAAATGAGAGAATGGTGAAATGAGATATTTTGCTAGTTTTGTCAAATTCATATTTTTTTTTAATATTTTATTGTATAATGAAAAAAATAAAAAGATGCAGTGACATGTGGTGATGAAATAAAGAAAAAAAATTAATTCAAAATAATTGTTTAAAAATCGTTTAGATGGTACTTATGACTTTGATGAATGAATTCCTTCCAAAATCAAAATTAATCTTAGATTTTGAATGATGATGGTAATGACAAATAAATAAATTTTGTCCTAAGTTTTAAAAATGACACATAGGTTATTTTCTTTCATGTGCACCAAATTCTAAATTAGCTTTTACCTTTTGATCATTACGTAAAAAACGCATTTGATGAAATGAATGTATGATCATAAAACTTAAAATTTATCATAAATGGAATGCTATGAAAATGCAATTTTAAATAAGTTAAAAGTTGATTTTTTTGTTGACATTTTCAAATATGACTCCTAACGCAAAAATTACCTAAGATAACATTGAATGACATATGAAAGTATGACCTAAAAACTTAAGGAATTAGGGGAAATGGATTTAAAGATAGTCAAAAATTGACTTTCGATAGACCTTTTGAATTATGCCTGAAGAAATGTATGCAATGATATGCATATTCCATGATGAAATGGCTGAGTTGAAATTAGGGTATGATAGCACGCACAATTTAGACATGGTTCTTGGTACGGCTAAACGGATTTCTTAGCTGAGATCAAGTCACCTTGCTAGTGGAACCTCGACTTGAAATTTTAAGTCATACTTAAATAATCTCCACCTTGACTTGAAACCGTAGTGATGCCAGTTTAACCATCAACCACCTTGCTACTCTCTCCAAATCTTGAATCACTCCTCAACAATCTTGATCAAGTTCAATCTATCATTAAACCTTTATCTCGCCACTAGCTTCCTATCACCTTTTTATACATAGGTAATGTATCAAGCCCACAAGCATATTTTTTTCAACCATCTTTGACTCCACATGCTTTCAAATTCCTCCCTGAAGGTCCTTGTTTCTAAATTTTGCAACCCTTAGCCACATTCAAAGCATAACACCCAAGGCTAGCATAAATGTCCCTTTGAGATGCTACAATCTTCCTTCTTACATTATCACGAGTCAAATGATAATCAGAGGTATTTATAATTGTTCCTTTACTACTACTACTACTAGTATCCATAGTAGGAAAATCCACTTCAAACTAAATTTTCTCCGCCATAGTTTCTAAAAGCTTCATCCCTTGATTTTTACTCTTCTTCCCATGACGAAACTCTTTTCCAACAAAGTAAGTCACTTTGGCATCATCCTTACCCCCAAGACACTAAATGAAAACTCAATGGTCTCATGCGTTTTTATCCATTGTCTTCTATAAAACACATTAAATTGTTCTGAAGCAACTTCCAACTAATCATCATGCACTGACCTCAAATCCCATAACTTATTCTTGTCATGAAAGTCTTCACTAGATTATAATGAATAAACAATAGCATTTCAAACTTATAAAATTTATATAACACATATTATATAACCTTTAGCTATGATCACTTCATCCTGTGAAATCTTCAACACCCCACATTCAACTCTAGTGTAATAGCCTAGATCATCAAACATGCTTATGGATAACAAATTCGGCCTGAGTTCTGGAACATACTTCACGCTGTGTATAAGGAACTCAAGATCAACGAACCTTTTAAGTCTGAACTTACCAATACCATGAACGTTGTAAGCCTTATTACCACCAAGGAGAACTCACAACTAGAAATATACCCATTTTACATCGGTTGTGAAAGGGATTTTACCTTGTTAGAGAAGCAAGGTAACAAAGGGAGACATGCACACTTGCTACCTTACCGATCGATTTCATAATAATCGAGGGGATAGTTAAAAATGTCATTGGGTTGATCCCCATCAACAACATTTTTTATTTATTTTTAAAACTATGTAGCATGCACTATATGTGTCTCGGGTTTTGTTAATAACTGAGGGAAAACAGCTAATATTTACGTCGATTTTTGTTAATAACTGAGGGGTATAACATTTTTTTCCATTTATGGTTAGTTTTAAATCTCATTTTGACCGACTTGTATCATAAAACCTCTACTCAAGAGAACCTATACAGATTTAAACATATACATATTTGCTCATATAATGACAAAACATTTATACAATGCTAGTGTATAGATGTAAATCAAGAAAAACTAGTGTTTATGATATTCATGATAAGATAGAAAGACATCGATCCAACGTGATCGGATGTCATATACGTCTTCCTGTGGGAATGGTGTTTCATCATAAAACCCCTATAATTTGAACAAAATTTAAATTATGAAAAGCTAACAACAACAACATTAAGTTAACAAATATAAATAAATGATATGTATATGGATAGAGTTATTACCTTAAACTATGAATCGGTATTGTCTCTGGTGACAATATTAAACATATGTTTCATAACATAGTATCCACATTCAAAGCTTTGGGTTGTTTTTGCAATTATAAATAATTTTCATAGAGTTACTAATTGATACACACAAAGCACAAGTAATAAATTAGCAAAAATAAAATAATGTCAAAAAGCACAAGTAATACTTACATGAGGTTCTATGAACTTTGGCTTTTTACAAACTAAATTATATTTCATAAAATTGTATCCCTCCATAGCTTCACATGTCGGTAAAATTTAAACATGAATAACAATTATTCAATATTAAAGGTAACATTTGAGTATTACAAATAATACCACTTACCCACTCAAAACCATTTTTCATATATTCATCAAGTTTATAGTCTAACGAGCCTAACATAACTACAACATTTTGCTTTGGACATAGAATAATTAGTAGCCAATGGTTCCTACATAAACACTCAAAATAACTAAGAATGTGTATAAAATTGATTGATAAATAAAAACACAAATTAAGTCATATACTTACTTATGGATAAACAGTGTTATATAACATTCTTTATTCTCAATAACCAACTTATTTTGCATGTGCATCTCGATAGTGTTTATTGCATTACCTTAAAATTTAATGTTCAATGGATCTAAGAAACAATAATTTTCAAATATCCTTTCAACACACATCTCCTGCATGACCCTAATAAAAAATTAATGCAAAATTCAAAATTTTATCTTAAAGTATGAGAACAATGAATATAAATTTAAATCACTGTAAAAATTATACTTACGAGCACCACAATTGTAGTACGGGTATGTCTAGCCAATTATCATCCTTCAAAAATTCAACAAGACAACTCTTATGAAGTATAAAAGATTGTTGTGGTTCATATTTTAATTATAACTCGGAGACTTATGGAATCTCGTCCATTATTCTTAATAGTTTTTTAGTGTTATCTATTTTGAGGTGGTATGGTCTAAATATTATTATACGGGTCAAAAAAACTATCTTTCATGCTTGCACCACCCATAACAACTTTCTCATGTATTTCAAACTGATATGGAATTTGTTAGTTCTGTTATTGGCTGCAATTTTGGTAAAACAACGTGTTGGTTCAAGATGTCGTGTCTAATGTCTTAACATGTGTTGCTAACATTCTGCCTGTGGTGTGTTACTTAGGGTTGCAATTTTGTGCGTGATGTCAAGACTGATGTCTTAACATCTTTCGACAGAACATTGTGTTATGTTTTAGGGCTGCGCGTTTTTGTTATGAGAGATTCTTTTTGAGAGATTGCAGGCGAAAATCTTGAAGAAGATCTGTTCTGATGTAATCATTTGTGGAGTATATATTGTTACTGTTTTAGGGCGAAAAGATTTGAAGATAAAATTAGTTTTAATTGTGAATCAAATCTGAATTTTCAAGGAGTCCAAGCCCAAGAATAAGTTTCTATTTAAAGCAGCCTCAACCCTACTTGGAAGTGATGAAGACAAGAGATTGTATACCGAGTGTCAAGTATTAGGGTTTGTGTTTTCGTCCGTGTATTGTGAGCCATTCATTCGTCTATTTTGATGTTTGAATTGGACTTATTTAGTTGAGCTGTATGTTGTCCACTCCAAGCTTTTAAGCACGAGTGGTTGTTCTTGATTGAAGCTTTTAAGCAAGATCAAGGTATTGTGGTTTGAGTGTGTTTTCTTATTTTGTTATTTTCTGTTTTCATCACTGCTGCGATTGAGGGGGAGTGAAAGGGTTCTCATACCTAAGAGTGTCTTAGGCAGAAGTATCACTGTGTAGTGATTAAGTGAGTAGATTGTCAATTGGTGTGTTGACTTTAGAATCTACAAATTTATACTACTAATAGTGAATTTCCTCCCTGGCTTGGTAGCCCCCAAACGTAGGTTGTTAGATCGAACTGGGCGAACAATTCTCTGTGTTTGTTTACTGCTTTTAAGTGCTGTTCTTTTATTGTCTTGTTCATATAGCAGATATTGATCTTGTGACATCTCACCCGACATCACATATCTGATACAAGAATTTCAATTGTTATTAGAGCAGGTCATCCTGCTCTATATCTGGGTGAGATCTAGGGTTGTTACTTTCTGGTGCAATGGACAAGGGGAGTGGTGGATTTGTGAATAGACCCCCCTATTCTAGATCGATCAAATTATGACTATTGGAAACCTCGCATGGTTGCATTTCTGAAATCTTTAGACAACAGGGCTTGGAAGGCTGTTCTGACAGAATGGAAACATCCTGTCATTGTGGGAAAAGATGGTGTGTCAAAGCTGAAACCTGAGGAGGAATGGACCAAGGAAGAAGATGAACTCGCTCTTGGGAATTCTAAGGCCTTGAATACTTTATTTAATGGTATTGACAAGAATATTTTCAGGCTGGTCAACACATGTGAAGTGGCTAAGGAGGCTTGGGATATCCTGAAAACAACTCATGAAGGAACTTCCAAGGTCAAGATGTCAAGACTTCAGCTGCTTACAACAAAGTTTGAAAGTTTGAGGATGAAAGATGAAGAGACCATTCATGATTTTCACATTAATATACTTGAACTGTCAAATGCTTCTAGTGCCCTAGGAGAGAGGATGGCTGATGAGAAGCTGGCAAGAAAAATTCTTAGATCTCTTCCCAAGAGATTTGATATGAAGGTGACTGCTATAGAGGAAGCTCAAGACATTAGCCAGATGAGGGTGGATGAACTGATTGGTTCACTGCAGATATTTGAATTAGGGTTGAATGACAGATCTGAAAAGAAGGTCAAAAGCATAACTTTGGTGTCTAGCACAGAAGATGATGAGAACGAGTGTGGTCCTGAAACTCAGGAAGAGCTATCCAATGCTATTGTTCTGCTAGGAAGACAGTTTAATAGGGTTTTGAAAAGAATGGACAAGAGCTATAAACCTAATTTCAAGAACATCACATCTGACATCAACAGGTCAGGTGATCAGATGAAGAAAACAAGAACTGAGGAGAAGCCTAATTATGACAAAGGAATTCAGTGTCATGGATGTGAGGGTTATGGTCATATCAGAGCTGAATTCCCTACATATCTTAAGAAGCAGAAAAAGGGGTTACTGTGTCCTGGTCTGATACTGAAAGTGAGGAAGATGAAGAGACTTCCAAGCAGGTTAGGGTGTTGACTGGAAGGTGTACATCTGATGATGATTCTAGGGATGAAGAGAGCATATATGATGAGCTTATTGATTCTTATAGAGAGTTATGCATTAACAGTGAAGAAGCTTGTCAAGAAGGGGAGATGCAGAAGAAGATCATTGCTCAACTCAAGGCTGAAAAGACAGAGCATCTGGAAACCACTGCAAAGCTAGAAGATGAAGTATTTGTGCTGAACTCTAAACTTGAATCTATGTCCAAGTTTATCAGAATGCTGAATAGTGGAACCGATGTTCTAGACAAGATTCTTGATGTTGGAAGAACTGCAGGAGACAAAAGTGGGTTGGGATTCAACAGTGGATCTGCTTCAAATAATGTTATTCCTAGTTCCAAGCCAGTGATGTTGAAGCAGATGTTGAAACATCCTGACAAGACTCCCTCTAGGAAGAAATTCAGGCACTGGAGATGACATCATTGTGGGTGCTTTGGACATATAAAGGACTTTTGTTATAAGTTGCATGGGTATCCTAAGAGTACTTCTAATTGTGCACCCAGACAGGTCATTCATAAAGGTAATCAAGTCATCAAGCAAAAGAAGAAATGGGTCTCCAAAACTGATGTTGTCAGCTGAATAACTCTTACTTTTCTTAGAGTCTCTGCTAAAGAAGACTGGTACTTTGACAGTGGATGTTCAAGACACATGACAGGAGTGAAGAATTTGATGGTGGATGTTAAACTTCATTCTTCTGGCCATGTGACCTTTGGTGATGGTGTCAAAGGAGAAATCAAGGGTGTGGGAAAGCTGAATTATGAAGGTACACCTAGACTAGATGATGTACTGCTTGTCAAGGGGTTGACAGCAAATTTGATCAGTATTAGTCAACTATGTGATCAAGGACTCATAGTTAATTTTACAAAAACTGAGTGCATTGTCACAAATGAGAAAGGTGAAGTTATCATGAAGGGTGCTAAGTCTAAGGACAACTGTTACCTATGGGTGTCGTAAGACTCAAGTTCTTCCACATGTGTTCTTGCAAAAGAAGATGGAGTCAGATTATGGCATCAAAAGCTGGGACATCTACATCTGAAGGGAATGAAGAGAATCATATCTATAGAAGCAGGAATCCCTAAGCTCAAAATTGAAGAGGGAAGAGTCTGTGGAGATTGTCAGATAGGGAAACAGACCAAGATGTCACATCCAAAGCTTCAACAATTCACTACTTCTAAAGTTTTGGAACTTCTTCATATGGACCTAATGGGGCCTATGCAGGTGGAAAGTCTAGGTGGGAAGAAATATGCTTATGTTGTTGTAGATGACTATTCCAGGTACACTTGGGTGAACTTCATCAAAGACAAAATAGAAGTGTTTGATGTGTTTAAAGATCTATGTCAAAGACTCCAAAGAGAGAAGGAGAGCAATGTCATAAGAATAAGGAGTGATCATGGGAGAGAATTTGAAAATAGCAAGTTTGCTGAGTTTTGTTCTGCTGAAGGCATCAGTCATGAGTTTTCTTCTCCCATTACCCCTCAGCAAAATGGAGTAGTTGAAAGGAAGAACAAAACTATTCAAGAATCTGCTAGGGCAATGATTCATGCCAAAAAACTTCCTTACCATTTCTGGGCTGAAGCTATGAATACTGCCTGTTACATTCACAACAGAGTAACCTTGAGAAGAGGTACTTCAGCTACCTTGTATGAACTATGGAAGGGGAGAAAACCAAGTGTGAAGTACTTTTATGTATTTGGTAGTAAGTGTTATATCCCGACAGATCGTGAACAAAGGAGAAAAATGGATCCAAAAAGTGATGAGGGAATCTTTCTGGGATACTCTACAAACAGCAAAGCTTATAGGGTATTCAATTCCAGAACCAAAGTCATGATGGAATCTATAAATGTGGTTGTTGATGACAATGGAATAAAGGAAGATGCTGATGTCCTAGATGATGTTTGAACATTTTTTGATGATGTATCAACAGAAGCTGAAGACAGAGGTGTAAATCCCAGTCCTATTGCTGCTGAATCTGATCCTGAACAACCTAACAAGGAACCATCTATCAGAGTGCATAAGGACCATCCAAAAGAGCTTATCATAGGTGATCCAAACTCAGGAGTTACCACTAGGTCAAGAGAAGTTGTGTCAAACTCTTGCTTTGTATCCAAAATTGAGCCCAAAAATGTTAAAGAAGCCTTGAAAGATGAGTTTTGGATTAATGCCATGCAAGAAGAGCTGGGCCAATTCAAGAGGAATGAAGTGTGGGAGCTTGTGCCAAGGCCTGAAGGAATAAATGTGATTGGCACCAAGTGGGTTTACAAGAATAAATCTGATGAACAAGGAGTGGTCACCAGAAATAAGGCTAGACTGGTTGCCCAAGGTTACACTCAAGTAGAAGGAATTGGTTTTGATGAGACTTTTGTTCCTGTGGCCAGACTGGAATCTATCAGGTTACTCTTAGATGTGGCTTGTAACCTTAAATTCAAGTTATTCCAGATGGATGTAAAGAGTGCTTTCTTGATTGGGTACTTAAATAAAGAAGTTTATGTAGATCAACCCAAGGGGTTTATTGATCCAGCATTTCCTAACCATGTCTACAAACTAAGGAAAGCTCTTTATGGATTAAAACAAGCACCTAGAGCTTGGTATGACAAGCTTACTGAATTCCTGTCTCTGAATGGTTACAGAAAAGGAGGAATTGACAAGACATTGTTTGTCAAAGAGGAAGGAGGAAAACTGCTAATAGCTCAAATATATGTTGATGACATAGTGTTTGGTGGGATGTCAGAAGCAATGGTTCAACATTTTGTGAAACAGATGCAGTCTGAGTTTGAAATGAGTCTTGTTGGTGAGCTCAGCTATTTTCTGGGTCTTCAAGTTAGACAAATGGAAGACTCCATATTTATCTCTCAGAGCAAGTCGGCAAAGAACATTGTCAAGAAGTTTGGTCTGGAGAATGCTAATCACAAGAGGACACCTGGTCCTACTCACCTGAAGCTGTCCAAGGATGAACATGGGGTGAGTGTGGATCAAAGCTTATACAGAAGCATGATTGGAAGCTTAATGTATCTAACAGCTAGCAGACCTGATATCTCCTTTGCTGTAGGAGTTTGTGCCAGATATCAATCTGAACCTAAGGTTAGCCACATGAATCAAGTGAAGAGAATTCTGAAATATGTGAATGGTACTAGTGACTATGGTATTCTGTAGAATCATGGATCAGGAACTGAATTAAGTGGATATTGTGATGCTGATTGGGCAGGGAGTGCTGAAGATAGAAAAAGTACTTCTGGAGGATGCTTCTTCTTAGGGAATAACCTTATCTCGTGGTTTAGCAAGAAGCAGAATTGTGTGTCTCTCTACTGCTGAAGCTGAGTACATAGCAGCAGGAAGTAGTTATTCACAACTGGTTTGGATGACACAAATGTTAACTGAATACAATGTCAAGCAAGGTGTCATGACATTGTACTGTGATAATCTGAGTTCTATGAATATCTCCAAGAACCCAATTCAACATAGCAGGACTAAGCATATTGGCATACGTCATCACTTTATAAGAGATCTGGTTGAAGATAAAGTGGTTGCTTTAGAACATGTTGCTACTGAAATGCAATTAGCTGATATTTTTACTAAGGCTTTAGATGCAAATCAGTTTGAAAATTTAAGAAGCAAATTAGGGATTTGCATATATGAGGATTAGTGGATCGTTTGTTGGTGTGCAGGAGGATGGTGTGTTTGGTGCAGTTGTCTTATGTGTGTGAGCTTATCTAGTTGGTGAAATTGACAAAATAAGAATGTTTGGAAACAAACAAGAACATTTTTTTTGCTGAAAGTAATCAACATTACATTTTTTTTAAACTACAAGCAAGAGGTTTATTGGTTGTATTCTGCTACTCATTCCAACCACCTGAGTTAATGAAATTAACCCAGTCTTCATCTGCTTCATCATCAGAAGCATGTAGTAGCACTGGAGGTTGCTTGATGGTCTTCATTCTAGTTTTTGTCTTTCTGCCTGTTCTTGTTGCTCCTGTAGAAGACCCTGATGTTGTCAATTCTTTGGACTTCATCTCATTTGGTTTGGTGGTCTTGTTTTTCTGGTCGTGCTTCAACTGACCCTTGTGTGTATCAACTGTCTTGGAGGACTGACTCATGTTTCCTTTTGGCTGTATTAAGAAGTAGTTTGGTGTAGTTTTTTTAATGGAAACCCCTTGTTTGTATTGCCTGGCCAGTCAAAGTTGTGAGACACTCTTTCTAAGCTGTGTTACAACTGTTTTTCTGGGTAATTGAGCATGTTTGACTAAGTGTCAGAACATTGATGGTGGTCTTTTGGCCAATTGTGACTAAAAAAGGGGAGAAGTGAGTGAGTAGTGTTTTTTTTATGTTCGGTGATGATTTTTGTGCTGCTAAGTGTGCAGCTTATTTCCTTGGGTATCTGTTTCTGCTGAATGTTAGTGTTGTTATGTGGTATTTTCTGCTGCAGGTATCTCTGATGGGTGCTGATATTATTTTAGCCAAAATTAGCCAAAGGGGGAGATTGTTAGTTCTGTTATTGGCTGCAATTTTGGTAAAACAATGTGTTGGTTCAAGATGTCATGTCTGATGTCTTAACATGTGTTGCTAACATTCTGCCTGTGGTGTGTTACTTAGGGTTGCAGTTTTGTGCGTGATGTCAAGACTGATGTCTTAACATCTGTTGACAGAACATTGTGTTATGTTTTAGGGCTGCGCGTTTTTATTATGAAAGATTCTGTTTGAGAGATTGCAGGCGAAAATCTTGGAGAAGATCTGTTCTGATGCAATCATTTGTGGAGTATATATTGTTACTATTTTAGGGCGAAAAGATTTGAAGATAAAATCAGTTTTAATTGTGAATCAAATCTGAGATTTTCAAGGAGTCCAAGCCCAAGAATAAGTTTCTATTTAAAGTAGCCTCAACACTACATGGAAGTGACAAAGGCAAGAGATTGTATATCGAGTGTCAAGTATTAGGGTTTGTGTTTTCGTCTGTGTATTGTGAGCCATTCATTTGTCTATTTTGATGTTTGAATTGGACTGATTTAGTTGAGTTGTGTGTTGTCCACTCAAAGCTTTTAAGCATGAGTGTTTGTTCTTGATTGAAGCTTTTAAGCAAGATCAAGGTATTGTGGTTTAAGTGTGTCTTCTTATTTTGTTATTTTCTGTTTTCATCACTGCTGTGATTGAGGGGGGGTGAGAGGGTTCTCATACCTAAGAGTGTCTTAGGTAGAAGTATCATTGGGTAGTAATTAAGTGAGTAGATTATCAACTGGTGTGTTAACTGTAGAATCTATAAATTGGTACTACTAATAGTGAATTTCCTCCCAGGCTTGGTAGCCCCCAAACGTAGGTTGTTAGACCGAACTGGGTGAACAATTCTCTCTGTTTGTTTACTGCTTTTAAGTGTTGTTCTTTTATTGTCTTGTTCATATAGCAGATATTGATGTTGTGACATCTCACTCGACATCACATATCTGATACCAGAATTTCAAAATTGGTTTTTGAGTACACCCATTAATTTCAATTTCTACATCATAAAAACAACATAAATACAATACGAAAATTAAAATACAAAAATAAAAACAACATACAACTCAAATATTTTAAATTATACTTGTACCTCATTCACATTGCGGTTACACTTCTCTCGATCAACCTCATCCAACGTATCCCACTCCTCTCGCACATCCTGCAACATCCTTTCCCGTAACTGTTGCAACATCCTCTCTCGTTCCTCCCAACCTCCTGCAACATCTTGTCCCCATCCTCCTACAACATTCTCTCTCACTCTTCCTTGCTCCTATCCTAATACCTACCATATCTTTTTAGCAACTATCTCTTCAATTTCTATCCTACAATTTACTTCATTAATTTGTTGCGATGGTTCAAAATGTAACTTCAATCTGACGCCTATTTCGAGACCATGGACACAGCCAACATGCTCGTTAGTTCCAATCGCTTATACCAAGATGCCATGACAATCTTGTGGAAAGAAGATACAAACTTTGGCTTGTTCAAACCAATGTTTTAAAAATCGGACCGAACCGGCCGGTTCAACTGGTTAGACCGGGACCCAGAGATGAATCCGGTTGGTTCAACCTTTCAAAACCGCTAGTGGGTCAAAACCGTGGTTAAACCGGAAAAACCGGATTGAACAGTCTAAAACCATTCGAACCAAAGAACCGGAGCCGATTTTGTAAAACGGCCCGGTTCAAAAAAATTCATCAAATTGACCATTTTTAATTTTTTTTTTAAATTTTTGTATGTTAATATCAAAACTTAACATACATTCCCCAATCACAAAAATGAATTTCGTGTGTTTTTTACAACCATACAAACTTTTAAGTTTTGTCACTCCATTATAGCACCCTCCATCATCATTATGCCGTCTCTTTCAAACATAGTCACGATGTCCAACTCTATTGATTGTCTTTCATGTCAATATTGTTTGTTGTTGTTTATTAAGACTTGTTTGTCGTAGTTTAAATCAAATTCGAATTTTTGTTGTTTAATGAAGTATATTGTATTATTTATATTTTGATATTCTATCTTATTTAATTTAGGTATTCTTAATTATTTGAACATTATTTTAGTTATTATATTCTATTATTTTAATCTTGCTTTGAAGTAATTTAATTTATCTTGTTGTAATTTTTTAGTTTGGTCAAAATATTCTTAAATGATGGTTGAAATGAAGTGTAGAACTATGTTAATGTTATATATTATTGATATTGTTGTATTAAATTTGTAATGGATTTTTGAAATATTTATTTTATTAAGTTGAGAACATATAATAATGTGTGACATATCTATGAAATTTAGTTTCATATAATTAGTTTATTTAATAAATGGTTCGACCGTAGGTTTAACCAATTGAACCTTAAACCGTAAGTTTTACCGGTTCGATCTCTGGTCCGGTTTTTAAAACATTGGTTCAAACAGTACATCCTACAACACATATAAACGTTCATCTTTACCAAATTGAGTTAACTAAAATAAGTAATATTGATAAAAGTTTCTCATTACAATCTTTTCATCCACTTTTCCTATAGCTTCTGATGTGAACGAGCCATCTGGTCTTTGACGTGCTCTCTTCTATTTATCATGGTGTGATGGTTGAGATGGACTATGATTGAAGCTTTTAAAAGGATCTCTCATCTATAGTTCCCTTTGTTTTCTTTTTTCATTAATTATTTTTTATTCAAGTTTATCATATCCTCCATGTGACAACCGATGTGAATAGACATTTTTAGTTCTATTTTTCTTTCCTTTTTGGCTCGTATCCAAGAATTTAGGAGTGGTACGAGTTTTTACAAAATCATCCCAAAATTTCTTATCAATATATGAATACTTCACGTATGGAGGTGCTTCGTTATCTTTTGGATGATAAAATATAATCATATGATAATTATGTCTTAAATACCCTCCAACGTTCACCAACATATGCAATCCATTTCTTTTATAGCATACTATCCTCTAGAACAATAAATACTTCCTAAATTTACATAATAGAGTTAATATTAGTATTAAACAAAAAAAAGGTCATATATACTTCTAAAAAAATCATAAAATTCATAATAAATATCTTAATATCAGTTCATATGTTATCTTTCAAATCTCTGTCTACCTTGTGCCAATTTTCTATAAATATACTCTCTTTGCTTCTACTTTGAATTTCCAAATTACCGTTAAAATCATCATAATTTTCACCAAAAGCCTCACCAGTTCTCCAATCAAAATTAACCGGGGAGCGAACACTGTTTTTTGTTGGCTTTTTAAACCTAGGTACACACCGTGACACCTCTAGTTTTTCTTTTACTTTTTGTATCAACAGAGGTTGCAGCAGATGTTATATAACATGTACTTGTCGAATCACCTATGTCTGTGTAAATTAAGAAAAATAGTTGTGAGTGCAACCTTCCAATTAGGCATATTTTGAATGATGTTAAAAGTATTGTTAGCTTATGTACATTGGACCGTTTCATCTGAGACTAGTTGTGCATCTTAGCATTAGGGTGCATGATAAAATGTTGGAGAAGGATTAGAAAAGATTCATGCATCAAGAAATGATTTTATGCATAAAAAATTGTGAAAATCTATGTTATAGCTCGACACATATATGTATAGGTCGATACATAGAAGAAAAATTCTTCTATAATTTGACACATACCCTCTACAAATTGACACATGTGCTGCAGTATTGAAGACTACAGGCTCTGTTAGATGTGACGCCTCTATTGGTTGGCACATGACTTATATAGGCCGACACATGACTTGCATAGGTTGACCATTCCTTTTGCTTTTGTTTTCCATTCCTTTTGCTTCATACTCGATCACATATATATACTTGCTACATGCATCATTTCTTTTTAATGATTTTTGTAAAATCATAAACGAAACCTGGAACATACTAAGACTCGTCATCTTCTTCAACCTTGTGCATACACATAAACAAAGTACACATAATCATTCATTTTTTGAGTGCCATCTAGAATCAAGTTGATAAGGTCTAATTTAGCTTGTTGTATTGTAAATTGGGTTGAGATCTTAGGGGGCTTTCAAATAAGAAAACTAAGGTGGGGTTTTCCTTCAAGATCAAAATGTGGATTTGAAGGTTTTGGACAAGAATACTTAAGTTTGGATTCAATCGAGTGAAGGCTTTGAAGGGGTGTGGTTCTTGCAAAGGATTAACGTGAGATGGTGGATCATCGTGGTAAATATTGGATTATAAAAATTGTGCAATTTGGATTTGATCGAGTGAAGGCTTTGAAGGGTTATAGTTCTTGCAAAGGAGTAGCGTAAGACGGTGAAACAAATTGGCATTGTTGGGTGACTTGATCAAGGGAAGAGAAATTTCTATGATCAACATCAAACTTAGGGTTTGTAGGGTTGCATTTCAACATTTCTCTGGTAAAACTTCTATTGCAAAGTAAGGTTAATTTCATGATCTTAATTATAATTCGAATTAAGGACAGACGTGCTCATAGCGAGGCCAATTGGAAAACTGCCTAAACAAATCCTTGTGTACTCTCTCTCTCTATCTCTCTCTCTCTCTCTCTCTCTCCCTCCCTCTCTCCCTCTCTCTCTCTCTCTCTCACACACACACACACACACACACATTTTATTTGCAAATTGTTGTGTTCATCATTTGTACGATTCATTCATTTGGTAAATTGTTTGAAAACATTTTGTTAAGTTGATCACAATCACTTTGATTGTGGTTTGATTTTAGAATCAACAAAAATATATACATATTTCCAAACTAATTTTATCGCACTCAAGGTGTTCGATAATTTTTCCGCAATAGTATTTTTGTTTGAATTATCATTGGAAATAGAATTTCTTGTTAAGTAGCTTTTCTAGTGATTGTTAAGTGGCCTTTCTAGAATTTCTTATTGATTAAAGTTTCCTTTCGATAGCGGTTTTGGTTTAGAAGAATCGATCCAAATTATTTCTGCTAGCCAACGTTTTTGAAAAACAACTTTTCTAACGATTTTTTTGTCGGGGATCTATTCACCCCCCTTCTAGATAAGATGCCTTCGTCTAATAATAGTAACATCGCACAACATTTCATCCTAAATAATTAAGAACATGTAAACTTACTAACTTAATATATGGAAGAGAGAGATCGTAGATAATACTAACTAGAAACATACACTTAAGTAATAAGTTATGTTGACACATTTCAAGAAAAAAACATATATGAAAGAGTTACCTACATTTTAGTGGTTACCATTTTTATGAACATTTCTAAAACTATCACCATAGCGTGTAACAACATTTCTAATAACATTTCTAAAACTAAAGTCATTTCTATGAACATTTCGGTGGTGAGTTACGTACCTCAAACGTGATGACGAAGCTTCAATGAGTTTTGGAATGAAATAATGTTCGATTTTTGTTGGAAGAGTTGACGTTGAAAAAAGATGATGTTTGGTTGATGTTGAAAGCGTTTTGATAAAAATATTCTAAGGATTTTGTGAAGAGAATGACGATGAAGTTAGAGTGTTTATTGATAGGTAAATGAAAAGTTAGAGTCTAGTTCTCAAAAGTAATCATGAAATAGAACAAACATGTCAAATTTTAGGATCAACCAAGGGAATATATTAATTAAAAATTAAAAAATAGGAAATCCACATAGCGTCACATTCTCCGAATTCATTTAAAATAACTATCACGTCGGTTTTTAGACAAAATCGAGGTATTACACTTAAAAAATTTAAAACAAAAAACATTTGAAAATATGGATGCAAAAGATATTACCCCTCAGTTGGAAAATATAATTGAGGGTAATACAAATTAAAAATAAAATAAAATTAAAAGGGGAATAGGGAAAAGGGAAAGGCGTCATGTGACCATAAACAAATTAAAAATAAAAATAAAATATAAAATGCAATAATTGAGATTTGAAATGAGGTCCCTCGTTGTTATATTCTCTCAATTTTTGTAATGATTGTGGGTATAGGTTGTATATATTTTAAAAATAAAATAAATGATGGCGCTGCAAGGATATATACTCGATTATTTGTGCGTCGAGGTGAAATTTTTGTCATGAAATGTCTTATTTGTAGTAGTGACTACTCCACCTTACTCCTACTTCAAAGTCACAAAGTATTATTTTCTTAGACACATGTGATAAGAGAAACCTGAGTCTAAGACCCAACTATATTCAATGTCCAAACTCGACATTACTAGTGTACCAACACTCTCATAACCATCCTCATCTATGTCAACCACAACTTAAACATTATCATCATTGTCCTTTCTATCAAGAAAATCCCTCTTAAATTGACCGAGTTTCTGACAATTATAGCATTTTACCATTGATTTGCCAAACCTCTTTGATTTGTGCATCCCCTTACACTCACTTTTGCCTCTTGAGACACTCAAGCCTTCACCACTATCATCAATCTGCAAATCTTTCACCTTTGTAAATTTTTTGGATTTAACCGCCATCTAGACTTCATCCAAAGCAATAATACCTTCCTTTCCATAAAAGAGAGCATCTTTAAAGTGCTCAACGGGTCTAGGTAATGAACTCAACAAGATAAGAGCCTTGTCCTCATCATCAGTCTTCACTTCAATATTCTCAACATCATCAATAATCTTGAGAAATTATGTATATTGCTCCATTATAGATTTGTTCTCCACCATTCAAAATGAATAAAGTTGTTGTTTCAGACACAACCTGTGATCCAAAGACACGGTGATTCAAGTTTTTCCCATATCGAATCATATTTTTCTCCTTAGTGACTTCTCTTTGAACTTTATCCAAGAGGCACAACATAATGACACTCCTGGCCTTATCCATTATCTCGGTCTTCTCTAATTTTGTTAGGCATGCAAGCATCAATGCCTCACCCTTCAAACCATCAACACACTTATCTTGAGTAAAAATTGTTTGCATATTTACTTTCCATAACTCAAAATCTTTGTTTCAGGAAAAAATTTCGATCTCCCATTTAACCATAGTGCTAACTTGTAAATAACACCCCTTTGTCCCACAGTGGGCGCCACTTGTTGTGAAATTAATAAAACAATTAAATTACTTCAGAAGAAATTATTAAGATTTCAATTACACCACGAAATTTGATGTATGGAAAAAAGAACAATGACAACTAAACAAATGGCGTTCAACAATAATAAGCTTTAATGCCATAAGAAAGTGAATTAACACGACAGAAGAAGATAAAAGAAAGTGAGAAACACAAAATGTTTGTTTATCCAATTCTGTCAAATGATTTACGTGTCGGGGAGAGAGCAGTTCTCATATTCACTATAATCTAAGAGTTGTTACAAGACATTACAAATGAGTTACAAGAAAATAGCCTTCCAAATTTCTAAGAACAAACCTTTTTTCCTACCTCAGTGTTTTACAAACTCTCAAAGATGTTTAGAAGTATTATCTGATTCTTATAGATAACTCCAAAGGTTTCCCTAAACCCTTGAAGATGGCTGGTTCATACCTGAGTGAATCGCACACTCAAAGATAACACAGAGTCGCCACCAAACTTTATTTAGTCCCAAAGGACAGGGAAAATATCGATAAAACCCAAAGGGAAGAGAAACGGGAATGGGGGTCGGTTCTACGAAAGGAAGGTACTAGCACCTTACGCATCTGTCGTACTCGACGGGAACCATTTTGCTTACTTCTAGGCTTGGATGGGTTATTTATCTAAAGGATTCTAACTAAAAGAAGAGGAGAGAGAGAGAGAAGAAAAAGAGAAAGGAGGAAAGAAAGAAAGAAAGTGCTCGCGAAGGATTGGGGCCCTCGTGCCTACGTACCCTCATAGTGTAATGAGGAAATCAGAGCGTCATAGTTCAAAGGAACTAGGGGACAGAAAAGAATGGAAGAAAGAGTGGAAGTGTGCTCGCCAAGATCATCGCGATCTTGTGCCTATGTATCATACATTCGACAGAATACAGAATCAGAGCTTCCGTAGTTCGTGAAACCAAGACGGAAAAGAAAGAAAAAGGAAATGGAAATGATGTCAAAACCAAGAGCAAAAGAAGGTAAGGAAACTCTACTGGGGAGAACCGACCAGAAAGAGCAACTGTGCTGAGGAAAGCAAAGGAAATGGCATCAAAACCGAGAGAAAAAGAAGAAAGATCCACTGGGGAAAAAAAAGAACGCAAGAATGGTGTAAAAACCAGAATATAAAGGAGCAAAAGGCATAGAAAGGATTCCACAGGGGAACGAAGAGTATAGAAGACGTGCCGAGAAACAAAGGGTAGACACTCTGTCATGGAGTAGACAGAAGTATGGTGTTAAAACCAAGCAAAAAGGTGCGGTATGCTAACTGACAGGCAGTGGTTAACCGAAGAAAAAGAGATAGACCCTGGGGGGAAAAAGAATGGTATCAACAGACAGGCTATGAAGAACCGAAGGAGAGCAAAAAGTGCGGAACCAAGAGAAGGTGTTTGACTCTTAGGGGATTGTTGATCTTGACCGAATAAACAGTAACTGATCAACAAAAAGGAGTATTGAACCAAAAGGGGTTGCCAACTCTTGGGGAACAAATGGTTTTTAACAGATAAACTATGATTAACCAGAAGAAAACGAGTGATTAACCAAGAGATGGTGATTAACTCAAAAGAGGGGTTCAGTGTTTTAACAGACTGGCTGTGGTTAACTGAAAAAAACAAGTGATTAACCCAGAGAAGGTGATTAACCCAAAAGGAAGCTCAATATATTAACAGATAGACTGTGGTTAATTGAAGAAATCGTGCAAATTGGTGTTTTAACTGACAGGTAGTGATTAACCAATCAAAGGGAGAAGAACCAAGAAAAGGTTGTGAACTCCTGGGGATTCGGTCTTAACAGAAAACCTGTGATTAACCGAAGAAAAAGGAATTGAAACTCTTCAAGGGAATCAAAAAGCAAATGATCGACCACAAGAAAAGGATAGTGAGGCAAAAGAAAGGCAATGATCTTTAACCAAGTGAATAGTGATTGATCAAAAGAGAGATTGAAAGAGCAAGAGTAAGAGTGATCAAGGATCGAATCGACTGTGGAAGGAATGACGCTACCGCTTGAGGATAGAGATGACTAAGCTAAGCACAGGGTCATTCGTCCCCTACCTGAAGTAGTCAGAATGAGAGTAGGATATCTCCCTTCTCATTCTTTCTTTATCACACAAGGTGCAACGCAGAAATTAAAACGGACAGAGTAATAGCTCCAATTTGTACAGTGCTCCAGTGCAGTACGTTGCGTGTTGTACGTCGTGCAAACTCCAACTCCGCAGGGGATCGAGAAAGAGAAGATCTAAAGATATCCTAAAGAGAAGGAAGGGGAAGATCAACTAATCGAAACATGGTTTTGATCAATTAATCAAAGGGAGTGATTTGCTAACAATTTTCCAAAGAGAATGAAAAATCATTAAAGCAAAAGGTGTGAATTATTGATTAAGCATGATTAAATTTGCTCAATAAAGAACAAACTTAATACAATCAAGAAACAACTATGCAAAACAGTTCCAAATTCCATTTAGTATGCAATACAAAACATGTTATCAAGTGATCAAATGGAATGCAAGATGTTCATGAACAAACATTGCCAAAAATATGAACAAATTGAATAATCAAAACCGTGCATCGAAAGTTCATAAACATGCTTCAAATTGAGGTTAAACAACACTTAAAACATCCATAAAAATCAAGCACATTAATCCATGGAAGTTAGAAGAAGAAAGGATACAAAACAAGCTTGAAAAAACTCAAAATTGGCCATTCTGTTCAGTGGTAACCGGTTACTGCATATCTGCTAACTGGTTACTTATTTGAAAATCAGCGTTTTTGGTGAAATTTACACTGAGTAACCGGTTAGCAGATATGCTGTAACCGGTTACCACTGAGACAGTGGCAAAAATAACAGCAAAAACAGCTTTTCAAAATTAATCTTCAGCACATAATCACTTATGTCAAACACCACAAGCTAGGGCATGAATTTGTGCACGAAAATTGAACTTGAAAACAACAAATAAGCAGTGATAGAATCAACTAACACATCAAGCTCATGGATCAAATAATGCAAAATCAATTCACACGCAAAATTATCGACTACATCGCGAATGATTCGAAAATGCTCGAAACAGTAAAATTAGTGAGATCCACCAATCTACAAGCCGGAGATTTGGCTTGGTGAATGTTGCAAAGTGATATCGATGAAGAAAATCAAAGAAAACCAGAGGAATCTTCAATTTGTAGATGAAAAGTATCGGAACCGAGCAAAATACTTCGAAACTCCGAAATGCAAATTCGAACCGTTGAATGTTGAAGCAAATACATGAGATTAATCCACAAGCTAAAATAACTCCAGAAATCCAAGTAGAATTGCAAACTTGATGAAGTTTAAGCTCAAGAAATAATCACTTTCAATGTGAAAAGTGATTATCCTTCAAGAATTAAGAGCTTTTGGTGAGGTTTTGGAAAGAAGATGAAGTAGAGTGTGTAAAAGTTGTAGAAAAATGCAGAGGAGAATGAGAGAATTGAGAGTGAAGAAAGTGTGAATTTGTGTGAAGATTGTGGACCTCTTGCAAAATGGTGAAGCTTGGCTTATATAGAGTTTAGGTATGGAGTGTGAGAGCTTTGGACTTTGGTTTGGACTTAGCTTTAGGATGTTTGGAGTTAGGGTTGGAGTTAGTTACACTTGACTCACTGAGTCAAGGTGGTTAACTCGGTTAGTTAGGATCAACTCGGTAACAATCCCAATGTGAGCTTCAAAATCCAAAGGTTGACATGCTTGTAAATTAAGTAACATGGTGCATTTAAATTAGAGTGAAGCATTGGAATAAATGCAAGTGAAGTGTCTTGAATAGCCTTATAATGTCCAAAATATTCCACAAGCTGCTAGAATAATGTAGAAACAAAGACCAAATAGAGTGTACCCCTGTTGTCCCAAAAATACAGCAAAATCTGCAACTTTGTATAGAGAAACCGGTTACTGCATATCTGCTAACCGGTTACTTGCTTGAAAATCTGCATTCCTGGTGAAAAATACACTGAGTAACCGGTTACTGCATATCTGCTAACCGGTTACTTCATCCCATTTTACCCAAATTTGCTTGGAAATGATGCTGAAATGCGGGTTTCGATTTTCCACCTCTTGTTTTGATGAGTAAACATGGAAACCTTTATTTTGAGCTTGTTTTGGTGATGAAATAATCTTGAGGGGATGCGATTAATCGGGCTTGGAAAACCTGCAGGTCCTACAACAAGAAACACACAGAGAAAAGTGTGAATGCGTATGTCGACGATGCTAATGCACATGCTTATGCAAAAGGCAAAAGAGGAGGTCAAATTTTGGGTTATGGCAGTTGCCCCTTTTTAATCCACTTAGACCTGAATGTACGAATTGCGCTAGCTTTTCGATGATTCGAGGTAGAAGAGGATTAAATAAAAGAGTAGCTCAAAAATTTGGCCGACGGCGGCAAAAGGAGCAGTGCAAAGGTAGAATAGATAGGTGGAAAGTTTGGCTGAAAATCTACAGGGAGATAAGTCAGGCAAAGGGGAGCATGTTATGATGCATATGCTATGTATGCGATTCTACATGATGCTTGATACCATGCAATGCAAAGGCGCAAGGTAAGGCATAATGTGAAGCAGTTAGGTAGAAATCGTAGCAAAACGACTTCGACGCCCTCGGTTGGGAAGAGAACCCACGGATAAAGACAATCTCTGTTGGAGAAAAGAAATCACAAAGGATGATGACTCCGCTGGGGTAAGAAACCGAGAACATCTTAGGTTTATAAATCACCATGGCTGTCACTGCTGGGGATGAAAGAATCAGACCAATCCTTCCTACCAAGACTGACTCTGCGTGGGGAAATACATTCTTCTAAATCATGTTGACTCAGGTGAGGAGAACCCACTGCTGTTGGGGACAAATAGTTTCAAATTATTGGAGATGATGTACAACCCTTGCTGGGGAAAAGAGAGCAAAGTGTCTCTGCTGGGAACATTTTGGCAACCTGCCTGGAGACATTACAAATTTGTCAGAGAAAAGATATGTAAACAAACAAGCTTTTTGACAAATCGTAATGGCGCTTGTTGGGGAGAATGATGGCTCTGTTGGGAAGGATATTGTATCTTCAAAGAACCATCATAGTATTGGTCGAGTATCAAGCTTATTGATGGATATGATCGATCATCCTGTAAGAATTACCAGTGAAAAATGCAATGCATAATGCTTTCTCCACTAGTTTAACTCTTATTATTCTCAACGTTTTTTTAGTATTATGTGATCACAAATAATTGTTTATTTTGCAAACAAAATACCGAAAAGAAAACGATTGAGAAGTGAAATGATGAATTTTTATTGAAATGTAAAGAAGTTTGTACATAAGATGTGTACAAGGATGAAGATTTGCAATAAAGTTGAAAAAAAAATGTAAATGGCAAAGGGAAATCATGTTTTGCATTGATTACAACATTGGCTACCATCCACAGTAAGTCTAGGTTTCAACGCCTTGCATCAGTTGATGATGATTTAACCGCTCTGTTACTGTCTGAGGTCTAGCTATGATGAAGAGAGGCTCAAGTGTTCACAGTCAAATGCCTTTATCCCTAATTTTTGCCTGGACATTTTCCATTTTTTTTTCGTCCACCGGGATACCCATTTTTTCCTAAGTCGCCCTTTCGGGTTTTCAACTTAGCGGGCTATTATTGTTTTTTCAATGTCCCTAACTTTTGCATGGACATTTCTTTTTTTGGTCCATCGGGACTCCCATTTTTGCCTAGATTCTCCTTGAGGATGTCAATCTAGCGGGCTCTATTATCCATTTTTTTTAGGCATAATATTTTTTGACTGCATCGGAGTTCACGGGCGATGGCAACTCTTCCCCATCCATGGCGGTGAGGATCAGGGCTCTGTCTGAGAAGGCCTTCTTAACAACAAAAGGTCCTTCGTAGTTGGGAGTCCACTTGCCTCGTGGATCCGAGTGAACAGGTGAATATCTCTTAAGCACAAGTTCGCCTTCACAGAACGTTCGAGGGAGAACTTTCTTGTCAAAAGCTCGCTTGAGGCGTCTTTGATACAATTGACCATGACAAACGACTGTAAGGCGCTTCTCTTTATGAGATTCAGCTGGTCATATCTGGATTGAACCCATTCAGCTTCATCAAGACCTGCTTCCATGATGACTCTGAGCGAAGGAATTTCGACTTCAATGGGTAGGACTGCCTCCATACCATACACAAGTGAGTACGACGTTGCCCCAGTATAAGTGCGGACTGAAGTTCGGTAGCCATGCAGTGCAAAGGGAAGCATTTCATGCCAATCCTTGTAAGTCTTGACCATTTTCTGGACAATTCTCTTGATGTTTTTGTTTGCTGCTTCAACGACACCATTCATCTTGGGCCGATATGGTGAAGAGTTGTGGTGCTCGATCTTAAATTCTTGACACAACTCCTTCATCATCTTGTTGTTCAGGTTGCTTGCATTGTCTGTGATAATGTTGCTAGGAATTCCATAACGACAAATAATCTCTTTCTTGATAAATCTAGCAATCACTTGTCGTGTAACGTTTGCATAGGAAGCAGCTTCAACCCACTTGGTGAAGTAGTCGATAGCAACTAGAATGAATCGATGACCGTTAGAAGCCTTCGGCTCAATCATTCCAATCATATCTATACCCCACATAGTGAATGGCCAAGGTGAAGTCAAAACATTCAATGGATTTGGAGGCACATGGATCTTGTGTCCGTAGATTTGGCACTTGTGACATCTTTTGGCAAAGTTATAACAATCTACCTCCATTGTTGACCAGTAATACCCAGCCCGAAGGATCTTTTTGGCCATAGCAAAACCTTTAGCAAGTACACCCTCGTAGCCCTCATGTATGGACCTTATGATCGTGTTTGCTTCGTGTCTATCCATGCATCTGAGTAACACGGAATCATAATTCCTCTTGTGCAGTACACCACCACTTAAGAAAAGTTTAGCGCAAAGCCGCCTAAGAGTTTTCTTGTTAGTGATAGTAATACCCTCGGGATATTCCTATTTTTCCAAATATCTCTTAATGTCGTAGAACCAAGGCTTGTCATCAGACTCATCCTCGATTGCTAAATAGTGCCCTGGCTCGTTCAAGGGATCAATGCGGATATGAGGAGCTTCATCCTTCCATTTGACCTTGAACATGGATGCTAAGGTGGCAAGAGCATCAACTAGTTGATTTTCCTCTCTGGGGATATGATGAAAATAAATCTCATCAAAGTAAGGAATCAACTTCGCAATGTGTTGTTGGTACGGAACCAGCTTGGAATCCCGAGTCACAAAATTCCCTCTGACTTGACCGATGACCAAGGCAGAATCTCCATAGACCTCAAGAATCTTGATTCTCATGTCAATAGCCGCTTCAATACTGTAGATACATACTTTGTATTCGGCCATGTTATTGGTGCATACAAAGCATAATCTGGCAGTGAAGGGAAGGTGAAAACCTATTGGAGAGATGAGGATAACACCGATTCCACGATCTCTAGAATCAGAGGCCCCATCGAACACGACCGTCCATCGCGCTCCTGGTTTGGATTCTATGTCAGGATCTGGAGTCTCATAATCTCTAATAAATAGAACATCCTCATCGGGAAAGTCAAACTTCATTTATTGATAACCCTCTACATGTTGATGAGCAAGGTAGTCAGACAAGACGCTCCCTTTTATTACTTTGTGGGTAACATGTTGGATATCATACTCAGTTAACAGCAACTGTCACCGAGCAATCCTTCCAGAGACAGCGGGCTTTACGAATATGTACTTTATCGGATCCATTTTGGATATCAACAAAGTAGTATGGCAAATCATGTATTGTTGTAGGCGTCGAGCAACCCAGAGCAGAGCACAACAAGTTTTCTCCAAGAGTGAGTATCTAGTCTCATAATCGGTGAACTTCTTGCTCAGATAGTAAATTACATGTTCTTTTCTGCCAGTTTCGTCATGTTGACCCAATACACATCCCATCGATTCATCGAGAACGGTGAGATACATGATTAAAGGCCTACCAGGAACCGGCGGTACTAAGATCAGTGGTTCTTGTAAATATTGTTTTATTTTGTCAAATGCTTCCTGACAATCATTGTTCTATTCAACCGATTGATTTTTTCTTAGTAATTTGAACATTGGTTCACAGGTAGCCGTCAAGTGAGAAATGAATCTTGAAATGTAATTAAGTCTGCCCAGAAAGTCACAGACTTCTTTTTCTATTGGCGGCATGTTCTGAATTGCCCGAACCTTATCAGGATCAACTTCAATGCCCTTCTGACTCACAATAAAGCCCAACAGTTTATCAGATCGAACTCCGAAGGTACACTTCGCAGGATTCAACCGCAATCTAAACTTACCGAATCTGTCAAACAATTTCTTCAGATGAACCAGGTGATCATCTTCAGTTTTGGACTTGACAATCATATCGTTCACGTAAACCTCAATCTCTTTATGAATCATATCGTGAAAGAGGGTTGTCATGGCACGTTGGTATGTTGCCCCTGCATTCTTTAGACCGAATGGCATGACTTTGTAATAATATGTACCCCATGGCGTGATGAAAGTATCTTCTCCATATCAGCTGGGGACATTTTGATCTGATTATATCCTGAAAACCCGTCCTTGAACGAAAAGACAGAGAACTGCACTGTGTTGTCTACTAAGACATCAATATGAGGCAAAGGAAAAACATCTTTCGGGCTGGCCTTGTTGAGATCTCGATAATCCACACACATTCTAACTTTCCCATCTTTCTTTGGAACTGGGACAATGTTGGCAATCCATTCAGGATATTCGGAAGTGGCGAGGAACCCAGCATCAAACTGTTTCTTTACCTCTTCTCTGATTTTGAGTGCCATGTCGGGTCTAGTCTTCCTGAGTTTCTGCTTGACAGGAGGACATCCGGGCTTGAGTGGCAAGTAATGTTCAACGATGTTGGTATCCAACCCAGGCATATCTTGATAGGACCAGGCGAAGATATCAACATACTCTTTCTATAACTTGACCAACTCAGAGTGTACATGCTTTGCGAGGGATACGCAAACCTTGACTTCTCTTCTGACCTCATTAGTACCAAGATTGACAACTTCCACCGGCTCTTTGTGTGGCTGAATCTCTCTATGCTCGTGCTCAAGGAGTCTTGCTAGTTCAGCCTACAATTCACAATCTTCCTCACCATCTTCTTCGGCTTGGTTAATTGGAATTCCAGAATTACATTGGATGTTTACCATGTTGTTATCAATGTTTTTATTATTTCTACATGTTTATGAATATGAGCTATTTTTAAAAATGTGAAAGAAAAGAAACTTTTGCCATTTGTTTGTGAAAAGTAAAATAAAGAAAGAAAATAGAGCATGATTTTGAATACAAAAAACTTTTATTTATTGATCACATAATATTGCAAAAGCGTGAGGCCCTTTACAAGCTATCCACTCATCTCGGGCGAGGACGAGGGAATGAGAAAGAAAAATGCATTATATGTTAGTTGGAAAAACCACGGGAATCACAGTAGTTGTCCAGTTGTTGAGCTTGAAACCCGGTGGGCACTTGCGCACAAAGCTTGAAATCTGATTACTGGGACCAGCATCATCAAGGGCTGCCACGATGTCACCCATCTGAAAACCCGCGCTACTGAACTTGATCAAGTTGCACTGCTTTGAACCATGAGAACTAGATTGTCGACTAGGACGGTAACCCAATCCAAATCGATTATGCTTCTCAACCACATCAATCACATGCCCCCAGCCTGGCAAGGCACCTCTCTCGATGGTATCTTTAGCACTCTTGGCAAATGACAAGGTCATTTGTGGTGATCTACTATGACTAGCTGAAGCAGAGCTGACATCTTCGAACTCGAGACATTGCAATGGCACCTCAGTTATGCCTTCCTCAGTCTCGACGTATTGAAAAGATGATAACTCGCTTACAATCAGATCCTCTTCACCACAGACGATGACCAACTGATCGTCGAACATAAATTTCAATTTCTGATGTAAAGTGGATGTAACTGCCCCTGCGGTATGAATCCATGGGCGACCCAATAGGCAACTGTACGCGGGATTGATATCCATCACTTGGAAGGTAATGGTAAACAAATGCGGTCCAACCTTGATGGGTAAATCCACTTCTCCAATAACTTGCCTTCGACAACCGTCAAATGCTTTAACAACTAAGGCACTTGGTCTCACCTAGTTTCCTTCCACTAGTAATTGATTTAATGTGCCCCTAGGCATCACATTGAGAGAAGAACCGGTGTCTACTAGAACACGAGATAACAAGATGTCTCTGCAGGTTACAAATATGTGCAGTGCTTTGTTGTGGCAGCTCATTCAGGAGGCAATTCTGATTCATTAAAACCCAAATATCTCCTTGCTGTTATATTAGCCACCACGTCATCAAACTCAACAACAGATATATCTTGCATCATGTGAGAAGTGTTCAAAACTTTTAACAAAGCTGATCTGTGTGCGGGTGAACTCATGAGTAAAGACAAAATTGAGATCCTCGAGGGAGTCCGCCCTAGCTGATCCACAATTTTAAAATCACTTTTCTTGATCAACTTAAGGAACTCTTGATCATCAAGTGTCTCATTGCTCTTTGAAACATCATCAGATGGAATAGTCGGTACTGGTATAACAGTAGATGCCCCTTATTGAACAAGAGGGGTTGCAGATGCAGGTATCTCCTTGGGAGGAACAACAGTTGGAACATGAACAGGCTTTGTAGTGACTTTTGGAGCAAACACTCGTCCACTACAAGTCATACTTCCAGCAGCTGTAACGTTCACATTCTCAGACTCAGCAAACCTAATCTCTTGTCCTCTAGAAAACACAGTAGACCCATATCTCCAAGGTACCTCCTTAGAATTCTGATACAGAAACGGCTTTGGAGGGAAAACAACGACAGAATGTATCTTCTTCTTGGGAGATTCAGCAGGAACCTTCCTATAGATGATGGTGAATGGCTCGATAGCAGCAACTTCCTCAACAGGTTTAGATCTGGAAAATTGAACTTCACCACGGTTCATCAAAATTCGGACACAACCCTTCATCCTTCGTAAATTTGACATTTACCATGCAATTCTTTCAATAGCGCATGCTCATTCAATCTCTTGAAAACCACAGTCATCGGGGTTTTTACCTCGTCAATATCCCTGATCAATTCAGCTCTTGAGTTATCTTCAATCATGTTAACTGCGGGTCCACCGTGATTCGGCAACGGATTATTCTGAATGTTAGGTCCTTCCTCAGCGAAAGTCAGAATCTTCTTATCAATGAGTTCCTGAACCTTGGTTTTGAAAACAAAACAATCCTCTGTTGCATGTACTATGTATCCAGCATGATAAGCGCAAGACGCATTTGGATTATGCTTCAGGCCAAATGGAGGAATTGTAGGAGCGATCTGCTTGGGAACAATTGCCCCTTGGTGAACCAAGTAAGGAAACAATTCAGTGTATGACACTGGAATTCTGTCGAAATTCGGACGCTTACGGTTTCCTTGATTGATATTGTTTTGACAATTTTGATTCTGCTGACTTTTGTTATTCTGTTGATTTTGTTGCTGATTCTGAGCATTCTGAACTGGTTGTTGCGGATGATACTGATATGGCGGTTGTTGATATTATGCAGCAGCAATGTACGGATATGGATAATATGGCATGGGTACCATGGGTACCATGGGTGCTTGATACTGAGGAGAAAGTTGAGCTGTCACAGCGTTGGCTTCACCTTCCTTCTTCTTGGACTGACTATTCTGAGACTTTCGGGTGGTCGGCTGCTGGGAAGCAGCTCCAGGAATCTTTCCTGTTTTCAAACCGTTTTTAATCCGTTCACCAATTGTTACAATGTCAGCAAAGTTCAATGACGAACTATCCACCATTTTCTCATAGTAGGAACATTGCAATGTACCCATAAAGATGTCAACTAACTCATTGTCAGAGAGAGCAGGCCGCAAACGAGAAGCCATCTCACGCCATCTTTGAGAATACTCCTTGAATGTTTCAGCTGAACGTTGGGACTGATTCTGCAACTGTAATCTGGTAGGCACCAGATCAAGATTATATTTGTATTGTTTCAAGAATGCTCTAGATAAATCCCTCCAAGTACGGATTTTGCTGCGCTCCAAGCCCATATACCAATCCAATGAAGCACCAGACAAACTATCTTGAAAACAATGAACTAGCAAGTCATCATTATCAATAAAGGATGCCATCTTCCTGCAGTACATAGTGATGTGACTACGTGGGCAACTCAAACCTTTATACTTTGGCAGCTCAGGTGTCTTGAATTCCTGCGGCAGTACAACATTCGGAACCAAACATAAATCTTTGGCCTCCAAGCCGAAAGCAGAAAACCCTTCAATAGCTCTGATACGGTTTTCCAATAACTTGTAGTCAGCAGGTCTAGTCTGATTAGTGGGTCTGACATGAATCTGAGGATTTGGCAGCTGAGATACGGCGGGAGCATGCACTTGCGGAGTAACAAACTGAGAAGGATACACCAAACCCGAGTTAACCATTTGACCAGCATTCTGACCCATCTGAACACCAAACAAATAATTCAGAGGAGGTACCACAGCAGAAGAAGATGCCCCAAGATAGATCATTCCAGAATGAACATTTTGAACAGCAGTTTGGGCAGCCTGAAATGTAACCGGAACATGGATTGGAGGACCTCTATACACATGCTCTTCTTCATCAGGAGCTTCAATGTCAACTAACCCAGGATTTTGACGAATCTGTCCCATAAGATTCTCATGATCATCATTCACTACTGGAGGTGGAACTGGCATAGGCATTCCCCACGAATATGCAGCAGCATTTCCATTAGGCATGGGCACAACAAAAGGCTGATATGGTATGAAGGCACCATTGTTTGCAACCTGAGGAATGTAATTTGGAGGCATGCCCCAAGGAAAACCAGCAGGCATCTTGTTCAAACCAGACTGGGCAATAGGCTGTTTCACGGGCTCGATCGGCACTTCAACAGTAGCAGGAGAAGGCACAACGGCAGGAACAGTCCTAACAACAGGAGAAGCAGTGACAACGGTTGCATGGGTGACAGTTGCAACAGCAGAAGTGGAAGCAGCAGCAGCATCCTCCTGTGCACGAAGGAGTTCCATAATGGCATCCATGTTTTTCTGAAACTGATCCATCCGACCTCGGAATTGGGCCAGTTTCCTTATAAGCAGCGTTCTCAGCTTCGAAGTCAGCCATGATTCTGGATTTATTTGATCGAGTAAAATACCGATGTCGAGTCGTCGTCTTGCTACAAGCGGAAGACAAACAAGGATGAGCAACGGTTTAGGGACGTGCATATGTGTGCAAATGAATGTATGCTATGCATGCAAAAATAAAGTTTTAAATGCATATACAAAAATTAATTTGATATGATGAAATGATATGCAACACAACAACAAGAAGCCAGCACTGTCTGAACAATCAAATCTGAATAATTCAGATATCTGCATATAATTCTGTGTCGGTGCAACATAATCTGATGTGTCGGTGAAAAATATGATGTGTGTGAGAGAATAAAGGTATGAAGTGGCTTGTTTTCCTGCAAAAAACCCATCCCCCTCACAAGTGTGATCTAGACACAACAAGGTGGTCCCTATAAAGGACGCCCAAACCATAGGACTCAGAGTGAAAACCCCCCGCCGTTGTGAATTCTCACAGGACAGAAGTATTCTCAAGCGAATCACGATATGGGATGTGGCTCTCATGATAACCCAACGCGCAAAACGCAGGCCTCAAGACTATCCACGTTCTAGCCTATGTGTATACTAAGCCCGGTGTTAGGACTTTTCTCTCCAATAATATCTATCCATCCCAACAACAGCAGAAAAAAGCAGATATCCAGAATGTGCAGCATATGAATATTCAAAGCAGTAAAGAAATGCAGTAAATAAACATAAAGCTAAAGCATAAAGATAAAGCTAGTAAAGCAAGAAAGACAAACACCCAAGCAAGCAAGAAAAACAAACAAAACTAGGCGAGACCCCAACTCGCAAGCGCAAGGACTCTCCAGCAGAGTCGCCAGCTGAAGATGGCTGGTTCATACATGAGTGAATCGCACACTCAAAGATAACACAGAGTCGCCACCGAACTTTATTTAGTCTCAAAAGACAGGGAAAATATCGATAAAACCCAAAGGGAAGAGAAAAGGGAACGGGGGTCGGTTATGCGAAAGGAAGGTACTAGCACCTTACGCATCCGTCGTACTCGACGGGAACCATTTCGCTTGCTTCTAGGCTTGGATGGGTTATCTATCTAAAGGCTTCTAGCTAAAAGAAGAGGAGAGAGAGAGAGAAGAAAAAGAGAAAGGAGGAAAGAAAGAAAGAAAGAAAGAAAGAAAGTGCTCGCAGAGGATTGGGGCCCTCGTGTCTACGTACCCTCATAGTGCAATGAGGAAATCAGAGCGTCGAAGTGCAAAGCAACCAGGGGACAGAAAAGAATGGAAGAAAGAGTGGAAGTGTGTTCGCCAATATCATCACGATCTCGGGCCTACGTATCATACATTCGACAGAATGCATAATCAGAGCTTCCGTAGTTCGTGGAACTAAGACGGAAAAGAAAGAAAAAGGAAACGGAAATGGTGTCAAAACTAAGAGCAAAAGAAGGTAAGGAAACTCTACTGGGGAGAACCGACCATAAAGAGCAACTGTGCTGAGGAAAGCAATGGAAATGGCGTCAAAACCGAGTGAAAAAGAAGAAAGATCTGTTGGGGAAAAATAAGAATGCAAGAATGGTGTAAAAACCAGAATATAAAGGAGCAAAAGGGATAGAAAGGATTCCAATGGGGAACGAAGAGTATATAAGACGTGCTGAGAAACAGAGGGTAGACACTCTGCCGGGGAGTAGATAGAAGTATGGTGTTAAAACCAAGCAAAAAGGTGCGGTATGCTAACTGACTGGCAGTGGATAACCGAAGAAAAAGAGATAAACTCTGTGGGGAAAAAGAATGGTATCAACAGACAGGCAGTGAAGAACTGAAGAAGAGCAAAGAGTGCTGAACCAAGATAAGGTGTTTGACTCTGAGGGGATTGTTGATCTTGACTGAATAAACAGTAACTGATCAACAAAAAGGAGTATTGAACCAAAAGGGGTTGCCAACTCTGGGGGAACAAATGGTTTAAACAGATAAACTGTGATTAACCAGAAGAAAATGAGTGATTAGCCAATATATAGTGATTAACTCGAAAGAGGGGTTTAGTGTTTTAACAGATTGGCTGTGGTTAACTGAAAAAAATGGGTGATTAACCATGAAAAGGTGATTAACCCAAAAGGAAGCTCAGTATATTAACAAATAGACAGTGGTTAACTAAAGAAATCATGCAAATTGGTGTTTTAACTGACAGGTAGTGATTAACCAATCAAAGGGAGATGAACCAAGAAAAGGTTGCGAACTCCCGGGGATTCGGTCTTAACAGAAAGCCTGTGATTAACCGAAGAAAATGGAATTGAAACTCTTCAAGGGAATCAAAAATCAAATGATCGACCACAAGAAAAGGATAGTGAGGAAAAAGAAAGGCAATGATCTTTAACCAAGCGAATAGTGATTGATCAAAAGAGAGATTGAAAGAGCAAGAGTAAGAGTGATCAAGGATCGACTCGATTGGGGAAGGAAAGATGCTACCGCTTGAGGATAGAGATGACTAAGCTAAGCACAGGGTCATTCGTCCCCTACCTGAAGTAGTCAGAATGAGAGTAGGAATTCTCCCTTCTCATTCTTTCTTTATCACACAAGGTGCAACGCAGAAATTAAAACGGACAGAGTAACAACTCCAATTTGTACAATGCTCCAGTGCAGTGCGTTGCGCGTTGTACGTCATGCAAACTCCAACTCCACAGGGGATCGAGAAAGAGAAGATCTAAAGAGATCCTAAAGAGAAGGAAGGGGAAGATCAACTAATCGAAACATGGTTTCGATCAATTAATCAAAGAGAGTGATTTGCTAACAATTTTCCAAAGAGAATGAAAAATCATTAAAGAAAAAGGTGTGAATTATTGATTAAGCATGATTAAATTTGCTCAATAAAGAACAAACTTAATGCAATCAAGAAACAACTATGTAAAACAGTGCCAAATGCCATTTAGTATGCAATGCAAAACATGTTATCAAGTTATCAAATGGAATGCAAGATGTTCATGAACAAACATTGCCAAAAATATGAACAAATTGAATAATCGGAATCGTGCATCCAAAGTTCATAAACATGCTTCAAACAGAGGTTAAACAACACTTAAAACATCCATAAAAATCAAGCATATTAATCCATGGAAGTTAGAAGAAGAAAGGATACCAAACAAGCTTGAAAAAACACAAAATTGGCCATTCAGTTCAGTGGTAACCGGTTACTGTATATCTGCTAACCGGTTACTTACTTGAAAATCAGCATTTTTGTTGAAATTTACACTGAGTGATCGGTTAGCAGATATGCTGTAACCGGTTACCACTGAGACAGTGGCAAAAATAACAGCAAAAATAGCTTTTCAAAAGTAATCTTCAGCACATAATCACTTATGTCAAACACCACATGCTAGGGCATGAATTTGTGCACGAAAATTGAACTAGAAAACAGCAAATAAGTAGTTATAGAATCAATTAACACATCAAGATCATGGATCAAATAATGTAAAATCAATTCACACGCAAAATTATCGACTACATCGCGAATGATGCAAAAATTCTCAAAACAGTAAAATTAGTGAGATCCACCAACCTACAAGCCGGAGATTTAGCTTGGTGAATGTTGCAAAGTGATCTCGATGCAGAAAATCAAAGAAAACCAGAGGAATCTTCAATTTGTAGATGAAACGTATCGGAACCGAGCAAAATACGTCAAAACTTCGAAATGCAAATTCGAACCGTTGAATGTTGAGGCAAATACTTGAGATTAATCCACAAGCTAAAATAACTCCAGAAATCCAAGTAGAATTGCAAACTTGATGGAGTTTAAGCTCATGAAATAATCACTTTCAATGTGAAAAGTGATTATCCTTCAAGAATTAAGAGTTTTTGGTGAGTTTTTGGAAAGAAGATGAAGTAGAGTGTGTAAAAGTTGTAGAAAAATGAAGAGGAGAATGAGAGAATTGAGAGTGAAGAAAGTGTGAATTTATGTGAATGATTGTGGACCTCTTGCAAAATGGTGAAGCTTGGCTTATATATAGTTTAGGTATGGAGTGTGAGAGCTTTGGACTTTGGTTTGGACTTAGCTTTGGGAGGTTTGGAGTTAGGGTTGGAGTTAGTTAATCTTGACTCACTGAGTCAAGGCGGTTAACTCGGTTAGTTAGGATCAACTCGGTAACAATCGCAATGTGAGCTTCAAAATCCAAAGGATAACATGCTTGTAACTTAAGTAACAAGGTGCATTTAAATTAGAGTGAAGCATTGGAATAAATGCAAGTGAAGTGTCTTGAATAGCCTTGAAATGTCCAGAATATTCCACATGCTGCTAGAATAATGTAGAAACAAAGACCAAAGATAATGTACCCCTGCTGTCCCAAAATTGCAGCAAAATCTGCAACTTTGTACAGTGTAACCGGTTACTGCATATCTGCTAACCGGTTACTTGCTTGAAAATCTGCATTTCTGGTGAAAAATACACTGAGTAACCGGTTACTGCATATCTGCTAACCGGTTACTTCAGCCCATTTTACCCAAATTTGCTTGGAAATGAAGCTGAAATGCCGGTTTCGATTTTCCACCTCTTGTTTTGATGAGTAAACATGGAAACCTTTATTTTGAGCTTGTTTTGGTGATGAAATAATCTTGAGGGGATGCGATTAATCGTGCTTGGAAAACCTGCAGATCCTGCAACAAGAAACACACAGAGAAAAGTGTGAATGCATATGTCGACGATGCTAATGCACATGCTTATGCAAAAGCCAAAAGAGGAGGTCAAATTTCGGGTTACGACAATCCTAAACTCTTATTTCTCCCTTTAGCTCTAAAGTTGTAAAATTGTCATAAATACAATGATAGAAGATATACATTTTTATAATTGTTAAAACCCAACAAATCTATAACAAAGCCCGAAACATGACTCATTAATTATTAGAATAAAATATTATGAATATCTTATAATATCTTGTATACTAATTTATACTATTTCTAAATTAATATAAAATATATATCGAATATTGTGACATTAAATGAATTGAACCCAACCGGACCGATCAAACCCGATATTCATAAACTGTCAAAACCAGACATTATTTCTACTTTTCGGATTCTTGCTTTTCAGTTTCTTTGCATACTTTAACACAAAGGAATACAATAAATTATATTTACATTTAAACACAATAAAAACTGAACTAATGATGAGCGTGTTTTTAAATATAAAGGTTTAATGCATATGCACCGACAATGTATGAAATTCTAACACTCTAACATAAGTTAATACTGATGTCCTCACATTAGAATATCATGTCAAGATAGATGTTACAACATCTATTGTCTAATAGAACAAGTAAACTAGACTGAAAATAAATTGCAGAAATATAAATAACACAGTCAATTGGTAACCCAGTTCGGTGCAACATCACCTACATCTTGGGACATCCAAGCCAGGAAGGAAATTCACTATGATAACATTAGTTCAAAGCTAAACTCCCGCGTTTACAACTTCTCACCTAATCACTACCTTTTGCAACTTCTACCTAGAAAACTTCTAGATATGAAATCCCCTGTTCACTTCCTAATCAATCACAGTCCTAGTGAAAATACCTCAAGAAACCAAAAAGAAGAAGAACACTCTTCCAACTACAATACTTATTTTTTCTTACAAGCTTCAACTAAGAACAATACACTCTTGCTTAAAATCTTTAGAGTGGACAATAAAAAATACACAATCTATCTACCTCTATGTATCAAAAGATACAAAGGGTGACTTACAAAGTCACGCTAAAGAGACTCTCAAACCTAAGATTCTAAAACCTCCTTTAATTTTTACAAAAGTGAAAGTCATATCTTCATTAGGTTTAGGTTTCTTTTTAAATACTCCTCAGTAGTCAATGGGCATCGAAATCTTCAACCGAATATTGCTTGATCCACACGCAGAGAGCTGCATTAATATGCAGAGAAAGTCTCCATAAATCTTGGAACAAATCATCAAGTTTCCTAAATTGTCTCAACAACCAATTTTAGAAACTTATGTGGAGTTGGAGATCAAACAAATGTTTCAAATTAAATCTTCTTGACCTACGAATATAAGTGAGATATATCCAAACAAAATCTCACAAAATCAAATCAATTTTGTCAAGAATAAAACTGCAACCTATACTGGTACAGCATGTCACAACATTTGTCAGAACATTTATCTTCAATGTTGATAGACCAACAAGTTAGAACATTTCACACAACATTTTGATGTGAACCATGTTTAAGCAAAATTGATGCCAATCATAAAATCATGGATCTAACAATATACCCCTTTGGCAAATTTTGGCTAAAACAACCTTTGCACAATAATTTTGGAGAAGAGGAATAACACCATAAAACCTGCAATTAGAAAGATATCAGAGATAAAATACAACTATAGATCATCAGAGATTACAACTTCTTCAAACTCCAGAAATCTCCAAAGATCAGATGCCACGACATGTGGTCTGACATCACATCAACATATCTCCAACACAACAACCTTAGACATGTTTATCCCCCCTGTCACACATAACCAATACTCCACCTCAAGGGAAAAAATGGGAAAACCCAAAGCACAAAAAATCCAACCCTCAACTGTCTTGGGTCACACATCCCTCTCAAGGAGAAAACCCAAATCATGTAATAGGACAATATGAACTATCCAAGTTCATACGTTAGAAACATATACAGCAAAAGTTAATCATATTAGAAACACATACAATAGAAGCCATACATATTGCTCAGAGTAATAAATTACCATAGAGCATCCAAGGTTCTCCATAACCAGAACATGTCAGGACATGTGATTGCACATCATTTCACACATACATCACCTTAGTGGAAGCAACATAAGCATGACAGATTATCATGCTCCCCCTAAATAGTTGCATACAGAAAGCAACAACAAATGGCACGAAAATATGACATGATGTCATGTCATCTGATCCAACATCAGAAACAACAAACATATACTAACACTTTACTCCCCATTTTTAGCCAAAAATTAACCAAAATAGAGTAAATGTAAACAAAACAAAAACACACAGTAGCAAAGGCTAAAATCAGTTCTAATGGAAGCACAACCAGCTGGAAGTAAATATTGTTAGGGAATTATTACAACACAAATAGCAGGAAAGAAAAAAAACACAAACATAACCCAAAAAAAAACTTCACTTATGAAGCCAGCTATCCACTCCAACCTCCCAAGTTAATGAAATTAACCCAGTGTTCATCAACATACTTGCCAGATTCATGCAGTTAAGCATGATTTTTCTTGAAGTACTTCATCTTTGTCCCAGACTTTTTCCCTGTCCTAGATGCTCCAGTGGATGATCCAATAGATGTCAAAACTTCGGATTCCACCTTCTTTGGATCCGAACTCTTATCCTACTTGGCATCCATCACACGAGCCTTTTTAGCATCATCATTTTTGGAATTTTGACTCATACTAAAGCGGTAAAGTTTTGGAAAAAAAGAGTAACATCCTTGCTTATATTGCCTGTTCAGTCAAGGATAGGATTGTTGAAAGTAGTGATATTATCTTTGGTAACAGAGACATTCTCTTGTTTCCCTTTTCCGCTTTCCAATTATTGACTGTAGCATTTGAAATGTCATTCTCCATGGCATTGAAAAACTACTTTTCTTGAGAAACGCATGCAACAAATTTTTTTTTAGGTCTCCTAAACTGTAGTTGCTATAACTCTTCATAAATACACACCCCTGACAAGAAGGTGACCAGTAATAATGACCATGTCTTGTTAACCAGAAAAAATTCCTTGACTAACTGACTGTAACTAGCTTGTCACAGTACAATGTCATGACATCCTGTTTGACATTGGATTCTTTTAGCATCCAAGTCAAGTTGGAGTAACATCTTCCTCAGCAATATACTTACACCAGAAAGAAATCATATTACATTCTTGCTAATCCAAAATACAAAATTGACTCTTCAGAAGAGACATCCTTAACAAACAAGGACACACACAAAAGAAACCAACCAGAGCCCACATAGGAGCATCACAAAGTAGTAACAACAACTCCCCCTGAATAACATGGCTTAAGAATCCAGCAAAGTGCAGCTGAATAGCTAAACACAATGTCAAGATATCTAGTTTGACATCAGAACACCAGCTCCTCCTGAAAACCACAACCCGCTGCAAAGAAAAATAAATTCTCCCAGACAACAAACATCATTATTCACAAGGACATACCCATGCAATCATGAATTGTCCCAGTTCACATATCAGAGGAACATGCATAGAAGAAGAAAGATAAGCCTTAAAAACATATAAGAGAAACCAGAGTTCTCGAAAATACTTCAGGCAGGCAAGATGTCATGCACACAACCCACATCAGAAGAAGTACATCTCCTCTTAAGTACCAATAACTAGAATGATGTAAGAACATGGCATTACAACACCACCAAAGATCATAGGTAAAGATCATTTCCATGCCACACATCATAAAAACACAATAGAAAAACCAGAGAAACCATGGTTCTCCACAACATAAGGTATGTCATCCTGCACTACACTGCAGAGCCTTCCTTTCAGAACTGTCAAAGCCACTATCACCCCCAGACTTGGCCAATATCTTTACACCAAAATACACCAAAATTATATTTCTGAATCTCTTGGTGAACACAAACTCCACAAGATTAGCTCCCATGTATAATCTGCTCCATTTTCTAGAGAGTTAATTTGTTGCGATGATGTTCCAACATCTACTTGGACATCAGTCCCTTTCACAATGATTTAACTTTGGTTATGGAGTTAACATTTATAGATTCTTCTATCATCCTAGCAGCCCAGGCACATCCACTTGCATGAACAAATTAAGAACCAACATTTAAACACAGCAGTAAAGCAACAAACTACAAAGGCAGAGCAGAGACACTCAAGGAAAACTTCACAGAGAGAAATAAACTTTCACACACAACAAGAACAAAAAAACTTCAACACAGAAACACAATGTCAAGACCATCTTTCTGACAACACAATACCAATACAAACCCTTATGCAAACAAGAAGTGGTTCCCTCCAACAAGAAACATCTTAGTTGACCACATTACCAGGGTACTGGCTGAGCATATCACAATCATCAGACTCTACCTAGCACTGGCCTAATAAGAGCTATGAGAGAAAGGTCTATAACACCTATAAAAGTATGATGATGCATCATTTGGAGACTTCATCTTCCTTGGTTATTAAGCAAGAGCATGCAGATGACAAAAGCAATTGGCTTTGGACTGCATAAATCTCATTAATGACTAAGCATTCTCCCCTTTAATAGGACCTTGATCAACAGAGATAACATCAGGACTGGAAATTCCGATTTCAAACCCCTTGAATTTCACCTTTTGGCCCTATCATTACAAGAACAAAGTTGGAGAGAGAGACTTAGAGTCCTTCAGAACTCTCATTTCCTCCAGCCATGAGTCTGGAACACCCACAACCAGAAAACCAATCTTGCTTAGTTGTAACTCCAACAAGATATGAGAGCTAAGGAAATTGCATCTTCCTAGAGCTCTAACAACTTTTTGGTTAGTTATAGACTGAGTTGAACCTTTGAGACAACCCTTTAAGTTAAAACAAAAGTGCCCGATATGACCAGCTTAATCCTAGAAGAGAGACATCTCCAAAATAAGTTACTACCCTTAGCATGAATATTCTGAAGTTCAGCATGATGTCGAGACATTTCGAAGACATCATTGAATCAACTTCCCTTTTGATTAAAAAGTTGAAATTTGAATTCTACTTTGCTTTATAAAGCCTTAAGAACCCTTATTCATTTTAGGCTTCCAGTTAATTCCTCAAACAGAGTAACATCAGAACAATTATTCACATCCTCATAGACTTGATCATGAAATCAAGATTGGAGATCAAAATAGTCACCTCACGCTGCAGGTGATATACAACCATTCTTTCCTTATAGACAAAAGATAAGAGATAGTTACCTTTTATATCTATTCTTTACTCTTGATGCACATACCTTGCAGAGGCCACCAGCTCAACATAAATTGATTCTCCAATATAGGGGACTATAACAGAAGCCCATCTTCAAGAGGAGACAGTAACAACCTTAAAATACATGACACTGAGTGCCTATATTTAGAATATCCTAGTTCTTATAGGTGTCAGAACTGATGTTCATAACATTTGATCTTGACCTTCTATCCAATATCCTCAAAGGCTGATTAAAATTCCTCACAAGTAAAGTAGAGAAGTTCTTCACAAGGTCACAAGCTCCTACAAAATTGGAGACAAAACACATGCCCTTGTCCTCCTGTTCAGATATGTTCTTTTAAAGACAAATATGACTCAGCCAGATCCATCTATGCTGATGATGTCTAGAACTTCTTCTACAATAACAGTCACATTCAAGACAAATCTCTTGAGTAGAGACCTCAGAATCCTGCTGACAGATGTGCCTTAAAGAATGATCTTGAGAAATTCCCAAGCATCTTTGACCACCACACATGTGTTTAACACAGTGAACACATTTGTATCGACTCCATTGGATACAAAGTCTTTCAATAATTCACACACACCCTTTGGTGACAGATTTCCAAGAGCTGCTGTCTATTTATCTCAAGAAAGCTACCAATCTAGTCTTTCAATGATCATACAGTTGTTTTCTGGGAAAAATAGCAAACAACCGTTGGCCTATCAATTTCACGTAAAACTGAGTGACTTGCAGGATCGACCACACAAATCCTAGGACATGTGCTAAATTAATTTCTTTTGCTAACTGGTGTATTTCGACAGAGTAAAGAAGTGAAAAAAGGATTTCTTCAAGAAACTTAAAGTAACTGAAAAGTAAAAAGTCTTTTAAAAAAGGACTAAGTTGAAAAGACTGGTAAATGCATAAATTCAACTTGCATGAAATGAAAAGCGACTTTTAATAAAAGAAACTTAGTAAATTGCATTGAATCATAAAAAATGGTGTTACTCCAACATACATTTTCACACGCTCGTTTCTCTACACTGGTACTTTGAGCACACAGAATTTTGTATACAATGGAACACCCCTAAATTATTCCTAAGACTCGCTATTTATAATGGTAGAAAACAACAACCTACTAACGGGTCATAAATCAGGACGAAACACTTGGCGTCGTGCCTGCCTTGGGCTCTTGAATGAACGCCGCATGTCCCACTTCAGAATTGGATAGAAATAACTGTTCCCTCTTATTTTTGAATTTAAAACCTTCGCGTCGAACGACATTTCCTAATCCTCGGTCGAAAACTCTTCCAAAGTCTTAGAAATATTTCTAAGTCTTTTAAATATTCTCTCTTCTGCAGAAAGATAGCTTTCGACCAGATTTTCTTATAGCCACATTTCTGTCGAAGCCTCATAAAAACTTCACATATTCTCTCTCTTGGGAGAGATTCTTATCCCACTATCAGGCGTCGAAATTAGGAGCTAACAAATTGCCCCCCAAAAATGTCTTTTTCGACATTACTGAAGAAAAGGTCATTTTTTATAATAGCATTCGACGCCTTATTTCCAACTTACATGGATGTTGATACAATTAGAACTCCCACGTTCCAACTATTCAGTTTCTTCTGAACCACTCTATGACGTCATGGTGATCATGACAATCTCCGAAAAATATCTCCTCAAAGCGCATCAAATCACTAGCCATCATCACACCTCCTAAAACCTAGGAAATAGTGGGGTATATGCAGTAACTGCCACTGTCCCGTCTATCACCCCTTGCGAGACACGTGTTCCACTACAACATTAGTCATTTAATGCTGATTTGAGGTCTGTTGATATTCTACAGCCTTTAAATAGTTTTTTTCCAAATCATTTTTTATTTTTTACGCTTTCAAACTCCTTTCTTTCTTCTCAGCTTTCCAACTTCTCAGAAAAACAATCTCAAAAATTCTTGCTCTTCAAACAATGACATATTCAACCTCCAACGTTAAAGACTCCAGGAGAACCCAGAAACCCAAGGAGCCCAAGACCTAATATCTGCTTCCTCCTTTCGCTACGCTAGCTGGGTCCAAGATAGTGAAAAACCTACAATGCATTCCGGAATCACTTGAGAAGGAGAAAAGGCCCATCTACGAATCTCAGGTACTTATTCCTATTCTTTTTTCTGGAAATTCGCTTGCGTTATCTGGCCCTTTATCTGCTCCAGATACTGATTTCGAGAAAAATAGTGATTATTTCTCCTCCTATCACAAGACAAAACCAATAGGGCAAGCCAACAAATCTAAGGTAGAAACTGACGCCTCTGATGTTGTAGCTCTCAACAACATAGACTTACAGTACATGAATGACGGATCTAGGATCTTTAGGGCAACTCCGTCGTTCAAAGATTCTGACCTTTATTTGAGCTGGCTAACCAAAATAGAAAAGGTTAAGGCCCAAGCCTGGAAAGACTTAGGAATCTATAACCTTATCATGCTGTCGAAAATAGGACCCACATACTATTCGACAATGCTAGTCTCATCCCTTTACTTCTGGGACAACACCCATTATACCTTTCATCTCCCTTGTGGGATGATGACCCCAACATTATTTGATATAGCTGCTATCACTGGGCTGAAACCAACTGGAAAACCCTATGACCCAGAGTTGGATTCTGAGGACCGAATAGATTTTGCATCTGCCAAGCCTACCTATACAAACTTTATCAAGCATTATTATGAATCCAAAACAATTGTTGTTACTGATCGGGAACATATAGCTTTTTTGATTGTCTGGCTGTCGCACTGTGTATTTTGCTCGAAATCCTTGCAAGTAGCCAGAAAATTTCTCACTCTTGCCACCCAGCTTCATTATGGCGAGACGTTTGTCTGAGTAAGATGATTCTAGGGCCCCTCTATGAGTCCTTGAGCGAAGGTGTCGCTCAGCTCAAAGGGCTAGCTGCAGGAGGGAAGTTGTTACTATCAGGGCCCTTCTGGCTTCTTCAACTTTGGGTGAATGCTTCTTTTGAAGCCAACCTCCTAAACAAAGGATCTGTTGAAGAGGAAGCCAAAGAAATCAAAGAGCGGCACGTCGAAGGGACCCGCTTGGTTCATGTAACCCTTACCGAAGAGGGTCAATTGCTCAGGAAAACATTCCTTAGCTTTATCAAGATGTTCCCCAAGCGTCATGAGTTTATCTCAAACATGGCCCCTTTTGCCAAAAGGAAATATGGCCCTGAGTAGTTCACTAGACCTTTACCTACCTCTGATAAAACCCAAGAAGAAGAATCAAAGCTAATCTGGGAGGCTTTCCTGATTCCTCGACTCCTGACCCTTCGACTTAATCTGGGAAGAGGTCAAGTCTCTCTGATTGCCTACCAACCCAACTTGGTTGCTCGCCAGTTTGGTTTGGTTCAAACCCTTCCAAAATGCTTGTATGAGAAGAAAGGACACCTCCTTCTCCATCACACCTACTACACTGAAGAGATGGCTGCAATATAAATGACTCGCTATGCATACAAAGCTTTTCTCTCTCCAGTCGAATTTGAGCCTAGTTACTTCTGCACTTCAGAGTTTTACCAGTGGTGGTCGAAGTACTATGCTGAGAAGTTTTTTGATGTTGCTTCCTTCACACAGCTGATTGACAAAGCTTTTCTCTCTGTGCAGGAGAAAACCAAGAAAGGTAATTCCACACACATCAAGGAAATCCAATCATTCTAAAAGTTCTTCGAAACTATTTATCGTCCAGATGATCTTAGTCGAATCGTCCGCGAGGCCACTATTACTCTGAAGGAATTTTTTTTAAAGAAAATGGAGAACTTAAAGATCCCTTCGTACGTTCCTCCTGAGAAACGCTACGAAACGAATTTCGATATGTTTCCTCCCAAATTCCCTCGGCTGCCATCTACTGATTTTGGAGTGGCCCTTGCCCCTCCATTCCCAAACTGGTTTGTCTGTGGAGATTCTATAAAGATCCTTCATCAGCAATCGAAACCAAAGGCTCAACGGGTGGTTCCGACTAAGTTTACCCTAGATAGTTTCAAAGGACCACTTTATATCGGTATCAAAGATGTTCGCATCGAATTCGAAATCTATGAAGGTGTGGAATAAAAGTGGTCAAATTTTATATATCCCTTACTTGACTGCTCTTACTGACTTGTTATTATTCTGTTTCTCTGCAACTGTCAAGCCAAAGAAACCTGTAGCCAAAAGATCTGTCAAAGAAGAGATTGAACCTTCCACAAAGGTACCTTTTACTCCTTAACTTTTCCTATACTGTGAATTGTTGTGCCCTCTAATCTTTTGATTTTCCTCAGTGTTCTCAAAGACCACCTCTAACTCCTCAAAAGAAAAATCCAAAAGGGCTACTGACCAAATTGTGCTTGAGTCAGACGATGAGGATCAATCTCCCCCTGATGATCAACCAAACAAGAAGAGGAGGAAGTAACTCAAGATTACTGAGACTTCGAGCCAACCTAAAGTAAAGGTAGCGAAGGTTTCTGAAGCATCTACTGCTTGAAAGAACTTGGAGTCTTCTCATCAGGGCACATCGAAGGTAACCTCAACTCAACTTGAAATTGATAACTCCAGCCCTGGAGTCGAAGAGTTCAAGGTAATTTTAATTTTTCCTTGAATTATTTATTTCACTGGCCTTCTATTTATCTCAATCCTCACCTTATTTATTTTTTATATTTAAGATGGTACATGTACTTTGACCCAACCAACTAACAACTCTTCTCCTCCAACTACCCTCCCTGTCCAAGTCATTAAACATGTTGTGAAAGAAGTTCCAACTTCCTCTGCACAACAATCTCAGACAAATGGCTCTGAGCAGAAGGATCAGGACCAAGGCATTCCTGAAGAAGTGAATAAAGAGACAGCGGCCATGGATGAAGGCAACACTCTGGATTAGAAGTATTCTGACAGTGGCTCCCCAGTAGTCAAACTTACAGGCAACAAAGACCCAAATAATGTTGATCCAGATGTTGTTGTTCAAGAGGATGAAATGGAAGAGGAAGAAGAAGAACATTCAATGCTCCATCCTGAAACTGGCGAGAATGATGATGATGATGAAGGTGATGACAATGATGATGATGATCAAGATGACCAAGAAGATGATGGTGAAGATGGAAGGACGTCGAAGATAAGGCTAGAAGCGATTCTGCCAAAGAACAAACCCAAAGAGAACCCAAAGCTGCTCCTAAGATTGATGTAACTACTGAAAGTGCTAAACCTTCGACAAAGACAATTTTTGCTTATTCTGAAGAAGAACTCAATTGCCTTAAGAGCACCAACCCTCGTGAATACTTGAAAATTGTTCTCAGCAAACGAGGGAATTCCTCTAATAGTAGCGTGAGTGCTTTGACAGATTCTGGAGGTCAACTTTCGAGCAAGCCTCTAAATGAGGCCCTTTTAAAGATCAAAGAGAAAATCTTCAAAGGTAACCTTTTCAAACTTCTGGAATTTGATGCCACTGCCTCTCTTCAATTGAAGGCTCTTCTCAAGCAAGTTAATCTCCAAACTGTTTCCCCTGAAATTGCCACCATCATTCTGGAACTTGGTACTATGATTGATCAAGTCACCGCCGACCTAAAAAAACTGCCTCAGATCAATAATACACTTGAGACCGCATCTGTGAGTGAGGCTGTTGCATGGACGGCTGCTGCGGAGTCAGAAGCTAGGGTAGGAGAATTAGAGCAGATGAAGGAACAACATGCTAAAGAGATTGAGGGCAATAAAGTAGACATCGCCAAAAGGAAAAAACAAATTGAAGAACTGCAATCCAAGACCTCCAAGGCTCAGAAACTCAACTCTGAACTGCAATCCTCTGACAAATCTGAAGTAGTTAGAGAATTAAAGCTTGCTCTAGAGTTTCTCGACAAAGCTCGACAGTTGGAAGGAGAGGTTGCAGCGCTAAAGCTTGACAAAACATCATGTGGGAGACGCCTTGAGCTCCAAAGGTCGAAATACCTCGAGATGAAGAAAAAACTTCCTTTTTATTTTGTAGTTTCAATCTGTTTGTTTTAGCATGATATTTCTCAGCCCTTCGAGGCTTTTATGTAATGAATTGAGCCATTCTAGCAACTTTTATACCAAGTTGGCTTCGACCAATTTTCAACAATTACTCATAACTAATTTTCAATTCTTGAAGTACAGGTTTATATTTTTTCAAATACTTACCATTCACTTTCATGATTCTTTTATCTTCGCCTAACTCTTCAACCTCATAAGCACCATTTGAAAATACTTGTGTGATTTGAAAAGGACCTTCCCACTTAGGGGACCATTTTCCTAAGGACCTAACCTTTCAATCCATAGGCAAAATTACTTTCCAAACTAATTCTCCAGGAGAGAAAGTCTTAACTTTAACCCTTTTATTGTAAAACTTTTCTACCCTTTTCTTCTGCCTTTTTAGCAACTCCAAGGCATTAAGTCTTTCTTCATCCAAATCTACCAACTCATCTAACATCATATTCCAATAAGATTCAGAAGCGATCTCATGATGCCTTTGAATCCTTGTTGATTGTAAGTAGATTTCTATAGGTAAAACCGCACCGTGGCCGAAAGTCAAACGAAAAGGAGTAGTGTTAGTTGCATCTTTGGGGGAGGTTCAACATGCCCAAAGATCCTGGTCTAATGTCTTATGCCAATTTCTTGGCTTCTTTCCCACGTGTTTCTTAATCAACCCAATCACTACCTTATTCGCTGCTTCCACTTGACCATTAGCCTGAGATAATAGGGTGTAGAGGTTAACAACTTGAAACCCATCTCTTTAGCAAATTCCTGCATCTTTCGACCAGTAAAAACAGACCCCTGGTCCTTTGTAATAGTTTATGGGATTCCAAATCTATAGATGATGTGTTTCTTAATGAATTTGATTACATCCTCTTGGTCGACATTTGGTAAAGGTATGACCTCAATCCATTTTGTAAAATACTCAATACCTACCAAAATGTATCTTTGACTCTTAGATGATGCTGGTCGAATCTCGCCAACCAAATCCAAAGCCCAACCTCTAAAGGGCCATGGTTTAACTATAGAGTGTAATTCGCTTGCAGGAACATGTTGTATACCTGCATGCACTTGGCACTCTTGACAGCCTTTAGTAAATTCAATACAGTCTTTTAATATGGTAGGCCAGTACATGCCTTGTCGAAAAAAAGCCATTTCATCTTGTGACCTACCTGATGTGCCCCACAAGCCCCACCATGGACAGTCGAAAGGGCTAAATATGCTTCTGATTCACTAAGGCACTTAAGCAAGACTCCTTCAGGAGTCTTTTTAAACAATTCATTACCCAAAAGAACATAGCTTAAAGCACGATACCTTGTTTTTTGCTCTGTGGATGATGTCGGATTTTGCAAGTATTCTACTATTGGCTTCCTCCAATCTTCGTCCGTCAAATTATCCACAACCAAGATTTCAAAATTTTCCTTATTAGCGTATCCTAATTTTGTAGCTTCCAAGTCTGATGGGGATAATCTGGTCGATACAACTCTACCTCTAACCTCGATTACGTCTTGCAACTTTTCCTTCGAAATTTTGTACCGAGATGCAATTTGAGCCAAGTCATTGGCTACATGGTTATCCAATCGAGGTATATGTCGTATGCTCACCATCTCGAATTGTTTCAGTAGTCTATTGACTATAACAAAGTACATGATGAGATTCTCTTTCACACACTTGTATTCCCTTGTAATCTGTTTGATGACTAATTATGAATCTCCCATTATTTCGACTCGAGTTGCCCCCAATTCCAACAAAATTTCAAGTCTGGCTATTAAGGCTTCATATTTAGCCCCATTGTCGAGCATACACCTTCGACTTTATATTTGAATTTTGTTGGGATTTTATTTGGAGAAATAATCGAAACTCCTACACCCATGCCATCTTTATGACTTAAACCATCAAAATATAATTTCCAAGGTTCAAGTTCAAGATAATTCGACACATTCTCATTTATAGCGTGGTCGACGATAAAGTCTGCTACCACTTGTCCCTTAACGGCCTTTAAAGGTCTATACGTTAGGGAGTATTCAGTTAATGCCAAGACCCATTTACCAATTAGACTATGCAAAATAGTTTTGGATAACATATGCTTAATAATATCGAAATGAGACGAAACATAAACATCAACTGGCTTTATGTATTGCTTTAAATTTGTACAAGAGAAATACAAGCATAAACATAATTTCTCAACCATGCTATACCTAGTTTCCGCATCATTCAAAACCCGACTAAGGTAATAAATCGCTCTTTCGACGCCATTTTCATCCTCTTTAGCCAACATGCTCCCTAAGGTTTTGTCCGACGCAGATATGTACAATCTCATACTCCTACTTCTACAAGGCGGTGCCAATATTGGAGGATGACTCAAATATTCTTTGATTTTGTCGAAAGCCTCCTGTTGAGCTTGCCCCCAGTCGAATCCTTCCTTGTTCAATCGGAGTAGAGGTGAAAAGGCTTGAGTCTTCCCGCTGAGATTTGAGATAAACCTTCTCAAGAAGTTAATCTTTCCCAATAGGGACTGAGTTCCTTTTTTGTTGACGGCGCTTTCGCTTCCATGATGGCTTTTGTCTTATTTTGATTGATTTAGATTCCCTTCTTGTGGACCACAAAGCCTAAGAAGTATCCCGCCTGCACACAAAATGCGCATTTGAGAGGATTCATTTTAAGCCCATGTCTTCACATTCTTTCGAATGACTGTCGAAGATGGTCAATATAGTTCTTCCCTGAAACAGACTTCACAACAATATCATTAATGTAAATTTGCATAAAAGTTTCTATGAAACCATGGAAGATTGTATTCATTACTCTTTGATATGTTGCCCCAACATTTTTTTGGCCAAAAGGCATAGCCACCCATTCGTAGGTGCCTAAGGCCCCAGGGCATCGAAACGCCGTTTTAGGGACATCATCTTCAGCAATAAATATTTGGTTATACCCAGAATACCCGTCGAGCATGCTTAGGTATTCATGGCCAGCTGCAGAATCGACTAACATTTTTGCCGCAGGCATTGAGTATTCATCCTTTGGGGTCGCAGCATTCAGATCTCTGAAGTCTATGCAAACCCTCAAATTCCCATTCTTTTTAATAACAGGCACTATGTTTGCAAGCCATTCAACATACCTGACCGTTCGAATAAATCTGCAACGAAGAAGCCTTTCGACTTCCTCTTTTATCTTCGAAAGGATTGCTGGTGCAAACCGTCTGGGATTTTGCTTGATCGGCTTCTTTCCAGACTTGATTGGTAGCTTTAGTTCGACCAACTCTCTGCTCATACCAGGCATCTCGTCGTAATCCCATGCGAAACAGTCTTTGAACGATTTCAGTAGTTGGATTACTTCGACTCTGAGTTGTGGAGTAATGTTGGCGCTGATGTAAGTAGGCCTTTTCACTGCCCCCTCTCCCAGGTCGATTTCTTCAAGTGGATCTTGCACTAGCATTCGAATATTGTATGCCAACGGATCCTTCTCGAAACCCAAAGGCTCTTCATCATAAATAGCGTCGAGCCTCTATTCTTCATCCCGAACCTGATCAGGTGGTTCTGGGTCAAAGTCCTTGCCAGGACCTCCTTTGCTTGAATCAATGATGGCCTTATCAGCCATGTTTTTAACTTCAGCCTCTAAGGCCGCTTGTAACTTGTTCTCGGCTATATAAGTCGAAATTTTTCTCATCACTTCGAGCTCAGACATCATCACTGAACTCACTTCCCCAACCTGTTGGGGTTATTCCAGGTACAGGCGCAGGATATGCAAAATCATCCTCACCTACTACTTCCCTATCCCATCCAAATCCATTGACATGATGCAGATGTAATGAGCAATATGCCTCATCATCTGGGGTAAAAGTAAAATCGGCCGGACTGCATGGAGCAATATTGGCCAAGTGCTTATCAAACTGGCGCCTGTCGAGGTGATTGATTGGGGATTTAAAATACCCTTGATCAGCTTCAATGTTTTCGACGATGCCGTCTGGCCTCCATACGGTGATCCTTTGGTGCATGGAAGAAGGTACAACCCCAATTCCATGTATCCATTCCCTCCCTAAAAGCAATTTATAATTCGCCTTGGTTTCGACCACCATGAAAACGGTAGGCCTTGTGACCGTTCCAACAGTTAGATCAACCTGTATAACACCAAGGGTGGTGCCAACTTTCCCTTGGTGTCTGTGTCGAATTTGCCGATCTTCCTTAGAATAAAGCGCGACATTAAATTCACTATGGCGCCGCAGTCAACCAAAATCTTATTCACTGGAACATTCTCAACTTTCCTAGTGATGAATAGAGGCTTTAGATGGTTTTTCATAGCCTCATCTGGCCGCTCAAAAAAGGAATTCTGATCTTCGACGCAACCATTGTTCATTATATAGTAGCACACTGGTTTATGTGCCGCCATTTCCGCTTCTGTGTAGGCATCAATCTCTTCGACCTCTGTAATCTGGTCAAATTCCCTAGGCAGTACTGAGACCACATTCACGATGATGTCCAACGAAGCATCAGAATCTGTGTTGAAATTGTCTGTTATCATCTCATCTTCTGCTATGGCCTGATCATGTTTTTCTCTGGCCATTTCGACTTCAGTTTTAAATAGTTTTTGCCCAATGGGCGACCTTTCGACAACTCATGCCTTTCCCTTTCTGTTACTCTCGGCAGGTAAATTCATGCTTGATTCAGCTTTGTCTTTCGACTCAGCCTCCCTTTGGGCTTTCCTCCTTCGCTGTTATCTCCTCCACTACGACCTCAACATGGGATTTTTTCCCTTGTAATTTTCAGAAATGTGTGCCATTTGTTAGAAGATTGATACTCCTTGCGATAGGTAAGAGAAGAGCCTCTATTAACGTTGAAATCCTTCCATATTTGTTGACCTTTACCCTTACTCTCATTTAGTTTTATCCATTTGCCATTAGATAGTTTAGCAAATGGTTTGAATGTAGCAGGCCTTGCTCCTGGTGTTCTAGCCTTTGACTGTGCCTGGTTCAACGCAGGCCTTCTTGGGTCAAAACTCCTGGGGCCATGATTGGTCTTCTCCCACTTTTGCTTAGCCTTTCGTACCCCCTCAAGATTCTGCGCAGCTTTTTTGTCGAACACAATCCTACACCTGGGGCATAACATGACCTCAGATCTTTTCCTTTGGCATTTGTGCATAAATTCGACGTAATTTTCTTCCTCTTTCGGGAAGGCCAACTTGTTGTACTCTTCTTGTTGGTGTTCATCACTGAATTCCGTTGGTACCTCCTCAAGAATTTCCACCATATTAACTTCCATTTTAACATTCTCAATGATGTCAAGTTTGCACAATTTCACTTGTAGGCCCTTAGCAGCCTTATCCATCTGAATGATATCGCCAGCGGTTTCTTTTGTTACCAACATCCACTGGGAATCCTCAGCAATCCCCTTGTTGGCATCTTCATTGATCTCAACACCATCAGTAGTGTTGTTAGTGAATTTTTCGACAGCAGCAAAACTCTTCAGGACTTCTTGGTTAAGATTTTCAGTTACCCTGACCATAACTGCCGCATTGTTGAAATCATCAGTGATTTCGACCATATTAACCTTATTGTTGAGGCGTTCAGCAACCTCGACCATATGGACCTCTGTTGGCTCAGTATAATGAGCATTAGCTATTGGCAAGGGGTCTGAATCGATCTTCATTTGATTTTTGGACTTCTCTCCAAACTTCAGCCTTCCTTCTTGGATTGCGTTCAGAACAAGATCCCTAAAAAGAAAACATTGAGAAGTCTTATGACCCAAGAAATTATGATATTTACAAAACCCTATTTTTTTCCTTTGTTCTGAAGGAGGCAATTTAGCACCAGGTGGCACTATCATCTGACCATCCTTAACTAACAAATCAAAAATTTCGTCAGATTTAGTAACATCGAAAGTATAAGTTTTCTAGGGGAATTTGTCATTTTTCTCAGTTTCGACAGGATTTTTCCCATTCGAAGGTGCCAACAACTTACAAGAGTAAGGTGGGCCTTGTTTCAATTCAGCAAGATCGATCTCTCCTTCGTCAAAACTAACTGGCTTATCATAATATTTTTCATCGTCGTCATTAACTTCGACATAAGACACTCTTTTGTTCTTATTCGTCCTAGCCTTTTCCTCTTTTAGGCGTTCTAACTGTCGAACTCTATCGGCTAATTTGGCCATATCTCTTAGATATTGCGTATATAACTTCATTCTAATAGAATAATCGAGGCCTCCAGCGGCCATTTCGACTAACTCATGCTTTGGTACTTGTGTAAAGCATCTAGCTTTGAGCAGTCGGAATCTATTTAAGTAGTCATCAATTGGCTCTGTGAATTTACGTTTTATACTAGCCAACTCTTTCAAACTAATATTCGTTTGTCCCATATAGAATTGTTCGTGAAATAACCGTTCTAATTGGGTCCAATTGTGGATCGAATTAGGTGGCAAAGTTGTAAACCACTTGAAGGCATTCTTCGTCAGAGAACTTGGAAAGTATCTTATCCTAAAGTTCTCATTATTTGCGATTTCCCCAACCTCTATCACGTATCTAGCCACGTGTTCGACGATGGATTCAGTGGTATCCCCAGAGAACTTAGTAAACATAGGGAATTTTGTTCTAGGGGGTAACTCCGATTGGAGAATGTACTCTGATAATGGAGATGTATAATTTGACCTTCGCAGGCCAAAATTTACTCCGTTTTGAACCATTATCCTTTCGACCATGGCTGGCAGATTGTTATCTGCTGCCATGTCATTACTTTGAACTTGTTGTACGACGTTATCAGCATCCTGATTTCTATTCACCAAAACCATTCTTGGTTGTTCTCCTACAGACATTGGCTGTTGAATCCTAGAGGGTTCGACTGCTACCTGATTTAGTACGTTTACCTGAGGAATATTTCCTGGATTTTGTTGGTTTTGGTTAATAGTGGGTGTAACACCCCAAAATTTTCCCTTTCTTTTTTAAACTTTAACTGGCTTATGTTTCATTTCATTCTTGCATTATCATCTTTGCATAGCATTGCTTCTTAGCATGGGATCAAGGTATATGAGCTAACTCAAGAGAAGAAGATGTTTTCCAGAGCTTCAAGTAATAGTTCATGTGTGCTATCCAAGACACCAAGAGGAGAGATAGTCTCAATGGCATCATTACTTGAGCCACAAAGAAGCCTTAGACCTCAAGGTATCTTATTGGTCCATCACCTCATCATATGATCAAGCTTGACAAGAAATTTCAAGTGAATCATATTCTCCTAACAAGTGCAAAATTAGGGTTTTGGTGAAAAGTCAGTGCAAGTGTGTTTTTGAGCTAAGGCTTGATCTCAATGTCTAAGGCTTGAGCTATATGCTCTCAATTGTCTAAGGAGGGAGTATTGTCGATTGGTTCATTTCAGAAGATTTTCAATTGATCAATTGGTTGAGAATCAATCAGATTGGGGAAAAGTAAACTGTGCAGAAGAAAAAGTCAACTCCTGACTTTTTGAGGTCAAATTCATGTTCCTCATGTCAAATATGTCCATTGATGGAGGTTTGAACAGGAAATGTCAAGTGATTCATCAAAAATCAAAAGATATGAAAATTTGCTAAAAATAGAAACTAGGGTTTCTAAATTTAGTAAGTTTTGGCAAGGTAAAGGACCATCTTTGGAGCTCTCTTTCTCTATGATGCGAGTGCCAAATTGAAAATTTCAAGAGGCCTAATTAAAGTTCACATATTAAGCTTCAAAACCATAGCAAGAACTCCTCCATTGGAATAAAATTGAAGGAGTTAAGATTGTTCAAAGTTAATAGGCAAGCAGGTCATGGGCAAGCTGGCTCGGAGTAAAATCATCAAACACCTTGTGTGCATGTAGTGTTCAAATTCATGGTCAATTATCTCTATGATGGATACTTCAAATGAAAAAATGTTCAACATGAGTTTTGTTCCTCTCAATCTCCTCTACAACTTTGATGTTGGGAAATTTTTCATATGATCAACCATTTGGGAGATATGGAGGGTCAAAGTAGGGACCTCAACCTGATTCATTCACACGCATGGAGGATGGGCACGAACCAAGTCAGGCTGGCCAACCATTCAGCTATGAACACACACTTTCATGGATATTTTTAAGCATTTTAAAGGCTTTCATTGTGATGGTTCTCAACACCAATCTTGTTATACTCCATGAGCTCTTTCTAAAGACCTCAAATTTAATTCATTTGGTTCAATATGCTTGGAATTATTCCTCTTCAAAGTCATCACCATGGAAGAGGTCAAGTGCTCGTGTCATGTTGTTATGTTTGCTAGCAAAGTTCAAAAGGAAGAAGGTTGCATTGTTGTTGTTATATCATGCACATCATATTACCTTTTAAAGCCAAACAAACACATCACATACATATATACTCATGTACTCTTCTTTACTTAAAATGTCCAAACCAAAAAAGAAACAACTTGTATGACAAGCTGCTGCAAGTTCATTGAAACCATCATCACCTTTCATCATGATCATACCATAAGCTTCCATGCTCTCTCTCTACACATAAACTAAAACCCGAGCTAATCTTAACCTTACACTCACTCTCCATTTTCAATTTCAACTTCACTCACCTTCTAACCAACTCAACCATAGTTCTAACTGTTAACCATAACAGTTAGAACTTAACTCAACATATATAAACAAAACCCTAACATAATTTCACAATAACTTGATTCATTCTTCACTCTCCTTCATTTTTCACACTCTCTCTCTCTCAAAGTTCTCTCTCTCACGAAGGTTCATCTTCATCACTCTCCTCTACATTTTCCTTCATTCTTCATCAAGAATCATTAATGGAGTAAGCAAAGGAACATAATCTGCATCTTGATTTTCACATCATCATCCACTGATTCTCAAGTAATCTGAAGTTTTGCAATGCCTTTATTTGGATGGTTTGAAGATCAAGCAAGAAAGGGAACCTCACCTCTGGTATTCTTTGATCCAAAGCTTCATTCAACACAGGTTTTTCTTCATTCTTTTCTTGCATTTGTTTTTGTGAATTTAAGTCGTTTTCGCCTGTTTTGGAGCTCAATAGAAGCAATATGAACTCTGGCTAGTTGATATGCACCTTAGGTGCATAGATCTCAAATTCTAGGGAAAAATGTTTGGCTTCGAGTTGCTTTGTGTGTGATGTGTTTTTGAATTCTAATGGTGGATTTGAGATCTACTTGGTGAGACGAGCATTTTGATGTATGATTTGTGTCTTTCTGTGATGTTTGGAACTAGAACACGGCGGAGGCTCGCCGGAGAAGACGACCAGAGTCTTCTCCGGCCACCTGAAACTTCAACTTTGCATAAACCCTAGCCATTTGCCAGTTTAAGTCATGGGCGTTGATGACTTTTGATCCAACACTTATCATGGTGCCAGCACATTAATGAGGGGGGCTCTCCCTCACGTGCTATTTTTCTAATCTTTTTGAATCACGTGTGTGCGTTTCATCCTATCTTATCATGTGCATTCATCCTAAGCCACATGATTGCCTTACTTTGCCTGATCATCACGTTTGACCTGATCCTATGGCTATTATTGAGTCAATGGTTTTGACTGAGCCACATGGCATGAACCCTTTGACCCCCACGTGTGTGGGCTGGATCTTCTCTTATTATCTGCACCCCCTATCATGGGCCCATACGCAGTTTGAACTGGATTTTTGTTATCCATACACCCCTGGCTCTTTTTATTTGATTTTAATTTCTTTTTTTCATATTTGTTTACATTTTAATTTTTAAAAATACTTTTGAACACATAAGAATTCCAAATAAATTCATGAAGCATCCCTGCACCTTTAACTAATTTTTGACATTTTTTTTTCATTTTAAGTTAATTTTAATATTTTTTTTTTAATTTTCCAATGTGATGCATTGTGTATGATCTTTGTTCATGTTCCATGTTGAATTGGTGAATTGTTTGACATAGTTGTGAGTTGAATTTTCACATGAAAATTGATACATGCTTTTGTGACATCTTGAGGCACTTTTTTCAATTTTTTTTGGATTTTTTAAAGCATTTTTTATTGATATTTGAATGTCACATTTGTGTATAATGCTTGTGTTACTTGTGTGAACTTGTGAAGCATGTTTGAGTATGATTCTTAATGAGTTTTGATCCATTATTTTGAGACATGTTTGCTTGCTCTTTGAACTTCAATTAACTTGCATATTTTAATTTTCTTGACCTCTTAACATGTTCTTTGTGAATTCATAAATGCACCTTTTTTTTATGTGAATGTTATAGAACATGTGCTAGGGTTTTGAAGTGCATTTTATGCAATATTGTGTGATACTTGTTGATACCTTTTGATACATGTTATGTGAACATTATAGGTCCTCATTCTCATATTATAGGTCATTACTTGTTCATCTTGGATTGACTTGTATGCCTTTGTTTGAACTTGAATTGTCTTGTGGACTTGTGCTTTTCTTCTTACACACTTTGATGGTTTGTTTTCATTAATGCTTGTATGAAATTGAATGTCCATTTAAACTTGATTCATGTTTTGTTTGTGATCATTCTCAATCATATAACATGATTTCTAAGTGCATCTTGCATGTTTCATAAGTTCATGAACATTTAGTACTTGTTTGACTTTACTTGTACATGTTTGCTTAAACTTTTGAACTTGCATTAACATGAAATGTGTGTGAGTTTTGTATGCTCATTCTTGCATTATAAATTTCATATCATACACCATATGCTATTGACTTGCATTCATTTCCAAGTATGCTCATCTTGCCTCTTCATTCTTTACTTGTGTTACAAGTTATGCATGTTTGACTGAACTTAAGTGGTGTTTTGTTTTCTCTTCTTCTTGCTTCATCTTCTCTAATGCTTGCATTCATGATTCACATTCCATCTTAATGACATCTCCATACCTTCATAAATGTCATTCAATTCTGACTTTTATGTTTGTATTTGCATTTATTCATATTTATGATTCATATGATTTCATCTTGCATAGTTAGTACATAATTTGCCTTTGTATGATCTTTTGATGCATCGTTTGAAATTGTTTGGTTTCATTTGGCATGTTAACCTTAGTAGGATACCTTGACATGTAACTACTGCCCTTGCATGGTTCTTAACCCTTAGGACCCTTTCCTCTTAGTTCAAACTTTGTTTACTTCTTATGTTGTTTTCTTAAAACAACTAGCATGGTTTGCTTTACTTTTTATCACTTGTATTCAATACTTGTGTTTATTTTGTGCTAACCTTTTGTATAGGGGCAGAGGTAAGACATATGAGTATGTGGATGCTTATCCATGCTCATTACTTCTTTCATCTCTCATCTCTTTTACTTTCTCTTTTGTGTATGGATTACATGATATAATGCTTGTTTGAACAACTCTCTCACACCCCTTTGGGATCTTAGCTTAACCTTAATTTTGGATTAAGGTAAGGTAATATAAGCATTAGGTAATGCAATCCCTACTTGTTCTTTAGGTAGTTTCTTTTCTTACCTCAACTATAGGGCCACCTTTGCATGATAACATTAGGATAGAATTCCCCTTAGTGTTTTCTTTTCCTTGAGTCCTCTCTTCTCTCTCTTAAAGAAAAATCTCAAAAAACACTTAATAATTAAAAGTGTGCTTAGTGTGCCACGAGCCTTAAGTACATAGTATACTTTGTTGCGCGAGGCGTGTGACTCGTTACGCAAAGTACTTACTATGTCATAGACTTTAACACGAGGCATACCGCAAACAAAAAAAATCAAAACACTTTTTTCTAAAAAACACAAAAACAAACTCAAACCTTTTAATCCTTCAGGATTGTTAAGTTTCAAATCATTTTCAGAAAAGGGCACGTTACTTCCGTCTCGTCACAAACAGGCATCGACCCTAACTGCCAGACGCGAACTTAATGTCGCTCATAAAAAACACTCACCGACCTTGTTAGGTTGAACTACGACTGCTCTGATTTCCTCTCTCTGGTTAGATTGAGGATACGTAGGCATAAGACGGCGATGTCTTGGCGAGCAACCTACCCCCTTAGTTCCTGTCCGAACTACGTTGACGCTGACTTTCCCACTGCATGAGGGAATACGTAGGCATAGGACGGCGATGTCCTATCGAGTCACTTCCTTTTCTTTTCTTCTTCGTTTCTTCGTTCTTTTCCGTTCCCATTTCTTCTCCTTTCCAGTAGCAGCGGAGCTCCAAATGATGACAACCTTTGATCGAGACAACAAGCGTGGATCCCATCGAGTACGATGGACGCGTGGGGGTGCTAATACCTTCCCCTCGTGTAACCGACTCCCTTACTCGTTTCTCTTGGTCGCGAGACCATGTTTTACGTTTCCCTCAGGTTTACGCAGTGTTTCCTTTCCCTCTCTTGGGATATATACACATTGCTGGCGACTCTGTTTCCGCGCCACTTTCGCGTTTGTACCTGGATAAAAATCCTGGGAGCGACAACTGGCGACTCTGCTCGGGATGTACTGGCCTCTTGCTGGTCCATCCCTTTTGCGAGTCAATCCTAGTACTTGTTTGTTATTGCTTTTTGGGTGTTTAATCTGTACGCTTTATATGTTTTATGTATTTGCTTTATCGCATTTTATTTACTGATTTATTGCATTTTACTTATAGCATTCATCATTATTGCCATATGTGTATACTGGATTGCGGTGTTGGTGTTTTCTGTTTGGTGGGATGGGAATTCTGAGTGAAAAGCCCATTACCAAGGCTTGAGTACGTACTTAGACTTTAGCATGGGCTCTGGTGGGTACGCGTGGTGTGTGATACGTGTGATGGCCTGAGCTCACAAACCAGATGAGATCTTTCTGAGGTTGCTTAGTCATTACATGCGTATGTGGTGGCTAGGCGGTCCGAGGAGGATTGTCTACTCTGGTGACCATTCTCGAGGACTCAGTAGCGGTACTCCTCCCGAGATGTGATAATGGCAGACCAGAAATGGTAAACCCATTACACTTCTTGATCCAAGCACCCAATGCTGGGAACTTGCTATAGGATATCCTTTTTGAAAGAGAATCAGTGGAGGCGCTCCTCGATTGGCGATAGTACTGTACCCAGAAGGATGAATGTACTATTGCTTCTCGACCACAGTGCCAAAAGCTGATGACCTTTCGTTTTCTAGAACCCACTTGTGAGAGGGGCGGGTTTACAGGTTTGCAGGCGACCGTAACCTTCTACCCACCCGGTTTTCTGGTTTTCCTATCAGTGGATTTATCAGTGTGGTTATTCTGGTGTTCAGGGTATTTTGTCAGAACCTTGAGATTATTCAGTCAGTTTAGTGCAGCAGTTGTCCAGTTTGTGTGGCAACCTTGATCCCATGTGTGCATATGCATCATCATTTTGCATTTTGACATACGTGCTCTCGTATTTCCAAGGATCTTAACTTTGAGACTAGTTGTTGAGAATTTCCATCTATTTCCTGTGGTTCTTCTATGAAAAAAACTTGAATCAAAGCAGAATGATTCCTTGAAAATATTCGAGCATGGAATTTGCATTCGCATACTCATACGCGTAGCAGGTGCTCAGGAGCGGATTTCTCATTCTGACTTGGTATTATCTTTAGAATTGACAACTTGACCTGCCACCAATACTCAGCCTGTGATAATCAGAGGATGGCCATGGAACAACTCTGTGCAGAAGTAATTGAAATAAAGATTCAAATGAGGAAATTCGGGGAAGATATGCAGGCCATAAGGTCAGAAACTACTAAGAGAGGAAGTCAACCAGATGAAGACTCAGATGGGCCTGGAAATGGAAATCTTAAATACGGTGTTAAAGAAGGGAGACAATCATGTGCTCGCTTCTGCAGCAGAAGTCCTTAATCCGTCCATCTCTTTGGGGTCTTCTCTAGATCATGGATTGACTCGTGAATTCCCTCACAATCTGAAGTTTCAGAGCTTTCCCATCAACAATCACTTCTTGCTCCCCAAGAAGATCCTAGGCCAGAGAGGCCTAAGAAGAAGTTTGATCCCATTCCAATGTTGTGTGCGCAATTGTTTTCTTATTTGCTCGAGCTCAAACTGGTTGAACATGTTACTTTGGGACCTCTTCCCCCAAAGCTTCCTCTGGGACATAATGCTAATGCTAGATGTGAGTTTCACTCTGGGGCACCTGGTCATAATGTTGAAAATTGTACAAGGTTCAAATATAAAGTCCAAGAGCTCATTGATTCAGGGGAAATCAAGTTCATGTCTGTTGGCACTAGTAAACAAGGTGATTTTACTCCCATTGTTGCAAAGGAAGTAGGGACTCCTTCCTTTTCCGTAGGATCCACCTCGCGTCATGGATCTCTTCCACAACCTTATGCTGCAGAAGCTCCATATCAGCAACCCTTGTTTGTGACTCAGCCAAATATGGAAAGGAAAGTACAGGGGCAGGTGGGTCGCCCGAATCAGCATCAGCAGCAGAACTATCAGCAGCAGTGGCAACTCAGACCCAAACAACCCAAAAGGATATTTGATCCTATTCCTATTTCTTATAGTTAGTTGTTTGCTCGCCTGCTCAAAAGCTCTCTAATTCACCTGAGGAGTACCACGCCAGTGTCGTACCCTATTCCTCTGGACTATGACATGAATGCTAGGTGCGAGTTCCACTCAGGAACGTTTGGGCACACAATTGACGACTGTAATGCGTTCCAACACAAGGTGCAAGATTTGATCGACTCAAAGGTCATCACCCCAGATGGTAACCTCATGAGGTGAAGCCTTTTTATCAGAGTAAGCACCAGATCGCAAGAGCGTCATCAGAAGCAATAAGTCCAGACGGAGTCAAGCCTCCTCAATGGCAATCATCAGCTTCCTTTACTGCATTTTCATATGTAGCTTTCATTTGTTTGTTTAAGCATTGTGCGCATGTAAAAACTTGTTTGTGTTTTGAATGATGATTTTAATGCAATGAATATGTTTTCTTGAAGTGTTTTATTCATGTTCACTCATTTTAATGTTTGTATGCACTGCAATACCAACTTTTATGCCCTAAACTCTTGGAGGGAGGATGATGAGATGAAAACGCAAAATCTCTGGTTGTATGTTCAAGGATAAAACCCTGTTGAGGATGTACAGGCATTGTTTCAAATCCCCGAACACCGGAGATATAAGGGAGATAGACCCTCGTTAACCCCTTTTGAGCCTTAATGTAGGAGTTTCTTTCGTATGAAAAAACCCTCACACTTAACCTAGGGGCAGGGTAGGCGTCAGTTAGTCTGACCGAGTGTTCAAATTTCAAAAGGAGTGTGAATCTGAGGATCCATTACCTTCTATTTCACCATCAAGAGGTCAAGAGATGTGAAACCACAATGGTTATCGATCAACAATCAAGGAGTGAGGCAGTCATAACCCTTTCAAGCAAGTCAGACAAAACGGTGTCACACGATTGGTTTAAAAAAGAAGAATCAAAAGAAAAAGAAAAGAAAGAAAGCCCGCTAAGTCAAAACTTGAAAACAAGCGACTTAGGCAAAAGTTAGGGCATCCCGCTGGACTTCAAAATCAAAAAACTCAAAAGAGTCAGTCCAGGCAAAAATTAGGGAACGAAAATCAAAAGAATGAAAAAGTAAAAAACGAAAAGGATTACAAAGAAAAATCCTCGATAAGAACAAAGTCGTGTGGCTACAGAACAAAAGACAAAAGGGGTGACTGTCACTCCAAAACCTCATCAGGTGTCAAACCATCAGTTGCATGGGTTCCTTAAAGATCATAACATCTTTTTGAGAGATGAACGCTTGTGTCAGATTAGCTGAACATAGGACTGGAGAACATCACGAAGAGTGGGTGGGCACCAATAAACTTCGAGCCATAAATCCTTTTTTCTCAAACCGTGAACCAGGCCACGATACAACCCTTAAAAGTCCTAATTGAAACAGGGTTTATTTCGAGAGCTTACTCCGATGAGATAGCGTTCCTGACTCCCATGAGTGGTGCTAAAAGATCTTATTGGTATTGCACGTGCATTCAAAAATCAATGTCGTATTCTAAGCAGTGATTCGCTCACGTGGCCTTGCGACATCTTTTCAATAAAAACTTCGAGATTAACATGCGTGTTGCATTAGATTTCTCATTCTCAGAATGAACATTTTCTGCTTGTATACATGTGCTTAAGCATCAGGGAAGCTTACATAATGAATGTCAGTCGAGAGGATCGATCCTGCCAACTTGAGATACTTGAAAACTCCGAAGGACAGCCATGTCAAGGGGCATGTGGCCAAGAGGTTGTGCGTAGCCCAGGCGTTCCCGGTGAATGGTGATAAGATACAGTCAATCCGGAATAGTCACATTGAAAATTTCCCCCGAAGCAGCTAAAAGGGAGAATTCACATTGAGATTCGACAAATCTCTCGAAGACCAGTCGGCCAGGGGCAAATTCACTTCAAGGCTCGTACTGGGATAAGCCACCTCAAGAGCACGAGAAGTTATCCAATCTTGAAGACGGTCAGTTGAAAGCATCTCGTCAAGGTACAATATACCGGGCCAAAATATTTCCAGTCATTGCAAACCCTTTCGAGGCAAGTTACTTTGTAGATATGCAGTCTAGGGCAGTTATGTCAAGATCTGATAAATCTCTCCAAGAGTTGGAAGACCCTGGGGCAGTGTGAATGCCCGGTCTTCTATAAAATCCTCTTGAGATGATTTCTTCCATTAGACCCTGTGGTCTGGGGCAAGTGGAAAGTTCAAGGGACCGTTGGCCGTGTATGGAGACCAGCATGTAGTTGATCAGCAGAGGTGTGAAGCACCCAATATTGTTTCTCCCCAGTAGAGCTACTTTCCTCAGCATGGAAATTTCATCCTCCTCAGCAGGTTGTTACTCTCCCCAGCCAAAGTACAAAGGATTATATTCCCAGCTAGAGTTGTGGTTGATTTATTACTCTCTCAGCAAGCAATCAGAAGTTGATGCTGTTGCATCCTCAGCAGGAGACTTATCGAATATCTTACTTCTTTGGACAAAGATATTATTTCCCCACAGAGTCTGAACATCCATTCTCCTCAGCTAGTCAGGAAATGTTTTTCTCATTAGCAACAGTATGAGTTGATCCCCAACGGATGAGTAAGCTCGATGTTATCCTCTAGCAGAGTTGATGTCGTCAACCACCAAGCAGATTTGTTGGTAGTGGATGGTGTTTCCCAACAGGGTAAAGATAAGGACATCTCCCAACAGCAGGTCAAGTTCAGTAATATCCCCAAGCAGGTTCGGTATCATTGACTTGTCTCCCAAGCAGAGTTTGGTGGTGTATTCACAGTGTTTTGTTCAACGACAGTTAATATCCCCAACGGGCCTTAAGTCCAATTGTTATTGGCATTTTTCAGATCCAGGTTTTGAATTCTATCTTCGGTAGAAGTCATTGGTAACCCCCAGTGGAGAGAATTTCTCTATGGGTTCCATCTTCAGTATTCATTTTTATCCATATCCAATAGAGTGAAACTTCTCTCGGAGTTTTCATTTCCAGCAGAGTTTGTGATCAGGAAGTTGTTCAGTGAAATCTTCCTCAGCAGGGTCTTTTATTTCAGAGGACAATTTAGTTTGTCATCCCCGGTGGAGTTGCCTTCTTATTCAACATTTATTTTGCTGGAGCGCCTCTTTTGCATTGCATAAGCATTCTTGCATGGCATCCTCCCAAACGCGTAGCATTTCCATTTCGTATAGAGCATTACGCCATAGAAAAATTCAAACATATGCATTCGAAGCATAAGCCAGGTTTGATATCTGTTACCAGTTTCTTTCCCCAGCATAAAGATATGTAATTCAGGAGATGTTGTTTGAAATTACACTGCAACCAGTGGATTCGTCCTTTTTACTGTTGTTCCTTCCTATACTCCCCTACAGAGTTGTATGTTTAGATTTCTCTGTCCCCAGCGGAGTCATCTTTGTAGATCTGTTGATTCTACTTATTTTGTGTTTGAAAGTCTACCTCCGGCTTAGTCTTTCTTTTCGAGTTCGCCTTCGGCTATCCTCGTACCCGTTGTTTGAAAGTCCACCTTCGGCTTAGTCTTTCTTTTTCGAGTTCGTCTTCGGCCTTCCTCGTATTATGTTGGGTTTGAAAGTCCACCTTCGGCTTGGTCTTCCTTTTCGAGTTCGCCTTCGACCGTCCTCGTGTTACCCTTTGTTTGAAAGTCCACCTTCGGCTTGGTCTTTCTTTTCGAGTTCGCCTTCGGCCATCCTCGTATTATCTTGGGTTTGAAAGTCAACCATCGCCTTAGTCTTTCTTTTCGAGTTCGCCTTGGGCCGTCCTCGTATTATTTTGTTGTTTGAAAGTCCACCTTCGGCTTGGCCTTCTTTTTCGAGTTCGCCTTCGGCCGTCCTCGTATTATCTTGGGTTTGAATGTCCACCTTCGGCTTGGTCTTTCTTTTCGAGTTCGCCTTCGGCCGTCCTCGTATTATCTTGGGTTTGAAAGTCCACCTTCGGCTTGGTCTTTCTTTTCGAGTTCGCCTCCGGCCATCCTCGCGTTACCCTTTGTTTGAAAGTCTAGCTTCGGCTTAGTCTTTCTTTTCGAGTTCGCCTTCGGCCGTCCTCGTATTATTTTGTTGTTGGAAAGTCCACCTACGGCTTAGTCTTTCTTTTCGAGTTCGCCTTCGGCTGTTCTCGAGTTACCCTTTGTTTGAAAGTCCACCTTCGACTTGGTTTTTATTTTTCGAGTTCGCCTTCGGCCGTCCTCGTATTACCTTGGGTTTGAAAGTCCACCATTGGCTTGGTCTTTCTTTTCGAGTTCGCCTTCGGCCGTCCTCGTGTTACCCTTTGTGTGCCAGCCTACCTTCGACTTGGTCTTTCTTTTTCGAGTTCGCCTTAGGCCATCCTCGTATTATCTTGGGTTTGAAAGTCCACCATCGGCTTGGTCTTTCTTTTCGAGTTCGCCTTCGGCCGTCCTCGTATTATTTGGTTGTTTGAAAGTCCACCTTCGGCTTGGCCTTCTTTTTCGAGTTCGCCTTCTACCGTCCTCGTATTATCTTGGGTTTGAATGTCCACCTTCGGCTTGGTCTTTCTTTTCGAGTTCGCCTTCGGCCGTCCTCGTATTATCTTGGGTTTGAAAGTCCACCTTCGGCTTGGTCTTTCTTTTCGAGTTCGCCTTCGCCCATCCTCGCGTTACCCTTTGTTTGAATGTCTACCTTCGGCTTAGTCTTTCTTTTCGAGTTCGCCTTCGGCCGTCCTCATATTGTTTTGTTGTTGGAAAGTCAACCTACAACTTGGTCTTTCTTTTCGAGTTCGCCTTCGGCCGTTCTTGTGTTCCCCTTTGTTTGAAAGTCCACCTTCGGCTTGGTTTTTCTTTATCGAGTTCGCCTTCGGCCGTCCTCGCATTACCCTTTATTTGAAAGCCTACCTTCAGCTTAGTCTTTCTTTTTGAGTTCGCATTCGGCCATCCTCGTATTATTTTGTTGTTTGAAATCCTACGTTCGACTTGGTCTTTCTTTTTCGAGTTCGCCTTCGGCCGTCCTCGTATTATTTTGGGTTTGAAAGTCCACCTTCGGCTTGGTCTTTCTTTTCGAGTTCGCCTTCGGTCGTCCCCGTCTTATCTTGGGTTTGAAAGTCCACCTTCGGCTTAGTCTTTCTTTTCGAGGTCGCCTTCGGCCGTCCTCACGTTACCCTTTGTTTGAAAGTCCACCTTCGGCTTGGTCTTTCTTTTAGAGTTCGCCTTCGTCCCTCCTCATATTATTTTGTTGTTGGAAAGTCCACCTAAGGCTTGGTCTTTCTTTTCGAGTTCGCCTTCGGCCGTCCTCGTGTTACCCTTTGTTTGAAAGTCCACCTTCGGCTTGGTCTTTCTTTTTCGAATTCGCCTTCGGCTGTCCTCATATTATCTTGGGTTTGAAAGTCCACCATCGGCTTGGTCTTTCTTTTCGAGTTCGCCTTCGGCCGTCCTCGTGTTACCCTTTGTGTGAAAGTCTACCTTTGACTTGGTCTTTCTTTTCGAGTTCGCCTTCGGCCATCGTCGTATTATCTTGGGCTTGAAAGTCCACCTTCGGTTGTTCTTTCTTTTCGAGTTCTCCTTCGGTCGTCCTCGTGTTACCCTTTATTTGAAAGTCAACCTTCGGCTTGGTATTCCTTTTTTGAGTTCGCCTTGGCCGTCCTCGTATTATCTTGGGTTTGAAAGTCCACCTTCGGCTTGGTATTTCTTTTCGAGTTCGCCTTCGGCCGTCCTCGTGTCACCCTATGTTTGAAAGTCCACCTTCGGCTTGGCCTTTCTTTTTTGAGGTCGCCTTCGGCCGTCCTCGTATTATCTTGGGTTTGAAAGTCCACCTTCGGCTTGGTCTTTCTTTTTGAGTTCGCATTCGGCCATCCTCGTGTTACCCTTTGTTTGAAAGTCCACCTTTGGCTTGGTGTTTCTTTTACGAGGCCGAATACGGCCGTCCTCAGATTATCTTGGGTTTGAAAGTCCACCTTCGGCTTGGTCTTTCTTTTCGAGTTCGCCTTTGGCCGTCCTCGTGTTATCCTTTGTTTGAAAGTCCACCTTCGGCTTGGTCTTTCTTTTCGAGTTCGCCTTCGGTCTTCCTCGTGTTACCCTTTGTTTGAAATTCCACCTTCGGCTTGGTCTTTCTTTTTCGAGTTCGCCTTCGGCTATCCTCGTATTATCTTGGGTTTGAAAGTCAACCATCGGCTTTGTCTTTCTTTTCGAGTTCGCCTTGGGCCGTCCTCGTATTATTTTGTTGTTTGAAAGTCCACCTTCGGCTTGGCCTTCTTTTTCGAGTTCGCCTTCGGCCGTCCTCGTATTATCTTGGGTTTGAATTTCCACCTTCTGCTTGGTCTTTCTTTTCGAGTTCGCCTTCGGCCGTCCTCGTATTATCTTGGGTTTGAAAGTCCACCTTCGGCTTGGTCTTTCTTTTCGAGTTCGCCTCCGGCCATCCTCGCGTTACCCTTTGTTTGAAAGTCTAGCTTCGGCTTAGTCTTTCTTTTCGAGTTCGCCTTCGGCCGTCCTCGTATTATTTTGTTGTTGGAAAGTCCACCTACGGCTTGGTCTTTCTTTTCGAGTTCGCCTTCGGCTGTTCTCGAGTTACCCTTTGTTTGAAAGTCCACCTTCGACTTGGTTTTTATTTTTCGAGTTCGCCTTCGGCCGTCCTCGTATTACCTTGGGTTTAAAAGTCCACCATTGGCTTGGTCTTTCTTTTCGAGTTCGCCTTCGGCCGTCCTCGTGTTACCCTTTGTGTGCCAGCCTACCTTCGACTTGGTCTTTCTTTTTCGAGTTCGCCTTAGGCCATCCTCGTATTATCTTGGGTTTGAAAGTCCACCATCGGCTTGGTCTTTCTTTTCGAGTTCGCCTTCGGCCGTCCTCGTATTATTTTGTTGTTTGAAAGTCCACCTTCGGCTTGGCCTTCTTTTTCGAGTTCGCCTTCTACCGTCCTCGTATTATCTTGGGTTTGAATGTCCACCTTCGGCTTGGTCTTTCTTTTCGAGTTCGCCTTCGGCCGTCCTCGTATTATCTTGGGTTTGAAAGTCCACCTTCGGCTTGGTCTTTCTTTTCGAGTTCGCCTTCGCCCATCCTCGCGTTACCCTTTGTTTGAATGTCTACCTTCGGCTTAGTCTTTCTTTTCGAGTTTGCCTTCGGCCGTCCTCATATTGTTTTGTTGTTGGAAAGTCAACCTACAGCTTGGTCTTTCTTTTCGAGTTCGCCTTCGGCCGTTCTTGTGTTCCCCTTTGTTTGAAAGTCCACCTTCGGCTTGGTTTTTCTCTATCGAGTTCGCCTTCGGCCGTCCTCGCATTACCCTTTATTTGAAAGCCTACCTTCAGCTTAGTCTTTCTTTTTGAGTTCGCATTCGGCCATCCTCGTATTATTTTGTTGTTTGAAATCCTACGTTCGGCTTGGTCTTTCTTTTTCGAGTTCGCCTTCGGCCGTCCTCGTATTATTTTGGGTTTGAAAGTCCACCTTCGGCTTGGTCTTTCTTTTCGAGTTCGCCTTCGGTCGTCCCCGTCTTATCTTGGGTTTGAAAGTCCACCTTCGGCTTAGTCTTTCTTTTCGAGGTCGCCTTCGGCCGTCCTCACGTTACCCTTTGTTTGAAAGTCCACCTTCGGCTTGGTCTTTCTTTTAGAGTTCGCCTTCGTCCGTCCTCATATTATTTTGTTGTTGGAAAGTCCACCTAAGGCTTGGTCTTTCTTTTCGAGTTCGCCTTCGGCCGTCCTCGTGTTACCCTTTGTTTGAAAGTCCACCTTCGGCTTGGTCTTTCTTTTTCGAATTCGCCTTCGGCTGTCCTCATATTATCTTGGGTTTGAAAGTCCACCATCGGCTTGGTCTTTCTTTTCGAGTTCGCCTTCGGCCATCCTCGTGTTACCCTTTGTGTGAAAGTCTACCTTTGACTTGGTCTTTCTTTTCGAGTTCGCCTTCGGCCATCGTCGTATTATCTTGGGCTTGAAAGTCCACCTTCGGTTGTTCTTTCTTTTCGAGTTCTCCTTCGGTCGTCCTCGTGTTACCCTTTGTTTGAAAGTCAACCTTCGGCTTGGTATTCCTTTTTTGAGTTCGCCTTGGCCGTCCTCGTATTATCTTGGGTTTGAAAGTCCACCTTCGGCTTGGTATTTCTTTTCGAGTTCGCCTTCGGCCGTCCTCGTGTTACCCTATGTTTGAAAGTCCACCTTCAGCTTGGCCTTTCTTTTTTGAGGTCGCCTTCGGCCGTCCTCGTATTATCTTGGGTTTGAAAGTCCACCTTCGGCTTGGTCTTTCTTTTTGAGTTCGCATTCGGCCATCCTCGTGTTACCCTTTGTTTGAAAGTCCACCTTTGGCTTGGTGTTTCTTTTACGAGGCCGAATACGGCCGTCCTCAGATTATCTTGGGTTTGAAAGTCCACCTTCGGCTTGGTCTTTCTTTTCGAGTTCGCCTTTGGCCATCCTCGTGTTATCCTTTGTTTGAAAGTCCACCTTCGGCTTGGTCTTTCTTTTCGAGTTCACCTTCGGTCTTCCTCGTGTTACCCTTTGTTTGAAATTCCACCTTCGGCTTGGTCTTTCTTTTTCGAGTTCGCCTTCGGCTATCCTCGTATTATCTTGGGTTTGAAAGTCAACCATCGGCTTAGTCTTTCTTTTCGAGTTCGCCTTGGGCCGTCCTCGTATTATTTTGTTGTTTGAAAGTCCACCTTCGGCTTGGCCTTCTTTTTCGAGTTCGCCTTCGGCCGTCCTCGTATTATCTTGGGTTTGAATGTCCACCTTCGGCTTGGTCTTTCTTTTCGAGTTCGCCTTCGGCCGTCCTCGTATTATCTTGGGTTTGAAAGTCCACCTTCGGCTTGGTCTTTCTTTTCGAGTTCGCTTCCGGCCATCCTCGCGTTACCCTTTGTTTGAAAGTCTAGCTTCGGCTTAGTCTTTCTTTTTGAGTTCGCCTTCGGTCGTCCTCGTATTATTTTGTTGTTGGAAAGTCCACCTACGGCTTGGTCTTTCTTTTCGAGTTCGCCTTCGGCTGTTATCGTGTTCCCCTTTGTTTGAAAGTCCACCTTCGGCTTGGTTTTTCTTTTTCGAGTTTGCCTTCGGCCGTCCTCGTATTACCTTGGGTTTGAATGTCCACCATCGGATTGGTCTTTCTTTTCGAGTTCGCCTTCGGCCGTTCTCGTGTTACCCTTTGTTTGAAAGTCCACCTTCGACTTGGTTTTTATTTTTCGAGTTCGCCTTCGGCCGTCCTCGTATTACCTTTGGTTTGAAAGTCCACCATTGGCTTGGTCTTTCTTTTCGAGTTCGCCTTCGGCCGTCCTCGTGTTACCCTTTGTGTGCCAGCCTACCTTCGACTTGGTCTTTCTTTTTCGAGTTCGCCTTAGGCCATCCTCGTATTATCTTGGGTTTGAAAGTCCACCATCGGCTTGGTCTTTCTTTTCGAGTTGGCCTTCGGCCGTCCTCGTATTATTTTGTTGTTTGAAAGTCCACCTTCGGCTTGGCCTTCTTTTTCGAGTTCGCCTTCTACCGTCCTCGTATTATCTTGGGTTTGAAAGTCCACCTTCGGCTTGGTCTTTCTTTTCGAGTTCGCCTTTGCCCATCCTCGCGTTACCCTTTGTTTGAATGTCTACCTTCGGCTTAGTCTTTCTTTTCGAGTTCGCCTTCGGCCGTCCTCGTATTGTTTTGTTGTTGGAAAGTCCACCTATAGCTTGGTCTTTCTTTTCGAGTTCGCCTTCGGCCGTTCTTGTGTTCCCCTTTGTTTGAAAGTCCACCTTCGGCTTGGTTTTTCTTTATCGAGTTCGCCTTCGGCCGTCCTCGCGTTACCCTTTATTTGAAAGCCTACCTTCAGCTTAGTCTTTCTTTTCGAGTTCGCCTTCGGCCATCCTCGTATTATTTTGTTGTTAGAAATCCTACGTTCGGCTTGGTCTTTCTTTTTCGAGTTCGCCTTCGGCCGTCCTCGTATTATTTTGGGTTTGAAAGTCCACCTTCGGCTTGGTCTTTCTTTTCGAGTTCGCCTTCGGTCGTCCCCGCCTTATCTTGGGTTTGAAAGTCCACCTTCGGCTTGGTTTTTCTTTTCGAGGTCGCCTTCGGCCGTCCTCACGTTACCCTTTGTTTGAAAGTCTACCTTCGGCTTAGTCTTTCTTTTAGAGTTCGCCTTCGTCCGTCCTTATATTATTTTGTTGTTGGAAAGTCCACCTACGGCTTGGTCTTTCTTATCGAGTTCGCCTTCGGCCGTCCTCGTGTTACCCTTTGTTTGAAAGTCCACCTTCGGCTTGGTCTTTCTTTTTCGAATTCGCCTTCGGCTGTCCTCATATTATCTTGGGTTTGAAAGTCCACCATCAGCTTGGTCTTTCTTTTCGAGTTCGCCTTCGGCCGTCCTCGTGTTACCCTTTGTGTGAAAGTCTACCTTTGACTTGGTCTTTCTTTTCGAGTTCGCCTTCGGCCATCGTCGTATTATCTTGGGCTTGAAAGTCCACCTTCGGTTGTTCTTTCTTTTCGAGTTCTCCTTCGGCCGTCCTCGTGTTACCCTTTGTTTGAAAGTCAACCTTCGGCTTGGTATTCCTTTTTTGAGTTCGCCTTGGTCGTCCTCGTATTATCTTGGGTTTGAAAGTCCACCTTCGGCTTGGTATTTCTTTTCGAGTTCGCCTTCGGCCGTCCTCGTGTTACCCTTTGTTTGAAAGTCCACCTTCGGCTTGGCCTTTCTTTTTTGAGGTCGCCTTCGGCCGTCCTCGTATTATCTTGGGTTTGAAAGTCCACCTTCGGCTTGGTCTTTCTTTTTGAGTTCGCATTCGGCCATCCTCGTGTTACCCTTTGTTTGAAAGTCCACCTTTGGCTTGGTGTTTCTTTTACGAGGCCGAATTCAGCCGTCCTCGTATTATCTTGGGTTTGAAAGTCCACCTTCGGCTTGGTCTTTCTTTTCGAGTTCGCCTTCGGTCTTCCTCGTGTTACCCTTTGTTTGAAATTCCACCTTCGGCTTGGTCTTTCTTTTTCGAGTTCGCCTTCGGCTATCCTCGTATTATCTTGCGTTTGAAAGTCAACCATCGGCTTAGTCTTTCTTTTCGAGTTCGCCTTGGGCCGTCCTCGTATTATTTTGTTGTTTGAAAGTCCACCTTCGGCTTGGCCTTCTTTTTCGAGTTCGCCTTCGGCCGTCCTCGTATTATCTTGGGTTTGAATGTCTACCTTCGGCTTGGTCTTTCTTTTCGAGTTCGCCTTCGGCCGTCCTCGTATTATCTTGGGTTTGAAAGTCCACCTTCGACTTGGTCTTTCTTTTCGAGTTCGCCTCCGGCCATCCTCGCGTTACCCTTTGTTTGAAAGTCTAGCTTCGGCTTAGTCTTTCTTTTCGAGTTCGCCTTCGGCCGTCCTCGTATTATTTTGTTGTTGGAAAGTCCACCTACGGCTTGGTCTTTCTTTTCGAGTTCGCCTTCGGCTGTTATCGTGTTCCCCTTTGTTTGAAAGTCCACCTTCGGCTTGGTTTTTCTTTTTCGAGTTTGCCTTCGGCCGTCCTCGTATTACCTTGGGTTTGAATGTCCACCATCGGATTGGTCTTTCTTTTCGAGTTCGTCTTCGGCCGTTCTCGTGTTACCCTTTGTTTGAAAGTCCACCTTCGACTTGGTTTTTATTTTTCGAGTTCGCCTTCGGCCGTCCTCGTATTACCTTGGGTTTGAAAGTCCACCATTGGCTTGGTCTTTCTTTTCGAGTTCGCCTTCGGCCGTCCTCGTGTTACCCTTTGTGTGCCAGCCTACCTTCGACTTGGTCTTTCTTTTTCGAGTTCGCCTTAGGCCATCCAGGTATTATCTTGGGTTTGAAAGTCCACCATCGGCTTGGTCTTTCTTTTCGAGTTCGCCTTCGGCCGTCCTCGTATTATTTTGTTGTTTGAAAGTCCACCTTCGGCTTGGCCTTCTTTTTCGAGTTCGCCTTCTACCGTCCTCGTATTATCTTGGGTTTGAATGTCCACCTTCGGCTTGGTCTTTCTTTTCGAGTTCGCCTTCGGCCGTCCTCGTATTATCTTGGGTTTGAAAGTCCACCTTCGGCTTGGTCTTTCTTTTCGAGTTCGCCTCCGGCCATCCTCGCGTTACCCTTTGTTTGAAAGTCTAGCTTCAGCTTAGTCTTTCTTTTCGAGATCGCCTTCGGCCGTCCTCGTATTATTTTGTTGTTGGAAAGTCCACCTATGGCTTGGTCTTTCTTTTCGAGTTCGCCTTCGGCTGTTATCGTGTTCCCCTTTGTTTGAAAGTCCACCTTCGGCTTGGTTTTTCTTTTTCGAGTTTGCCTTCGGCCGTCCTCGTATTACCTAGGGTTTGAATGTCCACCATCGGATTGGTCTTTCTTTTCGAGTTCGTCTTCGGCCGTTCTCGTGTTACCCTTTGTTTGAAAGTCCACCTTCGACTTGGTTTTTATTTTTCGAGTTCGCCTTCGGCCGTCCTCGTATTACCTTGGGTTTGAAAGTCCACCATTGGCTTGGTCTTTCTTTTCGAGTTCGCCTTCGGCCGTCCTCGTGTTACCCTTTGTGTGCCAGCCTACCTTCGACTTGGTCTTTCTTTTTCGAGTTCGCCTTAGGCCATCCAGGTATTATCTTGGGTTTGAAAGTCCACCATCGGCTTGGTCTTTCTTTTCGAGTTCGCCTTCGGCCGTCCTCATATTATTTTGTTGTTTGAAAGTCCACCTTCGGCTTGGCCTTCTTTTTCGAGTTCGCCTTCTACCGTCCTCGTATTATCTTGGGTTTGAATGTCCACCTTCGGCTTGGTCTTTCTTTTCGAGTTCGCCTTCGGCCGTCCTCGTATTATCTTGGGTTTGAAAGTCCACCTTCGGCTTGGTCTTTCTTTTCGAGTTCGCCTTCGCCCATCCTCGCGTTACCCTTTGTTTGAATGTCTACCTTCGGCTTAGTCTTTCTTTTCGAGTTCGCCTTCGGCCGTCCTCGTATTGTTTTGTTGTTGGAAAGTCCACCTGCAGCTTGGTCTTTCTTTTCGAGTTCGCCTTCGGCCGTTCTTATGTTCCCCTTTGTTTGAAAGTCCACCTTCGGCCTGGTTTTTCTTTTCGAGTTCGCCTTCGGCCATCCTCGCGTTACCCTTTATTTGAAAGCCTACCTTCAGCTTAGTCTTTCTTTTCGAGTTCGCCTTCGGCCATCCTCGTATTATTTTGTTGTTTGAAATCCTACGTTCGGCTTGGTCTTTCTTTTTCGAGTTCGCCTTCGGCCGTCCTCGTATTATTTTGGGTTTGAAAGTCCACCTTCGGCTTGGTCTTTCTTTTCGAGTTCGCCTTCGGTCGTCCCCGTCTTATCTTGGGTTTGAAAGTCCACCTTCGGCTTGGTCTTTCTTTTCGAGGTCGCCTTCGGCCGTCCTCACGTTACCCTTTGTGTGAAAGTCTACCTTTGACTTGGTCTTTCTTTTCGAGTTCGCCTTCGGCCATCGTCGTATTATCTTGGGCTTGAAAGTCCACCTTCGGTTGTTCTTTCTTTTCGAGTTCTCCTTCGGCCGTCCTCGTGTTACCCTTTGTTTGAAAGTCAACCTTCGGCTTGGTATTCCTTTTTTGAGTTCGCCTTGGCCGTCCTCGTATTATCTTGGGTTTGAAAGTCCACCTTCGGCTTGGTATTTCTTTTCGAGTTCGCCTTCGGCCGTCCTCGTGTTACCCTTTGTTTGAAAGTCCACCTTCGGCTTGGCCTTTCTTTTTTGAGGTCGCCTTCGGCCGTCCTCGTATTATCTTGGGTTGAAAGTCCACCTTCGGCTTGGTCTTTCTTTTTGAGTTCGCATTCGGCCATCCTCGTGTTACCCTTTGTTTGAAAGTCCACCTTTGGCTTGGTGTTTCTTTTACGAGGCCGAATTCGGCCGTCCTCGTATTATCTTGGGTTTGAAAGTCCACCTTCGGCTTGGTCTTTCTTTTCGAGTTCGCCTTTGGCCGTCCTCGTGTTATCCTTTGTTTGAAAGTCCACCTTCGGCTTGGTCTTTCTTTTCGAGTTCGCCTTCGGTCTTCCTCGTGTTACCCTTTGTTTGAAATTCCACCTTCGGCTTGGTCTTTCTTTTTCGAATTCGCCTTCGGATATCCTCGTATTATCTTGGGTTTGAAAGTCCACCTTCGGCTTGGTCTTTCTTTTCGAGTTCGCCTTCGGCCGTCCTCGCGTTACCCTTTATTTGAAAGCCTACCTTCGGCTTAGTATTTCTTTTCGAGTTCGCCTTCGGCCGTCCTCGTATTATTTTGTTGTTTGAAAGTCCTCCTTCAGCTTGGTCTTTCTTTTCGAGTTCGCCTTCGCCCGTCCTCGCGTTACCCTTTATTTGAAAGCCTACCTTCGGCTTAGTCTTTCTTTTCGAATTCGCCTTCGGCCGTCCTCGTATTATTTTGTTGTTTGAAAGTCCTCCTTCGGCTTGGTCTTTCTTTTCGAGTTCACCTTCGGCCGTCCTCGTGTTACCCTTTGTTTGAAGGTTCACCTTCAGCTTGGTCTTTCTTTTTCGAATTCGCCTTCGTCCATCCTCGTATTATCTTGGGTTTGAAAGTCCACCATCGACTTGCTCTTTCTTTTCGAGTTCGCCTTCAGCCGTCCTCGTGTTACCCTTTGTGTGAAAGTCTACCTTCGACTTGGTCTTTCTTTTCGAGTCCGCCTTCGGCGATCGTCGTATTATCTTGGGCTTGAAAGTCCACGTTGGGTTGTTCTTTCTTTTCGAGTTCTCCTTCGGCCGTCCTCGTGTTACCCTTTGTTTGAAAGTCCACCTTCGGCTTGGTATTCCTTTTTTGAGTTCGCCTTCGGCCATCCTCGTATTATCTTGGATTTGAAAGTCCGCCTTCGGCTTGGTATTTCATTTCGAGTTCGCCTTCGGCCCTCCTCGTGCTACCCTTTGTTTGAAAGTCCACCTTCGGCTTGGCCTTTCTTTTTTGAGGTCGCCTTCGGCCGTCCTCGTATTATCTTGGGTTTGAAAGTCCACCTTCGGCTTGGTCTTTCTTTTCGAGTTCGCCTTCGGCCGCCCTCGCGTTACCCTTTATTTGAAAGCCTACCTTCGGCTTAGTCTTTCTTTTCGAGTTCGCCTTCGGCCGTCCACGTATTATTTTGGGTTTGAAAGTCCACCTTCGGCTTGGTCTTTCTTTTCGAGTTCGCCTTCGGTCGTCCCCGTCTTATCTTGGGTTTGAAAGTCCACCTTCGGCTTGGTCTTTCTTTTCGAGGTCGCCTTCGGCCGTCCTCACGTTACCCTTTGTGTGAAAGTCTACCTTTGACTTGGTCTTTCTTTTCGAGTTCGCCTTCGGCCATCGTCGTATTATCTTGGGCTTGAAAGTCCACCTTCGGTTGTTCTTTCTTTTCGAGTTCTCCTTCGGCCGTCCTCGTGTTACCCTTTGTTTGAAAGTCAACCTTCGGCTTGGTATTCCTTTTTTGAGTTCGCCTTGGCCGTCCTCGTATTATCTTGGGTTTGAAAGTCCACCTTCGGCTTGGTATTTCTTTTCGAGTTCGCCTTCGGCCGTCCTCGTGTTACCCTTTGTTTGAAAGTCCACCTTCGGCTTGGCCTTTCTTTTTTGAGGTCGCCTTCGGCCGTCCTCGTATTATCTTGGGTTTGAAAGTCCACCTTCGGCTTGGTCTTTCTTTTTGAGTTCGCATTCGGCCATCCTCGTGTTACCCTTTGTTTGAAAGTCCACCTTTGGCTTGGTGTTTCTTTTACGAGGCCGAATTCGGCCGTCCTCGTATTATCTTGGGTTTGAAAGTCCACCTTCGGCTTGGTCTTTCTTTTCGAGTTCGCCTTTGGCCGTCCTCGTGTTATCCTTTGTTTGAAAGTCCACCTTCGGCTTGGTCTTTCTTTTCGAGTTCGCCTTCGGTCTTCCTCGTGTTACCCTTTGTTTGAAATTCCACCTTCGGCTTGGTCTTTCTTTTTCGAATTCGCCTTCGGATATCCTCGTATTATCTTGGGTTTGAAAGTCCACCTTCGGCTTGGTCTTTCTTTTCGAGTTCGCCTTCGGCCGTCCTCGCGTTACCCTTTATTTGAAAGCCTACCTTCGGCTTAGTATTTCTTTTCGAGTTCGCCTTCGGCCGTCCTCGTATTATTTTGTTGTTTGAAAGTCCTCCTTCAGCTTGGTCTTTCTTTTCGAGTTCGCCTCCGCCCGTCCTCGCGTTACCCTTTATTTGAAAGCCTACCTTCGGCTTAGTCTTTCTTTTCGAATTCGCCTTCGGCCGTCCTCGTATTATTTTGTTGTTTGAAAGTCCTCCTTCGGCTTGGTCTTTCTTTTCGAGTTCACCTTCGGCCGTCCTCGTGTTACCCTTTGTTTGAAGGTTCACCTTCAGCTTGGTCTTTCTTTTTCGAATTCGCCTTCGTCCATCCTCGTATTATCTTGGGTTTGAAAGTCCGCCATCGACTTGCTCTTTCTTTTCGAGTTCGCCTTCAGCCGTCCTCGTGTTACCCTTTGTGTGAAAGTCTACCTTCGACTTGGTCTTTCTTTTCGAGTCCGCCTTCGGCGATCGTCGTATTATCTTGGGCTTGAAAGTCCACGTTGGGTTGTTCTTTCTTTTCGAGTTCTCCTTCGGCCGTCCTCGTGTTACCCTTTGTTTGAAAGTCCACCTTCGGCTTGGTATTCCTTTTTTGAGTTCGCCTTCGGCCATCCTCGTATTATCTTGGATTTGAAAGTCCGCCTTCGGCTTGGTATTTCATTTCGAGTTCGCCTTCGGCCCTCCTCGTGTTACCCTTTGTTTGAAAGTCCACCTTCGGCTTGGCCTTTCTTTTTTGAGGTCGCCTTCGGCCGTCCTCGTATTATCTTGGGTTTGAAAGTCCACCTTTGGCTTGGTCTTTCTTTTCGAGTTCGCCTTCGGCCATCCTCGCGTTACCCTTAATTTGAAAGTCTACCTTCGGCTTAGTCTTTCTTTTCGAGTTCGCCTTCGGCCGTCCTCGTATTATTTTGTTGTTGGAAAGTCCACCTACGCCTTGGTCTTTCTTTTCGAGTTCGCCTTCGGCCGTTCTCGTCTTCCCCTTTGTTTGAACGTCCACCTTCGGCTTGGTTTTTCTTTTTCGAGTTCCCCTTCGGCGTCCTCGCATTACCTTGGGTTTGAAAGTCCACCATCGGCTTGGTCTTTCTTTTCGAGTTCGCCTTCGGCCGTCCTCGTGTTACCCTTTGTGTGACAGTCTACCTTCGGCTTGGTCTTTCATTTTAGAGTTTGCCTTCAGCCGTCGTCGTATTATCTTGGGTTTGAAAGTCCACCTTCGGTTGTTCTTTCTTTTCGAGTTCTCCTTCGGCCGTCCTCGTGTTACCCTTTGTTTGAAAGTCCACCTTCGGCTTGGTATTCCTTTTTCGAGTTCACCTTCGGTCGTCCTCGTATTATCTTGGGTTTGAAAGTCCACCATCGACTTGGTATTTCTTTTCGAGTTCGCCTTCGGCCGTCCTCGTGTTACCCTTTGTTTGAAAGTCCACCTTCGGCTTGGCCTTTCTTTTTTGAGGTCGCCTTCGACCGTCCTCGTATTATCTTGGGTTTGAAAGTCCATCTTCGGCTTGGTCTTTCTTTTGGAGTTCGCCTTCGGCCATCCTCGTGTTACCCTTTGTTTGAAAGTCCACCTTTGGATTGGTCTTTCTTTTTCGAGGTCGCCTTCGGCCGTCCTCGTATTATCTTGGGTTTAAAAGTCCACCTTCAGCTTGGTCTTTCTTTTCGAGTTCGCCTTTGGCCGTCCTCGTGTTACCCTTTGTTTGAAAGTCCACCTTCGGCTTGGTCTTTCTTTTTCGAGTTCGCCTCGGCCGTCCTCGTATTCTCTTGGATTTGAAAGTCCACCTTCGGCTTGGTCTTTCTTTTCGAGTTTTCCTTCGGTCGTCCTCGCGTTACCCTTTATTTGAAAGCCTACCTTCGGCTTAGTCTTTCTTTTCGAGTTCGCCTTCGGCCATCCCCGTATTATTTTCTTGTTTGAAAGCCTACCTTCGGCTTGGTCTTTCTTTTTCGAGTTCGCCTTCGCCCGTCCTCGTATTATTTTGGGTTTGAAAGTCCACCTTTGGCTTGGTCTTTCTTTTCGAGTTCGCCTTCGGCCGTCCCCGTATTATCTTGGGTTTGAAAGTCCACCTTCGGCTTGGTCTTTCTTTTCGAATTCGCCTTCGGCCGTCCTCGCGTTACCCTTTGTTTGAAAGTCTACCTTCGGTTTAGCCTATCTTTTCAAGTTCGCCTTCGGCCGTCCTCATATTATTTTTTTGTTGGAAAGTCCACGTACGGCTTGGTCTTTCTTTTCGAGTTCGCCTTCGGCCGTCCTCGTGTTACCCTTTGTTTGAAAGTCCACCTTCGGCTTGGTCTTTCTTTTTCGAATTCGCCTTCGGCCGTCCTCGTATTATCTTGGGTTGAAAGTCCACCATCGGCTTGGTCTTTCTTTTCAAGTTCGCCTTCAGCCATCCTCGTGTTACCCTTTGTGTGAAAGTCTACCTTCGACATGGTCTTTCTTTTCGAGTTCGCCTTCGGCCATCGTCGTATTATCTTGGGCTTGAAAGTCCACCTTCAGTTGTTCTTTCTTTTCGAGTTCTCCTTCGGCCGTCCTCGTGTTACCCTTTGTTTGAAAGTCCACCTTCAGCTTGGTATTCCTTTTTTGAGTTCGCCTTCGGCCGTCCTCGTATTATCTTGGGTTTGAAAGTCCACCTTCGCCTTGGTATTTCTTTTCGAGTTCGCCTTCGGCCGTCCTCGTGTTACCCTTTGTTTGAAAGTCCACCTTCGGCTTGGCCTTTCTTTTTTGAGGTCGCCTTCGGCCGTCCTCGTATTATCTTGGGTTTGAAAGTCCACCTCCGGCTTGGTCTTTCTTTTTGAGTTCGCCTTCGGCCATCCTCGTGTTACGCTTTATTTGAAAGTCCACCTTCGGCTTGGTCTTTCTTTTACGAGGTCGCCTTCGGCCGTCATTGTATTATCTTGGGTTTGAAAGTCCACCTTCGGCTTGGTCTTTCTTTTCGAGTTCTCCTTTGGCCGTCCTTGTGTTACCCTTTGTTTGAAAGTCCACCTTCGGCTTGGTCTTTCTTGTTTGAGTCCGCCCTCGGCCGTCCTCGTATTATCTTGGGTTTGAAAGTCCACCTTCGGCTTGGTCTTTCTTTTCGAGTTCGCCTTCGGCCGTCCTGGCGTTACCCTTTATTTGAAAGCCTACCTTCGGCTTAGTGTTTCTTTTCGAGTTCGCCTTCGTCCATCCTCGTATTATTTTGTTGTTTGAAAGCATACCTTCGGCTTGGTCTTTCTTTTTCGAGTTCGCCTTCGGCCGTCCTCGTATTATTTTGGGTTTGAAAGTCCACCTTCAGCTTGGTCTTTCTTTTCGAGTTCGCCTTCGACCGTCCCCGTATTATCTTGGGTTTGAAATTCCACCTTCGGCTTGGTCTTTCTTTTCGAGTTCGCCTTCGGTCGTCCTCGCGTTACCCTTTGTTTGAAAGTCTACCTTCGGCTTAGTCTTTCTTTTCGAGTTCGCCTTTGGCCGTCCTCATATTATTTTGTTGTTGGAAAGTCCACCTACGGCTTGGTCTTTCTTTTCGAGTTCGCCTTCGGCCGTCCTCGTGTTACCCTTCGTTTGAAAGTCCACCTTCGGCTTGGTCTTTCTTTTTCGAATTCGCCTTCGGCCGTCCTCGTATTATCTTGGGTTTGAAAGTCTACCATCGGCTTGGTCTTTCTTTTCGAGTTTGCCTTCGGCCGTCCTCGTGTTACCCTTTGTGTGAAAGTCTACCTTCGACTTGGTCTTTCTTTTCGAGTTCGCCTTCGGTCATCGTCGTATTATCTTGGGTTTGAAAGTCACCCTTCGGTTGTTCTTTCTTTTCGAGTTCTCCTTCGGCCTTCCTCGTGTTACCCTTTGTTTGAAAGTCCACCTTCGGCTTGGTCTTTCTTTTTTGAGGTCGCCTTCGGCCGTCCTCGTATTATCTTGGGTTTGAAAGTCCACCTTCGGCTTGGTCTTTCTTTTCAAGTTCGCCTTTGGCCGTCCTCGTGTTACCCTTTGGTTGAAAGTCCACCTTCGGTTTGGTCTTTCTTTTTCAAGTTCGCCTTCGGCCGTCCTCATATTATCTTAGGTTTGAAAGTCCACCTTCGACTTGGTCTTTCTTTTCGAGTTTACCTTCGGCCATCCTCGCGTTACCCTTTATTTGAAAGCCTACCTTCGACTTAGTCTTTCTTTTCGAGTTCGCCTTCGGCCTTCCTCGTATTATTTTGTTGTTGGAAAGTCCACCTTCGACTTGGTCTTTCTTTTTCGAGTTCGCCTTCAGTCGTCCTTGTATTATCTTGGGTTTGAAAGTCCACCTTCAGCTTGGTCTTTCTTTTCGAGTTCGCCTTCGGCCGTACTCATGTTACCCTTTGTTTGAAAGTCTACCTTCGGCTTAGTCTTTTTTTTGAGTTCGCCTTCTGCCGTCCTCATATTATTTTGTTGTTGGGAAGTCCACCTACGGCTTGGTCTTTCTTTTCAAGTTCGCCTTCAGCCGTCCTCGTGTTACCCTTTGTTTGAAAGTACACCTTCAGCTTGGTCTTTCTTTTTTGAATTCGCCTTCTCCCCGTCCTCGTATTATCTTGGGTTTGAAAGTCCACCATCGGCTTGGTCTTTCTTTTCGAGTCCGCCTTCGGCCGTCCTCGTGTCACCCTTTGTGTGAAAGTCTACCTTCGACTTGGTCTTTCTTTTCGAGTTCGCCTTCGGCCATCGTCGTATTATCTTGGGTTTGAAAGTCCACCTTCGGTTGTTCTTTCTTTTCGAGTTCTCCTTCGGCCGTCCTCGTGTTACCCTTTGTTTGAAAGTCCACCTTTCGGCTTGGTATTCCTTTTTCGAGTTCGCCTTCGGCCGTCCTCGTATTATCTTGGGTTTTAAAATCCACCTTCGGCTTGGTATTTCTTTTCGAGTTCGCCTTCGGCCGTCCTCGTGTTACCCTTTGTTTGAAAGTCCACCTTCGGCTTGGCCTTTATTTTTTGAGGTCGCCTTCTACCGTCCTCGTCTTATCTTGGGTTTGAAAGTCCACCTTCGGCTTGGTCTTTCTTTTCGAGTTCGCCTTCGGCCATCCTCGTGTTACCCTTTGTTTGAAAGTCCACCTTTGGCCTGGTCTTTCTTTTTCGAGGTCGCCTTCGGCCGTCCTCGTATTATCTTGGGTTTTAAAATCCACCTTCGGCTTGGTATTTCTTTTCGAGTTCGCCTTCGGCCGTCCTCGTGTTACCCTTTGTTTGAAAGTCCACCTTCGGCTTGGCCTTTATTTTTTGAGGTCGCCTTCTACCGTCCTCGTCTTATCTTGGGTTTGAAAGTCCACCTTCGGCTTGGTCTTTCTTTTCGAGTTCGCCTTCGGCCATCCTCGTGTTACCCTTTGTTTGAAAGTCCACCTTTGGCCTGGTCTTTCTTTTTCGAGGTCGCCTTCGGCCGTCCTCGTATTATCTTGTGTTTGAAAGTCCACCTTCGGGTTGGTCTTTCTTTTCGAGTACGCCTTTGGCCGTCCGCGTGTTACCCTTTGTTTGAAAGTCCACCTTCGGCTTGGTCTTTCTTTTTCAAGTTCGCCTTCGGCTGTCCTCATATTATCTTAGGTTCGAAAGTCCACCTTCGGCTTGGTCTTTCTTTTCGAGTTCGCCTTCGGCCGTCCTCGTATTATTTTGTTGTTTGAAAGTCCACCTTCGACTTTGTCTTTCTTTTTCGAGTTCGCCTTCGGCCGTCCTTGTATTATCTTGGGTTTGAAAGTCCACCTTCGGCTTGGTCTTTCTTTTCGAGTTCGCCTTCGGTCGTCCCCGTATTATCTTGGGTTTGAAAGTCCACCTTCGGCTTGGTCTTTCTTTTCGAGTTGGCCTTCGGCCATCCTCGTGTTACCCTTTGTTTGAAAGTCCACCTTCGGCTTGGTCTTTCTTTTTTGAGTTCGCCTTCGGCCGTCCTCGTATTATCTTGGGTTTGAAAGTCCACCTTCGGCTTGGTCTTTCTTTTAGAGTTCGCCTTCGGCCGCCCTCGCGTTACCCTTTATTTGAAAGCCTACCTTCGGCTTAGTCTTTCTTTTCGAGTTCGCCTTCGGCCGTCCTCGTATTATTTTGTTGTTTAAAAGTCCTCCTTCGGCCTGGTCTTTCTTTTCTGAGTTCGCCTTCAGCCGTCCTCGTATTATCTTGGGTTTAAAAGTCCACATTCAGCTTGGTCTTTCTTTTCGAGTTCGCCTTTGGCCGTCCTCGTGTTACCCTTTGTTTGAAAGTCCACCTTCGGCTTGGTCTTTCTTTTTCGAGTTCGCCTCGGCCGTCCTCGTATTCTCTTGGATTTGAAAGTCCACCTTCGGCTTGGTCTTTCTTTTCGAGTTTTCCTTCGGTCGTCCTCGCGTTACCCTTTATTTGAAAGCCTACCTTCGGCTTAGTCTTTCTTTTCGAGTTCGCCTTCGGCCATCCCCGTATTATTTTCTTGTTTGAAAGCCTACCTTCGGCTTGGTCTTTCTTTTTCGAGTTCGCCTTCGCCCGTCCTCGTATTATTTTGGGTTTGAAAGTCCACCTTCGGCTTGGTCTTTCTTTTCGAGTTCGCCTTCGGCCGTCCCCGTATTATCTTGGGTTTGAAAGTCCACCTTCGGCTTGGTCTTTCTTTTCGAATTCGCCTTCGGCCGTCCTCGCGTTACCCTTTGTTTGAAAGTCTACCTTCGGTTTAGTCTATCTTTTCAAGTTCGCCTTCGGCCGTCCTCATATTATTTTGTTGTTGGAAAGTCCACGTACGGCTTGGTCTTTCTTTTCTAGTTCGCCTTCGGCCGTCCTCGTGTTACCCTTTGTTTGAAAGTCCACCTTCGGCTTGGTCTTTCTTTTTCGAATTCGCCTTCGGCCGTCCTCGTATTATCTTGGGTTGAAAGTCCACCATCGGCTTGGTCTTTCTTTTCAAGTTCGCCTTCGGCCATCCTCGTGTTACCCTTTGTGTGAAAGTCTACCTTCGACATGGTCTTTCTTTTCGAGTTCGCCTTAGGCCATCGTCGTATTATCTTGGGCTTGAAAGTCCACCTTCGGTTGTTCTTTCTTTTCGAGTTCTCCTTCGGCCGTCCTCGTGTTACCCTTTGTTTGAAAGTCCACCTTCAGCTTGGTATTCCTTTTTTGAGTTCGCCTTCGGCCGTCCTCGTATTATCTTGGGTTTGAAAGTCCACCTTCGCCTTGGTATTTCTTTTCGAGTTCGCCTTCGGCCGTCCTCGTGTTACCCTTTGTTTGAAAGTCCACCTTCGGCTTGGCCTTTCTTTTTTGAGGTCGCCTTCGGCCGTCCTCGTATTATCTTGGGTTTGAAAGTCCACCTTCGCCTTGGTCTTTCTTTTCAAGTTCGCCTTTGGCCGTCCTCGTGTTACCCTTTGGTTGAAAGTCCACCTTCGGTTTGGTCTTTCTTTTTCAAGTTCGCCTTCGGCCGTCCTCATATTATCTTAGGTTTGAAAGTCCACCTTCGACTTGGTCTTTCTTTTCGAGTTTACCTTCGGCCATCCTCGCGTTACCCTTTATTTGAAAGCCTACCTTCGACTTAGTCTTTCTTTTCGAGTTCGCCTTCGGCCTTCCTCGTATTATTTTGTTGTTGGAAAGTCCACCTTCGACTTGGTCTTTCTTTTTCGAGTTCGCCTTCAGTCGTCCTTGTATTATCTTGGGTTTGAAAGTCCACCTTCAGCTTGGTCTTTCTTTTCGAGTTCGCCTTCGGCCGTACTCATGTTACCCTTTGTTTGAAAGTCTACCTTCGGCTTAGTCTTTTTTTTGAGTTCGCCTTCTGCCGTCCTCATATTATTTTGTTGTTGGGAAGTCCACCTACGGCTTGGTCTTTCTTTTCAAGTTCGCCTTCAGCCGTCCTCGTGTTACCCTTTGTTTGAAAGTACACCTTCAGCTTGGTCTTTCTTTTTTGAATTCGCCTTCTCCCCGTCCTCGTATTATCTTGGGTTTGAAAGTCCACCATCGGCTTGGTCTTTCTTTTCGAGTCCGCCTTCGGCCGTCCTCGTGTCACCCTTTGTGTGAAAGTCTACCTTCGACTTGGTCTTTCTTTTCGAGTTCGCCTTCGGCCATCGTCGTATTATCTTGGGTTTGAAAGTCCACCTTCGGTTGTTCTTTCTTTTCGAGTTCTCCTTCGGCCGTCCTCGTGTTACCCTTTGTTTGAAAGTCCACCTTTCGGCTTGGTATTCCTTTTTCGAGTTCGCCTTCGGCCGTCCTCGTATTATCTTGGGTTTTAAAATCCACCTTCGGCTTGGTATTTCTTTTCGAGTTCGCCTTCGGCCGTCCTCGTGTTACCCTTTGTTTGAAAGTCCACCTTCGGCTTGGCCTTTATTTTTTGAGGTCGCCTTCTACCGTCCTCGTCTTATCTTGGGTTTGAAAGTCCACCTTCGGCTTGGTCTTTCTTTTCGAGTTCGCCTTCGGCCATCCTCGTGTTACCCTTTGTTTGAAAGTCCACCTTTGGCCTGGTCTTTCTTTTTCGAGGTCGCCTTCGGCCGTCCTCGTATTATCTTGGGTTTTAAAATCCACCTTCGGCTTGGTATTTCTTTTCGAGTTCGCCTTCGGCCGTCCTCGTGTTACCCTTTGTTTGAAAGTCCACCTTCGGCTTGGCCTTTATTTTTTGAGGTCGCCTTCTACCGTCCTCGTCTTATCTTGGGTTTGAAAGTCCACCTTCGGCTTGGTCTTTCTTTTCGAGTTCGCCTTCGGCCATCCTCGTGTTACCCTTTGTTTGAAAGTCCACCTTTGGCCTGGTCTTTCTTTTTCGAGGTCGCCTTCGGCCGTCCTCGTATTATCTTGTGTTTGAAAGTCCACCTTCGGGTTGGTCTTTCTTTTCGAGTACGCCTTTGGCCGTCCGCGTGTTACCCTTTGTTTGAAAGTCCACCTTCGGCTTGGTCTTTCTTTTTCAAGTTCGCCTTCGGCTGTCCTCATATTATCTTAGGTTCGAAAGTCCACCTTCGGCTTGGTCTTTCTTTTCGAGTTCGCCTTCGGCCGTCCTCGTATTATTTTGTTGTTTGAAAGTCCACCTTCGACTTTGTCTTTCTTTTTCGAGTTCGCCTTCGGCCGTCCTTGTATTATCTTGGGTTTGAAAGTCCACCTTCGGCTTGGTCTTTCTTTTCGAGTTCGCCTTCGGTCGTCCCCGTATTATCTTGGGTTTGAAAGTCCACCTTCGGCTTGGTCTTTCTTTTCGAGTTGGCCTTCGGCCATCCTCGTGTTACCCTTTGTTTGAAAGTCCACCTTCGGCTTGGTCTTTCTTTTTTGAGTTCGCCTTCGGCCGTCCTCGTATTATCTTGGGTTTGAAAGTCCACCTTCGGCTTGGTCTTTCTTTTAGAGTTCGCCTTCGGCCGCCCTCGCGTTACCCTTTATTTGAAAGCCTACCTTCGGCTTAGTCTTTCTTTTCGAGTTCGCCTTCGGCCGTCCTCGTATTATTTTGTTGTTTAAAAGTCCTCCTTCGGCCTGGTCTTTCTTTTCTGAGTTCGCCTTCAGCCGTCCTCGTATTATCTTGGGTTTAAAAGTCCACCTTCAGCTTGGTCTTTCTTTTCGAGTTCGCCTTTGGCCGTCCTCGTGTTACCCTTTGTTTGAAAGTCCACCTTCGGCTTGGTCTTTCTTTTTCGAGTTCGCCTCGGCCGTCCTCGTATTCTCTTGGATTTGAAAGTCCACCTTCGGCTTGGTCTTTCTTTTCGAGTTTTCCTTCGGTCGTCCTCGCGTTACCCTTTATTTGAAAGCCTACCTTCGGCTTAGTCTTTCTTTTCGAGTTCGCCTTCGGCCATCCCCGTATTATTTTCTTGTTTGAAAGCCTACCTTCGGCTTGGTCTTTCTTTTTCGAGTTCGCCTTCGCCCGTCCTCGTATTATTTTGGGTTTGAAAGTCCACCTTCGGCTTGGTCTTTCTTTTCGAGTTCGCCTTCGGCCGTCCCCGTATTATCTTGGGTTTGAAAGTCCACCTTCGGCTTGGTCTTTCTTTTCGAATTCGCCTTCGGCCGTCCTCGCGTTACCCTTTGTTTGAAAGTCTACCTTCGGTTTAGTCTATCTTTTCAAGTTCGCCTTCGGCCGTCCTCATATTATTTTGTTGTTGGAAAGTCCACGTACGGCTTGGTCTTTCTTTTCTAGTTCGCCTTCGGCCGTCCTCGTGTTACCCTTTGTTTGAAAGTCCACCTTCGGCTTGGTCTTTCTTTTTCGAATTCGCCTTCGGCCGTCCTCGTATTATCTTGGGTTGAAAGTCCACCATCGGCTTGGTCTTTCTTTTCAAGTTCGCCTTCGGCCATCCTCGTGTTACCCTTTGTGTGAAAGTCTACCTTCGACATGGTCTTTCTTTTCGAGTTCGCCTTAGGCCATCGTCGTATTATCTTGGGCTTGAAAGTCCACCTTCGGTTGTTCTTTCTTTTCGAGTTCTCCTTCGGCCGTCCTCGTGTTACCCTTTGTTTGAAAGTCCACCTTCAGCTTGGTATTCCTTTTTTGAGTTCGCCTTCGGCCGTCCTCGTATTATCTTGGGTTTGAAAGTCCACCTTCGCCTTGGTATTTCTTTTCGAGTTCGCCTTCGGCCGTCCTCGTGTTACCCTTTGTTTGAAAGTCCACCTTCGGCTTGGCCTTTCTTTTTTGAGGTCGCCTTCGGCCGTCCTCGTATTATCTTGGGTTTGAAAGTCCACCTCCGGCTTGGTCTTTCTTTTTGAGTTCGCCTTCGGCCATCCTCGTGTTACCCTTTATTTGAAAGTCCACCTTCGGCTTGGTCTTTCTTTTACGAGGTCGCCTTCGGCCGTCATTGTATTATCTTGGGTTGAAAGTCCACCATCGGCTTGGTCTTTCTTTTCAAGTTCGCCTTCGGCCATCCTCGTGTTACCCTTTGTGTGAAAGTCTACCTTCGACATGGTCTTTCTTTTCGAGTTCGCCTTCGGCCATCGTCGTATTATCTTGGGCTTGAAAGTCCACCTTCGGTTGTTCTTTCTTTTCGAGTTCTCCTTCGGCTGTCCTCGTGTTACCCTTTGTTTGAAAGTCCACCTTCAGCTTGGTATTCCTTTTTTGAGTTCGCCTTCGGCCGTCCTCGTATTATCTTGGGTTTGAAAGTCCACCTTCGCCTTGGTATTTCTTTTCGAGTTCGCCTTCGGCCGTCCTCGTGTTACCCTTTGTTTGAAAGTCCACCTTCGGCTTGGCCTTTCTTTTTTGAGGTCGCCTTCGGCCGTCCTCGTATTATCTTGGGTTTGAAAGTCCACCTCCGGCTTGGTCTTTCTTTTTGAGTTCGCCTTCGGCCATCCTCGTGTTACCCTTTATTTGTAAGTCCACCTTCGGCTTGGTCTTTCTTTTACGAGGTCGCCTTCGGCCGTCATTGTATTATCTTGGTTTGAAATTCCACCTTCGGCTTGGTCTTTCTTTTCGAGTTCGCCTTCGGTCGTCCTCGCGTTACCCTTTGTTTGAAAGTCTACCTTCGGCTTAGTCTTTCTTTTCGAGTTCGCCTTTGGCCGTCCTCATATTATTTTGTTGTTGGAAAGTCCACCTACGGCTTGGTCTTTCTTTTCGAGTTCGCCTTCGGCTGTTATCGTGTTCCCCTTTGTTTGAAAGTCCACCTTCGGCTTGGTCTTTCTTTTTCGAATTCGCCTTCGGCCGTCCTCGTATTATCTTGGGTTGAAAGTCCACCATCGGCTTGGTCTTTCTTTTCAAGTTCGCCTTCGGCCATCCTCGTGTTACCCTTTGTGTGAAAGTCTACCTTCGACATGGTCTTTCTTTTCGAGTTCGCCTTCGGCCATCGTCGTATTATCTTGGGCTTGAAAGTCCACCTTCGGTTGTTCTTTCTTTTCGAGTTCTCCTTCGGCCGTCCTCGTGTTACCCTTTGTTTGAAAGTCCACCTTCAGCTTGGTATTTATTTTTGAGTTCGCCTTCGGCCGTCCTCGTATTATCTTGGGTTTGAAAGTCCACCTTCGCCTTGGTATTTCTTTTCGAGTTCGCCTTCGGTCGTCCTCGTGTTACCCTTTGTTTGAAAGTCCACCTTCGGCTTGGCCTTTCTTTTTTGAGGTCGCCTTCGGCCGTCCTCGTATTATCTTGGGTTTGAAAGTCCACCTCCGGCTTGGTCTTTCTTTTTGAGTTCGCCTTCGGCCATCCTCGTGTTACCCTTTATTTGAAAGTCCACCTTCGGCTTGGTCTTTCTTTTACGAGGTCGCCTTCGGCCGTCATTGTATTATCTTGGGTTGAAAGTCCACCATCGGCTTGGTCTTTCTTTTCAAGTTCGCCTTCGGCCATCCTCGTGTTACCCTTTGTGTGAAAGTCTACCTTCGACATGGTCTTTCTTTTCGAGTTCGCCTTCGGCCATCGTCGTATTATCTTGGGCTTGAAAGTCCACCTTCGGTTGTTCTTTCTTTTCGAGTTCTCCTTCGGCCGTCCTCGTGTTACCCTTTGTTTGAAAGTCCACCTTCAGCTTGGTATTCCTTTTTTGAGTTCGCCTTCGGCCGTCCTCGTATTATCTTGGGTTTGAAAGTCCACCTTCGCCTTGGTATTTCTTTTCGAGTTCGCCTTCGGCCGTCCTCGTGTTACCCTTTGTTTGAAAGTCCACCTTCGGCTTGGCCTTTCTTTTTTGAGGTCGCCTTCGGCCGTCCTCGTATTATCTTGGGTTTGAAAGTCCACCTCCGGCTTGGTCTTTCTTTTTGAGTTCGCCTTCGGCCATCCTCGTGTTACCCTTTATTTGAAAGTCCACCTTCGGCTTGGTCTTTCTTTTACGAGGTCGCCTTCGGCCGTCATTGTATTATCTTGGGTTTGAAATTCCACCTTCGGCTTGGTCTTTCTTTTCGAGTTCGCCTTCGGTCGTCCTCGCGTTACCCTTTGTTTGAAAGTCTACCGTCGGCTTAGTCTTTCTTTTCGAGTTCGCCTTTGGCCGTCCTCATATTATTTTGTTGTTGGAAAGTCCACCTACGGCTTGGTCTTTCTTTTCGAGTTCGCCTTCGGCCGTCCTCGTGTTACCCTTTGTTTGAAAGTCCACCTTCGGCTTGGTCTTTCTTTTTCGAATTCGCCTTCGGCCGTCCTCGTATTATCTTGGGTTTGAAAGTCTACCATCGGCTTGGTCTTTCTTTTTGAGTTTGCCTTCGGCCGTCCTCGTGTTACCCATTGTGTGAAAGTCTACCTTCGACTTGGTCTTTCTTTTCGAGTTCGCCTTCGGTCATCGTCGTATTATCTTGGGTTTGAAAGTCACCCTTCGGTTGTTCTTTCTTTTCGAGTTCTCCTTCGGCCTTCCTCGTGTTACCCTTTGTTTGAAAGTCCACCTTCGGCTTGGTCTTTCTTTTTTGAGGTCGCCTTCGGCCGTCCTCGTATTATCTTGGGTTTGAAAGTCCACCTTCGGCTTGGTCTTTCTTTTCAAGTTCGCCTTTGGCCGTCCTCGTGTTACCCTTTGTTTGAAAGTCCACCTTCGGTTTGGTCTTTCTTTTTCAAGTTCGCCTTCGGCCGTCCTCATATTATCTTAGGTTTGAAAGTCCACCTTCGACTTGGTCTTTCTTTTCGAGTTTACCTTCGGCCATCCTCGCGTTACCCTTTATTTGAAAGCCTACCTTCGACTTAGTCTTTCTTTTCGAGTTCGCCTTCGGCCGTCCTCGTATTATTTTGTTGTTGGAAAGTCCACCTTCGACTTGGTCTTTCTTTTTCGAGTTCGCCTTCAGTCGTCCTTGTATTATCTTGGGTTTGAAAGTCCACCTTCGGCTTGGTCTTTCTTTTCGAGTTCGCCTTCGGCCGTACTCATGTTACCCTTTGTTTGAAAGTCTACCTTCGGCTTAGTCTTTTTTTTGAGTTCGCCTTCTGCCGTCCTCATATTATTTTGTTGTAGGGAAGTCCACCTACGGCTTGGTCTTTCTTTTCAAGTTCGCCTTCAGCCGTCCTCGTGTTACCCTTTGTTTGAAAGTACACCTTCAGCTTGTCTTTCTTTTTTGAATTCGCCTTCTCCCCGTCCTCGTATTATCTTGGCTTTGAAAGTCCACCATCGGCTTGGTCTTTCTTTTCGAGTTCGCCTTCGGCCGTCCTCGTGTCACCCTTTGTGTGAAAGTCTACCTTCGACTTGGTCTTTCTTTTCGAGTTCGCCTTTGGCCATCGTCGTATTATCTTGGGTTTGAAAGTCCACCTTCGGTTGTTCTTTCTTTTCGAGTTCTCCTTCGGCCGTCCTCGTGCTACCCTTTGTTTGAAAGTCCACCTTTCGGCTTGGTATTCCTTTTTCGAGTTCGCCTTCGGCCGTCCTCGTATTATCTTGGGTTTTAAAATCCACCTTCGGCTTGGTATTTCTTTTCGAGTTCGCCTTCGGCCGTCCTCGTGTTACCCTCTCTTTGAAAGTCCACCTTCGGCTTGGCCTTTATTTTTTGAGGTCGCCTTCTACCGTCCTCGTCTTATCTTGGGTTTGAAAGTCCACCTTCGGCTTGGTCTTTCTTTTCGAGTTCGCCTTCGGCCATCCTCGTGTTACCCTTTGTTTGAAAGTCCACCTTTGGCCTGGTCTTTCTTTTTCGAGGTCGCCTTCGGCCGTCCTCGTATTATCTTGTGTTTGAAAGTCCACCTTCGGGTTGGTCTTTCTTTTCGAGTACGCCTTTGGCCGTCCGCGTGTTACCCTTTGTTTGAAAGTCCACCTTCGGCTTGGTCTTTCTTTTTCAAGTTCGCCTTCGGCTGTCCTCATATTATCTTGGGTTTGAAAGTCCACCTTCGGCTTGGTCTTTCTTTTCGAGTTCCCCTTCGGCCGTCCTCGTATTATTTTGTTGTTTGAAAGTCCACCTTCGACTTTGTCTTTCTTTTCCGAGTTCGCCTTCGGCCGTCCTTGTATTATCTTGGGTTTGAAAGTCCACCTTCGGCTTGGTCTTTCTTTTCGAGTTCGCCTTCGGTCGTCCCCGTATTATCTTGGGTTTGAAAGTCCACCTTCGGCTTGGTATTTCTTTTCGAGTTGGCCTTCGGCCATCCTCGTGTTACCCTTTGTTTGAAAGTCCACCTTCGGCTTGGTCTTTCTTTTTTGAGTTCGCCTTCGGCCGTCCTCGTATTATCTTGGGTTTGAAAGTCCACCTTCGGCTTGGTCTTTCTTTTAGAGTTCGCCTTCGGCCGCCCTCGCGTTACCCTTTATTTGAAAGCCTACCTTCGGCTTAGTCTTTCTTTTCGAGTTCGCCTTCGGCCGTCCTCGTATTATTTTGTTGTTTAAGAGTCCTCCTTCGGCCTGGTCTTTCTTTTCTGAGTTCGCCTTCAGCCGTCCTCGTATTATCTTGGGTTTGAAAGTCCACCTTTGGCTTGGTCTTTCTTTTCGAGTTCGCCTTCGGCCATCCTCGCGTTACCCTTAATTTGAAAGTCTACCTTCGGCTTAGTCTTTCTTTTCGAGTTCGCCTTCGGCCGTCCTCGTAATATTTTGTTGTTGGAAAGTCCACCTACGCCTTGGTCTTTCTTTTCGAGTTCGCCTTCGGCCGTTCTCGTCTTCCCCTTTGTTTGAACGTCCACCTTCGGCTTGGTTTTTCTTTTTCGAGTTCCCCTTCGGCCGTCCTCGCATTACCTTGGGTTTGAAAGTCCACCATCGGCTTGGTCTTTCTTTTCGAGTTTGCCTTCGGCCGTCCTCGTGTTACCCTTTGTGTGACAGTCTACCTTTGGCTTGGTCTTTCATTTTCGAGTTTGCCTTCAGCCGTCGTCATATTATCTTGGGTTTGAAAGTCCACCTTCGGTTGTTCTTTCTTTTCGAGTTCTCCTTCGGCCGTCCTCGTGTTACCCTTTGTTTGAAAGTCCACCTTCGGCTTGGTATTCCTTTTTCGAGTTCACCTTCGGCCGTCCTCGTATTATCTTGTGTTTGAAAGTCCACCTTCGGCTTGGTATTTCTTTTCGAGTTCGCCTTCGGCCGTCCTCGTGTTACCCTTTGTTTGAAAGTCCACCTTCGGCTTGGCCTTTCTTTTTTGAGGTCTCCTTCGACCGTCCTCGTATTATCTTGGGTTTGAAAGTCCATCTTCGGCTTGGCCTTTCTTTTGGAGTTCGCCTTCGGCCATCCTCGTGTTACCCTTTGTTTGAAATTCCACCTACGGATTGGTCTTTCTTTTTCGAGGTCGCCTTCGGTCGTCCTCGTATTATCTTGGGTTTAAAAGTCCACCTTCAGCTTGGTCTTTCTTTTCGAGTTCGCCTTTGGCTGTCCTCGTGTTACCCTTTATTTGAAAGCCTACCTTCGGCTTAGTCTTTCTTTTCGAGTTCGCCTTCGGCCATCCCCGTATTATTTTCTTGTTTGAAAGCCTACCTTCGGCTTGGTCTTTCTTTTTCGAGTTCGCCTTCGCCCGTCCTCGTATTATTTTGGGTTTGAAACTCCACCTTCGGCTTGGTCTTTCTTTTCGAGTTCGCCTTCGGTCGTCCCCGTATTATCTTGGGTTTGAAAGTCCACCTTCGGCTTGGTCTTTCTTTTCGAATTCGCCTTCGGCCGTCCTCGCGTTAGCCTTTGCTTGACAGTCTACCTTCGGTTTAGTCTATCTTTTCAAGTTCGCCTTCGGCCGTCCTCATATTATTTTGTTGTTGGAAAGTCCACGTACGGCTTGGTCTTTCTTTTTGAGTTCGCCTTCGGCCGTCCTCGTGTTACCCTTTGTTTGAAAGTCCACCTTCGGCTTGGTCTTTCTTTTTTGAATTTGCCTTCGGCCGTCCTCGTATTATCTTGGGTTGAAAGTCCACCATCGGCTTGGTCTTTCTTTTCAAGTTCGCCTTCGGCCATCCTCGTGTTACCCTTTGTGTGAAAGTCTACCTTCGACATGGTCTTTCTTTTCGAGTTCGCCTTCGGCCATCGTCGTATTATCTTGGGCTTGAAAGTCCACCTTCGGTTGTTCTTTCTTTTCGAGTTCTCCTTCGGCCGTCCTCGTGTTACCCTTTGTTTGAAAGTCCACCTTCAGCTTGGTATTCCTTTTTTGAGTTCGCCTTCGGTCGTCCTCGTATTATCTTGGGTTTGAAAGTCCACCTTCGCCTTGGTATTTCTTTTCGAGTTCGCCTTCGGCCGTCCTCGTGTTACCCTTTGTTTGAAAGTCCACCTTCGGCTTGGCCTTTCTTTTTTGAAGTCGCCTTCGGCCGTCCTCGTATTATCTTGGGTTTGAAAGTCCACCTCCGGCTTGGTCTTTCTTTTTGAGTTCGCCTTCGGCCATCCTCGTGTTACCCTTTATTTGAAAGTCCACCTTCGGCTTGGTCTTTCTTTTTTGAGGTCGCCTTCGGCCGTCCTCGTATTATCTTGGATTTGAAAGTCCACCTTCGGCTTGGTCTTTCTTTTCAAGTTCGCCTCTGGCCGTCCTCGTGTTACCCTTTGTTTGAAAGTCCACCTTCGGTTTGGTCTTTCTTTTTCAAGTTCGCCTTCGGCCGTCCTCATATTATCTTAGGTTTGAAAGTCCACCTTCGACTTGGTCTTTCTTTTCGAGTTTACCTTCGGCCATCCTCGCGTTACCCTTTATTTGAAAGCCTACCTTCGACTTAGTCTTTCTTTTCGAGTTCGCCTTCGGCCGTCCTCGTATTATTTTGTTGTTGGAAAGTCCACCTTCGACTTGGTCTTTCTTTTTCGAGTTCGCCTTCGGTCGTCCTTGTATTATCTTGGGTTTGAAAGTCCACCTTCGGCTTGGTCTTTCTTTTCGAGTTCGCCTTCGGCCGTACTCATGTTACCCTTTGTTTGAAAGTCTACCTTCGGCTTAGTCTTTTTTTTGAGTTCGCCTTCTGCCGTCCTCATATTATTTTGTTGTTGGGAAGTCCACCTATGGCTTGGTCTTTCTTTTCAAGTTCGCCTTCAGCCGTCCTCGTGTTACCCTTTGTTTGAAAGTACACCTTCAGCTTGGTCTTTCTTTTTCGAATTCGCCTTCTCCCCGTCCTCGTATTATCTTGGGTTTGAAAGTCCACCATCGGCTTGGTCTTTCTTTTCAAGTTCGCCTTCGGCCATCCTCGTGTTACCCTTTGTGTGAAAGTCTACCTTCAACATGGTCTTTCTTTTCGAGTTCGCCTTCGGCCATCGTCGTATTATCTTGGGCTTGAAAGTCCACCTTCGGTTGTTCTTTCTTTTCGAGTTCTCCTTCGGCCGTCCTCGTGTTACCCTTTGTTTGAAAGTCCACCTTCAGCTTGGTATTCCTTTTTTGAGTTCGCCTTCGGCCGTCCTCGTATTATCTTGGGTTTGAAAGTCCACCTTCGCCTTGGTAATTCTTTTCGAGTTCGCCTTCGGCCGTCCTAGTGTTACCCTTTGTTTGAAAGTCCACCTTCGGCTTGGCCTTTCTTTTTTGAAGTCGCCTTCGGCCGTCCTCGTATTATCTTGGGTTTGAAAGTCCACCTCCGGCTTGGTCTTTCTTTTTGAGTTCTCCTTTGGCCGTCCTTGTGTTACCCTTTGTTTGAAAGTCCACCTTCGGCTTGGTCTTTCTTTTTTGAGTCCGCCTTCGGCCGTCCTCGTATTATCTTGGGTTTGAAAGTCCACCTTCGGCTTGGTCTTTCTTTTCGAGTTCGCCTTCGGCCGTCCTGGCGTTACCCTTTATTTGAAAGCCTACCTTCGGCTTAGTGTTTCTTTTCGAGTTCGCCTTCGGCCATCCTCGTATTATTTTGGTGTTTGAAAGCATACCTTCGGCTTGGTCTTTCTTTTTCGAGTTCGCCTTCGTCCGTCCTCGTATTATTTTGGGTTTGAAAGTCCACCTTCGGCTTGGTCTTTCTTTTCGAGTTCACCTTCGACCGTCCCCGTATTATCTTGGGTTTGAAATTCCACCATCGGCTTGGTCTTTCTTTTCGAGTTCGCCTTCGGTCGTCCTCGCGTTACCCTTTGTTTGAAAGTCTACCTTCGGCTTAGTCTTTCTTTTCGAGTTCGCCTTTGGCCGTCCTCATATTATTTTGTTGTTGGAAAGTCCACCTACGGCTTGGTCTTTCTTTTCGAGTTCGCCTTCGGCCGTCCTCGTGTTACCCTTTGTTTGAAAGTCCACCTTCGGCTTGGTCTTTCTTTTTCGAATTCGCCTTCGGCCGTCCTCGTATTATCTTGGGTTTGAAAGTCTACCATCGGCTTGGTCTTTCTTTTCGAGTTTGCCTTCGGCCGTCCTCGTGTTACCCTTTGTGTGAAAGTCTACCTTCGACTTGGTCTTTCTTTTCGAGTTCGCCTTCGGTCATCGTCGTATTATCTTGGGTTTGAAAGTCACCCTTCGGTTGTTCTTTCTTTTCGAGTTCTCCTTCGGCCTTCCTCGTGTTACCCTTTGTTTGAAAGTCCACCTTCGGCTTGGTCTTTCTTTTTTGAGGTCGCCTTCGGCCGTCCTCGTATTATCTTGGGTTTGAAAGTCCACCTTCGGCTTGGTCTTTCTTTTCAAGTTCGCCTTTGGCCGTCCTCGTGTTACCCTTTGTTTGAAAGTCCACCTTCGGTTTGGTCTTTCTTTTTCAAGTTCGCCTTCGGCCGTCCTCATATTATCTTAGGTTTGAAAGTCCGCCTTCGACTTGGTCTTTCTTTTCGAGTTTACCTTCGGCCATCCTCGCGTTACCCTTTATTTGAAAGCCTACCTTCGACTTAGTCTTTCTTTTCGAGTTCGCCTTCGGCCGTCCTCGTATTATTTTGTTGTTGGAAAGTCCACCTTCGACTTGGTCTTTCTTTTTCGAGTTCGCCTTCAGTCGTCCTTGTATTATCTTGGGTTTGAAAGTCCACCTTCGGCTTGGTCTTTCTTTTCGAGTTCACCTTCGACCGTCCCCGTATTATCTTGGGTTTGAAATTCCACCTTCGGCTTGGTCTTTCTTTTCGAGTTCGCCTTCGGTCGTCCTCGCGTTACCCTTTGTTTGAAAGTCTACCTTCGGCTTAGTCTTTCTTTTCGAGTTCGCCTTTGGCCGTCCTCATATTATTTTGTTGTTGGGAAGTCCACCTACGGCTTGGTCTTTCTTTTCAAGTTCGCCTTCAGCCGTCCTCGTGTTACCCTTTATTTGAAAGTACACCTTCAGCTTGGTCTTTCTTTTTCGAATTCGCCTTCTCCCCGTCCTCGTATTATCTTGGGTTTGAAAGTCCACCATCGGCTTGGTCTTTCTTTTCGAGTTCGCCTTCGGCCGTCCTCGTGTCACCCTTTGTGTGAAAGTCTACCTTCGACTTGGTCTTTCTTTTCGAGTTCGCCTTCGGCCATCGTCGTATTATCTTGGGTTTGAAAGTCCACCTTGGGTTGTTCTTTCTTTTCGAGTTCTCCATCGGCCGTCCTCGTGTTACCCTTTTTTTGAAAGTCCACCTTTCGGCTTGGTATTCCTTTTTCGAGTTCGCCTTCGGCCGTCCTCGTATTATCTTGGGTTTTAAAATCCACCTTCGGCTTGGTATTTATTTTCGAGTTCGCCTTCGGCCGTCCTCGTGTTACCCTTTGTTTGAAAGTCCACCTTCGGCTTGCCCTTTATTTTTTGAGGTCGCCTTCTACCGTCCTCGTCTTATCTTGGGTTTGAAAGTCCACCTTCGGCTTGGTGTTTCTTTTCGAGTTCGCCTTCGGCCATCCTCGTGTTACCCTTTGTTTGAAAGTCCACATTTGGCCTGGTCTTTCTTTTTCGAGGTCGTCTTCGGCCGTCCTCGTATTATCTTGTGTTTGAAAGTCCACCTTCGGGTTGGTCTTTCTTTTCGAGTTCGCCTTTGGCCGTCCGCGTGTTACCCTTTGTTTGAAAGTCCACCTTCGGCTTGGTCTTTCTTTTTCAAGTTCGCCTTCGGCTGTCCTCATATTATCTTAGGTTTGAAAGTCCAGCTTCGGCTTGGTCTTTCTTTTCGAGTTCGCCTTCGCCCGTCCTCGCTTTACCCTTTATTTGAAAGCCTACCTTCAGCTTAGTCTTTCTTTTCTAGTTCGCCTTCGGCCGTCCTCGTATTATTTTGTTGTTTGAAAGTCCACCTTCGACTTTTTCTTTCTTTTTCGAGTTCGCCTTCGGCCGTCCTTGTATTATCTTGGGTTTGAAAGTCCACCTTCGGCTTGGTCTTTCTTTTCGAGTTCGCCTTCGGTCGTCCCCGTATTATCTTGGGTTTAAAAGTCCACCTTCGGCTTGGTCTTTCTTTTCGAGTTCGCCTTCGGCCGTCCTCGCGTTAGCCTTTGTTTGAAAGTCTACCTTCGGCTTAGTCTTTCTTTTCGAGTTCGCCTTCGGCCGTCCTCGTATTATTTTGTTGTTTGAAAGTCCACCTTCGACGTTGTCTTTCTTTTTCGAGTTCGCCTTTGGCCGTCCTTGTATTATTTTGGGTTTGAAAGTCCACCTTCGGCTTGGTCTTTCTTTTCGAGTTCGCCTTCGGCCGTCCCCATATTATCTTGGGTTTGAAAGTCCACCTTCGGCTTGGTCTTTCTTTTCGAGTTCGCCTTTGGCCTTCGACTGTCCTCGTGTTACCCTTTGCTTGATAGTCCACCTCCGGCTTAGTCTTTCTTTTTTGAGGTCGCCTTCGTCCGTCCCCGTATTATCTTGGGTTTGAAAGTCCACCTTCGGCTTGGTCTTTCTTTTCGAGTTCGCCTTTGGCCGTCCTCGTGTTACCCTTTGTTTGTAAGTCCACCTTCGGCTTGGTCTTTCTTTTTCGAGTTCGCCTTCGGCCGTCCTCATATTATCTTAGGTTTGAAAGTCCACCTTCGGCTTGGTCTTTCTTTTTGAGTTTGCCTTCGGCCGTCCTCGCGTTACCCTTTATTTGAAAGCCTACCTTCGGCTTAGTCTTTCCTTTCGAGTTCGCCCTCGGCCGTCCTCGTATTATCTTGTTGTTTGAAAGTCCACCTTCGGCTTGGTCTTTCTTTTTCGAGTTCGCCTTCGGTCGTCCATGTATTATCTTCGGTTTGAAAGTCCACCTTCGGCTTGGTCTTTCTTTTCGAGTTCGCCTTCGGCCGTCCTCGTATTATCTTAGGTTTGAAAGTCCACCTTCGGCTTGGTCTTTCTTCTTGAGTTTGCCTTCGGCCGTCCTCGCGTTACCCTTTATTTGAAAGCCTACCTTGGGCTTAGTCTTTCCTTTCGAGTTCGACTTCGGCCGTCCTCGTATTATTTTGTTGTTTGAAAGTCCACCTTCGGCTTGGTCTTTCTTTTTCGAGTTCGCCTTCGGTCGTCCTTGTATTATCTTGGGTTTGAAAGCCCACATTCGGCTTGGTCTTTCTTTTCGAGTTCGCCTTCGGCCGTCCTCATGTTACCCTTTGTTTGAAAGTCTACCTTCGGCTTAGTCTTTCTTTTCGAGTTTGCCTTCGGCCGTCCTCATATTATTTTGTTGTTGGAAAGTCCACCTATGGCTTGGTCTTTCTTTTCGAGTTTGCCTTGGCCGTCCTCGTGTTACCCTTTGTTTGAAAGTCCACCTTCGGCTTGGTCTTTATTTTTCGAATTCGCCTTCGGCCGTCCTCGTATTATCTTGGGTTTGAAAGTCCACCATCAGCTTGGTCTTTCTTTTCGAGTTCTCCTTCGGCCGTCCTCGTGTTACCCTTTGTGTGAAAGTCTACCTTCGACTTGGTCTTTCTTTTCGAGTTCGCCTTCGGCCATCGTCGTATTATCTTGGGTTTGAAAGTCCACCTTCGGTTGTTCTTTCTTTTCGAGTTCTCCTTCGGTCGTCCTCGTGTTACCCTTTGTTCGAAAGTCCACCTTTCGGCTTGGTATTCCTTTTTCTAGTTCGCCTTCGGCCGTCCTCAGATTATCTTGGGTTTGAAAGTCCACCTTCGGCTTGGTATTTCTTTTCGAGTTCGCCTTCGGCCATCCTTGTGTTACCCTTTGTTTGAAAGTCCACCTTCGGCTTGGTCTTTCTTTTTCGAGGTCACCTTCGGCCGTCCTCGTATTATCTTGGGTTTGAAAGTCCACCTACGGCTTGGTCTTTCTTTTCGAGTTCGCCTTTGGCCGTCCTCGTGTTACCCTTTGTTTGAAAGTCCACCTTCGGCTTGGTCTTTCTTTTTCGAGTTCTCCTTCGGTCGTCCTCGTATTATCTTAGGTTTGAAAGTCCACCTTCGGCTTGGTCTTTCTTTTCGAGTTCGCCTTCGGCCATCCTCGTATTATTTTGTTGTTTGAAAGTCCACCTTCGGCATTGTCTTTCTTTTTCGAGTTCGCCTTCGGCCGTCCTTGTATTATCCTAGGTTTGAAAGTCCACTTTCGGCTTGGTCTTTCTTTTCGAGTTCGCCTTCGGCCGTCCCCGTATTATCTTGGGTTTGAAAGTCCACCTTCGGCTTGGTCTTTCTTTTCGAGTTCGCCTTCGGCCGTCCTCGCGTTAGCCTTTGTTTGAAAGTCTACCTTCGGCTTAGTCTTTCTTTTCTAGTTCGCCTTCGGCCGTCCTCGTATTATTTTGTTGTTTGAAAGTCCACCTTCGACTTTGTCTTTCTTTTTCGAGTTCGCCTTCGGCCGTCCTTGTATTATCTTGGGTTTGAAAGCCACCTTCGGGTTGGTCTTTCTTTTCGAGTTCGCCTTCGGCCGTCCCCATATTATCTTGGGTTTGAAAGTCCACCTTCGGCTTGGTCTTTCTTTTCGAGTTCGCCTTTGGCCTTCGGCTGTCCTCGTGTTACCCTTTATTTGATAGTCCACCTCCGGCTTAGTCTTTCTTTTTCGAGGTCGCCTTCGTCCGTCCCCGTATTATCTTGGGTTTGAAAGTCCACCTTCGGCTTGGTCTTTCTTTTCGAGTTCGCCTTTGGCCGTCCTCGTGTTACCCTTTGTTTGTAAGTCCACCTTCGGCTTCGTCTTTCTTTTTCGAGTTCGCCTTCGGCCGTCCTCATATTATCTTAGGTTTGAAAGTCCACCTTCGGCTTGGTCTTTCTTTTTGAGTTTGCCTTCGGCCGTCCTCGCGTTACCCTTTATTTGAAAGCCTACCTTCGGCTTAGTCTTTCCTTTCGAGTTCGCCTTCGGCCGTCCTTGTATTATCTTGTTGTTTGAAAGTCCACCTTCGGCTTGGTCTTTCTTTTTCGAGTTCGCCTTCGGTCGTCCTTGTATTATCTTGGGTTTGAAAGTCTACCTTCGGCTTGGTCTTTCTTTTCGAGTTCGCCTTCGGCCGTCCTCATGTTACCCTTTGTTTGAAAGTCTACCTTCGGCTTAGTCTTTCTTTTCGAGTTTGCCTTCGGCCGTCCTCATATTATTTTGTTGTTGGAAAGTCCACCTATGGCTTGGTCTTTCTTTTCGAGTTCGCCTTCGGCCATCCTCGTGTTACCCTTTGTTTGAAAGTCCACCTTCGGCTTGGTCTTTCTTTTACGAGGTCACCTTCGGCCGTCCTCGTATTATCTTGGGTTTGAAAGTCCACCTACGGCTTGGTCTTTCTTTTCGAGTTCACCTTTGGCCGTCCCCGTGTTACCCTTTGTTTGAAAGTCCACCTTCGGCTTGGTCTTTCTTTTTCGAGTTCGCCTTCGGCCGTCCTCATATTATCTTAGGTTTGAAAGTCCACCTTCGGCTTGGTCTTTCTTTTCGAGTTCGCCTTCGGCCATCCTCGCTTTACCCTTTGTTTGAAAGACTACCTTCGGCTTAGTCTTTCTTTTCGAGTTCGCCTTCGGCCGTCCTCGTATTATTTTGTTTTTTGAAAGTCCACCTTTGGCTTTGTCTTTCTTTTTCGAGTTCGCCTTCGGCCGTCCTTGTATTATCTTGGGTTTGAAAGTCCACCTTCGGCTTGGTCTTTCTTTTCGAGTTCGCCTTCAGGCCATCCCCGTATTATCTTGGGTTTGAAAGTCCACCTTCGGCTTGATCTTTCTTTTCGAGTTCGCCTTCGGCCGTCCTCGTGTTACCCTTTGTTTGAAAGTCCACCTTCAGCTTGGCCTTTATTTTTTGAGGTCGCCTTCGGCCGTCCTCGTATTATCTTGGTTTGAAAGTCCATCTTCGGCTTGGTCTTTCTTTTCGAGTTCGCCTTCGGCCATCCTCGTGTTACCCTTTGTTTGAAAGTCCACCTTCGCCTTGGTCTTTCTTTTTCGAGATCGCCTTCGGCCGTCCTCGTATTATCTTGGGTTTGAAAGTCCACCTATGGCTTGGCCTTTCTTTTCGAGTTCGCCTTTGGCCTTCCTCGTGTTACCCTTTGTTTCAAAGTCCATCTTCGGCTTGGTCTTTCTTTTTCGAATTCGCCTTCGGCCGTCCTCGTATTATCTTAGGTTTGAAAGTCCACCTTCGGCTTGGTCTTTCTTTTCGAGTTCGTCTTCGGCCGTCCTCGCTTTACCCTTTATTTGAAAGCCTACCATCGGCTTAGTCTTTCTTTTCGAGTTCGCCTTCGGCCGTCCTCGTATTATTTTGTTGTTTGAAAGTCCACCTTCGGCATTGCCTTTCTTTTTCGAGTTCGCCTTCGGCCGTCCTTGTATTATCTTGGGTTTGAAAGTCCACCTTCGGCTTGGTGTTTCTTTTCGAGTTCGCCTTCGGCCGTCCCCGTATTATCTTGGGTTTGAAAGTCCACCTTCGACTTGGTCTTTCTTTTCGAGTTCGCCTTTGGCCTTCGGCCGTCCTCGTGTTACCCTTTGTTTGATAGTCCACCTCCGGCTTAGTCTTTCTTTTTCGAGGTCGCCTTCGTCCGTCCCCGTATTAACTTGGGTTTGAAAGTCCACCTTCGGCTTGGTCTTTCTTTTCGAGTTCGCCTTTGGCCGTCCTCGTGTTACCCTTTGTTTGAAAGTCCACCTTCGGCTTGGTCTTCCTTTTTCGAGTTCGCCTTCGGCCATCCTCATATTATCTTAGGTTTGAAAGTCCACCTTCGGCTTGGTCTTTCTTTTTGAGTTTGCCTTCGGCCGTCCTCGCGTTACCCTTTATTTGAAAGCCTACCTTCGGCTTAGTCTTTCCTTTCGAGTTCGCCTTCGGCCGTCCTCGTATTATTTTGTTGTTTGAAAGTCCACCTTCGGCTTGGTCTTTCTTTTTCGAGTTCGCCTTCGGTCGTCCTTGTATTATCTTGGGTTTGAAAGTCCACCTTCGGCTTGGTCTTTCATTTCGAGTTTGCCTTCGGTCGTCCTCATGTTATTTTGTTGTTGGAAAGTCCACCTATGGCTTGGTCTTTCTTTTCGAGTTCGCCTTCGGCCGTCCTCGTGTTACCCTTTGTTTGAAAGTCCACCATCGGCTTGGTCTTTCTTTTTCGAATTCGCCTTCGGCCGTCCTCGTATTATCTTGGGTTTGAAAGTCCACCATCAGCTTGGTCTTTCTTTTCGAGTTCTCCTTCGGCCGTCCTCGTGTTACCCTTTGTGTGAAAGTCTAACTTCGACTTGGTCTTTCTTTTCGAGTTCGCCTTCGGCCATCGTCGTATTATCTTGGGTTTGAAAGTCCACCTTCGGTTGTTCTTTCTTTTTGAGTTCTCCTTCGGCCGTCCTCGTGTTACCCTTTGTTCGAAAGTCCACCTTTCGGCTTGGGATTCCTTTTTCTAGTTCGACTTCGGCCGTCCTCGTATTATCTTGGGTTTGAAAGTCCACCTTCGGCTTGGTATTTCTTTTCGAGGTCGCCTTCGGCCGTCCTCGTGTTACCCTTTGTTTGAAAGTCCACCTTCGGCTTGGCCTTTATTTTTTGAGGTCGCCTTCGGCCGTCCTTGTATTACCTTGGGTTTGAAAGTCCATCTTCGGCTTGGTCTTTCTTTTCGAGTTCGCCTTCGGCCATCCTCGTGTTACCCTTTGTTTGAAAGTCCACCTTCGGCTTGGTGTTTCTTTTTCGAGGTCACCTTCGGCCGTCCTCGTATTATCTTGGGTTTGAAAGTCCACCTACGGCTTGGTCTTTCTTTTCGAGTTCGCCTTTGGCCGTCCTCGTGTTACCCTTTGTTTGAAAGTCCACCTTCGGCTTGGTCATTCTTTTTCGAGTTCGCCTTCGGCCGTCCTCGTATTATCTTAGGTTTGAAAGTCCACCTTCGGCTTGGTCTTTCTTTTCGAGTTTGCCTTCGGTCGTCCTCGCTTTACCCTTTATTTGAAAGCCTACCTTCGGCTTAGTCTTTCTTTTCGAGTTCGCCTTCGGCCGTCCTCGTGTTACCCTTTGTTTGAAAGTCCACCTTCAGCTTGGCCTTTATTTTTTGAGGTCGCCTTCGGCCGTCCTCGTATTATCTTGGTTTGAAAGTCCATCTTCGGCTTGGTCTTTCTTTTCGAGTTCGCCTTCGGCCATCCTCGTGTTACCCTCTGTTTGAAAGTCCACCTTCGCCTTGGTCTTTCTTTTTCGAGATCGCCTTCGGCCGTCCTCGTATTATCTTGGGTTTGAAAGTCCACCTATGGCTTGGCCTTTCTTTTCGAGTTCGCCTTTGGCCTTCCTCGTGTTACCCTTTGTTTCAAAGTCCATCTTCGGCTTGGTCTTTCTTTTTCGAATTCGCCTTCGGCCGTCCTCGTATTATCTTAGGTTTGAAAGTCCACCTTCGGCTTGGTCTTTCTTTTCGAGTTCGTCTTCGGCCGTCCTCGCTTTACCCTTTATTTGAAAGCCTACCATCGGCTTAGTCTTTCTTTTCGAGTTCGCCTTCGGCCGTCCTCGTATTATTTTGTTGTTTGAAAGTCCACCTTCGGCATTGCCTTTCTTTTTCGAGTTCACCTTCGGCCGTCCTTGTATTATCTTGGGTTTGAAAGTCCACCTTCGGCTTGGTGTTTCTTTTCGAGTTCGCCTTCGGCCGTCCCCGTATTATCTTGGGTTTGAAAGTCCACCTTCGACTTGGTCTTTCTTTTCGAGTTCGCCTTTGGCCTTCGGCCGTCCTCGTGTTACCCTTTGTTTGATAGTCCACCTCCGGCTTAGTCTTTCTTTTTCGAGGTCGCCTTCGTCCGTCCCCGTATTAACTTGGGTTTGAAAGTCCACCTTCGGCTTGGTCTTTCTTTTCGAGTTCGCCTTTGGCCGTCCTCGTGTTACCCTTTGTTTGAAAGTCCACCTTCGGCTTGGTCTTCCTTTTTCGAGTTCGCCTTCGGCCATCCTCATATTATCTTAGGTTTGAAAGTCCACCTTCGGCTTGGTCTTTCTTTTTGAGTTTGCCTTCGGCCGTCCTCGCGTTACCCTTTATTTGAAAGCCTACCTTCGGCTTAGTCTTTCCTTTCGAGTTCGCCTTCGGCCGTCCTCGTATTATTTTGTTGTTTGAAAGTCCACCTTCGGCTTGGTCTTTCTTTTTCGAGTTCGCCTTCGGTCGTCCTTGTATTATCTTGGGTTTGAAAGTCCACCTTCGGCTTGGTCTTTCATTTCGAGTTTGCCTTCGGTCGTCCTCATGTTATTTTGTTGTTGGAAAGTCCACCTATGGCTTGGTCTTTCTTTTCGAGTTCGCCTTCGGCCGTCCTCGTGTTACCCTTTGTTTGAAAGTCCACCATCGGCTTGGTCTTTCTTTTTCGAATTCGCCTTCGGCCGTCCTCGTATTATCTTGGGTTTGAAAGTCCACCATCAGCTTGGTCTTTCTTTTCGAGTTCTCCTTCGGCCGTCCTCGTGTTACCCTTTGTGTGAAAGTCTAACTTCGACTTGGTCTTTCTTTTCGAGTTCGCCTTCGGCCATCGTCGTATTATCTTGGGTTTGAAAGTCCACCTTCGGTTGTTCTTTCTTTTTGAGTTCTCCTTCGGCCGTCCTCGTGTTACCCTTTGTTCGAAAGTCCACCTTTCGGCTTGGGATTCCTTTTTCTAGTTCGACTTCGGCCGTCCTCGTATTATCTTGGGTTTGAAAGTCCACCTTCGGCTTGGTATTTCTTTTCGAGGTCGCCTTCGGCCGTCCTCGTGTTACCCTTTGTTTGAAAGTCCACCTTCGGCTTGGCCTTTATTTTTTGAGGTCGCCTTCGGCCGTCCTTGTATTACCTTGGGTTTGAAAGTCCATCTTCGGCTTGGTCTTTCTTTTCGAGTTCGCCTTCGGCCATCCTCGTGTTACCCTTTGTTTGAAAGTCCACCTTCGGCTTGGTGTTTCTTTTTCGAGGTCACCTTCGGCCGTCCTCGTATTATCTTGGGTTTGAAAGTCCACCTACGGCTTGGTCTTTCTTTTCGAGTTCGCCTTTGGCCGTCCTCGTGTTACCCTTTGTTTGAAAGTCCACCTTCGGCTTGGTCATTCTTTTTCGAGTTCGCCTTCGGCCGTCCTCGTATTATCTTAGGTTTGAAAGTCCACCTTCGGCTTGGTCTTTCTTTTCGAGTTTGCCTTCGGTCGTCCTCGCTTTACCCTTTATTTGAAAGCCTACCTTCGGCTTAGTCTTTCTTTTCGAGTTCGCCTTCGGCCGTCCTCGTATTATTTTGTTGTTTGAAAGTCCACCTTTGGCTTTGTCTTTCTTTTTCGAGTTTGCCTTCGGCCGTCCTTGTATTATCTTGGGTTTGAAAGTCCACCTTCAGCTTGGTCTTTCTTTTCGAGTTCGCCTTCGGCCATCCCCGTATTATCTTGGGTTTGAAAGTCCACCTTCGGCTTGGTCTTTCTTTTCGAGTTCGCCTTCGGCCGTCCTCGTGTTACCCTTTGTTTGAATGTCCACCTTCGGCTTGGCCTTTATTTTTTGAGGTCGCCTTCGGACGTCCTCGTATTTTCTTGGGTTTGAAAGTCCATCTTGGGCTTGGTCTTTCTTTTCGAGTTCGCCTTCGGCCATCCTCGTGTTACCCTTTGTTTGAAAGTCCACCTTCGGCTTGGCCTTTATTTTTTGAGGTCGCCTTCGGACGTCCTCGTATTTTCTTGGGTTTGAAAGTCCATCTTGGGCTTGGTCTTTCTTTTCGAGTTCGCCTTCGGCCATCCTCGTGTTACCCTTTGTTTGAAAGTCCACCTTCGCCTTGGTCTTTCTTTTTCGAGATCGCCTTCGGCCGTCCTCGTATTATCTTGGGTTTGAAAGTCCACCTATGGCTTGGCCTTTCTTTTCGAGTTCGCCTTTGGCCTTCCTCGTGTTACCCTTTGTTTCAAAGTCCATCTTCGGCTTGGTCTTTCTTTTTCGAATTCGCCTTCGGCCGTCCTCGTATTATCTTAGGTTTGAAAGTCCACCTTCGGCTTGGTCTTTCTTTTCGAGTTCGTCTTCGGCCGTCCTCGCTTTACCCTTTATTTGAAAGCCTACCATCGGCTTAGTCTTTCTTTTCGAGTTCGCCTTCGGCCGTCCTCGTATTATTTTGTTGTTTGAAAGTCCACCTTCGGCATTGCCTTTCTTTTTCGAGTTCGCCTTCGGCCGTCCTTGTATTATCTTGGGTTTGAAAGTCCACCTTCGGCTTGGTGTTTCTTTTCGAGTTCGCCTTCGGCCGTCCCCGTATTATCTTGGGTTTGAAAGTCCACCTTCGACTTGGTCTTTCTTTTCGAGTTCGCCTTTGGCCTTCGGCCGTCCTCGTGTTACCCTTTGTTTGATAGTCCACCTCCGGCTTAGTCTTTCTTTTTCGAGGTCGCCTTCGTCCGTCCCCGTATTAACTTGGGTTTGAAAGTCCACCTTCGGCTTGGTCTTTCTTTTCGAGTTCGCCTTTGGCCGTCCTCGTGTTACCCTTTGTTTGAAAGTCCACCTTCGGCTTGGTCTTCCTTTTTCGAGTTCGCCTTCGGCCATCCTCATATTATCTTAGGTTTGAAAGTCCACCTTCGGCTTGGTCTTTCTTTTTGAGTTTGCCTTCGGCCGTCCTCGCGTTACCCTTTATTTGAAAGCCTACCTTCGGCTTAGTCTTTCCTTTCGAGTTCGCCTTCGGCCGTCCTCGTATTATTTTGTTGTTTGAAAGTCCACCTTCGGCTTGGTCTTTCTTTTTCGAGTTCGCCTTCGGTCGTCCTTGTATTATCTTGGGTTTGAAAGTCCACCTTCGGCTTGGTCTTTCATTTCGAGTTTGCCTTCGGTCGTCCTCATGTTATTTTGTTGTTGGAAAGTCCACCTATGGCTTGGTCTTTCTTTTCGAGTTCGCCTTCGGCCGTCCTCGTGTTACCCTTTGTTTGAAAGTCCACCATCGGCTTGGTCTTTCTTTTTCGAATTCGCCTTCGGCCGTCCTCGTATTATCTTGGGTTTGAAAGTCCACCATCAGCTTGGTCTTTCTTTTCGAGTTCTCCTTCGGCCGTCCTCGTGTTACCCTTTGTGTGAAAGTCTAACTTCGACTTGGTCTTTCTTTTCGAGTTCGCCTTCGGCCATCGTCGTATTATCTTGGGTTTGAAAGTCCACCTTCGGTTGTTCTTTCTTTTTGAGTTCTCCTTCGGCCGTCCTCGTGTTACCCTTTGTTCGAAAGTCCACCTTTCGGCTTGGGATTCCTTTTTCTAGTTCGACTTCGGCCGTCCTCGTATTATCTTGGGTTTGAAAGTCCACCTTCGGCTTGGTATTTCTTTTCGAGGTCGCCTTCGGCCGTCCTCGTGTTACCCTTTGTTTGAAAGTCCACCTTCGGCTTGGCCTTTATTTTTTGAGGTCGCCTTCGGCCGTCCTTGTATTACCTTGGGTTTGAAAGTCCATCTTCGGCTTGGTCTTTCTTTTCGAGTTCGCCTTCGGCCATCCTCGTGTTACCCTTTGTTTGAAAGTCCACCTTCGGCTTGGTGTTTCTTTTTCGAGGTCACCTTCGGCCGTCCTCGTATTATCTTGGGTTTGAAAGTCCACCTACGGCTTGGTCTTTCTTTTCGAGTTCGCCTTTGGCCGTCCTCGTGTTACCCTTTGTTTGAAAGTCCACCTTCGGCTTGGTCATTCTTTTTCGAGTTCGCCTTCGGCCGTCCTCGTATTATCTTAGGTTTGAAAGTCCACCTTCGGCTTGGTCTTTCTTTTCGAGTTTGCCTTCGGTCGTCCTCGCTTTACCCTTTATTTGAAAGCCTACCTTCGGCTTAGTCTTTCTTTTCGAGTTCGCCTTCGGCCGTCCTCGTGTTACCCTTTGTTTGAAAGTCCACCTTCAGCTTGGCCTTTATTTTTTGAGGTCGCCTTCGGCCGTCCTCGTATTATCTTGGTTTGAAAGTCCATCTTCGGCTTGGTCTTTCTTTTCGAGTTCGCCTTCGGCCATCCTCGTGTTACCCTCTGTTTGAAAGTCCACCTTCGCCTTGGTCTTTCTTTTTCGAGATCGCCTTCGGCCGTCCTCGTATTATCTTGGGTTTGAAAGTCCACCTATGGCTTGGCCTTTCTTTTCGAGTTCGCCTTTGGCCTTCCTCGTGTTACCCTTTGTTTCAAAGTCCATCTTCGGCTTGGTCTTTCTTTTTCGAATTCGCCTTCGGCCGTCCTCGTATTATCTTAGGTTTGAAAGTCCACCTTCGGCTTGGTCTTTCTTTTCGAGTTCGTCTTCGGCCGTCCTCGCTTTACCCTTTATTTGAAAGCCTACCATCGGCTTAGTCTTTCTTTTCGAGTTCGCCTTCGGCCGTCCTCGTATTATTTTGTTGTTTGAAAGTCCACCTTCGGCATTGCCTTTCTTTTTCGAGTTCACCTTCGGCCGTCCTTGTATTATCTTGGGTTTGAAAGTCCACCTTCGGCTTGGTGTTTCTTTTCGAGTTCGCCTTCGGCCGTCCCCGTATTATCTTGGGTTTGAAAGTCCACCTTCGACTTGGTCTTTCTTTTCGAGTTCGCCTTTGGCCTTCGGCCGTCCTCGTGTTACCCTTTGTTTGATAGTCCACCTCCGGCTTAGTCTTTCTTTTTCGAGGTCGCCTTCGTCCGTCCCCGTATTAACTTGGGTTTGAAAGTCCACCTTCGGCTTGGTCTTTCTTTTCGAGTTCGCCTTTGGCCGTCCTCGTGTTACCCTTTGTTTGAAAGTCCACCTTCGGCTTGGTCTTCCTTTTTCGAGTTCGCCTTCGGCCATCCTCATATTATCTTAGGTTTGAAAGTCCACCTTCGGCTTGGTCTTTCTTTTTGAGTTTGCCTTCGGCCGTCCTCGCGTTACCCTTTATTTGAAAGCCTACCTTCGGCTTAGTCTTTCCTTTCGAGTTCGCCTTCGGCCGTCCTCGTATTATTTTGTTGTTTGAAAGTCCACCTTCGGCTTGGTCTTTCTTTTTCGAGTTCGCCTTCGGTCGTCCTTGTATTATCTTGGGTTTGAAAGTCCACCTTCGGCTTGGTCTTTCATTTCGAGTTTGCCTTCGATCGTCCTCATGTTATTTTGTTGTTGGAAAGTCCACCTATGGCTTGGTCTTTCTTTTCGAGTTCGCCTTCGGCCGTCCTCGTGTTACCCTTTGTTTGAAAGTCCACCATCGGCTTGGTCTTTCTTTTTCGAATTCGCCTTCGGCCGTCCTCGTATTATCTTGGGTTTGAAAGTCCACCATCAGCTTGGTCTTTCTTTTCGAGTTCTCCTTCGGCCGTCCTCGTGTTACCCTTTGTGTGAAAGTCTAACTTCGACTTGGTCTTTCTTTTCGAGTTCGCCTTCGGCCATCGTCGTATTATCTTGGGTTTGAAAGTCCACCTTCGGTTGTTCTTTCTTTTTGAGTTCTCCTTCGGCCGTCCTCGTGTTACCCTTTGTTCGAAAGTCCACCTTTCGGCTTGGGATTCCTTTTTCTAGTTCGACTTCGGCCGTCCTCGTATTATCTTGGGTTTGAAAGTCCACCTTCGGCTTGGTATTTCTTTTCGAGGTCGCCTTCGGCCGTCCTCGTGTTACCCTTTGTTTGAAAGTCCACCTTCGGCTTGGCCTTTATTTTTTGAGGTCGCCTTCGGCCGTCCTTGTATTACCTTGGGTTTGAAAGTCCATCTTCGGCTTGGTCTTTCTTTTCGAGTTCGCCTTCGGCCATCCTCGTGTTACCCTTTGTTTGAAAGTCCACCTTCGGCTTGGTGTTTCTTTTTCGAGGTCACCTTCGGCCGTCCTCGTATTATCTTGGGTTTGAAAGTCCACCTACGGCTTGGTCTTTCTTTTCGAGTTCGCCTTTGGCCGTCCTCGTGTTACCCTTTGTTTGAAAGTCCACCTTCGGCTTGGTCATTCTTTTTCGAGTTCGCCTTCGGCCGTCCTCGTATTATCTTAGGTTTGAAAGTCCACCTTCGGCTTGGTCTTTCTTTTCGAGTTTGCCTTCGGTCGTCCTCGCTTTACCCTTTATTTGAAAGCCTACCTTCGGCTTAGTCTTTCTTTTCGAGTTCGCCTTCGGCCGTCCTCGTATTATTTTGTTGTTTGAAAGTCCACCTTTGGCTTTGTCTTTCTTTTTCGAGTTTGCCTTCGGCCGTCCTTGTATTATCTTGGGTTTGAAAGTCCACCTTCAGCTTGGTCTTTCTTTTCGAGTTCGCCTTCGGCCATCCCCGTATTATCTTGGGTTTGAAAGTCCACCTTCGGCTTGGTCTTTCTTTTCGAGTTCGCCTTCGGCCGTCCTCGTGTTACCCTTTGTTTGAATGTCCACCTTCGGCTTGGCCTTTATTTTTTGAGGTCGCCTTCGGACGTCCTCGTATTTTCTTGGGTTTGAAAGTCCATCTTGGGCTTGGTCTTTCTTTTCGAGTTCGCCTTCGGCCATCCTCGTGTTACCCTTTGTTTGAAAGTCCACCTTCGCCTTGGTCTTTCTTTTTCGAGGTCGCCTTCGGCCGTCCTCGTATTATATTGGGTTTGAAAGTCCACCTATGGCTTGGCCTTTCTTTTCGAGTTCGCCTTTGGCCGTCCTCGTGTTACCCTTTGTTTGAAAGTCCATCTTCGGCTTAGTCTTTCTTTTTCGAATTCGCCTTCGGCCGTCCTCGTATTATCTTAGGTTTGAAAGTCCACCTTCGGCTTGGTCTTTCTTTTCGAGTTCGTCTTCGGCCATCCTCGCTTTACCCTTTATTTGAAAGCCTACCATCGGCTTAGTCTTTCTTTTCGAGTTCGCCTTCGGCCGTCCTCGTATTATTTTGTTGTTTGAAAGTCCACCTTCGGCTTTGTCTTTCTTTTTCGAGTTCGCCTTCGGCCGTCCTTGTATTATCTTGGGTTTGAAAGTCCACCTTCGGCTTGGTCTTTCTTTTCGAGTTCGCCTTCGGCCGTCCTCGTATTATCTTGGGTTTGAAAGTCCACCTTCGGCTTGGTCTTTCTTTTCGAGTTCGCCTTCGGCGGTCCTCGCGTTAGCCTTTGTTTGAAAGTCTACCTTTGGCTTAGTCTTTCTTTTCTAGTTCGCCTTCGGCCGTCCTCGTATTATTTTGTTGTTTGAAAGTCCACCTTCGACTTTGTCTTTCTTTTTCGAGTTCGCCTTCGGCCGTCCTTGTATTATCTTGGGTTTGAAAGTCCACCTTCGGCTTGGTCTTTCTTTTCGAGTTCGCCTTCGTCCGTCCCCGTATTATCTTGGGTTTGAAAGTCCACCTTAGGCTTGGTCTTTCTTTTCGAGTTCGACTTTGGCCTTCGGCCGTCCTCGTGTTACCCTTTGTTTGATAGTCCACCTCCGGCTTAGTCTTTCTTTTTCGAGGTCGCCTTCGTCCGTCCCCGTATTATCTTGGGTTTGAAAGTCCACGTTCGGCTTGGTCTTTCTTTTCGAGTTCGCCTTTGGCCGTCCTCGTGTTACCCTTTGTTTGAAAGTCCACCTTCGGCTTGGTCTTTCTTTTTCGAGTTCTCCTTCGGCCGTCCTCGTATTATCTTTGGTTTGAAAGTCCACCTTCGGCTTGGTCTTTCTTTTCGAGTTCGTCTTCGGCCGTCCTCGCTTTACCCTTTATTTGAAAGCCTACCATCGGCTTAGTCTTTCTTTTCGAGTTCACCTTCGGCCGTCCTCGTATTATTTTGTTGTTTGAAAGTCCACCTTCGGCTTTATCTTTCTTTTTCGAGTTCGCCTTCGGCCGTCCTTGTATTATCTTGGGTTTGAAAGTCCACCTTCAGCTTGGTCTTTCTTTTCGAGTTCGCCTTCGGCCGTCCTCGTATTATCTTGGGTTTGAAAGTCCACCTTCGGCTTGGTCTTTCTTTTCGAGTTCGCCTTCGTCCGTCCCTGTATTATCTTGGGTTTGAAAGTCCACCTTCGGCTTGGTATTTCTTTTCGAGTTCGCCTTTGGCCTTCGGCCGTCCTCGTGTTACCCTTTGTTTGATAGTCCACCTCCGGCTTAGTCTTTCTTTTTCGAGGTCGCCTTCGTCCGTCCCCGTATTATCTTGGGTTTGAAAGTCGACGTTCGGCTTGGTCTTTCTTTTCGAGTTCGCCTTTGGCCGTCCTCGTGTTACCCTTTGTTTGAAAGTCCACCTTCGGCTTGGTCTTTCTTTTTCGAGTTCGCCTTCGGCCGTCCTCATATTATCTTAGGTTTGAAAGTCCACCTTCGGCTTGGTCTTTCTTTTTGAGTTTGCCTTCGGCCGTCCTCGCGTTACCCTTTATTTGAAAGCCTACCTTCGGCTTAGTCTTTCCTTTCGAGTTCGCCTTCGGCCGTCCTCGTATTATTTTGTTGTTTGAAAGTCCACCTTCGGCTTGGTCTTTCTTTTTCGACTTCGCCTTCGGTCGTCCTTGTATTATCTTGGGTTTGAAAGTCCACCTTCGGCTTGGTCTTTCTTTTCGAGTTCGCCTTCGGCCGTCCTCATGTTACCCTTTGTTTGAAAGTCTACCTTCGGCTTAGTCTTTCTTTTCGAGTTTGCCTTCGGCCGTCCTCATATTATTTTGTTGTTGGAAAGTCCACCTATGGCTTGGTCTTTCTTTTCGAGTTCGCCTTCGGCCGTCCTCGTGTTACCCTTTGTTTGAAAGTCCACCATCGGCTTGGTCTTTCTTTTTCGAATTCGCCTTCGGCCGTCCTCGTATTATCTTGGGTTTGAAGGTCCACCATCAGCTTGGTCTTTCTTTTCGAGTTCTCCTTCGGCCGTCCTCGTGTTACCCTTTGTGTGAAAGTCTAACTTCGACTTGGTCTTTCTTTTCGAGTTCGCCTTCGGCCATCGTCGTATTATCTTGCATTTGAAAGTCCACCTTCGGTTATTCTTTCATTTCGAGTTCTCCTTCGTCCGTCCTCGTGTTACCCTTTGTTCGAAAGTCCACCTTTCGGCTTGGGATTCCTTTTTCTAGTTCGCCTTCGGCTGTCCTCGTATTATCTTGGGTTTGAAAGTCCACCTTCGGCTTGGTATTTCTTCTCGAGGTCGCCTTCGGCCGTCCTCGTGTTACCCTTTGTTTGAAAGTTCACCTTCGGCTTGGCCTTTATTTTTTGTGGTCGCCTTCGGCCGTCCTCGTATTATCTTGGGTTTGAAATTCCATCTTCGGCTTGGTCTTTCTTTTCGAGTTACCTTCGGCCATCCTCGTGTTACCCTTTGTTTGAAAGTCCACCTTCGACTTTGTCTTTCTTTTTCGAGTTCGCCTTCGACCGTCCTTGTATTATCTTGGGTTTGAAAGTCCACCTTCGGCTTGGTCTTTCTTTTCAAGTTCGCCTTCGGCCGTCCCCGTATTATCTTGGGTTTGAAAGTCCACCTTCGGCTTGGTCTTTCTTTTCGAGTACGCCTTTGGCCTTCGGTCGTCCTCGTGTTACCCATTGTTTGATAGTCCACCTCCGGCTTAGTCTTTCTTTTTCGAGGTCGCCTTCGTCCGTCCCCGTATTATCTTTGGTTTGAAAGTCCACCTTCGGCTTGGTCTTTCTTTTCGAGTTCGCCTTTGGTCGTCCTCGTGTTACCCTTTGTTTGAAAGTCCACCTTCGGCTTGGTCTTTCTTTTTCGAGTTCTCCTTCGGCCGTCCTCATATTATCTTAGGTTTGAAAGTCCACCTTCGGCTTGGTCTTTCTTTTTGAGTTTGCCTTCGGCCGTCCTCGCGTTACCCTTTATTTGAAAGCCTACCTTCGGCTTAGTCTTTCCTTTCGAGTTCGCCTTCGGCCGTCCTCGTATTATTTTGTTGTTTGAAAGTCCACCTTCGGCTTGGTCTTTCTTTTTCGACTTCGCCTTCGGTCGTCCTTGTATTATCTTGGGTTTGAAAGTCCACCTTCGGCTTGGTCTTTCTTTTCGAGTTCGCCTTCGGCCGTCCTCATGTTACCCTTTGTTTGAAAGTCCACCTCTCGGCTTGGGATTCCTTTTTCTAGTTCGCCTTCGGCCGTCCTCGTATTATCTTGGGTTTGAAAGTCCACCTTCGGCTTGGTATTTCTTTTCAAGGTCGCCTTCGGCCGTCCTCGTGTTACCCTTTGTTTGAAAGTCCACCTTCGGCTTGGCCTTTATTTTTTGAGGTCGCCTTCGGCCGTCCTCGTATTATCTTGGGTTTGAAAGTCCATCTTTGGCTTGGTCTTTCTTTTCGAGTTGCCTTCGGCCATCCTCGTGTTACCCTTTGTTTGAAAGTCCACCTTCGGCTTGGTCTTTCTTTTTCGAGGTCACCTTCGGCCGTCCTCGTATTATCTTGGGTTTGAAAGTCCACCTACGGCTTGGTCTTTCTTTTCGAGTTCGCCTTTGGCCGTCCTCGTGTTACCCTTTGTTTGAAAGTCCACCTTCGGCTTGGTCTTTCTTTTTCGAGTTCGCCTTCGGCCATCCTCATATTATCTTAGGTTTGAAAGTCCGCCTTCGGCTTGGTCTTTCTTTTTGAGTTTGCCTTCGGCCGTCCTCGCGTTACCCTTTATTTGAAAGCCTACCTTCGGCTTAGTCTTTCCTTTCGAGTTCGCCTTCGGCCGTCCTCGTATTATTTTGTTGTTTGAAAGTCCACCTTCGGCTTGGTCTTTCTTTTTCGACTTCGCCTTCGGTCGTCCTTGTATTATCTTGGGTTTGAAAGTCCACCTTCGGCTTGGTCTTTCTTTTCGAGTTCGCCTTCGGCCGTCCTCATGTTACCCTTTGTTTGAAAGTCTACCTTCGGCTTAGTCTTTCTTTTCGAGTTTGCCTTCGGCCGTCCTCATATTATTTTGTTGTTGGAAAGTCCACCTATGGCTTGGTCTTTCTTTTCGAGTTCGCCTTCGGCCGTCCTTGTGTTACCCTTTGTTTGAAAGTCCACCATCGGCTTGGTCTTTCTTTTTCGAATTCGCCTTCGGCCGTCCTCGTATTATCTTGGGTTTGAAGGTCCACCATCAGCTTGGTCTTTCTTTTCGAGTTCTCCTTCGGCCGTCCTCGTGTTACCCTTTGTGTGAAAGTCTAACTTCGACTTGGTCTTTCTTTTCGAGTTCGCCTTCGGCCATCGTCGTATTATCTTGCATTTGAAAGTCCACCTTCGGTTGTTCTTTCTTTTCGAGTTCTCCTTCGGCCGTCCTCGTGTTACCCTTTGTTCGAAAGTCCACCTTTCGGCTTGGGATTCCTTTTTTAGTTCGCCTTCGGCTGTCCTCGTATTATCTTGGGTTTGAAAGTCCACCTTCGGCTTGGTATTTCTTCTCGAGGTCGCCTTCGGCCGTCCTCGTGTTACCCTTTGTTTGAAAGTCCACCTTCGGCTTGGCCTTTATTTTTTCTGGTCGCCTTCGGCCGTCCTCGTATTATCTTGGGTTTGAAATTCCATCTTCGGCTTGGTCTTTCTTTTCGAGTTGCCTTCGGCCATCCTCGTGTTACCCTTTGTTTGAAAGTCCACCTTCGACTTTGTCTTTCTTTTTCGAGTTCGCCTTCGACCGTCCTTGTATTATCTTGGGTTTGAAAGTCCACCTTCGGCTTGGTCTTTCTTTTCGAGTTCGCCTTCGGCCGTCCCCGTATTATCTTGGGTTTGAAAGTCCACCTTCGGCTTGGTCTTTCTTTTCGAGTACGCCTTCGGCCGTCCTCATATTATCTTAGGTTTGAAAGTCCACCTTCGGCTTGGTCTTTCTTTTTGAGTTTGCCTTCGGCCGTCCTCGCGTTACCCTTTATTTGAAAGCCTACCTTCGGCTTAGTCTTTCCTTTCGAGTTCGCCTTCGGCCGTCCTCGTATTATTTTGTTGTTTGAAAGTCCACCTTTGGCTTGGTCTTTCTTTTTCGACTTCGCCTTCGGTCGTCCTTGTATTATCTTGGGTTTGAAAGTCCACCTTCGGCTTGGTCTTTCTTTTCGAGTTCGCCTTCGGCCGTCCTCATGTTACCCTTTGTTTGAAAGTCTACCTTCGGCTTAGTCTTTCTTTTCGAGTTTGCCTTCGGCCGTCCTCATATTATTTTGTTGTTGGAAAGTCCACCTATGGCTTGGTCTTTCTTTTCGAGTTCGCCTTCGGCCGTCCTCGTGTTACCCTTTGTTTGAAAGTCCACCATCGGCTTGGTCTTTCTTTTTCGAATTCGCCTTCGGCCGTCCTCGTATTATCTTGGGTTTGAAGGTCCACCATCAGCTTGGTCTTTCTTTTCGAGTTCTCCTTCGGCCGTCCTCGTGTTACCCTTTGTGTGAAAGTCTAACTTCGACTTGGTCTTTCTTTTCGAGTTCGCCTTCGGCCATCGTCGTATTATCTTGCATTTGAAAGTCCACCTTCGGTTATTCTTTCATTTCGAGTTCTCCTTCGTCCGTCCTCGTGTTACCCTTTGTTCGAAAGTCCACCTTTCGGCTTGGGATTCCTTTTTCTAGTTCGCCTTCGGCTGTCCTCGTATTATCTTGGGTTTGAAAGTCCACCTTCGGCTTGGTATTTCTTCTCGAGGTCGCCTTCGGCCGTCCTCGTGTTACCCTTTGTTTGAAAGTTCACCTTCGGCTTGGCCTTTATTTTTTGTGGTCGCCTTCGGCCGTCCTCGTATTATCTTGGGTTTGAAATTCCATCTTCGGCTTGGTCTTTCTTTTCGAGTTACCTTCGGCCATCCTCGTGTTACCCTTTGTTTGAAAGTCCACCTTCGACTTTGTCTTTCTTTTTCGAGTTCGCCTTCGACCGTCCTTGTATTATCTTGGGTTTGAAAGTCCACCTTCGGCTTGGTCTTTCTTTTCAAGTTCGCCTTCGGCCGTCCCCGTATTATCTTGGGTTTGAAAGTCCACCTTCGGCTTGGTCTTTCTTTTCGAGTACGCCTTTGGCCTTCGGTCGTCCTCGTGTTACCCATTGTTTGATAGTCCACCTCCGGCTTAGTCTTTCTTTTTCGAGGTCGCCTTCGTCCGTCCCCGTATTATCTTTGGTTTGAAAGTCCACCTTCGGCTTGGTCTTTCTTTTCGAGTTCGCCTTTGGTCGTCCTCGTGTTACCCTTTGTTTGAAAGTCCACCTTCGGCTTGGTCTTTCTTTTTCGAGTTCTCCTTCGGCCGTCCTCATATTATCTTAGGTTTGAAAGTCCACCTTCGGCTTGGTCTTTCTTTTTGAGTTTGCCTTCGGCCGTCCTCGCGTTACCCTTTATTTGAAAGCCTACCTTCGGCTTAGTCTTTCCTTTCGAGTTCGCCTTCGGCCGTCCTCGTATTATTTTGTTGTTTGAAAGTCCACCTTCGGCTTGGTCTTTCTTTTTCGACTTCGCCTTCGGTCGTCCTTGTATTATCTTGGGTTTGAAAGTCCACCTTCGGCTTGGTCTTTCTTTTCGAGTTCGCCTTCGGCCGTCCTCATGTTACCCTTTGTTTGAAAGTCCACCTCTCGGCTTGGGATTCCTTTTTCTAGTTCGCCTTCGGCCGTCCTCGTATTATCTTGGGTTTGAAAGTCCACCTTCGGCTTGGTATTTCTTTTCAAGGTCGCCTTCGGCCGTCCTCGTGTTACCCTTTGTTTGAAAGTCCACCTTCGGCTTGGCCTTTATTTTTTGAGGTCGCCTTCGGCCGTCCTCGTATTATCTTGGGTTTGAAAGTCCATCTTTGGCTTGGTCTTTCTTTTCGAGTTGCCTTCGGCCATCCTCGTGTTACCCTTTGTTTGAAAGTCCACCTTCGGCTTGGTCTTTCTTTTTCGAGGTCACCTTCGGCCGTCCTCGTATTATCTTGGGTTTGAAAGTCCACCTACGGCTTGGTCTTTCTTTTCGAGTTCGCCTTTGGCCGTCCTCGTGTTACCCTTTGTTTGAAAGTCCACCTTCGGCTTGGTCTTTCTTTTTCGAGTTCGCCTTCGGCCATCCTCATATTATCTTAGGTTTGAAAGTCCGCCTTCGGCTTGGTCTTTCTTTTTGAGTTTGCCTTCGGCCGTCCTCGCGTTACCCTTTATTTGAAAGCCTACCTTCGGCTTAGTCTTTCCTTTCGAGTTCGCCTTCGGCCGTCCTCGTATTATTTTGTTGTTTGAAAGTCCACCTTCGGCTTGGTCTTTCTTTTTCGACTTCGCCTTCGGTCGTCCTTGTATTATCTTGGGTTTGAAAGTCCACCTTCGGCTTGGTCTTTCTTTTCGAGTTCGCCTTCGGCCGTCCTCATGTTACCCTTTGTTTGAAAGTCTACCTTCGGCTTAGTCTTTCTTTTCGAGTTTGCCTTCGGCCGTCCTCATATTATTTTGTTGTTGGAAAGTCCACCTATGGCTTGGTCTTTCTTTTCGAGTTCGCCTTCGGCCGTCCTTGTGTTACCCTTTGTTTGAAAGTCCACCATCGGCTTGGTCTTTCTTTTTCGAATTCGCCTTCGGCCGTCCTCGTATTATCTTGGGTTTGAAGGTCCACCATCAGCTTGGTCTTTCTTTTCGAGTTCTCCTTCGGCCGTCCTCGTGTTACCCTTTGTGTGAAAGTCTAACTTCGACTTGGTCTTTCTTTTCGAGTTCGCCTTCGGCCATCGTCGTATTATCTTGCATTTGAAAGTCCACCTTCGGTTGTTCTTTCTTTTCGAGTTCTCCTTCGGCCGTCCTCGTGTTACCCTTTGTTCGAAAGTCCACCTTTCGGCTTGGGATTCCTTTTTTAGTTCGCCTTCGGCTGTCCTCGTATTATCTTGGGTTTGAAAGTCCACCTTCGGCTTGGTATTTCTTCTCGAGGTCGCCTTCGGCCGTCCTCGTGTTACCCTTTGTTTGAAAGTCCACCTTCGGCTTGGCCTTTATTTTTCCTGGTCGCCTTCGGCCGTCCTCGTATTATCTTGGGTTTGAAATTCCATCTTCGGCTTGGTCTTTCTTTTCGAGTTGCCTTCGGCCATCCTCGTGTTACCCTTTGTTTGAAAGTCCACCTTCGACTTTGTCTTTCTTTTTCGAGTTCGCCTTCGACCGTCCTTGTATTATCTTGGGTTTGAAAGTCCACCTTCGGCTTGGTCTTTCTTTTCGAGTTCGCCTTCGGCCGTCCCCGTATTATCTTGGGTTTGAAAGTCCACCTTCGGCTTGGTCTTTCTTTTCGAGTACGCCTTCGGCCGTCCTCATATTATCTTAGGTTTGAAAGTCCACCTTCGGCTTGGTCTTTCTTTTTGAGTTTGCCTTCGGCCGTCCTCGCGTTACCCTTTATTTGAAAGCCTACCTTCGGCTTAGTCTTTCCTTTCGAGTTCGCCTTCGGCCGTCCTCGTATTATTTTGTTGTTTGAAAGTCCACCTTTGGCTTGGTCTTTCTTTTTCGACTTCGCCTTCGGTCGTCCTTGTATTATCTTGGGTTTGAAAGTCCACCTTCGGCTTGGTCTTTCTTTTCGAGTTCGCCTTCGGCCGTCCTCATGTTACCCTTTGTTTGAAAGTCTACCTTCGGCTTAGTCTTTCTTTTCGAGTTTGCCTTCGGCCGTCCTCATATTATTTTGTTGTTGGAAAGTCCACCTATGGCTTGGTCTTTCTTTTCGAGTTCGCCTTCGGCCGTCCTCGTGTTACCCTTTGTTTGAAAGTCCACCATCGGCTTGGTCTTTCTTTTTCGAATTCGCCTTCGGCCGTCCTCGTATTATCTTGGGTTTGAAGGTCCACCATCAGCTTGGTCTTTCTTTTCGAGTTCTCCTTCGGCCGTCCTCGTGTTACCCTTTGTGTGAAAGTCTAACTTCGACTTGGTCTTTCTTTTCGAGTTCGCCTTCGGCCATCGTCGTATTATCTTGGGTTTGAAAGTCCACCTTCGGTTGTTCTTTATTTTCGAGTTCTCCTTCGGCCGTCCTCGTGTTACCCTTTGTTCGAAAGTCCACCTTTCGGCTTGGGATTCCTTTTTCTAGTTCGCCTTCGGCAGTCCTCGTATTATCTTGGGTTTGAAAGTACACCTTCGGCTTGGTATTTCTTTTCGAGGTCGCCTTCGGCCGTCCTCGTGTTACCCTTTGTTTGAAAGTCCACCTTCGGCTTGGCCTTTATTTTTTGAGGTCGCCTTCGGCCGTCCTCGTATTATCTTGGGTTTGAAAGTCCATCTTTGGCTTGGTCTTTCTTTTCGAGCTGCCTTCGGCCATCCTCGTGTTACCCTTTGTTTGAAAGTCCACCTTCGGCTTGGTCTTTCTTTTTCGAGGTCACCTTCGGCCGTCCTCGTATTATCTTGGGTTTGAAAGTCCACCTACGGCTTGGTCTTTCTTTTCGAGTTCGCCTTTGGCCGTCCTCGTGTTACCCTTTGTTTGAAAGTCCACCTTCGGCTTGGTCTTTCTTTTTCGAGTTCGCCTTCGGCCATCCTCATATTATCTTAGGTTTGAAAGTCCGCCTTCGGCTTGGTCTTTCTTTTTGAGTTTGCCTTCGGCCGTCCTCGCGTTACCCTTTATTTGAAAGCCTACCTTCGGCCTAGTCTTTCCTTTCGAGTTCGCCTTCGGCCGTCCTCGTATTATTTTGTTGTTTGAAAGTCCACCTTCGGCTTGGTCTTTATTTTTCGACTTCGCCTTCGGTCGTCCTTGTATTATCTTGGGTTTGAAAGTCCACCTTCGGCTTGGTCTTTCTTTTCGAGTTCGCCTTCGGCCGTCCTCATGTTACCCTTTGTTTGAAAGTCTACCTTCGGCTTAGTCTTTCTTTTCGAGTTTGCCTTCGGCCGTCCTCATATTATTTTGTTGTTGGAAAGTCCACCTATGGCTTGGTCTTTCTTTTCGAGTTCGCCTTCGGCCGTCCTTGTGTTACCCTTTGTTTGAAAGTCCACCATCGGCTTGGTCTTTCTTTTTCGAATTCGCCTTCGGCCGTCCTCGTATTATCTTGGGTTTGAAGGTCCACCATCAGCTTGGTCTTTCTTTTCGAGTTCTCCTTCGGCCGTCCTCGTGTTACCCTTTGTGTGAAAGTCTAACTTCGACTTGGTCTTTCTTTTCGAGTTCGCCTTCGGCCATCGTCGTATTATCTTGCATTTGAAAGTCCACCTTCGGTTGTTCTTTCTTTTCGAGTTCTCCTTCGGCCGTCCTCGTGTTACCCTTTGTTCGAAAGTCCACCTTTCGGCTTGGGATTCCTTTTTTAGTTCGCCTTCGGCTGTCCTCGTATTATCTTGGGTTTGAAAGTCCACCTTCGGCTTGGTATTTCTTCTCGAGGTCGCCTTCGGCCGTCCTCGTGTTACCCTTTGTTTGAAAGTCCACCTTCGGCTTGGCCTTTATTTTTTCTGGTCGCCTTCGGCCGTCCTCGTATTATCTTGGGTTTGAAATTCCATCTTCGGCTTGGTCTTTCTTTTCGAGTTGCCTTCGGCCATCCTCGTGTTACCCTTTGTTTGAAAGTCCACCTTCGACTTTGTCTTTCTTTTTCGAGTTCGCCTTCGACCGTCCCCGTATTATCTTGGGTTTGAAAGTCCACCTTCGGCTTGGTCTTTCTTTTCGAGTTCGCCTTCGGCCGTCCCCGTATTATCTTGGGTTTGAAAGTCCACCTTCGGCTTGGTCTTTCTTTTCGAGTACGCCTTCGGCCGTCCTCATATTATCTTAGGTTTGAAAGTCCACCTTCGGCTTGGTCTTTCTTTTTGAGTTTGCCTTCGGCCGTCCTCGCGTTACCCTTTATTTGAAAGCCTACCTTCGGCTTAGTCTTTCCTTTCGAGTTCGCCTTCGGCCGTCCTCGTATTATTTTGTTGTTTGAAAGTCCACCTTCGGCTTGGTCTTTCTTTTTCGACTTCGCCTTCGGTCGTCCTTGTATTATCTTGGGTTTGAAAGTCCACCTTCGGCTTGGTCTTTCTTTTCGAGTTCGCCTTCGGCCGTCCTCATGTTACCCTTTGTTTGAAAGTCTACCTTCGGCTTAGTCTTTCTTTTCGAGTTTGCCTTCGGCCGTCCTCATATTATTTTGTTGTTGGAAAGTCCACCTATGGCTTGGTCTTTCTTTTCGAGTTCGCCTTCGGCCGTCCTCGTGTTACCCTTTGTTTGAAAGTCCACCATCGGCTTGGTCTTTCTTTTTCGAATTCGCCTTCGGCCGTCCTCGTATTATCTTGGGTTTGAAGGTCCACCATCAGCTTGGTCTTTCCTTTCGAGTTCTCCTTCGGCCGTCCTCGTGTTACCCTTTGTGTGAAAGTCTAACTTCGACTTGGTCTTTCTTTTCGAGTTCGCCTTCGGCCATCGTCGTATTATCTTGCATTTGAAAGTCCACCTTCGGTTATTCTTTCTTTTCGAGTTCTCCTTCGGTCGTCCTCGTGTTACCCTTTGTTCGAAAGTCCACCTTTCGGCTTGGGATTCCTTTTTCTAGTTCGCCTTCGGCTGTCCTCGTATTATCTTGGGTTTGAAAGTCCACCTTCGGCTTGGTATTTCTTCTCGAGGTCGCCTTCGGCCGTCCTCGTGTTACCCTTTGTTTGAAAGTCCACCTTCGGCTTGGCCTTTATTTTTTGTGGTCGCCTTCGGCCGTCCTCGTATTATCTTGGGTTTGAAATTCCATCTTCGGCTTGGTCTTTCTTTTCGAGTTGCCTTCGGCCATCCTCGTGTTACCCTTTGTTTGAAAGTCCACCTTCGACTTTGTCTTTCTTTTTCGAGTTCGCCTTCGACCGTCCTTGTATTATCTTGGGTTTGAAAGTCCACCTTCGGCTTGGTCTTTCTTTTCAAGTTCGCCTTCGGCCGTCCCCGTATTATCTTGGGTTTGAAAGTCCACCTTCGGCTTGGTCTTTCTTTTCGAGTACGCCTTTGGCCTTCGGTCGTCCTCGTGTTACCCATTGTTTGATAGTCCACCTCCGGCTTAGTCTTTCTTTTTCGAGGTCGCCTTCGTCCGTCCCCGTATTATCTTTGGTTTGAAAGTCCACCTTCGGCTTGGTCTTTCTTTTCGAGTTCGCCTTTGGTCGTCCTCGTGTTACCCTTTGTTTGAAAGTCCACCTTCGGCTTGGTCTTTCTTTTTCGAGTTCTCCTTCGGCCGTCCTCATATTATCTTAGGTTTGAAAGTCCACCTTCGGCTTGGTCTTTCTTTTTGAGTTTGCCTTCGGCCGTCCTCGCGTTACCCTTTATTTGAAGGCCTACCTTCGGCTTAGTCTTTCCTTTCGAGTTCGCCTTCGGCCGTCCTCGTATTATTTTGTTGTTTGAAAGTCCACCTTCGGCTTGGTCTTTCTTTTTCGAGTTCGCCTTCGGTCGTCCTTGTATTATCTTGGGTTTGAAAGTCCACCTTCGGCTTGGTCTTTCTTTTCGAGTTCGCCTTCGGCCGTCCTCATGTTACCCTTTGTTTGAAAGTCTACCTTCGGCTTAGTCTTTCTTTTCGAGTTTGCCTTCGGCCATCCTCATATTATTTTGTTGTTGGAAAGTCCACCTATGGCTTGGTCTTTCTTTTCGAGTTCGCCTTCGGCCGTCCTCGTGTTACCCTTTGTTTGAAAGTCCACCATCGGCTTGGTCTTCCTTTTTCGAATTCGCCTTCGGCCGTCCTCGTATTATCTTGGGTTTGAAAGTCCACCATCAGCTTGGTCTTTCTTTTCGAGTTCTCCTTCGACCGTCCTCGTGTTACCCTTTGTGTGAAAGTCTAACTTCGACTTGGTCTTTCTTTTCGAGTTCGCCTTCGGCCATCGTCGTATTATCTTGGGTTTGAAAGTCCACCTTCGGTTGTTCTTTCTTTTCGAGTTCTCCTTCGGCCGTCCTCGTGTTACCCTTTGTTCGAAAGTCCACCTTTCGGCTTGGGATTCCTTTTTCTAGTTCGCCTTCGGCCGTCCTCGTATTATCTTGGGTTTGAAAGTACACCTTCGGCTTGGTATTTCTTTTCGAGGTCGCCTTCGGCCGTCCTCGTGTTACCCTTGGTTTGAAATTCCACCTTCGGCTTGGCCTTTATTTTTTGAGGTCGCCTTCGGCCGTCCTCGTATTATCTTGGGTTTGAAAGTCCATCTTTGGCTTGGTCTTTCTTTTCGAGTTGCCTTCGGCCATCCTCGTGTTACCCTTTGTTTGAAAGTCCACCTTCGGCTTGGTCTTTCTTTTTCGAGGTCACCTTCGGCCGTCCTCGTATTATCTTGGGTTTGAAAGTCCACCTACGGCTTGGTCTTTCTTTTCGAGTTCGCCTTTGGCCGTCCTCGTGTTACCCTTTGTTTGAAAGTCCACCTTCGGCTTGGTCTTTCTTTTTCGAGTTCGCCTTCGGCCGTCCTCGTATTATCTTAGGTTTGAAAGTCCACCTTCGGCTTGGTCTTTCTTTTCGAGTTCGCCTTCGGCCGTCCTCGCTTTACCCTTTATTTGAAAGCCTACCTTCGGCTTAGTCTTTCTTTTCGAGTTCGCCTTCGGCCGTCCTCGTATTATTTTGTTGTTTGAAAGTCCACCTTTGGCTTTGTCTTTCTTTTTCGAGTTTGCCTTCGGCCGTCCTTGTATTATCTTGGGTTTGAAAGTCCACCTTCGGCTTGGTCTTTCCTTTCGAGTTCGCCTTCGGCCATCCCCGTATTATCTTGGGTTTGAAAGTCCACCTTCGGCTTGGTCTTTCTTTTCGAGTTCGCCTTCGGCCGTCCTCGTGTTACCCTTTGTTTGAAAGTCCACCTTCGGCTTGGCCTTTATTTTTTGAGGTCGCCTTCGGACGTCCTCGTATTTTCTTGGGTTTGAAAGTCCATCTTCGGCTTGGTCTTTCTTTTCGAGTTCGCCTTCGGCCATCCTCGTGTTACCCTTTGTTTGAAAGTCCACCTTCGCCTTGGTCTTTCTTTTTCGAGGTCGCCTTCGGCCGTCCTCGTATTATCTTGGGTTTGAAAGTCCACCTATGGCTTGGCCTTTCTTTTCGAGTTCGCCTTTGGCCGTCCTCGTGTTACCCTTTGTTTGAAAGTCCATCTTCGGCTTAGTCTTTCTTTTTCGAATTCGCCTTCGGCCGTCCTCGTATTATCTTAGGTTTGAAAGTCCACCTTCGGCTTGGTCTTTCTTTTCGAGTTCGTCTTCGGCCGTCCTCGCTTTACCCTTTATTTGAAAGCCTACCATCGGCTTAGTCTTTTTTTTCGAGTTCGCCTTCGGCCGTCCTCGTATTATTTTGTTGTTTGAAAGTCCACCTTCGGCTTTGTCTTTCTTTTTCGAGTTCGCCTTCGGCCGTCCTTGTATTATGTTGGGTTTGAAAGTCCACCTTCGGCTTGGTCTTTCTTTTCGAGTTCGCCTTCGGCCGTCCTCGTATTATCTTGGGTTTGAAAGTCCACCTTCGGCTTGGTCTTTCTTTTCGAGTTCGCCTTCGGCCGTCCTCGCGTTAGCCTTTGTTTGAAAGTCTACCTTCGGCTTAGTCTTTCTTTTCTAGTTCGCCTTCGGCCGTCCTCGTATTATTTTGTTGTTTGAAAGTCCACCTTCGACTTTGTCTTTCTTTTTCGAGTTCGCCTTCGGCCGTCCTTGTATTATCTTGGGTTTGAAAGTCCACCTTCGGCTTGGTCTTTCTTTTCGAGTTCGCCTTCGGTCGTCCCCGTATTATCTTGGGATTAAAAGTCCACCTTCGGCTTGGTCTTTCTTTTCGAGTTCGCCTTTGGCCTTCGGCCGTCCTCGTGTTACCCTTTGTTTGATAGTCCACCACCGGCTTAGTCTTTCTTTTTCGAGGTCTCCTTCGTCCGTCCCCGTATTATCTTGGGTTTGAAAGTCCACCTTCGGCATGGTCTTTCTTTTCGAGTTCGCCTTTGGCCGTCCTCGTGTTACCCTTTGTTTGAAAGTCCACCTTCGGCTTGGCCTTTCTTTTTCGAGTTCGCCATCGGCCGTCCTCGTATTATCTTAGGTTTGAAAGTCCACCTTCGGCTTGGTCTTTATTTTTGAGTTTGCCTTCGGCCGTCCTCGCGTTACCCTTTATTTGAAAGCCTACCTTCGGCTTAGTCTTTCCTTTCGAGTTCGCCTTCGGCCGTCCTCTTATTATTTTGTTGTTTGAAAGTCCACCTTCGGCTTGGTCTTTCTTTTTCGACTTCGCCTTCGGTCGTCCTTGTATTATCTTGGGTTGGAAAGTCCACATTCGGCTTGGTCTTTCTTTTCGAGTTCGCCTTCGGTCGTCCTCATGTTACCCTTTGTTTGAAAGTCTACCTTCGGCTTAGTCTTTCTTTTCGAGTTTGCCTTCGGCCGTCCTCATATTATTTTGTTGTTGGAAAGTCCACCTATGGCTTGGTCTTTCTTTTCGAGTTCGCCTTCGGCCGTCCTCGTGTTACCCTTTGTTTGAAAGTCCACCATCGGCTTGGTCTTTCTTTTTCGAATTCGCCTTCGCCCGTCCTCGTATTATCTTGGGTTTGAAGGTCCACCATCAGCTTGGTCTTTCTTTTCGAGTTCTCCTTCGGCCGTCCTCGTGTTACCCTTTGTGTGAAAGTCTAACTTCGACTTGGTCTTTCTTTTCGAGTTCGCCTTCGGCCATCGTCGTATTATCTTGCATTTGAAAGTCCACCTTCGGTTATTCTTTCTTTTCGAGTTCTACTTCGGCCGTCCTCGTGTTACCCTTTGTTCGAAAGTCCACCTTTCGGCTTGGGATTCCTTTTTCTAGTTCGCCTTCGGCTGTCCTCGTATTATCTTGGGTTTGAAAGTCCACCTTCGGCTTGGTATTTCTTCTCGAGGTCGCCTTCGGCCGTCCTCGTGTTACCCTTTGTTTGAAAGTCCACCTTCGGCTTGGCCTTTATTTTTTGTGGTCGCCTTCGGCCGTCCTCGTATTATCTTGGGTTTGAAATTCCATCTTCGGCTTGGTCTTTCTTTTCGAGTTGCCTTCGGCCATCCTCGTGTTACCCTTTGTTTGAAAGTCCACCTTCGACTTTGTCTTTCTTTTTCGAGTTCGCCTTCGACCGTCCTTGTATTATCTTGGGTTTGAAAGTCCACCTTCGGCTTGGTCTTTCTTTTCAAGTTCGCCTTCGGCCGTCCCCGTATTATCTTGGGTTTGAAAGTCCACCTTCGGCTTGGTCTTTCTTTTCGAGTACGCCTTTGGCCTTCGGCCGTCCTCGTGTTACCCATTGTTTGATAGTCCACCTCCGGCTTAGTCTTTCTTTTTCGAGGTCGCCTTCGTCCGTCCCCGTATTATCTTTGGTTTGAAAGTCCACCTTCGGCTTGGTCTTTCTTTTCGAGTTCGCCTTTGGTCGTCCTCGTGTTACCCTTTGTTTGAAAGTCCACCTTCGGCTTGGTCTTTCTTTTTCGAGTTCTCCTTCGGCCGTCCTCATATTATCTTAGGTTTGAAAGTCCACCTTCGGCTTGGTCTTTCTTTTTGAGTTTGCCTTCGGCCGTCCTCGCGTTACCCTTTATTTGAAAGCCTACCTTCGGCTTAGTCTTTCCTTTCGAGTTCGCCTTCGGCCGTCCTCGTATTATTTTGTTGTTTGAAAGTCCACCTTCGGCTTGGTCTTTCTTTTTCGAGTTCGCCTTCGGTCGTCCTTTTATTATCTTGGGTTGGAAAGTCCACATTCGGCTTGGTCTTTCTTTTCGAGTTCGCCTTCGGCTGTCCTCATGTTACCCTTTGTTTGAAAGTCTACCTTCGGCTTAGTCTTTCTTTTCGAGTTTGCCTTCGGCCGTCCTCATATTATTTTGTTGTTGGAAAGTCCACCTTCGGCATGGTCTTTCTTTTCGAGTTCGCCTTTGGCCGTCCTCGTGTTACCCTTTGTTTGAAAGTCCACCTTCGGCTTGGCCTTTCTTTTTCGAGTTCGCCATCGGCCGTCCTCGTATTATCTTAGGTTTGAAAGTCCACCTTCGGCTTGGTCTTTATTTTTGAGTTTGCCTTCGGCCGTCCTCGCGTTACCCTTTATTTGAAAGCCTACCTTCGGCTTAGTCTTTCCTTTCGAGTTCGCCTTCGGCCGTCCTCGTATTATTTTGTTGTTTGAAAGTCCACCTTCGGCTTGGTCTTTCTTTTTCGACTTCGCTTTCGGTCGTCCTTGTATTATCTTGGGTTGGAAAGTCCACATTCGGCTTGGTCTTTCTTTTCGAGTTCGCCTTCGGTCGTCCTCATGTTACCCTTTGTTTGAAAGTCTACCTTCGGCTTAGTCTTTCTTTTCGAGTTTGCCTTCGGCCGTCCTCATATTATTTTGTTGTTGGAAAGTCCACCTATGGCTTGGTCTTTCTTTTCGAGTTCGCCTTCGGCCGTCCTCGTGTTACCCTTTGTTTGAAAGTCCACCATCGGCTTGGTCTTTCTTTTTCGAATTCGCCTTCGCCCGTCCTCGTATTATCTTGGGTTTGAAGGTCCACCATCAGCTTGGTCTTTCTTTTCGAGTTCTCCTTCGGCCGTCCTCGTGTTACCCTTTGTGTGAAAGTCTAACTTCGACTTGGTCTTTCTTTTCGAGTTCGCCTTCGGCCATCGTCGTATTATCTTGCATTTGAAAGTCCACCTTCGGTTATTCTTTCTTTTCGAGTTCTCCTTCGGCCGTCCTCGTGTTACCCTTTGTTCGAAAGTCCACCTTTCGGCTTGGGATTCCTTTTTCTAGTTCGCCTTCGGCTGTCCTCGTATTATCTTGGGTTTGAAAGTCCACCTTCGGCTTGGTATTTCTTCTCGGGGTCGCCTTCGGCCGTCCTCGTGTTACCCTTTGTTTGAAAGTCCACCTTCGGCTTGGCCTTTATTTTTTGTGGTCGCCTTCGGCCGTCCTCGTATTATCTTGGGTTTGAAATTCCATCTTCGGCTTGGTCTTTCTTTTCGAGTTGCCTTCGGCCATCCTCGTGTTACCCTTTGTTTGAAAGTCCACCTTCGACTTTGTCTTTCTTTTTCGAGTTCGCCTTCGACCGTCCTTGTATTATCTTGGGTTTGAAAGTCCACCTTCGGCTTGGTCTTTCTTTTCAAGTTCGCCTTCGGCCGTCCCCGTATTATCTTGGGTTTGAAAGTCCACCTTCGGCTTGGTCTTTCTTTTCGAGTACGCCTTTGGCCTTCGGCCGTCCTCGTGTTACCCATTGTTTGATAGTCCACCTCCGGCTTAGTCTTTCTTTTTCGAGGTCGCCTTCGTCCGTCCCCGTATTATCTTTGGTTTGAAAGTCCACCTTCGGCTTGGTCTTTCTTTTCGAGTTCGCCTTTGGTCGTCCTCGTGTTACCCTTTGTTTGAAAGTCCACCTTCGGCTTGGTCTTTCTTTTTCGAGTTCTCCTTCGGTCGTCCTCATATTATCTTAGGTTTGAAAGTCCACCTTCGGCTTGGTCTTTCTTTTTGAGTTTGCCTTCAGCCGTCCTCGCGTTACCCTTTATTTGAAAGCCTACCTTCGGCTTAGTCTTTCCTTTCGAGTTCGCCTTCGGCCGTCCTCGTATTATTTTGTTGTTTGAAAGTCCACCTTCGGCTTGGTCTTTCTTTTTCGAGTTCGCCTTCGGTCGTCCTTTTATTATCTTGGGTTGGAAAGTCCACATTCGGCTTGGTCTTTCTTTTCGAGTTCGCCTTCGGCTGTCCTCATGTTACCCTTTGTTTGAAAGTCTACCTTCGGCTTAGTCTTTCTTTTCGAGTTTGCCTTCGGCCGTCCTCATATTATTTTGTTGTTGGAAAGTCCACCTATGGCTTGGTCTTTCTTTTCGAGTTCGCCTTCGGCCGTCCTCGTGTTACCCTTTGTTTGAAAGTCCACCATCGGCTTGGTCTTTCTTTTTCGAATTCGCCTTCGGCCGTCCTCGTATTATCTTGGGTTTGAAGGTCCACCATCAGCTTGGTCTTTCTTTTCGAGTTCTTCTTCGGCCGTCCTCGTGTTACCCTTTGTGTGAAGGTCTAACTTCGACTTGGTCTTTCTTTTCGAGTTCGCCTTCGGCCATCGTCGTATTATCTTGCATTTGAAAGTCCACCTTCGGTTATTCTTTCTTTTCGAGTTCTCCTTCGGCCGTCCTCGTGTTACCCTTTGTTCGAAAGTCCACCTTTCGGCTTGGGATTCCTTTTTCTAGTTCGCCTTCGGCTGTCCTCGTATTATCTTGGGTTTGAAAGTCCACCTTCGGCTTGGTATTTCTTCTCGAGGTCGCCTTCGGCCGTCCTCGTGTTACCCTTTGTTTGAAAGTCCACCTTCGGCTTGGCCTTTATTTTTTGTGGTCGCCTTCGGCCGTCCTCGTATTATCTTGGGTTTGAAATTCCATCTTCGGCTTGGTCTTTCTTTTCGAGTTGCCTTCGGCCATCCTCGTGTTACCCTTTGTTTGAAAGTCCACCTTCGACTTTGTCTTTCTTTTTCGAGTTCGCCTTCGACCGTCCTTGTATTATCTTGGGTTTGAAATTCCACCTTCGGCTTGGTCTTTCTTTTCAAGTTCGCCTTCGGCCGTCCCCGTATTATCTTGGGTTTGAAAGTCCACCTTCGGCTTGGTCTTTCTTTTCGAGTACGCCTTTGGCCTTCGGCCGTCCTCGTGTTACCCATTGTTTGATAGTCCACCTCCGGCTTAGTCTTTCTTTTTCGAGGTCGCCTTCGTCCGTCCCCGTATTATCTTTGGTTTGAAAGTCCACCTTCGGCTTGGTCTTTCTTTTCGAGTTCGCCTTTGGTCGTCCTCGTGTTACCCTTTGTTTGAAAGTCCACCTTCGGCTTGGTCTTTCTTTTTCGAGTTCTCCTTCGGCCGTCCTCATATTATCTTAGGTTTGAAAGTCCACCTTCGGCTTGGTCTTTCTTTTTGAGTTTGCCTTCGGCCGTCCTCGCGTTACCCTTTATTTGAAAGCCTACCTTCGGCTTAGTCTTTCCTTTCGAGTTCGCCTTAGGCTGTCCTCGTATTATTTTGTTGTTTGAAAGTCCACCTTCGGCTTGGTCTTTCTTTTTCGAGTTCGCCTTCGGTCGTCCTTGTATTATCTTGGGTTTGAAAGTCCACCTTCGGCTTGGTCTTTCTTTTCGAGTTCGCCTTCGGCCGTCCTCATGTTACCCTTTGTTTGAAAGTCTACCTTCGGCTTAGTCTTTCTTTTCGAGTTTGCCTTCGGCCGTCCTCATATTATTTTGTTGTTGGAAAGTCCACCTATGGCTTGGTCTTTCTTTTCGAGTTCGCCTTCGGCCGTCCTCGTGTTACCCTTTGTTTGAAAGTCCACCATCGGCTTGGTCTTTCTTTTTCGAATTCGCCTTCGGCCGTCCTCGTATTATCTTGGGTTTGAAAGTCCACCATCAGCTTGGTCTTTCTTTTCGAGTTCTCCTTCGGTCGTCCTCGTGTTACCCTTTGTGTGAAAGTCTAACTTCGACTTGGTCTTTCTTTTCGAGTTCGCCTTCGGCCATCGTCGTATTATCTTGGGTTTGAAAGTCCACCTTCGGTTGTTCTTTCTTTTTGAGTTCTCCTTCGGCCATCCTCGTGTTACCCTTTGTTCGAAAGTCCACCTTTCGGCTTGGGATTCCTTTTTCTAGTTCACCTTCGGCCGTCCTCGTATTATCTTGGGTTTGAAAGTCCACCTTCGGCTTGGTATTTCTTTTCGAGGTCGCCTTCGGCAGTCCTCGTGTTACCCTTTGTTTGAAAGTCCACCTTCGGCTTGGCCTTTATTTTTTGAGGTCGCCTTCGGCCGTCCTCGTATTATCTTGGGTTTGAAAGTCCATCTTTGGCTTGGTCTTTCTTTTCGAGTTGCCTTCGGCCATCCTCGTGTTACCCTTTGTTTGAAAGTCCACCTTCGGCTTGGTCTTTCTTTTTCGAGGTCACCTTCGGCCGTCCTCGTATTATCTTGGGTTTGAAAGTCCACCTACGGCTTGGTCTTTCTTTTCGAGTTCGCCTTTGGCCGTCCTCGTGTTACCCTTTGTTTGAAAGTCCACCTTCGGCTTGGTCTTTCTTTTTCGAGTTCGCCTTCGGCCGTCCTCGTATTATCTTAGGTTTGAAAGTCCACCTTCGGCTTGGTCTTTCTTTTCGAGTTCGCCTTCGGCCGTCCTCGCTTTACCCTTTATTTGAAAGCCTACCTTCGGCTTAGTCTTTCTTTTCAAGTTCGCCTTCGACCGTCCTCGTATTATTTTGTTGTTTGAAAGTCCACCTTTGGCTTTGTCTTTCTTTTTCGAGTTTGCCTTCGGCCGTCCTTGTATTATCTTGGGTTTGAAAGTCCACCTTCGGCTTGGTCTTTCCTTTCGAGTTCGCCTTCGGCCATCCCCGTATTATCTTGGGTTTGAAAGTCCACCTTCGGCTTGGTCTTTCTTTTCGAGTTCGCCTTCGGCCGTCCTCATGTTACCCTTTGTTTGAAAGTCCACCTTCGGCTTGGCCTTTATTTTTTGAGGTCGCCTTCGGACGTCCTCGTATTTTCTTGGGTTTGAAAGTCCATCTTCGGCTTGGTCTTTCTTTTCGAGTTTGCCTTCGGCCATCCTCGTGTTACCCTTTGTTTGAAAGTCCACCTTCGCCTTGGTCTTTCTTTTTCGAGGTCGCCTTCGGCCGTCCTCGTATTATCTTGGGTTTGAAAGTCCACCTATGGCTTGGCCTTTCTTTTCGAGTTCGCCTTTGGCCGTCCTCGTGTTACCCTTTGTTTGAAAGTCCATCTTCGGCTTAGTCTTTCTTTTTCGAATTCGCCTTCGGCCGTCCTCGTATTATCTTAGGTTTGAAAGTCCACCTTCGGCTTGGTCTTTCTTTTCGAGTTCGTCTTCGGCCGTCCTCGCTTTACCCTTTATTTGAAAGCCTACCATCGGCTTAGTCTTTTTTTTCGAGTTCGCCTTCGGCCGTCCTCGTATTATTTTGTTGTTTGAAAGTCCACCTTCGGCTTTGTCTTTCTTTTTCGAGTTCGCCTTCGGCCGTCCTTGTATTATCTTGGGTTTGAAAGTCCACCTTCGGCTTGGTCTTTCTTTTCGAGTTCGCCTTCGGCCGTCCTCGTATTATCTTGGGTTTGAAAGTCCACCTTCGGCTTGGTCTTTCTTTTCGATTTCGCCTTCGGCCGTCCTCGCGATAGCCTTTGTTTGAAAGTCTACCTTCGGCTTAGTCTTTCTTTTCTAGTTCGCCTTCGGCCGTCCTCGTATTATTTTGTTGTTTGAAAGTCCACCTTCGACTTTGTCTTTCTTTTTCGAGTTCGCCTTCGGCCGTCCTTGTATTATCTTGGGTTTGAAAGTCCACCTTCGGCTTGGTCTTTCTTTTCGAGTTCGCCTTCGGTCGTCCCCGTATTATCTTGGGTTTGAAAGTCCACCTTCGGCTTGGTCTTTCTTTTCGAGTTCGCCTTTGGCCTTCGGCCGTCCTCGTGTTACCCTTTGTTTGATAGTCCACCTCCGGCTTAGTCTTTCTTTTTCGAGGTCGCCTTCGTCCGTCCCCGTATTATCTTGGGTTTGAAAGTCCACCTACGGCTTGGTCTTTCTTTTCGAGTTCGCCTTCGGCCGTCCTCGTGTTACCCTTTGTTTGAAAGTCAACCTTCGGCTTGGCCTTTCTTTCTCGAGTTCGCCTTCGGCCGTCCTCGTATTATCTTAGGTTTGAAAGTCCACCTTCGGCTTGGTCTTTATTTTTCAGTTTGCCTTCGGCCGTCCTCGCGTTACCCTTTATTTGAAAGCCTACCTTCGGCTTAGTCTTTCCTTTCGAGTTCGCCTTCGGCCGTCCTCGTATTATTTTGTTGTTTGAAAGTCCACCTTCGGCTTGGTCTTTCTTTTTCGAGTTTGCCTTCGGTCGTCTTTGTATTATCTTGGGTTGGAAAGTCCACATTCGGCTTGGTCTTTCTTTTCGAGTTTGCCTTCGGTCGTCCTCATGTTACCCTTTGTTTGAAAGTCTACCTTCGGCTTAGTCTTTCTTTTCGAGTTTGCCTTCGGCCGTCCTCATATTATTTTGTGGTTGGAAAGTCCACCTACGGCTTGGTCTTTCTTTTCGAGTTCGCCTTCGGCCGTCCTCGTGTTACCCTTTGTTTGAAAGTCCACCTTCGGCTTGGTCTTTCTTTTTCGAATTCGCCTTCGGCCATCCTCGTATTATCTTGGGTTTAAAAGTCTACAATCAGCTTGGTCTTTCTTTTCGAGTTTTCCTTCGGCCTTCCTCGTGTTACCCTTTGTGAGAAAGTCTACCTTCGACTTGGTCTTTCTTTTCGAGTTCGCCTTCGGCCATCGTCGTATTATCTTGGGTTTGAAAGTCCACCTTCGGTTGTTCTTTCTTTTCGAGTTCTCCTTCGGTCGTCCTCGTGTTACCCTTTGTTTGAAAGTCCACCTTCGGCTTGGCCTTTATTTTTTGAGGTCGCCTTTGGCCGTCCTCGTATTATCTTGGGTTTGAAAGTCCATCTTTGGCTTGGTCTTTCTTTTCGAGTTCGCCTTCGGCCATCCTCGTGTTACCCTTTGTTTGAAAGTCCACCTTCGGCTTGGTCTTTCTTTTTGAGTTTGCCTTCGGCCGTCCTCGCGTTACCCTTTATTTGAAAGCCTACCTTCGGCTTAGTCTTTCCTTTCGAGTTCGCCTTCGGCCGTCCTCGTATTATTTTGTTGTTTGAAAGTCCACCTTCGGCTTGGTCTTTCTTTTTCGAGTTCGCCTTCGGTCATCCTTGTATTATCTTGGGTTGGAAAGTCCACCTTCGGCTTGGTCTTTCTTTTCGAGTTCGCCTTCGGCCGTCCTCATGTTACCCTTTGTTTGAAAGTCTACCTTCGGCTTAGTCTTTCTTTTCGAGTTTGCCTTCGGCCGTCCTCATATTATTTTGTGGTTGGAAAGTCCACCTACGGCTTGGTCTTTCTTTTCGAGTTCGCCTTCGGCCGTCCTCGTGTTACCCTTTGTTTGAAAGTCCACCATCGGCTTGGTCTTTCTTTTTCGAATTCGCCTTCGGCCTTCCTCGTATTATCTTGGGTTTGAAAGTCCACCATCAGCTTGGTCTTTCTTTTCGAGTTCTCCTTCGGCGTTCCTCGTGTTACCCTTTGTGTGAAAGTCTACCTTCGACTTGGTCTTTCTTTTCGAGTTCGCCTTCGGCCATCGTCGTATTATCTTGGGTTTGAAAGTCCACCTTCGGTTGTTCTTTCTTTTCGAGTTCTCCTTCGGCCGTCCTCGTGTTACCTTTTGTTCGAAAGTCCACCTTTCGGCTTGGTATTACTTTTTCTAGTTCGCCTTCGGCCGTCCTCGTATTATCTTGGGTTTGAAAGTCCACCTTCGGCTTGGTATTTCTTTTCGAGTTCGCCTTCGGCCGTCCTCGTGTTACCCTTTGTTTGAAAGTCCACCTTCGGCTTGGCCTTTATTTTTTGAGGTCGCCTTCGACCGTCCTCGTATTATCTTGGGTTTGAAAGTCCATCTTCGGCTTGGTCTTTCTTTTCGAGTTCGCCTTCGGCCATCCTCGTGTTACCCTTTGTTTGAAAGTCCACCTTCGGCTTGGTCTTTCTTTTTTGAGGTCACCTTCGGCCGTCCTCGTATTATCTTGGGTTTGAAAGTCCACCTACGGCTTGGTCTTTCTTTTCGAGTTCGCCTTTGGCCGTCCTCGTGTTACCCTTTGTTTGAAAGTCCACCTTCGGCTTGGTCTTTCTTTTTCGAGTTCTCCTTCGGCCGTCCTCGCATTATCTTAGGTTTGAAAGTACACCTTCGACTTGGTCTTTCTTCTTGAGTTTGCCTTCGGCCGTCCTCGCGTTACCCTTTATTTGAAAGTCTACCTTCGGCTTAGTCTTTCCTTTCGAGTTCGCCTTCGGCCGTCCTCGTATTATTTTGTTGTTTGAAAGTCCACCTTCGGCTTGGTCTTTCTTTTTCGAGTTCGCCTTCGGTCATCCTTGTATTATCTTGGGTTTGAAAGTCCACCTTCAGCTTGGTCTTTCTTTTTCGAGTTCGCCTTCGGCCGTCCTTGTATTATCTTGGGTTTGAAAGTCCACCTTCGGCTTGGTCTTTCTTTTCGAGTTCTCCTTCGGTCGTCCCCGTATTATCTTGGGTTTGAAAGTCCACCTTCGGCTTGGTCTTTCTTTTCGAGTTCGCCTTTGGCCTTCGGCCGTCCTCGTGTTACCCTTTGTTTAAAAGTCCACCTTCGGCTTGGTCTTTCTTTTTCGAATTCGCCTTCGGCCGTCCTCGTATTATCTTGGGTTTGAAAGTCCACCATCAGCTTGGTCTTTCTTTTCGAGTTCTCCTTCGGCTGTCCTCGTGTTACCCTTTGTGTGAAAGTCTACCTTCGACTTGGTCTTTCTTTTCGAGTTCGCCTTCGGCCATCGTCGTATTATCTTGGGTTTGAAAGTCCACCTTCGGTTGTTCTTTCTTTTCGAGTTCTCCTTCGGCCGTCCTCGTGTTACCCTTTGTTCGAAAGTCCCCCTTTCGGCTTGGTATTCCTTTTTCTAGTTCGCCTTCGGCCGTCCTCGTATTATCTTGGGTTTGAAAGTCCATCTTCGGCTTGGTCTTTCTTTTCGAGTTCGCCTTCGGCCATCCTCGTGTTACCCTTTGTTTGAAAGTCCACCTTCGGCTTGGTCTTTCTTTTTCGAGGTCACCTTCGGCCGTCCTCGTATTATCTTGGGTTTGAAAGTCCACCTACGGCTTGGTCTTTCTTTTCGAGTTCGCCTTTGGCCGTCCACGTGTTACCCTTTGTTTGAAAGTCCACCTTCGGCTTGGTCTTTCTTTTTGAGTTTGCCTTCGGTCGTCCTCGTGTTACCCTTTATTTGAAAGCCTACCTTCGGCTTAGTCTTTCCTTTCGAGTTCGCCTTCGGCCGTCCTCGTATTATTTTGTTGTTTGAAAGTCCACCTTCGGCTTGGTCTTTCTTTTTCGAGTTCGCCTTCGGTCATCCTTGTATTATCTTGGGTTTGAAAGTCCACCTTCGGCTTGGTCTTTCTTTTTCGAGTTCGCCTTCGGCCGTCCTTGTATTTTCTTGGGTTTGAAAGTCCACCTTCGGCTTGGTCTTTCTTTTCGAGTTCGCCTTCGGCCGTCACCGTATTATCTTGGGTTTGAAAGTCCACCTTCGGCTTGGTCTTTCTTTTCGAGTTCGCCTTTGGCCTTCGGCCGTCCTCGTGTTACCCTTTGTTTGATACTCCACCTCCGACTTAGTCTTTCTTTTTCTAGGTCGCCTTCGTCCGTCCCCGTATTATCTTGGGTTTGAAAGTCCACCTTCGGCTTGGTCTTTCTTTTCGAGTTCGCCTTTGGCCGTCCTCGTGTTACCCTTTGTTTGAAAGTCCACCTTCGGCTTGGTCTTTCTTTTTCGAGTTCGCCTTCGGCCATCCTCACATTATCTTAGGTTTGAAAGTCCGCCTTCGGCTTGGTCTTTCTTTTTGAGTTTGCCTTCGGCCGTCCTCGCGTTACCCTTTATTTGAAAGCCTACCTTCGGCTTAATCTTTCCTTTCGAGTTCGCCTTCGGCCGTCCTCGTATTATTTTGTTGTTTGAAAGTCCACCTTCGGCTTGGTCTTTCTTTTTCGAGTTCGCCTTCGGTCGTCCTTGTATTATCTTGGGTTTGAAAGTCCACCTTCGACTTGGTCTTTCTTTTCGAGTTCGCCTTCGGCCGTCCTCATGTTACCCTTTGTTTGAAAGTCTACCTTCGGCTTAGTCTTTCTTTTCGAGTTTTCCTTCGGTCGTCCTCATATTATTTTGTTGTTGGAAAGTCCACCTACGGCTTGGTCTTTCTTTTCGAGTTCGCCTTCGGCCGTCCTCGTGTTACCCTTTGTTTGAAAGTCCACCTTCGGCTTGGTCTTTCTTTTCCGAATTCGCCTTCGGCCGTCCTCGTATTATCTTGGGTTTGAAAGTCCACCATCAGCTTGGTCTTTCTTTTCGAGTTCTCCTTCGGCCTTCCTCGTGTTACCCTTTGTGTGAAAGTCTACCTTCGACTTGGTCTTTCTTTTCGAGTTCGCCTTCGGCCATCGTCGTATTATCTTGGGTTTGAAAGTCGACCTTCGGTTGTTCTTTCTTTTCGAGTTCTCCTTCGGCCGTCCTTTTGTTACCCTTTGTTCGAAAGTCCACCTTTCGGCTTGGTATTCCTTTTTCTAGTTCGCCTTCGGCCGTCCTCGTATTATCTTGGGTTTGAAAGTCCACCTTCGGCTTGGTATTTCTTTTCGAGTTCGCCTTCGGCCGTCCTCGTGTTACCCTTTGTTTGAAAGTCCACCTTCGGCTTGGCCTTTATTTTTTGAGGTCGCCTTCGGCCGTCCTAGTATTATCTTGGGTTTGAAAGTCCATCTTCGGCTTGGTCTTTCTTTTCGAGTTCGCCTTCGGCCATCCTCGTGTTACCCTTTGTTTGAAAGTCCACCTTCGGCTTGGTCTTTCTTTTTTGAGGTCACCTTCGGCCGTCCTCGTATTATCTTGGGTTTGAAAGTCCACCTACGGCTTGGTCTTTCTTTTCGAGTTCCCCTTTGGCCGTCCTCGTGTTACCCTTTGTTTGAAAGTCCACCTTCGGCTTGGTCTTTCTTTTTCGAGTTCTCCTTCGGCCGTCCTCGTATTATCTTAGGTTTGAAAGTACACCTTCGACTTGGTCTTTCTTTTTGAGTTTGCCTTCGGCCGTCCTCGCGTTACCCTTTATTTGAAAGCCTACCTTCGGCTTAGTCTTTCCTTTCGAGTTCGCCTTCGGCCGTCCTCGTATTATTTTGTTGTTTGAAAGTCCACCTTCGGCTTGGTCTTTCTTTTTCGAGTTCGCCTTCGGTCATCCTTGTATTATCTTGGGTTTGAAAGTCCACCTTCGGCTTGGTCTTTCTTTTTCGAGTTCGCCTTCGGCCGTCCTTGTATTTTCTTGGGTTTGAAAGTCCACCTTCGGCTTGGTCTTTCTTTTCGAGTTCGCCTTCGGTCGTCACCGTATTATCTTGGGTTTGAAAGTCCACCTTCGGCTTGGTCTTTCTTTTCGAGTTCGCCTTTGGCCTTCGGCCGTCCTCGTGTTACCCTTTGTTTGATAGTCCACCTTCGGCTTAGTCTTTCTTTTTCTAGGTCGCCTTCGTCCGTCCCCGTATTATCTTGGGTTTGAATGTCCACCTTCGGCTTGGTCTTTCTTTTCGAGTTCGCCTTTGGCCGTCCTCGTGTTACCCTTTGTTTGAAAGTCCACCTTCGGCTTGGTCTTTCTTTTTCGAGTTCGCCTTCGGCCATCCTCATATTATCTTAGGTTTGAAAGTCCGCCTTCGGCTTGGTCTTTCTTTTTGAGTTTGCCTTCGGCCGTCCTCGCGTTACCCTTTATTTGAAAGCCTACCTTCGGCTTAGTCTTTCCTTTCGAGTTCGCCTTCGGCCGTCCTCGTATTATTTTGTTGTTTGAAAGTCCACCTTCGGCTTGGTCTTTCTTTTTCGAGTTCGCCTTCGGTCGTCCTTGTATTATCTTGGGTTTGAAAGTCCACCTTCGACTTGGTCTTTCTTTTCGAGTTCGCCTTCAGCCGTCCTCATGTTACCCTTTGTTTGAAAGTCTACCTTCGGCTTAGTCTTTCTTTTCGAGTTTGCCTTCGGTCGTCCTCATATTATTTTGTTGTTGGAAAGTCCACCTACGGCTTGGTCTTTCTTTTCGAGTTCGCCTTCGGCCGTCCTCGTGTTACCCTTTGTTTGAAAGTCCACCTTCGGCTTGGTCTTTCTTTTTCGAATTCGCCTTCGGCCGTCCTCGTATTATCTTGGGTTTGAAAGTCCACCATCAGCTTGGTCTTTCTTTTCGAGTTCTCCTTCGGCCTTCCTCGTGTTACCCTTTGTGTGAAAGTCTACCTTCGACTTGGTCTTTCTTTTCGAGTTCGCCTTCGGCCATCGTCGTATTATCTTGGGTTTGAAAGTCCACCTTCGGTTGTTCTTTCTTTTCGAGTTCTCCTTCGGCCGTCCTTTTGTTACCCTTTGTTCGAAAGTCCACCTTTCGGCTTGGTATTCCTTTTTCTAGTTCGCCTTCGGCCGTCCTCGTATTATCTTGGGTTTGAAAGTCCACCTTCGGCTTGGTATTTCTTTTCGAGTTCGCCTTCGGCCGTCCTCGTGTTACCCTTTGTTTGAAAGTCCACCTTCGGCTTGGCCTTTATTTTTTGAGGTCGCATTCGGCCGTCCTCGTATTATCTTGGGTTTGAATGTCCACCTTCGACTTGGTCTTTCTTTTCGAGTTCGCCTTCAGCCGTCCTCATGTTACCCTTTGTTTGAAAGTCTACCTTCGGCTTAGTCTTTCTTTTCGAGTTTGCCTTCGGTCGTCCTCATATTATTTTGTTGTTGGAAAGTCCACCTATGGCTTGGTCTTTCTTTTCGAGTTCGCCTTCGGCCGTCCTCGTGTTACCCTTTGTTTGAAAGTCCACCTTCGGCTTGGTCTTTCTTTTTCGAATTCGCCTTCGGCCGTCCTCGTATTATCTTGGGTTTGAAAGTCCACCATCAGCTTGGTCTTTCTTTTCGAGTTCTCCTTCGGCCTTCCTCGTGTTACCCTTTGTGTGAAAGTCTACCTTCGACTTGGTCTTTCTTTTCGAGTTCGCCTTCGGCCATCGTCGTATTATCTTGGGTTTGAAAGTCCACCTTCGGTTGTTCTTTCTTTTCGAGTTCTCCTTCGGCCGTCCTTTTGTTACCCTTTGTTCGAAAGTCCACCTTTCGGCTTGGTATTCCTTTTTCTAGTTCGCCTTCGGCCGTCCTCGTATTATCTTGGGTTTGAAAGTCCACCTTCGGCTTGGTATTTCTTTTCGAGTTCGCCTTCGGCCGTCCTCGTGTTACCCTTTGTTTGAAAGTCCACCTTCGGCTTGGTCTTTCTTTTTCGAGGTCACCTTCGGTCGTCCTCGTATTATCTTGGGTTTGAAAGTCCACCTACGGCTTGGTCTTTCTTTTCGAGTTCTCCTTTGGCCGTCCTCGTGTTACCCTTTGTTTGAAAGTCCACCTTCGGCTTGGTCTTTCTTTTTCGAGTTCTCCTTCGGCCGTCCTCGTATTATCTTAGGTTTTAAAGTACACCTTCGACTTGGTCTTTCTTTTTGAGTTTGCCTTCGGCCGTCCTCGCGTTACCCTTTATTTGAAAGCCTACCTTCGGCTTAGTCTTTCCTTTCGAGTTCGCCTTCGGTCGTCCTCGTATTATTTTGTTGTTTGAAAGTCCACCTTCGGCTTGGTCTTTCTTTTTCGAGTTCGCCTTCGGCCGTCCTTGTATTATCTTGGGTTTGAAAGTCCACCTTCGGCTTGGTCTTTCTTTTCGAGTTCGCCTTCGGCCGTCCCCGTATTATCTTGGGTTTGAAAGTCCACCTTCGGCTTGGTCTTTCTTTTCGAGTTCGCCTTCGGTCGTCACCGTATTATCTTGGGTTTGAAAGTCCACCTTCGGCTTGGTCTTTCTTTTCGAGTTCGCCTTTGGCCTTCGGCCGTCCTCGTGTTACCCTTTGTTTGATAGTCCACCTTCGGCTTAGTCTTTCCTTTCGAGTTCGCCTTCGGCCGTCCTCGTATTATTTTGTTGTTTGAAAGTCCACCTTCGGCTTGGTCTTTCTTTTTCGAGTTCGCCTTCGGTCATCCTGGTATTATCTTGGGTTTGAAAGTCCACCTTCGGCTTGGTCTTTCTTTTTCGAGTTCGCCTTCGGCCGTCCTTGTATTTTCTTGGGTTTGAAAGTCCACCTTCGGCTTGGTCTTTCTTTTCGAGTTCGCCTTCGGTCGTCACCGTATTATCTTGGGTTTGAAAGTCCACCTTCGGCTTGGTCTTTCTTTTCGAGTTCGCCTTTGGCCTTCGGCCGTCCTCGTGTTACCCTTTGTTTGATAGTCCACCTTCGGCTTAGTCTTTCTTTTTCTAGGTCGCCTTCGTCCGTCCCCGTATTATCTTGGGTTTGAAAGTCCACCTTCGGCTTGGTCTTTCTTTTCGAGTTCGCCTTTGGCCGTCCTCGTGTTACCCTTTGTTTGAAAGTCCACCTTCGGCTTGGTCTTTCTTTTTCGAGTTCGCCTTCGGCCATCCTCATATTATCTTAGGTTTGAAAGTCCGCCTTCGGCTTGGTCTTTCTTTTTGAGTTTGCCTTCGGCCGTCCTCGCGTTACCCTTTATTTGAAAGCCTACCTTCGGCTTAGTCTTTCCTTTCGAGTTCGCCTTCGGCCGTCCTCGTATTATTTTGTTGTTTGAAAGTCCACCTTCGGCTTGGTCTTTCTTTTTCGAGTTCGCCTTCGGTCGTCCTTGTATTATCTTGGGTTTGAAAGTCCACCTTCGACTTGGTCTTTCTTTTCGAGTTCGCCTTCAGCCGTCCTCATGTTACCCTTTGTTTGAAAGTCTACCTTCGGCTTAGTCTTTCTTTTCGAGTTTGCCTTCGGTCGTCCTCATATTATTTTGTTGTTGGAAAGTCCACCTACGGCTTGGTCTTTCTTTTCGAGTTCGCCTTCGGCCGTCCTCGTGTTACCCTTTGTTTGAAAGTCCACCTTCGGCTTGGTCTTTCTTTTTCGAATTTGCCTTCGGCCGTCCTCGTATTATCTTGGGTTTGAAAGTCCACCATCAGCTTGGTCTTTCTTTTCGAGTTCTCCTTCGGCCTTCCTCGTGTTACCCTTTGTGTGAAAGTCTACCTTCGACTTGGTCTTTCTTTTCGAGTTCGCCTTCGGCCATCGTCGTATTATCTTGGGTTTGAAAGTCCACCTTCGGTTGTTCTTTCTTTTCGAGTTCTCCTTCGGCCGTCCTTTTGTTACCCTTTGTTCGAAAGTCCACCTTTCGGCTTGGTATTCCTTTTTCTAGTTCGCCTTCGGCCGTCCTCGTATTATCTTGGGTTTGAAAGTCCACCTTCGGCTTGGTATTTCTTTTCGAGTTCGCCTTCGGCCGTCCTCGTGTTACCCTTTGTTTGAAAGTCCACCTTCGGCTTGGCCTTTATTTTTTGAGGTCGCATTCGGCCGTCCTCGTATTATCTTGGGTTTGAATGTCCACCTTCGACTTGGTCTTTCTTTTCGAGTTCGCCTTCAGCCGTCCTCATGTTACCCTTTGTTTGAAAGTCTACCTTCGGCTTAGTCTTTCTTTTCGAGTTTGCCTTCGGTCGTCCTCATATTATTTTGTTGTTGGAAAGTCCACCTACGGCTTGGTCTTTCTTTTCGAGTTCGCCTTCGGCCGTCCTCGTGTTACCCTTTGTTTGAAAGTCCACCTTCGGCTTGGTCTTTCTTTTTCGAATTCGCCTTCGGCCGTCCTCGTATTATCTTGGGTTTGAAAGTACACCATCAGCTTGGTCTTTCTTTTCGAGTTCTCCTTCGGCCTTCCTCGTGTTACCCTTTGTGTGAAAGTCTACCTTCGACTTGGTCTTTCTTTTCGAGTTCGCCTTCGGCCATCGTCGTATTATCTTGGGTTTGAAAGTCCACCTTCGGTTGTTCTTTCTTTTCGAGTTCTCCTTCGGCCGTCCTTTTGTTACCCTTTGTTCGAAAGTCCACCTTTCGGCTTGGTATTCCTTTTTCTAGTTCGCCTTCGGCCGTCCTCGTATTATCTTGGGTTTGAAAGTCCACCTTCGGCTTGGTATTTCTTTTCGAGTTCGCCTTCGGCCGTCCTCGTGTTACCCTTTGTTTGAAAGTCCACCTTCGGCTTGGTCTTTCTTTTTCGAGGTCACCTTCGGTCGTCCTCGTATTATCTTGGGTTTGAAAGTCCACCTACGGCTTGGTCTTTCTTTTCGAGTTCTCCTTTGGCCGTCCTCGTGTTACCCTTTGTTTGAAAGTCCACCTTCGGCTTGGTCTTTCTTTTTCGAGTTCTCCTTCGGCCGTCCTCGTATTATCTTAGGTTTTAAAGTACACCTTCGACTTGGTCTTTCTTTTTGAGTTTGCCTTCGGCCGTCCTCGCGTTACCCTTTATTTGAAAGCCTACCTTCGGCTTAGTCTTTCCTTTCGAGTTCGCCTTCGGTCGTCCTCGTATTATTTTGTTGTTTGAAAGTCCACCTTCGGCTTGGTCTTTCTTTTTCGAGTTCGCCTTCGGCCGTCCTTGTATTATCTTGGGTTTGAAAGTCCACCTTCGGCTTGGTCTTTCTTTTCGAGTTCGCCTTCGGCCGTCCCCGTATTATCTTGGGTTTGAAAGTCCACCTTCGGCTTGGTCTTTCTTTTCGAGTTCGCCTTCGGTCGTCACCGTATTATCTTGGGTTTGAAAGTCCACCTTCGGCTTGGTCTTTCTTTTCGAGTTCGCCTTTGGCCTTCGGCCGTCCTCGTGTTACCCTTTGTTTGATAGTCCACCTTCGGCTTAGTCTTTCCTTTCGAGTTCGCCTTCGGCCGTCCTCGTATTATTTTGTTGTTTGAAAGTCCACCTTCGGCTTGGTCTTTCTTTTTCGAGTTCGCCTTCGGTCATCCTGGTATTATCTTGGGTTTGAAAGTCCACCTTCGGCTTGGTCTTTCTTTTTCGAGTTCGCCTTCGGCCGTCCTTGTATTTTCTTGGGTTTGAAAGTCCACCTTCGGCTTGGTCTTTCTTTTCGAGTTCGCCTTCGGTCGTCACCGTATTATCTTGGGTTTGAAAGTCCACCTTCGGCTTGGTCTTTCTTTTCGAGTTCGCCTTTGGCCTTCGGCCGTCCTCGTGTTACCCTTTGTTTGATAGTCCACCTTCGGCTTAGTCTTTCTTTTTCTAGGTCGCCTTCGTCCGTCCCCGTATTATCTTGGGTTTGAAAGTCCACCTTCGGCTTGGTCTTTCTTTTCGAGTTCGCCTTTGGCCGTCCTCGTGTTACCCTTTGTTTGAAAGTCCACCTTCGGCTTGGTCTTTCTTTTTCGAGTTCGCCTTCGGCCATCCTCATATTATCTTAGGTTTGAAAGTCCGCCTTCGGCTTGGTCTTTCTTTTTGAGTTTGCCTTCGGCCGTCCTCGCGTTACCCTTTATTTGAAAGCCTACCTTCGGCTTAGTCTTTCCTTTCGAGTTCGCCTTCGGCCGTCCTCGTATTATTTTGTTGTTTGAAAGTCCACCTTCGGCTTGGTCTTTCTTTTTCGAGTTCGCCTTCGGTCGTCCTTGTATTATCTTGGGTTTGAAAGTCCACCTTCGACTTGGTCTTTCTTTTCGAGTTCGCCTTCAGCCGTCCTCATGTTACCCTTTGTTTGAAAGTCTACCTTCGGCTTAGTCTTTCTTTTCGAGTTTGCCTTCGGTCGTCCTCATATTATTTTCTTGTTGGAAAGTCCACCTACGGCTTGGTCTTTCTTTTCGAGTTCGCCTTCGGCCGTCCTCGTGTTACCCTTTGTTTGAAAGTCCACCTTCGGCTTGGTCTTTCTTTTTCGAATTCGCCTTCGGCCGTCCTCGAATTATCTTGGGTTTGAAAGTCCACCATCAGCTTGGTCTTTCTTTTCGAGTTCTCCTTCGGCCTTCCTCGTGTTACCCTTTGTGTGAAAGTCTACCTTCGACTTGGTCTTTCTTTTCGAGTTCGCCTTCGGCCATCGTCGTATTATCTTGGGTTTGAAAGTCCACCTTCGGTTGTTCTTTCTTTTCGAGTTCTCCTTCGGCCGTCCTTTTGTTACCCTTTGTTCGAAAGTCCACCTTTCGGCTTGGTATTCCTTTTTCTAGTTCGCCTTCGGCCGTCCTCGTATTATCTTGGGTTTGAAAGTCCACCTTCGGCTTGGTATTTCTTTTCGAGTTCGCCTTCGGCCGTCCTCGTGTTACCCTTTGTTTGAAAGTCCACCTTCGGCTTGGTCTTTCTTTTTCGAGGTCACCTTCGGTCGTCCTCGTATTATCTTGGGTTTGAAAGTCCACCTACGGCTTGGTCTTTCTTTTCGAGTTCTCCTTTGGCAGTCCTCGTGTTACCCTTTGTTTGAAAGTCCACCTTCGGCTTGGTCTTTCTTTTTCGAGTTCTCCTTCGGCCGTCCTCGTATTATCTTGGGTTTGAAAGTCCACCTTCGGTTGTTCTTTCTTTTCGAGTTCTCCTTCGGCCGTCCTTTTGTTACCCTTTGTTCGAAAGTCCACCTTTCGGCTTGGTATTCCTTTTTCTAGTTCGCCTTCGGCCGTCCTCGTATTATCTTGGGTTTGAAAGTCCACCTTCGGCTTGGTATTTCTTTTCGAGTTCGCCTTCGGCCGTCCTCGTGTTACCCTTTGTTTGAAAGTCCACCTTCTGCTTGGTCTTTCTTTTTCGAGGTCACCTTCGGTCGTCCTCGTATTATCTTGGGTTTGAAAGTCCACCTACGGCTTGGTCTTTCTTTTCGAGTTCTCCTTTGGCAGTCCTCGTGTTACCCTTTGTTTGAAAGTCCACCTTCGGCTTGGTCTTTCTTTTTCGAGTTCTCCTTCGGCCGTCCTCGTATTATCTTAGGTTTTAAAGTACACCTTCGACTTGGTCTTTCTTTTTGAGTTTGCCTTCGGCCGTCCTCGCGTTACCCTTTATTTGAAAGCCTACCTTCGGCTTAGTCTTTCCTTTCGAGTTCGCCTTCGGTCGTCCTCGTATTATTTTGTTGTTTGAAAGTCCACCTTCGGCTTGGTCTTTCTTTTTCGAGTTCGCCTTCGGCCGTCCTTGTATTATCTTGGGTTTGAAAGTCCACCTTCGGCTTGGTCTTTCTTTTCGAGTTCGCCTTCGGCCGTCCCCGTATTATCTTGGGTTTGAAAGTCCACCTTCGGCTTGGTCTTTCTTTTTCGAGGTCACCTTCGGTCGTCCTCGTATTATCTTGGGTTTGAAAGTCCACCTACGGCTTGGTCTTTCTTTTCGAGTTCTCCTTTGGCCGTCCTCGTGTTACCCTTTGTTTGAAAGTCCACCTTCGGCTTGGTCTTTCTTTTTCGAGTTCTCCTTCGGCCGTCCTCGTATTATCTTAGGTTTTAAAGTACACCTTCGACTTGGTCTTTCTTTTTGAGTTTGCCTTCGGCCGTCCTCGCGTTACCCTTTATTTGAAAGCCTACCTTCGGCTTAGTCTTTCCTTTCGAGTTCGCCTTCGGTCGTCCTCGTATTATTTTGTTGTTTGAAAGTCCACCTTCGGCTTGGTCTTTCTTTTTCGAGTTCGCCTTCGGCCGTCCTTGTATTATCTTGGGTTTGAAAGTCCACCTTCGGCTTGGTCTTTCTTTTCGAGTTCGCCTTCGGCCGTCCCCGTATTATCTTGGGTTTGAAAGTCCACCTTCGGCTTGGTCTTTCTTTTCGAGTTCGCCTTCGGTCGTCACCGTATTATCTTGGGTTTGAAAGTCCACCTTCGGCTTGGTCTTTCTTTTCGAGTTCGCCTTTGGCCTTCGGCCGTCCTCGTGTTACCCTTTGTTTGATAGTCCACCTTCGGCTTAGTCTTTCCTTTCGAGTTCGCCTTCGGCCGTCCTCGTATTATTTTGTTGTTTGAAAGTCCACCTTCGGCTTGGTCTTTCTTTTTCGAGTTCGCCTTCGGTCATCCTGGTATTATCTTGGGTTTGAAAGTCCACCTTCGGCTTGGTCTTTCTTTTTCGAGTTCGCCTTCGGCCGTCCTTGTATTTTCTTGGGTTTGAAAGTCCACCTTCGGCTTGGTCTTTCTTTTCGAGTTCGCCTTCGGTCGTCACCGTATTATCTTGGGTTTGAAAGTCCACCTTCGGCTTGGTCTTTCTTTTCGAGTTCGCCTTTGGCCTTCGGCCGTCCTCGTGTTACCCTTTGTTTGATAGTCCACCTTCGGCTTAGTCTTTCTTTTTCTAGGTCGCCTTCGTCCGTCCCCGTATTATCTTGGGTTTGAAAGTCCACCTTCGGCTTGGTCTTTCTTTTCGAGTTCGCCTTTGGCCGTCCTCGTGTTACCCTTTGTTTGAAAGTCCACCTTCGGCTTGGTCTTTCTTTTTCGAGTTCGCCTTCGGCCATCCTCATATTATCTTAGGTTTGAAAGTCCGCCTTCGGCTTGGTCTTTCTTTTTGAGTTTGCCTTCGGCCGTCCTCGCGTTACCCTTTATTTGAAAGCCTACCTTCGGCTTAGTCTTTCCTTTCGAGTTCGCCTTCGGCCGTCCTCGTATTATTTTGTTGTTTGAAAGTCCACCTTCGGCTTGGTCTTTCTTTTTCGAGTTCGCCTTCGGTCGTCCTTGTATTATCTTGGGTTTGAAAGTCCACCTTCGACTTGGTCTTTCTTTTCGAGTTCGCCTTCAGCCGTCCTCATGTTACCCTTTGTTTGAAAGTCTACCTTCGGCTTAGTCTTTCTTTTCGAGTTTGCCTTCGGTCGTCCTCATATTATTTTGTTGTTGGAAAGTCCACCTACGGCTTGGTCTTTCTTTTCGAGTTCGCCTTCGGCCGTCCTCGTGTTACCCTTTGTTTGAAAGTCCACCTTCGGCTTGGTCTTTCTTTTTCGAATTCGCCTTCGGCCGTCCTCGAATTATCTTGGGTTTGAAAGTCCACCATCAGCTTGGTCTTTCTTTTCGAGTTCTCCTTCGGCCTTCCTCGTGTTACCCTTTGTGTGAAAGTCTACCTTCGACTTGGTCTTTCTTTTCGAGTTCGCCTTCGGCCATCGTCGTATTATCTTGGGTTTGAAAGTCCACCTTCGGTTGTTCTTTCTTTTCGAGTTCTCCTTCGGCCGTCCTTTTGTTACCCTTTGTTCGAAAGTCCACCTTTCGGCTTGGTATTCCTTTTTCTAGTTCGCCTTCGGCCGTCCTCGTATTATCTTGGGTTTGAAAGTCCACCTTCGGCTTGGTATTTCTTTTCGAGTTCGCCTTCGGCCGTCCTCGTGTTACCCTTTGTTTGAAAGTCCACCTTCGGCTTGGTCTTTCTTTTTCGAGGTCACCTTCGGTCGTCCTCGTATTATCTTGGGTTTGAAAGTCCACCTACGGCTTGGTCTTTCTTTTCGAGTTCTCCTTTGGAGTCCTCGTGTTACCCTTTGTTTGAAAGTCCACCTTCGGCTTGGTCTTTCTTTTTCGAGTTCTCCTTCGGCCGTCCTCGTATTATCTTGGGTTTGAAAGTCCACCTTCGGTTGTTCTTTCTTTTCGAGTTCTCCTTCGGCCGTCCTTTTGTTACCCTTTGTTCGAAAGTCCACCTTTCGGCTTGGTATTCCTTTTTCTAGTTCGCCTTCGGCCGTCCTCGTATTATCTTGGGTTTGAAAGTCCACCTTCGGCTTGGTATTTCTTTTCGAGTTCGCCTTCGGCCGTCCTCGTGTTACCCTTTGTTTGAAAGTCCACCTTCTGCTTGGTCTTTCTTTTTCGAGGTCACCTTCGGTCGTCCTCGTATTATCTTGGGTTTGAAAGTCCACCTACGGCTTGGTCTTTCTTTTCGAGTTCTCCTTTGGCAGTCCTCGTGTTACCCTTTGTTTGAAAGTCCACCTTCGGCTTGGTCTTTCTTTTTCGAGTTCTCCTTCGGCCGTCCTCGTATTATCTTAGGTTTTAAAGTACACCTTCGACTTGGTCTTTCTTTTTGAGTTTGCCTTCGGCCGTCCTCGCGTTACCCTTTATTTGAAAGCCTACCTTCGGCTTAGTCTTTCCTTTCGAGTTCGCCTTCGGTCGTCCTCGTATTATTTTGTTGTTTGAAAGTCCACCTTCGGCTTGGTCTTTCTTTTTCGAGTTCGCCTTCGGCCGTCCTTGTATTATCTTGGGTTTGAAAGTCCACCTTCGGCTTGGTCTTTCTTTTCGAGTTCGCCTTCGGCCGTCCCCGTATTATCTTGGGTTTGAAAGTCCACCTTCGGCTTGGTCTTTCTTTTTCGAGGTCACCTTCGGTCGTCCTCGTATTATCTTGGGTTTGAAAGTCCACCTACGGCTTGGTCTTTCTTTTCGAGTTCTCCTTTGGCCGTCCTCGTGTTACCCTTTGTTTGAAAGTCCACCTTCGGCTTGGTCTTTCTTTTTCGAGTTCTCCTTCGGCCGTCCTCGTATTATCTTAGGTTTTAAAGTACACCTTCGACTTGGTCTTTCTTTTTGAGTTTGCCTTCGGCCGTCCTCGCGTTACCCTTTATTTGAAAGCCTACCTTCGGCTTAGTCTTTCCTTTCGAGTTCGCCTTCGGTCGTCCTCGTATTATTTTGTTGTTTGAAAGTCCACCTTCGGCTTGGTCTTTCTTTTTCGAGTTCGCCTTCGGCCGTCCTTGTATTATCTTGGGTTTGAAAGTCCACCTTCGGCTTGGTCTTTCTTTTCGAGTTCGCCTTCGGCCGTCCCCGTATTATCTTGGGTTTGAAAGTCCACCTTCGGCTTGGTCTTTCTTTTCGAGTTCGCCTTCGGTCGTCACCGTATTATCTTGGGTTTGAAAGTCCACCTTCGGCTTGGTCTTTCTTTTCGAGTTCGCCTTTGGCCTTCGGCCGTCCTCGTGTTACCCTTTGTTTGATAGTCCACCTTCGGCTTAGTCTTTCCTTTCGAGTTCGCCTTCGGCCGGCCTCGTATTATTTTGTTGTTTGAAAGTCCACCTTCGGCTTGGTCTTTCTTTTTCGAGTTCGCCTTCGGTCATCCTGGTATTATCTTGGGTTTGAAAGTCCACCTTCGGCTTGGTCTTTCTTTTTCGAGTTCGCCTTCGGCCGTCCTTGTATTTTCTTGGGTTTGAAAGTCCACCTTCGGCTTGGTCTTTCTTTTCGAGTTCGCCTTCGGTCGTCACCGTATTATCTTGGGTTTGAAAGTCCACCTTCGGCTTGGTCTTTCTTTTCGAGTTCGCCTTTGGCCTTCGGCCGTCCTCGTGTTACCCTTTGTTTGATAGTCCACCTTCGGCTTAGTCTTTCTTTTTCTAGGTCGCCTTCGTCCGTCCCCGTATTATCTTGGGTTTGAAAGTCCACCTTCGGCTTGGTCTTTCTTTTCGAGTTCGCCTTTGGCCGTCCTCGTGTTACCCTTTGTTTGAAAGTCCACCTTCGGCTTGGTCTTTCTTTTTCGAGTTCGCCTTCGGCCATCCTCATATTATCTTAGGTTTGAAAGTCCGCCTTCGGCTTGGTCTTTCTTTTTGAGTTTGCCTTCGGCCGTCCTCGCGTTACCCTTTATTTGAAAGCCTACCTTCGGCTTAGTCTTTCCTTTCGAGTTCGCCTTCGGCCGTCCTCGTATTATTTTGTTGTTTGAAAGTCCACCTTCGGCTTGGTCTTTCTTTTTCGAGTTCGCCTTCGGTCGTCCTTGTATTATCTTGGGTTTGAAAGTCCACCTTCGACTTGGTCTTTCTTTTCGAGTTCGCCTTCAGCCGTCCTCATGTTACCCTTTGTTTGAAAGTCTACCTTCGGCTTAGTCTTTCTTTTCGAGTTTGCCTTCGGTCGTCCTCATATTATTTTGTTGTTGGAAAGTCCACCTACGGCTTGGTCTTTCTTTTCGAGTTCGCCTTCGGCCGTCCTCGTGTTACCCTTTGTTTGAAAGTCCACCTTCGGCTTGGTCTTTCTTTTTCGAATTCGCCTTCGGCCGTCCTCGAATTATCTTGGGTTTGAAAGTCCACCATCAGCTTGGTCTTTCTTTTCGAGTTCTCCTTCGGCCTTCCTCGTGTTACCCTTTGTGTGAAAGTCTACCTTCGACTTGGTCTTTCTTTTCGAGTTCGCCTTCGGCCATCGTCGTATTATCTTGGGTTTGAAAGTCCACCTTCGGTTGTTCTTTCTTTTCGAGTTCTCCTTCGGCCGTCCTTTTGTTACCCTTTGTTCGAAAGTCCACCTTTCGGCTTGGTATTCCTTTTTCTAGTTCGCCTTCGGCCGTCCTCGTATTATCTTGGGTTTGAAAGTCCACCTTCGGCTTGGTATTTCTTTTCGAGTTCGCCTTCGGCCGTCCTCGTGTTACCCTTTGTTTGAAAGTCCACCTTCGGCTTGGTCTTTCTTTTTCGAGGTCACCTTCGGTCGTCCTCGTATTATCTTGGGTTTGAAAGTCCACCTACGGCTTGGTCTTTCTTTTCGAGTTCTCCTTTGGAGTCCTCGTGTTACCCTTTGTTTGAAAGTCCACCTTCGGCTTGGTCTTTCTTTTTCGAGTTCTCCTTCGGCCGTCCTCGTATTATCTTGGGTTTGAAAGTCCACCTTCGGTTGTTCTTTCTTTTCGAGTTCTCCTTCGGCCGTCCTTTTGTTACCCTTTGTTCGAAAGTCCACCTTTCGGCTTGGTATTCCTTTTTCTAGTTCGCCTTCGGCCGTCCTCGTATTATCTTGGGTTTGAAAGTCCACCTTCGGCTTGGTATTTCTTTTCGAGTTCGCCTTCGGCCGTCCTCGTGTTACCCTTTGTTTGAAAGTCCACCTTCTGCTTGGTCTTTCTTTTTCGAGGTCACCTTCGGTCGTCCTCGTATTATCTTGGGTTTGAAAGTCCACCTACGGCTTGGTCTTTCTTTTCGAGTTCTCCTTTGGCAGTCCTCGTGTTACCCTTTGTTTGAAAGTCCACCTTCGGCTTGGTCTTTCTTTTTCGAGTTCTCCTTCGGCCGTCCTCGTATTATCTTAGGTTTTAAAGTACACTTTCGACTTGGTCTTTCTTTTTGAGTTTGCCTTCGGCCGTCCTCGCGTTACCCTTTATTTGAAAGCCTACCTTCGGCTTAGTCTTTCCTTTCGAGTTCGCCTTCGGTCGTCCTCGTATTATTTTGTTGTTTGAAAGTCCACCTTCGGCTTGGTCTTTCTTTTTCGAGTTCGCCTTCGGCCGTCCTTGTATTATCTTGGGTTTGAAAGTCCACCTTCGGCTTGGTCTTTCTTTTCGAGTTCGCCTTCGGCCGTCCCCGTATTATCTTGGGTTTGAAAGTCCACCTTCGGCTTGGTCTTTCTTTTCGAGTTTGCCTTCGGTCGTCACCGTATTATCTTGGGTTTGAAAGTCCACCTTCGGCTTGGTCTTTCTTTTCGAGTTCGCCTTTGGCCTTCGGCCGTCCTCGTGTTACCCTTTGTTTGATAGTCCACCTTCGGCTTAGTCTTTCCTTTCGAGTTCGCCTTCGGCCGTCCTCGTATTATTTTGTTGTTTGAAAGTCCACCTTCGGCTTGGTCTTTCTTTTTCGAGTTCGCCTTCGGTCATCCTGGTATTATCTTGGGTTTGAAAGTCCACCTTCGGCTTGGTCTTTCTTTTTCGAGTTCGCCTTCGGCCGTCCTTGTATTTTCTTGGGTTTGAAAGTCCACCTTCGGCTTGGTCTTTCTTTTCGAGTTCGCCTTCGGTCGTGACCGTATTATCTTGGGTTTGAAAGTCCACCTTCGGCTTGGTCTTTCTTTTCGAGTTCGCCTTTGGCCTTCGGCCGTCCTCGTGTTACCCTTTGTTTGATAGTCCACCTTCGGCTTAGTCTTTCTTTTTCTAGGTCGCCTTCGTCCGTCCCCGTATTATCTTGGGTTTGAAAGTCCACCTTCGGCTTGGTCTTTCTTTTCGAGTTTGCCTTTGGCCGTCCTCGTGTTACCCTTTGTTTGAAAGTCCACCTTCGGCTTGGTCTTTCTTTTTCGAGTCCGCCTTCAGCCATCCTCATATTATCTTAGGTTTGAAAGTCCGCCTTCGGCTTTGTCTTTCTTTTTGAGTTTGCCTTCGGCCGTCCTCGCGTTACCCTTTATTTGAAAGCCTACCTTCGGCTTAGTCTTTCCTTTCGAGTTCGCCTTCGGCCGTCCTCGTATTATTTTGTTGTTTGAAAGTCCACCTTCGGCTTGGTCTTTCTTTTTCGAGTTCGCCTTCGGTCGTCCTTGTATTATCTTGGGTTTGAAAGTCCACCTTCGACTTGGTCTTTCTTTTCGAGTTCGCCTTCAGCCGTCCTCATGTTACCCTTTGTTTGAAAGTCTACCTTCGGCTTAGTCTTTCTTTTCGAGTTTGCCTTCGGTCGTCCTCATATTATTTTGTTGTTGGAAAGTCCACCTACGGCTTGGTCTTTCTTTTCGAGTTCGCCTTCGGCCGTCCTCGTGTTACCCTTTGTTTGAAAGTCCACCTTCGGCTTAGTCTTTCTTTTTCGAATTCGCCTTCGGCCGTCCTCGTATTATCTTGGGTTTGAAAGTCCACCATCAGCTTGGTCATTCTTTTCGAGTTCTCCTTCGACCTTCCTCGTGTTACCCTTTGTGTGAAAGTCTACCTTCGACTTGGTCTTTCTTTTCGAGTTCGCCTTCGGCCATCGTCGTATTATCTTGGGTTTGAAAGTCCACCTTCGGTTGTTCTTTCTTTTAGAGTTCTCCTTCGTCCGTCCTTTTGTTACCCTTTGTTCGAAAGTCCACCTTTCGGCTTGGTATTCCTTTTTCTAGTTCGCCTTCGGCCGTCCTCGTATTATCTTGGGTTTGAAAGTCCACCTTCGGCTTGGTATTTCTTTTCGAGTTCGCCTTCGGCCGTCCTCGTGTTACCCTTTGTTTGAAAGTCCACCTTCGGCTTGGCCTTTATTTTTTGAGGTCGCCTTCGGCCGTCCTCGTATTATCTTGGGTTTGAAAGTCCATCTTTGGCTTGGTCTTTCTTTTCGAGTTCGCCTTCGGCCATCCTCGTGTTACCCTTTGTTTGAAAGTCCACCTTCGGCTTGGTCTTTCTTTTTCGAGGTCACCTTCGGCCGTCCTCGTATTATCTTGGGTTTGAAAGTCCACCTACGGCTTGGTCTTTCTTTTCGAGTTCTCCTTTGGCCGTCCTCGTGTTACCCTTTGTTTGAAAGTCCACCTTCGGCTTGGTCTTTCTTTTTCGAGTTCTCCTTCGGCCGTCCTCGTATTATCTTAGGTTTGAAAGTACACCTTCGACTTGGTCTTTCTTTTTGAGTTTGCCTTCGGCCGTCCGCGCGTTACCCTTTATTTGAAAGCCTACCTTCGGCTTAGTCTTTCCTTTCGAGCTCGCCTTCGGCCGTCCTCGTATTATTTTGTTGTTTGAAAGTCCACCTTCGGCTTGGTCTTTCTTTTTCGAGTTCGCCTTCGGCCGTCCTTGTATTATCTTGGGTTTGAAAGTCCACCTTCGGCTTGGTCTTTCTTTTCGAGTTTGCCTTCGGCCGTCCCCGTATTATCTTGGGTTTGAAAGTCCACCTTCGGCTTGGTCTTTCTTTTCGAGTTCGCCTTCGGTCGTCACCGTATTATCTTGGGTTTGAAAGTCCACCTTCGACTTGGTCTTTCTTTTCGAGTTCGCCTTTGGCCTTCGGCCGTCCTCGTGTTACCCTTTGTTTGATAGTCCACCTTCGGCTTAGTCTTTCCTTTCGAGTTCGCCTTCGGCCGTCCTCGTATTATTTTGTTGTTTGAAAGTCCACCTTCGGCTTGGTCTTTCTTTTTCGAGTTCGCCTTCGGTCATCCTGGTATTATCTTGGGTTTGAAAGTCCACCTTCGGCTTGGTCTTTCTTTTTCGAGTTCGCCTTCGGCCGTCCTTGTATTTTCTTGGGTTTGAAAGTCCACCTTCGGCTTGGTCTTTCTTTTCGAGTTCGCCTTCGGTCGTCACCGTATTATCTTGGGTTTGAAAGTCCACCTTCGGCTTGGTCTTTCTTTTCGAGTTCGCCTTTGGCCTTCGGCCGTCCTCGTGTTACCCTTTGTTTGATAGTCCACCTTCAGCTTAGTCTTTCTTTTTCTAGGTCGCCTTCGTCCGTCCCCGTATTATCTTGGGTTTGAAAGTCCACCTTCGGCTTGGTCTTTCTTTTCGAGTTTGCCTTTGGCCGTCCTCGTGTTACCCTTTGTTTGAAAGTCCACCTTCGGCTTGGTCTTTCTTTTTCGAGTTCGCCTTCGGCCATCCTCATATTATCTTAGGTTTGAAAGTCCGCCTTCGGCTTGGTCTTTCTTTTTGAGTTTTCCTTCGGCCGTCCTCGCATTACCCTTTATTTGAAAGCCTACCTTCGGCTTAGTCTTTCCTTTCGAGTTCGCCTTCGGTCGTCCTCGTATTATTTTGTTGTTTGAAAGTCCACCTTCGGCTTGGTCTTTCTTTTTCGAGTTCACCTTCGGTCGTCCTTGTATTATCTTGGGTTTGAAAGTCCACCTTCGACTTGGTCTTTCTTTTCGAGTTCGCCTTCAGCCGTCCTCATGTTACCCTTTGTTTGAAAGTCTACCTTCGGCTTAGTCTTTCTTTTCGAGTTTGCCTTCGGTCGTCCTCATATTATTTTGTTGTTGGAAAGTCCACCTACGGCTTGGTCTTTCTTTTCGAGTTCGCCTTCGGCCGTCCTCGTGTTACCCTTTGTTTGAAAGTCCACCTTCGGCTTGGTCTTTCTTTTTCGAATTCGCCTTCGGCCGTCCTCGTATTATCTTGGGTTTGAAAGTCCACCATCAGCTTGGTCTTTCTTTTCGAGTTCTCCTTCGGCCTTCCTCGTGTTACCCTTTGTGTGAAAGTCTACCTTCGACTTGGTCTTTCTTTTCGAGTTCGCCTTCGGCCATCGTCGTATTATCTTGGGTTTGAAAGTCCACCTTCGGTTGTTCTTTCTTTTCGAGTTCTCCTTCGTCCGTCCTTTTGTTACCCTTTGTTCGAAAGTCCACCTTTCGGCTTGGTATTCCTTTTTCTAGTTCGCCTTCGGCCGTCCTCGTATTATCTTGGGTTTGAAAGTCCACCTTCGGCTTGGTATTTCTTTTCGAGTTCGCCTTCGGCCGTCCTCGTGTTACCCTTTGTTTGAAAGTCCACCTTCGGCTTGGCCTTTATTTTTTGAGGTCGCCTTCGGCCGTCCTCGTATTATCTTGGGTTTGAAAGTCCATCTTTGGCTTGGTCTTTCTTTTCGAGTTCGCCTTCGGCCATCCTCGTGTTACCCTTTGTTTGAAAGTCCACCTTCGGCTTGGTCTTTCTTTTTCGAGGTCACCTTCGGCCGTCCTCGTATTATCTTGGGTTTGAAAGTCCACCTACGGCTTGGTCTTTCTTTTCGAGTTCTCCTTTGGTCGTCCTCGTGTTACCCTTTGTTTGAAAGTCCACCTTCGGCTTGGTCTTTCTTTTTCGAGTTCTCCTTCGGCCGTCCTCGTATTATCTTAGGTTTGAAAGTACACCTTCGACTTGGTCTTTCTTTTTGAGTTTGCCTTCGGCCGTCCTCGCGTTACCCTTTATTTGAAAGCCTACCTTCGGCTTAGTCTTTCCTTTCGAGTTCGCCTTCGGCCGTCCTCGTATTATTTTGTTGTTTGAAAGTCCACCTTCGGCTTGGTCTTTCTTTTTCGAGTTCGCCTTCGGCCGTCCTTGTATTATCTTGGGTTTGAAAGTCCACCTTCGGCTTGGTCTTTCTTTTCGAGTTCGCCTTCGACCGTCCCCGTATTATCTTGGGTTTGAAAGTCCACCTTCGGCTTGGTCTTTCTTTTCGAGTTCGCCTTCGGTCGTCACCGTATTATCTTGGGTTTGAAAGTCCACCTTCGGCTTGGTCTTTCTTTTCGAGTTCGCCTTTGGCCTTCGGCCGTCCTCGTGTTACCCTTTGTTTGATAGTCCACCTTCGGCTTAGTCTTTCCTTTCGAGTTCGCCTTCGGCCGTCCTCGTATTATTTTGTTGTTTGAAAGTCCACCTTCGGCTTGGTCTTTCTTTTTCGAGTTCGCCTTCGGTCATCCTGGTATTATCTTGGGTTTGAAAGTCCACCTTCGGCTTGGTCTTTCTTTTTCGAGTTCGCCTTTGGCCGTCCTTGTATTTTCTTGGGTTTGAAAGTCCACCTTCGGCTTGGTCTTTCTTTTCGAGTTCGCCTTCGGTCGTCACCGTATTATCTTGGGTTTGAAAGTCCACCTTCGGCTTGGTCTTTCTTTTCGAGTTCGCCTTTGGCCTTCGGCCGTCCTCGTGTTACCCTTTGTTTGATAGTCCACCTTCGGCTTAGTCTTTCTTTTTCTAGGTCGCCTTCGTCCGTCCCCGTATTATCTTGGGTTTGAAATTCCACCTTCGGCTTGGTCTTTCTTTTCGAGTTCGCCTTTGGCCGTCCTCGTGTTACCCTTTGTTTGAAAGTCCACCTTCGGCTTGGTCTTTCTTTTTCGAGTTCGCCTTCGGCCATCCTCATATTATCTTAGGTTTGAAAGTCCGCCTTCGGCTTGGTCTTTCTTTTTGAGTTTGCCTTCGGCCGTCCTCGCGTTACCCTTTATTTGAAAGCCTACCTTCGGCTTAGTCTTTCCTTTCGAGTTCGCCTTCGGCCGTCCTCGTATTATTTTGTTGTTTGAAAGTCAACCTTCGGCTTGGTATTTCTTTTTCGAGTTCGCCTTCGGTCGTCCTTGTATTATCTTGGGTTTGAAAGTCCACCTTCGACTTGGTCTTTCTTTTCGAGTTCGCCTTCAGCCGTCCTCATGTTACCCTTTGTTTGAAAGTCTACATTCGGCTTAGTCTTTCTTTTCGAGTTTGCCTTCGGTCGTCCTCATATTATTTTGTTGTTGGAAAGTCCACCTACGGCTTGGTCTTTCTTTTCGAGTTCGTCTTCGGTCGTCCTCGTGTTACCCTTTGTTTGAAAGTCCACCTTCGGCTTGGTCTTTCTTTTTCGAATTCGCCTTCGGCCGTCCTCGTATTATCTTGGGTTTGAAAGTACACCATCAGCTTGGTCTTTCTTTTCGAGTTCTCCTTCGGCCTTCCTCCCGTTACCCTTTGTGTGAAAGTCTACATTCGACTTGGTCTTTCTTTTCGAGTTCGCCTTCGGCCATCGTCGTATTATCTTGGGTTTGAAAGTCCACCTTCGGTTGTTCTTTCTTTTCGAGTTCTCCTTCGGCCGTCCTTTTGTTACCCTTTGTTCGAAAGTCCACCTTTCGGCTTGGTATTCCTTTTTCTAGTTCGCCTTCGGCCGTCCTCGTATTATCTTGGGTTTGAAAGTCCACCTTCGGCTTGGTATTTCTTTTCGAGTTCGCCTTCGGCCATCCTCGTGTTACCCTTTGTTTGAAAGTCCACCTTCGGCTTGGTCTTTCTTTTTCGAGGTCACCTTCGGCCGTCCTTGTATTATCTTGGGTTTGAAAGTCCACCTACGGCTTGGTCTTTCTTTTCGAGTTCTCCTTTGGCCGTCCTCGTGTTACCCTTTGTTTGAAAGTCCACCTTCGGCTTGGTCTTTCTTTTTCGAGTTCTCCTTCGGCCGTCCTCGTATTATCTTAGGTTTGAAAGTACACCTTCGACTTGGTCTTTCTTTTTGAGTTTGCCTTCGGCCGTCCTCGCGTTACCCTTTATTTGAAATCCTACCTTCGGCTTAGTCTTTCCTTTCGAGTTCTCCTTCGGCCGTCCTCGTATTATTTTGTTGTTTGAAAGTCCACCTTCGGCTTGGTCTTTCTTTTTCGAGTTCGCCTTCGGCCGTCCTTGTATTATCTTGGGTTTGAAAGTCCACCTTCGGCTTGGTCTTTCTTTTCGAGTTCGCCTTCGGCCGTCCCCGTATTATCTTGGGTTTGAAAGTCCACCTTCGGCTTGGTCTTTCTTTTCGAGTTCGCCTTTGGCCTTCGGCCGTCCTCGTGTTACCCTTTGTTTGAAAGTCCACCTTCGGCTTGGCCTTTATTTTTTGAGGTCGCCTTCGGCCGTCCTCGTATTATCTTGGGTTTGAAAGTCCATCTTTGGCTTGGTCTTTCTTTTCGAGTTCGCCTTCGGCCATCCTCGTGTTACCCTTTGTTTGAAAGTCCACCTTCGGCTTGGTCTTTCTTTTTCGAGGTCACCTTCGGCCGTCCTTGTATTATCTTGGGTTTGAAAGTCCACCTACGGCTTGGTCTTTCTTTTCGAGTTCTCCTTTGGCCGTCCTCGTGTTACCCTTTGTTTGAAAGTCCACCTTCGGCTTGGTCTTTCTTTTTCGAGTTCTCCTTCGGCCGTCCTCGTATTATCTTAGGTTTGAAAGTACACCTTCGACTTGGTCTTTCTTTTTGAGTTTGCCTTCGGCCGTCCTCGCGTTACCCTTTATTTGAAATCCTACCTTCGGCTTAGTCTTTCCTTTCGAGTTCTCCTTCGGCCGTCCTCGTATTATTTTGTTGTTTGAAAGTCCACCTTCGGCTTGGTCTTTCTTTTTCGAGTTCGCCTTCGGCCGTCCTTGTATTATCTTGGGTTTGAAAGTCCACCTTCGGCTTGGTCTTTCTTTTCGAGTTCGCCTTCGGCCGTCCCGGTATTATCTTGGGTTTGAAAGTCCACCTTCGGCTTGGTCTTTCTTTTCGAGTTCGCCTTTGGCCTTCGGCCGTCCTCGTGTTACCCTTTGTTTGATAGTCCACCTTCGGCTTAGTCTTTCTTTTTCTAGGTCGCCTTCGTCCGTCCCCGTATTATCTTGGGTTTGAAAGTCCACCTTCGGCTTGGTCTTTCTTTTCGAGTTCGCCTTTGGTCGTCCTCGTGTTACCCTTTGTTTGAAAGTCCACCTTCGGCTTGGTCTTTCTTTTTCGAGTTCGCCTTCGGCCATCCTCATATTATCTTAGGTTTGAAAGTCCGCCTTCGGCTTGGTCTTTCTTTTTGAGTTTGCCTTCGGCCGTCCTCGCGTTACCCTTTATTTGAAAGCCTACCTTCGGCTTAGTCTTTCCTTTCGAGTTCGCCTTCGGCCGTCCTCGTATTATTTTGTTGTTTGAAAGTCCACCTTCGGCTTGGTCTTTCTTTTTCGAGTTCGCCTTCGGTCGTCCTTGTATTATCTTGGGTTTGAAAGTCCACCTTCGACTTGGTCTTTCTTTTCGAGTTCGCCTTCGGCCGTCCTCATGTTACCCGTTGTTTGAAAGTCTACCTTCGGCTTAGTCTTTCTTTTCGAGTTCGCCTTCGGCCGTCCTCATATTATTTTGTTGTTGGAAAGTTCACCTACGGCTTGGTCTTTCTTTTCGAGTTCGCCTTTGGCCTTCGGCCGTCCTCGTGTTACCCTTTGTTTAAAAGTCCACCTTCGGCTTGGTCTTTCTTTTTCGAATTCGCCTTCGGCCGTCCTCGTATTATCTTGGGTTTGAAAGTCCACCATCAGCTTGGTCTTTCTTTTCAAGTTCTCCTTCGGCCGTCCTCGTGTTACCCTTTGTGTGAAAGTCTACCTTCGACTTGGTCTTTCTTTTCGAGTTCGCCTTCGGCCATCGTCGTATTATCTTGGGTTTGAAAGTCCACCTTCGGTTGTTCTTTCTTTTCTAGTTCTCCTTCGGTCGTCCTCGTGTTACCCTTTGTTCGAAAGTCCACCTTTCGGCTTGATATTCCTTTTTCTAGTTCGCCTTCGGCCGTCCTCGTATTATCTTGGGTTTGAAAGTCCACCTTCGGCTTGGTATTTCTTTTCGAGTTCGCCTTCGGCCGTCCTCGTGTTACCCTTTGTTTGAAAGTCCACCTTCGGCTTGGCCTTTATTTTTTGAGGTCGCCTTCGGCCGTCCTCGTATTATCTTGGGTTTGAAAGTCCATCTTTGGCTTGGTCTTTCTTTTCGAGTTCGCCTTCGGCCATCCTCGTGTTACCCTTTGTTTGAAAGTCCACCTTCGGCTTGGTCTTTCTTTTTCGAGGTCACCTTCGGCCGTCCTTGTATTATCTTGGGTTTGAAAGTCCACCTACGGCTTGGTCTTTCTTTTCGAGTTCTCCTTTGGCCGTCCTCGTGTTACCCTTTGTTTGAAAGTCCACCTTCGGCTTGGTCTTTCTTTTTCGAGTTCTCCTTCGGCCGTCCTCGTATTATCTTAGGTTTGAAAGTACACCTTCGACTTGGTCTTTCTTTTTGAGTTTGCCTTCGGCCGTCCTCGCGTTACCCTTTATTTGAAATCCTACCTTCGGCTTAGTCTTTCCTTTCGAGTTCTCCTTCGGCCGTCCTCGTATTATTTTGTTGTTTGAAAGTCCACCTTCGGCTTGGTCTTTCTTTTTCGAGTTCGCCTTCGGCCGTCCTTGTATTATCTTGGGTTTGAACGTCCACCTTCGGCTTGGTCTTTCTTTTCGAGTTCGCCTTCGGTCGTCCCCGTATTATCTTGGGTTTGAAAGTCCACCTTCGGCTTGGTCTTTCTTTTCGAGTTCGCCTTTGGCCTTCGGCCGTCCTCGTGTTACCCTTTGTTTGAAAGTCCACCTTCGGCTTGGTCTTTATTTTTCGAATTTGCCTTCGGCCATCCTCGTATTATCTTGGGTTTGAAAGTCCACCATCAGCTTGGTCTTTCTTTTCGAGTTCTCCTTCGGCCTTCCTCGTGTTACCCTTTGTGTGAAAGTCCACCTTCGGCTTGGTCTTTCTTTTTGAGTTTGCCTTCGGCCTTCCTCGTGTTACCCTTTATTTGAAAGCCTACCTTCGCCTTAGTCTTTCCTTTCGAGTTCTCCTTCGGCCGTCCTCGTATTATTTTGTTGTTTGAAAGTCCACCTTCGGCTTGGTCTTTCTTTTTCGAGTTCGCCTTCGGTCATCCTTGTATTATCTTGGGTTTGAAAGTCCACCTTCGGCTTGGTCTTTCTTTTTCGAGTTCGCCTTCGGCCGTCCTTGTATTTTCTTGGGTTTCAAAGTCCACCTTCGGCTTGGTCTTTCTTTTTGAGTTCGCCTTCGGCCGTCCCCGTATTATCTTGGGTTTGAAAGTCCACCTTCGGCTTGGTCTTTCTTTTCGAGTTTGCCTTTGGCCTTCGGCCGTCCTCGTGTTACCCTTTGTTTGATAGTCCACCTCCGGCTTAGTCTTTCTTTTTCTAGGTCGCCTTCGTCCGTCCCCGTATTATCTTGGGTTTGAAAGTCCACCTTCGGCTTGGTCTTTTATTTCGAGTTTGCCTTTGGCCGTCCTCATGTTACCCTTTGTTTGAAAGTCCACCTTCGGCTTGGTCTTTCTTTTTCGAGTTCGCCTTCGGCCGTCCTCATATTATCTTAGGTTTGAAAGTCCGCCTTCGGCTTGGTCTTTCTTTTTGAGTTTGCCTTCGCCCGTCCTCGCGTTACCCTTTATTTGAAAGCCTACCTTCGGCTTAGTCTTTCCTTTCGAGTTCGCCTTCGGCCGTCCTCGTATTATTTTGTTGTTTGAAAGTCCACCTTCGGCTTGGTCTTTCTTTTTCGAGTTCGCCTACGGTCGTCCTTGTATTATCTTGGGTTTGAAAGTCCACCTTCGACTTGGTCTTTCTTTTCGAGTTCGCCTTCGGCCGTCCTCATGTTACCCTTTGTTTGAAATTCTACCTTCGGCTTAGTCTTTCTTTTCGAGTTTGCCTTCGGTCGTCCTCATATTATTTTGTTGTTGGAAAGTCCACCTACGGCTTGGTCTTTCTTTTCGAGTTCGCCTTTGGCCTTCGGCCGTCCTCGTGTTACCCTTTGTTTAAAAGTCCACCTTCGGCTTGGTCTTTCTTTTTCGAATTCGCCTTCGGCCGTCCTCGTATTATCTTGGGTTTGAAAGTCCACCATCAGCTTGGTTTTTCTTTTCAAGTTCTCCTTCGGCCGTCCTCGTGTTACCCTTTGTGTGAAAGTCTACCTTCGACTTGGTCTTTCTTTTCGAGTTTGCCTTCGGCCATCGTCGTATTATCTTGGGTTTGAAAGTCCACCTTCGGTTGTTCTTTCTTTTCTAGTTCTCCTTCGGTCGTCCTCGTGTTACCCTTTGTTCGAAAGTCCACCTTTCGGCTTGATATTCCTTTTTCTAGTTCGCCTTCGGCCATCCTCGTATTATCTTGGGTTTGAAAGTCCACCTTCGGCTTGGTATTTCTTTTCGAGTTCGCCTTCGGCCGTCCTCGTGTTACACTTTGTTTGAAAGTCCACCTTCGGCTTGGTCTTTCTTTTCGAGTTCTCCTTCTGCCGTCCTCGCTTTACCCTTTATTTGAAAGCCTACCTTCGGCTTAGTCTTTCTTTTCGAGTTCGTCTTCGGCCATCCTCGTATTGTTTTGTTGTTTGAAAGTCCACCTTTGGCTTGGTCTTTCTTTTTTGAGGTCGCCTTCGATCGTCCTCGAATTATCTTGGGTTTGAAAGTCCACCTACGGCTTGGCCTTTCTTTTCGTGTTCGCCTTTGGTCGTCCTCGTGTTACCCTTTGTTTAAAGTCCACCTTCGGCTTGGTCTTTCTTTTTCGAGTTCGCCTTCGGCCGTCCTCGTATTATCTTAGGTTTGAAAGTCCACCTTCGGCTTGGTCTTTCTTTTCGAGTTCGTCTTCGGCCGTCCTCGCTTTACCCTTTATTTGAAAGCCTACCTTCGGCTTAGTCTTTCTTTTCGAGTTCGCCTTCGGCCGTCCTCGTATTATTTTGTTGTTTGAAAGTGCACCTTCGGCTTGGTCTTTCTTTTCGAGTTCGCCTTCGGCCATCCTCGTGTTACCCTTTGTTTGAAAGTCCACCTTCGGCTTGGTCTTTCTTTTTCGAGGTCACCTTCGGCCGTCCTTGTATTATCTTGGGTTTGAAAGTCCACCTACGGCTTGGTCTTTCTTTTCGAGTTCTCCTTTGGCCGTCCTCGTGTTACCCTTTGTTTGAAAGTCCACCTTCGGCTTGGTCTTTCTTTTTCGAGTTCTCCTTCGGCCGTCCTCGTATTATCTTAGGTTTGAAAGTACACCTTCGACTTGGTCTTTCTTTTTGAGTTTGCCTTCGGCCGTCCTCGCGTTACCCTTTATTTGAAATCCTACCTTCGGCTTAGTCTTTCCTTTCGAGTTCTCCTTCGGCCCTCCTCGTATTATTTTGTTGTTTGAAAGTCCACCTTCGGCTTGGTCTTTCTTTTTCGAGTTCGCCTTCGGCCGTCCTCGTATTATCTTAGGTTTGAAAGTCCACCTTCGGCTTGGTCTTTCTTTTCGAGTTCGTCTTCGGCCGTCCTCGCTTTACCCTTTATTTGAAAGCCTACCTTCGGCTTAGTCTTTCTTTTCGAGTTCGCCTTCGGCCGTCCTCGTATTATTTTGTTGTTTGAAAGTGCACCTTAGGCTTGGTCTTTCTTTTCGAGTTCGCCTTCGGCCATCCTCGTGTTACCCTTTGTTTGAAAGTCCACCTTCGGCTTGGTCTTTCTTTTTCGAGGTCACCTTCGGCCGTCCTTGTATTATCTTGGGTTTGAAAGTCCACCTACGGCTTGGTCTTTCTTTTCGAGTTCTCCTTTGGCCGTCCTCGTGTTACCCTTTGTTTGAAAGTCCACCTTCGGCTTGGTCTTTCTTTTTCGAGTTCTCCTTCGGCCGTCCTCGTATTATCTTAGGTTTGAAAGTACACCTTCGACTTGGTCTTTCTTTTTGAGTTTGCCTTCGGCCGTCCTCGCGTTACCCTTTATTTGAAATCCTACCTTCGGCTTAGTCTTTCCTTTCGAGTTCTCCTTCGGCCCTCCTCGTATTATTTTGTTGTTTGAAAGTCCACCTTCGGCTTGGTCTTTCTTTTTCGAGTTCGCCTTCGGCCGTCCTTGTATTATCTTGGGTTTGAAAGTCCACCTTCGGCTTGGTCTTTCTTTTCGAGTTCGCCTTCGGCCGTCCCCGTATTATCTTGGGTTTGAAAGTCCACCTTCGGCTTGGTCTTTCTTTTCGAGTTCGCCTTTGGCCTTCGGCCGTCCTCGTGTTACCCTTTGTTTGAAAGTCCACCTTCGGCTTGGTCTTTATTTTTCGAATTTGCCTTCGGCCATCCTCGTATTATCTTGGGTTTGAAAGTCCACCATCAGCTTGGTCTTTCTTTTCGAGTTCTCCTTCGGCCTTCCTCGTGTTACCCTTTGTGTGAAAGTCCACCTTCGGCTTGGTCTTTCTTTTTGAGTTTGCCTTCGGCCGTCCTCGCGTTACCCTTTATTTGAAAGCCTACCTTCGGCTTAGTCTTTCCTTTCAAGTTCGCCTTCAGCCGTCCTCGTATTATTTTGTTGTTTGAAAGTCCAGCTTCGGCTTGGTCTTTCTTTTTCGAGTTCGCCTACGGTCGTCCTTGTATTATCTTGGGTTTGAAAGTCCACCTTCGACTTGGTCTTTCTTTTCGAGTTCGCCTTCGGCCGTCCTCATGTTACCCTTTGTTTGAAATTCTACCTTCGGCTTAGTCTTTCTTTTCGAGTTTGCCTTCGGTCGTCCTCATATTATTTTGTTGTTGGAAAGTCCACCTACGGCTTGGTCTTTCTTTTCGAGTTCGCCTTTGGCCTTCGGCCGTCCTCGTGTTACCCTTTGTTTAAAAGTCCACCTTCGGCTTGGTCTTTCTTTTTCGAATTCGCCTTCGGCCGTCCTCGTATTATCTTGGGTTTGAAAGTCCACCATCAGCTTGGTCTTTCTTTTCAAGTTCTCCTTCGGCCGTCCTCGTGTTACCCTTTGTGTGAAAGTCTACCTTCGACTTGGTCTTTCTTTTCGAGTTCGCCTTCGGCCATCGTCGTATTATCTTGGGTTTGAAAGTCCACCTTCGGTTGTTCTTTCTTTTCTAGTTCTCCTTCGGCCGTCCTCGTGTTACCCTTTGTTCGAAAGTCCACCTTTCGGCTTGATATTCCTTTTTCTAGTTCGCCTTCGGCCATCCTCGTATTATCTTGGGTTTGAAAGTCCACCTTCGGCTTGGTATTTCTTTTCGAGTTCGCCTTCGGCCGTCCTCGTGTTACACTTTGTTTGAAAGTCCACCTTCGGCTTGGTCTTTCTTTTCGAGTTCGCCTTCTGCCGTCCTCGCTTTACCCTTTATTTGAAAGCCTACCTTCAGCTTAGTCTTTCTTTTCGAGTTCGTCTTCGGCCATCCTCGTATTGTTTTGTTGTTTGAAAGTCCACCTTCGGCTTGGTCTTTCTTTTTCGAGGTCGCCTTCGATCGTCCTCGAATTATCTTGGGTTTGAAAGTCCACCTACGGCTTGGCCTTTCTTTTCGTGTTCGCCTTTGGTCGTCCTCGTGTTACCCTTTGTTTGAAAGTCCACCTTCGGCTTGGTCTTTCTTTTTCGAGTTCGCCTTCGGCCGTCCTCGTATTATCTTAGGTTTGAAAGTCCACCTTCGGCTTGGTCTTTCTTTTCGAGTTCGTCTTCGGCCGTCCTCGCTTTACCCTTTATTTGAAAGCCTACCTTCGGCTTAGTCTTTCTTTTCAAGTTCGCCTTCGGCCGTCCTCGTATTATTTTGTTGTTTGAAAGTGCACCTTCGGCTTGGTCTTTCTTTTCGAGTTCGCCTTCGGCCATCCTCGTGTTACCCTTTGTTTGAAAGTCCACCTTCGGCTTGGTCTTTCTTTTTCGAGGTCACCTTCGGCCGTCCTTGTATTATCTTGGGTTTGAAAGTCCACCTATGGCTTGGTCTTTCTTTTCGAGTTCTCCTTTGGCCGTCCTCGTGTTACCCTTTGTTTGAAAGTCCACCTTCGGCTTGGTCTTTCTTTTCGAGTTCGCCTTTGGCCTTCGGCCGTCCTCGTGTTACCCTTTGTTTGAAAGTCCACCTTCGGCTTGGTCTTTATTTTTCGAATTTGCCTTCGGCCATCCTCGTATTATCTTGGGTTTGAAAGTCCACCATCAGCTTGGTCTTTCTTTTCGAGTTCTCCTTCGGCCTTCCTCGTGTTACCCTTTGTGTGAAAGTCCACCTTCGGCTTGGTCTTTCTTTTTGAGTTTGCCTTCGGCCTTCCTCGTGTTACCCTTTATTTGAAAGCCTACCTTTGCCTTAGTCTTTCCTTTCGAGTTCTCCTTCGGCCGTCCTCGTATTATTTTGTTGTTTGAAAGTCCACCTTCGGCTTGGTCTTTCTTTTTCGAGTTCGCCTTCGGTCATCCTTGTATTATCTTGGGTTTGAAAGTCCACCTTCGGCTTGGTCTTTCTTTTTCGAGTTCGCCTTCGGCCGTCCTTGTATTTTCTTGGGTTTCAAAGTCCACCTTCGGCTTGGTCTTTCTTTTTGAGTTCGCCTTCGGCCGTCCCCGTATTATCTTGGGTTTGAAAGTCCACCTTCGGCTTGGTCTTTCTTTTCGAGTTTGCCTTTGGCCTTCGGCCGTCCTCGTGTTACCCTTTGTTTGATAGTCCACCTCCGGCTTAGTCTTTCTTTTTCTAGGTCGCCTTCGTCCGTCCCCGTATTATCTTGGGTTTGAAAGTCCACCTTCGGCTTGGTCTTTTATTTCGAGTTTGCCTTTGGCCGTCCTCATGTTACCCTTTGTTTGAAAGTCCACCTTCGGCCGTCCTCATATTATCTTAGGTTTGAAAGTCCGCCTTCGGCTTGGTCTTTCTTTTTGAGTTTGCCTTCGCCCGTCCTCGCGTTACCCTTTATTTGAAAGCCTACCTTCGGCTTAGTCTTTCCTTTCGAGTTCGCCTTCGGCCGTCCTCGTATTATTTTGTTGTTTGAAAGTCCACCTTCGGCTTGGTCTTTCTTTTTCGAGTTCGCCTACGGTCGTCCTTGTATTATCTTGGGTTTGAAAGTCCACCTTCGACTTGGTCTTTCTTTTCGAGTTCGCCTTCGGCCGTCCTCATGTTACCCTTTGTTTGAAATTCTACCTTCGGCTTAGTCTTTCTTTTCGAGTTTTCCTTCGGTCGTCCTCATATTATTTTGTTGTTGGAAAGTCCACCTACGGCTTGGTCATTCTTTTCGAGTTCGCCTTTGGCCTTCGGCCGTCCTCGTGTTACCCTTTGTTTAAAAGTCCACCTTCGGCTTGGTCTTTCTTTTTCGAATTCGCCTTCGGCCGTCCTCGTATTATCTTGGGTTTGAAAGTCCACCATCAGCTTGGTCTTTCTTTTCAAGTTCTCCTTCGGCCGTCCTCGTGTTACCCTTTGTGTGAAAGTCTACCTTCGACTTGGTCTTTCTTTTCGAGTTCGCCTTCGGCCATCGTCGTATTATCTTGGGTTTGAAAGTCCACCTTCGGTTGTTCTTTCTTTTCTAGTTCTCCTTCGGCCGTCCTCGTGTTACCCTTTGTTCGAAAGTCCACCTTTCGGCTTGATATTCCTTTTTCTAGTTCGCCTTCAGCCGTCCTCGTATTATCTTGGGTTTGAAAGTCCACCTTCGGCTTGGTATTTCTTTTCGAGTTCGCCTTCGGCCGTCCTCGTGTTACACTTTGTTTGAAAGTCCACCTTCGGCTTGGTCTTTCTTTTCGAGTTCGCCTTCTGCCGTCCTCGCTTTACCCTTTATTTGAAAGCCTACCTTCGGCTTAGTCTTTCTTTTCGAGTTCGTCTTCGGCCATCCTCGTATTGTTTTGTTGTTTGAAAGTCCACCTTCGGCTTGGTCTTTCTTTTTCGAGGTCGCCTTCGATCGTCCTCGAATTATCTTGGGTTTGAAAGTCCACCTACGGCTTGGCCTTTCTTTTCGAGTTCGCCTTTGGTCGTCCTCGTGTTACCCTTTGTTTGAAAGTCCACCTTCGGCTTGGTCTTTCTTTTTCGAGTTCGCCTTCGGCCGTCCTCGTATTATCTTAGGTTTGAAAGTCCACCTTCGGCTTGGTCTTTCTTTTCGAGTTCGTCTTCGGCCGTCCTCGCTTTACCCTTTATTTGAAAGCCTACCTTCGGTTTAGTCTTTCTTTTCGAGTTCGCCTTCGGCCGTCCTCGTATTATTTTGTTGTTTGAAAGTGCACCTTCGGCTTTGTCTTTCTTCTTCGAGTTCGCCTTCGGCCATCCTTGTATTATCTTGGGTTTGAAAGTCCACCTTCGGCTTGGTCTTTCTTTTCGAGTTCGCCTTCGGCCGTCCCCGTATTATCTTGGGTTTGAAAGTCCACCTTCGGCTTGGTCTTTCTTTTCGAGTTCGCCTTCGGCCGTCCTCGCGTTAGCCTTTGTTTGAAAGTCTACCTTCGGCTTAGTCTTTCTTTTCGAGTTCGCCTTAGGTTGTCCTCGTATTATTTTGTTGTTGGAAAATCCACCTTCAGCTTGGTCTTTCTTTTCGAGTTCGCCTTCGGCCGTCCTCGTGTTACACTTTGTTTGAATCGGCCGTCCTCGTATTATCTTGGGGTTGAAAGTCCACCATCGGCTTGGTCTTTCTTTTCGAGTTTGCCTTCGGCCGTCCCCGTGTTACCCTTTGTGTGAAAGTCTACCTTCGGCTTAGTCTTTCTTTTCGAGTTCACCTTCGGCCGTTCTCGAATTATCTTGGGTTTGAAAGTCCACCTTCGGCTTGGTCTTTCTTTTTCGAGTTCGCCTTTGGTCGTCCTTGTATTATCTTGGGTTTGAAAGTCCACCTTTGGCTTGGTCTTTCTTTCGAGTTCGCCTTCGGTCGTCCTCATGTTACCCTTTGTTTGAAAGTCTACCTTCGGCTTAGTCTTTCTTTTCGAGTTTGCCTTCGGCCGTCCTCATATTATTTTGTTGTTGGAAAGTCCACCTACGGCTTGGTCTTTCTTTTCGAGTTCGCCTTCGGCCGTCCTCGTGTTACCCTTTGTTTGAAAGTCCACCGTCCTCGTATTATCTTGGGTTTGAAAGTCCACCATCGGCTTGGTCTTTCTTTTCGAGTTCGCCTTCGGCCGTCCTCGTGTTACCCTTTGTTTGAAAGTCCACCTTCGGCTTGGTATTCCTTTTTCGAGTTCGCCTTCGGCCTTCCACGTATTATCTTGGGTTTGAAAGTCCACCTTCGGCTTGGTATTTCCTTTCGAGTTCGCCTTCGGCCGTCCTCGTGTTTCCCTTTGTTTGAAAGTCCACCTTCGGCTTGGCCTTTATTTTTTGAGGTCGCCTTCGGCCGTCCTCGTCTTATCTTGGGTTTGAAAGTCCACCTTCGGCTTGGTCTTTCTTTTCGAGTTCGCCTTCGGCCATCCTCATGTTACCCTTTGTTTGAAAGTCCACCTTCGGCTTGGTCTTTCTTTTTCGAGGTCGCCTTCGGCCGTCCTCGTATTATCTTGGGTTTGAAAGTCCACCTTCTGGTTGGTCTTTCTTTTCGAGTTCACCTTTGGCCGTCCACGTGTTACCCTTTATTTGAAAGCCTACCTTCGGCTTAGTCTTTCTTTTCGAGTTCGCCTTCGGCCGTCCTCGTATTATTTTGTTGTTGGAAAGTCCACCTTCGGCTTGGTCTTTCTTTTCGAGTTCGCCTTCGGCCATCCTCATGTTACCCTTTGTTTGAAAGTCCACCTTCGGCTTGGTCTTTCTTTCTCGAGGTCGCCTTCGGTTGTCCTCGAATTATCTTGGGTTTGAAAGTCCACCTTCGGCTTGGTCTTTCTTTTCGAGTTCGCCTTTGGCCTTCGGCCGTCCTCGTGTTACCCTTTGTTTGATAGTCCACCTACGGCTTAGTCTTTCTTTTTCTAGGTCGCCTTCGTCCGTCCCCGTATTATCTTGGGTTTGAAAGTCCACCTTCGGCTTGGTCTTTCTTTTCGAGTTCGCCTATGGCCGTCCTCGTGTTACCCTTTGTTTGAAAGTCCACCTTCGGCTTGGTCTTTCTTTTTCGAGTTCGCCTTCGGCCATCCTCATATTATCTTAGGTTTGAAAGTCCGCCTTCGGCTTGGTCTTTCTTTTTGAGTTTACCTTCGGCCGTCCTCGCGTTACCCTTTATTTAAAAGCCTACCTTCGGCTTAGTCTTTCCTTTCGTGTTCGCCTTCGGCCGTCCTCGTATTATTTTGTTGTTTGAAAGTCCACCTTTGGCTTGGTCTTTCTTTTTCGAGTTCGCCTTCGGTCGTCCTTGTATTATCTTGGGTTTGAAAGTCCACCTTCGACTTGGTCTTTCTTTTCGAGTTCGCCTTCGGCCGTCCTCATGTTACCCTTTGTTTGAAAGTCTACCTTCGGCTTAGTCTTTCTTTTCGAGTTTACCTTCGGTCGTCCTCATATTATTTTGTTGTTGGAAAGTCCACCTACGGCTTGGTCTTTCTTTTCGAGTTCGCCTTCGGCCGTCCTCGTGTTACCCTTTGTTTGAAAGTCCACCTTCGGCTTGGTCTTTCTTTTTCGAATTCGCCTTCGGCCGTCCTTGTATTATCTTGGGTTTGAAAGTCCACCATCAGCTTGGTCTTTCTTTTCGAGTTCTCCTTCGGCCTTCCTCGTGTTACCCTTTGTGTGAAAGTCTACCTTCGATTTGGTCTTTCTTTTTGAGTTCGCCTTCGGCCATCGTGGTATTATCTTGGGTTTGAAAGTCCACCTTCGGTTGTTCTTTCTTTTCGAGTTCTCCTTCGGCCGTCCTTTTGTTACCCTTTGTTCGAAAGTCCACCTTTCGGCTTGGTATTCCTTTTTCTAGTTCGCCTTCGGCCGTCCTCGTATTATCTTGGGTTTGAAAGTCCACCTTCGGCTTGGTATTTCTTTTCGAGTTCGCCTTCGGGCGTCCTCGTGTTACCCTTTGTTTGAAAGTCCACCTTCGGCTTGGCCTTTATTTTTTGAGGTCGCCTTCGGCCGTCCTCGTATTATCTTGGGTTTGAAAGTCCATCTTTGGCTTGGTCTTTCTTTTCGAGTTCGCCTTCGGCCATCCTCGTGTTACCCTTTGTTTGAAAGTCCTTCTTCGGCTTGGTCTTTCTTTTTCGAGGTCACCTTCGGCCGTCCTCGTATTATCTTGGGTTTGAAAGTCCACCTACGGCTTGGTCTTTCTTTTCGAGTTCGCCTTTGGGCGTCCTCGTGTTACCCTTTGTTTGAAAGTCCACCTTCGGCTTGGTCTTTCTTTTTCGAGTTCTCCTTCGGCCGCCCTCGTATTATCTTAGGTTTGAAAGTACACCTTCGACTTGGTCTTTCTTTTTGAGTTTGCCTTCGGCCGTCCTCGTGTTACGCTTTATTTGAAAGCCTACCTTCGGCTTATTCTTTCCTTTCGAGTTCGCCTTCGGCCGTCCTCGTATTATTTTGTTGTTTGAAAGTCCACCTTCGGCTTGGTCTTTCTTTTTCGAGTTCGCCTTCGGTCATCCTTGTATTATCTTGGGTTTGAAAGTCCACCTTCGGCTTGGTCTTTCTTTTTCGAGTTCGCCTTCGGCCGTCCTTGTATTATCTTGGGTTTGAAAGTCCACCTTCGGCTTGGTCTTTCTTTTCGAGTTCGCCTTCGGCCGTCCCCGTATTATCTTGGGTTTGAAAGTCCACCTTCGGCTTGGTCTTTCTTTTCGAGTTCGCCTTTGGCCTTCGGCCGTCCTCGTGTTACCCTTTGTTTGAAAGTCCACCTTCGGCTTGGTCTTTCTTTTTCGAATTCGCCTTCGGCCGTCCTCGTATTATCTTGGGTTTGAAAGTCCACCATCAGTTTGGTCTTTCTTTTCGAGTTCTCCTTCGGCCATCCTCGTGTTACCCTTTGTGTGAAAGTCTACCTTCGACTTGGTCTTTCTTTTCGAGTTCGCCTTCGGCCATCGTCGTATTATCTTGGGTTTGAAAGTCCACCTTCGGTTGTTCTTTCTTTTCGAGTTCTCCTTCGGCCGTCCTCGTGTTACCCTTTGTTCGAAAGTCCACCTTTCGGCTTGGTATTCCTTTTTCTAGTTCGCCTTCGGCCATCCTTGTATTATCTTGGGTTTGAAAGTCCATCTTCGGCTTGGTCTTTCTTTTCGAGTTCGCCTTCGGCCATCCTCGTGTTACCCATTGTTTGAAAGTCCACCTTCGGCTTGGTCTTTCTTTTTCGAGGTCACCTTCGGCCGTCCTCGTATTATCTTGGGTTTGAAAGTCCACCTACGGCTTGGTCTTTCTTTTCGAGTTCGCCTTTGGCCGTCCTCGTGTTACCCTTTGTTTGAAAGTCCACCTTCGGCTTGGTCTTTCTTTTTGAGTTTGCCTTCGGCCTTCCTCGTGTTACCCTTTATTTGAAAGCCTACCTTCGGCTTAGTCTTTCCTTTCGAGTTCTCCTTCGGTCGTCCTCGTATTATTTTGTTGTTTGAAAGTCCACCTTTGGCTTGGTCTTTCTTTTTCGAGTTCGCCTTCGGTCGTCCTTGTATTATCTTGGGTTTGAAAGTCCACCTTCGACTTGGTCTTTCTTTTCGAGTTCGCCTTCGGCCGTCCTCATGTTACCCTTTGTTTGAAAGTCTACCTTCGGCTTAGTCTTTCTTTTCGAGTTTACCTTCGGTCGTCCTCATATTATTTTGTTGTTGGAAAGTCCACCTACGGCTTGGTCTTTCTTTTCGAGTTCGCCTTCGGCCGTCCTCGTGTTACCCTTTGTTTGAAAGTCCACCTTCGGCTTGGTCTTTCTTTTTCGAATTCGCCTTCGGCCGTCCTTGTATTATCTTGGGTTTGAAAGTCCACCATCAGCTTGGTCTTTCTTTTCGAGTTCTCCTTCGGCCTTCCTCGTGTTACCCTTTGTGTGAAAGTCTACCTTCGATTTGGTCTTTCTTTTCGAGTTCGCCTTCGGCCATCCTCATATTATCTTAGGTTTGAAAGTCCGCCTTCGGCTTGGTCTTTCTTTTTGAGTTTACCTTCGGCCGTCCTCGCGTTACCCTTTATTTAAAAGCCTACCTTCGGCTTAGTCTTTCCTTTCGTGTTCGCCTTCGGCCGTCCTCGTATTATTTTGTTGTTTGAAAGTCCACCTTTGGCTTGGTCTTTCTTTTTCGAGTTCGCCTTCGGTCGTCCTTGTATTATCTTGGGTTTGAAAGTCCACCTTCGACTTGGTCTTTCTTTTCGAGTTCGCCTTCGGCCGTCCTCATGTTACCCTTTGTTTGAAAGTCTACCTTCGGCTTAGTCTTTCTTTTCGAGTTTACCTTCGGTCGTCCTCATATTATTTTGTTGTTGGAAAGTCCACCTACGGCTTGGTCTTTCTTTTCGAGTTCGCCTTCGGCCGTCCTCGTGTTACCCTTTGTTTGAAAGTCCACCTTCGGCTTGGTCTTTCTTTTTCGAATTCGCCTTCGGCCGTCCTTGTATTATCTTGGGTTTGAAAGTCCACCATCAGCTTGGTCTTTCTTTTCGAGTTCTCCTTCGGCCTTCCTCGTGTTACCCTTTGTGTGAAAGTCTACCTTCGATTTGGTCTTTCTTTTCGAGTTCGCCTTCGGCCATCGTGGTATTATCTTGGGTTTGAAAGTCCACCTTCGGTTGTTCTTTCTTTTCGAGTTCTCCTTCGGCCGTCCTTTTGTTACCCTTTGTTCGAAAGTCCACCTTTCGGCTTGGTATTCCTTTTTCTAGTTCGCCTTCGGCCGTCCTCGTATTATCTTGGGTTTGAAAGTCCACCTTCGGCTTGGTATTTCTTTTCGAGTTCGCCTTCGGGCGTCCTCGTGTTACCCTTTGTTTGAAAGTCCACCTTCGGCTTGGCCTTTATTTTTTGAGGTCGCCTTCGGCCGTCCTCGTATTATCTTGGGTTTGAAAGTCCATCTTTGGCTTGGTCTTTCTTTTCGAGTTCGCCTTCGGCCATCCTCGTGTTACCCTTTGTTTGAAAGTCCTTCTTCGGCTTGGTCTTTCTTTTTCGAGGTCACCTTCGGCCGTCCTCGTATTATCTTGGGTTTGAAAGTCCACCTACGGCTTGGTCTTTCTTTTCGAGTTCGCCTTTGGGCGTCCTCGTGTTACCCTTTGTTTGAAAGTCCACCTTCGGCTTGGTCTTTCTTTTTCGAGTTCTCCTTCGGCCGCCCTCGTATTATCTTAGGTTTGAAAGTACACCTTCGACTTGGTCTTTCTTTTTGAGTTTGCCTTCGGCCGTCCTCGTGTTACGCTTTATTTGAAAGCCTACCTTCGGCTTATTCTTTCCTTTCGAGTTCGCCTTCGGCCGTCCTCGTATTATTTTGTTGTTTGAAAGTCCACCTTCGGCTTGGTCTTTCTTTTTCGAGTTCGCCTTCGGTCATCCTTGTATTATCTTGGGTTTGAAAGTCCACCTTCGGCTTGGTCTTTCTTTTTCGAGTTCGCCTTCGGCCGTCCTTGTATTATCTTGGGTTTGAAAGTCCACCTTCGGCTTGGTCTTTCTTTTCGAGTTCGCCTTCGGCCGTCCCCGTATTATCTTGGGTTTGAAAGTCCACCTTCGGCTTGGTCTTTCTTTTCGAGTTCGCCTTTGGCCTTCGGCCGTCCTCGTGTTACCCTTTGTTTGAAAGTCCACCTTCGGCTTGGTCTTTCTTTTTCGAATTCGCCTTCGGCCGTCCTCGTATTATCTTGGGTTTGAAAGTCCACCATCAGTTTGGTCTTTCTTTTCGAGTTCTCCTTCGGCCATCCTCGTGTTACCCTTTGTGTGAAAGTCTACCTTCGACTTGGTCTTTCTTTTCGAGTTCGCCTTCGGCCATCGTCGTATTATCTTGGGTTTGAAAGTCCACCTTCGGTTGTTCTTTCTTTTCGAGTTCTCCTTCGGCCGTCCTCGTGTTACCCTTTGTTCGAAAGTCCACCTTTCGGCTTGGTATTCCTTTTTCTAGTTCGCCTTCGGCCATCCTTGTATTATCTTGGGTTTGAAAGTCCATCTTCGGCTTGGTCTTTCTTTTCGAGTTCGCCTTCGGCCATCCTCGTGTTACCCATTGTTTGAAAGTCCACCTTCGGCTTGGTCTTTCTTTTTCGAGGTCACCTTCGGCCGTCCTCGTATTATCTTGGGTTTGAAAGTCCACCTACGGCTTGGTCTTTCTTTTCGAGTTCGCCTTTGGCCGTCCTCGTGTTACCCTTTGTTTGAAAGTCCACCTTCGGCTTGGTCTTTCTTTTTGAGTTTGCCTTCGGCCTTCCTCGTGTTACCCTTTATTTGAAAGCCTACCTTCGGCTTAGTCTTTCCTTTCGAGTTCTCCTTCGGTCGTCCTCGTATTATTTTGTTGTTTGAAAGTCCACCTTCGGCTTGGTCTTTCTTTTTCGAGTTCGCCTTCGGTCATCCTTGTATTATCTTGGGTTTGAAAGTCCACCTTCGGCTTGGTCTTTCTTTTTCGAGTTCGCCTTCGGCCGTCCTTGTATTTTCTTGGGTTTGAAAGTCCACCTTCAGCTTGGTCTTTCTTTTCGAGTTCGCCTTCGGCCGTCCCCGTTGTAATACCCCAAAATTTGCTCTCCCCTTTGTCATCATAGCATGGCATTATCATTTATCATATCATATCCATCTCATTAGCATTGCATTGCATTTAACATAGAAAAATGAAGCATGGCATCCTTCTTACCATCAGGGCATGTGGTCAGGTGGGAGATAGACAATCAAGAGATCATTCAAAGCACAAAAGGTCAATCAAGTTGGCTCTAGGCAAGCCAAGAGGTCTCTCATGTATCATACTATCTCAATTGATCATCCAAAACCTCAAGGAAGTGAGATTCAATGGGAGATTGAAGCACTACATCTTTCACCATGCAAGAGGTTCAAAAACTGAAGGAAAACCCTCAAAAGAGATAGCTCATTGATTCAAAATCATCCTCAAGTGGCATTTCTCATCATCCTTTAAGAGGATACACAACATACTCTGAGGAATTTGGATTTGGAAGATGTGCAATTTCCTCCTAACCAGAGAGGGTCAAAATTAGGGTTTCTAATAAAATCAGGATATCTCTGATTTTTTGGACAAAGCTTGTTGTCATGATATTCTACATGTTCTTAAGTGTATATGTATGGAAAATTGCATCTCAATTGGTTTTAGAAGTGGTTCAATTGGAAGAAAGATCAAGAATCAGAGAAATTGGGGCAAAGTCAAATAATCAGAGGAAAAAGTCAACTCTTGACTTTTTGAGGCCAAATTCATGAAATTCATGTTACATATGTCCAATGTACAAAATTTGGTCAAGAAACTCCAAAGGAATCATAAAAAAATCAAGATGTGGAAAGTTGCCATTTTTGGAAGAGGAAGGGTTACTAAAAATAGCAAGTTTTGGCCATTTTGCATCAGAATTTGAACCAAGGCCATTCAAATTTGGAGTACCAAATGAAAATTCCACTCTGCCTCAATGAAAGATCTTGTTTTAAGCTTCACATCCATATGTGGAACATCTCCATTGGATAAAAATTGAGTGAGATATGATTGATCAAAGTTTGAGCAAAGTAGGTCCAAAACTAGGTCATGACCAAGATTTTCAGGGCACGCGCGCAGTCATTTTCTCAAACACTTGGTGGGCCAAATGTATTGATCAATTACTCATGATTAAAGGCTTCAAATGAAAAATCTTGCAACATCAAAGTTGTTCCCCTATGTGAGATCTTCAAGATTGATGTTCATTATTTTTTCATTTGATCAAAGGATAAGGAGTTATGATAGCTCAAAGATTGGTCAACACAACTGAATTTCCATAGGCACCAAGGCCTTGCCTGCAGACCAAGTCACATGCCCATACACCAATTTGGTTCCTTCTGTTGCAAGCTATTTTTGATCATGTTCCAAACTTCCATTCAATCTAATTCCAACACTAAACATGTTCTCTTATGTCTCCTCTTTCTAATGACACCAAATGCTCTTCATTTCATTCATTGTACACCAAGAACTCCATCTCCAAATCTCCATGTTTTCACTAATGAAAGGTTGCCAAAAACATAATGTTGTGACTTGGCATTTGTTTGGTCCATGACAGTTCACGCGTATGCTACACACCATCCACCCTTACTTCATTAAGACTAACATTCCCTTACACACATGAATACCATGCTGCTATCATACACTAAAAGGGAAAACGGAAGCTTGCCCTGCAAGTCATAATGCAAACATCAGTACCATCATCACCATTCTCCATTATCCTCACCATAAGTGACCATGAGCTTTTCCACACTCTAACCAAGCTCTCCAACTCGTGCCAATAACTAACAGGACTCAGTTAGTTAACTCAAACTCAGTTAACTAACTCACTCTAACTGTAGTTCTAACCATCAACCACCATGGTCAAATCATAACCACACCTATATAAACAATTCTAACAGATTTGGAAAGGGGATTCTCATTGTTTCACTCTCACTCCAAAAAACACTATCAAGCTTTCTCTCTGAACCCTCCCTCTACCTGCACGAATTCCCCAAGTTCTTCTTCAATCTTCACAATCAAGCAAGAAGACATCACTGAAGCATGGAATAGCACAGTTATCTCCAATTTCAGATTCAGATTTCCTCTTATTCTCAAGATCAAATAGCATTTATTTTGCTCAAATTGAAGTTCTAGAAGTTCAAGAACAAGTTCTCACCTCTGGTTTTCTCAAAAATCCAAAGATCTTCAAGTTTCAGGTTCCAAAAGTTCTCAAACTTTGCTTGCACGATTTGATGTTATTTTAACTGGTTGATGTGTTATTTGAGCTTATTAGAAGCTATATGAAACCGGTTAGTTGATAGAGCTCCTTAGGAGTTTAGAACTGAAACTTAGGGCAAATTTCTCTTCTTCGATTCTCTGTATCCATGCTTGATCTCTGAATTTTGTTGTTGGATTTGTGTTCCTCATGAGCTTAGCTTTCGTTTGGTATATGGCTTGTGAATTTCTGGAGAAAATGTGAGTTGCAGGTGGTGGCTGCTGGCCGGAGAAGATGACCGGAGGTCATCTCCGGCCGGTGACTTTAACTGTTAGGGTTTGTGTGCGTTTTAATCTCAGCCGTGTGTTTTTCATGATCGTACGCTCCAAAATGTGACAGCACATTAAAACTCACATGATCCTCACGTGCATTTTTCTGAATTTCACTTAAGCATGGTGTGGTGTGGTGCATGGTAAGTGGCCTGTGTCCTCACGTGCATGCATTGATTCCAACTACTTTGACCATGAATTGACTTTGACTTGATCCATTGGCTAAGAATGAGTCAATTTCTGTTGACTGAAGTGCATGATTGTTATGGTGTTTTGCGCAGACTTGGACCTATTCAGATTGATAATTACACCCCCATGTATTGAAGCCCAATGATTTTGAACTGTCCAATTGCTATGTTCATACCCCCCTTCATTTTGCATTCATTTTTTATTTTTATTTCTTTCATACATGTTTCATAATTAATTTTTAAAAATACCAAAACATATTGGAAAATTCTACAAAAATTCATGTGTATTCTTAAAACATTTAGGAAATTTTTCATGATTTTATTTTCTGATTTTATGACCTTTTTGCCCCTGTTCCATAATTTTCTTTGAATTTCCATTTAGATGCATTCTAAGCATGATACATGAATTTGTTTAATTTTGTTCTTGCTCATTACCAACTATTTTGACATGATTCTTTTTGCATTGATTCACTAATACATTGAAGCATGTTAGATGATTTTTGTTTGATTTTTTAGGTCACTTTATCATATGTCTTGATGCCTATATTTGCTCCACTTTGCATGATGTTTCAATTTGACCTAATTGCTTTGTTTGAAGTCATTTTGCTCTGAATTTTTACATGCTATCTTGATGTATGATGCATTTCTGACCTAGGCATTCCAATGATATGCTGGCATAATTTTCATGAATCCATTTGGTCTTTGTTTGATGCATCACATTGGATGTATAATCCATGGCATGTCATTACCACTTTAGTGCATGTTTACATGAATTCCTTTGTGCACATTTGTATGAGCATTTGCATATGTTATGAGCCATTCACATGATATTATAGGTCTTTGATACACATTATAGGTCATCTTTACATGTTCATTTCAATTTGAACTTTGTGCATCATTAACATGTATTGTTTGCACTTTCTTTTTGAACTTTCATTTCAATTCTTCTTATATTACTTCTTGAATGTCTTGAAGTTGATTCATAAATACTTTTGAGATGTTTATAAACCATTTTCCATTTAGTTTCAATTCTGGTTGTTGGTTTACATGTTCCATTTATGCATGTCCTCTTCATTTCTTTCCATCTTTCATTTACCCCTTCTTCTTGTAACATGTTTAAATGCTAATGGATGATGATTATTGCTTATTCACTTGCACTTGTATGATGATATTCACTTGGTTTCCATATGATGCCCATTCTGATTGTGGTTCTAGGATTTGTTTTCTCATTTAATTCTTTTGAGTTTTATGATGCATTACATGTTCTTTTACTTCTTATACTTCTTATACATGTTTACTAACCATGTAGGGGCTTTGGTAAGTTTCAATTGAGTGTGGATAAGGAATCCACATTCAACTTCTATCCTTTCTCTTTTACAATTCCATTTTGTGTTTTGCTAAGCACTTATGTGCTTTCTTTTAATAACTCATTACTTTCCCTTTTTGAATTACAATTCATCTTCTACTTTGGAAGTGAATTGTTTAATTCTTTCTTTCTTTAGACTTTAGGTTGAAACCTCACAAACCTTTAGGATCACTCCCTTTAATCTTCAATTAGGATTGAGTCTTAGTCCATATAGGTTTTACCTTTTCTCCTCTCTTGAGTCTCTTTTCTCATCTCAAAGAAAATTCAAAACATATAATAAAGGTAGGCATTTATTGCATTTAGGCCTTTCATATAAAGAAAAGATTATAAGGGGTCTTCTCTTGTAATCTTAGAATGTGTAGCATATAGCCCATCTTGGGTCAATGTGTTACATATTTGATCTTGTATGAGGGACTTAAATGCAATACTTGTTGAAGGTGCAAATAATAAAAAACACTTCTTCACTTCATAATCAACAAAACACTTAATAAACACAAGTATGCTAGTGTGTTTGAACCTTGATAATTGGAACTAAGTGTGAGGGTCTTCTTCACTCTTAGTGTGCTTTCTTACCCATTCCATCTTGGAATGTGAGAACGTACACATTCCAATGACTAAGATTTGGATACACTATCATACGCAAACAAATAAAAAAATAAACTTCTAAAAGACAAAAACAAACAATGACGTCTTTCCTTCGGGAATTCTTTTCCCACCTCACTCATTCTCAGCGTACGAACGTGCTCCTTCTCGTTCTCTTGCAAGATGGTAACGCACTCGGACCAGCGAGCCTGCAACACCTGAGCTAGAACGTTAGTCGTTCCTTAAAAAAACATAAACAATCCATCCCTGGTGAGGGGAACTACGTCGCTCTGATTCTCATGTTCCCGATGAGATACGTAGGCAGTGGGGTAGGGCCCATGCGAGCACTTCTTTTATTTTCCCTACATTTGTTTCTCTTTCTCTTTCCGTTCCTTTTCTAGTTCCTCTTCCAGTATTCTTTTCTATCACCCTTTGATCGAAACAAGCAAGCGTGGATCCCATCGGGTACGATGGACGCGAGGGGGTGCTAATACCTTCCTCTCGCGTAACCGACTCCCGAACCCAGTTCTCTTGGTCGCAAGACCATGCTCTATCCTTCCTCTTCAGGTTTATGTGGTGTTTCCTTTCCCTCTCTTGGGATAAATACACATTGCTGGCGACTCTGTTTTGGTGCCACTTTCGCGTTTGTACTTGGATGAAAATCCCGGGAGCGACAGCTGGCGACTCTGCTGGGGACAAGAGGTTGACCTATTGCTGGTCCATCCTAAGCAAGTCAATCCTAGCGCTTGTCTGCTTTTCTTTCATTGGGTGTTTACTGTTGTGCTGTATTTACTGTTTTATTGTATGGTTATTTACTGTTTTACTGTACATTACTGTATTTACCGCATTTTAGCATTACATATCATATATTATATTGTGTTGCACTGTTTTGTCTGTTTGGCGGGATGGGTGTTCTGAGAGATAAGCCCACTACCAAGGCTTGAGTACATACATAGGTATTAGAGTGGATAGTCATGACGCTTGCGTGGTGGTGACCACGTATTGTTGTTCATGAGACCCACAACCAGACGAGGTTCTATCAGGAGCTTTCTGCTACTGCATGTTATGCAGGCCAGTGGTTATTCTCTTGAGGAACTGTCGACTCTGGTGACCATTCCCGAGGACTCAGTTGCGGCACTCCTCCCGAGGTGTGACAGTGGCAGATCACATTCCGTGGCAAACCCATTGCACATTCTCGATCCGAGGACCCAATGCTGGGAACTTGCTATAGGACATCCCTTTTTGAAAGAGAATCAGCGGAGGCACTCCTCGATTGGCGATAGTACTGTACCCTGAGGGATGAATGTACTATTGCTTCTCGACCTCAGTGCCAGAAGCTGAGGACCTCTTTGTTTTGGAGAATCAGTTGAGGCCTCCTCGATTGATGATGATGCCAAACCAGAAATGGTGAACGTATCATCATTTCTCGACCTGAGAGCCCGGGATACTGAACATCCTAGTACCCACATGTGAGAAGGGCGAGTTGTTTACAGGTTTGCAGGTAACCATGACCTCCTACATACCCGGTTTTCTATCATCATTGCACAAAAAGGAAGTTTCATCCTATTGTATTCAGATGGTTCTTATCTATGGTTCTATATTAGTCTCAGAGCTACACTGACACCGTTCACAGTTCAGCACAGACACCTGATTACCTGATCACATTGCCCTTTGCATTGCATTATCATATCCTAACATACATGTTTATTCATTTCCAGGTGCATATATTACCCTTGATTCCAGTCATCAGGTCCCTGCAAAGATGAACACTAAAGAGAGGAAGAATATCATCAGCTATAAGTTCCTTACGCCTACTTTGGGCCCTATTGTTGTGCTGAAGGGAATGGCGAGCCCTGCAGCACGAGAAGCTTTTGAAGAGAAATATGGGTGGATTTTATCTATGGTCCGTAATGTCAATGATTATGAAGCCAGAGGTCTCCATACGTTGATGCAGTTCTATGATCCGCCTCTGAGATGTTTTGTATTTCCAGACTATGTGTTGGTTCCTACCTTGGAGGAGTATTCCAACATGTTGGGGATTGCTATCAAGGAGGAGCCCCCTTTCTTTGGATCGGTGGGGGATCTTGACTTTGGGAAGTTGGCTGGTGCTCTTTATTTGAGCAAATCAGAGTTAAGTGACAATGTCTCCAACAAAGGAAAGATTCGTGGTTACAAGCTGGAATATCTGATTAAGAAGGCCCAGGAAGCAGCTAAAGGCGAGAATTGGCTTGTTTTTAATGCTTTGCTAGCCCTTTGTATATACGGCATAGTGTTGTTTCCCAACGAGCCGAATTTTATTGATACAGACGCTACACGAATATTCATGATGAAGAACCCGGTGCCAACGCTACTGGGAGATCTTCACTACTCATTGTACAACCGAAATGAAAAGAAAAGAGGAGGGATAATTCGCTGTTGTGCACCCTTGTTCTATAAGTGGTTTGCGGGCCGTTTACCACAATCAGGGGCTTTTGTGGATTCCAAAGATTCTCTAGAGTGGAAACAGCGTTTAATGGGATTGGTGGCCAAGGACATCGTATGGGTAGATCATGGGCTGATTGGCAAGAATATTATCCACAGCTGTGGTAAGTTCCCTAACGTTCCACTGATAGGAAGACTGGGTGGGATTAACTACAATCCTTCTTTGGCCATTCGACAATTTGGGTATGCCCTGACAGGTCCGCCTATTAAGAGAGATGTGGAGGAGTCCCTCTATTTTCATACATCAGATGGTTGGGAAGCAGCACAGAAAGCTTCTGAAAGCTGGGGTAGCATACTGAAAAAAGGGAAAGTTACTCTAGGAAAGCCTAACAACCGGGTTTATCCAGCATATGAAGAGTGGGTGAAGAAAAGAGTTGAAGATTTTCTCTTGCCTTTTGGTAAGGCACCCCTTTTGTATCCGGAGAATGAGAAAGCAAGAAGCACTGCTACTGTGGAACAAGTTGACAAGTTGCAAGCCTTGGTGAAAAAGCTCCAAGGAGAGAATTCCGAGTTGAGTAGCCGTCTTCAGAATGCTCTACATGCCAACAAAGAGCTGGAGCGGAAAGCCCAAGATGCTGAACAAATCCTAACTGCAAAAGAAAAAGACTTTGCTGGAAGAGCCCAACATTTCCGGAAGATTAGTAAAGGTGCTGATGATGCTACTCAAGCCCACAAGCAAACCAAACAGGCGTTAGCACAGACCAAAGAAAAGTTAACAAAGTTTCAGCACGCTTGGGACGAAGTTAGGATAGAGAATGCTGAATTACAGGAACAGTTGCAGATTAAGGACGAAGAGCTTGAAAAGGCGCATGAGCAGAGGAGAAAGTATCGGGAAAGCCTCGGTAAGAGTCAAGAACAGCTAGAAGAAGCTAGAGGTGAGCTGAGGAATACCAAGAAAGAGCTTGAAGAAGTCATGATAGAAAAGGAGATACTCAAGACGCAAGCCGGCATAAAGAGACACAAAGGAGTGTGTGATGACGAGGCTCTGATGCTGCACATGGGTTCTTTAACTGAAGCTCTTGAGAAAAGGGATGTCTTGATCAAAGAAATGATTGAAAAGCCGAATCACCAGCGTACCCGTATACTTTTTGAGGAGATCAAATACTCAAGTGATAAGCTGAAGGGTGTGGAATTGTCAGACTGATGTTCTTTTCCTTATATTTTGTTATTAATGGTTACCATCAGGCTTGTTGATGGATCCATTTTTCCTTGTATTGCATTTGCGGATGAGCCTTTCTTAAATGTACTTGAATACTTTGTTGAATGAGTATGAGCAGTTTTATTCAGAATTATTCCTTATCAGATAGCTGCACACAAGCACATGACCACGACACGTCTCTTTATATCACAATTTCTGGTCTTCAGATTTCTGTGGTTGGATTGGAATCAGGGTATAAAGCACCTCGGAAATGACAAACATGGCATTGCATGGCATTGCATATCATTTTGCATTTTTTGTTACTTGCTTTTCAGGTACTCGTTGCAGGGACTCTAACCTTTATTTGGTTTCAGGCAGTATAGCGGAGAGTCATATTCACCGATATTCGACGCGAAGGAATCAAGTAAGAATCATGGATCAAGTGCAAAGTGATTTGGCGGAAATGAGGGCGCGTATGGACCAGTTCATGACCCTCATGACTGGCATGGCGCAAAATCAGGAGAGACTGAGGCTTCTGGTAGAGCGTCCCGACAATGGGCCCGAAGGTGATCATCATGACAATTCACAGGGACATGGCATTCCTCCTCCCGGTGGCAACCCTCCTCCTGGTGGTAACAATCGGGGTAATGGAAATGGTAGGCAGGCTGGTGTTACTCTTGAAGATACTCTGGAAGACCAATTTACTCTGCTGGATGCTGATGTGGGTAATCAAGGTGATCGAAGGTATGATGAGTTAGCAGAAAAGATCAGGGCCATAGAATGCAAGAACTCTATGGGTATTGATGTTACCAGCTTGGGGCTGGTCTCAGGAGTCAGAATTCCCCCTAAATTCAAGCCTCCCACTTTTGATAAGTATCACGGCAATGCGTGTCCCCAAACGCATCTTCAAGCTTACTTTGGGAAGATTTCAGCCCATACGGATGACGAGAAGCTATGGATGCACTATTTTCAGGACAGTCTGGCTGGGGCATCCTTGACCTGGTACATGAAGTTGAATAGAGCTGCTGTGAAGAATTGGAAAGATCTGGCAGAAGCGTTCCTGAAGCAATACCAATATAATATTGACATGGCGCCCAACCGCACCCAATTGCAGGGATTGTCACAAAATGCCAAGGAGAGTTTCAAAGAATATGCACAGAGGTGGAGGGAAATGGCTGCCCAGGTTCAACCTCCCTTGTCAGACAGAGAAATGGCAGATATGTTCATGGGCACCTTGCAAGGGGCCTATCTGGATAGATTAGCTGCTTGTCCGTCAACTGGATTTGCTGATATTGTGATTGCGGGAGAAAGAATAGAAAGTCTGTTAAAGCTTGGAAAGATCCAGGATGTGAGTGGGGCTGGCTCTTCGGGGACGAAGAAACCGTTCGCTAGTAACCAGAAAAGAAGAGAAGGTGATACGAATGCTGTGTTTAGAGGACGAGGCAGAGGGCGTTCTCGAGCTTATTATCAGGTAGATGCTGTGACAATCCCCACACCGTCTGTTCAGAAACAACAACCCCAACAACAAGTTCAACAGCAACAACCTTTTTTCCAGCAAAGGTCTAGACAGAGGGATCGTAAGATGGATCCTCTCCCTATGACTTATGCCGCGCTGTTGCCCCGGCTACTCGAGTTAAAGTTGGTAGAACTCCGTACTATGAAAGCTCCGGTTGCTGGAAACCTGCCACCTAACTTCGATGCTAATGCTCGTTGTGAGTTCCACTCAGGTGCTCAGGGGCACTCCATTGAAAAATGCTGGGCTTTCCATCATAAAGTACAAGATTTGATTGATGCTAAAGCCATCAATTTCTCTCCCGCTCCTAATATTACTCAGCATCCCATGCCTGATCATAGCGCAGCAAATGTGTACGTTATTGAAGATGGGAGGAGATTGAATCTGGTGTTAGACGTTCATCAAGTGAAAACTTCTTTGTTGGTTGTAAAAGATCGTTTATTGAAGGGACAGGTGTTCCCGGGCTGTAATCAAGATTGCTCTGAGTGTATGAATCAGGAGAACGGTTGTGATAAGTTGAAGATGGGTTTACAGAATCTGATCAATGAAGGATGTCTACAGTTCGACAGAGTCGTGAAAGACACTGATGAGATATCAACCGTGACCATCTATTACACTCCCGCTGAGATTCAAATGCCGGTCAATGCAGTTCCCGTGGCGAGTGTTGCGCCAGAAGGGCCCAGTCCTGTCACTATCACGGTGCCAGGACCAATTCCGTTCACGTCTACGAAGGCTATCCCATGGCACTATGGGGCAGATGTATATTACGAAGGTAAAAAACAGGAAGTTGAGCCGTCAGTCAGCCCAAATATTGATAATGTAGGGGGTGTAGGGGGCTTTACAAGGAGTGGAAGGTTGTTCGCTCCCCAAACCTTGAGAAGTGATAAGGAGGTAGAAGCTGCAGCGAAGGCTAAGGGTAAACAGGTGGTTGAAAGTGCGCCTACATCTGAAGCAGAGACAAAGATTACTTTTGATAAGGAAATGGAAGAATTTATGAAGATAATCAAGAAAAGCGATTATAAGATTGTGGACCAACTGAATCAGACCCCTTCAAAGATTTCAATCTTGTCACTATTGATGTGCTCTGATGCGCACCGGCAGGCGTTGTTGAAAGTGTTGAAGAGTGCGTACGTGCCACAAGAAATTACTGTTAATCAGCTCGAGGGCGTAATCTCCAATGTTAATGTTAGCCATGGCTTGGGCTTTACAAGTAGAGATTTGACTGTTGAAGGAAGAAACCATAATAAGGCTTTGCATATCACGATGGAGTGTAAGGGCGCAGTGTTATCTCATGTGCTGGTAGACACTGGTTCATCACTTAATGTCTTGCCCAAGAAGGCATTGATGAAGCTGGAAGTTGATGGTTTGATCTTAAGGCCTAGTGAATTGGTGGTCAGAGCATTCGATGGGACCAGACGATCTGTGTTTGGTGAGGTGGAATTGCCCGTACAAATTGGACCACAGGTATTCAAATCCACGTTCCATGTAATGGACATACAACCTGCATATAGCTGCCTATTGGGACGCCCTTGGATTCACAGAGCCGGGGCTGTTACTTCTACTCTACATCAAAAGCTGAAGTATGAGTTTGAAGGGCAGGTTGTGACAGTGTGTGGGGAGGAAGACATCTTTGTGAGTCACTTGTCCACATTCAAGTACATTGAAATGGATGGGGAAATTCATGAGATGCTGTGCCAATCATTTGAAGCAGTCAATATTGACGATGCACCTGAGTCTTCTTCTGTACCAGTTGGGGCTGGTACCTCCATTTCATCTTACAAACAAGCTGTCGAAGTCGTCAGGGCAGGCAACGCCCAAGGTTGGGGCAGGTTGATAGAGACCCCAATGAAGGAAGACAAATTTGGTATTGGTTATCATCCCTCTACAACTTCAGATGCGGGGAGCAGGGGACCCATTACTTTCAATAGTGGGGGAATTATCTACATGGACCAGTCTTGTGCAGCCACGGAGGATAGTGTTGACAGTGATTGTGACCTGGACAACTGGGTACGCCCTCATGTTCCGGGACAGCAAGTGCAAAACTGGTTCGTTGAAGAAGTCATCCGGGTTACTCTTCAGACAGAGTAATTTTTCTTTGTTTTTTCTAACCATAATGCATGACAAAATCTTGCGCTCTGCCCAAGGCGTATAGATTCATTTGTAGGGCCACCATGGTTGCATTTGCAATGTTTAATCATTAATAAAGGACGTTTTGCAATCAAATTTTGTTCTCTGTCTTTCAGTTTTTATTTTTGCACAAAAAAAATAAAATGGCAATGTTTCATTTTCTTTTGTTTTGCTTAAAAATAAATTCTAAAATAAGGCATGAACCCGTTCATGCAGACTTGATCCCCCGGATACCACTGATAACGATTTTGATATGGCCATGTATGACTTTGACAATCCGATTTATCTAGCCGAAGAAGGGGATGAGAAAGATTGTGAACTTTCTGAAGAACTGGCCAGATTGTTGAAACAAGAGGAAAGGGTCATCCAGCCTCATCAGGAGACTGTAGAAATCATCAATATTGGTACCAAGGACGCCAAGAAAGAGATCAGGATTGGTGCCAGCTTGCAAGCAGATGTGAAGCAAACTTTGACGGAAATGTTGCGCGAGTATGTTGACATCTTCGCCTGGTCGTATCAAGACATGCCGGGGTTGGATACGGATATTGTCGTGCACAGGCTACCATTGAAAGAAGAATGTCCGCCAGTCAAGCAGAAACTTCGTCGGACTCACCCCGACATGGCCTTAAAGATTAAGGAGGAAGTCCAGAAGCAGTGGGACGCTGGTTTTCTTGCTGTGACAAAGTATCCTCCATGGGTAGCCAACATCATGCCAGTACCGAAGAAAGATGGAAAAGTGAGAATGTGTGTGGATTATCGAGATCTTAATAAAGCTAGCCCGAAAGATGATTTTCCACTACCTCATATTGATGTGCTGGTCGATAATACAGCTCAGTTTTCAGTGTTCTCATTTATGGACGGTTTCTCCGGGTACAACCAGATCAAGATGGCACCTGAAGACATGGAGAAGACCACGTTCATTACTCCGTGGGGTACATATTGTTATAAAGTAATGCCTTTTGGGTTGAAAAACGCAGGGGCAACGTACCAGCGGGCGATGGTGACATTGTTTCATGACTTGATTCATAAGGAGATCGAATGTTATGTAGATGATATGATTGCCAAGTCGAGAACAGAAGAGGAACATCTGGTTAACCTGAAAAAGCTGTTTGAAAGGTTGAGAAAGTTCCGTCTGAGATTAAATCCAAACAAGTGCACGTTTGGGGTGCGTTCTGGAAAGTTACTGGGTTTCATTGTGAGCGAAAGAGGAATCGAGGTTGATCCTGCCAAGGTGAAAGCAATACAAGAAATGCCTGAACCGAGAACAGAAAAAGAGGTTCGTGGTTTCTTGGGTAGATTGAACTACATTGCAAGGTTCATATCTCACCTAACAGCCACGTGTGAGCCAATATTTAAATTGTTAAGGAAAGATCAAACGGTCAGGTGGAATGACGATTGCCAATTGGCATTCGATAAGATAAAAGAATACTTGCAGGAACCTCCGATTCTAATGCCTCCAGTTGAAGGGAGACCGCTGATAATGTATCTGACAGTGCTTGAAGGTTCCATGGGTTGTGTTCTCGGTCAACATGACGAGACAGGTAGGAAGGAGCATGCTATTTACTACCTGAGCAAAAAGTTCAATGATTGTGAGTCCCGATACTCAATGCTTGAAAAGACATGCTGTGCGCTTGCATGGGCCGCTAAGCGATTGAGGCAATATATGGTTAGGCACACGACCTTGTTGATTTCAAAAATGGATCCTATCAAGTATATTTTCGAGAAACCAGCATTGACAGGCAGAGTTGCATGGTGGCAAATGGTCTTGACAGAGTATGACATTCAGTACACTTCACAAAAGGCCATCAAAGGAAGTATCTTGTCCGACTATCTTGCGCAACAGCCGATTGATGATTACCAACCCATGAAGTTTGACTTCCCTGATGAGGACATCATGTTTCTCAAAGCTAAAGACTGCGAGGAACCACTTCCGGAGGAGGGGCCAGACCCTGAATCCAAATGGAGTCTGATGTTTGATGGGGCTGTCAATATGAATGGGTGCGGAGTTGGAGCAGTTCTTATCACGCCGGAAGGTGTTCATATGCCTTTCACTGCACGAATAACTTTCGGATGCACCAACAATGAAGCAGAGTACGAAGCTTGTATAATGGGGATCGAGGAGGCGATTAATCTACGGATTAAAACCCTTGATATATTCGGTGATTCAGCTTTGGTAATCAATCAAGTGAAAGGGAGTTGGTACACGCACCAAGCAAATCTAATGCCGTATAGAGATTATACGAGGAGATTGCTGACATTTTTCACAACAGTGAAACTGTACCATATTCCTCGAGATGAGAATAGGTTCGCTGATGCCTTGGCCACTTTGTCTTCCATGATCAAAGTGCAAGGATGGAACCATGTGCCTAAGATTGAGGTATCCCGCCTTGACAGACCAGCATTTGTGTTTGCGGTCGATGCAGCGTCTGATGACAAGCCATGGTTTTATGACATTAAGTGTTTCTTGAAAAGTCAAGAGTATCCGCCCGGGGCATCGTCCAAAGACAGGAAGACGTTGAGAAGGTTAGCTGGTAGTTTCTTCTTGAATAAAGATGGCGTGCTGTATAAAAGAAATTTTGACACGGTCCTGCTTAGATGTGTGGATAGATATGAAGCAGACTTGTTGATGATTGAAGTGCACGAAGGCTCTTTCGGTACTCATGCCGGAGGGCAGGCAATGGTTAAAAAGTTGTTAAGGTCGGGATATTATTGGTTGACTATGGAGTCAGATTGTTGCAAATATGCCCGCAAATGCCATAAATGCCAGATCTATGCAGACAAGGTGCATGTGCCTCCAAATCCGTTGAGTATCATGTCGTCGCCTTGGCCGTTTGCCATGTGGGGCATTGATATGATCGGAAAGATTGAGCCTACAGCTTCCAATGGTCATCGTTTCATCTTGGTGGCAATTGATTACTTCACCAAATGGGTTGAAGCCTCATCCTATGCCAATGTTACAAAACAAGTGGTCGCTCGTTTCTTAAAACGGGATATCATTTGCCGATATGGAGTTCCCGAAAGAATCATTACTGATAATGGTTCTAATTTGAATAATAAGATGATGGCTGAGTTATGCCAGGATTTCAAAATCGAACATCACAATTCTTCTCCGTACCGCCCAAAGATGAATGGCGCGGTCGAAGCGGCCAACAAAAATATCAAGAAGATTGTGCAGAAGATGGTTGTCACGTACAAAGATTGGCATGAGATGTTACCATTTGCTTTGCATGGGTATCGAACGTCGGTACGCACGTCCACTGGGGCAACCCCATTCTCACTTGTATATGGTATGGAGGCAGTGCTACCGGTTGAAGTAGAGATTCCGTCCCTTAGAGTTATGATGGATGTTAAGCTAGATGAAGCTGAATGGGTACGAGCCAGGTTTGATCAGCTGAGCCTTATTGAGGAAAAGCGATTGGCGGCTGTATGTCATGGGCAACTATATCAGCGCAGAATGAAACAGGCATTTGACCAAAAGGTGCGTCCTCGGGTTTACAAAGTCGGAGATGTGGTACTCAAAAGGATCCTTCCTCCCAATACAGATCATAGGGGCAAAAGGACTCCCAACTATGAAGGTCCATTCGTGGTTAAAAAGGTCTTTTCAGGCGGAGCTTTATTGCTTACAACCATGGATGGCGAAGACTTTTCATCCCCTGTCAACTCGGACGTAGTCAAAAAATACTTCGCATGAATAGACCCGCTGGATAATAAGAAAAAAAAAATCCAGGCAAAAAAGGGCATCCCGGCGAACCAAAAACAGAATAAGGTTCGGGCAAAAATTAGGGATATAATTGAAAAAATTTGTACACCCGGTAAGTTGAAAACCCGAAAGGGCAACTTAGGCAAAAAAGGGTATCCTGGTGGATCGAAAACCTGAAAGGGCGGTCCACACAAAAGAGGGATTTAAGTGAATGACTACAGTCTGAGTTATCTGTACCCATTATCGTTTGAACAACTGACGTTCTGAAGAATAGGAATCGGTCTGATCATTCCTCAGAAGGCAAGGTCGGGGAGTTTTGAAGACATACTGGTCATAACAGAATGGAAACTCAGTGGAATTCCGTTTTCACATTGCCATTAGGATAGTTTCTTTTCTCAATTTTCAGCGATCACCTCTTTCCAGGGATTGCTTCCGGATGTAATTGCCTATTCTGGGCTCTCAGTCAATAAATTGAATTTCAATAAAAAGTTTTCTATTTTTGTTTTATTGCTTTGTTTGCAAAAACGTCCTAATTTTTGATAAAACATTGCATTTGAAAACATGGCAGCCTTGCAATAACATGCGCAGAAAAAATATTTGAAATTACTTCGAATGTTGAATACTCCCGGATGGTGGATTCTAGCCACGCAATATTCGGGGCATGTGGGCATATTCTTTTGTTGCAGGTAGCAGGTGCAGATGATTTTAAGCACAAGACTAGCAATAAATCACCCCACGCAAAAGACTGGGGCAATTATGGGTAAGGAGATCGGCGTTCATCGGGTCGATCTCAGTGAATTAAGTTCAACTGGGTACCGTTGTATCTTATTAAGTCGATTCTCTCATTCAGTACTTCCAACAACTACAAGCTTTTCTGTGTCGATAACGGTCACAGGTTCCCCAAAAGGGTGGCCTCGTCGACACCGAAACTGATGGTCATTATCCCCAGCGAAGTCACAAGAGTTGGAAGAGGCTAGATCTTCTGTAAAACCCTCTTATGACATCCGCTTCGGGGACAAATTGTTGGTTTTCTTAAGCATGGGGCATGTTTGTTTCCCCATCATGAAGTGTTGATCATCCCCAGTAGAGTTAAGGACAGTTGGTCTTCTGTAAAATCCTCCCAAAAGGCATTCCCCAGCACGAGACGTTTTACAGCAGTTTCCGCCAGCAGAGTTTGTTATAAACTCGTCATCCCTAACGGAATTGTCTAAAGGGAAGCTCGCCTAGCATGGTGCATTGTGGTACTTATCCTAAGCTCGACAGTCATATTCTTCAGCAGACTACTGTGGATTTGCTTTGGTTTCCCCAACATATCTCTAAGGACTTTTTCCCAGCAAGTTGCAGTGGAATGTTCTAACCAGGATTTGTATGTCCCTGACCGAGTAACCCTGATTCCCCAGCAAGATAGTGTCTCTGGTAATGATCCCCCACAGAGGTCAGCATCGAATCTTGTCAGCAATACTCCCCAGCTGAGTTGTTGTTCTCCCCGCAGAGGTTTATAAGATCGGCAGAATCTATTCCTCAACAAGGATGGTACAGCCTTTCCCCAGCCGGGTCAGAAGGTGGATAACCCCTACAAAGGGTCTTGGATTGGATAGATCCCCAAGCAGAGTTTTATGACTTTTCTTCCCTAGCAAGACGCCATGCAAAGAAATTCTCATCCCCAGCGGAATCGCTGTGACCAAAATTCATTCCCCCAGCAGATGAAGTGATTACTGACAAATTTATTATTCTTCAAGTCCAATTTATTTTTGGAAAACTTGACAATTCGAAGCAGACGGATTGTTCATTTATTCTCTAGCAGAGATACTATCCTCTCAGGAACCTCTAAAGTCAAGTCATTGATCATTGTTCCTCAGCAAAGTCGGCAGAGATGTCTGACACGGATGCAAAGTGTAATCCAGTATTGGAATTTTGCGAAAGTCCACCCGTAGTGTGGCAAGCCAGTAGTCGTCTGGCATTGTTAAAAGACGTTAGCAAAGTCCAACAGTGGATTGGCAAAAGTCCAACAGTGGATTGGCAAAAGTCCATCTTCGGGTGGCAAAGCAGCTAAAAGTCCAACAGTGGATTGGCAAAAGTCCGTCTTCGGGTGGCAAAAGTCCAACAGTGGATTGGCAAAAGTCCGTCTTCGGGTGGCAAAAGTCCAACAGTGGATTGGCAAAAGTCCGTCTTCGGGTGGCAAAAGTCCAACAGTGGATTGGCAAAAGTCCGTCTTCGGGTGGCAAAAGTCCAACAGTGGATTGGCAAAAGTCCATCTTCGGGTGGCAAAGCAACTAAAAGTCCAACAGTGGATTGGCAAAAGTCCGTCTTCGGGTGGCAAAAGTCCAACAGTGGATTGGCAAAAGTCCGTCTTCGGGTGGCAAAAGTCCAACAGTGGATTGGCAAAAGTCCGTCTTCGGGTGGCAAAAGTCCAACAGTGGATTGGCAAAAGTCCATCTTCGGGTGGCAAAGCAGCTAAAAGTCCAACAGTGGATTGGCAAAAGTCCGTCTTCGGGTGGCAAAAGTCCAACAGTGGATTGGCAAAAGTCCGTCTTCGGGTGGCAAAAGTCCAACAGTGGATTGGTAGAAGTCCATCTTCGGGTGGCACGAAGCTGCAAAGTCCGCCAGTAGCGTGGCAGGCCAGTAGTCGTCTGGAATTGCATAAAAGACATTATTAAAGTCCACCAGTAGTGTGGCAAGCCAGTAGTCGTCTGGAGTTGCATAAAAGACATTATCAAAGTCCACCAGTAGTGTGGCAGGCCAGTAGTCGTCTGGAGTTGCATAAAAGACATTATTAAAGTCCACCAGCAGTGTGGCAAGCCAGTAGTCGTCTGGCGTCATTCAAAAGACAGATCTCTCCGACGTTTCATCGAAGATTCAATCCAGCAGTCTCGTTGGGTTTATATCCCTTTTCTTCTTCACCCAGAGCAAATTTTTGGTTATTTTTGGTATTCAATCACTATATACCTTGAAAGTCCGAAAGCATTTGCTTTCAGGCATTCAGGTCTACAGCGCTTGAATAGGAGCAGCTGTAATACCCCAAAATTTGCTCTCCCCTTTGTCATCATAGCATGGCATTATCATTTATCATATCATATCCATCTCATTAGCATTGCATTGCATTTAACATAGAAAAATGAAGCATGGCATCCTTCTTACCATCAGGGCATGTGGTCAGGTGGGAGATAGACAATCAAGAGATCATTCAAAGCACAAAAGGTCAATCAAGTTGGCTCTAGGCAAGCCAAGAGGTCTCTCATGTATCATACTATCTCAATTGATCATCCAAAACCTCAAGGAAGTGAGATTCAATGGGAGATTGAAGCACTACATCTTTCACCATGCAAGAGGTTCAAAAACTGAAGGAAAACCCTCAAAAGAGATAGCTCATTGATTCAAAATCATCCTCAAGTGGCATTTCTCATCATCCTTTAAGAGGATACACAACATACTCTGAGGAATTTGGATTTGGAAGATGTGCAATTTCCTCCTAACCAGAGAGGGTCAAAATTAGGGTTTCTAATAAAATCAGGATATCTCTGATTTTTTGGACAAAGCTTGTTGTCATGATATTCTACATGTTCTTAAGTGTATATGTATGGAAAATTGCATCTCAATTGGTTTTAGAAGTGGTTCAATTGGAAGAAAGATCAAGAATCAGAGAAATTGGGGCAAAGTCAAATAATCAGAGGAAAAAGTCAACTCTTGACTTTTTGAGGCGAAATTCATGAAATTCATGTTACATATGTCCAATGTACAAAATTTGGTCAAGAAACTCCAAAGGAATCATAAAAAAATCAAGATGTGGAAAGTTGCCATTTTTGGAAGAGGAAGGGTTACTAAAAATAGCAAGTTTTGGCCATTTTGCATCAGAATTTGAACCAAGGCCATTCAAATTTGGAGTACCAAATGAAAATTCCACTCTTCCTCAATGAAAGATCTTGTTTTAAGCTTCACATCCATATGTGGAACATCTCCATTGGATAAAAATTGAGTGAGATATGATTGATCAAAGTTTGAGCAAAGTAGGTCCAAAACTAGGTCATGACCAAGATTTTCAGGGCACGCGCGCAGTCATTTTCTCAAACACTTGGTGGGCCAAATGTATTGATCAATTACTCATGATTAAAGGCTTCAAATGAAAAATCTTGCAACATCAAAGTTGTTCCCCTATGTGAGATCTTCAAGATTGATGTTCATTATTTTTTCATTTGATCAAAGGATAAGGAGTTATGATAGCTCAAAGATTGGTCAACACAACTGAATTTCCATAGGCACCAAGGCCTTGCCTGCAGACCAAGTCACATGCCCATACACCAATTTGGTTCCTTCTGTTGCAAGCTATTTTTGATCATGTTCCAAACTTCCATTCAATCTAATTCCAACACTAAACATGTTCTCTTATGTCTCCTCTTTCTAATGACACCAAATGCTCTTCATTTCATTCATTGTACACCAAGAACTCCATCTCCAAATCTCCATGTTTTCACTAATGAAAGGTTGCCAAAAACATAATGTTGTGACTTGGCATTTGTTTGGTCCATGACAGTTCACGCGTATGCTACACACCATCCACCCTTACTTCATTAAGACTAACATTCCCTTACACACATGAATACCATGCTGCTATCATACACTAAAAGGGAAAACGGAAGCTTGCCCTGCAAGTCATAATGCAAACATCAGTACCATCATCACCATTCTCCATTATCCTCACCATAAGTGACCATGAGCTTTTCCACACTCTAACCAAGCTCTCCAACTCGTGCCAATAACTAACAGGACTCAGTTAGTTAACTCAAACTCAGTTAACTAACTCACTCTAACTGTAGTTCTAACCATCAACCACCATGGTCAAATCATAACCACACCTATATAAACAATTCTAACAGATTTGGAAAGGGGATTCTCATTGTTTCACTCTCACTCCAAAAAACACTATCAAGCTTTCTCTCTGAACCCTCCCTCTACCTGCACGAATTCCCCAAGTTCTTCTTCAATCTTCACAATCAAGCAAGAAGACATCACTGAAGCATGGAATAGCACAGTTATCTCCAATTTCAGATTCAGATTTCCTCTTATTCTCAAGATCAAATAGCATTTATTTTGCTCAAATTGAAGTTCTAGAAGTTCAAGAACAAGTTCTCACCTCTGGTTTTCTCAAAAATCCAAAGATCTTCAAGTTTCAGGTTCCAAAAGTTCTCAAACTTTGCTTGCACGATTTGATGTTATTTTAACTGGTTGATGTGTTATTTGAGCTTATTAGAAGCTATATGAAACCGGTTAGTTGATAGAGCTCCTTAGGAGTTTAGAACTGAAACTTAGGGCAAATTTCTCTTCTTCGATTCTCTGTATCCATGCTTGATCTCTGAATTTTGTTGCTGGATTTGTGTTCCTCATGAGCTTAGCTTTCGTTTGGTATATGGCTTGTGAATTTCTGGAGAAAATGTGAGTTGCAGGTGGTGGCTGCTGGCCGGAGAAGATGACCGGAGGTCATCTCCGGCCGGTGACTTTAACTGTTAGGGTTTGTGTGCGTTTTAATCTCAGCCGTGTGTTTTTCATGATCGTACGCTCCAAAATGTGACAGCACATTAAAACTCACATGATCCTCACGTGCATTTTTCTGAATTTCACTTAAGCATGGTGTGGTGTGGTGCATGGTAAGTGGCCTGTGTCCTCACGTGCATGCATTGATTCCAACTACTTTGACCATGAATTGACTTTGACTTGATCCATTGGCTAAGAATGAGTCAATTTCTGTTGACTGAAGTGCATGATTGTTATGGTGTTTTGCGCAGACTTGGACCTATTCAGATTGATAATTACACCCCCATGTATTGAAGCCCAATGATTTTGAACTGTCCAATTGCTATGTTCATACCCCCCTTCATTTTGCATTCATTTTTTATTTTTATTTCTTTCATACACGTTTCATAATTAATTTTTAAAAATACCAAAACATATTGGAAAATTCTACAAAAATTCATGTGTATTCTTAAAACATTTAGGAAATTTTTCATGATTTTATTTTCTGATTTTATGACCTTTTTGCCCCTGTTCCATAATTTTCTTTGAATTTCCATTTAGATGCATTCTAAGCATGATACATGAATTTGTTTAATTTTGTTCGTGCTCATTACCAACTATTTTGACATGATTCTTTTTGCATTGATTCACTAATACATTGAAGCATGTTAGATGATTTTTGTTTGATTTTTTAGGTCACTTTATCATATGTCTTGATGCCTATATTTGCTCCACTTTGCATGATGTTTCAATTTGACCTAATTGCTTTGTTTGAAGTCATTTTGCTCTGAATTTTTACATGCTATCTTGATGTATGATGCATTTCTGACCTAGGCATTCCAATGATATGCTGGCATAATTTTCATGAATCCATTTGGTCTTTGTTTGATGCATCACATTGGATGTATAATCCATGGCATGTCATTACCACTTTAGTGCATGTTTACATGAATTCCTTTGTGCACATTTGTATGAGCATTTGCATATGTTATGAGCCATTCACATGATATTATAGGTCTTTGATACACATTATAGGTCATCTTTACATGTTCATTTCAATTTGAACTTTGTGCATCATTAACATGTATTGTTTGCACTTTCTTTTTGAACTTTCATTTCAATTCTTCTTATATTACTTCTTGAATGTCTTGAAGTTGATTCATAAATACTTTTGAGATGTTTATAAACCATTTTCCATTTAGTTTCAATTCTGGTTGTTGGTTTACATGTTCCATTTATGCATGTCCTCTTCATTTCTTTCCATCTTTCATTTACCCCTTCTTCTTGTAACATGTTTAAATGCTAATGGATGATGATTATTGCTTATTCACTTGCACTTGTATGATGATATTCACTTGGTTTCCATATGATGCCCATTCTGATTGTGGTTCTAGGATTTGTTTTCTCATTTAATTCTTTTGAGTTTTATGATGCATTACATGTTCTTTTACTTCTTATACTTCTTATACATGTTTACTAACCATGTAGGGGCTTTGGTAAGTTTCAATTGAGTGTGGATAAGGAATCCACATTCAACTTCTATCCTTTCTCTTTTACAATTCCATTTTGTGTTTTGCTAAGCACTTATGTGCTTTCTTTTAATAACTCATTACTTTCCCTTTTTGAATTACAATTCATCTTCTACTTTGGAAGTGAATTGTTTAATTCTTTCTTTCTTTAGACTTTAGGTTGAAACCTCACAAACCTTTAGGATCACTCCCTTTAATCTTCAATTAGGATTGAGTCTTAGTCCATATAGGTTTTACCTTTTCTCCTCTCTTGAGTCTCTTTTCTCATCTCAAAGAAAATTCAAAACATATAATAAAGGTAGGCATTTATTGCATTTAGGCCTTTCATATAAAGAAAAGATTATAAGGGGTCTTCTCTTGTAATCTTAGAATGTGTAGCATATAGCCCATCTTGGGTCAATGTGTTACATATTTGATCTTGTATGAGGGACTTAAATGCAATACTTGTTGAAGGTGCAAATAATAAAAAACACTTCTTCACTTCATAATCAACAAAACACTTAATAAACACAAGTATGCTAGTGTGTTTGAACCTTGATAATTGGAACTAAGTGTGAGGGTCTTCTTCACTCTTAGTGTGCTTTCTTACCCATTCCATCTTGGAATGTGAGAACGTACACATTCCAATGACTAAGATTTGGATACACTATCATACGCAAACAAATAAAAAAATAAACTTCTAAAAGACAAAAACAAACAATGACGTCTTTCCTTCGGGAATTCTTTTCCCACCTCACTCATTCTCAGCGTACGAACGTGCTCCTTCTCGTTCTCTTGCAAGATGGTAACGCACTCGGACCAGCGAGCCTGCAACACCTGAGCTAGAACGTTAGTCGTTCCTTAAAAAAACATAAACAATCCATCCCTGGTGAGGGGAACTACGTCGCTCTGATTCTCATGTTCCCGATGAGATACGTAGGCAGTGGGGTAGGGCCCATGCGAGCACTTCTTTTATTTTCCCTACATTTGTTTCTCTTTCTCTTTCCGTTCCTTTTCTAGTTCCTCTTCCAGTATTCTTTTCTATCACCCTTTGATCGAAACAAGCAAGCGTGGATCCCATCGGGTACGATGGACGCGAGGGGGTGCTAATACCTTCCTCTCGCGTAACCGACTCCCGAACCCAGTTCTCTTGGTCGCAAGACCATGCTCTATCCTTCCTCTTCAGGTTTATGCGGTGTTTCCTTTCCCTCTCTTGGGATAAATACACATTGCTGGCGACTCTGTTTTGGTGCCACTTTCGCGTTTGTACTTGGATGAAAATCCCGGGAGCGACACCCGTATTATCTTGGGTTTGAAAGTCTACCTTCGGCTTGGTCTTTCTTTTCGAGTTCGCCTTTGGCCTTCGGCCGTCCTCGTGTTACCCTTTGTTTGATAGTCCACCTCCGGCTTAGTCTTTCTTTTTCTAGGTCGCCTTTGTCCGTCCCCGTATTATCTTGGGTTTGAAAGTCCACCTTCGGCTTGGTCTTTTATTTCAAGTTCGCCTTTGGCCGTCCTCGTGTTACCCTTTGTTTGAAAGTCCACCTTCGGCTTGGTCTTTCTTTTTCGAGTTCGCCTTCGGCCGTCCTCATATTATCTTAGGTTTGAAAGTCCGCCTTCGGCTTGGTCTTTCTTTTTGAGTTTGCCTTCGGCCGTCCTCGCGTTACCCTTTATTTGAAAGCCTACCTTCGGCTTAGTCTTTCCTTTCGAGTTCGCCTTCGGCCGTCCTCGTTTTATTTTGTTGTTTGAAAGTCCACCTTCGGCTTGGTCTTTCTTTTTCGAGTTCGCCTACGGCCGTCCTTGTATTATCTTGGGTTTGAAAGTCCACCTTCGACTTGGTCTTTCTTTTCGAGTTCGCCTTCGGCCGTCCTTATGTTACCCTTTGTTTGAAAGTCTACCTTCGGCTTAGTCTTTCTTTTCGAGTTTGCCTTCGGTCGTCCTCATATTATTTTGTTGTTGGAAAGTCCACCTACGGCTTGGTCTTTCTTTTCGAGTTCGCCTTCGGCCGTCCTCGTGTTACCCTTTGTTTGAAAGTCCACCTTTGGCTTGGTCTTTCTTTTTCGAATTTGCCTTCGGCCGTCCTCGTATTATCTTGGGTTTGAAAGTCCACCTTCGGCTTGGTCTTTCTTTTCGAGTTCGCCTTCGGCCGTCCCCGTATTATCTTGGGTTTGAAAGTCCACCTTCGGCTTGGTCTTTCTTTTCGAGTTCGCCTTTGGCCTTCGGCCGTCCTCGTGTTACCCTTTGTTTGAAAGTCCACCTTCGGCTTGGTCTTTCTTTTTCGAATTCGCCTTCGGCCATCCTCGTATTATCTTGGGTTTGAAAGTCCACCATCAGTTTGGTCTTTCTTTTCGAGTTCTCCTTCGGCCATCCTCGTGTTACCCTTTGTGTGAAAGTCTACCTTCGACTTGGTCTTTCTTTTCGAGTTCGCCTTCGGCCATCGTCGTATTATCTTGGGTTTGAAAGTCCACCTTCGGTTGTTCTTTCTTTTCGAGTTCTCCTTCGGCCGTCCTCGTGTTACCCTTTGTTCGAAAGTCCACCTTTCGGCTTGGTATTCCTTTTTCTAGTTCGCCTTCGGCCGTCCTTGTATTATCTTGGGTTTGAAAGTCCATCTTCGGCTTGGTCTTTCTTTTCGAGTTCGCCTTCGGCCATCCTCGTGTTACCCATTGTTTGAAAGTCCACCTTCGGCTTGGTCTTTCTTTTTCGAGGTCACCTTCGGCCGTCCTCGTATTATCTTGGGTTTGAAAGTCCACCTACGGCTTGGTCTTTCTTTTCGAGTTCGCCTTTGGCCGTCCTCGTGTTACCCTTTGTTTGAAAGTCCACCTTCGGCTTGGTCTTTCTTTTTGAGTTTGCCTTCGGCCTTCCTCGTGTTACCCTTTATTTGAAAGCCTACCTTCGGCTTAGTCTTTCCTTTCGAGTTCTCCTTCGGTCGTCCTCGTATTATTTTGTTGTTTGAAAGTCCACCTTCGGCTTGGTCTTTCTTTTTCGAGTTCGCCTTCGGTCATCCTTGTATTATCTTGGGTTTGAAAGTCCACCTTCGGCTTGGTCTTTCTTTTTCGAGTTCGCCTTCGGCCGTCCTTGTATTTTCTTGGGTTTGAAAGTCCACCTTCGGCTTGGTCTTTCTTTTCGAGTTCGCCTTCGGCCGTCCCCGTATTATCTTGGGTTTGAAAGTCCACCTTCGGCTTGGTCTTTCTTTTCGAGTTCGCCTTTGGCCTTCGGCCGTCCTCGTGTTACCCTTTGTTTGATAGTCCACCTCCGGCTTAGTCTTTCTTTTTCTAGGTCGCCTTCGTCCGTCCCCGTATTATCTTGGGTTTGAAAGTCCACCTTCGGCTTGGTCTTTTATTTCGAGTTCGCCTTTGGCCGTCCTCGTGTTACCCTTTGTTTGAAAGTCCACCTTCGGCTTGGTCTTTCTTTTTCGAGTTCGCCTTCGGCCGTCCTCATATTATCTTAGGTTTGAAAGTCCGCCTTCGGCTTGGTCTTTCTTTTTGAGTTTGCCTTCGGCCGTCCTCGCGTTACCCTTTATTTGAAAGCCTACCTTCGGCTTAGTCTTTCCTTTCGAGTTCGCCTTCGGCCATCCTCGTATTATTTTGTTGTTTGAAAGTCCACCTTCGGCTTGGTCTTTCTTTTTCGAGTTCGCCTACGGTCGTCCTTGTATTATCTTGGGTTTGAAAGTCCACCTTCGACTTGGTCTTTCTTTTCGAGTTCGCCTTCGGCCGTCCTTATGTTACCCTTTGTTTGAAAGTCTACCTTCGGCTTAGTCTTTCTTTTCGAGTTTGCCTTCGGTCGTCCTCATATTATTTTGTTGTTGGAAAGTCCACCTACGGCTTGGTCTTTCTTTTCGAGTTCGCCTTCGGCCGTCCTCGTGTTACCCTTTGTTTGAAAGTCCACCTTCGGCTTGGTCTTTCTTTTTCGAATTTGCCTTCGGCCGTCCTCGTATTATCTTGGGTTTGAAAGTCCACCATCAGCTTGGTCTTTCTTTTCGAGTTCTCCTTCGGCCGTCCTCGTGTTACCCTTTGTGTGAAAGTCTACCTTCGACTTGGTCTTTCTTTTCGAGTTCGCCTTCGGCCATCGTCGTATTATCTTGGGTTTGAAAGTCCACCTTCGGTTGTTCTTTCTTTTCTAGTTCTCCTTCGGCCGTCCTCGTGTTCCCCTTTGTTCGAAAGTCCACCTTTCGGCTTGATATTCCTTTTTCTAGTTCGCCTTCGGCCGTCCTCGTATTATCTTGGGTTTGAAAGTCCACCTTCGGCTTGGTATTTCTTTTCGAGTTCGCCTTCGGCCGTCCTCGTGTTACCCTTTGTTTGAAAGTCCACCTTCGGCTTGGTCTTTGTTTTTCGAGGTCACCTTCGGCCGTCCTCGTATTATCTTGGGTTTGAAAGTCCACCTACGGCTTGGTCTTTCTTTTCGAGTTAGCCTTTGGCCGTCCTCGTGTTACCCTTTGTTTGAAAGTCCACCTTTGGCTTGGTCTTTCTTTTTCGAGTTCGCCTTCGGCCGTCCTCGTATTATCTTAGGTTTGAAAGTCCACCTTCGGATTGGTCTTTCTTTTCGAGTTCGCCTTCGGCCGTCCTCGCTTTACCCTTTATTTGAAAGCCTACCTTCGGCTCAGTCTTTCTTTTCGAGTTCGTCTTCGGCCGTCCTCGTATTGTTTTGTTGTTTGAAAGCCTACCTTCGGCTTGGTCTTTCTTTTTCGAGTTCGCCTTCGGCCGTCCTCGTATTATCTTAGGTTTGAAAGTCCACCTTCGGCTTGGTCTTTCTTTTCGAGTTCGCCTTCGGCCGTCCTCGCTTTACCCTTTATTTGAAAGCCTACCTTCGGCTTAGTCTTTCTTTTCGAGGTCGCCTTCGGCCGTCCTCGTGTTACCCTTTGTTTGAAAGTCCACCTTCGGCTTGGTCTTTCTTTTTCGAGGTCACCTTCGGCCGTCCTCGTATTATCTTGGGTTTGAAAGTCCACCTACGGCTTGGTCTTTCTTTTCGAGTTAGCCTTTGGCCGTCCTCGTGTTACCCTTTGTTTGAAAGTCCACCTTTGGCTTGGTCTTTCTTTTTCGAGTTCGCCTTCGGCCGTCCTTGTATTATCTTGGGTTTGAAAGTCCACCTTCGGCTTGGTCTTTCTTTTCGAGTTCGCCTTCGGCCGTCCTCGTGTTACCCTTTGTTTGAAAGTCCACCTTCGGCTTGGCCTTTATTTTTTGAGGTCGCCTTCGGCCGTCCTCGTATTATCTTGGGTTTGAAAGTCCATCTTCGGCTTGGTCTTTCTTTTTCGAGTTCGCCTTCGGCCGTCCCTGTATTTTCTTGGGTTTGAAAGTCCACCTTCGGCTTGGTCTTTCTTTTCGAGTTCGCCTTTAGCCTTCGGCCGTCCTCGTGTTACCCTTTGTTTGATAGTCCACCTCCGGCTTAGTCTTTCTTTTTCTAGGTCGCCTTCGTCCGTCCCCGTATTATCTTGGGTTTGAAAGTCCACCTTCGGCTTGGTCTTTTATTTCGAGTTCGCCTTTGGCCGTCCTCGTGTTACCCTTTGTTTGAAAGTCCACCTTCGGCTTGGTCTTTCTTTTTCGAGTTCGCCTTCGGCCGTCCCCGTATTATCTTGGGTTTGAAAGTCCACCTTCGGCTTGGTCTTTCTTTTCGAGTTCGCCTTCGGCCGTCCTCGCGTTAGCCTTTGTTTGAAAGTCTACCTTCGGCTTAGTCTTTCATTTCGAGTTCGCCTTAGGTTGTCCTCGTATTATTTTGTAGTTGGAAAATCCACCTTCAGCTTGGTCTTTCTTTTCGAGTTCGCCTTCGGCCGTCCTCGTGTTACACTTTGTTTGAATCGGCCGTCCTCGTATTATCTTGGGTTTGAAAGTCCACCATCGGCTTGGTCTTTCTTTTCGAGTTTGCCTTCGGCCGTCCCCGTGTTACCCTTTGTGTGAAAGTCTACCTTCGGCTTAGTCTTTCTTTTCGAGTTCACCTTCGGCCGTTCTCGAATTATCTTGGGTTTGAAAGTCCACCTTCGGCTTGGTCTTTCTTTTTCGAGTTCGCCTTTGGTCATCCTTGTATTATCTTGGGTTTGAAAGTCCACCTTTGGCTTGGTCTTTCTTTCGAATTCCCTTCGGTCGTCCTCATATTACCCTTTGTTTGAAAGTCTACCTTCGGCTTAGTCTTTCTTTTCGAGTTTGCCTTCGGCCGTCCTCATATTATTTTGTTGTTGGAAAGTCCACCTACGGCTTGGTATTTCTTTTCGAGTTCGCCTTCGGCCGTCCTCGTGTTACCCTTTGTTTGAAAGTCCACCGTCCTCGTATTATCTTGGGTTTGAAAGTCCACCATCGGCTTGGTCTTTCTTTTCGAGTTCGCCTTCGTCCGTCCTCGCGTTACCCTTTGTTTGAAAGTCCACCTTCGGCTTGGTATTCCTTTTTCGAGTTCGCCTTCGGCCTTCCTCGTATTATCTTGGGTTTGAAAGTCCACCTTCGGCTTGGTATTTCTTTTCGAGTTCACCTTCGGCCATCCTCGTGTTTCCCTTTGTTTGAAAGTCCACCTTCGGCTTGGCCTTTATTTTTTGAGGTCGCCTTCGGCCGTCCTCGTCTTATCTTGGGTTTGAAAGTCCACCTTCGGCTTGGTCTTTCTTTTCGAGTTCGCCTTCGGCCATCCTCATGTTACCCTTTGTTTGAAAGTCCAGCTTCGGCTTGGTCTTTCTTTTTCGAGGTCGCCTTCGGCCGTCCTCGTATTATCTTGGGTTTGAAAGTCCACCTTCGGGTTGGTCTTTCTTTTCGAGTTCACCTTTGGCCGTCCTCGTGTTACCCTTTGTTTGAAAGTCCACCTTCGGCTTGGTCTTTCTTTTTCGAGTTCGCCTTCGGCCGTCCTCGTATTATCTTAGGTTTGAATGTCCACCTTCGACATGGTCTTTCTTTTCGAGTTCGCCTTGGGCCATCCTCGCGTTACCCTTTATTTGAAAGCCTACCTTCGGCTTAGTCTTTCTTTTCGAGTTCGCCTTCGGCCGTCCTCGTATTATTTTGTTGTTGGAAAGTCCACCTTCGGCTTGGTCTTTCTTTTTCGAGTTCGCCTTCGGTCGTCCTTGTATTAGCTTGGGTTTGAAAGTCCACCTTCGGCTTGGTCTTTCTTTTCGAGTTCGCCTTCGGCCATCCTCATGTTACCCTTTGTTTGAAAGTCCACCTTCGGCTTGGTCTTTCTTTTTCGAGGTCGCCTTCGGTCGTCCTCGAATTATCTTGGGTTTGAAAGTCCACCTTCGGCTTGGTCTGTCTTTTCGAGTTCGCCTTCGGCCATCGTCGTATTATCTTGGATTTGAAAGTCCACCATCAGCTTGGTCTTTCTTTTCGAGTTCTCCTTCGGCCGTCCTCGTGTTACCCTTTGTGTGAAAGTCTACCTTCGACTTGGTCTTTCTTTTCGAGTTCGCCTTCGGCCATCGTCGTATTATCTTGGGTTTGAAAGTCCACCTTCGGTTGTTCTTTCTTTTCTAGTTCTCCTTCGGCCGTCCTCGTGTTCCCCTTTGTTCAAAAGTCCACCTTTCGGCTTGATATTCCTTTTTCTAGTTCGCCTTCGGCCGTCCTCGTATTATCTTGGGTTTGAAAGTCCACCTTCGGCTTGGTATTTCTTTTCGAGTTCGCCTTCGGCCGTCCTCGTGTTACCGTTTGTTTGAAAGTCCACCTTCGGCTTGGCCTTTATTTTTTGAGGTTGCCTTCGGCCTTCCTTGTATTATCTTGGGTTTAAAAGTCCATCTTCGGCTTGGTCTTTCTTTTCGAGTTCGCCTTCGGCCATCCTCGTGTTACCCTTTGTTTGAAAGTCCACCTTCGGCTTGGTCTTTGTTTTTCGAGGTCACCTTCGGCCGTCCTCGTATTATCTTGGGTTTGAAAGTCCACCTACGGCTTGGTCTTTCTTTTCGAGTTAGCCTTTGGCCGTCCTCGTGTTACCCTTTGTTTGAAAGTCCACCTTTGGCTTGGTCTTTCTTTTTCGAGTTCGCCTTCGACCGTCATCGTATTATCTTAGGTTTGAAAGTCCACCTTCGGATTGGTCTTTCTTTTCGAGTTCGCCTTCGGCCGTCCTCGCTTTACCCTTTATTTGAAAGCCTACCTTCGGCTCAGTCTTTCTTTTCGAGTTCGTCTTCGGCCGTCCTCGTATTGTTTTGTTGTTTGAAAGCCTACCTTCGGCTTGGTCTTTCTTTTTCGAGTTCGCCTTCGGCCGTCCTCGTATTATCTTAGGTTTGAAAGTCCACCTTCGGCTTGGTCTTTCTTTTCGAGTTCGCCTTCGGCCGTCCTCACTTTACCCTTTATTTGAAAGCCTACCTTCGGCTTAGTCTTTCTTTTCGAGGTCGCCTTCGGCCGTCCTCGTGTTACCCTTTGTTTGAAAGTCCACCTTCGGCTTGGTCTTTCTTTTTCGAGGTCACCTTCGGCCGTCCTCGTATTATCTTGGGTTTGAAAGTCCACCTACGGCTTGGTCTTTCTTTTCGAGTTAGCCTTTGGCCGTCCTCATGTTACCCTTTATTTGAAAGTCCACCTTTGGCTTGGTCTTTCTTTTTCGAGTTCGCCTTCGGCCGTCCTTGTATTATCTTGGGTTTGAAAGTCCACCTTCGGCTTGGTCTTTCTTTTCGAGTTCGCCTTCGGCCGTCCTCGTGTTACCCTTTGTTTGAAAGTCCACCTTCGGCTTGGCCTTTATTTTTTGAGGTCGCTTTCGGCCGTCCTCGTATTATCTTGGGTTTGAAAGTCCATCTTCGGCTTGGTCTTTCTTTTCGAGTTCGCCTTCGGCCATCCTCGTGTTACCCTTTGTTTGAAAGTCCACCTTCGGCTTGGTCTTTCTTTTTCGAGGTCGCCTTCGGTCGTCCTCGAATTATCTTGGGTTTGAAAGTCCACCTACGGCTTGGCCTTTCTTTTCGAGTTCGCCTTTGGTCGTCCTCGTGTTACCCTTTCTTTGAAAGTCCACCTTCGGCTAGGTCTTTCTTTTTCGAGTTCGCCTTCGGCCGTCCTCGTATTATCTTAGGTTTGAAAGTCCACCTTCGGCTTGGTATTTCTTTTCGAGTTCGTCTTCGGCCGTCCTCGCTTTACCCTTTATTTGAAAGCCTACCTTCGGCTTAGTCTTTCTTTTCGAGTTTGCCTTCGGCCGTCCTCGTATTATTTTGTTGTTTGAAAGTGCACCTTCGGCTTTGTCTTTCTTCTTCGAGTTCGCCTTCGGCCATCCTTGTATTATCTTGGGTTTGAAAGTCCACCTTCGGCTTGGTCTTTCTTTTCGAGTTCGCCTTCGGCCGTCCCCGTATTATCTTGGGTTTGAAAGTCCACCTTCGGCTTGGTCTTTCTTTTCGAGTTCGCCTTCGGCCGTCCTCGCGTTAGCCTTTGTTTGAAAGTCTACCTTCGGCTTAGTCTTTCTTTTCGAGTTCGCCTTAGGTTGTCCTCGTATTATTTTGTAGTTGGAAAATCCACCTTCAGCTTGGTCTTTCTTTTCGAGTTCGCCTTCGGCCGTCCTCATGTTACACTTTGTTTGAATCGGCCGTCCTCGTATTATCTTGGGTTTGAAAGTCCACCATCGGCTTGGTCTTTCTTTTCGAGTTTGCCTTCGGCCGTCCCCGTGTTACCCTTTGTGTGAAAGTCTACCTTCGGCTTAGTCTTTCTTTTCGAGTTCACCTTCGGCCGTTCTCGAATTATCTTGGGTTTGAAAGTCCACCTTCGGCTTGGTCTTTCTTTTTCGAGTTCGCCTTTGGTCGTCCTTGTATTATCTTGGGTTTGAAAGTCCACCTTTGGCTTGGTCTTTCTTTCGAATTCCCTTCGGTCGTCCTCATATTACCCTTTGTTTGAAAGTCTACCTTCGGCTTAGTCTTTCTTTTCGAGTTTGCCTTCGGCCGTCCTCATATTATTTTGTTGTTGGAAAGTCCACCTACGGCTTGGTCTTTCTTTTCGAGTTCGCCCTCGGCCGTCCTCGTGTTACCCTTTGTTTGAAAGTCCACCGTCCTCGTATTATCTTGGGTTTGAAAGTCCACCATCGGCTTGGTCTTTCTTTTCGAGTTCGCCTTCGTCCGTCCTCGCATTACCCTTTGTTTGAAAGTCCACCTTCGGCTTGGTATTCGTTTTTCGAGTTCGCCTTCGGCCTTCCTCGTATTATCTTGGGTTTGAAAGTCCACCTTCGGCTTGGTATTTCTTTTCGAGTTCGCCTTCGGCCGTCCTCGTGTTTCCCTTTGTTTGAAAGTCCACCTTCGGCTTGGCCTTTATTTTTTGAGGTCGCCTTCGGCCGTCCTCGTCTTATCTTGGGTTTGAAAGTCCACCTTCGGCTTGGTCTTTCTTTTCGAGTTCGCCTTCGGCCATCCTCATGTTACCCTTTGTTTGAAAGTCCAGCTTCGGCTTGGTCTTTCTTTTTCGAGGTCGCCTTCGGCCGTCCTCGTATTATCTTGGGTTTGAAAGTCCACCTTCGGGTTGGTCTTTCTTTTCGAGTTCACCTTTGGCCGTCCTCGTGTTACCCTTTGTTTGAAAGTCCACCTTCGGCTTGGTCTTTCTTTTTCGAGTTCGCCTTCGGCCGTCCTCGTATTATCTTAGGTTTGAATGTCCACCTTCGACTTGGTCTTTCTTTTCGAGTTCGCCTTCGGCCATCCTCGCGTTACCCTTTATTTGAAAGCCTACCTTCGGCTTAGTCTTTCTTTTCGAATTCGCCTTCGGCCGTCCTCGTATTATTTTGTTGTTGGAAAGTCCACCTTCGGCTTGGTATTTCTTTTTCGAGTTCGCCTTCGGTCGTCCTTGTATTAGCTTGGGTTTGAAAGTCCACCTTCGGCTTGGTCTTTCTTTTCGAGTTCGCCTTCGGCCATCCTCATGTTACCCTTTGTTTGAAAGTCCACCTTCGGCTTGGTCTTTCTTTTTCGAGGTCGCCTTCGGTCGTCCTCGAATTATCTTGGGTTTGAAAGTCCACCTTCGGCTTGGTCTTTCTTTTCGAGTTCGCCTTCGGCCATCGTCGTATTATCTTGGATTTGAAAGTCCACCTTCGGTTGTTCTTTCTTTTCTAGTTCTCCTTCGGCCGTCCTCGTGTTCCCCTTTGTTCGAAAGTCCACCTTTCGGCTTGATATTCCTTTTTCTAGTTCGCCTTCGGCCGTCCTCGTATTATCTTGGGTTTAAAAGTCCACCTTCGGCTTGGTATTTCTTTTCGAGTTCGCCTTCGGCCGTCCTCGTGTTACCCTTTGTTTGAAAGTCCACCTTCGGCTTGGCCTTTATTTTTTGAGGTTGCCTTCGGCCTTCCTTGTATTATCTTGGGTTTAAAAGTCCATCTTCGGCTTGGTCTTTCTTTTCGAGTTCGCCTTCGGCCATCCTCGTGTTACCCTTTGTCTGAAAGTCCACCTTCGGCTTGGTCTTTGTTTTTCGAGGTCACCTTCGGCCGTCCTCGTATTATCTTAGGTTTGAAAGTCCACCTTCGGATTGGTCTTTCTTTTCGAGTTCGCCTTCGGCCGTCCTCGCTTTACCCTTTATTTGAAAGCCTACCTTCGGCTCAGTCTTTCTTTTCGAGTTCGTCTTCGGCCGTCCTCGTATTGTTTTGTTGTTTGAAAGCCTACCTTCGGCTTGGTCTTTCTTTTTCGAGTTCGCCTTCGGCCGTCCTCGTATTATCTTAGGTTTGAAAGTCCACCTTCGGCTTGGTCTTTCTTTTCGAGTTCGCCTTCGGCCGTCCTCGCTTTACCCTTTATTTGAAAGCCTACCTTCGGCTTAGTCTTTCTTTTCGAGGTCGCCTTCGGCCGTCCTCGTGTTACCCTTTGTTTGAAAGTCCACCTTCGGCTTGGTCTTTCTTTTTCGAGGTCACCTTCGGCCGTCCTCGTATTATCTTGGGTTTGAAAGTCCACCTACGGCTTGGTCTTTCTTTTCGAGTTAGCCTTTGGTCGTCCTCGTGTTACCCTTTGTTTGAAAGTCCACCTTTGGCTTGGTCTTTCTTTTTCGAGTTCGCCTTCGGCCGTCCTTGTATTATCTTGGGTTTGAAAGTCCACCTTCGGCTTGGTCTTTCTTTTCGAGTTCGCCTTCGGCCGTCCTCGTGTTACCCTTTGTTTGAAAGTCCACCTTCGGCTTGGCCTTTATTTTTTGAGGTCGCCTTCGGCCGTCCTCGTATTATCTTTGGTTTGAAAGTCCATCTTCGGCTTGGTCTTTCTTTTCGAGTTCGCCTTCGGCCATCCTCGTGTTACCCTTTGTTTGAAAGTCCACCTTCGGCTTGGTCTTTCTTTTTCGAGGTCGCCTTCGGTCGTCCTCGAATTATCTTGGGTTTGAAAGTCCACCTACGGCTTGGCCTTTCTTTTCGAGTTCGCCTTTGGTCGTCCTCGTGTTACCCTTTGTTTGAAAGTCCACCTTCGGCTAGGTCTTTCTTTTTCGAGTTCGCCTTCGGCCGTCCTCGTATTATCTTAGGTTTGAAAGTCCACCTTCGGCTTGGTATTTCTTTTCGAGTTCGTCTTCGGCCGTCCTCGCCTTACCCTTTATTTGAAAGCCTACCTTCGGCTTAGTCTTTCTTTTCGAGTTTGCCTTCGGCCGTCCTCGTATTATTTTGTTGTTTGAAAGTGCACCTTCGGCTTTTTCTTTCTTCTTCGAGTTCGCCTTCGGCCATCCTTGTATTATCTTGGGTTTGAAAGTCCACCTTCGGCTTGGTCTTTCTTTTCGAGTTCGCCTTCGGCCGTCCCCGTATTATCTTGGGTTTGAAAGTCCACCTTCGGCTTGGTCTTTCTTTTCGAGTTCGCCTTCGGCCGTCCTCGCGTTAGCCTTTGTTTGAAAGTCTACCTTCGGCTTAGTCTTTCTTTTCGAGTTCGCCTTAGGTTGTCCTCGTATTATTTTGTAGTTGGAAAATCCACCTTCAGCTTGGTCTTTCTTTTCGAGTTCGCCTTCGGCCGTCCTCGTGTTACACTTTGTTTGAATCGGCCGTCCTCGTATTATCTTGGGTTTGAAAGTCCACCATCGGCTTGGTCTTTCTTTTCGAGTTTGCCTTCGGCCGTCCCCGTGTTACCCTTTGTGTGAAAGTCTACCTTCGGCTTAGTCTTTCTTTTCGAGTTCACCTTCGGCCGTTCTCGAATTATCTTGGGTTTGAAAGTCCACCTTCGGCTTGGTCTTTCTTTTTCGAGTTCGCCTTTGGTCGTCCTTGTATTATCTTGGGTTTGAAAGTCCTCTTTGGCTTGGTCTTTCTTTCGAATTCCCTTCGGTCGTCCTCATATTACCCTTTGTTTGAAAGTCTACCTTTGGCTTAGTCTTTCTTTTCGAGTTTGCCTTCGGCCGTCCTCATATTATTTTGTTGTTGGAAAGTCCACCTACGGCTTGGTCTTTCTTTTCGAGTTCGCCTTCGGCCGTCCTCGTGTTACCCTTTGTTTGAAAGTCCACCGTCCTCGTATTATCTTGGGTTTGAAAGTCCACCATCGGCTTGGTCTTTCTTTTCGAGTTCGCCTTCGTCCGTCCTCGCGTTACCCTTTGTTTGAAAGTCCACCTTCGGCTTGGTATTCCTTTTTCGAGTTCGCCTTCGGCCTTCCTCGTATTATCTTGGGTTTGAAAGTCCACCTTCGGCTTGGTATTTCTTTTCGAGTTCGCCTTCGGCCGTCCTCGTGTTTCCCTTTGTTTGAAAGTCCACCTTCGGCTTGGCCTTTATTTTTTGAGGTCGCCTTCGGCCGTCCTCGTCTTATCTTGGGTTTGAAAGTCCACCTTTGGCTTGGTCTTTCTTTTCGAGTTCGCCTTCGGCAATCCTCATGTTACCCTTTGTTTGAAAGTCCAGCTTCGGCTTGGTCTTTCTTTTTCGAGGTCGCCTTCGGCCGTCCTCGTATTATCTTGGGTTTGAAAGTCCACCTTCGGGTTGGTCTTTCTTTTCGAGTTCACCTTTGGCCGTCCTCGTGTTACCCTTTGTTTGAAAGTCCACCTTCGGCTTGGTCTTTCTTTTTCGAGTTCGCCTTCGGCCGTCCTCGTATTATCTTAGGTTTGAATGTCCACCTTCGACTTGGTCTTTCTTTTCGAGTTCGCCTTCGGCCATCCTCGCGTTACCCTTTATTTGAAAGCCTACCTTCGGCTTAGTCTTTCTTTTCGAGTTCGCCTTCGGCCGTCCTCGTATTATATTGTTGTTTGAAAGTGCACCTTCGGCTTTGTCTTTCTTCTTCGAGTTCGCCTTCGGCCATCCTTGTATTATCTTGGGTTTGAAAGTCCACCTTCGGCTTGGTCTTTCTTTTCGAGTTCGCCTTCGGCCATCCTCATGTTACCCTTTGTTTGAAAGTCCACCTTCGGCTTGGTCTTTCTTTTTCGAGGTCGCCTTCGGTCGTCCTCGAATTATCTTGGGTTTGAAAGTCCACCTACGGCTTGGCCTTTCTTTTCGAGTTCGCCTTTGGCCGTCCTCGTGTTACCCTTTGTTTGAAAGTCCACCTTCGGCTTGGCCTTTCTTTTTCGAGTTCGCCTTCGGCCGTCCTCGTATTATCTTAGGTTTGAAAGTCCACCTTCGGCTTGGTCTTTCTTTTCGAGTTCGTCTTCGGCCGTCCTCGCTTTACCCTTTATTTGAAAGCCTACCTTCGACTTAGTCTTTCTTTTCGAGTTCGCCTTCGGCCGTCCTCGTATTATATTGTTGTTTGAAAGTGCACCTTCGGCTTTGTCTTTCTTCTTCGAGTTCGCCTTCGGCCATCCTTGTATTATCTTGGGTTTGAAAGTCCACCTTCGGCTTGGTCTTTCTTTTCGAGTTCGCCTTCGGCCGTCCCCGTATTATCTTGGGTTTGAAAGTCCACCTTCAGCTTGGTCTTTCTTTTCGAGTTAGCCTTCGGCCGTCCTCGCGTTAGCCTTTGTTTGAACGTCTACCTTCGGCTTAGTCTTTCTTTTCGAGTTCGCCTTAGGTTGTCCTCGTATTATTTTGTTGTTGGAAAATCCACCTTCAGCTTGGTCTTTCTTTTCGAGTTCGCCTTCGGCCGTCCCCGTGTTACCCTTTGTGTGAAAGTCTACCTTCGGCTTAGTCTTTCTTTTCGAGTTCACCTTCGGCCGTTCTCGAATTATCTTGGGTTTGAAAGTCCACCTTCGGCTTGGTCTTTCTTTTTCGAGTTCGCCTTTGGTCGTCCTTGTATTATCTTGGGTTTGAAAGTCCTCTTTGGCTTGGTCTTTCTTTCGAATTCCCTTCGGTCGTCCTCATATTACCCTTTGTTTGAAAGTCTACCTTTGGCTTAGTCTTTCTTTTCGAGTTTGCCTTCGGCCGTCCTCATATTATTTTGTTGTTTAAAAAGTCCACCTACGGCTTGGTCTTTCTTTTCGAGTTCGCCTTCGGCCGTCCTCGTGTTACCCTTTGTTTGAAAGTCCACCGTCCTCGTATTATCTTGGGTTTGAAAGTCCACCATCGGCTTGGTCTTTCTTTTCGAGTTCGCCTTCGGCCATCCTCATGTTACCCTTTGTTTGAAAGTCCACCTTCGGCTTGGTCTTTCTTTTTCGAGTTCGCCTTCGGCCGTCCTTGTATTATCTTGGGTTTGAAAGTCCACCTTCGGCTTGGTCTTTCTTTTCGAGTTCGCCTTCGGCCGTCCTCGTGTTACCCTTTGTTTGAAAGTCCACCTTCGGCTTGGCCTTTATTTTTTGAGGTCGCCTTCGGCCGTCCTCGTATTATCTTTGGTTTGAAAGTCCATCTTCGGCTTGGTCTTTCTTTTCGAGTTCGCCTTCGGCCATCCTCGTGTTACCCTTTGTTTGAAAGTCCACCTTCGGCTTGGTCTTTCTTTTTCGAGGTCGCCTTCGGTCGTCCTCGAATTATCTTGGGTTTGAAAGTCCACCTACGGCTTGGCCTTTCTTTTCGAGTTCGCCTTTGGTCGTCCTCGTGTTACCCTTTGTTTGAAAGTCCACCTTCGGCTAGGTCTTTCTTTTTCGAGTTCGCCTTCGGCCGTCCTCGTATTATCTTAGGTTTGAAAGTCCACCTTCGGCTTGGTATTTCTTTTCGAGTTCGTCTTCGGCCGTCCTCGCCTTACCCTTTATTTGAAAGCCTACCTTCGGCTTAGTCTTTCTTTTCGAGTTTGCCTTCGGCCGTCCTCGTATTATTTTGTTGTTTGAAAGTGCACCTTCGGCTTTTTCTTTCTTCTTCGAGTTCGCCTTCGGCCATCCTTGTATTATCTTGGGTTTGAAAGTCCACCTTCGGCTTGGTCTTTCTTTTCGAGTTCGCCTTCGGCCGTCCCCGTATTATCTTGGGTTTGAAAGTCCACCTTCGGCTTGGTCTTTCTTTTCGAGTTCGCCTTCGGCCGTCCTCGCGTTAGCCTTTGTTTGAAAGTCTACCTTCGGCTTAGTCTTTCTTTTCGAGTTCGCCTTAGGTTGTCCTCGTATTATTTTGTAGTTGGAAAATCCACCTTCAGCTTGGTCTTTCTTTTCGAGTTCGCCTTCGGCCGTCCTCATGTTACACTTTGTTTGAATCGGCCGTCCTCGTATTATCTTGGGTTTGAAAGTCCACCATCGGCTTGGTCTTTCTTTTCGAGTTTGCCTTCGGCCGTCCCCGTGTTACCCTTTGTGTGAAAGTCTACCTTCGGCTTAGTCTTTCTTTTCGAGTTCACCTTCGGCCGTTCTCGAATTATCTTGGGTTTGAAAGTCCACCTTCGGCTTGGTCTTTCTTTTTCGAGTTCGCCTTTGGTCGTCCTTGTATTATCTTGGGTTTGAAAGTCCACCTTTGGCTTGGTCTTTCTTTCGAATTCCCTTCGGTCGTCCTCATATTACCCTTTGTTTGAAAGTCTACCTTCGGCTTAGTCTTTCTTTTCGAGTTTGCCTTCGGCCGTCCTCATATTATTTTGTTGTTGGAAAGTCCACCTACGGCTTGGTCTTTCTTTTCGAGTTCGCCTTCGGCCGTCCTCGTGTTACCCTTTGTTTGAAAGTCCACCGTCCTCGTATTATCTTGGGTTTGAAAGTCCACCATCGGCTTGGTCTTTCTTTTCGAGTTCGCCTTCGTCCGTCCTCGCATTACCCTTTGTTTGAAAGTCCACCTTCGGCTTGGTATTCGTTTTTCGAGTTCGCCTTCGGCCTTCCTCGTATTATCTTGGGTTTGAAAGTCCACCTTCGGCTTGGTATTTCTTTTCGAGTTCGCCTTCGGCCGTCCTCGTGTTTCCCTTTGTTTGAAAGTCCACCTTCGGCTTGGCCTTTATTTTTTGAGGTCGCCTTCGGCCGTCCTCGTCTTATCTTGGGTTTGAAAGTCCACCTTCGGCTTGGTCTTTCTTTTCGAGTTCGCCTTCGGCCATCCTCATGTTACCCTTTGTTTGAAAGTCCAGCTTCGGCTTGGTCTTTCTTTTTCGAGGTCGCCTTCGGCCGTCCTCGTATTATCTTGGGTTTGAAAGTCCACCTTCGGGTTGGTCTTTCTTTTCGAGTTCACCTTTGGCCGTCCTCGTGTTACCCTTTGTTTGAAAGTCCACCTTCGGCTTGGTCTTTCTTTTTCGAGTTCGCCTTCGGCCGTCCTCGTATTATCTTAGGTTTGAATGTCCACCTTCGACTTGGTCTTTCTTTTCGAGTTCGCCTTCGGCCATCCTCGCGTTACCCTTTATTTGAAAGCCTACCTTCGGCTTAGTCTTTCTTTTCGAATTCGCCTTCGGCCGTCCTCGTATTATTTTGTTGTTGGAAAGTCCACCTTCGGCTTGGTATTTCTTTTTCGAGTTCGCCTTCGGTCGTCCTTGTATTAGCTTGGGTTTGAAAGTCCACCTTCGGCTTGGTCTTTCTTTTCGAGTTCGCCTTCGGCCATCCTCATGTTACCCTTTGTTTGAAAGTCCACCTTCGGCTTGGTCTTTCTTTTTCGAGGTCGCCTTCGGTCGTCCTCGAATTATCTTGGGTTTGAAAGTCCACCTTCGGCTTGGTCTTTCTTTTCGAGTTCGCCTTCGGCCATCGTCGTATTATCTTGGATTTGAAAGTCCACCTTCGGTTGTTCTTTCTTTTCTAGTTCTCCTTCGGCCGTCCTCGTGTTCCCCTTTGTTCGAAAGTCCACCTTTCGGCTTGATATTCCTTTTTCTAGTTCGCCTTCGGCCGTCCTCGTATTATCTTGGGTTTAAAAGTCCACCTTCGGCTTGGTATTTCTTTTCGAGTTCGCCTTCGGCCGTCCTCGTGTTACCCTTTGTTTGAAAGTCCACCTTCGGCTTGGCCTTTATTTTTTGAGGTTGCCTTCGGCCTTCCTTGTATTATCTTGGGTTTAAAAGTCCATCTTCAGCTTGGTCTTTCTTTTCGAGTTCGCCTTCGGCCATCCTCGTGTTACCCTTTGTCTGAAAGTCCACCTTCGGCTTGGTCTTTGTTTTTCGAGGTCACCTTCGGCCGTCCTCGTATTATCTTAGGTTTGAAAGTCCACCTTCGGATTGGTCTTTCTTTTCGAGTTCGCCTTCGGCCGTCCTCGCTTTACCCTTTATTTGAAAGCCTACCTTCGGCTCAGTCTTTCTTTTCGAGTTCGTCTTCGGCCGTCCTCGTATTGTTTTGTTGTTTGAAAGCCTACCTTCGGCTTGGTCTTTCTTTTTCGAGTTCGCCTTCGGCCGTCCTCGTATTATCTTAGGTTTGAAAGTCCACCTTCGGCTTGGTCTTTCTTTTCGAGTTCGCCTTCGGCCGTCCTCGCTTTACCCTTTATTTGAAAGCCTACCTTCGGCTTAGTCTTTCTTTTCGAGGTCGCCTTCGGCCGTCCTCGTGTTACCCTTTGTTTGAAAGTCCACCTTCGGCTTGGTCTTTCTTTTTCGAGGTCACCTTCGGCCGTCCTCGTATTATCTTGGGTTTGAAAGTCCACCTACGGCTTGGTCTTTCTTTTCGAGTTAGCCTTTGGTCGTCCTCGTGTTACCCTTTGTTTGAAAGTCCACCTTTGGCTTGGTCTTTCTTTTTCGAGTTCGCCTTCGGCCGTCCTTGTATTATCTTGGGTTTGAAAGTCCACCTTCGGCTTGGTCTTTCTTTTCGAGTTCGCCTTCGGCCGTCCTCGTGTTACCCTTTGTTTGAAAGTCCACTTTCGGCTTGGCCTTTATTTTTTGAGGTCGCCTTCGGCCGTCCTCGTATTATCTTTGGTTTGAAAGTCCATCTTCGGCTTGGTCTTTCTTTTCGAGTTCGCCTTCGGCCATCCTCGTGTTACCCTTTGTTTGAAAGTCCACCTTCGGCTTGGTCTTTCTTTTTCGAGGTCGCCTTCGGTCGTCCTCGAATTATCTTGGGTTTGAAAGTCCACCTACGGCTTGGCCTTTCTTTTCGAGTTCGCCTTTGGTCGTCCTCGTGTTACCCTTTGTTTGAAAGTCCACCTTCGGCTAGGTCTTTCTTTTTCGAGTTCGCCTTCGGCCGTCCTCGTATTATCTTAGGTTTGAAAGTCCACCTTCGGCTTGGTATTTCTTTTCGAGTTCGTCTTCGGCCGTCCTCGCCTTACCCTTTATTTGAAAGCCTACCTTCGGCTTAGTCTTTCTTTTCGAGTTTGCCTTCGGCCGTCCTCGTATTATTTTGTTGTTTGAAAGTGCACCTTCGGCTTTTTCTTTCTTCTTCGAGTTCGCCTTCGGCCATCCTTGTATTATCTTGGGTTTGAAAGTCCACCTTCGGCTTGGTCCTTCTTTTCGAGTTCGCCTTCGGCCGTCCCCGTATTATCTTGGGTTTGAAAGTCCACCTTCGGCTTGGTCTTTCTTTTCGAGTTCGCCTTCGGCCGTCCTCGCGTTAGCCTTTGTTTGAAAGTCTACCTTCGGCTTAGTCTTTCTTTTCGAGTTCGCCTTAGGTTGTCCTCGTATTATTTTGTAGTTGGAAAATCCACCTTCAGCTTGGTCTTTCTTTTCGAGTTCGCCTTCGGCCGTCCTCGTGTTACACTTTGTTTGAATCGGCCGTCCTCGTATTATCTTGGGTTTGAAAGTCCACCATCGGCTTGGTCTTTCTTTTCGAGTTTGCCTTCGGCCGTCCCCGTGTTACCCTTTGTGTGAAAGTCTACCTTCGGCTTAGTCTTTCTTTTCGAGTTCACCTTCGGCCGTTCTCGAATTATCTTGGGTTTGAAAGTCCACCTTCGGCTTGGTCTTTCTTTTTCGAGTTCGCCTTTGGTCGTCCTTGTATTATCTTGGGTTTGAAAGTCCTCTTTGGCTTGGTCTTTCTTTCGAATTCCCTTCGGTCGTCCTCATATTACCCTTTGTTTGAAAGTCTACCTTTGGCTTAGTCTTTCTTTTCGAGTTTGCCTTCGGCCGTCCTCATATTATTTTGTTGTTGGAAAGTCCACCTACGGCTTGGTCTTTCTTTTCGAGTTCGCCTTCGGCCGTCCTCGTGTTACCCTTTGTTTGAAAGTCCACCGTCCTCGTATTATCTTGGGTTTGAAAGTCCACCATCGGCTTGGTCTTTCTTTTCGAGTTCGCCTTCGTCCGTCCTCGCGTTACCCTTTGTTTGAAAGTCCACCTTCGGCTTGGTATTCCTTTTTCGAGTTCGCCTTCGGCCTTCCTCGTATTATCTTGGGTTTGAAAGTCCACCTTCGGCTTGGTATTTCTTTTCGAGTTCGCCTTCGGCCGTCCTCGTGTTTCCCTTTGTTTGAAAGTCCACCTTCGGCTTGGCCTTTATTTTTTGAGGTCGCCTTCGGCCGTCCTCGTCTTATCTTGGGTTTGAAAGTCCACCTTTGGCTTGGTCTTTCTTTTCGAGTTCGCCTTCGGCAATCCTCATGTTACCCTTTGTTTGAAAGTCCAGCTTCGGCTTGGTCTTTCTTTTTCGAGGTCGCCTTCGGCCGTCCTCGTATTATCTTGGGTTTGAAAGTCCACCTTCGGGTTGGTCTTTCTTTTCGAGTTCACCTTTGGCCGTCCTCGTGTTACCCTTTGTTTGAAAGTCCACCTTCGGCTTGGTCTTTCTTTTTCGAGTTCGCCTTCGGCCGTCCTCGTATTATCTTAGGTTTGAATGTCCACCTTCGACTTGGTCTTTCTTTTCGAGTTCGCCTTCGGCCATCCTCGCGTTACCCTTTATTTGAAAGCCTACCTTCGGCTTAGTCTTTCTTTTCGAGTTCGCCTTCGGCCGTCCTCGTATTATTTTGTTGTTGGAAAGTCCACCTTCGGCTTGGTCTTTCTTTTTCGAGTTAGCCTTCGGTCGTCCTTGTATTAGCTTGGGTTTGAAAGTCCACCTTCGGCTTGGTCTTTCTTTTCGAGTTCGCCTTCGGCCATCCTCATGTTACCCTTTGTTTGAAAGTCCACCTTCGGCTTGGTCTTTCTTTTTCGAGGTCGCCTTCGGTCGTCCTCGAATTATCTTGGGTTTGAAAGTCCACCTACGGCTTGGCCTTTCTTTTCGAGTTCGCCTTTGGCCGTCCTCGTGTTACCCTTTGTTTGAAAGTCCACCTTCGGCTTGGCCTTTCTTTTTCGAGTTCGCCTTCGGCCGTCCTCGTATTATCTTAGGTTTGAAAGTCCACCTTCGGCTTGGTCTTTCTTTTCGAGTTCGTCTTCGGCCGTCCTCGCTTTACCCTTTATTTGAAAGCCTACCTTCGACTTAGTCTTTCTTTTCGAGTTCGCCTTCGGCCGTCCTCGTATTATATTGTTGTTTGAAAGTGCACCTTCGGCTTTGTCTTTCTTCTTCGAGTTCGCCTTCGGCCATCCTTGTATTATCTTGGGTTTGAAAGTCCACCTTCGGCTTGGTCTTTCTTTTCGAGTTCGCCTTCGGCCGTCCCCGTATTATCTTGGGTTTGAAAGTCCACCTTCAGCTTGGTCTTTCTTTTCGAGTTAGCCTTCGGCCGTCCTCGCGTTAGCCTTTGTTTGAACGTCTACCTTCGGCTTAGTCTTTCTTTTCGAGTTCGCCTTAGGTTGTCCTCGTATTATTTTGTTGTTGGAAAATCCACCTTCAGCTTGGTCTTTCTTTTCGAGTTCGCCTTCGGCCGTCCCCGTGTTACCCTTTGTGTGAAAGTCTACCTTCGGCTTAGTCTTTCTTTTCGAGTTCACCTTCGGCCGTTCTCGAATTATCTTGGGTTTGAAAGTCCACCTTCGGCTTGGTCTTTCTTTTTCGAGTTCGCCTTTGGTCGTCCTTGTATTATCTTGGGTTTGAAAGTCCTCTTTGGCTTGGTCTTTCTTTCGAATTCCCTTCGGTCGTCCTCATATTACCCTTTGTTTGAAAGTCTACCTTTGGCTTAGTCTTTCTTTTCGAGTTTGCCTTCGGCCGTCCTCATATTATTTTGTTGTTTAAAAAGTCCACCTACGGCTTGGTCTTTCTTTTCGAGTTCGCCTTCGGCCGTCCTCGTGTTACCCTTTGTTTGAAAGTCCACCGTCCTCGTATTATCTTGGGTTTGAAAGTCCACCATCGGCTTGGTCTTTCTTTTCGAGTTCGCCTTCGGCCATCCTCATGTTACCCTTTGTTTGAAAGTCCACCTTCGGCTTGGTCTTTCTTTTTCGAGGTCGCCTTCGGTCGTCCTCGAATTATCTTGGGTTTGAAAGTCCACCTACGGCTTGGCCTTTCTTTTCGAGTTCGCCTTTGGCCGTCCTCGTGTTACCCTTTGTTTGAAAGTCCACCTTCGGCTTGGCCTTTCTTTTTCGAGTTCGCCTTCGGCCGTCCTCGTATTATCTTAGGTTTGAAAGTCCACCTTCGGCTTGGTCTTTCTTTTCGAGTTCGTCTTCGGCCGTCCTCGCTTTACCCTTTATTTGAAAGCCTACCTTCGACTTAGTCTTTCTTTTCGAGTTCGCCTTCGGCCGTCCTCGTATTATTTTGTTGTTTGAAAGTGCACCTTCGGCTTTGTCTTTCTTCTTCGAGTTCGCCTTCGGCCATCCTTGTATTATCTTGGGTTTGAAAGTCCACCTTCGGCTTGGTCTTTCTTTTCGAGTTCGCCTTCGGCCGTCCCCGTATTATCTTGGGTTTGAAAGTCCACCTTCAGCTTGGTCTTTCTTTTCGAGTTAGCCTTCGGCCGTCCTCGCGTTAGCCTTTGTTTGAACGTCTACCTTCGGCTTAGTCTTTCTTTTCGAGTTCGCCTTAGGTTGTCCTCGTATTATTTTGTTGTTGGAAAATCCACCTTCAGCTTGGTCTTTCTTTTCGAGTTCGCCTTCGGCCGTCCTCGTGTTACACTTTGTTTGAATCGGCCGTCCTCGTATTATCTTGGGTTTGAAAGTCCACCATCGGCTTGGTCTTTCTTTTCGAGTTTGCCTTTGGCCGTCCCCGTGTTACCCTTTGTGTGAAAGTCTACCTTCGGCTTAGTCTTTCTTTTCGAGTTCACCTTCGGCCGTTCTCGAATTATCTTGGGTTCGAAAGTCCACCTTCGGCTTGGTCTTTCTTTTTCGAGTTCGCCTTTGGTCGTCCTTGTATTATCTTGGGTTTGAATGTCCACCTTCGACTTGGTCTTTCTTTTCGAGTTCGCCTTCGGCCATCCTCGCGTTACCCTTTATTTGAAAGCCTACCTTCGGCTTAGTCTTTCTTTTCGAGTTCGCCTTCGGCCGTCCTCGTATTATTTTGTTGTTGGAAAGTCCACCTTCGGCTTGGTCTTTCTTTTTCGAGTTAGCCTTCGGTCGTCCTTGTATTAGCTTGGGTTTGAAAGTCCACCTTCGGCTTGGTCTTTCTTTTCGAGTTCGCCTTCGGCCATCCTCATGTTACCCTTTGTTTGAAAGTCCACCTTCGGCTTGGTCTTTCTTTTTCGAGGTCGCCTTCGGTCGTCCTCGAATTATCTTGGGTTTGAAAGTCCACCTACGGCTTGGCCTTTCTTTTCGAGTTCGCCTTTGGCCGTCCTCGTGTTACCCTTTGTTTGAAAGTCCACCTTCGGCTTGGCCTTTCTTTTTCGAGTTCGCCTTCGGCCGTCCTCGTATTATCTTAGGTTTGAAAGTCCACCTTCGGCTTGGTCTTTCTTTTCGAGTTCGTCTTCGGCCGTCCTCGCTTTACCCTTTATTTGAAAGCCTACCTTCGACTTAGTCTTTCTTTTCGAGTTCGCCTTCGGCCGTCCTCGTATTATTTTGTTGTTTGAAAGTGCACCTTCGGCTTTGTCTTTCTTCTTCGAGTTCGCCTTCGGCCATCCTTGTATTATCTTGGGTTTGAAAGTCCACCTTCGGCTTGGTCTTTCTTTTCGAGTTCGCCTTCGGCCGTCCCCGTATTATCTTGGGTTTGAAAGTCCACCTTCAGCTTGGTCTTTCTTTTCGAGTTAGCCTTCGGCCGTCCTCGCGTTAGCCTTTGTTTGAACGTCTACCTTCGGCTTAGTCTTTCTTTTCGAGTTCGCCTTAGGTTGTCCTCGTATTATTTTGTTGTTGGAAAATCCACCTTCAGCTTGGTCTTTCTTTTCGAGTTCGCCTTCGGCCGTCCCCGTGTTACCCTTTGTGTGAAAGTCTACCTTCGGCTTAGTCTTTCTTTTCGAGTTCACCTTCGGCCGTTCTCGAATTATCTTGGGTTTGAAAGTCCACCTTCGGCTTGGTCTTTCTTTTTCGAGTTCGCCTTTGGTCGTCCTTGTATTATCTTGGGTTTGAAAGTCCTCTTTGGCTTGGTCTTTCTTTCGAATTCCCTTCGGTCGTCCTCATATTACCCTTTGTTTGAAAGTCTACCTTTGGCTTAGTCTTTCTTTTCGAGTTTGCCTTCGGCCGTCCTCATATTATTTTGTTGTTGGAAAGTCCACCTACGGCTTGGTCTTTCTTTTCGAGTTCGCCTTCGGCCGTCCTCGTGTTACCCTTTGTTTGAAAGTCCACCGTCCTCGTATTATCTTGGGTTTGAAAGTCCACCATCGGCTTGGTCTTTCTTTTCGAGTTCGCCTTCGTCCGTCCTCGCGTTACCCTTTGTTTGAAAGTCCACCTTCGGCTTGGTATTCCTTTTTCGAGTTCGCCTTCGGCCTTCCTCGTATTATCTTGGGTTTGAAAGTCCACCTTCGGCTTGGTATTTCTTTTCGAGTTCGCCTTCGGCCGTCCTCGTGTTTCCCTTTGTTTGAAAGTCCACCTTCGGCTTGGCCTTTATTTTTTGAGGTCGCCTTTGGCCGTCCTCGTCTTATCTTGGGTTTGAAAGTCCACCTTTGGCTTGGTCTTTCTTTTCGAGTTCGCCTTCGGCAATCCTCATGTTACCCTTTGTTTGAAAGTCCAGCTTCGGCTTGGTCTTTCTTTTTCGAGGTCGCCTTCGGCCGTCCTGAGTATTATCTTGGGTTTGAAAGTCCACCTTCGGGTTGGTCTTTCTTTTCGAGTTCACCTTTGGCCGTCCTCGTGTTACCCTTTGTTTGAAAGTCCACCTTCGGCTTGGTCTTTCTTTTTCGAGTTCGCCTTCGGCCGTCCTCGTATTATCTTAGGTTTGAATGTCCACCTTCGACTTGGTCTTTCTTTTCGAGTTCGCCTTCGGCCATCCTCGCGTTACCCTTTATTTGAAAGCCTACCTTCGGCTTAGTCTTTCTTTTCGAGTTCGCCTTCGGCCGTCCTCGTATTATTTTGTTGTTGGAAAGTCCACCTTCGGCTTGGTCTTTCTTTTTCGAGTTCGCCTTCGGTCGTCCTTGTATTAGCTTGGGTTTGAAAGTCCACCTTCGGCTTGGTCTTTCTTTTCGAGTTCGCCTTCGGCCATCCTCATGTTACCCTTTGTTTGAAAGTCCACCTTCGGCTTGGTCTTTCTTTTTCGAGGTCGCCTTCGGTCGTCCTCGAATTATCTTGGGTTTGAAAGTCCACCTACGGCTTGGCCTTTCTTTTCGAGTTCGCCTTTGGCCGTCCTCGTGTTACCCTTTGTTTGAAAGTCCACCTTCGGCTTGGCCTTTCTTTTTCGAGTTCGCCTTCGGCCGTCCTCGTATTATCTTAGGTTTGAAAGTCCACCTTCGGCTTGGTCTTTCTTTTCGAGTTCGTCTTCGGCCGTCCTCGCTTTACCCTTTATTTGAAAGCCTACCTTCGACTTAGTCTTTCTTTTCGAGTTCGCCTTCGGCCGTCCTCGTATTATTTTGTTGTTTGAAAGTGCACCTTCGGCTTTGTCTTTCTTCTTCGAGTTCGCCTTCGGCCATCCTTGTATTATCTTGGGTTTGAAAGTCCACCTTCGGCTTGGTCTTTCTTTTCGAGTTCGCCTTCGGCCGTCCCCGTATTATCTTGGGTTTGAAAGTCCACCTTCAGCTTGGTCTTTCTTTTCGAGTTAGCCTTCGGCCGTCCTCGCGTTAGCCTTTGTTTGAACGTCTACCTTCGGCTTAGTCTTTCTTTTCGAGTTCGCCTTAGGTTGTCCTCGTATTATTTTGTTGTTGGAAAATCCACCTTCAGCTTGGTCTTTCTTTTCGAGTTCGCCTTCGGCCGTCCTCGTGTTACACTTTGTTTGAATCGACCGTCCTCGTATTATCTTGGGTTTGAAAGTCCACCATCGGCTTGGTCTTTCTTTTCGAGTTTGCCTTTGGCCGTCCCCGTGTTACCCTTTGTGTGAAAGTCTACCTTCGGCTTAGTCTTTCTTTTCGAGTTCACCTTCGGCCGTTCTCGAATTATCTTGGGTTCGAAAGTCCACCTTCGGCTTGGTCTTTCTTTTTCGAGTTCGCCTTTGGTCGTCCTTGTATTATCTTGGGTTTGAAAGTCCACCTTTGGATTGGTCTTTCTTTCGAGTTCGCCTTCGGTCGTCCTCATGTTACCCTTTGTTTGAAAGTCTACCTTCGGCTTAGTCTTTCTTTTCGAGTTTGCCTTCGGCCGTCCTCATATTATATTGTTGTTGGAAAGTCCACCTACGGCTTGTTCTTTCTTTTCGAGTTCGCCTTCGGCCGTCCTCGTGTTACCCTTTGTTTGAAAGTCCACCGTCCTCGTTTTATCTTGGGTTTGAAAGTCCACCATCGGCTTCGTCTTTCTTTTCGAGTTCGCCTTCGGCCGTCCTTGTGTTACCCTTTGTTTGAAAGTCCACCTTCGGCTTGGTATTCCTTTTTCGAGTTCGCCTTCGGCCTTCCTCGTATTATCTTGGGATTGAAAGTCCACCTTCGGCTTGGTATTTCTTTTCGAGTTCGCCTTCGGCCGTCCTCGTGTTTCCCTTTGTTTGAAAGTCCACCTTCGGCTTGGCCTTTATTTTTTGAGGTCGCCTTCGGCCGTCCTCGTCTTATCTTGGGTTTGAAAGTCCAACTTCGGCTTGGTCTTTCTTTTCGAGTTCGCCTTCGGCCATCCTCATGTTACCCTTTGTTTGACAGTCCACCTTCGGCTTGGTCTTTCTTTTTCGAGGTCGCCTTCGGCCGTCCTCGTATTATCTTGGGTTTGAAAGTCCACCTTCGGGTTGGTCTTTCTTTTCGAGTTCACCTTTGGCCGTCCTCGTGTTACCCTTTGTTTGAAAGTCCACCTTCGGCTTGGTCTTTCTTTTTCGAGTTCGCCTTCGGCCGTCCTCGTATTATCTTAAGTTTGAATGTCCACCTTCGACTTGGTCTTTCTTTTCGAGTTCGCCTTCGGCCATCCTCGCGTTACCCTTTATTTGAAAGCCTACCTTCGGCTTAGTCTTTCTTTTCGAGTTCGCCTTCGGCCGTCCTCGTATTATTTAGTTCTTGGAAAGTCCACCTTCGGCTTGGTCTTTCTTTTTCGAGTTCGCCTTCGGTCGTCCTTGTATTAGCTTGGGTTTGAAAGTCCACCTTCGGCTTGGTCTTTCTTTTCGAGTTCGCCTTCGGCCGTCCTCATATTAGTTTGTTGTTGGAAAGTCCACCTACGGCTTGGTCTTTCTTTTCGAGTTCGCCTTCGGCCGTCCTCGAGTTACCCTTTGTTTGAAAGTCCACCTTCGGCTTGGTCTTTCTTTTTCGAATTCGCCTTCGTCCGTCCTCGTATTATCTTGGGTTTGAAAGTCCACCATCGGCTTGGTCTTTCTTTTCGAGTTCGACTTCGGCCGTCCTCGTGTTACCCTTTGTTTGAAAGTCCACCTTCGGCTTGGTCTTTCTTTTTCGAATTCGCCTTCGGCCGTCCTCGTATTATCTTGGGTTTGAGAGTCCACCATCAGCTTGGTCTTTCATTTTGAGTTCTCCTTCGGCCGTCCTCATGTTACCCTTTGTGTGAAAGTCTACCTTCGACTTGGTCTTTCTTTTCGAGTTCGCCTTCGGCCCTCGTCGTATTATCTTGGGTTTGAAAGTCACCCTTCGGTTGTTCTTTCTTTTCGAGTTCTCCTTCGGCCGTCCTCGTGTTACCCTTTGTTTGAAAGTCCACCTTCGGCTTGGTATTCCTTTTTCGAGTTCGCCTTCGGCCGTCCTCGTATTATCTTGGGTTTGAAAGTCCACCTTCGGCTTGGTATTTCTTTTCGAGTTCGCCTTCGGCCGTCCTCGTGTTTCCCTTTGTTTGAAAGTCCACCTTCGGCTTGGCCTTTATTTTTTGAGGTCGCCTTCGGCCGTCCTCGTATTATCTTGGGTTTGAAAGTCCACCTTCGGCTTGGTCTTTCTTTTCGAGTTCGCCTTCGGCCATCCTCATGTTACCCTTTGTTTGAAAGTCCACCTTCAGCTTGGTCTTTCTTTTTCGAGGTCGCCTTCGGCCGTCCTCGTATTATCTTGGGTTTGAAAGTCCACCTTCGGGTTGGTCTTTCTTTTCGAGTTCACCTTTGGCCGACCTCGTGTTACCCTTTGTTTGAAAGTCCACCTTCGGCTTGGTCTTTCTTTTTCGAGTTCGCCTTCGGCCGTCCTCGTATTATCTTAGGTTTGAATGTCCACCTACGACTTGGTCTTTCTTTTCGAGTTCGCCTTCGGCCATCCTCGCGTTACCCTTTATTTGAAAGCCTACCTTCGGCTTAGTCTTTCTTTTCGAGTTCGCCTTCGGCCTTCCTCGTATTATTTTGTTGTTGGAAAGTCCACCTTCGGCTTGGTCTTTCTTTTTCGAGTTCGCCTTCGGTTGTCCTTGTATTAGCTTGGGTTTGAAAGTCCACCTTTGGCTTGGTCTTTCTTTTCGAGTTCGCCTTCGGCCGTCCTCATGTTACCCTTTGTTTGAAAGTCTACCTTCGGCTTAGTCTTTCTTTTCGAGTTCGCCTTCGGCCGTCCTCATATTATTTTGTTGTTGGAAAGTCCACCTACGGCTTGGTGTTTCTTTTCGAGTTCGCCTTCGGCCGTCCTCGAGTTACCCTTTGTTTGAAAGTCCACCTTCGGCTTGGTCTTTCTTTTTCGAATTCGCCTTCGTCCGTCCTCGTATTATCTTGGGTTTGAAAGTCCACCATCGGCTTGGTCTTTCTTTTCGAGTTCGCCTTCGGCCGTCCTCGTGTTACCCTTTGTTTGAAAGTCCACCTTCGGCTTGGTCTTTCTTTTTCGAGTTCGCCTTCGGCCGTCCTCGTATTATCTTAGGTTTGAAAGTCCACCTTCGGCTTGGTCTTTATTTTCGAGTTCGTCTTCGGCTGTCCTCGCTTTACCCTTTATTTGAAAGCCTACCTTCGACTTAGTCTTTCTTTTCGAGTTCGCCTTCGGCCGTCCTCGTATTATTTTGTTGTTTGAAAGTGCACCTTCGGCTTTGTCTTTCTTCTTCGAGTTCGCCTTCGGCCATCCTTGTATTATCTTGGGTTTGAAAGTCCACCTTCGGCTTGGTCTTTCTTTTCGAGTTCGCCTTCGGCCGTCCCCGTATTATCTTGGGTTTGAAAGTCCACCTTCGGCTTGGTCTTTCTTTTCGAGTTAGCCTTCGGCCGTCCTCGCGTTAGCCTTTGTTTGAACGTCTACCTTCGGCTTAGTCTTTCTTTTCGAGTTCGCCTTAGGTTGTCCTCGTATTATTTGGTTGTTGGAAAATCCACCTTCAGCTTGGTCTTTCTTTTCGAGTTCGCCTTCGGCCGTCCTCGTGTTACACTTTGTTTGAATCGGCCGTCTTCGTATTATCTTGGGTTTGAAAGTCCACCATCGGCTTGGTCTTTCTTTTCGAGTTTGCCTTTGGCCGTCCCCGTGTTACCCTTTGTGTGAAAGTCTACCTTCGGCTTAGTCTTTCTTTTCGAGTTCTCCTTCGGCCGTTCTCGAATTATCTTGGGTTTGAAAGTCCACCTTCGGCTTGGTCTTTCTTTTTCGAGTTCGCCTTTGGTCATCCTTGTATTATCTTGGGTTTGAAAGTCCACCTTTGGCTTGGTCTTTCTTTCGAGTTCGCCTTCGGTCGTCCTCGTGTTACCCTTTGTTTGAAAGTCCACCGTCCTCGTATTATCTTGGGTTTGAAAGACCACCATCGGCTTCGTCTTTCTTTTCAAGTTCGCCTTCGGCCGTCCTCGTGTTACCCTTTGTTTGAAAGTCCACCTTCGGCTTGGTATTCCTTTTTCGAGTTCGCCTTCGGCCGTCCTCGTCTTATCTTGGGTTTAAAAGTCCACCTTCGGCTTGGTCTTTCTTTTCGAGTTCGCCTTCGGCCATCCTCATGTTTCCCTTTGTTTGACAGTCCACCTTCGGCTTGGTCTTTCTTTTTCGAGGTCGCCTTCGGCCGTCCTCGTATTATCTTGGGTTTGAAAGTCCACCTTCAGGTTGGTCTTTCTTTTCGAGTTCACCTTTGGCCGTCCTCGTGTTACCGTTTGTTTGAAAGTCCACCCTCGGCTTGGTCTTTCTTTTTCGAGTTCGCCTTCGGCCGTCCTCGTATTATCTTAGGTTTGAATGTCCACCTTCGACTTGGTCTTTCTTTTCAAGTTCGCCTTCGGCCATCCTCGCGTTACCCTTTATTTGAAAGCCTACCTTCGGCTTAGTCTTTCTTTTCGAGTTCGCCTTCGGCCGTCCTCGTATTATTTTGTTGTTGGAAAGTCCACCTTCGGCTTGGTCTTTCTTTTTCGAGTTCGCCTTCGGTCGTCCTTGTATTAGCTTGGGTTTGAAAGTCCACCTTCGGCTTGGTCTTTCTTTTCGAGTTCGCCTTCGGCCGTCCTCATATTATTTTGTTGTTGGAAAGTCCACCTACGGCTTGGTCTTTCTTTTCGAGTTCGCCTTCGGCCGTCCTCGAGTTACCCTTTGTTTGAAAGTCCACCTTCGGCTTGGTCTTTCTTTTTCGAATTCGCCTTCGTCCGTCCTCGTATTATCTTGGGTTTGAAAGTCCACCATCGGCTTGGTCTTTCTTTTCAAGTTCGCCTTCGGCCGTCCTCGTGTTACCCTTTGTTTGAAAGTCCACCTTCAGCTTGGTCTTTCTTTTTCGAATTCGCCTTCGGCCGTCCTCGTATTATCTTGGGTTTGAAAGTCCACCATCAGCTTGGTCTTTCTTTTCGAGTTCTCCTTCGGCCGTCCTCGTGTTACCCTTTGTGTGAAAGTCTACCTTCGACTTGGTCTTTCTTTTCGAGTTCGCCTTCGGCCCTCGTCGTATTATCTTGGGTTTGAAAGTCACCCTTCGGTTGTTCTTTCTTTTCGAGTTCTCCTTCGGCCGTCCTCGTGTTACCCTTTGTTTGAAAGTCCACCTTCCGCTTGGTATTCCTTTTTCGAGTTCGCCTTCAGCCGTCCTCGTATTATCTTGGGTTTGAAATTCCACCTTCGGCTTGGTATTTCTTTTCGAGTTCGCCTTCGGCCGCCCTCGTGTTTCCCTTTGTTTGAAAGTCCACCTTCGGCTTGGCCTTTATTTTTTGAGGTCGCCTTCGGCCGTCCTCGTATTATCTTGGGTTTGAAAGTCCACCTTCGGCTTGGTCTTTCTTTTCGAGTTCGCCTTCGGCCATCCTCATGTTACCCTTTGTTTGAAAGTCCACCTTCGGCTTGGTCTTTCTTTTTCGAGGTCGCCTTCGGCCGTCCTCGTATTATCTTGGGTTTGAAAGTCCACCTTCGGGTTGGTCTTTCTTTTCAAGTTCACCTTTGGCCGTCCTCGTGTTACCCTTTGTTTGAAAGTCCACCTTCGGCTTGGTCTTTCTTTTTCGAGTTTGCCTTCGGCCGTCCTCGTATTATCTTAGGTTTGAATGTCCACCTACGACTTGGTCTTTCTTTTCGAGTTCGCCTTCGGCCATCCTCGCGTTACCCTTTATTTGAAAGCCTACCTTCGGCTTAGTCTTTCTTTTCGAGTTCGCCTTCGGCCTTCCTCGTATTATTTTGTTGTTTGAAAGTCCACCTTCGGCTTGGTCTTTCTTTTTCGAGTTCGCCTTCGGTCGTCCTTGTATTAGCTTGGGTTTGAAAGTCCACCTTTGGCTTGGTCTTTCTTTTCGAGTTCGCCTTCGGCCGTCCTCATGTTACCCTTTGTTTGAAAGTCTACCTTCGGCTTAGTCTTTCTTTTCGAGTTCGCCTTCGGCCGTCCTCATATTATTTTGTTGTTGGAAAGTCCACCTACGGCTTGGTCTTTCTTTTCGAGTTCGCCTTCGGCCGTCCTCGAGTTACCCTTTGTTTGAAAGTCCACCTTCGGCTTGGTCTTTCTTTTTCGAATTTGCCTTCGTCCATCCTCGTATTATCTTGTGTTTGAAAGTCCACCATCGGCTTGGTCTTTCTTTTCGAGTTCGCCTTCGGCCGTCCTCGAGTTACCCTTTGTTTGAAAGTCCACCTTCGGCTTGGTCTTTCTTTTTCGAATTCGCCTTCAGCCGTCCTCGTATTATCTTGGGTTTGAAAGTCCACCATCAGCTTGGTCTTTCTTTTCGAGTTCTCCTTCGGCCGTCCTCGTGTTACCCTTTGTGTGAAAGTCTACCTTCGACTTGGTCTTTTTTTTCGAGTTCGCCTTCGGCCCTCGTCGTATTATCTTGGGTTTGAAAGTCACCCTTCGGTTGTTCTTTCTTTTCGAGTTCTCCTTCGGCCGTCCTCGTGTTACCCTTTGTTTGAAAGTCCACCTTCGGCTTGGTATTCCTTTTTCAAGTTCGCCTTCGGCCGTCCTCGTATTATCTTGGGTTTGAAAGTCCACCTTCGGCTTGGTATTTCTTTTCGAGTTCGCCTTCGGCCGTCCTCGTGTTTCCCTTTGTTTGAAAGTCCACCTTCGGCTTGGCCTTTATTTTTTGAGGTCGCCTTCGGCCGTCCTCATATTATCTTGGGTTTGAAAGTCCACCTTCGGCTTGGTCTTTCTTTTCGAGTTCGCCTTCGGCCATCCTCATGTTACCCTTTGTTTGAAAGTCCACCTTCATCTTGGTCTTTCTTTTTCGAGGTCGCCTTCGGCCATCCTCGTATTATCTTGGGTTTGAAAGTCCACCTTCGGGTTGGTCTTTCTTTTCGAGTTCACCTTTGGCCGTCCTCGTGTTACCCTTTGTTTGAAAGTCCACCTTCGGCTTGGTCTTTCTTTTTCGAGTTCGCCTTCGGCCGTCCTCGTATTATCTTAGGTTTGAATGTCCACCTTCGACTTGGTCTTTCTTTTCGAGTTCGCCTTTGGCCATCCTCGCGTTACCCTTTATTTGAAAGCCTAACTTCGGCTTAGTCTTTCTTTTTGAGTTCGCCTTTGGCCGTCCTCGTATTATTTTGTTGTTGGAAAGTCCACCTTCGGCTTGGTCTTTCTTTTTCGAGTTCGCCTTCGGTCGTCCTTGTATTAGCTTGGGTTTGAAAGTCCACCTTCGGCTTGGTCTTTCTTTTTGAATTCGCCTTCGGCCGTCCTCATGTTACCCTTTGTTTGAAAGTCTACCTTCGGCTTAGTCTTTCTTTTCGAGTTCGCCTTCGGCCGTCCTCATATTATTTTGTTGTTGGAAAGTCCACCTACGGCTTGGTCTTTCTTTTCGAGTTCGCCTTCGGCCGTCCTCGAGTTACCCTTTGTTTGAAAGTCCACCTTCGGCTTGGTCTTTCTTTTTCGAATTCGCCTTCGTCCGTCCTCGTATTATCTTGGGTTTGAAAGTCCACCATCGGCTTGGTCTTTCTTTTCGAGTTCGCCTTCGGCCGTCCTCATGTTACCCTTTGTTTGAAAGTCCACCTTCGGCTTGGTCTTTCTTTTTCGAATTCGCCTTCTGCCGTCCTCGTATTATCTTGGGTTTGAAAGTCCACCATCGGCTTGGTCTTTCTTTTCGAGTTCGCCTTCGGCCGTCCTCGAGTTACCCTTTGTTTGAAAGTCCACCTTCGGCTTGGTCTTTCTTTTTCGAATTCGCCTTCGGCCGTCCTCGTATTATCTTGGGTTTGAAAGTCCACCATCAGCTTGGTCTTTCTTTTCGAGTTCTCCTTCGGCCGTCCTCGTGTTACCCTTTGTGTGAAAGTCTACCTTCGACTTGGTCTTTTTTTTCGAGTTCGCCTTCGGCCCTCGTCGTATTATCTTAGGTTTGAATGTCCACCTTCGACTTGGTCTTTCTTTTCGAGTTCGCCTTTGGCCATCCTCGCGTTACCCTTTATTTGAAAGCCTAACTTCGGCTTAGTCTTTCTTTTCGAGTTCGCCTTTGGCCGTCCTCGTATTATTTTGTTGTTGGAAAGTCCACCTTCGGCTTGGTCTTTCTTTTTCGAGTTCGCCTTCGGTCGTCCTTGTATTAGCTTGGGTTTGAAAGTCCACCTTCGGCTTGGTCTTTCTTTTTGAATTCGCCTTCGGCCGTCCTCATGTTACCCTTTGTTTGAAAGTCTACCTTCGGCTTAGTCTTTCTTTTCGAGTTCGCCTTCGGCCGTCCTCATATTATTTTGTTGTTGGAAAGTCCACCTACGGCTTGGTCTTTCTTTTCGAGTTCGCCTTCGGCCGTCCTCGAGTTACCCTTTGTTTGAAAGTCCACCTTCGGCTTGGTCTTTCTTTTTCGAATTCGCCTTCGTCCGTCCTCGTATTATCTTGGGTTTGAAAGTCCACCATCGGCTTGGTCTTTCTTTTCGAGTTCGCCTTCGGCCGTCCTCGTGTTACCCTTTGTTTGAAAGTCCACCTTCGGCTTGGTCTTTCTTTTTCGAATTCGCCTTCTGCCATCCTCGTATTATCTTGGGTTTGAAAGTCCACCATCAACTTGGTCTTTCTTTTCGAGTTCTCCTTCGGCCGTCCTCGTGTTACCCTTTGTGTGAAAGTCTACCTTCGACTTGGTCTTTCTTTTTGAGTTCGCCTTCGGCCATCGTCGTATTATCTTGGGTTTGAAAGTCCACCTACGGTTGTTCTTTCTTTTAGAGTTCTCCTTCGGCCATCCTCGTGTTACCCTTTGTTCGAAAGTCCACCTTTCGGCTTGGTATTCCTTTTTCTAGTTCGCCTTCGGCCGTCCTCGTATTATCTTGGGTTTGAAAGTCCACCTTCGGCTTGGTATTTCTTTTCGAGTTCGCCTTCAGCCGTCCTCGTGTTACCCTTTGTTTGAAAGTCCACCTTCGGCTTGGCCTTTATTTTTTGAGGTCGCCTTCGGCCGTCCTCGTATTATCTTGGGTTTGAAAGTCCATCTTCGGCTTGGTCTTTCTTTTCGAGTTCGCCTTAGGCCGTCCTCATGTTACCCTTTGTTTGAAAGTCTACCTTCGGCTTAGTCTTTCTTTTCGAGTTCACCTTCGGCCTTCCTCATGTTACCCTTTGTTTGAAAGTCCACCTTCGGCTTGGTCTTTCTTTTTCGAGTTCGCCTTCGGCAGTCCTCGTATTATCTAAGGTTTGAATGTCCACCTACGACTTGGTCTTTCTTTTCGAGTTCGCCTTCGGCCATCCTCGCGTTACCCTTTATTTGAAAGCCTACCTTCGGCTTAGTCTTTCTTTTTGAGTTCGCCTTCGGCCTTCCTCGTATTATTTTGTTGTTGGAAAGTCCACCTTCGGCTTGGTCTTTCTTTTTCGAGTTCGCCTTCGGTCGTCCTTGTATTAGCTTGGGTTTGAAAGTCCACCTTTGGCTTGGTCTTTCTTTTCGAGTTCGCCTTCGGCCGTCCTCATGTTACCCTTTGTTTGAAAGTCTACCTTCGGCTTAGTCTTTCTTTTCGAGTTCGCCTTCGGCCGTCCTCATATTATTTTGTTGTTGGAAAGTCCACCTACGGCTTGGTCTTTCTTTTCGAGTTCGCCTTCGGCCGTCCTCGAGTTGCCCTTTGTTTGAAAGTCCACCTTCGGCTTGGTCTTTCTTTTTCGAATTTGCCTTCGTCCGTCCTCGTATTATCTTGGGTTTGAAAGTCCACCATCGGCTTGGTCTTTCTTTTCGAGTTCGCCTTCGGCCGTCCTCGAGTTACCCTTTGTTTGAAAGTCCACCTTCGGCTTGGTCTTTCTTTTTCGAATTCGCCTTCGGCCATCCTCGTATTATCTTGGGTTTGAAAGTCCACCATCAGCTTGGTCTTTCTTTTCGAGTTCTCCTTCGGCCGTCCTCGTGTTACCCTTTGTGTGAAAGTCTACCTTCGACTTGGTCTTTCTTTTTGAGTTCGCCTTCGGCCATCGTCGTATTATCTTGGGTTTGAAAGTCCACCTACGGTTGTTCTTTCTTTTAGAGTTCTCCTTCGGCCATCCTCGTGTTACCCTTTGTTCGAAAGTCCACCTTTCGGCTTGGTATTCCTTTTTCTAGTTCGCCTTCGGCCGTCCTCGTATTATCTTGGGTTTGAAAGTCCACCTTCGGCTTGGTATTTCTTTTCGAGTTCGCCTTCAGCCGTCCTCGTGTTACCCTTTGTTTGAAAGTCCACCTTCGGCTTGGCCTTTATTTTTTGAGGTCGCCTTCGGCCGTCCTCGTATTATCTTGGGTTTGAAAGTCCATCTTCGGCTTGGTCTTTCTTTTCGAGTTCGCCTTAGGCCGTCCTCATGTTACCCTTTGTTTGAAAGTCTACCTTCGGCTTAGTCTTTCTTTTCGAGTTCACCTTCGGCCTTCCTCATGTTACCCTTTGTTTGAAAGTCCACCTTCGGCTTGGTCTTTCTTTTTCGAGTTCGCCTTCGGCAGTCCTCGTATTATCTAAGGTTTGAATGTCCACCTACGACTTGGTCTTTCTTTTCGAGTTCGCCTTCGGCCATCCTCGCGTTACCCTTTATTTGAAAGCCTACCTTCGGCTTAGTCTTTCTTTTTGAGTTCGCCTTCGGCCTTCCTCGTATTATTTTGTTGTTGGAAAGTCCACCTTCGGCTTGGTCTTTCTTTTTCGAGTTCGCCTTCGGTCGTCCTTGTATTAGCTTGGGTTTGAAAGTCCACCTTTGGCTTGGTCTTTCTTTTCGAGTTCGCCTTCGGCCGTCCTCATGTTACCCTTTGTTTGAAAGTCTACCTTCGGCTTAGTCTTTCTTTTCGAGTTCGCCTTCGGCCGTCCTCATATTATTTTGTTGTTGGAAAGTCCACCTACGGCTTGGTCTTTCTTTTCGAGTTCGCCTTCGGCCGTCCTCGAGTTGCCCTTTGTTTGAAAGTCCACCTTCGGCTTGGTCTTTCTTTTTCGAATTTGCCTTCGTCCGTCCTCGTATTATCTTGGGTTTGAAAGTCCACCATCGGCTTGGTCTTTCTTTTCGAGTTCGCCTTCGGCCGTCCTCGAGTTACCCTTTGTTTGAAAGTCCACCTTCGGCTTGGTCTTTCTTTTTCGAATTCGCCTTCGGCCATCCTCGTATTATCTTGGGTTTGAAAGTCCACCATCAGCTTGGTCTTTCTTTTCGAGTTCTCCTTCGGCCGTCCTCGTGTTACCCTTTGTGTGAAAGTCTACCTTCGACTTGGTCTTTTTTTTCGAGTTCGCCTTCGGCCCTCGTCGTATTATCTTGGGTTTGAAAGTCACCCTTCGGTTGTTCTTTCTTTTCGAGTTCTCCTTCGGCCGTCCTCGTGTTACCCTTTGTTTGAAAGTCCACCTTCGGCTTGGTATTCCTTTTTCGAGTTCGCCTTCAGCCGTCCTCGTATTATCTTGTGTTTGAAATTCCACCTTCGGCTTGGTATTTCTTTTCGAGTTCGCCTTCGGCCGTCCTCGTGTTTCCCTTTGTTTGAAAGTCCACCTTCGGCTTGGCCTTTATTTTTTGAGGTCGCCTTCGGCCGTCCTCGTATTATCTTGGGTTTGAAAGTCCACCTTCGGCTTGGTCTTTCTTTTCGAGTTCGCCTTCGGCCATCCTCATGTTACCCTTTGTTTGAAAGTCCACCTTCGGCTTGGTCATTCTTTTTCGAGGTCGCCTTCGGCCGTCCTCGTATTATCTTGGGTTTGAAAGTCCACCTTCGGGTTGGTCTTTCTTTTCAAGTTCACCTTTGGCCGTCCTCGTGTTACCCTTTGTTTGAAAGTCCACCTTCGGCTTGGTCTTTCTTTTTCGAGTTTGCCTTCGGCCGTCCTCGTATTATCTTAGGTTTGAATGTCCACCTACGACTTGGTCTTTCTTTTCGATTTCGCCTTCGGCCATCCTCGCGTTACCCTTTATTTGAAAGCCTACCTTCGGCTTAGTCTTTCTTTTCGAGTTCGCCTTCGGCCTTCCTCGTATTATTTTGTTGTTGGAAAGTCCACCTTCGGCTTGGTCTTTCTTTTTCGAGTTCGCCTTCAGTCGTCCTTGTATTAGCTTGGGTTTGAAAGTCCACCTTTGGCTTGGTCTTTCTTTTCGAGTTCGCCTTCGGCCGTCCTCATGTTACCCTTTGTTTGAAAGTCTACCTTCGGCTTAGTCTTTCTTTTCGAGTTCGCCTTCGGCCGTCCTCATATTATTTTGTTGTTGGAAAGTCCACCTACGGCTTGGTCTTTCTTTTCGAGTTCGCCTTCGGCCGTCCTCGAGTTACCCTTTGTTTGAAAGTCCACCTTCGGCTTGGTCTTTCTTTTTCGAATTTGCCTTCGTCCGTCCTCGTATTATCTTGGGTTTGAAAGTCCACCATCGGCTTGGTCTTTCTTTTCGAGTTCGCCTTCGGCCGTCCTCGAGTTACCCTTTGTTTGAAAGTCCACCTTCGGCTTGGTCTTTCTTTTTCGAATTCGCCTTCGGCCGTCCTCGTATTATCTTGGGTTTGAAAGTCCACCATCAGCTTGGTCTTTCTTTTCGAGTTCTCCTTCGGCCGTCCTCGTGTTACCCTTTGTGTGAAAGTCTACCTTCGACTTGGTCTTTTTTTTCGAGTTCGCCTTCGGCCCTCGTCGTATTATCTTGGGTTTGAAAGTCACCCTTCGGTTGTTCTTTCTTTTCGAGTTCTCCTTCGGCCGTCCTCGTGTTACCCTTTGTTTGAAAGTCCACCTTCGGCTTGGTATTCCTTTTTCGAGTTCGCCTTCAGCCGTCCTCGTATTATCTTGGGTTTGAAATTCCACCTTCGGCTTGGTATTTCTTTTCGAGTTCGCCTTCGGCCGTCCTCGTGTTTCCCTTTGTTTGAAAGTCCACCTTCGGCTTGGCCTTTATTTTTTGAGGTCGCCTTCGGCCGTCCTCGTATTATCTTGGGTTTGAAAGTCCACCTTCGGCTTGGTCTTTCTTTTCGAGTTCGCCTTCGGCCATCCTCATGTTACCCTTTGTTTGAAAGTCCACCTTCGGCTTGGTCATTCTTTTTCGAGGTCGCCTTCGGCCGTCCTCGTATTATCTTGGGTTTGAAAGTCCACCTTCGGGTTGGTCTTTCTTTTCAAGTTCACCTTTGGCCGTCCTCGTGTTACCCTTTGTTTGAAAGTCCACCTTCGGCTTGGTCTTTCTTTTTCGAGTTTGCCTTCGGCCGTCCTCGTATTATCTTAGGTTTGAATGTCCACCAACGACTTGGTCTTTCTTTTCGATTTCGCCTTCGGCTTAGTCTTTCTTTTCGAGTTCGCCTTCGGCCTTCCTCGTATTATTTTGTTGTTGGAAAGTCCACCTTCGGCTTGGTCTTTCTTTTTCGAGTTCGCCTTCGGTCGTCCTTGTATTAGCTTGGGTTTGAAAGTCCACCTTTGGCTTGGTCTTTCTTTTCGAGTTCGCCTTCGGCCGTCCTCATGTTACCCTTTGTTTGAAAGTCTACCTTCGGCTTAGTCTTTCTTTTCGAGTTCGCCTTTGGCCGTCCTCATATTATTTTGTTGTTGGAAAGTCCACCTACGGCTTGGTCTTTCTTTTCGAGTTCGCCTTAGGCCGTCCTCGAGTTACCCTTTGTTTGAAAGTCCACCTTCGGCTTGGTCTTTCTTTTTCGAATTTGCCTTCGTCCGTCCTCGTATTATCTTGGGTTTGAAATTCCACCATCGGCTTGGTCTTTCTTTTCGAGTTCGCCTTCAGCCGTCCTCGAGTTACCCTTTGTTTGAAAGTCCACCTTCGGCTTGGTCTTTCTTTTTCGAATTCGCCTTCGGCCGTCCTCGTATTATCTTGGGTTTGAAAGTCCACCATCAGCTTGGTCTTTCTTTTCGAGTTCTCCTTCGGCCGTCCTCATGTTACCCTTTGTGTGAAAGTCCACCTTCGACTTGGTTTTTTTTTTTCGAGTTCGCCTTCGGCCCTCGTCGTATTATCTTGGGTTTGAAAGTCACCCTTCGGTTGTTCTTTCTTTTCGAGTTCTCCTTCGGCCGTCCTCGTGTTACCCTTTGTTTGAAAGTCCACCTTCATCTTGGTCTTTCTTTTTCGAGGTCGCCTTCGGCCGTCCTCGTATTATCTTGGGTTTGAAAGTCCACCTTCGGGTTGGTCTTTCTTTTCGAGTTCACCTTTGGCCGTCCTCGTGTTACCCTTTGTTTGAAAGTCCACCTTCGGCTTGGTCTTTCTTTTTCGAGTTCGCCTTCGGGCGTCCTCGTATTATCTTAGGTTTGAATGTCCACCTTCGACTTGGTCTTTCTTTTCGAGTTCGCCTTCGGCCATCCTCGCGTTACCCTTTATTTGAAAGCCTACCTTCGGCTTAGTCTTTCTTTTCGAGTTCGCCTTTGGCCATCCTCGTATTATTTTGTTGTTGGAAAGTCCACCTTCGGCTTGGTCTTTCTTTTTCGAGTTCGCCTACGGTCGTCCTTGTATTAGCTTGGGTTTGAAAGTCCACCTTCGGCTTGGTCTTTCTTTTTGAATTCGCCTTCGGCCGTCCTCATGTTACCCTTTGTTTGAAAGTCTACCTTCGGCTTAGTCTTTCTTTTCGAGTTCGCCTTCGGCCGTCCTCATATTATTTTGTTGTTGGAAAGTCCACCTACGGCTTGGTCTTTCTTTTCGAGTTCGCCTTCGGCCGTCCTCGAGTTACCCTTTGTTTGAAAGTCCACCTTCGGCTTGGTCTTTCTTTTTCGAATTCGCCTTCGTCCGTCCTCGTATTATCTTGGGTTTGAAAGTCCACCATCGGCTTGGTCTCTCTTTTCGAGTTCGCCTTCGGCCGTCCTCGTGTTACCCTTTGTTTGAAAGTCCACCTTCGGCTTGGTCTTTCTTTTTCGAATTCGCCTTCTGCCGTTCTCGTATTATCTTGGGTTTGAAAGTCCACCATCAACTTGGTCTTTCTTTTCGAGTTCTCCTTCGGCCGTCCTCGTGTTACCCTTTGTGTGAAAGTCTACCTTCGACTTGGTCTTTCTTTTTGAGTTCGCCTTCGGCCATCGTCATATTATCTTGGGTTTGAAAGTCCACCTACGGTTGTTCTTTCTTTTCGAGTTCTCCTTCGGCCATCCTCGTGTTACCCTTTGTTTGAAAGTCCACCTTTCGGCTTGGTATTCCTTTTTCTAGTTCGCCTTCGGCCGTCCTCGTATTATCTTGGGTTTGAAAGTCCACCTTCGGCTTGGTATTTCTTTTCGAGTTCGCCTTCAGCCGTCCTCGTGTTACCCTTTGTTTGAAAGTCCACCTTCGGCTTGGCCATTATTTTTTGAGGTCGCCTTCGGCCGTCCTCGTATTATCTTGGGTTTGAAAGTCCATCTTCGGCTTGGTCTTTCTTTTCGAGTTCGCCTTCGGCCATCCTCATGTTACCCTTTGTTTGAAAGTCTACCTTCGGCTTAGTCTTTCTTTTCGAGTTCACCTTCGGCCGTCCTCATATTATTTTGTTGTTGGAAAGTCCACCTACGGCTTGGTCTTTCTTTTCGAGTTCGCCTTCGGCCGTCCTCGAGTTACCCTTTGTTTGAAAGTCCACCTTCGGCTTGGTCTTTCTTTTTCGAATTCGCCTTCGTCCGTCCTCGTATTATCTTGGGTTTGAAAGTCCACCATCGGCTTGGTCTTTCTTTTCGAGTTCGCCTTCGGCCGTCCTCGTGTTACCCTTTGTTTGAAAGTCCACCTTCAGCTTGGTCTTTCTTTTTCGAATTCGCCTTCGGCCGTCCTCGTATTATCTTTGGTTTGAAAGTCCACCATCAGCTTGGTCTTTCTTTTTGAGTTCTCCTTCGGCCGTCCTCGTGTTACCCTTTGTGTGAAAGTCTACCTTCGACTTGGTCTTTCTTTTCGAGTTCGCCTTCGGCCCTCGTCGTATTATCTTGGGTTTGAAAGTCACCCTTCGGTTGTTCTTTCTTTTCGAGTTCTCCTTCGGCCGTCCTCGTGTTACCCTTTGTTTGAAAGTCCACCTTCGGCTTGGTATTCCTTTTTCGAGTTCGCCTTCGGCCGTCCTCGTATTATCTTGGGTTTGAAAGTCCACCTTCGGCTTGGTATTTCTTTTCGAGTTCGCCTTCGGCCGTCCTCGTGTTTCCCTTTGTTTGAAAGTCCACCTTCGGCTTGGCCTTTATTTTTTGAGGTCGCCTTCGGCCGTCCTCGTATTATCTTGGGTTTGAAAGTCCACCTTCGGCTTGGTCTTTCTTTTCGAGTTCGCCTTCGGCCATCCTCTTGTTACCCTTTGTTTGAAAGTCCACCTTCGGCTTGGTCTTTCTTTTTCGAGGTCGCCTTCGGCCGTCCTCGTATTATCTTGGGTTTGAAAGTCCACCTTCGGGTTGGTCTTTCTTTTCAAGTTCACCTTTGGCCGTCCTCGTGTTACCCTTTGTTTGAAAGTCCACCTTCGGCTTGGTCTTTCTTTTTCGAGTTCGCCTTCGGCCGTCCTCGTATTATCTTAGGTTTGAATGTCCACCTACGACTTGGTCTTTCTTTTCGAGTTCGCATTCGGCCATCCTCGCGTTACCCTTTATTTGAAAGCCTACCTTCGGCTTAGTCTTTCTTTTCGAGTTCGCCTTTGGCCGTCCTCGTATTATTTTGTTGTTGGAAAGTCCACCTTCGGCTTGGTCTTTCTCTTTCGAGTTCGCCTTCGGTCGTCCTTGTATTAGCTTGGGTTTGAAAGTCCACCTTTGGCTTGGTCTTTCTTTTCGAGTTCGCCTTCGGCCGTCCTCATGTTACCCTTTGTTTGAAAGTCTACCTTCGGCTTAGTCTTTCTTTTCGAGTTCGCCTTCGGCCGTCCTCATATTATTTTGTTGTTGGAAAGTCCACCTACGGCTTGGTCTTTCTTTTCGAGTTCGCCTTCGGCCGTCCTCGAGTTACCCTTTGTTTGAAAGTCCACCTTCGGCTTGGTCTTTCTTTTTCGAATTTGCCTTCGTCCGTCCTCGTATTATCTTGGGTTTGAAAGTCCACCATCGGCTTGGTCTTTCTTTTCGAGTTCGCCTTCGGCCGTCCTCGAGTTACCCTTTGTTTGAAAGTCCACCTTCGGCTTGGTCTTTCTTTTTCGAATTCGCCTTCGGCCGTCCTCGTATTATCTTGGGTTTGAAAGTCCACCATCAGCTTGGTCTTTCTTTTCGAGTTCTCCTTCGGCCATCCTCGTGTTACCCTTTGTGTGAAAGTCTACCTTCGACTTGGTCTTTTTTTTCGAGTTCGCCTTCGGCCCTCGTCGTATTATCTTGGGTTTGAAAGTCACCCTTCGGTTGTTCTTTCTTTTCGAGTTCTCCTTCGGCCGTCCTCGTGTTACCCTTTGTTTGAAAGTCCACCTTCGGCTTGGTATTCCTTTTTCGAGTTCGCCTTCGGCCGTCCTCGTATTATCTTGGGTTTGAAAGTCCACCTTCGGCTTTGTATTTCTTTTCGAGTTCGCCTTCGGCCGTCCTCGTGTTTCCCTTTGTTTGAAAGTCCACCTTCTGCTTGGCCTTTATTTTTTGAGGTCGCCTTCGGCCGTCCTCATATTATCTTGGGTTTGAAAGTCCACCTTCGGCTTGGTCTTTCTTTTCGAGTTCGCCTTCGGCCATCCTCATGTTACCCTTTGTTTGAAAGTCCACCTTCATCTTGGTCTTTCTTTTTCGAGGTCGCCTTCGGCCGTCCTCGTATTATCTTGGGTTTGAAAGTCCACCTTCGGGTTGGTCTTTCTTTTCGAGTTCACCTTTGGCCGTCCTCGTGTTACCCTTTGTTTGAAAGTCCACCTTCGGCTTGGTCTTTCTTTTTCGAGTTCGCCTTCGGCCGTCCTCGTATTATCTTAGGTTTGAATGTCCACCTTCGACTTGGTCTTTCTTTTAGAGTTCGCCTTCGGCCATCCTCGCGTTACCCTTTATTTGAAAGCCTACCTTCGGCTTAGTCTTTCTTTTCGAGTTCGCCTTTGGCCGTCCTCGTATTATTTTGTTGTTGGAAAGTCCACCTTCGGCTTGGTCTTTCTTTTTCGAGTTCGCCTTCGGTCGTCCTTGTATTAGCTTGGGTTTGAAAGTCCACCTTCGGGCATCCTCATGTTACCCTTTGTTTGAAAGTCTACCTTCGGCTTAGTCTTTCTTTTCGAGTTCGCCTTCGGCCGTCCTCATATTATTTTGTTGTTGGAAAGTCCACCTACGGCTTGGTCTTTCTTTTCGAGTTCGCCTTCGGCCGTCCTCGTGTTTCCCTTTGTTTGAAAGTCCACCTTCGGCTTGGCCTTTATTTTTTGAGGTCGCCTTCGGCCGTCCTCGTATTATCTTGGGTTTGAAAGTCCACCTTCGGCTTGGTCTTTCTTTTCGAGTTCGCCTTCGGCCATCCTCATGTTACCCTTTGTTTGAAAGTCCACCTTCGGCTTGGTCTTTCTTTTTCGAGGTCGCCTTCGGCCGTCCTCGTATTATCTTGGGTTTGAAAGTCCACCTTCGGGTTGGTCTTTCTTTTCAAGTTCACCTTTGGCCGTCCTCGTGTTACCCTTTGTTTGAAAGTCCACCTTAGGCTTGGTCTTTCTTTTTCGAGTTCGCCTTCGGCCGTCCTCGTATTATCTTAGGTTTGAATGTCCACCTACGACTTGGTCTTTCTTTTCGAGTTCGCCTTCGGCCATCCTCGCGTTACCCTTTATTTGAAAGCCTACCTTCGGCTTAGTCTTTCTTTTCGAGTTCGCCTTCGGCCTTCCTCGTATTATTTTGTTGTTGGAAAGTCCACCTTCGGCTTGGTCTTTCTTTTTCGAGTTCGCCTTCGGCCGTCCTCGTATTATCTTGGGTTTGAAAGTCCACCTTCGGCTTGGTCTTTCTTTTCGAGTTCGCCTTCGGCCATCCTCATGTTACCCTTTGTTTGAAAGTCCACCTTCGGCTTGGTCTTTCTTTTTCGAGGTCGCCTTCGGCCGTCCTCGTATTATCTTGGGTTTGAAAGTCCACCTTCGGGTTGGTCTTTCTTTTCAAGTTCACCTTTGGCCGTCCTCGTGTTACCCTTTGTTTGAAAGTCCACCTTCGGCTTGGTCTTTCTTTTTCGAGTTCGCCTTCGGCCGTCCTCGTATTATCTTAGGTTTGAAAGTCCACCTACGACTTGGTCTTTCTTTTCGAGTTCGCATTCGGCCATCCTCGCGTTACCCTTTATTTGAAAGCCTACCTTCGGCTTAGTCTTTCTTTTCGAGTTCGCCTTCGGCCTTCCTCGTATTATTTTGTTGTTGGAAAGTCCACCTTCGGCTTGGTCTTTCTCTTTCGAGTTCGCCTTCGGTCGTCCTTGTATTAGCTTGGGTTTGAAAGTCCACCTTTGGCTTGGTCTTTCTTTTCGAGTTCGCCTTCGGCCGTCCTCATGTTACCCTTTGTTTGAAAGTCTACCTTCGGCTTAGTCTTTCTTTTCGAGTTCGCCTTCGGCCGTCCTCATATTATTTTGTTGTTGGAAAGTCCACCTACGGCTTGGTCTTTCTTTTCGAGTTCGCCTTCGGCCGTCCTCGAGTTACCCTTTGTTTGAAAGTCCACCTTCGGCTTGGTCTTTCTTTTTCGAATTTGCCTTCGTCCGTCCTCGTATTATCTTGGGTTTGAAAGTCCACCATCGGCTTGGTCTTTCTTTTCGAGTTCGCCTTCGGCCGTCCTCGAGTTACCCTTTGTTTGAAAGTCCACCTTCGGCTTGGTCTTTCTTTTTCGAATTCGCCTTCGGCCGTCCTCGTATTATCTTGGGTTTGAAAGTCCACCATCAGCTTGGTCTTTCTTTTCGAGTTCTCCTTCGGCCATCCTCGTGTTACCCTTTGTGTGAAAGTCTACCTTCGACTTGGTCTTTTTTTTCGAGTTCGCCTTCGGCCCTCGTCGTATTATCTTGGGTTTGAAAGTCACCCTTCGGTTGTTCTTTCTTTTTGAGTTCTCCTTCGGCCGTCCTCGTGTTACCCTTTGTTTGAAAGTCCACCTTCGGCTTGGTATTCCTTTTTCGAGTTCGCCTTCGGCCGTCCTCGTATTATCTTGGGTTTGAAAGTCCACCTTCGGCTTTGTATTTCTTTTCGAGTTCGCCTTCGGCCGTCCTCGTGTTTCCCTTTGTTTGAAAGTCCACCTTCTGCTTGGCCTTTATTTTTTGAGGTCGCCTTCGGCCGTCCTCATATTATCTTGGGTTTGAAAGTCCACCTTCGGCTTGGTCTTTCTTTTCGAGTTCGCCTTCGGCCATCCTCATGTTACCCTTTGTTTGAAAGTCCACCTTCATCTTGGTCTTTCTTTTTCGAGGTCGCCTTCGGCCGTCCTCGTATTATCTTGGGTTTGAAAGTCCACCTTCGGGTTGGTCTTTCTTTTCGAGTTCACCTTTGGCCGTCCTCGTGTTACCCTTTGTTTGAAAGTCCACCTTCGGCTTGGTCTTTCTTTTTCGAGTTCGCCTTCGGCCGTCCTCGTATTATCTTAGGTTTGAATGTCCACCTTCGACTTGGTCTTTCTTTTCGAGTTCGCCTTCGGCCATCCTCGCGTTACCCTTTATTTGAAAGCCTACCTTCGGCTTAGTCTTTCTTTTCGAGTTCGCCTTTGGCCGTCCTCGTATTATTTTGTTGTTGGAAAGTCCACCTTCGGCTTGGTCTTTCTTTTTCGAGTTCGCCTTCGGTCGTCCTTGTATTAGCTTGTGTTTGAAAGTCCACCTTCGGGCATCCTCATGTTACCCTTTGTTTGAAAGTCTACCTTCGGCTTAGTCTTTCTTTTCGAGTTCGCCTTCGGCCGTCCTCATATTATTTTGTTGTTGGAAAGTCCACCTACGGCTTGGTCTTTCTTTTCGAGTTCGCCTTCGGCCGTCCTCGTGTTTCCCTTTGTTTGAAAGTCCACCTTCGGCTTGGCCTTTATTTTTTGAGGTCGCCTTCGGCCGTCCTCGTATTATCTTGGGTTTGAAAGTCCACCTTCGGCTTGGTCTTTCTTTTCGAGTTCGCCTTCGGCCATCCTCATGTTACCCTTTGTTTGAAAGTCCACCTTCGGCTTGGTCTTTCTTTTTCGAGGTCGCCTTCGGCCGTCCTCGTATTATCTTGGGTTTGAAAGTCCACCTTCGGGTTGGTCTTTCTTTTCAAGTTCACCTTTGGCCGTCCTCGTGTTACCCTTTGTTTGAAAGTCCACCTTAGGCTTGGTCTTTCTTTTTCGAGTTCGCCTTCGGCCGTCCTCGTATTATCTTAGGTTTGAATGTCCACCTACGACTTGGTCTTTCTTTTCGAGTTCGCCTTCGGCCATCCTCGCGTTACCCTTTATTTGAAAGCCTACCTTCGGCTTAGTCTTTCTTTTCGAGTTCGCCTTCGGCCTTCCTCGTATTATTTTGTTGTTGGAAAGTCCACCTTCGGCTTGGTCTTTCTCTTTCGAGTTCGCCTTCGGTCGTCCTTGTATTAGCTTGGGTTTGAAAGTCCACCTTTGGCTTGGTCTTTCTTTTCGAGTTCGCCTTCGGCCGTCCTCATATTATTTTGTTGTTGGAAAGTCCACCTACGGCTTGGTCTTTCTTTTCGAGTTCGCCTTCGGCCGTCCTCGAGTTACCCTTTTTTTGAAAGTCCACCTTCGGCTTGGTCTTTCTTTTTCGAATTTGCCTTCGTCCGTCCTCGTATTATCTTGGGTTTGAAAGTCCACCATCGGCTTGGTCTTTCTTTTCGAGTTCGCCTTCGGCCGTCCTCGAGTTACCCTTTGTTTGAAAGTCCACCTTCGGCTTGGTCTTTCTTTTTCGAATTCGCCTTCGGCTGTCCTCGTATTATCTTGGGTTTGAAAGTCCACCATCAGCTTGGTCTTTCTTTTCGAGTTCTCCTTCGGCCATCCTCGTGTTACCCTTTGTGTGAAAGTCTACCTTCGACTTGGTCTTTTTTTTCGAGTTCGCCTTCGGCCCTCGTCGTATTATCTTGGGTTTGAAAGTCACCCTTTGGTTGTTCTTTCTTTTCGAGTTCTCCTTCGGCCGTCCTCGTGTTACCATTTGTTTGAAAGTCCACCTTCGGCTTGGTATTCCTTTTTCGAGTTCGCCTTCGGCCGTCCTCGTATTATCTTGGGTTTGAAAGTCCACCTTCGGCTTGGTATTTCTTTTCGAGTTCGCCTTCGGCCGTCCTCGTGGTTCCCTTTGTTTGAAAGTCCACCTTCTGCTTGGCCTTTATTTTTTGAGGTCGCCTTCGGCCGTCCTCATATTATCTTGGGTTTGAAAGTCCACCTTCGGCTTGGTCTTTCTTTTCGAGTTCGCCTTCGGCCATCCTCATGTTACCCTTTGTTTGAAAGTCCACCTTCATCTTGGTCTTTCTTTTTCGAGGTCGCCTTCGGCCGTCCTCGTATTATCTTGGGTTTGAAAGTCCACCTTCGGGTTGGTCTTTCTTTTCGAGTTCACCTTTGGTCGTCCTCGTGTTACCCTTTGTTTGAAAGTCCACCTTCGGCTTGGTCTTTCTTTTTCGAGTTCGCCTTCGGCCGTCCTCGTATTATCTTAGGTTTGAATGTCCACCTTCGACTTGGTCTTTCTTTTCGAGTTCGCCTTCGGCCATCCTCGCGTTACCCTTTATTTGAAAGCCTACCTTCGGCTTAGTCTTTCTTTTCGAGTTCGCCTTTGGCCGTCCTCGTATTATTTTGTTGTTGGAAAGTCCACCTTCGGCTTGGTCTTTCTTTTTCGAGTTCGCCTTCGGTCGTCCTTGTATTAGCTGGGGTTTGAAAGTCCACCTTCGGGCGTCCTCATGTTACCCTTTGTTTGAAAGTCTACCTTCGGCTTAGTCTTTCTTTTCGAGTTCGCCTTCGGCCGTCCTCATATTATTTTGTTGTTGGAAAGTCCACCTACGGCTTGGTCTTTCTTTTCGAGTTCGCCTTCGGCCGTCCTCGTGTTTCCCTTTGTTTGAAAGTCCACCTTCGGCTTGGCCTTTATTTTTTGAGGTCGCCTTCGGCCGTCCTCGTATTATCTTGGGTTTGAAAGTCCACCTTCGGCTTGGTCTTTCTTTTCGAGTTCGCCTTCGGCCATCCTCATGTTACCCTTTGTTTGAAAGTCCACCTTCGGCTTGGTCTTTCTTTTTCGAGGTCGCCTTCGGCCGTCCTCGTATTATCTTGGGTTTGAAAGTCCACCTACGGGTTGGTCTTTCTTTTCAAGTTCACCTTTGGCCGTCCTCGTGTTACCCTTTGTTTGAAAGTCCACCTTAGGCTTGGTCTTTCTTTTTCGAGTTCGCCTTCGGCCGTCCTCGTATTATCTTAGGTTTGAATGTCCACCTACGACTTGGTCTTTCTTTTCGAGTTCGCCTTCGGCCATCCTCGCGTTACCCTTTATTTGAAAGCCTACCTTCGGCTTAGTCTTTCTTTTCGAGTTCGCCTTCGGCCTTCCTCGTATTATTTTGTTGTTGGAAAGTCCACCTTCGGCTTGGTCTTTCTCTTTCGAGTTCGCCTTCGGTCGTCCTTGTATTAGCTTGGGTTTGAAAGTCCACCTTTGGCTTGGTCTTTCTTTTCGAGTTCGCCTTCGGCCGTCCTCATGTTACCCTTTGTTTGAAAGTCTACCTTCGGCTTAGTCTTTCTTTTCGAGTTCGCCTTCGGCCGTCCTCATATTATTTTGTTGTTGGAAAGTCCACCTACGGCTTGGTCTTTCTTTTCGAGTTCGCCTTCGGCCGTCCTCGAGTTACCCTTTGTTTGAAAGTCCACCTTCGGCTTGGTCTTTCTTTTTCGAATTTGCCTTCGTCCGTCCTCGTATTATCTTGGGTTTGAAAGTCCACCATCGGCTTGGTCTTTCTTTTCGAGTTCGCCTTCGGCCGTCCTCGAGTTACCCTTTGTTTGAAAGTCCACCTTCGGCTTGGTCTTTCTTTTTCGAATTCGCCTTCGGCCGTCCTCGTATTATCTTGGGTTTGAAAGTCCACCATCAGCTTGGTCTTTCTTTTCGAGTTCTCCTTCGGCCATCCTCGTGTTACCCTTTGTGTGAAAGTCTACCTTCGACTTGGTCTTTTTTTTCGAGTTCGCCTTCGGCCCTCGTCGTATTATCTTGGGTTTGAAAGTCACCCTTCGGTTGTTCTTTCTTTTCGAGTTCTCCTTCGGCCGTCCTCGTGTTACCCTTTGTTTGAAAGTCCACCTTCGGCTTGGTATTCCTTTTTCGAGTTCGCCTTCGGCCGTCCTCGTATTATCTTGGGTTTGAAAGTCCACCTTCGGCTTTGTATTTCTTTTCGAGTTCGCCTTCGGCCGTCCTCGTGTTTCCCTTTGTTTGAAAGTCCACCTTCTGCTTGGCCTTTATTTTTTGAGGTCGCCTTCGGCCGTCCTCATATTATCTTGGGTTTGAAAGTCCACCTTCGGCTTGGTCTTTCTTTTCGAGTTCGCCTTCGGCCATCCTCATGTTACCCTTTGTTTGAAAGTCCACCTTCATCTTGGTCTTTCTTTTTCGAGGTCGCCTTCGGCCGTCCTCGTATTATCTTGGGTTTGAAAGTCCACCTTCGGGTTGGTCTTTCTTTTCGAGTTCACCTTTGGCCGTCCTCGTGTTACCCTTTGTTTGAAAGTCCACCTTCGGCTTGGTCTTTCTTTTTCGAGTTCGCCTTCGGCCGTCCTCGTATTATCTTAGGTTTGAATGTCCACCTTCGACTTGGTCTTTCTTTTCGAGTTCGCCTTCGGCCATCCTCGCGTTACCCTTTATTTGAAAGCCTACCTTCGGCTTAGTCTTTCTTTTCGAGTTCGCCTTTGGCCGTCCTCGTATTATTTTGTTGTTGGAAAGTCCACCTTCGGCTTGGTCTTTCTTTTTCGAGTTCGCCTTCGGTCGTCCTTGTATTAGCTTGGGTTTGAAAGTCCACCTTCGGGCATCCTCATGTTACCCTTTGTTTGAAAGTCTACCTTCGGCTTAGTCTTTCTTTTCGAGTTCGCCTTCGGCCGTCCTCATATTATTTTGTTGTTGGAAAGTCCACCTACGGCTTGGTCTTTCTTTTCGAGTTCGCCTTCGGCCGTCCTCGTGTTTCCCTTTGTTTGAAAGTCCACCTTCGGCTTGGCCTTTATTTTTTGAGGTCGCCTTCGGCCGTCCTCGTATTATCTTGGGTTTGAAAGTCCACCTTCGGCTTGGTCTTTCTTTTCGAGTTCGCCTTCGGCCATCCTCATGTTACCCTTTGTTTGAAAGTCCACCTTCGGCTTGGTCTTTCTTTTTCGAGGTCGCCTTCGGCCGTCCTCGTATTATCTTGGGTTTGAAAGTCCACCTTCGGGTTGGTCTTTCTTTTCAAGTTCACCTTTGGCCGTCCTCGTGTTACCCTTTGTTTGAAAGTCCACCTTAGGCTTGGTCTTTCTTTTTCGAGTTCGCCTTCGGCCGTCCTCGTATTATCTTAGGTTTGAATGTCCACCTACGACTTGGTCTTTCTTTTCGAGTTCGCCTTCGGCCATCCTCGCGTTACCCTTTATTTGAAAGCCTACCTTCGGCTTAGTCTTTCTTTTCGAGTTCGCCTTCGGCCTTCCTCGTATTATTTTGTTGTTGGAAAGTCCACCTTCGGCTTGGTCTTTCTTTTTCGAGTTCGCCTTCGGTCGTCCTTGTATTAGCTTGGGTTTGAAAGTCCACCTTTGGCTTGGTCTTTCTTTTCGAGTTCGCCTTCGGCCGTCCTCATGTTACCCTTTGTTTGAAAGTCTACCTTCGGCTTAGTCTTTCTTTTCGAGTTCGCCTTCGGCCGTCCTCATATTATTTTGTTGTTGGAAAGTCCACCTACGGCTTGGTCTTTCTTTTCGAGTTCGCCTTCGGCCGTCCTCGAGTTACCCTTTTTTTGAAAGTCCACCTTCGGCTTGGTCTTTCTTTTTCGAATTTGCCTTCGTCCGTCCTCGTATTATCTTGGGTTTGAAAGTCCACCATCGGCTTGGTCTTTCTTTTCGAGTTCGCCTTCGGCCGTCCTCGAGTTACCCTTTGTTTGAAAGTCCACCTTCGGCTTGGTCTTTCTTTTTCGAATTCGCCTTCGGCCGTCCTCGTATTATCTTGGGTTTGAAAGTCCACCATCAGCTTGGTCTTTCTTTTCGAGTTCTCCTTCGGCCATCCTCGTGTTACCCTTTGTGTGAAAGTCTACCTTCGACTTGGTCTTTTTTTTCGAGTTCGCCTTCGGCCCTCGTCGTATTATCTTGGGTTTGAAAGTCACCCTTTGGTTGTTCTTTCTTTTCGAGTTCTCCTTCGGCCGTCCTCGTGTTACCATTTGTTTGAAAGTCCACCTTCGGCTTGGTATTCCTTTTTCGAGTTCGCCTTCGGCCGTCCTCGTATTATCTTGGGTTTGAAAGTCCACCTTCGGCTTGGTATTTCTTTTCGAGTTCGCCTTCGGCCGTCCTCGTGGTTCCCTTTGTTTGAAAGTCCACCTTCTGCTTGGCCTTTATTTTTTGAGGTCGCCTTCGGCCGTCCTCATATTATCTTGGGTTTGAAAGTCCACCTTCGGCTTGGTCTTTCTTTTCGAGTTCGCCTTCGGCCAGCCTCATGTTACCCTTTGTTTGAAAGTCCACCTTCATCTTGGTCTTTCTTTTTCGAGGTCGCCTTCGGCCGTCCTCGTATTATCTTGGGTTTGAAAGTCCACCTTCGGGTTGGTCTTTCTTTTCGAGTTCACCTTTGGTCGTCCTCGTGTTACCCTTTGTTTGAAAGTCCACCTTCGGCTTGGTCTTTCTTTTTCGAGTTCGCCTTCGGCCGTCCTCGTATTATCTTAGGTTTGAATGTCCACCTTCGACTTGGTCTTTCTTTTCGAGTTCGCCTTCGGCCATCCTCGCGTTACCCTTTATTTGAAAGCCTACCTTCGGCTTAGTCTTTCTTTTCGAGTTCGCCTTTGGCCGTCCTCGTATTATTTTGTTGTTGGAAAGTCCACCTTCGGCTTGGTCTTTCTTTTTCGAGTTCGCCTTCGGTCGTCCTTGTATTAGCTGGGGTTTGAAAGTCCACCTTCGGGCGTCCTCATGTTACCCTTTGTTTGAAAGTCTACCTTCGGCTTAGTCTTTCTTTTCGAGTTCGCCTTCGGCCGTCCTCATATTATTTTGTTGTTGGAAAGTCCACCTACGGCTTGGTCTTTCTTTTCGAGTTCGCCTTCGGCCGTCCTCGTGTTTCCCTTTGTTTGAAAGTCCACCTTCGGCTTGGCCTTTATTTTTTGAGGTCGCCTTCGGCCGTCCTCGTATTATCTTGGGTTTGAAAGTCCACCTTCGGCTTGGTCTTTCTTTTCGAGTTCGCCTTCGGCCATCCTCATGTTACCCTTTGTTTGAAAGTCCACCTTCGGCTTGGTCTTTCTTTTTCGAGGTCGCCTTCGGCCGTCCTCGTATTATCTTGGGTTTGAAAGTCCACCTTCGGGTTGGTCTTTCTTTTCAAGTTCACCTTTGGCCGTCCTCGTGTTACCCTTTGTTTGAAAGTCCACCTTAGGCTTGGTCTTTCTTTTTCGAGTTCGCCTTCGGCCGTCCTCGTATTATCTTAGGTTTGAATGTCCACCTACGACTTGGTCTTTCTTTTCGAGTTCGCCTTCGGCCATCCTCGCGTTACCCTTTATTTGAAAGCCTACCTTCGGCTTAGTCTTTCTTTTCGAGTTCGCCTTCGGCCTTCCTCGTATTATTTTGTTGTTGGAAAGTCCACCTTCGGCTTGGTCTTTCTTTTTCGAGTTCGCCTTCGGTCGTCCTTGTATTAGCTTGGGTTTGAAAGTCCACCTTTGGCTTGGTCTTTCTTTTCGAGTTCGCCTTCGGCCGTCCTCATGTTACCCTTTGTTTGAAAGTCTACCTTCGGCTTAGTCTTTCTTTTCGAGTTCGCCTTCGGCCGTCCTCATATTATTTTGTTGTTGGAAAGTCCACCTACGGCTTGGTCTTTCTTTTCGAGTTCGCCTTCGGCCGTCCTCGAGTTACCCTTTTTTTGAAAGTCCACCTTCGGCTTGGTCTTTCTTTTTCGAATTTGCCTTCGTCCGTCCTCGTATTATCTTGGGTTTGAAAGTCCACCATCGGCTTGGTCTTTCTTTTCGAGTTCGCCTTCGGCCGACCTCGAGTTACCCTTTGTTTGAAAGTCCACCTTCGGCTTGGTCTTTCTTTTTCGAATTCGCCTTCGGCCGTCCTCGTATTATCTTGGGTTTGAAAGTCCACCATCAGCTTGGTCTTTCTTTTCGAGTTCTCCTTCGGCCATCCTCGTGTTACCCTTTGTGTGAAAGTCTACCTTCGACTTGGTCTTTTTTTTCGAGTTCGCCTTCGGCCCTCGTCGTATTATCTTGGGTTTGAAAGTCACCCTTTGGTTGTTCTTTCTTTTCGAGTTCTCCTTCGGCCGTCCTCGTGTTACCATTTGTTTGAAAGTCCACCTTCGGCTTGGTATTCCTTTTTCGAGTTCGCCTTCGGCCGTCCTCGTATTATCTTGGGTTTGAAAGTCCACCTTCGGCTTGGTATTTCTTTTCGAGTTCGCCTTCGGCCGTCCTCGTGTTTCCCTTTGTTTGAAAGTCCACCTTCTGCTTGGCCTTTATTTTTTGAGGTCGCCTTCGGCCGTCCTCATATTATCTTGGGTTTGAAAGTCCACCTTCGGCTTGGTCTTTCTTTTCGAGTTCGCCTTCGGCCATCCTCATGTTACCCTTTGTTTGAAAGTCCACCTTCATCTTGGTCTTTCTTTTTCGAGGTCGCCTTCGGCCGTCCTCGTATTATCTTGGGTTTGAAAGTCCACCTTCGGGTTGGTCTTTCTTTTCGAGTTCACCTTTGGTCGTCCTCGTGTTACCCTTTGTTTGAAAGTCCACCTTCGGCTTGGTCTTTCTTTTTCGAGTTCGCCTTCGGCCGTCCTCGTATTATCTTAGGTTTGAATGTCCACCTTCGACTTGGTCTTTCTTTTCGAGTTCGCCTTCGGCCATCCTCGCGTTACCCTTTATTTGAAAGCCTACCTTCGGCTTAGTCTTTCTTTTCGAGTTCGCCTTTGGCCGTCCTCGTATTATTTTGTTGTTGGAAAGTCCACCTTCGGCTTGGTCTTTCTTTTTCGAGTTCTCCTTCGGTCGTCCTTGTATTAGCTGGGGTTTGAAAGTCCACCTTCGGGCGTCCTCATGTTACCCTTTGTTTGAAAGTCTACCTTCGGCTTAGTCTTTCTTTTCGAGTTCGCCTTCGGCCGTCCTCATATTATTTTGTTGTTGGAAAGTCCACCTACGGCTTGGTCTTTCTTTTCGAGTTCGCCTTCGGCCGTCCTCGAGTTACCCTTTGTTTGAAAGTCCACCTTCGGCTTGGTCTTTCTTTTTCGAATTTGCCTTCGTCCGTCCTCGTATTATCTTGGGTTAGAAAGTCCACCATCGGCTTGGTCTTTCTTTTCGAGGTCGCCTTCGGCCGTCCTCGAGTTACCCTTTGTTTGAAAGTCCACCTTCGGCTTGGTCTTTCTTTTTCGAATTCGCCTTCGACCGTCCTCGTATTATCTTGGGTTTGAAAGTCCACCATCAGCTTGGTCTTTCTTTTCGAGTTCTCCTTCGGCCATCCTCGTGTTACCCTTTGTGTGAAAGTCTACCTTCGACTTGGTCTTTTTTTTCGAGTTCGCCTTCGGCCCTCGTCGTATTATCTTGGGTTTGAAAGTCACCCTTCGGTTGTTCTTTCTTTTCGAGTTCTCCTTCGGCCGTCCTCGTGTTACCATTTGTTTGAAAGTCCACCTTCGGCTTGGTATTCCTTTTTCGAGTTCGCCTTCGGCCGTCCTCGTATTATCTTGGGTTTGAAAGTCCACCTTCGGCTTGGTATTTCTTTTCGAGTTCGCCTTCGGCCATTCTCGTGTTTCCCTTTGTTTGAAAGTCCACCTTCTGCTTGGCCTTTATTTTTTGAGGTCGCCTTCGGCCGTCCTCATATTATCTTGGGTTTGAAAGTCCACCTTCGGCTTGGTCTTTCTTTTCGAGTTCGCCTTCGGCCATCCTCATGTTACCCTTTGTTTGAAAGTCCACCTTCATCTTGGTCTTTCTTTTTCGAGGTCGCCTTCGGCCGTCCTCGTATTATCTTGGGTTTGAAAGTCCACCTTCGGGTTGGTCTTTCTTTTCGAGTTCACCTTTGGTCGTCCTCGTGTTACCCTTTGTTTGAAAGTCCACCTTCGGCTTGGTCTTTCTTTTTCGAGTTCGCCTTCGGCCGTCCTCGTATTATCTTAGGTTTGAATGTCCACCTTCGACTTGGTCTTTCTTTTCGAGTTCGCCTTCGGCCATCCTCGCGTTACCCTTTATTTGAAAGCCTACCTTCGGCTTAGTCTTTCTTTTCGAGTTCGCCTTTGGCCGTCCTCGTATTATTTTGTTGTTGGAAAGTCCACCTTCGGCTTGGTCTTTCTTTTTCGAGTTCGCCTTCGGTCGTCCTTGTATTAGCTTGGGTTTGAAAGTCCACCTTCGGGCGTCCTCATGTTACCCTTTGTTTGAAAGTCTACCTTCGGCTTAGTCTTTCTTTTCGAGTTCGCCTTCGGCCGTCCTCATATTATTTTGTTGTTGGAAAGTCCACCTACGGCTTGGTCTTTCTTTTCGAGTTCGCCTTCGGCCGTCCTCGAGTTACCCTTTGTTTGAAAGTCCACCTTCGGCTTGGTCTTTCTTTTTCGAATTTGCCTTCGTCCGTCCTCGTATTATCTTGGGTTAGAAAGTCCACCATCGGCTTGGTCTTTCTTTTCGAGTTCGCCTTCGGCCGTCCTCGAGTTACCCTTTGTTTGAAAGTCCACCTTCGGCTTGGTCTTTCTTTTTCGAATTCGCCTTCGGCCGTCCTCGTATTATCTTGGGTTTGAAAGTCCACCATCAGCTTGGTCTTTCTTTTCGAGTTCTCCTTCGGCCATCCTCGTGTTACCCTTTGTGTGAAAGTCTACCTTCGACTTGGTCTTTTTTTTCGAGTTCGCCTTCGGCCCTCGTCGTATTATCTTGGGTTTGAAAGTCACCCTTCGGTTGTTCTTTCTTTTCGAGTTCTCCTTCGGCCGTCCTCGTGTTACCATTTGTTTGAAAGTCCACCTTCGGCTTGGTATTCCTTTTTCGAGTTCGCCTTCGGCCGTCCTCGTATTATCTTGGGTTTGAAAGTCCACCTTCGGCTTGGTATTTCTTTTCGAGTTCGCCTTCGGCCGTCCTCGTGTTTCCCTTTGTTTGAAAGTCCACCTTCTGCTTGGCCTTTATTTTTTGAGGTCGCCTTCGGCCGTCCTCATATTATCTTGGGTTTGAAAGTCCACCTTCGGCTTGGTCTTTCTTTTCGAGTTCGCCTTCGGCCATCCTCATGTTACCCTTTGTTTGAAAGACCACCTTCATCTTGGTCTTTCTTTTTCGAGGTCGCCTTCGGCCGTCCTCGTATTATCTTGGGTTTGAAAGTCCACCTTCGGGTTGGTCTTTCTTTTCGAGTTCACCTTTGGTCGTCCTCGTGTTACCCTTTGTTTGAAAGTCCACCTTCGGCTTGGTCTTTCTTTTTCGAGTTCGCCTTCGGCCGTCCTCGTATTATCTTAGGTTTGAATGTCCACCTTCGACTTGGTCTTTCTTTTCGAGTTCGCCTTCGGCCATCCTCGCGTTACCCTTTATTTGAAAGCCTACCTTCGGCTTAGTCTTTCTTTTCGAGTTCGCCTTTGGCCGTCCTCGTATTATTTTGTTGTTGGAAAGTCCACCTTCGGCTTGGTCTTTCTTTTTCGAGTTCGCCTTCGGTCGTCCTTGTATTAGCTTGGGTTTGAAAGTCCACCTTCGGGCGTCCTCATGTTACCCTTTGTTTGAAAGTCTACCTTCGGCTTAGTCTTTCTTTTCGAGTTCGCCTTCGGCCGTCCTCATATTATTTTGTTGTTGGAAAGTCCACCTACGGCTTGGTCTTTCTTTTCGAGTTCGCCTTCGGCCGTCCTCGAGTTACCCTTTGTTTGAAAGTCCACCTTCGGCTTGGTCTTTCTTTTTCGAATTCGCCTTCGTCCGTCCTCGTATTATCTTGGGTTTGAAAGTCCACCATCGGCTTGGTCTTTCTTTTCGAGTTCGCCTTCGGCCGTCCTCGTGTTACCCTTTGTTTGAAAGTCCACCTTCGGCTTGGTCTTTCTTTTTCGAATTCGCCTTCTGCCGTCCTCGTATTATCTTGGGTTTGAAAGTCCACCATCAACTTGGTCTTTCTATTCGAGTTCTCCTTCGGCCGTCCTCGTGTTACCCTTTGTGTGAAAGTCTACCTTCGACTTGGTCTTTCTTTTTGAGTTCGCCTTCGGCCATCGTCGTATTATCTTGGGTTTGAAAGTCCACCTACGGTTGTTCTTTCTTTTCGAGTTCTCCTTCGGCCATCCTCGTGTTACCCTTTGTTCGAAAGTCCACCTTTCGGCTTGGTATTCCTTTTTCTAGTTCGCCTTCGGCCGTCCTCGTATTATCTTGGGTTTGAAAGTCCACCTTCGGCTTGGTATTTCTTTTCGAGTTCGCCTTCAGCCGTCCTCGTGTTACCCTTTGTTTGAAAGTCCACCTTCGGCTTGGCCTTTATTTTTTGAGGTCGCCTTCGGCCGTCCTCGTATTATCTTGGGTTTGAAAGTCCATCTTCGGCTTGGTCTTTCTTTTCGAGTTCGCCTTCGGCCGTCCTCATGTTACCCTTTGTTTGAAAGTCTACCTTCGGCTTAGTCTTTCTTTTCGAGTTCACCTTCGGCCGTCCTCATATTATTTTGTTGTTGGAAAGTCCACCTACGGCTTGGTCTTTCTTTTCGAGTTCGCCTTCGGCCGTCCTCGAGTTACCCTTTGTTTGAAAGTCCACCTTCGGCTTGGTCTTTCTTTTTCGAATTCGTCTTCGTCCGTCCTCGTATTATCTTGGGTTTGAAAGTCCACCATCGGCTTGGTCTTTCTTTTCGAGTTCGCCTTCGGCCGTCCTCGCTTTACCCTTTGTTTGAAAGTCCACCTTCGGCTTGGTCTTTCTTTTTCGAATTCGCCTTCGGCCGTCCTCGTATTATCTTGGGTTTGAAAGTCCACCATCAGCTTGGTCTTTCTTTTCGAGTTCTCCTTCGGCCGTCCTCGTGTTACCCTTTGTGTGAAAGTCTACCTTCGACTTGGTCTTTTTTTCGAGTTCGCCTTCGGCCCTCGTCGTATTATCTTGGGTTTGAAAGCCACCCTTCGGTTGTTCTTTCTTTTCGAGTTCTCCTTCGACCGTCCTCGTGTTACCCTTTGTTTGAAAGTCCACCTTCGGCTTGGTATTCCTTTTTCGAGTTCGCCTTCGGCCGTCCTCGTATTATCTTGGGTTTGAAAGTCCACCTTCGGCTTGGTATTTCTTTTCGAGTTCGCCTTCGGCCATCCTCGTGTTTCCCTTTGTTTGAAAGTCCACCTTCGGCTTGGCCTTTATTTTTTGAGGTCGCCTTCGGCCGTCCTCATATTATCTTGGGTTTGAAAGTCCACCTTCGGCTTGGTCTTTCTTTTCGAGTTCGCTTTCGGCCATCCTCATGTTACCCTTTGTTTGAAAGTCCACCTTCATCTTGGTCTTTCTTTTTCGAGGTCGCCTTCGGCCGTCCTCGTATTATCTTGGGTTTGAAAGTCCACCTTCGGGTTGGTCTTTCTTTTCGAGTTCACCTTTGGCCGTCCTCGTGTTACCCTTTGTTTGAAAGTCCACCTTTGGCTTGGTCTTTCTTTTTCGAGTTCGCCTTCGGCCGTCCTCGTATTATCTTAGGTTTGAATGTCCACCTTCGACTTGGTCTTTCTTTTCGAGTTCGCCTTCTGCCATCCTCGCGTTACCCTTTATTTGAAAGCCTACCTTCGGCTTAGTCTTTCTTTTCGAGTTCGCCTTTGGCCGTCCTCGTATTATTTTGTTGTTGGAAAGTCCACCTTCGGCTTGGTCTTTCTTTTTCGAGTTCGCCTTCGGTCGTCCTTGTATTAGCTTGGGTTTGAAAGTCCACCTTCGGCTTGGTCTTTCTTTTCGAGTTCGCCTTCGGCCGTCCTCATGTTACCCTTTGTTTGAAAGTCTACCTTCGGCTTAGTCTTTCTTTTCGAGTTCGCCTTCGGCCGTCCTCATATTATTTTGTTGGTGGAAAGTCCACCTACGGCTTGGTCTTTCTTTTCGAGTTCGCCTTCGGCCGTCCTCGAGTTACCCTGTGTTTTAGAGTCCACCTTCGGCTTGGTCTTTCTTTTTCGAATTCGCCTTCGGCCGTCCTCGTGTTACCCTTTGTTTGAAAGTCCACCTTCGGCTTGGTCTTTCTTTTTTGAATTCGCCTTCGGCCGTCCTCGTATTATCTTGGGTTTGAAAGTCCACCATCGGCTTGGTCTTTCTTTTCGAGTTCGCCTTCGGCCGTCCTCGTGTTACCCTTTGTTTGAAAGTCCACCTTCGGCTTGGTCTTTCTTTTTTGAATTCGCCTTCGGCCGTCCTCGTATTATCTTGGGTTTGAAAGTCCACCATCAGCTTGGTCTTTCTTTTCGAGTTCTCCTTCGGCCGTCCTCGTGTTACCCTTTGTGTGAAAGTCTACCTTCGACTTGGTCTTTCTTTTCGAGTTCGCCTTCGGCCATCGTCGTATTATCTTGGGTTTGAAAGTCCACCTACGATTGTTCTTTCTTTTCGAGTTCTCCTTCGGTCGTCCTCGTGTTACCCTTTGTTCGAAAGTCCACCTTTCGGCTTGGTATTCCTTTTTCTAGTTCGCCTTCGGCCGTCCTCGTATTATCTTGGGTTTGAAAGTCCACCTTCGGCTTGGTATTTCTTTTCGAGTTCGCCTTCGGCCGTCCTCGTGTTACCCTTTGTTTGAAAGTCCACCTTCGGCTTGGCCTTTATTTTTTGAGGTCGCCTTCGGCCGTCCTCGTATTATCTTGGGTTTGAAAGTCCATCTTCGGCTTGGTCTTTCTTTTCGAGTTCGCCTTCAGCCATCCTCGTGTTACCCTTTGTTTGAAAGTCCACCTTCGGCTTGGTCTTTCTTATTCAAGGTCACCTTCGGCCGTCCTCGTATTATCTTAGGTTTGAAAGTCCACCTACGGCTTGGTCTTTCTTTTCGAGTTCGCCTTTGGCCGTCCTCGTGTTACCCTTTGTTTGAAAGTCCACCTCCGGCTTGGTCTTTCTTTTTCGAGTTCACCTTCGGCCATCCTCGTATTATCTTAGGTTTGAAAGTCCACCTTCGGCTTGGTCTTTCTTTTCGAGTTCGCCTTCGGCCGTCCTCGCTTTACCCTTTATTTGAAAGCCTACCTTCGGCTTAGTCTTTCTTTTCGAGTTCGCCTTCGGCCGTCCTCGTATTATTTTGTTGTTTGAAAGTCCACCTTTGGCTTTGTCTTTCTTTTTCGAGTTCGCCTTCGGCCGTCCTTGTATTATCTTGGGTTTGAAAGTCCACCTTCGGCTTGGTCTTTCTTTTCGAGTTCGCCTTCGGCCATCCCCGTATTATCTTGGGTATGAAAGTCCACCTTCGGCTTGGTCTTTCTTTTCGAGTTCGCCTTCGGCCGTCCTCGTGTTACCCTTTGTTTGAAAGTCCACCTTCGGCTTGGCCTTTATTTTTTGAGGTCGCCTTCGGCCGTCCTCGTATTATCTTGGGTTTGAAAGTCCATCTTCGGATTGGTCTTTCTTTTCGAGTTCGCCTTCGGCCGTCCTCGTGTTACCCTTTGTTTGAAAGTCCACCGTCCTCATATTATCTTGGGTTTGAAAGTCCACCATCGGCTTGGTCTTTCTTTTCGAGTTCGCCTTCGGCCGTCCTCGTGTTACCCTTTGTGTGAAAGTCTACCTTCGACTTGGTCTTTCTTTTCGAGTTCGCCTTCGGCCCTCGTCGTATTACCTTGGGTTTGAAAGTCCACCTTCGGTTGTTCTTTCTTTTCGACTTCGCCTTCGGCCGTCCTCGTGTTACCCTTTGTTCGAAAGTCCACCTTTCGGCTTGGTATTCCTTTTTCAAGTTCGCCTTCGGCCGTCCTCGTATTATCTTGGGTTTGAAAGTCCACCTACGGCTTGGTCTTTCTTTTCGAGTTCGCCTTTGGCCGTCCTCGTGTTACCCTTTGTTTGAAAGTCCACCATCGGCTTGGTCTTTCTTTTTCGAGTTCGCCTTCGGCCGTCCTCGTATTATCTTAGGTTTGAAAGTCCACCTTCGGATTGGTCTTTCTTTTCGAGTTCGTCTTCGGCCGTACTCGCTTTACCCTTTATTTGAAAGCCTACCTTCGGTTTAGTCTTTCTTTTCGAGTTCGCCTTCGGCCGTCCTCGTATTATTTTGTTGTTTGAAAGTCCACCTTCGGCTTTGTCTTTCTTTTTCGAGTTTGCCTTCGGCCATCCTTGTATTATCTTGGGTTTGAAAGTCCACCTTCGGCTTGGTCTTTCTTTTCGAGTTCGCCTTCGGCCGTCCCCGTATTATCTTGGGTTTGAAAGTCCACCTTCGGCTTGGTCTTTCTTTTCGAGTTCACCTTCGGCCGTCTTCGCGTTAGCCTTTGTTTGAAAGTCTACCTTCGGCTTAGTCTTTCTTTTCGAGTTCGCCTTAGGTTGTCCTCGTATTATTTTGTTGTTGGAAAATCCACCTTCTGCTTGGTCTTTCTTTTTCGAGGTCACCTTCGGCCGTCCTCGTATTATCTTGGGTTTGAAAGTCCACCTACGGCTTGGTCTTTCTTTTCGAGTTCGCCTTTGGCCGTCCTCGTGTTACCCTTTGTTTGAAAGTCCACCTTCGGCTTTGTCTTTCTTTTTCGAGTTCGCCTTCGGCCGTCCTTGTATTATCTTAAGTTTGAAAGTCCACCTTCGGCTTGGTCTTTCTCTTCGAGTTCGCCTTCGGCCGTCCTCGTGTTACCCTTTGTTTGAAGGTCCACCTTCGGCTTGGCCTTTATTTTTTGAGGTCGCCTTCGGCCGTCCTCGTATTATCTTGGGTTTGAAAGTCCATCTTCGGCTTGGTCTTTCTTTTCGAGTTCACCTTCGGCCATCCTCGTGTTACCCTTTATTTGAAAGTCCACCTTCGGCTTGGTCTTTCTTTTCCGAGGTCGCCTTCGGCCGTCCTCGAATTATCTTGGGTTTGAAAGTCCACCTACGGCTTGGCCTTTCTTTTCGAGTTTGCCTTTGGCCGTCCTCGTGTTACCCTTTGTTTGAAAGTCCACCTTCGGCTTGGTCTTTCTTTTTCGAGTTAGCCTTCGGCCGTCCTCGTATTATCTTAGGTTTGAAAGTCCACCTTCGGATTGGTCTTTGTTTTCGAGTTCGTCTTCGGCCGTACTCGCTTTACCCTTTATTTGAAAGCCTACCTTCGGCTTAGTCTTTCTTTTCGAGTTCCCCTTCGGCCGTCCTCGTATTATTTTGTTGTTTGAAAGTCCACCTTCGGCTTTGTCTTTCTTTTTCGAGTTCGCCTTCGGCCGTCCTCGTGTTACCCTTCGTTCGAAAGTCCACCTTTCGGCTTGGTATTCCTTTTCGAGTTCGCCTTCGGCCGTCCTCGTATTATCTTGGGTTTGAAAGTCCACCTACGGCTTGGTCTTTCTTTTCGAGTTCGCCTTTGGCCGTCCTCGTGTTACCCTTTGTTTGAAAGTCCACCATCGGCTTGGTCTTTCTTTTTCGAGTTCGCCTTCGGCCGTCCTCGTATTATCTTAGGTTTGAAAGTCCACCTTCGGATTGGTCTTTCTTTTCGAGTTCGTCTTCGGCCGTACTCGCTTTACCCTTTATTTGAAAGCCTACCTTCGGCTTAGTCTTTCTTTTCGAGTTCGCCTTCGGCCGTCCTCGTATTATTTTGTTGTTTGAAAGTCCACCTTCGGCTTTGTCTTTCTTTTTCGAGTTTGCCTTCGGCCATCCTTGTATTATCTTGGGTTTGAAAGTCCACCTTCGGCTTGGTCTTTCTTTTCGAGTTCGCCTTCGGCCGTCCCCGTATTATCTTGGGTTTGAAAGTCCACCTTCGGCTTGGTCTTTCTTTTCGAGTTCACCTTCGGCCGTCTTCGCGTTAGCCTTTGTTTGAAAGTCTACCTTCGGCTTAGTCTTTCTTTTCGAGTTCGCCTTAGGTTGTCCTCGTATTATTTTGTTGTTGGAAAATCCACCTTCTGCTTGGTCTTTCTTTTTCGAGGTCACCTTCGGCCGTCCTCGTATTATCTTGGGTTTGAAAGTCCACCTACGGCTTGGTCTTTCTTTTCGAGTTCGCCTTTGGCCGTCCTCGTGTTACCCTTTGTTTGAAAGTCCACCTTCGGCTTTGTCTTTCTTTTTCGAGTTCGCCTTCGGCCGTCCTTGTATTATCTTAAGTTTGAAAGTCCACCTTCGGCTTGGTCTTTCTCTTCGAGTTCGCCTTCGGCCGTCCTCGTGTTACCCTTTGTTTGAAGGTCCACCTTCGGCTTGGCCTTTATTTTTTGAGGTCGCCTTCGGCCTTCCTCGTATTATCTTGGGTTTGAAAGTCCATCTTCGGCTTGGTCTTTCTTTTCGAGTTCGCCTTCGGCCATCCTCGTGTTACCCTTTATTTGAAAGTCCACCTTCGGCTTGGTCTTTCTTTTCCGAGGTCGCCTTCAGCCGTCCTCGAATTATCTTGGGTTTGAAAGTCCACCTACGGCTTGGCCTTTCTTTTCGAGTTTGCCTTTGGCCGTCCTCGTGTTACCCTTTGTTTGAAAGTCCACCTTCGGCTTGGTCTTTCTTTTTCGAGTTAGCCTTCGGCCGTCCTCGTATTATCTTAGGTTTGAAAGTCCACCTTCGGATTGGTCTTTCTTTTCGAGTTCGTCTTCGGCCGTACTCGCTTTAACCTTTATTTGAAAGCCTACCTTCGGCTTAGTCTTTCTTTTCGAGTTCCCCTTCGGCCGTCCTCGTATTATTTTGTTGTTTGAAAGTCCACCTTCGGCTTTGTCTTTCTTTTTCGAGTTCGCCTTCGGCCGTCCTCGTGTTACCCTTCGTTCGAAAGTCCACCTTTCGGCTTGGTATTCCTTTTCGAGTTCGCCTTCGGCCGTCCTCGTATTATCTTGGGTTTGAAAGTCCACCTACGGCTTGGTCTTTCTTTTCGAGTTCGCCTTTGGCCGTCCTCGTGTTACCCTTTGTTTGAAAGTCCACCATCGGCTTGGTCTTTCTTTTTCGAGTTCGCCTTCGGCCGTCCTCGTATTATCTTAGGTTTGAAAGTCCACCTTCGGCTTGGTCTTTCTTTTCGAGTTCGCCTTCGGCCGTCCTCGCTTTACCCTTTATTTGAAAGCCTACCTTCGGCTTAGTCTTTCTTTTCGAGTTCGCCTTCGGCCGTCCTCGTATTATTTTGTTGTTTGAAAGTCTACCTTTGGCTTTGTCTTTCTTTTTCGAGTTCGCCTTCGGCCGTCCTTGTATTATCTTGGGTTTGAAAGTACACCTTCGGCTTGGTCTTTCTTTTTGAGTTCGCCTTCGGCCATCCCCGTATTATCTTGGGTTTGAAAGTCCACCTTCGGCTTGGTCTTTCTTTTCGAGTTCGCCTTTGGCCGTCCTCTAGTTACCCTTTGTTTGAAAGTCCACCTTCGGCTTGGCCTTTATTTTTTGAGGTCGCCTTTGGCCGTCCTCGTATTATCTTGGGTTTGAAAGTCCATCTTCGGCTTGGTCTTTCTTTTCGAGTTCGCCTTCGGCCGTCCTCGTGTTACCCTTTGTTTGAAAGTCCACCTTCGGCTTGGTCATTCTTTTTCGAGGTCGCCTTCGGCTGTCATCGAATTATCTTGGGTTTGAAAGTCCACCTACGGCTTGGCCTTTCTTTTCGAGTTCGCCTTTGGCCGTCCTCGTGTTACCCTTTGTTTGAAAGTCCACCTTCGGCTTGGTCTTTCTTTTTCGAGTTCGCCTTCCGCCGTCCTCGTATTATCTTAGGTTTGAAATTCCACCTTCGGCTTGGTCTTTCTTTTCGAGTTCGTCTTCGGCCGTACTCGCTTTACCCTTTATTTGAAAGCCTACCTTCGTCTTAGTCTTTCTTTTCGAGTTCGCCTTCGGCCGTCCTCGTATTATTTTGTTGTTTGAAAGTCCACCTTCGGCTTTGTCTTTCTTTTTCGAGTTCGCCTTCGGCCATCCTTGTATTATCTTGGGTTTGAAAGTCCACCTTCGGCTTGGTCTTTCTTTTCGAGTTCCCCTTCGGCCGTCCCCGTATTATCTTGGGTTTGAAAGTCCACCTTCGGCTTGGTCTTTCTTTTCGAGTTCGCCTTCGGTCGTCCTCACGTTAGCCTTTGTTTGAAAGTCTACCTTCGGCTTAGTCTTTCTTTTCGAGTTCGCCTTAGGTTGTCCTCGTATTATTTTGTTGTTGGAAAGTCCACCTTCGGCTTGGTCTTTCTTTTTCGAGTTCGCCTTCGGTCGTCCTTGTATTAGCTTGGGTTTGAAAGTCCACCTTCGGGCGTCCTCATGTTACCCTTTGTTTGAAAGTCTACCTTCGGCTTAGTCTTTCTTTTCGAGTTCGCCTTCGGCCGTCCTCATATTATTTTGTTGTTGGAAAGTCCACCTACGGCTTGGTCTTTCTTTTCGAGTTCGCCTTCGGCCGTCCTCGAGTTACCCTTTGTTTGAAAGTCCACCTTCGGCTTGGTCTTTCTTTTTCGAATTTGCCTTCGTCCGTCCTCGTATTATCTTGGGTTAGAAAGTCCACCATCGGCTTGGTCTTTCTTTTCGAGTTCGCCTTCGGCCGTCCTCGAGTTACCCTTTGTTTGAAAGTCCACCTTCGGCTTGGTCTTTCTTTTTCGAATTCGCCTTCGGCCGTCCTCGTATTATCTTGGGTTTGAAAGTCCACCATCAGCTTGGTCTTTCTTTTCGAGTTCTCCTTCGGCCATCCTCGTGTTACCCTTTGTGTGAAAGTCTACCTTCGACTTGGTCTTTTTTTTCGAGTTCGCCTTCGGCCCTCGTCGTATTATCTTGGGTTTGAAAGTCACCCTTCGGTTGTTCTTTCTTTTCGAGTTCTCCTTCGGCCGTCCTCGTGTTACCATTTGTTTGAAAGTCCACCTTCGGCTTGGTATTCCTTTTTCGAGTTCGCCTTCGGCCGTCCTCGTATTTTCTTGGGTTTGAATGTCCACCTTCGGCTTGGTATTTCTTTTCGAGTTCGCCTTCGGCCGTCCTCGTGTTTCCCTTTGTTTGAAAGTCCACCTTCTGCTTGGCCTTTATTTTTTGAGGTCGCCTTCGGCCGTCCTCATATTATCTTGGGTTTGAAAGTCCACCTTCGGCTTGGTCTTTCTTTTCGAGTTCGCCTTCGGCCATCCTCATGTTACCCTTTGTTTGAAAGACCACCTTCATCTTGGTCTTTCTTTTTCGAGGTCGCCTTCGGCCGTCCTCGTATTATCTTGGGTTTGAAAGTCCACCTTCGGGTTGGTCTTTCTTTTCGAGTTCACCTTTGGTCGTCCTCGTGTTACCCTTTGTTTGAAAGTCCACCTTCGGCTTGGTCTTTCTTTTTCGAGTTCGCCTTCGGCCGTCCTCGTATTATCTTAGGTTTGAATGTCCACCTTCGACTTGGTCTTTCTTTTCGAGTTCGCCTTCGGCCATCCTCGCGTTACCCTTTATTTGAAAGCCTACCTTCGGCTTAGTCTTTCTTTTCGAGTTCGCCTTTGGCCGTCCTCGTATTATTTTGTTGTTGGAAAGTCCACCTTCGGCTTGGTCTTTCTTTTTCGAGTTCGCCTTCGGTCGTCCTTGTATTAGCTTGGGTTTGAAAGTCCACCTTCGGGCGTCCTCATGTTACCCTTTGTTTGAAAGTCTACCTTCGGCTTAGTCTTTCTTTTCGAGTTCGCCTTCGGCCGTCCTCATATTATTTTGTTGTTGGAAAGTCCACCTACGGCTTGGTCTTTCTTTTCGAGTTCGCCTTCGGCCGTCCTCGAGTTACCCTTTGTTTGAAAGTCCACCTTTGGCTTGGTCTTTCTTTTTCGAATTCGCCTTCGTCCGTCCTCGTATTATCTTGGGTTTGAAAGTCCACCATCGGCTTGGTCTTTCTTTTCGAGTTCGCCTTCGGCCGTCCTCGTGTTACCCTTTGTTTGAAAGTCCACCTTCGGCTTGGTCTTTCTTTTTCGAATTCGCCTTCTGCCGTCCTCGTATTATCTTGGGTTTGAAAGTCCACCATCAACTTGGTCTTTCTTTTCGAGTTCTCCTTCGGCCGTCCTCGTGTTACCCTTTGTGTGAAAGTCTACCTTCGACTTGGTCTTTCTTTTTGAGTTCGCCTTCGGCCATCGTCGTATTATCTTGGGTTTGAAAGTCCACCTACGGTTGTTCTTTCTTTTCGAGTTCTCCTTCGGCCATCCTCGTGTTACCCTTTGTTCGAAAGTCCACCTTTCGGCTTGGTATTCCTTTTTCTAGTTCGCCTTCGGCCGTCCTCGTATTATCTTGGGTTTGAAAGTCCACCTTCGGCTTGGTATTTCTTTTCGAGTTCGCCTTCAGCCGTCCTCGTGTTACCCTTTGTTTGAAAGTCCACCTTCGGCTTGGCCTTTATTTTTTGAGGTCGCCTTCGGCCGTCCTCGTATTATCTTGGGTTTGAAAGTCCATCTTCGGCTTGGTCTTTCTTTTCGAGTTCGCCTTCGGCCGTCCTCATGTTACCCTTTGTTTGAAAGTCTACCTTCGGCTTAGTCTTTCTTTTCGAGTTCACCTTCGGCCGTCCTCATATTATTTTGTTGTTGGAAAGTCCACCTACGGCTTGGTCTTTCTTTTCGAGTTCGCCTTCGGCCATCCTCGAGTTACCCTTTGTTTGAAAGTCCACCTTCGGCTTGGTCTTTCTTTTTCGAATTTGCCTTCGTCCGTCCTCGTATTATCTTGGGTTAGAAAGTCCACCATCGGCTTGGTCTTTCTTTTCGAGTTCGCCTTCGGCCGTCCTCGAGTTACCCTTTGTTTGAAAGTCCACCTTCGGCTTGGTCTTTCTTTTTCGAATTCGCCTTCGGCCGTCCTCGTATTATCTTGGGTTTGAAAGTCCACCATCAGCTTGGTCTTTCTTTTCGAGTTCTCCTTCGGCCATCCTCGTGTTACCCTTTGTGTGAAAGTCTACCTTCGACTTGGTCTTTTTTTTCGAGTTCGCCTTCGGCCCTCGTCGTATTATCTTGGGTTTGAAAGTCACCCTTCGGTTGTTCTTTCTTTTCGAGTTCTCCTTCGGCCGTCCTCGTGTTACCATTTGTTTGAAAGTCCACCTTCGGCTTGGTATTCCTTTTTCGAGTTCGCCTTCGGCCGTCCTCGTATTTTCTTGGGTTTGAATGTCCACCTTCGGCTTGGTATTTCTTTTCGAGTTCGCCTTCGGCCGTCCTCGTGTTTCCCTTTGTTTGAAAGTCCACCTTCTGCTTGGCCTTTATTTTTTGAGGTCGCCTTCGGCCGTCCTCATATTATCTTGGGTTTGAAAGTCCACCTTCGGCTTGGTCTTTCTTTTCGAGTTCGCCTTCGGCCATCCTCATGTTACCCTTTGTTTGAAAGACCACCTTCATCTTGGTCTTTCTTTTTCGAGGTCGCCTTCGGCCGTCCTCGTATTATCTTGGGTTTGAAAGTCCACCTTCGGGTTGGTCTTTCTTTTCGAGTTCACCTTTGGTCGTCCTCGTGTTACCCTTTGTTTGAAAGTCCACCTTCGGCTTGGTCTTTCTTTTTCGAGTTCGCCTTCGGCCGTCCTCGTATTATCTTAGGTTTGAATGTCCACCTTCGACTTGGTCTTTCTTTTCGAGTTCGCCTTCGGCCATCCTCGCGTTACCCTTTATTTGAAAGCCTACCTTCGGCTTAGTCTTTCTTTTCGAGTTCGCCTTTGGCCGTCCTCGTATTATTTTGTTGTTGGAAAGTCCACCTTCGGCTTGGTCTTTCTTTTTCGAGTTCGCCTTCGGTCGTCCTTGTATTAGCTTGGGTTTGAAAGTCCACCTTCGGGCGTCCTCATGTTACCCTTTGTTTGAAAGTCTACCTTCGGCTTAGTCTTTCTTTTCGAGTTCGCCTTCGGCCGTCCTCATATTATTTTGTTGTTGGAAAGTCCACCTACGGCTTGGTCTTTCTTTTCGAGTTCGCCTTCGGCCGTCCTCGAGTTACCCTTTGTTTGAAAGTCCACCTTTGGCTTGGTCTTTCTTTTTCGAATTCGCCTTCGTCCGTCCTCGTATTATCTTGGGTTTGAAAGTCCACCATCGGCTTGGTCTTTCTTTTCGAGTTCGCCTTCGGCCGTCCTCGTGTTACCCTTTGTTTGAAAGTCCACCTTCGGCTTGGTCTTTCTTTTTCGAATTCGCCTTCTGCCGTCCTCGTATTATCTTGGGTTTGAAAGTCCACCATCAACTTGGTCTTTCTTTTCGAGTTCTCCTTCGGCCGTCCTCGTGTTACCCTTTGTGTGAAAGTCTACCTTCGACTTGGTCTTTCTTTTTGAGTTCGCCTTCGGCCATCGTCGTATTATCTTGGGTTTGAAAGTCCACCTACGGTTGTTCTTTCTTTTCGAGTTCTCCTTCGGCCATCCTCGTGTTACCCTTTGTTCGAAAGTCCACCTTTCGGCTTGGTATTCCTTTTTCTAGTTCGCCTTCGGCCGTCCTCGTATTATCTTGGGTTTGAAAGTCCACCTTCGGCTTGGTATTTCTTTTCGAGTTCGCCTTCAGCCGTCCTCGTGTTACCCTTTGTTTGAAAGTCCACCTTCGGCTTGGCCTTTATTTTTTGAGGTCGCCTTCGGCCGTCCTCGTATTATCTTGGGTTTGAAAGTCCATCTTCGGCTTGGTCTTTCTTTTCGAGTTCGCCTTCGGCCGTCCTCATGTTACCCTTTGTTTGAAAGTCTACCTTCGGCTTAGTCTTTCTTTTCGAGTTCACCTTCGGCCGTCCTCATATTATTTTGTTGTTGGAAAGTCCACCTACGGCTTGGTCTTTCTTTTCGAGTTCGCCCTCGGCCGTCCTCGAGTTACCCTTTGTTTGAAAGTCCACCTTCGGCTTGGTCTTTCTTTTTCGAATTCGTCTTCGTCCGTCCTCGTATTATCTTGGGTTTGAAAGTCCACCATCGGCTTGGTCTTTCTTTTCGAGTTCGCCTTCGGCCGTCCTCGCTTTACCCTTTGTTTGAAAGTCCACCTTCGGCTTGGTCTTTCTTTTTCGAATTCGCCTTCGGCCGTCCTCGTATTATCTTGGGTTTGAAAGTCCACCATCAGCTTGGTCTTTCTTTTCGAGTTCTCCTTCGGCCGTCCTCGTGTTACCCTTTGTGTGAAAGTCTACCTTCGACTTGGTCTTTTTTTCGAGTTCGCCTTCGGCCCTTGTCGTATTATCTTGGGTTTGAAAGCCACCCTTCGGTTGTTCTTTCTTTTCGAGTTCTCCTTCGACCGTCCTCGTGTTACCCTTTGTTTGAAAGTCCACCTTCGGCTTGGTATTCCTTTTTCGAGTTCGCCTTCGGCCGTCCTCGTATTATCTTGGGTTTGAAAGTCCACCTTCGGCTTGGTATTTCTTTTCGAGTTCGCCTTCGGCCATCCTCGTGTTTCCCTTTGTTTGAAAGTCCACCTTCGGCTTGGCCTTTATTTTTTGAGGTCGCCTTCGGCCGTCCTCATATTATCTTGGGTTTGAAAGTCCACCTTCGGCTTGGTCTTTCTTTTCGAGTTCGCCTTCGGCCATCCTCATGTTACCCTTTGTTTGAAAGTCCACCTTCATCTTGGTCTTTCTTTTTCGAGGCCGCCTTCGGCCGTCCTCGTATTATCTTGGGTTTGAAAGTCCACCTTCGGGTTGGTCTTTCTTTTCGAGTTCACCTTTGGCCGTCCTCGTGTTACCCTTTGTTTGAAAGTCCACCTTTGGCTTGGTCTTTCTTTTTCGAGTTCGCCTTCGGCCGTCCTCGTATTATCTTAGGTTTGAATGTCCACCTTCGACTTGGTCTTTCTTTTCGAGTTCGCCTTCTGCCATCCTCGCGTTACCCTTTATTTGAAAGCCTACCTTCGGCTTAGTCTTTCTTTTCGAGTTCGCCTTTGGCCGTCCTCGTATTATTTTGTTGTTGGAAAGTCCACCTTCGGCTTGGTCTTTCTTTTTCGAGTTCGCCTTCGGTCGTCCTTGTATTAGCTTGGGTTTGAAAGTCCACCTTCGGCTTGGTCTTTCTTTTCGAGTTCGCCTTCGGCCGTCCTCATGTTACCCTTTGTTTGAAAGTCTACCTTCGGCTTAGTCTTTCTTTTCGAGTTCGCCTTCGGCCGTCCTCATATTATTTTGTTGGTGGAAAGTCCACCTACGGCTTGGTCTTTCTTTTCGAGTTCGCCTTCGGCCGTCCTCGAGTTACCCTTTGTTTGAGAGTCCACCTTCGGCTTGGTCTTTCTTTTTCGAATTCGCCTTCGGCCGTCCTCGTGTTACCCTTTGTTTGAAAGTCCACCTTCGGCTTGGTCTTTCTTTTTTGAATTCGCCTTCGGCCGTCCTCGTATTATCTTGGGTTTGAAAGTCCACCATCGGCTTGGTCTTTCTTTTCGAGTTCGCCTTCGGCCGTCCTCGTGTTACCCTTTGTTTGAAAGTCCACCTTCGGCTTGGTCTTTCTTTTTTGAATTCGCCTTCGGCCGTCCTCGTATTATCTTGGGTTTGAAAGTCCACCATCAGCTTGGTCTTTCTTTTCGAGTTCTCCTTCGGCCGTCCTCGTGTTACCCTTTGTGTGAAAGTCTACCTTCGACTTGGTCTTTCTTTTCGAGTTCGCCTTCGGCCATCGTCGTATTATCTTGGGTTTGAAAGTCCACCTACGATTGTTCTTTCTTTTCGAGTTCTCCTTCGGTCGTCCTCGTGTTACCCTTTGTTCGAAAGTCCACCTTTCGGCTTGGTATTCCTTTTTCTAGTTCGCCTTCGGCCGTCCTCGTATTATCTTTGGTTTGAAAGTCCACCTTCGGCTTGGTATTTCTTTTCGAGTTCGCCTTCGGCCGTCCTCGTGTTACCCTTTGTTTGAAAGTCCACCTTCGGCTTGGCCTTTATTTTTTGAGGTCGCCTTCGGCCGTCCTCGTATTATCTTGGGTTTGAAAGTCCATCTTCGGCTTGGTCTTTCTTTTCGAGTTCGCCTTCAGCCATCCTCGTGTTACCCTTTGTTTGAAAGTCCACCTTCGGCTTGGTCTTTCTTATTCAAGGTCACCTTCGGCCGTCCTCGTATTATCTTAGGTTTGAAAGTCCACCTACGGCTTGGTCTTTCTTTTCGAGTTCGCCTTTGGCCGTCCTCGTGTTACCCTTTGTTTGAAAGTCCACCTTCGGCTTGGTCTTTCTTTTTCGAGTTCACCTTCGGCCGTCCTCGTATTATCTTAGGTTTGAAAGTCCACCTTCGGCTTGGTCTTTCTTTTCGAGTTCGCCTTCGGCCGTCCTCGCTTTACCCTTTATTTGAAAGCCTACCTTCGGCTTAGTCTTTCTTTTCGAGTTCGCCTTCGGCCGTCCTCGTATTATTTTGTTGTTTGAAAGTCCACCTTTGGCTTTGTCTTTCTTTTTCGAGTTCGCCTTCGGCCGTCCTTGTATTATCTTGGGTTTGAAAGTCCACCTTCGGCTTGGTCTTTCTTTTCGAGTTCGCCTTCGGCCATCCCCGTATTATCTTGGGTATGAAAGTCCACCTTCGGCTTGGTCTTTCTTTTCGAGTTCGCCTTCGGCCGTCCTCGTGTTACCCTTTGTTTGAAAGTCCACCTTCGGCTTGGCCTTTATTTTTTGAGGTCGCCTTCGGCCGTCCTCGTATTATCTTGGGTTTGAAAGTCCATCTTCGGATTGGTCTTTCTTTTCGAGTTCGCCTTCGGCCGTCCTCGTGTTACCCTTTGTTTGAAAGTCCACCGTCCTCGTATTATCTTGGGTTTGAAAGTCCACCATCGGCTTGGTCTTTCTTTTCGAGTTCGCCTTCGGCCGTCCTCGTGTTACCCTTTGTGTGAAAGTCTACCTTCGACTTGGTCTTTCTTTTCGAGTTCGCCTTCGGCCCTCGTCGTATTACCTTGGGTTTGAAAGTCCACCTTCGGTTGTTCTTTCTTTTCGACTTCGCCTTCGGCCGTCCTCGTGTTACCCTTTGTTCGAAAGTCCACCTTTCGGCTTGGTATTCCTTTTTCAAGTTCGCCTTCGGCCGTCCTCGTATTATCTTGGGTTTGAAAGTCCACCTACGGCTTGGTCTTTCTTTTCGAGTTCGCCTTTGGCCGTCCTCGTGTTACCCTTTGTTTGAAAGTCCACCATCGGCTTGGTCTTTCTTTTTCGAGTTCGCCTTCGGCCGTCCTCGTATTATCTTAGGTTTGAAAGTCCACCTTCGGATTGGTCTTTCTTTTCGAGTTCGTCTTCGGCCGTACTCGCTTTACCCTTTATTTGAAAGCCTACCTTCGGCTTAGTCTTTCTTTTCGAGTTCGCCTTCGGCCGTCCTCGTATTATTTTGTTGTTTGAAAGTCCACCTTCGGCTTTGTCTTTCTTTTTCGAGTTTGCCTTCGGCCATCCTTGTATTATCTTGGGTTTGAAAGTCCACCTTCGGCTTGGTCTTTCTTTTCGAGTTCGCCTTCGGCCGTCCCCGTATTATCTTGGGTTTGAAAGTCCACCTTCGGCTTGGTCTTTCTTTTCGAGTTCACCTTCGGCCGTCTTCGCGTTAGCCTTTGTTTGAAAGTCTACCTTCGGCTTAGTCTTTCTTTTCGAGTTCGCCTTAGGTTGTCCTCGTATTATTTTGTTGTTGGAAAATCCACCTTCTGCTTGGTCTTTCTTTTTCGAGGTCACCTTCGGCCGTCCTCGTATTATCTTGGGTTTGAAAGTCCACCTACGGCTTGGTCTTTCTTTTCGAGTTCGCCTTTGGCCGTCCTCGTGTTACCCTTTGTTTGAAAGTCCACCTTCGGCTTTGTCTTTCTTTTTCGAGTTCGCCTTCGGCCGTCCTTGTATTATCTTAAGTTTGAAAGTCCACCTTCGGCTTGGTCTTTCTCTTCGAGTTCGCCTTCGGCCGTCCTCGTGTTACCCTTTGTTTGAAGGTCCACCTTCGGCTTGGCCTTTATTTTTTGAGGTCGCCTTCGGCCGTCCTCGTATTATCTTGGGTTTGAAAGTCCATCTTCGGCTTGGTCTTTCTTTTCGAGTTCGCCTTCGGCCATCCTCGTGTTACCCTTTATTTGAAAGTCCACCTTCGGCTTGGTCTTTCTTTTCCGAGGTCGCCTTCGGCCGTCCTCGAATTATCTTGGGTTTGAAAGTCCACCTACGGCTTGGCCTTTCTTTTCGAGTTTGCCTTTGGCCGTCCTCGTGTTACCCTTTGTTTGAAAGTCCACCTTCGGCTTGGTCTTTCTTTTTCGAGTTAGCCTTCGGCCGTCCTCGTATTATCTTAGGTTTGAAAGTCCACCTTCGGATTGGTCTTTATTTTCGAGTTCGTCTTCGGCCGTACTCGCTTTACCCTTTATTTGAAAGCCTACCTTCGGCTTAGTCTTTCTTTTCGAGTTCCCCTTCGGCCGTCCTCGTATTATTTTGTTGTTTGAAAGTCCACCTTCGGCTTTGTCTTTCTTTTTCGAGTTCGCCTTCGGCCGTCCTCGTGTTACCCTTCGTTCGAAAGTCCACCTTTCGGCTTGGTATTCCTTTTCGAGTTCGCCTTCGGCCGTCCTCGTATTATCTTGGGTTTGAAAGTCCACCTACGGCTTGGTCTTTCTTTTCGAGTTCGCCTTTGGCCGTCCTCGTGTTACCCTTTGTTTGAAAGTCCACCATCGGCTTGGTCTTTCTTTTTCGAGTTCGCCTTCGGCCGTCCTCGTATTATCTTAGGTTTGAAAGTCCACCTTCGGCTTGGTCTTTCTTTTCGAGTTCGCCTTCGGCCGTCCTCGCTTTACCCTTTATTTGAAAGCCTACCTTCGGCTTAGTCTTTCTTTTCGAGTTCGCCTTCGGCCGTCCTCGTATTATTTTGTTGTTTGAAAGTCTACCTTTGGCTTTGTCTTTCTTTTTCGAGTTCGCCTTCGGCCGTCCTTGTATTATCTTGGGTTTGAAAGTACACCTTCGGCTTGGTCTTTCTTTTTGAGTTCGCCTTCGGCCATCCCCGTATTATCTTGGGTTTGAAAGTCCACCTTCGGCTTGGTCTTTCTTTTCGAGTTCGCCTTCGGCCGTCCTCGTGTTACCCTTTGTTTGAAAGTCCACCTTCGGCTTGGCCTTTATTTTTTGAGGTCGCCTTCGGCCGTCCTCGTATTATCTTGGGTTTGAAAGTCCATCTTCGGCTTGGTCTTTCTTTTCGAGTTCGCCTTCGGCTGTCCTCGTGTTACCCTTTGTTTGAAAGTCCACCTTCGGCTTGGTCATTCTTTTTCGAGGTCGCCTTCGGCTGTCCTCGAATTATCTTGGGTTTGAAAGTCCACCTACGGCTTGGCCTTTCTTTTCGAGTTCGCCTTTGGCCGTCCTCGTGTTACCCTTTGTTTGAAAGTCCACCTTCGGCTTGGTCTTTCTTTTTTGAGTTCGCCTTCCGCCGTCCTCGTATTATCTTAGGTTTGAAAGTCCACCTTCGGCTTGGTCTTTCTTTTCGAGTTTGTCTTCGTCCGTACTCGCTTTACCCTTTATTTGAAAGCCTACCTTCGTCTTAGTCTTTCTTTTCGAGTTCGCCTTCGGCCGTCCTCGTATTATTTTGTTGTTTGAAAGTCCACCTTCGGCTTTGTCTTTCTTTTTCGAGTTCGCCTTCGGTCATCCTTGTATTATCTTGGGTTTGAAAGTCCACCTTCGGCTTGGTCTTTCTTTTCGAGTTCCCCTTCGGCCGTCCTCGTGTTACCCTTTGTTCGAAAGTCCACCTTTCGGCTTGGTATTCCTTTTTCAAGTTCGCCTTCGGCCGTCCTCGTATTATCTTGGGTTTGAAAGTCCACCTACGGCTTGGTCTTTCTTTTCAAGTTCGCCTTTGGCCGTCCTCGTGTTACCCTTTGTTTGAAAGTCCACCATCGGCTTGGTCTTTCTTTTTCGAGTTCGCCTTCGGCCGTCCTCGTATTATCTTAGGTTTGAAAGTCCACCTTCGGCTTGGTCTTTCTTTTCGAGTTCGCCTTCGGCCGTCCTCGCTTTACCCTTTATTTGAAAGCCTACCTTCGGCTTAGTCTTTCTTTTCGAGTTCGCCTTCGGCCGTCCTCGTATTATTTTGTTGTTTGAAAGTCCACCTTTGGCTTTGTCTTTCTTTTTCGAGTTCGCCTTCGGCCGTCCTTGTATTATCTTGGGTTTGAAAGTACACCTTCGGCTTGGTCTTTCTTTTTGAGTTCGCCTTCGGCCATCCCCGTATTATCTTGGGTTTGAAAGTCCACCTTCGGCTTGGTCTTTCTTTTCGAGTTCGCCTTTTGCCGTCCTCTAGTTACCCTTTATTTGAAAGTCCACCTTCGGCTTGGCCTTTATTTTTTGAGATCGCCTTCGGCCGTCCTCGTATTATCTTGGGTTTGAAAGTCCATCTTCGGCTTGGTCTTTCTTTTCGAGTTCGCCTTCGGCCATCCTCGTGTTACCCTTTGTTTGAAAGTCCACCTTCGGCTTGGTCATTCTTTTTCGAGGTCGCCTTCGGCTGTCCTCGAATTATCTTGGGTTTGAAAGTCCACCTACGGCTTGGCCTTTCTTTTCGAGTTCGCCTTTGGCCGTCCTCGTGTTACCCTTTGTTTGAAAGTCCACCTTCGGCTTGGTCTTTCTTTTTCGAGTTCGCCTTCCGCCGTCCTCGTATTATCTTAGGTTTGAAATTCCACCTTCGGCTTGGTCTTTCTTTTCGAGTTCGTCTTCGGCCGTACTCGCTTTACCCTTTATTTGAAAGCCTACCTTCGTCTTAGTCTTTCTTTTCGAGTTCGCCTTCGGCCGTCCTCGTATTATTTTGTTGTTTGAAAGTCCACCTTCAGCTTTGTCTTTCTTTTTCGAGTTCGCCTTCGGTCATCCTTGTATTATCTTGGGTTTGAAAGTCCACCTTCGGCTTGGTCTTTCTTTTCGAGTTCCCCTTCGGCCGTCCTCGTGTTACCCTTTGTTCGAAAGTCCACCTTTCGGCTTGGTATTCCTTTTTCAAGTTCGCCTTCGGCCGTCCTCGTATTATCTTGGGTTTGAAAGTCCACCTACGGCTTGGTCTTTCTTTTCAAGTTCGCCTTTGGCCGTCCTCGTGTTACCCTTTGTTTGAAAGTCCACCATCGGCTTGGTCTTTCTTTTTCGAGTTCGCCTTCGGCCGTCCTCGTATTATCTTAGGTTTGAAAGTCCACCTTCGGCTTGGTCTTTCTTTTCGAGTTCGCCTTCGGCCGTCCTCGCTTTACCCTTTATTTGAAAGCCTACCTTCGGCTTAGTCTTTCTTTTCGAGTTCGCCTTCGGCCGTCCTCGTATTATTTTGTTGTTTGAAAGTCCACCTTTGGCTTTGTCTTTCTTTTTCGAGTTCGCCTTCGGCCGTCCTTGTATTATCTTGGGTTTGAAAGTACACCTTCGGCTTGGTCTTTCTTTTTGAGTTCGCCTTCGGCCATCCCCGTATTATCTTGGGTTTGAAAGTCCACCTTCGGCTTGGTCTTTCTTTTCGAGTTCGCCTTTTGCCGTCCTCTAGTTACCCTTTATTTGAAAGTCCACCTTCGGCTTGGCCTTTATTTTTTGAGATCGCCTTCGGCAGTCCTCGTATTATCTTGGGTTTGAAAGTCCATCTTCGGCTTGGTCTTTCTTTTCGAGTTCGCCTTCGGCCATCCTCGTGTTACCCTTTGTTTGAAAGTCCACCTTCGGCTTGGTCATTCTTTTTCGAGGTCGCCTTCGGCTGTCCTCGAATTATCTTGGGTTTGAAAGTCCACCTACGGCTTGGCCTTTCTTTTCGAGTTCGCCTTTGGCCGTCCTCGTGTTACCCTTTGTTTGAAAGTCCACCTTCGGCTTGGTCTTTCTTTTTCGAGTTCGCCTTCCGCCGTCCTCGTATTATCTTAGGTTTGAAATTCCACCTTCGGCTTGGTCTTTCTTTTCGAGTTCGTCTTCGGCCGTACTCGCTTTACCCTTTATTTGAAAGCCTACCTTCGTCTTAGTCTTTCTTTTCGAGTTCGCCTTCGGCCGTCCTCGTATTATTTTGTTGTTTGAAAGTCCACCTTCAGCTTTGTCTTTCTTTTTCGAGTTCGCCTTCGGCCATCCTTGTATTATCTTGGGTTTGAAAGTCCACCTTCGGCTTGGTCTTTCTTTTCGAGTTCCCCTTCGGCCGTCCCCGTATTATCTTGGGTTTGAAAGTCCACCTTCGGCTTGGTCTTTCTTTTCGAGTTCGCCTTCGGTCGTCCTCGCGTTAGCCTTTGTTTGAAAGTCTACCTTCGGCTTAGTCTTTCTTTTCGAGTTCGCCTTAGGTTGTCCTCGTATTATTTTGTTGTTGGAAAATCCACCTTCGGATTAGTCTTTCTTTTTCGAGATCACCTTCGGCCCTCCTCGTGTTATCTTGGGTTTGAAAGTCCACCTACGTCTTGGTCTTTCTTTTCGAGTTCGCCTTTGGCCGTCCTCGTGTTACCCTTTGTTTGAAAGTCCACCTTCGGCTTGGTCTTTCTTTTTCGAGTTCGCCTTCGGCCGTCCTCGTATTATCTTCGGTTTGAAAGTCCACCTTCGGCTTGGTCTTTCTTTTCGAGTTCGCCTTCGTCCGTCCTCGCTTTACCCTTTATTTGAAAGCCTACCTTCGGCTTAGTCTTTCTTTTCGTGTTCGCCTTCGGCCGTCCTCGTATTATTTTGTTGTTTGAAAGTCCACCTTTGGCTTTGTCTTTCTTTTTCGAGTTCGCCTTCGGTCGTCCTTGTATTATCTTGGGTTTGAAAGTCCACCTTCGGCTTGGTCTTTCTTTTTGAGTTCGCCTTCGGCCGTCCTCGTGTTACCCTTTGTTTGAAAGTCCACCTTCGGCTTGGCCTTTATTTTTTGAGGTCGCCTTCGGCCGTCCTCGTATTATCTTGGGTTTGAAAGTCCATCTTCGGCTTGGTCTTTCTTTTCGAGTTCGCCTTCGGCCATCCCCGTGTTACCCTTTGTTTGAAAGTCCACCTTCGGCTTGGTCTTTCTTTTTCGAGGTCGCCTTCGGCCGTCCTCGAATTATCTTGGGTTTGAAAGTCCACCTACGGCTTGGCCTTTCTTTTCGAGTTCGCCTTTGGCCGTCCTCGTGTTACCCTTTGTTTGAAAGTCCACCTTCGGCTTGGTCTTTCTTTTTCGAGTTCGCCTTCGGCCGTCCTCGTATTTTCTTAGGTTTGAAAGTCCACCTTCGGCTTGGTCTTTCTTTTCGAGTTCGCCTTCGGCCGTCCTCGCTTTACCCTTTATTTGAAAGCCTACCTTCGGCTTAGTCTTTCTTTTCGTGTTCGCCTTCGGCCGTCCTCGTATTATTTTGTTGTTTGAAAGTCCACCTTTGGCTTTGTCTTTCTTTTTCGAGTTCGCCTTCGGCCGTCCTTGTATTATCTTGGGTTTGAAAGTACACCTTCGGCTTGGTCTTTCTTTTTGAGTTCGCCTTCGGCCATCCCCGTATTATCTTGGGTTTGAAAGTCCACCTTCGGCTTGGTCTTTCTTTTCGAGTTCGCCTTCGGCCGTCCTCGTGTTACCCTTTGTTTGAAAGTCCACCTTCGGCTTGGCCTTTATTTTTTGAGGTCGCCTTCGGCCGTCCTCGTATTATCTTGGGTTTGAAAGTCCATCTTCGGCTTGGTCTTTCTTTTCGAGTTCGCCTTCGGCTGTCCTCGTGTTACCCTTTGTTTGAAAGTCCACCTTCGGCTTGGTCATTCTTTTTCGAGGTCGCCTTCGGCTGTCCTCGAATTATCTTGGGTTTGAAAGTCCACCTACGGCTTGGCCTTTCTTTTCGAGTTCGCCTTTGGCCGTCCTCGTGTTACCCTTTGTTTGAAAGTCCACCTTCGGCTTGGTCTTTCTTTTTTGAGTTCGCCTTCCGCCGTCCTCAAATTATCTTAGGTTTGAAAGTCCACCTTCGGCTTGGTCTTTCTTTTCGAGTTTGTCTTCGGCCGTACTCGCTTTACCCTTTATTTGAAAGCCTACCTTCATCTTAGTCTTTCTTTTCGAGTTCGCCTTCGGCCGTCCTCGTATTATTTTGTTGTTTGAAAGTCCACCTTCGGCTTTGTCTTTCTTTTTCGAGTTCGCCTTCGGCCATCCTTGTATTATCTTGGGTTTGAAAGTCCACCTTCGGCTTGGTCTTTCTTTTCGAGTTCCCCTTCGGCCGTCCTCGTGTTACCCTTTGTTCGAAAGTCCACCTTTCGGCTTGGTATTCCTTTTTCAAGTTCGCCTTCGGCCGTCCTCGTATTATCTTGGGTTTGAAAGTCCACCTACGGCTTGGTCTTTCTTTTCGAGTTCGCCTTTGGCCGTCCTCGTGTTACCCTTTGTTTGAAAGTCCACCATCGGCTTGGTCTTTCTTTTTCGAGTTCGCCTTCGGCCGTCCTCGTATTATCTTAGGTTTGAAAGTCCACCTTCGGCTTGGTCTTTCTTTTCGAGTTCGCCTTCGGCCGTCCTCGCTTTACCCTTTATTTGAAAGCCTACCTTCGGCTTAGTCTTTCTTTTCGAGTTCGCCTTCGGCCGTCCTCGTATTATTTTGTTGTTTGAAAGTCTACCTTTGGCTTTGTCTTTCTTTTTCGAGTTCGCCTTCGGCCGTCCTTGTATTATCTTGGGTTTGAAAGTACACCTTCGGCTTGGTCTTTCTTTTTGAGTTCGCCTTCGGCCATCCCCGTATTATCTTGGGTTTGAAAGTCCACCTTCGGCTTGGTCTTTCTTTTCGAGTTCGCCTTTTGCCGTCCTCTAGTTACCCTTTATTTGAAAGTCCACCTTCGGCTTGGCCTTTATTTTTTGAGATCGCCTTCGGCAGTCCTCGTATTATCTTGGGTTTGAAAGTCCATCTTCGGCTTGGTCTTTCTTTTCGAGTTCGCCTTCGGCCATCCTCGTGTTACCCTTTGTTTGAAAGTCCACCTTCGGCTTGGTCATTCTTTTTCGAGGTCGCCTTCGGCTGTCCTCGAATTATCTTGGGTTTGAAAGTCCACCTACGGCTTGGCCTTTCTTTTCGAGTTCGCCTTTGGCCGTCCTCGTGTTACCCTTTGTTTGAAAGTCCACCTTCGGCTTGGTCTTTCTTTTTCGAGTTCGCCTTCCGCCGTCCTCGTATTATCTTAGGTTTGAAATTCCACCTTCGGCTTGGTCTTTCTTTTCGAGTTCGTCTTCGGCCGTACTCGCTTTACCCTTTATTTGAAAGCCTACCTTCGTCTTAGTCTTTCTTTTCGAGTTCGCCTTCGGCCGTCCTCGTATTATTTTGTTGTTTGAAAGTCCACCTTCAGCTTTGTCTTTCTTTTTCGAGTTCGCCTTCGGCCATCCTTGTATTATCTTGGGTTTGAAAGTCCACCTTCGGCTTGGTCTTTCTTTTCGAGTTCCCCTTCGGCCGTCCCCGTATTATCTTGGGTTTGAAAGTCCACCTTCGGCTTGGTCTTTCTTTTCGAGTTCGCCTTCGGTCGTCCTCGCGTTAGCCTTTGTTTGAAAGTCTACCTTCGGCTTAGTCTTTCTTTTCGAGTTCGCCTTAGGTTGTCCTCGTATTATTTTGTTGTTGGAAAATCCACCTTCGGATTAGTCTTTCTTTTTCGAGATCACCTTCGGCCCTCCTCGTGTTATCTTGGGTTTGAAAGTCCACCTACGTCTTGGTCTTTCTTTTCGAGTTCGCCTTTGGCCGTCCTCGTGTTACCCTTTGTTTGAAAGTCCACCTTCGGCTTGGTCTTTCTTTTTCGAGTTCGCCTTCGGCCGTCCTCGTATTATCTTCGGTTTGAAAGTCCACCTTCGGCTTGGTCTTTCTTTTCGAGTTCGCCTTCGTCCGTCCTCGCTTTACCCTTTATTTGAAAGCCTACCTTCGGCTTAGTCTTTCTTTTCGTGTTCGCCTTCGGCCGTCCTCGTATTATTTTGTTGTTTGAAAGTCCACCTTTGGCTTTGTCTTTCTTTTTCGAGTTCGCCTTCGGTCGTCCTTGTATTATCTTGGGTTTGAAAGTCCACCTTCGGCTTGGTCTTTCTTTTTGAGTTCGCCTTCGGCCGTCCTCGTGTTACCCTTTGTTTGAAAGTCCACCTTCGGCTTGGCCTTTATTTTTTGAGGTCGCCTTCGGCCGTCCTCGTATTATCTTGGGTTTGAAAGTCCATCTTCGGCTTGGTCTTTCTTTTCGAGTTCGCCTTCGGCCATCCCCGTGTTACCCTTTGTTTGAAAGTCCACCTTCGGCTTGGTCTTTCTTTTTCGAGGTCGCCTTCGGCCGTCCTCGAATTATCTTGGGTTTGAAAGTCCACCTACGGCTTGGCCTTTCTTTTCGAGTTTGCCTTTGGCCGTCCTCGTGTTACCCTTTGTTTGAAAGTCCACCTTCGGCTTGGTCTTTCTTTTTCGAGTTCGCCTTCGGCCGTCCTCGTATTTTCTTAGGTTTGAAAGTCCACCTTCGGCTTGGTCTTTCTTTTCGAGTTCGCCTTCGGCCGTCCTCGCTTTACCCTTTATTTGAAAGCCTACCTTCGGCTTAGTCTTTCTTTTCGTGTTCGCCTTCGGCCGTCCTCGTATTATTTTGTTGTTTGAAAGTCCACCTTTGGCTTTGTCTTTCTTTTTCGAGTTCGCCTTCGGCCGTCCTTGTATTATCTTGGGTTTGAAAGTACACCTTCGGCTTGGTCTTTCTTTTTGAGTTCGCCTTCGGCCATCCCCGTATTATCTTGGGTTTGAAAGTCCACCTTCGGCTTGGTCTTTCTTTTCGAGTTCGCCTTCGGCCGTCCTCGTGTTACCCTTTGTTTGAAAGTCCACCTTCGGCTTGGCCTTTATTTTTTGAGGTCGCCTTCGGCCGTCCTCGTATTATCTTGGGTTTGAAAGTCCATCTTCGGCTTGGTCTTTCTTTTCGAGTTCGCCTTCGGCTGTCCTCGTGTTACCCTTTGTTTGAAAGTCCACCTTCGGCTTGGTCATTCTTTTTCGAGGTCGCCTTCGGCTGTCCTCGAATTATCTTGGGTTTGAAAGTCCACCTACGGCTTGGCCTTTCTTTTCGAGTTCGCCTTTGGCCGTCCTCGTGTTACCCTTTGTTTGAAAGTCCACCTTCGGCTTGGTCTTTCTTTTTTGAGTTCGCCTTCCGCCGTCCTCAAATTATCTTAGGTTTGAAAGTCCACCTTCGGCTTGGTCTTTCTTTTCGAGTTTGTCTTCGGCCGTACTCGCTTTACCCTTTATTTGAAAGCCTACCTTCATCTTAGTCTTTCTTTTCGAGTTCGCCTTCGGCCGTCCTCGTATTATTTTGTTGTTTGAAAGTCCACCTTCGGCTTTGTCTTTCTTTTTCGAGTTCGCCTTCGGCCATCCTTGTATTATCTTGGGTTTGAAAGTCCACCTTCGGCTTGGTCTTTCTTTTCGAGTTCCCCTTCGGCCGTCCTCGTGTTACCCTTTGTTCGAAAGTCCACCTTTCGGCTTGGTATTCCTTTTTCAAGTTCGCCTTCGGCCGTCCTCGTATTATCTTGGGTTTGAAAGTCCACCTACGGCTTGGTCTTTCTTTTCGAGTTCGCCTTTGGCCGTCCTCGTGTTACCCTTTGTTTGAAAGTCCACCATCGGCTTGGTCTTTCTTTTTCGAGTTCGCCTTCGGCCGTCCTCGTATTATCTTAGGTTTGAAAGTCCACCTTCGGCTTGGTCTTTCTTTTCGAGTTCGCCTTCGGCCGTCCTCGCTTTACCCTTTATTTGAAAGCCTACCTTCGGCTTAGTCTTTCTTTTCGAGTTCGCCTTCGGCCGTCCTCGTATTATTTTGTTGTTTGAAAGTCTACCTTTGGCTTTGTCTTTCTTTTTCGAGTTCGCCTTCGGCCGTCCTTGTATTATCTTGGGTTTGAAAGTACACCTTCGGCTTGGTCTTTCTTTTTGAGTTCGCCTTCGGCCATCCCCGTATTATCTTGGGTTTGAAAGTCCACCTTCGGCTTGGTCTTTCTTTTCGAGTTCGCCTTCGGCCGTCCTCTAGTTACCCTTTATTTGAAAGTCCACCTTCGGCTTGGCCTTTATTTTTTGAGATCGCCTTCGGCCGTCCTCGTATTATCTTGGGTTTGAAAGTCCATCTTCGGCTTGGTCTTTCTTTTCGAGTTCGCCTTCGGCCATCCTCGTGTTACCCTTTGTTTGAAAGTCCACCTTCGGCTTGGTCATTCTTTTTCGAGGTCGCCTTCGGCTGTCCTCGAATTATCTTGGGTTTGAAAGTCCACCTACGGCTTGGCCTTTCTTTTCGAGTTCGCCTTTGGCCGTCCTCGTGTTACCCTTTGTTTGAAAGTCCACCTTCGGCTTGGTCTTTCTTTTTCGAGTTCGCCTTCCGCCGTCCTCGTATTATCTTAGGTTTGAAATTCCACCTTCGGCTTGGTCTTTCTTTTCGAGTTCGTCTTCGGCCGTACTCGCTTTACCCTTTATTTGAAAGCCTACCTTCGTCTTAGTCTTTCTTTTCGAGTTCGCCTTCGGCCGTCCTCGTATTATTTTGTTGTTTGAAAGTCCACCTTCAGCTTTGTCTTTCTTTTTCGAGTTCGCCTTCGGCCATCCTTGTATTATCTTGGGTTTGAAAGTCCACCTTCGGCTTGGTCTTTCTTTTCGAGTTCCCCTTCGGCCGTCCCCGTATTATCTTGGGTTTGAAAGTCCACCTTCGGCTTGGTCTTTCTTTTCGAGTTCGCCTTCGGTCGTCCTCGCGTTAGCCTTTGTTTGAAAGTCTACCTTCGGCTTAGTCTTTCTTTTCGAGTTCGCCTTAGGTTGTCCTCGTATTATTTTGTTGTTGGAAAATCCACCTTCGGCTTAGTCTTTCTTTTTCGAGATCACCTTCGGCCCTCCTCGTGTTATCTTGGGTTTGAAAGTCCACCTACGTCTTGGTCTTTCTTTTCGAGTTCGCCTTTGGCCGTCCTCGTGTTACCCTTTGTTTGAAAGTCCACCTTCGGCTTGGTCTTTCTTTTTCGAGTTCGCCTTCGGCCGTCCTCGTATTATCTTAGGTTTGAAAGTCCACCTTCGGCTTGGTCTTTCTTTTCGAGTTCGCCTTCGGCCGTCCTCGCTTTACCCTTTATTTGAAAGCCTACCTTCGGCTTAGTCTTTCTTTTCGTGTTCGCCTTCGGCCGTCCTCGTATTATTTTGTTGTTTGAAAGTCCACCTTTGGCTTTGTCTTTCTTTTTCGAGTTCGCCTTCGGTCGTCCTTGTATTATCTTGGGTTTGAAAGTCCACCTTCGGCTTGGTATTTCTTTTCGAGTTCGCCTTCGGCCGTCCTCGTGTTACCCTTTGTTTGAAAGTCCACCTTCGGCTTGGCCTTTATTTTTTGAGGTCGCCTTCGGCCGTCCTCGTATTATCTTGGGTTTGAAAGTCCATCTTCGGCTTGGTCTTTCTTTTCGAGTTCGCCTTCGGCCATCCCCGTGTTACCCTTTGTTTGAAAGTCCACCTTCGGCTTGGTCTTTCTTTTTCGAGGTCGCCTTCGGCCGTCCTCGAATTATCTTGGGTTTGAAAGTCCACCTACGGCTTGGCCTTTCTTTTCGAGTTCGCCTTTGGCCGTCCTCGTGTTACCCTTTGTTTGAAAGTCCACCTTCGGCTTGGTCTTTCTTTTTCGAGTTCGCCTTCGGCCGTCCTCGTATTTTCTTAGGTTTGAAAGTCCACCTTCGGCTTGGTCTTTCTTTTCGAGTTCGCCTTCGGCCGTCCTCGCTTTACCCTTTATTTGAAAGCATACCTTCGGCTTAGTCTTTCTTTTCGTGTTCGCCTTCGGCCGTCCTCGTATTATTTTGTTGTTTGAAAGTCCACCTTTGGCTTTGTCTTTCTTTTTCGAGTTCGCCTTCGGCCGTCCTTGTATTATCTTGGGTTTGAAAGTACACCTTCGGCTTGGTCTTTCTTTTTGAGTTCGCCTTCGGCCATCCCCGTATTATCTTGGGTTTGAAAGTCCACCTTCGGCTTGGTCTTTCTTTTTCGAGTTCGCCTTCGGCCGTCCTCGTGTTACCCTTTGTTTGAAAGTCCACCTTCGGCTTGGCCTTTATTTTTTGAGGTCGCCTTCGGCCGTCCTCGTATTATCTTGGGTTTGAAAGTCCATCTTCGGCTTGGTCTTTCTTTTCGAGTTCGCCTTCGGCTGTCCTCGTGTTACCCTTTGTTTGAAAGTCCACCTTCGGCTTGGTCATTCTTTTTCGAGGTCGCCTTCGGCTGTCCTCGAATTATCTTGGGTTTGAAAGTCCACCTACGGCTTGGCCTTTCTTTTCGAGTTCGCCTTTGGCCGTCCTCGTGTTACCCTTTGTTTGAAAGTCCACCTTCGGCTTGGTCTTTCTTTTTCGAGTTCGCCTTCCGCCGTCCTCGTATTATCTTAGGTTTGAAATTCCACCTTCGGCTTGGTCTTTCTTTTCGAGTTCGTCTTCGGCCGTACTCGCTTTACCCTTTATTTGAAAGCCTACCTTCGTCTTAGTCTTTCTTTTCGAGTTCGCCTTCGGCCGTCCTCGTATTATTTTGTTGTTTGAAAGTCCACCTTCAGCTTTGTCTTTCTTTTTCGAGTTCGCCTTCGGCCATCCTTGTATTATCTTGGGTTTGAAAGTCCACCTTCGGCTTGGTCTTTCTTTTCGAGTTCCCCTTCGGCCGTCCCCGTATTATCTTGGGTTTGAAAGTCCACCTTCGGCTTGGTCTTTCTTTTCGAGTTCGCCTTCGGTCGTCCTCGCGTTAGCCTTTGTTTGAAAGTCTACCTTCGGCTTAGTCTTTCTTTTCGAGTTCGCCTTAGGTTGTCCTCGTATTATTTTGTTGTTGGAAAATCCACCTTCGGCTTAGTCTTTCTTTTTCGAGATCACCTTCGGCCCTCCTCGTGTTATCTTGGGTTTGAAAGTCCACCTACGTCTTGGTCTTTCTTTTCGAGTTCGCCTTTGGCCGTCCTCGTGTTACCCTTTGTTTGAAAGTCCACCTTCGGCTTGGTCTTTCTTTTTCGAGTTCGCCTTCGGCCGTCCTCGTATTATCTTAGGTTTGAAAGTCCACCTTCGGCTTGGTCTTTCTTTTCGAGTTCGCCTTCGGCCGTCCTCGCTTTACCCTTTATTTGAAAGCCTACCTTCGGCTTAGTCTTTCTTTTCGTGTTCGCCTTCGGCCGTCCTCGTATTATTTTGTTGTTTGAAAGTCCACCTTTGGCTTTGTCTTTCTTTTTCGAGTTCACCTTCGGTCGTCCTTGTATTATCTTGGGTTTGAAAGTCCACCTTCGGCTTGGTATTTCTTTTCGAGTTCGCCTTCGGCCGTCCTCGTGTTACCCTTTGTTTGAAAGTCCACCTTCGGCTTGGCCTTTATTTTTTGAGGTCGCCTTCGGCCGTCCTCGTATTATCTTGGGTTTGAAAGTCCATCTTCGGCTTGGTCTTTCTTTTCGAGTTCGCCTTCGGCCATCCCCGTGTTACCCTTTGTTTGAAAGTCCACCTTCGGCTTGGTCTTTCTTTTTCGAGGTCGCCTTCGGCCGTCCTCGAATTATCTTGGGTTTGAAAGTCCACCTACGGCTTGGCCTTTCTTTTCGAGTTCGCCTTTGGCCGTCCTCGTGTTACCCTTTGTTTGAAAGTCCACCTTCGGCTTGGTCTTTCTTTTTCGAGTTCGCCTTCGGCCGTCCTCGTATTTTCTTAGGTTTGAAAGTCCACCTTCGGCTTGGTCTTTCTTTTCGAGTTCGCCTTCGGCCGTCCTCGCTTTACCCTTTATTTGAAAGCATACCTTCGGCTTAGTCTTTCTTTTCGTGTTCGCCTTCGGCCGTCCTCGTATTATTTTGTTGTTTGAAAGTCCACCTTTGGCTTTGTCTTTCTTTTTCGAGTTCGCCTTCGGCCGTCCTTGTATTATCTTGGGTTTGAAAGTACACCTTCGGCTTGGTCTTTCTTTTTGAGTTCGCCTTCGGCCATCCCCGTATTATCTTGGGTTTGAAAGTCCACCTTCGGCTTGGTCTTTCTTTTCGAGTTCGCCTTCGGCCGTCCTCGTGTTACCCTTTGTTTGAAAGTCCACCTTCGGCTTGGCCTTTATTTTTTGAGGTCGCCTTCGGCCGTCCTCGTATAATCTTGGGTTTGAAAGTCCATCTTCGGCTTGGTCTTTCTTTTCGAGTTCGCCTTCGGCTGTCCTCGTGTTACCCTTTGTTTGAAAGTCCACCTTCGGCTTGGTCATTCTTTTTCGAGGTCGCCTTCGGCTGTCCTCGAATTATCTTGGGTTTGAAAGTCCACCTACGGCTTGGCCTTTCTTTTCGAGTTCGCCTTTGGCCGTCCTCGTGTTACCCTTTGTTTGAAAGTCCACCTTCGGCTTGGTCTTTCTTTTTCGAGTTCGCCTTCCGCCGTCCTCGTATTGTCTTAGGTTTGAAAGTCCACCTTCGGCTTGGTCTTTCTTTTCGAGTTTGTCTTCGGCCGTACTCGCTTTACCCTTTATTTGAAAGCCTACCTTCGTCTTAGTCTTTCTTTTCGAGTTCGCCTTCGGCCGTCCTCGTATTATTTTGTTGTTTGAAAGTCCACCTTCGGCTTTGTCTTTCTTTTTCGAGTTCGCCTTCGGCCATCCTTGTATTATCTTGGGTTTGAAAGTCCACCTTCGGCTTGGTCTTTCTTTTCGAGTTCCCCTTCGGCCGTCCCCGTATTATCTTGGGTTTGAAAGTCCACCTTCGGCTTGGTCTTTCTTTTCGAGTTCGCCTTCGGCCGTCCTCGCGTTAGCCTTTGTTTGAAAGTCTACCTTCGGCTTAGTCTTTCTTTTCGAGTTCGCCTTAGGTTGTCCTCGTATTATTTTGTTGTTGAAAAATCCACCTTCGGCTTAGTCTTTCTTTTTCGAGATCACCTTCGGCCCTCCTCGTATTATCTTGGGTTTGAAAGTCCACCTACGTCTTGGTCTTTCTTTTCGAGTTCGCCTTTGGCCGTCCTCGTGTTACCCTTTGTTTGAAAGTCCACCTTCGGCTTGGCCTTTCTTTTTCGAGTTCGCCTTCGGCCGTCCTCGTATTATCTTAGGTTTGAAAGTCCACCTTCGGCTTGGTCTTTCTTTTCGAGTTCGCCTTCGGCCGTCCTCGCTTTACCCTTTATTTGAAAGCCTACCTTCGGCTTAGTCTTTCTTTTCGTGTTCGCCTTCGGCCGTCCTCGTATTATTTTGTTGTTTGAAAGTCCACCTTTGGCTTTGTCTTTCTTTTTCGAGTTCGCCTTCGGTCGTCCTTGTATTATCTTGGGTTTGAAAGTCCACCTTCGGCTTGGTCTTTCTTTTCGAGTTCGCCTTCGGCCGTCCTCGTGTTACCCTTTGTTTGAAAGTCCACCTTCGGCTTGGCCTTTATTTTTTGAGGTCGCCTTCGGCCGTCCTCGTATTATCTTGGGTTTGAAAGTCCATCTTCGGCTTGGTCTTTCTTTTCGAGTTCGCCTTCGGCCATCCCCGTGTTACCCTTTGTTTGAAAGTCCACCTTCGGCTTGGTCTTTCTTTTTCGAGGTCGCCTTCGGCCGTCCTCGAATTATCTTGGGTTTGAAAGTCCACCTACGGCTTGGCCTTTCTTTTCGAGTTCGCCTTTGGCCGTCCTCGTGTTACCCTTTGTTTGAAAGTCCACCTTCGGCTTGGTCTTTCTTTTTCGAGTTCGCCTTCGGCCGTCCTCGTATTTTCTTAGGTTTGAAAGTCCACCTTCGGCTTGGTCTTTCTTTTCGAGTTCGCCTTCGGCCGTCCTCGCTTTACCCTTTATTTGAAAGCCTACCTTCGGCTTAGTCTTTCTTTTCGTGTTCGCCTTCGGCCGTCCTCGTATTATTTTGTTGTTTGAAAGTCAACCTTTGGCTTTGTCTTTCTTTTTCGAGTTCGCCTTCGGCCGTCCTTGTATTATCTTGGGTTTGAAAGTACACCTTCGGCTTGGTCTTTCTTTTTGAGTTCGCCTTCGGCCATCCCCGTATTATCTTGGGTTTGAAAGTCCACCTTCGGCTTGGTCTTTCTTTTCGAGTTCGCCTTCGGCCGTCCTCGTGTTACCCTTTGTTTGAAAGTCCACCTTCGGCTTGGCCTTTATTTTTTGAGGTCGCCTTCGGCCGTCCTCGTATTATCTTGGGTTTGAAAGTCCATCTTCGGCTTGGTCTTTCTTTTCGAGTTCGCCTTCGGCTGTCCTCGTGTTACCCTTTGTTTGAAAGTCCACCTTCGGCTTGGTCATTCTTTTTCGAGGTCGCCTTCGGCTGTCCTCGAATTATCTTGGGTTTGAAAGTCCACCTACGGCTTGGCCTTTCTTTTCGAGTTCGCCTTTGGCCGTCCTCGTGTTACCCTTTGTTTGAAAGTCCACCTTCGGCTTGGTCTTTCTTTTTCGAGTTCGCCTTCCGCCGTCCTCGTATTATCTTAGGTTTGAAAGTCCACCTTCGGCTTGGTCTTTCTTTTCGAGTTTGTCTTCGGCCGTACTCGCTTTACCCTTTATTTAAAAGCCTACCTTCGTCTTAGTCTTTCTTTTCGAGTTCGCCTTCGGCCGTCCTCGTATTATTTTGTTGTTTGAAAGTCCACCTTCGGCTTTGTCTTTCTTTTTCGAGTTCGCCTTCGGCCATCCTTGTATTATCTTGGGTTTGAAAGTCCACCTTCGGCTTGGTCTTTCTTTTCAAGTTCGCCTTCGGCCGTCCCCGTATTATCTCGGGTTTGAAAGTCCACCTTCGGCTTGGTCTTTCTTTTCGAGTTCGCCTTCGGCCGTCCTCGCGTTAGCCTTTGTTTGAAAGTCTACCTTCGGCTTAGTCTTTCTTTTCGAGTTCGCCTTAGGTTGTCCTCGTATTATTTTGTTGCTGGAAAATCCACCTTCGGCTTGGTCTTTCTTTTTCGAGGTCACCTTCGGCCGTCCTCGTATTATCTTGGGTTTGAAAGTCCACCTATGGCTTGGTCTTTCTTTTCGAGTTCGCCTTTGGCCGTCCTCGTGTTACCCTTTGTTTGAAAGTCCACCTTCGGCTTGGTCTTTCTTTTTCTATTTCGCCTTCAGCCGTCCTCGTATTATCTTAGGTTTGAAAGTCCACCTTCGGCTTGGTCTTTCTTTTGGAGTTCGCCTTCTGCCGTCCTCGCTTTACCCTTTATTTGAAAGCCTACCTTCGGCTTAGTCTTTCTTTTCGTGTTCGCCTTCGGCCGTCCTCGTATTATTTTGTTGTTTGAAAGTCCACCTTTGGCTTTGTCTTTCTTTTTTGAGTTCGCCTTCGGCCGTCCTTGTATTATCTTGGGTTTGAAAGTCCACCTTCGGCTTGGTCTTTCTTTTCGAGTTCGCCTTCGGCCATCCCCGTATTATCTTGGGTTTGAAAGTCCACCTTCGGCTTGGTCTTTCTTTTCGAGTTCGCCTTCGGCCATCCTCGTGTTACCCTTTGTTTGAAAGTCCACCTTCGGCTTGGTCTTTCTTTTTCGAGGTCGCCTTCGGCCGTCCTCGAATTATCTTGGGTTTGAAAGTCCACCTACGGCTTGGCCTTTCTTTTCGAGTTCGCCTTTGGCCGTCCTCGTGTTACCCTTTGTGTGAAAGTCCACCTTCGGCTTGGTCATTCTTTTTCGAGTTCGCCTTCGGCCATCCTCGTATTATCTTAGGTTTGAAAGTCCACCTTCGGCTTGGTCTTTCTTTTCGAGTTCGTCTTCGGCCGTACTCGCTTTACCCTTTATTTGAAAGCCTACCTTCGGCTTAGTCTTTCTTTTCGAGTTCGCCTTCGGCCGTCCTCGTATTATTTTGTTGTTTGAAAGTCCACCTTCGGCTTTGTCTTTCTTTTTCGAGTTCGCCTTCGGCCATCCTTGTATTATCTTGGGTTTGAAAGTCCACCTTCGGCTTGGTCTTTCTTTTCGAGTTCGCCTTCGACCGTCCCCGTATTATCTTGGGTTTGAAAGTCCACCTTCGGCTTGGTCTTTCTTTTCGAGTTCGCCTTCGGCCGTCCTCGCGTTAGCCTTTGTTTGAAAGTCTACCTTCGGCTTAGTCTTTCTTTTCGAGTTCGCCTTAGGTTGTCCTCGTATTATTTTGTTGTTGGAAAATCCACCTTCGGCTTGGTCTTTCTTTTTCGAGGTCACCTTCGGCCGTCCTCGTATTATCTTGGGTTTGAAAGTCCACCTACGGCTTGGTCTTTCTTTTCGAGTTCGCCTTTGGCCGTCCTCGTGTTACCCTTTGTTTGAAAGTCCACCTTCGGCTTGGTCTTTCTTTTTCGATTTCGCCTTCAGCCGTCCTCGTATTATCTTAGGTTTGAAAGTCCACCTTCGGCTTGGTCTTTCTTTTCGAGTTCGCCTTCGGCCGTCTTGCTTTACCTTTTATTTGAAAGCCTACCTTCGGCTTAGTCTTTCTTTTCGTGTTCGCCTTCGGCCGTCCTCGTATTATCTTGTTGTTTGAAAGTCCACCTTTGGCTTTGTCTTTCTTTTTTGAGTTCGCCTTCGGCCGTCCTTGTATTATCTTGGGTTTGAAAGTCCACCTTCGGCTTGGTCTTTCTTTTCGAGTTCGCCTTCGGCCATCCCCGTATTATCTTGGGTTTGAAAGTCCACCTTCGGCTTGGTCTTTCTTTTCGAGTTCGCCTTCGGCCGTCCTCGTGTTAGCCTTTGTTTGAAAGTCCACCTTCGGCTTGGCCTTTATTTTTTGAGGTCGCCTTCGGCCATCCTCGTATTATCTTGGGTTTGAAAGTCCATCTTCGGCTTGGTCTTTCTTTTCGAGTTCGCCTTCGGCCATCCTCGTGTTACCCTTTGTTTGAAAGTCCACCTTCGGCTTGGTCTTTCTTTTTCGAGGTCGCCTTCGGCCGTCCTCGAATTATCTTGGGTTTGAAAGTCCACCTACGGCTTGGCCTTTCTTTTCGAGTTCGCCTTTGGCCGTCCTCGTGTTACCCTTTGTTTGAAAGTCCACCTTCGGCTTGGTCTTTCTTTTTCGAGTTCGCCTTCGGCCGTCCTCGTATTATCTTAGGTTTGAAAGTCCACCTTCGGCTTGGTCTTTCTTTTTGAGTTCGTCTTCGGCCGTACTCGCTTTACCCTTTATTTGAAAGCCTACCTTCGGCTTAGTCTTTCTTTTCGAGTTCGCCTTCAGCCGTCCTCGTATTATTTTGTTGTTTGAAAGTCCACCTTCGGCTTTGTCTTTCTTTTTCGAGTTCGCCTTCGGCCATCCTTGTATTATCTTGGGTTTGAAAGTCCACCTTCGGCTTGGCCTTTCTTTTCGAGTTCGCCTTCGGCCGTCCCCGTATTATCTTGGGTTTGAAAGTCCACCTTCGGCTTGGTCTTTCTTTTCGAGTTCGCCTTCGGCCGTCCTCGCGTTAGCCTTTGTTTGAAAGTCTACCTTCGGCTTAGTCTTTCTTTTCGAGTTCGCCTTAGATTGTCCTCGTATTATTTTGTTGTTGGAAAATCCACCTTCGGCTTGGTCTTTCTTTTCGAGTTCCCCTTCGGCCGTCCTCGTGTTACCCTTTGTGTGAAATTCTACCTTCAGCTTAGTCTTTCTTTTCGAGTTCACCTTCGGCCGTTCTCGAATTATCTTGGTTTTGAAAGTCCACCTTAGGCTTGGTCTTTCTTTTTCGAGTTCGCCTTGGGTCATCCTTGTATTATCTTGGGTTTGAAAGTCCACCTTTGGCTTGGTCTTTCTTTCGAGTTCGCCTTCGGCGGTCCTCATGTTACCCTTTGTTTGAAAGTCTACCTTCGGCTTAGTCTTTCTTTTCAAGTTTGCCTTCGGCCGTCCTCATATTATTTTGTTGTTGGAAAGTCCACCTACGGCTTGGTCTTTCTTTTCGAGTTCGCCTTCGGCCGTCCTCGTGTTACCCTTTGTTTGAAAGTCCACCGTCCTCGTATTACCTTGGGTTTGAAAGTCCACCATCGGCTTGGTCTTTATTTTCGAGTTCGCCTTCAGTCGTCCTTGTGTTACCCTTTGTGTGAAAGTCTACCTTCGACTAGGTCTTTCTTTTCGAGTTCGCCTTCGGCCCTCGTCGTATTATCTTGAGTTTGAAAGTCGACCTTCGGTTGTTCTTTCTTTTCGAGTTCTCCTTCGGCCGTCCTCGTGTTACCCTTTGTTCGAAAGTCCACCTTTCGGCTTGGTATTCCTTTTTCTAGTTCGCCTTCGGCCATCCTCGTATTATCTTGGGTTTGAAAGTCCACCTTCGGCTTGGTATTTCTTTTCGAGTTCGCCTTCGGCCGTCCTCGTGTTACCCTTTGTTTGAAAGTCCACCTTCGGCTTGGCCTTTATTTTTTGAGGTCGCCTTCGGCCGTCCTCGTATTATCTTGGGTTTGAAAGTCCATCTTCGGCTTGGTCTTTCTTTTCGAGTTCGCCTTCGGCCATCCTCGTGTTACCCTTTGTTTGAAAGTTCACCTTCGGCTTGGTCTTTCTTTTTCTAGGTCACCTTCGGCCATCCTCGTATTATCTTGGGTTTGAAAGTCCACCTACGGCTTGGTCTTTCTTTTCGAGTTCGCCATTGGCCGTCCTCGTGTTACCCTTTGTTTGAAAGTCCACCTTCGGCTTGGTCTTTCTTTTTGGAGTTCGCCTTCGGCCGTCCTCGTATCATCTTAGGTTTGAAAGTCCACCTTCCGCTTGGTCTTTCTTTTGAAGTTCGCCTTCGGCCGTCCTCGCTTTACCCTTTATTTGAAAGCCTACCTTCGGCTTAGTCTTTCTTTTCGAGTTCGCCTTCGGCCGTCCTCGTATTATTTTGTTGTTTGAAAGTCCACCTTTGGCTTTGTCTTTCTTTTTCGAGTTCGTCTTCGGCCGTCCTTGTATTATCTTGGGTTTGAAAGTCCGCCTTCGGCTTGGTCTTTCTTTTCGAGTTCACCTTCAGCCATCCCCGTATTATCTTGGGTTTGAAAGTCCACCTTCGGCTTGGTCTTTCTTTTCGAGTTCGCCTTCGGCCGTCCTCGTGTTACCCTTTGTTTGAAAGTCCACCTTCGGCTTGGCCTTTATTTTTTGAGGTCACCTTCGGCCGTCCTCGTATTATCTTGGGTTTGAAAGTCCATCTTCGGCTTGGTCTTTCTTTTTGAGTTCTCCTTCGGCCAGCCTCGTGTTACCCTTTGTTTGAAAGTCCACCTTCGGCTTGGTCTTTCTTTTTTGAGGTCACCTACGGCCGTCCTCGAATTATCTTGGGTTTGAAAGTCCACCTACGGCTTGGCCTTTCTTTTCGAGTTCGCCTTTGGCCGTCCTCGTGTTACCCTTTGTTTGAAAATCCACCTTCGGCTTGGTCTTTCTTTTTCGAGTTAGCCATCGGCCGTCCTCGTATTATCTTAGGTATGAAAGTCCACCTTCGGCTTGGTCTTTCTTTTCGAGTTCGTCTTCGGCCGTACTCGCTTTACCCTTTATTTGAAAGCCTACCTTCGGCTTAGTCTTTCTTTTCGAGTTCGCCTTCGGCCGTCCTCGTATTATTTTGTTGTTTGAAAGTCCACCTTCGGCTTTGTCTTTCTTTTTCGAGTTCGCCTTCGGCCATCCTTGTATTATCTTGGGTTTGAAAGTCCACCTTCGGCTTGGTCTTTCTTTTCGAGTTCGCCTTCGGCCGTCCCCGTATTATCTTGGGTTTGAAAGTCCACCTTCGGCTTGGTCTTTCTTTTCGAGTTCACCTTCGGCCGTCCTCGCGTTAGCCTTTGTTTGAAAGTCTGCCTTCGGCTTAGTCTTTCTTTTCGAGTTCGCCTTAGATTGTCCTCGTATTATTTTGTTGTTGGAAAATCAACCTTCGGCTTGGTCTTTCTTTTCGAGTTCGCCTTCGGCCGTCCCCGTATTATCTTGGGTTTGAAAGTCCACCTTCGGCTTGGTCTTTCTTTTCGAGTTCGCCTTCGGCCGTCCTCGCGTTAGCCTTTGTTTGAAAGTCTACCTTCGGCTTAGTCTTTCTTTTCGAGTTCGCCTTAGGTTGTCCTTGTATTATTTTGTTGTTGGAAAGTCCACCTTCGGCTTGGTCTTTCTTTTTCGAGGTCACCTTCGGCCGTCCTCGTATTATCTTGGGTTTGAAAGTCCACCTACGGCTTGGTCTTTCTTTTCGAGTTTGCCTTTGGCCGTCGTCGTGTTACCCTTTGTTTGAAAGTCCACCTTCGGCTTGGTCTTTCTTTTTCGATTTCGCCTTCGGCCGTCCTCGTATTATCTTAGGTTTGAAAGTCCACCTTCGGCTTGGTCTTTCTTTTCGAGTTCGCCTTCGGCCGTCTCGCTTTACCTTTTATTTGAAAGCCTACCTTCGGCTTAGTCTTTCTTTTCGAGTTTGCCTTTGGCCGTCCTCGTGTTACCCTTTGTTTGAAAGTCCACCTTCGGCTTGGTCTTTCTTTTCGAGTTCGCCTTCGGCCATCCCCGTATTATCTTGGGTTTGAAAGTCCACCTTCGGCTTGGTCTTTCTTTTCGAGTTCGCCTTCGGCCATCCTCGTGTTACCCTTTGTTTGAAAGTCCACCTACGGCTTGGTCTTTCTTTTTCGAGGTCGCCTTCGGCGGTCCTCGAATTATCTTGGGTTTGAAAGTCCACCTACGGCTTGGCCTTTCTTTTCGAGTTCGCCTTTGGCCGTCCTCGTGTTACCCTTTGTGTGAAAGTCCACCTTCGGCTTGGTCTTTCTTTTTCGAGTTCGCCTTCGGCCGTCCTCGTATCATCTTAGGTTTGAAAGTCCACCTTCCGCTTGCTCTTTCTTTTCAAGTTCGCCTTCGGCCGTCCTCGTGTTACCCTTTGTTTGAAAATCCACCTTCGGCTTGGTCTTTCTTTTTCGAGTTCGCCATCGGCCGTCCTCGTATTATCTTAGGTATGAAAGTCCACCTTCGGCTTGGTCTTTCTTTTCGAGTTCGTCTTCGGCCGTACTCGCTTTACCCTTTATTTGAAAGCCTACCTTCGGCTTAGTCTTTCTTTTCGAGTTCGCCTTCGGCCGTCCTCGTATTATTTTGTTGTTTGAAAGTCCACCTTCGGCTTTGTCTTTCTTTTTCGAGTTCGCCTTCGGCCATCCTTGTATTATCTTGGGTTTGAAAGTCCACCTTCGGCTTGGTCTTTCTTTTCGAGTTCGCCTTCGGCCGTCCCCGTATTATCTTGGGTTTGAAAGTCCACCTTCGGCTTGGTCTTTCTTTTCGAGTTCACCTTCGGCCGTCCTCGCGTTAGCCTTTGTTTGAAAGTCTGCCTTCGGCTTAGTCTTTCTTTTCGAGTTCGCCTTAGATTGTCCTCGTATTATTTTGTTGTTGGAAAATCAACCTTCGGCTTGGTCTTTCTTTTCGAGTTCGCCTTCGGCCGTCCCCGTATTATCTTGGGTTTGAAAGTCCACCTTCGGCTTGGTCTTTCTTTTCGAGTTCGCCTTCGGCCGTCCTCGCGTTAGCCTTTGTTTGAAAGTCTACCTTCGGCTTAGTCTTTCTTTTCGAGTTCGCCTTAGGTTGTCCTCGTATTATTTTGTTGTTGGAAAGTCCACCTTCGGCTTGGTCTTTCTTTTTCGAGGTCACCTTCGGCCGTCCTCGTATTATCTTGGGTTTGAAAGTCCACCTACGGCTTGGTCTTTCTTTTCGAGTTTGCCTTTGGCCGTCCTCGTGTTACCCTTTGTTTGAAAGTCCACCTTCGGCTTGGTCTTTCTTTTTCGATTTCGCCTTCGGCCGTCCTCGTATTATCTTAGGTTTGAAAGTCCACCTTCGGCTTGGTCTTTCTTTTCGAGTTCGCCTTCGGCCGTCTCGCTTTACCTTTTATTTGAAAGCCTACCTTCGGCTTAGTCTTTCTTTTCGAGTTTGCCTTTGGCCGTCCTCGTGTTACCCTTTGTTTGAAAGTCCACCTTCGGCTTGGTCTTTTTTTTCGAGTTCGCCTTCGGCCATCCCCGTATTATCTTGGGTTTGAAAGTCCACCTTCGGCTTGGTCTTTCTTTTCGAGTTCGCCTTCGGCCATCCTCGTGTTACCCTTTGTTTGAAAGTCCACCTACGGCTTGGTCTTTCTTTTTCGAGGTCGCCTTCGGCCGTCCTCGAATTATCTTGGGTTTGAAAGTCCACCTACGGCTTGGCCTTTCTTTTCGAGTTCGCCTTTGGCCGTCCTCGTGTTACCCTTTGTGTGAAAGTCCACCTTCGGCTTGGTCTTTCTTTTTCGAGTTCGCCTTCGGCCATCCTCGTATTATCTTAGGTTTGAAAGTCCACCTTCGGCTTGGTCTTTCTTTTCGAGTTCGTCTTCGGCCGTACTCGCTTTACCCTTTATTTGAAAGCCTACCTTCGGCTTAGTCTTTCTTTTCGAGTTCGCCTTCGGCCGTCCTCGTATTATTTTGTTGTTTGAAAGTCCACCTTCGGCTTTGTCTTTCTTTTTCGAGTTCACCTTCGGCCATCCTTGTATTATCTTGGGTTTGAAAGTCCACCTTCGGCTTGGTCTTTCTTTTCGAGTTCGCCTTCGGCCGTCCCCGTATTATCTTGGGTTTGAAAGTCCACCTTCGGCTTGGTCTTTCTTTTCGAGTTCGCCTTCGGCTGTCCTCGCGTTAGCCTTTGTTTGAAAGTCTACCTTCGGCTTAGTCTTTCTTTTCGAGTTGTCCTTAGATTGTCCTCGTATTATTTTGTTGTTGGAAAATCCACCTTCGGCTTGGTCTTTCTTTTCGAGTTCGCCTTCGGCCGTCCCCGTATTATCTTGGGTTTGAAAGTCCACCTTCGGCTTGGTCTTTCTTTTCGAGTTCGCCTTCGGCCGTCCTCGCGTTAGCCTTTGTTTGAAAGTCTACCTTCGGCTTAGTCTTTCTTTTCGAGTTCGCCTTAGGTTGTCCTCGTATTATTTTGTTGTTGGAAAATCCACCTTCGGCTTGGTCTTTCTTTTTCGAGGTCACCTTTGGCCGTCCTCGTATTATCTTGGGTTTGAAAGTCCACCTACGGCTTGGTCTTTCTTTTCGAGTTCGCCTTTGGCCGTCCTCGTGTTACCCTTTGTTTGAAAGTCCACCTTCGGCTTGGTCTTTCTTTTTCGATTTCGCCTTCGGCCGTCCTCGTATTATCTTAGGTTTGAAAGTCCACCTTCGGCTTGGTCTTTCGTTTCGAGTTCGCCTTCGGCCGTCTCGCTTTACCTTTTATTTGAAAGCCTACCTTCGGCTTAGTCTTTCTTTTCGTGTTCGCCTTCGGCCGTCCTCGTATTATCTTGTTATTTAAAAGTCCACCTTTGGCTTTGTCTTTCTTTTTTGAGTTCGCCTTCGGCCGTTTTTGTATTATCTTGGGTTTGAAAGTCCACCTTCGGCTTGGTCTTTCTTTTCGAGTTCGCCTTCGGCCATCCCCGTATTATCTTGGGTTTGAAAGTCCACCTTCGGCTTGGTCTTTCTTTTCGAGTTCGCCTTCGGCCGTCCTCGTGTTAGCCTTTGTTTGAAAGTCCACCTTCGGCTTGGCCTTTATTTTTTGAGGTCGCCTTCGGCCATCCTCGTATTATCTTGGGTTTGAAAGTCCATCTTCGGCTTGGTCTTTCTTTTCGAGTTCGCCTTCGGCCATCCTCGTGTTACCCTTTGTTTGAAAGTCCACCTTCGGCTTGGTCTTTCTTTTTCGAGGTCGCCTTCGGCCGTCCTCGAATTATCTTGGGTTTGAAAGTCCACCTACGGCTTGGCCTTTCTTTTCGAGTTCGCCTTTGGCCGTCCTCGTGTTACCCTTTGTTTGAAAGTCCACCTTCGGCTTGGTCTTTCTTTTTCGAGTTCGCCTTCGGCCGTCCTCGTATTATCTTAGGTTTGAAAGTCCACCTTCGGCTTGGTCTTTCTTTTCGAGTTCGCCTTCGGCCGTCCCCGTATTATCTTGGGTTTGAAAGTCCACCTTCGGCTTGGTCTTTCTTTTCGAGTTCACCTTCGGCCGTCCTCGCGTTAGCCTTTGTTTGAAAGTCTGCCTTCGGCTTAGTCTTTCTTTTCGAGTTCGCCTTAGATTGTCCTCGTATTATTTTGTTGTTGGAAAATCAACCTTCGGCTTGGTCTTTCTTTTCGAGTTCGCCTTCGGCCGTCCCCGTATTATCTTGGGTTTGAAAGTCCACCTTCGGCTTGGTCTTTCTTTTCGAGTTCGCCTTCGGCCGTCCTCGCGTTAGCCTTTGTTTGAAAGTCTACCTTCGGCTTAGTCTTTCTTTTCGAGTTCGCCTTAGGTTGTCCTCGTATTATTTTGTTGTTGGAAAGTCCACCTTCGGCTTGGTCTTTCTTTTTCGAGGTCACCTTCGGCCGTCCTCATATTATCTTGGGTTTGAAAGTCCACCTACGGCTTGGTCTTTCTTTTCGAGTTTGCCTTTGGCCGTCCTCGTCTTACCCTTTGTTTGAAAGTCCACCTTCGGCTTGGTCTTTCTTTTTCGATTTCGCCTTCGGCCGTCCTCGTATTATCTTAGGTTTGAAAGTCCACCTTCGGCTTGGTCTTTCTTTTCGAGTTCGCCTTCGGCCGTCTCGCTTTACCTTTTATTTGAAAGCCTACCTTCGGCTTAGTCTTTCTTTTCGAGTTTGCCTTTGGCCGTCCTCGTGTTACCCTTTGTTTGAAAGTCCACCTTCGGCTTAGTCTTTCTTTTCGAGTTCGCCTTCGGCCATCCCCGTATTATCTTGGGTTTGAAAGTCCACCTTCGGCTTGGTCTTTCTTTTCGAGTTCGCCTTCGGCCATCCTCGTGTTACCCTTTGTTTGAAAGTCCACCTACGGCTTGGTCTTTCTTTTTCGAGGTCGCCTTCGGCCGTCCTCGAATTATCTTGGGTTTGAAAGTCCACCTACGGCTTGGCCTTTCTTTTCGAGTTCGCCTTTGGCCGTCCTCGTGTTACCCTTTGTGTGAAAGTCCACCTTCGGCTTGGTCTTTCTTTTTCGAGTTCGCCTTCGGCCGTCCTCGTATCATCTTAGGTTTGAAAGTCCACCTTCCGCTTGCTCTTTCTTTTCAAGTTCGCCTTCGGCCGTCCTCGTGTTACCCTTTGTTTGAAAATCCACCTTCGGCTTGGTCTTTCTTTTTCGAGTTCGCCATCGGCCGTCCTCGTATTATCTTAGGTATGAAAGTCCACCTTCGGCTTGGTCTTTCTTTTCGAGTTCGTCTTCGGCCGTACTCGCTTTACCCTTTATTTGAAAGCCTACCTTCGGCTTAGTCTTTCTTTTCGAGTTCGCCTTCGGCCGTCCTCGTATTATTTTGTTGTTTGAAAGTCCACCTTCGGCTTTGTCTTTCTTTTTCGAGTTCGCCTTCGGCCATCCTTGTATTATCTTGGGTTTGAAAGTCCACCTTCGGCTTGGTCTTTCTTTTCGAGTTCGCCTTCGGCCGTCCCCGTATTATCTTGGGTTTGAAAGTCCACCTTCGGCTTGGTCTTTCTTTTCGAGTTCACCTTCGGCCGTCCTCGCGTTAGCCTTTGTTTGAAAGTCTGCCTTCGGCTTAGTCTTTCTTTTCGAGTTCGCCTTAGATTGTCCTCGTATTATTTTGTTGTTGGAAAATCAACCTTCGGCTTGGTCTTTCTTTTCGAGTTCGCCTTCGGCCGTCCCCGTATTATCTTGGGTTTGAAAGTCCACCTTCGGCTTGGTCTTTCTTTTCGAGTTCGCCTTCGGCCGTCCTCGCGTTAGCCTTTGTTTGAAAGTCTACCTTCGGCTTAGTCTTTCTTTTCGAGTTCGCCTTAGGTTGTCCTCGTATTATTTTGTTGTTGGAAAGTCCACCTTCGGCTTGGTCTTTCTTTTTCGAGGTCACCTTCGGCCGTCCTCGTATTATCTTGGGTTTGAAAGTCCACCTACGGCTTGGTCTTTCTTTTCGAGTTTGCCTTTGGCCGTCCTCGTGTTACCCTTTGTTTGAAAGTCCACCTTCGGCTTGGTCTTTCTTTTTCGATTTCGCCTTCGGCCGTCCTCGTATTATCTTAGGTTTGAAAGTCCACCTTCGGCTTGGTCTTTCTTTTCGAGTTCGCCTTCGGCCGTCTCGCTTTACCTTTTATTTGAAAGCCTACCTTCGGCTTAGTCTTTTTTTTCGAGTTTGCCTTTGGCCGTCCTCGTGTTACCCTTTGTTTGAAAGTCCACCTTCGGCTTGGTCTTTCTTTTCGAGTTCGCCTTCGGCCATCCCCGTATTATCTTGGGTTTGAAAGTCCACCTTCGGCTTGGTCTTTCTTTTCGAGTTCGCCTTCGGCCATCCTCGTGTTACCCTTTGTTTGAAAGTCCACCTACGGCTTGGTCTTTCTTTTTCGAGGTCGCCTTCGGCCGTCCTCGAATTATCTTGGGTTTGAAAGTCCACCTACGGCTTGGCCTTTCTTTTCGAGTTCGCCTTTGGCCGTCCTCGTGTTACCCTTTGTGTGACAGTCCACCTTCGGCTTGGTCTTTCTTTTTCGAGTTCGCCTTCGGCCATCCTCGTATTATCTTAGGTTTGAAAGTCCACCTTCGGCTTGGTCTTTCTTTTCGAGTTCGTCTTCGGCCGTACTCGCTTTACCCTTTATTTGAAAGCCTACCTTCGGCTTAGTCTTTCTTTTCGAGTTCGCCTTCGGCCGTCCTCGTATTATTTTGTTGTTTGAAAGTCCACCTTCGGCTTTGTCTTTCTTTTTCGAGTTCACCTTCGGCCATCCTTGTATTATCTTGGGTTTGAAAGTCCACCTTCGGCTTGGTCTTTCTTTTCGAGTTCGCCTTCGGCCGTCCCCGTATTATCTTGGGTTTGAAAGTCCACCTTCGGCTTGGTCTTTCTTTTCGAGTTCGCCTTCGGCTGTCCTCGCGTTAGCCTTTGTTTGAAAGTCTACCTTCGGCTTAGTCTTTCTTTTCGAGTTGTCCTTAGATTGTCCTCGTATTATTTTGTTGTTGGAAAATCCACCTTCGGCTTGGTCTTTCTTTTCGAGTTCGCCTTCGGCCGTCCCCGTATTATCTTGGGTTTGAAAGTCCACCTTCGGCTTGGTCTTTCTTTTCGAGTTCGCCTTCGGCCGTCCTCGCGTTAGCCTTTGTTTGAAAGTCTACCTTCGGCTTAGTCTTTCTTTTCGAGTTCGCCTTAGGTTGTCCTCGTATTATTTTGTTGTTGGAAAATCCACCTTCGGCTTGGTCTTTCTTTTTCGAGGTCACCTTTGGCCGTCCTCGTATTATCTTGGGTTTGAAAGTCCACCTACGGCTTGGTCTTTCTTTTCGAGTTCGCCTTTGGCCGTCCTCGTGTTACCCTTTGTTTGAAAGTCCACCTTCGGCTTGGTCTTTCTTTTTCGATTTCGCCTTCGGCCGTCCTCGTATTATCTTAGGTTTGAAAGTCCACCTTCGGCTTGGTCTTTCGTTTCGAGTTCGCCTTCGGCCGTCTCGCTTTACCTTTTATTTGAAAGCCTACCTTCGGCTTAGTCTTTCTTTTCGTGTTCGCCTTCGGCCGTCCTCGTATTATCTTGTTATTTGAAAGTCCACCTTTGGCTTTGTCTTTCTTTTTTGAGTTCGCCTTCGGCCGTTTTTGTATTATCTTGGGTTTGAAAGTCCACCTTCGGCTTGGTCTTTCTTTTCGAGTTCGCCTTCGGCCATCCCCGTATTATCTTGGGTTTGAAAGTCCACCTTCGGCTTGGTCTTTCTTTTCGAGTTCGCCTTCGGCCGTCCTCGTGTTAGCCTTTGTTTGAAAGTCCACCTTCGGCTTGGCCTTTATTTTTTGAGGTCGCCTTCGGCCATCCTCGTATTATCTTGGGTTTGAAAGTCCATCTTCGGCTTGGTCTTTCTTTTCGAGTTCGCCTTCGGCCATCCTCGTGTTACCCTTTGTTTGAAAGTCCACCTTCGGCTTGGTCTTTCTTTTTCGAGGTCGCCTTCGGCCGTCCTCGAATTATCTTGGGTTTGAAAGTCCACCTACGGCTTGGCCTTTCTTTTCGAGTTCGCCTTTGGCCGTCCTCGTGTTACCCTTTGTTTGAAAGTCCACCTTCGGCTTGGTCTTTCTTTTTCGAGTTCGCCTTCGGCCGTCCTCGTATTATCTTAGGTTTGAAAGTCCACCTTCGGCTTGGTCTTTCTTTTCGAGTTCGTCTTCGGCCGTACTCGCTTTACCCTTTATTTGAAAGCCTACCTTCGGCTTAGTCTTTCTTTTCGAGTTCGCCTTCAGCCGTCCTCGTATTATTTTGTTGTTTGAAAGTCCACCTTCGGCTTTGTCTTTCTTTTTCGAGTTCGCCTTCGGCCATCCTTGTATTATCTTGGGTTTGAAAGTCCATCTTCGGCTTGGTCTTTCTTTTCGAGTTCGCCTTCGGCCGTCCTCGTGTTACCCTTTGTTTGAAAGTCCACCTACGGCTTGGCCTTTCTTTTCGAGTTCGCCTTTGGCCGTCCTCGTGTTACCCTTTGTTTGAAAGTCCGCCTTCGGCTTGGTCTTTCTTTTTCGAGTTCGCCTTCGGCCGTCCTCGTATTATCTTAGGTTTGAAAGTGCACCTTCGGCTTGGTCTTTCTTTTCGAGTTCCTCTTCGGCCGTACTCACTTTACCCTTTATTTGAAAGCCTACCTTCGGCTTAGTCTTTCTTTTCGAGTTCGCCTTCGGCCGTCCTCGTATTATTTTGTTGTTTGAAAGTCCACCTTCGGCTTTGTCTTTCTTTTTCGAGTTCGCCTTCGGCCATCCTTGTATTATCTTGGGTTTGAAAGTCCACCTTCGGCTTGGTCTTTCTTTTCGAGTTCGCCTTCGGCCGTCCCCGTATTATCTTGGGTTTGAAAGTCCACCTTCTGCTTGGTCTTTCTTTTCGAGTTCGCCTTCGGCCGTCCTCGCGTTAGCCTTTGTTTGAAAGTCTACCTTCGGCTTAATCTTTCTTTTCGAGTTCGCCTTAGGTTGTCCTCGTATTATTTTGTTGTTGGAAAATCCACCTTCGGCTTGGTCTTTCTTTTTCGAGGTCACCTTCGGCCGTCCTCGTATTATCTTGGGTTTGAAAGTCCACCTATGGCTTGGTCTTTCTTTTTGAGTTCGCCTTTGGTCATCCTCGTGTTACCCTTTGTTAGAAAGTCCACCTTCGGCTTGGTCTTTCTTTTTCGATTTCGCCTTCGGCCGTCCTCGTATTATCTTAGGTTTGAAAGTCCACCTTCGGCTTGGTCTTTCTTTTCGAGTTCGCCTTCGGCCGTCCTCGTGTTACCCTTTGTGTGAAATTCTACCTTCAGCTTAGTCTTTCTTTTCGAGTTCGCCTTCGGCCATCCTCGTATTATCTTGGGTTTGAAAGTCTACCTTCGGCTTGGTATTTCTTTTCGAGTTCGCCTTCGGCCGTCCTCGTGTTACCCTTTTTTTGAAAGTCCACCTTCGGCTTGGCCTTTATTTTTTGAGGTCGCCTTCGGCCGTCCTCGTATTATCTTGGGTTTGAAAGTCCATCTTCGGCTTGGTCTTTCTTTTCGAGTTCGCCTTCGGCCATCCTCGTGTTACCCTTTGTTTGAAAGTTCACCTTCGGCTTGGTCTTTCTTTTTCTAGGTCACCTTCGGCCATCCTCGTATTATCTTGGGTTTGAAAGTCCACCTACGGCTTGTTCTTTCTTTTCGAGTTCGCCTTTGGCCGTCCTCGTGTTACCCTTTGTTTGAAAGTCCACCTTCGGCTTGGTCTTTCTTTTTGGAGTTCGCCTTCGGCCGTCCTCGTATCATCTTAGGTTTGAAAGTCCACCTTCCGCTTGCTCTTTCTTTTCAAGTTCGCCTTCGGCCGTCCCCGCTTTACCCTTTATTTGAAAGCCTACCTTCTGCTTAGTCTTTCTTTTCGAGTTCGCCTTCGGCCGTCCTCGTATTATTTTGTTGTTTGAAAGTCCACCTTTGGCTTTGTCTTTCTTTTTCGAGTTCGCCTTCGGCCGTCCTCGTGTTACCCTTTGTTTGAAAGTCCACCTTCGGCTTGGCCTTTATTTTTTGAGGTCGCCTTCGGCCGTCCTCGTATTATCTTGGGTTTGAAAGTCCATCTTCGGCTTGGTCTTTCTTTTCGAGTTCTCCTTCGGCCAGCCTCGTGTTACCCTTTGTTTGAAAGTCCACCTTCGGCTTGGTCTTTCTTTTTCGAGGTCACCTTCGGCCGTCCTCGAATTATCTTGGGTTTGAAAGTCCACCTACGGCTTGGCCTTTCTTTTCGAGTTCGCCTTTGGCCGTCCTCGTGTTACCCTTTGTTTGAAAGTCCACCTTCGGCTTGGTCTTTCTTTTTCGAGTTCGCCTTCGGCCGTCCTCGTATTATCTTAGGTTTGAAAGTCCACCTTCGGCTTGGTCTTTCTTTTCGAGTTCGTCTTGGCCGTACTCGCTTTACCCTTTATTTGAAAGCCTACCTTCGGCTTAGTCTTTCTTTTCGAGTTCGCCTTCGGCCGTCCTCGTATTATTTTGTTGTTTGAAAGTCCACCTTCGGCTTTGTCTTTCTTTTTCGAGTTCGCCTTCGGCCATCCTTGTATTATCTTGGGTTTGAAAGTCCACCTTCGGCTTGGTCTTTCTTTTCGAGTTCGCCTTCGGCCGTCCCCGTATTATCTTGGGTTTGAAAGTCCACCTTCGGCTTGGTCTTTCTTTTCGAGTTCGCCTTCGGCCGTCCTCGCGTTAGCCTTTGTTTGAAAGTCTACCTTCGGCTTAGTCTTTCTTTTCGAGTTCGCCTTAGATTGTCCTCGTATTATTTTGTTGTTGGAAAGTCCACCTACGGCTTGGTCTTTCTTTTCGAGTTCGCCTTCGGCCGTCCTCGTGTTACCCTTTGTTTGAAAGTCCACCATCCTCGTATTATCTTGGGTTTGAAAGTCCACCATCGGCTTGGTCTTTCTTTTCGAGTTCGCCTTCGGCCGTCCTTGTGTTACCCTTTGTGTGAAAGTCTTACTTCGACTTGGTCTTTCTTTTCGAGTTCACCTCCGGCCCTCGTCGTATTATCTTGGGTTTGAAAGTCCACCTTCGGTTGTTCTTTCTTTTCGAGTTCTCCTTCGGCCGTCCTCGTGTTACCCTTTGTTCGAAAGTCCACCTTTCGGCTTGGTATTCCTTTTTCTAGTTCGCCTTCGGCCATCCTCGTATTATCTTGGGTTTGAAAGTCCACCTTCGGCTTGGTATTTCTTTTCGAGTTCGCCTTCGGCCGTCCTCGTGTTACCCTTTTTTTGAAAGTCCACCTTCGGCTTGGCCTTTATTTTTTGAGGTCGCCTTCGGCCGTCCTCGTATTATCTTGGGTTTGAAAGTCCATCTTCGGCTTGGTCTTTCTTTTCGAGTTCGCCTTCGGCCATCCTCGTGTTACCCTTTGTTTGAAAGTTCACCTTCGGCTTGGTCTTTCTTTTTCTAGGTCACCTTCGGCCATCCTCGTATTATCTTGGGTTTGAAAGTCCACCTACGGCTTGGTCTTTCTTTTCGAGTTCGCCTTTGGCCGTCCTCGTGTTACCCTTTGTTTGAAAGTCCACCTTCGGCTTGGTCTTTCTTTTTGGAGTTCGCCTTCGGCCGTCCTCGTATCATCTTAGGTTTGAAAGTCCACCTTCCGCTTGCTCTTTCTTTTCAAGTTCGCCTTCGGCCGTCCTCGCTTTACCCTTTATTTGAAAGCCTACCTTCGGCTTAGTCTTTCTTTTCGAGTTCGCCTTCGGCCGTCCTCGTATTATTTTGTTGTTTGAAAGTCCACCTTTGGCTTTGTCTTTCTTTTTCGAGTTCGGCTTCGGCCGTCCTTGTATTATCTTGGGTTTGAAAGTCCGCCTTCGGCTTGGTCTTTCTTTTCGAGTTCACCTTCGGCCATCCCCGTATTATCTTGGGTTTGAAAGTCCACCTTCGGCTTGGTATTTCTTTTCGAGTTCGCCTTCGGCCGTCCTCGTGTTACCCTTTTTTTGAAAGTCCACCTTCGGCTTGGCCTTTATTTTTTGAGGTCGCCTTCGGCCGTCCTCGTATTATCTTGGGTTTGAAAGTCCATCTTCGGCTTGGTCTTTCTTTTCGAGTTCGCCTTCGGCCATCCTCGTGTTACCCTTTGTTTGAAAGTTCACCTTCGGCTTGGTCTTTCTTTTTCTAGGTCACCTTCGGCCATCCTCGTATTATCTTGGGTTTGAAAGTCCACCTACGGCTTGTTCTTTCTTTTCGAGTTCGCCTTTGGCCGTCCTCGTGTTACCCTTTGTTTGAAAGTCCACCTTCGGCTTGGTCTTTCTTTTTGGAGTTCGCCTTCGGCCGTCCTCGTATCATCTTAGGTTTGAAAGTCCACCTTCCGCTTGCTCTTTCTTTTCAAGTTCGCCTTCGGCCGTCCCCGCTTTACCCTTTATTTGAAAGCCTACCTTCTGCTTAGTCTTTCTTTTCGAGTTCGCCTTCGGCCGTCCTCGTATTATTTTGTTGTTTGAAAGTCCACCTTTGGCTTTGTCTTTCTTTTTCGAGTTCGCCTTCGGCCGTCCTCGTGTTACCCTTTGTTTGAAAGTCCACCTTCGGCTTGGCCTTTATTTTTTGAGGTCGCCTTCGGCCGTCCTCGTATTATCTTGGGTTTGAAAGTCCATCTTCGGCTTGGTCTTTCTTTTCGAGTTCTCCTTCGGCCAGCCTCGTGTTACCCTTTGTTTGAAAGTCCACCTTCGGCTTGGTCTTTCTTTTTCGAGGTCACCTTCGGCCGTCCTCGAATTATCTTGGGTTTGAAAGTCCACCTACGGCTTGGCCTTTCTTTTCGAGTTCGCCTTTGGCCGTCCTCGTGTTACCCTTTGTTTGAAAGTCCACCTTCGGCTTGGTCTTTCTTTTTCGAGTTCGCCTTCGGCCGTCCTCGTATTATCTTAGGTTTGAAAGTCCACCTTCGGCTTGGTCTTTCTTTTCGAGTTCGTCTTGGCCGTACTCGCTTTACCCTTTATTTGAAAGCCTACCTTCGGCTTAGTCTTTCTTTTCGAGTTCGCCTTCGGCCGTCCTCGTATTATTTTGTTGTTTGAAAGTCCACCTTCGGCTTTGTCTTTCTTTTTCGAGTTCGCCTTCGGCCATCCTTGTATTATCTTGGGTTTGAAAGTCCACCTTCGGCTTGGTCTTTCTTTTCGAGTTCGCCTTCGGCCGTCCCCGTATTATCTTGGGTTTGAAAGTCCACCTTCGGCTTGGTCTTTCTTTTCGAGTTCGCCTTCGGCCGTCCTCGCGTTAGCCTTTGTTTGAAAGTCTACCTTCGGCTTAGTCTTTCTTTTCGAGTTCGCCTTAGATTGTCCTCGTATTATTTTGTTGTTGGAAAGTCCACCTACGGCTTGGTCTTTCTTTTCGAGTTCGCCTTCGGCCGTCCTCGTGTTACCCTTTGTTTGAAAGTCCACCATCCTCGTATTATCTTGGGTTTGAAAGTCCACCATCGGCTTGGTCTTTCTTTTCGAGTTCGCCTTCGGCCGTCCTTGTGTTACCCTTTGTGTGAAAGTCTTACTTCGACTTGGTCTTTCTTTTCGAGTTCACCTCCGGCCCTCGTCGTATTATCTTGGGTTTGAAAGTCCACCTTCGGTTGTTCTTTCTTTTCGAGTTCTCCTTCGGCCGTCCTCGTGTTACCCTTTGTTCGAAAGTCCACCTTTCGGCTTGGTATTCCTTTTTCTAGTTCGCCTTCGGCCATCCTCGTATTATCTTGGGTTTGAAAGTCCACCTTCGGCTTGGTATTTCTTTTCGAGTTCGCCTTCGGCCGTCCTCGTGTTACCCTTTTTTTGAAAGTCCACCTTCGGCTTGGCCTTTATTTTTTGAGGTCGCCTTCGGCCGTCCTCGTATTATCTTGGGTTTGAAAGTCCATCTTCGGCTTGGTCTTTCTTTTCGAGTTCGCCTTCGGCCATCCTCGTGTTACCCTTTGTTTGAAAGTTCACCTTCGGCTTGGTCTTTCTTTTTCTAGGTCACCTTCGGCCATCCTCGTATTATCTTGGGTTTGAAAGTCCACCTACGGCTTGGTCTTTCTTTTCGAGTTCGCCTTTGGCCGTCCTCGTGTTACCCTTTGTTTGAAAGTCCACCTTCGGCTTGGTCTTTCTTTTTGGAGTTCGCCTTCGGCCGTCCTCGTATCATCTTAGGTTTGAAAGTCCACCTTCCGCTTGCTCTTTCTTTTCAAGTTCGCCTTCGGCCGTCCTCGCTTTACCCTTTATTTGAAAGCCTACCTTCGGCTTAGTCTTTCTTTTCGAGTTCGCCTTCGGCCGTCCTCGTATTATTTTGTTGTTTGAAAGTCCACCTTTGGCTTTGTCTTTCTTTTTCGAGTTCGGCTTCGGCCGTCCTTGTATTATCTTGGGTTTGAAAGTCCGCCTTCGGCTTGGTCTTTCTTTTCGAGTTCACCTTCGGCCATCCCCGTATTATCTTGGGTTTGAAAGTCCACCTTCGGCTTGGTCTTTCTTTTCGAGTTCGCCTTCGGCCGTCCTCGTGTTACCCTTTGTTTGAAAGTCCACCTTCGGCTTGGCCTTTATTTTTTGAGGTCGCCTTCGGCCGTCCTCGTATTATCTTGGGTTTGAAAGTCCATCTTCGGCTTGGTCTTTCTTTTCGAGTTCTCCTTCGGCCAGCCTCGTGTTACCCTTTGTTTGAAAGTCCACCTTCGGCTTGGTCTTTCTTTTTTGAGGTCACCTTCGGCTGTCCTCGAATTATCTTGGGTTTGAAAGTCCACCTACGGCTTGGCCTTTCTTTTCGAGTTCGCCTTTGGCCGTCCTCGTGTTACCCTTTGTTTGAAAGTCCACCTTCGGCTTGGTCTTTCTTTTTCGAGTTCGCCTTCGGCCGTCCTCGTATTATCTTAGGTTTGAAAGTCCACCTTCGGCTTGGTCTTTCTTTTCGAGTTCGTCTTCGCCGTACTCGCTTTACCCTTTATTTGAAAGCCTACCTTCGGCTTAGTCTTTCTTTTCGAGTTCGCCTTCGGCCGTCCTCGTATTATTTTGTTGTTTGAAAGTCCACCTTCGGCTTTGTCTTTCTTTTTCGAGTTCGCCTTCGGCCATCCTTGTATTATCTTGGGTTTGAAAGTCCACCTTCGGCTTGGTCTTTCTTTTCGAGTTCGCCTTCGGCCGTCCCCGTATTATCTTGGGTTTGAAAGTCCACCTTCGGCTTGGTCTTTCTTTTCGAGTTCGCCTTCGGCCGTCCTCGCGTTAGCCTTTGTTTGAAAGTCTACCTTCGGCTTAGTCTTTCTTTTCGAGTTCGCCTTAGATTGTCCTCGTATTATTTTGTTGTTGGAAAATCCACCTTCGGCTTGGTCTTTCTTTTCGAGTTCGCCTTCGGCCGTCCTCGTGTTACCCTTTGTGTGAAATTCTACCTTCAGCTTAGTCTTTCTTTTCGAGTTCGCCTTCGGCCATCCTCGTATTATCTTGGGTTTGAAAGTCCACCTTCGGCTTGGTATTTCTTTTCGAGTTCGCCTTCGGCCGTCCTCGTGTTACCCTTTTTTTGAAAGTCCACCTTCGGCTTGGCCTTTATTTTTTGAGGTCGCCTTCGGCCGTCCTCGTATTATCTTGGGTTTGAAAGTCCATCTTCGGCTTGGTCTTTCTTTTCGAGTTCGCCTTCGGCCATCCTCGTGTTACCCTTTGTTTGAAAGTTCACCTTCGGCTTGGTCTTTCTTTTTCTAGGTCACCTTCGGCCATCCTCGTATTATCTTGGGTTTGAAAGTCCACCTACGGCTTGGTCTTTCTTTTCGAGTTCGCCTTTGGCCGTCCTCGTGTTACCCTTTGTTTGAAAGTCCACCTTCGGCTTGGTCTTTCTTTTTGGAGTTCGCCTTCGGCCGTCCTCGTATCATCTTAGGTTTGAAAGTCCACCTTCCGCTTGCTCTTTCTTTTCAAGTTCGCCTTCGGCCGTCCCCGCTTTACCCTTTATTTGAAAGCCTACCTTCTGCTTAGTCTTTCTTTTCGAGTTCGCCTTCGGCCGTCCTCGTATTATTTTGTTGTTTGAAAGTCCACCTTTGGCTTTGTCTTTATTTTTCGAGTTCGGCTTCGGCCGTCCTTGTATTATCTTGGGTTTGAAAGTCCGCCTTCGGCTTGGTCTTTCTTTTCGAGTTCACCTTCGGCCATCCCCGTATTATCTTGGGTTTGAAAGTCCACCTTCGGCTTGGTCTTTCTTTTCGAGTTCGCCTTCGGCCGTCCTCGTGTTACCCTTTGTTTGAAAGTCCACCTTCGGCTTGGCCTTTATTTTTTGAGGTCGCCTTCGGCCGTCCTCGTATTATCTTGGGTTTGAAAGTCCATCTTCGGCTTGGTCTTTCTTTTCGAGTTCTCCTTCGGCCAGCGTCGTGTTACCCTTTGTTTGAAAGTCCACCTTCGGCTTGGTCTTTCTTTTTCGAGGTCACCTTCGGCCGTCCTCGAATTATCTTGGGTTTGAAAGTCCACCTACGGCTTGGCCTTTCTTTTCGAGTTCGCCTTTGGCCGTCCTCGTGTTACCCTTTGTTTGAAAGTCCACCTTCGGCTTGGTCTTTCTTTTTCGAGTTCGCCTTCGGCCGTCCTCGTATTATCTTAGGTTTGAAAGTCCACCTTCGGCTTGGTCTTTCTTTTCGAGTTCGTCTTCGCCGTACTCGCTTTACCCTTTATTTGAAAGCCTACCTTCGGCTTAGTCTTTCTTTTCGAGTTCGCCTTCGGCCGTCCTCGTATTATTTTGTTGTTTGAAAGTCCACCTTCGGCTTTGTCTTTCTTTTTCGAGTTCGCCTTCGGCCATCCTTGTATTATCTTGGGTTTGAAAGTCCACCTTCGGCTTGGTCTTTCTTTTCGAGTTCGCCTTCGGCCGTCCCCGTATTATCTTGGGTTTGAAAGTCCACCTTCGGCTTGGTCTTTCTTTTCGAGTTCGCCTTCGGCCGTCCTCGCGTTAGCCTTTGTTTGAAAGTCTACCTTCGGCTTAGTCTTTCTTTTCGAGTTCGCCTTAGATTGTCCTCGTATTATTTTGTTGTTGGAAAGTCCACCTACGGCTTGGTCTTTCTTTTCGAGTTCGCCTTCGGCCGTCCTCGTGTTACCCTTTGTTTGAAAGTCCACCGTCCTCGTATTATCTTGGGTTTGAAAATCCACCATCGGCTTGGTCTTTCTTTTCGAGTTCGCCTTCGGCCGTCCTTGTGTTACCCTTTGTGTGAAAGTCTACCTTCGACTTGGTCTTTCTTTTCGAGTTCACCTTCGGCCCTCGTCGTATTATCTTGGGTTTGAAAGTCCACCTTCGGTTGTTCTTTCTTTTCGAGTTCTCCTTCGGCCGTCCTCGTGTTACCCTTTGTTCGAAAGTCCACCTTTCGGCTTGGTATTCCTTTTTCTAGTTCGCCTTCGGCCATCCTCGTATTATCTTGGGTTTGAAAGTCCACCTTCGGCTTGGTATTTCTTTTCGAGTTCGCCTTCGGCCGTCCTCGTGTTACCCTTTTTTTGAAAGTCCACCTTCGGCTTGGCCTTTATTTTTTGAGGTCGCCTTCGGCCGTCCTCGTATTATCTTGGGTTTGAAAGTCCATCTTCGGCTTGGTCTTTCTTTTCGAGTTCGCCTTCGGCCATCCTCGTGTTACCCTTTGTTTGAAAGTTCACCTTCGGCTTGGTCTTTCTTTTTCTAGGTCACCTTCGGCCATCCTCGTATTATCTTGGGTTTGAAAGTCCACCTACGGCTTGGTCTTTCTTTTCGAGTTCGCCTTTGGCCGTCCTCGTGTTACCCTTTGTTTGAAAGTCCACCTTCGGCTTGGTCTTTCTTTTTGGAGTTCGCCTTCGGCCGTCCTCGTATCATCTTAGGTTTGAAAGTCCACCTTCCGCTTGCTCTTTCTTTTCAAGTTCGCCTTCGGCCGTCCTCGCTTTACCCTTTATTTGAAAGCCTACCTTCGGCTTAGTCTTTCTTTTCGAGTTCGCCTTCGGCCGTCCTCGTATTATTTTGTTGTTTGAAAGTCCACCTTTGGCTTTGTCTTTCTTTTTCGAGTTCGGCTTCGGCCGTCCTTGTATTATCTTGGGTTTGAAAGTCCGCCTTCGGCTTGGTCTTTCTTTTCGAGTTCACCTTCGGCCATCCCCGTATTATCTTGGGTTTGAAAGTCCACCTTCGGCTTGGTCTTTCTTTTCGAGTTCGCCTTCGGCCGTCCTCGTGTTACCCTTTGTTTGAAAGTCCACCTTCGGCTTGGCCTTTATTTTTTGAGGTCGCCTTCGGCCGTCCTCGTATTATCTTGGGTTTGAAAGTCCATCTTCGGCTTGGTCTTTCTTTTCGAGTTCTCCTTCGGCCAGCCTCGTGTTACCCTTTGTTTGAAAGTCCACCTTCGGCTTGGTCTTTCTTTTTTGAGGTCACCTTCGGCCGTCCTCGAATTATCTTGGGTTTGAAAGTCCACCTACGGCTTGGCCTTTCTTTTCGAGTTCGCCTTTGGCCGTCCTCGTGTTACCCTTTGTTTGAAAGTCCACCTTCGGCTTGGTCTTTCTTTTTCGAGTTCGCCTTCGGCCGTCCTCGTATTATCTTAGGTTTGAAAGTCCACCTTCGGCTTGGTCTTTCTTTTCGAGTTCGTCTTCGCCGTACTCGCTTTACCCTTTATTTGAAAGCCTACCTTCGGCTTAGTCTTTCTTTTCGAGTTCGCCTTCGGCCGTCCTCGTATAATTTTGTTGTTTGAAAGTCCACCTTCGGCTTTGTCTTTCTTTTTCGAGTTCGCCTTCGGCCATCCTTGTATTATCTTGGGTTTGAAAGTCCACCTTCGGCTTGGTCTTTCTTTTCGAGTTCGCCTTCGGCCGTCCCCGTATTATCTTGGGTTTGAAAGTCCACCTTCGGCTTGGTCTTTCTTTTCGAGTTCGCCTTCGGCCGTCCTCGCGTTAGCCTTTGTTTGAAAGTCTACCTTCGGCTTAGTCTTTCTTTTCGAGTTCGCCTTAGATTGTCCTCGTATTATTTTGTTGTTGGAAAATCCACCTTCGGCTTGGTCTTTCTTTTCGAGTTCGCCTTCGGCCGTCCTCGTGTTACCCTTTGTGTGAAATTCTACCTTCAGCTTAGTCTTTCTTTTCGAGTTCGCCTTCGGCCATCCTCGTATTATCTTGGGTTTGAAAGTCCACCTTCGGCTTGGTATTTCTTTTCGAGTTCGCCTTCGGCCGTCCTCGTGTTACCCTTTTTTTGAAAGTCCACCTTCGGCTTGGCCTTTATTTTTTGAGGTCGCCTTCGGCCGTCCTCGTATTATCTTGGGTTTGAAAGTCCATCTTCGGCTTGGTCTTTCTTTTCGAGTTCGCCTTCGGCCATCCTCGTGTTACCCTTTGTTTGAAAGTTCACCTTCGGCTTGGTCTTTCTTTTTCTAGGTCACCTTCGGCCATCCTCGTATTATCTTGGGTTTGAAAGTCCACCTTCGGCTTGGTCTTTCTTTTCGAGTTCGCCTTCGGCCGTCCTCGCGTTAGCCTTTGTTTGAAAGTCTACCTTCGGCTTAGTCTTTCTTTTCGAGTTCGCCTTAGATTGTCCTCGTATTATTTTGTTGTTGGAAAATCCACCTTCGGCTTGGTCTTTCTTTTCGAGTTCGCCTTCGGCCGTCCTCGTGTTACCCTTTGTGTGAAATTCTACCTTCAGCTTAGTCTTTCTTTTCGAGTTCGCCTTCGGCCATCCTCGTATTATCTTGGGTTTGAAAGTCCACCTTCGGCTTGGTATTTCTTTTCGAGTTCGCCTTCGGCCGTCCTCGTGTTACCCTTTTTTTGAAAGTCCACCTTCGGCTTGGCCTTTATTTTTTGAGGTCGCCTTCGGCCGTCCTCGTATTATCTTGGGTTTGAAAGTCCATCTTCGGCTTGGTCTTTCTTTTCGAGTTCTCCTTCGGCCAGCGTCGTGTTACCCTTTGTTTGAAAGTCCACCTTCGGCTTGGTCTTTCTTTTTCGAGGTCACCTTCGGCCGTCCTCGAATTATCTTGGGTTTGAAAGTCCACCTACGGCTTGGCCTTTCTTTTCGAGTTCGCCTTTGGCCGTCCTCGTGTTACCCTTTGTTTGAAAGTCCACCTTCGGCTTGGTCTTTCTTTTTCGAGTTCGCCTTCGGCCGTCCTCGTATTATCTTAGGTTTGAAAGTCCACCTTCGGCTTGGTCTTTCTTTTCGAGTTCGTCTTCGCCGTACTCGCTTTACCCTTTATTTGAAAGCCTACCTTCGGCTTAGTCTTTCTTTTCGAGTTCGCCTTCGGCCGTCCTCGTATTATTTTGTTGTTTGAAAGTCCACCTTCGGCTTTGTCTTTCTTTTTCGAGTTCGCCTTCGGCCATCCTTGTATTATCTTGGGTTTGAAAGTCCACCTTCGGCTTGGTCTTTCTTTTCGAGTTCGCCTTCGGCCGTCCCCGTATTATCTTGGGTTTGAAAGTCCACCTTCGGCTTGGTCTTTCTTTTCGAGTTCGCCTTCGGCCGTCCTCGCGTTAGCCTTTGTTTGAAAGTCTACCTTCGGCTTAGTCTTTCTTTTCGAGTTTGCCTTAGATTGTCCTCGTATTATTTTGTTGTTGGAAAGTCCACCTACGGCTTGGTCTTTCTTTTCGAGTTCGCCTTCGGCCGTCCTCGTGTTACCCTTTGTTTGAAAGTCCACCGTCCTCGTATTATCTTGGGTTTGAAAATCCACCATCGGCTTGGTCTTTCTTTTCGAGTTCGCCTTCGGCCGTCCTTGTGTTACCCTTTGTGTGAAAGTCTACCTTCGACTTGGTCTTTCTTTTCGAGTTCACCTTCGGCCCTCGTCGTATTATCTTGGGTTTGAAAGTCCACCTTCGGTTGTTCTTTCTTTTCGAGTTCTCCTTCGGCCGTCCTCGTGTTACCCTTTGTTCGAAAGTCCACCTTTCGGCTTGGTATTCCTTTTTCTAGTTCGCCTTCGGCCATCCTCGTATTATCTTGGGTTTGAAAGTCCACCTTCGGCTTGGTATTTCTTTTCGAGTTCGCCTTCGGCCGTTCTCGTGTTACCCTTTTTTTGAAAGTCCACCTTCGGCTTGGCCTTTATTTTTTGAGGTCGCCTTCGGCCGTCCTCGTATTATCTTGGGTTTGAAAGTCCATCTTCGGCTTGGTCTTTCTTTTCGAGTTCGCCTTCGGCCATCCTCGTGTTACCCTTTGTTTGAAAGTTCACCTTCGGCTTGGTCTTTCTTTTTCTAGGTCACCTTCGGCCATCCTCGTATTATCTTGGGTTTGAAAGTCCACCTACGGCTTGGTCTTTCTTTTCGAGTTCGCCTTTGGCCGTCCTCGTGTTACCCTTTGTTTGAAAGTCCACCTTCGGCTTGGTCTTTCTTTTTGGAGTTCGCCTTCGGCCGTCCTCGTATCATCTTAGGTTTGAAAGTCCACCTTCCGCTTGCTCTTTCTTTTCAAGTTCGCCTTCGGCCGTCCTCGCTTTACCCTTTATTTGAAAGCCTACCTTCGGCTTAGTCTTTCTTTTCGAGTTCGCCTTCGGCCGTCCTCGTATTATTTTGTTGTTTGAAAGTCCACCTTTGGCTTTGTCTTTCTTTTTCGAGTTCGGCTTCGGCCGTCCTTGTATTATCTTGGGTTTGAAAGTCCGCCTTCGGCTTGGTCTTTCTTTTCGAGTTCACCTTCGGCCATCCCCGTATTATCTTGGGTTTGAAAGTCCACCTTCGGCTTGGTCTTTCTTTTCGAGTTCGCCTTCGGCCGTCCTCGTGTTACCCTTTGTTTGAAAGTCCACCTTCGGCTTGGCCTTTATTTTTTGAGGTCGCCTTCGGCCGTCCTCGTATTATCTTGGGTTTGAAAGTCCATCTTCGGCTTGGTCTTTCTTTTCGAGTTCTCCTTCGGCCAGCCTCGTGTTACCCTTTGTTTGAAAGTCCACCTTCGGCTTGGTCTTTCTTTTTTGAGGTCACCTTCGGCCGTCCTCGAATTATCTTGGGTTTGAAAGTCCACCTACGGCTTGGCCTTTCTTTTCGAGTTCGCCTTTGGCCGTCCTCGTGTTACCCTTTGTTTGAAAGTCCACCTTCGGCTTGGTCTTTCTTTTTCGAGTTCGCCTTCGGCCGTCCTCGTATTATCTTAGGTTTGAAAGTCCACCTTCGGCTTGGTCTTTCTTTTCGAGTTCGTCTTCGCCGTACTCGCTTTACCCTTTATTTGAAAGCCTACCTTCGGCTTAGTCTTTCTTTTCGAGTTCGCCTTCGGCCGTCCTCGTATTATTTTGTTGTTTGAAAGTCCACCTTCGGCTTTGTCTTTCTTTTTCGAGTTCGCCTTCGGCCATCCTTGTATTATCTTGGGTTTGAAAGTCCACCTTCGGCTTGGTCTTTCTTTTCGAGTTCGCCTTCGGCCGTCCCCGTATTATCTTGGGTTTGAAAGTCCACCTTCGGCTTGGTCTTTCTTTTCGAGTTCGCCTTCGGCCGTCCTCGCGTTAGCCTTTGTTTGAAAGTCTACCTTCGGCTTAGTCTTTCTTTTCGAGTTCGCCTTAGATTGTCCTCGTATTATTTTGTTGTTGGAAAATCCACCTTCGGCTTGGTCTTTCTTTTCGAGTTCGCCTTCGGCCGTCCTCGTGTTACCCTTTGTGTGAAATTCTACCTTCAGCTTAGTCTTTCTTTTCGAGTTCGCCTTCGGCCATCCTCGTATTATCTTGGGTTTGAAAGTCCACCTTCGGCTTGGTATTTCTTTTCGAGTTCGCCTTCGGCCGTCCTCGTGTTACCCTTTTTTTGAAAGTCCACCTTCGGCTTGGCCTTTATTTTTTGAGGTCGCCTTCGGCCGTCCTCGTATTATCTTGGGTTTGAAAGTCCATCTTCGGCTTGGTCTTTCTTTTCGAGTTCGCCTTCGGCCATCCTCGTGTTACCCTTTGTTTGAAAGTTCACCTTCGGCTTGGTCTTTCTTTTTCTAGGTCACCTTCGGCCATCCTCGTATTATCTTGGGTTTGAAAGTCCACCTACGGCTTGGTCTTTCTTTTCGAGTTCGCCTTTGGCCGTCCTCGTGTTACCCTTTGTTTGAAAGTCCACCTTCGGCTTGGTCTTTCTTTTTGGAGTTCGCCTTCGGCCGTCCTCGTATCATCTTAGGTTTGAAAGTCCACCTTCCGCTTGCTCTTTCTTTTCAAGTTCGCCTTCGGCCGTCCTCGCTTTACCCTTTATTTGAAAGCCTACCTTCGGCTTAGTCTTTCTTTTCGAGTTCGCCTTCGGCCGTCCTCGTATTATTTTGTTGTTTGAAAGTCCACCTTTGGCTTTCTCTTTCTTTTTCGAGTTCGGCTTCGGCCGTCCTTGTATTATCTTGGGTTTGAAAGTCCGCCTTCGGCTTGGTCTTTCTTTTCGAGTTCACCTTCGGCCATCCCCGTATTATCTTGGGTTTGAAAGTCCACCTTCGGCTTGGTCTTTCTTTTCGAGTTCGCCTTCGGCCGTCCTCGTGTTACCCTTTGTTTGAAAGTCCACCTTCGGCTTGGCCTTAATTTTTTGAGGTCGCCTTCGGCCGTCCTCGTATTATCTTGGGTTTGAAAGTCCATCTTCGGCTTGGTCTTTCTTTTCGAGTTCGCCTTCGGCCATCCTCGTGTTACCCTTTGTTTGAAAGTTCACCTTCGGCTTGGTCTTTCTTTTTCTAGGTCACCTTCGGCCATCCTCGTATTATCTTGGGTTTGAAAGTCCACCTACGGCTTGGTCTTTCTTTTCGAGTTCGCCTTTGGCCGTCCTCGTGTTACCCTTTGTTTGAAAGTCCACCTTCGGCTTGGTCTTTCTTTTTGGAGTTCGCCTTCGGCCGTCCTCGTATCATCTTAGGTTTGAAAGTCCACCTTCCGCTTGCTCTTTCTTTTCAAGTTCGCCTTCGGCCGTCCTCGCTTTACCCTTTATTTGAAAGCCTACCTTCGGCTTAGTCTTTCTTTTCGAGTTCGCCTTCGGCCGTCCTCGTATTATTTTGTTGTTTGAAAGTCCACCTTTGGCTTTGTCTTTCTTTTTCGAGTTCGGCTTCGGCCGTCCTTGTATTATCTTGGGTTTGAAAGTCCGCCTTCGGCTTGGTCTTTCTTTTCGAGTTCACCTTCGGCCATCCCCGTATTATCTTGGGTTTGAAAGTCCACCTTCGGCTTGGTCTTTCTTTTCGAGTGCGCCTTCGGCCGTCCTCGCGTTAGCCTTTGTTTGAAAGTCTACCTTCGGCTTAGTCTTTCTTTTCGAGTTCGCCTTCGGCCGTCCTCGTGTTACCCTTTGTTTGAAAGTCCACCTTCGGCTTGGCCTTTATTTTTTGAGGTCGCCTTCGGCCGTCCTCGTATTATCTTGGGTTTGAAAGTCCATCTTCGGCTTGGTCTTTCTTTTCGAGTTCTCCTTCGGCCAGCCTCGTGTTACCCTTTGTTTGAAAGTCCACCTTCGGCTTGGTCTTTCTTTTTTGAGGTCACCTTCGGCCGTCCTCGAATTATCTTGGGTTTGAAAGTCCACCTATGGCTTGGCCTTTCTTTTCGAGTTCACCTTTGGCCGTCCTCGTGTTACCCTTTGTTTGAAAGTCCACCTTCGGCTTGGTCTTTCTTTTTCGAGTTCGCCTTCGACCGTCCTCGTATTATCTTAGGTTTGAAAGTCCACCTTCGGCTTGGTCTTTCTTTTCGAGTTCGTCTTCGCCGTACTCGCTTTACCCTTTATTTGAAAGCCTACCTTCGGCTTAGTCTTTCTTTTCGAGTTCGCCTTCGGCCGTCCTCGTATTATTTTGTTGTTTGAAAGTCCACCTTCGGCTTTGTCTTTCTTTTTCGAGTTCGCCTTCGGCCATCCTTGTATTATCTTGGGTTTGAAAGTCCACCTTCGGCTTGGTCTTTCTTTTCGAGTTCGCCTTCGGCCGTCCCCGTATTATCTTGGGTTTGAAAGTCCACCTTCGGCTTGGTCTTTCTTTTCGAGTTCGCCTTCGGCCGTCCTCGCGTTAGCCTTTGTTTGAAAGTCTACCTTCGGCTTAGTCTTTCTTTTCGAGTTCGCCTTAGATTGTCCTCGTATTAGTTTGTTGTTGGAAAATCCACCTTCGGCTTGGTCTTTCTTTTCGAGTTCGCCTTCGGCCGTCCTCGTGTTACCCTTTTTTTGAAAGTCCACCTTCGGCTTGGCCTTTATTTTTTGAGGTCGCCTTCGGCCGTCCTCGTATTATCTTGGGTTTGAAAGTCCATCTTCGGCTTGGTCTTTCTTTTCGAGTTCGCCTTCGGCCATCCTCGTGTTACCCTTTGTTTGAAAGTTCACCTTCGGCTTGGTCTTTCTTTTTCTAGGTCACCTTCGGCCATCCTCGTATTATCTTGGGTTTGAAAGTCCACCTACGGCTTGGTCTTTCTTTTCGAGTTCGCCTTTGGCCGTCCTCGTGTTACCCTTTGTTTGAAAGTCCACCTTCGGCTTGGTCTTTCTTTTTGGAGTTCGCCTTCGGCCGTCCTCGTATCATCTTAGGTTTGAAAGTCCACCTTCCGCTTGCTCTTTCTTTTCAAGTTCGCCTTCGGCCGTCCTCGCTTTACCCTTTATTTGAAAGCCTACCTTCGGCTTAGTCTTTCTTTTCGAGTTCGCCTTCGGCCGTCCTCGTATTATTTTGTTGTTTGAAAGTCCACCTTCGGCTTTGTCTTTCTTTTTCGAGTTCGCCTTCGGCCATCCTTGTATTATCTTGGGTTTGAAAGTCCGCCTTCGGCTTGGTCTTTCTTTTCGAGTTCACCTTCGGCCATCCTCGTATTATCTTGGGTTTGAAAGTCCACCTTCGGCTTGGTATTTCTTTTCGAGTTCGCCTTCGGCCGTCCTCGTCTTACCCTTTTTTTGAAAGTCCACCTTCGGCTTGGCCTTTATTTTTTGAGGTCGCCTTCGGCCGTCCTCGTATTATCTTGGGTTTGAAAGTCCATCTTCGGCTTGGTCTTTCTTTTCGAGTTCGCCTTCGGCCATCCTCGTGTTACCCTTTGTTTGAAAGTTCACCTTCGGCTTGGTCTTTCTTTTTCTAGGTCACCTTCGGCCATCCTCGTATTATCTTGGGTTTGAAAGTCCACCTACGGCTTGGTCTTTCTTTTCAAGTTCGCCTTTGGCCGTCCTCGTGTTACCCTTTGTTTGAAAGTCCACCTTCGGCTTGGTCTTTCTTTTTGGAGTTCGCCTTCGGCCGTCCTCGTATCATCTTAGGTTTGAAAGTCCACCTTCCGCTTGCTCTTTCTTTTCAAGTTCGCCTTCGGCCGTCCTCGCTTTACCCTTTATTTGAAAGCCTACCTTCGGCTTAGTCTTTCTTTTCGAGTTCGCCTTCGGCCGTCCTCGTATTATTTTGTTGTTTGAAAGTCCACCTTTGGCTTTGTCTTTCTTTTTCGAGTTCGGCTTCGGCCGTCCTTGTATTATCTTGGGTTTGAAAGTCCGCCTTCGGCTTGGTCTTTCTTTTCGAGTTCACCTTCGGCCATCCCCGTATTATCTTGGGTTTGAAAGTCCACCTTCGGCTTGGTCTTTCTTTTCGAGTTCGCCTTCGGCCGTCCTCGTGTTACCCTTTGTTTGAAAGTCCACCTTCGGCTTGGCCTTAATTTTTTGAGGTCGCCTTCGGCCGTCCTCGTATTATCTTGGGTTTGAAAGTCCATCTTCGGCTTGGTCTTTCTTTTCGAGTTCTCCTTCGGCCAGCCTCGTGTTACCCTTTGTTTGAAAGTCCACCTTCGGCTTGGTCTTTCTTTTTTGAGGTCACCTTCGGCCGTCCTCGAATTATCTTGGGTTTGAAAGTCCACCTACGGCTTGGCCTTTCTTTTCGAGTTCGCCTTTGGCCGTCCTCGTGTTACCCTTTGTTTGAAAGTCCACCTTCGGCTTGGTCTTTCTTTTTCGAGTTCGCCTTCGGCCGTCCTCGTATTATCTTAGGTTTGAAAGTCCACCTTCGGCTAGGTCTTTCTTTTCGAGTTCGTCTTCGGCCGTACTCGCTTTACCCTTTATTTGAAAGCCTACCTTCGGTTTAGTCTTTCTTTTCGAGTTCGCCTTCGGCCGTCCTCGTATTATTTTGTTGTTTGAAAGTCCACCTTCGGCTTTGTCTTTCTTTTTCGAGTTCGCCTTCGGCCATCCTTGTATTATCTTGGGTTTGAAAGTCCACCTTCGGCTTGGTCTTTCTTTTCGAGTTCGCCTTCGGCCGTCCCCGTATTATCTTGGGTTTGAAAGTCCACCTTCGGCTTGGTCTTTCTTTTCGAGTTCACCTTCGGCCGTCCTCGCGTTAGCCTTTGTTTGAAAGTCTACCTTCGGCTTAGTCTTTCTTTTCGAGTTCGCCTTAGATTGTCCTCGTATTATTTTGTTGTTGGAAAATCCACCTTCGGCTTGGTCTTTCTTTTCGAGTTCGCCTTCGGCCGTCCCCGTATTATCTTGGGTTTGAAAGTCCACCTTCGGCTTGGTCTTTCTTTTCGAGTTCGCCTTCGGCCGTCCTCGCGTTAGCCTTTGTTTGAAAGTCTACCTTCGGCTTAGTCTTTCTTTTCGAGTTCGCCTTAGGTTGTCCTCGTATTATTTTGTTGTTGGAAAATCCACCTTCGGCTTGGTCTTTCTTTTTCGAGGTCACCTTCGGCTGTCCTCGTATTATCTTGGGTTTGAAAGTCCACCTACGGCTTGGTCTTTCTTTTCGAGTTCGCCTTTGGCCGTCCTCGTGTTACCCTTTGTTTGAAAGTCCACCTTCGGCTTGGTCTTTCTTTTTCGATTTCGCCTTCGGCCGTCCTCGTATTATCTTAGGTTTGAAAGTCCACCTTCGGCTTGGTCTTTCTTTTCGAGTTCGCCTTCGGCCGTCTCGCTTTACCTTTTATTTGAAAGCCTACCTTCGGCTTAGTCTTTCTTTTCGTGTTCGCCTTCGGCCGTCCTCGTATTATTTTGTTGTTTGAAAGTCCACCTTTGGCTTTGTCTTTCTTTTTTGAGTTCGCCTTCGGCCGTCCTTGTATTATCTTGGGTTTGAAAGTCCACCTTCGGATTGGTCTTTCTTTTCGAGTTCGCCTTCGGCCATCCCCGTATTATCTTGGGTTTGAAAGTCCACCTTCGGCTTGGTCTTTCTTTTCGAGTTCGCCTTCGGCCGTCATCGTGTTACCCTTTGTTTGAAAGTACACCTTCGGCTTGGCCTTTATTTTTTGAGGTCGCCTTCAGCCATCCTCGTATTATCTTGGGTTTGAAAGTCCATCTTCGGCTTGGTCTTTCTTTTCGAGTTCGCCTTCGGCCATCCTCGTGTTACCCTTTGTTTGAAAGTCAACCTTCGGCTTGGTCTTTCTTTTTCGAGGTCGCCTTCGGCCGTCCTCGAATTATCTTGGGTTTGAAAGTCCACCTACGGCTTGGCCTTTCTTTTCGAGTTCGCCTTTGGCCGTCCTCGTGTTACCCTTTGTTTGAAAGTCCACCTTCGGCTTGGTCTTTCTTTTTCGAGTTCGCCTTCGGCCGTCCTCGTATTATCTTAGGTTTGAAAGTCCACCTTTGGCTTGGTCTTTCTTTTCGAGTTCGTCTTCGGCCGTACTCGCTTTACCCTTTATTTGAAAGCCTACCTTCGGCTTAGTCTTTCTTTTCGAGTTCGCCTTCAGCCGTCCTCGTATTATTTTGTTGTTTGAAAGTCCACCTTCGGCTTTGTCTTTCTTTTTCGAGTTCGCCTTCGGCCATCCTTGTATTATCTTGGGTTTGAAAGTCCACCTTCGGCTTGGTCTTTCTTTTCGAGTTTGCCTTCGGCCGTCCCCGTATTATCTTGGGTTTGAAAGTCCACCTTCGGCTTGGTCTTTCTTTTCGAGTTCGCCTTCGGCCATCCTCCCGTTAGCCTTTGTTTGAAAGTCTACCTTCGGCTTAGTCTTTCTTTTCGAGTTCGCCTTAGATTGTCCTCGTATTATTTTGTTGTTGGAAAATCCACCTTCGGCTTGGTCTTTCTTTTCGAGTTTGCCTTCGGCCGTCCTCGTGTTACCCTTTGTGTGAAATTCTACCTTCAGCTTAGTCTTTCTTTTCGAGTTTACCTTCGGCCGTTCTCGAATTATCTTGGTTTTGAAAGTCTACCTTCGGCTTGGTCTTTCTTTTTCGAGTTCGCCTTGGGTCATCCTTGTATTATCTTGGGTTTGAAAGTCCACATTTGGCTTGGTCTTTCTTTCGAGTTCGCCTTCGGCGGTCCTCATGTTACCCTTTGTTTGAAAGTCTACTTTCGGCTTAGTCTTTCTTTTCAAGTTTCCCTTCGGCCGTCCTCATATTATTTTGTTGTTGGAAAGTCCACCTACGGCTTGGTCTTTCTTTTCGAGTTCGCCTTCGGCCGTCCTCGTGTTACCCTTTGTTTGAAAGTCCACCGTCCTCGTATTATCTTGGGTTTGAAAGTCCACCATCGGCTTGGTCTTTCTTTTCGAGTTCGCCTTCGGCCGTCCTTGTGTTACCCTTTATGTGAAAGTCTACCTTCGACTTGGTCTTTCTTTTCGAGTTCACCTTCGGCCCTCGACGTATTATCTTGGGTTTGAAAGTCCACCTTCGGTTGTTCTTTCTTTTCGAGTTCTCCTTCGGCCGTCCTCGTGTTACCCTTTGTTCGAAAGTCCACCTTTCGGCTTGGTATTCCTTTTTCTAGTTCGCCTTCGGCCATCCTCGTATTATCTTGGGTTTGAAAGTCCACCTTCGGCTTGGTATTTCCTTTCGAGTTCGCCTTCGGCCGTCCTCGTGTTACCCTTTTTTTGAAAGTCCACCTTCGGCTTGGCCTTTATTTTTTGAGGTCACCTTCGGCCGTCCTCGTATTATCTTGGGTTTGAAAGTCCATCTTAGGCTTGGTCTTTCTTTTCGAGTTCGCCTTCGGCCATCCTCGTGTTACCCTTTGTTTGAAAGTTCACCTTCGGCTTGGTCTTTCTTTTTCGAGGTCACCTTCGGCCATCCTCGTATTATCTTGGGTTTGAAAGTCCACCTACGGCTTGGTCTTTCTTTTCGAGTTCGCCTTTGGCCGTCCTCGTGTTACCCTTTGTTTAAAAGTCCACCTTCGGCTTGGTCTTTCTTTTTGGAGTTCGCCTTCGGCCGTCCTCGTATCATCTTAGGTTTGAAAGTCCACCTTCCGCTTGGTCTTTCTTTTCGAGTTCGCCTTCGGCCGTCCTCGCTTTACCCTTTATTTGAAAGCCTACCTTCGGCTTAGTCTTTCTTTTTGAGTTCGCCTTCGGCCGTCCTCGTATTATTTTGTTGTTTGAAAGTCCACCTTTGGCTTTGTCTTTCTTTTTCGAGTTCGCCTTCGGCCGTCCTTGTATTATCTTGGGTTTGAAAGTCCGCCTTCGGCTTGGTCTTTCTTTTCGAGTTCACCTTCGGCCATCCCCGTATTATCTTGGGTTTGAAAGTCCACCTTCGGCTTGGTCTTTCTTTTCGAGTTGGCCTTCGGCCGTCCTCGTGTTACCCTTTGTTTGAAAGTCCACCTTCGGCTTGCCCTTTATTTTTTGAGGTCGCCTTCGGCCGTCCTCGTATTATCTTGGGTTTGAAAGTCCATCTTCGGCTTGGTCTTTCTTTTCGAGTTCTCCTTCGGCCAGCCTCGTGTTACCCTTTGTTTGAAAGTCCACCTTCGGCTTGGTCTTTCTTTTTCGAGGTCGCCTTCGGCCGTCCTTGAATTATCTTGGGTTTGAAAGTCCACCTACGGCTTGGCCTTTCTTTTCGAGTTCGCCTTTGGCCGTCCTCGTGTTACCCTTTGTTTGAAAGTCCACCTTCGGCTTGGTCTTTCTTTTTCGAGTTCCCCTTCGGCCGTCCTCGTATTATCTTAGGTTTGAAAGTCCACCTTCGGCTTGGTCTTTCTTTTCGAGTTCGTCTTCGGCCGTACTCGCTTTACCCTTTATTTGAAAGCCTACCTTCGGCTTAGTCTTTCTTTTCGAGTTCGCCTTCGGCCGTCCTCGTATTATTTTGTTGTTTGAAAGTCCACCTTCGGCTTGGTCTTTCTTTACGAGTTCGCCTTAGGCCGTCCTCGTATTATCTTGGGTTTGAAAGTCCACCTTCGGCTTGGTATTTCTTTTCGAGTTCGCCTTTGGCCGTCCTCGTGTTACCCTTTTTTTGAAAGTCCACCTTCGGCTTGGCCTTTATTTTTTGAGGTCACCTTCGGCCGTCCTCGTATTATCTTGGGTTTGAAAGTCCATCTTCGGCTTGGTCTTTCTTTTCGAGTTCGCCTTTATCCATCCTCGTGTTACCCTTTGTTTGAAAGTTCACTTTCGGCTTGGTCTTTCTTTTTCGAGGTCACCTTCGGCCATCCTCGTATTATCTTGGGTTTGAAAATCCACCTACGGCTTGGTCTTTCTTTTCGAGTTCGCCTTTGGCTGTCCTCGTGTTACCCTTTGTTTGAAAGTCCACCTTCGGCTTGGTCTTTCTTTTTGGAGTTCGCCTTCGGCCGTCCTCGTATCATCTTAGGTTTGAAAGTCCACCTTCCGCTTGGTCTTTCTTTTCGAGTTTGCCTTCGGCCGTCCTCGCTTTACCCTTTATTTGAAAGCCTACCTTCGGCTTAGTCTTTCTTTTCGAGTTCGCCTTCGGCCGTCCTCGTATTATTTTGTTGTTTGAAAGTCCACCTTTGGCTTTGTCTTTCTTTATCGAGTTCGCCTTCGGCCGTCCTTGTATTATCTTGGGTTTGAAAGTCCGCCTTCGACTTGGTCTTTCTTTTCGAGTTAACCTTCGGCCATCCCCGTATTATCTTGGGTTTGAAAGTCCACCTTCGGCTTGGTCTTTCTTTTCGAGTTCGCCTTCGGCCGTCCTCGTGTTACCCTTTGTTTGAAAGTCCACCTTCGGCTTGGCCTTTATTTTTTGAGGTCACCTTCGGCCGTCCTCGTATTATCTTGGGTTTGAAAGTCCATCTTAGGCTTGGTCTTTCTTTTCGAGTTCGCCTTCGGCCATCCTCGTGTTACCCTTTGTTTGAAAGTTCACCTTCGGCTTGGTCTTTCTTTTTCGAGGTCACCTTCGGCCATCCTCGTATTATCTTGGGTTTGAAAGTCCACCTACGGCTTGGTCTTTCTTTTCGAGTTCGCCTTTGGCCGTCCTCGTGTTACCCTTTGTTTAAAAGTCCACCTTCGGCTTAGTCTTTCTTTTTGGAGTTCGCCTTCGGCCGTCCTCGTATCATCTTAGGTTTGAAAGTCCACCTTCCGCTTGGTCTTTCTTTTCGAGTTCGCCTTCGGCCGTCCTCGCTTTACCCTTTATTTGAAAGCCTACCTTCGGCTTAGTCTTTCTTTTTGAGTTCGCCTTCGGCCGTCCTCGTATTATTTTGTTGTTTGAAAGTCCACCTTTGGCTTTGTCTTTCTTTTTCGAGTTCGCCTTCGGCCGTCCTTGTATTATCTTGGGTTTGAAAGTCCGCCTTCGGCTTGGTCTTTCTTTTCGAGTTCACCTTCGGCCATCCCCGTATTATCTTGGGTTTGAAAGTCCACCTTCGGCTTGGTCTTTCTTTTCGAGTTGGCCTTCGGCCGTCCTCGTGTTACCCTTTGTTTGAAAGTCCACCTTCGGCTTGCCCTTTATTTTTTGAGGTCGCCTTCGGCCGTCCTCGTATTATCTTGGGTTTGAAAGTCCATCTTCGGCTTGGTCTTTCTTTTCGAGTTCTCCTTCGGCCAGCCTCGTGTTACCCTTTGTTTGAAAGTCCACCTTCGGCTTGGTCTTTCTTTTTCGAGGTCGCCTTCGGCCGTCCTTGAATTATCTTGGGTTTGAAAGTCCACCTACGGCTTGGCCTTTCTTTTCGAGTTCGCCTTTGGCCGTCCTCGTGTTACCCTTTGTTTGAAAGTCCACCTTCGGCTTGGTCTTTCTTTTTCGAGTTCCCCTTCGGCCGTCCTCGTATTATCTTAGGTTTGAAAGTCCACCTTCGGCTTGGTCTTTCTTTTCGAGTTCGTCTTCGGCCGTACTCGCTTTACCCTTTATTTGAAAGCCTACCTTCGGCTTAGTCTTTCTTTTCGAGTTCGCCTTCGGCCGTCCTCGTATTATTTTGTTGTTTGAAAGTCCACCTTCGGCTTGGTCTTTCTTTACGAGTTCGCCTTAGGCCGTCCTCGTATTATCTTGGGTTTGAAAGTCCACCTTCGGCTTGGTATTTCTTTTCGAGTTCGCCTTTGGCCGTCCTCGTGTTACCCTTTTTTTGAAAGTCCACCTTCGGCTTGGCCTTTATTTTTTGAGGTCACCTTCGGCCGTCCTCGTATTATCTTGGGTTTGAAAGTCCATCTTCGGCTTGGTCTTTCTTTTCGAGTTCGCCTTTAGCCATCCTCGTGTTACCCTTTGTTTGAAAGTTCACCTTCGGCTTGGTCTTTCTTTTTCGAGGTCACCTTCGGCCATCCTCGTATTATCTTGGGTTTGAAAATCCACCTACGGCTTGGTCTTTCTTTTCGAGTTCGCCTTTGGCTGTCCTCGTGTTACCCTTTGTTTGAAAGTCCACCTTCGGCTTGGTCTTTCTTTTTGGAGTTCGCCTTCGGCCGTCCTCGTATCATCTTAGGTTTGAAAGTCCACCTTCCGCTTGGTCTTTCTTTTCGAGTTTGCCTTCGGCCGTCCTCGCTTTACCCTTTATTTGAAAGCCTACCTTCGGCTTAGTCTTTCTTTTCGAGTTCGCCTTCGGCCGTCCTCGTATTATTTTGTTGTTTGAAAGTCCACCTTTGGCTTTGTCTTTCTTTATCGAGTTCGCCTTCGGCCGTCCTTGTATTATCTTGGGTTTGAAAGTCCGCCTTCGACTTGGTCTTTCTTTTCGAGTTAACCTTCGGCCATCCCCGTATTATCTTGGGTTTGAAAGTCCACCTTCGGCTTGGTCTTTCTTTTCGAGTTCGCCTTCGGCCGTCCTCGTGTTACCCTTTGTTTGAAAGTCCACCTTCGGCTTGCCCTTTATTTTTTGAGGTCGCCTTCGGACGTCCTCGTATTATCTTGGGTGTGAAAGTCCATCTTCGGCTTGGTCTTTCTTTTCGAGTTCTCCTTCGGCCAGCCTCGTGTTACCCTTTGTTTGAAAGTCCACCTTCGGCTTGGTCTTTCTTTTTCGAGGTCGCCTTCGGCCGTCCTCGAATTATCTTGGGTTTGAAAGTCCACCTACGGCTTGGCCTTTCTTTTCGAGTTCGCCTTTGGTCGTCCTCGTGTTACCCTTTGTTTGAAAGTCCACCTTCGGCTTGGTCTTTCTTTTTCGAGTTCGCCTTCGCCCGTCCTCGTATTATCTTAGGTTTGAAAGTCCACCTTCGGCTTGGTCTTTCTTTTCGAGTTCGTCTTCGGCCGTACTCGCTTTACCCTTTATTTGAAAGCCTACCTTCGGCTTAGTCTTTCTTTTCGAGTTTGCCTTCGGCCGTCCTCGTATTATTTTGTTGTTTGAAAGTCCACCTTCGGCTTGGTCTTTCTTTTCGAGTTCGCCTTCGGCCGTCCTCGTATTATCTTGGGTTTGAAAGTCCACCTTCGGCTTGGTTTTTCTTTTCGAGTTCGCCTTCGGCCGTCCTCGTGTTACCCTTTGTTTGAAAGTCCACCTTCGGCTTGGCCTTTATTTTTTGAGGTCGCCTTCGGCCGTCCTCGTATTATCTTGGGTTTGAAGGTCCATCTTCGGCTTGGTCTTTCTTTTCGAGTTCTCCTTCGGCCAGCCTCGTGTTACCCTTTGTTTGAAAGTCCACCTTCGGCTTGGTCTTTCTTTTTCGAGGTCGCCTTCGGCCGTCCTTGAATTATCTTGGGTTTGAAAGTCCACCTACGGCTTGGCCTTTCTTTTCGAGTTCGCCTTTGGCCGTCCTCGTGTTACCCTTTGTTTGAAAGTCCACCTTCGGCTTGGTCTTTCTTTTTCGAGTTTGCCTTCGGCCGTCCTCGTATTATCTTAGGTTTGAAAGTCCACCTTCGGCTTGGTCTTTCTTTTCGAGTTCGCCTTCGGTCGTCCTCGCTTTACCCTTTATTTGAAAGCCTACCTTCGGCTTAGTCTTTCTTTTCGAGTTCGCCTTCGGCCGTCCTCGTATTATTTTGTTGTTTGAAAGTCCACCTTCGGCTTTGTCTTTATTTTTCGAGTTCACCTTCGGCCATCCTTGTATTATCTTGGGTTTGAAAGTCCAACTTCGGCTTGGTCTTTCTTTTCGAGTTCGCCTTCGGCCGTCCGCGTATTATCTTGGGTTTGAAAGTCCAGCTTCGGCTTGGTCTTTCTTTTCGAGTTCGCCTTCGGTCGTCCTCGCGTTAGCCTTTGTTTGAAAGTCTACCTTCGGCTTAGTCTTTCTTTTCGAGTTCGCCTTAGGTTGTCCTCGTATTATTTTGTTGTTGGAAAATCCACCTTCGGCTTGGTCTTTCTTTTCGAGTTTGCCTTCGGCCGTCCTCGTGTTACCCTTTGTTTGAATCGGCCGTCCTCGTATTATCTTAGGTTTGAAAGTCCACCATCGGCTTGGTCTTTCTTTTCGAGTTTGCCTTCGGCCGTCCCCGTGTTACCCTCTGTGTAAAAGTCTACCTTCGGCTCAGTCTTTCTTTTCGAGTTCACCTTCGGCCGTTCTCGAATTATCTTGGGTTTGAAAGTCCACCTTCGGCTTGGCCTTTCTTTTTCGAGTTCGCCTTTGGTCGTCCTTGTATTATCTTGGGTTTGAAAGTCCACCTTTGGCTTGGTCTTTCTTTCGAGTTCGCCTTCGGCCGTCCTCATGTTACCCTTTGTTTGAAAGTCTACCTTCGGCTTAGTCTTTCTTTTCGAGTTTGCCTTCGGTCGTCCTCATATTATTTTGTTGTTGGAAAGTCCACCTACGGCTTGATCTTTCTTTTCGAGTTCGCCTTCGGCCGTCCTCGTGTTACCCTTTGTTTGAAAGTCCACCGTCCTCGTATTATCTTGGGTTTGAAAATCCACCATCGGCTTGGTCTTTCTTTTCGAGTTCGCCTTCGGTCGTCCTCGCTTTACCCTTTATTTGAAAGCCTACCTTTGGCATAGTCTTTCTTTTCGAGTTCGCCTCCGGCCGTCCTCGTATTATTTTGTTGTTTGAAAGTCCACCTTTGGCTTTGTCTTTCTTTTTCGAGTTCGCCTTCGGCCGTCCTTGTAATATCTTGGGTTTGAAAGTCCACCTTCGGCTTGGTCTTTCTTTTCGAGTTCGCCTTCGGCCATCCCCGTATTATCTTGGGTTTGATAGTCCACCTTCGGCTTGGTCTTTCTTTTCGAGTTCGCCTTCGGCCGTCCTCGTGTTACCCTTTGTTTGAAAGTCCACCTTCGGCTTGGCCTTTATTTTTTGAGGTCGCCTTCGGCCGTCCTCGTATTATCTTGGGTTTGAAAGTCCACCTTCGGCTTGGTCTTTCTTTTCGAGTTTGCCTTCGGCCATCCTCGTGTTACCCTTTGTTTGAAAGTCCACCTTCGGCTTGGTCTTTCTTTTTCGAGGTCGCCTTCGGCCGTCCTCGTATTATCTTGGGTTTGAAAGTCCACCTTCGGCTTGGTCTTTCTTTTCGAGTTTGCCTTTGGCCGTCCTCGTGTTACCCTTTGTTTGAAAGTCTACCTTCGGCTTGGTCTTTCTTTTCGAGTTCGCCTTCGGCCGTCCTCGTATTATCTTAGGTTTGAAAGTCCACCTTTGACTTGGTCTTTCTTTTCGAGTTCGCCTTCGGCCATCCTCGCGTTACCCTTTATTTGAAAGCCTACCTTCGGCTTAGTCTTTCTTTTCGAGTTCGCCTTCGGCCGTCCTCGTATTATTTTGTTGTATGAAAGTCCACCTTCCTCCTGGTCTTTCTTTTTCGAATTCGCCTTCGGTCGTCCTTGTATTATCTTGGGTTTGAAAGTCCACCTTCGGCTTGGTCTTTCTTTTCGAGTTCGCCTTCGGCCATTGTAACGCCCCAGTTTTGGTCTTTTACTTTAATTGAGTCGTTTTTTATTATTTTATTATTATATTATTTTATTTCTGACTTTTATGTGAAAATATGTTATTTTTCGTCGTGAATATATTTTATCGGGTTTTGGGAACGTTTGCGAGATATTTAAGTGTAAGGGTATTTTGGGCATTTGGGTGTATTTTGTTAAGTTAGTAAAGAAAAGAAAAATAGAAATAGAGAGAAAAATAGTAAAAGAGAAAGAAAAGAAGAAAAGAGAAGAAAAGAGGAGAAGAGAGAAAAGAGAGAAATTGGAGAAAAAGCTTGGGAAATCAAGAGAACAAGTTCTTGGAATCGATTAAATCGGGTAAGGGTGTGAAACTCGATTATCTTATTGTTGTGTATGATTATGTATGTGCGGTTGCATGTTGTATTGTCTCGTTCGGTAGTTTTTCGGATATAGGTCGAAATCGTGTAATCGAGTAGAAATCGATGTTTTCACGGACGGAATTCGATATAATTTGTGTTGTATGATCTATGTATGTGTATAAACCATTGCTAGTAATTGTTTTGCTGTTGGAAATGATTTGGGGAAGAAAATGGGAAAAATTGGAGGTATGGAACAGTGTTCACGCAGCAGAATTTTTCTGCTTCTGGTGCAGAGCGCCGGGCGAAAGGCCCTGAGCGCCGGGCGATGCGTTCTTTTCGCCAGGCGGTTCGAGAGGCGCAGAGGTGCCAAGCTTCTGCCTCTTTGAATTATTTTGGGGGATTGGTATCGCCTGTGTTTCGCCGGGCGAAGCAGAGGCGAAGTGCATTTCGCCGGGCGGTGAGCATGCTCCGCCGGGCGGTTGGTTGTTTTTGAAAACAATTTTCCTTTTTTTTTAAAATCCATATCTTTCGAACCGTATTTCTGAATTGAGTGATATTTATATCGTTGGAAAGCTTATGAAATGTACTTTTGGATGATGATGATTTTGGATTTGTTAGCCGATTTAATTATGTCAAAAAATCGGGAATAGTGTCGTTTTGTCGACTTTTACTATTATAATTGTGTGAATTGGATGTGTAAGGTACACCGTACTGTTAATATGAATGTTGTATGGATTGTGTGCTGTGTTGGGATAAGAATACTATGTGTCGATGATAATTTATGGCCTAAGGGCAAGAAAATACTCTGTGTGATATTTGATGATAAATGCATGATCATGAATGTGTGTATGTATGCAATGTGATTGTCATGAGTCATTGTATGCCAAGCATCATGATATGTATTGTGGAAACGTCCTGAGTGGCGGTTTAATTCCTGAGGGAATTTGCTATAACATCGTGTGCCTCGAAAATATGAGGCGCTGCCTGAGGACCTAAAGCGATGGTTGTAGACGATTGTGTGCCCATGATGGAACTTAAAGCGATCCATAACGCCGTGTGGCTCGAAAATATGAGGCGATGCCTGAGGACCTAATGCGACGGGTGAACATCGTAGGCCCGACGGGGTGTTACTTGAGATTCTCAGTAACGAGCGATGGTTCCAATAGTTCCTGAGTGAACTGGTGATGAGACATGAGAAACAATGGAAGTCGGTACCGCATGGCATATGCATAGAGTCGTTGTGTCGGTCTCTGTGTATTTGCATAATCATGGATTAAATGTGTATGTTAATTATGAATGTGATAATGTGATGGAGTATGTATAATTGTGTTGATGAGGAGTGTATTATGGGTGATTGACGTGCATTGGTGATGAATACCTGATAGTTGTACTGTGTTATGTTTTATTCGATTGTGGTGCATTTGTGGTGAGAACTTTATACTTGTGTATTTTTGTGTTAATACATAATTTTACTCAACGGTATTATGATTATTTTTCTCACCCTTCTGCTGTTTTATAACGCTCTATGAGGCGTTGCAGATTAGAGCTGCTGGAGGTATTCTTTTGTGAAGCGTTGCGTCTTCATTATTTTGGTCGGTCGGCTCTGATATGTGACTCCGGGTAGCATAGGGTGGCCGTTTGTAATTGTTTTGTATATCTGATGATATATTGTGGTTGTACAGTTATAACTTGATGTATGACAGCCAAGTTTATATGTATATATGTATATGTGTTATTCAGATTTTAGATCTTTCCGCTTTAATTCTAATTTCTGAAAAATGGGTGTAAGGAACAAAGTTTCCTCTGTATGATTGCTACCCCACAGTTGCATATCATTATGGGCAGGTGTTGCATGTTATGTGTATGTTTGGTTACTTTGATGTGATCCCCCCTTTCTATGCCGTGTTTTCAAATTATACTCTGATCAATTTTCGAATTTTCTTTTTACCGCTTTAATTGCGTGTTAATTGGGGTTATAGATTGGGGGCGTCACATTAAGTGGTATCAGAGCTAGTCCGTGTCAGTTGTGTTTGTTGTGTCAGCTGTGTCTGGCATATTGGGCGAGATGTGTTGGACAAGTTGTTGTTTAACCATAGTTTCTGTTTTGGATGAACAGAATATGGCTGGTCGTAATGATGCTGCTTTGGCTGCGGCGATGGAGGCAATGGCACGAGTTGTGCATGGTGCACCGAATGCTGCAGGAAATGATGAGTTTAGAAAGAATAAGCCGCCGGTTTTTAAAGGGAAACATGATTCAGATGGTGCGGAGTTGTGGTTGAAAGAGATTGAGAGGATTTTTAGGGTAATGGATTGTGATGACGATGATGATAAGGTGAGGCTAGGCACTCATATGTTACACGAAGAAGGCTCAGACTAGTGGGAAGGTGTTTTCATTGGCGGGAACTCAGACTTCAAGTGCTGATCGTCTGATAAGAGGTACTTGCTTTATTAATAATATGCCTTTAATTGCTATTATTGATACTGGAGCGACTCATTCGTTTATTTCGTCTGAGTGCGCGGAACGTTTGAATCTTGGGTTGTCTTCGATGGATGGTGAGATGGTTATTGATACTCCAGCGATGGGGTCAGTAACTACTTCTTTAGTGTGTTTGAGTTGTCCTTTGACCATTTATGGTAAAGACTTTGCGATGGATTTGGTGTGTTTACCGTTGGAAGGTTTAGATGTGGTGTTGGGAATGAATTGGTTGCAATTTAATCGGGTGCACATTGATTGTTATCATAAGCTTATAAGGTTTCCTTCTCTTGAGGAAGACGAAGACTTGAGTTTCTTATCTACCAAAGAGTTGAAGAAACTTTTGGCGGATGAAGCTCAGTTGTTTGGATTAATTGCATCTTTGACTCTGGATAGTCAAGTTTCATTGGAGGTGTTTCCTATTGTGTGCCAATTTCCTGAGGTGTTTCCTGATGATATTTCAGATGTGCCGCCGGAGAGAGAAGTTGAATTTTCTATAGATCTAGTTCCTGGTACTAGACCTGTATCTATGACACCTTATCGAATGTCGGCATCTGAATTGGTGGAGTTGAAAAAGCAGTTGAATGAGTTGTTGGAAAAGAGGTTCGTGAGGCCAAGTGTTTCTCCTTGGGGTGCTCCAGTGCTGTTGGTGAAAAAGAAGGATGGGAGTATGCGATTATGTATTGATTATCGCCAGTTGAACAAAGTGACGATTAAGAATAAGTATCCGCTTCCAAGGATTGATGATCTGATGGATCAGTTGGTTGGTGCTTGTGTATTTAGTAAGATTGATTTGAGATCGGGGTACCATCAGATAAGAGTGAAAGAAGAGGATATTCAGAAGACGGCCTTTAGAACACGGTACGGTCATTATGAATATTCGGTGATGTCGTTCGGGGTTTCTAATGCGCCTGGTGTGTTTATGGAATACATGAATCGGATTTTCCACGAGCATTTGGATCGTTTTGTGGTGGTGTTTATTGATGATATTTTAATTTATTCTAAGTCTCGGGAAGAACGTGCAGAGCATTTGCGTATTGTTTTGCAGGTTTTGAAGGAAAGGAAGCTTTTTGCCAAATTGTCCAAGTGTGAATTCTGGTTGTCTGAGGTGAGTTTTCTTGGGCACGTAATTTCAGGTAATGGTATTGTTGTGGATCCATCTAAAGTAGAAGCAGTTCTACAATGGGAGGCTCCTAGATCCGTTACTGAAATTCGAAGCTTTTTGGGTTTGGCTGGTTATTACCGGAGGTTCATTGAAGGTTTTTCTAAGCTAGCTCTTCCTTTGACGCAGTTGACTTGTAAGGGCAAAGCATTCATTTGGGATATTCAATGCGAAGAGAGTTTTTGTGAGCTGAAGGAAAGATTGACGACAGCTCCGATTCTTATTTTACCTAATCCTAATGAACCCTTTGTTGTGTATTGCGATGCTTCTTTGATTGGTCTAGGTGGTGTTCTGATGCAAGAAGGTAAGGTTGTAGCTTATGCTTCAAGGCAGTTGAGAGTTCATGAGAAAAACTATCCTACTCATGATCTTGAGTTAGCAGCTGTAGTTTTTGTGTTGAAGATTTGGAGGCACTATCTCTATGGTGCAAGGTTCGAGGTCTTTAGTGATCATAAAAGCTTGAAATATTTATTTGATCAGAAAGAGTTGAACATGAGGCAGCGGAGATGGTTGGAATTCTTGAAAGACTACGACTTTGGCTTGAATTACCATCCTGGTAAAGCTAATGTGGTAGCCGATGCATTGAGCCGGAAATCGTTGCATATGTCCGCATTGATGGTGAAAGAGTTGGAACTTTTGGAATCGTTTAGAGATTTGAGTTTGGTATGTGAAGTGACTTCGGTTAGTGTAAGGCTTGGAATGTTGAAGGTTGCTAATGAATTTTTGTTGTCGGTTAGTGAGAAACAAAAGCTGGATTTGAAATTCGTTGATTTGATGAGAAATGAGAATGTGGATTTCAAGGTGGATAATTTTGGTGTTTTGAGATTCCGTGGTCGTATTTGTATACCTGATGATGCAGAGTTGAAAAGAATGATTTTGGAGGAAGGACACCGGAGTAATTTAAGTATACATCCGGGTGCGAATAAGATGTACCAAGATTTGAAGAAGATTTTCTGGTGGTCTTGCTTGAAAAGAGATGTGGCTCAGTTTGTGTATGCATGTTTGACTTGTCAGAAATCGAAAGTGGAACTTTTGAGACCTAGTGGTTTGTTGCAATCGTTGGATATTCCTGAGTGGAAATGGGATAGCATTTCGATGGATTTTGTGACGGGATTACCGAACACTCAGAGGGGGCATAATGCTATTTGGGTGGTTGTTGATAGGCTGACTAAATCGGCACATTTTATTCCGATTGACATCAGTTTTTCTTTGGAGAGGTTAGCTGAGATCTATATCAGTGTGGTGGTGAAATTGCATGGGATTCCATTGAGTATTGTTTCTGATCAAGATCCTAGGTTTACATCGAGATTTTGGGAAAGTTTACAGAAGGCTTTGGGTTCTTGATTGAGGTTGAGTTCGGCTTATCATCCGCAGACGGATGGTCAGACCGAAAGAACTAGTCAGTCTTTGGAGGATTTGTTGAGAGCGTGTGTTTTGGAACAAGGTGGTGCGTGGGACGGTTATCTTGCTTTGATTGAGTTCACGTATAATAACAGTTTCAATTCTAGTATTGGAATGGCACCTTTTGAGGCCTTATATGGATGAAGATGTAGAACGCCGTTGTGTTGGCACGAAACTGGTGAGAGTTCTGTGGTTGGACCGGAATTGGTGCAACAGACGACAGAGAAAGTGAAGTTTATTCGTGAGAAAATGAAGGCTTCTCAGGATAGACAAAAGAGTTTTCATGATCGGAGACGTAAGAATCTTGAGTTTCAAGAGGGTGATCACGTATTTCTGAGAGTTACGCCGGTAACGGGTGTTGGTCGTGCTTTGAAATCTAAGAAGCTTACTTCTCGATTTATTGGTCCTTACCAGATATCTGCGAGAGTTGTTGCTGTAGCATATCGTGTGGCGTTACCGCCGAGTCTGTCGAATTTGCATGACGTTTTTCATGTTTCACAGCTTCGAAAGTATGTTCCGGACCCTTCACATGTGATTCCGATGGACGAGGTTGAGGTAAGAGATAACCTTACGGTCGAGGCATTACCGGTTGGTATTTTGGATCGCGAGGTGAAGCGGTTGAGGGGCAAAGAGATTGCACTTGTGAAAGTGGCGTGGGGAGGCGCTGCCGAGGGTAATTTGACTTGGGAGTTGGAGAGTCGGATGCGGGAGTCGTATCCAGAGTTGTTTGTTTCAGGTAAGATTTTCGAGGACGAAAATTTCTAAGTGGGGGAGAGTTGTAACGCCCCAGTTTTGGTCTTTTACTTTAATTGAGTCGTTTTTTATTATTTTATTATTATATTATTTTATTTCTGAATTTTATGTGAAAATATGTTATTTTTCGTCGTGAATATATTTTATCGGGTTTTGGGAACGTTTGCGAGATATTTGAGTGTAAGGGTATTTTGGGCATTTGGGTGTATTTTGTTAAGTTAGTAAAGAAAAGAAAAATAGAAATAGAGAGAAAAATAGTAGAAGAGAAAGAAAAGAAGAAAAGAGAAGAAAAGAGGAGAAGAGAGAAAAGAGAGAAATTGGAGAAAAAGCTTGGGAAATCAAGAGAACAAGTTCTAGGAATCGATTAAATCGGGTAAGGGTGTGAAACTAGATTATCTTATTGTTGTGTATGATTATGTATGTGCGGTTGCATGTTGTATTGTCTCGTTCGGTAGTTTTTCGGATATAGGTCGAAATCGTGTAATCGAGTAGAAATCGATGTTTTCACGGACGGAATTCGATATAATTTGTGTTGTATGATCTATGTATGTGTATGAACCATTGCTAGTAATTGTTTTGGTGTTGGAAATGATTTGGGGAAGAAAATGGGAAAAATTGGAGGTATGGAACAGTGTTCACACAGCAGAATTTTTCTGCTTCTGGTGCAGAGCGCCGGGCGAAAGGCCCTGAGCGCCGGGCGATGCGTTCTTTTCGCCGGGCGGTTCGAGAGGCGCAGAGGTGCCAAGCTTCTGCCTCTTTGAATTATTTTGGGGGATTGGTATCGCCTGTGTTTCGCCGGGCGAAGCAGAGGCGAAGTGCGTTTCGCCGGGCGGTGAGCATGCTCCGCGGGGCGGTTGGTTGTTTTTGAAAACAATTTTCCTTTTTTTTTAAAATCCATATCTTTCGAACCGTATTTCCGAATTGAGTGATATTTATATCGTTGGAAAGCTTATGAAATGTACTTTTGGATGATGATGATTTTGGAATTGTTAGCCGATTTAATTATGTCGAAAAATCGGGAATAGTGTCATTTTGTCGACTTTTGCTGTTATAATTGTGTGAATTGGATGTGTAAGGTACACCGTACTGTTAATATGAATGTTGTATGGATTGTGTGCTGTATTGGGATAAGAATACTACGTGTCGATGATAATTTGTGGCCTAAGGGCAAGAAAATACTATGTGTGATATTTGATGATAAATGCATGATCATGAATGTGTGTATGTATGCAATGTGAATGTCATGAGTCATTGTATGCCAAGCATCATGATATGTATTGTGGAAACATCCTGAGTGGCGGTTTAATTCCTGAGGGAATTTGCTATAACATCGTGTGCCTCAAAAATATGAGGCGCTGCCTGAGGACCTAAAGCGATGGTTGTAGACGATCGTGTGCCCATGATGGAACTTAAAGCGATCCATAACGCCGTGTGCCTCGAAAATATGAGGCGATGCCTGAGGACCTAAAGCGACGGGTGAACATCGTAGGCCCGACGGGGTGTTACTTGAGATTCTAAGTAACGAGCGATGGTTCCAACAGTTCCTGAGTGAACTGGTGATGAGACATGAGAAATAATGGAAGTCGGTACCGCATGGCATATGCATAGAGTCGTTGTGTCGGTCTCTGTGTATTTGCATAATCATGGATTAAATGTGTATGTTAATTGTGAATGTGATAATGTGATGGAGTATGTATAATTGTGTTGATGAGGAGTGTATTATGGGTGATTGACGTGCATTGGTGATGAATACCTGATAGTTGTACTGTGTTATGTTTTATTCGATTGTGGTGCATTTGTGGTGAGAACTTTATACTTGTGTGTTTTTGTGTTAATACATAATTTTACTCAACGGTATTATGATTGTTTTTCTCACCCTTCTGCTATTTTATAACGCCCTATGAGGCATTGCAGATTAGAGCTGCTGGAGGTATTCTTTTGTGAAGCGTTGCGTCTTCATTATTTTGGTCGGTCGGCTCTGATATGTGACTCCGGGTAGCATAGGGTGGCCGTTTGTAATTGTTTTGTATATCTGATGATATATTGTGGTTGTACAGTTATAACTTGATGTATGACAGCCAAGTTTATATGTATATATGTATATGTGTTATTCAGATTTTAGATCTTTCCGCTTTAATTCTAATTTCTGAAAAGTCGGTGTAAGGAACAAAGTTTCCTCTGTATGATTGCTACCCCACAGTTGCATATCATTATGGGCAGGTGTTGCATGTTATGTGTATGTTTGGTTACTTTGATGTGATCCCCCCTTTCTATGCCGTGTTTTCAAATTATACTCTGATCAATTTTCGAATTTTCTTTTTACCGCTTTAATTGCGTGTTAATTGGGGGTATAGATTGGGGGCGTCACAGCCATCCTCGTGTTACACTTTGTTTGAAAGTCCACCTTCGGCTTGGCCTTTCTTTTTCGAGGTCGCCTTCGGCCGTCCTCGTATTATCTTGGGTTTGAAAGTCCACCTACGGCTTGGCCATTCTTTTCGAGTTCGCCTTTGGCCGTCCTCGTGTTACCCTTTGTTTGAAAGTCCACCTTCGGCTTGGTCTTTCTTTTTCGAGTTCGCCTTCGGCCGTCCTCGTATTATCTTAGGTTTGAAAGTCCACCTTCGGCTTGGTCTTTCTTTTCGAGTTCGCCTTCGGCCGTCCTCGCTTTACCCTTTATTTGAAAGCCTACCTTCGGCTTTGTCTTTCTTTTCGAGTTCGCCTTCGGCCGTCCTCGTATTATTTTGTTGTTTGAAAGTCCACCTTCGGCTTTGTCTTTCTTTATCGAGTTCGCCTTCGGCCGTCCTTGTATTATCTTGGGTTTGAAAGTCCACCTTCGGCTTGGTCTTTCTTTTCGAGTTCGCCTTCGGCCGTCCTCGCGTTAGCCTTTGTTTGAAAGTCTACCTTCGGCTTAGTCTTTCTTTTCGTGTTCGCCTTAGGTTGTCCTCGTATTATTTTGTTGTTGGAAAATCCACCTTCGGCTTGGTCTTTCTTTTCGAGTTCGCCTTCGGCCGTCCTCGTGTTACCCTTTGTTTGAATCGGCCGTCCTCGTATTATCTTGGGTTTAAAAGTCCACCATCGGCTTGGTCTTTCTTTTCGAGTTTGCCTTCGGCCGTTCTCGAATTATCTTGGGTTTGAAAGTCCACCTTCGGCATGGTCTTTCTTTTTCGAGTTCGCCTTTGGTCGTCCTTGTATTATCTTGGGTTCGAAAGTCCACCTTCGGGTTGGTCTTTCTTTCGAGTTCGCCTTCGGCCGTCCTCATGGTACCCTTTGTTTGAAAGTCTACCTTCAACTTAGTCTTTCTTTTCGAGTTCGCCTTCGGCCGTCCTCATATTATTTTATTGTTGGAAAGTCCACCTACGGCTTGGTCTTTCTTTTCGAGTTCGCCTTCGGCCGTCCTCGTGTTACCCTTTGTTTGAAAGTCCACCGTCCTCGTATTATCTTGGGTTTGAAAGTCCACCATCGGCTTGGTCTTTCTTTTCGAGTTCGCCTTCGGCCGTCCTCGTGTTACCCTTTGTGTGAAAGTCTACTTTCGACTTGGTCTTTCTTTTCGAGTTCGCCTTCGGCCCTCGTCGTATTATCTTGGGTTTGAAAGTCACCCTTCGGTTGTTCTTTCTTTTCGAGTTCTCCTTCGGTCGTCCTCGTGTTACCCTTTCTTTGAAAGTCCACCTTCGGCTTGGTATTCCTTTTTCGAGTTCGCCTTCGTCCGTCCTCGTATTATCTTGGGTTTGAATGTCCACCTTCGGCTTGGTATTTCTTTTCGAGTTTGCCTTCGGCCGTCCTCGTGTTTCCCTTTGTTTGAAAGTCCACCTTCGGCTTGGCCTTTATTTTTTGAGGTCGCCTTCGGCCGTCCTCGTATTATCTTGGGTTTGAAAGTCCACCTTCGGCTTGGCCTTTCTTTTCGAGTTCTCCTTCGGCTATCCTCATGTTACCCTTTGTTTGAAAGTCCACCTTCGGCTTGGTCTTTCTTTTTCGAGGTCGCCTTCGGCCGTCCTTGTATTATCTTGGGTTTGAAAGCCCACCTTCGGGTTGGTCTTTCTTTTCAAGTTCGCCTTTGGCCGTCCTCGTGTTACCCTTTGTTTGAAAGTCCACCTTCGGCTTGGTCTTTCTTTTTCGAGTCCGCCTTCGGCCGTCCTCGTATTATCTTAGGTTTGAAAGTCCACCTTCGACTTGGTCTTTCTTTTTGAGTTCGCCTTCGGCCATCCTCGCGTTACCCTTTATTTGAAATCCTACCTTCGGCTTAGTCTTTCTTTTCGAGTTCGCCTTCTGCCGTCCTCGTATTATTTTGTTGTTGGAAAGTCCACCTTCGGCTTGGTCTTTCTTTTCGAGTTCGCCTTCGGCCGTCCTCATGTTACCCTTTGTTTGAAAGTCTACCTTCGGCTTAGTCTTTCTTTTCGAGTTCGCCTTCAGCCGTCCTCATATTATTTTGTTGTTGGAAAGTCCACCTACGGCTTGGTCTTTCTTTTCGAGTTTGCCTTCGGCCGTCCTCGTGTTACCCTTTGTTTGAAAGTCCACCTTCGGCTTGGTCCTTCTTTTTCGAATTCGCCTTCGTCCGTCCTCGTATTATCTTTGGTTTGAAAGTCCACCATCGGCTTGGTCTTTCTTTTCGAGTTTGCCTTCGGCCGTCCTCGTGTTACCCTTTGTGTGAAAGTCTACCTTCGACTTGGTCTTTCTTTTCAATTTCGCCTTCGGCCCTCGTCGTATTATCTTGGGTTTGAAAGTCCACCTTCAGTTGTTCTTTCTTTTCGAGTTCTCCTTCGGCCGTCCTCGTGTTACCCTTTTTTGAAAGTCCACCTTTCGGCTTGGTATTCCTTTTTCGAGTTCGCCTTCGGTCGTCCTCGTATTATCTTAGGTTTGAAAGTCCACCTTCGGCTTGGTATTTCTTTTCGAGTTCGCCTTCGGCCGTCCTCGTGTTACCCTTTGTTTGAAAGTCCACCTTCGGCTTGGCCTTTATCTTTTGAGGTAGCCTTCGGCCGTCCTCGTATTATCTTGGGTTTGAAAGTCCACCTTCGGCTTGGTCTTTCTTTTCGAGTTCGCCTTCGGCCGTCCTCGTGTTACCCTTTGTGTGAAAGTCTACCTTCGGCTTAGTCTTTCTTTTCGAGTTCACCTTCGCCCGTTCTCGAATTATCTTGGGTTTGAAAGTCCACCATCGGCTTGGTCTTTCTTTTCGAGTTTGCCTTCGGCCGTCCCCGTGTTACCCTTTGTGTGAAAGTCTACCTTCGGCTTAGTCTTTCTTTTCGAGTTCACCTTCGGCCGTTCTCGAATTATCTTGGGTTTGAAAGTCCACCTTTGGCTTGGTCTTTCTTTTTCGAGTTCGCCTTTGGTCGTCCTTGTATTATCTTGGGTTTGAAAGTCCACCTTCGGCTTGGTCTTTCTTTCGAGTTCGCCTTCGGCCGTCCTCATGTTACCCTTTGTTTGAAAGTCTACCTTCAACTTAGTCTTTCTTTTCGAGTTCGCCTTCGGCCGTCCTCATATTATTTTATTGTTGGAAAGTCCACCTACGGCTTGGTCTTTCTTTTCGAGTTCACCTTCGGCCGTCCTCGTGTTACCCTTTGTTTGAAAATCCACCGTCCTCGTATTATCTTGGGTTTGAAAGTCCACCATCGGCTTGGTCTTTCTTTTCGAGTTCGCCTTCGGCCGTCCTCGTGTTACCCTTTGTGTGAAAGTCTACCTTCGACTTGGTCTTTCTTTTCGAGTTCGCCTTCGGCCCTCGTCATATTATCTTGGGTTTGAAAGTCACCCTTCGGTTGTTCTTTCTTTTCGAGTTCTCCTTCGGCCGTCCTCGTGTTACCCTTTCTTTGAAAGTGCACCTTCGGCTTGGTATTCCTTTTTCGAGTTCGCCTTCGGCCGTCCTCGTATTATCTTAGGTTTGAAAGTCCACCTTCGGCTTGGTATTTCTTTTCGAGTTCGCCTTCGGCCGTCCTCGTGTTTCCCTTTGTTTGAAAGTCCACCTTCGGCTTGCCCTTTATTTTTTGAGGTCGCCTTCGGCCGTCCTCATATTCTCTTGGGTTTGAAAGTCCACCTTCAGCTTGGCCTTTCTTTTCGAGTTCGCCTTCGGCCATCCTCATGTTACCCTTTGTTTGAAAGTCCAGCTTCGGCTTGGTCTTTATTTTTCGAGTTCGCCTTCGGCCGTCCCCGTATTATCTTGGGTTTGAAAGTCCACCTTCGGCTTCGTCTTTCTTTTCGAGTTCGCCTTGGGCCGTCCTCGCGTTAGCCTTTGTTTGAAAGTCTACCTTCGGCTTAGTCTTTCTTTTCGAGTTCGCCTTAGGTTGTCCTCGTATTATTATGTTGTTGGAAAATCCACCTTCGGCTTGGTCTTTCTTTTCGAGTTCGCCTTCGGCCGTCCTCGTGTTACCCTTTGTTTGAATCGGCCGTCCTCGTATTATCTTGGGTTTAAAAGTCCACCATCGGCTTGGTCTTTCTTTTCGAGTTTGCCTTCGGCCGTTCTCGAATTATCTTGGGTTTGAAAGTCCACCTTCGGCATGGTCTTTCTTTTTCGAGTTCGCCTTCGGCCGTCCTCATGTTACCCTTTGTTTGAAAGTCTACCTTCAACTTAGTCTTTCTTTTCGAGTTCGCCTTCGGCCGTCCTCATATTATTTTATTGTTGGAAAGTCCACCAACGGCTTGGTCTTTCTTTTCGAGTTCGCCTTCGGCCGTCCTCGTGTTACCCTTTGTTTGAAAGTCCACCGTCCTCGTATTATCTTGGGTTTGAAAGTCCACCATCGGCTTGGTCTTTCTTTTCGAGTTCGCCTTCGGCCGTCCTCGTGTTACCCTTTGTGTGAAAGTCTACTTTCGACTTGGTCTTTCTATTCGAGTTCGCCTTCGGCCCTCGTCGTATTATCTTGGGTTTGAAAGTCACCCTTCGGTTGTTCTTTCTTTTCGAGTTCTCCTTCGGCCGTCCTCGTGTTACCCTTTCTTTGAAAGTCCACCTTCGGCTTGGTATTCCTTTTTCGAGTTCGCCTTCGGCCGTCCTCGTATTATCTTGGGTTTGAATGTCCACCTTCGGCTTGGTATTTCTTTTCGAGTTCGCCTTCGGCCGTCCTCGTCTTTACCTTTGTTTGAAAGTCCACCTTCGGCTTGGCCTTTATTTTTTGAGGTCGCCTTCGGCCGTCCTCGTATTATCTTGGGTCTGAAAGTCCACCTTCGGCTTGGCCTTTCTTTTCGAGTTCTCCTTAGGCCATCCTCATGTTACCCTTTGTTTGAAAGTCCACCTTCGGCTTGGTCTTTCTTTTTCGAGGTCGCCTTCGGCCGTCCTTGTATTATCTTGGGTTTGAAAGCCCACCTTCGGGTTGGTCTTTCTTTTCAAGTTCGCCTTTGGCCGTCCTCGTGTTACCCTTTGTTTGAAAGTCCACCTTCGGCTTGGTCTTTCTTTTTCGAGTTCGCCTTCGGCCGTCCTCGTATTATCTTAGGTTTGAAAGTCCACCTTCGACTTGGTCTTTCTTTTCGAGTTCGCCTTCGGCCATCCTCGCGTTACCCTTTATTTGAAAGCCTAACTTCGGCTTAGTCTTTCTTTTCGAGTTCGCCTTCTGCCGTCCTCGTATTATTTTGTTGTTGGAAAGTCCACCTTCGGCTTGGTCTTTCTTTTCGAGTTCGCCTTCGGCCGTCCTCATGTTACCCTTTGTTTGAAAGTCTACCTTCGGCTTAGTCTTTCTTTTCCAGTTCGCCTTCGGCCTTCCTCATATTATTTTGTTGTTGGAAAGTCCACCTACGGCTTGGTCTTTCTTTTCGAGTTCGCCTTCGGCCGTCCTCGTGTTACCCTTTGTTTGAAAGTCCACCTTCGGCTTGGTCCTTCTTTTTCGAATTCGCCTTCGTCCGTCTTCGTATTATCTTTGGTTTGAAAGTCCACCATCGGCTTGGTCTTTCTTTTCGAGTTTGCCTTCGGCCGTCCTCGTGTTACCCTTTGTGTGAAAGTCTACCTTCGACTTGGTCTTTCTTTTCGATTTCGCCTTCGGCCCTCGTCGTATTATCTTGGGTTTGAAAGTCCACCTTCAGTTGTTCTTTCTTTTTGAGTTCTCCTTCGGCCGTCCTCGTGTTACCCTTTTTTGAAAGTCCACCTTTCGGCTTGGTATTCCTTTTTCGAGTTCGCCTTCGGTCGTCCTCGTATTATCTTAGGTTTGAAAGTCCACCTTCGGCTTGGTATTTCTTTTCGAGATCGCCTTCGGCCGTCCTCGTGTTACCCTTTGTTTGAAAGTCCACCTTCGGCTTAGCCTTTATCTTTTGAGGTAGCCTTCGGCCGTCCTCGTATTATCTTGGGTTTGAAAGTCCACCTTCGGCTTGGTCTTTCTTTTCGAGTTTGCCTTCGGCCGTCCTCGTGTTACCCTTTGTGTGAAAGTCTACCTTCGGCTTAGTCTTTCTTTTCGAGTTCACCTTCGGCCGTTCTCGAATTATCTTGGGTTTGAAAGTCCACCATCGGCTTGGTCTTTCTTTTCGAGTTTGCCTTCGGGCGTCCCCGTATTACCCTTTGTGTGAAAGTCTACCTTCGGCTTAGTCTTTCTTTTCGAGTTCACCTTCGGCCGTTCTCGAATTATCTTGGGTTTGAAAGTCCACCTTTGGCTTGGTCTTTCTTTTTCGAGTTCGCCTTTGGTCGTCCTTGTATTATCTTGGGTTTGAAAGTCCACCTTCGGCTTGGTCTTTCTTGCGAGTTCGCCTTCGGCCCTCCTCATGTTACCCTTTGTTTGAAAGTCTACCTTCAACTTAGTCTTTTTTTTCGAGTTCGCCTTCGGCCGTCCTCATATTATTTTATTGTTGGAAAGTCCACCTACGGCTTGGTCTTTCTTTTCGAGTTCACCTTCGGCCGTCCTCGTGTTACCCTTTATTTGAAAATCCACCGTCCTCGTATTATCTTGGGTTTGAAAGTCCACCATCGGCTTGGTCTTTCTTTTCGAGTTCGCCTTCGGCCGTCCTCGTGTTACCCTTTGTATGAAAGTCTACCTTCGACTTGGTCTTTCTTTTCGAGTTCGCCTTCGGCCCTCGTCATATTATCTTGGGTTTGAAAGTCACCCTTCGGTTGTTCTTTCTTTTCGAGTTTCCTTCGGCCGTCCTCGTGTTACCCTTTCTTTGAAAGTCCACCTTCGGCTTGGTATTCCTTTTTCGAGTTCGCCTTCGGCCGTCCTCGTATTATCTTAGGTTTGAAAGTCCACCTTCGGCTTGGTATTTCTTTTCGAGTTCGCCTTCGGCCGTCCTCGTGTTTCCCTTTGTTTGAAAGTCCACCTTCGGCTTGGCCTTTATTTTTTGAGGTCGCCTTCGGCCGTCCTCGTATTCTCTTGGGTTTGAAAGTCCACCTTCAGCTTGGCCTTTCTTTTCGAGTTCGCCTTCGGCCATCCTCATGTTACCCTTTGTTTGAAAGTCCAGCTTCGGCTTGGTCTTTCTTTTTCGAGGTCGCCTTCGGCCGTCCTCGTATTATCTTGGGTTTGAAAGTCCACCTTCGGGTTGGTCTTTCTTTTCGAAGTCGCCTTTGGCCGTCCTCGTGTTACCCTTTGTTTTAAAGTCCACCTTCGGCTTGGTCTTTCTTTTTCGAGTTCGCCTTCGGTCGTCCTCGTATTATCTTAGGTTTGAAAGTCCACCTTCGACTTGGTCTTTCTTTTCGAGTTCGCCTTCGGCCATCCTCGCGTTACCCTTTATTTGAAAGCCTACCTTCGGCTTAGTCTTTCTTTTCGAGTTCGCCTTCGGCCGTCCTCATAATATTTTGTTGTTGGAAAGTCCACCTTCGGCTTCGTCTTTCTTTTCGAGTTCGCCTTCGGCCATCCTCATGTTACCCTTTGTTTGAAAGTCTACCTTCGGCTTAGTCTTTCTTTTCGAGTTCGCCTTCGGTCGTCCTCATATTATTTTGTTGTTGGAAAGTCCACCTACGACTTGGTCTTTCTTTTCGAGTTCACCTTCGGCCGTCCTCGTGTTACCCTTTGTTTGAAAGTCCACCTTCGGCTTGGTCCTTCTTTTTCGAATTCGCCTTCGTCCGTCCTCGTATTATCTTTGGTTTGAAAGTCCACCACCGGCTTGGTCTTTCTTTTCGAGTTCGCCTTCGGCCGTCCTCGTGTTACCCTTTGTGTGAAAGTCTACCTTCGACTTGGTCTTTCTTTTCGAGTTCGCCTTCGGCCCTAGTCGTATTATCTTGGGTTTGATAGTCCACCTTCGGTCGTTCTTTCTTTTCGAGTTCTCCTTCGGCCGTCCTCGTGTTACCCTTTTTTGAAAGTCCACCTTTCGGCTTGGTATTCCTTTTTCGAGTTCGCCTTCGGTCGTCCTCGTATTATCTAAGGTTTGAAAGTCCACCTTCGGCTTAGTATTTCTTTTCGAGTTCGCCTTCGGCCGTCCTCGTGTTACCCTTTGTTTGAAAGTCCACCTTCGGCTTGGCCTTTATCTTTTGAGGTAGCCTTCGGCCGTCCTCGTATTATCTTGGGTTTGAAAGTCCACCTTCGGCTTCATCTTTCTTTTCGAGTTCGCCTTCGGCCATCCTCGTGTTACCCTTTGTTTGAAAGTCCACCTTCGGCTAGGTCTTTCTTTTTCGAGGTCGCCTTCGGCCGTCCTCGTATTATCTTGGGTTTGAAAGTCCACCTTCGGCTTGGTCTTTCTTTTCGAGTTCGCCTTCGGCCGTCCTCGTGTTACCCTTTGTTTGAATCGGCCGTCCTCGTATTATCTTGGGTTTGAAAGTCCACCATCGGCTTGGTCTTTATTTTCGAGTTTGCCTTCGGCCGTCCCCGTGTTACCCTTTGTGTGAAAGTCTACCTTCGGCTTAGTCTTTCTTTTCGAGTTCACCTTCGGCCGTTCTCGAATTATCTTGGGTTTGAAAGTCCACCTTCGGGTTGGTCTTTCTTTTTCGAGTTCGCCTTTGGTCGTCCTTGTATTATCTTGGGTTTGAAAGTCCACCTTCGGCTTGGTCTTTCTTTCGAGTTCGCCTTCGGCCGTCCTCATGTTACCCTTTGTTTGAAAGTCTACCTTCAACTTAGTCTTTCTTTTCGAGTTCTCCTTCGGCCGTCCTCATATTATTTTATTGTTGGAAAGTCCACCTACGGCTTGGTCTTTCTTTTCGAGTTCGCCTTCGGCCGTCCTCGTGTTACCCTTTGTTTGAAAGTCCACCTTCGGCTTGGTCCTTCTTTTTCGAATTCGCCTTCGTCCGTCCTCGTATTATCTTTGGTTTGAAAGTCCACCACCGGCTTGGTCTTTCTTTTCGAGTTCGCCTTCGGCCGTCCTCGTGTTACCCTTTGTGTGAAAGTCTACCTTCGACTTGGTCTTTCTTTTCGAGTTCGCCTTCGGCCCTAGTCGTATTATCTTGGGTTTGAAAGTCCACCTTCGGTCGTTCTTTCTTTTCGAGTTCTCCTTCGGCCGTCCTCGTGTTACCCTTTTTTGAAAGTCCACCTTTCGGCTTGGTATTCCTTTTTCGAGTTCGCCTTCGGTCGTCCTCGTATTATCTAAGGTTTGAAAGTCCACCTTCGGCTTAGTATTTCTTTTCGAGTTCGCCTTCGGCCGTCCTCGTGTTACCCTTTGTTTGAAAGTCCAGCTTCGGCTTGGTCTTTCTTTTTCGAGGTCGCCTTCGGCCGTCCTCGTATTATCTTGGGTTTGAAAGTCCACCTTCGGGTTGGTCTTTCTTTTCGAAGTCGCCTTTGGCCGTCCTCGTGTTACCCTTTGTTTTAAAGTCCACCTTCGGCTTGGTCTTTCTTTTTCGAGTTCGCCTTCGGTCGTCCTCGTATTATCTTAGGTTTGAAAGTCCACCTTCGACTTGGTCTTTCTTTTCGAGTTCGCCTTCGGCCATCCTCGCGTTACCCTTTATTTGAAAGCCTACCTTCGGCTTAGTCTTTCTTTTCGAGTTCGCCTTCGGCCGTCCTCATAATATTTTGTTGTTGGAAAGTCCACCTTCGGCTTCGTCTTTCTTTTCGAGTTCGCCTTCGGCCATCCTCATGTTACCCTTTGTTTGAAAGTCTACCTTCGGCTTAGTCTTTCTTTTCGAGTTCGCCTTCGGTCGTCCTCATATTATTTTGTTGTTGGAAAGTCCACCTACGACTTGGTCTTTCTTTTCGAGTTCACCTTCGGCCGTCCTCGTGTTACCCTTTGTTTGAAAGTCCACCTTCGGCTTGGTCCTTCTTTTTCGAATTCGCCTTCGTCCGTCCTCGTATTATCTTTGGTTTGAAAGTCCACCACCGGCTTGGTCTTTCTTTTCGAGTTCGCCTTCGGCCGTCCTCGTGTTACCCTTTGTGTGAAAGTCTACCTTCGACTTGGTCTTTCTTTTCGAGTTCGCCTTCGGCCCTAGTCGTATTATCTTGGGTTTGAAAGTCCACCTTCGGTCGTTCTTTCTTTTCGAGTTCTCCTTCGGCCGTCCTCGTGTTACCCTTTTTTGAAAGTCCACCTTTCGGCTTGGTATTCCTTTTTCGAGTTCGCCTTCGGTCGTCCTCGTATTATCTAAGGTTTGAAAGTCCACCTTCGGCTTAGTATTTCTTTTCGAGTTCGCCTTCGGCCGTCCTCGTGTTACCCTTTGTTTGAAAGTCCACCTTCGGCTTGGCCTTTATCTTTTGAGGTAGCCTTCGGCCGTCCTCGTATTATCTTGGGTTTGAAAGTCCACCTTCGGCTTCATCTTTCTTTTCGAGTTCGCCTTCGGCCATCCTCGTGTTACCCTTTGTTTGAAAGTCCACCTTCGGCTAGGTCTTTCTTTTTCGAGGTCGCCTTCGGCCGTCCTCGTATTATCTTGGGTTTGAAAGTCCACCTTCGGCTTGGTCTTTCTTTTCGAGTTCGCCTTCGGCCGTCCTCGTGTTACCCTTTGTTTGAATCGGCCGTCCTCGTATTATCTTGGGTTTGAAAGTCCACCATCGGCTTGGTCTTTATTTTCGAGTTTGCCTTCGGCCGTCCCCGTGTTACCCTTTGTGTGAAAGTCTACCTTCGGCTTAGTCTTTCTTTTCGAGTTCACCTTCGGCCGTTCTCGAATTATCTTGGGTTTGAAAGTCCACCTTCGGGATGGTCTTTCTTTTTCGAGTTCGCCTTTGGTCGTCCTTGTATTATCTTGGGTTTGAAAGTCCACCTTCGGCTTGGTCTTTCTTTCGAGTTCGCCTTCGGCCGTCCTCATGTTACCCTTTGTTTGAAAGTCTACCTTCAACTTAGTCTTTCTTTTCGAGTTCTCCTTCGGCCGTCCTCATATTATTTTATTGTTGGAAAGTCCACCTACGGCTTGGTCTTTCTTTTCGAGTTCGCCTTCGGCCGTCCTCGTGTTACCCTTTGTTTGAAAGTCCACCTTCGGCTTGGTCCTTCTTTTTCGAATTCGCCTTCGTCCGTCCTCGTATTATCTTTGGTTTGAAAGTCCACCACCGGCTTGGTCTTTCTTTTCGAGTTCGCCTTCGGCCGTCCTCGTGTTACCCTTTGTGTGAAAGTCTACCTTCGACTTGGTCTTTCTTTTCGAGTTCGCCTTCGGCCCTAGTCGTATTATCTTGGGTTTGAAAGTCCACCTTCGGTCGTTCTTTCTTTTCGAGTTCTCCTTCGGCCGTCCTCGTGTTACCCTTTTTTGAAAGTCCACCTTTCGGCTTGGTATTCCTTTTTCGAGTTCGCCTTCGGTCGTCCTCGTATTATCTAAGGTTTGAAAGTCCACCTTCGGCTTAGTATTTCTTTTCGAGTTCGCCTTCGGCCGTCCTCGTGTTACCCTTTGTTTGAAAGTCCACCTTCGGCTTGGCCTTTATCTTTTGAGGTAGCCTTCGGCCGTCCTCGTATTATCTTGGGTTTGAAAGTCCACCTTCGGCTTGGTCTTTCTTTTCGAGTTCGCCTTCGGCCATCCTCGTGTTACCCTTTGTTTGAAAGTCCACCTTCGGCTTGGTCTTTCTTTTTCGAGGTCGCCTTCGGCCGTCCTCGTATTATCTTGGGTTTGAAAGTCCACCTTCGGCTTGGTCTTTCTTTTCGAGTTCGCCTTCGGCCGTCCTCGTGTTACCCTTTGTTTGAATCGGCCGTCCTGCTATTATCTTGGGTTTGAAAGTCCACCATCGGCTTGGTCTTTATTTTCGAGTTTGCCTTCGGCCGTCCCCGTGTTACCCTTTGTGTGAAAGTCTACCTTCGGCTTAGTCTTTCTTTTCGAGTTCACCTTCGGCCGTTCTCGAATTATCTTGGGTTTGAAAGTCCACCTTCGGGTTGGTCTTTCTTTTTCGAGTTCGCCTTTGGTCGTCCTTGTATTATCTTGGGTTTGAAAGTCCACCTTCGGCTTGGTCTTTCTTTCGAGTTCGCCTTCGGCCGTCCTCATGTTACCCTTTGTATGAAAGTCTACCTTCAACTTAGTCTTTCTTTTCGAGTTCTCCTTCGGCCGTCCTCATATTATTTTATTGTTGGAAAGTCCACCTACGGCTTGGTCTTTCTTTTCGAGTTCGCCTTCGGCCGTCCTCGTGTTACCCTTTGTTTGAAAGTCCACCTTCGGCTTGGTCCTTCTTTTTCGAATTCGCCTTCGTCCGTCCTCGTATTATCTTTGGTTTGAAAGTCCACCACCGGCTTGGTCTTTCTTTTCGAGTTCGCCTTCGGCCGTCCTCGTGTTACCCTTTGTGTGAAAGTCTACCTTCGACTTGGTCTTTCTTTTCGAGTTCGCCTTCGGCCCTAGTCGTATTATCTTGGGTTTGAAAGTCCACCTTCGGTCGTTCTTTCTTTTCGAGTTTTCCTTCGGCCGTCCTCGTGTTACCCTTTTTTGAAAGTCCACCTTTCGGCTTGGTATTCCTTTTTCGAGTTCGCCTTCGGTCGTCCTCGTATTATCTAAGGTTTGAAAGTCCACCTTCGGCTTAGTATTTCTTTTCGAGTTCGCCTTCGGCCGTCCTCGTGTTACCCTTTGTTTGAAAGTCCACCTTCGGCTTGGCCTTTATCTTTTGAGGTAGCCTTCGGCCATCCTCGTATTATCTTGGGTTTGAAAGTCCACCTTCGGCTTGGTCTTTCTTTTCGAGTTCGCCTTCGGCCATCCTCGTGTTACCCTTTGTTTGAAAGTCCACCTTCGGCTTGGTCTTTCTTTTTAGAGGTCGCCTTCGGCCGTCCTCGTATTATCTTGGGTTTGAAAGTCCACCTTCGGCTTGGTCTTTCTTTTCGAGTTCGCCTTCGGCCGTCCTCGTGTTACCCTTTGTTTGAATCGGCCGTCCTCGTATTATCTTGGGTTTGAAAGTCCACCATCGGCTTGGTCTTTATTTTCGAGTTTGCCTTCGGCCGTCCCCGTGTTACCCTTTGTGTGAAAGTCTACCTTCGGCTTAGTCTTTCTTTTCGAGTTCACCTTCGGCCGTTCTCGAATTATCTTGGGTTTGAAAGTCCACCTTCGGGTTGGTCTTTCTTTTTCGAGTTCGCCTTTGGTCGTCCTTGTATTATCTTGGGTTTGAAAGTCCACCTTCGGCTTGGTCTTTCTTTCGAGTTCGCCTTCGGCCGTCCTCATGTTACCCTTTGTTTGAAAGTCTACCTTCAACTTAGTCTTTCTTTTCGAGTTCTCCTTCGGCCGTCCTCATATTATTTTATTGTTGGAAAGTCCACCTACGGCTTGGTCTTTCTTTTCGAGTTCGCCTTCGGCCGTCCTCGTGTTATCCTTCGTTTGAAAGTCCACCGTCCTCGTATTATCTTGGGTTTGTAAGTCCACTATCGGCTTGGTCTTTCTTTTCGAGTTCGCCTTCGGCCGTCCTCGTGTTACCCTTTGTGTGAAAGTCTACCTTCGACTTGGTCTTTCTTTTCGAGTTCGCCTTCGGCCCTCGTCATATTATCTTGGGTTTGAAATTCACCCTTCGGTTGTTCTTTCTTTTCGAGTTCTCCTTCGGTCGTCCTCGTGTTACCCTTTCTTTGAAAGTCCACCTTCGGCTAGGTATTCCTTTTTCGAGTTCGCCTTCGGCCATCCTCGTATTATCTTAGGTTTGAAAGTCCACCTTCGGCTTGGTATTTCTTTTCGAGTTCGCCTTCGGCCGTCCTCGTGTTTCCCTTTGTTTGAAAGTCCACCTTCGGCTTGGCCTTTATTTTTTGAGGTCGCCTTCGGCCGTCCTCGTATTCTCTTGGGTTTGAAAGTCCACCTTCAGCTTGGCCTTTCTTTTCGAGTTCGCCTTCGGCCATCCTCATGTTACCCTTTGTTTGAAAGTCCACCTTCGGCTTGGTCTTTCTTTTTCGAGGTCGCCTTCGGCCGTCCTTGTATTATCTTGGGTTTGAAAGTCCACCTTCGGGTTGGTCTTTCTTTTCGAGGTCGCCTTTGGCCGTCCTCGGGTTACCCTTTGTTTGAATCGGCCGTCCTCGTATTATCTTGGGTTTGAAAGTCCACCATCGGCTTGGTCTTTCTTTTCGAGTTCGCCTTCGGCCGTCCTCGTGTTACCCTTTGTGTGAAAGTCTACCTTCGACTTGGTCTTTCTTTTCGAGTTCGCCTTCGGCCCTCGTCATATTATCTTGGGTTTGAAAGTCACCCTTCGGTTGTTCTTTCTTTTCGAGTTCTCCTTCGGCCGTCCTCGTGTTACCCTTTCTTTGAAAGTCCACCTTCGGCTTGTTATTCCTTTTTCGAGTTCGCCTTCGGCCGTCCTCGTATTATCTTAGGTTTGAAAGTCCACCTTCGGCTTGGTATTTCTTTTCGAGTTCGCCTTCGGCCGTCCTCGTGTTTCCCTTTGTTTGAAAGTCCACCTTCGGCTTGGCCTTTATTTTTTGAGGTCGCCTTCGGCCGTCCTCGTATTCTCTTGGGTTTGAAAGTCCACCTTCAGCTTGGCCTTTTTTTTCGAGTTCGCCTTCGGCCATCCTCATGTTACCCTTTGTTTGAAAGTCCACCTTCGGCTTGGTCTTTCTTTTTCGAGGTCGCCTTCGGCCGTCCTCGTATTATCTTGGGTTTGAAAGTCCACCTTCGGGTTGGTCTTTCTTTTCGAGGTCGCCTTTGGCCGTCCTCGTGTTACCCTTTGTTTGAAAGTCCACCTTCGGCTTGGTCTTTCTTTTTCGAGTTCGCCTTCGGCCGTCCTCGTATTATCTTAGGTTTGAAAGTCCACCTTCGACTTGGTCTTTCTTTTCGAGTTCGCCTTCGGCCATCCTCGCGTTACCCTTTATTTGAAAGCCTACCTTCGGCTTAGTCTTTCTTTTCGAGTTCGCCTTCGGCCGTCCTCGTATTATTTTGTTGTTGGAAAGTCCACCTTCGGCTTGGTCTTTCTTTTCGAGTTCGCCTTCGGCCGACCTCATGTTAACCTTTGTTTGAAAGTCTACCTTCGGCTTAGTATTTCTTTTCGAGTTCGCCTTCGGCCGTCCTCATATTATTTTGTTGTTGGAAAGTCCACCTACGACTTGGTCTTTCTTTTCGAGTTCGCCTTCGGCCGTCCTCGTGTTACCCTTTTTTTGAAAGTCCACCTTCGGCTTGGTCCTTCTTTTGCGAATTCGCCTTCGTCCGTCCTCGTATTATCTTTGGTTTGAAAGTCCACCATCGGCTTGGTCTTTCTTTTCGAGTTCGCCTTCGGCCCTCGTCGTATTATCTTGGGTTTGAAAGTCCACCTTCGGCTGTTCTTTCTTTTCGAGTTCTCCTTCGGCCGTCCTCGTGTTACCCTTTTTTGAAAGTCCACCTTTCAGCTTGGTATTCCTTTTTCGAGTTCGCCTTCGGTCGTCCTCGTATTATCTTAGGTTTGAAAGTCCACCTTCGGCTTGGTATTTCTTTTCGAGTTCGCCTTCGGCCGTCCTCGTGTTACCCTTTGTTTGAAAGTCCACCTTCGGCTTGGTCTTTCTTTTTCGAGGTCGCCTTCGGCCGTCCTCGTATTATCTTGGGTTTGAAAGTCCACCTTCGGCTTGGTCTTTCTTTTCGAGTTCGCCTTCGGCCGTCCTCGGGTTACCCTTTGTTTGAATCGACCGTCCTCGTATTATCTTGGGTTTAAAAGTCCACCATCGGCTTGGTCTTTCTTTTCGAGTTTGCCTTCGGCCGTCCCCGTGTTACCCTTTGTTTGAAAGTCCACCGTCCTCGTATTATCTTGGGTTTGAAAGTCCACCATCGGCTTAGTCTTTCTTTTCGAGTTCGCCTTCGGTCGTCCTTGTGTTACCCTTTGTGTGAAAGTCTACCTTCGACTTGGTCTTTCTTTTCGAGTTCGCCTTCGGCCCTCGTCATATTATCTTGGGTTTGAAAGTCACCCTTCGGTTGTTCTTTCTTTTCGAGTTCTCCTTCGGCCGTCCTCGTGTTACCCTTTCTTTGAAAGTCCACCTTCGGCTTGGTATTCCTTTTTCGAGTTCGCCTTCGGCCGTCCTCGTATTATCTTAGGTTTGAAAGTCCACCTTCGGCTTGGTATTTCTTTTCGAGTTCGCCTTTGGCCGTCCTCGTGTTTCCCTTTGTTTGAAAGTCCACCTTCGGCTTAGCCTTTATTTTTTGAGGTCGCCTTCGGCCGTCCTCGTATTCTCTTGGGTTTGAAAGTTCACCTTCAGCTTGGCCTTTCTTTTCGAGTTCGCCTTCGGCCATCCTCATGTTACCCTTTGTTTGAAAGTCCACCTTCGGCTTGGTCTTTCTTTTTCGAGGTCGCCTTCGGCCGTCCTCGTATTATCTTGGGTTTGAAAGTCCACCTTCGGGTTGGTCTTTCTTTTCGAGGTCGCCTTTGTCCGTCCTCGTGTTACCCTTTGTTTGAAAGTCCACCTTCGGCTTGGTCTTTCTTTTTCGAGTTCGCCTTCGGCCGTCCTCGTATTATCTTAGGCTTGAAAGTCCACCTTCGACTTGGTCTTTCTTTTCGAGTTCGCCTTCGGCCATCCTCGCGTTACCCTTTATTTGAAAGCCTACCTTCGGCTTAGTCTTTCTTTTCGAGTTCGCCTTCGGCCGTCCTCGTATTATTTTGTTGTTGGAAAGTCCACCTTCGGTTTGGTCTTTCTTTTCGAGTTCGCCTTCGGCCGTCCTCATGTTACCCTTTGTTTGAAAGTCTACCTTCGGCTTAGTCTTTCTTTTCGAGTTCGCCTTCGGCCGTCCTCATATTATTTTGTTGTTGGAAAGTCCACCTACGACTTGGTCTTTCTTTTCGAGTTCGCCTTCGGCCGTCCTCGTGTTACCCTTTGTTTGAAAGTCCACCTTCGGCTTGGTCCTTCTTTTTCGAATTCGCCTTCGTCCATCCTCGTATTATCTTTGGTTTGAAAGTCCACCATCGGCTTGGTCTTTCTTTTCGAGTTCTCCTTCGGCCGTCCTCGTGTTACCCTTTGTGTGAAAGTCTACCTTCGACTTGGTCTTTCTTTTCGAGTTCACCTTCGGCCCTCGTCTTATTATCTTGGGTTTGAAAGTCCACCTTCGGTTGTTCTTTCTTTTCGAGTTCTCCTTCGGCCGTCCTCGTGTTACCCTTTTTTGAAAGTCCACCTTTCGGCTTGGTATTCCTTTTTCGAGTTCGCCTTCGGTCGTACTCGTATTATCTTAGGTTTGAAAGTCCACCTTCGGCTTGGTATTTCTTTTCGAGTTCGCCTTCGGCCGTCCTCGTGTTACCCTTTGTTTGAAAGTCCACCTTCGGCTTGGCCTTTATCTTTTGAGGTAGCCTTCAGCCGTCCTCGTATTATCTTGGGTTTGAAAGTCCACCTTCGGCTTGGTCTTTCTTTTCGAGTTCGCCTTCGGCCGTCCTCGTGTTACCCTTTGTTTGAATCGGCCGTCCTCGTATTATCTTGGGTTTGAAAGTCCACCATCGGCTTGGTCTTTCTTTTCGAGTTTGCCTTCGGCCGTCCCCGTGTTACCCTTTGTGTGAAAGTCTACCTTCGGCCTAGTCTTTCTTTTCGAGTTCACCTTCGGCCGTTCTCGAATTATCTTGGGTTTGAAAGTCCACCTTCGGGTTGGTCTTTCTTTTTCGAGTTCGCCTTTGGTCGTCCTTGTATTATCTTTGGTTTGAAAGTCCACCTTCGGCTTGGTCTTTCTTTCGAGTTCGCCTTCGGCCGTCCTCATGTTACCCTTTGTTTGAAAGTCTACCTTCAACTTAGTCTTTCTTTTCGAGTTCGCCTTCGGCCGTCCTCATATTATTTTATTGTTGGAAAGTCCACCTACGGCTTGGTCTTTCTTTTCGAGTTCGCCTTCGGCCGTCCTCGTGTTACCCTTTGTTTGAAAGTCCACCGTCCTCGTATTATCTTGGGTTTGAAAGTCCACCATCGGCTTGGTCTTTCTTTTCGAGTTCGCCTTCGGCCGTCCTCGTGTTAACCTTTGTGTGAAAGTCTACCTTCGACTTGGTCTTTCTTTTCGAGTTCGCCTTCGGCCCTCGTCATATTATCTTGGGTTTGAAAGTCACCCTTCGGTTGTTCTTTCTTTTCGAGTTCTCCTTCGGTCGTCCTCGTGTTACCCTTTCTTTGAAAGTCCACCTTCAGCTTGGTATTCCTTTTTCGAGTTCGCCTTCGGCCGTCCTCGTGTTACCCTTTGTGTGAAAGTCTACCTTCGACTTGGTCTTTCTTTTCGAGTTCGCCTTCGGCCCTCGTCATATTATCTTGGGTTTGAAAGTCACCCTTCGGTTGTTCTTTCTTTTCGAGTTCTCCTTCGGCCGTCCTCGTGTTACCCTTTCTTTGAAAGTCCACCTTCGGCTTGGTATTCCTTTTTCGAGTTCGCCTTCGGCTGTCCTCGTATTATCTTAGGTTTGAAAGTCCACCTTCGGCTTGGTATTTCTTTTCGAGTTCGCCTTCGGCCGTCCTCGTGTTTCCCTTTGTTTGAAAGTCCACCTTCGGCTTGGCCTTTATTTTTTGAGGTCGCCTTCGGTCGTCCTCGTATTCTCTTGGGTTTGAAAGTCCACCTTCAGCTTGGCCTTTTTTTTCGAGTTCGCCTTCGGCCATCCTCATGTTACCCTTTGTTTGAAAGTCCACCTTCGGCTTGGTCTTTCTTTTTCGAGGTCGCCTTCGGCCGTCCTCGTATTATCTTGGGTTTGAAAGTCCACCTTCGGGTTGGTCTTTCTTTTCGAGGTCGCCTTTGGCCGTCCTCGTGTTACCCTTTGTTTGAAAGTCCACCTTCGGCTTGGTCTTTCTTTTTCGAGTTCGCCTTCGGCCGTCCTCGTATTATCTTAGGTTTGAAAGTCCACCTTCGACTTGGTCTTTCTTTTCGAGTTCGCCTTCGGCCATCCTCGCGTTACCCTTTATTTGAAAGCCTACCTTCGGCTTAGTCTTTCTTTTCGAGTTCGCCTTCGGCCGTCCTCGTATTATTTTGTTGTTGGAAAGTCCACCTTCGGCTTGGTCTTTCTTTTCGAGTTCGCCTTCGGCCGTCCTCATGTTAACCTTTGTTTGAAAGTCTACCTTCGGCTTAGTATTTCTTTTCGAGTTCGCCTTCGGCCGTCCTCATATTATTTTGTTGTTGGAAAGTCCACCTACGACTTGGTCTTTCTTTTCGAGTTCGCCTTCGGCCGTCCTCGTGTTACCCTTTTTTTGAAAGTCCACCTTCGGCTTGGTCCTTCTTTTGCGAATTCGCCTTCGTCCGTCCTCGTATTATCTTTGGTTTGAAAGTCCACCATCGGCTTGGTCTTTCTTTTCGAGTTCGCCTTCGGCCCTCGTCGTATTATCTTGGGTTTGAAAGTCCACCTTCGGTTGTTCTTTCTTTTCGAGTTCTCCTTCGGCCGTCCTCGTGTTACCCTTTTTTGAAAGTCCACCTTTCAGCTTGGTATTCCTTTTTCGAGTTCGCCTTCGGTCGTCCTCGTATTATCTTAGGTTTGAAAGTCCACCTTCGGCTTGGTATTTCTTTTCGAGTTCGCCTTCGGCCGTCCTCGTGTTACCCTTTGTTTGAAAGTCCACCTTCGGCTTGGTCTTTCTTTTTCGAGGTCGCCTTCGGCCGTCCTCGTATTATCTTGGGTTTGAAAGTCCACCTTCGGCTTGGTCTTTCTTTTCGAGTTCGCCTTCGGCCGTCCTCGTGTTACCCTTTGTTTGAATCGACCGTCCTCGTATTATCTTGGGTTTAAAAGTCCACCATCGGCTTGGTCTTTCTTTTCGAGTTTGCCTTCGGCCGTCCCCGTGTTACCCTTTGTTTGAAAGTCCACCGTCCTCGTATTATCTTGGGTTTGAAAGTCCACCATCGGCTTAGTCTTTCTTTTCGAGTTCGCCTTCGGTCGTCCTTGTGTTACCCTTTGTGTGAAAGTCTACCTTCGACTTGGTCTTTCTTTTCGAGTTCGCCTTCGGCCCTCGTCATATTATCTTGGGTTTGAAAGTCACCCTTCGGTTGTTCTTTCTTTTCGAGTTCTCCTTCGGCCGTCCTCGTGTTACCCTTTCTTTGAAAGTCCACCTTCGGCTTGGTATTCCTTTTTCGAGTTCGCCTTCGGCCGTCCTCGTATTATCTTAGGTTTGAAAGTCCACCTTCGGCTTGGTATTTCTTTTCGAGTTCGCCTTTGGCCGTCCTCGTGTTTCCCTTTGTTTGAAAGTCCACCTTCGGCTTAGCCTTTATTTTTTGAGGTCGCCTTCGGCCGTCCTCGTATTCTCTTGGGTTTGAAAGTTCACCTTCAGCTTGGCCTTTCTTTTCGAGTTCGCCTTCGGCCATCCTCATGTTACCCTTTGTTTGAAAGTCCACCTTCGGCTTGGTCTTTCTTTTTCGAGGTCGCCTTCGGCCGTCCTCGTATTATCTTGGGTTTGAAAGTCCACCTTCGGGTTGGTCTTTCTTTTCGAGGTTGCCTTTGTCCGTCCTCGTGTTACCCTTTGTTTGAAAGTCCACCTTCGGCTTGGTCTTTCTTTTTCGAGTTCGCCTTCGGCCGTCCTCGTATTATCTTAGGCTTGAAAGTCCACCTTCGACTTGGTCTTTCTTTTCGAGTTCGCCTTCGGCCATCCTCGCGTTACCCTTTATTTGAAAGCCTACCTTCGGCTTAGTCTTTCTTTTCGAGTTCGCCTTCGGCCGTCCTCGTATTATTTTGTTGTTGGAAATTCCACCTTCGGCTTGGTCTTTCTTTTCGAGTTCGCCTTCGGCCGTCCTCATGTTACCCTTTGTTTGAAAGTCTACCTTCGGCTTAGTCTTTCTTTTCGAGTTCGCCTTCGGCCGTCCTCATGTTACCCTTTGTTTGAAAGTCTACCTTCGGCTTAGTCTTTCTTTTCGAGTTCGCCTTCGGCCGTCCTCATATTATTTTGTTGTTGGAAAGTCCACCTACGACTTGGTCTTTCTTTTCGAGTTCGCCTTCGGCCGTCCTCGTGTTACCCTTTGTTTGAAAGTCCACCTTCGGCTTGGCCTTTATCTTTTGAGGTAGCCTTCGGCCGTCCTCGTATTATCTTGGGTTTGAAAGTCCACCTTCGGCTTGGTCTTTCTTTTCGAGTTCGCCTTCGGCCGTCCTCGTGTTACCCTTTGTTTGAATCGGCCGTCCTCGTATTATCTTGGGTTTGAAAGTCCACCATCGGCTTGGTCTTTCTTTTCGAGTTTGCCTTCGGCCGTCCCCGTGTTACCCTTTGTGTGAAAGTCTACCTTCGGCTTAGTCTTTCTTTTCGAGTTCACCTTCGGCCGTTCTCGAATTATCTTGGGTTTGAAAGTCCACCTTCGGGTTGGTCTTTCTTTTTCGAGTTCGCCTTTGGTCGTCCTTGTATTATCTTTGGTTTGAAAGTCCACCTTCGGCTTGGTCTTTCTTTCGAGTTCGCCTTCGGTCGTCCTCATGTTACCCTTTGTTTGAAAGTCTACCTTCAACTTAGTCTTTCTTTTCGAGTTCGCCTTCGGCCGTCCTCATATTATTTTATTGTTGGAAAGTCCACCTACGGCTTGGTCTTTCTTTTCGAGTTCGCCTTCGGCCGTCCTCGTGTTACCCTTTGTTTGAAAGTCCACCGTCCTCGTATTATCTTGGGTTTGAAAGTCCACCATCGGCTTGGTCTTTCTTTTCGAGTTCGCCTTCGGCCGTCCTCGTGTTACCCTTTGTGTGAAAGTCTACCTTCGACTTGGTCTTTCTTTTCGAGTTCGCCTTCGGCCCTCGTCATATTATCTTGGGTTTGAAAGTCACCCTTCGGTTGTTCTTTCTTTTCGAGTTCTCCTTCGGCCGTCCTCGTGTTACCCTTTCTTTGAAAGTCCACCTTCAGCTTGGTATTCCTTTTTCGAGTTCGCCTTCGGCCGTCCTCGTATTATCTTAGGTTTGAAAGTCCACCTTCGGCTTGGTATTTCTTTTCGAGTTCGCCTTCGGCCGTCCTCGTGTTACCCTTTGTTTGAAAGTCCACCTTCGGCTTGGTCTTTCTTTTTCGAGGTCGCCTTCGGCCGTCCTCGTATTATCTTGGGTTTGAAAGTCCACCTTCGGGTTGGTCTTTCTTTTCGAGGTCGCCTTTGGCCGTCCTCGTGTTACCCTTTGTTTGAAAGTCCACCTTCGGCTTGGTCTTTCTTTTTCGAGTTCGCCTTCGGCCGTCCTCGTATTATCTTAGGTTTGAAAGTCCACCTTCGACTTGGTCTTTCTTTTCGAGTTCGCCTTCGGCCATCCTCGCGTTACCCTTTATTTGAAAGCCTACCTTCGGCTTAGTCTTTCTTTTCGAGTTCGCCTTCGGCCGTCCTCGTATTATTTTGTTGTTGGAAAGTCCACCTTCGGCTTGGTCTTTCTTTTCGAGTTCGCCTTCGGCCGTCCTCATGTTAACCTTTGTTTGAAAGTCTACCTTCGGCTTAGTATTTCTTTTCGAGTTCGCCTTCGGCCGTCCTCATATTATTTTGTTGTTGGAAAGTCCACCTACGACTTGGTCTTTCTTTTCGAGTTCGCCTTCGGCCGTCCTCGTGTTACCCTTTTTTTGAAAGTCCACCTTCGGCTTGGTCCTTCTTTTGCGAATTCGCCTTCGTCCGTCCTCGTATTATCTTTGGTTTGAAAGTCCACCATCGGCTTGGTCTTTCTTTTCGAGTTCGCCTTCGGCCCTCGTCGTATTATCTTGGGTTTGAAAGTCCACCTTCGGTTGTTCTTTCTTTTCGAGTTCTCCTTCGGCCGTCCTCGTGTTACCCTTTTTTGAAAGTCCACCTTTCAGCTTGGTATTCCTTTTTCGAGTTCGCCTTCGGTCGTCCTCGTATTATCTTAGGTTTGAAAGTCCACCTTCGGCTTGGTATTTCTTTTCGAGTTCGCCTTCGGCCGTCCTCGTGTTACCCTTTGTTTGAAAGTCCACCTTCGGCTTGGTCTTTCTTTTTCGAGGTCGCCTTCGGCCGTCCTCGTATTATCTTGGGTTTGAAAGTCCACCTTCGGCTTGGTCTTTCTTTTCGAGTTCGCCTTCGGCCGTCCTCGTGTTACCCTTTGTTTGAATCGACCGTCCTCGTATTATCTTGGGTTTAAAAGTCCACCATCGGCTTGGTCTTTCTTTTCGAGTTTGCCTTCGGCCGTCCCCGTGTTACCCTTTGTTTGAAAGTCCACCGTCCTCGTATTATCTTGGGTTTGAAAGTCCACCATCGGCTTAGTCTTTCTTTTCGAGTTCGCCTTCGGTCGTCCTTGTGTTACCCTTTGTGTGAAAGTCTACCTTCGACTTGGTCTTTCTTTTCGAGTTCGCCTTCGGCCCTCGTCATATTATCTTGGGTTTGAAAGTCACCCTTCGGTTGTTCTTTCTTTTCGAGTTCTCCTTCGGCCGTCCTCGTGTTACCCTTTCTTTGAAAGTCCACCTTCGGCTTGGTATTCCTTTTTCGAGTTCGCCTTCGGCCGTCCTCGTATTATCTTAGGTTTGAAAGTCCACCTTCGGCTTGGTATTTCTTTTCGAGTTCGCCTTTGGCCGTCCTCGTGTTTCCCTTTGTTTGAAAGTCCACCTTCGGCTTAGCCTTTATTTTTTGAGGTCGCCTTCGGCCGTCCTCGTATTCTCTTGGGTTTGAAAGTTCACCTTCAGCTTGGCCTTTCTTTTCGAGTTCGCCTTCGGCCATCCTCATGTTACCCTTTGTTTGAAAGTCCACCTTCGGCTTGGTCTTTCTTTTTCGAGGTCGCCTTCGGCCGTCCTCGTATTATCTTGGGTTTGAAAGTCCACCTTCGGGTTGGTCTTTCTTTTCGAGGTTGCCTTTGTCCGTCCTCGTGTTACCCTTTGTTTGAAAGTCCACCTTCGGCTTGGTCTTTCTTTTTCGAGTTCGCCTTCGGCCGTCCTCGTATTATCTTAGGCTTGAAAGTCCACCTTCGACTTGGTCTTTCTTTTCGAGTTCGCCTTCGGCCATCCTCGCGTTACCCTTTATTTGAAAGCCTACCTTCGGCTTAGTCTTTCTTTTCGAGTTCGCCTTCGGCCGTCCTCGTATTATTTTGTTGTTGGAAAGTCCACCTTCGGCTTGGTCTTTCTTTTCGAGTTCGCCTTCGGCCGTCCTCATGTTACCCTTTGTTTGAAAGTCTACCTTCGGCTTAGTCTTTCTTTTCGAGTTCGCCTTCGGCCGTCCTCATGTTACCCTTTGTTTGAAAGTCTACCTTCGGCTTAGTCTTTCTTTTCGAGTTCGCCTTCGGCCGTCCTCATATTATTTTGTTGTTGGAAAGTCCACCTACGACTTGGTCTTTCTTTTCGAGTTCGCCTTCGGCCGTCCTCGTGTTACCCTTTGTTTGAAAGTCCACCTTCGGCTTGGCCTTTATCTTTTGAGGTAGCCTTCGGCCGTCCTCGTATTATCTTGGGTTTGAAAGTCCACCTTCGGCTTGGTCTTTCTTTTCGAGTTCGCCTTCGGCCGTCCTCGTGTTACCCTTTGTTTGAATCGGCCGTCCTCGTATTATCTTGGGTTTGAAAGTCCACCATCGGCTTGGTCTTTCTTTTCGAGTTTGCCTTCGGCCGTCCCCGTGTTACCCTTTGTGTGAAAGTCTACCTTCGGCTTAGTCTTTCTTTTCGAGTTCACCTTCGGCCGTTCTCGAATTATCTTGGGTTTGAAAGTCCACCTTCGGGTTGGTCTTTCTTTTTCGAGTTCGCCTTTGGTCGTCCTTGTATTATCTTTGGTTTGAAAGTCCACCTTCGGCTTGGTCTTTCTTTCGAGTTCGCCTTCGGTCGTCCTCATGTTACCCTTTGTTTGAAAGTCTACCTTCAACTTAGTCTTTCTTTTCGAGTTCGCCTTCGGCCGTCCTCATATTATTTTATTGTTGGAAAGTCCACCTACGGCTTGGTCTTTCTTTTCGAGTTCGCCTTCGGCCGTCCTCGTGTTACCCTTTGTTTGAAAGTCCACCGTCCTCGTATTATCTTGGGTTTGAAAGTCCACCATCGGCTTGGTCTTTCTTTTCGAGTTCGCCTTCGGCCGTCCTCGTGTTACCCTTTGTGTGAAAGTCTACCTTCGACTTGGTCTTTCTTTTCGAGTTCGCCTTCGGCCCTCGTCATATTATCTTGGGTTTGAAAGTCACCCTTCGGTTGTTCTTTCTTTTCGAGTTCTCCTTCGGCCGTCCTCGTGTTACCCTTTCTTTGAAAGTCCACCTTCAGCTTGGTATTCCTTTTTCGAGTTCGCCTTCGGCCGTCCTCGTATTATCTTAGGTTTGAAAGTCCACCTTCGGCTTGGTATTTCTTTTCGAGTTCGCCTTCGGCCGTCCTCGTGTTTCCCTTTGTTTGAAACTCCACCTTCGGCTTGGCCTTTATTTTTTGAGGTCGCCTTCGGCCGTCCTCGTATTCTCTTGGGTTTGAAAGTCCACCTTCAGCTTGGCCTTTCTTTTCGAGTTCGCCTTCGGCCATCCTCATGTTACCCTTTGTTTGAAAGTCCACCTTCGGCTTGGTCTTTCTTTTTCGAGGTCGCCTTCGGCCGTCCTCGTATTATCTTGGGTTTGAAAGTCCACCTTCGGGTTGGTCTTTCTTTTCGAGGTCGCTTTTGGCCGTCCTCGTGTTACCCTTTGTTTGAAAGTCCACCTTCGGCTTGGTCTTTCTTTTTCGAGTTCGCCTTCGGCCGTCCTCGTGTTACCCTTTGTTTGAAAGTCCACCTTCGGCTTGGTCCTTCTTTTTCGAATTCGCCTTCGTCCATCCTCGTATTATCTTTGGTTTGAAAGTCCACCATCGGCTTGGTCTTTCTTTTCGAGTTCTCCTTCGGCCGTCCTCGTGTTACCCTTTGTGTGAAAGTCTACCTTCGACTTGGTCTTTCTTTTCGAGTTCACCTTCGGCCCTCGTCTTATTATCTTGGGTTTGAAAGTCCACCTTCGGTTGTTCTTTCTTTTCGAGTTCTCCTTCGGTCGTCCTCGTATTATCTTAGGTTTGAAAGTCCACCTTCGGCTTGGTATTTCTTTTCGAGTTCGCCTTCGGCCGTCCTCGTGTTACCCTTTGTTTGAAAGTCCACCTTCGGCTTGGCCTTTATCTTTTGAGGTAGCCTTCGGCCGTCCTCATATTATCTTGGGTTTGAAAGTCCACCTTCGGCTTGGTCTTTCTTTTTGAGTTCGCCTTCGGCCGTCCTCGTGTTACCCTTTGTTTGAAAGTCCACCTTCGGCTTGGCCTTTATCTTTTGAGGTAGCCTTCGGCCGTCCTCGTATTATCTTGGGTTTGAAAGTCCACCTTCGGCTTGGTCTTTCTTTTCGAGTTCGCCTTCGGCCGTCCTCGTGTTACCCTTTGTTTGAATCGGCCGTCCTCGTATTATCTTGGGTTTGAAAGTCCACCATCGGCTTGGTCTTTCTTTTCGAGTTTGCCTTCGGCCGTCCCCGTGTTACCCTTTGTGTGAAAGTCTACCTTCGACTTAGTCTTTCTTTTCGAGTTCACCTTCGGCCGTTCTCGAATTATCTTGGGTTTGAAAGTCCACTTTCGGGTTGGTCTTTCTTTTTCGAGTTCGCCTTTGGTCGTCCTTGTATTATCTTGGGTTTGAAAGTCCACCTTCGGCTTGGTCTTTCTTTCGAGTTCGCCTTCGGCCGTCCTCATGTTACCCTTTGTTTGAAAGTCTACCTTCAACTTAGTCTTTCTTTTCGAGTTCTCCTTCGGCCGTCCTCATATTATTTTATTGTTGGAAAGTCCACCTACGGCTTGGTCTTTCTTTTCGAGTTCGCCTTCGGCCGTCCTCGTGTTACCCTTTGTTTGAAAGTCCACCGTCCTCGTATTATCTTGGGTTTGAAAGTCCACCATCGGCTTGGTCTTTCTTTTCGAGTTCGCCTTCGGCCGTCCTCGTGTTACCCTTTGTGTGAAAGTCTACCTTCGACTTGGTCTTTCTTTTCGAGTTCGCCTTCGGCCCTCGTCATATTATCTTGGGTTTGAAAGTCACCCTTCGGTTGTTCTTCCTTTTCGAGTTCTCCTTCGGCCGTCCTCGTGTTACCCTTTCTTTGAAAGTCCACCTTCAGCTTGGTATTCCTTTTTCGAGTTCGCCTTCGGCCGTCCTCGTATTATCTTAGGTTTGAAAGTCCACCTTCGGCTTGGTATTTCTTTTCGAGTTCGCCTTCGGCCGTCCTCGTGTTTCCCTTTGTTTGAAAGTCCACCTTCGGCTTGGCCTTTATTTTTTGAGGTCGCCTTCGGCCGTCCTCGTATTCTCTTGGGTTTGAAAGTCCACCTTCAGCTTGGCCTTTCTTTTCGAGTTCGCCTTCGGCCATCCTCATGTTACCCTTTGTTTGAAAGTCCACCTTCGGCTTGGTCTTTCTTTTTCGAGGTCGCCTTCGGCAGTCCTCGTATTATCTTGGGTTTGAAAGTCCACCTTCGGGTTGGTCTTTCTTTTCGAGTTCGCCTTCGGCCATCCTCGCGTTACCCTTTATTTGAAAGCCTACCTTCGGCTTAGTCTTTCTTTTCGAGTTCGCCTTCGGCCGTCCTCGTATTATTTTGTTGTTGGAAAGTCCACCTTCGGCTTGGTCTTTCTTTTCGAGTTCGCCTTCGGCCGTCCTCAGGTTACCCTTTGTTTGAAAGTCTACCTTCGGCTTAGTCTTTCTTTTCGAGTTCGCCTTCGGCCGTCCTCATATTATTTTGTTGTTGGAAAGTCCACCTACGACTTGGTCTTTCTTTTCGAGTTCGCCTTCGGTCGTCCTCGTGTTACCCTTTGTTTGAATGTCCACCTTCGGCTTGGTCCTTCTTTTTCGAATTCGCCTTCGTCCGTCCTCGTATTATCTTTGGTTTGAAAGTCCACCATCGGCTTGGTCTTTCTTTTCGAGTTCGCCTTCGGCCGTCCTCGTGTTACCCTTTGTGTGAAAGTCTACCTTCGACTTGGTCTTTCTTTTCGAGTTCGCCTTCGGCCCTCGTCGTATTATCTTGGGTTTGAAAGTCCACCTTCGGTTGTTCTTTCTTTTCGAGTTCTCCTTCGGCTGTCCTCGTGTTACCCTTTTTTGAAAGTCCACCTTTCGGCTTGGTATTCCTTTTTCGAGTTCGCCTTCGGTCGTCCTCGTATTATCTTAGGTTTGAAAGTCCACCTTCGGCTTGGTATTTATTTTCGAGTTCGCCTTCGGCCGTCCTCGTGTTACCCTTTGTTTGAAAGTCCACCTTCGGCTTGGCCTTTATCTTTTGAGGTAGCCTTCGGCCGTCCTCGTATTATCTTGGGTTTGAAAGTCCACCTTCGGCTTGGTCTTTCTTTTCGAGTTCGCCTTCGGCCATCCTCGTGTTACCCTTTGTTTGAAAGTCCACCTTCGGCTTGGTCTTTCTTTTTCGAGGTCGCCTTCGGCCGTCCTCATATTATCTTGGGTTTGAAAGTCCACCATCGGCTTGGTCTTTCTTTTCGAGTTCGCCTTCGGCCGTCCTCGTGTTACCCTTTGTGTGAAAGTCTACCTTCGACTTGGTCTTTCTTTTCGAGTTCGCCTTCGGCCGTCCTCGTATTATCTTAGGTTTGAAAGTCCACCTTCGACTTGGTCTTTCTTTTCGAGTTCGCCTTCGTCCATCCTCGTGTTACCCTTTATTTGAAAGCCTACCTTCGGCTTAGTCTTTCTTTTCGAGTTCGCCTTCGGCCGTCCTCGTATTATTTTGTTGTTGGAAAGTCCACCTTCGGCTTGGTCTTTCTTTTTCGAGTTCGCCTTCGGTCGTCCTTGTATTATCTTGGGTTAGAAAGTCCACCTTCGGCTTGGTCTTTCTTTTCGAGTTCGCCTTCGGCCATCCTCGTGTTACCCTTTGTTTGAAAGTCCACCTTCGGCTTGGCCTTTATCTTTTGAGGTAGCCTTCGGCCGTCCTCGTATTATCTTGGGTTTGAAAGTCCACCTTCGGCTTAGTCTTTCTTTTCGAGTTCGCCTTGGGCATCCTCGTGTTACCCTTTGTTTGAAAGTCCACCTTCTTTCTTTTTCGAGGTCGCCTTCGGCCGTCCTCGTATTATCTTGGGTTTGAAAGTCCACCTTCGGCTTGGTCTTTCTTTTCGAGTTCGCCTTTGGCCGGCCTCGTGTTACCCTTTGTTTGAAAGTCCACCTTCGGCTTCGTCTTTCTTTTTCGAGTTCGCCTTCGGCCGTCCTCGTATTATCTTAGGTTTGAAAGTCCACCTTCGGCTTGGTCTTTCTTTTAAAGTTCGCCTTCGTCCGTCTTCGCTTTACCCTTTATTTGAAAGCCTACCTTCGGCTTAGTCTTTCTTTTCGAGTTCGCCTTCGGCCATCCTCGTATTATTTTGTTGTTTGAAAGTCCACCTTCGGCTTTGTCTTTCTTTTTCGAGTTTGCCTTTGGCCGCCTTTGTATTATCTTGGGTTTGAAAGTCCACCTTCGGCTTGGTCTTTCTTTTCGAGTTCGCCTTCGGCCGTCCCCGTATTATCTTGGGTTTGAAAGTCCACCTTCGGCTTGGTCTTTTTTTTCGAGTTCGCATTCGGCCGTCCTCGTCTTACCCTTTGTTTGAAAGTCCACCTTCTGCTTGGTCTTTCTTTTTTGAGGTCGCCTTCGGCCATTCCCGTATTATCTTGGGTTTGAAAGTCCACCTTCGGCTTGGTCTTTCTTTTCGAGTCCGCCTTTGGCCGTCCTAGTGTTACCCTTTGTTTGAAAGTCCACCTTCGGCTTGGTCTTTCTTTTTCGAGTTCGCCTTCGGCCGTCCTCGTATTATTTTGTTGTTGGAAAGTCCACCTTCGGCTTGGTCTTTCTTTTTCGAGTTCGCCTTCGGTCGTCCTTGTATTATCTTGGGTTTGAAAGTCCACCTTCGGCTTGGTCTTTCTTTTCGAGTTCGCCTTCGGCCATCCTCGCGTTACCCTTTATTTGAAAGCCTACCTTCGGCTTGGTCTTTCTTTTTCGAGGTCGCCTTCGGCCATCCTCGTATTATTTTGTTGCTGGAAAGTCCACCTTCGGCTTGGTCTTTCTTTTCGAGTTCGCCTTCGGCCGTCCTCAGGTTACCCTTTGTTTGAAAGTCTACCTTCGGCTTAGTCTTTCTTTTCGAGTTCGCCTTCGGCCGTCCTCATATTATTTTGTTGTTGGAAAGTCCACCTACGACTTGGTCTTTCTTTTCGAGTTCGCCTTCGGTCGTCCTCGTGTTACCCTTTGTTTGAATGTCCACCTTCGGCTTGGTCCTTCTTTTTCGAATTCGCCTTCGTCCGTCCTCGTATTATCTTTGGTTTGAAAGTCCACCATCGGCTTGGTCTTTCTTTTCGAGTTCGCCTTCGGCCGTCCTCGTGTTACCCTTTGTGTGAAAGTCTACCTTCGACTTGGTCTTTCTTTTCGAGTTCGCCTTCGGCCCTCGTCGTATTATCTTGGGTTTGAAAGTCCACCTTCGGTTGTTCTTTCTTTTCGAGTTCTCCTTCGGCTGTCCTCGTGTTACCCTTTTTTGAAAGTCCACCTTTCGGCTTGGTATTCCTTTTTCGAGTTCGCCTTCGGTCGTCCTCGTATTATCTTAGGTTTGAAAGTCCACCTTCGGCTTGGTATTTATTTTCGAGTTCGCCTTCGGCCGTCCTCGTGTTACCCTTTGTTTGAAAGTCCACCTTCGGCTTGGCCTTTATCTTTTGAGGTAGCCTTCGGCCGTCCTCGTATTATCTTGGGTTTGAAAGTCCACCTTCGGCTTGGTCTTTCTTTTCGAGTTCGCCTTCGGCCATCCTCGTGTTACCCTTTGTTTGAAAGTCCACCTTCGGCTTGGTCTTTCTTTTTCGAGGTCGCCTTCGGCCGTCCTCATATTATCTTGGGTTTGAAAGTCCACCATCGGCTTGGTCTTTCTTTTCGAGTTCGCCTTCGGCCGTCCTCGTGTTACCCTTTGTGTGAAAGTCTACCTTCGACTTGGTCTTTCTTTTCGAGTTCGCCTTCGGCCGTCCTCGTATTATCTTAGGTTTGAAAGTCCACCTTCGACTTGGTCTTTCTTTTCGAGTTCGCCTTCGTCCATCCTCGTGTTACCCTTTATTTGAAAGCCTACCTTCGGCTTAGTCTTTCTTTTCGAGTTCGCCTTCGGCCGTCCTCGTATTATTTTGTTGTTGGAAAGTCCACCTTCGGCTTGGTCTTTCTTTTTCGAGTTCGCCTTCGGTCGTCCTTGTATTATCTTGGGTTTGAAAGTCCACCTTCGGCTTGGTCTTTCTTTTCGAGTTCGCCTTCGGCCATCCTCGTGTTACCCTTTGTTTGAAAGTCCACCTTCGGCTTGGCCTTTATCTTTTGAGGTAGCCTTCGGCCGTCCTCGTATTATCTTGGGTTTGAAAGTCCACCTTCGGCTTAGTCTTTCTTTTCGAGTTCGCCTTGGGCATCCTCGTGTTACCCTTTGTTTGAAAGTCCACCTTCTTTCTTTTTCGAGGTTGCCTTCGGCCGTCCTCGTATTATCTTGGGTTTGAAAGTCCACCTTCGGCTTGGTCTTTCTTTTCGAGTTCGTCTTTGGCCGGCCTCGTGTTACCCTTTGTTTGAAAGTCCACCTTCGGCTTCGTCTTTCTTTTTCGAGTTCGCCTTCGGCCGTCCTCGTATTATCTTAGGTTTGAAAGTCCACCTTCGGCTTGGTCTTTCTTTTAAAGTTCGCCTTCGTCCGTCTTCAATTTCCCCTTTATTTGAAAGCCTACCTTCGGCTTAGTCTTTCTTTTCGAGTTCGCCTTCGGCCATCCTCGTATTATTTTGTTGTTTGAAAGTCCACCTTCGGCTTTATCTTTCTTTTTCGAGTTTGCCTTTTGCCGCCTTTGTATTATCTTGGGTTTGAAAGTCCACCTTCGGCTTGGTCTTTCTTTTCGAGTTCGCCTTCGGCCGTCCCCGTATTATCTTGGGTTTGAAAGTCCACCTTCGGCTTGGTCTTTTTTTTCGAGTTCGCATTCGGCCGTCCTCGTCTTACCCTTTGTTTGAAAGTCCACCTTTGGCTTGGTCTTTCTTTTTTGAGGTCGCCTTCGGCCATTCCCGTATTATCTTGGGTTTGAAAGTCCACCTTCGGCTTGGTCTTTCTTTTCGAGTTCGCCTTCGGTCGTCCCCGTATTATCTTGGGTTTGAAAGTCCACCTTCGGCTTGGTCTTTTTTTTCGAGTTCGCATTCGGCCGTCCTCGTCTTACCCTTTGTTTGAAAGTCCACCTTCGGCTTGGTCTTTCTTTTTTGAGGTCACCTTCGGCCATTCCCGTATTATCTTGGGTTTGAAAGTCCACCTTCGGCTTGGTCTTTCTTTTCGAGTCCGCCTTTGGCCGTCCTAGTGTTACCCTTTGTTTGAAAGTCCACCTTCGGCTTGGTCTTTCTTTTTCGAGTTCGCCTTCGGCCGTCCTCGTATTATTTTGTTGTTGGAAAGTCCACCTTCGGCTTGGTCTTTCTTTTTCGAGTTCGCCTTCGGTCGTCCTTGTATTATCTTGGGTTTGAAAGTCCACCTTCGGCTTGGTCTTTCTTTTCGAGTTCGCCTTCGGCCATCCTCGCGTTACCCTTTATTTGAAAGCCTACCTTCGGCTTGGTCTTTCTTTTTCGAGGTCGCCTTCGGCCGTCCTCGTATTATTTTGTTGCTGGAAAGTCCACCTTCGGCTTGGTCTTTCTTTTCGAGTTCGCTTTCGGCCGTCCTCAGGTTACCCTTTGTTTGAAAGTCTACCTTCGGCTTAGTCTTTCTTTTCGAGTTCGCCTTCGGCCGTCCTCATATTATTTTGTTGTTGGAAAGTCCACCTACGACTTGGTCTTTCTTTTCGAGTTCGCCTTCGGCCGTCCTCGTGTTACCCTTTGTTTGAATGTCCACCTTCGGCTTGGTCCTTCTTTTTCGAATTCGCCTTCGTCCGTCCTCGTATTATCTTTGGTTTGAAAGTCCACCATCGGCTTGGTCTTTCTTTTCGAGTTCGCCTTCGGCCGTCCTCGTGTTACCCTTTGTGTGAAAGTCTACCTTCGACTTGGTCTTTCTTTTCGAGTTCGCCTTCGGCCTTCGTCGTATTATCTTGGGTTTTAAAGTCCACCTTCGGTTGTTCTTTCTTTTCGAGTTCTGCTTCGGCTTTCCTCGTGTTACCCTTTTTTGAAAGTCCACCTTTCGGCTTGGTATTCCTTTTTCGAGTTCGCCTTCGGTCGTCCTCGTATTATCTTAGGTTTGAAAGTCCACCTTCGGCTTGGTATTTCTTTTCGAGTTCGCCTTCGGCCGTCCTCGTGTTACCCTTTGTTTGAAAGTCCACCTTCGGCTTGGCCTTTATCTTTTGAGGTAGCCTTCGGCCGTCCTCGTATTATCTTGGGTTTGAAAGTCCACCTTCGGCTTGGTCTTTCTTTTCGAGTTCGCCTTCGGCCATCCTCGTGTTACCCTTTGTTTGAAAGTCCACCTTCGGCTTGGTCTTTCTTTTTCGAGGTCGCCTTCGGCCGTCCTCATATTATCTTGGGTTTGAAAGTCCACCATCGGCTTGGTCTTTCTTTTCGAGTTCGCCTTCGGCCGTCCTCGTGTTACCCTTTGTGTGAAAGTCTACCTTCGACTTGGTCTTTCTTTTCGAGTTCGCCTTCGCCCATCGTCGTATTATCTTGGGTTTGAAAGTCCACCTTCGGGTTGGTCTTTCTTTTTCGAATTCGCCTTCGGCCGTCCTCGTATTATCTTGGGTTTGAAAGTCCACCATCGGCTTGGTCTTTCTTTTCGAGTTCGCCTTCGGCCGTCCTCGTGTTACCCTTTGTGTGAAAGTCTACCTTCGACTTGGACTTTCTTTTCGAGTTCGCCTTCGGCCGTCCTCGTATTATCTTAGGTTTGAAAGTCCACCTTCGACTTGGTCTTTCTTTTCGAGTTCGCCTTCGTCCATCCTCGCGTTACCCTTTATTTGAAAGCCTACCTTCGGCTTAGTCTTTCTTTTCGAGTTCGCCTTCGGCCGTCCTCGTATTATTTTGTTGTTGGAAAGTCCACCTTCGGCTTGGTCTTTCTTTTTCGAGTTCGCCTTCGGTCGTCCTTGTATTATCTTGGGTTAGAAAGTCCACCTTCGGCTTGGTCTTTCTTTTCGAGTTCGCCTTCGGCCATCCTCGTGTTACCCTTTGTTTGAAAGTCCACCTTCGGCTTGGCCTTTATCTTTTGAGGTAGCCTTCGACCGTCCTCGTATTATCTTGGGTTTGAAAGTCCACCTTCGGCTTAGTCTTTCTTTTCGAGTTCGCCTTGGGCATCCTCGTGTTACCCTTTGTTTGAAAGTCCACCTTCTTTCTTTTTCGAGGTCGCCTTCGGCCGTCCTCGTATTATCTTGGGTTTGAAAGTCCACCTTCGGCTTGGTCTTTCTTTTCGAGTTCGCCTTTGGCCGGCCTCGTGTTACCCTTTGTTTGAAAGTCCACCTTCGGCTTGGTCTTTCTTTTTCAAGTTCGCCTTCGGCCGTCCTCGTATTATCTTAGGTTTGAAAGTCCACCTTCGGCTTGGTCTTTCTTTTAAAGTTCGCCTTCGTCCGTCTTCAATTTCCCCTTTATTTGAAAGCCTACCTTCGGCTTAGTCTTTCTTTTCGAGTTCGCCTTCGGCCATCCTCGTATTATTTTGTTGTTTGAAAGTCCACCTTCGGCTTTATCTTTCTTTTTCGAGTTTGCCTTTTGCCGCCTTTGTATTATCTTGGGTTTGAAAGTCCACCTTCGGCTTGGTCTTTCTTTTCGAGTTCACCTTCGGCCGTCCCCGTATTATCTTGGGTTTGAAAGTCCACCTTCGGCTTGGTCTTTTTTTTCGAGTTCGCATTCGGCCGTCATCGTCTTACCCTTTGTTTGAAAGTCCACCTTTGGCTTGGTCTTTCTTTTTTGAGGTCGCCTTCGGCCATTCCCGTATTATCTTGGGTTTGAAAGTCCACCTTCGGCTTGGTCTTTCTTTTCGAGTCCGCCTTTGGCCGTCCTAGTGTTACCCTTTGTTTGAAAGTCCACCTTCGGCTTGGTCTTTCTTTTTCGAGTTCGCCTTCGGCCGTCCTCGTATTATTTTGTTGTTGGAAAGTCCACCTTCGGCTTGGTCTTTCTTTTTCGAGTTCGCCTTCGGTCGTCCTTGTATTATCTTGGGTTTGAAAGTCCACCTTCGGCTTGGTCTTTCTTTTCGAGTTCACCTTCGGCCGTCCCCGTATTATCTTGGGTTTGAAAGTCCACCTTCGGCTTGGTCTTTTTTTTCGAGTTCGCATTCGGCCGTCCTCGTCTTACCCTTTGTTTGAAAGTCCACCTTCGGCTTGGTCTTTCTTTTCGAGTTCGCCTTCGGCCGTCCCCGTATTATCTTGGGTTTGAAAGTCCACCTTCGGCTTGGTCTTTTTTTTCGAGTTCGCATTCGGCCGTCCTCGTCTTACCCTTTGTTTGAAAGTCCACCTTCGGCTTGGTCTTTCTTTTTTGAGGTCGCCTTCGGCCATTCCCGTATTATCTTGGGTTTGAAAGTCCACCTTCGGCTTGGTCTTTCTTTTCGAGTCCGCCTTTGGCCGTCCTAGTGTTACCCTTTGTTTGAAAGTCCACCTTCGGCTTGGTCTTTCTTTTTCGAGTTCGCCTTCGGCCGTCCTCGTATTATTTTGTTGTTGGAAAGTCCACCTTCGGCTTGGTCTTTCTTTTTCGAGTTCGCCTTCGGTCGTCCTTGTATTATCTTGGGTTTGAAAGTCCACCTTCGGCTTGGTCTTTCTTTTCGAGTTCGCCTTCGGCCATCCTCGCGTTACCCTTTATTTGAAAGCCTACCTTCGGCTTGGTCTTTCTTTTTCGAGGTCGCCTTCGGCCGTCCTCGTATTATTTTGTTGCTGGAAAGTCCACCTTCGGCTTGGTCTTTCTTTTCGAGTTCGCTTTCGGCCGTCCTCAGGTTACCCTTTGTTTGAAAGTCTACCTTCGGCTTAGTCTTTCTTTTCGAGTTCGCCTTCGGCCGTCCTCATATTATTTTGTTGTTGGAAAGTCCACCTACGACTTGGTCTTTCTTTTCGAGTTCGCCTTCGGCCGTCCTCGTGTTACCCTTTGTTTGAATGTCCACCTTCGGCTTGGTCCTTCTTTTTCGAATTCGCCTTCGTCCGTCCTCGTATTATCTTTGGTTTGAAAGTCCACCATCGGCTTGGTCTTTCTTTTCGAGTTCGCCTTCGGCCGTCCTCGTGTTACCCTTTGTGTGAAAGTCTACCTTCGACTTGGTCTTTCTTTTCGAGTTCGCCTTCGGCCTTCGTCGTATTATCTTGGGTTTTAAAGTCCACCTTCGGTTGTTCTTTCTTTTCGAGTTCTGCTTCGGCTTTCCTCGTGTTACCCTTTTTTGAAAGTCCACCTTTCGGCTTGGTATTCCTTTTTCGAGTTCGCCTTCGGTCGTCCTCGTATTATCTTAGGTTTGAAAGTCCACCTTCGGCTTGGTATTTCTTTTCGAGTTCGCCTTCGGCCGTCCTCGTGTTACCCTTTGTTTGAAAGTCCACCTTCGGCTTGGCCTTTATCTTTTGAGGTAGCCTTCGGCCGTCCTCGTATTATCTTGGGTTTGAAAGTCCACCTTCGGCTTGGTCTTTCTTTTCGAGTTCGCCTTCGGCCATCCTCGTGTTACCCTTTGTTTGAAAGTCCACCTTCGGCTTGGTCTTTCTTTTTCGAGGTCGCCTTCGGCCGTCCTCATATTATCTTGGGTTTGAAAGTCCACCATCGGCTTGGTCTTTCTTTTCGAGTTCGCCTTCGGCCGTCCTCGTGTTACCCTTTGTGTGAAAGTCTACCTTCGACTTGGTCTTTCTTTTCGAGTTCGCCTTCGCCCATCGTCGTATTATCTTGGGTTTGAAAGTCCACCTTCGGGTTGGTCTTTCTTTTTCGAATTCGCCTTCGGCCGTCCTCGTATTATCTTGGGTTTGAAAGTCCACCATCGGCTTGGTCTTTCTTTTCGAGTTCGCCTTCGGCCGTCCTCGTGTTACCCTTTGTGTGAAAGTCTACCTTCGACTTGGACTTTCTTTTCGAGTTCGCCTTCGGCCGTCCTCGTATTATCTTAGGTTTGAAAGTCCACCTTCGACTTGGTCTTTCTTTTCGAGTTCGCCTTCGTCCATCCTCGCGTTACCCTTTATTTGAAAGCCTACCTTCGGCTTAGTCTTTCTTTTCGAGTTCGCCTTCGGCCGTCCTCGTATTATATTGTTGTTGGAAAGTCCACCTTCGGCTTGGTCTTTCTTTTTCGAGTTCGCCTTCGGTCGTCCTTGTATTATCTTGGGTTAGAAAGTCCACCTTCGGCTTGGTCTTTCTTTTCGAGTTCGCCTTCGGCCATCCTCGTGTTACCCTTTGTTTGAAAGTCCACCTTCGGCTTGGCCTTTATCTTTTGAGGTAGCCTTCGACCGTCCTCGTATTATCTTGGGTTTGAAAGTCCACCTTCGGCTTAGTCTTTCTTTTCGAGTTCGCCTTGGGCATCCTCGTGTTACCCTTTGTTTGAAAGTCCACCTTCTTTCTTTTTCGAGGTCGCCTTCGGCCGTCCTCGTATTATCTTGGGTTTGAAAGTCCACCTTCGGCTTGGTCTTTCTTTTCGAGTTCGCCTTTGGCCGGCCTCGTGTTACCCTTTGTTTGAAAGTCCACCTTCGGCTTGGTCTTTCTTTTTCAAGTTCGCCTTCGGCCGTCCTCGTATTATCTTAGGTTTGAAAGTCCACCTTCGGCTTGGTCTTTCTTTTAAAGTTCGCCTTCGTCCGTCTTCAATTTCCCCTTTATTTGAAAGCCTACCTTCGGCTTAGTCTTTCTTTTCGAGTTCGCCTTCGGCCATCCTCGTATTATTTTGTTGTTTGAAAGTCCACCTTCGGCTTTATCTTTCTTTTTCGAGTTTGCCTTTTGCCGCCTTTGTATTATCTTGGGTTTGAAAGTCCACCTTCGGCTTGGTCTTTCTTTTCGAGTTCGCCTTCGGCCGTCCCCGTATTATCTTGGGTTTGAAAGTCCACCTTCGGCTTGGTCTTTTTTTTCGAGTTCGCATTCGGCCGTCCTCGTCTTACCCTTTGTTTGAAAGTCCACCTTTGGCTTGGTCTTTCTTTTTTGAGGTCGCCTTCGGCCATGCCCGTATTATCTTGGGTTTGAAAGTCCACCTTCGGCTTGGTCTTTCTTTTCGAGTTCGCCTTCGGCCGTCCCCGTATTATCTTGGGTTTGAAAGTCCACCTTCGGCTTGGTCTTTTTTTTCGAGTTCGCATTCGGCCGTCCTCGTCTTACCCTTTGTTTGAAAGTCCACCTTCGGCTTGGTCTTTCTTTTTTGAGGTCGCCTTCGGCCATTCCCGTATTATCTTGGGTTTGAAAGTCCACCTTCGGCTTGGTCTTTCTTTTCGAGTCCGCCTTTGGCCGTCCTAGTGTTACCCTTTGTTTGAAAGTCCACCTTCGGCTTGGTCTTTCTTTTTCGAGTTCGCCTTCGGCCGTCCTCGTATTATTTTGTTGTTGGAAAGTCCACCTTCGGCTTGGTCTTTCTTTTTCGAGTTCGCCTTCGGTCGTCCTTGTATTATCTTGGGTTTGAAAGTCCACCTTCGGCTTGGTCTTTCTTTTCGAGTTCGCCTTCGGCCATCCTCGCGTTACCCTTTATTTGAAAGCCTACCTTCGGCTTGGTCTTTCTTTTTCGAGGTCGCCTTCGGCCGTCCTCGTATTATTTTGTTGCTGGAAAGTCCACCTTCGGCTTGGTCTTTCTTTTCGAGTTCGCTTTCGGCCGTCCTCAGGTTACCCTTTGTTTGAAAGTCTACCTTCGGCTTAGTCTTTCTTTTCGAGTTCGCCTTCGGCCGTCCTCATATTATTTTGTTGTTGGAAAGTCCACCTACGACTTGGTCTTTCTTTTCGAGTTCGCCTTCGGCCGTCCTCGTGTTACCCTTTGTTTGAATGTCCACCTTCGGCTTGGTCCTTCTTTTTCGAATTCGCCTTCGTCCGTCCTCGTATTATATTTGGTTTGAAAGTCCACCATCGGCTTGGTCTTTCTTTTCGAGTTCGCCTTCGGCCGTCCTCGTGTTACCCTTTGTGTGAAAGTCTACCTTCGACTTGGTCTTTCTTTTCGAGTTCGCCTTCGGCCTTCGTCGTATTATCTTGGGTTTTAAAGTCCACCTTCGGTTGTTCTTTCTTTTCGAGTTCTGCTTCGGCTTTCCTCGTGTTACCCTTTTTTGAAAGTCCACCTTTCGGCTTGGTATTCCTTTTTCGAGTTCGCCTTCGGTCGTCCTCGTATTATCTTAGGTTTGAAAGTCCACCTTCGGCTTGGTATTTCTTTTCGAGTTCGCCTTCGGCCGTCCTCGTGTTACCCTTTGTTTGAAAGTCCACCTTCGGCTTGGCCTTTATCTTTTGAGGTAGCCTTCGGCCGTCCTCGTATTATCTTGGGTTTGAAAGTCCACCTTCGGCTTGGTCTTTCTTTTCGAGTTCGCCTTCGGCCATCCTCGTGTTACCCTTTGTTTGAAAGTCCACCTTCGGCTTGGTCTTTCTTTTTCGAGGTCGCCTTCGGCCGTCCTCATATTATCTTGGGTTTGAAAGTCCACCATCGGCTTGGTCTTTCTTTTCGAGTTCGCCTTCGGCCGTCCTCGTGTTACCCTTTGTGTGAAAGTCTACCTTCGACTTGGTCTTTCTTTTCGAGTTCGCCTTCGCCCATCGTCGTATTATCTTGGGTTTGAAAGTCCACCTTCGGGTTGGTCTTTCTTTTTCGAATTCGCCTTCGGCCGTCCTCGTATTATCTTGGGTTTGAAAGTCCACCATCGGCTTGGTCTTTCTTTTCGAGTTCGCCTTCGGCCGTCCTCGTGTTACCCTTTGTGTGAAAGTCTACCTTCGACTTGGACTTTCTTTTCGAGTTCGCCTTCGGCCGTCCTCGTATTATCTTAGGTTTGAAAGTCCACCTTCGACTTGGTCTTTCTTTTCGAGTTCGCCTTCGTCCATCCTCGCGTTACCCTTTATTTGAAAGCCTACCTTCGGCTTAGTCTTTCTTTTCGAGTTCGCCTTCGGCCGTCCTCGTATTATTTTGTTGTTGGAAAGTCCACCTTCGGCTTGGTCTTTCTTTTTCGAGTTCGCCTTCGGTCGTCCTTGTATTATCTTGGGTTAGAAAGTCCACCTTCGACTTGGTCTTTCTTTTCGAGTTCGCCTTCGGCCATCCTCGTGTTACCCTTTGTTTGAAAGTCCACCTTCGGCTTGGCCTTTATCTTTTGAGGTAGCCTTCGACCGTCCTCGTATTATCTTGGGTTTGAAAGTCCACCTTCGGCTTAGTCTTTCTTTTCGAGTTCGCCTTGGGCATCCTCGTGTTACCCTTTGTTTGAAAGTCCACCTTCTTTCTTTTTCGAGGTCGCCTTCGGCCGTCCTCGTATTATCTTGGGTTTGAAAGTCCACCTTCGGCTTGGTCTTTCTTTTCGAGTTCGCCTTTGGCCGGCCTCGTGTTACCCTTTGTTTGAAAGTCCACCTTCGGCTTGGTCTTTCTTTTTCAAGTTCGCCTTCGGCCGTCCTCGTATTATCTTAGGTTTGAAAGTCCACCTTCGGCTTGGTCTTTCTTTTAAAGTTCGCCTTCGTCCGTCTTCAATTTCCCCTTTATTTGAAAGCCTACCTTCGGCTTAGTCTTTCTTTTCGAGTTCGCCTTCGGCCATCCTCGTATTATTTTGTTGTTTGAAAGTCCACCTTCGGCTTTATCTTTCTTTTTCGAGTTTGCCTTTTGCCGCCTTTGTATTATCTTGGGTTTGAAAGTCCACCTTCGGCTTGGTCTTTCTTTTCGAGTTCGCCTTCGGCCGTCCCCGTATTATCTTGGGTTTGAAAGTCCACCTTCGGCTTGGTCTTTTTTTTCGAGTTCGCATTCGGCCGTCCTCGTCTTACCCTTTGTTTGAAAGTCCACCTTTGGCTTGGTCTTTCTTTTTTGAGGTCGCCTTCGGCCATTCCCGTATTATCTTGGGTTTGAAAGTCCACCTTCGGCTTGGTCTTTCTTTTCGAGTTCGCCTTCGGCCGTCCCCGTATTATCTTGGGTTTGAAAGTCCACCTTCGGCTTGGTCTTTTTTTTCGAGTTCACATTCGGCCGTCCTCGTCTTACCCTTTGTTTGAAAGTCCACCTTCGGCTTGGTCTTTCTTTTTTGAGGTCGCCTTCGGCCATTCCCGTATTATCTTGGGTTTGAAAGTCCACCTTCGGCTTAGTCTTTCTTTTCGAGTCCGCCTTTGGCCGTCCTAGTGTTACCCTTTGTTTGAAAGTCCACCTTCGGCTTGGTCTTTCTTTTTCGAGTTCGCCTTCGGCCGTCCTCGTATTATTTTGTTGTTGGAAAGTCCACCTTCGGCTTGGTCTTTCTTTTTCGAGTTCGCCTTCGGTCGTCCTTGTATTATCTTGGGTTTGAAAGTCCACCTTCGGCTTGGTCTTTCTTTTCGAGTTCGCCTTCGGCCATCCTCGCGTTACCCTTTATTTGAAAGCCTACCTTCAGCTTGGTCTTTCTTTTTCGAGGTCGCCTTCGGCCGTCCTCGTATTATTTTGTTGTTGGAAAGTCCACTTTCGGCTTGGTCTTTCTTTTTCGAGTTCGCCTTCGGTCGTCCTTGTATTATCTTGGGTTTGAAAGTCCACCTTCGGCTTGGTCTTTCTTTTCGAGTTTGCCTTCGGCCATCCTCGCGTTACCCTTTATTTGAAAGTCCACCTTCGGCTTGGTCTTTCTTTTTCGAGGTCGCCTTCGGCCGTCCTCGTATTATTTTGTTGTTGGAAAGTCCACCTTCGGCTTGGTCTTTCTTTTTCGAGTTCGCCTTCGGTCGTCCTTGTATTATCTTGGGTTTGAAAGTCCACCTTTGGCTTGGTCTTTCTTTTCGAGTTCGCCTTCGGCCATCCTCGCGTTACCCTTTATTTGAAAGCCTACCTTCGGCTTGGTCTTTCTTTTTCGAGGTCGCCTTCGGCCATCCTCGTATTATTTTGTTGTTGGAAAGTCCACCTTCGGCTTGGTCTTTCTTTTTCGAGTTCGCCTTCGGTCGTCCTTGTATTATCTTGGGTTTGAAAGTCCACCTTCGGCTTGGTCTTTCTTTTCGAGTTTGCCTTCGGCCATCCTCGCGTTACCCTTTATTTGAAAGTCCACCTTCGGCTTGGTCTTTCTTTTTCGAGGTCGCCTTCGGCCGTCCTCGTATTATTTTGTTGTTGGAAAGTCCACCTTCGGCTTGGTCTTTCTTTTTCGAGTTCGCCTTCGGTCGTCCTTGTATTATCTTGGGTTTGAAAGTCCACCTTCGGCTTGGTATTTCTTTTCGAGTTCGCCTTCGGCGATCCTCGTGTTACCCTTTGTTTGAAAGTCCACCTTCGGCTTGGTCTTTCTTTTTCGAGGTCTCCTTCGGTCGTCCTCGTATTATCTTGGGTTTTAAAGTCCACCTACGGCTTGGCCTTTCTTTTCGAGTTTGCCTTTGGCCGTCCTCGTGTTACCCTTTGTTTGAAAGTCCACCTTCGGCTTGGTCTTTCTTTTTCGAGTTCGCCTTCGGCCGTCCTCGTATTATCTTAGGTTTGAAAGTCCACCTTCGGCTTGGTCTTTCTTTTTCGAGTTTGCCTTTGGCCGTCTTTGTATTATCTTGGGTTTGAAAGTCCACCTTCTGCTTGGTCTTTCTTTTCGAGTTCGCATTCGGTCGTCCCCGTATTATCTTGGGTTTGAAAGTCCACCTTCGGCTTGGTCTTTCTTTTCGAGTTCGCATTCGGCCGTCCTCGTGTTACCCTTTGTTTGAAAGTCCACCTTCGGCTTGGTCTTTCTTTTTCGAGTTCGCCTTCGGTCGACCTTGTATTATCTTGGGTTTGAAAGTCCACCTTCGGCTTGGTCTTTCTTTTCGAGTTCGCCTTCGGCCATCCTCGCGTTACCCTTTATTTGAAAGCCTACCTTCGGCTTGGTCTTTCTTTTTCGAGGTCGCCTTCGGCCGTCCTCGTATTATTTTGTTGTTGGAAAGTCCACCTTCGATTTTGTCTTTCTTTTTCGAGTTTGCCTTTGGCCGTCTTTGTATTATCTTGGGTTTGAAAGTCCACCTTCGGCTTGGTCTTTCTTTTCGAGTTCGCCTTCGGCCATACTCGCGTTACCCTTTATTTGAAAGCCTACCTTCGGCATGGTCTTTCTTTTCCGAGGTCGCCTTCGGCCGTTCTCGTATTATTTTGTTGTTGGAAAGTCCACCTTCGGCTTGGTCTTTCTTTTTCGAGTTCGCCTTCGGTCGTCCTTGTATTATCTTGGGTTTGAAAGTCCACCTTCGGCTTGGTCTTTCTTTTCGAGTTCGCCTTCGGCCATCCTCGTGTTACCCTTTGTTTGAAAGTCCACCTTCGGCTTGGTCTTTCTTTTTCGAGTTCGCCTTCGGCCGTCCTCGTATTATCTTAGGTGTGAAAGTCCACCTTCGGCTTGGTCTTTCTTTTCGAGTTCGCCTTCGTCCGTCCTCGCTTTACCCTTTATTTGAAAGCCTACCTTCGGCTTAGTCTTTGTTTTCGAGTTCGCCTTCGGCCGTCCTCGTATTATTTTGTTGTTTGAAAGTCCACCTTCGGTTTTGTCTTTCTTTTTCGAGTTTGCCTTTGGCCGTCTTTGTATTATCTTGGGTTTGAAAGTCCACCTTCGGCTTGGTCTTTCTTTTCGAGTTCGCCTTCGGCTGTCCCCGTATTATCTTGGGTTTGAAAGTCAACCTTCGGCTTGGTCTTTCTTTTCGAGTTCGCATTCGGCCGTCCTCGTGTTACCCTTTGTTTGAAAGTCCACCTTCGGCTTGGTCTTTCTTTTTCGAGGTCGCCTTCGGCCGTTCCCGTATTATCTTGGGTTTGAAAGTCCACCTTCGGCTTGGTCTTTCTTTTCGAGTTCGCCTTTGGCCGTCCTCGTGTTATCCTTTGTTTGAAAGTCCACCTTCGGCTTGGTCTTTCTTTTTCGAGTTCGCCTTCGGCCGTCCTCGTATTATTTTGTTGTTGGAAAGTCCACCTTCGGCTTGGTCTTTCTTTTCGAGTTCGCCTTCGGCCATCCTCGCGTTACCCTTTATTTGAAAGTCTACCTTCGGCTTGGTCTTTCTTTTTCGAGGTCGCCTTCGGCCGTCCTCGTATTATTTTGTTGTTGGAAAGTCCACCTTTCGGCTTGGTATTCTTTTTTCGAGTTCGCCTTGGGAATCCTCGTGTTACCCTTTGTTTGAAAGTCCACCTTCGGCTTGGTCTTTCTTTTTCGAGTTCGCCTTCGGTCGTCCTTGTATTATCTTGGGTTTGAAAGTCCACCTTCGGCTTGGTCTTTCTTTTCGAGTTCGCATTCGGCCGTCCTCGTGTTACCCTTTGTTTGAAAGTCCACCTTCGGCTTGGTCTTTCTTTTTTGAGGTCGCCTTCGGCCATTCCCGTATTATCTTGGGTTTGAAAGTCCACCTTCGGCTTGGTCTTTCTTTTCGAGTTCGCCTTTGGCCGTCCTAGTGTTACCCTTTGTTTGAAAGTCCGCCTTCGGCTTGGTCATTCTTTTTCGAGTTCGCCTTCGGCCGTCCTCGTATTATTTTGTTGTTGGAAAGTCCACCTTCGGCTTGGTCTTTCTTTTTCGAGTTCGCCTTCGGTCGTCCTTGTATTATCTTGGGTTTGAAAGTCCACCTTCGGCTTGGTCTTTCTTTTCGAGTTCGCCTTCGGCCATCCTCGCGTTACCCTTTATTTGAAAGCCTACCTTCGGCTTGGTCTTTCTTTTTCGAGGTCGCCTTCGGCCGTCCTCGTATTATTTTGTTGTTGGAAACTCCACCTTCGGCTTGGTCTTTCTTTTTCGAGTTCGCCTTCGGTCGTCCTTGTATTATCTTGGGTTTGAAAGTCCACCTTCGGCATGGTATTTCTTTTCGAGTTTGCCTTCGGCCATCCTCGCGTTACCGTTTATTTGAAAGTCCACCTTCGGCTTGGTCTTTCTTTTTCGAGGTCGCCTTCGGCCGTCCTCGTATTATTTTGTTGTTGGAAAGTCCACCTTCGGCTTGGTCTTTCTTTTTCGAGTTCGCCTTCGGTCGTCCTTGTATTATCTTGGGTTTGAAAGTCCACCTTCGGTTTGGTCTTTCTTTTCGAGTTCGCCTTCGGCCATCCTCGTGTTACCCTTTGTTTGAAAGTCCACCTTCGGCTTGGTCTTTCTTTTTCAAGGTCTCCTTCGGTCGTCCTCGTATTATCTTGGGTTTGAAAGTCCACCTACGGCTTGGCCTTTCTTTTCGAGTTTGCCTTTGGCCGTCCTCGTGTTACCCTTTGTTTGAAAGTCCACCTTCGGCTTGGTCTTTCTTTTTCGAGTTCGCCTTCGGCCGTCCTCGTATTATCTTAGGTTTGAAAGTCCACCTTCGGCTTGGTCTTTCTTTTCGTGTTCGCCTTCGTCCGTCCTCGCTTTACCCTTTATTTGAAAGCCTACCTTCGGCTTAGTCTTTGTTTTCGAGTTCGCCTTCGGCCGTCCTCGTATTATTTTGTTGTTTGAAAGTCCACCTTCGATTTTGTCTTTCTTTTTCGAGTTTGCCTTTGGCCGTCTTTGTATTATCTTGGGTTTGAAAGTCCACCTTCGGCTTGGTCTTTCTTTTCGAGTTCGCCTTCGGCCATCCTCGCGTTACCCTTTATTTGAAAGCCTACCTTTGGCTTGGTCTTTCTTTTTCGAGGTCGCCTTCGGCCGTCCTCGTATTATTTTGTTGTTGGAAACTCCACCTTCGGCTTAGTCTTTCTTTTTCGAGTTCGCCTTCGGTCGTCCTTGTATTATCTTGGGTTTGAAAGTCCACCTTCGGCATGGTATTTCTTTTCGAGTTTGCCTTCGGCCATCCTCGCGTTACCGTTTATTTGAAAGTCCACCTTCGGCTTGGTCTTTCTTTTTCGAGGTCGCCTTCGGCCTTCCTCTTATTATTTTGTTGTTGGAAAGTCCACCTTCGGCTTGGTCTTTCTTTTTCGAGTTCGCCTTCGGTCGTCCTTGTATTATCTTGGGTTTGAAAGTCCACCTTCGGCTTGGTCTTTCTTTTCGAGTTCGCATTCGGTCGTCCTCGTGTTACCCTTTGTTTGAAAGTCCACCTTCGGCTTGGTCTTTCTTTTTTGAGGTCGCCTTCGGCCATTCCCGTATTATCTTGGGTTTGAAAGTCCACCTTCGGCTTGGTCTTTCTTTTCGAGTTCGCCTTTGGCCGTCCTAGTGTTACCCTTTGTTTGAAAGTCCGCCTTCGGCTTGGTCATTCTTTTTCGAGTTCGCCTTCGGCCGTCCTCGTATTATTTTGTTGTTGGAAAGTCCACCTTCGGCTTGGTCTTTCTTTTTCGAGTTCGCCTTCGGTCGTCCTTGTATTATCTTGGGTTTGAAAGTCCACCTTCGGCTTGGTCTTTCTTTTCGAGTTCGCCTTCGGCCATCCTCGCGTTACCCTTTATTTGAAAGCCTACCTTCGGCTTGGTCTTTCTTTTTCGAGGTCGCCTTCGGCCGTCCTCGTATTATTTTGTTGTTGGAAACTCCACCTTCGGCTTGGTCTTTCTTTTTCGAGTTCGCCTTCGGTCGTCCTTGTATTATCTTGGGTTTGAAAGTCCACCTTCGGCATGGTATTTCTTTTCGAGTTTGCCTTCGGCCATCCTCGCGTTACCGTTTATTTGAAAGTCCACCTTCGGCTTGGTCTTTCTTTTTCGAGGTCGCCTTCGGCCGTCCTCGTATTATTTTGTTGTTGGAAAGTCCACCTTCGGCTTGGTCTTTCTTTTTCGAGTTCGCCTTCGGTCGTCCTTGTATTATCTTGGGTTTGAAAGTCCACCTTCGGCTTGGTCTTTCTTTTCGAGTTCGCCTTCGGCCATCCTCGTGTTACCCTTTGTTTGAAAGTCCACCTTCGGCTTGGTCTTTCTTTTTCAAGGTCTCCTTCGGTCGTCCTCGTATTATCTTGGGTTTGAAAGTCCACCTACGGCTTGGCCTTTCTTTTCGAGTTTGCCTTTGGCCGTCCTCGTGTTACCCTTTGTTTGAAAGTCCACCTTCGGCTTGGTCTTTCTTTTTCGAGTTCGCCTTCGGCCGTCCTCGTATTATCTTAGGTTTGAAAGTCCACCTTCGGCTTGGTCTTTCTTTTCGTGTTCGCCTTCGTCCGTCCTCGCTTTACCCTTTATTTGAAAGCCTACCTTCGGCTTAGTCTTTGTTTTCGAGTTCGCCTTCGGCCGTCCTCGTATTATTTTGTTGTTTGAAAGTCCACCTTCGATTTTGTCTTTCTTTTTCGAGTTTGCCTTTGGCCGTCTTTGTATTATCTTGGGTTTGAAAGTCCACCTTCGGCTTGGTCTTTCTTTTCGAGTTCGCCTTCGGCCATCCTCGCGTTACCCTTTATTTGAAAGCCTACCTTCGGCTTGGTCTTTCTTTTTCGAGGTCGCCTTCGGCCGTCCTCGTATTATTTTGTTGTTGGAAAGTCCACCTTCGGCTTGGTCTTTCTTTTTCGAGTTCGCCTTCGGTCGTCCTTGTATTATCTTGGGTTTGAAAGTCCACCTTCGGCTTGGTCTTTCTTTTCGAGTTTGCCTTCGGCCATCCTCGTGTTACCCTTTGTTTGAAAGTCCACCTTCGGCTTGGTCTTTCTTTTTCGAGTTCGCCTTCGGCCGCCCTCGTATTATCTTAGGTTTGAAAGTCCGCCTTCGGCTTGGTCTTTCTTTTCGAGTTCGCCTTCGTCTGTCCTCGCTTTACCCTTTATTTGAAAGCCTACCTTCGGCTTAGTCTTTGTTTTCGAGTTCGCCTTCGGCCGTCCTCGTATTATTTTGTTGTTTGAAAGTCCACCTTCGGTTTTGTCTTTCTTTTTCGAGTTTGCCTTTGGCCGTCTTTGTATTATCTTGGGTTTGAAAGACCACATTCGGCTTGGTCTTTCTTTTCGAGTTCGCCTTCGGCCGTCCCCGTATTATCTTGGGTTTGAAAGTCCACCTTCGGCTTGGTCTTTCTTTTCGAGTTCGCATTCGGCCGTCCTCGTGTTACCCTTTGTTTGAAAGTCCACCTTCGGCTTGGTCTTTCTTTTTCGAGGTCGCCTTCGGCCGTTCCCGTATTATCTTGGGTTTGAAAGTCCACCTTCGGCTTGGTCTTTCTTTTCGAGTTCGCCTTTGGCCGTCCTCGTGTTATCCTTTGTTTGAAAGTCAACCTTCGGCTTGGTCTTTCTTTTTCGAGTTCGCCTTCGGCCGTCCTCGTATTATTTTGTTGTTGGAAAGTCCACCTTCGGCTTGGTCTTTCTTTTCGAGTTCGCCTTCGGCCATCCTCGCGTTACCCTTTATTTGAAAGCCTACCTTCGGCTTGGTATTTCTTTTTCGAGGTCGCCTTCGGCCGTCCTCGTATTATTTTGTTGTTGGAAAGTCCACCTTTCGGCTTGGTATTCTTTTTTCGAGTTCGCCTTGGGCATCCTCGTGTTACCCTTTGTTTGAAAGTCCACCTTCGGTTTGGTCTTTTTTTTTCGAGGTCGCCTTCGGCCGTCCTCGTATTATCTTGGGTTTGAAAGTCCACCTTCGGCTTGGTCTTTCTTTTCGAGTTCTCCTTTGGGCGTCCTCATGTTACCCTTTGTTTGAAAGTCCACCTTCGGCTTGGTCTTTCTTTTTCGAGTTCGCCTTCGCCCATCCTCGTATTATCTTAGGTTTGAAAGTCCACCTTCGGCTTGGTCTTTCTTTTCGAGTTCGCCTTCGTCCGTCCTCGCTTTACCCTTTATTTGAAAGCCTACCTTCGGCTTAGTCTTTCTTTTCGAGTTCGCCTTCGGCCGTCCTCGTATTATTTTGTTGTTTGAAAGTCCACCTTCGGCTTTGTCTTTCTTTTTCGAGTTTGCCTTTGGCCGCCTTTGTATTATCTTGGGTTTGAAAGTCCACCTTCGGCTTGGTCTTTCTTTTCGAGTTTGCCTTCGGCCGTCCCCGTATTATCTTGGGTTTGAAAGTCCACCTTCGGCTTGGTCTTTCTTTTCGAGTTCGCATTCGGCCGTCCTCGTGTTACCCTTTGTTTGAAAGTCCACCTTCGGCTTGGTCTTTCTTTTTTGAGGTCGCCTTCGGCCATTCCCGTATTATCTTGGGTTTGAAAGTCCACCTTCGGCTTGGTCTTTCTTTTCGAGTTCGCCTTTGGCCGTCCTAGTGTTACCCTTTGTTTGAAAGTCCACCTACGGCTTGGTCTTTCTTTTTTGAGTTCGCCTTCGGACGTCCTCGTATTATTTTGTTGTTGGAAAGTCCACCTTCGGCTTGGTCTTTCTTTTTCGAGTTCGCCTTCGGTCGTCCTTGTATTATCTTGGGTTTGAAAGTCCACCTTCGGCTTGGTCTTTCTTTTCGAGTTCGCCTTCGGCCATCCTCGCGTTACCCTTTATTTGAAAGCCTACCTTCGGCTTGCTCTTTCTTTTTCGAGGTCGCCTTCGGCCGTCCTCGTATTATTTTGTTGTTGGAAAGTCCACCTTCGGCTTGGTGTTTCTTTTTCGAGTTCGCCTTCGGTCGTCCTTGTATTATCTTGGGTTTGAAAGTCCACCTTCGGCTTGGTCTTTCTTTTCGAGTTCGCCTTCGGCCATCCTCGCGTTACCCTTTATTTGAAAGTCCACCTTCGGCTTGGTCTTTCTTTTTCGAGGTCGCCTTCGGCCGTCCTCGTATTATTTTGTTGTTGGAAAGTCCACCTTCGGCTTGGTCTTTCTTTTTCGAGTTCGCCTTCGGTCGTCCTTGTATTATCTTGGGTTTGAAAGTCCACCTTCGGCTTGGTCTTTCTTTTCGAGTTCGCCTTCGGCCATCCTCGTGTTACCCTTTGTTTGAAAGTCCACCTTCGGCTTGGTCTTTCTTTTTCGAGGTCTCCTTCGGCCGTCCTCGTATTATCTTGGGTTTGAAAGTCCACCTACGGCTTGGCATTTCTTTTCGAGTTTGCCTTTGGCCGTCCTCGTGTTACCCTTTGTTTGAAAGTCCACCTTCGGCTTGGTCTTTCTTTTTCGAGTTCGCCTTCGGCCGTCCTCGTATTATCTTAGGTTTGAAAGTCCACCTTCGGCTTGGTCTTTCTTTTGGAGTTCGCCTTCGTCCGTCCTCGCTTTACCCTTTATTTGAAAGCCTACCTTCGGCTTAGTCTTTGTTTTCGAGTTCGCCTTCGGCCGTGCTCGTATTATTTTGTTTTTTGAAAGTCCACCTTCGGTTTTGTCTTTCTTTTTCGAGTTTGCCTTTGGCCGTCTTTGTATTATCTTGGGTTTTAAAGTCCACCTTCGGCTTGGTCTTTCTTTTCGAGTTCGCCTTCGGCCATCCTCGCGTTACCCTTTATTTGAAAGTCCACCTTCGGCTTGGTCTTTCTTTTTCGAGGTCGCCTTCGGCCGTCCTCGTATTATTTTGTTGTTGGAAAGTCCACCTTCGGCTTGGTCTTTCTTTTTCGAGTTCGCCTTCGGTCGTCCTTGTATTATCTTGGGTTTGAAAGTCCACCTTCGGCTTGGTCTTTCTTTTCGAGTTCGCCTTCGGCCATCCTCGTGTTACCCTTTGTTTGAAAGTCCACCTTCGGCTTGGTCTTTCTTTTTCGAGGTCTCCTTCGGTCGTCCTCGTATTATCTTGGGTTTGAAAGTCCACCTACGGCTTGGCCTTTCTTTTCGAGTTTGCCTTTGGCCGTCCTCGTGTTACCCTTTGTTTGAAAGTCCACCTTCGGCTTGGTCTTTCTTTTTCGAGTTCGCCTTCGGCCGTCCTCGTATTATCTTAGGTTTGAAAGTCCACCTTCGGCTTGGTCTTTCTTTTCGTGTTCGCCTTCGTCCGTCCTCGCTTTACCCTTTATTTGAAAGCCTACCTTCGGCTTAGTCTTTGTTTTCGAGTTCGCCTTCGGCCGTCCTCGTATTATTTTGTTGTTTGAAAGTCCACCTTCGATTTTGTCTTTATTTTTCGAGTTTGCCTTTGGCCGTCTTTGTATTATCTTGGGTTTGAAAGTCCACCTTCGGCTTGGTCTTTCTTTTCGAGTTCGCCTTCGGCCATCCTCGCGTTACCCTTTATTTGAAAGCCTGCCTTCGGCTTGGTCTTTCTTTTCCGAGGTCGCCTTCGGCCGTCCTCGTATTATTTTGTTGTTGGAAAGTCCACCTTCGGCTTGGTCTTTCTTTTTCGAGTTCGCCTTCGGTCGTCCTTGTATTAACTTGGGTTTGAAAGTCCACCTTCGGCTTGGTCTTTCTTTTCGAGTTCGCCTTCGGCCATCCTCGTGTTACCCTTTGTTTGAAAGTCCACCTTCGGCTTGGTCTTTCTTTTTCGAGTTCGCCTTTGGCCGCCCTCGTATTATCTTAGGTTTGAAAGTCCACCTTCGGCTTGGTCTTTCTTTTCGAGTTCGCCTTCGTCTGTCCTCGCTTTACCCTTTATTTGAAAGCCTACCTTCGGCTTAGTCTTTGTTTTCGAGTTCGCCTTCGGCCGTCCTCGTATTATTTTGTTGTTTGAAAGTCCTCCTTCGGTTTTGTCTTTCTTTTTCGAGTTTGCCTTTGGCCGTCTTTGTATTATCTTGGGTTTGAAAGACCACATTCGGCTTGGTCTTTCTTTTCGAGTTCGCCTTCGGCCGTCCCCGTATTATCTTGGGTTTGAAAGTCCACCTTCGGCTTGGTCTTTCTTTTCGAGTTCGCATTCGGCCGTCCTCGTGTTACCCTTTGTTTGAAAGTCCACCTTCGGCTTGGTCTTTCTTTTTCGAGGTCGCCTTCGGCCGTTCCCGTATTATCTTGGGTTTGAAAGTCCACCTTCGGCTTGGTCTTTCTTTTCGAGTTCGCCTTTGGCCGTCCTCGTGTTATCCTTTGTTTGAAAGTCAACCTTCGGCTTGGTCTTTCTTTTTCGAGTTCGCCTTCGGCCGTCCTCGTATTATTTTGTTGTTGGAAAGTCCACCTTCGGCTTGGTCTTTCTTTTCGAGTTCGCCTTCGGCCATCCTCGCGTTACCCTTTATTTGAAAGCCTACCTTCGGCTTGGTATTTCTTTTTCGAGGTCGCCTTCGGCCGTCCTCGTATTATTTTGTTGTTGGAAAGTCCACCTTTCGGCTTGGTATTCTTTTTTCGAGTTCGCCTTGGGCATCCTCGTGTTACCCTTTGTTTGAAAGTCCACCTTCGGTTTGGTCTTTTTTTTTCGAGGTCGCCTTCGGCCGTCCTCGTATTATCTTGGGTTTGAAAGTCCACCTTCGGCTTGGTCTTTCTTTTCGAGTTCGCCTTTGGCCGTCCTCATGTTACCCTTTGTTTGAAAGTCCACCTTCGGCTTGGTCTTTCTTTTTCGAGTTCGCCTTCGGCCGTCCTCGTATTATCTTAGGTTTGAAAGTCCACCTTCGGCTTGGTCTTTCTTTTCGAGTTCGCCTTCGTCCGTCCTCGCTTTACCCTTTATTTGAAAGCCTACCTTCGGCTTAGTCTTTCTTTTCGAGTTCGCCTTCGGCCGTCCTCGTATTATTTTGTTGTTTGAAAGTCCACCTTCGGCTTTGTCTTTCTTTTTCGAGTTTGCCTTTGGCCGCCTTTGTATTATCTTGGGTTTGAAAGTCCACCTTCGGCTTGGTCTTTCTTTTCGAGTTTGCCTTCGGCCGTCCCCGTATTATCTTGGGTTTGAAAGTCCACCTTCGGCTTGGTCTTTCTTTTCGAGTTCGCATTCGGCCGTCCTCGTGTTACCCTTTGTTTGAAAGTCCACCTTCGGCTTGGTCTTTCTTTTTTGAGGTCGCCTTCGGCCATTCCCGTATTATCTTGGGTGTGAAAGTCCACCTTCGGCTTGGTCTTTCTTTTCGAGTTCGCCTTTGGCCGTCCTAGTGTTACCCTTTGTTTGAAAGTCCACCTTCAGCTTGGTCTTTCTTTTTCGAGTTCGCCTTCGGCCGTCCTCGTATTATTTTGTTGTTGGAAAGTCCACCTTCGGCTTGGTCTTTCTTTTTCGAGTTCGCCTTCGGTCGTCCTTGTATTATCTTGGGTTTGAAAGTCCACCTTCGGCTTGGTCTTTCTTTTCGAGTTCGCATTCGGCCGTCCTCGTGTTACCCTTTGTTTGAAAGTCCACCTTCGGCTTGGTCTTTCTTTTTCGAGGTCGCCTTCGGCCGTTCCCGTATTATCTTGGGTTTGAAAGTCCACCTTCGGCTTGGTCTTTCTTTTCGAGTTCGCCTTTGGCCGTCCTCGTGTTATCCTTTGTTTGAAAGTCAACCTTCGGCTTGGTCTTTCTTTTTCGAGTTCGCCTTCGGTCGTCCTCGTATTATTTTGTTGTTGGAAAGTCCACCTTCGGCTTGGTCTTTCTTTTCGAGTTCGCCTTCGGCCATCCTCGCGTTACCCTTTATTTGAAAGCCTACCTTCGGCTTGGTATTTCTTTTTCGAGGTCGCCTTCGGCCGTCCTCGTATTATTTTGTTGTTGGAAAGTCCACCTTTCGGCTTGGTATTCTTTTTTCGAGTTCGCCTTGGGCATCCTCGTGTTACCCTTTATTTGAAAGTCCACCTTCGGTTTGGTCTTTTTTTTTCGAGGTCGCCTTCGGCCGTCCTCGTATTATCTTGGGTTTGAAAGTCCACCTTCGACTTGGTCTTTCTTTTCAAGTTCGCCTTTGGCCGTCCTCATGTTACCCTTTGTTTGAAAGTCCACCTTCGGCTTGGTCTTTCTTTTTCGAGTTCGCCTTCGGCCGTCCTCGTATTATCTTAGATTTGAAAGTCCACCTTCAGCTTGGTCTTTCTTTTCGAGTTCGCCTTCGTCCGTCCTCGCTTTACCCTTTATTTGAAAGCCTACCTTCGGCTTAGTCTTTCTTTTAGAGTTCGCCTTCGGCCGTCCTCGTATTATTTTGTTGTTTGAAAGTCCACCTTCGGCTTTGTCTTTCTTTTTCGAGTTTGCCTTTGGCCGCCTTTGTATTATCTTGGGTTTGAAAGTCCACCTTCGGCTTGGTCTTTCTTTTCGAGTTTGCCTTCGGCCGTCCCCGTATTATCTTGGGTTTGAAAGTCCACCTTCGGCTTGGTCTTTCTTTTCGAGTTCGCATTCGGCCGTCCTCGTGTTACCCTTAGTTTGAAAGTCCACCTTCGGCTTGGTCTTTCTTTTTTGAGGTCGCCTTCGGCCATTCCCGTATTATCTTGGGTGTGAAAGTCCACCTTCGGCTTGGTCTTTCTTTTCAAGTTCGCCTTTGGCCGTCCTAGTGTTACCCTTTGTTTGAAAGTCCACCTTCGGCTTGGTCTTTCTTTTTCGAGTTCGCCTTCGGCCGTCCTCGTATTATTTTGTTGTTGGAAAGTCCACCTTCGGCTTGGTCTTTCTTTTTCGAGTTCGCCTTCGGTCGTCCTTGTATTATCTTGGGTTTGAAAGTCCACCTTCGGCTTGGTCTTTCTTTTCGAGTTCGCATTCGGCCATCCTCGTGTTACCCTTTGTTTGAAAGTCCACCTTCGGCTTGGTCTTTCTTTTTCGAGGTCGCCTTCGGCCGTTCCTGTATTATCTTGGGTTTGAAAGTCCACCTTCGGCTTGGTCTTTCTTTTCTAGTTCGCCTTTGGCCGTCCTCGTGTTATCCTTTGTTTGAAAGTCAACCTTCGGCTTGGTCTTTCTTTTTCGAGTTCGCCTTCGGCCGTCCTCGTATTATTTTGTTGTTGGAAAGTCCACCTTCGGCTTGGTCTTTCTTTTCGAGTTCGCCTTCGGCCATCCTCGCGTTACCCTTTATTTGAAAGCCTACCTTCGGCTTGGTATTTCTTTTTCGAGGTCGCCTTCGGCCGTCCTCGTATTATTTTGTTGTTGGAAAGTCCACCTTTCGGCTTGGTATTCTTTTTTCGAGTTCGCCTTGGGAATCCTCGTGTTACCCTTTGTTTGAAAGTCCACCTTCGGTTTGGTCTTTTTTTTTCGAGGTCGCCTTCGGCCGTCCCCGTATTATCTTGGGTTTGAAAGTCCTCCTTCGGCTTGGTCTTTCTTTTCGAGTTTGCCTTTGGCCGTCCTCGTGTTACCCTTTGTTTGGAAGTCCACCTTCGGCTTGGTCTTTCTTTTTCGAGTTCGCCTTCGGCCGTCCTCGTATTATCTTAGGTTTGAAAGTCCACCTTCGGCTTGGTCTTTCTTTTCGAGTTCGCCTTCGTCCGTCCTCGCTTTACCCTTTATTTGAAAGCCTACCTTCGGCTTAGTCTTTCTTTTCGAGTTCGCCTTCGGCCGTCCTCGTATTATTTTGTTGTTTGAAAGTCCACCTTCGGCTTTGTCTTTCTTTTTCGAGTTTGCCTTTGGCCGCCTTTGTATTATCTTGGGTTTGAAAGTCCACCTTCGGCTTGGTCTTTCTTTTCGAGTTTGCCTTCGGCCGTCCCCGTATTATCTTGGGTTTGAAAGTCCACCTTCGGCTTGGTCTTTCTTTTCGAATTCGTATTCGGCCGTCCTCGTGTTACCCTTTGTTTGAAAGTCCACCTTCGGCTTGGTCTTTCTTTTTTGAGGTCGCCTTCGGCCATTCCCGTATTATCTTGGGTTTGAAAGTCCACCTTCGGCTTGGTCTTTCTTTTCGAGTTCGCCTTTGGCCGTCCTAGTGTTACCCTTTGTTTGAAAGTCCACCTTCGGCTTGGTCTTTCTTTTTCGAGTTCGCCTTCGGCCGTCCTCGTATTATTTTGTTGTTGGAAAGTCCACCTTCGGCTTGGTCTTTCTTTTTCGAGTTCGCCTTCGGTCGTCCTTGTATTATCTTGGGTTTGAAAGTCCACCTTCGGCTTGGTCTTTCTTTTCGAGTTCACCTTCGGCCATCCTCGCGTTACCCTTTATTTGAAAGCCTACCTTCGGCTTGCTCTTTCTTTTTCGAGGTCGCCTTCGGCCGTCCTCGTATTATTTTGTTGTTGGAAAGTCCACCTTCGGCTTGGTGTTTCTTTTTCGAGTTCGCCTTCAGTCGTCCTTGTATTATCTTGGGTTTGAAAGTCCACCTTCGGCTTGGTCTTTCTTTTCGAGTTCGCCTTCGGCCATCCTCGTGTTACCCTTTGTTTGAAAGTCCACCTTCGGCTTGGTCTTTCTTTTTCGAGGTCTCCTTCGGCCGTCCTCGTATTATCTTGGGTTTGAAAGTCCACCTACGGCTTGGCCTTTCTTTTCGAGTTTGCCTTTGGCCGTCCTCGTGTTACCCTTTGTTTGAAAGTCCACCTTCGGCTTGGTCTTTCTTTTTCGAGTTCGCCTTCGGCCGTCCTCGTATTATCTTAGGTTTGAAAGTCCACCTTCGGCTTGGTCTTTCTTTTCGAGTTCGCCTTCGTCCGTCCTCGCTTTACCCTTTATTTGAAAGCCTACCTTGGGCTTAGTCTTTGTTTTCGAGTTCGCCTTCGGCCGTCCTCGTATTATTTTGTTGTTTGAAAGTCCACCTTCGGTTTTGTCTTTCTTTTTCGAGTTTGCCTTTGGCCGTCTTTGTATTATCTTGGGTTTGAAAGTCCACCTTCGGCTTGGTCTTTCTTTTCGAGTTCGCCTTCGGCCATCCTCGCGTTACCCTTTATTTGAAAGCCTACCTTCGGCTTGGTCTTTCTTTTTCGAGGTCGCCTTCGGCCGTCCTCGTATTATTTTGTTGTTGGAAATTCCACCTTCGGCTTGGTCTTTCTTTTTCGAGTTTGCCTTCGGTCGTCCTTGTATTATCTTGGGTTTGAAAGTCCACCTTCGGCTTGGTCTTTCTTTTCGAGTTCGCCTTCGACCATCCTCGTGTTACCCTTTGTTTCAAAGTCCACCTTCGGCTTAGTCTTTCTTTTTCGAGTTCGCCTTCGGTCATCCTCGTATTATCTTAGGTTTGAAAGTCCACCTTCGGCTTGGTCTTTCTTTTCGAGTTCGCCTTCGTCCGTCCTCGCTTTACCCTTTATTTGAAAGCCTACCTTCGGCTTAGTCTTTGTTTTCGAGTTCGCCTTCGGCCGTCCTCGTATTATTTTGTTGTTTGAAAGTCCACCTTCGGTTTTGTCTTTCTTTTTCGAGTTTGCCTTTGGCCGTCTTTGTATTATCTTGGGTTTAAAAGTCCACCTTCGGCTTGGTCTTTCTTTTCGAGTTCGCCTTCGGCCGTCCCCGTATTATCTTGGGTTTGAAAGTCCACCTTCGGCTTGGTCTTTCTTTTCGAGTTCGCATTCGGCCGTCCTCGTGTTACCCTTTGTTTGAAAGTCCACGTTCGGCTTGGTCTTTCTTTTTCGAGGTCGCCTTCGGCCGTTCCCGTATTATCTTGGGTTTGAAAGTCCACCTTCGGCTTGGTCTTTCTTTTCGAGTTCGCCTTTGGCCGTCCTCGTGTTATCCTTTGTTTGAAAGTCCACCTTCGGCTTGGTCTTTCTTTTTCGAGTTCGCCTTCGGCCGTCCTCGTATTATTTTGTTGTTGGAAAGTCCACCTTCGGCTTGGTCTTTCTTTTCGAGTTCGCCTTCGGCCATCCTCGCGTTACCCTTTATTTGAAAGCCTACCTTCGGCTTGGTCTTTCTTTTTCGAGGTCGCCTTCGGCCGTCCTCGTATTATTTTGTTGTTGGAAAGTCCACCTTTCGGCTTGGTATTCTTTTTTCGAGTTCGCCTTGGGCATCCTCGTGTTACCCTTTGTTTGAAAGTCCACCTTCGGTTTGGTCTTTTTTTTTCGAGGTCGCCTTCGGCCGTCCTCGTATTATCTTGGGTTTGAAAGTCCACCTTCGGCTTGGTCTTTTTTTTCGAGTTCGCATTCGGCCGTCCTCGTGTTACCCTTTGTTTGAAAGTCCACCTTCGGCTTGGTCTTTCTTTTTTGAGGTCGCCTTCGGCCATTCCCGTATTATCTTGGGTTTGAAAGTCCACCTTCGGCTTGGTCTTTCTTTTCGAGTTCGCCTTTGGCCGTCCTAGTGTTACCCTTTGTTTGAAAGTCCACCTTCGGCTTGGTCTTTCTTTTTCGAGTTCGCCTTCGGTCGTCCTCGTATTATTTTGTTGTTGGAAAGTCCACCTTCGGCTTTGTCTTTCTTTTTCGAGTTTGCCTTTGGCCGCCTTTGTATTATCTTGGGTTTGAAAGTCCACCTTCGGCTTGGTCTTTCTTTTCGAGTTTGCCTTCGGCCGTCCCCGTATTATCTTGGGTTTGAAAGTCCACCTTCGGCTTGGTCTTTCTTTTCGAGTTCGCATTCGGCCGTCCTCGTGTTACCCTTTGTTTGAAAGTCCACCTTCGGCTTGGTCTTTGTTTTTTGAGGTCGCCTTCGGCCATTCCCGTATTATCTTGGGTTTGAAAGTCCACCTTCGGCTTGGTCTTTTTTTTGAGTTCGCCTTTGGTCGTCCTAGTGTTACCCTTTGTTTGAAAGTCCACCTTCGGCTTGGTCTTTCTTTTTCGAGTTCGCCTTCGGCCGTCCCCGTATTATTTTGTTGTTGGAAAGTCCACCTTCGGCTTGGTCTTTCTTTTTCGAGTTCGCCTTAGGTCGTCCTTGTATTATCTTGGGTTTGAAAGTCCATCTTTGGCTTGGTCTTTCTTTTCGAGTTCGCCTTCGGCCATCCTCGCGTTACCCTTTATTTGAAAGCCTACCTTCGGCTTGGTCTTTCTTTTTCGAGGTCGCCTTCGGCCGTCCTCGTATTATTTTGTTGTTGGAAAGTCCACCTTCGGCTTGGTCTTTCTTTTTCGAGTTCGCCATCATCCGTCCTCGTATTATCTTAGGTTTGAAAGTCCACCTTCGGCTTGGTCTTTCTTTTCGAGTTCGCCTTCGGCCATCCTCGCGTTACCCTTTATTTGAAAGTCCACCTTCGGCTTGGCCTTTCTTTTTCGAGTTCGCCTTCGGTCGTCCTTGTATTATCTTGGGTTTGAAAGTCCACCTTCGGCCATCCTCGTGTTACCCTTTGTTTGAAAGTCCACCTTCGGCTTGGTCTTTCTTTTTCGAGTTCGCCTTCGGCCGTCCTCGTATTATCTTAGGTTTGAAAGTCCACCTTCGGCTTGGTCTTTCTTTTCGAGTTCGCCTTCGTCCGTCCTCGCTTTACCCTTTATTTGAAAGCCTACCTTCGGCTTAGTCTTTCTTTTCGAGTTCGCCTTCGGCCGTCCTCGTATTATTTTGTTGTTTGAAAGTCCACCTTCGGCTTTGTCTTTCTTTTTCGAGTTTGCCTTTGGCCGCCTTTGAATTATCTTGGGTTTGAAAGTCCACCTTCGGCTTGGTCTTTCTTTTCGAGTTTGCCTTCGGCCGTCCCCGTATTATCTTGGGTTTGAAAGTTCCCCTTCGGCTTGGTCTTTCTTTTCGAGTTCGCATTCGGCCGTCCTCGTGTTACCCTTTGTTTGAAAGTCCACCTTCGGCTTGGTCTTTCTTTTTTGAGGTCGCCTTCGGCCATTCCCGTATTATCTTGGGTGTGAAAGTCCACCTTCGGCTTGGTCTTTCTTTTCGAGTTCGCCTTTGGCTGTCCTAGTGTTACCCTTTGTTTGAAAGTCCACCTTCGGCTTGGTCTTTCTTTTTCGAGTTCGCCTTCGGCCGTCCTCGTATTATTTTGTTATTGGAAAGTCCACCTTCGGCTTGGTCTTTCTTTTTCGAGTTCGCCTTCGGTCGTCCTTGTATTATCTTGGGTTTGAAAGTCCACCTTCGGCTTGGCCTTTCTTTTCGAGTTCGCCTTCGGCCATCCTCGCGTTACCCTTTATTTGAAAGCCTACCTTCGGCTTGCTCTTTCTTTTTCGAGGTCACCTTCGGCCGTCCTCGTTTTATTTTGTTGTTGGAAAGTCCACCTTCGGCTTGGTGTTTCTTTTTCGAGTTCGCCTTCGGTCGTCCTTGTATTATCTTGGGTTTGAAAGTCCACCTTCGGCTTGGTCTTTCTTTTCGAGTTCGCCTTCGGCCATCCTCGCGTTACCCTTTATTTGAAAGTCCACCTTCGGCTTGGTCTTTCTTTTTCGAGGTCGCCTTCGGCCGTCCTCGTATTATTTTGTTGTTGGAAAGTCCACCTTCGGCTTGGTCTTTCTTTTTCGAGTTCGCCTTCGGTCGTCCTTGTATTATCTTGGGTTTGAAAGTCCACCTTCGGCTTGGTCTTTCTTTTCGAGTTCGCCTTCGGCCATCCTCGTGTTACCCTTTGTTTGAAAGTCCACCTTCGGCTTGGTCTTTCTTTTTCGAGGTCTCCTTCGGCCGTCCTCGTATTATCTTGGGTTTGAAAGTCCACCTACGGCTTGGCCTTTCTTTTCGAGTTTGCCTTTGGCCGTCCTCGTGTTACCCTTTGTTTGAAAGTCCACCTTCGGCTTGGTCTTTCTTTTTCGAGTTCGCCTTCGGCCGTCCTCGTATTATCTTAGGTTTGAAAGTCCACCTTCGGCTTGGTCTTTCTTTTCGAGTTCGCCTTCGTCCGTCCTCGCTTTACCCTTTATTTGAAAGCCTACCTTCGACTTAGTCTTTGTTTTCGAGTTCGCCTTCGGCCGTCCTCGTATTATATTGTTGTTTGAAAGTCCACCTTCGGTTTTGTCTTTCTTTTTCGAGTTTGCCTTTGGCCGTCTTTGTATTATCTTGGGTTTGAAAGTCCACCTTCGGCTTGGTCTTTCTTTTCGAGTTCGCCTTCGGCCATCCTCGCGTTACCCTTTATTTGAAAGCCTACCTTCGGCTTGGTCTCTCTTTTTCGAGGTGGCCTTCGGCCGTCCTCGTATTATTTTCTTGTTGGAAATTCCACCTTCGGCTTGGTCTTTCTTTTTCGAGTTCGCCTTCGGTCGTCCTTGTATTATCTTGGGTTTGAAAGTCCACCTTCGGCTTGGTCTTTCTTTTCGAGTTCGCCTTCGGCCATCCTCGTGTTACCCTTTGTTTCAAAGTCCACCTTCGGCTTGGTCTTTCTTTTTCGAGTTCGCCTTCGGTCGTCCTCGTATTATCTTAGGTTTGAAAGTCCACCTTCGGCTTGGTCTTTCTTTTCGAGTTCGCCTTCGTCCGTCCTCGCTTTACCCTTTATTTGAAAGCCTACCTTCGGCTTAGTCTTTGTTTTAGAGTTCGCCTTCGGCCGTCCTCGTATTATTTTGTTGTTTGAAAGTCCACCTTCGGTTTTGTCTTTCTTTTTCGAGTTTGCCTTTGGCCGTCTTTGTATTATCTTGGGTTTGAAAGTCCACCTTCGGCTTGGTCTTTCTTTTCGAGTTCGCCTTCGGCCGACCCCGTATTATCTTGGGTTTGAAAGTCCACCTTCGGCTTGGTCTTTCTTTTCGAGTTCGCATTCGGCCGTCCTCGTGTTACCCTTTGTTTGAAAGTCCACCTTCGGCTTGGTCTTTCTTTTTCGAGGTCGCCTTCGGCCGTTCCCGTATTATCTTGGGTTTGAAAGTCCACCTTCGGCTTGGTCTTTCTTTTCGAGTTCGCCTTTGGCCGTCCTCGGGTTATCCTTTGTTTGAAAGTCCACCTTCGGCTTGGTCTTTCTTTTTCGAGTTCGCCTTCGGCCGTCCTCGTATTATTTTGTTGTTGGAAAGTCCACCTTCGGCTTGGTCTTTCTTTTCGAGTTCGCCTTCGGCCATCCTCGCGTTACCCTTTATTTGAAAGCCTACCTTCGGCTTGGTCTTTCTTTTTCGAGGTCGCCTTCGGCCATCCTCGTATTATTTTGTTGTTGGAAAGTCTACCTTTCGGCTTGGTATTCTTTTTTCGAGTTCGCCTTGGGCATCCTCGTGTTACCCTTTGTTTGAAAGTCCACCTTCGGTTTGGTCTTTTTTTTTTGAGGTCGCCTTCGGCCGTCCTCGTATTATCTTGGGTTTGAAAGTCCACCTTCGGCTTGGTCTTTCTTTTCGAGTTCGCATTCGGCCGTCCTCGTGTTACCCTTTGTTTGAAAGTCCACCTTCAGCTTGGTCTTTCTTTTTTGAGGTCGCCTTCGGCCATTCCCGTATTATCTTGGGTTTGAAAGTCCACCTTCGGCTTGGTCTTTCTTTTCGAGTTCGCCTTTGGCCGTCCTAGTGTTACCCTTTGTTTGAAAGTCCACCTTCGGCTTGGTCTTTCTTTTTCGAGTTCGCCTTCGGCCGTCCTCGTATTATTTTGTTGTTGGAAAGTCCACCTTCGGCTTTGTCTTTCTTTTTCGAGTTTGCCTTTGGCCGCTTTTGTATTATCTTGGGTTTTAAAGTCCACCTTCGGCTTGGTCTTTCTTTTCGAGTTTGCCTTCGGCCGTCCCCGTATTATCTTGGGTTTGAAAGTCCACCTTCGGCTTGGTCTTTCTTTTTTGAGGTCGCCTTCGGCCATTCCCGTATTATCTTGGGTTTGAAAGTCCACCTTCGGCTTGGTCTTTCTTTTCGAGTTCGCCTTTGGTCGTCCTAGTGTTACACTTTGTTTGAAAGTCCACCTTCGGCTTGGTCTTTCTTTTTCGAGTTCGCCTTCTGCCGTCCTCGTATTATTTTGTTGTTGGAAAGTCCACCTTCGGCTTGGTCTTTCTTTTTCGAGTTCGCCTTCGGTCGTCCTTGTATTATCTTGGGTTTGAAAGTCCACCTTTGGCTTGGTCTTTCTTTTCGAGTTCGCCTTCGGCCATCCTCGCGTTACCCTTTATTTGAAAGCCTACCTTCGGCTTGGTCTTTCTTTTTCGAGGTCGCCTTCGGCCGTCCTCGTATTATTTTGTTGTTGGAAAGTCCACCTTCGGCTTGGTCTTTCTTTTTCGAGTTCGCTTTCGGTCGTCCTTGTATTATCTTGGGTTTGAAAGTCCACCTTCGGCTTGGTCTTTCTTTTCGAGTTCGCCTTCGGCCATCCTCGCGTTACCCTTTATTTGAAAGTCCACCTTCGGCTTGGTCTTTCTTTTTTGAGGTCGCCTTCGGCCATTCCCGTATTATCTTGGGTTTGAAAGTCCACCTTCGGCTTGGTCTTTCTTTTCGAGTTCGCCTTTGGTCGTCCTAGTGTTACTCTTTGTTTGAAAGTCCACCTTCGGCTTGGTCTTTCTTTTTCGAGTTCGCCTTCTGCCGTCCTCGTATTATTTTGTTGTTGGAAAGTCCACCTTCGGCTTGGTCTTTCTTTTTCGAGTTCGCCTTCGGTCGTCCTTGTATTATCTTGGGTTTGAAAGTCCACCTTTGGCTTGGTCTTTCTTTTCGAGTTCGCCTTCGGCCATCCTCGCGTTACCCTTTATTTGAAAGCCTACCTTCGGCTTGGTCTTTCTTTTTCGAGGTCGCCTTCGGCCGTCCTCGTATTATTTTGTTGTTGGAAAGTCCACCTTCGGCTTGGTCTTTCTTTTTCGAGTTCGCCTTCGGTCGTCCTTGTATTATCTTGGGTTTGAAAGTCCACCTTCGACTTGGTCTTTCTTTTCGAGTTCGCCTTCGGCCATCCTCGCGTTACCCTTTGTTTGAAAGTCCACCTTCGGCTTGGTCTTTCTTTTTCGAGGTCGCCTTCGGCCGTCCTCGTATTATTTTGTTGTTGGAAAGTCCACCTTCGGCTTGGTCTTTCTTTTTCGAGTTCGCCTTCGGTCGTCCTTGTATTATCTTGGGTTTGAAAGTCTACCTTCGGCTTGGTCTTTCTTTTTCGAGTTCGCCTTCGGCCGTCCTCGTATTATTTTGTTGTTTGAAAGTCCACCTTCGGTTTTGTCTTTCTTTTTCGAGTTTGCCTTTGGCCGTCTTTTTATTATCTTGGGTTTGAAAGACCACATTCGGCTTGGTCTTTCTTTTCGAGTTCGCCTTCGCCCGTCCCCGTATTATCTTGGGTTTGAAAGTCCACCTTCGGCTTGGTCTTTCTTTTCGAGTTCGCATTCGGCCGTCCTCGTGTTACCCTTTGTTTGAAAGTCCACCTTCGGCTTGGTCTTTCTTTTTCGAGGTCGCCTTCGGCCGTTCCCGTATTATCTTGGGTTTGAAAGTCCACCTTCGGCTTGGTCTTTCTTTTCGAGTTCGCCTTTGGTCGTCCTCGTGTTATCCTTTGTTTGAAAGTCAACCTTCGGCTTGGTCTTTCTTTTTCGAGTTCGCCTTCGGCCGTCCTCGTATTATTTTGTTGTTGGAATGTCCACCTTCGGCTTGGTCTTTCTTTTCGAGTTCGCCTTCGGCCATCCTCGCGTTACCCTTTATTTGAAAGCCTACCTTCGGCTTGGTATTTCTTTTTCGAGGTCGCCTTCGGCCGTCCTCGTATTATTTTGTTGTTGGAAAGTCCACCTTTCGGCTTGGTATTCTTTTTTCGAGTTCGCCTTGGGCATCCTCGTGTTACCCTTTGTTTGAAAGTCCACCTTCGGTTTGGTCTTTCTTTTTCGAGTTCGCCTTCGGCCGTCCTCGTATTATTTTGTTGTTGGAATGTCCACCTTCGGCTTGGTCTTTCTTTTCGAGTTCGCCTTTGGCCGTCCTCGTGTTACCCTTTGTTTGAAAGTCCACCTTCGGCTTGGTCTTTCTTTTTCGAGTTCGCCTTCGGCCGTCCTCGTATTATCTTAGGTTTGAAAGTCCACCTTCGGCTTGGTCTTTCTTTTCGAGTTCGCCTTCGTCCGTCCTCTCTTTACCCTTTATTTGAAAGCCTACCTTCGGCTTAGTCTTTCTTTTCGAGTTCGCCTTCGGCCGTCCTCGTATTATTTTGTTGTTTGAAAGTCCACCTTCGGCTTTGTCTTTCTTTTTCGAGTTTGCCTTTGGCCGCCTTTGTATTATCTTGGGTTTGAAAGTCCACCTTCGGCTTGGTCTTTCTTTTCGAGTTTGCCTTCGGCCGTCCCCGTATTATGTTGGGTTTGAAAGTCCACCTTCGGCTTGGTCTTTCTTTTCGAGTTCGCATTCGGCCTTCCTCGTGTTACCCTTTGTTTGAAAGTCCACCTTCGGCTTGGTCTTTCTTTTTTGAGGTCGCCTTCGGCCATTCCCGTATTATCTTGGGTTTGAAAGTCCACCTTCGGCTTGGTCTTTCTTTTCGAGTTCGCCTTTGGCCGTCCTAGTGTTACCCTTTGTTTGAAAGTCCACCTTCGGTTTGGTATTTCTTTTTCGAGTTCGCCTTCGGCCGTCCTCGTATTATTTTGTTGTTGGAAAGTCCACCTTCGGCTTGGTCTTTCTTTTTCGAGTTCGCCTTCGGTCGTCCTTGTATTATCTTGGGTTTGAAAGTCCACCTTCGGCTTGGTCTTTCTTTTCGAGTTCGCCTTCGGCCATCCTCGCGTTACCCTTTATTTGAAAGCCTACCTTCGGCTTGCTCTTTCTTTTTCGAGGTCGCCTTCGGCCGTCCTCGTATTATTTTGTTGTTGGAAAGTCCACCTTCGGCTTGGTGTTTCTTTTTCGAGTTCGCCTTCGGTCGTCCTTGTATTATCTTGGGTTTGAAAGTCCACCTTCGGCTTGGTCTTTCTTTTCGAGTTCGCCTTCGGCCATCCTCGCGTTACCCTTTATTTGAAAGTCCACCTTCGGCTTGGTCTTTCTTTTTCGAGGTCGCCTTCGGCCGTCCTCGTATTATTTTGTTGTTGGAAAGTCCACCTTCGGCTTGGTCTTTCTTTTTCGAGTTCGCCTTCGGTCGTCCTTGTATTATCTTGGGTTTGAAAGTCCACCTTCGGCTTGGTCTTTCTTTTCGAGTTCTCCTTCGGCCATCCTCGTGTTACCCTTTGTTTGAAAGTCCACCTTCGGCTTGGTCTTTCTTTTTCGAGGTCTCCTTCGGCCGTCCTCGTATTATCTTGGGTTTGAAAGTCCACCTACGGCTTGGCCTTTCTTTTCGAGTTTGCCTTTGGCCGTCCTCGTGTTACCCTTTGTTTGAAAGTCCACCTTCGGCTTGGTCTTTCTTTTTCGAGTTCGCCTTCGGCCGTCCTCGTATTATCTTAGGTTTGAAAGTCCACCTTTGGCTTGGTCTTTCTTTTCGAGTTCGCCTTCGTCCGTCCTCGCTTTACCCTTTATTTGAAAGCCTACCTTCGGCTTAGTCTTTGTTTTGGAGTTCGCCTTCGGCCGTCCTCGTATTATTTTGTTGTTTGAAAGTCCACCTTCGGTTTTGTCTTTCTTTTTTGAGTTTGCCTTTGGCCGTCCTTGTATTATCTTGGGTTTGAAAGTCCACCTTCGGCTTGGTCTTTCTTTTCGAGTTCGCCTTCGGCCATCCTCGCGTTACCCTTTATTTGAAAGCCTACCTTCGGCTTGGTCTTTCTTTTTCGAGGTCGCCTTCGGCCGTCCTCGTATTATTTTGTTGTTGGAAAGTCCACCTTCGGCTTGGTCTTTCTTTTTCGAGTTCGCCTTCGGTCGTCCTTGTATTATCTTGGGTTTGAAAGTCCACCTTCGGCTTGGTCTTTCTTTTCGAGTTCGCCTTCGGCCATCCTCGTGTCACCCTTTGTTTCAAAGTCCACCTTCGGCTTGGTCTTTCTTTTTCGAGTTCGCCTTCGGCTGTCCTCGTATTATTTTGTTGTTGGAAAGTCCACCTTCGGCTTTGTATTTCTTTTTCGAGTTTGCATTTGGCCGCTTTTGTATTATCTTGGGTTTGAAAGTCCACCTTCGGCTTGGTCTTTCTTTTCGAGTTTGCCTTCGGCCGTCCCCGTATTATCTTGGGTTTGAAAGTCCACCTTCGGCTTGGTCTTTCTTTTCGAGTTCGCATTCGGCCGTCCTCGTGTTACCCTTTGTTTGAAAGTCCACCTTCGGCTTGGTCTTTCTTTTTTGAGGTCACCTTCGGCCATTCCCGTATTATCTTGGGTTTGAAAGTCCACCTTCGGCTTGGTCTTTCTTTTCGAGTTTGCCTTTGGTCGTCCAAGTGTTACCCTTTGTTTGAAAGTCCACCTTCGGCTTGGTCTTTCTTTTTCGAGTTCGCCTTCGGCCGTCCTCGTATTATTTTGTTGTTGGAAAGTCCACCTTCGGCTTGGTCTTTCTTTTTCGAGTTCGCCTTCGGTCGTCCTTGTATTATCTTGCGTTTGAAAGTCCACCTTTGGCTTGGTCTTTCTTTTCGAGTTCGCCTTCGGCCATCCTCGCGTTACCCTTTATTTGAAAGCCTACCTTCGGCTTGGTCTTTCTTTTTCGAGTTTGCCTTCGGCCGTCCTCGTATTATTTTGTTGTTGGAAAGTCCACCTTCGGCTTGGTCTTTCTTTTTCGAGTTCGCCTTCGGCCGTCCTCGTATTATTTTGTTGTTGGAATGTCCACCTTCGGCTTGGTCTTTCTTTTCGAGTTCGCCTTCGGCCATCCTCGCGTTACCCTTTATTTGAAAGCCTACCTTCGGCTTGGTATTTCTTTTTCGAGGTCGCCTTCGGCCGTCCTCGTATTATTTTGTTGTTGGAAAGTCCACCTTTCGGCTTGGTATTCTTTTTTCGAGTTCGCCTTGGGCATCCTCGTGTTACCCTTTGTTTGAAAGTCCACCTTCGGTTTGGTCTTTTTTTTTCGAGGTCGCCTTCGGCCGTCCTCGTATTATCTTGGGTTTGAAAGTCCACCTTCGGCTTGGTCTTTCTTTTCGAGTTCGCCTTTGGCCGTCCTCGTGTTACCCTTTGTTTGAAAGTCCACCTTCGGCTTGGTCTTTCTTTTTCGAGTTCGCCTTCGGCCGTCCTCGTATTATCTTAGGTTTGAAAGTCCACCTTCGGCTTGGTCTTTCTTTTCGAGTTCGCCTTCGTCCGTCCTCGCTTTACCCTTTATTTGAAAGCCTACCTTCGGCTTAGTCTTTCTTTTCGAGTTCGCCTTCGGCCGTCCTCGTATTATTTTGTTGTTTGAAAGTCCACCTTCGGCTTTGTCTTTCTTTTTCGAGTTTGCCTTTGGCCGCCTTTGTATTATCTTGGGTTTGAAATTCCACCTTCGGCTTGGTCTTTCTTTTCGAGTTTGCCTTCGGTCGTCCCCGTATTATCTTGGGTTTGAAAGTCCACCTTCGGCTTGGTCTTTCTTTTCGAGTTCGCATTCGGCCTTCCTCGTGTTACCCTTTGTTTGAAAGTCCACCTTCGGCTTGGTCTTTCTTTTTTGAGGTCGCCTTCGGCCATTCCCGTATTATCTTGGGTTTGAAAGTCCACCTTCGGCTTGGTCTTTCTTTTCGAGTTCGCCTTTGGCCGTCCTAGTGTTACCCATTGTTTGAAAGTCCACCTTCGGCTTGGTATTTCTTTTTCGAGTTCGCCTTCGGCCGTCCTCGTATTATTTTGTTGTTGGAAAGTCCACCTTCACCTTGGTCTTTCTTTTTCGAGTTCGCCTTCGGTCGTCCTTGTATTATCTTGGGTTTGAAAGTCCACCTTCGGCTTGGTCTTTCTTTTCGAGTTCGCCTTCGGCCATCCCCGCGTTACCCTTTATTTGAAAGCCTACCTTCGGCTTGCTCTTTCTTTTTCGAGGTCGCCTTCGGCCGTCCTCGTATTATTTTGTTGTTGGAAAGTCCACCTTCGGCTTGGTGTTTCTTTTTCGAGTTCGCCTTCGGTCGTCCTTGTATTATCTTGGGTTTGAAAGTCCACCTTCGGCTTGGTCTTTCTTTTCGAGTTCGCCTTCGGCCATCCTCGCGTTACCCTTTATTTGAAAGTCCACCTTCGGCTTGGTCTTTATTTTTCGAGGTCGCCTTCGGCCGTCCTCGTATTATTTTGTTGTTGGAAAGTCCACCTTCGGCTTGGTCTTTCTTTTTCGAGTTCGCCTTCGGTCGTCCTTGTATTATCTTGGGTTTGAAAGTCCACCTTCGGCTTGGTCTTTCTTTTCGAGTTCTCCTTCGGCCATCCTCGTGTTACCCTTTGTTTGAAAGTCCACCTTCGGCTTGGTCTTTCTTTTTCGAGGTCTCCTTCGGCTGTCCTCGTATTATCTTGGGTTTGAAAGTCCACCTACGGCTTGGCCTTTCTTTTCGAGTTTGCCTTTGGCCGTCCTCGTGTTACCCTTTGTTTGAAAGTCCACCTTCGGCTTGGTCTTTCTTTTTCGAGTTCGCCTTCGGCCGTCCTCGTATTATCTTAGGTTTGAAAGTCCACCTTTGGCTTGGTCTTTCTTTTCGAGTTCGCCTTCGTCCGTCCTCGCTTTACCCTTTATTTGAAAGCCTACCTTCGGCTTAGTCTTTGTTTTGGAGTTCGCCTTCGGCCGTCCTCGTATTATTTTGTTGTTTGAAAGTCCACCTTCGGTTTTGTCTTTCTTTTTTGAGTTTGCCTTTGGCCGTCTTTGTATTATCTTGGGTTTGAAAGTCCACCTTCGGCTTGGTCTTTCTTTTCGAGTTCGCCTTCGGCCATCCTCGCATTACCCTTTATTTGAAAGCCTACCTTCGGCTTGGTCTTTCTTTTTCGAGGTCGCCTTCGGCCGTCCTCGTATTATTTTGTTGTTAGAAATTCCACCTTCGGCTTGGTCTTTCTTTTTCGAGTTCGCCTTCGGTCGTCCTTGTATTATCTTGGGTTTGAAAGTCCACCTTCGGCTTGGTCTTTCTTTTCGAGTTCGCCTTCGGCCATCCTCGTGTTACCCTTTGTTTCAAAGTCCACCTTCGGCTTGGTCTTTCTTTTTCGAGTTCGCCTTCGGCTGTCCTCGTATTATTTTGTTGTTGGAAAGTCCACCTTCGGCTTTGTATTTCTTTTTCGAGTTTGCCTTTGGCCGCTTTTGTATTATCTTGGGTTTGAAAGTCCACCTTCGGCTTGGTCTTTCTTTTCGAGTTTGCCTTCGGTCGTCCCCGTATTATCTTGGGTTTGAAAGTCCACCTTCGGGTTGGTCTTTCTTTTCGAGTTCGCATTCGGCCGTCCTCGTGTTACCCTTTGTTTGAAAGTCCACCTTCGGCTTGGTCTTTCTTTTTTGAGGTCGCCTTCGGCCATTCCCGTATTATCTTGGGTTTGAAAGTCCACCTTCGGCTTGGTCTTTCTTTTCGAGTTCGCCTTCGGCCATCCTCGCGTTACCCTTTATTTGAAAGCCTACCTTCGGCTTGGTCTTTCTTTTTCGAGGTTGCCTTCGGCCGTCCTCGTATTATTTTGTTGTTGGAAAGTCCACCTTCGGCTTGGTCTTTCTTTTTCGAGTTCGCTTTCGGTCGTCCTTGTATTATCTTGGGTTTGAAAGTCCACCTTGGGCTTGGTCTTTCTTTTCGAGTTCGCCTTCGGCCATCCTCGCGTTACCCTTTATTTGAAAGTCCACCTTCGGCTTGGTCTTTCTTTTTCGAGGTCGCCTTCGGCCGTCCTCATATTATTTTGTTGTTGGAAAGTCCACCTTCGGCTTGGTCTTTCTTTTTCGAGTTCGCCTTCGGTCGTCCTTGTATTATCTTGGGTTTGAAAGTCCACCTTCGGCTTGGTCTTTCTTTTCGAGTTCGCCTTCGTCCGTCCTCGCGTTACCCTTTGTTTGAAAGCCTACCTTCGGCTTGGTCTTTCTTTTTCGAGGTCGCCTTCGGCCGTCCTCGTATTATTTTGTTGTTAGAAATTCCACCTTCGGCTTGGTCTTTCTTTTTCGAGTTCGCCTTCGGTCGTCCTTGTATTATCTTGGGTTTGAAAGTCCACCTTCGGCTTGGTCTTTCTTTTCGAGTTCGCCTTCGGCCATCCTCGTGTTACCCTTTGTTTCAAAGTCCACCTTCGGCTTGGTCTTTCTTTTTCGAGTTCGCCTTCGGCTGTCCTCGTATTATTTTGTTGTTGGAAAGTCCACCTTCGGCTTTGTATTTCTTTTTCGAGTTTGCCTTTGGCCGCTTTTGTATTATCTTGGGTTTGAAAGTCCACCTTCGGCTTGGTCTTTCTTTTCGAGTTTGCCTTCGGCCGTCCCCGTATTATCTTGGGTTTGAAAGTCCACCTTCGGCTTGGTCTTTCTTTTCGAGTTCGCATTCGGCCGTCCTCGTGTTACCCTTTGTTTGAAAGTCCACCTTCGGCTTGGTCTTTCTTTTTTGAGGTCGCCTTCGGCCATTCCCGTATTATCTTGGGTTTGAAAGTCCACCTTCGGCTTGGTCTTTCTTTTCGAGTTCGCCTTCGGCCATCCTCGCGTTACCCTTTATTTGAAAGCCTACCTTCGGCTTGGTCTTTCTTTTTCGAGGTTGCCTTCGGCCGTCCTCGTATTATTTTGTTGTTGGAAAGTCCACCTTCGGCTTGCTCTTTCTTTTTCGAGTTCGCTTTCGGTCGTCCTTGTATTATCTTGGGTTTGAAAGTCCACCTTGGGCTTGGTCTTTCTTTTCGAGTTCGCCTTCGGCCATCCTCGCGTTACCCTTTATTTGAAAGTCCACCTTCGGCTTGGTCTTTCTTTTTCGAGGTCGCCTTCGGCCGTCCTCATATTATTTTGTTGTTGGAAAGTCCACCTTCGGCTTGGTCTTTCTTTTTCGAGTTCGCCTTCGGTCGTCCTTGTATTATCTTGGGTTTGAAAGTCCACCTTCGGCTTGGTCTTTCTTTTCGAGTTCGCCTTCGGCCATCCTCGTGTTACCCTTTGTTTGAAAGTCCACCTTCGGCTTGGTCTTTCTTTTTCGAGGTCTCCTTCGGCCGTCCTCGTATTATCTTGGGTTTGAAAGTCCACCTACGGCTTGGCCTTTCTTTTCGAGTTTGCCTTTGGCCGTCCTCGTGTTACACTTTGTTTGAAAGTCCACCTTCGGCTTGGTCTTTCTTTTTCGAGTTCGCCTTCGGCCGTCCTCGTATTATCTTAGGTTTGAAAGTCCACCTTCGGCTTGGTCTTTCTTTTCGAGTTCGCCTTCGTCCGTCCTCGCTTTACCCTTTATTTGAAAGCCTACCTTCGGCTTAGTCTTTGTTTTCGAGTTCGCCTTCGGCCGTCCTCGTATTATTTTGTTGTTTGAAAGTTCACCTTCGGTTTTGTCTTTCTTTTTCGAGTTTGCCTTTGGCCGTCTTTGTATTATCTTGGGTTTGAAAGTCCACCTTCGGCTTGGTCTTTCTTTTCGAGTTCGCCTTCGGCCATCCTCGTGTTACCCTTTGTTTCAAAGTCCACCTTCGGCTTGGTCTTTCTTTTTCGAGTTCGCCTTCGGCCGTCCTCGTATTATCTTAGGTTTGAAAGTCCACCTTCGGCTTGGTATTTCTTTTCGAATTCGCCTTCGTCCTTCCTCGCTTTGCCCTTTATTTGAAAGCCTACCTTCGGCTTACTCTTTGTTTTCGAGTTCGCCTTCGGCCGTCCTCGTATTATTTTGTTGTTTGAAAGTCCACCTTCGGTTTTGTCTTTCTTTTTCGAGTTTGCCTTTGGCCGTCTTTGTATTATCTTGGGTTTGAAAGTCCACCTTTGGCTTGGTCTTTCTTTTCGAGTTCGCCTTCGGTCGTCCCCGTATTATCTTGGGTTTGAAAGTCCACCTTCGGCTTGGTCTTTCTTTTCGAGTTCGCCTTCGGCCGTCCTCGTGTTACCCTTTGTGTGAAAGTCTACCTTCGACTTGGACTTTCTTTTCGAGTTCTCCTTCGGCCGTCCTCGTATTATTTTAGGTTTGAAAGTCCACCTTCGACTTGGTCTTTCTTTTCGAGTTCGCCTTCGGCCATCCTCGCGTTACCCTTTATTTGAAAGCCTACCTTCGGCTTGGTCTTTCTTTTTCGAGGTCGCCTTCGGCCGTCCTCGTATTATTTTGTTGTTGGAAATTCCACCTTCGGCTTGGTCTTTCTTTTTCGAGTTCGCCTTCGGTCGTCCTTGTATTATCTTGGGTTTGAAAGTCCACCTTCGGCTTGGTCTTTCTTTTCGAGTTCGCCTTCGGCCATCCTCGTGTTACCCTTTGTTTCAAAGTCCACCTTCGGCTTGGTCTTTCTTTTTTGAGTTCGCCTTCGGCCGTCCTCGTATTATCTTAGGTTTGAAAGTCCACCTTCGGCTTGGTCTTTCTTTTCGAGTTCGCCTTCGTCCTTCCTCGCTTTGCCCTTTATTTGAAAGCCTACCTTCGGCTTAGTCTTTGTTTTCGAGTTCGCCTTCGGCCGTCCTCGTATTATTTTGTTGTTTGAAAGTCCACCTTCGGTTTTGTCTTTCTTTTTCGAGTTTGCCTTTGGCCGTCTTTGTATTATCTTGGGTTTGAAAGTCCACCTTTGGCTTGGTCTTTCTTTTCGAGTTCGCCTTCGGTCGTCCCCGTATTATCTTGGGTTTGAAAGTCCAACTTCGGCTTGGTCTTTCTTTTCGAGTTCACATTCGGCCGCCCTCGTGTTACCCTTTGTTTGAAAGTCCACCTTCGGCTTGGTCTTTCTTTTTCGAGGTCGCCTTCGGCCGTTCCCGTATTATCTTAGGTTTGAAAGTCCACCTTCGGCTTGGTATTTCTTTTCGAGTTCGCCTTCGGCCGTCCTCGTGTTACCCTTTGTTTGAAAGTACACCTTCGGCTTGGCCTTTATCTTTTGAGGTAGCCTTCGGCCGTCCTCGTATTATCTTGGGTTTGAAAGTTCACCTTCGGCTTGGTCTTCCTTTTCGAGTTCGCCTTCGGCCATCCTCGTGTTACCCTTTGTTTGAAAGTCCACCTTCGGCTTGGTCTTTCTTTTTCGAGGTCGCCTTCGGCAGTCCTCGTAATATCTTGGGTTTGAAAGTCCACCTTCGACTTGGTCTTTCTTTTCGAGTTCGCCTTTGACCGTCCTCGTGTTACCCTTTGATTGAAAGTCCACCTTCGGCTTGGTCTTTTTATTTCGAATTCGCCTTCGGCCGTCCTTGTATTATCTTGGGTTTGAAAGTCCACCATCGGCTTGGTATTTCTTTTCGAGTTCGCCTTCGGCCGTCCTCGTGTTACCCTTTGTGTGAAAGTCTACCTTCGACTTGGTCTTTCTTTTCGAGTTCTCCTTCGGCCATCGTCGTATTATCTTGGGTTTGAAAGTCCACCTTCGGGTTGGTCTTTCTTTTTCGAATTCGCCTTCGGTCGTCCTCGTATTATCTTGGGTTTGAAAGTCCACCATCGGCTTGGTCTTTCTTTTCGAGTTCGCCTTCGGCCGTCCTCGTGTTACCCTTTGTGTGAAAGTCTACCTTCGACTTGGACTTTCTTTTCGAGTTCTCCTTCGGCCGTCCTCGTATTATTTTAGGTTTGAAAGTCCACCTTCGACTTGGTCTTTCTTTTCGAGTTCGCCTTCGTCCATCCTCGCGTTACCCTTTATTTGAAAGCCTACCTTCGGCTTAGTCTTTCTTTTCGAGTTCGCCTTCGGCCGTCCTCGTATTATTTTGTTGTTGGAAAGTCCACCTTCGGCTTGGTCTTTCTTTTTCGAGTTCGCCTTCGGTCGTCCTTGTATTATCTTGGGTTAGAAAGTCCACCTTCGGCTTGGTCTTTCTTTTCGAGTTCGCCTTCGGCCATCCTCGTGTTACCCTTTGTTTGAAAGTCCACCTTCTGCTTGGCCTTTATCTTTTGAGGTAGCCTTCGGCCGTCCTCGTATTATCTTGGGTTTGAAAGTCCACCTTCGGCTTAGTCTTTCTTTTCGAGTTCGCCTTGGGCATCCTCGTGTTACCCTGTATTTGAAAGTCCACCTTCGGCTTGGTCTTTCTTTTTCGAGGTCGCCTTCGGCCGTCCTCGTATTATCTTGGGTTTGAAAGTCCACCTACGGCTTGGCCTTTCTTTTCGAGTTTGCCTTTGGCCGTCCTCGTGTTACCCTTTGTTTGAAAGTCCACCTTCGGCTTGGTCTTTCTTTTTCGAGTTCGCCTTCGGCCGTCCTCGTATTATCTTAGGTTTGAAAGTCCACCTTCGGCTTGGTCTTTCTTTTCGAGTTCGCCTTCGTCCGTCCTCGCTTTACCCTTTATTTGAAAGCCTACCTTCAGCTTAGTCTTTGTTTTTGAGTTCGCCTTCGGCCGTCCTCGTATTATTTTGTTGTTTGAAAGTCCACCTTCGGTTTTGTCTTTCTTTTTCGAGTTTGCCTTTGGCCGTCTTTGTATTATCTTGGGTTTGAAAGTCCACCTTCGGCTTGGTCTTTCTTTTCGAGTTCGCCTTCGGCCATCCTCGCGTTACCCTTTATTTGAAAGCCTACCTTCGGCTTGGTCTTTCTTTTTCGAGGTCGACTTCGGCCGTCCTCGTATTATTTTGTTGTTGGAAATTCCACCTTCGGCTTGGTCTTTCTTTTTCGAGTTCGCCTTCGGTCGTCCTTGTATTATCTTGGGTTTGAAAGTCCACCTTCGGCTTGGTCTTTCTTTTCGAGTTCGCCTTCGGCCATCCTCGTGTTACCCTTTGTTTCAAAGTCCACCTTCGGCTTGGTCTTTCTTTTTCGAGTTCGCCTTCGGCCGTCCTCGTATTATCTTAGGTTTGAAAGTCCACCTTCGGCTTGGTCTTTCTTTTCGAGTTCGCCTTCGTCCGTCCTCGCTTTGCCCTTTATTTGAAAGCCTACCTTCGGCTTAGTCTTTGTTTTCGAGTTCGCCTTCGGCCGTCCTCGTATTATTTTGTTGTTTGAAAGTCCACCTTCGGTTTTGTCTTTCTTTTTCGAGTTTGCCTTTGGCCGTCTTTGTATTATCTTGGGTTTGAAAGTCCACCTTTGGCTTGGTCTTTCTTTTCGAGTTCGCCTTCGGCCGTCCCCGTATTATCTTGGGTTTGAAAGTCCACCTTCGGCTTGGTCTTTCTTTTCGAGTTCACATTCGGCCGTCCTCGTGTTACCCTTTGTTTGAAAGTCCACCTTCGGCTTGGTCTTTCTTTTTCGAGGTCGCCTTCGGCCGTTCCCATATTATCTTGGGTTTGAAAGTCCACCTTCGGCTTGGTCTTTCTTTTCGAGTTCGCCTTTGGCCGTCCTCGTATTATTTTGTTGTTGGAAAGTCCACCTTCGGCTTGGTCTTTCTTTTCGAGTTCGCCTTCGGCCATCCTCGCGTTACCCTTTATTTGAAAGCCTACCTTCGGCTTGGTCTTTCTTTTTCGAGGTCGCCTTCGGCCGTCCTCGTATTATTTTGTTGTTGGAAAGTCCACCTTTTGGCTTGGTATTCCTTTTTCGAGTTCGCCTTCGGTCGTCCTCGTATTATCTTGGGTTTGAAAGTCCACCTTCGGCTTGGTCTTTCTTTTCGAGTTCGCCTTCGGCCATCCTCGTGTTACCCTTTGTTTGAAAGTCCACCTTCGGCTTGGTCTTTCTTTTTCGAGGTCTCCTTCGGCCGTCCTCGTATTATCTTGGGTTTGAAAGTCCACCTACGGCTTGGCCTTTCTTTTCGAGTTTGCCTTTGGCCGTCCTCGTGTTACCCTTTGTTTGAAAGTCCACCTTCGGCTTGGTCTTTCTTTTTCGAGTTCGCCTTCGGCCGTCCTCGTATTATCTTAGGTTTGAAAGTCCACCTTCGGCTTGGTCTTTCTTTTCGAGTTCGCCTTCGTCCGTCCTCGCTTTACCCTTTATTTGAAAGCCTACCTTCGGCTTAGTCTTTGTTTTCGAGTTCGCCTTCGGCCGTCCTCGTATTATTTTGTTGTTTGAAAGTTCACCTTCGGTTTTGTCTTTCTTTTTCGAGTTTGCCTTTGGCCGTCTTTGTATTATCTTGGGTTTGAAAGTCCACCTTCGGCTTGGTCTTTCTTTTCGAGTTCGCCTTCGGCCATCCTCGTGTTACCCTTTGTTTCAAAGTCCACCTTCGGCTTGGTCTTTCTTTTTCGAGTTCGCCTTCGGCCGTCCTCGTATTATCTTAGGTTTGAAAGTCCACCTTCGGCTTGGTATTTCTTTTCGAATTCGCCTTCGTCCTTCCTCGCTTTGCCCTTTATTTGAAAGCCTACCTTCGGCTTAGTCTTTGTTTTCGAGTTCGCCTTCGGCCGTCCTCGTATTATTTTGTTGTTTGAAAGTCCACCTTCGGTTTTGTCTTTCTTTTTCGAGTTTGCCTTTGGCCGTCTTTGTATTATCTTGGGTTTGAAAGTCCACCTTTGGCTTGGTCTTTCTTTTCGAGTTCGCCTTCGGCCGTCCCCGTATTATCTTGGGTTTGAAAGTCCACCTTCGGCTTGGTCTTTCTTTTCGAGTTCACATTCGGCCGTCCTCGTGTTACCCTTTGTTTGAAAGTCCACCTTCGGCTTGGTCTTTCTTTTTCGAGGTCGCCTTCGGCCGTTCCCATATTATCTTGGGTTTGAAAGTCCACCTTCGGCTTGGTCTTTCTTTTCGAGTTCGCCTTTGGCCGTCCTCGTATTATTTTGTTGTTGGAAAGTCCACCTTCGGCTTGGTCTTTCTTTTCGAGTTCGCCTTCGGCCATCCTCGCGTTACCCTTTATTTGAAAGCCTACCTTCGGCTTGGTCTTTCTTTTTCGAGGTCGCCTTCGGCCGTCCTCGTATTATTTTGTTGTTGGAAAGTCCACCTTTTGGCTTGGTATTCCTTTTTCGAGTTCTCCTTCGGTCGTCCTCGTATTATCTTGGGTTTGAAAGTCCACCTTCGGCTTGGTCTTTCTTTTCGAGTTCGCCTTCGGCCATCCTCGTGTTACCCTTTGTTTGAAAGTCCACCTTCGGCTTGGTCTTTCTTTTTCGAGGTCTCCTTCGGCCGTCCTCGTATTATCTTGGGTTTGAAAGTCCACCTACGGCTTGGCCTTTCTTTTCGAGTTTGCCTTTGGCCGTCCTCGTGTTACCCTTTGTTTGAAAGTCCACCTTCGGCTTGGTCTTTCTTTTTCGAGTTCGCCTTCGGCCGTCCTCGTATTATCTTAGGTTTGAAAGTCCACCTTCGGCTTGGTCTTTCTTTTCGAGTTCGCCTTCGTCCGTCCTCGCTTTACCCTTTATTTGAAAGCCTACCTTCGGCTTAGTCTTTGTTTTCGAGTTCGCCTTCGGCCGTCCTCGTATTATTTTGTTGTTTGAAAGTTCACCTTCGGTTTTGTCTTTCTTTTTCGAGTTTGCCTTTGGCCGTCTTTGTATTATCTTGGGTTTGAAAGTCCACCTTCGGCTTGGTCTTTCTTTTCGAGTTCGCCTTCGGCCATCCTCGTGTTACCCTTTGTTTCAAAGTCCACCTTCGGCTTGGTCTTTCTTTTTCGAGTTCGCCTTCGGCCGTCCTCGTATTATCTTAGGTTTGAAAGTCCACCTTCGGCTTGGTATTTCTTTTCGAATTCGCCTTCGTCCTTCCTCGCTTTGCCCTTTATTTGAAAGCCTACCTTCGGCTTACTCTTTGTTTTCGAGTTCGCCTTCGGCCGTCCTCGTATTATTTTGTTGTTTGAAAGTCCACCTTCGGTTTTGTCTTTCTTTTTCGAGTTTGCCTTTGGCCGTCTTTGTATTATCTTGGGTTTGAAAGTCCACCTTTGGCTTGGTCTTTCTTTTCGAGTTCGCCTTCGGTCGTCCCCGTATTATCTTGGGTTTGAAAGTCCACCTTCGGCTTGGTCTTTCTTTTCGAGTTCGCCTTCGGCCGTCCTCGTGTTACCCTTTGTGTGAAAGTCTACCTTCGACTTGGACTTTCTTTTCGAGTTCTCCTTCGGCCGTCCTCGTATTATTTTAGGTTTGAAAGTCCACCTTCGACATGGTCTTTCTTTTCGAGTTCGCCTTCGGCCATCCTCGCGTTACCCTTTATTTGAAAGCCTACCTTCTGCTTGGTCTTTCTTTTTCGAGGTCGCCTTCGGCCGTCCTCGTATTATTTTGTTGTTGGAAATTCCACCTTCGGCTTGGTCTTTCTTTTTCGAGTTCGCCTTCGGTCGTCCTTGTATTATCTTGGGTTTGAAAGTCCACCTTCGGCTTGGTCTTTCTTTTCGAGTTCGCCTTCGGCCATCCTCGTGTTACCCTTTGTTTCAAAGTCCACCTTCGGCTTGGTCTTTCTTTTTTGAGTTCGCCTTCGGCCGTCCTCGTATTATCTTAGGTTTGAAAGTCCACCTTCGGCTTGGTCTTTCTTTTCGAGTTCGCCTTCGTCCTTCCTCGCTTTGCCCTTTATTTGAAAGCCTACCTTCGGCTTAGTCTTTGTTTTCGAGTTCGCCTTCGGCCGTCCTCGTATTATTTTGTTGTTTGAAAGTCCACCTTCGGTTTTGTCTTTCTTTTTCGAGTTTGCCTTTGGCCGTCTTTGTATTATCTTGGGTTTGAAAGTCCACCTTTGGCTTGGTCTTTCTTTTCGAGTTCGCCTTCGGTCGTCCCCGTATTATCTTGGGTTTGAAAGTCCAACTTCGGCTTGGTCTTTCTTTTCGAGTTCACATTCGGCCGCCCTCGTGTTACCCTTTGTTTGAAAGTCCACCTTCGGCTTGGTCTTTCTTTTTCGAGGTCGCCTTCGGCCGTTCCCGTATTATCTTAGGTTTGAAAGTCCACCTTCGGCTTGGTATTTCTTTTCGAGTTCGCCTTCGGCCGTCCTCGTGTTACCCTTTGTTTGAAAGTACACCTTCGGCTTGGCCTTTATCTTTTGAGGTAGCCTTCGGCCGTCCTCGTATTATCTTGGGTTTGAAAGTTCACCTTCGGCTTGGTCTTCCTTTTCGAGTTCGCCTTCGGCCATCCTCGTGTTACCCTTTGTTTGAAAGTCCACCTTCGGCTTGGTCTTTCTTTTTCGAGGTCGCCTTCGGCCGTCCTCGTAATATCTTGGGTTTGAAAGTCCACCTTCGACTTGGTCTTTCTTTTCGAGTTCGCCTTTGACCGTCCTCGTGTTACCCTTTGATTGAAAGTCCACCTTCGGCTTGGTCTTTTTATTTCGAATTCGCCTTCGGCCGTCCTTGTATTATCTTGGGTTTGAAAGTCCACCATCGGCTTGGTATTTCTTTTCGAGTTCGCCTTCGGCCGTCCTCGTGTTACCCTTTGTGTGAAAGTCTACCTTCGACTTGGTCTTTCTTTTCGAGTTCGCCTTCGGCCATCGTCGTATTATCTTGGGTTTGAAAGTCCACCTTCGGGTTGGTCTTTCTTTTTCGAATTCGCCTTCGGTCGTCCTCGTATTATCTTGGGTTTGAAAGTCCACCATCGGCTTGGTCTTTCTTTTCGAGTTCGCCTTCGGCCGTCCTCGTGTTACCCTTTGTGTGAAAGTCTACCTTCGACTTGGACTGTCTTTTCGAGTTCTCCTTCGGCCGTCCTCGTATTATTTTAGGTTTGAAAGTCCACCTTCGACTTGGTCTTTCTTTTCGAGTTCGCCTTCGTCCATCCTCGCGTTACCCTTTATTTGAAAGCCTACCTTCGGCTTAGTCTTTCTTTTCGAGTTCGCCTTCGGCCGTCCTCGTATTATTTTGTTGTTGGAAAGTCCACCTTCGGCTTGGTCTTTCTTTTTCGAGTTCGCCTTCGGTCGTCCTTGTATTATCTTGGGTTAGAAAGTCCACCTTCGGCTTGGTCTTTCTTTTCGAGTTCGCCATCGGCCATCCTCGTGTTACCCTTTGTTTGAAAGTCCACCTTCTGCTTGGCCTTTATCTTTTGAGGTAGCCTTCGGCCGTCCTCGTATTATCTTGGGTTTGAAAGTCCACCTTCGGCTTAGTCTTTCTTTTCGAGTTCGCCTTGGGCATCCTCGTGTTACCCTGTATTTGAAAGTCCACCTTCGGCTTGGTCTTTCTTTTTCGAGGTCGCCTTCGGCCGTCCTCGTATTATCTTGGGTTTGAAAGTCCACCTACGGCTTGGCCTTTCTTTTCGAGTTTGCCTTTGGCCGTCCTCGTGTTACCCTTTGTTTGAAAGTCCACCTTCGGCTTGGTCTTTCTTTTTCGAGTTCGCCTTCGGCCGTCCTCGTATTATCTTAGGTTTGAAAGTCCACCTTCGGCTTGGTCTTTCTTTTCGAGTTCGCCTTCGTCCGTCCTCGCTTTACCCTTTATTTTAAAGCCTACCTTCGGCTTAGTCTTTGTTTTCGAGTTCGCCTTCGGCCGTCCTCGTATTATTTTGTTGTTTGAAAGTCCACCTTCGGTTTTGTCTTTCTTTTTCGAGTTTGCCTTTGGTCGTCTTTGTATTATCTTGGGTTTGAAAGTCCACCTTCGGCTTGGTCTTTCTTTTCGAGTTCGCCTTCGGCCATCCTCGGGTTACCCTTTATTTGAAAGCCTACCTTCGGCTTGGTCTTTCTTTTTCGAGGTCGCCTTCGGCCGTCCTCGTATTATTTTGTTGTTGGAAATTCCACCTTCGGCTTGGTCTTTCTTTTTCGAGTTCGCCTTCGGTCGTCCTTGTATTATCTTGGGTTTGAAAGTCCACCTTCGGCTTGGTCTTTCTTTTCGAGTTCGCCTTCGGCCATCCTCGTGTTACCCTTTGTTTCAAAGTCCACCTTCGGCTTGGTCTTTCTTTTTCGAGTTCGCCTTCGGCCGTCCTCGTATTATCTTAGGTTTGAAAGTCCACCTTCGGCTTGGTCTTTCTTTTCGAGTTCGCCTTCGTCCGTCCTCGCTTTGCCCTTTATTTGAAAGCCTACCTTCGGCTTAGTCTTTGTTTTCGAGTTCGCCTTCGGCCGTCCTCGTATTATTTTGTTGTTTGAAAGTCCACCTTCGGTTTTGTCTTTCTTTTTCGAGTTTGCCTTTGGCCGTCTTTGTATTATCTTGGGTTTGAAAGTCCACCTTTGGCTTGGTCTTTCTTTTCGAGTTCGCCTTCGGCCGTCCCCGTATTATCTTGGGTTTGAAAGTCCACCTTCGGCTTGGTCTTTCTTTTCGAGTTCACATTCGGCCGTCCTCGTGTTACCCTTTGTTTGAAAGTCCACCTTCGGCTTGGTCTTTCTTTTTCGAGGTCGCCTTAGGCCGTTCCCATATTATCTTGGGTTTGAAAGTCCACCTTCGGCTTGGTCTTTCTTTTCGAGTTCGCCTTTGGCCGTCCTCGTATTATTTTGTTGTTGGAAAGTCCACCTTCGGCTTGGTCTTTCTTTTCGAGTTCGCCTTCGGCCATCCTCGCGTTACCCTTTATTTGAAAGCCTACCTTCGGCTTGGTCTTTCTTTTTCGAGGTCGCCTTCGGCCGTCCTCGTATTATTTTGTTGTTGGAAAGTCCACCTTTCGGCTTGGTATTCCTTTTTCGAGTTCGCCTTCGGTCGTCCTCGTATTATCTTAGGTTTGAAAGTCCACCTTCGGCTTGGTATTTCTTTTCGAGTTTGCCTTTGGCCGTCCTCGTGTTACCCTTTGTTTGAATGTACACCTTCGGCTTGGCCTTTATCTTTTGAGGTAGCCTTCGGCCGTCCTCGTATTATCTTGGGTTTGAAAGTTCACCTTCGGCTTGGTCTTCCTTTTCGAGTTCGCCTTCGGCCATCCTCGTGTTACCCTTTGTTTGAAAGTCCACCTTCGGCTTGGTCTTTCTTTTTCGAGGTCGCCTTCGGCCGTCCTCGTATTATCTTGGGTTTGAAAGTCCACCTTCGACTTGGTCTTTCTTTTCGAGTTCGCCTTTGACCGTCCTCGTGTTACCCTTTGTTTGAAAGTCCACCTTCGGCTTGGTCTTTTTATTTCGAATTCGCCTTCGGCCGTCCTCGTATTATCTTGGGTTTGAAAGTCCACCATCGGCTTGGTATTTCTTTTCGAGTTCGCCTTCGGCCGTCCTCGTGTTACCCTTTGTGTGAAAGTCTACCTTCGACTTGGTCTTTCTTTTCGAGTTCGCCTTCGGCCATCGTCGTATTATCTTGGGTTTGAAAGTCCACCTTCGGGTTGGCCTTTCTTTTTCGAATTCGCCTTCGGTCGTCCTCGTATTATCTTGGGTTTGAAAGTCCACCATCGGCTTGGTCTTTCTTTTCGAGTTCGCCTTCGGCCGTCCTCGTGTTACCCTTTGTGTGAAAGTCTACCTTCGACTTGGACTTTCTTTTCGAGTTCTCCTTTGGCCGTCCTCGTATTATTTTAGGTTTGAAAGTCCACCTTCGACTTGGTCTTTCTTTTCGAGTTCGCCTTCGTCCATCCTCGCGTTACCCTTTATTTGAAAGCCTACCTTCGGCTTAGTCTTTCTTTTCGAGTTCGCCTTCGGCCGTCCTCGTATTATTTTGTTGTTGGAAAGTCCACCTTCGGCTTGGTCTTTCTTTTTCGAGTTCGCCTTCGGTCGTCCTTGTATTATCTTGGGTTAGAAAGTCCACCTTCGGCTTGGTCTTTCTTTTCGAGTTCGCCTTCGGCCATCCTCGTGTTACCCTTTGTTTGAAAGTCCACCTTCTGCTTGGCCTTTATCTTTTAAGGTAGCCTTCGGCCGTCCTCGTATTATCTTGGGTTTGAAAGTCCACCTTCGGCTTAGTCTTTCTTTTCGAGTTCGCCTTGGGCATCCTCGTGTTACCCTGTATTTGAAAGTCCACCTTCGGCTTGGTCTTTGTTTTTCGAGGTCGCCTTCGGCCGTCCTCGTATTATCTTGGGTTTGAAAGTCCACCTTCGGCTTGGTCTTTCTTTTCGAGTTCGCCTTTGGCCGTCCTCGTGTTACCCTTTGTTTGAAAGTCCACCTTCGGCTTGGTCTTTCTTTTTCGAGTTCGCCTTCGGCCGTCCTCGTATTATCTTAGGTTTGAAGTCCACCTTCGGCTTGGTCTTTCTTTTCGAGTTCGCCTTCGTCCATCCTCGCTTTACCCTTTATTTGAAAGCCTACCTTCGGCTTAGTCTTTCTTTTCGAGTTCGCCTTCGGCTGTCCTCGTATTATTTTGTTGTTTGAAAGTCCACCTTCGGCTTTGTCTTTCTTTTTCGAGTTTGCCTTTGGCCGCCTTTGTATTATCTTGGGTTTGAAAGTCCACCTTCGGCTTGGTCTTTCTTTTCGAGTTCGCCTTCGGCCGTCCCCGTATTATCTTGGGTTTGAAAGTCCACCTTCGGCTTGGTCTTTCTTTTCGAGTTCGCATTCGGCCGTCCTCGTGTTACCCTTTGTTTGAAAGTCCACCTTCGGCTTGGTCTTTCTTTTTTGAGGTCGCCTTCGGCCATTCCCGTATTATCTTGGGTTTGAAAGTCCACCTTCGGCTTGGTCTTTCTTTTCGAGTTCACCTTTGGTCGTCCTAGTGTTACCCTTTGTTTGAAAGTCCACCTTCGGCTTGGTCTTTCTTTTTCGAGTTCGCCTTCTGCCGTCCTCGTATTATTTTGTTGTTGGAAAGTCCACCTTCGGCTTGGTCTTTCTTTTTCGAGTTCGCCTTCGGTCGTCCTTGTATTATCTTGGGTTTGAAAGTCCACCTTCGGCTTGGTCTTTCTTTTCGAGTTCGCCTTCGGCCATCCTCGCGTTACCCTTTATTTGAAAGCCTAGCTTCGGCTTGGTCTTTCTTTTTCGAGGTCGCCTTCGACCGTCCTCGTATTATTTTGTTGTTGGAAAGTCCACCTTCGGCTTGGTCTTTCTTTTTCGAGTTCGCCTTCGGTCGTCCATGTATTATCTTGGGTTTGAAAGTCCACCTTCGGCTTGGTCCTTCTTTTCAAGTTCACCTTCGGCCATCCTCGTGTTACCCTTTGTTTGAAAGTCCACCTTCGGCTTGGTCTTTCTTTTTCGAGGCCTCCTTCGGCCGTCCTCGTATTATCTTGGGTTTGAAAGTCCACCTACGGCTTGGCCTTTCTTTTCGAGTTTGCCTTTGGCCGTCCTCGTGTTACCCTTTGTTTGAAAGTCCACCTTCGGCTTGGTCTTTCTTTTTCGAGTTCGCCTTCGGCCGTCCTCGTATTATCTTAGGTTTGAAAGTCCACCTTCGGCTTGGTCTTTCTTTTCGAGTTCGCCTTCGTCCGTCCTCGCTTTACCCTTTATTTGAAAGCCTACCTTCGGCTTAGTCTTTGTTTTCGAGTTCGCCTTCGGCCGTCCTCGTATTATTTTGTTGTTTGAAAGTCCACCTTCGGTTTTGTCTTTCTTTTTCGAGTTTGCCTTTGGCCATCTTTGTATTATCTTGGGTTTGAAAGTCCAGCTTCGGCTTGGTCTTTCTTTTCGAGTTCGCCTTCGGCCATCCACGCGTTACCCTTTATTTGAAAGCCTACCTTCGGCTTGGTCTTTCTTTTTCGAGGCCGCCTTCGGCCGTCCTCGTATTATTTTGTTGTTGGAAAGTCCACCTTTCGGCTTGGTATTCTTTTTTCGAGTTCGCCTTGAGCATCCTCGTGTTACCCTTTGTTTGAAAGTCCACCTTTGGTTTGGTCTTTTTTTTTCGAGGTCGCCTTCGGCCGTCCTCGTATTATCTTGGGTTTGAAAGTCCACCTTCGGCTTGGTCTTTCTTTTCGAGTTCGCCTTTGGCCGTCCTAGTGTTACCCTTTGTTTGAAAGTCCACCTTCGGCTTGGTCTTTCTTTTTCGAGTTCGCCTTCGGCCGTCCTCGTATTATTTTGTTGTTGGAAAGTCCACCTTCGGCTTGGTCTTTCTTTTTCGAGTTCGCCTTCGGTCGTCCTTGTATTATCTTGGGTTTGAAAGTCCACCTTCGGCTTGGTCTTTCTTTTCGAGTTCGCCTTCGGCCATCCTCGCGTTACCCTTTATTTGAAAGCCTACCTTCGGCTTGCTCTTTCTTTTTCGAGGTCGCCTTCGGCCGTCCTCGTATTATTTTGTTGTTGGAAATTCCACCTTCGGCTTGGTCTTTCTTTTTCGAGTTCGCCTTCGGTCGTCCTTGTATTATCTTGGGTTTGAAAGTCCACCTTCGGCTTGGTCTTTCTTTTCGAGTTCGCCTTCGGCCATCCTCGTGTTACCCTTTGTTTCAAAGTCCACCTTCGGCTTGGTCTTTCTTTTTCGAATTCGCCTTCGGCCGTCCTCGTATTATCTTAGGTTTGAAAGTCCACCTTCGGCTTGGTCTTTCTTTTCGAGTTCGCCTTCGTCCGTCCTCGCTTTGCCCTTTATTTGAAAGCCTACCTTCGGCTTAGTCTTTGTTTTCGAGTTCGCCTTCGGCCGTCCTCGTATTATTTTGTTGTTTGAAAGTCCACCTTCGGTTTTGTCTTTCTTTTTCGAGTTTGCCTTTGGCCGTCTTTGTATTATATTGGGTTTGAAAGTCCACCTTTGGCTTGGTCTTTCTTTTCGAGTTCGCCTTCGGCCGTCCCCGTATTATCTTGGGTTTGAAAGTCCACCTTCGGCTTGGTCTTTCTTTTCGAGTTCGCATTCGGCCGTCCTCGTGTTACCCTTTGTTTGAAAGTCCACCTTCGGCTTGGTCTTTCTTTTTCGAGGTCGCCTTCGGCCGTTCCCGTATTATCTTGGGTTTGAAAGTCCACCTTCGGCTTGGTCTTTCTTTTCGAGTTCGCCTTTGGCCGTCCTCGTATTATTTTGTTGTTGGAAAGTCCACCTTCGGCTTGGTCTTTGTTTTCGAGTTCGCCTTTGGCCATCCTCGCGTTACCCTTTATTTGAAAGCCTACCTTCGGCTTGGTCTTTCTTTTTCGAGGTCGCCTTCGGCCGTCCTCGTATTATTTTGTTGTTGGAAAGTCCACCTTTCGGCTTGGTATTCCTTTTTCGAGTTCGCCTTCGGTCGTCCTCGTATTATCTTAGGTTTGAAAGTCCACCTTCGGCTTGGTATTTCTTTTCGAGTTCGCCTTCGGCCGTCCTCGTGTTACCCTTTGTTTGAAAGTCCACCTTCGGCTTGGCCTTTATCTTTTGAGGTAGCCTTCGGCCGTCCTCGTATTATCTTGGGTTTGAAAGTCCACCTTCGGCTTGGTCTTCCTTTTCGAGTTCCCCTTCGGCCATCCTCGTGTTACCCTTTGTTTGAAAGTCCACCTTCGGCTTGGTCTTTCTTTTTCGAGGTCGCCTTCGGCCGTCCTCGTATTATCTTGGGTTTGAAAGTCCACCTTCGACTTGGTCTTTCTTTTCGAGTTCGCCTTTGACCGTCCTCGTGTTACCCTTTGTTTGAAAGTCCACCTTCGGCTTGGTCTTTTTATTTCGAATTCGCCTTCGGCCGTCCTCGTATTATCTTGGGTTTGAAAGTCCACCATCGGCTTGGTATGTCTTTTCGAGTTCGCCTTCGGCCGTCCTCGTGTTACCCTTTGTGTGAAAGTCTACCTTCGACTTGGTCTTTCTTTTCGAGTTCGCCTTCGGCCATCGTCATATTATCTTGGGTTTGAAAGTCCACCTTCGGGTTGGTCTTTCTTTTTCGAATTCGCCTTCGGTCATCCTCGTATTATCTTGGGTTTGAAAGTCCACCATCGGCTTGGTCTTTCTTTTCGAGTTCGCCTTCGGCCGTCCTCGTGTTACCCTTTGTGTGAAAGTCTACCTTCGACTTGGACTTTCTTTTCGAGTTCTCCTTCGGCCGTCCTCGTATTATCTTAGGTTTGAAAGTCCACCTTCGACTTGGTCTTTCTTTTCGAGTTCGCCTTCGTCCATCCTCGCGTTACCCTTTATTTGAAAGCCTACCTTCGGCTTAGTCTTTCTTTTCGAGTTCGCCTTCGGCCGTCCTCGTATTATTTTGTTGTTGGAAAGTCCACCTTCGGCTTGGTCTTTCTTTTTCGAGTTCGCCTTCGGTCGTCGTTGTATTATCTTGGGTTTGAAAGTCCACCTTCGGCTTAGTCTTTCTTTTCGAGTTCGCCTTGGGCATCCTCGTGTTACCCTGTATTTGAAAGTCCACCTTCGGCTTGGTCTTTCGTTTTCGAGTTCGCCTTCTGCCGTCCTCGTATTATCTTGGGTTTGAAAGTCCACCTTCGGCTTGGTCTTTCTTTTCGAGTTCGCCTTTGGCCGTCCTCGTGTTACCCTTTGTTTGAAAGTCCACCTTCGGCTTGGTCTTTCTTTTTCAAGTTCGCCTTCGGCCGTCCTCGTATTATCTTAGGTTTGAAGTCCACCTTCGGCTTGGTCTTTCTTTTCGAGTTCGCCTACGTCCATCCTCGCTTTACCCTTAATTTGAAAGCCTACCTTCGGCTTAGTCTTTCTTTTCGAGTTCACCTTCGGCCGTCCTCGTATTATTTTGTTGTTTGAAAGTCTACCTTCGGCTTTGTCTTTCTTTTTCGAGTTTGCCTTTGGTCGCCTTTGTATTATCTTGGGTTTGAAAGTCCACCTTCGGCTTGGTCTTTCTTTTCGAGTTCGCCTTCGGCCGTCCCCGTATTATCTTGGGTTTGAAAGTCCACCTTCGGCTTGGTCTTTCTTTTCGAGTTCGCATTCGGCCGTCCTCGTGTTACCCTTTGTTTGAAAGTCCACCTTCGGCTTGGTCTTTCTTTTTTGAGGTCGCCTTCGGCCATTCCCGTATTATCTTGGGTTTGAAAGTCCACCTTCGGCTTGGTCTTTCTTTTCGAGTTCGCCTTTGGTCGTCCTAGTGTTACCCTTTGTTTGAAAGTCCACCTTCGGCTTGGTCTTTCTTTTTCGAGTTCGCCTTCGGTCGTCGTTGTATTATCTTGGGTTTGAAAGTCCACCTTCGGCTTAGTCTTTCTTTTCGAGTTCGCCTTGGGCATCCTCGTGTTACCCTGTATTTGAAAGTCCACCTTCGGCTTGGTCTTTCGTTTTCGAGTTCGCCTTCTGCCGTCCTCGTATTATCTTGGGTTTGAAAGTCCACCTTCGGCTTGGTCTTTCTTTTCGAGTTCGCCTTTGGCCGTCCTCGTGTTACCCTTTGTTTGAAAGTCCACCTTCGGCTTGGTCTTTCTTTTTCGAGTTCGCCTTCGGCCGTCCTCGTATTATCTTAGGTTTGAAGTCCACCTTCGGCTTGGTCTTTCTTTTCGAGTTCGCCTTCGTCCATCCTCGCTTTACCCTTTATTTGAAAGCCTACCTTCGGCTTAGCCTTTCTTTTCGAGTTCGCCTTCGGCCGTCCTCGTATTATTTTGTTGTTTGAAAGTCCACCTTCGGCTTTGTCTTTCTTTTTCGAGTTTGCCTTTGGTCGCCTTTGTATTATCTTGGGTTTGAAAGTCCACCTTCGGCTTGGTCTTTCTTTTCGAGTTCGCCTTCGGCCGTCCCCGTATTATCTTGGGTTTGAAAGTCCACCTTCGGCTTGGTCTTTCTTTTCGAGTTCGCATTCGGCCGTCCTCGTGTTACCCTTTGTTTGAAAGTCCACCTTCGGCTTGGTCTTTCTTTTTTGAGGTCGCCTTCGGCCATTCCCGTATTATCTTGGGTTTGAAAGTCCACCTTCGGCTTGGTCTTTCTTTTCGAGTTCGCCTTTGGCCGTCCTAGTGTTACCCTTTGTTTGAAAGTCCACCTTCGGCTTGGTCTTTCTTTTTCGAGTTCGCCTTCGGTCGTCGTTGTATTATCTTGGGTTTGAAAGTCCACCTTCGGCTTAGTCTTTCTTTTCGAGTTCGCCTTGGGCATCCTCGTGTTACCCTGTATTTGAAAGTCCACCTTCGGCTTGGTCTTTCGTTTTCGAGTTCGCCTTCTGCCGTCCTCGTATTATCTTGGGTTTGAAAGTCCACCTTCGGCTTGGTCTTTCTTTTCGAGTTCGCCTTTGGCCGTCCTCGTGTTACCCTTTGTTTGAAAGTCCACCTTCGGCTTGGTCTTTCTTTTTCGAGTTCGCCTTCAGCCGTCCTCGTATTATCTTAGGTTTGAAGTCCACCTTCGGCTTGGTCTTTCTTTTAGAGTTCGCCTTCGTCCATCCTCGCTTTACCCTTTATTTGAAAGCCTACCTTCGGCTTAGCCTTTCTTTTCGAGTTCGCCTTCGGCCGTCCTCGTATTATTTTGTTGTTTGAAAGTCCACCTTCGGCTTTGTCTTTCTTTTTCGAGTTTGCCTTTGGCCGCCTTTGTATTATCTTGGGTTTGAAAGTCCACCTTCGGCTTGGTCTTTCTTTTCGAGTTCGCCTTCGGCCGTCCCCGTATTATCTTGGGTTTGAAAGTCCACCTTCGGCTTGGTCTTTCTTTTCGAGTTCGCATTCGGCCGTCCTCGTGTTACCCTTTGTTTGAAAGTCCACCTTCGGCTTGGTCTTTCTTTTTTGAGGTCGCCTTCGGCCATTCCCGTATTATCTTGGGTTTGAAAGTCCACCTTCGGCTTGGTCTTTCTTTTCGAGTTCGCCTTTGGCCGTCCTAGTGTTACCCTTTGTTTGAAAGTCCACCTTCGGCTTGGTCTTTCTTTTTCGAGTTCGCCTTCGGCCGTCCTCGTATTATTTTGTTGTTGGAAAGTCCACCTTCGGCTTGGTCTTTCTTTTTCGAGTTCGCCTTCGGTCGTCCTTGTATTATCTTGGGTTTGAAAGTCCACCTTCGGCTTGGTCTTTCTTTTCGAGTTCGCCTTCGGCCATCCTCGCGTTACCCTTTATTTGAAAGCCTACCTTCGGCTTGGTCTTTCTTTTTCGAGGTCGCCTTCGGCCGTCCTCGTATTATTTTGTTGTTGGAAAGTCCACCTTCGGCTTGGTCTTTCTTTTTCGAGTTCGCCTTCAGTCGTCCATGTATTATCTTGGGTTTGAAAGTCCACCTTCGGCTTGGTCATTCTTTTCGAGTTCGCCTTCGGCCATCCTCGTGTTACCCTTTGTTTGAAAGTCCACCTTCGGCTTGGTCTTTCTTTTTCGAGGTCTCCTTCGGCCGTCCTCGTATTATCTTGGGTTTGAAAGTCCACCTACGGCTTGGCCTTTCTTTTCGAGTTTGCCTTTGGCCGTCCTCGTGTTACCCTTTGTTTGAAAGTCCACCTTCGGCTTGGTCTTTCTTTTTCGAGTTTGCCTTCGGCCGTCCTCGTATTATATTAGGTTTGAAAGTCCACCTTCGGCTTGGTCTTTCTTTTCGAGTTCGCCTTCGTCCGTCCTCGCTTTACCCTTTATTTGAAAGCCTACCTTCGGCTTAGTCTTTGTTTTCGAGTTCGCCTTCGGCCGTCCTCGTATTATTTTGTTGTTTGAAAGTCCACCTTCGGTTTTGTCTTTCTTTTTCGAGTTTGCCTTTGGCCATCTTTGTATTATCTTGGGTTTGAAAGTTCACCTTCGGCTTGGTCTTTCTTTTCGAGTTCGCCTTCGGCCATCCACGCGTTACCCTTTATTTGAAAGCCTACCTTCGGCTTGGTCTTTCTTTTTCGAGGCCGCCTTCGGCCGTCCTCGTATTATTTTGTTGTTGGAAAGTCCACCTTTCGGCTTGGTATTCTTTTTTCGAGTTCGCCTTGGGCATCCTCGTGTTACCCTTTGTTTGAAAGTCCACCTTCGGTTTGGTCTTTTTTTTTCGAGGTCGCCTTCGGCCGTCCTCGTATTATCTTGGGTTTGAAAGTCCACCTTCGGCTTGGTCTTTCTTTTCGAGTTCGCCTTTGGCCGTCCTCGTGTTACCCTTTGTTTGAAAGTCCACCTTCGGCTTGGTCTTTCTTTTCGAGTTCGCCTTCGTCCGTCCTCGCTTTACCCTTTATTTGAAAGCCTACCTTCGGCTTAGTCTTTCTTTTCGAGTTCGCCTTCGGCCGTCCTCGTATTATTTTGTTGTTTGAAAGTCCACCTTCGGCTTTGTCTTTCTTTTTCGAGTTTGCCTTTGGCCGCCTTTGTATTATCTTGGGTTTGAAAGTCCACCTTCGGCTTGGTCTTTCTTTTCGAGTTTGCCTTCGGCCGTCCCCGTATTATCTTGGGTTTGAAAGTCCACCTTCGGCTTAGTCTTTCTTTTTTGAGGTCGCCTTCGGCCATTCCCGTATTATCTTGGGTTTGAAAGTCCACCTTCGGCTTGGTCTTTCTTTTCGAGTTCGCCTTTGGCCGTCCTCGTGTTACCCTTTGTTTGAAAGTCCACCTTCGGCTTGGTCTTTCTTTTTCGAGTTCGCCTTCAGCCGTCCTCGTATTATCTTAGGTTTGAAGTCCACCTTCGGCTTGGTCTTTCTTTTAGAGTTCGCCTTCGTCCATCCTCGCTTTACCCTTTATTTGAAAGCCTACCTTCGGCTTAGCCTTTCTTTTCGAGTTCGCCTTCGGCCGTCCTCGTATTATTTTGTTGTTTGAAAGTCCACCTTCGGCTTTGTCTTTCTTTTTCGAGTTTGCCTTTGGCCGCCTTTGTATTATCTTGGGTTTGAAAGTCCACCTTCGGCTTGGTCTTTCTTTTCGAGTTCGCCTTCGGCCGTCCCCGTATTATCTTGGGTTTGAAAGTCCACCTTCGGCTTGGTCTTTCTTTTCGAGTTCGCATTCGGCCGTCCTCGTGTTACCCTTTGTTTGAAAGTCCACCTTCGGCTTGGTCTTTCTTTTTTGAGGTCGCCTTCGGCCATTCCCGTATTATCTTGGGTTTGAAAGTCCACCTTCGGCTTGGTCTTTCTTTTCGAGTTCGCCTTTGGCCGTCCTAGTGTTACCCTTTGTTTGAAAGTCCACCTTCGGCTTGGTCTTTCTTTTTCGAGTTCGCCTTCGGTCGTCGTTGTATTATCTTGGGTTTGAAAGTCCACCTTCGGCTTAGTCTTTCTTTTCGAGTTCGCCTTGGGCATCCTCGTGTTACCCTGTATTTGAAAGTCCACCTTCGGCTTGGTCTTTCGTTTTCGAGTTCGCCTTCTGCCGTCCTCGTATTATCTTGGGTTTGAAAGTCCACCTTCGGCTTGGTCTTTCTTTTCGAGTTCGCCTTTGGCCGTCCTCGTGTTACCCTTTGTTTGAAAGTCCACCTTCGGCTTGGTCTTTCTTTTTCGAGTTCGCCTTCAGCCGTCCTCGTATTATCTTAGGTTTGAAGTCCACCTTCGGCTTGGTCTTTCTTTTAGAGTTCGCCTTCGTCCATCCTCGCTTTACCCTTTATTTGAAAGCCTACCTTCGGCTTAGCCTTTCTTTTCGAGTTCGCCTTCGGCCGTCCTCGTATTATTTTGTTGTTTGAAAGTCCACCTTCGGCTTTGTCTTTCTTTTTCGAGTTTGCCTTTGGCCGCCTTTGTATTATCTTGGGTTTGAAAGTCCACCTTCGGCTTGGTCTTTCTTTTCGAGTTCGCCTTCGGCCGTCCCCGTATTATCTTGGGTTTGAAAGTCCACCTTCGGCTTGGTCTTTCTTTTCGAGTTCGCATTCGGCCGTCCTCGTGTTACCCTTTGTTTGAAAGTCCACCTTCGGCTTGGTCTTTCTTTTTTGAGGTCGCCTTCGGCCATTCCCGTATTATCTTGGGTTTGAAAGTCCACCTTCGGCTTGGTCTTTCTTTTCGAGTTCGCCTTTGGCCGTCCTAGTGTTACCCTTTGTTTGAAAGTCCACCTTCGGCTTGGTCTTTCTTTTTCGAGTTCGCCTTCGGCCGTCCTCGTATTATTTTGTTGTTGGAAAGTCCACCTTCGGCTTGGTCTTTCTTTTTCGAGTTCGCCTTCGGTCGTCCTTGTATTATCTTGGGTTTGAAAGTCCACCTTCGGCTTGGTCTTTCTTTTCGAGTTCGCCTTCGGCCATCCTCGCGTTACCCTTTATTTGAAAGCCTACCTTCGGCTTGGTCTTTCTTTTTCGAGGTCGCCTTCGGCCGTCCTCGTATTATTTTGTTGTTGGAAAGTCCACCTTCGGCTTGGTCTTTCTTTTTCGAGTTCGCCTTCAGTCGTCCATGTATTATCTTGGGTTTGAAAGTCCACCTTCGGCTTGGTCATTCTTTTCGAGTTCGCCTTCGGCCATCCTCGTGTTACCCTTTGTTTGAAAGTCCACCTTCGGCTTGGTCTTTCTTTTTCGAGGTCTCCTTCGGCCGTCCTCGTATTATCTTGGGTTTGAAAGTCCACCTACGGCTTGGCCTTTCTTTTCGAGTTTGCCTTTGGCCGTCCTCGTGTTACCCTTTGTTTGAAAGTCCACCTTCGGCTTGGTCTTTCTTTTTCGAGTTTGCCTTCGGCCGTCCTCGTATTATATTAGGTTTGAAAGTCCACCTTCGGCTTGGTCTTTCTTTTCGAGTTCGCCTTCGTCCGTCCTCGCTTTACCCTTTATTTGAAAGCCTACCTTCGGCTTAGTCTTTGTTTTCGAGTTCGCCTTCGGCCGTCCTCGTATTATTTTGTTGTTTGAAAGTCCACCTTCGGTTTTGTCTTTCTTTTTCGAGTTTGCCTTTGGCCATCTTTGTATTATCTTGGGTTTGAAAGTTCACCTTCGGCTTGGTCTTTCTTTTCGAGTTCGCCTTCGGCCATCCACGCGTTACCCTTTATTTGAAAGCCTACCTTCGGCTTGGTCTTTCTTTTTCGAGGCCGCCTTCGGCCGTCCTCGTATTATTTTGTTGTTGGAAAGTCCACCTTTCGGCTTGGTATTCTTTTTTCGAGTTCGCCTTGGGCATCCTCGTGTTACCCTTTGTTTGAAAGTCCACCTTCGGTTTGGTCTTTTTTTTTCGAGGTCGCCTTCGGCCGTCCTCGTATTATCTTGGGTTTGAAAGTCCACCTTCGGCTTGGTCTTTCTTTTCGAGTTCGCCTTTGGCCGTCCTCGTGTTACCCTTTGTTTGAAAGTCCACCTTCGGCTTGGTCTTTCTTTTCGAGTTCGCCTTCGTCCGTCCTCGCTTTACCCTTTATTTGAAAGCCTACCTTCGGCTTAGTCTTTCTTTTCGAGTTCGCCTTCGGCCGTCCTCGTATTATTTTGTTGTTTGAAAGTCCACCTTCGGCTTTGTCTTTCTTTTTCGAGTTTGCCTTTGGCCGCCTTTGTATTATCTTGGGTTTGAAAGTCCACCTTCGGCTTGGTCTTTCTTTTCGAGTTTGCCTTCGGCCGTCCCCGTATTATCTTGGGTTTGAAAGTCCACCTTCGGCTTAGTCTTTCTTTTTTGAGGTCGCCTTCGGCCATTCCCGTATTATCTTGGGTTTGAAAGTCCACCTTCGGCTTGGTCTTTCTTTTCGAGTTCGCCTTTGGCCGTCCTCGTGTTACCCTTTGTTTGAAAGTCCACCTTCGGCTTGGTCTTTCTTTTTCGAGTTCGCCTTCAGCCGTCCTCGTATTATCTTAGGTTTGAAGTCCACCTTCGGCTTGGTCTTTCTTTTAGAGTTCGCCTTCGTCCATCCTCGCTTTACCCTTTATTTGAAAGCCTACCTTCGGCTTAGCCTTTCTTTTCGAGTTCGCCTTCGGCCGTCCTCGTATTATTTTGTTGTTTGAAAGTCCACCTTCGGCTTTGTCTTTCTTTTTCGAGTTTGCCTTTGGCCGCCTTTGTATTATCTTGGGTTTGAAAGTCCACCTTCGGCTTGGTCTTTCTTTTCGAGTTCGCCTTCGGCCGTCCCCGTATTATCTTGGGTTTGAAAGTCCACCTTCGGCTTGGTCTTTCTTTTCGAGTTCGCATTCGGCCGTCCTCGTGTTACCCTTTGTTTGAAAGTCCACCTTCGGCTTGGTCTTTCTTTTTTGAGGTCGCCTTCGGCCATTCCCGTATTATCTTGGGTTTGAAAGTCCACCTTCGGCTTGGTCTTTCTTGTCGAGTTCGCCTTTGGCCGTCCTAGTGTTACCCTTTGTTTGAAAGTCCACCTTCGGCTTGGTCTTTCTTTTTCGAGTTCGCCTTCGGCCGTCCTCGTATTATTTTGTTGTTGGAAAGTCCACCTTCGGCTTGGTCTTTCTTTTTCGAGTTCGCCTTCGGTCGTCCTTGTATTATCTTGGGTTTGAAATTCCACCTTCGGCTTGGTCTTTCTTTTCGAGTTCGCCTTCGGCCATCCTCGCGTTACCCTTTATTTGAAAGCCTACCTTCGGCTTGGTCTTTCTTTTTCGAGGTCGCCTTCGGCCGTCCTCGTATTATTTTGTTGTTGGAAAGTCCACCTTCGGCTTGGTCTTTCTTTTTCGAGTTCGCCTTCAGTCGTCCATGTATTATCTTGGGTTTGAAAGTCCACCTTCGGCTTGGTCATTCTTTTCGAGTTCGCCTTCGGCCATCCTCGTGTTACCCTTTGTTTGAAAGTCCACCTTCGGCTTGGTCTTTCTTTTTCGAGGTCTCCTTCGGCCGTCCTCGTATTATCTTGGGTTTGAAAGTCCACCTACGGCTTGGCCTTTCTTTTCGAGTTTGCCTTTGGCCGTCCTCGTGTTACCCTTTGTTTGAAAGTCCACCTTCGGCTTGGTCTTTCTTTTTCGAGTTTGCCTTCGGCCGTCCTCGTATTATATTAGGTTTGAAAGTCCACCTTCGGCTTGGTCTTTCTTTTCGAGTTCGCCTTCGTCCATCCTCGCTTTACCCTTTATTTGAAAGCCTACCTTCGGCTTAGTCTTTGTTTTCGAGTTCGCCTTCGGCCGTCCCCGTATTATCTTGGGTTTGAAAGTCCACCTTCGGCTTGGTCTTTCTTTTCGAGTTCGCATTCGGCCGTCCTCGTGTTACCCTTTGTTTGAAAGTCCACCTTCGGCTTGGTCTTTCTTTTTTGAGGTCGCCTTCGGCCATTCCCGTATTATCTTGGGTTTGAAAGTCCACCTTCGGCTTGGTCTTTCTTGTCGAGTTCGCCTTTGGCCGTCCTAGTGTTACCCTTTGTTTGAAAGTCCACCTTCGGCTTGGTCTTTCTTTTTCGAGTTCGCCTTCGGCCGTCCTCGTATTATTTTGTTGTTGGAAAGTCCACCTTCGGCTTGGTCTTTCTTTTTCGAGTTCGCCTTCGGTCGTCCTTGTATTATCTTGGGTTTGAAATTCCACCTTCAGCTTGGTCTTTCTTTTCGAGTTCGCCTTCGGCCATCCTCGCGTTACCCTTTATTTGAAAGCCTACCTTCGGCTTGGTCTTTCTTTTTCGAGGTCGCCTTCGGCCGTCCTCGTATTATTTTGTTGTTGGAAAGTCCACCTTCGGCTTGGTCTTTCTTTTTCGAGTTCGCCTTCAGTCGTCCATGTATTATCTTGGGTTTGAAAGTCCACCTTCGGCTTGGTCATTCTTTTCGAGTTCGCCTTCGGCCATCCTCGTGTTACCCTTTGTTTGAAAGTCCACCTTCGGCTTGGTCTTTCTTTTTCGAGGTCTCCTTCGGCCGTCCTCGTATTATCTTGGGTTTGAAAGTCCACCTACGGCTTGGCCTTTCTTTTCGAGTTTGCCTTTGGCCGTCCTCGTGTTACCCTTTGTTTGAAAGTCCACCTTCGGCTTGGTCTTTCTTTTTCGAGTTTGCCTTCGGCCGTCCTCGTATTATATTAGGTTTGAAAGTCCACCTTCGGCTTGGTCTTTCTTTTCGAGTTCGCCTTCGTCCATCCTCGCTTTACCCTTTATTTGAAAGCCTACCTTCGGCTTAGTCTTTGTTTTCGAGTTCGCCTTCGGCCGTCCTCGTATTATTTTGTTGTTTGAAAGTCCACCTTCGGTTTTGTCTTTCTTTTTCGAGTTTGCCTTTGGCCATCTTTGTATTATCTTGGGTTTGAAAGTTCACCTTCGGCTTGGTCTTTCTTTTCGAGTTCGCCTTCGGCCATCCACGCGTTACCCTTTATTTGAAAGCCTACCTTCGGCTTGGTCTTTCTTTTTCGAGGCCGCCTTCGGCCGTCCTCGTATTATTTTGTTGTTGGAAAGTCCACCTTTCGGCTTGGTATTCTTTTTTCGAGTTCGCCTTGGGCATCCTCGTGTTACCCTTTGTTTGAAAGTCCACCTTCGGTTTGGTCTTTTTTTTTCGAGGTCGCCTTCGGCCGTCCTCGTATTATCTTGGGTTTGAAAGTCCACCTTCGGCTTGGTCTTTCTTTTCGAGTTCGCCTTTGGCCGTCCTCGTGTTACCCTTTGTTTGAAAGTCCACCTTCGGCTTGGTCTTTCTTTTCGAGTTCGCCTTCGTCCGTCCTCGCTTTACCCTTTATTTGAAAGCCTACCTTCGGCTTAGTCTTTCTTTTCGAGTTCGCCTTCGGCCGTCCTCGTATTATTTTGTTGTTTGAAAGTCCACCTTCGGCTTTGTCTTTCTTTTTCGAGTTTGCCTTTGGCCGCCTTTGTATTATCTTGGGTTTGAAAGTCCACCTTCGGCTTGGTCTTTCTTTTCGAGTTTGCCTTCGGCCGTCCCCGTATTATCTTGGGTTTGAAAGTCCACCTTCGGCTTGGTCTTTCTTTTTTGAGGTCGCCTTCGGCCATTCCCGTATTATCTTGGGTTTGAAAGTCCACCTTCGGCTTGGTCTTTCTTTTCGAGTTCGCCTTTGGCCGTCCTAGTGTTACCCTTTGTTTGAAAGTCCACCTTCGGCTTGGTCTTTCTTTTTCGAGTTCGCCTTCGGTCGTCCTTGTATTATCTTGGGTTTGAAAGTCCACCTTCGGCTTGGTCTTTCTTTTCGAGTTCGCCTTCGGCCATCCTCGCGTAACCCTTTATTTGAAAGCCTACTTTCGGCTTGCTCTTTCTTTTTCGAGGTCGCCTTCGGCCGTCCTCGTATTATTTTGTTGTTGGAAAGTCCACCTTCGGCTTGGTGTTTCTTTTTCGAGTTCGCCTTCGGTCGTCCTTGTATTATCTTGGGTTTGAAAGTCCACCTTCGGCTTGGTCTTTCTTTTCGAGTCGCCTTCGGCCATCCTCGCGTTACCCTTTATTTGAAAGTCCACCTTCGGCTTGGTCTTTCTTTTTCGAGGTCGCCTTCGGCCGTCCTCATATTATTTTGTTGTTGGAAAGTCCACCTTCGGCTTGGTCTTTCTTTTTCGAGTTCGCCTTCGGTCGTCCTTGTATTATCTTGGGTTTGAAAGTCCACCTTCGGGTTGGTCTTTCTTTTCGAGTTCGCCTTCGGCCATCCTCGTGTTACCCTTTGTTTGAAAGTCCACCTTCGGCTTGGTCTTTCTTTTTCGAGGTCTCCTTCGGCCGTCCTCGTATTATTTTGTTGTTTGAAAGTCCACCTTCGGCTTTGTCTTTCTTTTTCGAGTTTGCCTTTGGCCGCCTTTGTATTATCTTGGGTTTGAAAGTCCACCTTCGGCTTGGTCTTTCTTTTCGAGTTCGCCTTCGGCCGTCCCCGTATTATCTTGGGTTTGAAAGTCCACCTTCGGCTTGGTCTTTCTTTTCGAGTTCGCATTCGGCCGTCCTCGTGTTACCCTTTGTTTGAAAGTCCACCTTCGGCTTGGTCTTTCTTTTTTGAGGTCGCCTTCGGCCATTCCCGTATTATCTTGGGTTTGAAAGTCCACCTTCGGCTTGGTCTTTCTTGTCGAGTTCGCCTTTGGCCGTCCTAGTGTTACCCTTTGTTTGAAAGTCCACCTTCGGCTTGGTCTTTCTTTTTCGAGTTCGCCTTCGGCCGTCCTCGTATTATTTTGTTGTTGGAAAGTCCACCTTCGGCTTGGTCTTTCTTTTTCGAGTTCGCCTTCGGTCGTCCTTGTATTATCTTGGGTTTGAAAGTCCACCTTCGGCTTGGTCTTTCTTTTCGAGTTCGCCTTCGGCCATCCTCGCGTTACCCTTTATTTGAAAGCCTACCTTCGGCTTGGTCTTTCTTTTTCGAGGTCGCCTTCGGCCGTCCTCGTATTATTTTGTTGTTGGAAAGTCCACCTTCGGCTTGGTCTTTCTTTTTCGAGTTCGCCTTCAGTCGTCCATGTATTATCTTGGGTTTGAAAGTCCACCTTCGGCTTGGTCATTCTTTTCGAGTTCGCCTTCGGCCATCCTCGTGTTACCCTTTGTTTGAAAGTCCACCTTCGGCTTGGTCTTTCTTTTTCGAGGTCTCCTTCGGCCGTCCTCGTATTATCTTGGGTTTGAAAGTCCACCTACGGCTTGGCCTTTCTTTTCGAGTTTGCCTTTGGCCGTCCTCGTGTTACCCTTTGTTTGAAAGTCCACCTTCGGCTTGGTCTTTCTTTTTCGAGTTTGCCTTCGGCCGTCCTCGTATTATATTAGGTTTGAAAGTCCACCTTCGGCTTGGTCTTTCTTTTCGAGTTCTCCTTCGTCCGTCCTCGCTTTACCCTATATTTGAAAGCCTACCTTCGGCTTAGTCTTTGTTTTCGAGTTCGCCTTCGGCCGTCCTCGTATTATTTTGTTGTTTGAAAGTCCACCTTCGGTTTTGTCTTTCTTTTTCGAGTTTGCCTTTGGCCATCTTTGTATTATCTTGGGTTTGAAAGTTCACCTTCGGCTTGGTCTTTCTTTTCGAGTTCGCCTTCGGCCATCCACGCGTTACCCTTTATTTGAAAGCCTACCTTCGGCTTGGTCTTTCTTTTTCGAGGCCGCCTTCGGCCGTCCTCGTATTATTTTGTTGTTGGAAAGTCCACCTTTCGGCTTGGTATTCTTTTTTCGAGTTCGCCTTGGGCATCCTCGTGTTACCCTTTGTTTGAAAGTCCACCTTCGGTTTGGTCTTTTTTTTTCGAGGTCGCCTTCGGCCGTCCTCGTATTATCTTGGGTTTGAAAGTCCACCTTCGGCTTGGTCTTTCTTTTCGAGTTCGCCTTTGGCCGTCCTCGTGTTACCCTTTGTTTGAAAGTCCACCTTCGGCTTGGTCTTTCTTTTCGAGTTCGCCTTCGTCCGTCCTCGCTTTACCCTTTATTTGAAAGCCTACCTTCGGCTTAGTCTTTCTTTTCGAGTTCGCCTTCGGCCGTCCTCGTATTATTTTGTTGTTTGAAAGTCCACCTTCGGCTTTGTCTTTCTTTTTCGAGTTTGCCTTTGGCCGCCTTTGTATTATCTTGGGTTTGAAAGTCCACCTTCGGCTTGGTCTTTCTTTTCGAGTTTGCCTTCGGCCGTCCCCGTATTATCTTGGGTTTGAAAGTCCACCTTCGGCTTGGTCTTTCTTTTTTGAGGTCGCCTTCGGCCATTCCCGTATTATCTTGGGTTTGAAAGTCCACCTTCGGCTTGGTCTTTCTTTTCGAGTTCGCCTTTGGCCGTCCTAGTGTTACCCTTTGTTTGAAAGTCCACCTTCGGCTTGGTCTTTCTTTTTCGAGTTCGCCTTCGGTCGTCCTTGTATTATCTTGGGTTTGAAAGTCCACCTTCGGCTTGGTCTTTCTTTTCGAGTTCGCCTTCGGCCATCCTCGCGTAACCCTTTATTTGAAAGCCTACTTTCGGCTTGCTCTTTCTTTTTCGAGGTCGCCTTCGGCCGTCCTCGTATTATTTTGTTGTTGGAAAGTCCACCTTCGGCTTGGTGTTTCTTTTTCGAGTTCGCCTTCGGTCGTCCTTGTATTATCTTGGGTTTGAAAGTCCACCTTCGGCTTGGTCTTTCTTTTCGAGTCGCCTTCGGCCATCCTCGCGTTACCCTTTATTTGAAAGTCCACCTTCGGCTTGGTCTTTCTTTTTCGAGGTCGCCTTCGGCCGTCCTCGTATTATTTTGTTGTTGGAAAGTCCACCTTCGGCTTGGTCTTTCTTTTTCGAGTTCGCCTTCGGTCGTCCTTGTATTATCTTGGGTTTGAAAGTCCACCTTCGGCTTGGTCTTTCTTTTCGAGTTCGCCTTCGGCCATCCTCGTGTTACCCTTTGTTTGAAAGTCCACCTTCGGCTTGGTCTTTCTTTTTCGAGGTCTCCTTCGGCCGTCCTCGTATTATCTTGGGTTGAAAGTCCACCTACGGCTTGGCCTTTCTTTTCGAGTTTGCCTTTGGCCGTCCTCGTTGTAATACCCCAAAATTTGCTCTCCCCTTTTGTCATCATAGCATGGCATTATCATTTATCATATCATATCCACCTCATTAACATTACATTGCATTTAACATAGAAAAATGAAGCATGGCATCCTTCTTACCATCAGGGCATGTGATCAAGTGGAAGGTGGACAATCAAGGAATCATTCAAAGCACAAAAAGGTCAATCAAGTTGGCTCTAGGCAAGCCAAGAGGTCTCTCATGTCTCATACTATCTCAATTGATCTTCCAAAACCTCAAGGAAGTGAGATTCAATGGGAGATTGAAGCACTACATCTTTCACTATGCAAGAGGTTCAAAAATTGAAGGAAAACCCTCAAAAGAGATAGCTCATTGATTCAAAATCATTCTCAAGTGGCATTTCTCATCATCCTTTAAGAGGATACACAACATACTCTGAGGAATTTGGATTTGGAAGATGTGTAATTTCCTCCTAACCAGAGGGGGTCAAAACTAGGGTTTCCAATTAAATCAGGGTATCTCTGTTTTTTTGAACAAAACTTGATGTCATGGTATTCCATATGTCCTTAAGTGTATGTATGTGGAAAATTGCATCTCAATTGGTTTTAGAAGTGGTTCAATTGGAAGAAAGATCAAGAATCAGAGAAATTGGGGCAAAGTCAAATAATCAGAGGAAAAAGTCAACTCTTGACTTTTTGAGCCCAAAATCATGAAATTCATGTTACATATGTCCAATGTACAAAATTTGATCAAGAAACTCCAAAGGAATCATGAAAAAATCAAGATGTGGAAAGTTGCCACTTTTGGATGAAGTAGGGTTACTAAAAATAGCAAGTTTTGGCCATTTTGCATCAGAGTTTGAACCAAGGCCATTTAAAATTGAAGCACCAAATGAAAATTCCACCAGGCCACAACAAAAGATCTTGTTTTAAGCTTCACATCCATGTGTGGAACATCTCCATTGGATAAAAATTGAGTGAGATATGATTGATCAAAGTTTGAGCAAAGTAGGTTCAAAACTAGGTCATGACCAAGATTTTCAGGGCACGCGCGCAGTCATTTTAACAAACAGTTGGTGTGCCATATATTCGCCTATTTTTCTCATGGTTAAAGTCCTCAAATGGAAAATCTTTCAACATGAAAGTTGTTCCTCTATGTGAGGTGTTCAAAATTGGTGTTCATGATTTTTTCATTTGACCAAAGGTTGAGAAGTTATGTTGAGTCCAATTTGCTATGATTATGCTGAAAACCCAGGTGCCAAGATGCCTTGTCAACCAACCAGTTGCCACGCCCTTCTATCAGTCCCAAATGTGGATGTTATAAGTCATTTTGCAACTTATTTCAAGCCTCATTTCAATTCATTTTTCATACCAAACATGTTCTACTATGTGTCCTCTCTCCAACGACCCCAAGAATTCATCAAATCATCCATTAAGTAGGGAGAATTTCATTGGCAAAGTACCATAATTATCACTGATGCAGTAAATGATGTTAGTAGGCTGTGTACACGATTTGGTTCAGTAATCCCACAAACACTTCATGTACTTTATTTCCTCATTTGAACAAACATCCTTATGACCATACTTATGCATATCAGCCATCATACATTGTGAAGGAAGGTTTTCAAAGGAGAAACTTGTACCATAAGCAATGCCATGACATGCTGCATAACATAACCTCATCATCCCAGCTTCACTCTCATCCTCACCACAACTGTCATAAGCTTAACCTCACCATATCACAGCCATGGATAACTCGCCCTAACTAACTTGGCTCAGTTAGTTAGGGTGGACTCAGCATAACCACTTTAACTCAGTTAACCTCACTCAGTTTAACCGTGGTTAAAGCCTACTATAAAACAAAATCTCACTTCACATTTTGATTTCAACTTCATTTTTCACATATTCACTTCAGAAACTTTCTCTTCTTCTCTCTCAATCTCACCATTTCAACTAATTCTCGAGCTTCACTTCGTCCTTTTCAATTCAACACTCTCTCTGATTCTATCTCAATTTCATCACATTACAACTGGTTTTGAAGTTTGGTTCCATTTTCTTTCCACTGAATCATCATCAACCACTGCATCTAAGCCTTTATTTGGCCAAAAGTAGCTCAAAGAGGAAGCAGGATCTCTGGTTTTCTGAAGAATATCTCAAGGTCTCAAATCTTCAGGTACGAATTTCCACCATTATAGAGTTGATGTGAAGATGTTTTCAGGTTCTTGAAGCTTCTTATAAGCTCAAGAACTTGTCTGGCTAGTTGATAGGCCTTTAGAGGCATAGTTGAAAAGTTAGGGCAAATTTTCCTCTGTTCGATTCTCTCATTTCATGAACTTTTTGTGTGTTTTATCACTGGATCCATGTTCTCCTTTACTTCCTCTTCATTTTGGTATATCATTTGTGGAATTCTGGAAAATTGGAGGTTGCAGACGGTGGTAGTTCACCGGAGAAGGTGACCGGAGGTCACCTCCGGCCGGTGACTGTAATTGCTAGGGTTTGTCTTGTTTTAATCATGCCCGTCCATTTTCCAAGATCGTAAGGCTTGTATGATGACAGCACATTAAAATCCATGTGCTCCTCACGTGCGTTTTTCTGATTTCACTTAAGCATTTTGTGGTGTGGTGCATTGTATGTTGTGTGGTCATTCACATGTGCGCGTTGATTTGGTTTACTTTGACTTTCGTTTGACTATGACTTAATCTGATGGCTTGGAATGTATTGACTCTCGTTGACTGAAGTGCATGCTTGCTATTGTGTTATGCGCTGAATTGGACCTTATTCAGATTGATAATTACACCCCCCATGTATTGAAGCCCAATGATTTTGAACTGTGACTTTGCTATGTTCATACCCCCCTGCTTTAGTTCCATTTCATTTTATTTCTCATTTTTGCTACACGTTTCATAATTAATTTTTAAAAATACCAAAACATATCACAAAATTCCACAAAAATTCATGTGTATTCTTAAAACATTTAGGAAATTTTTCATGATTTTATTTTCTGATTTTATGACCATTTTGCCCCTGTTCCATTATTTCTTTTGAATTTCCATTTGTATGCATACTTAATGTGACATATAATTTTGTGCATTTTTGTTCTTGATCATAAAAAATGATTTTGATGCCTTTCTTTTTGCAGTGTGGTCACAATATGTTGAGGTATGTTTGAGATTTATGAGATGATTTTTAAGTCTTTTTTGGATGACTTTTGATGTGTTGCTTTGAGCATGAATACATGAAACTTCCATGAGACTTTGACCTAATTGTTGAGTGACTTTGGTTCTGATTCATTGCTTGTGGACTTGATATGTTAATGGCATGTGTTTAAGGTGTTTGATTGGTGAAAGTCATAATTTTTGAAGCATGTTTGCTATTTGTTTGAAGCATGAAGTTTAACTTGGTCATTTTGTGAATGCATGCCTCATGTTTGGTTTGCTTGATCATGAAGGCACTTGTGCCATGAGTTGTGGTTTTGTTTGAGGATGTATAGCATGTTAATTGACTTCTGATTGTGACATTTGGGTTTCATCTTTGCATGTTTGATGTTTATCTTGCACCTTAAGTCACTTGTTTCACAAGTATGAACCACATTCACATCACTTCACCTTTTCTTCTTTGCTTCTTGTTGGATTGAGATTTTGTTTGCATGATTTGGTATGCTCATTTAGGATAACATTAGGTTGTGTAAATATGAGTTACATTCTGACTTGGAAGCATGTATAGCATTCAATCTCATTTTACTTTGTTTGTCAACTTGTTTGAGTTTGATTGGTTCATTATATTTTCTTACTTTACTTGTAAGTAATTGTGCTAACCATTTCAGGGGCTAAGGGTAAGCCAATTGAGTGTGGATATGCTTCCACATTCAAACTTCTTACTTCACTTTTTAATCATTCAATTTGTGATTGTCTAAGCATTTAATAGTGCTTTGTGTTCATAACTTTCTTTCTTCCCTTTTTAGAATCAACTTAGCTTCCATTTTGGAAGTAAGTTGTATTCTTCCTTCTTTCTTCTCCTTTCTTTTAGGTTAGGTTTCTTAAACCTCACTAACCATAGGATCTCCAAGCATGCTAACACTAGGGGGTGTCTTAGTCCATATAGATTTCTACCTTTTCTCCCTTGAGTCTCTTTTCTCATCTCAAAGAAAATTCAAAACATATAATAAAGGTAGGCATTTATTGCATTTAGGCCTTTCATATAAAGAAAAGATTATAAGGGGTCTTCTCTTGTAATCTTAGAATGTGTAGCATATAGCCCATCTTGGGTCAATGTGTTACATATTTGATCTTGTATGAGGGACTTAAATGCAATACTTGTTGAAGGTGCAAATAATAAAAAACACTTCTTCACTTCATAATCAACAAAACACTTAATAAACACAAGTATGCTAGTGTGTTTGAACCTTGATAATTGGAACTAAGTGTGAGGGTCTTCTTCACTCTTAGTGTGCTTTCTTACCCATTCCATCTTGGAATGTGAGAATGTACACATTCCAATGACTAAGATCCGGATACACTGTCATATGCAAACAAATCCAAAACACTTCCTTCTAAAAGACAAAAACAAACAATAACGTCTTTCCTTCGGGAATTCTTTTCTCATCTCATTCATTCTCAACGCACGAACGCGCTTCTACTCGTTCTCTTGCAAGATGGTAACGCACTCGGACCAGCGAGCCTGCAACACCTGAGCTAGGACGTAAGCCGTTCTCTAAAAAAAACACAGACAATCCATCCCTAGTGAGGGGAACTACGTCGCTCTGATTCTCATGTTCCCGATGAGATACGTAGGCAGTGGGGTAGGGCCCATGCGAGCACTTCTTTTATTTTCCCTACATTTGTTTCTCGTTCCTTTTCCAGTTCTCTTTTCGTTCCTTTTCCAGTATTCTTTTCTATCACCCTTTGATCGAAACAAGCAAGCGTGGATCCCATCGGGTACGATGGACGCGAGGGGGTGCTAATACCTTCCTCTCGCGTAACCGACTCCCGAACCCGGTTCTCTTGGTCGCAAGACCATGCTCTATCCTTTCCTTCAGGTTTATGCAGTGTTTCCTTTCCCTCTCTTGGGATAAATACACATTGCTGGCGACTCTGTTTGGTGCCACTTTCGCGTTTGTACTTGGATGAAAATCCCGGGAGCGACAGCTGGCGACTCTGCTGGGGAAAAGAGGTTGACCTATTGCTGGTCCATCCTAAGCAAGTCAATCCTAGCGCTTGTCTGCTTTTCTTTCATTGGGTGTTTACTGTTGTGCTGTATTTACTGTTTTATTGTATGGTTATTTACTGTTTTACTGTACATTACTGTATTTACCGCATTTTAGCATTACATATCATATATCATATTGTGTTGCACTGTTTTGTCTGTTTGGCGGGATGGGTGTTCTGAGAGATAAGCCCACTACCAAGGCTTGAGTACATACATAGGTATTAGAGTGGATAGTCATGACGCTTGCGTGGTGGTGGCCACGTATTGTTGTTCATGAGACCCACAACCAGACGAGGTTCTATCAGGAGCTTTCTGCTACTGCATGTTATGCAGGCCAGTGGTTATTCTCTTGAGGAACTGTCGACTCTGGTGACCATTCCCGAGGACTCAGTTGCGGCACTCCTCCCGAGTTGTGACAGTGGCAGACCACATTCTGTGGCAAACCCATTGCACATTCTCGATCCGAGGACCCAATGCTGGGAACTTGCTATAGGACATCCCTTTTTGAAAGAGAATCAGCGGAGGCACTCCTCGATTGGCGATAGTACTGTACCCTGAGGGATGAATGTACTATTGCTTCTCGACCTCAGTGCCAGAAGCTGAGGACCTTTTTGTTTTGGAGAATCAGTTGAGGCCTCCTCGATTGATGATGATGCCAAACCAGAAATGGTGAACGTATCATCATTTCTCGACCTAAGAGCCCGGGATACTGAACATCCTAGTACCCACATGTGAGAAGGGCGGGTTGTTTACAGGTTTGCAGGTAACCATGACCTCCTACATACCTGGTTTTCTATCATCATTGCACAAAAAGGAAGTTTCATCCTATTGTATTCAGATGGTTCTTATCTTTGGTTCTATATTAGTCTCAGAGCTACACTGACACCGTTCACAGTTCAGCACAGACACCTGATTACCTGATCACATTGCCCTTTGCATTGCATTATCATATCCTAACATACATGTTTATTCATTTCCAGGTGCATATATTACCCTTGATTCCAGTCATCAGGTCCCTGCAAAGATGAACACTAAAGAGAGGAAGAATATCATCAGCTATAAGTTCCTTACGCCTACTTTGGGCCCTATTGTTATGCTGAAGGGAATGGCGAGTCCTGCAGCACGAGAAGCTTTTGAAGAGAAATATGGGTGGATTTTATCTATGGTCCGTAATGTCAGTGATTATGAAGCCAGAGGTCTCCATACGTTGATGCAGTTCTATGATCCGCCTCTGAGATGTTTTGTATTTCCAGACTATGTGTTGGTTCCTACCCTGGAGGAGTATTCCAACATGTTGGGGATTGCTATCAAGGAGGAGCCCCCTTTCTTTGGATCGGTGGGGGATCTTGACTTTGGGAAGTTGGCTGGTGCTCTTTATTTGAGCAAATCAGAGTTAAGTGACAATGTCTCCAACAAAGGAAAGATTCGTGGTTACAAGCTGGAATATCTGATTAAGAAGGCCCAGGAAGCAGCTAAAGGCGAGAATTGGCTTGTTTTTAATGCTTTGCTAGCCCTTTGTATATACGGCATAGTGTTGTTTCCCAATGAGCCGGATTTTATTGATACGGACGCTATACGAATATTCATGATGAAGAACCCGGTGCCAACGCTACTGGGAGATCTTCACTACTCATTGTACAACCGAAATGAAAAGAAAAGAGGAGGGATAATTCGTTGTTGTGCACCCTTGTTCTATAAGTGGTTTGCGGGCCGTTTACCACAATCAGGGGCTTTTGTGGATTCCAAAGATTCCCTAGAGTGGAAACAGCGTTTAATGGGATTGGTGGCCAAGGACATCGTATGGGTAGATCATGGGCTGATTGGTAAGAATATTATCCACAGCTGTGGTAAGTTCCCTAACGTTCCACTGATAGGAAGAATGGGTGGGATTAACTACAATCCTTCTTTGGCCATTCGACAATTTGGGTATGCCCTGACAGGTCCGCCTATTAAGAGAGATGTGGAGGAGTCCCTCTATTTTCATACATCAGATGGGTGGGAAGCAGCACAGAAAGCTTCTGAAAGCTGGGGTAGCATACTGAAAAAGGGGAAAGTTACTCTAGGAAAGCCTAACAACCGGGTTTATCCAGCATATGAAGAGTGGGTGAAGAAAAGAGTTGAAGATTTTCTCTTGCCTTTTGGTAAGGCACCTCTTTTGTATCCGGAGAATGAGAAAGCAAGAAGCACTGCTACTGTGGAAGAAGTTGACAAGTTGCAAGCCTTGGTGAAAAAGCTCCAAGGAGAGAATTCCGAGTTGAGTAGCCGTCTTCAGAATGCTCTACATGCCAACAAAGAGCTGGAGCGGAAAGCCCAAGATGCTGAACAAATCCTAACTGCAAAAGAAAAAGACTTTGCTGGAAGAGCCCAACATTTCCGGAAGATTAGTAAAGGTGCTGATGATGCTACTCAAGCCCACAAGCAAACTAAACAGGCGTTAGCACAAACCAAAGAAAAGTTAACAAAGTTTCAGCACGCTTGGGACGAAGTTAGGATAGAGAATGCTGAATTACAGGAACAGTTGCAGATTAAGGACGAAGAGCTTGAAAAGGCGCATGAGCAGAGGAGAAAGTATCGGGAAAGCCTCGATAAGAGTCAAGAACAGCTAGAAGAAGCTAGAGGTGAGCTGAGGAACACCAAGAAAGAGCTTGAAGAAGTCATGATAGAAAGGGAGATACTCAAGACGCAAGCCGGCATAAAGAGACACAAAGGAGTGTGTGATGACGAGGCTCTGATGCTGCATATGGGTTCTTTAAATGAAGCTCTTGAGAAAAGGGATGTCTTGATCAAAGAAATGATTGAAAAGCCGAATCACCAGCGTACCCGTATACTTTTTGAGGAGATCAAATACTCAAGTGATAAGCTGAAGGATGTGGAATTGTCAGATTGATGTTCTTTTCCCTGTATTTTGTTGTTAATGGCTACCATCAGGCTTGTTGATGGATCCATTTTTTCCTTGTATTGCATTTGCGGATGAGCCTTTCTTAAATGTACTTGAATACTTTGTTGAATGAGTATGAGCAGTTTTATTCAGAATTATTCCTTATCAGATAGCTGCACACAAGCACATGACCACAATACGTCTCTTTATATCACGATTTCTGGTCTTCAGATTTCTGTGGTTTGGATTGGAATCAGGGTATAAAGCACCTCGGAAATGACAAACATGGCATTGCATGGCATTGCATATCATTTTGTATTTTTTGTTACTTGCTTTTCAGGTACTCGTTGCGGGGTCTCTAACCTTTATTTGGTTTCAGGCAGTATAGCGGAGAGTCATATTCACCGATATTCGACGCGAAGGAATCAAGTAAGAATCATGGATCAAGTGCAAAGTGATTTGGCGGAAATGAGGGCGCGTATGGACCAGTTCATGACCCTCATGACTGGCATGGCGCAAAATCAGGAGAGACTGAGGCTTCTGGTAGAGCGTCCCGACAATGGGCCCGAAGGTGATCATCATGACAATTCACAGGGACATGGCATTCCTCCTCCCGGTGGCAACCCTCCTCCTGGTGGTAACAATCGGGGTAATGGAAATGGTAGGCATGCTGGTGTTACTCTTGAAGATACTCTGGAAGACCAATTTACTCTGCTGGATGCTGATATGGGTAATCAAGGGGATCGAAGGTATGATGAGTTAGCAGAGAAGATCAGGGCCATAGAATGCAAGAACTCTATGGGTATTGATGTTACCAGCTTGGGGCTGGTCTCAGGAGTCAGAATTCCCCCTAAATTCAAACCTCCCACTTTTGATAAGTATCACGGCAATGCGTGTCCCCAAACGCATCTTCAAGCTTACTTTGGGAAGATTTCAGCCCATACGGATGACGAGAAGCTATGGATGCACTATTTTCAGGACAGTCTGGCGGGGGCGTCCTTGACCTGGTATATGAAGTTGAATAGGGCTGCTGTGAAGAATTGGAAAGATCTGGCAGAAGCGTTCCTGAAGCAATACCAGTATAATATTGACATGGCGCCCAACCGCACTCAATTGTAGGGATTGTCCCAGAATGCCAAGGAGAGTTTCAAAGAATATGCACAGAGGTGGAGGGAAATGGCTGCCCAGGTTCAACCTCCCTTGTCAGACAGAGAAATGGCAGATATGTTCATGGGCACCTTGCAAGGGGCCTATCTTGACAGATTAGCTGCTTGTCCGTCGACTGGATTTGCTGATATTGTGATTGCGGGAGAAAGAATAGAAAGTCTGTTAAAGCTTGGAAAGATCCAGGATGTGAGTGGGGCTGGCTCTTCGGGGACGAAGAAACCGTTCGCTAGTAACCAGAAAAGAAGAGAAGGTGATACGAATGCTGTGTTTAGAGGACGAGGCAGAGGGCGTTCTCGAGCTTATTATCAGGTAGATGCTGTGACAATCCCCACACCGTCTGTTCAGAAACAACAACCCCAACAACAAGTTCAACAGCAACAACCTTTTTTCCAGCAAAGGTCTAGACAGAGGGATCGTAAGATGGATCCTCTCCCTATGACTTATGCCGCGCTGTTGCCCCGGCTACTCGAGTTAAAGTTGGTAGAACTCCGTACTATGAAAGCTCCGGTTGCTGGAAACCTGCCACCTAACTTCGATGCTAATGCTCGTTGTGAGTTCCACTCAGGTGCTCAGGGGCACTCCATTGAAAAATGTTGGGCTTTCCATCATAAAGTACAAGATTTGATTGATGCTAAAGCCATTAATTTCTCTCCCGCTCCTAATATTACTCAGCATCCCATGCCTGATCATAGCGCAGCAAATGTGTACGCTATTGAAGATGGGAGGAGATTGAATTTGGTGTTAGACGTTCATCAAGTGAAAACTTCTTTGTTGGTTGTAAAAGATCGTTTATTGAAGGGACAGGTGTTCCCGGGCTGTAATCAAGATTGCTCTGAGTGTGTGAATCAGGAGAACGGCTGTGATAAGTTGAAGATGGGTTTACAGAATCTGATCGATGAAGGATGTCTACAGTTCGACAGAGTCGTGAAAGACACTGATGAGATATCAACCGTGACCATCTATTACACTCCCGCTGAGATTCAAATGCCGGTCAATGCAGTTCCCGTGGCGAGTGTTGCGCCAGAAGGGCCCAGTCCTGTCACTATCACGGTGCCAGGACCAATTCCGTTCACGTCTACGAAGGCTATCCCATGGCACTATGGGGCAGATGTATATTACGAAGGTAAAAAACAGGAAGTTGAGCCGTCAGTCAGCCCAAATATTGATAATGTAGGGGGTGTAGGGGGCTTTACAAGGAGTGGAAGGTTGTTCGCTCCCCAAACCTTGAGAAGTGATAAGGAGGTAGAAGCTGCAGCAAAGGCTAAGGGTAAACAGGTGGTTGAAAGTGCGCCTACACCTGAAGCAGAGACAAAGATTACTTTTGATAAGGAAATGGAAGAATTTATGAAGATAATCAAGAAAAGCGATTATAAGATTGTGGACCAACTGAATCAGACCCCTTCAAAGATTTCAATCTTGTCACTATTGATGTGCTCTGATGCGCACCGGCAGGCATTGTTGAAAGTGTTGAAGAGTGCGTACGTGCCACAAGAAATTACTGTTAATCAGCTCGAGGGCGTAATCTCCAATGTTAATGTCAGCCATGGCTTGGGCTTTACAAGTAGAGATTTGACTGTTGAAGGAAGAAACCATAATAAGGCTTTGCATATCACGATGGAGTGTAAGGGCGCAGTGTTATCTCATGTACTGGTAGACACTGGTTCATCACTCAATGTCTTGCCCAAGAAGGCATTAATGAAGCTGGAAGTTGACGGTTTGATCTTAAGGCCTAGTGAATTGGTGGTCAGAGCATTCGATGGAACTAGACGATCTGTGTTTGGTGAGGTGGAATTGCCCGTACAAATTGGACCACAGGTATTCAAATCCACGTTCCATGTAATGGACATACAACCTGCATATAGCTGCCTATTGGGACGCCCTTGGATTCACGGAGCCGGGGCTGTTACTTCTACTCTACATCAAAAGCTGAAGTATGAGTTTGAAGGGCAGGTTGTGACAGTGTGCGGGGAAGAAGACATCTTTGTGAGTCACTTGTCCACGTTCAAGTACATTGAAATGGATGGGGAAATTCATGAGATGCTGTGCCAATCATTTGAAGCAGTCAATATTGACGATGCACCTGAGTCTTCTTCTGTACCAGTTGGGGCTGGTACCTCCATTTCATCTTACAAACAAGCTGTCGAAGTCGTCAGGGCAGGCAACGCCCAAGGTTGGGGCAGGTTAATAGAGACCCCAATGAAGGAAGACAAATTTGGTATTGGTTATCATCCCTCTACAACTTCAGATGCGGGGAGCAGGGGACCCATTACTTTCAATAGTGGGGGAATTATCTACATGGACCAGTCTTGTGTAGCCACGGAGGATAGTGTTGACAGTGATTGTGACCTGGACAACTGGGTACGCCCTCATGTTCCGGGACAACAAGTGCAAAACTGGTTCGTTGAAGAAGTCATCCGGGTTACTCTTCAGACAGAGTAATTTTTCTTTGTTTTTTCTAACCATAATGCATGACAAAATCTTGCGCTCTGCCCAAGGCGTATAGATTCATTTGTAGGGCCACCATGGTTGCATTTGCAATGTTTAATCATTAATAAAGGACGTTTTGCAATCAAATTTTGTTCTCTGTCTTTCAGTTTTTATTTTTGCACAAAAAAATATAAAATGGCAATGTTTCATTTTCTTTTGTTTTGCTTAAAAATAAATTCTAAAATAAGGCATGAACCCGTTCATGCAGACTTGATCCTCCGGATACCACTGATAACGATTTTGATATGGCCATGTATGACTTTGACAATCCGATTTATCAAGCCGAAGAAGGGGATGGGAAAGATTGTGAACTTTCTGAAGAACTGGCCAGATTGTTGAAACAAGAGGAAAGGGTCATCCAGCCTCATCAGGAGACTGTAGAAATCATCAATATTGGTACCAAGGACGCCAAGAAAGAGATCAGGATTGGTGCCAGCTTGCAAGCAGATGTGAAGCAAACTTTGACGGAAATGTTGCGCGAGTATGTTGACGTCTTCGCCTGGTCGTATCAAGACATGCCGGGGTTGGATACGGATATTGTCGTGCACAGGCTACCATTGAGAGAAGAATGTCCGCCAGTCAAGCAGAAACTTCGTCGGACTCACCCCGACATGGCTTTAAAGATTAAGGAGGAAGTCCAGAAGCAGTGGGATGCTGGTTTTCTTGCTGTGACAAAGTATCCTCCATGGGTAGCCAACATCGTGCCAGTACCGAAGAAAGATGGAAAAGTGAGAATGTGTGTGGATTATCGAGATCTTAATAAAGCTAGCCCGAAAGATGATTTTCCACTACCTCATATTGATGTGCTGGTCGATAATACAGCTCAGTTTTCAGTGTTCTCATTTATGGACGGTTTCTCCGGGTACAACCAGATCAAGATGGCACCTGAAGATATGGAAAAGACCACGTTCATTACTCCGTGGGGTACTTATTGTTATAAAGTAATGCCTTTTGGGTTGAAAAACGCAGGGGCAACGTACCAGCGGGCGATGGTGACATTGTTTCATGACTTGATTCATAAGGAGATCGAATGTTATGTAGATGATATGATTGCCAAGTCGAGAACAGAAGAGGAACATCTGGTTAACCTGAAAAAGCTGTTTGAATGGTTGAGAAAGTTTCGTCTGAGATTAAATCCAAACAAGTGCACGTTTGGGGTGCGTTCTGGAAAGTTGTTAGGTTTCATTGTGAGCGAAAGAGGAATCGAGGTTGATCCTGCCAAGGTGAAAGCAATACAAGAAATGCCTGAACCGAGAACAGAAAAAGAGGTTCGTGGTTTCTTGGGTAGATTGAACTACATTGCAAGGTTCATATCTCACCTAACAGCCACGTGTGAACCAATATTTAAATTGTTAAGGAAAGATCAGACGGTCAGGTGGAATGACGATTGCCAATTGGCATTCGATAAGATAAAAGAATACTTGCAGGAACCTCCGATTCTAATGCCTCCAGTTGAAGGGAGACCGCTGATAATGTATCTGACAGTGCTTGAAGGTTCCATGGGTTGTGTTCTCGGTCAACATGACGAGACAGGTAGGAAGGAGCATGCTATTTACTACCTGAGCAAAAAGTTCAATGATTGTGAGTCCCGATACTCAATGCTTGAAAAGACATGCTGTGCGCTTGCATGGGCCGCTAAGCGATTGAGGCAATATATGGTTAGGCACACAACCTTGTTGATTTCAAAAATGGATCCTATCAAGTACATTTTCGAGAAACCAGCATTGACAGGCAGAGTTGCACGGTGGCAAATGGTCTTGACAGAGTATGACATTCAGTACACTTCACAAAAGGCCATCAAAGGAAGTATCTTGTCCGACTATCTTGCGCAACAGCCGATTGATGATTACCAACCCATGAAGTTTGACTTCCCTGATGAAGACATCATGTTTCTCAAAGCTAAAGACTGCGAGGAACCACTTCCGGAGGAGGGGCCAGACCCTGAATCCAAATGGAGTTTGATGTTTGATGGGGCTGTCAATATGAATGGGTGCGGAGTTGGAGCGGTTCTTATCACGCCGGAAGGTGTTCATATGCCTTTCACTGCACGAATAACTTTCGGATGCACCAACAATGAAGCAGAGTACGAAGCTTGTATAATGGGGATCGAGGAGGCGATTAATCTACGGATTAAAACCCTTGATATATTCGGTGATTCAGCTTTGGTAATCAATCAAGTGAAAGGGAGTTGGTACACGCACCAAGCAAATCTAATGCCGTATAGAGATTATACGAGGAGATTGCTGACATTTTTCACAACAGTGAAACTGTACCATATTCCTCGAGATGAGAATAGGTTCGCTGATGCCTTGGCCACTTTGTCTTCCATGATCAAAGTGCAAGGATGGAACCATGTACCTAAGATTGAGGTATCCCGCCTTGACAGACCAGCATTTGTGTTTGCGGTCGATGCAACGTCTGATGACAAGCCATGGTTTCATGACATTAAGTGTTTCTTGAAAAGTCAAGAGTACCCGTCCGGGGCATCGTCCAAAGACAGGAAGACGTTGAGAAGGTTAGCTGGTAGTTTCTTCCTGAACAAAGATGGCGTGCTGTATAAAAGGAATTTTGACACGGTCCTGCTTAGATGTGTGGATAGACATGAAGCAGACTTGTTGATGATTGAAGTGCACGAAGGCTCTTTCGGTACCCATGCCGGAGGGCATGCAATGGCTAAAAAGTTGTTAAGGTCGGGATATTATTGGTTGACTATGGAGTCAGATTGTTGCAAATATGCCCGCAAATGCCATAAATGCCAGATCTACGCAGATAAAGTACATGTACCTCCAAATCTGTTGAGTATCATGTCGTCGCCTTGGCCGTTTGCCATGTGGGGCATTGATATGATCGGAAAGATTGAGCCTACAGCTTCCAATGGTCATCGTTTCATCTTGGTGGCAATTGATTACTTCACCAAATGGGTTGAAGCCGCGTCTTATGCCAATGTTACAAAACAAGTGGTCGCTCGTTTCTTAAAACGGGATATCATTTGCCGATATGGAGTTCCCGAAAGAATCATTACTGATAATGGTTCTAATTTGAACAATAAGATGATGGCTGAGTTATGCCGGGACTTCAAAATCGAACACCACAATTCTTCTCCGTACCGCCCAAAGATGAATGGCGCGGTCGAAGCGGCCAACAAAAATATCAAGAAGATTGTACAGAAGATGGTTGTCACGTACAAAGATTGGCATGAGATGTTACCATTTGCTTTGCATGGGTATCGAACGTCGGTACGCACGTCCACTGGGGCAACCCCATTCTCACTTGTATATGGTATGGAGGCAGTGCTACCGGTTGAAGTAGAGATTCCGTCCCTCAGAGTCATGATGGATGTTAAGCTAGATGAAGCTGAATGGGTACGAGCCAGATTTGATCAGTTGAGCCTTATTGAGGAAAAGCGATTGGCGGCTGTATGCCATGGGCAACTATATCAGCGCAGAATGAAGCAGGCATTTGACCAGAAGGTACGTCCTCGGATTTATAAAGTCGGAGATGTGGTACTCAAAAGGATCCTTCCTCCCAATACAGATCACAGGGGCAAATGGACTCCTAATTATGAAGGTCCGTTCGTGGTTAAAAAGGTCTTTTCGGGCGGAGCTTTATTGCTTACAACCATGGATGGCGAAGACTTTTCATCCCCTGTCAACTCGGACGTAGTCAAAAAATACTTCGCATGAATAGACCCGCTGGATAATAAAAAAAAAATCCAGGCAAAAAAGGGCATCCCGGCGAACCAAAAACAGAATAAGGTTCGGGCAAAAATTAGGGATATAATTGAAAAAATTGTACACCCGGTAAGTTGAAAACCCGAAAGGGCAACTTAGGCAAAAAAGGGTATCCTGGTGGATCGAAAACCTGAAAGGGCGGTCCACACAAAAGAGGGATTTAAGCGAATGACTACAGTCTGAGTTATCTGTACCCATTACCGTTTGAACAACTGACGTTCTGAAAGATAGGAATCGGTCTGATCATTCCTCAGAAGGCAAGGTCGGGGAGTTTTGAAGACATACTGGTCATAACAGAATGGAAACTCAGTGGAATTCCGTTTTCACATTGCCATTAGGATAGTTTCTTTTCTCAATTTTCAGCGATCACCTCTTTCCAGGGATTGCTTCCAGATGTAATTGCCTATTCTGGGCTCTCAGTCAATAAATTGAATTTCAATAAAAAGCTTTCTATTTTTGTTTTATTGTTTTGTTTGCAAAAACGTCCTAATTGTTGATAAAACATTGCATTTGAAAACATGGCAGCCTTGCAATAACATGCGCAGAAAAAATATTTGAAATTACTTCGAATGTTGAATACTCCCGGATGGTGGATTCTAGCCACGCAATATTCGGGGCATGTGGGCATATTCTTTTGTTGCAGGTAGCAGGTGCAGATGATTTTAAGCACAAGACTAGCAATAAATCACCCCACGCAAAAGACTGGGGCAATTATGGGTAAGGAGATCGGCGTTCATCGGGTCGATCTCAGTGAATTAAGTTCAACTGGGTATCGTTGTATCTTATTAAGTCGATTCTCTCATTCAGTACTTCCAACAACTACAAGCTTTTCTGTGTCGATAACGGTCACAGGTTCCCCAAAAGAAGGGTCTCGTCGACACCGAAACTGATGGTCATTATCCCCAGCGAAGTCGCAGGAGTTTGAAGAAGATAAATCTTCTGTAAGATCCTCTTATGACATCCTCTTCGGGGACAAATTGTTTGGTTCCCCAGCATGAAGTGTTGATCATCCCCAGTAGAGTTTGAGGACAGTTGGTCTTCTGTAAAATCCTCTCAAAAGGCATTCCCCAACACGAGACGCTTTAAAGCAGTTTTCTCCAGCAGAGTTTGTTATAAACCCGTCATCCCTAACGGAATTGTCTAAAGGGAAGCTCGCCTAACATGGGGCATTGTAGTACTTATCCTAAGCTCGACAGTCATATTCTTCAGCAGACTACTGTGGATTTGCTTTGGGTTTCCCCAACAGATCTCTAAGGACTCTTTCCTAGCAAGTTGCAGTGGAATGTTCTAACCAGGATTTGCATATCCCTGGCAGAGTAGCCCTGATACCCAGCAAGATCGTATCTCTGGCCATGGTATCCCCACAGAGGTCAGCATCGAATCTTGTCAGCAACTTCCAGCTGAGTTGTTGTTCTCTCCGCAGAGGTTTATCAGATCGACAGAATCTATTCCTCAACAAGGATGGTACAGCCTTTCCCCAGCCGGGTCGGAAGGTTGATAATCCCTATAAAGGATCTTGGGTTGAATAAATCCCCAAGCAGAGTTTTAATGGCTCATTTCCCCAGCAGGACGTCATTTAAAAATTCTCATCCCCAGCGGAATCGCTGTGACCAGAATTCATTCCCCCAAACAGATGGAATAATTCCTGGCAGAGTCGTCATTCCCTCATATCTTAAAGTCCAATTTATTTTTGGCAAGCTTGACAATTCGAAGCAGACGGATTGTTCATCCATTCGCCAGCAGAGATATTATCCTTTAGGAGTCTCCGAGATTAAATCATTGATTGTGGTTCCTCAGCAGAGTCGGCAGAGATGTCTGGCGCAGAGGCAGAGAGTAATTCGATTTTAAAATTCTAAAAGTCCAACAGTGGATTGGCAAAAGTCCGTCTTCGGGTGGCAAAAGTCCAACAGTGGATTGGCAAAAGTCCGTCTTCGGGTGGCAAAAGTCCAACAGTGGATTGGCAAAAGTCCGTCTTCGGGTGGCAAAAGTCCAACAGTGGATTGGCAAAAGTCCGTCTTCGGGTGGCAAAAGTCCAACAGTGGATTGGCAAAAGTCCGTCTTCGGGTGGCAAAAGTCCAACAGTGGATTGGCAAAAGTCCATCTTCGGGTGGCACGAAGCTGCAAAGTCCACCAGTAGTGTGGCAAGCCAGTAGTCGTCTGGCGTCGTTCAAAAGACATTATCAAAGTCCACCAGTAGTGTGGCAAGCCAGTAGTCGTCTGGCGTCGTTCAAAAGACATTATTAAAGTCCACCAGTAGTGTGGCAGGCCAGTAGTCGTCTGGAATTGCATAAAAGACATTATTAAAGTCCACCAGTAGTGTGGCAGGCCAGTAGTCGTCTGGAATTGCATAAAAGACATTATTAAAGTCCACCAGTAGTGTGGCAAGCCAGTAGTCGTCTGGCGTCGTTCAAAAGACATTTCCAAAGTCCACCAGTAGTGTGGCAGGCCAGTAGTCGTCTGGAATTGCATAAAAGACAGTATTAAAGTCCACCATCAGCGTGGCAAGCCAGTAGTCGTCTGGCATCGTTCAAAGGACAGATCTCTCCGACGTTTCATCGAGGATTCAATCCAGCAGTCTCGTTGGGTTTATATCCCTTTTCTTCTTCACCCAGAGCAAATTTTTGGTTATTTTTGGTATTCAATCACTATATACCTTGAAAATCCGAAAGCAATTGCTTTCAGGCATTCAGGTCTACAGCGCTTGAATAGGGGCAGCTGTAATACCCCAAAATTTGCTCTCCCCTTTTGTCATCATAGCATGGCATTATCATTTATCATATCATATCCACCTCATTAACATTACATTGCATTTAACATAGAAAAATGAAGCATGGCATCCTTCTTACCATCAGGGCATGTGATCAAGTGGAAGGTGGACAATCAAGGAATCATTCAAAGCACAAAAAGGTCAATCAAGTTGGCTCTAGGCAAGCCAAGAGGTCTCTCATGTCTCATACTATCTCAATTGATCTTCCAAAACCTCAAGGAAGTGAGATTCAATGGGAGATTGAAGCACTACATCTTTCACTATGCAAGAGGTTCAAAAATTGAAGGAAAACCCTCAAAAGAGATAGCTCATTGATTCAAAATCATTCTCAAGTGGCATTTCTCATCATCCTTTAAGAGGATACACAACATACTCTGAGGAATTTGGATTTGGAAGATGTGCAATTTCCTCCTAACCAGAGGGGGTCAAAACTAGGGTTTCCAATTAAATCAGGGTATCTCTGTTTTTTTGAACAAAACTTGATGTCATGGTATTCCATATGTCCTTAAGTGTATGTATGTGGAAAATTGCATCTCAATTGGTTTTAGAAGTGGTTCAATTGGAAGAAAGATCAAGAATCAGAGAAATTGGGGCAAAGTCAAATAATCAGAGGAAAAAGTCAACTCTTGACTTTTTGAGCCCAAAATCATGAAATTCATGTTACATATGTCCAATGTACAAAATTTGATCAAGAAACTCCAAAGGAATCATGAAAAAATCAAGATGTGGAAAGTTGCCACTTTTGGATGAAGTAGGGTTACTAAAAATAGCAAGTTTTGGCCATTTTGCATCAGAGTTTGAACCAAGGCCATTTAAAATTGAAGCACCAAATGAAAATTCCACCAGGCCACAACAAAAGATCTTGTTTTAAGCTTCACATCCATGTGTGGAACATCTCCATTGGATAAAAATTGAGTGAGATATGATTGATCAAAGTTTGAGCAAAGTAGGTTCAAAACTAGGTCATGACCAAGATTTTCAGGGCACGCGCGCAGTCATTTTAACAAACAGTTGGTGTGCCATATATTCGCCTATTTTTCTCATGGTTAAAGTCCTCAAATGGAAAATCTTTCAACATGAAAGTTGTTCCTCTATGTGAGGTGTTCAAAATTGGTGTTCATGATTTTTTCATTTGACCAAAGGTTGAGAAGTTATGTTGAGTCCAATTTGCTATGATTATGCTGAAAACCCAGGTGCCAAGATGCCTTGTCAACCAACCAGTTGCCACGCCCTTCTATCAGTCCCAAATGTGGATGTTATAAGTCATTTTGCAACTTATTTCAAGCCTCATTTCAATTCATTTTTCATACCAAACATGTTCTACTATGTGTCCTCTCTCCAACGACCCCAAGAATTCATCAAATCATCCATTAAGTAGGGAGAATTTCATTGGCAAAGTACCATAATTATCACTGATGCAGTAAATGATGTTAGTAGGCTGTGTACACGATTTGGTTCAGTAATCCCACAAACACTTCATGTACTTTATTTCCTCATTTGAACAAACATCCTTATGACCATACTTATGCATATCAGCCATCATACATTGTGAAGGAAGGTTTTCAAAGGAGAAACTTGTACCATAAGCAATGCCATGACATGCTGCATAACATAACCTCATCATCCCAGCTTCACTCTCATCCTCACCACAACTGTCATAAGCTTAACCTCACCATATCACAGCCATGGATAACTCGCCCTAACTAACTTGGCTCAGTTAGTTAGGGTGGACTCAGCATAACCACTTTAACTCAGTTAACCTCACTCAGTTTAACCGTGGTTAAAGCCTACTATAAAACAAAATCTCACTTCACATTTTGATTTCAACTTCATTTTTCACATATTCACTTCAGAAACTTTCTCTTCTTCTCTCTCAATCTCACCATTTCAACTAATTCTCGAGCTTCACTTCGTCCTTTTCAATTCAACACTCTCTCTGATTCTATCTCAATTTCATCACATTGCAACTGGTTTTGAAGTTTGGTTCCATTTTCTTTCCACTGAATCATCATCAACCACTGCATCTAAGCCTTTATTTGGCCAAAAGTAGCTCAAAGAGGAAGCAGGATCTCTGGTTTTCTGAAGAATATCTCAAGGTCTCAAATCTTCAGGTACGAATTTCCACCATTATAGAGTTGATGTGAAGATGTTTTCAGGTTCTTGAAGCTTCTTATAAGCTCAAGAACTTGTCTGGCTAGTTGATAGGCCTTTAGAGGCATAGTTTAAAAGTTAGGGCATATTTTCCTCTGTTCGATTCTCTCATTTCATGAACTTTTTGTGTGTTTTATCACTGGATCCATGTTCTCCTTTACTTCCTCTTCATTTTGGTATATCATTTGTGGAATTCTGGAAAATTGGAGGTTGCAGACGGTGGTAGTTCACCGGAGAAGGTGACCGGAGGTCACCTCCGGCCGGTGACTGTAATTGCTAGGGTTTGTCTTGTTTTAATCATGCCCGTCCATTTTCCAAGATCGTAAGGCTTGTATGATGACAGCACATTAAAATCCATGTGCTCCTCACGTGCGTTTTTCTGATTTCACTTAAGCATTTTGTGGTGTGGTGCATTGTATGTTGTGTGGTCATTCACATGTGCGCGTTGATTTGGTTTACTTTGACTTTCGTTTGACTATGACTTAATCTGATGGCTTGGAATGTATTGACTCTCGTTGACTGAAGTGCATGCTTGCTATTGTGTTATGCGCTGAATTGGACCTTATTCAGATTGATAATTACACCCCCCATGTATTGAAGCCCAATGATTTTGAACTGTGATTTTGCTATGTTCATACCCCCCTGCTTTAGTTCCATTTCATTTTATTTCTCATTTTTGCTACACGTTTCATAATTAATTTTTAAAAATACCAAAACATATCACAAAATTCCACAAAAATTCATGTGTATTCTTAAAACATTTAGGAAAATTTTCATGATTTTATTTTCTGATTTTATGACCATTTTGCCCCTGTTCCATTATTTCTTTTGAATTTCCATTTGTATGCATACTTAATGTGACATATAATTTTGTGCATTTTTGTTCTTGATCATAAAAAATGATTTTGATGCCTTTCTTTTTGCAGTGTGGTCACAATATGTTGAGGTATGTTTGAGATTTATGAGATGATTTTTAAGTCTTTTTTGGATGACTTTTGATGTGTTGCTTTGAGCATGAATACATGAAACTTCCATGAGACTTTGACCTAATTGTTGAGTGACTTTGGTTCTGATTCATTGCTTGTGGACTTGATATGTTAATGGCATGTGTTTAAGGTGTTTGATTGGTGAAAGTCATAATTTTTGAAGCATGTTTGCTATTTGTTTGAAGCATGAAGTTTAACTTGGTCATTTTGTGAATGCATGCCTCATGTTTGGTTTGCTTGATCATGAAGGCACTTGTGCCATGAGTTGTGGTTTTGTTTGAGGATGTATAGCATGTTAATTGACTTCTGATTGTGACATTTGGGTTTCATCTTTGCATGTTTGATGTTTATCTTGCACCTTAAGTCACTTGTTTCACAAGTATGAACCACATTCACATCACTTCACCTTTTCTTCTTTGCTTCTTGTTGGATTGAGATTTTGTTTGCATGATTTGGTATGCTCATTTAGGATAACATTAGGTTGTGTAAATATGAGTTACATTCTGACTTGGAAGCATGTATAGCATTCAATCTCATTTTACTTTGTTTGTCAACTTGTTTGAGTTTGATTGGTTCATTATATTTTCTTACTTTACTTGTAAGTAATTGTGCTAACCATTTCAGGGGCTAAGGGTAAGCCAATTGAGTGTGGATATGCTTCCACATTCTAACTTCTTACTTCACTTTTTAATCATTCAATTTGTGATTGTCTAAGCACTTAATAGTGCTTTGTGTTCATAACTTTCTTTCTTCCCTTTTTAGAATCAACTTAGCTTCCATTTTGGAAGTAAGTTGTATTCTTCCTTCTTTCTTCTCCTTTCTTTTAGGTTAGGTTTCTTAAACCTCACTAACCATAGGATCTCCAAGCATGCTAACACTAGGGGGTGTCTTAGTCCATATAGATTTCTACCTTTTCTCCCTTGAGTCTCTTTTCTCATCTCAAAGAAAATTCAAAACATATAATAAAGGTAGGCATTTATTGCATTTAGGCCTTTCATATAAAGAAAAGATTATAAGGGGTCTTCTCTTGTAATCTTAGAATGTGTAGCATATAGCCCATCTTGGGTCAATGTGTTACATATTTGATCTTGTATGAGGGACTTAAATGCAATACTTGTTGAAGGTGCAAATAATAAAAAACACTTCTTCACTTCATAATCAACAAAACACTTAATAAACACAAGTATGCTAGTGTGTTTGAACCTTGATAATTGGAACTAAGTGTGAGGGTCTTCTTCACTCTTAGTGTGCTTTCTTACCCATTCCATCTTGGAATGTGAGAATGTACACATTCCAATGACTAAGATCCGGATACACTGTCATATGCAAACAAATCCAAAACACTTCCTTCTAAAAGACAAAAACAAACAATAACGTCTTTCCTTCGGGAATTCTTTTCTCATCTCATTCATTCTCAACGCACGAACGCGCTTCTACTCGTTCTCTTGCAAGATGGTAACGCACTCGGACCAGCGAGCCTGCAACACCTGAGCTAGGACGTAAGCCGTTCTCTAAAAAAAACACAGACAATCCATCCCTAGTGAGGGGAACTACGTCGCTCTGATTCTCATGTTCCCGATGAGATACGTAGGCAGTGGGGTAGGGCCCATGCGAGCACTTCTTTTATTTTCCCTACATTTGTTTCTCGTTCCTTTTCCAGTTCTCTTTTCGTTCCTTTTCCAGTATTCTTTTCTATCACCCTTTGATCGAAACAAGCAAGCGTGGATCCCATCGGGTACGATGGACGCGAGGGGGTGCTAATACCTTCCTCTCGCGTAACCGACTCCCGAACCCAGTTCTCTTGGTCGCAAGACCATGCTCTATCCTTTCCTTCAGGTTTATGCAGTGTTTCCTTTCCCTCTCTTGGGATAAAAACACATTGCTGGCGACTCTGTTTGGTGCCACTTTCGCGTTTGTACTTGGATGAAAATCCCGGGAGCGACACTCGTGTTACCCTTTGTTTGAAAGTCCACCTTCGGCTTGGTCTTTCTTTTTCGAGTTCGCCTTCGGCCGTCCTCGTATTATCTTAGGTTTGAAAGTCCACCTTCGGCTTGGTCTTTCTTTTCGAGTTCGCCTTCGTCCGTCCTCGCTTTACCCTTTATTTGAAAGCCTACCTTCGGCTTAGTCTTTGTTTTCGAGTTTGCCTTCGGCCGTCCTCGTATTATTTTGTTGTTTGAAAGTCCACCTTCGGTTTTGTCTTTCTTTTTCGAGTTTGCCTTTGGCCGTCTTTGTATTATCTTGGGTTTGAAAGTCCACCTTCGGCTTGGTCTTTCTTTTCGAGTTCGCCTTCGGCCATCCTCGCGTTACCCTTTATTTGAAAGCCTACCTTCGGCTTGGTCTTTCTTTTTCGAGGTCGCCTTCGGCCGTCCTCGTATTATTTTGTTGTTGGAAATTCCACCTTCGGCTTGGTCTTTCTTTTTCGAGTTCGCCTTCGGTCGTCCATGTATTATCTTGGGTTTGAAAGTCCACCTTCGGCTTAGTCTTTCTTTTCGAGTTCGCCTTCGGCCATCCTCGTGTTACCCTTTGTTTCAAAGTCCACCTTCGGCTTGGTCTTTCTTTTTCGAGTTCGCCTTCGGTCGTCCTCGTATTATCTTAGGTTTGAAAGTTCACCTTCGGCTTGGTCTTTCTTTTCGAGTTCGCCTTCGTCCGTCCTCGCTTTACCCTTTATTTGAAAGCCTACCTTCGGCTTAGTCTTTGTTTTCGAGTTCGCCTTAGGCCGTCCTCGTATTATTTTGTTGTTTGAAAGTCCACCTTCGGTTTTGTCTTTCTTTTTCGAGTTTGCCTTTGGCCGTCTTTGTATTATCTTGGGTTTGAAAGTCCACCTTCGGCTTGGTCTTTCTTTTCGAATTTGCCTTCGGCCGTCCCCGTATTATCTTGGGTTTGAAAGTCCACCTTCGGCTTGGTCTTTCTTTTCGAGTTCGCATTCGGCCGTCCTCGTGTTACCCTTTGTTTGAAAGTCCACCTTCGGCTTGGTCTTTCTTTTTCGAGGTCGCCTTCGGCCGTTCCCGTATTATCTTGGGTTTGAAAGTCCACCTACGGCTTGGTCTTTCTTTTCGAGTTCGCCTTTGGCCGTCCTCGTGTTATCCTTTGTTTGAAAGTCCACCTTCGGCTTGGTCTTTCTTTTTCGAGGTCGCCTTCGGCCGTTCCCGTATTATCTTGGGTTTGAAAGTCCACCTTCGGCTTGGTCTTTCTTTTCGAGTTCGCCTTTGGCCGTCCTCGTGTTATCCTTTGTTTGAAAGTCCACCTTCGGCTTGGTCTTTCTTTTCGAGTTCGCCTTCGGCCATCCTCGCGTTACCCTTTATTTGAAAGCCTACCTTCGGCTTGGTCTTTCTTTTTCGAGGTCGCCTTCGGCCGTCCTCGTATTATTTTGTTGTTGGAAAGTCCACCTTCAGCTTGGTCTTTCTTTTTCGAGTTCGCCTTCGGTCGTCCATGTATTATCTTGGGTTTGAAAGTCCACCTTCGGCTTGGTCTTTCTTTTCGAGTTCGCCTTCGGCCATCCTCGTGTTACCCTTTGTTTGAAAGTCCACCTTCGGCTTGGTCTTTCTTTTTCGAGGTCTCCTTCGGCCGTCCTCGTATTATCTTGGGTTTGAAAGTCCACCTACGGCTTGGCCTTTCTTTTCGAGTTTGCCTTTGGCCGTCCTCGTGTTACCCTTTGTTTGAAAGTCCACCTTCGGCTTGGTCTTTCTTTTTCGAGTTCGCCTTCGGCCGTCCTCGTATTGTCTTAGGTTTGAAAGTCCACCTTCGGCTTGGTCTTTCTTTTCGAGTTCGCCTTCGTCCGTCCTCGCTTTACCCTTTATTTGAAAGCCTACCTTCGGCTTAGTCTTTGTTTTCGAGTTCGCCTTCGGCCGTCCTCGTATTATTTTGTTGTTTGAAAGTCCACCTTCGGTTTTGTCTTTCTTTTTCGAGTTTGCCTTTGGCCATCTTTGTATTATCTTGGGTTTGAAAGTCCACCTTCGGCTTGGTCTTTCTTTTCGAGTTCGCCTTCGGCCATCCTCGTGTTACCCTTTGTTTGAAAGTCCACCTTCGGCTTGGTCTTTCTTTTTCGAGGTCTCCTTCGGCCGTCCTCGTATTATCTTGGGTTTGAAAGTCCACCTACGGCTTGGCCTTTCTTTTCGAGTTTGCCTTTGGCCGTCCTCGTGTTACCCTTTGTTTGAAAGTCCACCTTCGGCTTGGTCTTTCTTTTCGAGTTCGCCTTCGTCCGTCCTCGCTTTACCCTTTATTTGAAAGCCTACCTTCGGCTTAGTCTTTGTTTTCGAGTTCGCCTTCGGCCGTCCTCGTATTATTTTGTTGTTTAAAAGTCCACCTTCGGTTTTGTCTTTCTTTTTCGAGTTTGCCTTTGGCCATCTTTGTATTATCTTGGGTTTGAAAGTCCACCTTCGGCTTGGTCTTTCTTTTCGAGTTCGCCTTCGGCCATCCACGCGTTACCCTTTATTTGAAAGCCTACCTTCGGCTTGGTCTTTCTTTTTCGAGGCCGCCTTCGGCCGTCCTCGTATTATTTTGTTGTTGGAAAGTCCACCTTTCGGCTTGGTATTCTTTTTTCGAGTTCGCCTTGGGCATCCTTGTGTTACCCTTTGTTTGAAAGTCCACCTTCGGTTTGGTCTTTTTTTTTCGAGGTCGCCTTCGGCCGTCCTCGTATTATCTTGGGTTTGAAAGTCCACCTTCGGCTTGGTCTTTCTTTTCGAGTTCGCCTTTGGCCGTCCTCGTGTTACCCTTTGTTTGAAAGTCCACCTTCGGCATGGTCTTTCTTTTTCGAGTTCGCCTTCGGCCGTCCTCGTATTATCTTAGGTTTGAAAGTCCACCTTCGGCTTGGTCTTTCTTTTCGAGTTCGCCTTCGTCCATCCTCGCTTTACCCTTTATTTGAAAGCCTACCTTCGGCTTAGTCTTTCTTTTCGAGTTCGCCTTCGGCCGTCCTCGTATTATTTTGTTGTTTGAAAGTCCACCTTCGGCTTTGTCTTTCTTTTTCGAGTTTGCCTTTGGCCGCCTTTGTATTATCTTGGGTTTGAAAGTCCACCTTCGGCTTGGTCTTTCTTTTCGAGTTTGCCTTCGGCCGTCCCCGTATTATCTTGGGTTTGAAAGTCCACCTACGGCTTGGCCTTTCTTTTCGAGTTTGCCTTTGGCCGTCCTCGTGTTACCCTTTGTTTGAAAGTCCACCTTCGGCTTGGTCTTTCTTTTTCGAGTTCGCCTTCGGCCGTCCTCGTATTATCTTAGGTTTGAAAGTCCACCTTCGGCTTGGTCTTTCTTTTCGAGTTCGCCTTCGTCCGTCCTCGCTTTACCCTTTATTTGAAAGCCTACCTTCGGCTTAGTCTTTGTTTTCGAGTTCGCCTTCGGCCGTCCTCGTATTATTTTGTTGTTTGAAAGTCCACCTTCGGTTTTGTCTTTCTTTTTCGAGTTTGCCTTTGGCCGCCTTTGTATTATCTTGGGTTTGAAAGTCCACCTTCGGCTTGGTCTTTCTTTTCGAGTTCGCCTTCGGCCATCCTCGCGTTACCCTTTATTTGAAAGCCTACCTTCGGCTTGGTCTTTCTTTTTTGAGGTCGCCTTCGGCTGTCCTCGTATTATTTTGTTGTTGGAAAGTCCACCTTCGGCTTGGTCTTTCTTTTTCGAGTTCGCCTTCGGTCGTCCTTGTATTATCTTGGGTTTGAAAGTCCACCTTCGGCTTGGTCTTTCTTTTCGAGTTCGCCTTCGGCCATCCTCGTGTTACCCTTTGTTTCAAAGTCCACCTTCGGCTTGGTCTTTCTTTTTCGAGTTCGCCTTCGGTCATCCTCGTATTATCTTAGGTTTGAAAGTCCACCTTCGGCTTGGTCTTTCTTTTCGAGTTCGCCTTCGTCCGTCCTCGCTTTACCCTTTATTTGAAAGCCTACCTTCGGCTTAGTCTTTGTTTTCAAGTTCGCCTTCGGCCGTCCTCGTATTATTTTGTTGTTTGAAAGTCCACCTTCGGTTTTGTCTTTCTTTTTCGAGTTTGCCTTTGGCCGTCTTTGTATTATCTTGGGTTTGAAAGTCCACCTTCGGCTTGGTCTTTCTTTTCGAGTTCGCCTTCGGCCGTCCCCGTATTATCTTGGGTTTGAAAGTCCACCTTCGGCTTGGTCTTTCTTTTCGAGTTCGCATTCGGCCGTCCTCGTGTTACCCTTTGTTTGAAAGTCCACCTTCGGCTTGGTCTTTCTTTTTCGAGGTCGCCTTCGGCCGTTCCCGTATTATCTTGGGTTGAAAGTCCACCTTCGGATTGGTCTTTCTTTTCGAGTTCGCCTTTGGCCGTCCTCGTCTTATCCTTTGTTTGAAAGTCCACCTTCGGCTTGGTCTTTCTTTTTCGAGGTCGCCTTCGGCCGTTCCCGTATTATCTTGGGTTTGAAAGTCCACCTTCGGCTTGGTCTTTCTTTTCGAGTTCGCCTTTGGCCGTCCTCGTGTTATCCTTTGTTTGAAAGTCCACCTTCGGCTTGGTCTTTCTTTTCGAGTTCGCCTTCGGCCATCCTCGCGTTACCCTTTATTTGAAAGCCTACCTTCGGCTTGGTCTTTCTTTTTCGAGGTCGCCTTCGGTCGTCCTCGTATTATTTTGTTGTTGGAAAGTCCACCTTCGGCTTGGTCTTTCTTTTTCGAGTTCGCCTTCGGTCGTCCATGTATTATCTTGGGTTTGAAAGTCTACCTTCGGCTTGGTCTTTCTTTTCGAGTTCGCCTTCGGCCATCCTCGTGTTACCCTTTGTTTGAAAGTCCACCTTCGGCTTGGTCTTTCTTTTTCGAGGTCTCCTTCGGCCGTCCTCGTATTATCTTGGGTTTGAAAGTCCACCTACGGCTTGGCCTTTCTTTTCGAGTTTGCCTTTGGCCGTCCTCGTGTTACCCTTTGTTTGAAAGTCCACCTTCGGCTTGGTCTTTCTTTTTCGAGTTCGCCTTCGGCCGTCCTCGTATTATCTTAGGTTTGAAAGTCCACCTTCGGCTTGATCTTTCTTTTCGAGTTCGCCTTCGTCCGTCCTCGCTTTACCCTTTATTTGAAAACCTACCTTCGGCTTAGTCTTTGTTTTCGAGTTCGCCTTCGGCCGTCCTCGTATTATTTTGTTGTTTGAAAGTCCACCTTCGGTTTTGTCTTTCTTTTTCGAGTTTGCCTTTGGCCATCTTTGTATTATCTTGGGTTTGAAAGTCCACCTTCGGCTTGGTCTTTCTTTTCGAGTTCGCCTTCGGCCATCCACGCGTTACCCTTTATTTGAAAGCCTACCTTCGGCTTGGTCTTTCTTTTTCTAGGCCGCCTTCGGCCGTCCTCGTATTATTTTGTTGTTGGAAAGTCCACCTTTCGGCTTGGTATTCTTTTTTCGAGTTCGCCTTGGGCATCCTCGTGTTACTCTTTGTTTGAAAGTCCACCTTCGGTTTGGTCTTTTTTTTTTCGAGGTCGCCTTCGGCCGTCCCCGTATTATCTTGGGTTTGAAAGTCCACCTTCGGCTTGGTCTTTCTTTTCGAGTTCGCATTCGGCCGTCCTCGTGTTACCCTTTGTTTGAAAGTCCACCTTCGGCTTGGTCTTTCTTTTTTGAGGTCGCCTTCGGCCATTCCCGTATTATCTTGGGTTTGAAAGTCCACCTTCGGCTTGGTCTTTCTTTTCGAGTTCGCCTTTGTCCGTCCTCGCTTTACCCTTTATTTGAAAGCCTACCTTCGGCTTAGTCTTTGTTTTCGAGTTCGCCTTCGGCCGTCCTCGTATTATTTTATTGTTTGAAAGTCCACCTTCGGTTTTGTCTTTCTTTTTCGAGTTTGCCTTTGGCCATCTTTGTATTATCTTGGGTTTGAAAGTCCACCTTCGGCTTGGTCTTTCTTTTCGAGTTCGCCTTCGGCCATCCTCGTGTTACCCTTTGTTTGAAAGTCCTCCTTCGGCTTGGTCTTTCTTTTTCGAGGTCTCCTTCGGCCGTCCTCGTATTATCTTGGGTTTGAAAGTCCACCTACGGCTTGGCCTTTCTTTTCGAGTTTGCCTTTGGCCGTCCTCGTGTTACCCTTTGTTTGAAAGTCCACCTTCGGCTTGGTCTTTCTTTTTCGAGTTCGCCTTCGGCCATCCTCGTGTTACCCTTTGTTTCAAAGTCCACCTTCGGCTTGGTCTTTCTTTTTCGAGTTCGCCTTCGGTCGTCCTCGTATTATCTTAGGTTTGAAAGTCCACCTTCGGCTTGGTCTTTCTTTTCGAGTTCGCCTTCGTCCGTCCTCGCTTTACCCTTTATTTGAAAGCCTACCTTCGGCTTAGTCTTTGTTTTCAAGTTCGCCTTCGGCCGTCCTCGTATTATTTTGTTGTTTGAAAGTCCACCTTCGGTTTTGTCTTTCTTTTTCGAGTTTGCCTTTGGCCGTCTTTGTATTATCTTGGGTTTGAAAGTCCACCTTCGGCTTGGTCTTTCTTTTCGAGTTCGCCTTCGGCCGTCCCCGTATTATCTTGGGTTTGAAAGTCCACCTTCGGCTTGGTCTTTCTTTTCGAGTTCGCATTCGGCCGTCCTCGTGTTACCCTTTGTTTGAAAGTCCACCTTCGGCTTGGTCTTTCTTTTTCGAGGTCGCCTTCGGCCGTTCCCGTATTATCTTGGGTTGAAAGTCCACCTTCGGCTTGGTCTTTCTTTTCGAGTTCGCCTTTGGCCGTCCTCGTGTTATCCTTTGTTTGAAAGTCCACCTTCGGCTTGGTCTTTCTTTTTCGAGGTCGCCTTCGGCCGTTCCCGTATTATCTTGGGTTTGAAAGTCCACCTTCGGCTTGGTCTTTCTTTTCGAGTTCGCCTTTGGCTGTCCTCGTGTTATCCTTTGTTTGAAAGTCCACCTTCGGCTTGGTCTTTCTTTTCGAGTTCGCCTTCGGCCATCCTCGCGTTACCCTTTATTTGAAAGCCTACCTTCGGCTTGGTCTTTCTTTTTCGAGGTCGCCTTCGGCCGTCCTCGTATTATTTTGTTGTTGGAAAGTCCACCTTCGGCTTGGTCTTTCTTTTTCGAGTTCGCCTTCGGTCGTCCATGTATTATCTTGGGTTTGAAAGTCTACCTTCGGCTTGGTCTTTCTTTTCGAGTTCGCCTTCGGCCATCCTCGTGTTACCCTTTGTTTGAAAGTCCACCTTCGGCTTGGTCTTTCTTTTTCGAGGTCTCCTTCGGCCGTCCTCGTATTATCTTGGGTTTGAAAGTCCACCTACGGCTTGGCCTTTCTTTTCGAGTTTGCCTTTGGCCGTCCTCGTGTTACCCTTTGTTTGAAAGTCCACCTTCGGCTTGGTCTTTCTTTTTCGAGTTCGCCTTCGGCCGTCCTCGTATTATCTTAGGTTTGAAAGTTCACCTTCGGCTTGGTCTTTCTTTTCGAGTTCGCCTTCGTCCGTCCTCGCTTTACCCTTTATTTGAAAGCCTACCTTCGGCTTAGTCTTTCTTTTCGAGTTCGCCTTCGGCCGTCCTCGTATTATTTTGTTGTTTGAAAGTCCACCTTCGGTTTTGTCTTTCTTTTTCGAGTTTGCCTTTGGCCATCTTTGTATTATCTTGGGTTTGAAAGTCCACCTTCGGCTTGGTCTTTCTTTTCGAGTTCGCCTTCGGCCATCCTCGTGTTACCCTTTGTTTGAAAGTCCTCCTTCGGCTTGGTCTTTCTCTTTCGAGGTCTCCTTCGGCCGTCCTCGTATTACCTTGGGTTTGAAAGTCCACCTACGGCTTGGCCTTTCTTTTCGAGTTTGCCTTTGGCCGTCCTCGTGTTACCCTTTGTTTGAAAGTCCACCTTCGGCTTGGTCTTTCTTTTTCGAGTTCGCCTTCGGCCGTCCTCGTATTATCTTAGGTTTGAAAGTCCACCTTCGGCTTGGTCTTTCTTTTCGAGTTCGCCTTCGTCCGTCCTCGCTTTACCCTTTATTTGAAAACCTACCTTCGGCTTAGTCTTTGTTTTCGAGTTCGCCTTCGGCCGTCCTCGTATTATTTTGTTGTTTGAAAGTCCACCTTCGGTTTTGTCTTTCTTTTTCGAGTTTGCCTTTGGCCATCTTTGTATTATCTTGGGTTTGAAAGTCCACCTTCGGCTTGGTCTTTCTTTTCGAGTTCGCCTTCGGCCATCCACGCGTTACCCTTTATTTGAAAGCCTACCTTCGGCTTGGTCTTTCTTTTCGAGTTCGCCTTCGGCCATCCTCGTGTTACCCTTTGTTTGAAAGTCCTCCTTCGGCTTGGTCTTTCTCTTTCGAGGTCTCCTTCGGCCGTCCTCGTATTACCTTGGGTTTGAAAGTCCACCTACGGCTTGGCCTTTCTTTTCGAGTTTGCCTTTGGCCGTCCTCGTGTTACCCTTTGTTTGAATGTCCACCTTCGGCTTGGTCTTTCTTTTTCGAGTTCGCCTTCGGCCGTCCTCGTATTATCTTAGGTTTGAAAGTCCACCTTCGGCTTGGTCTTTCTTTTCGAGTTCGCCTTCGTCCGTCCTCGCTTTACCCTTTATTTGAAAGCCTACCTTCGGCTTAGTCTTTCTTTTCGAGTTCGCCTTCGGCCGTCCTCGTATTATTTTGTTGTTTGAAAGTCCACCTTCGGCTTTGTCTTTCTTTTTCGAGTTTGCCTTTGGCCTCCTTTGTATTATCTTGGGTTTGAAAGTCCACCTTCAGCTTGGTCTTTCTTTTCGAGTTTGCCTTCGGCCGTCCCCGTATTATCTTGGGTTTGAAAGTCCACCTTCGGCTTGGTCTTTCTTTTCGAGTTCGCATTCGGCCGTCCTCGTGTTACCCTTTGTTTGAAAGTCCACCTTCGGCTTGGTCTTTCTTTTTTGAGGTCGCCTTCGGCCATTCCCGTATTATCTTGGGTTTGAAAGTCCACCTTCGGCTTGGTCTTTCTTTTCGAGTTCGCCTTTGTCCGTCCTCGCTTTACCCTTTATTTGAAAGCCTACCTTCGGCTTAGTCTTTGTTTTCGAGTTCGCCTTCGGCCGTCCTCGTATTATTTTATTGTTTGAAAGTCCACCTTCGGTTTTGTCTTTCTTTTTCGAGTTTGCCTTTGGCCATCTTTGTATTATCTTGGGTTTGAAAGTCCACCTTCGGCTTGGTCTTTCTTTTCGAGTTCGCCTTCGGCCATCCTCGTGTTACCCTTTGTTTGAAAGTCCTCCTTCGGCTTGGTCTTTCTTTTTCGAGGTCTCCTTCGGCCGTCCTCGTATTATCTTGGGTTTGAAAGTCCACCTACGGCTTGGCCTTTCTTTTCGAGTTTGCCTTTGGCCGTCCTCGTGTTACCCTTTGTTTGAAAGTCCACCTTCGGCTTGGTCTTTCTTTTTCGAGTTCGCCTTCGGCCATCCTCGTGTTACCCTTTGTTTCAAAGTCCACCTTCGGCTTGGTCTTTCTTTTTCGAGTTCGCCTTCGGTCGTCCTCGTATTATCTTAGGTTTGAAAGTCCACCTTCGGCTTGGTCTTTCTTTTCGAGTTCGCCTTCGTCCGTCCTCGCTTTACCCTTTATTTGAAAGCCTACCTTCGGCTTAGTCTTTGTTTTCAAGTTCGCCTTCGGCCGTCCTCGTATTATTTTGTTGTTTGAAAGTCCACCTTCGGTTTTGTCTTTCTTTTTCGAGTTTGCCTTTGGCCGTCTTTGTATTATCTTGGGTTTGAAAGTCCACCTTCGGCTTGGTCTTTCTTTTCGAGTTCGCCTTCGGCCGTCCCCGTATTATCTTGGGTTTGAAAGTCCACCTTCGGCTTGGTCTTTCTTTTCGAGTTCGCATTCGGCCGTCCTCGTGTTACCCTTTGTTTGAAAGTCCACCTTCGGCTTGGTCTTTCTTTTTCGAGGTCGCCTTCGGCCGTTCCCGTATTATCTTGGGTTGAAAGTCCACCTTCGGCTTGGTCTTTCTTTTCGAGTTCGCCTTTGGCCGTCCTCGTGTTATCCTTTGTTTGAAAGTCCACCTTCGGCTTGGTCTTTCTTTTTCGAGGTCGCCTTCGGCCGTTCCCGTATTATCTTGGGTTTGAAAGTCCACCTTCGGCTTGGTCTTTCTTTTCGAGTTCGCCTTTGGCTGTCCTCGTGTTATCCTTTGTTTGAAAGTCCACCTTCGGCTTGGTCTTTCTTTTCGAGTTCGCCTTCGGCCATCCTCGCGTTACCCTTTATTTGAAAGCCTACCTTCTGCTTGGTCTTTCTTTTTCGAGGTCGCCTTCGGCCGTCCTTGTATTATTTTGTTGTTGGAAAGTCCACCTTCGGCTTGGTCTTTCTTTTTCGAGTTCGCCTTCGGTCGTCCATGTATTATCTTGGGTTTGAAAGTCTACCTTCGGCTTGGTCTTTCTTTTCGAGTTCGCCTTCGGCCATCCTCGTGTTACCCTTTGTTTGAAAGTCCACCTTCGGCTTGGTCTTTCTTTTTCGAGGTCTCCTTCGGCCGTCCTCGTATTATCTTGGGTTTGAAAGTCCACCTACGGCTTGGCCTTTCTTTTCGAGTTTGCCTTTGGCCGTCCTCGTGTTACCCTTTGTTTGAAAGTCCACCTTCGGCTTGGTCTTTCTTTTTCGAGTTCGCCTTCGGCCGTCCTCGTATTATCTTAGGTTTGAAAGTCCACCTTCGGCTTGGTCTTTCTTTTCGAGTTCGCCTTCGTCCGTCCTCGCTTTACCCTTTATTTGAAAGCCTACCTTCGGCTTAGTCTTTGTTTTCGAGTTCGCCTTCGGCCGTCCTCGTATTATTTTGTTGTTTGAAAGTCCACCTTCGGTTTTGTCTTTCTTTTTCGAGTTTGCCTTTGGCCATCTTTGTATTATCTTGGGTTTGAAAGTCCACCTTCGGCTTGGTCTTTCTTTTCGAGTTCGCCTTCGGCCATCCTCGTGTTACCCTTTGTTTGAAAGTCCTCCTTCGGCTTGGTCTTTCTCTTTCGAGGTCTCCTTCGGCCGTCCTCGTATTACCTTGGGTTTGAAAGTCCACCTACGGCTTGGCCTTTCTTTTCGAGTTTGCCTTTGGCCGTCCTCGTGTTACCCTTTGTTTGAAAGTCCACCTTCGGCTTGGTCTTTCTTTTTCGAGTTCGCCTTCGGCCGTCCTCGTATTATCTTAGGTTTGAAAGTCCACCTTCGGCTTGGTCTTTCTTTTCGAGTTCGCCTTCGTCCGTCCTCGCTTTACCCTTTATTTGAAAACCTACCTTCGGCTTAGTCTTTGTTTTCGAGTTCGCCTTCGGCCGTCCTCGTATTATTTTGTTGTTTGAAAGTCCACCTTCGGTTTTGTCTTTCTTTTTCGAGTTTGCCTTTGGCCATCTTTGTATTATCTTGGGTTTGAAAGTCCACCTTTGGCTTGGTCTTTCTTTTCGAGTTCGCCTTCGGCCATCCACGCGTTACCCTTTATTTGAAAGCCTACCTTCGGCTTGGTCTTTCTTTTTCGAGGCCGCCTTCGGCCGTCCTCGTATTATTTTGTTGTTGGAAAGTCCACCTTTCGGCTTGGTATTCTTTTTTCGAGTTCGCCTTGGGCATCCTCGTGTTACCCTTTGTTTGAAAGTCCACCTTCGGTTTGGTCTTTTTTTTTTCGAGGTCGCCTTCGGTCGTCCTCGTATTATCTTGGGTTTGAAAGTCCACCTTCGGCTTGGTCTTTCTTTTCGAGTTCGCCTTTGGCCGTCCTCGTGTTACCCTTTGTTTGAAAGTCCACCTTCGGCTTGGTCTTTCTTTTTCGAGTTCGCCTTCGGCCGTCCTCGTATTATCTTAGGTTTGAAAGTCCACCTTCGGCTTGGTCTTTCTTTTCGAGTTCGCCTTCGTCCGTCCTCGCTTTACCCTTTATTTGAAAGCCTACCTTCGGCTTAGTCTTTCTTTTCGAGTTCGCCTTCGGCCGTCCTCGTATTATTTTGTTGTTTGAAAGTCCACCTTCGGCTTTGTCTTTCTTTTTCGAGTTTGCCTTTGGCCTCCTTTGTATTATCTTGGGTTTGAAAGTCCACCTTCAGCTTGGTCTTTCTTTTCGAGTTTGCCTTCGGCCGTCCCCGTATTATCTTGGGTTTGAAAGTCCACCTTCGGCTTGGTCTTTCTTTTCGAGTTCGCATTCGGCCGTCCTCGTGTTACCCTTTGTTTGAAAGTCCACCTTCGGCTTGGTCTTTCTTTTTTGAGGTCGCCTTCGGCCATTCCCGTATTATCTTGGGTTTGAAAGTCCACCTTCGGCTTGGTCTTTCTTTTCGAGTTCGCCTTTGTCCGTCCTCGCTTTACCCTTTATTTGAAAGCCTACCTTCGGCTTAGTCTTTGTTTTCGAGTTCGCCTTCGGCCGTCCTCGTATTATTTTGTTGTTTGAAAGTCCACCTTCGGTTTTGTCTTTCTTTTTCGAGTTTGCCTTTGGCCATCTTTGTATTATCTTGGGTTTGAAAGTCCACCTTCGGCTTGGTCTTTCTTTTCGAGTTCGCCTTCGGCCATCCTCGTGTTACCCTTTGTTTGAAAGTCCTCCTTCGGCTTGGTCTTTCTTTTTCGAGGTCTCCTTCGGCCGTCCTCGTATTATCTTGGGTTTGAAAGTCCACCTACGGCTTGGCCTTTCTTTTCGAGTTTGCCTTTGGCCGTCCTCGTGTTACCCTTTGTTTGAAAGTCCACCTTCGGCTTGGTCTTTCTTTTTCGAGTTCGCCTTCGGCCGTCCTCGTATTATCTTAGGTTTGAAAGTCCACCTTCGGCTTGGTCTTTCTTTTCGAGTTCGCCTTCGTCCGTCCTCGCTTTACCCTTTATTTGAAAGCCTACCTTCGGCTTAGTCTTTGTTTTCGAGTTCGCCTTCGGCCGTCCTCGTATTATTTTGTTGTTTGAAAGTCCACCTTCGGTTTTGTCTTTCTTTTTCGAGTTTGCCTTTGGCCATCTTTGTATTATCTTGGGTTTGAAAGTCCACCTTCGGCTTGGTCTTTCTTTTCGAGTTCGCCTTCGGCCATCCACGCGTTACCCTTTATTTGAAAGCCTACCTTCGGCTTGGTCTTTCTTTTTCGAGGCCGCCTTCGTCCGTCCTCGTATTATTTTGTTGTTGGAAAGTCCACCTTTCGGCTTGGTATTCTTTTTTCGAGTTCGCCTTGGGCATCCTCGTGTTACCCTTTGTTTGAAAGTCCACCTTCGGTTTGGTCTTTTTTTTTCGAGGTCGCCTTCGGCCGTCCTCGTATTATCTTGGGTTTGAAAGTCCACCTTCGGCTTGGTCTTTCTTTTCGAGTTCGCCTTTGGCCGTCCTCGTGTTACCCTTTGTTTGAAAGTCCACCTTCGGCTTGGTCTTTCTTTTTTGAGTTCGCCTTCGGCCGTCCTCGTATTATCTTAGGTTTGAAAGTCCACCTTCGGCTTGGTCTTTCTTTTCGAGTTCGCCTTCGTCCGTCCTCGCTTTACCCTTTATTTGAAAGCCTACCTTCGGCTTAGTCTTTTTTTTCGAGTTCGCCTTCGGCCGTCCTCGTATTATTTTGTTGTTTGAAAGTCCACCTTCGGCTTTGTCTTTCTTTTTCGAGTTTGCCTTTGGCCTCCTTTGTATTATCTTGGGTTTGAAAGTCCACCTTCGGCTTGGTCTTTCTTTTCGAGTTTGCCTTCGGCCGTCCCCGTATTATCTTGGGTTTGAAAGTCCACCTTCGGCTTGGTCTTTCTTTTCGAGTTCGCATTCGGCCGTCCTCGTGTTACCCTTTGTTTGAAAGTCCACCTTCGGCTTGGTCTTTCTTTTTTGAGGTCGCCTTCGGCCATTCCCGTATTATCTTGGGTTTGAAAGTCCACCTTCGGCTTGGTCTTTCTTTTCGAGTTCGCCTTTGGCCGTCCTAGTGTTACCCTTTGTTTGAAAGTCCACCTTCGGCTTGGTCTTTCTTTTTCGAGTTCGCCTTCGGCCGTCCTCGTATTATTTTGTTGTTGGAAAGTCCACCTTCGGCTTGGTCTTTCTTTTTCGAGTTCGCCTTCGGTCGTCCTTGTATTATCTTGGGTTTGAAAGTCCACCTTCGGCTTGGTCTTTCTTTTCGTGTTCGCCTTCGGCCATCCTCGCGTTACCCTTTATTTGAAAGCCTACCTTCGGCTTGCTCTTTCTTTTTCGAGGTCGCCTTCGGCCGTCCTCGTATTATTTTGTTGTTGGAAAGTCCACCTTCGGCTTGGTGTTTCTTTTTCGAGTTCGCCTTCGGTCGTCCTTGTATTATCTTGGGTTTGAAAGTCAACCTTCGGCTTGGTCTTTCTTTTCGAGTTCTCCTTCGGCCATCCTCGCGTTACCCTTTATTTGAAAGCCCACCTTCGGCTTGGTCTTTCTTTTTCGAGGTCGCCTTCGGCCGTCCTCGTATTATTTTGTTGTTGGAAAGTCCACCTTCGGCTTGGTCTTTCTTTTTCGAGTTCGCCTTCGGTCGTCCTTGTATTATCTTGGGTTTGAAAGTCCACCTTCGGCTTGGTCTTTCTTTTCAAGTTCGCCTTCGGCCATCCTCGTGTTACCCTTTGTTTGAAAGTCCACCTTCGGCTTGGTCTTTATTTTTCGAGGTCTCCTTCGGCCGTCCTCGTATTATCTTGGGTTTGAAAGTAAACCTACGGCTTGGCCTTTCTTTTCGAGATTGCCTTTGGCCGTCCTCGTGTTACCCTTTGTTTGAAAGTCCACCTTCGGCTTGGTCTTTCTTTTTCGAGTTCGCCTTCGGCCGTCCTCGTATTATCTTAGGTTTGAAAGTCCACCTTCGGCTTGGTCTTTCTTTTCGAGTTCGCCTTCGTCCGTCCTCGCTTTACCCTTTATTTGAAAGCCTACCTTCGGCTTAGTCTTTGTTTTCGAGTTCGCCTTCGGCCGTCCTCGTATTATTTTGTTGTTTGAAAGTCCACCTTTGGTTTTGTCTTTCTTTTTCGAGTTTGCCTTTGGCCATCTTTGTATTATCTTGGGTTTGAAAGTCCACCTTCGGCTTGGTCTTTCTTTTCGAGTTCGCCTTCGGCCATCCTCGCGTTACCCTTTATTTGAAAGCCTACCTTCGGCTTGGTCTTTCTTTTTCGAGGTCGCCTTCGGCCGTCCTCGTATTATTTTGTTGTTGGAAATTCCACCTTCGGCTTGGTCTTTCTTTTTCGAGTTCGCCTTCGGTCGTCCTTGTATTATCTTGGGTTTGAAAGTCCACCTTCGGCTTGGTCTTTCTTTTCGAGTTCGCCTTCGGCCATCCTCGTGTTACCCTTTGTTTCAAATCCACCTTCGGCTTGGTCTTTCTTTTTCGAGTTCGCCTTCGGTCGTCCTCGTATTATCTTAGGTTTGAAAGTCCACCTTCGGCTTGGTCTTTCTTTTCGAGTTCGCCTTCGTCCGTCCTCGCTTTACCCTTTATTTGAAAGCCTACCTTCAGCTTAGTCTTTGTTTTCGAGATCGCCTTCGGCCGTCCTCGTATTATTTTGTTGTTTAAAAGTCCACCTTCGGTTTTGTCTTTATTTTTCGAGTTTGCCTTTGGCCGTCTTTGTATTATCTTGGGTTTGAAAGTCCACCTTCGGGTTGGTCTTTCTTTTCGAGTTCGCCTTCGGCCGTCCCCGTATTATCTTGGGTTTGAAAGTCCACCTTCGGCTTGGTCTTTCTTTTCGAGTTCGCATTCGGTCGTCCTCGTGTTACCCTTTGTTTAAAAGTCCACCTTCGGCTTGGTCTTTCTTTTTCGAGGTCGCCTTCGGCCGTTCCCGTATTATCTTGGGTTTGAAAGTCCACCTTCCGCTTGGTCTTTCTTTTCGAGTTCGCCTTTGGCCGTCCTCGTGTTATCCTTTGTTTGAAAGTCCACCTTCGGCTTGGTCTTTCTTTTTCGAGTTCGCCTTCGGCCGTCCTCGTATTATCTTGGGTTTGAAAGTCCACCTTCGGCTTGGTCTTTCTTTTCGAGTTCGCCTTCGGCCATCCTCGCGTTACCCTTTATTTGAAAGCCTACCTTCGGCTTGGTCTTTCTTTTTCGAGGTCGCCTTCGGCCGTCCTCGTATTATTTTGTTGTTGGAAAGTCCACCTTCGGCTTGGTCTTTCTTTTTCGAGGTCGCCTTCGGCCGTCCTCGTATTATCTTGGGTTTGAAAGTCCACCTTCGGCTTGGTCTTTCTTTTCGAGTTTGCCTTTGGCCATCCTCGTGTTACCCTTTGTTTGAAAGTCCACCTTCGGCTTGGTCTTTCTTTTTCGAGTTCGCCTTCGGCCGTCCTCGTATTATCTTAGGTTTGAAAGTCCACCTTCGGCTTGGTCTTTCTTTTCGAGTTCGCCTTCGTCCGTCCTCGCTTTACCCTTTATTTGAAAGCCTACCTTCGGCTTAGTCTTTGTTTTCGAGTTCGCCTTCGGCCGTCCTCGTATTATTTTGTTGTTTGAAAGTCTACCTTCGGTTTTGTCTTTCTTTTTCGAGTTTGCCTTTGGCCATCTTTGTATTATCTTGGGTTTGAAAGTCCACCTTCGGCTTGGTCTTTCTTTTCGAGTTCGCCTTCGGCCATCCACGCGTTACCCTTTATTTGAAAACCTACCTTCGGCTTGGTCTTTCTTTTTCGAGGCCGCCTTCGGCCGTCCTCGTATTATTTTGTTGTTGGAAAGTCCACCTTTCGGCTTGGTATTCTTTTTTCGAGTTCGCCTTGGGCATCCTCGTGTTACCCTTTGTTTGAAAGTCCACCTTCGGTTTGGTCTTTTTTTTTCGAGGTCGCCTTCGGCCGTCCCCGTATTATCTTGGGTTTGAAAGTCCTCCTTCGGCTTGGTCTTTCTTTTCGAGTTTGCCTTTGGCCGTCCTCGTGTTACCCTTTGTTTGAAAGTCCACCTTCGGCTTGGTCTTTCTTTTTCGAGTTCGCCTTCGGCCGTCCTCGTATTATCTTAGGTTTGAAAGTCCACCTTCGGCTTGGTCTTTCTTTTCGAGTTCGCCTTCGTCCGTCCTCGCTTTACCCTTTATTTGAAAGCCTACCTTCGGCTTAGTCTTTCTTTTCGAGTTCGCCTTCGGCCGTCCTCGTATTATTTTGTTGTTTGAAAGTCCACCTTCGGCTTTGTCTTTCTTTTTCAAGTTTGCCTTTGGCCGCCTTTGTATTATCTTGGGTTTGAAAGTCCACCTTCGGCTTGGTCTTTCTTTTCGAGTTTGCCTTCGGCCGTCCCCGTATTATCTTGGGTTTGAAAGTCCACCTTCGGCTTGGTCTTTCTTTTCGAATTCGTATTCGGCCGTCCTCGTGTTACCCTTTGTTTGAAAGTCCACCTTCGGCTTGGTCTTTCTTTTTTGAGGTCGCCTTCGGCCATTCCCGTATTATCTTGGGTTTGAAAGTCCACCTTCGGCTTGGTCTTTCTTTTCGAGTTCGCCTTTGGCCGTCCTAGTGTTACCCTTTGTTTGAAAGTCCACCTTCGGCTTGGTCTTTCTTTTTCGAGTTCGCCTTCGGCCGTCCTCGTATTATTTTGTTGTTGGAAAGTCCACCTTCGGCTTGGTCTTTCTTTTTCGAGTTCGCCTTCGGTCGTCCTTGTATTATCTTGGGTTTGAAAGTCCACCTTCGGCTTGGTCTTTCTTTTCGAGTTCACCTTCGGCCATCCTCGCGTTACCCTTTATTTGAAAGCCTACTTTCGGCTTGCTCTTTCTTTTTCGAGGTCGCCTTCGGCCGTCCTCGTATTATTTTGTTGTTGGAAAGTCCACCTTCGGCTTGGTGTTTCTTTTTCGAGTTCGCCTTCAGTCGTCCTTGTATTATCTTGGGTTTGAAAGTCCACCTTCGGCTTGGTCTTTCTTTTCGAGTTCGCCTTCGGCCATCCTCGTGTTACCCTTTGTTTGAAAGTCCACCTTCGGCTTGGTCTTTCTTTTTCGAGGTCTCCTTCGGCCGTCCTCGTATTATCTTGGGTTTGAAAGTCCACCTACGGCTTGGCCTTTCTTTTCGAGTTTGCCTTTGGCCGTCCTCGTGTTACCCTTTGTTTGAAAGTCCACCTTCGGCTTGGTCTTTCTTTTTCGAGTTCGCCTTCGGTCGTCCTCGTATTATCTTAGGTTTGAAAGTCCACCTTCGGCTTGGTCTTTCTTTTCGAGTTCGCCTTCGTCCGTCCTCGCTTTACCCTTTATTTGAAAGCCTACCTTCGGCTTAGTCTTTGTTTTCGAGTTCGCCTTCGGCCGTCCTCGTATTATTTTGTTGTTTGAAAGTCCACCTTCGGTTTTGTCTTTCTTTTTCGAGTTTGCCTTTGGCCGTCTTTGTATTATCTTGGGTTTGAAAGTCCACCTTCGGCTTGGTCTTTCTTTTCGAGTTCGCCTTCGGCCATCCTCGCGTTACCCTTTATTTGAAAGCCTACCTTCGGCTTGGTCTTTCTTTTTCGAGGTCGCCTTCGGCCGTCCTCGTATTATTTTGTTGTTGGAAATTCCACCTTCGGCTTGGTCTTTCTTTTTCGAGTTTGCCTTCGGTCGTCCTTGTATTATCTTGGGTTTGAAAGTCCACCTTCGGCTTGGTCTTTCTTTTCGAGTTCGCCTTCGACCATCCTCGTGTTACCCTTTGTTTCAAAGTCCACCTTCGGCTTGGTCTTTCTTTTTCGAGTTCGCCTTCGGTCATCCTCGTATTATCTTAGGTTTGAAAGTCCACCTTCGGCTTGGTCTTTCTTTTCGAGTTCGCCTTCGTCCGTCCTCGCTTTACCCTTTATTTGAAAGCCTACCTTCGGCTTAGTCTTTGTTTTCGAGTTCGCCTTCGGCCGTCCTCGTATTATTTTGTTGTTTGAAAGTCCACCTTCGGTTTTGTCTTTCTTTTTCGAGTTTGCCTTTGGCCGTCTTTGTATTATCTTGGGTTTGAAAGTCCACCTTCGGCTTGGTCTTTCTTTTCGAGTTCGCCTTCGGCCGTCCCCGTATTATCTTGGGTTTGAAAGTCCACCTTCGGCTTGGTCTTTCTTTTCGAGTTCGCATTCGGCCGTCCTCGTGTTACCCTTTGTTTGAAAGTCCACGTTCGGCTTGGTCTTTCTTTTTCGAGGTCGCCTTCGGCCGTTCCCGTATTATCTTGGGTTTGAAAGTCCACCTTCGGCTTGGTCTTTCTTTTCGAGTTCGCCTTTGGCCGTCCTCGTGTTATCCTTTGTTTGAAAGTCCACCTTCGGCTTGGTCTTTCTTTTTCGAGTTCGCCTTCGGCCGTCCTCGTATTATTTTGTTGTTGGAAAGTCCACCTTCGGCTTGGTCTTTCTTTTCGAGTTCGCCTTCGGCCATCCTCGCGTTACCCTTTATTTGAAAGCCTACCTTCGGCTTGGTCTTTCTTTTTCGAGGTCGCCTTCGGCCGTCCTCGTATTATTTTGTTGTTGGAAAGTCCACCTTTCGGCTTGGTATTCTTTTTTCGAGTTCGCCTTGGGCATCCTCGTGTTACCCTTAGTTTGAAAGTCCACCTTCGGTTTGGTCTTTTTTTTTCGAGGTCGCCTTCGGCCGTCCTCGTATTATCTTGGGTTTGAAAGTCCACCTTCGGCTTGGTCTTTTTTTTCGAGTTCGCATTCGGCCGTCCTCGTGTTACCCTTTGTTTGAAAGTCCACCTTCGGCTTGGTCTTTCTTTTTTGAGGTCGCCTTCGGCCATTCCCGTATTATCTTGGGTTTGAAAGTCCACCTTCGGCTTGGTCTTTCTTTTCGAGTTCGCCTTTGGCCGTCCTAGTGTTACCCTTTGTTTGAAAGTCCACCTTCGGCTTGGTCTTTCTTTTTCGAGTTCGCCTTCGGTCGTCCTCGTATTATTTTGTTGTTGGAAAGTCCACCTTCGGCTTTGTCTTTCTTTTTCGAGTTTGCCTTTGGCCGCCTTTGTATTATCTTGGGTTTGAAAGTCCACCTTCGGCTTGGTCTTTCTTTTCGAGTTTGCCTTCGGCCGTCCCCGTATTATCTTGGGTTTGAAAGTCCACCTTCGGCTTGGTCTTTCTTTTCGAGTTCGCATTCGGCCGTCCTCGTGTTACCCTTTGTTTGAAAGTCCACCTTCGGCTTGGTCTTTGTTTTTTGAGGTCGCCTTCGGCCATTCCCGTATTATCTTGGGTTTGAAAGTCCACCTTCGGCTTGGTCTTTTTTTTGAGTTCGCCTTTGGTCGTCCTAGTGTTACCCTTTGTTTGAAAGTCCACCTTCGGCTTGGTCTTTCTTTTTCGAGTTCGCCTTCTGCCGTCCCCGTATTATTTTGTTGTTGGAAAGTCCACCTTCGGCTTGGTCTTTCTTTTTCGAGTTCGCCTTAGGTCGTCCTTGTATTATCTTGGGTTTGAAAGTCCACCTTTGGCTTGGTCTTTCTTTTCGAGTTCGCCTTCGGCCATCCTCGCGTTACCCTTTATTTGAAAGCCTACCTTCGGCTTGGTCTTTCTTTTTCGAGGTCGCCTTCGGCCGTCCTCGTATTATTTTGTTGTTGGAAAGTCCACCTTCGGCTTGGTCTTTCTTTTTCGAGTTCGCCTTCATCCGTCCTCGTATTATCTTAGGTTTGAAAGTCCACCTTCGGCTTGGTCTTTCTTTTCGAGTTCGCCTTCGGCCATCCTCGCGTTACCCTTTATTTGAAAGTCCACCTTCGGCTTGGCCTTTCTTTTTCGAGTTCGCCTTCGGTCGTCCTTGTATTATCTTGGGTTTGAAAGTCCACCTTCGGCCATCCTCGTGTTACCCTTTGTTTGAAAGTCCACCTTCGGCTTGGTCTTTCTTTTTCGAGGTCTCCTTCGGCCGTCCTCGTATTATCTTGGGTTTGAAAGTCCACCTACGGCTTGGTCTTTCTTTTCGAGTTTGCCTTCGGCCGTCCTCGTGTTACCCTTTGTTTGAAAGTCCATCTTCGGCTTGGTCTTTCTTTTTCGAGTTCGCCTTCAGCCGTCCTCGTATTATCTTAGGTTTGAAAGTCCACCTTCGGCTTGGTCTTTCTTTTCGAGTTCGCCTTTGGTCGTCCTAGTGTTACCCTTTGTTTGAAAGTCCACCTTCGGCTTGGTCTTTCTTTTTCGAGTTCGCCTTCGGCCGTCCCCGTATTATTTTGTTGTTGGAAAGTCCACCTTCGGCTTGGTCTTTCTTTTTCGAGTTCGCCTTAGGTCGTCCTTGTATTATCTTGGGTTTGAAAGTCCACCTTTGGCTTGGTCTTTCTTTTCGAGTTCGCCTTCGGCCATCCTCGCGTTACCCTTTATTTGAAAGCCTACCTTCGGCTTGGTCTTTCTTTTTCGAGGTCGCCTTCGGCCGTCCTCGTATTATTTTGTTGTTGGAAAGTCCACCTTCGGCTTGGTCTTTCTTTTTCGAGTTCGCCTTCAGCCGTCCTCGTATTATCTTAGGTTTGAAAGTCCACCTTCGGCTTGGTCTCTCTTTTCGAGTTCGCCTTTGGCCATCCTCGCGTTACCCTTTATTTGAAAGTCCACCTTCGGCTTGGCCTTTCTTTTTCGAGTTCGCCTTCGGTCGTCCTTGTATTATCTTGGGTTTGAAAGTCCACCTTCGGCCATCCTCGTGTTACCCTTTGTTTGAAAGTCCACCTTCGGCTTGGTCTCTCTTTTTCGAGGTCTCCTTCGGCCGTCCTCGTATTATCTTGGGTTTGAAAGTCCACCTACGGCTTGGCCTTTCTTTTCGAGTTTGCCTTTGGCCGTCCTCGTGTTACCCTTTGTTTGAAAGTCCACCTTCGGCTTGGTCTTTCTTTTTCGAGTTCGCCTTCAGCCGTCCCCGTATTATCTTAGGTTTGAAAGTCCACCTTCGGCTTGGTCTTTCTTTTCGAGTTCGCCTTCGTCCGTCCTCGCTTTACCCTTTATTTGAAAGCCTACCTTCGGCTTAGTCTTTGTTTTCGAGTTCGCCTTCGGCCTTCCTCGTATTATTTTGTTGTTTGAAAGTCCAACTTCGGTTTTGTCTTTCTTTTTCGAGTTTGCCTTTGGCCGTCTTTGTATTATCTTGGGTTTGAAAGTCCACCTTCGGCTTGGTCTTTCTTTTCGAGTTCGCCTTCGGCCATCCTCGCGTTACCCTTTATTTGAAAGACTACCTTCGGCTTGGTCTTTCTTTTTCGAGGTCGCCTTCGGCCGTCCTCGTATTATTTTGTTGTTGGAAATTCCACCTTCGGCTTGGTCTTTCTTTTTCGAGTTCGCCTTCGGTCGTCCTTGTATTATCTTGGGTTTGAAAGTCCACCTTCGGCTTGGTCTTTCTTTTTCGAGTTCGCCTTCGGCCGTCCTCGTATTATCTTAGGTTTGAAAGTCCACCTTCGGTTTGGTCTTTCTTTTCGAGTTCGCCTTCGTCCGTCCTCGCTTTGCCCTTTATTTGAAAGCCTACATTCGGCTTAGTCTTTGTTTTCGTGTTCGCCTTCGGCCTTCCTCGTATTATTTTGTTGTTGGAAAGTCCACCTTCGGTTTTGTCTTTCTTTTTCGAGTTTGCCTTTGGCCGTCTTTGTATTATCTTGGGTTTGAAAGTCCACCTTTGGCTTGGTCTTTCTTTTCGAGTTCGCCTTCGGCCGTCCCCGTATTATCTTGGGTTTGAAAGTCCACCTTCGGCTTGGTCTTTCTTTTCGAGTTCGCATTCGGCCGTCCTCGTGTTACCCTTTGTTTGAAAGTCCACCTTCGGCTTGGTCTTTCTTTTTCGAGGTCGCCTTCGGCCGTTCCCGTATTATCTTGGGTTTGAAAGTCCACCTTCGGCTTGGTCTTTCTTTTCGAGTTCGCCTTTGGCCGTCCTCGTATTATTTTGTTGTTGGAAAGTCCACCTTCGGCTTGGTCTTTGTTTTCGAGTTCGCCTTCGGCCATCCTCGCGTTACCCTTTATTTGAAAGCCTACCTTCGGCTTGGTCTTTCTTTTTCGAGGTCGCCTTCGGCCGTCCTCGTATTATTTTGTTGTTGGAAAGTCCACCTTTCGGCTTGGTATTCCTTTTTCGAGTTCGCCTTCGGTCGTCCTCGTATTATCTTAGGTTTGAAAGTCCACCTTCGGCTTGGTATTTCTTTTCGAGTTCGCCTTCGGCCGTCCTCGTGTTACCCTTTGTTTGAAAGTCCACCTTCGGCTTGGCCTTTATCTTTTGAGGTAGCCTTCGGCCGTCCTCGTATTATCTTGGGTTTGAAAGTCCACCTTCGGCTTGGTCTTCCTTTTCGAGTTCGCCTTCGGCCATCCTCATGTTACCCTTTGTTTGAAAGTCCACCTTCGGCTTGGTATTTCTTTTCGAGTTCGCCTTCGGCCGTCCTCGTGTTACCCTTTGTTTGAAAGTCCACCTTCGGCTTGGCCTTTATCTTTTGAGGTAGCCTTCGGCCGTCCTCGTATTATCTTGGGTTTGAAAGTCCACCTTCGGCTTGGTCTTCCTTTTCGAGTTCGCCTTCGGCCATCCTCGTGTTACCCTTTGTTTGAAAGTCCACCTTCGGCTTGGTCTTTCTTTTTCGAGGTCGCCTTCGGCCGTCCTCGTATTATCTTGGGTTTGAAAGTCCACCTTCGACTTGGTCTTTCTTTTCGAGTTCGCCTTTGACCGTCCTCGTGTTACCTTTTGTTTGAAAGTCCACCTTCGGCTTGGTCTTTCTTTTCGAGTTCGCCTTCGGCCATCGTCGTATTATCTTGGGTTTGAAAGTCCACCTTCGGGTTGGTCTTTCTTTTTCGAATTCGCCTTCGGTCGTTCTCGTATTATCTTGGGTTTGAAAGTCCACCATCGGCTTGGTCTTTCTTTTCGAGTTCGCCTTCGGCCGTCCTCGTGTTACCCTTTGTGTGAAAGTCTACCTTCGACTTGGACTTTCTTTTCGAGTTCTCCTTCGGCCGTCCTCGTATTATCTTAGGTTTGAAAGTCCACCTTCGACTTGGTCTTTCTTTTCGAGTTCGCCTTCGTCCATCCTCGCGTTCCCCTTTATTTGAAAGCCTACCTTCGGCTTAGTCTTTCTTTTCGAGTTCGCCTTCGGCCGTCCTCGTATTATTTTGTTGTTGGAAAGTCCACCTTCGGCTTGGTCTTTCTTTTTCGAGTTCGCCTTCGGTCGTCCTTGTATTATCTTGGGTTAGAAAGTCCACCTTCGGCTTGGTCTTTCATTTCGAGTTCGCCTTCGGCCATCCTCGTGTTACCCTTTGTTTGAAAGTCCACCTTCGGCTTGGCCTTTATCTTTTGAGGTAGCCTTCGGCCGTCCTCGTATTATCTTGGGTTTGAAAGTCCACCTTCGGCTTAGTCTTTCTTTTCGAGTTCGCCTTGGGCATCCTCGTGTTACCCTGTATTTGAAAGTCCACCTTCGGCTTGGTCTTTCTTTTCGAGTTCGCCTTTGGCCGTCCTCGTGTTACCCTTTGTTTGAAAGTCCACCTTCGGCTTGGTCTTTCTTTTTCGAGTTCGCCTTCGGCCGTCCTCGTATTATCTTAGGTTTGAAGTCCACCTTCGGCTTGGTCTTTCTTTTCGAGTTCGCCTTCGTCCATCCTCGCTTTACCCTTTGTTTGAAAGTCCACCTTCGGCTTTGTCTTTCTTTTTCGAGTTTGCCTTTGGCCGCCTTTGTATTATCTTGGGTTTGAAAGTCCACCTTCGGCTTAGTCTTTCTTTTCGAGTTCGCCTTCGGCCGTCCCCGTATTATCTTGGGTTTGAAAGTCCACCTTCGGCTTGGTCTTTCTTTTCGAGTTCGCATTCGGCCGTCCTCGTGTTACCCTTTGTTTGAAAGTCCACCTTCGGCTTGGTCTTTCTTTTTTGAGGTCGCCTTCGGCCATTCCCGTATTATCTTGGGTTTGAAAGTCCACCTTCGGCTTGGTCTTTCTTTTCGAGTTCGCCTTTGGCCGTCCTAGTGTTACCCTTTGTTTGAAAGTCCACCTTCGGCTTGGTATTTCTTTTTCGAGTTCGCCTTCGGCCGTCCTCGTATTATTTTGTTGTTGGAAAGTCCACCTTCGGCTTGGTCTTTCTTTTTCGAGTTCGCCTTCGGTCGTCCTTGTATTATCTTGGGTTTGAAAGTCCACCTTCGGCTTGGTCTTTCTTTTCGAGTTCGCCTTCGGCCATCCTCGTGTTACCCTTTGTTTAAAAGTCCACCTTCGGCTTGGTCTTTCTTTTTCGAGGTCTCCTTCGGCCGTCGTCGTATTATCTTGGGTTTGAAAGTCCACCTACGGCTTGGCCTTTCTTTTCGAGTTTGCCTTTGGCCGTCCTCGTGTTACCCTTTGTTTGAAAGTCCACCTTCGGCTTGGTCTTTCTTTTTCGAGTTCGCCTTCGGCCGTCCTCGTATTATCTTAGGTTTGAAAGCCCACCTTCGGCTTGGTCTTTCTTTTCGAGTTCGCCTTCGTCCGTCCTCGCTTTACCCTTTATTTGAAAGCCTACCTTCGGCTTAGTCTTTGTTTTCGAGTTCGCCTTCGGCCGTCCTCGTATTATTTTGTTGTTTTAAAGTCCACCTTAGGTTTGGTCTTTCTTTTTCGAGTTTGCCTTTGGCCATCTTTGTATTATCTTGGGTTTGAAAGTCTACCTTCGGCTTGGTCTTTCTTTTCGAGTTCGCCTTCGGCCGTCCCCGTATTATCTTGGGTTTGAAAGTCCACCTTCAGCTTGGTCTTTCTTTTCGAGTTCGCATTCGGCCGATCTCGTGTTACCCTTTGTTTGAAAGTCCACCTTCGGCTTGGTCTTTCTTTTTTGAGGTCGCCTTCGGCCGTTCCCGTATTATCTTGGGTTTGAAAGTCCACCTTCGGCTTGGTCTTTCTTTTCGAGTTCGCCTTTGGCCGTCCTTGTGTTATCCTTTGTTTGAAAGTCCACCTTCGGCTTGGTCTTTCTTTTTCGAGTTCGCCTTCGGCCGTCCTCGTATTATTTTGTTGTTGGAAAGTCCACCTTCGGCTTGGTCTTTCTTTTCGAGTTCGCCTTCGGCCATCCTCGCGTTACCCTTTATTTGAAAGCCTACCTTCGGCTTGGTCTTTCTTTTTCGAGGTCGCCTTCGGCAGTCCTCGTATTATTTTGTTGTTGGAAGGTCCACCTTCGGCTTGGTCTTTCTTTTTCGAGTTCGCCTTCGGTCGTGGTTGTATTATCTTGGGTTTGAAAGTCCACCTTCGCCTTGGTCTTTCTTTTCAAGTTCGCCTTCGGACATCCTCGTGTTACCCTTTGTTTGAAAATCCACCTTCGGCTTGGTCTTTCTTTTTCGAGGTCGCCTTCGGCCGTCCTCGTATTATCTTGGGTTTGAAAGTCCACCTAAGGCTTGGCCTTTCTTTTCGAGTTCGCCTTTGGCCGTCCTCGTGTTACCCTTTGTTTGAAAGTCCACCTTCGGCTTGGTCTTTCTTTTTCGAGTTCGCCTTCGGTCGTCCTCGTATTATCTTAGGTTTGAAAGTCCACCTTCGGCTTGGTCTTTCTTTTCGAGTTCGCCTTCGGTCGTCCTCGCTTTACCCTTTATTTGAAAGCCTACCTTCGGCTTAGTCTTTCTTTTCGAGTTCGCCTTCGGCCGTCCTCGTATTATTTTGTTGTTTGAAAGTCCACCTTAAGCTTTGTCTTTCTTTTTTTCGAGTTCGCCTTCGGCCGTCCTTGTATTATCTTGGGTTTGAAAGTCCACCTTCGGCTTGGTCTTTCTTTTCGAGTTCGCCTTCGGCCGTCCCCGTATTATCTTGGCTTTGAAAGTCCACCTTCGGCTTGGTCTTTTTTTTCGAGTTCGCCTTCGGCCGTCCTCGCGTTAGCCTTTGTTTGAAAGTCTACCTTCGGCTTAGTCTTTCTTTTAGAGTTCGCCTTAGGTTGTCCTCGCATTATTTGGTTGTTGGAAAATCCACCTTCGGCTTGGTCTTTCTTTTCGAGTTCGCCTTCGGCCGTCCTCGTGTTACCCTTTGTTTGAATCGGTCGTCCTCGTATTATCTTGGGTTTGAAAGTCCACCATCGGCTTGGTCTTTCTTTTCGAGTTTGCCTTCGGCCGTCCCCGTGTTACCCTTTGTGTGAAAGTCTACCTTCGGCTTAGTCTTTCTTTTCGAGTTCACCTTCGGCCGTTCACGAATTATCTTGGGTTTGAAAGTCCACCTTCGGCTTGGTCTTTCTTTTTCGAGTTCGCCTTTGGTCGTCCTTGTATTATCTTGGGTTTGAAAGTCCACCTTCGGCTTGGTATTTCTTTTCGAGTTCGCCTTCGGCCGTCCTCGTGTTTCCCTTTGTTTGAAAGTCCACCTTCGGCTTGGCCTTTATTTTTTGAGGTTGCCTTCGGCCGTCCTCGTATTATCTTGGGTTTGAAAGTCCACCTTCGGCTTGGCCTTTCTTTTCGAGTTTGCCTTCTGCCATCCTCATGTTACCCTTTGTTTGAAAGTCCACCTTCGGCTTGGTCTTTCTTTTTCAAGGCCGCCTTCGGCCGTCCTCGTATTATCTTGGGTTTGAAAGTCCACCTTCGGGTTGGTCTTTCTTTTCGAGTTCGCCTTTGGCCGTCCTCGTGTTACCCTTTGTTTGAAAGTCCACCTTCGGCTTGGTCTTTATTTTTCAAGTTCGCCTTCGGCCGTCCTCATATTATCTTAGGTTTGAAAGTCCACCTTCGACTTGGTCTTTCTTTTCGAGTTCGCCTTCGGCCATCCTCGCGTTACCCTTTATTTGAAAGCCTACCTTCGGCTTAGTCTTTCTTTTCGAGTTCGCCTTCGGCCGTCCTCGTATTATTTTGTTGTTGGAAAGCCCACCTTCGGCTTGGTCTTTCTTTTCGAGTTCGCCTTCGGCCGTCCTCATGTTACCCTTTGTTTGAAAGTCTACCTTCGGCTTAGTCTTTCTTTTCGAGTTCGCCTTCGGCCGTCCTCATATTATTTTGTTGTTGGAAAGTCCACCTACGCCTTGGTCTTTCTTTTCGAGTTCGCCTTCGGCCGTCCTCGTGTTACCCTTGGTTTGAAAGTCCACCTTCGGCGTGGTCCTTCTTTTTCGAATTCGCCTTCGTCCGTCCTCGTATTATCTTTTGTTTGAAAGTCCACCATCGGCTTGATCTTTCTTTTCGAGTTCGCCTTCGGCCGTCCTCGTGTTACCCTTTGTGTGAAAGTCTACCTTCGACTTGGTCTTTCTTTTCGAGTTCGCCTTCGGCCCTCGTCGTATTATCTTGGGTTTGAAAGTCCACCTTCGGTTGTTCTTTCTTTTCGAGTTCTCCTTCGGCCGTCCTCGTATTATTTTGTTGTTGGAAAGTCCACCTTCGGCTTGGAATATCTTTTTCGAGTTCGCCTTCGGCCGTCCTCGTATTATCTTAGGTTTGAAAGTCCACCTTCGGCTTGGTCTTTCTTTTCGAGTTCGCCTTCGGTCGTCCTCGCTTTACCCTTTATTTGAAAGCCTACCTTCGGCTTAGTCTTTCTTTTCGAGTTCGCCTTCGGCCGTCCTCGTATTATTTTGTTGTTTGAAAGTCCACCTTCAGCTTTGTCTTTCTTTTTTTCGAGTTCGCCTTCGGCCGTCCTTGTATTATCTTGGGTTTGAAAGTCCACCTTCGGCTTGGTCTTTCTTTTCGAGTTCGCCTTTGGCCATCCTAGTGTTACCCTTTGTTTGAAAGTCCACCTTCGGCTTGGTCTTTCTTTTTCGAGTTCGCCTTCGGCCGTCCTCGTATTATTTTGTTGTTGGAAAGTCCACCTTCGGCTTGGTCTTTATTTTTCGAGTTCGCCTTCGGTCGTCCTTGTATTATCTTGGGTTTGAAAGTCCACCTTCGGCTTGGTCTTTCTTTTCGAGTTCGCCTTCGGCCATCCTCGCGTTACCCTTTATTTGAAAGCCTACCTTCGGCTTGGTCTTTCTTTTTCGAGGTCGCCTTCGGCCGTCCTCGTATTATTTTGTTGTTGGAAAGTCCACCTTCGGCTTGGTATTTCTTTTTCGAGTTCGCCTTCGGTCGTCCATGTATTATCTTGGGTTTGAAAGTCCACCTTCGGCTTGGTCTTTCTTTTCGAGTTCGCCTTCGGCCATCCTCGTGTTACCCTTTGTTTGAAAGTCCACCTTCGGCTTGGTCTTTCTTTTTCGAGGTCTCCTTCTGCCGTCCTCGTATTATCTTGGGTTTGAAAGTCCACCTACGGCTTGGCCTTTCTTTTCGAGTTTGCCTTTGGCCGTCCTCCTGTTACCCTTTGTTTGAAAGTCCACTTTTGGCTTGGTCTTTCTTTTTCGAGTTCCCCTTCGGCCGTCCTCGTATTATCTTAGGTTTGAAAGTCCACCTTCGGCTTGGTCTTTCTTTTCGAGTTCGCCTTCGTCCTTCCTCGCTTTACCCTTTATTTGAAAGCCTACCTTCGGCTTAGTCTTTGTTTTCGAGTTCGCCTTCGGCCGTCCTCATATTATTTTGTTGTTTGAAAGTCCACCTTCGGTTTTGTCTTTCTTTTTCGAGTTTGCCTTTGGCCATCTTTGTATTATCTTGGGTTTGAAAGTCCACCTTCGGCTTGGTCTTTCTTTTCTATTTCGCCTTCGGCCATCCACGCGTTACCCTTTATTTGAAAGCCTACCTTCGGCTTGGTCTTTCTTTTTCGAGGCCGCCTTCGGCCGTCCTCGTATTATTTTGTTGTTGGAAAGTCCGCCTTCGGCTTGGTCTTTCTTTTTCTAGTTCGCCTTCGGTCGTCCTTGTATTATCTTGGGTTTGAAAGTCCACCTTCGGCTTGGTCTTTCTTTTCGAGTTCGCCTTCGGCCGTCCTCGTGTTACCCTTTGTTTGAAAGTCCACCTTCGGCTTGGTCTTTCTTTTTCGAGTTCGCCTTCGGCCGTCCTCGTATTATCTTAGGTTTGAAAGTCCACCTAAGGCTTGGTCTTTCTTTTCGAGTTCGCCTTCGTCCGTCCTCGCTTTACCCTATATTTGAAAGCCTACCTTCGGCTTAGTCTTTGTTTTCGAGTTCGCCTTCGGCCGTCCTCGTATTATTTTGTTGTTTGAAAGTCCACCTTCGGTTTTGTCTTTCTTTTTCGAGTTTGCCTTTGGCCGTCTTTGTATTATCTTGGGTTTGAAAGTCCACCTTCGGCTTGGTCTTTCTATTCGAGTTCGCCTTCGGCCGTCCCCGTATTATCTTGGGTTTGAAAGTCCACCTTCAGCTTGGTCTTTCTTTTCGAGTTCGCATTCGGCCGTTCTCGTGTTACCCTTTGTTTGAAAGTCCACCTTCGGCTTGGTCTTTCGTTTTTGAGGTCGCCTTCGGCCGTTCCCGTATTATCTTGGGTTTGAAAGTCCACCTTCGGCTTGGTCTTTCTTTTCGAGATCGCCTTTGGCCGTCCTTGTGTTATCCTTTGTTTGAAAGTCCACCTTCGGCTTGGTCTTTCTTTTTCGAGTTCGCCTTCGGCCGTCCTCGTATTATTTTGTTGTTGGAAAGTCCACCTTCGGCTTGGTCTTTCTTTTCGAGTTCGCCTTCGGCCATCCTCGCGTTACCCTTTATTTGAAAGCCTACCTTCGGCTTGGTCTTTCTTTTTCGAGGTCGCCTTCGGCAGTCCTCTTATTATTTTGTTGTTGGAAGGTCCACCTTCGGCTTGGTCTTTCTTTTTCGAGTTCGCCTTCGGTCGTGGTTGTATTATCTTGGGTTTGAAAGTCCACCTTCGCCTTGGTCTTTCTTTTCAAGTTCGCCTTCGGACATCCTCGTGTTACCCTTTGTTTGAAAGTCCACCTTCGGCTTGGTCTTTCTTTTTCGAGGTCGCCTTCGGCCGTCCTCGTATTATCTTGGGTTTGAAAGTCCACCTATGGCTTGGCCTTTCTTTTCGAGTTCGCCTTTGGCCGTCCTCGTGTTACCCTTTGTTTGAAAGTCCACCTTCGGTATGGTCTTTCTTTTTCGAGTTCGCCTTCGGCCGTCCTCGTATTATCTTAGGTTTGAAAGTCCACCTTCGGTTGGTCTTTCTTTTCGAGTTCGCCTTCGGCCGTCCTCTCTTTACCCTTTATTTGAAAGCTTACCTTCGGCTTAGTCTTTCTTTTCGAGTTCGCCTTCGGCCGTCCTCGTATTATTTTGTTGTTTGAAAGTCCACCTTAAGCTTTGTCTTTCTTTTTTTCGAGTTCGCCTTCGGCCGTCCTTGTATTATCTTGGGTTTGAAAGTCCACCTTCGGCTTGGTCTTTCTTTTCGAGTTCGCCTTCGGCCGTCCCCGTATTATCTTGGGTTTGAAAGTCCACCTTCGGCTTGGTCTTTTTTTTCGAGTTCGCCTTCGGCCGTCCTCGCGTTAGCCTTTGTTTGAAAGTCTACCTTCGGCTTAGTCTTTCTTTTCGAGTTCGCCTTAGGTTGTCCTCGTATTATTTTGTTGTTGGAAAATCCACCTTCGGCTTGGTCTTTCTTTTCGAGTTCGCCTTCGGCCGTCCTCGTGTTACCCTTTGTTTGAATCGGTCGTCCTCGTATTATCATGGGTTTGAAAGTCCACCATCGGCTTGGTCTTTCTTTTCGAGTTTGCATTCGGCCGTCCCCGTGTTACCCTTTGTGTGAAAGTCTACCTTCGGCTTAGTCTTTCTTTTCGAGTTCACCTTCGGCCGTTCTCGAATTATCTTGGGTTTGAAAGTCCACGTTCGGCTTGGTCTTTCTTTTTCGAGTTCGCCTTTGGTCGTCCTTGTATTATCTTGGGTTTGAAAGTCCACCTTCGGCTTGGTATTTCTTTTCGAGTTCGCCTTCGGCCGTCCTCGTGTTTCCCTTTGTTTGAAAGTCCACCTTCGGCTTGGCCTTTATTTTTTGAGGTCGCCTTCGGCCATCCTCGTATTATCTTGGGTTTGAAAGTCCACCTTCGGCTTGGCCTTTCTTTTCGAGTTTGCCTTCTGCCATCCTCATGTTACCCTTTGTTTGAAAGTCCACCTTCGGCTTGGTCTTTCTTTTTCGAGGCCGCCTTCGGCCGTCCTCGTATTATCTTGGGTTTGAAAGTCCACCTTTGGGTTGGTCTTTCTTTTCGAGTTCGCCTTTGGCCGTCCTCGTGTTACCCTTTGTTTGAAAGTCCACCTTCGGCTTGGTCTTTATTTTTCGAGTTCGCCTTCGGCCGTCCTCGTATTATCTTAGGTTTGAAAGTCCACCTTCGACTTGGTCTTTCTTTTCGAGTTCGCCTTCGGCCATCCTCGCGTTACCCTTTATTTGAAAGCCTACCTTCGGCTTAGTCTTTCTTTTCGAGTTCGCCTTCGGCCGTCCTCGTATTATTTTGTTGTTGGAAAGTCCACCTTCAGCTTGGTCATTCTTTTCGAGTTCGCCTACGGCCGTCCTCATGTTACCCTTTGTTTGAAAGTCTACCTTCGGCTTAGTCTTTCTTTTCGAGTTCACCTTCGGCCGTCCTCATATTATTTTGTTGTTGGAAAGTCCACCTACGGCTTGGTCTTTCTTTTCGAGTTCGCCTTCGGCCGTCCTCGTGTTACCCTTTGTTTGAAAGTCCACCTTCGGCGTGGTCCTTCTTTTTCGAATTCGCCTTCGTCCGTCCTCGTATTATCTTTGGTTTGAAAGTCCACCATCAGCTTGATCTTTCTTTTCGAATTCGCCTTCGGCCGTCCTCGTGTTACCCTTTGTGTGAAAGTCTACCTTTGACTTGGTCTTTCTTTTCGAGTTCGCCTTCAGCCCTCGTCGTATTATCTTGGGTTTGAAAGTCCACCTTCGGTTGTTCTTTCTTTTCGAGTTCTCCTTTGGGCGTCCTCGTATTATTTTGTTGTTGGAAAGTCCACCTTCGGCTTGGTCTATCTTTTTCGAGTTCGCCTTCGGCCGTCCTCGTATTATCTTAGGTTTGAAAGTCCACCTTCGGCTTGGTCTTTCTTTTCGAGTTCGCCTTCGGTCGTCCTCGCTTTACCCTTTATTTGAAAGCCTACCTTCGGCTTAGTCTTTCTTTTCGAGTTCGCCTTCGGCCGTCCTCGTATTATTTTGTTGTTTGAAAGTCCACCTTCAGCTTTGTCTTTCTTTTTTTCGAGTTCGCCTTCCGCCGTCCTTGTATTATCTTGGGTTTGAAAGTCCACCTTCGGCTTGGTCTTTCTTTTCGAGTTCGCCTTCGGCCGTCCCCATATTATCTTGGGTTTGAAAGTCCACCTTCGGCTTGGTCTTTTTTTTCGAGTTCGCCTTCGGCCGTCCTCGCGTTAGCCTTTGTTTGAAAGTCTACCTTCGGCTTAGTCTTTCTTTTCGAGTTCGCCTTAGGTTGTCCTCGTATTATTTTGTTGTTGGAAAATCCACCTTCGGCTTGGTCTTTCTTTTCGAGTTCGCCTTCGGCCGTCCTCGTGTTACCCTTTGTTTGAATCGGCTGTCCTCGTATTATCTTGGGTTTGAAAGTCCACCATCGGCTTGGTCTTTCTTTTCTAGTTTGCCTTCGGCCGTCCCCGTATTACCCTTTGTGTGAAAGTCTACCTTCGGCTTAGTCTTTCTTTTCGAGTTCACCTTCAGCCGTTCTCGAATTATCTTGGGTTTGAAAGTCCACCTTCGGCTTGGTCTTTCTTTTTCGAGTTCGCCTTTGGTCGTCCTTGTATTATCTTGGGTTTGAAAGTCCACCTTCGGCTTGGTATTTCTTTTCGAGTTCGCCTTCGGCCGTCCTCGTGTTTCCCTTTGTTTGAAAGTCCACCTTCGGCTTGGCCTTTATTTTTTGAGGTCTCCTTCGGCCGTCCTCGTATTATCTTGGGTTTGAAAGTCCACCTTCGGCTTGGCCTTTCTTTTCGAGTTCGCCTTCTGCCATCCTCATGTTACCCTTTGTTTGAAAGTCCACCTTCGGCTTGGTCTTTCTTTTTCGAGGCCGCCTTCGGCCGTCCTCGTATTATCTTGGGTTTGAAAGTCCACCTTTGGGTTGGTCTTTCTTTTCGAGTTCGCCTTTGGCCGTCCTCGTGTTACCCTTTGTTTGAAAGTCCACCTTCGGCTTGGTCTTTCTTTTTCGAGTTCACCTTCGGCCGTCCTCGTATTATCTTAGGTTTGAAAGTCCACCTTCGACTTGGTCTTTCTTTTCGAGTTCGCCTTCGGCCATCCTCGCGTTACCCTTTATTTGAAAGCCTACCTTCGGCTTAGTCTTTCTTTTCGAGTTCGCCTTCGGCCATCCTCGTATTATTTTGTTGTTGGAAAGTCCACCTTCGGCTTGGTCTTTCTTTTCGAGTTCGCCTTCGGCCGTCCTCTTGTTACCCTTTGTTTGAAAGTCTACCTTCGGCTTAGTCTTTCTTTTCGAGTTCGCCTTCGGCCGTCCTCTTATTATTTTGTTGTTGGAAAGTCCACCTACGGCTTGGTGTTTCTTTTCGAGTTCGCCTTCGGCCGTCCTCGTGTTACCCTTTGTTTGAAAGTCCACCTTCGGCGTGGTCCTTCTTTTTCGAATTCGCCTTCGTCCGTCCTCGTATTATCTTTGGTTTGAAAGTCCACCATCGGCTTGATCTTTCTTTTCGAGTTCGCCGTCGGCCGTCCTCGTGTTACCCTTTGTGTGAAAGTCTACCTTCGAATTGGTCTTTCTTTACGAGTTCGCCTTCGGCCCTCGTCGTATTATCTTGGGTTTGAAAGTCCACCTTCGGTTGTTCTTTCTTTTCGAGTTCTCCTTTGGGCGTCCTCGTATTATTTTGTTGTTGGAAAGTCCACCTTCGGCTTGGTCTATCTTTTTCGAGTTCGCCTTCGGCCGTCCTCGTATTATCTTAGGTTTGAAAGTCCACCTTCGGCTTGGTCTTTCTTTTCGAGTTCGCCTTCGGTCGTCCTCGCTTTACCCTTTATTTGAAAGCCTACCTTCGGCTTAGTCTTTCTTTTCGAGTTCGCCTTCGGCCGTCCTCGTATTATTTTGTTGTTTGAAAGTCCACCTTCAGCTTTGTCTTTCTTTTTTTCGAGTTCGCCTTCGGCCGTCCTTGTATTATCTTGAGTTTGAAAGTCCACCTTCGGCTTGGTCTTTCTTTTCGAGTTAGCCTTCGGTCGTCCCCGTATTATCTTGGGTTTGAAAGTCCACCTTCGGCTTGGTCTTTTTTTTCGAGTTCGCCTTCGGCCGTCCTCGCGTTAGCCTTTGTTTGAAAGTCCACCTTCGGCTTGGTCTTTCTTTTTCGAGTTCGCCTTCGGCCGTCCTCGTATTATCTTAGGTTTGAAAGTCCACCTTCGGCTTGGTCTTTCTTTTCGAGTTCGCCTTCGGTCGTCCTCGCTTTACCCTTTATTTGAAAGCCTACCTTCGGCTTAGTCTTTCTTTTCGAGTTCGCCTTCGGCCGTCCTCGTATTATTTTGTTGTTTGAAAGTCCACCTTAAGCTTTGTCTTTCTTTTTTTCGAGTTCGCCTTCGGCCGTCCTTGTATTATCTTGGGTTTGAAAGTTCACCTTCGGCTTGGTCTTTCTTTTCGAGTTCGCCTTCGGCCGTCCCCGTATTATCTTGGGTTTGAAAGTCCACCTTCGGCTTGGTCTTTTTTTTCGAGTTCGCCTTCGGCCGTCCTCGCGTTAGCCTTTGTTTGAAAGTCTACCTTCGGCTTAGTCTTTCTTTTCGAGTTCGCCTTAGGTTATCCTCGTATTATTTTGTTGTTGGAAAATCCACCTTCGGCTTGGTCTTTCTTTTCGAGTTCGCCTTCGGCCGTCCTCGTGTTACCCTTTGTTTGAATCGGTCGTCCTCGTATTATCTTGGGTTTGAAAGTCCACCATCGGCTTGGTCTTTCTTTTCGAGTTTGCCTTCGGCCGTCCCCGTGTTACCCTTTGTGTGAAAGTCTACCTTCGGCTTAGTCTTTCTTTTCGAGTTCACCTTCGGCCGTTCTCGAATTATCTTGGGTTTGAAAGTCCACCTTCGCCTTGGTCTTTCTTTTTCGAGTTCGCCTTTGGTCGTCCTTGTATTATCTTGGGTTTGAAAGTCCACCTTCGGCTTGGTATTTCTTTTCGAGTTCGCCTTTGGCCGTCCTCGTGTTACCCTTTGTTTGAAAGTCCACCTTCGGGTTGGTCTTTCTTTTTCGAGTTCGCCTTCGGCCGTCGTCGTATTATCTTAGGTTTGAAAGTCCACCTTCGGTTGGTCTTTCTTTTCGAGTTCGCCTTCGGACATCCTCGCGTTACCCTTTATTTGAAAGCTTACCTTCGGCTTAGTCTTTCTTTTCGAGTTCGCCTTCGGCCGTCCTCGTATTATTTTGTTGTTTGAAAGTCCACCTTAAGCTTTGTCTTTCTTTTTTTCGAGTTCGCCTTCGGCCGTCCTTGTATTATCTTGGGTTTGAAAGTCCACCTTCGGCTTGGTCTTTCTTTTCGAGTTCGCCTTCGGCCGTCCCCGTATTATCTTGGGTTTGAAAGTCCACCTTCGGCTTGGTCTTTTTTTTCGAGTTCGCCTTCGGCCGTCCTCGCGTTAGCCTTTGTTTGAAAGTCTACCTTCGGCTTAGTCTTTCTTTTCGAGTTCGCCTTAGGTTGTCCTCGTATTATTTTGTTGTTGGAAAATCCACCTTCGGCTTGGTCTTTCTTTTCGAGTTCGCCTTCGGCCGTCCTCGTGTTACCCTTTGTTTGAATCGGTCGTCCTCGTATTATCATGGGTTTGAAAGTCCACCATCGGCTTGGTCTTTCTTTTCGAGTTTGCATTCGGCCGTCCCCGTGTTACCCTTTGTGTGAAAGTCTACCTTCGGCTTAGTCTTTCTTTTCGAGTTCACCTTCGGCCGTTCTCGAATTATCTTGGGTTTGAAAGTCCACGTTCGGCTTGGTCTTTCTTTTTCGAGTTCGCCTTTGGTCGTCCTTGTATTATCTTGGGTTTGAAAGTCCACCTTCGGCTTGGTATTTCTTTTCGAGTTCGCCTTCGGCCGTCCTCGTGTTTCCCTTTGTTTGAAAGTCCACCTTCGGCTTGGCCTTTATTTTTTGAGGTCGCCTTCGGCCATCCTCGTATTATCTTGGGTTTGAAAGTCCACCTTCGGCTTGGCCTTTCTTTTCGAGTTTGCCTTCTGCCATCCTCATGTTACCCTTTGTTTGAAAGTCCACCTTCGGCTTGGTCTTTCTTTTTCGAGGCCGCCTTCGGCCGTCCTCGTATTATCTTGGGTTTGAAAGTCCACCTTTGGGTTGGTCTTTCTTTTCGAGTTCGCCTTTGGCCGTCCTCGTGTTACCCTTTGTTTGAAAGTCCACCTTCGGCTTGGTCTTTATTTTTCGAGTTCGCCTTCGGCCGTCCTCGTATTATCTTAGGTTTGAAAGTCCACCTTCGACTTGGTCTTTCTTTTCGAGTTCGCCTTCGGCCATCCTCGCGTTACCCTTTATTTGAAAGCCTACCTTCGGCTTAGTCTTTCTTTTCGAGTTCGCCTTCGGCCGTCCTCGTATTATTTTGTTGTTGGAAAGTCCACCTTCAGCTTGGTCATTCTTTTCGAGTTCGCCTACGGCCGTCCTCATGTTACCCTTTGTTTGAAAGTCTACCTTCGGCTTAGTCTTTCTTTTCGAGTTCACCTTCGGCCGTCCTCATATTATTTTGTTGTTGGAAAGTCCACCTACGGCTTGGTCTTTCTTTTCGAGTTCGCCTTCGGCCGTCCTCGTGTTACCCTTTGTTTGAAAGTCCACCTTCGGCGTGGTCCTTCTTTTTCGAATTCGCCTTCGTCCGTCCTCGTATTATCTTTGGTTTGAAAGTCCACCATCAGCTTGATCTTTCTTTTCGAATTCGCCTTCGGCCGTCCTCGTGTTACCCTTTGTGTGAAAGTCTACCTTTGACTTGGTCTTTCTTTTCGAGTTCGCCTTCAGCCCTCGTCGTATTATCTTGGGTTTGAAAGTCCACCTTCGGTTGTTCTTTCTTTTCGAGTTCTCCTTTGGGCGTCCTCGTATTATTTTGTTGTTGGAAAGTCCACCTTCGGCTTGGTCTATCTTTTTCGAGTTCGCCTTCGGCCGTCCTCGTATTATCTTAGGTTTGAAAGTCCACCTTCGGCTTGGTCTTTCTTTTCGAGTTCGCCTTCGGTCGTCCTCGCTTTACCCTTTATTTGAAAGCCTACCTTCGGCTTAGTCTTTCTTTTCGAGTTCGCCTTCGGCCGTCCTCGTATTATTTTGTTGTTTGAAAGTCCACCTTCAGCTTTGTCTTTCTTTTTTTCGAGTTCGCCTTCCGCCGTCCTTGTATTATCTTGGGTTTGAAAGTCCACCTTCGGCTTGGTCTTTCTTTTCGAGTTCGCCTTCGGCCGTCCCCATATTATCTTGGGTTTGAAAGTCCACCTTCGGCTTGGTCTTTTTTTTCGAGTTCGCCTTCGGCCGTCCTCGCGTTAGCCTTTGTTTGAAAGTCTACCTTCGGCTTAGTCTTTCTTTTCGAGTTCGCCTTAGGTTGTCCTCGTATTATTTTGTTGTTGGAAAATCCACCTTCGGCTTGGTCTTTCTTTTCGAGTTCGCCTTCGGCCGTCCTCGTGTTACCCTTTGTTTGAATCGGCTGTCCTCGTATTATCTTGGGTTTGAAAGTCCACCATCGGCTTGGTCTTTCTTTTCTAGTTTGCCTTCGGCCGTCCCCGTATTACCCTTTGTGTGAAAGTCTACCTTCGGCTTAGTCTTTCTTTTCGAGTTCACCTTCAGCCGTTCTCGAATTATCTTGGGTTTGAAAGTCCACCTTCGGCTTGGTCTTTCTTTTTCGAGTTCGCCTTTGGTCGTCCTTGTATTATCTTGGGTTTGAAAGTCCACCTTCGGCTTGGTATTTCTTTTCGAGTTCGCCTTCGGCCGTCCTCGTGTTTCCCTTTGTTTGAAAGTCCACCTTCGGCTTGGCCTTTATTTTTTGAGGTCTCCTTCGGCCGTCCTCGTATTATCTTGGGTTTGAAAGTCCACCTTCGGCTTGGCCTTTCTTTTCGAGTTCGCCTTCTGCCATCCTCATGTTACCCTTTGTTTGAAAGTCCACCTTCGGCTTGGTCTTTCTTTTTCGAGGCCGCCTTCGGCCGTCCTCGTATTATCTTGGGTTTGAAAGTCCACCTTTGGGTTGGTCTTTCTTTTCGAGTTCGCCTTTGGCCGTCCTCGTGTTACCCTTTGTTTGAAAGTCCACCTTCGGCTTGGTCTTTCTTTTTCGAGTTCACCTTCGGCCGTCCTCGTATTATCTTAGGTTTGAAAGTCCACCTTCGACTTGGTCTTTCTTTTCGAGTTCGCCTTCGGCCATCCTCGCGTTACCCTTTATTTGAAAGCCTACCTTCGGCTTAGTCTTTCTTTTCGAGTTCGCCTTCGGCCATCCTCGTATTATTTTGTTGTTGGAAAGTCCACCTTCGGCTTGGTCTTTCTTTTCGAGTTCGCCTTCGGCCGTCCTCTTGTTACCCTTTGTTTGAAAGTCTACCTTCGGCTTAGTCTTTCTTTTCGAGTTCGCCTTCGGCCGTCCTCTTATTATTTTGTTGTTGGAAAGTCCACCTACGGCTTGGTGTTTCTTTTCGAGTTCGCCTTCGGCCGTCCTCGTGTTACCCTTTGTTTGAAAGTCCACCTTCGGCGTGGTCCTTCTTTTTCGAATTCGCCTTCGTCCGTCCTCGTATTATCTTTGGTTTGAAAGTCCACCATCGGCTTGATCTTTCTTTTCGAGTTCGCCGTCGGCCGTCCTCGTGTTACCCTTTGTGTGAAAGTCTACCTTCGAATTGGTCTTTCTTTACGAGTTCGCCTTCGGCCCTCGTCGTATTATCTTGGGTTTGAAAGTCCACCTTCGGTTGTTCTTTCTTTTCGAGTTCTCCTTTGGGCGTCCTCGTATTATTTTGTTGTTGGAAAGTCCACCTTCGGCTTGGTCTATCTTTTTCGAGTTCGCCTTCGGCCGTCCTCGTATTATCTTAGGTTTGAAAGTCCACCTTCGGCTTGGTCTTTCTTTTCGAGTTCGCCTTCGGTCGTCCTCGCTTTACCCTTTATTTGAAAGCCTACCTTCGGCTTAGTCTTTCTTTTCGAGTTCGCCTTCGGCCGTCCTCGTATTATTTTGTTGTTTGAAAGTCCACCTTCAGCTTTGTCTTTCTTTTTTTCGAGTTCGCCTTCGGCCGTCCTTGTATTATCTTGAGTTTGAAAGTCCACCTTCGGCTTGGTCTTTCTTTTCGAGTTAGCCTTCGGTCGTCCCCGTATTATCTTGGGTTTGAAAGTCCACCTTCGGCTTGGTCTTTTTTTTCGAGTTCGCCTTCGGCCGTCCTCGCGTTAGCCTTTGTTTGAAAGTCCACCTTCGGCTTGGTCTTTCTTTTTCGAGTTCGCCTTCGGCCGTCCTCGTATTATCTTAGGTTTGAAAGTCCACCTTCGGCTTGGTCTTTCTTTTCGAGTTCGCCTTCGGTCGTCCTCGCTTTACCCTTTATTTGAAAGCCTACCTTCGGCTTAGTCTTTCTTTTCGAGTTCGCCTTCGGCCGTCCTCGTATTATTTTGTTGTTTGAAAGTCCACCTTAAGCTTTGTCTTTCTTTTTTTCGAGTTCGCCTTCGGCCGTCCTTGTATTATCTTGGGTTTGAAAGTTCACCTTCGGCTTGGTCTTTCTTTTCGAGTTCGCCTTCGGCCGTCCCCGTATTATCTTGGGTTTGAAAGTCCACCTTCGGCTTGGTCTTTTTTTTCGAGTTCGCCTTCGGCCGTCCTCGCGTTAGCCTTTGTTTGAAAGTCTACCTTCGGCTTAGTCTTTCTTTTCGAGTTCGCCTTAGGTTATCCTCGTATTATTTTGTTGTTGGAAAATCCACCTTCGGCTTGGTCTTTCTTTTCGAGTTCGCCTTCGGCCGTCCTCGTGTTACCCTTTGTTTGAATCGGTCGTCCTCGTATTATCTTGGGTTTGAAAGTCCACCATCGGCTTGGTCTTTCTTTTCGAGTTTGCCTTCGGCCGTCCCCGTGTTACCCTTTGTGTGAAAGTCTACCTTCGGCTTAGTCTTTCTTTTCGAGTTCACCTTCGGCCGTTCTCGAATTATCTTGGGTTTGAAAGTCCACCTTCGCCTTGGTCTTTCTTTTTCGAGTTCGCCTTTGGTCGTCCTTGTATTATCTTGGGTTTGAAAGTCCACCTTCGGCTTGGTATTTCTTTTCGAGTTCGCCTTTGGCCGTCCTCGTGTTACCCTTTGTTTGAAAGTCCACCTTCGGGTTGGTCTTTCTTTTTCGAGTTCGCCTTCGGTCGTCGTCGTATTATCTTAGGTTTGAAAGTCCACCTTCGACTTGGTCTTTCTTTTCGAGTTCGCCTTCGGACATCCTCGCGTTACCCTTTATTTGAAAGCCTACCTTCGGCTTAGTCTTTCTTTTCGAGTTTGCCTTCGGCCGTCCTTGTATTATTTTGTTGTTGGAAAGTCTACATTCGGCTTGGTCTTTCTTTTCGAGTTAGCCTTCGGCCGTGCTCATGTTACCCTTTGTTTGAAAGTCTACCTTCGGCTTAGTCTTTCTTTTCGAGTTCGCCTTCGGCCGTCCTCATATTATTTTGTTGTTGGAAAGTCCACCTACGGCTTGGTCTTTCTTTTCGAGTTCGCCTTCGGCCGTCCTCGTGTTACCCTTTGTTTGAAAGTCCACCTTCGGCGTGGTCCTTCTTTTTCGAATTCGCCTTCGTCCGTCCTCGTATTATCTTTGGTTTGAAAGTCCACCATCGGCTTGATCTTTCTTTTCGAGTTCGCCTTCGGCCATCCTCGTGTTACCCTTTGTGTGAAAGTCTACCTTCGACTTGGTCTTTCTTTTCGAGTTCGCCTTCGGCCCTCGTCATATTATCTTGGGTTTGAAAGTCAACCTTCGGTTGTTCTTTCTTTTCGAGTTCTCCTTCGGCCGTCCTCGTATTATTTTGTTGTTGGAAAGTCCACCTTCGGCTTGGTCTTTCTTTTTCGAGTTCACCTTCGGCCGTCCTCATATTATCTTAGGTTTGAAAGTCCACCTTCGGCTTGGCCTTTCTTTTCGAGTTCGCCTTCGGTCGTCCTCGCTTTACCCTTTATTTGAAAGCCTACCTTCGGCTTAGTCTTTCTTTTCGAGTTCGCCTTCGGCCGTCCTCGTATTATTTTGTTGTTTGAAAGTCCACCTTCAGCTTTGTCTTTCTTTTTCTCGAGTTCGCCTTCGGCCGTCCTTGTATTATCTTGGGTTTGAAAGTCCACCTTCGGCTTGGTCTTTCTTTTCGAGTTCGCCTTCGGCCGTCCCTGTATTATCTTGGGTTTGAAAGTCCACCTTCGGCTTGGTCTTTTTTTTCGAGTTCGCCTTCGGCCATCCTCGCGTTAGCCTTTGTTTGAAAGTCTACCTTCGGCTTAGTCTTTCTTTTCGAGTTCCCCTTAGGTTGTCCTCGTATTATTTTGTTGTTGGAAAATCCACCTTCGGCTTGGTCTTTCTTTTCGAGTTCGCCTTCGGCCGTCCTCGTGTTACCCTTTGTTTGAATCGGCTGTCCTCGTATTATCTTGGGTTTGAAAGTCCACCATCGGCTTGGTCTTTCTTTTCGAGTTTGCCTTCGGCCGTCCCCGTGTTACCCTTTGTGTGAAAGTCTACCTTCGGCTTAGTCTTTCTTTTCGAGTTCACCTTCGGCCGTTCTCGAATTATCTTGGGTTTGAAAGTCCACCTTCGGCTTGGTCTTTCTTTTTCGAGTTCGCCTTTGGTCGTCCTTGTATTATCTTGGGTTTGAAAGTCTACCTTCGGCTTGGTATTTCTTTTCGAGTTCGCCTTCGGCCGTCCTCGTGTTTCCCTCTGTTTGAAAGTCCACCTTCGGCTTGGCCTTTATTTTTTGAGGTCGCCTTCGGCATTCCACGTATTATCTTGGGTTTGAAAGTCCACCTTCGGCTTGGCCTTTCTTTTCGAGTTCGCCTTCGGCCATCCTCATGTTACCCTTTGTTTGAAAGTCCACCTTCGGCTTGGTCTTTCTTTTTCGAGGTCGCCTTCGGCCGTCCTCGTATTATCTTGGGTTTGAAAGTCCACCTTCGGGTTGGTCTTTCTTTTCGAGTTCGCCTTTGGCCGTCCTCGTGTTACCCTTTGTTTGAAAGTCCACCTTCGGCTTGGTATTTCTTTTTCGAGTTCGCCTTCGGCCGTCCTCGTATTATCTTAGGTTTGAAAGTCCACCTTCAACTTGGTCTTTCTTTTCGAGTTCGCCTTCGGCCATCCTCGCGTTACCCTTTATTTGAAAGCCTACCTTCGGCTTAGTCTTTCTTTTCAAGTTCGCCTTCGGCCGTCCTCGTATTATTTTGTTGTTGGAACTTCCACCTTCGGCATGGTCTTTCTTTTCGAGTTCGCCTTCGGCCGTCCTCATGTTACCCTTTGTTTGAAAGTCTACCTTCAGCTTAGTCTTTCTTTTCGAGTTCGCCTTCGGCCGTCCTCATATTATTTTTTTGTTGGAAAGTCCACCTACGGCTTGGTCTTTCTTTTCGAGTTCGCCTTCGGCCCTCCTCGTGTTACCCTTTGTTTGAAAGTCTACCTTCGGCGTGGTCCTTCTTTTTCGAATTCGCCTTCGTTCGTCCTCGTATTATCTTTGGTTTGAAAGTCCACCATCGGCTTGATCTTTCTTTTCGTGTTCGCCTTCGGCCGTCCTCGTGTTACCCTTTGTGTGAAAGTCTACCTTCGACTTGGTCTTTCTTTTGGAGTTCGCCTTCGGCCCTCGTCGTATTATCTTGGGTTTGAAAGTCCACCTTCGGTTGTTCTTTCTTTTCGAGTTCTCCTTCGGCCGTCCTCGTATTATTTTGTTGTTGGAAAGTCCACCTTCGGCTTGGTCTTTCTTTTTCGAGTTCGCCTTCAGTCGTCCTTGTATTATCTTGGGTTTGAAAGTCCACCTTCGGCTGGGTCTTTCTTTTCGAGTTCGCCTTCGGCCATCCTCGTGTTGCCCATTGTTTGAAAGTCCACCTTCGGCTTGGTCTTTCTTTTCGAGTTTGCCTTCGGCCGTCCTCGTGTTACCCTTTGTGTGAAAGTCTACCATCGACTTGGTCTTTCTTTTCGAGTTCGCCTTCGGCCCTCGTCGTATTATCTTGGGTTTGAAAGTCCACCTTCGGTTGTTCTTTCTTTTCGAGTTCTCCTTCGGCCGTACTCGTGTTACCCTTTTTTGAAAGTCCACCTTTCGGCTTGGTATTCCTTTTTCGAGTTCGCCTTCGGTTGTCCTCGTATTATCTTAGGTTTGAAAGTCCACCTTCGGCTTGGTATTTCTTTTCGAGTTCGCCTTCGGCCGTCCTCGTGTTACCCTTTGTTTGAAAGTCCACCTTCGGCTTGGACTTTATCTTTTGAGGTAGCCTTCGGCCGTCCTCGTATAATCTTGGGTTTGAAAGTCCACCTTCGGCTTGGTCTTTCTTTTCGAGTTCGCCTTCGGCCATCATCGTGTTACCCTTTGTTTGAAAGTCCACCTTCGGCTTGGTCTTTCTTTTTCGAGGTCGCCTTCGGCCGTCCTCGTATTATCTTGGGTTTGAAAGTCCACCTTCGGCTTGGTCTTTCTTTTCGAGTTCGCCTTTGACCGGCCTCGTGTTACCCTTTGTTTGAAAGTCCACCTTCGGCTTGGTCTTTCTCTTTCGAATTCGCCTTCGGCCGTCCTCGTATTATCTTGGGTTTGAAAGTCCACCATCGGCTTGGTCTTTCTTTTCGAGTTCGCCTTCGGTCGTCCTCGTGTTACCTTTTGTGTGAAAGTCTACCTTCGACTTGGTCTTTCTTTTCGAGTTCGCCTTCGGCCATCGTCGTATTATCTTGGGTTTGAAAGTCCACCTTCGGGTTGGTCTTTCTTTTTCGAATTCGCCTTCGGCCGTCCTCGTATTATCTTGGGTTTGAAAGTCCACCATCGGCTTGGTGTTTCTTTTCGAGTTCGCCTTCGGCCGTCCTCGTGTTACCCTTTGTGTGATAGTCTACCTTCGACTTGGACTTTCTTTTCGAGTTCGCCTTCGGCCGTCCTCGTATTATCTTAGGTTTGAAAGTCCACCTTCGACTTGGTCTTTCTTTTCGAATTCGCCTTCGTCCATCCTCGCGTTACCCTTTATTTGAAAGCCTACCTTCGGCTTAGTCCTTCTTTTCGAGTTCGCCTTCGGCCATCCTCGTATTATTTTGTTGTTGGAAAGTCCACCTTCGGCTTGGTCTTTCTTTTTTGAGTTCGCCTTCGGTCGTCCTTGTATTATCTTAGGTTTGAAAGTCCACCTTCGGCTTGGTCTTTCTTTTCGAGTTCGCCTTCGGCCATCCTCGTGTTACCCTTTGTTTGAAAGTCCAACTTCGGCTTGGCCTTTATCCTTTGAGGTAGCCTTCGGCCGTCCTCGTATTATCTTGGGTTTGAAAGTCCACCTTCGGCTTGGTCTTTCTTTTTGAGTTCGCCTTCGGCCATCCTCGCGTTACCCTTTATTTGAAAGCCTACCTTCGGCTTGGTCTTTCTTTTTCGAGGTCGCCTTCGGCCGTCCTCGTATTATTTTGTTGTTGGAAAGTTCACCTTCGGCTTGGTCTTTCTTTTTCGAGTTCGCCTTCGGTCGTCCTTGTATTATCTTGGGTTTGAAAGTCCACCTTCGGCTTGGTCTTTCTTTTCGAGTTCGCCTTCGGCCATCCTCGTGTTACCCTTTGTTTGAAAGTCCACCTTCGGCTTGGTCTTTCTTTTTCGAGGTCTCCTTCGGCCGTCCTCGTATTATCTTGGGTTTGAAAGTCCACCTACGGCTTGGCCTTTCTTTTCGAGTTTGCCTTTGGCCGTCCTCGTGTTACCCTTTGTTTGAAAGTCCACCTTCGGCTTGGTCTTTCTTTTTCGAGTTCGCCTTCGGTCGTCCTCGTATTATCTTAGGTTTGAAATTCCACCTTCGGCTTGGTCTTTCTTTTCGAGTTCGCCTTCGTCCGTCCTCGCTTTACCCTTTATTTGAAAGCCTACCTTCGGCTTAGTCTTTCTTTTCGAGTTTGCCTTCGGCCGTCCTCGTATTATTTTGTTGTTTGAAAGTCCACCTTCGGTTTTGTCTTTCTTTTTCGAGTTTGCCTTTGGCCGTCTTTGTATTATCTTGGGTTTGAAAGTCCACCTTCGGCTTGGTCTTTCTTTTCGAGTTCGCCTTCGGCCGTCCCCGTATTATCTTGGGTTTGAAAGTCCACCTTCGGCTTGGTCTTTCTTTTCGAGTTCGCATTCGGCCGTCCTCGTGTTACCCTTTGTGTGAAAGTCTACCTTCGACTTGGTCTTTCTTTTGGAGTTCGCCTTCGGCCCTCGTCGTATTATCTTGGGTTTGAAAGTCCACCTTCGGTTGTTCTTTCTTTTCGAGTTCTCCTTCGGCCGTCCTCGTATTATTTTGTTGTTGGAAAGTCCACCTCCGGCTTGGTCTTTCATTTTCGAGTTCGCCTTCAGTCGTCCTTGTATTATCTTGGGTTTGAAAGTCCACCTTCGGCTTGGTCTTTCTTTTCGAGTTCGCCTTCGGCCATCCTCGTGTTGCCCATTGTTTGAAAGTCCACCTTCGGCTTGGTCTTTCTTTTCGAGTTTGCCTTCGGCCGTCCTCGGGTTACCCTTTGTGTGAAAGTCTACCTTCGACTTGGTCTTTCTTTTCGAGTTCGCCTTCGGCCCTCGTCGTATTATCTTGGGTTTGAAAGTCCAGCTTCGGTTGTTCTTTCTTTTCGAGTTCTCCTTCGGCCGTACTCGTGTTACCCTTTTTTGAAAGTCCACCTTTCGGCTTGGTATTCCTTTTTCGAGTTCGCCTTCGGTTGTCCTCGTATTATCTTAGGTTTGAAAGTCCACCTTCGGCTTGGTATTTCTTTTCGAGTTCGCCTTCAGCCGTCCTCGTGTTACCCTTTGTTTGAAAGTCCACCTTCGGCTTGGACTTTATCTTTTGAGGTAGCCTTCGGCCGTCCTCGTATAATCTTGGGTTTGAAAGTCCACCTTCGGCTTGGTCTTTCTTTTCGAGTTCGCCTTCGGCCATCCTCGTGTTACCCTTTGTTTGAAAGTCCACCTTCGGCTTGGTCTTTCTTTTTCGAGGTCGCCTTCGGCCGTCCTCGTATTATCTTGGGTTTGAAAGTCCACCTTCGGCTTGGTCTTTCTTTTCGAGTTCGCCTTTGACCGGCCTCGTGTTACCCTTTGTTTGAAAGTCCACCTTCGGCTTGGTCTTTCTTTTTCGAATTCGCCTTCGGCCGTCCTCGTATTATCTTGGGTTTGAAAGTCCACCATCGGCTTGGTCTTTCTTTTCGAGTTCGCCTTCGGCCGTCCTCGTGTTACCTTTTGTGTGAAAGTCTACCTTCGACTTGGTCTTTCTTTTCGAGTTCGCCTTCGGCCATCGTCGTATTATCTTGGGTTTGAAAGTCCACCTTCGGGTTGGTCTTTCTTTTTGGAATTCGCCTTCGGCCGTCCTCGTATTATCTTGGGTTTGAAAGTCCACCATCGGCTTGGTGTTTCTTTTCGAGTTCGCCTTCGGCCGTCCTCGTGTTACCCTTTGTGTGAAAGTCTACCTTCGACTTGGACTTTCTTTTCGAGTTCGCCTTCGGCCGTCCTCGTATTATCTTAGGTTTGAAAGTCCACCTTCGGCTTGGTCTTTCTTTTCGAGTTCGCCTTCGTCCGTCCTCGCTTTACCCTTTATTTGAAAGCCTACCTTCGGCTTAGTCTTTCTTTTCGAGTTTGCCTTCGGCCGTCCTCGTATTATTTTGTTGTTTGAAAGTCCACCTTCGGTTTTGTCTTTCTTTTTCGAGTTTGCCTTTGGCCGTCTTTGTATTATCTTGGGTTTGAAAGTCCACCTTCGGCTTGGTCTTTCTTTTCGAGTTCGCCTTCGGCCGTCCCCGTATTATCTTGGGTTTGAAAGTCCACCTTCGGCTTGGTCTTTCTTTTCGAGTTCGCATTCGGCCGTCCTCGTGTTACCCTTTGTGTGAAAGTCTACCTTCGACTTGGTCTTTCTTTTGGAGTTCGCCTTCGGCCCTCGTCGTATTATCTTGGGTTTGAAAGTCCACCTTCGGTTGTTCTTTCTTTTCGAGTTCTCCTTCGGCCGTCCTCGTATTATTTTGTTGTTGGAAAGTCCACCTCCGGCTTGGTCTTTCATTTTCGAGTTCGCCTTCAGTCGTCCTTGTATTATCTTGGGTTTGAAAGTCCACCTTCGGCTTGGTCTTTCTTTTCGAGTTCGCCTTCGGCCATCCTCGTGTTGCCCATTGTTTGAAAGTCCACCTTCGGCTTGGTCTTTCTTTTCGAGTTTGCCTTCGGCCGTCCTCGGGTTACCCTTTGTGTGAAAGTCTACCTTCGACTTGGTCTTTCTTTTCGAGTTCGCCTTCGGCCCTCGTCGTATTATCTTGGGTTTGAAAGTCCACCTTCGGTTGTTCTTTCTTTTCGAGTTCTCCTTCGGCCGTACTCGTGTTACCCTTTTTTGAAAGTCCACCTTTCGGCTTGGTATTCCTTTTTCGAGTTCGCCTTCGGTTGTCCTCGTATTATCTTAGGTTTGAAAGTCCACCTTCGGCTTGGTATTTCTTTTCGAGTTCGCCTTCAGCCGTCCTCGTGTTACCCTTTGTTTGAAAGTCCACCTTCGGCTTGGACTTTATCTTTTGAGGTAGCCTTCGGCCGTCCTCGTATAATCTTGGGTTTGAAAGTCCACCTTCGGCTTGGTCTTTCTTTTCGAGTTCGCCTTCGGCCATCCTCGTGTTACCCTTTGTTTGAAAGTCCACCTTCGGCTTGGTCTTTCTTTTTCGAGGTCGCCTTCGGCCGTCCTCGTATTATCTTGGGTTTGAAAGTCCACCTTCGGCTTGGTCTTTCTTTTCGAGTTCGCCTTTGACCGGCCTCGTGTTACCCTTTGTTTGAAAGTCCACCTTCGGCTTGGTCTTTCTTTTTCGAATTCGCCTTCGGCCGTCCTCGTATTATCTTGGGTTTGAAAGTCCACCATCGGCTTGGTCTTTCTTTTCGAGTTCGCCTTCGGCCGTCCTCGTGTTACCTTTTGTGTGAAAGTCTACCTTCGACTTGGTCTTTCTTTTCGAGTTCGCCTTCGGCCATCGTCGTATTATCTTGGGTTTGAAAGTCCACCTTCGGGTTGGTCTTTCTTTTTGGAATTCGCCTTCGGCCGTCCTCGTATTATCTTGGGTTTGAAAGTCCACCATCGGCTTGGTGTTTCTTTTCGAGTTCGCCTTCGGCCGTCCTCGTGTTACCCTTTGTGTGAAAGTCTACCTTCGACTTGGACTTTCTTTTCGAGTTCGCCTTCGGCCGTCCTCGTATTATCTTAGGTTTGAAAGTCCACCTTCGGCTTGGTCTTTCTTTTCGAGTTCGCCTTCGTCCGTCCTCGCTTTACCCTTTATTTGAAAGCCTACCTTCGGCTTAGTCTTTCTTTTCGAGTTTGCCTTCGGCCGTCCTCGTATTATTTTGTTGTTTGAAAGTCCACCTTCGGTTTTGTCTTTCTTTTTCGAGTTTGCCTTTGGCCGTCTTTGTATTATCTTGGGTTTGAAAGTCCACCTTCGGCTTGGTCTTTCTTTTCGAGTTCGCCTTCGGCCGTCCCCGTATTATCTTGGGTTTGAAAGTCCACCTTCGGCTTGGTCTTTCTTTTCGAGTTCGCATTCGGCCGTCCTCGTGTTACCCTTTGTGTGAAAGTCTACCTTCGACTTGGTCTTTCTTTTGGAGTTCGCCTTCGGCCCTCGTCGTATTATCTTGGGTTTGAAAGTCCACCTTCGGTTGTTCTTTCTTTTCGAGTTCTCCTTCGGCCGTCCTCGTATTATTTTGTTGTTGGAAAGTCCACCTCCGGCTTGGTCTTTCATTTTCGAGTTCGCCTTCAGTCGTCCTTGTATTATCTTGGGTTTGAAAGTCCACCTTCGGCTTGGTCTTTCTTTTCGAGTTCGCCTTCGGCCATCCTCGTGTTGCCCATTGTTTGAAAGTCCACCTTCGGCTTGGTCTTTCTTTTCGAGTTTGCCTTCGGCCGTCCTCGGGTTACCCTTTGTGTGAAAGTCTACCTTCGACTTGGTCTTTCTTTTCGAGTTCGCCTTCGGCCCTCGTCGTATTATCTTGGGTTTGAAAGTCCACCTTCGGTTGTTCTTTCTTTTCGAGTTCTCCTTCGGCCGTACTCGTGTTACCCTTTTTTGAAAGTCCACCTTTCGGCTTGGTATTCCTTTTTCGAGTTCGCCTTCGGTTGTCCTCGTATTATCTTAGGTTTGAAAGTCCACCTTCGGCTTGGTATTTCTTTTCGAGTTCGCCTTCAGCCGTCCTCGTGTTACCCTTTGTTTGAAAGTCCACCTTCGGCTTGGACTTTATCTTTTGAGGTAGCCTTCGGCCGTCCTCGTATAATCTTGGGTTTGAAAGTCCACCTTCGGCTTGGTCTTTCTTTTCGAGTTCGCCTTCGGCCATCCTCGTGTTACCCTTTGTTTGAAAGTCCACCTTCGGCTTGGTCTTTCTTTTTCGAGGTCGCCTTCGGCCGTCCTCGTATTATCTTGGGTTTGAAAGTCCACCTTCGGCTTGGTCTTTCTTTTCGAGTTCGCCTTTGACCGGCCTCGTGTTACCCTTTGTTTGAAAGTCCACCTTCGGCTTGGTCTTTCTTTTTCGAATTCGCCTTCGGCCGTCCTCGTATTATCTTGGGTTTGAAAGTCCACCATCGGCTTGGTCTTTCTTTTCGAGTTCGCCTTCGGCCGTCCTCGTGTTACCTTTTGTGTGAAAGTCTACCTTCGACTTGGTCTTTCTTTTCGAGTTCGCCTTCGGCCATCGTCGTATTATCTTGGGTTTGAAAGTCCACCTTCGGGTTGGTCTTTCTTTTTCGAATTCGCCTTCGGCCGTCCTCGTATTATCTTGGGTTTGAAAGTCCACCATCGGCTTGGTGTTTCTTTTCGAGTTCGCCTTCGGCCGTCCTCGTGTTACCCTTTGTGTGAAAGTCTACCTTCGACTTGGACTTTCTTTTCGAGTTCGCCTTCGGCCGTCCTCGTATTATCTTAGGTTTGAAAGTCCACCTTCGACTTGGTCTTTCTTTTCGAGTTCGCCTTTGGCCGTCCTCGTGTTATCCTTTGTTTGAAAGTCCACCTTCGGCTTGGTCTTTCTTTTTCGAGTTCGCCTTCGGCCGTCCTCGTATTATTTTGTTGTTGGAAAGTCCACCTTCGGCTTGGTCTTTCTTTTTCGAGTTCGCCTTCGGTCGTCCTTGTATTATCTTGGGTTTGAAAGTCCACCTTCGGCTTGCTCTTTCTTTTCGAGTTTGCCTTCGGCCATCCTCGCGTTACCCTTTATTTGAAAGCCTACCTTCGGCTTGGTCTTTCTTTTTCGAGGTCGCCTTCGGCCGTCCTCGTATTATTTTGTTGTTGGAAAGTCCACCTTCGGCTTGGTCTTTCTTTTTCGAGTTCGCCTTCGGTCGTCGTTGTATTATCTTGGGTTTGAAAGTCCACGTTCGGCTTGGTCTTTCTTTTCGAGTTCGCCTTCGGCCATCCTCGTGTTACCCTTTGTTTGAAAGTCCACCTTCGGCTTGGTCTTTCTTTTTCAAGGTCGCCTTCGGCCGTCCTCGTATTATCTTGGGTTTGAAAGTCCACCTACGGCTTGGCCTTTCTTTTCGAGTTCGCCATTGGTCGTCCTCGTGTTACCCTTTGTTTGAAAGTCCACCTTCGGCTTGGTCTTTCTTTTTCGAGTTCGCCTTCGGCCGTCCTCGTATTATCTTAGGTTTGAAAGTCCACCTTCGGCTTGGTCTTTCTTTTCGAGTTCGCCTTCGTCCGTCCTCGCTTTACCCTTTATTTGAAAGCCTACCTTCGGCTTAGTCTTTCTTTTCGAGTTCGCCTTCGGCCGTCCTCGTATTATTTTGTTGTTGGAAAGTCCACCTTCGGCTTGGTCTTTCTTTTCGAGTTAGCCTTCAGCCGTCCTCATGTTACCCTTTGTATGAAAGTCTACCTTCGGCTTAGTCTTTCTTTTCGAGTTCGCCTTCGGCCGTCCTCATATTATTTTGTTGTTGGAAAGTCCACCTACGGCTTGGTCTTTCTTTTCGAGTTCGCCTTCGGCCGTCCTCGTGTTACCCTTTGTGTGAAAGTCTACCTTCGACTTGGTCTCTCTTTTCGAGTTCGCCTTCGGCCCTCGTCGTATTATCTTGGGTTTGAAAGTCCACCTACGGCTTGGCCTTTCTTTTCGAGTTCGCCTTTGGCCGTCCTCGTGTTACCCTTTGTTTGAAAGTCCACCTTCGGCTTGGTCTTTCTTTTTCGAGTTCGCCTTCGGCCGTCCTCGTATTATCTTAGGTTTGAAAGTCCACCTACGGCTTGGCCTTTCTTTTCGAGTTTGCCTTTGGCCGTCCTCGTGTTACCCTTTGTTTGAAAGTCCACCTTCGGCTTGGTCTTTCTTTTTCGAGTTCGCCTTCGGCCGTCCTCGTATTATCTTAGGTTTGAAAGTCCACCTTCGGCTTGGTCTTTCTTTTCGAGTTCGCCTTCGTCCGTCCTCGCTTTACCCTTTATTTGAAAGCCTACCTTCGGCTTAGTCTTTCTTTTCGAGTTCGCCTTCGGCCGTCCTCGTATTATTTTGTTGTTGGAAAGTCCACCTTCGGCTTGGCCTTTCTTTTCGAGTTTGCCTTTGGCCGTCCTCGTGTTACCCTTTGTTTGAAAGTCCACCTTCGGCTTGGTCTTTCTTTTTCGAGTTCGCCTTCGGCCGTCCTCGTATTATCTTAGGTTTGAAAGTCCACCTTCGGCTTGGTCTTTCTTTTCGAGTTCGCCTTCGTCCGTCCTCGCTTTACCCTTTATTTGAAAGCCTACCTTCGGCTTAGTCTTTGTTTTAGAGTTCGCCTTCGGCCGTCCTCGTATTATTTTGTTGTTTGAAAGTCCACCTTCGGTTTTGTCTTTCTTTTTCGAGTTTGCCTTTGGCCGTCTTTGTATTATCTTGGGTTTGAAAGTCCACCTTCGGCTTGGTCTTTCTTTTCGAGTTCGCCTTCGGCCGTCCCCGTATTATCTTGGGTTTGAAAGTCCACCTTCGGCTTGGTCTTTCTTTTCGAGTTCGCATTCGGCCGTCCTCGTGTTACCCTTTGTTTGAAAGTCCACCTTCGGCTTGGTCTTTCTTTTTCGAGGTCGCCTTCGGCCGTTCCCGTATTATCTTGGGTTTGAAAGTCCACCTTCGGCTTGGTCTTTCTTTTCGAGTTCGCCTTTGGCCGTCCTCGGGTTATCCTTTGTTTGAAAGTCCACCTTCGGCTTGGTCTTTCTTTTTCGAGTTCGCCTTCGGCCGTCCTCGTATTATTTTGTTGTTGGAAAGTCCACCTTCGGCTTGGTCTTTCTTTTCGAGTTCGCCTTCGGCCATCCTCGCGTTACCCTTTATTTGAAAGCCTACCTTCGGCTTGGTCTTTCTTTTTCGAGGTCGCCTTCGGCCATCCTCGTATTATTTTGTTGTTGGAAAGTCTACCTTTCGGCTTGGTATTCTTTTTTCGAGTTCGCCTTGGGCATCCTCGTGTTACCCTTTGTTTGAAAGTCCACCTTCGGTTTGGTCTTTTTTTTTTGAGGTCGCCTTCGGCCGTCCTCGTATTATCTTGGGTTTGAAAGCCCACCTTCGGCTTGGTCTTTCTTTTCGAGTTCGCCTTTGGCCGTCCTAGTGTTACCCTTTGTTTGAAAGTCCACCTTCGGCTTGGTCTTTCTTTTTCGAGTTCGCTTTCGGCCATCCTCGTATTATTTTGTTGTTGGAAAGTCCACCTTCGGCTTTGTCTTTCTTTTTCGAGTTTGCCTTTGGCCGCTTTTGTATTATCTTGGGTTTGAAAGTCCACCTTCGGCTTGGTCTTTCTTTTCGAGTTTGCCTTCGGCCGTCCCCGTATTATCTTGGGTTTGAAAGTCCACCTTCGGCTTGGTCTTTCTTTTCGAGTTTGCCTTCGGCCATCCTCGCGTTACCCTTTATTTGAAAGCCTACCTTCGGCTTGGTCTTTCTTTTTCGAGGTCGCCTTCGGCCGTCCTCGTATTATTTTGTTGTTGGAAAGTCCACCTTCGGCTTGGTCTTTCTTTTTCGAGTTCGCCTTCGGTCGTCGTTGTATTATCTTGGGTTTGAAAGTCCACGTTCGGCTTGGTCTTTCTTTTCGAGTTCGCCTTCGGCCATCCTCGTGTTACCCTTTGTTTGAAAGTCCACCTTCGGCTTGGTCTTTCTTTTTCAAGGTCGCCTTCGGCCGTCCTCGTATTATCTTGGGTTTGAAAGTCCACCTACGGCTTGGCCTTTCTTTTCGAGTTCGCCATTGGTCGTCCTCGTGTTACCCTTTGTTTGAAAGTCCACCTTCGGCTTGGTCTTTCTTTTTCGAGTTCGCCTTCGGCCGTCCTCGTATTATCTTAGGTTTGAAAGTCCACCTTCGGCTTGGTCTTTCTTTTCGAGTTCGCCTTCGTCCGTCCTCGCTTTACCCTTTATTTGAAAGCCTACCTTCGGCTTAGTCTTTCTTTTCGAGTTCGCCTTCGGCCGTCCTCGTATTATTTTGTTGTTGGAAAGTCCACCTTCGGCTTGGTCTTTCTTTTCGAGTTAGCCTTCAGCCGTCCTCATGTTACCCTTTGTATGAAAGTCTACCTTCGGCTTAGTCTTTCTTTTCGAGTTCGCCTTCGGCCGTCCTCATATTATTTTGTTGTTGGAAAGTCCACCTACGGCTTGGTCTTTCTTTTCGAGTTCGCCTTCGGCCGTCCTCGTGTTACCCTTTGTGTGAAAGTCTACCTTCGACTTGGTCTCTCTTTTCGAGTTCGCCTTCGGCCCTCGTCGTATTATCTTGGGTTTGAAAGTCCACCTACGGCTTGGCCTTTCTTTTCGAGTTCGCCTTTGGCCGTCCTCGTGTTACCCTTTGTTTGAAAGTCCACCTTCGGCTTGGTCTTTCTTTTTCGAGTTCGCCTTCGGCCGTCCTCGTATTATCTTAGGTTTGAAAGTCCACCTACGGCTTGGCCTTTCTTTTCGAGTTTGCCTTTGGCCGTCCTCGTGTTACCCTTTGTTTGAAAGTCCACCTTCGGCTTGGTCTTTCTTTTTCGAGTTCGCCTTCGGCCGTCCTCGTATTATCTTAGGTTTGAAAGTCCACCTTCGGCTTGGTCTTTCTTTTCGAGTTCGCCTTCGTCCGTCCTCGCTTTACCCTTTATTTGAAAGCCTACCTTCGGCTTAGTCTTTCTTTTCGAGTTCGCCTTCGGCCGTCCTCGTATTATTTTGTTGTTGGAAAGTCCACCTTCGGCTTGGCCTTTCTTTTCGAGTTTGCCTTTGGCCGTCCTCGTGTTACCCTTTGTTTGAAAGTCCACCTTCGGCTTGGTCTTTCTTTTTCGAGTTCGCCTTCGGCCGTCCTCGTATTATCTTAGGTTTGAAAGTCCACCTTCGGCTTGGTCTTTCTTTTCGAGTTCGCCTTCGTCCGTCCTCGCTTTACCCTTTATTTGAAAGCCTACCTTCGGCTTAGTCTTTGTTTTAGAGTTCGCCTTCGGCCGTCCTCGTATTATTTTGTTGTTTGAAAGTCCACCTTCGGTTTTGTCTTTCTTTTTCGAGTTTGCCTTTGGCCGTCTTTGTATTATCTTGGGTTTGAAAGTCCACCTTCGGCTTGGTCTTTCTTTTCGAGTTCGCCTTCGGCCGTCCCCGTATTATCTTGGGTTTGAAAGTCCACCTTCGGCTTGGTCTTTCTTTTCGAGTTCGCATTCGGCCGTCCTCGTGTTACCCTTTGTTTGAAAGTCCACCTTCGGCTTGGTCTTTCTTTTTCGAGGTCGCCTTCGGCCGTTCCCGTATTATCTTGGGTTTGAAAGTCCACCTTCGGCTTGGTCTTTCTTTTCGAGTTCGCCTTTGGCCGTCCTCGGGTTATCCTTTGTTTGAAAGTCCACCTTCGGCTTGGTCTTTCTTTTTCGAGTTCGCCTTCGGCCGTCCTCGTATTATTTTGTTGTTGGAAAGTCCACCTTCGGCTTGGTCTTTCTTTTCGAGTTCGCCTTCGGCCATCCTCGCGTTACCCTTTATTTGAAAGCCTACCTTCGGCTTGGTCTTTCTTTTTCGAGGTCGCCTTCGGCCATCCTCGTATTATTTTGTTGTTGGAAAGTCTACCTTTCGGCTTGGTATTCTTTTTTCGAGTTCGCCTTGGGCATCCTCGTGTTACCCTTTGTTTGAAAGTCCACCTTCGGTTTGGTCTTTTTTTTTTGAGGTCGCCTTCGGCCGTCCTCGTATTATCTTGGGTTTGAAAGCCCACCTTCGGCTTGGTCTTTCTTTTCGAGTTCGCCTTTGGCCGTCCTAGTGTTACCCTTTGTTTGAAAGTCCACCTTCGGCTTGGTCTTTCTTTTTCGAGTTCGCTTTCGGCCATCCTCGTATTATTTTGTTGTTGGAAAGTCCACCTTCGGCTTTGTCTTTCTTTTTCGAGTTTGCCTTTGGCCGCTTTTGTATTATCTTGGGTTTGAAAGTCCACCTTCGGCTTGGTCTTTCTTTTCGAGTTTGCCTTCGGCCGTCCCCGTATTATCTTGGGTTTGAAAGTCCACCTTCGGCTTGGTCTTTCTTTTCGAGTTCGCATTCGGCCGTCCTCGTGTTACCCTTTGTTTGAAAGTCCACCTTCGGCTTGGTCTTTCTTTTTTGAGGTCGCCTTCGGCCATTCCCGTATTATCTTGGGTTTGAAAGTCCACCTTCGGCTTGGTCTTTCTTTTCTAGTTCGCCTTTGGTCGTCCTAGTGTTACCCTTTGTTTGAAAGTCCACCTTCGGCTTGGTCTTTCTTTTTCGAGTTCGCCTTCTGCCGTCCTCGTATTATTTTGTTGTTGGAAAGTCCACCTTCGGCTTGGTCTTTCTTTTTTGAGTTCGCCTTCGATCGTCCTTGTATTATCTTGGGTTTGAAAGTCCACCTTTGGCTTGGTCTTTCTTTTCGAGTTCGCCTTCGGCCATCCTCGCGTTACCCTTTATTTGAAAGCCTACCTTCGGCTTGATCTTTCTTTTTCGAGGTCGCCTTCGGCCGTCCTCGTATTATTTTGTTGTTGGAAAGTCCACCTTCGGCTTGGTCTTTCTTTTTCGAGTTCGCTTTCGGTCGTCCTTGTATTATCTTGGGTTTGAAAGTCCACCTTCGGCTTGGTCTTTCTTTTCGAGTTCGCCTTCGGCCATCCTCGCGTTACCCTTTATTTGAAAGTCCACCTTCGGCTTGGTCTTTCTTTTTCGAGGTCGCCTTCGGCCGTCCTCGTATTATTTTGTTGTTGGAAAGTCCACCTTCGGCTTGGTCTTTCTTTTTCGAGTTCGCCTTCGGTCGTCCTTGTATTATCTTGGGTTTGAAAGTCTACCTTCGGCTTGGTCTTTCTTTTTCGAGTTCGCCTTCGGCCGTCCTCGTATTATTTTGTTGTTTGAAAGTCCACCTTCGGTTTTGTCTTTCTTTTTCGAGTTTGCCTTTGGCCGTCTTTTTATTATCTTGGGTTTGAAAGACCACATTCGGCTTCGTCTTTCTTTTCGAGTTCGCCTTCGGCCGTCCCCGTATTATCTTGGGTTTGAAAGTCCACCTTCGGCTTGGTCTTTCTTTTCGAGTTCGCATTCGGCCGTCCTCGTGTTACCCTTTGTTTGAAAGTCAACCTTCGGTTTGGTCTTTTTTTTTCGAGGTCGCCTTCGGCCGTCCCCGTATTATCTTGGGTTTGAAAGTCCACCTTCGGCTTGGTCTTTCTTTTCGAGTTCGCCTTTGGCCGTCCTCGTGTTACCCTTTGTTTGAAAGTCCACCTTCGGATTGGTCTTTCTTTTTCGAGTTCGCCTTCGGCCGTCCTCATATTATCTTAGGTTTGAAAGTCCACCTTCGGCTTGGTCTTTCTTTTCGAGTTCGCCTTCAGCCGTCCTCGTGTTACCCTTTGTTTGAAAGTCCACCTTCGGCTTGGACTTTATCTTTTGAGGTAGCCTTCGGCCGTCCTCGTATAATCTTGGGTTTGAAAGTCCACCTTCGGCTTGGTCTTTCTTTTTGAGTTCGCCTTCGGCCATCCTCGTGTTACCCTTTGTTTGAAAGTCCACCTTCGGCTTGGTCTTTCTTTTTCGAGGTCGCCTTCGGCCGTCCTCGTATTATCTTGGGTTTGAAAGTCCACCTTCGGCTTGGTCTTTCTTTTCGAGTTCGCCTTTGACCGGCCTCGTGTTACCCTTTGTTTGAAAGTCCACCTTCGGCTTGGTCTTTCTTTTTCGAATTCGCCTTCGGCCGTCCTCGTATTATCTTGGGTTTGAAAGTCCACCATCGGCTTGGTCTTTCTTTTCGAGTTCGCCTTCGGCCGTCCTCGTGTTACCTTTTGTGTGAAAGTCTACCTTCGACTTGGTCTTTCTTTTCGAGTTCGCCTTCGGCCATCGTCGTATTATCTTGGGTTTGAAAGTCCACCTTCGGGTTGGTCTTTCTTTTTGGAATTCGCCTTCGGCCGTCCTCGTATTATCTTGGGTTTGAAAGTCCACCATCGGCTTGGTGTTTCTTTTCGAGTTCGCCTTCGGCCGTCCTCGTGTTACCCTTTGTGTGAAAGTCTACCTTCGACTTGGACTTTCTTTTCGAGTTCGCCTTCGGCCGTCCTCGTATTATCTTAGGTTTGAAAGTCCACCTTCGGCTTGGTCTTTCTTTTCGAGTTCGCCTTCGTCCGTCCTCGCTTTACCCTTTATTTGAAAGCCTACCTTCGGCTTAGTCTTTCTTTTCGAGTTTGCCTTCGGCCGTCCTCGTATTATTTTGTTGTTTGAAAGTCCACCTTCGGTTTTGTCTTTCTTTTTCGAGTTTGCCTTTGGCCGTCTTTGTATTATCTTGGGTTTGAAAGTCCACCTTCGGCTTGGTCTTTCTTTTCGAGTTCGCCTTCGGCCGTCCCCGTATTATCTTGGGTTTGAAAGTCCACCTTCGGCTTGGTCTTTCTTTTCGAGTTCGCATTCGGCCGTCCTCGTGTTACCCTTTGTGTGAAAGTCTACCTTCGACTTGGTCTTTCTTTTGGAGTTCGCCTTCGGCCCTCGTCGTATTATCTTGGGTTTGAAAGTCCACCTTCGGTTGTTCTTTCTTTTCGAGTTCTCCTTCGGCCGTCCTCGTATTATTTTGTTGTTGGAAAGTCCACCTCCGGCTTGGTCTTTCATTTTCGAGTTCGCCTTCAGTCGTCCTTGTATTATCTTGGGTTTGAAAGTCCACCTTCGGCTTGGTCTTTCTTTTCGAGTTCGCCTTCGGCCATCCTCGTGTTGCCCATTGTTTGAAAGTCCACCTTCGGCTTGGTCTTTCTTTTCGAGTTTGCCTTCGGCCGTCCTCGGGTTACCCTTTGTGTGAAAGTCTACCTTCGACTTGGTCTTTCTTTTCAAGTTCGCCTTCAGCCCTCGTCGTATTATCTTGGGTTTGAAAGTCCACCTTCGGTTGTTCTTTCTTTTCGAGTTCTCCTTCGGCCGTACTCGTGTTACCCTTTTTTGAAAGTCCACCTTTCGGCTTGGTATTCCTTTTTCGAGTTCGCCTTCGGTTGTCCTCGTATTATCTTAGGTTTGAAAGTCCACCTTCGGCTTGGTATTTCTTTTCGAGTTCGCCTTCAGCCGTCCTCGTGTTACCCTTTGTTTGAAAGTCCACCTTCGGCTTGGATTTTATCTTTTGAGGTAGCCTTCGGCCGTCCTCGTATAATCTTGGGTTTGAAAGTCCACCTTCGGCTTGGTCTTTCTTTTCGAGTTCGCCTTCGGCCATCCTCGTGTTACCCTTTGTTTGAAAGTCCACCTTCGGCTTGGTCTTTCTTTTTCGAGGTCGCCTTCTGCCGTCCTCGTATTATCTTGGGTTTGAAAGTCCACCTTCGGCTTGGTCTTTCTTTTCGAGTTCGCCTTTGACCGGCCTCGTGTTACCCTTTGTTTGAAAGTCCACCTTCGGCTTGGTCTTTCTTTTTCGAATTCGCCTTCGGCCGTCCTCGTATTATCTTGGGTTTGAAAGTCCACCATCGGCTTGGTCTTTCTTTTCGAGTTCGCCTTCGGCCGTCCTCGTGTTACCTTTTGTGTGAAAGTCTACCTTCGACTTGGTCTTTCTTTTCGAGTTCGCCTTCGGCCATCGTCGTATTATCTTGGGTTTGAAAGTCCACCTTCGGGTTGGTCTTTCTTTTTCGAATTCGCCTTCGGCCGTCCTCGTATTATCTTGGGTTTGAAAGTCCACCATCGGCTTGGTGTTTCTTTTCGAGTTCGCCTTCGGCCGTCCTCGTGTTACCCTTTGTGTGAAAGTCTACCTTCGACTTGGACTTTCTTTTCGAGTTCGCCTTCGGCCGTCCTCGTATTATCTTAGGTTTGAAAGTCCACCTTCGACTTGGTCTTTCTTTTCGAGTTCGCCTTTGGCCGTCCTCGTGTTATCCTTTGTTTGAAAGTCCACCTTCGGCTTGGTCTTTCTTTTTCGAGTTCGCCTTCGGCCGTCCTCGTATTATTTTGTTGTTGGAAAGTCCACCTTCGGCTTGGTCTTTCTTTTTCGAGTTCGCCTTCGGTCGTCCTTGTATTATCTTGGGTTTGAAAGTCCACCTTCGGCTTGCTCTTTCTTTTCGAGTTTGCCTTCGGCCATCCTCGCGTTACCCTTTATTTGAAAGCCTACCTTCGGCTTGGTCTTTCTTTTTCGAGGTCGCCTTCGGCCGTCCTCGTATTATTTTGTTGTTGGAAAGTCCACCTTCGGCTTGGTCTTTCTTTTTCGAGTTCGCCTTCGGTCGTCGTTGTATTATCTTGGGTTTGAAAGTCCACGTTCGGCTTGGTCTTTCTTTTCGAGTTCGCCTTCGGCCATCCTCGTGTTACCCTTTGTTTGAAAGTCCACCTTCGGCTTGGTCTTTCTTTTTCAAGGTCGCCTTCGGCCGTCCTCGTATTATCTTGGGTTTGAAAGTCCACCTACGGCTTGGCCTTTCTTTTCGAGTTCGCCTTTGGTCGTCCTCGTGTTACCCTTTGTTTGAAAGTCCACCTTCGGCTTGGTCTTTCTTTTTCGAGTTCGCCTTCGGCCGTCCTCGTATTATCTTAGGTTTGAAAGTCCACCTTCGGCTTGGTCTTTCTTTTCGAGTTCGCCTTCGTCCGTCCTCGCTTTACCCTTTATTTGAAAGCCTACCTTCGGCTTAGTCTTTCTTTTCGAGTTCGCCTTCGGCCGTCCTCGTATTATTTTGTTGTTGGAAAGTCCACCTTCGGCTTGGTCTTTCTTTTCGAGTTAGCCTTCAGCCGTCCTCATGTTACCCTTTGTATGAAAGTCTACCTTCGGCTTAGTCTTTCTTTTCGAGTTCGCCTTCGGCCGTCCTCATATTATTTTGTTGTTGGAAAGTCCACCTACGGCTTGGTCTTTCTTTTCGAGTTCGCCTTCGGCCGTCCTCGTGTTACCCTTTGTGTGAAAGTCTACCTTCGACTTGGTCTCTCTTTTCGAGTTCGCCTTCGGCCCTCGTCGTATTATCTTGGGTTTGAAAGTCCACCTACGGCTTGGCCTTTCTTTTCGAGTTCGCCTTTGGCCGTCCTCGTGTTACCCTTTGTTTGAAAGTCCACCTTCGGCTTGGTCTTTCTTTTTCGAGTTCGCCTTCGGCCGTCCTCGTATTATCTTAGGTTTGAAAGTCCACCTACGGCTTGGCCTTTCTTTTCGAGTTTGCCTTTGGCCGTCCTCGTGTTACCCTTTGTTTGAAAGTCCACCTTCGGCTTGGTCTTTCTTTTTCGAGTTCGCCTTCGGCCGTCCTCGTATTATCTTAGGTTTGAAAGTCCACCTTCGGCTTGGTCTTTCTTTTCGAGTTCGCCTTCGTCCGTCCTCGCTTTACCCTTTATTTGAAAGCCTACCTTCGGCTTAGTCTTTCTTTTCGAGTTCGCCTTCGGCCGTCCTCGTATTATTTTGTTGTTGGAAAGTCCACCTTCGGCTTGGCCTTTCTTTTCGAGTTTGCCTTTGGCCGTCCTCGTGTTACCCTTTGTTTGAAAGTCCACCTTCGGCTTGGTCTTTCTTTTTCGAGTTCGCCTTCGGCCGTCCTCGTATTATCTTAGGTTTGAAAGTCCACCTTCGGCTTGGTCTTTCTTTTCGAGTTCGCCTTCGTCCGTCCTCGCTTTACCCTTTATTTGAAAGCCTACCTTCGGCTTAGTCTTTGTTTTAGAGTTCGCCTTCGGCCGTCCTCGTATTATTTTGTTGTTTGAAAGTCCACCTTCGGTTTTGTCTTTCTTTTTCGAGTTTGCCTTTGGCCGTCTTTGTATTATCTTGGGTTTGAAAGTCCACCTTCGGCTTGGTCTTTCTTTTCGAGTTCGCCTTCGGCCGTCCCCGTATTATCTTGGGTTTGAAAGTCCACCTTCGGCTTGGTCTTTCTTTTCGAGTTCGCATTCGGCCGTCCTCGTGTTACCCTTTGTTTGAAAGTCCACCTTCGGCTTGGTCTTTCTTTTTCGAGGTCGCCTTCGGCCGTTCCCGTATTATCTTGGGTTTGAAAGTCCACCTTCGGCTTGGTCTTTCTTTTCGAGTTCGCCTTTGGCCGTCCTCGGGTTATCCTTTGTTTGAAAGTCCACCTTCGGCTTGGTCTTTCTTTTTCGAGTTCGCCTTCGGCCGTCCTCGTATTATTTTGTTGTTGGAAAGTCCACCTTCGGCTTGGTCTTTCTTTTCGAGTTCGCCTTCGGCCATCCTCGCGTTACCCTTTATTTGAAAGCCTACCTTCGGCTTAGTCTTTCTTTTCGAGTTCGCCTTCGGCCGTCCTCGTATTATTTTGTTGTTGGAAAGTCCACCTTCGGCTTGGTCTTTCTTTTCGAGTTAGCCTTCAGCCGTCCTCATGTTACCCTTTGTATGAAAGTCTACCTTCGGCTTAGTCTTTCTTTTCGAGTTCGCCTTCGCCCGTCCTCATATTATTTTGTTGTTGGAAAGTCCACCTACGGCTTGGTCTCTCTTTTCGAGTTCGCCTTCGGCCCTCGTCGTATTATCTTGGGTTTGAAAGTCCACCTACGGCTTGGCCTTTCTTTTCGAGTTCGCCTTTGGCCGTCCTCGTGTTACCCTTTGTTTGAAAGTCCACCTTCGGCTTGGTCTTTCTTTTTCGAGTTCGCCTTCGGCCGTCCTCGTATTATCTTAGGTTTGAAAGTCCACCTACGGCTTGGCCTTTCTTTTCGAGTTTGCCTTTGGCCGTCCTCGTGTTACCCTTTGTTTGAAAGTCCACCTTCGGCTTGGTCTTTCTTTTTCGAGTTCGCCTTCGGCCGTCCTCGTATTATCTTAGGTTTGAAAGTCCACCTTCGGCTTGGTCTTTCTTTTCGAGTTCGCCTTCGTCCGTCCTCGCTTTACCCTTTATTTGAAAGCCTACCTTCGGCTTAGTCTTTCTTTTCGAGTTCGCCTTCGGCCGTCCTCGTATTATTTTGTTGTTGGAAAGTCCACCTTCGGCTTGGCCTTTCTTTTCGAGTTTGCCTTTGGCCGTCCTCGTGTTACCCTTTGTTTGAAAGTCCACCTTCGGCTTGGTCTTTCTTTTTCGAGTTCGCCTTCGGCCGTCCTCGTATTATCTTAGGTTTGAAAGTCCACCTTCGGCTTGGTCTTTCTTTTCGAGTTCGCCTTCGTCCGTCCTCGCTTTACCCTTTATTTGAAAGCCTACCTTCGGCTTAGTCTTTGTTTTAGAGTTCGCCTTCGGCCGTCCTCGTATTATTTTGTTGTTTGAAAGTCCACCTTCGGTTTTGTCTTTCTTTTTCGAGTTTGCCTTTGGCCGTCTTTGTATTATCTTGGGTTTGAAAGTCCACCTTCGGCTTGGTCTTTCTTTTCGAGTTCGCCTTCGGCCGTCCCCGTATTATCTTGGGTTTGAAAGTCCACCTTCGGCTTGGTCTTTCTTTTCGAGTTCGCATTCGGCCGTCCTCGTGTTACCCTTTGTTTGAAAGTCCACCTTCGGCTTGGTCTTTCTTTTTCGAGGTCGCCTTCGGCCGTTCCCGTATTATCTTGGGTTTGAAAGTCCACCTTCGGCTTGGTCTTTCTTTTCGAGTTCGCCTTTGGCCGTCCTCGGGTTATCCTTTGTTTGAAAGTCCACCTTCGGCTTGGTCTTTCTTTTTCGAGTTCGCCTTCGGCCGTCCTCGTATTATTTTGTTGTTGGAAAGTCCACCTTCGGCTTGGTCTTTCTTTTCGAGTTCGCCTTCGGCCATCCTCGCGTTACCCTTTATTTGAAAGCCTACCTTCGGCTTGGTCTTTCTTTTTCGAGGTCGCCTTCGGCCATCCTCGTATTATTTTGTTGTTGGAAAGTCTACCTTTCGGCTTGGTATTCTTTTTTCGAGTTCGCCTTGGGCATCCTCGTGTTACCCTTTGTTTGAAAGTCCACCTTCGGTTTGGTCTTTTTTTTTTGAGGTCGCCTTCGGCCGTCCTCGTATTATCTTGGGTTTGAAAGCCCACCTTCGGCTTGGTCTTTCTTTTCGAGTTCGCATTCGGCCGTCCTCGTGTTACCCTTTGTTTGAAAGTCCACCTTCAGCTTGGTCTTTCTTTTTTGAGGTCGCCTTCGGCCATTCCCGTATTATCTTGGGTTTGAAAGTCCACCTTCGGCTTGGTCTTTCTTTTCGAGTTCGCCTTTGGCCGTCCTAGTGTTACCCTTTGTTTGAAAGTCCACCTTCGGCTTGGTCTTTCTTTTTCGATTTCGCCTTCGGCCGTCCTCGTATTATTTTGTTGTTGGAAAGTCCACCTTCGGCTTTGTCTTTCTTTTTCGAGTTTGCCTTTGGCCGCTTTTGTATTATCTTGGGTTTGAAAGTCCACCTTCGGCTTGGTCTTTCTTTTCGAGTTTGCCTTCGGCCGTCCCCGTATTATCTTGGGTTTGAAAGTCCACCTTCGGCTTGGTCTTTCTTTTCGAGTTCGCATTCGGCCGTCCTCGTGTTACCCTTTGTTTGAAAGTCCACCTTCGGCTTGGTCTTTCTTTTTTGAGGTCGCCTTCGGCCATTCCCGTATTATCTTGGGTTTGAAAGTCCACCTTCGGCTTGGTCTTTCTTTTCGAGTTCGCCTTTGGTCGTCCTAGTGTTACCCTTTGTTTGAAAGTCCACCTTCGGCTTGGTCTTTCTTTTTCGAGTTCGCCTTCTGCCGTCCTCGTATTATTTTGTTGTTGGAAAGTCCACCTTCGGCTTGGTCTTTCTTTTTCGAGTTCGCCTTCGATCGTCCTTGTATTATCTTGGGTTTGAAAGTCCACCTTTGGCTTGGTCTTTCTTTTCGAGTTCGCCTTCGGCCATCCTCGCGTTACCCTTTATTTGAAAGCCTACCTTCGGCTTGATCTTTCTTTTTCGAGGTCGCCTTCGGCCGTCCTCGTATTATTTTGTTGTTGGAAAGTCCACCTTCGGCTTGGTCTTTCTTTTTCGAGTTCGCTTTCGGTCGTCCTTGTATTATCTTGGGTTTGAAAGTCCACCTTCGGCTTGGTCTTTCTTTTCGAGTTCGCCTTCGGCCATCCTCGCGTTACCCTTTATTTGAAAGTCCACCTTCGGCTTGGTCTTTCTTTTTCGAGGTCGCCTTCGGCCGTCCTCGTATTATTTTGTTGTTGGAAAGTCCACCTTCGGCTTGGTCTTTCTTTTTCGAGTTCGCCTTCGGTCGTCCTTGTATTATCTTGGGTTTGAAAGTCTACCTTCGGCTTGGTCTTTCTTTTTCGAGTTCGCCTTCGGCCGTCCTCGTATTATTTTGTTGTTTGAAAGTCCACCTTCGGTTTTGTCTTTCTTTTTCGAGTTTGCCTTTGGCCGTCTTTTTATTATCTTGGGTTTGAAAGACCACATTCGGCTTCGTCTTTCTTTTCGAGTTCTCCTTCGGCCGTCCCCGTATTATCTTGGGTTTGAAAGTCCACCTTCGGCTTGGTCTTTCTTTTCGAGTTCGCATTCGGCCGTCCTCGTGTTACCCTTTGTTTGAAAGTCAACCTTCGGTTTGGTCTTTTTTTTTCGAGGTCGCCTTCGGCCGTCCCCGTATTATCTTGGGTTTGAAAGTCCACCTTCGGCTTGGTCTTTCTTTTCGAGTTCGCCTTTGGCCGTCCTCGTGTTACCCTTTGTTTGAAAGTCCACCTTCGGCTTGGTCTTTCTTTTTCGAGTTCGCCTTCGGCCGTCCTCGTATTATCTTAGGTTTGAAAGTCCACCTTCGGCTTGGTCTTTCTTTTCGAGTTCGCCTTCGTCCGTCCTCGCTTTACCCTTTATTTGAAAGCCTACCTTCGGCTTAGTCTTTCTTTTCGAGTTCGCCTTCGGCCGTCCTCGTATTATTTTGTTGTTTGAAAGTCCACCTTCGGCTTTGTCTTTCTTTTTCGAGTTTGCCTTTGGCCGCCTTTGTATTATCTTGGGTTTGAAAGTCCACCTTCGGCTTGGTCTTTCTTTTCGAGTTTGCCTTCGGCCGTCCCCGTATTATCTTGGGTTTGAAAGTCCACCTTCGGCTTGGTCTTTCTTTTCGAGTTCGCATTCGGCCTTCCTCGTGTTACCCTTTGTTTGAAAGTCCACCTTCGGCTTGGTCTTTCTTTTTTGAGGTCGCCTTCGGCCATTCCCGTATTATCTTGGGTTTGAAAGTCCACCTTCGGCTTGGTCTTTCTTTTCGAGTTCGCCTTTGGCCGTCCTAGTGTTACCCTTTGTTTGAAAGTCCACCTTCGGCTTGGTATTTCTTTTTCGAGTTCGCCTTCGGCCGTCCTCGTATTATTTTGTTGTTGGAAAGTCCACCTTCGGCTTGGTCTTTCTTTTTCGAGTTCGCCTTCGGTCGTCCTTGTATTATCTTGGGTTTGAAAGTCCACCTTCGGCTTGGTCTTTCTTTTCGAGTTCGCCTTCGCCCATCCTCGCGTTACCCTTTATTTGAAAGCCTACCTTCGGCTTGCTCTTTCTTTTTCGAGGTCGCCTTCGGCCGTCCTCGTATTATTTTGTTGTTGGAAAGTCCACCTTCGGCTTGGTGTTTCTTTTTCGAGTTCGCCTTCGGTCGTCCTTGTATTATCTTGGGTTTGAAAGTCCACCTTCGGCTTGGTCTTTCTTTTCGAGTTCGCCTTCGGCCATCCTCGCGTTACCCTTTATTTGAAAGTCCACCTTCAGCTTGGTCTTTCTTTTTCGAGGTCGCCTTCGGCCGTCCTCATATTATTTTGTTGTTGGAAAGTCCACCTTCGGCTTGGTCTTTCTTTTCGAGTTCTCCTTCGGCCATCCTCGTGTTACCCTTTGTTTGAAAGTCCACCTTCGGCTTGGTCTTTCTTTTTCGAGGTCTCCTTCGGCCGTCCTCGTATTATCTTGGGTTTGAAAGTCCACCTACGGCTTGGCCTTTCTTTTCGAGTTTGCCTTTGGCCGTCCTCGTGTTACCCTTTGTTTGAAAGTCCACCTTCGGCTTGGTCTTTCTTTTTCGAGTTCGCCTTCGGCCGTCCTCGTATTATCTTAGGTTTGAAAGTCCACCTTTGGCTTGGTCTTTCTTTTCGAGTTCGCCTTCGTCCGTCCTCGCTTTACCCTTTATTTGAAAGCCTACCTTCGGCTTAGTCTTTGTTTTGGAGTTCGCCTTCGGCCGTCCTCGTAATATTTTGTTGTTTGAAAGTCCACCTTCGATTTTGTCTTTCTTTTTTGAGTTTGCCTTTGGCCGTCTTTGTATTATCTTGGGTTTGAAAGTCCACCTTCGGCTTGGTCTTTCTTTTCGAGTTCGCCTTCGGCCATCCTCGCGTTACCCTTTATTTAAAAGCCTACCTTCGGCTTGGTCTTTCTTTTTCGAGGTCGCCTTCGGCCGTCCTCGTATTATTTTGTTGTTGGAAATTCCACCTTCGGCTTGGTCTTTCTTTTTCGAGTTCGCCTTCGGTCGTCCTTGTATTATCTTGGGTTTGAAAGTCCACCTTCGGCTTGGTCTTTCTTTTCGAGTTCGCCTTCGGCCATCCTCGTGTTACCCTTTGTTTCAAAGTCCACCTTCGGCTTGGTCTTTCTTTTTCGAGTTCGCCTTCGGCTGTCCTCGTATTATTTTGTTGTTGGAAAGTCCACCTTCGGCTTTGTATTTCTTTTTCGAGTTTGCCTTTGGCCGCTTTTGTATTATCTTGGGTTTGAAAGTCCACCTTCGGCTTGGTCTTTCTTTTCGAGTTTGCCTTCGGCCGTCCCCGTATTATCTTGGGTTTGAAAGTCCACCATCGGCTTGGTCTTTCTTTTCGAGTTCGCATTCGGCCGTCCTCGTGTTACCCTTTGTTTGAAAGTCCACCTTCGGCTTGGTCTTTCTTTTTTGAGGTCGCCTTCGGCCATTCCCGTATTATCTTGGGTTTGAAAGTCCACCTTCGGCTTGGTCTTTCTTTTCGAGTTCGCCTTTGGTCGTCCTAGTGTTACCCTTTGTTTGAAAGTCCACCTTCGGCTTGGTCTTTCTTTTTCGAGTTCGCCTTCGGCCGTCCTCGTATTATTTTGTTGTTGGAAAGTCCACCTTCGGCTTGGTCTTTCTTTTTCGAGTTCGCCTTCGGTCGTCCTTGTATTATCTTGGGTTTGAAAGTCCACCTTTGGCTTGGTCTTTCTTTTCGAGTTCGCCTTCGGCCATCCTCGCGTTACCCTTTATTTGAAAGCCTACCTTCGGCTTGGTCTTTCTTTTTCGAGGTTGCCTTCGGTCGTCCTCGTATTATTTTGTTGTTGGAAAGTCCACCTTCGGCTTGGTCTTTCTTTTTCGAGTTCGCTTTCGGTCGTCCTTGTATTATCTTGGGTTTGAAAGTCCACCTTCGGCTTGGTCTTTCTTTTCGAGTTCGCCTTCGGCCATCCTCGCGTTACCCTTTATTTGAAAGTCCACCTTCGGCTTGGTCTTTCTTTTTCGAGGTCGCCTTCGGCCGTCCTCGTATTATTTTGTTGTTGGAAAGTCCACCTTCGGCTTGGTCTTTCTTTTTCGAGTTCGCCTTCGGTCGTCCTTGTATTATCTTGGGTTTGAAAGTCCACCTTCGGCTTGGTCTTTCTTTCCGAGTTCGCCTTCGGCCATCCTCGTGTTACCCTTTGTTTGAAAGTCCACCTTCGGCTTGGTCTTTCTTTTTCGAGGTCTCCTTCGGTCGTCCTCGTATTATCTTGGGTTTGAAAGTCCACCTACGGCTTGGCCTTTCTTTTCGAGTTTGCCTTTGGCCGTCCTCGTGTTACCCTTTGTTTGAAAGTCCACCTTCGGCTTGGTCTTTCTTTTTCGAGTTCGCCTTCGGCCGTCCTCGTATTATCTTAGGTTTGAAAGTCCACCTTCGGCTTGGTCTTTCTTTTCGAGTTCGCCTTCGTCCGTCCTCGCTTTACCCTTTATTTGAAAGCCTACCTTCGGCTTAGTCTTTGTTTTCGAGTTCGCCTTCGGCCGTCCTCGTATTATTTTGTTGTTTGAAAGTCCACCTTCGGTTTTGTCTTTCTTTTTCGAGTTTGCCTTTGGCCGTCTTTGTATTATCTTGGGTTTGAAAGTCCACCTTCGGCTTGGTCTTTCTTTTCGAGTTCGCCTTCGGCCATCCTCGCGTTACCCTTTATTTGAAAGCCTACCTTCGGCTTGGTCTTTCTTTTTCGAGGTCGCCTTCGGCCGTCCTCGTATTATTTTGTTGTTGGAAATTCCACCTTCGGCTTGGTCTTTCTTTTTCGAGTTCGCCTTCGGTCGTCCTTGTATTATCTTGGGTTTGAAAGTCCACCTTCGGCTTGGTCTTTCTTTTCGAGTTCGCCTTCGGCCATCCTCGTGTTACCCTTTGTTTGAAGGTCCACCTTCGGCTTGGTCTTTCTTTTTCAAGGTCGCCTTCGGCCGTCCTCGTATTATCTTGGGTTTGAAAGTCCACCTACGGCTTGGCCTTTCTTTTCGAGTTTGCCTTTGGCCATCCTCTTGTTACCCTTTGTTTCAAAGTCCACCTTCGGCTTGGTCTTTCTTTTTCGAGTTCGCCTTCGGCCGTCCTCGTATTATCTTAGGTTTGAAAGTCCACCTTCGGCTTGGTCTTTCTTTTCGAGTTCGCCTTCGTCCTTCCTCGCTTTGCCCTTTATTTGAAAGCCTACCTTCGGCTTAGTCTTTGTTTTCGAGTTCGCCTTCGGCCGTCCTCGTATTATTTTGTTGTTTGAAAGTCCACCTTCGGTTTTGTCTTTCTTTTTCGAGTTTGCCTTTGGCCGTCTTTGTATTATCTTGGGTTTGAAAGTCCACCTTTGGCTTGGTCTTTCTTTTCGAGTTCGCCTTCGGCCGTCCCCGTATTATCTTGGGTTTGAAAGTCCACCTCCGGCTTGGTCTTTCTTTTCGAGTTCACATTCGGCCGTCCTCGTGTTACCCTTTGTGTGAAAGTCCACCTTCGGCTTGGTCTTTCTTTTTCGAGGTCGCCTTCGGCCGTTCCCGTATTATCTTGGGTTTGAAAGTCCACCTTCGGCTTGGTCTTTCTTTTCGAGTTCGCCTTTGGCCGTCCTCGTATTATTTTGTTGTTGGAAAGTCCACCTTCGGCTTGGTCTTTGTTTTTGAGTTCGCCTTCGGCCATCCTCGCGTTACCCTTTATTTGAAAGCCTACCTTCGGCTTGGTCTTTCTTTTTCGAGGTCGCCTTCGGCCGTCCTCGTATTATTTTGTTGTTGGAAAGTCCACCTTTCGGCTTGGTATTCCTTTTTCGAGTTCGCCTTCGGTCGTCCTCGTATTATCTTAGGTTTGAAAGTCCACCTTCGGCTTGGTATTTCTTTTCGAGTTCGCCTTCGGCCGTCCTCGTGTTACCCTTTGTTTGAAAGTACACCTTCGGCTTGGCCTTTATCTTTTGAGGTAGCCTTCGGCCGTCCTCGTATTATCTTGGGTTTGAAAGTTCACCTTCGGCTTGGTCTTCCTTTTCGAGTTCGCCTTCGGCCATCCTCGTGTTACCCTTTGTTTGAAAGTCCACCTTCGGCTTGGTCTTTCTTTTTCGAGGTCGCCTTCGGCCATCCTCGTATTATCTTGGGTTTGAAAGTCCACCCTCGACTTGGTCTTTCTTTTCGAGTTCGCCTTTGACCGTCCTCGTGTTACCCTTTGTTTGAAAGTCCACCTTCGGCTTGGTCTTTTTATTTCGAATTCGCCTTCGGCCGTCCTCGTATTATCTTGGGTTTGAAAGTCCACCATCGGCTTGGTATTTCTTTTCGAGTTCGCCTTCGGCCGTCCTCGTGTTACCCTTTGTGTGAAAGTCTACCTTCGACTTGGTCTTTCTTTTCGAGTTCGCCTTCGGCCATCGTCGTATTATCTTGGGTTTGAAAGTCCACCTTCGGGTTGGTCTTTCTTTTTCAAATTCGCCTTCGGTCGTCCTCGTATTATCTTGGGTTTGAAAGTCCACCATCGGCTTGGTCTTTCTTTTCGAGTTCGCCTTCGGCCGTCCTCGTGTTACCCTTTGTGTGAAAGTCTACCTTCGACTTGGACTTTCTTTTCGAGTTCTCCTTCGGCCGTCCTCGTATTATTTTAGGTTTGAAAGTCCACCTTCGACTTGGTCTTTCTTTTCGAGTTCGCCTTCGTCCATCCTCGCGTTACCCTTTATTTGAAAGCCTACCTTCGGCTTAGTCTTTCTTTTCGAGTTCGCCTTCGGCCGTCCTCGTATTATTTTGTTGTTGGAAAGTCCACCTTCGGCTTGGTCTTTCTTTTTCGAGTTCGCCTTCGGTCGTCCTTGTATTATCTTGGGTTAGAAAGTCCACCTTCGGCTTGGTCTTTCTTTTCGAGTTCGCCTTCGGCCATCCTCGTGTTACCCTTTGTTTGAAAGTCTACCTTCTGCTTGGCCTTTATCTTTTGAGGTAGCCTTCGGCCGTCCTCGTATTATCTTGGGTTTGAAAGTCCACCTTCGGCTTAGTCTTTCTTTTCGAGTTCGCCTTGGGCATCCTCGTGTTACCCTGTATTTGAAAGTCCACCTTCGGCTTGGTCTTTCTTTTTCGAGGTCGCCTTCGGCCGTCCTCGTATTATCTTGGGTTTGAAAGTCCACCTACGGCTTGGCCTTTCTTTTCGAGTTTGCCTTTGGCCGTCCTCGTGTTACCCTTTGTTTGAAAGTCCACCTTCAGCTTGGTCTTTCTTTTTCGAGTTCGCCTTCGGCCGTCCTTGTATTATCTTAGGTTTGAAAGTCCACCTTCGGCTTGGTCTTTCTTTTCGAGTTCGCCTTAGTCCGTCCTCGCTTTACCCTTTATTTGAAAGCCTACCTTCGGCTTAATCTTTGTTTTCGAGTTCGCCTTCGGCCGTCCTCGTATTATTTTGTTGTTTGAAAGTCCACCTTCGGTTTTGTCTTTCTTTTTCGAGTTTGCCTTTGGCCGTCTTTGTATTATCTTGGGTTTGAAAGTCCACCTTCGGCTTGGTCTTTCTTTTCGAGTTCGCCTTCGGCCATCCTCGCGTTACCCTTTATTTGAAAGCCTACCTTCGGCTTGGTCTTTCTTTTTCGAGGTCGCCTTCGGCCGTCCTCGTATTATTTTGTTGTTGGAAATTCCACCTTCGGCTTGGTCTTTCTTTTTCGAGTTCGCCTTCGGTCGTCCTTGTATTATCTTGGGTTTGAAAGTCCACCTTCGGCTTGGTCTTTCTTTTCGAGTTCGCCTTCGGCCATCCTCGTGTTACCCTTTGTTTCAAAGTCCACCATCGGCTTGGTCTTTCTTTTTCGAGTTCGCCTTCGGCCGTCCTCGTATTATCTTAGGTTTGAAAGTCCGCCTTCGGCTTGGTCTTTCTTTTCGAGTTCGCCTTCGTCCGTCCTCGCTTTGCCCTTTATTTGAAAGCCCACCTTCGTCTTAGTCTTTGTTTTCGAGTTCGCCTTCGGCCGTCCTCGTATTATTTTGTTGTTTGAAAGTCCACCTTCGGCTTGGTCTTTCTTTTCGAGTTCGCCTTTGGTCGTCCTAGTGTTACCCTTTGTTTGAAAGTCCACCTTCGGCTTGGTCTTTCTTTTTCGAGTTCGCCTTCAGCCGTCCTCGTATTATTTTGTTGTTGGAAAGTCCACCTTCGGCTTTGTCTTTCTTTTTCGAGTTCGCCTTCGGTCGTCCTTGTATTATCTTGGGTTTGAAAGTCCACCTTTGGCTTGGTCTTTCTTTTCGAGTTCGCCTTCGGCCATCCTCGCGTTACCCTTTATTTGAAAGCCTACCTTCGGCTTGGTCTTTCTTTTTCGAGGTTGCCTTCGGTCGTCCTCGTATTATTTTGTTGTTGGAAAGTCCACCTTCGGCTTGGTCTTTCTTTTTCGAGTTCGCTTTCGGTCGTCCTTGTATTATCTTGGGTTTGAAAGTCCACCTTCGGCTTGGTCTTTCTTTTCGAGTTCGCCTTCGGCCATCCTCGCGTTACCCTTTATTTGAAAGTCCACCTTCGGCTTGGTCTTTCTTTTTCGAGGTCGCCTTCGGCCGTCCTCGTATTATTTTGTTGTTGGAAAGTCCACCTTCGGCTTGGTCTTTCTTTTTCGAGTTCGCCTTCGGTCGTCCTTGTATTATCTTGGGTTTGAAAGTCCACCTTCGGCTTGGTCTTTCTTTTCGAGTTCGCCTTCGGCCATCCTCGTGTTACCCTTTGTTTGAAAGTCCACCTTCGGCTTGGTCTTTCTTTTTCGAGGTCTCCTTCGGCCGTCCTCGTATTATCTTGGGTTTGAAAGTCCACCTACGGCTTGACCTTTCTTTTCGAGTTTGCCTTTGGCCGTCCTCGTGTTACCCTTTGTTTGAAAGTCCACCTTCGGCTTGGTCTTTCTTTTTCGAGTTCGCCTTCGGCCGTCCTCGTATTATCTTAGGTTTGAAAGTCCACCTTCGGCTTGGTCTTTCTTTTCGAGTTCGCCTTCGTCCGTCCTCGCTTTACCCTTTATTTGAAAGCCTACCTTCGGCTTAGTCTTTGTTTTCGAGTTCGCCTTCGGCCGTCCTCGTATTATTTTGTTGTTTGAAAGTCCACCTTCGGTTTTGTCTTTCTTTTTCGAGTTTGCCTTTGGCCGTCTTTGTATTATCTTGGGTTTGAAAGTCCACCTTCGGCTTGGTCTTTCTTTTCGAGTTCGCCTTCGGCCATCCTCGCGTTACCCTTTATTTGAAAGCCTACCTTCGGCTTGGTCTTTCTTTTTCGAGGTCGCCTTCGGCCGTCCTCGTATTATTTTGTTGTTGGAAATTCCACCTTTGGCTTGGTCTTTCTTTTTCGAGTTCGCCTTCGGTCGTCCTTGTATTATCTTGGGTTTGAAAGTCCACCTTCGGCTTGGTCTTTCTTTTCGAGTTCGCCTTCGGCCATCCTCGTGTTACCCTTTGTTTGAAAGTCCACCTTCGGCTTGGTCTTTCTTTTTCGAGTTCGCCTTCGGCCGTCCTCGTATTATCTTAGGTTTGATAGTCCACCTTCGGCTTGGTCTTTCTTTTCGAGTTCGCCTTCGTCCTTCCTCGGTTTGCCCTTTATTTGAAAGCCTACCTTCGGCTTAGTCTTTGTTTTCGAGTTCGCCTTCGGCCGTCCTCGTATTATTTTGTTGTTTGAAAGTCCACCTTCGGTTTTGTCTTTCTTTTTCGAGTTTGCCTTTGGCCGTCTTTGTATTATCTTGGGTTTGAAAGTCCACCTTTGGCTTGGTCTTTCTTTTCGAGTTCGCCTTCGCCCGTCCCCGTATTATCTTGGGTTTGAAAGTCCACCTTCGGCTTGGTCTTTCTTTTTGAGTTCACATTCGGCCGTCCTCGTGTTACCCTTTGTTTGAAAGTCCACCTTCGGCTTGGTCTTTCTTTTTCGAGGTCGACTTCGGCCGTTCCCGTATTATCTTGGGTTTGAAAGTCCACCTTCGGCTTGGTCTTTCTTTTCGAGTTCGCCTTTGGCCGTCCTCGTATTATTTTGTTGTTGGAAAGTCCACCTTCGGCTTGGTCTTTGTTTTCGAGTTCGCCTTCGGCCATCCTCGCGTTACCCTTTATTTGAAAGCCTACCTTCGGCTTGGTCTTTCTTTTTCGAGGTCGCCTTCGGCCGTCCTCGTATTATATTGTTGTTGGAAAGTCCACCTTTCGGCTTGGTATTCCTTTTTCGAGTTCACCTTCGGTCGTCCTCGTATTATCTTAGGTTTGAAAGTCCACCTTCGGCTTGGTATTTCTTTTCGAGTTCGCCTTCGGCCGTCCTCGTGTTACCCTTTGTTTGAAAGTACACCTTCGGCTTGGCCTTTATCTTTTGAGGTAGCCTTCGGCCGTCCTCGTATTATCTTGGGTTTGAAAGTTCACCTTCGGCTTGGTCTTCCTTTTCGAGTTCGCCTTCGGCCATCCTCGTGTTACCCTTTGTTTGAAAGTCCACCTTCGGCTTGGTGTTTCTTTTTCGAGGTCGCCTTCGGCCGTCCTCGTATTATCTTGGGTTTGAAAGTCCACCTTCGACTTGGTCTTTCTTTTCGAGTTCGCCTTTGACCGTCCTCGTGTTACCCTTTGTTTGAAAGTCCACCTTCGGCTTGGTCTTTTTATTTCGAATTCGCCTTCGGCCGTCCTCGTATTATCTTGGGTTTGAAAGTCCACCATCGGCTTAGTATTTCTTTTCGAGTTCGCCTTCGGCCGTCCTCATGTTACCCTTTGTGTGAAAGTCTACCTTCGACTTGGTCTTTCTTTTCGAGTTCGCCTTCGGCCATCGTCGTATTATCTTGGGTTTGAAAGTCCACCTTCGGGTTGGTCTTTCTTTTTCGAATTCGCCTTCGGTCGTCCTTGTATTATCTTGGGTTAGAAAGTCCACCTTCGGCTTGGTCTTTCTTTTCGAGTTCGCCTTCGGCCATCCTCGTGTTACCCTTTGTTTGAAAGTCCACCTTCTGCTTGGCCTTTATCTTTTGAGGTAGCCTTCGGCCGTCCTCGTATTATCTTGGGTTTGAAAGTCCACCTTCGGCTTAGTCTTTCTTTTCGAGTTCGCCTTGGGCATCCTCGTGTTACCCTGTATTTGAAAGTCCACCTTCGGCTTGGTCTTTCTTTTTCGAGGTCGCCTTCGGCTGTCCTCGTATTATTTTGTTGTTTGAAAGTCCACCTTCGGCTTTGTCTTTCTTTTTCGAGTTTGCCTTTGGCCGCCTTTGTATTATCTTGGGTTTGAAAGTCCACCTTCGGCTTGGTCTTTCTTTTCGAGTTCGCCTTCGGCCGTCCCCGTATTATCTTGGGTTTGAAAGTCCACCTTCGGCTTGGTCTTTCTTTTCGAGTTCGCATTCGGCCGTCCTCGTGTTACCCTTTGTTTGAAAGTCAACCTTCGGCTTGGTCTTTCTTTTTTGAGGTCGCCTTCGGCCATTCCCGTATTATCTTGGGTTTGAAAGTCCACCTTCGGCTTGGTCTTTCTTTTCGAGTTCACCTTTGGCCGTCCTAGTGTTACCCTTTGTTTGAAAGTCCACCTTCGGCTTGGTCTTTCTTTTTCGAGTTCGCCTTCGGCCGTCCTCGTATTATTTTGTTGTTGGAAAGTCCACCTTCGGCTTGGTCTTTCTTTTTCGAGTTCGCCTTCGGTCGTCCTTGTATTATCTTGGGTTTGAAAGTCCACCTTCGGCTTGGTCTTTCTTTTCGAGTTCGCCTTCGGCCATCCTCGCGTTACCCTTTATTTGAAAGCCTACCTTCGGCTTGGTCTTTCTTTTTCGAGGTCGCCTTCGGCCGTCCTCGTATTATTTTGTTGTTGGAAAGTCCACCTTCGGCTTGGTCTTTCTTTTTCGAGTTCGCCTTCGGTCATCCATGTATTATCTTGGGTTTGAAAGTCCACCTTCGGCTTGGTCTTTGTTTTCGAGTTCGCCTTCGGCCATCCTCGCGTTACCCTTTATTTGAAAGCCTACCTTCGGCTTGGTCTTTCTTTTTCGAGGTCGCCTTCGGCCGTCCTCGTATTATTTTGTTGTTGGAAAGTCCACCTTTCGGCTTGGTATTCCTTTTTCGAGTTCGCCTTCGGTCGTCCTCGTATTATCTTAGGTTTGAAAGTCCACCTTCGGCTTGGTATTTCTTTTCGAGTTCGCCTTCGGCCGTCCTCGTGTTACCCTTTGTTTGAATGTACACCTTCGGCTTGGCCTTTATCTTTTGAGGTAGCCTTCGGCCGTCCTCGTATTATCTTGGGTTTGAAAGTTCACCTTCGGCTTGGTCTTTCTTTTCGAGTTCGCCTTCGGCCGTCCCCGTATTATCTTGGGTTTGAAAGTCCACCTTCGGCTTGGTCTTTCTTTTCGAGTTCGCATTCGGCCGTCCTCGTGTTACCCTTTGTTTGAAAGTCCACCTTCGGCTTGGTCTTTCTTTTTCGAGGTCGCCTTCGGCCGTCCTCGTATTATCTTGGGTTTGAAAGTCCACCTTCGACTTGGTCTTTCTTTTCGAGTTCGCCTTTGACCGTCCTCGTGTTACCCTTTGTTTGAAAGTCCACCTTCGGCTTGGTCTTTTTATTTCGAATTCGCCTTCGGCCGTCCTCGTATTATCTTGGGTTTGAAAGTCCACCATCGGCTTGGTATTTCTTTTCGAGTTCGCCTTCGGCCGTCCTCGTGTTACCCTTTGTGTGAAAGTCTACCTTCGACTTGGTCTTTCTTTTCGAGTTCGCCTTCGGCCATCGTCGTATTATCTTGGGTTTGAAAGTCCACCTTCGGGTTGGCCTTTCTTTTTCGAATTCGCCTTCGGTCGTCCTCGTATTATCTTGGGTTTGAAAGTCCACCATCGGCTTGGTCTTTCTTTTCGAGTTCGCCTTCGGCCGTCCTCGTGTACCCTTTGTGTGAAAGTCTACCTTCGACTTGGACTTTCTTTTCGAGTTCTCCTTTAGCCGTCCTCGTATTATTTTAGGTTTGAAAGTCCACCTTCGACTTGGTCTTTCTTTTCGAGTTCGCCTTCGTCCATCCTCGCGTTACCCTTTATTTGAAAGCCTACCTTCGGCTTAGTCTTTCTTTTCGAGTTCGCCTTCGGCCGTCCTCGTATTATTTTGTTATTGGAAAGTCCACCTTCGGCTTGGTCTTTCTTTTTCGAGTTCGCCTTCGGTCGTCCTTGTATTATCTTGGGTTAGAAAGTCCACCTTCGGCTTGGTCTTTCTTTTCGAGTTCGCCTTCGGCCATCCTCGTGTTACCCTTTGTTTGAAAGTCCACCTTCTGCTTGGCCTTTATCTTTTGAGGTAGCCTTCGGCTGTCCTCGTATTATCTTAGGTTTGAAGTCCACCTTCGGCTTGGTCTTGCTTTTCGAGTTCGCCTTCGTCCATCCTCGCTTTACCCTTTATTTGAAAGCCTACCTTCGGCTTAGTCTTTCTTTTCGAGTTCGCCTTCGGCTGTCCTCGTATTATTTTGTTGTTTGAAAGTCCACCTTCGGCTTTGTCTTTCTTTTTCGAGTTTGCCTTTGGCCGCCTTTGTATTATCTTGGGTTTGAAAGTCCACCTTCGGCTTGGTCTTTCTTTTCGAGTTCGCATTCGGCCGTCCTCGTGTTACCCTTTGTTTGAAAGTCCACCTTCGGCTTGGTCTTTCTTTTTTGAGGTCGCCTTCGGCCATTCCCGTATTATCTTGGGTTTGAAAGTCCACCTTCGGCTTGGTCTTTCTTTTCGAGTTCACCTTTGGCCGTCCTAGTGTTACCCTTTGTTTGAAAGTCCACCTTCGGCTTGGTCTTTCTTTTTCGAGTTCGCCTTCGGCCATCCTCGTATTATTTTGTTGTTGGAAAGTCCACCTTCGGCTTGGTCTTTCTTTTTCGAGTTCGCCTTCGGTCGTCCTTGTATTATCTTGGGTTTGAAAGTCCACCTTCGGCTTGGTCTTTCTTTTCGAGTTCGCCTTCGGCCATCCTCGCGTTACCCTTTATTTGAAAGCCTACCTTCGGCTTGGTCTTTCTTTTTCGAGGTCGCCTTCGGCCGTCCTCGTATTATTTTGTTGTTGGAAAGTCCACCTTCGGCTTGGTCTTTCTTTTTCGAGTTCGCCTTCGGTCATCCATGTATTATCTTGGGTTTGAAAGTCCACCTTCGGCTTGGTCTTTGTTTTCGAGTTCGCCTTCGGCCATCCTCGCGTTACCCTTTATTTGAAAGCCTACCTTCGGCTTGGTCTTTCTTTTTCGAGGTCGCCTTCGGCCGTCCTCGTATTATTTTGTTGTTGGAAAGTCCACCTTTCGGCTTGGTATTCCTTTTTCGAGTTCGCCTTCGGTCGTCCTCGCATTATCTTAGGTTTGAAAGTCCACCTTCGGCTTGGTATTTCTTTTCGAGTTCGCCTTCGGCCATCCTCGTGTTACCCTTTGTTTGAAAGTCCACCTTCTGCTTGGCCTTTATCTTTTGAGGTAGCCTTCGGCCGTCCTCGTATTATCTTGGGTTTGAAAGTCCACCTTCGGCTTAGTCTTTCTTTTCGAGTTCGCCTTGGGCATCCTCGTGTTACCCTGTATTTGAAAGTCCACCTTCGGCTTGGTCTTTCTTTTTCGAGGTCGCCTTCGGCCGTCCTCGTATTATCTTGGGTTTGAAAGTCCACCTTCGGCTTGGTCTTTCTTTTCGAGTTCGCCTTTGGCCGTCCTCGTGTTACCCTTTGTTTGAAAGTCCACCTTCGGCTTGGTCTTTCTTTTTCGAGTTCGCCTTCGGCCGTCCTCGTATTATCTTAGGTTTGAAGTCCACCTTCGGCTTGGTCTTTCTTTTCGAGTTCGCCTTCGTCCATCCTCGCGTTACCCTTTATTTGAAAGCCTACCTTCGGCTTAGTCTTTCTTTTCGAGTTCGCCTTCGGCCGTCCTCGTATTATTTTGTTGTTGGAAAGTCCACCTTCGGCTTGGTCTTTCTTTTTCGAGTTCGCCTTCGGTCGTCCTTGTATTATCTTGGGTTAGAAAGTCCACCTTCGGCTTGGTCTTTCTTTTCGAGTTCGCCTTCGGCCATCCTCGTGTTACCCTTTGTTTGAAAGTCCACCTTCTGCTTGGCCTTTATCTTTTGAGGTAGCCTTCGGCCGTCCTCGTATTATCTTAGGTTTGAAGTCCACCTTCGGCTTGGTCTTTCTTTTCGAGTTCGCCTTCGTCCATCCTCGCTTTACCCTTTATTTGAAAGCCTACCTTCGGCTTAGTCTTTCTTTTCGAGTTCGCCTTCGGCTGTCCTCGTATTATTTTGTTGTTTGAAAGTCCACCTTCGGCTTTGTCTTTCTTTTTCGAGTTTGCCTTTGGCCGCCTTTGTATTATCTTGGGTTTGAAAGTCCACCTTCGGCTTGGTCTTTCTTTTCGAGTTCGCCTTCGGCCGTCCCCGTATTATCTTGGGTTTGAAAGTCCACCTTCGGCTTGGTCTTTCTTTTCGAGTTCGCATTCGGCCGTCCTCGTGTTACCCTTTGTTTGAAAGTCCACCTTCGGCTTGGTCTTTCTTTTTTGAGGTCGCCTTCGGCCATTCCCGTATTATCTTGGGTTTGAAAGTCCACCTTCGGCTTGGCCTTTCTTTTCGAGTTCACCTTTGGCCGTCCTAGTGTTACCCTTTGTTTGAAAGTCCACCTTCGGCTTGGTCTTTCTTTTTCGAGTTCGCCTTCGGCCGTCCTCGTATTATTTTAGGTTTGAAAGTCCACCTTCGACTTGGTCTTTCTTTTCGAGTTCGCCTTCGTCCATCCTCGCGTTACCCTTTATTTGAAAGCCTACCTTCGGCTTAGTCTTTCTTTTCGAGTTCGCCTTCGGCCGTCCTCGTATTATTTTGTTGTTGGAAAGTCCACCTTCGGCTTGGTCTTTCTTTTTCGAGTTCGCCTTCGGTCGTCCTTGTATTATCTTGGGTTAGAAAGTCCACCTTCGGCTTGGTCTTTCTTTTCGAGTTCGCCTTCGGCCATCCTCGTGTTACCCTTTGTTTGAAAGTCCACCTTTTGCTTGGCCTTTATCTTTTAAGGTAGCCTTCGGCCGTCCTCGTATTATCTTGGGTTTGAAAGTCCACCTTCGGCTTAGTCTTTCTTTTCGAGTTCGCCTTGGGCATCCTCGTGTTACCCTGTATTTGAAAGTCCACCTTCGGCTTGGTCTTTCTTTTTCGAGGTCGCCTTCGGCCATCCTCGTATTATCTTGGGTTTGAAAGTCCACCTTCGGCTTGGTCTTTCTTTTCGAGTTCGCCTTTGGCCGTCCTCGCGTTACCCTTTGTTTGAAAGTCCACCTTCGGCTTGGTCTTTCTTTTTCGAGTTCGCCTTCGGCCGTCCTCGTATTATCTTAGGTTTGAAGTCCACCTTCGGCTTGGTCTTTCTTTTCGAGTTCGCCTTCGTCCATCCTCGCTTTACCCTTTATTTGAAAGCCTACCTTCGGGTTAGTCTTTCTTTTCGAGTTCTCCTTCGGCTGTCCTCGTATTATTTTGTTGTTTGAAAGTCCACCTTCGGCTTTGTCTTTCTTTTTCGAGTTTGCCTTTGGCCGCCTTTGTATTATCTTGGGTTTGAAAGTCCACCTTCGGCTTGGTCTTTCTTTTCGAGTTCGCCTTCGGCCGTCCCCGTATTATCTTGGGTTTGAAAGTCCACCTTCGGCTTGGTCTTTCTTTTCGAGTTCGCATTCGGCCGTCCTCGTGTTACCCTTTGTTTGAAAGTCCACCTTCGGCTTGGTCTTTCTTTTTTGAGGTCGCCTTCGGCCATTCCCGTATTATCTTGGGTCTGAAAGTCCACCTTCGGCTTGGTCTTTCTTTTCGAGTTCACCTTTGGCCGTCCTAGTGTTACCCTTTGTTTGAAAGTCCACCTTCGGCTTGGTCTTTCTTTTTCGAGTTCGCCTTCGGCCGTCCTCGTATTATTTTAGGTTTGAAAGTCCACCTTCGACTTGGTCTTTCTTTTCGAGTTCGCCTTCGTCCATCCTCGCGTTACCCTTTATTTGAAAGCCTACCTTCGGCTTAGTCTTTCTTTTCGAGTTCGCCTTCGGCCGTCCTCGTATTATTTTGTTGTTGGAAAGTCCACCTTCGGCTTGGTCTTTCTTTTTCGAGTTCGCCTTCGGTCGTCCTTGTATTATCTTGGGTTAGAAAGTCCACCTTCGGCTTGGTCTTTCTTTTCGAGTTCGCCTTCGGCCATCCTCGTGTTACCCTTTGTTTGAAAGTCCACCTTCTGCTTGGCCTTTATCTTTTGAGGTAGCCTTCGGCCGTCCTCGTATTATCTTAGGTTTGAAGTCCACCTTCGGCTTGGTCTTTCTTTTCGAGTTCGCCTTCGTCCATCCTCGCTTTACCCTTTATTTGAAAGCCTACCTTCGGCTTAGTCTTTCTTTTCGAGTTCGCCTTCGGCTGTCCTCGTATTATTTTGTTGTTTGAAAGTCCACCTTCGGCTTTGTCTTTCTTTTTCGAGTTTGCCTTTGGCCGCCTTTGTATTATCTTGGGTTTGAAAGTCCACCTTCGGCTTGGTCTTTCTTTTCGAGTTCGCCTTCGGTCGTCCCCGTATTATCTTGGGTTTGAAAGTCCACCTTCGGCTTGGTCTTTCTTTTCGAGTTCGCATTCGGCCGTCCTCGTGTTACCCTTTGTTTGAAAGTCCACCTTCGGCTTGGTCTTTCTTTTTTGAGGTCGCCTTCGGCCATTCCCGTATTATCTTGGGTTTGAAAGTCCACCTTCGGCTTGGTCTTTCTTTTCGAGTTCACCTTTGGCCGTCCTAGTGTTACCCTTTGTTTGAAAGTCCACCTTCGGCTTGGTCTTTCTTTTTCGAGTTCGCCTTCGGCCGTCCTCGTATTATTTTAGGTTTGAAAGTCCACCTTCGACTTGGTCTTTCTTTTCGAGTTCGCCTTCGTCCATCCTCGCGTTACCCTTTATTTGAAAGCCTACCTTCGGCTTAGTCTTTCTTTTCGAGTTCGCCTTCGGCCGTCCTCGTATTATTTTGTTGTTGGAAAGTCCACCTTCGGCTTGGTCTTTCTTTTTCGAGTTCGCCTTCGGTCGTCCTTGTATTATCTTGGGTTAGAAAGTCCACCTTCGGCTTGGTCTTTCTTTTCGAGTTCGCCTTCGGCCATCCTCGTGTTACCCTTTGTTTGAAAGTCCACCTTTTGCTTGGCCTTTATCTTTTAAGGTAGCCTTCGGCCGTCCTCGTATTATCTTGGGTTTGAAAGTCCACCTTCGGCTTAGTCTTTCTTTTCGAGTTCGCCTTGGGCATCCTCGTGTTACCCTGTATTTGAAAGTCCACCTTCGGCTTGGTCTTTCTTTTTCGAGGTCGCCTTCGGCCGTCCTCGTATTATCTTGGGTTTGAAAGTCCACCTTCGGCTTGGTCTTTCTTTTCGAGTTCGCCTTTGGCCGTCCTCGTGTTACCCTTTGTTTGAAAGTCCACCTTCGGCTTGGTCTTTCTTTTTCGAGTTCGCCTTCGGCCGTCCTCGTATTATCTTAGGTTTGAAGTCCACCTTCGGCTTGGTCTTTCTTTTCGAGTTCGCCTTCGTCCATCCTCGCTTTACCCTTTATTTGAAAGCCTACCTTCGGGTTAGTCTTTCTTTTCGAGTTCGCCTTCGGCTGTCCTCGTATTATTTTGTTGTTTGAAAGTCCACCTTCGGCTTTGTCTTTCTTTTTCGAGTTTGCCTTTGGCCGCCTTTGTATTATCTTGGGTTTGAAAGTCCACCTTCGGCTTGGTCTTTCTTTTCGAGTTCGCCTTCGGCCGTCCCCGTATTATCTTGGGTTTGAAAGTCCACCTTCGGCTTGGTCTTTCTTTTCGAGTTCGCATTCGGCCGTCCTCGTGTTACCCTTTGTTTGAAAGTCCACCTTCGGCTTGGTCTTTCTTTTTTGAGGTCGCCTTCGGCCATTCCCGTATTATCTTGGGTTTGAAAGTCCACCTTCGGCTTGGTCTTTCTTTTCGAGTTCACCTTTGGCCGTCCTAGTGTTACCCTTTGTTTGAAAGTCCACCTTCGGCTTGGTCTTTCTTTTTCGAGTTCACCTTCGGCCGTCCTCGTATTATTTTGTTGTTGGAAAGTCCACCTTCGGCTTGGTCTTTCTTTTTCGAGTTCGCCTTCGGTCGTCCTTGTATTATCTTGGGTTTGAAAGTCCACCTTCGGCTTGGTCTTTCTTTTCGAGTTCGCCTTCGGCCATCCTCGCGTTACCCTTTATTTGAAAGCCTACCTTCGGCTTGGTCTTTCTTTTTCGAGGTCGCCTTCGGCCGTCCTCGTATTATTTTGTTGTTGGAAAGTCCACCTTCGGCTTGGTCTTTCTTTTTCGAGTTCGCCTTCGGTCATCCATGTATTATCTTGGGTTTGAAAGTCCACCTTCGGCTTGGTCTTTCTTTTCGAGTTCGCCTTCGGCCATCCTCGTGTTACCCTTTGTTTGAAAGTCCACCTTCGGCTTGGTCTTTCTTTTTCGAGGCCTCCTTCGGCCGTCCTCGTATTATCTTGGGTTTGAAAGTCCACCTACGGCTTGGCCTTTCTTTTCGAGTTTGCCTTTGGCCTTCCTCGTGTTACCCTTTGTTTGAAAGTCCACCTTCGGCTTGGTCTTTCTTTTTCGAGTTCGCCTTCGGCCGTCCTCGTATTATCTTAGGTTTGAAAGTCCACCTTCGGCTTGGTCTTTCTTTTCGAGTTCGCCTTCGTCCGTCCTCGCTTTACCCTTTATTTGAAAGCCTACCTTCGGCTTAGTCTTTGTTTTCGAGTTCGCCTTCGGCCGTCCTCGTATTATTTTGTTGTTTGAAAGTCCACCTTCGGTTTTGTCTTTCTTTTTCGAGTTTGCCTTTGGCCATCTTTGTATTATCTTGGGTTTGAAATTCCACCTTCGGCTTGGTCTTTCTTTTCGAGTTCGCCTTCGGCCATCCACGCGTTACCCTTTATTTGAAAGCCTACCTTCGGCTTGGTCTTTCTTTTTCGAGGCCGCCTTCGGCCGTCCTCGTATTATTTTGTTGTTGGAAAGTCCACCTTTCGGCTTGGTATTCTTTTTTCGAGTTCGCCTTGAGCATCCTCGTGTTACCCTTTGTTTGAAAGTCCACCTTCGGTTTGGTCTTTTTTTTTCGAGGTCGCCTTCGGCCGTCCTCGTATTATCTTGGGTTTGAAAGTCCACCTTCGGCTTGGTCTTTCTTTTCGAGTTCGCCTTTGGCCGTCCTAGTGTTACCCTTTGTTTGAAAGTCCACCTTCGGCTTGGTCTTTCTTTTTCGAGTTCGCCTTCGGCCGTCCTCGTATTATTTTGTTGTTGGAAAGTCCACCTTCGGCTTGGTCTTTCTTTTTCGAGTTCGCCTTCGGTCGTCCTTGTATTATATTGGGTTTGAAAGTCCACCTTCGGCTTGGTCTTTCTTTTCGAGTTCGCCTTCGGCCATCCTCGTGTTACCCTTTATTTGAAAGCCTACCTTCGGCTTGCTCTTTCTTTTTCGAGGTCGCCTTCGGCCGTCCTCGTATTATTTTGTTGTTGGAAATTCCACCTTCGGCTTGGTCTTTCTTTTTCGAGTTCGCCTTCGGTCGTCCTTGTATTATCTTGGGTTTGAAAGTCCACCTTCGGCTTGGTCTTTCTTTTCGAGTTCGCCTTCGGCCATCCTCGTGTTACCCTTTGTTTCAAAGTCCACCTTCGGCTTGGTCTTTCTTTTTCGAGTTCGCCTTCGGCCGTCCTCGTATTATCTTAGGTTTGAAAGTCCACCTTCGGCTTGGTCTTTCTTTTCGAGTTCGCCTTCTTCCGTCCTCGCTTTTCCCTTTATTTGAAAGCCTACCTTCGGCTTAGTCTTTGTTTTCGAGTTCGCCTTCGGCCGTCCTCGTATTATTTTGTTGTTTGAAAGTCCACCTTCGGTTTTGTCTTTCTTTTTCGAGTTTGCCTTTGGCCGTCTTTGTATTATATTGGGTTTGAAAGTCCACCTTTGGCTTGGTCTTTCTTTTCGAGTTCGCCTTCGGCCGTCCCCGTATTATCTTGGGTTTGAAAGTCCACCTTCGGCTTGGTCTTTCTTTTCGAGTTCGCATTCGGCCGTCCTCGTGTTACCCTTTGTTTGAAAGTCCACCTTCGGCTTGGTCTTTCTTTTTCGAGGTCGCCTTCGGCCGTTCCCGTATTATCTTGGGTTTGAAAGTCCACCTTCGGCTTGGTCTTTCTTTTCGAGTTCGCCTTTGGCCGTCCTCGTATTATTTTGTTGTTGGAAAGTCCACCTTCGGCTTGGTCTTTGTTTTCGAGTTCGCCTTCGGCCATCCTCGCGTTACCCTTTATTTGAAAGCCTACCTTCGGCTTGGTCTTTCTTTTTCGAGGTCACCTTCGGCCGTCCTCGTATTATTTTGTTGTTGGAAAGTCCACCTTTCGGCTTGGTATTCCTTTTTCGAGTTCGCCTTCGGTCGTCCTCGTATTATCTTAGGTTTGAAAGTCCACCTTCGGCTTGGTATTTCTTTTCGAGTTCGCCTTCGGCCGTCCTCGTGTTACCCATTGTTTGAAAGTCCACCTTCGGCTTGGCCTTTATCTTTTGAGGTAGCCTTCGGCCGTCCTCGTATTATCTTGGGTTTGAAAGTTCACCTTCGGCTTGGTCTTCCTTTTCGAGTTCGCCTTCGGCCATCCTCGTGTTACCCTTTGTTTGAAAGTCCACCTTCGGCTTGGTCTTTCTTTTTCGAGGTCGCCTTCGGCCGTCTTCGTATTATCTTGGGTTTGAAAGTCCACCTTCGACTTGGTCTTTCTTTTCGAGTTCGCCTTTGACCGTCCTCGTGTTACCCTTTGTTTGAAAGTCCACCTTCGGCTTGGTCTTTCTTTTTCGAGTTCGCCTTCGGCCGTCCTCGTATTATTTTGTTGTTGGAAAGTCCACCTTCGGCTTGGTCTTTCTTTTTCGAGTTCGCCTTCGGTCGTCCTTGTATTATATTGGGTTTGAAAGTCCACCTTCGGCTTGGTCTTTCTTTTCGAGTTCGCCTTCGGCCATCCTCGTGTTACCCTTTATTTGAAAGCCTACCTTCGGCTTGCTCTTTCTTTTTCGAGGTCGCCTTCGGCCGTCCTCGTATTATTTTGTTGTTGGAAATTCCACCTTCGGCTTGGTCTTTCTTTTTCGAGTTCGCCTTCGGTCGTCCTTGTATTATCTTGGGTTTGAAAGTCCACCTTCGGCTTGGTCTTTCTTTTCGAGTTCGCCTTCGGCCATCCTCGTGTTACCCTTTGTTTCAAAGTCCACCTTCGGCTTGGTCTTTCTTTTTCGAGTTCGCCTTCGGCCGTCCTCGTATTATCTTAGGTTTGAAAGTCCACCTTCGGCTTGGTCTTTCTTTTCGAGTTCGCCTTCTTCCGTCCTCGCTTTTCCCTTTATTTGAAAGCCTACCTTCGGCTTAGTCTTTGTTTTCGAGTTCGCCTTCGGCCGTCCTCGTATTATTTTGTTGTTTGAAAGTCCACCTTCGGTTTTGTCTTTCTTTTTCGAGTTTGCCTTTGGCCGTCTTTGTATTATATTGGGTTTGAAAGTCCACCTTTGGCTTGGTCTTTCTTTTCGAGTTCGCCTTCGGCCGTCCCCGTATTATCTTGGGTTTGAAAGTCCACCTTCGGCTTGGTCTTTCTTTTCGAGTTCGCATTCGGCCGTCCTCGTGTTACCCTTTGTTTGAAAGTCCACCTTCGGCTTGGTCTTTCTTTTTCGAGGTCGCCTTCGGCCGTTCCCGTATTATCTTGGGTTTGAAAGTCCACCTTCGGCTTGGTCTTTCTTTTCGAGTTCGCCTTTGGCCGTCCTCGTATTATTTTGTTGTTGGAAAGTCCACCTTCGGCTTGGTCTTTGTTTTCGAGTTCGCCTTCGGCCATCCTCGCGTTACCCTTTATTTGAAAGCCTACCTTCGGCTTGGTCTTTCTTTTTCGAGGTCACCTTCGGCCGTCCTCGTATTATTTTGTTGTTGGAAAGTCCACCTTTCGGCTTGGTATTCCTTTTTCGAGTTCGCCTTCGGTCGTCCTCGTATTATCTTAGGTTTGAAAGTCCACCTTCGGCTTGGTATTTCTTTTCGAGTTCGCCTTCGGCCGTCCTCGTGTTACCCATTGTTTGAAAGTCCACCTTCGGCTTGGCCTTTATCTTTTGAGGTAGCCTTCGGCCGTCCTCGTATTATCTTGGGTTTGAAAGTTCACCTTCGGCTTGGTCTTCCTTTTCGAGTTCGCCTTCGGCCATCCTCGTGTTACCCTTTGTTTGAAAGTCCACCTTCGGCTTGGTCTTTCTTTTTCGAGGTCGCCTTCGGCCGTCTTCGTATTATCTTGGGTTTGAAAGTCCACCTTCGACTTGGTCTTTCTTTTCGAGTTCGCCTTTGACCGTCCTCGTGTTACCCTTTGTTTGAAAGTCCACCTTCGGCTTGGTCTTTTTATTTCGAATTCGCCTTCGGCCGTCCTCGTATTATCTTGGGTTTGAAAGTCCACCATCGGCTTGGTATTTCTTTTCGAGTTCGCCTTCGGCCGTCCTCGTGTTACCCTTTGTGTGAAAGTCTACCTTCGACTTGGTCTTTCTTTTCGAGTTCGCCTTCGGCCATCGTCGTATTATCTTGGGTTTGAAAGTCCACCTTCGGGTTGGCCTTTCTTTTTCGAATTCGCCTTCGGTCGTCCTCGTATTATCTTGGGTTTGAAAGTCCACCATCGGCTTGGTCTTTCTTTTCGAGTTCGCCTTCGGCCGTCCTCGTGTTACCCTTTGTGTGAAAGTCTACCTTCGAATTGGACTTTCTTTTCGAGTTCTCCTTTTGCCGTCCTCGTATTATTTTAGGTTTGAAAGTCCACCTTCGACTTGGTCTTTCTTTTCGAGTTTGCCTTCGTCCATCCTCGCGTTACCCTTTATTTGAAAGCCTACCTTCGGCTTAGTCTTTCTTTTCGAGTTCGCCTTCGGCCGTCCTCGTATTATTTTGTTGTTGGAAAGTCCACCTTCGGCTTGGTCTTTCTTTTTCGAGTTCGCCTTCGGTCGTCCTTGTATTATCTTGGGTTAGAAAGTCCACCTTCGGCTTGGTATTTCTTTTCGAGTTCGCCTTCGGCCATCCTCGTGTTACCCTTTGTTTGAAAGTCCACCTTCTGCTTGGCCTTTATCTTTTGAGGTAGCCTTCGGCCGTCCTCGTATTATCTTGGGTTTGAAAGTCCACCTTCGGCTTAGTCTTTCTTTTCGAGTTCGCCTTGGGCATCCTCGTGTTACCCTGTATTTGAAAGTCCACCTTCGGCTTGGTCTTTCTTTTTCGAGGTCGCCTTCGGCCGTCCTCGTATTATCTTGGGTTTGAAAGTCCACCTTCGGCTTGGTCTTTCTTTTCGAGTTCGCCTTTGGCCGTCCTCGTGTTACCCTTTGTTTGAAAGTCCACCTTCGGCTTGGTCTTTCTTTTTCGAGTTCGCCTTCGGCCGTCCTTGTATTACTTAGGTTTGAAGTCCACCTTCGGCTTGGTCTTTCTTTTCGAGTTCGCCTTCGTCCATCCTCGCTTTACCCTTTATTTGAAAGCCTACCTTCGGCTTAGTCTTTCTTTTCGAGTTCGCCTTCGGCTGTCCTCGTATTATTTTGTTGTTTGAAAGTCCACCTTCGGCTTTGTCTTTCTTTTTCGAGTTTGCCTTTGGCCGCCTTTGTATTATCTTGGGTTTGAAAGTCCACCTTCGGCTTGGTCTTTCTTTTCGAGTTCGCCTTCGGCCGTCCCCGTATTATCTTGGGTTTGAAAGTCCACCTTCGGCTTGGTCTTTCTTTTCGAGTTCGCATTCGGCCGTCCTCGTGTTACCCTTTGTTTGAAAGTCCACCTTCGGCTTGGTCTTTCTTTTTTGAGGTCGCCTTCGGCCATTCCCGTATTATCTTGGGTTTGAAAGTCCACCTTCGGCTTGGTCTTTCTTTTCGAGTTCACCTTTGGCCGTCCTAGTGTTACCCTTTGTTTGAAAGTCCACCTTCGGCTTGGTCTTTCTTTTTCGAGTTCGCCTTCGGCCGTCCTCGTATTATTTTGTTGTTGGAAAGTCCACCTTCGGCTTGGTCTTTCTTTTTCGAGTTCGCCTTCGGTCGTCCTTGTATTATCTTGGGTTTGAAAGTCCACCTTCGGCTTGGTCTTTCTTTGCGAGTTCGACTTCGGCCATCCTCGCGTTACCCTTTATTTGAAAGCCTACCTTCGGCTTGGTCTTTCTTTTTCGAGGTCGCCTTCGGCCGTCCTCGTATTATTTTGTTGTTGGAAAGTCCACCTTCGGCTTGGTCTTTCTTTTTCGAGTTCGCCTTCGGTCATCCATGTATTATCTTGGGTTTGAAAGTCCACCTTCGGCTTGGTCTTTCTTTTCGAGTTCGCCTTCGGCCATCCTCGTGTTACCCTTTGTTTGAAAGTCCACCTTCGGCTTGGTCTTTCTTTTTCGAGGCCTCCTTCGGCCGTCCTCGTATTATCTTGGGTTTGAAAGTCCACCTACGGCTTGGCCTTTCTTTTTGAGTTTGCCTTTGGCCGTCCTCGTGTTACCCTTTGTTTGAAAGTCCACCTTCGGCTTGGTCTTTCTTTTTCGAGTTCGCCTTCGGCCGTCCTCGTATTATCTTAGGTTTGAAAGTCCACCTTCGGCTTGGTCTTTCTTTTCGAGTTCGCCTTCGTCCGTCCTTGCTTTACCCTTTATTTGAAAGCCTACCTTCGGCTTAGTCTTTGTTTTCGAGTTCGCCTTCGGCCGTCCTCGTATTATTTTGTTGTTTGAAAGTCCACCTTCGGTTTTGTCTTTCTTTTTCGAGTTTGCCTTTGGCCATCTTTGTATTATCTTGGGTTTGAAAGTCCACCTTCGGCTTGGTCTTTCTTTTCGAGTTCGCCTTCGGCCATCCACGCGTTACCCTTTATTTGAAAGCCTACCTTCGGCTTGGTCTTTCTTTTTCGAGGTCGCCTTCGGCCGTCCTCGTATTATCTTGGGTTTGAAAGTCCACCTTCGGCTTGGTCTTTCTTTTCGAGTTCGCCTTTGGCCGTCCTCGTGTTACCCTTTGTTTGAAAGTCCACCTTCGGCTTGGTCTTTCTTTTTCGAGTTCGCCTTCGGCCGTCCTTGTATTACTTAGGTTTGAAGTCCACCTTCGGCTTGGTCTTTCTTTTCGAGTTCGCCTTCGTCCATCCTCGCTTTACCCTTTATTTGAAAGCCTACCTTCGGCTTAGTCTTTCTTTTCGAGTTCGCCTTCGGCTGTCCTCGTATTATTTTGTTGTTTGAAAGTCCACCTTCGGCTTTGTCTTTCTTTTTCGAGTTTGCCTTTGGCCGCCTTTGTATTATCTTGGGTTTGAAAGTCCACCTTCGGCTTGGTCTTTCTTTTCGAGTTCGCCTTCGGCCGTCCCCGTATTATCTTGGGTTTGAAAGTCCACCTTCGGCTTGGTCTTTCTTTTCGAGTTCGCATTCGGCCGTCCTCGTGTTACCCTTTGTTTGAAAGTCCACCTTCGGCTTGGTCTTTCTTTTTTGAGGTCGCCTTCGGCCATTCCCGTATTATCTTGGGTTTGAAAGTCCACCTTCGGCTTGGTCTTTCTTTTCGAGTTCACCTTTGGCCGTCCTAGTGTTACCCTTTGTTTGAAAGTCCACCTTCGGCTTGGTCTTTCTTTTTCGAGTTCGCCTTCGGCCGTCCTCGTATTATTTTGTTGTTGGAAAGTCCACCTTCGGCTTGGTCTTTCTTTTTCGAGTTCGCCTTCGGTCGTCCTTGTATTATCTTGGGTTTGAAAGTCCACCTTCGGCTTGGTCTTTCTTTTCGAGTTCGACTTCGGCCATCCTCGCGTTACCCTTTATTTGAAAGCCTACCTTCGGCTTGGTCTTTCTTTTTCGAGGTCGCCTTCGGCCGTCCTCGTATTATTTTGTTGTTGGAAAGTCCACCTTCGGCTTGGTCTTTCTTTTTCGAGTTCGCCTTCGGTCATCCATGTATTATCTTGGGTTTGAAAGTCCACCTTCGGCTTGGTCTTTCTTTTCGAGTTCGCCTTCGGCCATCCTCGTGTTACCCTTTGTTTGAAAGTCCACCTTCGGCTTGGTCTTTCTTTTTCGAGGCCTCCTTCGGCCGTCCTCGTATTATCTTGGGTTTGAAAGTCCACCTACGGCTTGGCCTTTCTTTTCGAGTTTGCCTTTGGCCGTCCTCGTGTTACCCTTTGTTTGAAAGTCCACCTTCGGCTTGGTCTTTCTTTTTCGAGTTCGCCTTCGGCCGTCCTCGTATTATCTTAGGTTTGAAAGTCCACCTTCGGCTTGGTCTTTCTTTTCGAGTTCGCCTTCGTCCGTCCTCGCTTTACCCTTTATTTGAAAGCCTACCTTCGGCTTAGTCTTTGTTTTCGAGTTCGCCTTCGGCCGTCCTCGTATTATTTTGTTGTTTGAAAGTCCACCTTCGGTTTTGTCTTTCTTTTTCGAGTTTGCCTTTGGCCATCTTTGTATTATCTTGGGTTTGAAAGTCCACCTTCGGCTTGGTCTTTCTTTTCGAGTTCGCCTTCGGCCATCCACGCGTTACCCTTTATTTGAAAGCCTACCTTCGGCTTGGTCTTTCTTTTTCGAGGTCGCCTTCGGCCGTCCTCGTATTATCTTGGGTTTGAAAGTCCACCTTCGGCTTGGTCTTTCTTTTCGAGTTCGCCTTTGGCCGTCCTCGTGTTACCCTTTGTTTGAAAGTCCACCTTCGGCTTGGTCTTTCTTTTTCGAGTTCGCCTTCGGCCGTCCTTGTATTACTTAGGTTTGAAGTCCACCTTCGGCTTGGTCTTTCTTTTCGAGTTCGCCTTCGTCCATCCTCGCTTTACCCTTTATTTGAAAGCCTACCTTCGGCTTAGTCTTTCTTTTCGAGTTCGCCTTCGGCTGTCCTCGTATTATTTTGTTGTTTGAAAGTCCACCTTCGGCTTTGTCTTTCTTTTTCGAGTTTGCCTTTGGCCGCCTTTGTATTATCTTGGGTTTGAAAGTCCACCTTCGGCTTGGTCTTTCTTTTCGAGTTCGCCTTCGGTCGTCCCCGTATTATCTTGGGTTTGAAAGTCCACCTTCGGCTTGGTCTTTCTTTTCGAGTTCGCATTCGGCCGTCCTCGTGTTACCCTTTGTTTGAAAGTCCACCTTCGGCTTGGTCTTTCTTTTTTGAGGTCGCCTTCGGCCATTCCCGTATTATATTGGGTTTGAAAGTCCACCTTCGGCTTGGTCTTTCTTTTCGAGTTCACCTTTGGCCGTCCTAGTGTTACCCTTTGTTTGAAAGTCCACCTTCGGCTTGGTCTTTCTTTTTCGAGTTCGCCTTCGGCCGTCCTCGTATTATTTTGTTGTTGGAAAGTCCACCTTCGGCTTGGTCTTTCTTTTTCGAGTTCGCCTTCGGTCGTCCTTGTATTATCTTGGGTTTGAAAGTCCACCTTCGGCTTGGTCTTTCTTTTCGAGTTCGACTTCGGCCATCCTCGCGTTACCCTTTATTTGAAAGCCTACCTTCGGCTTGGTCTTTCTTTTTCGAGGTCGCCTTCGGCCATCCTCGTATTATCTTGGGTTTGAAAGTCCACCTACGGCTTGGCCTTTCTTTTCGAGTTTGCCTTTGGCCGTCCTCGTATTACCCTTTGTTTGAAAGTCCACCTTCGGCTTGGTCTTTCTTTTTCGAGTTCGCCTTCGGCCGTCCTCGTATTATCTTAGGTTTGAAAGTCCACCTTCGGCTTGGTCTTTCTTTTCGAGTTCGCCTTCGTCCGTCCTCGCTTTACCCTTTATTTGAAAGCCTACCTTCGGCTTAGTCTTTGTTTTCGAGTTCGCCTTCGGCCGTCCTCGTATTATTTTGTTGTTTGAAAGTCCACCTTCGGTTTTGTCTTTCTTTTTCGAGTTTGCCTTTGGCCATCTTTGTATTATCTTGGGTTTGAAAGTCCACCTTCGGCTTGGTCTTTCTTTTCGAGTTCGCCTTCGGCCATCCACGCGTTACCCTTTATTTGAAAGCCTACCTTCGGCTTGGTCTTTCTTTTTCGAGGCCGCCTTCGGCCGTCCTCGTATTATTTTGTTGTTGGAAAGTCCACCTTTCGGCTTGGTATTCTTTTTTCGAGGTCGCCTTGAGCATCCTCGTGTTACCCTTTGTTTGAAAGTCCACCTTCGGTTTGGTCTTTTTTTTTCGAGGTCGCCTTCGGCCGTCCTCGTATTATCTTGGGTTTGAAAGTCCACCTTCGGCTTGGTCTTTCTTTTCGAGTTCGCCTTTGGTCGTCCTAGTGTTACCCTTTGTTTGAAAGTCCACCTTCGGCTTGGTCTTTCTTTTTCGAGTTCGCCTTCGGCCGTCCTCGTATTATTTTGTTGTTGGAAAGTCCACCTTCGGCTTGGTCTTTCTTTTTCGAGTTCGCCTTCGGTCGTCCTTGTATTATCTTGGGTTTGAAAGTCCACCTTCGGCTTGGTCTTTCTTTTCGAGTTTGCCTTCGGCCATCCTCGCGTTACCCTTTATTTGAAAGCCTACCTTCGGCTTGGTCTTTCTTTTTCGAGGTCGCCTTCGGCCGTCCTCGTATTATTTTGTTGTTGGAAAGTCCACCTTCGGCTTGGTCTTTCTTTTTCGAGTTCGCCTTCGGTCGTCCTTGTATTATCTTGGGTTTGAAAGTCCACCTTCGGCTTGGTCTTTCTTTTCGAGTTCGCCTTCGGCCATCCTCGTGTTACCCTTTGTTTCAAAGTCCACCTTCGGCTTGGTATTTCTTTTTCGAGTTCGCCTTCGGCCGTCCTCGTATTATCTTAGGTTTGAAAGTCCACCTTCGGCTTGGTCTTTCTTTTCGAGTTCGCCTTCTTCCGTCCTCGCTTTTCCCTTTATTTGAAAGCCTACCTTCGGCTTAGTCTTTGTTTTCGAGTTCGCCTTCGGCCGTCCTCGTATTATTTTGTTGTTTGAAAGTCCACCTTCGGTTTTGTCTTTCTTTTTCGAGTTTGCCTTTGGCCGTCTTTGTATTATATTGGGTTTGAAAGTCCACCTTTGGCTTGGTCTTTCTTTTCGAGTTCGCCTTCGGCCGTCCCCGTATTATCTTGGGTTTGAAAGTCCACCTTCGGCTTGGTCTTTCTTTTCGAGTTCGCATTCGGCCGTCCTCGTGTTACCCTTTGTTTCAAAGTCCACCATCGGCTTGGTCTTTCTTTTTCGAGTTCGCCTTTGGCCGTCCTCGTATTATCTTAGGTTTGAAAGTCCACCTTCGGCTTGGTCTTTCTTTTCGAGTTCGCCTTCTTCCGTCCTCGCTTTTCCCTTTATTTGAAAGCCTACCTTCGGCTTAGTCTTTGTTTTCGAGTTCGCCTTCGGCCGTCCTCGTATTATTTTGTTGTTTGAAAGTCCACCTTCGGTTTTGTCTTTCTTTTTCGAGTTTGCCTTTGGCCGTCTTTGTATTATATTGGGTTTGAAAGTCCACCTTTGGCTTGGTCTTTCTTTTCGAGTTCGCCTTCGGCCGTCCCCGTATTATCTTGGGTTTGAAAGTCCACCTTCGGCTTGGTCTTTCTTTTCGAGTTCGCATTCGGCCGTCCTCGTGTTACCCTTTGTTTGAAAGTCCACCTTCGGCTTGGTCTTTCTTTTTCGAGGTCGCCTTCGGTCGTTCCCGTATTATCTTGGGTTTGAAAGTCCACCTTCGGCTTGGTCTTTCTTTTCGAGTTCGCCTTTGGCCGTCCTCGTATTATTTTGTTGTTGGAAAGTCCACCTTCGGCTTGGTCTTTGTTTTCGAGTTCGCCTTCGGCCATCCTCGCGTTACCCTTTATTTGAAAGCCTACCTTCGGCTTGGTCTTTCTTTTTCGAGGTCGCCTTCGGCCGTCCTCGTATTATCTTGGGTTTGAAAGTCCACCTTCGGCTTGGTCTTTCTTTTCGAGTTCGCCTTTGGCCGTCCTCGTGTTACCCTTTGTTTGAAAGTCCACCTTCGGCTTGGTCTTTCTTTTTCGAGTTCGCCTTCGGCCGTCCTTGTATTACTTAGGTTTGAAGTCCACCTTCGGCTTGGTCTTTCTTTTCGAGTTCGCCTTCGTCCATCCTCGCTTTACCCTTTATTTGAAAGCCTACCTTCGGCTTAGTCTTTCTTTTCGAGTTCGCCTTCGGCTGTCCTCGTATTATTTTGTTGTTTGAAAGTCCACCTTCGGCTTTGTCTTTCTTTTTCGAGTTTGCCTTTGGCCGCCTTTGTATTATCTTGGGTTTGAAAGTCCACCTTCGGCTTGGTCTTTCTTTTCGAGTTCGCCTTCGGCCGTCCCCGTATTATCTTGGGTTTGAAAGTCCACCTTCGGCTTGGTCTTTCTTTTCGAGTTCGCATTCGGCCGTCCTCGTGTTACCCTTTGTTTGAAAGTCCACCTTCGGCTTGGTCTTTCTTTTTTGAGGTCGCCTTCGGCCATTCCCGTATTATCTTGGGTTTGAAAGTCCACCTTCGGCTTGGTCTTTCTTTTCGAGTTCACCTTTGGCCGTCCTAGTGTTACCCTTTGTTTGAAAGTCCACCTTCGGCTTGGTCTTTCTTTTTCGAGTTCGCCTTCGGCCGTCCTCGTATTATTTTGTTGTTGGAAAGTCCACCTTCGGCTTGGTCTTTCTTTTTCGAGTTCGCCTTCGGTCGTCCTTGTATTATCTTGGGTTTGAAAGTCCACCTTCGGCTTGGTCTTTCTTTTCGAGTTCGACTTCGGCCATCCTCGCGTTACCCTTTATTTGAAAGCCTACCTTCGGCTTGGTCTTTCTTTTTCGAGGTCGCCTTCGGCCGTCCTCGTATTATTTTGTTGTTGGAAAGTCCACCTTCGGCTTGGTCTTTCTTTTTCGAGTTCGCCTTCGGTCATCCATGTATTATCTTGGGTTTGAAAGTCCACCTTCGGCTTGGTCTTTCTTTTCGAGTTCGCATTCGGCCGTCCTCGTGTTACCCTTTGTTTGAAAGTCCACCTTCGGCTTGGTCTTTCTTTTTCGAGGTCGCCTTCGGTCGTTCCCGTATTATCTTGGGTTTGAAAGTCCACCTTCGGCTTGGTCTTTCTTTTCGAGTTCGCCTTTGGCCGTCCTCGTATTATTTTGTTGTTGGAAAGTCCACCTTCGGCTTGGTCTTTGTTTTCGAGTTCGCCTTCGGCCATCCTCGCGTTACCCTTTATTTGAAAGCCTACCTTCGGCTTGGTCTTTCTTTTTCGAGGTCGCCTTCGGCCGTCCTCGTATTATCTTGGGTTTGAAAGTCCACCTTCGGCTTGGTCTTTCTTTTCGAGTTCGCCTTTGGCCGTCCTCGTGTTACCCTTTGTTTGAAAGTCCACCTTCGGCTTGGTCTTTCTTTTTCGAGTTCGCCTTCGGCCGTCCTTGTATTACTTAGGTTTGAAGTCCACCTTCGGCTTGGTCTTTCTTTTCGAGTTCGCCTTCGTCCATCCTCGCTTTACCCTTTATTTGAAAGCCTACCTTCGGCTTAGTCTTTCTTTTCGAGTTCGCCTTCGGCTGTCCTCGTATTATTTTGTTGTTTGAAAGTCCACCTTCGGCTTTGTCTTTCTTTTTCGAGTTTGCCTTTGGCCGCCTTTGTATTATCTTGGGTTTGAAAGTCCACCTTCGGCTTGGTCTTTCTTTTCGAGTTCGCCTTCGGCCGTCCCCGTATTATCTTGGGTTTGAAAGTCCACCTTCGGCTTGGTCTTTCTTTTCGAGTTCGCATTCGGCCGTCCTCGTGTTACCCTTTGTTTGAAAGTCCACCTTCGGCTTGGTCTTTCTTTTTTGAGGTCGCCTTCGGCCATTCCCGTATTATCTTGGGTTTGAAAGTCCACCTTCGGCTTGGTCTTTCTTTTCGAGTTCACCTTTGGCCGTCCTAGTGTTACCCTTTGTTTGAAAGTCCACCTTCGGCTTGGTCTTTCTTTTTCGAGTTCGCCTTCGGCCGTCCTCGTATTATTTTGTTGTTGGAAAGTCCACCTTCGGCTTGGTCTTTCTTTTTCGAGTTCGCCTTCGGTCGTCCTTGTATTATCTTGGGTTTGAAAGTCCACCTTCGGCTTGGTCTTTCTTTTCGAGTTCGACTTCGGCCATCCTCGCGTTACCCTTTATTTGAAAGCCTACCTTCGGCTTGGTCTTTCTTTTTCGAGGTCGCCTTCGGCCGTCCTCGTATTATTTTGTTGTTGGAAAGTCCACCTTCGGCTTGGTCTTTCTTTTTCGAGTTCGCCTTCGGTCATCCATGTATTATCTTGGGTTTGAAAGTCCACCTTCGGCTTGGTCTTTCTTTTCGAGTTCGCCTTCGGCCATCCTCGTGTTACCCTTTGTTTGAAAGTCCACCTTCGGCTTGGTCTTTCTTTTTCGAGGCCTCCTTCGGCCGTCCTCGTATTATCTTGGGTTTGAAAGTCCACCTACGGCTTGGCCTTTCTTTTCGAGTTTGCCTTTGGCCGTCCTCGTGTTACCCTTTGTTTGAAAGTCCACCTTCGGCTTGGTCTTTCTTTTTCGAGTTCGCCTTCGGCCGTCCTCGTATTATCTTAGGTTTGAAAGTCCACCTTCGGCTTGGTCTTTCTTTTCGAGTTCGCCTTCGTCCGTCCTCGCTTTACCCTTTATTTGAAAGCCTACCTTCGGCTTAGTCTTTGTTTTCGAGTTCGCCTTCGGCCGTCCTCGTATTATTTTGTTGTTTGAAAGTCCACCTTCGGTTTTGTCTTTCTTTTTCGAGTTTGCCTTTGGCCATCTTTGTATTATCTTGGGTTTGAAAGTCCACCTTCGGCTTGGTCTTTCTTTTCGAGTTCGCCTTCGGCCATCCACGCGTTACCCTTTATTTGAAAGCCTACCTTCGGCTTGGTCTTTCTTTTTCGAGGTCGCCTTCGGCCGTCCTCGTATTATCTTGGGTTTGAAAGTCCACCTTCGGCTTGGTCTTTCTTTTCGAGTTCGCCTTTGTCCGTCCTCGTGTTACCCTTTGTTTGAAAGTCCACCTTCGGCTTGGTCTTTCTTTTTCGAGTTCGCCTTCGGCCGTCCTTGTATTACTTAGGTTTGAAGTCCACCTTCGGCTTGGTCTTTCTTTTCGAGTTCGCCTTCGTCCATCCTCGCTTTACCCTTTATTTGAAAGCCTACCTTCGGCTTAGTCTTTCTTTTCGAGTTCGCCTTCGGCTGTCCTCGTATTATTTTGTTGTTTGAAAGTCCACCTTCGGCTTTGTCTTTCTTTTTCGAGTTTGCCTTTGGCCGCCTTTGTATTATCTTGGGTTTGAAAGTCCACCTTCGGCTTGGTCTTTCTTTTCGAGTTCGCCTTCGGTCGTCCCCGTATTATCTTGGGTTTGAAAGTCCACCTTCGGCTTGGTCTTTCTTTTCGAGTTCGCATTCGGCCGTCCTCGTGTTACCCTTTGTTTGAAAGTCCACCTTCGGCTTGGTCTTTCTTTTTTGAGGTCGCCTTCGGCCATTCCCGTATTATCTTGGGTTTGAAAGTCCACCTTCGGCTTGGTCTTTCTTTTCGAGTTCACCTTTGGCCGTCCTAGTGTTACCCTTTGTTTGAAAGTCCACCTTCGGCTTGGTCTTTCTTTTTCGAGTTCGCCTTCGGCCGTCCTCGTATTATTTTGTTGTTGGAAAGTCCACCTTCGGCTTGGTCTTTCTTTTTCGAGTTCGCCTTCGGTCGTCCTTGTATTATCTTGGGTTTGAAAGTCCACCTTCGGCTTGGTCTTTCTTTTCGAGTTCGACTTCGGCCATCCTCGCGTTACCCTTTATTTGAAAGCCTACCTTCGGCTTGGTCTTTCTTTTTCGAGGTCGCCTTCGGCCGTCCTCGTATTATCTTGGGTTTGAAAGTCCACCTACGGCTTGGCCTTTCTTTTCGAGTTTGCCTTTGGCCGTCCTCGTATTACCCTTTGTTTGAAAGTCCACCTTCGGCTTGGTCTTTCTTTTTCGAGTTCGCCTTCGGCCGTCCTCGTATTATCTTAGGTTTGAAAGTCCACCTTCGGCTTGGTCTTTCTTTTCGAGTTCGCCTTCGTCCGTCCTCGCTTTACCCTTTATTTGAAAGCCTACCTTCGGCTTAGTCTTTGTTTTCGAGTTCGCCTTCGGCCGTCCTCGTATTATTTTGTTGTTTGAAAGTCCACCTTCGGTTTTGTCTTTCTTTTTCGAGTTTGCCTTTGGCCATCTTTGTATTATCTTGGGTTTGAAAGTCCACCTTCGGCTTGGTCTTTCTTTTCGAGTTCGCCTTCGGCCATCCACGCGTTACCCTTTATTTGAAAGCCTACCTTCGGCTTGGTCTTTCTTTTTCGAGGCCGCCTTCGGCCGTCCTCGTATTATTTTGTTGTTGGAAAGTCCACCTTTCGGCTTGGTATTCTTTTTTCGAGGTCGCCTTGAGCATCCTCGTGTTACCCTTTGTTTGAAAGTCCACCTTCGGTTTGGTCTTTTTTTTTCGAGGTCGCCTTCGGCCGTCCTCGTATTATCTTGGGTTTGAAAGTCCACCTTCGGCTTGGTCTTTCTTTTCGAGTTCGCCTTTGGTCGTCCTAGTGTTACCCTTTGTTTGAAAGTCCACCTTCGGCTTGGTCTTTCTTTTTCGAGTTCGCCTTCGGCCGTCCTCGTATTATTTTGTTGTTGGAAAGTCCACCTTCGGCTTGGTCTTTCTTTTTCGAGTTCGCCTTCGGTCGTCCTTGTATTATCTTGGGTTTGAAAGTCCACCTTCGGCTTGGTCTTTCTTTTCGAGTTCGCCTTCGGCCATCCTCGCGTTACCCTTTATTTGAAAGCCTACCTTCGGCTTGCTCTTTCTTTTTCGAGGTCGCCTTCGGCCGTCCTCGTATTATTTTGTTGTTGGAAATTCCACCTTCGGCTTGGTCTTTCTTTTTCGAGTTCGCCTTCGGTCGTCCTTGTATTATCTTGGGTTTGAAAGTCCACCTTCGGCTTGGTCTTTCTTTTCGAGTTCGCCTTCGGCCATCCTCGTGTTACCCTTTGTTTCAAAGTCCACCTTCGGCTTGGTATTTCTTTTTCGAGTTCGCCTTCGGCCGTCCTCGTATTATCTTAGGTTTGAAAGTCCACCTTCGGCTTGGTCTTTCTTTTCGAGTTCGCCTTCTTCCGTCCTCGCTTTTCCCTTTATTTGAAAGCCTACCTTCGGCTTAGTCTTTGTTTTCGAGTTCGCCTTCGGCCGTCCTCGTATTATTTTGTTGTTTGAAAGTCCACCTTCGGTTTTGTCTTTCTTTTTCGAGTTTGCCTTTGGCCGTCTTTGTATTATATTGGGTTTGAAAGTCCACCTTTGGCTTGGTCTTTCTTTTCGAGTTCGCCTTCGGCCGTCCCCGTATTATCTTGGGTTTGAAAGTCCACCTTCGGCTTGGTCTTTCTTTTCGAGTTCGCATTCGGCCGTCCTCGTGTTACCCTTTGTTTCAAAGTCCACCATCGGCTTGGTCTTTCTTTTTCGAGTTCGCCTTTGGCCGTCCTCGTATTATCTTAGGTTTGAAAGTCCACCTTCGGCTTGGTCTTTCTTTTCGAGTTCGCCTTCTTCCGTCCTCGCTTTTCCCTTTATTTGAAAGCCTACCTTCGGCTTAGTCTTTGTTTTCGAGTTCGCCTTCGGCCGTCCTCGTATTATTTTGTTGTTTGAAAGTCCACCTTCGGTTTTGTCTTTCTTTTTCGAGTTTGCCTTTGGCCGTCTTTGTATTATATTGGGTTTGAAAGTCCACCTTTGGCTTGGTCTTTCTTTTCGAGTTCGCCTTCGGCCGTCCCCGTATTATCTTGGGTTTGAAAGTCCACCTTCGGCTTGGTCTTTCTTTTCGAGTTCGCATTCGGCCGTCCTCGTGTTACCCTTTGTTTGAAAGTCCACCTTCGGCTTGGTCTTTCTTTTTCGAGGTCGCCTTCGGCCGTTCCCGTATTATCTTGGGTTTGAAAGTCCACCTTCGGCTTGGTCTTTCTTTTCGAGTTCGCCTTTGGCCGTCCTCGTATTATTTTGTTGTTGGAAAGTCCACCTTCGGCTTGGTCTTTGTTTTCGAGTTCGCCTTCGGCCATCCTCGCGTTACCCTTTATTTGAAAGCCTACCTTCGGCTTGGTCTTTCTTTTTCGAGGTCGCCTTCGGCCGTCCTCGTATTATTTTGTTGTTGGAAAGTCCACCTTTCGGCTTGGTATTCCTTTTTCGAGTTCGCCTTCGGTCGTCCTCGTATTATCTTAGGTTTGAAAGTCCACCTTCGGCTTGGTATTTCTTTTCGAGTTCGCCTTCGGCCGTCCTCGTGTTACCCTTTGTTTGAAAGTCCACTTTCGGCTTGGCCTTTATCTTTTGAGGTAGCCTTCGGCCGTCCTCGTATTATCTTGGGTTTGAAAGTCCACCTTTGGCTTGGTCTTCCTTTTCGAGTTCCCCTTCGGCCATCCTCGTGTTACCCTTTGTTTGAAAGTCCACCTTCGGCTTGGTCTTTCTTTTTCGAGGTCGCCTTCGGCCGTCCTCGTATTATCTTGGGTTTGAAAGTCCACCTTCGACTTGGTCTTTCTTTTCGAGTTCGCCTTTGACCGTCGTCGTGTTACCCTTTGTTTGAAAGTCCACCTTCGGCTTGGTCTTTTTATTTCGAATTCGCCTTCGGCCGTCCTCGTATTATCTTGGGTTTGAAAGTCCACCATCGGCTTGGTATTTCTTTTCGAGTTCGCCTTCGGCCGTCCTCGTGTTACCCTTTGTGTGAAAGTCTACCTTCGACTTGGTCTTTCTTTTCGAGTTCGCCTTCGGCCATCTTCATATTATCTTGGGTTTGAAAGTCCACCTTCGGGTTGGTCTTTCTTTTTCGAATTCGCCTTCGGTCATCCTCGTATTATCTTGGGTTTGAAAGTCCACCATCGGCTTGGTCTTTCTTTTCGAGTTCGCCTTCGGCCGTCCTCGTGTTACCCTTTGTGTGAAAGTCTACCTTCGACTTGGACTTTCTTTTCGAGTTCTCCTTCGGCCGTCCTCGTATTATCTTAGGTTTGAAAGTCCACCTTCGACTTGGTCTTTCTTTTCGAGTTCGCCTTCGTCCATCCTCGCGTTACCCTTTATTTGAAAGCCTACCTTCGGCTTAGTCTTTCTTTTTGAGTTCGCCTTCGGCCGTCCTCGTATTATTTTGTTGTTGGAAAGTCCACCTCCGGCTTGGTCTTTCTTTTTCGAGTTCGCCTTCGGTCGTCGTTGTATTATCTTGGGTTTGAAAGTCCACCTTCGGCTTAGTCTTTCTTTTCGAGTTCGCCTTGGGCATCCTCGTGTTACCCTGTATTTGAAAGTCCACCTTCGGCTTGGTCTTTCGTTTTTGAGTTCGCCTTCTGCCGTCCTCGTATTATCTTGGGTTTGAAAGTCCACCTTCGGCTTGGTCTTTCTTTTCGAGTTCGCCTTTGGCCGTCCTCGTGTTACCCTTTGTTTGAAAGTCCACCTTCGGCTTGGTCTTTCTTTTTCAAGTTTGCCTTCGGCCGTCCTCGTATTATCTTAGGTTTGAAGTCCACCTTCGGCTTGGTCTTTCTTTTCGAGTTCGCCTTCGTCCATCCTCGCTTTACCCTTTATTTGAAAGCCTACCTTCGGCTTAGTCTTTCTTTTCGAGTTCGCCTTCAGCCGTCCTCGTATTATTTTGTTGTTTGAAAGTCCACCTTCGGCTTTGTCTTTCTTTTTCGAGTTTGCCTTTGGCCGCCTTTGTATTATCTTGGGTTTGAAAGTCCACCTTCGGCTTGGTCTTTCTTTTCGAGTTCGCCTTCGGCAGTCCCCGTATTATCTTGGGTTTAAAAGTCCACCTTCGGCTTGGTCTTTCTTTTCGAGTTCGCATTCGGCCGTCCTCGTGTTACCCTTTGTTTGAAAGTCCACCTTCGGCTTGGTCTTTCTTTTTTGAGGTCGCCTTCGGCCATTCCCGTATTATCTTGGGTTTGAAAGTCCACCTTCGGCTTGGTCTTTCTTTTCGAGTTCGCCTTTGGCCGTCCTAGTGTTACCCTTTGTTTGAAAGTCCACCTTCGGCTTGGTCTTTCTTTTTCGAGTTCGCCTTCGGTCGTCGTTGTATTATCTTGGGTTTGAAAGTCCACCTTCGGCTTAGTCTTTCTTTTCGAGTTCGCCTTGGGCATCCTCGTGTTACCCTGTATTTGAAAGTCCACCTTCGGCTTGGTCTTTCGTTTTCGAGTTCGCCTTCTGCCGTCCTCGTATTATCTTGGGTTTGAAAGTCCACCTTCGGCTTGGTCTTTCTTTTCGAGTTCGCCTTTGGCCGTCCTCGTGTTACCCTTTGTTTGAAAGTCCACCTTCGGCTTGGTCTTTCTTTTTCGAGTTCGCCTTCGGCCGTCCTCGTATTATCTTAGGTTTGAAGTCCACCTTCGGCTTGGTCTTTCTTTTCGAGTTCGCCTTCGTCCATCCTCGCTTTACCCTTTATTTGAAAGCCTACCTTCAGCTTAGCCTTTCTTTTCGAGTTCGCCTTCGGCCGTCCTCGTATTATTTTGTTGTTTGAAAGTCCACCTTCGGCTTTGTCTTTCTTTTTCGAGTTTGCCTTTGGCCGCCTTTGTATTATCTTGGGTTTGAAAGTCCACCTTCGGCTTGGTCTTTCTTTTCGAGTTCGCCTTCGGCCGTCCCCGTATTATCTTGGGTTTGAAAGTCCACCTTCGGCTTGGTCTTTCTTTTCGAGTTCGCATTCGGCCGTCCTCGTGTTACCCTTTGTTTGAAAGTCCACCTTTGGCTTGGTCTTTCTTTTTGAGGTCGCCTTCGGCCATTCCCGTATTATCTTGGGTTTGAAAGTCCACCTTCGGCTTGGTCTTTCTTTTCGAGTCCGCCTTTGGCCGTCCTAGTGTTACCCTTTGTTTGAAAGTCCACCTTCGGCTTGGTCTTTCTTTTTCGAGTTCGCCTTCGGCCGTCCTCGTATTATTTTGTTGTTGGAAATTCCACCTTCGGCTTGGTCTTTCTTTTTCGAGTTCGCCTTCGGTCGTCCTTGTATTATCTTGGGTTTGAAAGTCCACCTTCAGCTTGGTCTTTCTTTTCGAGTTCGCCTTCGGCCATCCTCGCGTTACCCTTTATTTGAAAGCCTACCTTCGGCTTGGTCTTTCTTTTTCGAGGTCGCCTTCGGCCGTCCTCGTATTATTTTGTTGTTGGAAAGTCCACCTTCGGCTTGGTCTTTCTTTTTCGAGTTCGCCTTCAGTCGTCCATGTATTATCTTGGGTTTGAATGTCCACCTTCGGCTTGGTCATTCTTTTCGAGTTCGCCTTCGGCCATCCTCGTGTTACCCTTTGTTTGAAAGTCCACCTTCGGCTTGGTCTTTCTTTTTCGAGGTCTCCTTCGGCCGTCCTCGTATTATCTTGGGTTTGAAAGTCCACCTACGGCTTGGCCTTTCTTTTCGAGTTTGCCTTTGGCCGTCCTCGTGTTACCCTTTGTTTGAAAGTCCACCTTCGGCTTGGTCTTTCTTTTTCGAGTTCCCCTTCGGCCGTCCTCGTATTATATTAGGTTTGAAAGTCCACCTTCGGCTTGGTCTTTCTTTTCGAGTTTGCCTTCGGCCGTCCCCGTATTATCTTGGGTTTGAAAGTCCACCTTCGGCTTGGTCTTTCTTTTTTGAGGTCGCCTTCGGCCATTCCCGTATTATCTTGGGTTTGAAAGTCCGCCTTCGGCTTGGTCTTTCTTTTCGAGTTCGCCTTTGGCCGTCCTAGTGTTACGCTTTGTTTGAAAGTCCACCTTCGGCTTGGTCTTTCTTTTTCGAGTTCGCCTTCGGCCGTCCTTGTATTATCTTGGGTTTGAAAGTTCACCTTCGGCTTGGTCTTTCTTTTCGAGTTCGCCTTCGGCCATCCACGCGTTACCCTTTATTTGAAAGCCTACCTTCGGCTTGGTCTTTCTTTTTCGAGGCCGCCTTCGGCCGTCCTCGTATTATTTTGTTGTTGGAAAGTCCACCTTTCGGCTTGGTATTCTTTTTTCGAATTCGCCTTGGGCATCCTCGTGTTACCCTTTGTTTGAAAGTCCACCTTCGGTTTGGTCTTTTTTTTCGAGTTTGCCTTCGGCCGTCCCCGTATTATCTTGGGTTTGAAAGTCCACCTTCGGCTTGGTCTTTCTTTTTTGAGGTCGCCTTCGGCCATTCCCGTATTATCTTGGGTTTGAAAGTCCACCTTCGACTTGGTCTTTCTTTTCGAGTTCGCCTTTGGCCGTCCTAGTGTTACCCTTTGTTTGAAAGTCCATCTTCGGCTTGGTCTTCCTTTTTCGAGTTCGCCTTCGGTCGTCCTTGTATTATCTTGGGTTTGAAAGTTCACCTTCGGCTTGGTCTTTCTTTTCGAGTTCGCCTTCGGCCATCCACACGTTACCCTTTATTTGAAAGCCTACCTTCGGCTTGGTCTTTCTTTTTCGAGGCCGCCTTCGGCCGTCCTCGTATTATTTTGTTGTTGGAAAGTCCACCTTTCGGCTTGGTATTCTTTTTTGGAGTTCGCCTTGGGCATCCTCGTGTTACCCTTTGTTTGAAAGTCCACCTTCGGTTTGGTCTTTTTTTTTCGAGGTCGCCTTCGGCCGTCCTCGTATTATCTTGGGTTTGAAAGTCCACCTTCGGCTTGGTCTTTCTTTTCGAGTTCGCCTTTGGCCGTCCTCGTGTTACCCTTTGTTTGAAAGTCCACCTTCGGCTTGGTCTTTCTTTTTCGAGTTCGCCTTCGGCCGTCCTCGTATTATCTTAGGTTTGAAAGTCCACATTCGGCTTGGTCTTTCTTTTCGAGTTCGCCTTCGTCCGTCCTCGCTTTACCCTTTATTTGAAAGCCTACCTTCGGCTTAGTCTTTCTTTTCGAGTTCGCCTTCGGCCGTCCTCGTATTATTTTGTTGTTTGAAAGTCCACCTTCGGCTTTGTCTTTCTTTTTCGAGTTTGCCTTTGGCCGCCTTTGTATTATCTTGGGTTTGAAAGTCCACCTTCGGCTTGGTCTTTCTTTTCGAGTTTGCCTTCGGCCGTCCCCGTATTATCTTGGGTTTGAAAGTCCACCTTCGGCTTGGTCTTTCTTTTTTGACGTCGCCTTCGGCCATTCCCGTATTATCTTGGGTTTGAAAGTCCACCTTCGGCTTGGTCTTTCTTTTCGAGTTCGCCTTTGGCCGTCCTAGTGTTACCCTTTGTTTGAAAGTCCACCTTCGGCTTGGTCTTTCTTTTTCGAGTTTGCCTTCGGTCGTCCTTGTATTATCTTGGGTTTGAAAGTCCACCTTCGGCTTGGTCTTTCTTTTCGAGTCGCCTTCGGCCATCCTCGCGTTACCCTTTATTTGAAAGTCCACCTTCGGCTTGGTCTTTCTTTTTCGAGGTCGCCTTCGGCCGTCCTCGTATTATTTTGTTGTTGGAAAGTCCACCTTCGGCTTGGTCTTTCTTTTTCGAGTTCGCCTTCGGTCGTCCTTGTATTATCTTGGGTTTGAAAGTCCACCTTCGGCTTGGTCTTTCTTTTCGAGTTCGCCTTCGGCCATCCTCGTGTTACCCTTTGTTTGAAAGTCCACCTTCGGCTTGGTCTTTCTTTTTCGAGGTCTCCTTCGGCCGTCCTCGTATTATCTTGGGTTGAAAGTCCACCTACGGCTTGGCCTTTCTTTTCGAGTTTGCCTTTGGTCGTCCTCGTGTTACCCTTTGTTTGAAAGTCCACCTTCGGCTTGGTCTTTCTTTTTCGAGTTCGCCTTCGGCCGTCCTCGTATTATCTTAGGTTTGAAAGTCCACCTTCGGCTTGGTCTTTCTTTTCGAGTTCGCCTTCGTCCGTCCTCGCTTTACCCTTTATTTGAAAGCCTACCTTCGGCTTAGTCTTTGTTTTCGAGTTCGCCTTCGGCCGTCCTCGTATTATTTTGTTGTTTGAAAGTCCACCTTCGGTTTTGTCTTTCTTTTTCGAGTTTGCCTTTGGCCGTCTTTGTATTATCTTGGGTTTGAAAGTCCACCTTCGGCTTGGTCTTTCTTTTCGAGTTCGCCTTCGGCCATCCTCGCGTTACCCTTTATTTGAAAGCCTACCTTCGGCTTGGTCTTTCTTTTTCGAGGTCGCCTTCGGCCGTCCTCGTATTATTTTGTTGTTGGAAATTCCACCTTCGGCTTGGTCTTTCTTTTTCGAGTTCGCCTTCGGTCGTCCATGTATTATCTTGGGTTTGAAAGTCCACCTTCGGCTTAGTCTTTCTTTTCGAGTTCGCCTTCGGCCATCCTCGTGTTACCCTTTGTTTCAAAGTCCACCTTCGGCTTGGTCTTTCTTTTTCGAGTTCGCCTTCGGTCGTCCTCGTATTATCTTAGGTTTGAAAGTCCACCTTCGGCTTGGTCTTTCTTTTCGAGTTCGCCTTCGTCCGTCCTCGCTTTACCCTTTATTTGAAAGCCTACCTTCGGCTTAGTCTTTGTTTTTGAGTTCGCCTTCGGCCGTCCTCGTATTATTTTGTTGTTTGAAAGTCCACCTTCGGTTTTGTCTTTGTTTTTCGAGTTTGCCTTTGGCCGTCTTTGTATTATCTTGGGTTTGAAAGTCCACCTTCGGCTTGGTCTTTCTTTTCGAATTCGCCTTCGGCCGTCCCCGTATTATCTTGGGTTTGAAAGTCCACCTTCGGCTTGGTCTTTCTTTTCGAGTTCGCATTCGGCCGTCCTCGTGTTACCCTTTGTTTGAAAGTCCACCTTCGGCTTGGTCTTTCTTTTTCGAGGTCGCCTTCGGCCGTTCCCGTATTATCTTGGGTTTGAAAGTCCACCTTCGGCTTGGTCTTTCTTTTCGAGTTCGCCTTTGGCCGTCCTCGTATTATTTTGTTGTTGGAAAGTCCACCTTCGGCTTGGTCTTTGTTTTCGAGTTCGCCTTCGGCCATCCTCGCGTTACCCTTTATTTGAAAGCCTACCTTCGGCTTGGTCTTTCTTTTTCGAGGTCGCCTTCGGCCGTCCTCGTATTATTTTGTTGTTGGAAAGTCCACCTTTCGGCTTGGTATTCCTTTTTCGAGTTCGCCTTCGGTCGTCCTCGTATTATCTTAGGTTTGAAAGTCCACCTTCGGCTTGGTATTTCTTTTCGAGTTCGCCTTCGGCCGTCCTCGTGTTACCCTTTGTTTGAAAGTCCACTTTCGGCTTGGCCTTTATCTTTTGAGGTAGCCTTCGGCCGTCCTCGTATTATCTTGGGTTTGAAAGTCCACCTTTGGCTTGGTCTTCCTTTTCGAGTTCCCCTTCGGCCATCCTCGTGTTACCCTTTGTTTGAAAGTCCACCTTCGGCTTGGTCTTTCTTTTTCGAGGTCGCCTTCGGCCGTCCTCGTATTATCTTGGGTTTGAAAGTCCACCTTCGACTTGGTCTTTCTTTTCGAGTTCGCCTTTGACCGTCGTCGTGTTACCCTTTGTTTGAAAGTCCACCTTCGGCTTGGTCTTTTTATTTCGAATTCGCCTTCGGCCGTCCTCGTATTATCTTGGGTTTGAAAGTCCACCATCGGCTTGGTATTTCTTTTCGAGTTCGCCTTCGGCCGTCCTCGTGTTACCCTTTGTGTGAAAGTCTACCTTCGACTTGGTCTTTCTTTTCGAGTTCGCCTTCGGCCATCTTCATATTATCTTGGGTTTGAAAGTCCACCTTCGGGTTGGTCTTTCTTTTTCGAATTCGCCTTCGGTCATCCTCGTATTATCTTGGGTTTGAAAGTCCACCATCGGCTTGGTCTTTCTTTTCGAGTTCGCCTTCGGCCGTCCTCGTGTTACCCTTTGTGTGAAAGTCTACCTTCGACTTGGACTTTCTTTTCGAGTTCTCCTTCGGCCGTCCTCGTATTATCTTAGGTTTGAAAGTCCACCTTCGACTTGGTCTTTCTTTTCGAGTTCGCCTTCGTCCATCCTCGCGTTACCCTTTATTTGAAAGCCTACCTTCGGCTTAGTCTTTCTTTTTGAGTTCGCCTTCGGCCGTCCTCGTATTATTTTGTTGTTGGAAAGTCCACCTCCGGCTTGGTCTTTCTTTTTCGAGTTCGCCTTCGGTCGTCGTTGTATTATCTTGGGTTTGAAAGTCCACCTTCGGCTTAGTCTTTCTTTTCGAGTTCGCCTTGGGCATCCTCGTGTTACCCTGTATTTGAAAGTCCACCTTCGGCTTGGTCTTTCGTTTTTGAGTTCGCCTTCTGCCGTCCTCGTATTATCTTGGGTTTGAAAGTCCACCTTCGGCTTGGTCTTTCTTTTCGAGTTCGCCTTTGGCCGTCCTCGTGTTACCCTTTGTTTGAAAGTCCACCTTCGGCTTGGTCTTTCTTTTTCAAGTTTGCCTTCGGCCGTCCTCGTATTATCTTAGGTTTGAAGTCCACCTTCGGCTTGGTCTTTCTTTTCGAGTTCGCCTTCGTCCATCCTCGCTTTACCCTTTATTTGAAAGCCTACCTTCGGCTTAGTCTTTCTTTTCGAGTTCGCCTTCAGCCGTCCTCGTATTATTTTGTTGTTTGAAAGTCCACCTTCGGCTTTGTCTTTCTTTTTCGAGTTTGCCTTTGGCCGCCTTTGTATTATCTTGGGTTTGAAAGTCCACCTTCGGCTTGGTCTTTCTTTTCGAGTTCGCCTTCGGCAGTCCCCGTATTATCTTGGGTTTAAAAGTCCACCTTCGGCTTGGTCTTTCTTTTCGAGTTCGCATTCGGCCGTCCTCGTGTTACCCTTTGTTTGAAAGTCCACCTTCGGCTTGGTCTTTCTTTTTTGAGGTCGCCTTCGGCCATTCCCGTATTATCTTGGGTTTGAAAGTCCACCTTCGGCTTGGTCTTTCTTTTCGAGTTCGCCTTTGGCCGTCCTAGTGTTACCCTTTGTTTGAAAGTCCACCTTCGGCTTGGTCTTTCTTTTTCGAGTTCGCCTTCGGTCGTCGTTGTATTATCTTGGGTTTGAAAGTCCACCTTCGGCTTAGTCTTTCTTTTCGAGTTCGCCTTGGGCATCCTCGTGTTACCCTGTATTTGAAAGTCCACCTTCGGCTTGGTCTTTCGTTTTCGAGTTCGCCTTCTGCCGTCCTCGTATTATCTTGGGTTTGAAAGTCCACCTTCGGCTTGGTCTTTCTTTTCGAGTTCGCCTTTGGCCGTCCTCGTGTTACCCTTTGTTTGAAAGTCCACCTTCGGCTTGGTCTTTCTTTTTCGAGTTCGCCTTCGGCCGTCCTCGTATTATCTTAGGTTTGAAGTCCACCTTCGGCTTGGTCTTTCTTTTCGAGTTCGCCTTCGTCCATCCTCGCTTTACCCTTTATTTGAAAGCCTACCTTCAGCTTAGCCTTTCTTTTCGAGTTCGCCTTCGGCCGTCCTCGTATTATTTTGTTGTTTGAAAGTCCACCTTCGGCTTTGTCTTTCTTTTTCGAGTTTGCCTTTGGCCGCCTTTGTATTATCTTGGGTTTGAAAGTCCACCTTCGGCTTGGTCTTTCTTTTCGAGTTCGCCTTCGGCCGTCCCCGTATTATCTTGGGTTTGAAAGTCCACCTTCGGCTTGGTCTTTCTTTTCGAGTTCGCATTCGGCCGTCCTCGTGTTACCCTTTGTTTGAAAGTCCACCTTTGGCTTGGTCTTTCTTTTTGAGGTCGCCTTCGGCCATTCCCGTATTATCTTGGGTTTGAAAGTCCACCTTCGGCTTGGTCTTTCTTTTCGAGTCCGCCTTTGGCCGTCCTAGTGTTACCCTTTGTTTGAAAGTCCACCTTCGGCTTGGTCTTTCTTTTTCGAGTTCGCCTTCGGCCGTCCTCGTATTATTTTGTTGTTGGAAATTCCACCTTCGGCTTGGTCTTTCTTTTTCGAGTTCGCCTTCGGTCGTCCTTGTATTATCTTGGGTTTGAAAGTCCACCTTCAGCTTGGTCTTTCTTTTCGAGTTCGCCTTCGGCCATCCTCGCGTTACCCTTTATTTGAAAGCCTACCTTCGGCTTGGTCTTTCTTTTTCGAGGTCGCCTTCGGCCGTCCTCGTATTATTTTGTTGTTGGAAAGTCCACCTTCGGCTTGGTCTTTCTTTTTCGAGTTCGCCTTCAGTCGTCCATGTATTATCTTGGGTTTGAATGTCCACCTTCGGCTTGGTCATTCTTTTCGAGTTCGCCTTCGGCCATCCTCGTGTTACCCTTTGTTTGAAAGTCCACCTTCGGCTTGGTCTTTCTTTTTCGAGGTCTCCTTCGGCCGTCCTCGTATTATCTTGGGTTTGAAAGTCCACCTACGGCTTGGCCTTTCTTTTCGAGTTTGCCTTTGGCCGTCCTCGTGTTACCCTTTGTTTGAAAGTCCACCTTCGGCTTGGTCTTTCTTTTTCGAGTTCCCCTTCGGCCGTCCTCGTATTATATTAGGTTTGAAAGTCCACCTTCGGCTTGGTCTTTCTTTTCGAGTTTGCCTTCGGCCGTCCCCGTATTATCTTGGGTTTGAAAGTCCACCTTCGGCTTGGTCTTTCTTTTTTGAGGTCGCCTTCGGCCATTCCCGTATTATCTTGGGTTTGAAAGTCCGCCTTCGGCTTGGTCTTTCTTTTCGAGTTCGCCTTTGGCCGTCCTAGTGTTACGCTTTGTTTGAAAGTCCACCTTCGGCTTGGTCTTTCTTTTTCGAGTTCGCCTTCGGCCGTCCTTGTATTATCTTGGGTTTGAAAGTTCACCTTCGGCTTGGTCTTTCTTTTCGAGTTCGCCTTCGGCCATCCACGCGTTACCCTTTATTTGAAAGCCTACCTTCGGCTTGGTCTTTCTTTTTCGAGGCCGCCTTCGGCCGTCCTCGTATTATTTTGTTGTTGGAAAGTCCACCTTTCGGCTTGGTATTCTTTTTTCGAATTCGCCTTGGGCATCCTCGTGTTACCCTTTGTTTGAAAGTCCACCTTCGGTTTGGTCTTTTTTTTCGAGTTTGCCTTCGGCCGTCCCCGTATTATCTTGGGTTTGAAAGTCCACCTTCGGCTTGGTCTTTCTTTTTTGAGGTCGCCTTCGGCCATTCCCGTATTATCTTGGGTTTGAAAGTCCACCTTCGACTTGGTCTTTCTTTTCGAGTTCGCCTTTGGCCGTCCTAGTGTTACCCTTTGTTTGAAAGTCCATCTTCGGCTTGGTCTTCCTTTTTCGAGTTCGCCTTCGGTCGTCCTTGTATTATCTTGGGTTTGAAAGTTCACCTTCGGCTTGGTCTTTCTTTTCGAGTTCGCCTTCGGCCATCCACACGTTACCCTTTATTTGAAAGCCTACCTTCGGCTTGGTCTTTCTTTTTCGAGGCCGCCTTCGGCCGTCCTCGTATTATTTTGTTGTTGGAAAGTCCACCTTTCGGCTTGGTATTCTTTTTTGGAGTTCGCCTTGGGCATCCTCGTGTTACCCTTTGTTTGAAAGTCCACCTTCGGTTTGGTCTTTTTTTTTCGAGGTCGCCTTCGGCCGTCCTCGTATTATCTTGGGTTTGAAAGTCCACCTTCGGCTTGGTCTTTCTTTTCGAGTTCGCCTTTGGCCGTCCTCGTGTTACCCTTTGTTTGAAAGTCCACCTTCGGCTTGGTCTTTCTTTTTCGAGTTCGCCTTCGGCCGTCCTCGTATTATCTTAGGTTTGAAAGTCCACATTCGGCTTGGTCTTTCTTTTCGAGTTCGCCTTCGTCCGTCCTCGCTTTACCCTTTATTTGAAAGCCTACCTTCGGCTTAGTCTTTCTTTTCGAGTTCGCCTTCGGCCGTCCTCGTATTATTTTGTTGTTTGAAAGTCCACCTTCGGCTTTGTCTTTCTTTTTCGAGTTTGCCTTTGGCCGCCTTTGTATTATCTTGGGTTTGAAAGTCCACCTTCGGCTTGGTCTTTCTTTTCGAGTTTGCCTTCGGCCGTCCCCGTATTATCTTGGGTTTGAAAGTCCACCTTCGGCTTGGTCTTTCTTTTTTGACGTCGCCTTCGGCCATTCCCGTATTATCTTGGGTTTGAAAGTCCACCTTCGGCTTGGTCTTTCTTTTCGAGTTCGCCTTTGGCCGTCCTAGTGTTACCCTTTGTTTGAAAGTCCACCTTCGGCTTGGTCTTTCTTTTTCGAGTTTGCCTTCGGTCGTCCTTGTATTATCTTGGGTTTGAAAGTCCACCTTCGGCTTGGTCTTTCTTTTCGAGTCGCCTTCGGCCATCCTCGCGTTACCCTTTATTTGAAAGTCCACCTTCGGCTTGGTCTTTCTTTTTCGAGGTCGCCTTCGGCCGTCCTCGTATTATTTTGTTGTTGGAAAGTCCACCTTCGGCTTGGTCTTTCTTTTTCGAGTTCGCCTTCGGTCGTCCTTGTATTATCTTGGGTTTGAAAGTCCACCTTCGGCTTGGTCTTTCTTTTCGAGTTCGCCTTCGGCCATCCTCGTGTTACCCTTTGTTTGAAAGTCCACCTTCGGCTTGGTCTTTCTTTTTCGAGGTCTCCTTCGGCCGTCCTCGTATTATCTTGGGTTGAAAGTCCACCTACGGCTTGGCCTTTCTTTTCGAGTTTGCCTTTGGTCGTCCTCGTGTTACCCTTTGTTTGAAAGTCCACCTTCGGCTTGGTCTTTCTTTTTCGAGTTCGCCTTCGGCCGTCCTCGTATTATCTTAGGTTTGAAAGTCCACCTTCGGCTTGGTCTTTCTTTTCGAGTTCGCCTTCGTCCGTCCTCGCTTTACCCTTTATTTGAAAGCCTACCTTCGGCTTAGTCTTTGTTTTCGAGTTCGCCTTCGGCCGTCCTCGTATTATTTTGTTGTTTGAAAGTCCACCTTCGGTTTTGTCTTTCTTTTTCGAGTTTGCCTTTGGCCGTCTTTGTATTATCTTGGGTTTGAAAGTCCACCTTCGGCTTGGTCTTTCTTTTCGAGTTCGCCTTCGGCCATCCTCGCGTTACCCTTTATTTGAAAGCCTACCTTCGGCTTGGTCTTTCTTTTTCGAGGTCGCCTTCGGCCGTCCTCGTATTATTTTGTTGTTGGAAATTCCACCTTCGGCTTGGTCTTTCTTTTTCGAGTTCGCCTTCGGTCGTCCATGTATTATCTTGGGTTTGAAAGTCCACCTTCGGCTTAGTCTTTCTTTTCGAGTTCGCCTTCGGCCATCCTCGTGTTACCCTTTGTTTCAAAGTCCACCTTCGGCTTGGTCTTTCTTTTTCGAGTTCGCCTTCGGTCGTCCTCGTATTATCTTAGGTTTGAAAGTCCACCTTCGGCTTGGTCTTTCTTTTCGAGTTCGCCTTCGTCCGTCCTCGCTTTACCCTTTATTTGAAAGCCTACCTTCGGCTTAGTCTTTGTTTTTGAGTTCGCCTTCGGCCGTCCTCGTATTATTTTGTTGTTTGAAAGTCCACCTTCGGTTTTGTCTTTGTTTTTCGAGTTTGCCTTTGGCCGTCTTTGTATTATCTTGGGTTTGAAAGTCCACCTTCGGCTTGGTCTTTCTTTTCGAATTCGCCTTCGGCCGTCCCCGTATTATCTTGGGTTTGAAAGTCCACCTTCGGCTTGGTCTTTCTTTTCGAGTTCGCATTCGGCCGTCCTCGTGTTACCCTTTGTTTGAAAGTCCACCTTCGGCTTGGTCATTTTTTTTTCGAGGTCGCCTTCGGCCGTTCCCGTATTATCTTGGGTTTGAAAGTCCACCTTCGGCTTGGTCTTTCTTTTCGAGTTCGCCTTTGGCCGTCCTCGTGTTATCCTTTGTTTGAAAGTCCACCTTCGGCTTGGTCTTTCTTTTTCGAGGTCGCCTTCGGCCGTTCCCGTATTATCTTGGGTTTGAAAGTCCACCTTCGGCTTGGTCTTTCTTTTCGAGTTCGCCTTTGGCCGTCCTCGTGTTATCCTTTGTTTGAAAGTCCACCTTCGGCTTGGTCTTTCTTTTCGAGTTCGCCTTCGGCCATCCTCGCGTTACCCTTTATTTGAAAGCCTACCTTCGGCTTGGTCTTTCTTTTTCGAGGTCGCCTTCGGCCGTCCTCGTATTATTTTGTTGTTGGAAAGTCCACCTTCGGCTTGGTCTTTCTTTTTCGAGTTCGCCTTCGGTCGTCCATGTATTATCTTGGGTTTGAAAGTCCACCTTCGGCTTGGTCTTTCTTTTCGAGTTCGCCTTCGGCCATCCTCGTGTTACCCTTTGTTTGAAAGTCCACCTTCGGCTTGGTCTTTCTTTGTCGAGGTCTCCTTCGGCCGTCCTCGTATTATCTTGGGTTTGAAAGTCCACCTACGGCTTGGCCTTTCTTTTCGAGTTTGCCTTTGGCCGTCCTCGTGTTACCCTTTGTTTGAAAGTCCACCTTCGGCTTGGTCTTTCTTTTTCGAGTTCGCCTTCGGCCGTCCTCGTATTATCTTAGGTTTGAAAGTCCACCTTCGGCTTGGTCTTTCTTTTCGAGTTCGCCATCGTCCGTCCTCGCTTTACCCTTTATTTGAAAGCCTACCTTCGGCTTAGTCTTTGTTTTCGAGTTCGCCTTCGGCCGTCCTCGTATTATTTTGTTGTTTGAAAGTCCACCTTCGGTTTTGTCTTTCTTTTTCGAGTTTGCCTTTGGCCATCTTTGTATTATCTTGGGTTTGAAAGTCCACCTTCGGCTTGGTCTTTCTTTTCGAGTTCGCCTTCGGCCATCCTCGTGTTACCCTTTGTTTGAAAGTCCACCTTCGGCTTGGTCTTTCTTTTTCGAGGTCTCCTTCGGCCGTCCTCGTATTATCTTGGGTTTGAAAGTCCACCTACGGCTTGGCCTTTCTTTTCGAGTTTGCCTTTGGCCGTCCTCGTGTTACCCTTTGTTTGAAAGTCCACCTTCGGCTTGGTCTTTCTTTTTCGAGTTCGCCTTTGGCCGTCCTCGTATTATCTTAGGTTTGAAAGTCCACCTTCGGCTTGGTCTTTCTTTTCGAGTTCGCCTTCGTCCGTCCTCGCTTTACCCTTTATTTGAAAGCCTACCTTCGGCTTAGTCTTTGTTTTCGAGTTCGCCTTCGGCCGTCCTCGTATTATTTTGTTGTTTGAAAGTCCACCTTCGGTTTTGTCTTTCTTTTTCGAGTTTGCCTTTGGCCATCTTTGTATTATCTTGGGTTTGAAAGTCCACTTTCGGCTTGGTCTTTCTTTTCGAGTTCGCCTTCGGCCATCCACGCGTTACCCTTTATTTGAAAGCCTACCTTCGGCTTGGTCTTTCTTTTTCGAGGCCGCCTTCGGCCGTCCTCGTATTATTTTGTTGTTGGAAAGTCCACCTTTCGACTTGGTATTCTTTTTTCGAGTTCGCCTTGGGCATCCTCGTGTTACCCTTTGTTTGAAAGTCCACCTTCGGTTTGGACTTTTTTTTTCGAGGTCGCCTTCGGCCGTCCTCGTATTATCTTGGGTTTGAAAGTCCACCTTCGGCTTGGTCTTTCTTTTCGAGTTCGCCTTTGGCCGTCCTCGTGTTACCCTTTGTTTGAAAGTCCACCTTCGGCATGGTCTTTCTTTTTCGAGTTCGCCTTCGGCCGTCCTCGTATTATCTTAGGTTTGAAAGTCCACCTTCGGCTTGGTCTTTCTTTTCGAGTTCGCCTTCGTCCGTCCTCGCTTTACCCTTTATTTGAAAGCCTACCTTCGGCTTAGTCTTTCTTTTCGAGTTCGCCTTCGGCCGTCCTCTTTTTATTTTGTTGTTTGAAAGTCCACCTTCGGCTTTGTCTTTCTTTTTCGAGTTTGCCTTTGGCCGCCTTTGTATTATCTTGGGTTTGAAAGTCCACCTTCGGCTTGGTCTTTCTTTTCGAGTTTGCCTTCGGCCGTCCCCGTATTATCTTGGGTTTGAAAGTCCACCTACGGCTTGGCCTTTCTTTTCGAGTTTGCCTTTGGCCGTCCTCGTGTTACCCTTTGTTTGAAAGTCCACCTTCGGCTTGGTCTTTCTTTTCGAGTTCGCCTTTGGCCGTCCTCGTGTTATCCTTTGTTTGAAAGTCCACCTTCGGCTTGGTCTTTCTTTTCGAGTTCGCCTTCGGCCATCCTCGCGTTACCCTTTATTTGAAAGCCTACCTTCGGCTTGGTCTTTCTTTTTCGAGGTCGCCTTCGGCCGTCCTCGTATTATTTTGTTGTTGGAAAGTCCACCTTCGGCTTGGTCTTTCTTTTTCGAGTTCGCCTTCAGTCGTCCATGTATTATCTTGGGTTTGAAAGTCCACCTTCGGCTTGGTCTTTCTTTTCGAGTTCGCCTTCGGCCATCCTCGTGTTACCCTTTGTTTGAAAGTCCACCTTCGGCTTGGCCTTTCTTTTTCGAGGTCTCCTTCGGCCGTCCTCGTATTATCTTGGGTTTGAAAGTCCACCTACGGCTTGGCCTTTCTTTTCGAGTTTGCCTTTGGCCGTCCTCGTGTTACCCTTTGTTTGAAAGTCCACCTTCGGCTTGGTCTTTCTTTTTCGAGTTCGCCTTCGGCCGTCCTCGTATTATCTTAGGTTTGAAAGTCCACCTTCGGCTTGGTCTTTCTTTTCGAGTTCCCCTTCGTCCGTCCTCGCTTTACCCTTTATTTGAAAGCCTACCTTCGGCTTAGTCTTTGTTTTCGAGTTCGCCTTCGGCCGTCCTCGTATTATTTTGTTGTTTGAAAGTCCACCTTCGGTTTTGTCTTTCTTTTTCGAGTTTGCCTTTGGCCATCTTTGTATTATCTTGGGTTTGAAAGTCCACCTTCGGCTTGGTCTTTCTTTTCGAGTTCGCCTTCGGCCATCCTCGTGTTACCCTTTGTTTGAAAGTCCACCATCGGCTTGGTCTTTCTTTTTCGAGGTCTCCTTCGGCCGTCCTCGTATTATCTTGGGTTTGAAAGTCCACCTACGGCTTGGCCTTTCTTTTCGAGTTTGCCTTTGGCCGTCCTCGTGTTACCCTTTGTTTGAAAGTCCACCTTCGGCTTGGTCTTTCTTTTTCGAGTTCGCCTTTGGCCGTCCTCGTATTATCTTAGGTTTGAAAGTCCACCTTCGGCTTGGTCTTTCTTTTCGAGTTCGCCTTCGTCCGTCCTCGCTTTACCCTTTATTTGAAAGCCTACCTTCGGCTTAGTCTTTGTTTTCGAGTTCGCCTTCGGCCGTCCTCGTATTATTTTGTTGTTTGAAAGTCCACCTTCGGTTTTGTCTTTCTTTTTCGAGTTTGCCTTTGGCCATCTTTGTATTATCTTGGGTTTGAAAGTCCACCTTCGGCTTGGTCTTTCTTTTCGAGTTCGCCTTCGGCCATCCACGCGTTACCCTTTATTTGAAAGCCTACCTTCGGCTTGGTCTTTCTTTTTCGAGGCCGCCTTCGGCCGTCCTCGTATTATTTTGTTGTTGGAAAGTCCACCTTTCGACTTGGTATTCTTTTTTCGAGTTCGCCTTGGGCATCCTCGTGTTACCCTTTGTTTGAAAGTCCACCTTCGGTTTGGACTTTTTTTTCGAGGTCGCCTTCGGCCGTCCTCGTATTATCTTGGGTTTGAAAGTCCACCTTCGGCTTGGTCTTTCTTTTCGAGTTCGCCTTTGGCCGTCCTCGTGTTACCCTTTGTTTGAAAGTCCACCTTCGGCATGGTCTTTCTTTTTCGAGTTCGCCTTCGGCCGTCCTCGTATTATCTTAGGTTTGAAAGTCCACCTTCGGCTTGGTCTTTCTTTTCGAGTTCGCCTTCGTCCGTCCTCGCTTTACCCTTTATTTGAAAGCCTACCTTCGGCTTAGTCTTTCTTTTCGAGTTCGCCTTCGGCCGTCCTCTTTTTATTTTGTTGTTTGAAAGTCCACCTTCGGCTTTGTCTTTCTTTTTCGAGTTTGGCTTTGGCCGCCTTTGTATTATCTTGGGTTTGAAAGTCCACCTTCGGCTTGGTCTTTCTTTTCGAGTTTGCCTTCGGCCGTCCCCGTATTATCTTGGGTTTGAAAGTCCACCTACGGCTTGGCCTTTCTTTTCGAGTTTGCCTTTGGCCGTCCTCGTGTTACCCTTTGTTTGAAAGTCCACCTTCGGCTTGGTCTTTCTTTTTCGAGTTCGCCTTCGGCCGTCCTCGTATTATCTTAGGTTTGAAAGTCCACCTTCGGCTTGGTCTTTCTTTTCGAGTTCGCCTTCGTCCGTCCTCGCTTTACCCTTTATTTGAAAGCCTACCTTCGGCTTAGTCTTTGTTTTCGAGTTCGCCTTCGGCCGTCCTCATATTATTTTGTTGTTTGAAAGTCCACCTTCGGTTTTGTCTTTCTTTTTCGAGTTTGCCTTTGGCCGTCTTTGTATTATCTTGGGTTTGAAAGTCCACCTTCGGCTTGGTCTTTCTTTTCGAGTTCGCCTTCGGCCATCCTCGCGTTACCCTTTATTTGAAAGCCTACCTTCGGCTTGGTCTTTCTTTTTCGAGGTTGCCTTCGGCCGTCCTCGTATTATTTTGTTGTTGGAAAGTCCACCTTCGGCTTGGTCTTTCTTTTTCGAGTTCGCCTTCGGTCGTCGTTGTATTATCTTGGGTTTGAAAGTCCACCTTCGGCTTGGTCTTTCTTTTCGAGTTCGCCTTCGGCCATCCTCGCGTTACCCTTTATTTGAAAGCCTACCTTCGGCTTGGTCTTTCTTTTTCGAGGTCGCCTTCGGCCGTCCTCGTATTATTTTGTTGTTGGAAAGTCCACCTTCGGCTTGGTCTTTCTTTTTCGAGTTCGCCTTCGGTCGTCCTTGTATTATCTTGGGTTTGAAAGTCCACCTTCGGCTTGGTCTTTCTTTTCGAGTTCGCCTTCGACCATCCTCGTGTTATCCTTTGTTTGAAAGTCCACCTTCGGCTTGGTCTTTCTTTTTCGAGGTCTCCTTCGGCCGTCCTCGTATTATCTTGGGTTTGAAAGTCCACCTACGGCTTGGCCTTTCTTTTCGAGTTTGCCTTTGGCCGTCCTCGTGTTACCCTTTGTTTGAAAGTCCACCTTCGGCTTGGTCTTTCTTTTTCGAGGTCTCCTTCGGCCGTCCTCGTATTATCTTGGGTTTGAAAGTCCACCTACGGCTTGGCCTTTCTTTTCGAGTTTGCCTTTGGCCGTCCTCGTGTTACCCTTTGTTTGAAAGTCCACCTTCGGCTTAGTCTTTGTTTTCGAGTTCGCCTTCGGCCGTCCTCGTATTATTTTGTTGTTTGAAAGTCCACCTTCGGTTTTGTCTTTATTTTTCGAGTTTGCCTTTGGCCATCTTTGTATTATCTTGGGTTTGAAAGTCCACCTTCGGCTTGGTCTTTCTTTTCGAGTTCGCCTTCGGCCATCCACGCGTTACCCTTTATTTGAAAGCCTACCTTCGGCTTGGTCTTTCTTTTTCGAGGCCGCCTTCGGCCTTCCTCGTATTATTTTGTTGTTGGAAAGTCCACCTTTCGGCTTGGTATTCTTTTTTCGAGTTCGCCTTGGGCATCCTCGTGTTACCCTTTGTTTGAAAGTCCACCTTCGGTTTGGTCTTTTTTTTTCGAGGTCGCCTTCGGCCGTCCTCGTATTATCTTGGGTTTGAAAGTCCACCTTCAGCTTGGTCTTTCTTTTCGAGTTCGCCTTTGGCCGTCCTCGTGTTACCCTTTGTTTGAAAGTCCACCTTCGGCTTGGTCTTTCTTTTTCGAGTTCGCCTTCGGCCGTCCTCGTATTATCTTAGGTTTGAAAGTCCACCTTCGGCTTGGTCTTTCTTTTCGAGTTCGCCTTCGTCCGTCCTCGCTTTACCCTTTATTTGAAAGCCTACCTTCGGCTTAGTCTTACTTTTCGAGTTCGCCTTCGGCCGTCCTCGTATTATTTTGTTGTTTGAAAGTCCACCTTCGGCTTTGTCTTTCTTTTTCGAGTTTGCCTTTGGCCTCCTTTGTATTATCTTGGGTTTGAAAGTCCACCTTCGGCTTGGTCTTTCTTTTCGAGTTTGCCTTCGGCCGTCCCCGTATTATCTTGGGTTTGAAAGTCCACCTTCGGCTTGGTCTTTCTTTTCGAGTTCGCATTCGGCCGTCCTCGTGTTACCCTTTGTTTGAAACTCCACCTTCGGCTTGGTCTTTCTTTTTTGAGGTCGCCTTCGGCCATTCCCGTATTATCTTGGGTTTGAAAGTCCACCTTCGGCTTGGTCTTTCTTTTCGAGTTCGCCTTTGGCCGTCCTAGTGTTACCCTTTGTTTGAAAGTCCACCTTCGGCTTGGTCTTTCTTTTTCGAGTTCGCCTTCGGCCGTCCTCGTATTATTTTGTTGTTGGAAAGTCCACCTTCGGCTTGGTCTTTCTTTTTCGAGTTCGCCTTCGGTCGTCCTTGTATTATCTTGGGTTTGAAAGTCCACCTTCGGCTTGGTCTTTCTTTTCGAGTTCGCCTACGGCCATCCTCGCGTTACCCTTTATTTGAAAGCCTACCTTCGGCTTGCTCTTTCTTTTTCGAGGTCGCCTTCGGCCGTCCTCGTATTATTTTGTTGTTGGAAAGTCCACCTTCGGCTTGGTCTTCCTTTTTCGAGTTCGCCTTCGGTCGTCCTTGTATTATCTTGGGTATGAAAGTCCACCTTCGGCTTGGTCTTTCTTTTCGAGTTCGCCTTCGGCCATCCTCGTGTTACCCTTTGTTTGAAAGTCCACCTTCGGCTTGGTCTTTCTTTTTCGAGGTCTCCTTCGGCCGTCCTCGTATTATCTTGGGTTTGAAAGTAAACCTACGGCTTGCCCTTTCTTTTCGAGATTGCCTTTGGCCGTCCTCGTGTTACCCTTTGTTTGAAAGTCCACCTTCGGCTTGGTCTTTCTTTTTCGAGTTCGCCTTCGGCCGTCCTCGTATTATCTTAGGTTTGAAAGTCCACCTTCGGCTTGGTCTTTCTTTTCGAGTTCGCCTTCGTCCGTCCTCGCTTTACCCTTTATTTGAAAGCCTACCTTCGGCTTAGTCTTTGTTTTCGAGTTCGCCTTCGGCCGTCCTCGTATTATTTTGTTGTTTGAAAGTCCACCTTCGGTTTTGTCTTTCTTTTTCGAGTTGCCTTTGGCCGTCTTTGTATTATCTTGGGTTTGAAAGTCCACCTTCGGCTTGGTCTTTCTTTTCGAGTTCGCCTTCGGCCATCCTCGCGTTACCCTTTATTTGAAAGCCTACCTTCGGCTTGGTCTTTCTTTTTCGAGGTCGCCTTCGGCCGTCCTCGTATTATTTTGTTGTTGGAAATTCCACCTTCGGCTTGGTCTTTCTTTTTCGAGTTCGCCTTCGGTCGTCCTTGTATTATCTTGGGTTTGAAAGTCCACCTTCGGCTTGGTCTTTCTTTTCGAGTTCGCCTTCGGCCATCCTCGTGTTACCCTTTGTTTCAAATCCACCTTCGGCTTGGTCTTTCTTTTTCGAGTTCGCCTTCGGTCGTCCTCGTATTATCTTAGGTTTGAAAGTCCACCTTCGGCTTGGTCTTTCTTTTCGAGTTCGCCTTCGTCCGTCCTCGCTTTACCCTTTATTTGAAAGCCTACCTTCGGCTTAGTCTTTGTTTTCGAGTTCGCCTTCGGCCGTCCTCGTATTATTTTGTTGTTTAAAAGTCCACCTTCGGTTTTGTCTTTATTTTTCGAGTTTGCCTTTGGCCGTCTTTGTATTATCTTGGGTTTGAAAGTCCACCTTCGGGTTGGTCTTTCTTTTCGAGTTCGCCTTCGGCCGTCCCCGTATTATCTTGGGTTTGAAAGTCCACCTTCGGCTTGGTCTTTCTTTTCGAGTTCGCATTCGGTCGTCCTCGTGTTACCCTTTGTTTGAAAGTCCACCTTCGGCTTGGTCTTTCTTTTTCGAGGTCGCCTTCGGCCGTTCCCGTATTATCTTGGGTTTGAAAGTCCACCTTCGGCTTGGTCTTTCTTTTCGAGTTCGCCTTTGGCCGTCCTCGTGTTATCCTTTGTTTGAAAGTCCACCTTCGGCTTGGTCTTTCTTTTTCGAGTTCGCCTTCGGCCGTCCTCGTATTATCTTGGGTTTGAAAGTCCACCTTCGGCTTGGTCTTTCTTTTCGAGTTCGCCTTCGGCCATCCTCGCGTTACCCTTTATTTGAAAGCCTACCTTCGGCTTGGTCTTTCTTTTTCGAGGTCGCCTTCGGCCGTCCTCGTATTATTTTGTTGTTGGAAAGTCCACCTTCGGCTTGGTCTTTCTTTTTCGAGTTCGCCTTCGGTCGTCCATGTATTATCTTGGGTTTGAAAGTCCACCTTCGGCTTGGTCTTTCTTTTCGAGTTCGCCTTCGGCCATCCTCGTGTTACCCTTTGTTTGAAAGTCCACCTTCGGCTTGGTCTTTCTTTTTCGAGGTCTCCTTCGGCCGTCCTCGTATTATCTTGGGTTTGAAAGTCCACCTACGGCTTGGCCTTTCTTTTCGAGTTTGCCTTTGGCCGTCCTCGTGTTACCCTTTGTTTGAAAGTCCACCTTCGGCTTGGTCTTTCTTTTTCGAGTTCGCCTTCGGCCGTCCTCGTATTATCTTAGGTTTGAAAGTCCACCTTCGGCTTGGTCTTTCTTTTCGAGTTTGCCTTCGTCCGTCCTCGCTTTACCCTTTATTTGAAAGCCTACCTTCGGCTTAGTCTTTGTTTTCGAGTTCGCCTTCGGCCGTCCTCGTATTATTTTGTTGTTTGAAAGTCCACCTTCGGTTTTGTCTTTCTTTTTCGAGTTTGCCTTTGGCCATCTTTGTATTATCTTGGGTTTGAAAGTCCACCTTCGGCTTGGTCTTTCTTTTCGAGTTCGCCTTCGGCCATCCACGCGTTACCCTTTATTTGAAAACCTACCTTCGGCTTGGTCTTTCTTTTTCGAGGCCGCCTTCGGCCGTCCTCGTATTATTTTGTTGTTGGAAAGTCCACCTTTCGGCTTGGTATTCTTTTTTCGAGTTCGCCTTGGGCATCCTCGTGTTACCCTTTGTTTGAAAGTCCACCTTCGGTTTGGTCTTTTTTTTTCGAGGTCGCCTTCGGCCGTCCCCGTATTATCTTGGGTTTGAAAGTCTACCTTCGGCTTGGTCTTTCTTTTCGAGTTCGCCTTTGGCCGTCCTCGTGTTACCCTTTGTTTGAAAGTCCACCTTCGGCTTGGTCTTTCTTTTTCGAGTTCGCCTTCGGCCGTCCTCGTATTATCTTAGGTTTGAAAGTCCACCTTCGGCTTGGTCTTTCTTTTCGAGTTCGCCTTCGTCCGTCCTCGCTTTACCCTTTATTTGAAAGCCTACCTTCGGCTTAGTCTTTCTTTTCGAGTTCGCCTTCGGCCGTCCTCGTATTATTTTGTTGTTTGAAAGTCCACCTTCGGCTTTGTCTTTCTTTTTCGAGTTTGCCTTTGGCCGCCTTTGTATTATCTTGGGTTTGAAAGTCCACCTTCGGCTTGGTCTTTCTTTTCGAGTTTGCCTTCGGCCGTCCCCGTATTATCTTGGGTTTGAAAGTCCACCTTCGGCTTGGTCTTTCTTTTCGAATTCGTATTCGGCCGTCCTCGTGTTACCCTTTGTTTGAAAGTCCACCTTCGGCTTGGTCTTTCTTTTTTGAGGTCGCCTTCGGCCATTCCCGTATTATCTTGGGTTTGAAAGTCCACCTTCGGCTTGGTCTTTCTTTTCGAGTTCGCCTTTGGCCGTCCTAGTGTTACCCTTTGTTTGAAAGTCCACCTTCGGCTTGGTCTTTCTTTTTCGAGTTCGCCTTCGGCCGTCCTCGTATTATTTTGTTGTTGGAAAGTCCACCTTCGGCTTGGTCTTTCTTTTTCGAGTTCGCCTTCGGTCGTCCTTGTATTATCTTGGGTTTGAAAGTCCACCTTCGGCTTGGTCTCTCTTTTCGAGTTCGCCTTCGGCCATCCTCGTGTTACCCTTTGTTTGAAAGTCCACCTTCGGCTTGGTCTTTCTTTTTCGAGGTCTCCTTCGGCCGTCCTCGTATTATCTTGGGTTTGAAAGTAAACCTACGGCTTGGCCTTTCTTTTCGAGATTGCCTTTGGCCGTCCTCGTGTTACCCTTTGTTTGAAAGTCCACCTTCGGCTTGGTCTTTCTTTTTCGAGTTCGCCTTCGGCCGTCCTCGTATTATCTTAGGTTTGAAAGTCCACCTTCGGCTTGGTCTTTCTTTTCGAGTTCGCCTTCGTCCGTCCTCGCTTTACCCTTTATTTGAAAGCCTACCTTCGGCTTAGTCTTTGTTTTCGAGTTCGCCTTCGGCCGTCCACGTATTATTTTGTTGTTTGAAAGTCCACCTTCGGTTTTGTCTTTCTTTTTCGAGTTTGCCTTTGGCCGTCTTTGTATTATCTTGGGTTTGAAAGTCCACCTTCGGCTTGGTCTTTCTTTTCGAGTTCGCCTTCGGCCATCCTCGCGTTACCCTTTATTTGAAAGCCTACCTTCGGCTTGGTCTTTCTTTTTCGAGGTCGCCTTCGGCCGTCCTCGTATTATTTTGTTGTTCGAAATTCCACCTTCGGCTTGGTCTTTCTTTTTCGAGTTCGCCTTCGGTCGTCCTTGTATTATCTTGGGTTTGAAAGTCCACCTTCGGCTTGGTCTTTCTTTTCGAGTTCGCCTTCGGCCATCCTCGTGTTACCCTTTGTTTCAAATCCACCTTCGGCTTGGTCTTTCTTTTTCGAGTTCGCCTTCGGTCGTCCTCGTATTATCTTAGGTTTGAAAGTCCACCTTCGGCTTGGTCTTTCTTTTCGAGTTCGCCTTCGTCCGTCCTCGCTTTACCCTTTATTTGAAAGCCTACCTTCGGCTTAGTCTTTGTTTTCGAGTTCGCCTTCGGCCGTCCTCGTATTATTTTGTTGTTTAAAAGTCCACCTTCGGTTTTGTCTTTATTTTTCGAGTTTGCCTTTGGCCGTCTTTGTATTATCTTGGGTTTGAAAGTCCACCTTCGGGTTGCTCTTTCTTTTCGAGTTCGCCTTCGGCCGTCCCCGTATTATCTTGGGTTTGAAAGTCCACCTTCGGCTTGGTCTTTCTTTTCGAGTTCGCATTCGGTCGTTCTCGTGTTACCCTTTGTTTGAAAGTCCACCTTCGGCTTGGTCTTTCTTTTTCGAGGTCGCCTTCGGCCGTTCCCGTATTATCTTGGGTTTGAAAGTCCACCTTCGGCTTGGTCTTTCTTTTCGAGTTCGCCTTTGGCCGTCCTCGTGTTATCCTTTGTTTGAAAGTCCACCTTCGGCTTGGTCTTTCTTTTTCGAGTTCGCCTTCGGCCGTCCTCGTATTATCTTGGGTTTGAAAGTCCACCTTCGGCTTGGTCTTTCTTTTCGAGTTCGCCTTCGGCCATCCTCGCGTTACCCTTTATTTGAAAGCCTACCTTCGGCTTGGTCTTTCTTTTTCGAGGTCGCCTTCGGCCGTGCTCGTATTATTTTGTTGTTGGAAAGTCCACCTTCGGCTTGGTCTTTCTTTTTCGAGTTCGCCTTCGGTCGTCCATGTATTATCTTGGGTTTGAAAGTCCACCTTCGGCTTGGTTTTTCTTTTCGAGTTCGCCTTCGGCCATCCTCGTGTTACCCTTTGTTTGAAAGTCCACCTTCGGCTTGGTCTTTCTTTTTCGAGGTCTCCTTCGGCCGTCCTCGTATTATCTTGGGTTTGAAAGTCCACCTACGGCTTGGCCTTTCTTTTCGAGTTTGCCTTTGGCCGTCCTCGTGTTACCCTTTGTTTGAAAGTCCACCTTCGGCTTGGTCTTTCTTTTTCGAGTTCGCCTTCGGCCGTCCTCGTATTATCTTAGGTTTGAAAGTCCACCTTCGGCTTGGTCTTTCTTTTCGAGTTGGCCTTCGTCCGTCCTCGCTTTACCCTTTATTTGAAAGCCTACCTTCGGCTTAGTCTTTGTTTTCGAGTTCGCCTTCGGCCGTCCTCGTATTATTTTGTTGTTTGAAAGTCCACCTTCGGTTTTGTCTTTCTTTTTCGAGTTTGCCTTTGGCCATCTTTGTATTATCTTGGGTTTGAAAGTCCACCTTCGGCTTGGTCTTTCTTTTCGAGTTCGCCTTCGGCCATCCACGCGTTACCCTTTATTTGAAAACCTACCTTCGGCTTGGTCTTTCTTTTTCGAGGCCGCCTTCGGCCGTCCTCGTATTATTTTGTTGTTGGAAAGTCCACCTTTCGGCTTGGTATTCTTTTTTCGAGTTCGCCTTGGGCATCCTCGTGTTACCCTTTGTTTGAAAGTCCACCTTCGGTTTGGTCTTTTTTTTTCGAGGTCGCCTTCGGCCGTCCCCGTATTATCTTGGGTTTGAAAGTCTACCTTCGGCTTGGTCTTTCTTTTCGAGTTCGCCTTTGGCCGTCCTCGTGTTACCCTTTGTTTGAAAGTCCACCTTCGGCTTGGTCTTTCTTTTTCGAGTTCGCCTTCGGCCGTCCTCGTATTATCTTAGGTTTGAAAGTCCACCTTCGGCTTGGTCTTTCTTTTCGAGTTCGCCTTCGTCCGTCCTCGCTTTACCCTTTATTTGAAAGCCTACCTTCGGCTTAGTCTTTCTTTTCGAGTTCGCCTTCGGCCGTCCTCGTATTATTTTGTTGTTTGAAAGTCCACCTTCGGCTTTGTCTTTCTTTTTCGAGTTTGCCTTTGGCCGCCTTTGTATTATCTTGGGTTTGAAAGTCCACCTTCGGCTTGGTCTTTCTTTTCGAGTTTGCCTTCGGCCGTCCCCGTATTATCTTGGGTTTGAAAGTCCACCTTCGGCTTGGTCTTTCTTTTCGAATTCGTATTCGGCCGTCCTCGTGTTACCCTTTGTTTGAAAGTCCACCTTCGGCTTGGTCTTTCTTTTTTGAGGTCGCCTTCGGCCATTCCCGTATTATCTTGGGTTTGAAAGTCCACCTTCGGCTTGGTCTTTCTTTTCGAGTTCGCCTTTGGCCGTCCTAGTGTTACCCTTTGTTTGAAAGTCCACCTTCGGCTTGGTCTTTCTTTTTCGAGTTCGCCTTCGGCCGTCCTCGTATTATTTTGTTGTTGGAAAGTCCACCTTCGGCTTGGTCTTTCTTTTTCGAGTTCGCCTTCGGTCGTCCTTGTATTATCTTGGGTTTGAAAGTCCACCTTCGGCTTGGTCTTTCTTTTCGAGTTCGCCTTCGGCCATCCTCGTGTTACCCTTTGTTTGAAAGTCCACCTTCGGCTTGGTCTTTCTTTTTCGAGGTCTCCTTCGGCCGTCCTCGTATTATCTTGGGTTTGAAAGTAAACCTACGGCTTGGCCTTTCTTTTCGAGATTGCCTTTGGCCGTCCTCGTGTTACCCTTTGTTTGAAAGTCCACCTTCGGCTTGGTCTTTCTTTTTCGAGTTTGCCTTCGGCCGTCCTCGTATTATCTTAGGTTTGAAAGTCCACCTTCGGCTTGGTCTTTCTTTTCGAGTTCGCCTTCGTCCGTCCTCGCTTTACCCTTTATTTGAAAGCCTACCTTCGGCTTAGTCTTTGTTTTCGAGTTCGCCTTCGGCCGTCCACGTATTATTTTGTTGTTTGAAAGTCCACCTTCGGTTTTGTCTTTCTTTTTCGAGTTTGCCTTTGGCCGTCTTTGTATTATCTTGGGTTTGAAAGTCCACCTTCGGCTTGGTCTTTCTTTTCGAGTTCGCCTTCGGCCATCCTCGCGTTACCCTTTATTTGAAAGCCTACCTTCGGCTTGGTCTTTCTTTTTCGAGGTCGCCTTCGGCCGTCCTCGTATTATTTTGTTGTTGGAAATTCCACCTTCGGCTTGGTCTTTCTTTTTCGAGTTCGCCTTCGGTCGTCCTTGTATTATCTTGGGTTTGAAAGTCCACCTTCGGCTTGGTCTTTCTTTTCGAGTTCGCCTTCGGCCATCCTCGTGTTACCCTTTGTTTCAAATCCACCTTCGGCTTGGTCTTTCTTTTTCGAGTTCGCCTTCGGTCGTCCTCGTATTATCTTAGGTTTGAAAGTCCACCTTCGGCTTGGTCTTTCTTTTCGAGTTCGCCTTCGTCCGTCCTCGCTTTACCCTTTATTTGAAAGCCTACCTTCGGCTTAGTCTTTGTTTTCGAGTTCGCCTTCGGCCGTCCTCGTATTATTTTGTTGTTTAAAAGTCCACCTTCGGTTTTGTCTTTATTTTTTGAGTTTGCCTTTGGCCGTCTTTGTGTTATCTTGGGTTTGAAAGTCCACCTTCGGGTTGCTCTTTCTTTTCGAGTTCGCCTTCGGCCGTCCCCGTATTATCTTGGGTTTGAAAGTCCACCTTCGGCTTGGTCTTTCTTTTCGAGTTCGCATTCGGTCGTTCTCGTGTTACCCTTTGTTTGAAAGTCCACCTTCGGCTTGGTCTTTCTTTTTCGAGGTCGCCTTCGGCCGTTCCCGTATTATCTTGGGTTTGAAAGTCCACCTTTGGCTTGGTCTTTCTTTTCGAGTTCGCCTTTGGCCGTCCTCGTGTTATCCTTTGTTTGAAAGTCCACCTTCGGCTTGGTCTTTCTTTTTCGAGTTCGCCTTCGGCCGTCCTCGTATTATCTTGGGTTTGAAAGTCCACCTTCGGCTTGGTCTTTCTTTTCGAGTTCGCCTTCGGCCATCCTCGCGTTACCCTTTATTTGAAAGCCTACCTTCGGCTTGGTCTTTCTTTTTCGAGGTCGCCTTCGGCCGTCCTCGTATTATTTTGTTGTTGGAAAGTCCACCTTCGGCTTGGTCTTTCTTTTTCGAGTTCGCCTTCGGTCGTCCATGTATTATCTTGGGTTTGAAAGTCCACCTTCGGCTTGGTCTTTCTTTTCGAGTTCGCCTTCGGCCATCCTCGTGTTACCCTTTGTTTGAAAGTCCACCTTCGGCTTGGTCTTTCTTTTTCGAGGTCTCCTTCGGCCGTCCTCGTATTATCTTGGGTTTGAAAGTCCACCTACGGCTTGGCCTTTCTTTTCGAGTTTGCCTTTGGCCGTCCTCGTGTTACCCTTTGTTTGAAAGTCCACCTTCGGCTTGGTCTTTCTTTTTCGAGTTCGCCTTCGGCCGTCCTCGTATTATCTTAGGTTTGAAAGTCCACCTTCGGCTTGGTCTTTCTTTTCGAGTTGGCCTTCGTCCGTCCTCGCTTTACCCTTTATTTGAAAGCCTACCTTCGGCTTAGTCTTTGTTTTCGAGTTCGCCTTCGGCCGTCCTCGTATTATTTTGTTGTTTGAAAGTCCACCTTCGGTTTTGTCTTTCTTTTTCGAGTTTGCCTTTGGCCATCTTTGTATTATCTTGGGTTTGAAAGTCCACCTTCGGCTTGGTCTTTCTTTTCGAGTTCGCCTTCGGCCATCCACGCGTTACCCTTTATTTGAAAACCTACCTTCGGCTTGGTCTTTCTTTTTCGAGGCCGCCTTCGGCCGTCCTCGTATTATTTTGTTGTTGGAAAGTCCACCTTTCGGCTTGGTATTCTTTTTTCGAGTTCGCCTTGGGCATCCTCGTGTTACCCTTTGTTTGAAAGTCCACCTTCGGTTTGGTCTTTTTTTTTCGAGGTCGCCTTCGGCCGTCCCCGTATTATCTTGGGTTTGAAAGTCTACCTTCGGCTTGGTCTTTCTTTTCGAGTTCGCCTTTGGCCGTCCTCGTGTTACCCTTTGTTTGAAAGTCCACCTTCGGCTTGGTCTTTCTTTTTCGAGTTCGCCTTCGGCCGTCCTCGTATTATCTTAGGTTTGAAAGTCCACCTTCGGCTTGGTCTTTCTTTTCGAGTTCGCCTTCGTCCGTCCTCGCTTTACCCTTTATTTGAAAGCCTACCTTCGGCTTAGTCTTTCTTTTCGAGTTCGCCTTCGGCCGTCCTCGTATTATTTTGTTGTTTGAAAGTCCACCTTCGGCTTTGTCTTTCTTTTTCGAGTTTGCCTTTGGCCGCCTTTGTATTATCTTGGGTTTGAAAGTCCACCTTCGGCTTGGTCTTTCTTTTCGAGTTTGCCTTCGGCCGTCCCCGTATTATCTTGGGTTTGAAAGTCCACCTTCGGCTTGGTCTTTCTTTTCGAATTCGTATTCGGCCGTCCTCGTGTTACCCTTTGTTTGAAAGTCCACCTTCGGCTTGGTCTTTCTTTTTTGAGGTCGCCTTCGGCCATTCCCGTATTATCTTGGGTTTGAAAGTCCACCTTCGGCTTGGTCTTTCTTTTCGAGTTCACCTTTGGCCGTCCTAGTGTTACCCTTTGTTTGAAAGTCCACCTTCGGCTTGGTCTTTCTTTTTCGAGTTCGCCTTCGGCCGTCCTCGTATTATTTTGTTGTTGGAAAGTCCACCTTCGGCTTGGTCTTTCTTTTTCGAGTTCGCCTTCGGTCGTCCTTGTATTATCTTGGGTTTGAAAGTCCACCTTCGGCTTGGTCTTTCTTTTCGAGTTCGCCTTCGGCCATCCTCGCGTTACCCTTTATTTGAAAGCCTACCTTCGGCTTGCTCTTTCTTTTTCGAGGTCGCCTTCGGCCGTCCTCGTATTATTTTGTTGTTGGAAAGTCCACCTTCGGCTTGGTGTTTCTTTTTCGAGTTCGCCTTCAGTCGTCCTTGTATTATCTTGGGTTTGAAAGTCCACCTTCGGCTTGGTCTTTCTTTTCGAGTTCGCCTTCGGCCATCCTCGTGTTACCCTTTGTTTGAAAGTCCACCTTCGGCTTGGTCTTTCTTTTTCGAGGTCTCCTTCGGCCGTCCTCGTATTATCTTGGGTTTGAAAGTCCACCTACGGCTTGGCCTTTCTTTTCGAGTTTGCCTTTGGCCGTCCTCGTGTTACCCTTTGTTTGAAAGTCCACCTTCGGCTTGGTCTTTCTTTTTCGAGTTCGCCTTTGGCCGTCCTCGTATTATCTTAGGTTTGAAAGTCCACCTTCGGCTTGGTCTTTCTTTTCGAGTTCGCCTTCGTCCGTCCTCGCTTTACCCTTTATTTGAAAGCCTACCTTCGGCTTAGTCTTTCTTTTCGAGTTCGCCTTCGGCCGTCCTCGTATTATTTTGTTGTTTGAAAGTCCACCTTCGGTTTTGTCTTTCTTTTTCGAGTTTGCCTTTGGCCGTCTTTGTATTATCTTGGGTTTGAAAGTCCACCTTCGGCTTGGTCTTTCTTTTCGAGTTCGCCTTCGGCCATCCTCGCGTTACCCTTTATTTGAAAGCCTACCTTCGGCTTGGTCTTTCTTTTTCGAGGTCGCCTTCGGCCGTCCTCGTATTATTTTGTTGTTGGAAATTCCACCTTCGGCTTGGTCTTTCTTTTTCGAGTTTGCCTTCGGTCGTCCTTGTATTATCTTGGGTTTGAAAGTCCACCTTCGGCTTGGTCTTTCTTTTCGAGTTCGCCTTCGGCCATCCTCGTGTTACCCTTTATTTCAAAGTCCACCTTCGGCTTGGTCTTTCTTTTTCGAGTTCGCCTTCGGTCGTCCTCGTATTATCTTAGGTTTGAAAGTCCACCTTCGGCTTGGTCTTTCTTTTCGAGTTCGCCTTCGTCCGTCCTCGCTTTACCCTTTATTTGAAAGCCTACCTTCGGCTTAGTCTTTGTTTTCGAGTTCGCCTTCGGCCGTCCTCGTATTATTTTGTTGTTTGAAAGTCCACCTTCGGTTTTGTCTTTCTTTTTCGAGTTTTCCTTTGGCCGTCTTTGTATTATCTTGGGTTTGAAAGTCCACCTTCGGCTTGGTCTTTCTTTTCGAGTTCGCCTTCGGCCGTCCCCGTATTATCTTGGGTTTGAAAGGCCACCTTCGGCTTGGTCTTTCTTTTCGAGTTCGCATTCGGCCATCCTCGTGTTACCCTTTGTTTGAAAGTCCACCTTCGGCTTGGTCTTTCTTTTTCGAGGTCGCCTTCGGCCGTTCCCGTATTATCTTGGGTTTGAAAGTCCACCTTTGGCTTGGTCTTTCTTTTCGAGTTCGCCTTTGGCCGTCCTCGTGTTATCCTTTGTTTGAAAGTCCACCTTCGGCTTGGTCTTTCTTTTTCGAGTTCGCCTTCGGCCGTCCTCGTATTATTTTGTTGTTGGAAAGTCCACCTTCGGCTTGGTCTTTCTTTTCGAGTTCGCCTTCGGCCATCCTCGCGTTACCCTTTATTTGAAAGCCTACCTTCGGCTTGGTCTTTCTTTTCGAGCTCGCCTTCGGCCATCCTCGCGTTACCCTTTATTTGAAAGCCTACCTTCGGCTTGGTCTTTCTTTTTCGAGGTCGCCTTCGGCCGTCCTCGTGTTACCCTTTGTTTCAAAGTCCACCTTCGGCTTGGTCTTTCTTTTTCGAGTTCGCCTTCGGTCGTCCTCGTATTATCTTAGGTTTGAAAGTCCACCTTCGGCTTGGTCTTTCTTTTCGAGTTCGCCTTCGTCCGTCCTCGCTTTACCCTTTATTTGAAAGCCTACCTTCGGCTTAGTCTTTGTTTTCGAGTTCGCCTTCGGCCGTCCTCGTATTATTTTGTTGTTTGAAAGTCCACCTTCGGCTTGGTCTTTCTTTTCGAGTTCGCCTTCGGCCATCCTCGTGTTACCCTTTGTTTGAAAGTCCACCTTCGGCTTGGTCTTTCTTTTTCGAGGTCTCCTTCGGCCGTCCTCGTATTATCTTGGGTTTGAAAGTCCACCTACGGCTTGGCCTTTCTTTTCGAGTTTGCCTTTGGCCGTCCTCGTGTTACCCTTTGTTTGAAAGTCCACCTTCGGCTTGGTCTTTCTTTTTCGAGTTCGCCTTCGGCCGTCCTCGTATTATCTTAGGTTTGAAAGTCCACCTTCGGCTTGGTCTTTCTTTTCGAGTTGGCCTTCGTCCGTCCTCGCTTTACCCTTTATTTGAAAGCCTACCTTCGGCTTAGTCTTTGTTTTCGAGTTCGCCTTCGGCCGTCCTCGTATTATTTTGTTGTTTGAAAGTCCACCTTCGGTTTTGTCTTTCTTTTTCGAGTTTGCCTTTGGCCATCTTTGTATTATCTTGGGTTTGAAAGTCCACCTTCGGCTTGGTCTTTCTTTTCGAGTTCGCCTTCGGCCATCCACGCGTTACCCTTTATTTGAAAACCTACCTTCGGCTTGGTCTTTCTTTTTCGAGGCCGCCTTCGGCCGTCCTCGTATTATTTTGTTGTTGGAAAGTCCACCTTTCGGCTTGGTATTCTTTTTTCGAGTTCGCCTTGGGCATCCTCGTGTTACCCTTTGTTTGAAAGTCCACCTTCGGTTTGGTCTTTTTTTTTTGAGGTCGCCTTCGGCCGTCCCCGTATTAGCTTGGGTTTGAAAGTCTACCTTCGGCTTGGTCTTTCTTTTCGAGTTCGCCTTTGGCCGTCCTCGTGTTACCCTTTGTTTGAAAGTCCACCTTCGGCTTGGTCTTTCTTTTTCGAGTTCGCCTTCGGCCGTCCTCGTATTATCTTAGGTTTGAAAGTCCACCTTCGGCTTGGTCTTTCTTTTCGAGTTCGCCTTCGTCCGTCCTCGCTTTACCCTTTATTTGAAAGCCTACCTTCGGCTTAGTCTTTCTTTTCGAGTTCGCCTTCGGCCGTCCTCGTATTATTTTGTTGTTTGAAAGTCCACCTTCGGCTTTGTCTTTCTTTTTCGAGTTTGCCTTTGGCCGCCTTTGTATTATCTTGGGTTTGAAAGTCCACCTTCGGCTTGGTCTTTCTTTTCGAGTTTGCCTTCGGCCGTCCCCGTATTATCTTGGGTTTGAAAGTCCACCTTCGGCTTGGTCTTTCTTTTCGAATTCGTATTCGGCCGTCCTCGTGTTACCCTTTGTTTGAAAGTCCACCTTCGGCTTGGTCTTTCTTTTTTGAGGTCGCCTTCGGCCATTCCCGTATTATCTTGGGTTTGAAAGTCCACCTTCGGCTTGGTCTTTCTTTTCGAGTTCACCTTTGGCCGTCCTAGTGTTACCCTTTGTTTGAAAGTCCACCTTCGGCTTGGTCTTTCTTTTTCGAGTTCGCCTTCGGCCGTCCTCGTATTATTTTGTTGTTGGAAAGTCCACCTTCGGCTTGGTCTTTCTTTTTCGAGTTCGCCTTCGGTCGTCCTTGTATTATCTTGGGTTTGAAAGTCCACCTTCGGCTTGGTCTTTCTTTTCGAGTTCGCCTTCGGCCATCCTCGCGTTACCCTTTATTTGAAAGCCTACCTTCGGCTTGCTCTTTCTTTTTCGAGGTCGCCTTCGGCCGTCCTCGTATTATTTTGTTGTTGGAAAGTCCACCTTCGGCTTGGTGTTTCTTTTTCGAGTTCGCCTTCAGTCGTCCTTGTATTATCTTGGGTTTGAAAGTCCACCTTCGGCTTGGTCTTTCTTTTCGAGTTCGCCTTCGGCCATCCTCGTGTTACCCTTTGTTTGAAAGTCCACCTTCGGCTTGGTCTTTCTTTTTCGAGGTCTCCTTCGGCCGTCCTCGTATTATCTTGGGTTTGAAAGTCCACCTACGGCTTGGCCTTTCTTTTCGAGTTTGCCTTTGGCCGTCCTCGTGTTACCCTTTGTTTGAAAGTCCACCTTCGGCTTGGTCTTTCTTTTTCGAGTTCGCCTTTGGCCGTCCTCGTATTATCTTAGGTTTGAAAGTCCACCTTCGGCTTGGTCTTTCTTTTCGAGTTCGCCTTCGTCCGTCCTCGCTTTACCCTTTATTTGAAAGCCTACCTTCGGCTTAGTCTTTCTTTTCGAGTTCGCCTTCGGCCGTCCTCGTATTATTTTGTTGTTTGAAAGTCCACCTTCGGTTTTGTCTTTCTTTTTCGAGTTTGCCTTTGGCCGTCTTTGTATTATCTTGGGTTTGAAAGTCCACCTTCGGCTTGGTCTTTCTTTTCGAGTTCGCCTTCGGCCATCCTCGCGTTACCCTTTATTTGAAAGCCTACCTTCGGCTTGGTCTTTCTTTTTCGAGGTCGCCTTCGGCCGTCCTCGTATTATTTTGTTGTTGGAAATTCCACCTTCGGCTTGGTCTTTCTTTTTCGAGTTTGCCTTCGGTCGTCCTTGTATTATCTTGGGTTTGAAAGTCCACCTTCGGCTTGGTCTTTCTTTTCGAGTTCGCCTTCGGCCATCCTCGTGTTACCCTTTGTTTCAAAGTCCACCTTCGGCTTGGTCTTTCTTTTTCGAGTTCGCCTTCGGTCGTCCTCGTATTATCTTAGGTTTGAAAGTCCACCTTCGGCTTGGTCTTTCTTTTCGAGTTCGCCTTCGTCCGTCCTCGCTTTACCCTTTATTTGAAAGCCTACCTTCGGCTTAGTCTTTGTTTTCGAGTTCGCCTTCGGCCGTCCTCGTATTATTTTGTTGTTTGAAAGTCCACCTTCGGTTTTGTCTTTCTTTTTCGAGTTTGCCTTTGGCCGTCTTTGTATTATCTTGGGTTTGAAAGTCCACCTTCGGCTTGGTCTTTCTTTTCGAGTTCGCCTTCGGCCGTCCCCGTATTATCTTGGGTTTGAAAGGCCACCTTCGGCTTGGTCTTTCTTTTCGAGTTCGCATTCGGCCGTCCTCGTGTTACCCTTTGTTTGAAAGTCCACCTTCGGCTTGGTCTTTCTTTTTCGAGGTCGCCTTCGGCCGTTCCCGTATTATCTTGGGTTTGAAAGTCCACCTTTGGCTTGGTCTTTCTTTTCGAGTTCGCCTTTGGCCGTCCTCGTGTTATCCTTTGTTTGAAAGTCCACCTTCGGCTTGGTCTTTCTTTTTCGAGTTCGCCTTCGGCCGTCCTCGTATTATTTTGTTGTTGGAAAGTCCACCTTCGGCTTGGTCTTACTTTTCGAGTTCGCCTTCGGCCGTCCTCGTATTATTTTGTTGTTTGAAAGTCCACCTTCGGTTTTGTCTTTCTTTTTCGAGTTTGCCTTTGGCCGTCTTTGTATTATCTTGGGTTTGAAAGTCCACCTTCGGCTTGGTCTTTCTTTTCGAGTTCGCCTTCGGCCGTCCCCGTATTATCTTGGGTTTGAAAGGCCACCTTCGGCTTGGTCTTTCTTTTCGAGTTCGCATTCGGCCGTCCTCGTGTTACCCTTTGTTTGAAAGTCCACCTTCGGCTTGGTCTTTCTTTTTCGAGGTCGCCTTCGGCCGTTCCCGTATTATCTTGGGTTTGAAAGTCCACCTTTGGCTTGGTCTTTCTTTTCGAGTTCGCCTTTGGCCGTCCTCGTGTTATCCTTTGTTTGAAAGTCCACCTTCGGCTTGGTCTTTCTTTTTCGAGTTCGCCTTCGGCCGTCCTCGTATTATTTTGTTGTTGGAAAGTCCACCTTCGGCTTGGTCTTACTTTTCGAGTTCGCCTTCGGCCATCCTCGCGTTACCCTTTATTTGAAAGCCTACCTTCGGCTTGGTCTTTCTTTTCGAGCTCGCCTTCGGCCATCCTCGCGTTACCCTTTATTTGAAAGCCTACCTTCGGCTTGGTCTTTCTTTTTCGAGGTCGCCTTCGGCCGTCCTCGTGTTACCCTTTGTTTCAAAGTCCACCTTCGGCTTGGTCTTTCTTTTTCGAGTTCGCCTTCGGTCGTCCTCGTATTATCTTAGGTTTGAAAGTCCACCTTCGGCTTGGTCTTTCTTTTCGAGTTCGCCTTCGTCCGTCCTCGCTTTACCCTTTATTTGAAAGCCTACCTTCGGCTTAGTCTTTGTTTTCGAGTTCGCCTTCGGCCGTCCTCGTATTATTTTGTTGTTGGAAATTCCACCTTCGGCTTGGTCTTTCTTTTTCGAGTTTGCCTTCGGTCGTCCTTGTTTTATCTTGGGTTTGAAAGTCCACCTTCGGCTTGGTCTTTCTTTTCGAGTTCGCCTTCGGCCATCCTCGTGTTACCCTTTGTTTCAAAGTCCACCTTCGGCTTGGTCTTTCTTTTTCGAGTTCGCCTTCGGTCGTCCTCGTATTATCTTAGGTTTGAAAGTCCACCTTCGGCTTGGTCTTTCTTTTCGAGTTCGCCTTCGTCCGTCCTCGCTTTACCCTTTATTTGAAAGCCTACCTTCGGCTTAGTCTTTGTTTTCGAGTTCGCCTTCGGCCGTCCTCGTATTATTTTGTTGTTTGAAAGTCCACCTTCGGTTTTGTCTTTCTTTTTCGAGTTTGCCTTTGGCCGTCTTTGTATTATCTTGGGTTTGAAAGTCCACCTTCGGCTTGGTCTTTCTTTTCGAGTTCGCCTTCGGCCGTCCCCGTATTATCTTGGGTTTGAAAGGCCACCTTCGGCTTGGTCTTTCTTTTCGAGTTCGCATTCGGCCGTCCTCGTGTTACCCTTTGTTTGAAAGTCCACCTTCGGCTTGGTCTTTCTTTTTCGAGGTCGCCTTCGGCCGTTCCCGTATTATCTTGGGTTTGAAAGTCCACCTTTGGCTTGGTCTTTCTTTTCGAGTTCGCCTTTGGCCGTCCTCGTGTTATCCTTTGTTTGAAAGTCCACCTTCGGCTTGGTCTTTCTTTTTCGAGTTCGCCTTCGGCCGTCCTCGTATTATTTTGTTGTTGGAAAGTCCACCTTCGGCTTGGTCTTACTTTTCGAGTTCGCCTTCGGCCATCCTCGCGTTACCCTTTATTTGAAAGCCTACCTTCGGCTTGGTCTTTCTTTTCGAGCTCGCCTTCGGCCATCCTCGCGTTACCCTTTATTTGAAAGCCTACCTTCGGCTTGGTCTTTCTTTTTCGAGGTCGCCTTCGGCCGTCCTCGTGTTACCCTTTGTTTCAAAGTCCACCTTCGGCTTGGTCTTTCTTTTTCGAGTTCGCCTTCGGTCGTCCTCGTATTATCTTAGGTTTGAAAGTCCACCTTCGGCTTTGTCTTTCTTTTCGAGTTCGCCTTCGTCCGTCCTCGCTTTACCCTTTATTTGAAAGCCTACCTTCGGCTTAGTCTTTGTTTTCGAGTTCGCCTTCGGCCGTCCTCGTATTATTTTGTTGTTTGAAAGTCCACCTTCGGCTTTGTCTTTCTTTTTCGAGTTTGCCTTTGGCCGCCTTTGTATTATCTTGGGTTTGAAAGTCCACCTTCGGCTTGGTCTTTCTTTTCGAGTTTGCCTTCGGCCGTCCCCGTATTATCTTGGGTTTGAAAGTCCACCTTCGGCTTGGTCTTTCTTTTCGAATTCGTATTCGGCCGTCCTCGTGTTACCCTTTGTTTGAAAGTCCACCTTCGGCTTGGTCTTTCTTTTTTGAGGTCGCCTTCGGCCATTCCCGTATTATCTTGGGTTTGAAAGTCCACCTTCGGCTTGGTCTTTCTTTTCGAGTTCGCCTTTGGCCGTCCTAGTGTTACCCTTTGTTTGAAAGTCCACCTTCGGCTTGGTCTTTCTTTTTCGAGTTCGCCTTCGGCCGTCCTCGTATTATTTTGTTGTTGGAAAGTCCACCTTCGGCTTGGTCTTTCTTTTTCGAGTTCGCGTTCGGTCGTCCTTGTATTATCTTGGGTTTGAAAGTCCACCTTCGGCTTGGTCTTTCTTTTCGAGTTCGCCTTCGGCCATCCTCGCGTTACCCTTTATTTGAAAGCCTACCTTCAGCTTGTTCTTTCTTTTTCGAGGTCGCCTTCGGCCGTCCTCGTATTATTTTGTTGTTGGAAAGTCCACCTTCGGCTTGGTGTTTCTTTTTCGAGTTCGCCTTCAGTCGTCCTTGTATTATCTTGGGTTTGAAAGTCCACCTTCGGCTTGGTCTTTCTTTTCGAGTTCGCCTTCGGCCATCCTCGTGTTACCTTTTGTTTGAAAGTCCACCTTCGGTTTGGTCTTTTTTTTTCGAGGTCGCCTTCGGCCGTCCCCGTATTATCTTGGGTTTGAAAGTCTACCTTCGGCTTGGTCTTTCTTTTCGAGTTCGCCTTTGGCCGTCCTCGTGTTACCCTTTGTTTGAAAGTCCACCTTCGGCTTGGTCTTTCTTTTTCGAGTTCGCCTTCGGCCGTCCTCGTATTATCTTAGGTTTGAAAGTCCACCTTCGGCTTGGTCTTTCTTTTCGAGTTCGCCTTCGTCCGTCCTCGCTTTACCCTTTATTTGAAAGCCTACCTTCGGCTTAGTCTTTCTTTTCGAGTTCGCCTTCGGCCGTCCTCGTATTATTTTGTTGTTTGAAAGTCCACCTTCGGCTTTGTCTTTCTTTTTCGAGTTTGCCTTTGGCCGCCTTTGTATTATCTTGGGTTTGAAAGTCCACCTTCGGCTTGGTCTTTCTTTTCGAGTTTGCCTTCGGCCGTCCCCGTATTATCTTGGGTTTGAAAGTCCACCTTCGGCTTGGTCTTTCTTTTCGAATTCGTATTCGGCCGTCCTCGTGTTACCCTTTGTTTGAAAGTCCACCTTCGGCTTGGTCTTTCTTTTTTGAGGTCGCCTTCGGCCATTCCCGTATTATCTTGGGTTTGAAAGTCCACCTTCGGCTTGGTCTTTCTTTTCGAGTTCGCCTTTGGCCGTCCTAGTGTTACCCTTTGTTTGAAAGTCCACCTTCGGCTTGGTCTTTCTTTTTCGAGTTCGCCTTCGGCCGTCCTCGTATTATTTTGTTGTTGGAAAGTCCACCTTCGGCTTGGTCTTTCTTTTTCGAGTTCGCCTTCGGTCGTCCTTGTATTATCTTGGGTTTGAAAGTCCACCTTCGGCTTGGTCTTTCTTTTCGAGTTCGCCTTCGGCCATCCTCGCGTTACCCTTTATTTGAAAGCCTACCTTCGGCTTGCTCTTTCTTTTTCGAGGTCGCCTTCGGCCGTCCTCGTATTATTTTGTTGTTGGAAAGTCCACCTTCGGCTTGGTGTTTCTTTTTCGAGTTCGCCTTCAGTCGTCCTTGTATTATCTTGGGTTTGAAAGTCCACCTTCGGCTTGGTCTTTCTTTTCGAGTTCGCCTTCGGCCATCCTCGTGTTACCCTTTGTTTGAAAGTCCACCTTCGGCTTGGTCTTTCTTTTTCGAGGTCTCCTTCGGCCATCCTCGTATTATCTTGGGTTTGAAAGTCCACCTACGGCTTGGCCTTTCTTTTCGAGTTTGCCTTTGGCCGTCCTCGTGTTACCCTTTGTTTGAAAGTCCACCTTCGGCTTGGTCTTTCTTTTTCGAGTTCGCCTTTGGCCGTCCTCGTATTATCTTAGGTTTGAAAGTCCACCTTCGGCTTGGTCTTTCTTTTCGAGTTCGCCTTCGTCCGTCCTCGCTTTACCCTTTATTTGAAAGCCTACCTTCGGCTTAGTCTTTGTTTTCGAGTTCGCCTTCGGCCGTCCTCGTATTATTTTGTTGTTTGAAAGTCCACCTTCGGTTTTGTCTTTCTTTTTCGAGTTTGCCTTTGGCCGTCTTTGTATTATCTTGGGTTTGAAAGTCCACCTTCGGCTTGGTCTTTCTTTTCGAGTTCGCCTTCGGCCGTCCCCGTATTATCTTGGGTTTGAAAGTCCACCTTCGGCTTGGTCTTTCTTTTCGAGTTCGCATTCGGCCGTCCTCGTGTTCCCCTTTGTTTGAAAGTCCACCTTCGGCTTGGTCTTTCTTTTTCGAGGTCGCCTTCGGCCGTTCCCGTATTATCTTGGGTTTGAAAGTCCACCTTTGGCTTGGTCTTTCTTTTCGAGTTCGCCTTTGGCCGTCCTCGTGTTATCCGTTGTTTGAAAGTCAACCTTCGGCTTGGTCTTTCTTTTTCGAGTTAGCCTTCGGCCATCCTCGTATTATTTTGTTGTTGGAAAGTCCACCTTTGGCTTGGTCTTTCTTTTCGAGTTCGCCTTCGGCCATCCTCGCGTTACCCTTTATTTGAAAGCCTACCTTCGGCTTGGTCTTTCTTTTCGAGTTCGCCTTCGGCCATCCTCGCGTTACCCTTTATTTGAAAGCCTACCTTCGGCTTGGTCTTTCTTTTTCGAGGTCGCCTTCGGCCGTCCTCGTATTATTTTGTTGTTGGAAAGTCCACCTTAGGCTTGGTCTTTCTTTTTCGAGTTCGCCTTCGGTCATCCATGTATTATCTTGAGTTTGAAAGTCCACCTTCGGCTTGGTCTTTCTTTTCGAGTTCGCCTTCGGCCTTCCTCGTGTTACCCTTTGTTTGAAAGTCCACCTTCGGCTTGGTCTTTCTTTTTCGAGGTCTCCTTCGGCCGTCCTCGTATTATCTTGGGTTTGAAAGTCCACCTACGGCTTGGCCTTTCTTTTCGAGTTTGCCTTTGGCCGTCCTCGTGTTACCCTTTGTTTGAAAGTCCACCTTCGGCTTGGTCTTTCTTTTTCGAGTTCGCCTTCGGCCGTCCTCGTATTATCTTAGGTTTGAAAGTCCACCTTCGGCTTGGTCTTTCTTTTCGAGTTCGCCTTCGTCCGTCCTCGCTTTACCCTTTATTTGAAAGCCTACCTTCGGCTTAGTCTTTGTTTTCGAGTTCGCCTTCGGCCGTCCTCGTATTATTTTGTTGTTTGAAAGTCCACCTTCGGTTTTGTCTTTCTTTTTCGAGTTTGCCTTTGGCCATCTTTGTATTATCTTGGGTTTGAAAGTCCACCTTCGGCTTGGTCTTTCTTTTCGAGTTCGCCTTCGGCCATCCACGCGTTACCCTTTATTTGAAAACCGACCTTCGGCTTGGTCTTTCTTTTTCGAGGCCGCCTTCGGCCGTCCTCGTATTATTTTGTTGTTGGAAAGTCCACCTTTCGGCTTGGTATTCTTTTTTCGAGTTCGCCTTGGGCATCCTCGTGTTACCCTTTGTTTGAAAGTCCACCTTCGGTTTGGTCTTTTTTTTTCGAGGTCGCCTTCGGCCGTCCCCGTATTATCTTGGGTTTGAAAGTCTACCTTCGGCTTGGTCTTTCTTTTCGAGTTCGCCTTTGGCCGTCCTCGTGTTACCCTTTGTTTGAAAGTCCACCTTCGGCTTGGTCTTTCTTTTTCGAGTTCGCCTTCGGCCGTCCTCGTATTATCTTAGGTTTGAAAGTCCACCTTCGGCTTGGTCTTTCTTTTCGAGTTCACTTTCGTCCGTCCTTGCTTTACCCTTTATTTGAAAGCCTACCTTCGGCTTAGTCTTTCTTTTCGAGTTCGCCTTCGGCCGTCCTCGTATTATTTTGTTGTTTGAAAGTCCACCTTCGGCTTTGTCTTTCTTTTTCGAGTTTGCCTTTGGCCGCCTTTGTATTATCTTGGGTTTGAAAGTCCACCTTCGGCTTGGTCTTTCTTTTCGAGTTTGCCTTCGGCCGTCCCCGTATTATCTTGGGTTTGAAAGTCCACCTTCGGCTTGGTCTTTCTTTTCGAATTCGTATTCGGCCGTCCTCGTGTTACCCTTTGTTTGAAAGTCCACCTTCGGCTTGGTCTTTCTTTTTTGAGGTCGCCTTCGGCCATTCCCGTATTATCTTGGGTTTGAAAGTCCACCTTCGGCTTGGTCTTTCTTTTCGAGTTCGCCTTTGGCCGTCCTAGTGTTACCCTTTGTTTGAAAGTCCACCTTCGGCTTGGTCTTTCTTTTTCGAGTTCGCCTTCGGCCGTCCTCGTATTATTTTGTTGTTGGAAAGTCCACCTTCGGCTTGGTCTTTCTTTTTCGAGTTCGCCTTCGGTCGTCCTTGTATTATCTTGGGTTTGAAAGTCCACCTTCGGCTTGGTCTTTCTTTTCGAGTTCGCCTTCGGCCATCCTCGCGTTACCCTTTATTTGAAAGCCTACCTTCGGCTTGCTCTTTCTTTTTCGAGGTCGCCTTCTGCTGTCCTCGTATTATTTTGTTGTTGGAAAGTCCACCTTCGGCTTGGTGTTTCTTTTTCGAGTTCGCCTTCAGTCGTCCTTGTATTATCTTGGGTTTGAAAGTCCACCTTCGGCTTGGTCTTTCTTTTCGAGTTCGCCTTCGGCCATCCTCGTGTTACCCTTTGTTTGAAAGTCCACCTTCGGCTTGGTCTTTCTTTTTCGAGGTCTCCTTCGGCCGTCCTCGTATTATCTTGGGTTTGAAAGTCCACCTACGGCTTGGCCTTTCTTTTCGAGTTTGCCTTTGGCCGTCCTCGTGTTACCCTTTGTTTGAAAGTCCACCTTCGGCTTGGTCTTTCTTTTTCGAGTTCGCCTTCGGCCGTCCTCGTATTATCTTAGGTTTGAAAGTCCACCTTCGGCTTGGTCTTTCTTTTCGAGTTCGCCTTCGTCCGTCCTCGCTTTACCCTTTATTTGAAAGCCTACCTTCGGCTTAGTCTTTGTTTTCGAGTTCGCCTTCGGCCGTCCTCGTATTATTTTGTTGTTTGAAAGTCCACCTTCGGTTTTGTCTTTCTTTTTCGAGTTTGCCTTTGGCCGTCTTTATATTATCTTGGGTTTGAAAGTCCACCTTCGGCTTGGTCTTTCTTTTCGAGTTCGCCTTCGGCCATCCTCGCGTTACCCTTTATTTGAAAGCCTACCTTCAGCTTGGTCTTTCTTTTTCGAGGTCGCCTTCGGCCGTCCTCGTATTATTTTGTTGTTGGAAATTCCACCTTCGGCTTGGTCTTTCTTTTTCGAGTTTGCCTTCGGTCGTCCTTGTATTATCTTGGGTTTGAAAGTCCACCTTCGGCTTGGTCTTTCTTTTCGAGTTCGCCTTCGGCCATCCTCGTGTTACCCTTTGTTTCAAAGTCCACCTTCGGCTTGGTCTTTCTTTTTCGAGTTCGCCTTCGGTCGTCCTCGTATTATCTTAGGTTTGAAAGTCCACCTTCGGCTTGGTCTTTCTTTTCGAGTTCGCCTTCGTCCGTCCTCGCTTTACCCTTTATTTGAAAGCCTACCTTCGGCTTAGTCTTTGTTTTCGAGTTCGCCTTCGGCCGTCCTCGTATTATTTTGTTGTTTGAAAGTCCACCTTCGGTTTTGTCTTTCTTTTTCGAGTTTGCCTTTGGCCGTCTTTGTATTATCTTGGGTTTGAAAGTCCACCTTCGGCTTGGTCTTTCTTTTCGAGTTCGCCTTCGGCCGTCCCCGTATTATCTTGGGTTTGAAAGTCCACCTTCGGCTTGGTCTTTCTTTTCGAGTTCGCATTCGGCCGTCCTCGTGTTACCCTTTGTTTGAAAGTCCACCTTCGGCTTGGTCTTTCTTTTTCGAGGTCGCCTTCGGCCGTTCCCGTATTATCTTGGGTTTGAAAGTCAACCTTTGGCTTGGTCTTTCTTTTCGAGTTCGCCTTTGGCCGTCCTCGTGTTATCCTTTGTTTGAAAGTCCACCTTCGGCTTGGTCTTTCTTTTTCGAGTTCGCCTTCGGCCGTCCTCGTATTATTTTGTTGTTGGAAAGTCCACCTTCGGCTTGGTCTTTCTTTTCGAGTTCGCCTTCGGCCATCCTCGCGTTACCCTTTATTTGAAAGCCTACCTTCGGCTTGGTCTTTCTTTTCGAGTTCGCCTTCGGCCATCCTCGCGTTACCCTTTATTTGAAAGCCTACCTTCGGCTTGGTCTTTCTTTTTCGAGGTCGCCTTCGGCCGTCCTCGTATTATTTTGTTGTTGGAAACTCCACCTTCGGCTTGGTCTTTCTTTTTCGAGTTCGCCTTCGGTCGTCCATGTATTATCTTGGGTTTGAAAGTCCACCTTCGGCTTGGTCTTTCTTTTCGAGTTCGCCTTCGGCCATCCTCGTGTTACCCTTTGTTTGAAAGTCCACCTTCGGCTTGGTCTTTCTTTTTCGAGGTCTCCTTCGGCCGTCCTCGTATTATCTTGGGTTTGAAAGTCCACCTACGGCTTGGCCTTTCTTTTCGAGTTTGCCTTTGGCCGTCCTCGTGTTACCCTTTGTTTGAAAGTCCACCTTCGGCTTGGTCTTTCTTTTTCGAGTTCGCCTTCGGCCGTCCTCGTATTATCTTGGGTTTGAAAGTCCACCTACGGCTTGGCCTTTCTTTTCGAGTTTGCCTTTGGCCGTCCTCGTGTTACCCTTTGTTTGAAAGTCCACCTTCGGCTTGGTCTTTCTTTTTCGAGGTCTCCTTCGGCCGTCCTCGTATTATCTTGGGTTTGAAAGTCCACCTACGGCTTGGCCTTTCTTTTCGAGTTTGCCTTTGGCCGTCCTCGTGTTACCCTTTGTTTGAAAGTCCACCTTCGGCTTGGTCTTTCTTTTCGAGTTCGCCTTCGTCCGTCCTCGCTTTACCCTTTATTTGAAAGCCTACCTTCGGCTTAGTCTTTGTTTTCGAGTTCGCCTTCGGCCGTCCTCGTATTATTTTGTTGTTTGAAAGTCCACCTTCGGTTTTGTCTTTCTTTTTCGAGTTTGCCTTTGGCCATCTTTGTATTATCTTGGGTTTGAAAGTCCACCTTCGGCTTGGTCTTTCTTTTCGAGTTCGCCTTCGGCCATCCACGCGTTACCCTTTATTTGAAAACCTACCTTCGGCTTGGTCTTTCTTTTTCGAGGCCGCCTTCGGCCGTCCTCGTATTATTTTGTTGTTGGAAAGTCCACCTTTCGGCTTGGTATTCTTTTTTCGAGTTCGCCTTGGGCATCCTCGTGTTACCCTTTGTTTGAAAGTCCACCTTCGGTTTGGTCTTTTTTTTTCGAGGTCGCCTTCGGCCGTCCCCGTATTATCTTGGGTTTGAAAGTCTACCTTCGGCTTGGTCTTTCTTTTCGAGTTCGCCTTTGGCCGTCCTCGTGTTACCCTTTGTTTGAAAGTCCACCTTCGGCTTGGTCTTTCTTTTTCGAGTTCGCCTTCGGCCGTCCTCGTATTATCTTAGGTTTGAAAGTCCACCTTCGGCTTGGTCTTTCTTTTCGAGTTCGCCTTCGTCCGTCCTCGCTTTACCCTTTATTTGAAAGCCTACCTTCGGCTTAGTCTTTGTTTTCGAGTTCGCCTTCGGCCGTCCTCGTATTATTTTGTTGTTTGAAAGTCCACCTTCGGTTTTGTCTTTCTTTTTCGAGTTTGCCTTTGGCCGTCTTTGTATTATCTTGGGTTTGAAAGTCCACCTTCGGCTTGGTCTTTCTTTTCGAGTTCGCCTTCGGCCATCCTCGCGTTACCCTTTATTTGAAAGCCTACCTTCGGCTTGGTCTTTCTTTTTCGAGGTCGCCTTCGGCCGTCCTCGTATTATTTTGTTGTTGGAAATTCCACCTTCGGCTTGGTCTTTCTTTTTCGAGTTTGCCTTCGGTCGTCCTTGTATTATCTTGGGTTTGAAAGTCCACCTTCGGCTTGGTCTTTTTTTTCGAGTTCGCCTTCGGCCATCCTCGTGTTACCCTTTGTTTCAAAGTCCACCTTCGGCTTGGTCTTTCTTTTTCGAGTTCGCCTTCGGTCGTCCTCGTATTATCTTAGGTTTGAAAGTCCACCTTCGGCTTGGTCTTTCTTTTCGAGTTCGCCTTCGTCCGTCCTCGCTTTACCCTTTATTTGAAAGCCTACCTTCGGCTTAGTCTTTGTTTTCGAGTTCGCCTTCGGCCGTCCTCGTATTATTTTGTTGTTTGAAAGTCCACCTTCGGTTTTGTCTTTCTTTTTCGAGTTTGCCTTTGGCCGTCTTTGTATTATCTTGGGTTTGAAAGTCCACCTTCGGCTTGGTCTTTCTTTTCGAGTTCGCCTTCGGCCGTCCCCGTATTATCTTGGGTTTGAAAGTCCACCTTCGGCTTGGTCTTTCTTTTCGAGTTCGCATTCGGCCGTCCTCGTGTTACCCTTTGTTTGAAAGTCCACCTTCGGCTTGGTCTTTCTTTTTCGAGGTCGCCTTCGGCCGTTCCCGTATTATCTTGGGTTTGAAAGTCCACCTTTGGCTTGGTCTTTCTTTTCGAGTTCGCCTTTCGCCGTCCTCGTGTTATCCTTTGTTTGAAAGTCCACCTTCGGCTTGGTCTTTCTTTTTCGAGTTCGCCTTCGGCCGTCCTCGTATTATTTTGTTGTTGGAAAGTCCACCTTCGGCTTGGTCTTTCTTTTCGAGTTCGCCTTCGGCCATCCTCGCGTCACCCTTTATTTGAAAGCCTACCTTCGGCTTGGTCTTTCTTTTTCGAGGTCGCCTTCGGCCGTCCTCGTATTATTTTGTTGTTGGAAAGTCCACCTTTCGGCTTGGTATTCTTTTTTCGAGTTCGCCTTGGGCATCCTCGTGTTACCCTTTGTTTGAAAGTCCACCTTCGGTTTGGTCTTTTTTTTTCGAGGTCGCCTTCGGCCGTCCTCGTATTATCTTGGGTTTGAAAGTCCACCTTCGGCTTGGTCTTTTTTTTCGAGTTCGCATTCGGCCGTCCTCGTGTTACCCTTTGTTTGAAAGTCCACCTTCGGCTTGGTCTTTCTTTTTTGAGGTCGCCTTCGGCCATTCCCGTATTATCTTGGGTTTGAAAGTCCACCTTCGGCTTGGTCTTTCTTTTCGAGTTCGCCTTTGGCCGTCCTAGTGTTACCCTTTGTTTGAAAGTCCACCTTCGGCTTGGTCTTTCTTTTTCGAGTTCGCCTTCGGTCGTCCTCGTATTATTTTGTTGTTGGAAAGTCCACCTTCGGCTTTGTCTTTCTTTTTCGAGTTTGCCTTTGGCCGCCTTTGTATTATCTTGGGTTTGAAAGTCCACCTTCGGCTTGGTCTTTCTTTTCGAGTTTTCCTTCGGCCGTCCCCGTATTATCTTGGGTTTGAAAGTCCACCTTCGGCTTGGTCTTTCTTTTCGAGTTCGCATTCGGCCGTCCTCGTGTTACCCTTTGTTTGAAAGTCCACCTTCGGCTTGGTCTTTCTTTTTTGAGGTCGCCTTCGGCCATTCCCGTATTATCTTGGGTTTGAAAGTCCACCTTCGGCTTGGTCTTTCTTTTCGAGTTCGCCTTTGGTCGTCCTAGTGTTACCCTTTGTTTGAAAGTCCACCTTCGGCTTGGTCTTTCTTTTTCGAGTTCGCCTTCGGCCGTCCCCGTATTATTTTGTTGTTGGAAAGTCCACCTTCGGCTTGGTCTTTCTTTTTCGAGTTCGCCTTAGGTCGTCCTTGTATTATCTTGGGTTTGAAAGTCCACCTTTGGCTTGGTCTTTCTTTTCGAGTTCGCCTTCGGCCATCCTCGCGTTACCCTTTATTTGAAAGCCTACCTTCGGCTTGGTCTTTCTTTTTCGAGGTCGCCTTCGGCCGTCCTCGTATTATTTTTTTGTTGGAAATTCCACCTTCGGCTTGGTCTTTCTTTTTCGAGTTCGCCTTCAGCCGTCCTCGTATTATCTTAGGTTTGAAAGTCCACCTTCGGCTTGGTCTTTCTTTTCGAGTTCGCCTTCGGCCATCCTCGCGTTACCCTTTATTTGAAAGTCCACCTTCGGCTTGGCCTTTCTTTTTCTAGTTCGCCTTCGGTCGTCCTTGTATTATCTTGGGTTTGAAAGTCCACCTTCGGCCATCCTCGTGTTACCCTTTGTTTGAAAGTCCACCTTCGGCTTGGTCTTTCTTTTTCGAGGTCTCCTTCGGCCGTCCTCGTATTATCTTGGGTTTGAAAGTCCACCTACGGCTTGGCCTTTCTTTTCGAGTTTGCCTTTGGCCGTCCTCGTGTTACCCTTTGTTTGAAAGTCCACCTTCGGCTTGGTCTTTCTTTTTCGAGTTTGCCTTCAGCCGTCCTCGTATTATCTTAGGTTTGAAAGTCCACCTTCGGCTTGGTCTTTCTTTTCGAGTTCGCCTTCGTCCATCCTCGCTTTACCCTTTATTTGAAAGCCTACCTTCGGCTTAGTCTTTGTTTTCGAGTTCGCCTTCGGCCTTCCTCGTATTATTTTGTTGTTTGAAAGTCCAACTTCGGTTTTGTCTTTCTTTTTCGAGTTTGCCTTTGGCCGTCTTTGTATTATCTTGGGTTTGAAAGTCCACCTTCGGCTTGGTATTTCTTTTCGAGTTCGCCTTCGGCCATCCTCGTGTTACCCTTTGTTTCAAAGTCCACCTTCGGCTTGGTCTTTCTTTTTCGAGTTCGCCTTCGGCCGTCCTCGTATTATCTTAGGTTTAAAAGTCCACCTTCGGTTTGGTCTTTCTTTTCGAGTTCGCCTTCGTCCGTCCTCGCTTTGCCCTTTATTTGAAAGCCTACCTTCGGCTTAGTCTTTGTTTTCGTGTTCGCCTTCGGCCGTCCTCGTATTATTTTGTTGTTTGAAAGTCCACCTTCGGTTTTGTCTTTCTTTTTCGAGTTTGCCTTTGGCCGTCTTTGTATTATCTTGGGTTTGAAAGTCCACCTTTGGCTTGGTCTTTCTTTTCGAGTTCGCCTTCGGCCGTCCCCGTATTATCTTGGGTTTGAAAGTCCACCTTCGGCTTGGTCTTTCTTTTCGAGTTCGCATTCGGCCGTCCTCGTGTTACCCTTTGTTTGAAAGTCCACCTTCGGCTTGGTCTTTCTTTTTCGAGGTCGCCTTCGGCCGTTCCCGTATTATCTTGGGTTTGAAAGTCCACCTTCGGCTTGGTATTTCTTTTCGAGTTCGCCTTTGGCCGTCCTCGTATTATTTTGTTGTTGGAAAGTCCACCTTCGGCTTGGTCTTTGTTTTCGAGTTCGCCTTCGGCCATCCTCGCGTTACCCTTTATTTGAAAGCCTACCTTCGGCTTGGTCTTTCTTTTTCGAGGTCGCCTTCGGCCGTCCTCGTATTATTTTGTTGTTGGAAAGTCCACCTTTCGGCTTGGTATTCCTTTTTCGAGTTCGCCTTCGGTCGTCCTCGTATTATCTTAGGTTTGAAAGTCCACCTTCGGCTTGGTATTTCTTTTCGAGTTCGCCTTCGGCCGTCCTCGTGTTACCCTTTGTTTGAAAGTCCACCTTCGGCTTGGCCTTTATCTTTTGAGGTAGCCTTCGGCCGTCCTCGTATTATCTTGGGTTTGAAAGTCCACCTTCGGCTTGGTCTTCCTTTTCGAGTTCGCCTTCGGCCATCCTCATGTTACCCTTTGTTTGAAAGTCCACCTTCGGCTTGGTATTTCTTTTCGAGTTCGCCTTCGGCCGTCCTCGTGTTACCCTTTGTTTGAAAGTCCACCTTCGGCTTGGCCTTTATCTTTTGAGGTAGCCTTCGGCCGTCCTCGTATTATCTTGGGTTTGAAAGTCCACCTTCGGCTTGGTCTTCCTTTTCGAGTTCGCCTTCGGCCATCCTCATGTTACCCTTTGTTTGAAAGTCCACCTTCGGCTTGGTATTTCTTTTCGAGTTCGCCTTCGGCCGTCCTCGTGTTACCCTTTGTTTGAAAGTCCACCTTCGGCTTGGCCTTTATCTTTTGAGGTAGCCTTCGGCCGTCCTCGTATTATCTTGGGTTGGAAAGTCCACCTTCGGCTTGGTCTTCCTTTTCGAGTTCGCCTTCGGCCATCCTCGTGTTACCCTTTGTTTGAAAGTCCACCTTCGGCTTGGTCTTTCTTTTTCGAGGTCGCCTTCGGCCGTCCTCGTATTATCTTGGGTTTGAAAGTCCACCTTCGACTTGGTCTTTCTTTTCGAGTTCGCCTTTGACCGTCCTCGTGTTACCTTTTGTTTGAAAGTCCACCTTCGGCTTGGTCTTTTTATTTCGAATTCGCCTTCGGCCGTCCTCGTGTTACCCTTTGTGTGAAAGTCTACCTTCGACTTGGTCTTTCTTTTCGAGTTCGCCTTCGGCCATCGTCGTATTATCTTGGGTTTGAAAGTCCACCTTCGGGTTGGTCTTTCTTTTTCGAATTCGCCTTCGGTCGTCCTCGTATTATCTTGGGTTTGAAAGTCCACCATCGGCTTGGTCTTTCTTTTCGAGTTCGCCTTCGGCCGTCCTCGTGTTACCCTTTGTGTGAAAGTCTACCTTCGACTTGGTCTTTCTTTTCGAGTTCGCCTTCGGCCGTCGTCGTATTATCTTGGGTTTGAAAGTCCACCTTCGACTTGGTCTTTCTTTTCGAGTTCGCCTTCGGTCGTCCTCGTATTATCTTGGGTTTGAAAGTCCACCATCGGCTTGGTCTTTCTTTTCGAGTTCGCCTTCGGCCGTCCTCGTGTTACCCTTTGTGTGAAAGTCTACCTTCGACTTGGACTTTCTTTTCGAGTTCTCCTTCGGCCGTCCTCGTATTATCTTAGGTTTGAAAGTCCACCTTCGACTTGGTCTTTCTTTTCGAGTTCGCCTTCGTCCATCCTCGCGTTACCCTTTATTTGAAAGCCTACCTTCGGCTTAGTCTTTCTTTTCGAGTTCGCCTTCGGCCGTCCTCGTATTATTTTGTTGTTGGAAAGTCCACCTTCGGCTTGGTCTTTCTTTTTCGAGTTCGCCTTCGGTCGTCCTTGTATTATCTTGGGTTAGAAAGTCCACCTTCGGCTTGGTCTTTCTTTTCGAGTTCGCCTTCGGCCATCCTCGTGTTACCCTTTGTTTGAAAGTCCACCTTCGGCTTGGCCTTTATCTTTTGAGGTAGCCTTCGGCCGTCCTCGTATTATCTTGGGTTTGAAAGTCCACCTTCGGCTTAGTCTTTCTTTTCGAGTTCGCCTTGGGCATCCTCGTGTTACCCTGTATTTGAAAGTCCACCTTCGGCTTGGTCTTTCTTTTTCGAGTTCGCCTTCGGTCGTCCTTGTATTATCTTGGGTTTGAAAGTCCACCTTTGGCTTGGTCTTTCTTTTCGAGTTCGCCTTCGGCCATCCTCGTGTTACCCTTTGTTTCAAAGTCCACATTTGGGTTGGTCTTTCTTTTTCGAGTTCGCCTTCGGCCGTCCTCGTATTATCTTAGGTTTGAAAGTCCACCTTCGGTTTGGTCTTTCTTTTCGAGTTCGCCTTCGTCCGTCCTCGCTTTGCCCTTTATTTGAAAGCCTACCTTCGGCTTAGTCTTTGTTTTCGTGTTCGCTTTCGGCCGTCCTCGTATTATTTTGTTGTTTGAAAGTCCACCTTCGGTTTTGTCTTTCTTTTTCGAGTTTGCCTTTGGCCGTCTTTGTATTATCTTGGGTTTGAAAGTCCACCTTTGGCTTGGTCTTTCTTTTCGAGTTCGCCTTCGGCCGTCCCCGTATTATCTTGGGTTTGAAAGTCCACCTTCGGCTTGGTCTTTCTTTTCGAGTTCGCATTCGGCCGTCCTCGTGTTACCCTTTGTTTGAAAGTCCACCTTCGGCTTGGTCTTTCTTTTTCGAGGTCGCCTTCGGCCGTTCCCGTATTATCTTGGGTTTGAAACTCCACCTTCGGCTTGGTCTTTCTTTTCGAGTTCGCCTTTGGCCGTCCTCGTATTATTTTGTTGTTGGAAAGTCCACCTTCGGCTTGGTCTTTGTTTTCGAGTTCGCCTTCGGCCATCCTCGCGTTACCCTTTATTTGAAAGCCTACCTTCGGCTTGGTCTTTCTTTTTCGAGGTCGCCTTCGGCCGTCCTCGTATTATTTTGTTGTTGGAAAGTCCACCTTTCGGCTTGGTATTCCTTTTTCGAGTTCGCCTTCGGTCGTCCTCGTATTATCTTAGGTTTGAAAGTCCACCTTCGGCTTGGTATTTCTTTTCGAGTTCGCCTTCGGCCGTCCTCGTGTTACCCTTTGTTTGAAAGTCCACCTTCGGCTTGGCCTTTATCTTTTGAGGTAGCCTTCGGCCGTCCTCGTATTATCTTGGGTTTGAAAGTCCACCTTCGGCTTGGTCTTCCTTTTCGAGTTCGCCTTCGGCCATCCTCATGTTACCCTTTGTTTGAAAGTCCACCTTCGGCTTGGTATTTCTTTTCGAGTTCGCCTTCGGCCGTCCTCGTGTTACCCTTTGTTTGAAAGTCCACCTTCGGCTTGGCCTTTATCTTTTGAGGTAGCCTTCGGCCGTCCTCGTATTATCTTGGGTTGGAAAGTCCACCTTCGGCTTGGTCTTCCTTTTCGAGTTCGCCTTCGGCCATCCTCGTGTTACCCTTTGTTTGAAAGTCCACCTTCGGCTTGGTCTTTCTTTTTCGAGGTCGCCTTCGGCCGTCCTCGTATTATCTTGGGTTTGAAAGTCCACCTTCGACTTGGTCTTTCTTTTCGAGTTCGCCTTTGACCGTCCTCGTGTTACCTTTTGTTTGAAAGTCCACCTTCGGCTTGGTCTTTTTATTTCGAATTCGCCTTCGGCCGTCCTCGTGTTACCCTTTGTGTGAAAGTCTACCTTCGACTTGGTCTTTCTTTTCGAGTTCGCCTTCGGCCATCGTCGTATTATCTTGGGTTTGAAAGTCCACCTTCGGGTTGGTCTTTCTTTTTCGAATTCGCCTTCGGTCGTCCTCGTATTATCTTGGGTTTGAAAGTCCACCATCGGCTTGGTCTTTCTTTTCGAGTTCGCCTTCGGCCGTCCTCGTGTTACCCTTTGTGTGAAAGTCTACCTTCGACTTGGTCTTTCTTTTCGAGTTCGCCTTCGGCCGTCGTCGTATTATCTTGGGTTTGAAAGTCCACCTTCGACTTGGTCTTTCTTTTCGAGTTCGCCTTCGGTCGTCCTCGTATTATCTTGGGTTTGAAAGTCCACCATCGGCTTGGTCTTTCTTTTCGAGTTCGCCTTCGGCCGTCCTCGTGTTACCCTTTGTGTGAAAGTCTACCTTCGACTTGGACTTTCTTTTCGAGTTCTCCTTCGGCCGTCCTCGTATTATCTTAGGTTTGAAAGTCCACCTTCGACTTGGTCTTTCTTTTCGAGTTCGCCTTCGTCCATCCTCGCGTTACCCTTTATTTGAAAGCCTACCTTCGGCTTAGTCTTTCTTTTCGAGTTCGCCTTCGGCCGTCCTCGTATTATTTTGTTGTTGGAAAGTCCACCTTCGGCTTGGTCTTTCTTTTTCGAGTTCGCCTTCGGTCGTCCTTGTATTATCTTGGGTTAGAAAGTCCACCTTCGGCTTGGTCTTTCTTTTCGAGTTCGCCTTCGGCCATCCTCGTGTTACCCTTTGTTTGAAAGTCCACCTTCGGCTTGGCCTTTATCTTTTGAGGTAGCCTTCGGCCGTCCTCGTATTATCTTGGGTTTGAAAGTCCACCTTCGGCTTAGTCTTTCTTTTCGAGTTCGCCTTGGGCATCCTCGTGTTACCCTGTATTTGAAAGTCCACCTTCGGCTTGGTCTTTCTTTTTCGAGTTCGCCTTCGGTCGTCCTTGTATTATCTTGGGTTTGAAAGTCCACCTTTGGCTTGGTCTTTCTTTTCGAGTTCGCCTTCGGCCATCCTCGTGTTACCCTTTGTTTCAAAGTCCACATTTGGGTTGGTCTTTCTTTTTCGAGTTCGCCTTCGGCCGTCCTCGTATTATCTTAGGTTTGAAAGTCCACCTTCGGTTTGGTCTTTCTTTTCGAGTTCGCCTTCGTCCGTCCTCGCTTTGCCCTTTATTTGAAAGCCTACCTTCGGCTTAGTCTTTGTTTTCGTGTTCGCTTTCGGCCGTCCTCGTATTATTTTGTTGTTTGAAAGTCCACCTTCGGTTTTGTCTTTCTTTTTCGAGTTTGCCTTTGGCCGTCTTTGTATTATCTTGGGTTTGAAAGTCCACCTTTGGCTTGGTCTTTCTTTTCGAGTTCGCCTTCGGCCGTCCCCGTATTATCTTGGGTTTGAAAGTCCACCTTCGGCTTGGTCTTTCTTTTCGAGTTCGCATTCGGCCGTCCTCGTGTTACCCTTTGTTTGAAAGTCCACCTTCGGCTTGGTCTTTCTTTTTCGAGGTCGCCTTCGGCCGTTCCCGTATTATCTTGGGTTTGAAACTCCACCTTCGGCTTGGTCTTTCTTTTCGAGTTCGCCTTTGGCCGTCCTCGTATTATTTTGTTGTTGGAAAGTCCACCTTCGGCTTGGTCTTTGTTTTCGAGTTCGCCTTCGGCCATCCTCGCGTTACCCTTTATTTGAAAGCCTACCTTCGGCTTGGTCTTTCTTTTTCGAGGTCGCCTTCGGCCGTCCTCGTATTATTTTGTTGTTGGAAAGTCCACCTTTCGGCTTGGTATTCCTTTTTCGAGTTCGCCTTCGGTCGTCCTCGTATTATCTTAGGTTTGAAAGTCCACCTTCGGCTTGGTATTTCTTTTCGAGTTCGCCTTCGGCCGTCCTCGTGTTACCCTTTGTTTGAAAGTCCACCTTCGGCTTGGCCTTTATCTTTTGAGGTAGCCTTCGGCCGTCCTCGTATTATCTTGGGTTTGAAAGTCCACCTTCGGCTTGGTCTTCCTTTTCGAGTTCGCCTTCGGCCATCCTCATGTTACCCTTTGTTTGAAAGTCCACCTTCGGCTTGGTATTTCTTTTCGAGTTCGCCTTCGGCCGTCCTCGTGTTACCCTTTGTTTGAAAGTCCACCTTCGGCTTGGCCTTTATCTTTTGAGGTAGCCTTCGGCCGTCCTCGTATTATCTTGGGTTTGAAAGTCCACCTTCGGCTTGGTCTTCCTTTTCGAGTTCGCCTTCGGCCATCCTCGTGTTACCCTTTGTTTGAAAGTCCACCTTCGGCTTGGTCTTTCTTTTTCGAGGTCGCCTTCGGCCGTCCTCGTATTATCTTGGGTTTGAAAGTCCACCTTCGACTTGGTCTTTCTTTTCGAGTTCGCCTTTGACCGTCCTCGTGTTACCTTTTGTTTGAAAGTCCACCTTCGGCTTGGTCTTTTTATTTCGAATTCGCCTTCGGCCGTCCTCGTATTATCTTGGGTTTGAAAGTCCACCATCGGCTTGGTATTTCTTTTCGAGTTCGTCTTCGGCCGTCCTCGTGTTACCCTTTGTGTGAAAGTCTACCTTCGACTTGGTCTTTCTTTTCGAGTTCGCCTTCGGCCATCGTCGTATTATCTTGGGTTTGAAAGTCCACCTTCGGGTTGGTCTTTCTTTTTCGAATTCGCCTTCGGTCGTCCTCGTATTATCTTGGGTTTGAAAGTCCACCATCGGCTTGGTCTTTCTTTTCGAGTTCGCCTTCGGCCGTCCTCGTGTTACCCTTTGTGTGAAAGTCTACCTTCGACTTGGACTTTCTTTTCGAGTTCTCCTTCGGCCGTCCTCGTATTATCTTAGGTTTGAAAGTCCACCTTCGACTTGGTCTTTCTTTTCGAGTTCGCCTTCGTCCATCCTCGCGTTACCCTTTATTTGAAAGCCTACCTTCGGCTTAGTCTTTCTTTTCGAGTTCGCCTTCGGCCGTCCTCGTATTATTTTGTTGTTGGAAAGTCCACCTTCGGCTTGGTCTTTCTTTTTCGAGTTCGCCTTCGGTCGTCCTTGTATTATCTTGGGTTAGAAAGTCCACCTTCGGCTTGGTCTTTCTTTTCGAGTTCGCCTTCGGCCATCCTCGTGTTACCCTTTGTTTGAAAGTCCACCTTCGGCTTGGCCTTTATCTTTTGAGGTAGCCTTCGGCCGTCCTCGTATTATCTTGGGTTTGAAAGTCCACCTTCGGCTTAGTCTTTCTTTTCGAGTTCGCCTTGGGCATCCTCGTGTTACCCTGTATTTGAAAGTCCACCTTCGGCTTGGTCTTTCTTTTCGAGTTCGCCTTTGGCCGTCCTCGTGTTACCCTTTGTTTGAAAGTCCACCTTCGGCTTGGTCTTTCTTTTTCGAGTTCGCCTTCGGCCGTCCTCGTATTATCTTAGGTTTGAAGTCCACCTTCGGCTTGGTCTTTCTTTTCGAGTTCTCCTTCGTCCATCCTCGCTTTACCCTTTATTTGAAAGCCTACCTTCGGCTTAGTCTTTCTTTTCGAGTTCGCCTTCGGCCGTCCTCGTATTATTTTGTTGTTTGAAAGTCCACCTTCGGCTTTGTCTTTCTTTTTCGAGTTTGCCTTTGGCCGCCTTTGTATTATCTTGGGTTTGAAAGTCCACCTTCGGCTTGGTCTTTCTTTTCGAGTTCGCCTTCGGCCGTCCCCGTATTATCTTGGGTTTGAAAGTCCACCTTCGGCTTGGTCTTTCTTTTCGAGTTCGCATTCGGCCGTCCTCGTGTTACCCTTTGTTTGAAAGTCCACCTTCGGCTTGGTCTTTCTTTTTTGAGGTCGCCTTCGGCCATTCCCGTATTATCTTGGGTTTGAAAGTCCACCTTCGGCTTGGTCTTTCTTTTCGAGTTCGCCTTTGGCCGTCCTAGTGTTACCCTTTGTTTGAAAGTCCACCTTCGGCTTGGTCTTTCTTTTTCGAGTTCGCCTTCGGCCGTCCTCGTATTATTTTGTTGTTGGAAAGTCCACCTTCGGCTTGGTATTTCTTTTTCGAGTTCGCCTTCGGTCGTCCTTGTATTATCTTGGGTTTGAAAGTCCACCTTCGGCTTGGTCTTTCTTTTCGAGTTCGCCTTCGGCCATCCTCGCGTTACCCTTTATTTGAAAGCCTACCTTCGGCTTGGTCTTTCTTTTTCGAGGTCGCCTTCGGCCGTCCTCGTATTATTTTGTTGTTGGAAAGTCCACCTTCGGCTTGGTATTTCTTTTTCGAGTTCGCCTTCGGTCGTCCATGTATTATCTTGGGTTTGAAAGTCCACCTTCGGCTTGGTCTTTCTTTTCGAGTTCGCCTTCGGCCATCCTCGTGTTACCCTTTGTTTGAAAGTCCACCTTCGGCTTGGTCTTTCTTTTTCGACGTCTCCTTCGGCCGTCCTCGTATTATCTTGGGTTTGAAAGTCCACCTACGGCTTGGCCTTTCTTTTCGAGTTTGCCTTCGGCCGTCCCCGTGTTACCCTTTGTGTGAAAGTCTACCTTCGGCTTAGTCTTTCTTTTCGAGTTCACCTTCGGCCGTTCTCGAATTATCTTGGGTTTGAAAGCCCACCTTCGGCTTGGTCTTTCTTTTTCGAGTTCGCCTTTGGTCGTCCTTGTATTATCTTGGGTTTGAAAGTCCACCTTCGGCTTGGTATTTCATTTCGAGTTCGCCTTCGGCCGTCCTCGTGTTTCCCTTTGTTTGAAAGTCCACCTTCGGCTTGGCCTTTATTTTTTGAGGTCGCCTTCGGCCGTCCTCGTATTATCTTGGGTTTGAAAGTCCACCTTCGGCTTGGCCTTTCTTTTCGAGTTTGCCTTCTGCCATCCTCATGGTCCCCTTTGTTTGAAAGTCCACCTTCGGCTTGGTCTTTCTTTTTCGAGGCCGCCTTCGGCCGTCCTCGTATTATCTTGGGTTTGAAAGTCCACCTTCTGGTTGGTCTTTCTTTTCGAGTTCGCCTTTGGCCGTCCTCGTGTTACCCTTTGTTTGAAAGTCCACCTTCGGCTTGGTCTTTATTTTTCAAGTTCGCCTTCGGCCGTCCTCATATTATCTTAGGTTTGAAAGTCCACCTTCGACTTGGTCTTTCTTTTCGAGTTCGCCTTCGGCCATCCTCGCGTTACCCTTTATTTGAAAGCCTACCTTCGGCTTAGTCTTTCTTTTCGAGTTCGCCTTCGGCCGTCCTCGTATTATTTTGTTGTTGGAAAGTCCACCTTCGGCTTGGTCTTTCTTTTCGAGTTCGCCTTCGGGCGTCCTCATGTTACCCTTTGTTTGAAAGTCTACCTTCGGCTTAGTCTTTCTTTTCGAGTTCGCCTTTGGCCGTCCTCATATTATTTTGTTGTTGGAAAGTCCACCTACGGTTTGGTCTTTCTTTTCGAGTTCGCCTTCGGCCGTCCTCGTGTTACCCTTTGTTTGAAAGTCCACCTTCGACGTGGTCCTTCTTTTTCGAATTCGCCTTCGTCCGTCCTCGTATTATCTTTGGTTTGAAAGTCCACCATCGGCTTGATCTTTCTTTTCGAGTTCGCCTTCGGCCGTCCTCGTGTTACCCTTTGTGTGAAAGTCTACCTTCGACTTGGTCTTTCTTTTCGAGTTCGCCTTCGGCCCTCGTCGTATTATCTTGGGTTTCAAAGTCCACCTTCGGTTGTTCTTTCTTTTCGAGTTCTCCTTCGGCCGTCCTCGTATTATTTTGTTGTTGGAAAGTCCACCTTCGGCTTGGTCTATCTTTTTCGAGTTGACCTTCGGCTTGGTCTTTCTTTTCTAGTTCGCCTTCGGTCGTCCTCGCTTTACCCTTTATTTGAAAGCCTACCTTCGGCTTAGTCTTTCTTTTCGAGTTCGCCTTCGGCCGTCCTCGTATTATTTTGTTGTTTGAAAGTCCACCTTCAGCTTTGTCTTTCTTTTTTTCGAGTTCGCCTTCGGCCGTCCTTGTATTATCTTGGGTTTGAAAGTCCACCTTCGGCTTGGTCTTTCTTTTCGAGTTCGCCTTTGGCCGTCCTAGTGTTACCCTTTGTTTGAAAGTCCACCTTCGGCTTGGTCTTTCTTTTTCGAGTTCGCCTTCGGCCGTCCTCGTATTATTTTGTTGTTGGAAAGTCCACCTTCGGCTTGGTCTTTCTTTTTCGAGTTCGCCTTCGGTCGTCCTTGTATTATCTTGGGTTTGAAAGTCCACCTTCGGCTTGGTCTTTCTTTTCGAGTTCGCCTTCGGCCATCCTCGCGTTACCCTTTATTTGAAAGCCTACCTTCGGCTTGGTCTTTCTTTTTCGAGGTCGCCTTCGGCCATCCTCGTATTACTTTGTTGTTGGAAAGTCCACCTTCGGCTTGGTATTTCTTTTTCGAGTTCGCCTTCGGTCGTCCATGTATTATCTTGGGTTTGAAAGTCCACCTTCGGCTTGGTCTTTCTTTTCGAGTTCGCCTTCGGCCATCCTCGTGTTACCCTTTGTTTGAAAGTCCACCTTCGGCTTGGTCTTTCTTTTTCGAGTTCGCCTTCGGCCGTCCTCGTATTATCTTAGGTTTGAAAGTCCACCTTCGGCTTGGTCTTTCTTTTCGAGTTCGCCTTAGGTTGTCCTCGTATTATTTGGTTGTTGGAAAATCCACCTTCAGCTTGGTCTTTCTTTTTGAGTTCGCCTTCGGCCGTCCTCGTGTTACCCTTTGTTTGAATCGGTCGTCCTCGTATTATCTTGGGTTTGAAAGTCCACCATCGGCTTGGTCTTTCTTTTCGAGTTTGCCTTCGGCCGTCCCCGTGTTACCCTTTGTGTGAAAGTCTACCTTCGGCTTAGTGTTTCTTTTCGAGTTCACCTTCGGCCGTTCTCGAATTATCTTGGGTTTGAAAGTCCACCTTCGGCTTGGTCTTTCTTTTTCGAGTTCGCCTTTGGTCGTCCTTGTATTATCTTGGGTTTGAAAGTCCACCTTCGGCTTGGTATTTCTTTTCGAGTTCGCCTTCGGCCGTCCTCGTGTTTCCCTTTGTTTGAAAGTCCACCTTCGGCTTGGCCTTTATTTTTTGAGGTCGCCTTCGGCCGTCCTCGTATTATCTTGGGTTTGAAAGTCCACCTTCGGCTTGGCCTTTCTTTTCGAGTTTGCCTTCTGCCATCCTCATGGTCCCCTTTGTTTGAAAGTCCACCTTCGGCTTGGTCTTTCTTTTTCGAGGCCGCCTTCGGCCGTCCTCGTATTATCTTGGGTTTGAAAGTCCACCTTCTGGTTGGTCTTTCTTTTCGAGTTCGCCTTTGGCCGTCCTCGTGTTACCCTTTGTTTGAAAGTCCACCTTCGGCTTGGTCTTTATTTTTCAAGTTCGCCTTCGGCCGTCCTCATATTATCTTAGGTTTGAAAGTCCACCTTCGACTTGGTCTTTCTTTTCGAGTTCGCCTTCGGCCATCCTCGCGTTACCCTTTATTTGAAAGCCTACCTTCGGCTTAGTCTTTCTTTTCGAGTTCGCCTTCGGCCGTCCTCATATTATTTTGTTGTTGGAAAGTCCACCTACGGCTTGGTCTTTCTTTTCGAGTTCGCCTTCGGCCGTCCTCGTGTTACCCTTTGTTTGAAAGTCCACCTTCGGCGTGGTCCTTCTTTTTCGAATTCGCCTTCGTCCGTCCTCGTATTATCTTTGGTTTGAAAGTCCACCATCGGCTTGATCTTTCTTTTCGAGTTCGCCTTCGGCCGTCCTCGTGTTACCCTTTGTGTGAAAGTCTACTTTCGACTTGGTCTTTCTTTTCGAGTTCGCCTTCGGCCCTCGTCGTATTATCTTGGGTTTGAAAGTCCACCTTCGGTTGTTCTTTCTTTTCGAGTTCACCTTCGGCCGTCCTCGTATTATTTTGTTGTTGGAAAGTCCACCTTCGGCTTGGTCTTTCTTTTTCGAGTTCGCCTTCGGTCGTCCTTGTATTATCTTGGGTTTGAAAGTCCACCTTCGGCTTGGTCTTTCTTTTCGAGTTCGCCTTCGGCCATCCTCGCGTTACCCTTTATTTGAAAGCCTACCTTCGGCTTGGTCTTTCTTTTTCGAGGTCGCCTTCGGCCATCCTCGTATTACTTTGTTGTTGGAAAGTCCACCTTCGGCTTGGTATTTCTTTTTCGAGTTCGCCTTCGGTCGTCCATGTATTATCTTGGGTTTGAAAGTCCACCTTCGGCTTGGTCTTTCTTTTCGAGTTCGCCTTCGGCCATCCTCGTGTTACCCTTTGTTTGAAAGTCCACCTTCGGCTTGGTCTTTCTTTTTCGAGTTCGCCTTCGGCCGTCCTCGTATTATCTTAGGTTTGAAAGTCCACCTTCGGCTTGGTCTTTCTTTTCGAGTTCGCCTTAGGTTGTCCTCGTATTATTTGGTTGTTGGAAAATCCACCTTCAGCTTGGTCTTTCTTTTCGAGTTCGCCTTCGGCCGTCCTCGTGTTACCCTTTGTTTGAATCGGTCGTCCTCGTATTATCTTGGGTTTGAAAGTCCACCATCGGCTTGGTCTTTCTTTTCGAGTTTGCCTTCGGCCGTCCCCGTGTTACCCTTTGTGTGAAAGTCTACCTTCGGCTTAGTGTTTCTTTTCGAGTTCACCTTCGGCCGTTCTCGAATTATCTTGGGTTTGAAAGTCCACCTTCGGCTTGGTCTTTCTTTTTCGAGTTCGCCTTTGGTCGTCCTTGTATTATCTTGGGTTTGAAAGTCCACCTTCGGCTTGGTATTTCTTTTCGAGTTCGCCTTCGGCCGTCCTCGTGTTTCCCTTTGTTTGAAAGTCCACCTTCGGCTTGGCCTTTATTTTTTGAGGTCGCCTTCGGCCGTCCTCGTATTATCTTGGGTTTGAAAGTCCACCTTCGGCTTGGCCTTTCTTTTCGAGTTTGCCTTCTGCCATCCTCATGGTCCCCTTTGTTTGAAAGTCCACCTTCGGCTTGGTCTTTCTTTTTCGAGGCCGCCTTCGGCCGTCCTCGTATTATCTTGGGTTTGAAAGTCCACCTTCTGGTTGGTCTTTCTTTTCGAGTTCGCCTTTTGCCGTCCTCGTGTTACCCTTTGTTTGAAAGTCCACCTTCGGCTTGGTCTTTATTTTTCAAGTTCGCCTTCGGCCGTCCTCTTATTATCTTAGGTTTGAAAGTCCACCTTCGACTTGGTCTTTCTTTTCGAGTTCGCCTTCGGCCATCCTCGCGTTACCCTTTATTTGAAAGCCTACCTTCGGCTTAGTCTTTCTTTTCGAGTTCGCCTTCGGCCGTCCTCATATTATTTTGTTGTTGGAAAGTCCACCTACGGCTTGGTCTTTCTTTTCGAGTTCGCCTTCGGCCGTCCTCGTGTTACCCTTTGTTTGAAAGTCCACCTTCGGCGTGGTCCTTCTTTTTCGAATTCGCCTTCGTCCGTCCTCGTATTATCTTTGGTTTGAAAGTCCACCATCGGCTTGATCTTTCTTTTCGAGTTCGCCTTCGGCCGTCCTCGTGTTACCCTTTGTGTGAAAGTCTACTTTCGACTTGGTCTTTCTTTTCGAGTTCGCCTTCGGCCCTCGTCGTATTATCTTGGGTTTGAAAGTCCACCTTCGGTTGTTCTTTCTTTTCGAGTTCTCCTTCGGCCGTCCTCGTATTATTTTGTTGTTGGAAAGTCCACCTTCGGCTTGGTCTATCTTTTTCGAGTTCACCTTCGGCCGTCCTCGTATTATCTTAGGTTTGAAAGTCCACCTTCGGCTTGGTCTTTCTTTTCGAGTTCGCCTTCGGTCGTCCTCGCTTTACCCTTTATTTGAAAGCCTACCTTCGGCTTAGTCTTTCTTTTCGAGTTCGCCTTCGGCCGTCCTCGTATTATTTTGTTGTTTGAAAGTCCACCTTCAGCTTTGTCTTTCTTTTTTTCGAGTTCGCCTTCGGCCGTCCTTGTATTACCTTGGGTTTGAAAGTCCACCTTCGGCTTGGTCTTTCTTTTCGAGTTCGCCTTTGGCCGTCCTAGTGTTACCCTTTGTTTGAAAGTCCACCTTCGGCTTGGTCTTTCTTTTTTGAGTTCGCCTTCGGCCGTCCTCGTATTATTTTGTTGTTGGAAAGTCCACCTTCGGCTTGGTCTTTCTTTTTCGAGTTCGCCTTCGGTCGTCCTTGTATTATCTTGGGTTTGAAAGTCCACCTTCGGCTTGGTCTTTCTTTTCGAGTTCGCCTTCGGCCATCCTCGCGTTACCCTTTATTTGAAAGCCTACCTTCGGCTTGGTCTTTCTTTTTCGAGGTCGCCTTCGGCCGTCCTCGTATTACTTTGTTGTTGGAAAGTCCACCTTCGGCTTGGTATTTCTCTTTCGAGTTCGCCTTCGGTCGTCCATGTATTATCTTGGGTTTAAAAGTCCACCTTCGGCTTGGTCTTTCTTTTCGAGTTCGCCTTCGGCCATCCTCGTGTTACCCTTTGTTTGAAAGTCCACCTTCGGCTTGGTCTTTCTTTTTCGAGGTCTCCTTCTGCCGTCCTCGTATTATCTTGGGTTTGAAAGTCCACCTACGGCTTGGCCTTTCTTTTCGAGTTTGCCTTTGGCCGTCCTCGTGTTACCCTTTGTTTGAAAGTCCACCTTCGGCTTGGTCTTTCTTTTTCGAGTTCCCCTTCGGCCGTCCTCGTATTATCTTAGGTTTGAAAGTCCACCTTCGGCTTGGTCTTTCTTTTCGAGTTCGCCTTCGTCCTTCCTCGCTTTACCCTTTATTTGAAAGCCTACCTTCGGCTTAGTCTTTGTTTTCGAGTTCGCCTTCGGCCGTCCTCGTATTATTTTGTTATTTGAAAGTCCACCTTCGGTTTTGTCTTTCTTTTTCGAGTTTGCCTTTGGCCATCTTTGTATTATCTTGGGTTTGAAAGTCCACCTTCGGCTTGGTCTTTCTTTTCGATTTCGCCTTCGGCCATCCACGCGTTACCCTTTAGTTGAAAGCCTACCTTCGGCTTGGTCTTTCTTTTTCGAGGCCGCCTTCGGCCGTCCTCGTATTATTTTGTTGTTGGAAAGTCCGCCTTCGGCTTGGTCTTTCTTTTTCTAGTTCGCCTTCGGTCGTCCTTGTATTATCTTGGGTTTGAAAGTCCACCTTCGGCTTGGTCTTTCTTTTCGAGTTCGCCTTCGGCCGTCCCCGTATTATCTTGGGTTTGAAAGTCCACCTTCGGCTTGGTCTTTCTTTTCGAGTTCGCCTTCGGTCATCCTCGTGTTACCCTTTGTTTGAAAGTCCACCTTCGGCTTGGTCTTTCTTTTTCGAGTTCGCCTTCGGCCGTCCTCGTATTATCTTAGGTTTGAAAGTCCACCTTCGGCTTGGTCTTTCTTTTCGAGTTCGCCTTCGTCCGTCCTCGCTTTACCCTATATTTGAAAGCCTACCTTCGGCTTAGTCTTTGTTTTCGAGTTCGCCTTCGGCCGTCCTCGTATTATTTTGTTGTTTGAAAGTCCACCTTCGGTTTTGTCTTTCTTTTTCGAGTTTGCCTTTGGCCGTCTTTGTATTATCTTGGGTTTGAAAGTCCACCTTCGGCTTGGTCTTTCTTTTCGAGTTCGCCTTCGGCCGTCCCCGTATTATCTTGGGTTTGAAAGTCCACCTTCAGCTTGGTCTTTCTTTTCGAGTTCGCATTCGGCCGTTCTCGTGTTACCCTTTATTTGAAAGTCCACCTTCGGCTTGGTCTTTCTTTTTTGAGGTCGCCTTCGGCCGTTCCCGTATTATCTTGGGTTTGAAAGTCCACCTTCGGCTTGGTCTTTCTTTTCGAGTTCGCCTTTGGCCGTCCTTGTGTTGTCCTTTGTTTGAAAGTCCACCTTCGGCTTGGTCTTTCTTTTTCGAGTTCGCCTTCGGCCGTCCTCGTATTATTTTGTTGTTGGAAAGTCCACCTTCGGCATGGTCTTTCTTTTCGAGTTCGCCTTCGGCCATCCTCGCGTTACCCTTTATTTGAAAGCCTACCTTCGGCTTGGTCTTTCTTTTTCGAGGTCGCCTTCGGCAGTCCTCTTAATATTTTGTTGTTGGAAGGTCCACCTTCGGCTTGGTCTTTCTTTTTCGAGTTCGCCTTCGGTCATGGTTGTATTATCTTGGGTTTGAAAGTCCACCTTCGCCTTGGTCTTTCTTTTCAAGTTCGCCTTCGGACATCCTCGTGTTACCCTTTGTTTGAAAGTCCACCTTCGGCTTGGTCTTTCTTTTTCGAGGTCGCCTTCGGCCGTCCTCGTATTATCTTGGGTTTGAAAGTCCACCTATGGCTTGGCCTTTCTTTTCGAGTTCGCCTTTGGCCGTCCTCGTGTTACCCTTTGTTTGAAAGTCCACCTTCGGTATGGTCTTTCTTTTTCGAGTTCGCCTTCGGCCGTCCTCGTATTATCTTAGGTTTGAAAGTCCACCTTCGGTTGGTCTTTCTTTTCGAGTTCGCCTTCGGTCGTCCTCTCTTTACCCTTTATTTGAAAGCCTACCTTCGGCTTAGTCTTTCTTTTCGAGTTCCCCTTCGGCCGTCCTCGTATTATTTTGTTGTTTGAAAGTCCACCTTAAGCTTTGTCTTTCTTTTTTTCGAGTTCGCCTTCGGCCGTCCTTGTATTATCTTGGGTTTGAAAGTCCACCTTCGGCTTGGTCTTTCTTTTTGAGTTCGCCTTCGGCCGTCCCCGTATTATCTTGGGTTTGAAAGTCCACCTTCGGCTTGGTCTTTTTTTTCGAGTTCGCCTTCGGCCGTCCTCGCGTTAGCCTTTGTTTGAAAGTCTACCTTCGGCTTAGTCTTTCTTTTCGAGTTCGCCTTAGGTTGTCCTCGTATTATTTTGTTGTTGGAAAATCCACCTTCGGCTTGGTCTTTCTTTTCGAGTTCGCCTTCGGCCGTCCTCGTGTTACCCTTTGTTTGAATCGGTCGTCCTCGTATTATCTTGGGTTTGAAAGTCCACCATCGGCTTGGTCTTTCTTTTCGAGTTTGCCTTCGGCCGTCCCCGTGTTACCCTTTGTGTGAAAGTCTACCTTCGGCTTAGTCTTTCTTTTCGAGTTCACCTTCGGCCGTTCTCGAATTATCTTGGGTTTGAAAGTCCACCTTCGGCTTGGTCTTTCTTTTTCGAGTTCGCCTTTGGTCGTCCTTGTATTATCTTGGGTTTGAAAGTCCACCTTCGGCTTGGTATTTCTTTTCGAGTTCGCCTTTGGCCGTCCTCGTGTTACCCTTTGTTTGAAAGTCCACCTTCGGCTTGGTCTTTCTTTTTCGAGTTCGCCTTCGGACGTCGTCGTATTATCTTAGGTTTGAAAGTCCACCTTCGACTTGGTCTTTCTTTTCGAGTTCGCCTTCGGACATCCTCGCGTTACCCTTTATTTGAAAGCCTTCCTTCGGCTTAGTCTTTCTTTTCGAGTTTGCCTTCGGCCGTCCTCGTATTATTTTGTTGTTGGAAAGTCCACATTCGGCTTGGTCTTTCTTTTCGAGTTAGCCTTCGGCCGTCCTCATGTTACCCTTTGTTTGAAAGTCTACCTTCGGCTTAGTCTTTCTTTTCGAGTTCGCCTTCGGCCGTTCTCATATTATTTTGTTGTTGGAAAGTCCACCTACGGCTTGGTCTTTCTTTTCGAGTTCGCCTTCGGCCGTCCTCGTGTTACCCTTTGTTTGAAAGTCCACCTTCGGCGTGGTCCTTCTTTTTCGAATTCGCCTTCGTCCGTCCTCGTATTATCTTTGGTTTGAAAGTCCACCATCGGCTTGATCTTTCTTTTCGAGTTCGCCTTCGGCCGTCCTCGTGTTACCCTTTGTGTGAAAGTCTACTTTCGACTTGGTCTTTCTTTTCGAGTTCGCCTTCGGCCCTCGTCGTATTATCTTGGGTTTGAAAGTCCACCTTCGGTTGTTCTTTCTTTTCGAGTTCACCTTCGGCCGTCCTCGTATTATTTTGTTGTTGGAAAGTCCACCTTCGGCTTGGTCTTTCTTTTTCGAGTTCGCCTTCGGTCGTCCTTGTATTATCTTGGGTTTGAAAGTCCACCTTCGGCTTGGTCTTTCTTTTCGAGTTCGCCTTCGGCCATCCTCGCGTTACCCTTTATTTGAAAGCCTACCTTCGGCTTGGTCTTTCTTTTTCGAGGTCGCCTTCGGCCATCCTCGTATTACTTTGTTGTTGGAAAGTCCACCTTCGGCTTGGTATTTCTTTTTCGAGTTCGCCTTCGGTCGTCCATGTATTATCTTGGGTTTGAAAGTCCACCTTCGGCTTGGTCTTTCTTTTCGAGTTCGCCTTCGGCCATCCTCGTGTTACCCTTTGTTTGAAAGTCCACCTTCGGCTTGGTCTTTCTTTTTCGAGTTCGCCTTCGGCCGTCCTCGTATTATCTTAGGTTTGAAAGTCCACCTTCGGCTTGGTCTTTCTTTTCGAGTTCGCCTTAGGTTGTCCTCGTATTATTTGGTTGTTGGAAAATCCACCTTCAGCTTGGTCTTTCTTTTCGAGTTCGCCTTCGGCCGTCCTCGTGTTACCCTTTGTTTGAATCGGTCGTCCTCGTATTATCTTGGGTTTGAAAGTCCACCATCGGCTTGGTCTTTCTTTTCGAGTTTGCCTTCGGCCGTCCCCGTGTTACCCTTTGTGTGAAAGTCTACCTTCGGCTTAGTGTTTCTTTTCGAGTTCACCTTCGGCCGTTCTCGAATTATCTTGGGTTTGAAAGTCCACCTTCGGCTTGGTCTTTCTTTTTCGAGTTCGCCTTTGGTCGTCCTTGTATTATCTTGGGTTTGAAAGTCCACCTTCGGCTTGGTATTTCTTTTCGAGTTCGCCTTCGGCCGTCCTCGTGTTTCCCTTTGTTTGAAAGTCCACCTTCGGCTTGGCCTTTATTTTTTGAGGTCGCCTTCGGCCGTCCTCGTATTATCTTGGGTTTGAAAGTCCACCTTCGGCTTGGCCTTTCTTTTCGAGTTTGCCTTCTGCCATCCTCATGGTCCCCTTTGTTTGAAAGTCCACCTTCGGCTTGGTCTTTCTTTTTCGAGGCCGCCTTCGGCCGTCCTCGTATTATCTTGGGTTTGAAAGTCCACCTTCTGGTTGGTCTTTCTTTTCGAGTTCGCCTTTTGCCGTCCTCGTGTTACCCTTTGTTTGAAAGTCCACCTTCGGCTTGGTCTTTATTTTTCAAGTTCGCCTTCGGCCGTCCTCATATTATCTTAGGTTTGAAAGTCCACCTTCGACTTGGTCTTTCTTTTCGAGTTCGCCTTCGGCCATCCTCGCGTTACCCTTTATTTGAAAGCCTACCTTCGGCTTAGTCTTTCTTTTCGAGTTCGCCTTCGGCCGTCCTCATATTATTTTGTTGTTGGAAAGTCCACCTACGGCTTGGTCTTTCTTTTCGAGTTCGCCTTCGGCCGTCCTCGTGTTACCCTTTGTTTGAAAGTCCACCTTCGGCGTGGTCCTTCTTTTTCGAATTCGCCTTCGTCCGTCCTCGTATTATCTTTGGTTTGAAAGTCCACCATCGGCTTGATCTTTCTTTTCGAGTTCGCCTTCGGCCGTCCTCGTGTTACCCTTTGTGTGAAAGTCTACTTTCGACTTGGTCTTTCTTTTCGAGTTCGCCTTCGGCCCTCGTCGTATTATCTTGGGTTTGAAAGTCCACCTTCGGTTGTTCTTTCTTTTCGAGTTCTCCTTCGGCCGTCCTCGTATTATTTTGTTGTTGGAAAGTCCACCTTCGGCTTGGTCTATCTTTTTCGAGTTCACCTTCGGCCGTCCTCGTATTATCTTAGGTTTGAAAGTCCACCTTCGGCTTGGTCTTTCTTTTCGAGTTCGCCTTCGGTCGTCCTCGCTTTACCCTTTATTTGAAAGCCTACCTTCGGCTTAGTCTTTCTTTTCGAGTTCGCCTTCGGCCGTCCTCGTATTATTTTGTTGTTTGAAAGTCCACCTTCAGCTTTGTCTTTCTTTTTTTCGAGTTCGCCTTCGGCCGTCCTTGTATTACCTTGGGTTTGAAAGTCCACCTTCGGCTTGGTCTTTCTTTTCGAGTTCGCCTTTGGCCGTCCTAGTGTTACCCTTTGTTTGAAAGTCCACCTTCGGCTTGGTCTTTCTTTTTTGAGTTCGCCTTCGGCCGTCCTCGTATTATTTTGTTGTTGGAAAGTCCACCTTCGGCTTGGTCTTTCTTTTTCGAGTTCGCCTTCGGTCGTCCTTGTATTATCTTGGGTTTGAAAGTCCACCTTCGGCTTGGTCTTTCTTTTCGAGTTCGCCTTCGGCCATCCTCGCGTTACCCTTTATTTGAAAGCCTACCTTCGGCTTGGTCTTTCTTTTTCGAGGTCGCCTTCGGCCGTCCTCGTATTACTTTGTTGTTGGAAAGTCCACCTTCGGCTTGGTATTTCTCTTTCGAGTTCGCCTTCGGTCGTCCATGTATTATCTTGGGTTTAAAAGTCCACCTTCGGCTTGGTCTTTCTTTTCGAGTTCGCCTTCGGCCATCCTCGTGTTACCCTTTGTTTGAAAGTCCACCTTCGGCTTGGTCTTTCTTTTTCGAGGTCTCCTTCTGCCGTCCTCGTATTATCTTGGGTTTGAAAGTCCACCTACGGCTTGGCCTTTCTTTTCGAGTTTGCCTTTGGCCGTCCTCGTGTTACCCTTTGTTTGAAAGTCCACCTTCGGCTTGGTCTTTCTTTTTCGAGTTCCCCTTCGGCCGTCCTCGTATTATCTTAGGTTTGAAAGTCCACCTTCGGCTTGGTCTTTCTTTTCGAGTTCGCCTTCGTCCTTCCTCGCTTTACCCTTTATTTGAAAGCCTACCTTCGGCTTAGTCTTTGTTTTCGAGTTCGCCTTCGGCCGTCCTCGTATTATTTTGTTATTTGAAAGTCCACCTTCGGTTTTGTCTTTCTTTTTCGAGTTTGCCTTTGGCCATCTTTGTATTATCTTGGGTTTGAAAGTCCACCTTCGGCTTGGTCTTTCTTTTCGATTTCGCCTTCGGCCATCCACGCGTTACCCTTTAGTTGAAAGCCTACCTTCGGCTTGGTCTTTCTTTTTCGAGGCCGCCTTCGGCCGTCCTCGTATTATTTTGTTGTTGGAAAGTCCGCCTTCGGCTTGGTCTTTCTTTTTCTAGTTCGCCTTCGGTCGTCCTTGTATTATCTTGGGTTTGAAAGTCCACCTTCGGCTTGGTCTTTCTTTTCGAGTTCGCCTTCGGCCGTCCCCGTATTATCTTGGGTTTGAAAGTCCACCTTCGGCTTGGTCTTTCTTTTCGAGTTCGCCTTCGGTCATCCTCGTGTTACCCTTTGTTTGAAAGTCCACCTTCGGCTTGGTCTTTCTTTTTCGAGTTCGCCTTCGGCCGTCCTCGTATTATCTTAGGTTTGAAAGTCCACCTTCGGCTTGGTCTTTCTTTTCGAGTTCGCCTTCGTCCGTCCTCGCTTTACCCTATATTTGAAAGCCTACCTTCGGCTTAGTCTTTGTTTTCGAGTTCGCCTTCGGCCGTCCTCGTATTATTTTGTTGTTTGAAAGTCCACCTTCGGTTTTGTCTTTCTTTTTCGAGTTTGCCTTTGGCCGTCTTTGTATTATCTTGGGTTTGAAAGTCCACCTTCGGCTTGGTCTTTCTTTTCGAGTTCGCCTTCGGCCGTCCCCGTATTATCTTGGGTTTGAAAGTCCACCTTCAGCTTGGTCTTTCTTTTCGAGTTCGCATTCGGCCGTTCTCGTGTTACCCTTTGTTTGAAAGTCCACCTTCGGCTTGGTCTTTCTTTTTTGAGGTCGCCTTCGGCCGTTCCCGTATTATCTTGGGTTTGAAAGTCCACCTTCGGCTTGGTCTTTCTTTTCGAGTTCGCCTTTGGCCGTCCTTGTGTTGTCCTTTGTTTGAAAGTCCACCTTCGGCTTGGTCTTTCTTTTTCGAGTTCGCCTTCGGCCGTCCTCGTATTATTTTGTTGTTGGAAAGTCCACCTTCGGCATGGTCTTTCTTTTCGAGTTCGCCTTCGGCCATCCTCGCGTTACCCTTTATTTGAAAGCCTACCTTCGGCTTGGTCTTTCTTTTTCGAGGTCGCCTTCGGCAGTCCTCTTAATATTTTGTTGTTGGAAGGTCCACCTTCGGCTTGGTCTTTCTTTTTCGAGTTCGCCTTCGGTCATGGTTGTATTATCTTGGGTTTGAAAGTCCACCTTCGCCTTGGTCTTTCTTTTCAAGTTCGCCTTCGGACATCCTCGTGTTACCCTTTGTTTGAAAGTCCACCTTCGGCTTGGTCTTTCTTTTTCGAGGTCGCCTTCGGCCGTCCTCGTATTATCTTGGGTTTGAAAGTCCACCTATGGCTTGGCCTTTCTTTTCGAGTTCGCCTTTGGCCGTCCTCGTGTTACCCTTTGTTTGAAAGTCCACCTTCGGTATGGTCTTTCTTTTTCGAGTTCGCCTTCGGCCGTCCTCGTATTATCTTAGGTTTGAAAGTCCACCTTCGGTTGGTCTTTCTTTTCGAGTTCGCCTTCGGTCGTCCTCTCTTTACCCTTTATTTGAAAGCCTACCTTCGGCTTAGTCTTTCTTTTCGAGTTCGCCTTCGGCCGTCCTCGTATTATTTTGTTGTTTGAAAGTCCACCTTAAGCTTTGTCTTTCTTTTTTTCGAGTTCGCCTTCGGCCGTCCTTGTATTATCTTGGGTTTGAAAGTCCACCTTCGGCTTGGTCTTTCTTTTTGAGTTCGCCTTCGGCCGTCCCCGTATTATCTTGGGTTTGAAAGTCCACCTTCGGCTTGGTCTTTTTTTTCGAGTTCGCCTTCGGCCGTCCTCGCGTTAGCCTTTGTTTGAAAGTCTACCTTCGGCTTAGTCTTTCTTTTCGAGTTCGCCTTAGGTTGTCCTCGTATTATTTTGTTGTTGGAAAATCCACCTTCGGCTTGGTCTTTCTTTTCGAGTTCGCCTTCGGCCGTCCTCGTGTTACCCTTTGTTTGAATCGGTCGTCCTCGTATTATCTTGGGTTTGAAAGTCCACCATCGGCTTGGTCTTTCTTTTCGAGTTTGCCTTCGGCCGTCCCCGTGTTACCCTTTGTGTGAAAGTCTACCTTCGGCTTAGTCTTTCTTTTCGAGTTCACCTTCGGCCGTTCTCGAATTATCTTGGGTTTGAAAGTCCACCTTCGGCTTGGTCTTTCTTTTTCGAGTTCGCCTTTGGTCGTCCTTGTATTATCTTGGGTTTGAAAGTCCACCTTCGGCTTGGTATTTCTTTTCGAGTTCGCCTTTGGCCGTCCTCGTGTTACCCTTTGTTTGAAAGTCCACCTTCGGCTTGGTCTTTCTTTTTCGAGTTCGCCTTCGGACGTCGTCGTATTATCTTAGGTTTGAAAGTCCACCTTCGACTTGGTCTTTCTTTTCGAGTTCGCCTTCGGACATCCTCGCGTTACCCTTTATTTGAAAGCCTTCCTTCGGCTTAGTCTTTCTTTTCGAGTTTGCCTTCGGCCGTCCTCGTATTATTTTGTTGTTGGAAAGTCCACATTCGGCTTGGTCTTTCTTTTCGAGTTAGCCTTCGGCCGTCCTCATGTTACCCTTTGTTTGAAAGTCTACCTTCGGCTTAGTCTTTCTTTTCGAGTTCGCATTCGGCCGTTCTCATATTATTTTGTTGTTGGAAAGTCCACCTACGGCTTGGCCTTTCTTTTCGAGTTCGCCTTCGGCCGTCCTCGTGTTACCCTTTGTTTGAAAGTCCACCTTCGGCGTGGTCCTTCTTTTTCGAATTCGCCTTCGTCCGTCCTCGTATTATCTTTGGTTTGAAAGTCCACCATCGGCTTGATCTTTCTTTTCGAGTTCGCCTTCGGCCATCCTCGTGTTACCCTTTGTGTGAAAGTCTACCTTCGACTTGGTCTTTCTTTTCGAATTCGCCTTCGGCCCTCGTCGTATTATCTTGGGTTTGAAAGTCAACCTTCGGTTGTTCTTTCTTTTCGAGTTCTCCTTCGGCCGTCCTCGTATTATTTTGTTGTTGGAAAGTCCACCTTCGGCTTGGTCTTTCTTTTTCGAGTTCACCTTCGGCCGTCCTCGTATTATCTTAGGTTTGAAAGTCCACCTTCGGCTTGGTCTTTCTTTTCGAGTTCGCCTTCGGTCGTCCTCGCTTTACCCTTTATTTGAAAGCCTACCTTCGGCTTAGTTTTTCTTTTCGAGTTCGCCTTCGGCCGTCCTCGTATTATTTTGTTGTTTGAAAGTCCACCTTCAGCTTTGTCTTTCTTTTTCTCGAGTTCGCCTTCGGCCGTCCTTGTATTATCTTGGGTTTGAAAGTCCACCTTCGGCTTGGTCTTTCTTTTCGAGTTCGCCTTCGGCCGTCCCCGTATTATCTTGGGTTTGAAAGTCCATCTTCGGCTTGGTCTTTTTTTTCGAGTTCGCCTTCGGCCGTCCTCGCGTTAGCCTTTGTTTGAAAGTCTACCTTCGGCTTAGTCTTTCTTTTGGAGTTCGCCTTAGGTTGTCCTCGTATTATTTTGTTGTTGGAAAATCCACCTTCGGCTTGGTCTTTCTTTTCGAGTTCGCCTTCGGCCGTCCTCGTGTTACCCTTTGTTTGAATTGGCTGTCCTCGTATTATCTTGGGTTTGAAAGTCCACCATCGGCTTGGTCTTTCTTTTCGAGTTTGCCTTCGGCCGTCCCCGTGTTACCCTTTGTGTGAAAGTCTACCTTCGGCTTAGTCTTTCTTTTCGTGTTCACCTTCGGCCGTTCTCGAATTATCTTGGGTTTGAAAGTCCACCTTCGGCTTGGTCTTTCTTTTTCGAGTTCGCCTTTGGTCGTCCTTGTATTATCTTGGGTTTGAAAGTCTACCTTCGGCTTGGTATTTCTTTTCGAGTTCGCCTTCGGCCGTCCTCGTGTTTCCCTCTGTTTGAAAGTCCACCTTCGGCTTGGCCTTTATTTTTTGAGGTCGCCTTCGGCATTCCACGTATTATCTTGGGTTTGAAAGTCCACCTTCGGCTTGGCCTTTCTTTTCGAGTTCGCCTTCGGCCATCCTCATGTTACCCTTTGTTTGAAAGTCCACCTTCGGCTTGGTCTTTCTTTTTCGAGGTCGCCTTCGGCCGTCCTCGTATTATCTTGGGTTTGAAAGTCCACCTTCGGGTTGGTCTTTCTTTTCGAGTTCGCCTTTGGCCGTCCTCGTGTTACCCTTTGTTTGAAAGTCCACCTTCGGCTTGGTATTTCTTTTTCGAGTTCGCCTTCGGCCGTCCTCGTATTATCTTAGGTTTGAAAGTCCACCTTCAACTTGGTCTTTCTTTTCGAGTTCGCCTTCGGCCATCCTCGCGTTACCCTTTATTTGAAAGCCTACCTTCGGCTTAGTCTTTCTTTTCAAGTTCGCCTTCGGCCGTCCTCGTATTATTTTGTTGTTGGAAAGTCCACCTTCGGCATGGTCTTTCTTTTCGAGTTCGCCTTCGGCCGTCCTCATGTTACCCTTTGTTTGAAAGTCTACCTTCAGCTTAGTCTTTCTTTTCGAGTTCGCCTTCGGCCGTCCTCATATTATTTTTTTGTTGGAAAGTCCACCTACGGCTTGGTCTTTCTTTTCGAGTTCGCCTTCGGCCGTCCTCGTGTTACCCTTTGTTTGAAAGTCCACCTTCGGCGTGGTCCTTCTTTTTCGAATTCGCCTTCGTTCGTCCTCGTATTATCTTTGGTTTGAAAGTCCACCATCGGCTTGATCTTTCTTTTCGTGTTCGCCTTCGGCCGTCCTCGTGTTACCCTTTGTGTGAAAGTCTACCTTCGACTTGGTCTTTCTTTTGGAGTTCGCCTTCGGCCCTCGTCGTATTATCTTGGGTTTGAAAGTCCACCTTCGGTTGTTCTTTCTTTTCGAGTTCTCCTTCGGCCGTCCTCGTATTATTTTGTTGTTGGAAAGTCCACCTTCGGCTTGGTCTTTCTTTTTCGAGTTCGCCTTCAGTCGTCCTTGTATTATCTTGGGTTTGAAAGTCCACCTTCGGCTTGGTCTTTCTTTTCGAGTTCGCCTTCGGCCATCCTCGTGTTGCCCATTGTTTGAAAGTCCACCTTCGGCTTGGTCTTTCTTTTCGAGTTTGCCTTCGGCCGTCCTCGTGTTACCCTTTGTGTGAAAGTCTACCTTCGACTTGGTCTTTCTTTTCGAGTTCGCCTTCGGCCCTCGTCGTATTATCTTGGGTTTGAAAGTCCACCTTCGGTTGTTCTTTCTTTTCGAGTTCTCCTTCGGCCGTACTCGTGTTACCCTTTTTTGAAAGTCCACCTTTCGGCTTGGTATTCCTTTTTCGAGTTCGCCTTCGGTTGTCCTCGTATTATCTTAGGTTTGAAAGTCCACCTTCGGCTTGGTATTTCTTTTCGAGTTCGCCTTCGGCCGTCCTCGTGTTACCCTTTGTTTGAAAGTCCACCTTCGGCTTGGCCTTTATCTTTTGAGGTAGCCTTCGGCCGTCCTCGTATAATCTTGGGTTTGAAAGTCCACCTTCGGCTTGGTCTTTCTTTTCGAGTTCGCCTTCGGCCATCCTCGTGTTACCCTTTGTTTGAAAGTCCACCTTCGGCTTGGTCTTTCTTTTTCGAGGTCGCCTTCGGCCGTCCTCGTATTATCTTGGGTTTGAAAGTCCACCTTCGGCTTGGTCTTTCTTTTCGAGTTCGCCTTTGACCGGCCTCGTGTTACCCTTTGTTTGAAAGTCCACCTTCGGCTTGGTCTTTCTTTTTCGAATTCGCCTTCGGCCGTCCTCGTATTATCTTGGGTTTGAAAGTCCACCATCGGCTTGGTCTTTCTTTTCGAGTTCGCCTTCGGCCGTCCTCGTGTTACCTTTTGTGTGAAAGTCTACCTTCGACTTGGTCTTTCTTTTCGAGTTCGCCTTCGGCCATCGTCGTATTATCTTGGGTTTGAAAGTCCAACTTCGGGTTGGTCTTTCTTTTTCGAATTCGCCTTCGGCCGTCCTCGTATTATCTTGGGTTTGAAAGTCCACCATCGGCTTGGTGTTTCTTTTCGAGTTCGCCTTCGGCCGTCCTCGTGTTACCCTTTGTGTGAAAGTCTACCTTCGACTTGGACTTTCTTTTCGAGTTCGCCTTCGGCCGTCCTCGTATTATCTTAGGTTTGAAAGTCCACCTTCGACTTGGTCTTTCTTTTCGAGTTCGCCTTCGTCCATCCTCGCGTTACCCTTTATTTGAAAGCCTACCTTCGGCTTAGTCCTTCTTTTCGAGTTCGCCTTCGGCCGTCCTCGTATTATTTTGTTGTTGGAAAGTCCACCTTCGGCTTGGTCTTTCTTTTTTGAGTTCGCCTTCGGTCGTCCTTGTATTATCTTAGGTTTGAAAGTCCACCTTCGGCTTGTTCTTTCTTTTCGAGTTCTCCTTCGGCCATCCTCGTGTTACCCTTTGTTTGAAAGTCCAACTTCGGCTTGGCCTTTATCCTTTGAGGTAGCCTTCGGCCGTCCTCGTATTATCTTGGGTTTGAAAGTCCACCTTCGGCTTGGTCTTTCTTTTCGAGTTCGCCTTCGGCCATCCTCGCGTTACCCTTTATTTGAAAGCCTACCTTCGGCTTGGTCTTTCTTTTTCGAGGTCGCCTTCGGCCGTCCTCGTATTATTTTGTTGTTGGAAAGTCCACCTTCGGCTTGGTCTTTCTTTTTCGAGTTTGCCTTCGGTCGTCCTTGTATTATCTTGGGTTTGAAAGTCCACCTTCGGCTTGGTCTTTCTTTTCGAGTTCGCCTTCGGCCATCCTCGTGTTACCCTTTGTTTGAAAGTCCACCTTCGGCTTGGTCTTTCTTTTTCGAGGTCTCCTTCGGCCGTCCTCGTATTATCTTGGGTTTGAAAGTCCACCTACGGCTTGGCCTTTCTTTTCGAGTTTGCCTTTGGCCGTCCTCGTGTTACCCTTTGTTTGAAAGTCCACCTTCGGCTTGGTCTTTCTTTTTTGAGTTCGCCTTCGGTCGTCCTCGTATTATCTTAGGTTTGAAAGTCCACCTTCGGCTTGGTCTTTCTTTTCGAGTTCGCCTTCGCCCGTCCTCGCTTTACCCTTTATTTGAAAGCCTACCTTCGGCTTAGTCTTTCTTTTCGAGTTCGCCTTCGGCCGTCCTCGTATTATTTTGTTGTTTGAAAGTCCACCTTCGGTTTTGTCTTTCTTTTTCGAGTTTGCCTTTGGCCGTCTTTGTATTATCTTGGGTTTGAAAGTCCACCTTCGGCTTGGTTTTTCTTTTCGAGTTCGCCTTCGGCCGTCCCCGTATTATCTTGGGTTTGAAAGTCCACCTTCGGCTTGGTCTTTCTTTTCGAGTTCGCCTTCGGCCATCCTCGTGTTACCCTTTGTTTGAAAGTCCACCTTCGGCTTGGTCTTTCTTTTTCGAGTTCGCCTTCGGCCGTCCTCGCGTTAGCCTTTGTTTGAAAGTCTACCTTCGGCTTAGTCTTTCTTTTCGAGTTCGCCTTAGGTTGTCCTCGTATTATTTTGTTGTTGGAAAATCCACCTTCGGCTTGGTCTTTCTTTTCGAGTTCGCCTTCGGCCGTCCTCGTGTTACCCTTTGTTTGAATTGGCTGTCCTCGTATTATCTTGGGTTTGAAAGTCCACCATCGGCTTGGTCTTTCTTTTCGAGTTTGCCTTCGGCCGTCCCCGTGTTACCCTTTGTGTGAAAGTCTACCTTCGGCTTAGTCTTTCTTTTCGTGTTCACCTTCGGCCGTTCTCGAATTATCTTGGGTTTGAAAGTCCACCTTCGGCTTGGTCTTTCTTTTTCGAGTTCGCCTTTGGTCGTCCTTGTATTATCTTGGGTTTGAAAGTCTACCTTCGGCTTGGTATTTCTTTTCGAGTTCGCCTTCGGCCGTCCTCGTGTTTCCCTCTGTTTGAAAGTCCACCTTCGGCTTGGCCTTTATTTTTTGAGGTCGCCTTCGGCATTCCACGTATTATCTTGGGTTTGAAAGTCCACCTTCGGCTTGGCCTTTCTTTTCGAGTTCGCCTTCGGCCATCCTCATGTTACCCTTTGTTTGAAAGTCCACCTTCGGCTTGGTCTTTCTTTTTCGAGGTCGCCTTCGGCCGTCCTCGTATTATCTTGGGTTTGAAAGTCCACCTTCGGGTTGGTCTTTCTTTTCGAGTTCGCCTTTGGCCGTCCTCGTGTTACCCTTTGTTTGAAAGTCCACCTTCGGCTTGGTATTTCTTTTTCGAGTTCGCCTTCGGCCGTCCTCGTATTATCTTAGGTTTGAAAGTCCACCTTCAACTTGGTCTTTCTTTTCGAGTTCGCCTTCGGCCATCCTCGCGTTACCCTTTATTTGAAAGCCTACCTTCGGCTTAGTCTTTCTTTTCAAGTTCGCCTTCGGCCGTCCTCGTATTATTTTGTTGTTGGAAAGTCCACCTTCGGCATGGTCTTTCTTTTCGAGTTCGCCTTCGGCCGTCCTCATGTTACCCTTTGTTTGAAAGTCTACCTTCAGCTTAGTCTTTCTTTTCGAGTTCGCCTTCGGCCGTCCTCATATTATTTTTTTGTTGGAAAGTCCACCTACGGCTTGGTCTTTCTTTTCGAGTTCGCCTTCGGCCGTCCTCGTGTTACCCTTTGTTTGAAAGTCCACCTTCGGCGTGGTCCTTCTTTTTCGAATTCGCCTTCGTTCGTCCTCGTATTATCTTTGGTTTGAAAGTCCACCATCGGCTTGATCTTTCTTTTCGTGTTCGCCTTCGGCCGTCCTCGTGTTACCCTTTGTGTGAAAGTCTACCTTCGACTTGGTCTTTCTTTTGGAGTTCGCCTTCGGCCCTCGTCGTATTATCTTGGGTTTGAAAGTCCACCTTCGGTTGTTCTTTCTTTTCGAGTTCTCCTTCGGCCGTCCTCGTATTATTTTGTTGTTGGAAAGTCCACCTTCGGCTTGGTCTTTCTTTTTCGAGTTCGCCTTCAGTCGTCCTTGTATTATCTTGGGTTTGAAAGTCCACCTTCGGCTTGGTCTTTCTTTTCGAGTTCGCCTTCGGCCATCCTCGTGTTGCCCATTGTTTGAAAGTCCACCTTCGGCTTGGTCTTTCTTTTCGAGTTTGCCTTCGGCCGTCCTCGTGTTACCCTTTGTGTGAAAGTCTACCTTCGACTTGGTCTTTCTTTTCGAGTTCGCCTTCGGCCCTCGTCGTATTATCTTGGGTTTGAAAGTCCACCTTCGGTTGTTCTTTCTTTTCGAGTTCTCCTTCGGCCGTACTCGTGTTACCCTTTTTTGAAAGTCCACCTTTCGGCTTGGTATTCCTTTTTCGAGTTCGCCTTCGGTTGTCCTCGTATTATCTTAGGTTTGAAAGTCCACCTTCGGCTTGGTATTTCTTTTCGAGTTCGCCTTCGGCCGTCCTCGTGTTACCCTTTGTTTGAAAGTCCACCTTCGGCTTGGCCTTTATCTTTTGAGGTAGCCTTCGGCCGTCCTCGTATAATCTTGGGTTTGAAAGTCCACCTTCGGCTTGGTCTTTCTTTTCGAGTTCGCCTTCGGCCATCCTCGTGTTACCCTTTGTTTGAAAGTCCACCTTCGGCTTGGTCTTTCTTTTTCGAGGTCGCCTTCGGCCGTCCTCGTATTATCTTGGGTTTGAAAGTCCACCTTCGGCTTGGTCTTTCTTTTCGAGTTCGCCTTTGACCGGCCTCGTGTTACCCTTTGTTTGAAAGTCCACCTTCGGCTTGGTCTTTCTTTTTCGAATTCGCCTTCGGCCGTCCTCGTATTATCTTGGGTTTGAAAGTCCACCATCGGCTTGGTCTTTCTTTTCGAGTTCGCCTTCGGCCGTCCTCGTGTTACCTTTTGTGTGAAAGTCTACCTTCGACTTGGTCTTTCTTTTCGAGTTCGCCTTCGGCCATCGTCGTATTATCTTGGGTTTGAAAGTCCAACTTCGGGTTGGTCTTTCTTTTTCGAATTCGCCTTCGGCCGTCCTCGTATTATCTTGGGTTTGAAAGTCCACCATCGGCTTGGTGTTTCTTTTCGAGTTCGCCTTCGGCCGTCCTCGTGTTACCCTTTGTGTGAAAGTCTACCTTCGACTTGGACTTTCTTTTCGAGTTCGCCTTCGGCCGTCCTCGTATTATCTTAGGTTTGAAAGTCCACCTTCGACTTGGTCTTTCTTTTCGAGTTCGCCTTCGTCCATCCTCGCGTTACCCTTTATTTGAAAGCCTACCTTCGGCTTAGTCCTTCTTTTCGAGTTCGCCTTCGGCCGTCCTCGTATTATTTTGTTGTTGGAAAGTCCACCTTCGGCTTGGTCTTTCTTTTTTGAGTTCGCCTTCGGTCGTCCTTGTATTATCTTAGGTTTGAAAGTCCACCTTCGGCTTGTTCTTTCTTTTCGAGTTCGCCTTCGGCCATCCTCGTGTTACCCTTTGTTTGAAAGTCCAACTTCGGCTTGGCCTTTATCCTTTGAGGTAGCCTTCGGCCGTCCTCGTATTATCTTGGGTTTGAAAGTCCACCTTCGGCTTGGTCTTTCTTTTCGAGTTCGCCTTCGGCCATCCTCGCGTTACCCTTTATTTGAAAGCCTACCTTCGGCTTGGTCTTTCTTTTTCGAGGTCGCCTTCGGCCGTCCTCGTATTATTTTGTTGTTGGAAAGTCCACCTTCGGCTTGGTCTTTCTTTTTCGAGTTTGCCTTCGGTCGTCCTTGTATTATCTTGGGTTTGAAAGTCCACCTTCGGCTTGGTCTTTCTTTTCGAGTTCGCCTTCGGCCATCCTCGTGTTACCCTTTGTTTGAAAGTCCACCTTTGGCTTGGTCTTTCTTTTTCGAGGTCTCCTTCGGCCGTCCTCGTATTATCTTGGGTTTGAAAGTCCACCTACGGCTTGGCCTTTCTTTTCGAGTTTGCCTTTGGCCGTCCTCGTGTTACCCTTTGTTTGAAAGTCCACCTTCGGCTTGGTCTTTCTTTTTTGAGTTCGCCTTCGGTCGTCCTCGTATTATCTTAGGTTTGAAAGTCCACCTTCGGCTTGGTCTTTCTTTTCGAGTTCGCCTTCGCCCGTCCTCGCTTTACCCTTTATTTGAAAGCCTACCTTCGGCTTAGTCTTTCTTTTCGAGTTCGCCTTCGGCCGTCCTCGTATTATTTTGTTGTTTGAAAGTCCACCTTCGGTTTTGTCTTTCTTTTTCGAGTTTGCCTTTGGCCGTCTTTGTATTATCTTGGGTTTGAAAGTCCACCTTCGGCTTGGTCTTTCTTTTCGAGTTCGCCTTCGGCCGTCCCCGTATTATCTTGGGTTTGAAAGTCCACCTTCGGCTTGGTCTTTCTTTTCGAGTTCGCATTCGGCCGTCCTCGTGTTACCCTTTGTTTGAAAGTCCACCTTCGGCTTGGTCTTTCTTTTTCGAGGTCGCCTTCGGCCGTTCCCGTATTATCTTGGGTTTGAAAGTCCACCTTCGGCTTGGTCTTTCTCTTCGAGTTCGCCTTTGGCCGTCCTCGTGTTATCCTTTGTTTGAAAGTCCACCTTCGGCTTGGTCTTTCATTTTCGAGTTCGCCTTCGGCCGTCCTCGTATTATTTTGTTGTTGGAAAGTCCACCTTCGGCTTGGTCTTTCTTTTTCGAGTTCGCCTTCGGTCGTCCTTGTATTATCTTGGGTTTGAAAGTCCACCTTCGGCTTGCTCTTTCTTTTCGAGTTTGCCTTCGGCCATCCTCGCGTTACCCTTTATTTGAAAGCCTACCTTCGGCTTGGTCTTTCTTTTTCGAGGTCGCCTTCGTCCGTCCTCGTATTATTTTGTTGTTGGAAAGTCCACCTTCGGCTTGGTCTTTCTTTTTCGAGTTCGCCTTCGGTCGTCGTTGTATTATCTTGGGTTTGAAAGTCCACCTTCGGCTTGGTCTTTCTTTTCGAGTTCGCCTTCGGCCATCCTCGTGTTACCCTTTGTTTGAAAGTCCACCTTCGGCTTGGTCTTTCTTTTTCAAGGTCGCCTTCGGCCGTCCTCGAATTATCTTGGGTTTGAAAGTCCACCTACGGCTTGGCCTTTCTTTTCGAGTTCGCCTTTGGCCGTCCTCGTGTTACCCTTTGTTTGAAAGTCCACCTTCGGCTTGGTCTTTCTTTTTCGAGTTCGCCTTCGGCCGTCCTCGTATTATCTTAGGTTTGAAAGTCCTCCTTCGGCTTGGTCTTTCTTTTCGAGTTCGCCTTCGTCCGTCCTCGCTTTACCCTTTATTTGAAAGCCTACCTTCGGCTTAGTCTTTCTTTTCGAGTTCGCCTTCGGCCGTCCTCGTATTATTTTGTTGTTGGAAAGTCCACCTTCGGCTTGGTCTTTCTTTTCGAGTTAGCCTTCGGCCGTCCTCATGTTACCCTTTGTTTGAAAGTCTACCTTCGGCTTAGTCTTTCTTTTCGAGTTCGCCTTCGGCCGTCCTCATATTATTTTGTTGTTGGAAAGTCCACCTACGGCTTGGTCTTTCTTTTCGAGTTCGCCTTCGGCCGTCCTCGTGTTACCCTTTGTGTGAAAGTCTACCTTCGACTTGGTCTTTCTTTTCGAGTTCGCCTTCGGCCCTCGTCGTATAATCTTGGGTTTGAAAGTCCACCTTCGGTTGTTCTTTCTTTTCGAGTTCTCCTTCGGCCGTCCTCGTGTTACCCTTTTTTGAAAGTCCACCTTTCGGCTTGGTATTCCTTTTTCGAGTTCGCCTTCGGTTGTCCTCGTATTATCTTAGGTTTGAAAGTCCACCTACGGCTTGGTATTTCTTTTCGAGTTCGCCTTCGGTCGTCCTCGTGTTACCCTATGTTTGAAAGTCCACCTTCGGCTTGGCCTTTATCTTTTGAGGTAGCCTTCGGCCGTCCTCGTATAATCTTGGGTTTGAAAGTCCACCTTCGGCTTCGTCTTTCTTTTCGAGTTCGCCTTCGGCCATCCTCGTGTTACCCTTTGTTTGAAAGGCCATCTTCGGCTTGGTCTTTCTTTTTCGAGGTCGCCTTCGGCCGTCCTCGTATTATCTTGGGTTTGAAAGTCCACCTTCGGCTTGGTCTTTCTTTTCGAGTTCGCCTTTGACCGGCCTCGTGTTACCCTTTGTTTGAAAGTCCACCTTCGGCTTGGTCTTTCTTTTTCGAATTCGCCTTCGGCCGTCCTCGTATTATCTTGGGTTTGAAAGTCCACCATCGGCTTAGTCTTTCTTTTCGAGTTCGCCTTCGGTCGTCCTCGTGTTACCTTTTGTGTGATTGTCTACCTTTGACTTGGTCTTTCTTTTCGAGTTCGCCTTCGGCCATCGTCGTATTATCTTGGGTTTGAAAGTCCACCTTCGGGTTGGTCTTTCTTTTTCGAATTCGCCTTCGGCCGTCCTCGTATTATCTTGGGTTTGAAAGTCCACCATCGGTTTGGTCTTTCTTTTCGAGTTCGCCTTCGGCCGTCCTCGTGTTACCCTTTGTGTGAAAGTCTACCTTCGACTTGGACTTTCTTTTCGAGTTCGCCTTCGGCCGTCCTCGTATTATCTTAGGTTTGAAAGTCCACCTTCGACTTGGTCTTTCTTTTCGAGTTCGCCTTCGTCCATCCTCGCGTTACCCTTTATTTGAAAGCCTACCTTCGGCTTAGTCCTTCTTTTCGAGTTCGCCTTCGGCCGTCCTTGTATTATTTTGTTGTTGGAAAGTCCACCTTCGGGTTGGTCTTTCTTTTTCGAGTTCGCCTTCGGTCGTCCTTGTATTATCTTAGGTTTGAAAGTCCACCTTCGGCTTGGTCTTTCTTTTCGAGTTCACCTTCGGCCATCCTCGTGTTACCCTTTGTTTGAAAGTCCACCTTCTGCTTGGTTTTTCTTTTTCGAGGCCGCCTTCGGCCGTCCTTGTATTATCTTAGGTTTGAAAGTCCACCTTCGGCTTGGCCTTTCTTTTCGGGTTTGCCTTTGGCCGTCCTCGTGTTACCCTTTGTTTGAAAGTCCACCTTCGGCTTGGTCTTTCTTTTTCGAGTTCGCCTCCGGCCGTTCCCGTATTATCTTGGGTTTGAAAGTCCACCTTCGGCTTGGTCTTTCTTTTCGAGTTTGCCTTCGGCCGTCCCCGTATTATCTTGGGTTTGAAAGTCCACCTTCGGCTTGGTCTTTCTTTTCGAGTTCGCATTCGGCCGTCCTCGTGTTACCCTTTATTTGAAAGTCCACCTTCGGCTTGGTCTTTCTTTTTCGAGGTCGCCTTCGGCCGTTCCCGTATTATCTTGGGTTTGAAAGTCCACCTTCGGGTTGGTCTTTCTTTTCGAGTTCGCCTTTGGCCGTCCTCGTGTTACCCTTTGTTTGAAAGTCCACCTTCGGCTTGGTCTTTCTTTTTCGAGTTCGCCTTCGGCCATCCTCGTATTATCTTAGGTTTGAAAGTCCACCTTCAACTTGGTCTTTCTTTTCGAGTTCACCTTCGCCCATCCTCGCGTTACCCTTTATTTGAAAGCCTACCTTCGGCTTAGTCTTTCTTTTCGAGTTCGCCTTCGGCCGTCCTCGTATTATTTTGTTGTTGGAAAGTCCACCTTCGGCTTGGTCTTTCTTTTCGAGTTCGCCTTCGGCCGTCCTCATGTTACCTTTTGTTTGAAAGTCTACCTTCGGCTTAGTATTTCTTTTCGAGTTCTCCTTCGGCCGTCCTCATATTATTTTTTTGTTGGAAAGTCCACCTACGGCTTGGTCTTTCTTTTCGAGTTCGCCTTCGGCCGTCCTCGTGTTACCCTTTGTTTGAAAGTCCACCTTCGGCGTGGTCCTTCTTTTTCGAATTCGCCTTCGTCCGTCCTCGTATTATCTTTGGTTTGAAAGTCCACCATCGGCTTGATCTTTCTTTTCGAGTTCGCCTTCGGCCGTCCTCGTGTTACCCTTTGTGTGAAAGTCTACCTTCGACTTGGTCTTTCTTTTGGAGTTCGCCTTCGGCCCTCGTCGTATTATCTTGGGTTTGAAAGTCCACCATCGGTTGTTCTTTCTTTTCGAGTTCTCCTTCGGCCGTCCTCGTATAATTTTGTTGTTGGAAAGTCCACCTTCGGCTTGGTCTTTCTTTTTCGAGTTCGCCTTCGGTCGTCCTTGTATTATCTTGGGTTTGAAAGTCCACCTTCGGCTTGGTCTTTCTTTTCGAGTTCGCCTTCGGCCATCCTCGCGTTACCCTTTATTTGAAAGCCTACCTTCGGCTTGGTCTTTCTTTTTCGAGGTCGCCTTCGGCCGTCCTCGTATTATTTTGTTGTTGGAAAGTCCACCTTCGGCTTGGTCTTTCTTTTTCGAGTTCGCCTTCGGTCGTCCTTGTATTATCTTGGGTTTGAAAGTCCACCTTCGGCTTGGTCTTTCTTTTCGAGTTCACCTTCGGCCATCCTCGTGTTGCGCATTGTTTGAAAGTCCACCTTCGGCTTGGTCTTTCTTTTCGAGTTCGCCTTCGGCCGTCCTCGTGTTACCCTTTGTGTGAAAGTCTACCTTCGACTTGGTCTTTCTTTTCGAGTTCGCCTTCGGCCCTCGTCGTATTATCTTGGGTTTGAAAGTCCACCTTCGGTTGTTCTTTCTTTTCGAGTTCTCCTTCGGCCGTCCTCGTGTTACCCTTTTTTGAAAGTCCACCTTTCGGCTTGGTATTCCTTTTTCGAGTTCGCCTTCGGTTGTCCTCGTATTATCTTAGGTTTGAAAGTCCACCTTCGGCTTGGTATTTCTTTTCGAGTTCGCCTTCGGCCGTCCTCGTGTTACCCTTTGTTTGAAAGTCCACCTTCGGCTTGGCCTTTATCTTTTGAGGTAGCCTTCGGCCGTCCTCGTATAATCTTGGGTTTGAAAGTCCACCATCGGCTTGGTCTTTCTTTTCGAGTTCGCCTTCAGCCGTCCTCGTGTTACCTTTTGTGTGAAAGTCTACCTTCGACTTGGTCTTTCTTTTCGAGTTCGCCTTCGGCCATCGTCGTATTATCTTGGGTTTGAAAGTCCACCTTCGGGTTGGTCTTTCTTTTTCGAATTCGCCTTCGGCCGTCCTCGTATTATCTTGGGTTTGAAAGTCCACCATCGGCTTGGTCTTTCTTTTCGAGTTCGCCTTCGGCCGTCCTCGTGTTACCCTTTGTGTGAAAGTCTACCTTCGACTTGGACTTTCTTTTCGAGTTCGCCTTCGGCCGTCCTCGTATTATCTTAGGTTTGAAAGTCCACCTTCGACTTGGTCTTTCTTTTCGAGTTCGCCTTCGTCCATCCTCGCGTTACCCTTTATTTGAAAGCCTACCTTCGGCTTAGTCCTTCTTTTCGAGTTCGCCTTCGGCCGTCCTCGTATTATTTTGTTGTTGGAAAGTCCACCTTCGGCTTGGTCTTTCTTTTCGAGTTAGCCTTCGGCCGTCCTCATGTTACCCTTTGTTTGAAAGTCTACCTTCGGCTTAGTCTTTCTTTTCGAGTTCGCCTTCGGCCGTCCTCATATTATTTTGTTGTTGGAAAGTCCACCTTCGGCTTGGTCTTTCTTTTTCGAGTTCGCCTTCGGTCGTCCTTGTATTATCTTAGGTTTGAATGTCCACCTTCGGCTTGGTATTTCTTTTCGAGTTCGCCTTCGGCCATCCTCGTGTTACCCTTTGTTTGAAAGTCCAACTTCGCCTTGGCCTTTATCTTTTGAGGTAGCCTTCGGCCGTCCTCATATTATCTTGGGTTTGAAAGTCCACCTTCGGCTTGGTCTTTCTTTTCGAGTTCGCCTTCGGCCATCCTCGCGTTACCCTTTATTTGAAAGCCTACCTTTGGCTTGGTCTTCCTTTTTCGAGGTCGCCTTTGGCCGTCCTCGTATTATTTTGTTGTTGGAAAGTCCACCTTCGGCTTGGTCTTTCTTTTTCGAGTTCGCCTTCGGTCGTCCTTGTATTATCTTGGGTTTGAAAGTCCACCTTCGGCTTGGTCTTTCTTTTCGAGTTCGCCTTCGGCCATCCTCGTGTTACCCTTTGTTTGAAAGTCCACCTTCGGCTTGGTCTTTCTTTTTCGAGGTCTCCTTCGGCCGTCCTCGTATTATCTTGGGTTTGAAAGTCCACCTACGGCTTGGCCTTTCTTTTCGGGTTTGCCTTTGGCCGTCCTCGTGTTACCCTTTGTTTGAAAGTCCACCTTCGGCTTGGTCTTTCTTTTCGAGTTCGCCTTCGGCCATCCTCGTGTTACCCTTTGTTTGAAAGTCCAACTTCGGCTTGGCCTTTATCTTTTGAGGTAGCCTTCGGCCGTCCTCGTATTATCTTGGGTTTGAAAGTCCACCTTCGGCTTGGTCTTTCTTTTCGAGTTCGCCTTCGGCCATCCTCGTGTTACCCTTTGTTTGAAAGTCCACCTTCGGCTTGGTCTTTCTTTTTCGAGGTCTCCTTCGGCCGTCCTCTTATTATCTTGGGTTTGAAAGTCCACCTACGGCTTGGCCTTTCTTTTCGGGTTTGCCTTTGGCCGTCCTCGTGTTACCCTTTGTTTGAAAGTCCACCTTCGGCTTGGTCTTTCTTTTTCGAGTTCGCCTCCGGCCGTTCCCGTATTATCTTGGGTTTGAAAGTCCACCTTCGGCTTGGTCTTTCTTTTCGAGTTTGCCTTCGGCCGTCCCCGTATTATCTTGGGTTTGAAAGTCCACCTTCGCATTCGGCCGTCCTCGTGTTACCCTTTGTTTGAAAGTCCACCTTCGGCTTGGCCTTTATCTTTTGAGGTAGCCTTCGGCCGTCCTCGTATAATCTTGGGTTTGAAAGTCCACCATCGGCTTGGTCTTTCTTTTCGAGTTCGCCTTCAGCCGTCCTCGTGTTACCTTTTGTGTGAAAGTCTACCTTCGACTTGGTCTTTCTTTTCGAGTTCGCCTTCGGCCATCGTCGTATTATCTTGGGTTTGAAAGTCCACCTTCGGGTTGGTCTTTCTTTTTCGAATTCGCCTTCGGCCGTCCTCGTATTATCTTGGGTTTGAAAGTCCACCATCGGCTTGGTCTTTCTTTTCGAGTTCGCCTTCGGCCGTCCTCGTGTTACCCTTTGTGTGAAAGTCTACCTTCGACTTGGACTTTCTTTTCGAGTTCGCCTTCGGCCGTCCTCGTATTATCTTAGGTTTGAAAGTCCACCTTCGACTTGGTCTTTCTTTTCGAGTTCGCCTTCGTCCATCCTCGCGTTACCCTTTATTTGAAAGCCTACCTTCGGCTTAGTCCTTCTTTTCGAGTTCGCCTTCGGCCGTCCTCGTATTATTTTGTTGTTGGAAAGTCCACCTTCGGCTTGGTCTTTCTTTTTCGAGTTCGCCTTCGGTCGTCCTTGTATTATCTTGGGTTTGAATGTCCACCTTCGGCTTGGTATTTCTTTTCGAGTTCGCCTTCGGCCATCCTCGTGTTACCCTTTGTTTGAAAGTCCAACTTCGCCTTGGCCTTTATCTTTTGAGGTAGCCTTCGGCCGTCCTCATATTATCTTGGGTTTGAAAGTCCACCTTCGGCTTGGTCTTTCTTTTCGAGTTCGCCTTCGGCCATCCTCGCGTTACCCTTTATTTGAAAGCCTACCTTTGGCTTGGTCTTCCTTTTTCGAGGTCGCCTTTGGCCGTCCTCGTATTATTTTGTTGTTGGAAAGTCCACCTTCGGCTTGGTCTTTCTTTTTCGAGTTCGCCTTCGGTCGTCCTTGTATTATCTTGGGTTTGAAACTCCACCTTCGGCTTGGTCTTTCTTTTCGAGTTCGCCTTCGGCCATCCTCGTGTTACCCTTTGTTTGAAAGTCCACCTTCGGCTTGGTCTTTCTTTTTCGAGGTCTCCTTCGGCCGTCCTCGTATTATCTTGGGTTTGAAAGTCCACCTACGGCTTGGCCTTTCTTTTCGGGTTTGCCTTTGGCCGTCCTCGTGTTACCCTTTGTTTGAAAGTCCACCTTCGGCTTGGTCTTTCTTTTCGAGTTCGCCTTCGGCCATCCTCGTGTTACCCTTTGTTTGAAAGTCCAACTTCGGCTTGGCCTTTATCTTTTGAGGTAGCCTTCGGCCGTCCTCGTATTATCTTGGGTTTGAAAGTCCACCTTCGGCTTGGTCTTTCTTTTCGAGTTCGCCTTCGGCCATCCTCGTGTTACCCTTTGTTTGAAAGTCCACCTTCGGCTTGGTCTTTCTTTTTCGAGGTCTCCTTCGGCCGTCCTCGTATTATCTTGGGTTTGAAAGTCCACCTACGGCTTGGCCTTTCTTTTCGGGTTTGCCTTTGGCCGTCCTCGTGTTACCCTTTGTTTGAAAGTCCACCTTCGGCTTGGTCTTTCTTTTCGAGTTCGCCTTCGGCCATCCTCGTGTTACCCTTTGTTTGAAAGTCCAACTTCGGCTTGGCCTTTATCTTTTGAGGTAGCCTTCGGCCGTCCTCGTATTATCTTGGGTTTGAAAGTCCACCTTCGGCTTGGTCTTTCTTTTCGAGTTCGCATTCGGCCGTCCTCGTGTTACCCTTTATTTGAAAGTCCACCTTCGGCTTGGTCTTTCTTTTTCGAGGTCGCCTTCGGCCGTTCCCGTATTATCTTGGGTTTGAAAGTCCACCTTCGGCTTGGTCTTTCTTTTCGAGTTCGCGTTTGGCCGTCCTCGTGTTATCCTTTGTTTGAAAGTCCACCTTCGGCTTGGTCTTTCTTTTTCGAGTTCGCCTTCGGCCGTCCTCGTATTATTTTGTTGTTGGAAAGTCCACCTTCGGCTTGGTCTTTCTTTTTCGAGTTCGCCTTCGGTCGTCGTTGTATTATCTTGGGTTTGAAAGTCCACCTTCGGCTTGGTCTTTCTTTTCGAGTTCGCCTTCGGCCATCCTCGTGTTACCCTTTGTTTGAAAGTCCACCTTCGGCTTGGTCTTTCTTTTTCAAGGTCGCCTTAGGCCGTCCTCGTATTATCTTGGGTTTGAAAGTCCACCTACGGCTTGGCCTTTCTTTTCGAGTTCGCCTTTGGCCGTCCTCGTGTTACCCTTTGTTTGAAAGTCCACCTTCGGCTTGGTCTTTCTTTTTCGAGTTCGCCTTCGGCCGTCCTCGTATTGTCTTAGGTTTGAAAGTCCACCTTCGGCTTGGTCTTTCTTTTCGAGTTCGCCTTCGTCCGTCCTCGCTTTACCCTTTATTTGAAAGCCTACCTTCGGCTTAGTCTTTCTTTTCGAGTTCGCCTTCGGCCGTCCTCGTATTATTTTGTTGTTGGAAAGTCCACCTTCGGCTTGGTCTTTCTTTTCGAGTTAGCCTTCGGCCGTCCTCATGTTACCCTTTGTTTGAAAGTCTACCTTCGGCTTAGTCTTGCTTTTCGAGTTCGCCTTCGGCCGTCCTCATATTATTTTGTTGTTGGAAAGTCCACCTACGGCTTGGTCTTTCTTTCCGAGTTCGCCTTCGGCCGTCCTCGTGTTACCCTTTGTGTGAAAGTCTACCTTCGACTTGGTCTTTCTTTTCGAGTTCGCCTTCGGCCCTCGTCGTATTATCTTGGGTTTGAAAGTCCACCTTCGGTTGTTCTTTCTTTTCGAGTTCTCCTTCGGCCGTCCTCGTGTTACCCTTTTTTGAAAGTCCACCTTTCGGCTTGGTATTCCTTTTTCGAGTTCGCCTTCGGTTGTCCTCGTATTATCTTAGGTTTGAAAGTCCACCTTCGGCTTGGTATTTCTTTTCGAGTTCGCCTTCGGCCGTCCTCGTGTTACCCTTTGTTTGAAAGTCCACCTTCGGCTTGGCCTTTATCTTTTGAGGTAGCCTTCGGCCGTCCTCGTATAATCTTGGGTTTGAAAGTCCACCTTTGGCTTGGTCTTTCTTTTCTAGTTCGCCTTCGGCCATCCTCGTGTTACCCTTTGTTTGAAAGTCCACCTTCGGCTTGGTCTTTCTTATTCGAGGTCGCCTTCGGCCGTCCCCGTATTATCTTGGGTTTGTAAGTCCACCTTCGGCTTGGTCTTTCTTTTCGAGTTCGCCTTTGACCGGCCTCGTGTTACCCTTTGTTTGAAAGTCCACCTTCAGCTTGGTCTTTCTTTTTCGAATTCGCCTTCAGCCGTCCTCGTATTATCTTGGGTTTGAAAGTCCACCATCGGCTTGGTCTTTCTTTTCGAGTTCGCCTTCGGCCGTCCTCGTGTACCTTTTGTGTGAAAGTCTACCTTCGACTTGGTCTTTCTTTTAGAGTTCGCCTTCGGCCATCGACGTATTATCTTGGGTTTGAAAGTCCACCTTCGGGTTGGTCTTTCTTTTTCGAATTCGCCTTCGGCCGTCCTCGTATTATCTTGGGTTTGAAAGTCCACCATCGGTTTGGTCTTTCTTTTCGAGTTCGCCTTCGGCCGTCCTCGTGTTACCCTTTGTGTGAAAGCCTACCTTCGGCTTGGACTTTCTTTTCGAGTTCGCCTTCGGCCGTCCTCGTATTATCTTAGGTTTGAAAGTCCACCTTCGACTTGGTCTTTCTTTTCGAGTTCGCCTTCGTCCATCCTCGCGTTACCCTTTATTTGAAAGCCTACCTTCGGCTTAGTCCTTCTTTTCGAGTTCGCCTTCGGCCGTCCTTGTATTATTTTGTTGTTGGAAAGTCCACCTTCGGGTTGGTCTTTCTTTTTCGAGTTCGCCTTCGGTCGTCCTTGTATTATCTTAGGTTTGAAAGTCCACCTTCGGCTTGGTCTTTCTTTTCGAGTTCACCTTCGGCCATCCTCGTGTTACCCTTTGTTTGAAAGTCCACCTTCTGCTTGGTTTTTCTTTTTCGAGGCCGCCTTCGGCCGTCCTTGTATTATCTTAGGTTTGAAAGTCCACCTTCGGCTTGGCCTTTCTTTTCGGGTTTGCCTTTGGCCGTCCTCGTGTTACCCTTTGTTTGAAAGTCCACCTTCGGCTTGGTCTTTCTTTTTCGAGTTCGCCTCCGGCCGTTCCCGTATTATCTTGGGTTTGAAAGTCCACCTTCGGCTTGGTCTTTCTTTTCGAGTTTGCCTTCGGCCGTCCCCGTATTATCTTGGGTTTGAAAGTCCACCTTCGGCTTGGTCTTTCTTTTCGAGTTCGCATTCGGCCGTCCTCGTGTTACCCTTTATTTGAAAGTCCACCTTCGGCTTGGTCTTTCTTTTTCGAGGTCGCCTTCGGCCGTTCCCGTATTATCTTGGGTTTGAAAGTCCACCTTCGGGTTGGTCTTTCTTTTCGAGTTCGCCTTTGGCCGTCCTCGTGTTACCCTTTGTTTGAAAGTCCACCTTCGGCTTGGTCTTTCTTTTTCGAGTTCGCCTTCGGCCATCCTCGTATTATTTTGTTGTTGGAAAGTCCACCTTCGGCTTGGTCTTTCTTTTTCGAGTTCGCCTTCGGTCGTCGTTGTATTATCTTGGGTTTGAAAGTCCACCTTCGGCTTGGTCTTTCTTTTCGAGTTCGCCTTCGGCCATCCTCGTGTTACCCTTTGTTTGAAAGTCCACCTTCGGCTTGGTCTTTCTTTTTCAAGGTCGCCTTAGGCCGTCCTCGTATTATCTTGGGTTTGAAAGTCCACCTACGGCTTGGCCTTTCTTTTCGAGTTCGCCTTTGGCCGTCCTCGTGTTACCCTTTGTTTGAAAGTCCACCTTCGGCTTGGTCTTTCTTTTTCGAGTTCGCCTTTGGCCGTCCTCGTATTGTCTTAGGTTTGAAAGTCCACCTTCGGCTTGGTCTTTCTTTTCGAGTTCGCCTTCGTCCGTCCTCGCTTTACCCTTTATTTGAAAGCCTACCTTCGGCTTAGTCTTTCTTTTCGAGTTCGCCTTCGGCCGTCCTCGTATTATTTTGTTGTTGGAAAGTCCACCTTCGGCTTGGTCTTTCTTTTCGAGTTAGCCTTCGGCCGTCCTCATGTTACCCTTTGTTTGAAAGTCTACCTTCGGCTTAGTCTTGCTTTTCGAGTTCGCCTTCGGCCGTCCTCATATTATTTTGTTGTTGGAAAGTCCACCTACGGCTTGGTCTTTCTTTCCGAGTTCGCCTTCGGCCGTCCTCGTGTTACCCTTTGTGTGAAAGTCTACCTTCGACTTGGTCTTTCTTTTCGAGTTCGCCTTCGGCCCTCGTCGTATTATCTTGGGTTTGAAAGTCCACCTTCGGTTGTTCTTTCTTTTCGAGTTCTCCTTCGGCCGTCCTCGTGTTACCCTTTTTTGAAAGTCCACCTTTCGGCTTGGTATTCCTTTTTCGAGTTCGCCTTCGGTTGTCCTCGTATTATCTTAGGTTTGAAAGTCCACCTTCGGCTTGGTATTTCTTTTCGAGTTCGCCTTCGGCCGTCCTCGTGTTACCCTTTGTTTGAAAGTCCACCTTCGGCTTGGCCTTTATCTTTTGAGGTAGCCTTCGGCCGTCCTCGTATAATCTTGGGTTTGAAAGTCCACCTTTGGCTTGGTCTTTCTTTTCGAGTTCGCCTTCGGCCATCCTCGTGTTACCCTTTGTTTGAAAGTCCACCTTCGGCTTGGTCTTTCTTATTCGAGGTCGCCTTCGGCCGTCCCCGTATTATCTTGGGTTTGTAAGTCCACCTTCGGCTTGGTCTTTCTTTTCGAGTTCGCCTTTGACCGGCCTCGTGTTACCCTTTGTTTGAAAGTCCACCTTCGGCTTGGTCTTTCTTTTTCGAATTCGCCTTCAGCCGTCCTCGTATTATCTTGGGTTTGAAAGTCCACCATCGGCTTGGTCTTTCTTTTCGAGTTCGCCTTCGGCCGTCCTCGTGTACCTTTTGTGTGAAAGTCTACCTTCGACTTGGTCTTTCTTTTAGAGTTCGCCTTCGGCCATCGACGTATTATCTTGGGTTTGAAAGTCCACCTTCGGGTTGGTCTTTCTTTTTCGAATTCGCCTTCGGCCGTCCTCGTATTATCTTGGGTTTGAAAGTCCACCATCGGTTTGGTCTTTCTTTTCGAGTTCGCCTTCGGCCGTCCTCGTGTTACCCTTTGTGTGAAAGCCTACCTTCGGCTTGGACTTTCTTTTCGAGTTCGCCTTCGGCCGTCCTCGTATTATCTTAGGTTTGAAAGTCCACCTTCGACTTGGTCTTTCTTTTCGAGTTCGCCTTCGTCCATCCTCGCGTTACCCTTTATTTGAAAGCCTACCTTCGGCTTAGTCCTTCTTTTCGAGTTCGCCTTCGGCCGTCCTTGTATTATTTTGTTGTTGGAAAGTCCACCTTCGGGTTGGTCTTTCTTTTTCGAGTTCGCCTTCGGTCGTCCTTGTATTATCTTAGGTTTGAAAGTCCACCTTCGGCTTGGTCTTTCTTTTCGAGTTCACCTTCGGCCATCCTCGTGTTACCCTTTGTTTGAAAGTCCACCTTCTGCTTGGTTTTTCTTTTTCGAGGCCGCCTTCGGCCGTCCTTGTATTATCTTAGGTTTGAAAGTCCACCTTCGGCTTGGCCTTTCTTTTCGGGTTTGCCTTTGGCCGTCCTCGTGTTACCCTTTGTTTGAAAGTCCACCTTCGGCTTGGTCTTTCTTTTTCGAGTTCGCCTCCGGCCGTTCCCGTATTATCTTGGGTTTGAAAGTCCACCTTCGGCTTGGTCTTTCTTTTCGAGTTTGCCTTCGGCCGTCCCCGTATTATCTTGGGTTTGAAAGTCCACCTTCGGCTTGGTCTTTCTTTTCGAGTTCGCATTCGGCCGTCCTCGTGTTACCCTTTATTTGAAAGTCCACCTTCGGCTTGGTCTTTCTTTTTCGAGGTCGCCTTCGGCCGTTCCCGTATTATCTTGGGTTTGAAAGTCCACCTTCGGGTTGGTCTTTCTTTTCGAGTTCGCCTTTGGCCGTCCTCGTGTTACCCTTTGTTTGAAAGTCCACCTTCGGCTTGGTCTTTCTTTTTCGAGTTCGCCTTCGGCCATCCTCGTATTATTTTGTTGTTGGAAAGTCCACCTTCGGCTTGGTCTTTCTTTTTCGAGTTCGCCTTCGGTCGTCGTTGTATTATCTTGGGTTTGAAAGTCCACCTTCGGCTTGGTCTTTCTTTTCGAGTTCGCCTTCGGCCATCCTCGTGTTACCCTTTGTTTGAAAGTCCACCTTCGGCTTGGTCTTTCTTTTTCAAGGTCGCCTTAGGCCGTCCTCGTATTATCTTGGGTTTGAAAGTCCACCTACGGCTTGGCCTTTCTTTTCGAGTTCGCCTTTGGCCGTCCTCGTGTTACCCTTTGTTTGAAAGTCCACCTTCGGCTTGGTCTTTCTTTTTCGAGTTCGCCTTTGGCCGTCCTCGTATTGTCTTAGGTTTGAAAGTCCACCTTCGGCTTGGTCTTTCTTTTCGAGTTCGCCTTCGTCCGTCCTCGCTTTACCCTTTATTTGAAAGCCTACCTTCGGCTTAGTCTTTCTTTTCGAGTTCGCCTTCGGCCGTCCTCGTATTATTTTGTTGTTGGAAAGTCCACCTTCGGCTTGGTCTTTCTTTTCGAGTTAGCCTTCGGCCGTCCTCATGTTACCCTTTGTTTGAAAGTCTACCTTCGGCTTAGTCTTGCTTTTCGAGTTCGCCTTCGGCCGTCCTCATATTATTTTGTTGTTGGAAAGTCCACCTACGGCTTGGTCTTTCTTTCCGAGTTCGCCTTCGGCCGTCCTCGTGTTACCCTTTGTGTGAAAGTCTACCTTCGACTTGGTCTTTCTTTTCGAGTTCGCCTTCGGCCCTCGTCGTATTATCTTGGGTTTGAAAGTCCACCTTCGGTTGTTCTTTCTTTTCGAGTTCTCCTTCGGCCGTCCTCGTGTTACCCTTTTTTGAAAGTCCACCTTTCGGCTTGGTATTCCTTTTTCGAGTTCGCCTTCGGTTGTCCTCGTATTATCTTAGGTTTGAAAGTCCACCTTCGGCTTGGTATTTCTTTTCGAGTTCGCCTTCGGCCGTCCTCGTGTTACCCTTTGTTTGAAAGTCCACCTTCGGCTTGGCCTTTATCTTTTGAGGTAGCCTTCGGCCGTCCTCGTATAATCTTGGGTTTGAAAGTCCACCTTTGGCTTGGTCTTTCTTTTCGAGTTCGCCTTCGGCCATCCTCGTGTTACCCTTTGTTTGAAAGTCCACCTTCGGCTTGGTCTTTCTTATTCGAGGTCGCCTTCGGCCGTCCCCGTATTATCTTGGGTTTGTAAGTCCACCTTCGGCTTGGTCTTTCTTTTCGAGTTCGCCTTTGACCGGCCTCGTGTTACCCTTTGTTTGAAAGTCCACCTTCGGCTTGGTCTTTCTTTTTCGAATTCGCCTTCAGCCGTCCTCGTATTATCTTGGGTTTGAAAGTCCACCATCGGCTTGGTCTTTCTTTTCGAGTTCGCCTTCGGCCGTCCTCGTGTACCTTTTGTGTGAAAGTCTACCTTCGACTTGGTCTTTCTTTTAGAGTTCGCCTTCGGCCATCGACGTATTATCTTGGGTTTGAAAGTCCACCTTCGGGTTGGTCTTTCTTTTTCGAATTCGCCTTCGGCCGTCCTCGTATTATCTTGGGTTTGAAAGTCCACCATCGGTTTGGTCTTTCTTTTCGAGTTCGCCTTCGGCCGTCCTCGTGTTACCCTTTGTGTGAAAGCCTACCTTCGGCTTGGACTTTCTTTTCGAGTTCGCCTTCGGCCGTCCTCGTATTATCTTAGGTTTGAAAGTCCACCTTCGACTTGGTCTTTCTTTTCGAGTTCGCCTTCGTCCATCCTCGCGTTACCCTTTATTTGAAAGCCTACCTTCGGCTTAGTCCTTCTTTTCGAGTTCGCCTTCGGCCGTCCTTGTATTATTTTGTTGTTGGAAAGTCCACCTTCGGGTTGGTCTTTCTTTTTCGAGTTCGCCTTCGGTCGTCCTTGTATTATCTTAGGTTTGAAAGTCCACCTTCGGCTTGGTCTTTCTTTTCGAGTTCACCTTCGGCCATCCTCGTGTTACCCTTTGTTTGAAAGTCCACCTTCTGCTTGGTTTTTCTTTTTCGAGGCCGCCTTCGGCCGTCCTTGTATTATCTTAGGTTTGAAAGTCCACCTTCGGCTTGGCCTTTCTTTTCGGGTTTGCCTTTGGCCGTCCTCGTGTTACCCTTTGTTTGAAAGTCCACCTTCGGCTTGGTCTTTCTTTTTCGAGTTCGCCTCCGGCCGTTCCCGTATTATCTTGGGTTTGAAAGTCCACCTTCGGCTTGGTCTTTCTTTTCGAGTTTGCCTTCGGCCGTCCCCGTATTATCTTGGGTTTGAAAGTCCACCTTCGGCTTGGTCTTTCTTTTCGAGTTCGCATTCGGCCGTCCTCGTGTTACCCTTTATTTGAAAGTCCACCTTCGGCTTGGTCTTTCTTTTTCGAGGTCGCCTTCGGCCGTTCCCGTATTATCTTGGGTTTGAAAGTCCACCTTCGGGTTGGTCTTTCTTTTCGAGTTCGCCTTTGGCCGTCCTCGTGTTACCCTTTGTTTGAAAGTCCACCTTCGGCTTGGTCTTTCTTTTTCGAGTTCGCCTTCGGCCATCCTCGTATTATCTTAGGTTTGAAAGTCCACCTTCAACTTGGTCTTTCTTTTCGAGTTCACCTTCGCCCATCCTCGCGTTACCCTTTATTTGAAAGCCTACCTTCGGCTTAGTCTTTCTTTTCGAGTTCGCCTTCGGCCGTCCTCGTATTATTTTGTTGTTGGAAAGTCCACCTTCGGCTTGGTCTTTCTTTTCGAGTTCGCCTTCGGCCGTCCTCATGTTACCTTTTGTTTGAAAGTCTACCTTCGGCTTAGTATTTCTTTTCGAGTTCTCCTTCGGCAGTCCTCATATTATTTTTTTGTTGGAAAGTCCACCTACGGCTTGGTCTTTCTTTTCGAGTTCGCCTTCGGCCGTCCTCGTGTTACCCTTTGTTTGAAAGTCCACCTTCGGCGTGGTCCTTCTTTTTCGAATTCGCCTTCGTCCGTCCTCGTATTATCTTTGGTTTGAAAGTCCACCATCGGCTTGATCTTTCTTTTCGAGTTCGCCTTCGGCCGTCCTCGTGTTACCCTTTGTGTGAAAGTCTACCTTCGACTTGGTCTTTCTTTTGGAGTTCGCCTTCGGCCCTCGTCGTATTATCTTGGGTTTGAAAGTCCACCTTCGGTTGTTCTTTCTTTTCGAGTTCTCCTTCGGCCGTCCTCGTATAATTTTGTTGTTGGAAAGTCCACCTTCGGCTTGGTCTTTCTTTTTCGAGTTCGCCTTCGGTCGTCCTTGTATTATCTTGGGTTTGAAAGTCCACCTTCGGCTTGGTCTTTCTTTTCGAGTTCGCCTTCGGCCATCCTCGCGTTACCCTTTATTTGAAAGCCTACCTTCGGCTTGGTCTTTCTTTTTCGAGGTCGCCTTCGGCCGTCCTCGTATTATTTTGTTGTTGGAAAGTCCACCTTCGGCTTGGTCTTTCTTTTTCGAGTTCGCCTTCGGTCGTCCTTGTATTATCTTGGGTTTGAAAGTCCACCTTCGGCTTGGTCTTTCTTTTCGAGTTCACCTTCGGCCATCCTCGTGTTGCGCATTGTTTGAAAGTCCACCTTCGGCTTGGTCTTTCTTTTCGAGTTCGCCTTCGGCCGTCCTCGTGTTACCCTTTGTGTGAAAGTCTACCTTCGACTTGGTCTTTCTTTTCGAGTTCGCCTTCGGCCCTCGTCGTATTATCTTGGGTTTGAAAGTCCACCTTCGGTTGTTCTTTCTTTTCGAGTTCTCCTTCGGCCGTCCTCGTGTTACCCTTTTTTGAAAGTCCACCTTTCGGCTTGGTATTCCTTTTTCGAGTTCGCCTTCGGTTGTCCTCGTATTATCTTAGGTTTGAAAGTCCACCTTCGGCTTGGTATTTCTTTTCGAGTTCGCCTTCGGCCGTCCTCGTGTTACCCTTTGTTTGAAAGTCCACCTTCGGCTTGGCCTTTATCTTTTGAGGTAGCCTTCGGCCGTCCTCGTATAATCTTGGGTTTGAAAGTCCACCATCGGCTTGGTCTTTCTTTTCGAGTTCGCCTTCAGCCGTCCTCGTGTTACCTTTTGTGTGAAAGTCTACCTTCGACTTGGTCTTTCTTTTCGAGTTCGCCTTCGGCCATCATCGTATTATCTTGGGTTTGAAAGTCCACCTTCGGGTTGGTCTTTCTTTTTCGAATTCGCCTTCGGCCGTCCTCGTATTATCTTGGGTTTGAAAGTCCACCATCGGCTTGGTCTTTCTTTTCGAGTTCGCCTTCGGCCGTCCTCGTGTTACCCTTTGTGTGAAAGTCTACCTTCGACTTGGACTTTCTTTTCGAGTTCGCCTTCGGCCGTCCTCGTATTATCTTAGGTTTGAAAGTCCACCTTCGACTTGGTCTTTCTTTTCGAGTTCGCCTTCGTCCATCCTCGCGTTACCCTTTATTTGAAAGCCTACCTTCGGCTTAGTCCTTCTTTTCGAGTTCGCCTTCGGCCGTCCTCGTATTATTTTGTTGTTGGAAAGTCCACCTTCGGCTTGGTCTTTCTTTTCGAGTTAGCCTTCGGCCGTCCTCATGTTACCCTTTGTTTGAAAGTCTACCTTCGGCTTAGTCTTTCTTTTCGAGTTCGCCTTCGGCCGTCCTCATATTATTTTGTTGTTGGAAAGTCCACCTTCGGCTTGGTCTTTCTTTTTCGAGTTCGCCTTCGGTCGTCCTTGTATTATCTTAGGTTTGAATGTCCACCTTCGGCTTGGTATTTCTTTTCGAGTTCGCCTTCGGCCATCCTCGTGTTACCCTTTGTTTGAAAGTCCAACTTCGCCTTGGCCTTTATCTTTTGAGGTAGCCTTCGGCCGTCCTCATATTATCTTTGGTTTGAAAGTCCACCTTCGGCTTGGTCTTTCTTTTCGAGTTCGCCTTCGGCCATCCTCGCGTTACCCTTTATTTGAAAGCCTACCTTTGGCTTGGTCTTCCTTTTTCGAGGTCGCCTTTGGCCGTCCTCGTATTATTTTGTTGTTGGAAAGTCCACCTTCGGCTTGGTCTTTCTTTTTCGAGTTCGCCTTCGGTCGTCCTTGTATTATCTTGGGTTTGAAAGTCCACCTTCGGCTTGGTCTTTCTTTTCGAGTTCGCCTTCGGCCATCCTCGTGTTACCCTTTGTTTGAAAGTCCACCTTCGGCTTGGTCTTTCTTTTTCGAGGTCTCCTTCGGCCGTCCTCGTATTATCTTGGGTTTGAAAGTCCACCTACGGCTTGGCCTTTCTTTTCGGGTTTGCCTTTGGCCGTCCTCGTGTTACCCTTTGTTTGAAAGTCCACCTTCGGCTTGGTCTTTCTTTTCGAGTTCGCCTTCGGCCATCCTCGTGTTACCCTTTGTTTGAAAGTCCAACTTCGGCTTGGCCTTTATCTTTTGAGGTAGCCTTCGGCCGTCCTCGTATTATCTTGGGTTTGAAAGTCCACCTTCGGCTTGGTCTTTCTTTTCGAGTTCGCCTTCGGCCATCCTCGTGTTACCCTTTGTTTGAAAGTCCACCTTCGGCTTGGTCTTTCTTTTTCGAGGTCTCCTTCGGCCGTCCTCTTATTATCTTGGGTTTGAAAGTCCACCTACGGCTTGGCCTTTCTTTTCGGGTTTGCCTTTGGCCGTCCTCGTGTTACCCTTTGTTTGAAAGTCCACCTTCGGCTTGGTCTTTCTTTTTCGAGTTCGCCTCCGGCCGTTCCCGTATTATCTTGGGTTTGAAAGTCCACCTTCGGCTTGGTCTTTCTTTTCGAGTTTGCCTTCGGCCGTCCCCGTATTATCTTGGGTTTGAAAGTCCACCTTCGGCTTGGTCTTTCTTTTCGAGTTCGCATTCGGCCGTCCTCGTGTTACCCTTTGTTTGAAAGTCCACCTTCGGCTTGGCCTTTATCTTTTGAGGTAGCCTTCGGCCGTCCTCGTATAATCTTGGGTTTGAAAGTCCACCATCGGCTTGGTCTTTCTTTTCGAGTTCGCCTTCAGCCGTCCTCGTGTTACCTTTTGTGTGAAAGTCTACCTTCGACTTGGTCTTTCTTTTCGAGTTCGCCTTCGGCCATCGTCGTATTATCTTGGGTTTGAAAGTCCACCTTCGGGTTGGTCTTTCTTTTTCGAATTCGCCTTCGGCCGTCCTCGTATTATCTTGGGTTTGAAAGTCCACCATCGGCTTGGTCTTTCTTTTCGAGTTCGCCTTCGGCCGTCCTCGTGTTACCCTTTGTGTGAAAGTCTACCTTCGACTTGGACTTTCTTTTCGAGTTCGCCTTCGGCCGTCCTCGTATTATCTTAGGTTTGAAAGTCCACCTTCGACTTGGTCTTTCTTTTCGAGTTCGCCTTCGTCCATCCTCGCGTTACCCTTTATTTGAAAGCCTACCTTCGGCTTAGTCCTTCTTTTCGAGTTCGCCTTCGGCCGTCCTCGTATTATTTTGTTGTTGGAAAGTCCACCTTCGGCTTGGTCTTTCTTTTTCGAGTTCGCCTTCGGTCGTCCTTGTATTATCTTGGGTTTGAATGTCCACCTTCGGCTTGGTATTTCTTTTCGAGTTCGCCTTCGGCCATCCTCGTGTTACCCTTTGTTTGAAAGTCCAACTTCGCCTTGGCCTTTATCTTTTGAGGTAGCCTTCGGCCGTCCTCATATTATCTTGGGTTTGAAAGTCCACCTTCGGCTTGGTCTTTCTTTTCGAGTTCGCCTTCGGCCATCCTCGCGTTACCCTTTATTTGAAAGCCTACCTTTGGCTTGGTCTTCCTTTTTCGAGGTCGCCTTTGGCCGTCCTCGTATTATTTTGTTGTTGGAAAGTCCACCTTCGGCTTGGTCTTTCTTTTTCGAGTTCGCCTTCGGTCGTCCTTGTATTATCTTGGGTTTGAAACTCCACCTTCGGCTTGGTCTTTCTTTTCGAGTTCGCCTTCGGCCATCCTCGTGTTACCCTTTGTTTGAAAGTCCACCTTCGGCTTGGTCTTTCTTTTTCGAGGTCTCCTTCGGCCGTCCTCGTATTATCTTGGGTTTGAAAGTCCACCTACGGCTTGGCCTTTCTTTTCGGGTTTGCCTTTGGCCGTCCTCGTGTTACCCTTTGTTTGAAAGTCCACCTTCGGCTTGGTCTTTCTTTTCGAGTTCGCCTTCGGCCATCCTCGTGTTACCCTTTGTTTGAAAGTCCAACTTCGGCTTGGCCTTTATCTTTTGAGGTAGCCTTCGGCCGTCCTCGTATTATCTTGGGTTTGAAAGTCCACCTTCGGCTTGGTCTTTCTTTTCGAGTTCGCCTTCGGCCATCCTCGTGTTACCCTTTGTTTGAAAGTCCACCTTCGGCTTGGTCTTTCTTTTTCGAGGTCTCCTTCGGCCGTCCTCTTATTATCTTGGGTTTGAAAGTCCACCTACGGCTTGGCCTTTCTTTTCGGGTTTGCCTTTGGCCGTCCTCGTGTTACCCTTTGTTTGAAAGTCCACCTTCGGCTTGGTCTTTCTTTTTCGAGTTCGCCTCCGGCCGTTCCCGTATTATCTTGGGTTTGAAAGTCCACCTTCGGCTTGGTCTTTCTTTTCGAGTTTGCCTTCGGCCGTCCCCGTATTATCTTGGGTTTGAAAGTCCACCTTCGGCTTGGTCTTTCTTTTCGAGTTCGCATTCGGCCGTCCTCGTGTTACCCTTTATTTGAAAGTCCACCTTCGGCTTGGTCTTTCTTTTTCGAGGTCGCCTTCGGCCGTTCCCGTATTATCTTGGGTTTGAAAGTCCACCTTCGGCTTGGTCTTTCTTTTCGAGTTCGCGTTTGGCCGTCCTCGTGTTATCCTTTGTTTGAAAGTCCACCTTCGGCTTGGTCTTTCTTTTTCGAGTTCGCCTTCGGCCGTCCTCGTATTATTTTGTTGTTGGAAAGTCCACCTTCGGCTTGGTCTTTCTTTTTCGAGTTCGCCTTCGGTCGTCGTTGTATTATCTTGGGTTTGAAAGTCCACCTTCGGCTTGGTCTTTCTTTTCGAGTTCGCCTTCGGCCATCCTCGTGTTACCCTTTGTTTGAAAGTCCACCTTCGGCTTGGTCTTTCTTTTTCAAGGTCGCCTTAGGCCGTCCTCGTATTATCTTGGGTTTGAAAGTCCACCTACGGCTTGGCCTTTCTTTTCGAGTTCGCCTTTGGCCGTCCTCGTGTTACCCTTTGTTTGAAAGTCCACCTTCGGCTTGGTCTTTCTTTTTCGAGTTCGCCTTCGGCCGTCCTCGTATTGTCTTAGGTTTGAAAGTCCACCTTCGGCTTGGTCTTTCTTTTCGAGTTCGCCTTCGTCCGTCCTCGCTTTACCCTTTATTTGAAAGCCTACCTTCGGCTTAGTCTTTCTTTTCGAGTTCGCCTTCGGCCGTCCTCGTATTATTTTGTTGTTGGAAAGTCCACCTTCGGCTTGGTCTTTCTTTTCGAGTTAGCCTTCGGCCGTCCTCATGTTACCCTTTGTTTGAAAGTCTACCTTCGGCTTAGTCTTGCTTTTCGAGTTCGCCTTCGGCCGTCCTCATATTATTTTGTTGTTGGAAAGTCCACCTACGGCTTGGTCTTTCTTTCCGAGTTCGCCTTCGGCCGTCCTCGTGTTACCCTTTGTGTGAAAGTCTACCTTCGACTTGGTCTTTCTTTTCGAGTTCGACTTCGGCCCTCGTCGTATTATCTTGGGTTTGAAAGTCCACCTTCGGTTGTTCTTTCTTTTCGAGTTCTCCTTCGGCCGTCCTCGTGTTACCCTTTTTTGAAAGTCCACCTTTCGGCTTGGTATTCCTTTTTCGAGTTCGCCTTCGGTTGTCCTCGTATTATCTTAGGTTTGAAAGTCCACCTTCGGCTTGGTATTTCTTTTCGAGTTCGCCTTCGGCCGTCCTCGTGTTACCCTTTGTTTGAAAGTCCACCTTCGGCTTGGCCTTTATCTTTTGAGGTAGCCTTCGGCCGTCCTCGTATAATCTTGGGTTTGAAAGTCCACCTTTGGCTTGGTCTTTCTTTTCGAGTTCGCCTTCGGCCATCCTCGTGTTACCCTTTGTTTGAAAGTCCACCTTCGGCTTGGTCTTTCTTATTCGAGGTCGCCTTCGGCCGTCCCCGTATTATCTTGGGTTTGTAAGTCCACCTTCGGCTTGGTCTTTCTTTTCGAGTTCGCCTTCGGCCGTCCTCGTGTTACCCTTTGTGTGAAAGTCTACCTTCGACTTGGACTTTCTTTTAGAGTTCGCCTTCGGCCATCGACGTATTATCTTGGGTTTGAAAGTCCACCTTCGGGTTGGTCTTTCTTTTTCGAATTCGCCTTCGGCCGTCCTCGTATTATCTTGGGTTTGAAAGTCCACCATTGGCTTGGTCTTTCTTTTCGAGTTCGCCTTCGGCCGTCCTCGTGTTACCCTTTGTGTGAAAGTCTACCTTCGACTTGGACTTTCTTTTCGAGTTCGCCTTCGGCCGTCCTCGTATTATCTTAGGTTTAAAAGTCCACCTTCGACTTGGTCTTTCTTTTCGAGTTCGCCTTCGTCCATCCTCGCGTTACCCTTTATTTGAAAGCCTACCTTCGGCTTAGTCCTTCTTTTCGAGTTCGCCTTCGGCCGTCCTCGTATTATTTTGTTGTTGGAAAGTCCACCTTCGGTTTGGTCTTTCTTTTTCGAGTTCGCCTTCGGTCGTCCTTGTATTATCTTAGGTTTGAAAGTCCACCTTCGGTTTGGTCTTTCTTTTCGAGTTCGCCTTCGGCCATCCTCGTGTTACGCTTTGTTTGAAAGTCCAACTTCGGCTTGGCCTTTATCTTTTGAGGTAGCCTTAGGCCGTCCTCGTATTATCTTGGGTTTGAAAGTCCACCTTCGGCTAGGTCTTTCTTTTCGAGTTCGCCTTCGGCCATCCTCGCGTTACCCTTTATTTGAAAGCCTACCTTCGGCTTGGTCTTTCTTTTTCGAGGTCGCCTTTGGCCGTCCTCGTATTATTTTGTTGTTGGAAAGTCCACCTTCGGCTTGGTCTTTCTTTTTCGAGTTCGCCTTCGGTCGTCCTTGTATTATCTTGGGTTTGAAAGTCCACCTTCGGCTTGGTCTTTCTTTTCGAGTTCGCCTTCGGCCATCCTCGTGTTACCCTTTGTTTGAAAGTCCACCTTCGGCTTGGTCTTTCTTTTTCGAGGTCTCCTTCGGCCGTCCTCGTATTATCTTGGGTTTGAAAGTCCACCTACGGCTTGGCCTTTCTTTTTGAGTTTGCCTTTGGCCGTCCTCGTGTTACCCTTTGTTTGAAAGTCCACCTTCGGCTTGGTCTTTCTTTTCGAGTTCGCCTTCGGCCATCCTCGTGTTACCCTTTGTTTGAAAGTCCAACTTCGGCTTGGCCTTTATCTTTTGAGGTAGCCTTCGGCCGTCCTCGTATTATCTTGGGTTTGAAAGTCCACCTTCGGCTTGGTCTTTCTTTTCGAGTTCCCCTTCGGCCATCCTCGCGTTACCCTTTATTTGAAAGCCTACCTTCGGCTTGGTCTTTCTTTTTCGAGGTCGCCTTCGGCCGTCCTCGTATTATTTTGTTGTTGGAAAGTCCACCTTCGGCTTGGTCTTTCTTTTTCGAGTTCGCCTTCGGTCGTCCTTGTATTATCTTGGGTTTGAAAGTCCACCTTCGGCTTGGTCTTTCTTTTCGAGTTCGCCTTCGGCCATCCTCGTGTTACCCTTTGTTTGAAAGTCAACCTTCGGCTTGGTCTTTCTTTTTCGAGGTCTCCTTCGGCCGTCCTCGTATTATCTTGGGTTTGAAAGTCCACCTACGGCTTGGCCTTTCTTTTCGAGTTTGCCTTTGGCCGTCCTCGTGTTACCCTTTGTTTGAAAGTCCACCTTCGGCTTGGTCTTTCTTTTCGAGTTCGCCTTTGACCGGCCTCGTGTTACCCTTTGTTTGAAAGTCCACCTTCGGCTTTGTCTTTCTTTTTCGAGTTCGCCTTCGGCCGTCCTCGTATTATCTTAGGTTTAAAAGTCCACCTTCGGCTTGGTCTTTCTATTCGAGTTCGCCTTCGGCCGTCCTCGTGTTACCCTTTCTTTGAAAGATCACCTTCGGCTTGGCCTTTATTTTGTGAGGCCGCCTTCGGCCGTCCTCGTATTATCTTGGGTTTGAAAGTCCACCATCGGCTTGGTCTTTCTTTTCGAGTTCGCCTTCGGCCGTCCTCGTGTACCTTTTGTGTGAAAGTCTACCTTCGACTTGGTCTTTCTTTTAGAGTTCGCCTTCGGCCATCGTCGTATTATCTTGGGTTTGAAAGTCCACCTTCGGGTTGGTCTTTCTTTTTCGAATTCGCCTTCGGCCGTCCTCGTATTATCTTGGGTTTGAAAGTCCACCATCGGCTTGGTCTTTCTTTTCGAGTTCGCCTTCGGCCGTCCTCGTGTTACCCTTTGTGTGAAAGTCTACCTTCGACTTATACTTTCTTTTCGAGTTTGCCTTCGGCCGTCCTCGTATTATCTTAGGTTTGAAAGTCCACCTTCGACTTGGTCTTTCTTTTCGAGTTCGCCTTCGGCCGTCCTCGTATTATTTTGTTGTTGGAAAGTCCACCTTCGGTTTGGTCTTTCTTTTTCGAGTTCGCCTTCGGTCGTCCTTGTATTATCTTAGGTTTGAAAGTCAACCTTCGGCTTGGTCTTTCATTTCGAGTTCGCCTTCGGCCATCCTCGTGTTACCCTTTGTTTGAAAGTCCAACTTCGGCTTGGCCTTTATCTTTTGAGGTAGCCTTCGGCCGTCCTCGTATTATCTTGGGTTTGAAAGTCCACCTTCGGCTTGGTCTTTCTTTTCGAGTTCGCCTTCGGCCATCCTCGCGTTACCCTTTATTTGAAAGCCTACCTTCGGCTTGGTCTTTCTTTTTCGAGGTCGCCTTTGGCCGTCCTCGTATTATTTTGTTGTTGAAAGTCCACCTTCGGCTTGGTCTTTCTTTTAGAGTTTGCCTTCGGCCATCCTCGTGTTACCCTTTGTTTGAAAGTCCACCTTCGGCTTGGCCTTTCTTTTTCGAGGTCTCCTTCGGCCGTCCTCGTATTATCTTCCGTTTGAAAGTCCACCTACGGCTTGGCCTTTCTTTTCGAGTTTGCCTTTGGCCGTCCTCGTGTTACCCTTTGTTTGAAAGTCCACCTTCGGCTTGGTCTTTCTTTTCGAGTTTGCCTTCGGCCATCCTCGTGTTACCCTTTGTTTGAAAGTCCAACTTCGGCTTGGCCTTTATCTTTTGAGGTAGCCTTCGGCCGTCCTCGTATTATCTTGGGTTTGAAAGTCCACCTTCGGCTTGGTCTTTCTTTTCGAGTTCCCCTTCGGCCATCCTCGCGTTACCCTTTATTTGAAAGCCTACCTTCGGCTTGGTCTTTCTTTTTCGAGGTCGCCTTCGGCCGTCCTCGTGTTATTTTGTTGTTGGAAAGTCCACCTTCGGCTTGGTCTTTCTTTTTCGAGTTCGCCTTCGGTCGTCGTTGTATTATCTTGGGTTTGAAAGTCCACCTTCGGCTTGGTCTTTCTTTTCGAGTTCGCCTTCGGCCATCCTCGTGTTACCCTTTGTTTGAAAGTCCACCTTCGGCTTGGTCTTTCTTTTTCAAGGTCGCCTTAGGCCGTCCTCGTATTATCTTGGGTTTGAAAGTCCACCTACGGCTTGGCCTTTCTTTTCGAGTTCGCCTTTGGCCGTCCTCGTGTTACCCTTTGTTTGAAAGTCCACCTTCGGCTTGGTCTTTCTTTTTCGAGTTCGCCTTCGGCCGTCCTCGTATTGTCTTAGGTTTGAAAGTCCACCTTCGGCTTGGTCTTTCTTTTCGAGTTCGCCTTCGTCCGTCCTCGCTTTACCCTTTATTTGAAAGCCTACCTTCGGCTTAGTCTTTCTTTTCGAGTTCGCCTTCGGCCGTCCTCGTATTATTTTGTTGTTGGAAAGTCCACCTTCGGCTTGGTCTTTCTTTTCGAGTTAGCCTTCGGCCGTCCTCATGTTACCCTTTGTTTGAAAGTCTACCTTCGGCTTAGTCTTGCTTTTCGAGTTCGCCTTCGGCCGTCCTCATATTATTTTGTTGTTGGAAAGTCCACCTACGGCTTGGTCTTTCTTTCCGAGTTCGCCTTCGGCCGTCCTCGTGTTACCCTTTGTGTGAAAGTCTACCTTCGACTTGGTCTTTCTTTTCGAGTTCGCCTTCGGCCCTCGTCGTATTATCTTGGGTTTGAAAGTCCACCTTCGGTTGTTCTTTCTTTTCGAGTTCTCCTTCGGCCGTCCTCGTGTTACCCTTTTTTGAAAGTCCACCTTTCGGCTTGGTATTCCTTTTTCGAGTTCGCCTTCGGTTGTCCTCGTATTATCTTAGGTTTGAAAGTCCACCTTCGGCTTGGTATTTCTTTTCGAGTTCGCCTTCGGCCGTCCTCGTGTTACCCTTTGTTTGAAAGTCCACCTTCGGCTTGGCCTTTATCTTTTGAGGTAGCCTTCGGCCGTCCTCGTATAATCTTGGGTTTGAAAGTCCACCTTTGGCTTGGTCTTTCTTTTCGAGTTCGCCTTCGGCCATCCTCGTGTTACCCTTTGTTTGAAAGTCCACCTTCGGCATGGTCTTTCTTATTCGAGGTCGCCTTCGGCCGTCCCCGTATTATCTTGGGTTTGTAAGTCCACCTTCGGCTTGGTCTTTCTTTTCGAGTTCGCCTTTGACCGGCCTCGTGTTACCCTTTGTTTGAAAGTCCACCTTCGGCTTGGTCTTTCTTTTTCGAATTCGCCTTCAGCCGTCCTCGTATTATCTTGGGTTTGAAAGTCCACCATCGGCTTGGTCTTTCTTTTCGAGTTCGCCTTCGGCCGTCCTCGTGTACCTTTTGTGTGAAAGTCTACCTTCGACTTGGTCTTTCTTTTAGAGTTCGCCTTCGGCCATCGACGTATTATCTTGGGTTTGAAAGTCCACCTTCGGGTTGGTCTTTCTTTTTCGAATTCGCCTTCGGCCGTCCTCGTATTATCTTGGGTTTGAAAGTCCACCATTGGCTTGGTCTTTCTTTTCGAGTTCGCCTTCGGCCGTCCTCGTGTTACCCTTTGTGTGAAAGTCTACCTTCGACTTGGACTTTCTTTTCGAGTTCGCCTTCGGCCGTCCTCGTATTATCTTAGGTTTAAAAGTCCACCTTCGACTTGGTCTTTCTTTTCGAGTTCGCCTTCGTCCATCCTCGCGTTACCCTTTATTTGAAAGCCTACCTTCGGCTTAGTCCTTCTTTTCGAGTTCGCCTTCGGCCGTCCTCGTATTATTTTGTTGTTGGAAAGTCCACCTTCGGTTTGGTCTTTCTTTTTCGAGTTCGCCTTCGGTCGTCCTTGTATTATCTTAGGTTTGAAAGTCCACCTTCGGTTTGGTCTTTCTTTTCGAGTTCGCCTTCGGCCATCCTCGTGTTACGCTTTGTTTGAAAGTCCAACTTCGGCTTGGCCTTTATCTTTTGAGGTAGCCTTCGGCCGTCCTCGTATTATCTTGGGTTTGAAAGTCCACCTTCGGCTAGGTCTTTCTTTTCGAGTTCGCCTTCGGCCATCCTCGCGTTACCCTTTATTTGAAAGCCTACCTTCGGCTTGGTCTTTCTTTTTCGAGGTCGCCTTTGGCCGTCCTCGTATTATTTTGTTGTTGGAAAGTCCACCTTCGGCTTGGTCTTTCTTTTTCGAGTTCGCCTTCGGTCGTCCTTGTATTATCTTGGGTTTGAAAGTCCACCTTCGGCTTGGTCTTTCTTTTCGAGTTCGCCTTCGGCCATCCTCGTGTTACCCTTTGTTTGAAAGTCCACCTTCGGCTTGGTCTTTCTTTTTCGAGGTCTCCTTCGGCCGTCCTCGTATTATCTTGGGTTTGAAAGTCCACCTACGGCTTGGCCTTTCTTTTTGAGTTTGCCTTTGGCCGTCCTCGTGTTACCCTTTGTTTGAAAGTCCACCTTCGGCTTGGTCTTTCTTTTCGAGTTCGCCTTCGGCCATCCTCGTGTTACCCTTTGTTTGAAAGTCCAACTTCGGCTTGGCCTTTATCTTTTGAGGTAGCCTTCGGCCGTCCTCGTATTATCTTGGGTTTGAAAGTCCACCTTCGGCTTGGTCTTTCTTTTCGAGTTCCCCTTCGGCCATCCTCGCGTTACCCTTTATTTGAAAGCCTACCTTCGGCTTGGTCTTTCTTTTTCGAGGTCGGCTTCGGCCGTCCTCGTATTATTTTGTTGTTGGAAAGTCCACCTTCGGCTTGGTCTTTCTTTTTCGAGTTCGCCTTCGGTCGTCCTTGTATTATCTTGGGTTTGAAAGTCCACCTTCGGCTTGGTCTTTCTTTTCGAGTTCGCCTTCGGCCATCCTCGTGTTACCCTTTGTTTGAAAGTCAACCTTCGGCTTGGTCTTTCTTTTTCGAGGTCTCCTTCGGCCGTCCTCGTATTATCTTGGGTTTGAAAGTCCACCTACGGCTTGGCCTTTCTTTTCGAGTTTGCCTTTGGCCGTCCTCGTGTTACCCTTTGTTTGAAAGTCCACCTTCGGCTTGGTCTTTCTTTTCGAGTTCGCCTTTGACCGGCCTCGTGTTACCCTTTGTTTGAAAGTCCACCTTCGGCTTTGTCTTTCTTTTTCGAGTTCGCCTTCGGCCGTCCTCGTATTATCTTAGGTTTAAAAGTCCACCTTCGGCTTGGTCTTTCTATTCGAGTTCGCCTTCGGCCGTCCTCGTGTTACCCTTTCTTTGAAAGATCACCTTCGGCTTGGCCTTTATTTTGTGAGGCCGCCTTCGGCCGTCCTCGTATTATCTTGGGTTTGAAAGTCCACCATCGGCTTGGTCTTTCTTTTCGAGTTCGCCTTCGGCCGTCCTCGTGTACCTTTTGTGTGAAAGTCTACCTTCGACTTGGTCTTTCTTTTAGAGTTCGCCTTCGGCCATCGTCGTATTATCTTGGGTTTGAAAGTCCACCTTCGGGTTGGTCTTTCTTTTTCGAATTCGCCTTCGGCCGTCCTCGTATTATCTTGGGTTTGAAAGTCCACCATCGGCTTGGTCTTTCTTTTCGAGTTCGCCTTCGGCCGTCCTCGTGTTACCCTTTGTGTGAAAGTCTACCTTCGACTTATACTTTCTTTTCGAGTTTGCCTTCGGCCGTCCTCGTATTATCTTAGGTTTAAAAGTCCACCTTCGACTTGGTCTTTCTTTTCGAGTTCGCCTTCGGCCGTCCTCGTATTATTTTGTTGTTGGAAAGTCCACCTTCGGTTTGGTCTTTCTTTTTCGAGTTCGCCTTCGGTCGTCCTTGTATTATCTTAGGTTTGAAAGTCAACCTTCGGCTTGGTCTTTCATTTCGAGTTCGCCTTCGGCCATCCTCGTGTTACCCTTTGTTTGAAAGTCCAACTTCGGCTTGGCCTTTATCTTTTGAGGTAGCCTTCGGCCGTCCTCGTATTATCTTGGGTTTGAAAGTCCACCTTCGGCTTGGTCTTTCTTTTCGAGTTCGCCTTCGGCCATCCTCGCGTTACCCTTTATTTGAAAGCCTACCTTCGGCTTGGTCTTTCTTTTTCGAGGTCGCCTTTGGCCGTCCTCGTATTATTTTGTTGTTGAAAGTCCACCTTCGGCTTGGTCTTTCTTTTAGAGTTTGCCTTCGGCCATCCTCGTGTTACCCTTTGTTTGAAAGTCCACCTTCGGCTTGGCCTTTCTTTTTCGAGGTCTCCTTCGGCCGTCCTCGTATTATCTTCCGTTTGAAAGTCCACCTACGGCTTGGCCTTTCTTTTCGAGTTTGCCTTTGGCCGTCCTCGTGTTACCCTTTGTTTGAAAGTCCACCTTCGGCTTGGTCTTTCTTTTCGAGTTTGCCTTCGGCCATCCTCGTGTTACCCTTTGTTTGAAAGTCCAACTTCGGCTTGGCCTTTATCTTTTGAGGTAGCCTTCGGCCGTCCTCGTATTATCTTGGGTTTGAAAGTCCACCTTCGGCTTGGTCTTTCTTTTCGAGTTCCCCTTCGGCCATCCTCGCGTTACCCTTTATTTGAAAGCCTACCTTCGGCTTGGTCTTTCTTTTTCGAGGTCGCCTTCGGCCGTCCTCGTATTATTTTGTTGTTGGAAAGTACACCTTCGGCTTGGTCTTTCTTTTTCGAGTTCGCCTTCGGTCGTCCTTGTATTATCTTGGGTTTGAAAGTCCACCTTCGGCTTGGTCTTTCTTTTCGAGTTCGCCTTCGGCCATCCTCGTGTTACCCTTTGTTTGAAAGTCCACCTTCGGCTTGGTCTTTCTTTTTCGAGGTCTCCTTCGGCCGTCCTCGTATTATCTTGGGTTTGAAAGTCCACCTACGGCTTGGCCTTTCTTTTCGAGTTTGCCTTTGGCCGTCCTCGTGTTACCCTTTGTTTGAAAGTCCACCTTCGGCTTGGTCTTTCTTTTTCGAGTTCGCCTTCGGCCGTCCTCGTATTATCTTAGGTTTGAAAGTCCACCTTCGGCTTGGTCTTTCTTTTCGAGTTCGCCTTCGTCCGTCCTCGCTTTACCCTTTATTTGAAAGCCTACCTTCGGCTTAGTCTTTCTTTTCGAGTTCGCCTTCGGCCGTTCTCGTATTATTTTGTTGTTTGAAATCCACCTTCGGTTTTGTCTTTCTTTTTCGAGTTTGCCTTTGGCCGTCTTTGTATTATCTTGGGTTTGAAAGTCCACCTTCGGCTTGGTCTTTCTTTTCGAGTTCGCCTTCGGCCGTCCCCGTATTATCTTGGGTTTGAAAGTCCACCTTCGGCTTGGTCTTTCTTTTCGAGTTCGCATTCGGCCGTCCTCGTGTTACCCTTTGTTTGAAAGTCCACCTTCGGCTTGGTCTTTCTTTTTCGAGGTCGCCTTCGGCCGTTCCCGTATTATATTGGGTTTGAAAGTCCACCTTCGGCTTGGTCTTTCTTTTCGAGTTCGCCTTTGGCCGTCCTCGTGTTATCCTTTGTTTGAAAGTCCACCTTCGGCTTGGTCTTTCTTTTTCGAGTTCGCCTTCGGCCGTCCTCGTATTATTTTGTTGTTGGAAAGTCCACCTTCGGCTTGGTCTTTCTTTTTCGAGTTCGCCTTCGGTCGTCCTTGTATTATCTTGGGTTTGAAAGTCCACCTTCGGCTTGGTCTTTCTTTTCGAGTTTGCCTTCGGCCATCCTCGCGTTACCCTTAATTTGAAAGCCTACCTTCGGTTTGGTCTTTCTTTTTCGAGGTCGCCTTCGGCCGTCCTCGTATTATTTTGTTGTTGGAAAGTCCACCTTCGGCTTGGTCTTTCTTTTTCGAGTTCGCCTTCGGTCGTCGTTGTATTATCTTGGGTTTGAAAGTCCACCTTCGGCTTGGTCTTTCTTTTCGAGTTCGCCTTCGGCCATCCTCGTGTTACCCTTTGTTTGAAAGTCCACCTTTGGCTTGGTCTTTCTTTTTCAAGGTCGCCTTCGGCCGTCCACGTATTATCTTGGGTTTGAAAGTCCACCTACGGCTTGGCCTTTCTTTTCGAGTTTGCCTTTGGCCGTCCTCGTGTTACCCTTTGTTTGAAAGTCCACCTTCGGCTTGGTATTTCTTTTTCGAGTTCGCCTTCGGCCGTCCTCGTATTATCTTAGGTTTGAAAGTCCACCTTCGGCTTGGTCTTTGTTTTCGAGTTCGCCTTCGTCCGTCCTCGCTTTACCCTTTATTTGAAAGCCTACCTTCGGCTTAGTCTTTCTTTTCGAGTTCGCCTTCGGCCGTCCTCGTATTATTTTGTTGTTTGAAATCCACCTTCGGTTTTGTCTTTCTTTTTCGAGTTTGCCTTTGGCCGTCTTTGTATTATCTTGGGTTTGAAAGTCCACCTTCGGCTTGGTCTTTCTTTTCGAGTTCGCCTTCGGCCGTCCCCGTATTATCTTGGGTTTGAAAGTCCGCCTTCGGCTTGGTCTTTCTTTTCGAGTTCGCATTCGGCCGTCCTCGTGTTACCCTTTGTTTGAAAGTCCACCTTCGGCTTGGTCTTTCTTTTTCGAGGTCGCCTTCGGCCGTTCCCGTATTATCTTGGGTTTGAAAGTCCACCTTCGGCTTGGTCTTTCTTTTCGAGTTCGCCTTTGGCCGTCCTCGTGTTACCCTTTGTTTGAAAGTCCACCTTCGGCTTGGTCTTTCTTTTCGAGTTTGCCTTCGGCCATCCTCGTGTTACCCTTTGTTTGAAAGTCCAACTTCGGCTTGGCCTTTATCTTTTGAGGTAGCCTTCGGCCGTCCTCGTATTATCTTGGGTTTGAAAGTCCACCTTCGGCTTGGTCTTTCTTTTCGAGTTCCCCTTCGGCCATCCTCGCGTTACCCTTTATTTGAAAGGCTACCTTCGGCTTGGTCTTTCTTTTTCGAGGTCGCCTTCGGCCGTCCTCGTATTATTTTGTTGTTGGAAAGTCCACCTTCGGCTTGGTCTTTCTTTTTCGAGTTCGCCTTCGGTCGTCCTTGTATTATCTTGGGTTTGAAAGTCCACCTTCGGCTTGGTCTTTCTTTTCGAGTTCGCCTTCGGCCATCCTCGTGTTACCCTTTGTTTGAAAGTCCACCTTCGGCTTGGTCTTTCTTTTTCGAGTTCGCCTTCGGCCGTCCTCTTATTATCTTAGGTTTGAAAGTCCACCTTCGGCTTGGTCTTTCTTTTCGAGTTCGCCTTCGTCCGTCCTCGCTTTACCCTTTATTTGAAAGCCTACCTTCGGCTTAGTCTTTCTTTTCGAGTTCGCCTTCGGCCGTTCTCGTATTATTTTGTTGTTTGAAATCCACCTTCGGTTTTGTCTTTCTTTTTCGAGTTTTCCTTTGGCCGTCTTTGTATTATCTTGGGTTTGAAAGTCCACCTTCGGCTTGGTCTTTCTTTTCGAGTTCGCCTTCGGCCGTCCCCGTATTATCTTGGGTTTGAAAGTCCACCTTCGGCTTGGTCTTTCTTTTCGAGTTCGCATTCGGCCGTCCTCGTGTTACCCTTTGTTTGAAAGTCCACCTTCGGCTTGGTCTTTCTTTTTCGAGGTCGCCTTCGGCCGTTCCCGTATTATCTTGGGTTTGAAAGTCCACCTTCGGCTTGGTCTTTCTTTTCGAGTTCGCCTTTGGCCGTCCTCGTGTTATCCTTTGTTTGAAAGTCCACCTTCGGCTTGGTCTTTCTTTTTCGAGTTCGCCTTCGGCCGTCCTCGTATTATTTTGTTGTTGGAAAGTCCACCTTCGGCTTGGTCTTTCTTTTTCGAGTTCGCCTTCGGTCGTCCTTGTATTATCTTGGGTTTGAAAGTCCACCTTCGGCTTGGTCTTTCTTTTCGAGTTTGCCTTCGGCCATCCTCGCGTTACCCTTAATTTGAAAGCCTACCTTCGGTTTGGTCTTTCTTTTTCGAGGTCGCCTTCGGCCGTCCTCGTATTATTTTGTTGTTGGAAAGTCCACCTTCGGCTTGGTCTTTCTTTTTCGAGTTCGCCTTCGGTCGTCGTTGTATTATCTTGGGTTTGAAAGTCCACCTTCGGCTTGGTCTTTCTTTTCGAGTTCGCCTTCGGCCATCCTCGTGTTACCCTTTGTTTGAAAGTCCACCTTTGGCTTGGTCTTTCTTTTTCAAGGTCGCCTTCGGCCGTCCTCGTATTATCTTGGGTTTGAAAGTCCACCTACGGCTTGGCCTTTCTTTTCGAGTTTGCCTTTGGCCGTCCTCGTGTTACCCTTTGTTTGAAAGTCCACCTTCGGCTTGGTATTTCTTTTTCGAGTTCGCCTTCGGCCGTCCTCGTATTATCTTAGGTTTGAAAGTCCACCTTCGGCTTGGTCTTTCTTTTCGAGTTCGCCTTCGTCCGTCCTCGCTTTACCCTTTATTTGAAAGCCTACCTTCGGCTTAGTCTTTCTTTTCGAGTTCGCCTTCGGCCGTCCTCGTATTATTTTGTTGTTTGAAATCCACCTTCGGTTTTGTCTTTCTTTTTCGAGTTTGCCTTTGGCCGTCTTTGTATTATCTTGGGTTTGAAAGTCCACCTTCGGCTTGGTCTTTCTTTTCGAGTTCGCCTTCGGCCGTCCCCGTATTATCTTGGGTTTGAAAGTCCGCCTTCGGCTTGGTCTTTCTTTTCGAGTTTGCATTCGGCCGTCCTCGTGTTACCCTTTGTTTGAAAGTCCACCTTCGGCTTGGTCTTTCTTTTTCGAGGTCGCCTTCGGCCGTTCCCGTATTATCTTGGGTTTGAAAGTCCACCTTCGGCTTGGTCTTTCTTTTCGAGTTCGCCTTTGGCCGTCCTCGTGTTACCCTTTGTTTGAAAGTCCACTTTCGGCTTGGTCTTTCTTTTCGAGTTTGCCTTCGGCCATCCTCGTGTTACCCTTTGTTTGAAAGTCCAACTTCGGCTTGGCCTTTATCTTTTGAGGTAGCCTTCGGCCGTCCTCGTATTATCTTGGGTTTGAAAGTCCACCTTCGGCTTGGTCTTTCTTTTCGAGTTCCCCTTCGGCCATCCTCGCGTTACCCTTTATTTGAAAGCCTACCTTCGGCTTGGTCTTTCTTTTTCGAGGTCGCCTTCGGCCGTCCTCGTATTATTTTGTTGTTGGAAAGTCCACCTTCGGCTTGGTCTTTCTTTTTCGAGTTCGCCTTCGGTCGTCCTTGTATTATCTTGGGTTTGAAAGTCCACCTTCGGCTTGGTCTTTCTTTTCGAGTTCGCCTTCGGCCATCCTCGTGTAACCCTTTGTTTGAAAGTCCACCTTCGGCTTGGTCTTTCTTTTTCGAGGTCTCCTTCGGCCGTCCTCGTATTATCTTGGGTTTGAAAGTCCACCTACGGCTTGGCCTTTCTTTTCGTGTTTGCCTTTGGCCGTCCTCGTGTTACCCTTTGTTTGAAAGTCCACCTTCGGCTTGGTCTTTCTTTTTCAAGTTCGCCTTCGGCCGTCCTCGTATTATCTTAGGTTTGAAAGTCCACCTTCGACTTGGTCTTTCTTTTCGAGTTCGCCTTCGTCCGTCCTCGCTTTACCCTTTATTTGAAAGCCTACCTTCGGCTTAGTCTTTCTTTTCGAGTTCGCCTTCGGCCGTTCTCGTATTATTTTGTTGTTTGAAATCCACCTTCGGTTTTGTCTTTCTTTTTCGAGTTTGCCTTTGGCCGTCTTTGTATTATCTTGGGTTTGAAAGTCCACCTTCGGCTTGGTCTTTCTTTTCGAGTTCGCCTTCGGCCGTCCCCGTATTATCTTGGGTTTGAAAGTCCACCTTCGGCTTGGTCTTTCTTTTCGAGTTCGCATTCGGCCGTCCTCGTGTTACCCTTTGTTTGAATGTCCACCTTCGGCTTGGTCTTTCTTTTTCGAGGTCGCCTTCGGCCGTTCCCGTATTATCTTGGGTTTGAAAGTCCACCTTCGGCTTGGTCTTTCTTTTCGAGTTCGCCTTTGGCCGTCCTCGTGTTATCCTTTGTTTGAAAGTCCACCTTCGGCTTGGTCTTTCTTTTTCGAGTTCGCCTTCGGCCGTCCTCGTATTATTTTGTTGTTGGAAAGTCCACCTTCGGCTTGGTCTTTCTTTTCGAGTTCGCCTTCGGCCGTCCCCGTATTATCTTGGGTTTGAAAGTCCACCTTCGGCTTGGTCTTTCTTTTCGAGTTCGCATTCGGCCGTCCTCGTGTTACCCTTTGTTTGAAAGTCCACCTTCGGCTTGGTCTTTCTTTTTCGAGGTCGCCTTCGGCCGTTCCCGTATTATCTTGGGTTTGAAAGTCCACCTTCGGCTTGGTCTTTCTTTTCGAGTTCGCCTTTGGCCGTCCTCGTGTTACCCTTTGTTTGAAAGTCCACCTTCGGCTTGGTCTTTCTTTTCGAGTTTGCCTTCGGCCATCCTCGTGTTACCCTTTGTTTGAAAGTCCAACTTCGGCTTGGCCTTTATCTTTTGAGGTAGCCTTCGGCCGTCCTCGTATTATCTTGGGTTTGAAAGTCCACCTTCGGCTTGGTCTTTCTTTTCGAGTTCCCCTTCGGCCATCCTCGCGTTACCCTTTATTTGAAAGGCTACCTTCGGCTTGGTCTTTCTTTTTCGAGGTCGCCTTCGGCCGTCCTCGTATTATTTTGTTGTTGAAAAGTCCACCTTCGGCTTGGTCTTTCTTTTTCGAGTTCGCCTTCGGTCGTCCTTGTATTATCTTGGGTTTGAAAGTCCACCTTCGGCTTGGTCTTTCTTTTCGAGTTCGCCTTCGGCCATCCTCGTGTTACCCTTTGTTTGAAAGTCCACCTTCGGCTTGGTCTTTCTTTTTCGAGGTCTCCTTCGGCCGTCCTCGTATTATCTTGGGTTTGAAAGTCCACCTACGGCTTGGCCTTTCTTTTCGAGTTTGCCTTTGGCCGTCCTCGTGTTACCCTTTGTTTGAAAGTCCACCTTCGGCTTGGTCTTTCTTTTTCGAGTTCGCCTTCGGCCGTCCTCGTATTATTTTGTTGTTTGAAATCCACCTTCGGTTTTGTCTTTCTTTTTCGAGTTTTCCTTTGGCCGTCTTTGTATTATCTTGGGTTTGAAAGTCCACCTTCGGCTTGGTCTTTCTTTTCGAGTTCGCCTTCGGCCGTCCCCGTATTATCTTGGGTTTGAAAGTCCACCTTCGGCTTGGTCTTTCTTTTCGAGTTCGCCTTCGGCCGTCCCCGTATTATCTTGGGTTTGAAAGTCCGCCTTCGGCTTGGTCTTTCTTTTCGAGTTTGCATTCGGCCGTCCTCGTGTTACCCTTTGTTTGAAAGTCCACCTTCGGCTTGGTCTTTCTTTTTCGAGGTCGCCTTCGGCCGTCCTCGTATTATTTTGTTGTTGGAAAGTCCACCTTCGGCTTGGTCTTTCTTTTTCGAGTTCGCCTTCGGTCGTCCTTGTATTATCTTGGGTTTGAAAGTCCACCTTCGGCTTGGTCTTTCTTTTCGAGTTCGCCTTCGGCCATCCTCGTGTTACCCTTTGTTTGAAAGTCCACCTTCGGCTTGGTCTTTCTTTTTCGAGTTCGCCTTCGGCCGTCCTCGTATTATCTTAGGTTTGAAAGTCCACCTTCGGCTTGGTCTTTCTTTTCGAGTTCGCCTTCGTCCGTCCTCGCTTTACCCTTTATTTGAAAGCCTACCTTCGACTTAGTCTTTCTTTTCGAGTTCGCCTTCGGCCGTTCTCGTATTATTTTGTTGTTTGAAATCCACCTTCGGTTTTGTCTTTCTTTTTCGAGTTTTCCTTTGGCCGTCTTTGTATTATCTTGGGTTTGAAAGTCCACCTTCGGCTTGGTCTTTCTTTTCGAGTTCGCCTTCGGCCGTCCCCGTATTATCTTGGGTTTGAAAGTCCACCTTCGGCTTGGTCTTTCTTTTCGAGTTCGCATTCGGCCGTCCTCGTGTTACCCTTTGTTTGAAAGTCCACCTTCGGCTTGGTCTTTCTTTTTCGAGGTCGCCTTCGGCCGTTCCCGTATTATCTTGGGTTTGAAAGTCCACCTTCGGCTTGGTCTTTCTTTTCGAGTTCGCCTTTGGCCGTCCTCGTGTTATCCTTTGTTTGAAAGTCCACCTTCGGCTTGGTCTTTCTTTTTCGAGTTCGCCTTCGGCCGTCCTCGTATTATTTTGTTGTTGGAAAGTCCACCTTCGGCTTGGTCTTTCTTTTTCGAGTTCGCCTTCGGTCGTCCTTGTATTATCTTGGGTTTGAAAGTCCACCTTCGGCTTGGTCTTTCTTTTCGAGTTTGCCTTCGGCCATCCTCGCGTTACCCTTAATTTGAAAGCCTACCTTCGGTTTGGTCTTTCTTTTTCGAGGTCGCCTTCGGCCATCCTCGTATTATTTTGTTGTTGGAAAGTCCACCTTCGGCTTGGTCTTTCTTTTTCGAGTTCGCCTTCGGTCGTCGTTGTATTATCTTGGGTTTGAAAGTCCACCTTCGGCTTGGTCTTTCTTTTCGAGTTCGCCTTCGGCCATCCTCGTGTTACCCTTTGTTTGAAAGTCCACCTTTGGCTTGGTCTTTCTTTTTCAAGGTCGCCTTCGGCCGTCCTCGTATTATCTTGGGTTTGAAAGTCCACCTACGGCTTGGCCTTTCATTTCGAGTTTGCCTTTGGCCGTCCTCGTGTTACCCTTTGTTTGAAAGTCCACCTTCGGCTTGGTATTTCTTTTTCGAGTTCGCCTTCGGCCGTCCTCGTATTATCTTAGGTTTGAAAGTCCACCTTCGGCTTGGTCTTTCTTTTCGAGTTCGCCTTCGTCCGTCCTCGCTTTACCCTTTATTTGAAAGCCTACCTTCGGCTTAGTCTTTCTTTTCGAGTTCGCCTTCGGCCGTCCTCGTATTATTTTGTTGTTTGAAATCCACCTTCGGTTTTGTCTTTCTTTTTCGAGTTTGCCTTTGGCCGTCTTTGTATTATCTTGGGTTTGAAAGTCCACCTTCGGCTTGGTCTTTCTTTTCGAGTTCGCCTTCGGCCGTCCCCGTATTATCTTGGGTTTGAAAGTCCGCCTTCGGCTTGGTCTTTCTTTTCGAGATTGCATTCTGCCGTCCTCGTGTTACCCTTTGTTTGAAAGTCCACCTTCGGCTTGGTCTTTCTTTTTCGAGGTCGCCTTCGGCCGTTCCCGTATTATCTTGGGTTTGAAAGTCCACCTTCGGCTTGGTCTTTCTTTTCGAGTTCGCCTTTGGCCGTCCTCGTGTTACCCTTTGTTTGAAAGTCCACCTTCGGCTTGGTCTTTCTTTTCGAGTTTGCCTTCGGCCATCCTCGTGTTACCCTTTGTTTGAAAGTCCAACTTCGGCTTGGCCTTTATCTTTTGAGGTAGCCTTCGGCCGTCCTCGTATTATCTTGGGTTTGAAAGTCCACCTTCGGCTTGGTCTTTCTTTTCGAGTTCCCCTTCGGCCATCCTCGCGTTACCCTTTATTTGAAAGCCTACCTTCGGCTTGGTCTTTCTTTTTCGAGGTCGCCTTCGGCCGTCCTCGTATTATTTTGTTGTTGGAAAGTCCACCTTCGGCTTGGTCTTTCTTTTTCGAGTTCGCCTTCGGTCGTCCTTGTATTATCTTGGGTTTGAAAGTCCACCTTCGGCTTGGTCTTTCTTTTCGAGTTCGCCTTCGGCCATCCTCGTGTAACCCTTTGTTTGAAAGTCCACCTTCGGCTTGGTCTTTCTTTTTCGAGGTCTCCTTCGGCCGTCCTCGTATTATCTTGGGTTTGAAAGTCCACCTACGGCTTGGCCTTTCTTTTCGAGTTTGCCTTTGGCCGTCCTCGTGTTACCCTTTGTTTGAAAGTCCACCTTCGGCTTGGTCTTTCTTTTTCAAGTTCGCCTTCGGCCGTCCTCGTATTATCTTAGGTTTGAAAGTCCACCTTCGACTTGGTCTTTCTTTTCGAGTTCGCCTTCGTCCGTCCTCGCTTTACCCTTTATTTGAAAGCCTACCTTCGGCTTAGTCTTTCTTTTCGAGTTCGCCTTCGGCCGTTCTCGTATTATTTTGTTGTTTGAAATCCACCTTCGGTTTTGTCTTTCTTTTTCGAGTTTGCCTTTGGCCGTCTTTGTATTATCTTGGGTTTGAAAGTCCACCTTCGGCTTGGTCTTTCTTTTCGAGTTCGCCTTCGGCCGTCCCCGTATTATCTTGGGTTTGAAAGTCCACCTTCGGCTTGGTCTTTCTTTTCGAGTTCGCATTCGGCCGTCCTCGTGTTACCCTTTGTTTGAATGTCCACCTTCGGCTTGGTCTTTCTTTTTCGAGGTCGCCTTCGGCCGTTCCCGTATTATCTTGGGTTTGAAAGTCCACCTTCGGCTTGGTCTTTCTTTTCGAGTTCGCCTTTGGCCGTCCTCGTGTTATCCTTTGTTTGAAAGTCCACCTTCGGCTTGGTCTTTCTTTTTCGAGTTCGCATTCGGCCGTCCTCGTATTATTTTGTTGTTGGAAAGTCCACCTTCGGCTTGGTCTTTCTTTTTCGAGTTCGCCTTCGGTCGTCCTTGTATTATCTTGGGTTTGAAAGTCCACCTTCGGCTTGGTCTTTCTTTTCGAGTTTGCCTTCGGCCATCCTCGCGTTACCCTTAATTTGAAAGCCTACCTTCGGTTTGGTCTTTCTTTTTCGAGGTCGCCTTCGGCCGTCCTCGTATTATTTTGTTGTTGGAAAGTCCACCTTCGGCTTGGTCTTTCTTTTTCGAGTTCGCCTTCGGTCGTCGTTGTATTATCTTGGGTTTGAAAGTCCACCTTCGGCTTGGTCTTTCTTTTCGAGTTCGCCTTCGGCCATCCTCGTGTTACCCTTTGTTTGAAAGTCCACCTTTGGCTTGGTCTTTCTTTTTCAATGTCGCCTTCGGCCGTCCTCGTATTATCTTGGGTTTGAAAGTCCACCTACGGCTTGGCCTTTCTTTTCGAGTTTGCCTTTGGCCGTCCTCGTGTTACCCTTTGTTTGAAAGTCCACCTTCGGCTTGGTATTTCTTTTTCGAGTTCGCCTTCGGCCGTCCTCGTATTATCTTAGGTTTGAAAGTCCACCTTCGGCTTGGTCTTTCTTTTCGAGTTCGCCTTCGTCCGTCCTCGCTTTACCCTTTATTTGAAAGCCTACCTTCGGCTTAGTCTTTCTTTTCGAGTTCGCCTTCGGCCGTCCTCGTATTATTTTGTTGTTTGAAATCCACCTTCGGTTTTGTCTTTCTTTTTCGAGTTTGCCTTTGGCCGTCTTTGTATTATCTTGGGTTTGAAAGTCCACCTTCGGCTTGGTCTTTCTTTTCGAGTTCGCCTTCGGCCGTCCCCGTATTATCTTGGGTTTGAAAGTCCGCCTTCGGCTTGGTCTTTCTTTTCGAGTTCGCATTCGGCCGTCCTCGTGTTACCCTTTGTTTGAAAGTCCACCTTCGGCTTGGTCTTTCTTTTTCGAGGTCGCCTTCGGCCGTTCCCGTATTATCTTGGGTTTGAAAGTCCACCTTCGGCTTGGTCTTTCTTTTCGAGTTCGCCTTTGGCCGTCCTCGTGTTACCCTTTGTTTGAAAGTCCACCTTCGGCTTGGTCTTTCTTTTCGAGTTTGCCTTCGGCCATCCTCGTGTTACCCTTTGTTTGAAAGTCCAACTTCGGCTTGGCCTTTATCTTTTGAGGTAGCCTTCGGCCGTCCTCGTATTATCTTGGGTTTGAAAGTCCACCTTCGGCTTGGTCTTTCTTTTCGAGTTCCCCTTCGGCCATCCTCGCGTTACCCTTTATTTGAAAGGCTACCTTCGGCTTGGTCTTTCTTTTTCGAGGTCGCCTTCGGCCGTCCTCGTATTATTTTGTTGTTGAAAAGTCCACCTTCGGCTTGGTCTTTCTTTTTCGAGTTCGCCTTCGGTCGTCCTTGTATTATCTTGGGTTTGAAAGTCCACCTTCGGCTTGGTCTTTCTTTTCGAGTTCGCCTTCGGCCATCCTCGTGTTACCCTTTGTTTGAAAGTCCACCTTCGGCTTGGTCTTTCTTTTTCGAGGTCTCCTTCGGCCGTCCTCGTATTATCTTGGGTTTGAAAGTCCACCTACGGCTTGGCCTTTCTTTTCGAGTTTGCCTTTGGCCGTCCTCGTGTTACCCTTTGTTTGAAAGTCCACCTTCGGCTTGGTCTTTCTTTTTCGAGTTCGCCTTCGGCCGTCCTCGTATTATTTTGTTGTTTGAAATCCACCTTCGGTTTTGTCTTTCTTTTTCGAGTTTTCCTTTGGCCGTCTTTGTATTATCTTGGGTTTGAAAGTCCACCTTCGGCTTGGTCTTTCTTTTCGAGTTCGCCTTCGGCCGTCCCCGTATTATCTTGGGTTTGAAAGTCCACCTTCGGCTTGGTCTTTCTTTTCGAGTTCGCATTCGGCCGTCCTCGTGTTACCCTTTGTTTGAAAGTCCACCTTCGGCTTGGTCTTTCTTTTTCGAGGTCGCCTTCGGCCGTTCCCGTATTATCTTGGGTTTGAAAGTCCACCTTCGGCTTGGTCTTTCTTTTCGAGTTCGCCTTTGGCCGTCCTCGTGTTATCCTTTGTTTGAAAGTCCACCTTCGGCTTGGTCTTTCTTTTTCGAGTTCGCCTTCGGCCGTCCTCGTATTATTTTGTTGTTGGAAAGTCCACCTTCGGCTTGGTCTTTCTTTTTCGAGTTCGCCTTCGGTCGTCCTTGTATTATCTTGGGTTTGAAAGTCCACCTTCGGCTTGGTCTTTCTTTTCGAGTTTGCCTTCGGCCATCCTCGCGTTACCCTTAATTTGAAAGCCTACCTTCGGTTTGGTCTTTCTTTTTCGAGGTCGCCTTCGGCCGTCCTCGTATTATTTTGTTGTTGGAAAGTCCACCTTCGGCTTGGTCTTTCTTTTTCGAGTTCGCCTTCGGTCGTCGTTGTATTATCTTGGGTTTGAAAGTCCACCTTCGGCTTGGTCTTTCTTTTCGAGTTCGCCTTCGGCCATCCTCGTGTTACCCTTTGTTTGAAAGTCCACCTTTGGCTTGGTCTTTCTTTTTCAAGGTCGCCTTCGGCCGTCCTCGTATTATCTTGGGTTTGAAAGTCCACCTACGGCTTGGCCTTTCTTTTCGAGTTTGCCTTTGGCCGTCCTCGTGTTACCCTTTGTTTGAAAGTCCACCTTCGGCTTGGTATTTCTTTTTCGAGTTCGCCTTCGGCCGTCCTCGTATTATCTTAGGTTTGAAAGTCCACCTTCGGCTTGGTCTTTCTTTTCGAGTTCGCCTTCGTCCGTCCTCGCTTTACCCTTTATTTGAAAGCCTACCTTCGGCTTAGTCTTTCTTTTCGAGTTCGCCTTCGGCCGTCCTCGTATTATTTTGTTGTTTGAAATCCACCTTCGGTTTTGTCTTTCTTTTTCGAGTTTGCCTTTGGCCGTCTTTGTATTATCTTGGGTTTGAAAGTCCACCTTCGGCTTGGTCTTTCTTTTCGAGTTCGCCTTCGGCCGTCCCCGTATTATCTTGGGTTTGAAAGTCCGCCTTCGGCTTGGTCTTTCTTTTCGAGTTTGCATTCGGGCGTCCTCGTGTTACCCTTTGTTTGAAAGTCCACCTTCGGCTTGGTCTTTCTTTTTCGAGGTCGCCTTCGGCCGTTCCCGTATTATCTTGGGTTTGAAAGTCCACCTTCGGCTTGGTCTTTCTTTTCGAGTTCGCCTTTGGCCGTCCTCGTGTTACCCTTTGTTTGAAAGTCCACCTTCGGCTTGGTCTTTCTTTTCGAGTTTGCCTTCGGCCATCCTCGTGTTACCCTTTGTTTGAAAGTCCAACTTCGGCTTGGCCTTTATCTTTTGAGGTAGCCTTCGGCCGTCCTCGTATTATCTTGGGTTTGAAAGTCCACCTTCGGCTTGGTCTTTCTTTTCGAGTTCCCCTTCGGCCATCCTCGCGTTACCCTTTATTTGAAAGCCTACCTTCGGCTTGGTCTTTCTTTTTCGAGGTCGCCTTCGGCCGTCCTCGTATTATTTTGTTGTTGGAAAGTCCACCTTCGGCTTGGTCTTTCTTTTTCGAGTTCGCCTTCGGTCGTCCTTGTATTATCTTGGGTTTGAAAGTCCACCTTCGGCTTGGTCTTTCTTTTCGAGTTCGGCTTCGGCCATCCTCGTGTAACCCTTTGTTTGAAAGTCCACCTTCGGCTTGGTCTTTCTTTTTCGAGGTCTCCTTCGGCCGTCCTCGTATTATCTTGGGTTTGAAAGTCCACCTACGGCTTGGCCTTTCTTTTCGAGTTTGCCTTTGGCCGTCCTCGTGTTACCCTTTGTTTGAAAGTCCACCTTCGGCTTGGTCTTTCTTTTTCAAGTTCGCCTTCGGCCGTCCTCGTATTATCTTAGGTTTGAAAGTCCACCTTCGACTTGGTCTTTCTTTTCGAGTTCGCCTTCGTCCGTCCTCGCTTTACCCTTTATTTGAAAGCCTACCTTCGGCTTAGTCTTTCTTTTCGAGTTCGCCTTCGGCCGTTCTCGTATTATTTTGTTGTTTGAAATCCACCTTCGGTTTTGTCTTTCTTTTTCGAGTTTGCCTTTGGCCGTCTTTGTATTATCTTGGGTTTGAAAGTCCACCTTCGGCTTGGTCTTTCTTTTCGAGTTCGCCTTCGGCCGTCCCCGTATTATCTTGGGTTTGAAAGTCCACCTTCGGCTTGGTCTTTCTTTTCGAGTTCGCATTCGGCCGTCCTCGTGTTACCCTTTGTTTGAAAGTCCACCTTCGGCTTGGTCTTTCTTTTTCGAGGTCGCCTTCGGCCGTTCCCGTATTATCTTGGGTTTGAAAGTCCACCTTCGGCTTGGTCTTTCTTTTCGAGTTCGCCTTTGGCCGTCCTCGTGTTATCCTTTGTTTGAAAGTCCACCTTCGGCTTGGTCTTTCTTTTTCGAGTTCGCCTTCGGCCGTCCTCGTATTATTTTGTTGTTGGAAAGTCCACCTTCGGCTTGGTCTTTCTTTTTCGAGTTCGCCTTCGGTCGTCCTTGTATTATCTTGGGTTTGAAAGTCCACCTTCGGCTTGGTCTTTCTTTTCGAGTTTGCCTTCGGCCATCCTCGCGTTACCCTTAATTTGAAAGCCTACCTTCGGTTTGGTCTTTCTTTTTCGAGGTCGCCTTCGGCCGTCCTCGTATTATTTTGTTGTTGGAAAGTCCACCTTCGGCTTGGTCTTTCTTTTTCGAGTTCGCCTTCGGTCGTCGTTGTATTATCTTGGGTTTGAAAGTCCACCTTCGGCTTGGTCTTTCTTTTCGAGTTCGCCTTCGGCCATCCTCGTGTTACCCTTTGTTTGAAAGTCCACCTTTGGCTTGGTCTTTCTTTTTCAAGGTCGCCTTCGGCCGTCCTCGTATTATCTTGGGTTTGAAAGTCCACCTACGGCTTGGCCTTTCTTTTCGAGTTTGCCTTTGGCCGTCCTCGTGTTACCCTTTGTTTGAAAGTCCACCTTCGGCTTGGTATTTCTTTTTCGAGTTCGCCTTCGGCCGTCCTCGTATTATCTTAGGTTTGAAAGTCCACCTTCGGCTTGGTCTTTCTTTTCGAGTTCGCCTTCGTCCGTCCTCGCTTTACCCTTTATTTGAAAGCCTACCTTCGGCTTAGTCTTTCTTTTCGAGTTCGCCTTCGGCCGTCCTCGTATTATTTTGTTGTTTGAAATCCACCTTCGGTTTTGTCTTTCTTTTTCGAGTTTGCCTTTGGCCGTCTTTGTATTATCTTGGGTTTGAAAGTCCACCTTCGGCTTGGTCTTTCTTTTCGAGTTCGCCTTCGGCCGTCCCCGTATTATCTTGGGTTTGAAAGTCCGCCTTCGGCTTGGTCTTTCTTTTCGAGTTTGCATTCGGGCGTCCTCGTGTTACCCTTTGTTTGAAAGTCCACCTTCGGCTTGGTCTTTCTTTTTCGAGGTCGCCTTCGGCCGTTCCCGTATTATCTTGGGTTTGAAAGTCCACCTTCGGCTTGGTCTTTCTTTTCGAGTTCGCCTTTGGCCGTCCTCGTGTTACCCTTTGTTTGAAAGTCCACCTTCGGCTTGGTCTTTCTTTTCGAGTTTGCCTTCGGCCATCCTCGTGTTACCCTTTGTTTGAAAGTCCAACTTCGGCTTGGCCTTTATCTTTTGAGGTAGCCTTCGGCCGTCCTCGTATTATCTTGGGTTTGAAAGTCCACCTTCGGCTTGGTCTTTCTTTTCGAGTTCCCCTTCGGCCATCCTCGCGTTACCCTTTATTTGAAAGCCTACCTTCGGCTTGGTCTTTCTTTTTCGAGGTCGCCTTCGGCCGTCCTCGTATTATTTTGTTGTTGGAAAGTCCACCTTCGGCTTGGTCTTTCTTTTTCGAGTTCGCCTTCGGTCGTCCTTGTATTATCTTGGGTTTGAAAGTCCACCTTCGGCTTGGTCTTTCTTTTCGAGTTCGGCTTCGGCCATCCTCGTGTAACCCTTTGTTTGAAAGTCCACCTTCGGCTTGGTCTTTCTTTTTCGAGGTCTCCTTCGGCCGTCCTCGTATTATCTTGGGTTTGAAAGTCCACCTACGGCTTGGCCTTTCTTTTCGAGTTTGCCTTTGGCCGTCCTCGTGTTACCCTTTGTTTGAAAGTCCACCTTCGGCTTGGTCTTTCTTTTTCAAGTTCGCCTTCGGCCGTCCTCGTATTATCTTAGGTTTGAAAGTCCACCTTCGACTTGGTCTTTCTTTTCGAGTTCGCCTTCGTCCGTCCTCGCTTTACCCTTTATTTGAAAGCCTACCTTCGGCTTAGTCTTTCTTTTCGAGTTCGCCTTCGGCCGTTCTCGTATTATTTTGTTGTTTGAAATCCACCTTCGGTTTTGTCTTTCTTTTTCGAGTTTGCCTTTGGCCGTCTTTGTATTATCTTGGGTTTGAAAGTCCACCTTCGGCTTGGTCTTTCTTTTCGAGTTCGCCTTCGGCCGTCCCCGTATTATCTTGGGTTTGAAAGTCCACCTTCGGCTTGGTATTTCTTTTCGAGTTCGCATTCGGCCGTCCTCGTGTTACCCTTTGTTTGAATGTCCACCTTCGGCTTGGTCTTTCTTTTTCGAGGTCGCCTTCGGCCGTTCCCGTATTATCTTGGGTTTGAAAGTCCACCTTCGGCTTGGTCTTTCTTTTCGAGTTCGCCTTTGGCCGTCCTCGTGTTATCCTTTGTTTGAAAGTCCACCTTCGGCTTGGTCTTTCTTTTTCGAGTTCGCCTTCGGCCGTCCTCGTATTATTTTGTTGTTGGAAAGTCCACCTTCGGCTTGGTCTTTCTTTTTCGAGTTCGCCTTCGGTCGTCCTTGTATTATCTTGGGTTTGAAAGTCCACCTTCGGCTTGGTCTTTCTTTTCGAGTTTGCCTTCGGCCATCCTCGCGTTACCCTTAATTTGAAAGCCTACCTTCGGTTTGGTCTTTCTTTTTCGAGGTCGCCTTCGGCCGTCCTCGTATTATTTTGTTGTTGGAAAGTCCACCTTCGGCTTGGTCTTTCTTTTTCGAGTTCGCCTTCGGTCGTCGTTGTATTATCTTGGGTTTGAAAGTCCACCTTCGGCTTGGTCTTTCTTTTCGAGTTCGCCTTCGGCCATCCTCGTGTTACCCTTTGTTTGAAAGTCCACCTTTGGCTTGGTCTTTCTTTTTCAATGTCGCCTTCGGCCGTCCTCGTATTATCTTGGGTTTGAAAGTCCACCTACGGCTTGGCCTTTCTTTTCGAGTTTGCCTTTGGCCGTCCTCGTGTTACCCTTTGTTTGAAAGTCCACCTTCGGCTTGGTATTTCTTTTTCGAGTTCGCCTTCGGCAGTCCTCGTATTATCTTAGGTTTGAAAGTCCACCTTCGGCTTGGTCTTTCTTTTCGAGTTCGCCTTCGTCCGGCCTCGCTTTACCCTTTATTTGAAAGCCTACCTTCGGCTTAGTCTTTCTTTTCGAGTTCGCCTTCGGCCGTCCTCGTATTATTTTGTTGTTTGAAATCCACCTTCGGTTTTGTCTTTCTTTTTCGAGTTTGCCTTTGGCCGTCTTTGTATTATCTTGGGTTTGAAAGTCCACCTTCGGCTTGGTCTTTCTTTTCGAGTTCACCTTCGGCCGTCCCCGTATTATCTTGGGTTTGAAAGTCCGCCTTCGGCTTGGTCTTTCTTTTCGAGTTCGCATTCGGCCGTCCTCGTGTTACCCTTTGTTTGAAAGTCCACCTTCGGCTTGGTCTTTCTTTTTCGAGGTCGCCTTCGGCCGTTCCCGTATTATCTTGGGTTTGAAAGTCCACCTTCGGCTTGGTCTTTCTTTTCGAGTTCGCCTTTGGCCGTCCTCGTGTTACCCTTTGTTTGAAAGTCCACCTTCGGCTTGGTCTTTCTTTTCGAGTTTGCCTTCGGCCATCCTCGTGTTACCCTTTGTTTGAAAGTCCAACTTCGGCTTGGCCTTTATCTTTTGAGGTAGCCTTCGGCCGTCCTCGTATTATCTTGGGTTTGAAAGTCCACCTTCGGCTTGGTCTTTCTTTTCGAGTTCCCCTTCGGCCATCCTCGCGTTACCCTTTATTTGAAAGCCTACCTTCGGCTTGGTCTTTCTTTTTCGAGGTCGCCTTCGGCCGTCCTCGTATTATTTTGTTGTTGAAAAGTCCACCTTCGGCTTGGTCTTTCTTTTTCGAGTTCGCCTTCGGTCGTCCTTGTATTATCTTGGGTTTGAAAGTCCACCTTCGGCTTGGTCTTTCTTTTCGAGTTCGCCTTCGGCCATCCTCGTGTTACCCTTTGTTTGAAAGTCCACCTTCGGCTTGGTCTTTCTTTTTCGAGGACTCCTTCGGCCGTCCTCGTATTATCTTGGGTTTGAAAGTCCACCTACGGCTTGGCCTTTCTTTTCGAGTTTGCCTTTGGCCGTCCTCGTGTTACCCTTTGTTTGAAAGTCCACCTTCGGCTTGGTCTTTCTTTTTCGAGTTCGCCTTCGGCCGTCCTCGTATTATCTTAGGTTTGAAAGTCCACCTTCGGCTTGGTCTTTCTTTTCGAGTTCGCCTTCGTCCGTCCTCGCTTTACCCTTTATTTGAAAGCCTACCTTCGGCTTAGTCTTTCTTTTCGAGTTCGCCTTCGGCCGTCCTCGTATTATTTTGTTGTTTGAAATCCACCTTCGGTTTTGTCTTTCTTTTTCGAGTTTGCCTTTGGCCGTCTTTGTATTATCTTGGGTTTGAAAGTCCACCTTCGGCTTGGTCTTTCTTTTCGAGTTCGCCTTCGGCCGTCCCCGTATTATCTTGGGTTTGAAAGTCCACCTTCGGCTTGGTCTTTCTTTTCGAGTTCGCATTCGGCCGTCCTCGTGTTACCCTTTGTTTGAAAGTCCACCTTCGGCTTGGTCTTTCTTTTTCGAGGTCGCCTTCAGCCGTTCCCGTATTATCTTGGGTTTGAAAGTCCACCTTCGGCTTGGTCTTTCTTTTCGAGTTCGCCTTTGGCCGTCCTCGTGTTATCCTTTGTTTGAAAGTCCACCTTCGGCTTGGTCTTTCTTTTTCGAGTTCGCCTTCGGCTGTCCTCGTATTATTTTGTTGTTGGAAAGTCCACCTTCGGCTTGGTCTTTCTTTTTCGAGTTCGCCTTCGGTCGTCCTTGTATTATCTTGGGTTTGAAAGTCCACCTTCGGCTTGGTCTTTCTTTTCGAGTTCGCCTTCGGCCATCCTCGTGTTACCCTTTGTTTGAAAGTCCACCTTTGGCTTGGTCTTTATTTTTCAAGGTCGCCTTCGGCCGTCCTCGTATTATCTTGGGTTTGAAAGTCCACATACGGCTTGGCCTTTCTTTTCGAGTTTGCCTTTGGCCGTCCTCGTGTTACCCTTTGTTTGAAAGTCCACCTTCGGCTTGGTATTTCTTTTTCGAGTTCGCCTTCGGCCGTCCTCGTATTATCTTAGGTTTGAAAGTCCACGTTCGGCTTGGTCTTTCTTTTCGAGTTCGCCTTCGTCCGTCCTCGCTTTACCCTTTATTTGAAAGCCTACCTTCGGCTTAGTCTTTCTTTTCGAGTTCGCCTTCGGCCGTCCTCGTATTATTTTGTTGTTTGAAATCCACCTTCGGTTTTGTCTTTCTTTTTCGAGTTTGCCTTTGGCCGTCTTTGTATTATCTTGGGTTTGAAAGTCCACCTTCGGCTTGGTCTTTCTTTTCGAGTTCGCCTTCGGCCGTCCCCGTATTATCTTGGGTTTGAAAGTCCGCCTTCGGCTTGGTCTTTCTTTTCGAGTTCGCATTCGGCCGTCCTCGTGTTACCCTTTGTTTGAAAGTCCACCTTCGGCTTGGTCTTTCTTTTTCGAGGTCGCCTTCGGCCGTTCCCGTATTATCTTGGGTTTGAAAGTCCACCTTCGGCTTGGTCTTTCTTTTCGAGTTCGCCTTTGGCCGTCCTCGTGTTACCCTTTGTTTGAAAGTCCACCTTCGGCTTGGTCTTTCTTTTCGAGTTTGCCTTCGGCCATCCTCGTGTTACCCTTTGTTTGAAAGTCCAACTTCGGCTTGGCCTTTATCTTTTGAGGTAGCCTTCGGCCGTCCTCGTATTATCTTGGGTTTGAAAGTCCACCTTCGGCTTGGTCTTTCTTTTCGAGTTCCCCTTCGGCCATCCTCGCGTTACCCTTTATTTGAAAGCCTACCTTCGGCTTGGTCTTTCTTTTTCGAGGTCGCCTTCGGCCGTCCTCGTATTATTTTGTTGTTGGAAAGTCCACCTTCGGCTTGGTCTTTCTTTTTCGAGTTCGCCTTCGGTCGTCCTTGTATTATCTTGGGTTTGAAAGTCCACCTTCGGCTTGGTCTTTCTTTTCGAGTTCGCCTTCGGCCATCCTCGTGTTACCCTTTGTTTGAAAGTCCACCTTCGGCTTGGTCTTTCTTTTTCGAGGTCTCCTTCGGCCGTCCTCGTATTATCTTGGGTTTGAAAGTCCACCTACGGCTTGGCCTTTCTTTTCGAGTTTGCCTTTGGCCGTCCTCGTGTTACCCTTTGTTTGAAAGTCCACCTTCGGCTTGGTCTTTCTTTTTCGAGTTCGCCTTCGGCCGTCCTCGTATTATCTTAGGTTTGAAAGTGCACCTTCGGCTTGGTCTTTCTTTTCGAGTTCGCCTTCGTCCGTCCTCGCATTACCCTTTATTTGAAAGCCTACCTTCGGCTTAGTCTTTCTTTTCGAGTTCGCCTTCGACCGTCCTCGTATTATTTTGTTGTTTGAAATCCACCTTCGGTTTTGTCTTTCTTTTTCGAGTTTGCCTTTGGCCGTCATTGTATTATCTTGGGTTTGAAAGTCCACCTTCGGCTTGGTCTTTCTTTTCGAGTTCGCCTTCGGCCGTCCCCGTATTATCTTGGGTTTGAAAGTCCACCTTCGGCTTGGTCTTTCTTTTCGAGTTCGCATTCGGCCGTCCTCGTGTTACCCTTTGTTTGAAAGTCCACCTTCGGCTTGGTCTTTCTTTTTCGAGGTCGCCTTCGGCCGTTCCCGTATTATCTTGGGTTTGAAAGTCCACCTTCGGCTTGGTCTTTCTTTTCGAGTTCGCCTTTGGCCGTCCTCGTGTTATCCTTTGTTTGAAAGTCCACCTTCGGCTTGGTCTTTCTTTTTCGAGTTCGCCTTCGGCCGTCCTCGTATTATTTTGTTGTTGGAAAGTCCACCTTCGGCTTGGTCTTTCTTTTTCGAGTTCGCCTTCGGTCGTCCTTGTATTATCTTGGGTTTGAAAGTCCACCTTCCGCTTGGTCTTTCTTTTCGAGTTTGCCTTCGGCCATCCTCGCGTTACCCTTTATTTGAAAGCCTACCTTCGGCTTGGTCTTTCTTTTTCGAGGTCGCCTTCGGCCGTCCTCGTATTATTTTGTTGTTGGAAAGTCCACCTTCGGCTTGGTCTTTCTTTTTCGAGTTCGCGTTCGGCCGTCCTCGTATTATTTTGTTGTTGGATAGTCCACCTTCGGCTTGGTCTTTCTTTTTCGAGTTCGCCTTCGGTCGTCCTTGTATTATCTTGGGTTTGAAAGTCCACCTTCGGCTTGGTCTTTCTTTTCGAGTTCGCCTTCGGCCATCCTCGTGTTACCCTTTGTTTGAAAGTCCACCTTCGGCTTGGTCTTCCTTTTTCGAGTTCGCCTTCGGCCGTCCTCGTATTATCTTAGGTTTGAAAGTGCACCTTCGGCTTGGTCTTTCTTTTCGAGTTCGCCTTCGTCCGTCCTCGCTTTACCCTTTATTTGAAAGCCTACCTTCGGCTTAGTCTTTCTTTTCGAGTTCGCCTTCGGCCGTCCTCGTATTATTTTGTTGTTTGAAATCCACCTTCGGTTTTGTCTTTCTTTTTCGAGTTTGCCTTTGGCCGTCTTTGTATTATCTTGGGTTTGAAAGTCCACCTTCGGCTTGGTCTTTCTTTTCGATTTCGCCTTCGGCCGTCCCCGTATTATCTTGGGTTTGAAAGTCCACCTTCGGCTTGGTCTTTCTTTTCGAGTTCGCATTCGGCCGTCCTCGTGTTACCCTTTGTTTGAAAGTCCACCTTCGGCTTGGTCTTTCTTTTTCGAGGTCTCCTTCGGCCGTCCTCGTATTATCTTGGGTTTGAAAGTCCACCTACGGCTTGGCCTTTCTTTTCGAGTTTGCCTTTGGCCGTCCTCGTGTTACCCTTTGTTTGAAAGTCCACCTTCGGCTTGGTCTTCCTTTTTCGAGTTCGCCTTCGGCCGTCCTCGTATTATCTTAGGTTTGAAAGTGCACCTTCGGCTTGGTCTTTCTTTTCGAGTTCGCCTTCGTCCGTCCTCGCTTTACCCTTTATTTGAAAGCCTACCTTCGGCTTAGTCTTTCTTTTCGAGTTCGCCTTCGGCCGTCCTCGTATTATTTTGTTGTTTGAAATCCACCTTCGGTTTTGTCTTTCTTTTTCGAGTTTGCCTTTGGCCGTCTTTGTATTATCTTGGGTTTGAAAGTCCACCTTCGGCTTGGTCTTTCTTTTCGATTTCGCCTTCGGCCGTCCCCGTATTATCTTGGGTTTGAAAGTCCACCTTCGGCTTGGTCTTTCTTTTCGAGTTCGCATTCGGCCGTCCTCGTGTTACCCTTTGTTTGAAAGTCCACCTTCGGCTTGGTCTTTCTTTTTCGAGGTCGCCTTCGGCCGTTCCCGTATTATCTTGGGTTTGAAAGTCCACCTTCGGCTTGGTCTTTCTTTTCGAGTTCGCCTTTGGCCGTCCTCGTGTTATCCTTTGTTTGAAAGTCCACCTTCGGCTTGGTCTTTCTTTTTCGAGTTCGCCTTCGGCCGTCCTCGTATTATTTTGTTGTTGGAAAGTCCACCTTCGGCTTGGTCTTTCTTTTTCGAGTTCGCCTTCGGTCGTCCTTGTATTATCTTGGGTTTGAAAGTCCACCTTCGGCTTGGTCTTTCTTTTCGAGTTTGCCTTCGGCCATCCTCGCGTTACCCTTTATTTGAAAGCCTACCTTCGGCTTGGTCTTTCTTTTTCGAGGTCGCCTTCGGCCGTCCTCGTATTATTTTGTTGTTGGAAAGTCCACCTTCGGCTTGGTCTTTCTTTTTCGAGTTCGCCTTCGGTCGTCGTTGTATTATCTTGGGTTTGAAAGTCCACCTTCGGCTTGGTCTTTCTTTTCGAGTTCGCCTTCGGCCATCCTCGTGTTACCCTTTGTTTGAAAGTCCACCTTCGGCTTGGTCTTTATTTTTCAAGGTCGCCTTCGGCCGTCCTCGTATTATCTTGGGTTTGAAAGTCCACCTACGGCTTGGCCTTTCTTTTCAAGTTCGCCTTTGGCCGTCCTCGTGTTACCCTTTGTTTGAAAGTCCACCTTCGGCTTGGTCTTTCTTTTTTGAGTTCGCCTTCGGCCGTCCTCGTATTATCTTAGGTTTGAAAGTCCACCTTCGGCTTGGTCTTTCTTTTCGAGTTCGCCTTCGTCCGTCCTCGCTTTACCCTTTATTTGAAAGCCTACCTTCGGCTTAGTCTTTCTTTTCGAGTTCGCCTTCGGCCGTCCTCGTATTATTTTGTTGTTGGAAAGTCCACCTTCGGCTTGGTCTTTCTTTTTGAGTTAGCCTTCGGCCGTCCACATGTTACCCTTTGTTTGAAAGTCTACCTTCGGCTTAGTCTTTCTTTTCGAGTTCGCCTTCGGCCGTCCTCATATTATTTTGTTGTCGGAAAGTCCACCTACGGCTTGGTCTTTCTTTTCGAGTTCGCCTTCGGCCGTCCTCGTCTTACCCTTTGTTTGAAAGTCCACCTTCGGCTTGGTCTTTCTTTTTCTAGTTCGCCTTCGGCCGTCCTCGTATTATCTTAGGTTTGAAAGTCTACCTTCGGCTTGGTCTTTCTTTTCGAGTTCGCCTTCGTCCGTCCTCGCTTTACCCTTTATTTGAAAGCCTACCTTCGGCTTAGTCTTTCTTTTCGAGTTCGCCATCGGCCGTCCTCGTATTATTTTGTTGTTTGAAATCCACCTTCGGTTTTGTCTTTCTTTTTCGAGTTTGCCTTTGGCCGTCTTTGTATTATCTTGGGTTTGAAAGTCCACCTTCGGTTTGGTCTTTCTTTTCGAGTTCGCCTTCGGTCGTCCCCGTATTATCTTGGGTTTGAAAGTCCACCTTCGGCTTGGTCTTTCTTTTCGAGTTCGCATTCGGCCGTCCTCGTGTTACCCTTTGTTTAAAAGTCGACCTTCGGCTTGGTCTTTCTTTTTCGAGGTCGCCTTCGGCCGTTCCCGTATTATCTTGGGTTTGAAAGTCCACCTTCGGCTTCGTCTTTCTTTTCGAGTTCGCCTTTGGGCGTCCTCGTGTTATCCTTTGTTTGAAAGTCCACCTTCGGCTTGGTCTTTCTTTTTCGAGTTCGCCTTCGGCCGTCCTCGTATTATTTTGTTGTTGGAAAGTCCAACTTCGGCTTGGTCTTTCTTTTTCGAGTTCGCCTTCAGTCGTCCTTGTGTTATCTTGGGTTTGAAAGTCCACCTTCGGCTTGGTCTTTCTTTTCGAGTTCCCCTTCGGCCATCCTCGCGTTACCCTTTATTTGAAAGCCTACCTTCGGCTTGGTCTTTCTTTTTCGAGGTCGCCTTCGGCCGTCCTCGTATTATTTTGTTGTTGGAAAGTCCACCTTCGGCTTGGTCTTTCTTTTTCGAGTTCGCCTTCGGTCGTCCTTGTATTATCTTGGGTTTGAAAGTCCACCTTCGGCTTGGTCTTTCTTTTCGTGTTCGCCTTCGGCCATCCTCGTGTTACCCTTTGTTTGAAAGTCCACCTTCGGCTTGGTCTTTCTTTTTCGAGGTCTCCTTTGGCCGTCCTCGTATTATCTTGGGTTTGAAAGTCCACCTACGGCTTGGCCTTTCTTTTCGAGTTTGCCTTTGGCCGTCCTCGTGTTACCCTTTGTTTGAAAGTCCACCTTCGGCTTGGTCTTTCTTTTTCGAGTTCGCCTTCGGCCGTCCTCGTATTATCTTAGGTTTGAAAGTCCACCTTCGGCTTGGTCTTTCTTTTCGAGTTCGCCTTCGTCCGTCCTCGCTTTACCCTTTATTTGAAAGCCTACCTTCGGCTTAGTCTTTCTTTTCGAGTTCGCCTTCGGCCGTCCTCGTATTATTTTGTTGTTTGAAATCCACCTTCGGTTTTGTCTTTCTTTTTCGAGTTTGCCTTTGGCCGTCTTTGTATTATCTTGGGTTTGAAAGTCCACCTTCGGCTTGGTCTTTCTTTTCGAGTTCGCCTTTGGCCGTCCCCGTATTATCTTGGGTTTGAAAGTCCACCTTCGGCTTGGTCTTTCTTTTCGAGTTCGCATTCGGCCGTCCTCGTGTTACCCTTTGTTTGAAAATCCACCTTCGGCTTGGTCTTTCTTTTTCGAGGTCGCCTTCGGCCGTTCCCGTATTATCTTGGGTTTGAAAGTCCACCTTCGGCTTGGTCTTTCTTTTCGAGTTCGCCTTTGGCCGTCCTCGTGTTATCCTTTGTTTGAAAGTCCACCTTCGGCTTGGTCTTTCTTTTTCGAGTTCGCCTTCGGCCGTCCTCGTATTATTTTGTTGTTGGAAAGTCCACCTTCGGCTTGGTCTTTCTTTTTCGAGTTCGCCTTCGGTCGTCCTTGTATTATCTTGGGTTTGAAAGTCCACCTTCGGCTTGGTCTTTCTTTTCGAGTTTGCCTTCGGCCATCCTCGCGTTACCCTTTATTTGAAAGCCTACCTTCGGCTTGGTCTTTCTTTTTCGAGGTCGCCTTCGGCCGTCCTCGTATTATTTTGTTGTTGGAAAGTCCACCTTCGGCTTGGTCTTTCTTTTTCGAGTTCGCCTTCGGTCGTCGTTGTATTATCTTGGGTTTGAAAGTCCACCTTCGGCTTGGTCTTTCTTTTCGAGTTCGCCTTCGGCCATCCTCGTGTTACCCTTTGTTTGAAAGTCCACCTTCGGCTTGGTCTTTATTTTTCAAGGTCGCCTTCGGCCGTCCTCGTATTATCTTGGGTTTGAAAGTCCACCTACGGCTTGGCCTTTCTTTTCAAGTTCACCTTTGGCCGTCCTCGTGTTACCCTTTGTTTGAAAGTCCACCTTCGGCTTGGTCTTTCTTTTTTGAGTTCGCCTTCGGCCGTCCTCGTATTATCTTAGGTTTGAAAGTCCACCTTCGGCTTGGTCTTTAATTTCGAGTTCGCCTTCGTCCGTCCTCGCTTTACCCTTTATTTGAAAGCCTACCTTCGGCTTAGTCTTTCTTTTCGAGTTCGCCTTCGGCCGTCCTCGTATTATTTTGTTGTTGGAAAGTCCACCTTCGGCTTGGTCTTTCTTTTTGAGTTAGCCTTCGGCCGTCCACATGTTACCCTTTGTTTGAAAGTCTACCTTCGGCTTAGTCTTTCTTTTCGAGTTCGCCTTCGGCCGTCCTCATATTATTTTGTTGTCGGAAAGTCCACCTACGGCTTGGTCTTTCTTTTCGAGTTCGCCTTCGGCCGTCCTCGTCTTACCCTTTGTTTGAAAGTCCACCTTCGGCTTGGTCTTTCTTTTTCGAGTTCGCCTTCGGCCGTCCTCGTATTATCTTAGGTTTGAAAGTCTACCTTCGGCTTGGTCTTTCTTTTCGAGTTCGCCTTCGTCCGTCCTCGCTTTACCCTTTATTTGAAAGCCTACCTTCGGCTTAGTCTTTCTTTTCGAGTTCGCCATCGGCCGTCCTCGTATTATTTTGTTGTTTGAAATCCACCTTCGGTTTTGTCTTTCTTTTTCGAGTTTGCCTTTGGCCGTCTTTGTATTATCTTGGGTTTGAAAGTCCACCTTCGGTTTGGTCTTTCTTTTCGAGTTCGCCTTCGGCCGTCCCCGTATTATCTTGGGTTTGAAAGTCCACCTTCGGCTTGGTCTTTCTTTTCGAGTTCGCATTCGGCCGTCCTCGTGTTACCCTTTGTTTAAAAGTCGACCTTCGGCTTGGTCTTTCTTTTTCGAGGTCGCCTTCGGCCGTTCCCGTATTATCTTGGGTTTGAAAGTCCACCTTCGGCTTGGTCTTTCTTTTCGAGTTCGCCTTTGGGCGTCCTCGTGTTATCCTTTGTTTGAAAGTCCACCTTCGGCTTGGTCTTTCTTTTTCGAGTTCGCCTTCGGCCGTCCTCGTATTATTTTGTTGTTGGAAAGTCCACCTTCGGCTTGGTCTTTCTTTTTCGAGGTCTCCTTCGGCCGTCCTCGTATTATCTTGGGTTTGAAAGTCCACCTACGGCTTCGCCTTTCTTTTCGAGTTTGCCTTTGGCCGTCCTCGTGTTACCCTTTGTTTGAAAGTCCACCTTCGGCTTGGTCTTTCTTTTTCGAGTTCGCCTTCGGCCGTCCTCGTATTATCTTAGGTTTGAAAGTCCACCTTCGGCTTGGTCTTTCTTTTCGAGTTCGCCTTCGTCCATCCTCGCTTTACCCTTTATTTGAAAGCCTACCTTCGGCTTAGTCTTTCTTTTCGAGTTCGCCTTCGGCCGTCCTCGTATTATTTTGTTGTTTGAAATCCACCTTCGGTTTTGTCTTTCTTTTTCGAGTTTGCCTTTGGCCGTCTTTGTATTATCTTGGGTTTGAATGTCCACCTTCGGCTTGGTCTTTCTTTTCGAGTTCGCCTTCGGCCGTCCCCGTATTATCTTGGGTTTGAAAGTCCACCTTCGGCTTGGTCTTTCTTTTCGAGTTCGCATTCGGCCGTCCTCGCTTTACCCTTTGTTTGAAAGCCTACCTTCGGCTTAGTCTTTCTTTTCGAGTTCGCCTTCGGCCGTCCTCGTATTATTTTGTTGTTGGAAAGTCCACCTTCGGCTTGGTCTTTCTTTTTGAGTTAGCCTTCGGCCGTCCACATGTTACCCTTTGTTTGAAAGTCTACCTTCGGCTTAGTCTTTCTTTTCGAGTTCGCCTTCGGCCGTCCTCATATTATTTTGTTGTCGGAAAGTCCACCTACGGCTTGGTCTTTCTTTTCGAGTTCGCCTTCGGCCGTCCTCGTCTTACCCTTTGTTTGAAAGTCCACCTTCGGCTTGGTCTTTCTTTTTCGAGTTCGCCTTCGGCCGTCCTCGTATTATCTTAGGTTTGAAAGTCTACCTTCGGCTTGGTCTTTCTTTTCGAGTTCGCCTTCGTCCGTCCTCGCTTTACCCTTTATTTGAAAGCCTACCTTCGGCTTAGTCTTTCTTTTCGAGTTCGCCATCGGCCGTCCTCGTATTATTTTGTTGTTTGAAATCCACCTTCGGTTTTGTCTTTCTTTTTCGAGTTTGCCTTTGGCCGTCTTTGTATTATCTTGGGTTTGAAAGTCCACCTTCGGTTTGGTCTTTCTTTTTGAGTTCGCCTTCGGCCGTCCCCGTATTATCTTGGGTTTGAAAGTCCACCTTCGGCTTGGTCTTTCTTTTCGAGTTCGCATTCGGCCGTCCTCGTGTTACCCTTTGTTTAAAAGTCGACCTTCGGCTTGGTCTTTCTTTTTCGAGGTCGCCTTCGGCCGTTCCCGTATTATCTTGGGTTTGAAAGTCCACCTTCGGCTTGGTCTTTCTTTTCGAGTTCGCCTTTGGGCGTCCTCGTGTTATCCTTTGTTTGAAAGTCCACCTTCGGCTTGGTCTTTCTTTTTCGAGTTCGCCTTCGGCCGTCCTCGTATTATTTTGTTGTTGGAAAGTCCACCTTCGGCTTGGTCTTTCTTTTTCGAGGTCTCCTTCGGCCGTCCTCGTATTATCTTGGGTTTGAAAGTCCACCTACGGCTTCGCCTTTCTTTTCGAGTTTGCCTTTGGCCGTCCTCGTGTTACCCTTTGTTTGAAAGTCCACCTTCGGCTTGGTCTTTCTTTTTCGAGTTCGCCTTCGGCCGTCCTCGTATTATCTTAGGTTTGAAAGTCCACCTTCGGCTTGGTCTTTCTTTTCGAGTTCGCCTTCGTCCATCCTCGCTTTACCCTTTATTTGAAAGCCTACCTTCGGCTTAGTCTTTCTTTTCGAGTTCGCCTTCGGCCGTCCTCGTATTATTTTGTTGTTTGAAATCCACCTTCGGTTTTGTCTTTCTTTTTCGAGTTTGCCTTTGGCCGTCTTTGTATTATCTTGGGTTTGAATGTCCACCTTCGGCTTGGTCTTTCTTTTCGAGTTCGCCTTCGGCCGTCCCCGTATTATCTTGGGTTTGAAAGTCCACCTTCGGCTTGGTCTTTAATTTCGAGTTCGCCTTCGTCCGTCCTCGCTTTACCCTTTGTTTGAAAGCCTACCTTCGGCTTAGTCTTTCTTTTCGAGTTCGCCTTCGGCCGTCCTCGTATTATTTTGTTGTTGGAAAGTCCACCTTCGGCTTGGTCTTTCTTTTTGAGTTAGCCTTCGGCCGTCCACATGTTACCCTTTGTTTGAAAGTCTACCTTCGGCTTAGTCTTTCTTTTCGAGTTCGCCTTCGGCCGTCCTCATATTATTTTGTTGTCGGAAAGTCCACCTACGGCTTGGTCTTTCTTTTCGAGTTCGCCTTCGGCCGTCCTCGTCTTACCCTTTGTTTGAAAGTCCACCTTCGGCTTGGTCTTTCTTTTTCGAGTTCGCCTTCGGCCGTCCTCGTATTATCTTAGGTTTGAAAGTCTACCTTCGGCTTGGTCTTTCTTTTCGAGTTCGCCTTCGTCCGTCCTCGCTTTACCCTTTATTTGAAAGCCTACCTTCGGCTTAGTCTTTCTTTTCGAGTTCGCCATCGGCCGTCCTCGTATTATTTTGTTGTTTGAAATCCACCTTCGGTTTTGTCTTTCTTTTTCGAGTTTGCCTTTGGCCGTCTTTGTATTATCTTGGGTTTGAAAGTCCACCTTCGGTTTGGTCTTTCTTTTCGAGTTCGCCTTCGGCCGTCCCCGTATTATCTTGGGTTTGAAAGTCCACCTTCGGCTTGGTCTTTCTTTTCGAGTTCGCATTCGGCCGTCCTCGTGTTACCCTTTGTTTAAAAGTCGACCTTCGGCTTGGTCTTTCTTTTTCGAGGTCGCCTTCGGCCGTTCCCGTATTATCTTGGGTTTGAAAGTCCACCTTCGGCTTGGTCTTTCTTTTCGAGTTCGCCTTTGGGCGTCCTCGTGTTATCCTTTGTTTGAAAGTCCACCTTCGGCTTGGTCTTTCTTTTTCGAGTTCGCCTTCGGCCGTCCTCGTATTATTTTGTTGTTGGAAAGTCCACCTTCGGCTTGGTCTTTCTTTTTCGAGGTCTCCTTCGGCCGTCCTCGTATTATCTTGGGTTTGAAAGTCCACCTACGGCTTCGCCTTTCTTTTCGAGTTTGCCTTTGGCCGTCCTCGTGTTACCCTTTGTTTGAAAGTCCACCTTCGGCTTGGTCTTTCTTTTTCGAGTTCGCCTTCGGCCGTCCTCGTATTATCTTAGGTTTGAAAGTCCACCTTCGGCTTGGTCTTTCTTTTCGAGTTCGCCTTCGTCCATCCTCGCTTTACCCTTTATTTGAAAGCCTACCTTCGGCTTAGTCTTTCTTTTCGAGTTCGCCTTCGGCCGTCCTCGTATTATTTTGTTGTTTGAAATCCACCTTCGGTTTTGTCTTTCTTTTTCGAGTTTGCCTTTGGCCGTCTTTGTATTATCTTGGGTTTGAATGTCCACCTTCGGCTTGGTCTTTCTTTTCGAGTTCGCCTTCGGCCGTCCCCGTATTATCTTGGGTTTGAAAGTCCACCTTCGGCTTGGTCTTTCTTTTCGAGTTCGCATTCGGCCGTCCTCGTGTTACCCTTTGTTTAAAAGTCGACCTTCGGCTTGGTCTTTCTTTTTCGAGGTCGCCTTCGGCCGTTCCCGTATTATCTTGGGTTTGAAAGTCCACCTTCGGCTTCGTCTTTCTTTTCGAGTTCGCCTTTGGGCGTCCTCGTGTTATCCTTTGTTTGAAAGTCCACCTTCGGCTTGGTCTTTCTTTTTCGAGTTCGCCTTCGGCCGTCCTCGTATTATTTTGTTGTTGGAAAGTCCAACTTCGGCTTGGTCTTTCTTTTTCGAGTTCGCCTTCAGTCGTCCTTGTGTTATCTTGGGTTTGAAAGTCCACCTTCGGCTTGGTCTTTCTTTTCGAGTTCCCCTTCGGCCATCCTCGCGTTACCCTTTATTTGAAAGCCTACCTTCGGCTTGGTCTTTCTTTTTCGAGGTCGCCTTCGGCCGTCCTCGTATTATTTTGTTGTTGGAAAGTCCACCTTCGGCTTGGTCTTTCTTTTTCGAGTTCGCCTTCGGTCGTCCTTGTATTATCTTGGGTTTGAAAGTCCACCTTCGGCTTGGTCTTTCTTTTCGTGTTCGCCTTCGGCCATCCTCGTGTTACCCTTTGTTTGAAAGTCCACCTTCGGCTTGGTCTTTCTTTTTCGAGGTCTCCTTTGGCCGTCCTCGTATTATCTTGGGTTTGAAAGTCCACCTACGGCTTGGCCTTTCTTTTCGAGTTTGCCTTTGGCCGTCCTCGTGTTACCCTTTGTTTGAAAGTCCACCTTCGGCTTGGTCTTTCTTTTTCGAGTTCGCCTTCGGCCGTCCTCGTATTATCTTAGGTTTGAAAGTCCACCTTCGGCTTGGTCTTTCTTTTCGAGTTCGCCTTCGTCCGTCCTCGCTTTACCCTTTATTTGAAAGCCTACCTTCGGCTTAGTCTTTCTTTTCGAGTTCGCCTTCGGCCGTCCTCGTATTATTTTGTTGTTTGAAATCCACCTTCGGTTTTGTCTTTCTTTTTCGAGTTTGCCTTTGGCCGTCTTTGTATTATCTTGGGTTTGAAAGTCCACCTTCGGCTTGGTCTTTCTTTTCGAGTTCGCCTTTGGCCGTCCCCGTATTATCTTGGGTTTGAAAGTCCACCTTCGGCTTGGTCTTTCTTTTCGTGTTCGCATTCGGCCGTCCTCGTGTTACCCTTTGTTTGAAAATCCACCTTCGGCTTGGTCTTTCTTTTTCGAGGTCGCCTTCGGCCGTTCCCGTATTATCTTGGGTTTGAAAGTCCACCTTCGGCTTGGTCTTTCTTTTCGAGTTCGCCTTTGGCCGTCCTCGTGTTATCCTTTGTTTGAAAGTCCACCTTCGGCTTGGTCTTTCTTTTTCGAGTTCGCCTTCGGCCGTCCTCGTATTATTTTGTTGTTGGAAAGTCCACCTTCGGCTTGGTCTTTCTTTTTCGAGTTCGCCTTCGGTCGTCCTTGTATTATCTTGGGTTTGAAAGTCCACCTTCGGCTTGGTCTTTCTTTTCGAGTTTGCCTTCGGCCATCCTCGCGTTACCCTTTATTTGAAAGCCTACCTTCGGCTTGGTCTTTCTTTTTCGAGGTCGCCTTCGGCCGTCCTCGTATTATTTTGTTGTTGGAAAGTCCACCTTCGGCTTGGTCTTTCTTTTTCGAGTTCGCCTTCGGTCGTCGTTGTATTATCTTGGGTTTGAAAGTCCACCTTCGGCTTGGTCTTTCTTTTCGAGTTCGCCTTCGGCCATCCTCGTGTTACCCTTTGTTTGAAAGTCCACCTTCGGCTTGGTCTTTATTTTTCAAGGTCGCCTTCGGCCGTCCTCGTATTATCTTGGGTTTGAAAGTCCACCTACGGCTTGGCCTTTCTTTTCAAGTTCACCTTTGGCCGTCCTCGTGTTACCCTTTGTTTGAAAGTCCACCTTCGGCTTGGTCTTTCTTTTTTGAGTTCGCCTTCGGCCGTCCTCGTATTATCTTAGGTTTGAAAGTCCACCTTCGGCTTGGTCTTTAATTTCGAGTTCGCCTTCGTCCGTCCTCGCTTTACCCTTTATTTGAAAGCCTACCTTCGGCTTAGTCTTTCTTTTCGAGTTCGCCTTCGGCCGTCCTCGTATTATTTTGTTGTTGGAAAGTCCACCTTCGGCTTGGTCTTTCTTTTTGAGTTAGCCTTCGGCCGTCCACATGTTACCCTTTGTTTGAAAGTCTACCTTCGGCTTAGTCTTTCTTTTCGAGTTCGCCTTCGGCCGTCCTCATATTATTTTGTTGTCGGAAAGTCCACCTACGGCTTGGTCTTTCTTTTCGAGTTCGCCTTCGGCCGTCCTCGTCTTACCCTTTGTTTGAAAGTCCACCTTCGGCTTGGTCTTTCTTTTTCGAGTTCGCCTTCGGCCGTCCTCGTATTATCTTAGGTTTGAAAGTCTACCTTCGGCTTGGTCTTTCTTTTCGAGTTCGCCTTCGTCCGTCCTCGCTTTACCCTTTATTTGAAAGCCTACCTTCGGCTTAGTCTTTCTTTTCGAGTTCGCCATCGGCCGTCCTCGTATTATTTTGTTGTTTGAAATCCACCTTCGGTTTTGTCTTTCTTTTTCGAGTTTGCCTTTGGCCGTCTTTGTATTATCTTGGGTTTGAAAGTCCACCTTCGGTTTGGTCTTTCTTTTCGAGTTCGCCTTCGGCCGTCCCCGTATTATCTTGGGTTTGAAAGTCCACCTTCGGCTTGGTCTTTCTTTTCGAGTTCGCATTCGGCCGTCCTCGTGTTACCCTTTGTTTAAAAGTCGACCTTCGGCTTGGTCTTTCTTTTTCGAGGTCGCCTTCGGCCGTTCCCGTATTATCTTGGGTTTGAAAGTCCACCTTCGGCTTGGTCTTTCTTTTCGAGTTCGCCTTTGGGCGTCCTCGTGTTATCCTTTGTTTGAAAGTCCACCTTCGGCTTGGTCTTTCTTTTTCGAGTTCGCCTTCGGCCGTCCTCGTATTATTTTGTTGTTGGAAAGTCCACCTTCGGCTTGGTCTTTCTTTTTCGAGGTCTCCTTCGGCCGTCCTCGTATTATCTTGGGTTTGAAAGTCCACCTACGGCTTCGCCTTTCTTTTCGAGTTTGCCTTTGGCCGTCCTCGTGTTACCCTTTGTTTGAAAGTCCACCTTCGGCTTGGTCTTTCTTTTTCGAGTTCGCCTTCGGCCGTCCTCGTATTATCTTAGGTTTGAAAGTCCACCTTCGGCTTGGTCTTTCTTTTCGAGTTCGCCTTCGTCCATCCTCGCTTTACCCTTTATTTGAAAGCCTACCTTCGGCTTAGTCTTTCTTTTCGAGTTCGCCTTCGGCCGTCCTCGTATTATTTTGTTGTTTGAAATCCACCTTCGGTTTTGTCTTTCTTTTTCGAGTTTGCCTTTGGCCGTCTTTGTATTATCTTGGGTTTGAATGTCCACCTTCGGCTTGGTCTTTCTTTTCGAGTTCGCCTTCGGCCGTCCCCGTATTATCTTGGGTTTGAAAGTCCACCTTCGGCTTGGTCTTTCTTTTCGAGTTCGCATTCGGCCGTCCTCGTGTTACCCTTTGTTTGAAAGTCCACCTTCGGCTTGGTCTTTCTTTTTCGAGGTCGCCTGCGGCCGTTCCCGTATTATCTTGGGTTTGAAAGTCCACCTTCGGCTTGGTCTTTCTTTTCGAGTTCGCCTTTGGCCGTCCTCGTGTTATCCTTTGTTTGAAAGTCCACCTTCGGCTTGGTCTTTCTTTTTCGAGTTCGCCTTCGGCCGTCCTCGTATTATTTTGTTGTTGGAAAGTCCACCTTCGGCTTGGTCTTTCTTTTTCGAGTTCGCCTTCGGTCGTCCTTGTATTATCTTGGGTTTGAAAGTCCACCTTCGGCTTGGTCTTTCTTTTCGAGTTTGCCTTCGGCCATCCTCGCGTTACCCTTTATTTGAAAGCCTACCTTCGGCTTGGTCTTTCTTTTTCGAGGTCGCCTTCGGCCGTCCTCGTATTATTTTGTTGTTGGAATGTCCACCTTCGGCTTGGTCTTTCTTTTTCGAGTTCGCCTTCGGTCGTCGTTGTATTATCTTGGGTTTGAAAGTCCACCTTCGGCTTGGTCTTTCTTTTCGAGTTCGCCTTCGGCCATCCTCGTGTTACCCTTTGTTTGAAAGTCCACCTTTGGCTTAGTCTTTCTTTTTCAAGGTCGCCTTCGGCCGTCCTCGTATTATCTTGGGTTTGAAAGTCCACCTACGGCTTGGCCTTTCTTTTCAAGTTCGCCTTTGGCCGTCCTCGTGTTACCCTTTGTTTGAAAGTCCACCTTCGGCTTGGTCTTTCTTTTTTGAGTTCGCCTTCGGCCGTCCTCGTATTATCTTAGGTTTGAAAGTCCACCTTCGGCTTGGTCTTTCTTTTCGAGTTCGCCTTCGTCCGTCCTCGCTTTACCCTTTATTTGAAAGCCTACCTTCGGCTTAGTCTTTCTTTTCGAGTTCGCCTTCGGCCGTCCTCGTATTATTTTGTTGTTTGAAATCCACCTTCGGTTTTGTCTTTCTTTTTCGAGTTTGCCTTTGGCCGTCTTTGTATTATCTTGGGTTTGAATGTCCACCTTCGGCTTGGTCTTTCTTTTCGAGTTCGCCTTCGGCCGTCCCCGTATTATCTTGGGTTTGAAAGTCCACCTTCGGCTTGGTCTTTCTTTTCGAGTTCGCATTCGGCCGTCCTCGTGTTACCCTTTGTTTGAAAGTCCACCTTCGGCTTGGTCTTTCTTTTTCGAGGTCGCCTGCGGCCGTTCCCGTATTATCTTGGGTTTGAAAGTCCACCTTCGGCTTGGTCTTTCTTTTCGAGTTCGCCTTTGGCCGTCCTCGTGTTATCCTTTGTTTGAAAGTCCACCTTCGGCTTGGTCTTTCTTTTTCGAGTTCGCCTTCGGCCGTCCTCGTATTATTTTGTTGTTGGAAAGTCCACCTTCGGCTTGGTCTTTCTTTTTCGAGTTCGCCTTCGGTCGTCCTTGTATTATCTTGGGTTTGAAAGTCCACCTTCGGCTTGGTCTTTCTTTTCGAGTTTGCCTTCGGCCATCCTCGCGTTACCCTTTATTTGAAAGCCTACCTTCGGCTTGGTCTTTCTTTTTCGAGGTCGCCTTCGGCCGTCCTCGTATTATTTTGTTGTTGGAATGTCCACCTTCGGCTTGGTCTTTCTTTTTCGAGTTCGCCTTCGGTCATCGTTGTATTATCTTGGGTTTGAAAGTCCACCTTCGGCTTGGTCTTTCTTTTCGAGTTCGCCTTCGGCCATCCTCGTGTTACCCTTTGTTTGAAAGTCCACCTTTGGCTTAGTCTTTCTTTTTCAAGGTCGCCTTCGGCCGTCCTCGTATTATCTTGGGTTTGAAAGTCCACCTACGGCTTGGCCTTTCTTTTCAAGTTCGCCTTTGGCCGTCCTCGTGTTACCCTTTGTTTGAAAGTCCACCTTCGGCTTGGTCTTTCTTTTTTGAGTTCGCCTTCGGCCGTCCTCGTATTATCTTAGGTTTGAAAGTCCACCTTCGGCTTGGTCTTTCTTTTCGAGTTCGCCTTCGTCCGTCCTCGCTTTACCCTTTATTTGAAAGCCTACCTTCGGCTTAGTCTTTCTTTTCGAGTTCGCCTTCGGCCGTCCTCGTATTATTTTGTTGTTGGAAAGTCCACCTTCGGCTTGGTCTTTCTTTTCGAGTTAGCCTTCGGCCGTCCTCATGTTACCCTTTGTTTGAAAGTCTACCTTCGGCTTAGTCTTTCTTTTCGAGTTCGCCTTCGGCCGTCCTCATATTATTTTGTTGTCGGAAAGTCCACCTACGGCTTGGTCTTTCTTTTCGAGTTCGCCTTCGGCCGTCCTCGTCTTACCCTTTGTTTGAAAGTCCACCTTCGGCTTGGTCTTTCTTTTTCGAGTTCGCCTTCGGCCGTCCTCGTATTATCTTAGGTTTGAAAGTCTACCTTCGGCTTGGTCTTTCTTTTCGAGTTCGCCTTCGTCCGTCCTCGCTTTACCCTTTATTTGAAAGCCTACCTTCGGCTTAGTCTTTCTTTTCGAGTTCGCCATCGGCCGTCCTCGTATTATTTTGTTGTTTGAAATCCACCTTCGGTTTTGTCTTTCTTTTTCGAGTTTGCCTTTGGCCGTCTTTGTATTATCTTGGGTTTGAAAGTCCACCTTCGGTTTGGTCTTTCTTTTCGAATTCGCCTTCGGCCGTCCCCGTATTATCTTGGGTTTGAAAGTCCACCTTCGGCTTGGTCTTTCTTTTCGAGTTCGCATTCGGCCGTCCTCGTGTTACCCTTTGTTTGAAAGTCGACCTTCGGCTTGGTCTTTCTTTTTCGAGGTCGCCTTCGGCCGTTCCCGTATTATCTTGGGTTTGAAAGTCCACCTTCGGCTTGGTCTTTCTTTTCGAGTTCGCCTTTGGGCGTCCTCGTGTTATCCTTTGTTTGAAAGTCCATCTTCGGCTTGGTCTTTCTTTTTCGAGTTCGCCTTCGGCCGTCCTCGTATTATTTTGTTGTTGGAAAGTCCAACTTCGGCTTGGTCTTTCTTTTTCGAGTTCGCCTTCAGTCGTCCTTGTGTTATCTTGGGTTTGAAAGTCCACCTTCGGCTTGGTCTTTCTTTTCGAGTTTGCCTTCGGCCATCCTCGCGTTACCCTTTATTTGAAAGCCTACCTTCGGCTTGGTCTTTCTTTTTCGAGGTCGCCTTCGGCCGTCCTCGTATTATTTTGTTGTTGGAAAGTCCACCTTCTGCTTGGTCTTTCTTTTTCGAGTTCGCCTTCGGTCGTCCTTGTATTATCTTGGGTTTGAAAGTCCACCTTCGGCTTGGTCTTTCTTTTCGAGTTCGCCTTCGGCCATCCTCGTGTTACCCTTTGTTTGAAAGTCCACCTTCGGCTTGGTCTTTCTTTTTCGAGGTCTCCTTCGGCCGTCCTCGTATTATCTTGGGTTTGAAAGTCCACCTACGGCTTCGCCTTTCTTTTCGAGTTTGCCTTTGGCCGTCCTCGTGTTACCCTTTGTTTGAAAGTCCACCTTCGGCATCGTCTTTCTTTTTCGAGTTCGCCTTCGGCCGTCCTCGTATTATCTTAGGTTTGAAAGTCCACCTTCGGCTTGGTCTTTCTTTTCGAGTTCGCCTTCGTCCATCCTCGCTTTACCCTTTATTTGAAAGCCTACCTTCGGCTTAGTCTTTCTTTTCGAGTTCGCCTTCGGCCGTCCTCGTATTATTTTGTTGTTTGAAATCCACCTTCGGTTTTGTCTTTCTTTTTCGAGTTTGCCTTTGGCCGTCTTTGTATTATCTTGGGTTTGAATGTCCACCTTCGGCTTGGTCTTTCTTTTCGAGTTCGCCTTCGGCCGTCCCCGTATTATCTTGGGTTTGAAAGTCCACCTTCGGCTTGGTCTTTCTTTTCGAGTTCGCATTCGGCCGTCCTCGTGTTACCCTTTGTTTGAAAGTCCACCTTCGGCTTGGTCTTTCTTTTTCGAGGTCGCCTGCGGCCGTTCCCGTATTATCTTGGGTTTGAAAGTCCACCTTCGGCTTGGTCTTTCTTTTCGAGTTCGCCTTTGGCCGTCCTCGTGTTATCCTTTGTTTGAAAGTCCACCTTCGGCTTGGTCTTTCTTTTTCGAGTTCGCCTTCGGCCGTCCTCGTATTATTTTGTTGTTGGAAAGTCCACCTTCGGCTTGGTCTTTCTTTTTCGAGTTCGCCTTCGGTCGTCCTTGTATTATCTTGGGTTTGAAAGTCCACCTTCGGCTTGGTCTTTCTTTTCGAGTTTGCCTTCGGCCGTCCTCATATTATTTTGTTGTCGGAAAGTCCACCTACGGCTTGGTCTTTCTTTTCGAGTTCGCCTTCGGCCGTCCTCGTCTTACCCTTTGTTTGAAAGTCCACCTTCGGCTTGGTCTTTCTTTTTCGAGTTCGCCTTCGGCCGTCCTCGTATTATCTTAGGTTTGAAAGTCTACCTTCGGCTTGGTCTTTCTTTTCGAGTTCGCCTTCGTCCGTCCTCGCTTTACCCTTTATTTGAAAGCCTACCTTCGGCTTAGTCTTTCTTTTCGAGTTCGCCATCGGCCGTCCTCGTATTATTTTGTTGTTTGAAATCCACCTTCGGTTTTGTCTTTCTTTTTCGAGTTTGCCTTTGGCCGTCTTTGTATTATCTTGGGTTTGAAAGTCCACCTTCGGTTTGGTCTTTCTTTTCGAATTCGCCTTCGGCCGTCCCCGTATTATCTTGGGTTTGAAAGTCCACCTTCGGCTTGGTCTTTCTTTTCGAGTTCGCATTCGGCCGTCCTCGTGTTACCCTTTGTTTGAAAGTCGACCTTCGGCTTGGTCTTTCTTTTTCGAGGTCGCCTTCGGCCGTTCCCGTATTATCTTGGGTTTGAAAGTCCACCTTCGGCTTGGTCTTTCTTTTCGAGTTCGCCTTTGGGCGTCCTCGTGTTATCCTTTGTTTGAAAGTCCATCTTCGGCTTGGTCTTTCTTTTTCGAGTTCGCCTTCGGCCGTCCTCGTATTATTTTGTTGTTGGAAAGTCCAACTTCGGCTTGGTCTTTCTTTTTCGAGTTCGCCTTCAGTCGTCCTTGTGTTATCTTGGGTTTGAAAGTCCACCTTCGGCTTGGTCTTTCTTTTCGAGTTTGCCTTCGGCCATCCTCGCGTTACCCTTTATTTGAAAGCCTACCTTCGGCTTGGTCTTTCTTTTTCGAGGTCGCCTTCGGCCGTCCTCGTATTATTTTGTTGTTGGAAAGTCCACCTTCTGCTTGGTCTTTCTTTTTCGAGTTCGCCTTCGGTCGTCCTTGTATTATCTTGGGTTTGAAAGTCCACCTTCGGCTTGGTCTTTCTTTTCGAGTTCGCCTTCGGCCATCCTCGTGTTACCCTTTGTTTGAAAGTCCACCTTCGGCTTGGTCTTTCTTTTTCGAGGTCTCCTTCGGCCGTCCTCGTATTATCTTGGGTTTGAAAGTCCACCTACGGCTTCGCCTTTCTTTTCGAGTTTGCCTTTGGCCGTCCTCGTGTTACCCTTTGTTTGAAAGTCCACCTTCGGCATCGTCTTTCTTTTTCGAGTTCGCCTTCGGCCGTCCTCGTATTATCTTAGGTTTGAAAGTCCACCTTCGGCTTGGTCTTTCTTTTCGAGTTCGCCTTCGTCCATCCTCGCTTTACCCTTTATTTGAAAGCCTACCTTCGGCTTAGTCTTTCTTTTCGAGTTCGCCTTCGGCCGTCCTCGTATTATTTTGTTGTTTGAAATCCACCTTCGGTTTTGTCTTTCTTTTTCGAGTTTGCCTTTGGCCGTCTTTGTATTATCTTGGGTTTGAATGTCCACCTTCGGCTTGGTCTTTCTTTTCGAGTTCGCCTTCGGCCGTCCCCGTATTATCTTGGGTTTGAAAGTCCACCTTCGGCTTGGTCTTTCTTTTCGAGTTCGCATTCGGCCGTCCTCGTGTTACCCTTTGTTTGAAAGTCCACCTTCGGCTTGGTCTTTCTTTTTCGAGGTCGCCTGCGGCCGTTCCCGTATTATCTTGGGTTTGAAAGTCCACCTTCGGCTTGGTCTTTCTTTTCGAGTTCGCCTTTGGCCGTCCTCGTGTTATCCTTTGTTTGAAAGTCCACCTTCGGCTTGGTCTTTCTTTTTCGAGTTCGCCTTCGGCCGTCCTCGTATTATTTTGTTGTTGGAAAGTCCACCTTCGGCTTGGTCTTTCTTTTTCGAGTTCGCCTTCGGTCGTCCTTGTATTATCTTGGGTTTGAAAGTCCACCTTCGGCTTGGTCTTTCTTTTCGAGTTTGCCTTCGGCCATCCTCGCGTTACCCTTTATTTGAAAGCCTACCTTCGGCTTGGTCTTTCTTTTTCGAGGTCGCCTTCGGCCGTCCTCGTATTATTTTGTTGTTGGAATGTCCACCTTCGGCTTGGTCTTTCTTTTTCGAGTTCGCCTTCGGTCATCGTTGTATTATCTTGGGTTTGAAAGTCCACCTTCGGCTTGGTCTTTCTTTTCGAGTTCGCCTTCGGCCATCCTCGTGTTACCCTTTGTTTGAAAGTCCACCTTTGGCTTAGTCTTTCTTTTTCAAGGTCGCCTTCGGCCGTCCTCGTATTATCTTGGGTTTGAAAGTCCACCTACGGCTTGGCCTTTCTTTTCAAGTTCGCCTTTGGCCGTCCTCGTGTTACCCTTTGTTTGAAAGTCCACCTTCGGCTTGGTCTTTCTTTTTTGAGTTCGCCTTCGGCCGTCCTCGTATTATCTTAGGTTTGAAAGTCCACCTTCGGCTTGGTCTTTCTTTTCGAGTTCGCCTTCGTCCGTCCTCGCTTTACCCTTTATTTGAAAGCCTACCTTCGGCTTAGTCTTTCTTTTCGAGTTCGCCTTCGGCCGTCCTCGTATTATTTTGTTGTTTGAAATCCACCTTCGGTTTTGTCTTTCTTTTTCGAGTTTGCCTTTGGCCGTCTTTGTATTATCTTGGGTTTGAATGTCCACCTTCGGCTTGGTCTTTCTTTTCGAGTTCGCCTTCGGCCGTCCCCGTATTATCTTGGGTTTGAAAGTCCACCTTCGGCTTGGTCTTTCTTTTCGAGTTCGCATTCGGCCGTCCTCGTGTTACCCTTTGTTTGAAAGTCCACCTTCGGCTTGGTCTTTCTTTTTCGAGGTCGCCTGCGGCCGTTCCCGTATTATCTTGGGTTTGAAAGTCCACCTTCGGCTTGGTCTTTCTTTTCGAGTTCGCCTTTGGCCGTCCTCGTGTTATCCTTTGTTTGAAAGTCCACCTTCGGCTTGGTCTTTCTTTTTCGAGTTCGCCTTCGGCCGTCCTCGTATTATTTTGTTGTTGGAAAGTCCACCTTCGGCTTGGTCTTTCTTTTTCGAGTTCGCCTTCGGTCGTCCTTGTATTATCTTGGGTTTGAAAGTCCACCTTCGGCTTGGTCTTTCTTTTCGAGTTTGCCTTCGGCCATCCTCGCGTTACCCTTTATTTGAAAGCCTACCTTCGGCTTGGTCTTTCTTTTTCGAGGTCGCCTTCGGCCGTCCTCGTATTATTTTGTTGTTGGAATGTCCACCTTCGGCTTGGTCTTTCTTTTTCGAGTTCGCCTTCGGTCATCGTTGTATTATCTTGGGTTTGAAAGTCCACCTTCGGCTTGGTCTTTCTTTTCGAGTTCGCCTTCGGCCATCCTCGTGTTACCCTTTGTTTGAAAGTCCACCTTTGGCTTAGTCTTTCTTTTTCAAGGTCGCCTTCGGCCGTCCTCGTATTATCTTGGGTTTGAAAGTCCACCTACGGCTTGGCCTTTCTTTTCAAGTTCGCCTTTGGCCGTCCTCGTGTTACCCTTTGTTTGAAAGTCCACCTTCGGCTTGGTCTTTCTTTTTTGAGTTCGCCTTCGGCCGTCCTCGTATTATCTTAGGTTTGAAAGTCCACCTTCGGCTTGGTCTTTCTTTTCGAGTTCGCCTTCGTCCGTCCTCGCTTTACCCTTTATTTGAAAGCCTACCTTCGGCTTAGTCTTTCTTTTCGAGTTCGCCTTCGGCCGTCCTCGTATTATTTTGTTGTTGGAAAGTCCACCTTCGGCTTGGTCTTTCTTTTCGAGTTAGCCTTCGGCCGTCCTCATGTTACCCTTTGTTTGAAAGTCTACCTTCGGCTTAGTCTTTCTTTTCGAGTTCGCCTTCGGCCGTCCTCATATTATTTTGTTGTCGGAAAGTCCACCTACGGCTTGGTCTTTCTTTTCGAGTTCGCCTTCGGCCGTCCTCGTCTTACCCTTTGTTTGAAAGTCCACCTTCGGCTTGGTCTTTCTTTTTCGAGTTCGCCTTCGGCCGTCCTCGTATTATCTTAGGTTTGAAAGTCTACCTTCGGCTTGGTCTTTCTTTTCGAGTTCGCCTTCGTCCGTCCTCGCTTTACCCTTTATTTGAAAGCCTACCTTCGGCTTAGTCTTTCTTTTCGAGTTCGCCATCGGCCGTCCTCGTATTATTTTGTTGTTTGAAATCCACCTTCGGTTTTGTCTTTCTTTTTCGAGTTTGCCTTTGGCCGTCTTTGTATTATCTTGGGTTTGAAAGTCCACCTTCGGTTTGGTCTTTCTTTTCGAATTCGCCTTCGGCCGTCCCCGTATTATCTTGGGTTTGAAAGTCCACCTTCGGCTTGGTCTTTCTTTTCGAGTTCGCATTCGGCCGTCCTCGTGTTACCCTTTGTTTGAAAGTCGACCTTCGGCTTGGTCTTTCTTTTTCGAGGTCGCCTTCGGCCGTTCCCGTATTATCTTGGGTTTGAAAGTCCACCTTCGGCTTGGTCTTTCTTTTCGAGTTCGCCTTTGGGCGTCCTCGTGTTATCCTTTGTTTGAAAGTCCATCTTCGGCTTGGTCTTTCTTTTTCGAGTTCGCCTTCGGCCGTCCTCGTATTATTTTGTTGTTGGAAAGTCCAACTTCGGCTTGGTCTTTCTTTTTCGAGTTCGCCTTCAGTCGTCCTTGTGTTATCTTGGGTTTGAAAGTCCACCTTCGGCTTGGTCTTTCTTTTCGAGTTTGCCTTCGGCCATCCTCGCGTTACCCTTTATTTGAAAGCCTACCTTCGGCTTGGTCTTTCTTTTTCGAGGTCGCCTTCGGCCGTCCTCGTATTATTTTGTTGTTGGAAAGTCCACCTTCTGCTTGGTCTTTCTTTTTCGAGTTCGCCTTCGGTCGTCCTTGTATTATCTTGGGTTTGAAAGTCCACCTTCGGCTTGGTCTTTCTTTTCGAGTTCGCCTTCGGCCATCCTCGTGTTACCCTTTGTTTGAAAGTCCACCTTCGGCTTGGTCTTTCTTTTTCGAGGTCTCCTTCGGCCGTCCTCGTATTATCTTGGGTTTGAAAGTCCACCTACGGCTTCGCCTTTCTTTTCGAGTTTGCCTTTGGCCGTCCTCGTGTTACCCTTTGTTTGAAAGTCCACCTTCGGCATCGTCTTTCTTTTTCGAGTTCGCCTTCGGCCGTCCTCGTATTATCTTAGGTTTGAAAGTCCACCTTCGGCTTGGTCTTTCTTTTCGAGTTCGCCTTCGTCCATCCTCGCTTTACCCTTTATTTGAAAGCCTACCTTCGGCTTAGTCTTTCTTTTCGAGTTCGCCATCGGCCGTCCTCGTATTATTTTGTTGTTTGAAATCCACCTTCGGTTTTGTCTTTCTTTTTCGAGTTTGCCTTTGGCCGTCTTTGTATTATCTTGGGTTTGAAAGTCCACCTTCGGCTTGGTCTTTCTTTTCGAGTTCGCCTTCGGCCGTCCCCGTATTATCTTGGGTTTGAAAGTCCACCTTCGGCTTGGTCTTTCTTTTCGAGTTCGCATTCGGCCGTCCTCGTGTTACCCTTTGTTTGAAAGTCCACCTTCGGCTTGGTCTTTCTTTTTCGAGGTCGCCTGCGGCCGTTCCCGTATTATCTTGGGTTTGAAAGTCCACCTTCGGCTTGGTCTTTCTTTTCGAGTTCGCCTTTGGCCGTCCTCGTGTTATCCTTTGTTTGAAAGTCCACCTTCGGCTTGGTCTTTCTTTTTCGAGTTCGCCTTCGGCCGTCCTCGTATTATTTTGTTGTTGGAAAGTCCACCTTCGGCTTGGTCTTTCTTTTTCGAGTTCGCCTTCGGTCGTCCTTGTATTATCTTGGGTTTGAAAGTCCACCTTCGGCTTGGTCTTTCTTTTCGAGTTTGCCTTCGGCCATCCTCGCGTTACCCTTTATTTGAAAGCCTACCTTCGGCTTGGTCTTTCTTTTTCGAGGTCGCCTTCGGCCGTCCTCGTATTATTTTGTTGTTGGAATGTCCACCTTCGGCTTGGTCTTTCTTTTTCGAGTTCGCCTTCGGTCGTCGTTGTATTATCTTGGGTTTGAAAGTCCACCTTCGGCTTGGTCTTTCTTTTCGAGTTCGCCTTCGGCCATCCTCGTGTTACCCTTTGTTTGAAAGTCCAACTTTGGCTTAGTCTTTCTTTTTCAAGGTCGCCTTCGGCCGTCCTCGTATTATCTTGGGTTTGAAAGTCCACCTACGGCTTGGCCTTTCTTTTCAAGTTCGCCTTTGGCCGTCCTCGTGTTACCCTTTGTTTGAAAGTCCACCTTCGGCTTGGTCTTTCTTTTTTGAGTTCGCCTTCGGCCGTCCTCGTATTATCTTAGGTTTGAAAGTCCACCTTCGGCTTGGTCTTTCTTTTCGAGTTCGCCTTCGTCCGTCCTCGCTTTACCCTTTATTTGAAAGCCTACCTTCGGCTTAGTCTTTCTTTTCGAGTTCGCCTTCGGCCGTCCTCGTATTATTTTGTTGTTGGAAAGTCCACCTTCGGCTTGGTCTTTCTTTTCGAGTTAGCCTTCGGCCGTCCTCATGTTACCCTTTGTTTGAAAGTCTACCTTCGGCTTAGTCTTTCTTTTCGAGTTCGCCTTCGGCCGTCCTCATATTATTTTGTTGTCGGAAAGTCCACCTACGGCTTGGTCTTTCTTTTCGAGTTCGCCTTCGGCCGTCCTCGTCTTACCCTTTGTTTGAAAGTCCACCTTCGGCTTGGTCTTTCTTTTTCGAGTTCGCCTTCGGCCGTCCTCGTATTATCTTAGGTTTGAAAGTCTACCTTCGGCTTGGTCTTTCTTTTCGAGTTCGCCTTCGTCCGTCCTCGCTTTACCCTTTATTTGAAAGCCTACCTTCGGCTTAGTCTTTCTTTTCGAGTTCGCCATCGGCCGTCCTCGTATTATTTTGTTGTTTGAAATCCACCTTCGGTTTTGTCTTTCTTTTTCGAGTTTGCCTTTGGCCGTCTTTGTATTATCTTGGGTTTGAAAGTCCACCTTCGGTTTGGTCTTTCTTTTCGAATTCGCCTTCGGCCGTCCCCGTATTATCTTGGGTTTGAAAGTCCACCTTCGGCTTGGTCTTTCTTTTCGAGTTCGCATTCGGCCGTCCTCGTGTTACCCTTTGTTTGAAAGTCGACCTTCGGCTTGGTCTTTCTTTTTCGAGGTCGCCTTCGGCCGTTCCCGTATTATCTTGGGTTTGAAAGTCCACCTTCGGCTTGGTCTTTCTTTTCGAGTTCGCCTTTGGGCGTCCTCGTGTTATCCTTTGTTTGAAAGTCCATCTTCGGCTTGGTCTTTCTTTTTCGAGTTCGCCTTCGGCCGTCCTCGTATTATTTTGTTGTTGGAAAGTCCAACTTCGGCTTGGTCTTTCTTTTTCGAGTTCGCCTTCAGTCGTCCTTGTGTTATCTTGGGTTTGAAAGTCCACCTTCGGCTTGGTCTTTCTTTTCGAGTTTGCCTTCGGCCATCCTCGCGTTACCCTTTATTTGAAAGCCTACCTTCGGCTTGGTCTTTCTTTTTCGAGGTCGCCTTCGGCCGTCCTCGTATTATTTTGTTGTTGGAAAGTCCACCTTCTGCTTGGTCTTTCTTTTTCGAGTTCGCCTTCGGTCGTCCTTGTATTATCTTGGGTTTGAAAGTCCACCTTCGGCTTGGTCTTTCTTTTCGAGTTCGCCTTCGGCCATCCTCGTGTTACCCTTTGTTTGAAAGTCCACCTTCGGCTTGGTCTTTCTTTTTCGAGGTCTCCTTCGGCCGTCCTCGTATTATCTTGGGTTTGAAAGTCCACCTACGGCTTCGCCTTTCTTTTCGAGTTTGCCTTTGGCCGTCCTCGTGTTACCCTTTGTTTGAAAGTCCACCTTCGGCATCGTCTTTCTTTTTCGAGTTCGCCTTCGGCCGTCCTCGTATTATCTTAGGTTTGAAAGTCCACCTTCGGCTTGGTCTTTCTTTTCGAGTTCGCCTTCGTCCATCCTCGCTTTACCCTTTATTTGAAAGCCTACCTTCGGCTTAGTCTTTCTTTTCGAGTTCGCCATCGGCCGTCCTCGTATTATTTTGTTGTTTGAAATCCACCTTCGGTTTTGTCTTTCTTTTTCGAGTTTGCCTTTGGCCGTCTTTGTATTATCTTGGGTTTGAAAGTCCACCTTCGGCTTGGTCTTTCTTTTCGAGTTCGCCTTCGGCCGTCCCCGTATTATCTTGGGTTTGAAAGTCCACCTTCGGCTTGGTCTTTCTTTTCGAGTTCGCATTCGGCCGTCCTCGTGTTACCCTTTGTTTGAAAGTCCACCTTCGGCTTGGTCTTTCTTTTTCGAGGTCGCCTGCGGCCGTTCCCGTATTATCTTGGGTTTGAAAGTCCACCTTCGGCTTGGTCTTTCTTTTCGAGTTCGCCTTTGGCCGTCCTCGTGTTATCCTTTGTTTGAAAGTCCACCTTCGGCTTGGTCTTTCTTTTTCGAGTTCGCCTTCGGCCGTCCTCGTATTATTTTGTTGTTGGAAAGTCCACCTTCGGCTTGGTCTTTCTTTTTCGAGTTCGCCTTCGGTCGTCCTTGTATTATCTTGGGTTTGAAAGTCCACCTTCGGCTTGGTCTTTCTTTTCGAGTTTGCCTTCGGCCATCCTCGCGTTACCCTTTATTTGAAAGCCTACCTTCGGCTTGGTCTTTCTTTTTCGAGGTCGCCTTCGGCCGTCCTCGTATTATTTTGTTGTTGGAATGTCCACCTTCGGCTTGGTCTTTCTTTTTCGAGTTCGCCTTCGGTCGTCGTTGTATTATCTTGGGTTTGAAAGTCCACCTTCGGCTTGGTCTTTCTTTTCGAGTTCGCCTTCGGCCATCCTCGTGTTACCCTTTGTTTGAAAGTCCAACTTTGGCTTAGTCTTTCTTTTTCAAGGTCGCCTTCGGCCGTCCTCGTATTATCTTGGGTTTGAAAGTCCACCTACGGCTTGGCCTTTCTTTTCAAGTTCGCCTTTGGCCGTCCTCGTGTTACCCTTTGTTTGAAAGTCCACCTTCGGCTTGGTCTTTCTTTTTTGAGTTCGCCTTCGGCCGTCCTCGTATTATCTTAGGTTTGAAAGTCCACCTTCGGCTTGGTCTTTCTTTTCGAGTTCGCCTTCGTCCGTCCTCGCTTTACCCTTTATTTGAAAGCCTACCTTCGGCTTAGTCTTTCTTTTCGAGTTCGCCTTCGGCCGTCCTCGTATTATTTTGTTGTTGGAAAGTCCACCTTCGGCTTGGTCTTTCTTTTCGAGTTAGCCTTCGGCCGTCCTCATGTTACCCTTTGTTTGAAAGTCTACCTTCGGCTTAGTCTTTCTTTTCGAGTTCGCCTTCGGCCGTCCTCATATTATTTTGTTGTCGGAAAGTCCACCTACGGCTTGGTCTTTCTTTTCGAGTTCGCCTTCGGCCGTCCTCGTCTTACCCTTTGTTTGAAAGTCCACCTTCGGCTTGGTCTTTCTTTTTCGAGTTCGCCTTCGGCCGTCCTCGTATTATCTTAGGTTTGAAAGTCTACCTTCGGCTTGGTCTTTCTTTTCGAGTTCGCCTTCGTCCGTCCTCGCTTTACCCTTTATTTGAAAGCCTACCTTCGGCTTAGTCTTTCTTTTCGAGTTCGCCATCGGCCGTCCTCGTATTATTTTGTTGTTTGAAATCCACCTTCGGTTTTGTCTTTCTTTTTCGAGTTTGCCTTTGGCCGTCTTTGTATTATCTTGGGTTTGAAAGTCCACCTTCGGTTTGGTCTTTCTTTTCGAATTCGCCTTCGGCCGTCCCCGTATTATCTTGGGTTTGAAAGTCCACCTTCGGCTTGGTCTTTCTTTTCGAGTTCGCATTCGGCCGTCCTCGTGTTACCCTTTGTTTGAAAGTCGACCTTCGGCTTGGTCTTTCTTTTTCGAGGTCGCCTTCGGCCGTTCCCGTATTATCTTGGGTTTGAAAGTCCACCTTCGGCTTGGTCTTTCTTTTCGAGTTCGCCTTTGGGCGTCCTCGTGTTATCCTTTGTTTGAAAGTCCATCTTCGGCTTGGTCTTTCTTTTTCGAGTTCGCCTTCGGCCATCCTCGTATTATTTTGTTGTTGGAAAGTCCAACTTCGGCTTGGTCTTTCTTTTTCGAGTTCGCCTTCAGTCGTCCTTGTGTTATCTTGGGTTTGAAAGTCCACCTTCGGCTTGGTCTTTCTTTTCGAGTTTGCCTTCGGCCATCCTCGCGTTACCCTTTATTTGAAAGCCTACCTTCGGCTTGGTCTTTCTTTTTCGAGGTCGCCTTCGGCCGTCCTCGTATTATTTTGTTGTTGGAAAGTCCACCTTCTGCTTGGTCTTTCTTTTTCGAGTTCGCCTTCGGTCGTCCTTGTATTATCTTGGGTTTGAAAGTCCACCTTCGGCTTGGTCTTTCTTTTCGAGTTCGCCTTCGGCCATCCTCGTGTTACCCTTTGTTTGAAAGTCCACCTTCGGCTTGGTCTTTCTTTTTCGAGGTCTCCTTCGGCCGTCCTCGTATTATCTTGGGTTTGAAAGTCCACCTACGGCTTCGCCTTTCTTTTCGAGTTTGCCTTTGGCCGTCCTCGTGTTACCCTTTGTTTGAAAGTCCACCTTCGGCATCGTCTTTCTTTTTCGAGTTCGCCTTCGGCCGTCCTCCTATTATCTTAGGTTTGAAAGTCCACCTTCGGCTTGGTCTTTCTTTTCGAGTTCGCCTTCGTCCATCCTCGCTTTACCCTTTATTTGAAAGCCTACCTTCGGCTTAGTCTTTCTTTTCGAGTTCGCCTTCGGCCGTCCTCGTATTATTTTGTTGTTTGAAATCCACCTTCGGTTTTGTCTTTCTTTTTCGAGTTTGCCTTTGGCCGTCTTTGTATTATCTTGGGTTTGAAAGTCCACCTTCGGCTTGGTCTTTCTTTTCGAGTTCGCCTTCGGCCGTCCCCGTATTATCTTGGGTTTGAAAGTCCACCTTCGGCTTGGTCTTTCTTTTCGAGTTCGCATTCGGTCGTCCTCGTGTTACCCTTTGTTTGAAAGTCCACCTTTGGCTTGGTCTTTCTTTTTCGAGGTCGCCTTCGGCCGTTCCCGTATTATCTTGGGTTTGAAAGTCCACCTTCGGCTTGGTCTTTCTTTTCGAGTTCGCCTTTGGCCGTCCTCGTGTTATCCTTTGTTTGAAAGTCCACCTTCGGCTTGGTCTTTCTTTTTCGAGTTCGCCTTCGGCCGTCCTCGTATTATTTTGTTGTTGGAAAGTCCACCTTCGGCTTGGTCTTTCTTTTTCGAGTTCGCCTTCGGTCGTCCTTGTATTATCTTGGGTTTGAAAGTCCACCTTCGGCTTGGTCTTTCTTTTCGAGTTTGCCTTCGGCCATCCTCGCGTTACCCTTTATTTGAAAGCCTACCTTCGGCTTGGTCTTTCTTTTTCGAGGTCGCCTTCGGCCGTCCTCGTATTATTTTGTTGTTGGAAAGTCCACCTTCGGCTTGGTCTTTCTTTTTCGAGTTCGCCTTCGGTCGTCGTTGTATTATCTTGGGTTTGAAAGTCCACCTTCGGCTTGGTCTTTCTTTTCGAGTTCGCCTTCGGCCATCCTCGTGTTACCCTTTGTTTGAAAGTCCACCTTTGGCTTAGTCTTTCTTTTTCAAGGTCGCCTTCGGCCGTCCTCGTATTATCTTGGGTTTGAAAGTCCACCTACGGCATGGCCTTTCTTTTCAAGTTCGCCTTTGGCCGTCCTCGTGTTACCCTTTGTTTGAAAGTCCACCTTCGGCTTGGTCTTTCTTTTTTGAGTTCGCCTTCGGCCGTCCTCGTATTATCTTAGGTTTGAAAGTCCACCTTCGGCTTGGTCTTTCTTTTCGAGTTCGCCTTCGTCCGTCCTCGCTTTACCCTTTATTTGAAAGCCTACCTTCGGCTTAGTCTTTCTTTTCGAGTTCGCCTTCGGCCGTCCTCATATTATTTTGTTGTCGGAAAGTGCACCTACGGCTTGGTCTTTCTTTTCGAGTTCGCCTTCGGCCGTCCTCGTCTTACCCTTTGTTTGAAAGTCCACCTTCGGCTTGGTCTTTCTTTTTCGAGTTCGCCTTCGGCCGTCCTCGTATTATCTTAGGTTTGAAAGTCTACCTTCGGCTTGGTCTTTCTTTTCGAGTTCGCCTTCGTGCGTCCTCGCTTTACCCTTTATTTGAAAGCCTACCTTCGGCTTAGTCTTTCTTTTCGAGTTCGCCATCGGCCGTCCTCGTATTATTTTGTTGTTTGAAATCCACCTTCGGTTTTGTCTTTCTTTTTCGAGTCTGCCTTTGGCCGTCTTTGTATTATCTTGGGTTTGAAAGTCCACCTTCGGTTTGGTCTTTCTTTTCGAGTTCGCCTTCGGCCGTCCCCGTATTATCTTGGGTTTGAAAGTCCACCTTCGGCTTGGTCTTTCTTTTCGAGTTCGCATTCGGCCGTCCTCGTGTTACCCTTTGTTTGAAAGTCGACCTTCGGCTTGGTCTTTCTTTTTCGAGTTCACCTTCGGCCGTCCTCGTATTATTTTGTTGTTGGAAAGTCCACCTTCGGCTTGGTCTTTCTTTTTCGAGTTCGCCTTCAGTCGTCCTTGTGTTATCTTGGGTTTGAAAGTCCACCTTCGGCTTGGTCTTTCTTTTCGAGTTTGCCTTCGGCCATCCTCGCGTTACCCTTTATTTGAAAGCCTACCTTCGGCTTGGTCTTTCTTTTTCGAGGTCGCCTTCGGCCGTCCTCGTATTATTTTGTTGTTGGAAAGTCCACCTTCGGCTTGGTCTTTCTTTTTCGAGTTCGCCTTCGGTCGTCGTTGTATTATCTTGGGTTTGAAAGTCCACCTTCGGCTTGGTCTTTCTTTTCGAGTTCGCCTTCGGCCATCCTCGTGTTACCCTTTGTTTGAAAGTCCACCTTCGGCTTGGTCTTTCTTTTTCAAGGTCGCCTTCGGCCGTCCTCGTATTATCTTGGGTTTGAAAGTCCACCTACGGCTTGGCCTTTCTTTTCAAGTTCGCCTTTGGCCGTCCTCGTGTTACCCTTTGTTTGAAAGTCCACCTTCGACTTGGTCTTTCTTTTTTGAGTTCACCTTCGGCCGTCCTTGTATTATCTTAGGTTTGAAAGTCCACCTTCGGCTTGGTCTTTCTTTTCGAGTTCGCCTTCGTCCGTCCTCGCTTTACCCTTTATTTGAAAGCCTACCTTCGGCTTAGTCTTTCTTTTCGAGTTCGCCTTCGGCCGTCCTCGTATTATTTTGTTGTTGGAAAGTCCACCTTCGGCTTGGTCTTTCTTTTCGAGTTAGCCTTCGGCCGTCCTCATGTTACCCTTTGTTTGAAAGTCTACCTTCGGCTTAGTCTTTCTTTTCGAGTTCGCCTTTGGCCGTCCTCATATTATTTTGTTGTTGGAAAGTCCACCTACGGCTTGGTCTTTCTTTTCGAGTTCGCCTTCGGCCGTCCTCGTCTTACCCTTTGTTTGAAAGTCCACCTTCGGCTTGGTCCTTCTTTTTCGAATTCGCCTTCGTCCGTCCTCGTATTATCTTTGGTTTGAAAGTCCACCATCGGCTTGGTATTTCTTTTCGAGTTCGCCTTCGGTCGTCCTCGTGTTACCCTTTGTGTGAAAGTCTACCTTCGACTTGGTCTTTCTTTTCGAGTTCGCCTTCGGCCCTCGTTGTATTATCTTGGGTTTGAAAGTCCACCTTCGGCTTGGTCTTTCTTTTTCGAGTTCGCCTTCGGCCGTCCTCGTATTATTTTGTTGTTGGAAAGTCCACCTTCGGCTTGGTCTTTCTTTTTCGAGTTTGCCTTCGATCGTCCTTGTATTATCTTGGGTTTGAAAGTCCACCTTCGGCTTGGTCTTTCTTTCCGAGTTTGCCTTCGGCCATCCTCGCGTCACCCTTTATTTGAAAGCCTACCTTCGGCTTGGTCTTTCTTTTTCGAGGTCGCCTTCGGCCGTCCTCGTATTATTTTGTTGTAGGAAAGTCCACCTTCGGCTTGGTCTTTCTTTTCGAGTTCGCCTTCGGCCATCCTCGTGTTACCCTTTGTTTGAAAGTCCACCTTCGGCTTGGTCTTTCTTTTAGAGTTCGCCTTCGGTCGTCCTTGTATTATCTTGGGTTTAAAAGTCCACCTTCGGCTTGGTCTTTCTTTTCGAGTTTTCCTTCGGCCATCCTCGCGTTACCCTTTATTTGAAAGCCTACCTTCGGCTTGGTCTTTCTTTTTCGAGGTCGCCTTCGGTCGTCCTCGTATTATTTTGTTGTTGGAAAGTCCACCTTCGGCTTGGTCTTTCTTTTTCGAGTTCGCCTTCGGTCGTCGTTGTATTATCCTGGGTTTGAAAGCCACCTTCGGATTCGTCTTTCTTTTCGAGTTCGACTTCGGCCATCCTCGTGTTACCCTTTGTTTGAAAGTCCACCTTCGGCTTGGTCTTTCTTTTTCAAGGTCGCCTTCGGCCGTCCTCGTATTATCTTGGGTTTGAAAGTCCACCTACGGCTTGGCCTTTCTTTTCAAGTTCGCCTTTGGCCGTCCTCGTGTTACCCTTTGTTTGAAAGTCCACATTCGGCTTGGTCTTTCTTTTTCGAGTTCGCCTTCGGCCGTCCTCGTATTATCTTAGGTTTGAAAGTCCACCTTCGGCTTGGTCTTTCTTTTAGAGTTCGCCTTCGTCCGTCCTCGCTTTACCCTTTATTTGAAAGCCTACCTTCAGCTTAGTCTTTCTTTTCGAGTTCGCCTTCGGCCGTCCTCGTATTATTTTGTTGTTGGAAAGTCCACCTTCGGCTTGGTCTTTCTTTTCGAGTTAGCCTTCGGCCGTCCTCATGTTACCCTTTGTTTGAAAGTCTACCTTCGGCTTAGTCTTTCTTTTCGAGTTCGCCTTCGGCCGTCCTCATATTATTTTGTTGTTGGAAAGTCCACCTACGGCTTGGTCTTTCTTTTCGAGTTCGCCTTCGGCCATCCTCGTCTTACCCTTTGTTTGAAAGTCCACCTTCGGCTTGGTCTTTCTTTTTCGAGTTCGCCTTCGGCCGTCCTCGTTTTATCTTAGGTTTGAAAGTCCACCTTCGGCTTGGTCTTTCTTTTCGAGTTCGCCTTCGTCCGTCTTCGCTTTACCCTTTATTTGAAAGCCTACCTTCGGCTTAGTCTTTCTTTTCGAGTTCGCCTTCGGCCGTCCTCGTATTATTTTGTTGTTTGAAATCCACCTTCGGTTTTGTCTTTCTTTTTCGAGTTTGCCTTTGGTCGTCTTTGTATTATCTTGGGTTTGAAAGTCCACTTCGGCTTGGTCTTTCTTTTCGAGTTCGCCTTCGGCCGTCCCCGTATTATCTTGGGTTTGAAAGTCCACCTTCGGCTTGGTCTTTCTTTTCGAGTTCGCATTCGGCCGTCCTCGTGTTACCCTTTGTTTGAAAGTCCACCTTCGGCTTGGTCTTTCTTTTTCGAGGTCGCCTTCGGCCGTTCCCGTATTATCTTGGGTTTGAAAGTCCACCTTCGGCTTGGTCTTTCTTTTCGAGTTCGCCTTTGGCCGTCCTCGTGTTATCCTTTGTTTGAAAGTCCACCTTCGGCTTGGTCTTTCTTTTTCGAGTTCGCCTTCGGCCGTCCTCGTATTATTTTGTTGTTGGAAAGTCCACCTTCGGCTTGGTCTTTCTTTTTCGAGTTCGCCTTCGGTCGTCCTTGTATTATCTTGGGTTTGAAAGTCCACCTTCGGCTTGGTCTTTCTTTTCGAGTTTGCCTTCGGCCATCCTCGCGTTACCCTTTATTTGAAAGCCTACCTTCGGCTTGGTCTTTCTTTTTCGAGGTCGTCTTCGGCCGTCCTCGTATTCTTTTGTTGTTGGAAAGTCCACCTTCGGCTTGGTCTTTCTTTTTCGAGTTCGCCTTCGGTCGTCGTTGTATTATCTTGGGTTTGAAAGTCCACCTTCGGCTTGGTCTTTCTTTTCGAGTTCGCCTTCGGCCATCCTCGTGTTACCCTTTGTTTGAAAGTCCACCTTCGGCTTGGTCTTTCTTTTTCAAGGTCGCCTTCGGCCGTCCTCGTATTATCTTGGGTTTGAAAGTCCACCTACGGCTTGGCCTTTCTTTTCAAGTTCGCCTTTGGCCGTCCTCGTGTTACCCTTTGTTTGAAAGTCCACCTTCGGCTTGGTCTTTCTTTTTTGAGTTCGCCTTCGGCCGTCCTCGTATTATCTTAGGTTTGAAAGTCCACCTTCGGCTTGGTCTTTCTTTTCGAGTTCGCCTTCGTCCGTCCTCGCTTTACCCTTTATTTGAAAGCCTACCTTCGGCTTAGTCTTTCTTTTCGAGTTCGCCTTCGGCCGTCCTCGTATTATTTTGTTGTTGGAAAGTCCACCTTCGGCTTGGTATTTCTTTTCCGAGTTCGCCTTCGGTCGTCGTTGTATTATCTTGGGTTTGAAAGTCCACCTTCGGCTTGGTCTTTCTTTTCGAGTTCGCCTTCGGCCATCCTCGTGTTACCCTTTGTTTGAAAGTCCACCTTCGGCTTGGTCTTTCTTTTTCAAGGTCGCCTTCGGCCGTCCTCGTATTATCTTGGGTTTGAAAGTCCACCTACGGCTTGGCCTTTCTTTTCAAGTTCGCCTTTGGCCGTCCTCGTCTTACCCTTTGTTTGAAAGTCCACCTTCGGCTTGGTCCTTCTTTTTCGAATTCGCCTTCGTCCGTCCTCGTATTATCTTTGGTTTGAAAGTCCACCATCGGCTTGGTGTTTCTTTTCGAGTTCTCCTTCGGTCGTCCTCGTGTTACCCTTTGTGTGAAAGTCTACCTTCGACTTGGTCTTTCTTTTCGAGTTCGCCTTCGGCCCTCGTTGTATTATCTTGGGTTTGAAAGTCCACCTTCGGCTTGGTCTTTCTTTTTCGAGTTCGCCTTCGGCCGTCCTCGTATTATTTTGTTGTTGGAAAGTCCACCTTCGGCTTGGTCTTTCTTTTTCGAGTTTGCCTTCGATCGTCCTTGTATTATCTTGGGTTTGAAAGTCCACCTTCGGCTTGGTCTTTCTTTTCGAGTTTGCCTTCGGCCATCCTCGCGTTACCCTTTGTTTGAAAGTCCACCTTCGGCTTGGTCTTTCTTTTCGAGTTCGCCTTCGGTCGTCCTTGTATTATCTTGGGTTTGAAAGTCCACCTTCGGCTTGGTCTTTCTTTTCGAGTTCGCCTTCGGCCGTCCCCGTATTATCTTGGGTTTGAAAGTCCACCTTCGGCTTGGTCTTTCTTTTCGAGTTCGCATTCGGCCGTCCTCGTGTTACCCTTTGTTTGAAAGTCCACCTTCGGCTTGGTCTTTATTTTTCGAGGTCGCCTTCGGCCGTTCCCGTATTATCTTGGGTTTGAAAGTCCACCTTCGGCTTGGTCTTTCTTTTCGAGTTCGCCTTTGGCCGTCCTCATGTTATCCTTTGTTTGAAAGTCCACCTTCGGCTTGGTCTTTCTTTTTCGAGTTCGCCTTCGGCCGTCCTCGTATTATTTTGTTGTTGGAAAGTCCACCTTCGGCTTGGTCTTTCTTTTTCGAGTTCGCCTTCGGCCGTCCTCGTATTATCTTGGGTTTGAAAGTCCACCTTCGGCTTGGTCTTTCTTTTCGAGTTTGCCTTCGGCCATCCTCGCGTTACCCTTTATTTGAAAGCCTACCTTCGGCTTGGTCTTTCTTTTTCGAGGTCGTCTTCGGCCGTCCTCGTATTCTTTTGTTGTTGGAAAGTCCACCTTCGGCTTGGTCTTTCTTTTTCGAGTTCGCCTTCGGTCGTCGTTGTATTATCTTGGGTTTGAAAGTCCACCTTCGGCTTGGTCTTTCTTTTCGAGTTCGCCTTCGGCCATCCTCGTGTTACCCTTTGTTTGAAAGTCCACCTTCGGCTTGGTCTTTCTTTTTCGAGTTTGCCTTCGATCGTCCTCGTATTATCTTGGGTTTGAAAGTCCACCTACGGCTTGGCCTTTCTTTTCAAGTTCGCCTTTGGCCGTCCTCGTGTTACCCTTTGTTTGAAAGTCCACCTTCGGCTTGGTCTTTCTTTTTTGAGTTTGCCTTCGGCCGTCCTCGTATTATCTTAGGTTTGAAAGTCCACCTTCGGCTTGGTCTTTCTTTTCGAGTTCGCCTTCGTCCGTCCTCGCTTTACCCTTTATTTGAAAGCCTACCTTCGGCTTAGTCTTTCTTTTCGAGTTCGCCTTCGGCCGTCCTCGTATTATTTTGTTGTTGGAAAGTCCACCTTCGGCTTGGTCTTTCTTTTTCGAGTTCGCCTTCGGTCGTCGTTGTATTATCTTGGGTTTGAAAGTCCACCTTCGGCTTGGTCTTTCTTTTCGAGTTCGCCTTCGGCCATCCTCGTGTTACCCTTTGTTTGAAAGTCCACCTTCGGCTTGGTCTTTCTTTTTCAAGGTCGCCTTCGGCCGTCCTCGTATTATCTTGGGTTTGAAAGTCCACCTACGGCTTGGCCTTTCTTTTCAAGTTCGCCTTTGGCCGTCCTCGTGTTACCCTTTGTTTGAAAGTCCACCTTCGGCTTGGTCTTTCTTTTTTGAGTTCGCCTTCGGCCGTCCTCGTATTATCTTAGGTTTGAAAGTCCACCTTCGGCTTGGTCTTTCTTTTCGAGTTCGCCTTCGTCCGTCCTCGCTTTACCCTTTATTTGAAAGCCTACCTTCGGCTTAGTCTTTCTTTTCGAGTTCGCCTTCGGCCGTCCTCGTATTATTTTGTTGTTGGAAAGTCCACCTTCGGCTTGGTCTTTCTTTTCCGAGTTCGCCTTCGGTCGTCGTTGTATTATCTTGGGTTTGAAAGTCCACCTTCGGCTTGGTCTTTCTTTTCGAGTTTGCCTTCGGCCATCCTCGTGTTACCCTTTGTTTGAAAGTCCACCTTCGGCTTGGTCTTTCTTTTTCAAGGTCGCCTTCGGCCGTCCTCGTATTATCTTGGGTTTGAAAGTCCACCTACGGCTTGGCCTTTCTTTTCAAGTTCGCCTTTGGCCGTCCTCGTCTTACCCTTTGTTTGAAAGTCCACCTTCGGCTTGGTCCTTCTTTTTCGAATTCGCCTTCGTCCGTCCTCGTATTATCTTTGGTTTGAAAGTCCACCATCGGCTTGGTCTTTCTTTTCGAGTTCTCCTTCGGTCGTCCTCGTGTTACCCTTTGTGTGAAAGTCTACCTTCGACTTGGTCTTTCTTTTCGAGTTCGCCTTCGGCCCTCGTTGTATTATCTTGGGTTTGAAAGTCCACCTTCGGCTTGGTCTTTCTTTTTCGAGTTCGCCTTCGGCCGTCCTCGTATTATTTTGTTGTTGGAAAGTCCACCTTCGGCTTGGTCTTTCTTTTTCGAGTTTGCCTTCGATCGTCCTTGTATTATCTTGGGTTTGAAAGTCCACCTTCGGCTTGGTCTTTCTTTTCGAGTTTGCCTTCGGCCATCCTCGCGTTACCCTTTGTTTGAAAGTCCACCTTCGGCTTGGTCTTTCTTTTCGAGTTCGCCTTCGGTCGTCCTTGTATTATCTTGGGTTTGAAAGTCCACCTTCGGCTTGGTCTTTCTTTTCGAGTTCGCCTTCGGCCGTCCCCGTATTATCTTGGGTTTGAAAGTCCACCTTCGGCTTGGTCTTTCTTTTCGAGTTCGCATTCGGCCGTCCTCGTGTTACCCTTTGTTTGAAAGTCCACCTTCGGCTTGGTCTTTCTTTTTCGAGGTCGCCTTCGGCCGTTCCCGTATTATCTTGGGTTTGAAAGTCCACCTTCGGCTTGGTCTTTCTTTTCGAGTTCGCCTTTGGCCGTCCTCATGTTATCCTTTGTTTGAAAGTCCACCTTCGGCTTGGTCTTTCTTTTTCGAGTTCGCCTTCGGCCGTCCTCGTATTATTTTGTTGTTGGAAAGTCCACCTTCGGCTTGGTCTTTCTTTTTCGAGTTCGCCTTCGGCCGTCCTCGTATTATCTTGGGTTTGAAAGTCCACCTTCGGCTTGGTCTTTCTTTTCGAGTTTGCCTTCGGCCATCCTCGCGTTACCCTTTATTTGAAAGCCTACCTTCGGCTTGGTCTTTCTTTTTCGAGGTCGTCTTCGGCCGTCCTCGTATTCTTTTGTTGTTGGAAAGTCCACCTTCGGCTTGGTCTTTCTTTTTCGAGTTCGCCTTCGGTCGTCGTTGTATTATCTTGGGTTTGAAAGTCCACCTTCGGCTTGGTCTTTCTTTTCGAGTTCGCCTTCGGCCATCCTCGTGTTACCCTTTGTTTGAAAGTCCACCTTCGGCTTGGTCTTTCTTTTTCAAGGTCGCCTTCGGCCGTCCTCGTATTATCTTGGGTTTGAAAGTCCACCTACGGCTTGGCCTTTCTTTTCAAGTTCGCCTTTGGCCGTCCTCGTGTTACCCTTTGTTTGAAAGTCCACCTTCGGCTTGGTCTTTCTTTTTTGAGTTCGCCTTCGGCCGTCCTCATATTATCTTAGGTTTGAAAGTCCACCTTCGGCTTGGTCTTTCTTTTCGAGTTCGCCTTCGTCCGTCCTCGCTTTACCCTTTATTTGAAAGCCTACCTTCGGCTTAGTCTTTCTTTTCGAGTTCGCCTTCGGCCGTCCTCGTATTATTTTGTTGTTGGAAAGTCCACCTTCGGCTTGGTCTTTCTTTTTCGAGTTCGCCTTCGGTCGTCGTTGTATTATCTTGGGTTTGAAAGTCCACCTTCGGCTTGGTCTTTCTTTTCGAGTTCGCCTTCGGCCATCCTCGTGTTACCCTTTGTTTGAAAGTCCACCTTCGGCTTGGTCTTTCTTTTTCAAGGTCGCCTTCGGCCGTCCTCGTATTATCTTGGGTTTGAAAGTCCACCTACGGCTTGGCCTTTCTTTTCAAGTTCGCCTTTGGCCGTCCTCGTCTTACCCTTTGTTTGAAAGTCCACCTTCGGCTTGGTCCTTCTTTTTCGAATTCGCCTTCGTCCGTCCTCGTATTATCTTTGGTTTGAAAGTCCACCATCGGCTTGGTCTTTCTTTTCGAGTTCTCCTTCGGTCGTCCTCGTGTTACCCTTTGTGTGAAAGTCTACCTTCGACTTGGTCTTTCTTTTCGAGTTCGCCTTCGGCCCTCGTTGTATTATCTTGGGTTTGAAAGTCCACCTTCGGCTTGGTCTTTCTTTTTCGAGTTCGCCTTCGGCCGTCCTCGTATTATTTTGTTGTTGGAAAGTCCACCTTCGGCTTGGTCTTTCTTTTTCGAGTTTGCCTTCGATCGTCCTTGTATTATCTTGGGTTTGAAAGTCCACCTTCGGCTTGGTCTTTCTTTTCGAGTTTGCCTTCGGCCATCCTCGCGTTACCCTTTGTTTGAAAGTCCACCTTCGGCTTGGTCTTTCTTTTCGAGTTCGCCTTCGGTCGTCCTTGTATTATCTTGGGTTTGAAAGTCCACCTTCGGCTTGGTCTTTCTTTTCGAGTTTGCCTTCGGCCATCCTCGCGTTACCCTTTATTTGAAAGCCTACCTTCGGCTTGGTCTTTCTTTTTCGAGGTCGCCTTCGGCCGTCCTCGTATTATTTTGTTGTTGGAAAGTCCACCTTCGGCTTGGTCTTTCTTTTTCGAGTTCGCCTTCGGTCGTCGTTGTATTATCCTGGGTTTGAAAGTCCACCTTCGGCTTGGTCTTTCTTTTCGAGTTCGCCTTCGGCCATCCTCGTGTTACCCTTTGTTTGAAAGTCCACCTTCGGCTTGGTCTTTCTTTTTCAAGGTCGCCTGCGGCCGTCCTCGTATTATCTTGGGTTTGAAAGTCCACCTACGGCTTGGCCTTTCTTTTCAAGTTCGCCTTTGGCCGTCCTCGTGTTACCCTTTGTTTGAAAGTCCACCTTCGGCTTGGTCTTTCTTTTTCGAGTTCGCCTTCGGCCGTCCTCGTATTATCTTAGGTTTGAAAGTCCACCTTTGGGTTGGTCTTTCTTTTCGAGTTCGCCTTCATCCGTCCTCGCTTTACCCTTTATTTGAAAGCCTACCTTCGGCTTAGTCTTTCTTTTCGAGTTCGCCTTCGGCCGTCCTCGTATTATTTTGTTGTTGGAAAGTCCACCTTCGGCTTGGTCTTTCTTTTCGAGTTAGCCTTCGGCCGTCCTCATGTTACCCTTTGTTTGAAAGTCTACCTTCGGCTTAGTCTTTCTTTTCGAGTTCGCCTTCGGCCGTCCTCATATTATTTTGTTGTTGGAAAGTCCACCTACGGCTTGGTCTTTCTTTTCGAGTTCGCCTTCGGCCATCCTCGTCTTACCCTTTGTTTGAAAGTCCACCTTCGGCTTGGTCTTTCTTTTTCGAGGTCACCTTCGGCCGTTCCCGTATTATCTTGGGTTTGAAAGTCCACCTTCGGCTTGGTCTTTCTTTTCGAGTTCGCCTTTGGCCGTCCTCGTGTTATCCTTTATTTGAAAGCCTACCTTCGGCTTGGTCTTTCTTTTTCGAGGTCGTCTTCGGCCGTCCTCGTATTCTTTTGTTGTTGGAAAGTCCACCTTCGGCTTGGTCTTTCTTTTTCGAGTTCGCCTTCGGTCGTCGTTGTATTATCTTGGGTTTGAAAGTCCACCTTCGGCTTGGTCTTTCTTTTCGAGTTCGCCTTCGGCCATCCTCGTGTTACCCTTTGTTTGAAAGTCCACCTTCGGCTTGGTCTTTCTTTTTCAAGGTCGCCTTCGGCCGTCCTCGTATTATCTTGGGTTTGAAAGTCCACCTACGGCTTGGCCTTTCTTTTCAAGTTCGCCTTTGGCCGTCCTCGTGTTACCCTTTGTTTGAAAGTCCACCTTCGGCTTGGTCTTTCTTTTTTGAGTTCGCCTTCGGCCGTCCTCATATTATCTTAGGTTTGAAAGTCCACCTTCGGCTTGGTCTTTCTTTTCGAGTTCGCCTTCGTCCGTCCTCGCTTTACCCTTTATTTGAAAGCCTACCTTCGGCTTAGTCTTTCTTTTCGAGTTCGCCTTCGGCCGTCCTCGTATTATTTTGTTGTTGGAAAGTCCACCTTCGGCTTGGTCTTTCTTTTTCGAGTTCGCCTTCGGTCGTCGTTGTATTATCTTGGGTTTGAAAGTCCACCTTCGGCTTGGTCTTTCTTTTCGAGTTCGCCTTCGGCCATCCTCGTGTTACCCTTTGTTTGAAAGTCCACCTTCGGCTTGGTCTTTCTTTTTCAAGGTCGCCTTCGGCCGTCCTCGTATTATCTTGGGTTTGAAAGTCCACCTACGGCTTGGCCTTTCTTTTCAAGTTCGCCTTTGGCCGTCCTCGTCTTACCCTTTGTTTGAAAGTCCACCTTCGGCTTGGTCCTTCTTTTTCGAATTCGCCTTCGTCCGTCCTCGTATTATCTTTGGTTTGAAAGTCCACCATCGGCTTGGTCTTTCTTTTCGAGTTCTCCTTCGGTCGTCCTCGTGTTACCCTTTGTGTGAAAGTCTACCTTCGACTTGGTCTTTCTTTTCGAGTTCGCCTTCGGCCCTCGTTGTATTATCTTGGGTTTGAAAGTCCACCTTCGGCTTGGTCTTTCTTTTTCGAGTTCGCCTTCGGCCGTCCTCGTATTATTTTGTTGTTGGAAAGTCCACCTTCGGCTTGGTCTTTCTTTTTCGAGTTTGCCTTCGATCGTCCTTGTATTATCTTGGGTTTGAAAGTCCACCTTCGGCTTGGTCTTTCTTTTCGAGTTTGCCTTCGGCCATCCTCGCGTTACCCTTTGTTTGAAAGTCCACCTTCGGCTTGGTCTTTCTTTTCGAGTTCGCCTTCGGTCGTCCTTGTATTATCTTGGGTTTGAAAGTCCACCTTCGGCTTGGTCTTTCTTTTCGAGTTTGCCTTCGGCCATCCTCGCGTTACCCTTTATTTGAAAGCCTACCTTCGGCTTGGTCTTTCTTTTTCGAGGTCGCCTTCGGCCGTCCTCGTATTATTTTGTTGTTGGAAAGTCCACCTTCGGCTTGGTCTTTCTTTTTCGAGTTCGCCTTCGGTCGTCGTTGTATTATCCTGGGTTTGAAAGTCCACCTTCGGCTTGGTCTTTCTTTTCGAGTTCGCCTTCGGCCATCCTCGTGTTACCCTTTGTTTGAAAGTCCACCTTCGGCTTGGTCTTTCTTTTTCAAGGTCGCCTGCGGCCGTCCTCGTATTATCTTGGGTTTGAAAGTCCACCTACGGCTTGGCCTTTCTTTTCAAGTTCGCCTTTGGCCGTCCTCGTGTTACCCTTTGTTTGAAAGTCCACCTTCGGCTTGGTCTTTCTTTTTCGAGTTCGCCTTCGGCCGTCCTCGTATTATCTTAGGTTTGAAAGTCCACCTTTGGGTTGGTCTTTCTTTTCGAGTTCGCCTTCATCCGTCCTCGCTTTACCCTTTATTTGAAAGCCTACCTTCGGCTTAGTCTTTCTTTTCGAGTTCGCCTTCGGCCGTCCTCGTATTATTTTGTTGTTGGAAAGTCCACCTTCGGCTTGGTCTTTCTTTTCGAGTTAGCCTTCGGCCGTCCTCATGTTACCCTTTGTTTGAAAGTCTACCTTCGGCTTAGTCTTTCTTTTCGAGTTCGCCTTCGGCCGTCCTCATATTATTTTGTTGTTGGAAAGTCCACCTACGGCTTGGTCTTTCTTTTCGAGTTCGCCTTCGGCCATCCTCGTCTTACCCTTTGTTTGAAAGTCCACCTTCGGCTTGGTCTTTCTTTTTCGAGGTCACCTTCGGCCGTTCCCGTATTATCTTGGGTTTGAAAGTCCACCTTCGGCTTGGTCTTTCTTTTCGAGTTCGCCTTTGGCCGTCCTCGTGTTATCCTTTGTTTGAAAGTCCACCTTCGGCTTGGTCTTTCTTTTTCGAGTTCGCCTTCGGCCGTCCTCGTATTATTTTGTTGTTGGAAAGTCCACCTTCGGCTTGGTCTTTCTTTTTCGAGTTCGCCTTCGGTCGTCCTTGTATTATCTTGGGTTTGAAAGTCCACCTTCGGCTTGGTCTTTCTTTTCGAGTTTGCCTTCGGCCATCCTCGCGTTACCCTTTATTTGAAAGCCTACCTTCGGCTTGGTCTTTCTTTTTCGAGGTCGCCTTCGGCCGTCCTCGTATTATTTTGTTGTTGGAAAGTCCACCTTCGGCTTGGTCTTTCTTTTTCGAGTTCGCCTTCGGTCGTCGTTGTATTATCTTGGGTTTGAAAGTCCACCTTCGGCTTGGTCTTTCTTTTCGAGTTCGCCTTCGGCCATCCTCGTGTTACCCTTTGTTTGAAAGTCCACCTTCGGCTTGGTCTTTCTTTTTCAAGGTCGCCTTCGGCCGTCCTCGTATTATCTTGGGTTTGAAAGTCCACCTACGGCTTGGCCTTTCTTTTCAAGTTCGCCTTTGGCCGTCCTCGTCTTACCCTTTGTTTGAAAGTCCACCTTCGGCTTGGTCCTTCTTTTTCGAATTCGCCTTCGTCCGTCCTCGTATTATCTTTGGTTTGAAAGTCCACCATCGGCTTGGTCTTTCTTTTCGAGTTCTCCTTCGGTCGTCCTCGTGTTACCCTTTGTGTGAAAGTCTACCTTCGACTTGGTCTTTCTTTTCGAGTTCGCCTTCGGCCCTCGTTGTATTATCTTGGGTTTGAAAGTCCACCTTCGGCTTGGTCTTTCTTTTTCGAGTTCGCCTTCGGCCGTCCTCGTATTATTTTGTTGTTGGAAAGTCCACCTTCGGCTTGGTCTTTCTTTTTCGAGTTTGCCTTCGATCGTCCTTGTATTATCTTGGGTTTGAAAGTCCACCTTCGGCTTGGTCTTTCTTTTCGAGTTTGCCTTCGGCCATCCTCGCGTTACCCTTTGTTTGAAAGTCCACCTTCGGCTTGGTCTTTCTTTTCGAGTTCGCCTTCGGTCGTCCTTGTATTATCTTGGGTTTGAAAGTCCACCTTCGGCTTGGTCTTTCTTTTCGAGTTTGCCTTCGGCCATCCTCGCGTTACCCTTTATTTGAAAGCCTACCTTCGGCTTGGTCTTTCTTTTTCGAGGTCGCCTTCGGCCGTCCTCGTATTATTTTGTTGTTGGAAAGTCCACCTTCGGCTTGGTCTTTCTTTTTCGAGTTCGCCTTCGGTCGTCGTTGTATTATCCTGGGTTTGAAAGTCCACCTTCGGCTTGGTCTTTCTTTTCGAGTTCGCCTTCGGCCATCCTCGTGTTACCCTTTGTTTGAAAGTCCACCTTCGGCTTGGTCTTTCTTTTTCAAGGTCGCCTGCGGCCGTCCTCGTATTATCTTGGGTTTGAAAGTCCACCTACGGCTTGGCCTTTCTTTTCAAGTTCGCCTTTGGCCGTCCTCGTGTTACCCTTTGTTTGAAAGTCCACCTTCGGCTTGGTCTTTCTTTTTCGAGTTCGCCTTCGGCCGTCCTCGTATTATCTTAGGTTTGAAAGTCCACCTTTGGGTTGGTCTTTCTTTTCGAGTTCGCCTTCATCCGTCCTCGCTTTACCCTTTATTTGAAAGCCTACCTTCGGCTTAGTCTTTCTTTTCGAGTTCGCCTTCGGCCGTCCTCGTATTATTTTGTTGTTGGAAAGTCCACCTTCGGCTTGGTCTTTCTTTTCGAGTTAGCCTTCGGCCGTCCTCATGTTACCCTTTGTTTGAAAGTCTACCTTCGGCTTAGTCTTTCTTTTCGAGTTCGCCTTCGGCCGTCCTCATATTATTTTGTTGTTGGAAAGTCCACCTACGGCTTGGTCTTTCTTTTCGAGTTCGCCTTCGGCCATCCTCGTCTTACCCTTTGTTTGAAAGTCCACCTTCGGCTTGGTCTTTCTTTTTCGAGGTCACCTTCGGCCGTTCCCGTATTATCTTGGGTTTGAAAGTCCACCTTCGGCTTGGTCTTTCTTTTCGAGTTCGCCTTTGGCCGTCCTCGTGTTATCCTTTATTTGAAAGCCTACCTTCGGCTTGGTCTTTCTTTTTCGAGGTCGTCTTCGGCCGTCCTCGTATTCTTTTGTTGTTGGAAAGTCCACCTTCGGCTTGGTCTTTCTTTTTCGAGTTCGCCTTCGGTCGTCGTTGTATTATCTTGGGTTTGAAAGTCCACCTTCGGCTTGGTCTTTCTTTTCGAGTTCGCCTTCGGCCATCCTCGTGTTACCCTTTGTTTGAAAGTCCACCTTCGGCTTGGTCTTTCTTTTTCAAGGTCGCCTTCGGCCGTCCTCGTATTATCTTGGGTTTGAAAGTCCACCTACGGCTTGGCCTTTCTTTTCAAGTTCGCCTTTGGCCGTCCTCGTGTTACCCTTTGTTTGAAAGTCCACCTTCGGCTTGGTCTTTCTTTTTTGAGTTCGCCTTCGGCCGTCCTCATATTATCTTAGGTTTGAAAGTCCACCTTCGGCTTGGTCTTTCTTTTCGAGTTCGCCTTCGTCCGTCCTCGCTTTACCCTTTATTTGAAAGCCTACCTTCGGCTTAGTCTTTCTTTTCGAGTTCGCCTTCGGCCGTCCTCGTATTATTTTGTTGTTGGAAAGTCCACCTTCGGCTTGGTCTTTCTTTTTCGAGTTCGCCTTCGGTCGTCGTTGTATTATCTTGGGTTTGAAAGTCCACCTTCGGCTTGGTCTTTCTTTTCGAGTTCGCCTTCGGCCATCCTCGTGTTACCCTTTGTTTGAAAGTCCACCTTCGGCTTGGTCTTTCTTTTTCAAGGTCGCCTTCGGCCGTCCTCGTATTATCTTGGGTTTGAAAGTCCACCTACGGCTTGGCCTTTCTTTTCAAGTTCGCCTTTGGCCGTCCTCGTCTTACCCTTTGTTTGAAAGTCCACCTTCGGCTTGGTCCTTCTTTTTCGAATTCGCCTTCGTCCGTCCTCGTATTATCTTTGGTTTGAAAGTCCACCATCGGCTTGGTCTTTCTTTTCGAGTTCTCCTTCGGTCGTCCTCGTGTTACCCTTTGTGTGAAAGTCTACCTTCGACTTGGTCTTTCTTTTCGAGTTCGCCTTCGGCCCTCGTTGTATTATCTTGGGTTTGAAAGTCCACCTTCGGCTTGGTCTTTCTTTTTCGAGTTCGCCTTCGGCCGTCCTCGTATTATTTTGTTGTTGGAAAGTCCACCTTCGGCTTGGTCTTTCTTTTTCGAGTTTGCCTTCGATCGTCCTTGTATTATCTTGGGTTTGAAAGTCCACCTTCGGCTTGGTCTTTCTTTTCGAGTTTGCCTTCGGCCATCCTCGCGTTACCCTTTGTTTGAAAGTCCACCTTCGGCTTGGTCTTTCTTTTCGAGTTCGCCTTCGGTCGTCCTTGTATTATCTTGGGTTTGAAAGTCCACCTTCGGCTTGGTCTTTCTTTTCGAGTTTGCCTTCGGCCATCCTCGCGTTACCCTTTATTTGAAAGCCTACCTTCGGCTTGGTCTTTCTTTTTCGAGGTCGCCTTCGGCCGTCCTCGTATTATTTTGTTGTTGGAAAGTCCACCTTCGGCTTGGTCTTTCTTTTTCGAGTTCGCCTTCGGTCGTCGTTGTATTATCCTGGGTTTGAAAGTCCACCTTCGGCTTGGTCTTTCTTTTCGAGTTCGCCTTCGGCCATCCTCGTGTTACCCTTTGTTTGAAAGTCCACCTTCGGCTTGGTCTTTCTTTTTCAAGGTCGCCTGCGGCCGTCCTCGTATTATCTTGGGTTTGAAAGTCCACCTACGGCTTGGCCTTTCTTTTCAAGTTCGCCTTTGGCCGTCCTCGTGTTACCCTTTGTTTGAAAGTCCACCTTCGGCTTGGTCTTTCTTTTTCGAGTTCGCCTTCGGCCGTCCTCGTATTATCTTAGGTTTGAAAGTCCACCTTTGGGTTGGTCTTTCTTTTCGAGTTCGCCTTCATCCGTCCTCGCTTTACCCTTTATTTGAAAGCCTACCTTCGGCTTAGTCTTTCTTTTCGAGTTCGCCTTCGGCCGTCCTCGTATTATTTTGTTGTTGGAAAGTCCACCTTCGGCTTGGTCTTTCTTTTCGAGTTAGCCTTCGGCCGTCCTCATGTTACCCTTTGTTTGAAAGTCTACCTTCGGCTTAGTCTTTCTTTTCGAGTTCGCCTTCGGCCGTCCTCATATTATTTTGTTGTTGGAAAGTCCACCTACGGCTTGGTCTTTCTTTTCGAGTTCGCCTTCGGCCATCCTCGTCTTACCCTTTGTTTGAAAGTCCACCTTCGGCTTGGTCTTTCTTTTTCGAGGTCACCTTCGGCCGTTCCCGTATTATCTTGGGTTTGAAAGTCCACCTTCGGCTTGGTCTTTCTTTTCGAGTTCGCCTTTGGCCGTCCTCGTGTTATCCTTTGTTTGAAAGTCCACCTTCGGCTTGGTCTTTCTTTTTCGAGTTCGCCTTCGGCCGTCCTCGTATTATTTTGTTGTTGGAAAGTCCACCTTCGGCTTGGTCTTTCTTTTTCGAGTTCGCCTTCGGTCGTCCTTGTATTATCTTGGGTTTGAAAGTCCACCTTCGGCTTGGTCTTTCTTTTCGTGTTTGCCTTCGGCCATCCTCGCGTTACCCTTTATTTGAAAGCCTACCTTCGGCTTGGTCTTTCTTTTTCGAGGTCGCCTTCGGCCGTCCTCGTATTATTTTGTTGTTGGAAAGTCCACCTTCGGCTTGGTCTTTCTTTTTCGAGTTCGCCTTCGGTCGTCGTTGTATTATCTTGGGTTTGAAAGTCCACCTTCGGCTTGGTCTTTCTTTTCGAGTTCGCCTTCGGCCATCCTCGTGTTACCCTTTGTTTGAAAGTCCACCTTCGGCTTGGTCTTTCTTTTTCAAGGTCGCCTTCGGCCGTCCTCGTATTATCTTGGGTTTGAAAGTCCACCTACGGCTTGGCCTTTCTTTTCAAGTTCGCCTTTGGCCGTCCTCGTGTTACCCTTTGTTTGAAAGTCCACCTTCGGCTTGGTCTTTCTTTTTCGAGTTCGCCTTCGGCCGTCCTCGTATTATCTTAGGTTTGAAAGTCCACCTTCGGCTTGGTCTTTCTTTTCGAGTTCGCCTTCGTCCGTCCTCGCTTTACCCTTTATTTGAAAGCCTACCTTCGGCTTAGTCTTTCTTTTCGAGTTCGCCTTCGGCCGTCCTCGTATTATTTTGTTGTTGGAAAGTCCACCTTCGGCTTGGTCTTTCTTTTCGAGTTAGCCTTCGGCCGTCCTCATGTTACCCTTTGTTTGAAAGTCTACCTTCGGCTTAGTCTTTCTTTTCGAGTTCGCCTTCGGCCGTCCTCATATTATTTTGTTGTTGGAAAGTCCACCTACGGCTTGGTCTTTCTTTTCGAGTTCGCCTTCGGCCGTCCTCGTCTTACCCTTTGTTTGAAAGTCCACCTTCGGCTTGGTCTTTCTTTTTCGAGTTCGCCTTCGGCCGTCCTCGTATTATCTTAGGTTTGAAAGTCCACCTTCGGCTTGGTCTTTCTTTTCGAGTTCGCCTTCGTCCGTCCACGCTTTACCCTTTATTTGAAAGCCAACCTTCGGCTTAGTCTTTCTTTTCGAGTTCGCCTTCGGCCGTCCTCGTATTATTTTGTTGTTTGAAATCCACCTTCGGTTTTGTCTTTCTTTTTCGAGTTTGCCTTTGGCCGTCTTTGTATTATCTTGGGTTTGAAAGTCCACCTTCGGCTTGGTCTTTCTTTTCGAGTTCGCCTTCGGCCATCCCCGTATTATCTTGGGTTTGAAAGTCCACCTTCGGCTTGGTCTTTCTTTTCGAGTTTGCATTCGGCCGTCCTCGTGTTACCCTTTGTTTGAAAGTCCACCTTCAGCTTGGTCTTTCTTTTTCGAGGTCGCCTTCGGCCGTTCCCGTATTATCTTGGGTTTGAAAGTCCACCTTCGGCTTGGTCTTTCTTTTCGAGTTCGCCTTTGGCCGTCCTCGTGTTATCCTTTGTTTGAAAGTCCACCTTCGGCTTGGTCTTTCTTTTTCGAGTTCGCCTTCGGCCGTCCTCGTATTATTTTGTTGTTGGAAAGTCCACCTTCGGCTTGGTCTTTCTTTTTCGAGTTTGCCTTCGATCGTCCTTGTATTATCTTGGGTTTGAAAGTCCACCTTCGGCTTGGTCTTTCTTTTCGAGTTTGCCTTCGGCCATCCTCGCCTTACCCTTTATTTGAAAGCCTACCTTCGGCTTGGTCTTTCTTTTTCGAGGTCGCCTTCGGCCGTCCTCGTATTATTTTGTTGTTGGAAAGTCCACCTTCGGCTTGGTCTTTCTTTTCGAGTTCGCCTTCGGCCATCCTCGTGTTACCCTTTGTTTGAAAGTCCACCTTCGGCTTGGTCTTTCTTTTCGAGTTCGCCTTAGGTCGTCCTTGTATTATCTTGGGTTTGAAAGTCCACCTTCGGCTTGGTCTTTCTATTCGAGTTTGCCTTCGGCCATCCTCGCGTTACCCTTTATTTGAAAGCCTACCTTCGGCTTGGTCTTTCTTTTTCGAGGTCGCCTTCGGCCGTCCTCGTATTATTTTGTTGTTGGAAAGTCCACCTTCGGCTTGGTCTTTCTTTTTCGAGTTCGCCTTCGGTCGTCGTTGTATTATCCTGGGTTTGAAAGTCCACCTTCGGCTTGGTCTTTCTTTTCGAGTTCGCCTTCGGCCATCCTCGTGTTACCCTTTGTTTGAAAGTCCACCTTTGGCTTGGTCTTTCTTTTTCAAGGTCGCCTTCGGCCGTCCTCGTATTATCTTGGGTTTGAAAGTCCACCAACGGCTTGGCCTTTCTTTTCAAGTTCGCCTTTGGCCGTCCTCGTGTTACCCTTTGTTTGAAAGTCCACCTTCGGCTTGGTCTTTCTTTTTCGAGTTCGCCTTCGGCCGTCCTCGTATTATTTTGTTGTTGGAAAGTCCACCTTCGGCTTGGTCTTTCTTTTCGAGTTAGCCTTCGGCCGTCCTCATGTTACCCTTTGTTTGAAAGTCTACCTTCGGCTTAGTCTTTCTTTTCGAGTTCGCCTTCGGCCGTCCTCATATTATTTTGTTGTTGGAAAGTCCACCTACGGCTTGGTCTTTCTTTTCGAGTTCGCCTTCGGTCGTCCTCGTCTTACCCTTTGTTTGAAAGTCCACCTTCGGCTTGGTCCTTCTTTTTCGAATTCGCCTTCGTCCGCCCTCGTATTATCTTTGGTTTGAAAGTCCACCATCGGCTTGGTCTTTCTTTTCGAGTTCGCCTTCGGTCGTACTCGTGTTACCCTTTGTGTGAAAGTCTACCTTCGACTTGGTCTTTCTTTTCGAGTTCTCCTTCGGCCCTCGTTGTATTATCTTAGGTTTGAAAGTCCACCTTCGGCTTGGTCTTTCTTTTTCGAGTTCGCCTTCGGCCGTCCTCGTATTATTTTGTTGTTGGAAAGTCCACCTTCGGCTTGGTCTTTCTTTTTCGAGTTTGCCTTCGATCGTCCTTGTATTATCTTGGGTTTGAAAGTCCACCTTCGGCTTGGTCTTTCTTTTCGAGTTTGCCTTCGGCCATCCTCGCGTTACCCTTTATTTGAAAGCCTACCTTCGGCTTGGTCTTTCTTTTTCGAGGTCGCCTTCGGCCGTCCTCGTATTATTTTGTTGTTGGAAAGTCCACCTTCGGCTTGGTCTTTCTTTTCGAGTTCGCCTTCGGCCATCCTCGTGTTACCCTTTGTTTGAAAGTCCACCTTCGGCTTGGTCTTTCTTTTTCAAGGTCGCCTTCGGCCGTCCTCGTATTATCTTGGGTTTGAAAGTCCACCTACGGCTTGGCCTTTCTTTTCAAGTTCGCCTTTGGCCGTCCTCGTGTTACCCTTTGTTTGAAAGTCCACCTTCGGCTTGGTCTTTCTTTTTCGAGTTCGCCTTCGGCCGTCCTCGTATTATCTTAGGTTTGAAAGTCCACCTTCGGCTTGGTCTTTCTTTTCGAGTTCGCCTTCGTCCGTCCTCGCTTTACCCTTTATTTGAAAGCCTACCTTCGGCTTAGTCTTTCTTTTCGAGTTCGCCTTCGGCCGTCCTCGTATTATTTTGTTGTTGGAAAGTCCACCTTCGGCTTGGTCTTTCTTTTCGAGTTAGCCTTCGGCCGTCCTCATGTTAACCTTTGTTTGAAAGTCTACCTTCGGCTTAGTCTTTCTTTTCGAGTTCGCCTTCGGCCGTCCTCATATTATTTTGTTGTTGGAAAGTCCACCTACGGCTTGGTCTTTCTTTTCGAGTTCGCCTTCGGCCGTCCTTGTATTATCTTGGGTTTGAAAGTCCACCTTCGGCTTGGTCTTTCTTTTCGAGTTTGCCTTCGGCCATCCTCGCGTTACCCTTTATTTGAAAGCCTACCTTCGGCTTGGTCTTTCTTTTTCGAGGTCGCCTTCGGCCGTCCTCGTATTATTTTGTTGTTGGAAAGTCCACCTTCGGCTTGGTCTTTCTTTTTCGAGTTCGCCTTCGGTCGTCGTTGTACTATCCTGGGTTTGAAAGTCCACCTTCGGCTTGGTCTTTCTTTTCGAGTTCGCCTTCGGCCATCCTCGTGTTACCCTTTGTTTGAAAGTCCACCTTCGGCTTGGTCTTTCTTTTTCAAGGTCGCCTTCGGCCGTCCTCGTATTATCTTGGGTTTGAAAGTCCACCTACGGCTTGGCCTTTCTTTTCAAGTTCGCCTTTGGCCGTCCTCGTGTTACCCTTTGTTTGAAAGTCCACCTTCGGCTTGGTCTTTCTTTTTCGAGTTCGCCTTCGGCCGTCCTCGTATTATCTTAGGTTTGAAAGTCCACCTTCGGCTTGGTCTTTCTTTTCGAGTTCGCCTTCGTCCGTCCTCGCTTTACCCTTTATTTGAAAGCCTACCTTCGGCTTAGTCTTTCTTTTCGAGTTCGCCTTCGGCCGTCCTCGTATTATTTTGTTGTTGGAAAGTCCACCTTCGGCTTGGTCTTTCTTTTCGAGTTAGCCTTCGGCCGTCCTCATGTTACCCTTTGTTTGAAAGTCTACCTTCGGCTTAGTCTTTCTTTTCGAGTTCGCCTTCGCCCGTCCTCATATTATTTTGTTGTTGGAAAGTCCACCTACGGCTTGGTCTTTCTTTTCGAGTTCGCCTTCGGTCGTCCTCGTCTTACCCTTTGTTTGAAAGTCCACCTTCGGCTTGGTCCTTCTTTTTCGAATTCGCCTTCGTCCGCCCTCGTATTATCTTTGGTTTGAAAGTCCACCATCGGCTTGGTCTTTCTTTTCGAGTTCGCCTTCGGTCGTCCTCGTGTTACCCTTTGTGTGAAAGTCTACCTTCGACTTGGTCTTTCTTTTCGAGTTCGCCTTCGGCCCTCGTTGTATTATCTTAGGTTTGAAAGTCCACCTTCGGCTTGGTCTTTCTTTTTCGAGTTCGCCTTCGGCCGTCCTCGTATTATTTTGTTGTTGGAAAGTCCACCTTCGGCTTGGTCTTTCTTTTTCGAGTTTGCCTCCGATCGTCCTTGTATTATCTTGGGTTTGAAAGTCCACCTTCGGCTTGGTCTTTCTTTTCGAGTTTGCCTTCGGCCATCCTCGCGTTACCCTTTATTTGAAAGCCTACCTTCGGCTTGGTCTTTCTTTTTCGAGGTCGCCTTCGGCCGTCCTCGTATTATTTTGTTGTTGGAAAGTCCACCTTCGGCTTGGTCTTTCTTTTCGAGTTCGCCTTCGGCCATCCTCGTGTTACCCTTTGTTTGAAAGTCCACCTTCGGCTTGGTCTTTCTTTTTCAAGGTCGCCTTCGGCCGTCCTCGTATTATCTTGGGTTTGAAAGTCCACCTACGGCTTGGCCTTTCTTTTCAAGTTCGCCTTTGGCTGTCCTCGTGTTACCCTTTGTTTGAAAGTCCACCTTCGGCTTGGTCTTTCTTTTTCGAGTTCGCCTTCGGCCGTCCTCGTATTATCTTAGGTTTGAAAGTCCACCTTCGGCTTGGTCTTTCATTTCGAGTTCGCCTTCGTCCGTCCTCGCTTTACCCTTTATTTGAAAGCCTACCTTCGGCTTAGTCTTTCTTTTCGAGTTCGCCTTCGGCCGTCCTCGTATTATTTTGTTGTTGGAAAGTCCACCTTCGGCTTGGTCTTTCTTTTCGAGTTAGCCTTCGGCCGTCCTCATGTTACCCTTTGTTTGAAAGTCTACCTTCGGCTTAGTCTTTCTTTTCGAGTTCGCCTTCGGCCGTCCTCATATTATTTTGTTGTTGGAAAGTCCACCTACGGCTTGGTCTTTCTTTTCGAGTTCGCCTTCGGTCGTCCTCGTCTTACCCTTTGTTTGAAAGTCCACCTTCGGCTTGGTCCTTCTTTTTCGAATTCGCCTTCGTCCGCCCTCGTATTATCTTTGGTTTGAAAGTCCACCATCGGCTTGGTCTTTCTTTTCGAGTTCGCCTTCGGTCGTCCTCGTGTTACCCTTTGTGTGAAAGTCTACCTTCGACTTGGTCTTTCTTTTCGAGTTCGCCTTCGGCCCTCGTTGTATTATCTTAGGTTTGAAAGTCCACCTTCGGCTTGGTCTTTCTTTTCGAGTTCGCCTTCGGCCGTCCTCGTATTATTTTGTTGTTGGAAAGTCCACCTTCGGCTTGGTCTTTCTTTTCGAGTTAGCCTTCGGCCGTCCTCATGTTAACCTTTGTTTGAAAGTCTACCTTCGGCTTAGTCTTTCTTTTCGAGTTCGCCTTCGGCCGTCCTCATATTATTTTGTTGTTGGAAAGTCCACCTACGGCTTGGTCTTTCTTTTCGAGTTCGGCTTCGGCCGTCCTTGTATTATCTTGGGTTTGAAAGTCCACCTTCGGCTTGGTCTTTCTTTTCGAGTTTGCCTTTGGCCATCCTCGCGTTACCCTTTATTTGAAAGCCTACCTTCGGCTTGGTCTTTCTTTTTCGAGGTCGCCTTCGGCCGTCCTCGTATTATTTTGTTGTTGGAAAGTCCACCTTCGGCTTGGTCTTTATTTTTCGAGTTCGCCTTCGGTCGTCGTTGTATTATCCTGGGTTTGAAAGTCCACCTTCGGCTTGGTCTTTCTTTTCGAGTTCGCCTTCGGCCATCCTCGTGTTACCCTTTGTTTGAAAGTCCACCTTCGGCTTGGTCTTTCTTTTTCAAGGTCGCCTTCGGCCGTCCTCGTATTATCTTGGGTTTGAAAGTCCACCTACGGCTTGGCCTTTCTTTTCAAGTTCGCCTTTGGCCGTCCTCGTGTTACCCTTTGTTTGAAAGTCCACCTTCGGCTTGGTCTTTCTTTTTCGAGTTCGCCTTCGGCCGTCCTCCTATTATCTTAGGTTTGAAAGTCCACCTTCGGCTTGGTCTTTCTTTTCGAGTTCGCCTTCGTCCGTCCTCGCTTTACCCTTTATTTGAAAGCCTACCTTCGGCTTAGTCTTTCTTTTCGAGTTCGCCTTCGGCCGTCCTCGTATTATTTTGTTGTTGGAAAGTCCACCTTCGGCTTGGTCTTTCTTTTCGAGTTAGCCTTCGGCCGTCCTCATGTTACCCTTTGTTTGAAAGTCTACCTTCGGCTTAGTCTTTCTTTTCGAGTTCGCCTTCGGCCGTCCTCATATTATTTTGTTGTTGGAAAGTCCACCTACGGCTTGGTCTTTCTTTTCGAGTTCGCCTTCGGCCGTCCTCGTCTTACCCTTTGTTGAAAGTCCACCTTCGGCTTGGTCCTTCTTTTTCGAATTCGCCTTCGTCCGTCCTCGTATTATCTTTGGTTTGAAAGTCCACCATCGGCTTGGTCTTTCTTTTCGAGTTCGCCTTCGGTCGTCCTCGTGTTACCCTTTGTGTGAAAGTCTACCTTCGACTTGGTCTTTCTTTTCGAGTTCGCCTTCGGCCCTCGTTGTATTATCTTGGGTTTGAAAGTCCACCTTCGGCTTGGTCTTTCTTTTTCGAGTTCGCCTTCGGCCGTCCTCGTATTATTTTGTTGTTGGAAAGTCCACCTTCGGCTTGGTGTAATACCCCAAAATTTGCTCTCCCCTTTTGGCATCATAGCATGGCATTATCATTTATCATGTCACATCCACCTCATTAACATTGCATTGCATTTAACATAGAAAAATGAAGCATGGCATCCTTCTTACCATCAGGGCATGTGATCAGGTGGAAGGTGGACAATCAAGAGATCATTTAAAGCACAAAAAGGTCAATCAAGTTGCCTCAAGGCAAGCCAAGAGTCTCTCATGTCTCATACCATCTCAATTGATCTTCCAAAATCTCAAGGAAGTGAGATTCAATGGGAGATTGAAGCACTACATCTTTCACTATGCAAGAGGTTCAAAAATTGAAGGAAAACCCTCAAAAGAGATAGCTCATTGATTCAAAATCATTCTCAAGTGGCATTTCTCATCATCCTTTAAGAGGATACACAACATACTCTGAGGAATTTGAAATTGAAGACTGCACATTTTTCTCCTAGGAGGTGGGCACCAAAACTAGGGTTTCCCATTAAATCAGGGAATCTTTGATTTTTTGGACAAAACTTGATGTCATGGTATTCTACATGTTCTTAAGTGTATGTGTATGGAGAATTGCCCCTCAATTGGTTTTGGAGGTGGTTCAATTGGAAGAAAGATCAAAAATCAGGAAATTTGGGGCCAAGTCAAATAATCAGGGGAAAAAGTCAACTCTTGACTTTTTGAGGCCAAATTCATGAAATTCATGTTATATGTGACCAATGTACAAAATTTGATCAAGAAACTCCAAAGGAATCATAAAAAAATCAAGATTTGGAAAGTTGCCATTTTTGGATGAAGTAGGGTTACTAAAAATAGCAAGTTTTGGCCATTTTGCATCAGAATTGGAACCAAGGCCATTCAAAATTGAAGCACCAAATGAAAATTCCACTCTGCCTCAATGAAAGGCCTTGCTTTGAGCTTCAAATCCATGGGTAGAACATCTCCATTGGATAAAAATTTAGTGAGATATGATTGATCAAAGTTTGAGCAAAGTAGGTTCAAAACTAGGTCATGACCAAGGATTTTCAAGTCACGCGCATGTCATTTTCACAAACACATGGTGGGCCAGATGTTTTGACTTATTACTCATGGTTAGAGGCCTCAAGTGAAAAATCTTTCAACATGGAATTTGTTCATCTATGTGAGATCTTCAAGATTGATGTTCATGGTTTTTTTATTTGATCAAAGGATGAGAAGTTGTAATGGCTCAAAGTATGGTCTATGCAACTGAAATTTGACTAGGTCACAACCAAGTCATGCCACACATGTGCGCATTCTGCAGCATTTTAAGCCTGTCTTGAGTTCCTATGTTTGAAGCTCGTTTTCAATATGTTGCAAGTCTCATTTTCACTTCTTTTCAACATCAAAGTTGTTGTACCATGTACACACTTTGAAATGGTACCAAGATCACTCATGTCCATGGCTCGAAGAGAGAGATATCCATGCGCAAACTTCACCATTTCCAACTGAGGAATCACATCAGAGTTAGCAGTTTGGTTCAGACATTCATCAAACAATCCATGAACTTTATTTCCACATTTGGTCAAGCACATATCACCTACACAATGTTTAACACCACGTGCCTTGCATGAAAATAGAGAGAACAACTTGTTGAGCAAGTTTCTGCCACAACAACCTTACCATTCCAAGCTTCACTCTTCATTCCACCATAACTGTCGTGAACATTCCCACACCACACCACAACCATCAATGACTCGCCCCTAACTAACTTAACTCAGTTAGTTAGGGTGCACTCAGTTAACCAAGCATTGACTCACTCAACTGACTCACTAAACCATGGTTAACTCACATTATAAATAGAAATCTCACCTCTAATTTCAGTCTCAGCTTCATTTTTTACTCTCCCTCTCAAACACTTCAAACTCTCCCTCTCTTTCTCTCCATTTTCTCTCTGAGTTTCGCGAATTCATCATCATCTTCCTCCAATTCCACCTTCAAGCTTCATCTTCAATCATCACTGAACATTGAAGCAGCATTGGATCTTTGAAGTAAGCACTCTACAAATCCATATCCATCATCATTCTTCAGAAGTTGAAAGCCTTTATTTGGCCAAGAGTAGCTCAAAGAGGAAGCAAAATCTCTGGTTTTCTGAAGAATATCTCAAGGTCACAAATCTTCAGGTACGAATTTCCACCATTATAGACATGATTTGAAGATGTTTTCAGGTTCTTGAAGCTTCTTATAAGCTCAAGAACTTGTCTGGCTAGTTGATAGGCCTTTAGAGGCATAGTTCAAAAGTTAGGGCAAAACTTCCTCTGTTCGATTCTTTTATGTCATGAATATTTTGTGCATTTTATCACTGGATCCATGCTCCTCATCACTTCAGCTTTCCAATGATGTATGTTTTGTCCATTTATGCTTGCCTGGAAATCAGTGTCACCGGAGGTTGGCCGGAGAAGATGACCGGAGGTCATCTCCGGCCGGTGGATTCATTTTCTAGGGTTTTGCTCAGGTTTTAATCATGACCATTGGATGAGCATGATCTGATGGCCACGAACGTGCCAGCACATTAAAATAGGCGTGCATGTCACGTGTTCTTTTTCTGATTTCACTTAATCATTGTGTGGTGCAGTGCATGGTAGTGTGTGTGTGCCTTCATGCGTGTGTGTTGATTTTGTTTACTTTGACTGGCTGGTTGACTGGACTTGATCCAATGGTGGTCCTTGTTTTAACTTTGTTTGACTGAGAGTGCACGGTTATTAGTATGGATTGCGCGTTTAATGGACTTAAGCTAGAATGCTATTTGCACCTTCTCTTTTTAAAGCCCAATGATTTTGAACTGTCCAATTGCTATGTTCATACCCCCCTGCATTTTGCATTTATTTTTCATTTTTATTTCTTTCTACACGTTTGATTTTTAATTTTTAAAAATACCAAAACATATTGGAAAATTCTACAAAAATTCATGTGTATTCTTAAAACATTTAGTAAATTTTCTATGATTTTATTTTCTGATTTTATGACCATTTTGCCCCTGTTCCATTATTTCTTTTGAATTTCCATTTGTATGCATACCTAATGTGACATATGATTTTGTGCATTTTTGTTCTTGATCATAAAAAATGATTTTGATGCCTTTCTTTTTACATTGTGGTCACAATATGTTGAGGTATGTTTGAGATTTATGAGATGATTTTTAAGTCTTTTTTGGATGACTTTTGATGTGTTGCTTTGAGCATGAATGCATGAAACTTCCATGAGACTTTGACCTAATTGTTGAGTGACTTTGGTTCTGATTCATTGCTTGTGGACTTGATATGTTAATGGCATGTGTTTAAGGTGTTTGATTGGTGAAAGTCATAATTTTTGAAGCATGTTTGCTATTTGTTTGAAGCATGAAGTTTAACTTGTTCATTTTGTGAATGCATGCCTCATGTTTGGTTTGTTTGATCATGAAGGCACTTGTGCCATGAGTTGTGGTTTTGTTTGAGGATGTATAGCATGTTAATTGACTTCTGATTGTGACATTTGGGTTTCATCTTTGCATGTTTGATGTTTATCTTGCACCTTAAGTCACTTGTTTCACAAGTATGAACCACATTCACATCACTTCACCTTTTCTTCTTTGCTTCTTGTTGGATTGAGATTTTGTTTGCATGATTTGGTATGCTCATTTAGGATAACATTAGGTTGTGTAAATATGAGTTACATTCTGACTTGGAAGCATGTATAGCATTCAATCTCATTTTACTTTGTTTGTCAACTTGTTTGAATTTGATTTGTTCATTATACTTTCTTACTTTACTTGTAAGTGATTGTGCTAACCATGTAGGGGCTTTGGTAAGTTTCAATTGAGTGTGGATAAGGAATCCACATTCAACTTCTATCCTTTCTCTTTTACAATTCCATTTTGTGTTTTGTTAAGCACTTATGTGCTTTCTTTTAATAACTCATTACTTTCCCTTTTGAATTACAATTCATCTTCTACTTTGGAAGTGAATTGTTTAATTCTTTCTTTCTTTAGACTTTAGGTTGAAACCTCACAAACCTTTAGGATCACTCCCTTTAATCTTCAATTAGGATTGAGTCTTAGTCCATATAGGTTTTACCTTTATCCTCTCTTGAGTCTCTTTTCTCGTCTCAAAGAAAATTCAAAATATGTAACAAAGGTAGGCATTTATTGCATTTAGGCCTTTCATATAAAGAAAAGATTATAAGGGGTCTTCTCTTGTAATCTTAGAATGTGTAGCATATAGCCCATCTTGGGTCAATGTGTTAAACATTTGATCTTGTATGAGGGACTTAAATGCAATACTTGTTGAAGGTGCAAATAATAAAAAACACTTCTTCATTTCTTAATTAACAAAAACATTTAATAAACGCAAGTATGCTAGTGTGTTTGAACCTTGATAATTGGAACTAAGTGTGAGGGTCTTCTTCACCCTTAGTGTGCTTTCTTACCCATTCCATCTTGGAATGTGAGAAGGTACACATTCCAATGACTAAGATCCAGATACACTGTCGTATGCAAACAAATCCAAAGCACTTCCTTCTAAAAGACAAAAACCAACAATAACGTCTTTCCTTCGGGAATTCTTTTCTCATCTCATTCATTCTCAACGCACGAACGCGCTTCTACTCGTTCTCTTGCAAGATGGTAACGCACTCGGACCAGCGAGCCTGCAACACCTGAGCTAGAACATAAGCCGTTCCCTAAAATACAAACAATCCATCCCTAGTGAGGGGAACTACGTCGCTCTGATTCTCATGCTCCCGATGAGATACGTAGGCAGTGGGGTAGGGCCCATGCGAGCACTTCTTTTATTTTCCCTACATTTGTTTCTCGTTCCTTTTCCAGTTCTCTTTTCGTTCCTTTTCCAGTATTCTTTTCTATCACCCTTTGATTGAAGCAGCAAACGTGGATCCCATCGGGTACGATGGACGCGAGGGGGTGCTAATACCTTCCTCTCGCGTAACCGACTCCCGAATCCAGTTCTCTTGGTCGCAAGACCATGCTTTTCCTTCTCTTCAGGTTTATGCGGTGTTTCCTTTCCCTCTCTTGGGATAAATACACATTGCTGGCGACTCTGTTTGGTGCCACTTTCGCGTTTGTACTTGGATGAAAATCCCGGGAGCGACAGCTGGCGACTCTGCTGGGGATCGAACCCAGAATCTCTGGTTTCCTTAGCGAGTCAATCCTAGCGCTTGTCTGCTTTTCTTTCATTGGGTGTTTACTGTTGTGCTATATGTTGTTGTTTATTTATTTTACTGTATTTACCGCATTTTAGCATTACATATCATATATTATATTGTGTTGCACTGTTTTGTCTGTTTGGCGGGATGGGTGTTCTGAGAGATAAGCCCACTACCAAGGCTTGAGTACATACATAGGTATTAGAGTGGATAGTCATGACGCTTGCGTGGTGGTGACCACGTATTGTTGTTCATGAGACCCACAACCAGACGAGGTTCTATCAGGAGCTTTCTGCTACTGCATGTTATGCAGGCCAGTGGTTATTCTCTTGAGGAACTGTCGACTCTGGTGACCATTCCCGAGGACTCAGTTGCGGCACTCCTCCCGAGTTGTGACAGTGGCAGACCACATTCCGTGGCAAACCCATTGCACATTCTCGATCCGAGGACCCAATGCTGGGAACTTGCTATAGGACATCCCTTTTTGAAAGAGAATCAGCGGAGGCACTCCTCGATTGGCGATAGTACTGTACCCTGAGGGATGAATGTACTATTGCTTCTCGACCTCAGTGCCAGAAGCTGAGGACCTTTTTGTTTCGGAGAATCAGTTGAGGCCTCCTCGATTGATGATGATGCCAAACCAGAAATGGTGAACGTATCATTATTTCTCGACCTGAGAGCCCGGGATACTGAACATCCTAGTACCCACATGTGAGAAGGGCGGGTTGTTTACAGGTTTGCAGGTAACCATGACCTCCTACATACCCGGTTTTCTATCATCATTGCACAAAAAGGAAGTTTCATCCTATTGTATTCAGATGGTTCTTATCTATGGTTCTATATTAGTCTCAGAGCTACACTGACACCGTTCACAGTTCAGCACAGACACCTGATTACCTGATCACATTGCCCTTTGCATTGCATTATCATATCCTAACATACATGTTTATTCATTTCCAGGTGCATATATTACCCTCGATTCCAGTCATCAAGTCCCTGCAAAGATGAACATTAAAGAGAGGAAGAATATCATCAGCTATAAGTTCCTTACGCCTACTTTAGGCCCTATTGTTATGCTGAAGGGAATGGTGAGTCCTGCAGTACGAGAAGCTTTTGAAGAGAAATATGGGTGGATTTTATCTATGGTCCGTAATGTCAGTGATTATGAAGCCAGAGGTCTCCATACGTTGATGCAGTTCTATGATCCGCCTCTGAGATGTTTTGTATTTCCAGACTATGTGTTGGTTCCTACCTTGGAGGAGTATTCCAACATGTTGGGGATTGCTATCAAGGAGGAGCCCCCTTTCTTTGGATCGGTGGGGGATCTTGACTTTGGGAAGTTGGCTGGTGCTCTTTATTTGAGCAAATCAGAGTTAAGTGACAATGTCTCCAACAAAGGAAAGATTCGTGGTTACAAGCTGGAATATCTGATTAAGAAGGCCCAGGAAGCAGCTAAAGGCGAGAATTGGCTTGTTTTTAATGCTTTGCTAGCCCTTTGTATATACGGCATAGTGTTGTTTCCCAACGAGCCGGATTTTATTGATACGGACGCTATACGAATATTCGTGATGAAGAACCCGGTGCCAACGCTACTGGGAGATCTTCACTACTCGTTGTACAACCGAAACGAAAAGAAAAGAGGAGGGATAATTCGTTGTTGTGCACCCTTGTTCTATAAGTGGTTTGCGGGCCGTTTACCACAATCAGGGGCTTTTGTGGATTCCAAAGATTCTCTAGAGTGGAAACAGCGTTTAATGGGATTGGTGGCCAAGGACATCGTATGGGTAGATCATGGGCTGATTGGCAAGAATATTATCCACAGCTGTGGTAAGTTCCCTAACGTTCCACTGATAGGAAGACTGGGTGGGATTAACTACAATCCTTCTTTGGCCATTCGACAATTTGGGTATGCCCTGACAGGTCCGCCTATTAAGAGAGATGTGGAGGAGTCCCTCTATTTTCATACATCAGAAGGATGGGAAGCAGCACAGAAAGCTTCTGAAAGCTGGGGTAGCATACTGAAAAAGGGGAAAGTTACTCTAGGAAAGTCTAACAACCGGGTTTATCCAGCATATGAAGAGTGGGTGAAGAAAAGAGTTGAAGATTTTCTCTTGCCTTTTGGTAAGGCACCCCTTTTGTATCCGGAGAATGAGAAAGCGAGAAGCACTGCTACTGTGGAAGAAGTTGACAAGTTGCAAGCCTTGGTGAAAAAGCTCCAAGGAGAGAATTCCGAGTTGAGTAGCCGTCTTCAGAATGCTCTACATGCCAACAAAGAGCTGGAGCGGAAAGCCCAAGATGCTGAACAAATCCTAACTGCAAAAGAAAAAGACTTTGCTGGAAGAGCCCAACATTTCCGGAAGATTAGTAAAGGTGCTGATGATGCTACTCAAGCCCACAAGCAAACCAAACAGGCGTTAGCACAGACCAAAGAAAAGTTAACAAAGTTTCAGCACGCTTGGGACGAAGTTAGGATAGAGAATGCTGAATTGCAGGAACGGTTGCAGATTAAGGACGAAGAGCTTGAAAAGGCGCATGAGCAGAGGAGAAAGTATCGGGAAAGCCTCGGTAAGAGTCAAGAACAGCTAGAAGAAGCTAGAGGTGAGCTGAGGAATACCAAGAAAGAGCTTGAAGAAGTCATGATAGAAAGGGAGATACTCAAGACGCAAGCCGGCATAAAGAGACACAAAGGAGTGTGTGATGACGAGGCTCTGATGCTGCACATGGGTTCTTTAACTGAAGCTCTTGAGAAAAGGGATGTCTTGATCAAAGAAATGATTGAAAAGCCGAATCACCAGCGTACTCGTATACTTTTTGAGGAGATCAAATACTCAAGTGATAAGCTGAAGGGTGTGGAATTGTCAGACTGATGTTCTTTTCCTTATATTTTGTTATTAATGGTTACCATCAGGCTTGTTGATGGATTCATTCTTCCTTGTATTGCAGTTATGGATGAGCCTTTCTTAAATGTACTTGAATACTTTGTTGAATGAGTATGAGCAGTTTTATTCAGAATTATTCCTTATCAGATAGCTGCACACAAGCACATGACCACGACACGTCTCTTTATATCACAATTTCTGGTCTTCAGATTTCTGTGGTTGGATTGGAATCAGGGTATAAAGCACCTCGGAAATGACAAACATGGCATTGCATGGCATTGCATATCATTTTGCATTTTTTGTTACTTGCTTTTCAGGTACTCGTTGCGGGGTCTCTAACCTTTATTTGGTTTCAGGCAGTATAGCTGAGAATCATATTCACCGATATTCGACGCGAAGGAACCAAGTAAGAATCATGGATCAAGTGCAAAGTGATTTGGCGGAAATGAGGGCGCGTATGGACCAGTTCATGACCCTCATGACTGGCATGGCGCAAAATCAGGAGAGACTGAGGCTTCTGGTAGAGCGTCCCGACAATGGGCCCGAAGGTGATCATCATGACAATTCACAGGGACATGGCCTTCCTCCTCCCGGTGGCAACCCTCCTCCTGGTGGTAACAATCGGGGTAATGGAAATGGTAGGCAGGCTGGTGTTACTCTTGAAGATACTCTGGAAGACCAATTTACTCTGCTGGATGCTGATGTGGGTAATCAAGGTGATCGAAGGTATGATGAGTTAGCAGAGAAGATCAGGGCCATAGAATGCAAGAACTCTATGGGTATTGATGTTACCAGCTTGGGGCTGGTCTCAGGAGTCAGAATTCCCCCTAAATTCAAACCTCCTACTTTTGATAAGTATCACGGCAATGCGTGTCCCCAAACGCATCTTCAAGCTTACTTTGGGAAGATTTCAGCCCATACGGATGACGAGAAGCTATGGATGCACTATTTTCAGGACAGTCTGGCTGGGGCGTCCTTGACCTGGTACATGAAGTTGAATAGAGTTGCTGTGAAGAATTGGAAAGATCTGGCAGAAGCGTTCCTGAAGCAATACCAATATAATATTGACATGGCGCCCAACCGCACCCAATTGCAGGGATTGTCCCAGAATGCCAAGGAGAGTTTCAAAGAATATGCACAGAGGTGGAGGGAAATGGCTGCCCAGGTTCAACCTCCCTTGTCAGACAGAGAAATGGCGGATATGTTTATGGGCACCTTGCAAGGGGCCTATCTGGATAGATTAGCTGCTTGTCCGTCAACTGGATTTGCTGATATTGTGATTGCGGGAGAAAGAATAGAAAGTCTGTTAAAGCTTGGAAAGATCCAGGATGTGAGTGGGGCTGGCTCTTCGGGGACGAAGAAACCGTTCGCTAGTAACCAGAAAAGAAGAGAAGGTGATACGAATGCTGTGTTTAGAGGACGAGGCAGAGGGCGTTCTCGAGCTTATTATCAGGTAGATGCTGTGACAATCCCCACACCGTCCGTTCAGAAACAACAACCCCAACAACAGGTTCAACAGCAACAACCTTTTTTCCAGCAAAGGTCTAGACAGAGGGATCGTAAGATGGATCCTCTCCCTATGACTTATGCCGCGCTGTTGCCCCGGCTACTCGAGTTAAAGTTGGTAGAACTCCGTACTATGAAAGCTCCGGTTGCTGGAAACCTGCCACCTAACTTCGATGCTAATGCTCGTTGTGAATTCCACTCAGGTGCTCAGGGGCACTCCATTGAAAAATGCTGGGCTTTCCATCATAAAGTACAAGATTTGATTGATGCTAAAGCCATCAATTTCTCTCCCGCTCCTAATATTACTCAGCATCCCATGCCTGATCATAGTGCAGCAAATGTGTACGCTATTGAAGATGGGAGGAGATTGAATTTGGTGTTAGACGTTCATCAAGTGAAAACTTCTTTGTTGGTTGTAAAAGATCGTTTATTGAAGGGACAGGTGTTCCCGGGCTGTAATCAAGAGTGCTCTGAGTGTATGAATCAGGAGAACGGCTGTGATAAGTTGAAGATGGGTTTACAGAATCTGATCGATGAAGGATGTCTACAGTTCGACAGAGTCGTGAAAGACACTGATGAGATATCAACCGTGACCATCTATTACACTCCCGCTGAGATTCAAATGCCGGTCAATGCAGTTCCCGTGGCGAGTGTTGCGCCAGAAGGGCCCAGTCCTGTCACTATCACGGTGCCAGGACCAATTCCGTTCACATCTACGAAAGCTATCCCATGGCACTATGGGGCAGATGTATATTACGAAGGTAAAAAGCAGGAAGTTGAGTCGTCAGTCAGCCCAAATATTGATAACGTAGGGGGTGTAGGGGGCTTTACAAGGAGTGGAAGGTTGTTCGCTCCCCAAACCTTGAGAAGTGATAAGGAGGTAGAAGCCGCAGCAAAGGCTAAAGGTAAACAGGTGGTTGAAAAGGCGCCTACACCTGAAGCAGAGACAAAGATTACTTTTGATAAGGAAATGGAAGAATTTATGAAGATAATCAAGAAAAGCGATTATAAGATCGTGGACCAACTGAATCAGACCCCTTCAAAGATTTCAATCTTGTCACTATTGATGTGCTCTGATGCGCACCGGCAGGCGTTGTTAAAAGTGTTGAAGAGTGCGTACGTGCCACAAGAAATTACTGTTAATCAGCTCGAGGGCGTAATCTCCAATGTTAATGTTAGCCATGGCTTGGGCTTTACAAGTAGAGATTTGACGGTTGAAGGAAGAAACCATAATAAGGCTTTGCATATCACGATGGAGTGTAAGGGCGCAGTGTTATCTCATGTACTGGTAGACACTGGTTCATCACTCAATGTCTTGCCCAAGAAGGCATTAATGAAGCTGGAAGTTGATGGTTTGATCTTAAGGCCTAGTGAATTGGTGGTTAGAGCGTTCGATGGAACTAGACCATCTGTGTTTGGTGAGGTGGAATTGCCCGTACAAATTGGACCACAGGTATTCAAATCCACGTTCCATGTAATGGACATACAACCTGCATATAGCTGCCTATTGGGACGCCCTTGGATTCACGGAGCCGGGGCTGTTACTTCTACTCTACATCAAAAGCTGAAGTATAAGTTTGAAGGGCAGGTTGTGACAGTGTGTGGGGAGGAAGACATCTTTGTGAGTCACTTGTCCACGTTCAAGTACATTGAAATGGATGGGGAAATTCATGAGATGCTGTGCCAATCATTTGAAGCAGTCAATATTGACGATGCACCTGAGTCTTCTTCTGTACCAGTTGGGACTGGTACCTCCATTTCATCTTACAAACAAGCTGTCGAAGTCGTCAGGGCAGGCAACGCCCAAGGTTGGGGCAGGTTGATAGAGACCCCAATGAAGGAAGACAAATTTGGTATTGGTTATCATCCCTCTACAACTTCAGATGCGGGGAGCAGGGGACCCATTACTTTCAATAGTGGGGGAATTATCTACATGGACCAGTCTTGTGCAGCCACAGAGGATAGTGTTGACAGTAATTGTGACCTGGACAACTGGGTACGCCCTCATGTTCCGGGACAACAAGTGCAGAACTGGTTCGTTGAAGAAGTCATCCGGGTTACTCTTCAGACAGAGTAATTTTTCTTTGTTTTTTCTAACCATAATGCATGTCAAAATCTTGCGCTCTGCCCAAGGCGTATAGATTCATTTGTAGGGCCACCATGGTTGCATTTGCAATGTTTAATCATTAATAAAGGACATTTTGCAATCAAATTTTGTTCTCTGTCTTTCAGTTTTTATTTTTGCACAAAAAATATAAAATGGCAATGTTTCATTTTCTTTTGTTTCGCTTAAAAATAAATTCTAAAATAAGGCATGAACCCGTTCATGCAGACTTGATCCTCCGGATACCACTGATAACGATTTTGATATGGCCATGTATGACTTTGACAATCCGATTTATCAAGCCGAAGAAGGGGATGAGAAAGATTGTGAACTTTCTGAAGAACTGGCCAGATTGTTGAAACAAAAGGAAAGGGTCATCCAGCCTCATCAGGAGACTGTAGAAATCATCAATATTGGTACCAAGGACGCCAAGAAAGAGATCAGGATTGGTGCCAGCTTGCAAGCAGATGTGAAGCAAACTTTGACGGAAATGTTGCGCGAGTATGTTAACATCTTCGCCTGGTCGTATCAAGACATGCCGGGGTTGGATACGGATATTGTCGTGCACAGACTGCCAGTAAGAGAAGAATGTCCGCCAGTCAAGCAGAAACTTCGTCGGACTCACCCCGACATGGCTTTAAAGATTAAGGAGGAAGTCCAGAAGCAGTGGGATGCTGGGTTTCTTGCTGTGACAAAGTATCCTCCATGGGTAGCCAACATCGTGCCAGTACCGAAGAAAGATGGAAAAGTGAGAATGTGTGTGGATTATCGAGATCTTAATAAAGCTAGCCCGAAAGATGATTTTCCACTACCTCATATTGATGTGCTGGTCGATAATACAGCTCAGTTTTCAGTGTTCTCATTTATGGACGGTTTCTCCGGGTACAACCAGATCAAGATGGCACCTGAAGATATGGAGAAGACCACGTTCATTACTCCGTGGGGTACATATTGTTATAAAGTAATGCCTTTTGGGTTGAAAAACGCAGGGGCAACGTACCAGCGGGCGATGGTGACATTGTTTCATGACTTGATTCATAAGGAGATCGAATGTTATGTAGATGATATGATTGCCAAGTCGAGAACAGAAGAGGAACATCTGATTAACCTGAAAAAGCTGTTTGAAAGGTTGAGAAAGTTCCGTCTGAGATTAAATCCAAACAAGTGCACGTTTGGGGTGCGTTCTGGAAGGTTACTGGGTTTCATTGTGAGCGAAAGAGGAATCGAGGTTGATCCTGCCAAGGTGAAAGCAATACAAGAAATGCCTGAACCGAGAACAGAAAAAGAGGTTCGTGGTTTCTTGGGTAGATTGAACTACATTGCAAGGTTCATATCTCACCTAACAGCCACGTGTGAACCAATATTTAAATTGTTAAGGAAAGATCAAACGGTCAGGTGGAATGACGATTGCCAATTGGCATTCGATAAGATAAAAGAATACTTGCAGGAGCCTCCGATTCTAATGCCTCCAGTTGAAGGGAGACCGCTGATAATGTATCTGACAGTGCTTGAAGGATCCATGGGTTGTGTTCTCGGTCAACATGACGAGACAGGTAGGAAGGAGCATGCTATTTACTACCTGAGCAAAAAGTTCAATGATTGTGAATCCCGATACTCAATGCTTGAAAAGACATGCTGTGCGCTTGCATGGGCCGCTAAGCGATTGAGGCAATATATGGTTAGGCACACGACCTTGTTGATTTCAAAAATGGATCCTATCAAGTACATTTTCGAGAAACCAGCATTGACAGGCAGAGTTGCACGGTGGCAAATGGTCTTGACAGAGTATGACATTCAGTACACTTCACAAAAGGCCATCAAAGGAAGTATCTTGTCCGATTATCTTGCGCAACAGCCGATGGATGATTACCAACCCATGAAGTTTGACTTCCCTGATGAGGACATCATGTTTCTCAAAGCTAAAGATTGCGAGGAACCCCTTCCGGAGGAGGGGCCAGACCCTGAATCCAAATGGAGCCTGATGTTTGATGGGGCTGTCAATATGAATGGGTGCGGAGTTGGAGCAGTTCTTATCACGCCGGAAGGTGTTCATATGCCTTTCACTGCCCGAATAACTTTCGGATGCACCAACAATGAAGCAGAGTACGAAGCTTGTATAATGGGGATCGAGGAGGCGATTAATCTACGGATTAAAACCCTTGATATATTTGGTGATTCAGCTTTGGTAATCAATCAAGTGAAGGGGAGTTGGTACACGCACCAAATAAATCTAGTGCCGTATAGAGATTATACAAGGAGATTGCTGACGTTTTTCACAACAGTGAAACTGTACCATATTCCTCGAGATGAGAATAGGTTCGCGGATGCCTTGGCCACTTTGTCTTCCATGATCAAAGTGCAAGGATGGAACCATGTACCTAAGATTGAGGTATCCCGCCTTGACAGACCAGCATTTGTGTTTGCGGTCGATGCAACGTCTGATGACAAGCCATGGTTTCATGACATTAAGTGTTTCTTGAAAAGTCAAGAGTACCCGTCCGGGGCATCGTCCAAAGACAGGAAGACGTTGAGAAGGTTAGCTGGTAGTTTCTTCTTGAATAAAGATGGCGTGCTGTATAAAAGAAATTTTGACACGGTCCTGCTTAGATGTGTGGATAGACATGAAGCAGACTTGTTGATGATTGAAGTGCACGAAGGCTCTTTCGGTACCCATGCCGGAGGACATGCAATGGCTAAAAAGTTGTTAAGATCGGGATATTATTGGTTGACTATGGAGTCAGATTGTTGCAAATATGCCCGCAAATGCCATAAATGCCAGATCTATGCAGACAAGGTGCATGTGCCTCCAAATCCGTTGAGTATCATGTCGTCGCCTTGGCCGTTTGCCATGTGGGGCATTGATATGATCGGAAAGATTGAGCCTACAGCTTCCAATGGTCATCGTTTCATCTTGGTGGCAATTGATTACTTCACCAAATGGGTTGAAGCCGCATCCTATGCCAATGTTACAAAACAAGTGGTCGCTCGTTTCTTAAAACGGGATATCATTTGCCGATATGGAGTTCCCGAAAGAATCATTACTGATAATGGTTCTAATTTGAATAATAAGATGATGGCTGAGTTATGTCGGGACTTCAAAATCGAACATCACAATTCTTCTCCGTACCGCCCAAAGATGAATGGCGCGGTCGAAGCGGCCAACAAAAATATCAAGAAGATTGTACAGAAGATGGTTGTCACGTACAAAGATTGGCATGAGATGTTACCATTTGCTTTGCATGGGTATCGAACGTCGGTACGCACGTCCACTGGGGCAACCCCATTCTCACTTGTATATGGTATGGAGGCAGTGCTACCAGTTGAAGTAGAAATTCCGTCCCTCAGAGTTATGATGGATGTTAAGCTAGATGAAGCTGAATAGGTACGAGCCAGATTTGATCAGCTGAGCCTTATTGAGGAAAAGCGGTTGGCGGCTGTATGTCATGGGCAACTATATCAGCGCAGAATGAAGCAGGCATTTGACCAGAAGGTGCGTCCTCGGGTTTATAAAGTCGGAGATGTGGTACTCAAAAGGATCCTTCCTCCCAATACAGATCACAGGGGCAAATGGACTCCTAATTATGAAGGTCCATTCGTGGTTAAAAAGGTCTTTTCGGGCGGAGCTTTATTGCTTACAACCATGGATGGCGAAGACTTTTCATCCCCTGTCAACTCGGACGTAGTCAAAAAATACTTCGCATGAATAGACCCGCTGGATAATAAAAATAAAAAAAATCCAGGCAAAAAAGGGCATCCCGGCGAACCAAAAACAGAATAAGGTTCGGGCAAAAATTAGGGATATAATTGAAAAAAATTGTACACCTGGTAAGTTGAAAACCCGAAAGGGCAACTTAGGCAAAAAAGGGTATCCTGGTGGATCGAAAACCTGAAAGGGCGGTCCACACAAAAGAGGGATTTAAGCGAATGACTACAGTTTGAGTTATCTATCCCCCATTACCGTTTGAACAACTGACGTTCTGAAGGATAGGAATCGGTCCGATCATTCCTCAGAAGGCAAGGTCGGGGAGTTTTGAAGACATACTGGTCATAACAGAATGGAAACTCAGTGGAATTCCGTTTTCACATTGCCATTAGGATAGTTTCTTTTCTCAATTTTCAGCGATCACCTCTTTCCAGGGATTGCTTCCAGATGTAATTGCCTATTCTGGGCTCTCAGTCAATAAATTGAATTTCAATAAAAAGCTTTCTATTTTTGTTTTATTGCTTTGTTTGCAAAAACGTCCTAATTGTTGATAAAACATTACATTTGAAAACATGGCAGCCTGGCAATAACATGCGCAGAAAAAATATTTGAAATTACTTCGAATGTTGAATACTCCCGGATGGTGGATTCTAGCCACGCAATATTCGGGGCATGTGGGCATATTCTTTTGTTGCAGGTAGCAGGTGCAGATGATTTTAAGCACAAGACTAGCAATAAATCACTCCACGCAAAAGACTGGGGCAATTATGGGTAAGGAGATCGGCGTTCATCGGGTCGATCTCAGTGAATTAAGTTCAACTGGGTACCGTTGTATCTTATTAAGTCGATTCTCTCATTCAGTACTTCCAACAACTACAAGCTTTTCTGTGTCGATAACGGTCACAGGTTCCCCAAAAGGGTGGTCTCGTCGACACCGAAACTGATGGTCATTATCCCCAGCGAAGTCACAAGAGTTGGAAGAGGCTAGATCTTCTGTAAAATCCTCTTAGGACATCCGCTTCGGGGACAAATTGTTGGTTTTCTTAAGCATGGGGCATGTTGTTTCCCCAGCATGAAGTGTTGATCACCCCCCAGTAGAGTTTGATGGTCATTATCCCCAGCGAAGTCGCAGGAGTTTGAAGAAGCTAAATCTTCCGTAAGATCCTCTTATGACATCCTCTTCGGGGACAAATTGTTTGGTTTCCCAGCATGAAGTGTTGATCATCCCCAGTAGAGTTTGAGGACAGTTGGTCTTCTGTAAAATCCTCTCAAAAGGCATTCCCCAGCACGAGACGTTTTAAAGCAGTTTCCTCCAGCAGAGTTTGTTATAAACTCGTCATCCCCAACGGAATTGTCTAAAGGAAAGCTCGCCTAACATGGGGCATTGTGGTACTTATCCTAAGCTTGACAGTCATATTCTGCGGCAGACTACTGTGGATTTGCTTTGAGTTTCCCCAAAGGACTCTTTCCTAGCAAGTTGCAGGGGAATGTTCTAACCAGGATTTGCATATCCCTGGCAGAGTAGCCCTGATATCCAGCAAGATCGTATCTCTGGTCATGGTATCCCCACAAAGGTCAACATCGAATCTTGTCAGCAATACTCCCCAGCTGAGTTGTCGTTCTCCCCGCAGAGGTTTATAAGATCGGCAGAATCTATTCCTCAACAAGGATGGCACAGTCTTTCCCCAGCCGGGTCAAAAGGTGGATAACCCCTACAAAGGGTCTTGGATTGGATAGATCCCCAAGCAGAGTTTTTTTATGACTTTTCTTCCTTAGCAAGACGCCATGCAAAGAAATTCTCATCCCCAGCGGAGTCGCTGTGACCAGAATTCATTCCCCCAGCAGATGAAGTGATTACTGGCAGATATATTATTCTTCAAGTCCAATTTATTTTTGGCAAACTTGACAATTCGGAGCAGACGGATTGTTCATTCATTATCCAGCAGAGATATTATCCTCTCAGGAACCTCTAAAGTCAAGTCATTGATCATTGTTCCTCAGCAGAGTCAGCATAGATGTCTGACACAGATGCAGAGAGTAATGCAATTTTGCATATTCTAAAAGTCCAACAGTGGATTGGCAAAAGTCCGTCTTCGGGTGGCAAAAGTCCAACAGTGGATTGGCAAAAGTCCGTCTTCGGGTGGCAAAAGTCCAACAGTGGATTGGCGAAAGGTCCATCTAAGGGTGGCATATTCTAAAAGTCCAACAGTGGATTGGCAAAAGTCCGTCTTCGGGTGGCAGAAGTCCAACAGTGGATTGGCAAAAGTCCATCTTCGGGTGGCACGAAGCTACAAAGTCCACCAGTAGCGTGGCAGGCCAGTAGTCGTCTGGAATTGCATAAAAGACATTATTAAAGTCCACCAGTAGTGTGGCAAGCCAGTAGTCGTCTGGCGTCGTTCAAAAGACGTTATCAAAGTCCACCAGTAGTGTGGCAGGCCAGTAGTCGTCTGGAATTGCATAAAAGACATTATTAAAGTCCACCAGTAGTGTGGCAAGCCAGTAGTCGTCTGGCGTCGTTCAAAAGACGTTATCAAAGTCCACCAGTAGTGTGGCAGGCCAGTAGTCGTCTGGAATTGCATAAAAGACATTATTAAAGTCCATCAGTAACGTGGTAAGCCAGTAGTCGTCTGGCGTCGTTCAAAAGACAGATCTCTCCGACGTTTCATCGAAGATTCAATCCAGCAGTCTCGTTGGGTTTATATCCCTTTTATTCTTCATCATCCAGAGCAAATTTTTGGTTATATTTGGTATTCAATCACTATATACCTTGAAAGTCCGAAAGCAATTGCTTTCAGGCATTCAGGTCTACAGCGCTTGAATAGGGGCAGCTGTAATACCCCAAAATTTGCTCTCCCCTTTTGGCATCATAGCATGGCATTATCATTTATCATGTCACATCCACCTCATTAACATTGCATTGCATTTAACATAGAAAAATGAAGCATGGCATCCTTCTTACCATCAGGGCATGTGATCAGGTGGAAGGTGGACAATCAAGAGATCATTTAAAGCACAAAAAGGTCAATCAAGTTGCCTCAAGGCAAGCCAAGAGTCTCTCATGTCTCATACCATCTCAATTGATCTTCCAAAATCTCAAGGAAGTGAGATTCAATGGGAGATTGAAGCACTACATCTTTCACTATGCAAGAGGTTCAAAAATTGAAGGAAAACCCTCAAAAGAGATAGCTCATTGATTCAAAATCATTCTCAAGTGGCATTTCTCATCATCCTTTAAGAGGATACACAACATACTCTGAGGAATTTGAAATTGAAGACTGCACATTTTTCTCCTAGGAGGTGGGCACCAAAACTAGGGTTTCCCATTAAATCAGGGAATCTTTGATTTTTTGGACAAAACTTGATGTCATGGTATTCTACATGTTCTTAAGTGTATGTGTATGGAGAATTGCCCCTCAATTGGTTTTGGAGGTGGTTCAATTGGAAGAAAGATAAAAAATCAGGAAATTTGGGGCCAAGTCAAATAATCAGGGGAAAAAGTCAACTCTTGACTTTTTGAGGCCAAATTCATGAAATTCATGTTATATGTGACCAATGTACAAAATTTGATCAAGAAACTCCAAAGGAATCATAAAAAAATCAAGATTTGGAAAGTTGCCATTTTTGGATGAAGTAGGGTTACTAAAAATAGCAAGTTTTGGCCATTTTGCATCAGAATTGGAACCAAGGCCATTCAAAATTGAAGCACCAAATGAAAATTCCACTCTGCCTCAATGAAAGGCCTTGCTTTGAGCTTCAAATCCATGGGTAGAACATCTCCATTGGATAAAAATTGAGTGAGATATGATTGATCAAAGTTTGAGCAAAGTAGGTTCAAAACTAGGTCATGACCAAGGATTTTCAAGTCACGCGCATGTCATTTTCACAAACACATGGTGGGCCAGATGTTTTGACTTATTACTCATGGTTAGAGGCCTCAAGTGAAAAATCTTTCAACATGGAATTTGTTCATCTATGTGAGATCTTCAAGATTGATGTTCATGGTTTTTTTATTTGATCAAAGGATGAGAAGTTGTAATGGCTCAAAGTATGGTCTATGCAACTGAAATTTGACTAGGTCACAACCAAGTCATGCCACACATGCGCGCATTCTGCAGCATTTTAAGCCTGTCTTGAGTTCCTATGTTTGAAGCTCGTTTTCAATATGTTGCAAGTCTCATTTTCACTTCTTTTCAACATCAAAGTTGTTGTACCATGTACACACTTTGAAATGGTACCAAGATCACTCATGTCCATGGCTCGAAGAGAGAGATATCCATGCGCAAACTTCACCATTTCCAACTGAGGAATCACATCAGAGTTAGCAGTTTGGTTCAGACATTCATCAAACAATCCATGAACTTTATTTCCACATTTGGTCAAGCACATATCACCTACACAATGTTTAACACCACGTGCCTTGCATGAAAATAGAGAGAACAACTTGTTGAGCAAGTTTCTGCCACAACAACCTTACCATTCCAAGCTTCACTCTTCATTCCACCATAACTGTCGTGAACATTCCCACACCACACCACAACCATCAATGACTCGCCCCTAACTAACTTAACTCAGTTAGTTAGGGTGCACTCAGTTAACCAAGCATTGACTCACTCAACTGACTCACTAAACCATGGTTAACTCACATTATAAATAGAAATCTCACCTCTAATTTCAGTCTCAGCTTCATTTTTTACTCTCCCTCTCAAACACTTCAAACTCTCCCTCTCTTTCTCTCCATTTTCTCTCTGAGTTTCGCGAATTCATCATCATCTTCCTCCAATTCCACCTTCAAGCTTCATCTTCAATCATCACTGAACATTGAAGCAGCATTGGATCTTTGAAGTAAGCACTCTACAAATCCATATCCATCATCATTCTTCAGAAGTTGAAAGCCTTTATTTGGCCAAGAGTAGCTCAAAGAGGAAGCAAAATCTCTGGTTTTCTGAAGAATATCTCAAGGTCACAAATCTTCAGGTACGAATTTCCACCATTATAGACATGATTTGAAGATGTTTTCAGGTTCTTGAAGCTTCTTATAAGCTCAAGAACTTGTCTGGCTAGTTGATAGGCCTTTAGAGGCATAGTTCAAAAGTTAGGGCAAAACTTCCTCTGTTCGATTCTTTTATGTCATGAATATTTTGTGCATTTTATCACTGGATCCATGCTCCTCATCACTTCAGCTTTCCAATGATGTATGTTTTGTCCATTTATGCTTGCCTGGAAATCAGTGTCACCGGAGGTTGGCCGGAGAAGATGACCGGAGGTCATCTCCGGCCGGTGGATTCATTTTCTAGGGTTTTGCTCAGGTTTTAATCATGACCATTGGATGAGCATGATCTGATGGCCACGAACGTGCCAGCACATTAAAATAGGCGTGCATGTCACGTGTTCTTTTTCTGATTTCACTTAATCATTGTGTGGTGCAGTGCATGGTAGTGTGTGTGTGCCTTCATGCGTGTGTGTTGATTTTGTTTACTTTGACTGGCTGGTTGACTGGACTTGATCCAATGGTGGTCCTTGTTTTAACTTTGTTTGACTGAGAGTGCACGGTTATTAGTATGGATTGCGCGTTTAATGGACTTAAGCTAGAATGCTATTTGCACCTTCTCTTTTTAAAGCCCAATGATTTTGAACTGTCCAATTGCTATGTTCATACCCCCCTGCATTTTGCATTTATTTTTCATTTTTATTTCTTTCTACACGTTTGATTTTTAATTTTTAAAAATACCAAAACATATTGGAAAATTCTACAAAAATTCATGTGTATTCTTAAAACATTTAGTAAATTTTCTATGATTTTATTTTCTGATTTTATGACCATTTTGCCCCTGTTCCATTATTTCTTTTGAATTTCCATTTGTATGCATACCTAATGTGACATATGATTTTGTGCATTTTTGTTCTTGATCATAAAAAATGATTTTGATGCCTTTCTTTTTACATTATGGTCACAATATGTTGAGGTATGTTTGAGATTTATGAGATGATTTTTAAGTCTTTTTTGGATGACTTTTGATGTGTTGCTTTGAGCATGAATGCATGAAACTTCCATGAGACTTTGACCTAATTGTTGAGTGACTTTGGTTCTGATTCATTGCTTGTGGACTTGATATGTTAATGGCATGTGTTTAAGGTGTTTGATTGGTGAAAGTCATAATTTTTGAAGCATGTTTGCTATTTGTTTGAAGCATGAAGTTTAACTTGTTCATTTTGTGAATGCATGCCTCATGTTTGGTTTGTTTGATCATGAAGGCACTTGTGCCATGAGTTGTGGTTTTGTTTGAGGATGTATAGCATGTTAATTGACTTCTGATTGTGACATTTGGGTTTCATCTTTGCATGTTTGATGTTTATCTTGCACCTTAAGTCACTTGTTTCACAAGTATGAACCACATTCACATCACTTCACCTTTTCTTCTTTGCTTCTTGTTGGATTGAGATTTTGTTTGCATGATTTGGTATGCTCATTTAGGATAACATTAGGTTGTGTAAATATGAGTTACATTCTGACTTGGAAGCATGTATAGCATTCAATCTCATTTTACTTTGTTTGTCAACTTGTTTGAATTTGATTTGTTCATTATACTTTCTTACTTTACTTGTAAGTGATTGTGCTAACCATGTAGGGGCTTTGGTAAGTTTCAATTGAGTGTGGATAAGGAATCCACATTCAACTTCTATCCTTTCTCTTTTACAATTCCATTTTGTGTTTTGTTAAGCACTTATGTGCTTTCTTTTAATAACTCATTACTTTCCCTTTTGAATTACAATTCATCTTCTACTTTGGAAGTGAATTGTTTAATTCTTTCTTTCTTTAGACTTTAGGTTGAAACCTCACAAACCTTTAGGATCACTCCCTTTAATCTTCAATTAGGATTGAGTCTTAGTCCATATAGGTTTTACCTTTATCCTCTCTTGAGTCTCTTTTCTCGTCTCAAAGAAAATTCAAAATATGTAACAAAGGTAGGCATTTATTGCATTTAGGCCTTTCATATAAAGAAAAGATTATAAGGGGTCTTCTCTTGTAATCTTAGAATGTGTAGCATATAGCCCATCTTGGGTCAATGTGTTAAACATTTGATCTTGTATGAGGGACTTAAATGCAATACTTGTTGAAGGTGCAAATAATAAAAAACACTTCTTCATTTCTTAATTAACAAAAACATTTAATAAACGCAAGTATGCTAGTGTGTTTGAACCTTGATAATTGGAACTAAGTGTGAGGGTCTTCTTCACCCTTAGTGTGCTTTCTTACCCATTCCATCTTGGAATGTGAGAAGGTACACATTCCAATGACTAAGATCCAGATACACTGTCGTATGCAAACAAATCCAAAGCACTTCCTTCTAAAAGACAAAAACCAACAATAACGTCTTTCCTTCGGGAATTCTTTTCTCATCTCATTCATTCTCAACGCACGAACGCGCTTCTACTCGTTCTCTTGCAAGATGGTAACGCACTCGGACCAGCGAGCCTGCAACACCTGAGCTAGAACGTAAGCCGTTCCCTAAAATACAAACAATCCATCCCTAGTGAGGGGAACTACGTCGCTCTGATTCTCATGCTCCCGATGAGATACGTAGGCAGTGGGGTAGGGCCCATGCGAGCACTTCTTTTATTTTCCCTACATTTGTTTCTCGTTCCTTTTCCAGTTCTCTTTTCGTTCCTTTTCCAGTATTCTTTTCTATCACCCTTTGATTGAAGCAGCAAACGTGGATCCCATCGGGTACGATGGACGCGAGGGGGTGCTAATACCTTCCTCTCGCGTAACCGACTCCCGAATCCAGTTCTCTTGGTCGCAAGACCATGCTTTTCCTTCTCTTCAGGTTTATGCGGTGTTTCCTTTCCCTCTCTTGGGATAAATACACATTGCTGGCGACTCTGTTTGGTGCCACTTTCGCGTTTGTACTTGGATGAAAATCCCGGGAGCGACACTTGGTCTTTCTTTTTCGAGTTTGCCTTCGATCGTCCTTGTATTATCTTGGGTTTGAAAGTCTACCTTCGGCTTGGTCTTTCTTTTCGAGTTTGCCTTCGGCCATCCTCGCGTTACCCTTTATTTGAAAGCCTACCTTCGGCTTGGTCTTTCTTTTTCGAGGTCGCCTTCGGCCGTCCTCGTATTATTTTGTTGTTGGAAAGTCCACCTTCGGCTTGGTCTTTCTTTTCGAGTTCGCCTTCGGCCATCCTCGTGTTACCCTTTGTTTGAAAGTCCACCTTCGGCTTGGTCTTTCTTTTTCAAGGTCGCCTTCGGCCGTCCTCGTATTATCTTGGGTTTGAAAGTCCACCTACGGCTTGGCCTTTCTTTTCAAGTTCGCCTTTGGCCGTCCTCGTGTTACCCTTTGTTTGAAAGTCCACCTTCGGCTTGGTCTTTCTTTTTCGAGTTCGCCTTCGGCCGTCCTCGTATTATCTTAGGTTTGAAAGTCCACCTTCGGCTTGGTCTTTCTTTTCGAGTTCGACTTCGTCCGTCCTCACTTTACCCTTTATTTGAAAGCCTACCTTCGGCTTAGTCTTTCTTTTCGAGTTCGCCTTCGGCCGTCCTCGTATTATTTTGTTGTTGGAAAGTCCACCTTCGGCTTGGTCTTTCTTTTCGAGTTCGCCTTCGTCCGTCCTCGCTTTACCCTTTATTTGAAAGCCTACCTTCGGCTTAGTCTTTCTTTTCGAGTTCGCCTTCGGCCGTCCTCGTATTATTTTGTTGTTGGAAAGTCCACCTTCGGCTTGGTCTTTCTTTTCGAGTTAGCCTTCGGCTGTCCTCATGTTACCCTTTGTTTGAAAGTCTACCTTCGGCTTAGTCTTTCTTTTCGAGTTCGCCTTCGGCCGTCCTCATATTATTTTGTTGTTGGAAAGTCCACCTACGGCTTGGTCTTTCTTTTCGAGTTCGCCTTCGGCCGTCCTTGTATTATCTTGGGTTTGAAAGTCCACCTTCGGCTTGGTCTTTCTTTTCGAGTTTGCCTTCGGCCATCCTCGCGTTACCCTTTATTTGAAAGCCTACCTTCGGCTTGGTCTTTCTTTTTCGAGGTCGCCTTCGGCCGTCCTCATATTATTTTGTTGTTGGAAAGTCCACCTTCGGCTTGGTATTTCTTTTTCGAGTTCGCCTTCGGTCGTCGTTGTATTATCCTGGGTTTGAAAGTCCACCTTCGGCTTGGTCTTTCTTTTCGAGTTCGCCTTCGGCCGCCCTCATATTATTTTGTTGTTGGAAAGTCCACCTACGGCTTCGTCTTTCTTTTCGAGTTCGCCTTCGGCCGTCCTCGTCTTACCCTTTGTTGAAAGTCCACCTTCGGCTTGGTCCTTCTTTTTCGAATTCGCCTTCGTCCGTCCTCGTATTATCTTTGGTTTGAAAGTCCACCATCGGCTTGGTCTTTCTTTTCGAGTTCGCCTTCGGTCGTCCTCGTGTTACCCTTTGTGTGAAAGTCTACCTTCGACTTGGTCTTTCTTTTCGAGTTCGCCTTCGGCCCTCGTTGTATTATCTTGGGTTGGAAAGTCCACCTACGGCTTGGTCTTTCTTTTCGAGTTCGCCTTCGGCCGTCCTTGTATTATCTTGGGTTTGAAAGTCCACCTTCGGCTTGGTCTTTCTTTTCGAGTTCGCCTTCGTCCGTCCTCGCTTTACCCTTTATTTGAAAGCCTACCTTCGGCTTAGTCTTTCTTTTCGAGTTCGCCTACGGCCGTCCTCGTATTATATTGTTGTTGGAAAGTCCACCTTCGGCTTGGTCTTTCTTTTCGAGTTAGCCTTCGGCCGTCCTCATGTTACCCTTTGTTTGAAAGTCTACCTTCGGCTTAGTCTTTCTTTTCGAGTTCGCCTTCGCCCGTCCTCATATTATTTTGTTGTTGGAAAGTCCACCTACGGCTTGGTCTTTCTTTTCGAGTTCGCCTTCGGCCGTCCTCGTCTTACCCTTTGTTGAAAGTCCACCTTCGGCTTGGTCCTTCTTTTTCGAATTCGCCTTCGTCCGTCCTCGTATTATCTTTGGTTTGAAAGTCCACCATCGGCTTGGTCTTTCTTTTCGAGTTCGCCTTCGGTCGTCCTCGTGTTACCCTTTGTGTGAAAGTCTACCTTCGACTTGGTCTTTCTTTTCGAGTTCGCCTTCGGCCCTCGTTGTATTATCTTGGGTTTGAAAGTCCACCTTCGGCTTGGTCTTTCTTTTTCGAGTTCGCCTTCGGCCGTCCTCGTATTATTTTGTTGTTGGAAAGTCCACCTTCGGCTTGGTCTTTCTTTTTCGAGTTTGCCTTCGATCGTCCTTGTATTATCTTGGGTTTGAAAGTCCACCTTCGGCTTGGTCTTTCTTTTCGAGTTTGCCTTCGGCCATCCTCGCGTTACCCTTTATTTGAAAGCCTACCTTCGGCTTGGTCTTTCTTTTTCGAGGTCGCCTTCGGCCGTCCTCGTATTATTTTGTTGTTGGAAAGTCCACCTTCGGCTTGGTCTTTCTTTTCGAGTTCGCCTTCGGCCATCCTCGTGTTACCCTTTGTTTGAAAGTCCACCTTCGGCTTGGTCTTTCTTTTTCAAGGTCGCCTTCGGCCGTCCTCGTATTATCTTGGGTTTGAAAGTCCACCTACGGCTTGGCCTTTCTTTTCAAGTTCGCCTTTGGTCGTCCTCGTGTTACCCTTTGTTTGAAAGTTCACCTTCGGCTTGGTCTTTCTTTTTCGAGTTCGCCTTCGGCCGTCCTCGTATTATCTTAGGTTTGAAAGTCCACCTTTGGCTTGGTCTTTCTTTTCGAGTTCGCCTTCGTCCGTCCTCGCTTTACCCTTTATTTGAAAGCCTACCTTCGGCTTAGTCTTTCTTTTCGAGTTCGCCTTCGGCCGTCCTCGTATTATTTTGTTGTTGGAAAGTCCACCTTCGGCTTGGTCTTTCTTTTCGAGTTCGCCTTCGTCCGTCCTCGCTTTACCCTTTATTTGAAAGCCTACCTTCGGCTTAGTCTTTCTTTTCGAGTTCGCCTTCGGCCGTCCTCGTATTATTTTGTTGTTGGAAAGTCCACCTTCGGCTTGGTCTTTCTTTTCGAGTTAGCCTTCGGCCGTCCTCATGTTACCCTTTGTTTGAAAGTCTACCTTCGGCTTAGTCTTTCTTTTCGAGTTCGCCTTCGGCCGTCCTCATATTATTTTGTTGTTGGAAAGTCCACCTACGGCTTGGTCTTTCTTTTCGAGTTCGCCTTCGGCCGTCCTTGTATTATCTTGGGTTTGAAAGTCCACCTTCGGCTTGGTCTTTCTTTTCGAGTTTGCCTTCGGCCGTCCTTGTATTATCTTGGGTTTGAAAGTCCACCTTCGGCTTGGTCTTTCTTTTTCGAGGTCGCCTTCGGCCGTCCTCGTATTATTTTGTTGTTGGAAAGTCCACCTTCGGCTTGGTCTTTCTTTTTCGAGTTCGCCTTCGGTCGTCGTTGTATTATCCTGGGTTTGAAAGTCCACCTTCGGCTTGGTCTTTCTTTTCGAGTTCGCCTTCGGCCATCCTCGTGTTACCCTTTGTTTGAAAGTCCACCTTCGGCTTGGTCTTTCTTTTTCAAGGTCGCCTTCGGCCGTCCTCGTATTATCTTGGGTTTGAAAGTCCACCTACGGCTTGGCCTTTCTTTTCAAGTTCGCCTTTGGCCGTCCTCGTGTTACCCTTTGTTTGAAAGTCCACCTTCGGCTTGGTCTTTCTTTTTCGTGTTCGCCTTCGGCCGTCCTCGTATTATCTTAGGTTTGAAAGTCCACCTTCGGCTTGGTCTTTCTTTTCGAGTTCGCCTTCGTCCGTCCTCGCTTTACCCTTTATTTGAAAGCCTACCTTCGGCTTAGTCTTTCTTTTCGAGTTCGCCTTCGCCCGTCCTCGTATTATTTTGTTGTTGGAAAGTCCACCTTCGGCTTGGTCTTTCTTTTCGAGTTAGCCTTCGGCCGTCCTCATGTTACCCTTTGTTTGAAAGTCTACCTTCGGCTTAGTCTTTCTTTTCGAGTTCGCCTTCGGCCGTCCTCATATTATTTTGTTGTTGGAAAGTCCACCTATGGCTTGGTCTTTCTTTTCGAGTTCGCCTTCGGCCGTCCTCGTCTTACCCTTTGTTGAAAGTCCACCTTCGGCCTGGTCCTTCTTTTTCGAATTCGCCTTCGTCCGTCCTCGTATTATCTTTGGTTTGAAAGTCCACCATCGGCTTGGTCTTTCTTTTCGAGTTCGCCTTCGGTCGTCCTCGTGTTACCCTTTGTGTGAAAGTCTACCTTCGACTTGGTCTTTCTTTTGGAGTTCGCCTTCGGCCCTCGTTGTATTATCTTGGGTTTGAAAGTCCACCTTCGGCTTGGTCTTTCTTTTTCGAGTTCGCCTTCGGCCGTCCTCGTATTATTTTGTTGTTGGAAAGTCCACCTTCGGCTTGGTCTTTCTTTTTCGAGTTTACCTTCGATCGTCCTTGTATTATCTTGGGTTTGAAAGTCCACCTTTGGCTTGGTCTTTCTTTTCGAGTTTGCCTTCGGCCATCCTCGCGTTACCCTTTATTTGAAAGCCTACCTTCGGCTTGGTCTTTCTTTTTCGAGGTCGCCTTCGGCCGTCCTCGTATTATTTTGTTGTTGGAAAGTCCACCTTCGGCTTGGTCTTTCTTTTCGAGTTCGCCTTCGGCCATCCTCGTGTTACCCTTTGTTTGAAAGTCCACCTTCGGCTTGGTCTTTCTTTTTCAAGGTCGCCTTCGGCCGTCCTCGTATTATCTTGGGTTTGAAAGTCCACCTACGGCTTGGCCTTTCTTTTCAAGTTCGCCTTTGGCCGTCCTCGTGTTACCCTTTGTTTGAAAGTCCACCTTCGGCTTGGTCTTTCTTTTTCGAGTTCGCCTTCGGCCGTCCTAGTATTATCTTAGGTTTGAAAGTCCACCTTCGGCTTGGTCTTTCTTTTCGAGTTTGCCTTCGTCCGTCCTCGCTTTACCCTTTATTTGAAAGCCTACCTTCGGCTTAGTCTTTCTTTTCGAGTTCGCCTTCGGCCGTCCTCGTATTATTTTGTTGTTGGAAAGTCCACCTTCGGCTTGGTCTTTCTTTTCGAGTTAGCCTTCGGCCGTCCTCATGTTACCCTTTGTTTGAAAGTCTACCTTCGGCTTAGTCTTTCTTTTCGAGTTCGCCTTCGGCCGTCCTCATATTATTTTGTTGTTGGAAAGTCCACCTACGGCTTGGTCTTTCTTTTCGAGTTCGCCTTCGGTCGTCCTCGTCTTACCCTTTGTTTGAAAGTCCACCTTCGGCTTGGTCCTTCTTTTTCGAATTCGCCTTCGTCCGTCCTCGTATTATCTTTGGTTTGAAAGTCCACCATCGGCTTGGTCTTTCTTTTCGAGTTCGCCTTCGGTCGTCCTCGTGTTACCCTTTGTGTGAAAGTCTACCTTCGACTTGGTCTTTCTTTTCGAGTTCGCCTTCGGCCCTCGTTGTATTATCTTAGGTTTGAAAGTCCACTTTCGGCTTGGTCTTTCTTTTTCGAGTTCGCCTTCGGCCGTCCTCGTATTATTTTGTTGTTGGAAAGTCCACCTTCGGCTTGGTCTTTCTTTTTCGAGTTTGCCTTCGATCGTCCTTGTATTATCTTGGGTTTGAAAGTCCACCTTCGGCTTGGTCTTTCTTTTCGAGTTTGCCTTCGGCCATCCTCGCGTTACCCTTTATTTGAAAGCCTACCTTCGGCTTGGTCTTTCTTTTTCGAGGTCGCCTTCGGCCGTCCTCGTATTATTTTGTTGTTGGAAAGTCCACCTTCGGCTTGGTCTTTCTTTTTGAGTTCGCCTTCGGCCATCCTCGTGTTACCCTTTGTTTGAAAGTCCACCTTCGGCTTGGTCTTTCTTTTTGAAGGTCGCCTTCGGCCGTCCTCGTATTATCTTGGGTTTGAAAGTCCACCTACGGCTTGGCCTTTCTTTTCAAGTTCGCCTTTGGCCGTCCTCGTGTTACCCTTTGTTTGAAAGTCCACCTTCGGCTTGGTCTTTCTTTTTCGAGTTCGCCTTCGGCCGTCCTCGTATTATCTTAGGTTTGAAAGTCCACCTTCGGCTTGGTCTTTCTTTTCGAGTTCGCCTTCGTCCGTCCTCGCTTTACCCTTTATTTGAAAGCCTACATTCGGCTTAGTCTTTCTTTTCGAGTTCGCCTTCGGCCGTCCTCGTATTATTTTGTTGTTGGAAAGTCCACCTTCGGCTTGGTCTTTCTTTTCGAGTTAGCCTTCGGCCGTCCTCATGTTAACCTTTGTTTGAAAGTCTACCTTCGGCTTAGTCTTTCTTTTCGAGTTCGCCTTCGGCCGTCCTCATATTATTTTGTTGTTGGAAAGTCCACCTACGGCTTGGTCTTTCTTTTCGAGTTCGCCTTCGGCCGTCCTTGTATTATCTTGGGTCTGAAAGTCCACCTTCGGCTTGGTCTTTCTTTTCGAGTTTGCCTTCGGCCATCCTCGCGTTACCCTTTATTTGAAAGCCTACCTTCGGCTTGGTCTTTCTTTTTCGAGGTCGCCTTCGGCCGTCCTCGTATTATTTTGTTGTTGGAAAGTCCACCTTCGGCTTGATCTTTCTTTTTCGAGTTCGCCTTCGGTCGTCGTTGTATTATCCTGGGTTTGAAAGTCCACCTTCGGCTTGGTCTTTCTTTTCGAGTTCGCCTTCGGCCATCCTCGTGTTACCCTTTGTTTGAAAGTCCACCTTCGGCTTGGTCTTTCTTTTTCAAGGTCGCCTTCGGCCGTCCTCGTATTATCTTGGGTTTGAAAGTCCACCTACGGCTTGGCCTTTCTTTTCAAGTTCGCCTTTGGCCGTCCTCGTGTTACCCTTTGTTTGAAAGTCCACCTTCGGCTTGGTCTTTCTTTTTCGAGTTCGCCTTCGGCCGTCCTCGTATTATCTTAGGTTTGAAAGTCCACCTTCGGCTTGGTCTTTCTTTTCGAGTTCGCCTTCGTCCGTCCTCGCTTTACCCTTTATTTGAAAGCCTACCTTCGGCTTAGTCTTTCTTTTCGAGTTCGCCTTCGGCCGTCCTCGTATTATTTTGTTGTTGGAAAGTCCACCTTCGGCTTGGTCTTTCTTTTCGAGTTAGCCTTCGGCCGTCCTCATGTTACCCTTTGTTTGAAAGTCTACCTTCGGCTTAGTCTTTCTTTTCGAGTTCGCCTTCGGCCGTCCTCATATTATTTTGTTGTTGGAAAGTCCACCTACGGCTTGGTCTTTCTTTTCTAGTTCGCCTTCGGCCGTCCTCGTCTTACCCTTTGTTGAAAGTCCACCTTCGGCTTGGTCCTTCTTTTTCGAATTCGCCTTCGTCCGTCCTCGTATTATCTTTGGTTTGAAAGTCCACCATCGGCTTGGCCTTTCTTTTCGAGTTCGCCTTCGGTCGTCCTCGTGTTACCCTTTGTGTGAAAGTCTACCTTCGACTTGGTCTTTCTTTTCGAGTTCGCCTTCGGCCCTCGTTGTATTATCTTGGGTTTGAAAGTCCACCTTCGGCTTGGTCTTTCTTTTTCGAGTTCGCCTTCGGCCGTCCTCGTATTATTTTGTTGTTGGAAAGTCCACCTTCGGCTTGGTCTTTATTTTTCGAGTTTGCCTTCGATCGTCCTTGTATTATCTTGGGTTTGAAAGTCCACCTTCGGCTTGGTCTTTCTTTTCGAGTTTGCCTTCGGCCATCCTCGCGTTACCCTTTATTTGAAAGCCTACCTTCGGCTTGGTCTTTCTTTTTCGAGGTCGCCTTCGGCCGTCCTCGTATTATTTTGTTGTTGGAAAGTCCACCTTTGGCTTGGTCTTTCTTTTCGAGTTCGCCTTCGGCCATCCTCGTGTTACCCTTTGTTTGAAAGTCCACCTTCGGCTTGGTCTTTCTTTTTCAAGGTCGCCTTCGGCCATCCTCGTATTATCTTGGGTTTGAAAGTCCACCTACGGCTTGGCCTTTCTTTTCAAGTTCGCCTTTGGCCGTCCTCGTGTTACCCTTTGTTTGAAAGTCCACCTTCGGCTTGGTCTTTCTTTTTCGAGTTCGCCTTCGGCCGTCCTCGTATTATCTTAGGTTTGAAAGTCCACCTTCGGCTTGGTCTTTCTTTTCGAGTTCGCCTTCGTCCGTCCTCGCTTTACCCTTTATTTGAAAGCCTACCTTCGGCTTAGTCTTTCTTTTCGAGTTCGCCTTCGGTCGTCCTCGTATTATTTTGTTGTTGGAAAGTCCACCTTCGGCTTGGTCTTTCTTTTCGAGTTAGCCTTCGGCCGTCCTCATGTTAACCTTTGTTTGAAAGTCTACCTTCGGCTTAGTCTTTCTTTTCGAGTTCGCCTTCGGACGTCCTCATATTATTTTGTTGTTGGAAAGTCCACCTACGGCTTGGTCTTTCTTTTCGAGTTCGCCTTCGGCCGTCCTTGTATTATCTTGGGTTTGAAAGTCCACCTTCGGCTTGGTCTTTCTTTTCGAGTTTGCCTTCGGCCATCCTCGCGTTACCCTTTATTTGAAAGCCTACCTTCGGCTTGGTCTTTCTTTTTCGAGGTCGCCTTCGGCCGTCCTCGTATTATTTTGTTGTTGGAAAGTCCACCTTCGGCTTGGTCTTTCTTTTTCGAGTTCGCCTTCGGTCGTCGTTGTATTATCCTGGGTTTGAAAGTCCACCTTCGGCTTGGTCTTTCTTTTCGAGTTCGCCTTCGGCCATCCTCGTGTTACCCTTTGTTTGAAAGTCCACCTTCGGCTTGGTCTTTCTTTTTCAAGGTCGCCTTCGGCCGTCCTCGTATTATCTTGGGTTTGAAAGTCCACCTACGGCTTGGCCTTTCTTTTCAAGTTCGCCTTTGGCCGTCCTCGTGTTACCCTTTGTTTGAAAGTCCACCTTCGGCTTGGTCTTTCTTTTTCGAGTTCGCCTTCGGCCGTCCTCGTATTATCTTAGGTTTGAAAGTCCACCTTCGGCTTGGTCTTTCTTTTCGAGTTCGCCTTCGTCCGTCCTCGCTTTACCCTTTATTTGAAAGCCTACCTTCGGCTTAGTCTTTCTTTTCGAGTTCGCCTTCGGCCGTCCTCGTATTATTTTGTTGTTGGAAAGTCCACCTTCGGCTTGGTCTTTCTTTTCGAGTTAGCCTTCGGCCGTCCTCATGTTACCATTTGTTTGAAAGTCTACCTTCGGCTTAGTCTTTCTTTTCGAGTTCGCCTTCGGCCGTCCTCATATTATTTTGTTGTTGGAAAGTCCACCTACGGCTTGGTCTTTCTTTTCGAGTTCGCCTTCGGCCGTCCTTGTATTATCTTGGGTTTGAAAGTCCACCTTCGGCTTGGTCTTTCTTTTCGAGTTTTCCTTCGGCCATCCTCGCGTTACCCTTTATTTGAAAGCCTACCTTCGGCTTGGTCTTTCTTTTTCGAGGTCGCCTTCGGCCGTCCTCGTATTATTTTGTTGTTGGAAAGTCCACCTTCGGCTTGGTCTTTCTTTTTTGAGTTCGCCTTCGGTCGTCGTTGTATTATCCTGGGTTTGAAAGTCCACCTTCGGCTTGGTCTTTCTTTTCGAGTTCGCCTTCGGCCATCCTCGTGTTACCCTTTGTTTGAAAGTCCACCTTCGGCTTGGTCTTTCTTTTTCAAGGTCGCCTTCGGCCGTCCTCGTATTATCTTGGGTTTGAAAGTCCACCTACGGCTTGGCCTTTCTTTTCAAGTTCGCCTTTGGCCGTCCTCGTGTTACCCTTTGTTTGAAAGTCCACCTTCGGCTTGGTCTTTCTTTTTCGAGTTCGCCTTCGGCCGTCCTCGTATTATCTTAGGTTTGAAAGTCCACCTTCGGCTTGGTCTTTCTTTTCGAGTTCGCCTTCGTCCGTCCTCGCTTTACCCTTTATTTGAAAGCCTACCTTCGGCTTAGTCTTTCTTTTCGAGTTCGCCTTCGCCCGTCCTCGTATTATTTTGTTGTTGGAAAGTCCACCTTCGGCTTGGTCTTTCTTTTCGAGTTAGCCTTCGGCCGTCCTCATGTTACCCTTTGTTTGAAAGTCTACCTTCGGCTTAGTCTTTCTTTTCGAGTTCGCCTTCGGCCGTCCTCATATTATTTTGTTGTTGGAAAGTCCACCTACGGCTTGGTCTTTCTTTTCGAGTTCGCCTTCGGCCGTCCTCGTCTTACCCTTTGTTGAAAGTCCACCTTCGGCTTGGTCCTTCTTTTTCGAATTCGCCTTCGTCCGTCCTCGTATTATCTTTGGTTTGAAAGTCCACCATCGGCTTGGTCTTTCTTTTCGAGTTCGCCTTCGGTCGTCCTCGTGTTACCCTTTGTGTGAAAGTCTACCTTCGACTTGGTCTTTCTTTTCGAGTTCGCCTTCGGCCCTCGTTGTATTATCTTGGGTTTGAAAGTCCACCTTCGGCTTGGTCTTTCTTTTTCGAGTTCGCCTTCGGCCGTCCTCGTATTATTTTGTTGTTGGAAAGTCCACCTTCGGTTTGGTCTTTCTTTTTCGAGTTTGCCTTCGATCGTCCTTGTATTATCTTGGGTTTGAAAGTCCACCTTCGGCTTGGTCTTTCTTTTCGAGTTTGCCTTCGGCCATCCTCGCGTTACCCTTTATTTGAAAGCCTACCTTCGGCTTGGTCTTTCTTTTTCGAGGTTGCCTTCGGCCGTCCTCGTATTATTTTGTTGTTGGAAAGTCCACCTTCGGCTTGGTCTTTCTTTTTCGAGTTCGCCTTCGGTCGTCGTTGTATTATCCTGGGTTTGAAAGTCCACCTTCGGCTTGGTCTTTCTTTTCGAGTTCGCCTTCGGCCATCCTCGTGTTACCCTTTGTTTGAAAGTCCACCTTCGGCTTGGTCTTTCTTTTTCAAGGTCGCCTTCGGCCGTCCTCGTATTATCTTGGGTTTGAAAGTCCACCTACGGCTTGGCCTTTCTTTTCAAGTTCGCCTTTGGCCGTCCTCGTGTTACCCTTTGTTTGAAAGTCCACCTTCGGCTTGGTCTTTCTTTTTCGAGTTCGCCTTCGGCCGTCCTCGTATTATCTTAGGTTTGAAAGTCCACCTTCGGCTTGGTCTTTCTTTTCGAGTTCGCCTTCGTCCGTCCTCGCTTTACCCTTTATTTGAAAGCCTACCTTCGGCTTAGTCTTTCTTTTCGAGTTCGCCTTCGCCCGTCCTCGTATTATTTTGTTGTTGGAAAGTCCACCTTCGGCTTGGTCTTTCTTTTCGAGTTAGCCTTCGGCCGTCCTCATGTTACCCTTTGTTTGAAAGTCTACCTTCGGCTTAGTCTTTCTTTTCGAGTTCGCCTTCGGCCGTCCTCATATTATTTTGTTGTTGGAAAGTCCACCTACGGCTTGGTCTTTCTTTTCGAGTTCGCCTTCGGCCGTCCTCGTCTTACCCTTTGTTGAAAGTCCACCTTCGGCTTGGTCCTTCTTTTTCGAATTCGCCTTCGTCCGTCCTCGTATTATCTTTGGTTTGAAAGTCCACCATCGGCTTGGTCTTTCTTTTCGAGTTCGCCTTCGGTCGTCCTCGTGTTACCCTTTGTGTGAAAGTCTACCTTCGACTTGGTCTTTCTTTTCGAGTTCGCCTTCGGCCCTCGTTGTATTATCTTGGGTTTGAAAGTCCACCTTCGGCTTGGTCTTTCTTTTTCGAGTTCGCCTTCGGCCGTCCTCGTATTATTTTGTTGTTGGAAAGTCCACCTTCGGTTTGGTCTTTCTTTTTCGAGTTTGCCTTCGATCGTCCTTGTATTATCTTGGGTTTGAAAGTCCACCTTCGGCTTGGTCTTTCTTTTCGAGTTTGCCTTCGGCCATCCTCGCGTTACCCTTTATTTGAAAGCCTACCTTCGGCTTGGTCTTTCTTTTTCGAGGTTGCCTTCGGCCGTCCTCGTATTATTTTGTTGTTGGAAAGTCCACCTTCGGCTTGGTCTTTCTTTTTCGAGTTCGCCTTCGGTCGTCGTTGTATTATCCTGGGTTTGAAAGTCCACCTTCGGCTTGGTCTTTCTTTTCGAGTTCGCCTTCGGCCATCCTCGTGTTACCCTTTGTTTGAAAGTCCACCTTCGGCTTGGTCTTTCTTTTTCAAGGTCGCCTTCGGCCGTCCTCGTATTATCTTGGGTTTGAAAGTCCACCTACGGCTTGGCCTTTCTTTTCAAGTTCGCCTTTGGCCGTCCTCGTGTTACCCTTTGTTTGAAAGTCCACCTTCGGCTTGGTCTTTCTTTTTCGAGTTCGCCTTCGGCCGTCCTCGTATTATCTTAGGTTTGAAAGTCCACCTTCGGCTTGGTCTTTCTTTTCGAGTTCGCCTTCGTCCGTCCTCGCTTTACCCTTTATTTGAAAGCCTACCTTCGGCTTAGTCTTTCTTTTCGAGTTCGCCTTCGGCCGTCCTCGTATTATTTTGTTGTTGGAAAGTCCACCTTCGGCTTGGTCTTTCTTTTCGAGTTAGCCTTCGGCCGTCCTCATGTTAACCTTTGTTTGAAAGTCTACCTTCGGCTTAGTCTTTCTTTTCGAGTTCGCCTTCGGCCGTCCTCATATTATTTTGTTGTTGGAAAGTCCACCTACGGCTTGGTCTTTCTTTTCGAGTTCGCCTTCGGCCGTCCTCGTCTTACCCTTTGTTTGAAAGTCCACCTTCGGCTTGGTCCTTCTTTTTCGAATTCGCCTTCGTCTGTTCTCGTATTATCTTTAGTTTGAAAGTCCACCATCGGCTTGGTCTTTCTTTTTGAGTTCGCCTTCGGCCGTCCTCGTGTTACCCTTTGTGTGAAAGTCTACCTTCGACTTGGTCTTTCTTTTCGAGTTCGCCTTCGGCCCTCGTTGTATTATCTTGGGTTTGAAAGTCCACCTTCGGCTTGGTCTTTCTTTTTCGAGTTCGCCTTCGGCCGTCCTCGTATTATTTTGTTGTTGGAAAGTCCACCTTCGGCTTGGTCTTTCTTTTTCGAGTTTGCCTTCGATCGTCCTTGTATTATCTTGGGTTTGAAAGTCCACCTTCGGCTTGGTCTTTCTTTTCGAGTTTGCCTTCGGCCATCCTCGCGTTACCCTTTATTTGAAAGCCTACCTTCGGCTTGGTCTTTCTTTTTCGAGGTCGCCTTCGGCCGTCCTCGTATTATTTTGTTGTTGGAAAGTCCACCTTCGGCTTGGTCTTTCTTTTCGAGTTCGCCTTCGGCCATCCTCGTGTTACCCTTTGTTTGAAAGTCCACCTTCGGATTGGTCTTTCTTTTCGAGTTCGCCTTCGGCCGTCCTAGTGTTACCCTTTGTGTGAAAGTCTACCTTCGACTTGGTCTTTCTTTTCGAGTTCGCCTTCGGCCCTCGTCGTATTATCTTGGGTTTGAAAGTCCACCTTCGGTTGTTCTTTCTTTTCGAGTTCTCCTTCGGCCGTCCTCGTGTTACCCTTTTTTGAAAGTCCACCTTTCGGCTTGGTATTCCTTTTTCGAGTTCGCCTTCGGTCGTCCTCGTATTATCTTAGGTTTGAAAGTCCACCTTCGGCTTGGTATTTCTTTTCGAGTTCGCCTTCGGCCGTCCTCGTGTTACCCTTTGTTTGAAAGTCCACCTTCGGCTTGGCCTTTATCTTTTGAGGTAGCCTTCGGCCGTCCTCGTATTATCTTGGGTTTGAAAGTCCACCTTCGGCTTGGTCTTTCTTTTCGAGTTCGCCTTCGGCCATCCTCGTGTTACCCTTTGTTTGAAAGTCCACCTTCGGCTTGGTCTTTCTTTTTCGAGGTCGCCTTCGGCCGTCCTCGTATTATCTTGGGTTTGAAAGTCCACCTTCGGCTTGGTTTTTCTTTTCGAGTTCGCCTTTGACCGGCCTCGTGTTACCCTTTGTTTGAAAGTCCACCTTCGGCTTGGTCTTTCTTTTTCGAATTCGCCTTCGGCGGTCCTCGTATTATCTTGGGTTTGAAAGTCCACCATCGGCTTGGTCTTTCTTTTCGAGTTCGCCTTCGGTCGTCCTCGTGTTACCCTTTGTGTGAAAGTCTACCTTCGACTTGGTCTTTCTTTTGGAGTTCGCCTTCGGCCATCGTCGTATTATCTTGGGTTTGAAAGTCCACCTTCGGGTTGGTCTTTCTTTTTCAAATTCGCCTTCGGCCGTCCTCGTATTATCTTGGGTTTGAAAGTCCACCATCGGCTTGGTCTTTCTTTTCGAGTTCGCCTTCGGCCGTCCTCGTGTTACCCTTTGTGTGAAAGTCTACCTTCGACTTGGACTTTCTTTTCGAGTTCGCCTTCGGCCGTCCTCGTATTATCTTAGGTTTGAAAGTCCACCTTCGAATTGGTCTTTCTTTTCGAGTTCGCCTTCGTCCATCCTCGCGTTACCCTTTATTTGAAAGCCTACCTTCGGCTTAGTCTTTCTTTTCGAGTTCGCCTTCGGCCGTCCTCGTATTATTTTGTTGTTGGAAAGTCCACCTTCGGCTTGGTCTTTCTTTTTCGAGTTTGCCTTCGGTCGTCCTTGTATTATCTTAGGTTTGAAAGTCCACCTTCGGCTTGGTCTTTCTTTTCGAGTTCGCCTTCGGCCATCCTCGTGTTACCCTTTGTTTGAAAATCCACCTTCGGCTTGGCCTTTATCTTTTGAGGTAGCCTTCGGCCGTCCTCGTATTATCTTGGGTTTGAAAGTCCACCTTCGGCTTGGTCTTTCTTTTCGAGTTCGCCTTGGGCATCCTCGTGTTACCCTTTGTTTGAAAGTCCACCTTCGGCTTGGTCTTTCTTTTTCGAGGTCGCCTTCGGCCATCCTCGTATTATCTTGGGTTTGAAAGCCCACCTTCGGCGTGGTCTTTCTTTTCGAGTTCGCCTTCGTCCATCCTCGCGTTACCCTTTATTTGAAAGTCCACCATCGGCTTGGTCTTTCTTTTCGAGTTCGCCTTCGGTCGTCCTCGTGTTACCCTTTGTGTGAAAGTCTACCTTCGACTTGGTCTTTCTTTTGGAGTTCGCCTTCGGCCATCGTCGTATTATCTTGGGTTTGAAAGTCCACCTTCGGGTTGGTCTTTCTTTTTCAAATTCGCCTTCGGCCGTCCTCGTATTATCTTGGGTTTGAAAGTCCACCATCGGCTTGGTCTTTCTTTTCGAGTTCGCCTTCGGCCGTCCTCGTGTTACCCTTTGTGTGAAAGTCTACCTTCGACTTGGACTTTCTTTTCGAGTTCGCCTTCGGCCGTCCTCGTATTATCTTAGGTTTGAAAGTCCACCTTCGAATTGGTCTTTCTTTTCGAGTTCGCCTTCGTCCATCCTCGCGTTACCCTTTATTTGAAAGCCTACCTTCGGCTTAGTCTTTCTTTTCGAGTTCGCCTTCGGCCGTCCTCGTATTATTTTGTTGTTGGAAAGTCCACCTTCGGCTTGGTCTTTCTTTTTCGAGTTTGCCTTCGGTCGTCCTTGTATTATCTTAGGTTTGAAAGTCCACCTTCGGCTTGGTCTTTCTTTTCGAGTTCGCCTTCGGCCATCCTCGTGTTACCCTTTGTTTGAAAATCCACCTTCGGCTTGGCCTTTATCTTTTGAGGTAGCCTTCGGCCGTCCTCGTATTATCTTGGGTTTGAAAGTCCACCTTCGGCTTGGTCTTTCTTTTCGAGTTCGCCTTGGGCATCCTCGTGTTACCCTTTGTTTGAAAGTCCACCTTCGGCTTGGTCTTTCTTTTTCGAGGTCGCCTTCGGCCATCCTCGTATTATCTTGGGTTTGAAAGCCCACCTTCGGCGTGGTCTTTCTTTTCGAGTTCGCCTTCGTCCATCCTCGCGTTACCCTTTATTTGAAAGTCCACCATCGGCTTGGTCTTTCTTTTCGAGTTCGCCTTCGGTCGTCCTCGTGTTACCCTTTGTGTGAAAGTCTACCTTCGACTTGGTCTTTCTTTTCGAGTTCGCCTTCGGCCCTCGTTGTATTATCTTGGGTTTGAAAGTCCACCTTCGGCTTGGTCTTTCTTTTTCGAGTTCGCCTTCGGCCGTCCTCGTATTATTTTGTTGTTGGAAAGTCCACCTTCGGTTTGGTCTTTCTTTTTCGAGTTTGCCTTCGATCGTCCTTGTATTATCTTGGGTTTGAAAGTCCACCTTCGGCTTGGTCTTTATTTTCGAGTTTGCCTTCGGCCATCCTCGCGTTACCCTTTATTTGAAATCCTACCTTCGGCTTGGTCTTTCTTTTTCGAGGTTGCCTTCGGCCGTCCTCGTATTATTTTGTTGTTGGAAAGTCCACCTTCGGCTTGGTCTTTCTTTTTCGAGTTCGCCTTCGGTCGTCGTTGTATTATCCTGGGTTTGAAAGTCCACCTTCGGCTTGGTCTTTCTTTTCGAGTTCGCCTTCGGCCATCCTCGTGTTACCCTTTGTTTGAAAGTCCACCTTCGGCTTGGTCTTTCTTTTTCAAGGTCGCCTTCGGCCGTCCTCGTATTATCTTGGGTTTGAAAGTCCACCTACGGCTTGGCCTTTCTTTTCAAGTTCGCCTTTGGCCGTCCTCGTGTTACCCTTTGTTTGAAAGTCCACCTTCGGCTTGGTCTTTCTTTTTCGAGTTCGCCTTCGGCCGTCCTCGTATTATCTTAGGTTTGAAAGTCCACCTTCGGCTTGGTCTTTCTTTTCGAGTTCGCCTTCGTCCGTCCTCGCTTTACCCTTTATTTGAAAGCCTACCTTCGGCTTAGTCTTTCTTTTCGAGTTCGCCTTCGGCCGTCCTCGTATTATTTTGTTGTTGGAAAGTCCACCTTCGGCTTGGTCTTTCTTTTCGAGTTAGCCTTCGGCCGTCCTCATGTTAACCTTTGTTTGAAAGTCTACCTTCGGCTTAGTCTTTCTTTTCGAGTTCGCCTTCGGTCGTCCTCATATTATTTTGTTGTTGGAAAGTCCACCTACGGCTTGGTCTTTCTTTTCGAGTTCGCCTTCGGCCGTCCTCGTCTTACCCTTTGTTTGAAAGTCCACCTTCGGCTTGGTCCTTCTTTTTCGAATTCGCCTTCGTCTGTTCTCGTATTATCTTTAGTTTGAAAGTCCACCATCGGCTTGGTCTTTCATTTTGAGTTCGCCTTCGGCCGTCCTCGTGTTACCCTTTGTGTGAAAGTCTACCTTCGACTTGGTCTTTCTTTTCGAGTTCGCCTTCGGCCCTCGTTGTATTATCTTGGGTTTGAAAGTCCACCTTCGGCTTGGTCTTTCTTTTTCGAGTTCGCCTTCGGCCGTCCTCGTATTATTTTGTTGTTGGAAAGTCCACCTTCGGCTTGGTCTTTCTTTTTCGAGTTTGCCTTCGATCGTCCTTGTATTATCTTGGGTTTGAAAGTCCACCTTCGGCTTGGTCTTTCTTTTCGAGTTTGCCTTCGGCCATCCTCGCGTTACCCTTTATTTGAAAGCCTACCTTCGGCTTGGTCTTTCTTTTTCGAGGTCGCCTTCGGCCGTCCTCGTATTATTTTGTTGTTGGAAAGTCCACCTTCGGCTTGGTCTTTCTTTTCGAGTTCGCCTTCGGCCATCCTCGTGTTACCCTTTGTTTGAAAGTCCACCTTCGGATTGGTCTTTCTTTTCGAGTTCGCCTTCGGCCGTCCTAGTGTTACCCTTTGTGTGAAAGTCTACCTTCGACTTGGTCTTTCTTTTCGAGTTCGCCTTCGGCCCTCGTCGTATTATCTTGGGTTTGAAAGTCCACCTTCGGTTGTTCTTTCTTTTCGAGTTCTCCTTCGGCCGTCCTCGTGTTACCCTTTTTTGAAAGTCCACCTTTCGGCTTGGTATTCCTTTTTCGAGTTCGCCTTCGGTCGTCCTCGTATTATCTTAGGTTTGAAAGTCCACCTTCGGCTTGGTATTTCTTTTCGAGTTCGCCTTCGGCCGTCCTCGTGTTACCCTTTGTTTGAAAGTCCACCTTCGGCTTGGCCTTTATCTTTTGAGGTAGCCTTCGGCCGTCCTCGTATTATCTTGGGTTTGAAAGTCCACCTTCGGCTTGGTCTTTCTTTTCGAGTTCGCCTTCGGCCATCCTCGTGTTACCCTTTGTTTGAAAGTCCACCTTCGGCTTGGTCTTTCTTTTTCGAGGTCGCCTTCGGCCGTCCTCGTATTATCTTGGGTTTGAAAGTCCACCTTCGGCTTGGTTTTTCTTTTCGAGTTCGCCTTTGACCGGCCTCGTGTTACCCTTTGTTTGAAAGTCCACCTTCGGCTTGGTCTTTCTTTTTCGAATTCGCCTTCGGCGGTCCTCGTATTATCTTGGGTTTGAAAGTCCACCATCGGCTTGGTCTTTCTTTTCGAGTTCGCCTTCGGTCGTCCTCGTGTTACCCTTTGTGTGAAAGTCTACCTTCGACTTGGTCTTTCTTTTGGAGTTCGCCTTCGGCCATCGTCGTATTATCTTGGGTTTGAAAGTCCACCTTCGGGTTGGTCTTTCTTTTTCGAATTCGCCTTCGGCCGTCCTCGTATTATCTTGGGTTTGAAAGTCCACCATCGGCTTGGTCTTTCTTTTCGAGTTCGCCTTCGGCCGTCCTCGTGTTACCCTTTGTGTGAAAGTCTACCTTCGACTTGGACTTTCTTTTCGAGTTCGCCTTCGGCCGTCCTCGTATTATCTTAGATTTGAAAGTCCACCTTCGACTTGGTCTTTCTTTTCGAGTTCGCCTTCGTCCATCCTCGCGTTACCCTTTATTTGAAAGCCTACCTTCGGCTTAGTCTTTCTTTTCGAGTTCGCCTTCGGCCGTCCTCGTATTATTTTGTTGTTGGAAAGTCCACCTTCGGCTTGGTCTTTCTTTTTCGAGTTTGCCTTCGGTCGTCCTTGTATTATCTTAGGTTTGAAAGTCCACCTTCGGCTTGGTCTTTCTTTTCGAGTTCGCCTTCGGCCATCCTCGTGTTACCCTTTGTTTGAAAGTCCACCTTCGGCTTGGCCTTTATCTTTTGAGGTAGCCTTCGGCCGTCCTCGTATTATCTTGGGTTTGAAAGTCCACCTTCGGCTTGGTCTTTCTTTTCGAGTTCGCCTTGGGCATCCTCGTGTTACCCTTTGTTTGAAAGTCCACCTTCGGCTTGGTCTTTCTTTTTCGAGGTCGCCTTCGGCCATCCTCGTAATATCTTGGGTTTGAAAGCCCACCTTCGGCGTGGTCTTTCTTTTCGAGTTCGCCTTCGTCCATCCTCGCGTTACCCTTTATTTGAAAGCCTACCTTCGGCTTAGTCTTTCTTTTCGAGTTCGCCTTCGGCCGTCCTCGTATTATTTTATTGTTGGAAAGTCCACCTTCGGCTTGGTCTTTCTTTTTCGAGTTCGCCTTCGGCCGTCCTTGTATTATCTTAGGTTTGAAAGTCCACCTTCGGCTTGGTCTTTCTTTTCGAGTTCGCCTTCGGCCATCCTCGTGTTACCCTTTGTTTGAAAGTCCACCTTCGGCTTGGCCTTTATCTTTTGAGGTAGCCTTTGGCCGTCCTCGTATTATCTTGTGTTTGAAAGTCCACCTTCGGCTTGGTCTTTCTTTTCGAGTTCGCCTTTGACCGGCCTCGTGTTACCCTTTGTTTGAAAGTCCACCTTCGGCTTGGTCTTTCTTTTTCGAATTCGCCTTCGGCCATCCTCGTATTATCTTGGGTTTGAAAGTCCACCATCGGCTTGGTCTTTCTTTTCGAGTTCGCCTTTGGTCGTCCTCGTGTTACCCTTTGTGTGAAAGTCTACCTTCGACTTGGTCTTTCTTTTCGAGTTCGCATTCGGCCGTCCTCGTGTTACCCTTTGTTTGAAAGTCCACCTTCGGCTTGGTCTTTCTTTTTCGAGGTCTCCTTCGGCCGTCCTCGTATTATCTTAGGTTTGAAAGTCCACCTTCGACTTGGTCTTTCTTTTCGAGTTCGTCTTCGTCCATCCTCGCGTTACCCTTTATTTGAAAGCCTACCTTCGGCTTAGTCTTTCTTTTCGAGTTCGCCTTCGGCCGTCCTCGTATTATTTTGTTGTTGGAAAGTCCAGCTTCGGCTTGGTCTTTCTTTTTCGAGTTCGCCTTCGGTCGTCCTTGTATTATCTTAGGTTTGAAAGTCCACCTTCGGCTTGGTTTTTCTTTTCGAGTTCGCCTTCGGCCATCCTCATGTTACCCTTTGTTTGAAAGTCCACCTTCGGCTTGGCCTTTATCTTTTGAGGTAGCCTTCGGCCGTCCTCGTATTATCTTGTGTTTGAAAGTCCACCTTCGGCTTGGTCTTTCTTTTCGAGTTCGCCTTTGACCGGCCTCGTGTTACCCTTTGTTTGAATGTCCACCTTCGGCTTGGTCTTTCTTTTTCGAATTCGCCTTCGGCCGTCCTCGTATTATCTTGGGTTTGAAAGTCCACCATCGGCTTGGTCTTTCTTTTCGAGTTCGCCTTCGGTCGTCCTCGTGTTACCCTTTGTGTGAAAGTCTACCTTCGACTTGGTCTTTCTTTTCGAGTTCGCCTTCGGCCATCGTCGTATTATCTTGGGTTTGAAAGTCCACCTTCGGGTTGGTCTTTCTTTTTGGAATTCGCCTTTGGCCGTCCTCATATTATCTTGGGTTTGAAAGTACACCATCGGCTTGGTCTTTCTTTTCGAGTTCGCCTTCGGCCGTCCTCGTGTTACCCTTTGTGTGAAAGTCTACCTTCGACTTGGACTTTCTTTTCGAGTTCGCCTTCGGCCGTCCTCGTATTATCTTAGGTTTGAAAGTCCACCTTCGACTTGGTCTTTCTTTTCGAGTTCGCCTTCGTCCATCCTCGCGTTACCCTTTATTTGAAAGCCTACCTTCGGCTTAGTCTTTCTTTTCGAGTTCGCCTTCGGCCATCCTCGTATTATTTTGTTGTTGGAAAGTCCACCTTCGGCTTGTTCTTTCTTTTTCGAGTTCGCCTTCGGTCGTCCTTGTATTATCTTAGGTTTGAAAGTCCACCTTTGGCTTGGTCTTTCTTTTCGAGTTCGCCTTCGGCCATCCTCGTGTTACCATTTGTTTGAAAGTCCACCTTCGGCTTGGCCTTTATCTTTTGAGGTAGCCTTCGGCCGTCCTCGTATTATCTTGGGTTTGAAAGTCCACCTTCGGCTTGGTCTTTCTTTTCGAGTTCGCCTTGGGCATCCTCGTGTTACCCTTTGTTTGAAAGTCCACCTTCGGCTTGGTCTTTCTTTTTCGAGGTCGCCTTCGGCCGTCCTCGTATTATCTTGGGTTTGAAAGCCCACCTTCGGCTTGGTCTTTCTTTTCGAGTTCGCCTTCGTCCATCCTCGTGTTACCCTTTATTTGAAAGCCTACCTTCGGCTTAGTCTTTCTTTTCGAGTTCGCCTTCGGCCGTCCTCGTATTATTTTGTTGTTGGAAAGTCCACCTTCGGCTTGGTCTTTCTTTTTCGAGTTCGCCTTCGGTCGTCCTTGAATTATCTTAGGTTTGAAAGTCCACCTTCGGCTTGGTTTTTCTTTTCGAGTTCGCCATCGGCCATCCTCGTGTTACCCTTTGTTTGAAAGTCCACCTTCGGCTTGGCCTTTATCTTTTGAGGTAGCCTTTGGCCGTCCTCATATTATCTTGTGTTTGAAAGTCCACCTTCGGCTTGGTCTTTCTTTTCGAGTTCGCCTTCGGCCATCCTCGTGTTACCCTTTGTTTGAAAGTCCACCTTCGGCTTGGCCTTTATCTTTTGAGGTAGCCTTTGGCCGTCCTCGTATTATCTTGTGTTTGAAAGTCCACCTTCGGCTTGGTCTTTCTTTTCGAGTTCGCCTTTGACCGGCCTCGTGTTACCCTTTGTTTGAAAGTCCACCTTCGGCTTGGTCTTTCTTTTTCGAATTCGCCTTCGGCCATCCTCGTATTATCTTGGGTTTGAAAGTCCACCATCGGCTTGGTCTTTCTTTTCGAGTTCGCCTTTGGTCGTCCTCGTGTTACCCTTTGTGTGAAAGTCTACCTTCGACTTGGTCTTTCTTTTCGAGTTCGCATTCGGCCGTCCTCGTGTTACCCTTTGTTTGAAAGTCCACCTTCGGCTTGGTCTTTCTTTTTCGAGGTCTCCTTCGGCCGTCCTCGTATTATCTTAGGTTTGAAAGTCCACCTTCGACTTGGTCTTTCTTTTCGAGTTCGTCTTCGTCCATCCTCGCGTTACCCTTTATTTGAAAGCCTACCTTCGGCTTAGTCTTTCTTTTCGAGTTCGCCTTCGGCCGTCCTCGTATTATTTTGTTGTTGGAAAGTCCAGCTTCGGCTTGGTCTTTCTTTTTCGAGTTCGCCTTCGGTCGTCCTTGTATTATCTTAGGTTTGAAAGTCCACCTTCGGCTTGGTTTTTCTTTTCGAGTTCGCCTTCGGCCATCCTCATGTTACCCTTTGTTTGAAAGTCCACCTTCGGCTTGGCCTTTATCTTTTGAGGTAGCCTTCGGCCGTCCTCGTATTATCTTGTGTTTGAAAGTCCACCTTCGGCTTGGTCTTTCTTTTCGAGTTCGCCTTTGACCGGCCTCGTGTTACCCTTTGTTTGAATGTCCACCTTCGGCTTGGTCTTTCTTTTTCGAATTCGCCTTCGGCCGTCCTCGTATTATCTTGGGTTTGAAAGTCCACCATCGGCTTGGTCTTTCTTTTCGAGTTCGCCTTCGGTCGTCCTCGTGTTACCCTTTGTGTGAAAGTCTACCTTCGACTTGGTCTTTCTTTTCGAGTTCGCCTTCGGCCATCGTCGTATTATCTTGGGTTTGAAAGTCCACCTTCGGGTTGGTCTTTCTTTTTGGAATTCGCCTTTGGCCGTCCTCATATTATCTTGGGTTTGAAAGTACACCATCGGCTTGGTCTTTCTTTTCGAGTTCGCCTTCGGCCGTCCTCGTGTTACCCTTTGTGTGAAAGTCTACCTTCGACTTGGACTTTCTTTTCGAGTTCGCCTTCGGCCGTCCTCGTATTATCTTAGGTTTGAAAGTCCACCTTCGACTTGGTCTTTCTTTTCGAGTTCGCCTTCGTCCATCCTCGCGTTACCCTTTATTTGAAAGCCTACCTTCGGCTTAGTCTTTCTTTTCGAGTTCGCCTTCGGCCATCCTCGTATTATTTTGTTGTTGGAAAGTCCACCTTCGGCTTGTTCTTTCTTTTTCGAGTTCGCCTTCGGTCGTCCTTGTATTATCTTAGGTTTGAAAGTCCACCTTTGGCTTGGTCTTTCTTTTCGAGTTCGCCTTCGGCCATCCTCGTGTTACCATTTGTTTGAAAGTCCACCTTCGGCTTGGCCTTTATCTTTTGAGGTAGCCTTCGGCCGTCCTCGTATTATCTTGGGTTTGAAAGTCCACCTTCGGCTTGGTCTTTCTTTTCGAGTTCGCCTTGGGCATCCTCGTGTTACCCTTTGTTTGAAAGTCCACCTTCGGCTTGGTCTTTCTTTTTCGAGGTCGCCTTCGGCCGTCCTCGTATTATCTTGGGTTTGAAAGCCCACCTTCGGCTTGGTCTTTCTTTTCGAGTTCGCCTTCGTCCATCCTCGTGTTACCCTTTATTTGAAAGCCTACCTTCGGCTTAGTCTTTCTTTTCGAGTTCGCCTTCGGCCGTCCTCGTATTATTTTGTTGTTGGAAAGTCCACCTTCGGCTTGGTCTTTCTTTTTCGAGTTCGCCTTCGGTCGTCCTTGAATTATCTTAGGTTTGAAAGTCCACCTTCGGCTTGGTTTTTCTTTTCGAGTTCGCCATCGGCCATCCTCGTGTTACCCTTTGTTTGAAAGTCCACCTTCGGCTTGGCCTTTATCTTTTGAGGTAGCCTTTGGCCGTCCTCATATTATCTTGTGTTTGAAAGTCCACCTTCGGCTTGGTCTTTCTTTTCGAGTTCGCCTTTGACCGGCCTCGTGTTACCCTTTGTTTGAAAGTCCACCTTCGGCTTGGTCTTTCTTTTTCGAATTCGCCTTCGGCCGTCCTCGTATTATCTTGGGTTTGAAAGTCCACCATCGGCTTGGTCTTTCTTTTCGAGTTCGCCTTTGGTCGTCCTCGTGTTACCCTTTGTGTGAAAGTCTACCTTCGACTTGGTCTTTCTTTTCGAGTTCGCATTCGGCCGTCCTCGTGTTACCCTTTGTTTGAAAGTCCACCTTCGGCTTGGTCTTTCTTTTTCGAGGTCTCCTTCGGCCGTCCTCGTATTATCTTGGGTTTGAAAGTCCACCTTCGGCTTGGTCTTTCTTTTCGAGTTCGCCTTGGGCATCCTCGTGTTACCCTTTGTTTGAAAGTCCACCATCGGCTTGATCTTTCTTTTTTGAGGTCGCCTTCGACCGTCCTCGTATTATCTTGGGTTTGAAAGTCCACCTTCGGCTTAGTCTTTCTTTTTCGAGTTCGCCTTCGGCTGTCCTCGTATTATCTTAGGTTTGAAAGTCCACCTTCGGCTTGGTCTTTCTTTTCGAGTTCGCCTTCGTCCGTCCTCGCTTTACCCTTTATTTGAAAGCCTACCTTCGGCTTAGGCTTTCTTTTCGAGTTCGCCTTCGGCCGTCCTCGTATTATTTTGTTGTTTGAAAGTCCACCTTCGGCCTTGTCTTTCTTTTTCGAGTTTGCCTTTGGCCGCCTTTGTATTATCTTGGGTTTGAAAGTCCACTTTCGGCTTGGTCTTTCTTTTCGAGTTCGCCTTCGGCCGTCCCCGTATTATCTTGGGTTTGAAAGTCCACCTTCGGCTTGGTCTTTCTTTTCGAGTTCGCATTCGGCCGTCCTCGTGTTACCCTTTGTTTGAAAGTCCACCTTCGGCTTGGTCTTTCTTTTTCGAGGTCTCCTTCGGCCGTCCTCGTATTATCTTGGGTTTGAAAGTCCACATACGGCTTGGCCTTTCTTTTCGAGTTTGCCTTTGGCCGTCCTCGTGTTACCCTTTGTTTGAAAGTCCACCTTCGGCTTGGTCTTTCTTTTTCGAGTTCGCCTTCGGCCGTCCTCGTATTATCTTAGGTTTGAAAGTCCACCTTCAGCTTGGTCTTTCTTTTCGAGTTCGCCTTCGTCCGTCCTCACTTTACCCTTTATTTGAAAGCCTACCTTCGGCTTAGTCTTTCTTTTTGAGTTCGCCTTCGGCCGTCCTCTTATTATTTTGTTGTTTGAAAGTCCACCTTCGGCTTTGTCTTTCTTTTTCGAGTTTGCCTTTGGCCGCCTTTGTATTATCTTGGGTTTGAAAGTCCACCATCTGCTTGGTCTTTCTTTTCGAGTTCGCCTTCGGCCATCCTCGTGTTACCCTTTGTTTGAAAGTCCACCTTCGGCTTGGCCTTTATCTTTTGAGGTAGCCTTCGGCCGTCCTCGTATTATCTTGGGTTTGAAAGTCCACCTTCGGCTTGGTCTTTCTTTTCGAGTTCGCCTTGGGCATCCTCGTGTTACCCTTTGTTTGAAAGTCCACCTTCGGCTTGGTCTTTCTTTTTCGAGGTCGCCTTCGGCCGTCCTCGTATTATCTTGGGTTTGAAAGCCCACCTTCGGCTTGGTCTTTCTTTTCGAGTTCGCCTTCGTCCATCCTCGCGTTACCCTTTATTTGAAAGCCTACCTTCGGCTTAGTCTTTCTTTTCGAGTTCGCCTTCGGCCGTCCTCGTATTATTTTGTTGTTGGAAAGTCCACCTTCGGCTTGGTCTTTCTTTTTCGAGTTCGCCTTCGGTCGTCCTTGTATTATCTTAGGTTTGAAAGTCCACCTTCGGCTTGGTCTTTCTTTTCGAGTTCGCCTTCGCCCATCCTCGTGTTACCCTTTGTTTGAAAGTCCACCTTCGGCTTGGCCTTTATCTTTTGAGGTAGCCTTCGGCCGTCCTCGTATTATCTTGGGTTTGAAAGTCCACCTTCGGCTTGGTCTTTCTTTTCGAGTTCGCCTTGGGCATCCTCGTGTTACCCTTTGTTTGAAAGTCCACCATCGGCTTGGTCTTTCTTTTTCGAGGTCGCCTTCGGCCGTCCTCGTATTATCTTGGGTTTGAAAGTCCACCTTCGGCTTGGTCTTTCTTTTCGATTTCGCCTTTGGCCGTCCTCGTGTTACCCTTTGTTTGAAAGTCCACCTTCGGCTTGGTCTTTCTTTTTCGAGTTCGCCTTCGGCTGTCCTCGTATTATCTTAGGTTTGAAAGTCCACCTTCGGCTTGGTCTTTCTTTTCGAGTTCGCCTTCGTCCGTCCACGCTTTACCCTTTATTTGAAAGCCTACCTTCGGCTTGGTCTTTCTTTTCGAGTTCGCCTTGGGCATCCTCGTGTTACCCTTTGTTTGAAAGTCCACCATCGGCTTGGTCTTTCTTTTTCGAGGTCGCCTTCGGCCGTCCTCGTATTATCTTGGGTTTGAAATTCCACCTTCGGCTTAGTCTTTCTTTTTCGAGTTCGCCTTCGGCTGTCCTCGTATTATCTTAGGTTTGAAAGTCCACCTTCGGCTTGGTCTTTCTTTTCGAGTTCGCCTTCGTCCGTCCTCGCTTTACCCTTTATTTGAAAGCCTACCTTCGGCTTAGGCTTTCTTTTCGAGTTTGCCTTCGGCCGTCCTCGTATTATTTTGTTGTTTGAAAGTCCACCTTCGGCTTTGTCTTTCTTTTTCGAGTTTGCCTTTGGCCGCCTTTGTATTATCTTGGGTTTGAAAGTCCACTTTCGGCTTGGTCTTTCTTTTCGAGTTCGCCTTCGGCCGTCCCCGTATTATCTTGGGTTTGAAAGTCCACCTTCGGCTTGGTCTTTCTTTTCGAGTTCGCATTCGGCCGTCCTCGTGTTACCCTTTGTTTGAAAGTCCACCTTCGGCTTGGTCTTTCTTTTTCGAGGTCTCCTTCGGCCGTCCTCGTATTATCTTGGGTTTGAAAGTCCACATACGGCTTGGCCTTTCTTTTCGAGTTTGCCTTTGGCCGTCCTCGTGTTACCCTTTGTTTGAAAGTCCACCTTCGGCTTGGTCTTTCTTTTTCGAGTTCGCCTTCGGCCGTCCTCGTATTATCTTAGGTTTGAAAGTCCACCTTCAGCTTGGTCTTTCTTTTCGAGTTCGCCTTCGTCCGTCCTCACTTTACCCTTTATTTGAAAGCCTACCTTCGGCTTAGTCTTTCTTTTTGAGTTCGCCTTCGGCCGTCCTCGTATTATTTTGTTGTTTGAAAGTCCACCTTCGGCTTTGTCTTTCTTTTTCGAGTTTGCCTTTGGCCGCCTTTGTATTATCTTGGGTTTGAAAGTCCACCTTCGGCTTGGTCTTTCTTTTCGAGTTCGCCTTCGCCCATCCTCGTGTTACCCTTTGTTTGAAAGTCCACCTTCGGCTTGGCCTTTATCTTTTGAGGTAGCCTTCGGCCGTCCTCGTATTATCTTGGGTTTGAAAGTCCACCTTCGGCTTGGTCTTTCTTTTCGAGTTCGCCTTGGGCATCCTCGTGTTACCCTTTGTTTGAAAGTCCACCATCGGCTTGGTCTTTCTTTTTCGAGGTCGCCTTCGGCCGTCCTCGTATTATCTTGGGTTTGAAAGTCCACCTTCGGCTTGGTCTTTCTTTTCGATTTCGCCTTTGGCCGTCCTCGTGTTACCCTTTGTTTGAAAGTCCACCTTCGGCTTGGTCTTTCTTTTTCGAGGTCTCCTTCGGCCGTCCTCGTATTATCTTGGGTTTGAAAGTCCACATACGGCTTGGCCTTTCTTTTCGAGTTTGCCTTTGGCCGTCCTCGTGTTACCCTTTGTTTGAAAGTCCACCTTCGGCTTGGTCTTTCTTTTTCGAGTTCGCCTTCGGCCGTCCTCGTATTATCTTAGGTTTGAAAGTCCACCTTCAGCTTGGTCTTTCTTTTCGAGTTCGCCTTCGTCCGTCCTCACTTTACCCTTTATTTGAAAGCCTACCTTCGGCTTAGTCTTTCTTTTTGAGTTCGCCTTCGGCCGTCCTCGTATTATTTTGTTGTTTGAAAGTCCACCTTCGGCTTTGTCTTTCTTTTTCGAGTTTGCCTTTGGCCGCCTTTGTATTATCTTGGGTTTGAAAGTCCACCTTCGGCTTGGTCTTTCTTTTCGAGTTCGCCTTCGCCCATCCTCGTGTTACCCTTTGTTTGAAAGTCCACCTTCGGCTTGGCCTTTATCTTTTGAGGTAGCCTTCGGCCGTCCTCGTATTATCTTGGGTTTGAAAGTCCACCTTCGGCTTGGTCTTTCTTTTCGAGTTCGCCTTGGGCATCCTCGTGTTACCCTTTGTTTGAAAGTCCACCATCGGCTTGGTCTTTCTTTTTCGAGGTCGCCTTCGGCCGTCCTCGTATTATCTTGGGTTTGAAAGTCCACCTTCGGCTTGGTCTTTCTTTTCGATTTCGCCTTTGGCCGTCCTCGTGTTACCCTTTGTTTGAAAGTCCACCTTCGGCTTGGTCTTTCTTTTTCGAGGTCGCCTTCGGCCGTCCTCGTATTATCTTGGGTTTGAAAGCCCACCTTCGGCTTGGTCTTTCTTTTCGAGTTCGCCTTCGTCCATCCTCGCGTTACCCTTTATTTGAAAGCCTACCTTCGGCTTAGTCTTTCTTTTCGAGTTCGCCTTCGGCCGTCCTCGTATTATTTTGTTGTTGGAAAGTCCACCTTCGGCTTGGTCTTTCTTTTTCGAGTTCGCCTTCGGTCGTCCTTGTATTATCTTAGGTTTGAAAGTCCACCTTCGGCTTGGTCTTTCTTTTCGAGTTCGCCTTCGGCCATCCTCGTGTTACCCTTTGTTTGAAAGTCCACCTTCGGCTTGGCCTTTATCTTTTGAGGTAGCCTTCGGCCGTCCTCGTATTATCTTGGGTTTGAAAGTCCACCTTCGGCTTGGTCTTTCTTTTCGAGTTCGCCTTGGGCATCCTCGTGTTACCCTTTGTTTGAAAGTCCACCATCGGCTTGGTCTTTCTTTTTCGAGGTCGCCTTCGGCCGTCCTCGTATTATCTTGGGTTTGAAAGTCCACCTTCGGGTTGGTCTTTCTTTTCGATTTCGCCTTTGGCCGTCCTCGTGTTACCCTTTGTTTGAAAGTCCACCTTCGGCTTGGTCTTTCTTTTTCGAGTTCGCCTTCGGCTGTCCTCGTATTATCTTAGGTTTGAAAGTCCACCTTCGGCTTGGTCTTTCTTTTCGAGTTCGCCTTCGTCCGTCCACGCTTTACCCTTTATTTGAAAGCCTACCTTCGGCTTGGTCTTTCTTTTCGAGTTCGCCTTGGGCATCCTCGTGTTACCCTTTGTTTGAAAGTCCACCATCGGCTTGGTCTTTCTTTTTCGAGGTCGCCTTCGGCCGTCCTCGTATTATCTTGGGTTTGAAAGTCCACCTTCGGCTTAGTCTTTCTTTTTCGAGTTCGCCTTCGGCTGTCCTCGTATTATCTTAGGTTTGAAAGTCCACCTTCGGCTTGGTCTTTCTTTTCGAGTTCGCCTTCGTCCGTCCTCGCTTTACCCTTTATTTGAAAGCCTACCTTCGGCTTAGGCTTTCTTTTCGAGTTCGCCTTCGGCCGTCCTCGTATTATTTTGTTGTTTGAAAGTCCACCTTCGGCTTTGTCTTTCTTTTTCGAGTTTGCCTTTGGCCGCCTTTGTATTATCTTGGGTTTGAAAGTCCACTTTCGGCTTGGTCTTTCTTTTCGAGTTCGCCTTCGGCCGTCCCCGTATTATCTTGGGTTTGAAAGTCCACCTTCGGCTTGGTCTTTCTTTTCGAGTTCGCATTCGGCCGTCCTCGTGTTACCCTTTGTTTGAAAGTCCACCTTCGGCTTGGTCTTTCTTTTTCGAGGTCTCCTTCGGCCGTCCTCGTATTATCTTGGGTTTGAAAGTCCACATACGGCTTGGCCTTTCTTTTCGAGTTTGCCTTTGGCCGTCCTCGTGTTACCCTTTGTTTGAAAGTCCACCTTCGGCTTGGTCTTTCTTTTTCGAGTTCGCCTTCGGCCGTCCTCGTATTATCTTAGGTTTGAAAGTCCACCTTCAGCTTGGTCTTTCTTTTCGAGTTCGCCTTCGTCCGTCCTCACTTTACCCTTTATTTGAAAGCCTACCTTCGGCTTAGTCTTTCTTTTTGAGTTCGCCTTCGGCCGTCCTCGTATTATTTTGTTGTTTGAAAGTCCACCTTCGGCTTTGTCTTTCTTTTTCGAGTTTGCCTTTGGCCGCCTTTGTATTATCTTGGGTTTGAAAGTCCACCTTCGGCTTGGTCTTTCTTTTCGAGTTCGCCTTCGCCCATCCTCGTGTTACCCTATGTTTGAAAGTCCACCTTCGGCTTGGCCTTTATCTTTTGAGGTAGCCTTCGGCCGTCCTCGTATTATCTTGGGTTTGAAAGTCCACCTTCGGCTTGGTCTTTCTTTTCGAGTTCGCCTTGGGCATCCTCGTGTTACCCTTTGTTTGAAAGTCCACCTTCGGCTTGGTCTTTCTTTTTCGAGGTCGCCTTCGGCCGTCCTCGTATTATCTTGGGTTTGAAAGCCCACCTTCGGCTTGGTCTTTCTTTTCGAGTTCGCCTTCGTCCATCCTCGCGTTACCCTTTATTTGAAAGCCTACCTTCGGCTTAGTCTTTCTTTTCGAGTTCGCCTTCGGCCGTCCTCGTATTATTTTGTTGTTGGAAAGTCCACCTTCGGCTTGGTCTTTTTTTTTCGAGTTCGCCTTCGGTCGTCCTTGTATTATCTTAGGTTTGAAAGTCCACCTTCGGCTTGGTCTTTCTTTTCGAGTTCGCCTTCGGCCATCCTCGTGTTACCCTTTGTTTGAAAGTCCACCTTCGGCTTGGCCTTTATCTTTTGAGGTAGCCTTCGGCCGTCCTCGTATTATCTTGGGTTTGAAAGTTCACCTTCGGCTTGGTCTTTCTTTTCGAGTTCGCCTTGGGCATCCTCGTGTTACCCTTTGTTTGAAAGTCCACCATCGGCTTGGTCTTTCTTTTTCGAGGTCGCCTTCGGCCGTCCTCGTATTATCTTGGGTTTGAAAGTCCACCTTCGGCTTAGTCTTTCTTTTTCGAGTTCGCCTTCGGCTGTCCTCGTATTATCTTAGGTTTGAAAGTCCACCTTCGGCTTGGTCTTTCTTTTCGAGTTCGCCTTCGTCCGTCCTCGCTTTACCCTTTATTTGAAAGCCTACCTTCGGCTTAGGCTTTCTTTTCGAGTTCGCCTTCGGCCGTCCTCGTATTATTTTGTTGTTTGAAAGTCCACCTTCGGCTTTGTCTTTCTTTTTCGAGTTTGCCTTTGGCCGCCTTTGTATTATCTTGGGTTTGAAAGTCCACTTTCGGCTTGGTCTTTCTTTTCGAGTTCGCCTTCGGCCGTCCCCGTATTATCTTGGGTTTGAAAGTCCACCTTCGGCTTGGTCTTTCTTTTCGAGTTCGCATTCGGCCGTCCTCGTGTTACCCTTTGTTTGAAAGTCCACCTTCGGCTTGGTCTTTCTTTTTCGAGGTCTCCTTCGGCCGTCCTCGTATTATCTTGGGTTTGAAAGTCCACATACGGCTTGGCCTTTCTTTTCGAGTTTGCCTTTGGCCGTCCTCGTGTTACCCTTTGTTTGAAAGTCCACCTTCGGCTTGGTCTTTCTTTTTCGAGTTCGCCTTCGGCCGTCCTCGTATTATCTTAGGTTTGAAAGTCCACCTTCAGCTTGGTCTTTCTTTTCGAGTTCGCCTTCGTCCGTCCTCACTTTACCCTTTATATGAAAGCCTACCTTCGGCTTAGTCTTTCTTTTTGAGTTCGCCTTCGGCCGTCCTCGTATTATTTTGTTGTTTGAAAGTCCACCTTCGGCTTTGTCTTTCTTTTTCGAGTTTTCCTTTGGCCGCCTTTGTATTATCTTGGGTTTGAAAGTCCACCTTCGGCTTGGTATTTCTTTTCGAGTTCGCCTTCGGCCATCCTCGTGTTACCCTTTGTTTGAAAGTCCACCTTCGGCTTGGCCTTTATCTTTTGAGGTAGCCTTCGGCCGTCCTCGTATTATCTTGGGTTTGAAAGTCCACCTTCGGCTTGGTCTTTCTTTTCGAGTTCGCCTTGGGCATCCTCGTGTTACCCTTTGTTTGAAAGTCCACCTTCGGCTTGGTCTTTCTTTTTCGAGGTCGCCTTCGGCCGTCCTCGTATTATCTTGGGTTTGAAAGTCCACCTTCGGCTTGGTCTTTCTTTTCGAGTTCGCCTTCGTCCATCCTTGCGTTACCCTTTATTTGAAAGCCTACCTTCGGCTTAGTCTTTCTTTTCGAGTTCGCCTTCGGCCGTCCTCGTATTATTTTGTTGTTGGAAAGTCCACCTTCGGCTTGGTCTTTCTTTTTCAAGTTCGCCTTCGGTCGTCCTTGTATTATCTTAGGTTTGAAAGTCCACCTTCGGCTTGGTCTTTCTTTTCGAGTTCGCCTTCGGCCATCCTCGTGTTACCCTTTGTTTGAAAGTCCACCTTTGGCTTGGCCTTTATCTTTTGAGGTAGCCTTCGGCCGTCCTCGTATTATCTTGGGTTTGAAAGTCCACCTTCGGCTTGGTCTTTCTTTTCGAGTTCGCCTTGGGCATCCTCGTGTTACCCTTTGTTTGAAAGTCCACCATCGGCTTGGTCTTTCTTTTTCGAGGTCGCCTTCGGCCGTCCTCGTATTATCTTGGGTTTGAAAGTCCACCTTCGGCTTGGTCTTTCTTTTCGATTTCGCCTTTGGCCGTCCTCGTGTTACCCTTTGTTTGAAAGTCCACCTTCGGCTTGGTCTTTATTTTTCGAGTTCGCCTTCGGCTGTCCTCGTATTATCTTAGGTTTGAAAGTCCACCTTCGGCTTGGTCTTTCTTTTCGAGTTCGCCTTCGTCCGTCCACGCTTTACCCTTTATTTGAAAGCCTACCTTCGGCTTAGTCTTTCTTTTCGAGTTCGCCTTGGGCATCCTCGTGTTACCCTTTGTTTGAAAGTCCACCATCGGCTTGCTCTTTCTTTTTCGAGGTCGCCTTCGGCCGTCCTCGTATTATCTTGGGTTTGAAAGTCCACCATCGGCTTGGTCTTTTTTTTCGAGTTCGCCTTCGGCCGTCCTCGTGTTACCCTTTGTGTGAAAGTCTACCTTCGACTTGGTCTTTCTTTTCGAGTTCGCCTTCGGCCCTCGTCGTATTATCTTGGGTTTGAAAGTCCACCTTCGGTTATTCTTTCTTTTCGAGTTCTCCTTCGGCCGTCCTCGTGTTACCCTTTTTTGAAAGTCCACCTTTCGGCTTGGTATTCCTTTTTCGAGTTCGCCTTCGGTCGTCCTCGTATTATCTTAGGTTTGAAAGTCCACCTTCGGCTTGGTATTTCTTTTCGAGTTCGCCTTCGGCCGTCCTCGTGTTACCCTTTGTTTGAAAGTCCACCTTCGGCTTGGCCTTTATCTTTCGAGGTAGCCTTCCGCCGTCCTCGTATTATCTTGGGTTTGAAAGTCCACCTTCGGCTTGGTCTTTCTTTTCGAGTTCGCCTTCGGCCATCCTCCTGTTACCCTTTGTTTGAAAGTCCACCTTCGGCTTGGTCTTTCTTTTTCGAGGTCGCCTTCGGCCGTCCTCGTATTATCTTGGGTTTGAAAGTCCACCTTCGGCTTGGTCTTTCTTTTCGAGTTCGCCTTTGACCGGCCTCGTGTTACCCTTTGTTTGAAAGTCCACCTTCGGCTTGGTCTTTCTTTTTCGAATTCGCCTTCGGCCGTCCTCGTATTATCTTGGGTTTGAAAGTCCACCATCGGCTTGGTCTTTCTTTTCGAGTTCGCCTTCGGTCGTCCTCGTGTTACCCTTTGTGTGAAAGTCTACCTTCGACTTGGTCTTTCTTTTCGAGTTCGCCTTCGGCCATCGTCGTATTATCTTGGGTTTAAAAGTCCACCTTCGGGTTGGTCTTTCTTTTTCGAATTCGCCTTCGGTCGTCCTCGTATTATCTTGGGTTTGAAAGTCCACCATCGGCTTGGTCTTTCTTTTCGAGTTCGCCTTCGGCCGTCCTCGTGTTACCCTTTGTGTGAAAGTCTACCTTCGACTTGGACTTTCTTTTCGAGTTCGCCTTCGGCCGTCCTGGTATTATCTTAGGTTTGAAAGTCCACGTTCGACTTGGTCTTTCTTTTCGAGTTCGCCTTCGTCCATCCTCGCGTTACCCTTTATTTGAAAGCCTACCTTCGGCTTAGTCTTTCTTTTCGAGTTCGCCTTCGGCCGTCCTCGTATTATTTTGTTGTTGGAAAGTCCACCTTCGGCTTGGTCTTTCTTTTTCGAGTTTGCCTTCGGTCGTCCTTGTATTATCTTTGGTTTGAAAGTCCACCTTCGGCTTGGTTTTTCTTTTCGAGTTCGCCTTCGGCCATCCTCGTGTTACCCTTTGTTTGAAAGTCCACCTTCGGCTTGGCCTTTATCTTTTGAGGTAGCCTTCGGCCGTCCTCGTATTATCTTGGGTTTGAAAGTCCACCTTCGGCTTGGTCTTTCTTTTCGAGTTCGCCTTGGGCATCCTCGTGTTACCCTTTGTTTGAAAGTCTTCCATCGGCTTGGTCTTTCTTTTTCGAGGTCGCCTTCGGCCGTCCTCGTATTATCTTGGGTTTGAAAGTCCACCTTCGGCTTGGTCTTTCTTTTTCGAGTTCGCCTTCGGCTGTCCTCGTATTATCTTAGGTTTGAAAGTCCACCTTCGGCTTGGTCTTTCTTTTCGAGTTCGCCTTCGTCCGTCCTCGCTTTACCCTTTATTTGAAAGCCTACCTTCAGCTTAGGCTTTCTTTTCGAGTTCGCCTTCGGCCGTCCTCGTATTATTTTGTTGTTTGAAAGTCCACCTTCGGCTTTGTCTTTCTTTTTCGAGTTTGCCTTTGGCCGCCTTTGTATTATCTTGGGTTTGAAAGTCCACTTTCGGCTTGGTCTTTCTTTTCGAGTTCGCCTTCGGCCGTCCCCGTATTATCTTGGGTTTGAAAGTCCACCTTCGGCTTGGTCTTTCTTTTCGAGTTCGCATTCGGCCGTCCTCGTGTTACCCTTTGTTTGAAAGTCCACCTTCGGCTTGGTCTTTCTTTTTCGAGGTCTCCTTCGGCCGTCCTCGTATTATCTTGGGTTTGAAAGTCCACATACGGCTTGGCCTTTCTTTTCGAGTTTGCCTTTGGCCATCCTCGTGTTACCCTTTGTTTGAAAGTCCACCTTCGGCTTGGTCTTTCTTTTTCGAGGTCGCCTTCGGCCGTCCTCGTATTATCTTGGGTTTAAAAGTCCACCTTCGGCTTGGTCTTTCTTTTCGAGTTCGCCTTTGACCGGCCTCGTGTTACCCTTTGTTTGAAAGTCCACCTTCGGCTTGGTCTTTCTTTTTCGAATTCGCCTTCGGCCGTCCTCGTATTATCTTGGGTTTGAAAGTCCACCATCGGCTTGGTCTTTCTTTTCGAGTTCGCCTTCGGTCGTCCTCGTGTTACCCTTTGTGTGAAAGTCTACCTTCGACTTGGTCTTTCTTTTCGAGTTCGCCTTCGGCCATCGTCGTATTATCTTGGGTTTGAAAGTCCACCTTCGGTTATTCTTTCTTTTCGAGTTCTCCTTCGGCCGTCCTCGTGTTACCCTTTTTTGAAAGTCCACCTTTCGGCTTGGTATTCCTTTTTCGAGTTCGCCTTCGGTCGTCCTCGTATTATCTTAGGTTTGAAAGTCCACCTTCGGCTTGGTATTTCTTTTCGAGTTCGCCTTCGGCCGTCCTCGTGTTACCCTTTGTTTGAAAGTCCACCTTCGGCTTGGCCTTTATCTTTCGAGGTAGCCTTCCGCCGTCCTCGTATTATCTTGGGTTTGAAAGTCCACCTTCGGCTTGGTCTTTCTTTTCGAGTTCGCCTTCGGCCATCCTCCTGTTACCCTTTGTTTGAAAGTCCACCTTCGGCTTGGTCTTTCTTTTTCGAGGTCGCCTTCGGCCGTCCTCGTATTATCTTGGGTTTGAAAGTCCACCTTCGGCTTGGTCTTTCTTTTCGAGTTCGCCTTTGACCGGCCTCGTGTTACCCTTTGTTTGAAAGTCCACCTTCGGCTTGGTCTTTCTTTTTCGAATTCGCCTTCGGCCGTCCTCGTATTATCTTGGGTTTGAAAGTCCACCATCGGCTTGGTCTTTCTTTTCGAGTTCGCCTTCGGTCGTCCTCGTGTTACCCTTTGTGTGAAAGTCTACCTTCGACTTGGTCTTTCTTTTCGAGTTCGCCTTCGGCCATCGTCGTATTATCTTGGGTTTAAAAGTCCACCTTCGGGTTGGTCTTTCTTTTTCGAATTCGCCTTCGGTCGTCCTCGTATTATCTTGGGTTTGAAAGTCCACCATCGGCTTGGTCTTTCTTTTCGAGTTCGCCTTCGGCCGTCCTCGTGTTACCCTTTGTGTGAAAGTCTACCTTCGACTTGGACTTTCTTTTCGAGTTCGCCTTCGGCCGTCCTGGTATTATCTTAGGTTTGAAAGTCCACGTTCGACTTGGTCTTTCTTTTCGAGTTCGCCTTCGTCCATCCTCGCGTTACCCTTTATTTGAAAGCCTACCTTCGGCTTAGTCTTTCTTTTCGAGTTCGCCTTCGGCCGTCCTCGTATTATTTTGTTGTTGGAAAGTCCACCTTCGGCTTGGTCTTTCTTTTTCGAGTTTGCCTTCGGTCGTCCTTGTATTATCTTTGGTTTGAAAGTCCACCTTCGGCTTGGTTTTTCTTTTCGAGTTCGCCTTCGGCCATCCTCGTGTTACCCTTTGTTTGAAAGTCCACCTTCGGCTTGGCCTTTATCTTTTGAGGTAGCCTTCGGCCGTCCTCGTATTATCTTGGGTTTGAAAGTCCACCTTCGGCTTGGTCTTTCTTTTCGAGTTCGCCTTGGGCATCCTCGTGTTACCCTTTGTTTGAAAGTCTTCCATCGGCTTGGTCTTTCTTTTTCGAGGTCGCCTTCGGCCGTCCTCGTATTATCTTGGGTTTGAAAGTCCACCTTCGGCTTGGTCTTTCTTTTTCGAGTTCGCCTTCGGCTGTCCTCGTATTATCTTAGGTTTGAAAGTCCACCTTCGGCTTGGTCTTTCTTTTCGAGTTCGCCTTCGTCCGTCCTCGCTTTACCCTTTATTTGAAAGCCTACCTTCAGCTTAGGCTTTCTTTTCGAGTTCGCCTTCGGCCGTCCTCGTATTATTTTGTTGTTTGAAAGTCCACCTTCGGCTTTGTCTTTCTTTTTCGAGTTTGCCTTTGGCCGCCTTTGTATTATCTTGGGTTTGAAAGTCCACTTTCGGCTTGGTCTTTCTTTTCGAGTTCGCCTTCGGCCGTCCCCGTATTATCTTGGGTTTGAAAGTCCACCTTCGGCTTGGTCTTTCTTTTCGAGTTCGCATTCGGCCGTCCTCGTGTTACCCTTTGTTTGAAAGTCCACCTTCGGCTTGGTCTTTCTTTTTCGAGGTCTCCTTCGGCCGTCCTCGTATTATCTTGGGTTTGAAAGTCCACATACGGCTTGGCCTTTCTTTTCGAGTTTGCCTTTGGCCATCCTCGTGTTACCCTTTGTTTGAAAGTCCACCTTCGGCTTGGTCTTTCTTTTTCGAGGTCGCCTTCGGCCGTCCTCGTATTATCTTGGGTTTAAAAGTCCACCTTCGGCTTGGTCTTTCTTTTCGAGTTCGCCTTTGACCGGCCTCGTGTTACCCTTTGTTTGAAAGTCCACCTTCGGCTTGGTCTTTCTTTTTCGAATTCGCCTTCGGCCGTCCTCGTATTATCTTGGGTTTGAAAGTCCACCATCGGCTTGGTCTTTCTTTTTCGAGTTCGCCTTCGGCTCTCCTCGTATTATCTTAGGTTTGAAAGTCCACCTTCGGCTTAGTCTTTCTTTTCGAGTTCGCCTTCGTCCGTCCTCGCTTTACCCTTTATTTGAAAGCCTACCTTCGGCTTAGGCTTTCTTTTCGAGTTCGCCTTCGGCCATCCTCGTATTATTTTGTTGTTTGAAAGTCCACCTTCGGCTTTGTCTTTCTTTTTCGAGTTTGCCTTTGGCCGCCTTTGTATTATCTTGGGTTTGAAAGTCCACTTTCGGCTTGGTCTTTCTTTTCGAGTTCGCCTTCGGCCGTCCCCGTATTATCTTGGGTTTGAAAGTCCACCTTCGGCTTGGTCTTTCTTTTCGAGTTCGCATTCGGCCGTCCTCGTGTTACCCTTTGTTTGAAAGTCCACCTTCGGCTTGGTCTTTATTTTTCGAGGTCTCCTTCGGCCGTCCTCGTATTATCTTGGGTTTGAAAGTCCACATACGGCTTGGCCTTTCTTTTCGAGTTTGCCTTTGGCCGTCCTCGTGTTACCCTTTGTTTGAAAGTCCACCTTCGGCTTGGTCTTTCTTTTTCGAGTTCGCCTTCGGCCGTCCTCGTATTATCTTAGGTTTGAAAGTCCACCTTCGGCTTGGTCTTTCTTTTTGAGTTCGCCTTCGGCCGTCCTCGTATTATTTTGTTGTTTGAAAGTCCACCTTCGGCTTTGTCTTTCTTTTTCGAGTTTGCCTTTGGCCGCCTTTGTATTATCTTGGGTTTGAAAGTCCACCTTCGGCTTGGTCTTTCTTTTCGAGTTCGCCTTCTGCCATCCTCGTGTTAACCTTTGTTTGAAAGTCCACCTTCGGCTTGGCCTTTATCTTTTGAGGTAGCCTTCGGTCGTCCTCGTATTATCTTGGGTTTGAAAGTCCACCTTCGGCTTGGTCTTTCTTTTCGAGTTTGCCTTGGGAATCCTCGTGTTACCCTTTGTTTGAAAGTCCACCTTCGGCTTGGTCTTTCTTTTTCGAGGTCGCCTTCGGCCGTCCTCGTATTATCTTGGGTTTGAAAGTCCACCTTCGGCTTGGTCTTTCTTTTCGAGTTCGCCTTCGTCCATCCTCGCGTTACCCTTTATTTGAAAGCCTACCTTCGGCTTAGTCTTTCTTTTCGAGTTCGCCTTCGGCCGTCCTCGTATTATTTTGTTGTTGGAAAGTCCACCTTCGGCTTGGTCTTTCTTTTTCGAGTTCGCCTTCGGTCGTCCTTGTATTATCTAAGGTTTGAAAGTCCACCTTCGGCTTGGTCTTTCTTTTCGAGTTCGCCTTCGGCCATCCTCGTGTTACCCTTTGTTTGAAAGTCCACCTTTGGCTTGGCCTTTATCTTTTGAGGTAGCCTTCGGCCGTCCTCGTATTATCTTGGGTTTGAAAGTCCACCTTCGGCTTGGTCTTTCTTTTCGAGTTCGCCTTGGGCATCCTCGTGTTACCCTTTGTTTGAAAGTCCACCATCGGCTTGGTCTTTCTTTTTCGAGGTCGCCTTCGGCCGTCCTCGTATTATCTTGGGTTTGAAAGTCCACCTTCGGCTTGGTCTTTCTTTTTCGAGTTCGCCTTCGGCTGTCCTCGTATTATCTTAGGTTTGAAAGTCCACCTTCGGCTTGGTCTTTCTTTTCGAGTTCGCCTTCGTCCGTCCTCGCTTTACCCTTTATTTGAAAGCCTACCTTCAGCTTAGGCTTTCTTTTCGAGTTCGCCTTCGGCCGTCCTCGTATTATTTTGTTGTTTGAAAGTCCACCTTCGGCTTTGTCTTTCTTTTTCGAGTTTGCCTTTGGCCGCCTTTGTATTATCTTGGGTTTGAAAGTCCACTTTCGGCTTGGTCTTTCTTTTCGAGTTCGCCTTCGGCCGTCCCCGTATTATCTTGGGTTTGAAAGTCCACCTTCGGCTTGGTCTTTCTTTTCGAGTTCGCATTCGGCCGTCCTCGTGTTACCCTTTGTTTGAAAGTCCACCTTCGGCTTGGTCTTTCTTTTTCGAGGTCTCCTTCGGCCGTCCTCGTATTATCTTGGGTTTGAAAGTCCACATACGGCTTGGCCTTTCTTTTCGAGTTTGCCTTTGGCCATCCTCGTGTTACCCTTTGTTTGAAAGTCCACCTTCGGCTTGGTCTTTCTTTTTCGAGGTCGCCTTCGGCCGTCCTCGTATTATCTTGGGTTTAAAAGTCCACCTTCGGCTTGGTCTTTCTTTTCGAGTTCGCCTTTGACCGGCCTCGTGTTACCCTTTGTTTGAAAGTCCACCTTCGGCTTGGTCTTTCTTTTTCGAATTCGCCTTCGGCCGTCCTCGTATTATCTTGGGTTTGAAAGTCCACCATCGGCTTGGTCTTTCTTTTCGAGTTCGCCTTCGGTCGTCCTCGTGTTACCCTTTGTGTGAAAGTCTACCTTCGACTTGGTCTTTCTTTTCGAGTTCGCCTTCGGCCATCGTCGTATTATCTTGGGTTTGAAAGTCCACCTTCGGTTATTCTTTCTTTTCGAGTTCTCCTTCGGCCGTCCTCGTGTTACCCTTTTTTGAAAGTCCACCTTTCGGCTTGGTATTCCTTTTTCGAGTTCGCCTTCGGTCGTCCTCGTATTATCTTAGGTTTGAAAGTCCACCTTCGGCTTGGTATTTCTTTTCGAGTTCGCCTTCGGCCGTCCTCGTGTTACCCTTTGTTTGAAAGTCCACCTTCGGCTTGGCCTTTATCTTTCGAGGTAGCCTTCCGCCGTCCTCGTATTATCTTGGGTTTGAAAGTCCACCTTCGGCTTGGTCTTTCTTTTCGAGTTCGCCTTCGGCCATCCTCCTGTTACCCTTTGTTTGAAAGTCCACCTTCGGCTTGGTCTTTCTTTTTCGAGGTCGCCTTCGGCCGTCCTCGTATTATCTTGGGTTTGAAAGTCCACCTTCGGCTTGGTCTTTCTTTTCGAGTTCGCCTTTGACCGGCCTCGTGTTACCCTTTGTTTGAAAGTCCACCTTCGGCTTGGTCTTTCTTTTTCGAATTCGCCTTCGGCCGTCCTCGTATTATCTTGGGTTTGAAAGTCCACCATCGGCTTGGTCTTTCTTTTCGAGTTCGCCTTCGGTCGTCCTCGTGTTACCCTTTGTGTGAAAGTCTACCTTCGACTTGGTCTTTCTTTTCGAGTTCGCCTTCGGCCATCGTCGTATTATCTTGGGTTTAAAAGTCCACCTTCGGGTTGGTCTTTCTTTTTCGAATTCGCCTTCGGTCGTCCTCGTATTATCTTGGGTTTGAAAGTCCACCATCGGCTTGGTCTTTCTTTTCGAGTTCGCCTTCGGCCGTCCTCGTGTTACCCTTTGTGTGAAAGTCTACCTTCGACTTGGACTTTCTTTTCGAGTTCGCCTTCGGCCGTCCTGGTATTATCTTAGGTTTGAAAGTCCACGTTCGACTTGGTCTTTCTTTTCGAGTTCGCCTTCGTCCATCCTCGCGTTACCCTTTATTTGAAAGCCTACCTTCGGCTTAGTCTTTCTTTTCGAGTTCGCCTTCGGCCGTCCTCGTATTATTTTGTTGTTGGAAAGTCCACCTTCGGCTTGGTCTTTCTTTTTCGAGTTTGCCTTCGGTCGTCCTTGTATTATCTTTGGTTTGAAAGTCCACCTTCGGCTTGGTTTTTCTTTTCGAGTTCGCCTTCGGCCATCCTCGTGTTACCCTTTGTTTGAAAGTCCACCTTCGGCTTGGCCTTTATCTTTTGAGGTAGCCTTCGGCCGTCCTCGTATTATCTTGGGTTTGAAAGTCCACCTTCGGCTTGGTCTTTCTTTTCGAGTTCGCCTTGGGCATCCTCGTGTTACCCTTTGTTTGAAAGTCTTCCATCGGCTTGGTCTTTCTTTTTCGAGGTCGCCTTCGGCCGTCCTCGTATTATCTTGGGTTTGAAAGTCCACCTTCGGCTTGGTCTTTCTTTTTCGAGTTCGCCTTCGGCTGTCCTCGTATTATCTTAGGTTTGAAAGTCCACCTTCGGCTTGGTCTTTCTTTTCGAGTTCGCCTTCGTCCGTCCTCGCTTTACCCTTTATTTGAAAGCCTACCTTCAGCTTAGGCTTTCTTTTCGAGTTCGCCTTCGGCCGTCCTCGTATTATTTTGTTGTTTGAAAGTCCACCTTCGGCTTTGTCTTTCTTTTTCGAGTTTGCCTTTGGCCGCCTTTGTATTATCTTGGGTTTGAAAGTCCACTTTCGGCTTGGTCTTTCTTTTCGAGTTCGCCTTCGGCCGTCCCCGTATTATCTTGGGTTTGAAAGTCCACCTTCGGCTTGGTCTTTCTTTTCGAGTTCGCATTCGGCCGTCCTCGTGTTACCCTTTGTTTGAAAGTCCACCTTCGGCTTGGTCTTTCTTTTTCGAGGTCTCCTTCGGCCGTCCTCGTATTATCTTGGGTTTGAAAGTCCACATACGGCTTGGCCTTTCTTTTCGAGTTTGCCTTTGGCCATCCTCGTGTTACCCTTTGTTTGAAAGTCCACCTTCGGCTTGGTCTTTCTTTTTCGAGGTCGCCTTCGGCCGTCCTCGTATTATCTTGGGTTTAAAAGTCCACCTTCGGCTTGGTCTTTCTTTTCGAGTTCGCCTTTGACCGGCCTCGTGTTACCCTTTGTTTGAAAGTCCACCTTCGGCTTGGTCTTTCTTTTTCGAATTCGCCTTCGGCCGTCCTCGTATTATCTTGGGTTTGAAAGTCCACCATCGGCTTGGTCTTTCTTTTTCGAGTTCGCCTTCGGCTCTCCTCGTATTATCTTAGGTTTGAAAGTCCACCTTCGGCTTAGTCTTTCTTTTCGAGTTCGCCTTCGTCCGTCCTCGCTTTACCCTTTATTTGAAAGCCTACCTTCGGCTTAGGCTTTCTTTTCGAGTTCGCCTTCGGCCATCCTCGTATTATTTTGTTGTTTGAAAGTCCACCTTCGGCTTTGTCTTTCTTTTTCGAGTTTGCCTTTGGCCGCCTTTGTATTATCTTGGGTTTGAAAGTCCACTTTCGGCTTGGTCTTTCTTTTCGAGTTCGCCTTCGGCCGTCCCCGTATTATCTTGGGTTTGAAAGTCCACCTTCGGCTTGGTCTTTCTTTTCGAGTTCGCATTCGGCCGTCCTCGTGTTACCCTTTGTTTGAAAGTCCACCTTCGGCTTGGTCTTTATTTTTCGAGGTCTCCTTCGGCCGTCCTCGTATTATCTTGGGTTTGAAAGTCCACATACGGCTTGGCCTTTCTTTTCGAGTTTGCCTTTGGCCGTCCTCGTGTTACCCTTTGTTTGAAAGTCCACCTTCGGCTTGGTCTTTCTTTTTCGAGTTCGCCTTCGGCCGTCCTCGTATTATCTTAGGTTTGAAAGTCCACCTTCGGCTTGGTCTTTCTTTTTGAGTTCGCCTTCGGCCGTCCTCGTATTATTTTGTTGTTTGAAAGTCCACCTTCGGCTTTGTCTTTCTTTTTCGAGTTTGCCTTTGGCCGCCTTTGTATTATCTTGGGTTTGAAAGTCCACCTTCGGCTTGGTCTTTCTTTTCGAGTTCGCCTTCTGCCATCCTCGTGTTAACCTTTGTTTGAAAGTCCACCTTCGGCTTGGCCTTTATCTTTTGAGGTAGCCTTCGGTCGTCCTCGTATTATCTTGGGTTTGAAAGTCCACCTTCGGCTTGGTCTTTCTTTTCGAGTTTGCCTTGGGAATCCTCGTGTTACCCTTTGTTTGAAAGTCCACCTTCGGCTTGGTCTTTCTTTTTCGAGGTCGCCTTCGGCCGTCCTCGTATTATCTTGGGTTTGAAAGTCCACCTTCGGCTTGGTCTTTCTTTTCGAGTTCGCCTTCGTCCATCCTCGCGTTACCCTTTATTTGAAAGCCTACCTTCGGCTTAGTCTTTCTTTTCGAGTTCGCCTTCAGCCGTCCTCGTATTATTTTGTTGTTGGAAAGTCCACCTTCGGCTTGGTCTTTCTTTTTCGAGTTCGCCTTCGGTCGTCCTTGTATTATCTAAGGTTTGAAAGTCCACCTTCGGCTTGGTCTTTCTTTTCGAGTTCGCCTTCGGCCATCCTCGTGTTACCCTTTGTTTGAAAGTCCACCTTTGGCTTGGCCTTTATCTTTTGAGGTAGCCTTCGGCCGTCCTCGTATTATCTTGGGTTTGAAAGTCCACCTTCGGCTTGGTCTTTCTTTTCGAGTTCGCCTTGGGCATCCTCGTGTTACCCTTTGTTTGAAAGTCCACCATCGGCTTGGTCTTTCTTTTTCGAGGTCGCCTTCGGCCGTCCTCGTATTATCTTGGGTTTGAAAGTCCACCTTCGGCTTGGTCTTTCTTTTCGATTTCGCCTTTGGCCGTCCTCGTGTTACCCTTTGTTTGAAAGTCCACCTTCGGCTTGGTCTTTCTTTTTCGAGTTCGCCTTCGGCTGTCCTCGTATTATCTTAGGTTTGAAAGTCCACCTTCGGCTTGGTCTTTCTTTTCGAGTTCGCCTTCGTCCGTCCTCGCTTTACCCTTTATTTGAAAGCCTACCTTCGGCTTAGTCTTTCTTTTTGAGTTCGCCTTGGGCATCCTCATGTTACCCTTTGTTTGAAAGTCCACCATCGGCTTGCTCTTTCTTTTTCGAGGTCTCCTTCGGCCGTCCTCGTATTATCTTGGGTTTGAAAGTCCACATACGGCTTGGCCTTTCTTTTCGAGTTTGCCTTTGGCCATCCTCGTGTTACCCTTTGTTTGAAAGTCCACCTTCGGCTTGGTCTTTCTTTTTCGAGGTCGCCTTCGGCCGTCCTCGTATTATCTTGGGTTTAAAAGTCCACCTTCGGCTTGGTCTTTCTTTTCGAGTTCGCCTTTGACCGGCCTCGTGTTACCCTTTGTTTGAAAGTCCACCTTCGGCTTGGTCTTTCTTTTTCGAATTCGCCTTCGGCCGTCCTCGTATTATCTTGGGTTTGAAAGTCCACCATCGGCTTGGTCTTTCTTTTTCGAGTTCGCCTTCGGCTCTCCTCGTATTATCTTAGGTTTGAAAGTCCACCTTCGGCTTAGTCTTTCTTTTCGAGTTCGCCTTCGTCCGTCCTCGCTTTACCCTTTATTTGAAAGCCTACCTTCGGCTTAGGCTTTCTTTTCGAGTTCGCCTTCGGCCATCCTCGTATTATTTTGTTGTTTGAAAGTCCACCTTCGGCTTTGTCTTTCTTTTTCGAGTTTGCCTTTGGCCGCCTTTGTATTATCTTGGGTTTGAAAGTCCACTTTCGGCTTGGTCTTTCTTTTCGAGTTCGCCTTCGGCCGTCCCCGTATTATCTTGGGTTTGAAAGTCCACCTTCGGCTTGGTCTTTCTTTTCGAGTTCGCATTCGGCCGTCCTCGTGTTACCCTTTGTTTGAAAGTCCACCTTCGGCTTGGTCTTTATTTTTCGAGGTCTCCTTCGGCCGTCCTCGTATTATCTTGGGTTTGAAAGTCCACATACGGCTTGGCCTTTCTTTTCGAGTTTGCCTTTGGCCGTCCTCGTGTTACCCTTTGTTTGAAAGTCCACCTTCGGCTTGGTCTTTCTTTTTCGAGTTCGCCTTCGGCCGTCCTCGTATTATCTTAGGTTTGAAAGTCCACCTTCGGCTTGGTCTTTCTTTTTGAGTTCGCCTTCGGCCGTCCTCGTATTATTTTGTTGTTTGAAAGTCCACCTTCGGCTTTGTCTTTCTTTTTCGAGTTTGCCTTTGGCCGCCTTTGTATTATCTTGGGTTTGAAAGTCCACCTTCGGCTTGGTCTTTCTTTTCGAGTTCGCCTTCTGCCATCCTCGTGTTAACCTTTGTTTGAAAGTCCACCTTCGGCTTGGCCTTTATCTTTTGAGGTAGCCTTCGGTCGTCCTCGTATTATCTTGGGTTTGAAAGTCCACCTTCGGCTTGGTCTTTCTTTTCGAGTTTGCCTTGGGAATCCTCGTGTTACCCTTTGTTTGAAAGTCCACCTTCGGCTTGGTCTTTCTTTTTCGAGGTCGCCTTCGGCCGTCCTCGTATTATCTTGGGTTTGAAAGTCCACCTTCGGCTTGGTCTTTCTTTTCGAGTTCGCCTTCGTCCATCCTCGCGTTACCCTTTATTTGAAAGCCTACCTTCGGCTTAGTCTTTCTTTTCGAGTTCGCCTTCGGCCGTCCTCGTATTATTTTGTTGTTGGAAAGTCCACCTTCGGCTTGGTCTTTCTTTTTCGAGTTCGCCTTCGGTCGTCCTTGTATTATCTAAGGTTTGAAAGTCCACCTTCGGCTTGGTCTTTCTTTTCGAGTTCGCCTTCGGCCATCCTCGTGTTACCCTTTGTTTGAAAGTCCACCTTTGGCTTGGCCTTTATCTTTTGAGGTAGCCTTCGGCCGTCCTCGTATTATCTTGGGTTTGAAAGTCCACCTTCGGCTTGGTCTTTCTTTTCGAGTTCGCCTTGGGCATCCTCGTGTTACCCTTTGTTTGAAAGTCCACCATCGGCTTGGTCTTTCTTTTTCGAGGTCGCCTTCGGCCGTCCTCGTATTATCTTGGGTTTGAAAGTCCACCTTCGGCTTGGTCTTTCTTTTCGATTTCGCCTTTGGCCGTCCTCGTGTTACCCTTTGTTTGAAAGTCCACCTTCGGCTTGGTCTTTCTTTTTCGAGTTCGCCTTCGGCTGTCCTCGTATTATCTTAGGTTTGAAAGTCCACCTTCGGCTTGGTCTTTCTTTTCGAGTTCGCCTTCGTCCGTCCTCGCTTTACCCTTTATTTGAAAGCCTACCTTCGGCTTAGTCTTTCTTTTTGAGTTCGCCTTGGGCATCCTCATGTTACCCTTTGTTTGAAAGTCCACCATCGGCTTGCTCTTTCTTTTTCGAGGTCGCCTTCGGCCGTCCTCGTATTATCTTGGGTTTGAAAGTCCACCATCGGCTTGGTCTTTCTTTTCGAGTTCGCCTTTGGCCGTCCTCGTGTTACCCTTTGTGTGAAAGTCTACCTTCGACTTGGTCTTTCTTTTCGAGTTCGCCTTCGGCCCTCGTCGTATTATCTTGGGTTTGAAAGTCCACCTTCGGTTGTTCTTTCTTTTCGAGTTCTCCTTCGGCCGTCCTCGTGTTACCCTTTTTTGAAAGTCCACCTTTCGGCTTGGTATTCCTTTTTCGAGTTCGCCTTCGGTCGTCCTCGTATTATCTTAGGTTTGAAAGTCCACCTTCGGCTTGGTATTTCTTTTCGAGTTCGCCTTCGGCCGTCCTCGGTTACCCTTTGTTTGAAAGTCCACCTTCGGCTTGGCCTTTATCTTTTGAGGTAGCCTTCGGCCGTCCTCGTATTATCTTGGGTTTGAAAGTCCACCTTCGGCTTGGGCTTTCTTTTCGAGTTCGCCTTCGGCCATCCTCGTGTTACCCTTTGTTTGAAAGTCCACCTTCGGCTTGGTCTTTCTTTTTCGAGGTCGCCTTCGGCCGTCCTCGTATTATCTTGGGTTTGAAAGTCCACCTTCGGCTTGGTCTTTCTTTTCGAGTTCGCCTTTGACCGGCCTCGTGTTACCCTTTGTTTGAAAGTCCACCTTCGGCTTGGTCTTTCTTTTTCGAATTCGCCTTCGGCCGTCCTCGTATTATCTTGGGTTTGAAAGTCCACCATCAGCTTGGTCTTTCTTTTCGAGTTCGCCTTCGGTCGTCCTCGTGTTACCCTTTGTGTGAAAGTCTACCTTCGACTTGGTATTTCTTTTCGAGTTCGCCTTCGGCCGTCCTCGTATTATTTTGTTGTTTGAAAGTCCACCTTCGGCTTTGTCTTTCTTTTTCGAGTTTGCCTTTGGCCGCCTTTGTATTATCTTGGGTTTGAAAGTCCACCTTCGGCTTGGTCTTTCTTTTCGAGTTCGCCTTCTGCCATCCTCGTGTTAACCTTTGTTTGAAAGTCCACCTCCGGCTTGGCCTTTATCTTTTGAGGTAGCCTTCGGTCGTCCTCGTATTATCTTGGGTTTGAAAGTCCACCTTCGGCTTGGTCTTTCTTTTCGAGTTTGCCTTGGGAATCCTCGTGTTACCCTTTGTTTGAAAGTCCACCTTCGGCTTGGTCTTTCTTTTTCGAGGTCGCCTTCGGCCGTCCTCGTATTATCTTGGGTTTGAAAGTCCACCTTCGGCTTGGTCTTTCTTTTCGAGTTAGCCTTCGTCCATCCTCGCGTTACCCTTTATCTGAAAGCCTACCTTCGGCTTAGTCTTTCTTTTCGAGTTCGCCTTCGGCCGTCCTCGTATTATTTTGTTGTTGGAAAGTCCACCTTTGGCTTGGTCTTTCTTTTTCGAGTTCGCCTTCGGTCGTCCTTGTATTATCTAAGGTTTGAAAGTCCACCTTCGGCTTGGTCTTTCTTTTCGAGTTCGCCTTCGGCCATCCTCGTGTTACCCTTTGTTTGAAAGTCCACCTTTGGCTTGGCCTTTATCTTTTGAGGTAGCCTTCGGCCATCCTCGTATTATCTTGGGTTTGAAAGTCCACCTTCGGCTTGGTCGTTCTTTTCGAGTTCGCCTTGGGCATCCTCGTGTTACCCTTTGTTTGAAAGTCCACCATCGGCTTGGTCTTTCTTTTTCGAGGTCGCCTTCGGCCGTCCTCGTATTATCTTGGGTTTGAAAGTCCACCTTCGGCTTGGTCTTTCTTTTCGATTTCGCCTTCGGCCGTCCTCGTGTTACCCTTTGTGTGAAAGTCCACCTTCGACTTGGTCTTTCTTTTCGAGTTCGCCTTCGTCCATCCTCGCGTTACCCTTTATTTGAAAGCCTACCTACGGCTTAGTCTTTCTTTTCGAGTTCGCCTTCGGCCGTCCTCGTATTATTTTGTTGTTGGAAAGTCCACCTTCGGCTTGGTCTTTCTTTTTCTAGTTCGCCTTCGGTCGTCCTTGTATTATCTTAGGTTTGAAAGTCCACCTTCGGCTTGGTTTTTCTTTTCGAGTTCGCCTTCGGCCATCCTCGTGTTACCCTTTGTTTGAAAGTCCACCTTCGGCTTGGCCTTTATCTTTTGAGGTAGCCTTCGGCCGTCCTCGTATTATCTTGGGTTTGAAAGTCCACCTTCGGCTTGGTCTTTCTTTTCGAGTTCGCCTTGGGCATCCTCGTGTTACCCTTTGTTTGAAAGTCCACCTTCGGCTTGGTCTTTCTTTTTCGAGTTCGCCTTCGGCTGTCCTTGTATTATCTTAGGTTTGAAAGTCCAACTTCAGCTTGGTCTTTCTTTTCGAGTTCGCCTTCGTCCGTCCTCGCTTTACCCTTTATTTGAAAGCCTACCTTCGGCTTTGTCTTTCTTTTCGAGTTCGCCTTCGGCCGTCCTCGTATTATTTTGTTGTTTGAAAGTCCACCTTCGGCTTTGTCTTTCTTTTTCGAGTTTGCCTTTGGCCGCCTTTGTATTATCTTGGGTTTGAAAGTCCACTTTCGGCTTGGTCTTTCTTTTCGAGTTCCCCTTCGGCCGTCCCCGTATTATCTTGGGTTTGAAAGTCCACCTTCGGCTTGGTCTTTCTTTTCGAGTTCGCATTCGGCCGTCCTCGTGTTACCCTTTGTTTGAAAGTCCACCTTCGGCTTGGTCTTTCTCTTTCGAGGTCTCCTTCGGCCGTCCTCGTATTATCTTGGGTTTGAAAGTCCACATACGGCTTGGCCTTTCTTTTCGAGTTTGCCTTTGGCCGTCCTCGTGTTACCCTTTGTTTGAAAGTCCACCTTCGGCTTTGTCTTTCTTTTTCGAGTTTGCCTTCGGCCGTCCTCGTATTATATTAGGTTTGAAAGTCCACCTTCGGCTTGGTCTTTCTTTTCGAGTTCGCCTTCGTCCGTCCTCGCTTTACCCTTTATTTGAAAGCCTACCTTCGGCTTAGTCTTTCTTTTTTAGTTCGCCTTCGGCCGTCCTCGTATTATTTTGTTGTCTGAAAGTCCACCTTCGGCTTTGTCTTTCTTTTTCGAGTTTGCCTTTGGCAGCCTTTGTATTATCTTGGGTTTGAAAGTCCACCTTCGGCTTGGTCTTTCTTTTCGAGTTCGGCTTCGGCCATCCTCGTGTTACCCTTTGTTTGAAAGTCCACCTTCGGCTTGGCCTTTATCTTTTGAGGTAGCCTTCGGCCGTCCTCGTATTATCTTGGGTTTGAAAGTCCACCTTCGGCTTGGTCTTCCTTTTCGAGTTCGCCTTGGGCATCCTCGTGTTACCCTTTGTTTGAAAGTCCACCTTCGGCTTGGTCTTTCTTTTTCGAGGTCGCCTTCGGCCGTCCTCGTATTATCTTGGGTTTGAAAGTCCACCTTCGGCTTGGTCTTTCTTTTCGAGTTCGCCTTGGGCATCCTCGTGTTACCCTTTGTTTGAAAGTCCACCATCGGCTTGGTCTTTCTTTTTCGAGGTCGCCTTCGGCCGTCCTCGTATTATCTTGGGTTTGAAAGTTCACCTTCGGCTTGGTCTTTCTTTTCGAGTTCGCCTTCGTCCGTCCTCGCTTTGCCCTTTATTTGAAAGCCTACCTTCGGCTTAGTCTTTCTTTTCGAGTTCGCCTTCGGCCGTCCTCGTATTATTTTGTTGTTTGAAAGTCCACCTTCGGCTTTGTCTTTCTTTTTCGAGTTTGCCTTTGGCCGCCTTTGTATTATCTTGGGTTTAAAAGTCCACCTTCGGCTTGGTCTTTCTTTTCGAGTTCGCCTTCGGCCGTCCCCGTATTATCTTGGGTTTGAAAGTCCACCTTCGGCTTGGTCTTTCTTTTCGAGTTCGCATTCGGCCGTCCTCGTGTTACCCTTTGTTTGAAAGTCCACCTTCGGCTTGGTCTTTCTTTTTTGAGGTCGCCTTCGGCCGTTCCCGTATTATCTTGGGTTTAAAAGTCCACCTTCGGCTTGGTCTTTCTTTTCGAGTTCGCCTTTGGCCGTCCTAGTGTTACCCTTTGTTTGAAAGTCCACCTTCGGCTTGGTCTTTCTTTTTCGAGTTCTCCTTCGGTCGTCCTTGTATTATCTTGGGTTTGAAAGTCCACCTTCGGCTTGGTCTTTCTTTTCGAGTTCGCCTTCGGCCATCCTCGCGTTACCCTTTATTTGAAAGCCTACCTTCGGCTTGGTCTTTCTTTTTCGAGGTCGCCTTCGGCCGTCCTCGTATTATTTTGTTGTTGGAAAGTCCACCTTCGGCTTGGTCTTTCTTTTTCGAGTTCGCCTTCGGTCGTCCTTGTATTATCTTGGGTTTGAAAGTCCACCTTCGGCTTGGTCTTTCTTTTCGGGTTCGCCGTCGGCCATCCTCGTGTTACCCTTTGTTTGAAAGTCCACCTTCGGCTAGGTCTTTCTTTTTCGAGGTCTCCTTCGGCCGTCCTCGTATTATCTTGGGTTTGAAAGTCCACATACGGCTTGGCCTTTCTTTTTGAGTTTGCCTTTGGCCGTCCTCGTGTTACACTTTGTTTGAAAGTTCACCTTCGGCTTGGTCTTTCTTTTTCGAGTTCGCCTTCGGCCGTCCTCGTATTATCTTAGGTTTGAAAGTCCACCTTCAGCTTGGTCTTTCTTTTCGAGTTCGCCTTCGTCCGTCCTCGCTTTACCCTTTATTTGAAAGCCTACCTTCGGCTTAGTCTTTCTTTTCGAGTTTGCCTTCGGCCGTCCTCGTATTATTTTGTTGTTTGAAAGTCCACCTTCGACTTTCTCTTTCTTTTTCAAATTTGCCTTCGGCCGCCTATGTATTATCTTGGGTTTGAAATTCCACCTTCGGCTTGGTCTTTCTTTTCGAGTTCGCCTTCGGCCGTCCCCGTATTATCTTGGGTTTGAAAGTCCACCTTCGGCTTGGTCTTTCTTTTCGAGTTCGTATTCGGCCGTCCTCGTGTTACCCTTTGTTTGAAAGTCCACCTTCGGCTTGGTCTTTCTTTTTTAAGGTCGCCTTCGGCCGTTCCCGTATTATCTTGGGTTTGAAAGTCCACCTTCGGCTTGGTCTTTCTTTTCGAGTTCGCCTTTGGCCGTCCTAGTGTTACCCTTTGTTTGAAAGTCCACCTTCGGCTTGGTCTTTCTTTTTCGAGTTCGCCTTCGGCCGTCCTCGTATTATTTTGTTGTTGGAAAGTCCACCTTCGGCTTGGTCTTTCTTTTTCGAGTTCGCCTTCGGTCGTCCTTGTATTATCTTGGGTTTGAAAGTCCACCTTTGGCTTGGTCTTTCTTTTCGAGTTCGCCTTCGGCCATCCTCGCGTTACCCTTTATTTGAAAGCCTACCTTTGGCTTGGTCTTTCTTTTTCGAGGTCGCCTTCGGCCGTCCTCGTATTATTTTGTTGTTGGAAAGTCCACCTTCGGCTTGGTCTTTCTTTTTCGAGTTCGCCTTCGGTCGTCCTTGTATTATCTTGGGTTTGAAAGTCCACCTTCGGCTTGGTCTTTCTTTTCGAGTTCGCCTTCGGCCATCCTCGTGTTACCCTTTGTTTGAAAGTCCACCTTCGGCTTGCTCTTTCTTTTTCGAGGTCTCCTTCGGCCGTCCTCGTATTATCTTGGGTTTGAAAGTCCACGTACGGCTTGGCCTTTCTTTTCGAGTTTGCCTTTGGCCGTCCCCGTGTTACCCTTTGTTTGAAAGTCCACCTTCGGCTTGGTCTTTCTTTTTCGAGTTCGCCTTCGGCCGTCCTCGTATTATCTTAGGTTTGAAAGTCCACCTTCGGCTTGGTCTTTCTTTTCGAGTTCGCCTTCGTCCGTCCTCGCTTTACCCTTTATTTGAAAGCCTACCTTCGGCTTAGTCTTTCTTTTCGAGTTCGCCTTCGGCCGTCCTCGTATTATTTTGTTGTTTGAAAGTCCACCTTCGGCTTTGTCTTTCTTTTTCGAGTTTGCCTTTGGCCGTCTTTGTATTATCTTGGGTTTGAAAGTCCACCTTCGGCTTGGTCTTTCTTATCGAGTTCGCCTTCGGCCGTCCCCGTATTATCTTGGGTTTGAAAGTCCACCTTCGGCTTGATCTTTCTTTTCGAGTTCGCATTCGGCCGTCCTCGTGTTACCCTTTGTTTGAAAGTCCACCTTCGGCTTGGTCTTTCTTTTTCGAGGTCGCCTTCGGCCGTTCCCGTATTATCTTGGGTTTGAAAGTCCACCTTCGGCTTGGTCTTTCTTTTCGAGTTCGCCTTTGGCCGTCCTCGTGTTATCCTTTGTTTGAAAGTCCACCTTCGGCTTGGTATTTCTTTTTCGAGTTCGCCTTCGGCCGTCCTCGTATTATTTTGTTGTTGGAAAGTCCCCCTTCGGCTTGGTCTTTCTTTTTCGAGTTCGCCTTCGGTCGTCCTTGTATTATCTTGGGTTTGAAAGTCCACCTTCGGCTTGGTCTTTCTTTTCGAGTTCTCCTTCGGTCATCCTCGTGTTACCCTTTGTTTGAAAGTCCACCTTCGGCTTGGTCTTTCTTTTTCGAGGTCGCCTTCGGTCGTCCTCGTATTATCTTGGGTTTGAAAGTCCACCTTCGGCTTGGTCTTTCTTTTCGATTTCGCCTTTGGCCGTCCTCGTGTTACCCTTTGTTTGAAAGTCCACCTTCGGCTTGGTCTTTCTTTTTCGAGTTCGCCTTCGGCTGTCCTCGTATTAACTTAGGTTTGAAAGTCCACCTTCAGCTTGGTCTTTCTTTTCGAGTTCGCCTTCGTCCGTCCTCGCTTTACCCTTTATTTGAAAGCCTACCTTCGGCTTAGTCTTTCTTTTCGAGTTCGCCTTGGGCATCCTCGTGTTACCCTTTGTTTGAAAGTCCACCATCGGCTTGCTCTTTCTTTTTCGAGTTCGCCTTCGGCCGTCCTCGTATTATCTTGGGTTTGAAAGTCCACCATCGGCTTGGTCTTTCTTTTCGAGTTCGCCTTCGGCCGTCCTCGTGTTACCCTTTGTGTGAAAGTCTACCTTCGACTTGGTCTTTCTTTTCGAGTTCGCCTTCGGCCCTTGTCGTATTATCTTGGGTTTGAAAGTCCACCTTCGGTTGTTCTTTCTTTTCGAGTTCTCCTTCGGTCGTCCTCGTGTTACCCTTTTTTGAAAGTCCACCTTTCGGCTTGGTATTCCTTTTTCGAGTTCGCCTTCGGTCGTCCTCGTATTATCTTAGGTTTGAAAGTCCACCTTCGGCTTGGTATTTCTTTTCGAGTTCGCCTTCGGCCGTCCTCGTGTTACCCTTTGTTTGAAAGTCCACCTTCGGCTTGTCCTTTATCTTTTGAGGTAGCCTTCGGCCGTCCTCGTATTATCTTGGGTTTGAAAGTCCACCTTCGGCTTGGGCTTTCTTTTCGAGTTCGCCTTCGGCCATCCTCGTGTTACCCTTTGTTTGAAAGTCCACCTTCGGATTGGTCTTTATTTTTCGAGGTCGCCTTCGGCCGTCCTCGTATTATCTTGGGTTTGAAAGTCCACCTTCGGCTTGGTCTTTCTTTTCGAGTTCGCCTTTGACCGGCCTCGTGTTACCCTTTGTTTGAAAGTCCACCTTCGGCTTGGTCTTTCTTTTTCGAATTCGCCTTCGGCCGTCCTCGTATTATCTTGGGTTTGAAAGTCCACCATCGGCTTGGTCTTTCTTTTCGAGTTCGCCTTCGGTCGTCCTCGTGTTACCCTTTGTGTGAAAGTCTACCTTCGACATGGTCTTTCTTTTCGAGTTCGCCTTCGGCCATCGTCGTATTATCTTGGGTTTGAAAGTCCACCTTCGGGTTGGTCTTTCTTTTTCGAATTCGCCTTCGGCCGTCCTCGTATTATCTTGGGTTTGAAAGTCCACCATCGGCTTGGTCTTTCTTTTCGAGTTCGCCTTCGGCCGTCCTCGTGTTACCCTTTGTGTGAAAGTCTACCTTCGACTTGGACTTTCTTTTCGAGTTTGCCTTCGGCCGTGCTCGTATTATCTTAGGTTTGAAAGTCCACCTTCGACTTGGTCTTTCTTTTCGAGTTCGCCTTCGTCCATCCTCGCGTTACCCTTTATTTGAAAGCCTACCTACGGCTTAGTCTTTCTTTTCGAGTTCGCCTTCGGCCGTCCTCGTATTATTTTGTTGTTGGAAAGTCCACCTTCTGCTTGGTCTTTCTTTTGCGAGTTCGCATTCGGTCGTCCTTGTATTATCTTAGGTTTGAAAGTCCACCTTCGGCTTGGTTTTTCTTTTCGAGTTCGCCTTCGGCCATCCTCGTGTTACCCTTTGTTTGAAAGTCCACCTTCGGCTTGGCCTTTATCTTTTGAGGTAGCCTTCGGCCGTCCTCGTATTATCTTGGGTTTGAAAGTCCACCTTCGGCTTGGTCTTTCTTTTCGAGTTCGCCTTGGGCATCCTCGTGTTACCCTTTGTTTGAAAGTCCACCTTCGGCTTGGTCTTTCTTTTTCGAGTTCGCCTTCGGCTGTCCTCGTATTATCTTAGGTTTGAAAGTCCACCTTCAGCTTGGTCTTTATTTTCGAGTTCGCCTTCGTCCGTCCTCGCTTTACCCTTTATTTGAAAGCCTACCTTCGGCTTTGTCTTTCTTTTCGAGTTCGCCTTCGGCCGTCCTCGTATTATTTTGTTGTTTGAAAGTCCACCTTCGGCTTTGTCTTTCTTTTTCAAGTTTGCCTTTGGCCGCCTTTGTATTATCTTGGGTTTGAAAGTCCACTTTCGGCTTGGTCTTTCTTTTCGAGTTCCCCTTCGGCCGTCCCCGTATTATCTTGGGTTTGAAAGTCCACCTTCGGCTTGGTCTTTCTTTTTGAGTTCGCATTCGGCCGTCCTCGTGTTACCCTTTGTTTGAAAGTCCACCTTCGGCTTGGTCTTTCTTTTTCGAGGTCTCCTTCGGCCGTCCTCGTATTATCTTGGGTTTGAAAGTCCACATACGGCTTGGCCTTTCTTTTCGAGTTTGCCTTTGGCCGTCCTCGTGTTACCCTTTGTTTGAAAGTCCACCTTCGGCTTGGTCTTTCTTTTTCGAGTTCGCCTTCGGCCGTCCTCGTATTATCTTAGGTTTGAATGTCCACCTTCGGCTTGGTCTTTCTTTTCGAGTTCGCCTTCGTCCGTCCTCGCTTTATCCTTTATTTGAAAGCCTACCTTCGGCTTAGTCTTTCTTTTGGAGTTCGCCTTCGGCCGTCCTCGTATTATTTTGTTGTTTGAAAGTCCACCTTCGGCGTTGTCTTTCCTTTTCGAGTTTGCCTTTGGCCGCCTTTGTATTATCTTGGGTTTGAAAGTCCACCTTCGGCTTGGTCTTTCTTTTCGAGTTCGCCTTCGGCCATCCTCGTGTTACCCTTTGTTTGAAAGTCCACCTTCGGCTTGGCCTTTATCTTTTGAGGTAGCCTTCGGCCGTCCTCGTATTATCTTGGGTTTGAAAGTCCACCTTCGGCTTGGTCTTCCTTTTCGAGTTCGCCTTGCGCATCCTCGTGTTACCCTTTGTTTGAAAGTCCACCTTCGTCTTGGTCTTTCTTTTTCGAGGTCGCCTTCGGCCGTCCTCGTATTATCTTGGGTTTGAAAGTCCACCTTCGGCTTGGTCTTTATTTTCGAATTCGCCTTCGTCCATCCTCGCGTTACGCTTTATTTGAAAGCCTACCTTCGGCTTAGTCTTTCTTTTCGAGTTCGCCTTCGGCCGTCCTCGTATTATTTTGTTGTTGGAAAGTCCACCTTCGGCTTGGTCTTTCTTTTCGAGTTCGCCTTCGGCCATCCTCGTGTTACCCTTTTTTTGAAAGTCCACCTTCGGCTTGGCCTTTATCTTTTGAGGTAGCCTTCGGCCGTCCTCGTATTATCTTGGGTTTGAAAGTCCACCTTCGGCTTGGTCTTTCTTTTCGAGTTCGCCTTGGGCATCCTCGTGTTACCCTTTGTTTGAAAGTCCACCATCGGCTTGGTCTTTCTTTTTCGAGGTCGCCTTCGGCCGTCCTCGTATTATCTTGGGTTTGAAAGTTCACCTTCGGCTTGGTCTTTCTTTTCGAGTTCGCCTTCGTCCGTCCTCGCTTTACCCTTTATTTGAAAGCCTATCTTCGGCTTAGTCTTTCTTTTTGAGTTCGCCTTCGGCCGTCCTCGTATTATTTTGTTGTTTGAAAGTCCACCTTCGGCTTTGTCTTTCTTTTTCGAGTTTGCCTTTGGCCGCCTTTGTATTATCTTGGGTTTGAAAGCCCACCTTCGGCTTGGTCTTTCTTTTCGAGTTCGCCTTCGGCCATCCTCGTGTTACCCTTTGTTTGAAAGTCCACCTTCGGTTTGGCCTTTATCTTTTGAGGTAGCCTTCGGCCGTCCTCGTATTATCTTGGGTTTGAAAGTCCACCTTCGGCTTGGTCTTCCTTTTCGAGTTCGCCTTGGGCATCCTCGTGTTACCCTTTGTTTGAAAGTCCACCTTCGGCTTGGTCTTTCTTTTTCGAGGTCGCCTTCGGCCGTCCTCGTATTATCTTGGGTTTGAAAGTCCACCTTCGGCTTGGTCTTTATTTTCGAATTCGCCTTCGTCCATCCTCGCGTTACCCTTTATTTGAAAGCCTACCTTCGGCTTAGTCTTTCTTTTCGAGTTCGCCTTCGGCCGTCCTCGTATTATTTTGTTGTTGGAAAGTCCACCTTCGGCTTGGTCTTTCTTTTCGAGTTCGCCTTCGGCCATCCTCGTGTTACCCTTTGTTTGAAAGTCCACCTTCGGCTTGGCCTTTATCTTTTGAGGTAGCCTTCGGCCGTCCTCGTATTATCTTGGGTTTGAAAGTCCACCTTCGGCTTGGTCTTTATTTTCGAATTCGCCTTCGTCCATCCTCGCGTTACCCTTTATTTGAAAGCCTACCTTCGGCTTAGTCTTTCTTTTCGAGTTCGCCTTCGGCCGTCCTCGTATTATTTTGTTGTTGGAAAGTCCACCTTCGGCTTGGTCTTTCTTTTCGAGTTCGCCTTCGGCCATCCTCGTGTTACCCTTTTTTTGAAAGTCCACCTTCGGCTTGGCCTTTATCTTTTGAGGTAGCCTTCGGCCGTCCTCGTATTATCTTGGGTTTGAAAGTCCACCTTCGGCTTGGTCTTTCTTTTCGAGTTCGCCTTGGGCATCCTCGTGTTACCCTTTGTTTGAAAGTCCACCATCGGCTTGGTCTTTCTTTTTCGAGGTCGCCTTCGGCCGTCCTCGTATTATCTTGGGTTTGAAAGTTCACCTTCGGCTTGGTCTTTCTTTTCGAGTTCGCCTTCGTCCGTCCTCGCTTTACCCTTTATTTGAAAGCCTATCTTCGGCTTAGTCTTTCTTTTTGAGTTCGCCTTCGGCCGTCCTCGTATTATTTTGTTGTTTGAAAGTCCACCTTCGGCTTTGTCTTTCTTTTTCGAGTTTGCCTTTGGCCGCCTTTGTATTATCTTGGGTTTGAAAGTCCACCTTCGGCTTGGTCTTTCTTTTCGAGTTCGCCTTCGGCCATCCTCGTGTTACCCTTTGTTTGAAAGTCCACCTTCGGTTTGGCCTTTATCTTTTGAGGTAGCCTTCGGCCGTCCTCGTATTATCTTGGGTTTGAAAGTCCACCTTCGGCTTTGTCTTCCTTTTCGAGATCGCCTTGGGCATCCTCGTGTTACCCTTTGTTTGAAAGTCCACCTTCGGCTTGGTCTTTCTTTTTCGAGGTCGCCTTCGGCCGTCCTCGTATTATCTTGGGTTTGAAAGTCCACCTTCGGCTTGGTCTTTATTTTCGAATTCGCCTTCGTCCATCCTCGCGTTACCCTTTATTTGAAAGCCTACCTTCGGCTTAGTCTTTCTTTTCGAGTTCGCCTTCGGCCGTCCTCGTATTATTTTGTTGTTGGAAAGTCCACCTTCGGCTTGGTCTTTCTTTTCGAGTTCGCCTTCGGCCATCCTCGTGTTACCCTTTGTTTGAAAGTCCACCTTCGGCTTGGCCTTTATCTTTTGAGGTAGCCTTCGGCCGTCCTCGTATTATCTTGGGTTTGAAAGTCCACCTTCGGCTTGGTCTTTCTTTTCGAGTTCGCCTTGGGCATCCTCGTGTTACCCTTTGTTTGAAAGTCCACCATCGGCTTGGTCTTTCTTTTTCGAGGTCGCCTTCGGCCGTCCTCGTATTATCTTGGGTTTGAAAGTTCACCTTCGGCTTGGTCTTTCTTTTCGAGTTCGCCTTCGTCCGTCCTCGCTTTACCCTTTATTTGAAAGCCTACCTTCGGCTTAGTCTTTCTTTTCGAGTTCGCCTTCGGCCGTCCTCGTATTATTTTGTTGTTTGAAAGTCCACCTTCGGCTTTGTCTTTCTTTTTCGAGTTTGCCTTTGGCCGCCTTTGTATTATCTTGGGTTTGAAAGTCCACCTTCGGCTTGGTCTTTCTTTTCGAGTTCGCCTTTGGCCGTCCTAGTGTTACCCTTTGTTTGAAAGTACACCTTCGGCTTGGTCTTTCTTTTTCGAGTTCGCCTTCGGTCGTCCTTGTATTATCTTGGGTTTGAAAGTCCACCTTCGGCTTGGTCTTTCTTTTCGAGTTCGCCTTCGGCCATCCTCGCGTTACCCTTTATTTGAAAGCCTACCTTCGGCTTGGTCTTTCTTTTTCGAGGTCGCCTTCGGCCGTCCTCGTATTATTTTGTTGTTGGAAAGTCCACCTTCGGCTTGGTCTTTCTTTTTCGAGTTCGCCTTCGGTCGTCCTTGTATTATCTTGGGTTTGAAAGTCCACCTTCGGCTTGGTCTTTCTTTTCGGGTTCGCCTTCGGCCATCCTCGTGTTACCCTTTGTTTGAAAGTCCACCTTCGGCTAGGTCTTTCTTTTTCGAGGTCTCCTTCGGCCGTCCTCGTATTATCTTGGGTTTGAAAGTCCACATACGGCTTGGCCTTTCTTTTCGAGTTTGCCTTTGGCCGTCCTCGTGTTACACTTTATTTGAAAGTCCACCTTCGGCTTGGTCTTTCTTTTTCGAGTTCGCCTTCGGCCGTCTTCGTATTATCTTAGGTTTGAAAGTCCACCTTCGGCTTGGTCTTTCTTTTCGAGTTCGCCTTCGTCCGTCCTCGCTTTACCCTTTATTTGAAAGCCTACCTTCGTCTTAGTCTTTCTTTTCGAGTTCGCCTTCGGCCGTCCTCGTATTATTTTGTTGTTTGAAAGTCCACCTTCGACTTTATCTTTCTTTTTCGAGTTTGCCTTTGGCCGCCTATGTATTATCTTGGGTTTGAAAGTCCACCTTCGGCTTGGTCTTTCTTTTCGAGTTCGCCTTCGGCCGTCCCCGTATTATCTTGGGTTTGAAAGTCCACCTTCGGCTTGGTCTTTCTTTTCGAGTTCGTATTCGGCCGTCCTCGTGTTACCCTTTGTTTGAAAGTCCACCTTCGGCTTGGTCTTTCTTTTTTAAGGTCGCCTTCGGCTGTTCCCGTATTATCTTGGGTTTGAAAGTCCACCTTCGGCTTGGTCTTTCTTTTCGAGTTCGCCTTTGGCCGTCCTAGTGTTACCCTTTGTTTGAAAGTCCACCTTCGGCTTGGTCTTTCTTTTTCGAGTTCGCCTTCGGCCGTCCTCGTATTATTTTGTTGTTGAAAAGTCCACCTTCGGCTTGGTCTTTCTTTTTCGAGTTCGCCTTCAGTCGTCCTTGTATTATCTTGGGTTTGAAAGTCCACCTTTGGCTTGGTCTTTCTTTTCGAGTTCGCCTTCGGCCATCCTCGCGTTACCCTTTATTTGAAAGCCTACCTTTGGCTTGGTCTTTCTTTTTCGAGGTCGCCTTCGGCCGTCCTCGTATTATTTTGTTGTTGGAAAGTCCACCTTCGGCTTGGTCTTTCTTTTTCGAGTTCGCCTTCGGTCGTCCTTGTATTATCTTGGGTTTGAAAGTCCACCTTCGGCTTGGTCTTTCTTTTTCGAGGTCGCCTTCGGCCGTCCTCGTATTATCTTGGGTTTGAAAGTCCACCTTCGGCTTGGTCTTTATTTTCGAATTCGCCTTCGTCCATCCTCGCTTTACCCTTTATTTGAAAGCCTACCTTCGGCTTAGTCTTTCTTTTCGAGTTCGCCTTCGGCCGTCCTCGTATTATTTTGTTGTTGGAAAGTCCACCTTCGGCTTGGTCTTTCTTTTCGAGTTCGCCTTCGGCCATCCTCGTGTTACCCTTTGTTTGAAAGTCCACCTTCGGCTTGGCCTTTATCTTTTGAGGTAGCCTTCGGCCGTCCTCGTATTATCTTGGGTTTGAAAGTCCACCTTCGGCTTGGTCTTTCTTTTCGAGTTCGCCTTGGGCATCCTCGTGTTACCCTTTGTTTGAAAGTCCACCTTCGGCTTGGTCTTTCTTTTTCGAGTTCGCCTTCGGCTGTCCTCGTATTATCTTAGGTTTGAAAGTCCACCTTCAGCTTGGTCTTTCTTTTCGAGTTCGCCTTCGTCCGTCCTCGCTTTACCCTTTATTTGAAAGCCTACCTTCGACTTTGTCTTTCTTTTCGAGTTCGCCTTCGGCCGTCCTCGTATTATTTTGTTGTTTGAAAGTCCACCTTCGGCTTTGTCTTTCTTTTTCGAGTTTTCCTTTTGCCGCCTTTGTATTATCTTGGGTTTGAAAGCCCACTTTCGGCTTGGTCTTTCTTTTCGAGTTCCCCTTCGGCCGTCCCCGTATTATCCTGGGTTTGAAAGTCCACCTTCGGCTTGGTCTTTCTTTTTGAGTTCGCATTCGGCCGTCCTCGTGTTACCCTTTGTTTGAAAGTCCACCTTCGGCTTGGTCTTTCTTTTTCGAGGTCTCATTCGGCCGTCCTCGTATTATCTTGGGTTTGAAAGTCCACATACGGCTTGGCCTTTCTTTTCGAGTTTGCCTTTGGCCGTCCTCGTGTTACCCTTTGTTTGAAAGTCCATCTTCGGCTTGGTCTTTCTTTTTCGAGTTCGCCTTTGGCCGTCCTCGTATTATCTTAGGTTTGAAAGTCCACCTTCGGCTTGGTCTTTCTTTTCGAGTTCGCCTTCGTCCGTCCTCGCTTTACCCTTTATTTGAAAGCCTATCTTTGGCTTAGTCTTTCTTTTTGAGTTCGCCTTCGGCCGTCCTCGTATTATTTTGTTGTTTGAAAGTCCACCTTCGGCTTTGTCTTTCTTTTTCGAGTTTTCCTTTTGCCGCCTTTGTATTATCTTGGGTTTGAAAGTCCACCTTCGGCTTGGTCTTTCTTTTCGAGTTCGCCTTCGGCCATCCTCGTGTTACCCTTTATTTGAAAGTCCACCTTCGGCTTGGCCTTTATCTTTTGAGGTAGCCTTCGGCCGTCCTCGTATTATCTTGGGTTTGAAAGTCCACCTTCGGCTTGGTCTTCCTTTTCGAGTTCGCCTTGCGCATCCTCGTGTTACCCTTTGTTTGAAAGTCCACCTTCGTCTTGGTCTTTCTTTTTCGAGGTCGCCTTCGGCCGTCCTCGTATTATCTTGGGTTTGAAAGTCCACCTTCGGCTTGGTCTTTATTTTCGAATTCGCCTTCGTCCATCCTCGCGTTACGCTTTATTTGAAAGCCTACCTTCGGCTTAGTCTTTCTTTTCGAGTTCGCCTTCGGCCGTCCTCGTATTATTTTGTTGTTGGAAAGTCCACCTTCGGCTTGGTCTTTCTTTTCGAGTTCGCCTTCGGCCATCCTCGTGTTACCCTTTTTTTGAAAGTCCACCTTCGGCTTGGCCTTTATCTTTTGAGGTAGCCTTCGGCCGTCCTCGTATTATCTTGGGTTTGAAAGTCCACCTTCGGCTTGGTCTTTCTTTTCGAGTTCGCCTTGGGCATCCTCGTGTTACCCTTTGTTTGAAAGTCCACCATCGGCTTGGTCTTTCTTTTTCGAGGTCGCCTTCGGCCGTCCTCGTATTATCTTGGGTTTGAAAGTTCACCTTCGGCTTGGTCTTTCTTTTCGAGTTCGCCTTCGTCCGTCCTCGCTTTACCCTTTATTTGAAAGCCTATCTTCGGCTTAGTCTTTCTTTTTGAGTTCGCCTTCGGCCGTCCTCGTATTATTTTGTTGTTTGAAAGTCCACCTTCGGCTTTGTCTTTCTTTTTCGAGTTTGCCTTTGGCCGCCTTTGTATTATCTTGGGTTTGAAAGCCCACCTTCGGCTTGGTCTTTCTTTTCGAGTTCGCCTTCGGCCATCCTCGTGTTACCCTTTGTTTGAAAGTCCACCTTCGGTTTGGCCTTTATCTTTTGAGGTAGCCTTCGGCCGTCCTCGTATTATCTTGGGTTTGAAAGTCCACCTTCGGCTTGGTCTTCCTTTTCGAGTTCGCCTTGGGCATCCTCGTGTTACCCTTTGTTTGAAAGTCCACCTTCGGCTTGGTCTTTCTTTTTCGAGGTCGCCTTCGGCCGTCCTCGTATTATCTTGGGTTTGAAAGTCCACCTTCGGCTTGGTCTTTATTTTCGAATTCGCCTTCGTCCATCCTCGCGTTACCCTTTATTTGAAAGCCTACCTTCGGCTTAGTCTTTCTTTTCGAGTTCGCCTTCGGCCGTCCTCGTATTATTTTGTTGTTGGAAAGTCCACCTTCGGCTTGGTCTTTCTTTTCGAGTTCGCCTTCGGCCATCCTCGTGTTACCCTTTGTTTGAAAGTCCACCTTCGGCTTGGCCTTTATCTTTTGAGGTAGCCTTCGGCCGTCCTCGTATTATCTTGGGTTTGAAAGTCCACCTTCGGCTTGGTCTTTATTTTCGAATTCGCCTTCGTCCATCCTCGCGTTACCCTTTATTTGAAAGCCTACCTTCGGCTTAGTCTTTCTTTTCGAGTTCGCCTTCGGCCGTCCTCGTATTATTTTGTTGTTGGAAAGTCCACCTTCGGCTTGGTCTTTCTTTTCGAGTTCGCCTTCGGCCATCCTCGTGTTACCCTTTTTTTGAAAGTCCACCTTCGGCTTGGCCTTTATCTTTTGAGGTAGCCTTCGGCCGTCCTCGTATTATCTTGGGTTTGAAAGTCCACCTTCGGCTTGGTCTTTCTTTTCGAGTTCGCCTTGGGCATCCTCGTGTTACCCTTTGTTTGAAAGTCCACCATCGGCTTGGTCTTTCTTTTTCGAGGTCGCCTTCGGCCGTCCTCGTATTATCTTGGGTTTGAAAGTTCACCTTCGGCTTGGTCTTTCTTTTCGAGTTCGCCTTCGTCCGTCCTCGCTTTACCCTTTATTTGAAAGCCTATCTTCGGCTTAGTCTTTCTTTTTGAGTTCGCCTTCGGCCGTCCTCGTATTATTTTGTTGTTTGAAAGTCCACCTTCGGCTTTGTCTTTCTTTTTCGAGTTTGCCTTTGGCCGCCTTTGTATTATCTTGGGTTTGAAAGTCCACCTTCGGCTTGGTCTTTCTTTTCGAGTTCGCCTTCGGCCATCCTCGTGTTACCCTTTGTTTGAAAGTCCACCTTCGGTTTGGCCTTTATCTTTTGAGGTAGCCTTCGGCCGTCCTCGTATTATCTTGGGTTTGAAAGTCCACCTTCGGCTTTGTCTTCCTTTTCGAGATCGCCTTGGGCATCCTCGTGTTACCCTTTGTTTGAAAGTCCACCTTCGGCTTGGTCTTTCTTTTTCGAGGTCGCCTTCGGCCGTCCTCGTATTATCTTGGGTTTGAAAGTCCACCTTCGGCTTGGTCTTTATTTTCGAATTCGCCTTCGTCCATCCTCGCGTTACCCTTTATTTGAAAGCCTACCTTCGGCTTAGTCTTTCTTTTCGAGTTCGCCTTCGGCCGTCCTCGTATTATTTTGTTGTTGGAAAGTCCACCTTCGGCTTGGTCTTTCTTTTCGAGTTCGCCTTCGGCCATCCTCGTGTTACCCTTTGTTTGAAAGTCCACCTTCGGCTTGGCCTTTATCTTTTGAGGTAGCCTTCGGCCGTCCTCGTATTATCTTGGGTTTGAAAGTCCACCTTCGGCTTGGTCTTTCTTTTCGAGTTCGCCTTGGGCATCCTCGTGTTACCCTTTGTTTGAAAGTCCACCATCGGCTTGGTCTTTCTTTTTCGAGGTCGCCTTCGGCCGTCCTCGTATTATCTTGGGTTTGAAAGTTCACCTTCGGCTTGGTCTTTCTTTTCGAGTTCGCCTTCGTCCGTCCTCGCTTTACCCTTTATTTGAAAGCCTACCTTCGGCTTAGTCTTTCTTTTCGAGTTCGCCTTCGGCCGTCCTCGTATTATTTTGTTGTTTGAAAGTCCACCTTCGGCTTTGTCTTTCTTTTTCGAGTTTGCCTTTGGCCGCCTTTGTATTATCTTGGGTTTGAAAGTCCACCTTCGGCTTGGTCTTTCTTTTCGAGTTCGCCTTTGGCCGTCCTAGTGTTACCCTTTGTTTGAAAGTACACCTTCGGCTTGGTCTTTCTTTTTCGAGTTCGCCTTCGGTCGTCCTTGTATTATCTTGGGTTTGAAAGTCCACCTTCGGCTTGGTCTTTCTTTTCGAGTTCGCCTTCGGCCATCCTCGCGTTACCCTTTATTTGAAAGCCTACCTTCGGCTTGGTCTTTCTTTTTCGAGGTCGCCTTCGGCCGTCCTCGTATTATTTTGTTGTTGGAAAGTCCACCTTCGGCTTGGTCTTTCTTTTTCGAGTTCGCCTTCGGTCGTCCTTGTATTATCTTGGGTTTGAAAGTCCACCTTCGGCTTGGTCTTTCTTTTCGGGTTCGCCTTCGGCCATCCTCGTGTTACCCTTTGTTTGAAAGTCCACCTTCGGCTAGGTCTTTCTTTTTCGAGGTCTCCTTCGGCCGTCCTCGTATTATCTTGGGTTTGAAAGTCCACATACGGCTTGGCCTTTCTTTTCGAGTTTGCCTTTGGCCGTCCTCGTGTTACACTTTATTTGAAAGTCCACCTTCGGCTTGGTCTTTCTTTTTCGAGTTCGCCTTCGGCCGTCTTCGTATTATCTTAGGTTTGAAAGTCCACCTTCGGCTTGGTCTTTCTTTTCGAGTTCGCCTTCGTCCGTCCTCGCTTTACCCTTTATTTGAAAGCCTACCTTCGTCTTAGTCTTTCTTTTCGAGTTCGCCTTCGGCCGTCCTCGTATTATTTTGTTGTTTGAAAGTCCACCTTCGACTTTATCTTTCTTTTTCGAGTTTGCCTTTGGCCGCCTATGTATTATCTTGGGTTTGAAAGTCCACCTTCGGCTTGGTCTTTCTTTTCGAGTTCGCCTTCGGCCGTCCCCGTATTATCTTGGGTTTGAAAGTCCACCTTCGGCTTGGTCTTTCTTTTCGAGTTCGTATTCGGCCGTCCTCGTGTTACCCTTTGTTTGAAAGTCCACCTTCGGCTTGGTCTTTCTTTTTTAAGGTCGCCTTCGGCTGTTCCCGTATTATCTTGGGTTTGAAAGTCCACCTTCGGCTTGGTCTTTCTTTTCGAGTTCGCCTTTGGCCGTCCTAGTGTTACCCTTTGTTTGAAAGTCCACCTTCGGCTTGGTCTTTCTTTTTCGAGTTCGCCTTCGGCCGTCCTCGTATTATTTTGTTGTTGAAAAGTCCACCTTCGGCTTGGTCTTTCTTTTTCGAGTTCGCCTTCAGTCGTCCTTGTATTATCTTGGGTTTGAAAGTCCACCTTTGGCTTGGTCTTTCTTTTCGAGTTCGCCTTTGGCCATCCTCGCGTTACCCTTTATTTGAAAGCCTACCTTTGGCTTGGTCTTTCTTTTTCGAGGTCGCCTTCGGCCGTCCTCGTATTATTTTGTTGTTGGAAAGTCCACCTTCGGCTTGGTCTTTCTTTTTCGAGTTCGCCTTCGGTCGTCCTTGTATTATCTTGGGTTTGAAAGTCCACCTTCGGCTTGGTCTTTCTTTTTCGAGGTCGCCTTCGGCCGTCCTCGTATTATCTTGGGTTTGAAAGTCCACCTTCGGCTTGGTCTTTATTTTCGAATTCGCCTTCGTCCATCCTCGCTTTACCCTTTATTTGAAAGCCTACCTTCGGCTTAGTCTTTCTTTTCGAGTTCGCCTTCGGCCGTCCTCGTATTATTTTGTTGTTGGAAAGTCCACCTTCGGCTTGGTCTTTCTTTTCGAGTTCGCCTTCGGCCATCCTCGTGTTACCCTTTGTTTGAAAGTCCACCTTCGGCTTGGCCTTTATCTTTTGAGGTAGCCTTCGGCCGTCCTCGTATTATCTTGGGTTTGAAAGTCCACCTTCGGCTTGGTCTTTCTTTTCGAGTTCGCCTTGGGCATCCTCGTGTTACCCTTTGTTTGAAAGTCCACCTTCGGCTTGGTCTTTCTTTTTCGAGTTCGCCTTCGGCTGTCCTCGTATTATCTTAGGTTTGAAAGTCCACCTTCAGCTTGGTCTTTCTTTTCGAGCTCGCCTTCGTCCGTCCTCGCTTTACCCTTTATTTGAAAGCCTACCTTCGACTTTGTCTTTCTTTTCGAGTTCGCCTTCGGCCGTCCTCGTATTATTTTGTTGTTTGAAAGTCCACCTTCGGCTTTGTCTTTCTTTTTCGAGTTTTCCTTTTGCCGCCTTTGTATTATCTTGGGTTTGAAAGCCCACTTTCGGCTTGGTCTTTCTTTTCGAGTTCCCCTTCGGCCGTCCCCGTATTATCCTGGGTTTGAAAGTCCACCTTCGGCTTGGTCTTTCTTTTTGAGTTCGCATTCGGCCGTCCTCGTGTTACCCTTTGTTTGAAAGTCCACCTTCGGCTTGGTCTTTCTTTTTCGAGGTCTCATTCGGCCGTCCTCGTATTATCTTGGGTTTGAAAGTCCACATACGGCTTGGCCTTTCTTTTCGAGTTTGCCTTTGGCCGTCCTCGTGTTACCCTTTGTTTGAAAGTCCATCTTCGGCTTGGTCTTTCTTTTTCGAGTTCGCCTTTGGCCGTCCTCGTATTATCTTAGGTTTGAAAGTCCACCTTCGGCTTGGTCTTTCTTTTCGAGTTCGCCTTCGTCCGTCCTCGCTTTACCCTTTATTTGAAAGCCTATCTTTGGCTTAGTCTTTCTTTTTGAGTTCGCCTTCGGCCGTCCTCGTATTATTTTGTTGTTTGAAAGTCCACCTTCGGCTTTGTCTTTCTTTTTCGAGTTTTCCTTTTGCCGCCTTTGTATTATCTTGGGTTTGAAAGTCCACCTTCGGCTTGGTCTTTCTTTTCGAGTTCGCCTTCGGCCATCCTCGTGTTACCCTTTATTTGAAAGTCCACCTTCGGCTTGGCCTTTATCTTTTGAGGTAGCCTTCGGCCGTCCTCGTATTATCTTGGGTTTGAAAGTCCACCTTCGGCTTGGTCTTCCTTTTCGAGTTCGCCTTGGGCATCCTCGTGTTACCCTTTGTTTGAAAGTCCACCTTCGGCTTGGTCTTTCTTTTTCGAGGTCGCCTTCGGCCGTCCTCGTATTATCTTGGGTTTGAAAGTCCACCTTCGGCTTGGTCTTTATTTTCGAATTCGCCTTCGTCCATTCTCGCGTTACCCTTTATTTGAAAGCCTACCTTCGGCTTAGTCTTTCTTTTCGAGGTCGCCTTCGGCCGTCCTCGTATTATTTTGTTGTTGGAAAGTCCACCTTCGGCTTGGTCTTTCTTTTCGAGTTCGCCTTCGGCCATCCTCGTGTTACCCTTTGTTTGAAAGTCCACCTTCGGCTTGTCCTTTATCTTTTGAGGTAGCCTTCGGCCGTCCTCGTATTATCTTGTGTTTGAAAGTCCACCTTCGGCTTGGTCTTTCTTTTCGAGTTCGCCTTGGGCATCCTCGTGTTACCCTTTGTTTGAAAGTCCACCATCGGCTTGGTCTTTCTTTTTCGAGGTCGCCTTCGGCCGTCCTCGTATTATCTTGGGTTTGAAAGTTCAGCTTCGGCTTGGTCTTTCTTTTCGAGTTCGCCTTCGTCCGTCCTCGCTTTACCCTTTATTTGAAAGCCTACCTTCGGCTTAGTCTTTCTTTTCGAGTTCGCCTTCGGCCGTCCTCGTATTATTTTGTTGTTTGAAAGTCCACCTTCGGCTTTGTCTTTCTTTTTCGAGTTTGCCTTTGGCCGCCTTTGTATTATCTTGGGTTTAAAAGTCCACCTTCGGCTTGGTCTTTCTTTTCGAGTTCGCCTTCGGCCGTCCCCGTATTATCTTGGGTTTGAAAGTCCACCTTCGGCTTGGTCTTTCTTTTCGAGTTCGCATTCGGCCGTCCTCGTGTTACCCTTTGTTTGAAAGTCCACCTTCGGCTTGGTCTTTCTTTTTTGAGGTCGCCTTCGGCCGTTCCCGTATTATCTTGGGTTTGAAAGTCCACCTTCGGCTTGGTCTTTCTTTTCGAGTTCGCCTTTGGCCGTCCTAGTGTTACCCTTTGTTTGAAAGTACACATTCGGCTTGGTCTTTCTTTTTCGAGTTCGCCCTCGGTCGTCCTTGTATTATCTTGGGTTTGAAAGTCCACCTTCGGCTTGGTCTTTCTTTTCGAGTTCGCCTTCGGCCATCCTCGCGTTACCCTTTATTTGAAAGCCTACCTTCGGCTTGGTCTTTCTTTTTCGAGGTCGCCTTCGGCCGTCCTCGTATTATTTTGTTGTTGGAAAGTCCACCTTCGACTTGGTTTTTCTTTTTCGAGTTCGCCTTCGGTCGTCCTTGTATTATCTTGGGTTTGAAAGTCCACCTTCGGCTTGGTCTTTCTTTTCGGGTTCGCCTTCGGCCATCCTCGTGTTACCCTTTGTTTGAAAGTCCACCTTCGGCTAGGTCTTTCTTTTTCGAGGTCTCCTTCGGCCGTCCTCGTATTATCTTGGGTTTGAAAGTCCACATACGGCTTGGCCTTTCTTTTCGAGTTTGCCTTTGGCCGTCCTCGTGTTACACTTTGTTTGAAAGTCCACCTTCGGCTTGGTCTTTCTTTTTCGAGTTCGCCTTCGGCCGTCCTCGTATTATCTTAGGTTTGAAAGTCCACCTTCGGCTTGGTCTTTCTTTTCGAGTTCGCCTTCGGCCGTCCTCGTATTATTTTGTTGTTTGAAAGTCCACCTTCGACTTTATCTTTCTTTTTGGAGTTTGCCTTTGGCCGCCTATGTATTATCTTGGGTTTGAAAGTCCACCTTCGGCTTGGTCTTTCTTTTCGAGTTCGCCTTCGGCCGTCCCCGTATTATCTTGGGTTTGAATGTCCACCTTCGGCTTGGTCTTTCTTTTCGAGTTCGTATTCGGCCGTCCTCGTGTTACCCTTTGTTTGAAAGTCCACCTTCGGCTTGGTCTTTCTTTTTTAAGGTCGCCTTCGGCCGTTCCCGTATTATCTTGGGTTTGAAAATCCACCTTCGGCTTGGTCTTTCTTTTCGAATTCGCCTTTGGCCGTCCTAGTGTTACCCTTTGTTTGAAAGTCCACCTTCGGCTTGGTCTTTCTTTTTCGAGTTCGCCTTCGGCCGTCCTCGTATTATTTTGTTGTTGGAAAGTCCACCTTCGGCTTGGTCTTTCTTTTTCGAGTTCGCCTTCGGTCGTCCTTGTATTATCTTGGGTTTGAAAGTCCACCTTTGGCTTGGTCTTTCTTTTCGAGTTCGCCTTCGGCCATCCTCGCGTTACCCTTTATTTGAAAGCCTACCTTTGGCTTGGTCTTTCTTTTTCGAGGTCGCCTTCGGCCGTCCTCGTATTATTTTGTTGTTGGAAAGTCCACCTTCGGCTTGGTCTTTCTTTTTCTAGTTCGCCTTCGGTCGTCCTTGTATTATCTTGGGTTTGAAAGTCCACCTTCGGCTTGGTCTTTCTTTTCGAGTTCGCCTTCGGCCATCCTCGTGTTACCCTTTGTTTGAAAGTCCACCTTTGGCTTGGTCTTTCTTTTTCGAGGTCTCCTTCGGCCGTCCTCGTATTATCTTGGGTTTGAAAGTCCACGTACGGCTTGGCCTTTCTTTTCGAGTTTGCCTTTGGCCGTCCCCGTGTTACCCTTTGTTTGAAAGTCCACCTTCGGCTTGGTCTTTCTTTTTCGAGTTCGCCTTCGGCCGTCCTCGTATTATCTTAGGGTTGAAAGTCCACCTTCGGCTTGGTCTTTCTTTTCGAGTTCGCCTTCGTCCGTCCTCGCTATACCCTTTATTTGAAAGCCTACCTTCGGCTTAGTCTTTCTTTTCGAGTTCGCCTTCGGCCGTCCTCGTATTATTTTGTTGTTTGAAATTCCACCTTCGGCTTTGTCTTTCTTTTTCGAGTTTGCCTTTGGCCGTCTTTGTATTATCTTGGGTTTGAAAGTCCACCTTCGGCTTGGTCTTTCTTTTCGAGTTCGCCTTCGGCCGTCCCCGTATTATCTTGGGTTTGAAAGTCCACCTTCGGGTTGATCTTTCTTTTCGAGTTCGAATTCGACCGTCCTCGTGTTACCCTTTGTTTGAAAGTCCACCTTCGGCTTGGTCTTTCTTTTTCTAGGTCGCCTTCGGCCGTTCCCGTATTATCTTGGGTTTGAAAGTCCACCTTCGGCTTGGTCTTTCTTTTCGAGTTCGCCTTTGGCCGTCCTCGTGTTATCCTTTGTTTGAAAGTCCACCTTCGGCTTGGTCTTTCTTTTTCGAGTTCGCCTTCGGCCGTCCTCGTATTATTTTGTTGTTGGAAAGTCCACCTTCGGCTTGCTCTTTCTTTTTCGAGTTCGCCTTCGGTCGTCCTTGTATTATCTTGGGTTTGAAAGTCCACCTTCGGCTTGGTCTTTCTTTTCGAGTTCTCCTTCGGCCATCCTCGTGTTACCCTTTGTTTGAAAGTCCACCTTCGGCTTGGTCTTTCTTTTTCGAGGTCGCCTTCTGCCATCCTCATTTTATCTTGGTTTTGAAAGTCCACCTACGGCTTGGTCTTTCTTTTCGAGTTCGCCTTTGGCCGTCCTCGTGTTACCCTTTGTTTGAGAGTCCACCTTCGGCATGGTCTTTCTTTTTCGAGTTCGCCTTCGGCCGTCCTCGTATTATCTTAGGTTTGAAAGTCCACCTTCGGCTTGGTCTTTCTTTTCGAGTTCGCCTTCGGCCGTCCTCGCTTTACCCTTTATTTGAAAGCCTACCTTCGGCTTAGTCTTTCTTTTCGAGTTCGCCTTCGGCCGTCCTCGTATTATTTTGTTGTCTGAAAGTCCACCTTCGGCTTTGTCTTTCTTTTTTTCGAGTTCGCCTTCGGCCGTCCTTGTATTATCTTGGGTTTGAAAGTCCACCTTCGGCTTGGTCTTTCTTTTCGAGTTCGCCTTCGGCCGTCCCCGTATTATCTTGGGTTTGAAAGTCCACCTTCGGCTTGGTCTTTTTTTTAGAGTTCGCCTTCGGCCGTCCTCGCGTTAGCCTTTGTTTGAAAGTCTACCTTCGGCTTAGTCTTTCTTTTAGAGTTCACCTTAGGTTGTCCTCGTATTATTTTGTTGTTGGAAAATCCACCTTCGGCTTGATCTTTCTTTTCGAGTTCGCCTTCGGCCGTCCTCGTGTTACCCTTTGTTTGAATCGGCCGTCCTCGTATTATCTTGGGTTTGAAAGTCCACCTTCGGCTTGGCCTTTCTTTTCGAGTTCGCCTTCGGCCATCCTCGCTTTACCCTTTCTTTGAAAGCCTACCTTCGGCTTAGTCTTTCTTTTCGAGTTCGCCTTCGCCCGTCCTCGTATTATTTTGTTGTCTGAAAGTCCACCTTCGGCTTTGTCTTTCTTTTTTTCGAGTTCGCCTTCGGCCGTCCTTGTATTATCTTGGGTTTGAAAGTCCACCTTCGGCTTGGTCTTTCTTTTCGAGTTCGCCTTTGGTCGTCCTTGTATTATCTTGGGTTTGAAAGTCCACCTTCGGCTTGGTCTTTCTTTCGAGTTCGCCTTCGGCCGTCCTCATGTTACCCTTTGTTTGAAAATCTACCTTCGGCTTAGTCTTTCTTTTCAAGTTCGCCTTCGGCCATCCTCATATTATTTTGTTGTTGGAAAGTCCACCTATGGCTTGGTCTTTCTTTTCGAGTTCGCCTTCGGCCGTCCTCGTGTTACCCTTTGTTTGAAGTCCACCGTCCTCATATTATCTTGGGTTTGAAAGTCCACCATCGGCTTGGTCTTTCTTTTCGATTTCGCCTTCGGCCGTCCTCGTGTTACCCTTTGTGTGAAAGTCTACCTTCGACTTGGTCTTTCTTTTCGAGTTCGCCTTCGGCCCTTGTCGTATTATCTTGGGTTTGAAAGTCACCCTTCGGTTGTTCTTTCTTTTCGAGTTCTCCTTCGGCCGTCCTCGTGTTACCCTTTGTTTGAAAGTCCACCTTCGGCTTGGTCTTTCTTTTTCGAGGTCTCCTTCGGCCGTCCTCGTATTATCTTGGGTTTGAAAGTCCACGTACGGCTTGGCCTTTCTTTTCGAGGTTGCCTTTGGCCGTCCCCGTGTTACCCTTTGTTTGAAAGTCCACCTTCGGCTTGGTCTTTCTTTTTCGAGTTCGCCTTCGGCCGTCCTCGTATTATCTTAGGGTTGAAAGTCCACCTTCGGCTTGGTCTTTCTTTTCGAGTTCGCCTTCGTCCGTCCTCGCTTTACCCTTTATTTGAAAGCCTACCTTCGGCTTAGTCTTTCTTTTCGAGTTCGCCTTCGGCCGTCCTCGTATTATTTTGTTGTTTGAAATTCCACCTTCGGCTTTGTCTTTCTTTTTCGAGTTTGCCTTTGGCCGTCTTTGTATTATCTTGGGTTTGAAAGTCCACCTTCGGCTTGGTCTTTCTTTTAGAGTTCGCCTTCGGCCGTCCCCGTATTATCTTGGGTTTGAAAGTCCACCTTCGGGTTGATCTTTCTTTTCGAGTTCGCATTCGACCGTCCTCGTGTTACCCTTTGTTTGAAAGTCCACCTTCGGCTTGGTCTTTCTTTTTCGAGGTCGCCTTCGGCCGTTCCCGTATTATCTTGGGTTTGAAAGTCCACCTTCGGCTTGGTCTTTCTTTTCGAGTTCGCCTTTGGCCGTCCTCGTGTTATCCTTTGTTTAAAAGTCCACCTTCGGCTTGGTCTTTCTTTTTCGAGTTCGCCTTCGGCCGTCCTCGTATTATTTTGTTGTTGGAAAGTCCACCTTCGGCTTGGTCTTTCTTTTTCGAGTTCGCCTTCGGTCGTCCTTGTATTATCTTGGGTTTGAAAGTCCACCTTCGGCTTGGTCTTTCTTTTCGAGTTCTCCTTCGGCCATCCTCGTGTTACCCTTTGTTTGAAAGTCCACCTTCGGCTTGGTCTTTCTTTTTCGAGGTCGCCTTCGGCCATCCTCATTTTATCTTGGTTTTGAAAGTCCACCTACGGCTTGGTCTTTCTTTTCGAGTTCGCCTTTGGCCGTCCTCGTGTTACCCTTTGTTTGAAAGTCCACCTTCGGCTTGGTCTTTCTTTTTCGAGTTCGCCTTCGGCCGTCCTCGTATTATCTTAGGTTTGAAAGTCCACCTTCGGCTTGGTCTTTCTTTTCGAGTTCGCCTTCGGCCGTCCTCGCTTTACCCTTTATTTGAAAGCCTACCTTCGGCTTAGTCTTTCTTTTCGAGTTCGCCTTCGGCCGTCCTCGTATTATTTTGTTGTCTGAAAGTCCACCTTCGGCTTTGTCTTTCTTTTTTTCGAGTTCGCCTTCGGCCGTCCTTGTATTATCTTGGGTTTGAAAGTCCACCTTCGGCTTGGTCTTTCTTTTCGAGTTCGCCTTCGGCCGTCCCCGTATTATCTTGGGTTTGAAAGTCCACCTTCGGCTTGGTCTTTTTTTTCGAGTTCGCCTTCGGCCGTCCTCGCGTTAGCCTTTGTTTGAAAGTCTACCTTCGGCTTAGTCTTTCTTTTCGAGTTCGCCTTAGGTTGTCCTCGTATTATTTTGTTGTTGGAAAATCCACCTTTGGCTTGATCTTTCTTTTCGAGTTCGCCTTCGGCCGTCCTCGTGTTACCCTTTGTTTGAATCGGCCGTCCTCGTATTATCTTGGGTTTGAAAGTCCACCTTCGGCTTGGTCTTTCTTTTCGAGTTCGCCTTCGGCCATCCTCGCTTTACCCTTTCTTTGAAAGCCTACCTTCGGCTTAGTCTTTCTTTTCGAGTTCGCCTTCGCCCGTCCTCGTATTATTTTGTTGTCTGAAAGTCCACCTTCGGCTTTGTCTTTCTTTTTTTCGAGTTCGCCTTCGGCCGTCCTTGTATTATCTTGGGTTTGAAAGTCCACCTTCGGCTTGGTCTTTCTTTTCGAGTTCGCCTTTGGTCGTCCTTGTATTATCTTGGGTTTGAAAGTCCACCTTCGGCTTGGTCTTTCTTTCGAGTTCGCCTTCGGCCGTCCTCATGTTACCCTTTGTTTGAAAATCTACCTTCGGCTTAGTCTTTCTTTTCAAGTTCGCCTTCGGCCATCCTCATATTATTTTGTTGTTGGAAAGTCCACCTACGGCTTGGTCTTTCATTTCGAGTTCGCCTTCGGCCGTCCTCGTGTTACCCTTTGTTTGAAGTCCACCGTCCTCATATTATCTTGGGTTTGAAAGTCCACCATCGGCTTGGTCTTTCTTTTCGAGTTCGCCTTCGGCCGTCCTCGTGTTACCCTTTGTGTGAAAGTCTACCTTCGACTTGGTCTTTCTTTTCGAGTTCGCCTTCGGCCCTTGTCGTATTATCTTGGGTTTGAAAGTCACCCTTCGGTTGTTCTTTCTTTTCGAGTTCTCCTTCGGCCGTCCTCGTGTTACCCTTTGTTTGAAAGTCCACCTTCGGCTTGGTATTACTTTTTCGAGTTCGCCTTCGGCCGTCCTCGTATTATCTTGGGTTTGAAAGTCCACCTTCGGCTTGGTATTTCTTTTCGAGTTTGCCTTCGGCCGTCCTCGTGTTTCCCTTTGTTTGAAAGTCCACCTTCGGCTTGGCCTTTATTTTTTGAGGTCGCCTTCGGCCGTCCTCGTATTATCTTGGGTTTGAAAGTACACCTTCGGCTTGGTCTTTCTTTTCGAGTTCGCCTTCGGCCATCCTCATGTTACCCTTTGTTTGAAAGTCCACCTTCGGCTTGGTCTTTCTTTTTCGAGGTCGCCTTCGGCCGTCCTCGTATTATCTTGGGTTTGAAAGTCCACCTTCGGGTTGGTCTTTCTTTTCGAGTTCGCCTTTGGCCGTCCTCGTGTTACCCTTTGTTTGAAAGTCCACCTTCGGCTTGGTCTTTCTTTTTCTAGTTCGCCTTCGGCCGTCCTCGTATTATCTTAGGTTTGAAAGTCCACCTTCGACTTGGTCTTTCTTTTCGAGTTCGCCTTCGGCCATCCTCGCGTTACCCTTTATTTGAAAGCCTACCTTCGGCTTAGTCTTTCTTTTCGAGTTCGCCTTCGGCCGTCCTCGTATTATTTTGTTGTTGGAAAGTCCCCCTTCGGCTTGGTCTTTCTTTTCGAGTTCGCCTTCGGCCGTCCTCATGTTACCCTTTGTTTGAAAGTCTACCTTCGGCTTAGTCTTTCTTTTCGAGTTCGCCTTCGGCCGTCCTCATATTATTTTGTTGTTGGAAAGTCCACCTACGGCTTGGTCTTTCTTTTCGAGTTCGCCTTCGGCCGTCCTCGTGTTATCCTTTGTTTGAAAGTCCACCTTCGGCTTGGTCTTTTTTTTTCAAATTCGCCTTCGTCCGTCCTCGTATTATCTTGGGTTTGAAAGTCCACCATCGGCTTGGTCTTTCTTTTTGAGTTCGCCTTCGGCCATCCTCGTGTTACCCTTTGTGTGAAAGTCTACCTTCGACTTGGTCTTTCTTTTCGAGTTCGCCTTCGGCCATCGTCGTATTATCTTGGGTTTGAAAGTCCACCTTCGGTTGTTCTTTCTTTTCGAGTTCTCCTTCGGCCGTCCTCGTGTTACCCTTTTTTGAAAGTCCACCTTTCGCCTTGGTATTCCTTTTTCGAGTTCGCCTTCGGTCGTCCTCGTATTATCTTAGGTTTGAAAGTCCACCTTCGGTTTGGTATTTCTTTTCGAGTTCGCCTTCGACCGTCCTCGTGTTACCCTTTGTTTGAAAGTCAACCTTCGGCTTGGCCTTTATCTTTTGAGGTATCCTTCGGCCGTCCTCGTATTATCTTGGGTTTGAAAGTCTACCTTCGGCTTGGTCTTTCTTTTCGAGTTCGCCTTCGGCCATCCTCGTGTTACCCTTTGTTTGAAAGTCCACCTTCGGCTTGGTCTTTCTTTTTCGAGGTCGCCTTCGGTCGTCCTCGTGTTACCCTTTGATTGAAAGTCCACCGTCCTCGTATTATCTTGGGTTTGAAAGTCCACCATCGGCTTGGTCTTTCTTTTCGAGTTCGCCTTCGGCCGTCCTCGTGTTACCCTTTGTGTGAAAGTCTACCTTCGACTTGGTCTTTCTTTTCGAGTTCGCCTTCGGCCCTTGTCGTATTATCTTGGGTTTGAAAGTCACCCTTCGGTTGTTCTTTCTTTTCGAGATCTCCTTCGGCCGTCCTCGTGTTACCCTTTGTTTGAAAGTCCACCTTCGGCTTGGTATTCCTTTTTCGAGTTCGCCTTTGGCCGTCCTCGTATTATCTTGGGTTTGAAAGTCCACCTTCAGCTTGGTATTTCTTTTCGAGTTTGCCTTCGGCCGTCCTCGTGTTTCCCTTTGTTTGAAAGTCCACCTTCAGCTTGGCCTTTATTTTTTGAGGTCGCCTTCGGCCGTCCTCGTATTATCTTGGGTTTGAAAGTACACCTTCGGCTTGGTCTTTCTTTTCGAGTTCGCCTTCGGCCATCCTCATGTTACCCTTTGTTTGAAAGTCCACCTTCGGCTTGGTCTTTCTTTTTCGAGGTCGCCTTCGGCCGTCCTCGTATTATATTGGGTTTGAAAGTCCACCTTCGGGTTGGTCTTTCTTTTCGAGTTCGCCTTTGTCCGTCCTCGTGTTACCCTTTGTTTGAAAGTCCACCTTCGGCTTGGTCTTTCTTTTTCGAGTTCACCTTCGGTCGTCCTCGTATTATCTTAGGTTTGAAAGTCCACCTTCGACTTGGTCTTTCTTTTCGAGTTCGCCTTCGGCCATCCTCGCGTTACCCTTTATTTGAAAGCCTTCCTTCGGCTTAGTCTTTCTTTTCGAGTTCGCCTTCGGCCGTCCTCGTATTATTTTGTTGTTGGAAAGTCCCCCTTCGGCTTGGTCTTTCTTTTCGAGTTCGCCTTCGGCCGTCCTCATGTTACCCTTTATTTGAAAGTCTACCTTCGGCTTAGTCTTTCTTTTCGAGTTCGCCTTCGGCCGTCCTCATATTATTTTGTTGTTGGAAAGTCCACCTACGGCTTGGTCTTTCTTTTCGAGTTCGCCTTCGGCCGTCCTCGTGTTACCCTTTGTTTGAAAGTCCACCTTCGGCTTGGTCTTTTTTTTTCGAATTCGCCTTCGTCCGTCCTCGTATTATCTTGGGTTTGAAAGTCCACCATCGGCTTGGTCTTTCTTTTTGAGTTCGCTTTCGGCCATCCTCGTGTTACCCTTTGTGTGAAAGTCTACCTTCGACTTGGTCTTTCTTTTCGAGTTCGCCTTCGGCCATCGTCGTATTATCTTGGGTTTGAAAGTCCACCTTCGGTTGTTCTTTCTTTTCGAGTTCTCCTTCGGCCGTCCTCGTGTTACCCTTTTTTGAAAGTCCACCTTTCGGCTTGGTATTCGTTTTTCGAGTTCGCCTTCGGTCGTCCTCGTATTATCTTAGGTTTGAAAGTCCACCTTCGGTTTGGTATTTCTTTTCGAGTTCGCCTTCGACCGTCCTCGTGTTACCCTTTGTTTGAAAGTCAACCTTCGGCTTGGCCTTTATCTTTTGAGGTATCCTTCGGCCGTCCTCATATTATCTTGGGTTTGAAAGTCTACCTTCGGCTTGGTCTTTCTTTTCGAGTTCGCCTTCGGCCATCCTCATGTTACCCTTTGTTTGAAAGTCCACATTCGGCTTGGTCTTTGTTTTTCGAGGTCGCCTTCGGCCGTCCTCGTATTATCTTGGGTTTGAAAGTTCACCTTCGGGTTGGTCTTTCTTTTCGAGTTCGCCTTTGGCCGTCCTCGTGTTACCCTTTGTTTGAAAGTCCACCTTCGGCTTGGTCTTTCTTTTTCGAGTTCGCCTTCGGCCGTCCTCGTATTATCTTTGGTTTGAAAGTCCACCTTCGACTTGGTCTTTCTTTTCGAGTTCGCCTTCGGCCATCCTCGCGTTACCCTTTATTTGAAAGCCTACCTTCGGCTTAGTCTTTCTTTTCGAGTTCGCCTTCGGCCGTCCTCGTATTATTTTGTTGTTGGAAAGTCCACCTTCGGCTTGGTCTTTCTTTTCGAGTTCGCCTTCGGTCGTCCTCATGTTACCCTTTGTTTGAAAGTCTACCTTCGGCTTAGTCTTTCTTTTCGAGTTCGCCTTCGGCCGTCCTCATATTATTTTGTTGTTGGAAAGTCCACCTACGGCTTGGTCTTTCTTTTCGAGTTCGCCTTCGTCCGTCCTCGTATTATCTTGGGTTTGAAAGTCCACCATCGGCTTGGTCTTTCTTTTCGAGTTCGCCTTCGGCCGTCCTCGTGTTACCCTTTGTGTGAAAGTCTACCTGCGACTTGGTCTTTCTTTTCGAGTTCGCCTTCGGCCATCGTCGTATTATCTTGGGTTTGAAAGTCCACCTTCGGTTGTTCTTTCTTTTCGAGTTCTCCTTAGGCCGTCCTCGTGTTACCCTTTTTTGAAAGTCCACCTTTCGGCTTGGTATTCCTTTTTCGAGTTCGCCTTCGGTCGTCCTCGTATTATCTTAGGTTTGAAAGTCCACCTTCGGCTTGGTATTTCTTTTCAAGTTCGCCTTCGGCCGTCCTCGTGTTACCCTTTGTTTGAAAGTCCACCTTCGGCTTGGCCTTTATCTTTAGAGGTAGCCTTCGGCCGTCCTCGTATTATCTTGGGTTTGAAAGTCCACCTTCGGCTTGGTCTTTCTTTTCGAGTTCGCCTTCGGCCATCCTAGTGTTACCCTTTGTTTGAAAGTCCACCTTCGGCTTGGTCTTTCTTTTTCGAGGTCGCCTTCGGCCGTCCTCGTATTATCTTGGGTTTGAAAGTACACCTTCGGCTTGGTCTTTCTTTTCGAGTTCGCCTTTGACCGTCCTCGTGTTACCCTTTGTTTGAAAGTCCACCTTCGGCTTGGTCTTTCTTTTTCGAATTCGCCTTCGGCCGTCCTCGTATTATCTTGGGTTTGAAAGTCCACCATCGGCTTGGTCTTTCTTTTCGAGTTCGCCTTCGGTCGTCCTCGTGTTACCCCTTGTGTGAAAGTCTACCTTCGACTTGGTCTTTCTTTTCGAGTTCGCCTTCGGCCATCGTCGTATTATCTTGGGTTTGAAAGTCCAACTTCGGGTTGGTCTTTCTTTTTCGAATTCGCCTTTGGCCGTCCTCGTATTATCTTGGGTTTGAAAGTCCACCATCGGCTTGGTCATTCTTTTTGAGTTCGCCTTCGGCCATCCTCGCGTTACCCTTTATTTGAAAGCCTACCTTCGGCTTAGTCTTTCTTTTCGAGTTCGCCTTCGGCCGTCCTCGTATTATTTTGTTGTTGGAAAGTCCACCTTCGGCTTGGTCTTTCTTTTTCGAGTTCGCCTTCGGTCGTCCTTGTATTATCTTGGGTTTGAAAGTCCACCTTCGGCTTGGTCTTTCTTTTCGAGTTCGCCTTCGGCAATCGTCGTGTTACCCTTTGTTTGAAAGTCCACCTTCGGCTTGGCCTTTATCTTTTGAGGTAGCCTTCGGCCGTCCTCGTATTATCTGGGGTTTGAAAGTCCACCTTCGGCTTGGTCTTTCTTTTCAAGTTCGCCTTCGGCCATCCTCGTGTTACCCTTTGTTTGAAAGTCGACCTTCTGCTTGGTCTTTCTTTTTCAGGGTCGCCTTCGGCCGTCCTCGTATTATCTTGGGTTTGAAAGTCCACCTTCGGCTTGGTCTTTCTTTTCGAGTTCGCCTTCGGCCATCCTAGTGTTACCCTTTGTTTGAAAGTCCACCTTCGGCTTGGTCTTTCTTTTTCGAGGTCGCCTTCGGCCGTCCTCGTATTATCTTGGGTTTGAAAGTACACCTTCGGCTTGGTCTTTCTTTTCGAGTTCGCCTTTGACCGTCCTCGTGTTACCCTTTGTTTGAAAGTCCACCTTCAGCTTGGTCTTTCTTTTTCGAATTCGCCTTCGGCCGTCCTCGTATTATCTTGGGTTTGAAAGTCCACCATCGGCATGGTCTTTCTTTTCGAGTTCGCCTTCGGCCGTCCTCGTGTTACCCTTTGTGTGAAAGTCTACCTTCGACTTGGTCTTTCTTTTCGAGTTCGCCTTCGGCCATCGTCGTATTATCTTGGGTTTGAAAGTCCAACTTCGGGTTGGTCTTTCTTTTTCGAATTCGCCTTCGCCCGTCCTCGTATTATCTTGGGTTTGAAAGTCCACCATCGGCTTGGTCAATCTTTTCGAGTTCGCCTTCGGCCGTCCTCGTGTTACCCTTTGTGTGAAAGTCTACCTTCGACTTGGTCTTTCTTTTCGAGTTCGCCTTCGGTCCTCCTCGTATTATCTTAGGTTTGAAAGTCCACCTTCGACTTGGTCTTTCTTTTTGAGTTCGCCTTCGGCCATCCTCGCGTTACCCTTTATTTGAAAGCCTACCTTCGGCTTAGTCTTTCTTTTCGAGTTCGCCTTCGGCCGTCCTCGTATTATTTTGTTGTTGGAAAGTCCACCTTCGGCTTGGTCTTTCTTTTTCGAGTTCGCCTTCGGTCGTCCTTGTATTATCTTGGGTTTGAAAGTCCACCTTCGGCTTGGTCTTTCTTTTCGAGTTCGCCTTCTGCAATCCTCGTGTTACCCTTTGTTTGAAAGTCCACCTTCGGCTTGGCCTTTATCTTTTGAAGTAGCCTTCGGCCGTCCTCGTATTATCTTGGGTTTGAAAGTCCACCTTCGGCTTGGTCTTTCTTTTCGAGTTCGCCTTCGGCCATCCTCGTGTTACCCTTTGTTTGAAAGTCGACCTTCTGCTTGGTCTTTCTTTTTCGAGGTCGCCTTCGGCCGTCCTCGTATTATCTTGGGTTTGAAAGTCCACCTTCGGCTTGGTCTTTCTTTTCGAGTTCGCCTTTGACCGTCCTCCTGTTACCCTTTGTTTGAAAGTTCATCTTCGGCTTGGTCTTTCTTTTTCGAGTTCTCCTTCGGTCGTCCTCGTATTATCTTAGGTTTGAAAGTCCACCTTCAGCTTGGTCTTTCTTTTCGAGTTCGCCTTCGTCCGTCCTCGCTTTACCCTTTATTCGAAAGCCTACCTTTGACTTAGTCTTTCTTTTCGAGTTCGCCTTCGGCCGTCCTCGTATTATTTTGTTGTTTGAAAGTCCACCTTCGGCTTTGTCATTCTTTTTTCGAGTTCGCCTTTGGCCGTCTTTGTATTATCTTGGGTTTGAAAGTCCACCTTCGGCTTGGTCTTTCTTTTCGAGTTCGCCTTCGGTCGTCCCCGTATTATCTTGGGTTTGAAAGTCCACCTTCGGCTTGGTCTTTCTTTTCGAGTTCGCCTTCGGCCATCCTCGTGTTACCCTTTGTTTGAAAGTCCACCTTCGGCTTGGTCTTTCTTTTTCGAGGTCGCCTTCGGCCGTTCCCGTATTATCTTGGGTTTAAAAGTCCACCTTCGGCTTGGTCTTTCTTTTCGAGTTCGCCTTTGGCCAACCTCGTGTTACCCTTTGTTTGAAAGTCCACCTTCGGCTTGGTCTTTCGTTTTCGTGTTCGCCTTCGGCCGTCCTCGTATCATCTTAGGTTTGAAAGGTCACCTTCGGCTTAGTCTTTCTTTTCGAGTTCGCCTTCGGCCGTCCTCGCGAAACCCTTTATTTGAAAGCCTACCTTCGTCTTAGTCTTTCTTTTCGAGTTCGCCTTCGGCCGTCCTCGTATTATTTTGTTGTTTGAAAGTCCACCTTCGGCTTGGTCGTTCTTTTTCGAGTTTGCCTTCGGTCGTCTTTGTAATATCTTGGGTTTGAAAGTCCACCTTCGGCTTGGTCTTTCTTTTCGAGTTCGCCTTCGGCCGTCCTCATGTTACCCTTTGTTTGAAAGTCTACCTTTGGCTTAGTCTTTCTTTTCGAGTTCGCCTTCGGTCGTCCTTGTATTATCTTAGGTTTGAAAGTCCACCTACGGCTTGGTCATTCTTTTCGAGTTCGACTTCGGCCGTCCTCGTGTTACCCTTTGTTTGAAAGTCCACCTTCGGCTTGGTCTTTCTTTTTCGAATTTGCCTTCGGCCGTCTTCGTATTATCTTGGGTTTGAAAGTCCACCATCGGCTTGGTCTTTCTTTTCGAGTTCGCCTTCGGCCGTCCTCGTGTTACCCTTTGTGTGAAAGTCTACCTTTGACTTGGTCTTTCTTTTCGAGTTCGCCTTCGGCCATCGTCGTATTATCTTGGGTTTGAAAGTCCACCTTCGGTTGTTCTTTCTTTTCGAGTTCTCCTTCGGCCGTCCTCGTGTTACCCTTTGTTTGAAAGTCCACCTTTCGGCTTGGTAATCCTTTTTTGAGTTCGCCTACGGCCGTCCTCGTATTATCTTGGGTTTGAAAGTCCATCTTCGGCTTGGTCTTTCTTTTTGAGTTTGCCTTCGGCCATCCTCGTGTTACCCTTTGTTTGAAAGTCCACCTTCGGCTTGGTCTTTCTTTTTCGAGGTCGCCTTCGGCCGTCCTCGTATTATCTTGGGTTTGAAAGTCCACCTTCGGCTTGGTCTTTCTTTTCGAGTTCGCCTTTGGTCGTCCTCGTGTTACCCTTTGTTTGAAAGTCCACCTTCGGCTTCGTCTTTATTTTTCGAATTTGCCTTCGGCCGTCCTCGTATTATCTTGGGTTTGAAAGTCCACCATCAGCTTGGTCTTTCTTTTCGAGTTCGCCTTCGCCCGTCCTCGTGTTACCCTTTGTGTGAAATTCTACCTTCGACTTGGTCTTTCTTTTCGAGTTCTCCTTCGGCCATCGTCGTATTATCTTGGGTTTGAAAGTCCACCTTCGGTTGTTCTTTCTTTTCGAGTTCTCCTTCGGTCGTACTCGTGTTACCCTTTGTTTGAAAGGCCACCTTTCGGCTTGTTATTCCTTTTTTGAGTTCGCCTTCGGCCGTCCTCGTATTATCTTGGGTTTGAAAGTCCACCTTCGGCTTGGTATTTCTTTTCTAGTTTGCCTTCGGCCGTCCTCGTGTTACCCTTTGTTTGAAAGTCCACCTTCGGCTGGGCCTTTATTTTTGGAGGTCGCCTTCGGTCGTCCATGTATTATCTTGGGTTTGAAAGTCCACCTTCGGCTTGGTCTTTCTTTTCGAGTTCGCCTTCGGCCATCCTCGTGTTACCCTTTGTTTGAAAGTCCACCTTTGGCTTGGTCTATCTTTTTCGAGGTCGCCTTCGGCCGTCCTCGTATTATCTTGGGTTTGAAAGTCCACCTTCGGCTTGGTCTTTCTTTTCGAGTTCGCCTTGTGTCGTCCTCATGTTACCCTTTGTTTGAAAGTCCACCTTCGGCTTGGTCTTTCTTGTTCGAATTCTCCTTCGGCCGTTCTCGAATTATCTTGGGTTTGAAAGTCCACCTTCGGCTTGGTCTTTCTTTTCGAGTTCGCCTTCGGCCGTCGTCGTATTATCTTGGGTTTGAAAGTCCACCTTCGGTTGTTCTTTCTTTTCGAGTTCGCCTTCGGCCGTCCTCATATTATTTTGTAGTTGGAAAGTCCACCTACGGCTTGGTCATTCTTTTCGAGTTCACCTTCGGCCATCCTCGTGTTACCCTTTGTTTGAAAGTCCACCTTCGGCTTGGTCTTTCTTTTTCGAATTTGCCTTCAGCCGTCCTCGTATTATCTTGGGTTTGAAAGTCCACCATCGGCTTGGTCTTTCTTTTCGAGTTCGCCTTCGCCGGTCCTCGTGTTACCCTTTGTGTGAAAGTCTACCTTCGACTTGGTCTTTCTTTTCGAGTTCGCCTTCGGCCATAGTCGTATTATCTTGGGTTTGAAAGTCCACCTTCGGTTGTTCTTTCTTTTCGAGTTCTCCTTCGGCCGTCCTCGTGTTACCCTTTCTTTGAAAGTCCACCTTTCGGCTTGGTATTCCTTTTTTGAGTTCGCCTTCGGCCGTCCTCGTATTATCTTGGGTTTGAAAGTCCACCTTCGGCTTGGTATTTCTTTTCGAGTTTGCCTTCGGTCGTCCTCGTGTTACCCTTTGTTTGAAAGTCCACCTTCGGCTGGGCCTTTATTTTTTGAGGTCACCTTCGGCCGTCCTCATATTATCTTGGGTTTGAAATCCCATCTTCGGCTTGGTCTTTCTTTTCGAGTTTGCCTTCGGCCATCCTCGTGTTACCCTTTGTTTGAAAGTCCACCTTCGGCTTGGTCTTTCTTTTTCGAGGTCGCCTTCGGCTGTCCTCGTATTATCTTGGGTTTGAAAGTCCACCTCGGCTTGGTCTTTCTTTTCGAGTTCGCCTTTGGGCGTCCTCGTGTTACCCTTTGTTTGAAAGTCCACCTTCGGCTTGGTCTTTCTTTTTCGAATTCGCCTTCGGCCGTCCTCGTATTATCTTGGGTTTGAAAGTCCACGATCGGCTTGGTCTTTCTTTTCGAGTTCGCCTTCGGCCGTCCTCGTGTTACCCTTTGTGTGAAAGTATACCTTCGACTTGGTCTTTCTTTTCGAGTTCTCCTTCGACCATCGTCGTATTATATTGGGTTTGAAAGTCCACCTTCAGTTGTTCTTTCTTTTCGAGTTCTCCTTCGGCCGTCCTCGTGTTACCCTTTGTTTGAAAGTCAACCTTTCGGCTTGGTATTCCTTTTTTGAGTTCGCATTCGGCCGTCCTCGTATTATCTTGGGTTTGAAAGTCCACCTTCGGCTTGGTATTTCTTTTCGAGTTTGCCTTCGGCCGTCCTCGTGCTACCCTTTGTTTGAAAGTCCACCTTCGGCTTGGTCTTTCTTTTTCTAGTTCGCCTTCGGCCGTCCTCGTATTATCTTAGGTTTGAAAGTCCACCTTCGGCTTGGTCTTTCTTTTCGAGTTCGCCTTCGGCCGTCCTCGCTTTACCCTTTATTTGAAAGCCTACCTTCGGCTTAGTCTTTCTTTTCGAGTTCGCCTTCGGCCGTCCTCGTATTATTTTGTTGTTTGAAAGTCCACCTTCGGCTTTGTCTTTCTTTTTCGAGTTCGCCTTCGGCCGTCCTTGTATTATCTTGGGTTTGAAAGTCCACCTTCGACTTGGTCTTTCTTTTCGAGTTCGCCTTCGGCCGTCCCCGTATTATCTTGGGTTTGAAAGTCAACCTTCGGCTTGGTCTTTCTTTTCGAGTTCGCCTTTGGCCGTCCTCGTGTTACCCTTTGTTTGAAAGTCCACCTTCGGCTTGGTCTTTCTTTTTCGAGTTCGCCTTCGGCCGTCCTCGTATTATCTTAGGTTTGAAAGTCCACCTTCGGCTTGGTCTTTCTTTTCGAGTTCGCCTTCGGCCGTCCTCGCTTTACCCTTTATTTGAAAGCCTACCTTCGGCTTAGTCTTTCTTTTCGAGTTCGCCTTCGGCCGTCCTCGTATTATTTTGTTGTTTGAAAGTCCACCTTCGGCTTTGTCTTTCTTTTTCGAGTTCGCCTTCGGCCGTCCTTGTATTATCTTGGGTTTGAAAGTCCACCTTCGACTTGGTCTTTCTTTTCGAGTTCGCCTTCGGCCGTCCCCGTATTATCTTGGGTTTGAAAGTCAACCTTCGGCTTGGTCTTTCTTTTCGAGTTCGCCTTCGGCCGTCCTCGCGTTAGCCTTTGTTTGAAAGTCTACCTTCGGCTTAGTCTTTCTTTTCGAGTTCGCCTTAGGTTATCCTCGTATTATTTTGTTGTTGGAAAGTCCACCTTCGGCTTGGTCTTTCTTTTCGAGTTCGCCTTCGGCCGTCCTCGTGTTACCCTTTGTTTGAATCGGCCGTCCTCGTATTATCTTGGGTTTGAAAGTCCACCATCGGCTTGGTCTTTCTTTTCGAGTTTGCCTTCGGTCATCCTCGTGATACCCTTTGTGTGAAAGTCTACCTTCGGCTTAGTCTTTCTTTTCGAGTTCGCCTTCGGCCGTTCTCGAATTATCTTGGGTTTGAAAGTCCACCTTCGGCTTGGTTTTTCTTTTCGAGTTCGCCTTCGGTCGTCCCCGTATTATCTTGGGTTTGAAAGTCCACCATCGGCTTGGTATTTCTTTTCGAGTTCGCCTTCGGCCGTCCGCACGTTACCCTTTGTTTGAAAGTCTACCTTCGGCTGAGTCTTTCTTTTCGAGTTCGCCTTCGGTCGTCCTCATATTATTTTGTTGTTGGAAAGTCCACCTACGGCTTGGACTTTCTTTTCGAGTTCGCCTTCGGCCGTCCTCATGTTACCCTTTGATTGAAAGTCCACCTTCGGCTTGCCTTTCTTTTTTGAGGTCCCCTTCGGCCGTCCTCGTATTGTCTTGGGTTTGAAAGTTCACCTTCGGCTTGGTCTTTCTTTTCGAGTTCGCCTTCGGCCGTCCTCGTGTTACCCTTTATTTAAAAGTCCACCTTCGGCTTGGCCTTTATTTTTTGAGGTCGCCTTTGGCCGTCCTCGTATTATCTTGGGTTTGAAAGTCCACCTTCGGCTTGGTCTTTCTTTTCGAGTTCGCCTTTGGCCGTCCTCGTGTTACCCTTTGTTTGAAAGTCCACCTTCGGCTTGGTCTTTCTTTTTCGAGTTCGCCTTCGGCCGTCCTCGTATTATCTTAGGTTTGAAAGTCCACCTTCGGCTTGGTCTTTCTTTTCGAGTTCGCCTTCGGCCGTCCTCGCTTTACCCTTTATTTGAAAGCCTACCTTCGGCTTAGTCTTTCTTTTCGAGTTCGCCTTCGGCCGTCCTCGTATTATTTTGTTGTTTGAAAGTCCACCTTCGGCTTTGTCTTTCTTTTTCGAGTTCGCCTTCGGCCGTCCTTGTATTATCTTGGGTTTGAAAGTCCACCTTCGACTTGGTCTTTCTTTTCGAGTTCGCCTTCGGCCGTCCCCGTATTATCTTGGGTTTGAAAGCCAACCTTCGGCTTGGTCTTTCTTTTCGAGTTCGCCTTCGGCCGTCCTCGCGTTAGCCTTTGTTTGAAAGTCTACCTTCGGCTTAGTCTTTCTTTTCGAGTTCGCCTTAGGTTATCCTCGTATTATTTTGTTGTTGGAAAGTCCACCTTCGGCTTGGTCTTTCTTTTCGAGTTCGCCTTCGGCCGTCCTCGTATTATCTTGGGTTTGAAAGTCCACCATCGGCTTGGTCTTTCTTTTCGAGTTTGCCTTCGGTCATCCTCGTGATACCCTTTGTGTGAAAGTCTACCTTCGGCTTAGTCTTTCTTTTCGAGTTCGCCTTCGGCCGTTCTCGAATTATCTTGGGTTTGAAAGTCCACCTTCGGCTTGGTTTTTCTTTTCGAGTTCGCCTTCGGTCGTCCCCGTATTATCTTGGGTTTGAAAGTCCACCATCGGCTTGGTATTTCTTTTCGAGTTCGCCTTCGGCCGTCCGCACGTTACCCTTTGTTTGAAAGTCTACCTTCGGCTGAGTCTTTCTTTTCGAGTTCGCCTTCGGTCGTCCTCATATTATTTTGTTGTTGGAAAGTCCACCTACGGCTTGGACTTTCTTTTCGAGTTCGCCTTCGGCCGTCCTCATGTTACCCTTTGATTGAAAGTCCACCTTCGGCTTGCCTTTCTTTTTTGAGGTCCCCTTCGGCCGTCCTCGTATTGTCTTGGGTTTGAAAGTCCACCTTCGGCTTGGTCTTTCTTTTCGAGTTCGCCTTCGGCCGTCCTCGTGTTACCCTTTATTTAAAAGTCCACCTTCGGCTTGGCCTTTATTTTTTGAGGTCGCCTTCGGCCGTCCTCGTATTATCTTGGGTTTGAAAGTCCACCTTCGGCTTGGTCTTTCTTTTCGAGTTCGCCTTTGGCCGTCCTCGTGTTACCCTTTGTTTGAAAGTCCACCTTCGGCTTGGTCTTTCTTTTTCGAGTTTGCCTTCGGCCGTCCTCGTATTATCTTAGGTTTGAAAGTCCACCTTCGGCTTGGTCTTTCTTTTCGAGTTCGCCTTCGGCCGTCCTCGCTTTACCCTTTATTTGAAAGCCTACCATCGGCTTAGTCTTTCTTTTCGAGTTCGCCTTCGGCCGTCCTCGTATTATTTTGTTGTTTGAAAGTCCACCTTCGGCTTTGTCTTTCTTTTTCGAGTTCGCCTTCGGCCGTCCTTGTATTATCTTGGGTTTGAAAGTCCACCTTCGACTTGGTCTTTCTTTTCGAGTTCGCCTTCGGCCGTCCCCGTATTATCTTGGGTTTGAAAGTCAACCTTCGGCTTGGTCTTTCTTTTCGAGTTCGCCTTCGGCCGTCCTCGCGTTAGCCTTTGTTTGAAAGTCTACCTTCGGCTTAGTCTTTCTTTTCGAGTTCGCCTTAGGTTATCCTCGTATTATTTTGTTGTTGGAAAGTCCACCTTCGGCTTGGTCTTTCTTTTCGAGTTCGCCTTCGGCCGTCCTCGTGTTACCCTTTGTTTGAATCGGCCGTCCTCGTATTATCTTGGGTTTGAAAGTCCACCTTCGGCTTGGTCTTTCTTTTCGAGTTCGCCTTTGGCCGTCCTCGTGTTACCCTTTGTTTGAAAGTCCACCTTCGGCTTGGTCTTTCTTTTTCGAGTTCGCCTTCGGCCGTCCTCGTATTATCTTAGGTTTGAAAGTCCACCTTCGGCTTGGTCTTTCTTTTCGAGTTCGCCTTCGGCCGTCCTCGCTTTACCCTTTATTTGAAAGCCTACCTTCGGCTTAGTCTTTCTTTTCGAGTTCGCCTTCGGCCGTCCTCGTATTATTTTGTTGTTTGAAAGTCCACCTTCGGCTTTGTCTTTCTTTTTCGAGTTCGCCTTCGGCCGTCCTTGTATTATCTTGGGTTTGAAAGTCCACCTTCGACTTGGTCTTTCTTTTCGAGTTCGCCTTCGGCCGTCCCCGTATTATCTTGGGTTTGAAAGTCAACCTTCGGCTTGGTCTTTCTTTTCGAGTTCGCCTTCGGCCGTCCTCGCGTTAGCCTTTGTTTGAAAGTCTACCTTCGGCTTAGTCTTTCTTTTCGAGTTCGCCTTAGGTTATCCTCGTATTATTTTGTTGTTGGAAAGTCCACCTTCGGCTTGGTCTTTCTTTTCGAGTTCGCCTTCGGCCGTCCTCGTGTTACCCTTTGTTTGAATCGGCCGTCCTCGTATTATCTTGGGTTTGAAAGTCCACCATCGGCTTGGTATTTCTTTTCGAGTTTGCCTTCGGTCATCCTCGTGATACCCTTTGTGTGAAAGTCTACCTTCGGCTTAGTCTTTCTTTTCGAGTTCGCCTTCGGCCGTTCTCGAATTATCTTGGGTTTGAAAGTCCACCTTCGGCTTGGTTTTTCTTTTCGAGTTCGCCTTCGGTCGTCCCCGTATTATCTTGGGTTTGAAAGTCCACCTTCGGCTTGGTATTTCTTTTCGAGTTCGCCTTCGGCCGTCCGCACGTTACCCTTTGTTTGAAAGTCTACCTTCGGCTGAGTCTTTCTTTTCGAGTTCGCCTTCGGTCGTCCTCATATTATTTTGTTGTTGGAAAGTCCACCTACGGCTTGGACTTTCTTTTTGAGTTCGCCTTCGGCCTTCCTCATGTTACGCTTTGATTGAAAGTCCACCTTCGGCTTGCCTTTCTTTTTTGAGGTCCCCTTCGGCCGTCCTCGTATTGTCTTGGGTTTGAAAGTCCACCTTCGGCTTGGTCTTTCTTTTCGAGTTCGCCTTCGGCCGTCCTCGTGTTACCCTTTATTTAAAAGTCCACCTTAAGCTTGGCCTTTATTTTTTGAGGTCGCCTTCGGCCGTCCTCGTATTATCTTGGGTTTGAAAGTCCACCTTCGGCTTGGTCTTTCTTTTCGAGTTCGCCTTTGGCCGTCCTCGTGTTACCCTTTGTTTGAAAGTCCACCTTCGGCTTGGTCTTTCTTTTTCGAGTTCGCCTTCGGCCGTCCTCGTATTATCTTAGGTTTGAAAGTCCACCTTCGGCTTGGTCTTTCTTTTCGAGTTCGCCTTCGGCCGTCCTCGCTTTAACCTTTATTTGAAAGCCTACCTTCGGCTTAGTCTTTCTTTTCGAGTTCGCCTTCGGCCGTCCTCGTATTATTTTGTTGTTTGAAAGTCCACCTTCGGCTTTGTCTTTCTTTTTCGAGTTCGCCTTCGGCCGTCCTTGTATTATCTTGGGTTTGAAAGTCCACCTTCGACTTGGTCTTTCTTTTCGAGTTCGCCTTCGGCCGTCCCCGTATTATCTTGGGTTTGAAAGTCAACCTTCGGCTTGGTCTTTCTTTTCGAGTTCGCCTTCGGCCGTCCTCGTGTTACCCTTTGTTTGAATCGGCCGTCCTCGTATTATCTTGGGTTTGAAAGTCCACCTTCGGCTTGGTCTTTCTTTTCGAGTTCGCCTTTGGCCGTCCTCGTGTTACCCTTTGTTTGAAAGTCCACCTTCGGCTTGGTCTTTCTTTTTCGAGTTCGCCTTCGGCCGTCCTCGTATTATCTTAGGTTTGAAAGTCCACCTTCGGCTTGGTCTTTCTTTTCGAGTTCGCCTTCGGCCGTCCTCGCTTTACCCTTTATTTGAAAGCCTACCTTCGGCTTAGTCTTTCTTTTCGAGTTCGCCTTCGGCCGTCCTCGTATTATTTTGTTGTTTGAAAGGCCACCTTCGGCTTTGTCTTTCTTTTTCGAGTTCGCCTTCGGCCGTCCTTGTATTATCTTGGGTTTGAAAGTCCACCTTCGACTTGGTCTTTCTTTTCGAGTTCGCCTTCGGCCGTCCCCGTATTATCTTGGGTTTGAAAGTCAACCTTCGGCTTGGTCTTTCTTTTCGAGTTCGCCTTCGGCCGTCCTCGCGTTAGCCTTTGTTTGAAAGTCTACCTTCGGCTTAGTCTTTCTTTTCGAGTTCGCCTTAGGTTATCCTCGTATTATTTTGTTGTTGGAAAGTCCACCTTCGGTTTGGTCTTTCTTTTCGAGTTCGCCTTCGGCCGTCCTCGTGTTACCCTTTGTTTGAATCGGCCGTCCTCGTATTATCTTGGGTTTGAAAGTCCACCATCGGCTTGGTATTTCTTTTCGAGTTTGCCTTCGGTCATCCTCGTGATACCCTTTGTGTGAAAGTCTACCTTCGGCTTAGTCTTTCTTTTCGAGTTCGCCTTCGGCCGTTCTCGAATTATCTTGGGTTTGAAAGTCCACCTTCGGCTTGGTTTTTCTTTTCGAGTTCGCCTTCGGTCGTCCCCGTATTATCTTGGGTTTGAAAGTCCACCTTCGGCTTGGTATTTCTTTTCGAGTTCGCCTTCGGCCGTCCGCACGTTACCCTTTGTTTGAAAGTCTACCTTCGGCTGAGTCTTTCTTTTCGAGTTCGCCTTCGGTCGTCCTCATATTATTTTGTTGTTGGAAAGTCCACCTACGGCTTGGACTTTCTTTTTGAGTTCGCCTTCGGCCTTCCTCATGTTACGCTTTGATTGAAAGTCCACCTTCGGCTTGCCTTTCTTTTTTGAGGTCCCCTTCGGCCGTCCTCGTATTGTCTTGGGCTTGAAAGTCCACCTTCGGCTTGGTCTTTCTTTTCGAGTTCGCCTTCGGCCGTCCTCGTGTTACCCTTTATTTAAAAGTCCACCTTAAGCTTGGCCTTTATTTTTTGAGGTCGCCTTCGGCCGTCCTCGTATTATCTTGGGTTTGAAAGTCCACCTTCGGCTTGGTCTTTCTTTTCGAGTTCGCCTTTGGCCGTCCTCGTGTTACCCTTTGTTTGAAAGTCCACCTTCGGCTTGGTCTTTCTTTTTCGAGTTCGCCTTCGGCCGTCCTCGTATTATCTTAGGTTTGAAAGTCCACCTTCGGCTTGGTCTTTCTTTTCGAGTTCGCCTTCGGCCGTCCTCGCTTTAACCTTTATTTGAAAGCCTACCTTCGGCTTAGTCTTTCTTTTCGAGTTCGCCTTCGGCCGTCCTCGTATTATTTTGTTGTTTGAAAGTCCACCTTCGGCTTTGTCTTTCTTTTTCGAGTTCGCCTTCGGCCGTCCTTGTATTATCTTGGGTTTGAAAGTCCACCTTCGACTTGGTCTTTCTTTTCGAGTTCGCCTTCGGCCGTCCCCGTATTATCTTGGGTTTGAAAGTCAACCTTCGGCTTGGTCTTTCTTTTCGAGTTCGCCTTCGGCCGTCCTCGTGTTACCCTTTGTTTGAATCGGCCGTCCTCGTATTATCTTGGGTTTGAAAGTCCACCTTCGGCTTGGTCTTTCTTTTCGAGTTCGCCTTTGGCCGTCCTCGTGTTACCCTTTGTTTGAAAGTCCACCTTCGGCTTGGTCTTTCTTTTTCGAGTTCGCCTTCGGCCGTCCTCGTATTATCTTAGGTTTGAAAGTCCACCTTCGGCTTGGTCTTTCTTTTCGAGTTCGCCTTCGGCCGTCCTCGCTTTACCCTTTATTTGAAAGCCTACCTTCGGCTTAGTCTTTCTTTTCGAGTTCGCCTTCGGCCGTCCTCGTATTATTTTGTTGTTTGAAAGGCCACCTTCGGCTTTGTCTTTCTTTTTCGAGTTCGCCTTCGGCCGTCCTTGTATTATCTTGGGTTTGAAAGTCCACCTTCGACTTGGTCTTTCTTTTCGAGTTCGCCTTCGGCCGTCCCCGTATTATCTTGGGTTTGAAAGTCAACCTTCGGCTTGGTCTTTCTTTTCGAGTTCGCCTTCGGCCGTCCTCGCGTTAGCCTTTGTTTGAAAGTCTACCTTCGGCTTAGTCTTTCTTTTCGAGTTCGCCTTAGGTTATCCTCGTATTATTTTGTTGTTGGAAAGTCCACCTTCGGTTTGGTCTTTCTTTTCGAGTTCGCCTTCGGCCGTCCTCGTGTTACCCTTTGTTTGAATCGGCCGTCCTCGTATTATCTTGGGTTTGAAAGTCCACCATCGGCTTGGTATTTCTTTTCGAGTTTGCCTTCGGTCATCCTCGTGATACCCTTTGTGTGAAAGTCTACCTTCGGCTTAGTCTTTCTTTTCGAGTTCGCCTTCGGCCGTTCTCGAATTATCTTGGGTTTGAAAGTCCACCTTCGGCTTGGTTTTTCTTTTCGAGTTCGCCTTCGGTCGTCCCCGTATTATCTTGGGTTTGAAAGTCCACCTTCGGCTTGGTATTTCTTTTCGAGTTCGCCTTCGGCCGTCCGCACGTTACCCTTTGTTTGAAAGTCTACCTTCGGCTGAGTCTTTCTTTTCGAGTTCGCCTTCGGTCGTCCTCATATTATTTTGTTGTTGGAAAGTCCACCTACGGCTTGGACTTTCTTTTTGAGTTCGCCTTCGGCCTTCCTCATGTTACGCTTTGATTGAAAGTCCACCTTCGGCTTGCCTTTCTTTTTTGAGGTCCCCTTCGGCCGTCCTCGTATTGTCTTGGGCTTGAAAGTCCACCTTCGGCTTGGTCTTTCTTTTCGAGTTCGCCTTCGGCCGTCCTCGTGTTACCCTTTATTTAAAAGTCCACCTTAAGCTTGGCCTTTATTTTTTGAGGTCGCCTTCGGCCGTCCTCGTATTATCTTGGGTTTGAAAGTCCACCTTCGGCTTGGTCTTTCTTTTCGAGTTCGCCTTTGGCCGTCCTCGTGTTACCCTTTGTTTGAAAGTCCACCTTCGGCTTGGTCTTTCTTTTTCGAGTTCGCCTTCGGCCGTCCTCGTATTATCTTAGGTTTGAAAGTCCACCTTCGGCTTGGTCTTTCTTTTCGAGTTCGCCTTCGGCCGTCCTCGCTTTAACCTTTATTTGAAAGCCTACCTTCGGCTTAGTCTTTCTTTTCGAGTTCGCCTTCGGCCGTCCTCGTATTATTTTGTTGTTTGAAAGTCCACCTTCGGCTTTGTCTTTCTTTTTCGAGTTCGCCTTCGGCCGTCCTTGTATTATCTTGGGTTTGAAAGTCCACCTTCGACTTGGTCTTTCTTTTCGAGTTCGCCTTCGGCCGTCCCCGTATTATCTTGGGTTTGAAAGTCAACCTTCGGCTTGGTCTTTCTTTTCGAGTTCGCCTTCGGCCGTCCTCGCGTTAGCCTTGGTTTGAAAGTCTACCTTCGGCTTAGTCTTTCTTTTCGAGTTCGCCTTAGGTTATCCTCGTATTATTTTGTTGTTGGAAAGTCCACCTTCGGCTTGGTCTTTCTTTTCGAGTTCGCCTTCGGCCGTCCTCGTGTTACCCTTTGTTTGAATCGGCCGTCCTCGTATTATCTTGGGTTTGAAAGTCCACCTTCGGCTTGGTCTTTCTTTTCGAGTTCGCCTTTGGCCGTCCTCGTGTTACCCTTTGTTTGAAAGTCCACCTTCGGCTTGGTCTTTCTTTTTCGAGTTCGCCTTCGGCCGTCCTCGTATTATCTTAGGTTTGAAAGTCCACCTTCGGCTTGGTCTTTCTTTTCGAGTTCGCCTTCGGCCGTCCTCGCTTTACCCTTTATTTGAAAGCCTACCTTCGGCTTAGTCTTTCTTTTCGAGTTCGCCTTCGGCCGTCCTCGTATTATTTTGTTGTTTGAAAGTCCACCTTCGGCTTTGTCTTTCTTTTTCGAGTTCGCCTTCGGCCGTCCTTGTATTATCTTGGGTTTGAAAGTCCACCTTCGACTTGGTCTTTCTTTTCGAGTTCGCCTTCGGCCGTCCCCGTATTATCTTGGGTTTGAAAGTCAACCTTCGGCTTGGTCTTTCTTTTCGAGTTCGCCTTCGGCCGTCCTCTCGTTAGCCTTTGTTTGAAAGTCTACCTTCGGCTTAGTCTTTCTTTTCGAGTTCGCCTTAGGTTATCCTCGTATTATTTTGTTGTTGGAAAGTCCACCTTCGGCTTGGTCTTTCTTTTCGAGTTCGCCTTCGGCCGTCCTCGTGTTACCCTTTGTTTGAATCGGCCGTCCTCGTATTATCTTGGGTTTGAAAGTCCACCTTCGGCTTGGTCTTTCTTTTCGAGTTCGCCTTTGGCCGTCCTCGTGTTACCCTTTGTTTGAAAGTCCACCTTCGGCTTGGTCTTTCTTTTTCGAGTTCGCCTTCGGCCGTCCTCGTATTATCTTAGGTTTGAAAGTCCACCTTCGGCTTGGTCTTTCTTTTCGAGTTCGCCTTCGGCCGTCCTCGCTTTACCCTTTATTTGAAAGCCTACCTTCGGCTTAGTCTTTCTTTTCGAGTTCGCCTTCGGCCGTCCCCGTATTATTTTGTTGTTTGAAAGGCCACCTTCGGCTTTGTCTTTCTTTTTCGAGTTCGCCTTCGGCCGTCCTTGTATTATCTTGGGTTTGAAAGTCCACCTTCGACTTGGTCTTTCTTTTCGAGTTCGCCTTCGGCCGTCCCCGTATTATCTTGGGTTTGAAAGTCAACCTTCGGCTTGGTCTTTCTTTTCGAGTTCGCCTTTGGCCGTCCTCGTGTTACCCTTTGTTTGAAAGTCCACCTTCGGCTTGGTCTTTCTTTTTCGAGTTCGCCTTCGGCCGTCCTCGTATTATCTTAGGTTTGAAAGTCCACCTTCGGCTTGGTCTTTCTTTTCGAGTTCGCCTTCGGCCGTCCTCACTTTACCCTTTATTTGAAAGCCTACCTTCGGCTTAGTCTTTCTTTGCGAGTTCGCCTTCGGCCGTCCTCGTATTATTTTGTTGTTTGAAAGTCCACCTTCGGCTTTGTCTTTCTTTTTCGAGTTCGCCTTCGGCCGTCCTTGTATTATCTTGGGTTTGAAAGTCCACCTTCGACTTGGTCTTTCTTTTCGAGTTCGCCTTCGGCCGTCCCCGTATTATCTTGGGTTTGAAAGTCAACCTTCGGCTTGGTCTTTCTTTTCGAGTTCGCCTTCGGCCGTCCTCGCGTTAGCCTTTGTTTGAAAGTCTACCTTCGGCTTAGTCTTTCTTTTCGAGTTCGCCTTAGGTTATCCTCGTATTATTTTGTTGTTGGAAAGTCCACCTTCGGCTTGGTCTTTCTTTTCGAGTTCGCCTTCGGCCGTCCTCGTGTTACCCTTTGTTTGAATCGGCCGTCCTCGTATTATCTTGGGTTTGAAAGTCCACCATCGGCTTGGTCTTTCTTTTCGAGTTTGCCTTCGGTCATCCTCGTGATACCCTTTGTGTGAAAGTCTACCTTCGGCTTAGTCTTTCTTTTCGAGTTCGCCTTCGGCCGTTCTCGAATTATCTTGGGTTTGAAAGTCCACCTTCGGCTTGGTTTTTCTTTTCGAGTTCGCCTTCGGTCGTCCCCGTATTATCTTGGGTTTGAAAGTCCACCTTCGGCTTGGTATTTCTTTTCGAGTTCGCCTTCGGCCGTCCGCACGTTACCCTTTGTTTGAAAGTCTACCTTCGGCTGAGTCTTTCTTTTCGAGTTCGCCTTCGGTCGTCCTCATATTATTTTGTTGTTGGAAAGTCCACCTACGGCTTGGACTTTCTTTTCGAGTTCGCCTTCGGCCGTCCTCATGTTACGCTTTGATTGAAAGTCCACCTTCGGCTTGCCTTTCTTTTTTGAGGTCCCCTTCGGCCGTCCTCGTATTGTCTTGGGTTTGAAAGTCCACCTTCGGCTTGGTCTTTCTTTTCGAGTTCGCCTTCGGCCGTCCTCGTGTTACCCTTTATTTAAAAGTCCACCTTCGGCTTGGCCTTTATTTTTTGAGGTCGCCTTCGGCCGTCCTCGTATTATCTTGGGTTTGAAAGTCCACCTTCGGCTTGGTCTTTCTTTTCGAGTCCGCCTTTGGCCGTCCTCGTGTTACCCTTTGTTTGAAAGTCCACCTTCGGCTTGGTCTTTCTTTTTCGAGTTCGCCTTCGGCCGTCCTCGTATTATCTTAGGTTTGAAAGTCCACCTTCGGCTTGGTCTTTCTTTTCGAGTTCGCCTTCGGCCGTCCTCGCTTTAACCTTTATTTGAAAGCCTACCTTCGGCTTAGTCTTTCTTTTCGAGTTCGCCTTCGGCCGTCCTCGTATTATTTTGTTGTTTGAAAGTCCACCTTCGGCTTTGTCTTTCTTTTTCGAGTTCGCCTTCGGCCGTCCTTGTATTATCTTGGGTTTGAAAGTCCACCTTCGACTTGGTCTTTCTTTTCGAGTTCGCCTTCGGCCGTCCCCGTATTATCTTGGGTTTGAAAGTCAACCTTCGGCTTGGTCTTTCTTTTCGAGTTCGCCTTCGGCCGTCCTCGCGTTAGCCTTTGTTTGAAAGTCTACCTTCGGCTTAGTCTTTCTTTTCGAGTTCGCCTTAGGTTATCCTCGTATTATTTTGTTGTTGGAAAGTCCACCTTCGGCTTGGTCTTTCTTTTCGAGTTCGCCTTCGGCCGTCCTCGTGTTACCCTTTGTTTGAATCGACCGTCCTCGTATTATCTTGGGTTTGAAAGTCCACCTTCGGCTTGGTCTTTCTTTTCGAGTTCGCCTTTGGCCGTCCTCGTGTTACCCTTTGTTTGAAAGTCCACCTTCGGCTTGGTCTTTCTTTTTCGAGTTCGCCTTCGGCCGTCCTCGTATTATCTTAGGTTTGAAAGTCCACCTTCGGCTTGGTCTTTCTTTTCGAGTTCGCCTTCGGCCGTCCTCGCTTTACCCTTTATTTGAAAGCCTACCTTCGGCTTAGTCTTTCTTTTCGAGTTCGCCTTCGGCCGTCCTCGTATTATTTTGTTGTTTGATAGTCCACCTTCGGCTTTGTCTTTCTTTTTCGAGTTCGCCTTCGGCCGTCCTTGTATTATCTTGGGTTTGAAAGTCCACCTTCGACTTGGTCTTTCTTTTCGAGTTCGCCTTTGGCCGTCCCCGTATTATCTTGGGTTTGAAAGTCAACCTTCGGCTTGGTCTTTCTTTTCGAGTTCGCCTTCGGCCGTCCTCGCGTTAGCCTTTGTTTGAAAGTCTACCTTCGGCTTAGTCTTTCTTTTCGAGTTCGCCTTAGGTTATCCTCGTATTATTTTGTTGTTGGAAAGTCCACCTTCGGCTTGGTCTTTCTTTTCGAGTTCGCCTTCGGCCGTCCTCGTGTTACCCTTTGTTTGAATCGGTCGTCCTCGTATTATCTTGGGTTTGAAAGTCCACCTTCGGCTTGGTCTTTCTTTTCGAGTTCGCCTTTGGCCGTCCTCGTGTTACCCTTTGTTTGAAAGTCCACCTTCGGCTTGGTCTTTCTTTTTCGAGTTCGCCTTCGGCCGTCCTCGTATTATCTTAGGTTTGAAAGTCCACCTTCGGCTTGGTCTTTCTTTTCGAGTTCGCCTTCGGCCGTCCTCGCTTTACCCTTTATTTGAAAGCCTACCTTCGGCTTTGTCTTTCTTTTCGAGTTCGCCTTCGGCCGTCCGCGTATTATTTTGTTGTTTGAAAGTCCACCTTCGGCTTTGTCTTTCTTTTTCGAGTTCGCCTTCGGCCGTCCTTGTATTATCTTGGGTTTGAAAGTCCACCTTCGACTTGGTCTTTCTTTTCGAGTTCGCCTTCGGCCGTCCCCGTATTATCTTGGGTTTGAAAGTCAACCTTCGGCTTGGTCTTTCTTTTCGAGTTCGCCTTCGGCCGTCCTCGCGTTAGCCTTTGTTTGAAAGTCTACCTTCGGCTTAGTCTTTCTTTTCGAGTTCGCCTTAGGTTATCCTCGTATTATTTTGTTGTTGGAAAGTCCACATTCGGCTTGGTCTTTCTTTTCGAGTTCGCCTTCGGCCGTCCTCGTGTTACCCTTTGTTTGAATCGGCCGTCCTCGTATTATCTTGGGTTTGAAAGTCCACCATCGGCTTGGTCTTTCTTTTCGAGTTTGCCTTCGGTCATCCTCGTGATACCCTTTGTGTGAAAGTCTACCTTCGGCTTAGTCTTTCTTTTCGAGTTCGCCTTCGGCCGTTCTCGAATTATCTTGGGTTTGAAAGTCCACCTTCGGCTTGGTTTTTGTTTTCGAGTTCGCCTTCGGTCGTCCCCGTATTATCTTGGGTTTGAAAGTCCACCTTCGGCTTGGTATTTCTTTTCGAGTTCGCCTTCGGCCGTCCGCACGTTACCCTTTGTTTGAAAGTCTACCTTCGGCTGAGTCTTTCTTTTCGAGTTCGCCTTCGGTCGTCCTCATATTATTTTGTTGTTGGAAAGTCCACCTACGGCTTGGACTTTCTTTTCGAGTTCGCCTTCGGCCGTCCTCATGTTACGCTTTGATTGAAAGTCCACCTTCGGCTTGCCTTTCTTTTTTGAGGTCCCCTTCGGCCGTCCTCGTATTGTCTTGGGTTTGAAAGTCCACCTTCGGCTTGGTCTTTCTTTTCGAGTCCGCCTTTGGCCGTCCTCGTGTTACCCTTTGTTTGAAAGTCCACCTTCGGCTTGGTCTTTCTTTTTCGAGTTCGCCTTCGGCCGTCCTCGTATTATCTTAGGTTTGAAAGTCCACCTTCGGCTTGGTCTTTCTTTTCGAGTTCGCCTTCGGCCGTCCTCGCTTTAACCTTTATTTGAAAGCCTACCTTCGGCTTAGTCTTTCTTTTCGAGTTCGCCTTCGGCCGTCCTCGTATTATTTTGTTGTTTGAAAGTCCACCTTCGGCTTTGTCTTTCTTTTTCGAGTTCGCCTTCGGCCGTCCTTGTATTATCTTGGGTTTGAAAGTCCACCTTCGACTTGGTCTTTCTTTTCGAGTTCGCCTTCGGCCGTCCCCGTATTATCTTGGGTTTGAAAGTCAACCTTCGGCTTGGTCTTTCTTTTCGAGTTCGCCTTCGGCCGTCCTCGCGTTAGCCTTTGTTTGAAAGTCTACCTTCGGCTTAGTCTTTCTTTTCGAGTTCGCCTTAGGTTATCCTCGTATTATTTTGTTGTTGGAAAGTCCACCTTCGGCTTGGTCTTTCTTTTCGAGTTCGCCTTCGGCCGTCCTCGTGTTACCCTTTGTTTGAATCGGCCGTCCTCGTATTATCTTGGGTTTGAAAGTCCACCTTCGGCTTGGTCTTTCTTTTCGAGTTCGCCTTTGGCCGTCCTCGTGTTACCCTTTGTTTGAAAGTCCACCTTCGGCTTGGTCTTTCTTTTTCGAGTTCGCCTTCGGCCGTCCTCGTATTATCTTAGGTTTGAAAGTCCACCTTCGGCTTGGTCTTTCTTTTCGAGTTCGCCTTCGGCCGTCCTCGCTTTACCCTTTATTTGAAAGCCTACCTTCGGCTTAGTCTTTCTTTTCGAGTTCGCCTTCGGCCGTCCTCGTATTATTTTGTTGTTTGAAAGTCCACCTTCGGCTTTGTCTTTCTTTTTCGAGTTCGCCTTCGGCCGTCCTTGTATTATCTTGGGTTTGAAAGTCCACCTTCGACTTGGTCTTTCTTTTCGAGTTCGCCTTCGGCCGTCCCCGTATTATCTTGGGTTTGAAAGTCAACCTTCGGCTTGGTCTTTCTTTTCGAGTTCGCCTTCGGCCGTCCTCGCGTTAGCCTTTGTTTGAAAGTCTACCTTCGGCTTAGTCTTTCTTTTCGAGTTCGCCTTAGGTTATCCTCGTATTATTTTGTTGTTGGAAAGTCCACCTTCGGCTTGGTCTTTCTTTTCGAGTTCGCCTTCGGCCGTCCTCGTGTTACCCTTTGTTTGAATCGGCCGTCCTCGTATTATCTTGGGTTTGAAAGTCCACCTTCGGCTTGGTCTTTCTTTTCGAGTTCGCCTTTGGCCGTCCTCGTGTTACCCTTTGTTTGAAAGTCCACCTTCGGCTTGGTCTTTCTTTTTCGAGTTCGCCTTCGGCCGTCCTCGTATTATCTTAGGTTTGAAAGTCCACCTTCGGCTTGGTCTTTATTTTCGAGTTCGCCTTCGGCCGTCCTCGCTTTACCCTTTATTTGAAAGCCTACCTTCGGCTTAGTCTTTCTTTTCGAGTTCGCCTTCGGCCGTCCCCGTATTATTTTGTTGTTTGAAAGTCCACCTTCGGCTTTGTCTTTCTTTTTCGAGTTCGCCTTCGGCCGTCCTTGTATTATCTTGGGTTTGAAAGTCCACCTTCGACTTGGTCTTTCTTTTCGAGTTCGCCTTCGGCCGTCCCCGTATTATCTTGGGTTTGAAAGTCAACCTTCGGCTTGGTCTTTCTTTTCGAGTTCGCCTTCGGCCGTCCTCGCGTTAGCCTTTGTTTGAAAGTCTACCTTCGGCTTAGTCTTTCTTTTCGAGTTCGCCTTAGGTTATCCTCGTATTATTTTGTTGTTGGAAAGTCCACATTCGGCTTGGTCTTTCTTTTCGAGTTCGCCTTCGGCCGTCCTCGTGTTACCCTTTGTTTGAATCGGCCGTCCTCGTATTATCTTGGGTTTGAAAGTCCACCATCGGCTTGGTCTTTCTTTTCGAGTTTGCCTTCGGTCATCCTCGTGATACCCTTTGTGTGAAAGTCTACCTTTGGCTTAGTCTTTCTTTTCGAGTTCGCCTTCGGCCGTTCTCGAATTATCTTGGGTTTGAAAGTCCACCTTCGGCTTGGTTTTTCTTTTCGAGTTCGCCTTCGGTCGTCCCCGTATTATCTTGGGTTTGAAAGTCCACCTTCGGCTTGGTATTTCTTTTCGAGTTCGCCTTCGGCCGTCCGCACGTTACCCTTTGTTTGAAAGTCTACCTTCGGCTGAGTCTTTCTTTTCGAGTTCGCCTTCGGTCGTCCTCATATTATTTTGTTGTTGGAAAGTCCACCTACGGCTTGGACTTTCTTTTCGAGTTCGCCTTCGGCCGTCCTCATGTTACGCTTTGATTGAAAGTCCACCTTCGGCTTGCCTTTCTTTTTTGAGGTCCCCTTCGGCCGTCCTCGTATTGTCTTGGGTTTGAAAGTCCACCTTCGGCTTGGTCTTTCTTTTCGAGTTCGCCTTCGGCCGTCCTCGTGTTACCCTTTGTTTAAAAGTCCACCTTCGGCTTGGTCTTTCTTTTTCGAGTTCGCCTTCGGCCGTCCTCGTATTATCTTAGGTTTGAAAGTCCACCTTCGGCTTGGTCTTTCTTTTCGAGTTCGCCTTCGGCCGTCCTCGCTTTAACCTTTATTTGAAAGCCTACCTTCGGCTTAGTCTTTCTTTTCGAGTTCGCCTTCGGCCGTCCTCGTATTATTTTGTTGTTTGAAAGTCCACCTTCGGCTTTGTCTTTCTTTTTCGAGTTCGCCTTCGGCCGTCCTTGTATTATCTTGGGTTTGAAAGTCCACCTTCGACTTGGTCTTTCTTTTCGAGTTCGCCTTCGGCCGTCCCCGTATTATCTTGGGTTTGAAAGTCAACCTTCGGCTTGGTCTTTCTTTTCGAGTTCGCCTTCGGCCGTCCTCGCGTTAGCCTTTGTTTGAAAGTCTACCTTCGGCTTAGTCTTTCTTTTCGAGTTCGCCTTAGGTTATCCTCGTATTATTTTGTTGTTGGAAAGTCCACCTTCGGCTTGGTCTTTCTTTTCGAGTTCGCCTTCGGCCGTCCTCGTGTTACCCTTTGTTTGAATCGGCCGTCCTCGTATTATCTTGGGTTTGAAAGTCCACCTTCGGCTTGGTCTTTCTTTTCGAGTTCGCCTTTGGCCGTCCTCGTGTTACCCTTTGTTTGAAAGTCCACCTTCGGCTTGGTCTTTCTTTTTCGAGTTCGCCTTCGGCCGTCCTCGTATTATCTTAGGTTTGAAAGTCCACCTTCGGCTTGGTCTTTCTTTTCGAGTTCGCCTTCGGCCGTCCTCGCTTTACCCTTTATTTGAAAGCCTACCTTCGGCTTTGTCTTTCTTTTCGAGTTCGCCTTCGGCCGTCCCCGTATTATTTTGTTGTTTGAAAGTCCACCTTCGGCTTTGTCTTTCTTTTTCGAGTTCGCCTTCGGCCGTCCTTGTATTATCTTGGGTTTGAAAGTCCACCTTCGACTTGGTCTTTCTTTTCGAGTTCGCCTTCGGCCGTCCCCGTATTATCTTGGGTTTGAAAGTCAACCTTCGGCTTGGTCTTTCTTTTCGAGTTCGCCTTCGGCCGTCCTCGCGTTAGCCTTTGTTTGAAAGTCTACCTTCGGCTTAGTCTTTCTTTTCGAGTTCGCCTTAGGTTATCCTCGTATTATTTTGTTGTTGGAAAGTCCACCTTCGGCTTGGTCTTTCTTTTCGAGTTCGCCTTCGGCCGTCCTCGTGTTACCCTTTGTTTGAATCGGCCGTCCTCGTATTATCTTGGGTTTGAAAGTCCACCATCGGCTTGGTCTTTCTTTTCGAGTTTGCCAACGGTCATCCTCGTGATACCCTTTGTGTGAAAGTCTACCTTCGGCTTAGTCTTTCTTTTCGAGTTCGCCTTCGGCCGTTCTCGAATTATCTTGGGTTTGAAAGTCCACCTTTGGCTTGGTTTTTCTTTTCGAGTTCGCCTTCGGTCGTCCCCGTATTATCTTGGGTTTGAAAGTCCTCCTTCGGCTTGGTATTTCTTTTCGAGTTCGCCTTCGGCCGTCCGCACGTTACCCTTTGTTTAAAAGTCTACCTTCGGCTGAGTCTTTCTTTTCGAGTTCGCCTTCGGTCGTTCTCATATTATTTTGGTGTTGGAAAGTCCACCTACGGCTTGGACTTTCTTTTCGAGTTCGCCTTCGGCCGTCCTCATGTTACCCTTTGATTGAAAGTCCACCTTCGGCTTGCCTTTCTTTTTTGAGGTCCCCTTCGGCCGTCCTCGTATTGTCTTGGGTTTGAAAGTCCACCTTCGGCTTGGTCTTTCTTTTCGAGTTCGCCTTTGGGCGTCCTCGTGTTACCCTTTGTTTGAAAGTCCACCTTCGGCTTGGTCTTTCTTTTCGAGTTCTCCTTCGGGCGTCCTCGCTTTACCCTTTATTTGAAAGTCTACCTTCGGCTTAGTCTTTCTTTTCGAGTTCGCCTTAGGTTATTTTGTTGTTGGAAAGTCCACCTTCGGCTTGGTCTTTCTTTTCGAGTTCGCCTTCGGCCGTCCTCGTGTTACCCTTTGTTTGAATCGGCCGTTCTCGTATTATCTTGGGTTTGAAACTCCACCATCGGCTTGGTCTTTCTTTTCGAGTTTACCTTTGGCCGTCCTCGTGTTACCCTTTGTGTGAAAGTCTACCTTCGGCTTAGTCTTTCTTTTCGAGTTCGCTTTCGGCCGTTCTCGAATTATCTTGGGTTTGAAAGTCCACCTTCGGCTTGGTTTTTCTTTTCGAGTTCGCCTTCGGCCGTCCCCGTATTATCTTGTGTTTGAAAGTTCACCTTCGGCTTGGTATTTGTTTTCGAGTTCGCCTTCGGCCGTCCTCGCGTTACCCTTTGTTTGAAAGTCTACCTTCGGCTGAGTCTTTCTTTTCGAGTTCGCCTTCGGCCGTCCTCATATTATTTTGTTGTTGGAAAGTCCACCTACGGCTTGGACTTTCTTTTCGAGTTCGCCTTCGGCCGTCCTCGTGTTACCCTTTGTTTAAAAGTCCACCTTCGGCTTGCCTTTCTTTTTTGAGGTCCCCTTCGACCGTCCTCGTATTGTCTTGGGTTTGAAAGTCCACCTTCGGCTTGGTCTTTCTTTTCAAGTTCGCCTTTGGCCGTCCTCGTGTTACCCTTTGTTTGAAAGTCCACCTTCGGCTTGGTATTTCTGTTTCGAGTTCGCCTTCGGCCGTCCTCGTATTATCTTAGGTTTGAAAGTCCACCTTCGGGTTGGTCTTTCTTTTCGAGTTCGCCTTCGGCCGTCCTCGCTTTACCCTTTATTTGAAAGCCTACCTTCGGCTTAGTCTTTCTTTTCAAGTTCGCCTTCGGCCGTCCTCGTATTATTTTGTTGTTTGAAAGTCCACCTTCGGCTTTGTCTTTCTTTTTCGAGTTCGCCTTCGGCCGTCCTTGTATTATCTTGGGTTTGAAAGTCCACCTTCGGCTTGGTCTTTCTTTTCGAGTTCGCCTTCGGCCTTCCCCGTATTATCTTGGGTTTGAAATTCCACCTTCGGCTTGGTCTTTCTTTTCAAGTTCGCCTTCGGCCGTCCTCGCGTTAGCCTTTGTTTGAAAGTCTACCTTCGGCTTAGTCTTTCTTTTCGTGTTCACCTTAGGTTGTCCTCGTATTATTTTGTTGTTGGAAAGTCCACCTTTGGCTTGGTCTTTCTTTTCGAGTTCGCCTTCGGCCATCCTCGTGTTACCCTTTGTTTGAATCGGCCATGCTCGTATTATCTCGGGTTTGAAAGTCCACCACCGGCTTGGTATTTCTTTTCGAGTTTGCCTTCGGTCGTCCTCCTGTTACCCTTTGTGTGAAAGTCTACCCTCGGCTTAGTCTTTCTTTTCGAGTTCGCCTTCGGCCGTTCTCGAATTATCTTGGGTTTGAAAGTCCACCTTTGGCTTGGTCTTTCTTTTTCGAGTTCGCCTTCGGCCGTCCTCGTATTATCTTGGGTTTGAAAGTCCACCTTCGACTTGGTCTTTCTTTTCGAGTTCGCCTTCGGCCGTCCTCGTGTTACCCTTTGTTTAAAAGTCCACCTTCGGCTTGGCCTTTATTTTTTGAGATCGCCTTCGGCCATCCTCGTATTATCTTGGGTTTGAAAGTCCATCTTCGGCTTGGTCTTTCTTTTCGAGTTCGCCTTCGGCCATCCTCGTGTTACCCTTTGTTTGAAAGTCTACCTTCGGCTTAGTCTTTCTTTTCGAGTTCGCTTTCGGCCGTTCTCGAATTATCTTGGGTTTGAAAGTCCACCTTCGGCTTGGTTTTTCTTTTCGAGTTCGCCTTCGGCCGTCCCCGTATTATCTTGGGTTTGAAAGTTCACCTTCGGCTTGGTATTTCTTTTCGAGTTCGCCTTCGGCCGTCCTCACGTTACCCTTTGTTTGAAAGTCTACCTTCGGCTGAGTCTTTCTTTTCGAGTTCGCCTTCGGCCGTCCTCATATTATTTTGTTGTTGGAAAGTCCACCTACGGCTTGGACTTTCTTTTCGAGTTCGCCTTCGGCCGTCCTCGTGTTACCCTTTGTTTGAAAGTCCACCTTCGGCTTGCCTTTCTTTTTTGAGGTCCCCTTCGGCCGTCCTCGTATTGTCTTGGGTTTGAAAGTCCACCTTCGGCTTGGTCTTTCTTTTTGAGTTCGCCTTTGGCCGTCCTCGTGTTACCCTTTGTTTGAAAGTCCACCTTCGGCTTGGTATTTCTGTTTCGAGTTCGCCTTCGGCCGTCCTCGTATTATCTTAGGTTTGAAAGTCCACCTTCGGCTTGGTCTTTTTTTTCGAGTTCGCCTTCGGCCGTCCTCGCTTTACCCTTTATTTGAAAGCCTACCTTCGGCTTAGTCTTTCTTTTCAAGTTCGCCTTCGGCCGTCCTCGTATTATTTTGTTGTTTGAAAGTCCACCTTCGGCTTTGTCTTTCTTTTTCGAGTTCGCCTTCGGCCATCCTTGTATTATCTTGGGTTTGAAAGTCCACCTTCGGCTTGGTCTTTCTTTTCGAGTTCGCCTTCGGCCGTCCCCGTATTATCTTGGGTTTGAAATTCCACCTTCGGCTTGGTCTTCCTTTTCGAGTTCGCCTTCGGCCGTCCTCGCGTTAGCCTTTGTTTGAAAGTCTACCTTCGGCTTAGTCTTTCTTTTCGAGTTCGCCTTAGGTTGTCCTCGTATTATTTTGTTGTTGGAAAGTCCACCTTCGGCTTGGTCTTTCTTTTCGAGTTCGCCTTCGGCCGTCCTCGTGTTACCCTTTGTTTGAATCGGCCGTCCTCGTATTATCTTGGGTTTGAAAGTCCACCTTCGGCTTGGTCTTTCTTTTCGAGTTCGCCTTTGGCCGTCCTCGTGTAACCCTTTGTTTGAAAGTCCACCTTCGGCTTGGTCTTTCTTTTTCGAGTTCGCCTTCGGCCGTCCTCGTATTATCTTAGGTTTGAAAGTCCACCTTTGGCTTGGTCTTTCTTTTTCGAGTTCGCCTTCGGCCGTCCTCGTATTATCTTGGGTTTGAAAGTCCACCTTCGACTTGGTCTTTCTTTTCGAGTTCGCCTTCGGCCGTCCTCGTGTTACCTTTTGTTTAAAAGTCCACCTTCGGCTTGGCCTTTATTTTTTGAGATTGCCTTCGGCCATCCTCGTATTATCTTGGGTTTGAAAGTCCATCTTCGGCTTGGTCTTTCTTTTCGAGTTCGCCTTCGGCCATCCTCGTGTTACCCTTTGTTTGAAAGTCTACCTTCGGCTTAGTCTTTCTTTTCGAGTTCGCTTTCGGCCGTTCTCGAATTATCTTGGGTTTGAAAGTCCACCTTCGGCTTGGTTTTTCTTTTCGAGTTCGCCTTCGGCCGTCCCCGTATTATCTTGGGTTTGAAAGTTCACCTTCGGCTTGGTATTTCTTTTCGAGTTCGCCTTCGGCCGTCCTCACGTTACCCTTTGTTTGAAAGTCTACCTTCGGCTGAGTCTTTCTTTTCGAGTTCGCCTTCGGCCGTCCTCATATTATTTTGTTGTTGGAAAGTCCACCTACGGCTTGGACTTTCTTTTCGAGTTCGCCTTCGGCCGTCCTCGTGTTACCCTTTGTTTGAAAGTCCACCTTCGGCTTGCCTTTCTTTTTTGAGGTCCCCTTCGGCCGTCCTCGTATTGTCTTGGGTTTGAAAGTCCACCTTCGGCTTGGTCTTTCTTTTTGAGTTCGCCTTTGGCCGTCCTCGTGTTACCCTTTGTTTGAAAGTCCACCTTCGGCTTGGTATTTCTGTTTCGAGTTCGCCTTCGGCCGTCCTCGTATTATCTTAGGTTTGAAAGTCCACCTTCGGCTTGGTCTTTCTTTTCGAGTTCGCCTTCGGCCGTCCTCGCTTTACCCTTTATTTGAAAGCCTACCTTCGGCTTAGTCTTTCTTTTCAAGTTCGCCTTCGGCCGTCCTCGTATTATTTTGTTGTTTGAAAGTCCACCTTCGGCTTTGTCTTTCTTTTTCGAGTTCGCCTTCGGCCATCCTTGTATTATCTTGGGTTTGAAAGTCCACCTTCGGCTTGGTCTTTCTTTTCGAGTTCGCCTTCGGCCGTCCCCGTATTATCTTGGGTTTGAAATTCCACCTTCGGCTTGGTCTTCCTTTTCGAGTTCGCCTTCGGCCGTCCTCGCGTTAGCCTTTGTTTGAAAGTCTACCTTCGGCTTAGTCTTTCTTTTCGAGTTCGCCTTAGGTTGTCCTCGTATTATTTTGTTGTTGGAAAGTCCACCTTCGGCTTGGTCTTTCTTTTCGAGTTCGCCTTCGGCCGTCGTCGTGTTACCCTTTGTTTGAATCGGCCGTCCTCGTATTATCTTGGGTTTGAAAGTCCACCTTCGGCTTGGTCTTTCTTTTCGAGTTCGCCTTTGGCCGTCCTCGTGTTACCCTTTGTTTGAAAGTCCACCTTCGGCTTGGTCTTTCTTTTTCGAGTTCGCCTTCGGCCGTCCTCGTATTATCTTAGGTTTGAAAGTCCACCTTCGGCTTGGTCTTTCTTTTCGAGTTCGCCTTCGGCCGTCCTCGCTTTACCCTTTATTTGAAAGCCTACCTTCGGCTTAGTCTTTCTTTTCGAGTTCGCCTTCGGCCGTCCTCGTATTATTTTGTTGTTTGAAAGTCCACCTTCGGCTTTGTCTTTCTTTTTCGAGTTCGCCTTCGGCCGTCCTTGTATTATCTTGGGTTTGAAAGTCCACCTTCGACTTGGTCTTTCTTTTCGAGTTCGCCTTCGCCCGTCCCCGTATTATCTTGGGTTTGAAAGTCAACCTTCGGCTTGGTCTTTCTTTTCGAGTTCGCCTTCGGCCGTCCTCGCGTTAGCCTTTGTTTGAAAGTCTACCTTCGGCTTAGTCTTTCTTTTCGAGTTTGCCTTAGGTTATCCTCGTATTATTTTGTTGTTGGAAAGTCCACCTTCGGCTTGGTCTTTCTTTTCGAGTTCGCCTTCGGCCGTCCTCGTGTTACCCTTTGTTTGAATCGGCCGTCCTCGTATTATCTTGGGTTTGAAAGTCCACCATCGGCTTGGTCTTTCTTTTCGAGTTTGCCTTCGGTCATCCTCGTGATACCCTTTGTGTGAAAGTCTACCTTCGGCTTAGTCTTTCTTTTCGAGTTCGCCTTCGGCCGTTCTCGAATTATCTTGGGTTTGAAAGTCCACCTTCGGCTTGGTTTTTCTTTTCGAGTTCGCCTTCGGTCGTCCCCGTATTATCTTGGGTTTGAAAGTCCACCTTCGGCTTAGTCTTTCTTTTCGAGTTCGCCTTCGGCCGTCCTCATATTATTTTGTTGTTTGAATGTCCACCTTCGGCTTTGTCTTTCTTTTTCGAGTTCGCCTTCGGCCGTCCTTGTATTATCTTCGGTTTGAAAGTCCACCTTCGGCTTGGTCTTTCTTTTCGAGTTCACCTTCGGCCGTCCCCGTATTATCTTGGGTTTGAAAGTCCAACTTCGGCTTGGTCTTTCTTTTCAAGTTCGCCTTCGGCCGTCCTCACGTTCGCCTTTGTTTGAAAGTCTACCTTCGGATTAGTCTTTCTTTCGAGTTCGCCTTAGGTTGTCCTCGTATTATTTTGTTGTTGGAAAGTCCACCTTCGGCTTGGTCTTTCTTTTCGAGTTTTCCTTCGGCCGTCCTCGTGTTACCCTTTGTTTGAATCGGACCTCCTCGTATTATCTTGGGTATGAAAGTCCACCATCGGCTTGGTCTTTCATTTCGAGTTTGCCTACGGCCGTCCTCGTGTTACCCTTTGTGTGAAAGTCTACCTTCGGCTTAGTCTTTCTTTTCGACTTCGCCTTCGGCCGTTTTCGAATTATCTTGGGTTTTAAAGTCCACCTTCGGCTTGGTCTTTCTTTTTCGAGTTCGCCTTCGGCCGTCCTCGTATTATCTTAGGTTTGAAAGTCCACCTTCGGCTTGGTCTTTCTTTTCGAGTTCGCCTTCGGCCGTCCTCGTGTTACCCTTTATTTAAAAGTCCACCTTCGGCTTGGCCTTTATTTTTTGAGGTCGCCTTCGGCCCTCCTCGTATTATCTTGGGTTTGAAAGTCCACCATCGGCTTGGTCTTTCTTTTCGAGTTCGCCTTCTGCCATCCTCGTGTTACCCTTTGTGTGAAAGTCTACCTTCGGCTTAGTCTTTCTTTTCGAGTTCGCCTTCGGCCGTTTTCGAATTATCTTGGGTTTTAAAGTCCACCTTCGGCTTGGTCTTTCTTTTTCGAGTTCGCCTTCGGCCGTCCTCGTATTATCTTAGGTTTGAAAGTCCACCTTCGGCTTGGTCTTTCTTTTCGAGTTCGCCTTCGGCCGTCCTCGTGTTACCCTTTATTTAAAAGTCCACCTTCGGCTTGGCCTTTATTTTTTGAGGTCGCCTTCGGCCGTCCTCGTATTATCTTGGGTTTGAAAGTCCACCTTCGGCTTGGTCTTTCTTTTCGAGTTCGCCTTTGGCCGTCCTCGTGTTACCCTTTGTTTGAAAGACCACCTTCGGCTTGGTCTTTCTTTTTCGAGTTCGCCTTCGGCCGTCCTCGTATTATCTTAGGTTTGAAAGTCCACCTTTGGCTTGGTCTTTCTTTTTCGAGTTCGCCTTCGGCCGTCCTCCTATTATCTTGGGTTTGAAAGTCCACCTTCGGCTTGGTCTTTCTTTTCGAGTTCGCCTTCGGCCGTCCTCGTGTTACCCTTTATTTAAAAGTCCACCTTCGGCTTGGCCTTTATTTTTTGAGGTCGCCTTCGGCCGTCCTCGTATTATCTTGGGTTTGAAAGTCCACCTTCGGCTTGGTCTTTCATTTCGAGTTCGCCTTTGGCCGTCCTCGTGTTACCCTTTGTTTGAAAGTCCACCTTCGGCTTGGTCTTTCTTTTCGAGTTCGCCTTCGGCCGTCCTCGCTTTACCCTTTATTTGAAAGCCTACCTTCGGGTTAGTCTTTCTTTTCGAGTTCGCCTTCGGCCGTCCTCGTATTATTTTGTTGTTTGAAAGTCCACCTTCGGCTTTGTCTTTCTTTTTCGAGTTCGCCTTCGGCTGTCCTTGTATTATCTTGGGTTTGAAAGTCCACCTTCGACTTGGTCTTTCTTTTCGCGTTCGCCTTCGGCCGTCCCCGTATTATCTTGGGTTTGAAAGTCAACCTTCGGCTTGGTCTTTCTTTTCGAGTTCGCCTTCGGCCGTCCTCGCGTTAGCCTTTGTTTGAAAGTCTACCTTCGGCTTAGTCTTTCTTTTCGAGTTCGCCTTAGGTTATCCTCGTATTATTTTGTTGTTGGAAAGTCCACCTTCGGCTTGGTCTTTCTTTTCGAGTTCTCCTTCGGCCGTCCTCGTGTTACCCTTTGTTTGAATCGGCCGTCCTCGTATTATCTTGGGTTTGAAAGTCCACCTTCGGCTTGGTTTTTCTTTTCGAGTTCGCCTTCGGCCGTCCCCGTATTATCTTGGGTTTGAAAGTTCACCTTCGGCTTGGTATTTCTTTTCGAGTTCGCCTTCGGCCGTCCTCACGTTACCCTTTGTTTGAAAGTCTACCTTCGGCTGAGTCTTTCTTTTCGAGTTCGCCTTCGGCCGTCCTCATATTATTTTGTTGTTGGAAAGTCCACCTACGGCTTGGACTTTATTTTCGAGTTCGCCTTCGGCCGTCCTCGTGTTACCCTTTGTTTGAAAGTCCACCTTCGGCTTGCCTTTCTTTTTTGAGGTCCCCTTCGGCCGTCCTCGTATTGTCTTGGGTTTGAAAGTCCACCTTCGGCTTGGTCTTTCTTTTTGAGTTCGCCTTTGGCCGTCCTCGTGTTACCCTTTGTTTGAAAGTCCACCTTCGGCTTGGTATTTCTGTTTCGAGTTCGCCTTCGGCCGTCCTCGTATTATCTTAGGTTTGAAAGTCCACCTTCGGCTTGGTCTTTCTTTTCGAGTTCGCCTTCGGCCGTCCTCGCTTTACCCTTTATTTGAAAGCCTACCTTCGGCTTAGTCTTTCTTTTCAAGTTCGCCTTCGGCCGTCCTCGTATTATTTTGTTGTTTGAAAGTCCACCTTCGGCTTTGTCTTTCTTTTTCGAGTTCGCCTTCGGCCATCCTTGTATTATCTTGGGTTTGAAAGTCCACCTTCGGCTTGGTCTTTCTTTTCGAGTTCGCCTTCGGCCGTCCCCGTATTATCTTGGGTTTGAAATTCCACCTTCGGCTTGGTCTTCCTTTTCGAGTTCGCCTTCGGCCGTCCTCGCGTTAGCCTTTGTTTGAAAGTCTACCTTCGGCTTAGTCTTTCTTTTCGAGTTCGCCTTAGGTTGTCCTCGTATTATTTTGTTGTTGGAAAGTCCACCTTCGGCTTGGTCTTTCTTTTCGAGTTCGCCTTCGGCCGTCGTCGTGTTACCCTTTGTTTGAATCGGCCGTCCTCGTATTATCTTGGGTTTGAAAGTCCACCTTCGGCTTGGTCTTTCTTTTCGAGTTCGCCTTTGGCCGTCCTCGTGTTACCCTTTGTTTGAAAGTCCACCTTCGGCTTGGTCTTTCTTTTTCGAGTTCGCCTTCGGCCGTCCTCGTATTATCTTAGGTTTGAAAGTCCACCTTTGGCTTGGTTTTCTTTTTCGAGTTCGCCTTCGGCCGTCCTCGTATTATCTTGGGTTTGAAAGTCCACCTTCGACTTGGTCTTTCTTTTCGAGTTCGCCTTCGGCCGTCCTCGTGTTACCCTTTGTTTAAAAGTCCACCTTCGGCTTGGCCTTTATTTTTTGAGATCGCCTTCGGCCATCCTCGTATTATCTTGGGTTTGAAAGTCCATCTTCGGCTTGGTCTTTCTTTTCGAGTTCGCCTTCGGCCATCCTCGTGTTACCCTTTGTTTGAAAGTCTACCTTCGGCTTAGTCTTTCTTTTCGAGTTCGCTTTCGGCCGTTCTCGAATTATCTTGGGTTTGAAAGTCCACCTTCGGCTTGGTTTTTCTTTTCGAGTTCGCCTTCGGCCGTCCCCGTATTATCTTGGGTTTGAAAGTTCACCTTCGGCTTGGTACTTCTTTTCGAGTTCGCCTTCGACCGTCCTCACGTTACCCTTTGTTTGAAAGTCTACCTTCGGCTGAGTCTTTCTTTTCGAGTTCGCCTTCGGCCGTCCTCATATTATTTTGTTGTTGGAAAGTCCACCTACGGCTTGGACTTTCTTTTCGAGTTCGCCTTCGGCCGTCCTCGTGTTACCCTTTGTTTGAAAGTCCACCTTCGGCTTGCCTTTCTTTTTTGAGGTCCCCTTCGGCCGTCCTCGTATTGTCTTGGGTTTGAAAGTCCACCTTCGGCTTGGTCTTTCTTTTTGAGTTCGCCTTTGGCCGTCCTCGTGTTACCCTTTGTTTGAAAGTCCACCTTCGGCTTGGTATTTCTGTTTCGAGTTCGCCTTCGGCCGTCCTCGTATTATCTTAGGTTTGAAAGTCCACCTTCGGCTTGGTCTTTCTTTTCGAGTTCGCCTTCGGCCGTCCTCGCTTTACCCTTTATTTGAAAGCCTACCTTCGGCTTAGTCTTTCTTTTCAAGTTCGCCTTCGGCCGTCCTCGTATTATTTTGTTGTTTGAAAGTCCACCTTCGGCTTTGTCTTTCTTTTTCGAGTTCGCCTTCGGCCATCCTTGTATTATCTTGGGTTTGAAAGTCCACCTTCGGCTTGGTCTTTCTTTTCGAGTTCGCCTTCGGCCGTCCCCGTATTATCTTGGGTTTGAAATTCCACCTTCGGCTTGGTCTTCCTTTTCGAGTTCGCCTTCGGCCGTCCTCGCGTTAGCCTTTGTTTGAAAGTCTACCTTCGGCTTAGTCTTTCTTTTCGAGTTCGCCTTAGGTTGTCCTCGTATTATTTTGTTGTTGGAAAGTCCACCTTCGGCTTGGTCTTTCTTTTCGAGTTCGCCTTCGGCCGTCCTCGTGTTACCCTTTGTTTGAATCGGCCGTCCTCGTATTATCTTGGGTTTGAAAGTCCACCTTCGGCTTGGTCTTTCTTTTCGAGTTCGCCTTTGGCCGTCCTCGTGTTACCCTTTGTTTGAAAGTCCACCTTCGGCTTGGTCTTTCTTTTTCGAGTTCGCCTTCGGCCGTCCTCGTATTATCTTAGGTTTGAAAGTCCACCTTCGGCTTGGTCTTTCTTTTCGAGTTCGCCTTCGGCCGTCCTCGCTTTACCCTTTATTTGAAAGCCTACCTTCGGCTTAGTCTTTCTTTTCGAGTTCGCCTTCGGCCGTCCTCGTATTATTTTGTTGTTTGAAAGTCCACCTTCGGCTTTGTCTTTCTTTTTCGAGTTCGCCTTCGGCCGTCCTTGTATTATCTTGGGTTTGAAAGTCCACCTTCGACTTGGTCTTTCTTTTCGAGTTCGCCTTCGCCCGTCCCCGTATTATCTTGGGTTTGAAAGTCAACCTTCGGCTTGGTCTTTCTTTTCGAGTTCGCCTTCGGCCGTCCTCGCGTTAGCCTTTGTTTGAAAGTCTACCTTCGGCTTAGTCTTTCTTTTCGAGTTCGCCTTAGGTTGTCCTCGTATTATTTTGTTGTTGGAAAGTCCACCTTCGGCTTGGTCTTTCTTTTCGAGTTCGCCTTCGGCCGTCCTCGTGTTACCCTTTGTTTGAATCGGCCGTCCTCGTATTATCTTGGGTTTGAAAGTCCACCTTCGGCTTGGTCTTTCTTTTCGAGTTCGCCTTTGGCCGTCCTCGTGTTACCCTTTGTTTGAAAGTCCACCTTCGGCTTGGTCTTTCTTTTTCGAGTTCGCCTTCGGCCGTCCTCGTATTATCTTAGGTTTGAAAGTCCACCTTCGGCTTGGTCTTTCTTTTCGAGTTCGCCTTCGGCCGTCCTCGCTTTACCCTTTATTTGAAAGCCTACCTTCGGCTTAGTCTTTCTTTTCGAGTTCGCCTTCGGCCGTCCTCGTATTATTTTGTTGTTTGAAAGTCCACCTTCGGCTTTGTCTTTCTTTTTCGAGTTCGCCTTCGGCCGTCCTTGTATTATCTTGGGTTTGAAAGTCCACCTTCGACTTGGTCTTTCTTTTCGAGTTCGCCTTCGCCCGTCCCCGTATTATCTTGGGTTTGAAAGTCAACCTTCGGCTTGGTCTTTCTTTTCGAGTTCGCCTTCGACCGTCCTCACGTTACCCTTTGTTTGAAAGTCTACCTTCGGCTGAGTCTTTCTTTTCGAGTTCGCCTTCGGCCGTCCTCATATTATTTTGTTGTTGGAAAGTCCACCTACGGCTTGGACTTTCTTTTCGAGTTCGCCTTCGGCCGTCCTCGTGTTACCCTTTGTTTGAAAGTCCACCTTCGGCTTGCCTTTCTTTTTTGAGGTCCCCTTCGGCCGTCCTCGTATTGTCTTGGGTTTGAAAGTCCACCTTCGGCTTGGTCTTTCTTTTTGAGTTCGCCTTTGGCCGTCCTCGTGTTACCCTTTGTTTGAAAGTCCACCTTCGGCTTGGTATTTCTGTTTCGAGTTCGCCTTCGGCCGTCCTCGTATTATCTTAGGTTTGAAAGTCCACCTTCGGCTTGGTCTTTCTTTTCGAGTTCGCCTTCGGCCGTCCTCGCTTTACCCTTTATTTGAAAGCCTACCTTCGGCTTAGTCTTTCTTTTCAAGTTCGCCTTCGGCCGTCCTCGTATTATTTTGTTGTTTGAAAGTCCACCTTCGGCTTTGTCTTTCTTTTTCGAGTTCGCCTTCGGCCATCCTTGTATTATCTTGGGTTTGAAAGTCCACCTTCGGCTTGGTCTTTCTTTTCGAGTTCGCCTTCGGCCGTCCCCGTATTATCTTGGGTTTGAAATTCCACCTTCGGCTTGGTCTTCCTTTTCGAGTTCGCCTTCGGCCGTCCTCGCGTTAGCCTTTGTTTGAAAGTCTACCTTCGGCTTAGTCTTTCTTTTCGAGTTCGCCTTAGGTTGTCCTCGTATTATTTTGTTGTTGGAAAGTCCACCTTCGGCTTGGTCTTTCTTTTCGAGTTCGCCTTCGGCCGTCCTCGTGTTACCCTTTGTTTGAATCGGCCGTCCTCGTATTATCTTGGGTTTGAAAGTCCACCATCGGCTTGGTCTTTCTTTTCGAGTTTGCCTTCGGTCATCCTCGTGATACCCTTTGTGTGAAAGTCTACCTTCGGCTTAGTCTTTCTTTTCGAGTTCGCCTTCGGCCGTTCTCGAATTATCTTGGGTTTGAAAGTCCACCTTCGGCTTGGTTTTTCTTTTCGAGTTCGCCTTCGGTCGTCCCCGTATTATCTTGGGTTTGAAAGTCCACCTTCGGCTTAGTCTTTCTTTTCGAGTTCGCCTTCGGCCGTCCTCATATTATTTTGTTGTTTGAATGTCCACCTTCGGCTTTGTCTTTCTTTTTCGAGTTCGCCTTCGGCCGTCCTTGTATTATCTTCGGTTTGAAAGTCCACCTTCGGCTTGGTCTTTCTTTTCGAGTTCACCTTCGGCCGTCCCCGTATTATCTTGGGTTTGAAAGTCCAACTTCGGCTTGGTCTTTCTTTTCAAGTTCGCCTTCGGCCGTCCTCACGTTCGCCTTTGTTTGAAAGTCTACCTTCGGATTAGTCTTTCTTTTCGAGTTCGCCTTAGGTTGTCCTCGTATTATTTTGTTGTTGGAAAGTCCACCTTCGGCTTGGTCTTTCTTTTCGAGTTTTCCTTCGGCCGTCCTCGTGTTACCCTTTGTTTGAATCGGACGTCCTCGTATTATCTTGGGTATGAAAGTCCACCATCGGCTTGGTCTTTCATTTCGAGTTTGCCTACGGCCGTCCTCGTGTTACCCTTTGTGTGAAAGTATACCTTCGGCTTAGTCTTTCTTTTCGAGTTCGCCTTCGGCCGTTTTCGAATTATCTTGGGTTTTAAAGTCCACCTTCGGCTTGGTCTTTCTTTTTCGAGTTCGCCTTCGGCCGTCCTCGTATTATCTTAGGTTTGAAAGTCCACCTTCGGCTTGGTCTTTCTTTTCGAGTTCGCCTTCGGCCGTCCTCGTGTTACCCTTTATTTAAAAGTCCACCTTCGGCTTGGCCTTTATTTTTTGAGGTCGCCTTCGGCCGTCCTCGTATTATCTTGGGTTTGAAAGTCCACCTTCGGCTTGGTCTTTCTTTTCGAGTTCGCCTTTGGCCGTCCTCGTGTTACCCTTTGTTTGAAAGTCCACCTTCGGCTTGGTCTTTCTTTTTCGAGTTCGCCTTCGGCCGTCCTCGTATTATCTTAGATTTGAAAGTCCACCTTTGGCTTGGTCTTTCTTTTTCGAGTTCGCCTTCGGCCGTCCTCGTATTATCTTGGGTTTGAAAGTCCACCTTCGGCTTGGTCTTTCTTTTCGAGTTCGCCTTCGGCCGTCCTCGTGTTACCCTTTATTTAAAAGTCCACCTTCGGCTTGGCCTTTATTTTTTGAGGTCGCCTTCGGCCGTCCTCGTATTATCTTGGGTTTGAAAGTCCACCTTCGGCTTGGTCTTTCTTTTCGAGTTCGCCTTTGGCCGTCCTCGTGTTACCCTTTGTTTGAAAGTCCACCTTCGGCTTGGTCTTTCTTTTCGAGTTCGCCTTCGGCCGTCCTCGCTTTACCCTTTATTTGAAAGCCTACCTTCGGCTTAGTCTTTCTTTTCGAGTTCGCCTTCGGCCGTCCTCGTATTATTTTGTTGTTTGAAAGTCCACCTTCGGCTTTGTCTTTCTTTTTCGAGTTCGCCTTCGGCTGTCCTTGTATTATCTTGGGTTTGAAAGTCCACCTTCGACTTGGTCTTTCTTTTCGCGTTCGCCTTCGGCCGTCCCCGTATTATCTTGGGTTTGAAAGTCAACCTTCGGCTTGGTCTTTCTTTTCGAGTTCGCCTTCGGCCGTCCTCGCGTTAGCCTTTGTTTGAAAGTCTACCTTCGGCTTAGTCTTTCTTTTCGAGTTCGCCTTAGGTTATCCTCGTATTATTTTGTTGTTGGAAAGTCCACCTTCGGCTTGGTCTTTCTTTTCGAGTTCGCCTTCGGCCGTCCTCGTGTTACCCTTTGTTTGAATCGGCCGTCCTCGTATTATCTTGGGTTTGAAAGTCCACCTTCGGCTTGGTCTTTCTTTTCGAGTTCGCCTTTGGCCGTCCTCGTGTTACCCTTTGTTTGAAAGTCCACCTTCGGCTTGGTCTTTCTTTTTTGAGTTCGCCTTCGGCCGTCCTCGTATTATCTTAGGTTTGAAAGTCCACCTTCGGCTTGGTCTTTCTTTTCGAGTTCGCCTTCGGCCGTCCTCGCTTTACCCTTTATTTGAAAGCCTACCTTCGGCTTAGTCTTTCTTTTCGAGTTCGCCTTCGGCCGTCCTCGTATTATTTTGTTGTTTGAAAGTCCACCTTCGGCTTTGTCTTTCTTTTTCGAGTTCGCCTTCGGCCGTCCTTGTATTATCTTGGGTTTGAAAGTCCACCTTCGACTTGGTCTTTCTTTTCGAGTTCGCCTTCGGCCGTCCCCGTATTATCTTGGGTTTGAAAGTCAACCTTCGGCTTGGTCTTTCTTTTCGAGTTCGCCTTCGGCCGTCCTCGCGTTAGCCTTTGTTTGAAAGTCTACCTTCGGCTTAGTCTTTCTTTTCGAGTTCGCCTTAGGTTATCCTCGTATTATTTTGTTATTGGAAAGTCCACCTTCGGCTTGGTCTTTCTTTTCGAGTTCGCCTTCGGCCGTCCTCGTGTTACCCTTTGTTTGAATCGGCCGTCCTCGTATTATCTTGGGTTTGAAAGTCCACCATCGGCTTGGTCTTTCTTTTCGAGTTTGCCTTCGGTCATCCTCGTGATACCCTTTGTGTGAAAGTCTACCTTCGGCTTAGTCTTTCTTTTCGAGTTCGCCTTCGGCCGTTCTCGAATTATCTTGGGTTTGAAAGTCCACCTTCGGCTTGGTTTTTCTTTTCGAGTTCGCCTTCGGTCGTCCCCGTATTATCTTGGGTTTGAAAGTCCACCTTCGGCTTGGTATTTCTTTTCGAGTTCGCCTTCGGCCGTCCGCACGTTACCCTTTGTTTGAAAGTCTACCTTCGGCTGAGTCTTTCTTTTCGAGTTCGCCTTCGGTCGTCCTCATATTATTTTGTTGTTGGAAAGTCCACCTACGGCTTGGACTTTCTTTTCGAGTTCGCCTTCGGCCGTCCTCATGTTACCCTTTGATTGAAAGTCCACCTTCGGCTTGCCTTTCTTTTTTGAGGTCCCCTTCGGCCGTCCTCGTATTGTCTTGGGTTTGAAAGTCCACCTTCGGCTTGGTCTTTCTTTTCGAGTTCGCCTTCGGCCGTCCTCATGTTACCCTTTATTTAAAAGTCCACCTTCGGCTTGGCCTTTATTTTTTGAGGTCGCCTTCGGCCGTCCTCGTATTATCTTGGGTTTGAAAGTCCACCTTCGGCTTGGTCTTTCTTTTCGAGTTCGCCTTTGGTCGTCCTCGTGTTACCCTTTGTTTGAAAGTCCACCTTCGGCTTGGTCTTTCTTTTTCGAGTTCGCCTTCGGCCGTCCTCGTATTATCTTAGGTTTGAAAGTCCACCTTCGGCTTGGTCTTCCTTTTCGAGTTCGCCTTCGGCCGTCCTCGCGTTAGCCTTTGTTTGAAAGTCTACCTTCGGGTTAGTCTTTCTTTTCGAGTTCGCCTTAGGTTATCCTCGTATTATTTTGTTGTTGGAAAGTCCACCTTCGGCTTGGTCTTTCTTTTCGAGTTCGCCTTCGGCCGTCCTCGCTTTACCCTTTATTTGAAAGCCTACCTTCGGCTTAGTCTTTCTTTTCGAGTTCGCCTTCGGCCGTCCTCGTATTATTTTGTTGTTTGAAAGTCCACCTTCGGCTTTGTCTTTCTTTTTCGAGTTCTCCTTCGGCCGTCCTTGTATTATCTTGGGTTTGAAAGTCCACCTTCGACTTGGTCTTTCTTTTCGAGTTCGCCTTCGGCCGTCCCCGTATTATCTTGGGTTTGAAAGTCAACCTTCGGCTTGGTCTTTCTTTTCGAGTTCGCCTTCGGTCGTCCTCGCGTTAGCCTTTGTTTGAAAGTCTACCTTCGGCTTAGTCTTTCTTTTCGAGTTCGCCTTAGGTTATCCTCGTATTATTTTGTTGTTGGAAAGTCCACCTTCGGCTTGGTCTTTCTTTTCGAGTTCGCCTTCGGCCGTCCTCGTGTTACCCTTTGTTTGAATCGGCCGTCCTCGTATTATCTTGGGTTTGAAAGTCCACCATCGGCTTGGTCTTTCTTTTCGAGTTTGCCTTCGGTCATCCTCGTGATACCCTTTGTGTGAAAGTCTACCTTCGGCTTAGTCTTTCTTTTCGAGTTCGCCTTCGGCCGTTCTCGAATTATCTTGGGTTTGAAAGTCCACCTTTGGCTTGGTTTTTCTTTTCGAGTTCGCCTTCGGTCGTCCCCGTATTATCTTGGGTTTGAAAGTCCACCTTCGGCTTGGTATTTCTTTTCGAGTTCGCCTTCGGCCGTCCGCACGTTACCCTTTGTTTAAAAGTCTACCTTCGGCTGAGTCTTTCTTTTCGAGTTCGCCTTCGGTCGTTCTCATATTATTTTGTTGTTGGAAAGTCCACCTTCGACTTGGTCTTTCTTTTCGAGTTCGCCTTCGGCCGTCCCCGTATTATCTTGGGTTTGAAAGTCAACCTTCGGCTTGGTCTTTCTTTTCGAGTTCGCCTTCGGCCGTCCTCGCGTTAGCCTTTGTTTGAAAGTCTACCTTCGGCTTAGTCTTTCTTTTCGAGTTCGCCTTAGGTTATCCTCGTATTATTTTGTTATTGGAAAGTCCACCTTCGGCTTGGTCTTTCTTTTCGAGTTCGCCTTCGGCCGTCCTCGTGTTACCCTTTGTTTGAATCGGCCGTCCTCGTATTATCTTGGGTTTGAAAGTCCACCATCGGCTTGGTCTTTCTTTTCGAGTTTGCCTTCGGTCATCCTCGTGATACCCTTTGTGTGAAAGTCTACCTTCGGCTTAGTCTTTCTTTTCGAGTTCGCCTTCGGCCGTTCTCGAATTATCTTGGGTTTGAAAGTCCACCTTCGGCTTGGTTTTTCTTTTCGAGTTCGCCTTCGGTCGTCCCCGTATTATCTTGGGTTTGAAAGTCCACCTTCGGCTTGGTATTTCTTTTCGAGTTCGCCTTCGGCCGTCCGCACGTTACCCTTTGTTTGAAAGTCTACCTTCGGCTGAGTCTTTCTTTTCGAGTTCGCCTTCGGTCGTCCTCATATTATTTTGTTGTTGGAAAGTCCACCTACGGCTTGGACTTTCTTTTCGAGTTCGCCTTCGGCCGTCCTCATGTTACCCTTTGATTGAAAGTCCACCTTCGGCTTGCCTTTCTTTTTTGAGGTCCCCTTCGGCCGTCCTCGTATTGTCTTGGGTTTGAAAGTCCACCTTCGGCTTGGTCTTTCTTTTCGAGTTCGCCTTCGGCCGTCCTCATGTTACCCTTTATTTAAAAGTCCACCTTCGGCTTGGCCTTTATTTTTTGAGGTCGCCTTCGGCCGTCCTCGTATTATCTTGGGTTTGAAAGTCCACCTTCGGCTTGGTCTTTCTTTTCGAGTTCGCCTTTGGTCGTCCTCGTGTTACCCTTTGTTTGAAAGTCCACCTTCGGCTTGGTCTTTCTTTTTCGAGTTCGCCTTCGGCCGTCCTCGTATTATCTTAGGTTTGAAAGTCCACCTTCGGCTTGGTCTTCCTTTTCGAGTTCGCCTTCGGCCGTCCTCGCGTTAGCCTTTGTTTGAAAGTCTACCTTCGGGTTAGTCTTTCTTTTCGAGTTCGCCTTAGGTTATCCTCGTATTATTTTGTTGTTGGAAAGTCCACCTTCGGCTTGGTCTTTCTTTTCGAGTTCGCCTTCGGCCGTCCTCGCTTTACCCTTTATTTGAAAGCCTACCTTCGGCTTAGTCTTTCTTTTCGAGTTCGCCTTCGGCCGTCCTCGTATTATTTTGTTGTTTGAAAGTCCACCTTCGGCTTTGTCTTTCTTTTTCGAGTTCTCCTTCGGCCGTCCTTGTATTATCTTGGGTTTGAAAGTCCACCTTCGACTTGGTCTTTCTTTTCGAGTTCGCCTTCGGCCGTCCCCGTATTATCTTGGGTTTGAAAGTCAACCTTCGGCTTGGTCTTTCTTTTCGAGTTCGCCTTCGGTCGTCCTCGCGTTAGCCTTTGTTTGAAAGTCTACCTTCGGCTTAGTCTTTCTTTTCGAGTTCGCCTTAGGTTATCCTCGTATTATTTTGTTGTTGGAAAGTCCACCTTCGGCTTGGTCTTTCTTTTCGAGTTCGCCTTCGGCCGTCCTCGTGTTACCCTTTGTTTGAATCGGCCGTCCTCGTATTATCTTGGGTTTGAAAGTCCACCATCGGCTTGGTCTTTCTTTTCGAGTTTGCCTTCGGTCATCCTCGTGATACCCTTTGTGTGAAAGTCTACCTTCGGCTTAGTCTTTCTTTTCGAGTTCGCCTTCGGCCGTTCTCGAATTATCTTGGGTTTGAAAGTCCACCTTTGGCTTGGTTTTTCTTTTCGAGTTCGCCTTCGGTCGTCCCCGTATTATCTTGGGTTTGAAAGTCCACCTTCGGCTTGGTATTTCTTTTCGAGTTCGCCTTCGGCCGTCCGCACGTTACCCTTTGTTTAAAAGTCTACCTTCGGCTGAGTCTTTCTTTTCGAGTTCGCCTTCGGTCGTTCTCATATTATTTTGTTGTTGGAAAGTCCACCTACGGCTTGGACTTTCTTTTCGAGTTCGCCTTCGGCCGTCCTCATGTTAACCTTTGATTGAAAGTCCACCTTCGGCTTGCCTTTCTTTTTTGAGGTCCCCTTCGGCCCTCCTCGTATTGTCTTGGGTTTGAAAGTCCACCTTCGGCTTGGTCTTTCTTTTCGAGTTCGCCTTTGGCCGTCCTCGTGTTACCCTTTGTTTGAAAGTCCACCTTCGGCTTGGTCTTTCTTTTCGAGTTCGCCTTCGGGCGTCCTCGCTTTACCCTTTATTTGAAAGTCTACCTTCGGCTTAGTCTTTCTTTTCGAGTTCGCCTTAGGTTGTCCTCGTATTATTTTGTTGTTGGAAAGTCCACCTTCGGCTTGGTCTTTCTTTTCGAGTTCGCCTTCGGCCGTCCTCGTGTTACCCTTTGTTTGAATCGGCCGTTCTCGTATTATCTTGGGTTTGAAACCCCACCATCGGCTTGGTCTTTCTTTTCGAGTTTACCTTTGGCCGTCCTCGTGTTACCCTTTGTGTGAAAGTCTACCTTCGGCTTAGTCTTTCTTTTCGAGTTCGCTTTCGGCCGTTCTCGAATTATCTTGGGTTTGAAAGTCCACCTTCGGCTTGGTTTTTCTTTTCGAGTTCGCCTTCGGCCGTCCTCATATTATTTTGTTGTTGGAAAGTCCACCTACGGCTTGGACTTTCTTTTCGAGTTCGCCTTCGGCCGTCCTCGTGTTACCCTTTGTTTAAAAGTCCACCTTCGGCTTGCCTTTCTTTTTTGAGGTCCCCTTCGACCGTCCTCGTATTGTCTTGGGTTTGAAAGTCCACCTTCGGCTTGGTCTTTCTTTTCGAGTTCGCCTTTGGCCGTCCTCGTGTTACCCTTTGTTTGAAAGTCCACCTTCGGCTTGGTATTTCTATTTCGAGTTTGCCTTCGGCCGTCCTCGTATTATCTTAGGTTTGAAAGTCCACCTTCGGCTTGGTCTTTCTTTTCGAGTTCGCCTTCGGCCGTCCTCGCTTTACCCTTTATTTGAAAGCCTACCTTCGGCTTAGTCTTTCTTTTCAAGTTCGCCTTCGGCCGTCCTCGTATTATTTTGTTGTTTGAAAGTCCACCTTCGGCTTTGTCTTTCTTTTTCGAGTTCGCCTTCGGCCGTCCTTGTATTATCTTGGGTTTGAAAGTCCACCTTCGGCTTGGTCTTTCTTTTCGAGTTCGCCTTTGGCCGTCCTCGTATTATCTTGGGTTTGAAAGTCCACCTTCGACTTGGTCTTTCTTTTCGAGTTCGCCTTCGGCCGTCCTCCTGTTACCCTTTGTTTAAAAGTCCACCTTCGGCTTGGCCTTTATTTTTTGAGATCGCCTTCAGCCATCCTCGTATTATCTTGGGTTTGAAAGTCCATCTTCGGCTTGGTCTTTCTTTTCGAGTTCGCCTTCGGCCATCCTCGTGTTACCCTTTGTTTGAAAGTCTACCTTCGGCTTAGTCTTTCTTTTCGAGTTCGCTTTCGGCCGTTCTCGAATTATCTTGGGTTTGAAAGTCCACCTTCGGCTTGGTTTTTCTTTTCGAGTTCGCCTTCGGTCGTCCCCGTATTATCTTGGGTTTGAAAGTTCACCTTCGGCTTGGTATTTCTTTTCGAGTTCGCCTTCGGCCGTCCTCACGTTACCCTTTGTTTGAAAGTCTACCTTCGGCTGAGTCTTTCTTTTCGAGTTCGCCTTCGGCCGTCCTCATATTATTTTGTTGTTGGAAAGTCCACCTACGGCTTGGACTTTCTTTTCGAGTTCGCCTTCGGGCGTCCTCGTGTTACCCTTTGTTTGAATCGGCCGTCCTCGTATTATCTTGGGTTTGAAAGTCCACCATCGGCTTGGTCTTTCTTTTCGAGTTTGCCTTCGGTCATCCTCGTGATACCCTTTGTGTGAAAGTCTACCTTCGGCTTAGTCTTTCTTTTCGAGTTCGCCTTCGGCCGTTCTCGAATTATCTTGGGTTTGAAAGTCCACCTTTGGCTTGGTTTTTCTTTTCGAGTTCGCCTTCGGTCGTCCCCGTATTATCTTGGGTTTGAAAGTCCACCTTCGGCTTGGTATTTCTTTTCGAGTTCGCCTTCGGCCGTCCGCACGTTACCCTTTGTTTAAAAGTCTACCTTCGGCTGAGTCTTTCTTTTCGAGTTCGCCTTCGGTCGTTCTCATATTATTTTGTTGTTGGAAAGTCCACCTACGGCTTGGACTTTCTTTTCGAGTTCGCCTTCGGCCGTCCTCATGTTAACCTTTGATTGAAAGTCCACCTTCGGCTTGCCTTTCTTTTTTGAGGTCCCCTTCGGCCCTCCTCGTATTGTCTTGGGTTTGAAAGTCCACCTTCGGCTTGGTCTTTCTTTTCGAGTTCGCCTTTGGCCGTCCTCGTGTTACCCTTTGTTTGAAAGTCCACCTTCGGCTTGGTCTTTCTTTTCGAGTTCGCCTTCGGGCGTCCTCGCTTTACCCTTTATTTGAAAGTCTACCTTCGGCTTAGTCTTTCTTTTCGAGTTCGCCTTAGGTTGTCCTCGTATTATTTTGTTGTTGGAAAGTCCACCTTCGGCTTGGTCTTTCTTTTCGAGTTCGCCTTCGGCCGTCCTCGTGTTACCCTTTGTTTGAATCGGCCGTTCTCGTATTATCTTGGGTTTGAAACCCCACCATCGGCTTGGTCTTTCTTTTCGAGTTTACCTTTGGCCGTCCTCGTGTTACCCTTTGTGTGAAAGTCTACCTTCGGCTTAGTCTTTCTTTTCGAGTTCGCTTTCGGCCGTTCTCGAATTATCTTGGGTTTGAAAGTCCACCTTCGGCTTGGTTTTTCTTTTCGAGTTCGCCTTCGGCCGTCCTCATATTATTTTGTTGTTGGAAAGTCCACCTACGGCTTGGACTTTCTTTTCGAGTTCGCCTTCGGCCGTCCTCGTGTTACCCTTTGTTTAAAAGTCCACCTTCGGCTTGCCTTTCTTTTTTGAGGTCCCCTTCGACCGTCCTCGTATTGTCTTGGGTTTGAAAGTCCACCTTCGGCTTGGTCTTTCTTTTCGAGTTCGCCTTTGGCCGTCCTCGTGTTACCCTTTGTTTGAAAGTCCACCTTCGGCTTGGTATTTCTATTTCGAGTTTGCCTTCGGCCGTCCTCGTATTATCTTAGGTTTGAAAGTCCACCTTCGGCTTGGTCTTTCTTTTCGAGTTCGCCTTCGGCCGTCCTCGCTTTACCCTTTATTTGAAAGCCTACCTTCGGCTTAGTCTTTCTTTTCAAGTTCGCCTTCGGCCGTCCTCGTATTATTTTGTTGTTTGAAAGTCCACCTTCGGCTTTGTCTTTCTTTTTCGAGTTCGCCTTCGGCCGTCCTTGTATTATCTTGGGTTTGAAAGTCCACCTTCGGCTTGGTCTTTCTTTTCGAGTTCGCCTTTGGCCGTCCTCGTATTATCTTGGGTTTGAAAGTCCACCTTCGACTTGGTCTTTCTTTTCGAGTTCGCCTTCGGCCGTCCTCCTGTTACCCTTTGTTTAAAAGTCCACCTTCGGCTTGGCCTTTATTTTTTGAGATCGCCTTCAGCCATCCTCGTATTATCTTGGGTTTGAAAGTCCATCTTCGGCTTGGTCTTTCTTTTCGAGTTCGCCTTCGGCCATCCTCGTGTTACCCTTTGTTTGAAAGTCTACCTTCGGCTTAGTCTTTCTTTTCGAGTTCGCTTTCGGCCGTTCTCGAATTATCTTGGGTTTGAAAGTCCACCTTCGGCTTGGTTTTTCTTTTCGAGTTCGCCTTCGGTCGTCCCCGTATTATCTTGGGTTTGAAAGTTCACCTTCGGCTTGGTATTTCTTTTCGAGTTCGCCTTCGGCCGTCCTCACGTTACCCTTTGTTTGAAAGTCTACCTTCGGCTGAGTCTTTCTTTTCGAGTTCGCCTTCGGCCGTCCTCATATTATTTTGTTGTTGGAAAGTCCACCTACGGCTTGGACTTTCTTTTCGAGTTCGCCTTCGGGCGTCCTCGTGTTACCCTTTGTTTGAAAGTCCACCTTCGGCTTGCCTTTCTTTTTTGAGGTCCCCTTCGGCCGTCCTCGTATTGTCTTGGGTTTGAAAGTCCACCTTCGGTTGGTCTTTCTTTTTGAGTTCGCCTTTGGCCGTCCTCGTGTTACCCTTTGTTTGAAAGTCCACCTTCGGCTTGGTATTTCTGTTTCGAGTTCGCCTTCGGCCGTCCTCGTATTATCTTAGGTTTGAAAGTCCACCTTCGGCTTGGTCTTTCTTTTCGAGTTCGCCTTCGGCCGTCCTCGCTTTACCCTTTATTTGAAAGCCTACCTTCGGCTTAGTCTTTCTTTTCAAGTTCGCCTTCGGCCGTCCTCGTATTATTTTGTTGTTTGAAAGTCCACCTTCGGCTTTGTCTTTCTTTTTCGAGTTCGGCTTCGGCCATCCTTGTATTATCTTGGATTTGAAAGTCCACCTTCGGCTTGGTCTTTCTTTTCGAGTTCGCCTTTGGCCGTCCTCGTGTTACCCTTTGTTTGAAAGTCCACCTTCGGCTTGGTCTTTCTTTTCGAGTTCGCCTTCGGCCGTCCTCGTGTTACCCTTTGTTTAAAAGTCCACCTTCGGCTTGGCCTTTATTTTTTGAGATCGCCTTCAGCCATCCTCGTATTATCTTGGGTTTGAAAGTCCATCTTCGGCTTGGTCTTTCTTTTCGAGTTCGCCTTCGGCCATCCTCGTGTTACCCTTTGTTTGAAAGTCTACCTTCGGCTTAGTCTTTCTTTTCGAGTTCGCTTTCGGCCGTTCTCGAATTATCTTGGGTTTGAAAGTCCACCTTCGGCTTGGTTTTTCTTTTCGAGTTCCCCTTCGGCCGTCCCCGTATTATCTTGGGTTTGAAAGTTCACCTTCGGCTTGGTATTTCTTTTCGAGTTCGCCTTCGGCCGTCCTCACGTTACCCTTTGTTTGAAAGTCTACCTTCGGCTGAGTCTTTCTTTTCGAGTTCGCCTTCGGCCGTCCTCATATTATTTTGTTGTTGGAAAGTCCACCTACGGCTTGGACTTTCTTTTCGAGTTCGCCTTCGGCCGTCCTCGTGTTACCCTTTGTTTGAAAGTCCACCTTCGGCTTGCCTTTCTTTTTTGAGGTCCCCTTCGGCCGTCCTCGTATTGTCTTGGGTTTGAAAGTCCACCTTCGGTTGGTCTTTCTTTTTGAGTTCGCCTTTGGCCGTCCTCGTGTTACCCTTTGTTTGAAAGTCCACCTTCGGCTTGGTATTTCTGTTTCGAGTTTGCCTTCGGCCGTCCTCGTATTATCTTAGGTTTGAAAGTCCACCTTCGGCTTGGTCTTTCTTTTCGAGTTCGCCTTCGGCCGTCCTCGCTTTACCCTTTATTTGAAAGCCTACCTTCGGCTTAGTCTTTCTTTTCAAGTTCGCCTTCGGCCGTCCTCGTATTATTTTGTTGTTTGAAAGTCCACCTTCGGCTTTGTCTTTCTTTTTCGAGTTCGCCTTCGGCCATCCTTGTATTATCTTGGGTTTGAAAGTCCACCTTCGGCTTGGTCTTTCTTTTCGAGTTCGCCTTCGGCCGTCCCCGTATTATCTTGGGTTTGAAATTCCACCTTCGGCTTGGTCTTCCTTTTCGAGTTCGCCTTCGGCCGTCCTCGCGTTAGCCTTTGTTTGAAAGTCTACCTTCGGCTTAGTCTTTCTTTTCGAGTTCGCCTTAGGTTGTCCTCGTATTATTTTGTTGTTGGAAAGTCCACCTTCGGCTTGGTCTTTCTTTTCGAGTTCGCCTTCGGCCATCCTCGTGTTACCCTTTGTTTGAATCGGCCATCCTTGTATTATCTTGGGTTTGAAAGTCCACCACTGGCTTGGTATTTCTTTTCGAGTTTGCCTTCGGCCGTCCTCGTGTTACCCTTTGTGTGAAAGTCTACCCTCGGCTTAGTCTTTCTTTTCGAGTTCGCCTTTGGCCGTTCTCGAATTATCTTGGGTTTGAAAGTCCACCTTTGGCTTGGTCTTTCTTTTTCGAGTTCCCCTTCGGCCTTCCTCGTATTATCTTGGGTTTGAAAGTCCACCTTCGGCTTGGTCTTTCTTTTCGAGTTCGCCTTCGGCCGTCCTCGTGTTACCCTTTGTTTAAAAGTCCACCTTCGGCTTGGCCTTTATTTTTTGAGATCGCCTTCGGCCGTCCTCGAATTATCTTGGGTTTGAAAGTCCATCTTCTGCTTGGTCTTTCTTTTCGAGTTCGCCTTCGGCCATCCTCTTGTTACCCTTTGTTTGAAAGTCTACCTTCGGCTTAGTCTTTCTTTTCGAGTTCGCTTTCGGCCGTTCTCGAATTATCCTGGGTTTGAAAGTCCACCTTCGGCTTGGTTTTTCTTTTCGAGTTCGCCTTCGGCCGTCCCCGTATTATCTTGGGTTTGAAAGTTCACCTTCGGCTTGGTATTTCTTTTCGAGTTCGCCTTCGGCCGTCCTCACGTTACCCTTTGTTTGAAAGTCTACCTTAGGCTGAGTCTTTCTTTTCGAGTTCACCTTCGGCCGTCCTCATATTATTTTGTTGTTGGAAAGTCCACCTACGGCTTGGACTTTCTTTTGGAGTTCGCCTTCGGCCGTCCTCGTGTTACCCTTTGTTTGAAAGTCCACCTTCGGCTTGCCTTTTTTTTTGAGGTCCCCTTCGGCCGTCCTCGTATTGTCTTGGGTTTGAAAGTCCACCTTCGGCTTGGTCTTTCTTTTCGAGTTCGCCTTTGGCCGTCCTCGTGTTACCCTTTGTTTGAAAGTCCACCTTCGGCTTGGTATTTCTGTTTTGAGTTCGCCTTCGGCCGTCCTCGTATTATCTTAGGTTTGAAAGTCCACCTTCGGCTTGGTCTTTCTTTTCGAGTTCGCCTTCGGCCGTCCTCGCTTTACCCTTTATTTGAAAGCCTACCTTCGGCTTAGTCTTTCTTTTCAAGTTCGCCTTCGGCCGTCCTCGTATTATTTTGTTGTTTGAAAGTCCACCTTCGGCTTTGTCTTTCTTTTTCGAGTTCGCCTTCGGCCGTCCTCGTATTATCTTGGGTTTGAAAGTCCACCTTCGACTTGGTCTTTCTTTTCGAGTTCGCCTTCGGCCGTACTCGTGTTACCCTTTGTTTAAAAGTCCACCTTCGGCTTGGCCTTTATTTTTTGAGATCGCCTTCGGCCATCCTCGTATTATCTTGGGTTTGAAAGTCCATCTTCGGCTTGGTCTTTCTTTTCGAGTTCGCCTTCGGCCATCCTCGTGTTACCCTTTGTTTGAAAGTCTACCTTCGGCTTAGTCTTTCTTTTCGAGTTCGCTTTCGGCCGTTCTCGAATTATCTTGGGTTTGAAAGTCCACTTTCGGCTTGGTTTTTCTTTTCGAGTTCGCCTTCGGCCATCCCCGTATTATCTTGGGTTTGAAAGTTCACCTTCGGCTTGGTATTTCTTTTCGAGTTCGCCTTCGGCCGTCCTCACGTTACCCTTTGTTTGAAAGTCTACCTTCGGCTGAGTCTTTCTTTTCGAGTTCGCCTTCGGCCGTCCTCATATTATTTTGTTGTTGGAAAGTCCACCTACGGCTTGGACTTTCTTTTCGAGTTCGCCTTCGGCCGTCCTCGTGTTACCCTTTGTTTGAAAGTCCACCTTCGGCTTGCCTTTCTTTTTTGAGGTCCCCTTCGGCCGTCCTCGTATTGTCTTGGGTTTGAAAGTCCACCTTCGGTTGGTCTTTCTTTTTGAGTTTGCCTTTGGCCGTCCTCGTGTTACCCTTTGTTTGAAAGTCCACCTTCGGCTTGGTATTTCTGTTTCGAGTTCGCCTTCGGCCGTCCTCGTATTATCTTAGGTTTGAAAGTCCACCTTCGGCTTGGTCTTTCTTTTCGAGTTCGCCTTCGGCCGTCCTCGCTTTACCCTTTATTTGAAAGCCTACCTTCGGCTTAGTCTTTCTTTTCAAGTTCGCCTTCGGCCGTCCTCGTATTATTTTGTTGTTTGAAAGTCCACCTTCGGCTTTGTCTTTCTTTTTCGAGTTCGCCTTCGGCCATCCTTGTATTATCTTGGGTTTGAAAGTCCACCTTCGGCTTGGTCTTTCTTTTCGAGTTCGCCTCGGCCGTCCCCGTATTATCTTGGGTTTGAAATTCCACCTTCGGCTTGGTCTTCCTTTTCGAGTTCGCCTTCGGCCGTCCTCGCGTTAGCCTTTGTTTGAAAGTCTACCTTCGGCTTAGTCTTTCTTTTCGAGTTCGCCTTAGGTTGTCCTCGTATTATTTTGTTGTTGGAAAGTCCACCTTCGGCTTGGTCTTTCTTTTCGAGTTCGCCTTCGGCCATCCTCGTGTTACCCTTTGTTTGAATCGGCCATCCTTGTATTATCTTGGGTTTGAAAGTCCACCACTGGCTTGGTATTTCTTTTCGAGTTTGCCTTCGGCCGTCCTCGTGTTACCCTTTGTGTGAAAGTCTACCCTCGGCTTAGTCTTTCTTTTCGAGTTCGCCTTCGGCCGTTCTCGAATTATCTTGGGTTTGAAAGTCCACCTTTGGCTTGGTCTTTCTTTTTCGAGTTCCCCTTCGGCCGTCCTCGTATTATCTTGGGTTTGAAAGTCCACCTTCGGCTTGGTCTTTCTTTTCGAGTTCGCCTTCGGCCGTCCTCGTGTTACCCTTTGTTTAAAAGTCCACCTTCGGCTTGGCCTTTATTTTTTGAGATCGCCTTCGGCCGTCCTCGAATTATCTTGGGTTTGAAAGTCCATCTTCTGCTTGGTCTTTCTTTTCGAGTTCGCCTTCGGCCATCCTCGTGTTACCCTTTGTTTGAAAGTCTACCTTCGGCTTAGTCTTTCTTTTCGAGTTCGCTTTCGGCCGTTCTCGAATTATCTTGGGTTTGAAAGTCCACCTTCGGCTTGGTTTTTCTTTTCGAGTTCGCCTTCGGCCGTCCCCGTATTATCTTGGGTTTGAAAGTTCACCTTCGGCTTGGTATTTCTTTTCGAGTTCGCCTTCGGCCGTCCTCACGTTACCCTTTGTTTGAAAGTCTACCTTAGGCTGAGTCTTTCTTTTCGAGTTCACCTTCGGTCGTCCTCATATTATTTTGTTGTTGGAAAGTCCACCTACGGCTTGGACTTTCTTTTGGAGTTCGCCTTCGGCCGTCCTCGTGTTACCCTTTGTTTGAAAGTCCACCTTCGGCTTGCCTTTTTTTTTGAGGTCCCCTTCGGCCGTCCTCGTATTGTCTTGGGTTTGAAAGTCCACCTTCGGCTTGGTCTTTCTTTTCGAGTTCGCCTTTGGCCGTCCTCGTGTTACCCTTTGTTTGAAAGTCCACCTTCGGCTTGGTATTTCTGTTTCGAGTTCGCCTTCGGCCGTCCTCGTATTATCTTAGGTTTGAAAGTCCACCTTCGGCTTGGTCTTTCTTTTCGAGTTCGCCTTCGGCCGTCCTCGCTTTACCCTTTATTTGAAAGCCTACCTTCGGCTTAGTCTTTCTTTTCAAGTTCGCCTTCGGCCGTCCTCGTATTATTTTGTTGTTTGAAAGTCCACCTTCGGCTTTGTCTTTCTTTTTCGAGTTCGCCTTCGACCATCCTTGTATTATCTTGGGTTTGAAAGTCCACCTTCGGCTTGGTCTTTCTTTTCGAGTTCGCCTTCGGCCGTCCCCGTATTATCTTGGGTTTGAAATTCCACCTTCGGCTTGGTCTTCCTTTTCGAGTTTGCCTTCGGCCGTCCTCGCGTTAGCCTTTGTTTGAAAGTCTACCTTCGGCTTAGTCTTTCTTTTCGAGTTCGCCTTAGGTTGTCCTCGTATTATTTTGTTGTTGGAAAGTCCACCTTCGGCTTGGTCTTTCTTTTCGAGTTCGCCTTCGGCCATCCTCGTGTTACCCTTTGTTTGAATCGGCCATCCTTGTATTATCTTGGGTTTGAAAGTCCACCACTGGCTTGGTATTTCTTTTCGAGTTTGCCTTCGGCCGTCCTCGTGTTACCCTTTGTGTGAAAGTCTACCCTCGGCTTAGTCTTTCTTTTCGAGTTCGCCTTCGGCCGTTCTCGAATTATCTTGGGTTTGAAAGTCCACCTTTGGCTTGGTCTTTCTTTTTCGAGTTCCCCTTCGGCCGTCCTCGTATTATCTTGGGTTTGAAAGTCCACCTTCGGCTTGGTCTTTCTTTTCGAGTTCGCCTTCGGCCGTCCTCGTGTTACCCTTTGTTTAAAAGTCCACCTTCGGCTTGGCCTTTATTTTTTGAGATCGCCTTCGGCCGTCCTCGAATTATCTTGGGTTTGAAAGTCCATCTTCTGCTTGGTCTTTCTTTTCGAGTTCGCCTTCGGCCATCCTCGTGTTACCCTTTGTTTGAAAGTCTACCTTCGGCTTAGTCTTTCTTTTCGAGTTCGCTTTCGGCCGTTCTCGAATTATCTTGGGTTTGAAAGTCCACCTTCGGCTTGGTTTTTCTTTTCGAGTTCGCCTTCGGCCGTCCCCGTATTATCTTGGGTTTGAAAGTTCACCTTCGGCTTGGTATTTCTTTTCGAGTTCGCCTTCGGCCGTCCTCACGTTACCCTTTTTTTGAAAGTCTACCTTAGGCTGAGTCTTTCTTTTCGAGTTCACCTTCGGTCGTCCTCATATTATTTTGTTGTTGGAAAGTCCACCTACGGCTTGGACTTTCTTTTGGAGTTCGCCTTCGGCCGTCCTCGTGTTACCCTTTGTTTGAAAGTCCACCTTCGGCTTGCCTTTTTTTTTGAGGTCCCCTTCGGCCGTCCTCGTATTGTCTTGGGTTTGAAAGTCCACCTTCGGCTTGGTCTTTCTTTTCGAGTTCGCCTTTGGCCGTCCTCGTGTTACCCTTTGTTTGAAAGTCCACCTTCGGCTTGGTATTTCTGTTTCGAGTTCGCCTTCGGCCGTCCTCGTATTATCTTAGGTTTGAAAGTCCACCTTCGGCTTGGTCTTTCTTTTCGAGTTCGCCTTCGGCCGTCCTCGCTTTACCCTTTATTTGAAAGCCTACCTTCGGCTTAGTCTTTCTTTTCAAGTTCGCCTTCGGCCGTCCTCGTATTATTTTGTTGTTTGAAAGTCCACCTTCGGCTTTGTCTTTCTTTTTCGAGTTCGCCTTCGGCCATCCTTGTATTATCTTGGGTTTGAAAGTCCACCTTCGGCTTGGTCTTTCTTTTCGAGTTCGCCTTCGGCCGTCCCCGTATTATCTTGGGTTTGAAATTCCACCTTCGGCTTGGTCTTCCTTTTCGAGTTTGCCTTCGGCCGTCCTCGCGTTAGCCTTTGTTTGAAAGTCTACCTTCGGCTTAGTCTTTCTTTTCGAGTTCGCCTTAGGTTGTCCTCGTATTATTTTGTTGTTGGAAAGTCCACCTTCGGCTTGGTCTTTCTTTTCGAGTTCGCCTTCGGCCATCCTCGTGTTACCCTTTGTTTGAATCGGCCATCCTTGTATTATCTTGGGTTTGAAAGTCCACCACTGGCGTGGTATTTCTTTTCGAGTTTGCCTTCGGCCTTCCTCGTGTTACCCTTTGTGTGAAAGTCTACCCTCGGCTTAGTCTTTCTTTTCGAGTTCGCCTTCGGGCGTTCTCGAATTATCTTGGGTTTGAAAGTCCACCTTTGGCTTAGTCTTTCTTTTTCGAGTTCCCCTTCGGCCGTCCTCGTATTATCTTGGGTTTGAAAGTCCACCTTCGGCTTGGTCTTTCTTTTCGAGTTCGCCTTCGGCCGTCCTCGTGTTACCCTTTGTTTAAAAGTCCACCTTCGGCTTGGCCTTTATTTTTTGAGATCGCCTTCGGCCGTCCTCGAATTATCTTGGGTTTGAAAGTCCATCTTCTGCTTGGTCTTTCTTTTCGAGTTCGCCTTCGGCCATCCTCTTGTTACCCTTTGTTTGAAAGTCTACCTTCGGCTTAGTCTTTCTTTTCGAGTTCGCTTTCGGCCGTTCTCGAATTATCCTGGGTTTGAAAGTCCACCTTCGGCTTGGTTTTTCTTTTCGAGTTCGCCTTCGGCCGTCCCCGTATTATCTTGGGTTTGAAAGTTCACCTTCGGCTTGGTATTTCTTTTCGAGTTCGCCTTCGGCCGTCCTCACGTTACCCTTTGTTTGAAAGTCTACCTTAGGCTGAGTCTTTCTTTTCGAGTTCACCTTCGGCCGTCCTCATATTATTTTGTTGTTGGAAAGTCCACCTACGGCTTAGACTTTCTTTTGGAGTTCGCCTTCGGCCGTCCTCGTGTTACCCTTTGTTTGAAAGTCCACCTTCGGCTTGCCTTTTTTTTTGAGGTCCCCTTCGGCCGTCCTCGTATTGTCTTGGGTTTGAAAGTCCACCTTCGGCTTGGTCTTTCTTTTCTTGTTCGCCTTTGGCCGTCCTCGTGTTACCCTTTGTTTGAAAGTCCACCTTCGGCTTGGTATTTCTGTTTCGAGTTCGCCTTCGGCCGTCCTCGTATTATCTTAGGTTTGAAAGTCCACCTTCGGCTTGGTCTTTCTTTGCGAGTTCGCCTTCGGCCGTCCTCGCTTTACCCTTTATTTGAAAGCCTACCTTCGGCTTAGTCTTTCTTTTCAAGTTCGCCTTCGGCCGTCCTCGTATTATTTTGTTGTTTGAAAGTCCACCTTCGGCTTTGTCTTTCTTTTTCGAGTTCGCCTTCGGCCATCGTTGTATTATCTTGGGTTTGAAAGTCCACCTTCGGCTTGGTCTTTCTTTTCGAGTTCGCCTTCGGTCGTCCCCGTATTATCTTGGGTTTGAAATTCCACCTTCGGCTTGGTCTTTCTTTTCGAGTTCGCCTTCGGCCGTCCTCGCGTTAGCCTTTGTTTGAAAGTCTACCTTCGGCTTAGTCTTTCTTTTCGAGTTCGCCTTAGGTTGTCCTCGTATTATTTTGTTGTTGGAAATCCACCTTCGGCTTGGTCTTTCTTTTCGAGTTCGCCTTCGGCCATCCTCGTGTTACCCTTTGTTTGAATCGGCCATCCTTGTATTATCTTGGGTTTGAAAGTCCACCACTGGCTTGGTATTTCTTTTCGAGTTTGCCTTCGGCCGTCCTCGTGTTACCCTTTGTGTGAAAGTCTACCCTCGGCTTAGTCTTTCTTTTCGAGTTCGCCTTCGGCCGTTCTCGAATTATCTTGGGTTTGAAAGTCCACCTTTGGCTTGGTCTTTCTTTTTCGAGTTCCCCTTCGGCCGTCCTCGTATTATCTTGGGTTTGAAAGTCCACCTTCGGCTTGGTCTTTCTTTTCGAGTTCGCCTTCGGCCGTCCTCGTGTTACCCTTTGTTTAAAAGTCCACCTTCGGCTTGGCCTTTATTTTTTGAGATCGCCTTCGGCCGTCCTCGAATTATCTTGGGTTTGAAAGTCCATCTTCTGCTTCGTCTTTCTTTTCGAGTTCGGCTTCGGCCATCCTCTTGTTACCCTTTGTTTGAAAGTCTACCTTCGGCTTAGTCTTTCTTTTCGAGTTCGCTTTCGGCCGTTCTCGAATTATCTTGGGTTTGAAAGTCCACCTTCGGCTTGGTTTTTCTTTTCGAGTTCGCCTTCGGCCGTCCCCGTATTATCTTGGGTTTGAAAGTTCACCTTCGGCTTGGTATTTCTTTTCGAGTTCGCCTTCGGCCGTCCTCACGTTACCCTTTGTTTGAAAGTCTACCTTAGGCTGAGTCTTTCTTTTCGAGTTCACCTTCGGCCGTCCTCATATTATTTTGTTGTTGGAAAGTCCACCTACGGCTTGGAGTTTCTTTTGGAGTTCGCCTTCGGCCGTCCTCGTGTTACCCTTTGTTTGAAAGTCCACCTTCGGCTTGCCTTTTTTTTTGAGGTCCCCTTCGGCCGTCCTCGTATTGTCTTGGGTTTGAAAGTCCACCTTCGGCTTGGTCTTTCTTTTCGAGTTCGCCTTTGGCCGTCCTCGTGTTACCCTTTGTTTGAAAGTCCACCTTCGGCTTGGTATTTCTGTTTCGAGTTCGCCTTCGGCCGTCCTCGTATTATCTTAGGTTTGAAAGTTCACCTTCGGCTTGGTCTTTCTTTTCGAGTTCGCCTTCGGCCGTCCTCGCTTTACCCTTTATTTGAAAGCCTACCTTCGGCTTAGTCTTTCTTTTCAAGTTCGCCTTCGGCCGTCCTCGTATTATTTTGTTGTTTGAAAGTCCACCTTCGGCTTTGTCTTTCTTTTTCGAGTTCGCCTTCGGCCATCCTTGTATTATCTTGGGTTTGAAAGTCCACCTTCGGCTTGGTCTTTCTTTTCGAGTTCGCCTTCGGCCGTCCCCGTATTATCTTGGGTTTGAAATTCCACCTTCGGCTTGGTCTTTCTTTTCGAGTTCGCCTTCGGCCGTCCTCGCGTTAGCCTTTGTTTGAAAGTCTACCTTCGGCTTAGTCTTTCTTTTCGAGTTCGCCTTAGGTTGTCCTCGTATTATTTTGTTGTTGGAAAGTCCACCTTCGGCTTGGTCTTTCTTTTCGAGTTCGCCTTCGGCCATCCTCGTGTTACCCTTTGTTTGAATCGGCCATCCTTGTATTATCTTGGGTTTGAAAGTCCACCACTGGCTTGGTATTTCTTTTCGAGTTTGCCTTCGGCCGTCCTCGTGTTACCCTTTGTGTGAAAGTCTACCCTCGGCTTAGTCTTTCTTTTCGAGTTCGCCTTCGGCCGTTCTCGAATTATCTTGGGTTTGAAAGTCCACCTTTGGCTTGGTCTTTCTTTTTCGAGTTCCCCTTCGGCCGTCCTCGTATTATCTTGGGTTTGAAAGTCCACCTTCGTCTTGGTCTTTCTTTTCGAGTTCGCCTTCGGCCGTCCTCGTGTTACCCTTTGTTTAAAAGTCCACCTTCGGCTTGGCCTTTATTTTTTGAGATGGCCTTCGGCCGTCCTCGAATTATCTTGGGTTTGAAAGTCCATCTTCTGCTTGGTCTTTCTTTTCGAGTTCGGCTTCGGCCATCCTCTTGTTACCCTTTGTTTGAAAGTCTACCTTCGGCTTAGTCTTTCTTTTCGAGTTCGCTTTCGGCCGTTCTCGAATTATCTTGGGTTTGAAAGTCCACCTTCGGCTTGGTTTTTCTTTTCGAGTTCGCCTTCGGCCGTCCCCGTATTATCTTGGGTTTGAAAGTTCACCTTCGGCTTGGTATTTCTTTTCGAGTTCGCCTTCGGCCGTCCTCACGTTACCCTTTGTTTGAAAGTCTACCTTAGGCTGAGTCTTTCTTTTCGAGTTCACCTTCGGCCGTCCTCATATTATTTTGTTGTTGGAAAGTCCACCTACGGCTTGGACTTTCTTTTGGAGTTCGCCTTCGGCCGTCCTCGTGTTACCCTTTGTTTGAAAGTCCACCTTCGGCTTGCCTTTTTTTTTGAGGTCCCCTTCGGCCGTCCTCGTATTGTCTTGGGTTTGAAAGTCCACCTTCGGCTTGGTCTTTCTTTTCGAGTTCGCCTTTGGCCGTCCTCGTGTTACCCTTTGTTTGAAAGTCCACCTTCGGCTTGGTATTTCTGTTTCGAGTTCGCCTTCGGCCGTCCTCGTATTATCTTAGGTTTGAAAGTTCACCTTCGGCTTGGTCTTTCTTTTCGAGTTCGCCTTCGGCCGTCCTCGCTTTACCCTTTATTCGAAAGCCTACCTTCGGCTTAGTCTTTCTTTTCAAGTTCGCCTTCGGCCGTCCTCGTATTATTTTGTTGTTTGAAAGTCCACCTTCGGCTTTGTCTTTCTTTTTCGAGTTCGCCTTCGGCCATCCTTGTATTATCTTGGGTTTGAAAGTCCACCTTCGGCTTGGTCTTTCTTTTCGAGTTCGCCTTCGGCCGTCCCCGTATTATCTTGGGTTTGAAATTCCACCTTCGGCTTGGTCTTCCTTTTCGAGTTCGCCTTCGGCCGTCCTCGCGTTAGCCTTTGTTTGAAAGTCTACCTTCGGCTTAGTCTTTCTTTTCGAGTTCGCCTTAGGTTGTCCTCGTATTATTTTGTTGTTGGAAAGTCCACCTTCGGCTTGGTCTTTCTTTTCGAGTTCGCCTTCGGCCATCCTCGTGTTACCCTTTGTTTGAATCGGCCATCCTTGTATTATCTTGGGTTTGAAAGTCCACCACTGGCTTGGTATTTCTTTTCGAGTTTGCCTTCGGCCGTCCTCGTGTTACCCTTTGTGTGAAAGTCTACCCTCGGCTTAGTCTTTCTTTTCGAGTTCGCCTTCGGCCGTTCTCGAATTATCTTGGGTTTGAAAGTCCACCTTTGGCTTGGTCTTTCTTTTTCGAGTTCCCCTTCGGCCGTCCTCGTATTATCTTGGGTTTGAAAGTCCACCTTCGGCTTGGTCTTTCTTTTCGAGTTCGCCTTCGGCCGTCCTCGTGTTACCCTTTGTTTAAAAGTCCACCTTCGGCTTGGCCTTTATTTTTTGAGATCGCCTTCGGCCGTCCTCGAATTATCTTGGGTTTGAAAGTCCATCTTCTGCTTGGTCTTTCTTTTCGAGTTCGCCTTCGGCCATCCTCTTGTTACCCTTTGTTTGAAAGTCTACCTTCGGCTTAGTCTTTCTTTTCGAGTTCGCTTTCGGCCGTTCTCGAATTATCCTGGGTTTGAAAGTCCACCTTCGGCTTGGTTTTTCTTTTCGAGTTCGCCTTCGGCCGTCCCCGTATTATCTTGGGTTTGAAAGTTCACCTTCGGCTTGGTATTTCTTTTCGAGTTCGCCTTCGGCCGTCCTCACGTTACCCTTTGTTTGAAAGTCTACCTTAGGCTGAGTCTTTCTTTTCGAGTTCACCTTCGGCCGTCCTCATATTATTTTGTTGTTGGAAAGTCCACCTACGGCTTAGACTTTCTTTTGGAGTTCGCCTTCGGCCGTCCTCGTGTTACCCTTTGTTTGAAAGTCCACCTTCGGCTTGCCTTTTTTTTTGAGGTCCCCTTCGGCCGTCCTCGTATTGTCTTGGGTTTGAAAGTCCACCTTCGGCTTGGTCTTTCTTTTCTTGTTCGCCTTTGGCCGTCCTCGTGTTACCCTTTGTTTGAAAGTCCACCTTCGGCTTGGTATTTCTGTTTCGAGTTCGCCTTCGGCCGTCCTCGTATTATCTTAGGTTTGAAAGTCCACCTTCGGCTTGGTCTTTCTTTGCGAGTTCGCCTTCGGCCGTCCTCGCTTTACCCTTTATTTGAAAGCCTACCTTCGGCTTAGTCTTTCTTTTCAAGTTCGCCTTCGGCCGTCCTCGTATTATTTTGTTGTTTGAAAGTCCACCTTCGGCTTTGTCTTTCTTTTTCGAGTTCGCCTTCGGCCATCGTTGTATTATCTTGGGTTTGAAAGTCCACCTTCGGCTTGGTCTTTCTTTTCGAGTTCGCCTTCGGTCGTCCCCGTATTATCTTGGGTTTGAAATTCCACCTTCGGCTTGGTCTTTCTTTTCGAGTTCGCCTTCGGCCGTCCTCGCGTTAGCCTTTGTTTGAAAGTCTACCTTCGGCTTAGTCTTTCTTTTCGAGTTCGCCTTAGGTTGTCCTCGTATTATTTTGTTGTTGGAAATCCACCTTCGGCTTGGTCTTTCTTTTCGAGTTCGCCTTCGGCCATCCTCGTGTTACCCTTTGTTTGAATCGGCCATCCTTGTATTATCTTGGGTTTGAAAGTCCACCACTGGCTTGGTATTTCTTTTCGAGTTTGCCTTCGGCCGTCCTCGTGTTACCCTTTGTGTGAAAGTCTACCCTCGGCTTAGTCTTTCTTTTCGAGTTCGCCTTCGGCCGTTCTCGAATTATCTTGGGTTTGAAAGTCCACCTTTGGCTTGGTCTTTCTTTTTCGAGTTCCCCTTCGGCCGTCCTCGTATTATCTTGGGTTTGAAAGTCCACCTTCGGCTTGGTCTTTCTTTTCGAGTTCGCCTTCGGCCGTCCTCGTGTTACCCTTTGTTTAAAAGTCCACCTTCGGCTTGGCCTTTATTTTTTGAGATCGCCTTCGGCCGTCCTCGAATTATCTTGGGTTTGAAAGTCCATCTTCTGCTTCGTCTTTCTTTTCGAGTTCGGCTTCGGCCATCCTCTTGTTACCCTTTGTTTGAAAGTCTACCTTCGGCTTAGTCTTTCTTTTCGAGTTCGCTTTCGGCCGTTCTCGAATTATCTTGGGTTTGAAAGTCCACCTTCGGCTTGGTTTTTCTTTTCGAGTTCGCCTTCGGCCGTCCCCGTATTATCTTGGGTTTGAAAGTTCACCTTCGGCTTGGTATTTCTTTTCGAGTTCGCCTTCGGCCGTCCTCACGTTACCCTTTGTTTGAAAGTCTACCTTAGGCTGAGTCTTTCTTTTCGAGTTCACCTTCGGCCGTCCTCATATTATTTTGTTGTTGGAAAGTCCACCTACGGCTTGGAGTTTCTTTTGGAGTTCGCCTTCGGCCGTCCTCGTGTTACCCTTTGTTTGAAAGTCCACCTTCGGCTTGCCTTTTTTTTTGAGGTCCCCTTCGGCCGTCCTCGTATTGTCTTGGGTTTGAAAGTCCACCTTCGGCTTGGTCTTTCTTTTCGAGTTCGCCTTTGGCCGTCCTCGTGTTACCCTTTGTTTGAAAGTCCACCTTCGGCTTGGTATTTCTGTTTCGAGTTCGCCTTCGGCCGTCCTCGTATTATCTTAGGTTTGAAAGTTCACCTTCGGCTTGGTCTTTCTTTTCGAGTTCGCCTTCGGCCGTCCTCGCTTTACCCTTTATTTGAAAGCCTACCTTCGGCTTAGTCTTTCTTTTCAAGTTCGCCTTCGGCCGTCCTCGTATTATTTTGTTGTTTGAAAGTCCACCTTCGGCTTTGTCTTTCTTTTTCGAGTTCGCCTTCGGCCATCCTTGTATTATCTTGGGTTTGAAAGTCCACCTTCGGCTTGGTCTTTCTTTTCGAGTTCGCCTTCGGCCGTCCCCGTATTATCTTGGGTTTGAAATTCCACCTTCGGCTTGGTCTTTCTTTTCGAGTTCGCCTTCGGCCGTCCTCGCGTTAGCCTTTGTTTGAAAGTCTACCTTCGGCTTAGTCTTTCTTTTCGAGTTCGCCTTAGGTTGTCCTCGTATTATTTTGTTGTTGGAAAGTCCACCTTCGGCTTGGTCTTTCTTTTCGAGTTCGCCTTCGGCCATCCTCGTGTTACCCTTTGTTTGAATCGGCCATCCTTGTATTATCTTGGGTTTGAAAGTCCACCACTGGCTTGGTATTTCTTTTCGAGTTTGCCTTCGGCCGTCCTCGTGTTACCCTTTGTGTGAAAGTCTACCCTCGGCTTAGTCTTTCTTTTCGAGTTCGCCTTCGGCCGTTCTCGAATTATCTTGGGTTTGAAAGTCCACCTTTGGCTTGGTCTTTCTTTTTCGAGTTCCCCTTCGGCCGTCCTCGTATTATCTTGGGTTTGAAAGTCCACCTTCGTCTTGGTCTTTCTTTTCGAGTTCGCCTTCGGCCGTCCTCGTGTTACCCTTTGTTTAAAAGTCCACCTTCGGCTTGGCCTTTATTTTTTGAGATGGCCTTCGGCCGTCCTCGAATTATCTTGGGTTTGAAAGTCCATCTTCTGCTTGGTCTTTCTTTTCGAGTTCGGCTTCGGCCATCCTCTTGTTACCCTTTGTTTGAAAGTCTACCTTCGGCTTAGTCTTTCTTTTCGAGTTCGCTTTCGGCCGTTCTCGAATTATCTTGGGTTTGAAAGTCCACCTTCGGCTTGGTTTTTCTTTTCGAGTTCGCCTTCGGCCGTCCCCGTATTATCTTGGGTTTGAAAGTTCACCTTCGGCTTGGTATTTCTTTTCGAGTTCGCCTTCGGCCGTCCTCACGTTACCCTTTGTTTGAAAGTCTACCTTAGGCTGAGTCTTTCTTTTCGAGTTCACCTTCGGCCGTCCTCATATTATTTTGTTGTTGGAAAGTCCACCTACGGCTTGGACTTTCTTTTGGAGTTCGCCTTCGGCCGTCCTCGTGTTACCCTTTGTTTGAAAGTCCACCTTCGGCTTGCCTTTTTTTTTGAGGTCCCCTTCGGCCGTCCTCGTATTGTCTTGGGTTTGAAAGTCCACCTTCGGCTTGGTCTTTCTTTTCGAGTTCGCCTTTGGCCGTCCTCGTGTTACCCTTTGTTTGAAAGTCCACCTTCGGCTTGGTATTTCTGTTTCGAGTTCGCCTTCGGCCGTCCTCGTATTATCTTAGGTTTGAAAGTTCACCTTCGGCTTGGTCTTTCTTTTCGAGTTCGCCTTCGGCCGTCCTCGCTTTACCCTTTATTCGAAAGCCTACCTTCGGCTTAGTCTTTCTTTTCAAGTTCGCCTTCGGCCGTCCTCGTATTATTTTGTTGTTTGAAAGTCCACCTTCGGCTTTGTCTTTCTTTTTCGAGTTCGCCTTCGGCCATCCTTGTATTATCTTGGGTTTGAAAGTCCACCTTCGGCTTGGTCTTTCTTTTCGAGTTCGCCTTCGGCCGTCCCCGTATTATCTTGGGTTTGAAATTCCACCTTCGGCTTGGTCTTCCTTTTCGAGTTCGCCTTCGGCCGTCCTCGCGTTAGCCTTTGTTTGAAAGTCTACCTTCGGCTTAGTCTTTCTTTTCGAGTTCGCCTTAGGTTGTCCTCGTATTATTTTGTTGTTGGAAAGTCCACCTTCGGCTTGGTCTTTCTTTTCGAGTTCGCCTTCGGCCATCCTCGTGTTACCCTTTGTTTGAATCGGCCATCCTTGTATTATCTTGGGTTTGAAAGTCCACCACTGGCTTGGTATTTCTTTTCGAGTTTGCCTTCGGCCGTCCTCGTGTTACCCTTTGTGTGAAAGTCTACCCTCGGCTTAGTCTTTCTTTTCGAGTTCGCCTTCGGCCGTTCTCGAATTATCTTGGGTTTGAAAGTCCACCTTTGGCTTGGTCTTTCTTTTTCGAGTTCCCCTTCGGCCGTCCTCGTATTATCTTGGGTTTGAAAGTCCACCTTCGGCTTGGTCTTTCTTTTCGAGTTCGCCTTCGGCCGTCCTCGTGTTACCCTTTGTTTAAAAGTCCACCTTCGGCTTGGCCTTTATTTTTTGAGATCGCCTTCGGCCGTCCTCGAATTATCTTGGGTTTGAAAGTCCATCTTCTGCTTGGTCTTTCTTTTCGAGTTCGCCTTCGGCCATCCTCTTGTTACCCTTTGTTTGAAAGTCTACCTTCGGCTTAGTCTTTCTTTTCGAGTTCGCTTTCGGCCGTTCTCGAATTATCCTGGGTTTGAAAGTCCACCTTCGGCTTGGTTTTTCTTTTCGAGTTCGCCTTCGGCCGTCCCCGTATTATCTTGGGTTTGAAAGTTCACCTTCGGCTTGGTATTTCTTTTCGAGTTCACCTTCGGCCGTCCTCACGTTACCCTTTGTTTGAAAGTCTACCTTAGGCTGAGTCTTTCTTTTCGTGTTCACCTTCGGCCGTCCTCATATTATTTTGTTGTTGGAAAGTCCACCTACGGCTTGGACTTTCTTTTGGAGTTCGCCTTCGGCCGTCCTCGTGTTACCCTTTGTTTGAAAGTCCACCTTCGGCTTGCCTTTTTTTTTGAGGTCCCCTTCGGCCGTCCTCGTATTGTCTTGGGTTTGAAAGTCCACCTTCGGCTTGGTCTTTCTTTTCTTGTTCGCCTTCGGCCGTCCTCGCTTTACCCTTTATTCGAAAGCCTACCTTCGGCTTAGTCTTTCTTTTCAAGTTCGCCTTCGGCCGTCCTCGTATTATTTTGTTGTTTGAAAGTCCACCTTCGGCTTTGTCTTTCTTTTTCGAGTTCGCCTTCGGCCATCCTTGTATTATCTTGGGTTTGAAAGTCCACCTTCGGCTTGGTCTTTCTTTTCGAGTTCGCCTTCGGCCGTCCCCGTATTATCTTGGGTTTGAAATTCCACCTTCGGCTTGGTCTTCCTTTTCGAGTTCGCCTTCGGCCGTCCTCGCGTTAGCCTTTGTTTGAAAGTCTACCTTCGGCTTAGTCTTTCTTTTCGAGTTCGCCTTAGGTTGTCCTCGTATTATTTTGTTGTTGGAAAGTCCACCTTCGGCTTGGTCTTTCTTTTCGAGTTCGCCTTCGGCCATCCTCGTGTTACCCTTTGTTTGAATCGGCCATCCTTGTATTATCTTGGGTTTGAAAGTCCACCACTGGCTTGGTATTTCTTTTCGAGTTTGCCTTCGGCCGTCCTCGTGTTACCCTTTGTGTGAAAGTCTACCCTCGGCTTAGTCTTTCTTTTCGAGTTCGCCTTCGGCCGTTCTCGAATTATCTTGGGTTTGAAAGTCCACCTTTGGCTTGGTCTTTCTTTTTCGAGTTCCCCTTCGGCCGTCCTCGTATTATCTTGGGTTTGAAAGTCCACCTTCGGCTTGGTCTTTCTTTTCGAGTTCGCCTTCGGCCGTCCTCGTGTTACCCTTTGTTTAAAAGTCCACCTTCGGCTTGGCCTTTATTTTTTGAGATCGCCTTCGGCCGTCCTCGAATTATCTTGGGTTTGAAAGTCCATCTTCTGCTTGGTCTTTCTTTTCGAGTTCGCCTTCGGCCATCCTCTTGTTACCCTTTGTTTGAAAGTCTACCTTCGGCTTAGTCTTTCTTTTCGAGTTCGCTTTCGGCCGTTCTCGAATTATCCTGGGTTTGAAAGTCCACCTTCGGCTTGGTTTTTCTTTTCGAGTTCGCCTTCGGCCGTCCCCGTATTATCTTGGGTTTGAAAGTTCACCTTCGGCTTGGTATTTCTTTTCGAGTTCACCTTCGGCCGTCCTCACGTTACCCTTTGTTTGAAAGTCTACCTTAGGCTGAGTCTTTCTTTTCGTGTTCACCTTCGGCCGTCCTCATATTATTTTGTTGTTGGAAAGTCCACCTACGGCTTGGACTTTCTTTTGGAGTTCGCCTTCGGCCGTCCTCGTGTTACCCTTTGTTTGAAAGTCCACCTTCGGCTTGCCTTTTTTTTTGAGGTCCCCTTCGGCCGTCCTCGTATTGTCTTGGGTTTGAAAGTCCACCTTCGGCTTGGTCTTTCTTTTCTTGTTCGCCTTTGGCCGTCCTCGTGTTACCCTTTGTTTGAAAGTCCACCTTCGGCTTGGTATTTCTGTTTCGAGTTCGCCTTCGGCCGTCCTCGTATTATCTTAGGTTTGAAAGTCCACCTTCGGCTTGGTCTTTCTTTTCGAGTTCGCCTTCGGCCGTCCTCGCTTTACCCTTTATTTGAAAGCCTACCTTCGGCTTAGTCTTTCTTTTCAAGTTCGCCTTCGGCCGTCCTCGTATTATTTTGTTGTTTGAAAGTCCACCTTCGGCTTTGTCTTTCTTTTTCGAGTTCGCCTTCGGCCATCCTTGTATTATCTTGGGTTTGAAAGTCCACCTTCGGCTTGGTCTTTCTTTTCGAGTTCGCCTTCGGTCGTCCCCGTATTATGTTGGGTTTGAAATTCCACCTTCGGCTTGGTCTTTCTTTTCGAGTTCGCCTTCGGCCGTCCTCGCGTTAGCCTTTGTTTGAAAGTCTACCTTCGGCTTAGTCTTTCTTTTCGAGTTCGCCTTAGGTTGTCCTCGTATTATTTTGTTGTTGGAAAGTCAACCTTCGGCTTGGTCTTTCTTTTCGAGTTCGCCTTCGGCCGTCCTCGTGTTACCCTTTGTTTGAATCGGTCGTCCTCGTATTATCTTGGGTTTGAAAGTCCACCACCGGCTTGGTATTTCTTTTAGAGTTTGCCTTCGGGCGTCCTCGTGTTACCCTTTGTGTGAAAGTCTACCCTCGGCTTAGTCTTTCTTTTCGAGTTCGCGTTCGGCCGTTCTCGAATTATCTTGGGTTTGAAAGTCCACCTTTGGCTTGGTCTTTCTTTTTCGAGTTCGCCTTCGGCCGTCCTTGTATTATCTTGGGTTTGAAAGTCCACCTTCGGCTTGGTCTTTCTTTTTGAGTTCGCCTTCGGCCGTCCTCGCGTTAGCCTTTGTTTAAAATTCTACCTTCGGCTTAGTCTTTCTTTTCGAGTTTGCCTTAGGTTGTCCTCGTATTATTTTGTTGTTGGAAAGTCCAGCTTCGGCTTGGTCTTTCTTTTCGAGTTCGTCTTCGGCCGTCCTCGTGTTACCCTTTGTTTGAAATGGCCGTCCTCGTATTATCTTGGGTTTGAAAGTCCACCATCGGCTTGGTCTTTCTTTTCGAGTTTGCCTTCGGCCATCCTCGTGATACCCTTTGTGTGAAAGTCTACCTTCGGCTTAGTCTTTCTTTTCGAGTTCGACTTCGGCCGTTCTCGAATTATCTTGGGTTTGAAAGTCCACCTTTGGCTTGGTTTTTCTTTTCGAGTTCGCCTTCGGCCGTCCCCGTATTATCTTGGGTTTGAAAGTCCACCTTCGGCTTGGTATTTCTTTTCGAGTTCGCCTTCGGCCGTCCTCGCGTTACCCTTTGTTTGAAAGTCTACCTTCGGCTGAGTCTTTCTTTTCGAGTTCTCCTTCGGTCGTCCTCATATTATTTTGTTGTTGGAAAGTCCACCTACGGCTTGGACTTTCTTTTCGAGTTCGCCTTCGGCCGTCCTCGTATTATCTTGGGTTTGAAAGTCCACCATCGGCTTGGTCTTTCTTTTCGAGTTCGCCTTCGGCCGTCCCTGTGTTACCCTTTGTCTGAAAGTTTACCTTCGACCAGGTGTTTCTTTTCGAGTTCGCCTTCGGCCATCGTCGTATTATCTTGGGTTTGAAAGTCCACCTTCGGTTGTTCTTTCTTTTCGAGTTCTCCTTCGGCCGTCCTCGTGTTACCCTTTGTTTGAAAGTCCACCTTCGGCTTGGTATTCCTTTTTCGAGTTCGCCTTCGGCCGTCCTCGTATTATCTTGGGTTTGAAAGTCCACCTTCGACTTGGTATTTCTTTTCGAGTTCGCCTTCGGCCGTCCTCGTGTTACCCTTTGTTTGAAAGACCACCTTCGGCTTGGCCTTTATTTTGTTAGGCCGCCTTCGGCCGTCCTCGTATTATCTTGGGTTTGAAAGTCCACCTTCGGCTTGGTATTTCTTTTCGAGTTCGCCTTCGGCCGTCCTCCCGTTACCCTTTATTTGAAAGCCTACCTTCGGCTTAGTCTTTCTTTTCGAGTTCGCGTTCGGCCGTCCTCGTATTATTTTGTTGTTTGAAAGTCCACCTTCGGCTTTGTCTTTCTTTTTCGAGTTCGCCTTCGGCCGTCCTTGTATTATCTTGGGTTTGAAAGTCCACATTCGGCTTGGTCTTTCTTTTCGAGTTCGCCTTCGGCCGTCCCCGTATTGTCTTGGGTTTCAAAGTCCACCTTTGGCTTGGTCTTTCTTTCCGAGTTCGCCTTTGGCCGTCCTCGCGTTATCCTTTATTTGAAAGTCAACCTTCGGCTTAGTCTTTCTTTTCGAGTTCGCCTTAGGTTGTCCTCGTATTATTTTGTTGTTGGAAAGTCCACCTTCGGCTTGGTCTTTCTTTTCGAGTTCGCCTTCGGCCATCCTCGTGTTACCCTTTGTTTGAAAGTCCACCTCCGGCTTGGTCTTTCTTTTTCGAGGTCGCCTTCGGCCGTCCTCGTATTATCTTGGGTTTGAAAGTCCACCTTTGGCTTAGTCTTTCTTTTCGAGTTCGCCTTTGGCCGTCCTCGTGTTACCCTTTGTTTGAAAGTCCACCTTCGGCTTGGTCTTTCTTTTTCGAGTTCGCCTTCGGCCGTCCTCGTATTATCTTAGGTTTAAAAGTCCACCTTCGGCTTGGTCTTTCTATTCGAGTTCGCCTTCGGCCGTCCTCGCTTTACCCTTTATTTGAAAGCCTACCTTTGGCTTAGTCTTTCTTTTCGAGTTCACCTTCGGCCGTCCTCGTATTATTTTGTTGTTTGAAAGTCCACCTTCGGCTTTGTCTTTCTTTTTCGAGTTCGCCTTCGGCCGTCCTTGTATTATCTTGGGGTTGAAAGTCCACCTTCGGCTTGGTATTTCTTTTTGAGTTCGCCTTCGGCCGTCCTCGCGTTAGCCTTTGTTTGAAATTCTACCTTCGGCTTAGTCTTTCTTTTCGAGTTTGCCTTAGGTTGTCCTCGTATTATTTTGTTGTTGGAAAGTCCACCTTCGGCTTGGTCTTTCTTTTCGAGTTCGCCTTCGGTCGTCCTCGTGTTACCCTTTGTTTGAAATGGCCGTCCTCGTATTATCTTGGGTTTGAAAGTCCACCATCGGCTTGGTCTTTCTTTTCGAGTTTGCCTTCGGCCGTCCTCGTGATACCCTTTGTGTGAAAGTCTACCTTCGGCTTAGTCTTTCTTTTCGAGTTCGACTTCGACCGTTCTCGAATTATCTTGGGTTTGAAAGTCCACCTTTGGCTTGGTTTTTCTTTTCGAGTTCGCCTTCGGCCATCCCCGTATTATCTTGGGTTTGAAAGTCCACCTTCGGCTTGGTATTTCTTTTCAAGTTCGCCTTCGGCCGTCCTCGCGTTACCCTTTGTTTGAAAGTCTACCTTCGGCTGAGTCTTTCTTTTCGAGTTCGCCTTCGGCCGTCCTCATATTATTTTGTTGTTGGAAAGTCCACCTACGGCTTGGACTTTCTTTTCGAGTTCGCCTTCGGGCGTCCTCGTGTTACCCTTTGTTTGAAAGTCCACCTTCGGCTTGGCCTTTCTTTTTCGAATTCGCCTTCGGCCGTCCTCGTATTATCTTGGGTTTGAAAGTCCACCATCGGCTTGGTCTGTCTTTTCGAGTTCGCCTTCGGCCGTCCCTGTGTTACCCTTTGTCTGAAAGTCTACCTTCGACCAGGTCTTTCTTTTCGAGTTCGCCTTGGGCCATCGTCGTATTATCTTGGGTTTGAAAGTCCACCTTCGGTTGTTCTTTCTTTTCGAGTTCTCCTTCGGCCGTCCTCGTGTTACCCTTTGTTTGAAAGTCCACCTTCGGCTTGGTATTCCTTTTTCGAGTTCGCCTTCGGCCGTCCTCGTATTATCTTGGGTTTGAAAGTCCACCTTCGACTTGGTATTTCTTTTCGAGTTCGCCTTCGGCCGTCCTCGTGTTACCCTTTGTTTGAAAGACCACCTTCGGCTTGGCCTTTATTTTGTGAGGCCGCCTTCGGCCGTCCTCGTATTATCTTGGGTTTGAAAGTCCACCTTCGGCTTGGTATTTCTTTTCGAGTTCGCCTTCGGCCGTCCTCCCGTTACCCTTTATTTGAAAGCCTACCTTCGGCTTAGTCTTTCTTTTCGAGTTCGCGTTCGGCCGTCCTCGTATTATTTTGTTGTTTGAAAGTCCACCTTCGGCTTTGTCTTTCTTTTTCGAGTTCGCCTTCGGCCGTCCTTGTATTATCTTGGGTTTGAAAGTCCACATTCGGCTTGGTCTTTCTTTTCGAGTTCGCCTTCGGCCGTCCCCGTATTATCTTGGGTTTGAAAGTCCACCTTTGGCTTGGTCTTTCTTTCCGAGTTCGCCTTCGATCGTCCTCGCGTTATCCTTTATTTGAAAGTCTACCTTCGGCTTAGTCTTTCTTTTCGAGTTCGCCTTAGGTTGTCCTCGTATTATTTTGTTGTTGCAAAGTCCACCTTCGGCTTGGTCTTTCTTTTCGAGTTCGCCTTCGGCCATCCTCGTGTTACCCTTTGTTTGAAAGTCCACCTTCGGCTTGGTCTTTCTTTTTCGAGGTCGCCTTCGGCCGTCCTCGTATTATCTTGGGTTTGAAAGTCCACCTTCGGCTTAGTCTTTCTTTTCGAGTTCGCCTTTGGCCGTCCTCGTGTTACCCTTTGTTTGAAAGTCCACCTTCGGCTTGGTCTTTCTTTTTCGAGTTCGCCTTCGGCCGTCCTCGTATTATCTTAGGTTTAAAAATCCACCTTCGGCTTGGTATTTCTTTTCGAGTTCGCCTTCGGCCGTCCTCGCGTTACCCTTTGTTTGAAAGTCTACCTTCGGCTGAGTATTTCTTTTCGAGTTCTCCTTCGGCCGTCCTCATATTATTTTGTTGTTGGAAAGTCCACCTACGGCTTGGACTTTCTTTTCGAGTTCGCCTTCGGGCGTCCTCGTGTTACCCTTTGTTTGAAAGTCCACCTTCGACTTGGCCTTTCTTTTTCGAATTTGCCTTCGGCCGTCCTCGTATTATCTTGGGTTTGAAAGTCCACCATCGGCTTGGTCTTTCCTTTCGAGTTCGCCTTCGGCCGTCCCTGTGTTACCCTTTGTTTGAAAGTCTACCTTCGACCAGGTCTTTCTTTTCGAGTTCGCCTTCGGCCATCGTCGTATTATCTTGGGTTTGAAAGTCCACCTTCGGTTGTTCTTTCTTTCCGAGTTCTCCTTCGGCCGTCCTCGTGTTACCCTTTGTTTGAAAGTCCACCTTCGGCTTGGTATTCCTTTTTCGAGTTCGCCTTCGGCCGTCCTCGTATTATCTTGGGTTTGAAAGTCCACCTTCGACTTGGTATTTCTTTTCGAGTTCGCCTTCGGCCGTCCTCGTGTTACCCTTTGTTTGAAAGACCACCTTCGGCTTGGCCTTTATTTTGTGAGGCCGCCTTCGGCCGTCCTCGTATTATCTTGGGTTTGAAAGTCCACCTTCGGCTTGTTATTTCTTTTCGAGTTCGCCTTCGGCCATCCTCCCGTTACCCTTTATTTGAAAGCCTACCTTCGGCTTAGTCTTTCTTTTCGAGTTCGCGTTCGGCCGTCCTCGTATTATTTTGTTGTTAGAAAGTCCACCTTCGGCTTTGTCTTTCTTTTTCGAGTTCGCCTTCGGCCGTCCTTGTATTATCTTGGGTTTGAAAGTCCACATTCGGCTTGGTCTTTCTTTTCGAGTTCGCCTTCGGCCGTCCCCGTATTGTCTTGGGTTTGAAAGTCCACCTTTGGCTTGGTCTTTCTTTCCGAGTTCGCCTTCGGTCGTCCTCGCGTTATTCTTTATTTGAAAGTCTACCTTCGGCTTAGTCTTTCTTTTCGAGTTCGCCTTAGGTTGTCCTCGTATTATTTTGTTGTTGCAAAGTTCACCTTCGGCTTGGTCTTTCTTTTCGAGTTCGCCTTCGGCCATCCTGGTGTTACCCTTTGTTTGAAAGTCCACCTTCGGCTTGGTCTTTCTTTTTCGAGGTCGCCTTTGGCTGTCCTCGTATTATCTTGGGTTTGAAAGTCCACCTTTGGCTTAGTCTTTCTTTTCGATTTCGCCTTTGGCCGTCCTCGTGTTACCCTTTGGTTGAAAGTCCACCTTCGGCTTGGTCTTTCTTTTTCGAGTCCGCCTTCGGCCGTCCTCGTATTATCTTAGGTTTAAAAGTCCACCTTCGGCTTGGTATTTCTTTTCGAGTTCGCCTTCGGCCGTCCTCGTGTTACCCTTTGTTTGAAAGACCACCTTCGGCTTGGCCTTTATTTTGTGAGGCCGCCTTCGGCCGTCCTCGTATTATCTTGGGTTTGAAAGTCCACCTTCGGCTTGGTATTTCTTTTCGAGTTCGCCTTCGGCCGTCCTCCCGTTACCCTTTATTTGAAAGCCTACCTTCGGCTTAGTCTTTCTTTTCGAGTTCGCGTTCGGCCGTCCTCGTATTATTTTGTTGTTTGAAAGTCCACCTTCGGCTTTGTCTTTCTTTTTCGAGTTCGCCTTCGGCCGTCCTTGTATTATCTTGGGTTTGAAAGTCCACATTCGGCTTGGTCTTTCTTTTCGAGTTCGCCTTCGGCCGTCCCCGTATTGTCTTGGGTTTGAAAGTCCACCTTTGGCTTGGTCTTTCTTTCCGAGTTCGCCTTTGGCCGTCCTCACGTTATCCTTTATTTGAAAGTCAACCTTCGGCTTAGTCTTTCTTTTCGAGTTCGCCTTAGGTTGTCCTCGTATTATTTTGTTGTTGGAAAGTCCACCTTCGGCTTGGTCTTTCTTTTCGAGTTCGCCTTCGGCCATCCTCGTGTTACCCTTTGTTTGAAAGTCCACCTTCGGCTTGGTCTTTCTTTTTCGAGGTCGCCTTCGGCCGTCCTCGTATTATCTTGGGTTTGAAAGTCCACCTTTGGCTTAGTCTTTCTTTTCGAGTTCGCCTTTGGCCGTCCTCGTGTTACCCTTTGTTTGAAAGTCCACCTTCGGCTTGGTCTTTCTTTTTCGAGTTCGCCTTCGGCCGTCCTCGTATTATCTTAGGTTTAAAAGTCCACCTTCGGCTTGGTATTTCTTTTCGAGTTCGCCTTCGGCCGTCCTCGTGTTACCCTTTGTTTGAAAGACCACCTTCGGCTTGGCCTTTATTTTGTGAGGCCGCCTTCGGCCGTCCTCGTATTATCTTGGGTTTGAAAGTCCACCTTCGGCTTGGTATTTCTTTTCGAGTTCGCCTTCGGCCGTCCTCCCGTTACCCTTTATTTGAAAGCCTACCTTCGGCTTAGTCTTTCTTTTCGAGTTCGCGTTCGGCCGTCCTCGTATTATTTTGTTGTTTGAAAGTCCACCTTCGGCTTTGTCTTTCTTTTTCGAGTTCGCCTTCGGCCGTCCTTGTATTATCTTGGGTTTGAAAGTCCACATTCGGCTTGGTCTTTCTTTTCGAGTTCGCCTTCGGCCGTCCCCGTATTGTCTTGGTTTTGAAAGTCCACCTTTGGCTTGGTCTTTCTTTCCGAGTTCGCCTTCGGTCGTCCTCGCGTTATTCTTTATTTGAAAGTCTACCTTCGGCTTAGTCTTTCTTTTCGAGTTCGCCTTAGGTTGTCCTCGTATTATTTTGTTGTTGCAAAGTTCACCTTCGGCTTGGTCTTTCTTTTCGAGTTCGCCTTCGGCCATCCTGGTGTTACCCTTTGTTTGAAAGTCCACCTTCGGCTTGGTCTTTCTTTTTCGAGGTCGCCTTTGGCTGTCCTCGTATTATCTTGGGTTTGAAAGTCCACCTTTGGCTTAGTCTTTCTTTTCGATTTCGCCTTTGGCCGTCCTCGTGTTACCCTTTGGTTGAAAGTCCACCTTCGGCTTGGTCTTTCTTTTTCGAGTTCGCCTTCGGCCGTCCTCGTATTATCTTAGGTTTAAAAGTCCACCTTCGGCTTGGTATTTCTTTTCGAGTTCGCCTTCGGCCGTCCTCGTGTTACCCTTTGTTTGAAAGACCACCTTCGGCTTGGCCTTTATTTTGTGAGGCCGCCTTCGGCCGTCCTCGTATTATCTTGGGTTTGAAAGTCCACCTTCGGCTTGGTATTTCTTTTCGAGTTCGCCTTCGGCCGTCCTCCCGTTACCCTTTATTTGAAAGCCTACCTTCGGCTTAGTCTTTCTTTTCGAGTTCGCGTTCGGCCGTCCTCGTATTATTTTGTTGTTTGAAAGTCCACCTTCGGCTTTGTCTTTCTTTTTCGAGTTCGCCTTCGGCCGTCCTTGTATTATCTTGGGTTTGAAAGTCCACATTCGGCTTGGTCTTTCTTTTCGAGTTCGCCTTCGGCCGTCCCCGTATTGTCTTGGGTTTGAAAGTCCACCTTTGGCTTGGTCTTTCTTTCCGAGTTCGCCTTTGGCCGTCCTCACGTTATCCTTTATTTGAAAGTCAACCTTCGGCTTAGTCTTTCTTTTCGAGTTCGCCTTAGGTTGTCCTCGTATTATTTTGTTGTTGGAAAGTCCACCTTCGGCTTGGTCTTTCTTTTCGAGTTCGCCTTCGGCCATCCTCGTGTTACCCTTTGTTTGAAAGTCCACCTTCGGCTTGGTCTTTCTTTTTCGAGGTCGCCTTCGGCCGTCCTCGTATTATCTTGGGTTTGAAAGTCCACCTTTGGCTTAGTCTTTCTTTTCGAGTTCGCCTTTGGCCGTCCTCGTGTTACCCTTTGTTTGAAAGTCCACCTTCGGCTTGGTCTTTCTTTTTCGAGTTCGCCTTCGGCCGTCCTCGTATTATCTTAGGTTTAAAAGTCCACCTTCGGCTTGGTCTTTCTATTCGAGTTCGCCTTCGGCCGTCCTTGCTTTACCCTTTATTTGAAAGCCTACCTTCGGCTTAGTCTTTCTTTTCGAGTTCACCTTCGGCCGTCCTCGTATTATTTTGTTGTTTGAAAGTCCACCTTCGGCTTTGTCTTTCTTTTTCGAGTTCGCCTTCGGCCGTCCTTGTATTATCTTGGGGTTGAAAGTCCACCTTCGGCTTGGTATTTCTTTTTGAGTTCGCCTTCGGCCGTCCTCGTGTTACCCTTTGTTTGAAATGGCCGTCCTCGTATTATCTTGGGTTTGAAAGTCCACCATCGGCTTGGTCTTTCTTTTCGAGTTTGCCTTCGGCCGTCCTCGTGATACCCTTTGTGTGAAAGTCTACCTTCGGCTTAGTCTTTCTTTTCGAGTTCGACTTCGACCGTTCTCGAATTATCTTGGGTTTGAAAGTCCACCTTTGGCTTGGTTTTTCTTTTCGAGTTCGCCTTCGGCCATCCCCGTATTATCTTGGGTTTGAAAGTCCACCTTCGGCTTGGTATTTCTTTTCGAGTTCGCCTTCGGCCGTCCTCGCGTTACCCTTTGTTTGAAAGTCTACCTTCGGCTGAGTCTTTCTTTTCGAGTTCGCCTTCGGCCGTCCTCATATTATTTTGTTGTTGGAAAGTCCACCTACGGCTTGGACTTTCTTTTCGAGTTCGCCTTCGGGCGTCCTCGTGTTACCCTTTGTTTGAAAGTCCACCTTCGGCTTGGCCTTTCTTTTTCGAATTCGCCTTCGGCCGTCCTCGAATTATCTTGGGTTTGAAAGTCCACCATCGGCTTGGTCTTTCTTTTCGAGTTCGCATTCGGCCGTCCCTGTGTTACCCTTTGTCTGAAAGTCTACCTTCGACCAGGTCTTTCTTTTCGAGTTCGCCTTGGGCCATCGTCGTATTATCTTGGGTTTGAAAGTCCACCTTCGGTTGTTCTTTCTTTTCGAGTTCTCCTTCGGCCGTCCTCGTGTTACCCTTTGTTTGAAAGTCCACCTTCGGCTTGGTATTCCTTTTTCGAGTTCGCCTTCGGCCGTCCTCGTATTATCTTGGGTTTGAAAGTCCACCTTCGACTTGGTATTTCTTTTCGAGTTCGCCTTCGGCCGTCCTCGTGTTACCCTTTGTTTGAAAGACCACCTTCGGCTTGGCCTTTATTTTGTGAGGCCGCCTTCGGCCGTCCTCGTATTATCTTGGGTTTGAAAGTCCACCTTCGGCTTGGTATTTCTTTTCGAGTTCGCCTTCGGCCGTCCTCCCGTTACCCTTTATTTGAAAGCCTACCTTCGGCTTAGTCTTTCTTTTCGAGTTCGCGTTCGGCCGTCCTCGTATTATTTTGTTGTTTGAAAGTCCACCTTCGGCTTTGTCTTTCTTTTTCGAGTTCGCCTTCGGCCGTCCTTGTATTATCTTGGGGTTGAAAGTCCACCTTCGGCTTGGTATTTCTTTTTGAGTTCGCCTTCGGCCGTCCTCGCGTTAGCCTTTGTTTGAAATTCTACCTTCGGCTTAGTCTTTCTTTTCGAGTTTGCCTTAGGTTGTCCTCGTATTATTTTGTTGTTGGAAAGTCCACCTTCGGCTTGGTCTTTCTTTTCGAGTTAGCCTTCGGCCGTCCTCGTGTTACCCTTTGTTTGAAATGGCCGTCCTCGTATTATCTTGGGTTTGAAAGTCCACCATCGGCTTGGTCTTTCTTTTCGAGTTTGCCTTCGGCCGTCCTCGTGATACCCTTTGTGTGAAAGTCTACCTTCGGCTTAGTCTTTCTTTTCGAGTTCGACTTCGACCGTTCTCGAATTATCTTGGGTTTGAAAGTCCACCTTTGGCTTGGTTTTTCTTTTCGAGTTCGCCTTTGGCCATCCCCGTATTATCTTGGGTTTGAAAGTCCACCTTCGGCTTGGTATTTCTTTTTGAGTTCGCCTTCGGCCGTCCTCGCGTTACCCTTTGTTTGAAAGTCTACCTTCGGCTGAGTCTTTCTTTACGAGTTCGCCTTCGGCCGTCCTCATATTATTTTGTTGTTGGAAAGTCCACCTACGGCTTGGACTTTCTTTTCGAGTTCGCCTTCGGGCGTCCTCGTGTTACCCTTTGTTTGAAAGTCCACCTTCGGCTTGGCCTTTCTTTTTCGAATTCGCCTTCGGCCGTCCTCGTATTATCTTGGGTTTGAAAGTCCACCATCGGCTTGGTCTTTCTTTTCGAGTTCGCCTTCGGCCGTCCCTGTGTTACCCTTTGTCTGAAAGTCTACCTTCGACCAGGTCTTTCTTTTCGAGTTCGCCTTGGGCCATCGTCGTATTATCTTGGGTTTGAAAGTCCACCTTCGGTTGTTCTTTCTTTTCGAGTTCTCCTTCGGCCGTCCTCGTGTTACCCTTTGTTTGAAAGTCCACCTTCGGCTTGGTATTCCTTTTTCGAGTTCGCCTTCGGCCGTCCTCGTATTATCTTGGGTTTGAAAGTCCACCTTCGACTTGGTATTTCTTTTCGAGTTCGCCTTCGGCCGTCCTCGTGTTACCCTTTGTTTGAAAGACCACCTTCGGCTTGGCCTTTATTTTGTGAGGCCGCCTTCGGCCGTCCTCGTATTATCTTGGGTTTGAAAGTCCACCTTCGGCTTGGTATTTCTTTTCGAGTTCGCCTTCGGCCGTCCTCCCGTTACCCTTTATTTGAAAGCCTACCTTCGGCTTAGTCTTTCTTTTCGAGTTCGCGTTCGGCCGTCCTCGTATTATTTTGTTGTTTGAAAGTCCACCTTCGGCTTTGTCTTTCTTTTTCGAGTTCGCCTTCGGCCGTCCTTGTATTATCTTGGGTTTGAAAGTCCACATTCGGCTTGGTCTTTCTTTTCGAGTTCGCCTTCGGCCGTCCCCGTATTATCTTGGGTTTGAAAGTCCACCTTTGGCTTGGTCTTTCTTTCCGAGTTCGCCTTCGGTCGTCCTCGCGTTATCCTTTATTTGAAATTCTACCTTCGGCTTAGTCTTTCTTTTTGAGTTCGCCTTAGGTTGTCCTCGTATTATTTTGTTGTTGCAAAGTCCACCTTCGGCTTGGTCTTTCTTTTCGAGTTCGCCTTCGGCCATCCTCGTGTTACCCTTTGTTTGAAAGTCCACCTTCGGCTTGGTCTTTCTTTTTCGAGGTCGCCTTCGGCCGTCCTCGTATTATCTTGGGTTTGAAAGTCCACCTTCGGCTTAGTCTTTCTTTTCGAGTTCGCCTTTGGCCGTCCTCGTGTTACCCTTTGTTTGAAAGTCCACCTTCGGCTTGGTCTTTCTTTTTCGAGTTCGCCTTCGGCCGTCCTCGTATTATCTTAGGTTTAAAAATCCACCTTCGGCTTGGTATTTCTTTTCGAGTTCGCCTTCGGCCGTCCTCGCGTTACCCTTTGTTTGAAAGTCTACCTTCGGCTGAGTATTTCTTTTCGAGTTCTCCTTCGGCCGTCCTCATATTATTTTGTTGTTGGAAAGTCCACCTACGGCTTGGACTTTCTTTTCGAGTTCGCCTTCGGGGTCCTCGTGTTACCCTTTGTTTGAAAGTCCACCTTCGACTTGGCCTTTCTTTTTCGAATTTGCCTTCGGCCGTCCTCGTATTATCTTGGGTTTGAAAGTCCACCATCGGCTTGGTCTTTCTTTTCGAGTTCGCCTTCGGCCGTCCCTGTGTTACCCTTTGTCTGAAAGTCTACCTTCGACCAGGTCTTTCTTTTCGAGTTCGCCTTCGGCCATCGTCGTATTATCTTGGGTTTGAAAGTCCACCTTCGGTTGTTCTTTCTTTTCGAGTTCTCCTTCGGCCGTCCTCGTGTTACCCTTTGTTTGAAAGTCCACCTTCGGCTTGGTATTCCTTTTTCGAGTTCGCCTTCGGCCGTCCTCGTATTATCTTGGGTTTGAAAGTCCACCTTCGACTTGGTATTTCTTTTCGAGTTCGCCTTCGGCCGTCCTCGTGTTACCCTTTGTTTGAAAGACCACCTTCGGCTTGGCCTTTATTTTGTGAGGCCGCCTTCGGCCGTCCTCGTATTATCTTGGGTTTGAAAGTCCACCTTCGGCTTGGTATTTCTTTTCGAGTTCGCCTTCGGCCGTCCTCCCGTTACCCTTTATTTGAAAGCCTACCTTCGGCTTAGTCTTTCTTTTCGAGTTCGCGTTCGGCCGTCCTCGTATTATTTTGTTGTTTGAAAGTCCACCTTCGGCTTTGTCTTTCTTTTTCGAGTTCGCCTTCGGCCGTCCTTGTATTATCTTGGGTTTGAAAGTCCACATTCGGCTTGGTCTTTCTTTTCGAGTTCGCCTTCGGCCGTCCCCGTATTATCTTGGGTTTGAAAGTCCACCTTTGGCTTGGTCTTTCTTTCCGAGTTCGCCTTCGGTCGTCCTCGAGTTATCCTTTATTTGAAATTCTACCTTCGGCTTAGTCTTTCTTTTTGAGTTCGCCTTAGGTTGTCCTCGTATTATTTTGATGTTGCAAAGTCCACCTTCGGCTTGGTCTTTCTTTTCGAGTTCGCCTTCGGCCATCCTCGTGTTACCCTTTGTTTGAAAGTCCACCTTCGGCTTGGTCTTTCTTTTTCGAGGTCGCCTTCGGCCGTCCTCGTATTATCTTGGGTTTGAAAGTCCACCTTCGGCTTAGTCTTTCTTTTCGAGTTCGCCTTTGGCCGTCCTCGTGTTACCCTTTGTTTGAAAGTCCACCTTCGGCTTGGTCTTTCTTTTTCGAGTTCGCCTTCGGCCGTCCTCGTATTATCTTAGGTTTAAAAATCCACCTTCGGCTTGGTATTTCTTTTCGAGTTCGCCTTCGGCCGTCCTCGCGTTACCCTTTGTTTGAAAGTCTACCTTCGGCTGAGTATTTCTTTTCGAGTTCTCCTTCGGCCGTCCTCATATTATTTTGTTGTTGGAAAGTCCACCTACGGCTTGGACTTTCTTTTCGAGTTCGCCTTCGGGGTCCTCGTGTTACCCTTTGTTTGAAAATCCACCTTCGACTTGGCCTTTCTTTTTCGAATTTGCCTTCGGCCGTCCTCGTATTATCTTGGGTTTGAAAGTCCACCATCGGCTTGGTCTTTCTTTTCGAGTTCGCCTTCGGCCGTCCCTGTGTTACCCTTTGTCTGAAAGTCTACCTTCGACCAGGTCTTTCTTTTCGAGTTCGCCTTCGGCCATCGTCGTATTATCTTGGGTTTGAAAGTCCACCTTCGGTTGTTCTTTCTTTTCGAGTTCTCCTTCGGCCGTCCTCGTGTTACCCTTTGTTTGAAAGTCCACCTTCGGCTTGGTATTCCTTTTTCGAGTTCGCCTTCGGCCGTCCTCGTATTATCTTGGGTTTGAAAGTCCACCTTCGACTTGGTATTTCTTTTCGAGTTCGCCTTCGGCCGTCCTCGTGTTACCCTTTGTTTGAAAGACCACTTTCGGCTTGGCGTTTATTTTGTGAGGCCGCCTTCGGCCGTCCTCGTATTATCTTGGGTTTGAAAGTCCACCTTCGGCTTGGTATTTCTTTTCGAGTTCGCCTTCGGCCGTCCTCCCGTTACCCTTTATTTGAAAGCCTACCTTCGGCTTAGTCTTTCTTTTCGAGTTCGCGTTCGGCCGTCCTCGTATTATTTTGTTGTTTGAAAGTCCACCTTCGGCTTTGTCTTTCTTTTTCGAGTTCGCCTTCGGCCGTCCTTGTATTATCTTGGGTTTGAAAGTCCACATTCGGCTTGGTCTTTCTTTTCGAGTTCGCCTTCGGCCGTCCCCGTATTATCTTGGGTTTGAAAGTCCACCTTTGGCTTGGTCTTTCTTTCCGAGTACGCCTTCGGTCGTCCTCGCGTTATCCTTTATTTGAAAGTCTACCTTCGGCTTAGTCTTTCTTTTCGAGTTCGCCTTAGGTTGTCCTCGTATTATTTTGTTGTTGCAAAGTCCACCTTCGGCTTGGTCTTTCTTTTCGAGTTCGCCTTCGGCCATCCTCGTGTTACCCTTTGTTTGAAAGTCCACCTTCGGCTTGGTCTTTCTTTTTCGAGGTCACCTTCGGCCGTCCTCGTATTATCTTGGGTTTGAAAGTCCACCTTCGGCTTAGTCTTTCTTTTCGAGTTCGCCTTTGGCCGTCCTCGTGTTACCCTTTGTTTGAAAGTCCACCTTCGGCTTGGTCTTTCTTTTTCGAGTTCGCCTTCGGCCGTCCTCGTATTATCTTAGGTTTAAAAATCCACCTTCGGCTTGGTATTTCTTTTCGAGTTCGCCTTCGGCCGTCCTCGCGTTACCCTTTGTTTGAAAGTCTACCTTCGGCTGAGTATTTCTTTTCGAGTTCTCCTTCGGCCGTCCTCATATTATTTTGTTGTTGGAAAGTCCACCTACGGCTTGGACTTTCTTTTCGAGTTCGCCTTCGGGGTCCTCGTGTTACCCTTTGTTTGAAAGTCCACCTTCGACTTGGCCTTTCTTTTTCGAATTTGCCTTCGGCCGTCCTCGTATTATCTTGGGTTTGAAAGTCCACCATCGGCTTGGTCTTTCTTTTCGAGTTCGCCTTCGGCCGTCCCTGTGTTACCCTTTGTCTGAAAGTCTACCTTCGACCAGGTCTTTCTTTTCGAGTTCGCCTTCGGCCATCGTCGTATTATCTTGGGTTTGAAAGTCCACCTTCGGTTGTTCTTTCTTTTCGAGTTCTCCTTCGGCCGTCCTCGTGTTACCCTTTGTTTGAAAGTCCACCTTCGGCTTGGTATTCCTTTTTCGAGTTCGCCTTCGGCCGTCCTCGTATTATCTTGGGTTTGAAAGTCCACCTTCGACTTGGTATTTCTTTTCGAGTTCGCCTTCGGCCGTCCTCGTGTTACCCTTTGTTTGAAAGACCACTTTCGGCTTGGCGTTTATTTTGTGAGGCCGCCTTCGGCCGTCCTCGTATTATCTTGGGTTTGAAAGTCCACCTTCGGCTTGGTATTTCTTTTCGAGTTCGCCTTCGGCCGTCCTCCCGTTACCCTTTATTTGAAAGCCTACCTTCGGCTTAGTCTTTCTTTTCGAGTTCGCGTTCGGCCGTCCTCGTATTATTTTGTTGTTTGAAAGTCCACCTTCGGCTTTGTCTTTCTTTTTCGAGTTCGCCTTCGGCCGTCCTTGTATTATCTTGGGTTTGAAAGTCCACATTCGGCTTGGTCTTTCTTTTCGAGTTCGCCTTCGGCCGTCCCCGTATTATCTTGGGTTTGAAAGTCCACCTTTGGCTTGGTCTTTCTTTCCGAGTACGCCTTCGGTCGTCCTCGCGTTATCCTTTATTTGAAAGTCTACCTTCGGCTTAGTCTTTCTTTTCGAGTTCGCCTTAGGTTGTCCTCGTATTATTTTGTTGTTGCAAAGTCCACCTTCGGCTTGGTCTTTCTTTTCGAGTTCGCCTTCGGCCATCCTCGTGTTACCCTTTGTTTGAAAGTCCACCTTCGGCTTGGTCTTTCTTTTTCGAGGTCACCTTCGGCCGTCCTCGTATTATCTTGGGTTTGAAAGTCCACCTTCGGCTTAGTCTTTCTTTTCGAGTTCGCCTTTGGCCGTCCTCGTGTTACCCTTTGTTTGAAAGTCCACCTTCGGCTTGGTCTTTCTTTTTCGAGTTCGCCTTCGGCCGTCCTCGTATTATCTTAGGTTTAAAAATCCACCTTCGGCTTGGTATTTCTTTTCGAGTTCGCCTTCGGCCGTCCTCGCGTTACCCTTTGTTTGAAAGTCTACCTTCGGCTGAGTATTTCTTTTCGAGTTCTCCTTCGGCCGTCCTCATATTATTTTGTTGTTGGAAAGTCCACCTACGGCTTGGACTTTCTTTTCGAGTTCGCCTTCGGGGTCCTCGTGTTACCCTTTGTTTGAAAGTCCACCTTCGACTTGGCCTTTCTTTTTCGAATTTGCCTTCGGCCGTCCTCGTATTATCTTGGGTTTGAAAGTCCACCATCGGCTTGGTCTTTCTTTTCGAGTTCGCCTTCGGCCGTCCCTGTGTTACCCTTTGTCTGAAAGTCTACCTTCGACCAGGTCTTTCTTTTCGAGTTCGCCTTCGGCCATCGTCGTATTATCTTGGGTTTGAAAGTCCACCTTCGGTTGTTCTTTCTTTTCGAGTTCTCCTTCGGCCGTCCTCGTGTTACCCTTTGTTTGAAAGTCCACCTTCGGCTTGGTATTCCTTTTTCGAGTTCGCCTTCGGCCGTCCTCGTATTATCTTGGGTTTGAAAGTCCACCTTCGACTTGGTATTTCTTTTCGAGTTCGCCTTCGGCCGTCCTCGTGTTACCCTTTGTTTGAAAGACCACTTTCGGCTTGGCGTTTATTTTGTGAGGCCGCCTTCGGCCGTCCTCGTATTATCTTGGGTTTGAAAGTCCACCTTCGGCTTGGTATTTCTTTTCGAGTTCGCCTTCGGCCGTCCTCCCGTTACCCTTTATTTGAAAGCCTACCTTCGGCTTAGTCTTTCTTTTCGAGTTCGCGTTCGGCCGTCCTCGTATTATTTTGTTGTTTGAAAGTCCACCTTCGGCTTTGTCTTTCTTTTTCGAGTTCGCCTTCGGCCGTCCTTGTATTATCTTGGGTTTGAAAGTCCACATTCGGCTTGGTCTTTCTTTTCGAGTTCGCCTTCGGCCGTCCCCGTATTATCTTGGGTTTGAAAGTCCACCTTTGGCTTGGTCTTTCTTTCCGAGTTCGCCTTCGGTCGTCCTCGCGTTATCCTTTATTTGAAAGTCTACCTTCGGCTTAGTCTTTCTTTTCGAGTTCGCCTTAGGTTGTCCTCGTATTATTTTGTTGTTGCAAAGTTCACCTTCGGCTTGGTCTTTCTTTTCGAGTTCGCCTTCGGCCATCCTCGTGTTACCCTTTGTTTGAAAGTCCACCTTCGGCTTGGTCTTTCTTTTTCGAGGTCGCCTTTGGCTGTCCTCGTATTATCTTGGGTTTGAAAGTCCACCTTTGGCTTAGTCTTTCTTTTCGATTTCGCCTTTGGCCGTCCTCGTGTTACCCTTTGTTTGAAAGTCCACCTTCGGCTTGGTCTTTCTTTTTCGAGTTCGCCTTCGGCCGTCCTCGTATTATCTTAGGTTTAAAAGTCCACCTTCGGCTTGGTATTTCTTTTCGAGTTCGCCTTCGGCCGTCCTCGCGTTACCCTTTGTTTGAAAGTCTACCTTCGGCTGAGTCTTTCTTTTCGAGTTCTCCTTCGGCCGTCCTCATATTATTTTGTTGTTGGAAAGTCCACCTACGGCTTGGACTTTCTTTTCGAGTTTGCCTTCGGGCGTCCTCGTGTTACCCTTTGTTTGAAAGTCCACCTTCGACTTGGCCTTTCTTTTTCGAATTCGCCTTCGGCCGTCCTCGTATTATCTTGGGTTTGAAAGTCCACCATCGGCTTGGTCTTTCTTTTCGAGTTCGCCTTCGGCCGTCCCTGTGTTACCCTTTGTCTGAAAGTTTACCTTCGACCAGGTCTTTCTTTTCGAGTTCGCCTTCGGCCATCGTCGTATTATCTTGGGTTTGAAAGTCCACCTTCGGTTGTTCTTTCTTTTCGAGTTCTCCTTCGGCCGTCCTCGTGTTACCCTTTGTTTGAAAGTCCACCTTCGGCTTGGTATTCCTTTTTCGAGTTCGCCTTCGGCCGTCCTCGTATTATCTTGGGTTTGAAAGTCCACCTTCGACTTGGTATTTCTTTTCGAGTTCGCCTTCGGCCGTCCTCGTGTTACCCTTTGTTTGAAAGACCACCTTCGGCTTGGCCTTTATTTTGTGAGGCCGCCTTCGGCCGTCCTCGTATTATCTTGGGTTTGAAAGTCCACCTTCGGCTTGGTATTTCTTTTCGAGTTCGCCTTCGGCCGTCCTCCCGTTACCCTTTATTTGAAAGCCTACCTTCGGCTTAGTCTTTCTTTTCGAGTTCGCGTTCGGCCGTCCTCGTATTATTTTGTTGTTTGAAAGTCCACCTTCGGCTTTGTCTTTCTTTTTCGAGTTCGCCTTCGGCCGTCCTTGTGTTATCTTGGGTTTGAAAGTCCACATTCGGCTTGGTCTTTCTTTTCGAGTTCGCCTTCGGCCGTCCCCGTATTGTCTTGGGTTTGAAAGTCCACCTTTGGCTTGGTCTTTCTTTCCGAGTTCGCCTTTGGCCGTCCTCGCGTTATCCTTTATTTGAAAGTCAACCTTCGGCTTAGTCTTTCTTTTCGAGTTCGCCTTAGGTTGTCCTCGTATTATTTTGTTGTTGGAAAGTCCACCTTCGGCTTGGTCTTTCTTTTCGAGTTCGCCTTCGGCCATCCTCGTGTTACCCTTTGTTTGAAAGTCCACCTTCGGCTTGGTCTTTCTTTTTCGAGGTCGCCTTCGGCCGTCCTCGTATTATCTTGGGTTTGAAAGTCCACCTTTGGCTTAGTCTTTCTTTTCGAGTTCGCCTTTGGCCGTCCTCGTGTTACCCTTTGTTTGAAAGTCCACCTTCGGCTTGGTCTTTCTTTTTCGAGTTCGCCTTCGGCCGTCCTCGTATTATCTTAGGTTTAAAAGTCCACCTTCGGCTTGGTCTTTCTATTCGAGTTCGCCTTCGGCCGTCCTCGCTTTACCCTTTATTTGAAAGCCTACCTTCGGCTTAGTCTTTCTTTTCGAGTTCACCTTCGACCGTCCTCGTATTATTTTGTTGTTTGAAAGTCCACCTTCGGCTTTGTCTTTCTTTTTCGAGTTCGCCTTCGGCCGTCCTTGTATTATCTTGGGGTTGAAAGTCCACCTTCGGCTTGGTATTTCTTTTTGAGTTCTCCTTCGGCCGTCCTCGCGTTAGCCTTTGTTTGAAATTCTACCTTCGGCTTAGTCTTTCTTTTCGAGTTTGCCTTGGGTTGTCCTCGTATTATTTTGTTGTTGGAAAGTCCACCTTCGGCTTGGTCTTTCTTTTCGAGTTCGCCTTCGGCCGTCCTCGTGTTACCCTTTGTTTGAAATGGCCGTCCTCGTATTATCTTGGGTTTGAAAGTCCACCATCGGCTTGGTCTTTCTTTTCGAGTTTGCCTTCGGCCGTCCTCGTGATACCCTTTGTGTGAAAGTCTACCTTCGGCTTAGTCTTTCTTTTCGAGTTCGACTTCGGCCGTTCTCGAATTATCTTGGGTTTGAAAGTCCACCTTTGGCTTGGTTTTTCTTTTCGAGTTCGCCTTCGGCCATCCCCGTATTATCTTGGGTTTGAAAGTCCACCTTCGGCTTGGTATTTCTTTTCGAGTTCGCCTTCGGCCGTCCTCGCGTTACCCTTTGTTTGAAAGTCTACCTTCGGCTGAGTCTTTCTTTTCGAGTTCGCCTTCGGCCGTCCTCATATTATATTGTTGTTGGAAAGTCCACCTACGGCTTGGACTTTCTTTTCGAGTTCGCCTTCGGGCGTCCTCGTGTTACCCTTTGTTTGAAAGTCCACCTTCGGCTTGGCCTTTCTTTTTCGAATTCGCCTTCGGCCGTCCTCGTATTATCTTGGGTTTGAAAGTGCACCATCGGCTTGGTCTTTCTTTTCGAGTTCGCCTTCGGCCGTCCCTGTGTTACCCTTTGTCTGAAAGTCTACCTTCGACCAGGTCTTTCTTTTCGAGTTCGCCTTGGGCCATCGTCGTATTATCTTGGGTTTGAAAGTCCACCTTCGGTTGTTCTTTCTTTTCGAGTTCTCCTTCGGCCGTCCTCGTGTTACCCTTTGTTTGAAAGTCCACCTTCGGCTTGGTATTCCTTTTTCGAGTTCGCCTTCGGCCGTCCTCGTATTATCTTGGGTTTGAAAGTCCACCTTCGACTTGGTATTTCTTTTCGAGTTCGCCTTCGGCCGTCCTCGTGTTACCCTTTGTTTGAAAGACCACCTTCGGCTTGGCCTTTATTTTGTGAGGCCGCCTTCGGCCGTCCTCGTATTATCTTGGGTTTGAAAGTCCACCTTCGGCTTGGTATTTCTTTTCGAGTTCGCCTTCGGCCGTCCTCCCGTTACCCTTTATTTGAAAGCCTACCTTCGGCTTAGACTTTCTTTTCGAGTTCGCGTTCGGCCGTCCTCGTATTATTTTGTTGTTTGGAAGTCCACCTTCGGCTTTGTCTTTCTTTTTCGAGTTAGCCTTCGGCCGTCCTTGTATTATCTTGGGTTTGAAAGTCCACATTCGGCTTGGTCTTTCTTTTCGAGTTCGCCTTCGGCCGTCCCCGTATTGTCTTGGGTTTGAAAGTCCACCTTTGGCTTGGTCTTTCTTTCCGAGTTCGCCTTTGGCCGTCCTCGCATTATCCTTTATTTGAAAGTCAACCTTCGGCTTAGTCTTTCTTTTCGAGTTCACCTTAGGTTGTCCTCGTATTATTTTGTTGTTGGAAAGTCCACCTTCGGCTTGGTCTTTCTTTTCGAGTTCGCCTTCGGCCATCCTCGTGTTACCCTTTGTTTGAAAGTCCACCTTCGGCTTGGTCTTTCTTTTTCGAGGTCGCCTTCGGCCGTCCTCGTATTATCTTGGGTTTGAAAGTCCACCTTTGGCTTAGTCTTTCTTTTCGAGTTCGCCTTTGGCCGTCCTCGTGTTACCCTTTGTTTGAAAGTCCACCTTCGGCTTGGTCTTTCTTTATCGAGTTCGCCTTCGGCCGTCCTCTTATTATCTTAGGTTTAAAAGTCCACCTTCGGCTTGGTCTTTCTATTCGAGTTCGCCTTCGGCCGTCCTCGCTTTACCCTTTATTTGAAAGCCTACCTTCGGCTTAGTCTTTCTTTTCGAGTTCACCTTCGGCCGTCCTCGTATTATTTTGTTGTTTGAAAGTCCACCTTCGGCTTTGTCTTTCTTTTTCGAGTTCGCCTTCGGCCGTCCTTGTATTATCTTGGGGTTGAAAGTCCACCTTCGGCTTGGTATTTCTTTTTGAGTTCGCCTTCGGCCGTCCTCGAGTTAGCCTTTGTTTGAAATTATACCTTCGGCTTAGTCTTTCTTTTCGAGTTTGCCTTAGGTTGTCCTCGTATTATTTTGTTGTTGGAAAGTCCACCTTCGGCTTGGTCTTTCTTTTCGAGTTCGCCTTCGGCCGTCCTCGTGTTACCCTTTGTTTGAAATGGCCGTCCTCGTATTATCTTGGGTTTGAAAGTCCACCATCGGCTTGGTCTTTCTTTTCGAGTTTGCCTTCGGCCGTCCTCGTGATACCCTTTGTGTGAAAGTCTACCTTCGGCTTAGTCTTTCTTTTCGAGTTCGACTTCGGCCGTTCTCGAATTATCTTGGGTTTGAAAGTCCACCTTTGGCTTGGTTTTTCTTTTCGAGTTCGCCTTCGGCCATCCCCGTATTATCTTGGGTTTGAAAGTCCACCTTCGGCTTGGTATTTCTTTTCGAGTTCGCCTTCGGCCGTCCTCGCGTTACCCTTTGTTTGAAAGTCTACCTTCGGCTGAGTCTTTCTTTTTGAGTTCGCCTTCGGCCGTCCTCATATTATTTTGTTGTTGGAAAGTCCACCTACGGCTTGGACTTTCTTTTCGAGTTCGCCTTCGGGCGTCCTCCTGTTACCCTTTGTTTGAAAGTCCACCTTCGGCTTGGCCTTTCTTTTTCGAATTCGCCTTCGGCCGTCCTCGTATTATCTTGGGTTTAAAAGTCCACCATCGGCTTGGTCTTTCTTTTCGAGTTCGCCTTCGGCCGTCCCTGTGTTACCCTTTGTCTGAAAGTCTACCTTCGACCAGGTCTTTCTTTTCGAGTTCGCCTTGGGCCATCGTCGTATTATCTTGGGTTTGAAAGTCCACCTTCGGTTGTTCTTTCTTTTCGAGTTCTCCTTCGGCCGTCCTCGTGTTACCCTTTGTTTGAAAGTCCACCTTCGGCTTGGTATTCCTTTTTCGAGTTCGCCTTCGGCCGTCCTCGTATTATCTTGGGTTTGAAAGTCCACCTTCGACTTGGTATTTCTTTTCGAGTTCGCCTTCGGCCGTCCTCGTGTTACCCTTTGTTTGAAAGACCACCTTCGGCTTGGCCTTTATTTTGTGAGGCCGCCTTCGGCCGTCCTCGTATTATCTTGGGTTTGAAAGTCCACCTTCGGCTTGGTATTTCTTTTCGAGTTCGCCTTCGGCCGTCCTCCCGTTACCCTTTATTTGAAAGCCTACCTTCGGCTTAGACTTTCTTTTCGAGTTCGCGTTCGGCCGTCCTCGTATTATTTTGTTGTTTGAAAGTCCACCTTCGGCTTTGTCTTTCTTTTTCGAGTTAGCCTTCGGCCGTCCTTGTATTATCTTGGGTTTGAAAGTCCACATTCGGCTTGGTCTTTCTTTTCGAGTTCGCCTTCGGCCGTCCCCGTATTGTCTTGGGTTTGAAAGTCCACCTTTGGCTTGGTCTTTCTTTCCGAGTTCGCCTTTGGCCGTCCTCGCATTATCCTTTATTTGAAAGTCAACCTTCGGCTTAGTCTTTCTTTTCGAGTTCACCTTAGGTTGTCCTCGTATTATTTTGTTGTTGGAAAGTCCACCTTCGGCTTGGTCTTTCTTTTCGAGTTCGCCTTCGGCCATCCTCGTGTTACCCTTTGTTTGAAAGTCCACCTTCGGCTTGGTCTTTCTTTTTCGAGGTCGCCTTCGGCCGTCCTCGTATTATCTTGGGTTTGAAAGTCCACCTTTGGCTTAGTCTTTCTTTTCGAGTTCGCCTTTGGCCGTCCTCGTGTTACCCTTTGTTTGAAAGTCCACCTTCGGCTTGGTCTTTCTTTATCGAGTTCGCCTTCGGCCGTCCTCTTATTATCTTAGGTTTAAAAGTCCACCTTCGGCTTGGTCTTTCTATTCGAGTTCGCCTTCGGCCGTCCTCGCTTTACCCTTTATTTGAAAGCCTACCTTCGGCTTAGTCTTTCTTTTCGAGTTCACCTTCGGCCGTCCTCGTATTATTTTGTTGTTTGAAAGTCCACCTTCGGCTTTGTCTTTCTTTTTCGAGTTCGCCTTCGGCCGTCCTTGTATTATCTTGGGGTTGAAAGTCCACCTTCGGCTTGGTATTTCTTTTTGAGTTCGCCTTCGGCCGTCCTCGAGTTAGCCTTTGTTTGAAATTATACCTTCGGCTTAGTCTTTCTTTTCGAGTTTGCCTTAGGTTGTCCTCGTATTATTTTGTTGTTGGAAAGTCCACCTTCGGCTTGGTCTTTCTTTTCGAGTTCGCCTTCGGCCGTCCTCGTGTTACCCTTTGTTTGAAATGGCCGTCCTCGTATTATCTTGGGTTTGAAAGTCCACCATCGGCTTGGTCTTTCTTTTCGAGTTTGCCTTCGGCCGTCCTCGTGATACCCTTTGTGTGAAAGTCTACCTTCGGCTTAGTCTTTCTTTTCGAGTTCGACTTCGGCCGTTCTCGAATTATCTTGGGTTTGAAAGTCCACCTTTGGCTTGGTTTTTCTTTTCGAGTTCGCCTTCGGCCATCCCCGTATTATCTTGGGTTTGAAAGTCCACCTTCGGCTTGGTATTTCTTTTCGAGTTCGCCTTCGGCCGTCCTCGCGTTACCCTTTGTTTGAAAGTCTACCTTCGGCTGAGTCTTTCTTTTCGAGTTCGCCTTCGGCCGTCCTCATATTATTTTGTTGTTGGAAAGTCCACCTACGGCTTGGACTTTCTTTTCGAGTTCGCCTTCGGGCGTCCTCGTGTTACCCTTTGTTTGAAAGTCCACCTTCGGCTTGGCCTTTCTTTTTCGAATTCGCCTTCGGCCGTCCTCGTATTATCTTGGGTTTGAAAGTCCACCATCGGCTTGGTCTTTCTTTTCGAGTTCGCCTTCGGCCGTCCCTGTGTTACCCTTTGTCTGAAAGTCTACCTTCGACCAGGTCTTTCTTTTCGAGTTCGCCTTGGGCCATCGTCGTATTATCTTGGGTTTGAAAGTCCACCTTCGGTTGTTCTTTCTTTTCGAGTTCTCCTTCGGCCGTCCTCGTGTTACCCTTTGTTTGAAAGTCCACCTTCGGCTTGGTATTCCTTTTTCGAGTTCGCCTTCGGCCGTCCTCGTATTATCTTGGGTTTGAAAGTCCACCTTCGACTTGGTATTTCTTTTCGAGTTCGCCTTCGGCCGTCCTCGTGTTACCCTTTGTTTGAAAGACCACCTTCGGCTTCGCCTTTATTTTGTGAGGCCGCCTTCGGCCGTCCTCGTATTATGTTGGGTTTGAAAGTCCACCTTCGGCTTGGTATTTCTTTTCGAGTTCGCCTTCGGCCGTCCTCCCGTTACCCTTTATTTGAAAGCCTACCTTCGGCTTAGACTTTCTTTTCGAGTTCGCGTTCGGCCGTCCTCGTATTATTTTGTTGTTTGAAAGTCCACCTTCGGCTTTGTCTTTCTTTTTCGAGTTCGCCTTCGGACGTCCTTGTATTATCTTGGGTTTGAAAGTCCACATTCGGCTTGGTCTTTCTTTTCGAGTTCGCCTTCGGCCGTCCCCGTATTGTCTTGGGTTTGAAAGTCCACCTTTGGCTTGGTCTTTCTTTCCGAGTTCGCCTTTGGCCGTCCTCGCATTATCCTTTATTTGAAAGTCAACCTTCGGCTTAGTCTTTCTTTTCGAGTTCGCCTTAGGTTGTCCTCGTATTATTTTGTTGTTGGAAAGTCCACCTTCGGCTTGGTCTTTCTTTTCGAGTTCGCCTTCGGCCATCCTCGTGTTACCCTTTGTTTGAAAGTCCACCTTCGGCTTGGTCTTTCTTTTTCGAGGTCGCCTTCGGCCGTCCTCGTATTATCTTGGGTTTGAAAGTCCACCTTTGGCTTAGTCTTTCTTTTCGAGTTCGCCTTTGGCCGTCCTCGTGTTACCCTTTGTTTGAAAGTCCACCTTCGGCTTGGTCTTTCTTTTTCGAGTTCGCCTTCGGCCGTCCTCTTATTATCTTAGGTTTAAAAGTCCACCTTCGGCTTGGTCTTTCTATTCGAGTTCGCCTTCGGCCGTCCTCGCTTTACCCTTTATTTGAAAGCCTACCTTCGGCTTAGTCTTTCTTTTCGAGTTCACCTTCGGCCGTCCTCGTATTATTTTGTTGTTTGAAAGTCCACCTTCGGCTTTGTCTTTCTTTTTCGAGTTCGCCTTCGGCCGTCCTTGTATTATCTTGGGGTTGAAAGTCCACCTTCGGCTTGGTATTTCTTTTTGAGTTCGCCTTCGGCCGTCCTCGCGTTAGCCTTTGTTTGAAATTATACCTTCGGCTTAGTCTTTCTTTTCGAGTTTGCCTTAGGTTGTCCTCGTATTATTTTGTTGTTGGAAAGTCCACCTTCGGCTTGGTCTTTCTTTTCGAGTTCGCCTTCGGCCGTCCTCGTGTTACCCTTTGTTTGAAATGGCCGTCCTCGTATTATCTTGGGTTTGAAAGTCCACCATCGGCTTGGTCTTTCTTTTCGAGTTTGCCTTCGGCCGTCCTCGTGATACCCTTTGTGTGAAAGTCTACCTTCGGCTTAGTCTTTCATTTCGAGTTCGAATTCGGCCGTTCTCGAATTATCTTGGGTTTGAAAGTCCACCTTTGGCTTGGTTTTTCTTTTCGAGTTCGCCTTCGGCCATCCCCGTATTATCTTGGGTTTGAAAGTCCACCCACGGCTTGGTATTTCTTTTCGAGTTCGCCTTCGGCCATCCTCGCGTTACCCTTTGTTTGAAAGTCTACCTTCGGCTGAGTCTTTCTTTTCGAGTTCGCCTTCGGCCGTCCTCATATTATTTTGTTGTTGGAAAGTCCACCTACGGCTTGGACTTTCTTTTCGAGTTCGCCTTCGGGCGTCCTCGTGTTACCCTTTGTTTGAAAGTCCACCTTCGGCTTGGCCTTTCTTTTTCGAATTCGCCTTCGGCCGTCCTCGTATTATCTTGGGTTTGAAAGTCCACCATCGGCTTGGTCTTTCTTTTCGAGTTCGCCTTCGGCCGTCCCTGTGTTACCCTTTGTCTGAAAGTCTACCTTCGACCAGGTCTTTCTTTTCGAGTTCGCCTTGGGCCATCGTCGTATTATCTTGGGTTTGAAAGTCCACCTTCGGTTGTTCTTTCTTTTCGAGTTCTCCTTCGGCCGTCCTCGTGTTACCCTTTGTTTGAAAGTCCACCTTCGGCTTGGTATTCCTTTTTCGAGTTCGCCTTCGGCCGTCCTCGTATTATCTTGGGTTTGAAAGTCCACCTTCGACTTGGTATTTCTTTTCGAGTTCGCCTTCGGCCGTCCTCGTGTTACCCTTTGTTTGAAAGACCACCTTCGGCTTCGCCTTTATTTTGTGAGGCCGCCTTCGGCCGTCCTCGTATTATGTTGGGTTTGAAAGTCCACCTTCGGCTTGGTATTTCTTTTCGAGTTCGCCTTCGGCCGTCCTCCCGTTACCCTTTATTTGAAAGCCTACCTTCGGCTTAGACTTTCTTTTCGAGTTCGCGTTCGGCCGTCCTCGTATTATTTTGTTGTTTGAAAGTCCACCTTCGGCTTTGTCTTTCTTTTTCGAGTTCGCCTTCGGACGTCCTTGTATTATCTTGGGTTTGAAAGTCCACATTCGGCTTGGTCTTTCTTTTCGAGTTCGCCTTCGGCCGTCCCCGTATTGTCTTGGGTTTGAAAGTCCACCTTTGGCTTGGTCTTTCTTTCCGAGTTCGCCTTTGGCCGTCCTCGCATTATCCTTTATTTGAAAGTCAACCTTCGGCTTAGTCTTTCTTTTCGAGTTCGCCTTAGGTTGTCCTCGTATTATTTTGTTGTTGGAAAGTCCACCTTCGGCTTGGTCTTTCTTTTCGAGTTCGCCTTCGGCCATCCTCGTGTTACCCTTTGTTTGAAAGTCCACCTTCGGCTTGGTCTTTCTTTTTCGAGGTCGCCTTCGGCCGTCCTCGTATTATCTTGGGTTTGAAAGTCCACCTTTGGCTTAGTCTTTCTTTTCGAGTTCGCCTTTGGCCGTCCTCGTGTTACCCTTTGTTTGAAAGTCCACCTTCGGCTTGGTCTTTCTTTTTCGAGTTCGCCTTCGGCCGTCCTCTTATTATCTTAGGTTTAAAAGTCCACCTTCGGCTTGGTCTTTCTATTCGAGTTCGCCTTCGGCCGTCCTCGCTTTACCCTTTATTTGAAAGCCTACCTTCGGCTTAGTCTTTCTTTTCGAGTTCACCTTCGGCCGTCCTCGTATTATTTTGTTGTTTGAAAGTCCACCTTCGGCTTTGTCTTTCTTTTTCGAGTTCGCCTTCGGCCGTCCTTGTATTATCTTGGGGTTGAAAGTCCACCTTCGGCTTGGTATTTCTTTTTGAGTTCGCCTTCGGCCGTCCTCGCGTTAGCCTTTGTTTGAAATTATACCTTCGGCTTAGTCTTTCTTTTCGAGTTTGCCTTAGGTTGTCCTCGTATTATTTTGTTGTTGGAAAGTCCACCTTCGGCTTGGTCTTTCTTTTCGAGTTCGCCTTCGGCCGTCCTCGTGTTACCCTTTGTTTGAAATGGCCGTCCTCGTATTATCTTGGGTTTGAAAGTCCACCATCGGCTTGGTCTTTCTTTTCGAGTTTGCCTTCGGCCGTCCTCGTGATACCCTTTGTGTGAAAGTCTACCTTCGGCTTAGTCTTTCATTTCGAGTTCGAATTCGGCCGTTCTCGAATTATCTTGGGTTTGAAAGTCCACCTTTGGCTTGGTTTTTCTTTTCGAGTTCGCCTTCGGCCATCCCCGTATTATCTTGGGTTTGAAAGTCCACCCACGGCTTGGTATTTCTTTTCGAGTTCGCCTTCGGCCATCCTCGCGTTACCCTTTGTTTGAAAGTCTACCTTCGGCTGAGTCTTTCTTTTCGAGTTCGCCTTCGGCCGTCCTCATATTATTTTGTTGTTGGAAAGTCCACCTACGGCTTGGACTTTCTTTTCGAGTTCGCCTTCGGGCGTCCTCGTGTTACCCTTTGTTTGAAAGTCCACCTTCGGCTTGGCCTTTCTTTTTCGAATTCGCCTTCGGCCGTCCTCGTATTATCTTGGGTTTGAAAGTCCACCATCGGCTTGGTCTTTCTTTTCGAGTTCGCCTTCGGCCGTCCCTGTGTTACCCTTTGTCTGAAAGTCTACCTTCGACCAGGTCTTTCTTTTCGAGTTCGCCTTGGGCCATTGTCGTATTATCTTGGGTTTGAAAGTCCACCTTCGGTTGTTCTTTCTTTTCGAGTTCTCCTTCGGCCGTCCTCGTGTTACCCTTTGTTTGAAAGTCCACCTTCGGCTTGGTATTCCTTTTTCGAGTTCGCCTTCGGCCGTCCTCGTATTATCTTGGGTTTGAAAGTCCACCTTCGACTTGGTATTTCTTTTCGAGTTTGCCTTCGGCCGTCCTCGTGTTACCCTTTGTTTGAAAGACCACCTTCGGCTTGGCCTTTATTTTGTGAGGCCGCCTTCGGCCGTCCTCGTATTATCTTGGGTTTGAAAGTCCACCTTCGGCTTGGTATTTCTTTTCGAGTTCGCCTTCGGCCGTCCTCCCGTTACCCTTTATTTGAAAGCCTACCTTCGGCTTAGTCTTTCTTTTCGAGTTCGCGTTCGGCCGTCCTCGTATTATTTTGTTGTTTGAAAGTCCACCTTCGGCTTTGTCTTTCTTTTTCGAGTTCGCCTTCGGCCGTCCTTGTATTATCTTGGGTTTGAAAGTCCACATTCGGCTTGGTCTTTCTTTTCGAGTTCGCCTTCGGCCGTCCCCGTATTGTCTTGGGTTTGAAAGTCCACCTTTGGCTTGGTCTTTCTTTCCGAGTTCGCCTTTGGCCGTCCTCGCATTATCCTTTATTTGAAAGTCAACCTTCGGCTTAGTCTTTCTTTTCGAGTTCGCCTTAGGTTGTCCTCGTATTATTTTGTTGTTGGAAAGTCCACCTTCGGCTTGGTCTTTCTTTTCGAGTTCGCCTTCGGCCATCCTCGTGTTACCCTTTGTTTGAAAGTCCACCTTCGGCTTGGTCTTTCTTTTTCGAGGTCGCCTTCGGCCGTCCTCGTATTATCTTGGGTTTGAAAGTCCACCTTTGGCTTAGTCTTTCTTTTCGAGTTCGCCTTTGGCCGTCCTCGTGTTACCCTTTGTTTGAAAGTCCACCTTCGGCTTGGTCTTTCTTTTTCGAGTTCGCCTTCGGCCGTCCTCTTATTATCTTAGGTTTAAAAGTCCACCTTCGGCTTGGTCTTTCTATTCGAGTTCGCCTTCGGCCGTCCTCGCTTTACCCTTTATTTGAAAGCCTACCTTCGGCTTAGTCTTTCTTTTCGAGTTCACCTTCGGCCGTCCTCGTATTATTTTGTTGTTTGAAAGTCCACCTTCGGCTTTGTCTTTCTTTTTCGAGTTCGCCTTCGGCCGTCCTTGTATTATCTTGGGGTTGAAAGTCCACCTTCGGCTTGGTATTTCTTTTTGAGTTCGCCTTCGGCCGTCCTCGCGTTAGCCTTTGTTTGAAATTATACCTTCGGCTTAGTCTTTCTTTTCGAGTTTGCCTTAGGTTGTCCTCGTATTATTTTGTTGTTGGAAAGTCCACCTTCGGCTTGGTCTTTCTTTTCGAGTTCGCCTTCGGCCGTCCTCGTGTTACCCTTTGTTCGAAATGGCCGTCCTCGTATTATCTTGGGTTTGAAAGTCCACCATCGGCTTGGTCTTTCTTTTCGAGTTTGCCTTCGGCCGTCCTCGTGATACCCTTTGTGTGAAAGTCTACCTTCGGCTTAGTCTTTCATTTCGAGTTCGAATTCGGCCGTTCTCGAATTATCTTGGGTTTGAAAGTCCACCTTTGGCTTGGTTTTTCTTTTCGAGTTCGCCTTCGGCCATCCCCGTATTATCTTGGGTTTGAAAGTCCACCCACGGCTTGGTATTTCTTTTCGAGTTCGCCTTCGGCCATCCTCGCGTTACCCTTTGTTTGAAAGTCTACCTTCGGCTGAGTCTTTCTTTTCGAGTTCGCCTTCGGCCGTCCTCATATTATTTTGTTGTTGGAAAGTCCACCTACGGCTTGGACTTTCTTTTCGAGTTCGCCTTCGGGCGTCCTCGTGTTACCCTTTGTTTGAAAGTCCACCTTCGGCTTGGCCTTTCTTTTTCGAATTCGCCTTCGGCCGTCCTCGTATTATCTTGGGTTTGAAAGTCCACCATCGGCTTGGTCTTTCTTTTCGAGTTCGCCTTCGGCCGTCCCTGTGTTACCCTTTGTCTGAAAGTCTACCTTCGACCAGGTCTTTCTTTTCGAGTTCGCCTTGGGCCATTGTCGTATTATCTTGGGTTTGAAAGTCCACCTTCGGTTGTTCTTTCTTTTCGAGTTCTCCTTCGGCCGTCCTCGTGTTACCCTTTGTTTGAAAGTCCACCTTCGGCTTGGTATTCCTTTTTCGAGTTCGCCTTCGGCCGTCCTCGTATTATCTTGGGTTTGAAAGTCCACCTTCGACTTGGTATTTCTTTTCGAGTTTGCCTTCGGCCGTCCTCGTGTTACCCTTTGTTTGAAAGACCACCTTCGGCTTGGCCTTTATTTTGTGAGGCCGCCTTCGGCCGTCCTCGTATTATCTTGGGTTTGAAAGTCCACCTTCGGCTTGGTATTTCTTTTCGAGTTCGCCTTCGGCCGTCCTCCCGTTACCCTTTATTTGAAAGCCTACCTTCGGCTTAGTCTTTCTTTTCGAGTTCGCGTTCGGCCGTCCTCGTATTATTTTGTTGTTTGAAAGTCCACCTTCGGCTTTGTCTTTCTTTTTCGAGTTCGCCTTCGGCCGTCCTTGTATTATCTTGGGTTTGAAAGTCCACATTCGGCTTGGTCTTTCTTTTCGAGTTCGCCTTCGGCCGTCCCCGTATTGTCTTGGGTTTGAAAGTCCACCTTTGGCTTGGTCTTTCTTTCCGAGTTCGCCTTTGGCCGTCCTCGCATTATCCTTTATTTGAAAGTCAACCTTCGGCTTAGTCTTTCTTTTCGAGTTCGCCTTAGGTTGTCCTCGTATTATTTTGTTGTTGGAAAGTCCACCTTCGGCTTGGTCTTTCTTTTCGAGTTCGCCTTCGGCCATCCTCGTGTTACCCTTTGTTTGAAAGTCCACCTTAGGCTTGGTCTTTCTTTTTCGAGGTCGCCTTCGGCCGTCCTCGTATTATCTTGGGTTTGAAAGTCCACCTTTGGCTTAGTCTTTCTTTTCGAGTTCGCCTTTGGCCGTCCTCGTGTTACCCTTTGTTTGAAAGTCCACCTTCGGCTTGGTCTTTCTTTTTCGAGTTCGCCTTCGGCCGTCCTCTTATTATCTTAGGTTTAAAAGTCCACCTTCGGCTTGGTCTTTCTATTCGAGTTCGCCTTCGGCCGTCCTCGCTTTACCCTTTATTTGAAAGCCTACCTTCGGCTTAGTCTTTCTTTTCGAGTTCACCTTCGGCCGTCCTCGTATTATTTTGTTGTTTGAAAGTCCACCTTCGGCTTTGTCTTTCTTTTTCGAGTTCGCCTTCGGCCGTCCTTGTATTATCTTGGGGTTGAAAGTCCACCTTCGGCTTGGTATTTCTTTTTGAGTTCGCCTTCGGCCGTCCTCGCGTTAGCCTTTGTTTGAAATTCTACCTTCGGCTTAGTCTTTCTTTTCGAGTTTGCCTTAGGTTGTCCTCGTATTATTTTGTTGTTGGAAAGTCCACCTTCGGCTTGGTCTTTCTTTTCGAGTTCGCCTTCGGCCGTCCTCGTGTTACCCTTTGTTTGAAATGGCCGTCCTCGTATTATCTTGGGTTTGAAAGTCCACCATCGGCTTGGTCTTTCTTTTCGAGTTTGCGTTCGGCCGTCCTCGTGATACCCTTTGTGTGAAAGTCTACCTTCGGCTTAGTCTTTCATTTCGAGTTCGACTTCGGCCGTTCTCGAATTATCTTGGGTTTGAAAGTCCACCTTTGGCTTGGTTTTTCTTTTCGAGTTCGCCTTCGGCCATCCCCGTATTATCTTGGGTTTGAAAGTCCACCTTCGGCTTGGTATTTCTTTTCGAGTTCGCCTTCGGCCGTCCTCGCGTTACCCTTTGTTTGAAAGTCTACCTTCGGCTGAGTCTTTCTTTTCGAGTTCGCCTTCGGCCGTCCTCATATTATTTTGTTGTTGGAAAGTCCACCTACGGCTTGGACTTTCTTTTCGAGTTCGCCTTCGGGCGTCCTCGTGTTACCCTTTGTTTGAAAGTCCACCTTCGGCTTGGCCTTTCTTTTTCGAATTCGCCTTCGGCCGTCCTCGTATTATCTTGGGTTTGAAAGTCCACCATCGGCTTGGTCTTTCTTTTCGAGTTCGCCTTCGGCCGTCCCTGTGTTACCCTTTGTCTGAAAGTCTACCTTCGACCAGGTCTTTCTTTTCGAGTTCGCCTTGGGCCATCGTCGTATTATCTTGGGTTTGAAAGTCCACCTTCGGTTGTTCTTTCTTTTCGAGTTCTCCTTCGGCCGTCCTCGTGTTACCCTTTGTTTGAAAGTCCACCTTCGGCTTGGTATTCCTTTTTCGAGTTCGCCTTCGGCCGTCCTCGTATTATCTTGGGTTTGAAAGTCCACCTTCGACTTGGTATTTCTTTTCGAGTTCGCCTTCGGCCGTCCTCGTGTTACCCTTTGTTTGAAAGACCACCTTCGGCTTGGCCTTTATTTTGTGAGGCCGCCTTCGGCCGTCCTCGTATTATGTTGGGTTTGAAAGTCCACCTTCGGCTTGGTATTTCTTTTCGAGTTCGCCTTCGGCCGTCCTCCCGTTACCCTTTATTTGAAAGCCTACCTTCGGCTTAGACTTTCTTTTCGAGTTCGCGTTCGGCCGTCCTCGTATTATTTTGTTGTTTGAAAGTCCACCTTCGGCTTTGTCTTTCTTTTTCGAGTTCGCCTTCGGACGTCCTTGTATTATCTTGGGTTTGAAAGTCCACATTCGGCTTGGTCTTTCTTTTCGAGTTCGCCTTCGGCCGTCCCCGTATTGTCTTGGGTTTGAAAGTCCACCTTTGGCTTGGTCTTTCTTTCCGAGTTCGCCTTTGGCCGTCCTCGCATTATCCTTTATTTGAAAGTCAACCTTCGGCTTAGTCTTTCTTTTCGAGTTCGCCTTAGGTTGTCCTCGTATTATTTTGTTGTTGGAAAGTCCACCTTCGGCTTGGTCTTTCTTTTCGAGTTCGCCTTCGGCCATCCTCGTGTTACCCTTTGTTTGAAAGTCCACCTTCGGCTTGGTCTTTCTTTTTCGAGGTCGCCTTCGGCCGTCCTCGTATTATCTTGGGTTTGAAAGTCCACCTTTGGCTTAGTCTTTCTTTTCGAGTTCGCCTTTGGCCGTCCTCGTGTTACCCTTTGTTTGAAAGTCCACCTTCGGCTTGGTCTTTCTTTTTCGAGTTCGCCTTCGGCCGTCCTCTTATTATCTTAGGTTTAAAAGTCCACCTTCGGCTTGGCCTTTCTTTTTCGAATTCGCCTTCGGCCGTCCTCGTATTATCTTGGGTTTGAAAGTCCACCATCGGCTTGGTCTTTCTTTTCGAGTTCGCCTTCGGCCGTCCCTGTGTTACCCTTTGTCTGAAAGTCTACCTTCGACCAGGTCTTTCTTTTCGAGTTCGCCTTGGGCCATTGTCGTATTATCTTGGGTTTGAAAGTCCACCTTCGGTTGTTCTTTCTTTTCGAGTTCTCCTTCGGCCGTCCTCGTGTTACCCTTTGTTTGAAAGTCCACCTTCGGCTTGGTATTCCTTTTTCGAGTTCGCCTTCGGCCGTCCTCGTATTATCTTGGGTTTGAAAGTCCACCTTCGACTTGGTATTTCTTTTCGAGTTCGCCTTCGGCCGTCCTCGTGTTACCCTTTGTTTGAAAGACCACCTTCGGCTTGGCCTTTATTTTGTGAGGCCGCCTTCGGCCGTCCTCGTATTATCTTGGGTTTGAAAGTCCACCTTCGGCTTGGTATTTCTTTTCGAGTTCGCCTTCGGCCGTCCTCCCGTTACCCTTTATTTGAAAGCCTACCTTCGGCTTAGTCTTTCTTTTCGAGTTCGCGTTCGTCCGTCCTCGTATTATTTTGTTGTTTTAAAGTCCACCTTCGGCTTTGTCTTTCTTTTTCGAGTTCGCCTTCGGCCGTCCTTGTATTATCTTGGGTTTGAAAGTCCACATTCGGCTTGGTCTTTCTTTTCGAGTTCGCCTTCGGCCGTCCCCGTATTGTCTTGGGTTTGAAAGTCCACCTTTGGCTTGGTCTTTCTTTCCGAGTTCGCCTTTGGCCGTCCTCGCATTATCCTTTATTTGAAAGTCAACCTTCGGCTTAGTCTTTCTTTTCGAGTTCGCCTTAGGTTGTCCTCGTATTATTTTGTTGTTGGAAAGTCCACCTTCGGCTTGGTCTTTCTTTTCGAGTTCGCCTTCGGCCATCCTCGTGTTACCCTTTGTTTGAAAGTCCACCTTCGGCTTGGTCTTTCTTTTTCGAGGTCGCCTTCGGCCGTCCTCGTATTATCTTGGGTTTGAAAGTCCACCTTTGGCTTAGTCTTTCTTTTCGAGTTCGCCTTTGGCCGTCCTCGTGTTACCCTTTGTTTGAAAGTCCACCTTCGGCTTGGTCTTTCTTTTTCGAGTTCGCCTTCGGCCGTCCTCTTATTATCTTAGGTTTAAAAGTCCACCTTCGGCTTGGTCTTTCTATTCGAGTTCGCCTTCGGCCGTCCTCGCTTTACCCTTTATTTGAAAGCCTACCTTCGGCTTAGTCTTTCTTTTCGAGTTCACCTTCGGCCGTCCTCGTATTATTTTGTTGTTTGAAAGTCCACCTTCGGCTTTGTCTTTCTTTTTCGAGTTCGCCTTCGGCCGTCCTTGTATTATCTTGGGGTTGAAAGTCCACCTTCGGCTTGGTATTTCTTTTTGAGTTCGCCTTCGGCCGTCCTCGCGTTAGCCTTTGTTTGAAATTATACCTTCGGCTTAGTCTTTCTTTTCGAGTTTGCCTTAGGTTGTCCTCGTATTATTTTGTTGTTGGAAAGTCCACCTTCGGCTTGGTCTTTCTTTTCGAGTTCGCCTTCGGCCGTCCTCGTGTTACCCTTTGTTTGAAATGGCCGTCCTCGTATTATCTTGGGTTTGAAAGTCCACCATCGGCTTGGTCTTTCTTTTCGAGTTTGCGTTCGGCCGTCCTCGTGATACCCTTTGTGTGAAAGTCTACCTTCGGCTTAGTCTTTCATTTCGAGTTCGACTTCGGTCGTTCTCGAATTATCTTGGGTTTGAAAGTCCACCTTTGGCTTGGTTTTTCTTTTCGAGTTCGCCTTCGGCCATCCCCGTATTATCTTGGGTTTGAAAGTCCACCTTCGGCTTGGTATTTCTTTTCGAGTTCGCCTTCGGCCGTCCTCGCGTTACCCTTTGTTTGAAAGTCTACCTTCGGCTGAGTCTTTCTTTTCGAGTTCGCCTTCGGCCGTCCTCATATTATTTTGTTGTTGGAAAGTCCACCTACGGCTTGGACTTTCTTTTCGAGTTCGCCTTCGGGCGTCCTCGTGTTACCCTTTGTTTCAAAGTCCACCTTCGGCTTGGCCTTTCTTTTTCGAATTCGCCTTCGGCCGTCCTCGTATTATCTTGGGTTTGAAAGTCCACCATCGGCTTGGTCTTTCTTTTCGAGTTCGCCTTCGGCCGTCCCTGTGTTACCCTTTGTCTGAAAGTCTACCTTCGACCAGGTCTTTCTTTTCGAGTTCGCCTTGGGCCATCGTCGTATTATCTTGGGTTTGAAAGTCTACCTTCGGTTGTTCTTTCTTTTCGAGTTCTCCTTCGGCCGTCCTCGTGTTACCCTTTGTTTGAAAGTCCACCTTCGGCTTGGTATTCCTTTTTCGAGTTCGCCTTCGGCCGTCCTCGTATTATCTTGGGTTTGAAAGTCCACCTTCGACTTGGTATTTCTTTTCGAGTTCGCCTTCGGCCGTCCTCGTGTTACCCTTTGTTTGAAAGACCACCTTCGGCTTGGCCTTTATTTTGTGAGGCCGCCTTCGGCCGTCCTCGTATTATGTTGGGTTTGAAAGTCCACCTTCGGCTTGGTATTTCTTTTCGAGTTCGCCTTCGGCCGTCCTCCCGTTACCCTTTATTTGAAAGCCTACCTTCGGCTTAGACTTTCTTTTCGAGTTCGCGTTCGGCCGTCCTCGTATTATTTTGTTGTTTGAAAGTCCACCTTCGGCTTTGTCTTTCTTTTTCGAGTTCGCCTTCGGACGTCCTTGTATTATCTTGGGTTTGAAAGTCCACATTCGGCTTGGTCTTTCTTTTCGAGTTCGCCTTCGGCCGTCCCCGTATTGTCTTGGGTTTGAAAGTCCACCTTTGGCTTGGTCTTTCTTTCCGAGTTCGCCTTTGGCCGTCCTCGCATTATCCTTTATTTGAAAGTCAACCTTCGGCTTAGTCTTTCTTTTCAAGTTCGCCTTAGGTTGTCCTCGTATTATTTTGTTGTTGGAAAGTCCACCTTCGGCTTGGTCTTTCTTTTCGAGTTCGCCTTCGGCCATCCTCGTGTTACCCTTTGTTTGAAAGTCCACCTTCGGCTTGGTCTTTCTTTTTCGAGGTCGCCTTCGGCCGTCCACGTATTATCTTGGGTTTGAAAGTCCACCTTTGGCTTAGTCTTTCTTTTCGAGTTCGCCTTTGGCCGTCCTCGTGTTACCCTTTGTTTGAAAGTCCACCTTCGGCTCGGTCTTTCTTTTTCGAGTTCGCCTTCGGCCGTCCTCTTATTATCTTAGGTTTAAAAGTCCACCTTCGGCTTGGTCTTTCTATTCGAGTTCGCCTTCGGCCGTCCTCGCTTTACCCTTTATTTGAAAGCCTACCTTCGGCTTAGTCTTTCTTTTCGAGTTCACCTTCGGCCGTCCTCGTATTATTTTGTTGTTTGAAAGTCCACCTTCGGCTTTGTCTTTCTTTTTCGAGTTCGCCTTCGGCCGTCCTTGTATTATCTTGGGGTTGAAAGTCCACCTTCGGCTTGGTATTTCTTTTTGAGTTCGCCTTCGGCCGTCCTCGCGTTAGCCTTTGTTTGAAATTATACCTTCGGCTTAGTCTTTCTTTTCGAGTTTGCCTTAGGTTGTCCTCGTATTATTTTGTTGTTGGAAAGTCCACCTTCGGCTTGGTCTTTCTTTTCGAGTTCGCCTTCGGCCGTCCTCGTGTTACCCTTTGTTTGAAATGGCCGTCCTCGTATTATCTTGGGTTTGAAAGTCCACCATCGGCTTGGTCTTTCTTTTCGAGTTTGCCTTCGGCCGTCCTCGTGATACCCTTTGTGTGAAAGTCTACCTTCGGCTTAGTCTTTCATTTCGAGTTCGAATTCGGCTGTTCTCGAATTATCTTGGGTTTGAAAGTCCACCTTTGGCTTGGTTTTTCTTTTTGAGTTCGCCTTCGGCCATCCCCGTATTATCTTGGGTTTGAAAGTCCACCTACGGCTTGGTATTTCTTTTCGAGTTCGCCTTCGGCCATCCTCGCGTTACCCTTTGTTTGAAAGTCTACCTTCGGCTGAGTCTTTCTTTTCGAGTTCGCCTTCGGCCGTCCTCATATTATTTTGTTGTTGGAAAGTCCACCTACGGCTTGGACTTTCTTTTCGAGTTCGCCTTCGGGCGTCCTCGTGTTACCCTTTGTTTGAAAGTCCACCTTCGGCTTGGCCTTTCTTTTTCGAATTCGCCTTCGGCCGTCCTCGTATTATCTTGGGTTTGAAAGTCCACCATCGGCTTGGTCTTTCTTTTCGAGTTCGCCTTCGGCCGTCCCTGTGTTACCCTTTGTCTGAAAGTCTACCTTCGACCAGGTCTTTCTTTTCGAGTTCGCCTTGGGCCATTGTCGTATTATCTTGGGTTTGAAAGTCCACCTTCGGTTGTTCTTTCTTTTCGAGTTCTCCTTCGGCCGTCCTCGTGTTACCCTTTGTTTGAAAGTCCACCTTCGGCTTGGTATTCCTTTTTCGAGTTCGCCTTCGGCCGTCCTCGTATTATCTTGGGTTTGAAAGTCCACCTTCGACTTGGTATTTCTTTTCGAGTTCGCCTTCGGCCGTCCTCGTGTTACCCTTTGTTTGAAAGACCACCTTCGGCTTGGCCTTTATTTTGTGAGGCCGCCTTCGGCCGTCCTCGTATTATCTTGGGTTTGAAAGTCCACCTTCGGATTGGTATTTCTTTTCGAGTTCGCCTTCGGCCGTCCTCCCGTTACCCTTTATTTGAAAGCCTACCTTCGGCTTAGACTTTCTTTTCGAGTTCGCGTTCGGCCGTCCTCGTATTATTTTGTTGTTTGAAAGTCCACCTTCGGCTTTGTCTTTCTTTTTCGAGTTCGCCTTCGGCCGTCCTTGTATTATCTTGGGTTTGAAAGTCCACATTCGGCTTGGTCTTTCTTTTCGAGTTCGCCTTCGGCCGTCCCCGTATTGTCTTGGGTTTGAAAGTCCACCTTTGGCTTGGTCTTTCTTTCCGAGTTCGCCTTTGGCCGTCCTCGCATTATCCTTTATTTGAAAGTCAACCTTCGGCTTAGTCTTTCTTTTCGAGTTCGCCTTAGGTTGTCCTCGTATTATTTTGTTGTTGGAAAGTCCACCTTCGGCTTGGTCTTTCTTTTCGAGTTCGCCTTCGGCCATCCTCGTGTTACCCTTTGTTTGAAAGTCCACCTTCGGCTTGGTCTTTCTTTTTCGAGGTCGCCTTCGGCCGTCCTCGTATTATCTTGGGTTTGAAAGTCCACCTTTGGCTTAGTCTTTCTTTTCGAGTTCGCCTTTGGCCGTCCTCGTGTTACCCTTTGTTTGAAAGTCCACCTTCGGCTTGGTCTTTCTTTTTCGAGTTCGCCTTCGGCCGTCCTCTTATTATCTTAGGTTTAAAAGTCCACCTTCGGCTTGGTCTTTCTATTCGAGTTCGCCTTCGGCCGTCCTCGCTTTACCCTTTATTTGAAAGCCTACCTTCGGCTTAGTCTTTCTTTTCGAGTTCACCTTCGGCCGTCCTCGTATTATTTTGTTGTTTGAAAGTCCACCTTCGGCTTTGTCTTTCTTTTTCGAGTTCGCCTTCGGCCGTCCTTGTATTATCTTGGGGTTGAAAGTCCACCTTCGGCTTGGTATTTCTTTTTGAGTTCGCCTTCGGCCGTCCTCGCGTTAGCCTTTGTTTGAAATTATACCTTCGGCTTAGTCTTTCTTTTCGAGTTTGCCTTAGGTTGTCCTCGTATTATTTTGTTGTTGGAAAGTCCACCTTCGGCTTGGTCTTTCTTTTCGAGTTCGCCTTCGGCCGTCCTCGTGTTACCCTTTGTTTGAAATGGCCGTCCTCGTATTATCTTGGGTTTGAAAGTCCACCATCGGCTTGGTCTTTCTTTTCGAGTTTGCCTTCGGCTTAGTCTTTCATTTCGAGTTCGACTTCGGCCGTTCTCGAATTATCTTGGGTTTGAAAGTCCACCTTTGGCTTGGTTTTTCTTTTCGAGTTCGCCTTCGGCCATCCCCGTATTATCTTGGGTTTGAAAGTCCACCTTCGGCTTGGTATTTCTTTTCGAGTTCGCCTTCGGCCGTCCTCGCGTTACCCTTTGTTTGAAAGTCTACCTTCGGCTGAGTCTTTCTTTTCGAGTTCGCCTTCGGCCGTCCTCATATTATTTTGTTGTTGGAAAGTCCACCTACGGCTTGGACTTTCTTTTCGAGTTCGCCTTCGGGCGTCCTCGTGTTACCCTTTGTTTGAAAGTCCACCTTCGGCTTGGCCTTTCTTTTTCGAATTTGCCTTCGGCCGTCCTCGTATTATCTTGGGTTTGAAAGTCCACCATCGGCTTGGTCTTTCTTTTCGAGTTCGCCTTCGGCCGTCCCTGTGTTACCCTTTGTCTGAAAGTCAACCTTCGACCAGGTCTTTCTTTTCGAGTTCGCCTTCGGCCATCGTCGTATTATCTTGGGTTTGAAAGTCCACCTTCGGTTGTTCTTTCTTTTCGAGTTCTCCTTCGGCCGTCCTCGTGTTACCCTTTGTTTGAAAGTCCACCTTCGGCTTGGTATTCCTTTTTCGAGTTCGCCTTCGGTCGTCCTCGTATTATCTTGGGTTTGAAAGTCCACCTTCGACTTGGTATTTCTTTTCGAGTTCGCCTTCGGCCGTCCTCGTGTTACCCTTTGTTTGAAAGACCACCTTCGGCTTAGTCTTTCTTTTCGAGTTCGCGTTCGGCCGTCCTCGTATTATTTTGTTGTTTGAAAGTCCACCTTCGGCTTTGTCTTTCTTTTTCGAGTTCGCCTTCGGCCGTCCTTGTATTATCTTGGGTTTGAAAGTCCACATTCGGCTTGGTCTTTCTTTTCGAGTTCGCCTTCGGCCGTCCCCGTATTGTCTTAGTTTGAAAGTCCACCATTGGCTTGGTCTTTCTTTCCGAGTTCGCCTTCGGCCGTCCTCACGTTATCCTTTATTTGAAAGTCAACCTTCGGCTTAGTCTTTCTTTTCGAGTTCGCCTTAGGTTGTCCTCGTATTATTTTGTTGTTGGAAAGTCCACCTTCGGCTTGGTCTTTCTTTTCGAGTTCGCCTTCGGCCATCCTCGTGTTACCCTTTGTTTGAAAGTCCACCTTCGGCTTGGTCTTTCTTTTTCGAGGTCGCCTTCGGCCGTCCTCGTATTATCTTGGGTTTGAAAGTCCACCTTCGGCTTAGTCTTTCTTTTCGAGTTCGCCTTTGGCCGTCCTCGTGTTACCCTTTGTATGAAAGTCCACCTTCGGCTTGGTCTTTCTTTTTCGAGTTCGCCTTCGGCCGTCCTCGTATTATCTTAGGTTTAAAAGTCCACCTTCGGCTTGGTCTTTCTATTCGAGTTCGCCTTCGGCCGTCCTCGCTTTACCCTTTATTTGAAAGCCTACCTTCGGCTTAGTCTTTCTTTTCGAGTTCACCTTCGGCCGTCCTCGTATTATTTTGTTGTTTGAAAGTCCACCTTCGGCTTTGTCTTTCTTTTTCGTGTTCGCCTTCGGCCGTCCTTGTATTATCTTGGGGTTGAAAGTCCACCATCGGCTTGGTCTTTCTTTTCGAGTTCGCCTTCGGCCGTCCCTGTGTTACCCTTTGTCTGAAAGTCTACCTTCGACCAGGTCTTTCTTTTCGAGTTCGCCTTCGGCCATCGTCGTATTATCTTGGGTTTGAAAGTCCACCTTCGGTTGTTCTTTCTTTTCGAGTTCTCCTTCGGCCGTCCTCGTGTTACCCTTTGTTTGAAAGTCCACCTTCGGCTTGGTATTCCTTTTTCGAGTTCGCCTTCGGCCATCCTCGTATTATCTTGGGTTTGAAAGTCCACCTTCGACTTGGTATTTCTTTTCGAGTTCGCCTTCGGCCGTCCTCGTGTTACCCTTTGTTTGAAAGACCACCTTCGGCTTGGCCTTTATTTTGTGAGGCCGCCTTCGGCCGTCCTCGTATTATCTTGGCTTTGAAAGTCCACCTTCGGCTTGGTATTTCTTTTCGAGTTCGCCTTCTGCCGTCCTCCCGTTACCCTTTATTTGAAAGCCTACCTTCGGCTTAGTCTTTCTTTTCGAGTTCGCGTTCGGCCGTCCTCGTATTATTTTGTTGTTTGAAAGTCCACCTTCGGCTTTGTCTTTCTTTTTCGAGTTCGCCTTCGGCCGTCCTTGTATTATCTTGGGTTTGAAAGTCCACATTCGGCTTGGTCTTTCTTTTCGAGTTCGCCTTCGGCCGTCCCCGTATTGTCTTGGGTTTGAAAGTCCACCTTTGGCTTGGTCTTTCTTTCCGAGTTCGCCTTCGGCCGTCCTCGCGTTATCCTTTATTTGAAAGTCAACCTTCGGCTTAGTCTTTCTTTTCGAGTTCGCCTTAGGTTGTCCTCGTATTATTTTGTTGTTGGAAAGTCCACCTTCGGCTTGGTCTTTCTTTTCGAGTTCGCCTTCGGCCATCCTCGTGTTACCCTTTGTTTGAAAGTCCACCTTCGGCTTGGTCTTTCTTTTTCGAGGTCGCCTTCGGCCGTCCTCGTATTATCTTGGGTTTGAAAGTCGACCTTCGGCTTAGTCTTTCTTTTCGAGTTCGCCTTTGGCCGTCCTCGTGTTACCCTTTGTTTGAAAGTCCACCTTCGGCTTGGTCTTTCTTTTTCGAGTTCGCCTTCGGCCGTCCTCGTATTATCTTAGGTTTAAAAGTCCACCTTCGGCTTGGTCTTTCTATTCGAGTTCGCCTTCGGCCGTCCTCGCTTTACCCTTTATTTGAAAGCCTACCTTCGGCTTAGTCTTTCTTTTCGAGTTCACCTTCGGTCGTCCTCGTATTATTTTGTTGTTTGAAAGTCCACCTTCGGCTTTGTCTTTATTTTTCGAGTTCGCCTTCGGCCGTCCTTGTATTATCTTGGGGTTGAAAGTCCACCATCGACTTGGTCTTTCTTTTCGAGTTCGCCTTCGGCCGTCCCTGTGTTACCCTTTGTCTGAAAGTCTACCTTCGACCAGGTCTTTCTTTTCGAGTTCGCCTTCGGCCATCGTCGTATTATCTTGGGTTTGAAAGTCCACCTTCGGTTGTTCTTTCTTTTCGAGTTCTCCTTCGGCCGTCCTCGTGTTACCCTTTGTTTGAAAGTCCACATTCGGCTTGGTATTCCTTTTTCGAGTTCGCCTTCGGCCGTCCTCGTATTATCTTGGGTTTGAAAGTCCACCCTCGACTTGGTATTTCTTTTCGAGTTCGCCTTCGGCCGTCCTCGTGTTACCCTTTGTTTGAAAGACCACCTTCGGCTTGGCCTTTATTTTGTGAGGCCGCCTTCGGCCGTCCTCGTATTATCTTGGGTTTGAAAGTCCACATTCGGCTTGGTATTTCTTTTCGAGTTCGCCTTCGGCCGTCCTCCCGTTACCCTTTATTTGAAAGCCTACCTTCGGCTTAGTCTTTCTTTTCGAGTTCGCGTTCGGCCGTCCTTGTATTATTTTGTTGTTTGAAAGTCCACCTTCGGCTTTGTCTTTCTTTTTCGAGTTCGCCTTCGGCCGTCCTTGTATTATCTTGGGTTTGAAAGTCCACATTCGGCTTGGTCTTTCTTTTCGAGTTCGCCTTCGGCCGTCCCCGTATTGTCTTGGGTTTGAAAGTCCACCTTTGGCTTGGTCTTTCTTTCCGAGTTCGCCTTCGGCCGTCCTCGCGTTATCCTTTATTTGAAAGTCAACCTTCGGCTTAGTCTTTCTTTTCGAGTTCGCCTTAGGTTGTCCTCGTATTATTTTGTTGTTGGAAAGTCCACCTTCGGCTTGGTCTTTCTTTTCGAGTTCGCCTTCGGCCATCCTCGTGTTACCCTTTGTTTGAAAGTCCACCTTCGGCTTGGTCTTTCTTTTTCGAGGTCGCCTTCGGCCGTCCTCGTATTATCTTGGGTTTGAAAGTCCACCTTCGGCTTAGTCTTTCTTTTCGAGTTCGCCTTTGGCCGTCCTCGTGTTACCCTTTGTTTGAAAGTCCACCTTCGGCTTGGTCTTTCTTTTTCGAGTTCGCCTTCGGCCGTCCTCGTATTATCTTAGGTTTAAAAGTCCACCTTCGGCTTGGTCTTTCTATTCGAGTTCGCCTTTGGCCGTCCTCGCTTTACCCTTTATTTGAAAGCCTACCTTCGGCTTAGTCTTTCTATTCGAGTTCACCTTCGGTCGTCCTCGTATTATTTTGTTGTTTGAAAGTCCACCTTCGGCTTTGTCTTTCTTTTTCGAGTTCGCCTTCGGCCGTCCTTGTATTATCTTGGGGTTGAAAGTCCACCATCGGCTTGGTCTTTCTTTTCGAGTTCGCCTTCGGCCGTCCCTGTGTTACCCTTTGTCTGAAAGTCTACCTTCGACCAGGTCTTTCTTTTCGAGTTCGCCTTCGGCCATCGTCGTATTATCTTGGGTTTGAAAGTCCACCTTCGGTTGTTCTTTCTTTTCGAGTTCTCCTTCGGCCGTCCTCGTGTTACCCTTTGTTTGAAAGTCCACCTTCGGCTTGGTATTCCTTTTTCGAGTTCGCCTTCGGCCGTCCTCGTATTATCTTGGGTTTGAAAGTCCACCTTCGACTTGGTATTTCTTTTCGAGTTCGCCTTTGGCCGTCCTCGTGTTACCCTTTGTTTGAAAGACCACCTTCGGCTTGGCCTTTATTTTGTGAGGCCGCCTTCGGCCGTCCTCGTATTATCTTGGGTTTGAAAGTCCACATTCGGCTTGGTATTTCTTTTCGAGTTCGCCTTCGGCCGTCCTCCCGTTACCCTTTATTTGAAAGCCTACCTTCGGCTTAGTCTTTCTTTTCGAGTTCGCGTTCGGCCGTCCTCGTATTATTTTGTTGTTTGAAAGTCCACCTTCGGCTTTGTCTTTCTTTTTCGAGTTCGCCTTCGGCCGTCCTTGTATTATCTTGGGTTTGAAAGTCCACATTCGGCTTGGTCTTTCTTTTCGAGTTCGCCTTCGGCCGTCCCCGTATTGTCTTGGGTTTGAAAGTCGACCTTTGGCTTGGTCTTTCTTTCCGAGTTCGCCTTCGGCCGTCCTCGCGTTATCCTTTATTTGAAAGTCAACCTTCGGCTTAGTCTTTCTTTTCGAGTTCGCCTTAGGTTGTCCTCGTATTATTTTGTTGTTGGAAAGTCCACCTTCGGCTTGGTCTTTCTTTTCGAGTTCGCCTTCGGCCATCCTCGTGTTACCCTTTGTTTGAAAGTCCACCTTCGGCTTGGTCTTTCTTTTTCGAGGTCGCCTTCGGCCGTCCTCGTATTATCTTGGGTTTGAAAGTCCACCTTCGGCTTAGTCTTTCTTTTCGAGTTCGCCTTTGGCCGTCCTCGTGTTACCCTTTGTTTGAAAGTCCACCTTCGGCTTGGTCTTTCTTTTTCGAGTTCGCCTTCGGCCGTCCTCGTATTATCTTAGGTTTAAAAGTCCACCTTCGGCTTGGTCTTTCTATTCGAGTTCGCCTTCGGCCGTCCTCGCTTTACCCTTTATTTGAAAGCCTACCTTCGGCTTAGTCTTTCTTTTCGAGTTCACCTTCGGCCGTCCTCGTATTATTTTTTTGTTTGAAAGTCCACCTTCGGCTTTGTCTTTCTTTTTCGAGTTCGCCTTCGGCCGTCCTTGTATTATCTTGGGGTTGAAAGTCCACCTTCGGCTTGGTCTTTCTTTTTGAGTTCGCCTTCGGCCGTCCTCGCGTTAGCCTTTGTTTGAAATTCTACCTTCGGCTTAGTCTTTCTTTTCGAGTTTGCCTTAGGTTGTCCTCGTATTATTTTGTTGTTGGAAAGTCCACCTTCGGCTTGGTCTTTCTTTTCGAGTTCGCCTTCGGCCGTCCTCGTGTTACCCTTTGTTTGAAATGGCCGTCCTTGTATTATCTTGGGTTTGAAAGTCCACCATCGGCTTGGTCTTTCTTTTCGAGTTTGCCTTCGGCCGTCCTCGTGATACCCTTTGTGTGAAAGTCTACCTTCGGCTTAGTCTTTCTTTTCGAGTTCGACTTCGGCCGTTCTCGAATTATCTTGGGTTTGAAAGTCCACCTTTGGCTTGGTTTTTCTTTTCGAGTTCGCCTTCGGCCGTCCCCGTATTATCTTGGGTTTGAAAGTCCACCTTCAGCTTGGTATTTCTTTTCGAGTTCGCCTTCGGCCGTCCTCGCGTTACCCTTTGTTTGAAAGTCTACCTTCGGCTGAGTCTTTCTTTTCGAGTTCGCCTTCGGCCGTCCTCATATTATTTTGTTGTTGGAAAGTCCACCTAAGGCTTGGACTTTCTTTTCGAGTTCGCCTTCGGCCGTCCTCGTGTTACCCTTTGTTTGAAAGTCCACCTTCGGCTTGGCCTTTCTTTTTCGAATTCGCCTTCGGCCGTCATCGTATTATCTTGGGTTTGAAAGTCCACCATCGGCTTGGTCTTTCTTTTCGAGTTCGCCTTCGGCCGTCCCCGTGTTACCCTTTGTCGGAAAGTCTACCTTCGACCAGGTCTTTCTTTTCGAGTTCGCCTTCGGCCATCGTCGTATTATCTTGGGTTTGAAAGTCCATCTTCGGTTGTTCTTTCTTTTCGAGTTCTCCTTCGGCTGTCCTCCTGTTACCCTTTGTTTGAAAGTCCACCTTCGGCTTGGTATTCCTTTTTCGAGTTCGCCTTCGGCCGTCCTCGTATTATCTTGGGTTTGAAAGTCCACCTTCGACTTGGTATTTCTTTTCGAGTTTGCCTTCGGCCGTCCTCGTGTTACCCTTTGTTTGAAAGACCACCTTCGGCTTGGCCTTTATTTTGTGAGGCCGCCTTCGGCCGTCCTCGTATTGTCTTGGGTTTGAAAGTCCACCTTCGGGTTGGTCTTTCTTTTCGAGTTCGCCTTTGGCCGTCCTCGTGTTACCCTTTGTTTGAAAGTCCACCTTCGGCTTGGTCTTTCTTTTTCGAGTTCGCCTTCGGCCGTCCTCGTATTATCTTGGGTTTGAAAGTCCACCTTCGGCTTGGTCTTTCTTTTCGAGTTCGCCTTCGGCCGTCCTCCCGTTACCCTTTATTTGAAAGCCTACCTTCGGCTTAGTCTTTCTTTTCGAGTTCGCGTTCGGCCGTCCTCGTATTATTTTGTTGTTTGAAAGTCCACATTCGGCTTGGTCTTTCTTTTCGAGTTCGCCTTCGGCCGTCCCCGTATTGTCTTGGGTTTAAAAGTCCACCTTTGGCTTGGTCTTTCTTTCCGAGTTCGCCTTCGGCCGTCCTCGCATTATCCTTTGTTTGAAAGTCTACCTTCGGCTTAGTCTTTCTTTTCGAGTTCGCCTTAGGTTGTCCTCGTATTATTTTGTTGTTGGAAAGTCCACCTTCGGCTTGGTCTTTCTTTTCGAGTTCGCCTTCGGACATCCTCGTGTTACCCTTTGTTTGAAAGTCCACCTTCGGCTTGGTCTTTCTTTTTCGAGGTCGCCTTCGGCCGTCCTCGTATTATCTTGGGTTTGAAAGTCCACCTTTGGCTTAGTCTTTCTTTTCGATTTCGCCTTTGGCCGTCCTCGTGTTACCCTTTGTTTGAAAGTCCACCTTCGGCTTGGTCTTTCTTTTTCGAGTTTGCCTTCGGCCGTCCCCGTATTATCTTGGGTTTGAAAGTCCACCTTCGGCTTGGTATTTCTATTCGAGTTCGCCTTCGGCCGTCCTCGCTTTACCCTTTATTTGAAAGCCTACCTTCGGCTTAGTCTTTATTTTCGAGTTCGCCTTCGGCCGTCCTCGTATTATTTTGTTGTTGGAAAGTCCACCTACAGCTTGGACTTTCTTTTCGAGTTCGCCTTCGGCCGTCCTCGTGTTACCCTTTGTTTGAAAGTCCACCTTCGGCTTGGCCTTTCTTTTTCGAATTCGCCTTCGGCCGTCCTCGTATTATCTTGGGTTTGAAAGTCCACCATCGGCTTGGTCTTTCTTTTCGAGTTCGCCTTCGGCCGTCCCCGTGTTACCCTTTGTCTGAAAGTCTACCTTCGACCTGGTCTTTCTTTTCGAGTTCGCCTTCGGCCATCGTTGTATTATCTTGGGTTTGAAAGTCCACCTTCGGTTGTTCTTTCTTTTCGAGTTCTCCTTCGGCCGTCCTCGTGTTACCCTTTGTTTGAAAGTCCACCTTCGGCTTGGTATTCCTTTTTCTAGTTCGCCTTCGGCCGTCCTCGTATTATCTTGGGTTTGAAAGTCCACCTTCGACTTGGTATTTCTTTTCGAGTTCGCCTTCGGCCGTCCTCGTGTTACCCTTTCTTTGAAAGACCACCTTCGGCTTGGCCTTTATTTTGTGAGACCGCCTTCGGCCGTCCTCGTATTATCTTGGGTTTGAAAGTCCACCATCGGCTTGGTCTTTCTTTTCGAGTTTGCCTTCTGCCATCCTCGTGTTACCCTTTGTTTGAAAGTCCAGCTTCGGCTTTGTCTTTCTTTTTCGAGGTCGCCTTCGGCCATCCTCGTATTATCTTGGGTTTGAAAGTCCACCTTCGGCTTGGTCTTTCTTTTTGAGTTCGCCTTTGCCGTCCTCGTGTTACCCTAGGTTTGAAAGTCCACCTTGGGCTTGGTCTTTCTTTTTCGAGTTCGCCTTCGGCCGTCCTCGTATTATCTTGGGTTTGAAAGTCCACCTTCGGCTTGGTGTTTCTTTTCGAATTCGCCTTCGGCCGTCCTCCCGTTACCCTTTATTTGAAAGCCTACCTTCGGCTTAGTCTTTCTTTTCGAGTTCGCGTTCGGCCGTCCTCGTATTATTTTGTTGTTTGAAAGTCCACCTTCGGCTTTGTCTTTCTTTTTCGAGTTCGCCTTCGGCCGTCCTTGTATTATCTTGGGTTTGAAAGTCCACATTCGGCTTGGTCTTTCTTTTCGAGTTCGCCTTCGGCCGTCCCCGTATTGTCTTGGGTTTAAAAGTCCACCTTTGGCTTGGTCTTTCTTTCCGAGTTCGCCTTCGGCCGTCCTCGCGTTATCCTTTGTTTGATAGTCTACCTTGGGCTTAGTCTTTCTTTTCGAGTTCGCCTTAGGTTGTCCTCGTATTATTTTGTTGTTGGAAAGTCCACCTTCGGCTTGGTCTTTCTTTTTGAGTTCGCCTTCGGTCATCCTCGTGTTACCCTTTGTTTGAAAGTCCACCTTCGGCTTGGTCTTTCTTTTTCGAGATCGCCTTCGGCCGTCCTCGTATTATCTTAGGTTTAAAAGTCCACCTTCGGCTTGGTCTTTCTATTCGAGTTCGCCTTCGGCCGTCCTCACTTTACCCTTTATTTGAAAGCCTACCTTCGGCTTAGTCTTTCTTTTCGAGTCCACCTTCGGCTTGGTCTTTCTTTTTCTAGGTCGCCTTTGGCCGTCCTCGTATTATCTTGGGTTTGAAAGTCCACCTTTGGCTTAGTCTTTCTTTTCGAGTTCGCCTTTGGTTGTCCTCGTGTTACCCTTTGTTTGAAAGTCCACCTTCGGCTTGGTCTTTCTTTTTCGAGTTCGCCTTCGGTCGTCCTCGTATTATCTTAGGTTTAAAAGTCCACCTTCGGCTTGGTCTTTCTATTCGAGTTCGCCTTCGGCCGTCCTCGCTTTACCCTTTATTTGAAAGCCTACCTTCGGCTTAGTCTTTCTTTTCGAGTTCGCCTTCGGCCGTCCTCGTATTATTTTGTTGTTTGAAAGTCCACCTTCGGCTTTGTCTTTCTTTTTCGAGTTCGCCTTCGGCCGTCCTTGTATTATCTTGGGTTTGAAAGTCCACCTTTGGCTTGGTCTTTCTTTTCGAGTTCGCCTTCGGCCGTCCCCGTATTGTCTTGGGTTTAAAAGTCCACCTTTGGCTTGGTCTTTGTTTCCGAGTTCGCCTTCGGCCGTCCACGCGTTATCCTTTGTTTGAAAGTCTACCTTCGGCTTAGTCTTTCTTTTCGAGTTCGCCTTAGGTTGTCCTCGTATTATTTTTTTGTTGGAAAGTCCACCTTCGACTTGGTCTTTCTTTTCGAGTTCGCCTTCGGACATCCTCGTGTTACCCTTTGTTTGAAAGTCCACCTTCGGCTTGGTCTTTCTTTTTCGAGGTCGCCTTCGGTCGTCCTCGTATTATCTTGGGTTTGAAAGTCCACCTTTGGCTTAGTCTTTCTTTTCGATTTCGCCTTTGGCCGTCCTCGTGTTACCCTTTGTTTGAAAGTCCACCTTCGGCTTGGTCTTTCTTTTTCGAGTTCGCCTTCGGCCGTCCTCGTATTATCTTAGGTTTAAAAGTCCACCTTCGGCTTGGTCTTTCTATTCGAGTTCGCCTTCGGCCGTCCTCGCTTTACCCTTTATTTGAAAGCCTACCTTCGGCTTAGTCTTTATTTTCGAGTTCGCCTTCGGCCGTCCTCGTATTATTTTGTTATTGGAAATTCCACCTTCGGCTTGGTCTTTCTTTTCGAGTTCGCCTTCGGCCATCCTCGTGTTACCCTTTGTTTGAAAGTCCACCTTCGGCTTGGTCTTTCTTTTTCGAGGTCGCCTTCGGCCGTCCTCGTATTATCTTGGGTTTGAAAGTCCACCTTGGGCTTAGTCTTTCTTTTCGAGTTTGCCTTTGGCCGTCCTCGTGTTACCCTTTGTTTGAAAGTCCACCTTCGGCTTGGTCTTTCTTTTTCGAGTTCGCCTTCGGCCGTCCTCGTATTATCTTAGGTTTAAAAGTCCACCTTCGGCTTGGTCTTTCTATTCGAGTTCGCCTTCGGCCGTCCTCGCTTTACCCTTTATTTGAAAGCCTACCTTCGGCTTAGTCTTTCTTTTCGAGTTCACCTTCGGCCGTCCTCGTATTATTTTGTTGTTTGAAAGTCCACCTTCGGCTTTGTCTTTCTTTTTCGAGTTCGCCTTCGGCCGTCCTCGTATTATCTTAGGTTTAAAAGTCCACCTTCGGCTTGGTCTTTCTATTCGAGTTCGCCTTCGGCCGTCCTCGCTTTACCCTTTATTTGAAAGCCTACCTTCGGCTTAGTCTTTCTTTTCGAGTCCACCTTCGGCTTGGTCTTTCTTTTTCTAGGTCGCCTTTGGCCGTCCTCGTATTATCTTGGGTTTGAAAGTCCACCTTTGGCTTAGTCTTTCTTTTCGAGTTCGCCTTTGGCTGTCCTCGTGTTACCCTTTGTTTGAAAGTCCACCTTCGGCTTGGTCTTTCTTTTTCGAGTTCGCCTTCGGTCGTCCTCGTATTATCTTAGGTTTAAAAGTCCACCTTCGGCTTAGTCTTTCTTTTCGAGTTCACCTTCGGCCGTCCTTGTATTATCTTGGGTTTGAAAGTCCACATTCGGCTTGGTCTTTCTTTTCGAGTTCGCCTTCGGCCGTCCCCGTATTGTCTTGGGTTTAAAAGTCCACCTTTGGCTTGGTCTTTCTTTCCGAGTTCGCCTTCGGCCGTCCTCGCGTTATCCTTTGTTTGAAAGTCTACCTTGGGCTTAGTCTTTCTTTTCGAGTTCGCCTTAGGTTGTCCTCGTATTATTTTATTGTTGGAAAGTCCACCTTCGGCTTGGTCTTTCTTTTTGAGTTCGCCTTCGGCCATCCTCGTGTTACCCTTTGTTTGAAAGTCCACCTTCGGCTTGGTCTTTCTTTTTCGAGATCGCCTTCGGCCGTCCTCGTATTATCTTAGGTTTAAAAGTCCACCTTCGGCTTGGTCTTTCTATTCGAGTTCGCCTTCGGCCGTCCTCGCTTTACCCTTTATTTGAAAGCCTACCTTCGGCTTAGTCTTTCTTTTCGAGTCCACCTTCGGCTTGGTCTTTCTTTTTCTAGGTCGCCTTTGGCCGTCCTCGTATTATCTTGGGTTTGAAAGACCACCTTTGGCTTAGTCTTTCTTTTCGAGTTCGCCTTTGGCTGTCCTCGTGTTACCCTTTGTTTGAAAGTCCACCTTCGGCTTGGTCTTTCTTTTTCGAGTTCGCCTTCGGTCGTCCTCGTATTATCTTAGGTTTAAAAGTCCACCTTCGGCTTGGTCTTTCTATTCGAGTTCGCCTTCGGTCGTCCTCGCTTTACCCTTTATTTGAAAGCCTACCTTCGGCTTAGTCTTTCTTTTCGAGTTCGCCTTCGGCCGTCCTCGTATTATTTTGTTGTTTGAAAGTCCACCTTCGGCTTTGTCTTTCTTTTTCGAGTTCGCCTTCGGCCGTCCTTGTATTATCTTGGGTTTGAAAGTCCACCTTTGGCTTGGTCTTTCTTTTCGAGTTCGCCTTCGGCCGTCCCCGTATTGTCTTGGGTTTAAAAGTCCACCTTTGGCTTGGTCTTTGTTTCCGAGTTCGCCTTCGGCCGTCCACGCGTTATCCTTTGTTTGAAAGTCTACCTTCGGCTTAGTCTTTCTTTTCGAGTTCGCCTTAGGTTGTCCTCGTATTATTTTTTTGTTGGAAAGTCCACCTTCGACTTGGTCTTTCTTTTCGAGTTCGCCTTCGGACATCCTCGTGTTACCCTTTGTTTGAAAGTCCACCTTCGGCTTGGTCTTTCTTTTTCGAGGTCGCCTTCGGTCGTCCTCGTATTATCTTGGGTTTGAAAGTCCACCTTTGGCTTAGTCTTTCTTTTCGATTTCGCCTTTGGCCGTCCTCGTGTTACCCTTTGTTTGAAAGTCCACCTTCGGCTTGGTCTTTCTTTTTCGAGTTCGCCTTCGGCCGTCCTCGTATTATCTTAGGTTTAAAAGTCCACCTTCGGCTTGGTCTTTCTATTCGAGTTCGCCTTCGGCCGTCCTCGCTTTACCCTTTATTTGAAAGCCTACCTTCGGCTTAGTCTTTATTTTCGAGTTCGCCTTCGGCCGTCCTCGTATTATTTTGTTATTGGAAATTCCACCTTCGGCTTGGTCTTTCTTTTCGAGTTCGCCTTCGGCCATCCTCGTGTTACCCTTTGTTTGAAAGTCCACCTTCGGCTTGGTCTTTCTTTTTCGAGGTCGCCTTCGGCCGTCCTCGTATTATCTTGGGTTTGAAAGTCCACCTTCGGCTTAGTCTTTCTTTTCGAGTTTGCCTTTGGCCGTCCTCGTGTTACCCTTTGTTTGAAAGTCCACCTTCGGCTTGGTCTTTCTTTTTCGAGTTCGCCTTCGGCCGTCCTCGTATTATCTTAGGTTTAAAAGTCCACCTTCGGCTTGGTCTTTCTATTCGAGTTCGCCTTCGGCCGTCCTCGCTTTACCCTTTATTTGAAAGCCTACCTTCGGCTTAGTCTTTCTTTTCGAGTTCACCTTCGGCCGTCCTCGTATTATTTTGTTGTTTGAAAGTCCACCTTCGGCTTTGTCTTTCTTTTTCGAGTTCGCCTTCGGCCGTCCTCGTATTATCTTAGGTTTAAAAGTCCACCTTCGGCTTGGTCTTTCTATTCGAGTTCGCCTTCGGCCGTCCTCGCTTTACCCTTTATTTGAAAGCCTACCTTCGGCTTAGTCTTTCTTTTCGAGTCCACCTTCGGCTTGGTCTTTCTTTTTCTAGGTCGCCTTTGGCCGTCCTCGTATTATCTTGGGTTTGAAAGTCCACCTTTGGCTTAGTCTTTCTTTTCGAGTTCGCCTTTGGCTGTCCTCGTGTTACCCTTTGTTTGAAAGTCCACCTTCGGCTTGGTCTTTCTTTTTCGAGTTCGCCTTCGGTCGTCCTCGTATTATCTTAGGTTTAAAAGTCCACCTTCGGCTTAGTCTTTCTTTTCGAGTTCACCTTCGGCCGTCCTTGTATTATCTTGGGTTTGAAAGTCCACATTCGGCTTGGTCTTTCTTTTCGAGTTCGCCTTCGGCCGTCCCCGTATTGTCTTGGGTTTAAAAGTCCACCTTTGGCTTGGTCTTTCTTTCCGAGTTCGCCTTCGGCCGTCCTCGCGTTATCCTTTGTTTGAAAGTCTACCTTGGGCTTAGTCTTTCTTTTCGAGTTCGCCTTAGGTTGTCCTCGTATTATTTTATTGTTGGAAAGTCCACCTTCGGCTTGGTCTTTCTTTTTGAGTTCGCCTTCGGCCATCCTCGTGTTACCCTTTGTTTGAAAGTCCACCTTCGGCTTGGTCTTTCTTTTTCGAGATCGCCTTCGGCCGTCCTCGTATTATCTTAGGTTTAAAAGTCCACCTTCGGCTTGGTCTTTCTATTCGAGTTCGCCTTCGGCCGTCCTCGCTTTACCCTTTATTTGAAAGCCTACCTTCGGCTTAGTCTTTCTTTTCGAGTCCACCTTCGGCTTGGTCTTTCTTTTTCTAGGTCGCCTTTGGCCGTCCTCGTATTATCTTGGGTTTGAAAGACCACCTTTGGCTTAGTCTTTCTTTTCGAGTTCGCCTTTGGCTGTCCTCGTGTTACCCTTTGTTTGAAAGTCCACCTTCGGCTTGGTCTTTCTTTTTCGAGTTCGCCTTCGGTCGTCCTCGTATTATCTTAGGTTTAAAAGTCCACCTTCGGCTTGGTCTTTCTATTCGGGTTCGCCTTCGGTCGTCCTCGCTTTACCCTTTATTTGAAAGCCTACCTTCGGCTTAGTCTTTCTTTTCGAGTTCGCCTTCGGCCGTCCTCGTATTATTTTGTTGTTTGAAAGTCCACCTTCGGCTTTGTCTTTCTTTTTCGAGTTCGCCTTCGGCCGTCCTTGTATTATCTTGGGTTTGAAAGTCCACCTTTGGCTTGGTCTTTCTTTTCGAGTTCGCCTTCGGCCGTCCCCGTATTGTCTTGGGTTTAAAAGTCCACCTTTGGCTTGGTCTTTCTTTCCGAGTTCGCCTTCGGCCGTCCTCGCGTTATCCTTTGTTTGAAAGTCTACCTTCGGCTTAGTCTTTCTTTTCGAGTTCGCCTTAGGTTGTCCTCGTATTATTTTTTTGTTGGAAAGTCCACCTTCGACTTGGTCTTTCTTTTCGAGTTCGCCTTCGGACATCCTCGTGTTACCCTTTGTTTGAAAGTCCACCTTCGGCTTGGTCTTTCTTTTTCGAGGTCGCCTTCGGTCGTCCTCGTATTATCTTGGGTTTGAAAGTCCACCTTTGGCTTAGTCTTTCTTTTCGATTTCGCCTTTGGCCGTCCTCGTGTTACCCTTTGTTTGAAAGTCCACCTTCGGCTTGGTCTTTCTTTTTCGAGTTCGCCTTCGGCCGTCCTCGTATTATCTTAGGTTTAAAAGTCCACCTTCGGCTTGGTCTTTCTATTCGAGTTCGCCTTCGGCCGTCCTCGCTTTACCCTTTATTTGAAAGCCTACCTTCGGCTTAGTCTTTATTTTCGAGTTCGCCTTCGGCCGTCCTCGTATTATTTTGTTATTGGAAATTCCACCTTCGGCTTGGTCTTTCTTTTCGAGTTCGCCTTCGGCCATCCTCGTGTTACCCTTTGTTTGAAAGTCCACCTTCGGCTTGGTCTTTCTTTTTCGTGGTCGCCTTCGGCCGTCCTCGTATTATCTTGGGTTTGAAAGTCCACCTTCGGCTTAGTCTTTCTTTTCGAGTTTGCCTTTGGCCGTCCTCGTGTTACCCTTTGTTTGAAAGTCCACCTTCGGCTTGGTCTTTCTTTTTCGAGTTCGCCTTCGGCCGTCCTCGTATTATCTTAGGTTTAAAAGTCCACCTTCGGCTTGGTCTTTCTATTCGAGTTCGCCTTCGGCCGTCCTCGCTTTACCCTTTATTTGAAAGCCTACCTTCGGCTTAGTCTTTCTTTTCGAGTTCACCTTCGGCCGTCCTCGTATTATTTTGTTGTTTGAAAGTCCACCTTCGGCTTTGTCTTTCTTTTTCGAGTTCGCCTGCGGCCGTCCTTGTATTATCTTGGGGTTGAAAGTCCACCATCGGCTTGGTCTTTCTTTTCGAGTTCGCCTTCGGCCGTCCCCGTGTTACCCTTTATCTGAAAGTCTACCTTCGACCTGGTCTTTCTTTTCGAGTTCGCCTTCGGCCATCGTCGTATTATCTTGGGTTTGAAAGTCCACCTTCGGTTGTTCTTTCTTTTCGAGTTCTCCTTCGGCCGTCCTCGTGTTACCCTTTGTTTGAAAGTCCACCTTCGGCTTGGTATTCCTTTTTCGAGTTCGCCTTCGGCCGTCCTCGTATTATCTTGGGTTTGAAAGTCCACCTTCGACTTGGTATTTCTTTTCGAGTTCGCCTTCGGCCGTCCTCGTGTTACCCTTTCTTTGAAAGATCACCTTCGGCTTGGCCTTTATTTTGTGAGGCCGCCTTCGGCCGTCCTCGTATTATCTTGGGTTTGAAAGTCCACCATCGGCTTGGTCTTTCTTTTCGAGTTCGCCTTCTGCCATCCTCGTGTTACCCTTTGTTTGAAAGTCCAGCTTCGGCTTTGTCTTTCTTTTTCGAGGTCGCCTTCGGCCATCCTCGTATTATCTTGGGTTTGAAAGTCCACCTTCGGCTTGGTCTTTCTTTTCGAGTTCGCCTTTGCCGTCCTCGTGTTACCCTTTGTTTGAAAGTCCACCTTGGGCTTGGTCTTTCTTTTTCGAGTTCGCCTTCGGCCGTCCTCGTATTATCTTGGGTTCGAAAGTCCACCTTCGGCTTGGTGTTTCTTTTCGAGTTCGCCTTCGGCCGTCCTCCTGTTACCCTTTATTTGAAAGCCTACCTTCGGCTTAGTCTTTCTTTTCGAGTTCGCGTTCGGCCGTCCTCGTATTATTTTGTTGTTTGAAAGTCCACCTTCGGCTTTGTCTTTCTTTTTCGAGTTCGCCTTCGGCCGTCCTTGTATTATCTTGGGTTTGAAAGTCCACATTCGGCTTGGTCTTTCTTTTCGAGTTCGCCTTCGGCCGTCCCCGTATTGTCTTGGGTTTAAAAGTCCACCTTTGGCTTGGTCTTTCTTTCCGAATTCGCCTTCGGCCGTCCTCGCGTTATCCTTTGTTTGAAAGTCTACCTTCGGCTTAGTCTTTCTTTTCGAGTTCGCCTTAGGTTGTCCTCGTATTATTTTGTTGTTGGAAAGTCCACCTTCGGCTTGGTCTTTCTTTTTGAGTTCGCCTTCGGCCATCCTCGTGTTACCCTTTGTTTGAAAGTCCACCTTCGGCTTGGCCTTTATTTTGTGAGGCCGCCTTCGGCCGTCCTCGTATTATCTTGGGTTTGAAAGTCCACCATCGGCTTGGTCTTTCTTTTCGAGTTCGCCTTCTGCCATCCTCGTGTTACCCTTTGTTTGAAAGTCCACCTTCGGCTTGGTCTTTCTTTTTCGAGGTCGCCTTCGGCCGTCCTCGTATTATCTTGGGTTTGAAAGTCCACCTTCGGCTTAGTCTTTCTTTTCGAGTTTGCCTTTGGCCGTCCTCGTGTTACCCTTTGTTTGAAAGTCCACCTTCGGCTTGGTCTTTCTTTTTCGAGTTCGCCTTCGGCCGTCCTCGTATTATCTTAGGTTTAAAAGTCCACCTTCGGCTTGGTCTTTCTATTCGAGTTCGCCTTCGGCCGTCCTCGCTTTACCCTTTATTTGAAAGCCTACCTTCGGCTTAGTCTTTCTTTTCGAGTTCACCTTCGGCCGTCCTCGTATTATTTTGTTGTTTGAAAGTCCACCTTCGGCTTTGTCTTTCTTTTTCGAGTTCGCCTTCGGCCGTCCTCGTATTATCTTAGGTTTAAAAGTCCACCTTCGGCTTGGTCTTTCTATTCGAGTTCGCCTTCGGCCGTCCTCGTGTTACCCTTTCTTTGAAAGATCACCTTCGGCTTGGCCTTTATTTTGTGAGGCCGCCTTCGGCCGTCCTCGTATTATCTTGGGTTTGAAAGTCCACCATCGGCTTGGTCTTTCTTTTCGAGTTCGCCTTCTGCCATCCTCGTGTTACCCTTTGTTTGAAAGTCCACCTTCGGCTTGGTCTTTCTTTTTCGAGGTCGCCTTCGGCCGTCCTCGTATTATCTTGGGTTTGAAAGTCCACCTTCGGCTTAGTCTTTCTTTTCGAGTTTGCCTTTGGCCGTCCTCGTGTTACCCTTTGTTTGAAAGTCCACCTTCGGCTTGGTCTTTCTTTTTCGAGTTCGCCTTCGGCCGTCCTCGTATTATATTAGGTTTAAAAGTCCACCTTCGGCTTGGTCTTTCTATTCGAGTTCGCCTTCGGCCGTCCTCGCTTTACCCTTTATTTGAAAGCCTACCTTCGGCTTAGTCTTTCTTTTCGAGTTCACCTTCGGCCGTCCTCGTATTATTTTGTTGTTTGAAAGTCCACCTTCGGCTTTGTCTTTCTTTTTCGAGTTCGCCTTCGGCCGTCCTCGTATTATCTTAGGTTTAAAAGTCCACCTTCGGCTTGGTCTTTCTATTCGAGTTCGCCTTCGGCCGTCCTCGCTTTACCCTTTATTTGAAAGCCTACCTTCGGCTTAGTCTTTCTTTTCGAGTCCACCTTCGGCTTGGTCTTTCTTTTTCTAGGTCGCCTTTGGCCGTCCTCGTATTATCTTGGGTTTGAAAGTCCACCTTTGGCTTAGTCTTTCTTTTCGAGTTCGCCTTTGGCTGTCCTCGTGTTACCCTTTGTTTGAAAGTCCACCTTCGGCTTGGTCTTTCTTTTTCGAGTTCGCCTTCGGTCGTCCTCGTATTATCTTAGGTTTAAAAGTCCACCTTCGGCTTAGTCTTTCTTTTCGAGTTCACCTTCGGCCGTCCTTGTATTATCTTGGGTTTGAAAGTCCACATTCGGCTTGGTCTTTCTTTTCGAGTTCGCCTTCGGCCGTCCCCGTATTGTCTTGGGTTTAAAAGTCCACCTTTGGCTTGGTCTTTCTTTCCGAGTTCGCCTTCGGCCGTCCTCGCGTTATCCTTTGTTTGAAAGTCTACCTTGGGCTTAGTCTTTCTTTTCGAGTTCGCCTTAGGTTGTCCTCGTATTATTTTGTTGTTGGAAAGTCCACCTTCGGCTTGGTCTTTCTTTTTGAGTTCGCCTTCGGCCATCCTCGTGTTACCCTTTGTTTGAAAGTCCACCTTCGGCTTGGTCTTTCTTTTTCGAGATCGCCTTCGGCCGTCCTCGTATTATCTTAGGTTTAAAAGTCCACCTTCGGCTTGGTCTTTCTATTCGAGTTCGCCTTCGGCCGTCCTCGCTTTACCCTTTATTTGAAAGCCTACCTTCGGCTTAGTCTTTCTTTTCGAGTCCACCTTCGGCTTGGTCTTTCTTTTTCTAGGTCGCCTTTGGCCGTCCTCGTATTATCTTGGGTTTGAAAGTCCACCTTTGGCTTAGTCTTTCTTTTCGAGTTCGCCTTTGGCTGTCCTCGTGTTACCCTTTGTTTGAAAGTCCACCTTCGGCTTGGTCTTTCTTTTTCGAGTTCGCCTTCGGTCGTCCTCGTATTATCTTACGTTTAAAAGTCCACCTTCGGCTTGGTCTTTCTATTCGAGTTCGCCTTCGGCCGTCCTCGCTTTACCCTTTATTTGAAAGCCTACCTTCGGCTTAGTCTTTCTTTTCGAGTTCGCGTTCGGCCGTCCTCGTATTATTTTGTTGTTTGAAAGTCCACCTTCGGCTTTGTCTTTCTTTTTCGAGTTCGCCTTCGGCCGTCCTTGTATTATCTTGGGTTTGAAAGTCCACATTCGGCTTGGTCTTTCTTTTCGAGTTCGCCTTCGGCCGTCCCCGTATTGTCTTGGGTTTAAAAGTCCACCTTTGGCTTGGTCTTTCTTTCCGAATTCGCCTTCGGCCGTCCTCGCGTTATCCTTTGTTTGAAAGTCTACCTTCGGCTTAGTCTTTCTTTTCGAGTTCGCCTTAGGTTGTCCTCGTATTATTTTGTTGTTGGAAAGTCCACCTTCGGCTTGGTCTTTCTTTTTGAGTTCGCCTTCGGCCATCCTCGTGTTACCCTTTGTTTGAAAGTCCACCTTCGGCTTGGCCTTTATTTTGTGAGGCCGCCTTCGGCCGTCCTCGTATTATCTTGGGTTTGAAAGTCCACCATCGGCTTGGTCTTTCTTTTCGAGTTCGCCTTCTGCCATCCTCGTGTTACCCTTTGTTTGAAAGTCCACCTTCGGCTTGGTCTTTCTTTTTCGAGGTCGCCTTCGGCCGTCCTCGTATTATCTTGGGTTTGAAAGTCCACCTTCGGCTTAGTCTTTCTTTTCGAGTTTGCCTTTGGCCGTCCTCGTGTTACCCTTTGTTTGAAAGTCCACCTTCGGCTTGGTCTTTCTTTTTCGAGTTCGCCTTCGGCCGTCCTCGTATTATCTTAGGTTTAAAAGTCCACCTTCGGCTTGGTCTTTCTATTCGAGTTCGCCTTCGGCCGTCCTCGCTTTACCCTTTATTTGAAAGCCTACCTTCGGCTTAGTCTTTCTTTTCGAGTTCACCTTCGGCCGTCCTCGTATTATTTTGTTGTTTGAAAGTCCACCTTCGGCTTTGTCTTTCTTTTTCGAGTTCGCCTTCGGCCGTCCTCGTATTATCTTAGGTTTAAAAGTCCACCTTCGGCTTGGTCTTTCTATTCGAGTTCGCCTTCGGCCGTCCTCGTGTTACCCTTTCTTTGAAAGATCACCTTCGGCTTGGCCTTTATTTTGTGAGGCCGCCTTCGGCCGTCCTCGTATTATCTTGGGTTTGAAAGTCCACCATCGGCTTGGTCTTTCTTTTCGAGTTCGCCTTCTGCCATCCTCGTGTTACCCTTTGTTTGAAAGTCCACCTTCGGCTTGGTCTTTCTTTTTCGAGGTCGCCTTCGGCCGTCCTCGTATTATCTTGGGTTTGAAAGTCCACCTTCGGCTTAGTCTTTCTTTTCGAGTTTGCCTTTGGCCGTCCTCGTGTTACCCTTTGTTTGAAAGTCCACCTTCGGCTTTGTCTTTCTTTTTCGAGTTCGCCTTCGGCCGTCCTCGTATTATCTTAGGTTTAAAAGTCCACCTTCGGCTTGGTCTTTCTATTCGAGTTCGCCTTCGGCCGTCCTCGCTTTACCCTTTATTTGAAAGCCTACCTTCGGCTTAGTCTTTCTTTTCGAGTTCACCTTCGGCCGTCCTCGTATTATTTTGTTGTTTGAAAGTCCACCTTCGGCTTTGTCTTTCTTTTTCGAGTTCGCCTTCGGCCGTCCTCGTATTATCTTAGGTTTAAAAGTCCACCTTCGGCTTGGTCTTTCTATTCGAGTTCGCCTTCGGCCGTCCTCGCTTTACCCTTTATTTGAAAGCCTACCTTCGGCTTAGTCTTTCTTTTCGAGTCCACCTTCGGCTTGGTCTTTCTTTTTCTAGGTCGCCTTTGGCCGTCCTCGTATTATCTTGGGTTTGAAAGTCCACCTTTGGCTTAGTCTTTCTTTTCGAGTTCGCCTTTGGCTGTCCTCGTGTTACCCTTTGTTTGAAAGTCCACCTTCGGCTTGGTCTTTCTTTTTCGAGTTCGCCTTCGGTCGTCCTCGTATTATCTTAGGTTTAAAAGTCCACCTTCGGCTTAGTCTTTCTTTTCGAGTTCACCTTCGGCCGTCCTTGTATTATCTTGGGTTTGAAAGTCCACATTCGGCTTGGTCTTTCTTTTCGAGTTCGCCTTCGGGCGTCCCCGTATTGTCTTGGGTTTAAAAGTCCACCTTTGGCTTGGTCTTTCTTTCCGAGTTCGCCTTCGGCCGTCCTCGCGTTATCCTTTGTTTGAAAGTCTACCTTGGGCTTAGTCTTTCTTTTCGAGTTCGCCTTAGGTTGTCCTCGTATTATTTTGTTGTTGGAAAGTCCACCTTCGGCTTGGTCTTTCTTTTTGAGTTCGCCTTCGGCCATCCTCGTGTTACCCTTTGTTTGAAAGTCCACCTTCGGCTTGGTCTTTCTTTTTCGAGATCGCCTTCGGCCGTCCTCGTATTATCTTAGGTTTAAAAGTCCACCTTCGGCTTGGTCTTTCTATTCGAGTTCGCCTTCGGCCGTCCTCGCTTTACCCTTTATTTGAAAGCCTACCTTCGGCTTAGTCTTTTTTTTCGAGTCCACCTTCGGCTTGGTCTTTCTTTTTCTAGGTCGCCTTTGGCCGTCCTCGTATTATCTTGGGTTTGAAAGACCACCTTTGGCTTAGTCTTTCTTTTCGAGTTCGCCTTTGGCTGTCCTCGTGTTACCCTTTGTTTGAAAGTCCACCTTCGGCTTGGTCTTTCTTTTTCGAGTTCGCCTTCGGTCATCCTCGTATTATCTTAGGTTTAAAAGTCCACCTTCGGCTTGGTCTTTCTATTCGAGTTCGCCTTCGGCCGTCCTCGCTTTACCCTTTATTTGAAAGCCTACCTTCGGCTTAGTCTTTCTTTTCGAGTTCGCGTTCGGCCGTCCTCGTATTATTTTGTTGTTTGAAAGTCCACCTTCGGCTTTGTCTTTCTTTTTCGAGTTCGCCTTCGGCCGTCCTTGTATTATCTTGGGTTTGAAAGTCCACATTCGGCTTGGTCTTTCTTTTCGAGTTCGCCTTCGGCCGTCCCCGTATTGTCTTGGGTTTAAAAGTCCACCTTTGGCTTGGTCTTTCTTTCCGAATTCGCCTTCGGCCGTCCTCGCGTTATCCTTTGTTTGAAAGTCTACCTTCGGCTTAGTCTTTCTTTTCGAGTTCGCCTTAGGTTGTCCTCGTATTATTTTGTTGTTGGAAAGTCCACCTTCGGCTTGGTCTTTCTTTTTGAGTTCGCCTTCGGCCATCCTCGTGTTACCCTTTGTTTGAAAGTCCACCTTCGGCTTGGCCTTTATTTTGTGAGGCCGCCTTCGGCCGTCCTCGTATTATCTTGGGTTTGAAAGTCCACCATCGGCTTGGTCTTTCTTTTCGAGTTCGCCTTCTGCCATCCTCGTGTTACCCTTTGTTTGAAAGTCCACCTTCGGCTTGGTCTTTCTTTTTCGAGGTCGCCTTCGGCCGTCCTCGTATTATCTTGGGTTTGAAAGTCCACCTTCGGCTTAGTCTTTCTTTTCGAGTTTGCCTTTGGCCGTCCTCGTGTTACCCTTTGTTTGAAAGTCCACCTTCGGCTTGGTCTTTCTTTTTCGAGTTCGCCTTCGGCCGTCCTCGTATTATCTTAGGTTTAAAAGTCCACCTTCGGCTTGGTCTTTCTATTCGAGTTCGCCTTCGGCCGTCCTCGCTTTACCCTTTATTTGAAAGCCTACCTTCGGCTTAGTCTTTCTTTTCGAGTTCACCTTCGGCCGTCCTCGTATTATTTTGTTGTTTGAAAGTCCACCTTCGGCTTTGTCTTTCTTTTTCGAGTTCGCCTTCGGTCATCCTCGTATTATCTTAGGTTTAAAAGTCCACCTTCGGCTTGGTCTTTCTATTCGAGTTCGCCTTCGGCCGTCCTCGCTTTACCCTTTATTTGAAAGCCTACCTTCGGCTTAGTCTTTCTTTTCGAGTTCGCGTTCGGCCGTCCTCGTATTATTTTGTTGTTTGAAAGTCCACCTTCGGCTTTGTCTTTCTTTTTCGAGTTCGCCTTCGGCCGTCCTTGTATTATCTTGGGTTTGAAAGTCCACATTCGGCTTGGTCTTTCTTTTCGAGTTCGCCTTCGGCCGTCCCCGTATTGTCTTGGGTTTAAAAGTCCACCTTTGGCTTGGTCTTTCTTTCCGAATTCGCCTTCGGCCGTCCTCGCGTTATCCTTTGTTTGAAAGTCTACCTTCGGCTTAGTCTTTCTTTTCGAGTTCGCCTTAGGTTGTCCTCGTATTATTTTGTTGTTGGAAAGTCCACCTTCGGCTTGGTCTTTCTTTTTGAGTTCGCCTTCGGCCATCCTCGTGTTACCCTTTGTTTGAAAGTCCACCTTCGGCTTGGCCTTTATTTTGTGAGGCCGCCTTCGGCCGTCCTCGTATTATCTTGGGTTTGAAAGTCCACCATCGGCTTGGTCTTTCTTTTCGAGTTCGCCTTCTGCCATCCTCGTGTTACCCTTTGTTTGAAAGTCCACCTTCGGCTTGGTCTTTCTTTTTCGAGGTCGCCTTCGGCCGTCCTCGTATTATCTTGGGTTTGAAAGTCCACCTTCGGCTTAGTCTTTCTTTTCGAGTTTGCCTTTGGCCGTCCTCGTGTTACCCTTTGTTTGAAAGTCCACCTTCGGCTTGGTCTTTCTTTTTCGAGTTCGCCTTCGGCCGTCCTCGTATTATCTTAGGTTTAAAAGTCCACCTTCGGCTTGGTCTTTCTATTCGAGTTCGCCTTCGGCCGTCCTCGCTTTACCCTTTATTTGAAAGCCTACCTTCGGCTTAGTCTTTCTTTTCGAGTTCACCTTCGGCCGTCCTCGTATTATTTTGTTGTTTGAAAGTCCACCTTCGGCTTTGTCTTTCTTTTCCGAGTTCGCCTTCGGCCGTCCTCGTATTATCTTAGGTTTAAAAGTCCACCTTCGGCTTGGTCTTTCTATTCGAGTTCGCCTTCGGCCGTCCTCGCTTTACCCTTTATTTGAAAGCCTACCTTCGGCTTAGTCTTTCTTTTCGAGTTCACCTTCGGCCGTCCTCGTATTATTTTGTTGTTTGAAAGTCCACCTTCGGCTTTGTCTTTCTTTTTCGAGTTCGCCTTCGGCCGTCCTCGTATTATCTTAGGTTTAAAAGTCCACCTTCGGCTTGGTCTTTCTATTCGAGTTCGCCTTCGGCCGTCCTCGCTTTACCCTTTATTTGAAAGCCTACCTTCGGCTTAGTCTTTCTTTTCGAGTCCACCTTCGGCTTGGTCTTTCTTTTTCTAGGTCGCCTTTGGCCGTCCTCGTATTATCTTGGGTTTGAAAGTCCACCTTTGGCTTAGTCTTTCTTTTCGAGTTCGCCTTTGGCTGTCCTCGTGTTACCCTTTGTTTGAAAGTCCACCTTCGGCTTGGTCTTTCTTTTTCGAGTTCGCCTTCGGTCGTCCTCGTATTATCTTAGGTTTAAAAGTCCACCTTCGGCTTAGTCTTTCTTTTCGAGTTCACCTTCGGCCGTCCTTGTATTATCTTGGGTTTGAAAGTCCACATTCGGCTTGGTCTTTCTTTTCGAGTTCGCCTTCGGCCGTCCCCGTATTGTCTTGGGTTTAAAAGTCCACCTTTGGCTTGGTCTTTCTTTCCGAGTTCGCCTTCGGCCGTCCTCGCGTTATCCTTTGTTTGAAAGTCTACCTTGGGCTTAGTCTTTCTTTTCGAGTTCGCCTTAGGTTGTCCTCGTATTATTTTGTTGTTGGAAAGTCCACCTTCGGCTTGGTCTTTCTTTTTGAGTTCGCCTTCGGCCATCCTCGTGTTACCCTTTGTTTGAAAGTCCACCTTCGGCTTGGTCTTTCTTTTTCGAGATCGCCTTCGGCCGTCCTCGTATTATCTTAGGTTTAAAAGTCCACCTTCGGCTTGGTCTTTCTATTCGAGTTCGCCTTCGGCCGTCCTCGCTTTACCCTTTATTTGAAAGCCTACCTTCGGCTTAGTCTTTCTTTTCGAGTCCACCTTCGGCTTGGTCTTTCTTTTTCTAGGTCGCCTTTGGCCGTCCTCGTATTATCTTGGGTTTGAAAGTCCACCTTTGGCTTAGTCTTTCTTTTCGAGTTCGCCTTTGGCTGTCCTCGTGTTACCCTTTGTTTGAAAGTCCACCTTCGGCTTGGTCTTTCTTTTTCGAGTTCGCCTTCGGTCGTCCTCGTATTATCTTAGGTTTAAAAGTCCACCTTCGGCTTGGCCTTTCTATTCGAGTTCGCCTTCGGCCGTCCTCGCTTTACCCTTTATTTGAAAGCCTACCTTCGGCTTAGTCTTTCTTTTCGAGTTCGCCTTCGGCCGTCCTCGTATTATTTTGTTGTTTGAAAGTCCACCTTCGGCTTTGTCTTTCTTTTTCGAGTTCGCCTTCGGCCGTCCTTGTATTATCTTGGGTTTGAAAGTCCACCTTTGGCTTGGTCTTTCTTTTCGAGTTCGCCTTCGGCCGTCCCCGTATTGTCTTGGGTTTAAAAGTCCACCTTTGGCTTGGTCTTTCTTTCCGAGTTCGCCTTCGGCCGTCCTCGCGTTATCCTTTGTTTGAAAGTCTACCTTCGGCTTAGTCTTTCTTTTCGAGTTCGCCTTAGGTTGTCCTCGTATTATTTTTTTGTTGGAAAGTCCACCTTCGACTTGGTCTTTCTTTTCGAGTTCGCCTTCGGACATCCTCGTGTTACCCTTTGTTTGAAAGTCCACCTTCGGCTTGGTCTTTCTTTTTCGAGGTCGCCTTCGGTCGTCCTCGTATTATCTTGGGTTTGAAAGTCCACCTTTGGCTTAGTCTTTCTTTTCGATTTCGCCTTTGGCCGTCCTCGTGTTACCCTTTGTTTGAAAGTCCACCTTCGGCTTGGTCTTTCTTTTTCGAGTTCGCCTTCGGCCGTCCTCGTATTATCTTAGGTTTAAAAGTCCACCTTCGGCTTGGTCTTTCTATTCGAGTTCGCCTTCGGCCGTCCTCGCTTTACCCTTTATTTGAAAGCCTACCTTCGGCTTAGTCTTTATTTTCGAGTTCGCCTTCGGCCGTCCTCGTATTATTTTGTTATTGGAAATTCCACCTTCGGCTTGGTCTTTCTTTTCGAGTTCGCCTTCGGCCATCCTCGTGTTACCCTTTGTTTGAAAGTCCACCTTCGGCTTGGTCTTTCTTTTTCGAGGTCGCCTTCGGCCGTCCTCGTATTATCTTGGGTTTGAAAGTCCACCTTCGGCTTAGTCTTTCTTTTCGAGTTTGCCTTTGGCCGTCCTCGTGTTACCCTTTGTTTGAAAGTCCACCTTCGGCTTGGTCTTTCTTTTTCGAGTTCGCCTTCGGCCGTCCTCGTATTATCTTAGGTTTAAAAGTCCACCTTCGGCTTGGTCTTTCTATTCGAGTTCGCCTTCGGCCGTCCTCGCTTTACCCTTTATTTGAAAGCCTACCTTCGGCTTAGTCTTTCTTTTCGAGTTCACCTTTGGCCGTCCTCGTATTATTTTGTTGTTTGAAAGTCCACCTTCGGCTTTGTCTTTCTTTTTCGAGTTCGCCTGCGGCCGTCCTTGTATTATCTTGGGGTTGAAAGTCCACCATCGGCTTGGTCTTTCTTTTCGAGTTCGCCTTCGGCCGTCCCCGTGTTACCCTTTATCTGAAAGTCTACCTTCGACCTGGTCTTTCTTTTCGAGTTCGCCTTCGGCCATCGTCGTATTATCTTGGGTTTGAAAGTCCACCTTCGGTTGTTCTTTCTTTTCGAGTTCTCCTTCGGCCGTCCTCGTGTTACCCTTTGTTTGAAAGTCCACCTTCGGCTTGGTATTCCTTTTTCGAGTTCGCCTTCGGCCGTCCTCGTATTATCTTGGGTTTGAAAGTCCACCTTCGACTTGGTATTTCTTTTCGAGTTCGCCTTCGGCCGTCCTCGTGTTACCCTTTCTTTGAAAGATCACCTTCGGCTTGGCCTTTATTTTGTGAGGCCGCCTTCGGCCGTCCTCGTATTATCTTGGGTTTGAAAGTCCACCATCGGCTTGGTCTTTCTTTTCGAGTTCGCCTTCTGCCATCCTCGTGTTACCCTTTGTTTGAAAGTCCAGCTTCGGCTTTGTCTTTCTTTTTCGAGGTCGCCTTCGGCCATCCTCGTATTATCTTGTGTTTGAAAGTCCACCTTCGGCTTGGTCTTTCTTTTCGAGTTCGCCTTTGCCGTCCTCGTGTTACCCTTTGTTTGAAAGTCCACCTTGGGCTTGGTCTTTCTTTTTCGAGTTCGCCTTCGGCCGTCCTCGTATTATCTTGGGTTCGAAAGTCTACCTTCGGCTTGGTGTTTCTTTTCGAGTTCGCCTTCGGCCGTCCTCCCGTTACCCTTTATTTGAAAGCCTACCTTCGGCTTAGTCTTTCTTTTCGAGTTCGCGTTCGGCCGTCCTCGTATTATTTTGTTGTTTGAAAGTCCACCTTCGGCTTTGTCTTTCTTTTTCGAGTTCGCCTTCGGCCGTCCTTGTATTATCTTGGGTTTGAAAGTCCACATTCGGCTTGGTCTTTCTTTTCGAGTTCGCCTTCGGCCGTCCCCGTATTGTCTTGGGTTTAAAAGTCCACCTTTGGCTTGGTCTTTCTTTCCGAATTCGCCTTCGGCCGTCCTCGCGTTATCCTTTGTTTGAAAGTCTACCTTCGGCTTAGTCTTTCTTTTCGAGTTCGCCTTAGGTTGTCCTCGTATTATTTTGTTGTTGGAAAGTCCACCTTCGGCTTGGTCTTTCTTTTTGAGTTCGCCTTCGGCCATCCTCGTGTTACCCTTTGTTTGAAAGTCCACCTTCGGCTTGGTCTTTCTTTTTCGAGGTCGCCTTTGGCCGTCCTCGTATTATCTTGGGTTTGAAAGTCCACCTTTGGCTTAGTCTTTCTTTTCGAGTTCGCCTTTGGCCGTCCTCGTGTTACCCTTTGTTTGAAAGTCCACCTTCGGCTTGGTCTTTCTTTTTCGAGTTCGCCTTCGGTCGTCCTCGTATTATCTTAGGTTTAAAAGTCCATATTCGGCTTGGTCTTTCTATTCGAGTTCGCCTTCGGCCGTCCTCGCTTTACGCTTTATTTGAAAGCCTACCTTCGGCTTAGTCTTTCTTTTCGAGTTCGCCTTCGGCCGTCCTCGTATTATTTTGTTGTTTGAAAGTCCACCTTCGGCGTTGTCTTTCTTTTTCGAGTTCGCCTTCGGCCGTCCTTGTATTATCTTGGGTTTGAAAGTCCACCTTTGGCTTGGTCTTTCTTTTCGAGTTCGCCTTCGGCCGTCCCCGTATTGTCTTGGGTTTAAAAGTCCACCTTTGGCTTGGTCTTTCTTTCCGAGTTCGCCTTCGGCCATCCTCGCGTTATCCTTTGTTTGAAAGTCTACCTTCGGCTTAGTCTTTCTTTTCGAGTTCGCCTTAGTTTGTCCTCGTATTATTTTTTTGTTGGAAAGTCCACCTTCGACTTGGTCTTTCTTTTCGAGTTCGCCTTCGGACATCCTCGTGTTACCCTTTGTTTGAAAGTCCACCTTCGGCTTGGTCTTTCTTTTTCGAGGTCGCCTTCGGTCGTCCTCGTATTATCTTGGGTTTGAAAGTCCACCTTTGGCTTAGTCTTTCTTTTCGATTTTGCCTTTGGCCGTCCTCGTGTTACCCTTTGTTTGAAAGTCCACCTTCGGCTTGGTCTTTCTTTTTCGAGTTCGCCTTCGGTCGTCCTCGTATTATCTTAGGTTTAAAAGTCCACCTTCGGCTTGGTCTTTCTATTCGAGTTCGCCTTCGGCCGTCCTCGCTTTACCCTTTATTTGAAAGCCTACCTTCGGCTAAGTCTTTATTTTCGAGTTCGCCTTCGGTCGTCCTCGTATTATTTTGTTGTTGGAAATTCCACCTTCGGCTTGGTCTTTCTTTTCGAGTTCGCCTTCGGCCATCCTCGTGTTACCCTTTGTTTGAAAGTCCACCTTCGGCTTGGTCTTTCTTTTTCGAGGTCGCCTTCGGCCGTCCTCGAATTATCTTGGGTTTGAAAGTCCACCTTCGGCTTAGTCTTTCTTTTCGAGTTCGCCTTTGGCCGTCCTCGTGTTACCCTTTGTTTGAAAGTCCACCTTCGGCTTGGTCTTTCTTTTTCGAGTTCGCCTTCGGCCGTCCTCGTATTATCTTAGGTTTAACAGTCCACCTTCGGCTTGGTCTTTCTATTCGAGTTCGCCTTCGGCCGTCCTCGCTTTACCCTTTATTTGAAAGCCTACCTTCGGCTTAGTCTTTCTTTTCGAGTTCACCTTCGGCCGTCCTCGTATTATTTTGTTGTTTGAAAGTCCACCTTCGGCTTTGTCTTTCTTTTTCGAGTTCGCCTGTGGCCGTCCTTGTATTATCTTGGGGTTGAAAGTCCACCTTCGGCTTGGTCTTTCTTTTTGAGTTCGCCTTCGGCCGTCCTCACGTTAGCCTTTGATTGAAATTCTACCTTCGGCTTAGTCTTTCTTTTCGAGTTTGCCTTAGAGTGTCCTCGTATTATTTTGTTGTTGGAAAGTCCACCTTCGGCTTGGTCTTTCTTTTCGATTTCGCCATCGGCCGTCCTCGTGTTACCCTTTGTTTGAAATGGCCGTCCTCGTATTATCTTGGGTTTGAAAGTCCACCATCGGCTTGGCCTTTCTTTTCGAGTTTGCCTTCGGCCGTCCTCGTGATACCCTTTGTGTGAAAGTGTACCTTCGGCTTAGTCTTTCTTTTCGAGTTCGACTTCGGCCGTTCTCGAATTATCTTGGGTTTGAAAGTCCACCTTTGGCTTGGTTTTTCTTTTCGAGTTCGCCTTCGGCCGTCCCCGTATTATCTTGGGTTTGAAAGTCCACCTTCGGCTTGGTATTTCTTTTCGAGTTCGCCTTCGGCCGTCCTCGCGTTACCCTATGTTTGAAAGTCTACCTTTGGCTTAGTCTTTCTTTTTGAGTTCGCCTTCGGCCGTCCTCATATTATTTTGTTGTTGTAAAGTCCACCTACGGCTTGGACTTTCTTTTCGAGTTCGCCTTCGACCGTCCTCGTGTTACCCTTTGTTTGAAAGTCCACCTTCGGCTTGGCCTTTCTTTTTCGAATTCGCCTTCGGCCGTCCTCGTATTATCTTGGGTTTGAAAGTCCACCATCGGCTTGGTCTTTCTTTTCGAGTTCGCCTTCGGCCGTCCCCGTGTTACCCTTTGTCTGAAAGTCTACCTTCGACCTGGTCTTTCTTTTCGAGTTCGCCTTCGGCCATCGTCGTATTATCTTGGGTTTGAAAGTCCACCTTCGGTTGTTCTTTCTTTTCGAGTTCTCCTTCGGCCGTCCTCGTGTTACCCTTTGTTTGAAAGTCCACCTTCGGCTTGGTATTCCTTTTTCGAGTTCGCCTTCGGCCGTCCTCGTATTATCTTGGGTTTGAAAGTCCACCTTCGACTTGGTATTTCTTTTCGAGTTCGCCTTCGGCCGTCCTCGTGTTACCCTTTCTTGGAAAGACCACCTTCGGCTTGGCCTTTATTTTGTGAGGCCGCCTTCGGCCGTCCTCGTATTATCTTGGGTTTGAAAGTCCACCATCGGCTTGGTCTTTCTTTTCGAGTTCGCCTTCTGCCATCCTCGTGTTACCCTTTGTTTGAAAGTCCAGCTTCGGCTTTGTCTTTCTTTTTCGAGGTCGCCTTCGGCCATCCTCGTATTATCTTGGGTTTGAAAGTCCACCTTCGGCTTGGTCTTTCTTTTCGAGTTCGCCTTTGCCGTCCTCGTGTTACCCTTTGTTTGAAAGTCCACCTTCGGCTTGGTCTTTCTTTTTCGAGTTCGCCTTCGGCCGTCCTCGTATTATCTTGGGTTTGAAAGTCCACCTTCGGCTTGGTGTTTCTTTTCGAGTTCGCCTTCGGCCGTCCTCCCGTTACCCTTTATTTGAAAACCTACCTTCGGCTTAGTCTTTCTTTTCGAGTTCGCGTTCGGCTGTCCTCGTATTATTTTGTTGTTTGAAAGTCCACCTTCGGCTTTGTCTTTCTTTTTCGAGTTCGCCTTCGGCCGTCCTTGTATTATCTTGGGTTTGAAAGTCCACATTCGGATTGGTCTTTCTTTTCGAGTTCGCCTTCGGCCGTCCCCGTATTGTCTTGGGTTTAAAAGTCCACCTTTGGCTTGGTCTTTCTTTCCGAATTCGCCTTCGGCCGTCCTCGCGTTATCCTTTGTTTGAAAGTCTACCTTCGGCTTAGTCTTTCTTTTCGAGTTCGCCTTAGGTTGTCCTCGTATTATTTTGTTGTTGGAAAGTCCACCTTCGGCTTGGTCTTTCTTTTTGAGTTCGCCTTCGGCCATCCTCGTGTTACCCTTTGTTTGAAAGTCCACCTTCGGCTTGGTCTTTCTTTTTCAAGGTCGCCTTTGGCCGTCCTCGTATTATCTTGGGTTTGAAAGTCCACCTTTGGCTTAGTCTTTCTTTTCGAGTTCGCCTTTGGCCGTCCTCGTGTTACCCTTTGTTTGAAAGTCCACCTTCGGCTTGGTCTTTCTTTTTCGAGTTCGCCTTCGGTCGTCCTCGTATTATCTTAGGTTTAAAAGTCCACCTTCGGCTTGGTCTTTCTATTCGAGTTCGCCTTCGGCCGTCCTCGCTTTACGCTTTATTTGAAAGCCTACCTTCGGCTTAGTCTTTCTTTTCGAGTTCGCCTTCGGCCGTCCTCGTATTATTTTGTTGTTTGAAAGTCCACCTTCGGCTTTGTCTTTCTTTTTCGAGTTCGCCTTCGGCCGTCCTTGTATTATCTTGGGTTTGAAAGTCCACCTTTGGCTTGGTCTTTCTTTTCGAGTTCGCCTTCGGCCGTCCCCGTATTGTCTTGGGTTTAAAAGTCCACCTTTGGCTTGGTCTTTCTTTCCGAGTTCGCCTTCGGCCATCCTCGCATTATCCTTTGTTTGAAAGTCTACCTTCGGCTTAGTCTTTCTTTTCGAGTTCGCCTTAGTTTGTCCTCGTATTATTTTTTTGTTGGAAAGTCCACCTTCGGCTTGGTCTTTCTTTTCGAGTTCGCCTTCGGACATCCTCGTGTTACCCTTTGTTTGAAAGTCCACCTTCGGCTTGGTCTTTCTTTTTCGAGGTCGCCTTCGGTCGTCCTCGTATTATCTTGGGTTTGAAAGTCCACCTTTGGCTTAGTCTTTCTTTTCGATTTTGCCTTTGGCCGTCCTCGTGTTACCCTTTGTTTGAAAGTCCACCTTCGGCTTGGTCTTTCTTTTTCGAGTTCGCCTTCGGTCGTCCTCGTATTATCTTAGGTTTAAAAGTCCACCTTCGGCTTGGTCTTTCTATTCGAGTTCGCCTTCGGCCGTCCTCGCTTTACCCTTTATTTGAAAGCCTACCTTCGGCTTAGTCTTTATTTTCGAGTTCGCCTTCGGTCGTCCTCGTATTATTTTGTTGTTGGAAATTCCACCTTCGGCTTGGTCTTTCTTTTCGAGTTCGCCTTCGGCCATCCTCGTGTTACCCTTTGTTTGAAAGTCCACCTTCGGCTTGGTCTTTCTTTTTCGAGGTCGCTTTCGGCCGTCCTCGTATTATCTTGGGTTTGAAAGTCCACCTTCGGCTTAGTCTTTCTTTTCGAGTTCGCCTTTGGCCGTCCTCGTGTTACCCTTTGTTTGAAAGTCCACCTTCGGCTTGGTCTTTCTTTTTCCAGTTCGCCTTCGGCCGTCCTCGTATTATCTTAGGTTTAACAGTCCACCTTCGGCTTGGTCTTTCTATTCGAGTTCGCCTTCGGCCGTCCTCGCTTTACCCTTTATTTGAAAGCCTACCTTCGGCTTAGTCTTTCTTTTCGAGTTCACCTTCGGCCGTCCTCGTATTATTTTGTTGTTTGAAAGTCCACCTTCGGCTTTGTCTTTCTTTTTCGAGTTCGCCTGCGGCCGTCCTTGTATTATCTTGGGGTTGAAAGTCCACCTTCGGCTTGGTCTTTCTTTTTGAGTTCGCCTTCGGCCGTCCTCACGTTAGCCTTTGTTTGAAATTCTACATTCGGCTTAGTCTTTCTTTTCGAGTTTGCCTTAGAGTGTCCTCGTATTATTTTGTTGTTAGAAAGTCCACCTTCGGCTTGGTCTTTCTTTTCGATTTCGCCATCGGCCGTCCTCGTGTTACCCTTTGTTTGAAATGGTCGTCCTCGTATTATCTTGGGTTTGAAAGTCCACCATCGGCTTGGCCTTTCTTTTCGAGTTTGCCTTCGGCCGTCCTCGTGATACCCTTTGTGTGAAAGTGTACCTTCGGCTTAGTCTTTCTTTTCGAGTTCGACTTCGGCCGTTCTCGAATTATCTTGGGTTTGAAAGTCCACCTTTGGCTTGGTTTTTCTTTTCGAGTTCGCCTTCGGCCGTCCCCGTATTATCTTGGGTTTGAAAGTCCACCTTCGGCTTGGTATTTCTTTTCGAGTTCGCCTTCGGCCGTCCTCGCGTTACCCTATGTTTGAAAGTCTACCTTTGGCTTAGTCTTTCTTTTTGAGTTCGCCTTCGGCCGTCCTCATATTATTTTGTTGTTGTAAAGTCCACCTACGGCTTGGACTTTCTTTTCGAGTTCGCCTTCGACCGTCCTCGTGTTACCCTTTGTTTGAAAGTCCACCTTCGGCTTGGCCTTTCTTTTTCGAATTCGCCTTCGGCCGTCCTCGTATTATCTTGGGTTTGAAAGTCCACCATCGGCTTGGTCTTTCTTTTCGAGTTCGCCTTCGGCCGTCCCCGTGTTACCCTTTGTCTGAAAGTCTACCTTCGACCTGGTCTTTCTTTTCGAGTTCGCCTTCGGCCATCGTCGTATTATCTTGGGTTTGAAAGTCCACCTTCGGTTGTTCTTTCTTTTCGAGTTCTCCTTCGGCCGTCCTCGTGTTACCCTTTGTTTGAAAGTCCACCTTCGGCTTGGTATTCCTTTTTCGAGTTCGCCTTCGGCCGTCCTCGTATTATCTTGGGTTTGAAAGTCCACCTTCGACTTGGTATTTCTTTTCGAGTTCGCCTTCGGCCGTCCTCGTGTTACCCTTTCTTGGAAAGACCACCTTCGGCTTGGCCTTTATTTTGTGAGGCCGCCTTCGGCCGTCCTCGTATTATCTTGGGTTTGAAAGTCCACCATCGGCTTGGTCTTTCTTTTCGAGTTCGCCTTCTGCCATCCTCGTGTTACCCTTTGTTTGAAAGTCCAGCTTCGGCTTTGTCTTTCTTTTTCGAGGTCGCCTTCGGCCATCCTCGTATTATCTTGGGTTTGAAAGTCCACCTTCGGCTTGGTCTTTCTTTTCGAGTTCGCCTTTGCCGTCCTCGTGTTACCCTTTGTTTGAAAGTCCACCTTCGGCTTGGTCTTTCTTTTTCGAGTTCGCCTTCGGCCGTCCTCGTATTATCTTGGGTTTGAAAGTCCACCTTCGGCTTGGTGTTTCTTTTCGAGTTCGCCTTCGGCCGTCCTCCCGTTACCCTTTATTTGAAAACCTACCTTCGGCTTAGTCTTTCTTTTCGAGTTCGCGTTCGGCCGTCCTCGTATTATTTTGTTGTTTGAAAGTCCACCTTCGGCTTTGTCTTTCTTTTTCGAGTTCGCCTTCGGCCGTCCTTGTATTATCTTGGGTTTGAAAGTCCACATTCGGATTGGTCTTTCTTTTCGAGTTCGCCTTCGGCCGTCCCCGTATTGTCTTGGGTTTAAAAGTCCACCTTTGGCTTGGTCTTTCTTTCCGAATTCGCCTTCGGCCGTCCTCGCGTTATCCTTTGTTTGAAAGTCTACCTTCGGCTTAGTCTTTCTTTTCGAGTTCGCCTTAGGTTGTCCTCGTATTATTTTGTTGTTGGAAAGTCCACCTTCGGCTTGGTCTTTCTTTTTGAGTTCGCCTTCGGCCATCCTCGTGTTACCCTTTGTTTGAAAGTCCACCTTCGGCTTGGTCTTTCTTTTTCAAGGTCGCCTTTGGCCGTCCTCGTATTATCTTGGGTTTGAAAGTCCACCTTTGGCTTAGTCTTTCTTTTCGAGTTCGCCTTTGGCCGTCCTCGTGTTACCCTTTGTTTGAAAGTCCACCTTCGGCTTGGTCTTTCTTTTTCGAGTTCGCCTTCGGTCGTCCTCGTATTATCTTAGGTTTAAAAGTCCACCTTCGGCTTGGTCTTTCTATTCGAGTTCGCCTTCGGCCGTCCTCGCTTTACGCTTTATTTGAAAGCCTACCTTCGGCTTAGTCTTTCTTTTCGAGTTCGCCTTCGGCCGTCCTCGTATTATTTTGTTGTTTGAAAGTCCACCTTCGGCTTTGTCTTTCTTTTTCGAGTTCGCCTTCGGCCGTCCTTGTATTATCTTGGGTTTGAAAGTCCACCTTTGGCTTGGTCTTTCTTTTCGAGTTCGCCTTCGGCCGTCCCCGTATTGTCTTGGGTTTAAAAGTCCACCTTTGGCTTGGTCTTTCTTTCCGAGTTCGCCTTCGGCCATCCTCGCATTATCCTTTGTTTGAAAGTCTACCTTCGGCTTAGTCTTTCTTTTCGAGTTCGCCTTAGTTTGTCCTCGTATTATTTTTTTGTTGGAAAGTCCACCTTCGGCTTGGTCTTTCTTTTCGAGTTCGCCTTCGGACATCCTCGTGTTACCCTTTGTTTGAAAGTCCACCTTCGGCTTGGTCTTTCTTTTTCGAGGTCGCCTTCGGTCGTCCTCGTATTATCTTGGGTTTGAAAGTCCACCTTTGGCTTAGTCTTTCTTTTCGATTTTGCCTTTGGCCGTCCTCGTGTTACCCTTTGTTTGAAAGTCCACCTTCGGCTTGGTCTTTCTTTTTCGAGTTCGCCTTCGGTCGTCCTCGTATTATCTTAGGTTTAAAAGTCCACCTTCGGCTTGGTCTTTCTATTCGAGTTCGCCTTCGGCCGTCCTCGCTTTACCCTTTATTTGAAAGCCTACCTTCGGCTTAGTCTTTATTTTCGAGTTCGCCTTCGGTCGTCCTCGTATTATTTTGTTGTTGGAAATTCCACCTTCGGCTTGGTCTTTCTTTTCGAGTTCGCCTTCGGCCATCCTCGTGTTACCCTTTGTTTGAAAGTCCACCTTCGGCTTGGTCTTTCTTTTTCGAGGTCGCCTTCGGCCGTCCTCGTATTATCTTGGGTTTGAAAGTCCACCTTCGGCTTAGTCTTTCTTTTCGAGTTCGCCTTTGGCCGTCCTCGTGTTACCCTTTGTTTGAAAGTCCACCTTCGGCTTGGTCTTTCTTTTTCCAGTTCGCCTTCGGCCGTCCTCGTATTATCTTAGGTTTAACAGTCCACCTTCGGCTTGGTCTTTCTATTCGAGTTCGCCTTCGGCCGTCCTCGCTTTACCCTTTATTTGAAAGCCTACCTTCGGCTTAGTCTTTCTTTTCGAGTTCACCTTCGGCCGTCCTCGTATTATTTTGTTGTTTGAAAGTCCACCTTCGGCTTTGTCTTTCTTTTTCGAGTTCGCCTGCGGCCGTCCTTGTATTATCTTGGGGTTGAAAGTCCACCTTCGGCTTGGTCTTTCTTTTTGAGTTCGCCTTCGGCCGTCCTCACGTTAGCCTTTGTTTGAAATTCTACCTTCGGCTTAGTCTTTCTTTTCGAGTTTGCCTTAGAGTGTCCTCGTATTATTTTGTTGTTGGAAAGTCCACCTTCGGCTTGGTCTTTCTTTTCGATTTCGCCTTCGGCCGTCCTCGTGTTACCCTTTGTTTGAAATGGCCGTCCTCGTATTATCTTGGGTTTGAAAGTCCACCATCGGCTTGGCCTTTCTTTTCGAGTTTGCCTTCGGCCGTCCTCGTGATACCCTTTGTGTGAAAGTGTACCTTCGGCTTAGTCTTTCTTTTCGAGTTCGACTTCGGCCGTTCTCGAATTATCTTGGGTTTGAAAGTCCACCTTTGGCTTGGTTTTTCTTTTCGAGTTCGCCTTCGGCCGTCCCCGTATTATCTTGGGTTTGAAAGTCCACCTTCGGCTTGGTATTTCTTTTCGAGTTCGCCTTCGGTCGTCCTCGCGTTACCCTTTGTTTGAAAGTCTACCTTTGGCTTAGTCTTTCTTTTTGAGTTCGCCTTCGGCCGTCCTCATATTATTTTGTTGTTGTAAAGTCCACCTACGGCTTGGACTTTCTTTTCGAGTTCGCCTTCGGCCGTCCTCGTGTTACCCTTTGTTTGAAAGTCCACCTTCGGCTTGGCCTTTCTTTTTCGAATTCGCCTTCGGTCGTCCTCGTATTATCTTGGGTTTGAAAGTCCACCTTCGACTTGGTATTTCTTTTCGAGTTCGCCTTCGGCCGTCCCCGTGTTACCCTTTGTCTGAAAGTCTACCTTCGACCTGGTCTTTCTTTTCGAGTTCGCCTTCGGCCATCGTCGTATTATCTTGGGTTTAAAAGTCCACCTTCGGTTGTTCTTTCTTTTCGAGTTCTCCTTCGGCCGTCCTCGTGTTACCCTTTGTTTGAAAGTCCACCTTCGGCTTGGTATTCCTTTTTCGAGTTCGCCTTCGGCCGTCCTCGTATTATCTTGGGTTTGAAAGTCCACCTTCGACTTGGTATTTCTTTTCGAGTTCGCCTTCGGCCGTCCTCGTGTTACCCTTTCTTGGAAAGACCACCTTCGGCTTGGCCTTTATTTTGTGAGGCCGCCTTCGGCCGTCCTCGTATTATCTTGGGTTTGAAAGTCCACCATCGGCTTGGTCTTTCTTTTCGAGTTCGCCTTCTGCCATCCTCGTGTTACCCTTTGTTTGAAAGTCCAGCTTCGGCTTTGTCTTTCTTTTTCGAGGTCGCCTTCGGCCATCCTCGTATTATCTTGGGTTTGAAAGTCCACCTTCGGCTTGGTCTTTCTTTTCGAGTTCGCCTTTGCCGTCCTCGTGTTACCCTTTGTTTGAAAGTCCACCTTCGGCTTGGTCTTTCTTTTTCGAGTTCGCCTTCGGCCGTCCTCGTATTATCTTGGGTTTGAAAGTCCACCTTCGGCTTGGTCTTTCTTTTCGAGTTCGCCTTCGGCCGTCCTCCCGTTACCCTTTATTTGAAAGCCTACCTTCGGCTTAGTCTTTCTTTTCGAGTTCGCGTTCGGCCGTCCTCGTATTATTTTGTTGTTTGAAAGTCCACCTTCGGCTTTGTCTTTCTTTTTCGAGTTCGCCTTCGGCCGTCCTTGTATTATCTTGGGTTTGAAAGTCCACATTCGGCTTGGTCTTTCTTTTCGAGTTCGCCTTCGGCCGTCCCCGTATTGTCTTGGGTTTAAAAGTCCACCTTTGGCTTGGTCTTTCTTTCCGAGTTCGCCTTCGGCCGTCCTCGCGTTATCCTTTGTTTGAAAGTCTACCTTCGGCTTAGTCTTTCTTTTCGAGTTCGCCTTAGGTTGTCCTCGTATTATTTTGTTGTTGGAAAGTCCACCTTTGGCTTGGTCTTTCTTTTTGAGTTCGCCTTCGGCCATCCTCGTGTTACCCTTTGTTTGAAAGTCCACCTTCGGCTTGGTCTTTCTTTTTCGAGGTCGCCTTTGGCCGTCCTCGTATTATCTTGGGTTTGAAAGTCCACCTTTGGCTTAGTCTTTCATTTCGAGTTCGCCTTTGGTCGTCCTCGTGTTACCCTTTGTTTGAAAGTCCACCTTCGGCTTGGTCTTTCTTTTTCGAGTTCGCCTTCGGTCGTCCTCGTATTATCTTAGGTTTAAAAGTCCACCTTTGGCTTGGTCTTTCTATTCGAGTTCGCCTTCGGCCGTCCTCGCTTTACCCTTTATTTGAAAGCCTACCTTCGGCTTAGTCTTTCTTTTCGAGTTCGCCTTCGGCCGTCCTCGTATTATTTTGTTGTTGGAAAGTCCACCTTCGGCTTGGTCTTTCTTTTCGAGTTCGCCTTCGGCCGTCCTCGTGTTACCTTTTGTTTGAAATGGCCGTCCTCGTATTATCTTGGGTTTGAAAGTCCACCATCGGCTTGGTCTTTCTTTTCGAGTTTGCCTTCGGCCGTCCTCGTGATACCCTTTGTGTGAAAGTCTACCTTCGGCTTAGTCTTTCTTTTCGAGTTCGACTTCGGCCGTTCTCGAATTATCTTGGGTTTGAAAGTCCACCTTCGGCTTGGTTTTTCTTTTCGAGTTCGCCTTCGGCCACCCCCGTATTATCTTGGGTTTGAAAGTCCACCTTCAGCTTGGGATTTCTTTTCGAGTTCGCCTTCGGCCGTCCTCGCGTTACCCTTTGTTTGAAAGTCTACCTTCGGCTGAGTCTTTCTTTTCGAGTTCGCCTTCGGACGTCCTCATTTTATTTTGTTGTTGGAAAGTCCACCTACAGTTTGGACTTTCTTTTCGAGTTCGCCTTCGGCCGTCCTCGTGTTACCCTTTGTTTAAAAGTCCACCTTCGGCTTGGCCTTTCTTTTTTGAGGTCGCCTTCGGCCGTCCTCGTATTATCTTGGGTTTGAAAGTCCACCTTCGGCTTGGTCTTTCTTTTTGAGTTCGACTTCGGCCATCCTCATGTTACCATTTGTTTGAAAGTCCACCTTCGGCTTGGTCTTTCTTTTACGAGGTCGCCTTCGGCCATCCTCGTATTATCTTGGGTTTGAAAGTCCACCATCGGCTTGGTCTTTCTTTTCGAGTTTGCCTTCGGCCGTCCTCGTGATACCCTTTGTGTGAAAGTCTACCTTCGGCTTAGTCTTTCTTTTCGAGTTCGCCTTCGGCCGTTCTCGAATTATCTTGGGTTTAAAAGTCCACCTTCGGCTTGGTTTTTGTTTTCGAGTTCGCCTTCGGTCGTCCCCGTATTATCTTGGGTTTGAAAGTCCACCTTCGGCTTGGTATTTCTTTTCGAGTTCGCCTTCGGCCGTCCTCATATTATTTTGTTGTTTGAAAGTCCACCTACGGCTTGGACTTTCTTTTCGAGTTCGCCTTCGGCCGTCCTCGTGTTACCCTTTGTTTGAAAGTCCACCTTCGACTTGGCCTTTCTTTTTTGAGGTCGCCTTCGGCCGTCCTCGTATTATCTTGGGTTTGAAAGTCCACCTTCGGCTTGGTCTTTCTTTTCGAGTTCGCCTTTGGCCGTCCTCGTGTTACCCTTTGTTTGAAAGTCCACCTTCGGCTTGGTCTTTCTTTTTCGAGTTCGCCTTCGGCCGTCCTCGTATTATCTTGGATTTGAAAGTCCACCTTTGGCTTGGTCTTTCTTTTCGAGTTTGCCTTCGGCCGTCCTCGCGTAACCCTTTATTTGAAATCCTACCCTCGGCTTAGTCTTTCTTTTCGAGTTCTCCTTCGGTCGTCCTCGTATTATTTTGTTGTTTGAAAGTCCACCTTCGGTTTGGTCTTTCTTTTTCGAGTTCGCCTTCGGTCGTCCTTGTATTATCTTGGGTTTGAAAGTCCACATTCGGCTTGGTACTTCTTTTCGAGTTCGCCTTCGGCCATCCTCATGTTACCCTTTGTTTGAAAGTCCACCTTCGGCTTGCCTTTATCTTTTGAGGTAGCCTTCGGCCGTCCTCGTATTATCTTGGGTTTGAAAGTCCACCTTCGGCTTGGTCTTTCTTTTCGAGTTCGCCTTCGGCCGTCCTCGCGTTACCCTTTGTTTGAAAGTCTACCTTTGGCTTAGTCTTTCTTTTTGAGTTCGCCTTCAGCCGTCCTCATATTATTTTGTTGTTGGAAAGTCCACCTACGGCTTGGTCTTTCTTTTCGAGTTCACCTTCGGGCGTCCTCGTGTTACCCTTTGTTTGAAAGACCACCTTCGGCTTGGTCTTTGTTTTTCGAATTCGCCTTCGGCCGTCCTCGTATTATCTTGGGTTTGAAAGTCCACCATCGGCTTGGTCTTTCTTTTCGAGTTCGCCTTCGGCCGTCCCCGTGTTACCCTTTGTCTGAAAGTCTACCTTCGACCAGGTCTTTCTTTTCGAGTTCACCTTCGCCCATCGTCGTATTATCTTGGGTTTGAAAGTCCACCTTCGGTTGTTCTTTCTTTTCGAGTTCTCCTTCGGCCGTCCTCGTGTTACCCTTTGTTTGAAAGTCCACCTTCGGCTTGGTATTCCTTTTTCGAGTTCGCCTTCGGCCGTCCTCGTATTATCTTGGGTTTGAAAGTCCACCTTCGACTTGGTATTTCTTTTCGAGTTCGCCTTCGGCCGTCCTCGTGTTACCCTTTGTTTGAAAGACCACCTTCGGCTTGGCCCTTTATTTTTTAAGGCCGCCTTCGGCCGTCCTCGTATTATCTTGGGTTTGAAAGTCCACCATCGGCTTGGTCTTTCTTTTCGAGTTCGCCTTCGGCCATCCTCGTGTTACCCTTTGTTTGAAAGTCCAGCTTCGGCTTTGTCTTTCTTTTTCGAGGTCGCCTTCGGCCATCCTCGTATTATCTTGGGTTTGAAAGTCCACCTTCGGCTTGGTCTTTCTTTTCGAGTTCGCCTTTGCCGTCCTCGTGTTACCCTTTGTTTGAAAGTCCACCTTCGGCTTGGTCTTTCTTTTTCGAGTTCGCCTTCGGCCGTCCTCGTATTATCTTGGGTTTGAAAGTCCACCTTCGGTTTGGTCTTTCTTTTCGAGTTCGCCTTCGGCCGTCCTCCCGTTACCCTTTATTTGAAAGCCTACCTTCGGCTTAGTCTTTCTTTTCGAGTTCGCGTTCGGCCGTCCTCGTATTATTTTGTTGTTTGAAAGTCCACCTTCGGCTTTGTCTTTCTTTTTCGAGTTCGCCTTCGGCCGTCCTTGTATTATCTTGGGTTTGAAAGTCCACATTCGGCTTGGTCTTTCTTTTCGAGTTCGCCTTCGGCCGTCCCCGTATTGTCTTGGGTTTAAAAGTCCACCTTTGGCTTGGTCTTTCTTTCCGAGTTCGCCTTCGGCCGTCCTCGCGTTATCCTTTGTTTGAAAGTCTACCTTCGGCTTAGTCTTTCTTTTCGAGTTCGCCTTAGGTTGTCCTCGTATTATTTTGTTGTTGGAAAGTCCACCTTTGGCTTGGTCTTTCTTTTTGAGTTCGCCTTCGGCCATCCTCGTGTTACCCTTTGTTTGAAAGTCCACCTTCGGCTTGGTCTTTCTTTTTCGAGGTCGCCTTTGGCCGTCCTCGTATTATCTTGGGTTTGAAAGTCCACCTTTGGCTTAGTCTTTCTTTTCGAGTTCGCCTTTGGCCGTCCTCGTGTTACCCTTTGTTTGAAAGTCCACCTTCGGCTTGGTCTTTCTTTTTCGAGTTCGCCTTCGGTCGTCCTCGTATTATCTTAGGTTTAAAAGTACACCTTTGGCTTGGTCTTTCTATTCGAGTTCGCCTTCGGCCGTCCTCGCTTTACCCTTTATTTGAAAGCCTACCTTCGGCTTAGTCTTTCTTTTCGAGTTCGCCTTCGGCCGTCCTCGTATTATTTTGTTGTTGGAAAGTCCACCTTCGGCTTGGTCTTTCTTTTCGAGTTCGCCTTCGGCCGTCCTCGTGTTACCCTTTCTTTGAAATGGCCGTCCTCGTATTATCTTGGGTTTGAAAGTCCACCATCGGCTTGGTCTTTCTTTTCGAGTTTGCCTTCGGCCGTCCTCGTGATACCCTTTGTGTGAAAGTCTACCTTCGGCTTAGTCTTTCTTTTCGAGTTCGACTTCGGCCGTTCTCGAATTATCTTGGGTTTGAAAGTCCACCTTCGGCTTGGTTTTTCTTTTCGAGTTCGCCTTCGGCCATCCCCGTATTATCTTGGGTTTGAAAGTCCACCTTCAGCTTGGGATTTCTTTTCGAGTTCGCCTTCGGCCGTCCTCGCGTTACCCTTTGTTTGAAAGTCTACCTTCGGCTGAGTCTTTCTTTTCGAGTTCGCCTTCGGACGTCCTCATATTATTTTGTTGTTGGAAAGTCCACCTACAGTTTGGACTTTCTTTTCGAGTTCGCCTTCGGCCGTCCTCGTGTTACCCTTTGTTTAAAAGTCCACCTTCGGCTTGGCCTTTCTTTTTTGAGGTCGCCTTCGGCCGTCCTCGTATTATCTTGGGTTTGAAAGTCCACCTTCGGCTTGGTCTTTCTTTTTGAGTTCGACTTCGGCCATCCTCATGTTACCATTTGTTTGAAAGTCCACCTTCGGCTTGGTCTTTCTTTTACGAGGTCGCCTTCGGCCATCCTCGTATTATCTTGGGTTTGAAAGTCCACCATCGGCTTGGTCTTTCTTTTCGAGTTTGCCTTCGGCCGTCCTCGTGATACCCTTTGTGTGAAAGTCTACCTTCGGCTTAGTCTTTCTTTTCGAGTTCGCCTTCGGCCGTTCTCGAATTATCTTGGGTTTAAAAGTCCACCTTCGGCTTGGTATTTCTTTTCGAGTTCGCCTTCGGCCGTCCTCATATTATTTTGTTGTTTGAAAGTCCACCTACGGCTTGGACTTTCTTTTCGAGTTCGCCTTCGGCCGTCCTCGTGTTACCCTTTGTTTGAAAGTCCACCTTCGACTTGGCCTTTCTTTTTTGAGGTCGCCTTCGGCCGTCCTCGTATTATCTTGGGTTTGAAAGTCCACCTTCGGCTTGGTCTTTCTTTTCGAGTTCGCCTTTGGCCGTCCTCGTGTTACCCTTTGTTTGAAAGTCCACCTTCGGCTTGGTCTTTCTTTTTCGAGTTCGCCTTCGGCCGTCCTCGTATTATCTTGGATTTGAAAGTCCACCTTTGGCTTGGTCTTTCTTTTCGAGTTTGCCTTCGGCCGTCCTCGCGTTACCCTTTATTTGAAATCCTACCCTCGGCTTAGTCTTTCTTTTCGAGTTCGCCTTCGGTCGTCCTCGTATTATTTTGTTGTTTGAAAGTCCACCTTCGGTTTGGTCTTTCTTTTTCGAGTTCGCCTTCGGTCGTCCTTGTATTATCTTGGGTTTGAAAGTCCACATTCGGCTTGGTATTTCTTTTCGAGTTCGCCTTCGGCCATCCTCATGTTACCCTTTGTTTGAAAGTCCAACTTCGGCTTGCCTTTATCTTTTGAGGTAGCCTTCGGCCGTCCTCGTATTATCTTGGGTTTGAAAGTCCACCTTCGGCTTGGTCTTTCTTTTCGAGTTCGCCTTCGGCCGTCCTCGCGTTACCCTTTGTTTGAAAGTCTACCTTTGGCTTAGTCTTTCTTTTTGAGTTCGCCTTCAGCCGTCCTCATATTATTTTGTTGTTGGAAAGTCCACCTACGGCTTGGTCTTTCTTTTCGAGTTCACCTTCGGCCGTCCTCGTGTTACCCTTTGTTTGAAAGACCACCTTCGGCTTGGTCTTTGTTTTTCGAATTCGCCTTCGGCCGTCCTCGTATTATCTTGGGTTTGAAAGTCCACCATCGGCTTGGTCTTTCTTTTCGAGTTCGCCTTCGGCCGTCCCCGTGTTACCCTTTGTCTGAAAGTCTACCTTCGACCAGGTCTTTCTTTTCGAGTTCACCTTCGCCCATCGTCGTATTATCTTGGGTTTGAAAGTCCACCTTCGGTTGTTCTTTCTTTTTGAGTTCTCCTTCGGCCGTCCTCGTGTTACCCTTTGTTTGAAAGTCCACCTTCGGCTTGGTATTCCTTTTTCGAGTTCGCCTTCGGCCGTCCTCGTATTATCTTGGGTTTGAAAGTCCACCTTCGACTTGGTATTTCTTTTCGAGTTCGCCTTCGGCCGTCCTCGTGTTACCCTTTGTTTGAAAGACCACCTTCGGCTTGGCCTATATTTTTTAAGGCCGCCTTCGGCCGTCCTCGTATTATCTTGGGTTTGAAAGTCCACCATCGGCTTGGTCTTTCTTTTCGAGTTCGCCTTCGGCCATCCTCGTGTTACCCTTTGTTTGAAAGTCCAGCTTCGGCTTTGTCTTTCTTTTTCGAGGTCGCCTTCGGCCGTCCTCGTATTATCTTGGGTTTGAAAGTCCACCTTCAGCTTGGTCTTTCTTTTCGAGTTCGCCTTTGGCCGTCCTCGTGTTACCCTTTGTTTGAAAGTCCACCTTCGGCTTGGTCTTTCTTTTTCGAGTTCGCCTTCAGCCGTCCTTGTATTATCTTGGGTTTGAAAGTCCACCTTCGGCTTGGTCTTTCTTTTCGAGTTCGCCTTCGGCCGTCCTCCCGTTACCCTTTATTTGAAAGCCTACCTTCGACTTAGTCTTTCTTTTCGAGTTCGCGTTCGGCCGTCCTCGTATTATTTTGTTGTTTGAAAGTCCACCTTCGGCTTTGTCTTTCTTTTTCGAGTTCGCCTTCGGCCGTCCTTGTATTATCTTGGGTTTGAAAGTCCACATTTGGCTTGGTCTTTCTTTTCGAGTTCGCCTTCGGCCGTCCCCGTATTGTCTTGGGTTTGAAAGTCCACCTTTGGCCTGGTCTTTCTTTCCGAGTTCGCCTTCAGCCGTCCTCGCGTTACCCTTTGTTTGAAAGTCTACCTTCGGCTTAGTCTTTCTTTTCGAGTTCGCCTTAGGTTGTCCTCGTATTATTTTGTTGTTGGAAAGTCCACCTTCGGCTTGGTCTTTATTTTTGAGTTCGCCTTCGGCCGTCCTCGTGTTACCCTTTCTTTAAATCGGCCGTCCTCGTATTATCTTGGGTTTGAAAGTCCACCATCGGCTTGGTCTTTCTTTTCGAGTTTGCCTTCGGCCGTCCTCGTGTTACCCTTTGTGTGAAAGTCTACCTTCGGCTTAGTCTTTCTTTTCGAGTTCGCCTTCGGCCGTTCTCGGATTATCTTGGGTTTGAAAGTCCATCTTCGGCTTGGTCTTTCTTTCCAAGTTTGCCTTCGGCCGTCCTCGTGTTACCCTTTGTTTGAAAATCCACCTTCGGCTTGGTCTTTCTTTTTCGAGTTCACCTTCGGTTGTCCTCGTATTATCCTGGGTTTGAAAGTCCACCTTCGGCTTGGTCTTTCTTTTCGAGTTCGCCTTCCGCCGTCCTTGTGTTACCCATTTTTTGAAAGTCCACGTTTGGCTTAGTCTTTCTTTTCGAGTTTGCCTTCGGCCGTCCTCGTATTATTTTGTTGTTTGAAAGTCCACCTTTGGGTTGGTCTTTCTTTTTCGAGTTCTCCTTCGGCCGTCCTCGTTTTATCTTGGGTTTGAAAGTCCACCTTTGGCTTGGTCTTTCTAATTCGAGGTTGCCTTCGGCCGTCCTCGAATTATCTTGGGTTTGAAAGTCCACCTTCAGCTTGGTCTTTCTTTTCAAGTTCTCCTTCGACCATCCTCGTGTTACCCTTTGTTTGAAAGTCCACCTTCGGCTTGGTATTTCTTTTTCGAGTTCTCCTTCGGTCGTCCTCGTATTATCTTGGGTTTGAAAGTCCACCTTCGGCTTGGTATTTCTTTTCAAGTTCGCCTTCGGTCGTCCTCGTGTTACCCTTTGTTTGAAAGTCCACCTTCGGTTTGGACTTTCTTTTTTGAGGTTGCCTTCTGCCGTCCTCGTATTATCTTGGGTTTGAAAGTCCACCTTCGGCTTGGTCTTTCTTTTCGAGTTCGTCTTCGGCCATCCTCGTGTTACCCTTTGTTAGAAAGTCCACCTTCAGCTTGGTCTTTCTTTTTCGAGGCCGCCTTCGGCCGTCCTCGTATTATCTTGGGTTTGAAAGTCCACATTCGGCTTGGTCTATCTTTTCGAGTGCGCCTTTGGCCGTCCTCGTTGTAGCACCCCAAAATTTGCCCTACCTTTTTCTGGCTTATGTTTCTTTTTCATTTGCATATCATTTAGGTCATACTCATAATCATATCATTGCATTGGTTCTTTCGCATGGAATCAAGGTGTCTAAGTCAAATCCAAGGAGCCTTGAGCCCTAAGAGGTCTTAATGGGTCATCACCTCATCATATGATCAAGCTTGACAAGAGAAAGCAGGGAATCACATCATCCTAGTCAGTGCAAAACTAGAGTTTTGGAATTTTTGAGTGGAATGCCCCAATGGGCAAGATCTTTGAGCTTTTATACCCTCTAGATGTCATATCTCATCTTTGTTAGACAGGATTTACATAATATTCAGAGGAATTTGGATTTGGAGGATGTGTTATTTTCTCCTAGACTAAGGGTTTGAAACTAGGGTTTGCCATGAAAGCTGTTTATTTCTGATTTCATGGGCAATACTTGATCTCATGGTATTCTACATGTCCTCAAGGGTCTAGAGATGGAAGATTGCTCATTAATTCATTTCAGAAGAGGTTTAATTGGTCAATTGATTGAGAATTAAGCAATTTGGGGAAAAGTCAACTGTGCAGAGGAAAAAGTCAACTCCTGACTTTTTAAGGTCAAAATCATGAAATTCAAATTACATATGTTCATTGGACAAAATTTGATCAAGAGATGATGGAGGAATCATGAAAAATCAAGAAATGTACAAAGTTTCCATTTTTAGAAACTTAGGGTTTCCAAAAATGGCAAGTTTGGACCATTTTGCACTACACTTTGAGGCTTTCTTTCTCCATGATAAAAGCTTCAAACTTCAGGCTCAAGTTGAGCCAATTGAAGATCACACTCTAAGCTTCAAATCCATATAAAGAACTCTTCCATCAGATAAAAATTGAGGGAGTTATGATCAATCAAAGTTTGGTAAAATCAAGGCAAATCTCAAGTCATGGCAAGGCAAGTTCAGGACTCCAGGCCATAATTTCATCGAACAGTTGGCGTTCCAAATGTCAAGCCAATTTTCTCCATCAAGAATGATTCAAATGAAAAATTGTTGAACATCAAAGTTGTTCATCTCCATGCCCTCTTCAACTTTGATGTTGGACATTTTTTCATTTGAACAAGTTATGAAGGTCATACGAGGGCTCGAACATGGTGCTTTCATGCTGAGAGTTCACAAGTCACAAGGCCTTCCTTGCAGCCCAAGTCACACACCCATACACCAGTTGTGGTTCCTTGTTTTCCAAGCAACCGAGTTGATCCTAACTAACCGAGTTAACTAACTTGACTCGGTGAGTTGAGTCTAACTAACTCCGACCCTAGCTCCAAACCCAAACCTCTCATATTCCAAACCTAAAATCTATTTAAGAGATGCTTCACTCATTTTCAAGGACCTTCAACCATTTTCTCAAATTTCTCACATTCCACTCTCATTTCTCTCTTCACTTTGCTACAACTTCTACTTCTCTCTTCCAAAACCACACACAAAAGCTCTTATTTCTTGAAGAATAATCACTTTTTACATTGAAAAGTGATTAATTCTTGAGCTAAACTTCATCTCTCGGTTTGCATTGGTTGGATTTTCAGGAATTTCAGCTTGTTCTTCTTCAATCCAAGGGTCTCTCACCATTTATTTTGGTGCAAGTTGGATTTTGGGTGGATTTTTGCGATTTTTGCTAGGTTTCGACGCATTTCGGCTATTGATTGAAGAATCTCTGGTTTTCTTTCATTTTCTGCACCAAGATTACTTTGCAACAATTAGCAAAGCAAGTCTCCGCTTTGTAGGTTGGTTTTCCCTAAGTCTCCACTTGTTTTAGCTTATTCGCAACTTATTCGATGTATATCTTTGTGGATTTTCGATTTGGATTCATATGCTTGAATATGATTCTTGATGTGGTTGTTAATTGAATCCAATTGATGTTTGTTGACTGTAATTCAATGTAATTTTGTGCCTAATTGATTACATGTTCATTTGGGAGTTTGAATAAGTGATTTGCTGTTGAAAAGTGCTTTTGGAACTGGTTTTTTTGGCTACTGTCCCAGAGTAACCGGTTAACACAAAAACAATGTAATTTATGTTAACCGGTTAACATGTGTATTTTTTGCATATTTTGGCTGATTTTGAACTGTTAACCGGTAACTCACCCTTTGTTAACCGGTTAACACTGCTGTAGAATGTGATTTTCTTGCATTTTCTTGCTTGTTCGACATCCTTAACAAGTTTAAACTTCATGGATCAATGCATTGATGATTGGTGGATTATTTTTGAGCTATTTTAACTCACACCACAATACGAACTTGATTTTACGACACGCGTGCCTTTGTTTTTCATCATTGAACATAATGTTTGCATTATAGATTAATTGATGTGATGAACACATGATGCACACACTTTGAGCTTATTAATTGCTAATTGATGTTATGTTGCTAGAATTACTATGCGCATGTTCATTTGCTTTCCATTTCAAGAGATGTATACTTGTTTTTGACTTGCTCATATTCTTGACAATGTGTATTCTTTTGTAAAGTGCATTATAACATGTTTGATTCCAAGGATTGTTCACCATGATTTGTAATGTGATTGTGATCGTGTTTGTTTGATGAATGTGGAAGGCTTGATGCATGATAATGGTTGTTCATGATTGAAATTGTTTGTTAATGCATGTTGTCTCTAATCTTCCACTGCTGCCTGGACACATATATGTTGTAGTATGTGCTGCCAAATGCTTGTTACACCCATTTTGTATGCTGAACATGAGCTGTTGTTTGCTGTTTGGTATATGAAGTTGAATTCACTGCTGTTCTGTTGCATGTGGGCTGTAATAGCTGCTGTTTTCATTATTTCCTTCCATTTGCTTGTTTGACCAAGTTCTTTTACTTAGGATTTCTTGTAAATAGTTTTTGAACTAACCTTTTCATGTAGGTGCTAAGGGTAAGTAAGTGTGTGGATATGATTCCACATACACTTCTTTCTTCTGTTTTCTCTTATGTCCTTTAATCATTCAACTTGTGATCATGATGAGCATTTATATGCTTTCCTTGAATAACTTCTTTCTTCTCCCTTTTGAGTTACAACTCATCTTCTACTTTAGAAGTGAGTTGTTTAATTCACTCTTCTTCTCCTTTCTCTTAGGATTAGGTTTTTTAAACCACAACAACCATAGGAACATCCATGTACGACAACTTTAGGGTTTGAGTCTTAGTCTCCCTCGTTAGATTTCACCTTTTGCTTCCCCCTTTGAGTCCCTCTTCTTCTTACTTCAAAATAAAGAGTAAAAAGACATGTAATAATAGACTAATGCATATTGCATGTGAGCCTTGTATGTGGGAAATAGAAGGAGGGGAGTTTCTCTCCACCTTTCTAGAGAGTTTAGCATACGTCCTGTTAGGACGACCATGCGACGCATTCGATCCTATATCATAGACTTGAATGCAATACGTGTTACAAAATACAAAAAACAATCAAAACACTTCTTCTTAAAAGACAAAAACAAACAATAACGTCTTTCCTTCGGGAATTCTCTTCTCATCTCACTCACTCTCGACGTACAAACGTGCTTCTCCTCGTTCTGTTGCAAGACGGTAACGCACTCAATTTAGCGAGCCTGCAATACCTGAGCTAGAACATTAGCCATTCCCTAAAAAGCACAAACAGTTTTCCCTAGGTGAAGGGAACTACATCGCCCTGATTCTCATGTTCCCGATGAGATACGTAGGCAGTGGGGTAGGGCCCATTCGAGCACTTCTTTTATTTTCCCTACATTTGTTTTTCGTTCTCTTCCCATCCCTTTTCCAGCTCTCCAGTTAGCAGCTCTTTTTCCAGTATCTTTTCTATCACCCTTTGATCGAACCAGCAAGCGTGGATCCCATCGGGTACGATGGACGTGTTGGGTGTTAACACCTTCCCTTCGCGTAACCGACTCTCGAACCCAGTTCTCTTGGTTGCAAGACCATGCTCTATCTTTCCCCTCAGGTTTACGCAGTGTTTCCTTTCCCTCTCTTGGAATAAATACACATTGCTGGCGACTCTGTTTCGGTGCCACTTTTGCGTTTGTACTTGGATGAAAATCCCGGGAGCGACAGCTGGCGACTCTGCTGGGGACCGAACCCAGAATCTCTGGTTCCCTAAGCGAGTCAATCCTAGCGCTTGTCTATTTTTTTCATTGGGTGTTTAAGGTATTATTGCTTTACTATATTACTGCTTTACTGTACATTACTATATTTATGCATTCACTGCATTACATATCATTATTATACTGTGTTGTGCTGGATTTTTCTGTTTGGTGGGCAGGGTGTTCTGAGAGATAATCCCACTACCCAGGCTTGAGTACACACATAGGTATTAGAGTGGATAGTCATGACGCTTGCGTGGTGGTGACCACGTATTGTTGTTCATGAGACCCACAACCTGACGAGGTTCTATCGGGAGCTTTCTGCTACTGCATGTTATGCAGGCCAGTAGTTATTCTCTTGAGGGACTGTCGACTCTGGTGACCATTCCCGAGGACTCAGTTGCGGCACTCCTCCCGAGATGTGACAGTGGCAGACCACGTTCTGTGGCAAAACCATTGTACATTCTCGATCTGAGGACCCAATGCTGGGAACTTGCTATAGGATGTCCTTTTTGAAAGAGAATCAGTGGAGGCACTCCTCGATTGGCGATAGTACTGTACCCCGAAGGATGAATGTACTATTGCTTCTCGACCTCAGTACCAGAAGCTGAGGACCTTTCGTTTTGGAGAATCAGTTGAGGCCTCCTCGATTGATGATGATGCTAAACCAGAAATGATGAACGTATCATCACTTCTCAACCTGAGAGCCCGGGATACTGAGGATCTTAGTACCCACATGTGAGAGGGGCGGGTTGTTTACAGGTTTGCGGGTAACCGTAAACTTCAACCGACCCGGTATTCTGGTTTTCCTATCAGTACAAACTTATCAGCCTGGTATTCGGGGATTCTGATTGTGCCGATATTCTGGTATTCCGATTATTCCGGTACCCAAGCATTTTGGTATTCTGATTATGCTGATATGTTGGTTATTCTGGTATTCTGGTTATTCGGATATTCTGGTATTCCGATATTCTCTTCAGAGCAGACCCTTGAACTTATCCATCCAGCAGCATAGCAGTACAGAGCTTTATGGAAGCCTTGATCCCATGTCTATTGCATCTGCATCACCATTTTCGCATACATGTTCTTGTATTTCCAAGGGATATTAACTTTGAGACTTGCTACTGAGCATTTCCATCTATTTCTTGTGGTTCGTCTGTGAAACAAATTTTGAAGCAAAGCATAATGACTCCTTGGAAATATTCGAACATGGCATTCTGCATTGCATCTGCATACTCATATGCATAACAGGTGTTCCGAAGCGGATTTCTCATTCTGCCTTGGTATTATCTTCAGGACAGCCAGCTTGACCTGCCACCACTACTCGACCGGTGATAATCAGAGGATAGCCATGGAACAACTCCCTGCAGAAATGACCGAAATGAAGATTCAGATGGAACAGTTTATGGGGAACATGCAAGCTCTAATTCAAGACCAGAAAGTGTTGAAGGAGGAGGTCAACCAATTTAAGACTCAGATGAATCTGGTTATGGAAGTCGTGAGAGGTGTGCTAAGCAAAGACAATACTCCCATGCCTGAAGTTACGGCTGGAATTGTCTCTCCTCCATTGTTTAAGGGATCTCTCCCAAAGGGTGAGCAGATTGCCACTGTGACTGTCCCGACTGTATCTCAACAGAAAAATCGTGCTCCACGCCAGCAACAATTTATGCCTAAGCAGAATAGGCATTTTGAGACTCCACCAGTGCCATATTCTCATCTATTCCAGCATCTCCTTTAGTTGCAACTAGTACATAAAAGGACTTTGGCTCCTCTCTCTGGTACTCCCCCACCGGGTTATGACTCAAGAGCTCATTGTGATTTCCACTCTGGTGCACCGGGGCATAATGTGGAAAATTGTAAGGCCTTTCAGCATGCCGTACAGGATCTGGTCGATTCGATGCAAATTGAATTCACGCCGGACGGCGTAAGCTTTCGTGGTGGTTTCATTCCTACTTCAGAAAAAGAAGTGGATATCCCTGTTGCTTCTCCCAAAGCTACATCAAGTTAGGGGCATTTCTTGCAGTCCTTGGTCTTAGAATCCCCACGTCTGCAACTGCTTCCTACTCCTCGATTAAGTCTGAGGGGGAAAGCGCTTGAGCCAGAGGAACACGGGAATTAGAATCAACAGTGGAATAGTTCCCAAGGGGGTCGACGGAAGCGAAGAAACAGACAGTTTGTTGTACTACCAAAGCTGTATGGTCAGATATTGCCAGAGTTGGTTAAAAGAGGGTTGATTATGCCAAGGAAACCAAATCCGATCATTCCTCCATATCCACCAGGGTTTAATGCCAATGCTCGATGTGGATACCATGCTGGGGCACGGGGGCATTCAACTGAGGATTGTAAGGCGCTCCCGCACGAAGTGCAAGAACTGATTGATGCAGGGGTCATTACCTTCACTGCGGATGGTATGCATTTCAATTGAAGATTCCCAAATGAGCACTCAGGCTGCAAAAAAACATCATCAGAAACAATAAGTACAGATGGAGTCAAGTCTCCTCAACAATGGCAATCTTCGGATTCTTTACTGCATTTTCATATGTAGCTTTCATTTGTTTGTTTAAACAATGTGTGCATGTAAAAACTTGTTTGTATTTTGAATGATGATTTTAATACGATTAATGTGTTGTTCTTGAAGTACTTTACTTTTATGCACTCACATCATGTTTATACGCAGTGCAATACCAACTTTCTTGCCTAAACTCTTGAGGGAGGATGATAAGGCGAAAACGCAAAATCTTTGGTTGTGTGCTTTTGGATAAAACCCTGTTGAGGATGTACAGGCATTGTTTCAAATCCCTAAACACTGGAGATATAAGGGAGATAGACCCTCGTTAACCCCTTTGAGCATTGAAGTAGGAGTTTCTTTCGTACGAAAAAACCCTCACACTTAACCTAGGAGCAGGGTAGGCGTCAGTTAGTTGGACCGAGCGTTCAAATTTCAAGAGGAGTGTGCATCTGAGGATCCATTACCTTTCTTTCCTCACATATCAGGAGGCCAAGAGATGCGAAACCACAATGGTTATCCATCAATAATCAAGGAGTGAGGCAGTCATAACCCTTTCGAACAAAGTCAAGACAAGCCAGTGTCACACGATTTGTTCCGGAAAAAAAAAGGGCCCGCTAAGTCGGAACTTGAAAACAAGCGACTTAGGCAAAAGTTAGGGCATCCCGCTGGACTTCAAAATCGAAAAACTCAAAAAAGTCAGTCCAGGAAAAATCAGGGATCAAAAGAATGAAATGCGAATAGCGGAAAGGGATTACAAAAGAAAAATCCTCAAATAAGAACAAAGTCGTGTGGCTACAGACACAAAAGGACAAAAGAGGTGACTGTTGCTCCAAAACCTCATTAGGTCTCAAACCAGCAGTGCATGGATTCCTTAAAGATCATGAAATCTTTTTGAGAGATGAGCGCTTGTGCCAAATTAGCTGAACGTAGGACTGGAGAACATCACGAAGAGTGGTGGGCACCAATAAACTTTGAGCCTTAAATCCTTTTTTCTCAAAACCGTGAACCAGGCCACGATACAACCCTCAAAAGTCCTAATTGAAACAGGGTTTATTCCGAAGGCGTACTTTAACGAGATAGCGTTCCTGACTCCCATGAGTTGTGCTAATAAGATTTTTGTTGGTATTGCATGTGCGTATTGTTTTTCATTCAAAAATCAATGTCGCATCTCGGTTGGTGATTCGTTCACAAGGCTTGGCGACACATTTTCAATAAAACTTCAAGGTTAACACGAGTGTTGCATTAGAATTGTCAGTCTCATAATAAACATTTTCTGCTTGCATGCGTTTGACATCAGAGAGGCTTACATGATGAACGTCAGTTGAGAAGCTCGATCACGCCAAGTTGAGATGGCGAAAACTCCGAAGGAAAGTCATGTCAGGGGATATGTGGCCAAGAGACTGTGCGCATCCCGGGGGTTCCCGATAAATGGTGATGAGAAGCAGCCAAACTGGGGCAATTATGTCGAGATTCAATAAATCTCTCCACAAGCGTTTAATATGGGGCAATCAGGTCGATTTGAAAAATCTCTGTAAGATCGGTCAGGGGCAAAGTTTCTTCAAGACTTGGGGCAGGTCAGCTCTAGAGCGTGAAAAGTTGTCCACCCCTGAAGACGGTTAATTAAAAATCCCACTTCAAAGTTCAGCATACTGGGGCAGAGTATTTTTAAGTCATCACAAATCCTTTCGAGGTAATTTACTTCAAAGATCATACAGTCTGGGGCAGTTACATCGAGATCCGATAAATCTCTCCAAGAGTTTGAAGACCCTGGGGAAGTGTGAATGCCCGGTCTTCTATAAAATCCTCTTGAGATGATTTCTTCCTTTAGACCTGGTGGTCTGGGGCAAGTGGGGAGTTCAAAGGGCCGTTTATGACCATAGAGACAGGTCAGGCAGGGTAACAAAGTTGTTTTCCCCAGTAGAGTTTCTCTCCCCAGCACTGAAAGTTCATCGTCCTCAGCAGATCTTACTCTCCCCAGCAAGAGTACAGAGGATTGTGTTCCCCAGCCGAAGTCATGGTTGGTTTATTATTCCCCAGCAAGCAGTTTAAAGTGGATTGCTCTGAGGTGCATGTGGTTGTATGTCCGACAGGAGATGTGGTGGATGTCTTTGAAAAGACTTTATTTTCCCTACAAAGTATGGTACTCACTTTCCTCTGCAGGTCCGGAAGTGTAATTCCGTCAGCAATAGCACGCTCTAATCCTCAGTAGGGTAAATTCTTTCCTGTAACAGCAGGTTAAGCTCAATGATATCCCTCGGAAGGTTTTGTTGACTTGTCTCCCAGCAGGGTTATTCTCCCAGGCATTGAGGTTTCATCATCCTCATCAGACTGTCACTCTCCCCAGTTAGAGTACAAAAGATTGTTCCTCAACCAGCATCTAAAGTGGATTGCTTTAGGGTGGATGTTGTTTTGTTACCACAAGAGATTTGTGGAGCACATTCCTGAAACAAAGATGTTGTCTTCCCCGCAGAGTATTGGTGTCTACTCTCCTCGGCCAGTCAGGAAACGTGTTTCCACCAGCAACAGCAGGATAAGGGCGAAGTCCTTTCCCCAGCAGCGGGTTAAGTTCAATGGTGTCCCCAGCGGGTCTAGTATTGGTGATTTGTCTCCCCAAGCAGAGTTTGGTGGTAATTCTCGCAGCGGTTTGTTCAACGATGGTTGATATCCCCAGCAGGTTTTAAGTCCAAGTGATATTTGGCACTTTTATGATTCAGGTCTTGGTTTCCTTTTTCAAAGAGTTATGTATAATCCCAAGTAGGGTGGATGTTCTTTTGGGATTTCATCTCCAGAAGAGTTTGTGATCAGGAAGTCGTTCAGTGAAATCTTCCTCAGCATGATCTTTTAATTCAGAGGACAATTTAGTTTATCATCCCCGGTGTAGCTGCCTTTGTCTTCAGCATTTATTTTGCTGAGATGTTTCTTTTGCATTACATAAGCATCTTTGCATGGCATCCTCCCAAACGCGTAGCATTTCCATTTCGTATGGAGCATTACGCCATAGAAAAATTCAAACATATGCATTCGAAGCACTAGCCAGGTTTGAGTTCTCGTTTGCCAGGTGTTTCCCCGACAGGAAGAATGGCATAATTCAGGATATTTTCTTTGCCAGTTCTCTTTCTCAGCAGAGATGGTATAATTCCGGATATTTTGTTTGCCAGTTCTATTTCTCAGCAGAGATGGTATAATTCCAGATATTTTGCTAACCAGTTCTCTTTCTCAGCAGAGATGGCATAATTCAGAAGATTTTCTTTGCCAGTCTCTTTCTTAGCAGAGATGGTATAATTCAAGATTTTGTTTGCCAGTTCTCTTCCTCAGCAGAGATGGCATAACTCAGGAGATTTTGTGTGCTAGTTCTCTTTCTCAGCAGAGATGGCATAACTCAGGAGATTTTGGTTTATCCTTGGTGAGATCGCCGAGGAATGTCTTCATCCTACCTGTGCTCCCCGGCAGAGTCTTTTATTTAGACTTCTCCTTTCCCCAGCGGAATCATCTTATCTGTGGGTTTTAAGTCCGTCAATTTTACCTCTCACCCTTTCGGTTCACGATCGTATCTTTGCTAGGAGTTCAACTTTGATTGGCCAATCTCTTTCGAAAGCCAGTTCTCGTCTGGTAGTCAGTTCTCGTCAGACTTATTTTGTGAAATCTAGTTCTCGTCTGGTAGTTAGTTCTCGTCTGACTTATTTGGTGAAATCCAGTTCTCGTCTGGTAGTCAGTTCTCGTCTGACTTATTTGGTGAAATCCAGTTCCCGCCTGGTAGTCAGTTCTCGTCTGACTTATTCCGTGAAATCCAGTTCTCGCCTGGTAGTCAGTTCTCGTCTGACTTATTTCGTGAAACCCAGTTCTCTTTCTCAACAGAGATGGCATAACTCAGAAGAGTTTGTTTCACCTTATCCCCAGTGAAGTCCAGATTCGGCTTGATCTTCCTTTTCGAGTTCATCTTCGGCCGTCCTCGTATTATTTTGTTGGGCAGAGCGCCATCGTTCGGTCTTCCTTTTCGAGTTCGTCTTGTTAGGTAGCCCGCCTTCGGCTGGCAAGCAATCCATTTCATTATCCACACAGTTTACAAATTTCAGGGTTCTTTTGGTATTCAATCTCCGTGTATCCTTGAATGTTTGAAAGTCATTGCTATCATACCTTCAGATCCAAGTTGATTAAATAGGGGCAGCTGTAGCACCCCAAAATTTGCCCTACCTTTTTCTGGCTTATGTTTCTTTTTCATTTGCATATCATTTAGGTCATACTCATAATCATATCATTGCATTGGTTCTTTGGCATGGGATCAAGGTGTCTAAGTCAAATCCAAGGAGCCTTGAGCCCTAAGAGTTCTTAATGGGTCATCACCTCATCATATGATCAAGCTTGACAAGAGAATGCACGGAATCACATCATCCTAGTCAGTGCAAAACTAGAGTTTTGGAATTCTTGAGTGGAATGCCCCAATGGGAAAGATCTTTGAGCTTTTATCCCCTCCAGATGTCATATCTCATCTTTGTTAGACAGGATTTACATCATATTCAGAGGAATTTGGATTTGGAGGATGTGCTATTTTCTCCTAGACTAAGGGTTTGAAACTTGGGTTTGCCATGAAAGCAGCTTACTTCTGATTTCTTGGGCAAGACTTGATCTCATTGTATTCTACATGTCCTCAAGGGTCTAGAGATAGAAGATTGCTCATTAATTCATTTTAGAAGAGGTTCAATTGGTCAATTGATTGAGAATCAGGCAATTTGGGGAAAAGTCAACTGTGCCGAGGAAAAAGTCAACTCCTAACTTATTAAGATCAAAATCATGAAATTCAAAATACATATGTTCATTGGACAAAATTTGATCAAGAGATGATGGAGGAATCATGAAAAATCAAGAAATGTACAAAGTTTCCATTTTTAGAAACTTAGGGTTTCCAAAAATGGCAAGTTTGGACCATTTTGCACTACACTTTGAGGCTTTCTTTCTGCATGATAAAAGCTTCAAACTTCAGGGCCAAGTTGAGCCAATTGAAGATCACACTCTAAGCTTCAAATCCATATAAAGAACTCTTCCATCGGATCAAAATTGAGGGAGTTATGATCAATCAAAGTTTGGTAAAATGAAGGCAAATCTCAAGTCATGGCAAGGCAAGTTCAGGCCTCCAGGCCATAATTTCATCGAACATTTGGCGTGCCAAATGTCAACCAATTTTCTCCTTCAAGAAGGCTTCCAATGAAAAATTGTTGAACATCAAAGTTGTTCATCTCCATGCCCTCTTCAACTTTGATGTTGGACATTTTTTCATTTGAGCAAGTTATGAAGGTCATACGAGGGCTCGAACATGGTGGTTTCATGATGAAAGTTTACAAGTCATAAGGCCTTGCTTGCAGCCCAAGTCACACACCCATATACCAGTTGTGGTTCCTTGTTTTCCAAGCAACCGAGTTGATCCTAACTAACCGAGTTAACTAACTTGACTCGGTGAGTTGAGTCTAACTAACTCCGACCCTAGCTCCAAACTCAAACCTCATTCCAAACCTCTCATACTCCAAACCTAAAATCTATTTAAGAGATGCTTCACTCATTTTCAAGGACCTTCAACCATTTTCTCAAATTTCTCACATTTCACTCTCATTTCTCTCTTCACTTTGCTACAACTTCTACTTCTCTCTTCCAAAACCACACACAAAAGCTCTTATTTCTTGAAGAATAATCACTTTTTATATTGAAAAGTGAATAATTCTTGAGCTAAACTTCATCTCTCGGTTTGCATTGGTTGGATTTTCGGGAATTTCAGCTTGTTCTTCTTTAATCCAAGGGTCTCTCACCATTTATTTTGGTGCAAGTTGGATTTTGGGTGGATTTTTACGATTTTTGCTCGGTTTTGACGTGTTTCGGCTATTGATTGAAGAATCTCTGGTTTTCTTTCATTTTCTGCACCAAGATTACTTTGCAACAATTACCAAAGCAAGTCTCCGGTTTGTAGGTTGGTTTTCCCTAAGTCTCCACTTGTTTTAGCTTATTTGCAACTTATTCGATGTAGATCTTTGTGGATTTTCGATTTGGATTCATATGCTTGAATATATTTCTTGATGTGGTTGTTAATTGAATCCAATTGATGTTTGTTGACTGTAATTCAATGTAATTTCGTGCCTAATTGATTACATGTTCATTTGGAAGTTTGAATAAGTGATTTGCTGTTGAAAAGTGCTTTTGGAACTGGTTTTTTTTTGCTACTGTCCCAGAGTAACCGGTTAACACAAAAATAGTGTAATTTATGTTAACCGGTTAACATGTGTATTATTTGCATATTTTGGCTGATTTTGAACTGTTAACCGGTTACTCACCGTTTGTTAACCGGTTAACACTGCTGCAGAATGTGATTTTCTTGCATTTTCTTGCTTGTTTGACATCCTTAACATGTTTAAACTTCATGGATCAATGCATAGATGATTGGTGGATTATTTTTGAGCTATTTTAACTCACACCACAGTACGAACTTGATTTTACGACACGCGTGCCTTTGTTTTTCATCATTGAACATAATGTTTGCATTATAGATTAATTGATGTGATGAACACATGATGCACACACTTTGAGCTTATTAATAGCTAATTGATGTTATGTTGCTGGAATTACTATGCGCATGTTCATTTGCTTTCCATTTCAAGAGATGTATACTTGTTTTTGACTTGCTCATATTCTTGACAATGTGTATTCTTTTGTAATGTGCATTATAACATGTTTGATTCCAAGGATTGTTCACCATGATTTGTAATGTGATTGTGATCGTGTTTGTTTGATGAATGTGCAAGGCTTGATGCATGATAATGGTTGTTCATGATTGAAATTGTTTGTTAATGCATGCTGTCTCTAATCTTCCACTGCTGCCTGGACACATATATGCTGTAGTATGTGCTGCCAAATGCTTGTTACACCCATTTTGTATGCTAAACATGAGCTGTTGTTTGCTGTTTGGTATATGAAGCTGAATTTACTGCTGATCTGTTGCATGTGGGCTGTAATAGCTGCTATTTTCATTATTTCCTTCCATTTGCTTGTTTGACCAAGTTCTTTTACTTAGGATTTCTTGTAAATAGTTTTTGAACTAACCTTTTCATGTAGGTGCTAAGGGTAAGTAAGTGTGTGGATATGATTCCACATACAGTTCTTTCTTCCATTTTCTCTTATGTCCTTTAATCATTCAACTTGTGATCATGATGAGCATTTATATGCTTTCCTTGAATAACTTATTTCTTCTCCCTTTTGAGTTACAACTCATCTTCTACTTTAGAAGTGAGTTGTTTAATTCACTCTTCTTCTCCTTTCTCTTAGGATTAGGTTTTTTAAACCACAACAACCATAGGAACATCCATGTACGACAACTTTAGGGTTTGAGTCTTAGTCTCCCTCGTTAGATTTCACCTTTTGCTTCCCCCTTTGAGTCCCTCTTCTTCTTACTTCAAAATAAAGAGTAAAAAGACATGTAATAATAGACTAATGCATATTGCATGTGAGCCTTGTATGTGGGAAATAGAAGGAGGGGAGTTTCTCTCCACCTTTCTAAAGTGTTTAGCATACGTCCTGTTAGGACGACCATGCGACGCATTCGATCCTATATCATAGACTTGAATGCAATACGTGTTACAAAACACAAAAAACAATCAAAACACTTCTTCTTAAAAGACAAAAACAAACAATAACGTCTTTCCTTCGGAAATTCTCTTCTCATCTCACTCACTCTCGACGTACGAACGTGCTTCTCCTCGTTCTCTTGCAAGACGGTAACACACTCAATTTAGTGAGCCTGCAACACCTGATCTAGAACGTTAGCCGTTCCCTAAAAAGCACAAACAGTTTTCCCAAGGTGAGGGGAACTACGTCGCTCTGATTGTCATGTTCCCGATGAGATACGTAGGCAGTGGGGTAGGGCCCATTCAAGCACTTCTTTTATTTTCCCTATATTTGTTTTTCGTTCTCTTCCCATCCCTTTTCCAGCTCTCCAGTTAGCAGCTCTTTTTCCAGTATCTTTTCTATCACCCTTTGATCGAACCAACAAGCATGGATCCCATCGGGTACGATGGACGTGTTGGGTGCTAACACCTTCCCTTTGCGTAACCGACTCCCGAACCCAGTTCTCTTGGTCGCAAGACCATGCTCTATCCTTCCCCTCAGGCTTATGAAGTGTTTCCTTTCCCTCTCTTGGGATAAATACACATGGCTGGCGACTCTGTTTCGGTGCCACTTTCGCGTTTGTACTTGGATGAAAATCTCGGGAGCGACACTCGTGTTACCCTTTGTTTGAAAGTCCACCTTTGGCTTGGTCTTTCTTTTTCGAGTTCGCCTTCGGTCGTCCTCGTATTATCTTGGGTTTGAAAGTCCACCTTCGGCTTGTTCTTTCTTTTCGAGTTCCCCTTCGGCCGTCCTCGCGTTACCTTTTATTTGAAAGCTTACCTTCGGCTTAGTCTTTCTTTTCGAGTTTGCCTTTGGCCGTCCTCGTATTATTTTGTTGTTGGAAAGTCCACCTACGGCTTAGTTTTTCTTTTCGAGTTCGCCTTCGACCGTCCTCGTGTTACCCTTTGTTTGAAAGTCCACCTTCGGCTTGGTCTTTCTTTTTCGAGTTCGCCTTCGGCCGTCCTCGTATTATCTTGGGTTTGAAAGTCCACCTTCGGCTTGGTCTTTCTTTTCGAGTTCGCCTTCGGCCATCCTCGTGTTACCCTTTGTTTGAAAGTCCACCTTCGGCTTGGTCTTTCTTTTTCGAGGTCGCCTTTGACAGTCCTCGTATTATCTTGGGTTTGAAAGTCCACATTCGGTTTGGTCTTTCTTTTCGAGTTCGCCTTTTGCCGTCCACGTGTTACCCTTTTTTTGAATTTCCACCTTCGGCTTGGTCTTTCTTTTTCGAGTTTGCCTTCGGCCTTCCTCGTATTAGCTTGGGTTTGAAAGTACACCTTCGGCTTGGTCTTTCTTTTTGAGTTCGCCTTCGGCCGTCCTCACGTTACCCTTTGTTTGAAAGTCTACTTTCGGCTTAGTCTTTCTTTTCGATTTCGGCTTCGGCCGTCCTCGTATTATTTTGTTGTTGGAAAGTCCACCTTCGGCTTGGTCTTTTTTTTTGAGTTCGCCTTCGGCCGTCCACGTGTTACCCATTGTTTGAAAGTCTAACTTCGGATTAGTCTTTCTTTTCGAATTCGCCTTCGGTCGTTCTCGTTTTAGTTCGGGTTTGAAAGTCCACCTTCGGCTTGGTCTTTCTTTTCGAGTTCGCCTTCGGCCGTCCTCGTGTTACCCATTGTTTAAAAGTCCACCTTTGGCTTGGGCTTTCTTTTCGAGTTCGCCTTCGGCCGTCCTCGTATTATTTTGTTGTTTGAAAGTCCACCTAATTAAATTTCACATCTTAAGCTTCAAAACCATAGCAAGAACTCCTCCATTGGATTAAAATTAAAGGAGTTATGATTGTTCAAAGTTGATAGGCAAGCAGGTCATGGGCAAGCTGGCTCGGAGTAAAATCATCAAACACCTTGTGTGCATGCAGTGTTCAAGTTCATGGCCAATTATCTCTATGATGGATTCTTCAAATGAAAAAATGTTCAACATGAGTTTTGTTCCTCTCAATATCCTCTACAACTTTGATGTTGGGGAATTTTTCATATGATCAATCATTTGGGAGATATTTAGGGTCAAAGTAGGGACCTCAACCTGATTCATTCACACGAATGGAGGCGCTGGGCATGAACCAAGTCAGGCTGGCCAGCCATTCAGTTATGACTACACACTTTCATGGATATTTTTAAGCATGTTAAAGGCTTTCATTGTGATGGTTCTCAACACCAAACTTGTTATACTCCATGAGCTCTTTCTAAAAACCTCCAATTTAATTCATTTGGTTCAATATGCTTGGAATTATTCCTCTTCAAAGTCATCACCATGAAAGAGGTCAAGTGCTCGTGTCATGTTGTTATGTTTGCCAACAAAGTTTAAAAGGAAGACAGGTTGCATTGTTGTTGTTATATCATGTGCATAATATTACCTTTTAAAGCCAAACAAACAAATCACATACATACATACTCATGTACTCATCTTTACTTAAAATGTCCAAACCAAAAAAGAAACAACTTGTATGACAAGCTGCTGCAAGTTCATTGAAACCATCATCACCTTTCATCATGATCATACCATAAGCTTCCATGCTCTCTCTCTACACATAAACTAAAACCCGAGCTAATCTTAACCTTACACTCACTCTCAATTTTCAATTTCAACTTCACTCACCTTCTAACCAACTCAACCATAGTTCTAACTGTTAACCATAACAGTTAGAACTTAACTCAACATATATGAACAAAACCCTAATGGAATTTCACAATAACTTGATTCATTCTTCACTCTCCTTCATTTTTCACACTCTCTCTCTCAAAGTTCTCTCTCTCACGAAGCTTCATCTTCATCACTCTCCTCTGCATTTTCCATCATTCTTCATCAAGAATCATCGATGGAGTAAGCAAAGGAACAGAATCTGCATCTTGATTTTCACATCATCGTCCACTAATTCTCAAGTAATCTGAATTTTTGCATTACCTTTATTTGGCAGGTTTGAAGATCAAGCAAGCAAGGGAACCTCACCTCTGGTATTCTTTGCTCCAAAGCTTCATTCAACACAGGTTTTTCTTCATTCTTTACTTGCATTCGTTTTTGTGCATTTAAGTCGTTTTTACCTGTTTTGGAGCTCAATAGGAGCAATGTGAACTCTGTCTAGTTGATAGGCACCTTAGGTGCATAGATCTCAAATTCTAGGGCAAAATGTTTGGCTTCGAGTTGCTTTGTGAGTGCTGTGTTAGTGAATTCTAATGGGGGATTGGAGATCTACGTGGTGAGGCAAGCATTTTGATGTATGATTTGTGTGTTTCTGTGATGTTTGGAACTTGAACACGGCGGAGGCTCGCCGGAGAAGACGACCAGAGTCTTCTCCGGCCACCTGAAACTTTAACTTTGCATAAACCCTAGCCATTTTCCAGTTTAAGTCATGGTCGTTGATGACTTTTGATCCAACGCTTTTCATGGTGCCAGCACATTAATGAGGGAGGCTCTCCCTCACGTTCTATTTTTCAGATCTTTTTGAATCACGTGTGCGCGTTTCATCCTATTTTATCATGTGCGTTCATCCTAAGCCACATGATTGCCTTACTTTGCCTGATCATCACGTTTGACCTGATCCTATGGCTATTATTGAGTCAATGGTTTTGACTGAGCCACATGGCATGAACCCTTAGACCCCCACGCGTGTGGGCTGGGTCTTCTCTTGTTATCTGCACCCCCTATCCTGGGCCCATACGCAGTTTGAAATGGATTTTTGCTATCCATACACCCCTGGCTCTTTTTATTTGATTTTAATTTCTTTTTTTCATATTTGTTTTCATTTTAATTTTTAAAAATACTTTTGAACACATAAGAATTCCAAATAAATTCATGAAGCATCCCTGTACCTTTAACTAATTTTTTCATTTTTATTTTTCATTTTTGGTTTATTTTAATATTTTTTGTGAATTTTCCAATGTGATGCATTGTGTATGATCTTTGTTCATGATCCATGTTGAATTGGTGAATTGTTTGACATAGTTGTGAGTTGAATTTTCATATAAAAATTGATACATGCTTTTGTGACATCTTGAGGCACTTTGTACAATTTTTTTGGATTTTTAAAAGCAGTTTTGATTGATGTTTCAATGTCACATTTGTGTATAATGCTTGTGTTACTTGTGTGAACTTGTGAAGCATGTTTGAGTATGAGTCTTAATGAGTTTTGATCCATTCTTTTGAGACATGTTTTTTTGCTATTTACACTTCAATGTACTTGCATATTTCAATTTTCTTGACCTCTTAACATGTTATTTGTGAATTCATAAATGCACCTTTGTTTATGTGAATGTTATTGAACATGTGCTAGAGTTTTGAAGTGCATTTTATGCAATCTTGTGTGATACTTGTTGAGACCTTTTGATACATGTTATGTGAATATTATAGGTCCTTATTCTCATATTATAGATCATTACTTGTTCATCTTGGATTGACTTGTATGCCTTTGTTTGAACTTGAATTGTCTTGTGGACTTGTGCTTTTCTTGTTACAGACTTTGATGGTTTGATTTCATTAATGCTGGTGTGATCTTGAATGTCTATTTAAACTTGATTCATGTTATGTTTGTGATCATTCTCAATCATATAACATGATTTCTAAGTGCGTTTTGCATATTTCATAAGTTCATGAACATTTAGTACTTGTTTGACTTTACTTGTACATGTTTGCTTAAACTTTTGAACTTGCATTAACATGAAATGTGTGTGAGTTTTGTATGCTCATTCTTGCATTATAAATGTCATATCATACAACATATGCTATTGACTTGCATTCATTTCCAAGTATGTTCATCTTGCCTCTTCATTCTTTACTTGTGTTACAAGTTATGCATGTTTGATTGAACTTAAGTGGTATTTTGTTTTCACTTCTTCTTGCTTCATCTTCTCTAATGCTTGCATTCATGATTCACATGCCATCTTAATGACATCTCCATACCTTCATAAATGTCATTCAATTCTGACTTTTATGTTTGTATTTTCATTTATTCATGTTTATGATTCATATGCTTTCATCTTGCATAGTTAGTACATAACTTGCCTTTGTATGATCTTTTGATGCATAGTTTGACATTGTTTGGTTTCATTTGGCATGTTAACCTTAGTAGGATACCATGACATGTACCTACTGCCCTTGGATGGTTCTTAACCCTTAGGACCCTTTCCTCTTAGTTCAAACTTTGTTTACTTCTTATGTTGTTTTCTTAAAACAACTAGCATGGTTTGCTTTACTTTTTATCACTTGTATTCAATACTTGTATTTATTTTGTGCTAACCTTTTGTATAGGGGCAGAGGTAAGACATATGAGTATGTGGATGCTTATCCATGCTCATTCCTTCTTTCATCTCTCATCTCTTTTACATTCTCTTTTGTGTATGGATTACATGATATAATGCTTGTTTGAACAACTCTCTCACACCCCTTTGGGATCTTAGCTTAACCTTAATTTTGGATTAAGGTAAGGTAAGGTAAGCATTAGGTAATGCAATCCCTACTTGTTCTTTAGGTAGTTTCTTTTCTTACCTCAACTATAGGGCCACCTTTGCATGATAACAGTAGGATAGAATTCCCCTTAGTGTTTTCTTTTCCTTGAGTCCTCTCTTCTCTCTCTTAAAGAAAAATCTCAAAAAACACTTAATAATTAAAAGTGTGCTTCGTGTGCCACGAGCCTTAAGTACATAGTATACTTTTTTGCGCGAGGTGTGTGACTCGTTACGCAAAGTACTTACTACGTCATAGACTTTAACACGAGGCATACCGCAAACAAAAAAAATCAAAACACTTTTGGTTAAAAAAACACAAAAACAAACTCAAACCTTTTCATCCTTCGAGATTGTTAAGTTTCAAATCATTTTCAGAAAAGGGCACGTTACTTCCGTCTTGCCGCAAACAGGCATCGACCCTAGCTGCCGGACGCGAACTTAACGTCGGTCATAAAAAACACTCACCGACCTTGTTAGGTCGAACTACAACTGCTTTGATTTCCTCTCTCTGGTTAGATTGAGGATATGTAGGCACAAGACGACGATGTCTTGGCGAGCAACCTCCCCCCTTAGTTGGTGTCCGAACTACGTTGACTCTGACTTTCCCACTACACGAGGGAATACGTAGGCATAGGACGGTGATGTCCTATCGAGTGACTTCCTTTTCTTTTCTTTTTTGTTTCTTCGTTCTTTTCTGTTCCCATTTCTTCTCCTTTTTAGTAGTAGCGGAGCTCCAGATGACGACACCCTTTGATCGAGACAACAAGCGTGGATCCCATCGAGTACGATGGATGCGTGGGGGTGATAATACCTTCCCCTCGCATAACCGACTCCCTTACCTGTTTCCCTTGGTCGTGAGACCATGCTTTTCTTTTCCCTCAGGTTTATGCAGTGTTTGCTTTCCCACTATTGGGATAAATACACATTGCTGGCGACTCTGTTTCCGCGCCACTTTTACGTTTGTACCTGGATGAAAATCCTGGGAGCGACAGTGGGGTCCTCTTCGAATACCACCCATTTGTTCCCTGCGATATACTCTCTCTGAGGGTGTCGAGGAGGATTAGGCACACCAAAGAAATCTGCAAGGCACGTCATCTGCGCAACCATTTGCTGATTGGTCTGGGTAGTATTTTGAATTAAAGGTTGAAAGATCTCCCCCATGGTTTGGGACATCATATGGACCATTTGTTGGTTGCATTCGTTCATTTGCTGCCATAAATAGGCTGCAATGGTGTTCGTCAAGCCTGGCATTTGGGTTGAATATCCTATTCCTAAATATTGGTTTTGACCCATATTTACTCCAGACCCCGATCCTTGTAAATGTGATGTCATTATGGGCTCAGAATACACTGGGGGTGAGTTTTTCAAATTCATCATCATGGAAGTTGGCATTCCATAAGGCTGTTCTCAACCATTTAAGGGCATTGAAAAACCTGGTGGTGGAAACTGTCGATAAGTAGATGTTCCTATCGGAGGGGGAGTCAATGGGGGTCCCCTTGGCCCAACATACATCAAAATTGGTTCAGTATGGGGAATGGAATGTGTTGGTGTAGAACTTGCCATAGATGGCATAGTTTCAGATACAGACGCAAGAACAGTGGCTCCTCCAGTCGAAGACCCTGGGGTTGGTTCAACATTGACACCTGATGTAGTTTGAGGATTTGAACTATTTGGCTAGTTAGCACTTGCCATTTTCCTCGTATATTTTTTTTTGGCCTCTCTTCGTTTGTTGTGGCTACCTTTCCACTTCTTAATAACATACAACAAAATACTTAACACAAAAAGGATATTCAAATCACAGAGTTCTATGTTTTGCAATAAATGCTATTTAGCACGGGTCCCATTGGGCGTTCCAATTTGTTTACAGGGAAAAATAGCAAACAACCGCTGGTCTATAAATTTCACGTAAAACTTAATGACTTGCAGGATCGACAACACAAATCCTAGGACATGTGCTAAATTAATTTCTTTTATAAACAGGTGTATTTCGACAGAGTAAAGAAGTGAAAAAAGGATTTCTTCAAGAAACTTAAAGTAACTGAAAAGTAAAAAGTCTTTTAAAAAGGACTAAGTCGAAAAGACTGGTAAATGTGTAAATTAAACTTGCATGAAATGAAAAGAGACTTTTAATAAAAGGAACTTAGTAAATTGCATTGAATCATAAAAAATGGTGTTACTCCAACATACATTTTCACACGCTCGTTTCTCTACGCTGGTACTTTGAGCACACTGAATTTTGTATACAATGGAACACCCCTAAATTATTCCTAAGAATCACTATTTATAATGGTAGAAAATAACTACCCACTAACGGGTCATCAATCAGGACGAAACACTTGGCTTCGTGCCTGCCTTGGGCTCTTGGATGAACACCACATATCCCACTTCAGAATTGGATAGAAATAATTGTTCCCTCCTATTTTTGAATTTAAAACCTTCGCGTCGAACGACATTTCCTAATCCTCGGTTGAAAATTCTTCCAAAATCTTAGAAATATTTCTAAGTCTTTTAAATCTTCTCTCTTCTGCAGAAAAATAGCTTTCGACCAGATTTTCTTATAGCCACACTTCTGTCGAAGCCTCTTGGGAGAGATTCTTATCCCAATATTAGACGTCGAAATTAGGAGCTAACAATAGTACCAGAAAAGATCTCCCTGAAGCTCACCCAAAAACTGACTAGGGTGTCAGCTCTGATACCAATTGAAATTTGGCACTCTAACACAAGTTAATACGATGTCCTCGCATCAGAAAATAATGTCAAGACAGATGTTACAACATCTTCTGTCGACAGAACTACTAAACCAGACTGAAAATAAATTGCAGAAATATAAATAACAAAGTCAATTGGTAACCCAGTTCGGTGCAATATCACCTACATATGGGGGCATCCAAGCCACGAAAGAAATTCACTATGATAACATTAGTTCAAAGCTAAACTCCCCAATTTACAACTTCTCGCCTAATCACTACCTTGTGCAACTTCTACCTAAAAACCTTCTAGATATGAGATCCCCCTCTCACTTCTTAATTAGTCACAGTCCCATTGACAATACCTCAAGAAAATAAAAAGAGGAAGAATACTCTCCCAACTACAATTCTTAGTTTTTCTTACAAGCTTCAACTAAGAACAATACACTCTTACTTAAAAGCTTTAGAGTGGACAATAAACAATACACAATCCGTCCACTTGAATGTATCAAAAGATACAAAGGGTGACTTACGAAGTCACACTAAAGAGACTCTCAAAACCTAAGATTCTAAAACCTCCCCTAATTTTTACAAAAGTGAAAGTCGTATCTTCATTAGATTTAGGTTTCTCTTTAAATACTCCTTAGCAGTCCATGGGCTTCAAAATCTTCACCCAAATATTGCTTGATCCACACGCTGAGAGCTGCATCAATTATACAGAGAAAGTCTCCTTAAATCTTGGAACAAATCATCATGTTTCCTAAATTGTCTCAACAACCAATTTTAGAAACTTATGCACAGTTGGAGATCAAATCAAATGTTCCAGATTAAATCTTCTTGACCTGCGAAAATAAGTGAGATATATCTCCAAAAAAAATCTCACAAAATCAAATCAAATCTGTCTAGAATAAAACTGCAGCCTGTAATGATGTACTGGTACAGCATGTCAAAACATATGTCTTCAATGTTGACAGACCAACAAGTTAGAACATTTCACACAACATTTTGTTGTGAACCATGTTTTAGCAAAATTGCTGGCAATCCTAAAACCATGGATCTAACAATATGTAAAATAATTTTACACTGTGATTCAAAAGAAAACCAACAGTTTTCCATATCATTAAAAAAAAGGGGGCTTCTATAGTGAAGTCACACAATTGACTTCTTTAATGAAGTCACTTTAATCACCCAATAGAAAAAAGACCTAAGCCACATCAGCTTTATAATGCAGTAAATTTACAGTGGGTAATTTTCAAAATAAAGTTTTAAGTATTGCATATCAGTCCCTATTCATTTAATAATAATTTACAAAATAAAAATAACTTTTATTAAATTTTAATATTTTTTAAACAAAAATCATTCGTTTTTCTTCTTCCTTCTCCCAACTTCAGAGTTCAAACACCTTATTCAGCTTCTTCCTTCTCCCAATTGAAGAATTCAAAATTGCAATTAAACTCTGCAACTCATCCTGTTCTTCAAACTCCAAATCCTTAAATTTCACCTACCTTTTCTTCGAACTCTAAATCCTGTTCTTCGAACTCCTTCTTCATCAGTCTCCCACACAATTTCGTAATTGTGTTCATGTACAGTTATAGTGTCGTATTGGTTGTGGTTTTCATCAGATCGTATATGTTCGTGTAATTCGTATTGGTTGTGGTTTTCATCAGATCGTATATGTTGTCGTCTCCTTTCACAGGTAATTGTTCATATCCATCCCAATATGTATATTTTCCCAAAATTAATTAAATTTTACTTTTTATACATAAATTATTGAATTGGGTTTAAGGATTTGTATTTCAAGTTGAAGTTGATTAGAAATCTTACCAGAAATAATCACTTTGGGGATTAGGTTTGTATCTTATGAAACTCGTATGTTTTGAAATGGATTTGAATTCCTACCTTGAAATTATGTAATTGGGGATTAAGGTTTGTATTCATGAAATTAATGGATTCTGAAATTAAATTGAATTAACCAGAAATTATGTAATTGTGGATTAGGAATTGTATTTTATCATAAAATTCTGAATTTTTTTTTGCATTGAATTGGGAGATAGTTAAATAAGATTCGTTCAATTGAATCTTTAGGGTTTGACTTGAATTATGAGTTTATATTTTGATGTTGTGTTTTTGAGTTATTAGCATTTGAATTGAAATGTGAAATTAGATTGTGGTATTATTCAAATTTAGTTTATGTGCTGTTTTGAATTACTTTGATCATTTATCTTCACATTTTCCGCAGTTAAGTAATGGATGCAATATCTCCACTCTATTCCATGTAAGGAAGGTTTTGTCCAGAGACCCAATTTCTCCTTACTTTTTTGTTACTTGTGAGGGTGTTTTGTCCAGCTTGCTTATGGAGGCCTCGAAGAACAAGCAGATCCATGGAGTCAAGGTAGCCAGGAAAGCTCCCATAATATCTCACATGTTTTTCGATGACGATTGTCTCCTCTTTGCTAGAGCCAATGAAGTTGAAGCTGACCGTATCAAAGATATCCTTCAGGCCTACAAAGATGCTTCAGGGAAAAGAATGAATACTGATGAATCTGAGGTTTCTTTTAGCAGGAACTTAGAGGAGGACACTAGAGAGAGGATTCGCAGCAAACTAGGCTTCAAAGGAGTGACATTCCATGCGAGGTATCTTGGCCTCCCAGTAGTGATTGGTAGGTCTAAAAGGGAGGACATCTATGTCTTAATTCCATGGTTCACACATGATTGGACATCATCTATGTCTCAATTCCATGGTTCACACATGCTTGGACATCATCTATGTCTCAATTTCATGGTTCACACATGGTTGGACATCATCTATGACTCTAAACCATGGTTCACACATGATTGGACATCATGTATATCTTACTTCCATGGTTCACACATGATTGGACATCATCTATGTCTCAATTCTATAGTTCACACATGATTGGACATCATCTATGACTCTAAACCATGGTTCACACATGATTGGGCATCATCTATGTCTCAATTCCATGGTTCACAAATGCTTGGACATCATTTATGACTCTGAACCATGGTTCACACATGGTTGGACATCATCTATGACTCTTAACCATGGTTCACACATGATTGGACATCATCTATGTCTAAATTCCATGTTTCACATATGATTGGACATCATTTATGACTTTGAACTATGGTTCACACATGATTATACATCATCTATGTCTCAATTCAATGGTTCACACATGCTTGGACATCATCTATGACTCTGAACCATGGTTCACACATGGTTAGACATCATCTATGTCTAAATTCCATGGTTCACACATGATTGGACATCATCGATGACTCTAAACTATGGTTCACACATGATTGGACATCATCAATGTCTCAATTCCATGGTTCACACACGCTTGGACATCATCTATGACTCTGAACCACGGTTCTCACATGGTTGGACATCATCTATGTCTAAATTCCATGGTTCACTCATGATTGGACATCATCGATGACTATGAACTATGGTTCACACATGATTGGATATCATCTATGTCTCAATTCCATGGTTCACACATGCTTGGACATCATCTATGTCTCAATTCCATGGTTCACACATGGTTGTACATTATCTATGACTCTGAACCATGGTTCACACATGATTGGACATCATCTATGTTTCACTTCCATGGTTCACACATGATTGGACATCATCTATGTCTCAATTCCATGGTTCACACATGATTGAACATCATCTATGACTCTGAACAATGGTTCACACATGATTGGACATCATATATGTCTCAATTCCGTGGTTCACACATGCTTGGACATCATTTATGACTCTCAACCTTGGTTCACACATGAAATGACATCATCTATGACTCTGAACTATAGTTCACACATGATTTGACATCATCTATGTCTCAATTCCCCGGTTCACACATGCTTGGACATGATCTGTGACTCTGAACCATGGTTCACACATGGTTGGACGTCATCTATGTCTAAATTCTATGGTTCACACATGATTGGACATCATCGATGACTCTGAACTATGGTTCACACATGATTGGACATCATTAATATCTCAACTCCATGGTTCAAACATGCTTGGACATCATCTATGACTCTGAACCACGGTTCACACATGGTTAGACATCATCTATGTCTAAATTCCATGGTTCACACATGATTTGACATCATCGATGACTCTGAACTATGGTTCACACATGATTGGACATCATCAATGTCTCAATTCCATGGTTCACACACGCTTGGACATCATCTATGACTCTGAAGCACGGTTCTCACATGGTTGGACATCATCTATGTCTAAATTCCATGGTTCACTCATGATTGGATATCATCGATGACTCTGAACTATGGTTCACACATGATTGGACATCATCTATGTCTCAATTCCATGGTTCACACATGCTTGGACATCATCTATGTCTCAATTCCAGTTTCACACATGGTTGTACATCATCTATGACTCTGAACCATGGTTCACACATGATTGGACATCATCTATGTTTCACTTCCATGGTTCACACATGATTGGACATCATCTATGTCTCAATTCCATGGTTCACACATGATTGGACATCATCTATGACTCTGAACCATGGTTCACACATGATTGGACATCATATATGTCTCAATTCCGTGGTTCACACATGCTTGGGCATCATTTATGACTCTCAACCATGGTTCACACATGAAATGACATCATCTATGACTCTGAACTATAGTTCACACATGATTTGACATCATCTATGTCTCAATTCCACGGTTCACACATGCTTGGACATGATCTGTGACTCTGAACCATGGCTCACACATGGTTTGACATCATCTATGTCTAAATCCATGGTTCACTCATTATTGGACATCATCGATGACTCTGAATTATGGTTTACACATGATTGGACATCATCTATGTCTCAATTCCATGGTTCACACATGGTTGGACATCTTCTATGTCTCAATTTCATGGTTCACACATGGTTGGACATCATCTATGACTCTAAAGCATTGTTCACACTTGATTGGACATCATCTATGTCTTACTTCCATGGTTCACACATGATTGGACATCATCTATGTCTCAATTCCATAGTTCACACATGATTGGATATCATCTATGACTCTAAACCATGGTTCACACATGATTGGACATCATCTATGTCTCAATTCCATGGTTTACACATGCTTGGACATCATTTATGACTCTGAACCATGGTTCACACATGGTTGGACATCATCTATGACTCTTACCCATGGTTCACACATGATTGGACATCATCTATGTCTAAATTCCATGGTTCACATATGATTGGACATCATCTATGACTTTTAACTATGGTTCACACATGATTATACATCATCTATGTCTCAATTCAATGGTTCACACATGCTTGGACATCATCTATGACTCTGAACCATGGTTCACACATGGTTAGACATCATCTATGTCTAAATTCCATGGTTCACACATGACTGGACATCATCCATGACTCTGAACTATGGTTCACACATGATTGGACATCATCAATGTCTCAATTCCATGGTTCACACACGCTTGGACATCATCTATGACTCTGAACTATGGTTCACGCATGATTGGACATCATCTATGTCTCAATTCCACGGTTCACACATGCTTGGACATGATCTGTGACTCTGAACCATGGTTCACACATGGTTGGACGTCATCTATGTCTAAATTCCATGGTTCACACTTGATTGGACATCATCGATGACTCTGAACTACGGTTCACACATGATTGGACATCATTAATGTCTCAATTCCATGGTTCAAACATGCTTGGACATCATCTATGACTCTGAACCACGGTTCACACATGGTTAGACATCATCTATGTCTAAATTCCATGGTTCACACATGATTTGACATCATCGATGACTCTGAACTATGGTTCACACATGATTGGACATCATCAATGTCTCAATTCCATGGTTCACACATGCTGGGACATCATCTATGACTCTGAACCACGGTTCTCACATGGTTTGACATCATCTATGTCTAAATTCCATGGTTCACTCATGATTGGACATCATCGATGACTCTGAACTATGGTTTACACATGATTGGACATCATCTATGTCTCAATTCCATGGTTCACACATGCTTGGACATCTTCTATGTCTCAATTTCATGGTTCACACATGGTTGGACATCATCTATGACTTTAAAGCATGGTTCACACATGATTGAACATCATCTATGTCTTAATTCCATGGTTCACACATGATTGGACATCATCTATGTCTCAATTCCATGGTTTGCACATGCTTGGACATCATTTGTGACTCTGAACCATGGTTCACACATGGTTGGACATCATCTATGACTCTTAACCATGGTTCACACATGATTGGACATCATCTATGTCTAAATTCCATGGTTCACATATGATTGGATATCTTCTATGACTTTGAACTTTGGTTCACACATGATTATACATCATCTATGTCTCAATTCCACGGTTCACACAAGGTTGGACATGATCTGTGACTCTGAACCATGGTTCACACATGGTTGGACGTCATCTATGTCTAAATTCTATGGTTCACACATGATTGGACATCATCGATGACTCTGAACTATGGTTCACACATGATTGGACATCATTAATGTCTCAACTCCATGGTTCAAACATGCTTGGACATCATCTATGACTCTGAACCACGGTTCACACATGGTTAGACATCATCTATGTCTAAATTCCATGGTTCACACATGATTTGACATCATCGATGACTCTGAACTATGGTTTACACATGATTGGACATCATCTATGTCTCAATTCCATGGTTCACACATGCTTGGACATCTTCTATGTCTCAATTTCATGGTTCACACATGGTTGGACATCATCTATGACTCTAAAGCATTGTTCACACATGATTGGACATCATCTATGTCTTACTTCCATGGTTCACACATGATTGGACATCATCTATGACTCTGAACCATGGTTCACACATGATTGGACATCATCTATGTTTCACTTCCATGGTTCACACATGATTGGACATCGTCTATGTCTCAATTCCATGGTTCACACATGATTGGACATCATCTATGACTCTGAACCATGGTTCACACATGATTGGACATCATATATGTCTCAATTCCATGGTTCACACATGCTTGGACATCATTTATGACTCTCATCCATGGTTCACACATGGTTGGACATCATCTATGTCTAAATTCCACGGTTCACACATGATTGGACATCATCTATGACTCTGAACTATGGTTCACACATGATTGGACATCAACTATGTCTCAATTCCACGGTTCACACATGCTTGGACATGATCTGTGACTCTGAACCATGGTTCACACATGGTTGGACGTCATCTATGTCTAAATTCTATGGTTCACACATGATTGGACATCATCGATGACTCTGAACTATGGTTCACACATGATTGGACATCATTAATGTCTCAACTCCATGGTTCAAACATGCTTGGACATCATCTATGACTCTGAACCACGGTTCACACATGGTTAGACATCATCTATGTCTAAATTCCATGGTTCACACATGATTTGACATCATCGATGACTCTGAACTATGGTTCACACATGATTGGACATCATCAATGTCTCAATTCCATGGTTCACACATGCTTGGACATCATCTATGACTCTGAACCACGGTTCTCACATGGTTTGACATCATCTATGTCTAAATTCCATGGTTTACTCATGATTGGACATCATCTATGTCTCAATTCCATGATTGGACATCATCGATGACTCTGAACTATGGTTTACACATGATTGGACATCATCTATGTCTCAATTCCATGGTTCACACATGCTTGGACATCTTCTATGTCTCAATTTCATGGTTCACACATGGTTGGACATCATCTATGACTCTAAAGCATTGTTCACACATGATTGGACATCATCCATGTCTTACTTCCATAGTTCACACATGATTGGACATCATCTATGTCTCAATTCCATAGTTCACACATGATTGGACATCATCTATGACTCTAAACCATGGTTCACACATGACTGGACATCATCTATGTCTCAATTCCATGGTTTACACATGCTTGGACATCATTTGTGACTCTGAACCATGGTTCACACATGGTTGGACATCATCTATGACTCTTAACCATGGTTCACACATGATTAGACATCATCTATGTCTAAATTCCATGGTTCACATATGATTGGACATCATCTATGACTTTTAACTATGGTTCACACATGATTATACATCATCTATGTCTCAATTCAATGGTTCACACATGCTTGGACATCATCTATGACTCTGAACCATGGTTCACACATGGTTAGACATCATCTATGTCTAAATTCCATGGTTCACACATGACTGGACATCATCCATGACTCTGAACTATGGTTCACACATGATTGGATATCATCAATGTCTCAATTCCATGGTTCACACACGCTTGGACATCATCTATGACTCTGAACTATGGTTCACACATGATTGGACATCAACTATGTCTCAACTCCACGGTTCACACATGCTTGGACATGATCTATGACTCTGAACCATGGTTCACACATGGTTGGACATCATCTATGTCTAAATTCCATGGTTCACTCATGATTGGACATCATCGATGACTCTGAACTATGGTTTACACATGATTGGACATCATCTATGTCTCAATTCCATGGTTCACACATGCTTGGACATCTTCTATGTCTCAATTTCATGGTTCACACATGGTTGGACATCATCTATGACTTTAAAGCATGGTTCACACACGATTGAACATCATCTATGTCTTACTTCCATGGTTCACACAAGATTGGACATCATCTATGTCTCAATTCCATAGTTCACACATGATTGGACATCATCTATGACTCAAAACCATGGTTCACACATGAATGGACATCATCTATGTCTCAATTCCATGGTCTGCACATGTTTGGACATCATTTGTGACTCTGAACCATGGTTCACACATGGTTGGACATCATCCATGACTCTTAACCATGGTTCACACATGATTGGACATCATCTATGTCTAAATTCCATGGTTCACATATGATTGGATATATTCTATGACTTTGAACTTTGGTTCACACATGATTATACATCATCTATGTCTCAATTCAATGGTTCACACATGCTTGGACATCATCTATGACTCTGAACCACGGTTCACACATGGTTAGACATCATCTATGTCTAAATTCCATAGTTCACACATGATTGGACATCATCGATGACTCTGAACTATGGTTCACACATGATTGGACATCATCAATGTCTCAATTCCATGGTTCACACACGCTTGGACATCATCTATGACTCTGAACCACGGTTCTCACATGGTTGGACATCATCTATGTCTAAATTCCATGGTTCACTCATGATTGGACATCATTGATGACTCTGAACTATGGTTCACACATGATTGGACATCATCTATGTCTCAATTCCATGGTTCACACATGCTTGGACATCATCTATGTCTCAATTCCATGGTTCACACATGGTTGTACATCATCTATAACTCTGAACCATGGTTCACACATGATTGGACATCATCTATGTTTCACTTCCATGGTTCACACATGATTGGACATCGTCTATGTCTCAATTCCATGGTTCACACATGATTGGACATCATCTATGACTCTGAACCATGGTTCACACATGATTGGACATCATATATGTCTCAATTCCATGGTTCACACATGCTTGCACATCATTTATGACTCTCATCCATGGTTCACACATGGTTGGACATCATCTATGTCTAAATTCCACGGTTCACACATGATTGGACATCATCTATGACTCTGAACTATGGTTCACACATGATTGGACATCAACTATGTCTCAATTCCACGGTTCACACATGCTTGGACATGATCTGTGACTCTGAACCATGGTTCACACATGGTTGGACGTCATCTATGTCTAAATTCTATGGTTCACACATGATTGGACATTATCGATGACTCTGAACTATGGTTCACACATGATTGGACATCATTAATGTCTCAACTCCATGGTTCAAACATGCTTGGACATCATCTATGACTCTGAACCACGGTTCACACATGGTTAGACATCATCTATGTCTAAATTCCATGGTTCACACATGATTTGACATCATCGATGACTCTGAACTATGGTTCACACATGATTGGACATCATCAATGTCTCAATTCCATGGTTCACACATGCTTGGACATCATCTATGACTCTGAACCACGGTTCTCACATGGTTTGACATCATCTATGTCTAAATTCCATGGTTCACTCTTTATTGGACATCATCGATGACTCTGAACTATGGTTTACACATGATTGGACATCATCTTTGTCTCAATTCCATGGTTCACACATGCTTGAACATCTTCTATGTCTCAATTTCATGGTTCACACATGGTTGGACATCATCTATGACTCTAAAGCATTGTTCACACATGATTGGACATCATCTATGTCTTACTTCCATAGTTCACACATGATTGGACATCATCTATGTCTCAATTCCATAGTTCACACATGATTGGACATCATCTATGACTCTAAACCATGGTTCACACATGATTGGACATCATCTATGTCTCAATTCCATGGTTTACACATGCTTGGACATCATTTGTGACTCTGAACCATGGTTCACACATGGTTGGACATCATCTATGACTCTTAACCATGGTTCACACATGATTGGACATCATCTATGTCTAAATTCCATGGTTCACATATGATTGGACATCATCTATGACTTTTAACTATGGTTCACACATGATTATACATCATCTATGTCTCAATTCAATGGTTCACACATGCTTGGACATCATCTATGACTCTGAACCATGGTTCACTCATGGTTAGACATCATCTATGTCTAAATTCCATGGTTCACACATGACTGGACATCATCCATGACTCTGAACTATGGTTCACACATGATTGGACATCATCAATGTCTCAACTCCTTGGTTCACACACGCTTGGACATCATCTATGACTCTGAACTATGGTTCACACATGAATAGACATCAACTATGTCTCAATTCCATGGTTCACACATGCTTGGACATGATCTGTGACTCTGAACCATGGTTCACACATGGTTGGACATCATCTATGTCTAAATTCCATGGTTCACTATGATTGGACATCATCGATGACTCTGAACTATGGTTTACACATGATTGGACATCATCTATGTCTCAATTCCATGGTTCACACATGCTTGGACATCTTCTATGTCTCAATTTCATGGTTCACACATGGTTGGACATCATCTATGACTTTAAAGCATGGTTCACACATGATTGAACATCATCTATGTCTTACTTCCATGGTTCACACATGATTGGACATCATCTATGTCTCAATTCCGTAGTTCATACATGATTGGACATCATCTATGACTCAAAACCATGGTTCACACATGAATGGACATCATCTATGTCTCAATTCCATGGTTTGCACATGCTTGGACATCATTTGTGACTCTGAACCATGGTTCACAAATGGTTGGACATCATCTATGACTCTTAACCATGGTTCACACATGATTGGACATCATCTATGTCTAAATTCCATGGTTCACATATGATTGGATATCTTCTGTGACTTTGAACTTTGGTTCACACATGATTATACATCATCTATGTCTCAATTCAATGGTTCACACATGCTTGGACATCATCTATGACTCTGAACCACGGTTCACACATGGTTAGACATCATCTATGTCTAAATTCCATGGTTCACACATGATTGGACATCATCGATGACTCTGAACTATGGTTCACACATGATTGGACATCATCAATGTCTCAATTCCATGGTTCACACACGCTTGGACATCATCTATGACTCTGAACCACGGTTCTCACATGGTTGGACATCATCTATGTCTAAATTCCATGGTTCACTCATGATTGGACATCATCGATGACTCTGAACTATGGTTCACACATGATTGGACATCATCTATGTCTCAATTCCATGGTTCACACATGCTTGGACATCATCTATGTCTCAATTCCATGGTTCACACATGGTTGTACATCATCTATGACTCTGAACCATGGTTCACACATGATTGGACATCATCTATGTTTCACTTCCATGGTTCACACATGATTGGACATCGTCTATGTCTCAATTCCATGGTTCACACATGATTGGACATCATCTATGACTCTGAACCATGGTTCACACATGATTGGACATCATATATGTCTCAATTCCATGGTTCACACATGCTTGGACATCATTTATGACTCTCATCCATGGTTCACACATGGTTGGACATCATCTATGTCTAAATTCCACGGTTCACACATGATTGGACATCATCTATGACTCTGAACTATGGTTCACACATGATTGGACATCAACTATGTCTCAATTCCACGGTTCACACATGCTTGGACATGATCTGTGACTCTGAACCATGGTTCACACATGGTTGGATGTCATCTATGTCTAAATTCTATGGTTCACACATGATTGGACATCATCGATGACTCTGAACTATGGTTCACACATGATTGGACATCATTAATGTCTCAACTCCATGGTTCAAACATGCTTGAACATCATCTATGACCCTGAACCACGGTTCACATATGGTTAGACATCATCTATGTCTAAATTCCATGGTTCACACATGATTTGACATCATCGATGACTCTGAACAATGGTTCACACATGATTGGACATCATCAATGTCTCAATTCCATGGTTCACACATGCTTGGACATCATCTATGACTCTGAACCACGGTTCTCACATGGTTTCACATCATCTATGTCTAAATTCCATGGTTCACTCTTTATTGGACATCATCGATGACTCTGAACTATGGTTTACACATGATTGGACATCATCTATGTCTCAATTCCATGGTTCACACATGCTTGGACATCTTCTATGTCTCAATTTCATGGTTCACACATGGTTGGACATCATCTATGACTCTAAAGCATTGTTCACACATGATTGGACATCATCTATGTCTTACTTCCATGGTTCACACATGATTGGACATCATCTATGTCTCAATTCCATAGTTCACACATGATTGGACATCATCTATGACTCTAAACCATGGTTCACACATGATTGGACATCATCTATGTCTCAATTCCATGGTTTATACATGCTTGGACATCATTTATGACTCTGAACCATGGTTCACACATGGTTAGACATCATCTATGACTCTTAACCATGGTTCACACATGATTGGACATCATCTATGTCTAAATTCCATGGTTCACATATGATTGGACATCATCTATGACTTTTAACTATGGTTCACACATGATTATACATCATCTATGTCTCAATTCAATGGTTCACACCTGCTTGGACATCATCTATGACTCTGAACCATGGTTCACACATGGTTAGACATCATCTATGTCTAAATTCCATGGTTCACACATGACTGGACATCATCCATGACTCTGAACTATGGTTCACACATGATTGGACATCATCAATGTCTCAATTCCATGGTTCACACACGCTTGGACATCATCTATGTCTCTGAACCACGGTTCTCACATGGTTGGACATCATCTATGTCTAAATTCCATGGTTCACTCATGATTGGACATCATCGATGACTCTGAACTATGGTTCACACATGATTGGACATCATCTATGTCTCAATTCCATGGTTCACACATGCTTGGACATCATCTATGTCTCAATTCCATGGTTCACACATGGTTGTACATCATCTATGACTCTGAACCATGGTTCACACATGATTGGACATCATCTATGTTTCACTTCCATGGTTCACACATGATTGGACATCATCTATGTCTAAATTCCACGGTTCACACATGATTGGACATCATCTATGACTCTGAACTATGGTTCACACATGATTGGACATCAACTATGTCTCAATTCCACGGTTCACACATGCTTGGACATGATCTGTGACTCTGAACCATGGTTCACACATGGTTGGATGTCATCTATGTCTAAATTCTATGGTTCACACATGATTGGACATCATCGATGACTCTGAACTATGGTTCACACATGATTGGACATCATTAATGTCTCAACTCCATGGTTCAAACATGCTTGGACATCATCTATGACCCTGAACCACGGTTCACATATGGTTAGACATCATCTATGTCTAAATTCCATGGTTCACACATGATTTGACATCATCGATGACTCTGAACAATGGTTCAGACATGATTGGACATCATCTATGTCTAAATTCCATGGTTCACATATGATTGGACATCATCTATGACTTTTAACTATGGTTCACACATGATTATACATCATCTATGTCTCAATTCAATGGTTCACACATGCTTGGTCATCATCTATGACTCTGAACCATGGTTCACACATGGTTAGACATCATCTATGTCTAAATTCCATGGTTCACACATGACTGGACATCATCCATGACTCTGAACTATGGTTCACACATGATTGGACATCATCAATGTCTCAATTCCATGGTTCACACACGCTTGGACATCATCTATGACTCTGAACCACGGTTCTCACATGGTTGGACATCATCTATGTCTAAATTCCATGGTTCACTCATGATTGGACATCATCGATGACTCTGAACTATGGTTCACACATGATTGGACATCATCTATGTCTCAATTCCATGGTTCACACATGCTTGGACATCATCTATGTCTCAATTCCATGGTTCACACATGGTTGTACATCATCTATGACTCTGAACCATGGTTCACACATGATTGGACATCATCTATGTTTCACTTCCATGGTTCACACATGATTGGACATCATCTATGTCTAAATTCCACGGTTCACACATGATTGGACATCATCTATGACTCTGAACTATGGTTCACACATGATTGGACATCAACTATGTCTCAATTCCACGGTTCACACATGCTTGGACATGATCTGTGACTCTGAACCATGGTTCACACATGGTTGGATGTCATCTATGTCTAAATTCTATGGTTCACACATGATTGGACATCATCGATGACTCTGAACTATGGTTCACACATGATTGGACATCATTAATGTCTCAACTCCATGGTTCAAACATGCTTGGACATCATCTATGACCCTGAACCACGGTTCACATATGGTTAGACATCATCTATGTCTAAATTCCATGGTTCACACATGATTTGACATCATCGATGACTCTGAACAATGGTTCAGACATGATTGGACATCATCAATGTCTCAATTCCATGGTTCACACATGCTTGGACATCATCTATGACTCTGAACCACGGTTCTCACATGGTTTCACATCATCTATGTCTAAATTCCATGGTTCACTCTTTATTGGACATCATCGATGACTCTGAACTATGGTTTACACATGATTGGACATCATCTATGTCTCAATTCCATGGTTCACACATGCTTGGACATCTTCTATGTCTCAATTTCATGGTTCACACATGGTTGGACATCATCTATGACTCTAAAGCATTGTTCACACATGATTGGACATCATCTATGTCTTACTTCCATGGTTCACACATGATTGGACATCATCTATGTCTCAATTCCATAGTTCACACATGATTGGACATCATCTATGACTCTAAACCATGGTTCACACATGATTGGACATCATCTATGTCTCAATTCCATGGTTTTCTACATGCTTGGACATCATTTATGACTCTGAACCATGGTTCACACATGGTTAGACATCATCTATGACTCTTAACCATGGTTCACACATGATTGGACATCATCTATGTCTAAATTCCATGGTTCACATATGATTGGACATCATCTATGACTTTTAACTATGGTTCACACATGATTATACATCATCTATGTCTCAATTCAATGGTTCACACATGCTTGGACATCATCTATGACTCTGAACCATGGTTCACACATGGTTAGACATCATCTATGTTTAAATTCCATGGTTCACACATGACTGGACATCATCCATGACTCTGAACTATGGTTCACATATGATTGGACATCATCAATGTCTCAATTCCATGGTTCACACACGCTTAGACATCATCTATGACTCTGAACTATGGTTCACACATGATTGGACATCAACTATGTCTCAATTCCACGGTTCACACATGCTTGGACATGATCTGTGACTCTGAACCATGGTTCACACATGGTTGGACATCATCTATGTCTAAATTCCATGGTTCACTCATGATTGGACATCATCGATGACTCTGAACTATGGTTTACACATGATTGGACATCATCTATGTCTCAATTCCATGGTTCACACATGCTTGGACATCTTCTATGTCTCAATTTCATGGTTCACACATGGTTGGACATCATCTATGACTTTAAAGCATGGTTCACACATGATTGAACATCATCTATGTCTTACTTCCATGGTTCACACATGATTGGACATCATCTATGTCTCAATTCCATAGTTCACACATGATTGGACATCATCTATGACTCAAAACCATGGTTCACACATGAATGGACATCATCTATGTCCCAATTCCATGGTTTGCACATGCTTGGACATCATTTGTGACTCTGAACCATGGTTCACACATGGCTGGACATCATCTATGACTCTTAACCATGGTTCACACATGATTGGACATCATCTATGTCTAAATTCCATGGTTCACATATGATTGGATATCTTCTATGACTTTGAACTTTGGTTCACACATGATTATACATCATCTATGTCTCAATTCAATGGTTCACACATGCTTGGACATCATCTATGACTCTGAACCACGGTTCACACATGGTTAGACATCATCTATGTCCAAATTCCATGGTTCACACATGATTGGACATCATCGATGACTCTGAACTATGGTTCACACATGATTGGACATCATCAATGTCTCAATTCCATGGTTCACACACGCTGGAACATCATCTATGACTCTGAACCACGGTTCTCACATGGTTGGACATCATCTATGTCTAAATTCCATGGTTCACTCATGATTGGACATCATCGATGACTCTGAACTATGGTTCACACATGATTGGACATCATCTATGTCTCAATTCCATGGTTCACACATGCTTGGACATCATCTATGTCTCAATTCCATGGTTCACACATGGTTGTACATCATCTATGACTCTGAACCATGGTTCACACATGATTGGACATCATCTATGTTTCACTTCAATGGTTCACACATGATTGGACATCGTCTATGTCTCAATTCCATGGTTCACACATGATTGGACATCATCTAGGACTCTGAACCATGGTTCACACATGATTGGACATCATATATGTCTCAATTCCATGGTTCACACATGCTTGGACATCATTTATGACTCACAACCATGGTTAACACATGGTTGGACATCATCTACGTCTAAATTCCACGGTTCACACATGATTGGACATCATCTATGACTCTGAACTATGGTTCACACATGATTGGACATCAACTAGGTCTCAATTCCACGGTTCACACATGCTTGGACATGATCTGTGACTCTGAACCATGGTTCACACATGGTTGGACGTCATCTATGTCTAAATTCTATGGTTCACACATGATTGGACATCATCGATGACTCTGAACTATGGTTCACACATGATTGGACATCATTAATGTGTCAACTCCATGGTTCAAACATGCTTGGACATCATCTATGACTCTGAACCACGGTTCACACATGGTTAGACATCATCTATGTCTAAATTCCATGGTTCACACATGATTTGACATCATCGATGACTCTGAACTATGGTTCACACATGATTGGACATCATCAATGTCTCAATTCCATGGTTCACACATGCTTGGACATCATCTATGACTCTAAACCACGGTTCTCACATGGTTTGACATCATCTATGTCTAAATTCCATGGTTCACTCTTTATTGGACATCATCGATGACTCTGAACTATGGTTTACACATGATTGGACATCATCTATGTCTCAATTCCATGGTTCACACATGCTTGGACATCTTCTATGTCTCAATTTCATGGTTCACACACGGTTGGACATCATCTATGACTCTAAAGCATTGTTCACACATGATTGGACATCATCTATGTCTTACTTCCATGGTTCACACATGATTGGACATCATATATGTCTCAATTCCATAGTTCACACATGATTGGACATCATCTATGACTCTAAACCATGGTTCACACATGATTAGACATCATCTATGTCTCAATTCCATGGTTTACACATGCTTGGACATCATTTATGACTCTGAACCACGGTTCACACATGGTTGGACATCATCTATGACTCTTAACCATGGTTCACACATGATTGGACATCATCTATGTCTAAATTCCATGGTTCACATATGATTGGACATCATCTATGACTTTTAACTATGGTTCACCCATGATTATACATCATCTATGTCTCAATTCAATGGTTCACACATGCTTGGACATCATCTATGACTCTGAACCATGGTTCACACATGGTTAGACATCATCTATGTCTCAATTCCATGGTTCACACATGCTTGGACATCATCTATGTCTCAATTCCATGGTTCACACATGGTTGTACATCATCTATGACTCTGAACCATGGTTCACACATGATTGGACATCATCTATGTTTCACTTCAATGGTTCACACATGATTGGACATCGTCTATGTCTCAATTCCATGGTTCACACATGATTGGACATCATCTAGGACTCTGAACCATGGTTCACACATGATTGGACATCATATATGTCTCAATTCCATGGTTCACACATGCTTGGACATCATTTATGACTCACAACCATGGTTCACACATGGTTGGACATCATCTACGTCTAAATTCCACGGTTCACACATGATTGGACATCATCTATGACTCTGAACTATGGTTCACACATGATTGGACATCAACTATGTCTCAATTCCACGGTTCACACATGCTTGGACATGATCTGTGACTCTGAACCATGGTTCACACATGGTTGGACGTCATCTATGTCTAAATTCTATGGTTCACACATGATTGGACATCATCGATGACTCTGAACTATGGTTCACACATGATTGGACATCATTAATGTCTCAACTCCATGGTTCAAACATGCTTGGACATCATCTATGACTCTGAACCACGGTTCACACATGGTTAGACATCATCTATGTCTAAATTCCATGGTTCACACATGATTCGACATCATCGATGACTCTGAACTATGGTTCACACATGATTGGACATCATCAATGTCTCAATTCCATGGTTCACACATGCTTGGACATCATCTATGACTCTAAACCACGGTTCTCACATGGTTTGACATCATCTATGTCTAAATTCCATGGTTCACTCTTTATTGGACATCATCGATGACTCTGAACTATGGTTTACACATGATTGGACATCATCTATGTCTCAATTCCATGGTTCACACATGCTTGGACATCTTCTATGTCTCAATTTCATGGTTCACACATGGTTGGACATCATCTATGACTCTAAAGCATTGTTCACACATTATTGGACATCATCTATGTCTTACTTCCATGGTTCACACATGATTGGACATCATATATGTCTCAATTCCATAGTTCACACATGATTGGACATCATCTATGACTCTAAACCATGGTTCACACATGATTGGACATCATCTATGTCTCAATTCCATGGTTTACACATGCTTGGACATCATTTATGACTCTGAACCATGGTTCACACATGGTTGGACATCATCTATGACTCTTAACCATGGTTCACACATGATTGGACATCATCTATGTCTAAATTCCATGGTTCACATATGATTGGACATCATCTATGACTTTTAACTATGGTTCACACATGATTATACATCATCTATGTCTCAATTCAATGGTTCACACATGCTTGGACATCATCTATGACTCTGAAGCATGGTTCACACATGGTTAGACATCATCTATGTCTAAATTCCATGGTTCACACATGACTGGACATCATCCATGACTCTGAACTATGGTTCACACATGATTGGACATCATTAATGTCTCAATTCCATGGTTCACACACGCTTGGACATCATCTATGACTCTGAACTATGGTTCACACATGATTGGACATCATCTATGTCTCAATTCCACGGTTCACACATGCTTGGACATGATCTGTGACTCTGAACCGTGGTTCACAGATGGTTGGACGTCATCTATGTCTAAATTCCATGGTTCACACTTGATTGGACGTCATCGATTACTCTGAACTATGGTTCACACATGATTGGACATCATTAATGTCTCAATTCCATGGTTCAAACATGCTTGGACATCATCTATGACTCTGAACCACGGTTCACACATGGTTAGACATCATCTATGTCTAAATTCCATGGTTCACACATGATTTGACATCATCGATGACTCTGAACTATGGTTCACACATGATTGGACATCATCAATGTCTCAATTCCATGGTTCACACATGCTTGGACATCATCTATGACTCTGAACCACGGTTCTCACATGGTTTGACATCATCTATGTCTAAATTCCATGGTTCACTCATGATTGGACATCATCGATGACTCTGAACTATGGTTTACACATGATTGGACATCATCTATGTCTCAATTACATGGTTCACACATGCTTGGACATCTTCTATGTCTCAATTTCATGGTTCACACATGGTTGGACATCATCTATGACTTTAAAGCATGGTTCACACATGATTGAACATCATCTATGTCTTACTTCCATGGTTCACACATGATTGGACATCATCTATGTCTCAATTCCATAGTTCACACATGATTGGACATCTTCTATGACTCTAAACCATGGTTCACACATGAACGGACATCATCTATGTCTCAATTCCATGGTTTACACATGCTTGGACATCATTTATGACTCTGAACCATGGTTCACACATGGTTGGACATCATCTATGACTCTTAACCATGGTTCACACATGATTGGACATCATCTATGTCTAAATTCCATGGTTCACATATGATTGGACATCATCTATGACTTTTAACTATGGTTCACACATGATTATACATCATCTATGTCTCAATTCAATGGTTCACACATGCTTGGACATCATCTATGACTCTGAAGCATGGTTCACACATGGTTAGACATCATCTATGTCGAAATTCCATGGTTCACACATGACTGGACATCATCCATGACTCTGAACTATGGTTCACACATGATTGGACATCATCAATGTCTCAATTCCATGGTTCACACACGCTTGGACATCATCTATGACTCTGAACTATGGTTCACACATGATTGGACATCATCTATGTCTCAATTCCACGGTTCACACATGCTTGGACATGATCTGTGACTCTGAACCGTGGTTCACAGATGGTTGGACGTCATCTATGTCTAAATTCCATGGTTCACACTTGATTGGACGTCATCGATGACTCTGAACTATGGTTCACACATGATTGGACATCATTAATGTCTCAATTCCATGGTTCAAACATGCTTGGACATCATCTATGACTCTGAACCACGGTTCACACATGGTTAGACATCATCTATGTCTAAATTCCATGGTTCACACATGATTTGACATCATCGATGACTCTGAACTATGGTTCACACATGATTGGACATCATCAATGTCTCAATTCCATGGTTCACACATGCTTGGACATCATCTATGACTCTGAACCACGGTTCTCACATGGTTTGACATCATCTATGTCTAAATTCCATGGTTCACTCATGATTGGACATCATCGATGACTCTGAACTATGGTTTACACATGATTGGACATCATCTATGTCTCAATTACATGGTTCACACATGCTTGGACATCTTCTATGTCTCAATTTCATGGTTCACACATGGTTGGACATCATCTATGACTTTAAAGCATGGTTCACACATGATTGAACATCATCTATGTCTTACTTCCATGGTTCATACATGATTGGACATCATCTATGTCTCAATTCCATAGTTCACACATGATTGGACATCATCTATGACTCTAAACCATGGTTCACACATGAATGGACATCATCTATGTCTCAATTCCATGGTTTACACATGCTTGGACATCAATTATGACTCTGAACCATGGTTCACACATGGTTGGACATCATCTATGACTCTTAACCATGGTTCACACATGATTGGACATCATCTATGTCTAAATTCCATGGTTCACATATGATTGGACATCTTCTATGACTTTGAACTTTGGTTCACACATGATTATACATCATCTATGTCTCAATTCAATGGTTCACACATGCTTGGACATTATCTATGACTCTGAACCATGGTTCACACATGGTTAGACATCATTTATGTCTAAATTCCATGGTTCACACAAGATTGGACATCATCGATGACTCTGAACTATGGTTCACACATGATTGGACATCATCAATGTCTCAATTCCATGGTTCACACACGCTTGGACATCATCTATGACTCTGAACCACGGTTCTCACATGGTTGGACATCATCTATGTCTAAATTCCATGGTTCACTCATGATTGGACATCATCGATGACTCTGAACTATGGTTCACACGTGATTGGACATCATCTATGTCTCAATTCCATGGTTCACACATGCTTGGACATCATCTATGTCTCAATTCCATGGTTCACACATGGTTGTACATCATCTATGACTCTGAACCATGGTTCACACATGATTGGACATCATCTATGTTTCACTTCCATGGTTGACACACGATTGGACATCGTCTATGTCTCAATTCCATGGTTCACACATGATTGGACATCATCTATGACTCTGAACCATGGTTCACACATGATTGGACATCATATATGTCTCAATTCCATGGTTCACACATGCTTGGACATCATTTATGACTCTCAACCATGGTTCACACATGGTTGGACATCATATATGTCTAAATTCCACGATTCACACATGATTGGACATCATCTATGACTCTGAACTATGGTTCACACATGATTGGACATCAACTATGTCTCAATTCCACGGTTCACACATGCTTGGACATGATCTGTGACTCTGAACCATGGTTCACACATGGTTGGACGTCATCTATGTCTAAATTATATGGTTCACACATGATTGGTCATCATCGGTGACTCTGAACTATGGTTCACACATGATTGGACATCATTAATGTCTCAACTCCATGGTTCAAACATGCTTGGACATCATCTATGACTCTGAACCACGGTTCACACATGGTTAGACATCATCTATGTCTAAATTCCATGGTTCAGACATGATTTGACATCATCGATGACTCTGAACTATGGTTCACACATGATTGGACATCATCAATGTCTCAATTCCATGGTTCACACATGCTTGGACATCATCTATGACTCTGAACCACGGTTCTCACATGGTTTGACATCATCTATGTCTAAATTCCATGGTTCACTCATTATTGGACATCATCGATGACTCTGAACTATGGTTTACACATGATTGGACATCATCTATGTCTCAATTCCTGATTCACACATGCTTGGACATCTTCTATGTCTCAATTTCATGGTTCACACATGGTTGGACATCATCTATGACTCTAAAGCATTGTTCACACATGATTGGACATTATCTATGTCTTACTTCCATGGTTCACACATGATTGGACATCATCTATGTCTCAATTCTATAGTTCACACATGATTGGACATCATCTATGACTCTAAACCAGGGTTCACACATGATTGGACATCATCTATGTCTCAATTCCATGGTTTACACATGCTAGGACATCATTTATGACTCTGAACCATGGTTCACACATGGTTGGACATCATCTATGACTCTTAAGCATTGTTCACACATGATTGGACATCATCTATGTCTAAATTCCATGGTTCACATATGATTGGACATCGTCTATAACTTTTAACTATGGTTCACACTTGATTATACATCATCTATGTCTCAATTCAATGGTTCACACATGCTTGGACATCATCTATGACTCTGAACCATGGTTCACACATGGTTAGACATCATCTATGTCTAAATTCCATGGTTCACACATGACTGGACATCATCCATGACTCTGAACTATGGTTCACACATGATTGGACATCATCAATGTCTCAATTCCATGGTTCACACACGCTTGGACATCATCTATGACTCTGAACTATGGTTCACACATGATTGGACATCATCTATGTCTCAATTCCACGGTTCACACATGCTTGGACATGATCTGTGACTCTGAACCATGGTTCACACATGGTTGGACGTCATCTATGTCTAAATTCCATGGTTCACACTTGATTGGACATCATCGATGACTCTGAACTATGGTTCACACATGATTGGACATCATTAATATCTCAATTCCATGGTTCAAACATGCTTGGACATCATCTATGACTCTGAACCACGGTTCACACATGGTTAGACATCATCTATGTCTAAATTCCATGGTTCACACATAATTTGACATCATCGATGACTCTGAACTATGGTTCACACATGATTGGACATCATTAATGTCTCAATTCCATGGTTCACACATGCTTGGACATCATCTATGACTCTGAACCACGGTTCTCACATGGTTTGATATCATCTATGTCTAAATTCTATGGTTCACTCATGATTGGACATCATCGATGACTCTGAACTATGGTTTACACATGATTGGACATCATCTATGTCTCAATTCCATGGTTCACACATGCTTGGACATCTTCTATGTCTCAATTTCATGGTTCACACATGGTTGGACATCATCTATGACTTTAAAGCATGGTTCACACATGATTGGACATCATTTATGTCTTACTTCCATGGTTGACACATGATTGGACATCATCTATGTCTCAATTCCATAGTTCACACATGATTGGACATCATCTATGACTCTAAACCATGGTTCACACATGAATAGACATCATCTATGTCTCAATTCCATGGTTTACACATGCTTGGACATCATTTATGACTCTGAACCATGGTTCACACATGGTTGGACATCATCTATGACTCTTAACCATGGTTCACAAATGATTGGACATCATCTATATCTAAATTCCATGGTTCACATATGATTGGACATCTTCTATGACTTTGAACTATGGTTCACACATGATTATACATCATCTATGTCTCAATTCAATGGTTCACACATGCTTGGACATCATCTATGACTCTAAACCATGGTTCACACATGGTTAGACATCATCTATGTCTAAATTCCATGGTTCACACATGATTGGACATCATCGATGACTCTGAACTATGGTTCACACATGATTGGACATCATCAATGTCTCAATTCCATGGTTCACACACGCTTGGACATCATCTATGACTCTGAACCGCGGTTCTCACATGGTTGGACATCATCTATGTCTAAATTCCATGGTTCACTCATGATTGGACATCATCGATGACTCTGAACTATGGTTCACACATGATTGGACATCATCTATGTCTCAATTCCATGGTTCACACATGCTTGGACATCATCTATGTCTCAATTCCATGGTTCACACATGGTTGTACATCATCTATGACTGTGAACCATGGTTCACACATGATTAGACATCATCTATGTTTCACTTCCATGGTTCACACATGATTGGACATCGTCTATGTCTCAATTCCATGGTTCACACACGATTGGACTTCATCTATGACTCTGAACCATGGTTCACACATGATTGGACATCATATATGTCTCAATTCCATGGTTCACACATGCTTCGACATCATTTATGACTCTCAACCATGGTTCACACATGGTTGGACATCATATATGTCTAAATTCCACGGTTCACACATGATTGGACATCATCTATGACTCTGAACTATGGTTCACACATAATTGGACATCAACTATGTCTCAATTCCACGGTTCACACATGCTTGGACATGATCTTTGACTCTGAACCATGGTTCACACATGGTTGGACGTCAGCTATGTCTAAATTCTATGGTTCACACATGATTGGACATCATCGACGACTCTGAACTATGGTTCACACATGATTGGACATCATTAATGTCTCAACGCCATGGTTCAAACATGCTTGGACATCATCTATGACTCTGAACTATGGTTCACACATGATTGGACATCATCTATGTCTCAATTCCACGGTTCACACATGCTTGGACATGATCTGTGACTCTGAACCATGGTTCACACATGGTTGGACGTCATCTATGTCTAAATTCCATGGTTCACACTTGATTGGACATCATTGATGACTCTAAACTATGGTTCACACATGATTGGACATCATTAATATCTCAATTCCATGGTTCAAACATGCTTGGACATCATCTATGACTCTGAACCACGGTTCACACATGGTTAGACATCATCTATGTCTAAATTCCATGGTTCACACATGATTTGACATCATCGATGACTCTGAACTATGGTTCACACATGATTGGACATCATCAATGTCTCAATTCCATGGTTCACACATGCTTGGACATCATCTATGACTCTGAACCACGGTTCTCACATGGTTTGATATCATCTATGTCTAAATTTCATGGTTCACTCATGATTGGACATCATCGATGACTCTGAACTATGGTTTACACATGATTGGACATCATCTATGTCTCAATTCCATGGTTCACACATGCTTGGACATCTTCTATGTCTCAATTTCATGGTTCACACATGGTTGGACATCATCTATGACTTTAAAGCATGGTTCCCACATGATTGGACATCATCTATGTCTTACTTCCATGGTTCACACATGATTGGACATCATCTATGTCTCAATTCCATAGTTCACACATGATTGGACATCATCTATGACTCTAAACCATGGTTCACACATGAATGGACATCATCTATGTCTCAATTCCATGGTTTACACATGCTTGGACATCATATATGACTCTGAACCATGGTTCACACATGGTTGGACATCATCTATGACTCTTAACCATGGTTCACAAATGATTGGACATCATCTATATCTAAATTCCATGGTTCACATATGATTGGACATCTTCTATGACTTTGAACTATGGTTCACACATGATTATACATCATCTATGTCTCAATTCAATGGTTCACACATGCTTGGACATCATCTATGACTCTAAACCATGGTTCACACATGGTTATACATCATCTATGTCTAAATTCCATGGTTCACACATGATTGGACATCATCGATGACTCTGAACTATGGTTCACACATGATTGGACATCATCAATGTCTCAATTCCATGGTTCACACACGCTTGGACATCATCTATGACTCTGAACCGCGGTTCTCACATGGTTGGACATCATCTATGTCTAAATTCCATGGTTCACTCATGATTGGACATCATCGATGACTCTGAACTATGGTTCACACATGATTGGACATCATCTATGTCTCAATTCCATGGTTCACACATGCTTGGACATCATCTATGTCTCAATTCCATGGTTCACACATGGTTGTACATCATCTATGACTGTGAACCATGGTTCACACATGATTGGACATCATCTATGTTTCACTTCCATGGTTCACACATGATTGGACATCGTCTATGTCTCAATTCCATGGTTCACACATGATTGGACTTCATCTATGACTCTGAACCATGGTTCACACATGATTGGACATCATATATGTCTCAATTCCATGGTTCACACATGCTTCGACATCATTTATGACTCTCAACCATGGTTCACACATGGTTGGACATCATATATGTCTAAATTCCACGGTTCACACATGATTGGACATCATCTATGACTCTGAACTATGGTTCACACATAATTGGACATCAACTATGTCTCAATTCCACGGTTCACACATGCTTGGACATGATCTGTGACTCTGAACCATGGTTCACACATGGTTGGACGTCATCTATGTCTAAATTCTATGGTTCACACATGATTGGACATCATCGACGACTCTGAACTATGGTTCACACATGATTGGACATCATTAATGTCTCAACTCCATGGTTCAAACATGCTTGGACATCTTCTATGACTCTGAACCACGGTTCTCACATGGTTTGACATCATCTATGTCTAAATTCCATGGGTCACTCATTATTGGACATCATCGATGACTCTGAACTATGGTTTACACATGATTCGACATCATCTATGTCTCAATTCCATGGTTCACACATGCTTGGACATCTTCTATGTCTCAATTTCATGGTTCACACATGGTTGGACATCATCTATGACTCTAAAGCATTGTTCACACATGATTGGACATCATCTATGTCTTACTTCCATGGTTCACACATGATTGGACATCATCTATGTCTTAATTCCATAGTTCACACATGATTGGACATCATCTAAGACTCTAAACCATGGTTCACACATGATTGGACATCATCTATGTCTCAATTCCATGGTTTACACATGCTTGGACATCATTTATGACTCTGAACCATTGTTCACACATGGTTGGACATCATCTATGACTCTTAACCATGGTTCACACATGATTGGACATCATCTATGTCTAAATTCCATGGTTCACATATGATTGGACATCATCTATGACTTTTAACTATGGTTCACACATGATTATACATCATCTATGTCTCAATTCAATGGTTCACACATGCTTGGACATCATCTATGACTCTAAACCATGGTTCACACATGGTTAGACATCATATATGTCTAAATTCCATGGTTCACACATGACTAGACATCATCCATGACTCTGAACAATGGTTCACACATGATTGGACATCATCAATGTCTCAATTCCATGGTTCACACACGCTTGGACATCATCTATGACTCTGAACTATGGTTCACACATGATTGAAAATCATCTATGTCTCAATTCCACGGTTCACACATGCTTGGACATGATCTGTGACTCTGAACCATGGTTCACACATGGTTGGACGTCATCTATGTCTAAATTCCATGGTTCACACTTGATTGGACATCATCGATGACTCTGAACTATGGTTCACACATGATTGGACATCATTAATGTCTCAATTCCATGGTTCAAACATGCTTGGACATCATCTATGACTCTGAACCACGGTTCACACATGGTTAGACAGCATCTATGTCTAAATTCCATGGTTCACACATGATTTGACATCATCGATGACTCTGAACTATGGTTCACACATGATTGGACATCATCAATGTCTCAATTCCATGGTTCACACATGCTTGGACATCATCTATGACTCTGAACCATGGTTCTCACGTGGTTTGATATCATCTATGTCTAAATTCCATGGTTCACTCATGATTGGACATCATCGATGACTCTGAACTATGGTTTACACATGATTGGACATCATCTATGTCTCAATTCCATGGTTCACACATGCTTGGACATCTTCTATGTCTCAATTTCATGGTTCACACATGGTTGGACATCATCTATGACTTTAAATCATGGTTCACACATGATTGGACATCATCTATGTCTTACTTCCATGGTTCACACATGATTGGACATCATCTATGTCTCAATTCCGTAGTTCACACATGATTGGACATCATCTATGACTCTAAACCATGGTTCACACATGAATGGACATCATCTATGTCTCAATTCCATGGTTTACACATGCTTGGACATCATTTATGACTCTGAACCATGGTTCACACATGGTTGGACATCATCTATGACTCTTAACCATGGTTCACACATGATTGGATATCATCTATGTCTAAATTCCATGGTTCACATATGATTGGACATCTTCTATGACTTTGAACTATGGTTCACACATGATTATACATCATCTATGTCTCAATTCAATGGTTCACACATGCTTGGACATCATCTATGACTCTGAACCATGGTTCACACATGGTTAGACATCATCTATGTCTAAATTCCATGGTTCACACATGATTGGACATCATCGATGACTCTGAACTATGGTTCACACATGATAGGACATCATCAATGTCTCAATTCCATGGTTCACACACGCTTGGACATCATCTATGACTCTGAACCACGGTTCTCACATGGTTGGACATCATCTATGTCTAAATTCCATGGTTCACTCATGATTGGACATCATCTATGACTCTGAACTATGGTTCACACATGATTGGACATCATCTATGTCTCAATTCCATGGTTCACACATGCTTGGACATCATCTATGTCTCAATTCCATGGTTCACACATGGTTGTACATCATCTATGACTCTGAACCATGGTTCACACATGATTGGACATCATCTATGTTTCACTTCCATGGTTCACACATGATTGGACATCGTCTATGTCTCAATTCCATGGTTCACACATGATTGGACATCATCTATGACTCTGAACCATGGTTCACACATGATTGGACATCATATATGTCTCAATTCCATGGTTCACACATGCTTCGACATCATTTATGACTCTCAACCATGGTTCACACATGGTTGGACATCATATATGTCTAAATTCCACGGTTCACACATGATTGGACATCATCTATGACTCTGAACTATGGTTCACACATAATTGGACATCAACTATGTCTCAATTCCACGGTTCACACATGCTTGGACATGATCTGTGACTCTGAACCATGGTTCACACATGGTTGGACGTCATCTATGTCTAAATTCTATGGTTCACACATGATTGGACATCATCGACGACTCTGAACTATGGTTCACACATGATTGGACATCATTAATGTCTCAACTCTATGGTTCAAACATGCTTGGACATCTTCTATGACTCTGAACCACGGTTCTCACATGGTTTGACATCATCTATGTCTAAATTCCATGGGTCACTCATTATTGGACATCATCGATGACTCTGAACTATGGTTTACACATGATTGGACATCATCTATGTCTCAATTCCATGGTTCACACATGCTTGGACATCTTCTATGTCTCAATTTCATGGTTCACACATGGTTGGACATCATCTATGACTTTAAATCATGGTTCACACATGATTGGACATCATCTATGTCTTACTTCCATGGTTCACACATGATTGGACATCATCTATGTCTCAATTCCGTAGTTCACACATGATTGGACATCATCTATGACTCTAAACCATGGTTCACACATGAATGGACATCATCTATGTCTCAATTCCATGGTTTACACATGCTTGGACATCATTTATGACTCTGAACCATGGTTCACACATGGTTGGACATCATCTATGACTCTTAACCATGGTTCACACATGATTGGACATCATCTATGTCTAAATTCCATGGTTCACATATGATTGGACATCTTCTATGACTTTGAACTATGGTTCACACATGATTATACATCATCTATGTCTCAATTCAATGGTTCACACATGCTTGGACATCATCTATGACTCTGAACCATGGTTCACACATGGTTAGACATCATCTATGTCTAAATTCCATGGTTCACACATGACTGGACATCATCGATGACTCTGAACTATGGTTCACACATGATAGGACATCATCAATGTCTCAATTCCATGGTTCACACACGCTTGGACATCATCTATGACTCTGAACTATGCTTCACAGATGATTGAAAATCATCTATGTCTCAATTCCACGGTTCACACATGCTTGGACATGATCTGTGACTCTGGACCATGGTTCACACATGGTTGGACGTCATCTATGTCTAAATTCCATGGTTCACACTTGATTGGACATCATCGATGACTCTGAACTATGGTTCACACATGATTGGACATCATTAATGTCTCAATTCCATGGTTCAAACATGCTTGGACATCATCTATGACTCTGAACCACGGTTCACACATGGTTAGACAGCATCTATGTCTAAATTCCATGGTTCACACATGATTTGACATCATCGATGACTCTGAACTATGGTTCACACATGATTGGACATCATCAATGTCTCAATTCCATGGTTCACACATGCTTGGACATCATCTATGACTCTGAACCACGGTTCTCACGTGGTTTGATATCATCTATGTCTAAATTCCATGGTTCACTCATGATTGGACATCATCGATGACTCTGAACTATGGTTTACACATGATTGGACATCATATATGTCTCAATTCCATGGTTCACACATGCTTGGACATCTTCTATGTCTCAATTTCATGGTTCACACATGGTTGGACATCATTTATGACTTTAAATCATGGTTCACACAGGATTGGACATCATCTATGTCTTACTTCCATGGTTCACACATGATTGGACATCATCTATGTCTCAATTCCATAGTTCACACATGATTGGACATCATCTATGACTCTAAACCATGGTTCACACATGAATGGACATCATCTATGTCTCAATTCCATGGTTTACACATGCTTGGACATCATTTATGACTCTGAACCATGGTTCACACATGGTTGGACATCATCTATGACTCTTAACCATGGTTCACACATGATTGGACATCATCTATGTCTAAATTCCATGGTTCACATATGATTGGACATCTTCTATGACTTTGAACTATGGTTCACACATGATTATACATCATCTATGTCTCAATTCAATGGTTCACACATGCTTGGACATCATCTATGACTCTGAACCATGGTTCACACATGGTTAGACATCATCTATGTCTAAATTCCATGGTTCACACATGATTGGACATCATCGATGACTCTGAACTATGGTTCACACATGATAGGACATCATCAATGTCTCAATTCCATGGTTCACACACGCTTGGACATCATCTATGACTCTGAACCACGGTTCTCACATGGTTGGTCATCATCTATGTCTAAATTCCATGGTTCACTAATGATTGGACATCATCTATGACTCTGAACTATGGTTCACACATGATTGGACATCATCTATGTCTCAATTCCATGGTTCACACATGCTTGGACATCATCTATGTCTCAATTCCATGGTTCACACATGGTTGTACATCATCTATGACTCTGAACCATGGTTCACACATGATTGGACATCATCTATGTTTCACTTCCATGGTTCACACATGATTGGACATCGTCTATGTCTCAATTCCATGGTTCACACATGATTGGACATCATCTATGACTCTGAACCATGGTTCACACATGATTGGACATCATATATGTCTCAATTCCATGGTTCACACATGCTTCGACATCATTTATGACTCTCAACCATGGTTCACACATGGTTGGACATCATATATGTCTAAATTCCACGGTTCACACATGATTGGACATCATCTATGACTCTGAACTATGGTTCACACATAATTGGACATCAACTATGTCTCAATTCCACGGTTCACACATGCTTGGACATGATCTGTGACTCTGAACCATGGTTCACACATGGTTGGACGTCATCTATGTCTAAATTCTATGGTTCACACATGATTGGACATCATCGACGACTCTGAACTATGGTTCACACATGATTGGACATCATTAATGTCTCAACTCCATGGTTCAAACATGCTTGGACATCTTCTATGACTCTGAACCACGGTTCACACATGGTTAGACATCATCTATGTCTAAATTCCATGGTTCACACATGATTTGACATCATCGATGACTCTGAACTATGGTTCACACATGATTGGACATCATCAATGTCTCAATTCCATGGTTCACACATGCTTGGACATCATCTATGACTCTGAACCACGGTTCTCACATGGTTTGACATCATCTATGTCTAAATTCCATGGGTCACTCATTATTGGACATCATCGATGACTCTGAACTATGGTTTACACATGATTCGACATCATCTATGTCTCAATTCCATGGTTCACACATGCTTGGACATCTTCTATGTCTCAATTTCATGGTTCACACATGGTTGGACATCATCTATGACTCTAAAGCATTGTTCACACATGATTGGACATCATCTATGTCTTACTTCCATGTTTCACACATGATTGGACATCATCTATGTCTTAATTCCATAGTTCACACATGATTGGACATCATCTATGACTCTAAACCATGGTTCACACATGATTGGACATCATCTATGTCTCAATTCCATGGTTTACACATGCTTGGACATCATTTATGACTCTGAACCATTGTTCACACATGGTTGGACATCATCTATGACTCTTAACCATGGTTCACACATGATTGGACATCATCTATGTCTAAATTCCATGGTTCACATATGATTGGACATCATCTATGACTTTTAACTATGGTTCACACATGATTATACATCATCTATGTCTCAATTCAATGGTTCACACATGCTTGGACATCATCTATGACTCTGAACCATGGTTCACACATGGTTAGACATCATCTATGTCTAAATTCCATGGTTCACACATGACTGGACATCATCCATGACTCTGAACAATGGTTCACACATGATTGGACATCATCAATGTCTCAATTCCATGGTTCACACACGCTTGGACATCATCTATGACTCTGAACTATGGTTCACAGATGATTGAAAATCATCTATGTCTCAATTCCACGGTTCACACATGCTTGGACATGATCTGTGACTCTGAACCATGGTTCACACATGGTTGGACGTCATCTATGTCTAAATTCCATGGTTCACACTTGATTGGACATCATCGATGACTCTGAACTATGGTTCACACATGATTGGACATCATTAATGTCTCAATTCCATGGTTCAAACATGCTTGGACATCATCTATGACTCTGAACCACGGTTCACACATGGTTAGACAGCATCTATGTCTAAATTCCATGGTTCACACATGATTTGACATCATCGATGACTCTGAACTATGGTTCACACATGATTGGACATCATCAATGTCTCAATTCCATGGTTCACACATGCTTGGACATCATCTATGACTCTGAACCACGGTTCTCACGTGGTTTGATATCATCTATGTCTAAATTCCATGGTTCACTCATGATTGGACATCATCGATGACTCTGAACTATGGTTTACACATGATTGGACATCATCTATGTCTCAATTCCATGGTTCACACATGCTTGGACATCTTCTATGTCTCAATTTCATGGTTCACACATGGTTGGACATCATCTATGACTTTAAATCATGGTTCACACATGATTGGACATCATCTATGTCTTACTTCCATGGTTCACACATGATTGGACATCATCTATGTCTCAATTCCATAGTTCACACATGATTGGACATCATCTATGACTCTAAACCATGGTTCACACATGAATGGACATCATCTATGTCTCAATTCCATGGTTTACACATGCTTGGACATCATTTATGACTCTGAACCATGGTTCACACATGGTTGGACATCATCTATGACTCTTAACCATGGTTCACACATGATTGGACATCATCTATGTCTAAATTCCATGGTTCACATATGATTGGACATCTTCTATGACTTTGAACTATGGTTCACACATGATTATACATCATCTATGTCTCAATTCAATGGTTCACACATGCTTGGACATCATCTATGACTCTGAACCATGGTTCACACATGGTTAGACATCATCTATGTCTAAATTCCATGGTTCACACATGATTGGACATCATCGATGACTCTGAACTATGGTTCACACATGATAGGACATCATCAATGTCTCAATTCCATGGTTCACACACGCTTGGACATCATCTATGACTCTGAACCACGGTTCTCACATGGTTGGACATCATCTATGTCTAAATTCCATGGTTCACTCATGATTGGACATCATCTATGACTCTGAACTATGGTTCACACATGATTGGACATCATCTATGTCTCAATTCCATGGTTCACACATGCTTGGACATCATCTATGTCTCAATTCCATGGTTCACACATGGTTGTACATCATCTATGACTCTGAACCATGGTTCACACATGATTGGACATCATCTATGTTTCACTTCCATGGTTCACACATGATTGGACATCGTCTATGTCTCAATTCCATGGTTCACACATGATTGGACATCATCTATGACTCTGAACCATGGTTCACACATGATTGGACATCATATATGTCTCAATTCCATGGTTCACACATGCTTGGACATCATTTATGACTCTCAACCATGGTTCACACATGGTTGGACATCATCTATGTCTAAATTCCACGGTTCACACATGATTGGACATCATCTATGACTCTGAACTATGGTTCACACATGATTGGACATCATCTATGTCTCAATTCCACGGTTCACACATGCTTGGACATGATCTGTGACTCTGAACCATGGTTCACACATGGTTGGACGTCATCTATGTCTAAATTCTATGGTTCACACATGATTGGACATCATCGATGACTCTGACCTATGGTTCACACATGATTGGACATCATTAATGTCTCAACTCCATTGTTTAAATATGCTTGGACATCATCTATGACTCTGAACCACGGTTCACACATGGTTAGACATCATCTATGTCTAAATTCCATGGTTCACACATGATTTGACATCATCGATGACTCTGAACTATGGTTCACACATGATTGGACATCATCAATGTCTCAATTCCATGGTTCACACATGCTTGGACATCATCTATGACTCTGAACCACGGTTCTCACATGGTTTGACATCATATATGTCTAAATTCCATGGTTCACTCATTATTGGACATCATCTATGCCTCAATTCCATTGTTCACACATGCTTGGACATCTTCTATGTCTCAATTTCATGGTTCACACATGGTTGGACATCATCTATGACTCTAAAGCATTGTTCACACATGATTGGACATCATCTATGTCTTACTTCCATGGTTCACACATGATTGGACATCATCTATGTCTCAATTCCATAGTTCACACATGATTGGACATCATCTATGACTCTAAACCATGGTTCACACATGATTGGACATCATCTATGTCTCAATTCCATGGTTTACACATGCTTGGACATCATTTATGACTCTGAACCATGGTTCACACATGGTTGAACATCATCTATGACTCTTAACCATGGTTCACACATGATTGGACATCATCTATGTCTAAATTCCATGGTTCACATATGATTGGACATCATCTATGACTTTTAACTATGGTTCACACATGATTATACGTCATCTATGTCTCAATTCAATGGTTCACACATGCTTGGACATCATCTATGACTCTGAACCATGGTTCACACATGGTTAGACATCATCTATGTCTAAATTCCATGGTTCACACATGACTGGACATCATCCACGACTCTGAACTATGGTTCACACTTGATTGGACATCATCAATGTCTCAATTCCATGGTTCACACACGCTTGGACATCATCTATGACTATGAACTATGGTTCACACATGATTGGACATCATCTATGTCTCAATTCCACGGTTCACACATGCTTGGACATGATCTGTGACTTTGAACCATGGTTCACACATGGTTGGACGTCATCTATGTCCAAATTCCATGGTTCACACTTGATTGGACATCATCGATGACTCTGAACTATGGTTCACACATGATTGGACATCATTAATGTCTCAATTCCATGGTTCAAACATACTTGGACATCATCTATGACTCTGAACCACGTTTCACACATGGTTAGACATCATCTATTTCTAAATTCCATGGTTTACACATGATTTGACATCATCGATGACTCTGAACTATGGTTCACACATGATTGGACATCATCAATGTCTCAATTCCATGGTTCACACATGCTTGGACATCATCTATGACTCTGAACCACGGTTCTCACATGGTTTGACATCATATATGTCTAAATTCCATGGTTCACTCATTATTGGACATCATCGATGACTCTGAACTATGGTTTACACATGATTGGACATCATCTATGCCTCAATTCCATTGTTCACACATGCTTGGACATCTTCTATGTCTCAATTTCATGGTTCACACATGGTTGGACATCATCTATGACTCTAAAGCATTGTTCACACATGATTGGACATCATCTATGTCTTACTTCCATGGTTCACACATGATTGGACATCATCTATGTCTCAATTCCATAGTTCACACATGATTGGACATCATCTATGACTCTAAACCATGGTTCACACATGATTGGACATCATCTATGTCTCAATTCCATGGTTTACACATGCTTGGACATCATTTATGACTCTGAACCATGGTTCACACATGGTTGAAAATCATCTATGACTCTTAACCATGGTTCACACATGATTGGACATCATCTATGTCTAAATTCCATGGTTCACATATGATTGGACATCATCTATGACTTTTAACTATGGTTCACACATGATTATAAGTCATCTATGTCTCAATTCAATGGTTCACACATGCTTGGACATCATCTATGACTCTGAACCATGGTTCACACATGGTTAGACATCATCTATGTCTAAATTCCATGGTTCACACATGACTGGACATCATCCACGACTCTGAACTATGGTTCACACATGATTGGACATCATCAATGTCTCAATTCCATGGTTCACACACGCTTGGACATCATCTATGACTATGAACTATGGTTCACACATGATTGGACATCATCTATGTCTCAATTCCACGGTTCACACATGCTTGGACATGATCTGTGACTTTGAACCATGGTTCACACATGGTTGGACGTCATCTATGTCCAAATTCCATGGTTCACACTTGATTGGACATCATCGATGACTCTGAACTATGGTTCACACATGATTGGACATCATTAATGTCTCAATTCCATGGTTCAAACATACTTGGACATCATCTATGACTCTGAACCACGGTTCACACATGGTTAGACATCATCTATTTCTAAATTCCATGGTTCACACATGATTTGACATCATCGATGACTCTGAACTATGGTTCACACATGATTGGACATCATCAATGTCTCAATTCCATGGTTCACACATGCTTGGACATCATCTATGACTCTGAACCACGGTTCTCACATGGTTTGACATCATCTATGTCTAAATTCCATGGTTCACTCATGATTGGACATCATCGATGACTCTGAACTATGGTTTACACATGATTGGACATCATCTATGTCTCAATTCCATGGTTCACACATGTTTGGACATCTTCTATGTCTCAATTTCATGGTTCACACATGGTTGGACATCATCTATGACTTTAAAGCATGGTTCACACATGATTGGACATCATCTATGTCTTACTTCCATGGTTCACACATGAGTGGACATCATCTATGTCTCAATTCCATAGTTCACACATGATTGGACACCATCTATGACTCTAAACCATGGTTCACACATGAATGGACATCATCTATGTCTCAATTCCATGGTTTACACATGCTTGGACATCATTTATGACTCTGAACCATGGTTCACACATGGTTGGACATCATCTATGACTCTTAACCATGGTTCACACATGATTGGACATCATCTATGTCTAAATTCCATGGTTCACATATGATTGGACATCTTCTATGACTTTGAACTATGGTTCACACATGATTATACATCATCTATGTCTCAATTCAATGGTTCACACATGCTTGGACATCATCTATGACTCTGAACCATGGTTCACACATGGTTAGACATCATCTATGTCTAAATTCCATGGTTCACACATGATTGGACATCATCGATGACTCTGAACTATGGTTCACACATGATTGGACATCATCAATGTCTCAATTCCATGGTTCACACACTCTTGGACATCATCTATGACTATGAACCACGGTTCTCACATGGTTGGACATCATCTATGTCTAAATTCCATGGTTCACACATGATTGGACATCATCGATGACTCTGAACTATGGTTCACACATGATTGGACATCATCTATGTCTCAATTCCATGGTTCACACATGCTTGGACATCATCTATGTCTCAATTCCATGGTTCACACATGGTTGTACATCATCTATGACTCTGAACCATGGTTCACACATGATTGGACATCATCTATGTTTCACTTCCATGGTTCACACATGATTGGACATCGTCTATGTCTCAATTCCATGGTTCACACATGATTGGACATCATCTATGACTCTGAACTATGGTTTACACATGATTGGACATCATCTATGTCTCAATTCCATGGTTCACACATGCTTGGACATCTTCTATGTCTCAATTTCATGGTTCACACATGGTTGGACATCATCTATGATTCTAAAGCATTGTTCACACATGATTGGACATCATCTATGTCTTACTTCCATGGTTCACACATGATTGGACATCATCTATGTCTCAATTCCATAGTTCACACATGATTGGACATCATCCATGACTCTAAACCATGCTTCACACATGATTGGACATCATCTATGTCTCAATATCATGGTTTACACAAGCTTGGACATCATTTATGACTCTGAACCATGGTTCACACATGGTTGAACATCATCTATGACTCTTAATAATGGTTCACACATGATTGGACATCATATATGTCTAAATTCCATGGTTCACATATGATTGGACATCATCTATGACTTTTAACTATGGTTCACACATGATTATACATCATCTATGTCTCAATTCAATGGTTCACACATGCTTGGACATCATCTATGACTCTGAACCATGGTTCACACATGGTTTGACATCATCTATGTCTAAATTCCATGGTTCACACATGACTGGACATCATCCACGACTCTGAACTATCGTTCACACATGATTGGACATCATCAATGTCTCAATTCCATGGTTCACACACGCTTGGACATCATCTATGACTCTGAACTATGGTTCACACATGATTGGACATCATCTATGTCTCAATTCCACGGTTCACACATGCTTGGACATGATCTGTGACTTTGAACCATGGTTCACACATGGTTGGACGTCATCTATGTCCAAATTCCATGGTTCACACTTGATTGGACATCATCGATGACTCTGAACTATGGTTCACACATGATTGGACATGATTAATGTCTCAATTCCATGGTTCAAACATGCTTGGACATCATCTATGACTCTGAACCACGGTTCACACATGGTTAGACATCATCTATGTCTAAATTCCATGGTTCACACATGATTTGACATCATCGATGACTCTGAACTATGGTTCACACATGATTGGACATCATCAATGTCTCAATTCCATGGTTCACACATGCTTGGACATCATCTATGACTCTGAACCACGGTTCTCACATGGTTTGACATCATCTATGTCTAAATTGTATGGTTCACACATGATTGGACATCATCGATGACTCTGAACTATGGTTTACACATGATTGGACATCATCTATGTCTCAATTCCATGGTTCACACATGCTTGGACATCTTCTATGTCTCAATTTCATGAATCACACATGGTTGGACATCATCTATGACTTTAAAGCATGGTTCACACATGATTGGACATCATCTATGTCTTACTTCCATGGTTCACACATGATTGGACATCATCTATGTCTCAATTCCATAGTTCACACATGATTGGACATCATCTATGACTCTAAACCATGGTTCACACATGATTGGGCATCATCTATGTCTCAATTCCATGGTTTACACATGCTTGGACATCATTTATGACTCTGAACCATGGTTCACACATGGTTGGACATCATCTATGACTCTTAACCCTGGTTCACACATGATTGGACATCATCTATGTCTAAATTCCATGGTTCACATATGATTGGACATCTTCTATGACTTTGAACTATGGTTCACACATGATTATACATCATCTATGTCTCAATTCAATGGTTCACACATGCTTGGACATCATCTATGACTCTGAACCATGGTTCACACATGGTTAGACATCATCTATGTCTAAATTCCATGGTTCACACATGATTGGACATCATCGATGACTCTGAACTATGGTTCACACAAGATTGGACATCATCAATGTCTCAATTCCATGGTTCACACACGCTTGGACATCATCTATGACTATGAACCACGGTTCTCACATGGTTGGACATCATCTATGTCTAAATTCCCTGGTTCACACATGATTGGACATCATCGATGACTCTGAACTATGGTTCACACATGATTGGACATCATCTATGTCTCAATTCCATGGTTCACACATGCTTGGACATCATCTATGTCTCAATTCAATGGTTCACATATGGTTGTACATCATCTATGACTCTGAACCATGGTTCACACATGATTGGACATCATCTATGTTTCACTTCCATAGTTCACACATGATTGGACATCGTCTATGTCTCAATTCCATGGTTCACACCTGATTGGACATCATCTATGACTCTGAACCATGGTTCACACATGATTGGACATCATATATATCTCAATTCCATGGTTCACACATGCTTGGACATCTTCTATGTCTCAATTTAATGGTTCACACATGGATGGACATCATCTATGACTCTAAAGCATTGTTCACACATGATTGGACATCATCTATGTCTTACTTCCATGGTTCACACATGATTGGACATCATCTATGTCTCAATTCCATAGTTCACACATGATTGGACATCATCTATGACTCTAAACCATGGTTCACACATGATTGGACAGCATCTATGTCTCAATTCCATGGTTTACACATGCTTGGACATCATTTATGACTCTGAACCATGGTTCACACATGGTTGAACATCATCTATGACTCTTGACCATGGTTCACACATGATTGGACATCATCTATGTCTAAATTCCATGGTTCACATATGATTGGACATCATCTATGACTTTTAACTATGGTTCACACATGATTATACATCATCTATGTCTCAATTCAATGGTTCACACATGCTTGGACATCATCTATGACTCTGAACCATGGTTCACACATGGTTAGACATCATCTATGTCTAAATTCCATGGTTCACACATGACTGGACATCATCCATGACTCTGAACCATGGTTCACACATGATTGGACATCATCAATGTCTCAATTCCATGGTTCACACACGCTTGGACATCATCTATGACTATGAACCACGGTTCTCACATGGTTGGACATCATCTATGTCTAAATTCCATGGTTCACACATCATTGGACATCATCGATGACTCTGAACTATGGTTCACACATGATTGGACATCATCTATGTCTCAATTCCATGGTTCACACATGCTTGGACATCATCTATGTCTCAATTCCATGGTTCACACATGGTTGTACATCATCTATGACTCTGAACCATGGTTCACACATGATTGGACATCATCTATGTTTCACTTCCATGGTTCACACATGATTGGACATCGTCTATGTCTCAATTCCATGGTTCACAGCTGATTAGACATCATCTATGACTCTGAACCATGGTTCACACATGATTGGACATCATATATGTCTCAATTCCATGGTTCACACATGCTTGGACATCTTCTATGTCTCAATTTCATGGTTCACACATGGTTGGACATCATCTATGACTCTAAAGCATTGTTCACACATGATTGGACATCATCTATGTCTTACTTCCATGGTTCACACATGATTGGACATCATCTATGTCTCAACTCCATAGTTCACACATGATTGGACATCATCTATGACTCTAAACCATGGTTCACACATGATTGGACATCATCTATGTCTCAATTCCATGGTTTACACATGCTTGGACATCATTTATGACTCTGAACCATGGTTCACACATGGTTGAACATCATCTATGACTCTTAACCATGGTTCACACATGATTGGACATCATCTATGTCTAAATTCCATGGTTCACATATGATTGGACATCATCTATGACTTTTAACTATGGTTCACACATGATTATACATCATCTATGTCTCAATTCAATGGTTCACACATGCTTGGACATCATCTATGACTCTGAACCATGGTTCACACATGGTTAGACATCATCTATGTCTAAATTCCATGGTTCACACATGACTGGACATCATCCATGACTCTGAACTATGGTTCACACATGATTGGACATCATCAATGTTTCAATTCCATGGTTCACACACGCTTGGACATCATCTATGACTCTGAACTATGGTTCACACATGATTGGACATCATCTATGTCTCAATTCCACGTTTCACACATGCTTGGACATGATCTGCGACTTTGAACCATGGTTCACACATGGTTGGACGTCATCTATGTCTAAATTCCATGGTTCACACTTGATTGGACATCATCGATGACTCTGAACTATGGTTCTCACATGATTGGACATCATTAATGTCTCAATTCCATGGTTCAAACATGCTTGGTATTCATCTATGACTCTGAACCACGGTTCACACATGGTTAGACATCATCTATGTCTAAATTCCATGGTTCACACATGATTTGACATCATCGATGACTTTGAACTATGGTTCACACATGATTGGACATCGTCAATGTCTCAATTCCATGGTTCACACATGCTTGGACATCATCTATGACTCTGAACCACGGTACTCACATGGTTTGACATCATCTATGTCTAAATTCCATGGTTCACTCATGATTGGACATCATCAATGACTCTGAACTATGGTTTACAAATGATTGGACATCATCTATGTCTCAATTCCATGGTTCACACATGCTTGGACATCTTCTATGTCTCAATTTCATGGTTCACACATGGTTGGACATCATCTATGACTTTAAAGCATGGTTCACACATGATTGGACATCATCTATGTCTTACTTCCATGGTTCACACATGATTGGACATCATCTATGTCTCAATTCCATAGTTCACACATGATTGAACATCATCTATGACTCTAAACCATGGTTCACACATGAATGGACATCATCTATGCCTCAATTCCATGGTTTACACATGCTTGGACATCATTTATGACTCCGAACCATGGTTCACACATGGTTGGACATCATCTATGACTCTTAACTATGGTTCACACGTGACTGGACATCATCTATGTCTAAATTCCATGGTTCACATATGATTGGACATCTTCTATGACTTTGAACTATGGTTCACACATGATTATACATCATCTATGTCTCAATTCAATGGTTCACACATGCTTGGACATCATCTATGACTCTGAACCATGGTTCACACATGGTTAGACATCATCTATGTCTAAATTCCATGGTTCACACATGATTGGACATCATCGATGACTCTGAACTACGGTTCACACAAGATTGGACATCATCAATGTCTCACTTCCATGGTTCACACACGCTTGGACATCATCTATGACTATCAACCACGGTTCTCACATGGTTGGACATCATCTATGTCTAAATTCCATGGTTCACACATGATTGGACATCATCGATGACTCTGAACTATGGTTCACACATGATTGGACATCATCTATGTCTCAATTCCATGGTTCACACATGCTTGGACATCACCTATGTCTCAATTCCATGGTTCACACATGGTTGTGCATCATCTATGACTCTGAACCATGGTTCACACATGATTGGACATCATCTATGTTTCACTTCCATGGTTCACACATGATTGGACATCGTCTATGTCTCAATTCCATGGTTCACACATGATTGGACATCATCTATGACTCTGAACCATGGTTCACACATGATTGGACATCATATATGTCTCAATTCCATGGTTCACACATGCTTGGACATCATTTATGACTCTCAACCATGGTTCACACATGGTTGGACATCATCTATGACTCTGAACTATGGTTCACACATGATTGGACATCAACTATGTCTCAATTCCACGGTTCACACATGCTTGGACATGATCTGTGACTCTGAACAATGGTTCACACATGGTTGGACGTCATCTATGTCTAAATTCCATGTATCACACATGATTGGACATCATCGATGACTCTGAACTATGGTTCACACATTATTGGACAACATCAATGTCTCAATTCCACGGTTCACACATGCTTGGACATCATCTATGACTCTGAACCACGGTTCACACATGGTTAGACATCATCTATGTCTAAATTCCATGGTTCACACATGATTTGACATCATCGATGACTCTGAACTATGGTTCACACATGATTGGACATCATCAATGTCTCAATTCCATGGTTCACACATGCTTGGACATCATCTATGACTCTGAACCACAGGTCTCACATGGTTGGACATCATCTATGTCTAATTTCAATGGTTCACTCATGATTGGACATCATCAATGACTCTGAACTATGGTCACACATGATTGAACATCATCTATGTCTCAATTCCATGGTTCACACATGGTTGTGCATCATCTATGACTCTGAACCATGGTTCACACATGATTGGACATCATCTATGTTTCACTTCCATGGTTCACACATGATTGGACATCGTCTATGTCTCAATTCCATAGTTCACACATGATTGGACATCATCTATGACTCTGAACCATGGTTCACACATGATTGGACATCATATATGTCTCAATTCCATGGTTCACACATGCTTGGACATCATTTATGACTCTCAACCATGGTTCACACATGGTTGGACATCATCTATGTCTAAATTCCACGATTCACACATGATTGGACATCATCTATGACTCTGAACTATGGTTCACACATGATTGGACATCAACTATGTCTCAATTCCACGGTTCACACATGCTTGGACATGATCTGTGACTCTGAACAATGGTTCACACATGGTTGGACGTCATCTATGTCTAAATTCCATGGTTCACACATGATTGGACATCATCGATGACTCTGAACTATGGTTCACACATGATTGGACATCATCAATGTCTCAATTCCATGGTTCACACATGCTTGGACATCATCTATGACTCTGAACCACAGGTCTCACATGGTTGGACATCATCTATGTCTAATTTCAATGGTTCACTCATGATTGGACATCATCAATGACTCTGAACTATGGTTCACATATGATTGAACATCATCTATGTCTCAATTCCATGGTTCACACATGCTTGGACATCATCTATGTCTCCATTCCAAGGTTCACCCATGGTTGGACATCATCTATGACTCTCAACCATGGTTCACACATGATTGGACATCATCTATGTCTCACTTCCATGGTTCACACATGATTGGACATCATCTATGTCTCAATTCCATGGTTCACACATGATTGGACATCATCTATGACTCTGAACCATGGTTCACACATGATTGGACATCATCTATGTCTCAATTCCATGGTTCATACATGCTTGGACATCATTTATGACTATCAACCATTGTTCACACATGGTTGGACATCATCTATGTCTAAATTCCATGGTTCACACATGATTGGACATCATTTATGACTCTGAACTATGGTTCACACATGATTAGACATCATCTATGTCTCAATTCCACGGTTCACACATGCTTGGACATGATATGTGACTCTGAACCATGGTTCACACATGGTTGGACATCGCCTATGTCTAAATTCCATGGTTCACACATGATTGGACATCATCGATGACTCTGAACTATGGTTCACGCCTGATTGGACATCATCTATGTCTCAATTCCATGGTTCATACATGATTGGACATCATCTATGTCTCACTTCCATAGTTCACACATGATTGGACATCATCTATGTCTCACTTCCATGGTTCACATATGGTTGGACATCTTCTATGCCTCTAAACGATGGTTAACACATGATTGGACATCATCTATGACTCTGAACCATGGTTCACACATGGTTGGATATCATCTATGACTCTGAACCATGGTTCACACATGATTGGACATCATATATGTCTAAATTCCATGGTTCACACATGATTGGACATCTTCTATGACTCTGAACTATGGTTCACACATGATTGGACATCATCTATGTCTCAATTCCATGGTTCACACATGATTGGACATCATCTATGTCCCACTTCCATGGTTCACACATGATTGGACATCATCTATGTCTTACTTCCATGGTTCACACATGGTTGGACATCATCTATGACTCTGAATAATGGTTCACACATGTTTGGACATCGTCTATGTCTCAATTCCATGGTTCACACATGATTGGACATCATCTATGTCTCAATGCCATGGTTCACACATGGTTGGACATCATCTATGTCTCAATTCCATAGTTAAGTCATTCCATTGACTTTGGTCTTATAATATGATTCATAGTATGACTCATTCCATTGATTTTGTTTTAACTTTTAATGTTGTTTATAATTTGAATATAAAAAATATTTTTAAATGTATTTCCTTTATATTATGAACCATCTTTTTTAAAAAATAAAATAAAATAAATAAAGATTTTTATTTCCAAACCCTAAACCCTAATACAATATGATTCATAGTTGATCTTAGAATATGATTTATAGTTAAACCATTCCATTGACTTTGATCTTATAATATGATTAATAGTATGACTCATTCCATTGATTTTGATTTAATTTTTAATGTTGTTTATAATTTGAATATAAAAAATATTTTAAAATTTATTTCCTTTATAATATGAACCATCTTTTTTTTTAAATAAATATAAAATAAATAAAGATTTTTATTTCCAAAAGTATAATTAACGAAATAAATTTTGTTAGGGCTCAATTTTTATTTCCAAAATATAATTAATGAAATAATTTTTTATTTATTTTGCTTTTATAATGAAATAAATTTTAACTAAATGTAACCAAAAATTTTATATTTAATTTTAGAAAATCATTTAAATTTATACAGTACAATATTACTAATGTAATAATACTGCTGGAAGTAATGTTTGGCGTTTGGTTTATTTTGTTAAAAGTGGCTAGCACTGTAGCTTTGTAGCTTTGAAATATTGTAGGAGTAACCCGTTTTGGGAATTGTAACGTCATCACATCACTCCTTCCTTTTTTGTCTCTCCACACGCCTCACTCTATTCAATGTATGCAGAACTCTTCATCATACTTTCTTCTGCATCTGGCTCTGTGCAAAACTCAAAATCTGAAACCTCCATTGACAACAACCACCATTCCCTACTATCTTTGTTTTTCACACTATCTCCTAACAAAAATAATGGTGACTATACATGATATTCTTCGAAAACCCATAAGGAGCCATTTCATGACGGTACATGTCAAAGGAGAGGTAATGGCACTGGTTTTCATTCATTATTTATATTTTCATTTAGCAAATTAGAGCATTGTTTGTTTGTTAATGTCGTTAGTTCTTTTAGGGTATGTTTTTTAGATGCGTTTGTGTTTATTTAACGACATGTACATTGTTAGGTCGAGGGCAAGATTGAACCTGAATTCTATGAAGAACTCAGAGGGGAGATGGGGAAAATTTGGGGTCTATATGATGCCACAGGTCTTCAACTCAGGGTTGAATTCAACGATGATGATGAATTCACTAGGATCACAAATGGTTGGATGACTTTAAGAGAGCATTATCAATTTGAAGGTCATCATCATCTTTTCTTCAGATACTTGGGAAGAAACCAATTCCACATCACTCCCATAATGGAACTGTCATACCCCAAATTTTGACCACTAAGATGTCCCATCATTGTGTCAATCATCATCACAATATGGAGGAACCAACATACCTCATCAGTCTCCCCAAAGATGGGTAAGCATCCACTACAATAAAAAATTAGGGTTTCAAGCCCTCTCAGAGCCTTAGACAAAGGATCAATCAAGGAATGACATGATCTTCAACTTGTCTAACCTCTCAAACATCCACAATGGATCAAAAAGGACTCCCACTTCAAAGATTAAGCACAAGGATGCTCCCTTCTAGGTGGATCAAGTCTCAAGATCACCAGTATCACCAAATTAGGGTTTTGGTCGACCAGGGCCTCCAGATGGAAATTTTCATCTGGGCATAGGCCAAAAATCCAAAACACAACCTAATGTACTCCATGGAACCTCATGGACCCAATCACCAAATCAATTTTGCCTCAGGGGATTCATACATCAAAAATCAGGAATTAGGGTTTCTTGACCTAATTCACCCCTAAGTTGACTTTTGGTGCAAATCATGAGCCAAGACCTCAAGAGAGGGTTTGAGGGTCTTTAATGAACTATATTGATCCATTTGGAACAATGGATTAATCCAAGAAGCTTGAGTAACAAGTCTCAATTTCATCTGCACCACAATTAGGGTTTCGCGAGAAAAGTCAGCTGTAACTTTGACTTTTGACCAGGACATGCTCCCAAACACTAGGACATGCCCCAATATACCCTATGACACCCATGGAACATGTCCATCAAGTTTGATTTAGGTCAAGGACATGATTTCCTGAAGAATTGCACAATTTGGAATTCATCTGATAAAAAGTCAACTGTGCACAAAAGTCAACTTTGACTTTTTGAGATTTTTCACCAAAATGGATTTTTAACCCTAAAATGATGTTAATGTATGATTTGAATCATCATTCATCAAGAAAAATCAAGAAAAGTTGGATAACTTGTAAAAGGGGTAACCATAAAACTTAGAAATTTTTCTAAGTTATGGAAAAAGTACCACTAATGCACTAACTTTGGAGGATCATAACTCCTAAACCACATGGCCATTTTCTCTCATCCAAAGATGGATTTGTAGCCCTCATTACCCTCTACAAAAACTTCAACTAGACCTAAGTCCAATTCATTAAGGATTTTGAGTTATGGAGTGATCAAAATCAAGAAATCACACTTTGTTCCAACACTTAGTGAAAATTTCACTAAGTCAGATTTTGCTTCACTTTTTGCCAAATGTAGAGGGATTTTTCACTTGGAATCAAAAGAGATAAAAAAAAAACTTGTTCAAACAGTTGTTATATCATGTAAGGGCTTTCCAAAATGGCCAAGAACATTGCCAAATTCAACTTACACCTTGAGATATGACATTGTCAAGTTGCCTTGCTGAAATCTGTCAAAGGCAAGGCAGAATTTGCAACTTTGGTCGATTTGCCAAAATCAACCAAATTCAAATGCTCCTATCCACTTGGACACCTCAGAGGATTGAATCTAAAGGGGACAATCACTGAGCCAAGCCTCCAAAGTCCATGGAACAAGAAATAGCATGTTGAACCTAGAATGGCCAAAATAGGGACAAGACTCCAAATTTGGATTGAAGCATTCAATGGAAGCATCAAGGTGGCATGGACTGAGCCATTCTCATCTGAAATCAGTCAAGACTTATCCAAGACCAAGGGAACCAAAGCTCTGCGCCCTAACCTCTAGTCAATAGCTAGAGAAGACTTGGATTTTCATTTGTCAACATTGGCCAAATCTACTTACCAGCTGCCATTCACTATTCCTTGCAAAACAAACTTGCTCTACTATAAATAGAGCTCAATTGTGATCAGTTTAAGTACACCAAAGCCATCAAACAGATGCTTTCCTCAAAATCTCTTCTTTCACTCCAATTTTGCCTTCTAAGGCAAGTCACTATCGGGTTTTGAGTTTGAGAGCTCTTCCAATCAAACCACTCACTCACACACCTCACATACATCACATATGAGCTGATCAAACACTTAGATCACTTCTGAAACGCCAATTTCACAAAATCACCAGCTGGTTGCTCAAGGTTTTACCCAAAGTGCAGTTGAGGTACCACAAAGTGATCCAGCCAATTTCAATCAAGTCCAACCATTCAAACACACTCCATAGGGTGTAGGGAAGCTGTTCAGATCATCACCACTTATTTGTAACACCTCCAAATCAAAAATCACATTGCACTTGCTGTCACGGCTTAGAGGTAAGCATATACTTGGTCATCTCTCAATCTATGCATATTTCCTCGCACAATAATTTGGCCATATGTTCATAATCATGCATGGAATGTTTTCCCTCAATTAATTGCATTGTTTGAATCGTGTATCAAAAATCCTAGCCTTCATGCAGAAATTAGGGTTCTTGAGGATTTTTCATGATTTCTTGTTATATGTTTAATTTAAATGAAATTAATGGACATAGACATGATCGTGAGGTTGAGACGAGCATAATGATATGTGGATTGCATGATATAATCAAGTATTTAGGGAGATTGGATAGAAAATGCAAATCTGAGAAACCCAGAACACACGTGTGTTCTTCAGCTTGTTCTTGGCGCCATTTTTGAATAATTCAAATATTTGAATTTTGTGATTTTGTTTAATTGATTCAAAAATTAATTTCTCTCTGAGTTTTGATGATTTTGAGTTGTTTCTTTTTTTAATAATTCACAAAAATGTTAAAATATTTTATTTTATCAAAAAAATCCCAAAAATATTATTTATTTCATATAATTGATATTTTTCCAAAGAATTAATATTTTAATTGTTTTTGACATTTTAAATATTTTTTCTACATTGATTTTGCAACTTTTAATGCTTTCTAATTATTTTGTAGGTCAATACTTAATTTTTGAAGCATTAATCCAAGATCACAATTTGTTTTTCATATGTTAAACAATTTTGATCATTTTAATTGAATTTTTATTCAATTAAATACATTTTTTGAAAACAAATTAGGGTTTTTGGATTAATTCAACCCTCATAAATCATTTTTAAAACACTTTGGGCCTCTAATAGAGTGTAAGACCCAATCCTTTCTTGACCAAATCATTTTTGGGCCTCATTGTATTGTATAAGTCCTGATACCGTCAAAAACAAACGGCGCGATCGTCACCTTTTCAAAATAACCCTGGGCCTCTCCTTGAGCTATAAGACCCATTCAAAACTTTTGGGCCTCTAATAGAGTGTAAGACCCAACCCCCTTTTAACCAAAAATAACTTTGGGCCTCAGATATTGTATAAGCCCCTTTGCGTTAAAAGAAAATCTCAGCGCGATCGCCATTTTAAACGAAAAATATCTGGTCCTACCCTCGTGTTATAAGCCCCACTCTTTTTCTTTAAACCTTTTTGGGCCTCTTGAGAGAGTGTAAGACCCATCCCTTTGTACAAAAAACCTTTTTGGGCCTCAGTCACTTGTATAAGTCCCTCTGTACAAATTCAAACAGTGCGCTCACTGATAAAACCCTGGGCCTCTCCTTGAGCTGTAAGCCCCAAATCTTTCTTTTTCAAAGCACTTTCTCCTTTGATTTTGAATATACTGTTGTTTTCAATCTTTCTTTGTTGAACAACTAACCAAACAGCATGGAAGCTCTACAACCGAGTAAGTGTTTATACGCTTTCATTTACCGCTTTCATATACATATAACTGTATTGTGGGGCTGTTTCACTGTAAGTCTTTTTTCATAAACTCATATCAACTGTGTAATAATAGTATAGATATTTCGAGTTTCCCCGACAACTACGTCTAGAACTAGGTGATGCCGTTTCATTTATTCGTAGAAATAGACAGCTAGATCCCCAATAGGATCACCAGATACAGTCTTCTCTTCGGCTGTCCTCATTAGGAATTGTCAAGAAACTCTACTCCCAAAGATGAATTTCTTCTCCATGAATGGCATCTTTGAGTTTCTTCCAAATTCTCGAACTTTCCTGACTTGATCTATTCCCTGTGAATAGCTTTCCTTGAATTTCTCGGGGTTTGGGGACCCACGGGCTTCTTAAAAGCATCGGCCTCCTCTTGGGCATCGTACAAGGACCCACATGCTTCCTAAAAGCAACCCCGCCTCCTCTTGGGCTTAGTACAAGGACCCTACGGCTTCTTAGAAGTATTCACAGCCTCCTCTTAGGCTTCATATAATGATCTCTTCCTCCGGGAATGATAGCCTCCTCTTGGGCCTCGTACAAGGACCCGTCGGCTTCTTAAAAGCTTCCAACCTCCTCTTGGGCTTCGTACAAATTGTCCCGACGACCTCCTAAAGGTATAGGAACAGAACTTAGTCATCTGCATAGAGCAGTACTCTCATAGAGTCTACTACTGTTTCTCAAAGCACAATACGAAAGATGGAACTCTAGACTTGGACAGTCTAATCTCCTTGAGTCTCAAAGACATTCTCAAGCACCCTTCAAAAAATAGGAAGGAAACCCGTAGACTCGGACAGTCTCAATACCCTTCGGATTTCCCGCTTCCTTAAAGAACAGGAATAACCCGGATCCTTGAATCGAATCCATGAGTACAATGTTGCTCATATAAGAACTGATTTTCTCTTTCAAAATCAGTATATTGGACCTGTCACTCAACTGAAACAGTTACCATAGCCTCCTTTTGGGCTTGGTACAATGATTCTCCCCAGCGGAGTCAAACGAACGTTTAGCCTCTCTCTCGGGCTTTGTACGAGACACATAAGAGACTCCCTCGTTGAGTCTATCACCTCTTCAACCTCCATCTCGGGCTTCGTACGAGATACCAAAAGACTTCATCGTCAAGTCAAAACCTTTTAGCCTCCTTCTCGGGCTTTGTACGAGACACATATATGCCTCCTCTTAGGCTTTGTATAAGAAAACCACTGGTTGATCCAATCAACCTTTTAGCATCAAAGCTATGCCTCGTTCACAGTACACAAACATCAACAACTCCTTCCCCTTCATCTAATCGCTGTAAGCGGCAAGCCTCTGGATCATCTACATCCATGCCACTGTCCCTCTTTTAGCATGAGAAATTCCTAAGGAAAGATGGCATTTCTCTACACTGAGTTAAAGTCTTTTCCTTCAGGTTAAAATCCCCTATAAAGGAAATTATGGCATTGCTAGGACCCGCGTATCCCGGTTAAAGTAATTCTCCTTTATAACCAGTCACCCAACAGTTGTGACAGACAAACCCTTCTTTAGAGATGACAAATTCTCTCTAAAGTTGAGACTTTTTAGCTTCATATCTTGGGCTTCGAACAAGATACAAATAAACTCTTCAGCTTCACATCTTGGGCTTTGATCAAGATATAAATCACCTTTCGCTTCACGTCTTGGGCTTTGAACAAGACACCAAAAACAACCATTTCCTCCCATAGAATAGGAGGAACTACGAACGCTCTGATTTCCCTGTTTCGGTAAACGGGAATACGTAGGCATAAGATCGAAAGAAAAGATCTTAGCAAGCACAATCAACAAAAAACCCAAATCCCATATCTCCATCAATCAAAAAGCAGTCATTTAAAAACATCAGTCCTAAACATCCTAATCCTTGTTCCTTACCAGAAAGCTTCTGCCTAGGTAAAAGAAAGAAACCGTATTGGCGAAAATACAAATAACCAGTACAAAGGCCCCCCACATTGATAGCATTCGTAACCTAACAGACCGCTGTTTAAACTCAGTATGCAAAGCAGGGTTAATTGGAGACATCTATTTCCCTTCCTTATTTAGCTCACAATAGGATAAAAAATGAATCGACCTGTAGTTTTAAGTTCAACTGCAGAGAGCGACCAGCGCTTAAGAACCGCGTCCAAAATCGCTCGCTACAGAAAAATGGCGCCCACCGTGGGGCCTAATTCTGATTTCCTTTTTCACCTCTTGTGTGAATACCACAGATTAGGGCTTCCGCCGGGGAACCCATTTTCTGTTAGGAACTTAGGATTCTTAGCTTTAAAGGTCTAGGATGTTTAGGACAAATATATATACTGCTTTTCCTAATTGTTATACGTGTTTATTTTTCTGCTAATAGGAATGCGGGTGATGTCGTATGTGGAAAGATTGAGTATACACTTAAGATAAGTGATGGCGACGGGGTCGACCATCAACCTCAGTGGAGGCTGACCAACGCAACCCATTCACTCTTCTAGCTAATGGGCCGGTTGTTAAGTCTGAGAAGCTGAGGAGCCAAACCCTTTCGTAGTGCGGAAGCTATTGGAAATAGTTGTTACGCGATACTACCCTCATTTGAGGCTGGTGATCTATTCTCGGTGAATGGCACTTACTCTAAGATTGCTCTACAACTCGCTGGCGATCCGCTTGTTGTTTTGCTTTCCTGGGAGGAGCTGATGATAATGAGTACAGGTACAAAAATCACCCTAGTATAAACCCTTGGGGATGGGTAGAGCCTTGACTTCATGACAACGACCCTTTGACCCTTGGGGATGGGTAGAGCCTTGACTTCATGCATTCATTTAATAAAACATTAAAACATTTAAAAAACTTCTCTTCTAGTCTCTCTGTTTTTCAAATTAAACTAAGACTGTGATTGCAAATATCAGAGAAGAGGATTACACTAATGGATTTCGGTAGAAGGAGAACTCATACGTACACCTTCAAGGTTCCAAAGCTAGAGGTTTTGAGAAGGTTAGCAAGGATGATCACTAACCCTGAGTCTTTCAGAGCCAAGCACGGAGGTTTACTACCACTATTAAGAGTCTATGTGATTGAGGGAATCATGGATGCGCTCATTCAGTTCTACGATCCGATTTATCACTGTTTCACATTCCCGGATTACCAGCTCGTACCAACGCTGGAGGAGTATTCTCATCTGATCGATCTACACATTACAGATCGAGCTCCATTTTCTGGACTGGAAGAAATTCCAAAGAATCAGACCATTGCAAGAGCAATTCATTTGGACGAGTCTGAGGTCAAGACTCACATAACTACCAAGGGTGGCATCCAGGGTTTGCCAGCCCAGTTCTTAACAAAGAAAGCTCTGTACTTTGCTAGTATAGGAAACGGGACTGCTTTTGAAAGCATCTTTGTCTTGCTCACCTACGGGTTATTTTTGTTTCCCAACATCAATAACTTCGTCGATGTCAACGCCATTAAGGTTTTTCTCATTGGAAATCCTGTGCCGACTTTGCTCGCAGATGCGTATCATTCTGTACACTTAGGAAATTTGTACAGTGGAGGGGAGATCACATGCTGTGTACCTCTGCTTTACAAATGGTTCATCTCTCACTTGCCCAAGTCTACTGCTTTTTGGGATTGTAAGAGTGCCTTACGTTGGTCGCAGAAGATCATGTCTCTTACCAACTCTGATATAGATTGGTATAATAGGATCTATGAGGGAATCAGGGTCGTTGATCATTGCGGAAACTTCACCAACGTACCCCTCATAGGAACTAAAGGGGGAATCAACTACCATCCAGTTTTGGTCTGCCGTCAATTTGGATACCCGATGAGACACGTCCCACTGGGTGTTCATCTGGAAGGTCTTTTCTTCAAAGAAGGAGAAAACGACAGAGAACTAAAGATGGAAATAGTGCATGCTTGGAAACATGTTCATAAGAAAGGACGAGAGTCTCTAGGAAAACCGGATTGTGTCTCTGTGGAGCCTTATCTCCACTGGGTACAAACTAGAGCTCTCAAGCTAAAGATGCCTTATCCTCGTTACAGAATTCTTCCGCCGAGGGAATCTGTCATATACTTCATGACTGAGACTGAAAAGCTTCAGGTTAATCACAACAAAGTTCAGAAGGAGAGAAGGTCTTGGAAGAACAAGTACCGCACCCTCGACATAGAGTGCATCAAAATACAGCAATTACTAAAGGAAAAAGACGCTCTGATTGAAATTTTGGAGCAACATGCTGTAGAGAATCAAGATGACCAAAGGAATTTGCTCACTCCTTTCACTTGGAAAAGGAATGACAACCCGACAACGACCCAAGAGCCCTGGTCAAAGAAAAGGAAAGTACCAGAGTCAGCACCCGATTTCTCTTCAGAGAGGACTCGGGACCCATTAGCTTAGGTTTTTATTTCTGCATCTTGTAATCTACTGCATTTCCATTTCTGTAATCCTTTGAATTCAATAAAAAGGGGTTTCCCCACTGTTTGATATTTGCAATCTAATTGTCGAAGTTTATTTTTGATTAAACCAAAAGAAAAATTAATATAATCATTGCATTTATCATGCTCACATCGCGTATTCTTCTTCCTTACGAATCTCACGTTTGTGTCTCGATTCTAGAGTCAAATTGTCTCATTCGTATAATACTCGGGCCAATCGTCAGAAAAAGATGGATGATCTTAAGGAAGAGAACAGAGAGTTGAAAGAAGAGATTGACGTTTTGAGAGAGGATATGAGAAAGCTTCGTAACGACATGCAAACCATGGCAGAAGCTCAGCTACAAAGAACCGTGATCTCCGAGATCACCTCAACGCCAATAGTGGAGAGGTATGATCCTAGGTATCAGATACCGAAAGATCGTCCTTGGGGCATGCCTGTTAACTATATCCCGGAAGGATATGTTCCGCCGATCACTGAAGATCAGGGAATCACAACAGAAGCCGTTGGGCCTGAAGGTTACAAACTTCGAGAAAGTGAAGATGCCAGGGGCATACTGAAGACTCCTGAAGGTTACAAACTTCAGGAAACGCCAAGACTCACCACCGTAGTCACGGTACCACCTCCTGTGGTGCACACTATCCCGGAAGGGCAGATTCAACCAATACCTTCTGGTAAAAAGGAAACTATGTTTGACCGAATGGATGAATTCCAGGAGCAGTTCCTGGAAATGCAGAAGGAACTGCAGGCCATTCGCGGTCAGGATCTATTTGGAAAGGATGTTGCAGATCTCTGCTTAGTCCCCAATGTGAAAGTCCCGCACAAGTTCCAAGTGCCCGACTTTGAAAAGTACAAGGGTAACTCTTGCCTTCAGAGCCATCTGGTGATGTACGCTCGACGAATGTCAGCTCAGACAGAGAATCAGGACCTGCTGATTCACTACTTTTAGGATAGTTTAACCGGTGCCGCACTCAAATGGTACATGGGTTTAAACCGTACTACGAACAGCACATTCAGAGATCTTGGTACTGCCTTCGTCCAACAATACAAATACAATTTGGACATGGCACCCGACAGAGATCAACTCAGATCAATGTCGCAAAAGGACAAGGAAACCTTTAAGGAGTATGCTCAAAGGTGGCGTGAAATTGCCGCTCAAATTTGTCCACCTCTTGAGGAAAAAGAGATGACAAAGATCTTCTTAAAGACCTTAAGCTCGTTTTACTATGACCGAATGGTTGCCAGTGCGCCCAGTGATTTCACCGAAATGGTCGGCATGGGTGTACGTCTTGAGGAAGCCGTCCGAGAAGGACGTTTGGTAAAAGACACTGGATCGACGAGCGGTACTAAAAAATACGGTAGTGCTCTCCCTAAGAAAAAAGAGCAAGATATTGGGAATATCTCTCTCGGAAAGCAAAGGCGACGTTATCAGCCGGTGGCAGCTGTAATTCCTGTTATCAGCCCTGCGCCTATTCCTACGTATCAACCTCAGGTCGCGCAGAGCCAACCTGATCAGCAAAGGACACAACAACCTCTTCAGCAGGCTCGTCCTCCATATAACAATAATCGTACAACACGACCATCAGGGTTTGATCCTATACCCGTGACGTACGCAGAACTGTTTCCATTACTACTGGCTAAGGGGCACATTCAGGCTAAGTCTCCTCTTACAGTACCGGAAAATCTGCCTTTTTGGTTTAAGGTGGATCAGACATGCCCTTATCATCAAGGAGGATCGGGGCATAACATAGAAACTTGCCTCAATTTCAAGTCCGATGTGCAAAAGCTTGTTAGGAGTGGGCTCTTATCTTTCAAAGATACGGATCCTAATGTTCTTACGAACCCACTGCCTCAACACGAGAAGGCTGCGGTCAATCTGATTGAGGAGGAATTTTACAATGTCTATCAAATTCACGATGTACTCTTATTGAAGACCAATCTGGTCAAGATGCATTGTAGATAGAGTGGATATGGCCATGTGCCACCTCATAATTATCATCAATGTGATATCTGCTCTAAAAACAATCAAGGTTGTTCTGTGGTGCAAGCAACCCTACAGGAACAGATGGATCTCGGATGGATCCATGAGCACCAAGTTCGTGGAGTTAACATGGTCTACACGAATTCCAACGTCATTCAAAACCACGACATCTGTGCAATGAATGTCAACTTGGTGGCAATGCACTCAAGGAAAAGCCAGTATCATAATCTGCCGCGACATGATTATAGTTCTTGTCTGACTTGCTCGGTAAATAAATAGGGATGCTCTTTCATACAAGAGGCCCTCCAGCGCCAGATGGATCTTGGATGGATCCAAGACTACCATGATAGGAATGCCTATCAGATTAATATGGTTCAAATCTTTGACATTCACGTGATGAATACCAACCTGGTAGAGTTACATGCTGAGCAGGTCCGACTCGGATTCTTAATATCACATGACTATCAAAGCTGTAAAGCAGGTTGCGAAAACGATCGAGGTTGTACCCTTGTCCAGGAGGCACTCTAGCACTTGTTAAATCACTGGTAGATGCCAATTTACATGGATGAAGATACTCAGCAAATTAGTATCAATAACAGGAATCCTACTCGACGTCAGAGTCAGGATCTCCGATCAGTGGAAGGTAACCTAGTGAGGTTACATTGTATTCAAAGTGGGCGTGGCCAGGTGCCACTACACAATTATGACCGTTGTAGCGTCTGTTCAGAAAGTAACCAAGGGTGCTACCTTGTGCGAGTGACTCTTCAAGGTCAGGTGGATCGTGGAGAAATTCGTCCATATCCGGGTTCTGGACCTATTGACTGGATGTCAAACTACCTCGCCGATCAAATTGAGGACGTTGTCACAATTTCTTGTCATCATAGGACCAGGGATGTTTTTGCCATCATTCCTCTACTTGACGAATCTAAAGTTTCCAACCAGGAACAGATCGAGATTACTTACGATGGTCAGAGAAATCAGAAAGTTCCCATAGTCATCTATCTACCGGGACCATTACCGTATGAATCAGCTAAGGTGATTCCTTACAAATACGGATCAACAACAATTGAAAATGGAAAGGAAATTCCATTACCCTCCATCGTGAATATTGCAGACATCAGTCGTGTAACACGGAGTGGTAGAATCTTCAACCGAGGGGTTGGGGAACCTAACAAAGAAAAGGAAGTTCAGACGGAAGCTCCTGATCCACCAGTCGGTCAATCCAGTAATCCCAACCTTTCAAAAAATAATGATGAGATGCTGAAGCTCATCCAAAGGAGTGAATACAATATTGTTGATCAGCTGTTACAGACTCCTTCAAAGATCTCAGTATTATCACTGTTACTCAGTTCAGAAGCGCACAGGGAGGCTCTACAGAAAGTCTTGGAGCAGGCCTTTGTGGAACAGGATGTAACAATCAGACAGTTCGATATCATTGTCTCTAACATCACCTCCTGCAACAATTTGGGATTTAGTGATGAGGAATTACCCGAAGAGGGTCGTCGTCATAACATGGCGCTCAATATCACAGTTAACTGCCAGGGCGATGCTTTAGCCAGCATACTGGTAGACACAGGGTCAGCCCTGAATGTTATGCCGAAGTCTACTTTGTTGTAGTTATCATTCAAAGGCTCTCCGATGAGAGTTAGCGAAGTCGTCGTCAAAGCATTCGACGGATCCAGAAAAACGGTTATCGGCGAAGTTGATCTTCCCATAACTATTGGACCTCACACTTTTCAAGTCACTTTCCAGGTCATGGATATCCGGGAAACGTACAGTTGTTTATTAGGAAGACCTTGGATACATCAGGCTGGAGCGGTCACGTCAACCCTCCACCAAAAGCTAAAGTTCGTCAAGAACGTTCAACTTGTCACGGTTTGTGGGGAACAAGCCTTGCGTGTAAGCAGTTTGTCATCATCTACATGCGTAGAACCCGAGGAGGTTATTGGAACGCAGTTCCAAGCATTATCGGTTGGCAAGGATGATCATTTCAAATGAGGAACCTCGATTTCCTCATACAAAGATGCTATCAAAGCGGTCGAGAGTACCGATACAACAGGATGGGGACAGCTTGTCATTCCTATTGATAATAAAACAAAGAAGGGCCTTGGTTTTTCTGCAACCTGTACCCAGGAAGCTGCCAACGATGAAAGTCTTCATCCCCTTCAAAAGTTCTTCCACAGTGGAGGTTTCCTTCACCCAGTGTCTCAGACAGTTCATGCTATCAATGAGGAAGATCCCTCTGACCCAAATGAAGAATGGAAGTCCTACCTTAATGAGGACGGTTATATGTCTCAGGAAGAGGTGCCTATGCCTTTTTGCTTTCCTACAGAAAGTCCGAGATTTATACCAAGATCAGATGTCGAAATGATTTATGGAGATTGTGATCCGGAAGGATGCCGTGCTCCGCCAAATTCATTAGAAAAGGACACTCTGATGAAAGACAATTTTGACTACAACTACTATGGCCCAATGGATGGTCTGCCAATGTGGCAACCTTATCCAGGAAACTTGGGGCAAGAGAGTCGGCCGAACAATGAAAATCAGCTGACCGTCATTGAACAGAATACCTGTGTCCCCACCATGTCATGGGATCAACGCTCAGGTCATTCAGAAACTACTCAACATGAAGATGAATTCGCAACGTTTGCAGGACTTGAATTCATCAACTATGCTTTTCCCGAGGTCAACGTCATCGAGAGAGATGACTCCTCCAGTTCCAAAGAAGTTTGGGACACTCTGGGAGAACCAAGTGGAAAATACGACTTTATGGTCAAGTACACCGCTCCCGAAAGCTCTCGTATCAGGCTCGAAGATATCCAGCCAACTGGATTGGGAGATACAGCAGAGAGCACCAATGCTATGCAAAATGCAACAGAGGAATTCTCCTACGACAATTCTGCCTGGGAAACAGATTCCAATGATCCTGCTCCACCAGAAATCAGTGTTATTTCTAAAGACAAATCAAGGAAGGTGCTAGACTTTGTGATTCACCGAGGAGTTCGCCGCCAATGGGTTGCTGTCGAGGTTCCGAAGGTCGTTCATCAGTCAAATTAATTGCCATCTTTAACCTTTCACCCTGCCCAGGTGAAACGGATGTTTTGATAGGGCTCGCTTTCTGTAAATTTCCCTCTTCGCTTTGCCCGAAGCAAGAGAGTTTTGTTTTATAGGGCTGTAGTTTCAAGGATCGACTTGTTCATTAATAAAATAATGTCGTTCTGTAATTTCCGCATTTATTGCTGTTTTCTCTTTTCGTTTTTCAGAAAATGGTAATCCTAAAAAACAATTCAAATAAAAACAAGCAGTAAAATAAAACACTGCACACACTTGCATTTTCTCTATCTCTTCTAAACACGAATCATCACGTCATACAGATTGCTTGTTTTACACCCCTTTAAAACATACGATCCGATGCCTTCTCCCAACTTTGAGTTCCCGGTATTTGAGGCTAAAGAAGAAGATGACAATGAAATTCCAGAAGAAATCTCCCGACTACTCAGACAAGAGGAAAGGTTTATTGAACCTCACAAAGAGCCGTTGGAAACGGTAAACTTGGGTTCAGAAAAAGAGAGAAAAGAAATCAGGATTGGGGCATTGCTCAGTCCAACTGCTAGAGAGGGTTTGATAAAGCTTCTCAAAGAATTTCCCGATGTATTCGCTTGGTCCTATCAGGATATGCCAGGGTTGGATACCAGCATCGTGGAACATCACTTACCATTGAGATCGGAATGTCCTCCAGTAAAGCAAAGGTTGAGACGCACTCACCCGGACATGGCCATCAAAATCAAAGAGGAGGTACAGAAACAGATTGACGCGGGTTTCCTCGCTACGTCTGAATATCCTCAATGGTTAGCCAACATCGTACCTGTTCCCAAAAGGACAGAAAGGTCAGAATGTGTGTTGATTACAGAGATCTGAACAAGGCAAGTCCAAAGGACGACTTTCTTTTACCACACATTGACATGTTGGTTGATAATACAGCAAAGTTCAAAGTTTTCTCCTTCATTGATGGATTCTCGGGCTATAACCAAATCAAAATGGCGCTGAAAGACATGGAGAAAACTTCATTCATTACCCCATGGGGTACCTTTTGTTACAAGGTAATGCCGTTCGGTTTGAAGAACGCTGGGGCAACCTATCAAAGGGCCATGACTACTCTGTTTCATGACATGATACACAAAGAAATCGAGGTATATGTCGATGATATGATTGCAAAATCAAAAACAGAGAGTGAGCACGTGGAACATCTGTCAAAATTGTTTCAAACGTCTAAGAAAATTCAAGCTCCGCTTGAATGCCAACAAGTGCACCTTCGGTGTCCGTTCAGGGAAACTACTAGGGTTCATCGTCAGCCAGAAAGGAATTGAGGTCGATTCTGACAAGGTCAAGGCCATTCAAGAAATGCCTTCTCCGAAAACTGAAAAACAAGTCAGAGGATTCTCGGGACGTTTAAACTACATCTCCAGATTCATATTCCTTATGACCGCCACTTGTGCGCCGATCTTTAAGTTACTAAAAAAGAACCAGGATTGCGTTTGGTCAGAAGATTGCCAAACCGCCTTCGACAATATCAAGGAATATCTGTTGAATCCTCCGATTCTATCACCTCCAGTGGAAGGAAGACCACTGATCATTTACCTCACAGTCCTAGAGGACTCAATGGGATGTGTACTTGGCCAACAAGACGAAACCAAACGGAAAGAGTCTGCCATTTACTATCTAATCAAGAAATTCACCGACTGCGAAACTCGGTACACGATGCTCGAGAATACTTGCTGCGCTTTGGCTTGGGCAGCCAAACGTCTTCGCCAATACATGATTCGTCACACTACTTGGTTAATCTCAGAAATGGATCCAATCAAGTATGTCTTCGAAAAACCTGCTCTTACGGGAAGAATCGCCTGTTAGCAGATGTTGTTATCGGAATATGACATAGAGTACCACGCTCAAAAAACCGTTAAGGGAAGTATTTTAGCCGATCATTTGGCTCACCAACCGATTGACGATCAAGAATCAATCGGGTTTGACTTCCCAGACGAAGATGTCATGTATCTAAAAATGAAAGATTGCGATGAACCGTTACCTAGTGAAAGGCCAGAACTAGGTTCCCAATGGGGACTTATCTTTGACGGAGCAGTTAATCATTATGGAAATGGAATTGGGGCAATCATTGTTACCCCTCAGGGTACCCACATTCCTTTCACCGCTCGACTTACGTTCAAGTGTACGAACAACGAGGCCGAATACGAAGCTTGTATTATGGGCCTCGAAGAAGTGATCGACTTAAGGATCAAAAACTTAGACGTATACGGCGACTCAGCCCTGGTTATCAATCAGATAAAAGGAGATTGGAACACATACCAATCAGGATTGATTCCTTACAAGGACTACGAAAGAAGGTTGTTACCTTTCTTCAACAGAGTTGAGTTTCATCACATCCCTCATGATGAGAATCACATGGCTGATGCATTAGCCACTATCTCTTCCATGATTAGTGTAGGTCAATGGAATGACATACCTAAGATCGACATAATGCGCCTTGAACGGCCCGCTTACATCTTCGCGATTGAAGCAGTCATAGATGACAGACCTTGGTATCTCGATATCAAATGCTTCCTTCAGAAACAAGAGTACCCCTCTGGGGCACTCAGAAAAGACAGAAAAACCCTCAGAAGATTGGCTGGAAACTTCTTCCTGAGCGGTGACACTCTCTATAAGAGAAATTTTGACATGGTCTTGCTCCGATGCGTCGACAGACCAGAAGCAGACATGCTTATGAAAGAAATTCATGAAGGATCCTTTGGCACTCATGCCAACGGACACGCAATGGCGAGAAAAATCCTGAGAGCAGGGTACTATTGGTTGACAATGGAATCCGACTGCTACAAGTACATGAGGAGGTGTCACAAGTGTCAGATATACTCCGACAAAATTCATGTACCGCCATCACATCTCAAAGTTCTCTCTTCCCCATGGCCTTTCTCGATATGGGGAATCGACATGATTGGCATGATTGAGCCCAAGGCTTCAAATGGACATCTGTTTATCCTAGTAGCCATTGACTACTTCACCAAGTGGGTCGAAGCAGCGTCGTACGCTAATGTAACCCGACAAGTGGTGATCCGATTTATCAAAAACAATATCATCTGCCGTTATGGTGTTCCAAGCGAGATCATTACTGATAATGGATCTAACTTGAACAATAAGATGATGAAAGAGTTGTGCGCAGAGTTCAAGATCGAACACCATAACTCATCTCCCTACCGACCCAAGATGAACGGAGCGGTAGAAGCGGCTAACAAGGACATCAAGAAGATCGTTCAAAAGATGGTTGTAACCTACAAAGATTGGCACGAGATGCTACCCTTCGCTCTTCACGGTTATCGCACATCTGTTTGCACTTCAACAGGAGCTACCCCTTTCTCTCTAGTGTATGGCATGGAGGCAGTGCTCCCCATGGAAGTAGAGATCCCATCAATCTGAGTATTGATGGAAGCTAAGATCACCGAAGCTGAATGGTGTCAAAATCGACACGACGAATTAAACCTGATCGAAGAGAAGCGAATCACGGCACTATGTCACGGTCAGTTGTATCAACAAAAAATGAAGAGGGTGTTCGACAAAAAGGTCCGACCTCGTGTCTTCAGAAAAGGAGACCTTGTGCTCAAGAAGATACAATCTTTTCTCACTGACTCCCGGGGCAAGTGGACTCTGAATTATGATGGACCCTATGTGGTCACGAAAGCTTTCTCAGGCGGCGCCTTGAGACTTGCAACCATGGACGGAGAGGAATTTGCCTACCCCACGAATATTGATGTAGTCAAGAAATACTTCGCCTAAACTAAAAAAAAATGTCTCGGTGGATTGAAAACCCGAAAGGGCGGTCCAGGCAAAAGTTAGAGACATGAAAAATAATCATCCTGATGGATTGGAAACATCATAGAACAATCCAGGAAAAAATTAGGGATAATGGCAAGTAACTATGTTCAACAGAGGCAAGTCCCTCAGCAGCAGCAGTTACATCATCTGTCAGAAAACTCCAGTCAAGGTCATCTTCGACAGAAGCTCAGGATGCTCCGAATTCAAAGTTGATGGAAGGATAGTGGTCGTTATGTTTCAACGTAGCCCTTTTCCCTGTAAATTACCATTTTCAAACTTTGTATATACTCTTTGGAATCACGCGTTTGGCTGATCTCCATCTTATCAATAAAATTTGAACCCTTGTGCTTTTGTTTGTACTTCTTATTTGTTTTAGCTTTACAGAACAACGTTGTCAACCTGATTAACTATTCTTGAAATAAAACAAAAATGAATTTACTGGTTAAAACTTTTTCTACTTTTAAAAATAAAGATGGCAATTTCTTTTGACTGTTGAACATCAAAAGAACCTCAACCGCTTCTCCAGAAGTAAGCGAACTTCAAAGTGCAGAATCAAAGTACTCCTTCTAGGCCAGTACGCCTGAACGAAGGATCAATTGTATAAGATGCGGCTTTCCCATCTGATACCCTCGGCCGAGTTCTTATCTCCTAAGCCCAACCAACATAGCTCCCGACGGGGACTATCTCTCCTAAGCAAGGTGGAATTGCTATTTCTGAACCAACGGTACTTCTTCGCCCCACGATGGCCGAGTATCTAGTCATGTTCATTTTTTAGTTTTTATGTCGCGTCAGTTTTGTCCGCATAAACATACATACATCATGCATTTTTTATTTTCATTCACATTTCATATTGCATCACTATCACTCTAGTCGGCCTTGTCCCCTAGTGATAAAAGTCCTCTCAATCGAGTTGTCAACCCTTTCCTCGTTAGGAAGTGTTACGTCTGAACATTCTCTCTCCTCTAGTTTTATTTCTGGATTGAAGTTGGGTCCTCGACCACTTTGATAACTTGAACCTCTGAAAAGCCAGAGAAAACTTTCAGCAGATGTCACTCTTCGCCATTGAAGATGATATCCTTGCTTTCCCGGATTAAGGAAAATCCATAGGGAGAGCCTCGTAATCAGAGATTCGGTAGCATGCCAGTTTCGCTCCGAAAATATCGCTGATGAAAAGGTCATCGACACCTCAAAATTGGACCCCATCACATGGCATTTCTCCGGGAAGATCCCGAGAAAAGTATGATGTAAGATCCAAAGTGGAAACAGTCTCTCAAGAGACTCGTTTTCCCCAGTAGAATCGATAAATGACGTCTCCAACAGAGAATTTTGTGCACCTCTACAACTCAGACGACTGGGTTCCCCAGCAAGTCTGACATCAAAACTTTTTTTGTCAAATGGAGTCTCCCCAGGAAAATTCGACGAGAAGTTTAAAGGAAAACTGCTACGCATAGCATTCCTTGTCAATAAAGTTTATTGACAAAAGAAACTAAGACCATTTCCTTGGTAGGAAACTAGGATCGAGGGGAAGTTTATTTCAGAAACTGAGACCAGTTCCTTGGTAGGAAACCAGGATCGAGGGGAAGTTTATTTCAGAAACTGAGACCAGTTCCTTGGTAGGAAACTAGGATCGAGGGGAAGTTTATTTCAGAAACTGAGACCAGTTCCTTGGTAGGAAACCAGGATCGAGGGGAAGTTTATTTCAGAAACTGAGACCAGTTCCTTGGTAGGAAACCAGGATCGAGGGGAAGTTTATAACTGAAACTTGGACCAGTTCCTTGGCTGAAGACCAGGATCGAGGGGAAGTTTACCTTTTCTAAGCATCATTGCTTAGCAAAAGAAGATGAATGCATAAGCTACCATTCATAACCACCATCAAAATTTCGGGTATTCCGATATTTAATCCCCTTGCACCCCGAATGCCCGAATACCTTCGTCATTCACACCTTCGGGTCCAAGAAGATTAAATAGGGGCATCTGTCATACCCCAAATTTTGACCACTAAGATGTCCCATCATTGTGTCAATCATCATCATAATATGGAGGAACCATCATACCTCATCAGTCTCCCCAAAGATGGGTGAGCATCCACTACAATCAAGAATTAGGGTTTCAAGCCCTCTCAGAGCCTTAGACAAAGGATCAATCAAGGAATGACATGATCTTCAACTTGTCTAACCTCTCAAACATCCACAATGGATCAAAAAGTACTCGCACTTCAAGGATTAAGCACAAGGCTGCTCCCTTCTAGGTGGATCAAGTCTCAAGATCGCCAGTATCACCAAATTAGGGTTTTGGTCGACCAGGGCCTCCAGATGGAAATTTTCATCTGGGCATAAGCCAAAGATCCAAAACACAACCTAATGTACTCCATGGAACCTCATGGACCCAATCACCAAGTCAATTTTGCCTCAGGGGATGCATACATCAAAAATCAGGAATTAGGGTTTCTTGACCTAATTCACCCCTAAGTTGACTTTTGGTGCAAATCATGAGCCAAGACCTCAAGAGAGGGTTTGAGGGTCTTTAATGAACTATATTGATCCATTTGGAACAATGGATTAATCCAAGAAGCTTGAGTAACAAGTCTCAATTTCATCTGCACCACAATTAGGGTTTCGCGAGAAAAGTCAACTGTAACTTTGACTTTTGACCAGGACATGCTCCCAAACACTAGGACATGCCCCAATATACCCTATGACACCCATGGAACATGTCCATCAAGTTTGATTTAGGTCAAGGACATGATTTCCTGAAGAATTGCACAATTTGGAATTCATCTGATAAAAAGTCAACTGTGCACAAAAGTAACTTTGACTTTTTGAGATTTTTCACCAAAATGGATTTTTAACCCTAAAATGATGTTAATGTATGATTTGAATCATCATTCATCAAGAAAAATCAAGAAAAGTTGGATAACTTGTAAAAGGGGTAACCATAAAACTTAGAAATTTTTCTAAGTTATGGAAAAAGTACCACTAATGCACTAACTTTGGAGTATCATAACTCCTAAACCACATGGCCATTTTCTCTCATCCAAAGATGGATTTGTAGCCCTCATTACCCTCTACAAAAACTTCAACTAGACCTAAGTCCAATTCATTAAGGATTTTGAGTTATGGAGTGATCAAAATCAAGAAATCACACTTTGTTCCAACACTTAGTGAAAATTTCACTAAGTCAGATTTTGCTTCACTTTTTGCCAAATGTAGAGGGATTTTTCACTTGGAATCAAAAGAGATCAAAACCAAAATTGTTCAAACAGTTGTTATATCATGTAAGGGCTTTCCAAAATGGCCAAGAACATTGCCAAATTCAACTTACACCTTGAGATATGATATTGTCAAGTTGCCTTGCTGAAATCTGTCAAAGGCAAGGCAGAATTTGCAACTTTGGTCGATTTGCCAAAATCAGCCAAATTCAAATGCTCCTATCCACTTGGATACCTCAGAGGATTAAATCTAAAGGGGACAATCACTGAGCCAAGCCTCCAAAGTCCATGGAACAAGAAATAGCATGTTGAACCTATAATGGCCAAAATAGGGACAAGACTCCAAATTTGGATTGAAGCATTCAATGGAAGAATCAAGGTGGCATGGACTGAGCCATTCTCATCTGAAATCAGTCAAGACTTATCCAAGCCCAAGGGAACCAAAGCTCTGTGCCCTAACCTCTAGTCAATGGCTAGAGAAGACTTGGATTTTCATTTGCCAACATTGGCCAAACCTACTTACCAGCTGCCATTCACTATTCCTTGCAAAACAAACTTGTTCTACTATAAATAGAGCTCAATTGTGATCAGTTTAAGTACACCAAAGCCATCAAACAGATGCTTTCCTCAAAATCTCTTCTTTCACTCCAATTTTTCCTTCTAAGGCAAGTCACTATCGGGTTTTGAGTTTGAGAGCTCTTCCAATCAAACCAATCACTCACACACCTCACGTACATCACATATGAGCTGATCAAACACTTAGATCACTTCTGAAACACCAATTTCACAAAATCACCAGCTGGTTGCTCAAGGTTTTAACCAAAGTGCAGTTGAGGTACCACAAAGTGATCCAGCCAATTTCAATCAAGTCCAACCATTCAAACACACTCCATAGGGTGTAGGGAAGCTGTTCAAATCATCACCACTCATCTGTAACACCTCCAAATCAAAAATCACATTGCACTTGCTGTCACGGCTTAAAGATAAGCATATACTTGGTCATCTCTCAATCTATGCATATTTCCTCGCACAATAATTTGGCCATATGTTCATAATCATGCATGGAATGTTTTCCCTCAATTAATTGCATTGTTTGAATCGTGTATCAAAAATCCTAGCCTTCATGCAGAAATTAGGGTTCTTGAGGATTTTTCATGATTTCTTGTTATATGTTTAATTTAAATGAAATTAATGGACATAGACATGATCGTGAGGTTGAGACGAGCATAATGATATGTGGATTGCATGATATAATCAAGTATTTAGGGAGATTGGATAGAAAATGCAAATCTGAGAAACCCAGAACACGCGCGTGTTCTTCAGCTTGTTCTTGGCGCCATTTTTGAATAATTCAAATATTTGAATTTTGTGATTTTGTTTAATTGATTCAAAAATTAATTTCTCTCTGAGTTTTAATGATTTTGAGTTGATTCTTTTTTTAATAATTCAAAAAAATGTTAAAATATTTTATTTTATCAAAAAAATCCCAAAAATATTATTTATTTCATATACTTGATATTTTTGCAAAGAATTAATATTTTAATTGTTTTTGACATTTTAAATATTTTTTCTACATTGATTTTGCAACTTTTAATGCTTTCTAATTATTTTGTAGGTCAATACTTAATTTTTGAAGCATTAATCCAAGATCACAATTTGTTTTTCATATGTTAAACAATTTTGATCATTTTAATTGAATTTTTATTCAATTAAATACATTTTTTGAAAACAAATTAGGGTTTTTGGATTAATTCAACCCTCATAATTCATTTTTAAAACACTTTGGGCCTCTAATAGAGTGTAAGACCCAATCCTTTCTTGACCAAATCATTTTTGGGCCTCATTGTATTATATAACTCCCGATACCGTAAAAAACAAACGGCGCGATCGTCGCCTTTTTCAAATAACCCTGGGCCTCTCCTTCAGCTATAAGACCCATTCAAAACTTTTGGGCCTCTAATAGAGTGTAAGACCCAACCCCCTTTTAACCAAAAACAACTTTGGGCCTCAGATATTTTATAAGCCCCTTTGCGTTAAAAGAAAATCTCGGCGCGATCGCCATTTTAAACGAAAAATCATCTGGGCCTACCCTCGTGTTATAAGCCCCACTCTTTTTCTTTAAACCTTTTTGGGCCTCTTGAGAGAGTGTAAGACCCATCCCTTTGTACAAAAAACCTTTTTGGGCCTCAGTCACTTGTATAAGTCCCTCTGTACAAATTCAAACAGTGCGCTCACTGATAAAACCCTGGGCCTCTCCTTGAGCTGTAAGCCCCAAATATTTCTTTTTCAAAGCACTTTCTCCTTTGATTTTGAATATACTGTTGTTTTTAATCTTTCTTTGTTGAACAACTAACCAAACAGCATGGAAGCTCTACAACCGAGTAAGTGTTTATACGCTTTCATTTACCGCTTTCATATACATATAACTGTATTGTGGGGTTGTTTCACTGTAAGTCTTCTTTCATAAACTCATATCAAATGTGTAATAATAGTATAGATATTTCGAGTTTCCCCGGTGTAGCGAGCGATTTTGGACGCGGTTCTTAAGCGCTGGTCGCTCTCGGCGGTTTGAGCTTTAAACTACAGGTCGATTCATTTTTTATCCTATTGTGAGCTGAATAAGGAAGGGAAATAGATGTCTCCAATTAACCCTTCTTGCATACTGAGTTTAAACAGCGGTCTGTTAGGTTACGGATGCTATTAATGTGGGGGGGCCTTTGTACTGGTTATTCGTATTTCGCCAATACAGTTCTTTCTTTCTTTTTTCTAGGCAAAGGGTTTCTGGCGGGGAATAAGGATTAGGATGTTTAGGACTGATGCTTTTGAATTACTGCTTTTAATTGATGGAGATATGGGATTTGGGTTTTTTGTTGATTGCGCTCGCTAAGATCTTTTCTTTCGATCTTATGCCTACGTATTCCCGTTTACCGAAACAGGGAAATCAGAGCGTTCGTAGTTCCTCCTATTCTATGGGAGGAAATTGGTGTTTTGGTGTCTTGTTCAAAGCCCAAGACGTGAAGCGAAAGGTGGTTTGTATCTTGTTCAAAGCCCAAGATGTGAAGCTGAAAGGTCTATTTGTGTCTTGTTCAAAGCCCAAGACGTGAAGCTGAAAGACCTCGACTTTAGAGAGAATTTGTCATCTCTAAAGAGGGGAGAAGGAGAATTACTTTAACTGGGATACGCGGATCCGAGCAATGCCATAATTTCCGAAGAAAGGGTTTTAACCTGAAGGAGAAGACTTTAACTCAGTGTAGAGCAATGCCATCTTTCCTTAGGAATTTCTCATGCTAAAAGAGGGACAGTGGCATGGATATAGATGATCTAGAGGCTTACCGCTTACAGCGATTAGATGAAGGGAAAGGAGTTGTTGATGTTTGTGTACTGTGAACGAGGCACAGCTTTGATGCTAAAAGGTTAATTGGATTAACCAGTGGTTTTCTTATACAAAGCCTAAGAGGAGGCTAATTTCCGCTAGGAAAATCATTATACAAAGCCTAAGAGGAGGCTATTTTGTGTCTCGTACAAAACCCGAGAGAGAGGCTAAAAGTTTTTGACCCAGTGGGGCATATCGTTATACAAAGCCTAAGAGGAGGCTAGCAAAGAGTTGACTCAGTTGGAGAATCTTTTATACTCAGTAAGAGAGTGTTTTTGTATCTCGTACAAAGCCCGAGAGAGAGGCGAAAAGGTTTTTACCCGACGATGGAGTCTTTTGGTATCTCGTATAAAGCCCGAGATGGAGGCTATTGTAACTGTTTCAGTTGAGTGACAGATCCAATATACTGATTTAAAAAGAGAAAATCAGTTCTTATATGAGCAACACTGTACTCAGGGATTTGATTTGAGGATCAGGGATATTTCCCTCTTTTTGAGGAAACGGGAAATCCAAAGGGTATTGAGACTATCCGAGTCTGCGGGTTTCCTTCCTATTTAACGAAGGGTGCTTGAGAATGTCTTTGAGACTCAAGGAAGTTAGACTGTCCAAGTCTAGAGTTTTATCTTTTGTACTATGCTTCGAGAAATAGTAGTAGACTCTATGAAAGGACTGTTCTATGAGGATGACTAGGTTCTATTCCTATACCTCTAGGAGGTCGTCGGGACAATTTGTACGAAGCCCAAGAGGAGGCTGGAAACTCTTAAGAAGCCGACGGGTCCTTGTACGATGCCCAAGAGGAGGCTATCATTCCCGGAGGAAGAGATCATTATACGAAGCCTAAGAGGAGGCTATGAATACTTCTAAGAAGCCGTAGGGTCCTTGAATAATGCCCAAGAGGAGGCCGGGTTGCTTAGGAAGCCTGTGGGTCCTTGTACGATGCCCAAGAGGAGGCCGATGCTTTTAAGAAGCCCGTGGGTCCCAAACCAAAGAAAAGTTCGAGAAAACTCTTTTAAAGATAAAACCACTGGTAAACGTGCGAGGTTTACTATCCAGCAACTTTTACCTTTTCAAGAGAGTTTGAACAGTTCGGAGGTTTGAAGAAATTCAAGAGAAGTTTCACCGAGAATAATTCATCTCTGGGGAATAGAATTTCTTGACGATTCCTAAGGAGGACAGCCGAAGAGAAGACTGTATCTGGTGCTCCTATTGGGGATCTAGGCGTCTATTTCTACGAATAAGTGAAACGGCGTCACCTCGTTCTAGACGTAGTTGCCGGGGAAACTCGAAATATCTATACTATTATTACACAGTAGATATGAGTTTATGAAAGGAGACTTACAGTGAGCAGCCCCACAATACAGTTTATAATATGAAAGCAGTAAATAAAAGCGATAACCACTTACTCGGTTGTAGTGCTTCCATGCTGTTTGGTTAGTTGTTCAACAAAGAAAGATAAAAACAACAGTATATTCAAAATCAAAGGAGAAAGTGCTTTGAAAAATAAAGATTTGGGGCTTACAGCTCAAGGAGAGGCCCAGGGTTTTATCAGTGAGCGTACTGTTTGACTTTGTACATCGGGACTTATACAAGTGACTGAGGCCCAAAAAGGTTTTCTGTACAAAGGGATGGGTCTTACACTCTCTCAAGAGGCCCATATAGGTTTAAAGAAAAGAGTGGGGCTTATAACACGAGGGTAGGCCCATATGGTTTTTAATTTTAAACGGGCGACGATCGCGCCGTTTACTTGTACAGAGGGACTTATACAATGAGTGAGGCCCAAAAAGTTTTTGTACAAGGGGGGATGGGTCTTACACTCTCTCAAGAGGCCCAAAGAGTTTTGAAGAAAAAAAAATGGGTCTTACTACTCGAGGGTAGGCCCAGATGATTTTTGAAAAGGTGACGATCGCGCCGTTTGTTTTTTGACGGTATCGGGACTTATACAATAAGTGGGGCCCAAAGATGATTTGGTCAAAAAAAGGATTGGGTCTTACACTCTAATAGAGGCCCAAAGTGTTTTGAAAATGATTTATAAGGGTTGAATTAATCCAAAACCCTAATTTGTATTCAAAAATGTATTTAATTGAATAAAAATTCAATTAAAATGATCAAAAATTGTTTAACACATGGAAAACAAATTGTGATCTTGGATTAATGCTTCAAAAATTAAGTATTGACCTACAAAATAATTAGAAAGCATTAAAAGTTGCAAAATCAATGTAGAAAAAATATTTAAAATGCCAAAAACAATCAAAATATTAATTCTCTACAAAAATATCAATTATATGAAATAAATAATATTTTTGGGATTTTTTGTGAAAATAAAATATTTTAACATTTTTGTGAATTATTAAAAAATGAATCAACTCAAAATCATTAAAACTCAGAGAGAAGTTAATTTTTGAATCAATTAAACAAAAATCACAAAATTCAAATATTCAAATATATGAAAATGGCGCCAAGAACAACACCAAGAACACGCGTGTTTTTCAGTTTGCCCAGATTTGCATTTTCTATCCAATCTCCATGAATACGTAACCATATCATACAATCCACATATCATTATGCTCGTCTCAACCTCACGATCATGTCTATGTACTTTAATTTCAATGCAATTAATTGAGGGAAAACATTCCATGCATGATTATGAACATATGGCCAAATTATTAAGCGAGGAAATATGCATAGATTGAGAGATGACCAAGTATGTGCTTACCTCCAAGTCGTGACAGCAAGAACAAATCAAATTCTGGGTTGGAGGTGTTACAGATGAGTTGTGATGATCAGAACAGCTTCCCTACACCATATGGAGTGTGTTTGAACACTTGGATTGAATTGAAATGGACTGGATCAGTTTATGGCATCTCAGCTGCAACTTCACTTCAAACTTGTGTGGATGGCAAGTGATTTTGAGATTTTGATGTTTCAGAAGTTATGTGAGTGTTTGATCAGCTCATATGTGATGTATGTGAGGTGTGTGAGTGATTGGTTTGTGCAGAATTGCTCTCAAACTCAAAACCCGATAGCTACCTTGCTAAGAAAGGCATTTTTGCCAAGAGAAAGAGATTTTGAGGAAAGCATCTGTTAGATGGCTTTGGTGTACTTAAACTGACCACAATTGAGCTCTATTTATAGTAGAGCAAGTTTGTTTTGCAAGGAATAGTGCATGGCAGCTGGTAAGTAGGTTTCCTCAATGTTGGCCAATGGAAATGAAAGTCTCCTCTATCCATTGACTAGAGGTTAGGGCACAGAGCTTTGGTCCCCTTGGTCTTGGATAAGTCTTGACTGATTTCAGATGAGAATGGCTCAGTCCATGCCACCTTGATGGTTCCATTGAATGCCTCATTCCAAATTTGAAGTCTTGTCCCTATTTTGGCAACTCTAGGTTCAACATGCTATTCTTTGTTCCTTGGACCTTGGAGGCTTGGCTTAGTGATTGTCCCCTTTGGATTCAATCCTCTGAGGTGTCCAAGTGGATTGGAGCAATTGCAATTGGCTGATTTTGGCAAATCGAGCCAAAATGCAAATTCTGCCTTGCCTTGACAGATTTCAGCAAGGCAACTTGCCAATGTTGTATCTCATGATGTAGGTTGAATTTGGCAATGTTATTGGCCATTTTGGAAAGCCCTAACATGATACAACAACTGTTTGAACAAGTTTGGTTTTGATCTCTTTTGATTCCAAGTGAAAAATCCCCCTACATTTGGCAAAAAGTGAAGCAGAATTCTGACTTAGTGAAAATTTCACTAAGTGTTGGAAAAAGTGACATTTTCACTTTTCAGCCACTTTGATCACTCCATAACTCAAAATCCTTAATGAATTGGAATGACTTGTAGTTGAAGTTTTTGTAGGTGATAGTGAGGGCTACAAATCCATCTTTGGATGAGAAAAAATGGCCTTGTGGTTTAGGAGTTATGGTCCTCCAAAGTTGGTACCTTTGCCACTTTATTTTTAACTTAGAAAAATTTCTAAGTTTTATGGTTACCCCTTTTACAAGTTATCTCACTTTTCTTGATTTTTCTTGATGAATGATGATTCAAATCATACATTAACATCATTTTAGGGTTGAAAATCCATTTTGGTGAAAAATCTCAAAAAGTCAAAGTTGACTTTTGTGCACAGTTGACTTTTTATCAGATGAATTCCAAACTGTGCAATTCTTCAGGAAATCATGTCCTTGACCTAAATCAAACTTGATGGACATGTTCCATGGGTGTCATAGGGTATATTCAATCATGTATTAGGGTTTGGGAGCATGCCTTGGTCAAAAGTCAAAGTTACAGTTGACTTTTCCCTTAAAACCCTAATTGTGGTGCAGATGAAAATGAAACTTGTTGCTCAAGCTTCTTGGATCAATACATTGTTCCAAATGGATCAACATGGTGTATTAGAGACCCTCAAGTCATCTCTTGAGGTCTTGGCTCATGGTTTATCCCAAAAGTCAACTTAGGGGTGAATTAGGTCAAGAAACCCTAATTCCTGATTTTTGATGAATGCATCCCCTGAGGCAAAATTGACTTGATGCATGGGTTCATGAGGTTCCATGGAGTATATTAGGTTATGTTTTGGATCAATGGCTTGTACCCAGATGAAAATTTCCATCTGGAGGCCCTGGTCGACCAAAACCCTAATTTGGTGACACTGTCGATCTTCAGACTTGATCCACCTAGAAGGGAGCAGCCTTGTGCTTAATCCTTGAAGTGGGAGTCCTTTTTGATCCATTGTGGATGTTTGAGAGATTAGACAAGTTGAAGATCATGTCATTTCTTGATTGATCCTTTGTCTAAAGCTCAGAGAGGGCTTGAAACCCTAATTTTGATTGTATTGGATGCTCACCCATCTTTGGGGAGACTGATGAAGCATAAAGGTACATCCATATTGTGATGATGATTTTCACAATGATGGGAAATCTAAGTGGTCAAAATTTGGGGTATTACACCCGGCAACTACGTCTAGAACTAGGTGACGCCGTTTCATTTATTCGTAGAAATAGACAGCTAGATCCCTAATAGGATCACCAGATACAGTCTTCTCTTCGGCTGTCCTCATTAGGAATTGTCAAGAAACTCTACTCCCCAAGATGAATGTCTTCTCCGTGAATGGCATCTTTGAGTTTCTTCCAAATTCTCGAACTTTCCTAACTTGATCTATTCCCTGTGAATAGCTTCCCTTGAATTTCTCGGGGTTTGGGGACCCACGGGCTTCTTAAAAGCATCGGCCTCCTCTTGGGCATCGTACAAGGACCCACAGGCTTCCTAAAAGCAACCCCGCCTCCTCTCGGGCTTAGTACAAGGACCCTACGGCTTCTTAGAAGTATTCACAGCCTCCTCTTAGGCTTCGTATAATGATCTCTTCCTCCGGGAATGATAGCCTCCTCTTGGACTTCGTACAAGGACCCGTCGGCTTCTTAAAAGCTTCCAGCCTCCTCTTGGGCTTCGTACAAATTGTCCCGACGACCTCCTAAAGGTATAGGAGCAGAACTTAGTCATCTGTAAAGAGCAGTACTCTCATAGAGTCTACTACTGTTTCTCAAAGCACAATACGAAAGATGGAACTCTAGACTTGGACAGTCTAATCTCCTTGAGTCTCAAAGACATTCTTAAGCACCCTTCAAAAAATAGGAAGGAAACCCGTAGACTCGGACAGTCTCAATACCCTTCGGATTTCCCGCTTCCTTAAAGAACAGGAATAACTCGGATCCTTGAATCGAATCCATGAGTACAGTGTTACTCATATAAGAACTGATTTTCTCCTTCAAAATCAGTATATTGGACCTGTCACTCAACTGAAACAGTCACCATAGCCTCCTCTTGGGCTTGGTACAATGATTCTCCCCAGCGAGTCAAACGAACGTTTAGCCTCTCTCTCGGGCTTTGTACGAGACACATAAGAGACTCCCTCATTGAGTCTATCACCTCTTCAGCCTCCATCTCGGGCTTCGTACGAGATACCAAAAGACTTCATCGTCAAGTCAAAACCTTTTAGCCTCCTTCTCGGGCTTTGTACGAGACACATATATGCCTCCTCTTAGGCTTTATATAAGAAAACCTCTGGTTGATCCAATCAACCTTTTAGCATCAAAGCTGTGCCTCGTTCACAGTACACAAACATCAACAACTCCTTCCCCTTCATCTAATCGCTGTAAGCGGCAAGCCTCTGGATCATCTACATCCATGCCACTGTCCCTCTTTTAGCATGAGAAATTCCTAAGGAAAGATGGCATTGCTCTACATTGAGTTAAAGTTTTCTCCTTCAGGTTAAAATCCCCTATAAAGGAAATTATGGCATTGCTAGGACCCGCGTATCCCGGTTAAAGTAATTCTCCTTTATAACCAGTCACCCAAAAGTTGTGACAGACAAACCCTTCTTTAGAGATGACAAATTCTCTCTAAAGTTGAGACTTTTTAGCTTCATATCTTGGGCTTCGAACAAGATACAAATAAACTCTTCAGCTTCACATCTTAGGCTTTGATCAAGATACAAATCACCTTTCACTTCACGTCTTGGGCTTTGAACAAGACACCAAAAACAACCATTTCCTCCCATAGAATAGGAGGAACTACGAACGCTCTGATTTCCCTGTTTCGGTAAATGGGAATACGTAGACATAAGATCGAAAGAAAAGATCTTAGCGAGCACAATCAACAAAAAACCCAAATCCCATATCTCCATCAATCAAAAAGCAGTCATTCAAAAACATCAGTCCTAAACATCCTAATCCTTGTTCCTTACCAGAAAGCTTCTGCCTAGGTAAAAGAAAGAAACCGTATTGGCAAAAATACAAATAACCAGTACAAAGCCCCCCCCCCCCACATTGATAGCATTTGTAACCTAACAGACCGCTGTTTAAACTCAGTATGCAAAGCAGGGTTAATTGGAGACATCTATTTCCCTTCCTTATTCAGCTCACAATAGGATAAAAACTGAATCGACCTGTAGTTTTAAGCTCAACCGCAGAAAGCGACCAGCGCTTAAGAACCGCGTCCAAAATCGCTCGCTACAGGAACCAATTACTCCTGCCTCATTCCCTACTTGGCATACAAAGAATCAAAATCTCCAAAAAGTTGTGGCCTTCAAACACACTGTGACAGAGGATCCCCAAGTCATTCCATATTTGGTTGGTTTTTCAATTCACTTAGTAGTTCTGTTTTTGTTATTTATGTTTTTTTTCGAGCTTATATTAATTTTGATGTTGGTACAATAATATTACAGACATTACCTGATGACATAGGAGAATACTTGGGGAATACAGTCATGCATGGACTAAATCTGGTTGGGGAAAATTCGGAATCAAGATTTTGTGTTTTGGAGTACGAAAGATATCCATACGTAGTGAGGCTTTCAAGGAGTTGGAGGGAGTTTGCAGCCATTCAACAAATTGGAGTTGGAGAGAGACTACAGTTCAACATGAGTAGTTTGTATGAAAACCACTCCGCATTCGTGAATAAGATCAACCAATATTGGTGAACATGGTGAAGGCGTTGTAAAGGCTTATTTTGTTTTGTTACTGCATTTTTACTTTGTTGTAATTATTAAAACAACAAGACTAATGCTAACTTGTGATACAAGTTACTTTTTTTTATTAAGGTACTTCTATATTACTGATAAAATTGTTCTTTTTGTGCTCTGTTACTAACTGCAAACTGATTTTTCTTACCTGATGCAAACTTCATAACAATAAGGAAATGAGGCTGCTGATACAACTTTTCTAAACTGATGCAAATTTCATAACAGTAAGGCTGAACATATAGTTGATATAATATAACATAACAATATCATAATTTTATTCAAAGGAAACTTCATTACATAATTATATGTTGTCATATTAAAAAATAATACATTCATTGATTGAAACTACATCATAAAATGGACAAAAAGTTAAGGATGGGAATCATGGTAAGTATGAACATGGAAGGGTGAAAATGCACATGGCATGGTGAAAATGCACAAAATAAAAATGCACAAAAGGTCTGGGGCGAGGGGGATTCGAACCCCAGACCCTTTGCTTGCTAAATGCTTCAAAACCAGCTCATGACCGCTGGGGCGCAATGCCAATTCATTAATAATAACACAACTAATTAATAATGATATCATGCCACTGATTTGAAGCACTTCACACTGAAAGTTGTAAGTGTTTTATGAATACATTTTTCTGAATATATTTTCTGAATACATTTTTCAGATAACTATTATCATGCCACTGCTTTCGAATCTTACGAATTTCATTTATAGATAATACTTGTATATCAACTTGGTTAAGGTTTCTTTAGAAACATGCATTTGTCATGTTTTCCTATTCTCTCAGGATCAAGTAAAGCTGCAGAATTCTCAACACCCTGTATTTCCAACTTTTCAATAATCTTGACCATCACTGATACTTATTATTTTGCCTCCCTATGTTCCACTATTACAGTTTCAAGATAATTAATGCTTTTACATTACCAAATGCAGGGAGAAGCTTAAGAGTCTCATGCCAAACTATATAAACAAGCCTCCTTCTCTCACCAACACAAACAACAAATCAGAAACGTAGCACTAATTCTTTGGCGACCAAAAACGTCGTCCAGGTTTCACAGCCTTCTGAGATGCAGACGGCGGCTGAAATACAACCATCAACGGCATTGCAACAACCATCTAACGTCCAACAACCAGAGCAGGTTCAGATCCTAAATTACCTACTTCGTTTTTCAATAACTACATACATCTCTCCATTTTTCTTTCTTCCGCTTTCAACCATTTTTTTTATTAAATCAACAGACGCAACAAAAAGTCGATCCTCTTGTCCGGGTAACACCAGCTGCTGACATCCAACCACTTCCGGAGCTTCAACCACCTGCCGACTATCACCACCCCCTTCCGCACCAACAACCTCCCCATGTTGAACATCGTCCTCAGGTCCGGTCGGTAATGTTCTGTTTTATCCTGGCTCTTTTTGCCCTTTCTTATACTGCATCAAACTTATTCGCATATGTTAAAGCGAATACACCTTATTGAAAGTTCATGCCATGGTCCGTTCTTTTTTCTCTTCATGTCAAATGACATATTCTGTTCATGTTCTTGACAATAATCAGTTGCTGGTTTTTTCCAACAGGTACCTCAGGTCCCTGCTGTGCGACAAAGATGAAAGAGGAGAAGATTCAGGAGATCAGGAACAATGGGTAGATGGGTTAAAAAATTTGATTCAGACGATGATGAAGAACCGGACTATGATATCTTTGATTCTGATGATGACGATTAGCACGACTACACCTGGGACAAATTTTTAACATCGAGGAGTTTTAGATTTAGTGATTAAGTTTGCAAATTTTCTTTCTAATTCTTGTCGCCTAATTTTAGATGTTTTTTGTCTTCTTAATGTACTCCACATTATAGTGACCTGTTTCTACAATTAACTATTTGTATTATTATAAAATATAATCTTATAATTTTATTATTTTATAATATATTCTATTTCTGAATATTTTAAAATTTCCACCTTTCTTAATTCCCACTAGTGTTAAAAGCCACAAAATAAAAATAGCAAAAGGTTTGGGGCGAGGGGGATTCGAACCCCAGACCCTTCGCACGCTAAATGCTTCAAAACCAGCTCATGATTGCTGGGGCGCAATGCCAATTCATTAATAATAACACAACTAATTAATAATATATTATACATATTTTAGATGGATATATGAAAATGTGATTGCTTCCTCACTCAATTTATCACTAACGGCTTGATCACAACATAACTACATAATATTATTCATATTTTTGATGGATATGTTAAAGGCCACAAAATAAGCTATGATTTGTTGAAAAAAGTCCCACTTTATATAGTATAAATTGGTATTCATAGTGCAGAAAACCATAACAAGGAATGGTAAGAGGCATTTGTTGGAACTCTACACGAAATCAACACTCCATGGTGTAACACCTCAAAATTTGCCCTTTTGTTTCTAACCTTTTTGGCTTATGCTTCATTTCATTTGCATCGTCATTTCTGCATTTGCATAGTTCTTTTGAGTATGGGATCGAGGTATCTTTCAGCAGCTCATGGCGTCATCAGTTCCAGTATCATTTCCAACAATGTTCAGAGCGAAGCAGATAGCTTTCAAAGTCTTTTTGAGCATTTATTTTGCTCATTGGGTATTTTGACAATTAGAAGCTCTGGCAGTCATTTTTTCTATCAGCGATTCAGCACCAGACGATTATTTTCAGCAATATTCCGAGCACAAAATGGAATTCACAGCATATTTCAAGTGTGTTTCAGTGTTACTCAGTAGAAATATCAAGTTTTGAGTTTCAGAGGTTTAACGGGTTCAAAAACAGCTATCAGAAGTCACTTTTCCAAGTTTCCCTCCAAAAGGCGCCAAAATTCAAAATTTGCACTGTGTAACCGGTTACAGCGTATCTGATAACCAGTTACCCTTTGGTTTTTCTGCGCATTTCTTCAGTTTTTTAAATGAGTAACCGGTTAGCAGATATGATGTAACCGGTTACTCTGGGCAAAATTTGAAAATTTTAGTTGGCATCATTTGTGATCATGTGCTTGGCATGTGCACGTGTGGGAAGGATCTAGAATTGATATTTTCATCATTTTCCACCCGAAATTCAAATTACTTCCAACATATTCCACTCTAATTCCTCATTTCCTTTCCTAATCCACTCTTTACCCCAATTTCCACCCACTAAACCTCACTCCAAACCACATTTGAATTCCTAACCTAGCTTCTATTTAAATTAATTCATTCCAAACCTCACATAACTTTGATCCATTTTATGAATTTTCTACACATTTCACTCCAATTTTCTCTCAACTTCTCTCTCATTCCAAAACCCTCACTCAAAGTTCCACCATCAAAGTTCAACAAATTTTGCATTGAAATTTGTTGATCTTGGAACTAAACCTTCATCCATTCACTAATTCTTGAAGGAATTCTGATTTTGCTACTGTTTTGCTTTTGGATCTAAGTTCTTAGAAGTGATTTTGGAGAAGCTTGAAGCAAGTTCATCACATTGCATTTATTTTGCATTTTTTGGTGAAGATAGCATTGGATCTCTGGTATTCTTGCTTAGATTCATCTATTGCAGCTTATCAACACTCACCAAAGCAATTCTCAGCTTTGTAGGTTGGTGAATTTCAAATCTACTTTTCATTTTAGGTTATTTTGCTTGTTCATGATGTAGATCTTGAATTTGTTGTGTTTGATCCATTGGATTGTGGATTTGACTGTTGTTGTTTGTTATTTGATGTGTGTTTGCTAGTCTTGAGATGTAGTTTTCGTGCATATTGAGATGCCCTAACATGCAGGTGTTTGGAGAAGTGATAAGTTGCTGAAAAGTGCTTTTGGAGCTGTTTTTTTTTAATTCTGTTGTTGTGTAACCGGTTAGCAGTTATGCTGTAACCGGTTAACATGTTGTTTTTTGCGTATTTTCAGGCTATTTTAAACTGTGTAACCGGTTAGCAGTTATGCTGTAACCGGTTACAACTGAAGCAGAACTTGATTTTCTTGCATTTTCTTGGTTGTTTGAGATCCTTTTCATGTCTAAACTTTATGGATTGATATGATGATGATTTGTGGATCATTCTTGAGCTGTTGCACCTCACACTATTGCATGAACACAATTTTCCGACTCACGATTCTTGGACTTGTATTGTTAAATGTTCATGTTTGCATGGATGTTTTTTTAATGTGGCGAACACTTTGCACACACTCCTTGAGCATGTTAATTGTGAATTATTGCTGGTGTTGCTAGAGTTATTGTGATGTATATGTATGCTTGCATCTAACCTCATGAAATGCATATTTGATTGGACTTGTAATATGCTACATGTTGTGCATTCCTTCACGATGTGGTGTATTCTTCCATGATGTTTTCGAGCATTGCTTACTATGGTGTGTGGTGTGATTGTGATCATGATTGAAAAAGGAGTGTATGATGTTTGATGTTTTCTCATTATGTCATGATTGAATCATCTTCAAATGTATTGCGTGCTGCCTTGTTTTCTACTGCTGTTTATGTGCATATGTGCTGTTGTATGTGCTGCTTTTTTTACACCCATTTATGTGTTGAATATGAGCTGTTGAATACTGTTTGGAGTGTGGTGCTGAATTTACTGCTATTTTGGTGCAGGTACGCTGTGGTAGCCGCTGTTTTTGTTTATTCGCCTCTTTTCCTCCTTCGGCTCTTTCACTCTTTCTCTTCCCTTGAATCTCAAGACTTGTTTAAGTCTTGGATTCACTCCCTTAGAGCTACATAGTCCAACTTAATTTTTGATTAAGCATGGAGTAGGATTAGCATTAGGCTTCCCTTTGCATGCTAACTTAGGTAGACGTTTCCCTCTCAAACTCATCTATAGGGCCACCTTTGCATGACAATATTAGGAACATTTAGTTTCCCCTTAGGATTTTCTTCTCCTTTGAGTATTCTCTTCTCATCTCATAACACTTCTAAAACACTTAGTAAAGTTAACGTGTATTGCGCATGAGCCTCGCATGTGGGAAGTGATGAATGAAGGGTTTCCTCTCATTTTTCTAGAGTGTTTAGTGGACGTTCCATTTTGGAATGATTTACTAAGCATTCGTTCCTATATCATAGACTTCGGTACAATGCAAGTTACGAACTAACTTCAATCGACATCTGTCTAAAAAACACAAAAAACAAACTCAAACCTTTTTCATCCTTCGGGATCGTTAAGTTCAAATCATTTTCAGAAAAGGGCACATTACTTCCGTCTCGTCGCAAACAGGCATCAACCCTAACTGCCGGACGTGAATCTAACATCGCTCATAAAAAGCACTAACCGACCTCGTTAGGTCGAACTACGACTGCTCTGATTTCCTCCTTCTAGTTAGATTGAGGATACGTAGGCACGAGACGGCGATGTCTTGGCGAGCAACCTCCCCCCTCATGGTGCGTAGTCTGTCCGAACTACGTTGACTCTGACTTTCCCATCGCACGAGAGAATACGTAGGAATAGGACGAGCGATGCCCTATCGAGTCAGTTTTTTTTTCTTTTCTTCTTCGTTTTTTCATTCCTTTTCGTTCCCGTTCCTTCTCCTTTCCAGTAGCAGTGGAGCTCCAGGTGACGACACCCTTTGATCGAGACAACAAGCGTGGATCCCATCGAGTACGATGGACGCGTGGGATGCTAACACCTTCTTTTCGCGTAACCGACTCCCTTACCCGTTTCTCTTGGTCGCGAGACCATGTTCTTTTCTGTTGTACCCCAAATTTTACTTTCACTTTTTTGCTAGTTGATTTTTTTTTTAATTTATTTTTCTCTATATTTTAATTTAGTATTTGTTTTAGTGTTATTTGTTTTTATCTTAATTTAATTTCAATATGGTTCATTTTAATTTTTGTTTATATTTTATTATCCTTTTTTTTCATTAATTTAAATTAATCTCAATTTAGTTAAATTTAAAAAAAAATTGGTTTCATTAATTAGATTAATTATTAATTTAGTTTTTTTACTAATTTAAATTAAGTTATTAATTAGTTTTATTTTTATTATTGTTATTAATCATATTATAATTTAAAAGAAAGAAAAAGATTTTTCCTTTTCCTGTTATGTCTACCGTGTCTAATTCATGTTTATATTGGAAGAAGTTCATTAACCATTAACCAATGAAATCAAGCATTGCTTTGTTGACTTTTCAAACCCAATTCATTTTCTTTTACAAAGATGTTCCAAGCCCAATGGCTTCATCAGTCCATTACAAACACAACCTTTGATTCCAAACAAATAAATTCCACAACGTTTGCAAACGTTCTGCAATATCAACATTAACCTGCACTTGAAAATGACATTGCAACAACGGCCAGAATTCAAATAATATCAAGAACAAATTCTTTTAAAAGGAGGAGAGCGGACCAGTAAAGAAAAGGAGGGGTGGGGAAAACCTGTTGATCAATTGGTTCACACGGACATCAGATCCCTTCAACCCTTCTCCTTCATCAATTTCAGTCTGTCACAAACGTTCATCATCATCATTCAACCTCACCCATTCTCTCTTCCAAGCCACTCTTTCTTCTCCAATAAACCACCATCATCAGCTGCTTTCAATATAATCGAAAACAAACACATCCTTTTCCATAGCAGCTAAGCTTCTATAACACCCGAACCTTTTCTTCAATCTTTACTCACCTTCAACCAAATCCACAAACCTAGAAAATACAGACAGGAATCAGAAAGAGGAAGAGGAGTAAATTGATTTGAAACTCAATCCCTTCTTAAATCCAAACAGAACCAAAATCGGGAGTAGAATAGAAAGGTAGCAGAATCAACACGTACCTGATTGTGTGTCTTGTTGTTTCGATTCCTTGCTTGTTTGTCGGATTCGCGAGCGAGGGAGAAAGAATTGAAACACGGTGAAACGTGTGAGGGAGAGAACTGAGAGAGTTGTAGCGAGAGAGGGAGATTGATGAACGCGATGATGCCGTAAGAGAAGGGAGGGTCTCAACAACTGAAAAGAACTTAACTCGTTTTCTGGTTTTTACATTCAAACCCCAAATAGCCAAAAATAATAACCGATTCTTCAACAAAACTTCCAATCTTCATCTTCAACCAAGAACTCAAAATCGAACCTCAAACACTCTAAACAACAATTATCTTCTTCATTAACAACTCTTTCTTTTTTTCTCATCTTCAACCTCCAGTCATCCCTGTCAAGACCCTTATTTTCTTCCATCCTCATCATTCCTCTCTTCATAAAAACTTCAGCTGAAACAACCCTACACCCGCCTCTGTCGCCGTTCCATCACCATGTGAACACACATACCTCCATGTAAACTCAACCTACTACATACTACCAACAGAACTACCACTTTCTAGCCACCTACTCCGTCACTTATCCACCATCGAACCACCACGCCATGGAAGAACAGAACAGATTCAGGGAGAGTGAAACTTGAAAATGAAGAAACCAACAACAACAACAGCAAACCTTTTTCTGTATCCCATAACTGAAACCTCATCACGCTTACCCCACCTCTTCCACCCGTAAACGGCACGCAATAGATTGAAGTAGGAAGGAACATTATCATCTTCCTACTTTGCCGGTCGCCGCGAAGGAGAAAGAGATCAACAACGGCAAAACGGAATCACAAAGAAGGAAAGCCGTGCAAAAGAAGAACGGGGAGATTCGCCACGAAACCAATTGCGAGATCAAAGAAGAGATTAACGGAAGAAGGCAACATCGTGAGAAGAAATAGAGGTGAGGTTTTATGTTGTTTGAATTCGCGATTGTTTATTTTTGTGTTTGAAACTTTGCGGCCGGTGATGTTTGATGCGAGAGAGAGAGAGAGAGAGGCGATTGAGAGACGAAGGAGATGGCGGATATGGTTTTCTCCCTTTCTCAACGTTATCATATTTGTTTTGTTGTTGTTGAACCGGGTCTGGGTCAAGAGGAACCCAGCCCGGGTAGAACACAATCCACAACCCGTTTGAAGAGAGACTGGACCACCACTCTCCACATTATTCTTAGCCCAGTAAGCTTTCAGCTTGCTTCCTTCACATCTTTTAGAGTTTAGTTGTTTTCCTTAATTAACTATTTAGTTTTATTTAGATTGATCAATTATTTTAAGAAGAACTTAATGTCTTAATTAGTTTTATTTAGTTTTAGAATTTAGTTAATTTTGGTTATTTATTTTTTAAATAAATTTTAGTTTAAATTAGCAAATTAATCTTAATTAGATTTAAGTTATTAGTTTTAATTAGATCAATTTTTAATTGGAATTTGTTAATCTTGACTTTATTGATTATTTCGTATAAAATTTTGACTTTGTTGATTATCTCAAAATCACTAAAAGTCTAGATTTGTAGGAGGCCACTTTCAATTTTCTCTATTTTGGTCGATGAAAGTTAAAAATCCAAGATCACCGATTTGTCGATTAGATCTTGATTTAAACGAGACCAATTTGGTTTTTATTTTATTTTGGTCGATGAAGTTAGAAATCTAAGATTATCGATTTATCGATTAAATCTTGATTTAAACGAGACCAATTTGGTTTTTATTTTATTTTGGTCGATGAAGTTAGAAATCTAAGATTATCGATTTATCGATTAAATCTTTATTTAAACGAGACCAATTTGGTTTTTATTTTATTTTGGTCGATGAAAGTTAAAATCCAAGATTATCGATTTATCGATTAAATCTTGATTTAAACGAGACCGACTTGTCTTTTATCCCGATTCTATTTTGGTCGATGAAAGTTAAAAATCCAAGATTATCGATTTGTCGGTTAAATCTTAATTTAAACGAGATCAACCTTGTTTTATTTCATAATCTTTATTTAGGCCAATGACACTACACGAATCTTGACTTTGATCATTTGGAATCAATAAAGTCTTGATAAATGTGAGGCTACTGTTTATTCGTTTTTGGTGGTCAATGAAAGTCAAATATTAAGATTATCGATTTCTCGATTAATTCTTAATTTAGACGAGACCGTTTTTATTTCGATTCCACTTTCTTTATTTTGGCCGATGACATAATAAACCTCATGGTTTGGTTGATTTCATTGAGTTGACAAAACCTTGATCAACACGAGACCATTCTCTCTTTATTTAAATTTTATTCACCTATTTTGTCGATGAAGGTCAAGAATCATCGATTATCGATTTCTTGATTAAATCATGATTAAGACGAGACTATTTCTATTTTATTTCATCTCATATTTAATCTTTGTCTAACATGTTTAAATTCTCACTTTGCATTGACATTTTTATATCATTATCTTAATTCATGTATGATTGTATTATCATTTTGCATTATATCTTGTTATCTTTTAGAATCTTTACAACTATTATTTTTCCCCCTATTCCAAAGGAAGGTGAAGTCATTAGCCCCCACCTTAACCTAAGTAACCTCTTAGGAGAAACTTTATTTCTTGGCCTCATCAGAGCCATAGAAATCACAACTAGCTGTAGGAGAGAGTTCTTAAACTCTTAGTGATATTCATCCCAATGAATTTATCACTTCCCCTACTAACTAAAACAAGACATAGGTCCATTTCAACTAGATTTAGAGAGCTTATACTCATTTCCCCTCTGAATATTGACCATAGTCAATAATTCAGTAGAAGTAGAACTACGCATACTCTGATTCTACACCCGAGGATACGTAGGCGCAAGGTGCGAAGCCTTATCGAGTATACTTAGATACTGACCCCTAGGTTTTCAATCTTTAGCATAGAACCTTTAGCAAACATAAGATAACATTAACAAGAGGTTCCCGTAGAGTACTACGGACGTTTAGGGTGCTAATACCTTCCCTAGGCGTATCCAACCCCCGAACCTTTTATCTTTCCCTTTTAGGTTTTTCTAACGATCTTGAACCTTTCCTTTGGATAAATCAAAGTCGGTTGTAAAAGAAATATGATGCAAGTTGATTAATAGCTTGTTATCCGATTTTCACCGCAACAGAAATGGCGACTTCACTGGGGAGAGTTAGACTTATTGCTGGTCCTTTCCTAAGAGGGTTAAGCCAATCTTGTTTTTATGTTATTCATGTTTGCTTATTTACTTGTATATGCTTGTGTATGTCATACCTGCTTATATATCTGTATATCTGTTCTTGCTTGACTTTTTCTGTTTAATTTGGGTTGAGATAATGAGTGAGATAAATCCTATACTCGGATTTGAGCGTACACTTATTATAGGACGATGGTATTCAAGGAGGCTTTGAGGGAGTCGAATCCTGAAAGGTTGAATTGATAACACCATCACTCAGTTGAGGCCCTCTTGAGAGTCTAGTTATGTTGAACGAATTCATTCGTGAAAGCGTGCTACTCTCGACCTAGGAGCCCGGGATATTGAGAACCGTAGTTACCAAACCCCACTTGGCCTTTTAGGATGTAGTCCGGTGACCATGATGGAATCTATTTCTGAACTGGTTGTCACGCGATACTACACTCAGACGAGATCCTCTTGAGAATTTTATGGATTACCAAGTCATCTGGGAAATCCTTAAAATCCGAAAGATGGATTGTAGACTCTGGGAACTCTTTAGAACCTAGTTCGGCAGGTGAAAACCCATAGTACACCCCTTTTGGGATGGGTAGGCCATGGCTCCATTCATGAGACCTACAAAACTAGGGTTTGTTTATTTTGCTGTGTGTACATGTGTTTGTGCTTGTGTGCTTTTTGCATCTCTACATTCAAGCATTCCTAGCCCTTTGGTTTCAAGAAACTCAAATACTTGTTTCCTTTTCAAAAGATCAACAGAGCTTGGATTTTGAAAACAAAAACCTCTTTAATTTTCCCAAAATTTTTTGCAACTTGCCTTTGAGTTCCTTGAAACCATTCGGCTTGCATTAGCATCTCATTTGCATCATGTTATAGCATGTGCATTTCCTCTCTGTCTTCGTCTCATGTCATCGTTTTCCCTTCAGAATCGTCTTTGAATCGTCACCCGAGCCCAAACTCGACAAAGGATGTCTGAACAATACTGTGAGATGGACAGAGCCAACAATGAATTGAGTGAGCTCCGAGGAGGAATGGGGCAGATTCTGGAAGCAATTCAAGTTATGAGTGCAAGGATGGATACACAAGCGACGGTGGTCTCCGAGATTATCACTACAACTGTAGAACCTCCCGTTACTATTGTGAACCCCACTTTAGGCATGCCTTTTAACTTTATGCATGCTCCGGCCATCACTTCCACTCAACAAGCTGTTCCTTTGGTTAATGAGGCTTTTCAAGCTATTCCTACCTTCACTCCAGCAGCAGTGCAAGCCCAGATGCACCCAATTTTTCAGAATCCACATCCGGTTCATGATCATGTCAATATGTCCGAAGATGGGGATAATCGACATGAAAGGTTGAAGGAAAGTGTAGAGACAATGCGGAGGAAATTGGAAGCAATAGAGAGGAGCAATGTATCTAATACTAATGTTAAAGACCTGTGCTTAGTCTCAGGCTTGGTAATTCCACCCAAGTTCAAACTACCCAATTTTGACCTATACTCTGGTGCGACCTGTCCTAAGTCGCATTTGGTCATGTATTACCGACGAATGGCTGCATTTATGGATAATGATAAATTGATGATCCACTGCTTCCAAGATAGTTTGAAAGGGGCTGCTGCGAAGTGGTATTTGACTTTGGACTAATCTAGGATCCGACGCTTTCAAGACTTATTTGATGCTTTTGTAAAGCATTACAAATATAATATGGACCTCGCACCAAATCGTAGACAATTACTGAGTATGTCACAGCGCGATACTGAGTCTTTTAAAGAGTATGCACAAAGATGGAGAGAGTTGGCTTCACAGGTAGAGCCACCTTTATCTGAAAAAGAGTTAACTGATTGGTTTGTTGACACAGTGAGACCGGAATTCTATGAAAGGATGATCAGTAGCGTGTCTGCTAGTTTTTCCGATATTGTGGCTGTGGGGATTAAAGTAGAGCTTGGTCTGAAGAGTGGAAAAATGACCAATAAAGCTGGTAGTTTGAGCGACGATGCCAAGATATCCTTCAAAAGGGAAGGAGATACCAATGTGGTGATGACAAACAAAAAGAGGAAGAATTAGTTCTGGAAGCGTCAGCAGCAGCAACATTGTTATTCTGTTCAGCAACCTTATGTGGCCGCCATCGCGCCAACATTCAATAATCAAGCTTCTGGTTATCAGCCGATTCCTCAACCACCAATGTATCAACAAGCGCCCAACGCTCCTGCTTATTCACAACAGACTCAAGTTTCTCGTCAGAACATTCCAGGAAAAAGAAAAGGTGGAAGACCTCGGATTCCTCCCATTCCTATGTCATATACAACGTTGTATCCTGTTTTGGTGCAACAAGGATTAATAACTACAAGGTCATCAGGCCCACCTCCTGATCCGCTTCCACCTTCTTATAATCCCAATGCTCATTGTGCATTCCATGAAGGTGCACCAGGCCACAATTTAGAAGGTTGTTTTGCTTTGAAGCATATTTTGAAGGACTTAGTGGAGAGAAACATTTTGTATTTCGACGGCTCACAGCCTAATATCAAGAACAATCCTTATCCGCTCACGAGATAAGTAAAGGATGTATCAAGACAAAGAGGGATTAGGTGCCTGTGTTTGAGCTCCTCTTTGATTTTCTGTATTTGATTCCCTAAAGGCTGCAATCTTTTGGCTGTTTCAGCAAATTTATCGTATTTCCTTTGCACTTTGAATTTGTATTTGCTTATAAGCTTTGTTGTACTTTCAAATTGGCAAGGTTAATGAAATGTTTGTGCATCTTTTAGATTAAATCCATTCGTTTCACTCATTTGCTGTTACTTTCAAAAAGATATTTACCTTGTTTCACTCCTTTTTCAAACTTTTATTAAAGCAAAGATTAGGGAGGATGATGAAAACCTCATGTTCATAATTGTTGTGGTATACTTTCAAATTAACCTCGCCGAGGATGTAAGGCATTGTTTCAATTCATCCCTTGTTAACCTTTTCGAGCCTAGAAGTAGGAGTTTTCTTTCAAAAACACAAAAATCTTAAATCTCAAACTTGGGGCAGGGTAGTTCTCAGTTTAACTCGGTTATGCATTCAAACACGAGCGCTTCATATAAGGCGCCAGTCAGCTTTCAAATCAAGTGACTTCCTATTTTTGGAGATTTGAACGTATATTTTGAGTTAACTGAGCGTAGGATTTGAGCCTTTATCCTTTGTTCCATAAAACATGAACCATGCCACATTACAACCCTTAAAAGACCTAATTGAGGTAAGGTTGTTTTGAAAAGCATACTACAGCAAGGTTGAGTAACCTGACTCCTAATAATCTTTGTTACTCGCGTGTGTTGGTCACTTCCTTAATGACTAGACCCACCATTGTTTTGACTATTTAATCATTTCACTGTGCGTTTTTTAGCAAAGCTTTGTTTTCAAACTTTGCATTAAACTTTGCATTAAATTTTGCCAATTTTTTTGATGAGCAATACTTGTTTGCAAATACAATTCAATATCAAAGGAATCCCAACAAATACAGGCAGCTAGGGGATTCGACTTGATAAAGAAAGTTCAGTCAGGGGCAACCAAGCGGAAGGATTTGCCAATCTACCAAATCAGGGGCAGAACTCGTCAAAGTTCAAAATATTGGGGCAAGTCTCCCTGAGGTCATCTTATGACAAGTATGGACTCCAGTGACCTATCAGCAGGGGCAAGTTTTGTTCCCCAGTCGTTTCTACTACAGTTTAAGTATTACGAATACAGTTGAACTGGGGCAATCATGTCTAAGTTCATTTCTTTTCAAAAGTTTGAAGACATTGAAGCATCTGGTATATCAATTCTTCTGTAAAAATCCTTTTGATGACTTACCCTCACCTATCAGTTAGTCAGAGGCGGTCAAGTCGAGATTCGGTAAATCTCTAAAAGGCCAATCAGTCTGGGGCATCTCTTCCCCAGTTGTCAACAACTATTCTGAAGCAAGTCCAAAGGCTTTGTTGTGCAAACGCCGTTAATCTGGGGCAGTTATGCCGAGATCTCTCCAAAAGTTTGAAGATATTGAACCACCTTGTATGCCAATTCTTCTATAAAATCCTCTTGTTATCATCTTCCGACAGACCATACAGCCTGGGGCAGATAAGATTTGAAGATGACCATTATGCCAATAGGATGCAGACTTACTTTGTTCTTGTGATATCTGTTGATAGCTCCCCAATGAGCTATTACTTCAGCTAATCCTGACAATCTCCATGGATTCTCCTTTAATAAAGAAATCAAGCTCATGATGGCAATACCCGTGATGTTATGCCTCAGGTGGAATACTCTTTTCACCAGTGAAGTTGTTGATTCTTCTTCATCCCCAGTATTGGTCCAACCTGTTGAGTTTGGCTGGGTGTCCTTTGTCGAGACGTTTTTTTTATCTCCAGTCTTGCTTCTTGTCTATTTTGTCAGCATAAGCATAAGCATGGCATAAGCACTCATATGCACTAGCATCTTAGCATTTATGCTTCCTTTCCTGTTTTCGTTCACTTTGGTGTTTGTCTCCCCAAGTGACTGGGTTGTCTATTCACTCCAATAGAGAGTCAGCCCTAGGCATAAAGTGCCCATCATTTTCTGAATTCCCCACAGAGTTTTATCCTCTTGGATGATGGTTGGTTCAGTTATCTTTTCCATATTCGGATAAGATAAATCCCATTTGCGTTCATTCCTCAATTGGAGTCTTGTTTGACCGTTTCTTTCTAGCTTGTTCCTAGATTGAACTTTGGTCCCTGGCAAGTGTGGTTTTTTAACCTATATTTGAACGTGCGTTTATTTTGCATTGTGTCTCACAGAAGAATTCTTTTACAAGATCCTCATTTAAGAGATAATTATTTCTCCAACATTATTGTGATATCAAACATATCTTTGAAGCAGCAATCTTTTGAAGAAGCTTGGCAGTCTCTTATAAGCAGCTTATCTATCTCTGGTACTACTCAACCTCTTCGCGACCGTAATTGGGTATTCCCCAGGAAGCCTTATCTTCAGTTATGCAACTCCGGTACTCACCTATCAGAGTCTATACCTTTATTGGGGCCCATTTCCTGGTTCAATCTCCAATAAGGGTCTTCTTTTTCCAAAGTGCCAACTGGTCATGCTTGAACCTGTTGTTCCATCACTTTGGATGTCCTTTCCCAGTGAAGACCGTTTTTCGGTTCAAACTTCATTGCGGATCCTTTCTAGAATGTCATCTAGTCGCGTTTAGCCTTGATGATCAATCATTCTAGATACTTTATTGGAGCCCATTTTTTGGTTCTATCTCCAACAAGGTTACTTCTAAAACGCCAACCGGTCATACTTGAACCTGTTGTTCCATCACTTTAGAGGTTACTTCTAAAGAGCCAACCGGTCATACTTGAACCTGTTGTTCCATCACTTAGAGGTGTTTCTAGGATGTCATTTAGTCACATTAGACTTGATGATCAATCATCCTAGATACTTTATTGGGGCCCATTTCTTGGTTCAATCTCCAATAAGGTTCTTCTTTTTTTCAAAGTACTAACCGGTCATGCTTGAACCTGTTGTTCCATCACTTTGGATATCTTTTCCCAGTGAAGACCGTTTTTCGGTTCAACCTTCATTGCGAATCCTTTCTAGAATGTCATCTAGTTGCGTTTAGCCTTGATGATCAATAATTCTATATACCTTTATTGGAGCCCATTTCTTGGTTCTATCTCCAATGAGGTTACCTTTCTGGCTCCTACCGGTTTTCCTTCTTGAAGAAGATTATGTGTTATCTCAACCAACTCTTATGATTACCAGAGTCTAATCTTGGCTCATTAACCATGTTCCCATTTAAACCCCACCTCTTTATGCAGGAGTCCTCAGAGAAGTTAGCTGTTAGACGACAGAATTCTTAGTCACTAGAATTTTTATTGGTCTTTGAATACAATAACTTCGTCATTTTCATATGATTCTTGGAAGCGGAAGAGTTTTAAGAAAACACAAAAGATGAACTAAGTTTTACTCTAGTATCAAGTTGTTTTATGGAATCAAGTTGGTATAGGAAGAGTTAGTAGTACTGTATTTTTGGCATGGATCTGCCATCTCCAGTGAAAGAAGATTGCCCGGTTATCTTCGATGTTTGGGTTTCAGGGTGTTGGCTTCTGTTATCCTTTCTTCTTTCCTGTTTTGCATCGTTCGCGTCGTTCCTAGCATATAGCTAAGCATATGCATCATACCCTAGCATATTTGCGTCCTTGTGCTCTGTTTTTCTTGTGGTCTTTTGTTGGCGCCTGTCTTTATTTCCCTAATGAAATAAAGACATTCCCGGTTTGCCCTGTGTCGTGCTTGTTCGGTCTTAACCTTTGCGCGCCAGATTGGAATCTTTAAACCTTTTATTGTCCCCCGAGAAGTTTAACATTAAAGATTTTTGTAAACTTGTTCTTGTCTGAATCGTGTCAGACGTGAACTTGGACCTTGTTTGAATCGTGTCAAGCATTGTCTTCTTGTTTTAAAACTTGTTCTTTTTTGAATCGTGTCAAACCTGAACAGAGTCTTTGTTCGAATCGTGTCGGACACTGCCTCTTGTGTTTTAAAACTTGTTCTCGTTTGAATCGTGTCAAACTTGAACTTGGACTTTGTTTGAATCGTGTCAAGCACTGTCTTCTTGTTCTAAAACCGTTCTTGTTCGAATCGTGTCAGACATTGAACCTTTACATCAGATTTTGAAAAATTGCTTTAAGCTAAGCTTCTTGGAACAAATTTCTTCAACCTTATAAGACTCCTATCTGGTGCGCAGGGTTTGTCTCTGTCTTCCTGGCTTTTCTTGAAGATCCCATCTCGAACTCTTCAGTATAAGAATCCCCGGGAAGTTTTGCTTGGTTGTCTGTCTTTTTTAGGCTGATCCCCGGATCAGGTTTTTCTTTCTAGTTTCATGCCCAGGAAGAGTGTGGGTTTGTTTAGTCCCCTGTAGTCTATCTCCTCAGATCTTTCCCCAGTGAGATTGTCTGTGGTCTTTTCCCCAGTGTTTCTTTGGAGTCTCCCCGGTGGGTCTCTTCCATTGGTTAGCTTGTATCCCTAGTGAGGTGTTTCTCATGGATACTAGCTTTCGTCCTTCCCAGTGAAGCCATGTGATCTTTTTGCTTCCTGTTTGCCCCTTGGTGTCTTGTTGTGTCTGCATTTTCTTTGCATCTTCCTTGGCATCATGTCTGTTGCATTGCATGTGTGTGCATCTGAGGGCAAAATTTTCGGTTATCTGTATTTAAATATCTTTCACTGTTGATTACATGAGGATCTTCATCTCTCATGTCATCAGGTGAAGATATTTAAATAGGGGCAACTGTTGTACCCCAAATTTTACCTTCACTTTTTTGCTAGTTGATTTTTTTTTTTAATTTTTTCTTCTCTATATTTTAATTTAGTATTTGTTTTAGTGTTATTTGTTTTTATCTTAATTTAATTTCAATATGGCTCATTTTAATTTTTGTTTATATTTTATTTTCCTTTTTTTTATTAATTTAAATTAATCTCAATTTAGTTCAATTTTAAAAAAAATTGGTTTCATTAATTAGATTAATTATTAATTTAGTTTTTTTACTAATTTAAATTAAGTTATTAATTAGTTTTATTTTTATTACTGTTATTAGTCATATTATAATTTAAAAGAAAGAAAAAGATTTTTCCTTTTCCAGTTATGTCTACCGTGTCTAATTCATGTTTATATTGGAAGAAGTTCATTAACCATTAACCAATGAAAATCAAACATTGCTTTGTTGACTTTTCAAACCCAATTCATTTTCTTTTACAAAGATGTTCCAAGCCCAATGGCTTCATCAGTCCATTACAAACACAACCTTTGATTCCAAATAAATAAATTCCACAACGTTTGCAAACATTCTGCAATAGCAACGTTATCCTGCACTTGAAAACGACATTGCAACAACGGTCAGAATTAAAATAATATCAAGAACAAATTCTTTTAAAAGGAGGAGAGTGGACCAGTAAAGAAAAGGAGTGGAGGGGAAAACCTGTTCATCAATTGGTTCACACGGACATCAGATCCCTTCAACCCTTCTCCTTCATCAATTTCACTCTGTCACAAACGTTCATCATCATCATTCAACCTCACCTTTTCTCTCTTCTAAGCCACTCTTTCTTCTCCAAGAAACCACCATCATCAGCTTCTTTCAATATAATCGAAAACAAACACATCCTTTTCCATAGCAGCTAAGCTTCTATAACACCCGAACCTTTTCTTCAATCTTTACTCACCTTCAAACAAATCCACAAACCTAGAAAATACAGACACGAATCAGAAAGAGGAAGAGGAGTAAATTGATTTGAAACTCAATCCCTTCTTAAATCCAAACAGAACCAAAATCGGGAGTAGAATAGAAAAGTAGCATAATCAACACGTACCTGATTGTTTGTCTTGTTGTTTCGATTCCTTGCTTGTTTGTCGGATTGGCGAGCGTGGGAGAAAGAATTGAAACACGGCGAAACGTGTGAGGGAGAGAACTGAGAGAGCTGTAGCGAGAGAGGGAGATTGATGAACGCGACGATGCCATAAGAGAAGGGAGGGTCTCAACAACTGAAAAGAACTTAACTCGTTTTCTGGTTTTTACATTCAAACCCCAAATAACCAGAAATAATAACCGATTCTTCAACAAAACTTCCAATCTTCATCTTCAACCAAGAACTCAAAATCGAACCTCAAACACTCTAAACAACAATTATCTTCTTCATTAACAACTCTTTCTTTTTTTCTCATCTTCAACCTCCAATCATCCCTGTCAAGACCCTTATTTTCTTCCATCCTCATCATTCCTCTCTTCATAAAAACTTCAGCTGAAACCACCCTACACCCGCCTCTGTCGCCGTTCCATCACCATGTGAACACACATACCTCCATGTAAACTCAACCTGCTACATATTACCAACAGAACTACCACTTTATAGCCACCTACTCCGTCACTTCTCCACTATCGAACCACCACGCCACGGAAGAACAGAACAGATTCAGGGAGAGTGAAACTTGAAAATGAAGAAACCAACAACAACAACAGCAAACCTTTTTCCGTATCCCATAACTAAAACCTCATCACGCTTACCCCACCTCTTCCACCCGTAAACTGCACGCAACAGATTGAAGTAGGAAGGAACATTATCATCTTCCTACTTTGTCGGTCGCCGCGAAGGAGAAAGAGATCGACAACGGCAAAACGGAATCACAAAGAAGGAAAGTCGTGCAGAAGAAGAACGGGGAGATTCGCCACGAAACCAATTGCGAGATCAAAGGAGAGATTAACACAAGAAGGCAATGTCGTGAGAAGAAATAGAGGTGAGGTTTTATGTTGTTTGAATTCGCGATTGTTTGTTTTTGTGTTTGAAACTTTGTGGCCGGTGATGTTTGATGCGAGAGAGAGAGGCGATTGAGAGACGAAGGAGATGGCGGATATGGTTTTCTCCCTTTCTCAACGTTAGCATGTTTGTTTTGTTGTTGCTGAACCGGGTCTGGGTCAAGAGGAACCCAGCCCGGGTAGAACACAATCCACAACCCGTTTAAAGAGAGACTGGACCACCACTCTCCACATTATTCTTAGCCCAGTAAGCTTTCAGCTTGCTTCCTTCACATCTTTTAGAGTTTAGTTGTTTTCCTTAATTAACTATTTAGTTTTATTTAGATTGATCAATTATTTTAAGAAGAACTTAATGTCTTAATTAGTTTTATTTAGTTTTAGAATTTAGTTAATTTTGGTTATTTGTTTTTTAATTAAATTTTAGTTTAAATTAGCAAATTAATCTTAATTAGATTTAAGTTATTAGTTTTAATTAGATCAATTTTTAATTGGAATTTGTTAATCTTGACTTTATTGATTATTTCGTATAAATTTTTGACTTTGTTGATTATCTCAAAATCACTAAACGTCTAGATTTGTAGGAGGCAACTTTCTATTTTCTCTATTTTGGTCGATGAAAGTTAAAAATCCAAGATCATCGATTTGTCGATTAGATCTTGATTTAAACGAGACCAATTTGGTTTTTATTTTATTTTGGTCGATGAAGTTAGAAATCTAAGATTATCGATTTATCGATTAAATCTTGATTTAAACGAGACCAATTTGGTTTTTATTTTATTTTGGTCGATGAAGTTAGAAATCTAAGATTATCGATTTATCGATTAAATCTTGATTTAAACGAGACCAATTTGGTTTTTATTTTATTTTGGTCGATGAAAGTTAAAATCCAAGATTATCGATTTATCGATTAAATCTTGATTTAAACGAGACCGACTTGTCTTTTATCCCGATTCTATTTTGGTCGATGAAAGTTAAAAATCCAAGATTATCGATTTGTCGATTAAATCTAGATTTAAACGAGATCAACCTTGTTTTATTTCATAATCTTTATTTAGGCCAATGACACTACACGAATCTTGACTTTGATCATTTGGAATCAATAAAGTCTTGATAAATGTGAGGCTACTGTTTATTCGTTTTTGGTGGTCAATGAAAGTCAAATATTAAGATTATCGATTTCTCGATTAATTCTTAATTTAGACGAGACCATTTTTATTTCGATTCCGCTTTCTTTATTTTGGCCGATGACATAATAAACCTCATGGTTTGGTTGATTTCATTCAGTTGACAAAACCTTGATCAACACGAGACCATTCTCCCTTTATTTAAATTTTATTCACCTATTTAGTCGATGAAGGTCAAGAATCATCGATTATCGATTTCTTGATTAAATCATGATTAAGACGAGACTATTTCTATTTTATTTCATCTCATATTTAATCTTTGTCTAACATGTTTAAATTCTCACTTTGCATTGACATTTTTATATCATTATCTTAATTCATGTATGATTGTATTATCATTTTGCATTATATCTTGTTATCTTTTAGAATCTTTACAACTATTGTCTTTCCCCCTATTCCAAAGGAAGGTGAAATACATTGAATTTTAAAGTCATTAGCCCCCACCTTAACCTAAGTAACCTCTTAGAAGAAACTTTATTTCTTGGCCTCATCAGAGCCATAGAAATCACAACTAGCTGTAGGAGAGAGTTCTTAAACTCTTAGTGATATTCATCCTAATGAATTTATCACTTCCCCTACTAACTAAAACAAGAAATAGGTTGATTTCAACTAGATTTAGAGAGTTCTTAAACTCTACAATGAGCTTATACTCATTTCCCCTCTGAATATTGACCATAGTCAATAATTCAGTAGAAGTAGAACTACGCATACTCTGATTCTACACCCGAGGATACGTAGGCGCAAGATGCGATGCCTTATCGAGTATACTTAGATACTAACCCCTAGGGTTTCGACCTTTAGCATAGAACCTTTAGCAAACATAAGATAACATTAACAAGAGGTTCCCGTAGAGTACTACGGACGTTTAGGGTGCTAATACCTTCCCTAGGCGTAACCAACCCCTGAACCTTATATCTTTCCCTTTTAGGTTTTTCTAACGATGTTGAACCTTTCCTTTGGATAAATCAAAGTCGGTTGTAAAATAAATATGATGCAAGTTGATTAATAGCTTGTTATCTGATTTTCACCGCAACATTTTCCTTCCCTCAGGTTTACGGAGTGTTTCCTTTCCCTCTCTTGGGATAAATACACATTGTCGGCGACTCTGTTTTCTGCGCCACTTTCGCATTTGTACCATGGATGAAAATCCTCAGGAGCGATAGCTAGCGACTCTGCTGGGGACAGATTGACCTCTTGCTGGTCCATCCCCTTTTGCGAGTCAATCCTAGCGCTTGTTTGTTTGTTTTCAATGGGTGTTTACTGTTGTGCTTTATTTTGCTGTATATTACTATGTATTGCTGTTTTACTCTTTTTACTGCATTTATTGCATTGCATTTCATTATTATACTGGACTATACTGTGCTGTGCTGGTTTTCTGTTTTGCAGGTTGGGATTCTTTGAGAGATAAGCCCAATACACAGGCTTGAGCATACACTTAGGACTAGAGTGGAAAGTAGTGGGACCTACGCGCCCTCTTGGTGCGTTTGGTGTTCACGAAATTCACATCCAGACGAGGCTATCTGGGGAGATATTCTGACATGCGTGTTTTGCGCATTTCAGAATGTTGATCTAGAGAGCTGTCGACTCTGGTGACCGTTTCTCCGAGGAATCAGCAACGCCTCTCCTCTCAACATGTGATAATGGCAGACCAGAAATGGCAAACCCATTACACTTGTCGATCTAAGGACCCAATGCTGGGAAATTGCAATGGATGACCTTATTTTTTAGGGAAATCAGTTGAGGCCTCCTCGATTGATGATGATGCCAAACCAGAAATGGTGAACGTATCATCATTTCTCGACCAGAGAGTCCGTGATATTGAGGATCCTCGGTTTTCTAGTACCCACATGTGAGATGGGCGGGTGTTTACAAGTTTGCAGGTAACCTTAACTTTCATCCTACCTGGTGTTCTGGTGTTCTTATCATTGTGAACTTATCAACCTGGTATTCTGGTTATTTGGATATTCTGGTATTCCGGTATTCTCTTCAGAGCAGACCTTTGAACTTATCCATTCAGCAGCACAGCAGTACAGAGCTTTGTGGAAGCCCTGATCCCGTGTCTGTTGCATTTGCATCATCAATTTTTGCATACATGTTCTTGTATTTCCAAGGGATATTAACTTTGAGACTCGTTGTTGAGCGTTTCCGTCTATTTGTTGTGGTTCTTTTGTCAAAAATTTGAATCAAAGCAGAATGATTCCTTGGAAATATTCGAACATGGCATTTGCATTTGCATACTCATACACATAGCAGGTGCTCAGTGTAACACCCCAAAATTTGCCCTCTTGTTATTGCCTAGCTTATGTTTCATTGCATTGCATCTACATCTCATCTCATCACATATATCTCATACATGTTGCATTGGGGCATGTGATCAGTGGTTTTCAGAGCATTGACTATTAAAATCAGGAGAGCTAAAACCTAAGGTTTTCAAGCAAGCCTCAAGAGTCTCTTATGTCTCATATGATCTCAATTGATCCCACAAGTCATTGGAAGAAGAGAATTCACCAAGAAGTTGGACAGTTCATCATCTCCTAGCAAAAACAGTCCAAACTAGGGTTTGTGATTCAAGCAGTTTCCTGATGAAATTTTGGTTCAAACTTAATTTCAATGTTTTCTACATGATGTCAAGTGTCTAAGGATGGAAGATTTCCCATTGGTTCATTTCAGAAGAGGTCCAATTGGTCAGTTGCTTGAGAATCAAGAAATTGATGAAAAAGTAAACTGTGCAGAAGGAAAGGTCAACTCCTGACCTTTTTGGGTCAAATTCATGAAATTAAAGTTACATGTGATTCTTCAAGCAAGCCTAAGGTCTTCAAGAAAGCCTCGAGAGTCTTTTATGTCTCATATGATCTCAATTGATCCCACAAGTCATTGGAAGAAGAGAATTCACCAAGAAGTTGGACAGTTCATCATCTCCTAGCAAAAACAGTCCAAATTAGGGTTTGTGATTCAAGCAGTTTCCTGATGAAATTTTGGTTCAAACATGATTTCAATGTTTTCTACATGATGTCAAGTGTCTAAGGATGGAAGATTGCCCATTGGTTCATTTCAGAAGAGGTTCAATTGGTCAGTTGCTTGAGAATCAAGAAATTGATAAAAAAGTCAACTGTGCAGAAGGAAAGGTCAACTCCTGACCTTTTTGGATCAAATTCATGAAATCAAGAGATTCATCAAAAATCAAGAATTGTACAAACTTTCCATTTTTAGAAATTTAGGGCTGCCAAAAATGGCAAGTTTGGATCATTTTGCACTACACTTCAAGGCATTCTTTCTTCAAGGTAAAAGCTTCAAACTTCAGGCCTAAGTTGAGCCAATTAAAGATCACATTCCAAGCTTCAAATCCATAACAAGAACTCTTCCATTGGATCAAAATTGAAGGAGTTATGATCAATCAAAGTTTGGTAAAATCAAGGCAAAAACCAAGTCATGACCAAGCAAAACTGGGCTGGCACGCATGCATTTCATCAAACATGTGGTGTGCCAAATGTCAAGCTATTTTTATCCCTCAATAATGCTTCAAATGGAAAATTGTTGAACTCCAATCTTGTTCATCTCCATGTCCTCTTTAACTTTGATGTTGGACATTTTTTCATTTGAACAGGTTATGAAGGTCATATGAGGGTTCAAAGAGAGATGTTTCACTCTAAAATTTCCATAGGCCATGTTGCCATGCATGTCACAACTTGCCTCGCCCATAAGTCAGTTTGTTTTCTTGTGTTTCAAGTCGTTTTACATCACTTTCCAAGCTCGCAATCACTTTGATTCCAACTACAAATCTGTTCTATGGTGTTTCTTCTTTTCATTGACACCAAAACTTCACTATTTCATCCACTATGCATAGAGTTTTTCCTCCTCAAACTTCCATATTTTCACTGAATCTTGTGCTGGCCAAAATAAGGTGCTTGGCATTGTTATTGTTGTTTCAAGTCACATTCACACGCATGCCTTCATACCAGTCCTTCCTTTTGCCTCATTTGGACAAACCACAATTATTACACATACATGCCATACATGTTCCCATGCATCAAGAGGGAAAGTTTCAAAAGTAAACTTGTATGACAAGTTTATGTGGCTGTATCCTACATTATCACCACCACTGAGCTTTCTCCACATGAACAACAACAACACACGAGCTAATTCCCTTTCCATTTCAAATTGCTCAGCACACCCTCCCATTGCTTCATACCACCACAGTTAACTCAACCATAGTTCTAACTGTCAACTAAGACAGTTAGAAGCTAACCACACTTATAAAAGCTTCTCTAACAGAATTTGCAAGGGACTTTTTCTCATTCTTCACATTTCACAAACAAGAGCTCTTAAAGTTGTCTCTGATTTCTCTCTCTTTTCACACGAGTGCTCCATTGTTCATCAATATCTTCATCAATTCATCATCCTTAAGCTTCTTTGATCAAGATCAAGGTTAAATCAGGATCAAGTGTAGCCTCTTCTCAAGTTTGGATTTCTCTTTTATCTTCAAGATCTAAAGCATAATAGCATTTATTTTGCTATCTGAAAGCTCAAGATCAAGATCACACCTCTGGTTTTCTCATCAATCATCAAGAAGCTTTAATCCAGGTTTGAACTTCTTCAACTTTTCTTGCACGATTTCATTGATTTTTAGACTGTTGTTGTTGTTTATAGAGCATAATAGAAGCTGTGGAAATTTTGGCTAGTTGATAGAGCTTGTTAGAAGCTTAGTTGAAAACCTAGGGCAAACTTCTCCCCTTCGATTCTGTTTGTACATGTGTGATATGTGAATTTCATTGCTAGATTCGTGATGTGCATGAGCTTAGCTTCATTTTGATATGAGTTTCGTTGATTTCTGAAACATGTGAACACTTGCAGTCGCCGGAGATGGCCGGAGAAGATGACCGAAATCTTCTCCGGCCGGTGAGGATTTCATTTAGGGTTTTAGAACCAGAAAAGGCCGTGACCGTTAGATCTGTGTAATCCTAGGGCTCACAGCTTGCCAGCACATTAATGAGTGTGCTCTCACTCACGTGCCTCTTTCTCTCCCAGCTTTGACTTGCATGTGTGTGCGTGCGTGGTAGTTATCACGATCCTTGCATCTCATCCATTCGTTTGTTTTACTTTTCTGATTGATCTGATTGACTTGATCCAACGCACATGATTGAGTCAACGTTTGACTGAGGTTCTACCATAATTCCATGCACACATGCATTGTAATTGGACTAGATCACTATTTCTTTTCACACACCCACACTTTAAGCCCAATCACATTTTGAACTTCATTTTTCCTATGTCTACACCCCTGTGTTAATTCTTTTTACATTTTATTTTTATTTTTGACATAGTTTTCATTTCCTTTTTTAAAAAAAATACTAAAACCTTTACAAAAATTCCATAAACATTCACATAGCATTATAACACATTTAACTAATTTTCCATGTTTTTTAATTCTAATTTTAATACTTTTTGCATATTATTTCACAATTTCCTTTTAATTTCTTTTTCAATATTCATCCTTCTTAATACATGTTCATCTGTTAATTAATTGACATAGTTAGAATCTGATTTTTGGCATGACCTTTGATATGTGTGTTCATGACATCTTAATGTGTTTAATTCATATTTTTGTCAAATTTTAGAAGCAATCCATATTAGGTTTTGACATGCATCATTGTGCATCATTCCATTTTACCTAAGGTGACTTTGTGAACTTGTTTGAACTAGTTTCTTTGTGAATTTTTGCATGAGCCTTTGTCACTTGATTTTTTTTGAATTAATTGTTTTGTGCTTGATTTTCATAATTTTTACAAGTCCTTTGCTAATAGGTTGATGCTTGTTAGAATAGGTAACTTTTTGTGATCCTTTCTTAACTTCTAACTTTGTGTGATTAGGAGGCACTTGTGCCATCATATTAGAACTTGTTCATGCATCATTATAGGTCCTCATTGGAATATTATAGGTCCTTTTGCTTAGGATTATAGGTCATTTACATTGTGATTCCATTTGGGTTGAGTATGTGATCAAAATGGATCCTTACTTGAAATGTTTGACCTAAACTTGCTTCTCTTTTCTTCTAATGTTTAACATGACTCGTTTGTGAATCATCAATGCCTATTCATGCATTTTATTTGCATTTCATATTGATTATGCTACTGACCCATAATCATCTCATGTATTCAAATGTCATTCATCTTGCATACTTGAACATGTTTGACCTAGCTTTGCATTTCGTTCTTAACTAGTTTCAATGTGGTTTGCATATGCATCTTGTATGATTAATTCTTACATATTAATTGCATCTTAAATGTCATTTGGTACTGACCTATAATCCATGGTCATTTATCTTTGAGTTTCAACTTTGACTTGTGTTACAAGTTATTTTTTTTCTTTAAGTGAAACTTGTTTCTTTTCTTCTTCTTCTTCTTCATCTAATTTCTTCCACTTGAATATTCTCTTTCATGATTTGTATGCTTGTTCATAGACATTATAGGATATTCAAATATGAGGTATGATTCTGACTTACATCCATTTGCATTTATTTTCATGTTCTTTTCAACTTTGACTTGTGTTATAAGTTTCTTCTTTTCTTACTTGAACTTGAACATTGTTAGCTTCTACTTGCTTCATATTCTTAAATCATTTCACTCTTGCTTTGTATGTTCATTAATTGACTTCCATATGCATTATAATATGCCATTCACCTCTAACTTTGACATTTTTTCATGCATTCATTCATGTTTGTATGCCATTCACATTCATACTTCATCTTTAGTTCATAACCTGAACTTGTGTGAATTTTTGGCATCTTTCTTGACATAGTTTGACTTTGTTAGGTACCTTAGGCTTAGTTGCTTTTCTTTAGACATAGATACCGACTTTAGAAGTCCTTGAACACTTAGAGTCCTTTCCTTTTAGGTTTAGGCTTTGTTTGATTCATAAGTTCATTTCATAAGTAGTTTCATGCTTAATTGTCTTCCTTCTTTTACTTATGCGTTCATATTCAATTGTTTAGCTAACCTTTACTTGTAGGGGCTAATGGTAAGTTGAGTGTGTGGATATGCTTCCACACATACTTTCTTCCCTCATCTTTTTAATGCTTTCTCTTTGGTGTTTGTGCAAAGCATTTCAATGCTTTCTTTGTTCAACTTCTTTCTTATCCCTCTTGGTTCATAACTCATCTTCTATCTTAGAAGTGAGTTATGTTACCTTTTCTTCTTCTTCTCTTCTTTTAGCTTAGGGTTTCTAAACCACACTAAACCATTAGGAACATCCAAGCATTATAACTCTTAGGATTATTAGTCTCCCTTTAGACTTTTACCTTTCTTAACCTTTGAGTCTCTCTTCTTCTCATCTCAAAATAAAAGCAAAAACACTTAATAAAGGCATAACATATATTGCGTTTGAGCCTTTCATGTGAGAATACGGTAGTGAGGGGTCTTCTCTCACTTTCTTAGAATGTTTAGCATACGTCCCGTCTTGGGTCGATATGCGAGGCATTCGATCCTACGTGAAAGACTTAAATACAATATGCGTTGTAAACACAAAATAATCAAAACACTTCTTTTCAAATACCTGTTTCTCTTGGTCGCGAGACCTTGTTCTTTCCTTCTCCCAGGTTTACGCAGTGTTTCCTTTCCCTCTCTTGGGATAAATACACATTGATGGCGACTCTGTTTCCGCGCCACTTTCGCATTTGTACTTGGATGAAAATCCCGGGAGCGACAGCTGGCGACTCTGCTGGGGATCCTTCTCCCTAAGCGAGTCAATCCTAGCGCTTGTCTATTTTTGTTTCATTGGGTGTTTATCGTGGAGCTGTGTTGTGTTGTATTTACTGTATATTATTGTACATTACTGTATTTACCGCATTTATTGCATTACATATCATTATTATGCTGGACTGTGCTGGTTTTTCTGTTTGGCGGGATGGATGTTCTGAGAAATAAGCCCATTACACAGGCTTGAGAGTACATATAGGATTAGAGTGGAAAGTAGTGTGGCCTACGTAGCGTCTTGGTACGTATGGTTTACACGAAATCCACAACCAGACGAGGTTTTCTTGGGAGATGTTCTGATTTGCGCGTCTTGTGCATCTCAAAATGTCAACCTAGAAAACTGTCGACTCTGGTGACTATTCCCGAGGACTCAGTTGCGGCACTCTTCCAGAGATGTGATAATGGCAGACCAGAAATGGCAAACCCATTACACCTCTCGATCCGAGGACCCAATGCTGGGAACTTGCTATAGGATATCCTTTTTTAGGGGAATCAGTGGAGGCCTCCTCGATTGGTGATAATGCCAAACCAGAAATGGTGAACGTATCATCATTTCTCGACCTAAGAGTCTGTGATATTGAGGATCCTCGCCTTTCTAGTACTCACATGTGAGAGGGGCGGGTTGTTTATAGGTTTTCAGGTAACTTTGACGTTCAACCTACCCGGTATTCTGGTTTTCCTATCAGTGTGGACTCATCAGCCTGGTATTATGGTATTCTGACATTCTGACCATCCCGGTATTCTGATTAGGTCGGTACTCTGATTATGCCGATATTCTGGAATTCTGGTATTCTAATTATGCCAATATCCCGACATCCTGGTATTCTGATTATGCCGATATCTTGGCATCCTGGTATTCTGATTAGTCGGATATTCTGGTATTCCGGTATTTTCTCTAGAGCAGACCTTATGAGCTTCTTCGGCCATCAGCACAGCACTCATGCAGAATATATGGAAGCTTTGATCCCATGTCTTATTACATTCATTTTTGCATTGCATTTGCATCTTTCATCATTTTGCATATCCTTCTTCAGGCCAGAACAATGAGCTCATCCATCCTCTGTACACGACTGGTAGTTGATTCCCAACTTTCGTGTTGGACTTGAACCAGTATCTTCGCAGAATCATGAACTCAGGGGAACAGAATCAGTTTGTGACTCGGGCCGATGTTGAATTGATGAAGAGTCAGTTGGACCAACTGGTAGAAGCTATGAGAGCCATGACTAGGGGAGAGGCCAATGTTCAGAGGACTTCGGTTATTGGGAATGTCATTCCACCTCTGGTGAAAAATGTTGCTCAAGCTCAACCTGTACGAATTCCTGTTGAGAATCATGCTATACACGAGCGTACCATCATCCGAGGCGGAAATTCTTCTTCTCTTGATGATGCAGACTATTAAAGTTTTACCTTTTCTATGCCAGATTCCCAAGGGGTGGTTCCAAAGATGAAACCTAAGGGCCCATGATCTGTTGAGTTTGCTGAAATATACCGCATGATTGACGAGGAGCTCAAAGCCCCAAAGAGGCATGATACTCTTGATTTGAATGCTTCGAGCATGTGTTTGGTGTCTGGCCTTGTGTTGCCACCAAAGTTTAAGACACCGATGTTTGAGCAGTACAAAGGGGATGGTTGTCCAAAGCAACATTTGGTGATGTTTTGCCGAAGAATGACCTCTTACGTCAACAACGACAAACATATGATTCAATGTTTCCAAGACAGTCTGAGTGGGGCATCAGTGTATTGTTATACGCAGTTAAAGAGTGGTTGCATCCAATCATGGTCAGATTTAGCCAACGCCTTCGTGAAGCAATACCACTACAATCTTGACATGGCTCCCAGCCGAATGCATTTGCAAGACTTGTCTCAAGCAGATAATGAATCATTCAGAGGGTATGCTCAAAGATGGAGAGAGTTAGATACTCGTGTTCAACCACCACTTTCGGATAGAGAATTGGTAGATTTGTTCATGAATACCTTGCAAGGTTCGTACTTGGACAAGATGATTGTCAATGGGGCAGCAAACTTTTCTGACCTGGTAATAGCTGGAGAACGCATCGAGAGCCTGCTTAAGTGTGGAAAGCTCTAGGGCGTCTCGAACTTCCAAGCCAGTGAAAACGAATCAGTTGTCAGTTCTCAAGAAGAAAGGGAGGAAGAAAATAGTTCCATTCAGGAATCTTCGTCACCTTATTCTCAGCATTCAGGCATATCAAGTGTGCAGAATTAGCAATCTTCTGGGTCTTCGTATCAGGGACAATATCCTTCTACAAATCAAGGACCTCCTCAGAATCAACGATCATATCGTCGTCCGCCGCGTCAGCACGCCCAACAAAGGCCAAGGAAGCCAGAGAGGCATTTCGCTAAGTTGCCAATGTCGTACTGTCAGATACTTCCGGATTTGATCAAGGGTGGACTAATAGTGCCGAAGGAATTGAATACAGTGCCTTTTCCATAGCCACCAGGATTTGATGTCAACGCCCGTTGTGATTACCATGCTGGGGCATAGGGGCATTCAACTGAAGGCTGTAAGGTGCTCAAGAGTAAGGTTCAGACACTTCTTGACTCTAATGTGTTCTCATTCACACCTTAGGGTATTCAGATCAACAATTCTCCTCCATCCATGCTTGTTGGTTCATTGGTACAGGTTATGGAGGTAGTCATCGAGAGTAGTTGAGCAAATGATTGGCATATTGACTTCGACGAGCAAATCTGAATATGGCTAGCTCAGTAACAAATCAAGCTTAGAAGGCCCAGTTCCTCGAAGCTGGCGACCATTTATATCATGTCATTTCTTTACATTTGTAGTTTCTTTTCTGTTAAAAGTACAAACTCATTTGTAAAACTCGTCTGTTTTTAATTGATAATGATAATGAAATAAATATGCATGCCTTGATTAAATCCATTCGTGTTCACTCATACTTTTTATCGATATCATATGCTTGTTTAAGCAGGATCCTAGGGAGGATGACGAAATTGAAAGGCGCAAAACTTCTGATTGTATGCTTTTGAACAAAAACCCTGCTGATGATGTACAGGCATTGTTTCAAATACCTAAACACCGAAGATATTAGGGAGTGAAACCTTTGTCAACCCCGTTGAGCCTAGTAGTAGGAGTTTATTTCTGAAAATGAAAAACCCGCTATCTTAATCTGGGGCAGGGTAGGTGTCAGCTAATTTGACCACGCGTTCAAATTTCAAAAGGAGTGTTCCGTTCGAGGATCAATTACATCTACGGTTATCCCTCACCAACCGAAGAGTGAGACGGTCGCAACCCTTTACAAGTCAAGACAAACCTGTGTCACACGATTAGTTCAAAAAAAAAAGAATCAAAAGAAAAAAGAAAAAGCCCGCTAAGTCAAAAACTTAAAAACAAATGACTTAGGCAAAAGTTAGGGCATCCCACTGGACTTCAAAATCGAAAGATTCAAAAAGAATCAATCCAGGAAAAATTACGGAAATAAAAAAAAGCAAAAAGCGAAAGAGATTACAAAAAGAAAAATCCTCAAGCAAAGAACAAGTCGTGTGAATACAGACACAAAGACAAAAGGGATGACTGTCACTCAGAAAACTGTGTGGGTTCCTTCTATCCTCATACCATTTAATAACCTTTTTGAAAGGTGAGCGCTTGTGTCAAGTTAGCTGAACATAGGACTGGAGAACATCAAGGAGAAGGGGTGGGTTAAAATAAAACTTTGAGCCTGATATCCTTTCTTTCTTAAACCGCGAACCAGGCCACGTTACAACCTTCAAAAGACCTAATTGAAGCAGGGTTGTTTCGAAAGCATACTTCGGTTAAAATCGTGTCAGTTCTGACTCCTAAAAGGTTTTTCTTACCATTCATGTTGGTATTGATGTGACATTTTGATAAGTGATTCGTTCGCTATATGTCACAACATTTTTCCAGTGAACAGACTTGGATCTCAAAGCTGTCATATGCATTGCATTAAAATTATCACTTTCAAAACGAATTTTTTTACTTGTGAGTAAATACTTGACATCAGGAAAGTTTCTGCAATGGAAAGATTGGTCAAGATAAGATGCAAACGCCAGAAGACTCCGTTGAGCAGGGGCAAGTCATCAAATGATCACGCTAGGAGGGCAAGCCATTCCAAGATTCAGCTAATCTGGAGCAGCCACGTCGAGGAATCTCTCTGAGTTCAGCCAAACAGGGGCAATCAGGTCGATTTGGAAAATCTCTCTAAGATCAGTCAAGGGCAATGTTTCTTCAAGACTCGAGGCAGGCCACCTCAAGAGTGCGAGAAGTTGTCCTTTCCAAAGATGACTAGTCAGAAGCACGTTTCAAAGAGTTTGAAGACATTGAGGCATTTTGAATGCTACGTCTTCTGTAAAATCCTCTCGAGGCAAAATTCCTTCATAGACCTCGCAGTCTGGGGCAAATGGAGAATTAAATGAATCGTTGTTCACTCATGATAATCAATGGGCAGTTGATCAACTCAGAAGCTTGAAACAGAGGTTATTTCCAGCGTGAGGTGTCTTTGATCTGTTTTTCTCCAGCAGAATTCAGTATGCTTCCTCTCCCCAACAGAGTATCTGAATATCCCTCTTCCTAGCAATACATAGGGAAGTTTGATTTCCCCAGTGGAGTCCATGATCATGGCTCTCCCCTAGCAAAACAGGTCCCTCAGCAGAAGAGTTCTTCCTTGAGGTTGTCATCCCCAGCGGTATAAGGATTCCTCATTCCCCGTAGTGCAAAGTGATGGAACATTCCTAAGCAATTTTGAAAATGGTGGAAAGTCAGAGTGTTCTCCTCCTCCAGCATGTCAGATCAATGATATTGTCTGCAATTAAATTCTAATGGGTATTGACAATTCAGACCCATCGATTGTTCAGAGGTTATCCTTAGCAAGAAACATGGTTGATCTTAGTCCCTCAGTAGGTATTTCCTTCCTCAGCAAGAGTTTGTTTGATCTCGACTCTCCCAGCAACCAGATCAGAAAGTTGTCATTTCCGCAGCGGAGTTCTAGGGTTATAGTTCCTCCCCAAGAAGATTGGTTCAGATGACCTCCCCAGCAAGGTCATTCGTCCATACAGTAATCTCAGCCAGCTTGGCAGCTCAAAGACCAGATTGTGTCAACATTACTCCCCAGCCGAGTGGGTGTTTTTTTTTTCCACAGAGAGTCAGAAGATCAGATCGATGGTTGTTTCCTCAGCACGATTTACGATCACGAGGACAATCCAGTTTGTTATCCCCAGTAGAGTTGACCTCATTTTTCCTCAGCATTTATTTTGCTGAGGGACCTCCTTGCATTAGCATATATCATGACATTTACATTCTCTAAAGCGTAGCATTCCATTGATATAGAGCATTACGGCAAAACTCAAACATACGCATACGAAACATAAGCCAGGTTCAATCGTTTACCTGTAAGCCAGAGTAATTCACAGACAAAACATTGTCATGCAACCCCAGCAAAGCTTACTACAACACTTGATCGTACAATGTTAATTCAATACCCATCCGTATTGACCTTGGACATCCGTCTGTGTCCTTTCAACGCTCGTCCGTGCTTGAACCCCTTATTCTCAATATCCGTCTGTATTGACCTATTAGACAATCGTCCGTGTCCTTTTTAGCATTTTAATCCCTAGTGAGATCACTTTACAAACTTTCATTTTTCAATACCCGTCCGTATTGCCTTTGAGACACCCGTCCGTGTTCTTTCAGCACCCGTCCATGTTTGAGTCCTTTAGTTTTAATGCCTGTTCGTATTGACCCTTTTCAACACCCGTTCGTGTTTGAACTTTTAAGCCAATACTCGTCCGTATTGACCTTTGAGATACTCGTCCGTATTTTATTAATCATCGTCCGATACTCGTTCGTATCGTCTACTTGGTCACTCGTCGTGTTCCTTTGATGATTGTCTAATGCTCGTTCGTATCGGTGACCCGAACACTTGGGTGTGTTCCCTTCTTAATCATCGTTCGATACTCGTTCGTATCGTCGACTTGGTCACTCGTCGTGTTCCTTTGATGATTGTCCGATGCTCATTCATATCGTTGTCTCGAACACTTGTGTGTGTTCCCTTCTTAATCATCCTCCGATACTCGTTCGTATCGTCCACTTGGTCACTCGTCGTGTTCCTTTGATGATTGTCCGACGCTCATTCGTATCGTCGACTTGGTCACTCGTCGTGTTCCTTTGATGATTGTCTGATGCTCGTTCGTATCGTTGACCCGAACAGTTGTGTGTGTTCCCTTCTTAATCATCATTCGATACTCGTTCGTATCGTCAACTTGGTCACTCGTCGTGTTCCTTTGATGATTGTCCGATGCTCTTTCGTATCATTGACTCGAACACTTGTGTGTGTTCCCTTCTTAATCATCGTCCGATACTCGTTCGTATCGTCGACTTGGTCACTCGTAATGTTTCTTTGATGATTTTCCGATGCTCGTTCATATCATTGACCCGAACACTTGTGTGTGTTCCCTTCTTAATCATCGTCCGATACTCGTTCGTATCGTCGACTTGGTCACTGGTTGTGTTCCTTTGATGATAGTCCGTTGCTCGTTCGCTTCGTTGACATAAACACCCGTCCATGTTTTCTATCCATACTCGTCCGTATGATCATTGATAACCATCTGTATCCCTATTTTGATACACGTCGTATCAATCTATGCAGTTATTTGCTGATACTTCCAAAAGGGTTTATATCCCTTTTCTTCTTCATTCGCGTGCAAATTTTCTGGTTGTTTTGGTATTCAATCACAATTCACCTTGATTGTATGAATAGCCGTTGCTTTCATCCTTCTCAGGTTAACATATGATTGAATAGGGGAAGCTGTAACACCCCAAAATTTTCCCTCTTGTTATTGCCTAGCTTATGTTTCATTGCATTGCATCTACATCTCATCTCATCACATATATCTCATACATGTTGCATTGGGGCATGTGATCAGTGGTTTTCAGAGCATTGACTATTCAAAGCAAGAGAGATAAATCCTAAGGTCTTCAAGCAAGCCTCAAGAGTCTCTTATGTCTCATATGATCTCAATTGATCCCACAAGTCATTGGAAGAAGAGAATTCACCAAGAAGTTGGACAGTTCATCATCTCCTAGCAAAAACAGTCCAAATTAGGGTTTGGGATTCAAGCAGTTTCCTGATGAAATTTTGGTTCAAACTTAATTTCAATGTTTTCTACATGATGTCAAGTGTCTAAGGATGGAAGATTGCCCATTGGTTCATTTCAGAAGAGGTTCAATTGGTCAGTTGCTTGAGAATCAAGAAATTGATAAAAAAAGTCAACTGTGCAGAAGGAAATGTCAACTCCTGACCTTTTTGGGTCAAATTCATGAAATTCAAGTTACACGTGTGCATTGGACAAGATTTGATCAAGAAATGTCAAGAGATTCATCAAAAATCAAGAATTGTACAAAGTTTCCATTTTTAGAAATTTAGGGCTGCCAAAAATGGCAAGTTTGGATCATTTTGCACTACACTTCAAGGCATTATTTCTTCAAGGTAAAAGCTTCAAACTTCAGACCTAAGTTGATCCAATTAAAGATCACATTCCAAGCTTCAAATCCATACCAAGAACTCTTCCATTGGATCAAAATTGAAGGAGTTATGATCAATCAAAGTTTGGTAAAATCAAGGCAAAAACCAAGTCATGACCAAGCAAAACTGGGCTGGCACGCATGCATTTCATCAAACATGTGGTGTACCAAATGTCAAGCTATTTTTCTCCCTCAAGAATGCTTCAAATGGAAAATTGTTAAACACCAATCTTGTTCATCTCCATGTCCTCTTTAACTTTGATGTTGGATATTTTTTCATTTGAACAGGATATGAAGGTCATATGAGGGTTCAAAGAGAGATGTTTCACTCTCAAATTTCCATAGGCTATGTTGCCATGCATGTCACAACTTGCCTCGCCCATAAGTCAGTTTGTTTGCTTGTGTTTCAAGTCATTTTCCATCACTTTCCAAGCTCCCAATCACTTTGATTCCAACTACAAATCTGTTCTATGATGTTTCTTCTTTTCATTGACACCAAAACCTCACTATTTCATCCACAATGCATAGAGTTTTTCCTCCTCAAACTTCCATATTTTCACAAAATTTTGTGCTGGCCAAAATAAGGTGCTTGGCATTGTTATTGTTGTTTCAAGTCACATTCACACGCATGCCTTCATACCAGTCCTTCCTTTTGCCTCATTTGGACAAACCACAATTATTACACATACATGCCATACATGTTCCCATTCATCAAGAGGGAAAGTTTCAAAAGCAAACTTGTATGACAAGTTTATGTGGTTGTATCCTACATCATCACCACCACTGATCACTAAACCTCATCATAATTATCATCAGCTTTCTCCACATGAACAACAATAACACACGAGCTAATTCCCTTTCCATTTCAAATTTCTCAGCACACCCTCTCATTGCTTAACACCACCACAATTAACTCAACCAAGGTTCTAACTGTCAACTAAGACAATTAGAAGCTAACCACACTTATAAAAGCTTCTCTAACAGAATTTGCAAGGGACTTTTTCTCATTCTTCACATTTCACAAACCAGAGCTCTCAAAGTTCTCTCTGATTTCTCTCTCTTTTCACACGAGTGCTCCATTATTCATCAATATCTTCATCAATTCATCATCCTCAAGCTTCTTTGATCAAGAACAAGGTTAAATCAGGATCAAGTGTAGCCTCTTATCAAGTTTGGATTTCTCTTTTCTCTTCAAGATCTAAAGCATAATAGCATTTATTTTGCTATCTGAAAGCTCAGGATCAAGATCACACCTCTGGTTTTCTCAACAATCATCAAGAAGCTTCAATCCAGGTTTGAACTTCTTCAACTTTTCTTGCACGATTTCATTGATTTTTAGCCTGTTGTTGTTTATAGAGCTTAATAGATGCTGTGGAAATTCTGGCTAGTTGATAGAGCTTGTTAGAAGCTTAGTTGAAAACCTAGGGCAAACTTCTCCCCTTCGATTCTCTTTGTACATGTGTGATATGTGAATTTCATTGCTAGATTCATGATGTGCATGAGCTTAGCTTAATTTTGATATGCGTTTCGTTGATTTCTGGAACATGTGAACACTTACAGTCGCCGGAGATGGCTGAAGAAGATGACCGAAATCTTCTCCGGCCGGTGAGGATTTCATTTAGGGTTTTAGAACCAGAAAAGGTCGTGACCGTTAGATCTGTGTAATCCTAGGGCTCACAGCTTGCCAGCACATTAATGAGTGTACTCTCACTCACGTGCCTCTTTCTCTCTCAGGTTTGACTTGCATGTGTGTGCGTGCATGGTAGTTATCATGATCCTTGCATCTCATCCATTCGTTTGTTTTACTTTTCTGATTGATCTGATTGACTTGATCCAACGCACATGATTGAGTCAACGTTTGACTGAGGTTCTACCATAATTCCATGCACACACGCACTATAATTGGACTGGATCACTATTGCTTTTCACACACCCACGCTTTAAGCCCAATCACATTTTGAACTTCATTTTTGCTATAACTACACCCCTGTGTTAATTCTTTTTACATTTTATTTTTATTTTTGACATAGTTTTCATTTCCTTTTTTGAAAAATACTAAAACCTTTACAAAAATTCCATAAAAATTCACATAGCATTATAACACATTTAAATAATTTCCATGTTTTTTAATTCTGATTTTAATACTTTTTGCATATTATTTCACAATTTCGTTTTAATTTCTTTTTCAATGTTCATCCTTCTTAATACATGTTCATTTGTGAATTAATTGACATAGTTAGAATCTGATTTTTGGCATGAGCTTTGATATGTGTGTTCATGACATCTTAATGTGTTTAATTCATATTTGTGTCAAATTTTAGAAGCATTCCATATTAGGTTTTGACATGCATCATTGTGCATCATTCCATTTTACCTAAGGTGACTTTGTGAACTTGGTTGAACTAGTTTCTTTGTGAATATTTGCATGAGCCTTTTTCACTTGATTTGTTTCTGACTTAATTGTTTTGTCCTTGATTTTCATAATTTTTACAAGTCCTTTGTTAATTGGTTGATGCTTGTTAGAATAGGTAACTTTTTGTGATCCTTTCTTAACTTCTAACTTTGTGTGATTAGGAGGCACTTGTGCCATCATATTAGAACTTGTTCATGCATCATTATAGGTACTCATTAGAATATTATAGGTCCTTTTGCTTAGAATTATAGGTCATTTACATTGTGATTCCATTTGGGTTGTGTATGTTATCAAAATGCATCCTTACTTGAAATGTTTAACCTAAACTTGCTTCTCTTTTCTTCTAATGTTTAACAGACTCGTTTGTGAATCATTAATGCCTATTCATGCATTTTATTTACATTTCATATTGAGTATGCTACTGACCCATAATCATCTCATGCATTCAAATGTCATTCATCTTGCATACTTGTACATGTTTGACCTAGCTTTGCATTTCTTTCTTAACTAGTTTCAATGTGGTTTGCATATGCATCTTGTATGATTAATTCTTACATTTTAACTGCATCTTAAATGTCATTTGGTACTGACCTATAATCCATGGTCATTTATCTTTGAGTTTCAACTTTGACTTGTGTTGCAAGTTATTTCTTTTCTTTAAGTGAAACTTGTTTCTTTTCTTCTTACTTCTTCTTCATCTAATTTCTTCTACTTGAATATTCTTTTTCATGATTTGTATGCTTATTCATAGACATTATATGATATTCAAATATGAGGTATGATTCTGACTTGCATCCATTTGCATTTATTTTCATGTTCTTTTCAACTTTGACTTGTGTTATAAGTTTCTTCTTTTCTTACTTGAACTTGAATATTGTTAGCTTCTACTTGCTTCATATTCTTAAATCATTTCACTCATTCTTTGTATGTTTATTCATTGACTTCCATATGCATTATGATACGCCATTCACCTCTGACTTTGACATTTCTTCATGCATTCATTCATGTTTGTGTGCCATACACATTCATACTTCATCTTTAGTTCATAACTTGAACTTGTGTGAATTTTTGGCATCTTTCTTGACATAGTTTGACTTTGTTAGGTACCTTAGTCTTAGTTGCTTTTATTTAGACATAGCTACCAACTTTAGAAGTCCTTGAACACTTAGAGTCCTTTCCTTTTAGGTTTAGGCTTTGTTTGATTCATAAGTACTTTGATGCTTAATTGTCTTCCTTCTTTTACTTATGCATTCATATTCAATTGTTTAGCTAACCTTTGCTTGTAGGGGCTAATGGTAAGTTGAGTGTGTGGATATGCTTCCACACATACTTTCTTCCCTCATCTTTTTAATGCTTTCTCTTTGGTGTTTGTGCAAAGCATTTCAATGCTTTCTTTGTTCAACTTCTTTCTTCTCCCTCTTGGTTCATAACTCATCTTCTATCTTAGAAGTGAATTATGTTACCTTTTCTTCTTCTTATCTTCTTTTAGCTTAGGGTTTCTAAACCACACTAAACCATTAGGAACATCTAAGCATGATAACTCTTAGGATTATTAGTCTCCCTTTAGACTTTTACCTTTCTTAACCTTTGAGTCTCTCTTCTTCTCATCTCAAAACAAAAGCAAAAACACTTAATAAAGGCATAAGATATATTGCATTTGAGCCTTTCATGTGAGAATAAGATAGTGAGGGGTCTTCTCTCACTTTCTTAGAATGTTTAGCATACGTCCCGTCTTGGGTCGATATGCGAGGCATTCGATCCTACGTGAAAGACTTAAATACAATATGCGTTGTAAACACAAAATAATCAAAACACTTCTTTTCAAAATACAAAAATAAACAAACAATTCTCTTCTCATCTCCTTCATTCCATTCTTAAGAACTCGTCATGTCCGTTCTACCGCAAACAGGTAACTCCTAAGTCTCCATACAGCGAGCTGCAACACCTAACTACTGGGACGCGCACTTTGATGTTTCCACTTAAAAATACAAACAAAGCAAACCTTGTTGATCCGAATTACGTTTGCTCTGATTCTTCTTTCTCGTCTAATTGAAGATACGTAGGCACGATATACGATATCTCGACGAGCAACCTTTCCCGTAGTCCGTCGAACTACGTTGACTCTGACTTTCCCGTTGCACTGAGGGGATACGTAGGCCTAGGACAACGATAGTGTCCTATCGAGTCACTTCTTTCTCCCCCTTTTCTCCTTTCTACCTTTCATTTCCAGTTCTCTAATTAGCAGTTGATTTCCAGTTCCTTACACCCTTTGATCGAGACAATAAGCATGGATCCCATCGAGTACGATGGACGCGTGGGGGTGCTAATACCTTCCCCTCGCGTAACCGACTCCCTTACCCATTTCTCTTGGTCGCGAGACCTTGTTCTTTCCTTCCCCCAGGTTTACGCAGTGTTTCCTTTCCCTCTCTTGGGATAAATACACATTGCTGGCGACTCTGTTTCTGCGCCACTTTCGAGTTTGTACTTGGATGAAAATCCCGGGAGCGACACTCAGGAGCGGATTTCTCTTTCTGACTTGGTATTATCTTTAGAATTGACAGCTTGACCTGCCACCACTACTCAGCCTGTGATAATCAGAGGATAGCTATGGAACAACTCCGTGCAGAGGTGACTGAAATGAAGATTCAGATGAGGCAATTTGGGGAAGATATGCAGGCTATGTCTCAGGGTCAGAAACTGCTAAGAGAGGAAGCCAGTCAGATGTGGACTCAGGTGGGCCTGGTTATGGAAATCTTGAATAAGGTGTTAAAGAAGGAAAACAATCATGTGCTCGCTTCCACAACAGAGGTCCTTACTCCTCCCATCTCTTTGGGATTTGCTCTAGATCGTGGATTGCCTTGTGAATCTCTTCCACAAATTGAAGTTTCAGAGCTTTCCCATCAGCAATCATTTCCTGCTCCTCAAGAGGATCCTAAGTCAGAGGGGCCTAAGAGGAAGTTTGATCCCATTCCAATGTCGTATGCACAGTTACTTTCTTATTTGGTCGAGCTCAAACTGGTTGAACGTGTTAGTTTGGGACCTCTTCCCACAAAGCTTCCTCTGGGACCTAATGCTAATGCTAAATGTGAGTTCCACTCTGGGGCACCTGGTCACAATGTTGAGAATTAGAGGCAATCAAGTTTACATCAGTTGGCACAGGTAAACAAGGTGATTTTACTCCCACTGTTGCAAAGGAATTGGGGACTCCCTCCTTTTCCAAAGGATCCACCTCGCGTCAGGGATCTCTTCCACAACCTTATGCTTTAGAAGTTTTGCGTCAGTAACCCTTGTTTGTGCCTCAGCCGAATGCAGAAAGGAAAGTGTAGTGGCGGATCGGGCGCCCAAATCAGCAGCAGCAGCAGAATTACCAGCAACAGAGGCAACTCAGACCAAGAAGGCCCAAGAGGTATCCTATTCCTATTCCTTATAGTTAGTTGTTTGCTCTCTTGCTCAAAAGCTCGTTGATCCAGCTGAGGAATGCCATGCCAGTGCCATACCCTATTCCTCCGGACTATGACATGAACGCTAGCTGTGAGTTCCATTCGGGAACGTTTAGACACACACTTGATAATTGTAATGCGTTCCAACATAAGGTGCAAGATTTGATTGACTCAAAGGTCATCACCCCGGACGGTACCCCCACAAGGTGAAGCTCCTTTATCAGAGTGAGCACTCGAGGCTGCGAAGACATCATCAGAAGCAATAAGTCTAGACAGAGTCAAGTCTCCTCAACAATGGCAATTATCAGCTTCCATTACTGCATTTTCATATGTAGCTTTCATTTGTTTGTTTAAACACTGTCTGCATGTAAAAACTTGTTTATGTTTTGAATGTTGATTTTAATGCAATAAACGTGTTGTTCCTGAAGTATCTTACTCTTATGCACTCATGTAATGTTTATATGCACTGCAATACCAACTTTCTTGCCTTAAACTCTTGAGGGAGGATGATGAGGTAAAAACGCAAAATCTTCGGTTAGGTGCTTTTGGATAAAACTGTGTTGAGGATGTACAAACTTTGTTTCAAATCCCTAAACACTGGAGATATAAGGGAGATAGACCCTCGTTAACCCCTTTGAGCCTTGAAGTAGGAGTTTCTTTCTAGAAACGAAAAAACCCTCAATCTTAACCTGGGGCAGGGTATGCGTCAGTTATTTTGACCGAGCGTTCAAATTGCAAAAGGAGTGTGCATATGAGGATCCATCACCTTCTATTCCACCGTCAAGAGGGTAAAAGATGTGAAACCACAATGGTTATCCCTCAACAATCAAGGAGTGAGGCAGTGACAACCCTTTCAAGCAAGTCAGACAAAACGGTGTCACACGATTTGTTCCAAAAAAAAAAGGGGCGGAATCAAAAGAAAAAAGAAAAAGAAAAAGGAAAAAGCCCGCTAAGTTGAAACTTGAAAACAAGCGACTTAGGCAAAAGTTAGGGCATCCCGCTGGACTTCAAAATTGAAAAACTCAAAAGAGTCAGTCCAGGCAAAAATTAGGGATCAAAAAGCAAAAGAACGAAAAAGCGAAAAGCAAAAGGATTACGAAAGAAAATCCTCGAGCAAGAACAAAGTCATGGGACCACGAACAAAAGACAAAAAGGGGTGATTGTTGCTCTAAAACCTCATCAGGTCTCAAACCATCAGTGCATGGATTCCTTAAAGATCATGAAACCTTTTGAGAGATGAGCGCTTGCGCCAAATTAGCTGAACGTAGGACTGGAGAACATCACGAAGAGTGGGTGGGCACCAATAAACTTTGAACCTTAAATCATTTTTTCTCAAAAACCGTGAACCAGGCCATGATACAACCCTCAAAAGTCCTAATTGAAGCAAGGTTTATTCCGAAAGTGCACTTTAGCGAGATAGCGTTCTTGACTCCTATGAGTTGTGCTAATAAGATTTTTGTTGGTATTGCATGTGCGTATTATTTGCCATTCAAAAATCAATGTCGCATCCCAGCTAGTGATTCGTTCATAAGGCTTGGCGACACATTTTTAATAAAACTTCAGGTTAACACGAGTGTTGCATTAGATTTGTCATTCTCATATTAAACATTTTCTGCTCGCATGTGTTCGACATCAAAGAAGCTTACATGATGAACATCAGTCGAGAAGCTCGATAACGCCAAGTTGAGATGGTGAGAACACCGAAGGACAGTCATGTCAAGGGGTATGTGGCCAAGAGACTGTGCGTAGCCTGGGGGGGTTCCCAATAAATGGTGATAAAATGCAGTCAATCTGAAGCAGTCACATTGAAAACTCTCTCTAAAGAAGCCAAACAGGGGCAATCACGTCGATTTGACAAATCTCTGTAAGATCAGTCAGGGGTAAAGTTTCTTCAAGACTTGGGGCAGGCCACCTTTAGAGCGTGAGAAGTTGTCCACTCCTGAAGACGGTTAATTGAAAGCACCTCTTCAAAGTTCAGAATACTGGGGAAGAATATTTCAGGTTACTGCAAATCCTTTCGAGGTAATTTACTTCATGGATTATGAAGTCTGGGGCAGTTGCGTCGAGATCTGATAAATCTCTCCAAGAGTTTGAAGACCCTGGGACAGTGTGAACGCCCGGTCTTCTATAAAATCCTCTTGAGATGATTTCTTCCTTTAGACCTGATGGTCTGGGGTAAGTGGAGAGTTCAAAGGGTCGTTTATGACTATAGAGACAGGTCAGGCTGGGTAACAAGTTTGTTTTTCCCCAAGTAGCGTTACTCTCCCTAGCACTGAAAGTTCATCATCCTCATCAGAACTCTTTCCCCCCCAGCAAGCAGTTTAAAATGGATTGCTCCGAGGTGAATGTGGTTGTATCTCCAGCAGGAGGTGTGTTGGGTGTCTTTGAAAGGACTTTATTTTCCCCATAAGAGTCTGGTAATCACTTTCCGCAGGAGGTCAGGAAGTGTAGTTCCCTCAGCAACGGCATGCTCTAATCCCCAGCAGGATAAATTCTTTCCTCCTACAGCAGGTTAAGCTCAATGATATCCTTCGGTAGGTTTCGTTGAATTTTCTCCCCAGTAGAACCACTACTACGAAAAACCCATTTAGCAACGGTTGGGAATGACATATAATGACGCGGGCGAAGGCGTTGTTATGTAGATTGTTGATGTAAGTTTGCCGTTTCTACAACGGTCTAGAAATCGTTGTTGTATTCTGGAAGCGCGCGATATATTGCAACGGTTAGGTATTTCAACCGTTGTAATATATATTAACTATCACAACGGTTATCAGTATGAACCGTTGTCATATATGTTAACTATCACAACGGTTATTTGTCTCAACCGTTGTGGAATGTATCCCTAGTTTATTAAATACAAATGTATATTGCTTGTATTACCATCCAACTTATTAAAGAAATACAACCATTAAAATTGGTAAAGAACTATATAATCTGAAAATTAAACTGTTCTTGAAAACCAACTTAAACACACCACTGTTTTCCGAATTGCATCCATTTCATTCCGCATATTTTATGTTCCTTAACATAAAATTTATGGTTCGATGGTCGGTTTCCTTCAATCCATCGATATCTTTTGTTATAGTTTACCTCATCATCGCCAAAAATCATTACGATTTTATCATCATAACAATGATCATGATCTTAACAACCACGACGATTAGTGACGACGATGAGGTAAACTATAATAAAAGATATCGATGAATTGAAGGAAATGGACCATTGGACCATAAATTTTATGTTAAGGAACATTAAATGTGCTGAATGAAATGGATGCAATTCAGAAAACATTGACATGATAAAGGTTGGTTTTCAAATACATCCTAATTTTCAGATTATAATGTTCTATAGCAATTTAACTGATTGCATTTTCAATTAAAGGATAGTGAAACAAACGATATACATAGTATATAATAAACTAAATTTCATATACAATATCAGAATGAATTCATATATATGTACCTTATCAGAATGAATTCATATATAGGTACCACCATCATCATCACCATGTGAAACAAATCCTAAGAAGTGGGAAGCAATGATGAAAATTAGTTAGTATTAAATTTAACTATATACAATATACATAGTATATATAATAAACTAATGTTCTATATCAATTTAACTGATTGCATTTTCAATAAAAGGATAGTAAAACAAACAATATACACAGTATATAATAAACTAAATTTCATATACAATATAAGAATGAATTCATATATATGTACCTTATCGGAATAAATTCATATATATATGTACCACCATCATCATCACCATGTGAAACAAACCCTAAGAAGTGGGAAGCAATGAAGAAAATTAGTTAGTATTCAAAACAAAAAACCCAAAAGTTGAAACAAAACCCTAAGAAGTGGGACTGTACCATTACAATGAAGTTCACCTTGCTTGTGAAGCATTGAAGTCGAATCTGAACAAAATGAGAACAATCAACAAAAAAACATGAAGCAAACAAGATAACGAGAACTATTTAACAAAAAGATTGAAGTAGAAAACTACCTTATTTTCCATAAACAATATGTACATTACGCTTGCTACCGCCATCATCATCACCATGTTCATCTAGTTTTAGATTCTGCAGGAAGAACTACAAGGAGGAAGAAGCTTAAATCAAAAGCTTCATACTTCTTGTATTTTTTCTCGCAGATTCTAAAAAAAGATGAAGTTTGGGTGCTAGGGTTTCGCTGTGAAGGAAACGGCACGAGTGTCAAAAAGGGAAAGTTAATTCCCTTATATAGGTAAATGTTTCACAACGGTTTTCTTAAATAACCGTTATGATAGATTATATATTAATTTAATAATATCACAACGGTTAGTTATAATAACCGTAGCGATACCCCTTATACGTGGTACAAGGTTCGACACCAGGCAACAACATTTTCCTAAAATTATGCCTGGATTATAAGTGATATCGCTACGGTCATTACTTATAACCGTCGTGATATTATTAACCGTTGCACTTCCCAACATATGAACGGTTTACAAGAAAATATAGTTCCAGAATATGAACGGTTTACAAGTTATCATCATTACAAGCATTAAACTATCAGTCTTTTCATCTTCAACCTCATCTATAAATAGACAATTTTACATATCTAAATAATATATTCTTCTTAACAATGAGTTCAACAAATGAGAATCCTAGAAACCTCAATGAGGAACGTCAGGCGCTAATCCAGGAGGTCGTCCAACCAGCAACTGCCAACTTCAGGGATGCCTTAAGGGTAAGGAAGGATAAGAAGAAGAAGAAGAAGAAGAAGAAGCGAAAAAGAAGAATATAAAGAAGAAAAGGAGGCCTGTATATTATGATTCCGATGAGGGGAGTGAGGAGAGATGTCTAGATTATGAAGATGCATTTTATGCTATGGGCTCTGACAATGATCTTGATATGTAATATGTTTATCAATGTACTCTCAATGGAATATTAAAATAAAATTATGTCTATATATGTTCATCTCTTACAGTTTTATTTTTAAAGTTATATATATACTCTATTGCACTTAAAAATACTAAAGAATACATTGCTGTGAATCGAAGCGTGATACATGTAGTACAACGGTCTTCTAATACAAGCGTGTTAAAATGTAAAAATTTGGAAAAAATATATAGAGCTGGGAATCGAAGCTTGTTAGACAGCTTGTATTACAACGGTTATGTAATACAACCGTCGTTAAATATGGCGTTATAAATTTTTAATCCTGTTACAACGGCGGAATACGAAACCGTGGTAAACCTGGCGTCGTTAAATGGGCTTTTCGTAGTAGTGAGCTATTCTCCTCAGCATTGAAAGTTCATCCTCCTCAGCAGGTTGTTATTTTCCCCAGCCAGAGTGTCGAGGATTATCTTCCTCAGCAGAGTACAAAAGATTAATTCCCCAACTAGAGTTGTGGTTGATTGATTACTCTCCTAGAAAGCAGCCAGAAGTTGATGTTGTTGCATCCCCAGCAAAAGACTGATGGAATATCTTCTTTGGATAAGGAGTTTGGTTTCCCCACAGAGTCTTGGCACTCCTTTCCCTCAGCTAGTCGGGAAATGTTTTCTCACCAACAATGGTTTGGTCTGATCCCCAGCAGATGAGTAAGCTTGGTGGTATCCCCTAGCAGAGTTGATGGTTGTAGTCACCATTCCCCAAGCAGATTTGCTGGTATTGGCTGATATACCCCAGCAGGATAAGGGTAAAAGCACCTCCAAATAGCAGGTTAAATTCAGTAATATCCCCAGCAGGAGACTTAGGGAATATCTTCTTGGGACAAAGATTTTATTTTCCCCACAGGTTCTGAACACCCATTCTCCTCAGCCAGTCAGAAGATATTTTTCTCATCAGCAACGGTATGATTTAATCCCCACAGATGGGTAAGTTGGATGTTGTCCTCTAGCAGAGTCGATGCCGTCAATTACCGTCTTCCAAGTAGATTGCTAGTAATGACAGATGACTCCTACCAGCAGGTTAAGCTCAGTAATAACCCCAAGTTGGATCAGAATTATCGATTTATTTCCCCAAGCAGAGTTTGGTAGTGATCTTCACAGTGGTTTGTTCAACAGCAGTCGATACCCCCGGCAGGTCTTAAGTCCAATTGTTATTGGCATTTTTCAAATCCAGGTTTTGAATTCTATCTTCGGTAGAAGTCATCGGTAATCCCCAGCAGAGAGAGAGCTTCTCTTCGGGTTCCACCTCCAATATTCATTTTTATCCCTCCCCAACAGAGTGGATCTCCTCTCGGAGTTTTCATCTCCAGCAGAGTCTATAATTAAGATTTTTCTTAGTAGAGTGAAGCCTTTCTCAGCAGGGTCTCTTATTTTAGAGGATAATTTAGTTTGTCATCTCGGTAGAGTTGCCTTTGCCTTCAGCATTTATTTTGCTGAGGCGCTTCTTTTTGCATTGCATTCTTGCATGGCATCCTCCCAAAAGCGTAGCATTTCCATTTTGTATGGAGCATTACGCCATAGAAAAATTCAAACATAGGCATTCGAAGCATAAGCCAGGTTTGATATCTGTTACCAGTTTCTTTCCCCAGCAGAAAGTAACATGATTCAGGAGATGTTGTTTGACAGTACACCGCAACCAGTGGATTCGTCCTTACTACTGTTGTTCCTTCCTATACTCCTCTGCAGAGTTATCTGTTTAGATTTCTCTCTTCCCCAGCGGAGTCATCTTAGTAGATCTGTTGATCCTACTAATCTTGGGCTTGAAATTCTGCCTTCGGCCGGTGTTTCTTTTGCGAGTCCGCCTTCGGACGTCTTCGTCATCGCTCTTCTGGTTCATCCCTTCAAAGCAGCTAGCGTGAAACACTCGTTCGTGTTCTTTCAGCACCCGTCCGTGTTCTTTTAACACTCGTCTGTGTTCTTTTTCATTGCCTCAATACTTCATCAGTATTGATTTTAAACACTCGTCCGTGTTCTCTCGACACCTGTTCGTGTTCGGTTTAGCATTTGAATCCCCAATAAAGTTACCTTTTGAACATTTTAGCCAATACCCATCCGTATTGACCTTTGACACCCGTCTGTGTCCCTTCAACACCCACCCGTGTTCTTTCAGCACCCGTCCGTGTTTGTTTTATTGCAATACCCGTCTGTATTGACCTTTGACACCCGTCCGTGTCCTTTTAGCACCCGTCCGTGTTTGAACCTTTGACACCCGTCCGTGTCCTTTCCGCACCTGTCCGTGTTTGAACCTCTGACACCCGTCCGTGTCCTTTCAGCACCCGTCTATGTCCTTTCAGCACCCGTCTGTGTTTGAACCTTTATTTCAATACCCGTCCGTATTGACCTTTGACACTCGTTCGTGTCCTTTCAGCACCCGTCTGTGCTTGAACCTTTTTGACATTCGTCCGTGTTCTTTCAGCACCCGTCTGTGTTTGAACCTTTTTGACACCCGTCCGTGTTCTTTCAGCACCCGTCCGTGTTTGACCTTAGACACCCGTCCGTGTTCTTTCAGCACTCGTCCGTGTTCGGTTTAGCATTTCAATCCCCAATAAAAATGGCTTTTTTTTTTTCAGTTAATGAGTAAATTTTCGGAAAAATCAGTATCCAATTTTCATTTTGACGAACTTTATTTATTTCCGGAACATGAACAAGTAAAAATCTATTCTGAAGAAAAAAAAAGAAAAAGAAACTTATTATTTGACGCAATTCGGACTAATCCTTTCAATCATAAGACAATTTTTACATTTATCAAATTCAAAATGGATTCGACCGCGGAAACGTTCTGATGTGATTAATTTTTCATAAGGATATTGAATAGTTACAGGTAAACGATTTGCGTGAGATAAGATAATCATGAAACTTTTATGCCTTTTGAACTTTTTAGTCGATACCCTTCCGTATTGACCTTTTGACACCCGTCCGTGTTCTTTCAGCACCCGTCCGTGTTTGAACCCTTTAGACACCCGTCTGTGTTCTTTCAGCACCAGTCCGCGTTTGAACCTTTTTAGTCGATACCCGTCCGTATTGACCTTTTGACACCCGTCCGTGTTCTTTCAGTACCCGTCCGTGTTTGAACCTTTATTTCAATACCCGTCCGTATTGACCTTTGACACCCGTCCGTGTTTGAACCTTTTTTCCAGCACCCGTCCGTGTTTGAACCCTTTAGACACCCGTCCGTGTTCTTTCAGCACCCGTCCGTGTTTGAACCTTTATTTCAATACCCGTTCATATTGACCTTAGACACTCGTCCGTGTTCTTTCAGCACCCGTCCGTATGTGAACATTTAGACAGTCGTCCGTGTAGGTTTTGACTTCTTTAATGATTCATCTTCATTCGTTCAGCACTCGTCTGTGCTTATCCCCAACACATTTAACACTCGTCCGTATTTGTTTCAATTTGTTTTGATACTTCGTCCGTAATGGTCTCTGACACTCGTCAGTGTTATGATCTTACATTTTTGTTACATGTTCCCCAGCGGAGTCGTCTCTCCTTTTGTCGGACGCAAATTTGTGCGGTTATTTTGGTATTCAATCTCCATGTATCTCGACCATCTGGAAGCCTTTGCTTCCATACCCTCGGATCCAAGAAGTTTGAATAGGGGCAGCTGTAACACCTCAAAATTTTCCCTTTTGTTTCTAACCTTTTTGGCTTATGCTTCATTTCATTTGCATCGTCATTTCTGCATTTGCATAGTCTTTTGAGCATGGGATCGAGGTATCTTTCAGCAGATCATGGCATCATCAGTTCCAGTATCATTTCCAACAATGTTCAGAGCCAAGCAGATAACTTTCAAAGTCTTTTTGAGCAGTTATTTTGCTCATTAGACATTTTGACAATCAGAAGCTCTGGCAGTCATTTTTTTTATCAACGATTCAACACCAGACGATTATTTTCAACAGTATTTCGAGCACAAAATGGAATTCACAGCATATTTCAAGTGTGTTTCAGTGTTACTCAGTAGAAATATCAAGGTTTGAGTTTCAAAGGTTTAACGGGTTCAAAAACAGCTATCAGAAGTCACTTTTCCAAGTTTCCCTCCAAAAGGCGCCAAAATTCAAAATTTGCACTGTGTAATCGATTACAGCGTATCTGATAACCGGTTACCCTTTGGTTTTTCTGCGCATTTCTTCAGTTTTTGAACTGAGTAACCGGTTAGCAGATATGTTGTAACCGGTTACTCTAGCCAAAATTTGAAAATTTTAGTTGGCATCATTTGTAATCACGTGCTTGGCATGTGCACGTGTGGGAAGGATCTAGAATTGATATTTTCATCATTTTTCACACAAAATTCAAATTCCTTCCAACATTTTCCACTCTAATTCCTCATTTCCTTTCCTAATCCATTTTTCACCCCAATTTCCACCCACTAAACCTCACTCCAAACCACATTTGAATTCCTAACCTAGCTTCTATTTAAATCAATTCATTCCAAACCTCACATAACTTTGATCCATTTTCTGAATTTTCTACACATTTCACTCCAATTTTCTCTCAACTTCTCTCTCATTCCAAAACCCTCACTCAAAGTTCCACCATCAAAGTTCAACAAATTTTGCATTGAAATTTGTTGATCTTGGAACTAAACCTTCATCCATTCACTATTTCTTGAAGGAATTCTGATTTTTCTACTGTTTTACTTTTGGATCTAAGTTCTTGGAAGTGATTTTGGAGAAGCTTGAAGCAAGTTCATCACATTGCATTTATTTTTCATTTTTTGGTGAAGATAGCATTGGATCTCTGATTTTCTTGCTTAGATTCATCTATTGCAGCTTATCAACACTCACCAAAGCAATTCTCAACTTTGTAGGTTGGTGAATTTCAGATCTACTTTTCATTTTAGCTTATTTTGCTTGTTCATGATGTAGATCTTGAATTTGTTGTGTTTGATCCATTGGATTATGGATTTGACTGTTGTTGTTTGTTAATTGATGTGTGTTTGCTGGTCTTGAGATGTAATTTTTGTGCATATTGAGATGCCCTAACATGCAGGTGTTTGGAGAAGTGATAAGCTGCTGAAAAGTGCTTTTGGAGCTGTTTTTTTGAATTTTGTTGCTGTGTAACCGGTTAGCAGTTATGCTGTAACCGGTTAACATGTTGTTTTTTTGCGTATTTTCAGGTTATTTTGAACTGTGTAACTGGTTACCACTGAAGCAGAACTTGATTTTCTTGCATTTTCTTGGTAACCAGATGTACCACAGGCATCACAGTTTGCAGTCCATACATTGTAGGCATTGGTCTGCTTGTGCTTCCAACTTTCGTGCGTGCAGTCGTTGTCACATTAGCGCCACGAGATTTCGGTGGATCTGAACTTTTCTTTTGGACACTACTTTCACCATTGCGACCTCTTTTTCCTTTCTTGTTCTGCTTTTTAAAAACAAGTTATTATCGTGATACATATAATAACACATTATAATTAATAAAACATATCAGACCTTATATAAAAAAACATTTAATACCTTCACAACTTGGCTTAAAGAATTCGTTACTGACAATGACTCCAACTCAACATTTCGTTCAGACGGCGCGTTTTCTTTACCCTGCAAATTATACCATAGAAACTACCCTATTTATTGAAAGAACAAGGCATTGACTCAAACGAACAGAATATAAGTATTGAAATTACCAGATAACTCATTGCATCATGAGTTATACGTCGCCTCATAGCTTTTGTGTCATTCTTTTTTTTCTTTGGAGCACCTTTGCTCTTCACCGTCTTTGGATCACCTGCGGCTGATTTCGCTGCCCCAATAGGATCATCTGTACCGCAATACTTTTTTTGTAAATTCAGAATGCCATCCATTATTTCCCCAAAAACACCTTCCTTTTTTTAAGCTTGTTTGCAAAAAGTAGCAAAAGCAGAACAATATGCACCAAACCGAGCTTCCTGAATCATATTAGAATCAACTGTACCATTACCATTCATGTTCAAATATTTAATTTTTGCATCCTTCATCCATCGTGACAAAATGAAAGCGGTAGGAATGCGATCAACATGTTCTTCCTTCATGACATAAAACATATGAGAACATGAAATCTCACGAGAATCAAATAACATACACTCACATTGAAGTGTGTCACCAACATACAAAACCTCAATTTGATAGTCGTCCCGACAATATTTTGTAAGTTTATATGTCTTAAATGGGTTGTGAATTAATTTTGTCTTCACAATCAATGATCCAGCCTTCGTGATTTCCTGTTTGACTTCTTTGAAAACCTCTGTAGTATAAATTTTCGCGGCATGGCTCTCAATCAAACCCAGGTGAGTAGCCAACACAGGTTCTGTAACCTTTGATTTAAAATTGGCAACCAGTTCATTGTTTCTAAAACCTCTCAAAGCCTGCTCAAAATTGTGCATAAATTTAAAAATGCAGCCTTTGTTCCTGACATAACTCTTGATTATTGCATTAACAACTTCACATTGAGACGTAGTTCTTATACGTCCAAAAAACATCTCACGTAGATATGCAATTGCCCATAGTGACTTGTTCTCATACAATTTTTCAACCCAAGGATTTCCTTCAAGTCCGTTTTCTTTAATTAGCTCAGACCAAAACTCTTCAAATTGATCCTTTGTAAAATTTGATTACATGGCTTTTTGAAAACCTTGCAAAAATCTGGAGTTCTTTACATTCTCACCTACATTCTTATTGAAATGCCAATCACATAAACGATGGGTCGCATTCAGAAACACCTGCTTTATAGCTTCCCTCATCGCCCCATCTCCGTCTGTTACAACCGCTTCTGGGAATTTATCTTCCATGCACTCTACAAAACACTCCAACAACCACTTATACGTCTATGTCGTTTCATCTGATACCAATGCAGCACCAAATATAACAGTCTGAGAGTGGTGGTTACACCTTGAAAATATTACCAATGGGTAGTTGTATTTATTCTTCTTGTAAGTTGTGTCGAACGCAACCACGTCACGAAAACAAAAATAGTCAGATCTACTACTCCTATCACCCCAAAAAAGAGACTTCATTCGTCCATCACTGTTGACAACATATTTATCATATAGCATGGGATCAGTAGATGACTACACATTTAGATTATTTAAAGCAGTGGAAACGTCACCATCTTTAATAATAGCATGCATTTTTCTATCAAAATAATTGTACAGATCTTTCTTTGTAAACCCAACAGGAGCGCATCCACCCTTCTGAGCAACCATGTACCCCATTATATGACAAGTTCTAATTCCATGTGACTGAAGACTGTTAATCTGAGCTCTATCTGCTTCAGAAATTTCACGATAATTGGGGTGTAAGTGCACAAACCTAGATGGGGTTAATTCATGGTTGTGAGCCTCTTCAAACAATGACACCACATATCTATCCGTGGCGTCTTTGTAATGCACACGAAACCTAGCGGGACAATTAGTATGGGTCAAACGTCTGTGATCTCTTTTCCTATCAACTCCACTAAAGTGTTTCTTCTCTCTTAGACCATGTTTATTGCATACAAACTGCCTCATTACTGTTATTTTACTACCCTCACTCCCTCTTGTCCTAACATCACTTTTCCTAATGGAAAAACCTTTACATTTACCATACTTAAAATAAAATTCATTAGCCTCAGCAACTGTACCGAATTCCATAGCACGAATTTCATCAGCAGTAACGACATTAATATTCACCATCCTATCACCTACAACTGCATCTAATTCAACAAAATCTTCTTTGTGAATATTACCAGCGCCATCGCCATCATCTGAACTTTGATACTCATTGGACACCTAATCACTGTCATTCTGAGCATAGTCCGATTCAGCATCAGATGCATCAGTATCACGACAACGAACGTTGTTGCAATCAAAATGGTCGCAGTTTTCCATAGTAACCTGAATTAACAAATTTGTTAACACACTGTTGCAGTGAGAATCGGATAACAAGCTATTAATTAACTTGCATCGTACTTCTTTGAATTCACAACCGACTTTGATTTATCCAAAGGAAAGGTTCAAGATCGAGAAAACCTAAAGGGGGGAGATCTAAGGTTCGGGGGTTGGTTACGCCTAGGGAAGGTATTAGCATCCTAAACGTCCGTAGTACTCTACGGGAACCTCTTGTTTTAACTTGTTATTTCTTACTCTCTTGCTAAGGGTGCTATGCTAAAGGTTGAAAGCCCTAGGGGTTTATATCTAAGTATACTCGACAAAGCACCGTGCTTTGTTCCTACGTATCCTTACGGGAGTGGAATCAGAGTATCCGTAGTTCACCGACCTAAGGGTGAAGGAAGAGGAACCATTGACTATGGCCAAAGTTCCAAGGGGAAATGAGTATGAGCTCATTTTAGAGTTCACGATAACTCTCTAAATCTAAGTTATAAAGGGGAAAGTGAGTTCTCATGATGATGAGAATCACATGGAGTTTAAGAACTCCAGCCTATTTCTAAGTTGTGATTTCATTGGCTCTCATGAGGCCAGGAAATAAGGGTGAACCTAGAAGGATAAGGTAAGATGACTTCAAGACTCAATTCAAGGTGATCTCCCTTTGGAATGGGGGGAAAGATAATAGTTATAAAATTACCAAAAGATAACAAGTTAATAATTCAAATAAGATGATGTAAGAGACAAGATATGAGATATGAGATGAAACAAAATTATGATGCTAAGGCAAAATTAGAATCATACATATAATGATCAAACATGATACATATATGAAAATAACATGGCAAGCTAATTAAAAGGAAATGTAATAAAACCCTAATAAACAATCCTAATCTAATCAAGAATAAAGGCCTCAATATTAAATATTTTTATCAATTTTCTTTTATATTTGAAAAGTAAATTTAATTAGAAGTAAATAGCAAAAAGAAGGGAAGAAAAGGATAAAAAAAACCAAGTTATGACATTTTGAAAATGAAGCATAAACTTTAAAAATAAGAAAAAAACAAACACGTGATAAAAATATAAGGAAATGTCACACCTAGGGGTTGAACCCAGGTCCTCTTGCCTACAACGTAAAACCTATTCCACTAAGCCAATGCGCGCGTTTGGAAACATAATGGAAACAAAAACACATATCTCAAGTAGAGCGAAAAAAGCACAAAAAACCAAAAGGACTGGGGCGAGGGGGATTTGAACCCCAGTCCTAGAGGTAAGCAAGGCGTGTGTTTGTGTGTACTTGCCACTGGGGTGGCTGGTACATCCAATACTAAACTTACTTCAATAAATATATAACGCGAATATGCGCATGAGTTTCAAACAAAATACAAATCGTCTAGCATAAAAACCACTCACGATATCAATACCCATGCTATGCCATTCAGCAGCAATCATTGTCAAACAAAATGCCACAGAAGTGCGTAATTTAAACTTGCAGTTATGAAATTCCATGCATATTAAACAACAAACAAAGCATATTCTGTAAATCCACAAAGTAAGAGCGTCTAAGAATACAAGCCATGCAGCCATGGCAGCAACAGAAGCAAGGCAGGTAATACATTCAATTGGAAATCAAACAACGACATGTCTCAGATGCCAAAAACACAATATGTAGTCTATAACGGCACAACAAGCATAAAGCACCTTTCAAATTAATCACGATCCAAGTTAACACACCAATTGCTCACATAAGAGAAATGTATAGGTCTAAAACATTAAGAATCAGACATAGTCAGGTGTACTGAAACGGAAGCATGATTGTCAACACAAAACCAAGAATTGTTGTACACTAACTGTCACATAAGGATTGAACCATATAACTTGGACATCAAATCAATCACATTTGAAAACATCAGATAGGGAGACCATATGCAGCCATATCAAGTAAAGATTAGTAAGCATACAACTTTCACATTCGAAGATCACAAGGACATATCTTAAGTGAAAATGATAAACAAACATGTATACTATGGAGAACAATAGGGCACGGTTTGATCATGGGCTACATGTTGGCAAGCAAATTAGCACAAACAACAAAACAAAATAGCAAATTGGCATACAAACCAAGCAGCAATCATGTTTAAGAGAGGTTTGAATGAAATAGAAAACACCTTGAAATGCAATTAATAGGCAATACATAGATACAGGCCAGCATGGTAATGAGATTAGTTCAAATATGTCACAACATCTTCAAGAATTAACATGTTTAGTGAGGAAATAGCAAAGATGTTGGTTGGCAAAGCAAAGAGTTTGAAATGTAAGCTAACAATGAATATGCTAGGGCATAAAGATGAGTCAGTTCTTAAGGTACTATAATGTTCAAATAACAATTCAACATGGCTCAATGATATTAAAGAAAAGGGCAGATCAGATTCAGCATGTTGGTGTCAGATTCTGATGATGAAAACAAAAGACAAATAGGATGGTAACAATTACCCAAGTAGTCAGCAACATGCTTAGTCATGACATTACAAAGCATTGAATTAACATTCAAGATATTTAGGTAGCATTTCAAGCAATGATGCAATTTGGACATAATTGATAAACAAGACACATATTATGGAATCTAAAACAAAATGGCATGGATTCAAACATGAACTTAAAGTAAACAGACTAATCACTGCAAGAGCAAGATGAGTTAGATTCATAGCATCTTGGATGCATAGTATTGTCATAAAACAAGGGTTTAACAGAAATATTGGTACATTTAAAACAGATAGCAACTAGGCATAAACAACAAATATATAAGAAGCCACACTTATCAAAAGGAAAAAAACAATCATGCTTTTAAATATAAGTACATAAGTAACATGATGGTCAGAGGTGTTCATGGATCAGACACACATAGCCAAAGCAGAACTAGCACACATAATGACATTCAAGACCAAATTCCACCAAATGGTGTCATTAATACAAATAGTAGTGTATGACAAATTAGGTAACATTAAGTAAGCACATACATCCAATATAGTGTTAGCATCAAAATATCACAAAGACAAAACTTCTGAGATTACAGCCTAATGAAATGACTTTTAGCACATACAAAAACGAAATGGAGTAATATGGCAAGTTGTAGAACATTGAGACATGTGATAGAACCACTCAAGGCAAAACATCCAAGTTTATCATTCAATCCTTAAACATATATTACCACAAAATCATTCAAACAGGGGTAATACAAGTCAGTGGCTAATAGTTCATACAATCCAAACCTAAACACATGATCAAACAACAATAAAGACAGCAATGCATATCAGCTGTGAACAAAACTATCAATCTTTCAACATCCAACAAGAGAAGGTTAAAACCATAGCTGAGTACACAAACATGCTCTTATATTAGTGGCAGAAAAAAGGGACATTCATGCTATTTAAACAAAAACCATTAGACAACATCAACAATCATTAAATCAACAATAAAGATTGCTAAACTCAAATATTCCACAACCTAAGAACACATATTAGAAATTCAAAGAGGGACAAAGGTTCACGAGTTCTTATTTCAAAGTCTCACACATATAACATCCAGGTAGTTTAAAAACATCAAACATTAATCTTATCAAGATAAAACCACAATGAGAACTTAGCCACAACCATTTGATGGACAAAACAGAGGTATTAATACTCAACATCATAGCTTTCATGTGTATCAAATCAATGAATAAAACATCACTTTACTTTGAGAACAAGTGGAATGAACATACAAGCAAAATATTTAAGCACATATCAATCAGACACGCATACAAAGAACAATGAGATACATAATGAAAACATTAAATGAGCATTATTAATAAAAGTGTAAGAATACAATACCAAGTGGAATGAAGTCTACTGTCTTCAAGTATGATGACCACCTTCTCTTCCAAAAGCGAACTCCAAGGCCAAACTCCAACTTGCTTGCTCGAAACTTTTATGAAATTTTAGAGGAATGGAGAGTGTTTTTTTAGAGAGTTGTTGATGAATCGATGTGTAGAAACGAGCCCCTTTATAGGCAGAACCAAAAGGTTGGGTGAGTCCAAATATCAAACATGTGGAGTGCTGAGTAGGAATTGGATCCAACGTCTCTTTTGAAATTCAAATGTTGGTCTAAATCTTAGAGACAAATCCGCTGCTTATGCTGTGCAACACCTCAGAATTACAGGGCCAATTCACAACTTCACGTATGGCTTCAGAGCACCTTACTTGATGTCATATGGAGAGATAACAAATGAGGCAAAGGTTGGGGATGGCATGGAGAGGATCGCAGGTGGTGACAGGTTGAATGCTTAAACTGGTAAATCTTCAGAACCAACCTTTACAAACCAAACAATTGAGAGCTCAAAATGGAATTGCTTCTTGGAGAATTCAAACTGAACCAAAAGCGCGCCAAGGATTTGAGATTGAAACGGTTTGAACGATTCTGACAAGCTTGCGTTTTGAATTTCTCCTCTCCAATCTGAGTTTCGTAAGTATGAACGAGGGAGAAGTAGCATTTGGTTGCTTTTGGTTTTGTTTGCCACACGTCGCTCCTTCATTGGTTGATAATTGAGTTGAAAAGTCAACACAACCATGCTTGATTCCTATTGGTTCTTTGGCAATAAAATTAATCTCAGAATAATTTGCAATATATTTTTGTATGTTGGGCCAACTAAATTGGGCTCATGAGTAAAAATGAACATGTTTTTCTATCTCTTGGTATAAAAGAAAATGATTAGAACAACCAAATAATAATGGAGGATTTGGCAATTGATTAGGATTAGATATATTTTTGGAGAACATAATTAAACAAATTGGATAAAATAGGTTAAATGAAAGACTATTGAAATAAGTTTAGAAAATGAAGGTGACAATTGAGGGTATATAAAGTGGGTAGAAATTTGGTTATGGAGAGGATCATGGTTAGGGTTATGGAGATAATCCCTTAGAGATTGGCTTGATTCAATGCTCCATTCAAAATCTTGATTACTCACCTCTTGAATCTCCTTAAAATAATACCTGATAAAAAGATGAAACAAACACAAACAAAACCTGATAAAAGTGTTAGCTATGCAGTATGATTGACCTAATATGATATGCAAGAGATCAATGTATCTAAGGGTAAAATTTGGGGTACAACACACACCAAAACTCAACATCAATCACAGTACCTAATTTCCTATTCAAATCAAATGAACCTAATTCATAAAATTTAAATTAAATTTAACACTAACTCACAATTTTTAACACAACAAAACTCAACATTAATCACAATTCCTTATTTCCTAATTAATTCAAGAGACCTGATTCAAACTTGACTCATTCAATTCAACACAATGCTAAACATATAAAACTCAACTCTATCAAATAACTCAAAGAATCAACTCATTCAATTCAACACAACTCTAAACATATCAAACTCAACTCTATCAAATAACTCAAAGAATCAACTCATTTAATTCAATACAACTCTAAACATATCTAACTCGGCTCTAAACATATCAAATAACTCACTCCGCAACTCAACTCTGAACATATAAAATGACTGAAACTTAACTCATTCAATTAAAAACAACTCTAAACATATCAAACTCAACTATATCAAATAACTCTAAAATCAACTCATTTAATTCAATACAACTCTAAACATATCAAACTCAGCTCTAAACATTGGGCTTGTGTCCTAAAACATTAACAACTTAATTCACATAGCATCTTATCAAAACAACACCCAATACAAATTCAAGCATAAACCCCTAATTTCCAATTTGAAATCGAATTTAACACCCCTATTTATACTTTATTTGAAATCAGTAAATATAACAAACATTTTCGCATTTACCTTAGCAACAGTGTGCTCAATACGAACACAATCAGATTTTTGGTCGTGTTGTGTTTGATGAGCGATTGAATGGGACAAAAATGGCGGACGAATATGGAAACTGAATATGGTGTTGATGAAGTGGGGAAGATGAATTTCAGGTCACGATGAATGTTTTGTTAATGTTCCTCTGCAGAAAATATGAAAAGATGAGCTTCAGGTTGTTCAAAAATGGCAGACGAATATGAAAGCTAAATATGGTGTTGATGAATTGAGGAAGATGAATTTCAGGTTGTTAACAATAGTGTGTGTAATGTTGTTTTAATTGATTTTTATTACAAATATTAAAATTTAAAAACAATATTAATATGTTAGGGACTTAACTACAATATTTATAACTATAAAATTACCATAGTAAGTGGCATTTATGATACAGCCCTATGTGGCATTTTAGGGCTTAGGGCACAATTCTGATTTGGCAAAAAGAGACTTCACCATAGAAGTTATTTTAGTGACTTCACCATAGAAGTTATTTTAGTGAAAATTAAAATATAAACGTGATGTGTTGGAATACATGATCATCATTGTTGACGGTGTAAATATTTTCACCTATTTTCTCTAAAAATAGAATAAAATTCATTAATTCAAATGGATAAAATGTATCTCTCGTGGATAATACAAATACGATCAAAAATACATATTAATATCATAACATAAAAATTAATATCATAAAATCTCAAATTACATTCATACATGATAAGCGTTCAAATATGATGAACCAAAATAAAAATTACTAATGAATTACTAAACTAAAGTATATGTAAGAGGTTTGTTCCTAGTTATATAAGAGGCCGTAATCTGATGATTACACCAGGAAATATGTCATCTAGATCTTGTATGTGTGGATTCCTCGTCAAGATATTTGGATCATTACACTTTTCAGCAATGCTATAAAAGGTTTTTCCTTCTCCCACTACATAGAATTCATCACAAGGTTGCTCAAATATTTGAAGATTTTCTATGCAAATGGAGTAATAATTCTTCTCAATGTTGGCAACAATTAGAACAAGTGCTGCTAATATTATCGTACACCAAAACGAGTTTAACTTCATCTTTGATTCTAGCCAGGTTAGAATCGTGCTGCTTAGTTATTTACTCTCCTTTTAAGAATAAGAGAGTATCCTTATGCTACTAAAATAGTTAAATGTCGTACGAGATTGAGATTATATATATCTTTTGAGTGGAAATCGATCATTTTAACTTTAAATTTTAGATATTGTAGCCGGTTTCTTTGGGGTTTGTTACGATAGATCAGGTTGTTAATTTTTTTATTTATTTGTATATTAGATATTATAGCAACTGATCATTCAATCAATAGTATATATTCAAACTATAACTTTTTTTTAGTTTCATGTTTAACTTCTAACTTATTTTCAATTATTTTATTTTATTTTATCTTCTAAACTTGATATATTTTTGTATTTGACATAAATATCTCAAAATACTATCCATTAATTATTTATGTTCTACACAACTTTTATTTTTTCATTTGACATAAATATCTCAACATACTACATAGGGGTGTGGATCGACCCACAAATCCGCTGACTCAAACCGAACTAACTAATAAATTACTCAAATTCATTAATTTACGGATATATTCAACCCAACCCATAACTACCTATATATTTTTGGTTTGGGTATCAATTTTAAGTTTTGCAACCCACGGACCTGTTAACTCAACTCTTTTTTTTAATAAACAATGGAATTAAATTAGCACAAGGGGTGCTAAACCCGATTACAAACGAGACGGAAGTTAGTTCCGTTTAATACAATCCACTGGATTAACATACCATTCGTAAAAAGAACAGTTGGGTGATATTATACCACCCTGAAACCGCCTCCAAGAAGAAAATTTGACGGAATTAATCGTATCTATAACTGAAAACGGAGTACTATTGAATATGAAATTATTCCTGCAAAGCTACAGATGCGAGACAGTAAAGGCCCAAAATAAACTTCCTCTTAAAGTGCCCACCTGTTAACTCAACTTATTGATGTGCCTTTAGTAATTTTTTATTATTTTTATTATTATTTTAAATAGAAATATAAAATTAATATTTCACTAATAATCATAATTTTTCCAATTTTTTTTTAAATTCTCCACAAATATTACTAAACCAATTAATTTACGTAATTCTACGATTAAATATTGTTTCTTATTTTATTTTGTATTATTTCTAATTTATATATTTTATAGAAATACTATGTCTTGTTGAATTTTATACTATTTTCAATTTTTATGTCCTGCTGATAAATTTTATTGATATTATATGATGTGTTTCATTAAATTTGAATATTATAAATGAGTTTGATAGTATTGAGTTGTGTTACATTCTTTTTAACCTGACAAAAAAATCATAAATTTTTTTTTTTTATTTGAAACATAACCCGCGAATCCAACTCATAAATGAACGGGTTGTTTGGACAATGAAATTGCGAGTTGGATGAAGAATTCAACCCATTGAGATTTAAATGGATTGGTTAACGGGTTAGACCAAACTCGATCCAACTCAACCTGTGCACACCCCTAATAGTACGTATTTTGATTTTATTCACTAAAATTTTTAATAAAATACAATTTAAATTTTTTACTGTATTTACCCAAAAAGATTATTTAAATATTTTGGTAAACTTAATTTTTTAGATGGAATTAAATTAGCTATCCAAATTAATCTGTTAATGGTATGAAAGTTAGAATAATAAAGTTGCTTTGACTCAACTAGTTATCCCACGAAGGAGGAATATGTTATTTGTTATCTAAAATTTTCCCTGAATATTAAGGATTAGGTTTTTTATTCATCAACATGGTGAATCACTATTTTGCTAAGGAAAGAGAATCAGAATGGAGATTGGTCACTGTTGGAATAATATAGCAAGTGTGAGTAAGTGGGGAAATTGATAAGAGGGAGAACCCACTCACCTATCACCTTAAGGTTTTAGGTGGACAAGTGGTGTGTCTCTCACAAAGGTGCCTAGTCATACACTATGTATCAATGTTCCCTAGTAAAAACTCCCCCCAAGTGTCACAAGGCACAAATTGTTACCCAAACTACCAAGAGTTTAATGGGATAATTAAGGCAGGCGCTTGCATGAGGTAGTTACCAATAGAAGGAGATCTTCATTCTTCTTTTCATCTTTACCTGAAGATTACCGAGCAAAGGATATGTATGTAACATTTCAGAGCTATGAGGAGATCAATGAGCTTATCATTCCTTCTATCGAGATGTTAGAGTAAAAATATATGGATTTGTGAGATTCTTGAATGTTAGGGATGAAAACAAGCTTGCTATTAAGCTAGATAATATATTTATTGGAATAGAAAGTTGATGTCAACATTCCCAGGATTCAAAGGAAGCCGCTTGAACGAGATAGATTTAATCCTGGACACCTAGAGCGTGACTTGAACCTGGAGCGTGGAAAGAAGCAGGATGATCCTACAATCACTCATAAAGCCAATAGAGGTCATTCCTATGCAGAGGTTCTGAGTCCAAAAGGAATAACCACACCTGTAGAAAAAAAAGTATGCACAAAGTGATATTCCAAGCTAGGGAGAGAGAGATCAAGAGATTTAAGAAAGCATATGTTGCTTTCTAGAAAATCCAGGAATCTCTTATAACATTCAAAAGGCTTTTAACTTGGAGGGATACATTTCGATTCAAGTAATGCTTATTGGTGCCAACATGTGTCTATTGGAGGATAAATTTGATGGAGAAATACAAGCACTGATGGACGAAGGTGATGATAGCTTAGAGTATTGGTTTAAGAAGATTTGACCATGGAGGTGATAGATTCTGAATAGTATTGACAGAGAAAGGGAAAATAATACACAAACACAATACTTTATTGCAGTTATGCAGGGAATAACTTCTTGCAGAAGCAGTTACAACTGCAACAGCAGTTATAAATATTTAATTAACTATATACAACCTCTAGGATTAGAGAGCCTAGTCTCTCCCAAACCAAACCAATCAATAGCAAACTGAATGAGACTTTATCATTCTTTATTTTACTTAAATACATTACATTTAACTATATAATTTGGGCTTAATTCACTGGGCCTTGGGGCTACACCTAACATAAACAATATTAATTGGAGGTCTACTAACAATACTCCCCCCCAAAAGTTTCACCTTGTCCTCAAGGTGAAATTCAGGAAATTGGTGTTTGATAACCTCAAATGTTTCCCAAGTTGCTTCAAATTTTGGTAAGTTTTTCCATTGAATGAGCACCTCAATGACATTGGCAACAATAGTACGGACATGCATGAGAACGTGCACTACTACGAAAAACATATTTAACAACGGTTAGGAACGACATATAATGACGCGGGCGAAGGCGTTGTTATGTAGATTGTCGTTGTAAGTTCGTTGTTTCTACAACGGTCTGGAAACCGTTGTTGTATTCTAGAAAACGCGTGTTATATTGCAACGGTTATGTATTTCAACCGTTGTAATATATATTAACTATCACAACGGCTATTAGTCTCAACCGTTGTGGAATGTACCCTTAGTTTATTAAATACAAATGTATATTGCTTGTTTTACCATACACCTTATTAAAGAAATACAACCATTCAAATTGGTAAAGAAATATAAAATCTGAAAATTAAACTGTTTTTGAAAACCAACTTAAACACACCACTGTTTTCGGAATTGCATCCATTTCATTCCGCACATTTTATGTTCCTTAACACATAATATACGATTCAATGGTCTGATTCACTCTACTCATCGGTATCTTTTATTATATAGTTTACCTCTCCATCACCAAAAATCATCGTGATTTTATCATCATAACAATCATGATCATAAAAACCACGATTATTTTTGGCGACAAAGAGGTAAACTATATATAATAAAAGACATCGATGAGTAGAGGAAATCAGACCATTGAATCGTATATTATGTGTTAAGGAAAATAAAATGTGCGGAATGAAATGGATGCAATTCGAAAAACATTGACATGATAAAGGTTGGTTTTCAAATACATCTTAATTTTCAGATTATAAGTTTCTATATCAATTTAACTGATTGCATTTTCAATAAAAGGATAGTGAAACAAACAATATACATAGTATATAATAAACTAAATTTCATATATATACAATATCAGAATGAATTCATATATATGTACCTTTTCAGAATGAATTCATATATATGTACCACCATGTGAAACAAACCCTAAGAAGTGGGAAGCAATGAAGAAAATTAGTTAGTATTTAAAACAAAACAAGCAAAAGTTGAAACAAAACCCTAAGAAGTGGGAATGTATCATTACAATGAAGTTCACCTTGCATTTTCAAGAATATATGTACCTTTTCAATAAAAGGATAGTGAAACAAACAATATACATAGTATATAATAAACTAAATTTCATATACAATATCATAATGAATTCATATATATGTAACTTTTCAGAATGAATTCATATATATGTACCACCATCATCATCGCCATGTGAAACAAACCCTATGAAGTGGGAAACAATGAAGAAAATTAGTCAGAAATCAAAACAAAACAAGCAAAAGTTAAAACAAAACCCTAATGGAAACAAAACAAGCAAAAGTTCACCTTGCTTGTGAAGCATTGAAGTCGAATCTGCACAAAATGAGAACAATCAACAAAAAGAGATAATGGGAACTATCTAACAAAAAGATTGAAGTAGAAGAATACCTTATCATCACCATGTTCATATAGTTTTAGACTCTGCAAGAAGGAATAAAAGGAGGTAGAAGCTTAAATCAAAAGCTTCATACTTCTTTTATTTCTTTTCGTGGATTCTAAAAAAAGATGAAGTTTGTTGCCAAAAATGTAGAAAACAAATGGGTGCTAGGGTTTCGCTGTGAAGGAAACGACGCTATTGTCAATAAGGGAAAGTTAAATTCCTTATATAGGTAAATATTTCACAACGGTTTTCTAAAAAAACCGTAATGATAAGTATATATTATTTTAGTAATATCACAACAGTTAGTTATATTAACCGTAGCGATACCCCTTATACTTGATACAAGGTTCGACTCCAGGCAACAACATTTTTCTATAATTACGTAAAATAGAAAAATGTTGTTACCTAGAGTATAAGGGGTATCGCTACGGTTAATATTACTAACCGTTGTAATATAATAACGGTTGCTCTTCCCAAAATAGAAAACAATCTGGAATAATTTAAAATTTTCTCCGTTTTTCAAAAAATATCATTCCAGAATATGAACTGTTTACAAGTTATCATCATTGCAAGCATTAAACTATCAGACTTTTCATCTTCAACCTCATCTATAAATAGACAACTTTACATTTCTTCATAATATATTCTTCGTAACAATGAGTTCTACAAATGAGAATGCTAGAAACATCACCAATGAGGAACGTCAGGGATGCCTTAAGAGTGAGGAAGAATAAGAAGAAGAAGAAGAAGAAGTTGAAGAAGAAAATGAGGACTGTTTATTATGATTTCGATGAGGGGAGTGAGGAGAGATGTATGGATTATGAAGATGCATTTGCAGCTATGGGCTCTGACATTGATAAATATATGTAATATGATTATCAATGTACTCTTCTTAATGGAATCTTAATAAAATTTTATTTTATATATGCTCATCTCTTAATGTTTTATTTTTAAAGTTATATATACTATTCTCTTGCACTTAAAAACACTAACAAAAGAAATAAAATATATGTTTAAAATAAATAAAATATATGTTTAAAACCTAAAAATATGACAAAAAATATAGTTGTTGGGAATCGAAGCTTGATACATGTATTACAACGGTGTTTTAATACAAGCGTGTTTAAAATGTAAAAATATGGAAAAAAATGTAGTATCTGGGAATCGAAGCTTGCTACACAACTTGTATTACAATGGTTATTTATGATAACCGTCGTTAAATATGACGTTATAAATCAGCAGGAAATTTTTTAACCTATTACAACGGTGGGATACGAATCCATGGTAAATCTGGCATCGTTAAATGAGTTTTTCGTAGTAGTGGTGGGGTTCTACTTAAATTTCTAAATCTTCTGACAGCATAAGAGGTAATGGTTAAGGATTCAGGACTGGTGTAATAGTTTTCTTCAGTAGAGAGACATGAAAGATGTAACACCCCATTTTAATTTATTTAATCGTCGTGTGTTATTTCATTTGTTTGGCCTTGTTTAGGGTGTGTGTAGTTGAACTTGTAAGCGTAGAGTCTGTAGCGGAACGGAGAATTAGGGATGTCGGAATTATAATAGAGTACTAATGAATAATGTGGGGACATATTTAGTAATAGTAGAAAGAGGAGTATTATTATTTTTATGTCCAATATTATTATTAGTATTATTATTATTATTATTATTATTATTATTATTATTATTATTATTATTATTATTATTATTACTATGGTTATTATTATTACTATTAATATTGTTATTATTAACTAAAATCAGAATTTTTAATAATAATAGAGTTAGTGTTATTAAAATAAGAAAAAAAGGAGGATTAGGAAATTGGAAACATAATCAAATTTCCACCAAGAGAGAAAGTTGGAGAGGAAGAAGCTAAGCTTGGCATTATCAATTTTCATCAGAATTTAATCGAGAATTCGAGGTAAGGGGGAGAATGGATTTCAATATGGGTGTTGATAACATGAAAGGGTAGTGAGGATTCTTTCCCTCGTAGGAATTATATGTATAAATTTGTTGTTGTGGATTTGTTGTTGAATGATTGAAATTATGATGGAAAGTGTGTAAATTGATCCATTCTGTCATGATATGTGAAAAACATTATGTTGTGCTGCTATATGATTTCTGGTATTACAGATTTAGGTGTTAGAATTGAGTAGAATTGGACCGGTGTGAAAACAGGAAAATATGGGTATTCGCTGCCCATACGCGTAATGGGCAAGGTAATACGCGTATTGGGTAGGGCAATACGCGTATGGCAAGAGCGAAATGTGAGGGTTACGCGTATGGAACCCATTTGACACGGCCCTCTGCTGAAATGCGTAATGGTACGCGTAGGGGGCAAGACATTACGCGTAAGGGGGTGGTACTACGCGTAATGGGATTAAAATATAATCAAACTGGAATTTTTGAGAGAAATCAGTCTCTGCTCGTATGCGTAACCCTCAGGGCAATACGCGTATGGTTGGCGAGAGAAACTGGGCATTACGCGTATGGCTGGGGGCAATATGCATATGACCAGCGAGAGTGCAGAATTTTTCCGTTTCGCGACTTCTTTCACGATTTCGCGCCCGATGCGGTCCCTTTTTGGTCTGAGAGGTTGGGATAGGTGTCAGAACTTGTTGAATTTAGGAATGGTAGAAAAAAATGATTTAAAAATGGAATTTGGATGGTTTAATTAGATAATTACTAATTAAGGCCACGTGAGGTATTTTCCTTCATTGTGTGTATTATGATGAATTATTTTGACAGTTGTGGTAACACTAGTGTGTATTACGGTGAGTATTTATCTCACGTGTGATCATGAGGATCGTGAAGATGTATAATTTTTATTATACATGTGTTTTATGTATAATTCGTGTCATGCATTTCATGATGTGTCTGGTGGAGACAGCTAGGTGGGAATCCATGATGGGTGCCTAGTATTGTCCGGACTCCAATGTGGAGTTGTATGGAGATAAATCATTGCTCAGTGGGAGTGTATGTGATTTGTCCGGACTCCAATGTGGAATTGTATGGAGATAAATCATTGCTCAGTGGGAGTGTATGTGATTTATCCGGATTCTTTTATGAATCGGGTTCAATTGAATGAACCATGTTGTGTGGTACCACTTGCATTGCATTGTGCCATTGAGTCACATTGCATTATTATGTCTTTGTTGGATTATAATCAAAAAGTGACAAGTGTGTCGTGAATGTGTGCATATTATGTGTGAATGCTTGATTTCTACTCCTTAGCATATATTTTACACCACTAATTATTGAATGTAGTTCTCACCCCTTTGTTGTTTCTTGTGTCTGTGCTTCTTGGGAAGTACAGATAATCCAGGTACTTGAGTGGTGCATGGAGTACGTGTTGCCTGATCGAGTCTTAGGAGTCGCTCTGATACGTAACACGGGATAACGGGAATTTTATCTTTTGTTGTATATTTTGTATATTGTGTTATGTATCATTACTCACTTTAAAACATGGTGAACCACGAGTTTATGTGGACCATGATTTTGTTGGCCAATGGCCTTGTTATTTTGGGGTTCGATATTTCATTCCGCTGTTTTAGCTTATTTTTGAGAAACAAGAAGTGAATGAAGTAAATAGAGAAATTCAGGTTATGTTTTTATGGTGTGACATCCCACTATTTAAGGGAACTCTGATTATATTTGTAGTATTTGTATACTTTTGTTAAATTGGGACAGTGGGGTGTTACAATTGGTATCAGAGCAGGTCGCTCCGTCTGGAAAAATGTTGTAGTAGAGTCTGTCCTTAGAATAGGAGTAGACTTGGGTGTTCTTCTAACCATGTTGTGATTGTTAAACAGTATGGCAGGAAGGAATGATGCTGCTCTTGCTGCGGCACTGTAAGCTATGGTGCAGGCAGTGCAGAACAACAATCAGATTGCTGGGGAGGCGCAGTTCCATAACTTAGAAAGGTTTCGGAGCTATAAGCCGCCTACATTCGAGGGTGCTATTCTTGATCCTGAAGCGGCACAGAAGTGGCTGAAGGCTATTGAGAAGATCTTCAGGACCATGATTTGTAATGAAGCTCAGAAAGTGCAGTTTGGCACTCATATGCTGGAAGGCGAAGCTGAAGCTTGGTGGGATAATAGTCGTCAGAGGTTGGAGGTTGAGGGTACTCTTGTTACGTGGGGGTGTTTCAAGGTGAGTTTCTGGAAAAGTATTTCCCAGAAGATATTCGCAGTGCAAGGGAGATTGAGTTCCTGGAACTGAAACAGGGTAGCATGACTGTTGTTGAATATGCTGCTCGATTTGAGGAGTTGGTGCAATATTGTGCTCACTACAATACGGACGAGACTATGACTTCGAAATGCTTGAAGTTTGAGAACGGGCTGCGTCCCGAGATCAAACAGGGTATTGCTTGTCAGAAGATACAGAGTTATCCAGAACTGGTAAGCCGAAGTCGGATCTATGATAATGATAACAGGACCCAGATTGCTCATTACAACGCCTTGAATGTCCGGAAGGGTAAGCAGAGGTATGGGGGTATGCCTTATAGTGCTCCAGCTGACAAAGGAAAACAGAAAGCCGATGTGGGAAAGAAACTGAGTGGGGGAGAGAAGGCTCTCAATCCTACCAAGTGTTTCAAATGTGGTGGAACGGGTCATCATGCTAATGATTGTCAGAATGAGGAGAAGAAGTTCCTTAAGTGTGGACGACCAGGTCACGTTGTGGCAAATTGTAGGGTTACCATACCTACCTGTTATAATTGTGGAGAACAGGGTCATATCAGCACTCATTGTCAGAAGCTTAAGAAATCTCAGACAAGGGAAATGGTGTTCGCATTGGCCGGAGCCCAGCCTACCGGTGATGAGCGTTCCATCAAAGGTACTTGTTTTATTAATGACATTCCTTTGATTGCTATCATTGACATGGGTGCAACCCACTCGTTCATTTTTGTTGATTGTGTGAGGAGATTAGGAATTGTACCGTCTACTTTGGATCGGAGGATGACTATTGAAACTCCATCTATTGGTTCTGTGGTTACTTCTTTAGCATGCTTGAATTGTCCGTTGACTATTTTTGGTAGAGAATTCGGCGTGGACTTGATTCGTTTGCCACTCAGTAATCTTGATATCATTTTGGGAATGAACTGGTTAGAATTCAACCGAGTTTATACTGATTTCTTTACGAAGAGGCTGTTGTTCCTTACTCCTGAAGAGGAAGTGTTGGCTAATTTTTTGTCTACTAAGGAATTGAGAACCTTGTTAGAAGACGAAGCTAAGATGTTTGCAGTGGTTTCCTGGTTATCAGTAGAAAGCAATACATCAGTTAATGAGTTACCGGTGGTAAGGGAATTTCCTGAAGTGTTTCCAGATGATATTACCGAATTTCCTCCGACGAGAGAAATTGAATTTACTATTGATCTTGTTCTTGGCACCAGACCTATATCTATGGCACCATACAGGATGTCGGCATCAGAATTGGCAGAGTTGAAAATTCAAATTGGAGAATTGCTTGATCAAAAGTTTATTAGGCCAAGTGTGTCGCCGTGGGGAGCTCCAGTGTTATTGGTGAAAAAGAAGGATGGTAGTATGCGTCTGTGCATTTATTACCGTCAGTTGAATAAGGTGACCATTAAGAATAAGTATCCACTTCCGAGGATTGATGAATTGATGGATCAGCTTGTGGGGGCTCGTATTTTCAGTAAAATTGATTTGAGGTCGGGTTACCATCAGATTAGAGTGAAAGAAGGGGATATTCAGAAGACTGCATTTAGAACTCGCTATGGACATTACGAATATGCAGTGATGCCTTTCGGAGTGTCTAATACGGGAGGTGTGTTTATGGAACATATGAATCGTATCTTTCATTCTTATCTGGATCAGTTTATCATGGTATTCATTGATGATATATTGATTTACTCCAAGTCTGAAAAGGATCGTACATGACACTTGAGGATTGCATTGCAGGTGTTGAAGGATAATAAATTATTTGCAAAGTTCTCCAAATGTGAATTTTGGTTGCAGACTGTGAGTTTCTTGGGTCATGTTATTTCTGGTGATGGCATAGCAGTGGATCCATCTAAAGTAATTGCAGTGCTTCAGTGGGAACCTCCGAAGACTGTAACGGAAATTTGAAGGTATGATTATCATATGGAATTGGTGGATCTCCCGACTTTAGGTAACAAATTCTCGTGGTTCAATTTAGCTTGTGACTCAATGATTAGACTAGGCATTTTTTAGTTTATGAAGGTTTGATTGACTTTTAGGATGTAAAGGTGGCTCTTATTGGCAATAGAAGTATCTCTGATCGTTGCCCGCTTTCAATTAAATACAATAAACTAAATTAGGGGCCTAAGCCCATTAAGTTCTTTTTGGCTTGGATTAAGCATCCTGATTTACTATACCTTGTTAAAAATGTTTGACCTTCTTCTAGCGTTCAAAAGCTTGAGTTATTTGTTTTTAAAGATAAGCTTAAACTCCTAAGAGCAAGGCTGCGAGCTTGGAACTGTGAAGTTTTTTGAAAGCTTGATATTCTGGTTAATGAGGCAAATAGAGACCTCAATTCATTATATAACTTAGTGGTTAACAATGAGGGTGTTTTTAAATATGGGATCTATGAAAGAAGGTGTCAGGCTCAATCTTTGGTTTGGGAAAAATTGCACATTAGAGAATCCATGATTAGACAAAAATCAAGGTGTCGGTGGTTGAAGGAAGCAAACAAAAACTTGAAATTCTTTCACACTTTTATGAAAAGTAGATTTCATCGCATTGATATTGTGGAAATTAAAGTAGGTGATGTTCTGATTGACGATGTCGAAGGTATAAAGCAAATGGTGTTTATCCATTTTAAGGATTATTTTCACGAGCCTCTTTATAGCAGGCCAAATCTAGATAGTTTCCCTTTCAATGAACTTTATTATGAAGATAAAATTGGTCTCAAGGCTCCTTTTTCCTTGCAAGATATCAAAGATTTCATATGGAATGCTACCGGAGGAAAGAGCTCGAGTCCATACGGGTTTTCCATGGAACTTTAAAAAGCCAACTGGGACATTATTAAACTTTATCTGTTTGATTATATTAACAGTTTTTTTTTGTGCTGGCTCACCTTCCTAAAGCTATGTTTGCAATTTTTATTTCTCTAATTCCAAATAATTATAACCTCCAAGATTTGAACGATTATCGCCCAATTTGTTTGATTGGAAGCATTTACTGGACTATTTCAAAACTGTTGGTGGAGAGATTGAGGGGGGTTCTTAATAAGCTAGTTTCTATGAATCTTATGGCCTTCATCCCTAAGAGAGGTTGGTTTGATGGGGCCTAGGTGCTTAATGTGGTAGTTGACTATGCCATAAGAAACAAGAAAGGTCTTTTTATGGGATTACTTGTTGTGTGTTCTTAAAGGATTAATTTTGGTGGCAAGTGGATAACTTAGATCAGGGTGTGTGTGTGATCAAGTTCTCTTTTTGTACTAATTAATGGTAGTCCCACAATCAATTTCAAAGTGAAGAGAGGACTTCGCCAAAGAGATATGTTATCTCCTTTTCTCATTATTGGATATTATCCATCTGAATCTCCTCAAATTCACGAATGACACGATGATTGTGGGACAACCATCTAGGGAGAAACTTTGGTCATTCAAGGCTATGTTGTGTAAGTTCGAACTTGCATCAAGTTTGTTTGTGAACTTTCACAAAAGTATAAACATTGGGTTTAATGTCAATCTGAATTTCTTGAAGGCTGCTTCAAATTTTCTGTCTTGTGTGATAATCCCTTTTCCTTTTACCTTCTTTGGTATTTTTATAGGCGGAAATCCTAGAAGGAGGTCCTCGTGGGAACAAGTTCTTTCGAAGCCGAGGAATAGACTATCCTCTTGAAAAGGGAAATTTTTTTCTCTAGGAGGTAGAGTATCCTTGCTTAAATCAATTTTGAATGATATTCTTCTTTTTTCTTTCTTTTTTTTTATAAAACTCTAAGGGTGGTTATTAAATAGATCATAAAAATCCAGCATACCTTCTTGTGGAATGGTGAAGAAAATCGTAGAAGGATTAATTGGGTGGCTTAGCCCACAATTTGTAAGCCTAAAGTTGATGGGGGTTTAGGTTTAAGCATTGCGAGTTATTCAATTGGGGTTAAGTAAATGGACTTGGAACAAAGGGGAGATTCTCTTTGGCACAAGGTTATTTCTTTCAAATATGGCGGCATTAAGGCATTCACTCTTGATCATTCTCTTCCATACAATAAGTCGAAATATTCTCTATAGATGAGGGAAATAGAGATTTCATTAGTAACATGAGGCGCAGATGGAAATTTGTTTTCCAAATGCATTACATGTAAAGCTAGGAGAAGAACATAAATATATTTTTGGAGGGATTGTTGGATTGGGGTTGACTCTCTTTACCGTAAATTTTATATATCGTCTAATAATTTGCAGCGACCGAAATTGAAAATTGGTGAGTCTATATATTTTCACAATGGAGTTTGGATTTGGAATTTATGTGACTAAAAAAATGTCCAGTTAACTATTCATCAGGTGTGAGCTAGAAAATCTTTTCATTATTCTGAATGATGTTTCACCCATTCAGGATTTTCCAGAAAAATTCGTATGGTGGTGTGGTCCCAATGGATTATATGTCAAATAAACATTCTTAAGATTGATCTCCTGAGTTATCCTTGGTTAGCTGTAGTTAGTGTTATTTGGTTAATAAGAAATGATATTTTATTTAATGTGGGGAAGAAATGGGCCCATGAAATTGTTTTGGTGGCAAAATCGTTATAATGGAATAGTTTTGGATCTAGATTTAAGAGTCAACTTCCTTATACTAAAGTAAACTGGATGGTAAATCCTTTAGAGTGTTTGAGAAAGCTTTAGTTCTTTTTTTCCTTTTGTATTAGGGTTGAGTATCCCTTGTGCTTGTTTTAATGTTAGTTTGTTTCTTATAGAAAAAGAAGGAGGAATGGGGGAAAAGAAAAATAACAAAAATGTTAAATCATGGATTCTTCCATTTAACTTTTGTTTTTTTATAAGCAAATTTATTAGATGAGTACAATGGATACTTAATCCCGGTATAAAATTCTCACTTCAGCTTAAGAATATTGGAATATTCTAATACACTTAGTCTTAGTTAACTATTAAGTTAAGCAAATTTAGTTAAACAGTTTGTTAAAAGTCTATTATGCAAGTAGTTAGATTAGTTACAAAGTATGTTAAATTAGTTGAAAAGTTTGTTACAAATATGTGAACTTGTCACTGAAATATAGTTAAGTGCAAAACTCAGATATAGTGGTATAATGTAATAGCACATGTGATTAAATGAATATCATTTATTAAATGTTGATTGATGAGTTGAGCTAAACTTCCAATATGGTATCATTCACACCACTTCTCTTCCGGTTCACTTTTCATATTTCATCTTCTTCTTCGTGCAATTTTCCCCATCCATTATCTAGCTTTAGAGAAGCTTTAATCTTGCGTGCATCACCATTCTCACAACCTCACAGACTAATTATCCATCAGAAATCTTTAAAGAAGATCAAATCATGGTAGAAGTATCATATCATATCAAGAATCACTAGGAGGAAATCACACATCACAAACGCAAGTCGCGCCTTTCCCAAATTCGTCCAATCAAAATCGATTTGACCAAAAATCTCAATCAAACTCCAAGATAATAATTTTCTACTTTGGAATCAAAAAATTAAAAGGGTGATTCTTTCTCACAAACTTCATAAATTTCTCATAAACCCCCTAATAACCCCAATGTACAAATCTGAAATAAATAGTGTAGCAAACATCAAATCAAAGGATTATGAGTCTTGGATAGTCCAAGATCAAACTCTCTTCACTTGGCTACTTTCAATAATTTCATAATCAATTCTTCCACACGTTCTTTTGTGCAAACACACATATGAAGTATGGGATCAAATCCAAAAACATTTCAATGCGCTAATGAAGGCTAGGGTTCATCAACTCAGGTCAGAATTGAAGATCATGAAGAAGGAAAATTGATTTCTTTCAGAATACGTTTTAACAATTTGAGGAATTGTTGACTCCCTCCTTACTATAAGGGATCCAATATCTAAAAGAGACCATATTGATGTTATACTTCAGGGATTACAAGAAGAATACAATCCTTTTGTAATGATGATATATTGTGAAATCAAACACTTAACCTTGTATGAAATCAAATCTCTATTTTATGTGCATGAAGCGCAACTAGACAAGTATCGTCAAGAGCTTTAAGCAACAAATGCAACAACAAACATGACACACAATGAAGAAAACCATAGCTCAAGCAACTCTCAAGGTGGCCACCAATCAACATGAGGTAGAGGACATATTAACAGGGGTTAGGATCGTGGCAAAGCCAGAACAAACTCCAACTCTGGTAATCATCCTACATGTTAGCTGTGTGGCAAGTACGAACACTCAATCATTGATTGTTGGCATCACTATGATGAATCCTTCATACCAACTCTAAAAATAACACAAACAAACACTCAAATAGCTCAATAAAAATATGACAAAGAGAGTTTTTTTTTTAAAAAGCTCAAACAAAAATTGCTTTAAGTAGTTATTTTTAAAATGTTATTTTAAATATGTCATCATGATGATATTCCCATGCACCTAAACTTAGAATCACAAGATTCGTTCACGGATTCAGGTGCATCCCATTATATTACTTACCATAATTCTTGCTTACAACATAATAAATATTATAATGGATCACATAAGGTTCTTGAAGGTAATGACCAGTGTTTAGAGATTAAATCCATAAGTTTAGCCAAAATCAAATTTAACACCATACCTAACTTGTCCTAACTATGAAAATTCTTCTACAAGTGCCTTGTATAACCTGTAACCTAACTTTTGTATCTAAATCTTTCAAAGACAATAATGTGTTTTTTGAATTCCATTCTAACAATTTTTTTGTCAAATCTCAAGCATCTAAGTTAGTTATTCTTGAAGGATTCCTGCATTCCAATGGATTATACTGATTTCATAGTCCTCCCATGGAATCCTCACTCCAACCAACTCTTAATTCAATTAGGATTTCTCCAAGTATAAATAACAAAAACACTCTATATTCAGGTTTCAATAAATTTTCCCTTTGTCATACTAGACTAGGCCATGCTAATAATGTAGCTATTAAGATTATTCTAAATTTGTGTAATATAAATCTGAGTAATAAAGATTGTGTTGAATTTTTTAAATCTTTCTTTTTAGGAAAATATCATAGACTTTATGCTCTTTTATCTAAAACCATTTTTACCACCCCCTTTCAGCTTATTCACACATATATGAGAGGTATCTCCCCAAATCTATCTATTAGGAGATACTCTTACTACATAGCATTTTTAGATATCTATACTAATTACACATGAATTTACATTTTAAAACAAAAGCTAGAAGCTCATGTAGCTTTCAAACGGTTCCTAACATATGTTCAAACTCAATTCCATACCAACATTAAAGTAGTTCAATCTAATTTTGGGGGAAAGTTCAGACCCTTTACCAAATATCTCAATGACTAAAAGGTAATTCATAGGTTTACATGTCCACATACCTCCCATCAAAATGGTTTTGTGGAAAGAAAGCATTGGAACATAGTAGAATTGAGATTAACTCTTCTTGCTCATGCTAGTCTCCCTATTCAAAATTCAGATCATAGCTTAACTGCAGCAATTCACCTCATTAACATAATGCCTACCTCTGCTCTCCCAATATTTTTCTCCTTACCATGCCTTGTATTAAAGCGCACCAAACTAAAAGTCACTTTGGATTTTTGGTTGTGCTTGTTTCCCTCATTTGAGTTCTTATAATAAGAATAAATGATAACTTAGAAGTGTTAACTGTGTGAACCTAGGATTGTCACCTCACCATAAAGGGTATAAGTGTCTTAGCAGTGGTGGAAAAGTTTATTTCTCAAAATAGGTAATCTTTAATGAGACAAAATTTCCTTATCCATACATTTTCATCTAACCAGTAAATCAACACTATTGGCCCAGTTAAGTCATAACAACTTACCATCATCCCTAGTACACAACTTACATAGTCTGTAAACCAAAATAGTATATTAAGGTATGACCCTGCTATTAATCATGAGCAATCTACTCAGTGAATTATGCTAGTCGTACTAACACTTGCTTTGTATGTCAGTTATAACATACAATAACAAATACTTACTACTGATGTAACCCTGACTTTCATCCTTATTGGGCAGCAAAACAACCACATAACCAATGGACCTTTAAACAATACTTATCATGTTGCTCATGAAAATCTACCTAGTCATTCAACTGATTCAACACTTTAGAGTCTTAAAGAGTCAAAGAGTCTCAAGTTAGTGTTCTCTTAAATAATGTCAACACTAACAACTCTTATATCAAGTCCTTTCATATTCATACCACTGATAACTCTCTCTCTCTCTCTCTCTCTCTCTCTCTCTCTCTCTCCCTCTCTATCCCCCCTCTCTCTCTCTCTCTCTCACACACACACACACATATGTTAGTCAATGATATTATTTCCTTTAATGTGATGTTTAGAATCAGCCTAATAATAATTGTATATGTTATAATTCCTATTTAAGCTGTATAAATTAGGAATTAGGTGTTATTAGTTATTAATAGTTGTAATGATGATTATATTATATATACAAGTGAATATAATGAAAGGAGGGCAGGAAGCCAGAATTTATTTGACATGGTATCACGAGTCTTTTGTTGGTAACAATCTTGGTATTTCGTGTTCTTGGTTCCCGGTCTGTTTCAACCCTTGTTTGGGTTCGTGTTTTTTTTCTTGTCTTGTCCGCTTTTCGTTCGCCCTTATTTTGCCATATCGGTCTTTTGTTTCCCTCTCGTTCTTGCTATTTGTAATACCCCAAAATTTGCTCTCCCCTTTTGGCATCATAGCATGGCATTATCATTTATCATATCATATCCATCTCATTAGCATTGCATTGCATTTAATATAGAAAAATGAAGCATGGCATCCTTCTTACCATCAGGGCATGTGATCAGGTGGAAGGTGGACAATCAAAGGATCATTCAAAGCACAAAAAGTCAGGCAAGTGGCCTCAAGGCAAGCCAAGAGGTCTCTCATGTCTCATACTACCTCAATTGATCTTCCAAAACCTCAAGGAAGTGAGATTCAATGGGAGATTGAAGCACTACATCTTTCACTATGCAAGAGGTTCAAAAATTGAAGGAAAACCCTCAAAAGAGATAGCTCATTGATTCAAAATCATTCTCAAGTGGCATTTCTCATCATCCTTTAAGAGGATACACAACATACTCTGAGGAATTTGGATTTGGAAGATGTGCAATTTCCTCCTAACCAGAGAGGGTCAAAATTAGGGTTTCTAATAAAATCAGGATATCTCTGATTTTTTGGACAAAACTTGATGTCATGGTATTCCATATGTCCTTAAGTGTATGTATGTGGAAAATTGCATCTCAATTGGTTTTAGAAGTGGTTCAATTGGAAGAAAGATCAAGAATCAGAGAAATTGGGGCAAAGTCAAATAATCAGAAGAAAAAGTCAACTCTTGACTTTTGAGCCCAAAATCATGAAATTCATGTTACATATGTCCAATGTACAAAATTTGGTCAAGAAACTCCAAAGGAATCATGAAAAAATCAAGATGTGGAAAGTTGCCATTTTTGGATGAAGTAGGGTTACTAAAAATAGCAAGTTTTGGCCATTTTGCATCAGAATTGGAACCAAGGCCATTCAAAATTGAAGCACCAAATGAAAATTCCACTCTGCCTCAATGAAAGGCCTTGCTTTAAGCTTCAAATCCATGTGTGGAACATCTCCATTGGATAAAAATTGAGTGAGATATGATTGACCAAAGTTAGAGCAAAGTAGGTTCAAAACTAGGTCATGACCAAGATTTCCAAGGCACGCGCGCAGTCATTTTCACAAACACCTGGTGGGCCAAATGTATTGATCAATTACTCATGGTTAAAGGTTTCAAATGAAAAATCTTGCAACATCAAAGTTGTTCCCCTATGTGAGATCTTCAAGATTGATGTTCATGGATTTTTCATTTGATCAAAGGATAAGGAGTTATGATGGCTCAAAGATTGGTCAATGCAACTGAAAATCCATGCCAAGCATGCCTTGCCAACCAACCTCATTATCTCGCCCATGCACCAGTTGGTGTTTCTTCTGTTACAAGCCACATTTGGTCATGTTCCAAACTTCAATTCAACCAACTTTCAACACCAATATTGTTCCCTAATGTATCATCTTTCTAATGCCACCAACATTGGATTGTTTCATTCATTGACAAGTGAGAAATTCCTCCTCAAACACTTGCTGTCACAATGAAGATTTGCTGCATGATTTTGGTTCAAACACACATCAAGTACATGACAGAAGTCCTATGTGTGCTGCTCTATTCTTTGCTTCATTTGGCCAAACACATTTCACATTATGCATACGAGCTTGAGCCTTGCATGAAAGAGGAAGTGAGAAACTTGCACCACAAGATTCCTGCTGCTACATCAGAACAACATAACATCACTTTCCTTCTCCTACACACCACCATAACTCCATGAACCTCACCCTCACTCTAACAGAACTTCCCCAACTCGTGCTATTAACCCCCTAACTCAGTTAGTTAACTCAAACTCAGTTAACTAACTCAGTTTAACTAGAGTTCTAACTGTTAACTGAACTGGTTGGGAGTTAACCTTGGATATATAAGCTGAAACTCTCACAATTTCAGGGGTGGATTCTCATTTTTCACTCTCACTCCAAATTGCTCTCACTTTTCTCTCAGAGTTCTCTCCATTCTCTCTCTGATTTCACACGAGTTCTTCACACGTTCTCACCTTGATCTTCATCAATTGTTCATCATCAAGCACTTCTGATCAAGAACAAGCTGAAGTAAGAGCAAGCTATCGAGAGCAGCAACTTCTCCAATTGGAATCTCAGTTCATTGTCTTCAAAATCCAAAGGTTCAGAGCATTTATTTTGCTCTTAGGAAGCTCAAGATCAATCTCTCATCTCTGGTTTTCTGTTGATTCAAGAGTTCTCCAATTTCAGGTTTCAAAATTTCTCAAACTTTAATTGCACGATTTTATCCTGTTTTGACTTGTTGATGTGTTGTTTGAGCTTATTAGAAGCTATGTGAAGCTGGCTAGTTGATAGAGCTCTTTAGGAGCTTAGAACTGAAAATTAGGGCAAATTTATCCTCTTCGATTCTCCTTATTCATGCTTGATCTATGAATTTTCTTGTTGGATTTGTGTTCCTCATGAGCTTAGCTTTCGTTTGGTATATGGCTTGTGAATTTCTGGAGAAAATGTGAGTTGCAGGTGGTGGCTGCTGGCCGGAGAAGATGACCGGAGGTCATCTCCGGCCGGTGACTTTAACTGTTAGGGTTTGTGTGCGTTTTAATCTCAGCCGTGTGTTTTTCATGATCGTACGCTCCAAAATGTGACAGCACATTAAAACTCACATGATCCTCACGTGCATTTTTCTGAATTTCACTTAAGCATGGTGTGGTGTGGTGCATGGTAAGTGGCTTGTGTCCTCACGTGCATGCATTGATTTTGAGTACTTTGACTTTTATTTGACCTTGACTTGATCTGAGGGTTGTGAGTGAGTCAAAATTGTTGACTGATGGTGCACACTTCTTATTGTGTTTGGCGTGTAAATGGACCTTATTCAGATTGATAATTACACCCCCATGTATTGAAGCCCAATGATTTTGAACTACCCAATTGCTATGCATGCACCCCCATTCCTTTTGCATTTTCTTTTTTATTTTTATTTTTTTCTACACGTTTCATAATTAATTTTTAAAAATACCAAAACATATTGGAAAATTCTACAAAAATTCATGTGTATTCTTAAAACATTTAGGAAATTTTCTATGATTTTATTTTCTGATTTTATGACCATTTTGCCCCTGTTCCATTATTTCTTTTGAATTTCCATTTGTATGCATACTTAATGTGACATATGATTTTGTGCATTTTTGTTCTTGATCATAAAAAATGATTTTGATGCCTTTCTTTTTGCATTGTGGTCACAATATGTTGAGGTATGTTTGAGATTTATGAGATGATTTTTAAGTCTTTTTTGGATGACTTTTGATGTGTTGCTTTGAGCATGAATGCATGAAACTTCCATGAGACTTTGACCTAATTGTTGAGTGACTTTGGTTCTGATTCATTGCTTGTGGACTTGATATGTTAATGGCATGTGTTTAAGGTGTTTGATTGGTGAAAGTCATAATTTTTGAAGCATGTTTTCTATTTGTTTGAAGCATGAAGTTTAACTTGTTCATTTTGTGAATGCATGCCTCATGTTTGGTTTGCTTGATCATGAAGGCACTTGTGCCATGAGTTGTGGTTTTGTTTGAGGATGTATAACATGTTAATTGACTTCTGATTGTGACATTTGGGTTTCATCTTTGCATGTTTGATGTTTATCTTGCACCTTAGGTCACTTGTTTCACAAGTATGAACCACATTCACATCACTTCACCTTTTCTTCTTTGCTTCTTGTTGGATTGAGATTTTGTTTGCATGATTTGGTATGCTCATTTAGGATAACATTAGGTTGTGTAAATATGAGTTACATTCTGACTTGGAAGCATGTATAGCATTCAATCTCATTTTACTTTGTTTGTCAACTTGTTTGAATTTGATTTGTTCATTATACTTTCTTACTTTACTTGTAAGTGATTGTGCTAACCATGTAGGGGCTTTGGTAAGTTTCAATTGAGTGTGGATAAGGAATCCACATTCAACTTCTATCCTTTCTCTTTTACAATTCCATTTTGTGTTTTGTTAAGCACTTATGTGCTTTCTTTTAATAACTCATTACTTTCCCTTTTGGATTACAATTCATCTTCTACTTTGGAAGTGAATTGTTTAATTCTTTCTTTCTTTAGACTTTAGGTTGAAACCTCACAAACCTTAGGATCACTCCCTTAACTAATCAATTAGGATTGAGTCTTAGTCCATATAGATTTTTACCTTTATCCTCCTTTGAGTCTCTTTTCTCATCTCAAAGAAAATTCAAAATATCTAATAAAGGTAGGCATTTATTGCATTTAGGCCTTTCATATAAAGAAGAGATTATAAGGGGTCTTCTCTTATAATCTTAGAATGTATAGCATATAGCCCATCTTGGGTCAATGTGTTAAACATTTGATCTTGTGTGAGGGACTTAAATGCAATGCTTGTTGAAGATACAAATAAAAAACACTTCTTCATTTCTTAATTAACAAAAACACTTAATAAACACAAGTATGCTAGTGTGTTTGAACCTTGACAATTGGAACTAAGGGTGAGGGTCTTCTTCACTCTTAGTGTGCTTTCTTACCCATTCCATCTTGGAATGTGAGAATGTACACATTCCAATGACTAAGATTCAGATACACTATCGTATGCAAACAAATCCAAAACACTTCCTTCTAAAAGACAAAAAACAAACAATAACGTCTTTCCTTCGGGAATTCTTTCCTCATCTCATTCATTCTCAACGCACGAACGCGCTTCTACTCGTTCTCTTGCAAGATGGTAACGCACTCGGACCAGCGAGCCTGCAACACCTGAGCTAGAACGTAAGCCGTTCTCTAAAAAAACACAATTCATCCCTAGTGAGGGGAACTACGTCGCTCTGATTCTCATGCTCCCGATGAGATACGTAGGCAGTGGGGTAGGGCCCATGCGAGCACTTCTTTTATTTTCCCTACATTTGTTTCTCGTTCCTTTTCCAGTTCTCTTTTCGTTCCTTTTCCAGTATTCTTTTCTTACACCCTTTGATCGAACAAGCAAGCGTGGATCCCATCGGGTACGATGGATGCGAGGGGGTGCTAATACCTTCCTCTCGCGTAACCGACTCCCGAACCCATTTCTCTTGGTCGCGAGACCATGCTCTTTCCTTCTCTTCAGGTTTACGCGGTGTTTCCTTTCCCTCTCGTGGGATAAATACACATTGCTGGCGACTCTGTTCGGTGCCACTTTCGCGTTTGTACTAGGATGAAAATCCCGGGAGCGACACTATTACCAGGTTCTCTGTTTCTTTGTGGTTTGTTGTGCTATTCATCATGTTGACAGACAAAGAAAAGGAGATTTTCTGTGTTCGTTTTACCGGCAAAAATTATACAGCGTGGGAGTTCCAACTCAAGATGTTTGTGAAAGGTAAAGGCTTGTGGGGCCATATAGATGGCACCTCTTCTGAACCCAGTGTCGATGTTGCTCTGGCAGCATGGCAAACAAAGGACGCTCAGATCATAACTTGGATTCTAGCTTCGATTGACCCTCAAATGATTAACAATCTGCGTTCCTTTTCTACTGCTAAGGAAATGTGGGACTATCTGAAACGCGTTTACAATCAAGACAATGCCGCTAAAAGGTTTCAGTTGGAGCTTGACATTGCAAATTACCGTCAAGGAAATCTTTCGATTCAAGACTATTATTCTGGATTTCTTAATCTGTGGGTTGAACATTCGGCTATTTTACATGCCGATGTTTTTACTGACTCGCTCGCTGCTGTTCAAAAAATTTACGAGGTTAGCAAGCGAGATCAATTTCTTATGAAACTTCAACCTGAATTTGAAGCAGTGCGTGAATCTTTGCTGAATGGAAGTCCACTTCCTACATTAGACGTGTGTCTTGGCGAACTTCTTCGCGAGGAGCAGCGTCTATTGACTCAAGGGGCCATGTCACATGACAACTCCACTGCTGATGCTGTTTCTATTGCCTATTCTGCCCAGATTAAAGGGAAAGATCGTCATATGGGACAAGTCCAATGTTTTTCCTGCAAACAGTTTGGTCATATCGTGCGTAATTGCAATAAGAAATTTTGTAACTATTGCAAACAACAAGGTCACATCATCAAAGAGTGCCCGATTAGACCCGAGAAGAAATCGGTGCAAGCATTTCATGCTGCTACTCTTTCCGTGGCTCAATCTTCTGCTCCTCCAGCCTCAGCGCCTACTGTTTTGACTGCACAAGATGTCCAACAAATGGTATTGGCTGCTCTATCCCCCTTAGGCATTCAAGGTAAGCCTAATGTTGTGGCTCATTCTGCAAATGTTGTTGCTCAACCTTGGTTTATTGATTCTGGAGCTTCTAATCATATGACTGGTTCCTTGCAAAATTTGCATAATGTTCACACTTATAATGGCACCCAAAACATTAAAATTACCGATGGAAATACTCTATCTATTTCCGTTGTTGGAGACATTAATTCCTCATTCTGAGATGTGTTTGTTTCTCCTGGACTTGTTTTGAATTTAATTTCGGTTGGGAAATTGGTTGATGATTATTGTAATGTTAATTTTTCTCTGATGGTTGTTCTGTGCAGGACCAGGTTTCGGGGAAAGTGATCACGAGGGGGCCTAAAGGGGGCAGATTATTTCCTATCCAATTTTCCATACCTAAAATTTTATCTTTTGCTTGTAGTAGTGGACCAAATAAGTTTGAGGATTGGCATAGAAAGTTAGGACATCCAAATTTTACTGTTTTGTCGCATTTATTGAAAAATAAACTATTGAATAATAAAAGTTCAATTTCTAATTCCTCTTTTGATTGTTCCGTATGCAAACTTGCCAAAAGCAAAACTCTTCTCTTTCCATCTAATGTGCATCATGCTGATAGATGTTTTGATCTTATTCATAGTGACGTTTAGGGCATATCACCGGTATTATCTCATTCTAAATATAAATACGTTGTCACATTTATTGATGACTGCACTAGATTTAAATGGATATATTTTCTTCGCTCTAAATCTGAGGTTTTTAGCATGTTTAAGAAATTTTTGGCATATATTGAGAATCAATTTCATATAGGCATCAAATGTCTACGTACAGAATCTGGCGGGGAGTATGTTTCTCGAGAATTTCAAGAGTTTTTGCAAGCAAAAGGTATTATTTCCTAGGGTTCTTGTCCTTATACACCTCAACAAAATGGAGTTGCTGAGCGGAAGAATCGACACTTACTTGATGTCACCCGCACACTCCTTCTTCAAGGTTCTGTTCCATCTCAGTTTTGGGTTGAAGCCTTGTCAACGGCGGTGTACTTGATCAACCGCCTTCCTTCTCAGGTTCTTGACTTTGATTCCCCTTTCTTTCATCTAAGTAACATAGAACCTAATTATCATGATATTCACACTTTTGGTTGTGTGTGTTTTGTTCACTTACCACCTTTGGAACGTCACAAATTGGGTGCCCAATCTGTAAGGTATGCCTTTATGGGTTATGCTCCTACTCAAAAAGGTTTCCTTTGTTATGACGCAGCTTCACAGCGCTTCCGCATCTCTAGGAATGTGGTTGGTTTTCTTTGAATATCAATATTTTTTTCCTTCTATTTCCTCAGACTCTCCTAGTTTTGTTTCACTCCCTAATTTTTTGGAGGTAACTCGACCTATAGAACGTTTTAAGCCAGGGCATGTCTTTGTTAGACGAAAGCTTCTTTCGGCTCCTCTCGACACTGAACCGTCACCTGATTATGCACCAATGGAACCACGAAGATCCAGCCGTATATCTCGTCCACCAAAAAGGTATGAAGATGAATCTATGTCTCTTACTGCCACTTTATCTGGTATATCTGTTCCTACATGTTATTCACAGGCAGCTAAAGACTCACGGTGGGTAAAGGCAATGCAAGAAGAGTTGCAAGCACTTCAAGAGAATTATACTTAGTATATTGTTTCTTGTCCACCTACTACTAAACCCATTGGTTGTAAATGGGTGTATTCTGTGAAACTCAATTCAGATAGCTCCGTTGATTGTTTCAAAGCTCGACTTGTTGCCTTAGGCAACAAACAAGAATATGGAGCGGATTACGACGAGACCTTTGCACCTGTAGCTAAAATGACTACAGTTAGAACTATCCTTTCCATTGCAGCTTCTAAAAGATGGTCCCTTCATCAAATGGATGTGAAGAATGCCTTCCTTCATGGTGACTTAGCCGAAGATATCTATATGACTCCTCCTCCGGGCTTGTTTTCCTCTTCTGCTGGTGTATACAAACTCAATTGTTCCTTATACGGCTTATGACAAGCTCCTCGAGCATGGTTTGAGAAATTTAGATTAACTCTTATTGGATTCTCTTTTACCCAGAGTCATTATGATACTTCTTTATTTATTCATCACTCGGATGCTGGCATTGTTCTTCTTCTTATTTATGTTGACGACATGATAATTACAGGTTCTAATCAAGCATCTATTCATAAACTTAAAGAGAAACTCCAAGTTGCCTTTCATATGAAAGATCTAGGTTATCTTCATTACTTCTTGGGCTTGGAGACCATCGGGTACGATGGACGCGAGGGGGTGCTAATACCTTCCTCTCGCGTAACCGACTCCCGAACCCATTTCTCTTGGTCGCGAGACCATGCTCTTTCCTTCTCTTCAGGTTTACGCGGTGTTTCCTTTCCCTCTCGTGGGATAAATACACATTGCTGGCGACTCTGTTCGGTGCCACTTTCGCGTTTGTACTAGGATGAAAATCCCGGGAGCGACAGCTGGCGACTCTGCTGGGGAACGAACCCAGAATCTCTGGTTTCCTTAGCGAGTCAATCCTAGCGCTTGTCTGTTTTCTTTCATTGGGTGTTTACCGTGGTGCTGTGTTTTGCTGTATTGTATTGCTATTTACTGTATTGCTGCTTTACTGTACTTTACTGTATTTATCGCATTTACTGCATTACATATCATTATTATGCTGGACTGTGCTGTAGTTTTCTGTTTGGCGGGTTGGGGTGTTCTGAGAGATAAGCTCACTACCAAGGCTTGAGTACACACATAGGTATTAGAGTGGATAGTCATGACGCTTGCGTGGTGGTGACCACGTATTGTTGTTCATGAGACCCACAACCAGACGAGGTTCTATCAGGAGCTTTCTGCTACTGCATGTTATGCAGGCCAGTGGTTATTCTCTTGAGGAACTGTCGACTCTGGTGACCATTCCCGAGGAATTAGTTGCGGCACTCCTCCCGAGTTGTGACAGTGGCAGACCACATTCCGTGGCAAACCCATTGCACATTCTCGATCCGAGGACCCAATGCTGGGAACTTGCTATAGGACATCCCCTTTTGAAAGAGAATCAGCGGAGGCACTCCTCGATTGGCGGTAGTACTGTACCCTGAGGGATGAATGTACTATTGCTTCTCGACCTCAGTGCCAGAAGCTGAGGACCTTTTTGTTTTGGAGAATCAGTTGAGGCCTCCTCGATTGATGATGATGCCAGACCAGAAATGGTGAACGTATCATCATTTCTCGACCTGAGAGCCCGGGATACTGAACATCCTAGTACCCACATGTGAGAAGGGCGGGTTGTTTACAGGTTTGCAGGTAACCATGACCTCCTACATACCTGGTTTTCTATCATCATTGCACAAAAAGGAAGTTTCATCCTATTGTATTCAGATGGTTCTTATCTATGGTTCTATATTAGTCTCAGAGCTACACTGACACCGTTCACAGTTCAGCACAGACACCTGATTACCTGATCACATTGCCCTTTGCATTGCATTATCATATCCTAACATACATGTTTATTCATTTCCAGGTGCATATATTACCCTTGATTCCAGTCATCAGGTCGCTGCAAAGATGAACACTAAAGAGAGGAAGAATATCATCAGCTATAAGTTCCTTACGCCTACTTTGGGCCCTATTGTTATGCTGAAGGGAATGGCGAGTCCTGCAGTACGAGAAGCTTTTGAAGAGAAATATGGGTGGATTTTATCTATGGTCCGTAATGTCAGTGATTATGAAGCCAGAGGTCTCCATACGTTGATGCAGTTCTATGATCCGCCTCTGAGATGTTTTGTATTTCCAGACTATGTGTTGGTTCCTACCTTGGAGGAGTATTCCAACATGTTGGGGATTGCTATCAAGGAGGAGCCCCCTTTCTTTGGATCGGTGGGGGATCTTGACTTTGGGAAGTTGGCTGGTGCTCTTTATTTGAGCAAATCAGAGTTAAGTGACAATGTCTCCAACAAAGGAAAGATTCGTGGTTACAAGCTGGAATATCTGATTAAGAAGGCCCAGGAAGCAGCTAAAGGCGAGAATTGGCATGTTTTTAATGCTTTGCTAGCCCTTTGTATATACGGCATAGTGTTGTTTCCCAACGAGCCGGATTTTATTGATACGGACGCTATACGAATATTCATGATGAAGAACCCGGTGCCAACGCTACTGGGAGATCTTCACTACTCATTGTACAACCGAAATGAAAAGAAAAGAGGAGGGATAATTCGTTGTTGTGCACCCTTGTTCTATAAGTGGTTTGCGGGCCGTTTACCACAATCAGGGGCTTTTGTGGATTCCAAAGATTCTCTAGAGTGGAAACAGCGTTTAATGGGATTGGTGGCCAAGGACATCGTATGGGTAGATCATGGGCTGATTGGCAAGAATATTATCCACAGCTGTGGTAAGTTCCCTAACGTTCCACTGATAGGAAGACTGGGTGGGATTAACTACAATCCTTCTTTGGCCATTCGACAATTTGGGTATGCCCTGACAGGTCCGCCTATTAAGAGAGATGTGGAGGAGTCCCTCTATTTTCATACATCAGATGGTTGGGAAGCAGCACAGAAAGCTTCTGAAAGCTGGGGTAGCATACTGAAAAAGGGGAAAGTTACTCTAGGAAAGCCTAACAACCGGGTTTATCCAGCATATGAAGAGTGGGTAAAGAAAAGAGTTGAAGATTTTCTCTTGCCTTTTGGTAAGGCACCCCTTTTGTATCCGGAGAATGAGAAAGCAAGAAGCACTGCTACGGTGGAAGAAGTTGACAAGTTGCAAGCCTTGGTGAAAAAGCTCCAAGGAGAGAATTCTGAGTTGAGTAGCCGTCTTCAGAATGCTCTACATGCCAACAAAGAGCTGGAGCGGAAAGCCCAAGATGCTGAACAAATCCTAACTGCAAAAGAAAAAGACTTTGCTGGAAGAGCCCAACATTTCCGGAAGATTAGTAAAGGTGCTGATGATGCTACTCAAGCCCACAAGCAAACCAAACAGGCGTTAGCACAGACCAAAGAAAAGTTAACAAAGTTTCAGCACGCTTGGGACGAAGTTAGGATAGAGAATGCTGAATTACAGGAACGGTTGCAGATTAAGGACGAAGAACTTGAAAAGGCGCATGAGCAGAGGAGAAAGTATCGGGAAAGCCTCGGTAAGAGTCAAGAACAGCTAGAAGAAGCTAGAGGTGAGCTGAGGAATACCAAGAAAGAGCTTGAAGAAGTCATGATAGAAAGGGAGATACTCAAGACGCAAGCCGGCATAAAGAGACACAAAGGAGTGTGTGATGACGAGGCTCTGATGCTGCACATGGGTTCTTTAACTGAAGCTCTTGAGAAAAGGGATGTCCTGATCAAAGAAATGATTGAAAAGCCGAATCACCAGCGTACCCGTATACTTTTTGAGGAGATCAAATACTCAAGTGATAAGCTGAAGGGTGTGGAATTGTCAGACTGATGTTCTTTTCCTTATATTTTGTTATTAATGGTTACCATCAGGCTTGTTGATGGATCCATTTTTCCTTGTATTGCATTTGCGGATGAGCCTTTCTTAAATGTACTTGAATACTTTGTTGAATGAGTATGAACAGTTTTATTCAGAATTATTCCTTATCAGATAGCTGCACACAAGCACATGACCACGACACGTCTCTTTATATCACAATTTCTGGTCTTCAGATTTCTGTGGTGGGATTGGAATCAGGGTATAAAGCACCTCGGAAATGACAAACATGGCATTGCATGGCATTGCATATCATTTTGCATTTTTGTTACTTGCTTTTCAGGTACTCGTTGCAGGGTCTCTAACCTTTATTTGGTTTCAGGCAGTATAGCGGAGAGTCATATTCACCGATATTCGACGCGAAGGAATCAAGTAAGAATCATGGATCAAGTGCAAAGTGATTTGGCGGAAATGAGGGCGCGTATGGACCAGTTCATGACCCTCATGACTGGCATGGCGCAAAATCAGGAGAGACTGAGGCTTCTGGTAGAGCGTCCCGACAATGGGCCCGAAGGTGATCATCATGACAATTCACAGGGACACGGCATCCCTCCTCCCAGTGGCAACCCTCCTCCTGGTGGTAACAATCGGGGTAATGGAAATGGTAGGCATGCTGGTGTTACTCTTGAAGATACTCTGGAAGACCAATTTACTCTACTAGACGCTGATGTGGGTAATCAAGGTGATCGAAGGTATGAGGAGTTAGCAGAAAAGATCAGGGCCATAGAATGCAAGAACTCTATGGGTATTGATGTTACCAGCTTGGGGCTGGTCTCAGGAGTCAGAATTCCCCCTAAATTCAAACCTCCCACTTTTGATAAGTATCACGGCAATGCGTGTCCCCAAACGCATCTTCAAGCTTACTTTGGGAAGATTTCAGCCCATACGGATGACGAGAAGCTATGGATGCACTATTTTCAGGACAGTCTGGCTGGGGCGTCCTTGACCTGGTACATGAAGTTGAATAGAGCTGCTGTGAAGAATTGGAAAAATCTGGCAGAAGCGTTCCTGAAGCAATACCAGTATAATATCGACATGGCGCCCAACCGCACCCAATTGCAGGGATTGTCCCAGAATGCCAAGGAGAGTTTCAAAGAATATGCACAGAGGTGGAGGGAAATGGCTGCCCAGGTTCAACCTCCCTTGTCAGACAGAGAAATGGCAGATATGTTCATGGGCACCTTGCAAGGGGCCTATCTGGATAGATTAGCTGCTTGTTCGTCAACTGGATTTGCTGATATTGTGATTGCGGGAGAAAGAATAGAAAGTCTGTTAAAGCTTGGAAAGATCCAGGATGTGAGTGGGGCTGGCTCTTCGGGGACGAAGAAACCGTTCGCTAGTAACCAGAAAAGAAGAGAAGGTGATACGAATGCTGTGTTTAGAGGACGAGGCAGAGGGCGTTCTCGAGCTTATTTTCAGGTAGATGCTGTAACAATCCCCACACCGTCTGTTCAGAAACAACAACCCCAACAACAAGTTCAACAGCAACAACCTTTTTTCCAGCAAAGGTCTAGACAAAGGGATCGTAAGATGGATCCTCTCCCTATGACTTATGCCGCGTTGTTGCCCCGGCTACTCGAGTTAAAGTTGGTAGAACTCCGTACTATGAAAGCTCCGGTTGCTGGAAACCTGCCACCTAACTTCGATGCTAATGCTCGTTGTGAGTTCCACTCAGGTGCTCAGGGGCACTCCATTGAAAAATGCTGGGCTTTCCATCATAAAGTACAAGATTTGATTGATGCTAAAGCCATCAATTTCTCTCCCGCTCCTAATATTACTCAGCATCCCATGCCTGATCATAGTGCGGCAAATGTGTACGCTATCGAAGATGGGAGGAGATTGAATTTGGTGTCAGACGTTCATCAAGTGAAAACTTCTTTGTTGGTCGTAAAAGATCGTTTATTGAAGGGACTGGTGTTCCCGGGCTGTAATCAAGAGTGCTCTGAGTGTATGAATCAGGATAACGGCTGTGATAAGTTGAAGATGGGTTTACAGAATCTGATCGATGAAGGATGTCTACAGTTCGACAGAGTCGTGAAGGACACTGATGAGATATCAACCGTGACCATCTATTACACTCCCGCTGAGATTCAAATGCCGGTCAATGCAGTTCCCGTGGCGAGTGTTGCGCCAGAAGGTCCCAGTCCTGTCACTATCACGGTGCCAGGGCCAATTCCGTTCACATCTACGAAAGCTATCCCATGGCACTATGGGGCAGATGTATATTACGAAGGTAAAAAGCAGGAAGTTGAGTCATCAGTCAGCCCAAGTGTTGATAATGTAGGGGGTGTAGGGGGCTTTACAAGGAGTGGAAGGTTGTTCGCTCCCCAAACCTTGAGAAGTGATAAGGAGGTAGAAGATGCAGCAAAGGCTAAAGGTAAACAGGTGGTTGAAAGTGCGCCTACACCTGAAGCAGAGACAAAGATTATTTTTGATAAGGAAATGGAAGAATTTATGAAGATAATCAAGAAAAGCGATTATAAGATTGTGGACCAACTGAATCAGACCCCTTCAAAGATTTCAATCTTGTCACTATTGATGTGCTCTGATGCGCACCGGCAGGCGTTGTTGAAAGTGTTGAAGAGTGCATACGTGCCACAAGAAATTACTGTTAATCAGCTCGAGGGCGTAATCTCCAATGTTAATGTCAGCCATGGCTTGGGCTTTACAAGTAGAGATTTGACTGTTGAAGGAAGAAACCATAATAAGGCTTTGCATATCACGATGGAGTGTAAGGGCGCAGTGTTATCTCATGTACTGGTAGACACTGGTTCATCACTTAATGTCTTGCCCAAGAAGGCATTGATGAAGCTGGAAGTTGATGGTTTGATCTTAAGGCCTAGTGAATTGGTGGTCAGAGCATTCGATGGAACTAGACGATCTGTGTTTGGTGAGGTGGAATTGCCCGTACAAATTGGACCACAGGTATTCAAATCCACGTTCCATGTAATGGACATACAACCTGCATATAGCTGCCTATTGGGACGCCCTTGGATTCACGGAGCTGGAGCTGTTACTTCCACTCTACATCAAAAGCTGAAGTATGAGTTTGAAGGGCAGGTTGTGACAGTGTGTGGGGAAGAAGACATCTTTGTGAGTCACTTGTCCACATTCAAGTACATTGAAATGGATGGGGAAATTCATGAGATGCTGTGCCAATCATTTGAAGCAGTCAATATTGACGATGCACCTGAGTCTTCTTCTGTACCAGTTGGGGCTGGTACCTCCATTTCATCTTACAAACAAGCTGTCGAAGTCGTCAGGGCAGGCAACGCCCAAGGTTGGGGCAGGTTGATAGAGACCCCAATGAAGGAAGGCAAATTTGGTATTGGTTATCATCCCTCTACAACTTCAGATGCGGGGAGCAGGGGACCCATTACTTTCAATAGTGGGGGAATTATCTACCCGGACCAGTCTTGTGCAGCCACAGAGGATAGTGTTGACAGGGATTGTGATCTGGACAACTGGGTACGCCCTCATGTTCCGGGACAACAAGTGCAGAACTGGTTCGTTGAAGAAGTCGTCCGGGTTACTCTTCAGACAGAGTAATTTTTCTTCGTTTTTTCTAACCATAATGCATGACAAAATCTTGCGCTCTGCCCAAGGCGTATAGATTCATTTGTAGGGCCACCATGGTTGCATTTGCAATGTTTAATCATTAATAAAGGACGTTTTGCAATCAAATTTTGTTCTCTGTCTTTCAGTTTTTATTTTTGCACAAAAAATATAAAATGGCAATGTTTCATTTTCTTTTGTTTCGCTTAAAAATAAATTCTAAAATAAGGCATGAACCCGTTCATGCAGACTTGATCCTCCGGATACCACTGATAACGATTTTGATATGGCCATGTATGACTTTGACAATCCGATTTATCAAGCCGAAGAAGGGGATGAGAAAGATTGTGAACTTTCTGAAGAATTGGCCAGATTGTTGAAACAAGAGGAAAGGGTCATCCAGCCTCATCAGGAGACTGTAGACATCATCAATATTGGTACCAAGGACGCCAAAAAAGAGATCAGGATTGGTGCCAGCTTGCAAGCAGATGTGAAGTAAACTTTGACGGAAATGTTGCGCGAGTATGTTGACGTCTTCGCCTGGTCGTATTAAGACATGCCGGGGTTGGATACGGATATTGTCGTGCACAGGCTACCGTTGAGAGAAGAATGTCCGCCAGTCAAGCAGAAACTTCGTCGGACTCACCCCGACATAGCCTTAAAGATTAAGGAGGAGGTCCAGAAGCAGTGGGACGCTGGTTTTCTTGCTGTGACAAAGTATCCTCCATGGGTAGCCAACATCGTGCCTGTACCGAAGAAAGATGGAAAAGTGAGAATGTGTGTGGATTATCGAGATCTTAATAAAGCTAGCCCGAAAGATGATTTTCCACTACCTCATATTGATGTGCTGGTCGACAATACAGCTCAATTTTCAGTGTTCTCCTTTATGGACGGGTTCTCCGGGTACAACCAGATCAAGATGGCACCTGAAGATATGGAGAAGACCATGTTCATTACTCCGTGGGGTACATATTGTTATAAAGTAATGCCTTTTGGGTTGAAAAACGCAGGGGCAACGTACCAGCGGGCGATGGTGACATTGTTTCATGACTTGATTCATAAGGAGATCGAATGTTATGTAGATGATATGATTGCCAAGTCGAGAACAGAAGAGGAACATCTGGTTAACCTGAAAAAGCTGTTTGAAAGGTTGAGAAAGTTCCGTCTGAGATTAAATCCAAACAAGTGCACGTTTGGGGTGCGTTCTGGAAAGTTACTGGGTTTCATTGTGAGCGAAAGAGGAATCGAGGTTGATCCTGCCAAGGTGAAAGCAATACAAGAAATGCCTGAACCGAGAACAGAAAAAGAGGTTCGTGGTTTCTTGGGTAGATTGAACTACATTGCAAGGTTCATATCTCACCTAACAGCCACGTGTGAGCCAATATTTAAATTGTTAAGGAAAGATCAAACGGTCAGGTGGAATGACGATTGCCAATTGGCATTCGATAAGATAAAAGAATACCTGCAGGAACCTCCGATTCTAATGCCTCCAGTTGAAGGGAGACCGCTGATAATGTATCTGACAGTACTTGAAGGTTCCATGGGTTGTGTTCTCGGTCAACATGACGAGACAGGTAGGAAGGAGCATGCTATTTACTACCTGAGCAAAAAGTTCAATGATTGTGAGTCCCGATACTCAACGCTTGAAAAGACATGCTGTGCGCTTGCATAGGCCGCTAAGCGATTGAGGCAATATATGGTTAGGCACACGACCTTGTTGATTTCAAAAATGGATCCTATCAAGTATATTTTCGAGAAACCAGCATTGACAGGCAGAGTTGCACGGTGGCAAATGGTCTTGACAGAGTATGATATTCAGTACACTTCACAAAAGGCCATCAAAGGAAGTATCTTGTCTGACTATCTTGCGCAACAGCCGATTGATGATTACCAACCCATGAAATTTGACTTCCCTGATGAGGACATCATGTTTCTCAAAGCTAAAGACTGCGAGGAATCACTCCCGGAGGAGGGGCCAGACCCTGAATCCAAATGGAGTCTGATGTTTGATGGGGCTGTCAATATGAATGGGTGCGGAGTTGGAGCAGTTCTTATCACGCCGGAAGGTGTTCATATGCCTTTCACTGCCCGAATAACTTTCGGATGCACCAACAATGAAGCAGAGTACGAAGCTTGTATAATGGGGATCGAGGAGGCGATTAATCTACGGATTAAAACCCTTGATATATTCGGTGATTCAGCTTTGGTAATCAATCAAGTGAAAGGGAGTTGGTACACGCACCAAGCAAATCTAGTGCCGTATAGAGATTATACGAGGAGATTGCTGACATTTTTCACAACAGTGAAACTGTACCACATTCCTCGAGATGAGAATAGGTTCGCTGATGCCTTGGCCACTTTGTCTTCCATGATCAAAGTGCAAGGATGGAACCATGTACCTAAGATTGAGGTATCCCGCCTTGACAGACCAGCATTTGTGTTTGCGGTCGATGCAACGTCTGATGACAAGCCATGGTTTCATGACATTAAGTGTTTCTTGAAAAGTCAAGAGTACCCGTCCGGGGCATCGTCCAAAGACAGGAAGACGTTGAGAAGGTTAGCGGGTAGTTTCTTCCTGAACAAAGATGGCGTGCTGTATAAAAGAAATTTTGACACGGTCCTGCTTAGATGTGTGGATAGACATGAAGCAGACTTGTTGATGATTGAAGTGCACGAAGGCTCTTTCGGTACTCATGCCGGAGGGCAGGCAATGGCTAAAAAGTTGTTAAGGTCGGGATATTATTGGTTGACTATGGAGTCAGATTGTTGCAAATATGCCCGCAAATGCCATAAATGCCAGATCTACGCAGATAAAGTGCATGTACCTCCAAATCCGTTGAGTATCATGTCGTCGCCTTGGCCGTTTGCCATGTGGGGCATTGATATGATCGGAAAGATTGAGCCTACAGCTTCCAATGGTCATCGTTTCATCTTGGTGGCAATTGATTACTTCACCAAATGGGTTGAAGCTGCATCCTATGCCAATGTTACAAAGCAAGTGGTCGCTCGTTTCTTAAAACGGGATATCATTTGCCGATATGGAGTTCCCGAAAGAATCATTACTGATAATGGTTCTAATTTGAACAATAAGATGATGGCTGAGTTATGTCGGGACTTCAAAATCGAACATCACAATTCTTCTCCGTACCGCCCAAAGATGAATGGCGCGGTCGAAGCGGCCAACAAAAATATCAAGAAGATTGTGCAGAAGATGGTTGTCACGTACAAAGATTGGCATGAGATGTTACCATTTGCTTTGCATGGGTATCGAACGTCGGTACGCACGTCCACTGGGGCAACCCCATTCTCACTCGTATATGGTATGGAGGCAGTACTACCAGTTGAAGTGGAGATTCCGTCCCTCAGAGTTATGATGGATGTTAAGCTAGATGAAGCTGAATGGGTACGAGCCAGATTTGATCAGTTGAGCCTTATTGAGGAAAAGCGATTGGCGGCTGTATGCCATGGGCAACTATATCAGCGCAGAATGAAGCAGGCATTTGACCAGAAGGTGCGTCCTCGGGTTTATAAAGTCGGAGATGTGGTACTCAAAAGGATCCTTCCTCCCAATACAGATCACAGGGGCAAATGGACTCCTAATTATGAAGGTCCATTCGTGGTTAAAAAGGTCTTTTCGGGCGGAGCTTTATTGCTTACAACCATGGATGGCGAAGACTTTTCATCCCCTGTCAACTCAGACGTAGTCAAAAAATACTTCGCATGAATAGACCCGCTGGATAATAAAAATAAAAAAATCCAGGCAAAAAAGGGCATCCCGGCGAACCAAAAACAGAATAAGGTTCGGGCAAAAATTAGGGATATAATTGAAAAAATTGTACACCCGGTAAGTTGAAAACCCGAAAGGGCAACTTAGGCAAAAAAGGGTATCCTGGTGGATCGAAAACCTGAAAGGGCGGTCCACACAAAAGAGGGATTTAAGCGAATGACTACAGTCTGAGTTATCTGTACCCATTACCGTTTGAACAACTGACGTTCTGAAGAATAGGAATCGGTCTGATCATTCCTCAGAAGGCAAGGTCGGGGAGTTTTGAAGACATACTGGTCATAACAGAATGGAAACTCAGTGGAATTCCGTTTTCACATTGCCATTAGGATAGTTTCTTTTCTCAATTTTCAGCGATCACCTCTTTCCAGGGATTGCTTCCCGATGTAATTGCCTATTCTGGGCTCTCAGTCAATAAATTGAATTTCAATAAAAAGCCTCCTATTTTTGTTTTATTGCTTTGTTTGCAAAAACGTCCTAATTTTTGATAAAACATTGCATTTGAAAACATGGCAGCCTTGCAATAACATGCGCAGAAAAAATATTTGAAATTACTTCGAATGTTGAATACTCCCGGATGGTGGATTCTAGCCACGCAATATTCGGGGCATGTGGGCATATTCTTTTGTTGCAGGTAGCAGGTGCAGATGATTTTAAGCACAAGACTAGCAATAAATCACTCCAAGCAAAAGACTGGGGCAATTATGGGTAAGGAGATCGGCGTTCGTCGGGTCGATCTCAGTGAATTAAGTTCAACTGGGTACCGTTGTATCTTATTAAGTCGATTCTCTCATTCAGTACTTCCAACAACTACAAGCTTTTCCGTGTCGATAACGGTCACAGATTCCCCAAAAGGGTGGTCTCGTCGACACCGAAACTGATGGTCATTATCCCCAGCGAAGTCACAAGAGTTGGAAGAGGCTAGATCTTCTGTAAAATCCTCTTAGGACATCCGCTTCGGGGACAAATTGTTGGTTTTCTTAAGCATGGGGCATGTTGTTTCCCCAGCATGAAGTGTTGATCACCCCCCAGTAGAGTTTGATGGTCATTATCCCCAGCGAAGTCGCAGGAGTTTGAAGAAGCTAAATCTTCCGTAAGATCCTCTTATGACATCCTCTTCGGGGACAAATTGTTTGGTTCCCCAACATGAAGTGTTGATCATCCCCAGTAGAGTTTGAGGACAGTTGGTCTTCTGTAAAATCCTCTCAAAAGGCATTTCCCAACACGAGACGCTTTAAAGCAGTTTTCTCCAGCAGAGTTTGTTATAAACCCGTCATCCCTAACGGAATTGTCTAAAGGGAAGCTCGCCTAACATGGGGCATTGTAGTACTTATCCTAAGCTCGACAGTCACATTCTTCAGCAGACTACTGTGGATTTGCTTTGGGTTTCCCCAACAGATCTCTAAGGACTCTTTCTAGCAAGTTGCAGGGGAATGTTCTAACCAGGATTTGCACATCCCTGGCAGAGTAGCCCGGGTCCCCAGCAAGTTTGTGTCTCTGGTCATGGTATCCCCACAGAGGTCAGCATCGAATCTTGTCAGCAATACTCCCCAGCTGAGTTGTCGTTCTCCCCGCAGAGGTTTATAAGATCGGCAGAATCTATTCTTCAACAAGGATGACACAGTCTTTCCCCAGCCGGGTCAAAAGGTGGATAACCCCTATAAAGGATCTTGGGTTGAATAAATCCCCAAGCAGAGTTTTAATGGCTCATTTCCCCAGCAGGACGTCATTTAAAAATTCTCATCCCCAGTGGAATCGCTGTGGCCAGAATTCAATCCCCCAAACAGATGGAATAATTCCTGGCAGAGTCATCATTCCCTCATATCTTAAAGTCCAATTTATTTTTGGCAAGCTTGACAATTCGAAGCAGACGGATTGTTCATCCATTCGCCAGCAGAGATATTATCCTTTTAGGAGTCTCCGAGATTAAATCATTGATCGTGGTTCCTCAGCAGAGTCGGCAGAGATGTCTGGCGCAGAGGCAGAGAGTAATTCGATTTTAAAATTCTAAAAGTCCAACAGTGGATTGGCAAAAGTCCGTCTTCGGGTGGCAAAAGTCCAACAGTGGATTGGCAAAAGTCCGTCTTCGGGTGGCAAAAGTCCAACAGTGGATTGGCAAAAGTCCGTCTTCGGGTGGCAAAAGTCCAACAGTGGATTGGCGAAAGGTCCATCTAAGGGTGGCATATTCTAAAAGTCCAACAGTGGATTGGCAAAAGTCCATCTTCGGGTGGCAAAGCAGCTAAAAGTCCAACAGTGGATTGGCAAAAGTCCGTCTTCGGGTGGCAAAAGTCCAACAGTGGATTGGCAAAAGTCCATCTTCGGGTGGCAAAGCAGCTAAAAGTCCAACAGTGGATTGGCAAAAGTCCGTCTTCGGGTGGCAAAAGTCCAACAGTGGATTGGCAAAAGTCCGTCTTCGGGTGGCAAAAGTCCAACAGTGGATTGGCAAAAGTCCGTCTTCGGGTGGCAAAAGTCCAACAGTGGATTGGCAAAAGTCCGTCTTCGGGTGGCAAAAGTCCAACAGTGGATTGGCAAAAGTCCATCTTCGGGTGGCACGAAGCTGCAAAGTCCACCAGTAGCGTGGCAAGCCAGTAGTCGTCTGGCGTCGTTCAAAAAGACATTTCCAAAGTCCACCAGTAGCGTGGCAGGCCAGTAGTCGTCTGGAGTTGCATAAAAGACATTATTAAAGTCCACCAGTAGCGTGGCAAGCCAGTAGTCGTCTGGCGTCGTTCAAAAAGACATTTCCAAAGTCCACCAGTAGCGTGGCAGGCCAGTAGTCGTCTGGAATTGCATAAAAGACAGTATTAAAGTCCACCAGCAGCGTGGCAAGCCAGTAGTCGTCTGGCATCGTTCAAAAGACAGATCTCTCCGACGTTTCATCGAAGATTCAATCCAGCAGTCTCGTTGGGTTTATATCCCTTTTTCTTCTTCACCATCCAGAGCAAATTTTTGGTTATATTTGGTATTCAATCGCTATATACCTTGAAAGTCCGAAAGCAATTGCTTTCAGGCATTCAGGTCTACAGCGCTTGAATAGGGGCAGCTGTAATACCCCAAAATTTGCTCTCCCCTTTTGGCATCATAGCATGGCATTATCATTTATCATATCATATCCATCTCATTAGCATTGCATTGCATTTAATATAGAAAAATGAAGCATGGCATCCTTCTTACCATCAGGGCATGTGATCAGGTGGAAGGTGGACAATCAAAGGATCATTCAAAGCACAAAAAGTCAGGCAAGTGGCCTCAAGGCAAGCCAAGAGGTCTCTCATGTCTCATACTACCTCAATTGATCTTCCAAAACCTCAAGGAAGTGAGATTCAATGGGAGATTGAAGCACTACATCTTTCACTATGCAAGAGGTTCAAAAATTGAAGGAAAACCCTCAAAAGAGATAGCTCATTGATTCAAAATCATTCTCAAGTGGCATTTCTCATCATCCTTTAAGAGGATACACAACATACTCTGAGGAATTTGGATTTGGAAGATGTGCAATTTCCTCCTAACCAGAGAGGGTCAAAATTAGGGTTTCTAATAAAATCAGGATATCTCTGATTTTTTGGACAAAACTTGATGTCATGGTATTCCATATGTCCTTAAGTGTATGTATGTGGAAAATTGCATCTCAATTGGTTTTAGAAGTGGTTCAATTGGAAGAAAGATCAAGAATCAGAGAAATTGGGGCAAAGTCAAATAATCAGAAGAAAAAGTCAACTCTTGACTTTTGAGCCCAAAATCATGAAATTCATGTTACATATGTCCAATGTACAAAATTTGGTCAAGAAACTCCAAAGGAATCATGAAAAAATCAAGATGTGGAAAGTTGCCATTTTTGGATGAAGTAGGGTTACTAAAAATAGCAAGTTTTGGCCATTTTGCATCAGAATTGGAACCAAGGCCATTCAAAATTGAAGCACCAAATGAAAATTCCACTCTGCCTCAATGAAAGGCCTTGCTTTAAGCTTCAAATCCATGTGTGGAACATCTCCATTGGATAAAAATTGAGTGAGATATGATTGACCAAAGTTAGAGCAAAGTAGGTTCAAAACTAGGTCATGACCAAGATTTCCAAGGCACGCGCGCAGTCATTTTCACAAACACCTGGTGGGCCAAATGTATTGATCAATTACTCATGGTTAAAGGTTTCAAATGAAAAATCTTGCAACATCAAAGTTGTTCCCCTATGTGAGATCTTCAAGATTGATGTTCATGGATTTTTCATTTGATCAAAGGATAAGGAGTTATGATGGCTCAAAGATTGGTCAATGCAACTGAAAATCCATGCCAAGCATGCCTTGCCAACCAACCTCATTATCTCGCCCATGCACCAGTTGGTGTTTCTTCTGTTACAAGCCACATTTGGTCATGTTCCAAACTTCAATTCAACCAACTTTCAACACCAATATTGTTCCCTAATGTATCATCTTTCTAATGCCACCAACATTGGATTGTTTCATTCATTGACAAGTGAGAAATTCCTCCTCAAACACTTGCTGTCACAATGAAGATTTGCTGCATGATTTTGGTTCAAACACACATCAAGTACATGACAGAAGTCCTATGTGTGCTGCTCTATTCTTTGCTTCATTTGGCCAAACACATTTCACATTATGCATACGAGCTTGAGCCTTGCATGAAAGAGGAAGTGAGAAACTTGCACCACAAGATTCCTGCTGCTACATCAGAACAACATAACATCACTTTCCTTCTCCTACACACCACCATAACTCCATGAACCTCACCCTCACTCTAACAGAACTTCCCCAACTCGTGCTATTAACCCCCTAACTCAGTTAGTTAACTCAAACTCAGTTAACTAACTCAGTTTAACTAGAGTTCTAACTGTTAACTGAACTGGTTGGGAGTTAACCTTGGATATATAAGCTGAAACTCTCACAATTTCAGGGGGGGATTCTCATTTTTCACTCTCACTCCAAATTGCTCTCACTTTTCTCTCAGAGTTCTCTCCATTCTCTCTCTGATTTCACACGAGTTCTTCACACGTTCTCACCTTGATCTTCATCAATTGTTCATCATCAAGCACTTCTGATCAAGAACAAGCTGAAGTAAGAGCAAGCTATCGAGAGCAGCAACTTCTCCAATTGGAATCTCAGTTCATTGTCTTCAAAATCCAAAGGTTCAGAGCATTTATTTTGCTCTTAGGAAGCTCAAGATCAATCTCTCATCTCTGGTTTTCTGTTGATTCAAGAGTTCTCCAATTTCAGGTTTCAAAATTTCTCAAACTTTAATTGCACGATTTTATCCTGTTTTGACTTGTTGATGTGTTGTTTGAGCTTATTAGAAGCTATGTGAAGCTGGCTAGTTGATAGAGCTCTTTAGGAGCTTAGAACTGAAAATTAGGGCAAATTTATCCTCTTCGATTCTCCTTATTCATGCTTGATCTATGAATTTTCTTGTTGGATTTGTGTTCCTCATGAGCTTAGCTTTCGTTTGGTATATGGCTTGTGAATTTCTGGAGAAAATGTGAGTTGCAGGTGGTGGCTGCTGGCCGGAGAAGATGACCGGAGGTCATCTCCGGCCGGTGACTTTAACTGTTAGGGTTTGTGTGCGTTTTAATCTCAGCCGTGTGTTTTTCATGATCGTACGCTCCAAAATGTGACAGCACATTAAAACTCACATGATCCTCACGTGCATTTTTCTGAATTTCACTTAAGCATGGTGTGGTGTGGTGCATGGTAAGTGGCTTGTGTCCTCACGTGCATGCATTGATTTTGAGTACTTTGACTTTTATTTGACCTTGACTTGATCTGAGGGTTGTGAGTGAGTCAAAATTGTTGACTGATGGTGCACACTTCTTATTGTGTTTGGCGTGTAAATGGACCTTATTCAGATTGATAATTACACCCCCATGTATTGAAGCCCAATGATTTTGAACTACCCAATTGCTATGCATGCACCCCCATTCCTTTTGCATTTTCTTTTTTATTTTTATTTTTTTCTACACGTTTCATAATTAATTTTTAAAAATACCAAAACATATTGGAAAATTCTACAAAAATTCATGTGTATTCTTAAAACATTTAGGAAATTTTCTATGATTTTATTTTCTGATTTTATGACCATTTTGCCCCTGTTCCATTATTTCTTTTGAATTTCCATTTGTATGCATACTTAATGTGACATATGATTTTGTGCATTTTTGTTCTTGATCATAAAAAATGATTTTGATGCCTTTCTTTTTGCATTGTGGTCACAATATGTTGAGGTATGTTTGAGATTTATGAGATGATTTTTAAGTCTTTTTTGGATGACTTTTGATGTGTTGCTTTGAGCATGAATGCATGAAACTTCCATGAGACTTTGACCTAATTGTTGAGTGACTTTGGTTCTGATTCATTGCTTGTGGACTTGATATGTTAATGGCATGTGTTTAAGGTGTTTGATTGGTGAAAGTCATAATTTTTGAAGCATGTTTTCTATTTGTTTGAAGCATGAAGTTTAACTTGTTCATTTTGTGAATGCATGCCTCATGTTTGGTTTGCTTGATCATGAAGGCACTTGTGCCATGAGTTGTGGTTTTGTTTGAGGATGTATAACATGTTAATTGACTTCTGATTGTGACATTTGGGTTTCATCTTTGCATGTTTGATGTTTATCTTGCACCTTAGGTCACTTGTTTCACAAGTATGAACCACATTCACATCACTTCACCTTTTCTTCTTTGCTTCTTGTTGGATTGAGATTTTGTTTGCATGATTTGGTATGCTCATTTAGGATAACATTAGGTTGTGTAAATATGAGTTACATTCTGACTTGGAAGCATGTATAGCATTCAATCTCATTTTACTTTGTTTGTCAACTTGTTTGAATTTGATTTGTTCATTATACTTTCTTACTTTACTTGTAAGTGATTGTGCTAACCATGTAGGGGCTTTGGTAAGTTTCAATTGAGTGTGGATAAGGAATCCACATTCAACTTCTATCCTTTCTCTTTTACAATTCCATTTTGTGTTTTGTTAAGCACTTATGTGCTTTCTTTTAATAACTCATTACTTTCCCTTTTGGATTACAATTCATCTTCTACTTTGGAAGTGAATTGTTTAATTCTTTCTTTCTTTAGACTTTAGGTTGAAACCTCACAAACCTTAGGATCACTCCCTTAACTAATCAATTAGGATTGAGTCTTAGTCCATATAGATTTTTACCTTTATCCTCCTTTGAGTCTCTTTTCTCATCTCAAAGAAAATTCAAAATATCTAATAAAGGTAGGCATTTATTGCATTTAGGCCTTTCATATAAAGAAGAGATTATAAGGGGTCTTCTCTTATAATCTTAGAATGTATAGCATATAGCCCATCTTGGGTCAATGTGTTAAACATTTGATCTTGTGTGAGGGACTTAAATGCAATGCTTGTTGAAGATACAAATAAAAAACACTTCTTCATTTCTTAATTAACAAAAACACTTAATAAACACAAGTATGCTAGTGTGTTTGAACCTTGACAATTGGAACTAAGGGTGAGGGTCTTCTTCACTCTTAGTGTGCTTTCTTACCCATTCCATCTTGGAATGTGAGAATGTACACATTCCAATGACTAAGATTCAGATACACTATCGTATGCAAACAAATCCAAAACACTTCCTTCTAAAAGACAAAAAACAAACAATAACGTCTTTCCTTCGGGAATTCTTTCCTCATCTCATTCATTCTCAACGCACGAACGCGCTTCTACTCGTTCTCTTGCAAGATGGTAACGCACTCGGACCAGCGAGCCTGCAACACCTGAGCTAGAACGTAAGCCGTTCTCTAAAAAAACACAATTCATCCCTAGTGAGGGGAACTACGTCGCTCTGATTCTCATGCTCCCGATGAGATACGTAGGCAGTGGGGTAGGGCCCATGCGAGCACTTCTTTTATTTTCCCTACATTTGTTTCTCGTTCCTTTTCCAGTTCTCTTTTCGTTCCTTTTCCAGTATTCTTTTCTTACACCCTTTGATCGAACAAGCAAGCGTGGATCCCATCGGGTACGATGGACGCGAGGGGGTGCTAATACCTTCCTCTCGCGTAACCGACTCCCGAACCCATTTCTCTTGGTCGCGAGACCATGCTCTTTCCTTCTCTTCAGGTTTACGCGGTGTTTCCTTTCCCTCTCGTGGGATAAATACACATTGCTGGCGACTCTGTTCGGTGCCACTTTCGCGTTTGTACTAGGATGAAAATCCCGGGAGCGACACTATTACCAGGTTCTCTGTTTCTTTGTGGTTTGTTGTGCTATTCATCATGTTGACAGACAAAGAAAAGGAGATTTTCTGTGTTCGTTTTACCGGCAAAAATTATACAGCGTGGGAGTTCCAACTCAAGATGTTTGTGAAAGGTAAAGGCTTGTGGGGCCATATAGATGGCACCTCTTCTGAACCCAGTGTCGATGTTGCTCTGGCAGCATGGCAAACAAAGGACGCTCAGATCATAACTTGGATTCTAGCTTCGATTGACCCTCAAATGATTAACAATCTGCGTTCCTTTTCTACTGCTAAGGAAATGTGGGACTATCTGAAACGCGTTTACAATCAAGACAATGCCGCTAAAAGGTTTCAGTTGGAGCTTGACATTGCAAATTACCGTCAAGGAAATCTTTCGATTCAAGACTATTATTCTGGATTTCTTAATCTGTGGGTTGAACATTCGGCTATTTTACATGCCGATGTTTTTACTGACTCGCTCGCTGCTGTTCAAAAAATTTACGAGGTTAGCAAGCGAGATCAATTTCTTATGAAACTTCAACCTGAATTTGAAGCAGTGCGTGAATCTTTGCTGAATGGAAGTCCACTTCCTACATTAGACGTGTGTCTTGGCGAACTTCTTCGCGAGGAGCAGCGTCTATTGACTCAAGGGGCCATGTCACATGACAACTCCACTGCTGATGCTGTTTCTATTGCCTATTCTGCCCAGATTAAAGGGAAAGATCGTCATATGGGACAAGTCCAATGTTTTTCCTGCAAACAGTTTGGTCATATCGTGCGTAATTGCAATAAGAAATTTTGTAACTATTGCAAACAACAAGGTCACATCATCAAAGAGTGCCCGATTAGACCCGAGAAGAAATCGGTGCAAGCATTTCATGCTGCTACTCTTTCCGTGGCTCAATCTTCTGCTCCTCCAGCCTCAGCGCCTACTGTTTTGACTGCACAAGATGTCCAACAAATGGTATTGGCTGCTCTATCCCCCTTAGGCATTCAAGGTAAGCCTAATGTTGTGGCTCATTCTGCAAATGTTGTTGCTCAACCTTGGTTTATTGATTCTGGAGCTTCTAATCATATGACTGGTTCCTTGCAAAATTTGCATAATGTTCACACTTATAATGGCACCCAAAACATTAAAATTACCGATGGAAATACTCTATCTATTTCCGTTGTTGGAGACATTAATTCCTCATTCTGAGATGTGTTTGTTTCTCCTGGACTTGTTTTGAATTTAATTTCGGTTGGGAAATTGGTTGATGATTATTGTAATGTTAATTTTTCTCTGATGGTTGTTCTGTGCAGGACCAGGTTTCGGGGAAAGTGATCACGAGGGGGCCTAAAGGGGGCAGATTATTTCCTATCCAATTTTCCATACCTAAAATTTTATCTTTTGCTTGTAGTAGTGGACCAAATAAGTTTGAGGATTGGCATAGAAAGTTAGGACATCCAAATTTTACTGTTTTGTCGCATTTATTGAAAAATAAACTATTGAATAATAAAAGTTCAATTTCTAATTCCTCTTTTGATTGTTCCGTATGCAAACTTGCCAAAAGCAAAACTCTTCTCTTTCCATCTAATGTGCATCATGCTGATAGATGTTTTGATCTTATTCATAGTGACGTTTAGGGCATATCACCGGTATTATCTCATTCTAAATATAAATACGTTGTCACATTTATTGATGACTGCACTAGATTTAAATGGATATATTTTCTTCGCTCTAAATCTGAGGTTTTTAGCATGTTTAAGAAATTTTTGGCATATATTGAGAATCAATTTCATATAGGCATCAAATGTCTACGTACAGAATCTGGCGGGGAGTATGTTTCTCGAGAATTTCAAGAGTTTTTGCAAGCAAAAGGTATTATTTCCTAGGGTTCTTGTCCTTATACACCTCAACAAAATGGAGTTGCTGAGCGGAAGAATCGACACTTACTTGATGTCACCCGCACACTCCTTCTTCAAGGTTCTGTTCCATCTCAGTTTTGGGTTGAAGCCTTGTCAACGGCGGTGTACTTGATCAACCGCCTTCCTTCTCAGGTTCTTGACTTTGATTCCCCTTTCTTTCATCTAAGTAACATAGAACCTAATTATCATGATATTCACACTTTTGGTTGTGTGTGTTTTGTTCACTTACCACCTTTGGAACGTCACAAATTGGGTGCCCAATCTGTAAGGTATGCCTTTATGGGTTATGCTCCTACTCAAAAAGGTTTCCTTTGTTATGACGCAGCTTCACAGCGCTTCCGCATCTCTAGGAATGTGGTTGGTTTTCTTTGAATATCAATATTTTTTTCCTTCTATTTCCTCAGACTCTCCTAGTTTTGTTTCACTCCCTAATTTTTTGGAGGTAACTCGACCTATAGAACGTTTTAAGCCAGGGCATGTCTTTGTTAGACGAAAGCTTCTTTCGGCTCCTCTCGACACTGAACCGTCACCTGATTATGCACCAATGGAACCACGAAGATCCAGCCGTATATCTCGTCCACCAAAAAGGTATGAAGATGAATCTATGTCTCTTACTGCCACTTTATCTGGTATATCTGTTCCTACATGTTATTCACAGGCAGCTAAAGACTCACGGTGGGTAAAGGCAATGCAAGAAGAGTTGCAAGCACTTCAAGAGAATTATACTTAGTATATTGTTTCTTGTCCACCTACTACTAAACCCATTGGTTGTAAATGGGTGTATTCTGTGAAACTCAATTCAGATAGCTCCGTTGATTGTTTCAAAGCTCGACTTGTTGCCTTAGGCAACAAACAAGAATATGGAGCGGATTACGACGAGACCTTTGCACCTGTAGCTAAAATGACTACAGTTAGAACTATCCTTTCCATTGCAGCTTCTAAAAGATGGTCCCTTCATCAAATGGATGTGAAGAATGCCTTCCTTCATGGTGACTTAGCCGAAGATATCTATATGACTCCTCCTCCGGGCTTGTTTTCCTCTTCTGCTGGTGTATACAAACTCAATTGTTCCTTATACGGCTTATGACAAGCTCCTCGAGCATGGTTTGAGAAATTTAGATTAACTCTTATTGGATTCTCTTTTACCCAGAGTCATTATGATACTTCTTTATTTATTCATCACTCGGATGCTGGCATTGTTCTTCTTCTTATTTATGTTGACGACATGATAATTACAGGTTCTAATCAAGCATCTATTCATAAACTTAAAGAGAAACTCCAAGTTGCCTTTCATATGAAAGATCTAGGTTATCTTCATTACTTCTTGGGCTTGGAGGTTAACTCTAACTCTAAGGGGATTTTTGTCAATCAACACAAATATACTGAAGATTTAATAGTTATGGCTGACCTTCACTCTGCTGCCCCGGTGGATACTCCTCTTGAAGTAAATGTTAAATACCATCGTGATAAAGGTGATATCTTGCCTGGTCCTTTGAAGTATCGCCAATTGGTGGGTAGTCTTAACTACTTGACTATTACACGTCCATATGTTTCTTTTGCTGTACAACAAGTTAGTCAATTCATGCACACTCCTCGCCACCTTCATTTGGCTGTTGTTCGTCGTATCATCCGTTACTTGAAAGGCACCGCTAATCGAGGCTTATTTTTTCCTTCCAATTTGTCTCTTACTTTATTGGCCTATAGTGATGCGGATTGGGCGGGTTGTCCAGACACTAGGAGGTCTGTTTCTGGTTGGTGCATGTTTCTTGGTTCTGCTTTGATTTCTTGGAAGAGTAAAAAGCAAGCTCGAGTCTCCAAGTCATCCACTGAGTCAGAATATCGAGCCATGTCTACAGCTTGCTCTGAGATTATTTGGCTTCGTGGTTTGTTGGCTGAACTTGGCATTCCTCAGGGAACTCCAACACCTCTCTATGCTGACAACACTAGTGCCATTCAGCTTGCTGCTAATCCGGTTTTTCATGAGCGCAGTAAGCATATTGAGGTAGACTGCCACTCTATTCACGAGGCTCTCGATGACTATGTTATATCTCTTTCTCATGTCAGCTCACAACTTCAACTTGCAGATATATTTACGAAAGTTGTTCCTCGTCCCCGCCACCAATTTCTACTGTGCAAATTGATGCTTCTTGATCAGCCGCATCAATTTGAGGGGGGATGTTAGTCAATGATATTATTTCCTTTAATGTGATGTTTAGAATCAGCCTAATAACAATTGTATATGTTATAATTCCTATTTAAGCTGTATAAATTAGGAATTAGGTGTTATTAGTTATTAATAGCTGTAATGATGATTGTATTATATATACAAGTGAATATAATGAAAGGAGGGCATGAAGCCATAATTTATTTGACAACATACACACACACCCCTTCCTTTTACAATAACAAGCCTAAACCACCATTACTTGAAAATGATCATGTAATGCTCACTAGAGCAATAACAGAACTTTCCAAACCCAAATTCCTCTTGGCCCATGATGAACCTACAACAACAAAAAAACAAGCACTAGCTCAACAAAAATCGTTTGAGGTTATGCAACAAGAATATGATGCCCTAGCCCTACTATTCAAAAACACAGGGACACTCACTACGCTTCCCTCACATAGAAAAGCCATATGTTGTAAGTGCTTGTTTAATGTGAAAGAAAATTTTGATGGAACCCCCAACAAATTAAAATCCAGGCTTGTGGCAAAAGGTTTATACCAACAATATAGATTTCACTTCCACGAAAACTTCTCACTTGTTATAAATCCAATAATATTTAGAGTCATTTTGGCATTAGCTCTGACTTATAAGTGCGATATTCAACAAGTAGACACAAACAATGTTTTTTCTCAATGGTGTTTACACTTCAAGAATATGTATGCACAAAAAAACCACAAATTTTTTAACAAGCCAACAATTCTCTAGTATGCAAGTTGAATAGAGCTCTCTATGGCCTAAAGCAGGCTCTAGGAGCTTGGTATGCAAAGTTCAACCAAGCTCTATTTCAGTTTGGCTTCTTGTCATGCAAGTGTGACCACACATTATTCATTTACAACCACCAAGGTATCACTCTCTATGCTCTTATCTATGTTGATGATATATTAATCAAATGGTCACCTTTTACTCTCACTCAAAAGCATTCATGATAAATTTGGTCTCAAAAAGCTTGGGAAACTTGAATATTTTCTTGGCATTGAAGTAAAATATCTAGCCATTGGGTCTCTTCTACTCACACAAACTAAGTATATCAGAGACATACTTTCCAAAGTCAAATTGGAAGAAGCAAATGGAGTACAGTTTATTATGTTTAGTCACTACAAACCTAGAAAATTTAGGCATGATCTTATGCAGGATATTTTCATTAATATATTTTTAGTAGGTGCTCTACAATATGTCACACTAACAAGGCGAGACATAGCATATTGTGTGAACAAAGCCTATCAGGTTAAAGCTAACCTGCTAGACAGTCATTGAAGCATGGTCAAGAGAATAGTGAGATACTTGAGCGGTACATCAACACATGGCTTGGTCATATCTCATGCATATCCTAGTCAAGAGTTGTCATTAAGATCCTACAGTGATTCATACTATGCAAATGATCCAGATGATATAATTTTGTGGAGCTCCAAAAAACAGTCATTTGTTGCTAGATCAAGTGTTGAGGTAGAATACAGAGCCTTGGCACATACCACATATGAGTTGCTATAGTTGAAATCTCTTCTAACTGGGTTGAAAATCAAATATCTATCGCCAACTTTACTTTGTGACAACCTAAGTGTAGTTCTACTATATCACAATCCTATATTACATGCTAAGACAAAACATGTTGAACTAGATATACATTTTGTCATTGTACGAGTAATGGCAAACAAGCTCAATATTCAACATGTTCTAGCTTCATTACAACTAGCATAAATTAAGTCCAAGCTCATATTAAATACAGTTTTTCAACACTTGAGGAACAAGCTCAAAGTGGTAATGTTATCACCATATTGATCTTGTGGAGGAGCATTAGAGTGACGAAATACATTGAGTCTTTGTTAAACATTGTGGGTAACTTTAGTTAAATAATTAGTTAAAAGTCTATTCTGTTATTAGTTAGATTAGTTACAAAGTTTATTAGATTAGATACAAAGTTTGTTACTAAGATGTAAACTTGTAACTCAAATATAGCTTAGTGCAAAACTCATATATAGTGGGATGATGTAAATGCACTTGTGATGAAATTAAAATGATTTGGAAAATGTTGATTTATGAGTTAAGCTAAACTTCCAATAAAGATAGTCCAATGAACTTTTCAACCAATCATAAAAATTCCTACACTCACTTTTTCTCAACTAAATTACATGTTAAACTCATGATACAACCTTAACATTTGTTACAATACCACTAATTACACATACATCCTTGTTAAACACGATACAATTACTCTTTAGCCATATACTCTGACATGTTGCCAACCAAATTACCAACTCCTTATCTTTTACGACTCTGCAATTCACTTGTTTTGCATATCACATAATTTGCTCCCTTGGCTTTATCTTATGTGGCTTATTCCAATGTGTTAATATCATACTGTATATTGTATTTAGTAGAGTAGTGTAAACCAATAGCATAGTGCCACATCAGCTTGTTAGTTAGATTAGCTATCACACATTAGAGATAAGATATTGACATTGTATAAATTCTCTTGTAATCTATTTTTCCAATCTAATGAAGATTTTACAGTTACAATACTTCAACTGATTTCTGTTACAATTCTCCTCTATCAGTTGTAATTCTGTTTCATCTTCAAGAGCTTCCATGGTGATTATGGCACCATTAACATGGTATCAGAGCTTCTAAAGCTCTGGTAGCCATTGTTTTTCCTCTTTCGTTTCCTTTTCGATTGCATTCTTGATCTGTTTCGATTGAGCTCTGTAAATTTTTCTTGTATGCAATCTGTTTCCTCTCTCAATCTTCAACCTTCGTTCCCTTTTCTGTTGCAATCGAATTTCTTGTTTCGTTTTCTCCATTAATGGCATACCAGAGCTTCTCAGATTTTTCCACGAATTCTTCAAACCCATACTACTTGCATCCGAATGAAAATCCCTCTCTAGTTCTTGTTACTCCTCTTCTGGATGAAAAGAATTATCACACATGGGCTAGGTCAATGCACATTGCATTGATTTCGAAGAATAAAGAAAAGTTCATCGACGGAACTCTCCCAAAACCGTCGGTATCAGATATTCTTTATGCTCCTTGGATCCGTTGCAATACTATGGTTCTCTCATGGATTCATCGTTCTATTTCGGAGTCAATTGCCAAGTCGGTTTTATGGATTGAAAGTGCCGTTGAAGTGTGGAGAAATCTGAAGATTCGATTTTCACAAGGTGACATATTCCGCATTTCTGATATACTAGAGGATTTGTATAAGTTCCGTCAAGGTACTCTCGATGTTTCTAGCTATCTTACTCAGATGAAAGTTATGTGGGATGAGTTAGAGACATATAGACCTATTGCTTCTTGTTCTTGTGCTATTCAATGTTCTTGTGGTGCTCTTGCATCTATTAAGAAATATCGAGAACAAGATTACGTAATATGTTTTCTTAAGGGCTTGAATGAGAAGTTTGCTCAATCCAAGACTCAAATTATGATGATGCAGCCTTTACCTGACATAGATAAGTCATTTTCTCTTGTGATTCAACAAGAAAGAGAGATAAATAGTTCTCAAAGCACCATCTCGAATAGCACTGTATCTGAGGATTCTACAGTTATGCACTTGAATTCTTCTTCTGGCAACAATCAGGGTAAAACTGGTAGCAATCAAGCCAGAGGCAAAACTGGTGGTTATGGTGCAGCAAAAGGACAAAACAGAGTGTGCACTCATTGTGGGAGGAGTAATCACACAATTGAAACTTGTTTCATTAAGCATGGATATCCACCTGGATTTAAAGGTAAAGGTAAATCCAATAATTCCATTACAAACTCTCAGTCTGTTGCTTCTGTTGAAACAGGTCAGGTATCATCACAGCAAAATTCAACTCAGTCTATGGTTGGATTCACTCAAGAGCAATATCAAAGCATCCTGGAATTACTTCAACAGTCCAAGTCCACTCCTAAAGCCAATTCTATTACCACCTCACCCTTTGCATTGAATTCACATTCTCAACATGAAAATGGTAAGAACCCTCACTTATGGATCCTTGATACAGGGGCCACTGATCATATTTCATGTGATTTGTCTTGTTTCACTTCACACGCAAACATTATTCCTATTCATGTTAGTCTACCTAATGGTTCTCATGTGACTGCTTCTATTTCTGGCAGCATTCATCTCTCTTCAGCCTTAGTTCTTCATAATGTCCTATATATTCCAAGTTTCCATGTCAATTTAATTTCAATAGCCAAACTTGTGAAAAGCAATGACTGTGTAGTTCATTTCACTGATAATTCTTGCAATATTCTGCAGAATCATTCCAAGGAAATGATTGGTACAGCTAAGCTTTACAGAGGTTTATATGTTTTTGATTCTTCTCAAAATAAACATGTTTGTAATACATCTGTACAAGATAATTCCTTTCTTTGGCATTTGAGATTAGGGCATGTATCTTCTATAGGGCTACAACATGTATCCAAGATTTTTCCCTTTATTTCTTCCAAATACAATAATCAAATATTTCCATATGATTCATGTCATTTTAGTAAACAAAAGAAGTTATCTTTTCCTCATAGTACTACCCAATCTACTTTCCCCTTTGAACTTTTACATGCTGATATATGGGGACCATTCTCTACTATTTCAACTTTAGGACACAAATATTTCCTAACTCTTGTAGATGATTACAGTAGATATACTTGGGTTATTTTTTTTAAATCTAAAGACCAAACCAAACAAAGCATCATTCAGTTCACAGCATATATTGAAAATCAATTTAAGTCTTCCTTAAAGTTTTTCAGATCAGATAATGGAACAGAATTTCTTCCCCTATCTGACTTTTTCTTAGCCAAAGGTGTTATTCACCAGAAATCTTGTGCCTACACACCCCAACAAAATGGGGTGGTTGAAAGGAAGCATCAGCATATTTTAAATGTTGCTAGGTCCCTCTACTTTCATTCACATATTCCTCTTAATATGTGGAATTTCTGTGTTGCTCATGTTGTACACCTCATCAATAGGCTTCCCACTCCTTTGTTAAAACTTAAAAGCCCTCATGAAATGTTGTACCACCAACCTCCTTCTTTAATTCATCTGAAAGTGTTTGGCTGTTTGAGCTATGCAATGTCCAATCTCCCAAACAAAACAAAATTCTGTCAAAGAGCTAGAAAAACTATTTTTTTGGGTTTCAAAGATGGTACAAAAGGTTATGTCCTATATGACATTCAAAATCATACACTTTTTGTATCCAGACATGTTGTTTTCTATGAAAATGTTTATCCCTTTAGTAATGATAAATCTTCTTTTCAACATCCTTCTACACATAACCCTGTTCAACCCAATCTTTGCCCTATTTCTTATGATGATCATGGTATATCTCATCAGTCTCAGACCTCTACGGACATATCTACCTTACCTGATGATAATACCTGCTTCTCTCCTTTATCTCCCCAGCAGTCTAGCCCTATTTCACATCAGTCTAGCCCTACTTCCCATCAGTCTAGCCCTACTTCATAACAGTCTACACAATTCAGACCTGATAACCCACAAAATATGCCTTTAAGTACACCTGCTACTTGTAGACAGCAGTCCCAATCCCCCTTTCTTCAGTACTCTCAAAGTACATCCTCCAATACCAGTCCAACAAACATTAATTGTCCTGGTCACACATTGTCCATGGAACCATCAAACTCTTTGAATTCTTCTGATTATGACAGTCACACTCAACCTAATACACATTCAAATAGTGCTGATCATAACAATGATACTTTAAATCCTCATTCTCCCCCTCCTCTTAGACATTCCACTAGAGTTTCACATCCTCCTAGTTACTTAGCTGATTATCATTGTTATCATGCTAATAACATTCCCTCTACTTCTCATTCTTCTACATCTACTGTCATGTATCCCTTATCTTCTGTCCTTTCATATGACAAGTGTTCTCCTTATTACAAAAATTTCTGTTGTGCTATTTCTTCCATATCTGAACCAACCACATACAAACAAGCCATTAAACATGACTGTTGGATTAAGGCCATGGATGTGGAGCTTAAAGCTCTTGCAGAGAATCAAACATGGACTGTGGTGGATCTGCCTAGTGGTAAGATACCTATTGGATGTCGTGGGGTTTATAAAGTGAAACACAAGGCTGATGGATCTATTGAAAGGTACAAGGCCAGATTAGTTGCCAAAGGTTATACTCAAATGGAAGGTATTGATTATTTTGACACCTTCTCCCCTGTTGCCAAACTTACCACTGTTAGAGTCTTGCTTTCTCTTGCAGCTATTAAAGGCTGGCATCTAGAACAATTAGATGTCAATAATGCCTTTCTTCATGGGGACTTAAATGAAGAAGTATACATGAGTCTTCCTCCTGGCCTATCTGGTTATGATTCATCTAAAGTGTGTAAGTTGCAAAAATCCCTATATGGCCTAAAGCAAGCTAGTAGGCAGTGGTATTCAAAACTTCCTACCTTTTTTATTTCTCTTGGATATCATCAGTCTCAGGCAGATTATTCACTTTATGTTAAGCATGAAGATCCTCATTTCACTGCCCTCCTAGTGTATGTGGATGATGTTGTGTTAGCAGGAAATTCTCTAGTTGAAATACAACATGTCAAGGACTTGTTAAATCAGCAGTTTAAGATTAAAGATCTTGGTAAGCTCATGTATTTTTTGGGGTTTGAGATTGCTAGATCCACAAAGGGTATTTTCTTAAACCAAAGAAAATACATTCTTGAGCTTTTACAAGATGCTAGTGTTCTTGCTGCTAAACCTTCCTCAATTCCTATTGATCCCAACACCAAGTTATCTGCTAATGAAGGTGATCTCTTGGAAGATGCTTCAGCTTATAGAAGATTGATTGGAAGGCTCATTTATCTTACTAATTCAAGGCCTGATATATCCTATGATGTCCAGCATTTGAGTCAATTCATGGCACAACCTCGTCTCCCACATTTTCAGGCTGCCACTCGGGTTTTGAGGTATCTCAAGTCTGTACCTGCTACTGGCATATTATTTTCTGCATCTAGTGATTTGAAACTCCTAGGTTTTGCTGGTTCAGATTGGGCTCGATGCCCTGATACTAGGAAATCTATCACTGGATATTGTGTGATGTTAGGTAATTCATTGTTATGCTGGAAGTCAAAGAAACAACATACTGCATCAAGATCTTCAACAGAAGCAGAATATAGAGCATTGACTGCTATTACTTGTGAGGTTCAATGGCTGCAGTACATATTTCGTGATCTTTTGGTTGAATTTTCTCAACCTGCTTCTATTTTCTGTGATAGCAAATCAGCCATTTATTTGGCTCATAATCCCACATTTCATGAAAGAAGCAAACATATAGGGCTGGATTGTCATGTGGTTCGTGAGAGATTACAATCCAAACTTATTCATTTGCTTCCTATATCTACACATGATCAGCTGGCTGATATGCTTACTAAACCTCTGCACTCTCCTGCTCTTCAGAGGTCTCTATCCAAGTTGGGTCTTTGTAGCATCCAAAGTCCAACTTGAGGGGGGCTGTTAATATCATACTGTATATTGTATTTAGTAGAGTAGTGTAAACCAATAGCATAGTGCCACATCAGCTTGTTAGTTAGATTAGCTATCACACATTAGAGTAAGATATTGACATTGTATAAATTCTCTTGTAATCTATTTTTCCAATCTAATGAAGATTTTACAGTTACAATACTTCAACTGATTTCTGTTACAATTCTCCTCTATCAGTTGTAATTCTGTTTCATCTTCATGAGCTTCCATGGTGATTATGGCACCATTAACACAATGCTATCCAATCACATACTCTACACCACATTACAATAGAAAATGAACATGTAAAACATAAATGTTGCTGACACTATTCTTGAAATAGAACACACTCATTCATGTCTATTATAAATCACTCCTCTCTTCATAAGCCTCTTCCTTGTAGGTAGTTTGTTCAACATATTCTCTTATCCAAAATTTTGAACTTTGGATGGCACCTTTGTTTTCCACACCCTTTGTATCACCTTCAATGTTGCTTCAACTTGTGTTGTTGTTTTACCAGCCTTCATCATTAGACTATAGCAGGATCTAACTGTAAAAACTCCACTAGCATCTTGAAACCATACATTTGCATCTACCATTTTCAGGGCACTATTTTCTCCTTGGATATAGATCATTGGTTTTGACATCCTCGGGAGGATGAGATTTACTTAGTTACTTATGTCTGTAAAGTACTGTTTGAGGCTAATTCTAACTTGGTTGTTTCGTATAATAGTTTGGTTTCAATTTTGTCTTTTATTTGGTGTAGTTGGGCTCCCTCTAGAGTAGTGGTCTTTTCTTGGCAGTTGGATTAAGATAAAATTTCTACCTGTGAGAGTTTATTTATATGAAAAATCATTCTCGACTCAAATGGTCTTTACTGTGGATTTTGTGTTGGGCCTATTGAGTCTATTTCTCAGTTATTCATTAACTATGAGGTGTTATCAGATCTTTGGTACAAGATTTTGTAATGGATTGGGAGGACATTTTCCTTACCTAGTACTCTTACGTTACTTTGAGATTTTCACTTATTTATGGGGTCATGTGAGAGTTAGAGGAGGTTTTAGTTTAGTATGTAGTAATTTGGACTATTTGGAAATCCCATAATGACTCCATTTTTTCAAGAAACCTCTAAATGATGAGGACATGAAAGATAAGAGTACTTCCCTTGTTTGCACTAGTGTAGAAATAACTTTAGAATTATTCGTATCATGCCCAATTTCTTAAAAAAGGTATAAAATTAATATACAGCGGTAACGTTGTAATTAAAATGAAAAATTTAATTTTAGTCTTAACTATTAACACAAATTTTTTAGAAAAGCATGTGACTAATGTTAATTAAATTTAAAACAAATAAACTTATATTATATTAGATATCTGATTTTAAGAATAATAAATATAAAATTAAAAAAAGAGACAAATCATGTGATTATAAATTTATACTTGATTTTATGAAATATAAGTGTAACATGTAAATTACTAAATTTATTTTATACTCTTGGTGAAAATAATTCGTTCTATTGCTGAAACAACACAATCCCGCTCCGTTCCCCCCGCCCTAAATCAAAAATCTCAAACAATGTTTTGTGAAAAATAAAAAACCTCATCCCTTAATTATTTTCTCAATCAATCAAACACAAAAATCCTCTCTAAATACTATCGGATTTAAAATCTCTTTTAAAATCTGTTTCGAATCATAAACATATTCGTGATCATTTTCTTTTGGAATTTAATCTTTTCCCGAATCCGAGTCATCGATTAATTTTATTCTTAATTTAGAACCACTCTCTGTTAAATGATACAATATTAGGAGATAATACAGTAGCTTATTGTACAAGTAACCTAACTACTCTTTGTAACAACCATAACTAACTGATGAGAAGTGATCATATGCAGTAGGTTTATTATATGTTAGGATGCAGCTACTTCTTGTAGTATATAAGCTCATTTCATTGTTGTAAACAAGCTAAGTGAATAATACACTACTCTTACACTTCATTTTTCTTCTTCCTTATGAATGTTTCTTGTTAGTTAAGCTTTGTTCAAGCTATTTCTATGGAGTTCCATGGCTTCCATTATGAATCTTAACATGGTATCTTGAGCCTTTCGATCTGTTTCTTTTTCCTTCTTTATGGCCCCACCCACACGCTCCCAATCCACTGATCTGCAACTCGATCAAACCTATCCATTCTTTGTTCATCCAAGTGATGGACCTTCTTCTGTTACAGTTTCTCCAAAACTCAATGTCACCAACTACCATTCTTGGGCTCGCTCCATGCGTCGTGCTCTTGGTGGCAAGATGAAACTAGAATTCATCGATGGCACGATTGATCCCATCACGGATAGTTTTGATCCACTTTATCGTGCATGGAATCGTTGCAACATGCTTATTTTATCTTGGATTATCAACTCAGTTTCTGATTCCATTGCCCAATCCATCATCTTCATGGAGAATGCCATTGATGTTTGGATTGATCTCAAGGAACGTTTTTCTCAAGGAGATTTGGTACGTATCTCTGAATTGATGCAAAAAGTTTATAGCCTGCAGCAAGATTCCAAATCTGTCACTGAATTTTACTCTGCTCTTAAAGTTCTATGGGAAGAACTTGAGGTTTATATTCCTATCCCTTCTTGTTCATGTCGCATTAGATGTTCATGTCAAGCTATGCGTAATGCTAGAAAGAATCACCTTACCTTATATGCCATTAGATTCTTGACTGGTTTAAACCCTCAATTTGATGTTGTTAAGTCTCAAATCCTTTTACTTGATCCTTTACCTCCTATGACCAAGATATTTTCAATGGTTCTTTAACATGAAAGACAACGTAATTTTCATCCTATTGAAGATCCCACTTCCCTTGTTAATGCTACTGATTCCCAAAGATACAAGGGTAAATCACATGTTCAACACTCTTATGGCAAAACCAATAATAGAGTGTGTACTCACTGTGGTAGAACAAACCACACCATTGACAATTGTTATGCCAAGCATGGCTATCTCCCTCATATGCAAAAGAAATATGTTAATCACTCCTCTACAAATGATCCTGATTCAGAACCTAATCCACAAGCTTCAGATGCCAAGACTGTCTCTCCTTCTATCACCACTGAGCAGTATGAACAACTGATGCAATTGCTCCAACAATCAACCATTTCTCAATCTTCTTCTTCAAATCAAGTTAACTCAGTGAGTATTCAACTAGGTAATCCACCATTTTCTGTTGTGTCTCATTCTATTTCATGCCAAAAAATTTCTTTGGGTTCTTGGATCATTGACTCAGGTGCTAGTGATCACATATGTGGTTCACTACACTGGTTTCACTCTTATGTTGAAATTCCCCCCATTCAGGTTAGAATGCCTACAGGCCAATTTTCCATTGCAAAACATGCTGGCACCATTAAGTTTTCTTCTGTCCTCATTTTGACCAATGTGCTTTATGTTCCATCCTTCTCTTTAAATCTCATTTCTGTCTCTAAACTGTGTCAATCACTTGACTGCACAATTGAATTTAATGGTTCTAATTGTCTTATTCAAGAAAGGAGCACACAGAAGATGATTGGTTCTGGTGATAAAGTACAGGATTTGTATTACTTAGTCATGGAAAATAAGATAGTATGTAGCTCTAGCTCTAGTTCAAATTCCATTTCCTTACCAACTCATGCCATTTGGCATTTTAGACTTGGACATGTATCTGACCAATGTATGAATACATTACATTCTGTTTTCCCTTTTATTAAAGTTGATCCAAAATCTGTATGTGATGTATGCCATTTTGCAAGACAGAAAAAGTTACCATTTTCAAATAGCACACATAAAGCCTCACAACCCTTTGATCTTATCCACTTTGACATTTGGGGACCAATTGTCATACCCTTAATTCATGGCCATACCTATTTCTTAACTACCATAGATAACTGCAGTAGATTTACCTGGCTCACACTCATGAAAAACAAAAGTGAGGCCAGACAAATGTCATCAATTTTATTTCCCTCATCCTTACACAATATAACCATAAAGTTAAAGTCATAAGAAATGACAATGGACCAGAATTTAATATACCTTCCTTTTACAATAACCATGGCATTACACATCAAACTAGTTGTGTGGAATCTCCTCAACAAAATGGTCGTGTTGAGAGAAAACACCAAAAAAATTTAAATATTGCCTGTGCCCTGCTATACCAGTCCAACTTACCTAAACCTTACTAGTCTTATGCAGTCTTACATGCATCCTTTATCATGAACAGACTACCTACCCCCATTCTAGACAACAAATCTCCTTATTTCATTATGCACAACCAAACCCTGACATGAATAACCTCAAAGTGTTTGGTTCTTTGGCCTATGCATCTACATTGCAAGCTCACAGAACTAAACTTGCCCCTTGAGCAAGAAAGTGCATTTTTCTTGGCTATAAAGCTGGCATGAAACGATCCTTACTTCTAGATATAACTACAAATGAAGTGTTTATCTCCAGACACACCACCCATCATGAACACATTTTGCCATACCATTCTCCCACTTCCAAACCTACCTGGACCTATTATACACCAACTAACTCTCCTAACACAAATAACTTACATAATACATTGCCACCTGAACTTGAATCCTTGAACACATCCCAACCACAAAATCCCACCACCAACACACCTCCTGTTGCCCATCCTGAACCTACTACCATCGGACCTGTTAGACAAAAACATGCTCCCTCTTATCTACATGACTATGTCTGCAGTTCCTCTACAAGTCATTCAGGATCATCATCTTTAGGTACTCCCTATCCCATTTCCTCCTATCATTCTTTTGACCATTTATCTTTTGTTCATAAATCCTTTGCTCTATCTATTACCAAGTGTGTTAAGCCAAAGTCTTACAAAGAAGCATGTCAGCATGATTGTTGGATTAAAGTTATGAATGCTGAGTTAGCAGCTTTATTTGCTAACAATACTTGGCAGCTTGTGGTCAAACCCCCTCATGTGAAGCCTATAGGCAGTAGATGGGTCTACAAGGTTAAACATAAAGATGATGGCTCAGTTGAAAGGTACAAGGCCAGGTTAGCAGCCAAAGGATACAACCAAATAGAAGGTTTAAATTATTTTGACGCATTCTCCCCTGTGGCAAAACTCACTACAGTCAGAACCCTCATAGCCCTTGCATCTCTTAAGCAGTGGCACATTCATCAAATGGATGTCAACAATGTTTTCTTGCATGGTGACTTGCAAGAAAATGTTTACATGTCCATACCTGATGGTGTTGTGGCTAAGCAAGGCCTTGTTTGCAAACTTCAAAAGAGCCTATATGGTCTTAAACAAGCAAGTAGAAAATGGTATGAGAAGCTGACTCACCTTTTGCTACAACAAGGATATCATCGGTCCACTTCAGACTATTCCTTATTCACTCTCAAGCATAGATATGATTTCACTGCTCTCCTTGTTTATATGGATGACATAATAATCACTGGTAATTCTCTTCCTGAATTTTATAGAATCAAATCCATCCTTGATCACAACTTTAAAATAAAAGACCTTGGCATACTTAAGTATTTCTTGGGATTAGAAGTGGCTCATTCTAAAGATGGCATATGTATATCTCAAAGAAAGTACGGTTTTGATCTTCTTGAATCATTAGGGCTCCTTGGATCAAAACCAGCCTCAACTCCTCTTGATCCTTCTTTGAAGCTTCATCAAGACAATAGTCCACCTCTTGAAGACATTTCAGCCTATAGGAGAATCATTGGCAAGCTCCTATACTTAAACACCACTAGACCTGATATCACTCTTGCTACTCAACAAGTCAATCAGTTTCTGAATTCTCCTACCATCACACATTATAAGGCTGCTTGCAGGGTGATTAGATACCTGAAACAAAATCCTGGGAAAGGACTCATGTTCCCTAGAAGTTCAGAAGCACATATAAGAGGCTATGTTGATGCAGACAGGGCTAGTTGTCATGATACAAGAAGATCTACAACTGGTTTTCTCTTTTTCCTTGGTAATTCTCTTATCTCTTGGGGAGCTAAGAAACAACCAACTATTTCTAGGTTATCTTCAGAGGCTGAATATCGTGCCTTATCCACTGCCACTTGTTAATTGCAATGGATCTTATACTTGCTGCAGGACCTGAGTATTGAAAGCACTAAACAACCTGTTCTTTATTGTGACTCACAAAGTGCCATTCATATTGCTTCAAATCCTGTTTTCCATGAAAGAACAAAGCATTTGGAAATTGATTCCCACTTTGTTAGAGAGAAAGTACAACAAAACATCTTGAAGCTTCTACCAATTTCAACACAAGAACAACTTGCTGATTTTCTGACAAAGCCCTTGGCTCCACCAAAACTTGAAACTTTTGTGTCCAAGCTTGGAATGCTAGACATCTACCATGGTCAAGCTTGTGGGAGGGTGTTAAATGATACAATATTAGGAGATAACACAGTAGCTTATTGTACAAGTAACTTAACTACTCTTTGTAACAACCATAACTAACTGATGAGAAGTGATCATATGCAGTGGGTTTATTATATGCTAGGATGCAGCTACTTCTTGTAGTATATAAGCTCATCTCATTGTTGTAAATAAGCTAAGTGAATAATACACTACTCTTACACTTCATTTTCTTCTTCCTTATGAATATTTCTTGTTAGTTAAGCTTTGTTCAAGCTATTTCCATGGAGTTTCATGGCTTCCATTATGAATCTTAACACTCTCAGTTTATATATTCTTCTCATTCATAATTGGTATTTCCACTTTTTTCCTTCCACTTTTTTTCCAACGTATTTTAGAGTGCTAAGGTCATTGAAATAAACCATTGAGGTATTCATCTCTCAATTTTGTTATACTCTTTGATTTGATTTGTTAATATTTTTTGTTTTTGTAGTTTTGTTTAATATAAAAGTCAGAGTCTTGTGGTAATTTCAGTATAATATTAAAGGGAAGATTTTAAATCGGCAGTGGTTTGTTTCTGTATGTATATGTAACTTTTTTTTATGAGAATGTTCGAATTTTCTAAAAGAAAACGTAGTTGGTGAGATGAATGTCAACAACTTATTGAGAGGGTTGAATCTTGGCCATTTTCACACAACTATGATTGATAATATGTGTAAGATACATGGACTTTTAATTGTATACGGATTTTAAGAGTATCTATTTATAGTTTGCAATTTTTTTGTGTTCTCGTGTCTACAAATTTAATTTAACTTATACTGTAAAAAGCTTTTAAAATTGTATATCTATTGACAATCACCTCTTCACCCATAGATTTTATAGTAACTTCCTTGCTGCAATAGCTTGATAGCTTGTTTCATTTTATTGAATATATTCATCCATGATAAATTATTTATTTAATATTTAATCAGTGTTTAAAGCATTGGGTTTCTTTTGGCAGCGTGAGATTGCCCTTGGGGGAGGAAAATATCCAAACAGTGTAAATGTATGCCAACATCAAACTTCTTTATTGGTTGACATTGTGGATGGGTGTTTGATAGTTATATGATCATTTCTATTTCAATTTAGTTGGTTGACTTATTGAAGGGGTATTTTACATGTTTAGGTCTTTCTTTTTTTATAAGCAAATAGATAAATAGATTAAAAGAAAGATAAGGAATGTCCAACCCAATTACAAACACCAATCAAAAAAATTTCAATAGAAAATGAAAGGAAATCGAAAAACACCCATTAAAGGGAACCTAAACCAAAGCCAACATCGGTTTGGCGCACCAATCCGACCAAGATAAAACCTGACTACGGATCTCACCCACCAATAATGTTTAGGTCTTACTTAATAGTCTTAAATAATGTTTATAGATGTTGCATATAACTTGTATGTGCCTATTATGTGACTCGCATTCGTGATTTCAATAGAACTATTAACTTTTGTCCAATTTACATGAGATTATTTCTATTTAAAACTGTGAAATTGAATTTAAGAAAGAATTAAGAGTGTTTTTGAATGAAACATTTTAATGAGAGAATGTAATTTTTAAGAGAATTTAAAATGATTTAACTAAAATTTATTGTTTGGATAAAAATATATACATAATTGTTAAAATGATTTAAATTTATAAAGTATTTACTCAAGTTAAATTTAAAGAATTTCAAATGAAATCAAAAAGTAAATAATTTGAAATTATTCCATCACTCTATATAAAGCAAATGTTAAGATGTTTACTATTTATTTTTCAAATTTTGCTAAATGGTCCTCGTATTTTATAAAAATTTCAAATTCACTCTAAAATTTTCAAAAAATTATAAATAAGTCCTTAATAATTTTCAAATTTTATAAATTAGTCCCTTAAAATTTTCTAAAATTGCAAATTAGTTTCTATTTTGCATATTTTAATTTTTCCTCAAAAGTTTTAAAATTTATGAAAATTACCCAAAATATTTGAATTCCTTAAAAATATTTCAAGATTCCTTAAAACTTTTGAAAATGACCCAAAAAATTTTGAAATTTTTAATTTCTTAAATATTCTCAATTACCTCACCCAAAGACACTCTAAGAGTTTGACTCAAGAATAAAGTTATTTTTTTCCAACAGAATATACAAATCTATGAGAAGTACTGCATAAATAGTAACCTCCAATCCAACATTAAGTGTAACACGATAATTTCCCCAGTGTAATTTATAAATAAAAATCAAAGTAAATTAACACAAATAAGCAATTAGGATGCTACGTCTAACATCAACCAGCTCATGCAATAGGATATGTAACACAAATGGATTTAAAAATAATAGGAATCACAATCAAAGTCTGAACTTCAACATTTTATTAGCAGCAAACAAACATTAGACAACTGGCTAGTTTAGCTTTTCAAACATAATCATAACACAATGTAATTATAAAGAAATAAAAAACACAGGAGATTCACATGATCATCTCCACCAAACATGAAATAACGAAATAAGCGTTCTTCCTCCCCTAGTGTTACATATCAGAGCAGACGTCGACTCAATAAAAGTATAAAGGAGAGTAATCTCCTCCACTCGCTTCCACACCTCTATTGTGGATTATTTGCAAGATGTCCATGAAAGTCAACATTCAAACAGAAGGGGTGAGAAATCACAATCATATAATGAAACTGTATAATAATATGTAAGCACATAATTATCACATACATGATCGTCCATTCTGCTACTCACACTCCACACAATTCGAACATTATAGTTTAACATGTATGTAATGAAATGAGACTCAACTCCATGACTCAATTCATGTGGTACCAATTGTGAACTCGCAGGTTCACTCGCTCTCGATCCCTACCATAGAATCAGAGCACACCGAAAATTCACACCATCACCATAGGTAACGCTTCACTGATTCCCACATGGAACCAGCTAATCGTACCTAATCCCCACCATAGGATTGAGGCTCATTAAAAATGGATCACCGTCCAAACACCATGATGCATGATTCATAAATGACATACAATAACAACAAAATGTATAACGATATTCAACTTAACCAATGTACCATACCAATACTGCCCACCACACACCATACATATACTAAAAGTATTCGACAATATCATTATAGTAACACAACAGGTAATAACGCATCATCCATCACATTACCGCACCACAACATACAAACCACATACCATGAAACACCATTACGCACCATTTAAATCATATCCTCGTATTGAAATTATTTTTAAATTAAAGCTCATTGCGTCATCTTTCTAATGATTCGAACGGAACTTCAATCGGACACCCAAAACTCATATTATGAATTGGTTAAGTTTGACACAGCAGGTAAAACTAGTTACACCAAAACAGGTAATCAGTTACATCATGACCAAAAATAGTGAACAAGACTTTCCCAATTTAACCGGTTACATCAAAATTGGTAATCGGTTACACCCCCTTAAAAATGCACAGATCACGCTTTTTATTGACAGTGTAACCGGTTACACCAAAATCTATAATCGGTTACACCCTAAAAAAAGTTAGTTTTATGCAAAACTGTGTTACAAAAATCAATTTCGAAATATCCTAAAAACCCCAATTTTTATTGAAATTCATATACTCAAGTTTCATACTCTAAACCCCAACAACATACAACATCCCCGTTATTCATCCATCCCGCAATTCATCAAAACGTACATCATAATAGCAAAATCACACATATAAGATAATTCACAACATAGCGAAGAAAAATGCGATTAAGAGAAACTAAATCACCGACCAAAATGTTATCATACAATCCCATATACAAGACGAAGTCCCACCATTACCTTAGATTTTCTCTAGCAAAGATTCCTTCAAACTCTAACAATGGTTCTCTTCTAAGACTCTTCTTCTTTTCCCCAGCCTCTTTCTCCTTTTCTCTAAACTTTTCGTGTACAATTGATGACTGATTCTTCTCCATTCTCTCTTTTCCTAATAATCCCCTTTTTGCTAGGCTTTTCCACTTCTACGCTCACTTACTCCTCTAACTCTCTATTATGTCCTCATTGTTCTCCCAAATGCCAACTTGACCCCTTATTTTTCTATTCTCCTATTTTAATTAAATAAGTCACAAAAATCATTTTTATTCTAATTAATAAATAATTCTAAGAATTTTAAATTACTCCACTCATCTCTAATTACTCTCCACACCCCTCTACCTCATGTCCACACACCCCAACCATACAAGGTAATTTAATTATTAATAGTTATCAATCAAATAAATCACACAAAATTCATAAGAATTCAAATAAATGATATAATCTGAAATGGGGTCTTACATTAAATGTTTATAGATGTTGCATAAAGCATGTATGTGCTTGTTATGTGACTCGCGTTCGTGATTTCAATAGAACTATTAACCTTTTGTCCAATTTACATGTGATTATTTCTGTTTAAAACTATGAAATTGAATTCTAGAAAGAATTAAGATTGTGTTTGAATGAAACATTTTAATGAGAGAATTAATTTTTAGGGGAATTTAAAATGATTTAACCAAAATCTATTGTTTGGATAAAAAAATATAGAGAATTGTTAAAATGATTTAAATTTATAAAGTATTTTACTCAAGTTAAATTTAAAGAATTTCAAATGAAATCAAAAAGTAAATAATTTGAAATTGGTCCATCACTCTATATAATGCAAATGTTAAGAGGTTTATTATTAATTTTCAAATTTTGCAAAATGGTCCTCATATTTTATAAAAATTTCAAATTTACTCTAAAATTTTCAAAAAATTATAAATAAGTCCCTAATAATTTTCAAATTTTATAAATTAGTCCCTTAAAATTTTCTAAAATTGCAAATTAGTTTCTATTTTTCATATTTTAATTTTGCCTCAAAAGTTTTAAAATTTATGAAAATTACCCAAAATATTTGAATTCCTTAAAAATATTTAAAAATTCCTTAAAATTTTTGAAAATGACCTAAAAAATTTTAAAATTTTAATTCCTGAATAATTCTCAATTACCTCACCCAAACACACTCTAAGAGTTAGACTCAAGAATAAAGTTATTTTTTCCCAACAGAATATACAAATCTATGAGAAGTACTACATAAATAGTAACTTCCAATATAACATTAAGTGTAACACCATAATTTCCCCAGTGTAATTTATAAATAAATAATCAGACTAAATTAACACAAATAAGCAATTAGAATGCTACGTCTAACATCAACCAGCTCGTGCAATAGGATATGTAACACAAATGAATTTTAAAATAATAGGAATCACAATCCATGTCTGAACTTCAACATTTTATTAGTAGGGAAGAAACATTAGACAACTGGCTAGTTTAGCTTTTCAAACATAATCATAACACAATGTGATTATAAAGAAATAAAAAACACAGGAGATTCACATGATCATCTCCAACAAACATGAAATAACGAAATAAGCGTTCTTCCTCCCTCTAGTGTTACATATCAGAGCAGACGCCGACTCAACAAAAGCATAAAGGAGAGTATTCTCCTCCACTCGCTTCCACACCTCTATTGTTGATTATCTGCAAGATGCCCATGAAAGGCAACATTCAAATAGAAGGGGTGAGAAATCACAATCATATAATGAAACTGTATAATAATATGTAATCACATAATTATCACATACATAATCACCTATTCTGCAACTCACACTCCATGCAATCTGAATATCATAATATAACAAGTATGCACTGCAATGAGACTCAACTCCATGACGCAATGCATGTGGTACCAATTGTGAACTCTCATTTTAACTCGCTCGTGTAATACCCCAAATTTTGACCACTAAAGTTTCCCATCATTGTGCAAATCATCATCACAATATGGATGAATCATCATGCCTCATCAAATGCCTCAAGGGTTGTTGAGCATTCACTACAATCAAAATTAGGGTTTTAGGCCCTCTCAGAGCTCTTAGACAAAGGATCAATCAAGGAATGACATGATCTTTAACTTGTCTAGCCTCTAACATATCCACAAAGGATCAAGAGGACTCCCACTTTAAGGATTAAGCACAAGGCTGCTCCCTTCTAGGTGGATCAAGTCTCAAGATCGCTAGTATCACCAAATTAGGGTTTTGGTCCACCAGGGCCTCCAGATGAAAATTTTCATCTGGGCACAAGCCAATGATCCAAAACATATCCTAATATACTCCATGGAACCTCATGGACCCATTCATCAAGTCAATTTTGCCTCAGGGGATGCATACATCAAAAATCAGGAATTAGGGTTTCTTGACCTAATTCACCCCTAAGTTGACTTTTGGGACAAATCAAGAGCCAAGACCTCAAGAGAGGGTTTGAGGGTCTCTAATGAGCTATATTTATCCATTTTTAACAATGGATTAATCCAAGAAGCTTGAGCAACAAGTCTCAATTTCATCTGCACCACAATTAGGGTTTTAAGGAAAAAGTCAACTGCAACTTTGACTTTTGACCAGGACATGCTCCCAAGCCCTAGTACATGCCCCAATATACCCTATGACACCCCTGGAACATGTCCATCAAGTTTGATTTAGGTCAAGGACATGATTTCATGAAGAATTGCACAGTTTGGAATTCATCTGATAAAAAGTCAACTGTGCACAAAAGTCAACTTTGACTTTTTGAGATTTTTCACCAAAATGGATTTTTAACCCTAAAATGATGTTAATGTATGATTTGAATCATCATTCATTAAGAAAAATCAAAGAAAGTGGGATAACTTGTAAAAGGGGTAACCATAAAACTTAGAAATTTTTCTAAGTTATGGAAAAAGTACCACTAATGCACCAACTTTGGAGGACCATAACTTCTAAACCACAAGGCCAATTTTTTTCATCCAAAGATGGATTTGTAGCCCTCATTACCCTCTACAAAAACTTCAACTAGACCTAAGTCCAATTCATTAAGGATTTTGAGTTATGAAGTGATCAAAATCAAGAAATCACACTTTGTTCCAACACTTAGTGAAAATTTCACTAAGTCAGATTTTGCTTCACTTTTTGCCAAATGTAGAGGGATTTTTCACTTGGAATCAGAAGAGGTCAAAATTAAACATGTTCAAACAGTTGTTGTATCATGTAAGGGCTTTCCAAAATGGCCAAGAACATTGCCAAATTCAACTTACACCATGAGATATGACATTGTCAAGTTGCCTTGCTGAAATCTGTCAAAGGCAAGGCAGATTTTGCATTTTGGCTCGATTTGCCAAAATCAGCCAAATTCAAATGCTCCTATCCACTTGGACACATTTGAGGATTGAATCTAAAGGGGACAATCACTGAGCCAAGCCTCCAAAGTCCATGGAACAAGAAATAGCATGTTGAACCTAGAATGGCCAAAATAGGGACAAGACTCCAAATTTGGATTGAAGCATTCAATGGAAGCATCAAGGTGGCATGGACTGAGCCATTCTCATCTGAAATCAGTCAAGACTTATCCAAGACCAAGGGAACCAAAGCTCTGTGCCCTAACCTCTAGTCAATGGCTAGAGGAGACTTGCATTTCCATTGGACAACATTGGCCAAACCTACTTACCAGTTGCCATTCACTATTCCTTGCAAAACAAACTTGCTCTACTATAAATAGAGCTCAATTGTGATCAGTTTGAGTACACCAAAGCCATCTCACAGATGCTTTCCTCAAAATCTCTTTCTCTTGGCAAAAATGCCTTTCTTAGCAAGGTAGTTATCGGGTTTTGAGTTTGAGAGCTTTTCCAATCAAACCAATCACTCACACACCTCACATACATCACATATGAGCTGATCAAACACTTAGATCACTTCTGAAACACCAATTTCACAAAATCACCAGCTGGTTGCTCAAATTTTCAATCAAGTTGCAGCTGAGATGCCACAAATTGTTCCAGCCATTTTCAATCAGGTCCAAGCATTCAAACACACTCCATAGGGTGTAGGGAAGCTGTTCAGATCATCACCACTCATCTGTAACACCTCCAAATCAAAAATCACATTGCACTTGCTGTCACGGCCTAGAGGTAAGCATATACTTAGTCATCTCTCAATCTATGCATATTTCCTCGCACAATAATTTGGCCATATGTTCATAATCATGCATGGAATGTTTTCCCTCAATTAATTGCATTGTTTGAATCGTGTATCAAAAATCCTAGCCTTCATGCAGAAATTAGGGTTCTTGAGGTTTCTTCGTGATTTCATGTTTTATGTTTAATTTAAATGAAATTAAGTGTTATAGACATGATCGTGAGGTTGAGACGAGCATAATGATATGTGGATTGCATGATATGATTACGTATTCAGTGAGATTGGATGGAAAACGCAAATCAGCCAACACAGAAAAACGTGCGTGTTCTTGGTTGTGTTCTTGGCGCCTTTTTCACAAATTCAAATATTTGATTTTTGTGATTTTGTTTAATTGATTCAAAAATTAATTTCTCTCTGAGTTTTAATGATTTTGAGTTGATTCTTTTTTTAATAATTCACAAAAATGTTAAAATATTTTATTTTATCAAAAATCCCAAAAATATTATTTATTTCATATAATTGATATTTTTACAAAGAATTAATGTTTTAATTGTTTTTTGACATTTTAAATATTTTTTCTACATTGATTTTGCAACTTTTAATGCTTTCTAATTATTTTGTAAGTCAATACTTAATTTTTGAAGCATTAATCCAAAATCACAATTTGTTTTTCATATGTTAAACAATTTTGATCATTTTTAATTGAATTTTTATTCAATTAAATACATTTTTGAAAACAAATTAGGGTTTTGGGATTAATTCAACCCTCATAAATCATTTTCAAAACTCTTTGGGCCTCTTGAGAGAGTGTAAGACCCAACCCACTTGTACAGAAATATTTTTGGGCCTCATTCGTTGTATAAGTCCCTCTGTACATTTTCAAATAAACGACACGATCATCGCCTTTTGAAAAATAACCTTGGGCCTCTCCTTGTGCTATAAGACCCATTCAAAACACTTTGGGCCTCTAATAGAGTGTAAGACCCAATCCCCTTTTAACCAAAACATTTTGGGTCTCACTTATTGTATAAGTCCCTCCGCGTTAAAAGAAAACCTCGGCGCGATCGCCATTTCAAACGAAAAATCATCTGGGCCTACCCTCGAGTAGTAAGACCCATTTCTTTTCTTGAAACTCACTTGGGCCTCTAATAGAGTGTAAGACCCAATCCCTTTGTACAGAAAACCATTTTGGGCCTCAGTCACTTGTATAAGTCCCTCTGTACAAAATTCAAACAGTGCGCTCACTGATAAAACCCTGGGCCTCTCCTTGAGCTGTAAGCCCCAAATCTTTCTTTTTCAAAGCACTTTCTCCTTTGATTTTGAATATACTGTTGTTTTCAATCTTTCTTTGTTGAACAACTAACCAAACAGCATGGAAGCTCTACAACTGAGTAAGTGGTTATCGCTTTCATTTACCGCTTTCATATACATATAAACTGTATTGTGGTGCTGTTTCACTGTAAGTCTTCTTTCATAAACTCATATCGACTGTGTAATAATAGTATAGATATTTAGAGTTTCCCCGGCAACTACGTCTAGAACTAGGTGATGCCGTTTCATTTATTCGTAGAAATAGACAACTAGATCCCCCAATAGGATCACCAGATACAGTCTTCTCTCAGGCTGTCCTCATTAGGAATTGTCAAGAAACTCTACTCCCAGAGATGAATGTATTCTCCGTGAATGGCATCTTTGAGTTTCTTCCAAATTCTCGAACTTTCCTGACTTTGATCTATTCTCGGTGAATAGCATTGCCTTGAATTTCTCGGGGTTTGGGGACCCACGGGCTTCTTAAAAGCATCGGCCTCCTCTTGGGCATCGTACAAGGACCCACAGGCTTCCTAAAAGCAACCCTCGCCTCCTCTTGGGCTTAGTACAAGGACCTTACGTCTTCTTAGAAGTATTCACAGCCTCCTCTTAGGCTTCGTATAATGATCTCTTCCTCCAGGAATGATAGCCTCCTCTTGGGCTTAGTACAAGGACCCGTCGGCTTCTTAAAAGCTTTCAGCCTCCTCTTGGGCTTCGTACAAATTGTCCCGACGACCTCCTAGAGGTATAGGAACAGAACTTAGTCATCTTCATAGAACAGTCCTTTCAAAGAGTCTACTACTGTTTCTCAAAACATAGTACAAAAGATGAAACTCTAGACTTGGACGGTCTAATCTCCTTGAGTCTCAAAGACATTCTCAAGTGACCCATTCGTTAAATAGGAAGGAAACCCGCAGACTCGGACAGTCTCAATACCCTTCGGATTTCCCGTTTCCTCAAAGAAAAGGAAATATCCCGGATCCTTGAATCAAATCCTTGAGTACAACATTGCTCATATAAGAACTTATTTTCTCTTTAAAATCAGTATATTGGACCTATCACTTAACTAAGACAACATTTAGCCTCTCTCTCGGGCTTTGTACGAGACACATAAAGAGACTCCCTCGTTGAGTCGATCCCCCTTCGCCTCCATCTCGGGCTTTATACGAGATACAAAAAGATTCTTATTGAGTCAAATAAACAACAACCTCCATCTCGGGCTTCGTACGAGATACAAAAACTCTCTTGTTGAGTCAAATAGCCTCCATCTCGGGCTTCGTACGAGATACAAAAACTCTCTTGTTGAGTTAAATAGCCTCCATCTCGGGCTTTATACGAGATACCAAAAGATTCCATCGTTGAGTCAAAACCTTTTAGCCTCTCTCTCGGGCTTTGTACGAGATACATATTAGCCTCCTCTTAGGCTTTGTATAAGAAAACCACTGGTTGATCCAATCAACCTTTTAGCATCAAAGTTGTGCCTCGTTCACAGTACACAAACATCAACAACTCCTTTCCCTTCATCTAATCGCTGTAAGCGACAAGCCTCTAGATCATCTACATCCATGCCACTGTCCCTCTTTTAGCATGAGAAATTCCTAAGGAAAGATAGCATTGCTCTATACTGAGTTAAAGTCTTCTCCTTCAGGTTAAAACCTCCTTTAAAGGAAATTATGGCATTGTCGGATCCACAACTCCCGGTTAAAGTAATTCTCCTTTATAAACAGTTGTGACATACAACCCCCTCTTTAGAGATGACAAATTCTCCCTAAAGACAACACCCTTTTAGCTTCATATCTTGGGCTTTGAACAAGATACAAATAGACTTTTCGCTTCACGTCTTGGGCTTCGAACAAGACACCAAAAACAACCATTTCCTCCCATAGAATAGGAGGAACTACGAACGCTCTGATTTCCCTGTTTCGGTAAACTGGAATACGTAGGCATAAGATTGAAAGAAAAATCTTAGCAAGCACACTAAACAAAAAACCCAAATCCCATATCAAAAGCAGTAATTCAAAAACATCAGTCCTAACATCCTAATCCTTGTTCCCCGCCAGAAACCCTCTTCCTAGATAAAAAGAAAGAAACCAGTATTGGCGAAAATACAAATAACCAGTACAAAGCCCCCCCCCCCACATTGATAGCATCCGTAACCTAACAGACCGCTGTTTAAACTCAGTATGCAAAGCAGGGTTAATTGGAGACATCTAATTCCCTTCCTTCATCAGCTTTAATAGGATAAAAAATGAATCGACCTGTGGTTTAAGCTCAAACCGCAGAGAGCGACCAGCGCTTAAGAACCGCGTCCAAAATCGCTCGCTACAGCTCCCGATCTCCACTGTAACGCCCCAGTCAATTTTGTCAGTTTTGTCTTTTTAATTAATTGAGTTGTTTTGAGTATTTTATTATTATATTATTTTATTTCTGACTTTTATATGAAAATATGTTATTTTCTATCGTGATTATATTTTATCGCATTTTGGGAGCGTTTGCGAGATATTTGAGTGTAGGGGTATTTTGGTCATTTTGCTTTATTTTGTTAAGTTAAGAATATAATAGAAATAGAAAAAGAGAAGAAGAAAAGTAGAGAGAAAGAAGAAGAGGAGAAAAAGAGAGAAATTGGAAAAGAAGAAAATCAATCTCCTGACTTTATCAAACACGATTAAATCGGGTAAGGGTGCGAAACACGATTATACTATGTTTGTGTATGATTATGTATGTGTGTGCTGGTATGTTTTCTTGTCTTTACATAGCTTTTGAATTCTAGGTTGGAAATGAGAAATATGTTTAGAAATCGATGTTTTCGCGGTTGGAAATTGACGTAAATGTGGTAGAATGCTTGTTGCCATGATTAGATTAGGTTCTGATTGATATATGTTGATTTGGAAATGTTTTGGTTGGAAAAAATATCATTTTCGGTTATGTAACAGCGCTATAGAATTTCTGAGTTTTCGCAGGTTCGCCTAGCGAACCTGGGGCGAAGCAGTAGCGAATGAATTTTCGCGGGTTCGCCTAGCAAACCAGTTAGCGAAGGTCAGCGAAGGTTCGCTACGTTGTTCGCCTAGCAAACTTTATATGTTTTTGGTTCTGGTTGGTTCTGCCTTGGTTCGCCAAGGGGTTCGCCTAGCGAACTTTGTGTCTGTTTTTAGCTGATAGTGGGTTCGCTGGACATTCGCCTAGCGAAGGTGGTAGCGAATGCTCGCTAGAGGGTTCGCCTAGCGAACATGGATGTTTGTGCAATTTTGTTTTCATGCTAACTTTTGATCTGTGGTTCGGTTTGAGGTGTGGGTTGATGCGTTAGAAAGCTTATAAAATGTTCTTTCTTATGATGATGGTTTTGAGATTGTTGGTCGATTAAATTATGTCGGGAATTTGGAATGTGTGGTTTGTTGACTTTTACCATTTTAATGATGTGCATTTGACGTGTTATTATGCAACATGCTTGTGAGATGAATTGTATGACTTATGTGCTGTTGTGAAATGAAGATGCACGTGATATATGTTGTGATGATGAATTGTGGCCTAAGGGCAAGAAAATGCAATGTGTGGTATTTGTTGATATATGCATGATTATGGGATGTGTATATGTGTGCATTTTAAATGTCATGAGTCATTGTATGCCAAGCATCATGATATGCATTCTTGTGACGTTGTGAGCGACGGATTGATTCCAGAGGGAATCCGCTATAACATCGTGCGCCTTAAAAATAAGAGGACTGAAAGTGATCTGATCAGATCGTGCGCCTTAAAAATAAGAGGACCGAAAGCGATGATTATAGACAATCGTGTGCCTATGTGGGGTGTGAGCGATCGGGTCGTGTGCCCGTGTGGGGTGTGAGCGATCCATAAACGTCGTGTGCCCGTGTGGGGTGTGAGCGACGGGGAACATCGTATGCCCGACGGGGAGTTACACTAAGTAACGAGCGATGTTTCCAGCAGAGTTCTTGAGTGAACTAGTGATGAGAAATGTTGGAAGTCGGTACCGCATATGCATTGCATAGAGTCGTTGTATCGGTCTATGTGCATTTGCATAAATCATGGATTAAATGTGTATGGAATTGTGAATGTGATGAGATGGAATATGTATACTTGTATTGATGATGAGTGTATTGTGTATGACTGATGTGTATTGGTATTGGATACCTGAGAATTGTACTGTGTTGTGTTGTATTTGATTGTGGTGCATTTGTGGTGAGAATATTTTACTTGTGCATTTCTGTGTTAATATATAATTATATGCAACTGTATTATGATTGTGTTTCTCACCCTTCTGCTGTTTTATAATGCTCTATGAGGCATTGCAGATTAAAGTTGCTGGAGGTCTTTTTGTGAAGCTTAGGTCTTCATTCTTTTGTCAGTCGGCTCTGATATATGACACCGGGTAGTCGGGGGTAATCGAGTGTGATTATTTGTATTATGTATATGTGTCTTTTGGATTGTACTTGTGTGACTTTGTATATGATAGATACACTTTGTATGATATATATATATATATATATATATATATATATATATATATATATATATATATATATATGAGATTTCAGTACAGATTTTCCGCTTTTATTCTATATTTGAATTGTGGGTAGTAGGAACCAAGTTCCTCTGTTAATTGCTACCTGATTGTTGCATATCTTTATGGGCAGGTTTATGCGTGTTTTGTTTCAAATTGATGTGACCCCTCGGTCTATGCTGTGGATGTTTTAAATATACTCTGATGAAATTTTGAATTTTTTTACCGCTTTATTATTTGGGGGTATAGATTGGGGGTGTTACATTAAGTGGTATCAGAGCCAGTCCGTGTCAGTTCGTGTCTGGTTGTGTCAGTTCTTGTCGGTCTTGGTGTTTCGATGAGCTGTTTGTTTAACCGTAGTTTCTGTTATTGGAAATGAACAGATTATGGCTGGTAGGAATGATGCTGCGTTGGCTGCTGCTATACAAGCTATGGCTCGGGCTGTGCAGGGTGCACCTAATGCTCCTGGTAATGAGGAATTCAGGAAGAACAAGCCGCCTGTCTTTAAAGGGAGACATGATCCTAATGGTGCACAGATTTGGTTAAAAGAGATTGAAAGGATTTTCTGAGTTATGGATTGTGATCGAGTTCTTGGAATTGAAACAAGGTAATATGTCTGTTGTTGATTATACTGCTAAGTTTGTGGAGCTTGTGCAGTTTTATCCTCATTATGTTGAAGCGACTGCAGAGTTTTCTAAGTGTGTGAAGTATGAGAGCGGATTGCATCCTGAGATTAAGCAGGCAATCGGTTATCAAAGGATAAGAAGGTTTTCTGATTTGGTGGAATGTTGTAGGATTTATGAAGAGGATAGTAAGGCTCGTTCTACTCACTATAAGAGTGTGAGCGAGAGGAAAGGGAAGCAACAGTTCCGTAGTGGTCCGTATGTAACACCAGTTGATAAGGGTAAACCAAGGAGTAATTTTGATCGAAGGTCAAGTGGTGGAGGTATGTCTGGTCCTCTGAGGTGTTATAGGTGTGGTGATGTGGGACATCGTCAGTTCGAATGTAAGAAAGATTTGAGGAAGTGTTCTAATTGTGGAGGTGTAGGACATGTAACGGCTGAGTGCAAAAGGAAGAATGTGGCGAAGTGTTTCAACTGTGGTGACCCTGGTCATATTAGCACGAAGTGTCCAAAACCGAAGCAAGTTTCATCTGGTGGGAAATTTTTTGCATTGGCGGGGACTCAGACTACTAATGCAGATCGTCTGATCAGAGGTACTTGTTTTATTAATAGTACGCCTTTAGTTGCTATTATTAATACTGGAGCGACTCATTCGTTTATTTCGTCTGAGTGCGCTAAGCGTTTGAATCTTGTGTTATCTTTGATGGATGGTGATATGGTTATTGATACTCCAGCAATGGGGTCAGTAACTACTTCTTTGGTTTGTTTAAGTTGTTCGTTGACCATTTATGGTAAAGACTTTGAGATGGATTTAATGTGTTTGCCGTTGGAGGGTTTAGATGTGGTTCAGGGAATGAATTGGTTGCAATTCAATAGGGTTCATATTGATTGTTATCATAAGCTAGTAAGGTTTCCTTCTCTTGAAGAAGATGAAGATTCGAGTTTCTTATCTACCAAAGAGTTGAAGAAACTTTTGGCGGATGAAGCTCAGTTGTTTGGGTTGTTTGCATCGTTGACTGTGGATAGTCAAGTGTCGTTTGATGTGTTTCCTGTTGTGTGTGAATTTCCGGAAGTGTTTCCTGAGGATATTTTAGACTTGCCGCCAGAGAGAGAGGTGGAGTTTTCGATAGATCTAGTTCCTAGTACTAGACCTGTTTCTATGGCACCTTATCGTATGTCGGCCTCTGAGTTGGTTGAGTTAAAGAAAGAGTTGAATGAATTGTTGGAGAAGAGGTTTGTGAGGCCAAGTGTTTCTCTTTGGGGTGCTCCAGTTTTGTTGGTGAAAAAGAAAGATGGAAGTATGCGATTGTGTGTTGATTATCTCCAGTTGAATAAGGTGACGATTAAGAATAAGTATCCTCTTCCAAGAATTGAAGATTTGATGGATCAGTTGGTTGGTGCTTGTGTGTTCAGTAAGATTGACTTGAGATCGGGGTATCATCAGATTAGGGTGAAAGAGGAAGATATTCAGAAGATGGCTTTTAGGACACGTTACGGTCATTATGAATATTCTGTGATGCCGTTCGGGGTTTCTAATACGCCAGGTGTGTTTATGGAGTACATGAATCGTATTTTCCACGAGCATTTGGATCGATTTGTTGTTGTGTTTATTGATGACATATTGATTTATTCTAAGTCTCGGGAGGAGCACGCGGAGCATTTGCGTATTGTTTTGCAGGTTTTAAAGGAAAAGAAGCTTTTTGCCAAATTGTCCAAGTGTGAATTTTGGTTGTCGGAGGTGAGTTTTCTTGGACACGTAATTTCAGGTAATGGTATTGTTGTGGATCCATCTAAAGTAGAAGCGGTTCTACAATGGGAGGCTCCGAGATCTGTTACTGAAATTCAAAGCATTTTGGGTTTGGTTGGATATTATCAAAGGTTCATTGAAGGTTTTTCTAAGCTAGCACTTCCTTTGACCCAGTTGACTTGTAAAGGGCAAGCGTTCATTTGGGATATTCGGTGTGAGGAAAGTTTTAATGAGCTGAAGAGAAGATTGACGACAGCTCTGATTTTGATTTTGCCGAATCCTATTGAACCGTTTGTGGTGTATTGTGATGCGTCTTTGATTGGTCTAGGTGGGGTGCTAATGCAAGACGGTAAGGTCGTGGCGTATGCTTCGAGGCAGTTGAGAGTGCATGAGAAGAATTACCCTACGCATGACTTGGAGTTAGCAGCTGTGGTGTTTGTATTGAAAATTTGGAGGCATTATCTTTTTGGTGCGAGGTTTGAAGTCTTTAGTGATCACAAAAGTTTGAAATATCTGTTTGATCAAAAGGAGTTGAATATGAGGCAACGAAGATAGTTGGAATTTTTGAAGGACTACGACTTTGGCTTGAATTACCATCCGGGTAAAGCTAATGTGGTAGCCGATGCGTTGAGTCGGAAATCGTTGCATATGTCCGCTTTAATGGTTAAGGAGTGGGAGCTTTTGGAATCGTTTAGAGATTTGAGTTTGGTATGTGAAGTGACGTCGGATAGTGTGAGGCTGGGTATGTTGAAGGTTACTAATGATTTTCTGATGACGGTAAGTGAGAAATAGAAGTTGGATGTGAAATTGGTGGATTTGATGTTGGTTGGCGGAAAAGATGCGAGTGGTGATTTTCAAGTGGATGTTAATGGTGTGTTGAGGTTCCGTGGGCGAATTTGTATTCCGGACGATTCGGATTTGAAATGGATGATTTTGGAAGAAGGACACCAGAGTAATTTGAGTATACATCCGGGGGTGAACAAGATGTACCAAGATTTGAAAGAGATTTTCTGGTGGTCTGGATTGAAAAGAGATGTGGCTCAGTTTGTGTATGCTTGTTTGACGTGCCAGAAGTCGAAGGTAGAACATCAGAGGCCTAGTGGTTTGTTGCAACCGTTGGATATTCCGGAATTAAAATGGGATAGCATTTCTATGGATTTTGTAACGGGGTTGTCGAATACTCAGCGAGGGCGTAATTCTATTTGGGTGGTTGTGGATAGACTGACTAAATCGGCTCGTTTCATTCCGATTGCCATCAGTTTTTCTTTGGAGCGGTTAGCTGAGATTTATATCAATGTGATTGTGAAGTTGCATGGGGTTCCATTAAGTATTATTTCGGATCGAGAGCTAAGGTTTACCTCAAGATTTTGGGAAAGTTTACAGAAGGCGTTGGGTTCTAAATTGAGATTGAGTTCGGCTTATCATCCGCAGACGGATGGGCAGACGGAAAGAACGATTCAGTCTTTGGAAGATTTGTTGCGAGCGTGTGTTTTGGAACAAGGTGGTGCGTGGGATAGTTATCTTGCGTTGGTGGAATTCACGTATAATAACAGTTTCCATTCTAGTATTGGAATGGCACCGTTTGAAGCATTGTATGGACGGAGATATCGAACACCGTTGTGTTGGCATGAATCTGGTGAGAGTTCGGTGGTTGGGCCGGAATTGATTCAACAGACTACAGAAAAAGTGAAGCTTATTCGTGAGAAAATGAAGGCTTCTCAGAGTAGGCAAAAGAGTTATCATGATTGTAGAAGGAAAGATCTCGAGTTTCAAGAGGGCGATCATGTATTTTTGAGAGTTACGCCGGTAACGGGTGTTGGTCGTGCATTGAAATCGAAGAAACTTACTTCTCGGTTTATTGGTCCTTACCAGATATCTGCGAGAGTGGGTGTTGTGGCTTATAGGGTGGCGTTGCCGCCGAGTCTGTCGAATTTGCATGATGTGTTCCATGTTTCACAGCTTTGGAAGTATATTTCGGATCCGTCGCATGTGATTCCGATGGATGAGGTTGAGGTAAGGGAGAACCTTACGGTTGAGGCATTACCCGTTAGGATTTTGGATCGCGAGGTGAAGCGGTTAAGGGGCAAGGATATCACACTTGTGAAGGTAGCGTGGGGAGGCGCTGCTGAGGGCAATTTGACTTGGGAGTTGGAGAGTCGGATGTGGGAGTCGTATCCAGAGTTGTTCTTCTAAGGTAATATTTTCGAGGACGAAAATTTCTAAGTGAGGGAGAGTTGTAATGCCCCAGTCAGTTTTGTCAGTTTTGTCTTTTTAATTAATTGAGTCGTTTTGAGTATTTTATTATTATATTATTTTATTTCTGACTTTTATATAAAAATATGTTATTTTCTATCGTGATTATATTTTATCGCATTTTGGGAGCGTTTGCGAGATATTTGAGTGTAGGGGTATTTTGGTCATTTTGCTTTATTTTGTTAAGTTAAGAATATAATAGAAATAGAAAAAGAGAAGAAGAAAAGTAGAGAGAAAGAAGAAGAGGAGAAAAAGAGAGAAATTGGAAAAGAAGAAAATCAATCTCTCGACTTTATCAAACACGATTAAATCGGGTAAGGGTGCGAAACTCGATTATATTATGTTTGTGTATGATTATGTATGTGTGTGCTGGTATGTTTTCTTGTCTTTACATAGCTTTTGAATTCTAGGTTGGAAATGAGAAATATGTTGAGAAATCGATGTTTTCGTGGTTGGAAATCGATGTAAATGTGGTAGAATGCTTGTTGCCATGATTAGATTAGGTTCTGATTGATATATGTTGATTTGGAAATGTTTTGGTTAGAAAAAATATCATTTTGGGTTATGTAACAGCGCTGCAGAATTTGTGAGTTTTCGCAGGTTCGCCTAGCGAACCTGGGGCGAAGCAGTAGCGAATGAATTTTTGCGGGTTCGCCTAGCGAACCAGTTTGTGAAGGTCAGCGAAGGTTCGCTACGTTGTTCGCCTAGCGAACTTAATATGTTTTTGGTTCTGGTTGGTTCGCCAAGGGGTTCGCCTAGCGAACTTTGATCTGTGGTTCGGTTTGAGGCGTGGGTTGATGCGTTAGAAAGCTTATAAAATGTTCTTTCTTATGATGATGGTTTTGAGATTGTTGGCCGATTAAATTATGTCGGGAATTTGGAATGTGTGGTTTGTTGACTTTTACTGTTTTAATGATGTGCATTTGACGTGTTATTATGCAACATGCTTGTGAGATGAATTGTATGACTTATGTGCTGTTGTGAAATGAAGATGCACGTGATATATGTTGTGATGATGAATTGTGGCCTAAGGGCAAGAAAATGCAATGTGTGGTATTTGTTGATATATGCATGATTATGGGATGTGTATATGTGTGCATTTTAAATATCATAAGTCATTGTATGCCAAGCATCATGATATGCATTCTTGTGACGTCGTGAGCGACGGATTGATTCCAGTGGGAATCCGCTATAACATCGTGTGCCTTAAAAATAAGAGGACTGAAAGTGATCTGATCGGATCGGGCGACTTAAAAATAAGAGGACCGAAAGCGATGATTATAGACGATCGTGTGCCTATGTGGGGTGTGAGCGATCGGGTCGTGTGCCCGTGTGGGGTGTGAGCGATCCATAAACGTCGTGTGCCCATGTGGGGTGTGAGTGACGGGCAGCATCGTATGCCCGACGGGGAGTTACACTAAGTAACGAGCGATAGTTCCAGCAGAGTTCCTGAGTGAACTAGTTATGAGAAATGTTGGAAGTCGGTACCGCATATGCATTGCATAGAGTCGTTGTGTCGGTCTCTGTGCATTTGCATAAATCATGGATTAATTGTGTATGGAATTCTGAATGTGATGAAATGGAATATGTATAATTGTATTGATGATGAGTGTATTGTGTATGAATGATGTGTATTGGTATTAGATACCTGAGAATTGTACTGTGTTGTGTTGTATTTAATTGTGGTGCATTTGTGGTGAGAATATTTTACTTGTGCATTTCTTTGTTAATATATAATTATATACAACTGTATTATGATTGTGTTTCTCACCCTTCTGCTATTTTATAATGCTCTATGAGGCATTGCAGATTAGAGTTGCTGAAGGTCTTTTTGTGAAGCTTAGGTCTTCATTCTTTTGTCAGTCGGCTCTGATATGTGACACCGGGTAGTCGGGGTGATCGAGTGTGATTATTTGTATTATGTATATGTATCTTTTGGATTGTACTTGTGTGACTTTGTATATGACAGATACACTTTGTATGATATATATATATATATATATATATATATATATATATATATATATATATATATGAGATTTCAGTACAGATTTTCCGCTTTTATTCTGTATTTGAATTGTGGGTAGTAGGAACCAAGTTCCTCTGTTAATTGCTACCTTATTGTTGCATATCTTTATGGGCAGGTTTATGCGTATTCTGTTTCAAGTTGATGTGACCCCTTGGTCTATGTTGTGGATGTTTTAAATATACTCTGATGATATTTTGAATTTTGTTACCGCTTTATTATTTGGGGGTATAGATTTTGGGTGTTACATCCACCATAGGATATGAGCACACCAAAAATCCTCACCATCACCATAGGTAACGCTTCACAGATTCCCACCTGGAACCAGCTTCTCGCACCCAATCCCCACCATATGATTGAGGCTCACTAAAAACGGACCACCGTCCAAACACCATGATGCATGATTCATGAATGACATACAATAACAACATAATGTACAATGATATTCAACTTAACCAATGTACCACACCAATACTTCCCACCACACACCATACATATACTAAAAGTATTCGGCAATAATAATATAGTAACACAACAGGTAATAACGCATCATCCATGCACATTACTACACCACAACATACAAACCACATACCATGAAACACAATTATGCACCATTTAAATCATTTTCGGGTACTGAAATTATTTTTAAATTAAAGTACATTGCATCAGCTTTCTAACGCTTCAAACAAAACCTTAATCGGACACCCAAAACTCAAGTTATGAATTGCTTAAGTTTGACATAGCAGGTGTAACCGTTTACATCATAACCATAAATAATGAGCAAGACTTTCCTAGTGTAAACGATTACACCAAAACTGGTAACCGGTTGCCCCCCTCCCACACAAAATGCCCAAATCACCCTTAAAAAAAATCAGTTTTCTACAAAACTGTGTTACGATAATCAGGTTTCGAAATATCCCAAAAAACCCCCAATTTTTCATAGAAAGTCATATACTCATGTTTCACACTCTAAACCCCATCAACATACAATATCCCCATTATTCACCTATTCCGCCATTCATCAAAACATACATCATAATAGCAACATCACACATATTAGATAATTCACAACACAGAGAAGAAAAATGTGATTAAGAGAAACAAAATAACCCACCCGCATGTTATCATACAATCCTATATACAATAGGAAGTCTCACCCTTACCTAAGATTTTCTCTAGCAAAGATTCCTTCAAACTTTAACAATGGTGCCCTTCTAAGACTCACCTCCTTTGCCCCTGCCTTTTTCTCCTTTTCTCCAAAAAATTTAAGTACAATCGAAGACTGATTATTCTCCCTTCTCTCTTTTCCTTATAAACCCCTTTTTACTAGGCTTTTTCACCTCTACCCTCACTTACTCCTCTAAATCTCTATTATGTCCTCATTGTTCTCCTAAATGTCAACTTTATCCCTTATTTCTCTATTTTCCTATTTTAATTAAATAAGTCGCAAAAATCATTTTTATTATAATTATTAAATAATTCTATTAATTTTAAATTACTCCACTCATATCTAATTACTCTCCACACCCCTCTACCTTATGTCCACACACCCAACCATACAAGATAATTTAATTATTAATATTTATCAATCAAATAAATCACACAAAATTCATAAGAATACAAATAAATGATATAATCTAAAAGGGGGTGTTACAACTCTTCCCCACTTAGAATATATTTGTCCTAAAAATTTTACCTGGTCCGAACAACTCCGGATACGCCTCTTGTATCCCACTCTCCAACTCCCACATCATGTTCCCTTTGGCAGCTCCTCCCCAAACTACATTCACGAGAGAAACATCTTTGCCTTGCAACTTTTTCAATTCACGGTCTTTGACCCTCACTAGTAAAGTCTCAACCGTAAGATTATCCCTTACTTGCACATCATCCATCAGAACCACATGAGATGGATCTGAAACATACTTCAGAAGTTGTGAGACATGGAATACGACATGCAAATTCAAAATATTAGGTGGCAACGCCACTCTATAAGCAACCACTTCAATCCTCTCGGAAATCTAATATGGACTGATAAACCGAGGAGTAAGCTTTCTCGATTTCAAAACATGTCTGACACCAGTCACTGGAGTGACTCTCAAGAATTTATAGTCTCCCTCTTGAAACTCAAAGTCCTTCCTTCTCTTATCATGGTAACTCTTCTTCCTACTCTCTGAAGTTTTCATCTTTTCTTAAATTAACTTTACCTTTCCAATAGTCTGCTGGAAAATCTCAGGCCCAAGGACTACATTCTCACTTGATTCATGCCAACACAAAGGTGTCCTAGACCTCCAACCATACAGTGGTTCAACGGGTGCCATTCCAATGCTAGAATAGAAACTATTGTTATAAGTGAACTCTATTATTGGTAGATGACTATCCCAAGCACCCCCTTGCTCAAGGACACAAGCTCTTTACATATCCTCCAAGGACTGAATAGTTCTCTCTGTCTGACCATCTATTTATGGATGATAGGCAGAACTGAACTTCAGCTTAGAACCCAAAGCCTCCTGCAAAACCCTCCCAAAATTTAGATGTAAACCTCAGATCTCTATCAGAAACAATACTCGACGGAACTCCATGCAATTTTACAATTAGTCTTATGTATATCTTTGCCAACTTCTGCAAAGGAAAACTGATGTTAATCGAAATAAAATATCCTAATTTCGTCATTCTATCAACCACCACCCAAATTGCATCATGCCCTCTAAGAGTATTTGGTAATCCTGTCACAAAGTCCATCGAAATGCTATCTCATTTCCTCTCCAGAATGTCTAACGGTTGCATCAATCTTTCAGGCTTCTGGTGCTCAACCTTTGACTTCTAGCAAGTCAAGCACGCATACACAAACTGCGCCACATCACACTTCAGAACAGACCACCAAAATATCTTTTTCAGATCCCGATACATCTTAGTAGCTCTTGGTTGGAAACTCAAGTTACTTCTATGACTTTCTTATAAAATCATCTTCTTCAACTAAGGATTATCAGGAATACAAATCCTACCTCGGAATTTCAACACACCTTGCTCATCCACTTTAAAATCACTCCCTTCAACATGATTGCTCCCAATCATCAAGTCCACCATCTTCACATCCAACTTCTGACTCTGTTTAATATTATTAAGAAAATCATTATTTACCTTGAACATACCCAACATCACGCTTTACGGTGTTAGCTCACAGACTAAACGCAAGTCTCTGAACTGCTCAATAAGTTCCAACTCTTTAACCATCAAAGTAGACATATGCAAAGACTTTCGACTTAAAGCATCGGCCACGATATTAGCCTTACCGGAGTGATAATTCAAGCCAAAATCATAATCCTTGAAAAATTCTAACCATCTTCGTTGCCTCATATTCAATTCCTTCTAATCAAACAGATATTTTAAACTCTTGTGATCACTGAATACCTCGAATATGGAACCATAAAGATAATGTCTCCAATTCTTTAACACAAACATCACTGCAACAAACTCTAAATCATGAGTAGCATAGTTTTTGTTATGCACCCTCAGTTTCCGTGAAGCATAAGCCTCTACCTTGTGGTCTTGCATCAGCACACCATATCTTAGACGCATCAGAATACACTACAAACAATTCATTAGGATCTGAAAGAATCAAAACTGGAGTTGTAGTCAGTCTCTTCTTCAGTTCTATAAATCTTTCTTCAAAATGGATGTCCTAAACAAACACTTTTCCTTTACAAGTCAGCTGGGTTAATGGAAGTGTTAACTTAGAAAAACCTTCAATAAACCTGCGTAGTAACCATCCAAGCCCAAAAAGTTTAGAATCTCAGTAACCGACTTAGAAGCCTCCCATTGTAGTAGTGCATCTACTTTGGACGGATCCACAATGATACCATCACCGAAAATAATATGGCCAAGAAAACTAACCTCTTGCAACCAGAATTCCCACTTTGACAACTTTGCCTATAACTTCTTCTCTTTCAACACTTCCAACACAATCTGCAAATGCTCGACATGCTATTCATTCGACTTGGAATATATCAAAATATCATCGATGAAACTACCACGAACTGATCTAGATAAGCATGAAATATATGATTCATATCTTCCATAAACACTTTAGATGCATTGGAAATGCCGAACGACATCGCCAAATATTCATAGTGCCCATACCGCGTTCTAAAAGTCGTCTTCTGAATATCCTCATCCTTCACCTGACTCTGATGGTAACTCGACCTTAAGTCAGTGTTGCTGAAAACACGCGCACTTACCAGTTGATCCATCAAATCATCTATCCTTGAAAGTGGATACTTGTTCTTGATCGTTACTTTATTCAGTTTTTGGCAATTCATGCACAAACTCATACTACCATCTTTCTTCTTTACAAACAACACCGGAGCTCCCAAGGTGACACACATGGTCTCACAAATTTCTTTTCCAGCAAATCTTCTAATTGCTTTTTCAATTCTGCTAATTCCAACACCGACATCATGTATGGTGCCATAGAAATAGGTCTGGTACCAGGGAAAAGATCAATAGATAACTCCACCTCTCTCTCTAGCAGTATATCCGAAATATCATCCAGAAGCACATCTAGAAATTCACACACTATCGACAATTCTTCAATTATAGCTTAACTTTTAATAGATAAAGACGCAAACAACGCAATCACCTGAGCTTTATCTTGCAAAAGCTCTTTCAACTGCATAGGACATAAGAAACCAGCTTCCTCTTCCTCAGTAGGAGCAAGAAAGCGTATTGATTTGTTATAACAATTTATATGAACATGATTGAACTCCAGCCGATTTATTCCCAAGATTACATCAAGATCCATCAGCGACAAGCATACAAGATCAACACCAAAATCTCTATAAAAAATTGACAGAGGACAGTTCAAACAAACCAAAGAAGTAGTCACCGATCCCTTAGCAGGAGTGTCAATAACCATCTCATTATTCATGGAGGACACTACAAGGCCCAACCTTTTCACACAATCAAGAGCAATAAACAAGTGAGTAGCACCATTATCAATAATAGAAATCAAAGGAGTACTATTAATGTAACATATACATCTAATCAACCTGTCGTCACTGGAAGTCTGGGTCTTCGACAGAGCAAACACCTTTCCTCCAGGTTGAGCTTGCTTCGGCTTTTGGAAATGTGTACTTATGTGTCTTGGTTTGCCACAATTGTAGCAATTCACCACATTAGCTTTACAATTAATAACCAGACGTCCTGTCTTTCCACACCGAAAAAACATCTTCATATCACCTGTGCACTCATTGGCGGGATGATCCAGCTCACCACACCTAATACCATTAAGAGGAGTTGGAGCACCTCCCCCACTTGGCCTCTTACCATCAGCAAACTTTTGTTTACCCTTCTCAACTGGAGCACTATAAGACTTCCTACAATTCAGATGTTGTTTCCCTCTCATCTCGCTCAAACTCTTACAGTGAGTTGACCGAGCCTTCCTATCACTCTCGTAGATTCTACAATTATTTATATTGCTAATAAGTATTGTTATTTATTTGTTGAATTCTATTGATAAGCTTACCGAAACATTCGTTTATTATGTCAAAAAAGGCAATATGGTTCATTCATCAAACTTTCCTCGTCAAAAGAAGAGGGCTAGAGGTGCCACGACCATGTCACAGTTTATTGGCACTATAGAAGCTGGTAAGAAGTGCGAGGTTGATTTTGATGAAATTACATTTTCCACTAGTGGAAAGAATGCTGCATAATTCATTAGTTATGTATCTTAACTTTCTCGTAGTAAGGTTAATATAAATGAAGAAACATACAAAGACGTAAGTGAAGTTGTGAAGACTATGATTTGAAATGAAATCACATTATTTAAAATTTAAAAAAATTCTTTGTAAGTTATATTTTCCTTAACATCCATATATACCAATTATCATACCTCGAAGCGCAATCACACGCCTGCGGGATGGACTTAACAGAGTCGCCACCGATTTTAATTTATTCCCATAGAGGGAAAGAGAAAATATTGAATAAAAACCCCTAAAAGAAAGGATAAGATATGGTCATCTCAACCAATGTCTGAGTTCGGGAGTCGGTTACGCAAGGGGAAGGTGTTAGCACCCCCTCACGTCCGTTGTACTCAACGGAAACCATTTAGTTAGGATTGAACGAATGTTAGCTTAAGGATTACTTCTGATCTTCTACTTATTTGAATGGGAAAAGAGAGAGAGAGAGAGAGAGAGAGAGAGAGAGAGAGAGAGAGAGAGAGAGAGAGAGAGAGAGAAATGATTATTATTAAGAGAGAGGAAACCTAAAGAGGTTTTTATTATTAGGGAGCTCGCCAAGACTTCGTAGTCTCGTGCCTACGTATCCTTACAAGGATGGAATCAGAGTAATCGTAGTTCAGATAAACTTTGTTGGTTAATTTTAGCAAAAGCTAAGTTGTATTAATCAACGTAAGAACTTTGTTTTACCCAAAACAAGTGAGGAGTGGACATTTTCACCACATTTAATGGACTTTCAAATCTCATTCGTGCCACTTATCTCAACTCAATGGTTGTAAACAAAACACTGTACTAGTGTTTATTAAGACAACATATCTTTCATTTTGAAAAGTTCTTTGGTCTTATTAAATATGTTGAAGATTTATTTAAGAAAATACACTTGATGACAATCAAGGTTTGCTCATGATTATGAGATTTTTATTAGGAAAGTACACTTGATGATAATCAAGGTTTGTTCATAATTGAGTAGATGTTTTGGTATCTCGAAGATAATCAAGGTTTATCTATGGCAATGGAGGTTTAAGTATAGTTTAGATATATGAGGAACATTTGATGATGATCAATTATTCAAAGAGTTTGGGCAAGAGTATTGAACTCTAACAGTCTCTTTCATTCAAGATTGATTAAGAAAATTGTTTGTGGACCATGAACATTGATAGTGATCAATGGCTCAATGATTTGTGCTAGAGTGATAGACTCCAACACCTCTTGGTCCAAGGTTATTTGTTAAGCGTTTTAAAGATGAAAGAAGAGAAAAATTGGCTACCTCAATGTGCAAGACTTGAGACCAATCTTTCAAGGATTTTGCTAGAATGCTAGATTCCAATAATCCTTTTCTTTCAAGTTTATTTTAAAAGAGTATTTATATATTTTGAAGTATTTTAGTTATCCTTGAAGAAGGAAGAAGTCTTGAAATGGCTCTTGACAAAGGGGAAAAATTCAAGGGGGCACTTGATAAAGGACCTAAAGTTTATTAGGTTACTTGATGAAGAGTCAAAGGTTTGTTAGGGAACTTGGTAAAGGGTCAAAGGTTTTCTTATGAGTAGTTAAAATTTGTAGGGTTAATTTTGGACTTGTTTGATGTTTGGGTTGTGGATTAGGATTTGAAGAAACTTTGATAATCTTGATGAAGATTAGGGTTTTATGAAAGGTTCATGATCGAGATGAGGATTATGGTTGATGAAAGGTTGGGGTATTATGAGAAGTTATAGTCTTGATGAAGATTAAGGTTTAATGAGGGGTTGATAATCTTGATGAAGATTAGGATTTGATAAGAGGTTGGTAATCTTGATGAAGATTAAGGTTTGATGAGAGGTTGGTTATGACAACACCACCTGCTCATATATAATTTACAAATCCAATAAGTTATATCTTCTACCCTAAAGTTAGGTTAGGGTGGTATGACTTGACAAAGTTATGGGAGAAATGTTTTGTGATAAGGGTTACTCTTAGGGGAACAAAGAGTTTACAAGCTATATTGATGAGACATCATCTAAGGATGACTTGAAAAATTCGCAAGGGGAATGGTATGAAAATAATCAACCAAAGCGAACAAAAATTTCACAAGTTTTATAGATGAAAACAATATCTAAAGATGACTTGAAAAAGTCATGGGGAAACAAACATGTTAACCACAAAAGAGAGACACACATACATTCACAAGGATGAGACGTCATCAAAGTTTAATGGCATATTTACAATTATTGTTTCAAACTTCACACTCATGGTATATCATGCATTAGGTTCATGTTCATCACAAATATTCATATCACAAGGTTGATTTAAACGTGGTAAGAAAGTCAAGCATGCTTCTTAAACAAGGTTAGTGCAACAAAGCATTTATTCCTTAAACAAGGCATGCTTTTTAAATTTAATTAATAAATGAAATGAATAAAAGAATAAAATATAAAATAAAAATTAAGTTTTAACAATAAAAGAATGTTGGAATAAATAATGTGTTTGGTCTTTATTTTTAAAAGAGAAAAAAATTGATTAAATGAAAAAAGAAAATATAAAAGAAATAAATAAATAAAGAAATAAAATAAAAAGAAATAGAAATTAGAGAAAGAGAAAAGGAGAGGAAACGAAGTAAAAAAGGGGGGGACGCTGGGATCGAGCCCAGATCCCTTCAATCAATACACAACACAACAACCAACTGAGGCAAGGCGCGCGCCTTGTGAAGCATTCACCAACAAAACATAATATATTTAACTTTCTTTTTAAATATGAAAAATGGCGCCACACCATTGTTGTCTTCCCCACGAGTTTCATCATCATCATCCATAATTCAAATTACTACTTTCTTATTTCTCAACCAAATTGAACAAGTTAATATACAATTTTGATCAGAATTTCCTAAGGAACTCAACCATGCCATTCAATTTCATTTATATTCACCCTAGCTCTTGAAATCAATGGAAAACCAGAAGAACCCTAATTTTTCTAACTAAAATTAAATTGCATACAAGCATGATCAATTAACACAAGCATAGGGCTTTCAATCCTCACATCATGGCAAGCATATTGGTAACAAGAATGAATCGAAATGATGCTTCTATCATAGAGTTCCAGAAATCAAAACTTACCTCAAAGTGTTGAAATCGTTCTTTACTTTAGAGCCCTCCAAGAAGCAATGTGATGATCCTTACAGCTTCCTTGGACCTCAAGGAGTGTGTTGATGTGCTTAGATTGCCTTGAAACCTTCTAGAACTCTATATCCAATTTAACTTGCAAAGTGGACAAAGTGAGATAGTGATATGGTGATTCTGTTGTTACAGAAGTGTTCTAAGGGTTTGCAACACTTCTATGAAGTTTATGTGAAGTGTTTGCGGTGTTGGAATGAAATTTGGCTGGAAGAAATTGAAGATCACAAGTTTTGGTTTTCTTGACAAACTTGAAAATATGAGAATTGGTGTAATGGTGATTATGTGTTTCTTGAGGTTTTGGTGTGTGTTTTCTGATGAAACATGCCCTTTATTTATATTGTGAATGATATGAGGCAATAACATTGAACAATGAAAAAGTTTTGAGGAACTTGGAGGAAAACCAAAAAGTGGACAAGAAGGTACACAAGTGGATTTGCTTTTGGGAGGCTCCTAATTGACTTTGCAAGTGGGATCTGAATTGTGAACCAACTCCATCTGATGTTAGGATCATATGATTTCCTTTGCCAACAACTCAACATGATTAAAGTGTTTAATCATGTATTAGCCAAAATCATCTTAAGTTAGCATTTTGGATCAAAGATTTATACCATGAATGAATGTCCAAACTTGCTGAATTTGCTACCTACTTAAAGATTTCCTGACAATGAACAAGTTCCAAGGTGATCACATGATGAAAAGAAACCTAAAAAGTGGCCAAAAGGTCCTTCCAAATCGTGTACAACCAACTTGGTGCAATTGTGTCTTGGAAAATCAACATTGACATGACCTCTTCCCAATTTTGTAACTTCATGCTTAAGCAAAAGAAATTTATGCTCTTGGTACCATTGGAAATGAGGCATCACATACAACAACTTTGATGTTGATCACTTGAAGAAACTCAATTTGGATCATTGAGAAAAATGGCCATCAAAATTGGATTTTTCAACTGTTTGACACTTAGAAAAAATTCTATGTATTTGACAATTTTCACAACTAGGAAATCTCAACTTTGATCATTCATAACTTCCAATCCTTGTGAGATTTTGATCTAATTCTTCCACGATGTTGAAGTATGTAATGTCATCTTCAAGTGAATACCTTGGGCAAGAAAAGTGGTTACTTGAATTGGTCACAAAGTGGTCCTAAAGTCATGTACTTGTTAAGGTGAAAAAACTTAGAAAAAAATTCCAAGTGTTTGGATTTTCAGCAAATTGGAAAATTTCAATTTTGAACACCAATAACTTCCACTCCAAGAAAGCTTTAAGCTTGTAATTTTCATCAAATTGAGGTATCAAATGTCATCTTTAAGAAGAGTTCTCAAGTGTTTTCATTGGATGCTTGAGAAAGAATTTATAATCTTGGAAAGATGGTTACTTGATCATGTATTTCCATAATTTAGAAAAAATCCAAAACCCTAATTTTACAACTTTGAATCTTTTTCTTGATTTTCTTTATTAATCATGATCCAATTCGTGTATCTTTCATATTTTCATGATTATTGACTTGAGGAAGTCATGTTTGACCTAAAAAAGTCAAAATCCAATCTTTGACTTTGATCAGGTTGACTTTCTATCAGATGAATTCAAATTTTGCAATTGTCAATGAATCCAACATTTAGAGCTATTTAGATCATGTGAATGGACTTCAAAGATGTATTTGAGGGTCTTGGATCATGTTCCCAAGCTTAGGATCATGCCTTGGTCAAAAATTCAATTTCCAGTTGACTTTGACCAAAACCCTAATCAGGTGCACTTGGGGAATTGAGGCTTGATGATCTTGATTTGATGCTACCTTAAAACATGATTATAGATGGAGGAGAAACTTGATACATGGTTGGATTATTTTACATGTTGATGAATACCATAATCCTTGATTGATCAACCACATGGTCTTCTCGATGTTATGCAAATGATGCAACTAATGATGATGGAATCTAGGGGATAAAATTTGGGGTATGCCACCAACACATGCCGTTTGTGACGGGTCATCATGAGGGGGAATCTTACACATTGGGTCAAACACTCACCTAGAGGTCAAAGACTCACCCAAACAAGTGAGAGAGACACCACATATTCACCCAAAATCTTAAGGTAATAGGTTTATGGGTCCTCTCACTTATAAAGTGATCAACCTCTAATTTTCAAAGCAATGTGGGACTTAGAGCTCACACTTGTTTCTCAACAATCTCCCCCTCAAATGTAAGTCCATCCACTATGTTCCTCATCAAGCGGAAGCTCTTTCATCCACATATTTGTACTGTCGTTTACAAACACCCTTATTTCATGATGGGAACTTCAACAGAACACACCGCCTGACCACCACCACGTGTCAGGAAGACTTTCAATACAAGGAGCCGATCCCTTACTCTAACCAAGCTCTAATACCATTAACGGGTCATTATGAGGGGGAAGCATACACATTGGATCAAACACTAACTTAGAGGTCAAACACTCATTCAAATAAGTGATAAAGACACCATATATTCACCAAAAACCTTAAGGTGAAGGATGTATAGGTCCTCTCACTTATAAAGTGCTCAGCCTCCACTTTTCTAAGAAATGTGGGACTTAGAGCTCACACTTATTTCTCAATAGTTTGTTGTAGGATAAGTTCATTTCCCCCCTTCTCATTGATATCAAAAATGACAAATTTAAAAAGAAATGGTTAGTTTATATTGGAGATCATTGGAAGCAATTTAAGACATATCTCACCAACACTTATGTATTTGGGGATGGAGATAAAGAGGGAAACTTAACACCTGTGGTTAACTATAAATATATCTCCAAGAATGATTGGAATAAGTTTTTCTAGAATCGGACCAAAAAGAAATTTTTAGTTAGTTGAAATAATAGATTTTTGTTTGGATTAATTAATTTTGTGTTCTTTTATTGAATTTTTTTATTATTTTATCTTTAAAGACGAAAAGGGGAAAGGTAAAGCAAAATTCATTAAAAAATGTTCACCGCACAGTGTAGTGGGAAAAATTGAGATTAAGCTATTGATTAACTTAATTCATAAAGTAAGATTCGCCACCACACTTTTATTTTTCCAAAGGAATGGGGAAGAGAACGAACAAAACCCAAAGAAGTTTTAAAACAAAACTAATAAAAACAGAGACAAGGGTAAGGGGGTTGGTTATGCAATGTGAAGGTGTTAGCACCCAAGACATCTATAATACTCTATAGGAACCTCTTGAAAATCTATATTTGGCTTAAAAGGTGTTGTTTGCAAAAGATTGTGGAAATGAGAAGAGAAATATTTTTTAGGGTTTTTGGTGTTTGACAAGACTTCCTGAGCCTCGTGCCTATGTACTCACAAAGTGCAATGGATGATCAAAACCTCATAGTTCGTGGTAAAAATAACAAAAGAGATTTGTTGTAATTGATTTTAAATGGGAATACAAGTTGTCATTTTAAGGAGAATACTCAAATAGTCTCCCACAAGTGTATGAAAATGGACATTTCCATCAGTATTGAGAAGGGCTCCAACTTGGATATAGATCAACAAGTATGCCACTAACTCTATCAAGTGGAAAAGAATCAACAACAAGCATCTCTATGGGGATAAGAGAATTACATCTCAACTATGAAAGTAACTCATGTCTAAACCTTGAGAAAAAGTTTAAAAGGAAAAGTGCACAAAGGGCACAAATTTGTTTGAATGAGTTAAGTATTTTTTATGTCTTTTGAAATAGTCTTGATATGCTTAAGATTTATTAGCATTTATTTAAGAAAAAGAGTTTAAAAATTACTTTACAAAGTCAAGGTTTATTGAGAAAGTGGTTCAAGTTTGAAAACAAGAAGGTTTTGAAAAAGGGAGAAAATTTTGAAAATCTAAGAAGGGGAGGAGACGAAGAGACTACTCTAAAGCACAAATTAAAATCTATGAATGAAAGATCTAACCAAGAGCAAGCTTTGACACAAGACAATACTCCCATCCTTTGGATTAAGCAACAAGCAACCAAATCAGCAGAGAAATATCCAAGCATCAGATAAAGAAGAACATAAGCCAAGGCCAAAGATGAGGTAGCAGAGCTAGGTCTTCCAAAAGTCAACCCAAGGTCAAGGTACCAGATGAATTCCAAGGTCTCAAGTCACAAGTCCAAAGCATAGGATCAAGAACCTAATTCTAAGTCCAATAAGTCCATCATTCAAGCAAGGGATAATAACCAAATATTCCAATGGAAACATTAAGTCTTTTAGTGTTTTAGCCTTTATTAATGTCTTGAAAGAGAAAAATAAAGTCCAACTGGACAAAGAAAAAAGGCATAAACATAAACAATAACAATGTAATATGTAAATGATAATACTAAAGCAATATATATAAGGAGCAAGAAACTAAATGTCAAAAAGATAAAGGTGCATAAAAGTAAATGACATAAAAATAAATGTTAGCAGAATTATATGGTTAATGTTAGTGTTAAAGTTAATAATCCGATTCGGGACAAATTTAGCGCTATGTTAAGCAATCGTAGCACAATCCATAAGGAAGATCATACTGCGAGAGGTGTGACACCCCCAATCTATACCCCGAGTAATTAAAGCGATAACAAATAATCAGAGTATAATTAAAACATTCATGGCATAGACTGGAGCGTCACATCAAAGTAATGAAATATAACAACCTGCTCATATAGATATGCAACAATCAAGTAGCAACATAAACAGAGGAACTCAGTTCCTAACACCCATAATTCAGATATAGAATAAAAGCGGAAAATCTGCAACTGAAATCTCATATATAAACATAAAAGTTTGTCTGTCATATACAGAGTCATACATTTACAATCCAAAAAGATATATATAGACATAATCACATAACGATCTCCCCGACTACCCGGTGCCACATATCAGAGTCGACCGACAAAAGAATGAAGACATAATCTTCACAAAAAGACCTCCAGCATCTAATCTGCAATGCCTCATAGAGCATTCAAAACAGCAGAAGGGTGAGAAACACAATTATAATATAGTTGCATACAATCATGTAATAACATGAAATACGCATGCAAAACATTCTCACCACAACGTACACCATAGTTCAAATACAAAACAAAACAATTCATAACTCAAGCATCCATCACAAAGGCATATCAATCATGCTCAATACATTTATCACCAATATATATATATATATATATATATATATATATATATATATCAACTCATCAATCTCATTCACAATTTCCCACACATAATCAATCGATTCATGACCTATGCAAATGCACAGAGATCGACACAACGACTATATGCATGCGGTACCATTCCATCCATCATTCTCATCATCATTAATTCACTCAGGAATTATTGGAACCATCGCTTGTTACTTAGTGTAACTCCCCGTCGGGCAAACGATGTTCCCCGTCGCTTTAGGTCCTCTTGGTATATGGCTCACGACGTTTATGGATCGCTTTAGGTCCTCTTTGTATAAGGCTCACGATCCGATCGCTTTAGGTCCTCTTTGTATAAGGCTCACGATCGTCTATAACGTCGCTTTAGGTCCTCTTTATATAAGGCTCACGATCGTTACAGCAGATTCCCTCTGGAATTGTTTCGTCGCTCACACCTCACAAGGGCACACGACGTCACATGGTGCATATCATGATGCATGGCATACTAATGACTCATGACAATCAAATGCATATCCATATATAACCATGTGAACCATCTCAACATAACTAATCATGCATTGCAATCAAACCCAAAACAATGCATTTATTTGCCATAAGGCCACAAACCATCATCACCACATTTCATCGCATGCATTCACATAATATAATAGCACACAAGCTATACGTTATATATCAAAAGCATATCGCATGATAACACATCAATCGCACACAATTACGACAGTAAAAGTCGACAAAATGACACGTTTCCAAATTCCCGACACAATTAAATCAGCCACCAATCTCAAAACCATTTTTATAAGAAAGAACATCTCATTAGCTTTCCAACGGTACTAAGAACGTCTAGATCCGAGTTACAGATCAAAAGTTATGAATTTTCAAAGAAAATAATTTATTGAGAAACAGCCAGATTCGCCTAGTGACTTAGGCTTTCGCCTGGCGAATACCCCTTTGCCAGCACTTCGCCTGGCGAACTAGTGGCGAACCACCATTTTAGAAAAAACCCAAGAGTTTCAGTAGCTAACACATTTCTGTCTCCCCGTTTTCGCCTGGCGACTTATGATTTCGCCTGGCGAATCCCTCTTCGCCAGCACTTCGCCTGGCAAACTAGTGGCGAGACCTAATTCGCCAGGCGAATCGCACCAGAACCAGAATTTTTCTGTTGCGGGTTACACGGTTCCAAACCCAAAAATCCAACTTTCTCCAACCAAAGCGTTTTCAACCAATCAAAACAAGTATCAACAATGTTCATACATATAATACGATCATACTACATGATTCATATCGATTTTCGACCGTGAAAACATCAATTTCTATTCATTTTGCTCATTTCAACCTAGCATTGAAAAGCTATGAAAGACAAGCAAACATTCAAACACACACATACATATTCATACACAAGCATATGATAACCGTGTTTCGCACCCTTACCCGATTAATAGTGCTTTGAAGTGTCGGTTGAATCAATTTCTTACACTTCAAGTTTTCCTCTTTTTCTTCTTCTCACTCTCTATTTCTCTTAAACTTTCTTTTTTCTCTTTCTAATCTCTATGTTTCTATTTTAAGAAAAACAATAATATCCAACCAAGCAAAATGACAAAAATACCCCTACACTCAATTCCTCGCAAACGCTCTCAAAACGCGATAAAATATAATAACGATAAACATAACATATTTACCAAATAAAAACCAAGAATAAAATAATATAAAAGCAAAAATAATTAAATCGACTCGATTAAATAAATCTAACAAAAACCGGGGCGTTACAACTCTCCCCCACTTAGAAATTTTCGTCCTCGAAAATATTTGCTGAGACGAACAACTCCGGATACGATTCCTGCATCCGACTCTCCAACTCCCAAGTCAAATTGCCCTCAGCAGTGCTCCCCACGCTACTTTCACAAGCGCAATATCTTTTCCTCTTAACCGCTTTAACTCGCGATCCAAAACCCTCATCGGTAATGCCTCAAGCGTAAGGTTCTCCCTTACCTCAACCTCATCCATCGGAATCACATGCGACGGATCCGGAACATACTTCCGAAGCTGTGAAACATGGAACACATCATGTAAATTCGAAAAATTTGGTGGCAACGCCACCCGATAAGCCACAGCACCCACTCTCGCGGATACTTGATAAGGACCAATAAACCGAGAAGTAAGTTTCTTCGACTTCAATGCACGTCCAACACCCGTCACCGGCGTAACTCTCAAAAATACATGATCACCTTCTCGAAACTCAAGATCTTTCCTCCTTCGATCATGATAACTCTTCTGCCTACTCTGAGAAGCCTTCATCTTCTCACGAATAAGTTTCACCTTTTCCGTAGTTTATTGAACTAACTCCGGTCCAACCACCGAACTCTCACCAGATTCATGCCAACACAAAGGTGTTCGACATCTTCTTCGATACAACGCTTCAAAAGGTGTCATTCCAATACTCAAATGGAAATTGTTGTTATACGTGAACTCAACCAACAAAAGATAACTATCCCAAGCTCCACCTTACTCAAGAACACAAGCTCTCAGCAAATCTTCCAATGACTGAATAGTTCTCTCGGTCTGACCATCCGTCTGAGGATGATAAGCAGAACTCAATCTCAACTTGGAACCTAACGCCTTTTGCAAACTTTCCCAAAATCTGGAAGTAAACCTCGGATCTCGATCTGAAATAGTACACAACGGAACACCATGTAATCTCATAATCACACGGATATAAATCTCAGCCAACCTCTCCAAAGAAAAACTGATGTCAATCAGAATGAAATGCGCCGATTTAGTCAGCCTATACATAATCACCCACATGGCATTATGTACCCTCTGAGTATTCGGTAACCCTGTCCAAAATCCATAGAAATGTTGTCCCATTTCCACTCGGGAATATCCAACGGTTGCAATCATTCACTAGGCTTCTGATGTTCTACCTTTGACTTCTGACACGTCAAACATGCATAAACAAACTGAGCCATATCCCTCTTCAATCCGGACCACCAAAAGAACTTCTTCAAATCTTGATAATTTTATTAGCTCCCAGATGTATACTCAAACTACTCCGGTGTACTTCCTCTAAAATCATATTTTTCAATTCCGAATCATCAGGAATACAAATTATACCACGGAATCTCAAAACACCCTGATCACCCACTTTAAAGTCACCATTCACACCTTTACCTCCAACCGTCATCAAATCAACAAATTTCACGTCCAGCCTCTGTTTCTCGCTAATGGTCAACAGAAAATCATTAGTGACCTTTAACATACCAATCCTCACGCTATTAGATGTCAATTCACACACCAAACTCAAATCTCTAAATCCTTCCAAAAGTTACCACTCTTTAACCATCAAAGCAGACATATGCAAAGATTTTCGGCTTAACGCATCGGCTACCACATTAGCTTTACCAGGATGGTAAATCAAGCTAAAATCGTAGTCCTTCAAAAATTCCAACCATCTCCGTTGCCTCATATTCAACTCTTTCTGATTAAACAAGTATTTTAAACTCTTATGATCACTAAAGACTTCGAATCTTGCACCGTAGATATAAAGTCTCCAAATTTTCAATACAAAAACCATTGCAGCTAATTCCAAATCATGAGTAGGATGATTCTTCTCATGAACCCTCAATTGTCTCGAAGCATAAGCCACAACCTTACCTTCTTGCATCAACACTCCACCTAAACCACTCAAAGACGCATCACAATACACCACAAACGGTTCACTAGGATTCGGTAAGATCAAAATCGGAGCTGTAGTCAATCTTCTCTTCAGCTCACTAAAACTTTCCTCACACTGAATATCCCAAATGAACGCCTTACCTTTACAAGTCAGTTGGGTCAATGGAAGTGCTAACTTGGAAAAGCCTTCAATGAATCTTCGATAATATCCAGCTAAACCCAAAAAGCTTCTAATTTCAGTAACAGATCTAGGAGCCTCCCATTGTAGAACTGCATCTACTTTGGATGGATCTACAGCAATACCATTACCTGAAATCACATGCCCAAGAAAACTCACTTCTGACAACCAGAACTCACACTTGGACAACTTGGCATAAAGTTTCTTTTCCTTCAAAATTTGCAACACAACATGCAAATGTTCCGCATGTTCCTCCCGAGACTTAGAATAAATCAAGATGTCATCAATAAACATAACAACAAATTGATCCAAATGCTCATGGAATATGCGATTCATATACTCCATAAACACTCCCGGCACATTAGAAAACCAGAACGGCATCACGGAATATTCGTAATGTCCGTATCGTGTCCTAAAAGCCGTCTTCTGAATATCTTCCTCCTTTACTCTAATCTGATGATAGCCTGACCTCAAATCAATTTTATTAAATACACACGCACCTACCAACTGGTCTATCAAATCATCAATTCTCGGAAGAGGATACTTATTCTTAATCATCACCTTATTCAGCTGGCGATAATCAATACACAATCGCATACTTCCATCTTTCTTCTTCACCAATAAAACTGGAGCACCCCAAGGCGATACACTCAGCCTCACAAACCTCTTTTCTAACAATTCATTCAACTGCTTCTTCAACTCAACCAACTCAGATGCCGACATACGATATGGTGTCATAGATACAGGTCTAGTACCAGGAACTAGATCTATAGAAAACTCCACCTCTCTTTCTGGTGGCACATCAGAAATATCCTCCGGAAACACCTTCGAAAAATCACACACGACCGGAAACACATCAATTGAAACTTTACTATCCACAGTCAATGATGCAAACAACCCAAACAACTGAGCTTCATCCGCCAAAAGTTTCTTCAACTCTTTGGTAGATAAGAAACTCAATTCCTCGTCTTCTTCAAGAGAAGGAAATCTTACCAACTTATGATAACAATCGATATGAACTCGATTGAACTGCAACCAATTCATTCCCAGAACTACGTCTAAACCCTCCAACGGCAGACACACTAAATCCATAGCAAAATCCTTACCATAAATGGTCAAAGGACAACTTAAAGAAACCAGAGAAGTAGTTATCGACCCCAATGCTGGAGTATCGATAACCATCTCTCCACCCAACGACGACAACAAAAGATTCAAACGCCTCGCACACTCAGACGAAATAAACGAATGAGTCGCTCTGGTATCAATAATAGCAACTAAAGGCGTACTATTAATAAAACAAGTACCTCTGATCAGACGATCTGCACTAGTAGGTTGAGTTCCTACCAATGCAAATACTTTCCCTCCAGCTTGAGCTTGCTTTGGTTTTTGACACCTCGTACTAATATGACCAGATTCACCACAGTTGAAACACTTCACCCCATTCCTCTTGCAATTAGCTGTTACATGTCCTATACCTCCGCAATTGGAACACTTCCTCATATCCTTTCTACATTTAAACTGACGATGTCCTAAGTCACCACACTTAAAACATCTCAGAGGATTATACATACCTCCCCCACTTGTCAGCTGGTGCCACATAAGGACCACCACGAAACGGTTGCTTTCTTTTCCTTTCGTTCACACTCTTATAATGAGTAGAACGAGCTTTGCTATCCTCCTTATAAATTCTACAAAAATCCACCAAATCTGAAAACCTCCTAATTCTTTGATAACCAATTGCCTGTTTGATCTCGGGATGCAACCCGTTCTCAAACTTCACACATTTGGAAAACTCCGCAGTTGCTTCAGCATAATGTGGATAAAACTGAACAAGCTCCACAAACTTAGCAGTGTAATCAGTAACAGACATGTTACCCTGTTTCAACTCCAAGAACTCTATTTCTTTCTTTCCTCTAACATCTTTAGGAAAATACTTCCTCAAAAACTCACTGCTAAACAAAGCCCAAGTGACAACTTCACCTGTAGCTTCCCACACATGACGCATACTAACCCACCAATCATCAGCCTCCTCCTTTAACATGTGAGTACCCAGTCTCACCTTCTGTTCCTTAGCACAGTCCATCACTCAAAAGATTCTTTTAATCTCCTTAAGCCAAATCTGAGCACCATCAGCATCATGTCTTCCTTTGAAGATAGGCAGTTTGTTCTTCCTGAACTCATCATTCCCCCCAGAATTAGGTGTATTCCGCACAGCATGAGCCATAGCTTGCATAGCAGCAGTAAGAGCAGCATCATTCCTACCAGCCATATTCTGTTCATATCCAATAACAGTAACTATGTTTAAACAATCAGCTCGCCAGAACACAACTGTCGCACAACAAACAACTTGGTCAAAATGACCGACACAGACTGGCTCTGATACCACTTAATGTGACACCCCCAATCTATACCCCGAGTAATTAAAGCGATAAGAAATAATCAGAGTATAATTAAAACATTCCTGGCATAGACGGGAGTGTCACATCAAAGTATTGAAATATAACAACCTGCTCATATAGATATGCAACAATCAGGTAGCAACATAAACAGAGGAACTCAGTTCCTAACACCCATAATTCAGATACAGAATAAAAGCGAAAAATCTGCAACTAAAATCTCATATAGAAACATAAAAGTTTGTCTGTCATATACAGAATCATACATGTACAATCCAAAAAGATATATATACACTTAATCACATAACGATCTCCCCGACTACCCGGTGCCACATATCAGAGCCGACCGACAAAAGAATGAAGACATAATCTTCACAAAAAGACCTCTAGCATCTAATCTGCAATGCCTCATAGAGCATTCAAAACACTATAAGGGTGAGAAACACAATTATAATATAGTTGCATACAATTATGTAATAACATGAAATACGTGTCGCGGCCGGCAAAAATATCGAGTCACCACCATATTTTTTAAAGGAAAATAATGATAAACCTAAATATCATATCCTAAGGTAGAGATTCCTGCGGTTCGGGAGTCGGTTAAGTAAAGGGAATGTGTTAGGCACCCCTTACTTCCATTGTACTCAATGGGATCCACCTTCGAGTTTAGGGAGTGTTTGTTTGTCTAAATGAAGAGAAAACCTAAGTTTTTTCCTAATTATACTCGCTAGGGTTGGTTTGCAACCCTATGCCTACGTACCCTCAAAATGAAGGATCAGAGTAACCGTAGTTCACCTCCCCTATTCCTACCCCCTAATCCTTTTCCTAAGTTTTTTTATTAATTATACTCGCTAGGGTTGGTTTACAACCCTATGCCTACGTACCTTCACTTTGAAGGATCAGAGTAACCGTAGTTCACCTCCCCTATTCCTACCCCCCTAATCCTATTCCTAAATCCCAAATCCTATCCCTAAATTCCATCCATTATTTATACTCTTGGATAAAGAGTTCTATCCCTTAAATATAGTGTTTATACTCCTAGATGAGGAGTTATATCCCTTAAATCCCTTTGTCCATTGTTTATACTCTCGGAGGAAGAGTTTTATCCCAGAAATCCATATCCCATCCTTTATTTAGGCTCTCGGACCAAGAGCTTGTTCCCTTAATCCTTTTGTTTATACTCTCGGATATTAAGAGTTCTATTCCTAAATTCAAATCCCTTATCCCATCCTTTATTTAGGCTCTCGGACCAAGAGCTTTATCCCCATGTGTAAATCCCTTAAAATCTTAAAAAATCCCTTAAAAAGACCATCTAATTCTTTTTACAATAAAATAAATGATTAAATTATTTAAAATGAGAAAAACCAGAAAATATACATATTAATCCAAATAAGATTTAAATTCCCGATAATCCCAAAAAAAAACCAAATTTTATAACCCACCAAAACTTTATTTGCACATCCCTTCCTCATATTATCTTTTTTTTCAAAGAAATAATATTATGACAAAATACAAACCCTTATACAAAAAAGTTCTAAAATTTAATTACCACCCTATAAAAACTAATATTTTTAGCCAAATTAAAAATAACGAAAATTTATCTCACAACTTGAACCAAGGAATTGATTCAATGGTGAGTTTTTTAATAAAAGTCAAAGAAAATTTAACAATAAAAGAAAGAAGATATGAAATAAAAAAAAATCCAAAAAAATAAATCCCAAAATAATCCTTAAACCCACAATTTTATCCTAAATTCCTATTTTTTAAAATCTCCTAATTAAACATAAAACCCAATTAATAATTAAATTAAATAATTTAAATAATTAAATTAAACCCTGGGGGTGCCACTTACACTAAATTAGTAATTTGGCTGTGGGGGTGGGGTGCAGAGAGCAAAGGGCGCAAGGCCCAAACGTCCAAAAAAAACCAAACCTGGCCAAAGTGAAAAAAAAACCCACGGTGAGGAGAGTCAGCGATTGACTCCCTCATAAACGTCTGATGATGATCAGACGATCATCTTTCCGTTGGACCTCCACCCTTCGATCTTAACGTATGATGATCATGTGGTTACGATCGTCAGTCAATGCAGACCCACGGTACTGGCACGCGCGTTGGATCCTCTGGTTGACTGGAAAGTCAACCGATCCAAAGGAAATGAGGAACGCCACTTGGCGTGAATCTATGGTCACCTAGAGGGAGTATATAAACTGAATCTCTCTCAGATCCACTTCATTTTCTATTTTCTTTCTCTCTCTACCTTCACTCATCCTCTCTCTATCTCAATTCTCTCTCACTTGTCTCTACCCGTCCTCCCTCCGGTGAGCCTCCGCCACCGTCCCAAAACCCTCGGCCACCACTAGAACCACCCCCAATTCCAGATTTCCGATTGGTATTCAACCGGAATCTTCAAAGCAACACGAACCCTAACCCCCCCCCTCGAAGAACCCTAAACCCTTTCCACCCAGAATCGTCCAATTCTTCAGGGTTCAAGATGAACCCTAGGGTTCTTGGGAAGAACCCTAACCCTACCTTCAATCCAAAACCCAGAATTCAATCCAACCCCAAGAACCCTAACCCCCAAACCTGAAGAACCCTAACCCTAACCCCAAGAACCCTAAACCCCAAAATTTCCAGAAAAAACTCAAAACAACATCCAGATTTCAACGATCAACAAAACAACGATCGATTCATAAAACCTAACCTCGCGGATTACATTCCTTGCTGTGAATGTTTTTGCAAATTTTCCTTTTTTCTTCTCCGGTTACAAACTTCTAATCCTTTTTTTTTATTTTGTTTTGCAGGTGATCAAAGGATTGCACACCACCAGTTCGTCCTTAGGGTTCTCCAACAACCATTTCTCCGACCCCTCCTTCTGATTTTTAGTTTAGCTTATATAGGATTAAATATTAGGTCTTAGCATTGATTAGGTTTAGAACTGTTTTAGGAAATTTTGATCAGATCCATGTAATTTTGATTTGCTTTGATTTTGTTTAGAATTAGGGTTCTATTTTGTACAAATTTTAGATTTGATTGTACTTTTGATTGAAATCGATTTTAATTGATTCTATTTTTGTACAAAAAATATCTGAATTGATTTGAGTTTAATTCCACTCTCTGCGCAAGTTTAGGGTTTCTGAGTTGGGGAAGCTGACCCCCTTAAGTCAACAAATTTGACCGTGAAACAAAATAAAAATAATAATACAATTAATGATTAAAAAAATAAAAAATAAAAAATAACAAGACAATAACACATTAACCCTAATAACGTTAATAGACCGGTCCCTCTCCCTACTAATAATAAACCATAATAATCCTATTAACACCTAATTAATCTTGATAAAAAATACTAATAATTATAAATCCTATTATTTATAATAAAACCAACCTTAATGACGTAATAAATAGATTAATATAATTAGGACTTAACATTTTAGACAAAGACTCTAAATAATAATTACTAATCCTAATATAATAATCTTCTAAAACTAATTTGGACTTATTATTTTTAAAAAATCTAAAGACCTTTGACCCACTTTCAAATTTAATAATTAAATTTAATTAGAGAAAAAAAAACTAAAATAATAAACTAAATAAAACCAAAAACTTAATACTTTTTATGGAATTGACCCCAAAATGATATTTCTTTTAACAACCTTAACCCCTTAGATAAAATAAAAATCCTAAAACCCCAAACCCCCAAAATAAAACCTTAAGAACTGAAATGGGCCTGAAGTTGCAAATAGGCCCATACTGTCATCTAAATGCCACCCCCTGCTAGCACAAAATCCAAAAATAGTAACAAATCCCTGGTCAAAATTTAGGGTACTACAGCTGCCCCTATTTAATAGTCTTCGAATCAGAAGGACGATGTCGACGAGCCCTCTTCCTTTTGAGGAGGAGACAATTAAATACAAGAAGGACCCTAATTTTGACCGCAGAACCCGATAGACGCTAAACTAATACCCTAAAGCCCCTGGCAATAAACCCCTAGGGAAATATCCAATTGAACCCCTTGAAAAACTTTTTTAGATAAAAAATCCATGGATAGGAATTTTGTAGAATCCCTGATAAATCCCTTAATGAAAAATCCAATAAACCCCCTTGAAATTTGAATAAAATCCCTTAGTGAAATCCCTAATGATGATTGTGCATGTATGCATGTTTGCGTGTATGAGTGCATGCTAGAGCGTAGTGACATGATTGATGCATGACGTGGGCTGACGCCTCTTTTATGATATGCAATGCATGTGTTTGTATATATAAAAAAACTTTTCATTACTTCTTGACTCCCTGGCCCTTAAAACTTTGATAGTTATAGTAAGCCTTGATTCCTGTGACGTGCCATTAAATAAAACCTCCTATGTTGGTTAGATTGTAACGTATATTCCTGTCAGCGTATAGACCCTATATCCTGCTTTGGAAGAACGCGATCCCTTTGATGATTCCAAAAACCGAAGTAAGATCCATTTCCCCTTTTTAAAGCTTTTATTTATACCTGATATTTCGATGCATTATTTCACAGTCAACCGACACCTTGTAATCAAGCGGAATAATTTAGGAGGCAAAGAAATGTATTTGGAAAGCAAATTTATTGAGAATTGGCCCGAAAATGGGCAATGGTAAGCAAGGAGGGTAATTCTCATAAGGAGATATTACCGAAAATCCAGAAAAATATAAAATGGCAATAAGAAAAAAATTTATTTATAATCCTATTAAATTTAACACCAGCTAATATCCCTAAGACTCCAAGATCACGACACTTCGTTTCTGAAGATGACGGCTAGAATGATCGCTCCCTTCTGAATTCCTGTTACGGGGTGACTCGAGTGTTTTCAGTCATATGCCTTTTGGATATCCCTAACTTTTGCCTGAACTGCTCTTTTTAGAGTCTTAGTCCACCGGGATGATATACCATTTTTTTCGACTAAGCCGCCCTTAAGGGTTTTCGACTCGTCGGGTATCATTTTTCATTCAAGTCCCTAATTTTTGGCTGGATTGCTCCTTCGAGTTTTCAATCCACCGGGACGCCCTAATTTTTGCCTAAGTCGCCCTTTAGGGTTTTCGACTTAGCGGGCTTTTATCCTCTTTTTCTAGGCATAGCATTTTTTACCGAATCGGACTTTACCGGTCGTGGTAAATCCGCTCCATCCAGGTTTGTTAATATTAGTGCTCCGCCAGAGGAGGCACTCTTCACGACATATGGCTCTTCATAGGGTGGGGTCCATTTGACATGGTGGTCTTTATGGATGGGTAATATTTTCCTTAACCCCAAGTCTCCCTCTTCGCGTAGGCGAGGACGAATTTCTTTGTCAAATGCTTTCTTAATTCCCTGTGGATATAATTGCCCATAGCCACACGTTTCCCTTATACGAGGTTAGCTGATCGAGCCTAGTTTGCACCCATTCTGCCTTATCCAGATTAGCTTCCTTCATGATCCTAAATTCCTATTGATTGCCCCTGTCCTTATGCAAATATAAGTTTCCCTCGAAATCCAAGTCTAGGTCCTTCATAGGAGTCCAAAGTTTCACAATCCATGGGATTCTCAAATTATGTTAAGTACATTATGAGTGGTCTCCTTGGGACTGGTGGCACCAATATAGGTGGCTTTTACAAATATTCCTTGATCCAATCGAAATCCTTTTGACAATCTTCATTCCATTCGATGATTTGGTCCTTTTCTGAGTAATTTGAAGATTGGCTCACAAGTAGCTGTAAGGTGGGAGATATCTCCCCAAAAATCCATGAACTTCCTTTTTTATCCTTGGAGCTGGCATCCCTTGAATGGCTTTCATTTTGTTCTTTATTCCCTTTTGACTGGCCAGGGACCCTAATATTTTCCGTATCTGATTCCACCTTGTAGGATTTAGTCGTAACTTGAATTTTCTTAAATGATCCCACAACTTTTGTAAGTTAGTCATGTGATCTTCTTCTTTTTGTGACTTGGTAATCATATCCTCCATATGCATCTCTATCTCCTTATGCACCATTTTACCATAGTCCTTTGATAAGTTACTCCTACGTTCTTTAACCCACCAGGCGTTACCTTGTGACAAAAAGTCGAATTGTTTCTTGACTTCTTCCCCGATCTGGAGGGTCATGCCTGGCCTAGTCCTCCTCAGCCTTTTACTTGATTGGCGTGCATCCTAGTTTGAGTAGTGGTTTGTGCTCGACGATGCTTGTATCAAGTCCTGGTGTATCTTGGCAAACACGTCAGAGACTCCTTGAAATAGCTCGATCAACCTTTCCTTTATATCCTTATTTAGAGAAGCATTGACTTTGACCTCTTTCCTGTCTTCCTCAGTTCCCAGATTGCTCACATCCACTGGTTCCTGATGAGGTTATATTTCCTTGTCCTCTTGCCTCAACAGTCTGGCTAACTCTTCAGGAAGCTCACGCTCGTCCTCATCACCCTCTTCCGCTTGGTTAATCGGTAATTCGAAGTCATTCGAGATTATAGCGGTGTCATTTTTAATAGGTTCATTTTTAAATTTGCACGGGGAAGATTTTTTTTATTTATTTTTTTTTTAATGAAGTGCTAGAAATGAAAATATCGAAAGAAGGTATATTGCCATTTTGGATAAACAGAAAATGAAAGAAAAAGATCTTGATTGAAAACAAAATGCAATTTTATTGATAGAAATAAATCCAATGAAATAACAGGTGACCCTACAAAGCTTTGTCCACTTGCCTTGGGCATATCAAGGGACTTATTATTATTTTAAGGAAAAAGTAAATTACTTCGAAACAAAAATCGTCTCGGAAATCCCGATGGTTCTCCACTTGTTGAAATTAGGCATTCCTTTCTTCCTCTTCCATTGCAGCCATATGGTCCCCAATTCCAAATCCCACGCCATGGAAATTGTCTTCTAATCCTTCATTAGCCGGTTTGTAACCCAGCCCAAACAAATCCTTCTCCTCAGGTGACTCCCATTGTTTGCCCCAGTTTGTCATGTCTTCCTTACTAATAAGGAATTCATCCCTCATCTCTTCCTTGGTGTTGATTGTTGCCCCAATGTGCCCCAGTAATGTATTATCTCCTAGATTTGGATCTTCAGGGTCTATAACACTGACATCATTTTCCTTTGGGTTGTTTTCGGGGTACCCCTTATTGTTATGCTGGTCGGAGGATGACTGCCCAATCTTTCCTGTCTTTAAACAGTTCTCAATCCTCTCTTCAATGATAACCAAGTCAGTGAATCCTGTTGAGACTGCCCCAATCATCCTTTCATAGTATAGCCCTTGCAGAGTTCCCATGAATGTATCCACTAGCTCGCTTTCCCGCAATGGAGGTTGAACACGAGAGGCTAGCTCCCTCCATCTCTGGGCATACTCCTTAAAAGATTCGCTCCCATTTTGAGACATGTTTTGTAATTGTATGCGATCAGGGGCCATGTCTACATTATATTGGTATTGCCTTATAAAGGCACTTGCCAGATCCTCCCAGTTCTTGATGTAAGTCCTTTCCAGTTGCATGTACAAATCTAAGGATGCCCCACTAAGGCTGTCTTGGAAAACATGCATCATCAGCGTTTCATTTTTAGCATGAGCCCCCATCTTTCAGGAAAACATCCGGATGTGATTTTTGGGACAACTAACTCCTTTATACATCTTGAAGTTAGGTGTCTTAAACTTAGGAGGCATGACCACATCGGGCACCAGACACATTTCCAAAGCATCCACTCCAAAAACATTGAGTCCCTCCACGACCTTTAACCTTTCCTCAAGTACTTTGTACTTATCATCAATCCCTCTCCTTTCCCTAACAGTGGTTCCTTTATTTTCGAGGGCCACTTGTCTTGGATTTTCACCCTCGTATGCGTAGTTCTCTCGTGGAGTAGGTCTGTAAGTAGTACGAGGTGCCCCATTGGAAATATGTGGAGAGACGGTTCCCTCGAGAGGTTGGTCAACAGTTTTGTGCTTAGTAGTTTCAGTCTCCTCACGTTCCAGATCTTGGACAAACCCTAGTAGGGGGTTATTATCTTCAACATGGGAGGTAGGAATAGGAACCTTCCCTTGATGGCTTGACTTGGTTCTTCTGGCTATCAAACTCTGGACGGCAAGTGTCAGTTGATCAATTTGGCTTTTCATTTCTTCCACGTTCTCCTTGACAGTATCCATTTCTCCTCTTAGAGTAACCATGTCCTTTTCCATCTGATCCATAGCTCCTCTTTGGTACGCTCGAGTGCGAGGTCGGGAAGACAGATTGTTATGCCTGAGACGAAGTTTAAAAAAAATGATCTTTTTTATATTGAATGCATGTTGGTGATGAATGTATGAATATGCATGATGTATGCTAAATAATTTTCAAAAATTTTATTTGGGGGGAATTTCAAAATCCATTGTAGTCATAGATGAATATATCCAAAGGATGAAACCCATACACCTAGAATATCAAATCCAAATCCATTAGCCAATCCCAAATCCAAAATGCCTTATAACAATAATCCCAAGATGGAAGCTCCTGAACTTAAGAAGGCGTAAACTAAGTGGATGCCCCCAATGCCTTCTTCAAATGAGCTTTAAACTCCTCCAAGTATCCTTTCTTAAGCCCTTGTACTTCCCTATCCTCCTTGTAGTGAGATGATGGATCTTCAAGGGGTACAACTGAGTTTTTTTTTAGGCTTGACCCTTTTTCTTTTTTTCTTTTTTTATTATATATATATTTTTTTTGCCCCCATGTCCCTTATGAGGTTTTTCCTTCTCCTTGTAAGTATAGTCCAAACTGTTCCAGCGTAGGAGCTAGTTGAAAATCCTTGAAGAGGAAGTCACATAGGGACCCTTAAAAGATCGAGGATCCTTCCATACTTGTGTATAAACATCATTTGGCAGATCAAGTCTTGAAGGTCTTTGAGACTTTGTAAATCAGCACTTAGCATTCTAATGCGTAGGGTAGCCCTTTCTTGTTTGAATCCATCTTTCCAATGTTCCTACAACACACCTTGAAATTCCCCACAAAAATGCATATAAGCAAAAAATGTTTTTAAATGCATGATGACATGGACACTTTGTTCTTTGGTTAAATGTTTTTTTTGGGTTAGGGTAAGGTGAAAATGCAAGCATGCCCTAGCAAGGTAAGCTCCCTTTGATAGGTTTAGATCTAAAGCTTATCTACCCAATCCCCTCACATGTAGGATATAAAAACTTGGACAGCATAACGGCCCCAAAATGTTTAGACTATACCCTTGTTTTACCATGAGAAGGAGCAAGCCTTCCTACAGTAATCCTTTGGGATAAGTCACATTTGGGATAGGACCCTAGTAACAACCCTTGAGGGTTGAATACATAAGGTCCATGATTGGTGTGGGGTAGGTTAAGGTTCTCAGAGTCACGGACCACATCCAAATCATTCCACTACGAGAGGGGCTAGCCCTTTCGTGAGGACGACTTTGGAAGGATCTACTCTGAGTGTGGCATCAATGCATTTTAAGGGACGTTGCGTCCCCCGCAAAAACATTTCCGTTCCACTTTAGGTTCTAGAGTTATCCTCCAAGCTTAGGGTTTTAGCTTCACTCCCTTTTTTTTATGTCCCAATCCCTTGCATGATAATACAAAAAACAAAATGTTAAATAAATAAATATATGAAATAAAAATAAATAAATAACAATAAAAAAATAAAAAAAACCAAAATAACATCCAAGACAAACAAATCCCTAAGTCCTAAGGCTAGGATTGACTCTCGCTAGGAAGGAGTCCCCAGCAGAGTCGCCAGCTGTCGCGGCCGGCAGAAATATTCGAGTCGCCACCATATTTTTTAAAGGAAAATAATGATAAACCTAAATATCCTATCCTAAGGTAGATATTCCTACGGTCCGGGAGTCGGTTACGTAAAGGGAGGGTGTTAGGCACCCCATACTTCCATTGTACTCAATGGGATCCACCTTCGAGTTTAGGGAGTGTTTGTTTGTCTAAATGAAGAGAAAACCTAAGTTTTTTTCCTAATTATACTCGCTAGGGTTGGTTTGCAACCCTATGCCTACGCACCCTCAAAATGAAGGATCAGAGTAACCGTAGTTCACCTCCCCTATTCCTACCCCCTAATCCTATTCCTAAGTTTTTTTATTAATTATACTCGCTAGGGTTGGTTTACAACCCTATGCCTACGTACCTTCACTTTGAAGGATCAGAGTAACCGTAGTTCACCTCCCCTATTCCTACCCCCTAATCCTATTCCTAAATCCCAAATCATATCCCTAAATCCTTTTGACAATCTTCATTCCATTCGATGATTTGGTCCTTTTCTGAGTAATTTGAAGATTGGCTCACAAGTAGCTGTAAGGTGGGAGATATCTCCCCAAAAATCCATGAACTTCCTTTTTTATCCTTGGAGCTGGCATCCCTTAAATGGCTTTCATTTTGTTCTTTATTCCCTTTTGACTGGCCAGGGACCCTAATATTTTCCGTATCTGATTCCACCTTGTAGGATTTAGTCGTAACTTGAATTTCCTTAAATGATCCCACAACTTTTGTAAGTTAGTCATGTGATCTTCTTCTTTTTGTGACTTGGTAATTATATCCTCCATATGCACCTATATCTCCTTATGCACCATATTACCATAGTCCTTTGATAAGTTACTCCTACGTTCTTTAACCCACCAGGCGTTACCTTGTGACAAAAAGTCGAATTGTTTCTTGACTTCTTCCCCGATCTGGAGGGTCATGCTTGGCCTAGTCCTCCTCAGCCTTTTACTTGATTGGCGTGCATCCTAGTTTGAGTAGTGGTTTGTGCTCGACGATGCTTGTATCAAGTCCTGGTGTATCTTGGCAAACACGTCAGAGTATCCTTGCAATAGCTCGATCAACCTTTCCTTTATATCCTTATTTAAAGAAGCATTGACTTTAACCTCTTTCCTGTCTTCCTCAGTTCCCAGATTGCTCACATCCACTGGTTCCTGATGAGGTTATATTTCCTTGTCCTCTTGCCTCAACAGTCTGGCTAACTCTTCGGGAAGCTCACGCTCGTCCTCATCACCCTCTTCCGCTTATTTAATCGGTAATTCGAAGTCATTCGAGATTATAGCGGTGTCATTTTTAATAGGTTCATTTTTAAATTTGCACGGCGAAGATTTTTTTTATTTATTTTTTTTTAATGAAGTGCTAGAAATGAAAATATGGAAAGAAGGTATATTTCCATTTTGGATAAACAGAAAATGAAAGAAAAAGATCTTGATTGAAAACAAAATGCAATTTTATTGATAGAAATAAATCCAATGAAATAACAGGTGACCCTACAAAGCTTTGTCCACTTGCCTTGGGCATAGCAAGGGACTTATTATTATTTTAAGGAAAAAGTAAATTACTTCGAAACAAAAATCGCCTCGGAAATCCCGATGGTTCTCCACTTGTTGAAATTAGGCATTCCTTTCTTCCTCTTCCATTGCAGCCATATGGTCCCCAATTCCAAATCCCACGCCATGGAAATTGTCTTCTAATCCTTCATTAGCTGGTTTGTAACCCAGCCCAAACAAATCCTTCTCCTCAGGTGAATCCCATTGTTTGCCCCAGTTTGTCATGTCTTCCTTACTAATAAGGAATTCATCCCTCATCTCTTCCTTGGTGTTGATTGTTGCCCCAATGTGCCCCAGTAACGCATTATCTCTCAGATTTGGATCTTCAGGGTCTATAACACTGACATCATTTTCCTTTGGGTTGTTTTCGGGGTACCCCTTATTGTTATGCTGGTCGGAGGATGACTGCCCAATCTTTCCTGTCTTTAAACTGTTCTCAATCCTCTCTTCAATGATAACCAAGTCAGTGAATCCTGTTGAGACTGCGCCAATCATCCTTTCATAGTATAGCCCTTGCAGAGTTCCCATGAATGTATCCACTAGCTCGCTTTCCCGCAATGGAGGTTGAACACGAGAGGCTAGCTCCCTCCATCTCTGGGCATACTCCTTAAAAGATTCGCTCCCTTTTTGAGACATGTTTTGTAATTGTATGCGATCAGGGGCCATGTCTACATTATATTGGTATTGCCTTATAAAGGCACTTGCCAGATCCTCCCAGTTTTTGATGTAAGTCCTTTCCAGTTGCATGTACCAATCTAAGGATGCCCCACTAAGGCTGTCTTGGAAAACATGCATCATCAGCGTTTCATTTTTAGCATGAGCCCCCATCTTTCGGGAAAACATCCGGATGTGATTTTTGGGACAACTAACTCCTTTATACATCTCGAAGTTAGGTGTCTTAAACTTAGGAGGCATGACCACATCGGGCACCAGACACATTTCCAAAGCATCCACTCCAAAAACATTGAGTCCCTCCACGACCTTTAACCTTTCCTCAAGTGCTTTGTACTTATCATCAATCCCTCTCCTTTCCCTAACAGTGGTTCCTTTATTTTCGAGGGCCACTTGTCTTGGATTTTCACCCTCGTATGCGTAGTTCTCCCGTGGAGTAGGTCTGTAAGTAGTACGAGGTGCCCCATTGGAAATATGTGGAGAGACAGTTCCCTCGAGAGGTTGGTCAACAGTTTTGTGCTTAGTAGTTTCAGTCTCCTCACGTTCCAGATCATGACAAACCCTAGTAGAGGGTTATTGTCTTCAACATGGGAGGTAGGAATAGGAACCTTCCCTTGATGGCTTGACTTGGTTCTTCTGGCTATCAAACTCTGGACGGCAAGTGTTAGTTGATCAATCTGGCTTTTCATTTCTTCCACGTTCTCCTTGACAGTATCCATTTCTCCTCTTAGAGTAACCATATCATTTTCCATCTGATCCATAGCTCCTCTTTGGTACGCTCGAGTGCGAGGTCGGGAAGACAGATTGTTATGCCTGAGACGAAGTTTAAAAAAAATGATTTTTTTTATATTGAATGTATGTTGGTGATGAATGTATGAATATGCATGATGTATGCTAAATAATTTTCAAAATTTTTATTTGGGGGGAATTTCAAAATCCATTGTAGTCATAGATGAATATATCCAAAGGATGAAACCCATACACCTAGAATATCAAATCCAAATCCATTAGCCAATCCCAAATCCAAAATGCCTTATAACAATAATCCCAAGATGGAAGCTCCTGAACTTAAGAAGGCGTAAACTAAGTGGATTCCCCCAATGCCTTCTTCAAATGAGATTTAAACTCCTCCAAGTATCCTTTCTTAAGCCCTTGCACTTCCCTATCCTCCTTGTAGTGAGATGATGGATCTTCAAAGGGTACAACTGAGTCTTTTTTTTTAGGCTTGACCCTTTTTCTTTTTTTCTTTTTTTATTATATATATATTTTTTTGCCCCCATGCCCCTTATGAGGTTTTTCCTTCTCCTTGTAAGTATAGTCCAAACTGTTCCAGCGTAGGAGCTAGTTGAAAATCCTTGAAGAGGAAGTCACATAGGGACCCTTAAAAGATCGAGGATCCTTCCATACTTGTGTATAAACATTATTTGGCAGATCAAATCTTGAAGGTCTTTGAGACTTTGTAAATCAGCACTTAGCATTCTAATGCGTAGGGTAGCCCTTTCTTGTTTGAATCCATCTTTCCAATGTTCCTACAACACACCTTGAAATTCCCCACAAAAATGCATATAAGAAAAAAATGTTTTTAAATGCATGATGACATGGACACTTTGTTCTTTGGTTAAATGTTTTTTTTGAGTTAGGGTAAGGTGAAAATGCAAGCATGCCCTAGCAAGGTAAGCTCCCTATGATAGGGTTAGATCTAAAGCTTATCTACCCAATCCCCTCACATGTAGGATATAAAAACTTAGACAGCATAACGGCCCCAAAATGTTTAGACTATACCCTTGTTTTACCATGAGAAAGAGCAAGCCTTCCTACGGTAATCCTTTGGGATAAGTCTCATTTGGGATAGGACCCTAGTAAAAACCCTTGAGGGTTGAATACATAAGGTCCATGATTGGTGTGGGGTAGGTTAAGGTTCTCAGAGTCACGGGCCACATCCAAATCATTCCACTATGAGAGGGGCTAGCCCTTTCGTGAGGACGACTTTGGAAGGATCTACTCTGAGTGTGGCATCAATGCATTTTAGGGGACGTTGCATCCCCCGCAAAAACATTTTCGTTCCACTTTAGGTTCTAGGGTTATCCTCCAAGCTTAGGGTTTTAGCTTCACTCCCTTTTTTTTATGTCCCAATCCCTTGCATGATAATACAAAAAACAAAATGTTAAATAAATAAATATATGAAATAAAAATAAATAAATAACAATAAAAAAATAAAAATACCAAAATAACATCCAAGACAAACAAATCCCTAAGTCCTAAGGCTAGGATTGACTCTCGCTATGAAGGAGTCCCCAGCAAAGTCGCCAGCTGTCGCGGCCGGCAAAAATATTCGAGTCGCCACCATATTTTTTAAAGGAAAATAATGATAAACCTAAATATCCTATCCTAAGGTAGATATTCCTACGGTTCGGGATTCGGTTATGTAAAGGGAGGGTGTTAGGCACCCCATACTTCCATTGTACTCAATGGGATCCACCTTCGAGTTTAGGGAGTGTTTGTTTGTCTAAATGATGAGAAAACCTAAGTTTTTTCCTAATTATACTCGCTAGGGTTGGTTTGCAACCCTATGCCTACGTACCCTCAAAATGAAGGATCAGAGTAACCGTAGTTCACCTCCCCTATTCCTACCCCCTAATCCTATTCCTAAGTTTTTTTATTAATTATACTCGCTAGGGTTTGTTTACAACCCTATGCCTACGTACCTTCACTTTGAAGGATCAGAGTAATCGTAGTTCACCTCCCCTATTCCTACCCTCTAATCCTATTCCTAAATCCCAAATCCTATCCCTTAATCCCATCCACTATTTATACTCTTGGATAAAGAGTTCTATCCCTTAAATCTAGTGTTTATACTCCTAGATGAGGAGTTCTATCCCTTAAATCCCTTTGTCCATTGTTTATACTCTTGGAGGAAGAGTTTTATCCCAGAAATCCATATCCCATCCTTTATTTAGGCTCTCGGACCAAGAGCTTGATCCCTTAATCCTTTTGTTTATACTCTCGGATATCAAGAGTTCTATTCCTAAATTCAAATCCCTTATCCCATCCTTTATTTAGGCTCTCGGACCAAGAGCTTTATCCCCATGTGTAAATCCCTTAAAATCTTAAAAAATCCCTTAAAAAGACCATCTAATTCTTTTTACAATAAAATAAATGATTAAATTATTTAAAATGACAAAAACTAGAAAATATACATATTAATCCAAATAAGATTTAAATTCCCGATAATCCAAAAAAAAATCAAATTTTATAACCCACCAAAACTTTATTTGCACATCCCATCCTCATATTATCTTTTTTTTTCAAAGAAATAATATTATGACAAAATACAAACCCTTATACAAAAAAGTTCTAAAATTTAATTACCACCCTATAAAAACTAAGATTTTTAGCCAAATTAAAAATAACGAAAATTTATCTCACAACTTGAACCAAGGAATTGATTCAATGGTGAGTTTTTTAATAAAAGTCAAAGAAAATTTAACAATAAAAGAAAGAAGATATGAAATAAAATAAAATCCAAAAAAATAAATCCCAAATTAATCCCTAAACCCTCAATTTTATCCTAAATTCCTATTTTTTAAAATCTCCTAATTAAACATAAAACCCAATTAATAATTAAATTAAATAATTTAAATAATTAAATTAAACCCTGGGGGTGCCACTTACACTAAATTAGTAATTGGGCTGTGGGGGTGGGGTGCAGAGAGCAAAGGGCGCAAGGCCTAAACATCCAAAAAAAACCAAACCTGGCCAAAGAGAAAAAAAAAACCCACGGTGGGGAGAGTCACCGATTGACTCCCTCAGAAACGTCTGATGATGATCAGACGATCATCTTTCCGTTGGACCTCCACCCTTCGATCTTAACGTGTGATGATCATGTGGTTACGATCGTCAGTCAACGCAGACCCACGGTACTGGCACGCGCGTTGGATCCTCTGGTTGACTGGAAAGTCAACCGATCCAAAGGAAATGAGGAACACCACTTGGCGTGAATCTATGGTCACCTAGAGGGAGTATATAAACTGAATCTCTCTTAGATCCACTTCATTTTCTATTTTCTTTCTCTCTCTACCTTCACTCCTCCTCTCTCTATCTCAATTCTCTCTCTCGCTTCTCTCTACCCGTCTTCTCTCCGGTGAGCCTCCGCCACCGTCCCAAAACCCTCGGCCACCACTAGAACCACCCCCAATTCCAGATTTTCGGTTGGTATTCAACCGGAATCTTCAAAGCCACACGAACCCTAACCCCCCCTCGAAGAACCCTAAACCCTTTCCACCCAGAATCGTCCAATTCTTCAGGGTTCAAGATGAACCCTAAGAACCCTAGGGTTCTTGGGAAGAACCTTACCTTACCTTTAATCCAAAACCCAGAATTCAATCCAACCCCAAGAACCCTAACCCCCAAACCTGAAGAACCCTAACCCTAACCCCAAGAACCCTAAACCCCAAAATTTCCAGAAAAAACTCAAAACAACATCCAGATTTCAACGATCAACAAAACAATGATCGATTCATAAAAGCTAAGCTCGCGGATTACCTTCCTTGCTGTGAATGTTTTTGCAAATTTTCCTTTTTTCTTCTCCGGTTACAAACTTCTAATCCCTTTTTTATTTATTTTGTTTTGCAGGTGATCAAAGGATTGCACGCCACCAGTTCATCCTTAGGGTTCTCCAACAACCATTTCTCTGACCCCTCCTTCTGATTTTTAGTTTAGCTTATATAGGATTAAAGATTAGGTCTTAGCATTGATTAGGTTTAGAACTGTTTTAGGAAATTTTGATCAGATCCATGTAATTTTGATTTGCTTTGATTTTGTTTAGAATTAGGGTTCTATTTTGTACAAATTTTAGATTTGATTGTACTTTTGATTGAAATCGATTTTAATTGATTTTATTTTTGTACAAAAAATATCTGAATTGATTTGAGTTTAATTCCACTCTCTGCGCAAGTTTAGGGTTTCTGAGTTGGGGAAGCTGACCCCCTTAAGTCAACAAATTTGACCGTGAAACAAAATAAAAATAATAATACAATTAATGATTAAAAAAAATAAAAAATAAAAAATAACAAGACAATAACACATTAACCCTAATAACGTTAATAGACCGGTCCCTCTCCCTACTAATAATAAACCATAATAATCCTATTAACACCTAATTAATCTTGATAAAAAATACTAATAATTATAAATCCTATTATTTATAATAAAACCAACCTTAATGACGTAATAAATAGATTAATATAATTAGGACTTAACATTTTAGACAAAGACTCTAAATAATAATTACTAATCCTAATATAATAATCTTCTAAAACTAATTTGGACTTATTATTATTAAAAAATCTAAAGACCTTTGACCCACTTTCAAATTTAATAATTAAATTTAATTAGAAAAAAAAAACTAAAATAATAAACTAAATAAAACCAAAAACTTAATACTTTTTATGGAATAGACCCCAAAACGATATTTCTTTTAACAACCTTAACCCCTTAGATAAAATAAAAATCCTAAAATCCCCAAACCTTCAAAATAAAACCTTAAGAACTGAAATGGGCCTGAAGTTGCAAATAGGCCCATACTGTCATCTAAATGCCACCCCCTGCTAGCACAAAATCCAAAAATAGTAACAAATCCCTAGTCAAAATTTAGGGTACTACAATACGCATGCAAAACATTCTCACCACAACGTACACCATAGTTCAAATACAAAACAAAACAATTCATAACTCATGCATCCATCACAAAGGCATATCAATCATGCTCAATACATTTATCACCAATATATATATATATATATATATATATATATATATATATATATATATCAACTCATCAATCTCATTCACAATTTCCCACACATAATCAATTGATTCATGACTTATGCAAATGCACAGAGACCGACACAACGACTCTATGCATGCGGTACCATTCCATCCATCATTCTCATCATCATTAATTCACTCAGGAATTATTAGAACCATCGCTTGTTACTTAGTGTAACTCCCCGTCGGGCAAACGATGTTCCCCGTCGCTTTAGGTCCTCTTGGTATAAGGCTCACGACGTTTATGGATCGCTTTAGGTCCTCTTTGTATAAGGCTCATGATCCGATCGCTTTAGGTCCTCTTTGTATAAACCTCACGATCGCCTATAACGTCTCTTTAGGTTCTCTTTGTATAAGGCTCATGACCGCTACATCAGATTCCCTCTGGAATCGTTTCGTCGCTCACACCCCACAAGGGCACATGACATCACATGGTGCATATCATGATGCATGGCATACTAATGACTCATGACAATCAAATGCATATCCATATATAACCATGTGAACCATCTCAACATCAATAATCATGTATTACAATCAAGCCCAAAACAATGCATTTATTTGCCATAAGGCCACAAACCATCATCACCACATTTCATCACATGCATTCACATCATATAACAGCACACAAGCTATACGTTATATATCAAAAGCATATCGCATGATAACACATCAATCGCACACAATTACGACGGTAAAAGTCGACAAAATGACACATTTCTGAATTCCAGACACAATTAAATCGGCCACCAATCTCAAAACCATTTTTATAAGAAAGAACATCTCATTAGCTTTCCAACGGTACTAAGAACGTCTCGATCCGAGCTACGGATCAAAAGTTATGAATTTTCAAAGAAAATAATTTATTGAGAAACAACCAGATTCGCCTGGCGACTTAGGATTTCGCCTGGCGAATACCCCTTTGCCAGCACTTTTCCTGGCGAACTAGTGGCGAACCACCATTTTAGAAAAAACCCAAGAGTTCCAGTAGCTAACATATTTCTGTCTCCCCGTTTTCGCCTGGCGAATCCCTCTTCGCCAGCACTTCGCCTGGCGAACTAGTGGCGAGACCTAATTCGCCCGGCGAATCCCCAATTAGCCTGGCGAATCGCACCAGAACCAAAATTTTTCTGCTGCGGGTTACACAGTTCCAAACCCCAAAATCCAATTTTCTCCAACCAAAACGTTTTCAACCAATCAAAACAAGTATCAACAATGTTCATACATTTAATACGATCATACTACGTGATTCATATCGATTTCCGACCGTGAAAACATCAATTTCTATTCAATTTGCTCATTTCAACCTAGTATTGAAAAGCTATGAAAGACAAGTAAACATTCAAACACACGCATACATATTCATACACAAGCATATGATAACCGAGTTTCGCACCCTTACCCGATTAATCGTGCTTTGAAGTGTCGGTTGAATCGATTTCTTACACTTCAAGTTTTCCTCTTTTTCTTCTTCTCACTCTCTATTTCTCTTAAACTTTCTTTTCTCTCTTTCTAATCTCTATGTTTCTATTTTAAGAAAAACAATAATATTCAACCAAGCAAAATGACCAAAATACCCCTACACTCAATTCCTCGCAAACGCTCCCAAAACACGATAAAACATAATAACGATAAACATAACATATTTACCAAATAAAAACCAAGAATAAAATAATATAAAAACAAAAATAATTAAATCGACTCGATTAAATAAATTTAACAAAAACTGGGGCATTACAGGAGGCTGGTCAATAACAATATATGTACCATACATGTTAGAGATATGATAGAGATCATACTCCTAAAACATGTAGCACAAGTCAAAACCAAGGAGGCATCAAGCACTAAGGCAAGGAGATTGGTCCATTACATCAATCAATCCTTCATGACACTTAGGACAAACTTATGCATCAATCCAAAATACCTCCAATGATCAATGATCAATCAAATGGTAGATTTGAAATGATGAAAGTTCATCAAGAACCAATCCAAATCTCATGAACAAGATGGACTACACATCATCCAATTGATCAAGATGAAATAAGAAAGAAGAAATGAAGAGAGAGGAGAGCAAGATGGAAAACAAACCAAATTAGATCAAGGCATTAATCAAGTTATCATCAAAATCAATCATCCATTTTGGTGGATTAGGGTTTTCACCCCATCAACACCCAATATCCATTGAGTTTGATGAAACTTATGATCAAATCAAACAAGATCCAAGCCCAACAAAAGTCAACATAGGTCAAACAAATATAAGATGCAATAAAATGAAATAAAATGCATCAAAAAGATTTTTAAAATCATTTTTAAAGAAAAATAAAAGAGAAAATCTATAAAGTCCTTCAAATCACCACATAAATGGCCAAGAAAATTATGGAATGTCAGAAATAAAATAAGAAGCATACGAAAATATTTTCAGAATTTTTAAAGTCAGAAAACTATTGTTAAAACAATTAAAATAAAGCAAACAAGAGAAAATTAATGAAAAATATCAAATCATCAAAATAAAATCTCAAAAAATAAAATCAGATGAAGAAAAATAAAAGTGGTTTTTTTTAATTATTTTCATAATTTTTGGACTTTAAATAAAATTAAAATCAATTTCAAAAGTTTAAAACAATTTTAAAATAAAAACAGAAAGTTAAAATAAAGCTTAAAAAGACCACAAGTGTTGGATCTGACCTCATTAATTGACGTGGAAGATCCAACGTTCCTTAAGTTATGGCGCATGGTGGAAATTACTCAAGTTACTACACCAGATCTAATTTAAAACAACCAATCAAAACATTTCAAGTGGCACATCCAGACTCAGACCACCACTCTTGATGTTTTTATTACTTTTGAGTTCCACACTAACATCATCATAATCGTTTCATCAAGGCGAAGGCAACTATAGTTTCAAAAATCATTTATATTAATTGTGTGAAGAGAATTGCGAGAAAACTTGTGGCATTTTCAAAAAACAAAAATCACAATGAAATAGTGAAAACGAAAGATAAATGAAATCTAAAGGTACAGTGAGGATCAGTGAACATCAAGCAACATCTCAGTAATTTAAGTTGAGAGAAATGATGCCTCTAACTACCTATTCGAAGTGTGACAAAAAAACTCTGAAATTGGATTTGGTGAGGATGATTTAGAGGCTCTCAAGACTTGAAAATGTTCGAAATAGCTTCAGGAGATATCAAGGATGCTAATTGAAATAAAGAATGTAGCTAGAAGAGCATGAAAATCAAACACGATCTCTGAAGATTTTGAGAAACTTTTAAGTTTCTGTAGAGTGATTTTGGCTCTCTAAAGCTTGTGAAATGAAGGGAATTAGGTCTCTATTTATAGGATTGGATGATGGAATATTGAGAGGGGTGAAATGATCAAAGTTTGATTGAAATCGTGTGCACCCTCATAGTGAAGAAAGTGTGACTTGCATTTGCTCATAACTCACTTTAAGCCTGCGTTTTAGGTGTCAATTAACTTCAGGGAACTTGATTAAACATGTTTAGAGTGGAAATCACGTGGTAAATTGGCTTGTAATTGAGAATTAAGGAACTTCAAAATCTGATCATGGTGAAATTTTCAGCTTCAAGTAACCATGTTTCAATCAATGGGGCATCTTGCACATGAGGATTTTTTACTCCATTCTTTTTGCAACTTGCTGACATCATAACAAAGATCACAAAGTGCCAAGAAAGATTGCATTTAGACGCTTGTGTCAAAAGTTATGGCATGTTGAAGTTGGCACAAAATTCTAATGGTCTAAACTTGAAAAATTCTAAGTCACAATGACCTGTAATGTATCAATGAATTGCATGGCCTTCCAAGCACAATTAGCCTTTGACCCTTGAAGCAAAATTGTAGAGGGCATATCAAACGACATTGTACAAAAAGAATCAGCCTCAAATGTTGAAAGTTGAGGAAGTTATGATTCTTGAAAGTTGAGGAAAAATCACTTGAAAATATGCAAAATTTAATTAAGTCCACAAATGACCTATAATGTCTTCAAACTTTTGATAATCCTCCAAGAAAAATTGGCTCTTGTCATGTAGGAAGAAGTTGTAGAGGATGTTGATAAGAGTCATATGCAAAAAGAAGCATTCAAAAATGTTGAAAATTGAAGGAGTTGTGATCTTTTGAACTTTGACTTTAAATATTGACTTTTTAAATCAAACCTCTTGGAATCAACTTGTGATCTTGAACTTTTCTTCCATTTCAAGGTACATGGATGATCATATGAACTAAAAATAATGTGCTCTTGAATGTCCTTTGATTATACTGACCAAAGTTTGGGGTAACTTGTTGATGAAGGCATGGAAACAAATACATTAACCTTTGACTTTTCTTGAGGAGCAAGCTACTAAAACTTGAGATATCCTTGATCAAAAATGAAGTTGAATGATGCTTGAGATCAATCGATTTGAGATTAGAGGCCATGCCTTGATGAAGAGGCCCTTGAGACTCAATGGTTAACCACACTTTGGCTTGAGGGACCAAAACCCTAGCTGAGGAACCATGCTTGATGCTTTTTATACAAAACCATACCTTGTAAAGAAACAAAAGGGACAAAGTATATTTTTTTGATATTTTGATTAGTGATTAATGAAACATAAAGCATATAAACACAAATGAAAAGATACAAAGAAAGGTGCTTGGTGATCTCTGCAAAGAAAGGAGAGAACCAAATTGTGATCTTGTTGCATTCCGAAGATGCAAAAAAGAGTGGGATCTTAGGGGTAAAAATTAGGGTATGACACATAGGTTATCCCCTGGGGGTTACAATAAATTTAAAGCCAAAATAATAGAAAAATGATGAAAATATTGATTGAAGAAGGCTCAAGTTTGACTAAAGTTCCATGCCAAAACGATATGAAGTGTGGTTGACGGCCCGACAAAAGCAATCAGGAGATTATGCATCATAGACAACAACTTTAAAGGCTTCTAAGATTGTTAGTATGTTTTAATGTTTATATATATATATATATATATATATATATATATATATATATATATATATATATATATATATATATATATATATATATATATATATATATATATATCCGTTGACACTAGATGTAAGTCTAAAAGTCTTACACCAAATCTCAATATTTAATATAAATAAATCAAACAGTCATATAAGTTACCTATTTTCGAGGAAAAAGAAATAACCATGTATTTTTTTATTTTATTTAATATGATCGTTTGATTCAATTATATTAACGGTTGAGATTCGGTATAACTTTTTTAGATTTACACCTGATGTCAACGAATATTATATATATATATATATATATATATATATATATATATATATATATATATATATATATATATATGGCTTAAATGCACTTTTAGTCCTCATAGTTTAATTTTTCTAAACAATTGATCCCCTTTAAAAAAACTCAGCTTTTAAGTCCCTTGCTTTGATTTTTTTTTGGAAAATTTTGGTCCCCTCTCAGTTTACCATATGTGGCGCTCCAAATAATGACATGACAATGTTTTTGTTGACCAATTTTAATGACTCAAATGCCAACTCATTTGCCACATCAATAATGTGAATTATAATTTATGAAAATAATTAAATAAAAAATCATATTCATTATATTTTAATTACGTGACATTAGTAATTGGATTAATATATTAATTAATATTTTTTAATTAATAATTATTAATTAATAGTTTTAACTATGGTTTTCTTAAATTAATTAGTCACTATACTTAAAAATAGAGATTTTGGGCCTACCCTTTTTTGTCCACACAGTCAATTCAAAACATATTGCATGAATTAGTTTTATAAACACTAATTTTTTTCTAAAGGAAACGATGTGGGACTAATACATATTAATTTCATGTGTACACTGTATTGGCAGTTGTTGGCTTGTAGTTCTTGTTTTGATTCTACCACAAATTCCTTGGAGGTGCAAACCACACAATAGTCACAACATATCTATTATACATTTTTTAACAGTAGTGGTTATACATATTTTAAGCTCATCATATCTGCGCCATCGTTTGTGTCTTGGTCATCTTGAGCCGTCATTTTCTTCTCAGAGTCAAAGAAATTCAAGGCTACTATTATCCGAATTGACAGTCCAGGAGGTGATACTCTTGCTTCTGATTTGTAAGTTCTGGTAGATTCCTCTCTATTCAAAATAAAGTCATTTTTAATAAGGCGTGCAAGAAATGGTTGGCTGGATTCATATAGCAATGATCCTCACAATAACAATAAAACTCCATGCGAACCTAAACTGCATTGATTTTTCCTAAAATATTTTTTGAGATGCTACTTCTAAATTTCAGAGGAGTTAAGTTAATATAGCCTTTAGTATTGTGGAATTTGAAGTACATTTGTGATATTTGTCATTGAATTGTGGTGCTATTTGCTGACTATTTTGGAAAGCTTGCATGTTTAGCTGATAAAGTTTTGATATCACGGTCTATAGAATGTGGAGAGAAATCGGGCTTTTGGCTGCTTCAAAACCAATTATTACTTCAATGTCTGATGTGGCAGCAAGTGGAGGATACTACATGGCAATGGGAGCAGGAACTATTGTTGCAGAAAGTCTTACCTTAACTGGTTCAATTGGAGTTGTTTCAGGTAAACCTAGGTCTTTTAGTAAGATAAATGAGAAGGCTAAAACAGATTTATGTGGATTATTAACCAACATACACATGCTGGTATCATTGAAATTTGAAATAGACGAGATCATCCATGTGTTAGATCCTAAATGGTATTTTTTCATTATTAGAAACTGTATTGAAACTGTATTTGAAACTGCAAACCACACAATAGTTACAACAGTCAAAATATGTATTAGTCCCACATCGTTTCCTTTAGAAAAAAATTTAGTGTTTATAATACTAATTCATGCAATATGTTTTGAATTGAAAACTGACTATGTGGACAAAAAAGGGTAGGCTCAAAATCTCTATTTTTAAATATAGTGACTAATTAATTTAAGAAAACCATAGTTAAAATTATTAATTAAAAATTATTAATTAATATATTAATCCAATTACTAATGTCACGTAATTAAAATATAATGAATATGATTTTTTATTTAATTATTTTCATAAATTATAATTCACATTATTGATGTGGCAAATGAGTTGGCATTTGAGTCATCAAAATTGGTCAACAAAAACATTGTCATGTCATTATTTGTAGCGCCACATATGCTAAATTGGAAGGGGACCAAAATTTTCATAAAAAAAATCAAAGCTGGGTTTTTTTAAAGGGATCAATTATTTAGAAAAATTAAACTATGGGGACCAAAAGTGCATTTAATATATATATATATATATATATATATATATAGTTTTTACATTATATATTAATATATTTTACCAGGAGTTCGTTGAAGAAAGTACCCGAGGTACTTGTATTCTGAAAGGACGTTGGGATAACATGACTAAAGCAATTGGTACTAAAGAACGCGCAGGACATATTCGCACTGAAGGTTGGTATATGGGCTTTAAAGATTATTATAGTAAATATCTGTGCTCCATCTGAAAAGGTATTTCTGTGGATGATCTTTAAGTTATAAGTCAACAAATAGAGCAGAAAATAGAAAATAAAAGTTAAAGAAGAGGTTATAAATGAATTTTAAAAAAAATTGAAAGTGATGGATAAGATTCAAAAGAAGATGAAAAAGTTTTAAATAGAGATTCAAATGAATTTTTCACAATAAGTAAGTGCGCTAAAAGAATTATGTGTTCATTAACTAATTTTAATTAACGTGTTTTTATGAATGAATAGTCTTCTTTTTGTTGAATAATAATAATAATAATAATAATAATAATAATAATTCATACAGCTCAATAGTATATTGTCTTATCAATGGGAGTAGTATTTACTAGACATGGCAACAGGGCGGGGGCGGGGGCGGGTTTTATTATACCCGCACCGCACCCTCTTCCATATATTAGACCCGCTTCTGCCCTTAAACTCAACTGGAGGTAAAATTTTATTGCTTAGACCCGCTCCTTGTGAAGAACGGGTGCACCCGCACCCGTCCCGCCTACACCCGCAAAAAATTGATTATTTTAATAAATTAATTTATTATTTAATTAAAATTTTAATTAATAAATGAATATTAATTTGATTATTTTAATTGCAATAAAGATGTTAATAATTTAATTAAAAATATAATTAATAAATAAATATTAAAATAATTAAAATAAAAAAATAAAAGTAAAATGTATTATCCGGGGGAGGGGGCGGAACTCCCTTGCATCCGTAGTTAAAAATCGAGTTTTTCCCGCACCTACACTCTATTAAATTGAGTTTTTCTCTTTAATTTCGGGGCGAGCTCGGAAAGGAGCGGGCGGGTCTGTGTTTGTTTGGCATGCCTAGCTTTTACCCTTGAAATTTATAATTATTAAAAGTTTAATGTTTCTCAAATTTATATTATTAAAAGTTTAATGTATCTCAAATTTATAATAACACATTTACCACACATGAATCGATGGGGACAAACAATTTTCCTGCTCCTTAAATTATTATATACAGGCATTGATAATAGTTTTTTTAAGGGTGTTATGACAAATGATGAGTACTTCATCAAGAAGATTAGCAATTTTAATGAAAAGATGATAACTCTAAAAAAAACACTTATAAAATTGAATTGACCCACAACAAACTTGATCCATATTTTCAGGTTGATATAGACGACCTTAATGCTTTGATTGCTGGTGACCAATGGTTTCCATGTATATTTTGTTCTTATGATATATAATTTATGTAGGGAATAATTTAGTTTCTTTGATCTTTTTAGAATATTTAATAACAAATCTGATGGCGATAGTGATGAAGCCATACAAGACCTCATAAAAAATCTGATGTATAATTATCCAAAAGAAGCTTTTTAGGACCATGTTTGAATATTTAAGTGCATATTACTAATTATATTTTCAAATGGTTTGTATGCTAACTACAAGGTCTTAGATAAACATTCTGCTGGAATTGTGAAGTAGACTTTAGGAAGATAAACATTCTGCTGGAAAGATAAACATGCAAACAAGATGAGTTAGATTTGAGGTAGATTTTAGGGGTTTGGTTTAAAGTCTTAATCTTAGGATTAGGGACCTTCCTCCTCTTAAGTCTAATTGTTTCTCTCTTGGCTTGTTCCTAGTTCCCTTAGTAGTGGTTTCTCCAAGTTTTCGGAATATTATTTAAAAGTGATGAGCTTGGATTGTAGGTATTCCTTGTAGCCATGGATAAAGAAGGTAGTAAATGGGTTGAAGCGAGAATAAGGTTCAAGGTACAAGATAAGCCTAGAAGTTCGGTCTGGTGGGATAGAATAGGGAAAGAACTAGAGGCTAGTGAAGAGGTTTCATCCTTTTTCTTTACAGAATTCCCTGAGGATTTTGGGGCTAAAGAGATGTTCGGAGTTTTTAAGCAGTATGGAATAGTTTGGGATGTTTATATTTCGGCAATGTTGGATATGAGAGGAAAAAGATTTGGCTTTATTAGGTTTAGGAAGGTCAAGGATGTCAGGATGTTGGCTGTTAAATTAGACAGCATTTACATTAGGGGCAGAAATTTTTTGTAAATCTGCCTAAGTCTAATCGTATGAAGGTTGGGCAGGAATCCTCCACACATGTGTTAAAGGAAGCTAGTAGGGAGAACAATGAAAATGTAGTGTTGGATGGCAGAGGGAGAGGTAGTTGGAGGAAATTTAATAAGGGCAGAAAATGTAGAAGAACTTTTGCTCAGGTAGTGGGTGATCCAAGACAAGGGATTCGTGAGGAGAAGAAACCGTCTTTTGCTCATCTCCAGTATAATATTGATGAGGCTGACATGGAGAGATTAAAAAAGGAATTTGTAGGAGTTATGGGCAAAGCTGGGGATACATATAACATTCAAGAGGCTCTGAACATGGAGGGATTATTCAATATCAAAGCCACGCCGTTGGGAGCCACTTTATGCCTTTTGAAGGAATCATCAGCAGGGGAAATTCAGAACTTGGTCTCGTCAGATGAAGCTTGGTGCAAAAGGTGGTTTGAAGATATACACACGTGGTCTCAAGAGGATGTGGACGAAGAAAGGTTAACATAGCTGAAATGTTTTGGAGTGTCGTGCCACGCCTGGAATTCAAATTTCTTCAAATTCATATCAGGTTGTGTCGGAGAATATATCATCTCTGATGAGGATACTGAGAAACATAACCGTCTTGACGTGGCCATATTCTTGATTAAAACAAAATTCACCATGAACCTTAATGAGGTTTTCAACGTTGAGATCAATGGAACTATCTACCGTGTTAAGCTGATTGAAGACTTCCATGGACCAAAATAAATTACTATTCGCAACGACGGCGGTTGGGAGAATACATCTGATAAATCCCTAGAGTCAGAAATGGAGAAAGATTATGAAAATGAAGATGAAGGGGCTGAGGACGAACATGTGGAAGAGACAGACCCATCAGAGAAGGATGATGGGAGCCATATTGTGCGCGAAATCCAAGACCAAGGTGGCAGGAGTGGTGTGGACCCTAGTAATAATGATAATACTAGGTTTTCGGCGGAGCAGGTTAGGGGTGTAGCAGAAAGGCAAAATTTACACGCTTGTGAGGTCCACGAGAATATCAAGGTTAATGAAAGATTGTCAGTTGGTGTTGATGTGTCATCTGGAGAGGATGTTAGGTCTCTAGTGTAGCGGCAAAATTGTGAGTGTAAGCTATTGATTAACTTAACTCAAAAAGCAAGAGTCGCCACCGCACTTTTATTTTATCCAAAAAGGAAAGGAAAAGAAGCGAACAAACCCTACACAAGCTCTACAACAAGAACAAGTGAAGAGAGACTGGATAAGGGGGGTTGGTTACGCAATGGGAAGGTGTTAGCACCCAAAACGTCTATAGTACTCTATAGGAGCCCTTTGAAATATCTACCGCTTTTGGTCTGAAAAAAAGGTTTGCTTGAAAAGTGATTGAGGAGATGAGAAGAGAGATTGTTTTTTTAAGATTTTTGTGTTTGGAGAGACTTGTTGTCTCATGCCTACGTACCCACGATGTGCAATTTAGGATCAAAACCCCGTAGTTTATGGTACAAAGAATGAAATTTGTTTGTTTCGGTTGATTTTAAATGTAAAGACAAGTCGTCATTTCCAAGCGAATAATTCCGCTTAAAGAGATGAATCATGTCTAAACTTATGAAAAAGTTAAAGGAAAAAGTGCACGAGGGCACAAAAAGAGAGTGATGAGTTTGGTGTTTTTTAAAGTCTTTTGAAAAAGGTGTCAACATGCTTATGTAGTTTAGCATTTGTTAAGAAATGAAAAGAAAAGAGTAAAATCACTTGACAAAGTCAAGGTTTGATTATGAAAGAGGTGATAGTTTGAAATCAAGAAAATTTTGAAAAAGGGAGAGAGTTTTGAAAATTGAAGAATGGGGAGGAGAAGAAGTGACTATCCTAAAGCATAAAGTAAAAGCTAAGGATAAGAATAGCCTAACCACACAAGTAAGCTCCATAGTCTTCGAACCATAATTCCAAAGCAAAGGGAGAAATGTCCTAAGTCTAAAACCAAGGTTCCAAGAATTGTATTGGATATCCAAGGTCTAAATCCAAGGATTCAAGAATAGCATTGAAGTTCAAGGTCTAGGTGCAAAACTCCATGTCCATTGCAAAGGATAGTAACCATAGTCCAAGATTAGAAGCACAAGTTTTTTAGAGGTTTTAGCTTTTATTAATGTTTTTGGTCCAAGTGGACAAAGAGAAAAAGGCATAAGCATAAACATGTGTCCAATGAACAAAAGAAAAATTGCGGAAGCATAAACATATGCCCAACGGACAAAGGAAAAATTGCGGAAGCATAAACATGATATGAAATGATAAAAATGAAGCATAAAAGTAAAAGAGATAAGGAGCGAGAAGGAATTGTCAATGATTAGTACAATAGTATTGTTAGTAAGTTAGTGATTAGTTGTTAGAGTTAGTGATCAATAATAATTGAATAATTGCACTTAGGTCAAGGTTAATGAGAACTTATTAGAGGATTGATAAGACCAAAGCCTCCTAACAACAAGTTTCATAAGTTTTGAAGCAAAAGACAAATAATCAAAATTCTTGATAGTTTTCTGATACGGGACAAATATTGCGCTATGTTAAGCAATCGCCGAGTAATTTACAGAGTAATTACCCTACAAATGAGGCCGGTCAATAGATCTTTGTGCTAATGCATGCTAGATGAACGATATGTAAATCGTCATCCGAAAGCAATACCGCACGAAAAGAAAAATGGTAACGATCTAGTCTTGATCGAAATTCAACAAAGGAATTTCAAGATCTCTTAGACTATCAAAAAGAAAAAGACTAAGATGAAGAGAAAGATGGATCTAACATTTATGATCCATCAACAACCAACAATTCACCAAAATGAGAATTAAAAAAAAAATAAAAATCAAAAACAAAAATGAGATCACATGATACATTTTTTTCCAATGATTTTTAAAAGACATTTTGAACTAAAATCATAAAAAAAAAAAGAATAAAATCTAATTTTAGAAAAAGTTACTATAAAAAAGTAAAGAAAATAAAAATAAAAAAAGAAATACAAGAGAATATAAAAAAAGAGATGGGAGGTTTGTTAAAAATAATTGTGGTGAGGATAATGGAACGGGCCAGGCTCAAGCTCTTTTTAAAAAATAAAAGAAATATATAAAAAACAAATGAAATGTTAAAAGAAAAAGAAAAAAAAAACTGAAAGTGGAATCTCATCATCTTCTTCACGTCCGCGCGGGACTGTTCACAGCGAAGGGAAGAATTCGTCACGGTTCATCACGGCGGAGCTTGGTAGTGAGACGAAAACGATCGCAATGAAGTGTAGGCTCTGAATATACGTTCAATTTCGTAAAATGGTACTTGAATCAACCAAATCGAAACCGCAAAGTCTCGACAACAAACTCCGTTTTACCTTTACTTCAAGGTGAGTACACTTCTGAATGTTCTTCTATTCTTCTTCTCTTGCTTTTTTCGCGAAATTTCTGCTGTTCTTCTTCTGAAATTGTTGATGTATTGTTGAAGATGAACGTTGGTAAATTGATTGAAGGTTTGAGAAATTTCGGTTGTTGAAGTTTTATTGTGGTTGATGCGTTGTGAGATGTGCGAATGTTGTTGTTGTTGATGAATTCGAATTGAAGAACAAGTTTGTGATTGAAAGATTAATGGAAATTGAAGCTTGGAGGTTGAAGGTTATGAAGTGAGGATGAAGTTTAATTTGAAGTTTGGTGGTATTTTTTCAGAGATTTTCTGGCTTTTCAAGCTTGGAGAAATTGTGTAGAAGAAGCTTGTATTTATAGAATGAATTGGAGGTGAGTTTTTGAATTTGAGAAGTTGGTTGTGAATTTGGAATTTCCGTTTCAATTTGATTTCCTTGCGTTTCATGAAGTTGTTGCGTTTTGATTTATTGATGCAGTGTGTTGCGTTTTTTTGTGTGAATCATTTGCCGTGTTTTGGTTTGCAGGGTGGGTCGTTTTGAGAAGTTTTGCAGCTTGTGGTTGCTGCGTTTTGGTGTCTTGGAACTGGCTTGCACGACTTGGTTTGTGTTGACTGAAGGTTGTAGTAGCAGCGTGAAGATTTGTTGTAGAATGTGTGATGCCGTTTTGATGTAGCTTTTGTTGATTGTGTAGCTTGTGTCGTTTTAGGATTGAAATAAGTGGTTTTGTTGCAGATGTGAAGTAACAGCTTGACACGGCTTGTGTGAGTGTGGTCGGCGTGACTTGTTTCTCATGGTTGTGTTGAAAAGGACTTGTATTTTAGTCAATGTAGTAGCAGCTGATGATGTGAAGCTGTTCCCTTCTTTTTTCAATTTTAGTTCATTTTTTGGTTAATGGTTATTGGGCTAAACTTGTATATGGCTGAATTTGTGAAAGAATAGAAATGGCCTTGACTTAAGTTTGGTTTTCTTTGGCCCTTTTATTTTTTTTTTGACAATTATTTTGTATCATGGACAAATGGCTAACAAAATATAATTGGAAAAATGGTTACGATTAAAAAATGAATTTGGAAATGTGGATTGATTTTGAAATGGATATAGTAGATATAAAAAATGGATTTTTATGACAATGGTTAAAAAAAAATGGCAAATTGGATTTTGTAAAAAAAAAGTTATTGAATATGGATAATGAATTAGTGGGTTAAAGATAGATATTGAAAATGGGTAATGGATATTTAGAAAATTGGATATGAAGAAATAGAAATTTGGTTACTAAGATGTGGATATGAAATAGATAATGGAAAAAATGGATAAAAATTGGATAAGAAAGATGGTTTAGAAAAAAAAGAGAAATGGTTCATGATATGGCTAATGGTTTATAATGAAAAATGGTTTATGAAGGGATCATGGATAGCAAATCTTTATTTTTTAGCCCAAAACCAACTTGAATTTTTTACACAAGCCTCTGATAAAGCGCACACAACCACTACTGAACAATTTGCAACTGAAGCCATCTGATTCAATCATCCTCTGAATCTCTGATGATAAGTTTTGAATCACTTTGAACAATTTCTGGGAAAATAAATCCACAGAGGAACACGGTCTGGACTGATGAACTCAGATGAACTAATGAACGTCACCACACAACAACTTGACAGTCAGTGCTTTGAGGAACAACCCACTGAAATAGATAACTTGCACTTGAAACAATTGCTTGATAGTTTGACCAAGATTAGGTCAAACATCCATCTGAACTTGACCACAACTGAATAGCCACAATTCACTTGAAATCACTTCATTGTCTTTGAAAAACCTGCACAACACACAGAGAGAGAAACTGCAGCAAAATTTTGGTATTTTTGGTTAGAGGTTAGTAAACAGAAACAAGTGAGAAATAATATACAGATGCTCAGGAGAAACACAGATTGTGATCTTGTTAGTGGTATGAGATGCAAATGAAATGAGTGAAATCTTAGGGGTAAAAATTAGGGTTCAACATCTAGCTTGTTTGAGGGGCCCTCTCTTTACTGCAGAAAGTGGTGCTTTAGTAACTGAGTTGGTTCGCAAAGGCCAGTTGGATCTGGTGAGTGGGGTTACGAGTGTTCCTTTTAGTGGACCTATGTTAAGCCCATTCAAAAAGGTTAGTGACCGGGATGGCCCAGAAATTATCAACGTCCAGTTAGGAGACCCAACTGTGGGAACAAGGAGGGAAAAGTCTAAAGCTTTATCAGAAATTTATGAAAACATTAAGATACCTTTTAAGCCATCATATTATTCTTCATTACTACAGTGTAGTAACAACTCTGTTTGTAGTAAAGAAAATAATGAGGAGGTCATACCCAGTTCTTTTGGGGGGAATAGGAAAAACGCATCAAGTTCCAATTTTACTGGAGGGTCTATATTGTGCTGTAAGTCTATCTGTGATGGTGACGTGAATCAGGGAAATTTGAGAATCGGGAAGCTAATGGAGGATGTGCCTGTGAAGGTTTGGAAGATGATTAAAGCTATGGGGGTGGAAGGTCAAGATGACTATGAGTATTTCGAAAGTGTTATCAGACAAATGGAATTAAGGGATTGAAGTGAAATTGAAGAAAAGAAGGGGGCTGAAATTATGGTTCCATGAATATTATGTCCTTCAACATTATAGGGTGTGGTGCAGTAACTAAGAAAAGGAGGTTGCGACAACTAATTGCAGAAGAAAAGATTGATGTTTGTTGTATCCAGGAAACAAAATTGCAAGTGATTAACGATACGGTGATAAGGAAGTTGTGGGGGAAGAAAGATTTTGGATGGTCTGCTTGTCGCACCTCGAAAAAATCGCTTAATCGAAGATATGAACTTCGCGCGAAAGGCGCGGAACGGTTTGACAGAGTCGCCACCGAACTTTATTTATCCCAAAAGAGGGAAAGGAAAATATCGAGAAAACATTTAAGGGAGGATAAGAACATGGACATCGCAACCACATTCCGGGTTCGGGAGTCAGTTACGTGAGGGGAAGGTACGCGCACCCCCTCACATCTGTTGTACTCAACGGGAACCTCTTAATTTGAATCGCGATGCTCGTTAGCTAAGCTTGTTTGTTTTCTTCTAAAAAATAAAAGCGAAACAGTAAGATAAAAGGCAACGATGCTAGAGGGAAAAGGGTGGTTTTAGGAAAATGTGTTCGCTAAGGATTGGGGCCCTTGTGCCTATGTATGCTCATTCAGACGAGAATGAGTTATCAGAGCAATAATAGTTCGACTACGGTGTTTGACGGAAAAAGATGGAGGTGTGATAGAAGGTAGACGCATACGGTGGAAAAAGAAAAAGTGTGCTCGCCAAGATCATCACAATCTTGTGCCTACGTATTTTTACCAGGACGAGAATAAAGAATCAGAGCAGTCGTAGTTCGTGGTACGCCCACGAAAAGGAGAGAGTTGGACGTGTTTTAGAGGCGTCAATTGCTCACACACGAGTAAGAGAACTCTCACCTAAACAACCGAAAGGAGATCAAATACTTGAACCCCCACTTTTTAACCTTGAAAAGAGTTGTGATAGTTGTTAGTCGTTTTGAAGTTTATTTGTGAAAATCCGCTTGACGTTGGATCAAGGGTTTATTTGTATGCACGTGGTTAGATTGAAAAGATTTTGGTTAAAGGTGGATTTGAAAATGGCTCGACGACGAGTCGAGGGTTTGGTTGAAAAAAGTTTGTTTTGAAAATGGCTCGACGAAGAATCGAGAGTTTGGTTGAAAATGGGTGAGAATGGGTGTGGATCGATCCTAGTCCCTAGGGGTGCTCCTTGTAACGAAACCACGATGAATGGAGAATGTGTGTGATAGGTTAATGGCGATGCGTACGAGTAATTAACTTACGGGGGTGTTTTGAAATTGGCTCGATGAAGAATTGAGAATTAGTTTAAAAATGGTTGTGTCTATACTAGTCCCTAGGGGTGCTCCTAGTAAACAAACCACAATCAAAGTAACAATGAATGCGTACATCAGAATGGGAGCGGGGTACATGTAAAGTACAAGGGATGACATGAAATAAAAAGGTCTCATTGTAAGGTAGCCTAAGAGGATGCCGTGTGTGTGCGAGGTGTCCTAAACTAAGTCTTGAGCAAGAGTCGGATAAAACCTCCTTCGTTAGGGTTTCTGTACAAGGTCCAACAACAGTCCACCAATTGAGTTTTTTATTGTTTCGATAACTGTTAGTGTGTTTTGATTAAGGTATGAACAAAGAAACAAGAAGAGGGTTAGATGAACAATGAATATGAATAATATGAACAGATGAATAATATGATCAAGATAATATTGACAAGAAAGTAAAGCAAGATAATATTTGACAGAAATGTAAAGTTAGTGGCTAATGGTTAATTGTTAGAATGAATGATTCGCGATGGTTAACCATCCTTGGGCTTGCAAACATAGGTTTGGGCCACGAAGAATCATTTTTCGATACGGGACATGTATTGCTAAACCCTCGTAGCACGATCTATGACGAAGACCATGCTATAGGAGGTTGCACAATTTGATCTTTGTGCTAAAACACGATAGAGAAATGATATTGATGATCATTCTCCAATGAAATCGTGCCACACGAAAAGAAAAGGTGAAGATCTCGTCTTAATCACAAACTTTCGTCAATTAATCGAAGGTAACCTATCATGATCCCAAAGTTTAAAAATTAATCTCGATGATTACTCACTACAGATTTGAAATAATGAAGGTTAATCGCTTCAACAATCAACATTTGTGAATAGAAAGCTTCATTAATCGAAATTGAAAAAGAAGATAGAAGAAGAAGATGTGAAATCGAAAAGAAAATTGAAATGAGATAGAAGAGAAGAAATAGTCCCGTCTTAATCAAGATCTTAAATCGAGAAATCGATAATTTATGATATTTGACTTTCATTGACTAATAAAAAATAAAAATGGTCTCATATTGATAAAGATTTTACAATCTGGATCCTTTGTTATATCACCGACCAATGTAAAAAGAAAAAATGGCCTCATATTGATCAAGATTTTCGTTGATTTAAATAAATCAACCAATCATGACCTTTTGTTATATCATTGGCCCAAAAAAACCAATAAGGAAAATAAAATCGAAAGGGAAATGAAATAAATCGAAAATAAAATGAAATTAAGCAAAAAGATAGATGGATCTAAAAAACTTAAAGGAGAAAGATACAATAATATATTAATAATTATATAAAAAAAACTAGAAAATCAAATTAAAACCTAAGAAAATGTGTGCGTATAAATTAAAAGGGAGGTGTGGTGATTGTATATGAAGATCATTTGGGCCTCACGGCCCATCCCTCCGTTCTCCAAGGAAAACGCATGGTAAAAAAACAGAAATAAAAAAAAGAAACTTGGACTATAAGCCAACGGCCAACAATCATAACCTAGCAACAATCAACAATTTATCTGAAACCAAAAAGTTGAATGAGGTCAAGACACTACCCCTTTTCCAAAAGTCAAAACAGTTTAAAGGCAAGGAAAGGTATGAAACAGAGTATCATAAACAATGAAATGCTCGATAATCTTGCTCGATTCAACTTTTCGTTCTCATCTGCCTCGACCTCTCGCTCTCTTCTTCGCATCTGATCTGTTTCTGGTTCGATTCGAAATCTGAGTTTCAAATGTGTTTGGTTAATCTCTCTTTCATTTCTTCTTTCTGTTTCAATTTCTGGATTCTGATTATGGGTTAAAAATGGTTTTGTGGGTTTGGAGAGTGTTTCAGTTTGTGGGTGAGATTAAGATTGAGGAAGAATTTGTAGTTGAGTTGTTGTTGAGGGACTGAGGAAGGTTTTATGTGAGAATAAATTGAAGAAGGTTAGGGTGTTGCAAATGGTTTAGGTTGGAGGAGAGGATATTTTTGCAGAGTTTTTCTGGTTCGAAGAACTTGAGGGAATGAGGTGAAAAAGGGTATGTTTTTATAGGAGAAGATACAGGGTAGAATGGGAATGATTAAGAAGAATTGAGTGAGAATGAGAGGTGACGTGACTGTACGGTCGCAATGGTATGATTTTGTTGTTTTCATAATTTGTGGCTGCTTGCGTTGCATGTTTTTGTGCGTGGTAAGGCTTTGTTCCAGGTTGTTGCGGAATGGTTGTTTTGGTTGGTGTGGGGAGGATTGAAGCATCTGTTTGTGAAATGGCTAGGCTACGTGAAATGGAGTATATTGTGAATCATGGTAGATGAGAAAAAAAAACCGTTTCGCAGGTGGGTTCCAATTGTGAGGTAATGGTTTTGGCTTGTGGGAGTTGTGTAAAAAGTCTTGGCACAAAGGTAATGGTTTGTAAAGTTTGTGACACAACAACTGACTCTTTTCTCATTTCATGTTGGCTTGCACAGTGTTTTGTGAAGTATTGGAAAGTTGTAGTGCATATTTTCTCATGGCTTGTGGTGTGCATTTCAGGTTGTGTGTTTCCATTTCGCAAGGTTTGTTCACGTATTGGAAAGGTTGTTTTGGAATTGTGGGGTCGGGTATCATGTTAGACGTTATGCATATGTGTTGTGGGAGATTTTTATGGAATATGTTAGGCAAGATAGGTAGTCTGTGATGTGGTTGCAGAGTGGTACAGCTTAGTTTGGTGTTGGTGATTCGTGGAAAAGAGTGGGGTCATGGCTCATGGTGGGCTAAAAAATGGTTTTGTTGTGGGATTCACTGCAGGTACAACGTGATGGTGGTTTATGCAGGTTTGTTGTGCCATTGTGTAACACCCCAAATTTATTAGAATATTTATTTTATTTAAATATAATATTGGTGAATTTTCGGTGAATATGGTGGTTTGTGTCAATGTCGGTATTTTGGTGGAGTTTGATTATTTTAATTAAATAATAGTATATAATATGAATATATTAGTATTATTATTAATTTAAATAATATTAGAGAAATTAAGGGTAAATTGGACTTTTGAGGAGGATTAGTGAGGGTATTATGGAGAAAGCCCATTTTTGGAAGCCCAAGGGTTTAACAAAAAGGAATTGGAAGGAATATGATTCATTTGGTTAGATCGTGAAAATAAGGAGAAAGTGTAGAGCTCTGAGGAAAGAAGGGAAACATCGAGGATTCGTGAAGGTTTCCGCAGGATCAATAGAGAAAGCTCCGATTCGGCAATATAAGGTATGGGGAGTATTGCCTTTCATTGTTTTCAATATAGGAAGTGATGTGTTAAACGTGGATTTTAAGGTTTTTGGGGGTTTTTGAAGGGTTTATGAGTTGTCGATGATTTAGGGGTATTTCTGATGAATCTATGATGGATTATTAAGGGTTGAATTAGTTTGGGTAAAAATATGCCATCGAGGCTAAACCTTTTGATGATATGTGGGATCTTGTATAAAAAGGGATTTATGGGGTTTATGGGAAGCTTGAGAATTTTGAAGGTTTAGGTGAATTGAGGTCTAGGATATGTATGAATCGACCTAAATGTCATAGATTTTAGACCTTTGATGAGCCATGATGTGTTGAGACTGTTCTGGGATGTTTTTGGGGAAATCTGAGGTTGAAGTAGCAAGGGATTTGGGGCTGGAATGCTACTGAATACGTAGCAGCGATTTCCTGTAATCGCAGGTTCGCAAAGTGAGTGAAACCTTTACAAGGCGAATGTTCGCCAAAGTTCGCAAAGCGAACGACGCAGCGAATGTGCGATGACTGTGTGGGGATTCTGATGAATGCTGGGAAGTAACTGTGATGCTCGCAAAGCGAATGTCCCAGCGAAGGGCTTCGCAAAGCGAATAGAGGCAGCGAGGAGAGGCAGAAGGGGAAACTTTCCGGTTTTTTGTGGGACTTGATGGATTCACTGGAGTTCGCAAGGAGAACCTCCCAGTGAACGAGTTTGCACAACGAACTCAGTGGCGAACCCTGCTGTTCGCAAAATTTTGTTATGATTTTTGTGATGTTCTGATGTTTTAGGTGCTGTGATGTTTCTGATGTTTTACCATGATGTTAGTGATGTTAATGATGATTATGACGTGATGATTTCGTGATGTTTTGACAAGTAATTGATGATATAAATTTCATGAGAATATTGATGATTATGAACTGTGTATATTTGATGTATGATGATTACTTGACGATATGAATTACTATGACGTATATTGATGATCTTGAGCTGTTTATGTATAATGTATGATGATTAAGTGACGATATGAATTACTATGATGTATATTGATGATCATGAGTTGTTTATGTATGATGTATGATGATAAGATGATGACGCATGATGTTTTGATGAATAAATGACGATATGACGAACATGATGTTTTGATGAATGATGATGCATATAATGATGTTTTGAAGATGATGATTATTGGCGTTGTGTGTCATGCATTCATATGCATACTCTGTGACGATACTTCATTCCCATTGTGCGGATATAAGGTAATTATGATGTGCTCCGGTTCCTATGCGGAATCGACCCTATTGACGGGGATCTTTGCAGGGGTGATGGCCTAGTGTCCATCGATTATGACGATTGGTACCACATGCATGAGTCTTGTTGTGCATTGCATTTGATTGGCATTGATTTGATTTATGATGATGTGATTTTGATGTTTTCCTTGTGATGACCCCGAAGATGTTGTATATGAGGATGATGCCATTTTTATGCATATCTTATCTTATATTGATTATAATGAATTGTTCTACTCACCCTGTCTGTTTGAATGTTGTCTCCACGTGGGTAATGTGCAGGTGATCAGGATTAGTCGTGGACGCCTTCGAGGACTTTTGAAGTTTATTTTGCTTTTAGTCGATGTAGAGGGTCTTGCTCTGATAGTGTAACATCGGGTTGGGTCGTTGAGTTGAAACATGTCATGTTGACATTTTGTTATTATTTGATGACCATGGTTTTATTTTAAAAACCCTTTGGTGGGATTTTTGTGGTTATGGTGGTTCGCTGCTTATTGATGGATTTTTATTTATTTTGAGGAAAACCCGTGGTTTACGGAGCAATTTTGTTGATTTGAATTAATTGAGAAATGTGCACCCTTTGAGGTGATTCTGATGTTACTTTGATTTTATGTTTAAATCTGCTGCAATATTTGTGGGGTAAAAAAGGGTGTTACATTAGTGGTATCAGTCGGTCCGTCCGACCAGGTTGTCTAATGTTTTCTATTCCCTAGTGTGCGACATGTCTGTGAAAACACTGTCGATGCTTGTTTTGTTTTCCATTTGCAGGTTGGGAATGAAACAAGTGGGGGAGAAGATGGTGCTTCTCCAAGATGCTTTAAGTGGGAACGATGGCTAAGCGTGGTGTTGGATGCTACAATAGTTTGGTAAAGATAGTTTGTACCGCCTCATGATGGTCGGCTGTTATTGATAAATTGAGGAACTGATCACCTTTGATCTCTTGTTGATAATAGACGGGAATCATGTTGGATGAGATAGACGTGTATTGCGAGCATAAGTGGTGTGCGTAGTGAATTGTTAGAAGTTAAGCCAAGTGCTTACAGATGGTTTTGATGAGTCGATGCAGGATAATGCTGAGATGTTTATGTTGAGGGCGACCTTGAGCATTAGTGAAGGTGGAGAAGCTGGTGTTTTTGCCTTTTGTTTGTGAAATTTCGGGAGTGTTTCCTGATGACGTAGGTGATTAGCCTCCAGAGAGTGAGGTAGAGGTTGTGGAAGATTTGATACCAGGTATGAGCCCGGTGTCAATAGCTCCTTACCTGATGTCCGCATCTGAGTTGGGAGGATTGAAGAAACAATTGGAAGAGTTGCTTGGGATGAAGTTTGCTCGACTGAGTGTTTCACTGTGGGGTGCTCCTGTGTGTCAGTAAAGAAGAAAATGGTACTATGAGCTTGTGTATAGATTATAGACGGTTGAATAAAGTGATGACCAAGGATAAGTATCTACTTTTGAGAATTGATGATTTGATGGATCAACTGGTGGGCGCTTGTGTGTTCAGTGAGATTGATTTGAGGTCTGGTTATCACCAGATTCGTGTTAAGCCTGATGATATTCCGAAGACAGCTTTCAGGGCGAGGTATGTGTAACACCCCAAAATTTTCCCCTCGTTTCTAATTCTATTGGCTTATGCTTCTTTGCATTTGCATTGTCATTTCTGCATTTGCATAGTTCTTTTGAGCATGGGATCGAGGTATCTTCCAGCAGCTCATGGCGTCATCAGTGCCAGCATCATTTCCAACAATGTTCAAAGCCAAGTAGATAATTTTCAAAGTCTTTTTGAGCATTTATTTTGTTCGTCAGTCATTTTGATAAACAGAAACTACAGCGGTCATTTTTTATCCAAGCAATCCGATATCAGGCATTATTAATCCAGCAGGATATTCTGAGATATCAGCAAGAATTTGTGGTTCGTTGCAGCTGTTACTCAGTGGAAATATCAAATTTTGAGTTTCAGAGGTTTAACAAGTTCAGAACAACTGTCAGAAGTCACTTTTCCAAGTTTTCCTCCAAAAGGCGCCAAAATTCAAAATTTGCACTGAGTAACCGGTTACAGCGTATCTGATAACCGGTTACCCTTTGGTTTTCTGCGCATTTTTTCAGTTTTTGAACTGAGTAACCGGTTATCAGTTATGCCGTAACCGGTTACTCTGGGCAAAATTTGAAAAATTCAGATTGCATCATTTGTGATCATGTGCTTGGCATGTGCACGTGGGGGAAGGATCTAGAATTGATATCTTCATCATTTTCCACCCAAAATTCAAATTCCTTCCAACACTTTCTACTCTAATTCCTCATTTCCTTTCCTAATCCACTTTTCACCCCAATTTCCACCCACTAAACCTCACTCCAAGCCACATTTGAATTCCTAACCTAGCTTCTATTTAAATCAATTCATTCCAAACCTCACATAACTTTGATCCATTTTCTGAATTTTCTACACATCTCTCTCCAATTCTCTCAAACTTTTCTCTCATTTCCCAAAACCCTCACTCAAAGTTTCATCATCAAAGTTCATCAAATTTCACCTTGGAATTTGTTGATCTTGAAACTAAACCACCATCCATTCATCAATTCTTGAAAGAATCTTGGATTTGCTACTGTTTTGGAGTGTGGAATCACTTTTGGAGCTGCTTTTCATTATTTGAGTTGTTCTAGCTTAGATCTTGGTTGTTCTTGCTTGGATCTTGAAGTTCATCACATAGATCTTTGGTTTTCTTGCTTGGATTCACCAATTTTCGTGCTCAACAATCACCAAGGCAAATCTCAGTCTTGTAGGTTGGTTTTCCTTAGATCTATGCTTGATTTAGCTTAATTTCAACTTATGCATTGTAGATCTTTGGTTTGTGATGTGATTTGATCCATTTGCTTGATTTGATTTGTGATCTTGTTGTTTGATTGATGAAATTGATGTTTGATTACTGATATTTGATGTGAATTCTCGTGCATTGTTGATTACATGATCATTGGATATGATTGCATGAGTGATAAGCTGCTGAAAAGTGATTCTGAACACTTATTTTTGAATTTTGTTGCTGTGTAACCGGTTACAGTATATCTGCTAACCGGTTACAGCATATCTGCTAACCGGTTACACTGTGTATTTTCAGCGTATTTGTGCAATTTTGAACTGTGTAACCAGTTATCAGTTATGCTATAACCGGTTACCACTGAAGCAGAATGGTATATTTGTGCATTTTCTTGCTTGTTTGACTTCTATAACATGTTTAAACTTCATGGATTAATGCATTGATGATTGGTGGATTGTTCTTGAGCTATTTCAACACACACCACTGTATGAACATGATTTTTCGACACACGTTCTTTTGTTTTTCATTGAACGTTAATGCTTGCGTTGTTGATTAATTGTTGTGATGATCACGTAATGCACACACTTTGAGCTTGTTAATTGCTAATTGATGATGACGATTGCTGGATAATTATGTGCATGTTCACTTGCTTTTGATTTCATGATGTGCATACTTGTTTCATTTGATCACATGTTATATGTTGCATTCTTCCATAATGCTTGCAAGGTTATTCAACATGGTATGTGATTTGTTTATGGTCATGATCAATTGTTTGATACGTATGATGTTTGATGCACGTTTGCTCAGCCTTGATTGAATCGTATTTAAATATGGTAGATGCTGTCCTGATTTCACATCCGAGTTTTGCATAAAGTGCTGTCATATGTGCTGTCCATGTATACACATGCTGTCTGTGGCTTTTTACACCTGTTTTCATGCTGGATTGTATGCTGTGAAATGCTGTTTGGTGTATGTGCATGATTTCATTGCTGTTCTGAAGCAAATGTGCTGTTGTAGGTGTTGTACCTTCTCTTTTCACTCTTTCTCTTCCCTTGGATCTCAATACTTGTTTAAGTCTTGGATTCTCTCCCTTTAGAGCGACCTAGTCCAACTTAATTTTTGATTAAACTTGAAGTAGGATTAGCATTAGGTTTTAGGTAGTTGTCTCTCCTAAGCCTCACTAACCATAGGTCATCCTTGCGTAATAACATTAGGACTCTTAGTTTCCCTTTAGAGTTTCCTTTGGGTCTTCTCTCTTCTCATCTCAAAACTTCTTGAAAACACTTAATAAAATATAACGTATATTGCGCTCAAGCCTTAAGTGTAGGAAATGAAGAACGAGGGGTCTCCCCTCCTCTTCTAGGGTGTTTAGCATACGTCCCATTCGGGGGCGACCATCCATTTCACTCGTTCCCGCATGGTAGACTTTGGTTCAATGTAAGTTACGAACTAACTCAAAACACTTCTGTCTAAAAAACACAAAACAAATTCAAATCTTTTTATCCTTCGGGATTGTTGGGTTTTAAACTTCTTTTTTTTTTTTAGAAAAGAGCTCGTCGCTCACATAAAAAACACTTACCCATTCGTGGTCGTACCCGCAAACTACATTAGCTCTGATTCCTCTCTCTCGTCCGATTGAGGATATGTAGGCACAAGACAGCGATTGTCTTGACGAGCAACCTTCCCCCACAGTTCCCGTCCGAACTACGTTGACTCTGACTTTCCCATTGCACTGAGGGAGTACGTAGGCGTAGGGCATCGAATATGTCCTACCGAGTCCGTCTTAGTCACCCCCATCCCCGTTTTCTTTTGTTCATCCATAGATAGTAGGACAACTCACCCTCCGTTTAGACAACAAGCGTGGATCCCATCGAGTACGATGGATGCGTGGGGTGCTAACACCTTCCCCTCGCATAACTGACTCCCGAACCCGGACTATGGTTGTGATGACCATATCTTCCCCCCTTTCTCTTCAGGTTTATACAGTGTTTCCTTTTCCCCTCTCGGGATAAATACACATTGCTGGCGACTCTGTGTTTTCCGCGCCACTCTCGCGTTTGTACCGTTGGATGCGAATCTTTCGGGAGCGACAGCTGGCGACTCTACTGGGGAATCTGGTTGACCTCTTGCTGGTCCATCCCCTTTAGCGAGTCTATCCTAGCGTTTGTCTGTTTGTTTTTCGTTGGGTGTTTATTTGTTGTGCTTTATTATGTTGTATATTACTGTTTTACAGCTTTTATCGCATTGCATTTCATTTTATTACTGTCATACTGGATATTGCTGTGTTCTGCTGCTGGATTTTCTGTTTGTAGGGTGGGTTGGATTCATGAGAGAAAAGCCCAACACCCAGGCTTGAGCATACACCTATGATTAACGTGGAAAGTAGTGTGACTTGTTTGGCATTTGGCCAGACTTAGTATACATGAAAACTCCACATCTAGACGAGGTTTCCTTGGTAATGTTCTATCCTGCTCATTTGGGGCAGATGATGGAATATAACCTAGAAAACTGTCGACTCTGGCGACCGTCTCCCGAGGACTCAGCAACGCCGCTCCTCTCGACCTGTGATAATGGCAGACCAGAAATGGAAAACCCATTACACTTGTTGATCCGAGGACCCAATGCTGAGGGACTCGCATAGGATGACCATTTTTTTTAGGGGAATCAGTTGAGCCCTCCTCGATTGATGATGATGCCAAACCAGAAATGGCGAACGTATCATCATTTCTCGACCTGAGAGCCCGTGATATTGAAGATCCTCGCCTTTCTAGAACCCTCATGTGAGAAGGGATGGGTGTTTGCAGGCTTCCAGGAAACCGAAACCTTCAACCTACCCGATTTTCTGGATTTCTCATCAGTGTTTGATTATCTGGGTTTTTGGTTATCTCAGTGGTTCGGTATTCTAGAATTCTAGTTTTCTGGGTTGTGGTTCTCGTTCAGTTATCAGCACAACATATCCAGCAGTGATGCCTTGATCCCATGCTTGCATATGCATATCATTTTTCTTGCATTCTAACATGTTTGACATTTTTCAGGGCTTGCATCTTACTCTTGATTCCGGTTTTCTGAGGTTGCCTTAGCATGGATGTCCATAGAAAGAAGACTGTTGCTTATTCATTCCCAGACCCGACCTTGACGTTGATTCACAAGCTGATTAGTATGGCTGGTTCAGGAGTTCGTACAGAGTTTGTTGGAAAGTTTGGGAGACTTCTGAAGTTTGTCTACAGTATCTCCAAGTATAAGAAGGATGACATTCATACACTTCTTCAGTTATATGATCCATCTTTGCGTTGCTTCACTTTCCCAGACTACATCTTGGCTCCAACGTTGGAGGAGTTCTCATTTATTTTGGGAATCCCCATCAGGCATGACATAGTTTTCTTTTCTGAAGAACGCCTCAGGATAAAAGAAATGGCCATTGCTCTTCATATTGGTGAATCCGCTCTGAGCAGTAATATTGTGGAGAAACAAGGAGCTAAGGGTTTCTTATTGAAGTTCTTGTTTGATCAAGCTTGTGTACATGTTAAGGAGAGGAATTGGACTGCTTTCCAAGCTATTCTGGCTATGTGCATCTATGGGATTATCCTGTTCCCCAATATTCCTGATCTGGTGGATATGCATGCTGTCAGAATCTTTATTTCAAAGAATCCTATACCTACCTTGCTAGGTGATGTGTATCACTCAGTCCACTATAAGAATGAAAATAGGCGTGGAAGAACTGTGAGTTGCTGTGCACCACTCTTATCTACTTGGTTTCTGAGTCATCTCCCCGAAGCTGGCGTTTTCGTTGATACGAGAGATTCCCTAAAGTGGTCAAAGAGGTTAATGGGCTTGACTGCTGACAACATTGTTTAGTTCAACCATGACTTGCTAGGGATGGAGATTATTTGCAAGTGCGGAGAATTCCCTAATGTACTCTTGATAGAGAGAAAATGTGGAATTAACTATAACCCTTCCCTTGTTATCAGGCAGTTTGGTTATCCTTTGAGAGGTCCACCTGAAGAGCAAGATATTAGAGAGTCCTTATTCTTCAATGGTACTGGGGATCAAGAGATGATAAGGAAGATTGTGAATGCTTGGAAGCAGGTAACCAAGAAGGGAAAAACTTCATTTGGGAAATTTAATAACCAGGATTTTCCTTCCTATGAAGAGTGGATTAAGAAAAGAGCAGAAAAGGAGCTTCTTCCTTTCCCGGTGGAACCACCTTTGTATCCTTTGATGATCGAGGTTCCCACGACTGTTGATATAGAGAAGTATGATAAGTTATGGGCTGAGAAGGAGAAACTCCGAGAGGAGAATCGTGAGCTGGGCAGAGAAGTTGGTCAGTTGAAGCACGAAAAAGGCGAAGCTATCCATGTTGCCGGGTTAAAATCAGAACTTTTGGCTGTGAAGGAGAAAGAATTGTCCAAAGAAGTCATATCCAGAGAGAAAGTGGCTCAAGCGTTGAAAAGTGTTAGCAAGGTCCTTTCGTCCAAAAAGAAAGAGTTGGCTTATGCCATGTCAAGAATTCACAGGTTCCGTGACCGTCAGAATACAACAATTACTGCCAACAGGTTGAAAAAGGACAAGTATCTGGAACAGATCAAAGGTTTGAAGACAGAGCTTCGGAAAAACGATAAGGAGATTTTATCAGGGATCTTTGAGAGGAGAGCAGTTGAGGAAAAGCTCAAGGAAACCATGGCAGATATGGAACAGCTGAAGATCCAAGCCAAAGTAAAAAGACCCAGAAGCAAAGGTCCAAGTTCAGGTGGAGCTTCTGGAGAAGATGATTGGGAATTGCATAGTCGTTATTTAACAGGGATCTTGCACAAGAGGGATCTGTTGATTCAGGAGTTGATTTAGAGACCAGAGCATCCTAATACCAAGAAGCTTCTCAAGGAAGTGCAGGATTGGTGCAAAAAAGAATGACAAATGGGGAATTCTAACACGGCTGAGTCTTGATGATATGCGTTAGTTTCCTTGCTGCTGTTTTCTTTGTATTTTCGGGATCACCACCAGGCTTGTTGGTTGGGGTCTTTGTTTATGCTTATTCAGACTGGTGTTGTAACAGATGTTTATTCTCTTTATATGATAAGGAATTCAGTTCTCTTCTATTGTAAAAACTGGAATCAAGGGATATATCTCCTTGATAATGTTCATACATGTTTGCATTTGCATTTGCATAATCATCTCATTTTGCATAGCAGGTTATCTCGGATTCTCTGGATTTCTTATGCTCTCTTTTTTTGACAGTCAGGATTGATCAACCAGCTCATCGGTATTCTACCAGGCCATTCAAGGGTTGATCATGGAGCAAATTCAAGCTGAGTTGAGGGAAATGTGAGGCCAGATGGGGCAATTTATAGGGAATATGCAAACTCTCATGCAAGACCAGAAGATGCTGAGGGAGGAGGTCAATCGGATGAAGACTCAGATGGGCTTGGTCATGGAAATCTTGAATGCGGCGCAAAAGAAGGAAAACTATCCTGTGCTCGCATCCGCAATAGAAATCCTTACTCCTCTCATCTCTTTGGGGCCTTTTCTACATCACGAAGTGTCTCATGAATCCCCTCCACAATCTGAAGTTTCTGAGCTTTCTCCTCGGCAATCACTCCCTGCTCCCCAAGAGGATCCTAGGCTAGAGAGGCCTAGGAAGAAGTTTGATCCCTCTCCGATGCCGTATGGGCAATTGCTTCCTTGTCTGGTCGAGCTCAAACTAGTCGAGCGTGTCACTTTAGGACCAACTCCCACAGGATTTTCTTTGGGTTCCAATATGAATGCTAGGTGTGACTTCCATTCTGGGGCACCTGATCACAATGTAGAGAATTGTACAAGGTTCAAGCATAAAGTCCAAGAACTCATTGATTCAGGGGCAATCAAGTTCTCATCAGAAGTGGAGACTCCTCTCCTCTTTGCAGGATCCACCTCATGTCATGGACTTTCTCCACAACCTTTTGCTGCAGAAGCTCTATGTCAGCAACTTTTGTTTGTGCCTCAGCCAAATGTGGAAAGGAAAGTGCAAGCGCAGGTGAGGCGCCCAAATCAGCATCGACAGCAGAATTATCAGCAGCAGGGGCAACCGAGACCAAGAAGGCCCAAGAGGATATTTGATCCTATTCCTATCCCTTATAGTCAGTTGTTTGCTCATCTGCTCAAGAACTCTCTGATTCAAACGAGGAGTACCACGCCGATACCGTACCCTATTCCTCCAGATTATGACATGAATTCTAGGTGCGAGTTCCACTCGGGAACGTTTGGGCATACACTTGATAACTGTAGTGTATTCCAGCACAAGGTGCAAGATTTGATTGACTCAAAGGTCATCACCCCATATGGTACCCCTTTGGATTGAAGTTGCTTTGTCAAAGTAAGCACCATATTGCAAGAGCGTCATCAGAAGCAATAAGTCCAGACAGAGTCAAGCCTTCCTCTATGTGGCAATCTTTAGTTTCTTTATTGCATTTTCATATGTAGCTTTCATTTGTTTGTTTAAACATTGCTTGCATGTAAGAACTCGTTGTTTCTGAATGACAATCATAATGCAATGAGTATGTTTTTCTTGAAGAATTCCATTCGTGTTCACTCATTTTAAATGCTTGTATGCACTGCAATACTATCTTTCTTGCCTAGACTCTTGGAGGGAGGATGACGAAATAAGAACGCAGATTTATAATGGTACGCTTTTGGATAAAACCCTGTTAAGGATGTACAAGCATTGTTTCCAATTCACAAACACTGGAGAGATAAGGAGATAGACCTTTGTCAACCCCTTTGAGCCTAGTAGTAGGAGTTCTTTCTGAAAATGAAAAACCCTCAATTTTAACCCAGGGGCAGGGTAGGCGTCAGTTAGTTTGACCAAGTGTTCAACCTTCAGAAGGAGTATACATCTGAAGATCCATTACCTTCCATTCCACTCTCAAAAGGTTAAGAGGTGTAGAACCACAATGGTTACTCCTCACCAACCGAAGAGTGAAACTGTCACAACCCTTCCAAACAAGTCAAGCAAAACGGTGTCACACGACTTGTTCAAAAAAAAAAAGAGAAAAGAGAAAAAATAAAAAGCCTGCTAAGTCGAAAAACTTGAAAGCAAGTGACTTAGGCAAAAGTTAAGGCATCCCGCTGGACTTCAAAATTGAAAACTCAAAAGAGTCAGTCCAGGCAAAAATTAGGGAACAAAAAACAAAAGAATGAGAAAGAGAAAAGCCAAAAGGATTACAAAGAAAATCCTCGATAAGAACAAAGGCGTGTGACTATAGACACAAAATACAAAAAGGGGTGACTGTTAGTCCAAAACCTCGTCAGGTGTCGAATCACCAGTTGCACGGATTCCCTAGAAATCGGGAAACCTTTTGAGAGACGAGCACTTGTGTCGAATTAGCTGAACATAGGACTGGAGAATATCATGAAGAGTGTGTGGGCACCAATAAGCTTTGAGCCATAAATCCTTTTTTCTCAAACCGCGAACCAGGCCACGCTACAACCCTTAAAAGTCCTAATTGAAACAGGGTTTAGTCTAAAGGCGTACTTCAATGAGATAGCGTTCCTGACTCCCATGAGTTGTGCTAATAAGATATTTGTTGGTGTTGCATGTGCGTATTGCTTTCCTTTCAAAAATAAGTGTCGTAACTCGGTTGTGTGACATATTTTCAATAAGGACTTCAAGATTAACATATGTGTTGCATTTGAATAATCATTCTCAGAATAAATATTTTCTGCTTGCATACATTTGTTTGACATCAAAGAAGCCTACACGATGAACATCAGTCGAGAAGCTTAAACTGTCCAAGTTGAGGTGCCTGAGACTCCAGAGGACATGTTGCTGAAAGATTATGTGGAAAAAAGGCGTTCCCAGCCATTTGGGTTGAGATGTAACCAATTTGGGACAATCACACTGGGAAATTTCTTCAAAATGTAGCCAAGCTGGGGCATTCAAGTTGAGAAGGTCTTTTCAGAGTACAATCAACCATGGGGCATTCATGTTGAGAAATTTTCTTCGAACTGGGGCAATTATGTCGAGATCCGATAAATCTCTCCACAAGCGTGTAAACTGGGGCAATCACGTCGAGATTCGGTAAATCTCTCGAAGACTAGTCGGTCAGAGACAAATGTACTGCAAGGCTTGTACTGGGGCAGGTCACTTCAAGGGCGTGAGAAGTTTTTCCCTTCAGAACACAGTCAATTAATAGCACCTCTGCAAGGTTCAGAATACTGTGGCAGAACATTTCAGGTCATGATGAACCGTCTCGAGGTGGTTTACTTCATGAATCATGAAGTATGGGACAATTATGTCCAGACCGGATACATCTCTAAGAGTTTGAAGACCCTGGGCATTGTTGAACGCCAGGTTTTCTGTAAAATCCTCTTAAGATGATTGCTTCAAGTAGACCTTGTGGTCTGGGGCAAGGTGGAGAGTTAAAGGAACTGTGTTTCGCTCTTGACAATCAATATGCAGAAACTTGAAGCACTGAGTCGTTCCCAGTGTGGGACTTTTGGAGTCTTTTCCCTCCAGCAAAGAGCCAGAGGGTATCTTTTTTCAGCAAGGTGTGGGAATTGTTATTCTTCCTCATGCAGAGAATTGTCTTATGTTCGAAAAGGGCTTTTATGAAGGTTTCTTATCTCTAGCAGTAAAGATGGAATCCTCACTCTCAGCAAGGTAAGACGATAGAATATCGTCAAGAAGACGATGAGGAGTTAGAGTGTTCTGTTCCTCAACGGTCAGATCTAGTCATCTCAAGTAATTCAAAGTCCAATCTTCACTGGTACCTCCCCAGTAGAGTTGCTCTCTCCAACTTTGAAGTCTTATCGTCCTCAGTAGTTTATTACTCTCCCCAGTCAGAGTATCGAGGATCGTCTTCCTCAACAGAGTTAAAGAGGTAATTCCCCAAGCGGAGTCGTTGAGGATCGTCCCCCTCAGCAGGATATAAGAGGTTTACCCCCAGCCAGAGTTGTAATTTGGCTCATCTTTCCTCAGCAGGTAGCCAGAAGTTGCTATTTTTACAGCCTCTTCTGCAAGAGATTGATGGAGCATTTTCTTTGATCAAAGATGGTGTTCCCCACAGAGTAGGGGGCAGTCATTTTTTTTCCTCATCTAGTCAGGAAACATGTGTTTATCCCCTAGCAGAGTGGATGTTGACAACTACTTTTTTCCAAGCAGATGTGTCGATGAGGATCGTCCCCCTCAGCAGGATATAAGAGGATCGCCCCCCTCAGTAGGAGTACAGAGGATTGTATACCCAGCTGAAGTTGTGTTTGGATTATTAGTCCCTAGCAAGTATTCAAAAGATGATTGCTTTAAGGTGAATGTTGTTGTATCTCCAGCAGGAAGTTCGTGGACAAAGATGTTATTATCCCCACAGAGTCCTGGTGTCCACTTTCCTCAATGGGTCAGAAAGTATAGTCTCACCGACATCGGCTTGATCTAATCCCCAGCAGGGTGAGGGTAAAGTTATTTCCCTAACAGCAGATTAAGCTCACCGGTATCCCCAAGCAGAGTCTGGTGGCGATTGGTATCCCCAGCAGGGTGAGGGTAAAGTTATTTCCCTAGCGGAAGATTAAGCTCATTCCCCAAGCAGAGTCTGGTGGTGATTGGTATCCCCCAGTAGGTCTTAAGTCCAATCGTTTTTGGCAGGCATCAAATCCAAGTTCTGAAGTATTTGGTGATCCCCGGCGGAGGAGTTTCCATCTTCAGTATTTATCTCCTTCCCCAGCTGAGTGGGTACTCTCTCGGAGTTTCGTCCATCTCCAGCAGAGTTGTTGACCTTGATATTCCCCAACAGAGTGGGCATTCTCTCGGAGTTTCGTCCATCTCTAGCAGAATTGGTGATTGTGATCTTCCCTAGCAGGGTGAAGTTTTCTTCAGCATGTTTTCTTTGGTTTGATGACAATGTGGTTTGTCGTCCTCGGTGGAGCTGCCTCTGTTCTCAGCATTTATTTCGCTGGGACGGTCTTTGCATTGCATAAGCATTTTTTTTTGCACGGCATCCTCCTAAATGAGTAGCATTCCCACTTCGTGTGGAGCATTACGGCAAAATTCAAACATATGCATCCGAAGCATAAGCCAGGTTTGAGTTTTTCCTTCGTCAGGAAAGCCGGATTTCAGGAGAATATCATTCGACTTTACTCCACAAGTGTTGGGTTTAGTCATTCAAAGCAATATTTGACATTCCTTCGTCCAGGTGGTCCTTTGGTTTATCCCCTCAAGGTTTTTACCGTCAGACGCTCGTCCGTGTTTCCTTCGGCACCCGTCCGTGTTTGAACCTTTTGTTTGATACCCGTCCGTATTGAACTTTTGATGACACTCGTCCGTGTTTCTTTCGGCACACGTCTGTGTTTTCACATACTTTACTCAATACTGTTTTTCTAGACACCCGTCCGTGTTACCTTCCATTCCCCAGCGAGATTATTCCCCAGTAAATTTACTCTTTACACCCGTCCGTGTACCTTTTCGATACCCGTCCGTATTGAAACCTCTTTACACCCGTCCGTGTACCTTTTCGATACCCATCCGTATTGAACCCTTTTACACCCGTCCGTGTACCTTTTCGATACCCGTCCATATTGAAACCTCTTTACACCCGTCCGTGTACCTTTTCGATACCCGTCCATATTGAACCCTTTTACACCCGTCCGTGTACCTTTTCGATACCCGTCTGTATTGAACCTCTTTACACCCGTCCGTGTACCTTTCGATACCCGTCCGTATGGAACTCTTTACACCCATCCGTGTACCTTTTAGATACTCGTTCGTATTGAACCCTTTTACACCCGTCCGTTTAACTTTTCGATACTCATCCGTATTAAATCTCTTTACACCCGTCCGTGTATCTTTTCGATACCCGTCCGTATTGAATCTCTTTACACCCGTCCATGTATCTTTTCGATACCCATCCGTATCTGATATCTTAGATTCCTTGACACCCGTCCGTGTTTATCCCTAGCATAGCTAACACTCGTCCGTGTTGTGACAGTGCATCATTTATTGCTCGTTCCCCAGTGGAGTCGTCCCTCCTTTGAGGATTGCAAATTTCAGGTTTTCTTTTGGTATTCAATCTCCCTGAATCCTTTGAACGCATGACAGCCATTGCTATCATCCTTTCAGGACCAAGTTGATTGAATAGGGGCAGCTGTAACACCCCAAAATTTGCCCCTCGTTTCTAATTCTATTGGCTTATGCTTCTTTGCATTTGCATCGTCACTTCTGCATTTGCATAGTTCTTTTGAGCATGGGATTGAGGTATCTTCCTGCAGCTCATGGCGTCATCAGTGCCAGCATCATTTCCATCAATGTTCAAAGCCAAGCAGATAATTTTCAAAGTCTTTTGAGCATTTATTTTGCTCGTCAGTCATTTGGATAAACAGAAACTTCAGCGGCCATTTTTTATCCAAGCAATCCGATATCAGGCATTATTAATCCAGCAGGATATTCCGAGATATCAGCAAGAATTTGTGTTTCGTTGCAGGTGTTACTCAGTGGAAATATCAAATTTTGAGTTTCAGAGGTTTAACAAGTTCAGAACAACTGTCAGAAGTCACTTTTCCAAGTTTCCCTCCAAAAGGCGCCAAAATTCAAAATTTGCACTGAGTAACCGGTTACAGCGTATCTGATAACCGGTTACCCTTTGGTTTTCTGCGCATTTTTTCAGTTTTTGAACTGAGTAACCGGTTATCAGTTATGCTGTAACCGGTTACTGTGGGCAAAATTTGAAAAATTCAGATTGCATCATTTGTGATCATGTGCTTGGCATGTGCACGTGGGGGAAGGATCTAGAATTGATATTTTCATCATTTTCCACCCAAAATTCAAATTCCTTCCAACACTTGCCACTCTAATTCCACATTTCCTTTCCTAATCCACTTTTCACCCCAATTTTCACCCACTAAACCTCACTCCAAACCACATTTGAATTCCTAACCTAACTTCTATTTAAATTAATTCATTCCAAACCTCACATAACTTTGATCCATTGTCTGAATTTTCTACACATCTCTCTCCAATTCTCTCAAATTTTTCTCACATTTCCCAAAACCCTCACTCAATGTTTCATCATCAAAGTTCATCAAATTTCACCTTGGAATTTGTTGATCTTGAAACTAAACCACCATCCATTCATCAATTCTTGAAAGAATCTTGGATTTGCTACTGTTTTGGAGTGTGGAATCACTTTTGGAGCTGCTTTTCATTATTTGAGTTGTTCTAGGTTGGATCTTGGTTGTTCTCGCTTGGATCTTGAAGTTCATCACATAGATCTTTGGTTTTCTTGCTTGGATTCACCAATTTTCGTGCTCAACAATCACCAAGGCAAATCTCAGCCTTGTAGGTTGGTTTTCCTTAGATCAATGTTTGATTTAGCTTAATTTCAACTTATGCATTGTAGATCTTTGGTTTGTGATGTGATTTGATCCATTTGCTTGATTTGATTTGTGATCTTGTTGTTTGAATGATGAAATTGATGTTTGATTACTGATATTTGATGTGAATTCTCGTGCATTGTTGATTACATGATCATTGGATATGATTGCATGAGTGATAAGCTGCTGAAAAGTGATTCTGAACACTTATTTTTGAATTCTGCTGCTGTGTAACCGGTTACAGCATATCTGCTAACCGGTTACACTGTGTATTTTTCAGCGTATTTGTGCAATTTTGAACTGTGTAACCGGTTATCAGTTATGCTGTAACCGGTTACCACTGAAGCAGAATGGTATTTTTGTGCATTTTCTTGCTTGTTTGACTTCCATAACATGTTTAAACTTCATGGATTAATGCATTGATGATTGGTGGATTGTTCTTGAGCTATTTCAACACACACCACTGTATGAACATGATTTTTCGACACGCGTTCTTTTGTTTTTCATTGAACGTTAATGCTTGCGTTGTTGATTAATTGTTGTGATGATCACGTAATGCACACACTTTGAGCTTGTTAATTGCTAATTGATGATGACGATTGCTGGATAATTATGTGCATGTTCACTTGCTTTCGATTTCATGATGTGCATACTTGTTTCATTTGATCACATGTTATATGTTGCATTCTTCCATAATGCTTGCAAGGTTATTCAACATGGTATGTGATTTGTTTATGGTCATGATCAATTGTTTGATACGTATGATGTTTGATGCACGTTTGCTCAGCCTTGATTGAATCGTATTTAAATATGGTAGATGCTGTCCTGATTTCACATCCGAGTTTTGCATAAAGTGCTGTCATATGTGCTGTCCATGTATACACATGCTGTCTGTGGCTTTTTACACCTGTTTTCATGCTGGATTGTATGCTGTGAAATGCTGTTTGGTGTATGTGCATGATTTCATTGCTGTTCTGAAGCAAATGTGCTGTTGTAGGTGTTGTACCTTCTCTTTTCACTCTTTCTCTTCCCTTGGATCTCAATACTTGTTTAAGTCTTGGATTCTCTCCCTTTAGAGCGACCTAGTCCAACTTAATTTTTGATTAAACTTGGAGTAGGATTAGCATTAGGTTTTAGGTAGTTGTCTCTCCTAAGCCTCACTAACCTTAGGTCATCCATGCATGATAACATTAGGACTCTTAGTTTCCCTTTAGAGTTTCCTTTGGGTCTTCTCTCTTCTCATCTCAAAACTTCTTGAAAACACTTAATAAAATATAACGTATATTGCGCTCGAGCCTTAAGTGTAGGAAATGAAAAACGAGGGGTCTGCCCTCCTCTTCTAGGGTGTTTAGCATACGTCTCATTTAGGGGCGACCATCTGATTCACTCGTTCCCGTATGGTAGACTTTGGTTCAATGTAAGTTACGAACTAACTCAAAATACTTCTGTCTAAAAAACACAAAATAAATTCAAATCTCTTTATCCTTCGGGATTGTTGGGTTTCAAACTTCTTTTTTTTTTCAGAAAAGAGCTCGTCGCTCACGTAAAAAACACTTACCCATTCGTGGTCGTACCCGCGAACTACATTAGCTCTGATTCCTCTCTCTCGTCCGATTAAGGATATGTAGGCACAAGACAACGATTGTCTTGGCGAGCAACCTTCCTCTACAGTTCTCGTCCAAACTACATTGACTCTAACTTTCCCATTGCACTGAGGGAGTACGTAGGCCTAGGGCATCGAATATGTCCTACCGAGTCCGTCTTAGTCACCCCCATCCCCGTTTTCTTTTGTTCAACCATAAATAGTAGGACAACTCACCCTCCGTTTAGACAACAAGAAAGGATCCCATCGAGTACAATGGATGTGTAGGGTGCTAACACCTTCCTCTCACATAACCGACTCCTGAACCCGGACTATGGTTGCGATGACCATGTCTTTCCCCCTTTCTCTTCAGGTTTATGCAGTGTTTCCTTTCCCCCTCTCGGGATAAATACACATTGCTGGCGACTCTGTCTTTTTCGCGCCACTCTCGCGTTTGTACCGTTGGATGCGAATCTTTCGGGAGCGACAGTATGGTGTTCATGGAGTATATGAATCGGATTTTTCTTGAGTATTTGGATAAGTTGTGGTGGTGTTTATCGATGATATCTGGATATATTCTAGATCTGAAGAAGAATATGCCGAGCATTTGAGGACTGTGTTGCAAGTGTTGAAAGAGAAGAAGTTGTATGCAAAGCTGTCCAAGTGTGAGTTTTGGTTGAAGGAAGTGAGCTTTCTTGGTCATGTGATTTCAAGTTGCGGGATTGCTGTTGATCCCTCTAAAATTGATGTTGTGTTACTGTAGGAGACTCCGAAGTCTGCTACCGAGATACGAAGCTTTCTGGGATTGGCGGGTTATTATCGTAAGTTTATCGAAGGCTTTTCCAAGCTGGAACTACCTTTGACTCAGTTGACTCGAAAGGGTCAAGCTTTTGTGTGGGATGTAGCTTGCGAAGAGAGTTTTGTGGAATTAAAGAAGAGGTTGACGACCGCTCCAGTGTTGATTTTGCCTAATCCGAGCGAATCTTTTGTTGTGTATTGTGATGCGTCGAAGATGGGTCTTGGTGGAGTATTGATGGTGAATGGACAAGTTGTTGCATATGCTTTGAGACAATTGCGATTTCATGAGAGGAATTATCCTACGCATGACTTGGAATTGGCCGCTGTGGTATTTGTGTTGAAGATTTGGAGACATTATCTGTTTGGCTCTAAATTTGAGGTGTTCAGTGATCATTAAAGTTTGAAGTACTTATTTGATCAGAAGTAATTGAATATGTGACAGAGAAGGTGGTTAGAGCTGTTGAAGGATTTTGATTTTGATTTGAGTTATCATCCGGGCAAAGCAAATGTAGTGGCCGATGCATTGAGCAGAAAGTCATTGTATATGTCGATGCTTATGGCGAAAGAGTTGGAATTAATTGAGAAATTCTGAGATTTGAGTTTGGTGTGTGAAGGGACTCCTGACAGTGTGAAGTTGGGAATGTTGAAGTTGGCTAGTGGCATTCTGGAAGAGATTAGAGTGGGACAACAATCAGACTTGGAGTTAGTTGACCAGTTGAGCTTGATCAACCAAGGTAACGGAGGAGAACTCCGGATTGATGAGGATGGTGTGATGAGGTTTCGAGATAGAGTGTGTGTTCCAGATGTTCCGGATATTAAGAAGAGCATTCTTGAAGAAGAACATCGAAGTAGATTGTGTATTCATCCAGGTGCTACGAAGTTGTACCAGAATTTGAAAAAGTTGTTTTGTTGGTCGGGTATGAATAAGGATATTGCGGAGTTGTCTATGTGTGTTTGACTTTCCAGAAGTCGAAGAGTGAGCATCAAAAGCCTTTAGGTATGATGCAGCCGTTGAGTATTCCAGAATCGAAGTGGGATAGTATTTCCATGGATTTTGGTGTCGGGATTTTCGAGGACTGCTAAGGGAAATGATTCAATTTGGGTGATTGTGGATAGATTAACAAAATTGGCTCATTTATTGCTGATGAAGATTAATCATTCTATGCAGAGGTTGGCTGAGATGTACATTGAGGAGATTGTGAAGTTGCATGGGATACCTTCGAGTATTGTGTTAGATAGAGATCCGAGATTTACATCTAGGTTCTAAAAGAGCATGCAAGATTCTTTGGGTACTAAGTTGAGGATGAGTTCTGCCTATCATCCACAGACGGACGGTCTGACAGAAAGGGTTATCCAATCCTTAGAGGATTTGGTGAGGGCTTGTGTGTTGGATCACGGTGGATCTTGGGAGAGCCATTTACCGTTGATTGAGTGTCGCTCCCGGGATTTTCATCCTAGTACAAACGCGAAAGTGGCACCGAACAGAGTCGCCAGCAATGTGTATTTATCCCAAGAGAGGGAAAGGAAACACTGCATAAACCTGAAGGAAAGGATAGAGCATGGTCTTGCGACCAAGAGAAATGGGTTCGGGAGTCGGTTACGCGAGAGGAAGGTATTAGCACCCCCTCACGTCCATCGTACCCGATGGGATCCACGCTTGCTTGTCTCGATCAAAGGGTGATAGAAAAGAATACTGGAAAAGGAACGAAAAGAGAACTGGAAAAGGAACGAGAAACAAATGTAGGGAAAATAAAAGAAGTGCTCGCATGGGCCCTACCCCACTGCCTACGTATCTCATCGGGAGCATGAGAATCAGAGCGACGTAGTTCCCCTCACTAGGGATGGATTGTGTTTTTTAGAGAACGGCTTACGTTCTAGCTCAGGTGTTGCAGGCTCGCTGGTCCGAGTGCGTTACCATCTTGCAAGAGAACGAGTAGAAGCGCGTTCGTGCGTTGAGAATGAATGAGATGAGAAAAGAATTCCCGAAGGAAAGACGTTATTGTTTGTTTTTGTCTTTTAGAAGGAAGTGTTTTGGATTTGTTTGCATACGTCAGTGTATCTGGATCTTAGTCATTGGAATGTGTACATTCTCACATTCCAAGATGGAATGAGTAAGAAAGCACACTAAGGGTGAAGAAGACCCCCACACTTAGTTCCAATTGTCAAGGTTCAAACACACTAGCATACTTGTATTTATTAAGTGTTTTTGTAAATTAAGAAATGAAGAAGTGTTTTTTATTATTTGCACCTTCAACAAGTATTGCATTTAAGTCCCTCATACAAGATCAAATGTTTAACACATTGACCCAAGATGGGCTATATGCTACACATTCTAAGATTACAAGAGAAGACCCCTTATAATCTTTTCTTTATATGAAAGGCCTAAATGCAATAAATGCCTACCTTTATTAGATATTTTGAATTTTCTTTGAGATGAGAAAAGAGACTCAAGGGAGGAGAAAAGGTAAAACCTATATGGACTAAGACTCAATCCTAATTGAAGATTAAAGAGAGTGATCCTAAAGGTTTGTGAGGTTTCAACCTAAAGTCTAAAGAAAGAAAGAATTAAACAATTCACTTCCAAAGTAGAAGATGAATTGTAATTCAAAAAGGGAAAGTAATGAGTTATTAAAAGAAAGCACATAAGTGCTTAGCAAAACACAAAATGGAATTGTAAAAGAGAAAGGATAGAAGTTGAATGTGGATTCCTTATCCACACTCAATTGAAACTTACCGAAGCCCCTACATGGTTAGCACAATCACTTACAAGTAAAGTAAGAAAATATAATGAACAAATCAAATTCAAACAAGTTGACAAACAAAGTAAAATGAGATTGAATGCTATACATGCTTCCAAGTCAGAATGTAACTCATATTTACACAACCTAATGTTATCCTAAATGAGCATACCAAATCATGCAAACAAAATCTCAATCCAACAAGAAGCAAAGAAGAAAAGGTGAAGTGATGTGAATGTGGTTCATACTTGTGAAACAAGTGACTTAAGGTGCAAGATAAACATCAAACATGCAAAGATGAAACCCAAATGTCACAATCAGAAGTCAATTAACATGCTATACATCCTCAAACAAAACCACAACTCATGGCACAAGTGCCTTCATGATCAAGCAAACCAAACATGAGGCATGCATTCACAAAATGAACAAGTTAAACTTCATGCTTCAAACAAATAGCAAACATGCTTCAAAAATTATGACTTTCACCAATCAAACACCTTAAACACATGCCATTAACATATCAAGTCCACAAGCAATGAATCAGAACCAAAGTCACTCAACAATTAGGTCAAAGTCTCATGGAAGTTTCATGCATTCATGCTCAAAGCAACACATCAAAAGTCATCCAAAAAAGACTTAAAAATCATCTCATAAATCTCAAACATACCTCAACATATTGTGACCACAATGCAAAAAGAAAGGCATCAAAATCATTTTTTATGATCAAGAACAAAAATGCACAAAATCATATGTCACATTAAGTATGCATACAAATGGAAATTCAAAAGAAATAATGGAACAGGGGCAAAATGGTCATAAAATCAGAAAATAAAATCATAGAAAATTTCCTAAATGTTTTAAGAATACACATGAATTTTTGTAGAATTTTCCAATATGTTTTGGTATTTTTTAAAAATTAGAAATCAAACGTGGAGAAAGAAATAAAAATGAAAAATAAATGCAAAATGCAGGGGGGTATGAACATAGCAATTGGACAGTTCAAAATCATTGGGCTTCAATACATGGGGGTGTAATTATCAATCTGGTTAAGTCCAATTAGCACGCAAAACACCATAACTAGCGTGTTCTTCAGTCAACATAGTCAAAGCAATCCAAGCCATCAGATTAAGTCATAGTCAAACAAAAGTCAAAGTACACGGATCCAACACACGCGCATGAGGTCACACACAAATTACCATGTACTGCATCACAAAATGTTTAAGTAAATTTAGAAATGGTGCACATGATTTGCACGTGAATTTTAATGTGCTGTCAACTTTTGGACCACACGATCACACACATCCAACGGCCATGATTTAAACTGCAACCAAAACCCTAACTAAAAACCACCGGCCGGAGAGGGACCTCCGGTCACCTTCTCCGGTCACACGCCACCGTCTGCAACTTCACATGTCCCAGAAATGCCCAACTATTATACCAAAATGAAGCTGAGCTCACGTAGATTAAGAATTCACAATTGTTTTTCACATACCAAGCACACACATAGAGAACAGAGGAGATTAAATCATGCCCTAAGTTTTGGATCTAGGCTTCTAAGAAGCTCTATCAACTAGCCGGAGTAAGCAGAGCTTCTATCAAGCTTAAGACAACAAAAATAAATCAAAACTAAAGAGAATCGAATGAAGAAGAGTGCATGATGAAACCTGAAAATGTGGAGCAATTGGAGATGTTGAGAAAAACCAGAGGAAAGCTTGATATGCTGAGCTTCTAGATCTTCAAACTTAGCAAAATAAATGCTATGGATTCGTAAATAGATGAAGGATGTTGAAGCTTGCAATGGTGCTGAACTTGCAGAAATGGAGTTGTTCTTGTTGCTCTTGATTCAACAATGCCAAACAATGATAATGCAGATGAAAAGTGGAAGAAGAGTGTTGAAATCGTGTGGAATCAGAGAGAAAGTAGAGAGAGTTTGAGGTGTTCTTGGAGAGAAATGTGGTTGTCAAAAACTGAAAAATGAAAATGGAGTGTGTGATTTCTTTTATAGTGTGAGCTTACCACGGTTTAATGAGTTGAGTTAGGGTGAGTCAAGGTGGTTAACTGAGTCCACCCTAACTAACTGAGTCAAGTTAGTTAGGGGGCGAGTGATCAAGGCTGGGTTATGGTGAGGTTAATCTCATGACAGTTATGGTGAAGCAGCAAGAGAAACGAATGGCAAAGGCTGTTGCATTAGAAACTTGCTCAGCAAGCTTGTTTTTTCTATTTCCATGCAAGGCACGTGCTAGTGTATGAGTTTTATGTCATGTGTGCTTGGTTTAAAGAGGAAAGCTGAGGTTAAGAAGTGTTTGTGGTGTGTGTGAACCAAAATCATGCAACATGCTGTCAATGTATCCATGCCAACATAGGGTAGTTTGTGGAGGTTTTTCTCTCTACTCAATGGCTGCATTAGGGAGTTTATGGGTTCATTGGAAAGAGGATGCATTGGAGCACAATATTGATTTGGAAATTGAAGTGGAATGAGGTCTCAAACATGTCTAAAAATGACCTCAAACAGATGGAAAAAGAAGCTGGTACATGGGTGCGCAGACTTGTGGCATGACCTGGTTGTGACCTGGTCAAATTTCAGTTGCAATGACCATTCTTTGAGCCATCATAACTCCTTAACCTTTGATCAGATGAAAAATTGATAAACACCAACTTTGAAGATCTCACATAGAGGAACAACTTTGATGTTGAAAGATTTTCCATTTGAAGCCTCTAATCATGAGTAATTGATCAATACATTTAGCCCACCAAGTGTTTGAGAAAATGACTGCGCGCGTGCCCTGAAAATCTTGGTCATGACCTAGTTTTGGACCTACTTTGCTCAAACTTTGGTCAATCATATCTCACTCAATTTTTATCCAATGGAGATGTTCTACCCATGGATTTGAAGCTTAAAACAAGATCTTTTGTTGTGGCCGAGTGGAATTTTCATTTGGTGCTTCAATTTTGAATGGCCTTGGTTCAAACTCTGATGCAAAATGGCCAAAACTTGCCTTTTTTAGCAACCCTACTTCATCCAAAAATGGCAACTTTTCACATCTTGATTTTTTCATGATTCCTTTGGAGTTTCTTGACCAAATTTTGTACATTGGACATATGTAACATGAATTTCATGAATTTGGCCTCAAAAAGTCAAGAGTTGACTTTTTCCTCTGATTATTTGACTTGGCCCCAAATTCCCTGATTTTTGATCTTTCTTCCAATTGAACCACTTCTAAAACCAATTGAAATGCAATTTTCCACATACATACACTTAAGGACATATGGAATACCATGACATCAAGTTTTGTTCAAAAAAACAGAAATACCCTGATTTAATTGGAAACCCTAATCTTGACCTCCTCTGGTTAGGAGGAAATTGCACATCTTCCAAATCCAAATTCCTCAGAGTATGTTGTGTATCCTCTTAAAGGATGATGAGAAATGCCACTTGAGGATGATTTTGAATCAATGAGCTATCTCTTTTGAGGGTTTTCCTTCAATTTTTGAACATCTTGCATAGTGAAAGATGTAGTGCTTCAATCTCCCATTGAATCTCACTTCCTTGAGGTTTTGGAAGATCAATTGAGATAGTATGAGACATGAGAGACCTCTTGGCTTGCCTTGAGGAAACTTGATTTACCTTTTTGTGCTTTGAATGATCTCTTGATTGTCCATCTCCCACCTGATCACATGCCCTGATGGTAAGAAGGATGCCATGCTTCATTTTTCTATGTTAAATGCCATGTAATGTTAATGAGGTGGATATGATATGATAAATGATAATGCCATGCTATGATGACAAAGGGGAGAGCAAATTTTGGGGTATTACAGCTGCCCCTATTCAAGCGCTGTAGACCTGAATGCCTGAAAGCAATTGCTTTCGGACTTTCAAGGTATATAGTGATTGAATACCAAATATAACCAAAAATTTGCTCTGGATGGTGAAGAAGAAAAGGGATATAAACCCAACAAAACTGCTGGATTGAATCTTCGATGAAACGTCGGAGAGATCTGTCTTTTGAACGACGCCAGACGACTACTGGCTTGCCACGCTGCTGGTGGACTTTAATACTGTCTTTTATGCAATTCCAGACGACTACTGGCCTGCCACACTACTGGTGGACTTTGGAAATGTCTTTTTGAACGACGCCAGACGACTACTGGCTTGCCACACTACTGGTGGACTTTGCAGCTTCGTGCCACCCGAAGATGGACTTTTGCCAATCCACTGTTGGACTTTAAGAATTTGCCACCCTTAGATGGACCTTTCGCCAATCCACTGTTGGACTTTTGCTGCTTTGCCACCCTTAGATGGACTTTTGCCAATCCACTGTTGGACTTTTGCCACCCGAAGACGGACTTTTGCCAATCCACTGTTGGACTTTTGCCACCCGAAGACGGACTTTTGCCAATCCACTGTTGGACTTTTGCCACCCGAAGACGGACTTTTGCCAATCCACTGTTGGACTTTTGCCACCCGAAGACGGACTTTTGCCAATCCACTGTTGGACTTTTGCCACCCGAAGACGGACTTTTTCCAATCCACTGTTGGACTTTTGCCACCCGAAGACGGACTTTTTCCAATCCACTGTTGGACTTTTGCCACCCGAAGACGGACTTTTTCCAATCCACTGTTGGACTTTTGCCACCCGAAGACGGACTTTTTCCAATCCACTGTTGGACTTTTGCCACCCGAAGACGGACTTTTGCCAATCCACTGTTGGACTTTTGCCACCCGAAGACGGACTTTTGCCAATCCACTGTTGGACTTTTGCCACCCGAAGACGGACTTTTGCCAATCCACTGTTGGACTTTTGCCACCCGAAGACGGACTTTTGCCAATCCACTGTTGGACTTTTAGAATATGCAAAATTGCATTACTCTCTGCATCTGTGTCAGACATCTATGCTGACTCTGCTGAGGAACAATGATCAATGACTTGACTTTAGAGGTTCCTGAGAGGATAATATCTCTGCTGGATAATGAATGAACAATCCGTCTGCTCCGAATTGTCAAGTTTGCCAAAAATAAATTGGACTTGAAGAATAATAGATCTGCCAGTAATCACTTCATCTGCTGGGGGAATGAATTCTGGTCACAGCGACTCCGCTGGGGATGAGAATTTCTTTGCATGGCGTCTTGCTAAGGAAGAAAAGTCATAAAAAAACTCTGCTTGGGGATCTATCCAATCCAAGACCCTTTGTAGGGGTTATCCACCTTTTGACCCGGCTGGGGAAAGACTGTGCCATCCTTGTTGAGGAATAGATTCTGCCGATCTTATAAACCTCTGCGGGGAGAACGACAACTCAGCTGGGGAGTATTGCTGACAAGATTCGATGCTGACCTTTGTGGGGATACCATGACCAGAGATACGATCTTGCTGGATATCAGGGCTACTCTGCCAGGGATATGCAAATCCTGGTTAGAACATTCCCCTGCAACTTGCTAGGAAAGAGTCCTTTGGGGAAACTCAAAGCAAATCCACAGTAGTCTGCCGCAGAATATGACTGTCAAGCTTAGGATAAGTACCACAATGCCCCATGTTAGGCGAGCTTTCCTTTAGACAATTCCGTTGGGGATGACGAGTTTATAACAAACTCTGCTGGAGGAAACTGCTTTAAAACGTCTCGTGCTGGGGAATGCCTTTTGAGAGGATTTTACAGAAGACCAACTGTCCTCAAACTCTACTGGGGATGATCAACACTTCATGCTGGGGAACCAAACAATTTGTCCCCGAAGAGGATGTCATAAGAGGATCTTACGGAAGATTTAGCTTCTTCAAACTCCTGCGACTTCGCTGGGGATAATGACCATCAAACTCTACTGGGGGGTGATCAACACTTCATGCTGGGGAAACAACATGCCCCATGCTTAAGAAAACCAACAATTTGTCCCCGAAGCGGATGTCCTAAGAGGATTTTACAGAAGATCTAGCCTCTTCCAACTCTTGTGACTTCGCTGGGGATAATGACCATCAGTTTCGGTGTCGACGAGACCACCCTTTTGGGGAACCTGTGACCGTTATCGACACAGAAAAGCTTGTAGTTGTTGGAAGTACTGAATGAGAGAATCGACTTAATAAGATACAACGGTACCCAGTTGAACTTAATTCACTGAGATCGACCCGATGAACGCCGATCTCCTTACCCATAATTGCCCCAGTCTTTTGCGTGGAGTGATTTATTGCTAGTCTTGTGCTTAAAATCATCTGCACCTGCTACCTGCAACAAAAGAATATGCCCACATGCCCCGAATATTGCGTGGCTAGAATCCACCATCCGGGAGTATTCAACATTCGAAGTAATTTCAAATATTTTTTCTGCGCATGTTATTGCAAGGCTGCCATGTTTTCAAATGCAATGTTTTATCAAAAATTAGGACGTTTTTGCAAACAAAGCAATAAAACAAAAATAGGAGGCTTTTTATTGAAATTCAATTTATTGACTGAGAGCCCAGAATAGGCAATTACATCTGGAAGCAATCCCTTGAAAGAGGTGATCGCTGAAAATTGAGAAAAGAAACTATCCTAATGGCAATGTGAAAACGGAATTCCACTGAGTTTCCATTCTGTTATGACCAGTATGTCTTCAAAACTCCCCGACCTTGCCTTCTGAGGAATGATCAGACCGATTCCTATTCTTCAGAACGTCAGTTGTTCAAACGGTAATGGGTACAGATAACTCAGACTGTTGTCATTCGCTTAAATCCCTCTTTTGTGTGGACCGCCCTTTCAGGTTTTCGATCCACCAGGATACCCTTTTTTGCCTAAGTTGCCCTTTCGGGTTTTCAACTTACCGGGTGTACAATTTTTTTCAATTATATCCCTAATTTTTGCCCGAACCTTATTCTATTTTTGGTTCGCCGGGATGCCCTTTTTTGCCTGGATTTTTTTTATTCTTATTATCCAGCGGGTCTATTCATGCGAAGTATTTTTTGACTACGTCTGAGTTGACAGGGGATGAAAAGTCTTCGCCATCCATGGTTGTAAGCAATAAAGCTCCGCCCGAAAAGACCTTTTTAACCACGAATGGACCTTCATAATTAGGAGTCCATTTGCCCCTGTGATCTGTATTGGGAGGAAGGATCCTTTTGAGTACCACATCTCCGACTTTATAAACCCGAGGACGCACCTTCTGGTCAAATGCCTGCTTCATTCTGCGCTGATATAGTTGCCCATGGCATACAGCCGCCAATCGCTTTTCCTCAATAAGGCTCAACTGATCAAATCTGGCTCGTACCCATTCAGCCTCATCTAGCTTAACATCCATCATGACTCTGAGGGACGGAATCTCTACTTCAACCGGTAGCACTGCCTCCATACCATATACGAGTGAGAATGGGGTTGCCCCAGTGGACGTGCGTACCGACGTTCGATACCCATGCAAAGCAAATGGTAACATCTCATGCCAATCTTTGTACGTGACAACCATCTTCTGCACAATCTTCTTGATATTTTTGTTGGCCGCTTCGACCGCGCCATTCATCTTTGGGCGGTACGGAGAAGAATTGTGATGTTCGATTTTGAAGTCCCGGCATAACTCAGCCATCATCTTATTGTTCAAATTAGAACCATTATCAGTAATGATTCTTTCGGGAACTCCATATCGGCAAATGATATCCCGTTTTAAGAAACGAGCGACCACTTGTTTTGTAACATTGGCATAGGATGAGGCTTCAACCCATTTGGTGAAGTAATCAATTGCCACCAAGATGAAACGATGACCATTGGAAGCTGTAGGCTCAATCTTTCCGATCATATCAATGCCCCACATGGCAAACGGCCAAGGCGACGACATGATACTCAACGGATTTGGAGGCACATGCACCTTGTCTGCATAGATCTGGCATTTATGGCATTTGCGGGCATATTTGCAACAATCTGACTCCATAGTCAACCAATAATATCCCGACCTTAACAACTTTTTAGCCATTGCCTGCCCTCCGGCATGGGTACCGAAAGAGCCTTCGTGTACTTCAATCATCAACAAGTCTGCTTCATGTCTATCCACACATCTAAGCAGGACCGTGTCAAAATTTCTTTTATACAGCACGCCATCTTTGTTCAGGAAGAAACTACCAGCTAACCTTCTCAACGTCTTCCTGTCTTTGGACGATGCCCCGGACGGGTACTCTTGACTTTTCAAGAAACACTTAATGTCATGAAACCATGGCTTGTCATCAGACGTTGCATCGACCGCAAACACAAATGCTGGTCTGTCAAGGCGGGATACCTCAATCTTAGGTACATGGTTCCATCCTTGCACTTTGATCATGGAAGACAAAGTGGCCAAGGCATCAGCGAACCTATTCTCATCTCGAGGAATATGGTACAGTTTCACTGTTGTGAAAAATGTCAGCAATCTCCTCGTATAATCTCTATACGGCACTAGATTTGCTTGGTGCGTGTACCAACTCCCTTTCACTTGATTGATTACCAAAGCTGAATCACCGAATATATCAAGGGTTTTAATCCGTAGATTAATCGCCTCCTCGATCCCCATTATACAAGCTTCGTACTCTGCTTCATTGTTGGTGCATCCGAAAGTTATTCGTGCAGTGAAAGGCATATGAACACCTTCCGGCGTGATAAGAACTGCTCCAACTCCGCACCCATTCATATTGACAGCCCCATCAAACATCAGACTCCATTTGGATTCAGGGTCTGGCCCCTCCTCCGGAAGTGGTTCCTCACAGTCTTTAGCTTTGAGAAACATGATGTCTTCATCAGGGAAGTCAAATTTCATGGGTTGGTAATCATCAATCGGCTGTTGCGCAAGATAGTCAGACAAGATACTTCCTTTGATGGCCTTTTGTGAAGTGTACTGAATGTCATACTCTGTCAAGACCATTTGCCACCGTGCAACTCTGCCTGTCAATGCTGGTTTCTCGAAAATGTACTTGATAGGATCCATTTTTGAAATTAACAAGGTCGTGTGCCTAACCATATATTGCCTCAATCGCTTAGCGGCCCATGCCAGTGCACAGCATGTCTTTTCAAGCATTGAGTATCGGGACTCACAATCATTGAACTTTTTGCTCAGGTAGTAAATAGCATGCTCCTTCCTACCTGTCTCGTCATGTTGACCGAGAACACAACCCATGGATCCTTCAAGCACTGTCAGATACATTATCAGCGGTCTCCCTTCAACTGGAGGTATTAGAATCGGAGGTTCCTGCAAGTATTCTTTTATCTTATCGAATGCCAACTGGCAATCGTCATTCCACCTGACCGTTTGATCTTTCCTTAACAATTTAAATATTGGTTCACACGTGGCTGTTAGGTGAGATATGAACCTTGCAATGTAGTTCAATCTACCCAAGAAACCACGAACCTCTTTTTCTGTTCTCGGTTCAGGCATTTCTTGTATTGCTTTCACCTTGGCAGGATCAACCTCGATTCCTCTTTCGCTCACAATGAAACCCAGCAACTTTCCAGAACGCACCCCAAACGTGCACTTGTTTGGATTTAATCTCAGACAGAACTTTCTCAACCTTTCAAACAGCTTTTTCAGGTTAACCAGATGTTCCTCTTCTGTTCTCGACTTGGCAATCATATCATCTACATAACATTCGATCTCCTTATGAATCAAGTCATGAAACAATGTCACCATCGCCCGCTGGTACGTTGCCCCTGCGTTTTTCAACCCAAAAGGCATTACTTTATAACAATATGTACCCCACGGAGTAATGAACGTGGTCTTCTCCATATCTTCAGGTGCCATCTTGATCTGGTTGTACCCGGAGAACCCGTCCATAAAGGAGAACACTGAAAATTGAGCTGTATTGTCGACCAGCACATCAATATGAGGTAGTGGAAAATCATCTTTCGGGCTAGCTTTATTAAGATCTCGATAATCCACACACATTCTCACTTTTCCATCTTTCTTCGGTACTGGCACGATGTTGGCTACCCATGGAGGATACTTTGTCACAGCAAGAAAACCAGCGTCCCACTGCTTCTGGACTTCCTCCTTAATCTTTAAGGCCATGTCGGGGTGAGTCCGACGAAGTTTCTGCTTGACTGGCGGACATTCTTCTCTCAACGGTAGCCTGTGCACGACAATATCCGTATCCAACCCCGGCATGTCTTGATACGACCAGGCGAAGACGTCAACATACTCGCGCAACATTTCCGTCAAAGTTTGCTTCACATCTGCTTGCAAGCTGGCACCAATCCTGATCTCTTTTTTGGCGTCCTTGGTACCAATATTGATGATGTCTACAGTCTCCTGATGAGGCTGGATGACCCTTTCCTCTTGTTTCAACAATCTGGCCAATTCTTCAGAAAGTTCACAATCTTTCTCATCCCCTTCTTCGGCTTGATAAATCGGATTGTCAAAGTCATACATGGCCATATCAAAATCATTATCAGTGGTATCCGGAGGATCAAGTCTGCATGAACGGGTTCATGCCTTATTTTAGAATTTATTTTTAAGCGAAACAAAAGAAAATGAAACATTGCCATTTTATATTTTTTGTGCAAAAATAAAAACTGAAAGGCAGAGAACAAAATTTGATTGCAAAACGTCCTTTATTAATGATTAAACATTGCAAATGCAACCATGGTGGCCCTACAAATGAATCTATACGCCTTGGGCAGAGCGCAAGATTTTGTCATGCATTATGGTTAGAAAAAACAAAGAAAAATTACTCTGTCTGAAGAGTAACCCGGATGACTTCTTCAACGGACCAGTTTTGCACTTGTTGTCCCGAAGCATGAGGGCGTACCCAGTTGTCCAGGTCACAATTACTGTCAACACTATCCTCCGTGGCTGCACAAGACTGGTCCATGTAGATAATTCCCCCACTATTGAAAGTAATGGGTCCCCTGCTCCCCGCATCTGAAGTTGTAGAGGGATGATAACCAATACCAAATTTGTCTTCCTTCATTGGGGTCTCTATCAACCTGCCCCAACCTTGGGCGTTGCCTGCCCTGACGACTTCGACAGCTTGTTTGTAAGATGAAATGGAGGTACCAGCCCCCACTGGTACAGAAGAAGACTCAGGTGCATCGTCAATATTGACTGCTTCAAATGATTGGCACATCATCTCATGAATTTCCCCATCCATTTCAATGTACTTGAATGTGGACAAGTGACTCACAAAGATGTCTTCCTCCCCACACACTGTCACAACCTGCCCTTCAAACTCATACTTCAGCTTTTGATGTAGAGTAGAAGTAACAGCCCCGGCTCCGTGAATCCAAGGGCGTCCCAATAGGCAGCTATATGCAGGTTGTATGTCCATTACATGGAACGTGGATTTGAATACCTGTGGTCCAATTTGTACGGGCAATTCCACCTCACCAAACACAGATCGTCTGGTTCCATCGAATGCTCTGACCACCAACTCACTAGGCCTCAAATCGTCAACTTCCAGCTTCATTAATGCCTTCTTGGGCAAGACATTGAGTGATGAACCAGTGTCTACCAGTACATGAGATAACACTGCGCCCTTACACTCCATCGTGATATGCAAAGCCTTATTATGGTTTCTTCCTTCAACAGTCAAATCTCTACTTGTAAAGCCCAAGCCATGGCTGACATTAACATTGGAGATTACGCCCTCGAGCTGATTAACAGTAATTTCTTGTGGCACGTATGCACTCTTCAACACTTTCAACAACGCCTGCCGGTGCGCATCAGAGCACATCAATAGTGACAGGATTGAAATCTTTGAAGGGGTCTGATTCAGTTGGTCCACAATCTTATAATCGCTTTTCTTGATTATCTTCATAAATTCTTCCATTTCCTTATCAAAAATAATCTTTGTCTCTGCTTCAGGTGTAGGCGCACTTTCAACCACCTATTTACCCTTAGCCTTTGCTGCAGCTTCTACCTCCTTATCACTTCTCAAGGTTTGGGGAGCGAACAACCTTCCACTCCTTGTAAAGCCCCCTACACCCCCTACATTATCAATATTTGGGCTAACTGACGGCTCAACTTCCTGCTTTTTACCTTCGTAATATACATCTGCCCCATAGTGCCATGGGATAGCTTTCGTAGATGTGAACGGAATTGGTCCTGGCACCGTGATAGTGACAGGACTGGGCCCTTCTGGCGCAACACTCGCCACGGGAACTGCATTGACCGGTATTTGAATCTCAGCGGGAGTGTAATAGATGGTCACGGTTGATATCTCATCAGTGTCTTTCACGACTCTGTCGAACTGTAGACATCCTTCATCGATCAGATTCTGTAAACCCATCTTCAACTTATCACAGCCGTTCTCCTGATTCATACACTCAGAGCAATCTTGATTACAGCCCGGGAACACCTGTCCCTTCAATAAACGATCTTTTACAACCAACAAAGAAGTTTTCACTTGCTGAACGTCTAACACCAAATTCAATCTCCTCCCATCTTCAATAGCGTACACATTTGCTGCACTATGATCAGGCATGGGATGCTGAGTAATATTAGGAGCGGGAGAGAAATTGATGGCTTTAGCATCAATCAAATCTTGTACTTTATGATGGAAAGCCCAGCATTTTTCAATGGAGTGCCCCTGAGCACCTGAGTGGAACTCACAACGAGCATTAGCATCGAAGTTAGGTGGCAGGTTTCCAGCAACCGGAGCTTTCATAGTACGGAGTTCTACCAACTTTAACTCGAGTAGCCGGGGCAACAGCGCGGCATAAGTCATAGGGAGAGGATCCATCTTACGATCCCTCTGTCTAGACCTTTGCTGGAAAAAAGGTTGTTGCTGTTGAACTTGTTGTTGGGGTTGTTGTTTCTGAACAGACGGTGTGGGGATTGTCACAGCATCTACCTGATAATAAGCTCGAGAACGCCCTCTGCCTCGTCCTCTAAACACAGCATTCGTATCACCTTCTCTTCTTTTCTGGTTACTAGCGAACGGTTTCTTCGTCCCCGAAGAGCCAGCCCCACTCACATCCTGGATCTTTCCAAGCTTTAACAGACTTTCTATTCTTTCTCCCGCAATCACAATATCAGCAAATCCAGTTGACGGACAAGCAGCTAATCTGTCAAGATAGGCCCCTTGCAAGGTGCCCATGAACATATCTGCCATTTCTCTGTCTGACAAGGGAGGTTGGACCTGGGCAGCCATTTCCCTCCACCTCTGTGCATATTCTTTGAAACTCTCCTTGGCATTCTGGGACAATCCCTGCAATTGGGTGCGGTTGGGCGCCATGTCAATATTATATTGGTATTGCTTCAGGAACGCTTCTGCCAGATCTTTCCAATTCTTCACAGCGGCTCTACTCAACTTCATGTACCAGGTCAAAGACGCCCCCGCCAGACTGTCCTGAAAATAGTGCATCCATAGCTTCTCGTCATCCGTATGGGCTGAAATCTTCCCAAAGTAAGCTTGAAGATGCGTTTGGGGACACGCATTGCCGTGATACTTATCAAAAGTGGGAGGCTTGAATTTAGGGGGAATTCTGACTCCTGGGACCAGCCCCAAGCTGGTAACATCAATACCCATAGAGTTCTTGCATTCCATGGCCCTGATCTTTTCTGCTAACTCATCATACCTTCGATCACCTTGATTACCCACATCAGCATCCAGCAGAGTAAATTGGTCTTCCAGAGTATCTTCAAGAGTAACACCAGCCTGCCTACCATTTCCATTACCCCGATTGTTACCACCAGGAGGAGGGTTGCCACCGGGAGGAGGAATGCCATGTCCCTGTGAATTGTCATGATGATCACCTTCGGGCCCGTTGTCGGGACGCTCTACCAGAAGCCTCAGTCTCTCCTGATTTTGCGCCATGCCAGTCATGAGGGTCATGAACTGGTCCATACACGCCCTCATTTCCGCCAAATCACTTTGCACTTGATCCATGATTCTTACTTGATTCCTTCGCGTCGAATATCGGTGAATATGACTCTCCGCTATACTGCCTGAAACCAAATAAAGGTTAGAGACCCCGCAACGAGTACCTGAAAAGCAAGTAACAAAAAATGCAAAATGATATGCAATGCCATGCAATGCCATGTTTGTCATTTCCGAGGTGCTTTATACCCTGATTCCAATCCCACCACAGAAATCTGAAGACCAGAAATTGTGATATAAAGAGACGTGTCGTGGTCATGTGCTTGTGTGCAGCTATCTGATAAGGAATAATTCTGAATAAAACTGCTCATACTCATTCAACAAAGTGTTCCAGTACATTTAAGAAAGGCTCATCCGCAAATGCAATACAAGGAAAAATGGATCCATCAACAAGCCTGATGGTAACCATTAACAACAAAATATAAGGAAAAGAACATCAGTCTGACAATTCCACACCCTTCAGCTTATCACTCGAGTATTTGATCTCCTCAAAAAGTATACGGGTACGCTGGTGATTCGGCTTTTCAATCATTTCTTTGATCAAGACATCCCTTTTCTCAAGAGCTTCAGTTAAAGAACCCATGTGCAGCATCAGAGCCTCGTCATCACACACTCCTTTGTGTCTCTTTATGCCGGCTTGCGTCTTGAGTATCTCCCTTTCTATCATGACTTCTTCAAGCTCTTTCTTAGTATTCCTCAGCTCACCTCTAGCTTCTTCTAGCTGTTCTTGACTCTTACCGAGGCTTTCCCGATACTTTCTCCTCTGCTCATGCGCCTTTTCAAGCTCTTCGTCCTTAATCTGCAACCGTTCCTGTAATTCAGCATTCTCTATCCTAACTTCTTCCCAAGCGTGCTGAAACTTTGTTAACTTTTCTTTGGTCTGTGCTAACGCCTGTTTGGTTTGCTTGTGGGCTTGAGTAGCATCATCAGCACCTTTACTAATCTTCCGGAAATGTTGGGCTCTTCCAGCAAAGTCTTTTTCTTTTGCAGTTAGGATTTGTTCAGCATCTTGGGCTTTCCGCTCCAGCTCTTTGTTGGCATGTAGAGCATTCTGAAGACGGCTACTCAACTCGGAATTCTCTCCTTGGAGCTTTTTCACCAAGGCTTGCAACTTGTCAACTTCTTCCACCGTAGCAGTGCTTCTTGCTTTCTCATTCTCCGGATACAAAAGGGGTGCCTTACCAAAAGGCAAGAGAAAATCTTCAACTCTTTTCTTCACCCACTCTTCATATGCTGGATAAACCCGGTTGTTAGGCTTTCCTAGAGTAACTTTCCCCTTTTTCAGTATGCTACCCCAGCTTTCAGAAGCTTTCTGTGCTGCTTCCCATCCTTCTGATGTATGAAAATAGAGGGACTCCTCCACATCTCTCTTAATAGGCGGACCTGTCAGGGCATACCCAAATTGTCGAATGGCCAAAGAAGGATTGTAGTTAATCCCACCCAGTCTTCCTATCAGTGGAACGTTAGGGAACTTACCACAGCTGTGGATAATATTCTTGCCAATCAGCCCATGATCTACCCATACGATGTCCTTGGCCACCAATCCCATTAAACGCTGTTTCCACTCTAGAGAATCTTTAGAATCCACAAAAGCCCCTGATTGTGGTAAACGGCCCGCAAACCACTTATAGAACAAGGGTGCACAACAACGAATTATCCCTCCTCTTTTCTTTTCGTTTCGGTTGTACAATGAATAGTGAAGATCTCCCAGTAGCGTTGGCACCGGGTTCTTCATCATGAATATTCGTATAGCGTCCGTATCAATAAAATCCGGCTCGTTGGGAAACAACACTATGCCGTATATACAAAGGGCTAGCAAAGCATTAAAAACAAGCCAATTCTCGCCTTTAGCTGCTTCCTGGGCCTTCTTAATCAGATATTCCAGCTTGTAACCACGAACCTTTCCTTTGTTGGAGACATTGTCACTTAGCTCTGATTTGCTCAAATATAGAGCACCAGCCAACTTCCCAAAGTCAAGATCCCCCACTGATCCAAAGAAAGGGGGCTCCTCCTTGATAGCAATCCCCAACATGCTGGAATACTCCTCCAGGGTAGGAACCAACACATAGTCTGGAAATACAAAACATCTCAGAGGCGGATCATAGAACTGCATCAACGTATGGAGACCTCTGGCTTCATAATCACTGACATTACGGACCATAGATAAAATCCACCCATACTTCTCTTCAAAAGCTTCTCGTGCTGCAGGGCTCGCCATTCCCTTCAGCACAACAATAGGGCCCAAAGTAGGCGTAAGGAACTTATAGCTGATGATATTCTTCCTCTCTTTAGTGTTCATCTTTGCAGGGACCTGATGACTGGAATCAAGGGTAATATATGCACCTGGAAATGAATAAACATATATGTTAAAATATGATAATGCAATGCAAAGGGCAATGTGATCAGGTAATCAGGTGTCTGTGCTGAACTGTGAACGGTGTCAGTGTAGCTCTGAGACTAATATAGAACCATAGATAAGAACCATCTGAATACAATAGGATGAAACTTCCTTTTTGTGCAATGATGATAGAAAACCGGGTATGTAGGAGGTCATGGTTACCTGCAAACCTGTAAACAACCCGCCCTTCTCACATGTGGGTACTAGGATGTTCAGTATCCCGGGCTCTCAGGTCGAGAAATGATGATACGTTCACCATTTCTGGTTTGGCATCATCATCAATCGAGGAGGCCTCAACTGATTCTCCAAAACAAAAAGGTCCTCAGCTTCTGGCACTGAGGTCGAGAAGCAATAGTACATTCATCCCTCAGGGTACAGTACTATCGCCAATCGAGGAGTGCTTCCGCTGATTCTCTTTCAAAAAGGGATGTCCTATAGCAAGTTCCCAGCATTGGGTCCTCGGATCGAGAATGTGCAATGGGTTTGCCACGGAATGTGGTCTGCCACTGTCACAACTCGGGAGGAGTGCCGCAACTGAGTCCTCGGGAATGGTCACCAGAGTCGACAGTTCCTCAAGAGAATAACCACTGGCCTGCATAACATGCAGTAGCAGAAAGCTCCTGATAGAACCTCGTCTGGTTGTGGGTCTCATGAACAACAATACGTGGTCACCACCACGCAAGCGTCATGACTATCCACTCTAATACCTATGTATGTACTCAAGCCTTGGTAGTGGGCTTATCTCTCAGAACACCCATCCCGCCAAACAGACAAAACAGTGCAACACAATATAATATATGATATGTAATGCTAAAATGCGGTAAATACAGTAAAATAAATAAACAACAACATAAAGCACAGCAGTAAACACCCAATGAAAGAAAAGCAGACAAGCGCTAGGATTGACTCGCTAAGGAAACCAGAGATTCTGGGTTCGGTCCCCAGCAGAGTCGCCAGCTGTCGCTCCCGGGATTTTCATCCTAGTACAAACGCGAAAGTGGCACCGAACAGAGTCGCCAGCAATGTGTATTTATCCCAAGAGAGGGAAAGGAAACACTGCATAAACCTGAAGGAAAGGATAGAGCATGGTCTTGCGACCAAGAGAAATGGGTTCGGGAGTCGGTTACGCGAGAGGAAGGTATTAGCACCCCCTCACGTCCATCGTACCCGATGGGATCCACGCTTGCTTGTCTCGATCAAAGGGTGATAGAAAAGAATACTGGAAAAGGAACGAAAAGAGAACTGGAAAAGGAACGAGAAACAAATGTAGGGAAAATAAAAGAAGTGCTCGCATGGGCCCTACCCCACTGCCTACGTATCTCATCGGGAGCATGAGAATCAGAGCGACGTAGTTCCCCTCACTAGGGATGGATTGTGTTTTTTAGAGAACGGCTTACGTTCTAGCTCAGGTGTTGCAGGCTCGCTGGTCCGAGTGCGTTACCATCTTGCAAGAGAACGAGTAGAAGCGCGTTCGTGCGTTGAGAATGAATGAGATGAGAAAAGAATTCCCGAAGGAAAGACGTTATTGTTTGTTTTTGTCTTTTAGAAGGAAGTGTTTTGGATTTGTTTGCATACGTCAGTGTATCTGGATCTTAGTCATTGGAATGTGTACATTCTCACATTCCAAGATGGAATGAGTAAGAAAGCACACTAAGGGTGAAGAAGACCCCCACACTTAGTTCCAATTGTCAAGGTTCAAACACACTAGCATACTTGTATTTATTAAGTGTTTTTGTAAATTAAGAAATGAAGAAGTGTTTTTTATTATTTGCACCTTCAACAAGTATTGCATTTAAGTCCCTCATACAAGATCAAATGTTTAACACATTGACCCAAGATGGGCTATATGCTACACATTCTAAGATTACAAGAGAAGACCCCTTATAATCTTTTCTTTATATGAAAGGCCTAAATGCAATAAATGCCTACCTTTATTAGATATTTTGAATTTTCTTTGAGATGAGAAAAGAGACTCAAGGGAGGAGAAAAGGTAAAACCTATATGGACTAAGACTCAATCCTAATTGAAGATTAAAGAGAGTGATCCTAAAGGTTTGTGAGGTTTCAACCTAAAGTCTAAAGAAAGAAAGAATTAAACAATTCACTTCCAAAGTAGAAGATGAATTGTAATTCAAAAAGGGAAAGTAATGAGTTATTAAAAGAAAGCACATAAGTGCTTAGCAAAACACAAAATGGAATTGTAAAAGAGAAAGGATAGAAGTTGAATGTGGATTCCTTATCCACACTCAATTGAAACTTACCGAAGCCCCTACATGGTTAGCACAATCACTTACAAGTAAAGTAAGAAAATATAATGAACAAATCAAATTCAAACAAGTTGACAAACAAAGTAAAATGAGATTGAATGCTATACATGCTTCCAAGTCAGAATGTAACTCATATTTACACAACCTAATGTTATCCTAAATGAGCATACCAAATCATGCAAACAAAATCTCAATCCAACAAGAAGCAAAGAAGAAAAGGTGAAGTGATGTGAATGTGGTTCATACTTGTGAAACAAGTGACTTAAGGTGCAAGATAAACATCAAACATGCAAAGATGAAACCCAAATGTCACAATCAGAAGTCAATTAACATGCTATACATCCTCAAACAAAACCACAACTCATGGCACAAGTGCCTTCATGATCAAGCAAACCAAACATGAGGCATGCATTCACAAAATGAACAAGTTAAACTTCATGCTTCAAACAAATAGCAAACATGCTTCAAAAATTATGACTTTCACCAATCAAACACCTTAAACACATGCCATTAACATATCAAGTCCACAAGCAATGAATCAGAACCAAAGTCACTCAACAATTAGGTCAAAGTCTCATGGAAGTTTCATGCATTCATGCTCAAAGCAACACATCAAAAGTCATCCAAAAAAGACTTAAAAATCATCTCATAAATCTCAAACATACCTCAACATATTGTGACCACAATGCAAAAAGAAAGGCATCAAAATCATTTTTTATGATCAAGAACAAAAATGCACAAAATCATATGTCACATTAAGTATGCATACAAATGGAAATTCAAAAGAAATAATGGAACAGGGGCAAAATGGTCATAAAATCAGAAAATAAAATCATAGAAAATTTCCTAAATGTTTTAAGAATACACATGAATTTTTGTAGAATTTTCCAATATGTTTTGGTATTTTTTAAAAATTAGAAATCAAACGTGGAGAAAGAAATAAAAATGAAAAATAAATGCAAAATGCAGGGGGGTATGAACATAGCAATTGGACAGTTCAAAATCATTGGGCTTCAATACATGGGGGTGTAATTATCAATCTGGTTAAGTCCAATTAGCACGCAAAACACCATAACTAGCGTGTTCTTCAGTCAACATAGTCAAAGCAATCCAAGCCATCAGATTAAGTCATAGTCAAACAAAAGTCAAAGTACACGGATCCAACACACGCGCATGAGGTCACACACAAATTACCATGTACTGCATCACACAATGTTTAAGTAAATTCAGAAATGGTGCACATGATTTGCACGTGAATTTTAATGTGCTGTCAACTTTTGGACCACACGATCACACACATCCAACGGCCATGATTTAAACTGCAACCAAAACCCTAACTAAAAACCACCGGCCGGAGAGGGACCTCCGGTCACCTTCTCCGGTCACACGCCACCGTCTGCAACTTCACATGTCCCAGAAATGCCCAACTATTATACCAAAATGAAGCTGAGCTCACGTAGATTAAGAATTCACAATTGTTTTTCACATACCAAGCACACACATAGAGAACAGAGGAGATTAAATCATGCCCTAAGTTTTGGATCTAGGCTTCTAAGAAGCTCTATCAACTAGCCGGAGTAAGCAGAGCTTCTATCAAGCTTAAGACAGCAAAAATAAATCAAAACTAAAGAGAATCGAATGAAGAAGAGTGCATGATGAAACCTGAAAATGTGGAGCAATTGGAGATGTTGAGAAAAACCAGAGGAAAGCTTGATATGCTGAGCTTCTAGATCTTCAAACTTAGCAAAATAAATGCTATGGATTCGTAAATAGATGAAGGATGTTGAAGCTTGCAATGGTGCTGAACTTGCAGAAATGGAGTTGTTCTTGTTGCTCTTGATTCAACAATGCCAAACAATGATAATGCAGATGAAAAGTGGAAGAAGAGTGTTGAAATCGTGTGGAATCAGAGAGAAAGTAGAGAGAGTTTGAGGTGTTCTTGGAGAGAAATGTGGTTGTCAAAAACTGAAAAATGAAAATGGAGTGTGTGATTTCTTTTATAGTGTGAGCTTACCACGGTTTAATGAGTTGAGTTAGGGTGAGTCAAGGTGGTTAACTGAGTCCACCCTAACTAACTGAGTCAAGTTAGTTAGGGGGCGAGTGATCAAGGCTGGGTTATGGTGAGGTTAATCTCATGACAGTTATGGTGAAGCAGCAAGAGAAACGAATGGCAAAGGCTGTTGCATTAGAAACTTGCTCAGCAAGCTTGTTTTTTCTATTTCCATGCAAGGCACGTGCTAGTGTATGAGTTTTATGTCATGTGTGCTTGGTTTAAAGAGGAAAGCTGAGGTTAAGAAGTGTTTGTGGTGTGTGTGAACCAAAATCATGCAACATGCTGTCAATGTATCCATGCCAACATAGGGTAGTTTGTGGAGGTTTTTCTCTCTACTCAATGGCTGCATTAGGGAGTTTATGGGTTCATTGGAAAGAGGATGCATTGGAGCACAATATTGATTTGGAAATTGAAGTGGAATGAGGTCTCAAACATGTCTAAAAATGACCTCAAACAGATGGAAAAAGAAGCTGGTACATGGGTGCGCAGACTTGTGGCATGACCTGGTTGTGACCTGGTCAAATTTCAGTTGCAATGACCATTCTTTGAGCCATCATAACTCCTTAACCTTTGATCAGATGAAAAATTGATAAACACCAACTTTGAAGATCTCACATAGAGGAACAACTTTGATGTTGAAAGATTTTCCATTTGAAGCCTCTAATCATGAGTAATTGATCAATACATTTAGCCCACCAAGTGTTTGAGAAAATGACTGCGCGCGTGCCCTGAAAATCTTGGTCATGACCTAGTTTTGGACCTACTTTGCTCAAACTTTGGTCAATCATATCTCACTCAATTTTTATCCAATGGAGATGTTCTACCCATGGATTTGAAGCTTAAAACAAGATCTTTTGTTGTGGCCGAGTGGAATTTTCATTTGGTGCTTCAATTTTGAATGGCCTTGGTTCAAACTCTGATGCAAAATGGCCAAAACTTGCCTTTTTTAGCAACCCTACTTCATCCAAAAATGGCAACTTTTCACATCTTGATTTTTTCATGATTCCTTTGGAGTTTCTTGACCAAATTTTGTACATTGGACATATGTAACATGAATTTCATGAATTTGGCCTCAAAAAGTCAAGAGTTGACTTTTTCCTCTGATTATTTGACTTGGCCCCAAATTCCCTGATTTTTGATCTTTCTTCCAATTGAACCACTTCTAAAACCAATTGAAATGCAATTTTCCACATACATACACTTAAGGACATATGGAATACCATGACATCAAGTTTTGTTCAAAAAAACAGAAATACCCTGATTTAATTGGAAACCCTAATCTTGACCTCCTCTGGTTAGGAGGAAATTGCACATCTTCCAAATCCAAATTCCTCAGAGTATGTTGTGTATCCTCTTAAAGGATGATGAGAAATGCCACTTGAGGATGATTTTGAATCAATGAGCTATCTCTTTTGAGGGTTTTCCTTCAATTTTTGAACATCTTGCATAGTGAAAGATGTAGTGCTTCAATCTCCCATTGAATCTCACTTCCTTGAGGTTTTGGAAGATCAATTGAGATAGTATGAGACATGAGAGACCTCTTGGCTTGCCTTGAGGAAACTTGATTTACCTTTTTGTGCTTTGAATGATCTCTTGATTGTCCATCTCCCACCTGATCACATGCCCTGATGGTAAGAAGGATGCCATGCTTCATTTTTCTATGTTAAATGCCATGTAATGTTAATGAGGTGGATATGATATGATAAATGATAATGCCATGCTATGATGACAAAGGGGAGAGCAAATTTTGGGGTATTACATTGAGTTCACGTATAATAATAGTTTTCATGCTAGTATTGGAATGGCGCCCTATGAAGCTTTGTATGGGAGAAGGTGTAGGACTCCTTTGTGTTGGTATGAGTTGGGCGAGAGTGTTATACTCGGACCTGAGATTGTGCAAGATACAACTGAGAAGTTTAAGATGATATAAGAAAGGATAAGAGCTTCGTAGAGTTTCCAGAAGAGCTACCTTGATAAGGGGAGGAAGACACTTGAATTCCAAGAGGGAGAACACGTGTTTTTTTTAGGGTGATGCCCGTGACTGGTGTGGGTCGAGCTTTGAAGTCTAGGAAGTTCACTCCATATTTTGTTGGTCCATACCAAATCTCGCAGAGGATAGGAGAGGTCACCTATCGAATTGCTTTACCGCCGTCACTTGCGAATTTGCATGACGTGTTCCATGTGTCTCAGTTGAGGAAGTACATTATGGATCCGTCGCATGTGATTCAGATGGATGATGTAGAAGTGAGGGATAACCTGACAGTGAAAGCTTTCTCGGTGTGGATTGACGGTTGAGAGATGAGGCAACTGCGGGATAAAGACGTAACTTGGGTGGAGGTATTGTAGAGTGGATTAACAGGCGAAAGTTGGACTTAGGAATGTGAAGATCAGATGAGGGAGTCGTATCCGACTCTATTTCTTTGAGGTAATTTTCGAGGGAAAAAATTCGTTAAGTGGGGGAGAGTTGTAACACCCCAAATTTATTAGAATATTTATTTTATTTAAATATAATATTGGTGAATTTTCGGTGAATATGGTGGTTTGTGTCGATGTCGGTATTTGGTGGAGTTTGATTATTTTAATTAAATAATAGTATATAATATGAATATATTAGTATTATTATTAATTTAAATAATATTAGAGGAATTAAGGGTAAATTGGACTTTTGAGGAGGATTAGTGAGGGTATTATGGAGAAAGCCCATTTTTGGAAGCCCAAGGGTTTAACAAAAAGGAATTGGGAGGAATATGATTCATTTGGTTAGATCGTGAAAATAAGGAGAAAGTGTAGAGCTCTGAGGAAAGAAGGGAAACAACGAGGATTCGTGAAGGTTTCTGCAGGATCGATAGAGAAAGTTCAGATTCGACAATCTAAGGTATGGGGAGTATTGCCTTTCATTATTTTCAATATAGGAAGTGATGTGTTAAAAGTGTATTTTGAGGTTTTTGGGGTTTTTGAAGGGTTTATGAGTTGTCGATGATTTAGGGGTATTTCTGATGAATCTATGATGGATTATTAAGGGTTGAATTGGTTTGGGTAAAAATATGCCTTCGAGGCTAAACCTTTTGATGATATGTGGGATCTTGTATAAAAAGGGATTTATGGGGTTTATGGGAAGCTTGAGAATTTTGAAGGTTTAGGTGAATTGAGGTTTAGGATATGTATGAATCAACCTAAATGTCGTAGGTTTTAGACCTTCAATGAGCCATGATGTTTTGAGACTGTTCTGGGATATTTTTGGGGAAATTTGAGGTTGAAGTCGCAAGGGTTTTGGGGCTGGAATGCTACTGAATGTGTAGCAACAATTTCCTGCAATCGCAGGTTCACAAAGCGAGTGAAAGCTTCGCAAGGCGAATGTTCGCCAAAGTTCGCAAAGTGAACGATGTAGCGAATGCGCGATAACTGTGTGGGGATTCTGATGAATGTTGGGAAGTAATTGTGATGCTCGCAAAGCGAATGTCCCAGCGAAGGTCTTCGCAAAGTGAATAGAGGCAGCTAGGAGAGGCAGAAGGGGAAACTTTGTATTTTTGTGTGGGAGTTAAGGGATTCGCTGGAGTTCGCAAGGCGAACCTCCCAGCGAACGAGTTTGCACAGCGAACTTAGTAGCAAACCCTGCTGTTCACCAAGTTTTGTTATGATTTCAGCGATGTTCTGATGTTTTCGGTGCTATGATGTTTCCGATGTTTTACCATGATGTTAGTGACGTTAATGATGATTATGATGTGATAATTTCGTGATGTTTTGATGAGTAATTGATGATATGAATTCCCCAAGAATATTGATGATTATGAACTGTGTATATTTGATGTATGATGATTACTTGACGATATGAATTACTATGACGTATATTGATGACCATGAGCTGTTTATGTATGATGTATGATGATTAAGTGACGATATGAATTACTATGACGTATATTGATGATCATGAGTTGTTTATGTATGATGTATGATGATAAGATGATGACGCATGATGTTTTGATGAATAAATGACGACATGACGAACATGATGTTTTGATGAATGATGATACACATAATGATGTTTTGATGATGATGATTATTGACGTTGTGTATCATGCATTCATATGCATACTCTGTGACGATAATTCATTCCCATTGTGCTAATATGAGGTAATTATGACGTGCTCCGGTTCCTATGCGGAATCGATCCTATTGACGGGGATCTTTGGAGGGGTGATTACCTAGTGTCCATAGATTATGACGATTGGTACCATATGCATGAGTCTTGTTGTGCATTGCATTTGATTGGCATTTATTTGATTTATGATGATGTGATTTTGATGTTTTCCTTGTGATGACCCCGAAGATGTTGTATATGAGGATGATGCCATTTTTATGCATATCTTATCTTATATTGATTATAATGAATTGTTCTACTCACCCTGCCTATTTGAATGTTTCCTCCACGTGGGTAATGTGTAGGTGATCAGGATTAGCCGTGGATGCCTTCGAGGACCTTTGAAGTTTATTTTACTTTTAGTCGATGTAGAGGGTTTTGCTCTGATAGTGTAACATCGGGTTGGGTCGTTGAGTTGAAACATGCCATGTTGACATTTTGTTGTTATTTGATGACTATGGTTTTATTTTAAAAACCCTTTTGTGGTATTTTTGTGGTTATGGTGGTTCTGCTGCTTATTGATGGCTTTTTATTTATTTTGAGGAAAATCCATTGTTTACGGAGCAATTTTGTTGATTTGAATTAATATAGAAATGTGCACCCTTTGAGGTGATTCTGATGTTACTTTGATTTTATGTTTAAATCTGCTGCAATAATTGAGGGGTAAAAACGCGTGTTACACATTGCGTGACTTTGTGTGGGTCCTCAAGAGATGTATTGGTATCACTTTTTCACGACTTGCTGCTTCTCTATTTGTACTGTGGCTCAGTGATGGCTGTGAAAACGGTTTGGTCTTTACTACAATTATATCAAATATTGGTCATGACCTTGGTTTTTCTATTATGTATGTCTGCAGTGGCGTTGTAGCCTTTTCACTTGTGTGGGGTGTTTCCTCAATTCCTTGTTGCGGGTTGCTTGAAGGCACCATTGGAATGTTGTGTTTTGCAGGTCAATAAGTACTATGAATTTGCTTGCCATTGAATGTGTACAACGTGTAATTCATGGGGCTTATCATTTTTTTATTCATTTTTTACTATTTTTTCTTGTAGAAGTGTATAATGGGCCTATGATTTGTAAACGGGCTTACTTTTCACTATGTGCACCCCCATTTTTCCAAACAATTTTGTAAATGAATTCTTGAATGGAATTTTGGAATTGGGCCTTGTAATTATATTATTCATTTTCACCTTCCATATCTTACTTGAATTTGTAATTAAATTTGAGTGATGATGTATGATCTTGACCATCAATTGAATCCAACACACCTTTGCTAGAATTTAATCACATTCAAAACCAAATTCAAACATTTGTGAATCTATCACATGAGTTACCCAAAGTCTTGAATTGATTCCTGAGAAGTAAGCCTAATATAGACCACTCTTTAAGCTTCAGAATCTTTGAATTGAAATGAATCCAGCCCTAAATCAATCTTTGGACTCTGTCATTCGTACTGATAAAAACGAATCTTTCACCATGAATCAAATGAGCAACAAACGAATAGAAATCAGAAGATAATGACCTGTCACATGGATCTTAATACATTGAATAACACAATGATTCAAATGAACCAGTCATTGATGAAGCACTGATCCCATCACAGCCTGATAACCTGATCCGTACAGATGATTTGAAATGGCATAACATCCCTGACTTGGCACTTCAGACACACATCATATAAATTGCATTCCTTGATCTTTACCATGAAACACCTCCTTTATCTGACCAAACAAATTAGGTCAAAACCACTGAACTTCTATCAACACTTGACTTGATAAACCCCAAATGAGACTTGGAAGCAGAGACATCATATTTTTTTGAATTTTCTGAACGACGGTTAGTGGGTGAATGTACAAATGAAAGTTATACACAGGTAGGACATATTTGGGGTATGACATATGCCCCTATCTAATTGGCTTAAACCTATTTAGATGAACTGCTATGGCGTTCGTTCTTTCAATGTAGAAGACAATTTGATATGAAGAAGACCATGAATTTGTCCAAAAAGAAAGAAAATGCTTGGGAATTGGAATGATAGCTCAATGCCGACCTTCGAGTGACACTGAAGAACTTGCAAAGGTCGTTATCACCAAAAGGGTGATAACAGAAAATATGATACCAAAAGGATGACAGACCTATCACCAAAAGGATGATAGTAAACTCACGCATGCAGACCCTTCACCAAAAGGATGAAAATGAGGTCCAAGCTCGCTATTACCAAAAGGATAATAGAGAACACCCGCACACAGACCCTTCCACCAAAAGGATGAAAATGAGGTCAAAGCTCGCTATTACCAAAAGGATAATAGAGCACACACAAATTATCTGACACCAAAAGGATGACAGACCTATCACCAAAAGGATAATAGTAAACACACGCACACAGACCCTTCCACCACAAGGATGAAAATGATGTCAAACCTCGCTATTACCAAAAGGATAATAGACCACACACAGATTATCTGACACCAAAAGTATGACATACCTATCACTAAATGGATGATATTAAACACACGCACACAGACCCTTCCACCAAAAGGATGAAAATGAGGTCAAAGCTTGCTATTACCAAAAGGATAAAAGAGCCCACACAGTTATCTGACACCAAAAGGATGACAGACCTATCACCAAAAGGATGATAGTGACCTCACGCACACAGACCCTTCCACCAAAAGGATGAAAATGAGGTCAAAGCTTTCTATTACCAAAAGGATAATAGAGCCCACACAGTTATCTGACACCAAAAGGATGACAGACCTATCCCCAAAAGGAAGATAGTGAACTCACGCACACAGACCCTTCCACCAAAAGGATGAATATGAGGTCAAAGCTTGATATTACCAAAAGGATAATAGAGCACACATATATCTGACACCAAAAGGATAACAGACCTATCACCAAAAGGATGATAGTGAACACACGCACATAGACCCTTCCACCAAAAGGATGAAAACGAGGTCAAAGCTTGCTTTTACCAAAAGGATAATAGAGCCCACACTGTTACTTGACACCAAAAGGATGATAGTGACTCACACGGCTCCGACACCAAAAGGATGACAGATCAATCACCAAAAGGATGATAGAAGATACACACACACAGTGACCCTTCACCAAAAGGATGAAAGTGAGGTCACAACTTACTACTACCAAAAGGATAATAGTAAGCAAAATGATAAAGGCTGTCATTCACCAAAAGGATGATACACAGACCAAAGGTTTATGGATCGCCGACACCAAAAGGATGACGGTAAGATCAAACACCATAAGTTACTACCACCAAAATGATGATAGGAATTTCCAACTTGCAAGGACCAACACCGAAAGGATGACGGTTAGATTGAAACATCATGAATGGCTACCACCAAAAGGATGATAGAAATTTTTTGATTTGAGGGTTACCAACACCAGAAGGATGCAGGATAAATTGAATTGATAGGGTTTGGCTATCACCAAAAGGATGATAGTAAGGCAATTAACAAAAGGTCAAGTTTGCTGGGGATATGATAAGTGAGGCTTATTTGGAGACATCAACAAAAGGTTGAGGCAAGAAGTCACTGAGGAATACCATTCTTATCAATAAAAGGTTGACAAGGACCAACTCACTAGGGAACGCCCAAGAGGAAGGTAGAATTTTGTTTGGAAAAGAACCACCGACTGGTCTGAGGATAACAACTCCATCAACAAAAGGTTGAAGAGACATGATTCAATGAGGAATGCCCACCGACTCAGAGAAATGTTTATGGTTGAGTTGGGGATGACAACTTCATCAATAAAATGTTGACGAACACAACTCAATGAGGAACACCCACTGACTTGCTTGGAAATCACAGTAACATCAACAAAAGGTTGAAGTAATTTCATGAGGAACGCCCATGAACTTGAAGAAGATATCCCTGACTGGGCTGGAGATTGCTTTGAACTTGAGATTAACAAAAGGTTGAACCAAATTCATGAGGAACGCCAATAAACTTGAGGAAGATGCCCTTGAATGGGCTGAAGATCTTCTTGGAATCTTATCTTGAGATACAACTTCGTAAGGAACACCCAAGGATTGATGAAGATGCCTTTGGCTGGGCCAAAGATCTTCTTGTAGTCTTGAGATTGACCCTGGATCTTGACATGCGCATGTATGAATGTTTGATTTTGTCATGATGTTCCATGTCGAATGGAAATGCAATGTAAATGTTAACGCGCGTGTAGCGAGAGATTTTGGACGCGGTTCTTAAGCGCTGGTCGCTCTCTGCGGTTTGAGCTTAAACTACAGGTCGATTCATTTTTTATCCTATTGTGAGCTGAATAAGGAAGGGAAATAGATGTCTCCAATTAACCCTGCTTGCATACTGAGTTTAAACAGCGGTCTGTTAGGTTACGAATGCTATCAATGTGGGGGGCCCTTGTACTGGTTATTTGTATTTTCGCCAATACGGTTCTTCTTTCTTTCTAGGATCTTCTGGTGGGGAACAAGTGTTAGGATGTTAGGACTGATGCTTTTGACTCTGAGAGTATGGGATTTGGGTTTTTTGCTGATTGTGCTCGCTAAGATTTTTCTTTCAATCTTATGCCTACGTATTCCCGTTTACCGAAACAGGGAAATCAGAGCGTTCGTAGTTCCTCCTATTCTATGGGAGGAAATGGTTGTTTTTGGTGTCTTGTTCAAAGCCCAAGACGTGAAGCGAAAAGTGATTTGTATCTTGATCAAAGCCCAAGATGTGAAGCTGAAAAGTCTATTTATATCTTGTTCAAAGCCCAAGATATGAAGCTGAAGGGTCTCCACTTTACAGAGAATTTGTCATCTCTAAAGAGGGGGTTGTTTGTCACAACTATTTTTATAAAGGAGAATTACTTTAACCGGGATACGCGGATCCTAGCAATGCCATAATTTCCTTTAAAGGAGTTTTTTACCTGAAGGAGAAGACTTTAACTCAGTGTAGAGCAATGCTATCTTTCCTTAGGAATTTCTCATGCTAAAAGAGGGACAGTGGCATGGATGTAGATGATCCAGAGGCTTGCTGCTTACAGTGATTAGATGAAAGGGAAGGAGTTGTTGATGTTTGTGTACTGTGAACGAGGCACAACTTTGATGCTAAAAGGTTGATTGGATCAACCAATGGTTTTCTTATATAAAGCCTAAGAGGAGGCTAATATGTGTCTCGTACAAAGCCCGAGAGAGAGGCAAAAAGGTTTGACTCAACAAGAGAGTGTTTTTGTATCTCGTATGAAGCCTGAGATGGAGGCTATTGTTTGTTTGGCTCGATAAGAACCCTTTTTTTATCTCGTACAAAGCCCGAGATGGAGGCCAAAGGGGTGATTAACTCAACGAGGGAGTCTCATATGTGTCTCATACAAAGCCCGAGAGAGAGGCTAAACGTTGTTTGACTCCGCTGGGGAGAATCATTGTACAAAGCCCAAGAGGAGGCCATGTAACTGTTTCAGTTGAGTGACAGGTCCAATATGCTGATTTAAAGAGAAAATCAGTTCTTATATGAGTAATGTTGTACTCATGTATTTGATTCAAGGATCAGAGATATTTCCTTCTCTTTGAGGAAACGGGAAATCCAAAGGGTATTGAGACTATCCGAGTCTACGGGTTTCCTTCCTATTTAACGAAGGGGTCACTTGAGAATGTCTTTGAGACTCAAGGAGATTAGACTGTCCAAGTCTAGAGTTTCGCCTTTTGTACTATGCTTTGAGAAACAGTAGTAAACTCTACAACAGGACTGCTATATGCAGATGACTAGGTTCTGTTCCTATACCTCTAAGAGGTCGTCGGGACAATTTATACGAAGCCCAAGAGGAGGCTGGAAACTTTTAAGAAGCCGACGGGTCCTTGTACGAAGCCCAAGAGAAAGCTATCATTCCCAGAGGAAGAGATCATTATACGAAGCCTAAGATGAGGCTGTGAATACTTCTAAGAAGCCGACGGGTCCTTGTATGAAGCCCAAGAGGAGGCGGGGTTGCTTTTAGGAAGCCTGTGGGTCCTTGTACGATGCCCAATAGGAGGCCGATGCTTTTAAGAAGCCCGTGGGTCCCCAAACCCCGAGAATTTAAAGGCAAGCTATTCACAAGGAATAGATCAAAGTCAGGAAAGTTCGAGAATTTGGAAGATACTCAAAGATGCCATTCACGGAGAATACATTCATCTTGGGGAGTAGAGTTTCTTGACAATTCCTAATGAGGACAACCGAAGAGAAGATTGTATCTGGTGATCCTATTGGGGATCTAGTTGTCTATTTCTAGGAATAAACGAAACGACGTCACCTATTTCTAGACGTAGTTGCCGGGGAAACTCGAAATATCTATACTATTATTACACAATTGATATGAGTTTATGAAAGAAGACTTACAGTGAAACAGCCCCACAATACAGTTATTTGTATATGAAAGCGGTAAATGAAAGCAATAACCACTTACTCGGTTGTAGAGCTTCCATGCTGTTTGGTTAGTTGTTCAACAAAGAAAGATTGAAAACAACAGTATATTCAAAATCAAAGGAGAAAGTGCTTTGAAAAAGAAAGATTTGGGGCTTACAGCTCAAGGAGAGGCTCAGGGTTTTATCAGTGAGCGCACTGTTTGAATTTATACAGAGGGACTTATACAAGTGACTGAGGCCCAAAAAGTTTTCTGTACAAATGGATGGGTCTTACACTCTCTCAAGAGGCCCAAAATGTTTTAAAGAAAAAGAGTGGGGCTTATAACACGAGGGTAGGCCCAGTTGACTTTTCGTTTAAACATGGCGATCGCGCCGAGGTTTTCTTTTAACGCCGAGGGACTTATACAATAAGTGAGGCCAAAAATGTTTTGGTTAAAAGGGGATTGGGTCTTACACTCTATTAGAGGCCCAAAAGTGTTTTGAATGGGTCTTATAGCTCGAGGAGAGGCCCAAGGTTATTTTGAAAAGGCGACGATCGCGCCGTTGGTTTTTGACGGTATCGGGACTTATACAATACACTGAGGCCCAAAAATGATTTGGTCAAGAAAGGATTGGGTCTTACACTCTATTAGAGGCCCAAAAATGTTTTGAAAATGATTTATGAGGGTTGAATTAATCCAAAAACCCTAATTTGTTTTCAAAAATGTATTTAATTGAATAAAAATTCAATTAAAATGATCAAAATTGTTTAACATATGAAAAAAAAATTGTGATCTTGGATTAATGCTTCAAAAATTAAGTATTGACCTACAAAATAATTAGAAAGCATTAAAAGTTGCAAAATCAATGTAGAAAAAATATTTCAAATGTAAAAAACAATTAAAACATTAATTCTTTGCAAAAATATCAATTATATACAATAAATAATATTTTTGGGATTTTTTGGGAAAATAAAATATTTTAACATTTTTGTGAATTATTAAAAAAAGAATCAACTCAAAATCATTAAAACTCAGAGAGAAATTAATTTTTGAATCAATTAAACAAAATCACAAAATTCAAATATTTGAATTTATGAAAAAGGCGCCAAGAACACAAGCAAGAACACGCGTGTTTTTCTGGGTTTGGTTGATTTGCGTTTTCCATCCAATCTCACTGAATACGTAATCATATCATGCAATCCACATATCATTATGCTCGTCTCAACCTCACGATCATGTTTATGTCAATTAATTTCATTTAAATTAAACATACAACAAGAAATCACAAAAAATCCTCAAGAACCCTAATTTTTGCATGAAGGCTAGGATTTTTGATACACGATTCAAACAATGCAATTTATTGAGGGGAAACATTCCATGCATGATTATGAACATATGGCCAAATTATTGTGCGAGGAAATATGCATAGATTGAGAGATGACCAAGTATGTGCTTACCTCTAGGCCGTGACAGCAAGTGCAATGTGATTTTTGATTTGGAGGTGTTACAGATGAGTGGTGATGATCTGAACAGCTTCCCTACACCCTATGGAGTGTGTTTGAATGCTTGGACCTGATTGAAAATGGCTGGAATAATTTGTGGTACCTCAGCTGCAACTTGATTGAAAATTTGAGCAACCAGCTGGTGATTTTGTGAAATTGGTGTTTCAGAAGTGATCTAAGTGTTTGATCAGCTCATATGTGATGTATGTGAGGTGTGTGAGTGATTGGTTTGATTGGAAAAGCTCTCAAATTCAAAACCCGATAGCTACCTTGCTAAGAAAGGCATTTTTGCCAAGAGAAAGAGATTTTGAGGAAAGCATCTGTTAGATGACTTTGGTGTACTCAAACTGATCACAATTGAGCTCTATTTATAGTAGAGCAAGTTTGTTTTGCAAGGAATAGTGAATGGCAGCTGCTAAGTAGGTTTGGCCAATGTTGTCCAATGGAATTTCAAGTCTCCTCTAGCCATTGACTAGAGGTTACGGCACAAAGCTTTGGTTCCCTTGGTCTTGGATAAGTCTTGAATGATTTCAGATGAGAATGGCTCAGTTTATGCCACCTTGATGCTTCCATTGAATGCTCCAATCCAAATTTGAAGTCTTGTCCCGATTTTGGCCATTCTAGGTTCAACATGCTATTTCTTGTTCCATGGACTTTGGAGACTTGGCTCAGTGATTGTCCCCTTTAGATTTAATCCTTTGAGGTGTCCAAGTGGATAGGAGAAATTGGATTTGGCTGATTTTGGCAAATCGAGCAAAGTTGCAAATTCTGCCTTGCCTTGACAGATTTCAGCAAGGCAACTTTCTAATGTCATATCTCATGACTCAAATGGAATTTGGCAATGTTCTTGGTCATTTTGGAAAGCCCTTACATCATACAACAACTGTTTGAACATGTTTGGTTTTGATCTCTTTTGAATCCAAGTGAAAAATCCCTCTACATTTGGAAAAAAATGAAGACAGATTCTGACTTAGTGAAAATTTCAGTAAGTGTTGGAAAAAGTGACATTTTCATTTTTCAACCATTTTGATCACTCCATAACTCAAAATCCTTAATGAATTGGAGTTAGGTCTAGTTGAAGTTTTTGTAGAGGGTAATGAGGGCTACAAATCCATCTTTGGATTAGAGAAAATGGCCATGTGGTTTAGGAGTTATGGTCCTCCAAAGTTGGTACCTTTGTCACTTTATTTTTAACTTAGAAAATTTTCTAAGTTTTTATGGTTACCCCTTTTACAAGTTATCTAACTTTTCTTGATTTTTCTTGATGAATGATGATTCAAATCATACATTAACATCATTTTAGGGTTAAAAATCCATTTTGGTGAAAAATCTCAAAAAGTCAAAGTTGACTTTTGTGCACAGTTGACTTTTTATCAGATGAATTCCAAATTGTGCAATTCTTTAGGAAATCATGTCCTTGACCTAAATCAAACTTGATGGACATGTTCCATGGGTGTCATAGGGTATATTGAGGCATGTCCTAGGGTTTGGGAGCATGTCCTGGTCAAAAGTCAAAGTTACAGTTGACTTTTTCCTTAAAACCCTAACTGTGGTGCAGATGAAATTGAGACTTGTTGCTCAAGCTTCTTGGATTAATCCATTGTTCCAAATGGATCAATATAGTGCATTAGAGACCCTCAAACTCTCTCTTGAGGTCTTGGTTCATGATTTGTCCCAAAAGTCAACTTAGGGGTGAATTAGGTCAACAAACCCCAATTTTTGATTTTTGATATATGCATCCCCTGAGGTCAAATTGACTTGATGTTTGGGTCCATGAGGTTCCATGGAGTATATTAGGTTATGTTTAGGAACATTGGCACATGCCCAGTTGAAAAATTTCCATTTGGAGGACCTGGTCGACCAAAACCCTAATTTGGTGACCCTGTCGATCTTGAGACTTGATCCACCTAGAAGGGAGCAACCTTGTGCTTAATCCTTGAAGTGGGAGTCCTCTTGATCCATTGTGTATGTTTGAGAGGTTTAGATAAGTTGAATATCATGTCATTCCTTGATTGATCTTTTGTCTAAGCACTCAGAGAGGGCTTGAAACCCTAATTTTGATTGTAGTGGATGCTCACCCATCTTTGGGGAGATTGATGAAATAGGATGGTTCCGCCATATTGTGATGATGATTTGCACAATGATGGGAAATCTTAGTGGTCAAAATTTGGGGTATGACAGATGCCCCTATTTAATCTTCTTGGACCCGAAGGCGTGAATGACGAAGGTATTCGAGCATTCGGGGTGCAAGAGGATTAAATATCGGAATACCCGAAATTTTGATGGTGGTTATGAATGGTAGCTTGCGCATTCATCTTCTTTTGCTAAGAAATGATGCTTAGAAAAGGTAAACTTCCCCTCGATCCTGGTCTTTAGCCAAGGAACTGGTCTTAGTTGCGGAAATAAACTTCCCCTCGATCCTGGTTTCCTACCAAGGAACTGGTCTCAGTTGCTTATGTAAACTTCCCCTCGCTCCTGGTTTCCTACCAAGGAATTGGTCTCAGTTGCTGAAATAAACTTCCCCTCGATCCTGGTTTTCTACCAAGGAACTGGTCTTAGTTTCTTTTGTCGATAAACTTTATTGACAAGGGACGTTATTGTAGCGGTTTTCCTCAAACTTCTCGCCGAATTCTCCTGGGGAGACGCCATTTGACGGAAAAAGTTTCGAAGTCAGACTTGCTGGGGAACCCAGTCGTCCGAGTCATAGAGTTGCACAAACTTCTCTATTGGAGATGCCATTTGTCGATTCTACTGGGGAAAGCGAGTCTCTTGAGAGACTGTTTTCGCTTGGGAGCTTACATCATACTTTTCTCGGGATCTTCCCGGAGAAACGCCATATGACGTGATCCAATTTTGAGGTGCTGATGACCTTTTCATCAGTTTTTTTTTTTTGGAGAAAAACTGCTGTACCACCGAATCTCTGATTAGGAGGCTTTTTCTCGGGATTTTCCTTAATCCGGGAAAGCAAAGACATTATCTTCAATGGCGAAGAGTGACACTTGTTGAAAGTTTCCTCTGGCTTTTCAGAGGTTCAAGTTATCAAAGTATTCAAGGACCAACTTCTTTCCAGAAATAAACTGGAAGCGAGGTTGTTCAGACACAGTATTTCCTGACGAGGCAAGAACTGACAACTCGATTGAGAGAACTTCTACCACTAGGGGACAAGACTGACTAGAGTGATAGTGATGCAATATGAAATGTGAATGCAAATAAAAAATGCATGATGTATGTATGTTTATGCGGACAAAACTGACGCGACATACAAACTGACGGGTGAACACGACTAGATACTCGGCCATCGCGGGGCGTATAGAAATATCGTTGGTTCAAAATAGCAATTCAACCTTGCTTAGGAGAGATAGTCCCAGTTTGGGACTATCGTTGATCGGGCTTAGGAGATAAGAACTCGGCCGAGGTGTATCAGACGAAACAAGGTCTCTGGCACAGTTGATCCCTTCATTCAGGCGTACTGGGCCTAGAAGGAGTACTTTGATTCTGCACTTTGAAGTTCGCTTACTTCGGGAGAAGCGGTTGATGTTCCTTTGATGTTCAATAGTCAAAAGAAATTGCCGACTTTATTTTAAAAGCAGAAAAAGTTTTAACAAGTAAATTCATTTTTGTTTTATTTCAAGAGTCGTTAATCATGTTAACAATGTCGTTCTGTAAAGCTAAAACAAATGAGAATTACAAACAAAAGCACAAAAGCTCAAATTTTATTCATAAGATAAAGATCAGCCAAACGCGTGATCAAAGAGTATATACAAAGTTTGAAAATGGTAATTTACAGGGAAAAGGGCTACGTTGAACATAACGACCACCATCCTTCTACCAACTTTGAATTCAGGGCATCCTGAGCTTCTGTCGAAGATGACCTTGACTGGAGTTTTCTGCCAGATGATGTAACTGCTGCTACTGAGGGATTCGCCTCTGTTGAACATAGTTACTTGCCATTATCCCAATTTTTGCCTGGATTGTACTGTGATGTTTCCAATCCACCGGGATGATTTTTCTTTTATGTCTCTAATTTTTTCCTGGACCGCCCTTTCGGGTTTTCAGTCCACCGAGACGTTTTTTTTTTAGTTTAGGCAAAGTATTTCTTGACTACATCAACATTCGTGGGGTAGGAAAATTCCTCTCCGTCCATGGTTGCAAGTCTCAAGGCACCGCCTGAGAAAGCTTTCGTGACCACATAGGGGCCATCATAATTTGGGGTCCATTTTCCCCGAGGGTCAGTGAGAAACGTTTGTATCTTCTTGAGCACGAGGTCTCCTTTTTTGAAGATTCGGGGTCGAACCTTTTTGTCAAATGCCTTCTTCATTCTCTGTTGATACAACTGGCCGTGGCATAGTGCCGTGATTTGCTTTTCTTCGATCAGATTCAGTTCATCGTGTCGGCTTTGACACCATTCAGCTTCTCTGAGCTTCACTTCCATCAATACTCGGATTAACGGGATCTCTACTTCTATGGGGAGAACTGCCTCCATGCCATACACTAGAGAGAAAGGGGTTGCCCCTATTGAAGTGCAGACAGATGTGCGATAACCGTGAAGAGCAAAGGGTAGCATCTCGTGCCAGTCTTTATTGGTTACAACCATTTTTTGAACGATCTTTTTGATGTTCTTATTAGCCGCTTCTACCGCTCCGTTCATCTTGGGTCGGTAGGGAGATGAGTTATGGTGTTCGATCTTGAAATCTACGCACAACTCTTTCATCATCTTATTGTTCAAGTTAGATCCATTATCAGTAATGATCTGGCTCGGAACACCAGAACGGCAGATGACATTGTTTTTGATAAATCGGACCACCACTTGTCGGGTTACATTAGCGAATGACGCTGCTTCGACCCACTTGGTGAAGTAGTCAATGGCTACCAGGATGAATCGATGTCCGTTTGAAGCCTTGGGCTCAATCATGCCAATCATGTCGATTCCCCATATCGAGAATGGCCATGGGGAAGAGAGAACTTTGAGATGTGATGGCGGTACATGAATTTTGTCAGAGTATATCTGACACTTGTGACACCTCCTCATGTACTTATAGCAGTCGGATTCCATTGTCAACTAATAGTACCCTGCTCTTAGAATTTTTCTCGCCATTGCGTGTCCGTTGGCATAAGTGCCAAAGGATCCTTCATGAATTTCTTTCATAAGCATGTCTGCTTCTGGTTTGTCGACGCATCGAAGCAAAACCATGTCAAAATTCCTCTTATAGAGAGTGTCACTGCTCAGGAAGAAGTTTCCAGCCAATCTTCTGAGGGTCTTTCTGTCTTTTCTGAGTGCCCCTGATGGGTACTCCTGTTTCTGAAGGAAGCATTTGATATCGTGATACCAAGGTCTGCTGTCTATGACTGCTTCAATCATGAAGATGTAAGCGGTCAATTCAATGCGCATTATATCGATCTTAGGTATGTCATTCCATTGACCTACACTAATCATGGAAGAGATAGTGGCTAATGCATCAGCCATGTGATTCTCATCACGAGGGATGTGATGAAACTCAATTCTGTTGAAGAAGGGTAGCAACCTTCTCGCGTAGTCTTTGTAGGGAATCAATCTTGATTGGTATGTGTTCCAATCTCCTTTAATCTGATTGATAACCAAAGCTGAATCGCCGTATACGTCCAAATTTTTGATCCTTAAATCAATCGCTTCTTCGAGACCCATAATACAAGCTTCGTATTCGGCCTCATTGTTCGTACACTTGAACGTAAGTCTGGCAGTGAAAGGAATGTGGGTACCCTGGGGTGTTATGATGATTGCCCCAATTCCATTTCCATAATGATTAATTGCTCCGTCAAAGATAAGCCCCCATTGGGAACCTGGTTCTGGCCCTTCACTGGGTAACGGTTCATCGCAATCTTTCATCTTTAGATACATGACATCTTCGTCTGGGAAGTCAAACCCGATTGATTCCTGATCGTCAATCGGTTGATGAGCCAAATGATCGGCTAAAATACTTCCCTTAACGGCTTTTTGAGCGTGGTACTCTATGTCATATTCTGATAACAACATCTGCCAACGGGCAATCCTTCCCGTAAGAGCAGGTTTTTCGAAAACGTACTTGATTGGATCCATTTCGGAGACCAACCAAGTAGTATGACAAATCATGTACTGGCGAAGACGTTTGGCTGCCCAAGCCAAAGCACAGCAAGTTTTCTCGAGCATCGTGTACCGAGTCTCGCAGTCGGTGAATTTCTTGCTTAGATAGTAAATGGCATACTCTTTCCTTTTAGTTTCGTCTTGTTGGCTAAGTACACATCCCATTGAGTCCTCTAGAACTGTGAGGTAAATGATCAGTGGTCTTCCTTCCACTGGAGGTGATAGAATCGAAGGATTCAACAGATATTCCTTGATACTGTCGAAGGCAGTTTGGCAATCTTTTGACCAAACGCAATCCTGGTTCTTTTTGAGTAATTTGAAGATCGGCGCACAAGTGGCAGTCATAAGGAATATGAATCTGGAGATGTAATTCAAACGTCCCAGGAATCCTCTGACTTGTTTTTCAGTTTTCGGAGAAGGCATTTCTTGAATGGCCTTGACCTTGTCAGGATCAACTTCAATTCCTTTCTGGCAGACGATGAACCCTAGTAGTTTCCCTGAACGGACACCGAAGGTGCACTTGTTGGGATTCAAGCAGAGCTTGAATTTTCTCAGACGTTCGAACAATTTTGACAGATGTTCAACGTGCTCACTCTCAATTTTTGATTTTGTAATCATATCATCGACATATACCTCGATTTCTTTGTGTATTATGTCATGAAACAGAGTAATCATGGCCCTTTGATAGGTTGCCCCGGCGTTCTTCAAACCGAATGGCATAACCTTGTAACAAAAGGTACCCCAAGGGGTAATGAACAAAGTTTTCTCCATGTCTTTCGGCACCATTTTGATCTGGTTGTAGCCCGAAAATCCATCCATGAAGGAGAAAACTTTGAACTTTGCTGTGCTGTCTACCAGCATGTCAATGTGTGGCAAAGGAAAGTCGTCCTTTGGACTTGCCTTGTTCAAATCTCTGTAATCAACACACATTCTGACTTTTTCGTCCTTTTTGGGAACGGGTACGATGTTGGCTAACCATTGAGGATATTCAGATGTGGCGAGGAAACCCGCGTCAATCTATTTCTGTACCTCCTCCTTGATTTTGATGGCCATGTCCGGGTGAGTGCGTCTCAACCTTTGCTTTACTGGTGGACATTTCGATCTCAATGGTAAGTGATGTTCCACGATGCTGGTGTCCAACCGTGGCATATCCTGATAGGACCAAGCGAATACATTGGGGAATTCTTTGAGAAGCTTTATCAAACCCTCTCTGGCAGTTGGACTGAGCAGTGCTCCGATCCTGATTTCTTTTCTCTCTTTTTCTGAACCCAAGTTTACCGTTTCCAACGGTTCTTTGTGAGGTTCAATAGACCTTTCCTCTTGTCTGAGTAGTCGGGAGATTTCTTCTAGAATTTCGTTCTCATTTTCTTCTTCAGCCTCGAATACTGGGAACTCAAAGTTGGGCGAAGGCATCGGATCGTATGTTTCAACGGGGTTTAAAACAAGCAATCTGCATGACGTGATGATTCGTGTTTAGAAGAGATAGAGAAAATGCAAGTGTGTGCAGTGTTTTATTTTACTGCTTGTTTTTATTATTGAATTGTTTTTTTTAGGATTACCATTTTCTAAAAAAGCAAAAAGAGAAAACAACAATTAATGCGGAAATTACAGAACGACGTTATTTTATTAATGAACAAGTCGATCCTTGAAACTAGAGCCCTATAAAACAAAACTCTGTTGCTTTGGGCGAAGCGAAGAGGGAAATTTACAGAAAGCGAGCCCTATCAAAACATCCGTTTCACCTGGGCAGGGTGAAAGGTTAAAAGATGGCAATTACTTTGACTGATGAACGACCTTCTGAACCTCGACGGCAACCCATTGGCGGCGAACTCCTCGGTGAATCACAAAGTCTGGCACCTTCCTTGATTTGTCTTCAGAAATGACGCTGATTTCTGGTGGAGCAGGATCATTGGAATCTGTCTCCCAGGCAGAGTTATCGTAGGAGAATTCCTCAGTTGCATTTTGTATAGCATTTGTGCTCTAAGCTGTATCTCCCCATCCAGTTGGCTGGATATCTTCGAGCCTGATACGAGAGATTTCGGGAGCAGTGTACTTGACCATAAAGTCATATTTTCCACTTGGTTGTCCCAGGGTGTCCCACACTTCTTTGGAACTGGAGGAGTCATCTCTCTCGATGACGTTGACCTCGGGAAAAGCATAGTTGATGAATTCAAGTCCTGCGAACGTTGCGAATTCATCTTCATGTTGAGTAGTTTCTGAATGACCTGAGTGTTGATCCCATGACATGGTGGGGACACAAGTATTCTGTTCAATGACGGTCAGCTGAGTTTCATTGTTCGGCTGACTTTCTTGCCCCAAGTCTCCTGTATAAGGTTGCCACATTGGCAGACCATCCATTGGGCCATAGTAGTTGTGATCAAAGTTGTCTTTCATCAGAGTGTCTTCCTCTAATGAATTTGGTGGAGCACGGCATCCTTCTGGATCACAATCTCCATATATCATTTCGACATCTGATCTTGGTATAAATCTCGGACTTTCTGTAGGAAAGTAAAAAGGCATAGGCACCTCTTCTTGAGACATATAACCGTTCTTGTTGAGATAGGACTTCCATTCTTCATCCGTGTCAGAGGGATCTTCCTCATTGATAGCATGTACCGCCTGAGACACTGGGTGAAGGAAACCTCCACTGTGGAAGAAGTTTTGAAGTGGATGAAGACTTTCATCGTTGGCAGCTGTCTGGGTACAGGTTGCAGAAAAACCAAGACCCTTCTTTGTCTTATTGTCAGTGGGAATGACGAGTGGTCCCCATCCGGTTGTATAGGTACTCTCGACCGCTTTGATAGCATCTTTGTATGGGGAAATCGAGGTTCCTCCTTTGAAATGATTGTCCTTGCTCAACGACAATGCTTGGAACTGCGTTCCAATAACCTCCTCGGGTTCTACACAAGTAGATGATGATAATTTACTCACGAGCAAGGCCTGTTCTCCAAAGACTCTGACAAGTTGATCATTCTGAACGAACTTTAGCTTTTGGTGGAGGGTCGAAGTGACCGCTCCAGCCTGATGTATCCAAGGTCTTCCTAATAATAAACTGTATATTGCCCGGATGTCCATGACCTGGAAAGTGACTTGGAAAGTGTGAGGACCAATAGTTATGGGAAGATCAACTTCGCCGATAACCGTTTTTCTGGATCCGACGAATGCTTTGACGACGACCTCGCTTGTTCTCATCAGAGAGCCTTTGAATGATAACTGCATCAAAGTAGACTTCGGCATAACATTCAGGGCTGACCCTGTGTCTACCAGTACGCTGGCTAAAGCATCGTCCTGGCAGTTTACCGTGATATTGAGCGCCATGTTATGACGGCGACCCTCTTCAGGTAACTCCTCATCACTAAATCCCAAATTATTGCAGGAAGTGATGTTAGAGACAATACTATCGAACTGTCTGATTGTTACATCCTATTCCACAAAGGCTTGCTCCAAGACTTTCTGTAGAGCCTCTCTGTGGGCCTCTGAACTGAGTAACAGTGATAATACCGAGATCTTTGAAGGAGTTTGTAACAGTGGATCAACAATGTTGTATTCACTCCTTTGGATGAGCTTCATCATCTCATCGTTTTTCAAAATGTCAGGATTACTAGATTGACCGACTGGTGGATCGGGAGCTTCTGTCTGAAGTTCCTTTTCCTTGTTAACTTCCCCAACCCCTCGGTTGAAGATTCTACCACTCCGTGTTACTCGACTGATGTCTACAATGTTCACAACGGAGGGTAATGGAATTTCCTTTCCATTCTCAATTATTGTTGCACCGTATTTGTAAGGGATAACCTTAGTTTATTCATACGGTAGTGGTCCCGGCAGATAGATGACTATGGGAACCTTCTGATTTTTCTGACCATCGTAAGTAAACTCGATCCGTTCCTGGTTGGGAACTTTAGATTCGTCAAGTAGAGGAATGATGGTAAAAATATGCCTGGTCCTATGATGACCAGAAATTGTGACAACATCCTCAATTTGATCGGCGAGGTAGTTTGGCGTCCAATCGATAGGTCCAGAACCCGGATATGGACGAATTTCTCCACGACCCACCTGACCCTGAAGAGCCGCTCTCACAAGGTAACACCCTTGGTTACTTTCCGAACAGAGGCTACAACGGTCGTAATTGTGTAGTGGCACCCGACCACGCCCACTTTGAATACAATGTAACCTCACTAGGTTACCTTCCATTGATCGAACGTCCTGACTTTGACGTCGGGTAGGATTCCTGTTATTGATACTAATTTGCTGAGTATCTTCATTCATGTAGATTGGCATCCACCAGTGATTTAACAAGTGCTGAAGTGCCTCTTGGACAACGGTACAACCTCGATCGTTTTCGTAACCCGCTTTACAGCTTTGATAGTCATGTGATATTAAGAATCCAAGTCGGACCTGCTCAGCATGTAACTCTACCAGGTTGGTATTCAACACGCGAATGTCAAAGATCTGAACCATGTTGATCTGATAGGAATTCCTATCATGGTAGTCTTGGATCCATCCAAGATCCATCTGACGCTGGAGGGCCTCTTGTATGAATGAGCATCCCTGTTTGTTTACCGAGCAAGTCAGACAGGAATTGTAATCGTGCCGCGGCAGATTATGATACTGGCTTTGCCTTGAGTGCATTGCCACCAAGTTGACACTCATTGCACGGATGTCGTGGTTCTGAATGACATTGGAATTCGTGTAAACCATGTTAACTCCACGAACTCGGTGTTCTTGGATCCATCCGAGATCCATTTGTTCCTGTAGAGCCGCTTGCACTACAGAACATCCTTGGTTATCTTTAGAGCAGATATCACACTGATGATAGTTATGAGGTGGCACATGGCCATATCCACTCTGTCTACAATGCATCTTGACCAGATTGGTCTTTAACAAGAGTACATCGTGAATTTGATAGACATTGTTAATCTCTTCCTCTATCAAATTGACTGCAGCTTTCGCATGTTGAGGCAGCGAGTTCGTAAGAACATTAGGATTCGTATCTTTGAAAGATAAGAGCCCGCTCCTAACAAGCTTTTGCACGTCGGACTTTAAATTAAGACAAGTTTCTATGTTATGCCCTGGACCTCCTTGATGATAAGGGCATGTCTGATCCACCTTAAACCAAAAAGGTGGATTTTTCGGTACTGTAAGAGGGGACTTAGTCTGAATGTGCCCCTTGGCTAGCAGTAATGGAAACAGTTCTGTGTACGTCACGGGTATAGGATCAAATCCTGGTGGCCGTGTTGTGCGCTTGCTGTTGTATTGGGGACGAGCCTGCTGAAGAGGCTGTTACGTCCTTTACTGATCAGGTTGGCTCTGCGCAACCTGAGGTTGATACGTAGGAATAGGCGCAGGGCTAATAGCAGGAGTCACAACTGCTACTGGTTGATATCGTCGCCTTTGCTTTCCAAGAGAGATATTCCTAATATCTTGCTCTTTTTTCTTAGGGAGAGCATTACCATATTTTTTAGTACCGCTCGATGATCCAGTGTCTTTTACCAAACGTCCTTCTCGGACGGCTTCCTTAAGACGTACACCCATGCCCACTATTTCGGTGAAATCACTGGGCGCACTGGCAACTATTCGGTCATAGTAGAACAAGCTTAAGGTCTTTAAGAAGATCTTTGTCATCTCTTTTTCCTCAAGAGGTGGACAAATTTGAGCGGCAATTTCACGCCACCTTTGAGCATACTCCTTAAAGGTTTCCTTGTCCTTTTGCGACATCGATCTGAGTTGATCTCTGTCGGGTGCCATGTCCAAATTGTATTTGTATTGTTGGACTAAGGCAGTACCAAGATCTCTGAAAGTGCTGATCGTAGCACGGTTTAAACCCATGTACCATTTGAGTGCGGCACCGGTTAAACTATCCTGAAAATAGTGATTCAGCAGGTCCTGATTCTCCGTCTGAGCTGACATCCGCCGAGCGTACATCACCAGATGGCTTTGAGGGCAAGAGTTACCCTTGTACTTTTCAAAGTCGGGCACTTGGAACTTGTGCAGGACTTTCACATTGGGGACCAAGCAGAGATCTGCGGCGTCCTTTCCAAATAAATCCTGACCGCGAATGGCTTGCAGTTCCTTCTGCATTTCCAGGAACTGTTCCTGGAATTCATCCATTCTATCGAACATAGTTTCCTTCTTACCAGAAGGTGTTGGTGGAATCTGTCCTTCTGGGACAGTGTGCACCACAGGGGGTGGTACCGTGACTACGACAGTAAATCTTGGCGTTTCCCGAAGTTTGTAACCTTCAGGAGCCTTCAGTATGCCCCTGGCATCTTCGCTTTCCCGAAGTTTGTAACCTTCAGGCCCAACGGCTTCTGTTGTGATTCCATGATCTTCAGTGATCGGCGGAACATATCCTTCTGGGATATAGTTAATAGGCATACCCCAAGGACGATATTTCGGCATTTGATACCTAGGATCATACTTCTCCACGATGGGCGTTGAGGTGATCTCAGAGATCACAGTCTGTTGTAGCTGAGCTTCTGCCATGGCTTGCATGTCGTTACGAAGCTTTCTCATATCCTCTCTCAGAGCGTCGATCTCTTCCTTCAACTCTCTATTTTCTTCCTCAAGATCATCCATCCTTTTCTGACGATTGGCCCGAGTATTGTACGAATGAGACAGTTTGACTCTAGAATCGAGACACAAACGTGAGATTCGTATGGAAGAAGAATACGCGATGTGAGAATGATGAATGCAATGATTATATTAATTATTTTTTTGGTTTAATCAAAATAAACTTCGACAATTAGATTGCAAATATCAAACAGTGGGGAAACCCCTTTTTATTGAATTCCAAAGGATTACAGAAATGGAAATACAGTAGATTACAAAGTGCAGAAACTGAAACCTAAGCTAATGGGTCCCGAGTCCTCTCTGAAGAGAAATCGGATGCTGACTCTGGTACTTTCCTTTTCTTTGACCGGGGCTCTTGGGCCGTTGTCGGGTTGTCATTCCTTTTCCAGGTGAAAGGAGTGAGCAAATTCCTTTGGTCATCTTGATTCTCTACAGCATGTTGCTCCAAAATCTCAATCAGAGCATCTTTCTCTTTCAGTAATTGCTGTATTTTGATGCACTCTATGTCGAGGGTACATTACTTGTTCTTCCAAGACCTTCTCTCCTTCTGAACTTTGTTGAGAGTAACCTGAAGCCTTTCAGTTTCCGTCATGAAGTACATGACAGATTCCTTTGGCGGAAGAATTCCGTAACGAGGATAAGGCATCTTTAGCTTGAGAGCTCTAGTTTGTACCCAATGGAGATAAGGCTCCACCGAGACACAGTTCGGTTTTCCCAGAGACTCTCGTCCTTTCTTATGAACGTGTTTACAAGCGTGCACTACTTCCATCTTTAGTGCTCTGTCGTTTTCTCCTCCTTTGAAGAAAAGACCTTCCAGATGAACCCCCCGTGGGATGTGTCTCATCGGGTATCCAAATTGACGGCGAACCAATACCGGATGGTAGTTGATTCCTCCTTTGGTTCCTATGAGGGGTACATTGGGGAAGTTTCCACAACGGTCATTGATCCTGATTCCCTCATAAATCCTATTACACCAATCTATAGCAGAGTTGGTAAGAGACATGATCTTCTGTGACCAACGTAAGGCACTCTTACAATCCCAAAAAGCAGCAGACTTGGGCAGGTGTGAGATAAACCATTTATAAAGCAGAGGTACACAGCATGTGATCTCCCCTCCACTGTACAAATTTCCCAAGTGTACAGAATGATACGCATCTGCGAGCAAAGTCGGCACAGGGTTTCCAATGAGAAAAACCTTAATGGAGTTAATGTCGACGAAGTTATTGATACTGGGGAACAAAAATAACCCGTAGGTGAGCAAGACAAAGATGCTTTCAAAAGCAGTCATGTTTCCTATACTGGCAAAATACAGGGCTTTCTTCGTCAAGAACTGGGCTGACAAACCTTGGATGCCACCCTTAGTAGTCAGGTGAGTCCTGACCTCAGACTCGTCCAAATGAATTGCTCTAGCAATGGTCTGATTCTTTGGAATTTCTTCCAGTCCAGAAAATGGAGCTCGATTAGTGATATGTAAATCAGCTAGATGAGAATACTCCTCCAGCGTTGGTGCGAGTTGGTAATCCGGGAATGTGAAACAATGATAAACCGGATCGTAAAACTGAATGAGCGCATCCATGATTCCCTCAATCACATGGACTCTTAGCAGTGGTAGCAAACCTCCGTGCTTGGCTCTGAAAGCCTCAGCGTTAGTGATCATCTTTGCTAACCTTCTCAAATCCTCTAACTTTGGAACCTTAAAGGTGTACGTATGAGTTCTCCTTCTACCGAAGTCCATTAGTGCAATCCCTTTCTCTGATATTTACAATCACAGTCTTAGTTTAATTTGAAAAACAGAGAGACCAGAAGAGAAGATTTTTTGAATGTTTTAATGTTTTTTAGATGAATGCATGAATGCAGCACACAAAAACATAGAAAAAACATGGGGTCAAAGGGTCATTGTCATGAAGTCAAGGCTCTACCCATCCCCAAAGGTTTATACTAGGGTGATTTTTGTACCTGTACTCATTATCATCAGCTCCTCCCAGGAAAGCAAAACAACAAGCGGATCGCCAGCGAGTTGTAGTGCAATCTTAGAGTAAGTGCCATTCACCGAGAATAGATCACTAGCCTCAAATGAGGGTAGTATCGCGTAACAACTATTCCCGATAGTTTCCGCACTACGAAAGGGTTTGGCTACTCAGCTTCTCAGACTTAACAACCCGCCCATTGTCTGGGTGAGAGAATGGGTTGCGTTGGTCAGCCTCCACAGAGGTTGATGGTCGACCCCGTCGCCATCACTTATCTTAAGTGTATACTCAATCTTTCTGCATACGGCATCACCCGCATTCCCATTAGCCGAAAAATAAACATGTATAGCAATTAGGAAAAGCAGTATATATATTTGTCCTAAACATCCTAGACCTTCGAAGCTATGAATCCTAAGTTCCTGACAGAAAATGGGTTCCCCGGCGGAAGCCCCAATCTGTGGTATTCACACAAGTGAAGAGAAAAAAGGTTTGTCCAAGGTTTTCACCTTAAAGGTTTAAGAAATAATTTAAGAGCCCCACGGTGGGCGCCATTTTTCTGTAGCGAGCGATTTTGGACGCGGTTCTTAAGAGCTGGTCGCTCTCTGCGGTTTGAGCTTAAACTACAGGTCGATTCATTTTTTATACTATTATGAGCTGAATAAGGAAGGGAAATAGATGTCTCCAATTAACCCTGCTTGCATACTGAGTTTAAACAGCGGTCTGTTAGGTTACGAATGCTATCAATGTAGGGGGCCCTTGTACTGGTTATTTGTATTTTTGCCAATACGGTTCTTCTTTCTTTCTAGGATCTTCTGGCGGGGAACAAGTGTTAGGATGTTAGGACTGATGCTTTTGACTGTGAGAGTATGGGATTTGGGTTTTTTGCTGATTGTGCTCGCTAAGATTTTTCTTTCAATCTTATGCCTACGTATTTCCGTTTACCGAAATAGGGAAATCAGAGCGTTCGTAGTTCCTCCTATTCTATGGGAGGAAATGGTTGTTTTTGGTGTCTTGTTCAAAGCCCAAGACGTGAAGCGAAAGGTGATTTGTATCTTGATCAAAGCCCAAGATGTGAAGCTAAAAAGTCTATTTGTATCTTGTTCAAAGCCCAAGATATGAAGCTGAAGGGTCTCCACTTTAGAGAGAATTTGTCATCTCTAAAGAGGGGGTTATTTGTCACAACTGTTTTTATAAAGGAGAATTACTTTAACCGGGATACGCGGATCCTAGCAATGCCATAATTTCCTTTAAAGGAGTTTTTTACCTGAAGGAAAAGACTTTAACTCAGTGTAGAGCAATGCTATCTTTCCTTAGGAATTTCTCATGCTAAAATAGGGATAGTGGCATGGATGTAGATGATCCAGAGGCTTGCCGCTTACAGTGATTAGATGAAAGGGAAGGAGTTGTTGATGTTTGTGTACTGTGAACGAGGCACAACTTTGATGCTAAAAGGTTGATTGGATCAACCAGTGGTTTTCTTATATAAAGCCTAAGAGGAGGCTAATATGTGTCTCGTACAATGCCCGAGAGAGAGGCAAAAAGGTTTGACTCAACAAGAGAGTGTTTTTGTATCTCGTATGAAGCCTGAGATGGAGGCTATTGTTTGTTTGGCTCGATAAGAACCCCTTTGTATCTCGTACAAAGCCCGAGATGGAGGCCAAAGGGGTGATTGACTCAACGAGGGAGTCTCATATGTGTCTCGTACAAAGTCCGAGAGAGAGGCTAAACGTTGTTTGACTCCGCTGGGGAGAATCATTGTACAAAGCCCAAGAGGAGGCCATGTAACTGTTTCAGTTGAGTGACAGGTCCAATATGCTGATTTAAAGAGAAAATCAGTTCTTATATGAGTAATGTTGTACTCATGTATTTGATTCAAGGATCAGAGATATTTCCTTCTCTTTGAGGAAACGGGAAATCCAAAGGGTATTGAGATTGTCCGAGTCTACGGGTTTCCTTCCTATTTAACGAAGGGGTCACTTGAGAATGTCTTCGAGACTCAAGGAGATTAGACTGTCCAAGTCTAGAGTTTCGCCTTTTGTACTATGCTTTGAGAAACAGTAGTAGACTCTACGACAGGACTACTCTATGCAGATGACTAGGTTCTGTTCCTATACCTCTAGGAGGTCGTCGGGACAATTTGTACGAAGCCCAAGAGGAGGCTGGAAACTTTTAAGAAGCCGACGGGTCCTTGTTCGAAGCCCAAGAGAAGGCTATCATTCCCAGAGGAAGAGATCATTATACGAAGCCTAAGAGGAGGCTGTGAATACTTCTAAGAAGCCGACGGGTCCTTGTACGAAGCCCAAGAGGAGGTGGGGTTGCTTTTAGGAAGCCTGTGGGTCCTTGTACGATGCCCAAGAGGAGGCCGATGCTTTTAAGAAGCCCGTGGGTCCCCAAACCCCGAGAATTTCAAGGCAAGCTATTCACAAGGAATAGATCAAAGTCAGGAAAGTTTGAGAATTTGGAAGAAACTCAAAGATGCCATTCAAGGAGAATACATTCATCTTAGGGAGTAGAGTTTCTTGAAAATTCCTAATGAGGACAACCGAAGAGAAGACTGTATCTGGTGATCCTATTAGGGATCTAGTTGTCTATTTCTACGAATAAATGAAACGGCGTCACCTAGTTTTAGACGTAGTTGCCGGGGAAACTCAAAATATCTATACTATTATTACACAGTTGATATGAGTTTATGAAAGAAGACTTACAGTGAAACAGCGCTACAATACAGTTATATGTATATGAAAGCGGTAAATGAAAGCAATAACCACTTACTCGGTTGTAGAGCTTCCATGCTGTTTGGTTTGTTGTTCAACAAAGAAAGATTGAAAACAACAGTATATTCAAAATCAAAGGAGAAAGTGCTTTGAAAAAGAAAGATTTGGGGCTTACAGCTCAAGGAGAGGCCCAGGGTTTTATCAGTGAGCGCACTGTTTGAATTTATACAGAGGGACTTATACAAGTGACTGACGCCCGAAAAGTTTTCTGTACAAAGGGATGGGTCTTACACTCTCTCAAGAGGCCCAAAAAGTTTTAAAGGAAAAGAGTGGGGCTTATAACACGAGGGTAGGCCCAGTTGACTTTTCGTTTAAACATGGCGATCGCGCCGAGGTTTTCTTTTAACGCAGAGGGACTTATACAATAAGTAAGGCCCAAAATGTTTTGGTTAAAAGGGGATTGGGTCTTACACTCTATTAAAGGCCCAAAAGTGTTTTGAATGGGTCTTATAGCTCGAGGAGAGGCCCAAGGTTATTTTGAAAAGGCGACGATCGCGCCGTTGGTTTTTGACGGTATCGGGACTTATACGAAACACTGAGGCCCAAAAATGATTTGGTCAGGAAAGGATTGGGTCTTACACTCCATTAGAGGCCCAAAAATGTTTTGAAAATGATTTATGAGGGTTGAATTAATCCAAAAACCCTAATTTGTTTTCAAAAATGTATTTAATTGAATAAAAATTCAATTAAAATGATCAAAATTGTTTAACATATGAAAAACAAATTGTGATCTTGGATTAATGCTTCAAAAATTAAGTATTGACCTACAAAATAATTAGAAAGCATTAAAAGTTGCAAAATCAATGTAGAAAAAATATTTCAAATGTCAAAAACAATTAAAACATTAATTCTTTGCAAAAATATCAATTATATACAATAAATAATATTTTTGGGATTTTTTGGGAAAATAAAATATTTTAACATTTTTGTGAATTATTAAAAAAAGAATCAACTCAAAATCATTAAAACTCAGAGAGAAATTAATTTTTGAATCAATTAAACAAAATCACAAAATTCAAATATTTGAATTTATGAAAAAGGCGCCAAGAACACAAGCAAGAACACGCGCGTTTTTCTGGGTTTGGATGATTTGCGTTTTCCATCCAATCTCACTGAATACGTAATCATATCATGCAATCCACATATCATTATGCTCGTCTCAACCTCACGATCATGTTTATGTCAATTAATTTCATTTAAATTAAACATACAACAAGAAATCACGAAAAATCCTCAAGAACCCTAATTTTTGCATGAAGGCTAGGATTTTTGATACACGATTCAAACAATGCAATTTATTGAGGGGAAACATTCCATGCATGATTATGAACATATGGCCAAATTATTGTGCGAGGAAATATGCATAGATTGAGAGATGACCAAGTATGTGCTTACCTCTAGGCCGTGACAGCAAGTGCAATGTGATTTTTGATTTGGAGGTGTTACAGATGAGTGGTGATGATCTGAACAGCTTCCCTACACCCTATGGAGTGTGTTTGAATGCTTGGACCTGATTGAAAATGGTTGGAACAATTTGTGGTACCTCAGCTGCAACTTGATTGAAAATTTGAGCAACCAGCTGGTGATTTTGTGAAATTGGTGTTTCAGAAGTTATCTAAGTGTTTGATCAGCTCATATGTGATGTATGTGAGGTGTGTGAGTGATTGGTTTGATTGGAAAAGCTCTCAAATTCAAAACCCGATAGCTACCTTGCTAAGAAAGGCATTTTTGCCAAGAGAAAGAGATTTTGAGGAAAGCATCTGTTAGATGACTTTGGTGTACTCAAACTGATCACAATTGAGCTCTATTTATAGTAGAGCAAGTTTGTTTTGCAAGGAATAGTGAATGGCAACTGCTAAGTAGGTTTGGCCAATCTTGTCCAATGGAATTTCAAGTCTCCTCTAGCCATTGACTAGAGGTTAGGGCACAGAGCTTTGGTTCCCTTGGTCTTGGATAAGTCTTGACTGATTTCAGATGAGAATGGCTCTGTCCATGCCACCTTGATGCTTCCATTGAATGCTCCAATCCAAATTTGAAGTCTTGTCCCTATTTTGGCCATTCTAGGTTCAACATGCTATTTCTTATTCCATGGACTTTGGAGACTTGGCTCAGTGATTGTCCCCTTCAGATTCAATCCTCTGAGGTGTATAAGTGTATAGGAGCAATTGGATTTGGCTGATTTTGGCAAATCGAGCAAAGTTGCAAATTCTGCCTTGCCTTAACAGATTTCAGCAAGGCAACTTTCCAATGTCATATCTCATGACTCAAATGGAATTTGGCAATGTTCTTGGTCATTTTGGAAAGCCCTTACATCATACAACAACTGTTTGAACATGTTTGGTTTTGATCTCTTTTGAATCCAAGTGAAAAATCCCTCTGCATTTGGAAAAAAATGAAGACAGATTCTGACTTAGTGAAAATTTCACTAAGTGTTGGAAAAAGTGACATTTTCATTTTTCAACCATTTTGATCACTCCATAACTCAAAATCCTTAATGAATTGGAGTTAGGTCTAGTTGATGTTTTTGTAGAGGGTAATGAGGGCTACAAATCCATCTTTGGATGAGAGAAAATGGCCTTGTGGTTTAGGAGTTATGGTCCTCCAAAGTTGGTACCTTTGTCACTTTATTTTTAACTTAGAAAATTTTCTAAGTTTTTATGGTTACCCCTTTTACAAGTTATCCAACTTTTCTTGATTTTTCTTGATGAATGATGATTCAAATCATACATTAACATCATTTTAGGGTTAAAAATCCATTTTGGTGAAAAATCTCAAAAAGTCAAAGTTGACTTTTGTGCACAGTTGACTTTTTATTAGATGAATTCCAAATTGTGCAATTCTTCAGGAAATCATGTCCTTGACCTAAATCAAACTTGATGGACATGTTCCATGGGTGTCATAGGGTATATTAAGGCATGTCCTAGGGTTTGGGAGCATGTCCTGGTCAAAAGTCAAAGTTATAGTTGACTTTTTCCTTAAAACCCTAACTGTGGTGCAGATGAAATTGAGACTTGTTGCTCAAGCTTCTTGGATTAATCCATTGTTCCAAATGGATCAATATAGTTCATTAGAGACCCTCAAACTCTCTCTTGAGGTCTTGGTTCATGATTTGTCCCAAAAGTTAACTTAGGGGTGAATTTGGTCAAGAAACCCTAATTCCTGATTTTTGATGTATGCATCCCCTGAGGTCAAATTGACTTGATGTTTGGATCCATGAGGGTCCATGGAGTATATTAGGTTATGTTTTGGAACATTGGCTCATGCCCAGATGAAAAATTTCCATTTGGAGGACCTGGTCGACCAAAACCCTAATTTGGTGACCCTGTCGATCTTGAGACTTGATCCACCTAGAAGGGAGCAACCTTGTGCTTAATCCTTGAAGTGGGAGTCCTCTTGATCCATTGTGTATGTTTGAGAGGTTTAGACAAGTTGAAGATCATGTCATTCCTTGATTGATCTTTTGTCTAAGCACTCAGAGAGGGCTTGAAACCCTAATTTTGATTGTAGTGGATGCTCACCCATCTTTGGGGAGATTGATGAAATAGGATGGTTCCTCCATATTGTGATGATGATTTGCACAATGATGGGAAATCTTAGTGGTAAAAATTTGGGGTATGATAGCGCGGAGATGCAAGTGCTGGGGAAGTATGATTGGATTTGGGTGTGCATATGATGGTGAATGAGATGCGTATGATGCGTATGACGCGTATGACTGCAGAAGGGTGATTGGATATGTTTTAATGGTGCCAGCATGATGGACTTTTGGTAGTAGCCAATTTGGATTAGACTTTGGGTGGTGGGAGAGTTTGATTTCCTCGACACTCAGTTCGTTGAAGACGCCATGTTTGAAGCAGATGAAAATGCTCTCGAAGCCTCGAGTTTGACCACTTGATGATAAGTCATGGTGTTCACTTCTGAGAAAACCACAACTACGTGCTTGATGGTGAGGATGAGCGTAGCGATGTGATCGACTCATGAAGATTATGCTCTTGCTCTGAACTTAATGATTGCTAGTGTCTGGCAAGATATGCTTGACCAACTTGAAGGTACAGAGAGGATATGCTTTCTATGACAGGTCTTGCCCCAGTCTGAACATGGTAATGGTCTGGCCCTGATTAACCAGTTTTGGAAGTTGATCTTTAGAAGCTGAGCTTTGATGAGCTTCGATATGGCTTGCCCCTGATTAAGTTGTTGAAAGCTTTGCCCCAGCCTGTGGGTTTAAGGGAGTCTTGATTCGGGTCAGCACCGCTAGAAGTTCAAGTTCCTCTTTGATTGCTCCTTGATGGAATTGTCTTGATGTCTAGCACTGATTTGCAGTTAAAATTGCACATTCAAAAATGGTAATCTTAATGCAATGCTCATGCAAGTTTTGAAAACGAGTCACTTATTGGACTGTCATGATTGTGAGACGAATGGACCGTTAGCCCATACGTCATGCTGATTTTACTGGTGTGAAAGATATACCAAGGAGTATGACACCAATGCTAAAGATTATCAGATATGTTGAGAGTCAGTTTACGCAACCTTGCAATAGTATGCTTTCAGAATAAACCTCGCCTCAATTAGGTCTTTCGAGGGTTGTAACGTGGTCTGGTTCATGGTTATTTGAAATAAAGGATATTAGGCTCAAATTATGATTTGTACCCACCCTTTCTTCGTGATGAACTCCAGTCCTACGTTCAGTTAATTTTGCAATGTTTATCTTCCAAAAGGGTTGACGGTGTAAGGCGATAATTCAAGGTCCACTCGAAATGGAAGTCACCTTATTTGTATGGGATGGATGTCAGTGACCTTTTGATTTTGACATGGTGGTCACTGAATCTTATTTTGTTTTCGTTGAGGGTTCGAAGGCCTCTTTTGCTTTTGTTTTTTTCATCCCTATCTTTTGCATGAACTGATTTCGTTTTTCGAGTCCATCAGGATTGCCTCGGTTTTTGCCTAAGTCTCCTTTGAGGTGCTCCACTTAGCAGGCTTTTGATTTTTTTTTTGTTGGAGGATTATGACTGCCAAGTCATGGGTCTTGATGAACAACCGTCATGTCTTTGGATTTTATCTTGTGATGTGAGTGCGTAGTTGGATTAACTGAACACTACCCTGCCCTAGGTTGAGTGTAAGGGTTTGAATATTCGAAGGAAACTGCTACTTCTCGGCACGAAGTGGTTAACTAGGGATTAACTCCTTGTATCTCCAATGTTTGGGGGATTGATACAATGCATGTACATCATCGACGAGATTTTATCTAAAAGCATACAGTTTCCAATTATGGGTATTTTGTTGTCATCATCCTCCCTCCAATCATTGCTAAACAAAAGTATGATAAAGAGCGAACGAAGTGGATAAATGTGTGTCGGTGATTTGCAGTAAATGGAAACAATGAGTGAATACGACATAACTGATTCAAAACATGCATAATCAATACATTAAGAAGACCAAATACAAACGGCAATGTTTAAAGTAAACAGTACTTGAACAAACAAAGACAAAATACAAGGATGTGAAATGATAGGATGGAATGACGAATGCCTTCTTCGAGGAACTGATCTTCCTGTCTTGACTTGATTAACTTGATTGATGATCGAAATAGCTTATTCATAGTTGGAGACTGTTCTGCTTGTCTTCGGCAACTCCTTCAATAATGTTCACTGATGGTCCTGACTGACATACGGCAGCATGGTCTTGTTGGATATGACTTGTCATTCGTCTGCTCTTGGCTTGAGTTGCGTATCTGTGTCGAGAAAATGACTTAATTTGCTGGATATGAAGGAAGTTGAAATGAGTCTCGGGTGTTGAAATATAATGCAAGATGCATAACTGATGAAATGAAATGACATGGCATGGAATGCAAGATGCAAGATCCATGATGGCATATCAGAGGTTCAAACAGTTCTGAGGTTGGCCGGAGATGACGCGTCAAGAACCACAACTCGAATCAAGAGAGCCTATAGGTAGGTTTCTAAACGAGAGGTGCCTAGAGTCATGAATATATTTCGAAAACATTATAGCCAAGACGAAGAGACATCCGACTATATTATCCTCGAAATAATCTCGTTTAGGTGAGGTCTTCGTATCTTCCCCACGAGAAAGATTCCTCGGATGTGTCCACTACACAACCATCGACACACGGGTTCTATATAGGGTTCTCAGAGTCATAGATCGAGGTCGAAAATATTACTATCAGGAAGTAATACGTTCGAGGGATCTCATCTGATTGGGGCGTTCGCATTAACCCAAAAGGAGTTAAAACTAACAAACACCATGGTTAATCGGGTTAATGGTCCTTGGGATCAATGATTCAGGCTCGAAAACATTATCATTGCGACCAAGGAACGTCGAAATGATAACATTTCCAAGGGAATCTACTCCAAGCAGGGTTTACGCTTTGCCTCACGCGGAAGAGACCACACAAGCCTCCACTACACAACCACCATCCTAATCCTAGGGTTTTTCTCGACTTAGGTGTAGAGCGATCTAACAAAGTTTCCAATATCAGAATAACCCAACAATGTCACAAAAGGCAACACAGATAAGGAAATAGGAAAGCAAATAAATAAGCGAGAAGAAAACAGATAAACAAAGCTAACAAGCTCGCGATTTGAATCAAGATAGGCTTCACTCTCTCTTGCATAGAGCAAATGTCCCCAGCAGAGTCGCCAGCTGTCACACCTCGAAAAAATCACTTAATCGAAGACACGACCCTCGGGCGAAAGGCGCGGAACGGTTCGAGAGAGTTGCCACAGAACTTTATTTATCCTAAAAGAGGGAAAGGAAAATATTAAGAAAACCTTTAAGGGAGGATAAGAACATGGTCGTCACAACCACATTCCAGGTTCGGGAGTCGGTTACGTGAGGGGAAGGTACGTGCACCCCCTCACGTCTGTTGTACTCAACGGGACCCTCTTAATTCGAATCGCGATGCTCGTTAGCTAAGCTTGTTTGTTTTCTTCTAAAAAATAAATGTGAAATAGTAAGATAAAAGGGAACAATGCTAGAGGGAAATGGGTGGTTTTAGGATAAGGTGCTCGCCAAGGATTGGGGACCTTGTGCCTACGTATGCTTATTCAGATGATAATGAGTAATCAGAGCAATCGTAGTTTGACTACGGGGTTTGACGGAAAAAGATGGAGGTGTGATAGAAGGTAGACACAAATGGTGGAAAAAGAAAAAGTGTGCTCGCCAAGATAATTGCATCTTGTGCCTACGTATCTTTATTCGAAAGAGAATAAAGAATCAGAGCAGTCGTAGTTCATGGTACCCCCACGAAAAGAAGAGAGTTGGATGTGTTTTAGAGGCGTCAATTGCTCACACACAAGTAAGAGAACCCGAACCTAAACAACCAAAGGGAGATCAAAGACTTGAACCCTCATTTTTCACCTTGAAAAGAGTTAGGATAGTCGTTAGTCGTTTTGAAGTTTATTGTGAAAAATCGCTTGATGTTGGATCAAGGGTTTATTTGTATGCGCTTGGTTAGTTTGAAAAGAGTTTGGTTAGAGGTGGATTTGAAAATGGCTTGACGACGAGTCGAGGGTTTGGTTGAAAAGGGTTTGTTTTGAAAATGGCTCAACGACGAATCGAGAGTTGGGTTGAAAATGGGTGAGCATGGGTGTGGATCGATCCTAGTCCCTAGGGGTGCTCCTTGTAATGAAACCACGATGAATGGATAATGTGTGTGATAAGTTGATGGCGATGCGTACGAACAATCGACTTACGAGGGGTGTTTTGAAAATGGCTCGATGACGAATCAAGAATTAGTTTGAAAATGGTGGTGTCTATGCTAGTCCATAGGGGTGCTCCTAGTAAACAAACCACAATCAAAGTAACAACGAATGCGTACATCGGAATGGGAGCGGGGTACATGTAAAGTACAAGGGATGACATGAAATAAAAAGGTCTCATTGTAAGATAGCCCAAGGGGATGCCGTGTGTGTGCGAGGTGTCCTAAACTAAGCCTTGAGCAAGAGTCGGACAAAACCTCCTTGGTTAGGGTTTCTGTACAAGGTCCAACAACAGTCCACCAATTGAGTTTTTTATTGTTTCGATAACTGTTAGTGTGTTTTGATTAAGGTATGAACAAAGAAACAAGAAGAGGGTTAGATGAACAATGAATATGAATAATATGAACAGATGAATAATATGATCAAGATACTATTGACAAGAAAGTAAAGCAAGATAATATTTGACGGAAATGTAAAGTTAGTGGTTAATGGTTAATTGTTAGAATGAATGATCCACGATGGTTAACCATCCTTGGGCTTGCAAACATAGGTTTGGGCCACGAAGAATCATTTTTCGATATGGGACATGTAGCGCTAAACCCTCGTAGCACGATCTATGACGAAGACCATGCTATAGAAGGTTGCGCAATTTGATCTCTGTGCTAAAACACGATAGAGAAATGATATCGAGGATCATTCTCCAATGAAATCATGCCACGCGAAAAGAAAAGGTGAAGATCTCGTCTTAATCACAAACTTTTGTCAATTAATCGAAGGTAACCTATCACGATCCCAAAGTATAGAAAGTAATCTCGATGATTACTCACTACAGATTTGAAATAATGAAGGTTAATCGCTTCAACAATCAACATTCGGGAATAGAAAGACTTCATTGATCGAAAATGAAAAAGAAGATAGAAGAAGAAGATGTGAAATCGAAAAGAAAATCAAAATGAGATGGAAGAGAAGAAATGGTCTCGTCTTAATCAAGATCTTAAATCGAGAAATGTATAATCTATGACATTTGACTTTCATTGACCAATAAAAAAGAAAAATGGTCTCATATTGATCAAGATTTTACAATCTAGATCTTTCGTTGATTTGAATAAATCAAATAATCATGACCTTTTGTTATTCATTGGACCAAAAAACATCAATTAGGAAAATAAAATCGAAAGGGAAATGAAATAAATCGAAAATAAAATGAAATTAAGCAAATTGATAGATGGATCTAAAAAACTTAAATGAGAAAGATACAATAAAATGTTAATAATTATATAAAAAAACTAGAAAATTAAATTAAAACCTAAGAAAATGTGTGCGTATAAATTAAAAGGGAGGTGTGGTGATTGTATATGGAGATCATTTGGGCCTCACGGCCCATCCCTCTCTTCCCTAAGGAAAACGCATGGTAAAAAAAGAAATAAAAAAAAGAAACTTGGACTATAAACCCACGACCAGCAATCATAACCTAGCAACAATCAATAATTTATCCGAAACCAAAATGTTGAATGAGGTCAAGACACTACCCCCTTTTTCCAAAAGTAAAAAAGGGTTTAAAGGCAAGGAAAAGTATGAAACAGAGTATCATAAACAATGAAACGCTCGATAATCTTGCTCAATTCAACCTTTTGTTATCATCTGCCTCGACCTCTCGCTCTCTTCTTCGCATCTGATCTGTTTCTGGTTCGATTCGAAGTCTGAGTTTCAAATGTGTTTGGTTAATCTCTCTTTCATTTCTTCTTTCTATTTCAATTTTTGGATTCTGATTATGGGTTAAAAATGGTTTTGTGGGTTTGGAGAGTGTTTCATTTGATGGTGAGATTAAGATTGAGGAAGAATTTGTAGTTGAGTTGTTGTTGAGGAACTGAGGAAGTTTTTATGTGAGAATAAATTGAAGAAGGTTATGGTGTTACGAATGGTTTAGGTTAGAGGAGAGGATATTTTTGCAGAGTTTTTCTGGTTTGAAGAACTTGAGGGAATGAGGTGAAAAAGGGTTTGTTTTTATAGGAGAAGATGGAGGGTAAAATGGGAATGATTGAGAGGAATTGAGTGAGAATGGGAGGTGACTTGACTGTACAGTCGCAACGGTTTGATTTTGTTGTTTTCATAATTTGTGGCTGCTTACGTTGCGCGTTTTTGTGCGCGGTAAGGCTTTGTTCCAGGTTGTTGTAGAATGGTTATTTTGGTTGGTGTGCAGAGAATTGAAGCTTCCGTTTGTGAAATGGCTAGGCTACGTGACGTGGAGTATATTGTGAATCATGGTAGATGCGGAAAAAAAACCGTTTCGCAGGTGGGGTCCAATTGTGAGGTAATGGTTTTGGCTTGGGGAGTTGTGTAAAAAGTCTTGGCACAAAGGTAATGGTTTGTAAAGTTTGTGACGCAGCAAATGACTCTTTTCTCATTTCATGTTGGCTTGCGCCGTGTTTTGTGAAGTATTGGAATGTTGCAGTGCATATTTTCTCATGGCTTGTGGTGTGCGTTTCAGGTTATGTGTCACCGTTTCGCAAGGTTTGTTCATGTATTGGAAAGGTTGTTTTGGAATTGTGGGGTCGGGTATCATGTTGGACGTTATGCATATGTGTTGTGGGAGTTTTGTATGGTGTATATTTGGCAAGATAGGTAGTCTGTGATGCAGTTGCAGCGTGGTACAACTTAGTGTGGTGTTGATGATTCGTGGAAAAGAGTGGGGTCATGGCTCATGGTGGGCTGAAAAATGGTTTTGTTGTGGGATTCACTGCAGGTACAACGTGATGGTGGTTTATGCAGGTTTATAGTGCCATTGCGTGACTTTGTATGGGTCCTCAAGAGATGTATTGGTATCACTTTTTCATGACTTGCCGCTTCTATATTTATACTATGGCTCGGTGATGGTTGTGAAAACGGTTTGGTCTTTACGACAAGTATATCAAATATTGGTCATGATCTTGGTTATTCTTTTCTGTATGTATGCAGTGGTGTTGTAGCCTTTTCACTTGTGTGGGGTGTTTCCTCAATTCCTTGTTGTGGGTTGCTTGAAGGCACCATTAGAATGTTGTGCATTACAGGTCAACAAGTACTATGAATTTGCTTTCCATTGAATGTGTACAGCGTGTAAATCATGGGGCTTACCTTTTTTTTATTCATTTTTTGCTATTTTTGCTTATAGAAGTGTATAATGGGCTTATGATTTGTAAATGGGCTTACTTTTCACTATGTGCACCCCCATTTTTCCAAACAATTTTGTAAATGAATTCTTGAATGGACTTTTGGAATTGGGCCTTGTAATTATATTATTCATTTTTCACCTTCCATATCTTGCTTGAATTTGTAATTAAATTTGAATGATGATGTATGATCTTGACCATCAATTGAATCCAACACACCTTTGCTTGATTTGAATCACATTCAAAACCAAATTCAAACATTTGTGAATCTATCACCTGAGTTAACCAAACTCTTGAATTGATTCCTGAGAAGTAAGCCTAATATAGACCACTCTTTAAGCTTTAGAATCTTTGAATTGAAATGAATCTAGCCCTAAATCAATCTTTGGACTCTGTCATTCGCACTGATAAAAACGAATATTTCACCATGAACCAAATAAGCAATAAATGCATAGAATTAAAAGATAATAACATGTCACATGGATCTCAATACATTGAATAACACCCTAATTCAAATGAACCAGTCATTGATGAAGCACTTATCCCATCACAGCCTGATAACCTGATCCACACGGATGATTTGAAATGGCATAACATCCCTGACTTAGCACTTCAGACACACATCATATAAATTGCATTCCTTGATCTTTACCATGAAACACCTCCTTTATCTGACCAAACAAATTTGGTCAAAACCACTGAACTTCTATCAACACTTGACTTGATAAACCCCAAATGAGACTTGGAAGTAGAGACAACATATTTTTTTGAATTTTCTGAATGACGGTTAGTGGGTGAATGTACAAATGAAAGTTATACACAGGTAGGACAAATTTGGGGTATGACAGTGCTGTGATTTCAATAGGGCAATATGGAGGGATTCTTTCCATTTGGAATTCATTGACAGTATGGTTTTTAGTTTTAGAGGTGACGGATTTCTGGGTGTCAACTGCACTTGGAAATGAGTCAATTATTACTTCGTGAATGTATATTCTTCTTGCAGGCTTGTTGAAAAAAGAAGGTTGTGGGTTGAACTGTTAAATATTAAGAGGAGGATGCCTAGGGGGAATGGCTTGTGGGAAGGGATTTTAATGTGATAAAGGAGGTTGATGAAAGAAGAGGGAAGGGTAGAGTAAATTTGGTAGAATTGAATGATTTTTCTTTATTTATTGAGACTATGGATTTAGTAGACTTGCCGTCTTCGGGGAATAGGTTCACTTGGTGTAATTCCAATGGTAAGAGTAATAGCAGGCTGGATAGAATGCTATTAACATAAGGTTGGATTAGAGAGTGGAATGTGGTGGCGCAGGTGGTGGGGAAATGTGACATATCCGATCACAGACCAATTTGGTTAAAATGCAACAAAGACGATTGCGGCCCTAATCCCTTCAAAATTTTGCTGGTTCGAACATCCAGATTTCCTGGAATTCATTAGTCAATCTTGGAAATCAATCTCTATTTTAAGCAATAACGAGCAGGCGTTTGTTCAAAAATTTAGAGTTTTGCGTGAAAAATAATATGGCGGAACAAACACATTTTTGGGTGGGTTGACCTGAGAATTGATGTGGCTGTGTCCTCCTTAAATAGAATTGAAGACGAGCTTTCAAACTGCAACAGTAGCTTGCCTCAAGACCAGATGCAGGCTAGGAGTGAAGCTATTTTTGACATGTCGAGCAACATGAGAATTAAGGAAAGTATGATTTGGCAGAAGTCCAGAGTTAAATGGTTAAAGGAGGGTGATATTAACTCTAAATATTTTCATGATGTTTTGAATTCGAGATCAAAGTGCAATTTTATTCCATCTATCAAGATCGGGTCCAGAGTGGTTGAGGATGTGCAGTCTGTGAAGAATGTTGTTTTTGAAGCTTTTTCTGCTAGATTCACAAAAGCTTCGGGTTCAAAGCCAGTGTTAAACTTTAAAGACTGTCCTAAGTTATCAAATGAAGATCGCGACATGTTACAGGAGGAGTTCACTGCAGAGGAGATTTATGAAACTACCAGTCAATGTGATAGCTCCAAGAGTCCAGGTCCTGATGGGTGTAATACAAAGTTTCTTAAAAAATGTTAGAATGTTGTTGGTGGGGACGTAGTAAAGTGCATCCAAGAGTTCCATGAAACGGATATCCTTCCAAAGGCTATTGACTCATCTTTTTGTAGCTTTGATTCCTAAGAACAACAATCCTCAAGGATTAGATGAGTATCGTCCAATAAGTCTAGTCGGGTGTATTTATAAAGTTATTTCCAAGTTGATGGCTGCAATGTTGGGGAAGGTTATTGGTAAGCTAGTTTCTAAAAGTCAAACGACGTTTATCCCGGTCCAACAAATATTAGATGGTGTCTTGACAATCAAAGAAATCATATACCTTGCCACTAGAAGGAAGCGAAGTTGCTTGATGTTCAAGGTGGATTTTGCTCAAGCATACGATTGTGTTGAGTGGGAATTCTTGTTAGGTGTGTTGGAAGCTATGGACTTTAGCGAAAAGTGGTTGAGTTGGGTGAAAGGTGGTGTATGCAGTAGTTTTTTGTCTGTCATTATAAATGGTGGGAAAACAAAATATTTTAGAGGAACAAGGGGTTTACGACAAGGAGACCCTCTCTCGCCGTTCTTGTTTGCTATTGTGGCAGAAGCGATTGCGTGTCTTGTACAGAGGGCTGACACTAAAAGGTCTTTATCCGGTTTCAAATTGAATTATGAGGAAGCTTTTAGTCTTGTCTAATTCGCGGACGACACTGTTTTAGTGTGTGAGGCTTATTGGTCTAGTCTGTGGGGAATTAAATCCTTCCTTAGAGCGTTTGAACTAGTTTCAGGCTTGCGTATCAATTTCTGGCAAAGTAGCATCTATGGAGTTTGTGTTGACAATAACTTTTTATATGTAGCAGCTCAGTTTCTGTTTTGTAGGCAAGGGTGTTTTCCATTCAAATTCCTTGGCATACAATTAGGAGGGAACCATAGGAGGTACAGTTTTTGGAAACCAATTTTGGATTGCTTTAAATCTAGACTCTCATTGTGACATGGTCGGTTATTATCGATTGGTGGTCGATGTAGCGAGCGATTTTGGACGCTGTTTCAGTTGAGTGACAGGTCTAGTATACTGATTTAAAGAGAAAATCAGTTCTTATACGAGTAATGTTGTACTCAAGGATTTGATTCAAGGATCCGGGTTATTCATGTTTTTCAAGGAAGCGGCAAATCTGAAGGGTATTGAGACTGTCCGAGTGTACGGGTTTTCTTCCTATTTAACGAAGGGGTCACTTGAGAATGTCTTTGAGACTCAAGGAGATTAGACTGTCCAAGTCTAGAGTTTCATCTTTTGTACTATGCTTTGAGAAACAGTAGTAGACTCTTTGAAAGGACTGTTCTATGCAGACGATTAAGTTCTGTTCCTATACCTCTAGGAGGTCGTCGGGACAATTTGTACGAAGCCCAAGAGGAGGCTGGAAACTTTTAAGAAGCCGAGAGGTCCTTGTACGAAGCCTAAGAGAAGGCTATCATTCCCGGAGGAAGAGATCATTATACGAAGCCTAAGAGGAGGCTGTGAATACTTCTAAGAAGCCGAAGGGTCCTTGTACTAAGCCCAAGAGGAGGCGAGGGTGCTTTTAGGAAGCCTGTGGGTCCTTGTACGATGCCCAAGAGGAGGCCGATGCTTTTAAGAAGCCCGTGGGTCCCCAAACCCCAAAAAATTCAAGGCAAGCTATTCACAAGGAATAGATCAAGTCAGGAAAGTTTGAGAATTTGGAAGAAACTCAAAGATGCCATTCACTGAGAATACATTCATCTCTGGGAGTAGAGTTTCTTGACAATTCCTAATGAGGACAGCCGAAGAGAAGACTGTATCTGGTGATCCTATTGGGGATCTAGTTGTCTATTTCTACGAATAAACGAAACAGCGTCACCTAGTTCTAGACGTAGTTACCGGGGAAACTCGAAATATCTATACTATTATTACACAGTTGATATGAGTTTATGAAAGAAGACTTACAGTGAAACAGCCCCACAATACAGTTATATGTATATGAAAGCGGTAAATGAAAGCAATAACCACTTACTCGGTTGTAGAGCTTCCATGCTGTTTGGTTAGTTGTTCAACAAAGAAAGATTGAAAACAATAGTATATTCAAAATCAAAGGAGAAAGTGCTTTGAAAAAGAAAGATTTGGGGCTTACAGCTCAAGGAGAGGCCCAGGGTTTTATCAGTGAGCGCACTATTTGAATTTGTACAGAGGGACTTATACAAGTGACTGTAGCCCAAAAAAGGTTTTTTGTACAAAGGGATTGGTCTTACACTCTCTCAAGAGGCCCACAAAGTTTAAAGAAAAAGGGTGGGGCTTATAACACGAGGGTAGGCCCAAAGTTTGTTTTTGAAATGGCGATCGCGCCGAGATTTTCTTTTAACGCGAAGGGGCTTATACAATATCTGAGGCCCAAAATGTTTTGGTTAAAAGGGGATTGGGTCTTACACTCTAATAGAGACCCAAATGAGTTTTATGAAAAGAAATGGGTCTTACTACTCGAGGGTAGGCCCAGGTTTGTTTTGAAAAGGCGACGATCGCGCCGTTTGTTTTTTACGGTATCGGGACTTATACAATATACTGAGGCCCAAAAATGATTTGGTCAAAAAAGGATTGGGTCTTACACTCTATTAGAGGCCCAAGTGTTTTGAATGGGTCTTATAGCTCGAGGAGAGGCCCAGTTGATTTGATTTCGAATTGGCGATCGCGCCGAGGTTTTTGAAAATACAGTGGGACTTATACAATAAGTGAGGCCCAGATTTTTGGTATTTACAAAAAAGGGGTTGGGTCTTACACTCTAATAGAGGCCCAAATTTTTTGAATAAGATTTATGAGGGTTGAATTAATCCAAAAACCCTAATTTGTTTTCAAAATGTGTTTTAATTGAATAAAAATTCAATTAAAATGATCAAAATTGTTTAACATATGGAAAACAAATTGTGATCTAGGATTAATGCTTCAAAAATTAAGTATTGACCTACAAAATAAATAGAAGGCATTAAAAGTTGCAAAATCAAGGTGGAAAAAATATTTTAAATGTTAAAAAAAAATTAAAACATTAATTCTTTGCAAAAATATCAATTATATAAAATAAATAATATTTTTTGGATTTTTTGGGAAAATAAAATATTTTAACATTTTTGTGAATTATTAAAAAAAGAATCAACTCAAAATCATTAAAACTTAGAGAGAAATTAATTTTTGAATCAATTAAATAAAAATCACAAAATTCAAATATTCAAATTTTGTAAAAAGGCGCCAAGAACAGCTGAAGAACACGCGCGTGTTCTGGGTTTGGTTGATTTGCATTTTCTCTCAAATCTCACTGAATACTTGATTATATCATGCAATCCACATACCAATCAACTCGTTTTAACCTCACGATCATGTCTATGACAATTAATTTCATTTAAATTAAACATATAACAAGAAATCATGAAAAATCCTCAAGAACCCTAATTTCTGCATGAAGGCTAGGATTTTTGATACACGATTCATACAATGCAATTAATTGAGGGGAAACATTCCATGCATGATTATGAACATATGGCCAAATTATTGTGCAGCAAAAATTGCATGGATCCTAGAGTTAGAAGAGCTCATGCTTACCACTTGCAGCTGGTGATCGTTATTTGTGTTGGAGGTGTTACAGCTAGGTTCCAATGATCTGGATAGCTTCCCTAGGTGCCATGGAGTGTGTATGGATGCTTAGAATAGATTGAAATGGTTTGGAGTTGAAGATGGTACCTCAACTTCAAAACTGTCAAGAACTTGAGCAATTGGCTGGTGATTTTGTGAAATCTGTGTTCCAGATGTTATGTGAGTGTTTGGATCACTTCTATATGATGTATGTGAGGTGTGTGTGTGATTGGTTTGATTGGAAAAGCTCTCAAACTCAAAACCCGATAGTGAATTGCCTTAGAAGGCAAAATTGGAGTGAAAGAAGAGATTTTGAGGAAAGCATCTGTTTGATGGCTTAGGTGTACTTAAACTGATCACAATTGAGATTTATTTATAGTAGAGCAAGTTTGTTTTGCAAGGAATAGTGAATGGCAACTGCTGAGTAGGTTTGGCCAATGTTGGCAAATGAAAATCCAAGTCTCCTCTAGCCATTGACTAGAGGTTAGGGCACATGCTGCTGGTTCCCTTGGTCTTGGATAAGTCTTGACTGAATTCAGTTGAGAATGGCTCAGTCCATGCCACCTTGATGCTTCCATTGAATGCTCCAATCCAAAATTGGAGTCTTGTCCCTATTTTGGCAATTCTAGGTTCAACATGTTATTTCTTGTTCCATAGACTTTGGAGGCTTGGCTCAGTGATTGTCCCCTTTAGATTCAATCCTCAGAGGTGTCCAAGTGGATAGGAGCATTTGAATTTGGCTGATTTTGGTAAATCGACCAAAATACAAAATCTGCCTTGCCTTGGCAGATTTCAGCAAGGCAACTTGCCAATGTCATATCTCATGACTCAAATTGAATTTGGTAATGTTCTTGGCCATTTTGGAAAGCCCTTACATGATACAACAACTGTTTGAACATGTTTGGTTTTGATCTCTTTTGAATCCAAGTGAAAAATCCCCCTACATTTGGCAAAACGTAGGGTAAAATCTGACTTAGTGAAATTTTCACTAAGTGTTGGAACAAAGTGACTTTTCTTGATTTTGATCACTCCATAACTCAAAATCCATGAGGAATTTGGACATAGGTCAGTATGAAGCTTTTGTAGAAGGAAATGAGATCTAAAAATCAAGCTTTGAATGGGGAACAATGGCCTTGTAGTTTAGGAGTTATGGTCCTCCAAAGTTGGCACATTAGTGTCACTTTTTCCATAACTTAGAAATTTTTCTAAGTTTTTATGGTTACCCCTTTTACAAGTTATCCCACTTTATTTGATTTTTATTGATGAATGATGATTCAAATCATACATTAACATCATTTTAGGGTTAAAAATACATTTTGGTGAAAAATCTCAAAAAGTCAAAGTTGACTTTTGTGCACAGTTGACTTTTTATCAGATGAATTCTAAACTGTGCAATTCTTCATGAAATCATGTCCTTGACCTAAATAAAACTTGATGGACATGTTCCATGGGTGTCATAGGGTATATTGAATCATGTCTTAGGGTTTGGGAGCATGTCCTGGTCAAAAGTCAAAGTTACAGTTGACTTTCCTCGCGAAACCCTAATTGTGGTGCAGATGAAATTGAAACTTGTTGCTCAAGCTTCTTGGATTAATCCATTGTTCCAAATGGATCAATATAGTTCATTAGAGACCCTCAAACCCTATCTTGAGGTCTTGGCTCATGATTTGCCCTAAAAGTCAACTTAGGGGTGAATTAGGTCAAGAAACCCTAATTCCTGATTTTTGATGAATGCATCCCCTGAGGAAAAATTGACTTGATGGTTGGGTCCATGAGGTTCCATGGAGTATATTAGGTTGTGTTTTGGATCCTTGGCTCATGCCCAGAGGAAAATTTCCCTTTGGAGGCCCTGATCGACCAAAACCCTAATTTGGTGATACTGGCGATCTTGAGGCTTGATCCACCTAGAAGGGATTAGGCATGTCACATCCATATCAAGCTACCAACCATCATGGTTCAAGATATGCTCCACCACTGGAATGACTATCTGCATAGTAATCCAACCGAAGATCTTTAAACAACATTGCGCCACCAGCTTGATCAACAAGAACTCCAGATAACCATAGAGAGAAATAAACGCTCATCCACCAAACGAAGGTAATCTTCCATCATCAACCTAGAACTTCTACCACAAGCTCCAAGATAGACCTGAACCAGAACCTCCTTACGTCTTCAACCAAGCACCCTTCTGCCCAAGAGTAATTTGTTCCAAGACACTCCTTAAGGGTAATCAAATGCCACTGTTTGATTATCTTGATTTTTTGAATCTACATATGAGAACTACCAAATGCCACTTTTGATTGCCTTATCCTTCTTGAATTCAAATCTGAAACCAACTAACTGCCACTTTTTTATTGATCTCACCCTTCTTCAGAACTCCCACAAGATACACTGATCCAAAAATGAAATTTGATTTTTAAGTTACATGAAATACTTGCTCTATAGCAAGCCATCTTGGATCCACCAAGCCTAAGACATGTAACATCTTCTCCTACTTGCAGCTCCAGCAAACTGCTATGAGACAGACCTTTTTGAAGCATCCATAACTTCCATTCTCCTGTAGATCAACTTATCATAAGCTGATGTGCCACAACACCAGTTGAGATCCTGATGTTAAGCTTGATGTCAAAACATTTTGATACGACATCCAGCTGCTGAATTCAGCTCCTCCTTCTGCCACTTAGAAGAGCCTCCTCCCTTTAACAGAACCACCTTCCTTTAACAGCCAAAGCAATTTGCCTCTATGTCTCCACGATATTCCAAGCTGCTACGACAGGTTACTCCAAGAGAAATCAGCCAGCCATCCTGCCTAAACTTCAAGTTACAAACCACACAATTCCAAATAAAATGAATCCTGCAGCATCAAGTTCACATGACAACAAATGCCATTTTAAGCCATTCACAAACCGTCAGCAACAACAACAATAGTCACGTTGCAGCCATACAATAGCTAGCTGATCCTACGACAAAAAATACAATAAAATCAAACCTGCAAGCAAAAACAAATTGAAAAACCTTCAACCAAATATCAGGTCCCACAAGCCATACACCTGCTACAAAGCCCTCACCCACCCAGCAAGTGAACTGCAAAAGACAAATAAAAATTCAGAATTTTTCTATCCCAAGGACCCCACACCGCTGCAAAATATACAAACCGTACAGCTACCCAAGCCACAACCCACCTTCCACAACCTTTCAGCCGCGCACATCATATATTCTCCAACACTGCACAAGAGAAAAAAACAAAAAATCATTATTATCATGAAAAACCGAGTCACAAAACAAATTGCTAGCTAGCAAATTGCAAATGGAAATTCATACGACATCAAAATTTTGATTGTTGCAACAATCTTTCATCACTCATCACAACTTTCTTTCCAAAATTCCCAATTCACCCTCCCGTTTTCTATAAAGAAGGAGTCTCCACTCATTCATAAACTAGTTTTTCACAAGCCAAGAAAACTCTGTTGTTTTTCCTCCCTTCTCCAATCCCCATCAAACTTCAGTATCCTCTTCAACCGAACCAACCCTCAGTTCAACTTAACCTCTTTTCTATCTCAGCTATCATCACTCCCCATCATTCCCAACTCGTTCACACACCTTTCTTTCAACCCAAATTAAACCACAAAACCTTCAAATGACTTCCTCTTGGGAAGAGGTATATGACAGTTGCACACGTATGACTTCCTCTTGGGCTACCTGACAACGAGGCCCTTTATTCCTCGGATTCAATTTTCCCTTGTATCTTGTACCCCACTCCCTTTGGTTGTAGTTCTTATTTTTTCTCACTTTGCGTGGTTGTGGTTTCGTACTAGGAGTACCCTTAGGGACTAGGATCGACCAAACACTTTTGCAAGCCCTTGATCCAACGTCAAGTGCCTCTTTCCCTTAACTTGTAAGTCAACCGCCTTGTGCGCCGCCATCGACCTTACCCTTTACCTTAGGATCCCTATTTCCATTAGTTTAAACCTTTACACAATGAATAAAACCTTGATTCAACATCAAGTGGCCTTTTCTAAGTCCAAATTTGTAACACCCTGTATAATATTTATCTAGAATAATACCATACAAGTGTTTTATTTGGTACTGACACAATCATAAGTTCCTAATGGTATAATTCACATACTTGACCATTTCTAATACATAAATACAACCTATGGTACAAGGCATGAAAATTAGCCAAAACAATAAAAATCTAAAAATAAGGTACAATATTCCTCATTGTACAAGAAAATAATAATACACAGGGGAATAAGCTCAACTAAGATTCTCTTGAAACATCCAAGCATAGCTCCACTTGTAAATCATACTTGCAATCGCTTCCTAAAAATAATCACCAATAATGGGGTGAGATATTAAATCTCAGTGAGTTCCCTATCTTATGGATTCTCTCGGCTTTACAGGGTTCTAGCCAATCCAAACTCAAGTCAAGGGAAAGGGAAATGACCTTGAGTACATAATCTCACACTATATGGAAACACATTATTGAGTCCGTTAACTCAAAATTTATCACTATCGTCAACCCTATCAAGGCATCCCTTCTTCTCGTTCTCTTCTACGTCTAGAAGTCAGAATGAGTCATGGATCCTCGTAGATTACTTGGCATACGAGATGGATTCGGAACTAAGGGACATGTTATCACCTTAATTCGTCACTTCACACGGTCCTCACACCGTCATAAGTCTCTTTACCATATAGGTTCCATTCGTACTATAACATTGGGAATCAAACCTACCAAGTAATTGTGCAATCATTCCAGAGGAGCTCGTTACTCATGAAACGACACATAATGGGGAACTGGTTACAATTTTCATGATTTCACATACAACCATAATTGTATTCAATAATTCTAGGCGACATTAGCCTTTAGGCCTCATTTGCCTTTTTTCCCAATAATTACCATAGTTTACACATGTTCCATACTAGTGTTTCACTCTCACTTAGACCATTACTCGTCACGAATGTACCTTTCTACATCGAATGCACGAGCATCATCATCTAGGTTGTCTACTCTAGGCCATTACTCTCCAAGGATGTACCTTTCTACATCGAATGCACGAGCATCGCCATCTAGAGTTTCTATCAATTCCTAGCCATTACTAGGTTCCACTATCATGTTGTTATGGGGTAAAGTTTCCTCACTCATTCTATTCCATATTTTAACATGCATACTCTCTCGATCATGTTTAACATCATTATTAGACAAAGCATATTATAATTGCATTTTAGAAATACATATAATAATTCAATCATAAGATATACAAAAGCATATTAAAATTGCATAGTGGAATCACATATAATGATTCAATCACATGATATATCACCCTTAGGTTTCCTCCGATTTATTTAATCAGGCAATGAAAACAGTATTTCTAACTCTTATCCCGTACAATATTTTCACATCTTCCCAACGGCTATTACTATGCCTCGTTCGGACTTATAATCCAAAAGATATGGATTTTCAACATGTCATATAAACATTATTTCATGTAGTAGTTCACACACATTTTAGGGCATACAAGCCACTACTATCATTTACCAAGCATTCTTGGTCAAATCATGGTTTAACATTACCATTCACTACCTTATTGGATAATATTTCCAAAGGCTTTGGACTCGTATCAATCGGATTCCCAATCCATGAGTTTTGGTGGAATCAAAATTACATACATTACATTTCTATATTTTTCTTATCAATCCATAGCATAAACATATGTTTCTACTTCGCTATCACAAAGATCATTGAAGTAGCTTTCCAACGCTTCCGACCGTGCCTCAATCCGAGTTACGGATCAAAAGTTATGAAGGAAACAAAATGGGAAAATCTGTCACGTTCGCTACTGTATTCGCAAAGCGAATCACTCATCGAACCAAGTCAGAACAGAAAGGGCATAAAGTTCGCAAAGCAAACTCTAGGCGAACATTCGCCTTCCCTTCGCTTTGGGGATTCGCTAGGCGAACCCTCGGCAAACCATTCGCTTTGCCCTTCGCCAGGTTCACTAGGTGAATCATGCGTAACTCAGAATTTCTCAACAGCGTAAAATAGGTAATTGGGGCCAAACCCTCTCACATTCTTCACCCAAAACACTTCCAATTCATATATATATCCACACCAAACACAACCCAACTATTTAACACAATTTATTTCACGTTTCATCCGTTACATTTCATTGATTTATCCGTTTAATCATTTTCTCTCAAATCTAACCTAAGCTCTAAACTTATTTTTCTGGAACTTAGAGCATCTAACTAGAACCCACCTGATAATCGAAGAGGAGGAAGAAGAAGATGATGAATACTGAAGATGACCCATAGGCTTTTTCTCAAGTTCTTCCTCTTTTCCTCTTCTCTTCTCTTCCTTCTCTTTTTTCTCTGTTTTTCTTCTTCTTCTTCTCACCCACTTTCCATTTCTTTCTCTTTTCAATATATATATATATATATATATATATATATATATATATAATACTTATTATATAATATAATCCAATAGGGTAAAACATCTCCAATTGATATTTTATCGTCTCACAATAATTGATCAATTCTTAGAGTTACTTTAAAATCTTCTCTTAAACTAATAATTATTGATATGTCTCTTTTTTTTTTAAATAATTGATCTCTTCAGAGCTCATTAGTTGCTCTATTGATCCCAATTGATAATACTTAAAGTACTTAGAGGATTCCATTAATCCAATTATCCAAAGATAGAATACACAAAAGCTCATCTGATCTCATCTGATATCCAATTGAGCATTTAAATAATATAGGGTGTTACACTCTCCCCCCCTTAAATTGGAATTCGTCCCCGAATTTCCTTCGCTCAACAATAACCACAACTTGAGACATTGTCTTAGTTCCACACTCAACTTTACTTCCGTTAAACTTTCTGACGTAATCAATTCCAACTTGACTTTATAGACCAAAAATCCGTATTTTCACAATCTAACAACTTCAAGTCCGTTGTCATACTATTGTTCCAATATTTGGTTAACTCTAACTTTGCTTCTCCTTAATTCATCTGTTGTTTTATGCAAAGAGACTTGGTCGCATCCTACCTTCGGCAAAAATCTACCATTCTATACTCCTTATTTCCATACTTACAAGCAATAATCCTTCTAAATTCTTATCATTCTGACCAACTCTTTCATATGTCACCTTCCACTGCGTAACCCAAATTCTAATAGTAGTACACCATGGATTCTCAATCACTACTAAGTAGATAACATTCTGCGGAGAATCACACTTATCCACTGGGATCCTTACTAACCAATGATACAAGAAGCTTACTGACGTCCTATGGTAGAACCGTTTCCTTGCCAACAAACAATATCTTAACATCTGTCCAACACTCTCCAGACGATAAAGGCGCAGGACTCACACTACTACAACCGTAACATATACAACTCCAAATCCATTCTAACTCGAAATAATATATCCAAAATAGCTTAACAACTCCCGGTTCTGGTTACCACATTCCAAATCGATTCTTCTTACGGGGTTCTGACTCACTCAATGTTTCTGGTTGATTCGATATCTCAACTAATATTACATAGCATTATCACGAAACTTTGATCATATGCGAGTCACCACTCGTCAAAACCTAACCCATCCAAATCGCAATTGTGAGTTTGCATACCACTCACCAATTCACATACAACACTCCACACGTACATACACCGTCGAAATCCATACCACGCTTCTCAATTAATTCCTCATCTCCCAATCATTATATTCCACCTACAATTCAAGTTACATGCTTAACTTCGGGAAGTTCAATTCTTACTCGTACTTGGAAAGATAACTTTCAAATTCATTCTCTTGGTAAAACACAACTGCACACAACTGGTACCACTCTCACGGTCTAAATCCGATGTCGTGAACTCATGGAAGATATCAATTACTAACTCGGACCAACCGTTCATACCTTACTAATACCATAATTACACACCGAAATATTCCTTGCAAGATCAATACTTCGTGAGTATTTTCCAACTTCCTCCTTAAGACTCGCAATGGTAATACACCTAAGACCTTCTCATACTCAACACAGTTCACAAGATTGTTCCTCAAAGTCAACTCTCTTGTTGCCTGAACAAATGGCCAACTATGCAACACCTTTCCAGAAGTCACTATTTCAAAATACAAAGCCGTCCTTCATTTACTTACTATCTCGTTCTCCACTTACACAATGTTCTCCAATCGGAGCAACATAAGGTAACAAAATTCAGATGATGGTTCCTAAGGGATTTCACAATTTACAGACATGTTAATCGATTAACCATCTGAGCTAATCGGTTAACTCCTCAAAATTCAGTGCAAAGCACCATCCTTGTACGTGTTAATCGGTTAACCCCATTGCGTTAGTCGGTTAACACTACTGCAAAATCTAAAAACCAGTTTCTTCTTAATTCAAAGTCATCCCTACTCAAACCATCAATCTGATTTGTTCTAACTCACGATATCATTCTTAACTCGCGGCTTCTTAACTTGTATAACATTCACTAACCATGATCCACTCAAGGTAATACCGAAAAAGTCAAAACATTCAGAAGACACACTCCAACCAAGCGACAAGACAAAATTCCAAATTCTGACGCGGTCACACGAGAAAACTTCAGCGGGATAGATCATTTTATGCTCAAACAACTACACTAACGGGAAGTAAATAATGATGACATTCTAGGGTTTTAGCCACAATTCATACTTGATTTGTCCATAAGCAAAACCCAACACTCAACCATTATACGATACTACAAAAGCAGTGGATATAACATGTCAAGCATATAACCTTGTCCTCTCACTTGAATTCCTTGGTGAGAACTAAAATAACTACGTCCTAGATCCAACAAAAGGTAGATTCCAAATATTCCGATTATTCAAAATTATAGAAGTTTCTCTATACTTGAAAATAAATTAGGGCAATGCGTCCTCTTGAAGAACTTTTCCATCACTACGTACACATTAATCGGGATTTCTTACCCTTCACTATCCATTGCGCATCACACTTACACCAAGTTACTTAATGAAAGACTCGCAACCGACAATTCTCATCAACTATTTACAAAACCCTTCTGGTATAAATTATTCCATGATTTAAACTTAGTCCGTAATAAGTCCTGATTTGCTTCTCGTTGTTTACTACAATCTTGCTTCTTAAAAAGATACAATGTTCACTGTTCCACAAAGTACGTCCCTTCATACATGTCTCAAGAATAAGAATCTATCACGTACCCTTGTGACCACGGTGCTACCGCTACGTTTGTTCTAAATACCAAGGTGTAACTTTTCCCATTCCAAGTCATACTACTAGGGTCCTCACGGGTGAGCCAAAGTGATTACACTTCCTTAATTTTAGCTTTAACAACATCTTAATAATTCTATTGCTCACTCGTCCAAAGTACATTCCGTTAATACCGTTTTTTTTACTTCGCTCTCCATCGTAATCCTCTTATGTCCAAATATAAAATCATCATACTAAAATTTCCTTGAATCCAAGGTGCTTACTCTATTTCTTAATACGAACTTCTTCCGGTCCGTATCACTACACTTTCCGTTACTAAATGATGCTCATTCTTTCTCCAACATAATACTCTATACTGTTCCTTGGGGAATTTAGTAATTCCAAAAATGGTCTCTCACCGAATACATAACCCTAACATATCATCTCGAACTTATTCTCTCTCCATAACTGAGTATGCGCAATTTATCTCCTACTCTTCGTCCGACACATACTTGTTTCACTTGAAGCATGTAAACACATCCTCGTGTTTCTTCTCACACTTCCATACTACTTTAGGTTCTCATAAAAGTCGAATGTCCTTGACCCTCAACTTTTAACCAGTCAGAAGATATTATTCTGAACGCATTCCTTTAGGTATTCTCGTCCATTCAAGATACCTTAGCGACCTTAGAACTGAAGCACCAATAATTATCTCACTTTCGGAACTTACATCACACGTTCAATCCAAAACAACTTTTCTTTTTCACGAGATGAGCTTACTTGAAATCCTTGTCCATACTAGAGGCCAATCCAGCACTACTAGCGATTTTACGTATTCCTTGATACCTTGACCAATCGTCCGATAGAGATCCTTAACTTTTAGACTCCATTCATCTAAAGGATTGCTTGAACAACACACCACTCTTTAATTCCATGCTACTGTAATCACAACTGAGCTGAACAAAACTCATCACTGCTAACTCTTGGCTTGAGCCTACTCTCACAGCACAAGTTCCGACAACACTTCAGAGTCCTCGTGGTCACTCAACCATGATTCTACCTATTACATACATAGTATTAGGTTGATCAGGCCCAACACTAGATAGTATGATATTAAGATTCATGTTGGCAAGATACACTTAAGAGGCAGGAATAGATTTACTTATGATGTTTCAAGTCTAGGTCGAGGACACGACCTGCTCTGATACCAACTGTAACGCCCTGTATAATATTTATCTAGAATAATACCATACAAGTGTTTTATTTGGTACTGACACAATCATAAGTGCCTAATGGCATAATTCACATACTTGACCATTTCTAACACATAAATACAACCTATGGTACAGGGCATGGAAATTAGCCAAAACAATAAAAATCTAAGAATAAGGTACAATATTCCTCATTGGACAAGAAAATAATAATACATAGCGGAATATGCTCAACTAAGCTTCTCTTGAAACATCCAAGCATAGCTCCATTTGTAAATCATACCTGCAATTGCTTCCTGAAAATAATCAACAATAATGGGGTGAGATATTAAATCTCAGTGAGTTCCCTATATTATGGATTCTCTCGGCTTTACTGGGTTCTAGCCAATCCAAACTCAAGTCAAGGGAAAGGGGAATGACCTTGAGTACATAATCTCACACTATATGGAAACACATTATTGAGTCCGTTAACTCAAAATTTATCACTATCGTCAACCCTATCAAGGCATCCCTTCTTCTCGTTCTCTTCTACGTCTAGAAGTCAGAATGAGTCATGGATCCTCGTAGATTACTTGGCATACGAGATGGATTCGGAACTAAGGGACATGTTATCACCTTAATTCGTCACTTCACACGGTCCTCACACCGTCATAAGTCTCTTTACCATATAGGTTCCATTCGTACTATAACATTGGGAATCAAACCTACCAAGTAATTGTGCAATCATTCCAGAGGAGCTCGTTACTCATGAAACGACACATAATGGGGAACTGGTTACAATTTTCATGATTTTACATACAACCAAAATTGTATTCAATAATTCTAGGCGACATTAGCCTTTAGGCCTCATTTGCCTTTTTTCCCAATAATTACCATAGTTTACACATGTTCCATACTAGTGTTTCACTCTCACTTAGACCATTACTCGTCACGAATGTACCTTTCTACATCGAATGCACGAGCATCGTCATCTAGGTTGTCTACTCTAGGCCATTACTCTCCAAGGATGTACCTTTCTACATCGAATGCACGAGCATCGCCATCTAGAGTTTCTATCAATTCCTAGCCATTACTAGGTTCCACTATCATGTTGTTATGGGGTAAAGTTTCCTCACTCATTCTATTCCATATTTTAACATGCATACTCTCTCGATCATGTTTAACATCATTATTAGACAAAGCATATTATAATTGCATTTTAGAAATACATATAATAATTCAATCATAAGATATACAAAAGCATATTAAAATTGCATAGTAGAATCACATATAATGATTCAATCACATGATATATCACCCTTAGGTTTCCTCCGATTTATTTAATCAGGCAATGAAAACAGTATTTCTAACTCTTATCCCGTACAATATTTTCACATCTTCCCAACGGCTATTACTATGCCTCGTTCGGATTTATAATCCAAAAGATATGGATTTTCAACATGTCATATAAACATTATTTCATGTAGTAGTTCACACACATTTTAGGGCATACAAGCCACTACTATCATTTACCAAGCATTCTTGGTCAAATCATGGTCTAACATTACCATTCACTACCTTATTGGATAATATTTCCAAAGGCTTTGGACTCATATCAATCGGATTCCCAATCCATGAGTTTTGGTGGAATCAAAATTACATACATTACATTTCTATATTTTTCTTATCAATCCATATCATAAACATATGTTTCTACTTCGCTATCACAAAGATCATTGAAGTAGCTTTCCAACGCTTCCGACCGTGCCTCAATCCGAGTTACGGATCAAAAGTTATGAAGGAAACAAAATGGGAAAATCTGTCACGTTCGCTACTGTATTCGCAAAGCGAATCACTCATCGAACCAAGTCAGAACAGAAAGGGCATAAAGTTCGCAAAGCGAACTCTAGGCGAACATTCGCCTTCCCTTCGCTTTGGGGATTCGCTAGGCGAACCCTCGGCAAACCATTCGCTTTGCCCTTCGCCAGGTTCACTAGGTGAACCATGCGTAACTCAGAATTTCTCAACAGCGTAAAATAGGTAATTGGGGCCAAACCCTCTCACATTCTTCACCCAAAACACTTCCAATTCATATATATATCCACACCAAACACAACCCAACTATTTAACACAATTTATTTCACGTTTCATCCGTTACATTTCATTGATTTATCCGTTTAATCATTTTCTCTCAAATCTAACCTAAGCTCTAAACTTATTTTTCTGGAACTTAGAGCATCTAACTAGAACCCACCTGATAATCGAAGAGGAGGTAGAAGAAGATGATGAATACTGAAGATGACCCATAGGCTTTTTCTCAAGTTCTTCCTCTTTTCCTCTTCTCTTCTCTTCCTTCTCTTTTTTCTCTGTTTTTCTTCTTCTTCTTCTCACCCACTTTCCATTTCTTTCTCTTTTCAATATATATATATATATATATATATATAATACTTATTATATAATATAATCCAATAGGGTAAAACATCTCCAATTGATATTTTATCGTCTCACAATAATTGATCAATTATTAGAGTTACTTTAAAATCTTCTCTTAAACTAATAATTATTGATATGTCTCTTTTTTTTTAAATAATTGATCTCTTCAGAGCTCATTAGTTGCTCTATTGATCCCAATTGATAATACTTAAAGTACTTAGAGGATTCCATTAATCCAATTATCCAAAGATAGAATACACAAAAGCTCATCTGATCTCATCTGATATCCAATTGAGCATTTAAATAATATAGGGTGTTACACTCTCCCCCCCTTAAATTGGAATTCGTCCCCGAATTTCCTTCGCTCAACAATAACCACAACTTGAGACATTGTCTTAGTTCCACACTCAACTTTACTTCCGTTAAACTTTCTGACGTAATCAATTCCAACTTGACTTTATAGACCAAAAATCCGTATTTTCACAATCTAACAACTTCAAGTCCGTTGTCATACTATTGTTCCAATATTTGGTTAACTCTAACTTTGCTTCTCCTTAATTCATCTGTTGTTTTATGCAAAGAGACTTGGTCGCATCCTACCTTCGGCAAAAATCTACCATTCTATACTCCTTATTTCCATACTTACAAGCAATAATCCTTCTAAATTCTTATCATTCTGACCAACTCTTTCATAGGTCACCTTCCACTGCGTAACCCAAATTCTAATAGTAGTACACCATGGATTCTCAATCACTACTAAGTAGATAACATTCTGCGGAGAATCACACTTATCCACTGGGATCCTTACTAACCAATGATACAAGAAGCTTACTGACGTCCTATGGTAGAACCGTTTCCTTGCCAACAAACAATATCTTAACATCTGTCCAACACTCTCCAGACGATAAAGGCGCAGGACTCACACTACTACAACCGTAACATATACAACTCCAAATCCATTCTAACTCGAAATAATATATCCAAAATAGCTTAACAACTCCCGGTTCTGGTTACCACATTCCAAATCGATTCTTCTTACGGGGTTCTGACTCACTCAATGTTTCTGGTTGATTCGATATCTCAACTAATATTACATAGCATTATCACGAAACTTTGATCATATGCGAGTCACCACTCGTCAAAACCTAACCCATCCAAATCTCAATTGTGAGTTTCCATACCACTCACCAATTCACATACAACATTCCACACGTACATACACCGTCGAAATCCATACCACGCTTCTCAATTAATTCCTCATCTCCCAATCATTATATTCCACCTACAATTCAAGTTACATGCTTAACTTCGGGAAGTTCAATTCTTACTCGTACTTGGAAAGATAACTTTCAAATTCATTCTCTTGGTAAAACACAACTGCACACAACTGGTACCACTCTCACGGTCTAAATCCGATGTCGTGAACTCATGGAAGATATCAATTACTAACTCGGACCAACCGTTCATACCTTACTAATACCATAATTACACACCGAAATATTCCTTGCAAGATCAATACTTCGTGAGTATTTTCCAACTTCCTCCTTAAGACTCGCAACGGTAATACACCTAAGACCTTCTCATACTCAACACAGTTCACAAGATTGTTCCTCAAAGTCAACTCTCTTGTTGCCTGAACAAATGGCCAACTATGCAACACCTTTCCAGAAGTCACTATTTCAAAATACAAAGCCGTCCTTCATTTACTTACTATCTCGTTCTCCACTTACACAATGTTCTCCAATCGGAGCAACATAAGGTAACAAAATTCAGATGATGGTTCCTAAGGGATTTCACAATTTACACACATGTTAATCGATTAACCATCTGAGCTAATCGGTTAACTCCTCAAAATTCAGTGCAAAGCACCATCCTTGTACGTGTTAATCGGTTAACCCCATTACGTTAGTCGGTTAACACTACTGCAAAATCTAAAAACCAGTTTCTTCTTAATTCAAAGTCATCCCTACTCAAACCATCAATCCGATTTGTTCTAACTCACGATATCATTCTTAACTCGCGGCTTCTTAACTTGTATAACATTCACTAACCATGATCCACTCAAGGTAATACCGAAAAAGTCAAAACATTCAGACGACACACTCCAACCAAGTGACAAGACAAAATTCCAAATTCTGACGCGGTCACACGAGAAAACTTCGGCGGGATAGATCATTTTATGCTCAAACAACTACACTAACGGGAAGTCAATAATGATGACATTCTAGGGTTTTAGCCACAATTCATACTTGATTTGTCCATAAGCAAAACCCAACACTCAACCATTATACGATACTACAAAAGCGATGGATATAACATGTCAAGCATATAACCTTGTCCTCTCAGTTGAATTCCTTGGTGAGAACTAAAATAACTACGTCCTAGATCCAACAAAAGGTAGATTCCAAATATTCCGATTATTCACAATTACAGAAGTTTCTCTATACTTGAAAATAAATTAGGGCAATGCGTCCTCTTGAAGAACTTTTCCATCACTACGTACACATTAATCGGGATTTCTTACCCTTCACTATCCATTGCGCATCACACTTACACCAAGTTACTTAATGAAAGACTCGCAACCGACAATTCTCATCAACTATTTACAAAACCCTTCTGGTATAAATTATTCCATGATTTAAACTTAGTCCGTAATAAGTCCTGATTTGCTTCTCGTTGTTTACTGCAATCTTGCTTCTTAAAAAGATACAATGTTCACTGTTCCACAAAGTACGTCCCTTCATACATGTCTCAAGAATAAGAATCTATCACGTACCCTTGTGACCACGGTGCTACCGCTAAGTTTGTTCTAAATACCAAGGTGTAACTTTTCCCATTCCAAGTCATACTACTAGGGTCCTCACGGGTGAGCCAAAGTGATTACACTTCCTTAATTTTAGCTTTAACAACATCTTAATAATTCTATTGCTCACTCGTCCAAAGTACATTTCGTTAATACCGTTTTTTTTACTTCGCTCTCGATCGTAATCCTCGTATGTCCAAATATACAATCATCATACTAAAATTTCCTTGAATCCAAGGTGCTTACTCTGTTTCTTAATACGAACTTCTTCCGGTCCGTATCACTACACTTTCCGTTACTAAATGATGCTCATTCTTTCTCCAACACAATACTCTATACTGTTCCTTGGGGAATTTAGTAATTCCAAAAATGGTCTCTCACCGAATACATAACCCTAACATATCATCTCGAACTTATTCTCTCTCTATAACTGAGTATGCGCAATTTATCTCCTACTCTTCGTCCGACACATACTTGTTTCACTTGAAGCATGTAAACACATCCTCGTGTTTCTTCTCACACTTCCATACTACTTTAGGTTCTCATAAAAGTCGAATGTCCTTGACCCTCAACTTTTAACCAGTCAGAAGATATTATTCTGAACGCATTCCTTTAGGTATTCTCGTCCATTCAAGATACCTTAGCGACCTTAGAACTGAAGCACCAATAATTATCTCACTTTCGGAACTTACATCACACGTTCAATCCAAAACAACTTTTCTTTTTCACGAGATGAGCTTACTTGAAATCCTTGTCCATACTAGAGGCCAATCCAGCACTACTAGCGATTTTACGTATTCCTTGATACCTTGACCAATCGTCCGATAGAGATCCTTAACTTTTAGACTCCATTCATCTAAAGGATTGCTTGAACAACACACCACTCTTTAATTCCGTGCTACTCTAATCACAACTGAGCTGAACAAAACTCATCACTGTTAACTCTTGGCTTGAGCCTACTCTCACAGCACAAGTTCCGACAACACTTCAGAGTCCTCGTGGTCACTCAACCATGATTCTACCTATTACATACATAGTATTAGGTTGATCAGGCCCAACACTAGATAGTATGATATTAAGATTCATGTTGGCAAGATACACTTAAGAGGCAGGAATAGATTTACTTATGATGTTTCAAGTCTAGGTCGAGGACACGACCTGCTCTGATACCAACTGTAACGCCCTGTATAATATTTATCTAGAATAATACCATACAAGTGTTTTATTTGGTACTGACACAATCATAAGTGCCTAATGGCATAATTCACATACTTGACCATTTCTAACACATAAATACAACCTATGGTACAAGGCATGGAAATTAGCCAAAACAATAAAAATCTAAGAATAAGGTACAATATTCCTCATTGGACAAGAAAATAATAATACATAGCGGAATATGCTCAACTAAGCTTCTCTTGAAACATCCAAGCATAGCTCCATTTGTAAATCATACCTGCAATTGCTTCCTGAAAATAATCAACAATAATGGGGTGAGATATTAAATCTCAGTGAGTTCCCTATATTATGGATTCTCTCGGCTTTACAGGGTTCTAGCCAATCCAAACTCAAGTCAAGGGAAAGGGGAATGACCTTGAGTACATAATCTCACACTATATGGAAACACATTATTGAGTCCGTTAACTCAAAATTTATCACTATCGTCAACCCTATCAAGGCATCCCTTCTTCTCGTTCTCTTCTACGTCTAGAAGTCAGAATGAGTCATGGATCCTCGTAGATTACTTGGCATACGAGATGGATTCGGAACTAAGGGACATGTTATCACCTTAATTCGTCACTTCACACGGTCCTCACACCGTCATAAGTCTCTTTACCATATAGGTTCCATTCGTACTATAACATTGGGAATCAAACCTACCAAGTAATTGTGCAATCATTCCAGAGGAGCTCGTTACTCATGAAACGACACATAATGGGGAACTGGTTACAATTTTCATGATTTCACATACAACCAAAATTGTATTCAATAATTCTAGGCGACATTAGCCTTTAGGCCTCATTTGCCTTTTTTCCCAATAATTACCATAGTTTACACATGTTCCATACTAGTGTTTCACTCTCACTTAGACCATTACTCGTCACGAATGTACCTTTCTACATCGAATGCACGAGCATCGTCATCTAGGTTGTCTACTCTAGGCCATTACTCGTCACGAATGTACCTTTCTACATCGAATGCACGAGCATCGTCATCTAGGTTGTCTACTCTAGGCCATTACTCTCCAAGGATGTACCTTTCTACATCGAATGCACGAGCATCGCCATCTAGAGTTTCTATCAATTCCTAGCCATTACTAGGTTCCACTATCATGTTGTTATGGGGTAAAGTTTCCTCACTCATTCTATTCCATATTTTAACATGCATGTTTAACATCATTATTAGACAAAGCATATTATAATTGCATTTTAGAAATACATATAATAATTCAATCATAAGATATACAAAAGCATATTAAAATTGCATAGTGGAATCACATATAATGATTCAATCACATGATATATCACCCTTAGGTTTCCTCCGATTTATTTAATCAGGCAATGAAAACATTATTTCTAACTCTTATCCCGTACAATATTTTCACATCTTCCCAACGGCTATTACTATGCCTCGTTCGGACTTATAATCCAAAAGATATGGATTTTCAACATGTCATATAAACATTATTTCATGTAGTAGTTCACACACATTTTAGGGCATACAAGCCACTACTATCATTTACCAAGCATTCTTGGTCAAATCATGGTCTAACATTACCATTCACTACCTTATTGGATAATATTTCCAAAGGCTTTGGACTCGTATCAATCGGATTCCCAATCCATGAGTTTTGGTGGAATCAAAATTACATACATTACATTTCTATATTTTTCTTATCAATCCATAGCATAAACATATGTTTCTACTTCGCTATCACAAAGATCATTGAAGTAGCTTTCCAACGCTTCCGACCGTGCCTCAATCCGAGTTACGGATCAAAAGTTATGAAGGAAACAAAATGGGAAAATCTGTCACGTTCGCTACTGTATTCGCAAAGCGAATAACTCATCGAACCAAGTCAGAACAGAAAGGGCATAAAGTTCGCAAAGCGAACTCTAGGCGAACATTCGCCTTCCCTTCGCTTTGGGGATTCGCTAGGCGAACCCTCGGCAAACCATTCGCTTTGCCCTTCACCAGGTTCACTAGGTGAACCATGCGTAACTCAGAATTTCTCAACAGCGTAAAATAGGTAATTGGGGCCAAACCCTCTCACATTCTTCACCCAAAACACTTCCAATTCATATATATATCCACACCAAACACAACCCAACTATTTAACACAATTTATTTCACGTTTCATCCGTTACATTTCATTGATTTATCCGTTTAATCATTTTCTCTCAAATCTAACCTAAGCTCTAAACTTATTTTTCTGGAACTTAGAGCATCTAACTAGAACCCACCTGATAATCGAAGAGGAGGTAGAAGAAGATGATGAATACTGAAGATGACCCATAGGCTTTTTCTCAAGTTCTTCCTCTTTTCCTCTTCTCTTCTCTTCCTTCTCTTTTTTCTCTGTTTTTCTTCTTCTTCTTCTCACCCACTTTCCATTTCTTTCTCTTTTCAATATATATATATATATATATATATATATATATATATATATATATATATATAATACTTATTATATAATATAATCCAATAGGGTAAAACATCTCCAATTGATATTTTATCGTCTCACAATAATTGATCAATTCTTAGAGTTACTTTAAAATCTTCTCTTAAACTAATAATTATTGATATGTCTCTTTTTTTTTTTAAATAATTGATCTCTTCAGAGCTCATTAGTTGCTCTATTGATCCCAATTGATAATACTTAAAGTACTTAGAGGATTCCATTAATCCAATTATCCAAAGATAGAATACACAAAAGCTCATCTGATCTCATCTGATATCCAATTGAGCATTTAAATAATATAGGGTGTTACACTCTCCCCCCCTTAAATTGGAATTCGTCCCCGAATTTCCTTCGCTCAACAATAACCACAACTTGAGACATTGTCTTAGTTCCACACTCAACTTTACTTCCGTTAAACTTTCTGACGTAATCAATTCCAACTTGACTTTATAGACCAAAAATCCGTATTTTCACAATCTAACAACTTCAAGTCCGTTGTCATACTATTGTTCCAATATTTGGTTAACTCTAACTTTGCTTCTCCTTAATTCATCTGTTGTTTTATGCAAAGAGACTTGGTCGCATCCTACCTTCGGCAAAAATCTACCATTCTATACTCCTTATTTCCATACTTACAAGCAATAATCCTTCTAAATTCTTATCATTCTGACCAACTCTTTCATCTGTCACCTTCCACTGCGTAACCCAAATTCTAATAGTAGTACACCATGGATTCTCAATCACTACTAAGTAGATAACATTCTGCGGAGAATCACACTTATCCACTGGGATCCTTACTAACCAATGATACAAGAAGCTTACTGACGTCCTATGGTAGAACCGTTTCCTTGCCAACAAACAATATCTTAACATCTGTCCAACACTCTCCAGACGATAAAGGCGCAGGACTCACACTACTACAACCGTAACATATACAACTCCAAATCCATTCTAACTCGAAATAATATATCCAAAATAGCTTAACAACTCCCGGTTCTGGTTACCACATTCCAAATCGATTCTTCTTACGGGGTTCTGACTCACTCAATGTTTCTGGTTGATTCGATATCTCAACTAATATTACATAGCATTATCACGAAACTTTGATCATATGCGAGTCACCACTCGTCAAAACCTAACCCATCCAAATCGCAATTGTGAGTTTCCATACCACTCACCAATTCACATACAACACTCCACACGTACATACACCGTCGAAATCCATACCACGCTTCTCAATTAATTCCTCATCTCCCAATCATTATATTCCACCTACAATTCAAGTTACATGCTTAACTTCGGGAAGTTCAATTCTTACTCGTACTTGGAAAGATAACTTTCAAATTCATTCTCTTGGTAAAACACAACTGCACACAACTGGTACCACTCTCACGGTCTAAATCCGATGTCGTGAACTCATGGAAGATATCAATTACTAACTCGGACCAACCGTTCATACCTTACTAATACCATAATTACACACCGAAATATTCCTTGCAAGATCAATACTTCGTGAGTATTTTCCAACTTCCTCCTTAAGACTCGCAACGGTAATACACCTAAGACCTTCTCATACTCAACACAGTTCACAAGATTGTTCCTCAAAGTCAACTCTCTTGTTGCCTGAACAAATGGCCAACTATGCAACACCTTTCCAGAAGTCACTATTTCAAAATACAAAGCCGTCCTTCATTTACTTACTATCTCGTTCTCCACTTACACAATGTTCTCCAATCGGAGCAACATAAGGTAACAAAATTCAGATGATGGTTCCTAAGGGATTTCACAATTTACACACATGTTAATCGATTAACCATCTGAGCTAATCGGTTAACTCCTCAAAATTCAGTGCAAAGCACCATCCTTGTACGTGTTAATCGGTTAACCCCATTGCGTTAGTCGGTTAACACTACTGCAAAATCTAAAAACCAGTTTCTTCTTAATTCAAAGTCATCCCTACTCAAACCATCAATCCGATTTGTTCTAACTCACGATATCATTCTTAACTCGCGGCTTCTTAACTTGTATAACATTCACTAACCATGATCCACTCAAGGTAATACCGATAAAGTCAAAACATTCAGACGACACACTCCAACCAAGCGACAAGACAAAATTCCAAATTCTGACGCGGTCACACGAGAAAACTTCAGCGGGATAAATCATTTTATGCTCAAACAACTACACTAACGGGAAGTCAATAATGATGACATTCTAGGGTTTTAGCCACAATTCATACTTGATTTGTCCATAAGCAAAACCCAACACTCAACCATTATACGATACTACAAAAGCGATGGATATAACATGTCAAGCATATAACCTTGTCCTCTCACTTGAATTCCTTGGTGAGAACTAAAATAACTACGTCCTAGATCCAACAAAAGGTAGATTCCAAATATTCCGATTATTCACAATTACAGAAGTTTCTCTATACTTGAAAATAAATTAGGGCAATGCGTCCTCTTGAAGAACTTTTCCATCACTACGTACACATTAATCGGGATTTCTTACCCTTCACTATCCATTGCGCATCACACTTACACCAAGTTACTTAATGAAAGACTCGCAACCGACAATTCTCATCAACTATTTACAAAACCCTTCTGGTATAAATTATTCCATGATTTAAACTTAGTCCGTAATAAGTCCTGATTTGCTTCTCGTTGTTTACTGCAATCTTGCTTCTTAAAAAGATACAATGTTCACTGTTCCACAAAGTACGTCCCTTCATACATGTCTCAAGAATAAGAATCTATCACGTACCCTTGTGACCACGGTGCTACCGCTACGTTTGTTCTAAATACCAAGGTGTAACTTTTCCCATTCCAAGTCATACTACTAGGGTCCTCACGGGTGAGCCAAAGTGATTACACTTCCTTAATTTTAGCTTTAACAACATCTTAATAATTCTATTGCTCACTCGTCCAAAGTACATTCCGTTAATACCGTTTTTTTTACCTCGCTCTCCATCGTAATCCTCTTATGTCCAAATATAAAATCATCATACTAAAATTTCCTTGAATCCAAGGTGCTTACTCTGTTTCTTAATACGAACTTCTTCCGGTCCGTATCACTACACTTTCCGTTACTAAATGATGCTCATTCTTTCTCCAACACAATACTCTATACTGTTCCTTGGGGAATTTAGTAATTCCAAAAATGGTCTCTCACCGAATACATAACCCTAACATATCATCTCGAACTTATTCTCTCTCCATAACTGAGTATGCGCAATTTATCTCCTACTCTTCGTCCGGCACATACTTGTTTCACTTGAAGCATGTAAACACATCCTCGTGTTTCTTCTCACACTTCCATACTACTTTAGGTTCTCATAAAAGTCGAATGTCCTTGACCCTCAACTTTTAACCAGTCAGAAGATATTATTCTGAACGCATTCCTTTAGGTATTCTCGTCCATTCAAGATACCTTAGCGACCTTAGAACTGAAGCACCAATAATTATCTCACTTCCGGAACTTACATCACACATTCAATCCAAAACAACTTTTCTTTTTCACGAGATGAGCTTACTTGAAATCCTTGTCCATACTAGAGGCCAATCCAGCACTACTAGCGATTTTACGTATTCCTTGATACCTTGACCAATCGTCCGATAGAGATCCTTAACTTTTAGACTCCATTCATCTAAAGGATTGCTTGAACAACACACCACTCTTTAATTTCGTGCTACTCTAATCACAACTGAGCTGAACAAAACTCATCACTGCAAACTCTTGGCTTGAGCCTACTCTCACAGCACAAGTTCCGACAACACTTCAGAGTCCTCGTGGTCACTCAACCATGATTCTACCTATTACATACATAGTATTAGGTTGATCAGGCCCAACACTAGATAGTATGATATTAAGATTCATGTTGGCAAGATACACTTAAGAGGCAGGAATAGATTTACTTATGATGTTTCAAGTCTAGGTCGAGGACACGACCTGCTCTGATACCAACTGTAACGCCCTGTATAATATTTATCTAGAATAATACCATACAAGTGTTTTATTTGGTACTGACACAATCATAAGTGCCTAATGGCATAATTCACATACTTGACCATTTCTAACACATAAATACAACCTATGGTACAAGGCATGGAAATTAGCCAAAACAATAAAAATCTAAGAATAAGGTACAATATTCCTCATTGGACAAGAAAATAATAATACATAGCGGAATATGCTCAACTAAGCTTCTCTTGAAACATCCAAGCATAGCTCCATTTGTAAATCATACCTGCAATTGCTTCCTGAAAATAATCAACAATAATGGGGTGAGATATTAAATCTCAGTGAGTTCCCTATATTATGGATTCTCTCGGCTTTACAGGGTTCTAGCCAATCCTAACTCAAGTCAAGGGAAAGGGAAATGACCTTGAGTACACAATCTCACACTACATGGAAACACGTTATTGAGTCCGTTAACTCAAAAGTTATCACTGTCGTTAACCCTATCAAGGCATCCCTTCTTCCCGTTCTCTTCTACGTCTAGAAGTCGGAACGAGTCATGGATCCTCGTAGATTACATGGCATACGAGATGGATTCGGAATTAAGGGACATGTTATCACCTTAATTCGTCACTTTACACGGTCCGTACACCGTCACAAGTCTCTTTACCATATAGGTTCCATTCATACTATAACACTGGGAACCAAACCTACCAAGTAATCGTGCAATCATTCCAGATAGCTCGTTACTCATGAAACGACACATAATGGGGAAATGGTTACGATTTTCGTGATTTCACATACAACCATAATTGTATTCAATAATTCTAGGCCAAATTAGCCTTTAGGCCTCATTTTCCCTTTTTCCCAATAATTACCATAGTTTACACATGTTCCATACTAGTGTTTCACTCTCACCTAGACCATTACTCGTCACGGATGTACCTTTCTACATTGAATACACGAGCATCGTCATCTAGGTTGTCTACTCTAGGCCATTACTCGTCAAGGATGTACCTTTCTACATCGAATGCACGAGCATCGCCATCTAGAGTTTCTATCAATTCCTAGCCATTACTAGGTTCCACTATCATGTTGTTATAGGGTAAAGTTTCCTCACTCTTTCTATTCCATATTTTAACATGCATATTCTCTCGAACATGTTGAACAACATTATTAAACAAAGCATATTACAATTGCATTTTTGAATTACATATAATAATTCAATCATAAGATATACAAAAGCATATTACAATTGCATAGTAGAATCACATATAATGATTCAATCACAAGATATATCACCCTTAGGTTTCCTCTGATTTATTTAATCGGGCAATGAAAACAGTATTTCTAACTCTTATTCTGTAGGATATTTTCACAGCTTCCCAACGACTATTACTATGCCTCGATCGGACTTATAATCCAAAAGATATGGATTTTCAACATGTCATATAAACATTATTTCATATATTAGTTCACACACATTTTAGGGCATACAAGCCACTGCTATCCTTTACCAAGCATTCTTGGTCAAATCATTGTCTAACATTACCATTCACTACCTTATTGGATTATCTTTCCAAAGGCTTTGGACTCGTATCAATCGGATTCCCGATCCATGAGTTTTGGTGGAATCAAAATTACATACATTACATTTCTATATTTGTCTTATCCATCCATAGCATAAACATATGTTTCTACTTCACTATCACAAAGAGCATTGAAGTAGCTTTCCAACGCTCCCGACCGTGCCTGAATCCGAGTTACGGATCAAAAGTTATGAAGGAAACAAAATGGGAAAATCTATCACATTCGCTACTGTATTCGTAAAGCGAATCACTCAGCGAACCAAGTCAGAACAGAAAGGGCATAAAGTTCGCAAAGCGAACTCTGGGCGAACATTCGCCTTCCTTTCGCATTGGGGATTCGCTAGGCGAACCCTCAACAAACCATTCACTTTTCCCTTCGCCAGGTTCGCTAGGCGAGCCATGCGAAACTCAGAATTTCTCAACAGCGTAAAACAAATCATTGGGGCCAAACCCTCTCATATTCTTCACCCAAAACACTTCCAATTCATAGATATATCAACACCAAACACAACCCAACTATATTATGCAGTTTATATCACGTTTCATCCATTAGATTTCATTCATTTATCCGTTTAATCATTTTCTCTCAAATCTAACCTAAGCTCTAAACTTATTTTTCTGGAACTTAGAGCGTCTAACTAGAACCCACCTGATAATCGAAGAGGAAGTTGAAGAAGATGATGAATACTGAAGATGATCCATGGGCCTTTTCTCAAGTTCTTCCTCTTTTCCTCTTCTCTTCTCTTCTCTTCCTTCTCTCTTTTCTCTGTTTTTCTTCTTCTTCTTCTCACCCACTTTCTATTTCTTTCTCTTTTCAATATATATATAATACTTATTATATAATATAATCCAATAGGGTAATACATCTCCAATTGATATTTTATCGCCTCACACCAATTGATCAATTATTAGAGTTACTTTAAAATCTTCTCTTAAACTATTAATTATTGATCTGTCTTTTTTTTTTAAATAATTGATCTCTTCAGAGTTCATTAGTTTCTCTATTGATCTCAATTGATAATACTTAAAGTACTTTGAGGATTCCATTAATCCAAATATCCAAAGATAGAATACACAAAAGCTCATCTGACCTCATCTGATATCCAATTGAGCATTTAAATAATATGGGGTGTTATACTCTCCCCCCCTTAAATTGAAATTCGCACCCGAATTTCCTTCGCTCAACAATAACCGCAACTTGCATCATTGTCTTAGTTCCACACTCAACTTTACTTCCATTAAACTTTCTGACGTAATCAATTCCAACTTGACTTTATAGACCAAAAATCCGTATTTTCACAATCTAAATCTTCAAGTCCGTTGTCATACTCTTGTTCCAATATTTGGTTAACTCTAACTTTGCTTCTCCTCAATTCATCTGTTGTTTTATGCAAAGAGACTTGGTCGCATCCTACCTTCGGCAAGAATGTACCATTCTATACTCCTTATTTCCATACTTACAAGCAATAATCCTTCTAAATTCTTATCATTCTGACCAACTCTTTCATCTGTCACCTTCCACTGCGTAACCCAAATTCCAACATTAGAACACCATGGATTCTCAATCACTACTAAGTAGATAACAGTCTACGGAGAATCACACTTATCCACTGGGGTCCTTACTAACCAATGATACAAGAAGCTTACTGACGTCCTATGGTAGAACAGTTTCCTCGCCAACAAACAATATCTTAACATCTGTCCAACACTCTCCAGACGATAGAGGAGTAGGAGTCACACTGCTACAACCGTAACATATACAACTCCAAATCCATTCCAACTCGAAATAATATATCCAAAATAGGTTAACAACTTCCGATTCTGGTTATCACATTCCAAATCGATTCTTCTTACGGGGTTCTGACTCACTCAATGTTTCTTGTTGATTCGATATCTCAACTAATATTAGATAGCACCATCACGAAACTTTGAGCATATGCGAGTCACCACTCGTCAAAACCTAACCCATCCAAATCGTAATTGTGAGTTTCCATACCACTCACCAATTCACATACAACACTCCACATGTACATACGCCGTTGAAATCCATACCACGCTTCTCAATTAATTCCTCATCTCTCAATCGTTATGTTCCACATACAATTCAAGTTACATGCTTAACTTCGGGACGTCCAATCCTTACTCGTACTTGGAAAGATAACTTTCAAATTTCATTCTCTTGGTAAAACACAACTGCACACAACTGGTACCACTCTCACGGTCTAAATCCGATGTCGTGAACTCACAAAATATAACAATTACTAACTCGTACCAACCGTTCATACCTTACTAATACCATAATTACATACCGAAATATTCCCTGCAAGATCAATACTTCGTGAGTATTTTCCAACTTCGTCCTTAAGACTCGCAACGGTAATACACGAAAAACCTTCTCATACTCAACACAGTTCACAAGATTGTTCCTCAAAGTCAGCTCTCTTGTTGCCTGAACAAATGGCCAACTGCGCAACCCCTTTCCCGAAGTCACGATTTCAAAACACAAATCCGTCCTTCATTTACTTGCCATCTCGTTCTCGACTTACACAACGTTCTCCAATCGGAGCAACATAAGGTAACAAAACGCAGATGATGGTTCCTAAGGGATTTCACAATTTACACACATGTTAATTGATTAACCATCTGAGCTAATCGGTTAACTCCTCAAAATTCACTGCAAAGCACCATCCTTGTACGTGTTAATCGATTATCCCCATTGTGTTAGTCGGTTAACACTGCTGCAGAATCTAAAAACCAGTTTCTTCTTAATTCAAAGCCATCCCTACTTAAGCCATCAATCCGATTTGTTCTAACTCGCGATATCATTCTTAACTCGCGGCTTCTTAACTTGTATAACATTCACTAACCATGCTCCACTCAAGGTAATATCGACAAAGTCAAAACATTCAGACGAAACACTCCAACCAAGCGACAAGACAAAATTCCAAATTCTGACGCGGTCACCCGACAAAACTTCAGCGGGATAGTTCCTTTTGTGCTCAAACAACTACACTAACGGGAAGTCAATAATGACGACATTCTAGGGTTTTAGCCATAATTCATACTTGATTTTTCCATAAGCAAAACCCAACACTCAACCATTATACGATACTACAAAAGCGATGGATATAACATGTCAAGCATACAACCTTGTCCTCTCACTTGAATTCCTTGGTAAGAACTAAAACAACTATGTCTTTGGTCCAACAAAAGGTAGATTCTGAATATTCCAATTATTCACAATTATAGAAGTTTCTCTATACTTGAAAATAAATCGGAGCAATGCATCCTCTTGAAGAACTTTTCCATCACTACGTACACATTAACCGGGATTTCTTACCCTTCCCTATCCATTGCGCATCACACTTACACCAAGTTACTTAATGAAAGACTCGCAACCGACAATTCTAATCAACTATTTACAAAACCCTTCCGGTATAAATTATTTCATGATTTACACTTAGTCCATAATAAGTCCTGATTTGCTTCTCGTTGTTTACCGCAATCTTGCTTCTTAAAAAAATACAATGTTCACTGTTCCACAAAGTACGTCCCTTCACACATGTCTCAAGAATAAGAATCTATCACGTACACTTGTGTCCACGGTTCTACCGCTTCGCTTGTTCTAAATACCAAGGTGTAACTTTTCCCATTCCACGTCATACTACTAGGGTCCTCACGTGTGAGCCATCCGTGACTACACTTCCTTAATTTTAGCTTTAACAACATCTTAATAATTCTATTGCTCACTCGTCCAAAGTACATTCCGTTAATACCATTTTTTTTACTTCGCTCTCCATTGTAATCCTCTTATGTCCAAATATAAAAACATCAGTTAGGACATCCTTCACATATCATAGACACCAACCATCATGGTTCTAGATATGCTCCACCACTAGAATGACTATCTGCATAGTAATCCAACCGAAGATCTTCAAACAACATTGTGCCACCAACTTGATCAACAAGAACTCCAGATAGCCATAGAGAGAAATAAACTCTCATCCACCAAAAGAAGGTAATCTTCCGTCATCAACCTAGAACTTCTACCACATGCTCCAAGATAGACCTGAACCAGAACCTCCTTACGTCTTCAACCAAGTACCCTTCTGCCCAAGAGTAATTTGTTCCAAGACACTCCTTAAGAGTAATCAAATGCCACTGTTTGATTATCTTGATTTCTCGAATCCACATATGATAACTACCAAATGCCACTTTTGATTGCCTCATCCTTCTTGAATTCAAATCTGAAACCAACCAAATGCCACTTTTATATTGATCTCACCCTTCTCCAGAACTCCCACAAGATACACTGATCCACAAATGAAATTTGATCTTTAAGTTACATGAACTACTTACTCTATAGCAAGCCATCTTGGATCCACCAAGCCTTAGACATGTAACATCTTCTCCTACTTGCAGCTCCCGCAAACTGCTATGAGACAGACCTTTTTGAAGCATCCATAACTTCCATTCTCCTGTAGATCAACTTATCTTAAGATGATGTGCCACATCACTAATTGAGATCCTGATGTTAAGCTTGATGTCAAAACATTTTGATACGACATCCAGCTGCTGAATTCAGCTCCTCCTTCTGCCACTTAGAATAACCTCCTCCCTTTAACAGAACCTCCTTCCTTTAATAGCCAAAGGAATTTGCCTCCAAGTCTCCACGATATTCCAAGCTGCTACGACAGGTTACTCCGAGATAAATCAGCCAGCCATCATGCCTAAACTTCAAGTCATAAACCACATAATTCCAAATAAAATGAATCCTGCAGCATCAAGTTCACATGACAACAAATGCCATTTTAAGCCGTTCACAAACCGTCAGCAGCAACAACAACAATCACGTTGCAGCCATACAATAGCTAGTTGATCCTACGACAAAAAATGCAATAAAATCAAACCTGCAAGCAAAAACAAATTGAAAAACCTTCAACCAAATATCAGGTCCCACAAGACATACACCTACTACAAAGCCTTCACCCACCCAGTAAGTGAACTGCACAAGACAAATAAAAATTCAGAATTTTTCTATCCCAAGGACCCCACACCGCAGCAAAACGTACAAACTGTATAGCTACCCCAAGCCATAACCCACCTTCTACAACCTTTCAGCTGCGCATATCATATATTCTCCAACACTGCACAAGAGAAAAAAAACAAAAATTCATTACTATCAGCAAAAACCGAGTCACAAAACAAATTTCCAGCTAGCAAATTGCAAATGGAAATTTATACGACATCAAAATTTTGATTGTTGCAGCAACCTTTCATCACTCATCACAACTTTCTTTCCAAATTTCCCAATTCACCCTCACGTTTTCTATAAAGAATGAGCCTCCACTCATTCATGAACTAATTTTTCACAAGCCAAGAAAACTCTGTCGTTTTTCCTCCCTTCTCCAATCCCCATCAAACTTCAATATCCTCTTCAACCGAACCAACCCTCCGCTCAACTTAACCTCTTTTCTATCTCAACTTTCATCACTCCCCATCATTCCCAACTCGTTCACACACCTTTCTTTCAACCCAAATTAAACCACAAAACCTGCAAATGACTTCCTCTTGGGTAGAGGTATAGGACAGTTGTACACGTACGACTTCCTATTGGGCTACCTGACAACGAGGCCCTGTATTCCTCAGATTCAATTTTCCCAACGTCAAGTGGGTCTTTCCCTTAACTTGTATGTCAACCGCCTTGTGCGTCGCCATCGACCTTAACCTTTACCTTAGGATCCCCATTTCCATTAGTTTAAACCTTTACACAATGAATAAAATCTTGATTCAACATCAAGTGGCCTTTTCTAAGTCAAAATTAATCAAATTAATTATACTTAGACACATTTCAATAAACGATGAAAAGGGAGCGGGGTGTAGTCAACTTATCCCCGAGAGTGAGAATCCGAGAGGTAGATTTCGTGATTTGAACTCTCGTCATCCTAAAATTAACCGACCTTTTCTCTCGCCCCCAGTGCGATCGAGACCTTCTCTTAACTGTAGTCAACGTATCCCCGAGAGTGAGGATCCGAAAGGTCGATTTCCTGATTCAAGCTCTTGTCATCCAAACAATACTTCAACTCATCAAATATTTCTTATCGCCGCCGTGCGATCCTTCAAAACTTTTCATAAACGTGAGATATGGGGTCTTGAGACGATGCAAAACATTGCTTCGTCTGTAACCTATTTGAGTCGAGATAAGTGGCGTGTTCCCCATGAATGTTGATATGTGGAAGTCCATTCAAAGTGGTGCAAGCGTCCGCTCCTCACCCGTTTGGGTAAAGCAATATTTTCTATCGAATGCGACTAAACATCTTTCGATAAAAAACAACAAACCATCCGTAGTTAGCCGAACTACGGACGCTCTGATTTCTCATTTGGCAATGAGAATACGTAGGCACGAGATCGCGATGATCTTGGCGAGCAACCTTTTTTTCTTTTCACCCTTTTCCTCGTAGTTCCCCAAACTACGATTGCTCTGACTTCCTCATTGCACTATGAGGGTACGTAGGCACGAGATCACGATGATCTTGGCGAGCACCCTTGGAAAACAAACCATCTAGTCCCTATTCTCTTTCCTTTCTAACAACTTGAGAAGCCTAACACTTAGAAGCAAACATTAACACGCAAACCTAGCCTAATGATTCCCGTTGAGTACAACGGACGTGAGAGGTGCTAATACCTTCCCCTCACGTAACCGACTCCCGATCTCAGACTCTTGGTTGTGATGACCATGTATTTTTCTTTCGTTTTAGGGATTTTATCGATATTTTCCCTTTCCCCTTATGGGAATAAATAAAGTTCGGTGGGGACTCTATTAGTCTAGCCCCGCGGGCGTACGATTGCGCCTCACGAAGGATTGTGCTTTTTTCGAGGTACGACAGCTGGGGACTTTCCCATCCTAAGTGAGTCAAGCCTAGTTAGGTTTCGTTTGTGTGTTTATGTTTGCTTTACTTGTATGGCTTTTCTTTATCCTATTGTTGTTATCTCTATTTGCTTCATTGTTATATAATATGTTGTTCAATTACCGCTGTGGTATTGGATTGTTACTCTGATTGCAAGAAACCTTGTGGGAAAGGCTTCTTACCCAAGCCTTGGGAGAAAACATAAGATGGGATGATGGTTGAGTAGTGTTGGTCCGGGAGAGGTAGATCTCGTAGGATCGACATGAAAACCTCGCTTAGAGTAGGTCCTTTGAGAATATTGGCGCCCAACATGTAGTTGTCCTAGGCCTCGATATTTGCATGAGGATCAGTTACTCTAAGGACCTTTGTAGAACCCTTAAGCCTTTGGCCTACTAGGGTCTATGGTCGCGTAGTGCGGGCCCCACGAGAGGTGGATCTCGAGGGTCGGTACGAAGAGCTCACTCAGAATAGATTCTCTCGATGGAGTTGAAGCCCGACATGTAGTTGCCGATGGCAACAAACATTCGTGTGAATTGATGACTCTGAGAACCTTGTCTAGAGCCGTAGTTGATGGTCACATAGTGTGGGCCCTTGAGAGGTAGATCTCGATGGTCGGTACGAAGATCTCACTTAGAAAAGGTTCATGTGATGGAGTTGAAGTCCGACATGTAGCTGTCGATGACAACAAACATTAATATGAACCCATGACTCTGACGTCCCTCTTAAACCTTAGAACATACCCGGTGAGAACCTTGTCCCGTGGAAAGAAATGAGCCTTATCCTTCATCTGTACTTCAAACTTATGAGATCATGTAACTGGAAGATTACGAATATTGCATCCATTTGCATATCATAGCATTTTCATTTGTATTCATCTCATTTGTATTGTATATCTTTCTTCCAGCCTGAAAAATCATTCTATCCTTTATCCATGACCAGCAAGGTGATTCCCGACATACGAACCATGTCTCAAGAAATGGTGTACAAGCTAGTGAGAGAACTAGAAGATTTGAAGCGGGAGATCAATCTGTTGAAGAGCAAAATGAATTGGGTCTTGGAAACCTTGCAATCTTTGTTTATAAAGGAGGGTCACTCCCTGCCAATTCCTGCAGCAAAGGGAGATAATTCTCTATGTTCATTTGGTGTTACTCCGAGTCAGGAGCCATTCCATATGGAAACTCCTCATTTGCCAACTTATGGCCCTCATTCAAGATGTCATCTCCAGTCTTTGACCGCCAAATCAGCAGATCAACCTCTAGTGGCTGTCTTCCCTCAAGAGCATCAGAGTCAGGATCAGGGGCAGAATCAGGATAGATGGAGCAAAAATCACTTTAAGTCGATTCCTGTATCATACAGTAAACTCTACTCGCATTTGGTTCGAAATTCATTGGTAACTCCTCGACCCATCGAGCATATACCGACCCCCTCTCCGCTGTAGTACAATCAAAATCTAACATGCGAGTATCATGAAGGGGCTATAGAACATGACTTGGATACTTGTCGTGCGCTGTAGTCTAGAGTCAGGCGGTTGGTCAACAATAGGAAATTAATCTTCGAAGAAGACCATCCAGAGGTGAAGTGTGAGTACTATACTGGAGCAGTAGGACATTTTGTCGAGGAATGCAAGAGTTTTAGGCTCAAGGTGCAAAAGTTGATCCACGCAGGATCACATACCCTCAAGGGAGAAAGCCTTGATACAAATGTCTTGATTCCTGAACCATGTGGTAAGAAAGGCAAGAGACCTCTGAAACCCCTCAAGATCTTTTACCACAAGGAAGAGACAGTAGATGTGGTTGGCAAGATATCACAATTTCCATGCAAGAGCACTGAGATAGCGCCACAAAGCTGTGATACTACGGTTCATGTAAGTGAAAGCAAAGGAAAAGTGGGATGTATATCTGAGAAGGCTGCAAGAAGAGAATTCATAAGTTTTCATGTTAGTCCCAACAAACATGCAGACCCCATCATTGGGGTGGTCAAAGGTGATCAACCAGTAACACCTAGGGTCTCACTCCAGCAGTCATGGCTAAAGAATTAGCGGACTAAGGTTCCCCGTCAGCATCAACAAGCGCCTGTAGTGCCACCTTATCAATAGCCAAAAGCTTAGTTTCCTCATCTACAAGGTGCTCATAACCAGTATAGGGGACAAAAGGGTAGATCCCCCCTTTTTATCCGATCCCAATGACATACAATCAGCTCTATCCTTCTCTTTTGGAAAAAGGACTAGTGGTTCCAAGGGCTCTAGGATCTCCTCCTGATCCTATACCTCTATGGTATAATCCAAATGAGCATTGTCCTGGACATGATTTGGAGGGCTGTCATGCTTTGAGGCATAAAGTGCGAGAGTTGATTGATCTGAAGATTTTATCCTTCCCTGATAATATCCTGCATTTTGTCCTTTCGGTTCATGGAACGTGAAGTGTGAATCAAGATTCTAAAGTCATTGCCTAAAGTCTGAGGATCAGACCATGGAGTTCAATTCCCTAAAGCTGACAATCATTTGGTTGTTTTAGCACTTCATTGTAATTTCTTTGCATGTTAGACGCTATTTGGTTTTAAACATTGTTATTTTCTTGTAATGGTAATATTAATGAAGTGATCATGCATTTTATGAATTAATCATGCCGCGTTCGCTCATTTTTCTTCATTTATATAAAAAAAACAAAAATATATCCATATAGCTTTCGTCCATTTTCTTTATTAAACGATTGTTTTAGCAAAGATTGGAGGGAGGATGATGAAAACTGATACCCATAATTGTTATTGGTATGCTTTCAAATAAAATCCCACTAATGATATACAGTCATTGTTTCAAATCCCCAAACACTGGAGGTATAAGGAATTAGTCCCTAGTTAACCACTTCAAGCCTAGAAGTAGGAGTTTCCTTCGGATTTCTAAACCCTTACGCTTAACCTGGGGCATGGGTAGTTGTTCAATTAATTTGACTACACACTATCAAGATGAAACTTCCCATATGGGGATCAACCACAAGATATTCTTTATACACGCCTTGAAGTGTTGTAAAAATCAGTAAAAATCAAAAGTTATGTCGGTTGTTCCTCAATGACCAATGACTTAACAGTCATATTCCCTCAGCAACACAAAAACAAATCATCAAAAAAAAATATAATAAGAAGCCCGCTAAGTCGAACACCTCAAGAGAAGACTTAGGAAAAAATCAAGGCTATCCTGATGGACTTGAAAAGCAAAATCAATCCATGAAAAAGTTAGAGATCAAATAAAAATAAAAAGCAAAAGAGGTCTTCAAGCCCTCAACAAAAAAAAATCCAGTGGTGACCATATCAAAATTAAAAGGTCATTAACATCCATCAAAACAGAATAAGGTGACTTCCATTTCAAGAAAATCTTAAATCATCATCTTCACTCTCTTACACCATCAAACTCTCTTAGAAGACGAGTGTGTCAATTTAACTAAACGTAGGACTGGAGATCATCATGAAGAAGGGGTGGAACAAGCTTTGAGCTTTATATCTTTGTTTCTATAACCGTGAACCAGACCACATTACAACCCTAAAAATACCTAATTGAGGCAGGGTTTATTCTGAAAGCATACTACAGCAAGGTTGCGTAAACTGACTCCTACAAGATTTGCTAATTTTCTTCTTGTTGTATCTGTTACACCAGCTAAATCATCATTGTGTTTGGACTAATGGTCCATTCGTTACACACTATCACATTATTCCAATAATGATTAATTTTTTCAAAACTTGCATGAGCATCGCATTAAAATTACCATTTGTGAATGAACAATTTTGACTGCAAGTCAGTGCTTGACATCAGGGAAATTCTATCAAGGAGCAATCTAAGAGGGCTTGGTCGTCCAACAAAGTTGACCAGAATCAAGATCAAATCATAACCCTATGGGTCAGAGGCATTGGCATCCAGTGACTATGGAATCAGTCAATCTATAGTAAGTCCTTAAACATCAGTTGATTAAGGGAAAAATCATTCAAGTATCGATTGATCAGAGCAAGGCATCTCAAGACTCTACCGTCTAAGGGCAGGCCACCCAGAAGCTCTTTTGATTAAGAGAAAATCCCTTCAGTGCTCAATCAGCACAAGTTAAGTCGCTTCAAAGCTCATTCTGGGGCAAGCTACCTTAAGAGTGCACAAAAGCCAATCGCTCCAAAAGTCGAGTAACTAAGAGAAATTGATTCACGACTCAGACTGGGGCAGATATTGTCCAACCCTCCAAAAGGCGGTCAACATATGTCTACCATCCCAAGAATTGGATAATCAGAGGTAGACCATTTCAAAGTTCAAGATATTGGAGCAAGCAACTTCAAAGTCATGACAAGCTATTTCCAATTTCCTTTAAAGGAGAACACTTTCAGATACCCAACAATCTGGGGCAAGATGAGTCACAGGCTGGGGAAAGGTGTGCTACAGAGGGGGAGGTCCTCTCCATACCTTCAAGCTGCTTAAGCATGGAAGCCATACGTCAATAACTTTTGAGTTCAAGATGAGTGTCGGGGAATCATGCCATCACACCCCATCAAATGACCTTTTACTTTCTAACAGACCAGAGGCATGTGCTGCCAAAGACCTATTCATCCATTACCCATGTCTGGGGCATCTTTGGAAACCTGGAAATCATTGCATAAATCATTCCCATGTATTAGTCACGTAGCTTCGCTCTAGCGTTAAGCCATGCATATCATCGAGCATATGCCCATTGCATGAGAACAACTTCAAAACCAATTTTCGTCTGATAAACCATTTGTCATCCAATCAGTCTTAAACACCAGTTCCCTCCTGGTAATCTATCATCCAAGACCAGTTCATCCATTCTGTCTTGTGTATCCTTAAATCATAGTCCATCGATCACAGACATATTCAAAGTCCAACCTTGTTGGCATTCACTCAAGTAGATACTTGTCAAAGTTTATCTCTTTTGTCGATCTGAGGTTTTTCTAGATCATATACCAGATAAGTCATAGTTTCAAATACCATCTTGTCTGACAAAATTTCCAGGTATTCTTCAAATGTCATGTTGTCAAGTTTTACTGTAATTTTGGTTCTGTGCGAATTCGGAACCCGTTCTTTTGTACTCTATGCGAATCCGGAGTCCTTTCTATTTTTAGTTCTGTGCGAGTTTGGAAATTTTCTTTTTATACTTTTGAGAGAAGCATTAACCCTCCTTTTTTATATACTTTGTGTCAATCCGGAGTCATTTCCTTCGATTTAAAGTCTTTTTTTTTACTCTTTGAGAACCCTGATTCATTTTAAATGTTTATGTGAGAACTTGTAACCCATATCTTTGTTCTGTGAGAAGCCGAAACCTTTTTTTATACTCTGTGAGAACACGGAGTCTTTTTAGATGGTTATGTGAGAACCCGAAACCTATATCTTTGTTCTGTGAGAAGCCGGAACCTTTTTTCTGTACTCTGTGAGAACCCGGAGTCATTTTAGATGGTTATGTGAGAACCCGTAACCTATATCTTTGTTCTGTGAGAAGCCAGAACCCCTTTTTTCTTTACTCTGTGAGAATCCGGAGTCATTTTAGACGGTTATATGAGAACCCGTAACCTATATCTTTGTTCTGTGAGAATCCAGAACCCTTTTTCTGTACTCTGTGAGAACCCGGAGTCATTTAGATGGTTATGTGAGAACCCATAACCTATATCGTTGTTATGTGAGAAGCCGAAACCCCTTGTTTCTGTACTCTGTGAGAATCTGGAGTCATTTTAGGTGGTTATGTGAGAACCCGTATCCTATATCTTCGTTCTGTGAGAAGCCGGAACCCCTTTTTTTCTGTACTCGATGAGAACCCGAAGTCATTTCAGATGGTTATGTGAGAACTCGTAACCTATATCTTTATTCTGTGAGAAGCCGGAACCCTTTTTCCGTACTCTGTGAGAACCCAGAGTCATTTTAGATGGTTATGTGAGAACCCGTAACCTATATCTTTGTTCTGTGGGAAGCCGAAACCCTTTTTCTGTACTCTGTGAGAACCCGAAGTCATTTTATGGTCATGTGAGAACCCGTAACCTATTTCTTTGTTCTGTGTGAAGCCAAAACCTTTTTCTTTTACTCCGTGAGAACACGAAGTGATTTCAGATGGTTATGTGAGAACCCGTAACCAATCTATTTGCTCTATGAGAGGCCAGAACCTCATTATTTACTCTGTGAGAAACCTGAGTCATTTCAAATACCTTGTGAGAATCCGAGGTGTTTCATTTACAATTTCCTTTTGCTCCGCAAGTATCCAGAGCATACTTGTCACCACCATTTGTCAATAATCTTTGGTTTGTTTCGTGAGAAGCCAGAATTAACCATTTTTTCCTCAAGTATCCCCAAGTGAGTCAGTCTACCTTACTTTATTCAATCCCCAGCAAACTTCATTGTTAGTCATCTCCATAATCCCCACAGAGTAATTTTCATATTCCAAACCAATAGAATAGAGTCCTGCATACATGCACCACATATTATATCATGTTATATGCATTCAGGATCAAAATTTGGGTCTTCTCAATATTTAACTATATCTCACTGTGATCATATGAAGAATAGCATTCTTCATACTCTCTAGTTAAAGATATATAAATAGGGGCAACTGTTACACCCTAATTTGACCCTGAATCACCGATCATGCATATCATAACATTCCCATCATCTGTGCATCAAATCCGTCATTCAGGTCATCTAACCATTGGGCAGCCAAGTACGTGTCTTTCTGCTTCCTAAGCTCAAGTCTTGCAAGATTGAATCAAGGATCAGACGAAGTTATCAGGTCAAGTGTATGGGCAGTGTTAACTGAGTTCAGTGGAAGTTTGTCCTAATCTTGGGCGAAGAAGTGGTTTGCTTCAGTATCAAGTTATCAGGCTATAGCAAAGGCATTTGTGGCATGGTTGAGGAATCATCAGAATTCAGTTCACTTAGGGTTTTGATGCAGTAGCAACACAATTCATATTTCGAGTCACCTGTGTTATGGATCACGGTGAAGGCAAGGAAAAGTCAGACTCAAGTGATCCAGATTAGGGTTTGTGCCAAGTCGAGGTTTATCTGTTGAAATCCAATGGCAGAGCCATTAAAAGTCAAGGCACTTGGTCAATATTTCAAGTCATTTGCAAATCCTGATTAGTTAGTTCATGTTTCTTTTCATGGGAGAAATTGAGTTTTCTATCCAATTCAAGTTTCAATTCAAGTTTCAATTCAAGTTTCTATCCAATTCAAGTTCAAGTTTCAACTTTTTAATCCAATTCAAGTTCAATTTCATTTTAATTCATGTCTCAAAGTTCAAGTGTCCAATTTCATTCCAATTTCAATTTCAATCATTCCAATTTTCTTTTCAAGTTCAAGTTTCTAATTCAAATATCAGTTTCAAGTCTAATTTTCAAATCAAATTTTCATTCAAGATTCCACTCAAAGATTTTTAACACATTTCAAGTTCATAACCTCCGTTCGAATTCTTTCCAAATTAACCATATTCAAATTAATTTCAATTGTCTAATTAATGTCAATTTTAATTCAAATTTCCAAGTATCATAACCAAGTTCAATTTCCATTCAAAAGATAGTTACAAATTTCTTTCCAATCTTACTCATTTCACATCAATTTCAAAAATTCAAATCCAAGTTCAATCTCAAGTTTCAACTTTAATCCAATTCAAGTTTCAAGTTTAATTCCATTTTAATTTCTCTCGAATTTCAATCAAGTTTCAAGATTAAAACTCAAGTTCATGATCAAGTTTCAAGTTTTAAATTTCATGTTTTTATTCCATCCAAAGGTCATGATACAAGTTACCATTCATTTTAAGTTCAATGTAAATTCCAATCAAGTTTAAATTTAATTCCATTCATATCAAGTCCAAGTTTCAATTCCATTCAAGTCAAGCTCATTTCAATTTTCCATTTAATTTCAAATTGTCAAAATGAAAATTCAATCCATGTCAAGTTGTAAATCATTTCCAAGTTACCATTCATTTCAAGTTCAATGTAAATTCCAATCCATGTTCAATTTACACAAGTGAGATTCACGAGTCCACCACAAAAAATACATAAGTTCATTACACGAGCTATACAACAAGGAATAAGAATAACAAGGCCCGTGAACCAAATTATGCCTAAAACACCATGACCCCACCTTTACACAGCTCCTAGCCACAGCCAAAGCAATTTGCCTCCAAGTCTCCACGATATTCCAAGCTGCTACGACAGGTTACTCCAAGGCAAATCACCCATCCATCATGCCTAAAATTCAAGTCACAAACCACACAATTCCAAATAAAATGAATCCTGCAACATCAATTTCACATGACAACAAATGTCATTTTAAGTCGTTCACAAACCGTCAGCAGCAAGGACAACAATCACGTTGCAGCCATACAATAGATAGATGATCCCACGACAAAAATAATACAATAAAATCAAACCTGCAAGCAAAAAAAAATTGAAAAACCATCAGCCAAATACCAGGTCCCACAAGCCATACACCTGCTACAAAGCTTTCTGCAACACCCCATATTATTTAAGTGCTCAATTGGATAACAGATGAGATCAGATGAGCTTTTGTGTATTCTATCTTTGGATAATTGGATTAATGGATTCCTCTAAGTACTTTAAGTGTTATCAATTGGGATCAATAGAGCAACTAATGAGCTCTGAAGAGATCACTTATTTAATAAAGGAGACAGATCAATAATTATTAGTTTAAGAGAAGTTTTTAAAATAACTCTAATAATTGATCAATTGGTGTTAGACGATAAAATATCAATCTGAGATATTTTACTCTATTGGATTATATGATATAATAAGCATTATATATATATATATATATATATATTGGAAAGAAAAAAAAGATAGTAAGAAGGAGAAGAACAAAATAGGAGAAAGAGAGAAAAAGAGAAAAAAGAGAAGAGAAGAAGAAATCCATGGAAGAAGAAGGGAAAGCTTGGATCATTGTTCTTCATCTTCTTCAACCTCCTCTTCGATTATCTGGTGGGTTCTAGTTAGACACTTTAAGTTCTAGAAATATATGTTTAGAACTTAGGTTAGATTTGAGAGAAAATGATTAAACGGATAAATCAATGAAATCTAACAGATGAAACGCGAAATAAATTGAGTATTATAGTCGATTTATGATTGGGGTTGATAGAGTATGAGTTGGAAGTGATTGGGTGAAGAAATGTGAGTTTTGGCCCCAAATGACCTATTTCTGCGTTGCTGGGAATTTCTGGATTCGCGGGTTCGCTTAGCGAATCAAGGCGAAGGGGAAGGCGAATGCTCTCCTGGAGTTTGCAAAGCGAACTTTGTGTTCTTTTCATTTTGTTCTGTTCGCCAAGAGGTTCGCAAGGCGAAGGGGAAGGCGAATGTTCGCCTGGAGATTCGCCTAGCGAACATGACCGATTTTCCCATTTTGTTTCCTTCATAACTTTTGAACCATGATTTCGATCGAAGCATTCTTGGTATCGTTGGATGAAGGCTTCTTGGTATCGTTGGATCAAAGTGGTCAAATGAGGACTAAAGGCTAATGTGGGCTAGAATTATTGAATACAATTATGGTTGTATGTGAAATCACGAAAATCGTAACCATTTCCCCATTATGTTTCGTTTCATGAGTAACGAGCTCCTCTGGAATGATTGCACGATTACTTGGTAGGTTTAATTCCCAATGTTATAGTACGAATGTAACCTATATGGTAAAGAGACTTGTTACGGTGTACGGACCGTGTGAAGTGACGAATTAAGGTGATAACATGTCCCTTAGTTCCGAATCCATCTCGTATGCCAAGTAATCTACGAGGATCCATGAATCTTTCTGACTTCTAGACGAGAAAAGGGGATGCCTTGATAGGGTTGATGATAGTGACAACTTTTGAGTTAACGGACTCAATAACATGTTTCCATATAGTGTGAGATTGTGAGATTGTGAACTCGAAGTCATTTCCCTTCCCTTGGACTTGAGTTAGGATTTGGTTAGAACCCTGTAAAGCCGAGAGAATCCATAAGATTGGGATCTAACTGAGATTTAATATCTCACCCCATTGTTGTTGTTATTTTTCAGGCGTTGTTTGCAGGTATGATTTACAAGTGGAGCTATGTTTGGATGTTTCAAGAGAAGCTTAGTTGAGCTTTTTCTGTTGTGTATTATTTTCTTGTACAATGAGGAATATTGTACCTTATTCTTAGATTTTCTTGTTTTGGTTAATTTCCATGCCTTGTACCATAGGTTGTATTTATGTATTAGAAATGACCAAGTATGTGAATTATGCCATTAGGCACCTATGATTGTGTCAGTACCAAATAAAACACTTGTATGATATTATTTTAGATATATACTATACAGGGCGTTACACTTTCACCCACGCTGCAAGTGACCTGCAAAAGACAAATAAAAATTCTGAATTTTTCTATAGCAAGGACCCCACACCGCAGAAAAACGTACAAACCGTACAGTTACCCCAAGCCACAACCCATCTTCCACAACTTTTCAGCCGCGCACATCATATATCCTTCAACACTGCACAAGAGAAAAAAAACAAAAATTCATTACTATCAGCAAAAATCGAGTCACAAAACGAATTGGCAGCTAGCAAATTGCAAATGGAAATTTGCACGACATCAAAATTTTGATTGTTGCAGCAACCTTTAATCACTCATCACAACTTTCTTTCCAAATTTCCCAATTCACCCTTACATTCTTTTTAAAGACGGAGCCTCCCCTCATTCATGAACAAGCTTTTCACAAGCCAAGAAAACTCTGCCATTTTTTCTTTCTTCTCCAATCCCCATCAAACTTCAGTATCCTCTTCAACCCAACCAACCCTCCGCTCAACTTAACCTCTTTTCTCTCTCAACTTTCATCACTCACATCATTCCCAACTCATTCAAACACCTTTCTTTCAACCCAAATTAAACCACAAAACCTGCAAATGAACCACACCCAAATCTTCTCAACCCAACCTTCTTCATTGTTTCAAAAATAGAAACAGATCCAGAAAAGAGAGGAGAAGTAGAGAGAACAACCCAGAACGAGAAAAATGAATCAAAAGGGAAAGAACCGAAAGTAGAGAAGGAAACGAGGAGAAATCGAATAGAATCGAAACCTTTCAAGCCTGAACGAAGGAAGAAAGGGCGTGGATCTGCGTAATCAAGGTTGGAGACAGAAGTTTTTTCTTCAATTCATTTCACTTGCTTTCGATTTGTTTGTTGTTGTTGTTGATGGGTTCAAGAACCTGATACGCGGTGATGAGAAAGAGAGTTTCGTCTCTTCTGTTTGTGTTGTTTTTTTTTTACTTTTGTTAATTCCATTCTTGGCCTTTTTTGTTTAGTATGTTGTTTGGTGGGCCTAGCCCATGATGTAGTTCAGAAGCACATCATCTATTACATGGCGCACCCCTCCCTCTTCTTTTTTTAATTTATTTCTTTTTATTTGTTTTCATATCATTTTAACATTTTACTTTCTAAATTTTAATAAAATGATTTTTATTATTATAATACTAATCTTTTATTTAATTATTTTTGTATTAATCCTATTTCTATGATTTACTTCATTATTGTTTATTTATTTCCATTTCGATTTCATTTTTAATTTAATTATTGGTCAGTGATATAACAAAAGGTCATAGATGAAAATCTTGATCAACATGAGACCATTTTCTTTTTTCAATGGTCAATGAAAGTCAAATATCATAGATTATCGATTTCTCGATTTAAAATCATAACTAAGACGAGACCATTTCGATTCCATTTCATTTCTCATTATCTTCTTTTATTTTCATTTTCGATCGATGAAATCTTTTTATTCACGAATGTTTGTTATTGAAGCGATTAACCTTCATTATTTCAAATCTGTAGTGAGTGATCATCGAGGTCAATTTCTATACTTTAGGATCGTGATAGGTTACCTTCGATTAATCGGCGAAAGTTTGTGATTAAGGCGAGACCATCACCTTTTCTTTTCGTGTGGCACGATTTCATTGGAGAATGATCCTAAATATCATTTCTCCATCGTGTTTTAGCACAAAGATCAAATGCGCGATCTTCTATAGTGTGATCTTCGTTATAGATCGTGCTAGGATGGTTTAGCGCTACATATCCCGTATCAGAAAATGATTCTTCGTGGCCCAACCCTATGTTTGAAAGCCCAAGGATGGTTTTAACCATCGGGGATCATTCGTTTTAACGATTAACAATTAATCACTAACCACTAACTTTAATTTCAGTCAATATATTCTTGATTTTATTTTCCTTCAAATATTATCTTGATTATTATCATATTGTTCATATCTTGTTCATACATTGTTCATCTAACCCTCTTCTTGTTTCTTATCTCTTTCTTAATCAAAACACAATAAAATTATCTAAACCCTAAAATAATCAAGTGGTGGACTGTTGGTTACTTTGTCGAGCAACGGAGTTGATACATTGGACAAAAACCAAAGCAAAGGAGCTACATATTGTGGTTATCTCTATTCCCTCTTACTTTAGCTTAGGACACTTGCACACGTCCGACTTCCTCTTTGGCTACCTGACAACGAGGCCCTTTATTCCTTGCATTCAATTTTCCCTTGTATCTTGTACCCCACTCCCTTTGGTTGTAGTTCTTTTATTTTCTCGCTTTGCGTGGTTGTGGTTTCGTACCAGGAGTACCCTTAGGGACTAAGATCGACCAAACCCTTTCGCAAGCCCTTGATCCAACGTCAAGTGGCTCTTTTCCTTAACTTGTAAGTCGATCGCCTTGTGCGTCGCCATCGACCTTACCCTTTACCTTAGGTTCCCCATTTCCATTAGTTTAAACCTTTACACAATGAATAAACCCTTGATTCAACATCAAGTGGCCTTTTATAAGATAAAATTAATCAACTTAATTATACTTAAACACTTTTCAATAAACGATGAAAAAGGAGCGGGGTGTAGTCAATGTCTCCCCGAGAGTGAGAATCTGAAAGGTAGATTTCGTGATTCGAACTCTCGTCATCCTAAAATTAACCGACCTTTTCTCTCTCCCTAAGTGCGATCGAGACCTTCTCTTAAATGTAGTCAACGTCTCCCTGAGAGCGAGGATCCGAAAGGTAGATTTCATGATTCAAGCTCTTGTTATCCAAACAATACTTCAACTCATCAAATCTTTCTCATCGCCGCCATGCGATCCTTCAAAACTTTTCATCAACGTGAGATATGGTGTCTTGAGACGATGCAAAACATTGCTTCGTCCATAACCGATTTGAGTCGAGATAAGTGGCGTGTTCCCCATGAATATTGATATGTGGAAGTCCATTCAAAGTGGTGCAAGCGTCCGCTCCTCATCTGTTTGGGTAATGCAATGTTTTCTGTCGAATGCGAATAAATATCTTTCGATAAAAAACAACCAACCACCAATAGTTAGCCGAACTATGGACGCTATGATTTCTCATTTGGCAATGAGAATATGAAGGCACGAGATCACGATAATCTTGGTGAGCAACCTTTTTTCTTTTCACCCTTTTCCTCGTAGTTCCCCGAACTACGATTGCTCTGACATCCTCATTGCACTATGAGGGTACGTAGGCACGAGATCACGATGATCTTGGCGAGCACCCTAGGAAAACAAACCATCTAGTCCCTATTCTCTTTCCTTCCTAACAACTTGAGATGCCTAACACTTAGAAGTAAACATTAACACGCAAACCTAGCCTAATGGTTTCCGTTGAGTACAACGGATGTGAGGGGTGCTAATACCTTCCCCTCACGTAACCGACTACCGAGCTCAGACTCTTGGTTGTAATGACCATGTCTTTTCCTTTCTTTTTAGGGGTTTTATCAATATTTTCTCTTTCCCTTTATGGGAATAAATAGTTAGGTGGCGACTCTATGAGTTCATCCCCGCGGGCGTGCGATTGCGTCTCGCGAAGGATTGTGCTTTTTTTGAGGTACGACAGAAGCAGGTGCTGGATAACAAGTATTGTAGATGCAAAATTTGGTTTTGTTTACTGCAGGTTGGTGGTCTGGTAAGGAATGTCTCGTTGTGGATGAGAGACTTGCTGAAGATTGAAATATTCACTTCATTTGATGCTTTCTTAAGCAATCTGTCTTGCAAATTGGGTGACATATCTTTAGTCTCCTTTTGGCACGCAAGATGGCAAGATGCGAAACCATTAAGAATCAATTTTCCCGCCCTGTACTCCATTTCAGGTCTGCAATTTGGATCTGTTAAAGATCATGGTGGCTGGTGTAGCGCGGTTTTTGTGGTTTCGAATCACTATAGCTTTGGTACTACAGTTCGATTAAATTTTTATCCTATTGAAGCTGATGAAGGAGGGGAAATAGATGTCTCCAATTAACCCTGCTTGCATACTGAAGTTAAACAGTTAAAACTGTTGGTTTACAGCTGCGACTTTAGTTCGTGGGTCTCTCTCTGCTTATTTTGTTCAGAACGAAATACCGGGATTGTTCATGGGGAATTTGTTGGGATACTGCGCTAGATTGGCTGGAGGTAGGGGACTTTTGGGTTTTTTGATTAGTGTGCTCGCTAAGATTCTTTTTCAATCTTATGCCTACGTATTCCCGGGATAGGGAAATCAGAGCGATCATAGTTCCTCCTATTCCATGGGAGGAAATGGTGTTTTGGTGTCTTGTTCAAAGCCCAAGACATGAAGCTAAAGGTGGTTTATATCTTGTTCAAAGCCCAAGATGTGAAGCTGAAGGATCTATTTGTATCTTGTTCGAAGCCCAAGATATGAAGCTAAAGGGGTTTGTCTTTAGAGAGAATTTGTCATCTCTAAAGAGGGGTCTGTTTGTCACAACTGTGTAGCACCCCAAAATTTGCCCTTTTCTTTTTTTTACCACTAACTGGCTTATGCTTCATTTATTTGCATTTTAGCTAGTTCATGCATATCATTGGGTTCTTTGGTTATGGGATCAAGGTTCTTTGATATTTGACAGTTAGAACCGTCTCGATATTTTTTGCAACTTTTATGTTCGGCTCGGAAGCCAATTCATCAAGGGAAGTGGCGGAAATTAATTATTTATGGAATTTCGATTTTTGCTGGTTAACTATGCCTGTGGTGTTCAAAGTTCACAACTTCTTATTGGATCAACATTTTTGAGTGATTCCTATGCCAAAAGTTCCGTCTTGATATCCTCTCCAACTTTCTTGTTTTTGGCAAAAGCTAATTGTTTGATGAAGATCTCCGAATAGGCGAATTCTCTGAGTCGATACAGCAGAAGAACAGTGAAAAATAGTGCTGAGCCGGTGTATTTCGGACACTAAAAAAATTCATAACTCTTAGTTCGTTCGTCGGATTGATGCCATTCTGGTGCCTACAATTCCGTTTCAATGCCATCTTCGTGTCGAATGTTAAGTAGGAAACAGTTCCGAGCGGAAGGACTCCGAAAGTGCGAATTAACAGTGGAATTTATTGATGTGGTTCACTGTCTGTCAGATTTTGGAAAAATCATAACTCGGTCAATTTTTATCGGATTGTGTCCTTTCTTGAAGTGCGGGTTCACAACTTTTATCCTCTTAAAGTTCAAAGACAAGCTCGGGTTTGAACGGTCCTCCGAAGATCATCGTTTTGGTTTATTTCGCAAAACAGAAATGTTGAACCGAAGAAAAAGGTTGAAAGTTGTTTCACGGGAAAATTCATATCTCACTCGTTTTTTGTTCGATCGCGCTCATCTTTTTACACAAGGTCACTGACTCGTAGATCTACAACTTTACTGACAAAGTCGAGTAAATATTCTTCTCCTAAAGACATGAGCTTGTCACGTTTCTGAGTAGCAGACGGTAAATAAGCTGAAAAAATGACTTTTGAAAGTGACGTCTCGCCGTTTAAACGTATCGAACTCATTTAATTTGGATCGAATGACCTCCGATCTTTTTGCGTTGCGTCCGTGACTCAGACGCGGACAATTTCGTAAGAGGCTAAGAGTCAAAATTTTGTACCGAGCAAGGTGTTATTTCCACTTAAGCTGCCAATAAGCTAGAATTTTACCGTTTTACCTCATTTTTCCACCACACTATATATTCAAAATTCTCTCTCATTTCCCTCCAACTTCATTCATAATTCACAAACACCAAAAATTCTTATTTGACTCTCTCAAAGATCAAATCAAGTTCTCTCAACTTTTTTCTTAAGAACACAACAACAACTTCATCAATCTTCAAGAACACTCAAGAACGCAAAGTCTCCGATCGAGCTCCGACCACCTCCAATCAACCGCGATCGCCTCCCCCACTCCCGCCGGACCACCGCGCCGACCTCCCTAGTTCCTGCCAGCCACCGCGCGCCGGCGAACTCCCTCCTCTCCACGGATTCTTCATCAATTGCTCCTCCGATCTACTTTTCGGTAACAATTCTTGAATCTTTCGCTTCATTATTTGTTAATTGTTGAGGTTTGGATTGAATTAAAGTGAATTTGATATTGTTGTAGCTTAGGTGTTTGATAAAATGCTTAGGTGAATACTTGAATTCAAGAATTGTGATAATTGATGAGTGAATTAATTGTTTGATCATTGATTTGAGATAGATATTGTGGAGATTTGTTGAATGTTCTTGAACAATAGTTGTTGAATTTATTGATTCTTGAAGTAAGTTGATTATGAGCAAACGTGGAATTGGATGATTTCATTTGAATTGTTGTGTTCCGCGTGTCGAGACTAATCCGGTTCCATAATTGTTGATATTCAATTTGCATCAAGAATGGATTAACTGTGGAATTGTTTGATTGTTGTGTGTTAATGGATCGCGTGTCGAGAATTATTGATTCGCATTCTTAATGGGTGATTTTGCTTGGTCTACATGTTTAAAAGTCGCGTAATCGATGTGCATTAATTGTGTATGATCGTTGGCTTGAGCTTGGTGCATGGTTGCTTGAGAAATAAAAGTTCGGTTGTGTAGGAATGTTATCGTGTCGATTTCCCGTAAAAATGTGTTTTGGTCATAACTTCCTAACCGTGGCATATTTTTGCGAATGAGAATAATGTAACTTGACTTTGTTGATTATTTCGGAGCTGTTGGTGGACTTTTTAGTTGATTTCTGATAACTTCTTTTCTACTGTTTTGCTACTGCCAGCCGACGAAATCGGCCTAAAAGTCCTACTTCCGAGCAGAATTAATTCAAACCGAGTTCGTTTTTGAGTCCTTTGGCACGTTTGCGGTCAATCATGCGATTTTTGTTCAATTTCGAGTCGGTGATTTTTGACGCGTTTTTTTCAATTTAACGCTTTTAAGCTCCGTTTTGTGCGGATTTTGTTTTTCGACTTGCATTTGATATGTGCTTATGCTTAATTGTTGATTTACTTCTCGCGTGTCGAAGCTTAATCTTGAATTGCAAATTGTTGAGTTGTTGTGCATGATTGAAGCATATTTTGACTCTTATTTGTTGCATCAACTCATGGAACTTTGTTGTATGCTTGACATAAACCATTTTTGTTGAGAATCCTTGCATTTTGATACATGTATATGTTGGTATTTCACTTGGTTGAGTTTGTATGATCATTTGATGACGTCCGTGCAAATTTCATGCGATTTCGAGTGCATTTTTCATGTGGTTTCGGTTCTGCCCCGGTTTTGAAAATCACACTTCCACATTGATTTAATTCGAACCGATTTCATATTTGAGTCCGTTGGCACGTTTGCGGTGAACCATGCGATTTTTGTTCAATTTCGAGTAGATGATTTTTGACACCTTTTTGCCGATTCGACGTTTTTAAGTGCTATTTAGTGTGAAATTTGTGCGTTGACTTTGATTTGAAATGTGCATATGTTTGATAATCATTTGTGAACCTTTGTGCGCGAGTTTTCTTGATTTCGGCTTGAATTTGCACGTAATATGTGATGTTGCAACGTTGCTGCCCCGTGTTTGAAATGCTTGTTCCGGTGCATGTTCATGACTCGTATGCTCATCATTGTGATTGGTTTTGAGTTGTGATGCATAGGTGCAACCTCCGGTTGCACCTCCTTGTGGTTTCTAATGCTTTTGTTGAGTTTATGCAAGGTTTTCATGGATATTCCGACGACGGTTATGCACTTTGTATTCCACTTTATTTGTGGGATACCGCCTCGCCTGTGACATAATTACTATGCTATATACCGTTTGTTTGTTTGGATTATACTTTGTGCAGGTTGCATTTGTGTAGTCGCATTAGACTTGCGCGCTACGTGTGATTTATTTTCACACCGATGTTTTGACGATTATGCTTGTGCCAGATTTCTGACTCGCTTTTGTTTGCCTGATGGTGGCTTGCTCTCCAGGTTTCTTGTTCTGCTTGCGTTGCTATTTACGGATTGCTATCCGTTGGGTATAATTTCTTGAACCGATTTACTCTCTTTCCGTATTTTTTCTTTTGATGCCATGAGAAGTAGGATTGGGAGTCCGTGCCACTTGGCCGGCAATGCTGGAAGTCCTCAAAGGAGGCTCTGTTTGTGTTTGTTTACTACCGTTCCTAAGACCTCCAAAGAGGCATCCCATTCCCATATCCCCTTGTAAGACCTCCAAGAAGGCAATTGACGGAAGTTAGGGTTCGCAACCGACCCTCGTTATTCTAGTTGAGTCGTTCTTAGCTCTCATTACATGATTGAAGCTTTGAACATCACCTACTCTTGTTATCGAGTTGGTCAAGTGGAATGAGGGTTTAGCAATCAAACCCCCACGCCTTGTCTATAGCTCGCATTGACCAATGCTGATGCTTATGTGATCTGATTCACATCTTCCTTTCTTACTCTTCTCTCCATGGTTCTCGATACCATTGGATGAGCATCCCTATTTTTCACAGCTAGCTTGTTTGCCTCGGTTAATATGACCCCTTGGCTAAAGCTCCCCTTTTACTTTGATTGTGTGACATTATTGTTGACTGACACTGTTTACTCCTTCATTGCTTTTAGTCCATTTTGTGATTGATTTATCATGTGTTTACTTGTCTGATGACATGATCCCGTAGGATTCCTCGCTCCACTTAATTTTTGATTAAGTCAGGGGTAGGAGAGACATTAGGATAGCAATCCATGCATGCTAACTTAGGTAGATGTTTCCCCTTTCAAACTAAACTATAGGGCCACCTTTGCATGACAACATTAGGAGCAATTTAGTTTCCCCTTAGAGTTTCTCTTTTCCCCTTGAGTCCTCTCTTCTCATCTCATAACACTTCTAAAACACTTAATAAAGTTAACGTGTATTGCGCATGAGCCTTGTATGTGGGAAATGAGGAATGAGGGGTTTCCTCTCATTTTTATAGAGTGTTTGGTCGACGTTCCATCTTGGAACGATTTGCTAAGCATTCGTTCCAACATCATAGACTTCGGTGCAATGCAAGTTATGAACTAACTTCAATCCACTTCTATCTAAAAAACACAAAAACAAACTCAAACCTTTTCATCCTTCGGGATTGTTCAAGTTCAAACCATTTTCAGAAAAGGGCACGTTACTTCCGTCTCGTCGCAAACAGGCATCGACCCTAACTGCCGGACGCGAACTTAACGTCTCTCATAAAAAATACAGACTTGGTTAAGTCGAACTACGACTGCTTTGATTTCCTCCTTCTGGTTAGATTGAGGATACGTAGGCACAAGACGACGATGTCTTGGCGAGCAACCTCCCCCTAGTTCGTGTCCAAACTACGTTGACTCTGACTTTCCCATTGCACGAGGGAATACGTAGGCCTAGGACTCCGACGATGTCCTATCGAGTCACTTCTTTTTCTTTCCCTCTTCTTCCGTTTCTTCGTTCTTTTCTGTACCTATTCATTTTCCTTTCGAGTAGCAATGGAGCTCCACACGACGACACCCTTTGATCGAGATAACCAGCGTGGATCCCATCGAGTACGATGGACGCGTGGGGGTGCTAATACCTTCCTCTCGCGTAACCGACTCCCTTACCCGTTTCTCTTGGTCGCGAGACCATGCTTTTCATTTCCCCCAGGTTTATGCAGTGTTTCCTTTCCCTCTCTTGGGATAAATACACATTGTTGGTGACTCTGTTTCAGCGCCAGTTTCGCGTTTGTACTTGGATGAAAATCCCGGGAGCGACAGCTGGCGACTCTGCTGGGGACAAATTGACCTCTTACTGGTCCATCCCCTTTGCGAGTCAATCCTAGCGCTTGGTTGTTTGTTTTCATTGGGTGTTTATTGTGGCACTTTATTTTGTTGTATATTACTGTATTACTATTTTACTATTTTACTGTATTTGCCGCATTTATGGCATTGCATTCCATTATTATGCTGGACTGTGCTGTGCTGTACTGGATTTTCTGTTTGGCAGGTTGGGATTTCTAAGAGATAAGCCCACTACCCAGGCTTGAGCATACACATAGGTATTAGAGTGGATAGTCGTGACGCTTGCGTGGGAGTGACCATGTATTGCTGTTCACGAGACCCACAGCAAGACGAGGTTCTATCGGGAGCTATCTGCTACTGTATGTTGATACATGCCAGTGGATATTCTCTTGAGGAACTGTCGACTCTAGTGACCATTCCCGAGGACTCAGTTGCGGTACTCCTCCCGAGATGTGATAATGCCAGACCAGAAATGGCCAACCCATTACACTTCTCGATCCAAGGACCCAATGTTGGGAACTTGCTATAGGGTATCCTTTTTTAGGGGAATCAGTTGAGGCCTCCTCAATTGATGATGATGCCAAACCAGAAATGGTGAACGTATCATCATTTCTCGACCTGAGAGTCTGTGATATTGAGGATCCTCGCCTTTCTAGTACCCACATGTGAGAGGGGCGGGTTGTTTGCAGGTCTGCAGGTAACCTTGACTTTCAACCTACCCGGTATTTTGGTTTTCTTATCAGTGCAAACTTATCAGCCTGGTATTCTGAGATTATGATTATGCCGATATGCTGGTATTCTGGTATTCTGATTATTCCAGCACCCTGGCATTCTGGTATTCTGATTATGCCGATATACTGGCCTTCTGGTATTTTGATTATTCGGATATTCAGGTGTTCTGGTATTCTCTTCAGAGCAGACCTATGAACCTATTTAGACAGTAGCACAACACTTATCCAGAATTTGTGGAAGCCTTGATCCCATGTCTCTGCAGCAGTATCATCATAACATGTTTGCATACATGTTCTAGTATTTCCAAGGATCTTAACTTTGAGACTCATTGCTGATCATTTCCATCTATTTCTTGTTGTTTTTATGTGAAAAACTTGAATCAAAGCAGAATAATTCCTTGGAAATATTCCATCATGGGATTTGCATAGCATTTTCATACTCATTTGCATAACAGGTGTTTGAAGCTGGTTATTCTCATCCTGATCTGGTTCTCTTCAGAATTTCAGACTTAACTTTTCAAGGAAGCTGGAAGTTGACCATGGATCAAGTTCAAGCGGAGCTGAGGGAAATACGAAGCCAAATGGGGCAGTTTATGGGGGACAAGCAAGCCTTGATTCAAGACCAGAAAATGCTTAAGGAGGAGGTTAATCAACTGAATACTCAAATGAGCCTGGTTATGGAGGTCGTGAGGAATGTGCTCAGAAAGGATGGCAATCCCGTGCCTGAGGCTGCAGCAGAAATTGTCATTCTGCCCTTGCCTGTGGAATCTATCCCAAAGTGTGATCTACCTCACGAATTTTCTGCACAATCTGGAGTTCCGGAGTTTCCTTGTCACCAGCTACTTCCTGCCTCCCAAGACAATCCCAAGGAAAACAGTACAAACAGAAGCTGAAGAAGCCTGACCGGTATTTTGATCCACTACCTACATCTTATACCATGTTGTTTTAACAGTTGCTCAAACTGAATCTGGTAGAACCTCGTGCAATGGGTTCCCCTCCAGTAAAGCTCCCACATAGATATGATGTTAGTGCCCAGTGTGACTTTCGTTCAGGTGGCCCTGGACATACTATTGAGAGGTGTCGAGCCTTTCATCATAATGTGCAAGATTTAATCGAGGCTGGGGTCATTACATTCACTCCCGATGGTTTGCACATCAACTGAAGCCTCCTGAGTGAGCACTTAGATTGCGAGTATGTCATCAAGAGTAATAAGTCCAGACGGAGTCAAGTCTCCTCAACAATGGAAATCATCAGTTTCTTTACTGCATCTTCATATGTAGCGTTCATTTGTTTGTTTAAACATTGTTTGCATGTAAGAACTTGTTTGTTTTTTGAATGACAATCATAATACAATAAGCATGTTTTTCTTGAAGTAATCCATTCCTGATCATCCTTAAATGTTCATGTGCATTGCAATACTGACTTTCTTGCTTAAACTCTTTGAGGGAGGATAATGATTTGAAAACGAAAAAATCTCTAGAGTGTGCTTTTGAATAAGAACCATGTTGAGGATGTACATGCATTGTTTCGAACCCCCAAACACTGGAGATATAAGGGAGATAAACCCTCGTTAACCCCTTTGAGCCTTGAAGTAGGAGTTTCTTTTCGTATAAAAAAACCCTTACATTTAACCCAGGGGCAGGGTAGGCGTCAGTTAATTTGACCGAGTGTTCAAATTTCAAAAGGAGTGTGCATCTGAGGATCCATTACCTTCTATTCCACAGTCAATAGGTCAAGGATGTGAAACCACAATGGTTATCCATCAACAATCAAGGAGTGAGGCAGTCACAACCCTTTCAACAAAGTCAAGACAAGCCAGTGTCACACGATTTGTTCCAAAAAAAAAGAATAAAAAAAAAGGAAAAGGCCCGCTAAGTCGAAACTTGAAAACAAGCGACTTTGGCAAAAGTTAGGGCATCCCGCTGGACTTCAAAATCTAAAGATTCAAAAGAATCAGTCCAGGCAAAAATTAGGGATCAAAAAGCAAAAGAATGAGAAAGTGAAAAACAAAAGGATTACAAAAGAAAATTCTCGAGCAAGAACAAAGTCGTGTGACTACGAACAAAAGACAAAAGGGGTGACTGTCACTCCAAAACCTCATTGAGTCTCAAACCATCAGTTTCATGGGTTCCTTAAAGATCATAACATCCTTTTGAGAGGCGAGCGCTTGTGCAAATTAGCTGAACGTAGGACTGGAGAACATCACGAAGAGTGGGTGGGCACCAATAAACTTTGAGCCTTAAATCCTTTTTTCTCAAAACCGTGAACCAGGCCACGATACAACCCTCAAAAGTCCTAATTGAAACAGGGTTTATTTCGAGAGCGTACTTCGATGAGATAACGTTCCTGACACCTATGAGGTGTGCTAAAAGACGTTTGTTGGTATTGCATGTGCATGTTTTCTTTCATTCAAAAAATCAATGTCGTATCCTAAGCAGTGATTCGTTCACATGGCTCTGCGACATCTTTTCAATAAAGACTTCAAGATTAACATGTGTGCTGCATTTGAATAATCATATTCAGAATAAATATTTTCTGCGTGCATACATTTGTTTAACATCAAGGAAGCTTACATGGTGAACATCAGTCGAGAAGCTTGATCCTGCCAAGTTGAAATGTTTGAGGACTCCAGAGGACATGTTGCTGAAAGACTATGTGGGGCAAAGGTGTTCCCAGCCAGTTGTGTTGAGATGTAACCAATCTGGGGCAATCGCATCGAGAAATGTTTTCGAGGTTCAGCCAATCCGGGGCTATCACGTAGAGATCCGTTGAATTTCTTCAAAAGTAGTGTAATCAGGAGCAGCCACGCCGAGAAATCTCTTCGAAGTGTAGCCAAGTTGAGAAAGTCTTTTCAGAGAGCGGTCAATCATGGGCAATCGCATCGAGAAATCTCTTCAAAGTTTAGCCAATCTGGGGCAATCACGTCGAGATTCGATAATTCTCTCCAAAAGCAGTGTGATTAGGGGCAGTCACGTCGAGAAATCTCTTCGAGGCTCAGCCAATCTGGGGAAATCACGTCGAGATTCGATAAATCTCCCCAAAAGCAGTGTAATCATGGGCAATCAAGTCGAGAAATCTCTTCAAAGTTCAGCCAAACTAGGGGCAACCACGTTGAGATCCGTTGAATCTCTCCAAAAGCGTTCAAACTGGGGCAATTATGTCGAGATTCGATAAATCTCTCCACAAGCGGGTAATATGGGGCAATCAGGTTGATTTGAAAAATCTCTCTAAGATTAGTCAGGGGCAAAGTTTCTTCAAGACTCGAGGCAGGCCACCTCAAGAGTACCAGAAGTTGTCCTTTTCAAAAGATGACTAGTCAGAAGCACCTCTCAAAGAGTTTGAAGACACTGGGGCATTTTGAATGCTACGTCTTCTATAAAATCCTCTCGAGGTGGAATTCTTTCATAGACCTTGCAGTCCGGGGAAAATGGAGAATTAAATGAGTCGTTGTTCACTCATGATGATCAATGGGCAGTTGATCAACTCAGAAGCTTGAAACAGAGGTCATTCCCAGCATATGGCGTCTTTGATCTCTTTTCTCTAGCAGAATTCAATGGAGTTTATCTTCCCAACAGAGTAACAGAATGTCTCCCCTAGTAAGACATCAGGAAGTTTGATTTCCCCAGTGGAGTCCATGGTCATGGCTCTCCCCAAGCAGAAGTGGGTCCCTCAACAAGAAAGTTCTTCCTTGAGGTTGTCATCCCCAGCAGTATAGAAGATTTCCTCAGTCCCATGCAATGTGAAATGATGGAATGTTCCCAAGCAGTTTTGAAAATGGTGGAAAGTCGGAGTGTTCTCCTCCTCTAGAATATCAAATCGTTGATGTGGCCTGCAATTAAAGTGCAATGGTTATTGACAATTCAGACCCATCGGTTGTTCAGAGGTTATCCCCAGCTGGAGTTTTGGTTGATTTCAGTCCCCTAGCAAGTGTGTTGTCCCCTTGCAAGAAATATGGTTGATCTTAGTCCCTCAGCAGGTATTTCCTTCCTCCGTAAGAGTTCGTTTGATCTCAATTCCCCAGCAGCCAGGTCAGGAAGTTGTCATTTCCCCAGCGGAGTTCTATGGTTATAGTTATTCCCCAAGCAGACTGGTTCAGATGATGCCTCCCCAGAAAAGTCATCATTCCTTACAGTAATCTCAACGGGTTCGTCAGTTCAGAGCCCAGATCAGGAGATTAGGTCAATTTGTCTTCCCCATTACGGTTTGCAACCACGAAGTCAATCCAACTTGTTATCCCCAGCGGAGTTGCCTTCTTTTCCTCAGCATTTATTTTGCTAAGGAAACTCTTTGCATCTTGCATGTAGTATGCATTGCATCCTCAAAAACACGTAGCATTTCCATTCGAGATGGAGGATTACGCCATGGAAAAATTCAAACATATGCATGCGAAGCATAAGTTAGTTTTGGTACCTCGTGCAAGAGCCCAAAATTGTTTCCCTTCTATCAGATTGACAAAACCAAAAAGAATGCCTCTTTCATTCCCACCAAACATTTCAAAGCAGTACGATGGTTTCACTACTTTCCTCCCCAACAGAGTCTTATTCCTTTGTTTACGGATCTGTTGATCTTACATTTTAACCGTATCTCTTAGGAACCATTCCGGATAGGATTCCTTCCGCCATTCCCGATAGGCACCTTCTATGTTTTGAACCTTAGTCATTCCCAATAGACGTATAGGTCAACCTTATCTCTCAGGAACCATTCTGGATAGGATTCCTTCCGCCATTCCCGATAGGAACCTTCTAAGTTTTGAACATTAGTCATTCCCAATAGACGTATGGGTCAACCTTATTTCTTCAGGAACCATTCCCGATAGGATTCCTTTAGCCGTTCCCGACGGGCAAGCCGGAACCATTCCCGATAGGATTCCTTTAGTCATTCCCGACGGGCAAGCCGACACCATTCCCGATAGGATTCCTTTAGCCGTTCCCGACAGGTGACCATTAAGCTTTACACCTTAGTCGTTCCCGACTGGCCCATTTATCATTCCCAACAGGTAACACACATGCAAACTTTAGCTGTTCCTGACAGGCGACCTTTAAGTTTTAGACCTAGCCGTTCCCGACAGGCCCATTTACCGTTCCCAACAGGTAACACACAGGTTTTAAACTTTAGCCATTCCCGACAGGTGACCTTTGAGTTTTAGACCAAGCTGTTCCCGACAGGCCCATTTACCATTCCCGTATACCATAGGTTTTCAACTTTAGCCGTTCCCGACAGGGGACCTTTGAGTTTTAAACCTAGCCATTCCCGATAGGATTCCTTTAGCTATTCCCGACAGGCTTACTTTGACTGTTCCCGACTGGACCGTTTACCATTCCCGATAGGTAACCATAGGTTGTAAACTTTAGCCGTTCCCAACAGGCGCACCTTAACCGTTCCCGACAGGCACAATCTAGACTCCAACCGTTCCCGACAGGCCTTCTTTGGATTTCACTTGTTCTGGACTCTTTTTCACAGATATCTTCTCCCACAACTGCTGTGTTTGTCATATATCCATTCTTTTTACCCACAGAGTGCAAATTTTAGGGTTCTTTTGGCATTCAATCTCCGTGTATCCTTGAATGTCTGAAAGCCGTTGCTATTATACCTTCAGGACCAAGTAGATTGAATAGGGGCAACTATAGCACCCCAAAATTTTCCCTTTTCTTTTTTTTACCACTAACTGGCTTATGCTTCATTCATTTGCATTTTAGCTAGTTCATGCATATCATTGAGTTCTTTGGTTATGGGATCAAGGTTCTTTGATATTTGACAATTAGAACCGTCTCGGAATTTTCTGCAACTTTTATGTTTGGCTCGGAAGCCAATTCATCAAGGGAAGTGGCGGAAAGTAATTATTTCTGGAATTTTGGTTTTTGCTGGTTAACTATGCCGGTGGTGTTCAAAGTTAACAACTTTTGATTGGATCAACATTTTTGAACGATTCCTATGCCAAAAGTTCCGTCTTGATATCCTCTAAAACTTTCGTGTTTTGGTCAAAAGCTAATTCTTTGAGGAAGATCTCCGAATACGCGAATTCTCTGAGTCGATACAGCAGAAGAACAGTGAAAATAGTGTTGAACCGGTGTATTTCGGACACTAAAAAAATTCATAACTCTCAGTTTGTTCGTCGGATTGATTCCATTCCGGTGTCTAAAATTATGTTTCAATGCCATCTTCGTGCCGAATGTTCAGTAGGAAACAGTTCCGAGCGGAAGGACTCTGAAAGTGCGAATTACCAGTGGAATTTATTGATACGGTTCACTGTTTGTCAGATTTTGGAAAAATCATAACTCGGTCAATTTTTATCGGATTGTGTCCGTTCTGGAAGCGCAGGTTCACTACTTTTATCCTCTTAAAGTTCAAAGACAAGCTCGGGTTTTAACGGTCCTCCGAAGATCATCGTTTTGGTTTATTTCGCAAAACAGAAATGCTGAACCGAAGAAAAAGGTTGAAAATTGTTTCACGGGATAATTCATATCTCACTCGTTTTTTGTCCGATCGCACTCATCTTTTGACACAAGGTCACTGACTCGTAGATCTACAACTTTTCTGACAAAGTCGAGTCGAGATTCTGCTCCGAAAGACATGAGCTTGTCACGTTTCTGAGTAGCAGACGGAAAATAAGCTGAAAAAACGACTTTTGAAAGTGACGTCTCGCCGCTTAAATGTATCGAACTCATTCAATTTGGATCGAATCACGTCGGTTCTTTTTGCGTTGCGTCCGCGACTCAGACTCGGACAATTTCGTAAGAGGCTCAGAGTCAAAGTTTTGTACCGAGCAAGGTGTTATTTCCACTTAAGCTGCAGATAAGCTAGAATTTTACCGTTTTACCTCATTTTTCCACCACACTATATATTCAAAATTCCATCTCATTTCCCTCCAACTTCATTCATAATTCACAAACACCAAAAATTATGATTTGACTCTCTCAAAGATCAAATCAAGTTCTCTCAACTTTTTTCTTAAGAACACAACAACAACTTCATCAATCTTCAAGAACACTCAAGAACGCAAAGTCTTTGATCGAGCTCCGACCACCGCCAATCAACCGCGATCGCCTCCCCCACTCCCGCCGGACCACCGCACCGACCTCCCTAGTTCCGGCCAGTCACCGCGCGCCGGCGAACTCCCTCCTCTCCACGGATTCTTCATCAATTGCTCCTCCGATCTACTTTCCGGTAACAATTCTTGAATCTTTCGCTTCATTATTTGTTAATTGTTGAGGTTTGGATTGAATTAAAGTGAATTTGATATTGTTGTAGCTTAGGTGTTTAATAAAATGCTTAGGTGAATACATAAATTCAAGAATTGTGATAATTGATGAGTGAATTAATTGTTTGGTCATTGATTTGAGATTGATATTGTGGAGATTTGTTGAATATTCTTGAACAATAGTTGTTGAATTAATTCATTCTTGATGTAAGTTGATTATGAGCAAACATGGAATTGGATGATTTCATTTGAATTGTTGTGTCCATGTGTCGAGACTAATCCGGTTCCACATTTGTTGATATTCAATATGCATCAAGAATGGATTAACCGTGGAATTGTTTGATTGTTGTGTGTTAATGGTTCGCCTGTCGATAATTATTGATTCACATGCTTAATGGGTGAGTTTGCTTGGTCTACATGTTTGAAAGTCGCGTAATCGATGTGCATTAATTGTGTATGATCGTTGGCTTGAGCTTGGTGCATGGTTGCTTGAGAAATAAAAGTTCTGTTGTGTAGGAACCTTATTGTGTCGATTTCCCGTAAAAATGTGTTTTGGTCATAACTTCCTAACCGTGACATGTTTTTGCGAATGCGAATAATGTAACTTGACTTTGTTGATGATTCCGCAGCTGTTGGTGGACTTTTTAGTAGATTTCGGACAACTTTTTTCTACTGTTTCGCTACTACCAACCGACAAAATTGGCCTAAAAGTCCCACTTCCGAGCTGAATTAATTCAAACCGAGTTTGTTTTTGAGTCCGTTGGCACGTTTGCGGTTAACCATACGATTTTTGTTCAATTTCGAGTCGGTGGTTTTTGACGCGTTTTTTTCGATTTGACGCTTTTAAGCTCCGTTTTGTGCGGATTTTGTTTGTCGACTTGAATTTGATATGTGCTTATGCTTAATTATTGATTTACTTCTCGCATGTCGAAGCTTAATCTTGAATTGCTAATTGTTGAGTTGTTGTGCATGATTGAAGCATATTTTGACTCTTATTTGTTGCATCAACTCATGGAACTTTGTTGTATGCTTGACATAAACCATTTTGGTTGAGAATCCTTGCATTGTGATACATGTATATGTTGGTATTTCACTTGGTTGAGTTTGTATGATCATTTGATGACGTCCGTGCGAATTTCATGCGATTTCGAGTGCATTTTTCATGTGGTTTCGGTTCTGCCCCGGTTTTGAAAATCACACTTCCGCATTGATTTAATTCGAACAGATTGCATATTTGAGTCCTTTGGCACGTTTGCGGTCAACCATACGATTTTTGTTCAATTTCGAGTCGATGATTTTTGACACCTTTTTGCCGATTCGACGTTTTTAAGTGCTATTTAGTGTGAAATTTGTGCGTTGACTTTGATTTTAAATGTGCATATGTTTGATAATTATTTGTGAACATTTGTGCATGAGTTTGCTTGATTTCGGCTTGAGTTTGCACGTAATATGTGATGTTGCAAAGTTGCTGCCCCGTGTTTGAAATGCTTGTTCCGGTGCATGTTCATGACTCGTATGCTCATCATTGTGCTTGGTTTTGAGTTGTGATGGATAGATACAACCTCCGGTTGCACCTCCTTGTGGTTTCTAATGCTTTTGTTGAGTTTATGCAAGGTTTTCATGGATATTCCGACGACGGTTATGCACTTGGTATTCCATTTTATTTGTGGGATACCACCTCGCCTGTGACATAATTACTATGCTATATACCGTTTGTTTGTTTGGATTATACTTTGTGCAGGTTGCATTTGTGTAGTTGCATTCGACTTGCGCGCTACGTGTGATTTATTTTCACACCAATGTTTTGACGATTATGCTTGTACCGGATTTCTGACTCGCTTTTGTTTACCTGATGGTAGCTTGCTCCCTAGGTTTCTTGTTCTGCTTGCGTTGCTATTTACGGATTGCTATCCGTTGGGTATAATTTCTTGAACCGATTTACTCTCTTTCCGTATTTTTTCTTTTGATGCCATGAGAAGTAGGATTGGGAGTCCTTGCCACTTGGCCGGCAATGCTGGAAGTCCTCAAAGGAGGCTCTGTTTGTGTTTGTTTACTATCGTGCCTAAGACCTCCAAAGAGGCATCCCATTCCCATATCCCCTTGTAAGACCTCCAAGAAGGCATTTGACGAAAGTTAGGGTTCGCAACCGACCCCCATTATTCTAGTTGAGTCGTTCTTAGCTCTCATTACATGATTGAAGCTTTGAACATTACCTACTCTTGTTATCGATTCGGTCAAGTGGAATGAGGGTTTAGCAATCAAACCACCACGCCTTGTCTATAGCTCGCATTGACCAATGCTGATGCTTATGTGATCTGATTCACATCTTCCTTTCTTACTCTACTCTCCATGGTTCTCGATATCATTGGATGAGCACCCCTATTTCTCACAGTTAGCTTGTTTGCCTCGGTTGATATGACCCCTTGGCTAAAGCTCCCCTTTTACTTTGATTGTGTGACATTATTGTTGATTGACACTGTTTACTCTTTCATTACTTTTAGTCCATTTTGTGATTGATTTATCCTGTGTTTACTTGTCTGATGAAATGATCCCGTAGGATTCCTCGCTCCACTTAATTTTTTATTAAGTCAGAGGTAGGAGAGACATTGGGATAGCAATCCATGCATTCTAACTTTGGTAGATGTTTCCCCTTTCAAACTCAACTATAGGGCCACCTTTCCATGACAACATTAGGAGCAATTTAGTTTCCCCTTAGAGTTTCTCTTTTCCCTTTGAGTCCTCTCTTCTCATCTCATAACACTTCTAAAACACTTAATAAAGTTAACGTGTATTGCGCATGAGCCTTGTATGTGATTCCATCTTGGCGAGCAACCTCCCCCTAGTTCGTGTCCGAACTACGTTGACTCTGACTTTCCCATTCCATGAGGGAATACGTAGGCCAGGGACTCTGACGATATCCTATCGAGTCACTTCTTTTTCTTTCCCTCTTCTTCCGTTCTTCGTTCTTTTTCGTATCTGTTCCTTTTCCTTTCCAATAGCAGTGGAGCTCCAGACGACAACACCCTTCGATCGAGACAACCAGCGTGGATCCCATCGAGTACGATGGACGCGTGGGGGTGCTAATACCTTCCCCTCGCGTAACCGACTCCCTTACCCGTTTCTCTTGGTCGCGAGACCATGCTTTTATTTTCCCCCAGGTTTATGCAGTGTTTCCTTTCCCTCTCTTGGGACAAATACACATTGCTTGCGACTCTGTTTCAGCGCCACTTTCGCGTTTGTACTTGGATGAAAATCTCGGGAGCGACAAACTGTTGGGTGACTGATTATAAAGGAGAATTACTTTAACTGGGATATGCGAATCTAGCAATGCCATAATTTCCTTTATAGGGGATTTTTAACCTGAAGGAGAAGACTTTAACTCAGTTTAGAGCAATGCCATCTTTCCTTAGGAATTTCTCATGCTAAAAGAGGGACATGGGCGTGGATGTAAATAATCCAGAGGCTTGCCGCTTACAGCAATTAGATGGGGGAAAAGGAGTTGTTGATGTTTGTATACTGTGAATGAGGCATAGATTTTGATGCTAAAAGGTTGGTTGACTCAACCGGGGTTTCCTTATACAAAGCCTAAGAGGAGGCTAATGACCCAACAAGAGGATGCTTTTGTGTCTCGTACAAAGCCCGAGATAGAGGCTAAAAGGGTTTACTTAACAAGAGAGTGTTTTTATATGTGTCTTGTACGAAGCCCAAGACGGAGGCTAAAAGGGTTTGACTCAACAAGAGAGTCTTTTATCTCACCAAGAGAGTGATTTGTATCTCGTACGAAGCCCAAGATTAACGCTGAAAGAGGATTGACTCAACAAGAGAGTCTTTTTATACTCAACAAAAGAGTGTTTTGTATCTCGTACAAATCCCGAGATGAAGGCTAAAAATATTTGACTCAATAAGAGTGTCTTTTATACTCAACAAGAGAGTGATTTGTATCTCGTACGAAGCCCGAGATGGAGGCTAAAAATATTGACTCTGCTGGGGAGAATCATTGTACAAAGCCCAAGAGGAGGCTAGGGTTACTATTTCAGTTGAGTGACAGGTCCAGTATGTTGGTTAAAAGAGAAAATCAGTTCTTATATGGGTACTGTTGTACTCATGGATTTGATCTGAGGACCGGGATTATTTCCTGTTCTTTAAGGAAATGGGGAATCCGAAGGGTATTGAGTCTGCCCAAGTCTACGGGTGTTTTTTCCTATTTTTGAAAGGAACTTGAGAATGTCTTCGAGACTCAAGGAGATTAGACTTTCCAAGTCTAGAGTTTTATCTTTTGTACTATGCTTAAGAGAGATTAAGAGAAAGTACGTTCGCAGTAGAAAGATATAGACTCTTTGAAAGACTGTTCTATTAAGATGACTAATTTCTGTTCCTATACCTTTAAGAGGTCGTCGGGACAATTTGTACGAAGCCCAAGAGAAGGCGAGAAAAACTTTTAAGAAGCCGAATGGACAATTTGTACGAAGCCCAAGAGGAGGCTATCTTCCCGGAGGAAGAATCATTATACGAAGCCTACGAAGAGGCTGTGAAAACTTCTAAGAAGCCGACGGGTCCTTGTACAATGCCCAAGAGGAGGCAGGGATGCTATTAGGTAGCCTGTGGGTCCCCAAACCCCGAGAAGTTCAAGACGTGCCATTCACAGAGAATAGATCAAGCCAGGAAAGTTCTAGAATTTGGAAGAAACTCAAGAGATGCCATTCACGGAGAAAAGATCATCTCTGGGGAGTAGAGTTTCTTTGACAATGTCTAAGGGTGACAGTCTGTGAAAGGGTTCACCGAGAATGCTGCCTTTCACATCTCCATATTGTTTAACCCCAAGAGGAGGGAAGACTGTGTCTGGTAATCCCATGGGGATCTAGTTTTGTTTGTATTTAAGAGTGACCAACAGGGCTTTACCTAGTGCTAGACGTAGTTGCCGGGGAAAACTCTAAATAACTATACTAGTATTACACAGTTGATATTTGACAAGTATATAAAAGTTTGTGAAAGAAGACTTACAGTGAAACAGCCCCACAATACAATTATATACATATGAAAGCGGTAAATGAAAGTGGGTAAGCACTTACTCAGTTGTAGAGCTTCCATGCTGTTTGGTTAGTTTGTTCAACAAAGAAAGCTTTGATAACAATATTATATCGAAATCAAAGGAGAAAGTGATTTTGAAAGGAAAATTGGAGCTTACAACTCAAGGAGAGGCCCAGGGTTTTATCAGTGATCGCACTGTCATTTTGTACAGGGACTTATACAAGTGATTGAGGCCCAAGAAAGGTTTTCTGTACAAGGGGATGGGTCTTACACTCTCTCAAGAGGCCCAAAATGATTGAAAGTGAACAAAGATGGGTCTTATAGCTCAAGGAGAAGCCCAATGGTTAATTTTGAAAAGGGCGACGATTGCGCCGAGGTTTTGAAAACACTGTGGGTCTTATACAATGACTGAGGCCCAAAAGTTTTTGGTTTCAAAAGGGGATTGGGTCTTACACTCTATTAGAGGCCCAAAATGGTTTTGAATGGGTCTTATAGCTCGAGGAGAGGCCCAGATGGTTTGTTTTGAACGGGCGATGATCGCGCCAAACTTTTGAAATACAACGGGACTTATACAACATTTGAGGCCCAAAATAGGTTTGTATTTACAAAGGAATCGGTCTTACACTCTATTAGAGGCCCAAAGAGTTTTTTTTATACAAGAGATGGGGCTTATAATTCAAGGAGAGGCCCAGATGAAAAAACAACGATCGCACCGTTATTTTGAAAACTGTATCGGGACTTATACAATGACTGAGGCCCAAATTTATTTAGGCACAAAAAGGGGAGTTGGGTCTTACACTCTATTAGAGGCCCAAAATGTTTTTAAAAGGTTTGATGAGGGTTGGATTAATCAAAACCCTAATTTGCTTCCAAAATGTATTTTAATTGAATAAAAAATTCAATTAAAATGATCAAAATTGTTTAACATGTGGAAAACAAATTGTGATCTTAGATTAATGTTTCAAAAATCATGTTTTGACCTACAAAATGATTAGAAATCATAAAAATTTGCAAAATCAAGAAGGAAAAAATATTTTAAATGTCAAAAACAATTAAAATATTAATTCTTGGCAAAAATATCAATTATATGAAATAAATAATATTTTTGGGATTTTTTTGTAAAATAAAATATTTTAACATTTTTGTGAATTATTAAAAAAAGAATCAACTCAAAATCATTAAAACTCAAAGAGAAATTAATTTTTGAATCAATTAAATAAAATCACAAAATTCAAATATTTGAATTTTCAAAGAGGGCGCCAAGAACAAGGGCAAGAACATGTGCCACCCTCTGTTTCTGCAGATTTACGTTTTCTATCCAATCTCAGTGAATACTTGATTATATCATGCAATCTACATATCAATCTACTCGTTTCAACCTCACGATCATGTCTATGGTCTTTAATTTCATTTATTTTAAGTATGGAATAAGAAATCAAAGAGAAACCTCAAGAACCCTAAATTCTGCATGAAGGTTCAGAAATTCCATACACGATTCATACAAAGCAATTGATTGAGGGTAAACACTCTATGCATGATTATGAGCATATGGCCAAATGATTGTGCAGCAAAAAATGCATGGATCAAAGAGTTAGAAGAGCTCATGCTCACCTCTTGCAGTTGGTGATCGTGTTTTGGGTCAGAGGTGTTACAGCTAGGTTCCAATGATCTGGATAGCTTCCCTAGGTGCCATGGAGTGTGTCTGGATGCTTGGAATGGATTGAAATGATCTGGAACTTGAGATGGTACCCCAACTACAAATCTGTCAAAGGTTTGAGCAATTGGCTGGTGATTTTGTGATTTTGGTGTTCCAGATGTTATGTGAGTGTTTGGATCACTTTTATATGATGTTTATGAGGTGAGTGTGTGATTGGTTTGGTTGGAATAGCTCTCAAACTCAAAACTCGATGGTGGCTTGCCTTAGAAGGCAAAATTGGAAGTGAGAAGATGATTTTGAGGAAAGCATCTGTTTGATGGCTTTGGTGTACTCAAACTGATCACAAATGAGCTCTATTTATAGTAGAGCAAGTTTGTTTTGGGAGCAATAGTGAATGGCAACTGCTGCAGAGGTTTGGCCAATGTTGGCAAATGAGAATCCAAGTCTCCTCTAGCCATTGACTTGAGTTTAGAGCACAGAGCTATGGTTCCCTAGTTGTTGGATCATTCTTGACTGAATTCAGTTGCAAATGTGTCAGTCCATGCCACCTTGGTGCATCCATTAAATGCTCTAATCCAAAATTAGAGTCTTGTCCCTCTTTTAGAGATTTTTAGGTTTGGAATGCTACTTCCTGTTCCAAAAACTTGGGAGGTTTGGGATCAGAGTTGGTTCCTCCTTGGTCCCCCCTTGAGGTGTTCATATGGATATAGTTGCTTGCCCTTTGCAAAATTTGGGCAAATCGAGCAAAACTCCAAAATCTTCCTTGCTTTGGCAGTTTTCAGCAAGGCATATTGCCATTGTCATATCTCATGGCTCAAGTGGAATTTGATGGAGTTCTTGGCCATTTTGGAAAGCCCTCATATGATACAATAACTGTTTGATCATAATTGGTATTGATACTTTTTGGATCCAAGTGAAAAATGCCCCTACATTTGGAAAAAAGTGAAGGCAGATTCTGACTTAGTGAAAATTTCACTAAGTGTTGGAAAAAAGTGACATTTTCACTTTTTGTGATTTTGATCATTCCATAACTCAAACTCCATGATGGAATTGAATGAGGTGTAGTTGAATCTTTTGTAGAGGGTAATGAGAGCTACAAATTCAGCTTTGGATGGGGAAAAATGGCCTTGTGGTTTAGGAGTTATGGTCCTCCAAAGTTGGTACCCTAGCCACTTTGTTCCATAACTTAGAAAATTTTCTAAGTTTTTATGGTTACCCCTTTTACAAGTTATCCCACTTTTTTTTATTTTTCTTGATGAATGATGATTCAAATCACACATTAACATCATTTTAGGGTTAAAAAACCTTAATTGTGAAAAATCTCAAAAAGTCAAAGTTTGACTTTTGTGCACAGTTGACTTTTTGTCAGATGAATTCTAAACTGTGCAATCCTTTATGAAATCAGGTCCTTAACCTAAATCAAACTTGATGGATTAATTCATAGGTGTTATAGGGTGTATTGAATCACGTCTTAGGGTTTGGGAGCATGTCCTGGTCAAAAGTCAAAGATATAGTTGACTTTTTCCGCGAAACCCTAACTGTGGTTCTGATGAAATTGAAACTTGTTGCTCAAGCTTCTTGGATCAATCATTGTTGCAAATGGATCAATGTGGTGTGTTAGAGACCCTCAAATCATGTCTTGAGGTCTTGGCTCATGTTTTGTCCCAAAAGTCAACTTAGGGGTGAATTAGGTCAAGAAACCCTAATTCCTGATTTTTGGATGAATGCATCCCCTGAGGCTAAATTGACTTGATGAATGGGCTTATGATGTCCCTTAGAGCATCATAGGTTATGCTATGAAGAATTGGCTCATGCCCAGAGGAAAATTTCCAACTGGAGGCCCTGGTCGACCAAAACCCTAGTTTGGTGACACTGGCGATCTTGAGGCTTGATCCACCTAGAAGGGAGAAGCCTTGTGCTCAATCCTTGAAGTGGGAGTCCTCTTGATCCTTTGTGGATGTTTGAGAGGCTAGACAAGTTCAAGATCATGTCATTTCTTGATTGATCCTTTTTCTAAGAGCTCAGAGAGGGCTTGAAACCCTAATCTTTGATATTAGTGAATGCTCACCCATCTTTGGGGAGACTGATGAGGTATGATGGTTTACCCATGTTGTGTGTATGATTTGAACAATGATGGGAAATCTTAGTGGTAAAAATTTGGGGTATGACAGATGCCCCTATTTAATTTTCTTGGACCTGAAGGTGTGAATGGCGAAGGTATTCGGGCATTCGGGGTGCAAGAGGATTAAATATCGGAATACCCAAAATTTTGATGGTGGTTAGGAATGATAGTTCACACATCCTTCTTCTTTTGCTAAGCAATGATGCTTAGAAAAGGTAAAAACTTCCCCTCGATCCTGATCTTCAGCCAAGGAACTGGTCTCAATTTCTGATATAAACTTCCCCTCGATCCTGGTTTCCTTCCAAGGAACTGGTCTAAGTTTCTTTTGTAAACTTCCCCTCGATCCTGGTTTCCTACCAAGGAACTGATCTTGGTTTCTTTTTTCAATAAACTTTATCGACAAGGGATGCTGTTTATAGCTGTTCTCCTGAAGCTTCTCGCCGAATTTTCCTGGGGAGATGCCATTTGATGGAAAATGTTTTGATTGTAGAGAGGCACAAACTTCTCTGTGGAAGACGCCATTTGTCGACTCTACTGGGGAAAACAAGTCTCTCGAGAGACTGCTTTCACTTGGAGGTATTACATCATACTTTTCTCGGAGATTTTCTCGGAGAAATGCCATATGACGTGATCCAATTTTGAGGTGCTGATGACCTTTTCATCAGCGGATATTTTTGGAGAAAAACAGTTGTATTGTCGAATCTCTTATTAAGAGGCTTTCTCTGGGGATTTTCCTTAATCCGGGAAAGCGAAGATATCATCTCCGACGGTGAAGAGTGACGTTTTTCGAAAGCTTCCTTGCCTTTTAGAGGTTTAAGCTATCAAAGTGGTCAAGGGCCAACTCTAATCCAAAGATAAACTGGAGGGGAGAGATTGCTCAGATGCAATATTTCCTGACGAGGAAAGCACTGACAACTCGATTGCGAATACTTTTATCACCAGGGGGCCAAGACCGACTAGAGTGATAGTGATGCAACATGAATATAAACGCAAATTAATAATGCATGATGTATGTATGTTTATGCTGACAACACTGACGCGACATACAGACTGATAGATGAATAAAACTGGATACTCGGCCACTGCTGGGGACAAAGAGGTACCACTGGTTCACGATAGTAATTCCACCTTGCTTAGGAGAGATAGTCCATGCGGGGAAAATCGTTGGTCGGGCTTAGGAGATAAGAACTCTGCCGAGGGTGTCAGATGAAACAATGGTCTCTGACACAGCTGATCCTTCATTCGGGTGCATTGGTTTAGAAGGAGTACTTTGATTCTGTACTTTGAAGCTCGCTTACTTCTGGAGAAGCGATCAATGTTCTTTCGATGTTCAACCGTCAAAAGAAATTTCCATCTTTATTTTAAGCGGAAAAATTTTACAAGTAAATTCATTTTTGTTTTATTTCAAGAATCGTTGATCATGTTAAAATGTCGTTCTGTAAAGCTAAAACAAATAAGAATTGCAAACAAAAACACGAGGGCTCAAATTTTATTGATAGGATGGAAATCAGCCAAACGCGTGAGTCCATAGAGTATTTACAAAGTTAGAAAATGGTAATTTATAGGGAAAAGGGCTATGTTGAAACATAACGACCACTATCCTTCTACCAACTTTGAATTCTGGGCATCCTGAGCTTCTGTCGAAGATGACCTTGACTTGAAATTTTCTGACGGATGATGTAACTGCAGCGAGGGACTTGCCCCTTTGTCGAACATAGTTACTTGCCATTATCCCTAATTTTTGCCTGGATTGTATTGTCGTATTTCCAATCGACCGGAATGATTTTTGATCATGTCTCTAATTTTTGCCTGGATCGCCCTTTTGGGTTTTCAATCCACCGAGACGTTTTTTTTAGGCGAAGTATTTCTTGACTACGTCAACATTCGTGGGGTAGGCAAATTCCTCTCCGTCCATGGTTGCGAGTCTCAAGGTGCCGCCTGAGAAAGCTTTCTTGACCACATAGGGGCCGTCATAATTCGGAGTCCACTTTCCCCGCAAATCAGTGAGAAAGGATTGTATCTTTTTGAGCACAAGGTCTCCATTCCTGAAGACACGAGGTCGAACCTTTTTGTCGAACGCCTTCTTCATTCTTTGCTGATACAACTGACCGTGGAATAGTGTCGTGATTCTCTTTTCTTCGATCAAGTTTAATTCGTCGTGTCGACTTTAACACCATTCAGCTTCTGTAAGCTTAGCTTCCATCAATAATGATCTGGCTCGTAACACCATAACAACAGATGAGATTGTTTTTGATAAATCAGACCACCACTTGTCGGGTTACATTGGCGTATGACGCTGCTTCGACCCAATTGGTGAAGTAATCAATGGCTACCAGGATGAACCGATGTCTGTTCGAAGCCTTGGGCTCAATCATGCCAATCATGTCGATTCCCCATATGGAAAAAGACCATGGGGAAGAGATAACTTTGATATGTGTAGGCGGTACATGGATTTTGTCTAAGTATATCTGACACTTGTGACATCTCCTCATGTACTTGTAGCAGTCAGATTCCATTGTCAACCAATAGTACCCTGCTCTTAGAATTTTTCTCGCCATTGTATGTCCGTTGGCATGAGTGCCAAAGGATCCTTCATGAATTTCTTTTATCAGCATGTCCATTTCTAGTCTGTCGACGCATCGAAGCAAGACCATGTCAAAGTTCCTCTTATAGAGTGTATCACCGCTCAGGAAGAAACTGCCTGCTAGCCTTCTGAGGGTTTTCCTATCTTTCCTTAGTGCCCCAGGTGGGTACTCTCGTTTCTAGAGGAAGCATTTGATATCGTGATACCAGGGTTTGTCGTCTATGACTGCTTCAATCGTGAAGATGTAAGAGGGTCATTCAAGGTGCATTATGTCGATCTTAGGTAAGTCATTCCATTGACCTACACTAATCATGGAAGAGAGAGTGGCTAATGCATCAACCATGTGATTCACATCACGAGGGATGTGATGAAACTCGATTCTATTAAAAAAGGGTAACAACCTTCTCCCGTAATCTTTGTAAGGAATCAGTCCTGATTGGTATGTGTTCCAATCTCCTTTGATCTGATTGCTGACCAGAGCTGAGTTGCCATATATGTCCAAGTTTTTTAGCCTTAAGTCGATCGTTTCTTCGAGACCCATGATACAAGCTTCGTATTCGACCTCATTGTTCGTGCACTTTACGTAAGTCGGACGGTGAAAGGAATGTGGGTACCCTGAGGTGTTATGATGATTGCCCCAATTCTGTTTCCATAATGATTGACAGCTCCGTCAAAAATACATAACATCTTCATCTAGGACGTCAAATCCGGCCGATTCCTGATTGTCAATTGGTTGATGAGCCAAATGATCGGCTAAAACACTTCCCTTAACGGCTTTCTGAGCATGGTACTCGATGTCGTATTCTGATAACAACATCTGCCAATGGGCAATCCTTCCCGTGAGAGCAGGTTTTTCAAAGACGTACTTGATGGGATCCATTTCGGAGATTAACCAAGTAGTGTGACAAATCATATATTGGCGAAGACGTTTGGCTGCCCAAGCTAGAGCACAACAAGTTTTCTCAAGCATAGTGTACCGAGTCTCGCAGTCGGTAAATTTCTTGCTCAAATAGTGAATGGCAGACTCTTTCCTTTTGGTTTCGTCTTACTGGCCAAGTACACAGCCCATGGAGTCTTTCAAGACTGTGAGGTAGATGATCAGTGGTCTTCCTTCCACTAGAGGTGATAGAATCGGGGGGTTCAACAGGTACTCCTTAATACTGTCGAAGGGGGTTTAGCAGTCTTTTGTCCAAATGCAGTCCTGATTCTTTTTGAGTAATTTGAAAATCGGCGCACATGTCGCAGTCATGAGGAATATGAATCTGGAGATGTAGTTCAAACGTCCCAGGAATCCCCTGACTTGTTTTTCAGTTTTCGGAGAAGGCATTTCTTGAATGGCCTTGACCTTGTCAGGATCAACCTCAATTCCTTTCTGGCTGACGATGAACCCTAAGAGTTTCCCCGAACGGACACCGAAAGTGCACTTGTTGGGATTCAAGCGGAGTTTGTATTTTCTCAATCGCTCGAATAGTTTTGACAGGCGTGTCACATGCTCCTCCTCTGATTTAGATTTGGAAATCATATCATCGACATATACCTCAATTTCCTTATGTATCATGTCATGAAACAGAGTAGTCATGGCCCTTTGATAGGTTGCCCCGACGTTCTTCAAACCGAACGGCATTACCTTGTAACAAAAGGTCCCCCATGGGGTAATGAACGAAGTTTTCTCCATGTCTTTCGGCGCCATTTTTATCTGATTATAGCCCGAGAATCCATCCATGAAGGAGAAGACTTTGAACTTTGTTGTACTATCTACCAGCATGTCAATGTGTGGTGAGGGAAAGTCGTCCTTTGGACTAGCCTTGTTTAGATCTCTGTAGTCGACACACATTCTGACTTTTCCGTCCTTTTTCGGAACTGGTACGATGTTGGCTAACCATTGAGGATACTCTGATGTAGCGAGGAAACCTGCGTCAATCTGTTTCCGACCTCCTCTTTGATTTTGACAGACATGTCTGGATGAGTCTGTCTCAACCTTTGTTTTATTGGCGGACATTCCGATCTTAACGGTAGATGGTGTTCCACAATGCTGGTATCCAACCCTGGCATATCCTGATAGGACCAAGCGAATACATCGGGAAACTCTTTGAGAAGTTTCGTCAAACTTTCTATGACAGTTGGACTGAGCAGTGCCCCAATCTTGACTTCTTTTCTCTCTTCCTCCGAACCCAAGTTGACCGTTTCCAACGGCTCTTTGTAAGGTTCGATGGACCTTTCCTCTTGTCTGAGTAATCAGGAGATCTCCTCTGAAATTTCGTTGTCAACTTCTTCTTCAGCCCCAAATACCGGGAACTCAAAGTTTGGAGAAGGCATTGGATGGTATGTTTCAACGGGGTTTAAAACAAGCAATTTGCATGACGGGATGATTTGTGTTTAGAAAAGATAGAGAGAATGCAAGAGTGTGTGCAGTGTATTTTTCTTTTACTGCTTGTTTTTATTATTGAGTTGTTTTTTAGGATTACCATTTTCTAAGAAAAGCAAAAGGAGAAAAGAGTAATTAATGCAGAAATTACAGAACGACGTTATTTTATTAATGAACAAGTCGATTCTTGAAACTACAGCCCTATAAAACAAAACTCTGTCGCTTTGGGCAAAACGAAGAGGGAAATTTACAGAAAGTGAGCCCTATCAAAACATCCGTTTCACCTGGACAGGGTGAAAGGTTAAAGTAAAGATGGCAATTACTTAGACTTATGAACAATCTTCGGAACATCGACAACAACCCATTGGCGGCGAACTCCTCGATGAATCACAAAGTCTGGTACCTTCCTTGATTTGTCTTCAGAAATGACGCTGATTTCTGGCGAAGCAGGATCATTGGAATCTGTCTCCCAGGCAGATTTGTCGCAGGAGGATTCCTCAGTTGTATTTCGCGTAGTATTTGTACTCTCAGTTGTATCTCCCCATCCAGTTGGCTGGATGTCTTCGAGCCTGATGCGAGAGCTTTCAGGAGCGATGTATTTGACCATGAAGTCAAAATTTCCACTCGGTTGTCCCAGGGTGTCCCACATTTATTTGGAACTGGAGGAGTCGTCTCTCTCGATGACGTTGACCTTGGGAAAAGCATAGTTGATGAATTCTAGTCCGGCAAGCCTTGCTAATTCATCATCGTACTGGATAAGTTCGGAATGACCTGAGTGTTGATCCCATGACATGGCGGGGACACAGGTATTCTGTTCAATGATGCTCAGCTGATTTTCATTGTTTGGCTGATTTTCTTGCCCCAAGTCTCCGGGATACAGCTGCCAAATAGGCAAGCCATCCATTGGGCCATAATAGTCGTGGTCAAAGTTTTATTTCATCGGAGTGTCTTCCTCTAACGAATTTTGTGGAGCACGACATCCTTCAGGATCACAATCTCCGTATATCATTTCGACATCTGACCTCGGTATAAATCTCGGACTCTATGCGGTATAGCAAAAGGGAGTCTGCGTTTCGCCCTGAGACGTATAACCGTCCTCGTTGAGATAGGACTTCCATTCTTCCTCCGTATCAGAGGAATCATCTTTATTGATGGCATGCACATCTTGAGTCACTGGTTGAAGGAAACCTCCATTGTGGAAGAAGTTCTGAATAGGATGAAGACTTTCATCGTTAGCAGCTGTTTGGGTGCAGGTTGCAGAAAAAGCAAGACCCTTCTTTATTTTGTTATCAGTGGGAATGACAAGTTGTCCCTATCCTATTGTATTGGTATTCTCGATTGCTTTGATAGCATCTTTGTATGAGGAAATCGAGGTTCTTTTCTCTGATTGATTCACATTGCTCACCATAAGCGCTTGGAACTGAGTTCCAACAGCCTCCTCGGGTTCTACACAAGTAGATAATGACAAGTTGCTTACGAGCAAGGCCTTTTCTCCATAAACCGTGACAAGTTGGCCCTTCTGGACGAACTTTAGCTTTTGGTGGAGGGTCGAAGTGACCGCCCCAGCCTGATGTATCCAAGGTCTTCCTAATAAACAACTGTATGTTGCCCGGATGTCCATGACCTGGAAAGTAACTTGGAAAGTGTGAGGACCAATAGTTATGGGAAGGTCGACTTCGCCGATAACCGTTTTTCTGGATCCGTCAAATGCTTTGACGATGACCTCGTTGGTTCTCATCGGAGGTCCTTTGAATGATAATTGCATCAAAGTGGACTTCGGCATAACGTTCGGGGCTGACCCTGTGTCTACCAGTATGCTGGCTAAAGCATCGTCCTGGCAGTTGACTGTATTGTTGAGCGCCATGTTATGACGACGACCTTCTTCAGGTAATTCCTCATCACTAAATCACAAGTTATTGCAGGAAGTGATGTTAGAGACAATGCTATCGAACTGTCTAATTGTTACATCATGTTCTACAAAGGCTTGCTCCAAGACTTTCTGGAGAGCCTCCCTGTGCGCTTCTGAACTAAGTAACAGTGATAATACCGAGATCTTTGAAGGAGTTTGTAACAACTGGTCAACAATGTTGTATTCACTCCTTTGGATGAGCTTCAATATCTCATCATTGTTTTTCGAAAGGTCGGGATTACTGGATTGACCGACTGGTGGATTGGGAACTTCTGTCTGAGGTTTCTTTTCTTTGCTGGGTTCTCCAACTCCTCTGTTGAAGATTCTACCACTCCGTGTTACTCGACTGATGTCTGCAATATTCACGACGGAGGGTAACGGAATTTCCTTTCCATTCTCAATTGTTGTTGCACCGTATTTGTAAGGGATAGCCTTAGTTGATTCATACGGTAGAGGTCCCGGTAGATAGATGACTATGGGAGCCTTCTGATTTTTTTGACCATCGTAAGTAATTTCGATCCGTTCCTGGTTGGGAACTCTCGATTCGTCAAGTAGAGAGATAATGGTACAAACATCCCTAGTCCTCTGATGATCAGAGATTACGACGATGTCCTCGATTTGATCAGCGAGATAGTTGACTGATCCAGAACTTGACCATGGTTGAATCTCTTTGCGGTCCAACTGACTTTGAAGGGCTGCTCGCACGAGGTAGCATCCTTGATTATCCACTGAGCAAACTCCACACTGCTCATAGTTGTGTAGTGGCACCTGGCCACGTCCACTTTGAATACAGTGTAACCTTACTTGATCTGTTTCCATCGACCGAACATCCTGACTTTGATATCTAGTAGGATTCCCGTTAGTGATACTAATTTGCTGGGTGTGTTCATCCATATAGATTGGAAGCCACCAGTGGTTCAACAAGTGCTGAAATGTTTCCTGGACAAGGGCACAACCCTGATTGTCTTCGCAACCCGCTTTACAGCCCTAATAATCATGTGATACCAGGAACCCGGGCCGGACCTATTTAGCATGCAACTCCACCATGATGGTACTCATCAAGCGAATATCAAAGATTTGAATCATGTTGATTTGATAATGATTCCTATCATGGTAGTCTTGAATCCATCCAAGATGCATCTGACGCTGGAGGGCCTCCTGTATGAAAGAGCATCCCTATTTGTTTACCGAGCAAGTCAGACAAGAATTGTAATCGTGTCGTGGCAGATTATGATACTGGCTTTGCCTTGAGTGCATTGCCACCAAGTTGACATTCATCGCACGGATGTCGTGGTTTTGAATGATGTTGGAATTCGTATAAACCATGTTAACTCCACGAACTCGGTGCTCTTGGATCCATCCGAGATCCATCTGTTCCTGTAGAGCTGATTGCACCACAGAACATCCTCGATTGCTTTTAGAGCAGATATCACACTAGTGATAATTATGAGGTGGCACATGGCCATATCCACTCTGTCTACAATGCATCTTGACCAAGTTGGCCCTCAGTAAGAGTACATTGCGAATATGATAGGTGTCGTTAGACTCTCCCTCTATCAAATTGACTGTAGCCTTCTCGTGTTGAGGCAGCAGGTTTGTGAGAACATTCGGATTCGTATCTTTGAAAGATAAGACCCCGCTCCTAACAAGCTTTTGTACTTCAGATTTGAAACTGAGACAGTTTTCTATGTTATGCCGTGGTCCTCCTTGATGGTAAGGGCAAGTCTGATCCACCTTAAACCAAAAAGTCAGATTTTTCGGTACTGTGAGAGGAGACTTAGTCTTGACATGCCCCTTGGCCAGTAGTAACAGAAATAGTTCTGTGTACGATACAGGTATAGGATCAAATCCTGGTGGCCGCGTTGTACGGTTATTGTTGTATTGAGGACGAGCCTGCTGAAGAGGTTGTTGTGTCCTTTGCTGAAATTGCTGCGACTGCGGTTGGCTTTGAGCAATCTGAGGTTGATACGTAGAAACAGGCGCAGGGCTGATAGCAGGAGTTACAGCTGCTACTGGTTGGTACCGTCGCCTTTTCTTTTCGAGAGAGATATTCCCAATATCCTGCTCTTTTTTCTTAGGGAGAGCACTACCATATCGTTTTGTACTATTTGACGATCCAGCGTCTTTAACTAAACGTCCTTCTCAGATGGCTTCCTCGAGACGCACTCCCATACCGACCATTTCGGTGAAGTCGCTGGGCGCACTGGCAACCATTCTGTCGTAGTAAAATGAGCATAAGGTTTTTAAGAAAATCTTTGTCATCTCTTTTTCCTCAAGAGGTGGACAAATTTGAGCGGCAATTTCACGCCATCTCTGAGCGTATTCCTTAAAGGTTTCCTTGTCCTTTTGTGACATTGATATGAGTTGATCTCTGTCTGGTGCCATGTCCAAATTGTATTTATATTGTTGGACGAAGGCAGTGCCAAGATCTCTGAAAGTGCTAATCGTAGTGTGGTTTAAACCCATGTACCATTTTAATGCGGCACTGGTCAAACTATCCTAAAAGTAGTGAATCAGTAAATCCTAGTTCTCTGTCTGAGCTGATATTCGCCGAGCGTACATCACCAGATGACTCTGAGGGCAACAATTACCCTTGTACTTTTCAAAATTGGGAACTTGGAACTTCTGCAGGACTTTCACATTGGGGACCAAACAAAGGTCTGCGTCATCCTTTCCAAATAAATCCTGACCGCGAATAACCTGCAGTTCTTTCTGCATTTCCAGGAACTGCTCCTGGAATTCATCCATTCTATCGAACATACTTTCCTTTTTATCAGAAGGTATCTGTGGAATCTGTCCTTCCGGGATAGTGTGCACCACAGGGGGTGGTACCGTTACTACGGTAATGAATCTTGGCGCTTCCCGAAGTTTGTAACCTTCAGGAGTCCTCATTATGCCTCTGGCATCCTCGCTTTCCTGAAGTTTGTAACCTTCAGGCCCAGCGGCTTCTGCTATGATTCCCTGATCTTCAGTGATCGGCGGAACATATCCTTCCGGGATATAGTTAGCAGGCAATGCCCCAGGGACGATCTTTCGGCATTTGATACCTAGGATCATACTTCTCCACTATGCGCGTTGAGGTGATCTCTGAGATCATAGTTCTTTGTAGCTGAGCTTCTGCCATGGCTTGCATGTCGTTACGAAGCTTTCTCATATCCTCTCTCAGAGTGTCGATATCTTCTTTCAACTCTCTGTTCTCTTCCTCGAGATCATCCATCTTTTTCTGACGATTGGCCCGAGTATTGTACGAATGAGACAATTTGACTCTAGAACTGAGACACAAACGTGAGATTCGTAGGTAAGAAGAATACGTGACGTGAGAATGATGAATGCAATGATTATATAAGTTGTTTTATGGTTTAATCAAAATAAACTTTGACAATTAGATTGCAAATATCAAACAGTGGGGATACCCCCGTTTTATTGAATTCAAAGGATTGCGGAAATGGAAATACAGTAAATTACAAGGTGCGGAAAGAGAAACCTAAGCTAATAGGTCCCGAGTCCTCTCCGAGGAGAACTCGGGTGCTGATTCTGGTACTTTCGTTTTCTTGGACCAGGGCTCTTGGCCCATTGTCGGGTTATCATTCCTTTGCCAAGTGAAAGGAGCAAGCAAATTCCTTTGGTCATCCTGATTTTCTACAGCATGTTGCTCCAAAATCTCAATTAGACCATCCTTATCTTTCAGCGGTTGCTGTATTTTGGTACACTCCACATTGAGAATGCGGTATTTGTTCTTCCAAGACATCCTCTCCTGTTGAACTTTGTTGAGAGTAACCTGAAGTTTTTCTGTTTCAGTCATAAAGTACATGACAGATTCCCTTGGCGTTAGAACTCCGTGACGAGGATAAGGCATCTTTAGCTTGAGAGCTCTAGTTTGTACCCAGTGGAGATAAGGCTCCACCGAGATACAATCCGGTTTTCTTAGAGACTCCCGCCCTTTCTTATGAACATGTTTCCAAGCGTGCACTATTTCCATTTTTAGTGCCCTGTCATTTTCTCCTTCCTTGAAGAAAAGACCTTCCAGATGAGCATTACGCGGAACATGCCTCATCGGGTACCCAAACTGATGACGAACTAAGACTGGATGGTAATTGATTCCTCCCTTAGTTCCTATGAGGGGTATGTTGGGGAAGTTTCTGCAACAGTCAATATTCCTGATCTCGTCATAGATTCGATTGTACCAATCGATGTCAGAGTTTAAAACATGCATGATTTTCTGCGACCAACGTAAGGCACTCTTATGATCCCAAAAAGCGGAAAACTTAGGCAAATGGGAGATAAACCATTTATATAGGAGGGGTACACAGCACGTGATCATTCCTCCGCTGTATAAATTCCTTAAGTGTACAGAATGATACGCATCTGCGAGCAAGGTTGGTAGACGTTTCCAATGAGAAAAACCTTAATGGCATTGATATCGACAAAGTTATCAATGTTGGGAAACAGAAATAACCCGTAGGTGAGTAAAACGAAGATGCTTTCAAAAGCAGTCACGTTCCCTATAATAGCAAAGTACAGAGCCTTCTTTACTAGAAACTTGGCTGGTAAACCTGGGATTCCTCCCTTGGTGGTCAGGTGAGTCTTGACTTCTGACTCATCCAAATAGATTGCTTTTGCAATGGTTTGATCCTTTGGAATTTCTTCCAGTCCAGAAAAGGGAGCTTGATCAGTAATGGGTAGATCAATCAGATGAGAATATTCCTCCAGCGTTGGTGCGAGCTGGTAATCTGGGAATGTGAAACAGTGATAGACCGGATCATAAAACTGAACGAGTGCCTCCAGGATTCCTTCAATTACATGGACCCTTAACAGAGGTAGCAGACCTCCGTACTTGGCTCTGAAAGCATCAGGGTTAGTGATCATCCTTGCTAATCCTCTCAAATCCTCTAGTTTTGGAACCTTGAAGATATACTTGTGAGTTTTCCGTCTACCGAAATCCATGAGCGCAATCCTTTTCTCTCTGACATTTGCAATCATTGTCTTAGTTTAATTCAAAAAAGAGAGACTAGAAGAGAAAATTTTTCTTTGCTTAATGTTTTTTTAAAATGAATGCATGAATGCAGCACACAAAAACATAGAAAAAACATGGGGTCAAAGGGTCGGTGTCATGAAGTCAAGGCTCTACCCATCCCAAACGTTTATACTAGTGATTTTTGTACCTGTCTCTCAAAATCATTGATTCTTGTTGAGATAACATCAGCGGGTCGGGAACCGTGCTAGGTGATGTATTTCGAAGAATCTCATAAGAGGGCAGTATCGCGTGACAACTATTTCCGATAGCTTCCGCACTACTGAAAGAGGTTTTTCCTAGGTGTATACTCAATCTTTCCACATGCGGCATCACACGCATTCCCATTAGCAGAAAAATAAACACAGATATCAATTAGGAAAAGCAGTATATATATTTGTCCTAATGTCCTAGACTTTTTAAGAGCTAAGAATCCTATGATCCTAACAGAAAATGGCTCCCCGGCGGAGGTGCCATTCTGTGGTACCTTCCCAACTTAAAGGTTTTTGACCTAAGATCCTAGTGAAGGCCGATCCTAACAATAATGACATTCCCCGATGGAACCGTCATTCAGTGATACCTTGTGAACCCAAGGACTCGTCCTAAGAGAAGGTTTCAACCAGAGAGATAAGAGAGACATGATTCGTTTGTTTGGCCCCACAGTGGGCGCCATTTTTCCTGTGAAATTGTCTAAACTTAAGGTTTCCTCCTAAGAGACGGGAGAAGAATAAGTCTCTCCCACTGTGGTCGCCATTTTTCTGTGGAAAATGGGGACGACGATAACTAGATCTTTCTTTGGCTCCCACTGTGGTCGCCATTTTTCTGTAGCGCGGTTTTTGTCCTATTGAAGCTGATGAAGGAAGGGAAATAGATGTCTCCAATTAACCCAGCTTGCATACTGAAGTTAAACAGTCAAAACTGTTGGTTTACTGCTGCGACTTTAGTTCGTGGGTCTCTCTCTGCTTATTTTGTTCTGAACGAAATATCGGGATTGTTCATGGGGAATTTGTTGGGATACTGCGCTAGATTGGCTGGAGGTAGGGGACTTTGGGGTTTTTTGATTAGTGTGCTCGCTAAGATTCTTTTTCAATTTTATGCCTACGTATTCCCGGGATAGGGAAATCAGAGCGATTGTAGTTCCTCCTATTCTATGGGAGGAAATGGTGTTTTGGTGTCTTGTTCAAAGCCCAAGACATGAAGCTAAAGGTGGTTTATATCTTGTTCAAAGCCCAAGATGTGAAGCTGAAGGATCTATTTGTATCTTGTTTGAAGCCCAAGATATGAAGCTAAAGGGGTTTGTCTTTAGAGAGAATTTATCATCTCTAAAGAGGGGTCTGTTTGTGACAATTGTTGGGTGATTGGTTATAAAGGAGAATTACTTTAACTGGGATATGTGAATCCAGCAATGCCATAATTTCTTTTATAGAAGATTTTTAACCTAAAGGAGATGACTTTAACTCAGTTTAGAGCAATGACATCTTTCCTTAGGAATTTCTCATGCTAAAAGAGGGACAGTGGCGTGGATGTAAATAATCCAGAGGCTTGCCGCTTACAGCAATTAGATGGGGGAAAAGAAGTTGTTGATGTTTGTATACTGTGAACGAGGCACTGATTTTGATGCTAAAAGGTTGATTGACTCAACCGGGGTTTCCTTATACAAAGCCTAAGAGGAGGCTAATGACCCAACAAGAGGATGCTTTTGTGTCTCGTACGAAGCCCGAGATAGAGGCTAAAAGGGTTGACTCAACAAGAGAGTGTTTTTATATGTGTTTTGTACGAAGCCCAAGACGGAGGCTAAAAGGGTTTGACTCAACAAGAGAGTCTTTTATACTCACCAAGAGAGTGATTTATATCTCGTACGAAGCCCGAGATGGAGGCTGAAAGAGGATTGACTCAACAAGAGAGTCTTTTTATACTCAACAAAAGAGTGTTTTGTATCTCGTATAAATCCCGAGATGAAGGCTAAAAATGTTTGACTCAATAAAAGAGTCTTTTATACTCAACAAGAGAGTGATTTTGTATCTCGTACAAAGCCCGAGATGGAGGCTGAAGGTTTGACTCAACAAGAGAGTCTTTAATACTCAACAAGAGAGTGATTTGTATCTCGTACGAAGCTGGAGATGGAGGCTAAAAATATTAACTCTTCTGGGGAGAATCATTGTACAAAGCCCAAGAGGAGGCTAGGGTTACTGTTTCAGTTGAGTGACAGGTCCAGTATGTTGGTTAAAAGAGAAAACCAATTCTTATATGGGTACTGTTGTACTCATGGATTTAATCTAAGGACCAGGATTATTTCCTGTTCTTTAAGGAAACGGGGAATCCGAAGGGTATTGAGACTGCCCAAGTCTACGGGTGTTTTTTCTTATTTTTGAAAGGAACTTAAGAATGTCTTCAAGACTCAAGGAGATTAGACTGTCCAAGTCTAGAGTTTTATCTTTTGTACTATGCTTAAGAGAGATTAAGAGACAGTACGTTCGTGGTAGAAAGATCTAGACTCTTTGAAAGACTGTTCTATTAAGATGACTAATTTCTGTTCCTGAAATTCTGGTACCAGATATGTGATGTTACGTGTGATGTCACAACAACACACTCTGCAATGGACAATGTAAAACAACAGAAGAGTACACAAAGAATTGTTCACCCAGTTCACTTAAACAACTTACTCTAGGGGCTACCAAGCCAGTGATGAATTTCACTATCAGTAGAATTAATTTATAGATTCAACAACCCAGTTGATATCTCCTAAACTTAATCACTACTTTATGAACCTTCTACCTAAGAGACCACTTAGGTATGAGAACACTACTCAATCCCTAAATCACATCAGTGATATAATTCAAAGATCACACACTTTGAAAAACACTACTTGATTCTGCTTCACAGCTTTGATCAAGAACAACTCAAAACACCAACACCAATTCACACTAGAATGGTTTACAACACATACACGAAGACACAAACGACTCTCAGTCTTTAGCTCTCTTTCTTCGTTTCTTTTCCTTCAGGATTGATGTGCTTTATATATCTATTTGATTTGGACTTGGACCTGCTACAATATCTGACCTGATTTGTAATTTAAAACTGAATCTTCTAAACATATTTTCTCTCCAAATCTTTTTAAATCTTCAGCCTTTAAACACTCCTACAAATCTCCATCAAATCTGTTTGCAACAGAAAATATCTCCTCCAAGATATTTGCATCCAATAACTCTAACAGCTCTCCCAAAATCCAGCTAATACGCTTAACCCTAAAAACATCTCAAACCTGATGTTTTAATGATCTGCATATCTGATGTCATGACATCGCATGTGACATCAGACTTCTAAAATTCAACAACTTAAACACTTAACATTATCCAATGTTAAGACTCAATGTTAAGACATCACCCATGTGCCATCAACATTGAACAACTTTGTTTTACCAAAATTCTAGCCAATCCAAGAACTAACAATCTCCCCCTTTGGCTAATTTTGGCTAAAACAATCTCTGCAACATTAGAGACTTCAGCAGCGGATAAATTTTTTAAAACAAACAGCCCCCACTTCAAAATGTTGCACACCACCTATCAACAAAGGGCAAACTCCCCCTCAAAACCAGAACCAGCATAAATAGTTGTTCAACATGCACACTCCCCCTCAACATCTGCACTACACCAAAACCGAGATAGGTCACACTCTACACACAAAGGCTATGCTAACTCTCCCCCTTTTTAGCCACAATTGGACAATCACCAAACACAATGTCCTGGCATAATAAATGACACAGTCAAACACCAAGCTTTCCCCAAAAAAACAAGTTCCAACACCTTGACTGGTCAGGCGATACAAACAATGCTCCTTGTTTGCATTATAAAAACAAGCCTTCTTCCTTCTAGCAGCACCACACAGCAACCAAGAATGAGCCAGTCAAACTCCAAAGATGCAGCAAAGAACCTCAAGCAGGAGGACAAGAAACCAGATCCACTGAAGAAGAAGAGCAAAACACAGACAACAGTTGGAACTTCTTCAGGAGCAACAAGAACAGGCAAAACATCTGAGACAAGGATGAAGACCATCAAGAAACCTCCTGTGCAACAATATGATTCCGATGAAGGAGATGGTGATGAGGACTGGATTACATTTAAAAACTCAGAAGGTTGGGACAAATTGAATAAGAAGAAGAAACAAAACTCTATGTTTAAAGCTTTAGATGAACTAATACTTCCAATCTTGTAAACTTTCTGCAGTTGAATAATTGTTATCTTTAATCACACACATAAGACAAATTTTTGCGGATATGTCTGTATCCTTCAACTCACATTCATCTCTCTCACTTCTTCTATCAGCAATGTCAACAGAATTGAATTCATTGACAAGTATATCAAAGCACTTGTAAAAACTAGGACCAGTTTCCATCAGCCTAGCAAACTTAATCATATTCAGAGCATCTTTACCAAATTCTTTTTCCAGATTAAGCCCTCTTTGAAAAACATACTTCCACCTTTTTATGAAATGCAAAGGAATGTTATCTAGTGAAGCCTTTTGAATTTTCTCAGAAGTTCTAACAACCACAACTTTCTTCATATGAGAGATGTCCTTTGGAGGTGACTCAATAGCTATCCCTTTCCTTGATTTCAGTCTTTTAGCAACCCCAGGAACTACTTTTACAATCAGCTCATTATCAGACAGATCAACCACTTCAACATTCTTTATTATTTTAAGGCTAAAAGATGTCTCAACCTTAACTCCAACATCTCCATCTTCCAAAACAGAGATTTCCAACCTGTGATGGTTGTCTTATGAGTTATCAGTCTGCTTATCATCTTGCTTCCAAACCTTCTTAAGATCACTACTACCAGCACCCATATCTTCGGAGAAATCGTCATTACTCTTCATATCTGAGCAATCATCCTCTATGACCTTAGGTTCCTCAAGATTTCCTGTGAACAATTGCATAACACTAGGTTGTTTGGTGATCCTTCTGATGTCACATTCAGATGTCATAACATCATCCTCAACATCACTTGATGAGCTGAACTCTTGAGGTACCCATTGATAGCAATTATCTCTGGATCTGACTCCCTTCATAACTACCTCATTCTTCTCATTAGTCACCAAACACTCATCCTTAGTGTAGCTGACCTTGTGTCCTTCATCACAAAGCTGACTTATGCTAATCAAATTAGCACTCAAACCTTTGACAAGAAGCACATTGTCAAGATCAAGTCCATCATGACACTTCACTTTTTCAACACCTTTTACCACCCCTTTCTGTCCATTTCCAAAAGTAACATCAATTGAGGAACAAGAATTGACATCCACCAATTGGTTTTTGAATCCAGTCATGTGCTTTGAACAGCCACTGTCAAAGTACCATCCATCCTTAGTAGAGTGTCTATCTGAAATGTGAGCCAATAGACATGTAACCTCAGCTTTAGGAACCCACTATTTAACAACCTTGGGCCTGTTATCCTTCTGTCTAGGTTGAGGGATAGACTTGGGATAACCATGAAGCTTGAAGCAAGAAAATTGCATATGGCCAAATCTTCCACAATAGAAGCACCTTACTCTTTCTTCTCTGAAGTTGTTAAACTTCCTACCACCTTGATGATGAAACTGTTGTGGCTGCCATCCATAGTACTGGTGTTGTATTCTTCCATAGTTTACCTATCTCCTGTAGTGAGGATTCTGTCTCTTAGGCTGTCTTCTATGGTGATGTGGCTTCCTTCTTCCATAATAATGAGGCACAACATTATTATATTCAAATCCATACATATTCCCCTGATGTTGATACATCTGATGGAACATGTTAAACCTAGGAGCCTGCATACTCCTATGGTATTGAGGAGGCATATACTGCCTGGCTCCAGAAGTATGTACCTTCCCTTGATGAGGACCATGAGCATACCTTTTCCCAACATTTTGAGGCTGTTGGTGAGCAACCTGCTTAGGTTTAGGATTATGTCTCTTTTTTTTATGTTGAGACATTGGTTGAGACATATCCTTTTTGGTTCCTGAAGTAATAGCTTCAGCAGAAACCTTCTCCTCAACAACAAATCCTAAGCCAGACTTGTCTCCTGCTACCTTTTTTGCCTGAAGGATCTTATCAAGAGTATCAGATCCACTGTTCAACATTCTCACAGATTTAGTCATTTGATCAAGTTGAGATTTAACCAACAAGACTTCATTTTCAAGATCAGCTTTAACAGTCTCAAGATGAACAATTTGTTTCTTTTGTTTCTCACTTTCTTGACAAATCTCTGCACTCCTCAGACATAACTCTTGATAGGAGGCTGCTAACTCCTCAAAAGTCAGTTCCTCGTCACTTGATTCTCCATCAGAAACACATGTTCATGTCAATGCTCTGACATGCTTGGCTGACTCTTCTTCACTTTCACTGTCAGTATCAGACCAGGAAACAGTCATGCCCTTCTTCTGCTTCTTAAGGAATGTAGGACATTCTTTCTTGACATGTCCATAACCTTCACACTCAAAGCATTGAATCCCTTTGTCTTGAGCATTCTTCTCTTCATCCTTCTCTTTTGACTTGCTGATGTCAGAGGAGATGTTCTTAACATTAGGTTTGTAGTTCTTATTCATCCTCTTGAAAACCTTGTTAAACTGTCTTTCCAGCATAGCAATGGCCTGAGACAGCTCCTCCTGAGATTTAGCACCATTTCCTTTCTTCTCTTCTTGAGTATTGGATACCAAGGATATACTCTTGGTCTTCTTTTCAGGTTCCTCCTCATTTAACCCTAACTCAAAAGTTTGAAGAGATCCAATAAGCTCATCAACCCTCATTTTGCTGATGTCTTGAGCTTCTTCAATTGCAGTCACCTTCATCTTATACCTCTTAGGAAGGGATCTAAGGATTTTACTCACCTGTTTTTCTTCAGTTATCTTCTCTCCAAGAGCACTAGAGGCATTAGACAGCTCAAGAATACTCATATGAAAGTCATGAATAGTTTCATCTTCCTTCATCTTTAGACTTTCAAAACTTTGATGTCAGAAGTTGAAGTCTTGACATCTTAACCTTTGAAGTTCCTTCATGAGTAGTCTTCAAGATGTCCCAAGCTTCCTTAGCAACTTCACAGGTATTGATCAACCTGAATATGTTCTTATCAACTCCATTGAAAATAGCATTTAAAGCTTTGGAATTACCAAGGGCAAGCTCATCTTCTTCCTTGGTCCATTCTTCTTCAGGTTTCAGTTTTGAGCTGCCTTCTTTTTCTTTCCCAACATCATCTTTCTCAACAACAACAGGTGCTTTCCATTCTTTTATGATAGCCTTCCAAGCCCCGCTGTCCAAGGATTTCAAAAAGGTAATCATCCTTGGTTTCCAATTATCATAATTAGAGTCATCCAAAATAGGGGGTCTATTCACAAATCCACCAACTTCCTTGTCCATCTTACCAGAAAGTATCATCCCTAGATCTCACCCAGATGCAGAGCAGGATGCCTGCTCTGATACCAATTGAAATTATGGTACTAGATATGTGATGTTACGTGTGATGTCACAACAACACACTCTACAATGGACAATGTAAAACAACAGAAGAGTACACAAAGAATTGTTCACCCAGTTCAGTTAAACAACTTACTCTAGGGGCTACCAAGCCAGGGATGAATTTCACTATCAGTAGAATTAATTTACAGACTCAACAACCCAGTTGACATCTCCTAAACTTAATCACTACTTAATGAACCTTCTACCTAAGAGACCACTTAGGTATGAGAACACTACTCAATCCCTAAATCACTTCAGTGATATAATTCAAAGATCACACACTTTGAAAAACACAACTTGATTCTGCTTCACAGCTTTGATCAAGAACAACTCAAAACACCAACACCAATTCACACTAGAATGGTTTACAACACATACACGAAGACACAAACGACTCTCAGTCTTTAGCTCTCTTTCTTCGTTTCTTTTCCTTCAGGATTGATGCGCTTTATATATCTATTTGATTTGGGCTTGGACCTGCTACAATATCTTACCTGATTTGTAATTTAAAACTGAATCTTCTAGACAGATTTTCTCTCCAAATCTTTTTAAATCTTCAGCCTTTAAACACTCCTACAAATATGCATCAAATCTGTTTGCAATAGAAAATATCTCCTCCAAGATATTCGCATCCAATAACTCTAACAGCTCTCCCAAAATTCAGCTAATACGCTTAACCCTAAAAACATCTCAAACTTGATGTTTTAATGATCTGCATATCTGATGTCATGACATCGCATGTGACATCAGACTTCAAAACTTCAACAACTTAAACACTTAATATTATCCAATGTTAAGACTCAAAGTTAAGACATCACCCATGTGCCATCAACATTGAACAACTTTGTTTTACCAAAATTCTAGCCAATCCAAGAACTAACAGTTCCTATACCTTTAAGAGGTCGTCGGGACAATTTGTAAGAAGCCCAAGAGGAGGTGAGAAAAACTTTTAAGAAGCCGAAGGGACAATTTGTACGAAGCCCAAGAGGAGGCTATCTTCCCGAAGGAAGAATCATTATACGAAGCCTAAGAGGAGGCTATGAAAACTTCTAAGAAGCCGACGGGTCCTTGTACAACTCCCAAGAGGAGGCGGGGATGCTTTTAGGAAGCCTGTGGGTCCCCAAACCCAGAGAAGTTCAAGATATGCCATTCACAGAGAATAGATCAAGCCAGGAAAGTTCGAGAATTTGGAAGAAACTCAAGCGATGCCATTCACGGAGAAAAGATCATCTCTGGGGAGTAGAGTTTCTTTGACAATGTCTAAGGGTGACAGTCTGTGAAAGGATTCACCGAGAATGCTGCCTTTCACATCTACATATTGTTTAACCCCAAGATGAGGGAAGACTGTATCTGGTAATCCCATGGGAATCTAGTTTTGTTTGTATTTAAGAGTGACCAATAGGGCTTTACCTAGTGCTAGACGTAGTTGCCGGGGAAAACTCTAAATAACTATACTAGTATTACACAGTTGATATTTGACAAGTATATAAAAGTTTGTGAAAGACGAATTACAGTGAAACAACCCCACAATACAGTTATATACATATGAAAGCGGTAAATGAAAGCGGGTAAACACTTACTCGGTTGTAGAGCTTCCATGCTGTTTGGTTAGTTTGTTCAACAAAGAAAGCTTTGATAACAATATTATATTCGAAATCAAAGGAGAAAGTGCTTTTGAAAGGAAAATTGGGGCTTACAGCTCAAGGAGAGGCCCAGGGTTTTATCAGTGATCGCACTGTCGTTTTGTACAGGGACTTATACAAGTGACTGAGGCCCAAGAAAGGTTTTCTGTACAAGGGGATGGGTCTTACACTCTCTCAAGAGGCCCAAAATGATTGAAAGTGAACAAAGATGGGTCTTATAGCTCAAGGAGAAGCCCAATGGTTAATTTTGAAAAGGGAGACGATTGCGCCGAGGTTTTGAAAACACCGTGGGTCTTATAAAATGACTGAGGCCCAAAAGTTTTTGGTTTCAAAAGGGGATTGGGTCTTACACTCTATTAGAGGCCCAAAATGGTTTTGAATGGGTCTTATAGTTTGAGGAGAGGCCCAGATGGTTTGTTTTAAACGGGCGATGATCGCGCCGAACTTTTGAAATACAACGGGACTTATAAAACATTTGAGGCCCAAAATAGGTTTGTATTTACAAAGGATTGGGTCTTACACTCTATTAGAGGCCCAAAGAGTTTTTTTTATACAAGAGATGGGGCTTATAATTCAAGGAGAGGCCCAGATGAAAAAACAACGATCGCACCGTTATTTCGAAAACTGTACCGGGACTTATACAATGACTGAGGCCCAAATTTATTTAGGTACAAAAAGGGGGGTTGGGTCTTACACTCTATTAGAGGCCCAAAATGTTTTTAAAAGGTTTGATGAGGGTGGGATTAATCAAAACCCTAATTTGCTTCCAAAATGTATTTTAATTGAATAAAAAATTCAATTAGAATGATCAAAATTGTTTAACATGTGGAAAACAAATTGTGATCTTAGATTAAAGTTTCAAAAATCATGTTTTGACCTACAAAATGATTAGAAATCATAAAAAATATTTTAAATGTCAAAAACTATTAAAATATTAATTCTTGGCAAAAATATCAATTATATGAAATAAATAATATTTTTGGGATTTTTTTGTAAAATGAAATATTTTAACATTTTTTGTGAATTTTTAAAAATAGAATCAACTCAAAATCATTAAAACTCATAGAGAAATTAATTTTTAAATCAATTAAATAAAATCACAAAATTCAAATATTTGAATTTTCAAAAAGGGCGCCAAGAACAAGGGCAAGAACACGCGCCACCCTCTGTTTCTGCAGATTTGCGTTTTCTATCCAATCTCACTAAATACTTGATTATATCATGCAATCTACATATCAATCTACTCGTTTCAACCTCATGATCATGTCTATGGTCTTTAATTTCATTTATTTTAAGCATGGAATAAGAAATCAAAGAGAAACCTCAAGAACCCTAAATTCTGCATGAAGGTTCAGAAATTCCATACACGATTCATACAAAGCAATTTATTGAGGGTAAACACTCTATGCATGATTATGGACATATGGCCAAATTATTGTGCAGCAAAAAATGCATGGATCATAGAGTTAGTAGAGCTCATGCTCACCTCTTGCAACTGGTGATCGTGTTTTGGGTTAAACATGTTACAGCTAGGTTCCAATGATCTGGATAGCTTCCTTAGGTGCCATGGAGTGTGTCTGGATGCTTGGAATGGATTGAAATGATCTGGAACTTGAGATGGTACCCCAACTGTAAATCTGTCAAAGGTTTGAGTAATTGGCTGGTGATTTTGTGATTTTGGTGTTCCAGATGTTATGTGAGTGTTTGGATCACTTCTATATGATGTTTATGAGGTGTGCATGTGAAATTCTGGTACATGTGCAGAGTTCAGATGTCCTATAACATGCCATTCGACATCTGGTCTACATGAACATAAATGGCAAGGTATATAGCAATAATCATGGTACTGAAAAGATAGAAGCAAGACACACAGAATTGTTAACCCAGTTCGGTTTAACACACCTACTCTGGGGGCTACCAAGCCAGGGATGAAGTCCACTATCAGTAGTATCAATTCAAAGCTAAACTCTCCGTTTACCGCTTATCACTTAATCACTACCCAATGACCCTTCTATCTAGATCCTCTCTACCTATGAGAAACTCTTCTCACTCCCAATCATCGCAATGATGTCTAGCAGTCAACAATCTGCCACTGCATCAACGGTTCTTTACCTATATAACAATTCACCAAGGAAGACACACTTCCAAGACACAACTTAGAGTTACTTACAAGCTTCCTCCAAGAACAATACTCCTCTTACTTAACAGCTTTGAGGATCACACTAACAAACTGTCCAACTCACATGTCGAGTGGTACAGGAACCAACCATAATACTAGAACTTTTACATCTTTGGTTGAGTTACAATTCTAGGTTACATTGCATCTATATATATAACCTATTCCCAACTGGATTTGGGCCATCACATACGCTGCTGCAAATCAGCAGAACCTTCTGCTATATAATAGGACTTCAATCCATAACTTCCTAAAATATCTCCATATTTAGAAAGTGTATATTTTCCAACAATCTACTTAATTACTGATTTGAATCTTCAGCCCTTTTAATTCAGCGCCACATAGAATTTACATATTACTCCCTGAATATTCTGCATCTGTTAAGACATAACAGAATCTTTAATATACTTCAGTTCTGGTGCGATGTCGAATGATCCTGCATGGGACATCTTGATAAGACATGTTGATCCAGATGTTGAAACCACTTCAACTCAACATGTTCCATTGCACTCTAGGACTTCTTACTTAACCTGTTCTTCTTTAGCAAGATAAAATATCCTATCTAACAAAGTGCTGTTATTATTTGTTTTACAAAATTAATGTCAACCCTTACATTTAAAGAACTAACAGTGTGTGTGATTGGTTTGGTTGGAATAGCTCTCAAACTCAAAACCCAATGGTGACTTTCCTTAGAAGGCAAAATTGGAAGTGAGAAGGTGATTTTGAGGAAAGAATCTGTTTGATGGCTTTGGTGTACTCAAACTGATCACAAATGAGCTCTATTTATAGTAGAGCAAGTTTATTTTGGGAGCAATAGTGAATGGCAACTGCTGCAGAAGTTTGGCCAATGTTGGCAAATGAGAATCCAAGTCTCCTCTAGCCATTGACTAGAGGTTAGAGCACAGAGATGTGGTTCCCTAGTTTTTTGATCATTCTTGACTGAATTCAGTTGCAAATGTGTCAGTCCATGCCACCTTGGTGCATCCATTAAATGCTCCAATCCAAAATTGGAGTCTTGTCCCTCTTTTAGGGATTTCTAGGTTTGGCATGCTACTTCTTGTTCCAAAGACTTGGGAGGCTTAGGATCAGAGTTGGTTCCTTCTTGGTCCCCCCTTGAGGTGTTCAGATGGATAGAGTTGCTTACCCTTTGCAAAATTTGGGCAAATCGAGCAAAACTCCAAAATCTGCCTTGCTTTGGCAGTTTTCAGCAAGGCATATTGCCATTGTCATATCTAATGGCTCAAGTGGAATTTGATGGAGTTCTTGGCCATTTTGGAAAGCCCTCATATGATACAATAACTGTTTGATCATAATTGGTTTTGATACTTTTTGGATACAAGTGAAAAATGCCCCTACATTTGGAAAAAAGTGAAGGCAGATTCTGACTTAGTGAAAATTTCACTAAGTGTTGGAAAAAAGTGACATTTTCACTTTTTGTGATTTTGATCATTCCATAAATCAAAATCCATGATGAATTGGGATGAGGTGTAGTTGAAGCTTTTGTAGAGGGTAATGAGAGCTACAAATCCAACTTTGGATGGGGAAAATGGCCTTGTGGTTTAGGAGTTATGGTCCTCCAATGTTGGTACCCTAGCCACTTTGTTCCATAACTTAGACAATTTTCTAAGTTATTATGGTTACCCCTTTTACAAGTTATTGTAACTTATATGTGAGCCTAAGAGAGAGGGGGGGGGGGGGGGTGAATTAGGTTCTTAGAATATTATCCCGATTTTTGACGATTTTTTATCTTTACTTTCCTAGAGATTTCTAAGTGATGAATTGGTAAATGCGGAAAGTAAATGAATACCGAGACGTATAGTGGTTCCCCTCACACGTCGAGAGTACTCCACTCCCCTTTCAAATTGAAAGAGAATTTCACTAAATGTTAGATTCCTAGACAAGACAAAACTATGTCTCTCTATATTACTCTAACAACCAAGGACAACCCTCTTGGATTTACAAATGCTTAAAGTCCAATCGAGAACAAATCTCTCACAAATGGACCTCTTGTATCCACAATCCGGATCACAAGGAAAAACCTGACAAACTTATCTTTAACAATCCTAAAAATAAGTTGTAATCAAAATAACAAAAAATCTGAATTTTGTATATGTGTAGAAATTTTGGTTCTTCAATATATCAATCTAGAGATTGATCTTCTCCCTTTTGTAACAATCGCTCTTAATAATATTATACAAGTGTTCAACACAATTGAAATGAAACAAATGTAGTATGTGTGAATATTTTATGCAAATGTCTCACTCTTAGAAAGTTTGTTAAGAACACTTTGATAAAATGAAAGATTTGGTAAAATAATGATTGTTTGAAATTTTTTGCAAGGAGGTGTTTTTAAATCTGAAAAAAATGATGTTTATATAATGCACAAAACACCTCTACATAAAGGTATTATCATATGAAACAATGCCATGCTTTTAAAATATAAAACCAATGATCATTTTCATGAAAAGATACATATTTTCGCATGCAAGAACAGTGGTAACCAGTTACTCTATATAGGGTAACCGGTTACTTCAGCGTAACGTACCAATATATTCAAAATTAAAACACGCTCTAAATTGTGGCGGTTATTTTGGTTAATTACGTCGGTTCAAAACGCCGTAATTAACCAAAAACTGAATGTTTAAATAAATTGAAAAATTAAAAATTTGTCTAAATATTTGAACTAATATTATGCAACATCTATTGATTTATCCAAGTCAATAGATTATATTTGAAAGTTATATAACATGGTTCAAAATAAAAAAATAAATAAATAAATAAAGTAAATAAAGTTTCAAATGTATGATAAAAATATTTTGTTTTTTTTTTTTGTTTTTTTTTAAAGCTAGAAATAATGATATATTTTCAACCACATGAACCATGTATGCAAGTGAATTTTGAAGATTATTTTGAGAACTATTTTATCAATATATATTGCATGCTTGAGACACTTTTGAACACTTGTATGCAACCATATTGATAAGTGAGAGTTATACCTTGATTATACTTGAGAATACTTCAAGACTTGTAAAAATTAAAAACTTTGTGCTAGCTTCAATGTCTTGATCCATTCTTTTTGAGCAAGCATAACATCTTGAATGAATAATGTTGTCTTCATCAAAACCATAAAAACTTTGTGCTAGCTTCAATGTCTTGATCCATTCTTTTTGTACATAAAACCTTGAATGAACATTGTTGTCTTCATCAAAACCATTGAGAAGCTATGTCTTCACATTCTCCCCCTTTTTTATGATGACAACCCAATTCTTGAAAATTCGATCCAATCTTGTTTCTCTAATCAAAGCTTGCTCCCCCTTGGATATTGCTTCCCCTTAATCCATGATTTTAGAGAGTTTTAAATTCTGCACATTTTGTTTGAGAAACCAAGCAATAATACACAATTCTTCTCCCCCTTTGTCGTTAACAAAATGGATGGGAAAAGACTTGAAGTATATAAAGAAATTATGAAAAATAAAAACAATTTTTACCTATGAGCTTTACCTCATGATTGACTTCATCAAAACATTCATCTTTGGTGAACATGATCTTGAAGCCTTTGTCACAAAGTTGGCTTTGTTTAGAAGATATTGCTTTAGTCTTTTAACATAAAGTACATCTTCAATGAATGTGAAAGTTAGTGCTTCGACTTTGCCAATGCCAAGAATTTTTCTTTTAAGGTATTCCCCAATTGAAATAACCCTTGGACTAGAACTAGACTTGAAAGTTAGTTTATGCCTCCCATCAAAAGCTTAGAACCACCACTTATCAAAACATCATAGATTTAAAGTGGTTCTTAAGCAAACCTACAAAACAAATTAGGTTTGATTTGGTACCCAATGTGCTTTGGGTCCATCATAGTTAGTTCCTTTCTTAACCCACACATAATGCCCACTTGCAACACTAAAGTTTCTTACATAGCAAGCATTAGGTGTATGGCCAACAATACCACAATAAAAACAAGTAGGTTCAAAGTTGCTCTTATATCTTGAAACATAAGATTTCTTTTTAGGAAATCTTTTCTTTTTAGGATTAGGATGCACATTCCTAGGTTTGTTCACTTTCTCTTTGGAAGTTTGATCCTTAGCCTTAACAAATATAGTTTTACTTGAACTTGGTTTAGAAAACTTTGAATAGCCAAGTCCACTTTTATCATTTGCATATCTTTGTTGACTAAGGACTTCTTCCAATCCAATTTGTCCTTTCTCATACCTTTCAAGTACTCTTTTTAATTGGACAATTTGAAAAGAGAGAGATTCACAATTTTTACATACAAATTTCTGTTTTTCACTAATCATCTTTTGTTTCTCATTTTCGATCTCTTTTTCTAATGAAACATTTTTTCCTTCTAAAGTTGAAATTTGTTTCTTTTGAGATGATATAGTTTTATACATAATTTTGCATTCATTTAACAATTCATTTATGGAACCTTGTGCATCACTATCAAAAGAATTATTACTAACCTCATCTTCTTCATCATCGGAGTGGTGTGATGCTATCAATGCAAGATTTACATGTTCTTCATCTGAAGATGAACTTGTTTCGTTGTCTACATATGTTTTCCTTTTCTTTTTATGATTCTTTTTCTTGAATTTATTTTTCTTTTGAAGTGTAGGACATTCACTTTTAACATGTCCTCTTTCTCCACATTCAAAGCATTTAATCTTTCTCGTTGGTGCTTCCCCTTTAGTGATCTCCTTTTTCCTTTCTTTTCTTAGAAACTTTTCAAACTTTTTGATAAGATCATCATCTTCATCACTATTGGATTCATCCTCTTGATTGCTATCATAATTTTTTACTTTGGTCTTTAAGGCAACGTCTTTTGAATCTTTTACTTGTATTTCATGCTTCTCCAATCTTTCAAGTTCTAACTCATGCTCTTGAAGTTTACCAAATAGAGATGCGGAAGTCATCGTAGAGAGGCTTTTGTTTTCCGATATTGCCGTTACTTTTGGTTGCCATTCTCTGGTCAATGATCTTAGAATTTTGAGATTTAATTCATCATTTGAGAATGTTTTACCAAGTGCCATTAAGTGGTTAGTCAAATGAACAAATCTCTTCTGTAATGCAACAATGGATTCTCTGGGCTGCATTCGGAACATCTCATATTCTTGACTTAATGTGTTTAATCTGGATCTTTTAACTTCAGTCGTTCCTTCATATGTTTCTACCAAAGTATCCCATATTTCTTTAGCAGATTTACATTGTGAAATTCGGAAAAATTCATCCATACTTAATGCAGTTTGAAGAATATTAATAGCTTTATTTTCATTGAGCACTTTCTTTCTATCATCTTCATTATAAGCAGTTTTAATCTTTAGAGTTGCAACATTGTTTACAACACTCATTGGTTGGTGTGGACCATTTTCAACAGTTTCCCATAATCCATCTCCTTGTGCTTCTAAGTGTGCTCTCATTCTTATTTTCCAAAAATTGAAATATTCTCTAGAAAATAGTGGAAGCTTGTTACTACTTCCACCATCTTTGAAAACCGGGTTTGAACTTGCGGAAGCCATGCCGGATCGATAGGAACAGGTTACCTTAACCTGCTCTGATGCCAATTGTAACTTATATGTGAGCCTTAGAGGGGGGGGGGGGGGGGTGAATTAGGTTCTTAGAATATTATCCCGATTTTTGACGATTTTTTATCTTTACTTTCCTAGAGATTTCTAAGTGATGAATTGGTAAATGCGGAAAGTAAATGAACACCGAGACGTATAGTGGTTCCCCTCACACGTCGAGAGTACTCCTCTCCCCTTTCAACTTGAAAGAGAATTTCACTAAATGTTAGATTCCTAGACAAGACAAAACTATGTCTCTCTATATTACTCTAACAACCAAGAACAACCCTCTTGGATTTACAAATGCTTAAAGTCCAATCGAGAACAAATCTCTCACAAATGGACCTCTTGTATCCATAATCCGGATCACAAGGAAAAACCTTACAAACTTATCTTTAACAATCCTAAAAATAAGTTGTTATCAAAATAACAAAAAATCTGAATTTTGTATATGTGTAGAAATTTTGGATCTTCAATATATCAATCTAGAGATTGATCTTCTCCCTTTTGTAACAATCACTCTTAATGATATTATACAAGTGTTCAACACAATTGAAATGAAACAAATGAAGTATGTGTGAATATTTTATGCTAATGTCTCACTCTTAGAAAGTTTGTTAAGAACACTTTGATAAAATGAAAGTTTTGGTAAAAGAATGATTGTTTGAAATTTTTTGCAAGGAGGTGTTTTTAAATCTGAAAAAAATGATGTTTATATAATGCACAAAACACCTCTACATAAAGGTATTATCATATGAAACAATGCCATGCTTTTAAAATATAAAACCAATGATCATTTTCATGAAAAGATACATATTTTCGCATGCAACAACAGTGGTAACCAGTTACTCTATATAGGGTAACCGGTTACTTCAGCGTAACGTACCAATATATTCAAAATTAAAACACGCTGTAAATTGTGGCGGTTATTTTGGTTAATTATGTCGGTTCAAAACGCTGTAATTAACCAAAAACTGAATGTTTAAATAAATTGAAAAATTAAAAATTTGTCTAAATATTTGAACCAATATTATGCAACATCTATTGATTTATCCAAGTCAATAGATTATATTTGAAAGTGATATAACATGGTTCAAAATAAAAATAATAATAAATAAATAAAGTAAATAAAGTTTCAAATGTATGATAAAAATATTTCGTTTTTTTTTTTGTTTTTTTTTTAAAGCTAGAAATAATGATATATTTTCAACCACATGAACCATGTATGCAAGTGAATTTTGAAGATTATTTTGAGAACTATTTTATCAATATATATTGCATGCTTGAGACACTTTTGAACACTTGTATGCAACCATATTGATAAGTGAGAGTTATACCTTGATTATACTTGAGAATTCTTCAAGACTTGTAAAAATTAAAAACTTTGTGCTAGCTTCAATGTCTTGATCCATTCTTTTTGAGCAAGCATAACATCTTGAATGAATAATGTTGTCTTCATCAAAACCATAAAAACTTTGTGCTAGCTTCAATGTCTTGATCCATTCTTTTTGTACATAAAACCTTGAATGAACATTGTTGTCTTCATCAAAACCATTGAGAAGCTATGTCTTCACATTCTCCCCCTTTTTTATGATGACAACCCAATTCTTGAAAATTCGATCCAATCTTGTTTCTCTAATCAAAGCTTGCTCCCCCTTGGATATTGCTTCCCCTTAATCCATGATTTTAGAGAGTTTTAAATTCTGCACATTTTGTTTGAGAAACCAAGCAATAATACACAATTCTTCTCCCCCTTTGTCGTTAACAAAATGGATGGGAAAAGACTTGAAGTATATAAAGAAATTATGAAAAATAAAAACAATTTTTACCTATGAGCTTTACCTCATGATTGACTTCATCAAAACATTCATCTTTGGTGAACATGATCTTGAAGCCTTTGTCACAAAGTTGGCTTTGTTTAGAAGATATTGCTTTAGTCTTTTAACATAAAGTACATCTTCAATGAATGTGAAAGTTAGTGCTTCGACTTTGCCAATGCCAAGAATTTTTCTTTTAAGGTATTCCCCAATTGAAATAACCCTTGGACTAGAACTAGACTTGAAAGTTAGTTTATGCCTCCCATCAAAAGCTTAGAACCACCACTTATCAAAACATCATAGATTTAAAGTGGTTCTTAAGCAAACCTACAAAACAAATTAGGTTTGATTTGGTACCCAATGTGCTTTGGGTCCATCATAGTTAGTTCCTTTCTTAACCCACACATAATGCCCACTTGCAACACTAAAGTTTCTTACATAGCAAGCATTAGGTGTATGGCCAACAATACCACAATAAAAACAAGTAGGTTCAAAGTTGCTCTTATATCTTGAAACATAAGATTTCTTTTTAGGAAATCTTTTCTTTTTAGGATTAGGATGCACATTCCTAGGTTTGTTCACTTTCTCTTTGGAAGTTTGATCCTTAGCCTTAACAAATATAGTTTTACTTGAACTTGGTTTAGAAAACTTTGAATAGCCAAGTCCACTTTTATCATTTGCATATCTTTGTTGACTAAGGACTTCTTCCAATCCAATTTGTCCTTTCTCATACCTTTCAAGTACTCTTTTTAATTGGACAATTTGAAAAGAGAGAGATTCACAATTTTTACATACAAATTTCTGTTTTTCACTAATCATCTTTTGTTTCTCATTTTCGATCTCTTTTTCTAATGAAACATTTTTTCCTTCTAAAGTTGAAATTTGTTTCTTTTGAGATGATATAGTTTTATACATAATTTTGCATTCATTTAACAATTCATTTATGGAACCTTGTGCATCACTATCAAAAGAATTATTACTAACCTCATCTTCTTCATCATCGGAGTGGTGTGATGCTATCAATGCAAGATTTACATGTTCTTCATCTGAAGATGAACTTGTTTCGTTGTCTACATATGTTTTCCTTTTCTTTTTATGATTCTTTTTCTTGAATTTATTTTTCTTTTGAAGTGTAGGACATTCACTTTTAACATGTCCTCTTTCTCCACATTCAAAGCATTTAATCTTTCTCGTTGGTGCTTCCCCTTTAGTGATCTCCTTTTTCCTTTCTTTTCTTAGAAACTTTTCAAACTTTTTGATAAGATCATCATCTTCATCACTATTGGATTCATCCTCTTGATTGCTATCATAATTTTTTACTTTGGTCTTTAAGGCAACGTCTTTTGAATCTTTTACTTGTATTTCATGCTTCTCCAATCTTTCAAGTTCTAACTCATGCTCTTGAAGTTTACCAAATAGAGATGCGGAAGTCATCGTAGAGAGGCTTTTGTTTTCCGATATTGCCGTTACTTTTGGTTGCCATTCTCTGGTCAATGATCTTAGAATTTTGAGATTTAATTCATCATTTGAGAATGTTTTACCAAGTGCCATTAAGTGGTTAGTCAAATGAACAAATCTCTTCTGTAATGCAACAATGGATTCTCTGGGCTGCATTCGGAACATCTCATATTCTTGACTTAATGTGTTTAATCTGGATCTTTTAACTTCAGTCGTTCCTTCATATGTTTCTACCAAAGTATCCCATATTTCTTTAGCAGATTTACATTGTGAAATTCGGAAAAATTCATCCATACTTAATGCAGTTTGAAGAATATTAATAGCTTTATTTTCATTGAGCACTTTCTTTCTATCATCTTCATTATAAGCAGTTTTAATCTTTAGAGTTGCAACATTGTTTACAACACTCATTGGTTGGTGTGGACCATTTTCAACAGTTTCCCATAATCCATCTCCTTGTGCTTCTAAGTGTGCTCTCATTCTTATTTTCCAAAAATTGAAATATTCTCTAGAAAATAGTGGAAGCTTGTTACTACTTCCACCATCTTTGAAAACCGGGTTTGAACTTGCGGAAGCCATGCCGGATCGATAGGAACAGGTTACCTTAACCTGCTCTGATGCCAATTGTAACTTATATGTGAGCCTTAGAGGGGGGGGGGGGGGTGAATTAGGTTCTTAGAATATTATCCCGATTTTTGACGATTTTTTATCTTTACTTTCCTAGAGATTTCTAAGTGATGAATTGGTAAATGCGGAAAGTAAATGAACACCGAGACGTATAGTGGTTCCCCTCACACGTCGAGAGTACTCCTCTCCCCTTTCAACTTGAAAGAGAATTTCACTAAATGTTAGATTCCTAGACAAGACAAAACTATGTCTCTCTATATTACTCTAACAACCAAGAACAACCCTCTTGGATTTACAAATGCTTAAAGTCCAATCGAGAACAAATCTCTCACAAATGGACCTCTTGTATCCATAATCCGGATCACAAGGAAAAACCTTACAAACTTATCTTTAACAATCCTAAAAATAAGTTGTTATCAAAATAACAAAAAATCTGAATTTTGTATATGTGTAGAAATTTTGGATCTTCAATATATCAATCTAGAGATTGATCTTCTCCCTTTTGTAACAATCACTCTTAATGATATTATACAAGTGTTCAACACAATTGAAATGAAACAAATGAAGTATGTGTGAATATTTTATGCTAATGTCTCACTCTTAGAAAGTTTGTTAAGAACACTTTGATAAAATGAAAGTTTTGGTAAAAGAATGATTGTTTGAAATTTTTTGCAAGGAGGTGTTTTTAAATCTGAAAAAAATGATGTTTATATAATGCACAAAACACCTCTACATAAAGGTATTATCATATGAAACAATGCCATGCTTTTAAAATATAAAACCAATGATCATTTTCATGAAAAGATACATATTTTCGCATGCAACAACAGTGGTAACCAGTTACTCTATATAGGGTAACCGGTTACTTCAGCGTAACGTACCAATATATTCAAAATTAAAACACGCTCTAAATTGTGGCGGTTATTTTGGTTAATTACGTCGGTTCAAAACGCCGTAATTAACCAAAAACTGAATGTTTATATAAATTGAAAAATTAAAAATTTGTCTAAATATTTGAACTAATATTATGCAACATCTATTGATTTATCCAAGTCAATAGATTATATTTGAAAGTTATATAACATGGTTCAAAATAAAAAAATAAATAAATAAATAAAGTAAATAAAGTTTCAAATGTATGATAAAAATATTTTGTTTTTTTTTTTTGTTTTTTTTTAAAGCTAGAAATAATGATATATTTTCAACCACATGAACCATGTATGCAAGTGAATTTTGAAGATTATTTTGAGAACTATTTTATCAATATATATTGCATGCTTGAGACACTTTTGAACACTTGTATGCAACCATATTGATAAGTGAGAGTTATACCTTGATTATACTTGAGAATACTTCAAGACTTGTAAAAATTAAAAACTTTGTGCTAGCTTCAATGTCTTGATCCATTCTTTTTGAGCAAGCATAACATCTTGAATGAATAATGTTGTCTTCATCAAAACCATAAAAACTTTGTGCTAGCTTCAATGTCTTGATCCATTCTTTTTGTACATAAAACCTTGAATGAACATTGTTGTCTTCATCAAAACCATTGAGAAGCTATGTCTTCACATTCTCCCCCTTTTTTATGATGACAACCCAATTCTTGAAAATTCGATCCAATCTTGTTTCTCTAATCAAAGCTTGCTCCCCCTTGGATATTGCTTCCCCTTAATCCATGATTTTAGAGAGTTTTAAATTCTGCACATTTTGTTTGAGAAACCAAGCAATAATACACAATTCTTCTCCCCCTTTGTCGTTAACAAAATGGATGGGAAAAGACTTGAAGTATATAAAGAAATTATGAAAAATAAAAACAATTTTTACCTATGAGCTTTACCTCATGATTGACTTCATCAAAACATTCATCTTTGGTGAACATGATCTTGAAGCCTTTGTCACAAAGTTGGCTTTGTTTAGAAGATATTGCTTTAGTCTTTTAACATAAAGTACATCTTCAATGAATGTGAAAGTTAGTGCTTCGACTTTGCCAATGCCAAGAATTTTTCTTTTAAGGTATTCCCCAATTGAAATAACCCTTGGACTAGAACTAGACTTGAAAGTTAGTTTATGCCTCCCATCAAAAGCTTAGAACCACCACTTATCAAAACATCATAGATTTAAAGTGGTTCTTAAGCAAACCTACAAAACAAATTAGGTTTGATTTGGTACCCAATGTGCTTTGGGTCCATCATAGTTAGTTCCTTTCTTAACCCACACATAATGCCCACTTGCAACACTAAAGTTTCTTACATAGCAAGCATTAGGTGTATGGCCAACAATACCACAATAAAAACAAGTAGGTTCAAAGTTGCTCTTATATCTTGAAACATAAGATTTCTTTTTAGGAAATCTTTTCTTTTTAGGATTAGGATGCACATTCCTAGGTTTGTTCACTTTCTCTTTGGAAGTTTGATCCTTAGCCTTAACAAATATAGTTTTACTTGAACTTGGTTTAGAAAACTTTGAATAGCCAAGTCCACTTTTATCATTTGCATATCTTTGTTGACTAAGGACTTCTTCCAATCCAATTTGTCCTTTCTCATACCTTTCAAGTACTCTTTTTAATTGGACAATTTGAAAAGAGAGAGATTCACAATTTTTACATACAAAATTCTGTTTTTCACTAATCATCTTTTGTTTCTCATTTTCGATCTCTTTTTCTAATGAAACATTTTTTCCTTCTAAAGTTGAAATTTGTTTCTTTTGAGATGATATAGTTTTATACATAATTTTGCATTCATTTAACAATTCATTTATGGAACCTTGTGCATCACTATCAAAAGAATTATTACTAACCTCATCTTCTTCATCATCGGAGTGGTGTGATGCTATCAATGCAAGATTTACATGTTCTTCATCTGAAGATGAACTTGTTTCGTTGTCTACATATGTTTTCCTTTTCTTTTTATGATTCTTTTTCTTGAATTTATTTTTCTTTTGAAGTGTAGGACATTCACTTTTAACATGTCCTCTTTCTCCACATTCAAAGCATTTAATCTTTCTCGTTGGTGCTTCCCCTTTAGTGATCTCCTTTTTCCTTTCTTTTCTTAGAAACTTTTCAAACTTTTTGATAAGATCATCATCTTCATCACTATTGGATTCATCCTCTTGATTGCTATCATAATTTTTTACTTTGGTCTTTAAGGCAACGTCTTTTGAATCTTTTACTTGTATTTCATGCTTCTCCAATCTTTCAAGTTCTAACTCATGCTCTTGAAGTTTACCAAATAGAGATGCGGAAGTCATCGTAGAGAGGCTTTTGTTTTCCGAGATTGCCGTTACTTTTGGTTGCCATTCTCTGGTCAATGATCTTAGAATTTTGAGATTTAATTCATCATTTGAGAATGTTTTACCAAGTGCCATTAAGTGGTTAGTCAAATGAACAAATCTCTTCTGTAATGCAACAATGGATTCTCTGGGCTGCATTCGGAACATCTCATATTCTTGACTTAATGTGTTTAATCTGGATCTTTTAACTTCAGTCGTTCCTTCATATGTTTCTACCAAAGTATCCCATATTTCTTTAGCAGATTTACATTGTGAAATTCGGAAAAATTCATCCATACTTAATGCAGTTTGAAGAATATTAATAGCTTTATTTTCATTGAGCACTTTCTTTCTATCATCTTCATTATAAGCAGTTTTAATCTTTAGAGTTGCAACATTGTTTACAACACTCATTGGTTGGTGTGGACCATTTTCAACAGTTTCCCATAATCCATCTCCTTGTGCTTCTAAGTGTGCTCTCATTCTTATTTTCCAAAAATTGAAATATTCTCTAGAAAATAGTGGAAGCTTGTTACTACTTCCACCATCTTTGAAAACCGGGTTTGAACTTGCGGAAGCCATGCCGGATCGATAGGAACAGGTTACCTTAACCTGCTCTGATGCCAATTGTAACTTATATGTGAGCCTTAGAGGGGGGGGGGGGGGGGGTGAATTAGGTTCTTAGAATATTATCCCGATTTTTGACGATTTTTTATCTTTACTTTCCTAGAGATTTCTAAGTGATGAATTGGTAAATGCGGAAAGTAAATGAACACCGAGACGTATAGTGGTTCCCCTCACACGTCGAGAGTACTCCACTCCCCTTTCAACTTGAAAGAGAATTTCACTAAATGTTAGATTCCTAGACAAGACAAAACTATGTCTCTCTATATTACTCTAACAACCAAGAACAACCCTCTTGGATTTACAAATGCTTAAAGTCCAATCGAGAACAAATCTCTCACAAATGGACCTCTTGTATCCATAATCCGGATCACAAGGAAAAACCTTACAAACTTATCTTTAACAATCCTAAAAATAAGTTGTAATCAAAATAACAAAAAATCTGAATTTTGTATATGTGTAGAAATTTTGGATCTTCAATATATCAATCTAGAGATTGATCTTCTCCCTTTTGTAACAATCACTCTTAATGATATTATACAAGTGTTCAACACAATTGAAATGAAACAAATGCAGTATGTGTGAATATTTTATGCTAATGTCTCACTCTTAGAAAGTTTGTTAAGAACACTTTGATAAAATGAAAGTTTTGGTAAAAGAATGATTGTTTGAAATTTTTTGCAAGGAGGTGTTTTTAAATCTGAAAAAAATGATGTTTATATAATGCACAAAACACCTCTACATAAAGGTATTATCATATGAAACAATGCCATGCTTTTAAAATATAAAACCAATGATCATTTTCCTGAAAAGATACATATTTTCGCATGCAACAACAGTGGTAACCAGTTACTCTATATAGGGTAACTGGTTACTTCAGCGTAACGTACCAATATATTCAAAATTAAAACACGCTGTAAATTGTGGCGGTTATTTTGGTTAATTATGTCGGTTCAAAACGCTGTAATTAACCAAAAACTGAATGTTTAAATAAATTGAAAAATTAAAAATTTGTCTAAATATTTGAACCAATATTATGCAACATCTATTGATTTATCCAAGTCAATAGATTATATTTGAAAGTGATATAACATGGTTCAAAATAAAAATAATAATAAATAAATAAAGTAAATAAAGTTTCAAATGTATGATAAAAATATTTCGTTTTTTTTTTGTTTTTTTTTTTAAAGCTAGAAATAATGATATATTTTCAACCACATGAACCATGTATGCAAGTGAATTTTGAAGATTATTTTGAGAACTATTTTATCAATATATATTGCATGCTTGAGACACTTTTGAACACTTGTATGCAACCATATTGATAAGTGAGAGTTATACCTTGATTATACTTGAGAATTCTTCAAGACTTGTAAAAATTAAAAACTTTGTGCTAGCTTCAATGTCTTGATCCATTCTTTTTGAGCAAGCATAACATCTTGAATGAATAATGTTGTCTTCATCAAAACCATAAAAACTTTGTGCTAGCTTCAATGTCTTGATCCATTCTTTTTGTACATAAAACCTTGAATGAACATTGTTGTCTTCATCAAAACCATTGAGAAGCTATGTCTTCACATTCTCCCCCTTTTTTATGATGACAACCCAATTCTTGAAAATTCGATCCAATCTTGTTTCTCTAATCAAAGCTTGCTCCCCCTTGGATATTGCTTCCCCTTAATCCATGATTTTAGAGAGTTTTAAATTCTGCACATTTTGTTTGAGAAACCAAGCAATAATACACAATTCTTCTCCCCCTTTGTCGTTAACAAAATGGATGGGAAAAGACTTGAAGTATATAAAGAAATTATGAAAAATAAAAACAATTTTTACCTATGAGCTTTACCTCATGATTGACTTCATCAAAACATTCATCTTTGGTGAACATGATCTTGAAGCCTTTGTCACAAAGTTGGCTTTGTTTAGAAGATATTGCTTTAGTCTTTTAACATAAAGTACATCTTCAATGAATGTGAAAGTTAGTGCTTCGACTTTGCCAATGCCAAGAATTTTTCTTTTAAGGTATTCCCCAATTGAAATAACCCTTGGACTAGAACTAGACTTGAAAGTTAGTTTATGCCTCCCATCAAAAGCTTAGAACCACCACTTATCAAAACATCATAGATTTAAAGTGGTTCTTAAGCAAACCTACAAAACAAATTAGGTTTGATTTGGTACCCAATGTGCTTTGGGTCCATCATAGTTAGTTCCTTTCTTAACCCACACATAATGCCCACTTGCAACACTAAAGTTTCTTACATAGCAAGCATTAGGTGTATGGCCAACAATACCACAATAAAAACAAGTAGGTTCAAAGTTGCTCTTATATCTTGAAACATAAGATTTCTTTTTAGGAAATCTTTTCTTTTTAGGATTAGGATGCACATTCCTAGGTTTGTTCACTTTCTCTTTGGAAGTTTGATCCTTAGCCTTAACAAATATAGTTTTACTTGAACTTGGTTTAGAAAACTTTGAATAGCCAAGTCCACTTTTATCATTTGCATATCTTTGTTGACTAAGGACTTCTTCCAATCCAATTTGTCCTTTCTCATACCTTTCAAGTACTCTTTTTAATTGGACAATTTGAAAAGAGAGAGATTCACAATTTTTACATACAAAATTCTGTTTTTCACTAATCATCTTTTGTTTCTCATTTTCGATCTCTTTTTCTAATGAAACATTTTTTCCTTCTAAAGTTGAAATTTGTTTCTTTTGAGATGATATAGTTTTATACATAATTTTGCATTCATTTAACAATTCATTTATGGAACCTTGTGCATCACTATCAAAAGAATTATTACTAACCTCATCTTCTTCATCATCGGAGTGGTGTGATGCTATCAATGCAAGATTTACATGTTCTTCATCTGAAGATGAACTTGTTTCGTTGTCTACATATGTTTTCCTTTTCTTTTTATGATTCTTTTTCTTGAATTTATTTTTCTTTTGAAGTGTAGGACATTCACTTTTAACATGTCCTCTTTCTCCACATTCAAAGCATTTAATCTTTCTCGTTGGTGCTTCCCCTTTAGTGATCTCCTTTTTCCTTTCTTTTCTTAGAAACTTTTCAAACTTTTTGATAAGATCATCATCTTCATCACTATTGGATTCATCCTCTTGATTGCTATCATAATTTTTTACTTTGGTCTTTAAGGCAACGTCTTTTGAATCTTTTACTTGTATTTCATGCTTCTCCAATCTTTCAAGTTCTAACTCATGCTCTTGAAGTTTACCAAATAGAGATGCGGAAGTCATCGTAGAGAGGCTTTTGTTTTCCGATATTGCCGTTACTTTTGGTTGCCATTCTCTAGTCAATGATCTTAGAATTTTGAGATTTAATTCATCATTTGAGAATGTTTTACCAAGTGCCATTAAGTGGTTAGTCAAATGAACAAATCTCTTCTGTAATGCAACAATGGATTCTCTGGGCTGCATTCGGAACATCTCATATTCTTGACTTAATGTGTTTAATCTGGATCTTTTAACTTCAGTCGTTCCTTCATATGTTTCTACCAAAGTATCCCATATTTCTTTAGCAGATTTACATTGTGAAATTCGGAAAAATTCAACCATACTTAATGCAGTTTGAAGAATATTAATAGCTTTATTTTCATTGAGCACTTTCTTTCTATCATCTTCATTATAAGCAGTTTTAATCTTTAGAGTTGCAACATTGTTTACAACACTCATTGGTTGGTGTGGACCATTTTCAACAGTTTCCCATAATCCATCTCCTTGTGCTTCTAAGTGTGCTCTCATTCTTATTTTCCAAAAATTGAAATATTCTCTAGAAAATAGTGGAAGCTTGTTACTACTTCCACCATCTTTGAAAACCGGGTTTGAACTTGCGGAAGCCATGCCGGATCGATAGGAACAGGTTACCTTAACCTGCTCTGATGCCAATTGTAACTTATATGTGAGCCTTAGAGGGGGGGGGGGGGTGAATTAGGTTCTTAGAATATTATCCCGATTTTTGACGATTTTTTATCTTTACTTTCCTAGAGATTTCTAAGTGATGAATTGGTAAATGCGGAAAGTAAATGAACACCGAGACGTATAGTGGTTCCCCTCACACGTCGAGAGTACTCCACTCCCCTTTCAACTTGAAAGAGAATTTCACTAAATGTTAGATTCCTAGACAAGACAAAACTATGTCTCTCTATATTACTCTAACAACCAAGAACAACCCTCTTGGATTTACAAATGCTTAAAGTCCAATCGAGAACAAATCTCTCACAAATGGACCTCTTGTATCCATAATCCGGATCACAAGGAAAAACCTTACAAACTTATCTTTAACAATCCTAAAAATAAGTTGTAATCAAAATAACAAAAAATCTGAATTTTGTATATGTGTAGAAATTTTGGATCTTCAATATATCAATCTAGAGATTGATCTTCTCCCTTTTGTAACAATCACTCTTAATGATATTATACAAGTGTTCAACACAATTGAAATGAAACAAATGAAGTATGTGTGAATATTTTATGCTAATGTCTCACTCTTAGAAAGTTTGTTAAGAACACTTTGATAAAATGAAAGTTTTGGTAAAAGAATGATTGTTTGAAATTTTTTGCAAGGAGGTGTTTTTAAATCTGAAAAAAATGATGTTTATATAATGCACAAAACACCTCTACATAAAGGTATTATCATATGAAACAATGCCATGCTTTTAAAATATAAAACCAATGATCATTTTCATGAAAAGATACATATTTTCGCATGCAACAACAGTGGTAACCAGTTACTCTATATAGGGTAACCGGTTACTTCAGCGTAACGTACCAATATATTCAAAATTAAAACACGCTGTAAATTGTGGCGGTTATTTTGGTTAATTATGTCGGTTCAAAACGCTGTAATTAACCAAAAACTGAATGTTTAAATAAATTGAAAAATTAAAAATTTGTCTAAATATTTGAACCAATATTATGCAACATCTATTGATTTATCCAAGTCAATAGATTATATTTGAAAGTGATATAACATGGTTCAAAATAAAAATAATAATAAATAAATAAAGTAAATAAAGTTTCAAATGTATGATAAAAATATTTCGTTTTTTTTTTGTTTTTTTTTAAAGCTAGAAATAATGATATATTTTCAACCACATGAACCATGTATGCAAGTGAATTTTGAAGATTATTTTGAGAACTATTTTATCAATATATATTGCATGCTTGAGACACTTTTGAACACTTGTATGCAACCATATTGATAAGTGAGAGTTATACCTTGATTATACTTGAGAATTCTTCAAGACTTGTAAAAATTAAAAACTTTGTGCTAGCTTCAATGTCTTGATCCATTCTTTTTGAGCAAGCATAACATCTTGAATGAATAATGTTGTCTTCATCAAAACCATAAAAACTTTGTGCTAGCTTCAATGTCTTGATCCATTCTTTTTGTACATAAAACCTTGAATGAACATTGTTGTCTTCATCAAAACCATTGAGAAGCTATGTCTTCACAGTTATCCCACTTTTCTTGATTTTTCTTGATAAATGATGATTCAAATCACACATTAACATCATTTTAGGGTTAAAAAATCATAATTGTGAAAAATCACAAAAAGTCAAAGTTTGACTTTTGTGCACAATTGACGTTTTGTCAGATGAATTCCAAACTGTGCGATCCTTTATGAAATCAAGTCCTTGACCTAAATCAAACTTGATGGATTTATTTCATAGGTGTTATAGGGTGTATTGAATCATGTCTTAGGGTTTGAGAGCATGTCCTGGTCAAAAGTCAAAGATATAGTTTACTTTTTTCGTGAAACCCTAACTGTGGTTCTGACGAAATTGAAACTTGTTGCTCAAGCTTCTTGGATCAATCCATTGTTGCAAATGGATAAATATGGTGTGTTAGAGACCCTCAAATCATGTTTAAGGTCTTGGCTCATGGTTTGTCCCAAAAGTCAACTTAGGGGTGAATTAGGTCAAGAAACCCTAATTCCTGATTTTTGGATGAATGCATCCCCTGAGGCTAAATTGACTTGATGATTGGGTTTATGATGTCCCTTAGAGCATCATAGGTTATGCTTTGAAGCATTGGCTCATGCCCATAGGAAAATTTCCAACTGGAGGCCCTGGTCGACCAAAACCGTAGTTTGGTGACACTGGCGATCTTGAGGCTTGATCCACCTAGAAGGGAGAAGCCTTGTGCTCAATCTTTGAAGTGGGAGTCCTCTTGATCCTTTGTGGATGTTTGGGAGGCTAGACAAGTTGAAGATCATGTCATTTCTTGATTGATCCTTTGTCTAAGAGCTCAGAGAGGGCTTGAAACCCTAATCTTTGATATTAGTGAATGCTCACCCATCTTTGAGGAGGCTGATGAGGTATGATGGTTTACCCATGTTGTGATGATGATTTGCACAATGATGGGAAATCTTAGTGGTCAAAATTTGGGGTATGACAGCTGGGAAAATAGTGCCTGGATTTGGAACCTGTCACTGCAGGATGGTGGCTGGAGTGATGAACTGAAAGAGCAGCACGATAATTTGTTGGCCTTATTGTAGTATCGGGTTCCTTTGGTGGATGCTTGTGATGAATTTTTCTGGTCTAAAGCAGATAACAACTTGTTCTTTGTTAATTTTTGTTATTCAGCTCTTTTTCAGGAATCCATAAATGATGGCGTTGATATTATCTCTAAGACTGTCGTAGAATTATTGTGGTAATCATTGATCCCGATGAAGGTGAAACTATTTGGTTGGCGCCTGATATTGGATAGATTTCCTACACGATATAACTTAGCGGTCAGGGCGATAATCTCGGATCCCCCTGATAATGTTTGTGTTTTCTGTTTTGAAGTTGTCGAAACCTTGTATCATATTTTGATTTCGTGCCCAAGGATAAAGGTTATTTGGAAAGTTATTTCGGAGTGGGTTGGAATCTTGTGGATTGAAGCAAATGACTGTAAAAACCATATGATGGAATGGTTCATCCGTTTGGTTAAGCACTCCTCTAAACAAAACGCGTTGTTAATATGGTTTACGGCATGCTGGAATTTTTGGTGGGCGAGAAACCAAATAATCTTTAATGATGGAGTAGCCCGTGAGTTGGATCTTCTCTATAGAATTATGATGACGTCTTGACTTTGGTTATCCTTAGGATCTTCTAAGGACCTTAAATTCTCATTCTTTGACTGTTCCAAATTCCCCCTTGATTTCTTATGAAGTTTGTTTTCTTATGAAATTTGTTGTAATCTAGTTGGATTTCTTTTTCCTTCTGCATTTCTTGTAGAGGACCGTAATGTTTCTATTTTGGTTGGGAAGCTATTGTGCTTCCATTCCTGGTGCTATTAATGACAACTTCTTTGGTTGGCTTATAAAAATAATGGTCTGTATGCTATGTTTTGTAAAATTATAACTATAATTGACAACTGTTTGTAATTAGTTTGGATGATAATATTATTGATTGTTTTTATTCTCTTGGAAATTAACCAAGCACGTTTTTTAAAGACATGCTTTTTAAGCTAAAATATAGCTTTCATGATATATTTTATTTTTATTTTTATTTTTGAAATCTTGGAATCCGACCTTGCGTGACAAATTTAAGAGGACTAGTATTAGATGTCAAACATGCATTATATTTCTTATTGATACTTGGCATTTTTCAACTCTTTTATGTTTAATTGTGGATTTTATTCTTGAATTGTTGTTATTCTTCAAACATTGTGAAAATACCTTTGGTGCTTGTAATATGTGTGTTATTGTGCAGGAAAAGACATTAATTTATCAAAGAAGTAAGACACAAAGAAAGGATCCAAGTTGCCAAAGAAAGGAAGAAACAACAACAAGTTCGTTTTGCGAACTTGCCAGCGAATGTTCACTTTGCGAACAGCTGGCGAATCTCCAGCGAATACTCCCAGACTTTGGGCAGTAAGAAAAGGCACTAAAGTTCGCTTTGCGGACTTCCCAACGAAGGTTTGTTGATTCATCGCTCCAACGAAGACCTAGCGAAGGACACCTTGGATGAGGCAGTAGCTAAAGGGGCCTAAGTTCACTTTGCGAACTTGTAGGCGAATAGTTCGCTTTGCGAATAAAAGTTCACATTGCGAACTTATGTAGAAACTCAGAGGCGGTTTATCTTATAAGAGGCACCTCAGGTACCAATTTAGTAGTTCTGTAGGCGAACAAAAAGTTCGCAGTGCCTACTGGGCTGATTCAAGTGTACTATAAAAGCACTTTATGTAATTTCTTGGGATCATAATCTCATTTTATCACACCAAAACCTATTTTTATAATATTTCTTCATCTAAGAGAGATCTTTCACATTGAGAAGTTGGATTTGCATCCGATCTCGATTATTCGACGCGGATGCTTTTTCATCTCCTCCCGAAACTTGTGAACAAGCTACCATGAATATGTGTATCTAAACACATCTTGTGTGAAGATTAGTGGTAGGTAATCCTTCATTTTGTATATATTGATCTTGATTGTAGTGTGTGAACTTTGTTGATGATAAATATAGGTGAAAAACTTTGTTTGTATGGTTTATATTTTGTTTTAGTTCATGATTGAGAAATATGTTATAAAACATGACCTAAGTTTCAATTCCATCAACCATCATGAGGCTAGAGATAGTTTTGAAAGTTTATGTTCATAAATATTGATCTTGAATGTTATCATATTGATAGTTGGAGTGAGAGATCATCTAAGGATCAATATGATAAATCCCACAACAAGTGTGAGAGATAAACTTGTTGAGAGGATAAGGGATTATATTCATCGTTAAAAAGTTCACATCCTTTATCAAGTAAATACGTATAAAACGGATTATCGGACCCTAATCTTTGCATACTTTTACCAAATCTTTAAAACCAAACTTCTTTACCGTTGTTACTAAATTCTTATGCAAGCGATCTGTTACAAAACAACCAAACTCTTTGTTACTTTAAAAGTTTAAAACCATTTCGACTATAGAACCGCAACAATATACATACAATCCATGTGGATAAGATAAAACACCCCCCGAAATACTTTTCAACAAAATAGCGTCGTTGTCGGGGATTGTTGTTATATTGCAAGCATTGCAATAGTTTTTAAGTTTTAAGCTTGTATAACTTTTTCTTGTACTTGTTAATTTGTTTGGCTAAGTGTGCTGACTCTGTTTATGCGAGGTAAGTTACCCGCAGATCAACTTCTTTTCGATCCTGCGCGTAAGTTAAATAGCAAAACTAGATGGAGGAGGCAACTAGCTAAAGAAAAATGAGAAAGAGGAGAAAGTTCAGTTTCGACACCGACACCACAGTTAACGCCAACCATGGCTGCACCACCACCACCACCTGCCTCAACACCATGTGTTAATAGTCCGAGGCATACAGCTCAGTTTGCACGCAATGTCCATAATGGTCGGCACTCTGAAATGAAGACGGGCATCCTCGCTCTTCTATACCAGAATCCATTCATCGGTAATCATCACGAGGATCCCTTTACTCATTTGACTAAATTCTATGAAATTGTGGGTACGACTGGAGCGCCTGAAGCTGAAGAAGAGTCTTTGTTCAAGAGACTGTTTCCACATTCCCTAATTGGGAAGGCAAAGGAATGGTACCTTGACCAATAACTGCTGTTATGACAGATTGGAACATGTTAGAAGAAAAATTCTTGGAACTATTTTTTCCTCATAATCGTTTCATGGAAGCGAAAACGGAGATTGTAGTTTTCTCACAAGGTGGAAATGAGTCTCTCAACGAAGCTTGGGAGAGATTCAAGTCCATGCTTAGAAAATGCAAAGGGCACGGTTTTGACGAGCTTACGCAAGTGCATATTTTCAGAAATGGTCTTCAAATGGTCCACAAGACATTGTTGGACGCTACTGCAGGCGGATCTTTAAAGACTAAAAGCGCCGACGAAGCCATTTCTATCATTGACAAGATGGCACTAAACGGTCATCAAGGGAATCATAACCGTGGCCAATCTCAAAAGAAACCAGGAGTGCTAGAATTGGGGACAAATGATGCAATTCTCGCTCAAAACAAATTGCTATCTCAAAAAGTTGAGTTGTTAACACAACAAATGTCAAAGCTCCCTCAACAGATTAAAGAGATGCAAGATTTACCGAGTAAGAATGTGTAAATAGCCGTGTGTGAGCTATGAAAAGGAGATCACCCCACCGGCTATTGTCTTCCTTGTCCTCCGGTTGATGAAGAAGCAAATTACATGAATAATCAAAATCAACAACAAGGTTATCAAAGGCAACAACAACCTTATCAAAATCAACAAGGGTACCAACCAAGAGAAAATTATCAAAATCAACAAGGATATACACAAAATCCTTATCAACTGGCACAACCTCAAGGTGAGAGTTCCAAGCTTGAAGAAACTCTTAACCAATTCATTCAAATGTCCATGGTAAACCAAAAGACAAATGAAGCATCAATCAAAAATCTCAAAAATCAAGTTGGGCAACTTGCAAAACAATTGGTCGATCAACAATCAAGGCCATCTTTTTTCGCATATACTCAAACCAACCCGAAGGAACATTGTAAAGCTATTGTTACTAGGAGTGGAAGAGAGTTGGGGGAAGGAGAAAAAAAATGTTGATGTGAGAATGGATGAGATTGTGGAGGAAGAGAAAGAGAATGAGGTAGTAGTTGAAAAGAATGATAAGGAAGACGTTGAAAAAGAAAATGAGAAGTTAGTTGAAAAAGATAACCCTGAAAAAGAAAAGATAGAAGAAAAAAATAGAAGAGTCAAAAAGGGGAAGGAGATAGTGAATCCAATTCCTATTCAAAACTCACCTTACCCTCATGTGCCCGCCAAGAAAGACAATGAAAGGAATTACACTCGTTTCATGGACATATTCAAACAATTGCAAATCAACATTTCGTTTTCCGAAGCGCTTGAGAAAATGCCGAAATATGCTAAGTTCATGAAAGATATTCTTACAAAGAAGCGAAGATATTCAGAACCGAAAACCATCATCCTTGATCCAAGTTGTAGTGCGCTAATTCAAAGAACTCTACCAAAGAAAGAAGTCGATCCAGGGCATGTTACTTTGCCGGTAACGATTGGTGGTGTGTATGTTGGCAAGGGCTTAATTGATTTGGGCTAAAGCATCAACTTAATTCCATTGTCTATTGTGACGAGGCTTGGGAATATTGAAATGAAAGCAATTCGAATGACATTACAATTGGCCGACAAATCTACAACTCATCCTCATAGATTGGCTCAAGATGTATTGGTTAAGGTTGATAAATTTTTCTTTCCGGTTGACTTTGTTGTAATTGATATGGAAGAAGACAAGCTACCATGAATATGTGTAGCTAAACACATCTTGTGTCAAGATTAGTGGTAGGTAATCCTTCATTTTGTATGTATTGATCTTGATTGTAGTGTGTGAACTTTGTTGATGATAAATATAGGTGAAAAACTTTGTTTGTATGGTTTATATTTTGTTTTAGTTCATGATTGAGAAATATGTTCTAAAACTTGACCTAAGTTTCAATCCATCAACAATCATGAGGCTAGAGATAGTTTTGAAAGTTGATGTTTGTAGTGTATAATTTTTGTCGATGACGCGACCACCTTATCGCCATGGGATTTCCTCACCTCAATGGAAGGAATGTTGGGTGCTACTTTCTGATTTCTTATTTATCCTGTGAAGCTGGAAGGGAAAGGGAAAGCTATCTAAAACTAACCTTGCACGCGATTGTTTAACTGAACAAACGCTTGACAGAGATTGGGGAGTCCGAGGTCAGGTTATACAATGGGGAGTTGTCAATTACCCATCCTATACATGGTTATCCATGAGATGATAGTTTTAGGTTCTGCTTTGTATTTGATTGTGTTTGTCCGTAAATGGGAAAGTTTCTTTTTTATGGGGATGTCTGAGAGAGAGAGAGAGAGAGAGAGAGAGAGAGAGTTTTTGTTGTTTTTCAGGTTATTCGATGTTTTTGGTAAGGTAAAGGACCTAAGTTTTTGTTTAGTGTGCTCGCCATGACTTCGCAATCTTATGCCTACGTATTCCCGTAAACAAGTATAGAGAAATCAGAGCAATCGTAGTTCCTCCTATTTTAAGGGAGGAAAAGATATCTGGTGTCTTGTTCAAAGCCCAAGATTGAAGCTAAAAGGTTTGATTTGTGTCTTGTTCAAAGCCCAAGATTGAAGCTAAAAGGTTTGATTGGGAGAGAATTCGTCATCTCTAAAGGGAGATATATCATCTGTTTATCACAAGTGTTTTTGGGCAATTGATTTATAAAGGAGGATTACTTTAACTGGGATCCAGCAATGCCATAATTTCCTTTATAGGGGGTTTATCCTGAAGGGGAAAACTTTAACTCAGCGTGAGCAATGTCACTTTTCCTTAGGAATTTTCATGCTAAGAGAGGGACATTGGCTTGGATGTAAATAATCCCGAGGCTTGCCACTTACAGCAATTAGATGAAAGGGTTTTAACCATGATAACAAGGGACTACAGCTTGGATGTTTTTATTAACAAGTGTGCCACTTACAGCAGTTATCTGGAATTAGGATTTGTTTTGAATGTCTGTTTTGATGTGTTATTGTACAAAGAAATGTCTTCCTACAGAGAAGTTTTGATTTCCTCTGAGGGGATGTTGGTTTTTGTGTATGTAACGCCCCAGTTTTGTGTGAGTTGTATTTAATCGAGTTGTTTGATTATTTTATTATTATTTTATTTTATTTTCGACTTTTATTTGAAAATATGTTATTTTTCAGTATTGTGATATTTTATCGGGTTTTGGGAATGTTTGCGAGATATTTAAGTGTGGGGGTATTTTAGTCATTTCATAATATTTTTGATTAAGTAGTAAGAAATAAAAAATAGAAAGAGAGAAAAATAGAGAGAAAGAAAATGGAAATAAAGAAAAAGAGGAGAAAAGAGAAGAAGAAGAGAAATAGTAAGGAAAACTTGGAAAATCAAAGAAATCAACTCCTAGAATCGATTTAATCGGGTAAGGGTGCGAAACTCAATTATTGTATGCTTGTATACGATTATGTATGTGTATTTGTAATGTTTGTTGGATTGAAATGAAAATATTTAGTAAAACCCTTATTGTGTGAAATTGATTAGAAATTGATTAAATGTGTTGGAAATTATGTTGTTAGTGTTCATTATTGTTAATACATGATAGATACCTGTTGCTATGCATTGTATTGGTAATTTTTCTGGGTGTAGGTGAAAATTGGAGGACTTTTAGTTGAAAAACGCAGAACTTAGTTCTGCAGAAATTTTTCTGGTTTTTCCAGGTCATACGCGTATGGGGCATGTTCATACGCGTATGGACCTTGGCATTACGCGTAACATGGGCGAGCCATGGGCCATTACGCGTATGGGTTTTCAATTTTCTCGGCCATCTACCCATTTGCGTATGATACGCGTAGCATTTCAGGGCAATACGCGTATGGGGTTGGGCACTACGCGTATTGGAATTAAAATGGGAATTTTGGGAAAAATGGTCTCTGCCCATACGCATATGGCCTTGGGCAATACGCGTATGGCATGGCGAGGATTTTGGGCAATACGCGTATGGCTCAGGGCAATACGCGTATGGCCAGGAGAATGGTAAAAATGGGACTTTTTAAAATATCGTTTTCGTTTTTCTTTCGTAACTTGGGTTCCGTTTATCTGATTCTTACATTCTTGGTATCGTTGTGTAGCTATTGAGCTGTACTTTCTTATTATGATGATTTTGAAATTGTTAGCCGATTTAATTATGTCAGAAAATCGGGAATAGTGTCGGTTGTCGACTTTTGTCGTTATAATTGTGCGTAATCGATGTGTATTATGCAAGGTGCTGTTGTATGATGTAAATGCATGTTTTTAGATGGTGTTGTGATGATTTGTGGCCGTATGGCAATTAAATGCATTGTTTTGGGCATAAGTGCAAAGCGCGACTTTGTTGATTGAGATGAATGCATATATGTGTGCATATTAAATGTCATGAGTCACTGTATGCCAAGCATCATGATATGCATTGTTGTGACGTCCAGAGTGACGGTTTGGATTCCAGAGGGAATTCGCTATAATGTCGTGTGCCCATGTGGGGTGTGAGCGATGATTATAGACGATCGTGTGCCCATGTGGGGTGTGAGCGATCGGGTCGTGTGCCCGTGTGGGGTGTGAGCGATCCATAAACGTCGTGTGCCCATGTGGGGTGTGAGCGACGAGGGACATCGTATGCCCGACGGGGAGTTACAGTGATGTAACGAGCGATGATTCCAGCAGAGTTCCTGAGTGAACTAGTGATGAGAAACATTGGAAGTCGGTACCCGCATGTGCATATGCATAAAGTCGTTGTGTCGGTCTCTTGCATTGTATAAATCATTAATGAGTTGTTTGATGTGTGGAATTGTGGATAAAATTGATATATGGATATGTGTTGGTGATAATTGTATTGCGTTTGAATTATGGTGTGAGTTGTGGTGAGAATTATATATATCTGTGTTTTGGTGTTATACATAATTGTATGCAATTGTATTATGGTTGTTTTTCTCACCCTTCTGCTGTTTTATAATGCTCTATGAGGCATTGCAGATTAGAGTTGCTGGAGGTATTTTTGTGAAGCTTTGCGTCTTCATTCTTTTGTCGGTCGGCTCTGATATGTGACGCCGGGTAGTTAGGGAGGCCTTTTGTGATATTTGTGTATTATGTATATATATCTTTTGGCTTTTGCATGTACAACTCGATGTATGACAAACTTTTCATGTGATGTATATATATGTTATTCAGTTTTAGATTTTCCGCTTTTATTCTAAAATCTGAAATGTGGGTGTAAGGAACTGAGTTCCTCTGTTGATTGCTACCCCACTGTTGCATATCTTTTTGAGCAGGTGTTGTATGTATTGTTTCAAATATGATGTAACTTCCCCCGTCTATGCCATGATAATTTAAATGTACTCTGACAAAATTTTGAATTTTCTTTCACTGATTTATTTAATTGGGGGTATAGATTGGGGGTGTTACAGTGTACCTTGATCAAAGCCCAAGGTTGAAGTTAAGAGGTTGATTGTCTCTACTGGGGAGATCATTATACAAAGCCTAAGAGGAGGCTGGGGAATTGATTTACTCAACAAGAGAGTGCTTATTTATCTTGTACAAAGCCCAAGATTGTAGCTAAAAGAGAATTGACTCTTTTGGGAAAAGTTTTATCTATCTTGTACAAAACCCAAGATTGAGGCTACAGAGGTTTGACTCCGCTAGAGATTATCTGTCTTGTACAAAGCCCAAGATTGAGGCTGAAAAGATTATAACTCTGTTTATGGAATTTTTTATATCTGTCTTGTACAAAGCCCAAGATTGAGGCTGAAAATTTATGACTCCACTGGGGAGGACACTTATGGGTGTCTTGTACAAAGCCCAAGAGTGAGGTTGAAAGGTTAACTTGACTCTATAAGAGAGATATTTAGGTGTCTTATACAAACCCCAAGATTGAGGCTGAAACACTGACGAGGAATGATCATTATACAAAGCCTAAAAGGAGGCTAGTTGAGGGAATTTCTTATATAAAGCCTAAGAGGAGGCTAACTTCTGCTGAGGATAATTGAGATCCAGAGACAAGTCCAAATTAGGGAATTCAACTCTAGCTAGGGATGCTTTTAAGAAGCCTGTGGGTCCAAACTTAAGAAAGTTCAAGAAAGGTTTCACTGGGAATTAATCCCTTCTTTAGTGAACAGTTCTAGAGTTTGAAGAAATTCAAGAGAAGTTTCACCGAGAATTAATCCTCTCTTGGGGAATGAATTTCTTTGACAAGTTCTAATAGTGACAGTCTGAGAAAAGTTTCACCGGGAATAATGCCTTTCTCTTTATTCCATATTGTATAAGCCCAAGAGAAGGCAAGACTGTATCTGGAAATCCTATGGGGATCTAGTTTTGACTGTATTGAAAGAGTGACTAACTGGCTTTATCTAAATTCTAGACTTAATTGTCGGGGAAAACTCTAAGCAGATATACAAGTATATATACAGTTGATATATGACAAGTATTTAAAAGGAGATGAAAGAAGGACTTACAGGTGAGCAAGCTTCCAGCATGACAGACAAATATATATATATATATATATATATATATATATATGAAAACATGTAAAAGAAAGGTGATAAAAACTTATAGGTGAGAAAGCTTCCATAGCTGTATTGTTAGTTGTTCAAGAAATTGAAGAAAGTTTTGATAACAATTATATATTTGGATTTAAATCACAAGAGAAGTTGTTTGGAAAAGAAGTTTTGGGACTTATTCAACAAGAGATGCCCAGATGACTTTTGGTTTTTTTTTTACAAAGAGGATTGGATATTACACTCTATTAGAGGCCCAAAGATTTATTTTTGTACAAAAGATGGGGCTTACAACTTAAGAAGAGGCCCAGATAAAAACAATGATCGCACTGTTATTTTGAAAACTGTATTGGGTCTTATACAATGACTGAGGCCCAAAATTTATTTATGTACAAAAGGGGTTGGGTCTTACACTCTATTACATGCCCAAAGTGTTTTAAAAGAAAATAAATGGGACTTACAACACAAGGGAGGGCCCGGGATATTTTTGAAATGAAAGGGCGATCGCGCCGAGATCTTTGAAATCGCAGTGAGACTTATACAATGACTGAGACCCAAAATATTTTGGTTTTCAAAAAGGGGTTGGGTCTTACACTCTATTAGAGACCCAAAGATTTTCAAAGATTTGTGAGGGTGAGAGTGATTAAAACCCTAATTTTGATTTAAAATGTATTTTAATTGAATAAAAATTCAATTAAAATAATCAAACATGTGAAAAAAAGTTTATGATCTTGGATTAATATTTGAAAAAATCATGTTTCATTCATGGAATGGTTTTAAAATCATTTGAATTTTGCAAAACCAAGAGAAAGAAATATTTTTAATGTCTAAAAACAAATAAAAATATAATTCTTTACAAAAATATCAAATATATGAAATAAATAATATTTTTGTGAAAATTTCATGGAATAAAATATTTTAATATTTTTGGGAATTTTCAAAAAAAGAACCAATAAAAAATAATTAAAATTGAGAGAAATTAATTTTGGAATTAATAAAACAACCATGAAAATATTGAAAATAGCAAAAATATGGAAAGGTAGCAAAAAAGGTTTGGGTGTGGTTTGAACCCATGACCTCCAAGACAAACACACGTGCGCTCTACCACTGGGGTGGTGATACATCCGTGTATCAATACCACCCCATTAATACATAAGGGTGGCTTGGTTTCTAGGCCTGGCCAAGGCAAGAAACCAAATCATGGTGGATTTGCATGAAGGCTGTAACTTGCCCATTTCTCCATGGACTTGGACAAAATTTAGGTGCATCTGACCTATAATTTCATGAGAAATCTAATGGTGCCCTTAGATTTTTCAGAAAATGTCTCTATCTAAAAATCCGATAGTGGTTTCAAAAAATGCCAAGATTTGCATTTTCTATGCCAACACATCATATACACACTAATAGCATGGTAAATTGGTTCAAACACAACATATATGATATGTATGAGATGTCTATGATCAGTGGACTTCAAAGCAACGCATAATTCAAAAAGTTCAAGTTGGCATGCACTTACCTCTTGGAGCTTCTTGTGCCAACTGTCAAAATCCTTGTGTCAGAAGTAATCCAATGCTTTGAACACTCTTGATTGATCCCTTAGAAGCTTTTAGGATGATCAGAACCAGCTGGAATCCTCAGGAACAAGTTTTAGCTCTTTCTTGCAAAAGTGGCAAAAGTGACCAATATAGCAACTCTCTTAAATGGTGTTCCAGATGAGGGGAACCAATTGAGACAGTTCAAGGATGATATTTAGAGTGTATTTAAACCTTTGTTTGGTTTTGAAAGTGACTGAATCAAGACATGGCTTGAAAATGCAGAAAAGTCAAAATTTGAGGTTTTGGAGGTTGACTTTCTGATTTTGATGTTTCAGGTCACAAGTGAGTGTTTCACCAGCTTAGATATGACATATTGGATGTGTTTGGATCATGAGTTGTGATGAAATTGCTCTCTAACTCAAAGACTCGGTTGTTACTTGCAAAAGAAGGCAAATGTGGAGGGAAAGAGAGAATTTGAAGAAAGCAAATGTAGTAGTGCTTTGGTGTACTTGAATTGATCAGAAATGAGCTCTATTTATAGTAGAGCAAGTTTTTTTTGCAAGCAATAGTGAATGGCAACTTGGACAGTCCCTTAGCCATTGTAGCCTAAAGGCATTTTTTGTCTTCCAGAGCCATTGACTTGAGATTAGGGCATATGCTTATGGTCCTTTAGTTCAGAGTTGAACCTTGACTCATTCAGTTGAGAATGCCTCAGTTCATGCCACCTTGATGCATCCATTCAATGAATTGGAACAAAATTGGAGTCTTGGCACTTTTTAGCCTTTTTAGGTTTGTTATGGTTATAGGTGGAATCTTGGACTTGGGAAGCTTATGAATCAGATCATTTCTCTTTGTTTTTATCCCTTGAGATGTCCAAATAGATGACAAGGCTTATACTTGTCTGATTTTGCCAAATCAAGCAAAATTGCACAATTCTGCCTTGTTCAAGGCAGTTGGAAATGGCCATTTTGAGGAGATCATATCTCCTTGCTCAGATTGAGTCATGGGAGTCTCTTGTACTTTTTGAAAATCCCTCATATGATACTATCCATGTATGATCATAGTTTGTTTTGAAACTATTTGGATCCCATTGAAAAATCCTCATGAACATTGGTGTCCAAAGCTGCTAACTGAGGCAGATTTTCACTAAGTGTTGAAAAAGTCTAATTTCTTCATTTTTGTCATTTTGATCACTCCATAACTAAAAATCCATGAAGAATTGGAGTTTGAGGTAGTTGAAGCTTTTGTTGAGTGTAGAAAAATCTACAAATTAGGCTTTGGATCATTCAAAATGGTTGCTTGGATAAGAAGTTATGGCCCTTGGAAGTTGGTACCAAAACCATTTAAACTTAATAACTTAGAAAAATTTCTAATTTTTCAAGGTTACCCTTTTTACAAGTTATCTTGATTTCTTGATCAATTCTTGTTCAAATGACATTATAATTAATATAATAATAAAAATTTAAGACTCATTCATATAATTAATATACTAATAAAAATTTCTTGATCAAGTTACTTGACATGAATCAGTAGTTTAAGACTCATTCATATAATTAATATACTAATAAAAATTTAAGAAATAAATAACAAAAATTAAGCTAAAACCCTAGACTCAGATAGAATTACAGTTACAAAAAGAATAACTAAAACCTATCTGCTTAAAAAGAATAAAAACCCTAAAATATTGTTATCAGAATGGAGAGTTTATTATAAGGATGTAACCAGGAAAAATATCTTCCGGATGACTAATTTCTGGATTCGAGAACAAGATAAATGGATCATCGCACTTCTCTGCTATGCTATCAATGGTTTCTCCTTTTTTAACAACATAAAATTGATCACATGGTAGACCATCCCATACGTAGTGATTGATGTCACTCCCTTTTGCATCATTAACCATAAGTGCCGCTGCTGCCATTAACAGTATGATAAACCACCGTAAAACTGATGCTTTCATGTTAGCTATGTAACTTTGTTATACAAAGAAGATAAATAAAATAGTACGTGGAAGTAGAGCTAAAGGGTGCTTGCTTGTTGTTTAATAAAATTGTGGGATCACAATGCATTATATAAGAGTACAACTAAAACCTATATTTACGGAATATATATCTGTTTTCATAAAAACAATCCGAATAATACTCCCCTAAAAGACAAATTTAAATGATATGGATAACCCAAAGTTTGTGACCTCTAAATAGAAAGTCCATTTTTTAAATTAAAAAAAAAATGATTCTCCAGTGACAAATGACCTCTAAGACACTTCTCAATCTAGGATAAGAAACTTTTAAGATTGTTTATATTTTTTGATAAATTAACCTTCAAGAGTATTTTTGTCAAAACGTTTGGACCAGTCTCTCTCACTCCAAAAAATGGAACTCCAAAATCAAAATTATTCATTCCGCAATCATAGATTGTTCGATACTCTCCTGCTTTGAATTCAATGGTTGTTAACCCTCTGAGTAATTTTATCTTCCATCTATATGAGTTGTTGGATAAAATCTATATTAAAATATAATATTGTTATTATTATAATCTTATTATGATTATTATTAAAATATTATAAAAGACATCTTTATTTATAAAATAGTCATGATTGTATAGGAAACATGCATGGATATTGAAATTATATATATATATATATATATATATATATATATATATATATATATATATATATATATATATATATATATATATATATATATAATTGAGATATCAATAGAAATGCACGGCTTATGATTCTTACATGGTATCAATAAGCAGCAGACACTCATCAAAATATCCAACCATAACCCCTAACTTGCCACCTTTTCCATCCCAACCCTAACCACGCCACCTTAATTTCTTCTTCCTAACATGTCCGACGACAACCACTCATCATCCTCTCCTACCAAAACCCGACATCCTCTCACAAGTCTGTCACCACAGGTTAAACAGAGGTTGAACAATGGATCTTACAAGCTCGAGAACTTAGAAGAGGTAGAAATGCTGAGGGCTTGGATTGTTTTCAACGTTAGGTTTTATTACAGTTAAACATTATGTAATAGTATTATTTAAATACAAATTATGGGTAACATTGTTTTTCCTTGCAAGGTCAAGGGTTTTTAATGAGGCACCCTCAATTCATATTTTTGCGTGTCACGTTTGCAGAAAAGACTAAACTCGTCCTAGTAGCTGAGATCGTCACAAAGACCACTAGTGACCTAATGAAATCGACTATGTAAACAATAAACCTCTGGTCAGGTTATGTTTAATAAAACATCTAACCTAGTGAAAACGGCTATGTTAACAGTAAACCTCTGGCCGAGTTATTTTAATAAAACATCTGACCTAATAAAATCGGCTATGTAAATAATAAACCTGTGATCGAGTTATGTTTAATAAAACCTCTGACCTAATGAAATCAACTATGTAAATAGTAAACCTTTGGACGGATTATGTTTAATAAAACCTATGAGCTAATGAAATCGGCTATGTAAAGAGTAAACCTTTGGCCGAGTTATGTTTAATAAAACCTCTGACCTAATGAAATTGTCTAAATAAACAAAAAACTTCTGGTTGGGTTATGTTTATAAAACGTTTGACCTAATGAAGTCGTCTATGTAAACAATAAACCTCTGGCTGGGTTATATTTAATAAAACCTCTGACCTAATGAAATCGACTATGTAAACAATAATCCTGTGGTCGGTTATGTTTAATAAAACCTTTGACCCAATGAAATCGGCTATGTAACTAATAAACCTCTGGCCATGTTATGTTTAATAAAATCGCCGACCTATTAAGTTGGCTAAGTAAAAAGAACGAACCTTTGGTCAGGTCTTGAAATCTTTTACTTAAGTAATCAATTGCATAAAATAAATTAACATGGTCAAAGCACGATAATAAGTCATCAGACAAGAAGAGCATATCATACAAGTCCTTTATTAAGATAAAAATAACCAGGTCAAAGTACGAAGGATCATGTCGGAAGCTCATGGAGCGTATTATGAATAACCAGATTAAATCATATAATCACAACACATAGATTGCTAAAGCAGCCAAAATATTAAAACCGAATAAAATGCATAGAAGGATAATGAAATAACATTGTCATAAAGAGCCCTCAAAAGGCTTAAATGTCTTACAGGAAAAAAAATATTGTTGAAAAGATACAAGGGGCACATCACCACTGATGGTCAATAATAAAACACAAACATATTTAAACTTCATGAGGCTTATCCTCCTGAGCCTCACAAGTCGAATGGTTCATAGCCACATCCTTCAAAACCTCTATTTCAGGGAAAACTTCCATCATGTAGACCAATTTCTCGTCCAACACAGTCTTGACAAAATCAATCCTTGTCACATCCAAGTCGGGCAAGATGTATAAAACTTGAGCTTTGCCTCTCTCAAAAGTGTCATCCCCAGCAGAGAGTAAATCTACCCATGCATCTTGCAAATACTTTTTTAAAGTCTCATTAAGATCCTGAGCCTGTTGTCATACACTAATTTTTTACCCCTAAGATGCCACCTCATTTACATCATTTGCATAACATTCATCATTACATATGTGTGTGTGTGCGTGTGTGTGTGTCATTATGCATCACTAACCCATTACAAATACAAGATGTTTGTGTTTATTTACTTTACAGGTTAGGAAGTCCCCCAAGGGCTCAAGCAGATGAATTATCAAAGGATGAGCCTCATATTAAACATCTAAAGTTCCTTATTCATGAATATCAACAGATTTCATTCATCAAATGATCAAGTGCAAAGTTACATTGAATCAAGATCAACAAGGCTCAACTCCTCAAATACACCCAAATTAGGGTTTTGACCTAATGCAGTCCCTATTGACTTTTGGAGCAAGGCAATATCCTACACCTCAAGATATGTTTCAAGGACCTCAAATTCCTCATATTAGTTCATCCATATGATTGGATTGATCTAAAGAGCTTGATTCATAAGCAATACCAGAATCAAATTCATTTGTTCCACAACTAGGGTTTCTAATGAAAAGTCAACTGCACCTTTGACTTTTGACCAATACATGATCTCAATCCTTGGAACATGATTCAAGACACTCAAGAACAACTTTGGAGTCCATCCATAGTGTTCAATTAGCTCAAGGGTTTGATTTAATTGAAGATTACAAAATTCAAGTTCATCTGATACAAAAGTCAACCATTGATCAAAATCAAGTTTGACTTTTGAGATTTTAGTCAAACATGGGTTCCTCAAGTCAAGAATGATGAAAATGTGTGATTTGGATCATGATCAATCAAGAGAAATCAAGAAATATGAGGTTACTTGTAACAATGGCAACAATGGAAAAATTGAAATTTTTCTAAGTCATGAAAAACAATGATTTCTGCTCATCTAGCTAAAGCTATAACTTCCAATCTAAGTAGCCATTTTATTTGTTCCAAAGGCCATATTGAAGAGCTTGTTACATACTATAAATTTGTACTTGAGGATGAATTCCCAAAAAATACATAGATTGAGAGATATGAAGCCATGAAGTCGGAGATTCATCACTTGTTTAACTTGGACACTTAGAGAAATTTTTAAACAAAATTTGTCTTATGTAGGAGCCAACTTTATGGCCATTTTTCTCTATGGTCCACATTGATTCAAGACAAACCTTGAATATCAAAGTTGAAGTAGGTTATGTCAGTTTTCCAAAATGTCAAAGAACATCCATTTATCTTACTCGAGCAAAGAGATATGATTTTCACAATAGGCCATGGTTGAAGCTGAACTCTCAAGGGCATACTTGTGCCACACGATTTTTAGGCCAGTTTGGATGACTTTGCAAGCCTGAGCTCTTCATAAGATCAAAACCAAAATCATGAGACACCATGTGCTATGCAAAATCATAATAAATTTTCAATTTTTTATCCCTTGGCATGTGAAGAAAATCATTCCAAAACCATGAAGTTAAGTTTTCTCCTCTAGCATTAAAGTGCAATAGTGAATTTGCAAAAAACCACTCCAATCTGTCCAAGAATGATTAAAACACCAAGGGATGAGATGCAATATGAGGAATACAATCTCAAAATATCAGAATTCGAGCCATGTGAGGAAAAGGCTATGTGTACCTTGGCACACAAGTAATAGGTACATGGCATCACCCATTGGGTAATAACATGTATCCTAATCCATTCAAATTCACACATACCTAAAACATTCTCCTATAATTAGGGTTTAATTTGATCATTCAAAACACACCAAAACAATTGAAAGAGCTTGTTTACTCACATTCCTCGTCCTTCCAAAATTTTCAAGTCTCAAAGGAGGGAAAACTTGAATTATTAATTCAAGGCCATTTCCCTTCAAACCAGTGATCAAAACACTTCACATACACTATGTAGAAGTGATCCAAACACTTATCCATCAACTGTAACACCAAAATCACCAAGTCCACATCTTATTTGCACAATCTGCAACTTGATTTGGCCAGAGAGTTTTAGAAGGTTTCAAACCAATTTGAGCAGATCAACACACTCCTTGTAGGTCAAGGAAATTGTTAGCTTCAAGAAATTGCATCTGGAACACCTCCATCAAAGAATTCGACTCTCACTTGCAAGGTAAGTTTTCTAAAAAACTAATCTCTATAATTCATGTATCATATATGATCATTTGAGTTACCAATTTGTTTGTCATAATGTAGTGGATAATTTCCCTATGTTAATTGTACATAAACTATATCACACAAGATTTCATATTGAATTTTTCAATTCTAGGGTTTATGTGTTCATGAGTGTTGTTTTAAATTACACTAAATGTAAATAAAATTGGTTAATACCATTCAATTCCTGGCAAAATTTCCAACAACTTTCATTTTTACATCATGCCATTTGGTTGAGTATTCAGAGAGTTGTGAAATTCAAATTTGAGGAAGAAGATGAAGCTCGAGGAAAAAGAAGACATGGCCATGGCGCCATTTTTCAATATAAAATGCAGTTTTACTATATTATTATTTCATTGAAAATAAATTGACAGATGTATCATCATCCCAGTGGTTACAGCGCACGTTTTCAAGGTTTGTGTGTGTGCAAGGTCTAGGGTTCGAATCCCCCTCGCCCCAGGTCTTTTGCTTTTATTTTTCAAACCATTTTTAACTGGAAACACTCTATATTATTTTCATTATGCATCCTTTGTCAACCCATAGCGCGTGGCTCAGCTGGTAAAGTTTTAAGCCTATGACCTTGAGGGCACGAGTTCAACACTTGTGAGGGTCATTCCCTTCTTTTTTTAGCACTATTTTTCTTACTTTTCTTCACAACTTCATCAAATTGTTTCACCAAGCAAAATTAATTATTTTGAGCCAATGTTTTGCACACTTCTCATTTATCTTCCCTATTTTAAAAATCAATAAAAATATCCAAAAAAAAAATATTTATTTTTTACATTTTTATTAAGTTGAAAACTAGTACTTTTAAAGTATTTTTCATGGTTTTTCATGATTCCTTTTGATTATTATCTTGACCTAATTGTACATAGGTGTCTTTATGGTCATGATATACATTGTCTAAGTCCGATTTAATGCACATAACATGTTGTCTTGACTTGTATATACCATGATTAAATGTTATTTCTTTTAAAAAATACTTTGTTTATTTCATGTATAGTTGAAACCTTAGGGTTTTGTTTGACTAATCTTTTGAAAACATCTTGATACATGACCAGGACTTCCACTTGGGTTTGGATTCCCCTGAGTCCTTGATTCAACCATGTTTGAATATCCTGTTCATTTGTTCATATTCATTAACTTCCATTTGGATTTTGTTTACACTTTGCTATATTCATCTGATCCTCGATTCATCTTGAATATATGGCTTACTAGAATTTATTTGTGATTGCTCATATTGATTAAACCTTTGCTCACATATTCAAGTATTTCCTTCATAAAATCTTACCATGATGAACATATTTACTTGTCTGATTTTCATTCACATGTTGATATATCATGCTTAATCATACAATGTTCAAGTCATCCTCGATGACTACTTTTGTTTAAAAGCTTAATCAATGTTGTCTTGTTAAGTATTTCTTCGAAGGAAAGAATGTCGTTCGATCATATCTAAATCTCTAAGCTTGGGTTTTAAATGGTTTCCAAAGGTAACATGCGGAACTTAAAAGCATAAAAGCAAATAAATAACAAATTCTTTAGAATGGAGAAACTCATCAGGAGTTGTATTCTCTTCTACCCACATCGTACTAACACCAAACCTATCGATCAAAATGCACTCACCATTTATAACTCGTCAAAACTCCCACGTATTGCTCACAAACAGAGGTTATGTCTAATGCAAAGTCCGAGAGATTAATTGCGTTCTCTCGAAGGTGATGTCTCATGGGACAAAATAACATAGAGCATTAAGATCCGAAACACACACATGAATATTTAGACCATTTCCAATAGCCAATAGATCATTATCTTAGGTCGAGTTTGAAAAGTGTATGTCTAGAACGATCCAAAACCCATTAAGATAGATATTATATCAAATATAACATCGATTAAGATTTGTAAAAGAGATTTTATACCAAGATCCATAGATGAAAATACAATCTAAGTAAACACACATACAACAACCCCAACAACATGATGAATACAAAGAGAAGAAGGAAGAAAAAGAAATTTCTCACAGTTTGTCATTTCCGGTTGTACTTCTCACATAATGTCACCTCTGATTGAAGTGGTGATTTGCCTTCGAATCATCTAGATGCATCATCCATGTGTTGTTTCTAAGCTAAAACTACTAAAAAAATTGGTTTTGATCATTTGGGTCCAAATTTCCCAAAAGATAACCGAAAAAAAATCTGAAAATGACTTAAATAGGCAAAAATGGGTTCCCATGTTCGCACTGCAAACTCCCGTTCTCCTAGCGAACATATGTCGTCTTAGCTACTACCAAAGCAGTGTTTTCCACACTTCTGCCTAATATTTGTTTGCCTTGAGTTCACAATGCGAACTCTGGGCGAGTTTGCTCGCCTCCAGTTCGCACAACGAACATGACAGTAAACGAGCACTTGTTTCGACCATAAATTTTTAACCGTAACTCCGTTTTACGCACGGTCGGAAGCGTTGGAAAGATTATTCAATGCTCTATAAGACAATGAAAAAATATCATTGCTTGTATACCGACAAAAATGAGAGAAAAACAATTAAAATCAATGATATTTACACGATACACAATATATACACTATAATGTAAACTATACGACTTATGCACAAAAGTTGAGGTTTATTGGTTGAATTAAACCAATAAGTTCCAATTATTCATGCTCAATATCACTCCAATTTAGTACTTTACAAACTCTCCCCAAATTAAACTTGTTTGTCCTCAAACAAGAATCAATCAACTCGAAGAACAAAAGCAATAATCAAGAAATCATGCTCAACAAGTTTTTACAAATGGAAACACTACTACGAAAAACCCATTTAACGACACCAGGTTTACCACGGATTCGTATCCCAATGTTGTAATACGTTAAAAAATTTATAACGCCATATTTAACGACGGTTGTACTAAAGAACCGTTGTAATACAAGCTGTGTAACAAGCTTCGATTCCCAGCTACTACATTTTTTCCATATTTTTACATTTTAAACACGGTTGTATTAAAACACCGTTGTAATACATGTAACGAGCTTCGATTCCCATCAACTATATTTTTTGTCATGTTTTTGTATTTTAAACATATATTTTATTTCTTTTGTTAGTGTTACGGGGATAAATTTAAAAATATATATTTTAAAAACTCAAAATATATTTTAAAAACATATATTTTAAACATATATTGTATTTCAAAACTCAAAATTCATCATTGTTTTTCTTTTAAACATATATTTTATTTCTTTTGTTAGTGTTTTTAAGTGCAAGAGAATAGTATATATAACTTTAAAAATAAAACTGTAAGAGATGAGCATATATAAAATAACATTTTATTAAGATTCCATTAAAAAGTGTACATTGATAATCATATTACATATATTAATCAATGTCAGAGCCCATTGCTGCAAATGCATCTTCATAATCCAGACATCTCTCCTCACTCCCCTCATCGAAATCATAATAAATTGTTCTCCTTTTCTTCTTTATCTTTTTCTTCTTCAGCTTCTTCTTCTTCTTCTTCTTATCCTTCCTCACCCTTAAGGCATCCCTGGCCGCTGGTTGGACCTCCTCTATTGGCTCCTGACGTTCCTCGTTGGTGATTCTAGGATTCTCATTTGTAGAACTCATTGTTACGAAGAATATATTATGAAGAAATGTAAAGTTGTCTATTTATAGATGAGGTTTAAGATTAAAAGTTTGATAGTTTAATGCTTGCAATGATGATAACTTGTAAATGGTTGATATTCTGGAACGTTATTTTTTGAAAAACGGAGAAAAATTTAAATCATTATGGCCAGAGTGTTCTCTACTCCGGGAAGAGTAAGGGTTATAATATTAAAACGGTTAGTAATAATAGTCGTAGCGATACCCCTTATAATATTACAACATTTTTCTATTTTACGTAATTATAGAAAAATGTTGTTGCCTGGAGTCGAACCTTGTACCAATTAGAAGGGTTATCGCTACGATTAATATAACTAACCATTGTGATGTTATTAAAATAATATATATACTTGTCATTACGGTTATTTTAGAAAACCGTTGTGAAAGATTTACCTATATAAAGGAATTAACTTTCTATTTTTGACAGTAGCGTCGTTTCCTTCACAGCGAAACCCTAGCACCCATTTTTGGCAGCAAACTTCATATTTTTATAGAATCCACGAAAAGAAATACTAGAAGTATGAAGCTTTTGATTTAAGCTTCTTCCTCCTTGTATTTCTTCTTGCAGAATCTAAAACTAGATGAACATGGTGAAGATGCTGGTGGTAGCAAGCGTATTGTACATATTGTTTATGGAAAATAAGGTAGTCTTCTACTTCAATCTTTTTGTTAGATAGTTCCCATTATCTCGTTTGCTTCATGTTGTTTTTGTTGATTGTTCTCATTTTGTGCAGATTCGACTTCAATGCTTCACAAGCAAGGTGAACTTCATTGTAATGGTACAATCCCACTTCTTAGGGTTTTGTTTCAACTTTTGGTTGTTTTGTTTTGAATACTAACTAATTTTCTTCATTGCTTCCCACTTCTTAGGGTTTGTTTCACATGGTGATGATGATGGTGGTACATATATATATGAATTCATTCTTATAAGGTACATATATATGAATTCATTCTGATATTGTATATGAAATTTAGTTTATTATATACTATGTATATTGTTTGTTTCACTATCCTTTTAATGAAAATGCAATCAATTAAATTGATATAGAACATTAGTTTATTATATATATACTATGTATATTGTATATAGTTAAATTGAATACTAACTAATTTTCTTCATTGCTTCCCACTTCTTAGGGTTTGTTTCACATGGTGATGATGATGGTGGTACATACATATGAATTCATTCTGATAAGGTACATATATATGAATTCATTCTGATATTGTATATGAAATTTAGTTTATTATATATTATGTATATTGTTTGTTTCACTATCCTTTTATTGAAAATGCAATCAGTTAAATTGATATAGAACCTTATAATCTAAAAATTAGGATGTATTTGAAAACCAACCTTTATCATGTCAATGTTTTCCGAATTGCATCCATTTCATTCAACATATTTAATGTTCCTTAACATAAAATTTATGGTCCAATGGTCCGTTTGCTTCAATTCATCGATATCTTTTCTTATAGTTTACCTCATCGTCGTCACTAATCATCGTGGTTGTTAAGATCATGATTGTTATGATGATAAAATCGCGATGATTTTTAGCGATGATGAGGTAAACTATAATAAAAGATATCGATGGATTGAAGGAAACCGACCATTGAACCATAAATTTTATGTTAAGGAACATAAAATGTGCGAAATGAAATGGATACAATTCAGAAAACAGTGGTGTGTTTAAGTTGGTTTTTAAGAACAGTTTAATTTTTAGATTATAGTTCTTTACCAATTTTAATGGTTGTATTTCTTTAATTAGGTGTATGGTAAAACAAGCAATAAACATTTGTTTTTAATAAACTAAGGGTACATTCCACACCGGTTGAGACATATAACCGTTGTTTTAGTTAATATATATGACAACGGTTGATACTCATAACCGCTGTGATAGTTATTTGATATTACAACGGTTGAAATACCTAACCGTTGCAATATATCACGCGCTTCCAGAATACAACAATGGTTTCCAGACCGTTGTAGAAACGGCGAACTTACAACAACAATCTACATAACAACGTCTTCGCCCGCGTCATTATATGTCATTCCCAACCGTTGCTAAATGGGTTTTTCGTAGTAGTGAAAACATATGTATGGTACAAATATCAAAAGTACATGCAAAGCAATTCCTACCACTAAACTACAACGACACCATGATTATGAAACACAGTCTAAGCACAAAACACATGTCAAAAATTCTAAAGCAATACAAATGTTTAAGAATGAATCACACCTAACACTTCTCTTCAGAATAAGGATTAAGAAATTTACGCGTTTGCAACCGCGGGACAATTACACTCATCTGAAAACAATGCTAACAACAATTCAATTCATACATTCATCTAACAATCATAAATGAAATCATGGAAGCAAATAGATCACTAAGGGCTTGAAAGGTTGTAGCTTGCCCAGGTTTCACAACAAAGGGTCATTTCTTAGGCTATTGAATCGAAGTTGCCACGCAAAAGAAACATTCACTATACATGGTATTTACACATCACAACTTTATTCCCCAATTTCTTTTCTCTATTGCTCACCCTTTCCAAACTCCATTTGCACAATTATTTGTCATTCCCTATGTTTTTTTCTTTTCAAACAAACATCTTTTTCTTTTGTTTTTCACATTCATATTCACATTTTATTTTCAATGCTTGTTTGAAAATTTTCAATTTTTTTTGAGTAACCTACAACTTTCTTTTCACTCTCCCCAACTTGAATTGAACCAAACCTCTAGTGAATGCTCCTTGCTTTTTATGGCAAGGAATCAATTTAAAACATTGTTTAAAGGTTGAAGAAGTTTTTTTAGAATCCCACAAGATTCAATGATGAAGAGAAATTTCATCACTAAATTAGGATATAATCTATTAAGGCTCAAATGGGCTCACAAATTCTCGCTAATCACGGGTAAGTTACTTTTGGTTGTGGTTGTGCTCAATATCAACAAAAGCCTTGATCATTTTTAATGCTTCCACAAAAACAAAAAATTCAAAAGATTAAGCATGAATAAAACGAATTAAACAAAGTTATCAGTCATCCTAAGCATTTAGTAAACAATGGAGGTTTCTCACAATTTGTGGATTTTGGACCTAAGTGATTCAAATTTGAACAAAAATTGTAAGAGAATGAATGGCGTGTTATTTGTACAAAGACTAAGGTTCAAAAACATGTTATGTTCTAGAAAAGTGATAGACACAAACCTTAGCCATGTAACTCCTTTAAACTTTTCACCATTACAGAATTTGTCATGTTCACAGTGCGAACAATTATTCGCCTAGCGAACTCATACGCTCCTGGTTTGCATAGCCAACTCAGGGCGAACATGACAGTAACTAAAAAATTTTGGTTTTTCTACATGTGTTTTATTACAACACTCTTTCACCATAACATTTTCTTGTTGAAATAGTCAAACTTGAACAATCACACAATGCATCCTCAAGCTAATAAAAAATAACGCTTGAGAAAAAACACAAAATTTTCCTAACAACCTAACAAAATTGAATCAAACTAAATAAACATAAAGCTATACATACTTAAAAACCGTTAGGTTGCCTCCCAAGAAGCGCTTGTTTCACGTCATTAGCTCGACGCCTCTATTGCGCTTTGCTAGTAACTTCCTCACAGACATTCCAATGCTTTATCAAAGCACCAACCTAAAGAAAATGTCCTAACCAAACACTTGAACAAATGTTACAGGAACAAAGTATATACAACACTTGAACAAATATGATGGAAGACAAAAGCAAAACAAGTATCTGTACAAACATATATACAATATAGAAAATTATGTACAAAACTTAGAAATATAGAAATTATTGCAATGCTACTCAATATCAAAACCAATCCCTGACAATGACGGCATTTTGATGAAGCGGTAATGCATCATGCAAAAATTAATTAAGTACCTAGTTTTTTTTCGTCTCCACAGGGATTAGTTCGAGGGAAAGAATGTTGTTCGACCGTATCTAAGTCTCTAAGCTTGGGTTTTGAATGGTTTCCAAAGGTAACATGCGAAACTTAAAAGCATAAAAGCAAATAAATAACACATTCTTTAGAAAGGAGAAACTCATCAAGAGTTGTATTTCCTTCTACCCGCATCATACTAACGCAAAACCTATCTATCAAAGTGCACTCACCCTTTATTACTCGTCAAAACCCCCGCGTATCGCTCACAAACAGAGGTTATGTCTAACGCAAAGTCTGAGAGATTAACCGCATTCTCTCGAAGGTGATGTCTCATGCGACAAAATAAAATGTAGCATTAAGATCCGACACACACACGTGAATATTTAGACTATTTCCCATAGCCAATAGATCATTATCCTAGGTCGAGTTTGAAAAGTGTATGTCTACAACGATCCAAAACCCATTAAGATATATATTAAATCAAAGATAACATCGATTAAGATTTGTAAAAGGGATTTTATACAAAGATCCATAGATGAAAATACAATCTAAGTAAATGTACATACAGCAACCCCAACAACATGAAGAATACAAAGAGAAGAAGGAAGAAGAACAAATTTCTCACGGTTTGTCATTTCCAGTTGAACTTCTCACGTAATGTCACCTCTGATGAAGTGGTAATTTGCCTCCGAAACATCTAGATACATCATCCATGTGTTGTTTCTAAGCTAAAACTACTAAAAAATGTAGTTCTGATAAATTGTGTCTAAAGTTCCCAAAAGATAACCTAAAAAAAATCTGAAAATGACTTAAATAGGAAAAAATGGGTTCCCGTGTTCGCACTTTAAACTCTCGTTCGTCCAGCGAACATATGCCGCCTTAGATACAGCCAAAACAGTGTTTTCCACACTTCTGGGAAATATATGTTCGCCTTGAGTTCGCAATGCGAACTCTTGGCGAGTTCGCTCACCTCCAGTTCGCACAGCGAACATGACAGCAAACCAGCACTTGTTTCAACCATAACTTTGGAATCCTAACTCTATTTTACGCGCGGTCGAAAGCGTTGGAAAGCTTATTCAATTCTCTACAAGACAATGAAAAAATATTGTTGCGCGTATACCTACAAAAATGAGAGAAAGACAATTAAACTCAATGATATTTACACGATACACAATATATACACTATATTGTAAACTATACAACATATGCACAAAAGTTGAGGTTTATTGGTTGAATTAAGCCAATAAGTTCCAATTATACACACTAAATATCACTCCAATTTAGCACTAATCAAACTTTTCCCAATTTAAACTTATTTGTCCTCAAACAAGAATCAATCAACTCAAAGAAACAAAAGAAATAATCAAGAAATCATGCTTAACAAGTTTTTACAAGTGGAAAACATATGAATGGTACAAATATCAAAGTACATTCAAAGCAATGCCTACAACTAAACTACAACGACACCAAGATTATAAAACACAGTCTAAGCACAAAACACATGTCAAAAATTCTAAAGCAATACAAATGTTCAAGAATGAATCACACCTAATACTTCTCTTCAGAATAAGGATGAAGAAATATACGCGTTTGCAACCGCGGGACAATTACACTCATCTGAAAACAATGCTAACAATAGTTCAATTCATACATTCATCTAACAATCATAAATGAAATCATGGAAGCAAATAGATCACTAAGGGCTTGAAAGGTTGTAGCTTGCCCAGGTTTCACAACAAAGGGTTATTTCTTAGGCAATTGAATGGAAGTTGCCACGCAAAAGAAACATTCACTATACATGGTATTTACACATCACAACTTTATTCACCAATTTATTTTCTCTATTGCTCACCCCTTCCATACTTCCTTTGCACGATTATTTTTCATTCCCTATTTTTTTTTCTTTTCAAACAAACATCTTTTTCTTTTGTTTTTCACATTCATATTCACATTTTCTTTTCAATGCTTGTTTGAAAATCTTCAATTTTTTTGAGTAACCTACTACTTTCTTTTCACTCTCCCCAACTTGAATTCAACCAAAACCTCCAGTGAATGCTCCTTGATTTTTTTTTTTAGAAAGGAAATCACTTTAAAACATTGTTCAAAGGTTCAAGAATTTTTTTTAGAATCCCAAAAAATTCAATGATGAAGAGAAATTTCATCACTAAATTAGGATCTAATCTATTAAGGCTCAAAGGGGCTAGCAAATTCTCGCTACTCACGGGTAAGTTACTTTTGGTTATGGTTGTGCACAATATCAACAAATTCCTTTATCATTTCTAATGCTTCCACAAAAACACAATAATCAAAAGATTAAGCATGAATAAAAGGAATTAAACAAAGTTATCAGTCATCCTAAGCATTTAGTAAACAATTAAGGTTTCTCACAATTTGTGGCTTTTGGACCTAAGTGATTCAAAATTGAACAAAAATTGCAAGAGAACGAATGGCACGTTATTTGTACAAAGCCTAAGGTTCATAAACATGTTATGTTCTAAAAAAGTGATAGACACAAACCTTGGCCATGTAACTCCTTTAAAATTTTCACCATTCCAGAATCTGTCATGTTCGCAGTGCGAACTATTATTCGCCTAGCGAACTTATTTGCCCCAGGTTTGCACAGTGAACTCAGGGCGAACATGACAGTAACTAAAATTTTTTGGTTTTTCTACTTGTGTTTTATTACAACACTCTTTCACCATAACATTTTCTTGTTGAAACAATCAAACTTGAACAATCACACAATGCATCCTCAAGCTAATAAAAAATAACGCTTGATAAAAAACACAAAAATTTCCTAACAACCTAACAAAATAGAATCAAACTAAATAAACATAAAGTTATACAAACTCAAAAACCGTTGGGTTGCCTCCCAACAAGCGCTTGTTTCACGTCATTAGCTCGACGCCTCTATTGCGCTTTGCTAGTAACTTCCTCACAGACATTCCGATGCTTTGTCAAAGCACCAACCTAAAGAAAGTGTCCTAACCAAACACTTGAACAAATGTTACAGGAACAAAATATATACAACACTTGAACAAACATGATGGAAAAAAAATGCAAAACAAGTATCTGTACAAGCATATATACAATATAGACAATTATGTACAAAGCTTAGAAATATAGAAATTATTGCAATGCTACTTAATATCAAAACAAATCTCCCGCAACGGCGCCATTTTGCTGAAGCGGTAATGCGGAAAGCAAAAATTAATTAAGTACCCGGTTTTTTGTCGTCTCCACGGGGATCAGTTCAAGGGAAAGAATGTCAGTTGACCATATCTAAGTCTCTAAGCTTGGGTTTTAAATGGTTTCCAAAGGTAACATGCAGAACTTAAAAGCATAAAAGCAAATAAATAACACATTCATTATAAAGGAGAAACTCATCAGGAGTTGTATTTCCTTATATCCACATCGCACAAACGCAAAACCTATCGATCTAAATGCACTAACCCTTTATTACTCGTCAAAATCCCCACGTATCACTCACAAACAGAGGTTATGTCTAGCACAACGTCCGAGAGATTAACCGCGTTCTCTCGAAGGTGATGTCTCATGCGACAAAACAACACGGAGCATTAAGATCTGACACACACACGTGAATATTTAGACCATTTCCCAGAGCCAATAGATCATTATCTTAGGTCGAGTTTGAAAAGTGTATGTCTACAGCGATCCAAAACCCATTAAGATAGATATTAAATCAAAGATAACATCGATTAATATTTATAAAAGGGATTTTATACAAAGATCCAAAGATGAAAATACAATCTAAGTTAACATACATCAACAACCCCAACAACATGACGAATACAAAGAGAAGAAGGAAAAAGAACAAATTTCTCACGGTTTGTCATTTCCGGTTGAACTTCTCACATAATGTCCCCTCTGATTGAAGTGGTGATTTTTGCTTCCAAATCATCTAGATGCATCATACATGTGTTGTTTCTAAACTAAAACTACTAAAAAATGTGGTTCTGATCAATTGGGTCCAAAGTTTCCAAAATATAACCTAAAAAGAATCTGAAAATGACTTAAATAGGCAAAAATGGGTTCCCGTGTTGGTACTAAAAACTCCCATTCGCCCAGCGAACATATGCCACCTTAGCTACTGCCAAAACAATGTTTCCCACACTTCTAGGAAACATTTTTCCGCCTTGAGTTCGCAATGCGAACTCTTGGCGAGTTTGCTCGCCTCCAGTTCGCACAGCGAACATGACAACAAACCAGCACTTGTTTCGACCATTACTTTTGAACCGTAACTCCGTTTTATGTGCGGTCGGAAGCGTTGGAAAGCTTATTCAATGCTCTATAAGACAATGAAAAAATACCATTACTTGTATACCTACACAAGAGATAGAAAAACGATTAAACTCAATGATATTTACACGACACACAATATATAGACTATAATGTAAACTATACAACATATTCACAAAAGTTGAGGCTTATTGGTTGAATTAAGCCAATAAGTTCCAATTATTCACACTCAATATCGCTCCAATTTAGCACTTATTAGGCTGCCTCGTAAATTGTGCATACACATCTTCAGCTTCTCGGACCAAGTCGGTATTGGTCGCTTCCAGCTCCGAGCACTTGGATTTAGAGGTTTCCTTTTGCTTAGTCATTTTCGATAACTGGGACTTCGACGTCTCTTTCTGTATCTTTATCTCTCAAAGCTGCTTGGTTAACTCATCTACCTAGAGGGTCTGGTAATTCAAATAATCCTTCAACTGTGTTATGTCTTTAGGAAGACGAATTTCTTTCTAATCATAGGCATCACCTACTTCAAAAAGATCCGGAGTCATGACTGCAAACCTCATCAAGTAAGACCCAAGGTTTTGGGTCAACTGCCAAACACCTATTGACTTTACCTTTTCAACGTCCTAAGTTGCATTAAGATGATCATAAAGGTATCTCAAATCATCAAAGTTGTTGGACCAAAATTTGAATTAAGAGGATGGGTAGTTTGGTGACTACTACCTGAATCCTGCATCAAGGTAGTGATTGCCATGTCGGTCTAACTAACATCATCACTCATCAGTGTCTTTATTTTCTTTGGAGACCCTGACTTAGAATCCCCTGAGGGATGAGCGGAGGTTGTAACACTCCAAAATTCATATTTAATTATTTATTTAATTATTTATGATTATGGTGAATGATTGTGAATTATATGACGCATTGGGTGGTTTTATTGATGTGTGTTGTGGGTATTAGTGAGAAGTTGATATAATTAGAGGTATTTAAATTTAAATAATTTAATCATATTATATGTGGAATTATAATAATAATAATCATAATATAGATGGCATTATTTAGATTATTATTATTTTAAATAAGATGAGTAATGATAAGGGAAATGTGGTCTTTTGTAAAGGATAAGTGGGGATATAATTGGGAAACCATTATTAGGGGTATTTGGACTTAATAAGAAAATATAAGTGAGAAGTTATTCTGATTGATCGTAACTTTTGTGAGAAGTGCTCTAAAGAAAAAGAGGGAGAAAGCTAGGGCTCTGGAGGGATTGCTGCAGAACTCAAGAGAAAGAATTCAGAAAAAAATCAATTACAAGGTATGGGGAGTATTACTTTCATTATGATTGATGCAAAAATCTGAATATAGATAGGTTGGGGATTTATGGGGTTTTGGGTTTATGATGACTTATTGATGAAATAGAGAGAAAGTGATGAATTTAGGATGTATGTTTGATTTATAATGATGTATGTTTGAGGGTAGATAAATTGTTGGGTTTTTATCCATGTGTTTGTTGATTGTTTGGTGTTTCCGGTGAGAAGTTGGAGTTACGTGTCGGTGATAATAAAAATGCTCAAATTGTGTAAATTGCTTGGTTGAATTGTGATTTTTAGTGTTATAAGAGTTTATAATGAATGTGTATTATTGTATACTGATGTAGAAATCCGAGTTTTGTGATAAATGATGTCTGGGGATGTTGGGATGGGTTAAATAAGTGATTTTTCGCACAAAAATACAGCAGAAAAGTGATTCTGTAACAGAGTAACCGGTTACCCTAATGCAGTAACTGATTACCCTGGGACAGATTTGTTTAAGAACGTCAAAAATTCGTATCTTGAGCCTCGGGTGTCCGTTTGACTCGCCGTTCGAACCTGTGGAAAGCTAATACAATGTACTTTCTTGTAAAAATGGTTTCAAGTCCTAAAATTAAAATTAACTAGGTTCTAATGAGGCTTTATGGTGTCAGTGTAAGATGTCAGTGTCTGTGTTTGTTGAAAAACTTTAAAATTTCATAACTTGAGCTGTAAGCATCCGATTGATGCGTGGTTCGGATCGTTGGAAAGCTGAGTTAACGTAATTTATCTTAAAAATATTTTTAGTACCAGAATTCCAGCTATTCGACGCGTGGACATGTCTTTTGAATGTGTCGAGTTATGTCGTTTTGTGAAATGTAAGCAAATGTCTTGTATGGATGATATGTTATGATGTTCTACTTGAATGACTATCTTAGTGATGCTATGGAGTTGTTGTGAAGTTGTTGTTATGTGTTGATGTGATCTATGATGATTGTTTAATGATGTGCGTGTTAAATGTATACATGGGGTAAGAGAATTGCGTTGGAATTATTATGGTGATAGATCCATTATGATGTTTTGATGTTGAAAATAAAGTTGTGATGTTATATTAGGATTGTTATGATGTCGTGATGATGAAGGAGTCGATGATGTGCATATTTGATGTACATATGCTTTATGATGATTATGATTAATGATTACATGAATGCGGATGTAATTTGAGGAATTTGTTGATTATGTAGATGTTTTTGCATCATGGTATTCATGGCATACTATGTTGGGACTTCGGTCCGTTGTTGTTGGCTTCAATCCAATTGTGCAGATTGGAGTGATTATGTTGTGCTTCCTTGTGGAGGGATGATGGCCAGTGTCCATCACATGATGATTATGTTGTGCTCCCTTGTGAAGGGTTGATGGCCTAGTGTCCATCACATGATTGAATTGGTACCACATGCATGTTTCCGATGAAGTTGAATTTCATTCTAAGTGGCATTGCATGTGTATGGGTTGATTGTTGATTAATATGTATGTTTTATTGAGGATATCATGATGTTGTTGTTGCTCCCCTATTAGTATTCTTTTCTTTATATCTTTTATAATGAATTGTAATTACTCACCCTGCCTGCTTCGAAATGTTGCCTCTATGGTGGGTAATTTGCAGGTGATCAAGATTAGCTTGTAGACGCATGAAGATTTAGCTTTGGAGTTATTTTACTTTATTTTCGTTAATAATAGAGGTTTCTTGCTCTGATATGTAACATCGGGTGGGGAACGCTTGAGTTTAAGTTGTGTTATTTTATAAAACATATTTTATGAGTTTTCTACATGTTGAATTTATTTGACGACGACTTTTGACAATGACTAAAAGGTCTTTATGTTTGATGAAATAAATGAAGTTATTTTGAGACTATGATTCCGCTGCGAAGTATGAATTTTATTTATTGATGTTATCGAAGAAATTATTATTATAAATGTTTGAAAACCCGTGTTACAGAGCAGGAAGTTTATTATGATGTTTTTATGAAGCATGTGGCACCCTTTTTGGTGATTTTACTCTGATTTACTTATGTATCATTGTCGTGAATATTCTTTGGGTAGAAGGGTGTTACAGAGGTAGCCTGAGGCTCAAATGCGATGGGAGCAACTTTGATAGTGTCCATTTTTTCCTTTTGAGGATTCGAGTTTGACCACTAGTCAGATCACTTTTAGAAGCAGACTGATCCACACGCCTTGCTCTAGCTTCATCCATCAATTTATTTTGTTCGGAATGCCTGAGGTTAGTCATGTTAGCTGAAATAAAAAGGCCAAAACAAAAAATCAAGAAGTATGAATATCAATAGGGTCATTAAAAAGCAATAAAAAAGCACATATAAGCATTACCGAGGAAATTATAAATGTATTTCGGGTTTTCAACCATCTGTAGTAAATCTTTAACTTCACTACCCGAAAGGCATCCAAAACGAAAAAAGCTCAGATTTCCAAAGTGTTCAACTCATCATAGTCAAAATCAGAAATCGATAATGGACTATCCTACCAATAAATCGCGAAAATGTAGTTCCCGTCAAATGCATACATAACCTAGGGACACATTTTCTAATATTTCACTCGAAGGAACTTGTCTTTAAAACCCTTATAATTAGTTGCATAAGCTTGAAGGAAACTCTTCCTCGAAATACCGCTGAGGGATACCCAACCTCTTTTTTCTGCTCCCTTCAACTCAAAGAATGAGAAAAACAATCTTAAGGTAGGCGTTATGTCCACTGCATCACAAACGATTTCAAAGGCCTTGATAAAATCTAAACCATTTAGGCATAATATAGAAAGGGCTATATTTAGAGTTTTGAGGTGATCATACTCCAAATCGGTAAACAGTATACGCATATTAAAATCCTCGATTACCCCTGAATAGAAATAGAAGTAGTCATTGGGCACTCCCTTGGGTTGAGTAATACAGACCCTCTCACCAACCACACAAGGTTTTAAAATAACATCTTCCTCATTCCCGGTGGAAGAGACTGAGCTATTAGAACAAAGCTTCGAGATGTAGTCATTGTCAATGACACTATGGCCGTAGCTTAGAACCTGTTTATCTATCAAAGTTCCTGTTATCTCCATTAGATTGTCCAAAAACCTTGAGGACAAAGACACTGAGTCAGTGTTACCTATAGGTTAAAGGGTTTCACCATAAACTTCTTACAATTTTTCATTCAATCAATCCAAATCCTATTTCTATCATAGGCAGTAAGGGAAATCGAACATTCTACCGAATTACTATATCCTCGTATTGAAGACATAATAAAAGAACAAAAAGAGAGTGAAAAGGGAAAAAAAACTATACTTGGGGCTTGAGATAGCAAAAGAATCGAGCGATGGATGAAATAAAGATTTGTCCACAACACTAGGGAAGAAGATCACTAGCTTTATTAATAAACAAAGTGAAAGAACAAAATACCCTTTTATTTAAAATAAGTTTGTAACAATCAAGAATTCATACCAAAGAATAGCAATGATAAAAAGTGAGAGTTCCCACAAAAACCATCATGATGAAGAGAGAGAAAGATTTGTCATCATTCAGATGATTGACACTTCAGTGACTCGCTGAGTAAGAGGTCGGTTTAAGGAAGAGGGAATTCCAAGATTATCTTGTCTGAACGCTTCAATCCAATAGGACCTTGTGATTGGGGGGCTTATGTACACCCTGGAATTCCCTGAAGCCGAGCTTGTGGAAAACCGAGTACGGAAAGGTAAGAAGGTCGAGTAACCATAACCATACCTAAGTCGGAATCCGGTTAGGGTTCACTTATATACAATGCAAGCACGACGGAGCCATCCACTTGATAATGACAACACGGAAGGAAGAATAAGTCAAACTCGGTTGAAGCACTAAGAAACCATATGGACGATCACGAGGGACTGTTACAAAATTTCCCCATGATTACATGGGGGTTACGGAAATTGATGGAGAGGGTGTTATCTGATAGTTATACTTGGCGGCGAACGTTATATATGAGGGATGTGAAGAGGCATACCTTTATTGATCATTGATAAATGAAGCAATATAAAAAGATGTCTCGCCTATGAAGAAATAACAACTACTAAACTCTCCTCCTAACCATATATATATATTGTTTACCATAGGTGGCAGCCGTAACATCCAATCATATAAGTTAAAATTAATACATCAACGTCATCTCATATAATAGTGTTCACTTCATTTGATACATTGTCCCCATCTTCTAATACTAAATGTACTTTGAAAGGGGAATGCCAAAAAATCCTAAACATCAAAGAAAGTATTTACCCTAAAACACCTCCCATTTTGTAGCTTAAATTGGACCAGGATTTGTAAGCTATCATTTGTGCAAACTTTGGTCAAGGATGCCATCATTGTGACACCTTTAGTCTTTTTTTTTTCTTCTGCTGACTAGATGAACCCTCATTTGTAGGAGCGATGTTGGATGAATCATCCTTTTTTCCCTTTAAACTAAAAAGGAAAAAAATAATAATATGACCACTTAGAAAATGATACATCCATTCAACTCAGCAAATTGTGAACCTGAATATGACCATAGAGCTTCATGAACAAGCCTCTCTTTCCCTAAAAAATATTTAAAACTATTATAAATATCTCATTTCCTAATGCTAAATATTATCCACAAGAAAATAATTTTCACTCTTAAACTTAACAACTTTTTTATTTTCATACTCATTAACCAAATCAAAGCAATGAATGCAACCCCTATTAAATTTCTTAATATTTGAACACTCAGAACTCATAGATCCTAAACCATTTTTATTAACAATTTTATTACTAACATGTTTCCAAAATGAAATTAGAAAAGAATGAAGAAATTTTAGCTTAGTAGAAACAAATATTGAAAAACACCTTATAGGTTAAGGCTCACACCCTATTAAAATTAGTTTATGAGATAAACTCTAATCATCTTGATAATTTCCAAACAGATTTTAAAATCAATTTTTCACATGAATAACCCACAGATGAAACAAATTTAGCAAAAGATTAATACTTTCATAACCAAGAAGCTAAAAAACCTAAAAGACACTAAGTTACAAAATTAGAACTAATTTTCCCCCAAAGAGGATATGAGACGTGCATGGAAATGCTTTTACATATTGGAAAATGAAATGAAAACGCTGATGAAGATGAAGGTGGTCGAATGTTGCTGATGAAGGTGATAGATTCAACGTGACAGAATGTTACTAAAGTGGACGTACATAATTGAAGTATTCGTCAAATGGGTGTTTAGAATGTTTCTACATCAGTTATAAAGGAGCATGAGCATATTAATGTGGAACTTATAGAGGAGGATGAGGTATTGAGGAGGGAGCCTCTTGGGTGAAGTCACTAAAATGACTTCTTTGGTGAAGTCTGTCCAATAAGTAACAAGTTCTAATTTAATCAACGCCACATCAGCGTTATAGTGCAACACATTTATAGTAAACCTCTTTTTATTTAAAACTTTTATTTATTGCATATGAGTCTTTCATTAAATTAATAATAATGGTATACAACTTTAAATATAACATTTATTTAAATTTAAATTATATAATTTGGAAATTAAAAAATAGAGTATCAATTAATTTGTTCTTCTTGTTCTTCTTCGTTCTTCATTTTTCCACCTTCAAACCACGATTATCGGACCACTCCAAACACCACCTCTCAGGTTCTTCCAACATGACTCTCTCTAATAGCAAGCTCACACTCCAGATCATTTTCAATCATAGTCAAAACCTTTCGAATAGCAACCTCAAATTCCGATTATTTGACATTTTCCGATTCAATTGTTCATCGGATATAACACCACAATTATCATTCGAGGGCGACATTTATATTGTAGACACAATTGCTAAGGTGAATACGAAATTGTTTGTTATATTTATTTGAAATTAGTTATTAAGATTTACTGATTTTGAATAAATTATAATTGGAGGTGTTAAATTTGATTTCAATTTGGGAATTAGGGTTCATACTTGAATTTATTTTCTATATATGGGTATTTCAATTTGGGAATTAAGGTTTATGCCTGATTTTGTTTTCTGTATATGATTTTCAAATGTAATGATTTCGATTTTCAATGTTGTTAGTTACGTTTGACAAGTAGAAGATTGTGGTTGTAGATAAGCTTCACCAAGGACTCTTGGAGCTGGTTTGTCAAGTTACTTCTTGATGACATTGGTGGTGAGAGTAGGTGGCGCTTCATATTTGATCAGCAAAAGGTATGTGTAATGGTCTATTGGTGGTTATTGTAGTTGCTTGTCATTATAGTCTACTAATTATCTATGTTATTATGTGTTTAGGGAATATTGCAAGTATTTGAGGAAGAGTATACTGATGTTGAAAACAGATTTTGTCTAATGCATTTTTATGCTAACTGCAAGAAGTAGTTTGGAGGTGGTACAGTCTTCAGAGATCACCTGATGGCTGCAGGAAAATTGACGCATTTAAAAGTAGTATAAAAGTGTGGTAAGTGATTAGTCAAAAATTGTGTTTAAAATTAGTCTTAAATTTTATTTAGTATTATATTTTGTAAAAAGTCCGAATTGAATATTTGATCATCACGATGAGCTTATGATTTGGATTTGATGATACAATGTGGTTTTGTTGCATTTTGAATCAGCATGTATGAGTATGCATCGTGTTGAATAGAGGTGAAGTCAACTTGGAACCGCTCAAGTCAGACGTTAGTTCAATTCAGTTGTGCATGGCCAGATAAAAGAGGTATGTGAAATCCAGATGTGAAAAATCATCATTTTTATGATTTGGTGTGTATTTGTCATATACTAGTACTAGTAGTATTTTGTTTTGAATTTGTCAAAAAGGTCAAAACACATAGTAAACAAAGCAACAATGTTTTAAAACTTGAACTGTGATAAGTTGAAACAATGCAACTGGATTTGATGTCTTAAAATTCCCAAATTCAAAATCACATAGTAAACATCTATTACATATGCTGAAACAGCCACTGCAACTACAAATAAGCCTACTAACAATGTAAATGAAACAATGTTTTAAAACTTCAACTGTTAAAGATTCACCAATGCCAATGCTTTCACAAGGATTATCCCAACGATGTAATAAATGGTTTTCATAATCATACAAACATTAAACATCAAACTTCAATCACATTTCAGCGAACCCTTATGACGCTTTTTCTTATAATTCCAATAAGCTTTTGACCTTGAAACCACTTCATCTAGCAACACATTATTTGCTGAATGTACCAAAAATAGTGCTAGTTTCATTCTTGTCGATGTCGAAACCTATATATAATTAAAAACATTTAGGACAATTAGAAATATAATTACAAGAGAAATGATTAAATTAATCATTTTCACATGAATTCAACTTACAGTGATATCATCTAAATACCACCATTGTAGGCAACACTCAATCATCCATTTGCAGACCCAAACTCCACAATCATTTATGCGTTCAGACACTAAGTGCATTAGTGACACATAATAGGCAATACTATCAATTGAATAAAAAATAGTAATGTATGAGTACTTACGATCTGGGTCGTTGTTGAATGCAGGTCGGTTGACATATGCTGAATGTTGTTATTACAAGATTAGGTGATTTGGTATCATAAAAGGATTCATGCATCAGAATTTCCTCAAGAAATATGGCCTGCCACATAGTACAAACCAAAGTTAAACAAAGCTAAACAATTGATTGGATAGTATAAAAACCAATTCGCACACACATGTATACCAATTTTTTAATTGCACGGTGTTTGATATAATGTCTTTCAGGACAATCCCATGAGTCCAACCAAACCAATTTGTTGTCCAAAAAATCAACAACAATTAGAAACCAGTGCACTCCTATGTCGTTCATGGGAATAAAAATCTGCAAAAACTTAATATTTAGTATTAGGATGAAATTTTTTATGTGCCTACTGTTTTAGCAACGAAGTAACACACAACTCACCTTGGAAACCCATTCTTTTGGTCTCATTATGGAAGGTTAGTATATATTCCTCACATATTCAGCAGTATGATGTCCGCTCAGGGCATATTGCTGCAATTAGATTAAGTGTATCTTAAGTCAATAATTAATACTAAAGGAATGTACATTTGAGGGTACTATTAGTAGTAGTACTCACCGCAAACTCAGTAGGCAGATACCAAGAGGACTTAGATTTTCCAATATTATTTATGAACCAGTTTTGTCTTGAAACGACAAGATTGATAATCTGTATAGTCAAATGAAAATGATGTTAACAAAATTATACATTAATGGGATAAATTATACTCATAATCATATTAACAATAACCTCCTGGTCCATAGGGAATTCTGGCATCAGCGTCCTCAGAGCTTTCCTATCTCCATATACACTTGTAGTTGTTTTGACCAAAACCTCATCACTACAGAGAAAATAAATATAATCATCAAAATAACTGTGATAAATAAACTTACTATTAGGTTTTAGCATGTGTATAAAAAATAAATACCCGTTAAGTTCTTCTTCGTCGCCCATAAAGAGGTATGTGGCTGTGTAAGAACAAATGTCATTTAGATACGTGGTTTGAGGTGGTCTAAATGTGATTGGCATCCATTGTCATTAAATACACATGAAACAAAGAATTTTTTAACAAGAAATTATATAATATCGTGTAGTATTAGGATTTATTAAAAATAAATAATCAATACTTACGTCAGGAATTGTAGTAGGAGCATGAACACCTTCATATCCAACAAATTCACCTAAATGACAGTTGATGTAAAATTCATTATCGCAGGGTTCCTCATCTTGACTGAAAAGCCTCTTCCGAATCTTTTGTAATTTCCCGTCATTTATATTTCTCTTACCCCCTTCCTCTCTGTTGTTTTTTGGGGGAGCCGAGGTTGTGCCCATAGTTACCTTACTTTTATACGTTGTGGCTTTCCTTTCAGTTGCCGCAAAATTTTTAGTGGTACGCTTGTGTAACACCTCAAAATTTGCCCTTTTGTTTCTGACCTAACTAGTTTATGCTTCCTTGCATTTGCATTATCATTCCTGCATTTGCATTGTCCTTTTGAGCATGGGATCAAGGTATTCTCTAGCAGCTCACGGCATCGTCAGTTCCGGTACGATTTTTAATAGTGTTTAGAGCCCAACAGATAGCTTTCCAAGTCTTTTTGAGCATTTATCTTGCTCATTGAGTGGTTGGGTGATCAGAAACCCCGGCAGTCAATTCAGCACTAGGCAGTTGGTATCAGCAGTTTAATCAGTGTGCGAAAAACATTTCGCAGCATATTTCAAGTATATTCCAGTAGTAATATCAGTTGGCAAGTTTCAGAGGTCTATCATAGTTCAGAACAGGTGGAACCGGGCGAATATCCAAGTTTCCCTCCTTTTGGCGCCAATTTTTGAATTTTTGAACTGAGTAATCGATTACTCAAAGTGAGTAACCGATTACTCTGGGTGAAATTGCAAAAATGTGGCATTTTTAGCACTGCAGAATTTTGGGGTGTTTTATGGTCATGTGCTTAGCTTGTGCATGTGTGGGAAGGATCTAGAACTGATATTTTCATCTTTTTCCACCCAAAATTCAAATTCTCTCCATCATTTTTCCACTCTAATTCCTCATTTCATTTCCTAATTCATATTTCATCCCAATTTCCACTCACTTAACCTCACTCCAAACCACATTTGGATTCCTAACCTAGCTTCTATTTAAATCAATTCATTCCAAACCTCAAAACCAAGATCATTTTTCACTCTCCAATTTTTTAGAATTTCTCTCAATTCTCTCTCACTTTTTCCACTTTTCATCTTCATCTGCGACCCCTCACCAAAGCTCCATATCCATAGATTCACAAATTCTTCATTGGAATTTGTGAATTCTTGAGCTAAACCTCCATCACATCATCATTCTTGGTTCAATTTTGATATAGCTACTGGTTTGGATCTTGAAATCACTTTTGGAGTAGCTTTTGATTATTTGGAGTGTTCTTGCTTGGGTCTTGAAGTTCTTGCTAGGATCTTGAAGATTATTGTATAGATCTCTGGTTTTCTTGCTTGGATTCACCAATTTTCGTGATCAACAATCACCAAGGCAAATCTCAGCCTTGTAGGTTGGTTTTCCTTAGATCTATGTTTGATTTAACTTAATTTCAACTTATGCAATGTATATCCTTAGTTTGTGATGTGATTTGATCCATTTTCTTGATTTGATTTGTGATCTTGTTGTTTGATTGATGAAATTGGTGTTTGATTACTGATATTTGATGTGAATTTCGTGATTAATTGATTGCATGATCATTTGGATGTTTGCATAAGTGATTGGATGCTGAAAAGTGCTTTTCAAAGTTGATTTTCTGCCTCTGTTTCAGTGGTAATCGATTACCCTAATAGAGTAACCGATTACTCTGCCTAATTTTCACGTTTTTGGTCAAATTTCAACTGAGTAACCGATTACTCAAAGTGAGTAATCGATTACCACTGCTGCAGAGTGGTATTTTCTTGCATTTTCTTGGTTGGTTGAGATCCGATGCATGCCTAAACGTCATGGAATGATGCATTAATGGTTTGTGGACTATTCTTGAGCTGTTGCACCTCACACTATTGCATGAACACGATTTTTCGACACGTGAGTCTTGGTTTTCGTCGATAAATGTGCATGCTTGTGTTGTTGATTTCTTGATGCTATGAACACCATACACACACTTCTTTGAGCATGTTGACTGTGATTAAATGCTTATGTTGCCGGAATTGTGTTATGCATGCCTAATTGTTTCCATTCCTTGAGATGCATTTTTGTTCCGATTTGTGCACATGCTTAATGTTATGAATACCTTCATGATGTACTTTCTTTCATGTTATCTCCAAGTGTTGTTTACCATGGTATATGGTGTGTTTGCAATCATAATGCATGATGTTTGATGCGCATTTGCTTTGCCATGCTTGATTTATATCTAAATGTATCGCATGCTGCTCGGTTTCTACAGCTGTCTATGTATACGTGTGTTGTTGTATGTGCTGCTGGCTGACATTTTACACCCTTTGTTGTGCTGAATTATATGCTGTTGTATGCTGCCTTGCTTGTGTGCTGCTTTTTACCGCCGTTTTGTTGCAGGAACGTTGTGGTAGCTGGTATTTTTGTTTATTCGCTTCTTTTCCTCTTTCGTCTCTTTCACTCTTTTCTTCCCTTGGATCTCGAGACTTGCTTAAGTCTTGGATTCTTTTCCCCTTAAAGCTACCTAGTCCAACTTAATTTTCGATTAAGCTTGGAGTAGGATTAGCATTAGACTTTAGGTAGGGTTCTCTTCTAAGCCTCACTAACCATAGGACTACCCTTTGCATGACAACACTAGGATAGAGATTCCCTTTAGAATTCCCTTTCCTTGTGTCTTCTCTTCTCACCTCATAACACTTCTAAAACACTTAATAAAATTAACGTGTATTGCGCATGAGCCTTGCATGTGGGAAGTGGGGAATGAGGGATTCCCTCTCATTTTTCTAGAGTATTTGGTGGACGTTCCATCTTGGAACGATTTGCTAAGCATTCGTTCCTACCTCATAGACTTCGGTGCAATGCAAGTTACAAAATAACTTCAATCCACTTCTGTCTAAAAAACACAAAAACAAACTCAAACCTTTTTCATCCTTCAGGATCGTTAATTTCACATCAATTTAAGAAAAGGGCACGTCGCTTTCCGTCACGTCGCAAACAGGCATCGACCCTAACTGCCGGACGCGAATCTAATGTCGCTCATAAAAAACACTAACCGACCTCGTTAGGTCGAACTACGACTGCTCTGATTTCCTCTTTCTCGTCCGATTGAGGATACGTAGGCACAAGACGGCGATGTCTTGGCGAGCAACCTTCCCCCTTAGTTCGTGTCCGAACTACGTTGACTCTGACTTTCCCATTGCACGAGGGAGTACGTAGGCATAGGACGAGCGATGTCCTATTGAGTCACTTCTTTTTCTTTTCTTATTCGTTTCTCCGTTCTTTCCGTTCTCGTTCCTTCTCTGGTCCAGTAGCAGTGGAGCTTCAGATGACGACACCCTTTGATTGAGACAACAAGCGTGAGACCATGTTCTTTCCTCTTCCCTCAGGTTTGCGCAGTGTTTCCTTTCCCTCTCTTGGGATAAATACACATTGCTAGCGACTCTGTTTTCCGTGCCACTTTCGCGTTTGTACCATGGATGCAAATCCTCGGGAGCGACAGCTGGCGACTCTGTTGGGGACAGGTTGACCTCTTGCTGGTCCATCCCCTTTTGCGAGTCAATCCTAGCACTTATTTGTTTTATTTCATTGGGTGTTTACTGTTATTTTTTTGTTGTATATTATTGTATATTACTGTTTTGCTGTATTTATCGCATTTATTGCATTGCATTTCATTATTATGCTGGACTGTGCTGTGTTGTGCTGGTTTTCTATTTGGAAGGTTGGGTTTCTTTGAGAGATAAGCCCAATATAGAGGCTTGAGCATACACTTAGGACTAGAGTGGAAAGTAGTCGGACCTACGCGCCGTCTTGGTGCGTTTGGTGTTCAAGAAATTCACATTCAGACGAGGCTATCTTTGGAGATATTCTGACGTGCGTGTCTTGCGTATTTCAGAATGTTGATCTAGAGAGCTGTCGACTCTGGCGACCGTTTCTTCCGAGGACTCAGCAACGCCTCTCCCCCCGACATGTGATAATGGCAGACCAGAAATGGCATACCCGTTACACTTGTCGATCCGAGGACCCAATACTGGGAACTTGCATAAGATGACCTTATTTTTGGGGGAATTAGTGGACGACCTCTTTGTTTGGCGATAGAATTGTACCCCGAGGGATGAATATACTATTGCTTCTCAAATCGAGAATCTGAGACTGAGGATCCCATTTTCTAGAACCCACATGTGAGAGACGATGGGTGTTTGCAGGTTTGCAGGTAACCGAAACCTTCAACCTACCCGGTTTTCTGGTTTTCTCGACAGTGTGTAGTTATTTACCTGGTTTTCTGGTTATCTCAGTGGTCCGATGTTCTGGAATTCTGGTTTTCTGGGTTGTGATTCTCGTTCAATTAACAACACAACATATGTCCAGAGCAGTGATACCTTGATCCCATGTTTGCATTTGCATCATTTTCTTGCATTCTAACATGTTTGACATTTTTCAGGGCTTGCATCTTACATTTGATTCCGGTTGTTGAGGTGTTCTCGTAATGGAAGCTCAGAGGAAGAAGAATGTAGCATACACGTTCCCAGATCCGACTCTGAAGTTGATTTACAAGCTGATTAGTATGACTGATCCTGAGATCCGTGCCAAGTTCAAGGAGGAATATGGGGAAATATTGAAGGTTGTCTGAAATATTTCACAAGAAGAACACGATGCCATTCACACGCTCCTTCAGTTCTATGACCCTCCTCTGCGTTGTTTCACTTTTTCGGATTATGTATTGGCTCCGACTTTAGAGGAGTTCTCATTTATTTTGGGAATTTCTGTCGATCCAAGGATACCTTTCTTTTCTGAAGAACAACCCGGACTGGAAGAGATGGCGACTGCTATTTGCATGGGGGAATCCATTCTGAGTAACAACATCGGTGACAAGGAAGGGCTCAAGGGACTCCCTTTGAAGTTTCTGTTTGACCAAGCCTGTTCATGTGCTAAGGGGAAAGATTGGCCTGCTTTCAACGCCATTTTAGCTCTTTGGATCTATGGGATTATCCTATTCCCCAACATCCCAGAATTTGTTGACATGCAGGCAATTCGGATTTTCATCTTGAGAAACCCCGTGCCTACTCTTCTTGGTGACGTGTATCATTCAGTCCACTACAAGAACGAAAGGAGACGAGGAAGGACTGTAAGTTACTGCGCGCCGCTCCTATCTACTTGGTTTTTCAGTCATCTCCCTAAAGCAGGGGCTTTTGTTGATGCAAGGGATTCTATGAAGTGGTCTAAGAGGTTGATGGGATTGACTGTTGACAACATCGTTTGGTTTAATCACAGTCTGCTAGGGATTGAGCTCATTTTAAACTGCGGAGGATTCCCAAATGTGCCCTTAATTGGGAGGAAAGGAGGAATTAATTATAACCCCTCCCTTGCTATCAGACAATTTGGGTATGCATTGAAGACTCCCCGTGAGGAACAAGATGTCAGAGAATCCTTGTTTTTCAATGGCACTGCAGACCAAGAGGTGGTAAGGAAAATCGTGGACGCTTGGAAGCAAGCTTTTAAGAGAGGAAAGAATTTCTTTGGGAAGTGCAACAACCAAGCTTTCTCTCCGTATGTGGAGTGGGTCCGGAAAAGGGCAGAAGAGGAGCTTCTTCCTTTCCCGATGGAGCCACCTTTGTACCCTCTGTTGATTGACCCATCAACCACAGTGAAGATAGAGGAGTATACCAAACTGTGGGTTGAAAAGGAAAAACTTCGAGAGGAGAACGGTGAGCTGCAAAGAGAAATTTACCAGTTGAAGCATGAGCGGGGCGAAGCTGTTCATGTCGCCAAGTTGAAGACAGATCTTCTCGCTAAGAAAGAAAGAGAGCTATCTGAAGAGGTCGCAGCCAGACAAAAGGTAGGACAAGCTCTAAAAGGTGTTATCAGAATTCTCAAATCCAAGAAGGAAGATCTAGCCAAAGCTTGGTCAAAGATTCACAAGTTCAACGCTTACCGAGATACTGCAATAACAGCCAACAAGCAGAAAGAAGATAAGTTCCTGGATCAGATCGAGATTTTAAAGACAAAGCTCAAGAAGAAAGACGAGGAAATTTTATCAGGGACGTTCCAGAGACACGCAGTTGAGGAGTGATTGAATGAGGTCATAGCAACCATAGCAGAGCTGAAGATACGAGCTGAGGTGAAGAGGCCTAGGAGTGAAGGCTCTAGATCAGGCAGTGGATTACACTCTGTAGTTTGTTTTCTTTGTATCTCGGGTCACCACCAGAATTGTTGGTTGGGATCTTTGCTCCTTTTGTTTTCAGACTTATCTATGTTATTTTGGGTTGTAATCTCTGACAGTGATTTTTCTCTGATTTATATATGAGCAGCAGTTTCATCCTATGTTGTCTTTAAACTGGAATCAAGGGGTGGATCGCCCTACAAACATTCAAACATGTTCATTTGCATTTGCATAATCATAATCATCTTTTGTTACATCGCAGGTGCTCGTTCCGGTTTGTTCTAACCTTTATTTGGTTGTAGGCAGGAATGATAACCAGCTGATTCACCGGTATTCTACTAGATCAAATCAGAAGAGAATTATAGAGAAGATGCAAGCTGACATGGCTGCCATGCAGGCCCGTATATACCAATTCATGGAGCTGATGCAAGGTGTTGCCCAAGGGCAAGAGCAATTGAGGACTTTGGTTCAACCCTTTGTGGCGAGGGTGGATGAAGACGGGGTTCTTCATGGCGGAGTTCATAATGGCGTTGGTGGTAACGGTGCCCAAGGAGGTCCTGTGGGTGTAGAGGTCCCCATTCCTGGTGTTGTGATACCTCCGGGAGGAGAAGAGTAGCTTGTGTTTCCTTCTGTTGTGGGAGGAGGAAGTGTTTGTGCTGTTCATGGTTGTTGTTTCGAAGACCAACAAGATGACGTTTTCTCTCTGCCAGGCGGGGATGCTGGTCTTCAGGCTGACAATGATCAAAGATTCAGACTCATCGAAGAACAATTAAGGGGAGTGGTGAATCAGAATTCTGTAGGAATGGATCTGGAGGATTTGGGGCTGGTTCCCGGAGTTGTAATTCCGCACAAATTTCAGGTGCCCACTTTTGCGAAATACAATGGTACCACCTGTCCCAAGATGCATGTCAGGGCGTACGCGAGGAAGATGGTCGCGTATTCTAAAGATGAGAAATTGCTGATGCATTTTTTCCAAGACAGCCTATCTGGGGCATCATTGGAATGGTATATGCAATTAGAGAGATGCCATGTCCGTAATTGGAGAGAGTTGGTCGAGGCCTTTATCAAGCACTACCAATATAACACTGACATGGCTCCCAACAGGACCCAGTTACAGAATATGTCTCAGAAGAATAATGAAAGCTTCAAAGAATATGCGCAGAGATGGCGCGAACTAGCGGCAAGGGTGCAGCCGCCCATGTTGGAAAAGGAAATGCTGAATTTGTTTATGGATACTTTGCCAGGACGTTATTATGAGAAACTGTTACCTTGCGCGTCAGGCAAGTTTGCTGATTTGATCATGGTCAGGGAGATGTTAGAAAGTGGAATCAAAGCAGGGAAGGTAGCAGGTAGTGATGGGTCGTCTTCTGGTCAAGGGAAGAAGCCCTATGCTAATTACAAGAAAAAGGAAGAAGCAAATTCTATGTCGTCTCACTGAGGTAAAGGAAAGCAGCACCAGAGTTATAACCAGCAGGTAGCTTCAGTGACAATTCCGGCAACGCTTCCACAGAATAGCGGAATCAGGCTCCTCGCCCGTACCCGGCAAGACAAAGAACGGCTGATAGACATTTTGAAACACCTCCCATGCCTTATTCTCAATTACTCCAGCATTTACTACAGCTACAGTTAGTTCAGAAGAGTACATTGGCCCCTCTTACTAGTAATCCACCTCCGGGTTATAATCCTAATGCCCACTGTGATTCTCGTTCTGGGGCACCCGGACATCACATCGAAGACTGCAAAGCTTTTAAGCATAAAGTCCAAGACTTGGTGGATTCGAAAGCCATTAACATTTCAAATTATGGGCCGAACGTCATCCAGAACCCAATACCGAACCATGGAGGGCCAAGGGTCAACGCTGTGTTAGAGGAGAATGAATCTTTGAACTTGGTTACCGGTGTTAATGAATTAAGGACTCCTTTGATGGTGGTAAAGGAGAGGTTATTGAGGGGTGGGGTGTCCCCCGAATGTGATGAGAATTGTTCAGAGTGTATGTCGCAAGTGAATGGGTGTGATTTATTAAAGTCAGGAATTCAAAAGCTGATAGATGAAGGTCGATTGCAGTTTGACCGATGTGACCAACGAAAAGAGGTTGTTAACAGGAAAAATAAGGTTGCTACCATTACTATCCCTTTCAAAACAATCACTATTTCAGGATCGGGAAGACCAGCACCGGTTATTATTACAGCTCCCGGACCCGTGCCATATGAGAATACCAAGGCCATTCCTTGGAATTATGGAGCCGAAGTGTTTGTCAATGGACAGAAACAAGAACTGGTGGGAACTTCTGCATTGAACTCTTGTGTTGAGAGCAGTGTTGAGGCAGGGGCTATCACGAGAAGTGGTAGGGTCTTTAACCCTTCTAATGATCAAGCTGGTAGTTCTAAACAAGACAAAGGGAAGCAGGTTGTAGGTAGTTCTGTGCAAGCACCAGTAGCGAATGACTCCAAGACAGGGCCGGTTAATAATTCTTTCTCCGAGAGCGTAGAAGAATTTATGAGATTAATCAGGAAGAGCGATTACAAGATTGTTGATCAGTTGCATCAGACTCCGTCCAAGATCTCCATCTTGTCCCTGTTATTGTGTTCCGAGGCACACCGAAATGCATTGCTGAAAGTACTGAATGCTGCTTACGTACCTCAGGAGTTCTCTGTTAATCATTTGGAAGGGGTAGTGGCCCTTGTTAATGAAGGCAATGGTCTGGGTTTTACTGATGTTGACTTGACTCCAGCTGGGAGAAACCATAACAATGCCTTATATATTTCTGTTGAATGTCGTGGATCGTTGATGTCTCATGTGCTTGTGGATACTGGGTCCTCTTTGAATGTTCTGCCTAAGAAATCCTTGATGAAGCTGGACACCGAGGGTTGATATGCACACCTAGTGATTTGGTGGTGTGCGCTTTCGACGGCTCGATGAGGTCTGTTTTCGGTGAGATTGTGCTACTAATTAAGATTGGGCCGGAAGTTTTCGATGCTACCTTCTACATCATGGACATCCAACCTGCCTACAGCTGTCTGCTGGGTCGTCCATGGATTCACTGTGCTGGGGCTGTGACGTCTACATTGCATTAGAAGTTAAAGTATATGGTAGACGGGCATGTGGTGACAGTTTGTGGAGAAGAGGATATGATAATAAGCCAGCTATCTACTTTCAAGTATGTGGAGGTAGATGGCGAAATACACGAAACTCTATGTCAGGGTTTCAAAGCAGTGAAGATCACTGAGAAGCCTCTCAAAGAAGGTAGCCAATCTGAAGTGGTTCAGCCTATAGTGGTACATCAGCCGGAGATTTCTATGTCTTCATTCAAAGATGCTCGGGCCGTGGTTGAAGCTGATGGTTCACAAAGGTGGGGTCAGATTATTGATGTCCAAGAAAAGCGGAATACTCATAGACTGGGTTATAAGCCACCCAGGCGTCCTGAAGAGCCTCCTAAGTTCTATGGCCCAGTCCGTTTCACCAGTGCCGGTGTTTTCTTCGACTGAGTCAATGCGATTGAGGAGGATGGAGATAGTGATTGTGATATGGATAGTTGGATCTGCCCATGTGTCCCAGGTCAAAGCCTTCGCAACTGGTCGTCGGAGAGAGTTATTCAAGTGACCGGACCAGAGTAATTGCTTTTGTTTGTCATCTTTGTTAATCCTACGTTCTGCCTAAGACGTCGTGATTCTTGTTTGTAGGGCTTGAATGTTTTTGTATGCTTTTCTTTATCATTAATAAAGGACATTTTCACATTCAATTGTTTAGATCCCTGTTTTTTCTGTTTTTTGTCTTTGCATTAAAATCACATCAAAATGGCAATGTGTTTTGTTTGATGCATCCATAATAAACATGTATCATTAATCACGCAGTTTCTCTTGTTCAGATTCCACCCATCATGATTCAGCTATGGCTCGATATGACTTCGATAATCCCATATATCAGGCCAAAGAAGGGACTGATGAAGACTGTGCCTTACCAGAGGAATTAGCCAGGCTATTAAAACAGGAGGAAAAGATCATTCTGCCTCATCAGGAGGAAATCAAAGTTGTTAACTTGGGAACTGAGGACGCAAAGAAAGAGGTACGGATTAGGGCTGCTTTAGAAGACACTGTCAAGGGAAGATTGATTGAAATGCTCCGGGAGTATGTGGATATCATCGCCTGGTCTTATCAAGACATGCCTGGGCTCGATACTGACATCGTGGTACATCGGTTGCCGTTCAAAGAAGGATGTGTTCCTGTTAAGCAGAAGCTAAGAAGGACGAAACCGGAGATGTCTGTCAAGATTAAAGAAGAGGTTCAGAAACAGTTAGATGCTGGGTTTCTTACTGTAACAAATTATCCTCCGTGGGTTGCTAATATTGTACCGGTACCTAAGAAGGACGAAAAGGTCAGGATGTCCATTGATTACAGAGATCTGAATAGAGCAAGCCCAAAAGACGACTTCCCGCTTCCTCACATTGATGTGTTAGTAGACAACACTGCTCAGTATTCTGTGTTTTCCTTCATGGATGGCTTCTTTGGGTATAACCAAATCAAGATGGCCCCAGAGGACATGGAGAAAACAATGTTCACAACACTGTAAGGAACATTCTGTTACAAAGTGATGCCCTTTGGATTGAAAAATGCGGGGGCAACATATCAGCGGGTGATGGTGACTCTCTTTCATGATATGATTCACAAAGAGATCGAGGTCTATGTTGATGACATGATTGCGAAGTCACAGACGGAGGAAGAACATCTGGTTAATCTTCAAAAATTGTTTGAAAGGTTGAGAAAGTTCAGAGTAAGGCTGAATCCGAACAAGTGCACCTTCGGGGTGAGATCTGGAAAGTTACTGGGTTTTATTGTCAGCGAAAAAGGTATCGAGGTTGATCCTGCTAAAGTAAAAGCCATTCAAGAAATGCCTGAACCAAGAACAGAAAAGGAGGTTCGTGGTTTCTTAGGGAGGTTGAACTACATTGCTAGATTCATCTCTCATCTTACAGCCACGTGTGAACCGATATTCAAGTTTCTAAGAAAAGATCAAGAGGTCAGGTGGAACAAGAATTGTCAAAAGGCGTTTGAGAAAATAAAAGAATATTTGCAGGAACCTCCGGTCCTTATGCCGCCAATGCCAGGAAGGCCATTGATTATGTATCTTACGGTTCTTGAGAACTCAATGGGGTGTGTGCTCGGTCAACACGACGAGTCGGGTAGAAAAGAGCATGCCATGTACTACCTGAGTAAAAAGTTTACTGATTGTGAGTCGAGGTACTCGATGCTGGAGAAAACATGTTGTGCACTCGCTTGGGCAGCTAAGCGTTTGAGGCAGTATATGTTAAACCACACAACCCTCTTGATTTAGAAGATGGATCCGATCAAGTATGTGTTTGAAAAGCAGGTGCTTTCTGGAAGAATAACCCGTTGGAAGATGATTCTGACAGAATACGATATTTAATATGTTTCCCAAAAAGCCATTAAGGGAAGTGTTTTGTCAGAATATCTTGCTGAACAACCAATTGAGGATTATACCCCGATGAAGTTTGAATTTCCTGATGAGCATATCATGTATCTGAAGATGAAAGACTGTTAAGAGCCTCTACCTGATGAAGGACCTAAAATTGGATCCCAATGGAAGCTGGTCTTTGATGGGGCTGTTAATTCATACGGTAACGGAATCGGGGCAGTCATTACAACTCCACAGGGTTCTCATATACCCTTCACTGCCCGATTGGCGTTCATATGTACCAATAATGAGGCGGAGTATGAAGCATGCATTATGGGGTTGGAAGAAGCGATTGATTTGAGAATCAAGAACCTCGATGTTTATGGTGATTCCGTGTTGGTAGTTAATCAGATCACAGGAGAATGGGAAACTCGTCAAGCGAACTTGGTACTGTATAACAACTATGCCAGAAGGTTGTTACCTTTCTTTGACAGAGTTGATTTCCATCATATACCCCGGTTGGAGAATCAGATGGCCGATGCGTTGGCAACGTTGTCTTCGATGTATCAGGTGAATCGTTGGAATGAAACTCCTTTGATCAGAATCATGCGTCTGGATAGACCAGCTTTTGTGTTTGCAGTTGAAGGTGTATCAGATGGCAAACCTTGGTATCATGATATTAAGGTTTTTTTGAAGAGTCAGGAGTATCCGGAAGGTGCATCCACCAAAGACAAGAAAACTCTGAGGAGGCTGGCGGGAAATTTCTTTCTAAATAAGGACGACGTGTTATACAAGAGAAACTTTGACATGGTCTTGCTACGTTGTGTTGATGAACACGAGGCAAACCTGTTGATGGAGGAAGTTCATGAAGGGTCTTTCGGTACCCATGCCAATGGGCATGCTATGGCTAGAAAATTGTTGAGAGCGGGGTATTACTGGATGACTATGGAGTCTGATTATTTCAAATACGCCCAGAAATGTCATAAATGCCAGATTTATGCCGATAAGGTGCATGTGCCGCCTACTCCTCTGAATGTGCTGTCATCACCTTGGCCCTTTGCCATGTGGGGCATTGATATGATCGAAAAGATTAAGCCAACTGCTTCCAATGGGCATCGTTTCATTTTGGTTGCCATTGATTATTTCACGAAGTGGGTGGAAGAAGCTTCATTTGCCAATGTCACCAGAAAAGTGGTAGCCAGATTTATCAAGAAGGACACCATCTGCCGGTATGGAGTCCCGGAGAGAATCATTACTGATAATGGTTCAAATTTGAATAACAAGATGATGAAGGAGCTATGTCAGAGCTTTAAGATCGAACATCACAATTCTTCTCCCTATCGTCCAAAGATGAATGGGGTTGTTGAAGCAGCAAATAAGAACATTAAGAAGATTGTGCAGAAAATGGTAGTGACCTACAAGGACTGGCATGAGATATTGTCATATGCTTTACATGGTTATCGTACTTCGGTACGCACATCGATTGGGGCAACTCCTTTCTCACTGGTATATGGTATGGAAGCAGTTCTACCATTAGAAGTTGAGATTCCTTCTTTAAGAATTCTGGCAGACGTGAAGCTTGATGAAGCTGAGTGGGTGCGTTCCAGACTGGATCAGCTGAACCTTATTGAAGAGAAAAGATTGGCAGCCATTGCACATGGTCGGTTGTATCAGAGCCGGATGAAGAAAGCCTTTGATTAGAAAGTGCGTCCTCGGTGTTTTCAGGCTGGTGAATTGGTTTTGAAAAGGATCCTTCCTCCTCAAACAGATCACGGGGGCAAGTGGACTCCAAACTACGAAGGGCCATATGTAGTAAGACAGGTTTTCTCTAGCGGAGCCTTATTACTCTCAACTATGGACGGCGAAGACTTTACGTCCCTTGTGAACGCAGACGTAGTCAAAAAATACTTTGCATAAAAGAGACCCGCTGGACACAAAAAGAAAGTCCAGGCAAAATGGGGCATCCCGGCGAACCACAAAAAGAAAAGGGTCGGGCAAAAGTTAGGGATAAAAAGGAAAAAAAATAAAGAAGAATAAACCCGCAAAGTTGAAAACCTGAAAAGGAAACTTTGGCAAAAAAAAGGGTATCCCGGTGGATTGAAAACCTGAAAAGGGCGATCCAGGAAAAAGTTAGGGATTTGAAAGCAAGAGGCTACGATCTGCGTTCGATTTGTGAACACTTTTGATACATGGAAGTTTCGAAGGAAAGGAATCAGTCCAGTCAGTCTTTTCGAAGGCCAGAGCATCTGCAGATAAGCGAGGCATACTGGGCCATAGCTGAATTGAATCATGGTGGATATCTGTTCCCCACATTGCCGACATGTGTATTTTCTTTTATTTTATTTTGTGCAATTACCTCTTTCCAGGAATTTCTTCCAAATGTAAATGCCTATTCACATGCCAATTTCATTTAATAAAATCTTCATTTCACTCAAAAGCTTCCCATTTATGTTTTTACTTTTGTCGTTTTGTTTGTGAAAACGTCCGATATTTTGATAAAATATTGCATGCGAAATGTTAAGCTTTGCGAAGCATATCAGAAAACAGTGGAAATTACTTAGGCAACGGTTATTGTATTGGTAATAGAGGTGATCTTTTTGTGTATAAAACTTCCTGTTGATTGTGTTTGCAGGACAACAGGTTTGTTCTTCCCCAGTGGAGTCGCCTCCCCCAGCACTGAAAGTTCATTCCTCAGCAGAACCCATTCCCCCCAGCAAGCAGTTTAAAGTGGATTGCTCCAAGGTGAGTGTGGTTGTATCTCCAGCAGGTTGTTATTTTCCCCAGCCAGAGTGTCAAGAATTATCTTCTTCAGCAGGGTACAGAGGATCAATTCCCCAACTATAGTTGTGATTGATTTATCACTTTCTCAACAAGCAATCAGAAGTGGATGCTGTTGTATCCCCAGCAGGAGACTTAAGGAATATCTTTCTTCTTTGGACAAAGATGTTATTTCCCCACAGAGCCTGAGCACTCATTCTCCTCAGCTAGTCGAGAAATGTTTTCCTCACCAGCAACGGTATGGGTTAATCCCCTCAGATAAGTAAGCTTGATGTTATCTTCTAGCAGAGTTGATGTCATCATCTACCGTTCCTCATGCAGGTTTGCTGGTAATAGCCGGTACTTCCCAGCAAGGTAAAAGTACTAATGTCCCCAAGCAGGTTCGTAATTATCAACTTATTTCCCCAAGCAGAGTTTGGTGGTGATCTTCTCAGTGGATTATTCAACAGCGGTTGACACCCCCGGCAGGTCTTAAAGTCCAGTTGTTATTGGCATTTTTCAGATCTGGGTTTTGGATTCTATCTTCGGCAGAAGTCATTGGTAATCCCCAGTAGAGAGAGTTTCTCTTTGGGGTTCCACCTCCAATATTCATTTTTATCCCTCCCCAACAGAGTGGATCTCTTCTTGGAGTTTTTCATCTCCGATAGAGTGTATAATCAAGAATTTTCTCAGCAGAGTTTCTTATTTCAGAGGACAAGTTAGTTTGTCACCCCTGGTGGAGTTGCCTTTGTCTTCAGCATTTATTTTGCTGAGACGCCTCTTTTGCATTGCATAAGCATTTTTGCATGGCATCCTCCCAAAAGCGTAGCATTCCATTAATATGGAGCATTACGGCAAAATTCAAACATATGCATTCGAAGCATAAGCCAGGTTTGATTTCTGTTACCAGTTTCTGTCCCCAGCAGAAAGAGGTATAATTCAGGGGATGTTGGTCAACATCACCCTCCAATCAGTGGATGTTGGTACTCTTTGTTATCCCAACTTTTGGTTGGTACCTTCTTGGTTATTCCAACTTTTGGTTAGTTCCTTTTGTTATTCAAACTATTGGTTGGTAATCTGTGGTGAGTTCGCCTTTGGTCAACGTTCTCGTTATTCCAACTCTTGGTTGGTATCCTTTCATTCCAACTTTTGGTTGGTCTCTTTCGTTATGAGTTCGCCTTTGGTCGGCGTCCTCGTCATCCCAACTATTGGTTGGTATCCTTTGTTATCCTAACTATTGGTTGGTATCCGTTGTTTTAAGCCCACCTTCGGTTGGCAGGCACTTTTTCTCGCCGCAGGGTGCAAATTTTTTCAGGTTATTTTGGTATTCAATCTCCATGTATCCCGATTATCTGAAAGTCGTCGCTTCCATACTCTCGGATCCAAGAAGTTTGAATAGGGGCAGCTGTAACACCTCAAAATTTTCCCTTTTGTTTCTGACCTAACTGGTTTATGCTTCCTTGCATTTGCATTATCATTCTTGCATTTGCATTGTCCTTTTGAGCATGGGATCAAGGTATTCTCTAGCAGCTCACGGCATCGCCAGTTTCGGTATGATTTTTAACAGTGTTCAGAGCCCAGCAGATAGCTTTCCAAGTCTTTTTGAGCATTTATCTTGCTCATTGAGTGGTTGGGTGATCAGAAACCCCGGCAGTCATTTCAGCACCAGGCAGTTTGTATCATCAGTTTAATCAGTGTGCGAAAAATATTTCACAGCATATTTCAAGTATATTCCAGTAGTAATATCAGTTGGCAAGTTTCAGAGGTTTGTCATGGTTCAGAACAGGTGGAACCGGGCGAATATCCAAGTTTCCCTCCTTTTGGCGCCAATTTTTGAATTTTTGAACTGAGTAATCGATTACTCAAAGTGAGTAACCGATTACTCTGGGCGAAATTGCAAAAATGTGGCATTTTCAGCACTGCAGAATTTTGGAGTGTTTTGTGGTCATGTGCTTAGCTTGTGCATGTGTGGGAAGGATCTAGAACTGATATTTTCATCATTTTCCACCCAAAATTCAAATTCTCTCCATCAATTTTCCACTCTAATTCCTCATTTCATTTCCTAATTCATATTTCATCCCAATTTCCACTCACTTAACCTCACTCCAAACCACATTTGGATTCCTAACCTAGCTTCTATTTAAATCAATTCATTCCAAACCTCAAAACCAAGATCATTTTTCACTCTCCAATTTTTCAGAATTTCTCTCAATTCTCTCTCACTTTTTCCACTTTTCATCTTCATCTTCAACCCCTCACCAAAGCTCCATATCCATAGATTCACAAATTCTTCATTGGAATTTGTGAATTCTTGAGCTAAACCTCCATCACATCATCATTCTTGGTTCAATTCTGATATAGCTACTGGTTTGGATCTTGAAATCACTTTTGGAGCACCTTTTGATTATTTGGAGTGTTCTTGCTTGGGTCTTGAAGTTCTTGCTAGGATCTTGAAGATTATTGTATAGATCTCTGGTTTTCTTGCTTGGATTCATCAATTTTCGTGCTCAGCAATCACCAAGGCAAATCTCAGCCTTGTAGGTTGGTTTTCCTTAGATCTATGTTTGATTTAGCTTAATTTCAACTTATGCAATGTAGATCCTTGGTTTGTGATGTGATTTGATCCATTTGCTTGATTTGATTTGTGATCTTGTTGTTTGATTGATGAAATTAGTGTTTGATTTGATTTGTGATCTTGTTGTTTGATTGATGAAATTGGTGTTTGATTACTGATATTTTATGTGAATTTCGTGATTAATTGATTGCATGATCATTTGGATGTTTGCATAAGTGATTGGATGCTGAAAAGTGCTTTTCAAAGTTAATTTTCTGCCTCTGTTTCAGTGGCAATCGATTACCCTAAAAGAGTAACCGATTACTTTGCCTAATTTTCACGTTTTTTGTCAAATTTCAACTGAGTAACCGATTACTCAAAGTGAGTAATCGATTACCACTGCTGCAGAGTGGTATTTTCTTGCATTTTCTTGGTTGTTTGAGATCCGATGCATGCATAAACGTCATGGAATGATGCATTGATGATTTGTGGACTATTCTTGAGCTGTTGCACCTCACACTATTGCATGAACACGATTCTTCGACACGTGAGTCTTGGTTTTCGTCGATAAATGTGCATGCTTGTGTTGTTGATTTCTTGATGCTATGAACACCATACACACACTTCTTTGAGCATGTTGACTGTGATTAAATGCTTATGTTGCCGGAATTGTGTTATGCATGCCTAATTGTTTCCATTCCTTGAGATGCATTTTTGTTCCGATTTGTGCACATGCTTAATGTTATGAATACCTTCATGATGTACTTTCTTTCATGTTATCTCCAAGTGTTGTTTACCATGGTATATGGTGTGTTTGCAATCATAATGCATGATGTTTGATGCGCATTTGCTTTGCCATGCTTGATTCGTATCCAAATGTATCGCATGCTGCCCGGTTTCTACAGCTGTCTATGTATACGTGTGTTGTTGTATGTGCTGCTGGCTGACATTTTACACCCTTTGTTGTGCTGAATTATATGCTGTTGTATGCTGCCTTGCTTGTGTGCTGCTTTTTACCGCCGTTTTGGTGCAGGAACATTGTGGTAGCTGTTATTTTTGTTTATTCGCTTCTTTTCCTCTTTCGTCTCTTTCACTCTTTTCTTCCCTTGGATCTTGAGACTTGCTTAAGTCTTGGATTCTTTTCCCCTTAGAGCTACCTAGTCCAACTTAATTTTCGATTAAGCTTGGAGTAGGATTAGCATTAGATTTTAGGTAGGGTTCTCTTCTAAGCCTCACTAACCATAGGACTACCCTTTGCATGACAACACTAGGATAGAGATTCCCTTTAGAATTCCCTTTCCTTGTGTCTTCTCTTCTCACCTCATAACACTTCTAAAACACTTAATAAAATTAATGTGTATTGCGCATGAGCCTTGCATATGGGAAGTGGGGAATGAGGGATTCCCTCTCATTTTTCTAGAGTGTTTGGTGGGCATTCCATCTTGGAACGATTTGCTAAGCATTCGTTCCTACCTCATAGACTTCGGTGCAATGCAAGTTACGAAATAACTTCAATCCACTTCTATCTAAAAAACACAAAAACAAACTCAAACCTTTTTCATCCTTCAGGATCGTTAATTTCACATCATTTTCAGAAAAGGGCACGTTGCTTTCCGTCACGTCGCAAACAGGCATCGACCCTAACTGTCGGACGCGAATCTAACGTCGCTCATAAAAAACACTAACCGACCTCGTTAGGTCGAACTACGACTGCTCTGATTTCCTCTTTCTCATCCGATTGAGGATACGTAGGCACAAGACGGTGATGTCTTGGCGAGCAACCTTCCCCCTTAGTTTGTGTCCAAACTACGTTGACTCTGACTTTCCCATTGCACGAGGGAGTACGTAGGCATAGGACGAGCGATGTCCTATCGAGTCACTTCTTTTTCTTTTCTTCTTTGTTTCTCCGTTCTTTCCGTTCTCGTTCCTTCTCTGGTCCAGTAGCAGTGGGGCTTCAGATGACGACACCCTTTGATCGAGACAACAAGCGTGGATCCCGTCGAGTACGATGGACGCGTGGGGTGCTAACACCTTCCCTTCGCGTAACCGACTCCCTTTCCCGTTTCTCTTGGTCGTGAGACCATGTTCTTTCCTCTTCCCTCAGGTTTGCGTAGTGTTTCCTTTCCCTCTCTTGGGATAAATACACATTGCTGGTGACTCAATTTTCCGCGCCACTTTCGCGTTTGTACCATGGATGCAAATCCTCAGGAGCGACAGCTTGCGATCCACGATAGGTGTAGATGCTGAGGATTCATAACCATGTGATTCGTAGTTGTCACTGCCCAATGTAGTAGTATGATGGCTATTCAAATCATTTTAATAATCAGTTTACTAATAGTATAGAAGTAGAATACAAACTAAAGTTCCACAATGTGTTATAACCAACATATATGATATTGAAAACATGATTATCAAATTCAAAAAATTATCAATCAAACACTTGTAAGACCTTGAATTTATGATAGAATCTCACACACACATACACATAGAATTTTTGTGACTGCTCTCCGTATGAAACAGTAAATGCTCTCCTTATGAAATTTGAAGAAAGTTTACATAAAAAATGAATGAAAATAATTGGTTACTAGTTTCCTTGATTTTAGAATTTCATGGCAAACTAAAATTTTGTTGCTAAACAATATAGCTCAGGGCATAGAAACACACACTTGCCAATGTTCTCATGCATTTTCAAACTATAATATGTGAAGTATAAAGGGAAGAAAATGATTGACTGCTAAAGTAGAAATTAGGAAACAATGATTTATTACCTGGATGATATCTCGATAATCTCAGTTTGTAGGTGCTTTATGCGAGTCTCAGAGTAATTGTCCCTAACTTGTTTTGAATGAGTTGAAATGTTTGAAGTCTTTCTGCTCATCTTATATGTTGAATTCGTTTCAGTTTTGTTGCGTTTTGTGCGTCTGTTTCCCATTGCTGGAGAAGTTTGCTTCATTTTGATTGTTTATGAAGTTGTAATGTGTTTCCAATGTCATTGGAGTTGCGAACTTATGAGGTTTTGGAAAAGTAAGTGCTTAGTTAAAATGTTTTAGCAGCTGGAGTGTTAAAGTATGAATATGATTAAAACACAACGGTTAGAATTCCAATGCCCAATAGTCATGTCAGATGTTGTGTCTTCAATGCACTTGAAAACTGCAACTGTTGGTGCACAATAAATGGGAATGAGAATAGTCACTTGTGTTAAAAGCCACTATTGGTAAAAAAATAATATTAGTGTTATTAAAAAATGGAAGAATAAAGCATAATGGAGGAATTAATATTTAGTATAAAATTAAAATTCGTATTATTAGAAAGGTTTTGGTGCACAGTGGTCGGTATAGAAGATTAAAAATCAGAGTGGTCGGTAAATTAAAATTATATTTACCCTAAACCCTAATGGAAGAATAAAAATCAGAGAATCAACTATTAACACAAAGTCATTTGCGACCCATTTTTTTACAATGGAATCGGAGAAGAACTTCATTGGCATGAGAAGGTAAAATTCTATCAATATGAAGTTTGCATGTTAACTTTAAATGGATTATTCTTTGTTGGTATGTAGTTTTAATATCCGTTTTTCCAGATCCCTTGAGGAGGTGGTATATCTGAGAGATGTGAGAGGAAAATTAATGGATGATAACTTTGTGGAGTTTGAAAGGAACAACAGAAAGAGGTTGAAATGATCAGATTTTATTTCAAGGTAAGACTTCAAAAGCTGATATTTTAAAGCAGTAGTATCTGTAAATCTGTAATGGTTAGAGTTAAAGTAGAAAAATTTGAACAGTGCGTTTGCTTAACATGCTTTGTGTGTAATTTGTGTGCAGCAATGTGGAAGAAGTAGCTGTTGAATATCCAAACATTGGTGATGGTGCAACAAGGCAAACATGGTGCCTTTGGAAGATAGAAGTCAATGATCCAAAGATTATGCAGAAAAATGTTCTGGTAAGTTAGTTATTATTTCATTGATCCAACATAACACATTGATAGTTATGTGTTATTATAGTAAGGATGTTCGTTTAATTTAATTGACGGTTGCTTTTGAAATGTGCAGCAATTACCTCAGACCGTGTTAAAGAACTGTGATTTAATAGGAAAGAGTAGTATAAAGCTTGTTGATTCTGCGACTGGTGATACTTGTCTTTGTGATCTTTACACAAATGTGAAGGAGGACTGTGTAACACCCCCAATCTATACCCCGAGCAAATAAAGCGATAGCAAATAAATCAGAGTATAATTAAAACATTCATGGCATAGACGGAGGCGTCACATCAAATGAAACAAAATACAACAACCTGCTCATATAGATATGCAACAATCAGGTAGTACATAACTGAGGAACTCAGTTCCTAACACCCACAATTCAGATACAGAATAAAAGCGGAAAATCTGCAACTGAATTTCATATATATATATAACATAAAAGTTTGTCTATCATATACAGAGTCATAGATGTACAATCCAAAAAGATATATATACATATACACATAATCACATAACGATCTCCCCGACTACCCGGTGCTACATATCAGAGCCGACCGACAAAAGAATGAAGACCTAAGCTTCAAATAAAGACCTCCAGCATCTAATCTGCAATGCCTCATAGAGCATTCAAAACAGCAGAAGGGTGAGAAACACAATTATAATATAATTGCCTACAATTATATAATAACACATAATACACATGTAAAACACTCTCACCACAACTTACACCATAATTCAAATACAAAACAACACAAATCATATCTCATATATATGTCTCAGAGGCATATATATCCGTCACAAAGGCATATCACTCATGCACAAAACATTTATCACCAACATATATATATATATATATATATATATATATATATATATATATATATATTAACTCACCAATTCCATTCACAATTCCACAAAAAATCAATCCATTCATGATTTATGCAAATGCAAAGAGACCGACACAACGACTCTATGCAAATGCAATGCAGTACCGTTCCATCCATCACTCTCATCATTAATTCACTCAGGAATTATTGGAATCATCACTTGTTACTTAGTGTAACTCCCCGTCGGGCAAACGATGTTCCCCGTCGCTCACACCTCTTTGTATAAGGCACATGATGTTTATGGATCACTCACACCTCTTTGTATAAGGCACACGACCCGATCGCTTTCGTTCCTCTTTGTATAAGGCACGCGATCGTCTATAACGTCGCTTTCGGTCCTCTTTGTATAAGGCACATGATCGCTAAAGCAGATTCCCTCTGGAATCGTTTCGTCGCTCACACCCACTAGGGCACACGACATCACAAGAATGCATATCATGATGCTTGGCATACAATGACTCATGACAATCAAATGCATACATATACACATCCATGTGAACCATTCCAACATCCATAATAATGCATATACAGTCAACCACAATCACAATGCATTTACTTGCCCTTAGTCCACAAATCATCATCACGACATTTTATCACATGTATTTACATCACACCACAGTGCACAAGTCATACATCATATATCAAAAGCATATTGCATGATAACACATCAAATACATACAATTAAGACGGTAAAAGTCGGCAAAACGACACATTTCCAAATTCCTGACACAATTAAATCGGCCACCAATATCAAAACCATTTTAATAAGAAAAAACGTTACATAAGCTTCCCAACGATACCAAGAACGCCTCGATCCGAGTTACAGATCAAAAGTTACGGCATCGGACGCGAAATCGGGAACAATTCTGCACCCTTTCTGGTCCTACGCGTATTGCCTTGGGTCATACGCGTATTGCCTTGCCAAGTACGCGTACCATTACGCATTTCAGCAGAGGGCCGTGCAAAATGGGTTCCATACGCGTAATGCCCACATTTTCCCCTTGCCAAACGCGTATTGCCTTAACCAATACGCGTATTGCCTTGCCTGTTACGCGTATGGGCAGCGAAACCCAGAATTTTCCTGCAGAATTTCTGCTGCGAAATTCATCCAATTTCTCTCCCAAATCACACCTAAACATCAGCAAATTACCAATTGAATGCACAATAACATATATCTAACATATATCTAACATATTAATGGTTTTAGTTCTCTATTCAATTTCAACCCAACAACAAATAAATACATACATACATAATCATACACAAACATAGAATAATCGAGTTTCACACCCTTACCTGATTAATCGTGTTTTGAAATGTCGGTTGATTCGATTCCTTAAACCCCAAGTTTTCTTCTTTTTTCTTCTTTCCTTTCTCTTTTCCTACTTTCTCTTTTCCTTCCTTACTATTTTCTCTCCTTTTTTTCTCTTTAAGTTTCTAACTTAAGAAAAATAAGTAAAATGACCAAAATACCCCTACACTCAAATATCTCGCAAATGCTCTCAAAACGCGATAAAACATAATAACGATGAAAAATAATATATTGCCAAATAAAAGTCAAAAATAAAATAATATAAAAACAAAAACAATTAAATTGACTCGATTAAATAACTCTAACAAAAACGGGGGCGTTACAACTCTCCCCCACTTAGAAATTTTCGTCCTCGAAAATATTACCTGACACGAACAGCTCCGGATACGACTCCCGCATCCGACTCTCCAACTCCCAAGTCAAATTGTCCTTAGCAGCGCCTCCCCACGCTACTTTCACAAGCGCAATATCCTTGACTCTTAACTGCTTCAACTCGTGATCTAAAATTCTCACCTGTAATGCCTCAACCGTAAGGTTCTCCCTTACCTCAACCTCATCCATCGGAATCACATGCGATGGATTCGGAACATACTTCCGAATCTGTGAAACATGGAACACATCGTGCAAATTCGAAAGATTCGGAACATACTTCCGAATCTGTGAAACATGGAACACATCGTGCAAATTCGAAAGATTCGGTGGCAACGCCACCCGATAAGCCACAACACCCACTCTCACGGATATCAGGTAAGGACCAATAAACCGAGAAGTAAGCTTCTTCGACTTCAATGCCCGTCCAACACCCGTCACCGATGTAACTCTCAAGAATACATGATCGCCTTCTTGAAACTCAAGATCTTTCCTCCTTCGATCATGATAACTCTTCTGCCTACTCTGAGAAGCCTTCATTTTCTCACGAATAAGTTTCACCTTTTCCGTAGTCTGTTGCACTAACTCCGCTCCAACCACCGAACTCTCACCCGATTCATGCCAACACAAAGGTGTTCGACATCTCCTTCCATACAACGCTTCAAAAGGTGCCATTCCAATACTTGAATGGAAACTGTTGTTATACGTGAATTCCACCAAAGAAAGATAACTATCCTAAGCGCCACCTTGCTCAAGAACACAAGCTCTCAGCAAATCTTCCAATGACTGAATAGTTCTCTCGGTCTGACCATCTGTCTGAGGATGATAAGCAGAACTCAATCTCAACTTGGAACCTAACGCCTTTTGCAAACTTTCCCAAAATCTAGAAGTAAACCTCGGATCTCGATCTGAAACAATACACAACAGAACACCATGTAGCTTCACAATCACACAGATATAAATCTCAGCCAACCTCTCCAAAGAAAAACTGATGTCAATCGGAATGAAATGCGCCGATTTAGTCAGCCTATCCACAACCACCCAAATGGCATTATGTCCCCTCTGTGTATTCGGCAACCCTGTCACAAAATCCATAGAAATGCTGTCCCATTTCCACTCTGGAATATCCAACGCTTGCAATAATACACTAGGCTTCTGATGTTCTACCCTCAACTTCTGACACGTTAAACACGCATAAACAAACTGAGCCACATCCCTCTTTAATCCGGACCACCAAAATATCTTCTTCAAATCTTGATACATCTTATTAGCTCCCGGATGTATACTCAAACTACTCCGGTGTCCTTCCTCTAAAATCACCCTTTTCAAGTCCGAATCATCAGGAATACAAATTCTACCACGGAATCTCAAAACACCCTTATCATCCACTTTAAAGTCACCATTCACACCTTTATCTCCAACCATCAACAAATCAACAAATTTCACATCCAACTTCTGCTTATCGCTAACGGTCGACAGAAAATCATTAGTAACCTTTAATATACCAAGCCTCACGCTATCAAATGTCAATTCACACACCAAACTCAAATCTCTAAATGCTTCCAAAAGTTCCCACTCTTTAACCATCAAAGTGGACATATGCAAAGATTTCCGGCTTAACGCATCGGCTACCACATTAGCTTTACCAGGATGGTAATTCAAGCCAAAATCGTAGTCCTTCAAAAATTCCAACCATCTTCGTTGCCTCATATTCAACTCTTTCTGATCAAACAAGTATTTCAAACTCTTATGATCACTAAAGACTTCGAATCTTGCACCGTAGAGATAATGCCTCCAAATTTTCAACACAAAAACCACCGCCGCTAATTCCAAATCATGAGTAGGATAATTCTTCTCATGAACCCTCAATTGCCTCGAAGCATAAGCCACAACCTTACCTTCTTGCATCAACACTCCACCTAAACCACTCAAAGACGCATCACAATACACCACAAACGGTTCAGTAGGATTCAGTAAGACCAAAATCGGAGCTGCAGTCAATCTTCTCTTCAGCTCACTAAAACTTTCCTCACACTGAATATCCCAAATGAATGCTTGACCTTTACAAGTCAGCTGGGTCAAAGGAAGTGCTAACTTGGAAAATCCTTCAATGAATCTTCGATAATATCCAGCTAAACCCAAAAAGCTTCTAATTTCCATAACCGATCCAGGAGCCTCCCATTGTAGAATTGCATCTACTTTGGATGGATCCACAGCAAAACCATTACCAGAAATCACATGCCCAAGAAAACTCACTTCTGACAACCAGAACTCACACTTGGACAACTTGGCATAAAGTCTCTTCTCCTTCAAAATTTACAATACAATTCGCAAATGTTCCGCGTGTTCCTCCCGAGACTTAGAATAAATCAAAATGTCATCAATAAACATAACAACAAATCAATCCAAATGCTCATGAAAAATGCTATTCATATACTCCATAAACACTCCTGGCGCACTAGAAACCCCGAACGGCATCACAGAATATTCGTAATGTCCGAATCGTGTCCTAAAAGCCGTCTTTTGAATATCTTCCTCTTTCACTCTAATCTGATGATAACCTGACCTCAAATCAATTTTACTAAACACACACGCACCTACCAACTAGTCCATCAGATCATTAATTATCGGAAGAGGATACTTATTCTTAATCGTCACTTTATTCAGCTGGCGATAATCAATACACAATCGCATACTTCCATATTTCTTCTTCACCAAAAGAACTGGAGCACCCCAAGGCGATACACTCGGCCTCACAAACCTCTTTTCTAACAATTCATTCAACTGCTTCTTCAACTCAACCAACTCAGATGCCGACATACGATAAGGTACCATAGATACAGGTCTAGTACCAGGAACTAGATCTATAGAAAACTCCACCTCTCTCTCTGGAAGGACATCTGAAATATCCTCTGGAAACACCTCTGGAAAATCACACACAACTGGAAACACGCCAATTGCAACTTGACTATCCACTGTCAACGATGCAAACAACCCGAACAACTGAGCTTCATCCGCCAAAAGCTTCTTCAACTCTTTGGTAGATAAGAAACTCGATTTCTCGTCTTCTTCAAGAGATGGAAATCTTACCAACTTATGATAACAATTAATATGCACTCGATTGAACTGCAACCAGTTCATTCCCAGAACCACGTCTAAACCCTCCAACGGCAGACACACCAAATCCATCTCAAAATCTCTACCATAAATGGTCAAAGGACAACTTAAACAAACCAAAGAAGTAGTTACCGACCCCATTGCTGGAGTATCAATAACCATCTCTCCACCCATCGATGACAACAAAAGATTCAAACGCTTCACACACTCAGACGAAATAAACGAATGAGTCACTCTGGTATCAATGATAGCAACTAAAGGCGTACTATTAATAAAACAAGTACCTCTGATCAGACGGTCTGCACTAGTAGTCTGAGTTCCTGCCAATGCAAATACTTACCCTCCAGCCTGAGCTTGCTTTGGTTTTGGACACTTCGTACTAACATTACCAGCTTCACCACAGTTGAAACACTTCACCACATTCCTCTTGCAATCAGCTGCGACATGTCCTAAACCTCCACAATTGGAACACTTTCTCATATCCTTTCTACATTCAAACTGACGATGTCCTAAGTCACCACACCTATAACATCTCAGAGGATTAGACATACCTCCCCCACTTGGCCTTTTATCAAAATTACCCATTTGCTTACCCTTGTCAGCTGGTGACACATAAGGACCACCACGAAACGGTTGCTTTCCTTTCCTTTCGTTCATGTAACGCCCCAGTTTTGGCTAGTTTTATTTAAACGAGACGTTTTGATTATTTTATTATTATATTATTTTATTTTTGACTTTTATTTGGAAATATGTTATTTTTCATCGTTGGGGTATTTTATCGCGTTTTGGGAACGTTTGCGAGATATTTGAGTCTAGGGGTATTTTGGTCATTTCACTTTAATTTTTCTTAAGTTAATTGAAATAGAAATAGAAAAGAGAGAAAAATAGAAAGGAAAGAAAAAGAGAAGAAGAAAAACAGGAAGAAAGAAAAGAAGAGAAGTAAAAGAGAGAAAACTTGGAAAATCTAGGAATCGATCAACCGACTTTTCTAAACACGATTAAATCGGGTAAGGGTGCGAAACTCGATTATATTATACTTATGTATGATTATGTATGTTTGTTTTTGGTTGTTATTGGATTGAAATTGAGTATAGAGTAAAAACCCATAATATGTTGAAAGTGTTAGAAATTGATCCAAAATGTGTCTGAAATCATGTTTTAGTGTTCCTTATTGTTGATACATGTTAGATAGGTGTTGTTGTGTATTCATTTGGTAATTTTCTGGTGTTTTGGTGAGATTTGGGGTTGATTTTGAGTGATCCCGTAACAGAAAATTATGCAGGAAATTCTGGATTTTTCGCTGCCCATACGTGTAACACGCAGGGCAATACGCGTATTGGTTTGGGCGAGGGAGCAAGGCAATATTCGTATGGCTCAGGGCAATACGCGTATGGCCAGGAAGATTGCATAATTGTGTTTTTTCGCGATTACTTTTCTTGTTTAGTCCGTAACTTGTGTTCCGATTATCCGTTTTTAACATTCTTGGTATCATTGAATAGCTATTGAACTGTACTTTCTTATGATGATGGTTTTGAGATTGTTGACCGATTTAATTATGTCGGGAATTTGGAATAGTGTTGTTTTTTCGACTTTTGTCGTTGTAATTGTGCGTAATTGATGTGTTATCATGCAATGTGCTGGTGATATCTGTTGTATGACTTGTGGGCTGATTATATGAGGTGAATGCATGTGTTTAAATGTTGTGATGAGGGTTTGTGGCCTTATGGCAATTAAATGCATTGTTTTGGGCTTGAGTGCAAAACATGATTATTGTCGAGTGAGATGATTGCATATATGTGTGCATTTGAATGTCATGAGTCATTGTATGCCAAGCATCATGATATGCATTCTTGTGATGTCGTGTGCCCTTGTGGGTGTGAGCGACGAAATGATTCCAGAGGGAATCTGCTATAACATCGTGCGCCTTATACAAAGAGGACCTAAAGCGATCAGATTGTGCGCCTTATACAAAGAGGACCTAAAGCAATCCATAAACGTCGTGCACCTTATACCTAGAGGACCTAAAGCAACGGGGAACATTGTTTGCCCAACGGGGAGTTACACTAAGTAACAAGCGATGGTTCCAATAGTTCCTGAGTGAACTAGTGTTGAGAATGATGGATGGATGGTACTGCATATGCATTGCATAGAGTCGTTGTGTCGGTCTCTGTGCATTTGCATAAATCATGAATGGATTGATTTTGTGTGGAATTGTGATTGGAATTGATGAGTGGTGTATGTATATATATATTGAGTTGGTGATAATTGTATTTTGCATGATTGATATGCATTGGTGATGGATATATGAGATATGCGTTGTGTTGTTTAGCAATTGAATTCTGGTGTAAGTGGTGGTGAAAATATTTTACGTGTGTATTTTTGTGTTATTATATAATTATATGCAATTATATTATGATTGTGTTTCTCACCCTTCTACTGTTTTAATGCTCTATGAGGCATTGCAGATTAGTTTGTTGGAGGTCTTTTTGTGAAGCTTAGGTCTTCATTCTTTTGTCGGTTGGCTTTGATATGTAGCACCGGGTAGTCGGGGAGATCGTTGTGATTTATGTGTATATGTATTGATATCTTTTGGATTGTATATGTATGGATCTGTGTATGATAGACAAACTCTTTATGTGATATATATATATATGAGATTCAGTTGCAGATTTTCCGCTTTTATTCTGTATCTGAATTGTGGGTAGTAGGAACTAAGTTCCTCTATTATTTGCTACCTGATTGTTGCATATCTTTATGAGCAGGTTTATTTTGTTTTGTCTCAATTGATGTGACTCCTCAGTCTATGCCATGAATGTTTTAATTATACTCTGATGAATTTTTTATCGCTTTATTTTATATGGGGGTATGGATTGGGGGTGTTACATTAAGTGGTATCAGAGCCAGTCCGTGTCAGTTTGTGTCAGTCCTTTCGGTGTTTGTGTTTGGGTGAGCTGTTTGTTTAACAATAGTTGCTGTTATTGGAAATGAACAGAATATGGCTGGTAGGAATGACGCTTCTTTGGTTGCTGCTATGCAAGCTATGGCTCGGGCTGGGCAGGGTGCACCTAATTCTGCTGGTAATGATGAGTTCAGGAAGAACAAACCACCTGTCTTCAAAGGGAGGCATGATCCTGATGGTGCTCAGATTTGGCTTAAGGAGATTGAAAGGATCTTCAGAGTGATGGATTGTGCTGAGGATCAGAAGGTGAGACTGGGTACTCACATGTTGTAGGAGGAAGCGGATGACTGGTGGGTTAGTACTCGTCAGGTGTTGGAAGCTGCAGAGGAAGAAGTCACTTGGGCTTTGTTTAGTGTTGAGTTTCTGAGGAAGTATTTTCCCGAAGATGTTAGAGGAAAGAAGGAAATAGAGTTCTTGGAATTGAAACAAGGTAATATGTCTGTTGTTGATTATACTGCTAAGTTTGTGGAGCTTGTGCAGTTTTATCCGCATTATGCTGAAGCGACTGTGGAGTTTTCTAAGTGTGTGAAGTTTGAGAGTGGGTTGCGTCCTGAGATTAAGCAGGCAATTGGTTATCAGAGAATTCTAAGGTTTTCTGATTTGGTGGATTGTTGTAGGATTTATGAAGAATATAGCAAAGCTCGTTCTACTCACTATAAGAGTGTGAACGAGAGGAAAGGGAAGCAACCGTTTCATAGTGGTCCTTATGTAACACCAGCTGATAAGGGTAAACAAAGGGGGAATTTTGAGAAAAGGTCAAGTGGAGGAGGCATGTCTAATTCTCCGAGATGTTTTAGGTCTGGTGAATTAGGACATCGTCAGTTTGAATGCAGAAAAGATATGAGAAAGTGTTCCAATTGTGGAGGTTTAGGACATGTGGAAGCCGAGTGTAAGAGGAAGAATGTGGTGAAGTGTTTCAATTGTGGTGAACCTGGTCATATTAGTACAAAGTGTCCGAAACTGAAGCAAGCTCCAGCTGGTGGGAAAGTTTTTGCATTGGCAGGAACTCAGACTACAAGTGCAGACCGTCTGATCAGAGGTACTTGTTTTATTAATAGTACGCCTTTAGTTGCTATTATTGATACTGGAGCGACTCATTCGGTTATTTCATCTGAGTGCGCGAAGCGTTTGAATCTTGTGTTGTCTTCGATGGGTGGATAGATGGTTATTGATACTCCAACAATGGGGTCAGTAACTACTTCTTTGGTCTGTTTAAGTTGTCATTTGACCATTTATGGTAAAGATTTTGAGATGGATTTGGTGTGTTTGCCGTTGGAGGGTTTAGATGTGGTTCTGGGAATGAATTGGTTGCAATTAAATCGGGTGCATATTGATTGTTATCATAAGCTAGTAAGATTTCCTTCTTTGGAGGAAGACGAGGACTCGAGTTTCTTATCTACCAAAGAGTTTAAGAAACTTTTGGCGGATGAAGCTCAGTTGTTTGGGTTGTTTGCATCGTTGACTATGGATAGTCGAGTTTGACTTGATGTGTTTCCTGTTGTGTGTGATTTTCCGGAAGTGTTTCCTGAGGATATTTCGGACTTGCCGCCAGAGAGAGAGAGGTGGAGTTTTCTATAGATCTAGTTCCAGGTACTAGACTGTATCTATGGCACCTTATCGTATGTCGGTATCTGAGTTGGTTGAGTTAAAGAAGCAGTTGAATGAATTGTTAGAAAAGAGGTTTGTGAGGCCAAGTGTGTCGCCTTGGGGTGCTCCAGTTTTATTGGTGAAAAAGAAAGATGGAAGTATGGGATTGTGTATTGATTATCGGCAGTTGAATAAGGTGACAATTAAGAATAAGTATCCTCTTCCAAGAATTGATGATTTGATGGATCAGTTGGTAGGTGCGTGTGTGTTTAGTAAGATTGATTTGAGATCGGGTTATCATCAGATTAGGGTCAAAGAGGAAGATATTCAGAAGACGACTTTGAGGACACGTTACGTTCATTATGAATATTCTGTGATGCCGTTCGGGGTTTCTAATGCGCCAGGTGTGTTTATGGAGTACATGAATTGTATTTTCCACGAGCATTTGGATTGATTTGTCGTTGTGTTCATTGATGACATATTAATTTATTCTAAGTCCCAGGAGGAGCACGCGGAGCATTTGCGTGTGGTGTTGCAAATTTTGAAGGAAAAGAGACTTTTTGCCAAGTTGTCCAACTGTGACTTCTGGTTGTCAGAAGTGAGTTTTCTTGGTCACGTGATTTCAGGTAATGGTATTGCTGTGGATCCATCTAAAGTAGAAGTAGTTCTACAATGGGAGGCTCCTAGATCTGTTACTGAAATTAGAAGCTTTTTGGGATTAGCCGGATATTATCCAAGGTTCATTAAAGGTTTTTCTAAGTTAGCTTTTAAAGGGCAAGCGATCATTTGGGATATTCGATGTGAGGAAAGTTTTAATGAGCTGAAGAGAAGATTGACGACAGCTCCGATTTTGATCTTACCGAATCCTAGTGAACCGTTTGTGGTATATTGAGATGCGTCCTTGATTGGGCTAGGTGTAGTGTTGATGCAAGAAGGTAAGGTTGTGGCTTATGCTTCGAGGCAGTTGAGGATTCATGAGAAAAATTATCCTACTCATGATCTGGAATTAGCGGTTGTGGTTTTTATGTTGAAAATTTGGAGGCATTATCTCTACGGTGCAAGATTCGAAGTCTTTAGTGATCATAAAAGTTTGAAATACTTGTTTGATCAGAAAGAGTTGAATATGAGGCAACTTAGATGGTTGGAATTTTTGAAGGACTATGAATTTGGCTTGAATTACCATCCTGGTAAAGCTAATGTGGTAGCCGATGAGTTAAGTCAGAAATCGTTGCATATGTCTGCTTTGATGGTTAAGGAGTGGGAACTTTTGGAAGCATTTAGGGATTTGAGTTTAGTGTGTGAATTGACGTCTGACAGTGTAAGGCTTGGTATGTTGAAGGTTACTAATGAGTTTCTGTTGACCGTAAGCGAGAAACAAAAGTTGGATGTGAAATTTGTGGATTTGATGTTGGTTGGAGAAAAAGATGCGAATGGTGCTTTTAGAGTGGATGATAATGGTGTTTTGAGATTCCGTGGTAGAATTTGTATTCCAGATGATTCGGAATTGAAAAGGATGATTTTGGAGGAAGGACACCATAGTAGTTTGAGTATACATCCGGGAGCTAATAAGATGTACCAAGATTTGAAGAAGATTTTCTGGTGGTCTGGATTGAAGAGAGATGTGGCTCAGTTTATGTATGCGTGTTTGACGTGCAAAAATTCGAAGGTAGAACATCTGAAGCCTAGTGGTTTGTTGCAATCGTTGGATATTCCTGAGTGGAAATGGGATAGCATTTCTATGGATTTTGTAACAGGGTTGCCGAATACACTGAGGGGACATAATGTTATTTGGGTGGTTGTGGATAGGCTGACCAAATTGGCGCATTTCATTCCAATTGACATCAGTTTTTCTCTGGAGAGGTTAGTTGAGATTTATATCAGTGTGATTGTGAAATTACATGGTGTTCCGTTGAGTATTGTTTCGGATCGAGATCCGAGGTTTACCTCGAGATTTTGGGAAAGTTTACAAAAGGCGTTGGGTTCTAAATTGAGATTGAGTTCGGCTTATCATCCTCAGACGGATGGACAGACGGAGAGAACAATTCATTCGTTGGAAGATTTGTTGCGGGCTTGTGTTCTTAAACAAGGTGGTGCGTGGGATAGTTATCTTACGTTTGTGGAATTCACGTATAATAACAGTTTCCATTCTAGTATTGGAATGGAGCCTTTTGAAGAGTTATATGGACGAAGATGTCGAACACCGTTGTGTTGGCACGAATCTGGTGAGAGTTCGGTGGTTGGACCGGAATTGATTCAACAGACTACAGAAAAGGTGAAACTTATTCGTGAGAAAATGAAGGCTTCTCAGAGTAGGCAAAAGAGTTATCATGATCGAAGGAGGAAAGATCTTGAGTTTCAAGAGGGCGATCATGTATTTTATAGAGTTACGCCAGTGACGGGTGTTGGTCGTGCATTAAAGTCGAAGAAGCTTACTTCTCGGTTTATTGGTCCTTACCAGATATCCGCGAGAGTGGGTGCTGTGGCTTATCGGGCGGCGTTGCCACCGAATCTGTCGAATTTGCATGATGTGTTCCATGTTTCACAGCTTCGGAAGTATGTTCCGGATCCGTCGCATGTGATTCCGATGGACGTGGTTGAGGTAAGGGAGAACCTTACGGTTGAGGCATTACCAGTGAGGATTTTGGATCGCGAATTGAAGCGGTTAAGGGACAAGGATATTGCACTTGTGAAAGTAGCGTGGGGAGGCGCTGCTAAGGGCAATTTGACTTGGGAGTAAGAGAGTCGGATGCGGGAGTCCTATCCGGAGTTGTTCGTCTCAGGTAATATTTTCGAGGACGAAAATTTCTAAGTGGGGGAGAGTTGTAACGCCCCAGTTTTGGCTAGTTTTATTTAATCGAGTTGTTTTGATTATATTATTATTATATTATTTTATTTTTTACTTTTATTTGGAAATATGTTATTTTTCATCGTTGGGATATTTTATCGCGTTTTGGGAACGTTTGCGAGATATTTGAGTGTAGGGGTATTTTGGTCATTTCACTTTAATTTTTCTTAAGTTAATAGAAATAGAAATAGAAAAGAGAGAAAAATAGAAAGGAAAGAAAAAGAGGTGAAGAAAAAGAGGAAGAAAGAAAAGAAGAGAAGAAAAAGAGTGAAAACTTGGAAAATCTAGGAATCGATCAACCGACTTTTCTAAACACGATCAAATCGGGTAAGGGTGCGAAACTCGATTATATTATACTTGTGTGTGATTATGTATGTTTGTTATTGGATTGAAATTGAGTATAGAGTAAAAACCCATAATATGTTGAAAGTGTTAGAAATTGATCCAAAATGTGTCTGAAATCATGTTTTAGTGTTCCTTATTGTTGATACATGTTAGATAGGTGTTATTGTGTATTCATTTGTTAATTTTCTAGTGTTTTGGTGAGATTTGGGGTTGATTTTGAGTGATCCCGTAACAGAAAATTATGCAGGAAATTCTGGATTTTTCGCTGCCCTTACGCGTAACACACAGGGCAATACGCGTATTGGTTTGGGCAATACGCGTATGGCAAGGGGAATTTTGGGGCATTACGCGTATGGCAGTTCATTTTCTCGGCCATCTGCCCATTTGCGTAATGGTACGCGTAAGGTTGAGGGTAATACGCGTATGAAGTAGGGCAATATGCGTATTGGAGTTTTTAGTGGGATTTTTAGGAGGACTTGGTCTCTGCCCATACGCGTATCAAGTTGGGCAATACGCGTATGGAATGGGCGAGGGAGCAAGGCAATATGCGTATGGCTCAGGGCAATACGCGTATGGCCAGGAAGATTGCAGAATTGTGTTTTTTCGCGATTACTTTTCTTGTTTAGTCCGTAACTTGTGTTCCGATTATCCATTTTTAACATTCTTGGTATCGTTGAATAGCTATTGAACTGTACTTTCTTATGATGATGGTTTTGAGATTGTTGACCGATTTAATTATGTCGGGAATTTGGAATAGTGTCGTTTTGTCGACTTTTGTCGTTGTAATTGTGCGTAATTGATGTGTTATCATGCAATGTGCTGGTGATATCTGTTGTATGACTTGTGTGCTGATTATATGAGGTGAAGGCATGTGCTTAAATGTTGTGATGAGGGTTTGTGGCCTTATGGCAATTAAATGCATTGTTTTGGGCTTGAGTGCAAAGCATGATTATTGTCGAGTGAGATGATTGCATATATGTGTGCATTTGAATATCATAAGTCATTGTATACCAAGCATCATGATATGCATTCTTGTGATGTCGTGTGCCCTAGTGGGTGTGAGCGATGAAATGATTCCAGAGGGAATCCGCTATAACATCGTGCGCCTTATACAAAGAGGACCTAAAACGATGATTATAGACGATCTTGCACCTTATACAAAGAGGACCTAAAGCGATCGGATTGTGTGCCTTATACAAAGAGGACCTAAAGCAATCCATAAATGTCGTGCGCCTTATACCAAGAGGACCTAAAGCGACGGGGAACATCGTTTGCCTAACGGGGATTTACACTAAGTAACAAGCGATGGTTCCAATAGTTCCTGAGTGAACTAGTGTTGAGAATGATGGATGGATGGTACCGCATATGCATTGCATAGAGTCGTTGTGTCGGTCTCTGTGCATTTGCATAAATCATGAATGGATTGATTTTATGTGGAATTGTGATTGGAATTGATGAGTGGTGTATGTATATATATATATATATATTGTGTTGGTGATAATTGTATTGTGCATGATTGATATGCATTGGTGATGGATATATGAGATATGCGTTGTGTTGTTTAGCATTTGAATTCTGGTGTAAGTGGTGGTGAGAATATTTTACGTGTGTATTTTTTTGTTATTATATAATTATATGCAATTATATTATGATTGTGTTTCTCACCCTTCTGCTATTTTAATGCTCTATGAGGCATTGCAGATTAGTTTGCTGGAGGTCTTTTTGTGAAGCTTAGGTCTTCATCTTTTGTTGGTTGGCTCTGATATGTAGCACCGGGTAGTCGGGGAGATCGTTGTGATTTATGTGTATATTTATAGATATCTTTTGGATTGTATATGTATGGATCTGTGTATGACAGACAAACTCTTTATGTGATATATATATGAGATTCAGTTGCAGATTTTTTGCTTTTATTCTGTATCTGAATTGTGGGTAGTAGGAACTAAGTTCCTCTGTTATTTGCTACCTGATTGTTGCATATCTTTATGAGTAGGTTTATTGTGTTTTGTCTCAATTGATTTGACTCCTCAGTCTATGCCATGAATGTTTTAATTATACTCTGATGAATTTTTTATCGCTTTATTTTATGTGGGGGTATAGATTAGGGGTGTTACAATTCACACTCTTATAATGAATAGAACGAGCTTTACTATCCTCCTCATAAATTCTACAACAATCCACCAAATTCGAAAACCTCCTAATCCTTTGATAACCAATTACCTGTTTGATCTCAGGATGCAACCCATTCTCAAACTTCACACATTTGGAAAACTCCGCAGTTGCTTCAGCATAATGTGGATAAAACTAAACAAGCTCTACAAACTTAGCAGTGTAATCCACAACAGACATGTTACCCTGTTTCAACTCCAAGAACTCTTTCTCTTTCTTTCCTCTAACATCTTTAGGAAAATACTTCCTCAAAAACTCACCACTAAACAAAGCCCAAGTGACAACTTCACCTGTAGCTTCCCACACATTGCGCTTACTAACCCACCAATCATCAACCTCCTCCTGCAACATGTGAGTACCTAGTCTCACCTTATGTTCCTCAGCATAGTCCATCACTCGAAAGATTCTTTCAATCTCCTTAAGCCAAATCTGAGCACCATCAGGATCATGTCTCCCTTTGAAGACAAGTGGTTTGTTCTTCCTGAACTCGTCATTCCCACCAGCATTAGGTGCACCCCGCAGAGCCTGAGCCATAGCTTGCATAGCAGAAGCAAGAGCAACATCATTCTTACCAGCCATATTCTGTTCATATCCAATAACAGCAACTGTGGTTAGACAAACAACTCACCCCAAACACAAAGACCGACACGGACTGGCACGAACTGACACAAACTGGCTCTGATACCACTTAATGTAACACCTCTAATCTATACCCCGAGCAAGTAAAGCGATAACAAATAAATTAGAGTATAATTAAAACATTCATGGCATAGACGGAGGCATCACATCAATTGAAACAAAATACAACAACCTGCTCATATAGATATGCAACAATCAGGTAACACATAACAGAGGAACTCAGTTCCTAACACCCACAATTCAGATACAGAATTAAAGCGGAAAATCTGCAACTGGATCTCATATATATAACATAAAAGTGTGTCTGTCATATACAGAGTCATACATGTACAATCCAAAAAGATATATATACATATACACATAATCACATAACGATCTCCCCGACTACCCGGTGCTACATATCAGAGCCGACCGACAAAAGAATGAAGACCCAAGCTTCACAAAAAGACCTCCAACATCTAATCTGCAATGCCTCATAGAGCATTCAAAACAGCAGAAGGGTGAGAAACACAATTATAATATAATTGCCTACAATTATATAATAACACAGAATACACATGTAAAACACTCTCACCACAACTTACACCATAATTCAAATACAAAACAACACAAATCATATCTCATATATCCGTCACAGAGGCATATATATCCGTCATAAAGGCATATCACTCATGCACAATACATTTATCACCAACATATATATATATATATATATATATATATATATATATATATATATATATATATCAACTCACCAATTCCATTCACAATTCCACACAAAATCAATCCATTCATGATTTATACAGATGCAAAGAGACCGACACAACGACTCTATGAAAATACAATGCGGTACCTTTCCATCCATCACTCTCATCATTAATTCACTCAGGAATTATTGGAATCATCGCTTGTTACTTAGTGTAACTCCCCGTCGGGCAAACGATGTTCCCCGTCGCTCACACCTCTTTCTATAAGGCACACGACGTTTATGGATCGCTCACACCTCTTTGTATAAGGCACACGAAGTTTACGGATCGGTCACACCTCTTTGTATAAGGTACACCGTGACGCCCCCAATCTATACCCCCAAAAACATGCAATCAAAGCAGTAAAAGAAAATTCGAAATTTCATCAGAGTATATTTGAAAACACGGCATAGAAAGGGAGAATCACATCAGTTTGAAACAAAACATAACATACAACACCTGCCCATAAAGATATGCAACGGTGGGGTAGCAATCAACAGAGGAAACTTTGTTCCTTACACCCACTTTTCAGAAGTTAGAATAAAAGCGGAAAATCTAAAATCTGAATAACATATAAACAGTCTGACATACATCAAGTTATACACGTACAATCCAAAATATATCATCACATAAACAAAATAATCACAATCGGCCACCCTAGCTACCCGGTGTCACATATCAGAGCCGACCGACAAAAGAATGAAGACACAAAGCTTCACAACAAGAATACCTCCAGCCACTCTAATCTGCAATGCCTCATAGAGCATTATAAAACAGCAGAAGGGTGAGAAAAACAACCATAATATATATGCATATAATTATATATATATCAACATAAAAATACACATATCAAGTATTCTCACCACAGGGTCACATGCCAACACATAAAGCATATACAGATTATATTCACATAATCCCATATTCACACATCATGCATATGTTTATACACAAAACATATCATTCATAATTAAAGGCATTTGACACGAATACACCTCAATTCGCAAATGCTATCACCCACTCAATCACACAATGTCTCTATCCCCAATTGCATATTAATCATGCCCAATACATTGATCACAAATGCATATCACAATGTCTCGCACATAATCACATAATCAACTAAATCCTGATTTTCCACATATAACCAATGCAATCATAATTCATGCAGATGCAAAGAGACCAACACAACGACTCTCTATGCCAATGCATATGCGGTACCGACTCCAAGATTTCATATCTCATCACTAGTTCACTCAGGAACTCTGCTGGAACCATCGCTCGTTACTGAGGATCACTCAAGTAACACCCCGTCGGGCCTACGATGTTCACCCGTCTCTTTAGGTCCTCTTGGTATAAGGCGCGCGATGTTTATGGATTGCTTTAGGTCCTCTCGGTATAAGGCGCACAATCCGATCGCTTTAGGTCCTCTTAATATAAGGCGCACGATCGTCTATAATCATCGCTTTAGGTCCTCTCGGCATAAGGTGCACGATGTCATAGCGGATTCCCTCTGGAACCAAACCGTCACTCAGGACGTTTCAACAATGCATATCATGATACTTGGCATACAATGACTCATAACATTTAATATGCACATATATACACATCCATAATCATGCATATATCAACAATTACCATACATCGCATTTTCTTGCCGTAAGGCCACCAATCATCATCACAATAAGTATTTCATGCCAGTACATCACACAACAGTGCACAAGTCACACAATATCCACACCAACAACACATTGCATATACACAACAAGTCCACACAATTAAACGGCAAAAGTCGACAAAACACACTATTCAAACATCATACATCCATCACCAATACATATCAATCATGCACAACATTTTATCACATATACTCACATCATATAACAGCACACAAGCTATACGTTACATATCAAAAGCATGTAGCATGATAACACATCATTCCCACACCAATACGACGGTAAAAATCCGACAATACAACAATTTTTCAAAATCACGACTTAAATAATTCATCTACTGACCTCCAACCCATTTTTATTAGAAATAATATTTCGCTAGCTTTCCAACGCTTCGAACGGGGGTCAAAATGGATTTACGGATCAAAAGTTACGATCGAAATAGTTTTGAAAGAAAAACCTACAGCAGGCCTGACACGGCCCCCGTGTTGTGGGACACGGCCCGTGTCACCCCAAAATCCCAAAATTCACTTTTTTTTCGCATTTCCACCCTCCATAGTCAGTGGTCTGACACGGCCCCCGTGTTGTGTGACACGGGCCGTGTCAGGGCCTAGAAAATTGCAATTTTACCGTCGGAAGCCTTCCGGACCTCCGATTTCGAATCCGTAAAAAGCTGCGATCTCAGAATTCAACGTGCTACAATATTTTCACCATTAAAAAGCCATACAACACATTTTCCATTTTTGAAATATTTTAAACCATAATTTTATCAATATAATCACACTCCAAAACTCAATCAACACCTATGGAAACATACCAACAAGTTTACCCGATTAAATCATATCATCACCCGACTATACTACGCAATTTATTCCACCTTCCAACCGTGAAAACGTCGATTTCTCACCATTTCATCATTATTGCCCTAACTCTCACAAACGATATAACTCAATCCAAAACTCCCTAAATCATACCAACGAGTATTCCCGATTAAACCCAAACATTACTTGGCTATTCTACACGATCTATTCCAAGTTCTAACCGTTAAAACATCGATTTCTAACACTTTCTACAAAAATGGGTTTTGTTATATTTTCATACAATCCAACAAAACAACAAACAAACACATACATAATCATACACATGTATAGGATAATCGAGTTTCACACCCTTACCCGATTAAATCGATTATTAGAAGTTGTTTTGGAGATTTCCAAGCTTTTTCCTCTTTTTTTCTTCTTTCTCTTCTCTTTTCTTTCTTTCTCCTTTCTTTCTCTCTATTTCTCTTTCTTTCTATTTCTATCTCTTTTCTCTCTCTCTTACTATTTTTCTAGTTTTATAAAAAAATCAAAATATCTAACCACCCAAAAAGACCAAAATACCCCTACACTCAAATTTCTCGCAAACGTTCCCAAAACGCGACAAAATATCATAACATTGAAAAATAACATATTTCCAAATAAAAGTCAGAAATAAAATAATATAATAATAGAATAATAATAAAATAATAAAAAACGACTCAATTAAATAAAAATACTAAAACTGGGGCGTTACATACACGACCCGATCGCTTTTGGTCCTCTTTGTATAAGGCACACGATCGTCTATAACGTCACTTTCGGTCCTCTTTGTATAAGGCACACGATCGCTACATCAGATTCCCTCTGGAATCGTTTTTTCGCTCACACCCACTAGGGCACACGACATCACAAGAATGCATATCATGATGCTTAGCATACAATGACTCGTGACAATCAAATGCATACATATACACATCCATGTGAACCATTCCAACATCCATAATCATGCATATACAATCAACCACAATCACAATGCATTTACTTGACCTTAGGCCACAAACCATCATCATGACATTTCATCACATGTATTTACATCATACCACAGTGCACAAGTCATACATCATATATTAAAAGTATATTGCATGATAACACATCAAATACACACAATTAAGACGGTAAAAGTCGGCAAAACGACACATTTCCAAATTCCCGACACAATTAAGTCGGCCACCAATATCAAAACCATTTTAATAAGAAAGAACGTTCCATAAGCTTCCCAACAGTACCAAGAACGCCTCGATCCGAGTTACGGATCAAAAGTTACAGCATCGAACGCGAAATCGGGAACAATTCTACACCCTTTCTGGTCCTACGCGTATTGCCTTGCCAAGTACGCGTACCATTACACATTTCAGCAGAGGACCATGCAAAATGGGTTCCATACGCGTAATGCCCACATTTTCCCCTTGCCATACGCGTATTGCCTTAACCAATACTCGTATTGCCTTGCCTGTTACGTGTATGGGCAGCGAAACCCAGAATTTTTCCTGCAGAATTTCTGCTGGGAAATTCATCCAAATTCTCTCCCAAATCTCACCTAAACATCAGCAAATTACCAATTGAATGCACAACAACATATATCTAACATGTATCAACAATAAGGAACCTTAAAACATGATTTCTGACACAAATTATATCAAATTCTAACAATCTCAACATATTAATGGTTTTAGTTCTCTATTCAATTTCAACCCAACAACAAACAAATACATACATAAATAATCATACACAAGCATAGAATAATCGAGTTTCGCACCTTTACCCGATTAATCATGTTTTGAAATGTCGGTTGATTCGATTCCTTAAACCCCAAGTTTTCCTCTTTTTTCTTCTTTCCTTTCTCTTTTCCTTCTTTCTTTTTTCCTTCCTTACTATTTTCTCTCCTTTTTTTTCTCTTTAAGTTTCTAACTTAAGAAAAATAAGTAAAATGACAAAAATACCCCTACACTCAAATATCTCGCAAACGCTCCCAAAACGCGATAAAACATAATAACGATGAAAAATAATATATTGTCAAATAAATGTCAAAAATAAAACAATATAAAAACAAAAATAATTAAATCGACTCGATTAAATAACTCTAACAAAAACTGGGGCGTTACAATGTGTGGAGAAGTTCATATGCCACGGGTGGTATGAACTTGCAAAGGACATGCGGCTGGAAAAAGGAGATGTGTTGGGATTTAGCATCAAATATCCCCCAGTTAGAAGATTGACCGTGACTCGTTTGAACCGTTGAATCCAAAGATGATGTTGCTGGAAGGTAAAAGTTGATGGGGTGTTTTTGGAGAATGCTGGTGGAAGTTTTTTTTTTATGTTTAGTTTTATTTTGTTTAGTTAAAAGTAAGTTAATGTTAACTGATACAATGTGGTTTTTAGGATCTTTTGTATGAATGATAATGTTTGTGTTACATTTGAATTGTTTTAGTTGATTGGTGAAGTGATGAATTTATAAACAATATTCATTATAAACATTTGAATTAATTTACATTTGTGTTACATTTGAATTGTTTTAGTTGATTGGTGAAGTGATGAATTTATAAACAATATTCATTATAAACACTTGAATTGATTTACATTTGTGTTACATTTGAATTGTTTTAGTTGATTGGTGAAGTGTTGAATTTATAAAAAATATTCATTATAAACACTTGAATTGATTTACATTTGTGTTACATTTGAATTGTTTTAGTTGATTGGTGAAGTGATGAATTTATAAACAATATTCATTATAAACATTTTGAAAGACATGCCACATTGATAATTCACTTATGATAATTCATCAAGGTCCAAGACATGCCACAATGCAAATGTTCATCAAATTCCATCTCAACTAATAATTCAAGTCATGCCATCAAAACGAATATTGTGTCATATTTCACATTCAATCACATCCAAACTCATTCAATCTACATTACAAATCACATTTCATTCACATCTATAACATATTCATTTTCAATTTAATGTGACAAACATAAACATACACACATCCACTAAAGCCTATCCAATATCAGAAAAGAATAACCAAGCAAAAGAAATGGGGACCACCTTCAAATATAGCAAATATGGAAAGGCAAAGAAGCAGCAATGCTGCACATAGTACACAATCCTAGCACAAAAATAGGAACGAGACAAAATTGATTAGTTTTCAAAACATATTGCCATACAAAACAACACTACAACTACTCTTAATTCTTCAACTTAGACAAACAACCTTAAACAGGTTTCATAGTATAATACACAGAAACCTTAACAAATCCTTGAAACACATTTAACATCACAAAGTTTCACATACACTACATAAAAACCTTACATAAGACATTAACCAGTTTTTAGACAAACAAAGTTTCACATATGCTACATAAAAACCTTAACCATTACTCCTAACCATTAGTCACAACCCTAATCATTACCAACCAATCCTGTACGCTACACCAGCTTCACATAAAGTCGATCGCCTGGATAGGTTACCCAAAACCGAAGTCTATCCTTTCTTCTAAGCCTTTTTTGCTTAGCATATTCGTACCATCCATGACCTATAAACTTCTCCATTTTATTAACCTTTCCATCTCCCATTGCACAGTGTATCTTGGCTTGGTAAGTCTTCCCAGTATCATCATCAACAAGCTGAATCGATTTCTGGTTCAAACCTAGCTAAGTCCTTGTTACAGCTCTAGGAAAGTGCTACACACAACAACAAACGGTTAATCATTAAATTTCTGCTTTAAAACATATGCAAATATGGAAAACGTTAGACATAAAAACCCTACTAAAACATTCTTGCTTGAAATGAATCCAAACCAAACTTCCTTTTCCCAAGCGTTATCAGGAATTTCTTCAGCTACGACATCAGAACTACAAACATATAATGTCAATTTTCACACTAATCATTTATAGATTTTTCTGAACAATATAAGTCATTTGCCATCCAAACTAAAACGTAAACAACACAGGATCTATTGCATGCATGGAAAATACACGACACTTTTATTCAGATATTACCAAACTACACATAGTTGAGTATCAACTATCATTTGGACACGTAGTTGAGTATCAACTATCATTTGACACATAGTTAAGTATCAACTATCATTTGAAACATACTTGAGTATCAACTATCATTTGACACATAGTTGAGTATCAACTATCATTTGACACATACTTGAGTATCAACTATCATTTGGACACATAGTTGAGTATCAACTATCATTTGACACATAGTTGAGTATCAACTATCATTTGACACATATTTGAGTATCAACTATCATTTGACACATAGTTGAGAATCAACTATCATTTGACATATAGTTGAGTATCAACTATCATTTGACACATACTTGAGTATCAACTATCATTTAGACACATAGTTGAGTATCAACTATCATTTGACACATAGTTGAGTATCAACTATCATTTGACACATACTTGAGTTTAGAAAAAATTAAAGTTTTTGAATTTTATAAAAAATTATAGTTTTCGAATTTTAGTTTAGAAAAATAAAGTTTTTGAATTATAGAAAAAATTAAAGTTTTTGAATTTTATAAAAAATTATACTTTTCGAATTTTAGTTTAGAAAAATAAAGTTTTTGAATTTTAGAAAAAATTAAAGCTTTTGAATTTTATAAAAAATTATAGTTTTCGAATTTTAGTTTAGAAAAATAAAGTTTTTGAATTTTAGAAAAAAATTAAAGTTTTTGAATTTTATAAAAAAATTATAGTTTTCGAATTTTAGTTTAGAAAAATAAAGTTTTTGAATTTTAGAAAAAATTAAAGCTTTTGAATTTTATAAAAAATTATAGTTTTCAAATTTTAGTTTAGAAAAATAAAGTTTTTGAATTTTATCAAAAATTATTGTTGTTTTGACAATTTGTCTATTTTTATATGAAATATTTTTAAATGAAATAGATTAAATTAATAATCAGTATCTGCTACAGTATAATTTGATAAAGTTTTCCACTATTTTAAATCATGGCGGCTTATTTATTGTGGAGGGTTGTGATTAATCTGTCACTTATATATATTAACCATTGATTTTCATCGAACGGTTGTTAACTATACTATGTCAACGCATATGCTGCACTGAATTGAATCCAAATCCTTCCACAAGCTACATGTTCTATGTCGCTTCATGTTTCGTTCTCTCTCACCCATGTCAAAGTGAAAACTGGAGTAATTTCTTTGGAGGGAATCCTCCCCCCAAAAACTTTTTCCACATTCCAATGCACTTTTTGCACGCCTAAAAGCTTCTGAGTATCATTTATTCATAAACCTCCATTCAATCATGTCTTCGGCTTCTGTTTCGAACTCTCTGCCGCTTCAAATACCAGAATGTGGTTGCAATAAACCAATGATGTTGTTCATCTCCAATTCAAATGATAACCCTAAAAGGAGGTATTGGAAATGTGCAAATTGGGGGGTGAGTTGGATTTCGTTTTTATTTGTTACGATTTCTTATTTTATGAGTTAGAGTCTGTTATTGATTTTGTTAATTTTTTTTGTTTGTTTTAAAAGAGTTTCTTGTGGGATGATGAATTTTAAAACAATTTCTTATGTTAAAACAATTTCTCTTTTTATGTTTGTTTTTAATGTTTCGTTTGATTCATTTGTAGGCAATGTCATGCTGTAAGCTGTTCATATGGGATGATGATATTGATGGTCAACCTGCATATGTTCGTAAAATAGGACATGAAACAAGAAATTTGTTGTTGGATTCGAACGATGACCATACACACAGTACGAAGAAATGTTGTGGTTGCAACTGCGCAGAGATTTTGAAGGACTTGACTGCTATAGTTACAGAACTTCAATGCAACAAAGGAGAGAAGATGAAGATGAAACTATAAAATGAAAGAAAGACATCCAAGATGTTTAAGTCCTTGCTGTTTTTTTCTTGGATTATAATCATTTGTTATTTTAAGATGTTTTAGACCTTGTTTTTTTTCCTTGTATTATTGTCATTTGTTGAATGCCTAATACAAGAAATTGATTATGTTGTGAAAATGAGGTTGTTCATCTCTGTTTTAGATCTTGATGTTTATTGTATCATTGTCAAAATGTTGTATTCATCTCAGCTTTATCAAAAATTAAACTTATGCACCACTGATACACCAATGGCAGATCATATTTTTGTTAGCAGCGTTTTAATATGTGTTGGCCAAAAAAGATACACCATTAATTTGTGATACACCATATAATTTGTTCAACTGATACACCATTAAACAATTTACGTTTTGTATATTTTTTCCAAAATAGATTAACCACAAAATGGATTCAACAGATACCACAATAAAACCATGAAGGATTCAACTGATAAAACATCTTGAAATTAGGCCATCATGCATTCAGTTCCAAACACTTATATTAGGCATTTCAAAGAAAACACAAGCAATACAAATCATGAGCAAAAATCATTTTTCAAGACATTGCAACATTGCAAATATCCAACAAGTCATTTTACGATGTTCAACACCTTGCTATTTTTATCTTGGATTGTTTTCATTTGTTGAATAACTAATACAAGAAATTGATTATGTGTTGGACATATCTTTGTTAGTAGAGTTTTAATATGTGTTGGCCAAAAGAGATATACCACAATATAATTATGAACAAAGATCATTTCAAGACATTGCAAGATTGCAAAACTCCAACAAGTTATATCGGTACAGTGAGGGTGCTTAAATTTCAGAGAAAAATGGTCATCACACAATGCCATACTAATCCATATCAGTTTCAAATAAGATGCTGGAATTACACATATAGATTCACATACTAATAAGATCAAAACACTTGCAGATTCACAGGTTCATTTCAGCCATAAACAACATTGTACGTTGAGAACATTATCACATTCCAGCATAGGCCCGGCAGATTTCATAAACACTACCTAAAAACATTATTTTTTTGACTCAAATTACATAGATGGGTATACTCAATCATGACCATCAGATTTCATCACTTGTTGTAGTAGACTGAAGCACGAATTTGAATTTTCCCCATCACTCATTCCATACATTGCTTGCAGCATCCACATTTGCTGAAAATTTCTTTTGCACAGTTCTATCACCATTGCAGCTTCTTTTTATTTTCTTCTTCTGTTGATAAAAATAAATTATTATTTGAATACAGATAATTACACAATATAATTATAAAAACATATAATACCTTCGAAATTTGGCTTAAAGAATCAGTTATCGGCATCGACTCCAACTCAACATTTCGCTCAGATGGCGCATTTTCTGTACTCTGCAAATTAAACAATAACAATTGTTATGTTTAAAATAAAACAAGACATTAACTCTAACAATCAGATCACAAGTTATCGAACTTACCGAACAATTCCTTGCATTATGAGTTGTACTATTGCATTTTGAACAGTGCCTGACAGCTTTTGTGTCATTCTTTCTTTTCTTCGGAGCACCTTTACTCTTCACCGTTATTGGATCACCTAAAGCTGACCTTTGTGTCCCAATTTGATCGTCAGTACTGCAATATTTTTTGTGAAACTTCATGATGTCCTCTATTATTTCCCCGTAAACACTACTCTTTTTTGAAGCTTCTTTGCAGAAAGCAGTAAAAAGAGAACAATATGCACCAAAAAGAGCAACCTCAATCGAATTTGAATCAACTGTACCATTATCAACCATGTTCAAATATTCAATTTTGGCTTCCTTTGTCCAGCGCGATAAAACCATACTACTAGGAATTTTTTCAACATGTTCTTCCTTCATGACATAAAAAATATGAGAACATGGAAGCCCACGAGAATCAAATAACTTACAAGAACATTGAAATGTTGTACCCTCATAAATAACTCGTCTTTCATAGTTTTCCTGACAATATTTTGTCAATATGTACATCTTAACATCACCGCGTCTTACATAGCTCTTAACGATCAACGCACCAGCCTTCATAATTTCATCTTTAACTTCTTTGAAAATCTTGGCTGTATAAATTTTAGCGGCTTCGCTCTCAATCAAATGCAAGTGCGTTGTCAACACCGGTTCTGAAAATTTCGATTTAAAATCGGTTACCAGTTGATTGTTTCTATAGTGTCTAAGAGCTTCATCAAAATTGTGCATAAATTCAAAAATGCAGCCTTTCTTCCTTACGTAACTCTTGATTATTGCATTAACCGCATCACATTGAGATGTAGTTCTTATACGTCCAAAAACCTTGTCACTTAAATATACAGTTGCCCACAATGACTTGTTCTCATACGTCTTGGTTATCCATGGATTTCCTTCAAGTTCAATTTCTTTAATTAGCTCTGACCAAAATTCTTCAAATTGATCCTTTGAAAAATTTGAGTACATCGTTTTTTTTAAAGCCTTCCAAAAATTCTGATTTCTTTACATTTTCACCTGCATTCTTATTCAAATGCCAAGCACATAACCGATGGGTTGCATCGGGAAATATCTGTTTTATAGCCTCCCGCATAGAACCATCTCCATCTGTTACCACTGCTTGTGGGTATTTGTTATCCATGCACTCTAAAAAACAACTCAACAACCACTTATAGGTATCCGTTGTTTCATCCGATACCAACGCAGCACCAAAAATGACTGTCTGAGAGTGGTGGTTACACCCTGAAAATATAAACAATGGGTAGTTGTATTTGCTCTTCTTGTAAGTTGTGTCAAACGTAACCACATCGCCAAAACAAAAATAGTCGGATCTACTGCTCCCATCAGCCCAAAAAAGAGACCTCAGTCGTCCATCACCGTTGGCGACATATTTTGCATATAGCATGGGATCAGTAGATGACTTTACATTTAGATAATTTAAAGAAGCGGCAACGTCACCATCTTTAATAGTATCACGCATTTTTTTATCAAAATAATTGTACAGATCTTTCTTTGTAAATCCAACTTCAGCATATCCACCCTTCTGAGCAACCATGTACCCCATTATATGACAAGTTCTAACTCCATGTGACTGAAGACCATCAATCTGAGCTCTATCCGCTTCAGAAATTTGACGATAACCGGGGTGTAAGTGCATAAACCTATATGGGGTTAATTCATGTTTATGAACCTCTTCGAAAAATGACGCTACATATATACCCTTTTTGACTTTTTAGTGCACACGAAGCCTAACTAAGCAATTAGTACGGGTCGTACGTCTCTCCTCTCTTTTCCTATCTAACCTACGAAAGTGTTTATCCTCTCTTAAACCATTCCTGTTGCATACAAACTGCCTCATTACTATTATTTTACTACCTTCAGACCCTCTACTCCTAATATCACTTTTCCTAATGGAAAAACCTTTGCATTTACCATACTTATAATAAAAATCATAAGCGTCATTAAAAGAATCGAATTTCATAGCACGAATATCATCAGAAGTTATGGAATTAATTCTTACCCTTTCATCTAATTCTGCAGCATCATCTTCATCGGCATTATCAGCATCGTCGACATCATCATCTGAGCTTTGATAACTGTCACCCTCATCATCATTTAATTCAGCATCAGAAATATCAGCATCAGTGGAATGAACTTCATTGGAATCAACCTCAAATGACTCGTCTGAGTTTTCCATCGTGAACTTGAATTAAAACAACTTTTAACATATCAAAACTCAACATCAATCACAATACCTAATTCTATAATTAAAATCAAATGTAACTCAGAAAATTGAAAATCGAAATCATTAAAATTGAAACACATATACAGAAAACAAAATCATACATAAAACCTAATTCCCAAATTGAAATCAAATGTAATACACCAATTCGATATCATTAAATCTTAGTAACTAATATCAATTAAATATAACAGTGAATGGCGTATTTACCTTAGAAATTCTATTCTCATTAAGAACACAATCAAACCCTTGTGAACAATGGTGAAACACGATTTGCAGATTATTGGTGGTATGAGCTGAGCACGAACTGAGCACAAGCAAACAATGGTGGAATGAGTACGACGCCCTTGTGAACTAAACCCTAAACAATGGCGAAATGTTGCTAAGCATGAATTGAAAGTTGAGATTCGCAGAAGAGAAAATAGAAAGATGAAAAATAGAAAGATGAAAAATAGAAAGATGAAGTTTATATGATTTTGGCACTTTTATTTGATTTTCAATTTAACAATTACAACAATAATTTTGTCAATTTTTAATATGATAAGGACTTAATTGCAATATTAATAATATGAGATTACATAGTAAGTTGTATGTACAATGTAATCCTACGTGGCACTCATTAAATTAGGGCTTGTTAGGGCTTGTTTCTTATTAGTCAGATTAATGACTTCACCAAAGAAGTCATTTTTGTGACTTCACCATAGAATTTGCCTATTGAGGAATATCCTTTGTTTCGTTTTGTGAGAAGGGTATTAGTGTTTAAGGAAAGAAGTTATAAACATATTGAGAGAAGGGTAATGTTTCATTTCATTTTATTACATAATAGAATAAGATTTTGGGGTAAAAGTTACAAAGCAAAGTCTCTTTCCTATCATCCCAGTTGTTTAACCAAATGGATAAATAATGGTTTTCATATCAGCTCATTTCCTCAAGGATTGATAAAGGTTTTCCTATCAGTCAATATGTCTACATAGGGTAAGGGTTTTTGTATCAATACATTCCTCCACTGAATGGATAGATAAGGTTTTACAATCGCTTTATTTTTCAACTAAAGGGATATCCAAAAGCCTTTTTCTTAAAAACAAATTTAAAAAAAAAATTAGAGGGAGGAAATTATAAGGCGCGAAGAAAAAAGTTGTCCTATCGGTCCAAAATTCAACTAAGAGGATATCATAAAAGCCCATTTTTTAAAATAAAAATAAAATATATTTCATTTTGGTTAAACTTTCAAGCGAGAGGATATCAGCGAAATTTTCTTCAAATATTCAATAATGTCACCACGTTTTGTTTCCACATTGATAATTGCCTCTATATCACCACATATTCTTTCCAACTTGGAGGATCTAGCCTAATAATTGTCTCTATGGGCGGCAATAATCGCAACTTGGAGGATCAAGCATAATAATTGTCTCTTATGGGCGGCAAGGATCCTAACTTGGGGTATACAACATAATAATTTCCTCTATAGGCGACAAGGATCCTAACATGGGGGATCCAATATAATAATTGACTCTTATGGACGAAAAAGATATTTACACGAAGGATCAAGCATAATGATGGTCACTTATGGGTGGCAAGGATCCCAACTTGTGGTATCCAACTTAATAAATTCCTCTATTTTCGACAAGGATCTCTACTTGGGGGATCCATCATAATAATTGCCTTTATGGTTGGAAAAGATCCCAACTTGGTAGATCAATCATAATAATTGCCTCTTATGGGCGGCAAGGATCCCAACATGGGACATACAACATAATAATTTCCTCTATGGGCAACAAGGATCGCAACTTGGGGGATCTAGCATAATAATTAGTCGTCTTTTATGGATCTAAGTTCCTGTATAGGTGTGAAATAATGAATAAACATGTATCAATAAGGATGAGATGCCTCATTAAAAACCCTTGCTCCCGCGAAGGCACAAAGTGAAAAGAGTGCATCCAAACTAATAACTTGTCCTTACAACTGGCATAGTACCAATACTCGCCTAAAATATGTCAACTGGGTAAAAAAAGTAATCGAAAATAAAACAATTACATAAATGAATAACAAAAGTGAAGTATATGGCTCCATAGGAAAAAAAGGTGTTTCCACTTGCTTTTAGGACCCCTTATCTTGTGCGGTCAGATGGGAAAGCTCTTCGGTCCCACCTGCCTCTTCGAGCGGCGTGATTCCATTGTTGTCCTTTTTTTACCTTTAAGCTCTAAAAGTGTGCCTTCTTTAACCTGAAGCTCTATTTGTAGCATTTCCTGAAGATTTCCTTATCTCCTCAAACAATTCTCACTCGCCCATTGGAGAACAGGTATTTCATGCACAAAAATAAGGTATATAAAGTGGCTCTCAATCGGTTAAAGGTTGTCCGACCAACAATCATATTATACGAGGAAAGGGCATCAATGAATAAGTAGTTAACCTTTTTTTCTTGGCATGGTCCTACTCTATGAACCTAATCCTCAGAGGGAGGTAGCCTTTCACTTGCACCTGTTCTCTTGAGAATCCAACCAACGATCCCTTGAAGACCTTAAGGTCTTCGTGGTCGAGACACAATCTCCCGAAGGCTTTCTATTACAATATGTCGGTAGAGCTTCCCTGATCCAATAAAACCCTTTTAATCTCTCATTCTTTGCATTTAACCGCGATGACCATTGGATCGTCATTGTGGGGATGTACGCCAAACACAAATTCCTCTGAGAAGACAATCACAACTTCGGGTGCTTTCACCTCCTTGACTTGAGGAAGGTCCTACAGGCTCAGGACTTGAGGGACACATCTTCTTGCGGGAGAAGCTGGTCTCACTGCCCCAAGCGAATCCTACTATGGTATTAAGTGTGTAGCGATCCGTTGTACTACCTTCGCCATGTGATGCTTCTTTGGTTTTTTTTTGCTCAGAGATTCTGGCATCTTCTCGCCTGCGCGGGTTACGTCGTTCCACCAGATTGCAAGAGTCGTCATTCACGTACTTCTTTAGGTGTCCCTCGTGTATCAAATTTTATATTTCATTCTTAATTGGTAGTTGTCATTGGTATGATGTCCTTTTTCATTGTGGAACTTACACCAACTTTCAAGCTCATATCCCATAACCTCAGACTTGAGGGCAGGTGGTGTTGGGATGTTGTGTAACTGGAGTACCTCGTGCCAAATCTGTTAGTGGCGGGTGTTCAAGGGAGTGAAACTCTTCATTGCGTTCCTCACCCTTTTGAACGTAGATTTATCTTTTACGGGATAGGTATACATGTTATTCTTTGATGAATGAGAGCTCTCGGTTTCGGGAACACGCTTTTTGACGTCGCAGGCCTTCTTCTAAGCATTACTTTCTTCACCGTTGATATAGAACTCCGCCTTGGCTACTACCTCGGATAGCATGAGCGTTGGCTTTTGGGTGAAGGAATCATAGAAGTGTCCCACCTTAAGTCCATTTTGGAATTGTCCCACAATAATTTCTTAGTTCAGAGAGACAACCTTGATGGTGGCTTCATTGAAATGGGCGAGATAGTCTCTCAACAATTCTAACGAACCCAAATGAGTATTGAACATGCTCGTAGGACATCTTCCAGTGGCGAGTGATGGGGAATTGGTGTACCAAATTTCTCACAAATTCTTGATAGTTATTAATAAAGGCACGAGGGATGCTCGTGTACCATCATAGAGCGGCCTTCTGGAAGTTTACTAACAACAACTTACATTTTAGGGAGTCTGGTGCTCCTATGATGGCCATCTGCGTGTTGATGGAGGCGACGTGCTCATATGGATCACTACAACCATCGAACTTGGCCAAGGATGGGTGTTTGAAACCTCCGTGGACAAGGGACCCCCCCATATTTCATCAGAGAGTGGCTGAGAATCCAGCATTTCCACATCTTCTGGAGGATTGACCTCCTGCTGGTGATGTCTGATATTATGTACGTCGTCTTCCAACACCCGATTGTGGCTTCGTTACTTATCCATGGCGGCTCGCGTCTCTGCCAAATCCTCGACATCACCTATATCGCTGGTACCCTTAGGAGCGGGTGATGTAGCTCTTTTATTCACCATGGCTGGTACTAGTTGCGCGTTGGAGTTGAGGGTACGACAGAGAAAGTGATGGTTGTTGAAAAGGGGTATGACCCAGGTTAGTTATACCAGGATGCCATTGTACTATCCAAAAAGTATAGGGTGTGCAAGTTCCCCCTTCAAGGGCAGAGAGACTCATATGTGCCCTAGTAAGTATATTACAGTTTTGGGGAGTGTGGGCTAGCTCACAGTGGCGAGTATCCATGTATGGTGGTTTTTGAGGTTGTCTGAGGGACCAAGTCACGTGAGGTTAGAGGCCCTATTGGTGGCCAGCGCTGCTCGTTGGAAGCGGGTAGTTGAATTGACGATGTTAGGACTACTCAGAACGAAGTGCTCTTTGAGAAATAAAGGATGTGTCTGGCCTGATCTCTCTACCCTCTTGAGGGATAATGCATTTATTGGAGTCCTTGATACCTAGGGTTGTTTCCTCTTGAATGTGGTATTAACCTCTCCCACTTACTAGGAGGTTATTGACCTCCTATAATCTCGGAGTCAGTGAGGAGTCTCTCTTACGTGACGCCTACATACGCGGGCCCTCCTAACCGAATCCCTTAGATTCCGTTTGGAAGGTTATCCTATTGTTCAAAGGCGTCCTAATCTAAGACTTCCCAAATATAATAATACAAATTTAGTTAATCATTCATCTTTCTACATAATGAACCAAAGTCACAAAATTTATGGTTATAGTAAAGTCACCTAATTCTATCCTGATTGAGCTTGTCAGATGTTTTTCAACCTTTGTTAGGTGTTGGGACTTGATATTCTTACTTTCTTTATTGGTTGTTTAATGTAGTTTCTTATTTTAATTTTTTCCTGTAGCCTTTTTCTATACTTTGTTGTTGTGTAGCTTTTGTTGTTTGATTTCACGTTGGCACCTCAAGAGTGTTATGTACTTTGAACATCGGTCCTTCTTTTATTTTTAATTTGTAAGTTTGTCTTTAAAAAAAATACGGTTTGATAGAAAAACAAAAATTCAAACATAAAAGAAATTTGAAAAATATTTATCCTAAAATTAAAATTTAAGGAAACAATTAGCCAATCACCCGTGCTTACACATGAATATGTTAAAATATTAATAATAGATAAAACTATTTTATTAATTAAAAAAATAAAAAATTTATTTAATTTATTTTTTTGAAATTAAATAATAAAATATATGTTTTTCATCAAATAATTAAGTAATTATATAAAAATGATTATGATAATCCTAGGTTGCTTAAAATAGATTTGATTTTCTAGTTTAAATATGTGTTGCATGTGTTTTTTATATTAGTCGTGTGTTTTTATTTATTTATTTATCAAAGACATGTCTAATTTTTTTATTTATGTACAGTGATAAATATTAATCTCGTTTATTTTTATTTTTTTGTGTGTTTGCCAACGTTAAATTTGTTCATATTTTTTTATATTAATCAATAATAAATATTTGTCCCGTGTTTTTTTAATGTATTAATGATAAATATGTATCTCATATTTTATTGTGATGAACATAACAATATCACTTAGATATAAGTTGTAGTTCGCATCCTAGAGACGAATAATTATCATAGAGCATTATACACATGGCGTCTATTGTTACTGCAGCGGAGACTCTCAAGCTGAGTTTTATCACCAAAGTAGGGAGAGGAGAGAGGAGACATTTTCATTTGGTATGATAAATGGCTCTCAAATACTAGAATTTGTGACAGAATTTCTTTGGTAGATGAGCAAGATACACACCTACATATCATGGATCACTACAAGAAAATATGTCATTAGCCACGTGATATGGTGACGTGATATATATGTGGCAAAAAAGGGGGATTGCGACGTGTATATCATGTTACTAAGTGTTTATATTAATAAAAAAAATAAAGATAACGTTTGCACACGGAGGAGTAAGAGATTTTTTCAAAATAATATGTTGTAATGTGGATTCCACGCCGCAACATAAATAACTAAAATAAAAGAACGAAAATGTTATATGCTTTCACTATATAAAAATATGTTTATTCATTATTAATTTTTTATTTATTTTTAAATTACAAATTTTTAATTTATTTTTATTAAATAATTAACTTGCGAAATAAATATCATGTGACAATCAAGATGGAAAATAAAATTCATAAGTGGCATGATATTCACGTCACTAAATTATAATAGTTTTGAGTTTTGTGACGTGAATTCCATGTCACTAATTAGTGACGTGATATTTACATCAGTGTATGTTAGGACTGACACTTTCCTGCGTGCTTCAGAATTGTGGGTTGCAACGTGAAATGCTTGTCACAATTTAGTGACGTGATTTTCACGCGGGAACCTCGTCCAAATAATTTTATATGTTGCGACGTGATAACCATGTCACAATGTAGTGACGTGATATTCATGTGGCAAAAAGTTGTCACAGGTGCTCCTGCGACGTGCTTGACCCACGTCGCTAATTTGGCTTAGTGATGTGATATTTGCCTTAGTGACATGATTTTCATGTGAGAACTGGCTATATTTTTTGTAGTAGATGTCTGCAATTATGGAACTTAGAATGTTGACATCATCTTCAATCTTTTTCCTCAAGACATAAAATGGAGATGACTAGTGTCTTTACTAATGATGACTCATATGATATTCTTATTTGGGAACTTTAAGTATTAGATACTTATTTTACCAAATCAGCTTATTCTTGGTGAACTTTTGAGCCAAATCCACCTCATATTTAGATAATAACTTGGTCTTGGATTTGGAACCTTAACTTACCTAAAAATATTCGTCATTTTGTTTGGATCATCTTGTATGGGAAGTTACCTACCATTTATACATGGGTCACTCATCACATGTCAAAAAATGGCTCTTGTTATAGATGCGATGCAACTATTGAAACCATCTTACACGCTCTTAGAGATTTCCCTAAGGCTGTGAAAGTTTGGAACAATTTTAGTTTTCCAACTGACATTTATTTTGTTTCTCATCTGTTGTTGGTTGATATAAAAATCTCGTAACGAAGAATCCTTCAAAAACAACAATCACTCTCTTAGGAATATTCTTAACTAAATAACTACTATTTTATACTCTATAAGAAAAATTTTGGTGGTTCTAATAAGATATCATCCCCTAGAGTTGTGTCTTGACACCCCCTCCCCCCGAGAAGGTGATAAAGGTCAACGTAGATGGTAATTTTATTGGTAATCCAGGGCCATCCAACTTTGGTGGTGTTTTTTAGAAACTCTTATGGAGGTTGGATCACTGGTTTAGCAGGAAGTTATGATTTCACCTCTAATATTAAGATGAACTTCAAACCATTTCTCATGGTCTTGATATTGCTTGGAATCATGGTTTCATAAACGTGATTTGCAAGTCTCATTCTCAAACGAATCTGATTTTTATTCAAGATAATGTGTTTTTACTCATCCTTATGCGCCTCTGGTGGATTATACCCAATCTCTTATTCATAAAGAGTGACGACTTATCCGTTTTTATACCTTACGCGAAGGAAATGCTAGTGCTGATTGACTTTCTAAATTGAGACTCTCGCTTGCTCAGGAAGTGTGAGAGAGTTTATATTTTGTCTCACTCCTTTAGTTAATATATGTTTTTCAAACTCTATGTTGTGAAAAACTGATGACTTTAATCAAAATATAAACCTGATTTCTTGAATTATCAAGATCCAAAACCAAGGGTTGATGGAAAACCAAGAAAGAGAACACACGAAGAAGAAGAAATAACAACAAGGATTGGGCAAATATAATTCTGTTTACTATTCACTTTCACATTAATGTTTACAAATGCTTACAAGTGAATATCACAATTTGCCACACTCAACAAACTGAGTGTACTAGCCTATTTATAGACTAACTAGGTAACTTGCAACCCAAGAAACCTAAACAATTGGATCCTTAACACAAGGCCCAATTCGACAGAATATAAACATTTCGACAGAATACACATAAGAACAGACTTCGACTACTATATGTAACTAACAGGCACCAGCATGTGAACACGCTTTGATGGCATGCTTGCCTCTTGTCGAAATACGTGAAAGCTCTCCTTCGACACAGATGAGTTCGACCAAAATCTCACAAATCTCCACCTTGGATCTAACTCAGCAACAAAGGGAAAAACAACTAGCTTTCATCATGCAACTTTATCAACTGCATACAGTGGAAGAACTTGCAACTTGGGAACGTCTTGGTGATCATATCAGCAGCATTGTCTTCAGTCGAAACCTTCAGCACCTGGACTTCACCACGCTCGATTATCTCTCTGACGAAATGCAGCCTCACATCAATGTACTTAGTTCGCTCATGATAGGCTGAATTCTTCGACAGGTGTATAGCACTTTGACTATCACATTTAACAGTGATACTTCGACCTTGAAGTTTCAGCTCATTTGCAAAACCTTCAAGCCACAATGCTTCCTTCACAGCTTCAGTGAGGGCACTATATTCAGCTTCAGTGGTTGATAAGGCAACAACCTTCTGAAGCGTCGCTTTCCAACTGATTGTTGTGCTAAACATTGTGAAAACATATCCAGAAATAGACTTTCTGGAATCCATACAACCTGCATAATCAGAGTCAACAAATCCTTCGATTTCGACTATGCTATCACCATCACAGACTCCACCATAAATCAAAACTCTTTTTAGAGACCCATTTAAGTACCTGAGAATCCACTTTACAGCTTGCCAGTGCGCCTTTCCAGGATTGGCCGTATACCTTCTCACAAGGCTCACTCCATATGCTATGTCTGGCCTCGTACAGACCATAGCATACATCAAAGAACCCACTACACTAGCATATGGAATGCTATTCATATAGATTCTTTCAGCTTCAGTACTCGTACTTTGAGTAGTACTAAGCTTAAACTGAGGATTTGTAGGTGTCACAACAGGCTTCAAATTCGACATATCAAACTTGTCGAGAAGCTTCTGTAGGTATGTCTCCTGAGATAAGCACAACTTCGACTGCTTTCTATCTCTCTGGATATCAATCTCAAGAATCCTGGCTGCAGCTCCCAGATCCTTCATTTCGAATTCCTTACTGAGTTCAGCCTTCACCTTCGTTACATCCTCAACACTGTTGCTAGCTATGAGGATATCATCCACATAAAACAACAACATAACAAGTGAGTTTCCAGGTCAAAATCTGAAGTAAACACAGTGATCGAACTGACTTCTAGTGAAACCAATGTGTGCCATGAACTTGTCGAATCTCCTATTCCATTGTCGAGGAGATTGTTTCAGGCCATACAAAGACCTATTCATCTTGCACACATAATCTTCTTTACCCTTTTCTGCATACCCTTCAGGTTGACGCATCAGGATCGTTTCATCTAGATCACCATATAGAAATGTTGTCTTCACATCCATTTGCTCAAGTTCCAAATCGAACTTTGCCACCATGGCCAACAACATTCGAATGGATCTATGCTTTACAACATGTGAGAACACATCATTGAAGTCGACTCCTTCTTTCTGAGTGAACCCCCTAGCAACCAGCCTCGCCTTAAAGCGCTTCGACATCACTCCTTCGATCCCTTCTTTGACTTTGAAAATCCACTTACAACTGACTAACCTTGCTCCTGCAGGTTTCTAAATCAGCTCCCAAGTGTTATTATCATGAAGAGATTTCATCTCGTCATCCATGGCTTTTCTCCATTCAGTCTTGTTTCGACTCCTTATAGATTCCTTGTAATCTCTAGGTTCTTCATCAAGTACCTCACTTGCAGAGATTAAAGCAAACGCTATAAGATCTGCATAACCAAGTCTCTGAGGTGGCTTGATGACTCTTCTCGACCTCTCTCTTGCAAGTAGGTAGTCATCGACAATTTCCTCAACCTCTTCAGCATCTTGCTCTTCGACTTCATCAGGGCTATGCACTTCAACATCACTATACTCCATCTCAACAGGCATCTCTACCTGTTCCAGCTCCTCTTCAGAGATTTCTGCAATTCGACCAACATCACCAGTTTTCTTGAAAGCCATTTCGACCTCATTGAAAACTACATCATGACTTGTGATACATCTTCTGCGACCTGGTTCTAGGCACCACAACCTATAACCCTTGACTCCCTCAGAATATCCAAGGAACATGCATCTCAGAGCTCTAGGTTCGACCTTGTCTTGCCTAATGTGAGCATAGGCTAAACTGCCAAATACTCTCAGTTTGTCGAGATCTGGTGGATGATTCGACCAAACTTCTTCAGGTGTCTTCATTCCCAGCGCAGTCGAGGGACATCTATTATCAGATAGGCTGCTGTCGAAACAGCCTCTGCCCAGAACACCTTCTTCAATCCAGCACTAACCAACATGCATCTAACCCTTTCAAGGATTGTTCGATTGAATCTCTCAGCTAAGCCATTTTGTTGAGGAGTACCTGCTATAGTCTTATGTCTTGCAATCCCAGACTCAACACAGTAACTGTCGAATGGTTCGTTGCAGAATTCAAGGCCATTGTCGGTTCTTAACCTCTTAACCTTTCTGCCAGTTTGAGTTTCGACCAGAACCTTCCAACTTTTAAAATTCTCAAAAGTTTCATCCTTCGTCTTCTGAATGAATACCCATAGCTTTCTGGAATAGTCATCAACGATGGATAGAAAATACTTTGCACCTAAGTGTGAAGGATTCCTTGCAGGCCCCCAAAGATCAGCATGAATGTAATCAAGGGATCCATGTGTTCTTTGCTTGCCTTTGTTAAACTTCTCCCTACAGGATTTACCAAATACACAAGATTCACAAAACTCCAGCTTTTCGACTTTGTCACCTCCTAGCAGGTTCTGCTTCCCTAATTCGACTAGGCCTCTTTCGCTGACATGGCCCAATCTCATGTGCCATAATTCTGTCTTCGACACGGGTTTCGTGGATACAACATTTGTCGAACCACTTACAACCTCAACCTCAAGGGTATACAAGCCTTGGTTTTTCACGCCTCTCAAGACTTCCTTCGACCCTTTCATGACTTTTAGGATACCTTGCTCTCCTTTGAAGACATATCCTTTCTTGTCGAATTCACCAAGAGAAATTAAATTTCTCTTAAGGTCAGGTACATACCTAACCCCAGTAAATAGCTTTATTGACTCATCATGGAGCTTGAATCTAACAGATCTAATACCTGCAATCTTGCAAGCTTTATTGTTCCCCAGCAGCACTGATCCACCATCTTGATCAAACAATTCTTCAAACACATTCTTGTTTGGAGTCATATGCCAAGTACATCCAGAATCCTTAATCCACTCTTCGCAAGAGTTACTGCTCGACACCACAAGGACATCAGATGATTCATAACCATATTGCACAATAGCTGCATTTCCATTATCCTTACCTCCATGATTATTCAGGCGCTCAGGGCACACCTTTCTTGTGTGACCCTCCTTCTTACAGTGATAACATTTGATACCAGACATATCACCACCATAAGACTTCTGCTGAACCTTTCCTTTCTTCTTGCCAAACCTACCATATTTCTTCGACGATCTTCCTTTCACGGACAACCCTTCGCCAACTGATGAAGGTTTCTGCTCCTTTCTTTCGTTCAAGTCCTTTGAATACAAGGCTGCTTGAACTTCTTCAAAGGTCAGGGACTCTCTTCCATATAAGAAAGTTTCTTTGAAGTGAGCATGCGATCTGGGCAAAGCACACAACAACAACAATGCTTGATCTTCATCATCAATCTTCACATCAATGTTTTCAAGATCTAGAATCATCTTGTTGAAAGAATTCAACTGCTCAGCCAAAGCTTTGTCTTCATTCATCTTGAACGAATACAAGGCTTGCTTCAGGTAAAGACGATTCACCAACGACTTGGTCATGTACAAGCTTTCAAGCTTCACCCATAATCCCGACGCCGTCGTCTCCTTTGACACCTGCCGGAGAACCTTATCACCAAGGCTCAACAATATTGCGATGTGTGCTTTCTTGATCATTGTCGTCTTTTTGCTTTCCGTCAACGCAACATCCATGGCTGTCATTCCCTTCAACACTTCCAAACATCCCTGCTGCACCAGTAGGGCTTTCATCTTCAAGCGCCACAGACCAAAATCGTTCACTTCGGTGAACTTTTCAATCTCATACTTTGTTGAAGCCATCTTCTCCACGCTCACCGCACCAATTTGTTGTGAAAAATTGATGACTTTAATCAAAATATAAAACTGATTTCTTGAATTATCAAGATCCAAAACCAATGGTTGATGGAAAACCAAGAAAGAGAACACACGAAGAAGAAGAAATAACAACAAGGATTGGGCAAATATAATTCTGTTTACTATTCACTTTCACATTAATGTTTACAAATGCTTACAAGTGAATATCACAATTTGCCACACTCAACAAACTGAGTGTACTAGCCTATTTATAGACTAACTAGGTAACTTGCAGCCCAAGAAACCTAAACAATTGGATCCTTAACACAAGGCCCAATTCGACAGAATATAAACATTTCGACATAATACATATAAGAACAGACTTCGACTACTATATGTAACTAACAGGCACCAGCATGTGAACACGCTTCGATGGCATGCTTGCCTCCTGTCGAAATACGTGAAAGCTCTCCTTCGACACAGATGAGTTCGACCCAAATCTAACACTCTATAAGAATTAAATTCCAAAAAGATTAATTTTTTCGTATTTTCCTTTTTTTCCATTGATAAAATATGCTTAATTTCAATTTTGGCCCCCTATTTTAAATGATTCACGGAATTTGTCCCCCCCTATTTTAAGTTTAAACAATTTTGATCTCCCTATTTTAGATTTAAACAATTTTGGTCTCCCTGTCATACTTTTGGACTTAAAATTAACGATGTTTTCATTTTTTAAATGACATGTTAGTTGTGAAACATTACAAATCATCGTATATAAATATATTTTGAAAATTTATAGATAAAATTATAAGTTAAAAAACGAACATCTCGTTGATTTTCTCTAAAAAAACATGAGACTAAGATTAAAATTGTTTGAATTTAAAATATAAGGATCAAAACTGTTTTAATTTTTAATTAGTGTATTATAATTATATAGTATTTTTTATTTGTATAATTTTTATTAGTATATTATAAGTATTATGGTATTAATTTTATATTCATAAAGAAAATAAAATTTAATTATTTAATTCATATATTTATCGTGTTTATAAATTATACTCTTCAACATGTTCACAGTGACTTATGTGTACACAAACAATATGTAAAAATTCAAATGTGAAATTTTTATATAAGTTGGTCATAGTTTTTTCTCATTTCTATTTCCCATATTGAGAAAAGACTAATTTTAATTATTTTCTAAGAAATAAATATTTATTCTATGTATAATGCTTTGATAAATTAAAATTTACATGTTATAATTATTTTTAATTTTACTTTAGTAGATATAAAATATTAAATATAATAACGAGTTAGTGATAATTATTTATGAATTTCAATTAATTTTAAAGATACAAACTTTTTTCTAGTACATAATATTTATAACTAATTCAAATGATAATTTAAAAAATTGATTGCCGAGAAACTAACATTTGTTTCTTGTATCAGTTGTATGTTGTAATGACTTTTTTGAACGATTTTAGAAATCACCGTAGAAAGTTGAAGAGTGAAAAAATAGTGTAGAGTTATTCTTATTTTTATCATGAAGATATTATATAAAAAAAATTAAATTTTAATTTATTTTATTTCTTAGAATTTTGATTGGACGTAAGTCATCTCTACAAAATCAACTTGTAAAGTAAGGATTGCACCACTTATAAACACATGTTCAGACATATATTGTCCGATGTAAAACTTTTAACACACCCTCTCACGCTATAATTGAACATCTGGAGCGTGAAAATAAATGGTGGATGGTCCGATAACAGAAATTTGATAGCAGATGGTCCACCAGGTCATAAACGAACCTTTGATACCCTCTCAGATTTTAGGTTGGACCTAACTCATCTCTACAAAACCGACTTGTAAAATGAGGATTGTTATCACTTATAAATACCCTCTTAGATTTTAGGTTGGACCTAACTCATCTCTACAAAACCGACTTGCAAAATGAGAATTGTTCTCACGTATAAATATATGTTCAGGTCGTATATTGTTTCACGTGGGTCTCTTAATATTATTTATGATGGATGAAAAGAGAATTTGTGTTTTTTTTTAGTATCGGGATATTAATTTACATGATAGTTCTTATAAAAGGTGATTGTATTATTAAATTAATTTAGTAAAAAAATTGTTGTATTGTTAAAAAATTTAAAATGAAGCCAACTTGTCAACCGGTAATATAAGCATGGAAAGGATGATGAAGTAAATTCATAGGTAATCAAGTTTCTTAAGACTACAGGAGATAGTAAAAGAAATGTTGTATTGTCAAAATAGTTTAAAAAGAAGCCAACTAGTCAACATGTAATATACGTATGGAAAGGATGATGAAGTAAATTCATAGGTAATCAAACCCACAAATTAACCTAATGTTTAAATTGGTCAACACAAATAATTAAAAGAAAAAAACTAACAATACTTAACACAAACCCACAACTCTGGATGCACGTGTGAAGTTTCACGGATGTATTGCCATGATTATTTTGAAAATTTTAGAACTACTAGTAATAGATCTGTGCGACTCACGGGTGTTAATAGTTTTGTTTAAAATGATACCGTCGGAAATAAATTTGGAATTTCATTTCTATCAATAATCATCGTAGTATATTGTATTAATTAAAATTATATGGTAATTGGAAAAATTGCTATTTTCATATCTATTAAAAATTGCCTTTTAAAATAATGGGCTCACATATAAGATTCGTGCGTTCCCACGGGTATGAGTAAAGGTATGAAATATAGTATTACATATATTGATACCTGATTTATATTCAAATGCACATTACGAGCAATATTTATGTATGCTTTGTGTTTGGATCTAACTGATTGTATCATGTGTCATTAAGAGTAATATATATGTTTGTTTTCTTGGTGGAATCTAATAGGTTGTGTCCCGTGCGACTTTAAGATAAAAAATTATTTAAATACTATATAAAATTTCTCGTATTACTAGAATATTATATCTTGTATTACTTACATTTAAATTAATGGAATAACATTTCTCGTATTACTTACAGAACCAATTTCAATATGTATATACATCCGGTAAAAAGAACAATATTTTTTTTTTACGAAAATCAATATAATCCAAACAATTGAATTTATGCATCATTATATATCTTAAAGAATTGAAACTATTTTTACTACTCAATTTATTAATGTTTAATCATGATTGAAAAATATTCTTTTGTGGTTTTTTAAAGCATGAATTGATACATACATACAGTATTTGCATAATTAATGGTCTAATAAAATAAAGAATTGAATTGTACTTTGTATAGCCAGTTCAAATATACAAAGTGATGATAAGTTATTTTACTATATAAGATTTGATCTACATTTTATTGAATATACATATCTTGCGACGGGTTGTGACAGCAGGATTGTATCGGATTGTGACGGCAGGATTGTGGCGACAGGATTGTGACGGATGACGGAAGGATTGTGACAGATTGTGACGAAAGGATTGTGACAGCAAGATTGAAATGACCACCATAGACTGTGATTGGTAACCTCTCATTGGTTGTGAAATGGTTAAAGCTAAGCCAACTACTGTGATTGGTAACCTCTCATTGACAAGAGGAGCCCCACAACCAACAAATATTAGAATATATGTACCCAAAAATTCAGTAATAGCCTAGACTTGAAAAGTTGAAGTTAGAAAATTCACATTAGTCAAATAGATACATTATATACATGGTGTACTTCATGATTTTTTCTTCCGCTGATACATTATATGCAGGGGAACATGTTTTATAAACAACTAACTAATGCTTCTTTCAACTTGACTTAACTCTTAAGAAAAACAGTGATAGTAGTAAAAATTAATCTTACGTGAATAGGTAGAATACAACAATGACCAGACACCAATGGCTGAAACCATGGCAACAATAGATAGGTGAAGTATGCAATGGACACAAAAACAGATGCTTAGGCTGACCTGAATTCTCAAGAATTGATTTGCATTCTTCTTATTCTGATGATGATAATTGTAACGCCCCGATTTATTTAACCGTATTTAATTATTCCATTTATGTGAAATTTTGTGAATTGTGTGATTTATTGTGTTTCATGTTAATGCATCATGTTTGGGCATTGAGAGTTTTGTGGCATAAATGTGTCACATTTTGAACTAACATCCACTGGTGGAAGTTAGTGTTATTTTTGGTTATGTCACGTTTTGGACTTGAGTTCCACTGGTGGAAGTTAGTGTTATTTTTGGTTATGTCACGTTTTGCACTTGAGTTCCACTGGTGGAAGTTAGTGAGTTTTTGACCTTTTTTTGAATTGTGTAAATTAAATGAGTTTTACCTGTTAATTGGATAATTTCTCTGATAGGTAAAATATTTGCAATAAATTATAATTTCTTTTCAACTTTTATTTCCTGAAATATATTTCATCGCTGTTTAAGTTTTATCGCATTTTGATAGCGTTTGGGAGATATTTGAGCTGAGGGGTATTTTGGTCTTTTTGGGGGTAGATATTTTATAAAATGAAAGAAAAGAGAGAAAAGATAGTAAGGAAAAGAAAAAAGAAAGAAGAGAAAGAGAAGAGAAGAGAAAAGAGAGGAAAGAAAAGGGAGAAGAGGAAAAGTGGAAAAATCGAGAATTCATCCGTTTAAAGCGCGAATAATCGGGTAAGGCTGAGAAGTTTCAATTATATTTCGATTGTGTATGTATATGTGTATGTTTTCTTGAAATGTTTGCTTGTTTTTCATAGTTTTCATTTCTAGGTTGAAAATGGTAGAAATGAATAGAAATCGATGTTTTCACGGACGAAAGTCGGAATAAATTGCGTAGTTGTGTCGAGTAATGTTAGGCCGTGATCGAGTATGCTTGTTTGATCGAATTTGGTTGATTTTGTAAGTTTTTGCATTTTTGGAGATTTGAGGGTTTAAGATTCGGATTGAAATCGAAAGTCATAGAATTCACGTTTGATGGTTCCAAATCACTACTATATGTTTGGTATGAATGAGTATGTATTTGTTTCGAAAAAAATAATTGAATCGGTCGGATTTTCGGACATAATTGCTCAAACCCGTAGCAGCCCGCAGGGAATTTTCTGGTATTTGGCAAAACTTCAAAAATTCATAACTCTTGAACCGTAAGTCGGTTTTGACCCCCGTTCGAAGCGTTGGAAAGCTAACGAGATGTTCTTTCTAGGAAAAATAGTTTTGAGGTCTGGATAGGTTCAATTATAGAAGAAAATTGAAACCGTATTATTGTGTTAATTTTTACCGTCGTGAATGCGTGCGATTGAGGTGTTATCGTGCAATATGCTTTTGTTATATAACGTATAGCTTGTGTATACTGTTATACGATGTGTTGTGGGTAGCCTTATGGCGTGAATCCTAGATTGTGGAAATTTTTGTGAATTGTTGCCTTTTGGCAAATAAATGCATTGTTTAAATTAAATGTAAATGCATGTTAATTGTGAAAGAGTTCGTTGCCGTTTGGGCGGTAAAGCGATGCTCGTTGCCGTTTGGTGTAATTGATGTGAATTGGTGTGAATGCATATGATAATATGCTTGTTGTTGTGATTTGTGGTTAATGATGAATGCATTGTTTGAATTGATTTTCAATGCATGATTATTAATGTTGAAATGGTTCACATGGTTGTATATATGTATGCCTTGGATTGTCATGAGTCATTTATATGCCAAGCATCATGATATGCATTGTTGTGACGTCCTGAGTGACGGTTTGGTTCCAGAGGGAATCCGCTATAACATCGTGTGCCTATGTGAGGACCTAAAGCGATGGTTATAGACGATCGTGTGCCCATGTGGGGACCTAAAGCGATCGGATTGTGTGCTCATGTGGAGACCTAAAGCAATCCATAACGTCGTGTGCTCATGTGGAGACCTAAAGCGACGGGTGAACATCGTATGCCCGACAGGGTGTTACTTGAGCGACCCTCAGTAACGAGCGATGGTTCCAATAGTTCCTGAGTGAACTGGTGATGAGACATGAAATGTTGGAAGTCGGTACCGCATGGCATTTGCATAGAGTCGTTGTGTCGGTCTCTGTGCATTTGCATAAATCATGGATTCATTATGTGTGAGAATTGTGAATGGATGCATTATGTGTGGAAACTCATCAATGGATTGATTGTGTGAATATGTTATTATGTGGGCATAACTGATATATGCTATGTGTTCGGATTGTCGGAAATATGATATGCATCTGTGGTTTGCTATATGTATTGGTATGTGATGCGTGAGGTGAGAATAACTGTGTATGTGATTTTTATGTGTGTTTGCATATTATTATGCAATCTTGATTTTAGTTGTTATTTCTCACCCTTCTGCTGTGGTTTGTTGCTCTATGAGGCAATTGCAGATTTGTGTCTTGGAGGCTTTTGTGAAGATTAGTTCTCCATCTGTTTGTCGGTCTTGGTGTCTACTCTGATACGTAGCACGGGAGTCGGGGAACGATTATGTTATATTTGTATACATTTGTAGGATTTATTTTGTATTATCTTGTTTGTATTTTGGATGTTAACAAACAATTTATTTTGTAAAACAAGTCGGTTATGGATCTTTCCGCTTTATTCCATAATTGACATTTCCTTTTATGGGAAAAAGTTTCCCCTTTAAGGGTATTCTATTTTGTGCTATGTATTAAAAATATATGAGCAGGGATGATGTTTTGTTTATTTAAATGTGACATCCTTGTTTCTGTCGGAAAAATAAATTTTTAGTTACTCTGATTTTATTTATGTATTATTTATTCGCGATGGGAATTGGGGTGTTACATTAGTGGTATCAGAGCAGGTCGGTCCGTCCGGCCAAGTTGTTGAGTCAGTTTGTGTGACAGTTGAATACTGTCGATGTTGGTTGTCCCTTAGTACGTGATATGTGTGTGGAGCACTGTCAGTACTTTCTGGCTTTTCTAATCCTTTGTCTTCGGGATTGAGAATGAAATAAGTGGGGGAGAAGCTGGTACTTCTCCAAGTTGCTTCAGGTGTGGAGCGTTGGCTCAGTGTGTTGTGAATTGCAAGATTGTAAGTGCTCTTTGGACATTGTGTTTCCCGGTTCCGGAGGGAATGCGGAGGTAAGGTTTATGTCAACTGAGGATTTGTACCTTAGGTAGTTTTGTGCAGGATGCAAGGGATGCTATTATAGTTTGGTAAAGGCGGTCTATGCCCCATCATGATTGTCGGTTGTCTATTGACAAATTGAGGAACTGATCACCCTTAATCTCTTGTTGATAGTGGACGGGAATTATGTTGGATGGAATAGACGTGTCTTTCCGGCTTTGATAGTGTGTACAATGAATTGTTTGGAATTAAGGAAGTGCTTACGGATTGTTTTGTTGAGTCGACGAAGATTTTTATATCTGAAGGTGAGGCGGATTAGAGGTTTTGGGATGTTGGTTAAGTTGGGAAGTCGTTGAGAGAGAATGATTGAGTATTATTAATGGTTGTTCTCAGAAAGTAGAGTGTGAACTCAAATTGGGCGAAGGCGAGGATTTGAGGTTTGGATCTGCTAAGTAAGTAGAAGAACTTCTAGGAAATGAGACGCAGATGTTGGTCATGTTTGTGATAATAGTGTTCTGGAAATTGTCAGGAAGTCACAGTGATGGGCCGTCAGTTGGGCATGGTTTTCAGATGTGTTTTTGGATGGAACGTTAAGGTGTTGTCTTAGAGAGCTCCAGTATTGTTAGTAATAAAAAGGAATGATGTTTGAATGGAATAACAAGCAGGATGTGTATAATGGTATTGAGACTATGGAAAGTAAACTTAGAGGTTTGGTGAGTTTTGGAGTTTTTAAAGTTATAGGGCATTAATGGAAATCTTGAGAAAACCCTTAGGTATGGATGTAATATTGGGAAGTTCTTTTTGGTTGGTTGTTGCTACATGTTGGAATTTGTGGAATTGGACGACTAGGAGAAAAAATTGTGTATGGATTACTGACAGTTGATTAAGGTAACGATTGAGAATGAGAAAAACTTGCCCTGTTTCAGTTCTGATTGGATTCGCCAGGTGTTCGCACGGCGAAGGTCACAGCGAAGGCTCGCGAGAGCTTCGAACTGCGAAGGGGGACGCGAAGGTTCGCTGAGTGTTCGCACTGCGAACGGAGTAGCGAAGGACTCGCTAGTTTCTGACTTGATTCACTGGATGGTTTGCACTGCGAACGATGGGAATTTTCTAGGCTATTTTGCTTCTGACTTGGTTCGCTGGTACACTCGCACTGCGAATGAAGTAGCGAAGGATTCGCTGGGTTGTTCGCATTGCGAACATGACAGTACTTTCCAAATTGTTTCGTTCATAACTTTGGCTTCGTTTATCCGATTTAAACGTTCTTTGTATCGTTGTGGAGCTATGAAAGAGTTCTATGTTTTGGAGAGTGGAAATATTATTTATGGAATGGATTTTTGGTCGAGTATTGGGATTAATCGGAATTACGTGAATTACGTAAAATGGAACTGTTAAAACGTTAAAAGGTTCGAGCCATGCGTCTGGCGTGTTTGTGGAGGGGATGAATCGTATCTTCCATATTTAATTGGATAAGTTTGTAGTGGTTTCGATTGAGGATATTAGGATTTGGTATGAAACTCAGAGGAAGAACAGGTAGAGTGTTTGAGATTTGAACTACAAGTGTTGAAAAGAGATGAAGTGTTATGCTAAGTTATTCAAGAGAGAATTTGGGTTGAAAAAGGTTAGTTTTCTTGGATATGTTATTTCAGATGAGAGTATGGTTAAGAATTCATCGGAAATAGATGCAGTTCTACAATGAGAAGCTCCGAAGTTGGTTAAGGTGATTAGAAGCTTTTTGGACATTAGTTGGTTATTACCGGAGGTTATGGAGGGTTTTTCCAATTTAGCGTTTCTGTTACTTCGGTGGACTTGCAAAGGGTGAGTCGTTTGCTTTGGATGTTCATTGTGAGGAAAGTTAAGAGGGTTAAAGTGGAATTTGTCTACGACTCCAGTTTTGATTCTGCGTGATCCTGATGAATCGTTGTGAGGTATTGTGATGTGTCTTTGATGAGTTTAGTCAGTGTGTTAATGCAAGAGGGTGAAGTCGTGGCTTATGCTTTACTACCATTGAGGATTCCTAAAAGGATTTATACTATTCAGGATTTGGAATTGGTTGCGGTGGTTTGGTGTTGGAAATTTGGAGGTATTGGCTTTATGGTTCTAAGGTTCGGAGTGTTTGGTAATCGCAAGAGTTTAGAGTACTTGGTGGATCTGAAAGAATAGAGTATGAGACAACGAGGATGGTTAGAATTTATGATGAGTTATGATTGTAGTTGGAATTAGCCTATTGGTAAAGCTAAGGTTGTGTCTGACGAGTTAAGCCGAAAGTTTTTATGTAAGTCTATTTTGATGGTCAGAGAATTAGAATGATTTGAGCAGTTCAGAGACTTGTGTCTGGTGTGAGAGATAACACAGTAGAGTGTGAAGTTGGATATATTAAAAGTGAATAGTGATTTTTGGTGAATATGAGAAAGAGTTAGACTTTGGACGTGAGATTGATAGTTTTGATGGTTACGAGTAATCAGAGTGCGCAGTGGAAGTGTGTTGTGGCACGTTTTGTATTTGCGTGTGTGACTTATAAGAATTCATAAGTTGAACATTGGAAACATGTAGGAATGGTAAGACTATTGGACATTTCAGTATGGAAGTGTTAGGCGAAAGGTTTAAAGATTAATCAGGTACTAATATGTAGTTGGGTGTTTTGGTCGTATGTTTGATTGGTGAATCGTAGCATTGTTGTAATGTTGTTGTATGACAAGGATGTTTGGTATTATGGTTTTGTAGAGGTTGTTTGATCGATGTTGTGTCGTGGAACTTGTGTTCTTGTTGTGTTCTGGTTCAAGAGTGAACCTGTGTGTGTTCGTAACTTGGGTATTCCTTTGAGTCGTGAGTTGGTCGTCAAGTGCATTGTATGGGCTTTGCATCTTGTCGTTGTTGTGGTCGTTGTCGTGTCGTTGTTGTAGTTGCTGTTAGCAAGGTGGTTTGTCAGTTTGTGGTATTCGTAGTGTGCCTTTGGTTGGCATGTTGGTTTGTTGGTCGGATGCGAGAGTCGTATCCCGGGTTGTTCGTATCAGTATATTTTCAAGGACGAAAATTTCTAAGTGGGGGAGAATTGTAACGCCCCGATTTATTTAACCGTATTTAATTATTCCATTTATGTGAAATTTTGTGAATTGTGTGATTTATTGTGTTTCATGTTAATGCATCATGTTTGGGCATTGAGAGTTTTGTGGCATAAATGTGTCACATTTTGAACTAACATCCACTGGTGGAAGTTAGTGTTATTTTTGGTTATGTCACGTTTTGGACTTGAGTTCCACTGGTGGAAGTTAGTGTTATTTTTGGTTATGTCACGTTTTGTACTTGAGTTCCACTGGTGGAAGTTAGTGAGTTTTTGGCCTTTTTTTGAATTGTGTAAATTAAATGAGTTTTACCTGTTAATTGGATAATTTCTCTGATAGGTAAAATATTTGCAATAAATTATAATTTCTTTTCAACTTTTATTTCCCGAAATATATTTCATCGTTGTTTAAGTTTTATCGCATTTTGAGAGCGTTTGGGAGATATTTGAGCTGAGGGGTATTTTGGTCTTTTAGGGGATAGATATTTTATAAAAAGAAAGAAAAGAGAGAAAAGATAGTAAGGAAAAGAAAAAAGAAAGAAGAGAAAGAGAAGAGAAGAGAAAAGAGAGGAAAGAAAAGGGAGAAGAGGAAAAGTGGAAAAATCGAGAATTCATCCGTTTAAAGCGCGAATAATCGGGTAAGGGTGAGAAGTTTCAATTATATTTCGATTGTGTATGTATATGTGTATGTTTTCTTGGAATGTTTGCTTGTTTTTCATAGTGTTCATTTCTAGGTTGAAAATGGTAGAAATGAATAGAAATCGATGTTTTCACGGACGAAAGTCGGAATAAATTGCGTAGTTGTGTCGAGTAATGTTAGGCCGTGATCGAGTATGCTTGTTTTATCGAATTTGGTTGATTTTGTAAGTTTTTGCATTTTTGGAGATTTGAGGGTTTAAGATTCGGATTGAAATCTAAAGTCGTAGAATTCACGTTTGATGGTTCCAAATCACTACTATATGTTTGGTATGAATGAGTATGTGTTTGTTTTGAAAAAAATAATTGAATCGGTCGGATTGTCGGACAAAATTGCTCAAACCCGTAGCAGCCCGCAGGGAATTTTCTAATTTTTGGCAAAACTTCAAAAATTCATAACTCTTGAACCGTAAGTCGGTTTTGACCCCCGTTCGAAGCGTTGGAAAGCTAACGAGATGTTCTTTCTAAGAAAAATAGTTTTGAGGTCTGGATAGGTTCAATTATAGCAGAAAATTGAAACCGTATTGTTGTGTTAATTTTTACCGTCGTGAATGCGTGCGATTGAGGTGTTATCGTGCAATATGCTTTTGTTATATAACGTATAGCTTGTGTGTACTGTTATACGATGTGTTGTGGGTAGCCTTATGGCGTGAATCCTAGATTGTGGAAATTATTGTGAATTGTGGCCTTTTGGCAAATAAATGCATTGTTTAAATTAAATGTAAATGCATGTTAATTGTGAAAGAGTTCGTTGCCGTTTGGGCGGTAAAGCGATGCTCGTTGCCGTTTGGTGTAATTGATGTGAATTGGTGTGAATGCATATGATAATATGCTTGTTGTTGTGATTTGTGGTTAATGATGAATGCATTGTTTGAATTGATTTTCAATGCATGATTATTGATGTTGAAATGGTTCACATGGTTGTATATATGTATGCCTTGGATTGTCATGAGTCATTTGTATGCCAAGCATCATGATATGGATTGTTGTGACGTCCTGTGTGACGGTTTGGTTCCAGAGGGAATCCGCTATAACATCGTGTGCCTATGTGAGGACCTAAAGCGATGGTTATAGACGATCGTGTGCCCATGTGGGGACCTAAAGCGATCGGATTGTGTGCTCATGTGGAGACCTAAAGCAATCCATAACGTTGTGTGCTCATGTGGAGACCTAAAGCGACGGGTGAACATCGTATGCCCGGCGGGGTGTTACTTGAGTGACCCTCAGTAACGAGCGATGGTTCCAATAGTTCCTGAGTGAACTGGTGATGAGACATGAAATGTTGGAAGTCGGTACCGCATGGCATTTGCATAGAGTCGCTGTGTCGGTCTCTGTGCATTTGCATAAATCATGGATTCATTATGTGTGAGAATTGTGAATGGATGTATTATGTGTGGAAACTCATGAATGGATTGATTGTGTGAATATGTTATTATGTGGGCATAACTGATATATGCTATGTGTTCGGATTGTCGGAAATATGTTATGCATCTGTGGTTTGCTATATGTATTGGTATGTGATGCGTGAGGTGAGAATAACTGTGTATGTGATTTTTATGTGTGTTTGCATATTATTATGCAATCTTGATTTTAGTTGTTATTTCTCACCCTTCTGCTGTGGTTTGTTGCTCTATGAGGCAATTGCAGATTTGTGTCTTGGAGGCTTTTGTGAAGATTAGTTCTCCATCTGTTTGTCGGTCTTGGTGTCTGCTCTGATACGTAGCACGGGAGTCAGGGAACGATTATGTTATATTTGTATACATTTGTAGGATTTATTTTGTATTATTTTGTTTGTATTTTGGATGTTAACAAACAATTTATTTTGTAAAACAAGTTGGTTATGGATCTTTCCGCTTTATTCCATAATTGACCTTTCCTTTTGTTGGAAAAAGTTTCCCCTTTGAGGGTATTCTATTTTGTGCTATGTATTAAAAATATATGAGCAGGGATGATGTTTTGTTTATTTAAATGTGACATCCTTGTTTCTGTCGAAAAAATAAATTTTTAGTTACTCTGATTTTATTTATGTATTATTTATTCGCGATGGGAATTGAGGTGTTACAATAGGAACCATTGTTTATGTAATCCTGTTGGTGTGTCATTAACATAATTGAGGGAAATACAATGAAATATGGTTTATTAATGAGAGAAGACATAAATTTGAAGTCTACTGTGTTATCAAATTTTAGCAAGAAATAACATAAAGCATGGACAACTGAACAGGAGAAGACATAATATGTAGCGGCAAAACGCAATCAAACAAATAGCTAATATACTGACTTCAATTAAAATATTAAAATTCATATAATATAGCAACATGATTCCAAAATAGACATGAGTTGAAGTAGATCCTGACAATAATAAACTATTTCATCATAGATTTGATAAGAGCCCTAGATGAGAATCTAAAATTTTAAATATCAAATCTAAAATCCCTACCCCACATAAAGTTAGTCCAACTAAAAGGTGCTTCGTCTTCATCATCTGAATCGAATATACGTCTCCTTCTCATCCTTCTTCTTGCCCTTCTTAATCATCTCCTGGCTTTTCTTCTTCGCAATGCGTTCGCATCTTGGGTCTCGACAGCTTCCTCGGCCTGGACCTATGCACCCTGTTGGACCAGGTGTAGTTGCTAGACCTCATCAACCACAGGGATTCCTGGGGAACCTATTGGACGTTTTGTGGTTGTTGAACTTCTGATGTTGGTTTGACCTGGACATCATCATTTGAATTCATTTCGTTTTGTCCTATCCTAAGGTGCTGGTTGTGTGATAATAAGAAGACCTAATAGGATTTTATAATGGTTTATTTGATTCTTCATATTCTTTTTACATTGGAAATCTTGAAGTTTTTGGTGCGCTGTCATAATTGCTTGGGTAATTCAAAAACCAATGCTGGTTATTGAATTGTGATGGTCAAGTTTATGAATCACGTTTTAATACATTGTTATTGAATAATTATGGTCAAATTTATGATTTACATTGGAAATGAAAACAATTTAAAACCCCACTAATTACAACAATCACATAGTAAAGTCATGACTAAGTAACAAAATACCAATCAACATGATAACTAAATATATAGTACGAAGCCAGTATAAATTAGGGGAGAGAATTACCAGAGTCAAAAGTGTGAAAACATATGTTGGTGCCATATCAAAGGATCTACTTAACTGACGTAGTTCCTCCCCTGAGACTATCAATCCTAGAAACCTTGAAGCAGTGATCCAAAATTAGAATATTAGGTCTTAATTTTGGATATTAAACATATAAATACAGAATCAAGAAAAAGCAGTAGATAGGCACCCCTCTTTGCAAAGCCTCATCAAGTTCCTGTTTTTCATCTGGTGTAATATCTTTTGTGTACAACTATGAAAAACAATCCCTTACCCTGAAAACAAAATAACAAGGCAACTATCATCATCAGAGATTGAGCCTTAGCACAGATATTGTCATAATGCCAAAAACATAGTCTTTTAATGTATAGAAAAGAAAAAACACATCAAAATGTATAACAACATATCATTCAGTATCATCCAATGAGACTTAGATACACATAATTAATGTATATAACTTGGTCAAAATGCACTGTGAATGATACCATTTTGTTCTGCATTGTAATCAGTCAGTAATACAGGTTATGCTAATTTTCAACTTACATTAAAACCCTAAATCGTATAATACATGCAGGAATCTGAAAATTGACCAACCAATTTAAAAACACTAAAAACCCGAGGATGCTTCCCAGGACCACGAGAAGTAGCTAAGACAAAAAACTCACAACATAAATAAGGAATCAATATAGTTCTAACAAAACACAACACAAACACTGAACTGCAGACATTAATCAAGCAACATCAAATTATAACATGATGATACTTACCTCTAAATCTGGCTCAGAAAACATTTGAAGGACGAGTCAAACTGGCTCAGAAAACACATTCAGAAATCAATAGTCAATCTACTACCATAGAAGAAAAGGGCAGGGGATGAAATATATTCAAACCAAATAGCAGTCATGATTGTCAAGAAAAGAAAGGTGACTCTCAAATTCATCTTCTGCATTGTATTCATTTCTGGTTGATTAGATAAGACAAATAATAATTGAAGAAAACGAATTCAAGTTACATTAAAAGCCAAAATCGTATAATACTTGCAGGAATCTGAAAATTGACCAACCAATTTAAAAACACTCACAAGTCGAGGATGCTTCCCAGAACCACGAGAAGTAGCTAAGAGAAAAAAAATCACAATGGCTATGATGTTAAGATATTAACAACCATATGACAATTAGAGAAAAATCACAACATCAATAAGGAATCAATATAGTTCTAACAAAACACAACACAAACATCTGATTATTGCAAATAACACGCTTACCACAATAGTTCTTGTTTCCACAATCCTTAATTCCAACAGCATCATTTTTAGATTAAATGAAGGAACCAGATTCGAGGAATGAGTCATATTCATATCCAAAAACTTGTAATAATCACTCATCTCATTCACATATTCACATCCAAACACTGATCTGCAGACTTTATTCAAGCATCATCAAATTATAACATGTAGATATTTCCCACTAAATTAAAAAAAATCATGTATTTTGATCAAAATCGAAGTATTAAATAAAAAGCATAAATACATGAAATGGGAAAGGGTTTCTGCATTTTAGGCACAGATATTAATAACCATATGAGTATCGTGATGTGTTTCGTCGATCAATCTTAGAGTACAACAGTGATCTTTAGAAATTACTCAAGCAACATCAAATTATAACCTGATGATACTTACCTCTAAAACTGGCACAGAAAACACTTGAAGGATGAGTGAAACAGGCTCAGAAAACACCTTCAGAAATCAATCGTCCGTCTACTACCATAGAAGAAAATGTCAGCCGTAAGACCAGACTTGTTATCATCATTGCCAGTGAAAATTGAAAGGTACACAAGTGGATGAAATATATTCAAACCAAATAGCAGTCATGATTGTTAAGAGAAGATAGGTCACTCTCAAAGAACGGTGGCTCAAAAAAAAACTTCAGAAATCATTAGTCAATTTAATACCATAGAAGAAAATGGTAGCCGTAAGACGAGACTTTTTATCATCATTGCTAGTTAAAATTGAGAATGATGAAAAATACCAATGGGTCTAGTTGTTTTGGGGAGACCAAACACAAGAACAATGGCTATGATGTTAAGCTCCCAGATCAGGCCACAAAACTAATCCCAAATCGTTTAAAACAGATTGTATAATAACGTTACATCGCTTATTTATATCTCGAGCAGCAGCAACATGGGGAAGGCTTTCAGCATTTTCAGCAAAGATATTAACAACCATACGAGTATCGGGATGTGTTTCGTCGATCAATTTTAGAGTACATCAGTGATCTGCAGACATTATTTAAGCAACATCAAATTATAACATGATGATACTTACCTCTAAAACTGGCCCAGAAAACACTTGAAGGATGCGTAAAACTAGCTCAGAAAACACATTCAGAAATCAATAGTCAATCTACTACCATAGAAGAAAATAGCAGTCTTAAGATCGGACTTGTTATCATCATTGCCAGTGAAAATTGAAAGGTACACAAGTGGATGAAATATATTCAAACCAAATAGCAGTCATGATTGTCAAGAGAAGAAATGTGACTCTCAAATTCACCTTCTGCATTGTATTTATTTCTAGTTGATTAGATAAAATAAATAATAATTGAAGAAAATGAATTCAAGTTACATTAAAAGCCGAAATCTTACAATACTTGCAGGAATATGAAAATTGACCAACCAAATTAAAAAGACTCACAAGTCGAGGATGCTTCCCAGAACCACGAGAAGTAGCTAAGAGAAAAAAAGTCACAAGGGCTATGATGTTAAGATATTAACAACCATATGACAATTAGAGAAAAAATCACAACATAAATAAGGAATCAATATAGTTCTAACAAAACACAACACAAACATCTGATTGTTGCAAATAACACGCTTACCACAACAGTTCTCGTTTCCATAATCCTCAATTCCAACAACATCATTTTTAGATTAAATGAAGGAACCAGATTCGAGGAATTAGTCATACTCACATGCAATAACTTGTAATAATCACTCAACTCATTCACATACTCACATCCAAACACTGATCTGCAGACTTTATTCAAGAATCATAAAATTATAACATGGAGATACTTCCCACTAAATTATAAAAAAATCATATATTTTGATCAAAATCAAAGTATTAAGTAAATATCATAAATACATGAAATGGGGAAGGGTTTCAGCATTTTCAGCAAAGATATTAACAACCATACGAGTATCGTTATATGTTTTGTTGATCAATCTTAGAGTACAACAGTGATCTGCCGAAATTATTCAAGCCACATGAAATTATAACATGATGATACTTACCTCTAAAATTGGCTGAGAAAACACTTGAAGGATGAGTGAAACTGGCTCAGAAAACACCTTCAGAAATCAATAGTCAATCTACTACCGTAGAAGGAAATGGCAGCCGTAAGACCGGACTTGTTATCTTCATTCACAAAGAAAATTGAAAGGTACAAAGGTGGATGAAATATATTCAAACCAAATAGCAGTCATGATTGTCAAGAGAAGATAGTTCACTCTCAAAGAACGATGGCTCAGAAAACACCTTCAGAAATCATTAGTCAATGTAATAGCATAGAAGAAAATGGCAGACGTAAGATGGGACGTTTTATCATCATTGCTAGTGAAAATTGAGAATGATGAAAAATACCAATGGGTCTAGTTGTTTTGGGGAGACCAAATACATGAACAATGGCTATGATGTTAAGCTCCCAGATAAGGCCAGAAAATTTAGCCCATATCGTTTAAAACAGATTGTACAATAACGTTACAATGCTGATTTATATCTCCAGCAACAACAACATGGGGAAGGCTTTCAACATTTTAAGTAAAGATATTAACAACCATACGAGTATCGTGATGTGTTTCGTCGATCAATTTTAGAGTACAACAGTGATCTGCAGACATTATTCAAGCGAAATCAAATTATAACATGATGATACATACCTCTATAACTGGCCCAGAAAACACTTGAAGGATGCGTAAAACTGGCTCAGAAAACACATTCAGAAATCAATAATCAATCTACTACCATAGAAGAAATTGGTAGCCATAAAACCGGACTTGTTATCATCATTGCCAGTGAAAATTGAAAGGTACAAAAGTGGATGAAATATATTCAAACCAAATAACAGTCATGATTGTCAAGAGAAGAAAGTTGACTCTTAAATTCACCTTCTGCATTGTATTCAGTTCTGGTTGATTAGATAAAATAAATAATAATATAACAAAATGAATTCAAGTTACATTAAAATCCGATATCGTACAATACCTGCAGGAATCTGTAAATGGACCAAACAATTTAAAAACACTAACAAGTCGAGGATGCTTCCCAGAACCACGAGAAGTAGCTAAGAGAAGAAAAATCACAATGGCTATGATGTTCAGATATTAACAACCATATGACAATTAGAGAAAAAAATCACAACATAAATAAGGAATCAATATAGTTCTCACAAAACATAACACAAACATCTGATTGTTGCAAATAACACGCTTACCACAACTGTTCTTGTTTCCATAATCCTTAATTCCAATAGCATCATTTTTAGATTAAGTGAAGGAACCAGATTCGAGGAATGAGTCATATTCACATCCAAAAACTTGTAATAATCACTCAACTCATTCACATATTCACATCCAAACACTGATCTGCAGACTTTATTCAAGCATCATCAAATTGTAACATGGAGATACTTCCCACTAAATTAAAAAAATCATATATTTTGATCAAAATCGAAGTATTAAATAAAAATCATAAATACATGAAATGGGGAAGGGTTTAAGCATTTTCAGCAAAGATATTAACAACCATACGAGTATCGTGATGTGTTTCGTCGATCAATCTTAGAGTACAACAGTGATCTGCAGAAGTTATTCAAGCCACATGAAATTATAATATGATGATACTTACCTCTAAAACTGGCTGAGAAAACACTTGAAGGATGAGTGAAACTGGCTCAGAAAACACCTTCAGAAATCAATAGTCAATCTACTACCGTAGAAGGAAATGGCAGCCGTAAGACCGGACTTGTTATCTTCATTCACAAAGAAAATTGAAAGGTACAAAGGTGGATGAAATATATTCAAACCAAATAGCAGTCATGATTGTCAAGAGAAGATAGTTCACTCTCAAAGAACGATGGCTCAGAAAACACCTTCAGAAATCATTAGTCAATGTAATAGCATAGAAGAAAATGGCAGCCGTAAGATGGGACGTTTTATCATCATTGCTAGTGAAAATTGAGAATGATGAAAAATACCAATGGGTCTAGTTGTTTTGGGGAGACCAAATACATGAACAATGGCTATGATGTTAAGCTCCCAGATAAGGCCAGAAAATTTAGCCCATATTGTTTAAAACAGATTGTACAATAACGTTACAATGCTGATTTATATCTCCAGCAACAACAACATGGGGAAGGCTTTCAACATTTTAAGTAAAGATATTAACAACCATACGAGTATCGTGATGTGTTTCGTCGATCAATTTTAGAGTACAACAGTGATCTGCAGACATTATTCAAGCGAAATCAAATTATAACATGATGATACATACCTCTATAACTGGCCCAGAAAACACTTGAAGGATGCGTAAAACTGGCTCAGAAAACACATTCAGAAATCAATAATCAATCTACTACCATAGAAGAAATTGGTAGCCATAAAACCGGACTTGTTATCATCATTGCCAGTGAAAATTGAAAGGTACAAAAGTGGATGAAATATATTCAAACCAAATAACAGTCATGATTGTCAAGAGAAGAAAGTTGACTCTCAAATTCACCTTCTGCATTGTATTCAGTTCTGGTTGATTAGATAAAATAAATAATAATATAACAAAATGAATTCAAGTTACATTAAAAGCCGATATCGTACAATACCTGCAGGAATCTGTAAATGGACCAAACAATTTAAAAACACTAACAAGTCGAGGATGCTTCCCAGAACCACGAGAAGTAGCTAAGAGAAGAAAAATCACAATGGCTATGATGTTCAGATATTAACAACCATATGACAATTAGAGAAAAAAATCACAACATAAATAAGGAATCAATATAGTTCTCACAAAACATAACACAAACATCTGATTGTTGCAAATAACACGCTTACCACAACTGTTCTTGTTTCCATAATCCTTAATTCCAATAGCATCATTTTTAGATTAAGTGAAGGAACCAAATTCGAGGAATGAGTCATATTCACATCCAAAAACTTGTAATAATCACTCAACTCATTCACATATTCACATCCAAACACTGATCTGCAGACTTTATTCAAGCATCATCAAATTGTAACATGGAGATACTTCCCACTAAATTAAAAAAATCATATATTTTGATCAAAATCGAAGTATTAAATAAAAATCATAAATACATGAAATGGGGAAGGGTTTAAGCATTTTCCGCAAAGATATTAACAACCATACGAGTATCATGATGTGTTTCGTCGATCAATCTTAGAGTACAACAGTGATCTGCAGAAGTTATTCAAGCCACATGAAATTATAATATGATGATACTTACCTCTAAAACTGGCTGAGAAAACACTTGAAGGATGAGTGAAACTGGCTCAGAAAACACCTTCAGAAATCAATAGTCAATCTACTACCGTAGAAGGAAATGGCAGCCGTAAGACCGGACTTGTTATCGTCATTCACAATGAAAATTGAAAGGTACACAAGTGGATGAAATATATTCAAACTAAATAGCAGTCATGATTTTAAAGAGAAGATAGGTCGCTCTCATAGAACGGTGGCTCAGAAAACAACTTCAGAAATCATTAGTCAATGTAATACCATAGAAGAAAATGGCAGCCGTAAGATTATAACATGATGATACTTACATCTAAATCTGTCTCAGAAAACCCTTGAAGGATGAGTAAAACTAGCTCTGAAAACATAATCAGAAATCAATAGTCAATCTACTACGATAGAAGAAAATGGCAGCCGTAAGACCGGACTTGTTATCATCATTGCCACTGAAAATTGAAAGGTACACATGTGGATGAAATATATTCAAACCAAATAACAATCATGATTGTCAAGATAAGAAAGGTGACTCTCAAATTCACCTTCTGCATTGTATTCATTTCTGGTTGATTAGATAAACAAACAATAATAGAAGAAAATGAATTCAAGTTACATTAAAATCCGAAATCGTATAATACCTGCAGGAATCTGAAAATTGACCAACCAATTTAAAAACACTCACAAATCCAGGATGCTTCCCAGAACCATGAGAAGTAACTAAGAGAAAATAATCACAATGGCTATGATGTTAAGATATTAACAACCATATGAAAATTAGAGAAAAAAATCACAACTTAAATAAGGAATCAATATATTTCTAACAAAACCTAACACAAACATCTGATTTTACAAATAACATGCTTACCACAACAATTCTTGTTTGCATAATCCTCAATTCCAACCGCATGATTTTTATATTAAATGAAGGAACCAGATTCGAGGAATGAGTCATACTCACATCCAATAACTTGTAATAATCACACAGCTCATTCACATACTCACATCCAAACACTGATCTGCAGACTTTATTCAAGCTTCATCAAATTATAAGATGGAGATATTTACCACTAAATTAAAAAAATCATATATTTTGATCAAAATCGAAGTATTAAATGAAAATCATAAATTCATGAAATGGGGAAGGGTTTAAGCATTTTCAGCAAAGATATTAACAACCATACGAGTGTCGTGATGTGTTTCGTCAATAAATCTTAGAGTACAACAGTGATCTGCAGACATTATTCAAGCAACATCAAATTATAACATGACGATACATACCTCTAAAACTTGCTCAGAAAACACTTGAAGGATGAGTGAAACTGGCTCAGAAAACACCTTCAGAAATCAATAGTCAATCTACTACCATAGAAGAAAGTGGTAGGCGTAAGACCGAACTTGTTATCATCATTGCCAGTGAAAATTGAAAGGTACACAAGTGGATGAAATATATTCAAACCAAATAGCAGTCATGATTGTCAAGAGAAGATATTTCACTCTCAAAGAACGATGGCTCAGAAAACATCTTCAAAAATCATTAGTCAATGTAATAGCATAGAAGAAAACTGAAGCCGTAAGATGGGACGTTTTATCATCATTTGTAGTGAAAATTGAGAATGATGAAAAATACCAATGGGTCTAGTTGTTTTGGGGAGACCAAACACAAGAACAATGGCTATGATGTTAAGCTCCCAGATAAGGCCAGAAAACTAAGCCCAAATCATTTAAAATAGATTGTACAATAACTTTACAATGCTGATTTATATCTCCAGCAACAGCAACATGGGGAAGGCTTTTAGCATTTTCAGTAAAGATATTAACAACCATACGAGTATCGTGATGTGTTTCGTCGATCAATTTTAGAGTACAACAGTGATCTGCAGACATTATTCAAGCGAAATCAAATTATAACATGATGATACTTACCTCTAAAACTGGCCCAGAAAACACTTGAAGGAAGCGTAAAACTGGCTCAGAAAACACATTCAGAAATCAATAGTCAATCTACTACCATAGAAGAAATTGGTAGCCATAAAACCGGACTTGTTATCATCATTGCTAGTGAAAATTGAAAGATACAAAAGTGGATGAAATATATTCAAACCAAATAACAGTCATGATTGTCAAGAGAAGAAAGGTGACTCTCAAATTCACCTCCTGCATTGTATTAATTTCTGGTTGATTAGATAAAATAAATAATAATTAAACAAAATGAATTCAAGTTACATTAAAAGCCGATATCGTACAATACCTGCAGGAATCTGAAAATGGACCAACCAATTTAAAAACACTAACAAGTCGAGGATGCTTCCAAGAACCACGAGAAGTAGCTAAGAGAAAATGATCACAATGGCTATGATGTTAAAATATTAACAACCATGTGAAAATTAGAGAAAAAAATCACAACATAAATAAGGAATCAATATAGTTCAAACAAAACACAACACAAACATCTGATTGTTGCAAATAACACACTTACCACAACTGTTCTTGTTTCCATAATCCTTAATTGCAAGAGCATCATTTTTAGATTAAGTGAAGGAACCAGATTCGAGGAATGAGTCATATTCACATCCAAAAACTTGTAATAATCACTCAACTCATTCATATATTCACATCCAAACACTGAACTGCAGACTTTCTTCAAGGATCATCAAATTGTAACATGGAGATACTTCCCACTAAATTAAAAAAAATCATATATTTTGATCAAAATCGAAGTATTAAATAAAAATCATAAATACATGAATTGGGGAAGGGTTTCAGCATTTTCAGAAAGATATTAACAACCATACGAGTATCGTGATGTGTTTCGTCGATCAATCTTAGAGTACAACAGTGATATGCAGAAACTATCCAAGACACATCAAATTATAACATGATGATACTTACCTCTAAAACTGGCTCAGAAAACACTTGAAGGATGAGTGAAACTGGCTCAGAAAACACCTTCAGAAATCAATAGTCAATCTGCTACCATAGAAGAAAATGGCAGCCGTAAGATCGGACTTGTTATCATCATTGTCAGTAAAAATTGAAAGGTACACAAGTGGATGAAATATATTTAAACCAAATAGCAGTCATGATTGTCAAGAGAAGATATGTCAATCTCAAAGAATACTGGCTCAGAAAACAACTTCAGAAATTATTAGTCAATGTAATACCATAGAAGAAAATGGCAGTCGTAAGACGAGACTTTTTATCATCATTGCTATTGAAAATTGAGAATGATGAAAATTACCAATGGGTCTAGTTGTTTTGGGGAGACCAAACACAAGAACATTGGCTATGATGTTAAGCTCCCAGATAAGGCCAGAAAACTAAGCCCAAATCGTTTAAAACAGATTGTAGAATAACGTTACAACGCTTATTTATATCTCCAGCAGCAGCAACACGGGAAAGGCTTTCAGCATTTTCAGCAAAGATATTAACAACCATACGAGTATCGTGATGTGTTTCGTCGATCAATTTTAGAGTACAACAGTGATCTGCAGACATTATTCAAGAAACATCAAATTATAACATGATGATACTTACCTTAAAAACTGGCCCAGAAAGCACTTGAAGGATGCTTAAAACTGGCTCAGAAAACACATTCAGAAAACAATAGTCAATCTACTACCATAGAAGAAAATGGCAGTCATAAGATTGGACTTGTTGTCGTCATTGCCAGTGAAAATTGAAAGGTACACAAGTGGATGAAATATATTCAAACCAAATAGAAGTCATGATTGTCAAGAGAAGAAAGGTGACTCTCAAATTCACCTTCTGAATTGTATTCATTTATGGTTGATTTGATAAAATAAATAATAATTGAAGAAAATGAATTCAAGTTACATTAAAAGCCGAAATCGTACAATACCTACAGGAATCTGAAAATTGACCAACCAATTTAAAAACACTCACAAGTCGAGGATGCTTCCCAGAACCACGAGAAGTAGCCAAGAGAAAAAAATCACAATGGCTATGATGTTAAGATATTAACAACCATATGACAATTAGAGAAAAAAAATCACAGCATAAATAAGGAATCAATATAGTTCTAACAAAACACAACACAAACATCTGATTGTTGCAAATAACACGTTTACCACAACCGTTCTCGTTTCCATAATCCTCAATTCCAGCAACATCCTTTTTAGATTAAATAAAGGAACCAGATTCGAGGAATGAGTCTTACTCACACGCAATAACTTGTAATAATCACTCAACTCATTCACATATTCACATCCAAACACTGATCTGCAGACTTTATTCAAGAATCATAAAATTATAACATGGAGATACTTCCCACTAAATTAAAAAAAAATCATATATTTTGATCAAAATCAAAGTATTAAATAAATATCATAAATACATTGTTAGTTCTTGGATTGGCTAGAATTTTGGTAAAACAAAGTTGTTCAATGTTGATGTCACATGGGTGATGTCTTAACATTGAGTCTTAACATTGGATAATGTTAAGTGTTTAAGTAGTTGAAGTTTTGAAGTCTGATGTCACATGCGATGTCATGACATCAGATATGCAGATCATTAAAACATCAGGTTTGAGATGTTTTTAGGGTTAAGCATATTAGCTGGATTTTGGAAGAGCTGTTAGAGTTATTGGATGCGAATATCTTGGAGGAGATATTTTCTGTTGCAAACAGATTTGATGCAGATTTGTAGGAGTGTTTAAAGGCTGAAGATTTAAGAAGATTTTGAGAGAAAATCTATTTTGAAGATTCAGTTTTAAATAACAAATCAGGTCAGATATTGTAGCAGGTCCAAGCCCAAATCAAATAGCTATATAAAGCGCATCAATCCTGAAGGAAAAGAAACGAAGATAGAGAGCATATACTGAGTGTCAATCATTGTCTTTGTACGAATATTTTGAAAACCATTCTAGGTTGAATTGGTGAGTTGTAAGGTGTACTCTCTTAGAGCTGTGAAGCAAGAGAGTGTTGTTACTTGATCAAAGCTTGTAAGTAGGATCAAGGTGTTTCTCAAAGTGTGATCTTTGAGGTGTTTTAGGAAGTGAGTAGTGTTCTCATACCTAAGTGGTCTCTTGGGTAGAAAGTTCATTAGGTAGAGATTAAGTTTAGGAGATGTCAACTGGGTTGTTGAGTCTGTAAATTAATTCTACTAATAGTGAAATTCCTTCCTGGCTTGGTAGCCCCCAGAGTAAGTTGTTTAACTGAACTGGGTGAACAATTCTTTGTGTACTCTTCTGTTGTTTTATATTGTCCATTGCAGAGTGTGTTGTTGTGACATCACACGTAACATCACATATCTGGTACCAGAATTTCAATTGGTATCAGAGCAGGCATCCTGCTCTGCATCTGGGCGAGATCTAGGGCTGATACTTTCTGGTAAGATGGACAAGGAAGTTGGTGGATTTGTGAATAGACCCCCTATTCTGGATGGCTCTAATTATGATTATTGGAAGCCAAGGATGATTACCTTTTTGAAATCCTTGGACAACAGGGCTTGGAAGGCTATCATAAAAGAATGGAAAGCACCTGTTGTTGTTGAGAAAGATGATGTTGGGAAAGAAAAAGAAGGAAGCTCAAAACTGAAACCTGAAGAAGAATGGACCAAGGAAGAAGATGAGCTTGCCCTTGGTAATTCTAAAGCTCTAAATTCTATTTTCAATGGAGTTGATAAGAACATCTTCCGGTTGATCAACACCTGTGAAGTTGCTAAGGAAGCTTGGGACATCTTAAAGACTACTCATGAAGGAACCTCAAAGGTTAAGATGCCAAGACTTCAACTTCTGACATCAAAGTTTGAAAGTCTAAAGATGAAGGAAGATGAAACTATTCATGATTTTCACATGAGTATTCTTGAGCTATCTAATGCCTCTAGTGCTCTTGGAGAAAAGATGACTGAAGAAAAGCTGGTGAGGAAAATCCTTAGGTCCCTTCCCAAGAGATATAAGATGAAGGTGACTGCAATTGAAGAAGCTCAAGACATCAGCAAAATGAGGGTTGATGAGCTTATTGGATCTCTTCAAACTTTTGAGTTAGGATTGAATGAGGAGGAACCTAAAAAGAAGACCAAGAGTATAGCCTTGGTATCTAACACTCAAGAAGAGAAGAAAGGGAATGATGCTGAGTCTCAGGAGGAGCTGTCCCAGGCCATTGTCTTGCTGGGAAGACAGTTTAATAAGGTTATGAAAAGGATAAATAGGAGTTATAATCCTAATGTCAAGAACATCACATCTGACACCAACAGATCAGGAGATCAGGGGAAGAAAACTAGTGATGAAGAAAAGTCCAATAAGGGAGTCCAATGCTATGAGTGTGAAGGGTATGGTCATGTCAAGAAGGAATGTCCTACTTATCTCAAAAAGCAGAAAAAGGGGTTATCTGCTTCCTGGTCTGATAGTGAAAGTGAATCTGAAGATGAATCAGCTAAGCTTGTTAGAGCTATGATTGGGGTTTGTGAGTCAGATGATGATTCGTGTGATGATGAGGCTCCTTATGAAGAGCTTGCCGCCTCTTATAAAGAACTGTGCATGAGAAGTGAACAAGTGTGTCTTGAAGGAGAGAAGCTGAAGAAAACCATAGTGTAGTTAGAGGCTGAAAAGACTGAACTTGAAAATGAAGTCAGTATGCTTAACTCTAAATTGGATTCTATGACCAAAACTGTCAGAATGTTGAACAATGGTACTGATGCTCTAGACAAAATTCTTAGTATTGGGAAAATTACTGGAGACAAAAGTGCCTTGGGATTCAACAATGTTGCATCTTCTGATGATGGTATTACCAGTTCCAAACCTTTGATGTTAAAACAGATGTTTAAACATCCTGACAGGAGTCCTTCTAGGAAGAAATTCAGGTGCTGGAGATGTCATCACTGTGGGCGTTTTGGACACATAAAGGCCTATTATTATAAGTTACATGGGTATCCTCAGAAGGCACATCAGTATACTCCCACACAGAAGTTTCCCATAGGTAATCAGGCTTTGAATTCTAAGAAGCAATGGGTTCCAAAAGGTAAAGTTACCAGCTTAATAGCTCACACCTCTCTTAGGGTTTCCACCAAAAAAGACTGGTACTTTGATAGTGGGTGTTCAAGATACATGACAGGAGTTAAAAATTTGTTGGTAGATGTTAAGCTTCAGTCTTCAGGCCATGTTACATTTGGTGATGGTGTTAAAGGAGAAATCAAGGGGATGGGAAAGCTGAATTATGCTGGTGCTCCTATACTAGATGATGTTCTACTTGTCAAAGGGTTGATAGCTAACTTGATCAGTATTAGTCAACTTTGTGATCAAGGATTCAAAGTAGACTTTAAAAAATCTGAGTGCAACATCACAAATGAGAAAGGAGAAGTCATCATGAAGGGTGTTAGGTCTAAGGACAACTATTATCTATGGCTGCAACAAGACTCAAGTACCTCAAAATGTGTGTTTGCTAGAGATGATGAAGTTAAAATTTGGCATCAAAAGTTGGGACATCTTCATCTGAAGGGAATGAAGAGAATAATATCCTCAGAAGTTGTCAGAGGAATTCCTAAACTCAATATTGAAGAGGGAAGAGTTTGTGGAGATTGTCAAATAGGGAAGCAGACCAAGGTGTCACATCAGAAGCTTCAACATAACACCACTTCCAAAGTTTTGGAACTTCTTCATATGGACTTGATGGGACCTATGCAGGTAGAAAGTCTAGGAGGGAAGAAGTATGCTTATGTTGTTGTAGATGACTATTCTAGGTACACCTGGGTGAGCTTCATTAAAGACAAATCAGAGGTGTTTGATGTTTTCAAAGATCTTCGTCAAAGACTCCAAAGGGAAAAGGAAAGTAATGTTATTAGAATAAGGAGTGATCATGGAAGAGAGTTTGAAAATAGCAAGTTTGCTGAATATTGTTCTGCTGAAGGCATAAGTCATGAGTTCTCTTCTCCAATCACTCCTCAGCAAAATGGAGTTATTGAAAGGAAGAATAGAACTATTCAAGATTCTGCTAGGGCAATGATTCATGCCAAAAAGCTTCCTTACCATTTATGGGCTGAAGCTATGAACACTGCTTGCTATATTCACAACAGAGTTACTTTGAGAAGGGGCACTTCAGCTACTCTGTATGAACTATGGAAAGGAAGAAAGCCAAATGTGAAGTACTTTCATGTTTCTGGAAGCAAATGTTACATCTTGTTAGATCGTGAACAGAGGAGAAAATTGGATCCTAAAAGTGATGAGGGAATCTTTCTAGGATACTCTACAAATAGCAGAGCTTACAGGGTTTTCAAATCCAGAACAAAGGTTATGATGGAGTCTATAAATGTGGTGATTGATGACATTGATAAGCAGGAAGATGCTGATGTCCTGGATGATGTTGAAACATCAGTTGAAGAAGTCACAGAAGAAACTGAAGACAGAAGTGGGTCTCCTAGTCAAGTTGATGCTCAACCTGAACCCGAACAATCTAATAAAGAACCATCTATTAGAGTGCTAAAGGACTATCCCAGGGAGCTTATCATAGGTGATCCTAAGTCAAGGGTTAGCACTAGATCAAGGGAGGTTGTGTCAAATTCTTGCTTTGTTTCTAAAATTGAGCCCAAGAATGTCAAAGAAGCCTTGACTGATGAGTTCTGGATTAATGCCATGCATAAAGAGCTGGAACAATTCAAAAGGAATGAAGTGTGGGATCTTGTACCAAGGCCTGATGAAGTTAATGTGATTGGCACCAAGTGGATTTACAAGAATAAATCTGATGAACAAGGAGTGGTCACAAGAAACAAGGCCAGATTAGTTGCTCAGGGATACACTCAGGTTGAAGGAATTGATTATGATGAAACCTTTGCTCCTGTGGCAAGACTGGAATCTATCAGATTGCTCTTAGGGGTGGCTTGTAATTTCAAATTCTAGCTTTTTCAGATGGATGTTAAGAGTGCCTTCTTGAATGGTTACTTAAATGAAGAGGTGTATGTTGATCAACCAAAAGGATTTATTAATCCAACATTTCCTGACCATGTGTACAAACTAAGGAAAGCTCTATATGGTTTGAAGCAAGCACCAAGATCTTGGTATGAAAGGCTTACTGAATTCCTGGTTGTGAATGGCTACAGAAAATGAGGGATTGACAAGACTTTGTTTGTTAAAGAGGATTCTGAAGTATGTGAATGGGACTAGTGACTATGGAATGCTTTACAGTCATGGATCAGGCACTGAGTTATGTGGTTTTTGTGATGCTGATTGGGCAGGGAGTGCTGATGATAGAAAAAGTACTTCAGGAGGGTGCTTCTTCTTAGGGAATAATCTGATATCTTGGTTTAGTAAAAAGCAGAACTGTGTGTCTCTTTCTACTGCTGAAGCTGAGTACATAGCAGCAGGGAGTAGTTGTTCTCAACTTGTTTGGATGAAGCAGATGTTAATAGAATACAATGTCAAGCAAGATGTCATGACATTGTACTGTGATAATTTGAGTGCTATCAATATCTCTAAGAATCCTATTCAACATAGCAGAACTAAGCATATTGATAAAAGGCATCATTTTATAAGAGATTTGGTTGAAGACAAAGTAGTTGCTTTGGAACATGTTGCTACAGATAAACAATTAGCTGACATTTTTACTAAAGCCTTAGATGTAAATCAATTTGAAAGTCTAAGAAGCAAACTGGGAATTTGCATTTATGAGGATTAGGTGTGCTGGAAGATGTATTTGTGCAGTTATGATATGAAAACAACATTTTATTTAACTGCTGAAAGCATACAAGATTGGATTTTGGTACATCAATAGCAATATCTAAAGATTGTCCCAGCCCCCTGCATCAAGAAAAGTTTTCCAATCTTCATCCCATTCATCATCAGAAGCATGGTGCTGCACTGGAGGTTTCTTGATGGTTTTTGTCTTTGTTGGTTTTCTTGTTCTTGTTGCTCCTGAAGAAGTTTCAGTGTTGTCTGTGTTTTGCTCTTCTTCTTCAGTGGATCTGGTTTCTTGTCCTCCTGCTTGAGGTTCTTTGTTGCATCTTTGGAGTTTGATTGGCTCATTCTTGGTTGCTGTGTGGTGCTGCTAGAAGGAAGAAGGCTTGTTTTTATAATGCAAACAAGGAGCATTGTTTGTATCGCCCGACCAGTCAAGGTGTTGGAACTTGTTTTTTTTTGGGGAAAGCTTGGTGTTTGACTGTGTCATTTATTTTGTCAGGACATTGTGTTTGGTGATTGTCCAATTGTGGCTAAAAAGGGGGAGAGTTAGCCTAGCCTTTGTGTGTAAAGTGTGACCTATCTCAGTTCTGGTGTGGTGCAGATGTTGAGGGGGAGTGTGCATGTTGAGCAGCTGTTTATGCTGGTTCTGGTTTTGAGGGGGAGTTTGCCCTTTGTTGATAGGTGGTGTGCAGTATTTTGAAGTGGGAGCTGTTTGTTTTAAAAATTTTATCCGCTGCTAAAGTCTCTAATGTTGCAGAGATTGTTTTAGCCAAAATTAGCCAAAGGGGGAGATTGTTAGTTCTTGGATTGGCTAGAATTTTGGTAAAACAAAGTTGTTCAATGTTGATGTCACGTGGGTGATGTCTTAACATTGAGTCTTAACATTGGATAATGTTAAGTGTTTAAGTTGTTGAAGTTTTGAAGTCTGATGTCACATGCGATGTCTTGACATTAGATAAGCAGATCATTAAAACATCAGGTTTGAGATGTTTTTAGGGTTAAGCGTATTAGCTGGATTTTGGGAGAGCTGTTAGAGTTATTGGATGCGAATATCTTGGAGGAGATATTTCTGTTGTAAACAGATTTGATGCAGATTTGTAGGAGTGTTTAAAGGCTGAAGATTTAAGAAGATTTTGAGAGAAAATCTGTTTTGAAGATTCAGTTTTAAATAACAAATCAAGTCAGATATTGTAGCAGGTCCAAGCCCAAATCAAATAGCTATATAAAGCGCATCAATCCTAAAGGAAAAGAAACGAAGATAGAGAGCATAGACTGAGTGTCAATCATTGTCTTTGTACGAGTATTTTGTAAACCATTCTAGGTTGAATTGGTGAGTTGTAAGGTGTACTCTCTTAGAGCTGTGAAGCAAGAGAGTGTTGTTACTTGAACAAAGCTTGTAAGCAGGATCAAGGTGCTTCTCAAAGTGTGATCTTTGAGGTGTTTTAGGAAGTGGGTAGTGTTCTCATACCTAAGTGGTCTCTTAGGTAGAAAGTTCATTAAGTAGAGATTAAGTTTAGGAGATGTCAACTGGGTTGTTGAGTCTGTAAATTAATTCTACTAATAGTAAAATTCCTTCCTGGCTTGGTAGCCCCCAGAGTAAGTTATTTAACTGAACTGGACGAACAATTCTTTGTGTACTCTTCTGTTGTTTTATATTGTCCGTTGCAGAGTGTGTTGTTGTGACATCACACGTAACATCACATATTTGGTACCAGAATTTCATACATGAAATGGGGAAGGGTTTCAGCATTTTCAGCAAAGATATTAACAACTATACAAGTATCGCGATATGTTTCGTCGATCAATCTTAAAGTACAACAGTGATCTGCAGAAATTATTCAAGCCACATGAAATTATAACATGATGATACTTACCTCTAAAACTGGCTGAGAAAACACTTGAAGGATGAGTGAAACTGGCTCAGAAAATGCCTACAGAAATCAATAGTCAATCTACTACCGTAGAAGGAAATGGCAGCCGTAAGACCGGACTTGTTATCGTCATTCACAATGAAAATTGAAAGGTACACAAGTGGATGAAATATATTCAAACCAAATAGCAGTGATGATTGTAAAGAGAAGATAGGTCGCTCTCAAAGAACGGTGGCTCAGAAAACAACTTCAGAAATCATTAGTCAATGTAATACCATAGAAGAAAATGGCAGCCGTAAGACGAGACTTTTTCTCATCATTGCTAGTGAAAATTGAGAATGATGAAAATTACCAATGGGTCTAGTTGTTTTGGGGAGACCAAACACAAGAACAATGGGTTTGATGTTAAGCTCCCAGATAATGCTAGAAAACTAAGCCCAAATCGTTTAAAACAGATTGTACAATAACGTTACAACGCTGATTTATATCTCTAGCTGCAGCAACATGGGGAAGGCTTTCAGCATTTTCAGCAAAGATATTAACAGCCATACGAGTATCGTGATGTGTTTCGTCGATCAATTTTAGAGTACAACAGTGATCTGCAGACATAATTCAAGCTACATCAAATTATAACATGATGATACTTACCTCTAAAACTGGCCCAGAAAACACATGAAGGATGCGAAAAACTGGCTCAGAAAACTCATTCAGAAATCAATAGTCAATCTACTACCATAGAAGAAAATGGCAGCCGTAAGATCGGACTAGTTATCATCATTGCCAGTGAAAATTGAAAGGTACACAAGTGGATGAAATATATTCAAACCAAATAGCAGTCATGATTGTCAAGAGAAGAAAGAAGACTCTCAAATTCACCTTCTGCATTGTATTCATTTCTGGTTGATTATATAAAATAAATAATAATTGAAGAAAATGAATTCAAGTTACATTAAAATCCGTAATCGTACAATACCTACATGAATCTGAAAATTGACCAACTAATTTAAAAACACTCACAAGTCGAGGATGCTTCCCTGAACCACGAGAAGTAGCTAAGGAAAAAAAATCACAATGGCTATGATGTTAAGATATTAACAACCATATTACAATTAGAGAAAAAAATCACAATATAAATAAGGAATCAATATAGTTCTAACAAAACACAACACAAACAGCTGATTGTTGCAAATAACACGCTTGCCACAACAGTTCTTGTTTCCATAATCCTCAATTCCAATAACATAATTTTTAGATTAAATGAAGGAACCATATTCGAGGAATGAGTCATACTCACATGCAATAACTTGTAATAGTCACTCAACTCATTGACATACTCACATCGAAACACTGATCTATAGACTTTATTCAAGAATCATCTAATTATAACATGGAGATACTTCCCACTAAATTAAAAAAAAATCATATATTTTGATCAAAATCGAAGTATTAAATAAAAATCATAAATAGATGAAATGGGGAAGGGTTTCAGCATTTTCAGCAAAGATATTAACAACCATACGAGTATCGTGATGTGTTTCGTCGATCAATCTTTGAGTACAACAGTGATCTGCAGAAATTATTCAAGCAATATGAAATTATAACATAATGATACTTACCTCTAAAACTGGCTCAGAAAACACTTAAAGGATGAGTGAAACTGGCTCAGATAACACCTTCAGAAATCAATAGGTAATCTACTTACGTAGAAGGAAATGGCAGCCGTAGGACCGGACTTGTTATCGTCATTGTTAGTGAAAATTGAAAGGTACACAAGTGGATGAAATATATTAAAAAAAAATAATAGTCATGATTGTAAAGAGAAGATAGGTCACTCTCAAAGAACGGTGGCTCAGAAAACAACTTCAGAAATCATTAGTCAATGTAATACCATAGAAGAAAATGGCAGCCGTACAATTATAACATGTTGATACTTACCTCTAAAATTGGCTTAGAAAATCCGTGAAGGATGAGTAAAACTGGCTATGAAAACACACTCAGAAATCAATAGTCAATCTACTACGATAGAAGAAAATGGCAGCCGTAAGACCGGACTTGTAATCATCATTGCCACTGAAAATTGAAAGGTACACAAGTGGATGTAATATATTCAAACCAAAGAGTAGTCATGATTGTCAAGAGACGAAAGGTGACTCTCAAATTCACATTCTGCATTGTATTCATTTCTGGTTGATTAGATAAAACAAATAATAATTGAAGAAAATGAATTCAAGTTACATTAAAAGCCGAAATCGTATAATACATGCAGGAATCTGAAAATTGACCAACCAATTTAAAAACACTCACAAGTCGAGGATGCTTCCCAGAAACACGATTAGTAGCTAAGAGAAAATAATCACAATGGCTATGATGTGAAAATATTAACAACCATATGAAAATTAGAGAAAAAAATCACAACATAAATAAGGAATCAATATAGTTCTAACAAAACACAACACAAACATCTGATTGTTGCAAATTACATGCTTACCACAACAGTTCTTGTTTCCATAATCCTCAAATCCAACGACATCATTTTTAGATTAAATAAAGGAACCCGATTCGAGGAATGAGTCATACTCACATCCAATAACTTGTAATAATCACTCAGCTCATTCACATAATCACATCCAAACACTTATATGCAGACTTTATTCAAGCATCATCAAATTATAACATGGAGATATTTACCACTAAACTGAAAAAAAAATCATATATTTTGATCAAAATCGAAGTATTAAATGAAAATCATAAATACATGAAATGGGGAAGTGTTTAAGCATTTTCAGCAAAGATATTAACAACCATACGAGTATCGTGATGTGTTTCGTCGATCAATCTTAGAGTACAACAGTGATCTGCAGACATTATTCATGCAACATCAAATTATAACATGACGATACATACCTTAAAAACTGGCTCAGAAAACACTTGAAGGATGAGTGAAACTGGCATAGAAAACGCCTTCAGAAATCAATAGTCAATCTACTACCATAGAAGAAAGTGGTAGACGTAAGACCAGACTTGTTATCATCATTGCCAGTGTAAATGGAAAGGTACACAAGTGGATGAAATATATTCAAACCAAATAACAGTCATGATTGTAAAGAGAAGATAGGTCACTCTCTAAGAACAGTGGCTCAGAAAACAACTTCAAAAATCATTAGTCAATGTAATACCATAGAAGAAAATGGCAGCCGTAAGATTATAACATGATGATACTTACCTCTAAAACTGGCTCAGAAAACCCTTGAAGGATGAGTAAAACTGGCTATGAAAACACATTTAGAAATCAATAGTCAATCTACTATGAGAGAAGAAAATGGCAGCCGTAAGACCAGACTTGTTATCATCATTGCCACTGAAAATTGAAAGGTACACAAGTGGATGAAATATATTCAAACCAAAGAGCAGTCATGATTGTCAAGAGAAGAAAGGTGACTCTCAAATTCACCTTCTGCATTGTATTCATTTCTGGTTGATTAGATAAAACAAATAATAATTGAAGAAAATGAATTCAAGTTACATTAAAAGCCGAAATCGTATAATACATGCAGGAATCTGAAAATTGACCAACCAATTTAAAAACACTCACAAGTCGAGGATGCTTCCCAGAACCATGAGTAGTAGCTAAGAGAAAATGATCACAATGGCTATGATGTTAAAATATTAACAACCATATGAAAATTAGAGAAAAAAATCACAACATAAATAAGGAATCAATATAGTTCTAACAAAACACAACACAAACATCTGATTGTTGCAAATAACATGCTTACCACAACAGTTCTTGTTTCCATAATCCTCAATTCCAACGGCATCATTTTTAGATTAAATAAAGGAACCCGATTCGAGGAATGAGTCATACTCACATCCAATAACTTGTAATAATCACTCAGCTCATTCACATACTAACATCCAAACACTTATATGCAGACTTTATACAAGCATCATCAAATTATAACATGGAGATATTTACCACTAAATTAAAAAAAAAAATCATATATTTTGATCAAAATCGAAGTATTAAATGAAAATCATAAATACATGAAATGGGGAAGTGTTTAAGCATTTTCAGCAAAGATATTAACAACCATACGAGTATCGTGATGTGTTTCGTCGATCAATCTTAGAGTACAACAGTGATCTGCAGACATTATTCAAGCAACATCAAATTATAACATGACGATACATACCTTAAAAACTGGCTCAGAAAACACTTGAAGGATGAGTGAAACTGGCTCAGATAACACCTTCAGAAATCAATAGGTAATCTACTTACGTAGAAGGAAATGGCAGGCGTAAGACCGGACTTGTTATCATCATTGCCAGTGAAAATTGAAAGGTACACAAGTGGATGAAATATATTCAAACCAAATAACAGTCATGGTTGTAAAGAGAATATAGGCCACTCTCAAAGAACGGTGGCTCAGAAAACAACTTCAGAAATCATTAGTCAATGTAATACAATAGAAGAAAATGGCAGCCGTAAGATTATAACATGATGATACTTACCTCTAAAACTGGCTCAGAAAACCCTTGAAGGATGAGTAAAACTGGCTATGAAAACACATTTAGAAATCAATAGTCAATCTTCTACGATAGAAGAAAATGGCAGCCGTAAGACCGGACTTGTAATCATCATTGCCACTGAAAATTGAAAGGTACACAAGTGGATGCAATATATTCAAACCAAAGAGCAGTCATGATTGTCAAGAGAAGAAAGGTGACTCTCAAATTCACCTTCTGCATTGTATTCATTTCTGGTTGATTTGATAAAACAAATAATAATTGAAGAAAATGAATTCAAGTTACATTAAAAGCCGAAATCGTATAATACATGCAGGAATCTGAAAATTGACCAACCAATTTAAAAACACTCACAAGTCGAGGATGCTTCCCAGAACCATGAGTAGTAGCTAAGAGAAAATGATCACAATGGCTATGATGTTAAAATATTAACAACCATATGAAAATTAGAGAAAAAAATCACAACATAAATAAGGAATCAATATAGTTCTAACAAAACACAACACAAACATCTGATTGTTGCAAATAACATGCTTACCACAACCGTTCTTGTTTCCATAATCCTCAATTCCAACGGCATCATTTTTAGATTAAATAAAGGAACCCGATTCGAGGAATGAGTCATACTCACATCCAATAACTTGTAATAATCACTCAGCTCATTCACATACTAACATCCAAACACTTATATGCAGACTTTATACAAGCATCATCAAATTATAACATGGAGATATTTACCACTAAATTAAAAAAAAAATCATATATTTTGATCAAAATCGAAGTATTAAATGAAAATCATAAATACATGAAATGGGGAAGTGTTTAAGCATTTTCAGCAAAGATATTAACAACCATACGAGTATCGTGATGTGTTTCGTCGATCAATCTTAGAGTACAACAGTGATCTGCAGACATTATTCAAGCAACATCAAATTATAACATGACGATACATACCTAAAAAACTGGCTCAGAAAACACTTGAAGGATGAGTGAAACTGGCTCAGATAACACCTTCAGAAATCAATAGGTAATCTACTTACGTAGAAGGAAATGGCAGGCGTAAGACTGGACTTGTTATCATCATTGCCAGTGAAAATCGAAAGGTACACAAGTGGATGAAATATATTCAAACCAAATAACAGTCATGGTTGTAAAGAGAATATAGGCCACTCTCAAAGAACGGTGTCTCAGAAAACAACTTCAAAAATCATTAGTCAATGTAATACAATAGAAGAAAATGGCAGCCGTAAGATTATAACATGATGATACTTACCTCTAAAACTGGCTCAGAAAACCCTTGAAGGATGAGTAAAACTGGCTATGAAAACACATTTAGAAATCAATAGTCAATCTTCTACGATAGAAGAAAATGGCAGCCGTAAGACCGGACTTGTAATCATCATTGCCACTGAAAATTGAAAGGTACACAAGTGGATGAAATATATTCAAACCAAAGAGCAGTCATGATTGTCAAGAGAAGAAAGGTGACTCTCAAATTCACCTTCTGCATTGTATTCATTTCTGGTTGATTAGATAAAACAAATAATAATTGAAGAAAATGAATTCAAGTTACATTAAAAGCCGAAATCGTATAATACATGCAGGAATCTGAAAATTGACCAACCAATTTAAAAACACTCACAAGTCGAGGATGCTTCCCAGAACCATGAGTAGTAGCTAAGAGAAAATGATCACAATGGCTATGATGTTAAAATATTAACAACCATATGAAAATTAGAGAAAAAAATCACAACATAAATAAGGAATCAATATAGTTCTAACAAAACACAACACAAACATCTGATTGTTGCAAATAACATGCTTACCACAACCGTTCTTGTTTCCATAATCCTCAATTCCAACGGCATCATTTTTAGATTAAATAAAGGAACCCGATTCGAGGAATGAGTCATACTCACATCCAATAACTTGTAATAATCACTCAGCTCATTCACATACTAACATCCAAACACTTATATGCAGACTTTATACAAGCATCATCAAATTATAACATGGAGATATTTACCACTAAATTAAAAAAAAAATCATATATTTTGATCAAAATCGAAGTATTAAATGAAAATCATAAATACATGAAATGGGGAAGTGTTTAAGCATTTTCAGCAAAGATATTAACAACCATACGAGTATCGTGATGTGTTTCGTCGATCAATCTTAGAGTACAACAGTGATCTGCAGACATTATTCAAGCAACATCAAATTATAACATGACGATACATACCTAAAAAACTGGCTCAGAAAACACTTGAAGGATGAGTGAAACTGGCTCAGATAACACCTTCAGAAATCAATAGGTAATCTACTTACGTAGAAGGAAATGGCAGGCGTAAGACTGGACTTGTTATCATCATTGCCAGTGAAAATTGAAAGGTACACAAGTGGATGAAATATATTCAAACCAAATAACAGTCATGGTTGTAAAGAGAATATAGGCCACTCTCAAAGAACGGTGTCTCAGAAAACAACTTCAAAAATCACTAGTCAATGTAATACAATAGAAGAAAATGGCAGCCGTAAGATTATAACATGATGATACTTACCTCTAAAACTGGCTCAGAAAACCCTTGAAGGATGAGTAAAACTGGCTATGAAAACACATTTAGAAATCAATAGTCAATCTTCTACGATAGAAGAAAATGGCAGCCGTAAGACCGGACTTGTAATCATCATTGCCACTGAAAATTGAAAGGTACACAAGTGGATGAAATATATTCAAACCAAAGAGCAGTCATGATTGTCAAGAGAAGAAAGGTGACTCTCAAATTCACCTTCTGCATTGTATTCATTTCTGGTTGATTAGATAAAACAAATAATAATTGAAGAAAATGAATTCAAGTTACATTAAAAGCCGAAATCGTATAATACATGCAGGAATCTGAAAATTGACCAACCAATTTAAAAACACTCACAAGTCGAGGATGCTTCCCAGAACCATGAGTAGTAGCTAAGAGAAAATGATCACAATGGCTATGATGTTAAAATATTAACAACCATATGAAAATTAGAGAAAAAAATCACAACATAAATAAGGAATCAATATAGTTCTAACAAAACACAACACAAACAACTGATTGTTGCAAATAACATGCTTACCACAACCGTTCTTGTTTCCATAATCCTCAATTCCAACGGCATCATTTTTAGATTAAATAAAGGAACCCGATTCGAGGAATGAGTCATACTCACATCCAATAACTTGTAATAATCACTCAGCTCATTCACATACTAACATCCAAACACTTATATGCAGACTTTATACAAGCATCATCAAATTATAACATGGAGATATTTACCACTAAATTAAAAAAAAAATCATATATTTTGGTCAAAATCGAAGTATTAAATGAAAATCATAAATACATGAAATGGGGAAGTGTTTAAGCATTTTCAGCAAAAATATTAACAACCATACGAGTATCGTGATGTGTTTCGTCGATCAATCTTAGAGTACAACAGTGATCTGCAGACATTATTCAAGCAACATCAAATTATAACATGACGATACATACCTTAAAAACTGGCTCAGAAAACACTTGAAGGATGAGTGAAACTGGCTCAGAAAACACCTTTAGAAATCAATAGTCAATCTACTACCATAGAAGAAAGTGGCAGGCGTAAGACCGGACTTGTTATCATCATTGCCAGTGAAAATTGAAAGGTACACAAGTGGATGAAATATATTCAAACCAAATAACAGTCATGGTTGTAAAGAGAATATAGGCCACTCTCAAAGAACGGTGGCTCAGAAAACAACTTCAGAAATCATTAGTCAATGTAATACAATAGAAGAAAATGGCAGCCGTAAGATTATAACATGATGATACTTACCTCTAAAACTGGCTCAGAAAACCCTTGAAGGATGAGTAAAACTGGCTATGAAAACACATTTAGAAATCAATAGTCAATCTTCTACGATAGAAGAAAATGGCAGCCGTAAGACCGGACTTGTAATCATCATTGCCACTGAAAATTGAAAGGTACACAAGTGGATGCAATATATTCAAACCAAAGAGCAGTCATGATTGTCAAGAGAAGAAAGGTGACTCTCAAATTCACCTTCTGCATTGTATTCATTTCTGGTTGATTTGATAAAACAAATAATAATTGAAGAAAATGAATTCAAGTTACATTAAAAGCCGAAATCGTATAATACATGCAGGAATCTGAAAATTGACCAACCAATTTAAAAACACTCACAAGTCGAGGATGCTTCCCAGAACCATGAGTAGTAGCTAAGAGAAAATGATCACAATGGCTATGATGTTAAAATATTAACAACCATATGAAAATTAGAGAAAAAAATCACAACTTAAATAAGGAATCAATATAGTTCTAACAAAACACAACACAAACATTTGATTGTTGCAAATAACATGCTTACCACAACCGTTCTTGTTTCCATAATCCTCAATTCCAACGGCATCATTTTTAGATTAAATAAAGGAACCCGATTCGAGGAATGAGTCATACTCACATCCAATAACTTGTAATAATCACTCAGCTCATTTACATACTAACATCCAAACACTTATATGCAGACTTTATACAAGCATCATCAAATTATAACATGGAGATATTTACCACTAAATTAAAAAAAAAATCATATATTTTGATCAAAATCGAAGTATTAAATGAAAATCATAAATACATGAAATGGGGAAGTGTTTAAGCATTTTCAGCAAAGATATTAACAACCATACGAGTATCGTGATGTGTTTCGTCGATCAATCTTAGAGTACAACAGTGATCTGCAGACATTATTCAAGCAACATCAAATTATAACATGACGATACATACCTAAAAAACTGGCTCAGAAAACACTTGAAGGATGAGTGAAACTGGCTCAGATAACACCTTCAGAAATCAATAGGTAATCTACTTACGTAGAAGGAAATGGCAGGCGTAAGACTGGACTTGTTATCATCATTGCCAGTGAAAATTGAAAGGTACACAAGTGGATGAAATATATTCAAACCAAATAACAGTCATGGTTGTAAAGAGAATATAGGCCACTCTCAAAGAACGGTGTCTCAGAAAACAACTTCAAAAATCATTAGTCAATGTAATACAATAGAAGAAAATGGCAGCCGTAAGATTATAACATGATGATACTTACCTCTAAAACTGGCTCAGAAAACCCTTGAAGGATGAGTAAAACTGGCTATGAAAACACATTTAGAAATCAATAGTCAATCTTCTACGATAGAAGAAAATGGCAGCCGTAAGACCGGACTTGTAATCATCATTGCCACTGAAAATTGAAAGGTACACAAGTGGATGAAATATATTCAAACCAAAGAGCAGTGATGATTGTCAAGAGAAGAAAGGTGACTCTCAAATTCACCTTCTGCATTGTATTCATTTCTGGTTGATTTGATAAAACAAATAATAATTGAAGAAAATGAATTCAAGTTACATTAAAAGTCGAAATCGTATAATACATGCAGGAATCTGAAAATTGACCAACCAATTTAAAAACACTCACAAGTCGAGGATGCTTCCCAGAACCATGAGTAGTAGCTAAGAGAAAATGATCACAATGGCTATGATGTTAAAATATTAACAACCATATGAAAATTAGAGAAAAAAATCACAACATAAATAAGGAATCAATATAGTTCTAACAAAACACAACACAAACATCTGATTGTTGCAAATAACATGCTTACCACAACCGTTCTTGTTTCCATAATCCTCAATTCCAACGGCATCATTTTTAGATTAAATAAAGGAACCCGATTCGAGGAATGAGTCATACTCACATCCAATAACTTGTAATAATCACTCAGCTCATTCACATACTAACATCCAAACACTTATATGCAGACTTTATACAAGCATCATCAAATTATAACATGGAGATATTTACCACTAAATTAAAAAAAAAATCATATATTTTGATCAAAATCGAAGTATTAAATGAAAATCATAAATACATGAAATGGGGAAGTGTTTAAGCATTTTCAGCAAAGATATTAACAACCATACGAGTATCGTGATGTGTTTCGTCGATCAATCTTAGAGTACAACAGTGATCTGCAGACATTATTCAAGCAACATCAAATTATAACATGACGATACATACCTAAAAAACTGGCTCAGAAAACACTTGAAGGATGAGTGAAACTGGCTCAGATAACACCTTCAGAAATCAATAGGTAATCTACTTACGTAGAAGGAAATGGCAGGCGTAAGACTGGACTTGTTATCATCATTGCCAGTGAAAATTGAAAGGTACACAAGTGGATGAAATATATTCAAACCAAATAACAGTCATGGTTGTAAAGAGAATATAGGCCACTCTCAAAGAACGGTGTCTCAGAAAACAACTTCAAAAATCATTAGTCAATGTAATACAATAGAAGAAAATGGCAGCCGTAAGATTATAACATGATGATACTTACCTCTAAAACTGGCTCAGAAAACCCTTGAAGGATGAGTAAAACTGGCTATGAAAACACATTTAGAAATCAATAGTCAATCTTCTACGATAGAAGAAAATGGCAGCCGTAAGACCGGACTTGTAATCATCATTGCCACTGAAAATTGAAAGGTACACAAGTGGATGAAATATATTCAAACCAAAGAGCAGTCATGATTGTCAAGAGAAGAAAGGTGACTCTCAAATTCACCTTCTGCATTGTATTCATTTCTGGTTGATTAGATAAAACAAATAATAATTGAAGAAAATGAATTCAAGTTACATTAAAAGCCGAAATCGTATAATACATGCAGGAATCTGAAAATTGACCAACCAATTTAAAAACACTCACAAGTCGAGGATGCTTCCCAGAACCATGAGTAGTAGCTAAGAGAAAATGATCACAATGGCTATGATGTTAAAATATTAACAACCATATGAAAATTAGAGAAAAAAATCACAACATAAATAAGGAATCAATATAGTTCTAACAAAACACAACACAAACATCTGATTGTTGCAAATAACATGCTTACCACAACCGTTCTTGTTTCCATAATCCTCAATTCCAACGGCATCATTTTTAGATTAAATAAAGGAACCCGATTCGAGGAATGAGTCATACTCACATCCAATAACTTGTAATAATCACTCAGCTCATTCACATACTAACATCCAAACACTTATATGCAGACTTTATACAAGCATCATCAAATTATAACATGGAGATATTTACCACTAAATTAAAAAAAAAATCATATATTTTGGTCAAAATCGAAGTATTAAATGAAAATCATAAATACATGAAATGGGGAAGTGTTTAAGCATTTTCAACAAAAATATTAACAACCATACGAGTATCGTGATGTGTTTCGTCGATCAATCTTAGAGTACAACAGTGATCTGCAGACATTATTCAAGCAACATCAAATTATAACATGACGATACATACCTTAAAAACTGGCTCAGAAAACACTTGAAGGATGAGTGAAACTGGCTCAGAAAACACCTTTAGAAATCAATAGTCAATCTACTACCATAGAAGAAAGTGGCAGGCGTAAGACCGGACTTGTTATCATCATTGCCAGTGAAAATTGAAAGGTACACAAGTGGATGAAATATATTCAAACCAAATAACAGTCATGGTTGTAAAGAGAATATAGGCCACTCTCAAAGAACGGTGGCTCAGAAAACAACTTCAGAAATCATTAGTCAATGTAATACAATAGAAGAAAATGGCAGCCGTAAGATTATAACATGATGATACTTACCTCTAAAACTGGCTCAGAAAACCCTTGAAGGATGAGTAAAACTGGCTATGAAAACACATTTAGAAATCAATAGTCAATCTTCTACGATAGAAGAAAATGGCAGCCGTAAGACCGGACTTGTAATCATCATTGCCACTGAAAATTGAAAGGTACACAAGTGGATGTAATATATTCAAACCAAAGAGCAGTCATGATTGTCAAGAGACGAAAGGTGATTCTCAAATTCACCTTCTGCATTATATTCATTTCAGGTTGATTAGATAAAACAAATAATAATTGAAGAAAATGAATTCAAGTTACATTAAAAGCCGAAATCGTATAATACATGCAGGAATCTGAAAATTGACCAACCAATTTAAAAACACTCACAAGTCGAGGATGCTTCCCAGAACCACGATTAGTAGCTAAGAGAAAATGATCACAATGGCTATGATGTTAAAATATTAACAACCATATGAAAATTCGAGAAAAAAATCACAACATAAATAAGGAATCAATATAGTTCTAACAAAACACAACACAAACATCTGATTGTTGCAAATAACATGCTTACCACAACAGTTCTTGTTTCCATAATCCTCAATTCCAACGACATCATTTTTAGATTAAATAAAGGAACCCGATTCGAGGAATGAGTCATACTCACATCCAATAACTAGTAATAATCACTCAGCTCATTCACATAATCACATCCAAACACTTATATGCAGACTTTATTCAAGCATCATCAAATTATAACACGGAGATATTTACCACTAAATTGAAAAAAAAATCATATATTTTGATCAAAATCGAAGTATTAAATGAAAATCATAAATACATGAAATGGGGAAGTGTTTAAGCATTTTCAGCAAAGATATTAACAACCATACGAGTATCGTGATGTGTTTCGTCGATCAATCTAAGGGTACAACAGTGATCTGCAGACATTATTCATGCAACATCAAATTATAACATGACGATACATACCTTAAAAACTGGCTCAGAAAACACTTGAAGGATGAGTGAAACTGGCTCAGAAAACACCTTTAGAAATCAATAGTCAATCTACTACCATAGAAGAAAGTGGCAGGCGTAAGACCAGACTTGTTATCATCATTGCCAGTGTAAATTGAAAGGTACACAAGTGGATGAAATATATTCAAACCAAATAACAGTCATGATTGTAAAGAGAAGATAGGTCACTCTCAAAGAACAGTGGCTCAGAAAACAACTTCAAAATTCATTAGTCAATGTAATACCATAGAAGAAAATGGCAGCCGTAAGATTATAACATGATGATACTTACCTCTAAAACTAGCTCAGAAAACCCTTGAAGGATGAGTAAAACTGGCTATGAAAACACATTTAGAAATCAATAGTCAGTCTACTACGATAGAAGAAAATGGCAGCCGTAAGACCGGACTTGTTATCATCATTGCCACTGAAAATTGAAAGGTACACAAGTGGATGAAATATATTCAAACCAAAGAGCAGTCATGATTGTCAAGAGAAGAAAGGTGACTCTCAAATTCATCTTCTCCATTGTATTCATTTCTGGTTGATTAGATAAAACAAATAATAATTGAAGAAAATGAATTCAAGTTACATTAAAAGCCGAAATCGTATAATACATGCAGGAATCTGAAAATTGACCAACCAATTTAAAAACACTCACAAGTCGAGGATGCTTCCCAGAACCATGAGTAGTAGCTAAGAGAAAATGATCACAATGGCTATGATGTTAAAATATTAACAACCATATGAAAATTAGAGAAAAAAATCACAACATAAATAAGGAATCAATATAGTTCTAACAAAACACAACACAAACATCTGATTGTTGCAAATAATATGCTTACCACAACCGTTCTTGTTTCCATAATCCTCAATTCCAACGACATCATTTTTAGATTAAATAAAGGAACCCGATTCGAGGAATGAGTCATACTCACATCCAATAACTTGTAATAATCACTCAGCTCATTCACATACTCACATCCAAACACTTATATGCAGAGTTTATACAAGCATCATCAAATTATAACATGGAGATATTTACCACTAAATTAAAAAAAAAAATCATATATTTTGATCAAAATCGAAGTATTAAATGAAAATCATAAATACATGAAATGGGGAAGTGTTTAAGCATTTTCAGCAAAGATATTAACAACCATACGAGTATCGTAATGTGTTTCGTCGATCAATCTTAGAGTACAACAGTGATCTACAGACATTATTCAAGCAACATCAAATTATAACATGACGATACATACCTTAAAAACTGGCTCAGAAAACACTTGAAGGATGAGTGAAACTGGCTCAGAAAACACCTTCAGAAATCAATAGTCAATCTACTACCATAGAAGAAAGTGGCAGGCGTAAGACCGGACTTGTTATCATCATTGCCTGTGAAAGTTGAAAGGTACACAAGTGGATGAAATATATTCAAACCAAATAACAGTCATGGTTGTAAAGAGAATATAGGTCACTCTCAAAGAACGGTGGCTCAGAAAACAACTTCAGAAATCATTAGTCAATGTAATACAATAGAAGAAAATGGCAGCCGTAAGATTATAACATGATGATACTTGTAACGCCCCGTTTTGCCAATTTTATTTTATTGAGTCGTTTTTTGATTATTTTATTATTATTTTATTGTAATTTCGACTTTTGTGTGAAAATGTGTTATTTTTAGTCGTGAATATATTTTATCGCGTTTTGGGATCGTTTGCGAGATATTTGAGTGTGGGGGTATTTTGGACATTTCATAGATATTTTTCATTAAGTTAGTAAGATAGAATTGGAAAGAGAGAAAATAGAGAGAAAGAAAGAAGAAAGAAGGGAAAAGAGAAGAAAAGAGGAGAAGAGAGAAATTGAAGAAAAGAGTGGAAAAATCATCAAGAGCAAGTTGTAAAGTCGATTTAATCGGGTAAGGGTGCGAAACTCGATTATATTATACTTGTGTATGGTTATGTATGTGTGGGTGTGGGTTTTGGTGGTGTTTTATAACTTTTGATTTTAGGTCGGATTGTGAGAATCGATGGTTTAACGGTTGGAAATCGATGTAAAGGTGGTAGTTTGCTTGTTGACATGATTAGAATAGGTTCTGATTGAAATATGTTGATTTGGAAATGGTTTGGGTTGGAAAATATCATTTTTGGGTTTTCAACAGCGCTGAAGGATTCTGAATTTTCGCAGGTTCGCCTAGCGAACCATTCAGCGAAGGGTAGCGAAGGTTCGCTACGGGCATTCGCCTAGCGAAGGCGTGAGCGAAGGTTCGCTAGAGTGTTCGCCTAGCGAACTTTGGTTGTTTTTGGCTCTGTTTGGTTCTGACTTGGTTCGCTGGAACATTCGCCTAGCGAAGGATCTAGCGAATGCTCGCGAGGGATGCTCGCCTAGCGAAGCAGCTAGCAAATGCTCGCGAGGGAGGTTCGCCCAGCGAACAGTGCTGTTCATGTAATTTTGTTTTCTGCATAACTTTTGATCTGTGATTCGGTTTGAGGCGTGGTTTGATGCGTTGGAAAGCCATTGAGCTGTACTTTCTTATTATGATGGTTTAGAATTTGTTAGCCGATTTTATTTTGTCGGTAAATGTGAATAGTGTCAATGGTCGACTTTTGTCGTTTTAATGGTGCATAATTGTCATGTATTATGCTATATGTGTGTGCTTTGGATATGTATGCCTTGTATGCTGTTGTGAGGATAAGTTGTGGCCGAAAGGCAAGAAATGCTAAGTGTTGTATTTGATGATTTATGCATGATTATGAATGTGTGCATGGATGCAATGTGAGTGTCATGAGTCATTGTATGCCAAGCATCATAATGTGCATTGTGGAAACGTCCTGAGAGACGATTTGATTCCTGAGGGAATATGCTATACCATCGTGTGCCTCGAAAATATGAGGCGATGCCTGAGGACTTAAAGCGATGGGTATAGACGATTGTGGGCTCCTTTGGAGACTTAAAGCAATCCTTAATGTCGTGTGCCTCGAAAATATGAGGCGATGCCTGAGGACCTAAAGCGACGGGTGAACATCGTAGGCCCGACGGGGAGTTACTTGAGATTCTCAGTAACGAGGGATGGTTCCAATAGTTCCTGAGTGAACTGATGATGAGACATGTGACATTGGAAGTCGGTACCGCATGGCATGTGCATAGAGTCGTTGTGTCGGTCTATGTGCATTGCATAAATAATGAATTAATTGTGTGTGAGTTTGTGAATGGGATTAATGAAATGGAATATGTGTGATTGTATTGTGAATGATTGATGTGCAGTGGTAATTGATACGTGTGAATTGTACTGTGTGTTGTTATAATTTATCTGTGTGCTTTGGTGGTGAGAATATGTTATTAGCGCATTTTTGTGTTAATATATAATTTTATGCAATTATATTATGGTTGTTTTTCTCACCCTTCTGCTGTTTTATAACGCTCTATGAGGCGTTGCAGATTAGAGCTACTAGAGGTATTCCTTTTTGTGAAGCGTTGCATCTTCATTATTTTGGTCGGTCGGCTCTGATATGTGACTCCGGGTAGTTAGGGTGGCCGCGTGCTATTATTTTGTATATCTGATGATATATTTTGGTTGTACATATGCTACCTGTTGTATGACAAATTGTTTATATGTGTATATGTATATATGTTAATCAGATTTTAGATTTTCCGCTTTAATTCTAATTTTTGAAAAGTGGGTGTAAGGAACAAAGTTTCCTCTGTATGATTGCTACCCCACAGTTGCATATCATTATGGGCAGGTGTTGTATGTTATGTGTATGTTTGGTTACTTTGATGTGATCCTCCCTTTCTATGCCATGATGTTTCAAATATACTCTGATCAATTTTCGAATTTTCTTTTACCGCCTTAATTGCGTGTTATTTGGGGGTATAGATTGGGGGCGTCACATTAAGTGGTATCAGAGCAGTCCGTGTCAGTTGTGTAGTTTGTGTCTGTTGTGTCTGGCATATTGGGCGAGTTGTGTTGAGCGAGTTGTTGTTTAACCATAGTTTCTGTGTTTAGACGAACAAAATATGGCTGGTCGTAATGATGCTGCTTTGGCTGCTGCGATGGAAGCGATGGCACGAGCTGTGCAGGGTGCACCGAATGCTGCCGGAAATGATGAGTTTAGAAAGAATAAGCCGCCGGTCTTTAAAGGGAAGCATGATTCGGATGGTGCGCAGTTGTGGTTGAAAGAGATTGAGAGGATTTTTAGGGTAATGGAGTGTGATGACGATGATGTTAAGGTGAGGCTGGGCACTCATATGTTACATGAAGAGGCTGATGATTGGTGGGTCAGTACTCGTCAGGTGTTGGAAGCTGAGGAGGAGGAAGAAGAGATCACTTGGAAGGTGTTTAGCCGAGAGTTTCTAAGGAAGTATTTTCCCGAGGATGTCCGAGGAAAGAAGGAGATTGAGTTTTTAGAGCTAAAACAAGGTAATATGTCGGTTATTGACTATACTGCTAAGTTTGTGGAACTTGTGCAGTTTTATCCTCATTATGTGGAAGCGACAGCTGAATTTTCAAAGTGTGTGAAGTATGAAAGTGGCTTGCGTCCTGAGATAAAGCAGGCGATTGGATATCAGAGGATTCAGAGGTTTACTGATTTGGTGGAATGCTGTAGGATTTATGATGAAGATAGTAAGGCTCGTTCTGCTCACTATAAAAGTGTAAGTGACAGGAAAGGGAAACAACAGTTCCGTGGTGGTCCGTATGTGTCACCGGCTGATAAAGGTAAACAAAGGGGTAATTTTAATCGAAGGTCAAGTGGAGGAGGTATGTCTAATGCTCCTAGGTGTTTTAAATGTGGTGAATTGGGTCATCGCCAGCATGAATGTAGGAAGAAGTCGAATAAGTGTTCTAATTGTGGTGGTATTGGGCATGTTTTAGCTGATTGTAAAAGGAAGAATGTAGTGAAGTGTTATAATTGTGGGGAACCTGGTCACATTAGTTCGAAGTGTCCTAATCCGAAGAAGGCTCAGACTAGTGGCAAAGTGTTTTCATTGGCGGGAACTCAGACTTCAAGTGCTGATCGTCTGATAAGAGGTACTTGCTTTATTAATAATATGCCTTTAATTTCTATTATTGATACTGGAGCGACTCATTCGTTTATTTCGTCTGAGTGCGCGGAACGTTTGAATCTTGGGTTGTCTTCGATTGATGGTGAGATGGTTATTGATACTCCAGCGATGGGGTCAGTAACAACTTCTTTGGTGTGTTTGAGTTGTCCTTTGACCATTTATGGTAAAGACTTTGTGATGGATTTGGTGTGTTTACCTTTGGAAGGTTTAGATGTGGTGTTGGGAATGAATTGGTTGCAATTCAATTGGGTGCACATTGATTGTTATCATAAGCTTGTAAGGTTTCCTTCTCTTGTGGAGGATGAAGACTCGAGTTTCTTGTCTACCAAAGAGTTGAAGAAACTTTTGGCGGATGAAGCTCAGTTGTTTGGATTATTTGCATCTTTGACTGTGGATAGTCAAGTTTCATTGGAAGTGTTTCCTGTTGTGTGCGAATTTCCTGAGGTGTTTCCTGTTGATATTTCAGATGTACCGCCAGAGAGAGAAGTTGAATTTTCGATAGATCTAGTTCCTGGTACTAGACCTGTTTCTATGGCACCTTATAGAATGTCGGCATCTGAATTGGTGGAGTTGAAAAAGCAGTTGAGTGAGTTGTTGGAAAAGAGGTTCGTGAGGCCAAGTGTTTCTCCTTGGGGTGCTCCAGTTTTGTTAGTGAAAAAGAAGGATGGGAGTATGCGATTATGTATTGATTATCGCCAGTTGAACAAAGTGACGATTAAGAACAAATATCCGCTTCCAAGGATTGATGATCTGATGGATCAGTTGGTTGGTGCTTGTGTGTTTAGTAAGATTGATTTGAGATCGGGGGTACCATCAGATAAGAGTGAAAGAAGAGGATATTCAGAAGACGGCCTTTAGAACACGTTACGATCATTATGAATATTCGGTGATGCCGTTCGGGGTTTCTAATGCGCCTGGTGTGTTTATGGAATACATGAATCGTATTTTCCACGAGCATTTGGATCGTTTTGTGGTGGTGTTTATTGATGATATTTTAATCTATTCTAAGTCTCGGGAAGAACATGCAGAGCATTTGCGTATTATTTTGCAGGTTTTGAAGGAAAGGAAGCTTTTTGCCAAATTGTCCAAGTGTGAATTCTGGTTGTCTGAGGTGAGTTTTCTTGGGCACGTAATTTCAGGTAATGGTATTGCAGTGGATCCATCTAAAGTAGAAGCAGTTCTACAATGGGAGGCTCCTAGATCCGTTACTGAAATTCGAAGCTTTTTGGGTTTGGCTGGTTATTACCGGAGGTTCATTGAAGGCTTTTCTAAGCTTGCTCTTCCTTTGACGCAGTTGACTTGTAAGGGCAAAGCATTCATTTGGGATATTCAATGTGAAGAGAGTTTCTGTGAGCTGAAGGAAAGATTGACGACAGCTCCGATTCTTATTTTACCTAATCCTAATGAACCATTTGTTGTGTATTGCGATGCTTCTTTAATTGGTTTGGGTGGTGTTTTGATGCAGGAAGGTAAAGTTATAGCTTATGCTTCAAGGCAGTTAAGAGTTCATGAGAAAAACTATCCTACTCATGATCTTGAATTAGCGGCTGTAGTTTTTATGTTGAAGATATGGAGGCACTATCTCTATGGTGCAAGGTTCGAGGTCTTTAGTGATCATAAAAGCTTGAAATATTTATTTGATCAGAAAGAGTTGAACATGAGGCAGTGGAGATGGTTGGAATTCTTGAAAGACTACGACTTTGGCTTGAATTACCATCCTGGTAAAGCTAATGTGGTAGCCAATGCATTGAGCCGGAAATCGTTGCATATGTCCTCATTGATGGTGAAAGAGTTGGAACTTTTGGAATCGTTTAGAGATTTGAGTTTGGTATGTGAAGTGACTTCGGTTAGTGTAAGGCTTGGAATGTTGAAAGTTACGAATGAATTTTTGATGTCGGTTAGTGAGAAAAAAAAGCTGGATTTGAAATTCGTTGATTTGATGAGGAATGAGAATGTGGATTTCAAGGTTGATAATTTTGGTGTTTTGAGATTCCGTGGTCGTATTTGTATTCCTGATGATGCGGAGTTGAAAAGAATGATTTTGGAGGAAGGACACCGGAGTAATTTAAGTATTCATCCGGGAGCGAATAAGATGTACCAAGATTTGAAGAAGATTTTCTGGTGGTCTGGTTTGAAAAGAGATGTGGCTCAGTTTGTGTATGCATGTTTGACTTGTCAGAAATCGAAAGTGGAACATTTGAGGCCTAGTGGTTTGTTGCGACCGTTGCATATTCCTGAGTGGAAGTGGGATAGTATTTCGATGGATTTTGTGACGGGATTACCGAACACTCAGCGTGGGCATAATGCTATTTGGGTGATTGTGGACAGGCTGACTAAATCGGCGCATTTTATTCCGATTGACATCAGTTTTTCTTTGGAACGGTTAGCTGAGATCTATATCAGTGTGGTGGTGAAATTGCATGGGGTTCCTTTAAGTATTGTTTCTGATCGAGATCCTAGGTTTACATCGAGGTTTTGGGAAAGTTTACAGAAGGCTTTGGGTTCTAGATTGAGGTTGAGTTCGGCTTATCATCCGCAGGCGGATGGTCAGACCGAAAGAACTATTCAGTCGTTGGAGGATTTGTTGAGGTCGTGTGTTTTGGAACAAGGTGGTGCGTGGGACAGTTATCTTGCTTTGATTGAGTTCACGTATAATAACAGTTTCCATTCTAGTATCGGAATGACACCTTTTGAGGCTTTATTTGGGCGAAGATGTAGAACGCCGTTGTGTTGGCATGAAACTGGTGAGAGTTCTGTGGTTGGACCGGAATTAGTGCAACAGACGACGGAAAAGGTAAAGTTTATTCGTGAGAAAATGAAGGCTTCTCAGGATAGACAAAAGAGTTATCATGATCGGAGATGGAAGGATCTTGAGTTTCAAGAGGGTGATCACGTATTTCTGAGAGTTACGCCGGGTAACGGGTGTTGGTCGTGCTTTGAAATCTAAGAAGCTTACTTCTCGATTTATTGGTCCTTACCAGATATCTGCGAGAGTTGGTGCTGTAGCGTATCGTGTGGAGTTACCGCCGAATCTGTCGAATTTGCATGATGTTTTTCATGTTTCACAGCTACGGAAGTATGTTCCGGACCCTTCACATGTGATTCCGATGGACGAGGTTGAGGTAAGAGATAACCTTACGGTCGAGACTTTACCGGTTAGTATTTTGGATCGCGAGGTGAAGCGGTTGAGGGGCAAAGAGATTGCACTTGTGAAAGTGGCGTGGGGAGGCGCTGCTGAGGGTAATTTGACGTGGGAATTAGAGAGTAGGATGCGGGAGTCGTATCCGGAGTTGTTTGTATCAGGTAAGATTTTCGAGGACGAAAATTTCTAAGTGGGGGAGAATCGTAACGCCCCGTTTTGCCAATTTTATTTTATTGAGTCGTTTTTTGATTATTTTATTATTATTTTATTGTAATTTCGACTTTTGTGTGAAAATGTGTTATTTTTAGTTGTGAATATATTTTATCGCGTTTTGGGATCGTTTGCGAGAATCGATGGTTTAACGGTTGGAAATCGATGTAAAGGTGGTAGTTTGCTTGTTGACATGATTAGAATAGGTTCTGATTGAAATATGTTGATTTGGAAATGGTTTGGGTTGGAAAATATCATTTTTGGGTTTTCAACAGCGCTGAAGGATTCTGAATTTTCGCAGGTTCGCCTAGCGAACCATTCAGCGAAGGGTAGCGAAGGTTCGCTACGGGCATTCGCCTAGCGAAGGCGTGAGCGAAGGTTCGCTAGAGTGTTCGCCTAGCGAACTTTGGTTGTTTTTGGCTCTGTTTGGTTCTGACTTGGTTCGCTGGAACATTCGCCTAGCGAAGGATCTAGCGAATGCTCGCGAGGGATGCTCGCCTAGCGAAGCAGCTAGCGAATGCTCGCGAGGGAGGTTCGCCCAGCGAACAGTGTTGTTCGTGTAATTTTGTTTTCTGCATAACTTTTGATCTGTGATTCGGTTTGAGGCGTGGTTTGATGCGTTGGAAAGCCATTGAGCTGTACTTTCTTATTATGATGGTTTAGAATTTGTTAGCTGATTTTATTTTGTCGGTAATTGTGAATAGTGTCAATGGTCGACTTTTGTCGTTTTAATGGTGCATAATTGTCATGTATTATGCTATATGTGTGTGCTTTGGATATGTATGCCTTGTATGCTGTTGTGAGGATAAGTTGTGGCCGAAAGGCAAGAAATGCTAAGTGTTGTATTTGATGATTTATGCATGATTATGAATGTGTGCATGGATGCAATGTGAGTGTCATGAGTCATTGTATGCCAAGCATCATAATGTGCATTGTGGAAACGTCCTGAGAGACGATTTGATTCCTGAGGGAATATGCTATACCATCGTGTGCCTCGAAAATATAAGGCGATACCTGAGGACTTAAAGCGATGGGTATAGACGATTGTGGGCTCCTTTGGAGACTTAAAGCAATTCTTAACGTCGTGTGCCTCAAAAATATGAGGTGATGCCTGAGGACCTAAAGCGACGGGTGAACATCGTAGGCCCGACGGGGAGTTACTTGAGATTCTCAGTAACGAGCGATGGTTCCAATAGTTCCTGAGTGAACTGATGATGAGACATGTGACATTGGAAGTCGGTACCGCATGGCATGTGCATAGAGTCGTTGTGTCGGTCTATGTGCATTGCATAAATAATGAATTAATTGTGTGTGAGTTTGTGAATGGGATTAATGAAATGGAATATGTGTGATTGTATTGTGAATGATTGATGTGCAGTGGTAATTGATACGTGTGAATTGTACTGTGTGTTGTTATAATTTATCTGTGTGCTTTGGTGGTGAGAATATGTTATTTGCGCATTTTTGTGTTAATATATAATTTTATGCAATTATATTATGGTTGTTTTTCTCACCCTTCTGCTGTTTTATAACGCTCTATGAGGCGTTGCATATTAGAGCTGCTGGAGGTATTCCTTTTTGTGAAGCGTTGCGTCTTCATTATTTTGGTCGGTCGGCTCTGATATGTGACTCCGGGTAGTTAGGGTGGCCGCGTGCTATTATTTTGTATATCTGATGATATATTTTGGTTGTACCTATGCTACCTGTTGTATGACAAACTGTTTATATGTGTATATGTATATATGTTAATCAAATTTTAGATTTTCCGCTTTAATTCTAATTTCTGAAAAGTGGGTGTAAGGAACAAAGTTTCCTCTGTATGATTGCTACCCCACAGTTGCATATCATTATGGGCAGGTGTTGTATGTTATGTGTATGTTTGGTTACTTTGATGTGATCCTCCCTTTCTATGCCATGATGTTTCAAATATACTCTGATCAATTTTCGAATTTTCTTTTACCGCCTTAATTGCGTGTTATTTCGGGGTATAGATTGGGGGCGTCACAATACTTACCTCTAAAACGGGCTCAGAAAACCCTTGAAGGATGAGTAAAACTGGCTATGAAAACACATTTAGAAATCAATAGTCAATCTACTACGATAGAAGAAAATGGCAGCCGTAAGACCGGACTTGTAATCATCATTGCCACTGAAAATTGAAAGGTACACAAGTGGATGTAATATATTCAAACTAAAGAGCAGTCATGATTGTCAAGAGACGAAAGGTGACTCTCAAATTCACCTTCTGCATTGTATTCATTTCTGGTTGATTAGATAAAACAAATAATAATTGAAGAAAATGAATTCAAGTTACATTAAAAGCCGAAATCGTATAATACATGCAGGAATCTAAAAATTGACCAACCAATTTAAAAACACTCACAAGTCGAGGATGCTTCCCAGAACCACGATTAGTAGCTAAGAGAAAATGATCACAATGGCTATGATGTTAAAATATTAACAACCATATGAAAATTAGAGAAAAAAATCACAACATAAATAAGGAATCAATATAGTTCTAACAAAACACAACACAAACATCTGATTGTTGCAAATAACATGCTTACCACAACAGTTCTTGTTTCCATAATCCTCAATTCCAACGGCATCATTTTTAGATTAAATAAAGGAACCCGATTCGAGGAATGAGTCATACTCACATCCAATAACTTGTAATAATCACTCAGCTCAATCACATAATCACATCCAAACACTTATATGCAGACTTTATTCAAGCATCATCAAATTATAACATGGAGATATTTACCACTAAATTGAAAAAAAAACCATATATTTTGATCAAAATCGAAGTATTAAATGAAAATCATAAATACATGAAATGGGGAAGTGTTTAAGCATTTTCAGCAAAGATATTAACAACCATACGAGTATCGTGATGTGTTTCGTCGATCAATCTTAGAGTACAACAGTGATCTGCAGACATTATTCATGCAACATCAAATTATAACATGACGATACATACCTTAAAAACTGGCTCAGAAAACACTTGAAGGATGAGTGAAACTGGCTCAAAAAACACCTTCAGAAATCAATAGTCAATCTACTACCATAGAAGAAAGTGGCAGGCGTAAGACCGGACTTGTTATCATCATTGCCAGTGAAAGTTGAAAGGTACACAAGTGGATGAAATATATTCAAACCAAATAACAGTCATGGTTGTAAAGAGAATATAGGTCACTCTCAAAGAACGGTGGCTCAGAAAACAACTTCAGAAATCATTAGTCAATGTAATACAATAGAAGAAAATGGCAGCCGTAACATTATAACATGATGATACTTACCTCTAAAACTGGCTCAGAAAACCCTTGAAGGATGAGTAAAACTGGCTATGAAAACACATTTAGAAATCAATAGTCAATCTACTACGATAGAAGAAAATGGCAGCCGTAAGACCGGACTTGTAATCATCGTTGCCACTGAAAATTGAAAGGTACACAAGTGGATGTAATATATTCAAACCAAAGAGCAGTCATGATTGTCACGAGACGAAAGGTGACTCTCAAATTCACCTTCTGCATTGTATTCATTTCTGGTTGATTAGATAAAATAAATAATAATTGAAGAAAATGAATTCAAGTTACATTAAAAGCCGAAATCGTATAATACATGCAGGAATCTAAAAATTGACCAACCAATTTAAAAACACTCACAAGTCGAGGATGCTTCCCAGAACCACGATTAGTAGCTAAGAGAAAATGATCACAATGGCTATGATGTTAAAATATTAACAACCATATGCAAATTAGAGAAAAAAATCACAACATAAATAAGGAATCAATATAGTTCTAACAAAACACAACACAAACATCTAATTGTTGCAAATAACATGCTTACCACAACCGTTCTTGTTTCTATAATCCTCAATTCCAACGGCATCATTTTTAGATTAAATAAAGGAACTCGATTCGAGGAATGAGTCATACTCACATCCAATAACTTGTAATAATCACTCAGCTCATTCACATACTCACATCCAAACACTTATATGCAGACTTTATACAAGCATCATCAAATTATAACATGGAGATATTTACCACTAAATTGAAAAAAAAAATCATATATTTTGATCAAAATCGAAGTATTAAATGAAAATCATAAATACATGAAATGGGGAAGTGTTTAAGCATTTTCAGCAAAGATATTAACAACCATACGAGTATCGTGATGTGTTTCGTCGATCAATCTTAGAGTACAACAGCGATCTGCAGACATTATTCAAGCAACATCAAATTATAACATGACGATACATACCTTAAAAACTGGTTCAGAAAACACTTGAAGGATGAGTGAAACTGGCTCAGAAAACACCTTCAGAAATCAATAGTCAATCTACTACCATAGAAGAAAGTGGCAGGCGTAAGACCGGACTTGTTATCATCATTGCCAGTGAAAGTTGAAAGGTACACAAGTGGATGAAATATATTCAAACCAAATAACTGTCATGGTTGTAAAGAGAATATAGGTCACTCTCAAAGAACGGTGGCTCAGAAAACAACTTCAGAAATCATTAGGCAATGTAATACAATAGAAGAAAATGGCAGCCGTAAGATTATAACATGATGATACTTACCTCTAAAACTGGCTCAGAAAACCCTTGAAGGATGAGTAAAACTGGCTATGAAAACACATTTAGAAATCAATAGTCAATCTACTACGATAGAAGAAAATGGCAGCCGTAAGACCGGACTTGTAATCATCATTGCCACTGAAAATTGAAAGGTACACAAGTGGATGTAATATATTCAAACCAAAGAGCAGTCATGATTTTCAAGAGACGAAAGGTGACTCTCAAATTCACCTTCTGCATTGTATTCATTTCTGGTTGATTAGATAAATCAAATAATAATTGAAGAAAATGAATTCATGTTACATTAAATGCCGAAATCGTATAATACATGCAGGAATCTGAAAATTGACCAACCAATTTAAAAACACTCACAAGTCGAGGATGCTTCCCAGAACCACGATTAGTAGCTAAGAGAAAATGATCACAATGGCTATGATGTTAAAATATTAACAACCATATGAAAATTAGAGAAAAAAATCACAACATAAATAAGGAATCAATATAGTTCTAACAAAACACAACACAAACATCTAATTGTTGAAACTAACATGCTTACCACAACCGTTCTTATTTCCATAATCCTCAATTCCAACGGCATCATTTTTAGATTAAATAAAGGAACCCGATTCGAGGAATGAGTCATACTCACATCCAATAACTTGTAATAATCACTCAGCTCATTCACATACTCACATCCAAACACTTATATGCAGACTTTATACAAGCATCATCAAATTATAACATGGAGATATTTACCACTAAATTGAAAAAAAAATCATATATTTTGATCAAAATCGAAGTATTAAATGAAAATCATAAATACGTGAAATGGGGAAGTGTTAAAGTATTTTCAGCAAAGATATTAACAACCATACGAGTATCGTGATGTGTTTCGTCGATCAATCTTAGAGTACAACAGTGATCTGCAGACATTATTCAAGCAACATCAAATTATAACATGACGATACATACCTTAAAAACTGGCTCAGAAAACACTTGAAGGATGAGTGAAACTGGCTCAGAAAACACCTTCAGAAATCAATAGTCAATCTACTACCATAGAAGAAAGTGGCAGGCATAAGACCAAACTTGTTATCATCATTGCCAGTGAAAATTGAAAGGTACACAAGTGGATGAAATATATTCAAACCAAATAACAGTCATGGTTGTAAAGAGAATATAGGTCACTCTCAAAGAACGGTGGCTCAGAAAACAACTTCAGAAATCATTAGTCAATGTAATACAATAGAAGAAAATGGCAGCCGTAAGATTATAACATGATGATACTTACCTCTAAAACTGGCTCAGAAAACCCTTGAAGGATGAGTAAAACTGGCTATGAAAACACATTTAGAAATCAATAGTCAATCTACTACGATAGAAGAAAATGGCAGCCGTAAGACCGGACATGTAATCATCATTGCCACTGAAAATTGAAAGGTACACAAGTGGATGTAATATATTCAAACCAAAGAGCAGTCATGATTGTCAAGAGACGAAAGGTGACTCTCAAATTCACCTTCTGCATTGTATTCATTTCTGGTTGATTAGATAAAACAAATAATAATTGAAGAAAATGAATTCATGTTACATTAAATGCCGAAATCGTATAATACATGCAGGAATCTGAAAATTGACCAACCAATTTAAAAACACTCACAAGTCGAGGATGCTTCCCAGAACCACGATTAGTAGCTAAGAGAAAATGATCACAATGGCTATGATGTTAAAATATTAACAACCATATGAAAATTAGAGAAAAAAATCACAACATAAATAAGGAATCAATATAGTTCTAACAAAACACAACACAAACATCTAATTGTTGCAACTAACATGCTTACCACAACCGTTCTTATTTCCATAATCCTCAATTCCAACGGCATCATTTTTAGATGAAATAAAGGAACCCGATTCGAGGAATGAGTCATACTCACATCCAATAACTTGTAATAATCACTCAGCTCATTCACATACTCACATCCAAACACTTATATGCAGACTTTATACAAGCATCATCAAATTATAACATGGAGATATTTACCACTAAATTGAAAAAAAAATCATATATTTTGATCAAAATCGAAGTATTAAATGAAAATCATAAATACGTGAAATGGGGAAGTGTTAAAGTATTTTCAGCAAAGATATTAACAACCATACGAGTATCGTGATGTGTTTCGTCGATCAATCTTAGAGTACAACAGTGATCTGCAGACATTATTCAAGCAACATCAAATTATAACATGACGATACATACCTTAAAAACTGGCTCAGAAAACACTTGAAGGATGAGTGAAACTGGCTCAGAAAACACCTTCAGAAATCAATAGTCAATCTACTACCATAGAAGAAAGTGGCAGGCGTAAGACCGGACTTGTTATCATCATTGCCAGTGAAAGTTGAAAGGTACACAAGTGGATGAAATATATTCAAACCAAAGAGTAGTGATGATTGTCAAGAGAAGAAAGGTGACTCTCAAATTCACCTTCTGCATTGTATTCATTTCTGGTTGATTAGATAAAACAAATAATAATTGAAGAAAATGAATTCATGTTACATTAAATGCCGAAATCGTATAATACATGCAGGAATCTGAAAATTGACCAACCAATTTAAAAACACTCACAAGTCGAGGATGCTTCCCAGAACCACGATTAGTAGCTAAGAGAAAATGATCACAATGGCTATGATGTTAAAATATTAACAACCATATGAAAATTAGAGAAAAAAATCACAACATAAATAAGGAATCAATATAGTTCTAACACAACACAAAACAAACATCTGATTGTTGCAAATAACATTCTTACCACAACAGTTCTTGTTTCCATAATCCTCAATTCCAACGGCATCATTTTTAGATTAAATAAAGGAACCCGATTCGAGGAATGAGTCATACTCACATCCAATAACTTGTAATAATCACTCAGCTCATTCACATAATCACATCCAAACACTTATATGCAGACTTTATTCAAGCATCATCAAATTATAACATGGAGATATTTACCACTAAATTGAAAAAAAAAATCATATATTTTGATCAAAATCGAAGTATTAAATGAAAATCATAAATACATGAAATGGGGAAGTGTTTAAGCATTTTCAACAAAGATATTAACAACCATACGAGTATCGTGATGTGTTTCGTCGATCAATCTTAGAGTACAACAGTGATCTGCAGACATTATTCATGCAACATCAAATTATAACATGACGATACATACCTTAAAAACTGGCTCAGAAAACACTTGAAGGATGAGTGAAACTGGCTCAGAAAACACCTTCAGAAATCAATAGTCAATCTACTACCATAGAAGAAAGTGGCAGGCGTAAGACCGGACTTGTTATCATCATTGCCAGTGAAAGTTGAAAGGTACACAAGTGGATGAAATATATTCAAACCAAATAACAGTCATGGTTGTAAAGAGAATATAGGTCACTCTCAAAGAACGGTGGCTCAAAAAACAACTTCAGAAATCATTAGTCAATGTAATACAATAGAAGAAAATGGCAGCCGTAAGATTATAACATGATGATACTTACCTCTAAAACTTGCTTAGAAAACCCTTGAAGGATGAGTAAAACTGGCTATGAAAACACATTTAGAAATCAATAGTCAATCTACTACGATAGAAGAAAATGGCAGTCGTAAGACCGGGCTTGTAATCATCATTGCCACTGAAAATTGAAAGGTACACAAGTGGATGTAATATATTCAAACCAAAGAGCAGTCATGATTGTCAAGAGACGAAAGGTGACTCTCAAATTCACCTTCTGCATTGTATTCATTTCTGGTTGATTAGATAAAACAAATAATAATTGAAGAAAACTAATTCAAGTTACATTAAAAGCCGAAATCGTATAATACATGCAGGAATCTGAAAATTGACCAACCAATTTAAAAACACTCACAAGTCGAGGATGGTTCCCAGAACCACGTTTAGTAGCTAAGAGAAAATGATCACAATGGCTATGATGTTAAAATATTAACAACCATATGAAAATTAGAGAAAAAAATCACAACATAAATAAGGAATCAATATAGTTCTAACAAAACACAACACAAACATCTGATTGTTGCAAATAACATGCTTACCACAACCGTTCTTGTTTCCATAATCCTCAATTCCAACGGCATCATTTTTAGATGAAATAAAGGAACCCGATTCGAGGAATGAGTCATACTCACATCCAATAACTTGTAATAATCACTCAGCTCATTCACATACTCACATCCAAACACTTATATGCAGACTTTATACAAGCATCATCAAATTATAACATGGAGGTATTTACCACTAAATTGAAAAAAAAATCATATATTTTGATCAAAATCGAAGTATTAAATGAAAATCATAAATACGTGAAATGGGGAAGTGTTAAAGTATTTTCAGCAAAGATATTAACAACCATACGAGTATCGTGATGTGTTTCGTCGATCAATCTTAGAGTACAACAGTGATCTGCAGACATTATTCAAGCAACATCAAATTATAACATGACGATACATACCTTAAAAACTGGCTCAGAAAACACTTGAAGGATGAGTGAAACTGGCTCAGAAAGCACCTTCAGAAATCAATAGTCAATCTACTACCATAGAAGAAAGTGGCAGCCGTAAGACCGGACTTGTTATCATCATTGCCACTGAAAATTGAAAGGTACACAAGTGGATGAAATATATTCAAACCAAAGAGTAGTGATGATTGTCAAGAGAAGAAAGGTGACTCTCAAATTCACCTTCTGCATTGTATTCATTTCTGGTTGATTAGATAAAACAAATAATAATTGAAGAAAATGAATTCATGTTACATTAAATGCCGAAATCGTATAATACATGCAGGAATCTGAAAATTGACCAACCAATTTAAAAACACTCACAAGTCGAGGATGCTTCCCAGAACCACGATTAGTAGCTAAGAGAAAATGATCACAATGGCTATGATGTTAAAATATTAACAACCATATGAAAATTAGAGAAAAAAATCACAACATAAATAAGGAATCAATATAGTTCTAACACAACACAAAACAAACATCTGATTGTTGCAAATAACATTCTTACCACAACAGTTCTTGTTTCCATAATCCTCAATTCCAACGGCATCATTTTTAGATTAAATAAAGGAACCCGATTCGAGGAATGAGTCATACTCACATCCAATAACTTGTAATAATCACTCAGCTCATTCACATAATCACATCCAAACACTTATATGCAGACTTTATTCAAGCATCATCAAATTATAACATGGAGATATTTACCACTAAATTGAAAAAAAAAATCATATATTTTGATCAAAATCGAAGTATTAAATGAAAATCATAAATACATGAAATGGGGAAGTGTTTAAGCATTTTCAACAAAGATATTAACAACCATACGAGTATCGTGATGTGTTTCGTCGATCAATCTTAGAGTACAACAGTGATCTGCAGACATTATTCATGCAACATCAAATTATAACATGACGATACATACCTTAAAAACTGGCTCAGAAAACACTTGAAGGATGAGTGAAACTGGCTCAGAAAACACCTTCAGAAATCAATAGTCAATCTACTACCATAGAAGAAAGTGGCAGGCGTAAGACCGGACTTGTTATCATCATTGCCAGTGAAAGTTGAAAGGTACACAAGTGGATGAAATATATTCAAACCAAATAACAGTCATGGTTGTAAAGAGAATATAGGTCACTCTCAAAGAACGGTGGCTCAAAAAACAACTTCAGAAATCATTAGTCAATGTAATACAATAGAAGAAAATGGCAGCCGTAAGATTATAACATGATGATACTTACCTCTAAAACTTGCTTAGAAAACCCTTGAAGGATGAGTAAAACTGGCTATGAAAACACATTTAGAAATCAATAGTCAATCTACTACGATAGAAGAAAATGGCAGCCGTAAGACCGGGCTTGTAATCATCATTGCCACTGAAAATTGAAAGGTACACAAGTGGATGTAATATATTCAAACCAAAGAGCAGTCATGATTGTCAAGAGACGAAAGGTGACTCTCAAATTCACCTTCTGCATTGTATTCATTTCTGGTTGATTAGATAAAACAAATAATAATTGAAGAAAACTAATTCAAGTTACATTAAAAGCCGAAATCGTATAATACATGCAGGAATCTGAAAATTGACCAACCAATTTAAAAACACTCACAAGTCGAGGATGGTTCCCAGAACCACGTTTAGTAGCTAAGAGAAAATGATCACAATGGCTATGATGTTAAAATATTAACAACCATATGAAAATTAGAGAAAAAAATTACAACATAAATAAGGAATCAATATAGTTCTAACAAAACACAACACAAACATCTGATTGTTGCAAATAACATGCTTACCACAACCGTTCTTGTTTCCATAATCCTCAATTCCAACGGCATCATTTTTAGATTAAATAAAGGAACCCGATTCGAGGAATGAGTCATACTCACATCCAATAACTTGTAATAATCACTCAGCTCATTCACATACTCACATCCAAACACTTATATGCAGACTTTATACAAGCATCATCAAATTATAACATGGAGGTATTTACCACTAAATTGAAAAAAAAATCATATATTTTGATCAAAATCGAAGTATTAAATGAAAATCATAAATACATGAAATGGAGAAGTGTTTAAGCATTTTCAGCAAAGATATTAACAACCATACGTGTATCGTGATGTGTTTCGTCGATCAATCTTAGATTACAACAGTGATCTGCAGATATTATTCATGCAACATCAAATTATAACATGACGATACATACCTTAAAAACTGGCTCAGAAAACACTTGAAGGATGAGTGAAACTGGCTCAGAAAGCACCTTCAGAAATCAATAGTCAATCTAATACCATAGAAGAAAGTGGCAGGCGTAAGACCGGACTTGTTATCATCATTGCCAGTGAAAATTGAAAGGTACACAAGTGGATGAAATATATTCAAACCAAATAACAGTCATGATTGTAAAGAGAAGATAGGTCACTCTCAAAGAACGGTGGCTCAGAAAACAACTTCAGAAATCATTAATCAATATAATACCATAGAAGAAAATGGCAGTCGTAAGATTATAACATGATGATACATACCTCTAAAACTGGCTCAGAAAACCCTTGAAGGATGAGTAAAACTGGCTATGAAAACACATTTAGAAATCAATAGTCAATCTACTACGATAGAAGAAAATGGCAGCCGTAAGACCAGACTTGTTATCATCATTGCCACTGAAAATTGAAAGGTACACAAGTTGATGAAATATATTCAAACCAAAGAGTAGTGATGATTGTCAAGAGAAGAAAGGTGACTCTCAAATTCACCTTCTGCATTGTATTCATTTCTGGTTGATTAGATAAAACAAATAATAATTGAAGAAAATGAATTCAAGTTACATTAAAAGCCGAAATCGTATAATACATACAAGAATCTGAAAATTGACCAACCAATTTAAAAACACTCACAAGTCGAGGATGACTCCCAGAACCATGAGTAGTAGCTAAGAGAAAATGATCACAATGGCTATGATGTTAAAATATTAACAACCATATGAAAATTAGAGAAAAAAATCACAACAGAAATAAGGAATCAATATAGTTCTAACACAACACAAAACAAACATCTGATTGTTGCAAATAACATTCTTACCACAACAGTTCTTGTTTCCATAATCCTCAATTCCAACGACATCATTTTTAGATTAAATAAAGGAACCCGATTCGAGGAATGAGTCATACTCACATCCAATAACTTGTAATAATCACTCAGCTCATTCACATAATCACATCCAAACACTTATATGCAGACTTTATTCAAGCATCATCAAATTATAACATGGAGATATTTACCACTAAATTGAAAAACAAAATCATATATTTTGATCAAAATCGAAGTATTAAATGAAAATCATAAATAACATGAAATAGTGATCTGCAGACATTATTCAAGCAACATCAAATTATAACATGACGATACATACCTTAAAAACTGGCTTAGAAAACACTTGAAGGATGAGTGAAACTGGCTCAGAAAACACCTTCAGAAATCAATAGTCAATCTACTACCATAGAAGAAAGTGGCAGGCGTAAGACCGAACTTGTTATCATCGTTGCCAGTGAAAATTGAAAGGTACACAAGTGGATGAAATATATTCAAACCAAATAACAGTCATGGTTGTAAAGAGAATATAGGTCACTCTCAAAGAACGGTGGCTCAGAAAACAACTTCAGAAATCATTAGTCAATGTAATACAATAGAAGAAAATGGCAGCCGTAAGATTATAACATGATGATACTTACCTCTAAAACTGGCTCAGAAAACCCTTGAAGGATGAGTAAAACTGGCTATGAAAACACATTTAGAAATCAATAGTCAATCTACTACGATAGAAGAAAATGGCAGCCGTAAGACCGGACTTGTAATCATCATTGCCACTGAATATTGAAAGGTACACAAGTGGATGTAATATATTCAAACCAAAGAGCAGTCATGATTGTCAAGAGATGAAAGGTGACTCTCAAATTCACCTTCTGCATTGTATTCATTTCTGGTTGATTAGATAAAACAAATAATAATTGAAGAAAATGAATTCAAGTTACATTAGAAGCCGAAATCGTATAATACATGCAGGAATCTAAAAATTGACCAAATAATTTAAAAACACTCACAAGTCGAGGATGCTTCCCAGAACCACGATTAGTAGCTAAGAGAAAATGATCACAATGGCTATGATGTTAAAATATTAACAACCATATGAAAATTAGAGAAAAAAATCACAACATAAATAAGGAATCAATATAGTTCTAACACAACACAAAACAAACATCTGATTGTTGCAAATAACATTCTTACCACAACAGTTCTTGTTTCCATAATCCTCAATTCCAACGGCATCATTTTTAGATTAAATAAAGGAACCCGATTCGAGGAATGAGTCATACTCACATCCAATAACTTGTAATAATCACTCAGCTCATTCACATACTCACATCCAAACACTTATATGCAGACTTTATACAAGCATCGTCAAATTATAACATGGAGATATTTACCACTAAATTGAAAAAAAAATCATATATTTTGATCAAAATCGAAGTATTAAATGAAAATCATAAATACATGAAATGGGGAAGTGTTTAAGCATTTTCAACAAATATATTAACAACCATACGAGTATCGTGATGTGTTTCGTCGATCAGTCTTAGATTACAACAGTGATCTGCAGACATTATTCATGCAACATCAAATTATAACATGACGATACATACCTTAAAAACTGGCTCAGAAAACACTTGAAGGATGAGTGAAACTGGCTCAGAAAGCACCTTCAGAAATCAATAGTCAATCTACTACCATAGAAGAAAGTGGCAGGCGTAAGACCGAACTTGTTATCATCATTGCCAGTGAAAATTGAAAGGAACACAAGTGGATGAAATATATTGAAACCAAATAACAGTCATGATTGTAAAGAGAAGATAGGTCACTGTCAAAGAACGGTGGCTCAGAAAACAACTTCAGAAATCATTAATCAATATAATACCATAGAAGAAAATGGCAGTCGTAAGATTATAACATGATGATACATACCTCTAAAACTGGCTCAGAAAACCCTTGAAGGATGAGTAAAACTGGCTATGAAAGCACATTTAGAAATCAATAGTCAATCTACTACGATAGAAGAAAATGCCAGCCGTAAGACCAGACTTGTTATCATCATTGCCACTGAAAATTGAAAGGTACACAAGTGGATGAAATATATTCAAACCAAAGAGTAGTGATGATTGTCAAGAGAAGAAAAGTGACTCTCAAATTCACCTTCTGCATTGTATTCATTTCTGGTTGATTAGATAAAACAAATAATAATTGAAGAAAATGAATTCAAGTTACATTAAAAGCCGAAATCGTATAATACATGCAGGAATCTGAAAATTGACCAACCAATTTAAAAACACTCACAAGTCGAGGATGACTCCCAGAACCATGAGTAGTAGCTAAGAGAAAATGATCACAATGGCTATGATGTTAAAATATTAACAACCATATGAAAATTAGAGAAAAAAATCACAACATAAATAAGGAATCAATATAGTTCTAACACAACACAAAACAAACATCTGATTGTTGCAAATAACATTCTTACCACAACAGTTCTTGTTTCCATAATCCTCAATTCCAACGACATCATTTTTAGATTAAATAAAGGAACCCGATTCGAGGAATGAGTCATACTCACATCCAATAACTTGTAATAATCACTCAGCTCATTCACATAATCACATCCAAACACTTATATGCAGACTTTATTCAAGCATCATCAAATTATAACATGGAGATATTTACCACTAAATTGAAAAACAAAATCATATATTTTGATCAAAATCGAAGTATTAAATGAAAATCATAAATACATGAAATGGGGAAGTGTTTAAGCATTTTCAGCAAAGATATTAACAACCATACGAGTATCGTGATGTGTTTCGTCGATCAATCTTAGAGTACAACAGTGATCTGCAGACATTATTCATGCAACATCAAATTATAACATGACAATACATACCTTAAAAACTGGCTCAGAAAACACTTGAAGGATGAGTGAAACCGGCTCAGAAAACACCTTCAGAAATCAATAGTCAATCTACTACCATAGAAGAAAGTGGCAGGCGTAAGACCAGACTTGTTATCATCATTGCCAGTGTAAATTGAAAGGTACACAAGTGGATGAAATATATTCAAACCAAATAACAGTCATGATTGTAAAGAGAAGATAGGTCACTCTCAAAGAACAGTGACTCAGAAAACACTTCAAAAATCATTAGTCAATGTAATACCATAGAAGAAAATGGCAGCCGTAAGATTATAACATGATGATACCTACCTCTAAAACTGGCTCATAAAACCCTTGAAGGATGAGTAAAACTGGCTATGAAAACACATTTAGAAATCAATAGTCAATCTACTACGATAGAAGAAAGTGGCAGCCGTAAGACCGGACTTGTTATCATCATTGCCACTGAAAATTGAAAGGTACACAAGTGGATGAAATATATTCAAACCAAAGAGCAGTCATGATTGTCAAGAGAAGAAAGGTGACTCTCAAATTCACCTTCTGCACTGTATTCGTTTCTGGTTGATTAGATAAAACAAATAATAATTGAAGAAAATGAATTCAAGTTACATTAAAAGCCGAAATCGTATAATACATGCAGGAATCTGAAAATTGACCAACCAATTTAAAAACACTCACAAGTCGAGGATGCTTCCCCGAACCACGAGTAGTAGCTAAGAGAAAATGATCACAATGGCTATGATGTTAAAATATTAACAACCATATGAAAATTAGAGAAAAAAATCACAACATAAATAAGGAATCAATATAGTTCTGACAAAACACAACACAAACATCTGATTGTTGCAAATAACATGCTTACCACAACCGTTCTTGTTTCCATAATCCTCAATTCCAACGGCATCATTTTTAGATTAAATAAAGGAACCCGATTCGAGGAATGAGTCATACTCACATCCAATAACTTGTAATAATCACTCAGCTCATTCACATACTCACATCCAAACACTTATATGCAGACTTTATACAAGCATCATCAAATTATAACATGGAGATATTTACCACTAAATTGAAAAGAAAATCATATATTTTGATCAAAATCGAAGTATTAAATGAAAATCATAAATACATGAAATGGGGAAGTGTTTAAGCATTTTCAACAAATATATTAACAACCATACGAGTATCGTGATGTGTTTCGTCGATCAATCTTAGAGTACAACAGTGATCTGCAGACATTATTCAAGCAACATCAAATTATAACATGACGATACATACCTTAAAAACTGGCTCAGAAAATACTTGAAGGATGAATGAAACTGGTTCAGAAAACATCTTCAGAAATCAATAGTCAATCTACTACCATAGAAGAAAGTGGCAGGCGTAAGACCGGACTTGTTATCATCATTGCCAGTGAAAATTGAAAGGTACACAAGTGGATGAAATATATTCAAACCAAATAACAGTCATGGTTGTAAAGAGAATATAGGTCACTCTCAAAGAACGGTGGCTCAGAAAACAACTTCAGAAATCATTAGTCAATGTAATACAATAGAAGAAAATGGCAGCCGTACAATTATAACATGTTGATACTTACCTCTAAAACTGGCTCAGAAAACCCTTGAAGGATGAGTAAAACTGGCTATGAAAACACATTTAGAAATCAATAGTCAATCTACTACGATAGAAGAAAATGGCAGCCGTAAGACCGGACTTGTTATCATCATTGCCACTGAAAATTGAAAGGTACACAAGTGGATGAAATATATTCAAACCAAAGAGTAGTGATGATTGTCAAGAGAAGAAAGGTGACTCTCAAATTCACCTTCTGCATTGTATTCATTTTTGGTTGATTAGATAAAACAAATAATAATTGAAGAAAATGAATTCAAGTTACATTAAAAGCCGAAATCGTATAATACATGCAGGAATCTGAAAATTGACCAACCAATTTAAAAACACTCACAAGTCGAGGATGCTTCCCCGAACCACGAGTAGTAGCTAAGAGAAAATGATCACAATGGCTATGATGTTAAAATATTAACAACCATATGAAAATTAGAGAAAAAAATCACAACATAAATAAGGAATCAATATAGTTCTAACAAAACACAACACAAACATCTGATTGTTGCAAATAACATGCTTACCACAACCGTTCTTGTTTCCATAATCCTCAATTCCAACGACATCATTTTTAGATTAAATAAAGGAACCCGATTCGAGGAATGAGTCATACTCACATCCAATAACTTGTAATAATCACTCAGCTCATTCACATACTCACATCCAAACACTTATATGCAGACTTTATACAAGCATCATCAAATTATAACATGGAGATATTTACCACTAAATTGAAAAGAAAATCATATATTTTGATCAAAATCGAAGTATTAAATGAAAATCATAAATACATGAAATGGGGAAGTGTTTAAGCATTTTCATTAAATATATTAACAACCATACGAGTATCGTGATGTGTTTCGTCGATCAATCTTAGAGTACAACAGTGATCTGCAGACATTATTCAAGCAACATCAAATTATAACATGACGATACATACCTTAAAAACTGGCTCAGAAAATACTTGAAGGATGAATGAAACTGGCTCAGAAAACATCTTCAGAAATCAATAGTCAATCTACTACCATAGAAGAAAGTGGCAGGCGTAAGACCGGACTTGTTATCATCATTGCCAGTGAAAATTGAAAGGTACACAAGTGGATGAAATATATTCAAACCAAATAACAGTCATGGTTGTAAAGAGAATATAGGTCACTCTCAAAGAACGGTGGCTCAGAAAACAACTTCAGAAATCATTAGTCAATGTAATACAATAGAAGAAAATGGCAGCCGTACAATTATAACATGTTGATACTTACCTCTAAAACTGGCTCAGAAAACCCTTGAAGGATGAGTAAAACTGGCTATGAAAACACATTTAGAAATCAATAGTCAATCTACTACGATAGAAGAAAATGGCAGCCGTAAGACCGGACTTGTTATCATCATTGCCACTGAAAATTGAAAGGTACACAAGTGGATGAAATATATTCAAACCAAAGAGTAGTGATGATTGTCAAGAGAAGAAAGGTGACTCTCAAATTCACCTTCTGCACTGTATTCGTTTCTGGTTGATTAGATAAAACAAATAATAATTGAAGAAAATGAATTCAAGTTACATTAAAAGCCGAAATCGTATAATACATGCAGGAATCTGAAAATTGACCAACCAATTTAAAAACACTAACAAGTCGAGGATGATTCTTAGAACCATGAGTAGTAGCTAAGAGAAAATGATCACAATGGCTGTGATGTTAAAATATTAACAACCATATGAAAATTAGAGAAAAAAATCACAACATAAATAAGGAATCAATATAGTTCTAACAAAACACAACACAAACATCTGATTGTTGCAAATAACATGCTTACCACAACCGTTCTTGTTTCCATAATCCTCAATTCCAACGGCATCATTTTTAGATTAAATAAAGGAACCCGATTCGAGGAATGAGTCATACTCACATCCAATAACTTGTAATAATCACTCAGCTCATTCACATACTCACATCCAAACACTTATATGCAGACTTTATACAAGCATCATCAAATTATAACATGGAGATATTTACCACTAAATTGAAAAGAAAATCATATATTTTGATCAAAATCGAAGTATTAAATGAAAATCATAAATACATGAAATGGGGAAGTGTTTAAGCATTTTCAACAAATATATTAACAACCATATGAGTATCGTGATGTGTTTCGTCGATCAATCTTAGAGTACAACAGTGATCTGCAGACATTATTCAAGCAACATCAAATTATAACATGACGATACATACCTTAAAAACTGGCTCAGAAAACACTTGAAGGATGAATGAAACTGGCTCAGAAAACATCTTCAGAAATCAATAGTCAATCTACTACCATAGAAGAAAGTGGCAGGCGTAAGACCGGACTTGTTATCATCATTGCCAGTGAAAATTGAAAGGTACACAAGTGGATGAAATATATTCAAACCAAATAACAGTCATGGTTGTAAAGAGAATATAGGTCACTCTCAAAGAACGGTGGCTCAGAAAACAACTTCAGAAATCATTAGTCAATGTAATACAATAGAAGAAAATGGCAGCCGTACAATTATAACATGTTGATACTTACCTTTAAAACTGGCTCAGAAAACCCTTGAAGGATGAGTAAAACTGGCTATGAAAACACATTTAGAAATCAATAGTCAATCTACTACGATAGAAGAAAATGGCAGCCGTAAGACCGGACTTGTTATCATCATTGCCACTGAAAATTGAAAGGTACACAAGTGGATGAAATATATTCAAACCAAAGAGCAGTGATGATTGTCAAGAGAAGAAAGGTGACTCTCAAATTCACCTTCTGCATTGTATTCATTTTTGGTTGATTAGATAAAACAAATAATAATTGAAGAAAATGAATTCAAGTTACATTAAAAGCCGAAATCGTATAATACATGCAGGAATCTGAAAATTGACCAACCAATTTAAAAACACTCACAAGTCGAGGATGCTTCCCAGAACCACGAGTAGTAGCTAAGAGAAAATGATCACAATGGCTATGATGTTAAAATATTAACAACCATATGAAAATTAGAGAAAAAAATCACAACATAAATAAGGAATCAATATAGTTCTAACAAAACACAACACAAACATCTGATTGTTGCAAATAACATGCTTACCACAACCGTTCTTGTTTCCATAATCCTCAATTCCAACGGCATCATTTTTAGATTAAATAAAGGAACCCGATTCGAGGAATGAGTCATACTCACATCCAATAACTTGTAATAATCACTCAGCTCATTCACATACTCACATCCAAACACTTATATGCAGACTTTATACAAGCATCATCATATTATAACATGGAGATATTTACCACTAAATTGAAAAGAAAATCATATATTTTGATCAAAATCGAAGTATTAAATGAAAATCATAAATACATGAAATGGGGAAGTGTTTAAACATTTTCAGCAAAGATATTAACAACCATACGAGTATCGTGATGTGTTTCGTCGATCAATCTTAGAGTACAACAGTGATCAGCAGACATTATTCATGCAACATCAAATTATAACATGACGATACATACCATAAAAACTGGCTCAGAAAACACTTGAAGGATGAGTGAAACTGGCTCAGAACGCACCTTCAGAAATCAATAGTCAATCTACTACCATAGAAGAAAGTGGCAGGCGTAAGACCGGACTTGTTATCATCATTGCCAGTGAAAATTGAAAGGTACACAAGTGGATGAAATATATTCAAACCAAATAACAGTCATGGTTGTAAAGAGAAGATAGGTCACTCTCAAAGAACGGTGGCTCAGAAAACAACTTCGGAAATCATTAGTCAATGTAATAGCATAGAAGAAAATGGCAGCCGTAAGATTATAACATGATGATACTTACCTCTAAAACTGGCTCAGAAAACCCTTGAAGGATGAGTAAAACTGGCTATGAAAACACATTTAGAAATCAATAGTCAATCTACTACGATAGAAGAAAATGGCAGCCGTAAGACCAGACTTGTTATCATCATTGCCATTGAAAATTGAAAGGTACACAAGTGGATGAAATATATTCAAACCAAAGAGCAGTCATGATTGTCAAGAGAAGAAAGGTGACTCTCAAATTCACCTTCTGCACTGTATTCGTTTCTGGTTGATTAGATAAAACAAATAATAATTGAAGAAAATGAATTCAAGTTACATTAAAAGCCGAAATCGTATAATACATGCAGGAATCTGAAAATTGACCAACCAATTTAAAAACACTCACAAGTCGAGGATGATTCTGAGAACCATGAGTAGTAGCTAAGAGAAAATGATCACAATGGCTATGATGTTAAAATATTAACAACCATATGAAAATTAGAGAAAAAAATCACAACATAAATAAGGAATCAATATAGTTCTAACAAAACACAACACAAACATCTGATTGTTGCAAATAACATGCTTACCACAACCGTTCTTGTTTCCATAATCCTCAATTCCAACGGCATCATTTTTAGATTAAATAAAGGAACCCGATTCGAGGAATGAGTCATACTCACATCCAATAACTTGTAATAATCACTCAGCTCATTCACATACTCACATCCAAACACTTATATGCAGACTTTATACAAGCATCATCAAATTATAACATGGAGATATTTACCACTAAATTGAAAAAAAAATCATATATTTTGATCAAAATCGAAGTATTAAATGAAAATCATAAATACATGAAATGGGGAAGTGTTTAAGCATTTTCAGCAAAGATATTAACAACCATACGAGTATCGTGATGTGTTTCGTCGATCAATCTTAGAGTACAACAGTGATCTGCAGACATTATTCATGCAACATCAAATTATAACATGACGATACATACCATAAAAACTGGCTCAGAAAACACTTGAAGGATGAGTGAAACTGGCTCAGAACGCACCTTCAGAAATCAATAGTCAATCTACTACCATAGAAGAAAGTGGCAGGCGTAAGACCGGACTTGTTATCATCATTGCCAGTGAAAATTGAAAGGTACACAAGTGGATGAAATATATTCAAACCAAATAACAGTCATGGTTGTAAAGAGAAGATAGGTCACTCTCAAAGAACGGTGGCTCAGAAAACAACTTCGGAAATCATTAGTCAATGTAATAGCATAGAAGAAAATGGCAGCCATAAGATTATAACATGATGATACTTACCTCTAAAACTGGCTCAGAAATACCCTTGAAGGATGAGTAAAACTGGCTATGAAAACACATTTAGAAATCAATAGTCAATCTACTACGATAGAAGAAAATGGCAGCCGTAAGACCGGACTTGTTATCATCATTGCCACTGAAAATTAAAAGGTACACAAGTGGATGAAATATATTCAAACCAAAGAGCAGTCATGATTGTCAAGAGAAGAAAGGTGACTCTCAAATTCACCTTCTGCACTGTATTCGTTTCTGGTTGATTAGATAAAACAAATAATAATTGAAGAAAATGAATTCAAGTTACATTAAAAGCCGAAATCGTATAATACATGCAGGAATCTGAAAATTGACCAACCAATTTAAAAACACTCACAAGTCGAGGATGATTCTGAGAACCATGAGTAGTAGCTAAGAGAAAATGATCACAATGGCTATGATGTTAAAATATTAACAACCATATGAAAATTAGAGAAAAAAATCACAACATAAATAAGGAATCAATATAGTTCTAACAAAACACAACACAAACATCTGATTGTTGCAAATAACATGCTTACCACAACCGTTCTTGTTTCCATAATCCTCAATTCCAACGGCATCATTTTTAGATTAAATAAAGGAACCCGATTCGAGGAATGAGTCATACTCACATCCAATAACTTGTAATAATCACTCAGCTCATTCACATACTCACATCCAAACACTTATATGCAGACTTTATACAAGCATCATCAAATTATAACATGGAGATATTTACCACTAAATTGAAAAAAAAATCATATATTTTGATCAAAATCGAAGTATTAAATGAAAATCATAAATACATGAAATGGGGAAGTGTTTAAGCATTTTCAGCAAAGATATTAACAACCATACGAGTATCGTGATGTGTTTCGTCGATCAATCTTAGAGTACAACAGTGATCTGCAGACATTATTCATGCAACATCAAATTATAACATGACGATACATACCATAAAAACTGGCTCAGAAAACACTTGAAGGATGAGTGAAACTGGCTCAGAACGCACCTTCAGAAATCAATAGTCAATCTACTACCATAGAAGAAAGTGGCAGGCGTAAGACCGGACTTGTTATCATCATTGCCAGTGAAAATTGAAAGGTACACAAGTGGATGAAATATATTCAAACCAAATAACAGTCATGGTTGTAAAGAGAAGATAGGTCACTCTCAAAGAACGGTGGCTCAGAAAACAACTTCGGAAATCATTAGTCAATGTAATAGCATAGAAGAAAATGGCAGCCATAAGATTATAACATGATGATACTTACCTCTAAAACTGGCTCAGAAATACCCTTGAAGGATGAGTAAAACTGGCTATGAAAACACATTTAGAAATCAATAGTCAATCTACTACGATAGAAGAAAATGGCAGCCGTAAGACCGGACTTGTTATCATCATTGCCACTGAAAATTAAAAGGTACACAAGTGGATGAAATATATTCAAACCAAAGAGCAGTCATGATTGTCAAGAGAAGAAAGGTGACTCTCAAATTCACCTTCTGCACTGTATTCGTTTCTGGTTGATTAGATAAAACAAATAATAATTGAAGAAAATGAATTCAAGTTACATTAAAAGCCGAAATCGTATAATACATGCAGGAATCTGAAAATTGACAAACCAATTTAAAAACACTCACAAGTCGAGGATGATTCTCAGAACCATGAGTAGTAGCTAAGAGAAAATGATCACAATGGCTATGATGTTAAAATATTAACAACCATATGAAAATTAGAGAAAAAAATCACAACATAAATAAGGAATCAATATAGTTCTAACAAAACACAACACAAACATCTGATTGTTGCAAATAACATGCTTACCACAACCGTTCTTGTTTCCATAATCCTCAATTCCAACGGCATCATTTTTAGATTAAATAAAGGAACCCGATTCGAGGAATGAGTCATACTCACATCCAATAACTTGTAATAATCACTCAGCTCATTCACATACTCACATCCAAACACTTATATGCAGACTTTATACAAGCATCATCAAATTATAACATGGAGATATTTACCACTAAATTGAAAAGAAAATCATATATTTTGATCAATATCGAAGTATTAAATGAAAATCATAAATACATGAAATGGGGAAGTGTTTAAGCATTTTCAGCAAATATATTAACAACCATACGAGTATCGTGATGTGTTTCGTCGATCAATCTTAGAGTACAACAGTGATCAGCAGACATTATTCATGCAACATCAAATTATAACATGACGATACATACCATAAAAACTAGCTCAGAAAACACTTGAAGGATGAGTGAAACTGGCTCAGAAAACACCTTCAGAAATCAATAGTCAATCTGCTACCATAGAAGAAAGTGGCAGGCGTAAGACCGGACTTGTTATCATCATTGCCAGTGAAAATTGAAAGGTACACAAGTGGATGAAATATATTCAAACCAAATAACAGTCATGGTTGTAAAGAGAAGATAGGTCACTCTCAAAGAACGGTGGCTCAGAAAACAACTTCGGAAATCATTAGTCAATGTAATAGCATAGAAGAAAATGGCAGCCGTAAGATTATAACATGATGATACTTACCTCTAAAACTGGCTCAGAAAACCCTTGAAGGATGAGTAAAACTGGCTATGAAAACACATTTAGAAATCAATAGTCAATCTACTACGATAGAAGAAAATGGCAGCCGTAAGACCGGACTTGTTATCATCATTGCCACTGAAAATTGAAAGGTACACAAGTGGATGAAATATATTCAAACCAAAGAGTAGTGATGATTGTCAAGAGAAGAAAGGTGACTCTCAAATTCACCTTCTGCATTGTATTCATTTCTGGTTGATTAGATAAAACAAATAATAATTGAAGAAAATGAATTCAAGTTACATTAAAAGCCGAAATCGTATAATACATGCAGGAATCTGAAAATTGACCAACCAATTTAAAAACACTCACAAGTCGAGGATGCTTCCCAGAACCACGAGTAGTAGCTAAGAGAAAATGATCACAATGGCTATGATGTTAAAATATTAACAACCATATGAAAATTAGAGAAAAAAATCACAACATAAATAAGGAATCAATATAGTTCTAACAAAACACAACACAAACATCTGATTGTTACAAATAACATGCTTACCACAACCGTTCTTGTTTCCATAATCCTCAATTCCAACGGCATCATTTTTATATTAAATAAAGGAACCCGATTCGAGGAATGAGTCATACTCACATCCAATAACTTGTAACAATCACTCAGCTCATTCACATACTCACATCCAAACACTTATATGCAGACTTTATACAAGCATCATCAAATTATAACATGGAGATATTTACCACTAAATTGAAAAGAAAATCATATATGTTGATCAATATCGAAGTATTAAATGAAAATCATAAATACATGAAATGGGGAAGTGTTTAAGCATTTTCAGCAAATATATTAACAACCATACGAGTATCGTGATGTGTTTCGTCGATCAATCTTAGAGTACAACAGTGATCTGCAGACATTATTCATGCAACATCAAATTATAACATGACGATACATACCATAAAAACTGGCTCAGAAAACACTTGAAGGATGAGTGAAACCGGCTCAGAAAACACCTTCAGAAATCAATAGTCAATCTGCTACCATAGAAGAAAGTGGCAGGCGTAAGACCGGACTTGTTATCATCATTGCCAGTGAAAATTGAAAGGTACACAAGTGGATGAAATATATTCAAACCAAATAACAGTCATGGTTGTAAAGAGAAGATAGGTCACTCTCAAAGAACGGTGGCTCAGAAAACAACTTCGGAAATCATTAGTCAATGTAATAGCATAGAAGAAAATGGCAGCCGTAAGATTATAACATGATGATACTTACCTCTAAAACTGGCTCAGAAAACCCTTGAAGGATGAGTAAAACTGGCTATGAAAACACATTTAGAAATCAATAGTCAATCTACTACGATAGAAGAAAATGGCAGCCGTAAGACCGGACTTGTTATCATCATTGCCACTGAAAATTGAAAGGTACACAAGTGGATGAAATATATTCAAACCAAAGAGTAGTGATGATTGTCAAGAGAAGAAAGGTGACTCTCAAATTCACCTTCTGCATTGTATTCATTTCTGGTTGATTAGATAAAACAAATAATAATTGAAGAAAATGAATTCAAGTTACATTAAAAGCCGAAATCGTATAATACATGCAGGAATCTGAAAATTGACCAACCAATTTAAAAACACTCACAAGTCGAGGATGCTTCCCAGAACCACGAGTAGTAGCTAAGAGAAAATGATTACAATGGCTATGATGTTAAAATATTAACAACCATATGAAAATTAGAGAAAAAAATCACAACATAAATAAGGAATCAATATAGTTCTAACAAAACACAACACAAACATCTGATTGTTACAAATAACATGCTTACCACAACCGTTCTTGTTTCCATAATCCTCAATTCCAATGGCATCATTTTTAGATTAAATAAAGGAACCCGATTCGAGGAATGAGTCATACTCACATCCAATAACTTGTAACAATCACTCAGCTCATTCACATACTCACATCCAAACACTTATATGCAGACTTTATACAAGCATCATCAAATTATAACATGGAGATATTTACCACTAAATTGAAAAGAAAATCATATATTTTGATCAAAATCGAAGTATTAAATGAAAATCATAAATACATGAAATGGGGAAGTGTTTAAGCATTTTCAGCAAATATATTAACAACCATACGAGTATCGTGATGTGTTTCGTCGATCAATCTTAGAGTACAACAGTGATCTGCAGACATTATTCATGCAACATCAAATTATAACATGACGATACATACCATAAAAACTGGCTCAGAAAACACTTGAAGGATGAGTGAAACCGGCTCAGAAAACACCTTCAGAAATCAATAGTCAATCTGCTACCATAGAAGAAAGTGGCAGGCGTAAGACCGGACTTGTTATCATCATTGCCAGTGAAAATTGAAAGGTACACAAGTGGATGAAATATATTCAAACCAAATAACAGTCATGGTTGTAAAGAGAAGATAGGTCACTCTCAAAGAACGGTGGCTCAGAAAACAACTTCGGAAATCATTAGTCAATGTAATAGCATAGAAGAAAATGGCAGCCGTAAGATTATAACATGATGATACTTACCTCTAAAACTGGCTCAGAAAACCCTTGAAGGATGAGTAAAACTGGCTATGAAAACACATTTAGAAATCAATAGTCAATCTACTACGATAGAAGAAAATGGCAGCCGTAAGACCGGACTTGTTATCATCATTGCCACTGAAAATTGAAAGGTACACAAGTGGATGAAATATATTCAAACCAAAGAGTAGTGATGATTGTCAAGAGAAGAAAGGTGACTCTCAAATTCACCTTCTGCATTGTATTCATTTCTGGTTGATTAGATAAAACAAATAATAATTGAAGAAAATGAATTCAAGTTACATTAAAAGCCGAAATCGTATAATACATGCAGGAATCTGAAAATTGACCAACCAATTTAAAAACACTCACAAGTCGAGGATGCTTCCCAGAACCACGAGTAGTAGCTAAGAGAAAATGATCACAATGGCTATGATGTTAAAATTTTAACAACCATATGAAAATTAGAGAAAAAAATCACAACATAAATAAGGAATCAATATAGTTCTAACAAAACACAACACAAACATCTGATTGTTACAAATAACATGCTTACCACAACCGTTCTTGTTTCCATAATCCTCAATTCCAACGGCATCATTTTTAGATTAAATAAAGGAACCCGATTCGAGGAATGAGTCATACTCACATCCAATAACTTGTAACAATCACTCAGCTCATTCACATACTCACATCCAAACACTTATATGCAGACTTTATACAAGCATCATCAAATTATAACATGGAGATATTTACCACTAAATTGAAAAGAAAATCATATATTTTGATCAAAATCGAAGTATTAAATGAAAATCATAAATACATGAAATGGGGAAGTGTTTAAGCATTTTCAGCAAATATATTAACAACCATACGAGTATCGTGATGTGTTTCGTCGATCAATCTTAGAGTACAACAGTGATCTGCAGACATTATTCATGCAACATCAAATTATAACATGACGATACATACCATAAAAACTGGCTCAGAAAACACTTGAAGGATGAGTGAAACCGGCTCAGAAAACACCTTCAGAAATCAATAGTCAATCTGCTACCATAGAAGAAAGTGGCAGGCGTAAGACCGGACTTGTTATCATCATTGCCAGTGAAAATTGAAAGGTACACAAGTGGATGAAATATATTCAAACCAAATAACAGTCATGGTTGTAAAGAGAAGATAGGTCACTCTCAAAGAACGGTGGCTCAGAAAACAACTTCGGAAATCATTAGTCAATGTAATAGCATAGAAGAAAATGGCAGCCGTAAGATTATAACATGATGATACTTACCTCTAAAACTGGCTCAGAAAACCCTTGAAGGATGAGTAAAACTGGCTATGAAAACACATTTAGAAATCAATAGTCAATCTACTACGATAGAAGAAAATGGCAGCCGTAAGACCGGACTTGTTATCATCATTGCCACTGAAAATTGAAAGGTACACAAGTGGATGAAATATATTCAAACCAAAGAGTAGTGATGATTGTCAAGAGAAGAAAGGTGACTCTCAAATTCACCTTCTGCATTGTATTCATTTCTGGTTGATTAGATAAAACAAATAATAATTGAAGAAAATGAATTCAAGTTACATTAAAAGCCGAAATCGTATAATACATGCAGGAATCTGAAAATTGACCAACCAATTTAAAAACACTCACAAGTCGAGGATGCTTCCCAGAACCACGAGTAGTAGCTAAGAGAAAATGATCACAATGGCTATGATGTTAAAATATTAACAACCATATGAAAATTAGAGAAAAAAATCACAACATAAATAAGGAATCAATATAGTTCTAACAAAACACAACACAAACATCTGATTGTTACAAATAACATGCTTACCACAACCGTTCTTGTTTCCATAATCCTCAATTCCAACGGCATCATTTTTAGATTAAATAAAGGAACCCGATTCGAGGAATGAGTCATACTCACATCCAATAACTTGTAACAATCACTCAGCTCATTCACATACTCACATCCAAACACTTATATGCAGACTTTATACAAGCATCATCAAATTATAACATGGAGATATTTACCACTAAATTGAAAAGAAAATCATATATTTTGATCAAAATCGAAGTATTAAATGAAAATCATAAATACATGAAATGGGGAAGTGTTTAAGCATTTTCAGCAAATATATTAACAACCATACGAGTATCGTGATGTGTTTCGTCGATCAATCTTAGAGTACAACAGTGATCTGCAGACATTATTCATGCAACATCAAATTATAACATGACGATACATACCATAAAAACTGGCTCAGAAAACACTTGAAGGATGAGTGAAACCGGCTCAGAAAACACCTTCAGAAATCAATAGTCAATCTGCTACCATAGAAGAAAGTGGCAGGCGTAAGACCGGACTTGTTATCATCATTGCCAGTGAAAATTGAAAGGTACACAAGTGGATGAAATATATTCAAACCAAATAACAGTCATGGTTGTAAAGAGAAGATAGGTCACTCTCAAAGAACGGTGGCTCAGAAAACAACTTCGGAAATCATTAGTCAATGTAATAGCATAGAAGAAAATGGCAGCCGTAAGATTATAACATGATGATACTTACCTCTAAAACTGGCTCAGAAAACCCTTGAAGGATGAGTAAAACTGGCTATGAAAACACATTTAGAAATCAATAGTCAATCTACTACGATAGAAGAAAATGGCAGCCGTAAGACCGGACTTGTTATCATCATTGCCACTGAAAATTGAAAGGTACACAAGTGGATGAAATATATTCAAACCAAAGAGTAGTGATGATTGTCAAGAGAAGAAAGGTGACTCTCAAATTCACCTTCTGCATTGTATTCATTTCTGGTTGATTAGATAAAACAAATAATAATTGAAGAAAATGAATTCAAGTTACATTAAAAGCCGAAATCGTATAATACATGCAGGAATCTGAAAATTGACCAACCAATTTAAAAACACTCACAAGTCGAGGATGCTTCCCAGAACCACGAGTAGTAGCTAAGAGAAAATGATCACAATGGCTATGATGTTAAAATATTAACAACCATATGAAAATTAGAGAAAAAAATCACAACATAAATAAGGAATCAATATAGTTCTAACAAAACACAACACAAACATCTGATTGTTACAAATAACATGCTTACCACAACCGTTCTTGTTTCCATAATCCTCAATTCCAACGGCATCATTTTTAGATTAAATAAAGGAACCCGATTCGAGGAATGAGTCATACTCACATCCAATAACTTGTAACAATCACTCAGCTCATTCACATACTCACATCCAAACACTTATATGCAGACTTTATACAAGCATCATCAAATTATAACATGGAGATATTTACCACTAAATTGAAAAGAAAATCATATATTTTGATCAAAATCGAAGTATTAAATGAAAATCATAAATACATGAAATGGGGAAGTGTTTAAGCATTTTCAGCAAATATATTAACAACCATACGAGTATCGTGATGTGTTTCGTCGATCAATCTTAGAGTACAACAGTGATCTGCAGACATTATTCATGCAACATCAAATTATAACATGACGATACATACCATAAAAACTGGCTCAGAAAACACTTGAAGGATGAGTGAAACCGGCTCAGAAAACACCTTCAGAAATCAATAGTCAATCTGCTACCATAGAAGAAAGTGGCAGGCGTAAGACCGGACTTGTTATCATCATTGCCAGTGAAAATTGAAAGGTACACAAGTGGATGAAATATATTCAAACCAAATAACAGTCATGGTTGTAAAGAGAAGATAGGTCACTCTCAAAGAACGGTGGCTCAGAAAACAACTTCGGAAATCATTAGTCAATGTAATAGCATAGAAGAAAATGGCAGCCGTAAGATTATAACATGATGATACTTACCTCTAAAACTGGCTCAGAAAACCCTTGAAGGATGAGTAAAACTGGCTATGAAAACACATTTAGAAATCAATAGTCAATCTACTACGATAGAAGAAAATGGCAGCCGTAAGACCGGACTTGTTATCATCATTGCCACTGAAAATTGAAAGGTACACAAGTGGATGAAATATATTCAAACCAAAGAGTAGTGATGATTGTCAAGAGAAGAAAGGTGACTCTCAAATTCACCTTCTGCATTGTATTCATTTCTGGTTGATTAGATAAAACAAATAATAATTGAAGAAAATGAATTCAAGTTACATTAAAAGCCGAAATCGTATAATACATGCAGGAATCTGAAAATTGACCAACCAATTTAAAAACACTCACAAGTCGAGGATGCTTCCCAGAACCACGAGTAGTAGCTAAGAGAAAATGATCACAATGGCTATGATGTTAAAATATTAACAACCATATGAAAATTAGAGAAAAAAATCACAACATAAATAAGGAATCAATATAGTTCTAACAAAACACAACACAAACATCTGATTGTTACAAATAACATGCTTACCACAACCGTTCTTGTTTCCATAATCCTTAATTCCAACGGCATCATTTTTAGATTAAATAAAGGAACCCGATTCGAGGAATGAGTCATACTCACATCCAATAACTTGTAACAATCACTCAGCTCATTCACATACTCACATCCAAACACTTATATGCAGACTTTATACAAGCATCATCAAATTATAACATGGAGATATTTACCACTAAATTGAAAAGAAAATCATATATTTTGATCAAAATCGAAGTATTAAATGAAAATCATAAATACATGAAATGGGGAAGTGTTTAAGCATTTTCAGCAAATATATTAACAACCATACGAGTATCGTGATGTGTTTCGTCGATCAATCTTAGAGTACAACAGTGATCTGCAGACATTATTCATGCAACATCAAATTATAACATGACGATACATACCATAAAAACTGGCTCAGAAAACACTTGAAGGATGAGTGAAACCGGCTCAGAAAACACCTTCAGAAATCAATAGTCAATCTGCTACCATAGAAGAAAGTGGCAGGCGTAAGACCGGACTTGTTATCATCATTGCCAGTGAAAATTGAAAGGTACACAAGTGGATGAAATATATTCAAACCAAATAACAGTCATGGTTGTAAAGAGAAGATAGGTCACTCTCAAAGAACGGTGGCTCAGAAAACAACTTCGGAAATCATTAGTCAATGTAATAGCATAGAAGAAAATGGCAGCCGTAAGATTATAACATGATGATACTTACCTCTAAAACTGGCTCAGAAAACCCTTGAAGGATGAGTAAAACTGGCTATGAAAACACATTTAGAAATCAATAGTCAATCTACTACGATAGAAGAAAATGGCAGCCGTAAGACCGGACTTGTTATCATCATTGCCACTGAAAATTGAAAGGTACACAAGTGGATGAAATATATTCAAACCAAAGAGTAGTGATGATTGTCAAGAGAAGAAAGGTGACTCTCAAATTCACCTTCTGCATTGTATTCATTTCTGGTTGATTAGATAAAACAAATAATAATTGAAGAAAATGAATTCAAGTTACATTAAAAGCCGAAATCGTATAATACATGCAGGAATCTGAAAATTGACCAACCAATTTAAAAACACTCACAAGTCGAGGATGCTTCCCAGAACCACGAGTAGTAGCTAAGAGAAAATGATCACAATGGCTATGATGTTAAAATATTAACAACCATATGAAAATTAGAGAAAAAAATCACAACATAAATAAGGAATCAATATAGTTCTAACAAAACACAACACAAACATCTGATTGTTACAAATAACATGCTTACCACAACCGTTCTTGTTTCCATAATCCTTAATTCCAACGGCATCATTTTTAGATTAAATAAAGGAACCCGATTCGAGGAATGAGTCATACTCACATCCAATAACTTGTAACAATCACTCAGCTCATTCACATACTCACATCCAAACACTTATATGCAGACTTTATACAAGCATCATCAAATTATAACATGGAGATATTTACCACTAAATTGAAAAGAAAATCATATATTTTGATCAAAATCGAAGTATTAAATGAAAATCATAAATACATGAAATGGGGAAGTGTTTAAGCATTTTCAGCAAATATATTAACAACCATACGAGTATCGTGATGTGTTTCGTCGATCAATCTTAGAGTACAACAGTGATCTGCAGACATTATTCATGCAACATCAAATTATAACATGACGATACATACCATAAAAACTGGCTCAGAAAACACTTGAAGGATGAGTGAAACCGGCTCAGAAAACACCTTCAGAAATCAATAGTCAATCTGCTACCATAGAAGAAAGTGGCAGGCGTAAGACCAGACTTGTTATCATCATTGCCAGTGAAAATTGAAAGGTACACAAGTGGATGAAATATATTCAAACCAAATAACAGTCATGGTTGTAAAGAGAAGATAGGTCACTCTCAAAGAACGGTGGCTCAGAAAACAACTTCGGAAATCATTAGTCAATGTAATAGCATAGAAGAAAATGGCAGCCGTAAGATTATAACATGATGATACTTACCTCTAAAACTGGCTCAGAAAACCCTTGAAGGATGAGTAAAACTGGCTATGAAAACACATTTAGAAATCAATAGTCAATCTACTACGATAGAAGAAAATGGCAGCCGTAAGACCGGACTTGTTATCATCATTGCCACTGAAAATTGAAAGGTACACAAGTGGATGAAATATATTCAAACCAAAGAGTAGTGATGATTGTCAAGAGAAGAAAGGTGACTCTCAAATTCACCTTCTGCATTGTATTCATTTCTGGTTGATTAGATAAAACAAATAATAATTGAAGAAAATGAATTCAAGTTACATTAAAAGCCGAAATCGTATAATACATGCAGGAATCTGAAAATTGACCAACCAATTTAAAAACACTCACAAGTCGAGGATGCTTCCCAGAACCACGAGTAGTAGCTAAGAGAAAATGATCACAATGGCTATGATGTTAAAATATTAACAACCATATGAAAATTAGAGAAAAAAATCACAACATAAATAAGGAATCAATATAGTTCTAACAAAACACAACACAAACATCTGATTGTTACAAATAACATGCTTACCACAACCGTTCTTGTTTCCATAATCCTCAATTCCAACGGCATCATTTTTAGATTAAATAAAGGAACCCGATTCGAGGAATGAGTCATACTCACATCCAATAACTTGTAACAATCACTCAGCTCATTCACATACTCACATCCAAACACTTATATGCAGACTTTATACAAGCATCATCAAATTATAACATGGAGATATTTACCACTAAATTGAAAAGAAAATCATATATTTTGATCAAAATCGAAGTATTAAATGAAAATCATAAATACATGAAATGGGGAAGTGTTTAAGCATTTTCAGCAAATATATTAACAACCATACGAGTATCGTGATGTGTTTCGTCGATCAATCTTAGAGTACAACAGTGATCTGCAGACATTATTCATGCAACATCAAATTATAACATGACGATACATACCATAAAAACTGGCTCAGAAAACACTTGAAGGATGAGTGAAACCGGCTCAGAAAACACCTTCAGAAATCAATAGTCAATCTGCTACCATAGAAGAAAGTGGCAGGCGTAAGACCGGACTTGTTATCATCATTGCCAGTGAAAATTGAAAGGTACACAAGTGGATGAAATATATTCAAACCAAATAACAGTCATGGTTGTAAAGAGAAGATAGGTCACTCTCAAAGAACGGTGGCTCAGAAAACAACTTCGGATATCATTAGTCAATGTAATAGCATAGAAGAAAATGGCAGCCGTAAGATTATAACATGATGATACTTACCTCTAAAACTGGCTCAGAAAACCCTTGAAGGATGAGTAAAACTGGCTATGAAAACACATTTAGAAATCAATAGTCAATCTACTACGATAGAAGAAAATGGCAGCCATAAGACCGGACTTGTTATCATCATTGCCACTGAAAATTGAAAGGTACACAAGTGGATGAAATATATTCAAACCAAAGAGTAGTGATGATTGTCAAGAGAAGAAAGGTGACTCTCAAATTCACCTTCTGCATTGTATTCATTTCTGGTTGATTAGATAAAACAAATAATAATTGAAGAAAATGAATTCAAGTTACATTAAAAGCCGAAATCGTATAATACATGCAGGAATCTGAAAATTGACCAACCAATTTAAAAACACTCACAAGTCGAGGATGCTTCCCAGAACCACGAGTAGTAGCTAAGAGAAAATGATCACAATGGCTATGATGTTAAAATATTAACAACCATATGAAAATTAGAGAAAAAAATCACAACATAAATAAGGAATCAATATAGTTCTAACAAAACACAACACAAACATCTGATTGTTACAAATAACATGCTTACCACAACCGTTCTTGTTTCCATAATCCTCAATTCCAACGGCATCATTTTTAGATTAAATAAAGGAACCCGATTCGAGGAATGAGTCATACTCACATCCAATAACTTGTAACAATCACTCAGCTCATTCACATACTCACATCCAAACACTTATATGCAGACTTTATACAAGCATCATCAAATTATAACATGGAGATATTTACCACTAAATTGAAAAGAAAAACATATATTTTGATCAAAATCGAAGTATTAAATGAAAATCATAAATACATGAAATGGGGAAGTGTTTAAGCATTTTCAGCAAATATATTAACAACCATACGAGTATCGTGATGTGTTTCGTCGATCAATCTTAGAGTACAACAGTGATCTGCAGACATTATTCATGCAACATCAAATTATAACATGACGATACATACCATAAAAACTGGCTCAGAAAACACTTGAAGGATGAGTGAAACCGGCTCAGAAAACACCTTCAGAAATCAATAGTCAATCTGCTACCATAGAAGAAAGTGGCAGGCGTAAGACCGGACTTGTTATCATCATTGCCAGTGAAAATTGAAAGGTACACAAGTGGATGAAATATATTCAAACCAAATAACAGTCATGGTTGTAAAGAGAAGATAGGTCACTCTCAAAGAACGGTGGCTCAGAAAACAACTTCGGAAATCATTAGTCAATGTAATAGCATAGAAGAAAATGGCAGCCGTAAGATTATAACATGATGATACTTACCTCTAAAACTGGCTCAGAAAACCCTTGAAGGATGAGTAAAACTGGCTATGAAAACACATTTAGAAATCAATAGTCAATCTACTACGATAGAAGAAAATGGCAGCCATAAGACCGGACTTGTTATCATCATTGCCACTGAAAATTGAAAGGTACACAAGTGGATGAAATATATTCAAACCAAAGAGTAGTGATGATTGTCAAGAGAAGAAAGGTGACTCTCAAATTCACCTTCTGCATTGTATTCATTTCTGGTTGATTAGATAAAACAAATAATAATTGAAGAAAATGAATTCAAGTTACATTAAAAGCCGAAATCGTATAATACATGCAGGAATCTGAAAATTGACCAACCAATTTAAAAACACTCACAAGTCGAGGATGCTTCCCAGAACCACGAGTAGTAGCTAAGAGAAAATGATCACAATGGCTATGATGTTAAAATATTAACAACCATATGAAAATTAGAGAAAAAAATCACAACATAAATAAGGAATCAATATAGTTCTAACAAAACACAACACAAACATCTGATTGTTACAAATAACATGCTTACCACAACCGTTCTTGTTTCCATAATCCTCAATTCCAACGGCATCATTTTTAGATTAAATAAAGGAACCCGATTCGAGGAATGAGTCATACTCACATCCAATAACTTGTAACAATCACTCAGCTCATTCACATACTCACATCCAAACACTTATATGCAGACTTTATACAAGCATCATCAAATTATAACATGGAGATATTTACCACTAAATTGAAAAGAAAATCATATATTTTGATCAAAATCGAAGTATTAAATGAAAATCATAAATACATGAAATGGGGAAGTGTTTAAGCATTTTCAGCAAATATATTAACAACCATACGAGTATCGTGATGTGTTTCGTCGATCAATCTTAGAGTACAACAGTGATCTGCAGACATTATTCATGCAACATCAAATTATAACATGACGATACATACCATAAAAACTGGCTCAGAAAACACTTGAAGGATGAGTGAAACCGGCTCAGAAAACACCTTCAGAAATCAATAGTCAATCTGCTACCATAGAAGAAAGTGGCAGGCGTAAGACCGGACTTGTTATCATCATTGCCAGTGAAAATTGAAAGGTACACAAGTGGATGAAATATATTCAAACCAAATAACAGTCATGGTTGTAAAGAGAAGATAGGTCACTCTCAAAGAACGGTGGCTCAGAAAACAACTTCGGAAATCATTATCAATGTAATAGCATAGAAGAAAATGGCAGCCGTAAGATTATAACATGATGATACTTACCTCTAAAACTGGCTCAGAAAACCCTTGAAGGATGAGTAAAACTGGCTATGAAAACACATTTAGAAATCAATAGTCAATCTACTACGATAGAAGAAAATGGCAGCCATAAGACCGGACTTGTTATCATCATTGCCACTGAAAATTGAAAGGTACACAAGTGGATGAAATATATTCAAACCAAAGAGTAGTGATGATTGTCAAGAGAAGAAAGGTGACTCTCAAATTCACCTTCTGCATTGTATTCATTTCTGGTTGATTAGATAAAACAAATAATAATTGAAGAAAATGAATTCAAGTTACATTAAAAGCCGAAATCGTATAATACATGCAGGAATCTGAAAATTGACCAACCAATTTAAAAACACTCACAAGTCGAGGATGCTTCCCAGAACCACGAGTAGTAGCTAAGAGAAAATGATCACAATGGCTATGATGTTAAAATATTAACAACCATATGAAAATTAGAGAAAAAAATCACAACATAAATAAGGAATCAATATAGTTCTAACAAAACACAACACAAACATCTGATTGTTGCAAATAACATGCTTACCACAACCGTTCTTGTTTCCATAATCCTCAATTCCAACGGCATCATTTTTAGATTAAATAAAGGAACCCGATTCGAGGAATGAGTCATACTCACATCCAATAACTTGTAACAATCACTCAGCTCATTCACATACTCACATCCAAACACTTATATGCAGACTTTATACAAGCATCATCAAATTATAACATGGAGATATTTACCACTAAATTGAAAAGAAAAACATATATTTTGATAAAAATCGAAGTATTAAATGAAAATCATAAATACATGAAATGGGGAAGTGTTTAAGCATTTTCAACAAATATATTAACAACCATACGAGTATCGTGATGTGTTTCGTCGATCAATCTTAGAGTACAACAGTGATCTGCAGACATTATTCAAGCAACATCAAATTATAACATGACGATACATACCTTAAAAACTGGCTCAGAAAACACTTGAAGGATGAATGAAACTGGCTCAGAAAACATCTTCAGAAATCAATAGTCAATCTACTACCATAGAAGAAAGTGGCAGGCGTAAGACCGGACTTGTTATCATCATTGCCAGTGAAAATTGAAAGGTACACAAGTGGATGAAATATATTCAAACCAAATAACAGTCATGGTTGTAAAGAGAATATAGGTCACTCTCAAAGAACGGTGGCTCAGAAAACAACTTCAGAAATCATTAGTCAATGTAATACAATAGAAGAAAATGGCAGCCGTACAATTATAACATGTTGATACTTACCTCTAAAACTGGCTCAGAAAACCCTTGAAGGATGAGTAAAACTGGCTATGAAAACACATTTAGAAATCAATAGTCAATCTACTACGATAGAAGAAAATGGCAGCCGTAAGACCGGACTTGTTATCATCATTGCCACTGAAAATTGAAAGGTACACAAGTGGATGAAATATATTCAAACCAAAGAGTAGTGATGATTGTCAAGAGAAGAAAGGTGACTCTCAAATTCACCTTCTGCATTGTATTTATTTTTGGTTGATTAGATAAAACAAATAATAATTGAAGAAAATGAATTCAAGTTACATTAAAAGCCGAAATCGTATAATACATGCAGGAATCTGAAAATTGACCAACCAATTTAAAAACACTCACAAGTCGAGGATGCTTCCCAGAACCACGAGTAGTAGCTAAGAGAAAATGATCACAATGGCTATGATGTTAAAATATTAACAACCATATGAAAATTAGAGAAAAAAATCACAACATAAATAAGGAATCAATATAGTTCTAACAAAACACAACACAAACATCTAATTGTTGCAAATAACATGCTTACCACAACCGTTCTTATTTCCATAATCCTCAATTCCAACGGCATCATTTTTAGATTAAATAAAGGAACCCGATTCGAGGAATGAGTCATACTCACATCCAATAACTTGTAATAATCACTCAGCTCATTCACATACTCACATCCAAACACTTATATGCAGACTTTATACAAGCATCATCAAATTATAACATGGAGATATTTACCACTAAATTGAAAAGAAAAACATATATTTTGATAAAAATCGAAGTATTAAATGAAAATCATAAATACATGAAATGGGGAAGTGTTTAAGCATTTTCAACAAATATATTAACAACCATACGAGTATCGTGATGTGTTTCGTCGATCAATCTTAGAGTACAACAGTGATCTGCAGACATTATTCAAGCAACATCAAATTATAACATGACGATACATACCTTAAAAACTGGCTCAGAAAACACTTGAAGGATGAATGAAACTGGCTCAGAAAACATCTTCAGAAATCAATAGTCAATCTACTACCATAGAAGAAAGTGGCAGGCGTAAGACCGGACTTGTTATCATCATTGCCAGTGAAAATTGAAAGGTACACAAGTGGATGAAATATATTCAAACCAAATAACAGTCATGGTTGTAAAGAGAATATAGGTCACTCTCAAAGAACGGTGGCTCAGAAAACAACTTCAGAAATCATTAGTCAATGTAATACAATAGAAGAAAATGGCAGCCGTACAATTATAACATGTTGATACTTACCTCTAAAACTGGCTCAGAAAACCCTTGAAGGATGAGTAAAACTGGCTATGAAAACACATTTAGAAATCAATAGTCAATCTACTACGATAGAAGAAAATGGCAGCCGTAAGACCGGACTTGTTATCATCATTGCCACTGAAAATTGAAAGGTACACAAGTGGATGAAATATATTCAAACCAAAGAGTAGTGATGATTGTCAAGAGAAGAAAGGTGACTCTCAAATTCACCTTCTGCATTGTATTTATTTTTGGTTGATTAGATAAAACAAATAATAATTGAAGAAAATGAATTCAAGTTACCTTAAAAGCCGAAATCGTATAATACATGCAGGAATCTGAAAATTGACCAACCAATTTAAAAACACTCACAAGTCGAGGATGCTTCCCAGAACCACGAGTAGTAGCTAAGAGAAAATGATCACAATGGCTATGATGTTAAAATATTAACAACCATATGAAAATTAGAGAAAAAAATCACAACATAAATAAGGAATCAATATAGTTCTAACAAAACACAACACAAACATCTAATTGTTGCAAATAACATGCTTACCACAACCGTTCTTGTTTCCATAATCCTCAATTCCAACGGCATCATTTTTAGATTAAATAAAGGAACCCGATTCGAGGAATGAGTCATACTCACATCCAATAACTTGTAATAATCACTCAGCTCATTCACATACTCACATCCAAACACTTATATGCAGACTTTATACAAGCATCATCAAATTATAACATGGAGATATTTACCACTAAATTGAAAAGAAAATCATATATTTTGATCAAAATCGAAGTATTAAATGAAAATCATAAATACATGAAATGGGGAAGTGTTTAAGCATTTTCAGCAAATATATTAACAACCATACGAGTATCGTGATGTGTTTCGTCGATCAATCTTAGAGTACAACAGTGATCTGCAGACATTATTCAAGCAACATCAAATTATAACATGACGATACATACCTTAAAAACTGGCTCAGAAAACACTTGAAGGATGAGTGAAACTGGCACAGAAAACACCTTCAGAAATCAATAGTCAATCTACTACCATAGAAGAAAGTGGCAGGCGTAACACCGGACTTGTTATCATCATTGCCAGTGAAAATTGAAAGGTACACAAGTGGATGAAATATATTCAAACCAAATAACAGTCATGGTTGTAAAGATAATATAGGTCACTCTCAAAGAACGGTGGCTCAGAAAACAACTTCAGAAATCATTAGTCAATGTAATACAATAGAAGAAAATGGCAGTTGTAGGATTATAACATGTTGATACTTACCTCTAAAACTGGCTCAGAAAACCCTTGAAGGATGAGTAAAACTGGCTATGAAAATACATTTAGAAATCAATAGTCAATCTACTACGATAGAAGAAAATGGCAGCCATAAGACCGAACTTGTTATCATCATTGCCACTGAAAATTGAAAGGTACACAAGTGGATGAAATATATTCAAACCAAAGAGAAGTCATGATTGTCAAGAGAAGAAAAGTGACTCTCAAATTCACCTTCTGCATTGTATTCATTTCTGGTTGATTAGATAAAACAAATAATAATTGAAGAAAATGAATTCAAGTTACATTAAAATCAAAAATCGTATAATACATGCAGGAATCTGAAAATTGACCAACCAATTTAAAAACACTCACAAGTCGAGGATGCTTCCCAGAACCACGAGTAGTAGCTAAGAGAAAATGATCACAATGGCTATGATGTTAAAATATTAACAACCATATGAAAATTAGAGAAAAAAATCACAACATAAATAAGGAATCAATATAGTTCTAACAAAACACAACACAAACATCTAATTGTTGCAAATAACATGCTTACCACAACCGTTCTTATTTCCATAATCCTCAATTCCAACGGCATCATTTTTAGATTAAATAAAGGAACCCGATTCGAGGAATGAGTCATACTCACATCCAATAACTTGTAATAATCACTCAGCTCATTCACATACTCACATCCAAACACTTATATGCAGACTTTATACAAGCATCATCAAATTATAACATGGAGATATTTACCACTAAATTGAAAAGAAAAACATATATTTTGATAAAAATCGAAGTATTAAATGAAAATCATAAATACATGAAATGGGGAAGTGTTTAAGCATTTTCAACAAATATATTAACAACCATACGAGTATCGTGATGTGTTTCGTCGATCAATCTTAGAGTACAACAGTGATCTGCAGACATTATTCAAGCAACATCAAATTATAACATGACGATACATACCTTAAAAACTGGCTCAGAAAACACTTGAAGGATGAATGAAACTGGCTCAGAAAACATCTTCAGAAATCAATAGTCAATCTACTACCATAGAAGAAAGTGGCAGGCGTAAGACCGGACTTGTTATCATCATTGCCAGTGAAAATTGAAAGGTACACAAGTGGATGAAATATATTCAAACCAAATAACAGTCATGGTTGTAAAGAGAATATAGGTCACTCTCAAAGAACGGTGGCTCAGAAAACAACTTCAGAAATCATTAGTCAATGTAATACAATAGAAGAAAATGGCAGCCGTACAATTATAACATGTTGATACTTACCTCTAAAACTGGCTCAGAAAACCCTTGAAGGATGAGTAAAACTGGCTATGAAAACACATTTAGAAATCAATAGTCAATCTACTACGATAGAAGAAAATGGCAGCCGTAAGACCGGACTTGTTATCATCATTGCCACTGAAAATTGAAAGGTACACAAGTGGATGAAATATATTCAAACCAAAGAGTAGTGATGATTGTCAAGAGAAGAAAGGTGACTCTCAAATTCACCTTCTGCATTGTATTTATTTTTGGTTGATTAGATAAAACAAATAATAATTGAAGAAAATGAATTCAAGTTACATTAAAAGCCGAAATCGTATAATACATGCAGGAATCTGAAAATTGACCAACCAATTTAAAAACACTCACAAGTCGAGGATGCTTCCCAGAACCACGAGTAGTAGCTAAGAGAAAATGATCACAATGGCTATGATGTTAAAATATTAACAACCATATGAAAATTAGAGAAAAAAATCACAACATAAATAAGGAATCAATATAGTTCTAACAAAACACAACACAAACATCTAATTGTTGCAAATAACATGCTTACCACAACCGTTCTTGTTTCCATAATCCTCAATTCCAACGGCATCATTTTTAGATTAAATAAAGGAACCCGATTCGAGGAATGAGTCATACTCACATCCAATAACTTGTAATAATCACTCAGCTCATTCACATACTCACATCCAAACACTTATATGCAGACTTTATACAAGCATCATCAAATTATAACATGGAGATATTTACCACTAAATTGAAAAGAAAATCATATATTTTGATCAAAATCGAAGTATTAAATGAAAATCATAAATACATGAAATGGGGAAGTGTTTAAGCATTTTCAGCAAATATATTAACAACCATACGAGTATCGTGATGTGTTTCGTCGATCAATCTTAGAGTACAACAGTGATCTGCAGACATTATTCAAGCAACATCAAATTATAACATGACGATACATACCTTAAAAACTGGCTCAGAAAACACTTGAAGGATGAGTGAAACTGGCACAGAAAACACCTTCAGAAATCAATAGTCAATCTACTACCATAGAAGAAAGTGGCAGGCGTAACACCGGACTTGTTATCATCATTGCCAGTGAAAATTGAAAGGTACACAAGTGGATGAAATATATTCAAACCAAATAACAGTCATGGTTGTAAAGATAATATAGGTCACTCTCAAAGAACGGTGGCTCAGAAAACAACTTCAGAAATCATTAGTCAATGTAATACAATAGAAGAAAATGGCAGTTGTAGGATTATAACATGTTGATACTTACCTCTAAAACTGGCTCAGAAAACCCTTGAAGGATGAGTAAAACTGGCTATGAAAATACATTTAGAAATCAATAGTCAATCTACTACGATAGAAGAAAATGGCAGCCATAAGACCGAACTTGTTATCATCATTGCCACTGAAAATTGAAAGGTACACAAGTGGATGAAATATATTCAAACCAAAGAGAAGTCATGATTGTCAAGAGAAGAAAAGTGACTCTCAAATTCACCTTCTGCATTGTATTCATTTCTGGTTGATTAGATAAAACAAATAATAATTGAAGAAAATGAATTCAAGTTACATTAAAATCCGAAATCGTATAATACATGCAGGAATCTGAAAATTGACCAACCAATTTAAAAACACTCACAAGTCGAGGATGCTTCCCAGAACCACGAGTAGTAGCTAAGAGAAAATGATCACAATGGCTATGATGTTAAAATATTAACAACCATATGAAAATTAGAGAAAAAAATCACAACCTAAATAAGGAATCAATATAGTTATAACAAAACACAACACAAACATCTGATTGTTAGAAATAACATGCTTACCACAACAGTTCTTGTTTCCATAATCCTCAATTCCAAAGGAATCATTTTTAGATTAAATAAAGGAACCCGATTCGAGGAATGAGTGATACTCATATCCAATAACTTGTAATAATCACTCAGCTCATTCACATAATCACATCCAAACAATTATATGCAGACTTTATTCAAGCATCATCAAATTATAACATGGAGATATTTACCACTAAATTGAAAAAAAATTCATATATTTTGTTCAAAATGGAAGTATGAAATGAAAATCATAAATACATGAAATGGGGAAGTGTTTAAGCATTTTCAGCAAAGATATTAACAACCATACGAGTATCGTGATGTGTTTCGTCGATCAATCGTAGAGTACAACAGTGATCTGCAGACGTTATTCAAGCAACATCAAATTATAACATGACGATACATACCTTAAAAACTGGCTCAGAAAACACTTGAAGGATGAGTGAAACTGGCTCAGAAAACACCTTCAGAAATTAATAGTCAATCTACTACCATAGAAGAAAGTGGCAGGCGTAAGACCGGACTTGTTATCATCATTGCCAGTGAAAATTGAAAGGTACACAAGTGGATGAAATATATTCAAACCAAATAACAGTCATGGTTGTAAAGAGAAGATAGGTCACTCTCAAAGAACGGTGGCTCAGAAAACAACTTCAAAAATCATTAGTCAATGTAATACCATAGAAGAAAATGGAAGCCGTAAGATTATAACATGATGATACTTACCTCTAAAACTGGCTCAGAAAACCCTTGAAGGATGAGTAAAACTGGCTATGAAAACACATTTAGAAATCAATAGTCAATCTACTACGATAGAAGAAAATGGCAGCCGTAAGACCGGACTTGTTATCATCATTGCCACTGAAAATTGAAAGGTACACAAGTGGATGAAATATATTCAAACCAAAGAGTAGTGATGATTGTCAAGAGAAGAAAGGTGACTCTCAAATTCACCTTCTGCATTGTATTTATTTTTGGTTGATTAGATAAAACAAATAATAATTGAAGAAAATGAATTCAAGTTACATTAAAAGCCGAAATCGTATAATACATGCAGGAATCTGAAAATTGACCAACCAATTTAAAAACACTCACAAGTCGAGGATGCTTCCCAGAACCACGAGTAGTAGCTAAGAGAAAATGATCACAATGGCTATGATGTTAAAATATTAACAACCATATGAAAATTAGAGAAAAAAATCACAACATAAATAAGGAATCAATATAGTTCTAACAAAACACAACACAAACATCTAATTGTTGCAAATAACATGCTTACCACAACCGTTCTTATTTCCATAATCCTCAATTCCAACGGCATCATTTTTAGATTAAATAAAGGAACCCGATTCGAGGAATGAGTCATACTCACATCCAATAACTTGTAATAATCACTCAGCTCATTCACATACTCACATCCAAACACTTATATGCAGACTTTATACAAGCATCATCAAATTATAACATGGAGATATTTACCACTAAATTGAAAAGAAAAACATATATTTTGATAAAAATCGAAGTATTAAATGAAAATCATAAATACATGAAATGGGGAAGTGTTTAAGCATTTTCAACAAATATATTAACAACCATACGAGTATCGTGATGTGTTTCGTCGATCAATCTTAGAGTACAACAGTGATCTGCAGACATTATTCAAGCAACATCAAATTATAACATGACGATACATACCTTAAAAACTGGCTCAGAAAACACTTGAAGGATGAATGAAACTGGCTCAGAAAACATCTTCAGAAATCAATAGTCAATCTACTACCATAGAAGAAAGTGGCAGGCGTAAGACCGGACTTGTTATCATCATTGCCAGTGAAAATTGAAAGGTACACAAGTGGATGAAATATATTCAAACCAAATAACAGTCATGGTTGTAAAGAGAATATAGGTCACTCTCAAAGAACGGTGGCTCAGAAAACAACTTCAGAAATCATTAGTCAATGTAATACAATAGAAGAAAATGGCAGCCGTACAATTATAACATGTTGATACTTACCTCTAAAACTGGCTCAGAAAACCCTTGAAGGATGAGTAAAACTGGCTATGAAAACACATTTAGAAATCAATAGTCAATCTACTACGATAGAAGAAAATGGCAGCCGTAAGACCGGACTTGTTATCATCATTGCCACTGAAAATTGAAAGGTACACAAGTGGATGAAATATATTCAAACCAAAGAGTAGTGATGATTGTCAAGAGAAGAAAGGTGACTCTCAAATTCACCTTCTGCATTGTATTTATTTTTGGTTGATTAGATAAAACAAATAATAATTGAAGAAAATGAATTCAAGTTACATTAAAAGCCGAAATCGTATAATACATGCAGGAATCTGAAAATTGACCAACCAATTTAAAAACACTCACAAGTCGAGGATGCTTCCCAGAACCACGAGTAGTAGCTAAGAGAAAATGATCACAATGGCTATGATGTTAAAATATTAACAACCATATGAAAATTAGAGAAAAAAATCACAACATAAATAAGGAATCAATATAGTTCTAACAAAACACAACACAAACATCTAATTGTTGCAAATAACATGCTTACCACAACCGTTCTTGTTTCCATAATCCTCAATTCCAACGGCATCATTTTTAGATTAAATAAAGGAACCCGATTCGAGGAATGAGTCATACTCACATCCAATAACTTGTAATAATCACTCAGCTCATTCACATACTCACATCCAAACACTTATATGCAGACTTTATACAAGCATCATCAAATTATAACATGGAGATATTTACCACTAAATTGAAAAGAAAATCATATATTTTGATCAAAATCGAAGTATTAAATGAAAATCATAAATACATGAAATGGGGAAGTGTTTAAGCATTTTCAGCAAATATATTAACAACCATACGAGTATCGTGATGTGTTTCGTCGATCAATCTTAGAGTACAACAGTGATCTGCAGACATTATTCAAGCAACATCAAATTATAACATGACGATACATACCTTAAAAACTGGCTCAGAAAACACTTGAAGGATGAGTGAAACTGGCACAGAAAACACCTTCAGAAATCAATAGTCAATCTACTACCATAGAAGAAAGTGGCAGGCGTAACACCGGACTTGTTATCATCATTGCCAGTGAAAATTGAAAGGTACACAAGTGGATGAAATATATTCAAACCAAATAACAGTCATGGTTGTAAAGATAATATAGGTCACTCTCAAAGAACGGTGGCTCAGAAAACAACTTCAGAAATCATTAGTCAATGTAATACAATAGAAGAAAATGGCAGTTGTAGGATTATAACATGTTGATACTTACCTCTAAAACTGGCTCAGAAAACCCTTGAAGGATGAGTAAAACTGGCTATGAAAATACATTTAGAAATCAATAGTCAATCTAATACGATAGAAGAAAATGGCAGCCATAAGACCGAACTTGTTATCATCATTGCCACTGAAAATTGAAAGGTACACAAGTGGATGAAATATATTCAAACCAAAGAGAAGTCATGATTGTCAAGAGAAGAAAAGTGACTCTCAAATTCACCTTCTGCATTGTATTCATTTCTGGTTGATTAGATAAAACAAATAATAATTGAAGAAAATGAATTCAAGTTACATTAAAATCCGAAATCGTATAATACATGCAGGAATCTGAAAATTGACCAACCAATTTAAAAACACTCACAAGTCGAGGATGCTTCCCAGAACCACGAGTAGTAGCTAAGAGAAAATGATCACAATGGCTATGATGTTAAAATATTAACAACCATATGAAAATTAGAGAAAAAAATCACAACCTAAATAAGGAATCAATATAGTTATAACAAAACACAACACAAACATCTGATTGTTAGAAATAACATGCTTACCACAACAGTTCTTGTTTCCATAATCCTCAATTCCAAAGGAATCATTTTTAGATTAAATAAAGGAACCCGATTCGAGGAATGAGTGATACTCATATCCAATAACTTGTAATAATCACTCAGCTCATTCACATAATCACATCCAAACAATTATATGCAGACTTTATTCAAGCATCATCAAATTATAACATGGAGATATTTACCACTAAATTGAAAAAAAATTCATATATTTTGTTCAAAATGGAAGTATGAAATGAAAATCATAAATACATGAAATGGGGAAGTGTTTAAGCATTTTCAGCAAAGATATTAACAACCATACGAGTATCGTGATCTGTTTCGTCGATCAATCGTAGAGTACAACAGTGATCTGCAGACGTTATTCAAGCAACATCAAATTATAACATGACGATACATACCTTAAAAACTGGCTCAGAAAACACTTGAAGGATGAGTGAAACTGGCTCAGAAAACACCTTCAGAAATTAATAGTCAATCTACTACCATAGAAGAAAGTGGCAGGCGTAAGACCGGACTTGTTATCATCATTGCCAGTGAAAATTGAAAGGTACACAAGTGGATGAAATATATTCAAACCAAATAACAGTCATGGTTGTAAAGAGAAGATAGGTCACTCTCAAAGAACGGTGGCTCAGAAAACAACTTCAAAAATCATTAGTCAATGTAATACCATAGAAGAAAATGGAAGCCGTAAGATTATAACATGATGATACTTACCTCTAAAACTGGCTCAGAAAACCCTTGAAGGATGAGTAAAACTGGCTATGAAAACACATTCAGAAATCAATAGTCAATCTACTATGATAAAAGAAAATGGCAGCCGTAAGACCGGCTTGTTATCATCGTTGCCACTGAAAATTGAAAGGTACACAAGTGGATGAAATATATTCAAACCCAAGAGCAGTCATGATTGTCAAGAGAAGAAAGCTGACTCTCAAATTCACCTTCTGCATTGTATTCATTTCTGGTTGATTAGATAAAACAAATAATAATTGAAGAAAATGAATTCAAGTTACATTAAAAGCCGAAATCGTATAATACATGCAGGAATCTGAAAATTGACCAACCAATTTAAAAACACTCACAAGTCGAGGATGCTTCCCAGAACCACGAGTAGTAGCTAAGAGAAAATGATCACAATGGCTATGATGTTAAAATATTAACAACCATATGAAAATTAGAGAAAAAAATCACAACCTAAATAAGGAATCAATATAGTTCTAACAAAACACAACACAAACATCTAATTGTTGCAAATAACATGCTTACCACAACCGTTCTTGTTTCCATAATCCTCAATTCCAACGGCATCATTTTTAGATTAAATAAAGGAACCCGATTCGAGGAATGAGTCATACTCACATCCAATAACTTGTAATAATCACTCAGCTCATTCACATACTCACATCCAAACACTTATATGCAGACTTTATACAAGCATCATCAAATTATAACATGGAGATATTTACCACTAAATTGAAAAGAAAATCATATATTTTGATCAAAATCGAAGTATTAAATGAAAATCATAAATACATGAAATGGGGAAGTGTTTAAGCATTTTCAGCAAATATATTAACAACCATACGAGTATCGTGATGTGTTTCGTCGATCAATCTTAGAGTACAACAGTGATCTGCAGACATTATTCAAGCAACATCAAATTATAACATGACGATACATACCTTAAAAACTGGCTCAGAAAACACTTGAAGGATGAGTGAAACTGGCTCAGAAAACACCTTCAGAAATCAATAGTCAATCTACTACCATAGAAGAAAGTGGCAGGCGTAAGACCGGACTTGTTATCATCATTGCCAGTGAAAATTGAAAGGTACACAAGTGGATGAAATATATTCAAACCAAATAACAGTCATGGTTGTAAAGAGAATATAGGTCACTCTCAAAGAACGGTGGCTCAGAAAACAACTTCAGAAATCATTAGTCAATGTAATACAATAGAAGAAAATGGCAGTCGTACGATTATAACATGTTGATACTTACCTCTAAAACTGGCTCAGAAAACCCTTGAAGGATGAGTAAAACTGGCTATGAAAATACATTTAGAAATCAATAGTCAATCTACTACGATAGAAGAAAATGGCAGCCATAAGACCGAACTTGTTATCATCATTGCCACTGAAAATTGAAAGGTACACAAGTGGATGAAATATATTCAAACCAAAGAGAAGTCATGATTGTCAAGAGAAGAAAAGTGACTCTCAAATTCACCTTTTGCATTGTATTCATTTCTGATTGATTAGATAAAACAAATAATAATTGAAGAAAATGAATTCAAGTTACATTAAAATCCGAAATCGTATAATACATGCAGGAATCTGAAAATTGACCAACCAATTTAAAAACACTCACAAGTCGAGGATGCTTCCCAGAACCACGAGTAGTAGCTAAGAGAAAATGATCACAATGGCTATGATGTTAAAATATTAACAACCATATGAAAATTAGAGAAAAAAATCACAACCTAAATAAGGAATCAATATAGTTCTAACAAAACACAACACAAACATCTGATTGTTGCAAATAACATGCTTACCACAACAGTTCTTGTTTCCATAATCCTCAATTCCAAAGGCATCATTTTTAGATTAAATAAAGGAACCCGATTCGAGGAATGAGTCATACTCATATCCAATAACTTGTAATAATCACTCAGCTCATTCACATAATCACATCCAAACACTTATATACAGACTTTATTCAAGCATCATCAAATTATTAAATGGAGATATTTACCACTAAATTGAAAAAAAATTCATATATTTTGATCAAAATGGAAGTATTAAATGAAAATCATAAATACATGAAATGGGGAAGTGTTTAAGCATTTTCAGCAAAGATATTAACAACCATACGAGTATCGTGATGTGTTTCGTCGATCAATCTTAGAGTACAACAGTGATCTACAGACATTATTCAAGCAACATCAAATTATAACATGACGATACATACCTTAAAAACTGGCTCAGAAAACACTTGAAGGATGAGTGAAACTGGCTCAGAAAACACCTTCAGAAATCAATAGTCAATCTACTACCATAGAAGAAAGTGGCAGGCGTAAGACCGGACTTGTTATCATCATTGCCAGTGAAAATTGAAAGGTACACAAGTGGATGAAATATATTCAAACCAAATAACAGTCATGGTTGTAAAGAGAATATAGGTCACTCTCAAAGAACGGTGGCTCAGAAAACAACTTCAGAAATCATTAGTCAATGTAATACAATAGATGAAAATGGCAGTCGTACGATTATAACATGTTGATACTTACCTCTAAAACTGGCTCAGAAAACCCTTGAAGGATGAGTAAAACTGGCTATGAAAATACATTTAGAAATCAATAGTCAATCTACTACGGTAGAAGAAAATGGCAGCCATAAGACCGAACTTGTTATCATTATTGCCACTGAAAATTGAAAGGTACACAAGTGGATGAAATATATTCAAACCAAAGAGAAGTCATGATTGTCAAGAGAAGAAAAGTGACTCTCAAATTCACCTTCTGCATTGTATTCATTTCTGGTTGATTAGATAAAACAAATAATAATTGAAGAAAATGAATTCAAGTTACATTAAAATCCGAAATCGTATAATACATGCAGGAATCTGAAAATTGACCAACCAATTTAAAAACACTCACAAGTCGAGGATGCTTCCCAGAACCACGAGTAGTAGCTAAGAGAAAATGATCACAATGGCTATGATGTTAAAATATTAACAACCATATGAAAATTAGAGAAAAAAATCACAACCTAAATAAGGAATCAATATAGTTCTAACAAAACACAACACAAACATCTGATTGTTGCAAATAACATGCTTACCACAACAGTTCTTGTTTCCATAATCCTCAATTCCAAAGGCATCATTTTTAGATTAAATAAAGGAACCCGATTCGAGGAATGAGTCATACTCATATCCAATAACTTGTAATAATCACTCAGCTCATTTTCATAATCACATCCAAACACTTATATGCAGACTTTATTCAAGCATCATCAAATTATAACATGGAGATATTTACCACTAAATTGAAAAAAAATTCATATATTTTGATCAAAATGGAAGTATTAAATGAAAATCATAAATACATGAAATGGGGAAGTGTTTAAGCATTTTCAGCAAAGATATTAACAACCATACGAGTATCGTGTTGTGTTTCGTCGATCAATCTTAGAGTACAACAGTGATCTGCAGACATTATTCAAGCAACATCAAATTATAACATGACGATACATACCTTAAAAACTGGCTCAGAAAACACTTGAAGGATGAGTGAAACTGGCTCAGAAAACACCTTCAGAAATTAATAGTCAATCTACTACCATAGAAGAAAGTGGCATGCGTAAGACCGAACTTGTTATCATCATTGCCAGTGAAAATTGAAAGGTACACAAGTGGATGAAATATATTCAAACCAAATAACAGTCATGGTTGTAAAGAGAAGATAGGTCACTCTCAAAGAACGGTGGCTCAGAAAACAACTTCAAAAATCATTAGTCAATGTAATACCATAGAAGAAAATGGAAGCCGTAAGATTATAACATGATGATACTTACCTCTAAAACTGGCTCAGAAAACCCTTGAAGGATGAGTAAAACTGGCTATGAAAACACATTCAGAAATCAATAGTCAATCTACTACGATAAAAGAAAATGGCAGCCGTAAGACCGGCTTGTTATCATCGTTGCCACTGAAAATTGAAAGGTACACAAGTGGATGAAATATATTCAAACCCAAGAGCAGTCATGATTGTCAAGAGAAGAAAGCTGACTCTCAAATTCACCTTCTGCATTGTATTCATTTCTGGTTGATTAGATAAAACAAATAATAATTGAAGAAAATGAATTCAAGTTACATTAAAAGCCGAAATCGTATAATACATGCAGGAATCTGAAAATTGACCAACCAATTTAAAAACACTCACAAGTCGAGGATGCTTCCCAGAACCACGAGTAGTAGCTAAGAGAAAATGATCACAATGGCTATGATGTTAAAATATTAACAACCATATGAAAATTAGAGAAAAAAATCACAACCTAAATAAGGAATCAATATAGTTCTAACAAAACACAACACAAACATCTGATTGTTGCAAATAACATGCTTACCACAACAGTTCTTGTTTCCATAATCCTCAATTCCAAAGGCATCATTTTTAGATTAAATAAAGGAACCCGATTCGAGGAATGAGTGATACTCATATCCAATAACTTGTAATAATCACTCAGCTCATTCACATAATCACATCCAAACACTTATATGCAGACTTTATTCAAGCATCATCAAATTATAACATGGTGATATTTACCACTAAATTGAAAAAAAAATCATATATTTTGATCAAAATCAAAGTATTAAATGAAAATCATAAATACATGAAATGGGGAAGTGTTTAAGCATTTTCAGCAAAGATATTAACAAGCATACGAGTATCGTGACGTGTTTCGTCGATCAATCTTAGAGTACAACAGTGATCTGCAGACATTATTCAAGCAACATCAAATTATAACATGACGATACATACCTTAAAAACTGGCTCAGAAAACACTTGAAGGATGAGTGAAACTGGCTCAGAAAACACCTTCAGAAATTAATAGTCAATCTACTACCATAGAAGAAAGTGGCAGGCGTAAGACCGGACTTGTTATCATCATTGCCAGTGAAAATTGAAAGGTACACAAGTGGATGAAATATATTCAAACCAAATAACAGTCATGGTTGTAAAGAGAAGATAGGTCACTCTCAAAGAACGGTGGCTCAGAAAACAACTTCAAAAATCATTAGTCAATGTAATACCATAGAAGAAAATGGAAGCCGTAAGATTATAACATGATGATACTTACCTCTAAAACTGGCTCAGGAAACCCTTGAAGGATGAGTAAAACTGGCTATGAAAACACATTCGGAAATCAATAGTCAATCTACTACGATAAAAGAAAATGGCAGCCGTAAGACCGACTTGTTAGCATCGTTGCCACTGAAAATTGAAAGGTACACAAGTGGATGAAATATATTCAAACCCAAGAGCAGTCATGATTGTCAAGAGAAGACAGGTGACTCTCAAATTCACCTTCTGCATTGTATTCATTTCTGGTTGATTAGATAAAACAAATAATAATTGAAGAAAATGAATTCAAGTTACATTAAAAGCCGAAATCGTATAATACATGCAGGAATCTGAAAATTGACCAACCAATTTAAAAACACTCACAAGTCGAGGATGCTTCCCAGAACCATGAGTAGTAGCTAAGAGAAAATGATCACAATGGCTATGATGTTAAAATATTAACAACCATATGAAAATTAGAGAAAAAAATCACAACATAAATAAGCAATCAATATAGTTCTAACAAAACACAACACAAACATCTGATTGTTGCAAATAACATGCTTACCACAACCGTTCTTGTTTCCATAATCCTCAATTCCAACGGCATCATTTTTAGATTAAATAAAGGAACCCGATTCGAGGAATGAGTCATACTCACATCCAATAACTTGTAATAATCACTCAGCTCATTCACATACTCACATCCAAACACTTATATGCAGACTTTATACAAGCATCATCAAATTATAACATGGAGATATTTACCACTAAATTGAAAAAAAAATCATATATTTTGATCAAAATCGAAGTATTAAATGAAAATCATAAATACATGAAATGGGGAAGTGTTTAAGCATTTTCAGCAAAGATATTAACAACCATACGAGTATCGTGATGTGTTTCGTCGATCAATCTTAGAGTACAACAGTGATCTGCAGACATTATTCAAGCAACATCAAATTATAACATGACGATACATACCTTAAAAACTGGCTCAGAAAACACTTGAAGGATGAGTGAAACTGGCTCAGAAAACACCTTCAAAAATCAATAGTCAATCTACTACCATAGAAGAAAGTGGCAGGCGTAAGACCGGACTTGTTATCATCATTGCCAGTGAAAATTGAAAGGTACACAAGTGGATGAAATATATTCAAACCAAATAACAGTCATGGTTGTAAAGAGAAGATAGGTCACTCTCAAAGAACGGTGGCTCAGAAAACAACTTCGGAAATCATTAGTCAATGTAATAGCATAGAAGAAAATGGCAGCCGTAAGACGGGACGTTTTATCATCATTGCTAGTGAAAATTGAGAAAGATGAAAAATACAAATGGGTCTAGTTGTTTTGGGGAGACCAGACACAAGAACAATGGCTATGATGTTAAGCTTCCAAATAAGGCCAGAAAACTAAGCCCAAATTGTTTAACACAGATTGTACAATAACGTTACAACACTAATTTTTATCTCCAGCAACAGCAACATGGGGAAGGCTTTCAACATTTTCAGCAAAGATATTAACAACCATACGAGTATCGCGATGTGTTTTGTCGATCAATCTTAGAGTACAATAGTGATATGCAGACATTATTCAAGCAACATCAAATTATAACATGATGATAATTACCTCTAAAATTGGCTCAGAAAACACATTCAGAAATCAATAGTCAATCTACTGCCATAGAAGAAAATGGAAGCCGTAAGACTGGACTTGTTATCATCATTCCAGTGAAAATTGAAAGGTACATAAGTGGATGAAATATGTTGAAACCGAATAGCAGTCATGATTGTCAATAGAAGAAAGGTCACTCTCAAATTCACCTTCTGCATTGTATTTATTTCTGGTTGATTAGATAAAACAAATAATAATTAAAGAAAATGAATTCAAGTTACATTAAAAGCCAAAATCGTATAATACCTGCAGGAATCTGAAAATTGACCAACTAATTTAAAAACACTGAACATCAATATATGCTTTTTACACCAAACGTCTTCAAAACAAAAACAACATCATTATATATAACATTTCTCCTTTTGTACACTTGGCATGTTATTCTCATTACTTATTGTAAACGTGTCATTGTCTTTTCAAAAGGGAGACCGACTTTATCCAGTGTGTACTTGTATGTACGCTGCATCCAAAGTTGATGCAAATTTTCTTTTGCTGTAAATATTTTCGTACCTATCTTCTTCTCATTATTTTCCATATTTGTTCCTACCAAAAATCATCCAACCAAAACCCACAAATCTGGGTCACCGATTCCGGCGACAACGAATATCAGCATCACTTCGGTGAGTTTGTGGTTCTCATCTTCTTCGTTTTTCAACTGGCTCAGAAAACACCTTCATAAATCAATAATCAATCTAATACCATAGATGAAAATGTCAGCCGTAAGACCGGATGTTTAATCATCATTGCCAGAGAAAATTGGAAATGATGAAAAATACCAATACCTCTAATTGGGTTGGGAGCCCAAACTGAAGAACAATGGCTATGATGATTAAAGCCAACATCGTATAATACCTACAGGTACCTGAAAATTGACCAACCAATTTAAAAACACTCAACATCATTATATCTTTTCACACCTAACCTCTTAAAAAAAAAGGAAATTATAGATTTACACTGAAGCAAGACATGATAGTATGATGCAAGGAATGTAGGCCATGGTCGCAAACCTGCACATGATCAATAACTCCATCGCCATTAATATGAGCATGTAGGCCACCTTCCTGAAGGTGAAGCTGAGATAAACAAAATTTTCATTTCACATGATTAAAAAAATTACAAAATAATAATGTGACAACTATATAAGATTGTTGCTGAAACAGGCCATTTAAATACTACAAATCTACAACCACAATGGGTGCAACATTAGGAACCCACCAAACCTTAGTGTAGTTGGTTATGGTGGGAACAATAGGTATATGCTGCATCCCAAAAGAAAAAAACATTATGAGAATTAGTGAAAAATGTTAATGCTAAAAAACATCAACAATGTCACAAAGGTTATTCTTGTAATCCTTGTACAGTTTCACTGTTGAAGACAGAACAGAGAAATATCAGAAAAATAAAAACCCTAAAATCGAAAATCAGAAAAATTAAACAAAGCTGAAGCTATGTTATAAGTTAAAAGAGAAAACCAGAATTCAGAAAAACCATAAACCAGAAACTTAGAAAACTATTCTTCCATTGTTTCTTTCCCGATCCATAATCACAAACCGTCGAAAACCACTTCGAACACCCACGACCATCTTACAAATTCCACCATTGTGTAACCATTCCTCCTTCCCACCAGAACTCAGAACTAAAACCAGATGTCAGAACACAAGGAAATAAAAAACTCCATCCAAACCAAAACAAAATTAAAACATACTGGTAAGAGCATGGATATAGAAACATGAAGATGCTGAAAGTCGTAGAAATGGCGATGACGATTTAGGGTTTTGGTGGGGGGACGAGAGAACAATGAAGGAGAAAGGGGGAGACGAGAGATAGTGCGTAGACGACAGAGGGAGAGAGAAAGAGAGAGAGAGAGAGAGAGAGAGAGAGAGAGAGAGAGAGCAGTCGGGGAAGAGAAGAAAATGGGAGAGATAGGAGAATTGGAAAAATGCTGCCAAGTGTACAAAAACAAGCATTTGATTGGTCCATTGTTTATTATTTTGTCAATTACCAATAAGGGCATTGTGTAGTGTAAATAAAAAATCAAAGCAAGGGTAAATTAGGGAGAGACTTGGTATGTTTCTTTCTTAGGTAGGAAGTTGAAATGGAACAAATGTTTAATATACAGATTACGGATGAATTTGAAAAAAATTCTTTAAGTCCCACAGTGTTAAAGAAGTTTGTGTATCCCACAGTGTTAAAAGAAGTTTGTCTATTTGTGTGTTAGTTGAAAAAACCTTTAAATCTCACATTGTTTAAATTACATAACTTGCCTAGAATACTACATTATATTAGAAAAAGACTTGTTTAATTCATAAAAACATTAAAAACTTCTTTTGAGTTTTTTCTTCCTCTCTTTACTTAGAGTTTTTCGAATTGTCAAAACACAATTTCTCCCCCTTTCTTTATACTCATTGAATTTTCTGAGTATTTTCTTGAATTCTCTTAAGAAAATTATTTATTTTCTTTTTATTTGAGCTGAAAATTATAATAATTTTTTTAATTCTCTATTGAGAAATTATACCATACTCTACTTTAATTTCTTTTTCTTGAGAAATTATTATGACTGATCTCAATACCAGATACTAAGAGTGAGTATTTATACCATACTTTACCAGTCTTTGTACCATCAAATGGTGTAATTTTAGATTGACTATCTACCGTGCAAGAAGCAAGTTCTAGTAAAGAAACAAGTTGTTTAAGATGCTTGCTAGCTGATATCCTTTTGTGAAAATAAATAACATATGCCAACTGTGTTTATCCGCTATGGTAGTATCACAACTATTAAAATTGAGAATCATTATTATAATGGTAAAAGACGTCAAATAATGAGAAAGCACATCATCGTTAGAGATTATATCTCTAAAAAAGTTTTAAGAGTGGATCATGTACACACTGATGAAAATTTAACAATTCTTTGACAAAAGGATTAGCTCGAGAGAAAGTCCATAATATATTCAATAAGATGAGACTAATGCCTAAAGTGACTGTTGGTTGAACTGATAAAGAGCTTTGTATAGGATTTGACCAATGGATCCTTGAAATATCATTATATAATGAAGGATTACCGGGGTTTGCTTGGGATGCCAAAAGTTAGACGTTGAGGAGATGCTCCTATGAGGAAGTGTCGATTATGTACATGGAGTGTAAGTTGGAGATTGGAGAGAAATAAAAGGATACCTTAATGACCTCGAAACCTAGATTTGGGTTAGCACTCTCTAGGTTTTTGCTAGGTTGAGGTGGTTCTATCAGTTCTTTTTTCTTCCTGATCACTTGAGGGAATTCCTCTTCTCCATGCCCTTTATCATCAAAGGTAACAATATTTTCTGTTTTGAATTTATGGTGAAGTTAAGAAGTTTCAATAAGACCTTTTCCCTTTTTTCTCGTCCTCCCTTGCAATAGCCCCACTGGTTTTATGTTTTTAGGGATATGATGAGTTGAAACTAAGCTTTTATCACCTCATGAATATATGCTCTCTCTTTGCTTCCTTCATGAGGTATTTATAATTATTAGTATGACAAAGAATAATAGGAAGAAATGAAAAACAAAAAGAGGTTAAGATGAAACTTGTGTCCTTGCATGGATGGGAACGTTTCTCTCTTTATTCTTCTTAACCTTCTTTTTAGCGTGTGGGGAAGAGGTGGAGGTGTTTCCTCTCTTTCGAATTTAGAAGATAAGAGCAAAGAAGACTAAGTTTTGCAGAAAAAGGTCCATACTCTTGTCGGAATAAAGGTATAGAAAATTTACCTGTGTTGTTTCCCTCGGTGAGATTCATTAGTAGTTATTTTCTTTTGTTTCTTCAGATATTTTGGATTTATGGGGGCGGCTCAAAGAGTTCGACACAAGTGAGAAAAGGAAAACATAAAATGAAAGTTTAGAATTTTCCTAAAAGTGTGTTTGGATGAAGGATTTTGATGAGGGAAAGTAATTTTTTGAGGAAATTTGAAATGACTTGATAAAATTTCATTGTTTGGATAACAAATATGGAGAATTTTTAAAATGATGTAAATTTATGGAGTATTTTATTTAAGTTAAGTTTAAGGAATTTAAAATGACACCAAAAAGTAAAGAATTTCAAATTGCTTCTTAACTCTATATAATATGAATGTTAAATTGTTTATTATTAATTTTTCAAAATTTGCAAGATGGTCCTCATATTTTATGATAATTTCAAATTCACCCTCAAAATTTTCAAAAAATTGCAAATTAGTCCCTACTAATTTTCAAATTTTACAATTTGGTCCTTCAAATTTTCAAAAATTACAAATTGGTCCCTATTTTTCATATTTTAAATTTGACCCAAAAACTTTAAAAATTATGAAAATGGCCCCAAATTTTTTAAATTGATTCATTTTAATACTTCATCCAAACAAAAGAATTTAAAAATGAATGAATTTCAATTGAATCATTTGAATTACTTAGAATTTTAAATTCCCTAAAAATTCTCAAATTCCTCATCCAAACACACTCTAAGAGTCTTGTATTTCACCTTTTGAAATGGGTTTCAAGAATTGAAGATGTTTGACATCAACATGGAGATGAACTCTATAATTATCCATGTGACACTTATTGGACACCACTCTATGACGATTTTTTTTAGTTCATTATTTAACGTTAATAAACATCCACACGAGAACTAGTCTGGAATTGGTGGTTGAAAATTCAAACCAAATTCACATGTTGGAAATGTGGGTAGTTTAGAAAAGTAAAATTTTAAGGGAAAATTATTCCTATCTTCTACATATGGAGGAATTTCAAGTTTGGAAGTTTTTCTATGAATTTACATTTTAATGTGACAGTTGCGTCATAATTGGTTTGATGAATATCTCAAGGATTATATACAATTTCAATATAATGCTGGAAGACTTAAATTTCCATGATGTGTGTACCTTTGCTTTTATTTGTATAATATTTCATAAATTAAATGCATTTGTTAGGTGTTTGACTATAACTAAATGATCTATGAAGCCTCGATAGTAGGTGAACCACCATTCTTAGAATTCTCTTGCACAATGGAAAGAAGGTGAGAATTCTAAAGGATTGAGGTGTAGAGGTTTTTTATTGAAAAAAATTTAAACACTTTTGAAGCAATTCTTCATATGGCTCATCAACAACAACAAAGATTGACTCGTCTTTTGCAATAAGGGATTTTGTTAAGAATTGGCGAAAGCAAAACTGCCTAGCTCTCAAGTTTGGGTGATAAGCAGCTACCCTAATGCCTAATCGGGAAGAGTGTGTGGTCGACAAGACAGAGGGTTGGAAGATTTCCATCCAAATGGAATCAATTTCTCTTTTCTCTTTAGGTGGAGAGACTGGGAATGGTTTTTTGAACCAATCCAGTCCATGGCTTCAGCTAGAGAATGGCCTCATGGTCGAAAGGAATTTTTGCATTTGTAGAGCATGAAAAAGTAGGTTTTGAAGGTTTCCTTCATTGTAGAGTTTCCATTATCTGGCATAATATTGGCAAGCCTTAGGCCTTCGATTCTCCTCTCTAGGTCAGATAGATTGTTAGGCTTAAGGGAGGGCTCAAAGGTGGCATTAAGCCAGAACTGTAAGAGCGAGGTGGGGCCTGAGATCAGGAAATTTTCATCGGAACATACCCATGCCTTGAGGTCACGAGATGCAATCACCAACGACTCATTCAGGTTACACAAGATTAGCTTGTTGGGACAAAGGTTTCTCCTCTCATTAAGCTAAGTAGCCAATGGGTTGAATTTCTTGGCTACTTGAACGAAGCTGGAGCAAAAAATGCAGTGAGATAGCCATCAGGTAAGGAAAGTTATGTTCTCCTGGGCGCTCACATTGTTAGTTGAGGAATAATGGTCTTTAATAAGAGTATTATAACTAGGGCGAGAAAAGGTGAAACTAGGTTTTAATTTATTCATCAGGGTGGGATCGAAGATTTCCCCAGTTGGTCAAAGGCCAACTATTGTTGCCATAACAAAGAAGATATCATAAACCAGCATGTGAGAGTTATACTTAGGGCCAACTCATGAAAGTTGTACCAAGTCAAATATATCCTTGTCTTTCCATAATTTCTCCTTCTTTTGTTAAACCATATCCATCCACTTGATATAAGTAGCATTGTTGGTAAAAAAATGACTGAAACATGTGGTTTTTCATCAATATGAAATCAAAAGGCTAATCCTTAAACACTAGTGGTTCACCATATGAGTAATTAAGAAAAAAAATTTCCAAGTTCTGGGGTTTCTTGCATAGTCTCTGAAGAGGACCCATGAAAACATGATTCGTACCTGTAAGGGAGTATGGGATTAACACTAGAGAAAACCACATGGCAATCTTTTCCTCTTGCATGGGAGGCTCTGGTACGTAGGTGAGATCACCCCTGAGAATGAGACCTTGGAGTGTAGCAGCCGAAGGAACTTGTGGTGCACACTTAGGGAGAGAATTGGAAGCCATTTTTTATTCTTGAGAGCTTTTGAAAAAAAAGAGTTTCTTTGAGAAAAACAAGAGCAAAGATTGCTGAAAATTTAAAGAAATTTATAAGATTCTAAGAAAGGAGATGGCGGAAAAGGAAAAGGATTGCTGACGAGGCGTATATATAGCCATAAAGAGGAAAAACCTTTTAGTTTCCCTCTCAAAGCAGATGACAAGTGATGTTTTGAAATGGACACGTGGCAATTAACTTTTGGGAAAATTTAAAGTAAACGACTTTTAATAATATCATTTAATTTCATGGCCCATAATTGTCCTAGGAAATCAGAGTAATGATGACATCTGCAAACACGTCCTTGACATGAAAATTTGTTGAAAAGTAGTCATGATGACTATGATGAGTGTAGGTTATATTGAACAGTGTCGAGTAGTTACTAAAACACCACTTTTCTTCCATATGATCCATATGATCGAAAGTTGATTTTTTTGGGGGGGGGGGGTGCATTTGTTAGCCTGGAAATTCTAGATGAAGAAATTCAACAAATGATAGTAATAAACATGTTGTAAAAATGACTAAGTGTCAAGAGCTTCAAACATAGATTTGACATATTAACTATGTCGATTAAGATGGTTCGATTGACCTATCAGACGATTTAAGACATACAGTATTTTAATGTCCACGAAGCCTGGTTTTGAAGGGTCTCAGGAATAGATCCACAAGATTAGGATCACTCTCTCTTTGAAGCATGTCAAAAATGTTGAAGCGATTTATACAAAGCAACACTTCGACAAGGGATAAATTCGACACGTCCACCATATGTTGGAGACTTAAGATATTCTTAAGTCCACATACTAGGAGTTGTGAAGTTATCTCAATAACATTTTAGAGTTGATCAAAGAATCTCGATAGAGGGAGATAAGAGGTCCAGGAGCCGTTATTAGCACAATTATCTACGTAGTGAGTGTTTTGCTGCAGGTTTTAACGTGGAAGACACATGAAAGCAAGCTAGAGCACTGAATCACACGTAATGGGATACATGCTAAATCCTAAGGAGATAACATTTGTTTATGGTTACTATTATGTTAGTATATATAGTTGATCTCACTATTGGGATCAAGGACGCTAATTTCATATATTCTCTATAGAACTAAAGTACCGTAGTTATAGAGAGAAATAATTTCTTAGATAATGAAGGATTCAGTGTCCACTCCTTAAATTCTTCAAGTATTTTCAATTAAAACATTTTAATTTAATGACTTTTGGCACACTTTTTGTTTATTCTATTCATCCATAGATTATTTTTGTTAGAATTTACAATTAGTCTGGCAATGCTCAAACATTTTAGATTCAATTACACACACTTTTTATTGACATTTCTATACACACTGTGTCGCTCCCGGGATTTTCATCCAAGTACAAACGCGAAAGTGGCACCGAAACAGAGTCGCCAGCAATGTGTATTTATCCCAAGAGAGGGAAAGGAAACACCGCATAAACCTGAAGAGAAAGGAAAGAGCATGGTCCTGCGACCAAGAGAACTGGGTTCGGGAGTCGATTACGCGTGAGGAAGGTATTAGCACCCCCACGCATCCATCGTACCCGATGGGATCCACGCTTGCTGTCTCGATCAAAGGGTGTCGTCGTCTGGAGCTCCACTGCTACTGGAAAAGGAAAGGAAAAGGAAAAAGGAAAAAGGAAAGAGAAAGGAAAAGAAACAAATGTAGGGAAAATAAAAGAAGTGCTCGAATGGGCCCTACCCCACTGCCTACGTATCTCATAGGGAACATGAGAATCAGAGCGACGTAGTTCCCCTCAACGAGGGCCGCTTTGTTTGTGTTTTTAGGGAACGACTAACGTTCTAGCTCAGGTGTTGTAGGCTCGCTGGTCCGAGTGCGTTACCATCTTGCAAGAGAACGAGTAGAAGAACGTTCGTACGCTGAGAGTGAGTGAGATGAGAAAAGAATTCCCGAAGGAAAGACGTTATTGTTGGTTTGAAGTTTTTTAAAAAAGAAGTGTTTTTTACAGTTATTTGTAACTTGCATTGAACCAAAGTCTTAAATACAGGAACGAATACTTCGCGCATCGTCCCCAACAGGACGTACACTAGGTATCCTAGAAGAATGAGAGGAAGCCCCTCGCTCTCCACTTCCCACATATAAGGCTCAAGCGCAATACACGTTAACCTTTATTAAGTGTTTTTTTCTTATTTTGAGATGAGAAGAGAGAAAACGCAAAGGAAACTCTAAAGGGAAACTAAGAGCCCTAATGTTATCATGCATGGATATCCTACAGTTAGTGAGGTTTAGGAGAAAAGACTACCTAAAACCTAATGCTAACCCTACTCCAAGCTTAATCAAAAATTAAGTTGGACTAGGTAGCTCTAAAGGGAAAGAATCCAAGACTTGAACAAGTCTTGAGATTCATGGGATGAGAAAGAGTGAAAGAGAAGAAAAGAGAAGGAGAAGAAGAGAGATGAGATACAATAAGTGGCAGCAAGCACATCATATCATAAATGTCCAACTCAAATCAATCAACATGTTTCAAAGATCAATGCAAAACAATTCAAGTAAGCATGCAAAGCTAAACATGAAAGAATGCAAGCATACTTGTATGAAATGCACAATTAAGCATACATGGACTTCATATCAAATGAAATGAGAAAGGCAAGATGAAAATGAAGACAAGTCAGAACCAATATCATATTATCATCAACAATTCATGTGTGCACAAGTGGTTCAAAACATGAAGCATTAATGTCCAAAGAAGTTCACAAAAGGAAAGGTAATGATATTCATCATACAATTCAAACCACATGCATTCAACTATGCTCAAGTAACATGAAAACCAAGTATAGAACACAAGAAGCAGTAGCATATGCATCAATATCATATCAAAACCAAACTCAAGTCACACAAGCTCAAACATCAATCAATAACTTCAAAACATGCACCAAAGCAAATTACAAAAAGAGGACAAAATTCCAACACTTAGGCCTACTCAAACATGATTCAAACATGATCCACAAAGTGCAAAAATTAGTCTCAAAGGACCTCAACCAGGGGTAAGCATCATGTCAAAAGCTCCATCAAATAACCACAAAGGAACTCAACAAATAATCAAGGCAAATCAACTTGTGTAAAGAGAGGTCAATAGATGATCATGCATAAGTCACTTAAGCACAAACAAGCAAACATGCATCATATGACATTCAACAATTATGAAATTTAAACTCAAATGATATAGGTCAGAATACAATCACATGCTAAAAGATCTCACAAAAATTCACAAGTTAAGCCATTCAAACAATTAAGCAAGGATCAAGTAAGCACCATGATTCAATATGCAAAAGGGAAGGACCAAAATGCAATATGAAAAAGCTTTAAAAAAGAAACAAAAATGTTTTCATGTAATTCAGAATGTCATCTAATAAATGCAAAAAGAATGAGTTGAAAATGATGTATAGATGATGAGAAATAAATTCTACAAGTTAAAGTGAGCAAGTGAAACAATTAAAAAAAGAAAATTTAGAAATTAATTAAATCAGAAGCCAAAAATAAAATAAAATGAGAAAATAAAATATGAAAAAATTTTATAAAACTAAAAAGAAGTTTCGTGAATTTTTTTATGATTTTTAGATGCATTAAAATGATTTTTAAAAATAAAATGCAAAACAACAATGAAAATAAAATAAAACAAAAGAAATAAGCATGGGGGGTGCCATCAGTAACAATTCACGTTGGAAAAGAAACATGGTTCAAAGGAGGGGTGTGGAAAGTATGCCCAAACAAACAAAACCCAAAAACGCAAGTCAAAGCATTCATTCAAAATTCAGATTCAATGCCAACCTCGGGATCCATCTAACGCTCACCATAGTCAATGCAGTCAATAAAGTAAGCAAGATCAACAGCCCAGATTAAAAGCACACCATAGTAATCATACGCACGTGCACACAAAGATTAATCAGAAAATAAAAGACCACACGTGAGCCTCACATGTCATTTTAATGTGTTGGCCAAATCCTGTACACACGATCAATCACACGCATGGCATTGAATCATCAATTCAAAAAAAATAATCACAATCAATGGTTTAGAACTGCAGCACACATTAACAAGCATAGGGTGGCACACACGCAGCCATTAAAATAAAAACAAAATAAAAGAAACGTGTCAGCCTATGGGACGTTAGATCAAGCCAATGGACGGCTAAGATTGCTTCTTCTTCATCCAAACCCCTCGCCGGACTGAACCACCACCAGCCGCCGGAGCTAGGGCTCCGGTCACCCTCTCCGGTGAGCTGCTACACGAAAATATCTAGAAATTGCTCATAGGTACATCATCTTGACCAGAAAAACGCAAGGAACTCAAATATCCAAACCATTTTATCAAACAACAAACACACAATGAGAATCGAACGAAAACATATTTAGATCCAAAACTTTAAATCCACAATTCACACAATTCACACGTCCAAATCTCAAACAAAATAGATCAGAATGATCAGTGAACACCATAGATCATTATGCACATAAAAAATTCCAGTTCTATGAGTATGAAAAATTCACCAACCTGAACCTTGAAGAGCTTGAAATCCTCCAAGAAATCCCTCCAAAAACTACAGATATACTCCTTGGAACCTCTAGATGCAAAATAAATGCAACTAGAGCTTGAAATCATGCTAGATCTTGAGATTTAAGTTTGAATCCTCTTGAATGGCACTTGGTGGAATCCTCAGTATGAGCTCAAAATAGCAGTTGATTCTTGCTCTATTCTCTTCACTGATCAAGAATGTGAAGAGAAATCTCCAAGAAACTTCAAGGAAAGTGAGATTCGAAGAGAGGAAGTGTGAGAGAAAAAAACCAAAACTGTGCAAATGAGAGTCTCTACCCTAGCTGTGAGGGTATGAGTAAGCATATATACTCTCTATTAGTTCACTGATTAGAATTAGCAAGTGATTAGGACCTTGGTTAATGAGATTTTGATAAATTTGCAAAAATGCATTTTGTGCTTATGCCACTAACCCACACGTACACATCCCTTGTAATCAGTATGATTCACCTCCAATTTACTTATGGATCACCTCTGAATTGAATTTGGGCCTTGCACTTTCTTGGTTTGTAAGTTTTGAATCAATTTGCATTTTTGCACTTTGTGAAAATAATGAGAAATAAGTCATGGAATAAATTGATTCAAAGGCCAAAAATGCTCCTCTTGACTTTTATTTTTATGTTGTAATATAACATGAAGCAATTGGGAACATTACAAGTCCTTTTGAGTGAAAATACAAATGGTGGAAAATTTGACATAGAAGAAATCCAAGAAATGCACCTTCCATTGTTTTGGCCATAACTAGAGTTTCACAAATGATATGGAAATGTTCTAGTACTTTTTGGAAATGGGAGAGAAAGATCTTCAACTTTCATGTTGAACGAAAATTCATTTAGAACTTCCTTGATGATGAAAAGTCAAGTTGAATGTGGTGGAAAAATTGCCAAAAATGGAAAGTTTTCATTATAGGTCATTTTCCAAATTTAGTAACTTTTGTACAAACTCTTGATTTTTTATGAATGATGCCATCCATGCCATTCCTTGACCAAATAAAGGTATATGGACTTGAGAATCATGATTTGAATCTTTGCAAACCCATGGTTGACTTTCCTTTTGAACTGTTGACTTTTGCTTATTTCACAAGTAACTGATCCATTGAACATCTTCCCCAGAGAACCAATGACCAAGATTCCATCCTTGAACATTTAAGACCATAAGGAATACCATGAGATCAAGTCTTGCCCAAAAAATCAGAAATAAACTGATTCTAGGTCAAACCCAGATTTTGGCACCATCTGGTTAAGAGGAAAAAGCACATCCTCCAAATCCAAATTCCTCTGAATATGATGTGTATCCTCTCAAACAATGATGAGATATGTCCTTTGGAGATGATAAAAACTCAAAGAGCTTTCCCACTTGAGGGTCAGATCCCAACTTTTGACTGCCTTGTGTAGGAGATCATGCACTACCCAACCTTCTTGATGAATTCTCCTCTTCCTATGACTTGTGAGGTCAAATGGAGATGATACATGATGTAAAAGATCCTTGAGGCTTGTGAGAAACACTTGGTCTTCTTCTTTAGCTTTGGATGATCAACACCTTGGATCACCTGATCACATGCCCTTATGCAAGATGCAATGCTAGATGCTTGATGTTTTATTTTTCTATGCTTGAATGCAATGCAATGCAATGAAAGCTCATGCTAGAAGACATGAAGAAAAGAGAGGGAAAATTTTGGGGTATTACAGCTGCCCCTATTCAATCACTGTAGACCTGAATGGATGATAGCGATTGATGTCATACTTTCAAGGTATGGAGAGATTGAATACCGACAATAACCCAAAAATTTGCACTCTGCAGGGAAGAAGAAAAGGGATATAAACCCAACCAAACGAACTCTTCTTGAATAAAACTCTGATGATCAAAACCACTGGAAAGATGCCTTTTATATAACGCCAGACGACTACTGGCCTGCCACACTACGGGTGGACTTTAACGTGTTTTAGAACAACGCCAGACGACTACTGGCTTGCCACACTACGGGTGGACTTTGACAATGTCTTTTAGAACAACGACAGACGACTACTGGCTTGCCACACTACGGGTGGACTTTAACAACGTCTTTTGTACAACACCAGACGACTACTGGCCTGCCACACTACGGGTGGACTATCTTTTTGAATGGAGTCAGAAGACTACTGACCTGCCACGCTACGGGTGGACTTCTGCCAAGCTACGGTTGAACTTTGCAGCTGAATTACCACACTACGGGGGACTTTTACCAATCTACGGTTGGACTTTCTGATGATTTGCCACCCTTGGATGGACTTTTGCCAATCTACAATTGGACTTAGCTGCGGTCTTTCAAAAGGAGTCAGACGACTACTGACTTGTCACACAACGGGTGGACTTCTGCCAATCTACGGTTGGACTTTAGGAATTTTCAACCCTTGGATGGACCTTTTGCCAATCTACGGTTGGACTTTAAGAATTTGCCACCCTTGGATGGACCTTTCGCCACTCTACGGTTGGACTTTAGGAATTTGCCACCCTTGGATGGACCTTTTGCCAATCTACGGTTGGACTTGGAGATCGTCTTTTAACAATACCAGACGACTACTGGCTTGCCACACTACGGGTGAACTTTAGCAATTCCAATATTGGATTACTCTCTACATCCGTGTCAGACATCTCTGCTGACTCTGCTGAGGAACAACAATCAATGATTTGATCTCAGAGACTCCTGAAAGGATAATATCTCTGCTGAAGAATGAATGAACAATCCGTCTGCTTCAAACCGTCAAGTTTGCCAAAAATAAATTGAACTTTGGAATATGGGGAAATGATGATTCTTCCAGGAATTACTTCATCTGCTTGGGGATGAATTCTGGTCACATCAACTCCGCTGGGGATGAGAATTTTTGCATGACGTCCTGCTAGGGAAGAAAAGTCATTAAAACTTTGCTTGAGGATCTATCAAACCTGAAATCCTTTGCGGGGAGCATCAACCTTCTAAACTGGCTGGGGCAAGAATATACCATCACTTTGCTGAGGAGTATTGTTGACAAGATTCAATGCTGAACTCTGTTGGGATACCATTACGAGTGATATGATCTTGCTGGGAATCAAAGCTACTCTGTCGGGGATATGCAAATCCTGGTTAGAAGACGTTCTGCTGCCACATGCTGGGAGAGAGTCCTTAGATATGCTGGGGAAAACCAAAGCAACTCCACGGTAGTCTGCTAAGGCATAAGACTGTTGAGCCTAAGATAAGTGCTATAATGCCCCATGTTAGGCGAACTTCCGTTTGACGACTCCGTTGGAGATAATGAGTTTATAACAAACTCTGCTGGAGAAAACCGCTTTAAAGCGTCTCGTACTGAGGAATGCCTTTTTGAGAGGATTTTACAGAAGACCGAATGTCCTCAAACTCTACTGGGGATAATAGGCCTGGAACATCTCCTGCTAGGGAAAATCAAAATGCCCCATGCTTGGGAAGGTCAACAACTTGCTTCCTGCTCCATGATACAAGGCTTACCTGAAGAAACATCATAAGAGGATTTTACAGGAGATTAAGCATCTTCAAACTCTTGACGACTTCACTGGGGATCAACCATCAACCGGTGTCTGCGAAGCAACTCCACTGGGGATTCGCAACCGTTATCGCCACAGAAAAGCTTGTAGCTGTTGGAAATACTGAATGAGAGAATCGACTTAATAAGATACAACGATACCCAGTTGAACTCAAGTTGCTGATATCGAGACGTCGTGAATGACCGTCGACCGAATGATGGACTCAATCAATAAACGTTGTGTCAAAAGGGGGACAAGTAAACCCTTCCCTGATTATGATTGCCCCAGTCTCCTGCGTGGGAATAAGTGATTACTCGTCTTGTGCTTGAAATCATCTGAATCTGTTACCTGCAACAAAAGGATACACACACACGTCCCAGAATATTGCGTGGTTTGAATCCACTATCCAGGATTATTTAACATTCAAAGTAATTTTAAATGTTTTTCTGCACGTGTTATTGTGAAGCCACCATGTTTTCAAATGCAATGTTTTATCAAAAAATTCGGACGTTTTTGCAAACAAAGCAGTAAAACAAAATAAGAAGCTTTTAACTGAAATTCAATTTATTGATCAAAAAGTCCAGAATAGGCAATTACATCAGGAAGCAATCCCTAGAAAGAGGTGATCGCTGAAAATTGAGAAAAGAAACTATCCTAATGGCAATGTGAAAACGGCGTTCCACTGAGTTTCGATTCTGCTATGGCCAATATGTCTTCAAGACTCCCCGACCTTGCCTTCTGAGGAATGATCAGACCGATTTCTACCCTTTGGAATGTCAGTTGTTGAAACGAATGATGGAGTACAGATAACTCAGATCGTAGTCGTTTGCTTAAATCCCTCTTTTGCGTGGACCGCCCTTTCGGGTTTTCAATCCACCGGGATACCCTTTTTTTCCTGAGTTGTCCTTGCGGATTTTCAACTCACCGGGTGTACAATTTTCTTTATTATCCCTAATTTTTTCCCGAACCTTTTTATTGTGTTTTTGTGGTTCGCTGGGATGCCCTTTCTTGCCTGGACTTTTTTCCTTTTTTTTTTTTTTGTGTCCAGCGGGTCTATTTATGCGAAGTATTTTTTGACTACGTCTGAGTTGACAGGGGATGAAAAGTTTTCACCATCCATGGTTGTAACTAACAAGGCTCCACCCGAGAAGACCTTCTTAACCACGAATGCACCTTCATAGTTAGGAGTCCATTTGCCCCTGTGATCTGTACTTGGAGGAAGGATCCTTTTGAGTACCACATCTCCTACTTTGTAAACCCGAGGACGCACCTTTTGGTCAAATTCCTGCTTCATCCTCTGTTGGTATAACTGTCCATGACACACAGCTGCCAGTCGTTTCTCCTCAATAAGGCTCAACTGATCAAACCTGGCGCGCACCCACTCAGCCTCGTCTAGCTTGACATCCATCATGACTCTGAGGGATGGAATCCCAACTTCAACTGGTAATACTACCTCTATACCATATAAAAGTGAGAATGGGGTTGCCCTAGTGGACATGCGTACTGACGTTCGGTACCCATGCAACGCAAACGTGAACATCTCATGCCAATCTTTGTATGTGACAACCATTTTCTGCACAATCTTCTTAATATTCTTATTGGCCGCTTCCACAGCGCCATTCATCTTGGGGCGATATGGAGAAGAATTGTGGTGTTCAATTTTGAAGTCCCGGCACAGCTCAGTCATCATTTTGTTATTCAGATTAGAACCATTATCAGTAATGATTCTCTCGGGCACTCCATAGCGACAAATGATATCCCGTTTCAGGAAACGAGCTACCACCTGCTTAGTGACATTGGCATAAGATGCTGCTTCAACCCATTTAGTGAAATAGCCAATGGCGACCAAGATGAAATGATGGCCATTTGAAGCAGTAGGCTTAATCTTTCCGATCATGTCAATGCCCCACATAGCAAAGGGCCAAGGAGAGGACATGACACTAAACGAATTTCGAGGAACGTGCACTTTGTCTGCATAGATCTGGCATTTGTGACACTTACGGGCATACTTGCAACAATCTGACTCCATAGTCAACCAATAATATCCTGATCTCAATAATTTCTTAGCCATTGCATGTCCTCCGGCATGGGTACCGAAAGAGCCTTCATGTACTTCCTGCATTAACAGGTCTGCTTCATATCTATCCACACATCTGAGCAGAACCATGTCAAAATTCCGTTTGTACAGCACATCATCATGATTCAAGAAGAAGCTACCAGACAACCTTCTCAACGTCTTCTTATCTTTAGTAGATGCCCCTGGCGAGTACTCTTGACTTTTCAAGAAACACTTGATGTCATGAAACCATGGCTTGTCATCAGACGTTGCATCAACAACAAACACAAATGCAGGTCTGTCAAGACGAGACACCTTAATCTTAGGTACATGATTCCACCCTTGTACTTTAATCATGGAAGACAATGTAGCCAAGGCATCTGCAAACCTATTCTCATCCCGAGGAATATGGTACAACTTCACTGTTGTAAAGAATGTCAGCAATCTCCTTGTATAATCTCTATACGTAACCAGATTTCCTTGATGTGTGTACCAACTCCCTTTCACTTGATTAATTACCAAAGCTGAATCACCAAAGATATCAAGGGTCTTAATTCATAAATTAATCGCCTCCTTAATCCCCATTATACAAGCTTCATATTCTGCTTCATTGTTGGTGCATCCGAAAGTTATTCGGGCGGTGAAAGGCATATGAACACCTTCCGGCGTGATAAGAACTGCTCCAACTCCGCATCCATTCAAATTGACGGCCCCATCAAACATCAAACTCCATTTGCATTCAGGGTCTAGCCCCTCCTCCGGGAGTGGTTCCTCGCAGTCTTTGGCTTTGAGAAACATGATGTCCTCATCAGGGAAATCAAATTTCATGGGTTGGTAATCATTAATTGGTTGTTGCGCAAGATAGTCTGACAAGACACTTCCTTTGATGGCCTTTTGGGAAGTATACTGAATATCATACTCTATCAAAATCATCTGCCACCGTGCAATTCTGCCTGTTAGCACTGGTTTCTCAAAAATGTATTTGATAGGATCCATTTTGGAAATCAACAAGGTTGTTTGCCTAACAATATATTGTCTCAATCGCTTGGCGGCCCATGCAAGTGCACAACATGTCTTTTCAAGCATTGAGTACCGGGACTCACAATCATTGAACTTTTTGCTCAGGTAGTAGATAGCATGCTCCTTCCTACCCGTCTCGTCGTGTTGACCGAGAACATAACCCATAGAACCTTCAAGCACTGTCAAATACATTATCAAAGGTCTTCCTTCAACTGGAGGTATGAGAATTGGAGGTTCCTGCAAGTACTCTTTTATCTTATCGAATGCCAATTGGCAATCGTCATTCCACCTGACCATCTGATCTTTTCTTAGCAGTTTAAAAATTAGTTCACACGTGGCTGTTAGGTGAGATATGAACCTTGCAATGTAGTTCAATCTACCCAGAAAACCACGAACCTCTTTTTCCATTCTCGGTTCAGGAATTTCTTGTATTGCTTTCACTTTGGCAGGATCAACCTCAATTCCTTTTTCACTCACAATGAAACCCAGCAGCTTTCCGAAACGCACCCCAAAAGTGCACTTATTTGGATTCAACCTTAAGCGGAACTTCCTCAACCTTTCAAACAGCTTTTTCAAGTTAACCAGATGTTCTTCTTCTGTTTTCGACTTGGCAATCATGTCATCCACATAACATTCAATCACTTTGTGAATTAAGTCGTGAAACAAAGTTACCATTTCCCGTTGATACGTTGCCCCGGCGTTTTTCAACCCAAAAGGCATCACCTTATAACAGTATGTACCCCATGGAGTAATGAACGTGGTGTTCTCCATATCTTCAGGCGCCATCTTAATCTAGTTGTACCCGGAGAAACCGTCCATAAACGAGAACACTGAAAACTGAGCTGTATTGTCGACCAGTACATCAATGTGAAGTAGTGGAAAATCATCTTTCGGGGTAGCCTTATTAAGATCTCGATAATCCACACACATTCTAACCTTTCCATCTTTCTTTGGTACCGGCACAATGTTGGCAACCCAGGGAGGATAGTGAGTCACTGCAAGAAACCCTGCATCCCATTGTTTCTGAACTTCTTCTTTGATCTTTATGGCCATGTCGGGGTGAGTCCGACGAAGTTTCTGCTTGACTGGCGAACATTCTTCTCTCAATGGCAGCCGGTGTACGACAATATCAGTATCCAACCCTGGCATGTCATGATACGACCAGGCGAAGATATCAACATATTCACACAACATCTCAGTCAAAGCCATCTTCACCTCTGCTTGCAGGCTGGCACCAATCTTGATCTCTTTCTTAGCATCCTCGGTACCAATATTGATGATCTCTACAGTCTCCTGATGAGGCTGGATGACCCTTTACTCTTGTTTTAACAATCTAGCCAGTTCCTCAGGGAGTTCACAATCCTTCTCATCCCCTTCTTCGGCTTGATAAATCGGTTTGTCAAAGTCATACATAGCCATAGCAAAATCGTTCTCAATGGAATCCAGAGGATCAAGTCTGCACGAACGTGTTCATGCTTTATTTTAGAATTTATTTTAAAACAAAAACAAAAAGAAATGAAACATTGCCATTTTATTATTTTTGTGCAAAAATAAAAAAGAAAGACAGAGAACAAAATTTGAGTGCAAAACGTCCTTTATTGATGATTAAAATTGCAAATGCAAACAGGGTGGCCTTACAAATGAATCTATACGCCTTGGGCAGAGCGCAAGATTTTGACATGCATTATGATTAGAAAAATAAAGAAAAAAATTACTCTGTCTGAAGAGTAACCCGGATGACTTCTTCAACAGACCAGTTCTGCAACTGTTGTCCCGGAACACGCGGCCGTACCCAGTTGTCCAGGTCACTGTCACTGCCAACACCATCTTCTGTAGCTGCACAAGACTGATCTGTGTAAATAATTCCCCCACTACTGAAAATGATGGGTCCGCTGTTCTCCGCATTTGAAGTCATAGAGGGATGATAACCAATACCAAATTTGTCCTCCTTCATTGGTGTCTCTATCAACCTGCCCCAGCCTTGGGCATTGCCGGCTCTGACGACCTCAACAGCTTGTTTGTAGGATGAAATGGAGGTACCGGCTCCAACTGGTGTAGAGGAAGACTCAGGCACATTGTCAATATTTACCGCTTCAAACGACTGGCAAAACATCTCGTGAATTTCCCCATCCATTTCCACATACTTAAATGTGGACAAATGACTAAGATATCTTCTTCACCACACACTGTCACAACCTGTCCTTCAAACTCATACTTCAGCTTTTGGTGTAAGGTGGATGTAACAGCCCCGGCTCCATGAATCCAAGGGCGACCCAATAAGCAGCTATATGCAGGCTGTATGTCCATTACATGGAATGTGGATTTGAACACCTGCGGTCCAATTTGTACGGGCAATTCTACCTCACCAAACACAGATCTTTTAGTCCCATCGAATGCTCTGACAACCAATTCACTAGGCCTTAAAATCAAACCATCAATTTCCAGCTTTATTAGCGCCTTCTTAGGTAAGACATTGAGTGAGGAACCAGTGTCTACCAGTACATGAGATAACACTGCACCTTTACACTCCATTGTGATGTACAAAGCTTTATTGTGGTTTCTTCCTTCAGCAGTCAAATCCCTACTTGTGAAGCCCAAACCATGGCTAACATTAACATTGGAAATTACACCCTCAAGCTGATTTACAGTGATTTCCTGTGGCACATATGCACTCTTCAACACTTTCAACAAAGCCTCCCGATGCGCGTTAGAACACACCAATAATGACAAAATTGAAATCTTCGAAGGGGTCTGATTCAGTTGATCGACAATCTTATAATCGCTTTTCTTGATTATCCTCATGAATTCTTCCATCTCATTATCAAAAGTAATCTTTGTCTCTGTTTCAGGTACAGGCACACTCTCGACCACCTGTTTTCCTTTAACTTTTGCTGCAGCTTCAGCTTCTTTATCACTGCACAAAGTTTGGAGAGTAAATAATCTTCCGCTTCTTGTAAAGCCACCTACACCACCCACATTATCAATATTTGAACCGGATGATGACCCAACTTCTTGCTTTTTACCTTCATAATACACGTCTGCCCCATAGTGCCATGGGATTGCCTTTGTAGTTGTAAACGGAACTGGTCCTGGCACCGTGATGGTAACAGGATTGGGTCTTTCTTGCACAACACTTGCTACAGGAACTGTACTGATCGGCACCTGAATCTCAGCAGGAGTATAATAGATGGTCACAGTTGATACCTCATCGGTTTCTTTCACAACCCTGTCAAACTGTAGACATCCTTCATTGATCAGATTCTGCAAACCCGCTTTCAACTTATCACAGCCATTCTCTTGATTCATACACTCAGAACAATCTTGGTTACAGCCCGGGAACACCTGTCCCCTCAACAAATGATCTTTTACAACCAACAAAGAAGTCTTCACCTGACTGATGTCTGCTACCAAATTCAATCTCCTTCCATCTTCAATAGCATGCACATTTGCTGCACCATGATTAGGTATGGGGTGCTGAATAATATTAGGAGGTTGAGAGAAATTGATTGCTTTGGCATCAATCAAGTCTTGTACTTTATGATGAAATGCCCAACATTTTTCAATGGAGTGCCCCTGAGCACCTGAGTGGAACTCGCAGCGAGCGTTAACATCAAAATTAGGAGGCAAGTTGCCAGCGGTAGGAGGTCTCATAGTACGGAGCTCAACCAACTTCAACTTGAGTAACTGTGGTAACAACACAGAATAAGTCAAAGGGAGAGGGTCAATCTTACGATCCCTCTGCCTTGCCCTCTGTTGGAATGGAGGTTGCTGCTGTTGCTGCTGAACTTGCTGTTGGGGTTGTTGTTGTTGAACAGACGGTGCTGGGATTGTCACTGCACCCACCTGATGATAACCCTGAGAACGTCCTCTGCCTCGTCCTCTAAACAGAACATTTGTATCACCTTCTCTTCTTTTCTGACCACCAGCAAATGGTTTCTTCGTCCCAGAAGAGCCAACCCCACTTACATCTTGGATCTTTCCAAGTTTCAACAGACTCTCTATTCTTTCTCCAGCAATCACTATATCAGCAAACCCAGTTGATGGACAAGCAGCCAATCTTTCAAGAAATGCCCCTTGCAGGGTGCCCATAAACATGTCTGCCATTTCTCTATCCAACAAAGGAGGTTGAACTTGTGCAGCCATCTCTCTCCACCTTTGAGCATATTCCTTGAAACTTTCCTTAGCATTCTGTGACAACCCCTGCAATTGAGTGCGATTGGGCGCCATATCAATATTGTACTGGTACTGTTTTAGGAATGCTTCAGCCAGATCCTTCCAACTTCTTACGGCAGCTCTGTTCAATTTCATATACCAGGTCAAAGAAGCTCCAGCCAGACTGTCTTGAAAGTAATGCATCCATAACTTCTCATCATTTATATGAGCTGAGATCCTCCCAAAATAAGCTTGGATATGTGTCTGGGGACACGTATTGCCATGATATTTATCAAAAGTAGGCGGCTTGAATTTTGGAGGGATCCTGACCCCTGGTACCAGTCCCAAACTAGTAACATTAATACCCATAGAATTCTTGCATTCCATAGCCCGTATCTTTTCAGCCAACTCATCATACCTTTTATCAATAGGAGCACCCATCTCAGCATCCAACAGAGTAAATTGGTCTTCTTGAGCATCTTCCTGAATACCACCAACATTTCTGCCATTTCCATTACCCAAATTACCACCAGGAGGACGATTGCCAACGGGAGGAGGAGTGCCATTATTCTGTGAATTGTCATTCTGATTAACTCCAAGCGTGGCCTCTGGACGCTCGACCAGAAGCCTCAATCTTTCTTGAGTTTGTGCCATACCAGTCATGAGAGTCATGAACTGGTCCATTCGTGCCCTCATTTCAGCCAAATCACTCTGCACTCGATCCATTATCCTTGCTTGATTTCCTCGAGTTGAGTATCGGTGAATGTGATTCTCAGCTATAGTGCCTGAAACCAAATAAAGGTTAGAGATCTCCTATAACAGGTACCTGTTATGCAAAAATTCTTATGATTATGAGGATGCAAATGCAAAATGCAAACAATCATATTTAAACATTTCTAGGCCGAATCTGCTTTGATTCCAGCTTTGGGCAAGGGATCGGACACAACATCGGAAAATAAATCCGAATCCAGAAATACTGCAGAATCAATCAAAAGATAACCCCTTTCAAACAACTGATAACCATTGAAACAACTGTTGCAATATCATAGCATAAGAAGTCATACAAATAAGTTCAATACAATCAAAAGTGATTCCATCAACAATCCTGATGGTAATCATAGCAAAAACAAACAACAGAAATACTACAAGTCAATTCCAGATAAACCGGCTTCAATCTCCTTAAGAAGGTTCACAGTATCTGGATGAGTAGGTCTTTCTAACAAACCCTTGATCAACCTGTTTCTCTTCTCGACATCTTGATTCAGCTTAGCAATCTACTCTTCAACATCGTTGCCTTCGTGCTTTGGCTTCTTGATTCCCGCTTGCAGCTTGAGCTCTTCAATTTCTTTCTGTGCTTCTTTCCACTTGGCAAATTAACGATCTTTTCTCGATTTCACTACCTGAAGCTCTTCTTGCAGCTCTTCATTCTCAATCTTGGACTCCTTCCACATATCCTGATACGCGGCAAGCTTGTCTTCTGCTTTGGTCAAAAGCTTCTTGTTTTTCCTCTTAGCTTTGACTGACGATTCAGCTGCCATACTGATCTTTTTAAAGTGTTGAGCCCTGTCAGCAAAATCCTTCTCTTTTACTCTAGATGCGTAGTCATGTCTTGAACCTTCCATTTCAACTCCAAGTTGTCCTGTAGAGCACTCTGTAGTTGACTACTCATGCCAGAGTTTTCCACCCTCAGATCAAATACCAACTTACGCTGCTTATCGAATTCTTCGAAAGGTACAGTGAGTCTTTCATCCACACTTTCTGGGTACAACATAGGTGCTCGATCAAAAGGCAAGTAACACTCCTTAACTCTCTGTTTTATCCAATCCACATAAGGAAGGAAAGCCTGATTGTTAGGTTTGCCCAGAACGGCCTTGCCTTTCTTCAGGATACTACCCCAAGCTTCAGAAGCTCTCTGCGCCTCCTCCAATCCTTCAGATGAGTGAAAATACAATGATTCTTCCATATCTCGCTTAACAGGTGGTCCTACCAGAGCGTAACCAAACTGTCTTACGGCCAAGGAAGGGTTATAGTTAATTCCTCCCTTCCTCCCTATCAAAGGAACATTAGGGTACTTACCATAGCTGTGAATGATACCCTTGCCAAGCAATCCTTGATTTATCCACACGATGTTTTTACTGACCAATCCCATCAGGCGCTGACTCCACTCTTGAGAATCCTTAGAATCAACAAAAGCACCAGATTGAGATAGACGACTTGCGAACCATTTATAAAATAATGGAGCGCAACAATGAACCATCCTCCCTCTCTTCTTTTCATTCCTATTATATAGGGCATAATGGAGATCCCCCAACAGGGTTGGCACAGGATTCTTCATCATGAATATTCTGATAGCATCTTCATCAACAAAATCAGGCTCATTGGGGAACAACATAATGCCATAAACACAAAGAGCTAATAGTGCATTGAACACGATCCAATCTTTATCCTCTGCTGCTTTCTGAGCCTTCTTCGTTAAATACCCCAACTTGAAACCACAGATCTTTCCTTTGTTAGAGATGTTGGCATCTAACTCCGATTTGCTCAAATAAAGAGCACCGGCCAATTTCCCACAATCCAGCTCTCCTTTTGAACCAAAGAAGGGAGGAACTTCCTTGATAGCAATCCCTAGCATGTTAGAGTATTCCTCCAAGGTATGTACCAACAAATAATCCGGGAACAGAAAACATCTCAGCGGAGGGTCATAGAACTGCATCAGAGTATGAAGACCTCGGAACTCATAATCGTCGATGTTACGAACAAAAGACAGAATCCACCCATACTTCTCTGCAAAAGCATTCAATACCTCAGGACTCGCCATTCCCTTCAAGATTGTGAGAGGACGTATTACTGGCTTGAAAAACTTGTAGATAATAATATCCTTCTTGCCTCTTGGAACGTCCATCCCTAATATTGCCCTCTGACTGGAATCAAAGACTAGATACTACCTGAAAATGCACAAACATGAATGTCATAAAAAAAAGAATGCAATGCAAAGCATGTGATCCAGGTGTCCACACAAACTGGCTGCACTGCGCTGACTGAACAAAACAAGGCTCTGTACCAAAACTCAAAACAATAACCACCATAGTGATAGAACCAGAAAACCAGGTAGGTTGAAAGTCACGGTTACCTGCAAACCTGCAAACCCCATCCCTCTCACATGTGGGTACTAGGATGTTCAGTATCCCGGGCTCTCAGGTCGAGAAATGATGATACGTTCACCATTTCTGGTTTGGCATCATCATCAATTGAGGAGGCCTCAACCGATTCTCCAAGACAAAAGATCCTCAGCTTCAGAGGTTTGAGAAGCAATAGCACATTCAGCCCGAAGGATACAATGCTATCGCCAATCAAAGAGGTCGTCCGCTGATTCACTACAAAAGGAAATCCTATAGCAAGTTCCTAGCATTGGGTCCTCGGATCGAGAATGTGTAATGGGTTTGCCACAGAACGTGGGCTGCCACTGTCACATCACGGGAGGAGTGCCACAACTGAGTCCTCGGGAATGGTCTCCAGAGTCGACAATCCCTCAAGAGAATACCTACTAGCCTGTACCAACGCAGAGTAACAGGTAGCTCCTGATAGAACCTCGTCTGGTTGTGGGTCTCATAAACAACAATACATGGCCACCCCCATGCAAGCGTCATGACTATCCACTCTAAAACCTGTGTGTATGCTCGAGCCTGGGTAGTGGGCTCATCTCTCAAAACATCCTAACCCGCCAAACAGAAAACCGGCCAGCACAGCACATTAATATCCAGTATACAATGATATGTAATGCAGTAAAATGCGATAAAAATAGTAAAGCGGTAAAGCAAAAATATAGTAAACAACAATACAGTAATATACAACAAATAGCAAAACACAACACCAGAATAAACACCCAATGAAAGAAAACAAACAAGCGCTAGGATTGACTCGCTAAGGAAACCAGAGATTCTGGGTCCGTTCCCCAGCAGAGTCGCCAGCTGTCGCTCCCGAGATTTTCATCCAAGTACAAACGCGAAAGTGGCACCGAAACAGAGTCGCCAGCAATGTGTATTTATCACAAGAGAGGGAAAGGAAACACCACATAAACCTGAAGAGAAAGGAAAGAGCATGGTCCTGCGACCAAGAGAACTGGGTTAGGGAGTCGGTTACGCGCGAGGAAGGTATTAGCACCCCCACGCGTCCATCGTACCCGATGGGATCCACGCTTGCTGTCTCGATCAAAGGGTGTCGTCGTCTGGAGCTCCGCTGCTACTTGAAAAGGAAAGGAAAAGGAAAAAGGAAAAAGGAAAGAGAAAGGAAAAGAAACAAATGTAGGGAAAATAAAAGAAGTGCTCGAATGGGCCCTACCCCACTGCCAACGTATCTCATAGGGAACATGAGAATTAGAGCAACGTAGTTCCCCTCAACGAGGGTCGCTTTGTTTGTGTTTTTAGGGAACGGCTAACGTTCTAGCTCAGGTGTTGCAGGCTCGCTGGTCCGAGTGCGTTACCATCTTGCAAGAGAACGAGTAGAAGCACGTTCGTACGCTGAGAGTGAGTGAGATGAGAAAAGAATTCCCGAAGGAAATACGTTATTGTTGGTTTGAAGTTTTTTAAACAAGAAGTGTTTTTTACAGTTATTTGTAACTTGCATTGAACCAAAGTCTTAAATACAGGAATGAATACTTCGCGCATCGTCCCCAACAGGACGTACACTAGGTATACTAGAAGAATGAGAGGAAGCCCCTCGCTCTCCACTTCCCACATATAAGGCTCAAGCGCAATACACGTTAACCTTTATTAAGTGTTTTTTCCTTATTTTGAGATAAGAAGAGAGAAAACGCAAAGGAAACTCTAAAGGGAAACTAAGAGCCCTAATGTTATCATGCATGAATGTCCTACGGTTAGTGAGGTTTAGGAGAAAAGACTACCTAAAACCTAATGCTAACCCTACTCCAAGCTTAATCAAAAATTAAGTTGGACTAGGTAGCTCTAAAGGGAAAGAATCCAAGACTTGAACAAGTCTTGAGATTCATGGGATGAGAAAGAGTGAAAGAGAAGAAAAGAGAAGGAGAAGAAGAGAGATGAGATACAATAAGTGGCAGCAAGCACATCATATCATAAATGTCCAACTCAAATAAATCAACATGTTTCAAAGATCAATGCAAAACAATTCAAGTAAGCATGCAAAGCTAAACATGAAAGAATGCAAGCATACTTGTATGAAATGCACAATTAAGCATACATGGACTTCATATCAAATGAAATGAGAAAGGCAAGATGAAAATGAAGACAAGTCAGAACCAATATCATATTATCATCAACAATTCATGTGTGCACAAGTGGTTCAAAACATGAAGCATTAATGTCCAAAGAAGTTCACAAAAGGAAAGGTAATGATATTCATCATACAATTCAAACCACATGCATTCAACTATGCTAAAGTAACATGAAAACCAAGTATAGAACTCAAGAGGCAGTAGCATATGATTCAATATCATATCAAAACCAAACTCAAGTCATACAAGCTCAAACATCAATCAATAACTTCAAAACATGCACCAAAGCAAATTACAAAAAGCGGACAAAATTCCAACACTTAGGCCTACTCAAACATGATCCACAAAGTGAAAAAATTAGTCTCAAAGGACCTCAACCAGGGGTAAGCATCATGTCAAAAGCTCAATCAAAGAACCACAAAGGAACTCAATCAAATAATCAAGGCAAATCAACTTGTGTAAAGAGAGGTCAATAGATGATCATGCATAAGTCACTTAAGCACAAATAAGCAAACATGCATCATATGACATTAAAGAATTATGAAATTTAAACTCAAATGATATAGGTCAGAATACAATCACATGCTAAAAGATTTCACAAAAATTCACAAGTTAAGGCATTCAAACAATTAAGCAAGGATCAAGTAAGCACCATGATTCAATATGCAAAAGGGAAGGACCAAAATGCAATATGAAAAAGCTTTAAAAAAGAAACAAAAATGTTTTCATGCACTTCAGAATGTCATCTAATAAATGCAAAAAGAATGAGTTGAAAATGATGTATAGGTGATGAGAAATAAATTCTACAAGTTAAAGTGTGCAAGTGAAACAATTAAAAAAAGAAAATTAAGCAATTAATTAAATCAGAAGCCAAAAATAAAATAAAATGAGAAAATAAAATATGAAAAAATTTTATAAAACAAAAAAGAAGTTTCATGAATTTTTTTATGATTTTTAGATGCATTAAAATGATTTTTAAAAATAAAATACAAAACAACAATGAAAATAAAATAAAACAAAAGAAATAAGCATGGGGGTGCCATCAGTAACAATTCACGTTGGAAAAGAAACATGGATCAAAGGAGGGGTGTGGAAAGTAGGCCCAAACAAACAAAACCCAAAAACGCAAGTCAAAGTATTCAGTCAAAATTCAGATTCAATGCCAACCTCAGGATCCATCTAACGCTCACCATAGTCAATGCAGTCAACAAAGTAAGCAAGATCAACAACCCAGATTAAAAGCACACCATAGTAATCATACGCACGCGCACACAAAGATTAATCAGAAAATAAAAGACCACACGTGAGCCTCACATGTCATTTTAATGTGTTGGCCAAATCCTGTACACACGATCAATCACACGCATGGCATTAAATCATCAATTCAAAAAAAAAAATCACAATCAATGGTTTAGAACTGCAGCACACGTTAACAAGCATAGGGTGGCACACACGCAGCCATTAAAATAAAAACAAAATAAAAGAAACGTGTCAGCCTATGGGACGTTAGATCAAGCCAATGGACGGCTAAGACTGCTTCTTCTTCATCCAAACCCCTCGCCGGACTGAACCACCACCAGCCGCCGGAGCTAGGGCTCCGGTCATCCTCTCCAGTGAGCTTCTACACGAAAATCTCCAGAAATTGCTCATAGGTACATCATCTTGACCAGAAAAACGCAAGGAACTCAAATATCCAAACCATTTTATCAAACAACAAACACACAATGAGAATCGAACGAAAACATATTTAGATCCAAAACTTTAAATCCACAATACACACAATTCACATGTCCAAATCACAAACAAAATAGATCAGAATGATCAGTGAACACCATAGATCATTACGCACATCAAAAATTCCAGTTCTATGAGTATGAAAAATTCACCAACCAGAACCTTGAAGAGCTTGAAATCCTCCAAGAAATCCCTCCAAAAACTGCAGATCTACTCCTTGGAACCTCTAGATGCAAAATAAATGCAACTAGAGCTTGAAATCGTGCTAGATCTTGAGATTTAAGTTTGAATCCTCTTGAATGGCACTTGGTGAAATCCTCAGTATGAGCTCAAAATAGCAGTTGATTCTTGCTCTATTCTGTTCACTGATCAAGAATGTGAAGAGAAATCTCCAAGAAACTCCAAGGAAAGTGAGATTCGAAGAGAGGAAGTGTGAGAGCAAAAAACCAAAACTGTGCAAATGAGAGTCTCTACCCTAGCTGTGAGGGTATGAGTAAGCATATATACTCTCCATTAGTTCACTGATTAGAATTAGCAAGTGATTAGGACCTTGGTTAATGAGATTTTGATGAATTTGCAAAAATGCATTTTGTGCTTATGCCACTAATCCACACGTACACATCCCTTGTAATCAGCATGATTCACCTCCAATTTACTTATGGGTCACCTCTGAATTGAATTTGGGCCTTGCACTTTCTTGGTTTGTAAGTTTTGAATCAATTTGCATTTTTGCACTTTGTGAAAATAATGAGAAATAAGTCATGGAATGAATTTATTCAAAGGCCAAAAATGCTCCTCTTGACTTGTATTTTTATGTTGTAATATAACATGAAGCAATTGGGAACATTACAAGTTCTTTTGAGTGAAAATACAAATGGTGGAAAATTTGACATAGAAGAAATCCAAGAAATGCACCTTCCATTGTTTTGGCCATAACTAGAGTTCCACAAATGATATGGAAATGTTCTAGTACTTTTTAGAAATGGGAGAGAAAGATCTTTAACTTTCATGTTGAAGGAAAATTCAATTGGAACATCCTTGATGATGAAAAGTCAAGTTGAATGTGGTGGAAAAATTGCCAAAAATGGAAAGTTTTCATTATAGGTCATTTTCCAAATTTAGTAACTTTTGCACAAACTCTTGATTTTTGATGAATGATGCCGTCCATGCCATTCCTTGACCAAATTAAGGTATATGGACTTGAGAATCATGATTTGAATCTTTGCAAACCCATGGTTGACTTTCCTTTTGAACTGTTGACTTTTGCTTATTTCACAAGTAACTGATCCATTGAACATCTTCCCCAGAGAACCAATGACCAAGATTCCATCCTTGAACATTTAAGACCATAAGGAATACCATGAGATCAAGTCTTGCCCAAAAAATCAGAAATAAACTGATTCTAGGTCAAACCCTAATTTTGGCACCATCTGGTTAGGAGGAAAAAGTACATCCTCCAAATCCAAATTCCTCTGAATATGATGTGTATCCTCTCAAACAATGATGAGATATGTCCTTTGGAGATGATAAAAACTCAAAATGCTTGCCCACTTGAGGGTCAGATCCCAACTTTTGACTGCCTTGTGTAGGAGATCATGCACTGCCCAACCTTCTTGATGAATTCTCCTCTTCCTATGACTTGTGAGGTCAAATGGAGATGATACATGATGTAAGAGATCCTTGAGGCTTGTGAGAAACACTTGATCTTCTTCTTTAGCTTTGGATGATCAACACCTTGGACCACCTGATCACATGCCCTTATGAAAGATGCAATGCTAGATGCTTGATGTTTTATTTTTCTATGCTTGAATGCAATGCAATGCAATGAAAGCTCATGCTAGAAGACATGAAGAAAAGAGAGGGCAAATTTTGGGGTATTACACACTGTCCTTGATAAATTTTCAAGTTTAAACTCTTAAGTTAACCAAACTTGTGATTGTTTACTAAAAATAGCAGTAAATAATTATAAACCATTTTTAATAGTGATTGGAGATCTTCTCATTAATTGCAAATACAAATCTTGTAATTTAAACAAATCCAATTAAATCTCTTCATGAAATATTTTGTTTAATTACATCTATCTTTGCATATCAATTTCAACAAACTCTTGGATTTAATAAAACTGAACAAAGTATTCCTTCAAAGCATATCCAATTTATTTTTTTACATTAATGAATATCTAATCAAATCTACTTTGTTTATATCAAATCCAAATCTTTAAATTAAATAATATCAAATGAATTCTATTTTAACCACTATGGAATAAGATTTAATAAAATATTTTTCCAAACTGATTTAGATTAACAAAATTCTTCCAAACGTGGTCTTTTAATCGTACTCGAATTGAAAGAGATTACTAACCAAATGCAGAAGTGATACAGGTGCTAGGACGTCACATAATATGTTCAAAACATCTTGCTTAACAAGTTATCTACAAAAATTATACTCAATTGGGTGTCAGTTGGGATCAACTGAGTTCCTATGCACTCTAACATGTGTTAGTTGGAATAATTGAAGCTTTTAAGTGCTTTAAATGTCATCATTTGGAACTAATAGAGTAACTAGTGAACTCTAAAGAGATCAATTATTGATAAATGAGATAGGCCAATATTAATAAGTATAAGAGAGAAAATTTTGGTAACTCCAATATTTGGTCAATTGTGTTAGATGACAAAATATCAAAGGGAGATATTTATGTCATTAGCTATATATATATATATATATATATATATATATATATATATATATATATATATATATATATATATATATATATATATATATTTGGTGGAAAAGAAAAGAGAAAGAAGAAAGTTGGTAAGAACAGGAAGAGAAGAGAAAAGGAGAAGAAGAGGAGAAGAAACTCATGGAAGAGGAAAAAGAGGAATTGATCATCATCAATTCATCTCATTTTCTTCTTCAAGGTGAGTTCCATTAGTTAGGAACTTGGGGTAAGGAATTGGGAAAGACATAGGGAATATAAGTGGGTGAGGGCATGTGTTGAAGTGACTGGAAATGTTGTTAATCATGTCATGAATGTTGTTCTAGTGTTGTGCGTGTGGTTATTTTATGTATATGAGCCTTAAAAGGAGAGGGGTTGGAAACCCCTTTGAAATGAATAATTTCTGCAGGTGAGAAATTCTGCATTGCAGACCTCGCAAAACGAACTAGTAGCGAGCGTGACAGTCTGCTATGCTCGCATAGCGAGCCTCTAGCGAGGTGAAGGAGAGACCTCGCCAAGAGGTCGTATAATGACCACTGAGGCTTTTTACTACTGCCTCCAAAATCCTCTGTCTAGCCCAGAGCTTGCACATCGAGACTGGCAGTTTTGTTCTTTTTTGTTTGTTTACTTGTTTAGTTTCTTCTTGTGCATGACTTATGATGATCTGGATTGTTTCACATGATTATTGAGGATTGTTATGCATGTTTTCCACGAATAATTGGTTGATATATATGATGATAAAATATGTGAAAAGTGAAGTAGAACACTTAGTGTTGTGGTGATCACCATGTGAATGGTTTGATTTTTGGTGGGGAACCTTTGTTCCGAAAGTCCTATTCGGTGAGGGGCTTGGCTCCGAAAGACCTATCTATGTTGATTGTATGTCTTATGAGCATTAATTATGCTTGACTAAAATGTGTTACTATATGTACCTTATGTGTAATGTATGATGTATACATGGGTATTTTGATTGTGTGATGACATGCTTAAAAGAGTATAAGAATGGTGAGGAAAACCCTTGGTATTAATTAATCGAATAAACTAGTAAAGTGGTTAGGATATGATGAATAACATAGATGACAATGCTTGTGCATTAATGCCTAGATGTGTATCATTGGCAAGTAGTTGTCTAGTTATGAGGAGAGATTTGTATGGAACATGTATGGTTTGTGTTGTTTATGGTTAAGGAGATTGTGATGCCTTGTGATTATCGAGTACAATCACGCTATACTTAGTGATTATATAAGCGAAGCCTACGGGTAAAGAGACTTGTGATAGGGGAAGGCCCATGAGAAGTGAAGATTCATAAGGCCGATTGTATGTCCATTAGAATCTGAATCCATTCAATGTTATGTTATGCTTTATAACGTAGACAGAAACAATCCCTTGAGATGTGTCATTCCAAGAGTTGAGGCTTATGTAGAACGCTCCTCTGGAATGTACACACTATTACTTTGACAAGTTTGACTCCCATGTGTAGTACGAATGGATCCTACGGGTAAAATGCTTGAGATGGGAAGGGTCCCATGGGAAGCGACAATTCATGTGGAAAAATCCTTAAATCCGAATCCATTTCGTATGCCAAAGTACATTACAAAGATTCATGACCCGTGTCGAAAGTCTTAGACGTAGGAGAGGAAGGGAAAAGGGATTCCTTGGTACAGTTTCCGATTAGTGATTGTTTGAGTTAATGAACTCAAGAGACATGTTTCCATACATTGCGAACTCTTTGAATTCATATCTTATCCCTTTCCCTTTTGACTTGAGAAAAAATTGGTTAGAACCTTGTAGAACCTTGTATCCCTTTCCCTTATCCCTTTCACTGAGATTATTATCTCACCCCATTATTTTTGTTGCTTTTCAGGTATTGTTGCAAGTTTAGTTTCCAAGTGGAGCCATGCTTGGGTGTTTCAAGGGAAGCCTAGATTATGTTATTTCACTGTGTATTGTGTATCTCGTACAATGAAGTATATTGTACTTAGATCTTAGTTTTATTGTTTTGGCACTTTCAATATCTTGTACCATATTATGTTTTTGAAATGGTCAAGTATGTAAATTATGCAAATAGGCACTTATGATGGTGTCAATACCAAATAATAACTCTTGTATTATATAATTCTAGACATATATTATATAGGGCATTACAATGCTAATATGTTCTTGAAATTTGTATCATTATGAATTTTATTTTTATCATCATAATAAATGGGGGGTGTGAATACATTCAAATAATAAATAGTGCATAAAACAATCAAGATAGATTCACACACAATAGCATCATACACATCTCAAACATGCACCTCATTATCATGTATTCACATCTCACCCATATCACAATCAAATTCAAACAAATCATACTAGAGTATTCATCATTACACAAACATCCCATCATCATGTAATTCAATGCAATGTCGACCCAAGTCATGCTCATCATATTCTCCACTCAGAACCATACTCACAGCTCAACTCTATATGCATGTGGTACCAACTCAACATTTGATTCTTCATACGAACAAGGTTACAATTAACTTCGAACCTCGAGACCCCAATGTGAGCTCCTAGCCCCCACTCTAAGCTTGGGATAAGTCACTAGTTCCCACTCTGAACTAGTGAACATGCCTCCTTCACAACAACGAAAACATATGATCCATGGTATATAATCATGCAGTGACAATAACACAATCAACAATTACAATCCACTTTGACTGTAACCAATCACACAACAACAACATCAACAATAACATAGCAATGATTACAACCACGCTCTGACCGTAATCAATCAAGCATTCAACAAATTACGAGTAGTTCTCACTCCAAACCACTCGTCTCATCAATCATCAGTAAGCATGTACAATAAATCACAAAATTAAACTTGCATTTTGCATCAGCAACACCACATCAAATACATATCTACATACATCACTCAATCATGTTAAATTATCTTAATATTTATTCATCGTTAACCATGTACAATAACTCACACAATTATACATACACTTCACAACATATATTGAAACATTAAACATACATTCACATATCAATTATCCCACAAGGCACTACAATAATGTAGCTCTGTGTATTAACTTTCCAACGCTTCAAACCGCGCCTTAATCCAAGTCATGAAACACAAGTTACGATAATTCGAGTCTCGAATAGCAATCCTATACTGTCATCCTCGCTAGGCGGGCACACCGGCTCATTGGGCAAGGTCTTCTAGACCTGGAGCACAATAAACGCAATTTTTACCCCTGCAGCAGCTTTGTTACTCCAAAATCCATTCGAAAACACTCAAACAATTCAGAATTGATACATACATATTTACCACCTATTATCACATTGATTCTCATCCATTTAACATGTTATTACATCAGTTGATCACCAAAATTCAGAATTACATTCATGTTGTAAAACACTCAATTTTACAACAAACCTCATGCTTGTGAACAAATTAACATAACCACTAATCACCCCATTTACAAAGAACAAATTTCAATCAATCCATTGCCTAAACCAACATCACATTCATTTAGTTCATCAAGTAACCAACAAAAAGAGAAAGAATAAAACCCTATTGGAGGTTAAGGGAAACCTCTCTATCCTTTCATGACTAAGGCAACCTTAGATGAATATTCCTTCCCCTTACTTTGTAATTGCGGTAAAAGCAACCTTCTATGGTCTTCTCTCCAAAAAGCCCTAACTCTTCTATTTCTCTCTATTCTCTTCTTTTTCATGTACTGTCAAAAATCGCAATAACCCATGATTTCTCTAATTTTTTTGAATATATAATATTCTAATTAACTTCACATGATTTAGTTTTAGGCCCAACTACAACTCAACTTCTCGCCACTCATCACTTCTTTTAATTCACAAAATCTACCAAACTCTATATATTCTACCAGTATTCTATTAATTAATTAATTAATTCCCACCAAAACTAATTAAATCAGCACAATTAACCACAAAGATCGACACCACCCAAACACGTCTTAAATCACATAAAATCATTATTTAAATAAATCAATAAATTAAATCAAATAAATAATTAAATAAAAGGCTAATTAATTCGAAGTGTTACATGGTGTGAATGTGAAGAAGGATAAAAGTAAAGGAGTGGTCATCCTATGTCTCTACGTCGATGATTTTACTAATTACAAGCAATAATGAATGTTATATTACAAAATTTAAGATTGATCTAATGAAGGAGTTTGAGACGAGTGACCTCATTCTCATGACATATTTCCTTGGCATTGAGTTTTACAAGTTCAAAAAAGAGCTTATCATGCATCGAAGGAGGTATTCACTTGAGATATAGAAGTTGGAAATGAAGCAATCACTACTACAAAACGCTAAAACAGCAACGCCAGGCTTACAACGCATCCTATTATGTCGTTGTAATAGGTTAAAAATTTCTCGCCCATGTAAAAGCTGAGTCATTTAATGACGGTTGAATGAAACCACCGTAGTAATAAATAAAATGTATCTAGCTTCGATTCCCTATAACTACATTTTTTCCATTTTTTAGAGTACATTTAGCGTTTGACAATTAAGTCCATTATTTTAAAAATAAATTGTAAATTATTTTACAACAGTTAAGATGAACAACCGTAGTAATAAATAAAATGTAACAAGCTTCGATTCCCTGCAACACATTTTTTCCTTTTTTTAGGATATATTTAGCGTGTTTCACTTAAGATTCCACGACGGTTTGTTTTTCCAACCGAGATTAAAAGATTTGCTGATAAATTAAAACAAAACTTATTATGTATTTCTTTCATAAGACGCCCTAATTGAACAAGTGAGCCAGAGACGCCCTAACCTTTACCCTCTTCATATCCATTCATTTGGAGGTCAAATATTGCTCAAATAAGGTACTCTTCAACATATTCATTCCTTTTTTCTTGGTTTATGCTCAAATATTGACCGTCTTCATCATTCATTTGCTTCTTCAGCTTCGAAGTAAGGTTCTCTTCAACATCTTCATTCCTTTTTTCTTGGTTTATGCTCAAATATTGACCGTCTTCATCATTCATTTGCTTCTTCAGCTTTGAAGTAAGGTTCTCTTCAACATCTTCATTCCTTTTTTCTTTGTTCATATTGTATATGCTCAAGTCAGAATGAGATGTTTCATATGCTTTACGTTTAGTATGAGAGTACATATGCTTGAGTTTTTGGATTAGATTTTGGTGTGTCATTCACATTATTATACATGTATAAATTTCAGAAGTTGTAATGGATCGTAGTTGGATGAAAACCAATAGATTAGATCCGGTTTATGAGAACGGAGTTTGTGAATTCCTTGAATACGCTGATAAACATCTTCCCGGCAATGATGGTATCTTTTATTGTCCTTGTGTTGTTTGCGCTAATATCAAAAAGGGTACAAAGAAAGAAATACACAATCACCTTTGTTGTGATGGTATATATTAAAATTATATAATATGGACATGGCATGGTGAGGTGGATAATAAGGAAAGTCGGGCGTCACAAAGTCAAAGAGTGGAGGAAGATGAATATATGGAAGATCACCTAGAGGATATGTTCCGTGATATTGGGGAGTCTTCTTCTATGAATGCTCATATTTATGATAATTTATGTTGTGATAAAGACACCCCTTTATATAAGGGATGCACAGAGTTCACACGATTGTCGGCGGTGTTAAAGTTGTTTAATTTGAAGGAAAAAAATGGATGGTCGGATAAAAGTTTCACGAAATTACTTGAATTGCTACGGAAAATGTTACCAGAAGATAACAAATTGCCGGATCGTTCCTATGAGGCCAAGAAGATATTGTGTCCACTGGGTCTTGAGTATATCAAGATACATGCTTGTCCTAATAATTTCATATTATACCGGAATAGTATGAAGACTTGTTTCAATGTCCGAAATATGGTGTGTCGCGTTACAAGCTGAAGGCTAGCATTGGTGATGACAATGATCACTATGACAATGTTAGTAGGAAGCATCCTCCTGCTAAAGTGTTCTGGTACTTACCAATACTTTCACGATTAAAGAGACTTTTTTCTAATTCGAATGACACAAAGAATCTTAGATGGCATGCAGATGAAAGGATTCGTGATGGAAACATTAGCCATGTAGCTGATTCTTTGCAATAGAAGAAAATTGATTCGTTGTTTCCGGATTTTGGATTCGAGCCAAGAAATCTTAGGCTTGGGCTTGCCACTGATGGAATGAACCCCTTTGGTAATATGAGCACAAATCAGACTTCATGGTCTGTTCTTCTCACTATTTACAACCTATCTCCTTGGTTTTGCATGAAGCGCAAGTATATACTGTTAAGTATGATGATTTCTGGACCACGACAACCTGGTAATGACATAAATGTTTATCTTAGTCCATTAATTGATGATTTATGACTCTTGTGGGATGAAGGCGTTGAAGTTGATGATGCATATTCTGGGGAAAATTTTAATAAGCGTGCAATGTTATTTTTCACAATTAACGACTTTCCGGCTTACGGTAACTTGGCGGGATACAGTGTCAAAGGACATAAAGTGTGTCCTATATGTGAAGATGATACTTGTTATCACCAACTTGAGTTTGGAAAAAATACCGTTTACCTTGGGCATCGAAAATTTCTAAAACTGGGTCATCCTTATCGTAGATTGCGAAAGGCTTTTAATGGAGAGCAAGAGTTTGGTGAGGCTCCTAAACCTTTAACCGGGGATGAAGTTTATCAACGGCAGGAATACATTAATGTTGTCCTTGGGAAGAGAGAAAAAGAAAAAGGTGGGAAGAGAGAAAAGAAAAAGGTGGTAAGAGAGGAAAAGAAAAAGGGGCAGTTGCGAAAAATTTATGGAAAAAGAGGTCCATCTTCTTTGATCTTACATATTGGTCAAGTCTTGATGTTAGACATTGTCTTGATGTGATGCACGTGGAGAAAAATGTGTGTGATAGTTTGATTGGCACACTTATAAATATTCCGGGCAAGACTAAAGATAGTAAGACTTCTCATTTTGATATGGAGAAGATGGGTATACGAAAACAGTTGGCTCCAATAGAGAAAGGAAAAAGAACTTATCTTCCTCCAGCATGTCACACTCTATCTAAAAAGGAAAAGAAGATGTTCTGCGAGTGTTTGCAAGGTATTAAAGTTCCGCAAGGTTACTCATCAAACATCAAGAAACTTGTATCAATGAAAGATCTCAAGTTAATTGGTTTAAAATCTCATGATTGTCATGTATTGATGCAACAACTTCTACCAGTGGCTATCTGTGGGATCCTTCCAAAAAATGTGAACGTAACTATAACGAGACTGTGTTTATTCTTCAATGCCATATGCAATAAAGTTCTTGATTTCAAAAAATTGGATGAATTAGAAGATGAGGCTGCCATAATCTTGTGTCAATTGGAGCTGTATTTTCCGCCATCATTTTTTGACATTATGGTTCACTTACTTTCATAGATACTCACAAAAGACTTATGAAGAAAAAATATCCCCGAATGAATGACAAGTTGTTGTTGATAGAGCATAACAATAGATTCATGGATTGGTTTAATAAAAGTGTATCTAATGATCCTAGTGCATCCGAGATACTTAGATGGTTGTCGTACGGGCCAAAATTTTGTGTCATTACCTGGAGTGCATACGACATTGGACATTATACCTTTTATACAAAATCAAAAGATGATCGTAGTACAATGCAAAATAGTGGGGTTATGGTTGAAGCCGAATTCGAAAGATAAGAATCCGGTATTGGCAACTACCGTGTTTTATGGTGTCATTGATGATATTTGGGAGATTGATTATGTTGTTTTCAAAGTGGCTTTATTTAAATGCAAGTGGGTTCCCAATAATAGTAATGGTGTAGACATTGATGACTTAGGATTCACCCGGGTCGACCTTGGCAAGGCATCTTTTAATACAGAACCATTCATCATGGCTTCTCAAGCAAAACAAGTTTTCTATGTTTCCGATCCATCGGACAAATCGGGGAAATGGTCAATCGTTCTCCAAGGAAAATACATTCCTCTTAGTGATGAAAGTCTTGATATTCCGTCCACACCTTCTTACACAACACAAGTTCCTACCTCATATGATGAAGTTGATGGAGATGATGTGCATGCTATACGACTCGATCATGAAGAAGACATATGGGGAAATTAACAAGTACGTAATTTATTATTTATTCATAATATATTAATTGTATGTTATAGTTTAGAAGTATTTTTACTAACAAGTATAATTATTTGAAATCATATGTATTTTGAGTCCAGACACCAGACCAGGAGACAAGACACCAAGAGACAAGATATCAATACACCAAGTTACAATTATGTGAAGTTATGTAATGTGTGTAAACTGTAATATGGTATATGTGATATTTTATTTATGTAGGTTGTTTGTTCTGAAAAACTGTAATCTGGTATATGTGATATTATGAATATGACACGATTAATATTATTATGAAAAATGTATCACAAAATGTGAATTGTATTTTTCTGCTGTGCTGAGATATGGAGAACAATAATACAGGTGAAAAAATGGGATTAATTATAAAAGTAGGATGATATTTGTTAATTTTCCCGAAACTTTAACGATGGTTATATTTCCTAACCATTATAATATCTGGCACGCTGTCTAGCAAAAAAAAATATCAAAACTGCGCTGCTGGGAATCGAATCGAGGACAAATACATTTATTACAACGGTGTAATGTAAAACCATTGTCATAGTTAGCGCAATTTCCTGTTTATTACAACGTATACAAGGCCGTCGTTGTAAGTATCATATATACAATAACAATCTACATAACAACGCCCTCGCCCGTGTAACACCCCATTTCTACCCATCGAATAATATAAAAATCAGAGTTACAAAATTTCAACGTGCGTATGGAATGCTACACTTTCTACATAAAACAACGACAATTAATCACTTGGAAAACAGATACATAACACATAATTTCGGGTGAACCGATAACAACCTGCTCAGTCTTTAAAATAAAACAACTTTCATTACTACGCAGCAGATTCACAAAAATTCAACTTTATTAACATACCATCTTTGTTCACATCAAACAACTTCAAAACAAAAGTCTTTACGAAAAAAACTTAAGAATTTAGCAACCATAATAAATTCAACAATAAAAGAAACATGCGTTCATCCCACCGAGTGTTACGTATCAGAGCGACGACACCGACTCAAACTAATGAAGGTAGACAACCTTCACTCCGGACTACCTGCAGGATGGCGTATAAACCATCACCATACACAGAAGGGGTGAGATATCAAACAATATAATCGGGTATATGATAAATAATATATTAATTCAGATTATATAAAAATCACCACTTCACAACATTTTAAACAACATCAATCAACGTAAGATACAACAGGACGACATAAATATGCAACTTTGAATGCGACTCATAATATGCATGTGGTACCATTGGGACAAAACTCCCAACTTAGAAACTTGCCAATTAATATTGACGTCAACAAGGCATAAGCCTTCAACTTAAATTTGCTAATCCAGTCCAACTTACCGAGCATCATCTCCAACTTGATATGCTATGCAATGCGACTCGACTCAATTGTCAAATTAATCAACGATAATCATTAAAATCAGCGCCACCACAATTCAACATTGGCCATAGGCCTACAACTTATTCTTGCCAATAATTTAGAGGCACTTCAACAAGACACAACATCACTTGCAACTCGCAATTCTCAACAAAAGGCACAACACAACGAGGCAACCAAAATATATTACAATTCAACACAAAATCATTCGGTAGTCTTTGATTGAAACGGTTAATTAATCTTCTGCTATATTACTAACTGCTTTAATCTACTAATTCACTGCTACTGCTATATAATTACCCAACTGGTTTGTCACTACTACTGTCATAATATAATTCTTGCTATGTTTACTCACTACTGCCAGATTATTTTTCTACGGATTAACACTACTACTGTTACTGAAATATTATCTGTTAGATCATAACCTTACTGTTATGATTTTCCTATTATCTGAAACTAGATTATGTTTCTGCTAATTCAATTCTGCTGTTCTGTATTGATCCTGCTAATTTGCTGTTACTGGCATACTTATTATTATCTGGACTTTATGATAAGCATACACATAGAAAATGGTAATATTATATTAAAACACACATGTTAATTTTTATATTAAAGCAGAAACACACACACCACAAGAATACATATGGCTTGCGCCACCTTCATTTTCTAAGAGTACAGGTGGCTGGCGCCACCAATTACCCTTCCTCCAAGGTGGCTTGCGCCACCATTACTAGAGAAATAAGGTGGCTTGTGCCACCAATGCTTCACACACAGGGGTGGCTTGCGCCACACGCAAGCCACCCCCACCTTATTTTTTATTTATTTTTTTATTAAATAACCCAGTTCGTATAATTTTCGGACACAGACCCAACCACAAAAATTTTCTTAGCAACATTAATTTCTTCTTCACAGAATCTATAATTTATCAGAGATAACAAGCAATTACGAAAACAATAGGAATTCGGTATATTTATCGGCACAATTCACAGACAGTGACAATTTTATACGAACCCAAATCCCACATATTATTCATCAATTACCCTATTATAGAGTCAGAACCCCACCCTTACCTTGAATTAAAGGTCGTTGTACTCTCCGATTGGGTTCCCGTTCTCGCAGCCTCTCCGTGTTCCGTTTCCAAACCCTTGTTCCTCTCTTTCGTAACCTCTGTGTTGTAACTGCTACTTCCCTCTTTCTCTTAATTTCCACTTACTGCCACTTCTAATTTTCTTTTTATTTCTAACACCTAATATAATAACCCTAACATTCTAATTGTCTTATTGGGCCACATTCTACACCCCCACTATTACTACTTCTAAATACAGCCCAAATAATATAATCTATTATTATTTCTAATACTATATCTACTACTTAATCGACTTAATTAATCAAATAACAACTGTCGCTCCCAGGATTTTCATCCAGGTACAAACGCAAGAGTGGCGCGGAAAAACAGAGTCGCCAGCCGTGTAAATTTATCCCAAGAGAGGGAAAGGGAACACCGCATAAACCTGAGGAAGAGGGAAAGGAATGGTCATCACAACCATAGCCTGGGTTTGGGAGTCGGTTACGCGAGGGGAAGGTGCTAGCACCCCACGCGTCCATCGTACTCGATGGGATCCACGCTTGTTGTCTATTCTAAGGGTGAGTTATCCTATCATCTATGGCTGTGCTAAAACGGAGAGGGGAAGACAAAGACCGACTCGGTAGGACGTCGACGTCCTAGGCCTACATACCCCCTTTGTGCAATGGGGAATTCAGAGTCAACGTAGTTCGAACCAAGTTCTTTTTGTGTTTTTTATGAGCGACGTTAAGTTCGCGTCCGGCAGTTAGGGTGGATGCCTGTTTGCGACTCAGACGGAAGGTAACGTGCCCTTTTTGAAAATAGCCTTTAAGTTGAAGGTCCCGAAGGACAAAAAGGTTTGAAGTTGGTGTGTGTTTTTTTAGGACAGAAGTGGCTTAAGTTAGTTCCTAAGCTGCATTGCACCAAAGTCTAGGGCACAGGGGCGAATACTTAACGCATCGTCCCAAGACAGGACGCTCGCTAAGCACTCTAGAAAGATGAAAGGAAGCCCCTCATTTCTCATTCCCCATACTTAAGGCTCGTGCGCAATACACCTTATTATTATTAAGTGTTTTAAAGAAATTTGAGATGAGAAGAGAGAAGACACACGGATAACTCTAAAGGGAGACTATGAACCCTAAGGTCATCATGCATGGGTGACCTACGGTTAGTGAGGCTTGAAGACAACCTAATCCTAAAGAATAAAGATAGGAGAGAAGAAAGGTAAGGGTAACCATGGATACTTATCCATACCCTTAAGGGACTTACTCTGATCCTGCATAAAGGGTTAGTGAGAAATAGACATGAATAAGAGGAACGAGGTGAATGACAATCAAACAACGGCAAACAATAATAATAATCCAAACATGAATCAAAGAAACAAAGAGACAACCCCCAAAGCAAAATGGCACAAGTGCCTTTCAAACAAGGTAATCATACAAAGTCAAAGATGCGCCTGCAAGAAAGTCTGAATTGAAAACAAACAGATAATTAGAAAAATGACTCCTAAAATTCCCAAATTAATCATTAAAGTTTCCCAACCAGAGGCAAACAACATATAAAAAAAATCCCCGCAAAAATCCAAAATGTTAGCCACTCAAATAATCATACAAAACTCAAGTAAGGGATAGGGTTCAATGTGCCAAAGAGAAGGACCTAAATGCAATATGAAAAATATTTAAAAATGAAAGAAAAATATTTTTATGCAATTTAATATGTTAATGAATGAATGCCAAAGGAACGGGCCAAAAATGTTTTGTAGATGAAGAGAATTAAAATGAAGAAGTTCAAATATGCATGAGATGTGTAATTAAAAAGAAGTTGACTTAAACAAATAATTTAAATGATGAAAATAAAATAAAAATAAAAAATAAAATTTGTGAATATTTTATAAGTGAATAAATATGATGCATGAATTTTTTAGGATTTTTTAAATGCAATTAGGTATTTTTAAAATTAAAATATGAAATAGTAATGATTAAATAAAAATAAAATGAGAGAGGCAAGGGGGGCGTGTTAAGTAAGGGAAACATGTTGGAATATGAAACCAGGCCCAGACGGGGGGTGCGAAAAGACAAAGCCCAAGGAGGGGTCCAATCTGAAGTCAACGGAGGGAGTATGGTAGAAGGTCAAAGATTCAAAATCAATCTCAGTCACTTGACAGATCCAACGCGCGAAAATTACCAGTCAACAGGTCAACGATGCTCAATGGTAGTTGGAAACAACGGATGAGATTCAAATGGTACACGTAAGCCTGTAGTCACGCGCATACCAAAGCACGCAGCCCACCATGGACCGGCCACATGCTCCTCACGTGTCTCATTTAATTGCTGTCACACTAATGGCCACAAGATCAAAAGCCAAACGTAAGCCACGGTCTTGATTGGTAGGCGCACGGTAGTTACGATGAGGTGAAGAATACAGGATTAATAATAAAAGTTCAGAAAAAAAAATAACAAAAGGGACACATGGCGCGCTGTGGGCCATGCGATCTAGAGCATCAACGGCTCACACCTCATCTTCTCCGTTCCGCCCTTCACCGACCGGCCACCACACCTCGCCGGAGCCCTAGCTCCGGCCGCCACCCTGCAACCTGTATTTTTCCAGAAAATGCAAAGGGGTATACCATTCTGACCAGAATTTCGTCAGGATCTCAAATATGTCAACAAAAAAATCAAATAACGCATGGATAAAGAGAATCGAAGGAAATAGTGTAAGGGTTCAAAACTTTAAACTCACATAACAAGCCATACACACGTCCATAATTAAAACCAAATATATCAGGATGATCAGCAGGTATAACATGTCAATATTCACATAAAAAATTGGAGTTTTAGGATCCTTCAAATTCCTTCAAACCTGAGATGGCATACCTTCAAACCTTGCTTTTGGCTGCGAATGGTGGTTGATTTTCAGTCTAGAAATCCCCAGGAAGATATTTGTGGAAGCACCTTTTGCCAAAACCTTGTGAATCGTGAGTTTTTATGAGAACTCCTCTTTTAGGGTTTTCTTGAGAGCTCCTCCTATTCCACGTGCATGAACCCTAACCAATGCATGAATGGGTTTTAAATACTTAGGGTTATTCTTCTGATGATGAGTTGGGCCTGGATAATCCATTGTTTAATTATTTTTGATTATTTCATTTAATATTGAATTTTAACTAATTAAATCCAATAAAAATAAAATAAAATGAGGAAAAATCAAATATATGCTCTTTGGGTCGTGCATGGCTTTATGTTTGAGTTTGGTTTAAGAAACTTATGGCCCATTTGTCAAAATTTGGGTTTTAGGCATAGTTTGCTTTGTGCACCTCCTCAAAATTGCCCAACTTTGACTAAGCATAACTCCTTCAATTTTTAGCTCCTTAATGCAAACTAATACTTTTTAGAAACCTCAAGATGTCCTCTAACCAACCCTTTTGGTTCCATGTCAATTTGATCTTCCATGTTCAAGTTATGAGCTTTTGAAAAAGGTTGACTTTTGTTGACTTTCAAAATGACCTATAATGTCTTGGCTCATATCTCCCAAATGAAGCATTTCTGGACTTGGCTTGTGAGACACAAAGTTGTAGGGAATTAAATTTCCTCCAAGATGGGCTTTGGTTGAGGAATTTTTTATTAAGTATGTGGAAGTTAGGCCTGGTCAAAGTACAGTTGACTTTTCCTACAAAACCCTAATTTAGTAACTCCTGATTCTTGATGACTCTGAGGTTTCCTTGATGAATCATGATCAACCCTTGATCAAATGATGAATTTCACCCCATAATCTTGATGTTGACCAAAATTCTTGAGGTTTGACTTTGTGTTGACTACAATTGACTTTTTGACCAAGTTAACTGATTTTCAATCCATTGGCCAATTGAACTTCTCCCAAATCAAACTGATGGACAATCTTCCACTCCTAGATACTTAGGGACCCGAGGAATACCATGGAATCAAGTCTTGCCCAAAAAATCAGAAATAAACTGACTTTATAGCAAACCCTAGTTTTGGTACCCTCAGTCTAGGAGGAAATAACACAGTCTCTAAATCCAAATTCCTCTGAATATGATGTGTATCCTCTCTAACAAAGATAAGATATGTCATTTGGTGATGATAAAAACCCAAGGAGCCTGCCCATTGAAGCAATAAACCCAAGAATTTCAAACCCTAATTCATGCACTGGTTAGGAGAGAGTGATCCACTTGAGATCCCTTGCCACTTGTGAACCCTTGATGATGTGATAGACCAGATAGGACCTTCTTGAGCTTCCTCAAGCACCTTGACCCCATTCTAATGATATGATAATGCAAAAAAAATGAAAGAAACATAAGCCAGTTAGTAAAAAAGTAAGGAGGGCAAATTTTGGGGTGCAACAGCTGCCCCTATTCAATCAACTTGGTCCTGAGGGTATGATAGCGACAGCTTTCAGATAATCAGGATACACGGAGATTGAATACCAAAGAACCCGGAAATTTGCAATCCTCTACTGAAGAATTATTCATAAATGCTGGTATGCTGGGTATAAAGCGAAACAAATCTCCCGAGTTATGTCATCTCCGCTGATAAAGAGAACTGACAAAGAAAATCTTCAAAAGATTGTTGTTCTCTGCTGATAAAGAGAATCTAGCAAAATAAATGCCATCCCTGCTGACAAAGGGAAACTGACGAAAGAAAATCTTCAAAAGATTGCTGTCCTCTGCTGATAAAGAGAATCTAGCAACATAAATGCCATCCCTGCTGACAAAGGGAAACTGACGAAAGAAAATCTTCAAAAGATTGCTGTTCTCTGCTGATAAAGAGAATCTAGCAACATAAATGCCATCTTCACTGGGGATAACGTGAAACAAAACTCTTCAAAATTATTCCATCTCTGCTGTGAAAGAGAATTGGGTTTCGCGAAATAAGTCAGACGAGAACTGACTACCAGCCGAGAACTGGATTTTACCAAATAAGTCAGACGGGAACTGACTACCAGGAGAGAACTGGGTTTTACCAAATAAGTCAGACGAGAACTGACTACCAGACGAGAACTGGGTTTTACCAAATAAGTCAGACGAGAACTGACTACCAGACGAGAACTGGGTTTTACCAAATAAGTCAGACGAGAACTGACTACCAGACGAGAACTGGGTTTTACCAAATAAGTCAGACGAGAACTGACTACCAGACGAGAACTGGGTTTCACGAGAGAGAAAGGCCAAGCAAAGGCAAATTCCTAACAGACTCACAATCCACAGATAAGATGACTCCGTTGGGGAAAGGAGAAGTCTAAATAAAAGACTCTACCGGGGAGCACCAGTTTAAGGAACGCGTCCCTCCAAAACCTCCTGAGTTACGCCATCTCTGCTGAGAAAGAGAACTGGCAAAGAAAATATCAAACCTGGCTTATGCTTCAAATGCTAATGTTTGAATTTTGCCGTAATGCTCCACACGAAGTGGAAATGCTACGAGTTTGAGGATGCAATGCGAATGTTTATGACATGCAAAAAGGGTCCCTCCAGCAAAATAAATGCCGGAGAGAAAAGTCCAATTCAGCTGGGGATGATAAAAATAAATTGTCCTCTGAATATAGGAACTCTGCTGAGAAGAGTCATACTGATCGACTCTTCAGATCAATTACTTCTGCTGGGGGATGAAATCCCTAAAGAACATTCGCTCTACTGGGGATTATACATAACTCTTTGAAAAAGGAGGCCACGGCCTGAATCAGAAGAGTGCCAAATGTCTCTTGGATTTAAAACATCCTGGGGATGTCAACCACCGTTGAACAAACTGCTGCGAGGATCACCACCAAACTTTGCTTGGGGGAACTGTAGATACTGACATCCACCCTGCTAGAGGATAACATCAAGCTTACTCATCTGTTGGGGATCAGATCGCACCGTTGCTGCTGAGAAAAACATTTCCTGACTGGCTGAGGAAAATAAGTGTTCAGACTCTGTGGGGAAGATAACTCCTTTGTCCCACGAAGATGCTCTGTAAGTCCCTTGCTGGAGAAACAACAACCTGCTGAGGAGAATGAAGTTTCAATATTGAGGGGAGTAGCTCTACTGGGGAAAACAAATTTGTTACCCTGCAGACATATGGTAAACTGAACCATCTCTATGTTCATAATCGACCCTTTGAACTCTCACCAGGTCTAAAGGAAGAAATCATCTCAAGAGGATTTTATAGAAGATCGGGCATTCACATCGCCCCAGGGTCTTCAAACTCTTAGATAGATTTATCGGATCTCGACTTAATTGCCCCAAACTGCGTGATCTTTGAAGGAATTGGCCTCGAGAGGACTCGTAATGGCTTGAAAATACCCTGCCCCAGTATTCTGAACTTTAAAGAGGTGTTTTTAATTAACCGTCTTCAGGGGTGGACAACTTCTTACGCTCCAGAGGTGGCCTACCCCAAGTCTTGAAGAAACTTTGCCCCTGACTGATCTTACAGAGATTTGTCAAATCGACCAGATTGCCCCTGTTCGGCTGCTTTAGGGAGAGTTTTCAACGTGACTGCTCCAGATTGGCTGCATTTTATCACCATTTATCGGGAACCTCCGGGCTGCGCACAGTCTCTTGGCCACATACCCCTTGACATGACTGTCCTTCAGAGTTTTCACCATCTCCACTTGGCGTGATCGAGCTTCTCAACTGATGTTCATCATGTAAGCTTCTTTGACGTCAAACAATGCAAGCAGAAAATGCATATTATGAGAATGACAATTCTAATGCAACACTCGTGTTAACCCGAAGTTTTATTGAAAATGTGTCGCCAAGCCTTATGAACGAACACTAGCCGGGATGCGACATTTATTTTTGAATGGAAAACAATACGCACATGTAATACCAACAAAAATCTTATTAGCACAACTCATAGGAGTCAGGAATGCTATCCTGTTGAAGTACGCTTTCGGAATAAGCCCTGTTTCAGTTAGGACTTTTAAAGGTTGTAACGTGGTCTGGTTCACGGTTTCAGAAAAAAGGATTTATGGATCAAAATTTATCGGTGCCCACCCGCTCATCGTGATGTTCTCCAGTCCTATGGTCAGCTAATTTGACGCAAACGCTCACCTCTCAAACGGTTCATGATCTTTGAGGAACCCGTGCAACTGATGGTTTGACACCTAAGGAGGTTTTGGAGTAACAGTCACCCCTTTTTATCTTTTGTGTCCAGTGCCACATGAATTTGTTCTTGTAATCCTTTTAGCTTTTCGCTTCTCATTCTTTTGCTTTCTTGATCCCTAATTTTTGCCTGGACTGCCTCTTCTGAGTTTTTCGATTTTGAAGTCCAGCGGGATGCCCTAACTTTTGCCAAAGTCGCTTGTTTTCAAGTTTCGACTTAGCGGGCTTTCTTTTTTTTCTCTTTTTGAACAAAGCGTGTGACACCGGTTGTCTTACTTGCTTGAAAGGGTTGTGACTGTCTTACTCCTTGATCTTTGATGGATAGCCATTGTGGTTTCACATCTCTTGACCTCTTGATTGTGGAATAGAAGGTAATGGATCCTCAGATGCACACTCCTTTTGACTAACGCCTACCCTGCCCCTGGGTTAAGTATGAGGGTTTTTTCAAGCGAAAGAACTCCTACTTCAAGGCTCAAAGGGGTTAACGAGGGTCTATCTCCCTTATATCTCCAGTGTTTGGGGATTTGAAACAATGCCTGTACATCCTTAACAAGGTTTTATCCAAAAGCATACCATCAGAAGTTTGTGTTCTTACTTCGTCATCCTCCCTCAAAGAGTTTAAGCAAGAAAGTTGGTATTGCAATGCATATAAACATGATATGAGTGCATAAAAGTAACATACTTCAGGAACAACACGTTTATTGTATTAAAATCAGCATTCAAAACACAAATACGTTTTTACATGCAAACACTGTTTGAACAAACAAATGAAAGCTACATATGAAAATGCAGTAAAGGAAGCTGATGATTGCCATTGAGGAGACTTGACTCCATCTGGACTGGTTTCTTCTGATGATGTCCTTTGAAGTCTTTAAGAAGATGAGAGGTCGACATGCACAACCAAGTCTCCTTCTGGAAATGATATGTACCTTTTGTCAATCAATTGTTGCACTTTGGCTTGGAAGGCTTTGCAATCTTCGGTTGAGTGTCCCATAGATCCTCCATGATATCCGCATTGCATATGGGGATTGTACCCCGGAGGGTATGGTTCTGGAACAGGCTTCAAAGTCTTGGGCTCCACCAATGAATTTTGAACCAGGTGTGGCAAGAGTTGACTGTACGACATGGGAACTGGATGAAGAGGAGCATTCCTTCTTTCCAAGTTATTGCGAGGCCTATGCTGATTCTGACGCCGATACTTCTGTTGTTGAGGAGCATAAGGCTGCTGGTACTGAACGACATTGGTCTCTCCTTCTTCTCCCCTGTAACGTTTCTTCGTAGTTTCGGAATAACCGGGAGTAACTTGAATCTTTCCCATTTTGATACCGCTTTCGACCATTTCTCCTACTAAGATGAGATCAGCAAACTTTCCAGTCATACACGTTACCAGCTTTTCATAATAATGACCCTACAAGTTGGCCATAAACATACCTATCATTTCACGTTCCAGCATGGGAGGCTGGACCCTTGCTGCCAATTCACGCCACCTCTGGGCGTACTCCTTGAAACTCTCATTGTCCTTCTATGATAAGTTCTGCAGCTGTGTTCTGTTAGGAGCCATGTCAGTGTTATATTGATAGTGTCTAATGAATGCCCCTGCCAGATCCCTCCAACTACGAACATCCTTCCTTTCCAGTTGCATGTACCACTCCAGGGATGCCCCAGATAGGCTATCCTAGAAGCAGTGCATCATCAGCTTTTCATTCTTTGCATGCGCAGCCATTTTGCTTGCATATGCCCTCACATGGGTCCTCGGACAAGTCATACCATTATACTTCTCGAAAGTGGGAGTCTGAAACTTGTGCGGAATAACAACGCCTGGAACCATCCCCAAATCTTCTAGATCTATTCCCACAGAGTCCTGATTCACAACACTCCTTAGTTATTCCTCAATCAACCGGATCCTCTGATCCTGGTCAGTCTGGGGACCAACATCCCCACCTGGCAGAGAAAATACATCATCCTGAACATCATCATACTGATGACCCTGAACTGCGCCCGTACCAGTACCACCTCCCGCTGCAGTGGGAACCACAATACTTTCTCCTCCGCCCGAAGGAATCGCAACACCAGAAACAGGAATACTTCCGCCCGGAGGGCCATTCTGCACACTAGTCCCAGTAACACCAGTATGGACTCCTCCCTGAAGGACAACTTCGTTATCAATCCTTGCAATCAGTGGTTGGACAACAGTTCTTAACTGCTCTTGGCCCTGTGCAACCCCTTGCATCAAATCCATGAATTGGTTCATGCGAGTCCGCATCTCAGTCATCTCATTTTGTATCTGGTCCATGGGTCTTTTCTGATTCTGTCTGGTAGGATACCGGTGAATGTGTTGATCTGCAATTCTGAGATGAGAACAAGATAAGAACACCAGAGATAAACACCTGTCATGCAAAATGATTATGCAAAATGATCATGAATATGCAAATGCAAATGAACATGTTTAAAAATTCATAGGGCGATCCACCCCTTGATTCCAGTTTAATAACAAGATAGAACGGAACTTCTGCTCATATATTAAGAAGACCAGAGGAAAACTAGATGTCAGCGATCACAGCTTGAGATAATAAGTCTGAACACAATAATCATGGATCCCAGCCAACAAGCCTGGTGGTGATCCTAATACAATAGAGAGAAAGAGAACTAGGTATGTCATCAAAGTCCACAAGTGCCAATTCCCCAGGTTCTGCCACAGAAACAACCTTGTGAACATGATCCAGAATAAGTGACGGGAACTTGTATCCTATGATATTCTTTTTCTTCTCAGTACTCATCCTCGATAGTCTTCAGAAACTAGAATCAAGGTTAGGATGCAACCCTGCAAATGAATAAACATGTTAGGATGCAAAATGATGATGCAAATGTACACATGGGGTCAAGGCACACTGCTGGATGCGCTGTGCTGTTAGCTGAACGAGAACCACAACCCAGAAAACCAGAATTCTGAACCACTGAGGAACTCAAATAATCAGACATTGATGAGAAATCCAGAAAACCAGGTAGGTTAAAGGTCTCGGTTACCTGCAAACCTGCAAACGCCCATCCCCTCTCATGTGTGGGTACTAGGATTTTCAGTATCCCGGGCTCTCAGGTCGAGAAATGATGATACTTTCATCATTTCTGGTTTGGCATCATCATCAATCGAGGAGGCCTCAACTGATTCTCCAAAGCGGAAGGTCCTCAGCTTTGGCACTGAGGTCGAGAAACAACAGTACATTCATCCCTCGGGGTACAGTACTAAAGTCAATCGAGGAGTGCCTCCACTGATTCTCTTCAAAACGTAGGGGCCATCCTATGCGAGTTCCAAAGCGGGCCCTCGGGTGCGAATGGGTTTGCCACAGGATGTGGTCTGCCACTGTCACCACTAAAGAGGGATGTTTCCACTAAGGTCCTCAATGATCGGTCACCAGAGTCGACAGCTCTCTAGATCAACACCCCAACATGCGCAAGACACACACGTTAGAATGCATCCCACGATAGCCTCGTCTGGTTGTGAATTTCGTGAACACACAAACGTACCAAGCGGGCACGTAGGTCCCACTACTATCCACTCTAGTCCTAGGGTATTCGCAAGCCTTGGTATTGGGCTTAGCTCTCGGTCCCACCCAACCTGCAAAACAAAGACAGCCAGCACAGCACAGCAGCATGATAGTAATAAAAAATGAAATGCAGAAAATGCGATAAAAATAAAAAATAAAAATAAAATACAACACATAGAGCAAATCAAAACAAAATACCCAAAGGGAACAAAGACAAGCAAGCGTTAGGATTGACTCGCTTAGGGATGGACCAGCATAGGTCAACCAGAGTTCCCCAGCAGAGTCGCCAGCTGTCGCTCCCAGGATTTTCATCCAGGTACAAACGCGAGAGTGGCGCGGAAAAACAGAGTCGCCAGCCGTGTAAATTTATCCCAAGAGAGGGAAAGGGAACACCGCATAAACCTGAGGATGAGGTAAAGGAATGGTCATCGCAACCATAGCCTGGGTTCGGGAGTCGGTTACGCGAGGGGAAGGTGCTAGCACCCTACGCGTCCATCGTACTCGATGGGATCCACGCTTGTTGTCTATTCTAAGGGTGAGTTATCCTATCATCTATGGCTGTGCTAAAACAGAGAGGGGAAGACAAAGACCGATTCGGTAGGACGTCGACGTCCTAGGCCTACATACCCCCTTTGTGCAATGGGGAATTCAGAGTCAACATAGTTCGGACCAAGTTCTTTTTGTGTTTTTTATGAGCGACGTTAAGTTCGCGTCCGGCAGTTAGGGTCGATGCCTGTTTGCGACTCAGACGAAAGGTAACGTGCCCTTTTTGAAAATAGCCTTTAAGTTGAAGGTCCCGAAGGACAAAAAGGTTTGAAGTTGGTGTGTGTTTTTTTAGGACAGAAGTGGCTTAAGTTAGTTCCTAAGCTGCATTGCACCAAATTCTAGGGCACAGGGGCGAATACTTAACGCATCGTCCCAAGACAGGACGCTCGCTAAGCACTCTAGAAAGATGAGAGGAAGCCCCTCATTTCTCATTCGCCATACTTAAGGCTCGTGCGCAATACACCTTATTATTATTAAGTGTTTTAAAGAAATTTGAGATGAGAAGAGAGAAGACACACGGATAACTCTAAAGGGAGACTATGAACCCTAAGGTCATCATGCATGGGTGACCTACGGTTAGTGAGGCTTGAAGACAACCTAATCCTAAAGAATAAAGATAGGAGAGAAGAAAGGTAAGGGTAACCATGGATACTTATCCATACCCTTAAGGGACTTACTCTGATCCTGCATAAAGGGTTAGTGAGAAACAGACATGAATAAGAGGAACGAGGTGAATGACAATCAAACAACGGCAAACAATAATAATAATCCAAACATGAATCAAAGAAACAAAGAGACAACCCCCAAAGCAAAATAGCACAAGTGCCTTTCAAACAAGGTAATCATACAAAGTCAAAGATGCGCCTGCAAGAAAGTCTGAATTGAAAACAAACAGATAATTAGAAAAATGACTCCTAAAATTCCCAAATTAATCATTAAAGTTCCCCAACCAGAGACAAACAACATATAAAAAAAATCCCTGCAAAAATCCAAAATGTTAGCCACTCAAATAATCATACAAAACTCAAGTAAGGGATAGGGTTCAATGTGAAAAATATTTAAAAATGAAAGAAAAATATTTTTATGCAATTTAATATGTTAATGAATGAATGCCAAAGGAACGGGCCAAAAATGTTTTGTAGATGAAGAGAATTAAAATGAAGAAGTTCAAATATGCATGAGATGTGTAATTAAAAGGAAGTTGACTTAAACAATTAATTTAAATGATGAAAATAAAATAAAAATAAAAAATAAAATTTGTGAAAATTTTATAAGTGAATAAATATAATGCATGAATTTTTTAGGATTTTTTAAATGCAATTAGGTATTTTTAAAATTAAAATATGAAATAGTAATGATTAAATAAAAATAAAATGAGAGAGGCAAGGGGGGCGTGTTAAGTAAGGGAAACATGTTGGAATATGAAACCAGGCCCAGACGGGGGGTGCGAAAAGACAAAGCCCAAGGAGGGGTCCAATCTGAAGTCAACGGAGGGAGTATGGTAGAAGGTCAAAGATTCAAAATCAATCTCAGCCACTTGACAGATCCAACGCGCGAAAATTACCAGTCAACAGGTCAACGATGCTCAATGGTAGTTGGAAACAACAGAGGAGATTAAAATGGTACACGTAAGCCTGTAGTCACGCGCATACCAAAGCACGCAGCCCACCATGGACAGGCCACATGCTCCTTACGTGTCTCATTTAATTGCTGTCACACTAATGGCCACAAGATCAAAAGCCAAACGTAAGCCACGGTCTTGATTGGTAGGCGCACGGTAGTTACGGTGAGGTGAACAATACAGGATTAATAATAAAAGTTCAGAAAAAAAAATAACAAAAGGGACACATGGCGCACTGTGGGCCATGCGATCTAGAGCATCAACGGCTCACACCTCATCTTCTCCGTTCCGCCCTTCACTGGCCGGCCACCACACCTCGCCGGAGCCCTAGCTCCGGCCGCCACCCTGCAACCTGTATTTTTCCAGAAAATGCAAAGGGGTATACCATTCTGACCAGAATTTCGTCAGGATCTCAAATATGTCAACGAAAAAATCAAATAACGCATGGATAAAGAGAATCGAAGGAAATAGTGTAAGGGTTCAAAACTTTAAACTCACATAACAAGCCATATACACGTCCATAATTAAAACTAAATATATCAGGATGATCAGCAGGCATAACATGTCAATATTCACATAAAAATTTGGAGTTTTAGGATCCTTCAAAATCCTTCAAACCTGAGATGGCATACCTTCAAACCTTGATTTTGGCTGCAAATGGTGGTTGATTTTCACTCTAGAAATCCCCAGGAAGATATTTGTGGAAGCACCTTTTGCCAAAACCTTGTGAATCGTGAGTTTTTATGAGAACTCCTCTTTTAGGGTTTTCTTGAGAGCTCCTCCTATTCCACGTGCATGAACCCTAACCAATGCATGAATGGGTTTTAAATACTTAGGGTTATTCTTCTGATGATGAGTTGGGCCTGGATAATCCATTGTTTAATTATTTTTGATTATTTCATTTAATATTGAATTTTAACTAATTAAATCCAATAAAAATAAAATAAAATGAGGAAAAATCAAATATATGCTCTTTGGGTCGTGCATGGCTTTATGTTTGAGTTTGGTTTAAGAAACTTATGGCCCATTTGTCAAAATTTGGGTTTTAGGCATAGTTTGCTTTGTGCACCTCCTCAAAATTGCCCAACTTTGACTAAGCATAACTCCTTCAATTTTTAGCTCCTTAATGAAAACTAATACTTTTTAGAAACCTCAAGATGTCCTCTAACCAACCCTTTTGGTCCCATGTCAATTTTATCTTCCATGTTCAAGTTATGAGCTTTTGAAAAAGGTTAACTTTTGTTGACTTTCAAAATGACCTATAATGTCTTGGCTCATATCTCCCAAATGAAGCATTTCTGGACTTGCCTTGTGAGACACAAAGTTGTAGGGAATTAAATTTACTCCAGGATGGGCTTTGGTTGAGGAATTTTTTATGAAGTATGTGGAAGTTAGGCCTGGTCAAAGTACAGTTGACTTTTCCTACAAAACCCTAATTTAGTAACTCCTGATTCTTGATGACTCTGAAGTTTCCTTGATGAATCATGATCAACCCTTGATCAAATGATGAATTTCACCCCATAATCTTGATGTTGACCAAAATTCTTGAGGTTTGACTTTGTGTTGACTACAATTGACTTTTTGACCAAGTTAACTGATTTTCAATCCATTGGCCAATTGAACTTCTCCCAAATCAAACTGATGGACAATCTTCCACTCCTAGATACTTAGGGACCCGAGGAATACCATGGAATCAAGTCTTGCCCAAAAAATTAGAAATAAACTGACTTTATAGCAAACCCTAGTTTTGGTACCCTCGGTCTAGGAGGAAATAGCACAGTCTCCAAATCCAAATTCCTCTGAATATGATGTGTATCCTCTCCAACAAAGATAAGATATGTCATTTGGTGATGATAAAAACCCAAGGAGCCTGCCCATTGAAGCAATAAACCCAATAATTTCAAACCCTAATTCATGCACTGGTTAGGAGAGAGTGATCCACTTGAGATCCCTTGCCACTTGTGAATCCTTGATGATGTGATAGACCAGATAGGACCTTCTTGAGCTTCCTCAAGCACCTTGACCCCATGCTAATGATATGATAATGCAAAAAAAATGAAAGAAACATAAGCCAGTTAGTAAAAAAGTAAGGAGGGCAAATTTTGGGGTGCAACAACAACCATACAATTTAATTTATCTTAATTGAATTAATCCAACTAAGGCCAACACAACTTAAATTAATTAATTTAATTCGACTAAACCGACGTAGCAACTTAACACAACATTTCGACAACCAATACAAATCACACTAGTAATACGAAGATATTTAATTAAATAACCGGGCGTTACAACTCTCTCCCACTTAGAATATTTTCGTCCTCGAAAATTTACCTTGTTCAAACAACTCGGGATAGGATTCCCGCATCTTGCTTTCCAACTCCCATGTCATACTTTCTCCGGCAGCTCCTAACTATACTACTTTTACCAACGCAATCTCCTTGTCTCTTAGAGTCTTCATTTCACTATCCACGATTCGCGATCCGTACAGGCGTCGTTTCCATAGTAAGATTATCCCGTACTTGCACATCATCCATATGAAGTACATGAGATGGATCTGGAACATACTTCCGGAGTTGTGACACATGAAACACATCATGCAAATTCGATAGATTAGGCGGTAAAGCCACTCTATAAGCAACATTTCTAACTCTGTCCAAAATCTGATACGGACCAATAAAACGAGGAGTAAGCTTCTTAGACTTTAATGCATGCCCAACACCTGTCACAGGTGTAACTCTAAAAAACACATGGTCTCCTGCTTGGAATTCTAAATCTTTCCTTCGCTTGTCATGATAACTCTTCTGCCTACTTTGGGAAGATTTCATCTTTTCTCGGATCAACTTCACCTTTTTAGTAGTCTCTCAAAAGATTTCAGGTCCAAGCACCACGCTTTCTCCAGATTCATGCCAACATAAAGGAGTCCTACATCTCCTACCATATAATGCTTCAAAAGGGGCCATTCCAATACTAGAATGGTAACTGTTATTATAAGTGAACTCAATCAATGGTAGATAAGTATCCCACGAACCTCGTTGCTCAAGAACACATGCTCTCAACCAATCCTCCAACGACTGAATAGTCCTCTCAGTTTGACCATCCGTCTGAGGGTGATATGCCGAACTCAACCTCAACTTAGAACCCAACGCCTCTTGCAACCTCTTCCAAAAATCAGAAGTAAACCTTGGATCTCTATCCGACACAATACACAGAGGAACACCATGCAGCTTTACAATTACGCACTGGAAAACTGATGTTAATAGGAATAAAATGAGCCGACTTCGTAAGCCTATCAATAATCACCCAAATAGAATCGTGTCCCCTTGCAGTATTAGGTAATCCCGTCACAAAATCCATTAAAATGCTATCCCATTTCCACTCTGGAACTTCTAACGGTTGCATCAACCCCTCAGGCTTCTGATGCTCAACCTTCGACTTCTGACAAGTTAAACATGCATACACAAATCGAGCTACATCACGCTTCATCCCAGGCCACCAAAACAATCTCTTCAAGTCTTGATACATTTTTGTAGCTCCCGGATGAATACTCAAATTGCTCTTATGACTTCCCTCGAGAATTACTTTCTTCATATCTGCATCATCAGGAATACAAATTCGATTTCGGAATCTCAACACACCTTGCGCATCTAACTTGAAATTATCATTCTCAGATTGATTGATCCCAACCATCGAATCTACCAGTTTCACGTCTAACTTCTGAGCTTCCTTGATACTATCCAGAAAATCATTGTTAATCTTCAGCATTCCCAACATCACACTCTGCGGTGTCACTTCACAAATTAAGCTCATATCTCTAACCTGCTCAATCAATTCTAATTCTTTAACCATCATCACCGACATATGCAAAGTTTTCCGACTTAGGGCATCAGCCACAACATTAGCTTTACCTGGATGATGGTTCAAACCGAAATCATAATCTTTTAATAATTCCAACCATCTTCGTTGTCTCATATTAAATTCCTTCTGATCAAACAAATACTTTAAACTCTTATGGTCACTAAACACTTCAAATCTAGAACCATAAAGATAATGCCTCCAAATCTACAGCACAAAAACAACTGCAGCAAGTTCCAAATCATGCGTAGGATAGTTCTTTTCATGAGTTCTCAACTGCCTTGACGCGTAAGCAACTACCTTATCATTCTGCATAAGCACACCCCCTAAACCCATTTTAGAAGCATCACAATACACCACAAAAGGTTCTCCTAGATTAGGTAATGTCAAAACCGGAGTCGATGTCAATCTCTTCTTCAATTCCGTGAAACTTTCTTCGCATTGAATGTCCCACACAAAAGCTCTATTTTTACCAGTCAACTTAGTCAACGGAAGTGCTAACTTAGAAAATCCTTCGATAAACCTTCGGTAATAACCAGCTAGTCCCAAAAAGCTTCTAATCTCGGTAGCCGACTTTGGAGTTTCCCATTGCAACACAACATCTACTTTAGAAGGATCCACAACAATGCCACTACCTGAAATGACATGACTTAGAAAACTAACCTCCTTTAACCAAAATCCACATTTAGACAGCTTTGCATATAACTTCTTCTCTTTCGGTTCGTGCAACACCGTGCTTAAATGCTCAACATGCTCTTCTTCAGATTTAGAGTCTATCAAAAGATCGTCAATAAAACCCACTACAAACTTATCCAAATACTCAAGAAAATCCGATTCATATACTCCCTGAATACCAGGTGCATTAGACATACCAAACGACATCACTGTATACTCATTGTTACCATCCCTCGTCCTGACTGTCTTCGGAATATCATCCGGCTTAACACAAATCAGATGATAACCCAGACCTTAAATTAATCTTGTTAAGCATACAGGCATCTATTAACTGATCCAACAAATTCTCAATCCTCGGAATCAGACACTTATTCCAGATCGTCACTTTATTCAACTGCCGATAGTCAACACACAACCTCATACTTCTATCTTTCTTCCTCACTAACAGTACAGGAGCACCCCACGAAGAAACACTTGGTCGAACAGACCTCTTCTCAAACAACTCTTCCAACTGTTTCTCCAATTCACTTATTCAGAAACATACATTCTGTATGCAACCATCGACATCAAGCTTGCATCGAGTACCAGTCGATAGCAAGTTAGACTCTACACTACAGTGGTACATCACTGATATCTCTTGGGAGCACCTCTAATTAATCACCCACCAAAGGTAGCTCACATGCCACCGCATCCTCTTAAGCTTCAAGGAATCCAACATCATAAACACCTTTGCACCATCTTCCATAGATTCATTCACTTGCTTAACAGAACAAACAACTCTTCACACTCGTCGAAATTAGATTCAGGTGAACATCAGGAATTACACGCCACTGGCATATCACTAGCCATCACACTGTTCTCTATCCTTCAAAAGTAGACATCAACAATACCTGATCGTTCTCCTCGGGAAATTCCAACTTGACCGACAGGCAAGAAACTCTAATTCGTCTCATCTTCAAATCTAATTGTCTGCATCGACTCATCAAAATAATCCGCAAGCACTCGTCTTAACCTCGAAAATTCACTGCGCACACTACTCAAGCTCGCAAGACACGTCTATCCCATCCAACATGATCCCGTCCATTATCAACAAGAGATTAAGGGTGATCAGATCCTTAATTTTTCAATAACAGCCGATATCATGAGGCGGTACAAACTATCTTCACCAACTATCGCAGCGTCCAACACTACCTTAGCCATCGCTCCACACTCGAAGCATCTTGGAGAAGTACCACCTTCTCCCCCACTTGTTTCATTCCCAACCTGCAAATGGAAAACAAAACAAGCATCAACAGTGTTTTTACACACATGTCGCACACTAGGGAAACAAACAACATTAGACAACCTGGCCGGACGGACCGACCTGCTCTGATACCACTAATGTAACACCCCATTTCTACCCATCGAATAATATAAAAATCAGAGTTACAAAATTTCAATGTACATATGGAATGCTACACTTTCTACATAAAACAAATACAATTAATCACTTGGAAAACAGATACATAACACATAATTTCATATGAACCGATAACAACCTGCTCAGTCTTTAAAATAAAACAACTTTCATTACTACGCAGCGGATTCACAAAAATTCAACTTTATTAACATACCATCTTTGTTCACATCAAACAACTTCAAAACAAAAGTCTTTATGAAAACAACTTAAGAATTCAGCAACCATAATAAATTCAACAATAAAAGAAACATGCGTTCATCCCCCCGAGTGTTACGTATCAGAGCGACGACACCGACTCGAACTAATGAAGGTAGACAACCTTCACTCCGGACTACCTGCAGGATGGCGTATAAACCATTACCATACACAGAAGGGGTGAGATATCAAACAATATAATCGGGTATATGATAAATAATATATTAATTCAGATTATATAAAAATCACCACTTCACAACATTATAAACAACATCAATCAACGTAAGATACAACAGGACGACATTAATATGCAACTTTGAATGCGACTTATAATATGCATGTGGTACCATTGGAGCAAAACTCCCAACTTAGAAACTTGCCAATTAATTGACATCAACAAGGCATAAGCCTTCAACTTAAATTTGCCAATCCAGGCCAACTTACCGAGCATCAGCTCCAACTTGATATGCTATGCAATGCGGCTCGACTCAATTGTCAAATTAATCAACGATAATCATTAAAATCAGCACCACCACAATTCAACATTGGCCATAGGCCTACAATTTATTCTTGCCAATAATTTAGAGGCACTTCAACAAGACACAACATCACCTGCAACTCGCAATTCTCAACTAAAGGCACAACACAACGAGGCAACCAAAATATACTACAATTCAACACAAAATCATTCGACAATCTTTGATTGAAACGGTAAATTAATCTTCTGCTATATTACTAACTGTTTTAATCTACTAATTCACTGCTACTGCTATATTATGACCCTACTAGTTTGTCACTACTACTGTCATAATACAATTCCTACTATGTTTACTCACTACTGCCAGATTATTTTTTTACTGATTAACACTACTATTGTTACTGAAATATTATCTGTTAGATCATAACCTTACTGTTATTATTTTCCAATTATCTGAAACTAGATTATGTTCCTGCTAATTCAATTCTGCTGTTCTGTATTGATCCTGCTAATTTGCTGTTACTGGCATACTTATTATTATCTGGACTTTATGATAAACATACACACAGAAAATGGTAATATTATATTAAAACACACATGTTAATTTTTATATTAAAGCAGAAACACACACACCACAAGAATACAGGTGGCTTGCACCACCTTCATTTTCTAAGAGTACAGGTGGCTGGCGCCACCAGTTACCCTTCCTCCAAGGTGGCTTGCGCCAGCATTACTAGAGAAATAAGGTGGCTTGCGCCACCAATGCTTCACACACAAGGGTGGCTTGCGCCACCCGCAAGCCACCCCCACCTTATTATTATTTTTTTTATTTTTTATTAAATAACCCAGTTCGTATAATTTTCGGACACAGACCCAACCACAAAAATTTTCTTAGCAACATTAATTTCTTCTTCACAGAATCTATATTTTATTAGAGATAACAACCAATTACGAAAACAACAGGAATTCGATATATTTATTGGCACCATTCACAGACCGTGACAATTTTATACGAACCCAAATCCCACATATTATTCATCAATTACCCTATTATAGAGTCAGAACCCCACCCTTACCTTGGATTAAAGGTCGCTCTACTCTCCGATTGGGTTCCCGTTCTCGCAGCCTCTCCATGTTCCGTTTCCAAACCCTTGTTCCTCTCTTTCGTAACCTCTGTGTTGTAACTGCTACTTCCCTCTTTCTCTTAATTTCCACTTACTGGAACTTCTAATTTTCTTTTTATTTTTAAAACCTAATATAATAACCCTAACATTCTAATTGTCTTATTGGGCCACATTCTACACCCCCACTATTACTACTTCTAAATAAAGCCCAAATAATATAATCTATTATTATTTCTAATACTATATCTACTACTTAATCAGCTTAATTAATCAAATAACAACCATACAACTTAATTTATCTTAATTGAATTAATCCAACTAAGGCCAACACAACTTAAATTAATTAAATTAATTCGACTAAACCGACGTAGCAACTTAACACAATATTTCGACATCCAACACAAATCACACAAATAATACGAAGATATTTAATTAAATAATTAATTAAATAACCGGGCGTTACAGCCCGCGTCATTATATGTCATTCCCAACCGTTGTTAAATGGGTTTTTCGTAGTAGTGAATGTAACGTGGTCGTTACCCCTACAGAACCAATGTCGCACTTGTCAAAGAATGAAGATGAGAAGGTTATTAATCTAACACATGTATAAAAGGGTAATTGGCCAACACATGCGTATAGAAAAATTGGAAGACTTGAACTAAGGTAGTATGTTAAGAAAATACTAATTCAAGTGAGCGTATCCGATAACTTTAGGCCTGTAACTGGTTACCACATGTTCCAATAGCTAGGCAATGAGTTTTGTGTAACCGGTTACCAGAAGTGTGTAACCGGTTGCCACTCGAGACTGTATGTTTTGTGTAACCAATTCTAAGCAATGTGTAACCGATTACAAGTTTGAAAATTTTTCTTTTTGTTTAGTATGTTAGCTACATTATTATGTAAAGTTGTATGGATGATTAATGATAATATCACTATTTTCACCCAATTCTCCTTTATTCTTTCACTCTCTCAATACTTGTTCATTATTGTATCTTGTGGTTAGATTTGGCTCCAATAGATTTGAAGGCCATTGTAATCAATAAGATTGTTATCTATATGTCTTTGGGAATGTGAAACCAATTTTAAATAGGTTTTTTAATGGAAAACATATCTCCTCAAACATGAAAATTATTTTTTCTAATTATAGAAAATCAAAGATTATCTCCCATCTTTTGATTATCTAGTAGCCTATAACCACTCTTAATTACCAAGGAGAATTCTTAAACAGGATTTTTTTTGTTTATATAGAGCTAATATATTAACATAAAATGATTTGAGATAGTGATATTACAATATTTAATTTTATTCAAATTATTCAAGAAAGGCAGGATAAGTAAACGAAGCACATCTTTAACTATTGCGGTGAGATTGAAATGAGTGACGTTTGGGTTGAGGTCTGGAGAAAAAAGGCTTCTCAGCCTGAGATTCAGAGAAATTTAGCCTGGAAGGCACAAGGAGGTAAGGGAGGTGAGAAGGATAAACACTCAACCAGCACTACTACAAAACGCACAAACAACAACGACAGGTTTACACTAGATTCATATACACCGTTGTAATAGGTTAAAATTTTCGCTCTTAGTGAGTAGCTAGATTTATAAACAGTAATTTAATGATGGTAGTCTTAAAACACCATAGTAATAAATGATGTGTAGCAAGCTTCGATTCCCAACAACTACATTTTTCCCAATTTTTAGAGTACATTAAGTGTGTGTCACCTAAGTCCATTATTTAAAAAAATAAATTGTAAATGATTTTATAACAGTGAAGTAAACCAATTGTTGTTAGAGGACTTACAATTCCACTACAGTTGGGTTGTCCTACAGGGATTAAAGGGTTTACTGATAAATTAAAACAAAAATTATTTTGTAGTTCTTTCATAAGACGCTCTAGGCGAACAAGCGAGCCAGAGACGACAGCGGTGGCGTAATCTTTACCCTCTTCGTATCCATTCATTTGGAGCTCAAATCTTCAACCTCTTCGTTCATTTGATTCTTCAGCTTCGAAGTACGGTACTCTTCAACATCTTCATTCCTTTTTTCTTGGTTTATGTTGTATATGCTCAAATATTCAGCCTCTTCGTTCATTTGATTCTTCAGCTTCGAAGTACGATACTCATCAACATCTTCATTCCTTACGTGCATAAGATTCTTCAGCTTCGAAGTACGATATTCTTCAACGTCTTCATTCCTTTTTTCTTTTTTTATGTTGTATATGCTCAATTCAGTATGAGAGTACATGTTTCATATGCTTTAGGTTTAGATTTGCATATGCATATGCTTAAGTATTTGGATTAGATTTTGGTGTGTCATTCACATTATTACATGTGTATAAATTTCAGAAGCTGTTATGGACCATAGTTGGATGAAAGCCAATAGATTAGGTCTGTTTTATTAGAACAGAGTTCTTGAATTCCTTGAATACGCTTATAAACATCTTCCCCGTAATAATGGTATCTTTTATTGTCCTTATGTTGTTTACTCGAATATCAAAAAGGGTACAAAGAAAGAAATATTCCATCACCTTTGTTGTGATGGTATATGTCAAAATTATATAATATGGACGTGGCATGGTGAGGTGGATAAAGAGGAAAGTCGGGTGTCACAAAGTCAAAGAGTGGATGAAGATGAATATATGGAAGAGCAACTAGAGGATATGTTTCGTGATATTGGGGAATCTTCTTTTAAAAATGCTCATATTTATGATACTTTATGTAGTGATAAAGACACCCCTTTATATAAGGGAGGTACATATTTTACACAATTTTCGTTGGTGTTAAAGTTTTTTAATCTGAAGACAAAAAATGGATGGTCGGATAAAAGTTTCACGGAATTACTTGAATTATTAAAGCAAATGTTACCAGAAGATAACAAATTGTCGGATCGTTGCTATGAGGCCAAGAAGATATTATGTCTAATGGGTCTGGAGTATATCGAAATGCATGCTTGCCCTAATGATTGCATATTATACCGGAAAGAGTATGAAGACTTGTATCAATGTCCGAAATGTAGTGTGTCGCGTTACAAGCTGAAGGCAAACAATGGTGATGACAATGACTATGACAATGTTAGTAGAAAGCATCCTCCTACTAAAGTGTTATGGTACTTGCCAATAATTTCACGATTTAAGAGACTTTTTGCTAATTCAAATGACGCAAAGAATCTTAGATGGCATGCAGATGAAATGACTCATGATGGAAACATTCGCCATGTAGCTGATTCGTTGCAATGGAAGAAAATTGATTCGTTGTTTCTGGATTTTGGAGTTGAGCCAAGAAACCTTAGGCTTGGGCTTGCCACCGATGGAATGAACCCCTTTGGTAATCTGAGCACTAATCATACTTCGTGCCCTATTCTTCTCACTATTTACAACCTATCTCCTTGGTTGTACATGAAGTGCAAGTATATACTATTAAGTACGATGATTTCTGGACCCCGACAACCTGGTAATGATATAGATGTTTATCTAAGTCCATTAACTGATGATTTACGACTCTTGTGGGATGAAGGCGTTGAAGTTGATGATGCATATTCTGAGCAAAAGTTTAAGATGCGTGCAATGTTATTTTTCAGAATCAATGACTTTCCTGCTTACGATAACTTGGCTGGATATAGTGTCAAAGGACATAGAGTGTGTCCTATATATGAAGATGATACTTGTTATCACCAACTTGAGTTTAGAAAAAAAGACCGTTTACCTTGGGCATCGAAAATTTCTAAAACCCAATCCTCCTTATCGTAGATTGCAGAAGGCTTTTAATGGAAAGCAAGAATTTGATGAGGCTCCTAAACCTTTACCCGGGGATGAAGTTTATCAGCGGCAGGAACACATTAATGTTGTCTTTAGGAATATAGAAAAAGAAAAAGGGGCAGTTGCGAAAAATATATGGAAAAAGAGGTCCATCTTCTTTGATCTTCCATATTGGTCAAGTCTTGATGTTAGAAATTGTCTTGATGTGATACACGTGGAGAAAAATGTGTGTGATAGTTTGATTGACACACTTCTAAACAGATAATAATACTTCCCGCCTTGATATGGAGAAGATGGGTATACAAAAATAGTTGGCTCCAATAGAGAAAGGAAAAATAACTTATCTGCCTCTAGCATGTCACACTCTATCTAAAAAGGAAAAGAAAATTTTCTTCGAGTGTTTACAAGGTATTAAAGTTCCACAAGGTTACTCATCAAACATCAAGAAACTTGTATCAATGAAAGATCTCAAGTTAATTGGTTTAAAATCTCATGATTTTCATGTATTGATGCAACAACTTCTACCAGTGGCTATACGTGGGAGCCTTCCGAAAAATATGAGAGTAACTATAACGAGATTGTGCTTATTCTTCAATGCCATATGTAATAAAGTTATTGATTTCAAAAAATTAGATGAATTAGAAGATCAGACTGTCGTAATCTTGTGTCAATTGGAGATGTATTTTCCTCAATCATTTTTTTATATTATGGTTCACTTACTTGTTCATCTAGTCAGAGAAATCAGAATTTGTGGTCCAGTTTATTTAAGGTGGATGTATCCAATAGAGCGATATATGAAGATCTTTAAATGATATACGAAGAATGATCACCGACTGGAAGCTTCGATTGTTGAAAGGTACATCACAGAAGAAGTTGTTGAGTTTTGTACAAACTATTTGTCGGACGCAGATTCTATAGGAATTCAAAGGTCTCATCATGTTGACACATACGAAAAAGGTATTCAAGGTCTAAATGATAAGTCAATGGCTTGGGATGTAGTTATTCAAGCACATTTCTATATATTGAATAATGTAGATGAAGTTCAAACTTTCATAGATACTCACAAAATATTTTTGAGGAAAAAATATTTTTGAATGAGTGATAAGTAGTTGTTGATAGAGCATAACAAGAGATTCATAGATTGGTTTGATAAAAGTGTATCTAATGATCGTAGTGCATCCGAGATACTTAAATGGTTGTCGTACGAGCCAAAATTTTGTGTCATTACTTGGACTGCATACGACATTGGTCATTATACCTTTTATACAAAATCAAAAGATGATCGTAGTACAGTGTAAAATAGTGGTGTTTATGGTTGAAGCCGAATCAATGTATTTCTCTAGTTCGAAAAATAAGAATTCTATATTGGCAACTACCGCGTTTTATGGTGTCATTGATGAGATTTGGGAGATTGATTATGTTATTTTCAAATTGGCTTTATTTAAATACAAGTGGGTTCCCAATAATAGTAATGGTGTACACATTTATGACTTAGGATTCACCCGGATTGACCTTGGCAAGGCATCTTTTATCACCGAACCATTCATCATGGCTTCTCAAGCAAAGCAAGTTTTCTATGTTACCGACTCATCGGACATATCGGGGAAATGGTCAATCATTCTCCAAGGAAAACACATTCCTCTTAGTAATGAAAGTCTTGATATTCCGTCCACACTGATCGGAAAAATAGCAAGTGTACTATTTTTGCCAATTGTAGTTAAAAGGGGTTTTATCCCTAGTATCGATCTCGAGGACTGTGTTATAAATATAAGTTCCGATAATGATTCAATTAAAAAAAAGACAATAGGGGTTTTGAAGTTGTTTTGAGATTTATAATAAACAATGAGAAAATAAGCAGAATGATAAAATTGACTTTTAACAGAGAGCATGACAGGGTAAGGTGTATGAATTGCTTTGCATTAACCTAGATAAATTAAATTCCATTGGCCAGATAGAAAAAACATGAAGAACTTTGCACAATAAAATAGATTAATAAAAAGCACTTATCTCATAGAATATAGTAAAACATAATTAATACAATAGCTATTCAGGGAAACCCCTTAGCATTGGGGGGTTTAGCCGCACATAATATTCAAAGAGATTACAATTGATAAATTAGACATTACAAGATAAATGGATGACTTTGATCTTCAATCGCGAGTGCTCATGAAAATCTCCGTTCTTCGAATTCCTTGAAAGCTCCCAATCTGATCGTAAAATTCTTCCGTATTCTCCAAAAAAGTGTTTTTCTCTTTCCAAACAGTAGCCTAAATAGTTCCAGATCACACAACAGTACTCAAAAATGCCCAAAATACCCTCTGGAATCACTCAGCACAAAAATCTACAAAATTCAGAAGATGTAGCACCTTGGTCAACACGGGCTGTGTCAGTTGACATGGGCGGCCGTGTTGGCTTTCTGCCTCATAATTTCAATACCATTCTTCCCAGGCTTGCTGACACGGGCGGCCTTGTCAGCTCCCTAGTTTCCTCAAATCTTGCTCTTCCTTGATCCTTGCCTGACACGGCCCGTGTCAGGTGACACAGGTGGCCGTGTCAGCCCCCTGACTTTCTTCCAAAATCTTCTTCCAATCTCCGAAACCTTCGTTTTCTTCGCACATATCCTTTGGGATTTGTATCTGGACCTGAAACCATATAAATTACCCAACAAACGCGTAAAGTGCTACTAAATCGACATAAAACTCAAAATCATGCTATGCTACAATGAAACTGAAAAAGATGGAATTAATTCAAAAACCATAAAAGAAACCAACAAAGTGTTACCGATTTCTTGAATTTATGCCGAATAAATTAATGAAACCTCATAGAAATGGTGACCGATCACACACCTTCTTACACAACACAAGTTCCTACCTCATATGATGAAGTTGATTAAGATGCAGTGCATGCTATTCGAATCGATCACGAAGAAGGCATTTGGGAAAATTAACAAGTACATAATTTATTCTTTATTCATAATATATTAATTGTATCTTATAGTTTCTAAGTATTTCTACTAACAAGTATAATTATTTGAAATCATAGGTCTTTAGAGTCAAGACACCAAGAGACAAGAAACCAAAACACCAAGTTACAATTATTTGATGTTATGTAATGTGTAAACTGTAGGTTGTTTGTTCTGATAAACTACATGATGTTTGTTCTAATACAATTGAATATGATAAGTTATGTGATATTATGAATATGATACAATTAATATTATTATGATAACTTTATCACAAATGTGAGTTGTATTTTCTGTTGTGATATGGTGAACAATAATACAGGTTAAAAAATGGGATTAATTATAAAATCAGGATAATATTTGTTAATTCTGCAGAAAATGTAACAACAGTTATATATCATAACCGTTATAATATCTCGCACGCTGTCCAGAAAAAATAAATATGAAAACGACGCAGCTGAGAATCAAACCTAGGACCATTATTTTTATCACAATGATCTTTTGGAAAACCCGTTATGATAGGGCGCGCACTTTCCAGTTTATTACAACAGTTACTAGGCCATGATAGTAAGTATCATATATACAACGACACTCTACATAATAACGCCTGGGACCGCGTGATTATATATCTATCCCAGCCGTTGTTAAATGGGTTTTCTGTAGTAGTGCAACTATTTCTTCACAGAATTCCATGATAATTTTGAAGCTAGGGACACGTTCGAGGTTTTTAAGGAGCTTGGTACAATTGAGGAAGCCTTCCTCCCTTCAAGAAGAGATAAACATGGTAAATGATTTGGTTTTGTTCGATTTAAGAATGTCAAAAATGTAAGGATATTGGGCACAAAACTAGACAATATTTTTATTTTGGGGAGGAAGATCTATGCTAATATTCACAGGTTCCAGAGACAAAATAAATCAGCTGCAAAGGGTAAAGTTGTGGGGTTTGATAATGTTAATGTGAGTGTAGCTGGAGCAAAAACAAGACAACAACAAGGAGACAGAAGATGTGAAGTGGGGAATAATTCTATTTCTTATGCTTAGATGGTGGGAAAAGGAAAGATGGATACTGAAGAAAGAGTGGTTAATGAAGATATTGGAGACGGTAATAATATTAACTAGAGAAGGTTTCAGCCTCAATGGGGTTCTGTTTCGAAAAAACTGACATTTGTACATTTGGAAATTAAAGTTGATAAGCATGAGTTGACAAGATTTGATAAAGCTTTTGTTAGGGTGGTTGAAAAATCTGGTTCTACTTACAATATACAAGATGCTTTGCATTGTAAAGGGTTCTTTCAAATTAAGGCTACACCTATGGGAGCTACTTGTGCTTGCTTGAGGAGTTGGAAGAAGGTGAAATTGTAGCATTAATTGAGGAGGATAGAGCGTGGGTTTCTTGGTGGTTTTGTTATATTCATCCTTAGTCTCCTATGGATGTGGATAATGAAAGGTTGATGTGACTTCGTTGCTATGGGCTTCCATGTCATGCATGGAGGACTAAGCTATTCAAACTTATTTCTGGGCGTGTTGGGGAATTCATCCGTTGTGACAAAGAAACTAAAAACATGGAGAAGCTTGATGTGGCCAGATTCTTGGTTAAAACCAAATATTATCTTTTCTTAAATGATAATTTCAATATTGGTGTAAATGATAATATTTATAGGATTAAGTTAATGGAAGATTTCCATGGTCCAAAGAGGTTAGTGTTAGAAGATAGTCGTGAGGAGGTTTGTGAGTCAGATAATGAAGAGGATGATGATGATGGAGGAGGTAGCGGTGGGGGTAGTGGTGATGGTACCGATGAAGATTGGGGGTTGTCGGAGGATGGCGGGGATGGAGAAAAAAGTCTACAGAATTTGGATGTGACTTATCATGAGGGCAACGAGGTTGTTGGGTTTTAGGCATATCATACATAAGTACCTGTTGGTAAAGAAATCAGAAAAGTGGTAGGATTATTATTTGATATGATGGATGATGTTTCAATATTGGGCGGTAGAGTTGATGCAGACAGAGGAGATTTGAGTAAAAAGGTGAAACATGGCTTTAATGATTCTGAAAAGCTAAACTTGGCGTGTAGTAGTAAGTTAAATGAAGTTTTAGCTTGAGAAAATCATGACAATGTGAGTTTCTATGATACTAGGTTGGAGGCTATTGTGAATGAAAAGGGTTATAGACACGGCAGGATTAGGAGCTAGAAGGATCTCAAATAAGGAAATTGGGCCTAATATTACGGGCTTAATGAGAAACAATAGGAATTCTGAACTTACCATAAGTTTCGATGTTGGGCTTGAGGCCCTTGTTGAATGCAAGAAGCCCGGGAGAAAAAATACATTAATAATATTTTAGGAAATTTGCAAATCCCTTTTTCCCATCCTATTTTACTGCGCTTATCCACTCTGACAAATTCCAAATTTTAGAACCTAATTTTAAAAACCCTAGTATTCCTTTTGATGAGGCATAAGACTCCAAAACTAGATACTTAGGATATTTTGTATTATGTTGCGATTCAATTAGTGATGGAGATGTGAATTAGAGTAACATTAGAATTCAGAGGTTTATTGAAGATATTCCAAGAAAAGTTTGGCAATTAATAAAGAAAATGGGAATTGATGGTGAGAAAGATGATGAATTATTTGAAGGAATTATCAAGAATATGGAAGATTCTGAAAAGGGGTGAATTCAATGCTCAGAAGGAGGCTGAAAATAGGTGTCAATGAATTTCATAACTTTTAATATTAGAGGGTGTGGTAGCATATTAAAGAAGAGGAGATTTGTCAAATCATTTCTAAAGGAGGTGCAGATGTCAGTTTCATTCAAGAATCAAAATACAAGATAATGAATGTTGGAATCGTTCAAAGCATCTGGGACAATTCTGAAGTACAATGGTCTGCATCTGATGCTATTGGAAATTCAGGGGGTCTAATTATTTTGTGGAGGAAATATTTTGTAATATCAATTTGTAGCTATAAGGGTTGTGGATATTTGTGTGTTAATGCATTATGGGGAAGTAAAAATGTGTACTTTATGAACATATATTCTTCATGTCGTTTAAGTGAGAAAAGGAGATTGTGGGCTGATCTTGTTGAGCTTAAAGCAAGACTTCAAGATGGTAGTTGGGTGGTAGGTGGTGACTTCAACACAATCAAAAATAGGGAGGAAAAATGGGGTAACAGGGTGATGAATTGTGGTGAAATTGATGACTTTAATGATTTTATTTCAGTAATGGATCTTATGGATTTGCCGTTATAGGGTAATAAATTTACATATTGCAATTCTAGTGGTTCTAGTATGAGTAGGCTAGATAGGTTTATTATCTCATTTGATTTGATGAATTTATGGAATACGATTGAGCAATCAGTGGGGGATCGGGAAATTTCGGACCATCGGCCGGTGTGCATGAAAGGGAGGAATATCAATTGGGGACCAAAGCCTTTCAAGGTTTTTGAATGTTGGTATGATCACCCAGATTTTATGCCGTTTGTTCAACATGAATGGAGTTTTTTTGGTAAATGGTAATGCAGCTCATATTCTCAACAAAAAATTCCAATTACTTTGGGAGAGACTGCGTTGGTGGAATACAAATGTATTTGGATGGGTAGATCTTCAAATTGAAGGATATGTTGACAGTTTGAACAAGATTGAGTTGGCTTTGTCTGATAACGATTTTGGTTTATCTTTGGATGATTTGGTAGTTAGGAGCAACGCACAACAACATTTCTGGGAAAAATTACATACTAAAGAGAGTATGCTTCAGCAAAAATCAAGAGTCAGATAGATTAAGAAGGGAGATCAAAATTCAAGGTTCTTTCATAGTATGCTGAAATATAGGGGCAGAAGGAACTCTATTACTCCACTAAGGGTGGGTTCAGAAGTGGTGGAGGATGTTATTACAATTAAACAGTCTGTCAAAAATCAATTTTCTAATCAATTAAACAGTCTGTTTTAATGGTGTGGATGGTCTAATTGGAGATGATAGGAATATGATGGAAGCTGAGTTTGAGGAGAAGGAGATTAAAGAGATAGTGTTTGGTTGTGCTATCAATAGAAGTCCTGGATCAGATGGATTTAGCTTGGGTTTCTTCTAGAAAAGCTGGGAGGTGATTAGGCATGATTTTGTGCGATGTATTCAAGAATTTCATGTCACAACTCAATTGCCTAAAGCGATGTCTTCTTCTTTCTTGATTGTGATACCAAAAGTTGATAGTCCTCAAAGCCTTGATGACTATCGACCTATCTGCCTTGTAGGCTGTGTATGCAAAGTGTTATCAAAGTTGTTGGCTGCTAGAATGAGGGGTGTTATCGAGAAGCTTATTTCAAAGAATCAAATGACTTTTATTCCGGGGAGGCAGTTATTAGATGGAGTGGCAGTTTTGAACGAATGAATTGATTTGGCAAAAAAAGGAGGCAAAGTTGTGTCTTATTCAAGGTAGATTTCTCAAAGGCGCGTGATTGTGTTAAATGGTCTTTTTTGAGGCAAATGATGCGAGCAATAGGGTTTGGTGAATGGTGGATGAGATGGATGGAAGGTGGGGTTTTTACAAGTTTTATGTCGGTGTTAGTAAATGGTAGTCCAACAAATGATTTTCGGGTTTATCGTGGATTGGGGCAAGGAGATCCTTTGTCTCCTTTCCTCTTTTCAATTGTTGCAGAAGGTTTTGCTACTATTGTGAGCAAGGCTGCTAATGTGGGATTGCTTAAGGGTTTTAAGGTTAACGGCGGTGCTAGATATAATCTCTTACATTTTGCAGATGATACCATTCTTTTGAGTGATGGTGATTGGGCAAATTTATGGGCCTTCAAGGCAATTTTGAAGGGTTTTGAGATGATATCAGGGCTGAAAGTTAATATTGGTAAAAGTTGTTTATATGGGATTTGTATTGAGGATTATTATTTGAAGGTTGCAGAACAGTTATTAGCATGTCGGATGTGTAAAATACCATTTAAATTTCTTGGTTTAAAGGTTGGAGATAAGAATCGTAGGGTATCTTTTTGGAAACCGATTGTACAACGCTTCAAGAATAGATTGTCGTCTTGGAAAGGGGGGATTCTATCTATCGATGGAAGGGTGTCTTTGATTAACTTTGTGTTGACAAGTTTACCAATACATTTCTTGTCCTTTTTCAATGCGCCAAGGAAAGTTTTGGAGAAGCTCATATCAATTCAATGGAATTTCTTGTGGTAAGGGTTGGATGACGAGAAAAAAATGGCTTGGGTGTCTTGGGAATCTATTTGTAAGCCAAAGGAGGGGGGAGGTTTATGTGTGAAGAACTTGAGATTGTTTAATTTGGCACTTGTGGAAAAATGGCTTTGGCATCTTCTTAAAGAACCGAATGCTATTTGGCAAGAGTTGTTACATGAAAAGTATGGTGATTATTCAAAATTTATTCTATCTCGGGAGGTTTATGAACCTAACATTTACGCTTCTCAATGGTGGAAGGATCTATTGAGAATCAATTCTTACATTCAACCGATATCTTTTGGCGAATGTATCTCAAATAGATTCGAAGATGGAACTACATTTCCATTTTGGACGGCAAGACGAGTGGGTAATGATAATCTGAAAAATATGTTTCCGGGTCTGTTTTCGTATGTGTCTACTCGGCAGTGTATGGATGCAGATATAGGGGTATGGAACAGTGCGGTATGGTCGTGGAGATGGAATTTTTAGCAGCCTTTTCCTTCTTCAAGCATTACTGATGAGTTGTAGACGTTAATGGAGGTGTTGCATGATGTTTCTCCTATCTTGAAAGGAACAATTACTATCATGTGGCCTTTAGGTGGTTTCAATCTTTTTTCTGTCAAATCCAATTACTCTAAGTTACAATCTGCTGCAGGTGGAGTTATACAAGAGGATGTTAATTTTGTGGTAGCATTGAAATACATTTGGAAATCTCCAATTCTGTCAAAGGCGAAATGGTTTGGTCGGAGGATGTTACAGGATAGATTGGCTACGAGGGGGAATCTGTTTCGTCATGGAATTATGACAAACCCACATGATATTGTATGTGTCTTTTGTTTCCAACATTTGGAGGATGTAAGTCACTTATTCACCTCTTGTCCTAAGATTTTGGCGGTATGACGTAAAGTTTACGATTGACAAGAAATTGTGGAAGGCTATGAAACTGTGATTTCCAAACATTTACTATTTTGGATTTTAAGTTTTAATGGAAGAATTTCAAATTTTCTAGCTTGTAGTTTGTAGTTGGTGGTTATTGGAATGTTTGGAGGGCTAAAAACAATATTATCTTCAAAGATGAGATTGCGGATCCGGATATTATTTTCTTGCGTATTGAGTTTTATTCTAGGTGGTGGATTTTAATTTTATCTAAGGGGACATATGCATTGTAATTTTTATGAATGGCATATGCATCCGCTTGATTTTTTTGTAAATGATGGTATAGAGTACGTTGGTTGTATTGATGGGTTAAGGTACCCCTAGTAACTTTGATTAATTTACTATTGGCTTAAAAAAATGCACATCTTTCAATGACGGTCATTAAGTAACAGAAAGAGTTAAAACATAACAATAACACAAGATGTGGGGCAATGAACGAGGAGCCTCCACACTTATAGAAAAAAAGGTAATGTATTGACAGTGTACATTTTTTTTATACTGTCAACCAATGACGAACATCCATCCCGTCAAGTCATACTGAAAATTTTAAACTTACTATATGCCATTGCAGAATGATATATTTCTATTGGATGACCGTGTAAAATATTTTTATACTATCAGTGCATAACAATTAAATCCCCACACTTATTACCGCACACATGATATTACATTTAGGATTCGAAAATAAACTAAAATTAAAAATCTAAGACAGTTTTAAGAGCAGGCCAATCAGTAGAGATTTGCCTAATTTTACAACCAACAATAAAGTCGCCATCAGTTGTACTTGGGGCAAGGTTGATACGTGCATAGTATTCGTTTTTAAAAATGTAAGCTTCATCTTGAACGTGAGAAGCAAAAGCTGCTTCAATTCCACTTTCAAATACAGTACCATCTACTAAAACTCTTGCCAATGTAATTTTGAGACATGAGACGCCTGGTGCGATAGTTTATACGACAACAATAATCGTCTTTGAATAAGTAAACCTCTTTTCCAGTTGACCTGATTGCAGCATCTATTCTATGAGCAAAATCTGTTCTTTGGAGACAAGGAAACATCTGAGATATTGGAATAGGACCTATGAGTAATGTAGCCTCGGTAGAATGTGGAACATACTCAATTTTGGCACATCCATCCCCTGAAAAGACGAATACATCATTGTCTTCGGCGTCAAAGGCACATTGTATTTTATCTTTAAATATTGTTCCGGCAAACATTGGAAACCCAACGACAGTTTTAATTGGCCCATTGATGATATCTTTCTTTATGTCTCCCGGGCCTGGAGCATAGTTCAAAACCACATAGTTTTCTCCCACAAACATGTAACATTCATTGAGAGTAGACGAACGGAATGCAGCACTTATTATTGGCTTTGGCATTTTTTCTTATTCAAGTATTTTCTTTAGGTAAAGGTATATGAAATGTTGGTAATTCAGTTTATGAAGGACTATGTTTATATAGATATTACCCGTAGTGTGAACTCTACATATCTTATATATAAGAACTTAAATGGCTAGGGAAAGTACTACCATGCCCTTCTGATTTCCCACCCTTCCACCTGTATGCCTGCTTCTTTACACGCGTTATTTGTCAACGTGGCTGCTTCCCACCCTTGCTTCTGCTATTTTCCAATTTCTGGTATATTCCCCAAACTACTTTGTATGCCTTCTTCTCATTTCTGGTATATTCCCCAAATTACTTTTTCCTATCTTCTTTCTCTCTCGTCCTTTCTCTCTTTCTTTCGCTTTCTCTTTTCTTCTTCCTTCTGCATCTTTTTCTTCCCATTCTTCTTCTTTCTCCGTCTTCCTCTAACCGAAACTATTCAAACTAACCGAAGCATCTGAAACTGATTATGTTCAAGTTTAAGCTTTTAGCTTTCTTTTAGGGTTTATGTTCTTTTGTTTTGATTTAAGATTGTTTGTGTTGCAGGAATGAGGGTAGATGCCGGTGGCGTTTTCGTCGATTTTACAATGACCTGTGATATCACGGTGGTAGATCCGTGGTGGATCTTGGTCAAAAAGTTACACTTCTACAACTTTGCTTCACTCATCAAGCCACTACTGCTGCTTTTGGGTAAATGTATTGGCTGCTGTTTACTGTGATAAAAATAAGTATTGTATTTGCTGCTCATTCTATTGTTAATGCCTGTGTTTAATGGAACTGCCCTGCAGCTAGATTTTGTTCATAACATACATTTCGATCACTGTAAACATTTATATATGAAGTTCTTGTTGTTTCAAATTCTGCTTGGTTGATTTAAGTAGTTTTGATATTGCACCAGTCAGGTATAGATCGTATCACACTATTGCTGGATTCGTGTTGTGGTTTTGAAAATGTTTGGATGTATCATGAACTTTTGCTGCTAACATTATGACATTGCGGTACCAATGTTTTGCTACGAATTCCGTTTGGATTGTTAATTTCCATTGTTTTGACTATATGTGAATATTGAGTTTGTTGTGATTATGTGATGTGCTTTAGTTTTGTTCAGAATAGAAAGCTGCTGCCATTAACAACAATCAGCAGAACAATCCTCAACAGTGTGTTGTTAGCACCATTAACAACAACAACAACAACATCAATTTCTCAGCCATTCATCATCAACAGCAGCAGCTAATGCCTTCAATCCCGTACGAAATTCCATATGATTCACACAAAACATATTATCATCACAACCACTTCCAACATTGGAATTAGGTAATGCATTCGTTCGTTTGTTCTTGATCGATTTCATACTGTCTAGGATTAGAAATTTTGTTATGTGTTCAATTTGTTAGCGACATTTTTTATTGATCTATGTTTTGTGATTTTGATTTATGAACAATGACAGTATATTGGGTCCGACTTTCTACATATTCTTTGGTTCTGCACTTCCTTTTATTGCATTTGGAGAGCAACTTAGTAGGGATACAAATGGAAGCTTGAGCACGGTCGAAACATTGGCATCTACTGCTATTTGTGGAATTATCCACTTAATTATAGGTGGCCAACCTCTGTTGATTTTAGGAGTTGCGGAACTGACTGTTAAAATGTATACTTATCTCTACAATTTCTGCAAAAATACACCTGATTTGGGTGCTGAGCTCTTTCTAGCTTGGGCTGGTTGGTATACTATTTCAACTTTATCCTTCCCCAGTGCAAATTCAGTGGCAGTATACAAATGGATTGCTTGCAGTCATTTTCTCTCTAGGACTAATCGTCACTGCACTTATAAGCAGAAAAGCAAGAGCATGGCGATATGGAACAAGTGATTCCAAAACCTTATGCAAATGATTTTTTGTGTCGTTTACACATGATTTACCCTATGACTCCATTGGGTCTGTTTATGGCTTGGAGCGAAATCGCTGATCTATCAAGCTTAATTGACCATGGATATTGGTAATTCTGAGCAGTGGCACCAACATGTGATGATGACCTCTGCATCCTCACTGGCCTAGGTACATTTCTTCCCTCGACAGAAACTCTTCGTCGGCTCGGTTGCCTCTTAAATGAGTCTGGCCTTTGTTTTGGTGCACTGTGTGATCTAACTTTAGCCTTGGAGGATTCTGTGTTAGCCATGTAACTTGGATACAAAGGGTAATCATAGGACATAGGTTCTGCGTAAGACGATCTAGGGAATGAAAAAGGATGGTTTGAAGCTGAATCATCTGTTTTCGATATAACAGAATAGGAATGAGGCCTACTTTGTGCTGTACTGAAGCAATCTTCGTGGTTAGTGTCTTGGAATTAATTTTGTTTAAAGTTGAGTTTTATTTGATACACTCGGCGTTGATTAGTTCCTCATGTTTACCCATGTTTACATGCATTTTATGTTTGTGATAGTAGGCGTTACGGATCTAGATCAGATGTGGGTTTGCAACATCTTTGATTGTGATTGTGCTATTAATGATGAAGAATCTATTTAAAGTTTGTAAAAACAATGTTTACCCAAAATAGGTTTAGTTGATGATTGATGGTAAATGCACCAAAGCAGTGCATTGTGTGTTTGTTAGTGAAATTGAAGAGAGATTAAGGACAGTATAGAACCACAACCAGAATTTTTATTATTGATAGAAAAGCCCAAACTATACATTGATTGAAACATTAAATTATACATCAAATGAACAAAGGTTACACTTCTACAACTTTGCTTCACTCATCAAGCCATTTAATTACATTGCCCCTCATTGTAATCACAATCTCAACTCAACTAACTCTCTGACTGCTACAACTGTTGTACCTTCCACCTGATATATTCAGTAACATGATAATTAGAAGTATAGTGCATTATTAAACGTTGGTATTGGTTTTCATTTTGTTACCTTGAAGGTTGCACCCCATATTTCTTCTTCCTTAGCAGGCACAACAGTAATTTTATTTTTAGGATTCTCATACCACATCAATCCTCCAACAGCGGTCGAGTAGAAACATCCTGTTCAATTACAGCACAATTAGTGAGCTTGAATCAAGTCGAGTTACATCTCAAACAAAATGTCTGAGTCAAACTCGAGTCAAGTTTCGAATTGAATTCTTATAGAAGAGGTCAGTCAAAGTACCTTGAGGGAAAGAAGCAAGTGACGGGCCATAAATGTTGTACGCGAACTGCCACCTTCCAAAGATGGTGTCCGATAGTTAGTGTTAATGAAAAAATTGGAGAAGTTCAATGTGATAAGAGCTTCTGTCATTATGCTTACAAAACAATGGATAAGTGCGGTACGTGTAATTATGTCATATATAGCAAGCTCAATTTTACTGATATAGTTTAATAATCAATTTTTTCTTCAGCTGCTGGTCAATGCGTTTTCTACATTATTTCTTGCACATTTCCTGTTTTAACATTGATTCAGCTGTAACAATTATTTTTCGTACAGAGATATAGTTTTGATTGCGGAATTATATTAAACTTTTGTTTGTGTGCAGCCAATTAAGGAAGTTGCACTTGGAATTCCTGAAATTTGATATCATGCTTTAGTTTTGGTGATGGTGAGCATCTTTTATTGATTTTGTAAAGTTGTTGTGTTTTATATTTTGTTGATTTCAGTGCATTTATTTTTGTAGCTTCTATACACGATCAGAATGTGTTTAGTTTTTATCATACATATGCTTGCAGTTGGTTCCTGCAGCCTAGCATCAGTACCAGTAGTTGATCTTCTGGTATTATTTTGGAGAGATCCAGTTTTTACACTTTCAGTTTTAAAGTTACATTAGTTGTATATGCCATCTAATCAGCTCCGGTCAGGTTGTTCAGCAAGATTTCCACTCTAACTGTTATTCGTATAACCTCATCGAAAAAAAGGTAATCTCTGATAGTTGTTGCTATCCTTTTTCACATGTTTGATTATTAGTGGATGACACAAATTTCTCATACCATGCTCATCAACGGTGAATCTCAGATCTGTCATGTCTTATTACTGGGGCCATGATGAAGCATCAGTAAGTTCAAAATTTTGAATATGATTATCAATTAAGAAACCAATTTTGTATGGTAGTTACAACTGAATCTTATATTCGTTTTTGTCAATGCAGCCTGAACAACATCTTACGGATGGGCGTATCAATGTGATCGGAGACATTATCTTATGCCTCCGAAAACTGTGTCAACCTCAAGTGGTGTTTGTGCTTTCCTCATGTTAGACACACAATACAAATATGCATGTAACAAGATTTCATATCCATTCTTTTCTGTTATGGTATGTTTACTATAATTGAACATTACCATAATAGATAACAATTATCAAGACCAAATATCCATGTAACAAGATTTGATCTGCTATCTTTTTTGGACTCGCTACTATCAGACCAGAATTGAATCCTTACCAATGAGCTTCTATTATATTCCGCTGGTTGAAACTTCCTATTTGCTTTGAAATTTAATTGGTCACTACGCCAAAAATAGGAATAGACAGCACTAAAAAGACAGCGCTTTTATCAAAAAGCGCTGCTAAAAAGAATAAAAAAATTTCGCTAAAAAAAGGCGTTGTAAAAGACAGCCTTTAGAAAGCGCTTTTTAAAAGCGTTGTTATATGCCATAAATGGAAGTCACCTTAGAAAGCGCTTTTTGCATAAAGCGCTGCTAAAAAGAATAAAAAAATTTTGCTAAAAAAAGCGCTGTAAAAGACAGACTTTAGAAAGCGCTTTTTAAAAGCGATGTTAAACGGTAGCCACCTTAGAAAGCGCTTTTTGGAAAAGCGCTGCTATAGGTATTAACTTTAGAAAGCGCTTTCAGAAAATCGCTCTTATATGTAGCACTTAAGAAAGAGATTTATGAAAAGTGCTCTCTAAGGTCAATTATGAATTAAATTATAAAACAATTTCTATTCATTTTCAGAAACCTCTTTTCATTTTCTTCTCTCGACCGTTGCTTTCATGCGTTCTGAAACCCTTGCTTTCAATCGTTCTTGCATGCGTTCTGAAACCTTGCCATTGCCGTCGTTCTGAAACCTCACCGTCGCCGTCGTTCATTCTCGCATTCCTTGCCATCACCGTCGTCGTCGCCGTTGTTCATTTCTCGCATTCGTTGTCGTTGCCATCGTGAAGGAGAAGACGAAAACGAAGAGGTACGTTGTTGTTGTTGTTCTTGCATCTTACATTGTTCTTGTCGTCGTTGTTGTTGTTGTTGTTCTTGCGTCTTACATTGTTCTTGTCGTCTTGACGAAAATTTTGTAGTGAGTAATGGTATTCCTATTTCTATTTCTATGGTGAGGATCTTAATAATGTTTTCCTATGTTGTGGTTTTCATTTTAATTTGTTGGATTGATTTTTTTTAATTTGATCAATTTTTTCTGGTTTTTTAAATAGACTTACATTCCATTTTTTTCTTGAAAAAAATAAAGAAAATCATATTTTTCAAATGGGAATTTTCTTGCAAATTTTTCAGTGGGTGGAGTTCTTTCTTTTATAGGTTGTCTAAGAAAGGAAATCTCAAGAGTATTTGGTTGGCAGTTGTTTGATGTATTTTGGAAGATGAGAAACAATGTTCTTTTTAACAATAATAAGTGTGTAATAGATAATTAAGTTTTTGGTTTGGAAGTGGATAGTACTAGATGAAATTCCTCCGTCCACCTTTAATTATCTTCACGTGGAACCAATAAAATTTATAATTAATTCTATAATCATTCTCCTTGGTCTATTTTTTATAAAATTTGTGATATCCTCTCTCTCACTCTCTCTATATCTCTCTATATATTGTGTAGTTTACTATCATATATTGGATATAAAAGAAAGACATAGTTTTAAGATTAATTAAAAGAAAATGTTGTGTAGTTTGTTAATGATACATCCTTATAGTGCAACAAATGCTCTTTCCTTGTTGGAGATAATCAAAAGCCTTGTTAATATCTTTGAATTCCACCTCTTGTGTTATGAAACCAATCACAACATTGCTATTATATAGTGACTATATATATTGAGAAAGAGTACTTACTTTTGAGGCCACTATGTAGGTGTTTACCTCTAATTGTTGCTTGTTTGTGATTACATGTTGCCACTTATCAAGTTATGACTCATAATTGGTCAATTAATGATATTTCATTTTATGATATGTGTACAGGGGGGTCTTGGTAATTCTAACCTATCTGGACACTGTGTGGGTCTAGAAGTTGTTTACATCTCTACAGGTAAATATTTTTTATTTTTATTTAGTTTAATTAGTATAACTATGGATGAGAAATGGATGGGTTCAAGTCGATTGTCGAAAGAGTAAGATAATGGGGTATCGGAATTCGTTAAGTTTGCTGTTGCGCATGCCAAAGACCCCAGTCGAATGAGATGTCCTTGCTTGGGTTGTTGTTTTGGGAGTCGGGTTGACGCAGTTTAGTTGGCATCGCATTTAATGAGGAGTGGAATTGATAAAAGTTATACATGTTGGAATTTACATGGTGAGAAAATTAATGGGAATGTTGAACCGGGGGATAATACAACCTATGCTTCAAAAGACAATGGCACAGATACATACGATTCTGATCGAGTCGAAGAGATTGCAGAAGCACTTGAAGAAGATCTTAAGGATTGTCCCAAAATGTTTGAGAGGTTGGTAAGCGGTGCAGAGAAACCACTATATAATGGTTGCACCAATTTCACAAGATTGTCTGCAGTATTAAAGTTGTACAACTTAAAGACGGGCAATGGATGGTCAGATAAAAGTTTCACAGAGTTATTGGCCCTTATGAAAGATATGCTTCCAGAGGATAATGTTCTTCCCAATCAAACATATGAGGCCAAAAAGATGTTGTGCTCTATTGGAATGAGCTATGATAAGATACATGTTTGTCCAAACGATTGCGTTTTGTTTCAAAATGAGTATGCATCGTTAAATGAGTGTCCTAAATGCGGTGTCTCTCGATATAAGGAAAAGTTGTCTCCAGCAAAAGTCTTATGGTATTTTCCTATAATTCCGAGATTTAGACACATGTTTCGTAGTGAGACCGATTCAAGACACTTGACTTGGCATGCAGATGAAAGAATTATTGATGGATAGTTTCGACATCCGGCAGATTCACCACAGTGGATGAAAATTGATGATGATTATCCTGAATTTGGAAATGAAGCAAGAAACCTTCGTTTGGCATTATCTACTGAAGGAATGAACCCACACGGTCTTCAGAGTATCTCACATAGCACTTGGCCTGTGATCATAATGATTTATAACCTACCTCCATGGCTATGTATGAAGCATAAGTACATGATGTTATCTATGTTAATTTCTGGGCCTAGACAACCAGGGAATGACATAGACGTATACTTGGCACCCTTAATCGAAGATTTAAAGTTTTTGTGGGAGAACGGTGTGGAGGTTTATGATGGGTATAGGAAAGAAAGTTTTAACTTGAGGGCGATGTTGTTTGGCACAATTAATGATTTTCCAACATACAGAAATCTATCAGGGTACAGCATAAAAGGTCAATGTGCGTGTCCTATTTGTGAAGATAAAACAGATTGGACGCGATTGGAGTTTGGTCAGAAGAATGTATTTCTCGGTCATCGTAGATTCTTAAATTCTAATCATCACTATCGTAGGTGGAGAAAAGCATTCAATGGAGAGGCAGAACATGGTAGAGCTCCAACTATATTGACAGGTGATCAAATTTTTGAAAAGGTGAAAGATGTGAGTACTCAGTTTGGAAAGCCTTTTGCACATACACTTGTCACGAGTGGGTGGAAGAAGAGGTCAATTTTTTTTGAACTGCCATATTGGAAGTCATTGTATGTAAGACATTTTCTCGATGTTATGCATATTGAAAAAAATGTATTTGACAGTGTTATTGGTACGTTAATCAATATACAAGGAAAGTCTAAGGATGGCCTTAAAGCAAGAAAGGACCTGGTAGCGATGGGAATAAGAAATGAATTAGGACCCATGAAGAAAGGAACATGAACATATCTACCACCTGCTGCTTATACTCTATCTAGAAAAGAGCAAAAGGTATTGTGTAAGTTTCTAAGTGAAGTTAAAGTTCCAGAAGGATACTCTTCTGATATTAGAAGACTTGTGTCTATGAAAGATCTCAAGTTAAGGAGTTTAAAGACGCATGACTGCCATGTTATAATGGAACATTTTCTACCAATAGGTATACGTTCTATTCTTCTAGAAAAAGTAAGAAGCGCAATAACTAAATTGTGTTTTTTCTTCAAGTCAATTTGCAGTAAGGTGATCGATCCTGCGATCTTACCAACATTGCAAAAAGAAATAGTTATTACTTTGTATGATCTTGAAATGATTTTTCCTCCCTCGTTTTTTGACATAATGGTTCATCTAGTTGTTCATCTGGTGAAAGAGACACAATTGTGTCGACTGGCTTATATGAGATGGATGTACCCTACTGAACGTTATATCAAAATATTAAAAGGGTATGTGAAAAACCGAAGTCGACCAGAGGGTTGTATTGCCGAACGATGCATTGTTGAAGAAGCGATTGAGTTTTGTACTGAATATCTGTGCAACGTACAATCAATTGGACTCCCCAAATCTCATATTGTCGGAAAAAAAGAAGGAAAAAAGTTAATTGGAAATGAAGTTGTGACAGTATTAAGGGTCGAACAGGATCAAGTGCACTTGTATGTTCTGCACAATGAGAATGAGGTTGAGCCGTATGTCGAAATGCACAAGGATGTTCTCCGAGGTTTAAATCTGAATAGAAATGAGAATTGGATAGTACGAGAGCACAATCGAAGTTTCATACCTTGGTTTAAGGATCATATTTATTCAAAGTATTATTCAGATCCCGCTTCAATAACAGAAAGGTTGAGATGTTTAGCATATGGTCCAAGTTTGGTTGTGTTTTCTTATAGCGCATACACAATTAATGGATACACATTTTATACCAAAGAACAAGATGATAAAAGTACTATGCAAAATAGTGGTGTCACCGTGGTAGCTGAAGCAATGCACATTTCAAGTGTGAAAGATTTAAACCCCAAATTTGCAAATCTGTCATATTTTGGTGTTATCGAGCGCATTTGGGTGTTTGATTATGAGAAGTTTCAGATTCCTATATTTCGTTGCAAGTGGGTTGAAAATAATAATGGCGTACGAATGGATAAGTCTGGATTTTTGAAAGTGGATCATAATAGGGTGGGGTACAAAGATGAGCCTTTTATTCTAGCCTCTCAAGCTAAACAAGTGTTCTATGTCACTGATCCGACAAGTACAAAATGGTCTATAGTGCTTTTATCTAACAAAGTAATTGATGAAAACATTGGAGATCAAGGTGATATTGATGTTGATATTGAATCATTTACTAGAAATGATCAAGATGAAAATATTATAGCGAATGAATCATATACAAGAAATGATCATAATAAGGGTATTTGGATCAATCCAACCGTCCGTGTTGTTAAGAGACGGGTAGAACATATTCCAACCAAGAAAAGAAAGAGACGTTAGTTAAAAAGGTACTAAGATTTTCATTCTAATTTCATTCTAATCTTTAATTTGTATCTTTTGCGTAGGAATTATCCATCTAAACTTTTGTTATATTTTACAGTGGACACTGCTTGTTGGTTGCCATTAATCCTACAAGAGAAGTATACCGAGCACAAAGAGAATCTCGAGTAGCACGGGCTAAAGCAACCAACGTTACATGGGTCAAAGTGGAGGTATATTAATTTTCAAAATGTTGCTTATTAGTGATGCTACTTGATAACACAAAACAACTATATATTAATTCTTATTTGTTTGTCTATGTGTAGTGCCCTCGTCAGCGTAATGGCATAGACTGCGGGTATTTCGTTTTGAGGTTTATGAGAGAAATCCGTCAAATGGATCGATTAGAGATTCCTATTACGGTATGCATGGATTTATAACTTAGGGTTTATTTTAATATTTATCGGATATGTCATATAATTTAATATTTTTAACTAAATCAGGTATATTTTGTTTTGTTATGTAGTACATTGATGAATACGCGTGTTCTCATTACACGAAGGATAAATTGCAAGAAATTAAGGAGGAATTGTGCGAATACCTTATTGAAAAAAGAATCCTATATAAGGCATAGGATTATGGGATTATGTGAATGTATAGTTTTGTGAATGGTTTATTTTATGGGATTGTATAGTTTTGTGAATGGTTTATGCCCTTTATGTGTTTTTGGATTGTAATTGTATAGTTTTGTGAATAGTTAATGTAAATAACTTGAATTATAATGGAAATGGTTTATGTGGTTTATGTGATTTATGGGATTAGTGGAAATGGTTAATGAACCATACTAGAAATTGTTAATGGAAATGTGAAATATACAGGTTTATTGAAATGACTTGAATTATACAGGTTTCTGCATAAAAAATGGTTAAAATGGGATTTTTTAAAAAAATCATTAAAATTATACGTAGAGAAAAGACAGCGCTTTCTAGAAAAAGCGCTGTCTATAGTTCACAAAAGAAAGCGCTTTTCCTAAAAAGCGCCCTCTAAAGGTATAGAAAAATTGATAACTAAAATTATAGGCATACATTAGACAGCGCTTTAAAAAGCGCTGTCTAAAGGGGACCTTTAGACAGCGTTTTTTCCTGAAAAAACGCTTTCTAAAGGTATATAAAAAAATTCATTAAAATTTTATACGTATACATTAGACAGCGCTTCTGCAAAAGCGTTGTCTAAAGGCCCACTTTAGAGAGCGCTTTTTAAGTAAAAAGCGTTGTCTAATGTATACTTTAGAGAGCGCTTTTCCATAAATCAAAAGCGTTGTCTTTACCTACGGCAGCGCTACCTTAGGCAGCGCTTTTAAGCGCTGTCTAAGGCCTAAAAAAGCGCTGTCTAATGTCTTGTTTGGCATAGTGAGTGCAGCTTGCATATTGGGGAAACACTCGGCCTCATTTGGTCAGTGATATCTGGATGCTCTTACTCTTTGTCAGCTATACCTTAAAAACCCAGCACCAGTCCTATTTCTCACAGTAGGATCGGTTTTGGTAGTAAGCCTTCGCGACTGCTGTCGAGTTCTTATTATAGGTAATAGTTGATTTGCATCATACAATTTTTTGAGCATGGACTTGCACCCCAGAGAAGAGAATTAGCCAACAAGATTCTTAATCTTGGCCATGTCCTGACACTCAGCCTTCAAATGTATGGTTGTCGGGTCATCCAGAAGGTATTGATGATTTAGGTTGGCAATAGTCGATATATTTTTGTCTTCCTATCTGTTATTTTCTTGAATATCTCATCATTTTCCTCTGTTCTTTCAATTATGAATCCCTTTTTAGCCCATTGAGGTTGTTGATCTGGATCAAAAAATAGAGATGGTTCAAGAGCTTGATGGTAATATCATGCGCTGTGTACGTGATCAGAATGGTAATCATGTCATTCAAAAGTGTATTGAATGTGTCCCAAAAGATGCAATTGACTTCATTGTTCAACATTTTTTGATCAAGTTGTGACACTCTCAGCCCATCCATATGGTTGTCGTGTGATACAAGTAAGATTTCTGAACTGCTTTTGTTACTGTTTTTACTATTAAGCATCTAAAAATCATTTGTCACATAATAACAAACTTTTATTTTCCAATTTATATGCCATAATAATACCTTTATATGGCAGAGAGTACTGGAGCACTATGAAGACCCTACAATGCATCAGAAAGTTATGGATGACATTTTAAGTTTTATCAGTATGTTAGCTCAGGATCAGTATAGCAACTACGTTGTTCAGGTTTTTATTTTATTTTTCTGACTAATGCCACTAGACAACTTATTGTCATTCATCAATTACCTTCATTTATTATGAATGTTATGATATGAATACAGATGTAATGCTGCATTGATAATTGTTACTTATCATTTAACTTCATTTATTATGAATGTTATGATATAAATACAGATTAATGTTTTCTGTTGCTTTATGTTGTGACGTCCTGTTAATATGTCATCCGAGGTTGGCTCTTAGCAAATGAAACATGTTTTTGGTGTCCACGGCTACCTTATTAATATTACAGTGTTTCTCATCACTTCCTTTGATATTCATATAGTATGCCATTTAAGCATTTGAGTTGATATCTTGTTTTGTTTCCTTTTTCTGTATAATAACAGCATGTACTGGAACATGGGAATCCTCATGAGCGTTCTACTATAATAAAGGAATTAGCAGCGAGGATAGTTCAAATGAGTCAACAAAAGTTTGCCTCTAATATTGTGGAGAAATGCTTGACCTTCAGTGGTCCTTCAGAACCCGACACAACTCTTGACAGTCTTGAAAGATTAACAACCCTGGGTATTGCCTTTGAAGCTTCCATCTCAATGGAGATTGTCACATCAAGTCTACAACTGTAGAACCAATCATAATCACCGTAGTGCCGTATATGGTCATGGCTAGTGCACTCGAAGCCCGTAAACATCTGTCAGTTGAGGTAATAACAGCCGTACAGTTTGAGTTGCCACTGTCTCAGCATTTTTTTCCTTCACTTTGCGTCGGCTGTAATTGAGTGCTATGAATTTTTGAACTCGAATCCATCTCGGCTGAGTTCGACATTGGTTGTGCCTTTAGAATTCGTATTCAATTCAGTGCAATTCGGTTTCTATTTGCCACTGTTTGAATTTTAATTGATTTTCATGTGGCTTTTGGTTTTCAATGTTGGTTCTAAGGGATTAGAGTTCTTATTTGGTTTATCTTAGATTTCAACAGGTTAGGATTTGGCTCAGCCCCTGCACAATTCGCATGTTTCAAACTTTCGGTGTATTATATTATTGCTGGCCATGGTTTGCTATAATAAGAAAGAGCAAGTACATCCGAAAGAAAAGTTTAATAACCGTGCAATAGAGCCAATGAAAATATACTACGATTTTATGGATTAGAATCCACTTTATTTAATAGATATTAATTATAAAATGGACCTTATTACAGGAAGCATATATTTCTACTCGCTTTGCTCTGCTTGCAAACTTCAAGGTATTGTGAGTTTCTTCCATATTACTGGATGCTAGAGTCAAAGTGCAGATAAGCTGAAATTCGCATGTTAAGTCAGAAATAATGTGGTACAATGGTGCTTGTGAAGACATCATTCCAATATGTCCATAAAGATAAAAGGAAAGAAATGTGAAAGAAAAAAAATTGAAAAAACTATGGCCTACTTGAAGTGATGGTTAGGCAATTGTACAACATAAAAGGAATTTGATCTTTTACGAAAGGTGCTTGGCAGAATATCTTCCAATTCTAGAAGAATATCTTGGGAAACAGGTTAGCTGGAATTAACTTTAGTGTGTTGTCTAATAATATAATATGCACTCTCTAGTGCTTCAAAAAAATTATTGTTTTTGGTTTAAATTAATATAAATATGCTCTGAATGTAGGTCCTTGAGGCTGCTTCATTAATTGATGTTAGAAAGAACTTTATTGAAGCGTTGGCCGGTTGGTTAGGAAGGCCAGTTGAAGCTGATCCTGTATTTTCCCTTGACTGACACTTACTTTCAAATTGATACAATTGATTTGTTTTCATTTTAATTGCTAATTTATGATTTATCTGTTTCCAGATCTTTTGCAAAAAGGCAACTTTTCTGTCTGCTGCTGGAGTTTTTACATTTCTGGTAATATATGACACTCATTGCTTGATACATGATTTCTCTGCATTTATTGTGACATACACTTGCTTTTGAAAGTCAATCTTAATGTTTTCTCCATGAATGATGGAGCTTACCATATAATTTGTGGTAAGTTCTGCCAGTTAAAGACATAGGTAATATGTGACTACGTTAAGGCAACAGCTCTTCACCGTTGATGTTGAAAATATGCTTAGGATTTTTGTAATTCTTATATAGGCATAGTGTATCATGTAAATAGTAAAACCATAATCTTCTATATTTATTTGCAACTACTCCATCTATTCCAAAATAATTGATTTAGTTGCATAATTTACATAACTTTCAAAATATGCTAAATCTGAGCATTTATTTTCTAATTTCTCCTAGAATACACAAGCCATATTAATTATTTTTTTGGCTTTTTGAGGGTCTGATGATGTCTTGGACTATCACGTCCCATGAATGCCAAAGCGTTCTACGATCACAGCAAGATCGTTTTTATTGCCAGCGTGGTCAAGATCGTAAAAAGAAAGTGCTTGACTAGATAAATGAAAATGTAACGTGATTAGAAACACTTAGGAACTTTGAAAACTTAGTTGTTTAGATTTTGGCATGAGTTGCAGCTTCTTGAATTGAATAGGAAGTGAAATGTTTGAATTATGAATATGGATTAGTTTTGATTTGAGTTTTGAATTTGGGTGATGATTGAAAGTATTTGGATGGTGTAATGAACTTGCAGCTTTGAATTGGAATTGTGAAAAACTGAATTTGAAAATTTTCTTGGTATGAAACTTGCTCTTTGGAATAAAGTTGCACCTTTTGAGTTTTAAGTCTGAAGTGACATGAAACTTTCATTGTGCAGGTTTGGTTAGCTTGGTACTTACAAGGATTGAGGCTGGTAGAGTTTGGAAGCAGGTTCTAATGCAGTTGCTGCAAGATCAGGTTTGTTCAAAATTTTCTGGCTTCTCCAAACTAAAGTGTAGTTTTGAGTCTTGGTTGAATTGACATGGAAGATGTTGAATTGATATGAACGAATATTGACATATGCTTGCAATGGATGAAAATTGAATGGGTTTGAATGGTTTTGCCAATTTATTTTAACAGGTCCCTCAGGCCCGTGCTGTTCGACAACGACACCAGAGGAGAAGAACCAGGAGATCAAGAACAATGAAGATAACGGTTCGAAACTTTGATTCTGATGATGATGAAGAACCGGACAATGAAATATTTGATTCTGATTACGACGATCAGCGAGACTACAGATGGGACAACTTTTTAACAGCAAGGAGTTTTAAATTTAGTGATTAATGTTTCAAACTTTATTTGAATTCTTGTCAGCTGATTTTCTATGTTTTTCGTCTTCCTAATGTACTGAACATCAGTGTTTCTTGCTTCATGTTTCTAATCGTAATGTACTGTTGCGAATTAATATTATGGTTTTGATGAATATTCTATGGGACATTTTCAAAGTTTTCATCCTAATGCAGTTGCAGAAATAGTATCACTCTGCTTAGGTCTTATTTTGTTATTTAATACGTATTAGTTTTAGTTTTTAAAATTCACATTCATTTTTTTATTTAATATATTTTTTTTTATTTAATACATTAATATTTTATATATAAAGAAATACATTAATATTTTTTATTTAATACATAATTTTTTATTTACTCATTTTTTATTAATCATATTTAATTTTTTTCCCAAATTTTAAATAATGTATAAATTCAAACACGAACATAATGTATTTATTTTTGTTACTGATATTTATTAGTTGATATTTATTAAACTAAATAATTGTATAAATATTTTTATAAATAATGTCAAAACTAATTTAATATTTAAGAAAATATACGGCTCATTCAAATATTTGTATATATATAATAACTATATTTATGCTCCAAATATAGAACTTATGTTCCTAATAAAAATAAAAATATATTTTTCTTTTATAACAAATACCAACCGATTCTCGTGGGTATTGATTCTATCATTTTTTAAATATAAAATATATTTTATATGTTTACTAATTTTTATTAATCCTTTTTTTTAAATAAATGTGCTTAACACACTGGTACATACTTACATAAAATATATTTATTTATATTAATAATATTTATTTATGTTAATAATATTTATTTATAGAGATATTTGAAGGTTGAACAGATGCATGTAACATATCAGTACTACGAAATAGATATTTGTAATAATACTTATATAAAATTTATTTATTTATGTTAATAATATTTATTTATACATCTAAAATAATCTTTATAAATACTATGATATTATTTGATATTTATAAAACTAAATTATTGCATAAATATTTTAATTAAAAAATCAATTGATGCCCACGGATATTGATTCTTTTTTTTAAATATACATTCTATTTTTTATATTTACTGATTTTTATTAATTTTATTTTTCTTTCAAATTTTAAATGAAGACAAATGCGCGTCACTGACAGGAACCCGTGCGAACGCACGTGTATCCCACTAGTTAAATTTGAAATTCATATGCCTAAACGCGTTTGGTTCACATGTTGACAGCTGAAAATGGGGAATCCAGAGTGCACCTAACAAATATAATAGCATGTTGTTAAGTCAGCTATATAAATTAGTTAAGTGCAATTGGCTATAGATATTAAACAATGACCAAGAGCAGTGAATCCGTTTCTTATGGATTTAAAAGAAAAATAACGCATTTTTATATCAAACAAAGAGTTTCTATGGGGTTTTAGAGATAGTCAAAAGATTGATCCTTTTTACCATTAGGTCAATTTCTTCGAGTTTTATAACATATTGGTTTTTAAGATTTCTGTTGGAAAAGACCGGGAGAGCCGCGAGTGTCGATGAGCTAAACAATTAGGATCTAAGAAATATTAATACCACATATTCATCCAAAATCTTAAGACAATAGATGTATGAATCATTTCTCTTATATATATCATACATTTCATCCATTTTTAATTAATAAGACAATGTCAGAGACGAAGCACTTTTTGCAACCAAGCTGGACAATCTATTCCATGAGGGGAGGAAGCTGTTTGCCAACTTGCCTAGATTTTCAAGACGCGAGGAACCAGCTGCGAAGAACGTTTCCCATCAGTCTGGTAGGGTTCATGGGAACAGTGGAGTTAGTAGAAGACCTTCTGTGGGTTTCGTAAAGAGCTTTAAAGGAAAGCGTTCTTATGCTGAGGCTACTTTAAGCAAGTCGATGGTTTTCACGAGTCCTCACCAGTTGTCTTTCAAGGCGGAGGAAGAAGACCTTTCACGTTTTTCTAAGGCTTTTGTGGGGGAAGTCTTGGAACCTAGAAACTCCTACATTATGAAGGAGATTTTCCATTCAGAAGGTTTATTCTCTATCAGAGTCACGCCATTGGGAGCCAACCTCTGCCTGATAGAGGATTTGGTTGACAGTAAGGTTGAAAGTTTCTTAAGTTAGTGCAAAGAGTGGGTGGTAAAGTGGTTCAAAGGGGTTAGGAAATGGAAGCACAGCGATGTTGACCAAGAGAGATTAACATGGATTTGTTGCTCGGGTATCCCTTGTCACACGTGGGGGGAAACTTTTTTCAAGCTTTTGTCCGATACGCTTGGACACTTTATCAGATGTGATGAACCAACTAGGCTTAATACAAGGATGGATATAGCCAGACTACTGATCTGAACCAGGTGCAGCAAGGTCATCAATGAGGTGTTTAATGTGGATATTAATGGCTATTCGTTCAGGATTGGAGTTAAGGAAGAGGTGCAGACGTCCTTGGACTCCTTCTTTCTCAGTGGTAAATAGAGGAACAAAGGCGTTATTACTAGTGAAGAGGATTATTCGTCGGAGTCTTCTCCGGGAGAGGAAGAGAATGGTGGTCCGTTGACTACGGATTTCGAAGAAGAAGTGGGCGATGATATCGAGGTTTCAGTTGAAGGGGACCTGTCAAAAGTTTGTAGTGAAAAGGTTGAAGAGACTTTTTACTCTTGTCAGAAGGAAAAGGCTAAGACTCATTCTCGTCCTTTGGAACCTAGGCAGAATAGCTTTGATGGTGATTTTTCCACTGCCCTAGGATCTGATCAGGCTGAGTCAGAATCTCGGATTCCTATGTCTGCGCAGGCTACCTTTCACCAGGGTAACAGTATGTTTAGCGAGGGAAATGATTTATTAGTCTCGTCCACCCATGTGGAAAACCAGCAGTTTTTTGAAGGTGGGCCCAGGGGTCAAACGAAAGGACAATTTGGAAAGTGTAAAGGCCCATTAACCTTTGATGGGGCTTGTAAGAGAGCAGGGAAGAAAAGGGCCAAGCCTCTCAAACCAAAGCCCAAAACCATCAGCAATCAGGATTGTGGTTTGGATTTTGGGCCGTCTTACTTTGCGTGCCTAAATAGTAGAGGGGGGACTTCAGAATCTATCTCAACTAAGTCTTTCGGTTCAGGCTTCAACAAGGTGTTATATCCTAAAGGTTTGGTGGCTCGTGCACACTCTCTTACTGACTCTAAGATCCAATGTTGCAATAGGAAATTCATCAGCAGAGAAGAATCAAAGAAGGATGAGGCTTGGAATACAATCACAAGCTTGGGTTTGGTCAGCAAACATAAGAAGGAAGATATGGTTAAAAAGTTGGAATCTTTGGAGAAAAGAGATAAGGCTGGATTGGTTTCTAAGAAGGCAGTTTTAAACTTATTCCCATGAATATTGTAACCTTCAATATCCGTGGGGGAGGGTTTCGGACCAAAAGGAAGAGAATTAGCTTCATCATCCAAGCGGGTCAAGCAGATATTTGTTTTCTTCAGGAAACAAAGTTGGTCAGTTTTGATGATAGCCTAGCCAAGGAGTTTTGGGGTAACGAAGGTGTTGAATGGAGGTCGTGTCACTCGTCTGGTGCTTCAGGAGGATTGGAAATTTTGTGGAAGAAGGATTCCTTGTTATTGAATTATAGTTTCAGAGGTAAGGGTTTCGTTGGCATTAACACTGATTGGAAGGGCAATACTTACAACTTTGTCAATATCTATGCCCCTTGTAACACTTTGCTTAGGAGAACTTTGTGGAACGATCTTCTGGTGCACATTCAGTACAGAAGTGAGGAGCTTTGGTGTCTTGGCAGATACTTTAACGCGGTTCGTAGCAGGGAGGAAAGGAAAGGGGTTTCGAGGTATGTTTCTTCCATTGACATGGTAGATTTTGCTAATTTCATTGATGTGGTGGGGTTGGTGTATTTGCCTTATACAGGTGGCTCTTTTACTTGGTATAACGGCAGTGGTATGGCTATGAGTCGTCTTGACAGATTTCTTCTGTCTGAGGCGTTGATTGAAGATTGGAAGTTGATGGATCAAAGGATATGCCAACGTGACATATCGGATCATTGCCCTCTTTGGTTAAGGTCTAATCTCTCGAATTGGGGTCCAAAACCTTTTAGGTTTATTAATGTCTGGTTTAATCATGGTGATTGCATCAGATTCATCAGTACTGAATGGGGAAAGTTAGCAGTCCAGGGCAGAGGTGATTACAACTTATGTGAAAAACTGAAGAGAACGAAAATTCTTTTGAAAAAGTGGAACACGGAAGTTTTTGGCTGGATAGATCTTCGGATACAAAACAAGGTGGATCAGCTCAATTGTATGGACAAAATGATGGTGGATAATCATGGCGAAGCCGATGCTAATCTAACTGAGGAAAGGGTCAGAGCTTACGGAGACGTTTGGAGGAATCTTGAGTTTAAGGAGGCTTTGCTTAGGCAAAAGTCGAGGCAATTGTGGCTCAAAGAAGGGGATCTTAATACTCACTTCTTTCATCAATCCATCAAAGTTAGACAGCGAAGGAATTCTATCCCTTGTTTGTTTAGAGACGGGGTTCTGGTGGAAGATGTGGAAGCCATCAAGTCCATGATACATGTGCATTTCTCAAACTTTTTCTCTGAACCAGACCATGACAAACCAGTTCCTGCTGGGTTGACCTTTAACTCTCTGAATGAGATAGACAGGGAGAGTTTGGAGGTGCCTTTTTCTGAAGAGGAAGTTAAATCTGCGGTTTGGTCTTGCGATGGTAACAAGAGTGCGAGTCTTGACGACTTCACGATTGAATTCTTTAAGAAAGGTTTGGAGGTTGTGAAGAAGGACGTGTTCAGATTCGTCAATGACTTCTTAGGAATGCTAAGTTGATTAAAGCCTGCACTGCTTCCTTTTTGGTCTTAATTCCAAAGGTTGTTAACCCTCAATCTCTGGCGGATTTTAGACCAATATGCCTGGTGAATAGCTTGTACAAAATCCTTGCTAAATTGTTGGCCAGTCGTCTTAAGAAGGTGATGGATAAGTTAATCTCTACCAAGCAATCGGCCTTCATAGCTGGGCGTAACATATCAGATGGTATTTTTTTGGCTAATGAAGTTCTCGATACGGCTAAGCGTGACAAAAGGACTTGTTTATTGTTGAAGGTGGATTATGAGAAGGCATATGACACTCTTAGCTGGAATTACCTCCGTTTTATGATGACGTCTATGGGCTTTGGTGAGCGGTGGCTTAGGTGGATGAAGAGCTGTATTTTCAATAGCTCTATGTCTGTCTTGGTCAATGGAGGGATTACCAAAGACTTTGTTGTTTGCAGGGGGCTCAGGCAAGGGGACCCATTGTCGCCTTTTCTGTTCCTTTTAGCCATGGAAGGGTTAACGAACTTAGTTCACAAAGCAGTGGAGTTGCAGATCTTTCGTGGTTTTCATTTCTCTGAAGATGGTTCGGTGGACGTCCTCCAATTTGCTGATGACACTATCTTAATCGGGGATGGCAATTCTGATAACCTTCGGTCTATGAAAGCAATCTTGAGAGGCTTCGAGTTGATGTCGGGACTCAGAGTGAATTTTAACAAAAGCAAGTTGTACGGTGTGAACATTGATGCTCAATATCTTGAGTGCGCTTCTTCTTACCTTGGGTGCTCCATTGACAGGTTGCCGTTTAAATTTTTGGGGGTGTACATAGGCAACAGTCCTAGGAAGAAAGTTATATGGGACGGTATATTAGATAATATGCGTAACAAACTTGCAGGTTGGAAAGGGAGACATCTCTCTTTCGCGGGAAGAGTGGGTTTGATTAACGCAGTTCTCAATTCTTTACCTACTTATACCCTTTCCTTTTACAAAGCACCAGCAGCGGTTATAAAGGAATTTAGAAGAATTCAAAGCAGATTTTTGTGGAAAGGCACAGATGGAAAAAGGCCAATATATTGGGCTAGTTGGAGTGATATTTTCAAACCAAAAGCCAAGGGTGGTCTCGGCATTAAAGATGTGGAATTGTTCAACAAATGTCTGTTACTCAAATGGAAATGGCGGATACTTAACGACAGGAACGCAATATGGAAAAAGCTTCTCAGAGTTCGTTATGGAGAGGTGGACGTTAAGATTACGGTTGGAGGAGCAGAGATGGTTTCGAAAAAGGATTCCATTTGGTGGAGAGACTTGGTTCTTATTGAGCTTTCTGCTCACAATAATATGGTTTTTTCTAACCTTTACAGTTGCAGGATTGGAAATGGTTCATCCATTTCTCTTTGGCACTCGAAGTAGGCGGCGGACCAATCCTTGAAGGATGCCTTTCCTGAGTTATACGAAGGAGTTGGTTCGCAGAATTGGTTGGTTAAGGATGCAGGAGCTACGATTGATGATCACTGGTGCTGGAAATTTCGAGACATCTTTAGCGGTTGGGACGATTTGGAGGACCTGACCAAACAAGATATTATGGAAGTGTTTTCAGGTCACGAACCGCAACAGGAAGCAAAAGATGTTTTTATTTGGAAGTTGAACGATGATGGCATGTTTTCTGTTAAGTCTTGTTATTCGGCGTTGATGGACGGTATCGATTCCTCGTGGACTTCTTCTACCAGGGACGCACAAAATTTTCTGTGGAAGCTGGCCGTGCCTTCTAAAGTATTGTTCTTCGGGTGGAAGTTGATAATTAATAGGCTGTCGACGAAGGACTTGTTGTTACGTAGGGGGATTCAGAACTTGGCGACTGATGCAGCCTGCGGTTTATGTTATATTGTTGATGAATCCTTGCCTCATCTTTTCTTCAGCTGTCAAAGAAGTCTCAGCCTGTGGATGAATATCGCAAAATGGTTAGGAACTGAAATCAATTTGCAGGTGCAGGACTTAATGGTCTTTCCTTGGAGATTTCATCTGCTAAATAAGAACATTGACATATATACGGTGGGAGTTATTTGGCTAGCTACCGTATGGAGCATATGGCTTATCCGTAACGACATTGTCTTTAATGAAGCTGTTTTTAGTTTTGATAACTGTTTGTCTGTGATCATATTTAGATCCTGGGCCTGGTTGGGATTAAAGTGTAAACGGCCCGGTTGTATAAACTTTGGTGATTGGCACACTAATCCTATTCTGACTGGTAGGATTTAGTTGTTGTTTTCTCTGTATTTGGAATATCTCTCCTACTCTTACAATACAATTGCTCATTAAAAAAAAATTAATGAGACTTAACTATTCACACTTGAATTCAATAAATCTACATTACAAGTTTGAGTGTCCACATCACTAACCTTTGATCTATACTAGGACCTCACTTTCCCTCATCTATCGAGTCTAACCATGACTCTAATACTAATCATCGGAGAGTCCGTGAAGCGTCGGGAGTGTTAATAGATTAAACATTCAGGATTCAAAAGATCTTGACATCACATATTTATTCAAAACCTTAAGCTAATTAATATAAATCATTTCTCTTATATATTTAGCATTTTCTCTATACCTAGTCAATATAAGAGTTAATAATTCATACATGAATTCAACAATTCTATTTACAAGTTTGGAGAGGAGTGAAAATGTGGGTAGCGAGAGAATGAGATTTGAAAATAAAAATATAAAAATATTTAATATAGTTTAAGAAGATATTTGGTATAGAATGATAAATTAATATGTATGAATAATACATTTAATTTTTAAAATATTATAACAAATAGATTATATTTTTGAAAAAAATAACAAATTACTCCAAAGAACTCTTAGTATAATTTGTGAGAGCATAAATTTTGAGGATTTAATTTTATGAACAAAAACACACCCTTTAACTTTCCACTTAAGCCACTCAATTCATTGTATACATGCTTTCTTTTTTCAATGTCACATCATCTCTTCTTATTCAAACTCAAACAAAATTTAAAAGTTGTTATGAATAGCACACATCAAGGAATGTCTTGCTTCCTTATTTAACACATATTGATTTTTATGCGATGTGGTTAAGTTTTATCTCATGCCAGACACTCCATATTTAACTATCTCCATCATGTCAAAATCAATTTCGGAGAAAAAATGGACAATTGATGTGATTACCGATAGTAAATATTTTGGTATTTTCCATTGCTAATGATATATAAATTAAGGGATAAAGTAGTCCAATAACAATTAAGACTTATCACATTAAATAAGATTGATTATATAGATTAAATTATGTCCCAATAACCTCTTAAAGACCTTGTTTTTAATCAATCCATTAATTACAAGATTGCTCTTAATAATTTTTTTAGATATTCCACTACCTATAGTTCTATAGTTGTTTGACTATAGATTTACTCTTTTTATAACAAAATCTACAAAGTTTATTTTTGTATCCACAAGTCAATTAAATTTATTTTTCACCATCATTTCTACTATAAAGGCCACCTCAATAACCTCTTTAATATTTTCATTCTAATTTTATCTCGTTTACAATACATCCAATGCAACATCATCATCTCAGTTACAATTACTCTATTGTTATAGTATTTCTTTATTGTACAATATAATGGCACATACAATGTCATTGGTTTAACAATTATTAGATAAATTTTCACTTCAGCACAAGTCGTACTTTCTTATTACCGAAAACATCTGAGACCCATGCATTTCAGTTATCTTGCTTGAATTTGATGGTTTATGTGTCTTTCGATTTTTATAGTATTTTGTATTATGGTCTCAAAATATTTAGACAGTATAAATTATGGGAATTATTGATCTCCAACTTTCACCACAAGGTTACAAATGTTTCTACTTTTGCTAAATTTACTTTATTAAAATTATGTTCTGTGCATGACAGATGTTGGACACAAAGTCTTAGATAATGTGTACCACAGAAAACAATTTATAAAAGATTATCATAAACTAAGGAAGTTAAAGTAGAAAACAATAAAGACTACAAGAGAATTGTTAACCCAGTTCAGTGCAACGTCACCTATGTCTAGAGGGATTTAAACCCAAGAAAGAAAACCCACTCTGAATAATATTAGTACAATTAGTCATAAATGAACAAACCTTGTTCAATGCCTACTTCTTAATACTATTTGTGTCTTTCTATTTAGGACCCCCCTGAATATGAGAGTCCTTCTCACTTTCTCTCAATCATTATCCTAGTGATCCACGCTTTCAACAAATTAATGATGTTGAATTACAACCCAACTAACAATCAACCTTTATGTCTTGAATATTCAGCTTAGACTTCTTAAGAGGTTTACATTAAACAACAAGAATACAAATACTCAAAGAACAAAACCCTAGCACACTATATCTTCAATACTTGCGCGTTTTTTTAGTTGGAATGAGTCTTCATATATAGAAAACCATCTGTTGGGCCAAGGCATTTGATTTAAAGCAAACAAATTTGATTTAATGCATATTTAAAATAGATGAAACATTGATTTTCTTATTCATTAAAGTCTACCAAGAGATTTGATCTCATTCAATTTGATTTGGTATTGGATAATCTTTTTAGCCAATCTTCGTTAAACACAAATTCCTAAAGGATACAAAACATAATTGAGAAATCTTATTGGAATCAATCAAAAACACGCTCAGATTAAGTCACTGATTATATCTTCCAAACTAGGGACATATGCTACACACATGTGGAACATCTTGTCCCACATGTTGCCTATTCACAAAATTATCTTGTTTCGCCCATGTTGTTTTATCGAAAGCACTTAACCAAAGGAACAACATTTATATATACTTTGTTCTTCTTGTCTTGCACATATGACTACATAAAATATAGATGGACAATGAATTGTGGAAGTTTGAAAAAATTTGGTTTACAACAAATTCATTTTTAAAAATATAGTTTGAACACATTTTAAGTAAATAGGCAGCGGAAAATCACATGAAAAAAAATAATTAGAAAGTAAAAGAGATAAGGGAAGATACATTGTTATAATTGGAAATGGCCTCACCTAAGGCGATGCATTTAGATCGCCCCATAAGAGGCGATGTTGGAATGTCGCCCAAAGAGAGGTATCTCCTCGTTCAAGGATTTTCCTATTGCCCAATAGTGGGAAACATGGGATAAGACATTTCAAGGGAAGAGAGAAGTCAGGGTCAATATTTGATCCATGACTTCCTAGAAAATATGGATTCAACGGTCTGCCATTGATTGAATGGGAGGTTACCTTTCCCAAGAGAATCACACACCCTAAAGGCCACTATAAATACATCTCATATGTACGAGAAATGACAGATCTTAAACTTAACAGACCTTTAGGCATATAGATCATTACACCCCTAAATGTGTAGCGCTTAACTCACATCTATCACCGCCTATGAAGCTTATAACTAAGAAATCCATTCAACTATATAGCCTCTCATCTCACGTGAGCAAGATTCTACAACCACATAAAACATTGTCGTATAGAGCTTATTGCTGTATTGGCTAAGCCGTAACCACCCACAATTGTTATAAACCTACTACGAGTCTCCCAGCCCTTGCAGGGGGAACACACAAACTTTTTACTTTTTGAACAGTACAATGACACACACCATGGGTGTAGCGGTAAAAATTGTGAGTATAAGCTATTGATTAACTTAACTCATAAAACAAGAGTCATTGCCGCGCTTTTATTATTTCCAAAGGAAAGGGAAAAAGTACGAACAAAACCCTAAGAAGTTCTAAAAACAAGACCAAATAAAAACAGAGACAAGAGTAAGGGGGTTAGTTATTCAAAAGGAAGGTGTTAGCACCCAAAACTTATATGGTACTCCATAGGATCCCTTTGAAATATCTACGCTATTTGGTTTGAAAATGGTTTGTGTGTAAAAGATTGGGGAGGTGAGAAAAGAAGTATTTTTTAATGTTTTTGTGTTTGACAAGACTTCCCGAGTCTCGTGCATACGTACCCACAAAGTGCAATGGAGGATCAAAACCTCGTAGTTCGTGGTAAAAATAACAAGATGGTTTTTTTGGTTCATTTTAAATGAAAAGAAAAGTTGTCATTTTATGGAGAAAACTACAACTAGTCACCCACAAGTATGAGAAAATAACATTTGCATCAACTTGAGATGGAGTATTTTTGCTTGGATTGAAATCAACAAGTCTATCACTCAACATCTAAGTTGAAGATGTCAACAGCTTTAATACAATAGGGATAGGAGAATCACATCTCAACTATGAAGATGACTCATGTCTAAATTATATGAAAAGTTTAAAAGAAAAAATGCACAAAGGCAGAAAAATGATTTGAATGGGTTTTTGTATTTTTTTATGTCTTTTGAATTTGTTTGAATATGCTTAATATGTCTTAGCATTCATTAAGAAAAGATTTTGAAAATGCACTTGACAAAGTCAAGGTTTATTATGAAAGTGGTTCAACTTTGAAAGAAGAAGATTTTTGAAATAGAGAGAAGATTTTGAAAATCTAAGAATGGGAGGAGATGAAGTGACTATCCTATTCCATAAAATAAAAGCTAAGGAAAAAGAAAGATCTAACCAAGAAATAATCAAGCTCCATGACATAAGTCAATCAAGAATTCCCTCCTTTGGATTTAAGCCTCAATCAAGTCAACCAAGCATTAGATGAGATCATAATAACCAAGCTAAGTTCTCAAGAATAACTCAAACCAAAGGTACAAGATGAAGTTTATGATTCAAGATGTCAACTTCCAAGCAAGGGTCAAGATTCCTACTTCTAAGTCCATAACTCCACATCAAAGCATAGGGTAGTGACATCGAGTCCATAAAGTAACTAAGTTTTTTTAGAAGTTTTGATATTTACTAATGTTTTAAGATAAAGTCCAAATGGACAAAAATAAAATAGAGCATAAGTGTTATACCCTACTTTTTAACCCTAAGATCCTATCTCTTTAGGTCAAGCATCTCATGCATAGCTAACCCTTTGGTTGTTGTATTTTTGTTTATTTTTGTCTGCTTTTGAATTAAGGTTCACCTCAAAGGCCTCAAGGGTTTAGCCAATCAAGTCTTGAGGACATCATCGGTAAAGCAAGTCCTCATACACATAAGAGGCTCATTCCCATCAAAGAAACAAGCACAAGATGGTCTCACATTGTGCTCCACAAGGTTTCATTGGTACCTAATCAAGAATTAGGGTTTCCTCAAGGCAAAGTCAACTGCACTCATGGATCTTGGTCAAGAACTAGCCACAAGCCCTAAGACATGATCCAAAACCCATCAAGACACCCATGAAGTCCATATGAGAGGTCCAAGTAACCCAGAGGATGTATTGGTTGGTTGAAGATCAAGTTGGAGTTGCATCTATTCAAGGAAAGTCAATTGTGCCTCTGAAAAGTCAAACTCAAAGAATGAGGCCAATGTTGATCATGACTCATCATCTTGAATGTGCTTCTGATTTTTGAACCAAAGTAAGTCAAGAGGAAACATAAAGTCAAGAAGTTTTAAAGATTAGGGTTTTGGGAAAGATGTTTCTAGGGGTGAGAATCTCCATTTGTATCCATTTTATAACATATATAACTTCTTCATCATTAATCCAATTGGAGCAAATTAACTGTCAAATTGAAGAGGACACAATGTACTTCAAGTTTGAATAAAGAAAAGTGTTCAAGAGATTCATGGATTTAAAGATATAGAGGCTTAAAGTTGAGAAAAATCAAGGATGTGAAATCTTGTACATAGAAATTTTTCTAAGTATAAAATCTCAATTTCATGAACCAATCTTCCAGGGCATTTTTTACCATGATACAAGCTTTGTTTCAATTTTCCTTGGTCATGAAAATTGTATAGTGTTATTCTAGATTTCTTTTGAGTACTAGAAGTCTTCCATTGGATGTGTATAAATCAAGTTATGAAGTCACCAAGTTGAGGTTTTTCACTTGACAAGTTTTGGCAATTTCATGGTCCAATCTTATAGGGCATTTTTCATCATGATACAAGATTTGTTTCAATTTTTCTTGGACATGAAAGTTGTAGATCTCTTTCCAAGCTTTCCATCCATTACTAGAACTTCTCATTTGGACAAATATTCATCAAGTTACAATGCTTTAAAGTTGATGTCATGAATAAGTCAAATCCCTTAACTTAGAATTTTTCTAAGTTTCCATTTGTGACATATTGGTGGACATGTTTTGCATCCCATTTTTCTAATGGATCCATACCTTATTACAAGATGATTCAAAGACAATATTTGTTCTCCCTTCTTCCTAGTTTCCATTGGATTTGAAACCTCATCATTTGGATCAAATTCCCTGGAGTTATGATGATTGTAACGCCCCAGTTTTTGCCAGTTTTATTGTATTGAGTCTTTTTGGATTATTTTATTATTATTTTATTCTAATTTCGACTTTTATGTGAAAATATGTTATTTTCGGCGGGAATATATTTTATCGCGTTTTGGGAACGTTTGCGAGATATTTGAGTGTGGGGGTATTTTGGACATTTCACATTTAATTTCACTAAGTTAGTAAGAAAAGAAAAGAAAAATAGAAATAGAAAGAATAGAAAGAAAAAGAGAGAAAAGAGAAGTAGAGAAGAAGAAAAGAGAAGAGGAAGAAGAAAAGAGAGGAAAAACTTGTGAAGGAAGAAATCAATCTCCCGACTTTCTAGAACACGATTAAATCGGGTAAGGGTGCGAAACTCGGTTATTATATCATTATGTATGATTATGAATGTTTTGTGTGGATGTTTAGGTTGGTTTTCCATATGTTTCCATTTATGCCGTATTGGACGAAATCGATAGAAACCGATGTTTTTACGGTCGAAAAGTCGTATAAATACATGTGTCGGTTGGTTATATGTATGTGAGCTATTGTTTAAAGTTTCATGAAGTTTGGTTATGTTTTGGTTAGTTTTCGTTATGTTTCCGTTGTTTTGTCCGTTTAGGTCGAATTGTAGGAAATCGATAAAAATCGACGGTTTCACGGTTAGAACTCGAAATAAATTACGTAGTAGTATCGAGTGAGGTTAGGTCGTCGTATGTCGTGCTTTTTATTCAATTTGGTGATGTTTGAAAATTCTGGTTTTTGAGAGGTTAAAATTTAATCGAAAAATCGAACGTCGTAGAAATTTCGTTTATGTGTTCTAAATTGTTCTTATGTATTTGGTGGTTGGGCGTATATGTTTATTTCGGTGAAAATGTTCGATTTAGTCGAGTTTCCGGGCATTTTGGAAAAGGGACAGCAAAGGTGTATTTTGAGAAAATCTGGTTTTTGAGGAAAAACAGAGTTATGTATCGATACATAACCCCTATGCATCGATACATACTGTGAAAATTGGGAAAAACAACATTTTCACTACAGCATGTGTCGACACATGCGTGTTATGTATCGATACATGTGGCTTTTTGTATCGATACATAAGCCTATGTATCGATACATACTGTGCTGAACCATAAAAATCTGGTTTTTCGGGGAAACTTCGAAAATTCATATCTCTTGAACCGTAAGTCGGTTTTAACCCCCGTTCGAAGCGTTGGAAAGCTAACGAGATGTTCCTTCTAGGAAAAATAGTTTTGAGGTCTGAACTTGGTCCAATCGGTACAGTTTTTACGAACCGTTTCGTAGTGTCGGGCGTCTGGTTTATGTTTTTGCGTTATTTTGAAATATTCGTATCTTGTTAACCGTTTATCGTATTTAAGAGTTCTTTATACCGAATCGAAGCTGTCGATGAGTACTTTTTGACGATGATAGAAAATATTATTTTTGGCCGACTTTTAGCTGACTTTTCTGAGAAACCGTAAATTGGAATTTTTGAGTTATTTTCTATATTGTGCGATAGGATATGATATGTAACGTATGACTTGTGTGAGGGATGTTTGATGGGTATATGGTGTTGTGGTGAAGGTTTGTAGCCGTTTGGAAAATATGTGCATTGTATTATATGTACTTGAAATGCATGATTTAATGTATGAGTCTTGATTGCCATGGGTCATTATATGACATGCATCATGTTGAAGACATTGTAGATCCCTTTGTGGGTGTAAACAATGCATGAAGACATTGTAAGATCCCTTTGTGGGTGTAAACAATGCAGTTAGACATTGTAGATCCCTTTATGGGTGTAAACAATGCATGTTGAATTGTAGATCCCTTATGGGTGTAAGCAATTGTTGTATTGATCGTGTGCCTATTATAAATGACTAAAAACGATCCATAACGTCGTATGCTTGTTGATAAGTGGTAGCGACGGGGAACATCGTATGCCCGACGGGGAGTTACCCTAAGTAACGAGCGATGATTCCAAGAGTTCCTGGGGGACTAATGGTACCGCATGCATAGAGTCGTTGTGTCGGTCTCTGTGCATTTGCATAATTCATTACATAAATGTTTATGTGTTGAATTTTGAGAAGGATTTGTTATGCATTGGGTTAATGTATATGCTTATGTGATTGATGTGTGAAATGGGTTTAATATGTCTTGTGTTGTTTACAAGTATCGTATTTGTGTGGTGAGAATAATTGTGCATATTTTGCTAAGTGTTTTATAATGATATACAATTATATTATAATCCTGTTTCTCACCCTTCTGCTGTGGTTTAATGCTGTAATGGCATTGCAGATTAGACGCTGGAGGTCTTTTGCGAAGATTAGTGTCTTCGTCCTTTTGTCGTCCCGTCGGCTCTGATATGTAACACGGGTAGTCGGGGTTCGAGTGTAGATGTTTCTTTTAGCTTGTATTTAGTGGCCTTGTATGAATATGTATATGACATACTAATATTTGTGATGACATCAGTTATGGATGTTCCGCTTTAATTCTATAACTGAATGCTGATATTTTGGAACGGAGTTCCTCTGTTTATAAAAACTATCCAGGTGTTATATATCTTTATGAGCAGGTTGTTTTTAGTTCACGTTGATGTGACATCTCTGTTTATATCTAAATGACTTAATCTTTGCTCTGATGTTTTATTTATAAGATTAGTTTATTCCGGTCTTTTTGTACGGGGTATAGAAGGGGTGTTACAATAAGTGGTATCAGAGCTAATGTTTGGTTTGTCCGACCATGTTGTCGTGTCTGTTGTGTCTTGTTGGTCTGTTGCACTCTGTTGAGTGGTTGTTTAACCATAATTTGCTATCGTTGGGAACGTTCAGATTATGGCTGGAAGAGGTGCTGCTGCTATGACTGCGGCCATGCAAGCTATGGCGCAAGCAATGCAGAATTTACCCAATGCTGCGGCGGACGAGGAATCGCGTAGTATGGATAAGTTTCAGAAGAATAATCCACCGAGCTTCAAGGGTACTCATGATCCTGAGGGAGCACAGATTTGGCTGAAGAAGATTGAGAAGATCTTCCGTTTCATTAGGTGTTCCAAGGATCAGAAGGTGCAGTTTGGTACTCATATGTTGGAAAAGGAGGCTGAGGACTGGTGGGCGAATGCTTCTCAGAGGTTTGAGGAGGATGAAATTGTGGTTACTTGGGCTGTGTTCAAAGATGCTTTTCTTGAAAAGTATTTTCCGGAAGATGAGAGAGGTAAAAAGGAAATTGAATTTCTTGAACTGAAGCAGGATAATTCCTCTGTTGCGGATTATGCTGCTAAGTTTGAGGAACTTGTGAAGTTCTGTCCTAATTATAATACGGCTGGTTCTGAGAGGTCAAAGTGTTTGAAGTTTGTGAATGGCTTGAGGCCAGAAATCAAGCAGGGTATCGGTTATCAGGAGATAAGACAGTTTTCAGTGTTGTTGAACAAGAGTCGGATTTTTGATGAAGATAGTAAGGCACGTGCTACTCATTACAAGAATCTGAATGATAGGAAAGGAAAGGGGCAGTTCAGAGGTAGGCCTTATGCTACCCCTGTCGATAAAGGGAAACAGAAGTTTACTTTTGATAGGAAGCCTAGTGGAGGAGGAATGAATTCTTCGGTGAAATGTTATAATTGTGGTGGTTTAGGTCATCGTATATCGGAATGTAAGAGGAATATGAACAAGTGTTCTAATTGTGGTTTGACGGGTCATGTGGCTGCTGATTGTAGGAGGAATGCGATCAAGTGTTATAATTGTGGGGAGAATGGTCACTATAGTACAAAGTGCACGAAATCGAAGCAAGCTCAACCTAGAGGGAAAGTATTTGCATTGGCGGGAGCTCAGCCTACTAATGCAGATCGTTTGATCAGAGGTACTTGTTTTTTTAATAGTAATCTTTTAATTGCTATTATTGATACTGGAGCGACTCATTCATTTATTTCGATTGATTGTGCGAAACGTTTGAATTTGGTGTTGTCTAAGATGGATGGAGAGATGGTTATCGATACTCCAGCTTCGGGGTCGGTAACTACTTCTTTCGTTTGTTTAAGTTGTCCTTTGACAATTTTTGGTAGAGATTTTGTGATGGACTTGGTATGTTTGCCATTGAAGGGTTTGGACGTGATTCTGGGAATGAACTGGTTAGAGTTCAATCGTGTTCATCTTGATTGTTATCTTAAGCGGGTGAGATTTCCTTCTCTTGAAGAAGAAAGGGAATCTGGTTTCTTATCTACCAAAGAGTTGAAGAAACTTTTGGCGGAGGAAGCTCAGTTGTTTGGATTGTTTGCATCGTTGTCTGTGGAGAGTCAAGTTGCAATTGGAAGTTTTCCTGTTGTGTTTGATTTTTAGGAGGTGTTTCCGGATGATTTTTCAGATGTGCCGCCAGAAAGAGAGGTGGAGTTTTCTATAGACCTAGTTCCTGGTACTAGACCTGTATCTATGGCACCATATCGGATGTCAGCATCTGAGTTGGTGGAGTTGAAAAGACAATTGAGTGAGTTGTTAGAAAAGAGGTTTGTAAGGCCTAGTGTATCACCTTGGGGTGCTCCTGTTTTGTTGGTCAAAAAGAAAGATGGAAGTATGCGTCTGTGTATCGATTATCGGCAGTTGAATAAAGTGACGATTAAGAACAAGTATCCACTTCCAAGGATCGATGACTTGATGGATCAACTAGTGGGTGCAAGTGTGTTTAATAAGATTGATTTGAGGTCAGGATACCATCAGATTCGGGTTAAAGAGGAGGATATTCAGAAGACGGCCTTTAGGACACGATACGGACATTACGAGTTTTCTGTGATGCCGTTTGGGGTTTCTAATGCGCCGGGTGTGTTTATGGAGTATATGAATCGTATATTCCATGAGCATTTAGATCATTTTGTTGTTGTTTTTATTGATGACATTTTGGTTTATTCTAAGTCACAGGAGGAACATGCGGAACATTTGCGTATTGTGTTGCAGATTCTGAAGGAGAAGAAACTTTATGCCAAACTGTCCAAGTGTGAGTTCTGGTTGTCAGAAGTGAGTTTTCTTGGGCATGTGATTTCAGGTAATGGTATTGCTGTGGATCCATCCAAAGTAGAGGCAGTTCTACAATGGGAGGCTCCTAGATCTGTTACTGAAATTCGAAGTTTTCTGGGTTTGGCTGGATATTACCGGAGGTTTATCGAAGGTTTTTCCAAGTTGGCACTTCCGTTGACTCAACTGACTTGTAAGGGTAAGGCATTTATTTGGGATATTCAATGTGAAGAAAGTTTCAACGAGCTGAAGAAGAGATTGACTACAGCTCCGATTTTGATCTTACCGAATCCTAATGAATCGTTCGTTGTGTATTGTGATGCATCTCTAATTGGTTTAGGTGGTGTTTTGATGCAAGATGGTAAGGTGGTTGCTTATGCTTCGAGGCAGTTACAAGTTCATGAGAAGAATTATCCTACTCACGATTTGGAATTAGCTGCGATGGTTTTTGTATTAAAGATTTGGAGGCATTATCTCTACGGTGCTAGATTCGAAGTCTTTAGTGATCATAAAAGTTTAAAATACTTGTTTGATCAGAAAGAGTTGAATATGAGGCAACGGAGATGGTTGGAACTTCTGAAGGACTATGACTTTAGCTTGAATTACCATCCTGGTAAGGCTAATGTGGTAGCTGATGCTTTGAGTCGGAAATCTTTGCGTATATCTGCTTTGATGGTGAAAGAGTGGGAACTTCTGGAACAATTTCGAGACTTGAGTTTGGTTTGTGAGCTTTCACATGAGAGTGTGAAGCTTGGTATGTTAAAGATCACTAATGATTATCTGTTGTCTGTTATAGAGAAACAGAAGTTGGACTTGAAACTTGTTGATTTGTTGCTTGTTGGAAATCAAGAAGTGAACGGTGACTTTAAAGTGGATGATCAGGGTATTTTGAGATTCCGTGGTAGAATTTGTATACCGGATGATGCAGAGTTGAAAAAGATGATTCTTGAGGAAGGACACCGGAGTAGTATGAGTATACATCCTGGGGCTAATAAGATGTACCAAGATTTGAAGAAAATATTTTGGTTGTCTGGTTTGAAACGAGATGTGGCTCAGTTTGTTTATGCGTGTTTGACTTGTCAGAAGTCGAAAGTGGAACATCAAAGGCCTGCAGGATTAATGCAACCGTTGGATATTCCGGAGTGGAAATGGGATAGTATTTCTATGGATTTTGTGACGGGTTTGCCTAATTCTCCGAGTAGGCATAATGCTATTTGGGTGATCGTGGATAGACTAACTAATTCGGCGCATTTCATTCCGATTGATATCAGTTATTCTAAGGAGCGTTTGGCTGAGATTTATATCAGCGTGGTTGTGAAGTTACATGGCGTCCCGTTGAGTATTGTTTCTGATCGTGACCCGAGGTTTACTTCCAGATTTTGGGAAAGTTTGCAAAAGGCGTTAGGTTCTAAGCTGAGATTGAGTTCTACTTATCATCCGCAGACTGATGGTCAGACGGAGAGAACAATTCAGTCATTGGAAGATTTACTGAGATCTTGTGTTCTTGAGCAAGGTAGAGTATGGGACAGTTTTCCTTCATTGATCGAGTTTACGTATAATAACAGTTTCCATTCTAGTATCGGAATGGCACCTTTTGAGGCACTTTATGGAAGAAGATGTCGAACACCTTTGTGTTGGCATGAATCTGGTGAAAGTGCAGTAGTTGGACCTGAGTTAGTTCAAAAAACGACAGAAAAGGTGAAACTTATTCGAGAGAAGATGAAAGCTTCTCAGAGTAGGCAAAAGAGTTATCATGATAAAAGGAAAAGAGATCTTGAGTTTCAAGCGGGTAATCATGTGTTTTTGAGGGTTTCGCCGGTGACTGGTGTTGGACGTGCTTTGAAGTCGAGGAAGCTTACTTCACGTTTTATTGGTCCATATCAGATATCCGAAAGAGTTGGTGCAGTGGCTTACAGGATAGCATTGCCACCAAATCTTTCGAATCTACATGATGTTTTCCATGTTTCACAGCTACGGAAGTATGTTCCAGATCCGTCTCATGTGATTCCGATGGATGAGGTTGAGGTAAGAGATAATCTTATGGTTGAGGTTTTACCGGTGAGGATTTTAGATCGCGAGTTGAAAAGGTTAAGAGGCAAGGAGATTGCACTTGTGAAAGTGGCGTGGGGAGGCGCTGCTGAGGGCAATTTGACTTGGGAATTGGAAAGTCGGATGCGGGAGTCGTATCCGGAGTTGTTTGTATCAGGTATTATTTTCGAGGACGAAAATTTCTAAGTGGGGGAGAGTTGTAACGCCCCAGTTTTTGCCAGTTTTATTGTATTGAGTCTTTTTGGATTATTTTATTATTATTTTATTCTAATTTCGACTTTTATGTGAAAATATGTTATTTTCGGCGGGAATATATTTTATCGCGTTTTGGGAACGTTTGCGAGATATTTGAGTGTGGGGGTATTTTGGACATTTCACATTTAATTTCACTAAGTTAGTAAGAAAAGAAAAGAAAAATAGAAATAGAAAGAATAGAAAGAAAAAGAGAGAAAAGAGAAGTAGAGAAGAAGAAAAGAGAAGAGGAAGAAGAAAAGAGAGGAAAAACTTGTGAAGGAAGAAATCAATCTCCCGACTTTCTAGAACACGATTAAATCGGGTAAGGGTGCGAAACTCGATTATTATATCATTGTGTATGATTATGAATGTTTTGTGTGGATGTTTAGGTTGGTTTTCCATATGTTTCCATTTATGCCGTATTGGACGAAATCGATAGAAACCAATGTTTTTACGGTCGAAAAGTCGTATAAATACATGTGTCGGTTGGTTATATGTATGTGAGCTGTTGTTTAAAGTTTCATGAAGTTTGGTTATGTTTTGGTTAGTTTTCGTTATGTTTCCGTTGTTTTGTCCGTTTAGGTCGAATTGTAGGAAATCGATAAAAACCGACGGTTTCACGGTTAGAATTCGAAATAAATTACGTAGTAGTATCGAGTGAGGTTAGGTCGTCGTATGTCGTGCTTTTTATTCGATTTGGTGATGTTTGAAAATTCTGTTTTTGAGAGGTTAAAATTTAATCGAAAAATCGAACGTCGTAGAAATTTCGTTTATGTGTTCTAAATTGTTCTTATGTATTTGGTGGTTGGGCGTATATGTTTGTTTCGGTGAAAATGTTCGATTTAGTCGAGTTTCCGGGCATTTTGGAAAAGGGACAGCAAAGGTGTATTTTGAGAAAATCTGGTTTTTGAGGAAAAACAGAGTTATGTATCGATACATAACCCCTATGCATCGATACATACTGTGAAAATTGGGAAAAACAGCATTTTCACTACAGCATGTGTCGACACATGCGTGTTATGTATCGATACATGTGGCTTTTTGTATCGATACATAAGCCTATGTATCGATACATACTGTGCTGAACCATAAAAATCTGGTTTTTCGGGGAAATTTCGAAAATTCATATCTCTTGAACCGTAAGTCGGTTTTAACCCCCGTTCGAAGCGTTGGAAAGCTAACGAGATGTTCCTTCTAGGAAAAATAGTTTTGAGGTCTGAACTTGGTCCAATCGGTACAGTTTTTACGAACCGTTTCGTAGTGTCGGGCGTCCGGTTTATGTTTTTGCGTTATTTTGAAATATTCGTATCTTGTTAACCGTTTATCGTATTTAAGAGTTCTTTATACCGAATCGAAGCTGTCGATGAGTACTTTTTGATGATGATAGAAAATATTATTTTTGGCCGACTTTTAGCCGACTTTTCTAAGAAACCGTAAATTGGAATTTTTGAGTTATTTTCTATATTGTGCGATAGGATATGATATGTAACGTATGACTTGTGTGAGGGATGTTTGATGGGTATATGGTGTTGTGGTGAAGATTTGTAGCCGTTTGGAAAATATGTGCATTGTATTATATGTACTTGAAATGCATGATTTAATGTATGAGTCTTGATTGCCATGGGTCATTATATGACATGCATCATGTTGAAGACATTGTAGATCCCTTTGTGGGTGTAAACAATGCATGAAGACATTGTAAGATCCCTTTGTGGGTGTAAACAATGCAGTTAGACATTGTAGATCCCTTTGTGGGTGTAAACAATGCATGTTGAATTGTAGATCCCTTATGGGTGTAAGCAATTGTTGTATTGATCGTGTGCCTATTATAAAGGACTAAAAACGATCCATAACGTCGTATGCTTGTTGATAAGTGGTAGCGACGGGGAACATCGAATGCCCGACGGGGAGTTACCCTAAGTAACGAGCGATGATTCCAAGAGTTCCTGTGGGACTAATGGTACCGCATGCATAGAGTCGTTGTGTCGGTCTCTGTGCATTTGCATAATTCATTACATAAATATTTATGTGTTGAATTTTGAGAAGGATTTGTTATGCATTCTGTTAATGTATATGCTTATGTGATTGATGTGTGAAATGGGTTTAATATGTCTTGTGTTGTTTACAAGTATCGTATTTGTGTGGTGAGAATAATTGTGCATATTTTGCTAAGTGTTTTATAATGATATGCAATTATATTATAATCCTGTTTCTCACCCTTCTGTTGTGGTTTAATGCTGTAATGGCATTGCAGATTAGACGCTGGAGGTCTTTTGCGAAGATTAGTGTCTTCGTCCTTTTGTCGTCCCGTCGTCTCTGATATGTAACACGGGTAGTCGGGGTTCGAGTGTAGATGTTTCTTTTAGCTTGTATTTAGTGGCCTTGTATGAATATGTATATGACATACTAATATTTGTGATGATATCAGTTATGGATGTTCCGCTTTAATTCTGTAACTGAATGCTGATATTTTGGAACGGAGTTCCTCTGTTTATAAAAACTATCCAGGTGTTATATATCTTTATGAGCAGGTTGTTTTTAGTTCACATTGATGTGACATCTTTGTTTATATCTAAATGACTTAATCTTTGCTCTGATGTTTTATTTATAAGATTAGTTTATTCTGGTCTTTTTGTACGGGGTATAGAAGGGGTGTTACAATGATCAAAAGAGGTGTTCACGCATAGGGTTTGTAACAAGACATTATGTTGTTTTCATGCACATAATGCATATTACTTGTCATGTCTCATGTAACACTTGAAATTCTAATTATTGTTTCTTGGCTCTTGATGTAATTCACGCGCATGAATTATGCTACATTTTTCTGAACTTTGCTAGAAAAGGGATATTTCTTGTATGATAAGAATAAAGCACCATATGTTATTTCCATGCAAAGAAGGTGGGATGAGTTTATGCAGTAAACTTGCTGCTCTACCCTCTTTTCATGCTGATACCATGAGCATGCTAAGGGACCTCTACACAACGTGACAAATTATCTACCAACCATGTCTTGTACGAATCAAACCATCCCTCTTTTCCCTCCTATTTTTCAAATTTCACCAAAAGTTAACCACTTGTTTTTACCTCAGTAACTAAGACCTCAGTTGGAGAAAAACCTTGGGTATATAATCTAAAAAACCCTAGCAGAGAAGGGGCAGCCAGAAAAACCTAACCCTCACTTTTTTTTCAAAGAAACATACTCACTCGAACCATAGCTTGGAGGTTGTTTTTTTTCCATTCCTTTATCTTTTGTGGTCTGCTGAGAAGGTTTGGAGACTGAGGGAGAGCTGTAAGGTTTGCTTGCACGTCGGGAGAATACTCATCAAAACTTCAAGTTTGGTAACATTCCCTTCTCTTATATTTGCGTTCTATGCACTCATTCACTCCATGATTTACACTTTTGACCTCCTGAAATGATGTAGATTACATTGGGCATGGTGTTGTTCTTGTTTATGTTGATGTCAGTTTGTGTGGCTCCACCTAGATCTTTGTTTTCACGTGCTTAAAGTTTTTGAAACTACAAACAAAACTCATATTTGGATTCTATGTGAGAAAACGAACCAAACCATGCCTTTTTTCGTTGTTTTTATTGCTGTTGTTTTTGGAGCACAGGTGAGGTCATCGGGGAAGATGACCGGAGCCCTAGCTCCGGCATCCCCTGTAGCGCTGAGGTGTCTTCCCTTTGACTTTTGACTGGACAATATTTTCGCGTGAAATGGCCACTTCTGCTGACTGGATTAATGAATCCAGATGGATGTGGTGTGTGTATTGAGACTTGGTTCTTACGTGGACTATGCATCATGGACGTTCCTTTTTTAAATGTTTCTTTTAATAAAGATAAAGGGTCCTCGTTGCTTTGTTTCTGAAGCGCATGATCAAGATCAAAGGGACCAGCTTTCCTGGAGTCCCACCGTGAAACCCAAGGGATGGTCAAAGTTAGATTGGACTCTGACTTAATGGGCTTATGTATTTTAGCTTTTCGCACCCCTCTATCTATGCCCCATTTCTATTTCTTTCTTTTTCTTTTCTTTTTTTCTGTTTGTTTATCTTTTATTAAAAATACTTTTTCTCATCAAAAAATCCCAAAAAAAATTAATAATTATATTTTAATGTCTTATTTAATTTTATAAAATTTTTAATTTCTTTTTTTATTTTATTTTGATATTTATTTCTTATTTTATGAGTCAAAGTCTTGTTTTTAACCTAGTCTTGAACTCTTGCCTTGAAAAAGTTCCTTCCTAATGGTTTCTTGAGCTAGTTTTATAGTGTGTCTGAGTACACATTATGGGGTTGTTTTGAGGGTGTTTTCTGGTCTTGAAAGAAGTTATTTGGCTTGGTTTCTATTTGCTTATTCTTGACCCTCGATTCATACTCGATCCCTTTTGTATCTCATCTTGATGATTGGTTTTGGGATAGTTCTTGTGCTTTTCTTTGAACAAACTTTCACACACACACACACACACACATTTGAATGTCTAAGCATGAGTTTGAATTCTGGTTGGAGATTTGTTCACTCATTTTTCTATTTTTAAAACACCATGCTAATGTGACCACCTTTTACTCGTGTTTTGAGCTAGTTTTGACCTAATTTATTGGGAACACTCCTCGAGGTGTCTTGTGGTTTAAGTGTGTGTTTGTTCATGGTTTGAATAACATGTTTCATTTCTGAATTTAGGGTTCTAAGGTGCATTTTCTTGTCCATTTGATCATTTATGCATGATTTGTTTGTTTTGAATCATTCCATGATGTTTTTGACTTGTCATTTGTATACATCCTTGCTCATGCCTATGAGTGATCCATATTGATGTTTATCTTGACATGTTGATGTTTAAAATGAAGTTCATGAGTTGTTGATGCTGCTGGCCCTTTGGTTTGTGAGCCATAAGTTTCTTCTTGAACTTCCTCTTTCATTTGTCTTTGAATGGTGAAACTTGTAACAAGTTTGTTTGATGTTTTAGTGCCTGTTTAGTTTAATTCATGAGCATGTTTACATGTTGAATATGGTATGATATACTTGCTGCCCATTTATGCTATGTCATCTCCTTTTGGTCCTTGACTTTGGTCCTTTGACTCTTATGCACCTTCACTTTGAGACTTCCCCTTTCCAACACTTGTTTTACAAGTAGTTGTTCCTTATTCCAAAGGGAGGTTTACTTTGTTGACTCTTTAGTCATCTTCTAGATAGTTTAGACTTCTTTTTAGGCTTGATCCTTATTTCCTCTTAGGATAGTTTCCTTTTAAGATAGTTTCCCCTTTAGGATAGTTTCCCTTAGGATGTTTAACTTTGACAACTCATAGTTAGTCTTCCCTTTTCTCCCATGAGAGGAGTAGACATGAGTCATCCCTAGTTGAGATGTAATTCTTCTACCCCATGACATAGCTAAGAAAGTTGTAGATTCTTTTCACTTGAGAGAGGTATGTGGCTTAGTCGCCGATCCGATATCCGAGTCAGAGCCATTCTCTTAATGTGAATCAAGATCCATCTTCCACGTGTTTGTAGTGGTTTCAGTTGAGTTTTCCCTTAAGATGACGACTAGTCTCTTCTCCTAAACCAATCAACAAACCCTTTGTTTTCCTTTATTGAGGGGAACTGCGAGTTCTATGATTCTTTTAAACAAGATACGTAGACACGAGATGCGACGTCTTGGCGAGCACACTTAGTGTAGATACCCCTAGGTCTTTTATTTTCACCCTTAGCAAACAAAAAAAATAGATAACACAGTAAAACAAGAGGTTCCTGTAGAGTACTACAGATACTTAAGATGCTAGCACCTTCCCTAGGTATAACCAACCCCCGAACCTTAGATCTCTTGCATTGCTTTGCATTGCAATTAGGGCTTTCGATCTTTCCCCGTTCCTTTGGATAAATCAAAGACCGGTGGTGAATTAAGATTTGCGATTCAAGTTAAATTAATAGCTTAGTATACGATTCTTACCGCGACAGAAATGGCGACTTCACTGGGGAATTCTTCCCTAAGAGGGTTACACCTATCTTGTTTTATATGTGTTATTTGTTTTGTATACTTGTATATTTGTATATTTGTGTACTCGTATATTTGTATATATCTGTCTGCTAGGGTTTTTCTGTTTGGCATGGTTGTTACTATGAGTGGTCAGGATAAGTCCTAACATGGACTTGAGAGCATACATATGATAGGATAGTGGATATAGTCAAGGTGACTTCGAGGGAGTAATCCCAAAGGAGTTGACTTGAGATTCCATACTCAGTTGAGGCCCTCTCGAGGGTGGTATATGTTGAACGAGCAATCGTGAATGCATTGCCACTTTCGACCTAGGAGCCCGTGATGCGGATGACCTTTAGTTACCTTATTACCCCACTTGGCCTTTTAGGATGTAGTGAGATGACTCTTGGGAGTAATCCTGAAATGGTTGATATGCGATACTACACTCAGACGGGACTCTCTTGAGAATATTATTGACTACCAAGTAACTGGGAAATCGATAATATCTGAAAGATGGGTTGTTAACTCTGAGAACTTTTTAGAACCCTATTCCGCATATCATAAACCCATAGTACATACCTCTTGGGATGGGTTAACCATGGCTACATGCTCGTGATCTCCAAACCTAGACCCTCCTTTCTTGTTGAGTGTGTTTATCTGTATATGTGTGTTTTGTGTGTCGCATACATTCATCCATGCATCTTTCACCATGCCATCTTCAAGGAACTAAATTTTGTTTTGCAAACCTTATAAGATGGATTTTGGGAGAAGAAGAACGCAGAAGTATACCTTCAAAAGTCCTAAGTTGGAAAATTTAAGGAAACTGGGGGAATTGATCAAGGATCCTTCAACATTCAAAGACAAGTATGGGAAGATTTTCTCCTTGATGAAATTCAGGATGATAGATGGGATGCTTTCTGCTCTCGTGCAGTTTTATGACCCACTATACCATTGCGTCACTTTCCTCGATTACCAGTTAATGCCTACTTTAGATGAATATTCTATCTTGGTTGGGATTCCTATCTCTTCAAGTTCCCCTTACTCTGGTTTGGAAGGTACACCTAGTGGGAAAGATATTGCAGAAGCCACTCACCTTAAGTTATTAGACATCAAGGACAATATGGTTACTAAAGGGGGAATTTCTGGCTTACCTCCTAAGTTTCTGATAGAGAAAGCTCGGTATTATGGCTCTTCTCCTATATGGACTTTTTCTCTTTCCAAACATCGACGACTTCGTTGACATGGATGCGATCAAGATCTTCATTCTTGGGAATCCAGTCCCGACTCTACTCGCCGATGTTTACCATTCCGTGCACCTAAGGAATTCTCATGGGGGCGGAATGGTAACTTGTTGTGCTACCTTGTTGTATAAGTGGTTTATTTCGCATTTGCCTCGCTCAACAACGTTTTGGGATCTTAAGGATGAACTTCTTTGGTCACAGAAAATTATGTAACTCACACATATTGATATTAAGTGGTATAATCCTACACTTGAAGGGATGGCTATGATTGACAACTGTGGTGATTTCCCCAACGTGTCTCTTCTTGGTACAAAAGGGTGTATAAGCTACAATCCGGCCTTAGATCGTCGCCAACTCGATTATTCTATGAAGGATAAGTCGAGTAATATCTACTTGGAAGGACTATTCATCAAAGAAAATGAGGACCTCACACTCAAGGAGAAGATCGTGCACGCCTGGCGTCACGTGCATAAGAAAGGAATGACTGCTTTAGGGAAACCTGAGTGCACTGCTTTAGAGTCTTATACCCGATGGGTGCAAGAAAGGGTCGTCAATTTGAAGATGCCCTATTCCCGTCATGAGCCTATCGATTTGGCTCCCAGAGACCCTGTTCTGATCATCATGAGCAATGAAGAAGAATTGAAGGTTAATTTGGCTAAAGCGGAGCGGGAGAGAGATGCTTGGAGGAACAAGTATAAAATCATCAACTATGACATGGGTGAGCTTCAGAAGATCCACAAGCAAAAGGAAGAAGAGTCTGCCAAGAAGAGGAAGATACAAGGGGATTTATTTTCCCCTAACATACCGTCAGTGCCTGCTATCAATTCTAATACTCCTCCCACTTCTGGAACGTGGAAGCTATACATGGATAAGCTTGCTCTTGAGAAGGCGAAGATGCAAGAAGAGATTAAGAGGCTTATGAAGAAGTTTCTTGAAGGAGAGGGATCCTCTCATCAGATGACCTAGGACCTAGTTTCCTTTTATTTGTACTTTTCATTTTATGTGACTTTTGAAGGTGTAATCCTTTTTGTAATCTTAAAAGTTTATCATTAATGAAATGAGATTCCCTTTTGACTTCGAAACGTGTTCCCCGTCCGATATTGTTTGCCAATATAATCTTGAGTTCCTTGATTTGTGAATGTTATTCGCATTGCATCTTGCATTTTTTTGCTAACCCTATCAAGGAACTGAAAACTTGTTTTACAGACACTGTAAGATGGATTTTGGAAAGAGAGGCACTTGGCCATACACCTTCAAGGTTCCAAATGTTGAGCAACTAAAGGAACTAGGAGAACTGATTGAGGACCCATTGGCTTTCTCAGAAAGGCATGGAAGAATTCTCCCGCTGTTGAAGCTTCAAAGGGCTGATAGACTGTTAGAGACGCTGGTTCAGCTCTACCATCCCATTTATCATTGCTTCGTATTCCCTAATTACTAGTTGATGCCGACCTTGGAAGAATACTTTGCTTTGATGGGTCTCCCTATCAACGAATTCCCTCCATTCTCTAGACTAGAAGATGAACTCAGTGAGAAGGATATTGCATGAGGAACAAGCCTAAGGTTATCTGACTTTCGAGCCCACATTACTATCAAGGGAGGGCTTTCTGGTTTTCCTGCTCAGTTCTTGTTTGAGAAGGCTCGGTATTTTGCTGATAGGAAGAACAATGTGCTCTTTGAGTCCATCTTCGCATTGTTGGCTTATGGACTATCTTATTTCCCAACATCGAAGACTTTGTCGACGTCAATGCCATCCAGATTTTTATGCTCAAGAATCCCGTTCCTACCCTGTTGGTCGATGCCTATCATGCCATTCACTCAAAGATTCTGCGAGAAGAAGGACAGATCGTTTGTTGCGTGGCTCACCTTTATAGGTGGTTTATTTCACACCTACCAAGGAACGCAACCTTTTGGGATGTGAAGGACAGTTCAATATGGTCCAAGAGACTCATGAAGCTTACCCATTCAGATATCGAGTGGTATGATCCTGTATATGGGGGGATTATTATGATTCACAGCTGTGGGGACTTCCCCAATGTTCCTCTTCTTGGCACAAAGGGATGCATCAGTTATAACCCCGTTCTCGCTCGCCGACAACTTGGTCACCCAATGGATGAAGAACCTGATCCTAGCAACTTGACAAGACTTTTCCTTGAAGAGGGGGAAAATCCTGAGCTTAAATCCAAAATTGTGCGTGCTTGGCATCGCATAAACAAACAAGGAAGGAATGCATTAGGAAACCCTAATTGTAGTGTCACCGAAGCTTGCTTGGAGTGGGCCAGTGGAACAGCTCTCATGAGGAGGATGCCTTATTGCGTCATAAGTTTCCTGTAATCCATACAAGTGAAGAGTTGAAGATGAAGAAGGCATTGGAGGAGCTGACCCTTGAAAAATCAAGGATGCAAGAACAGATTGACAAACTCATGAAGGAACTCCTGGGAGGAGAAGGACCGTCATTGAATGTATAAAATTATTAGTTCCTTTTATGTTGTATTTTTGTTTGCTTATGTAATGGACCTAGGGGGGTGTACCGCTTATTTTGTAAAACTTGCAAGTTGATAAATGAAATGAGCCTGTTTTAAGACGTATCCTCAATTTCTATAATGTTTGCAAATACATTTTTTGAGTTCCTTGATTCGTCTCTGCATCGCATTTGCATACATCATTTGCATTGCATCTTTGCATTTCAGGTTCTCACCCTTACTTCTTCTTTAGAGAGACAAGCTGAATAACAGATATAACACCAGAGCCGGTCACTAGAAGAGGATGGATCAACTCGAGCAGGAAAATATAGCACTCCGCGAAGAAGTTACAACCTTGAGAGAGAGTTTGGAGAGGCTGAATGGAATGATGAAAGCATTAGCGGTTGCTCAGAATCAGTTGTCGCATAATTCGCAAGACCAGATTCAAAGGACCGTTATCTCAGAGATTGTCTCCGTGCCGATCCCAGCGGCTCCCATCAGTGAACCTCAGTATACCATGCCTCCTGATTTTCCTGGGGAATGCCACCTTATTTAACTCCTGCTGGCTATCGTCCACTAGTTCCTGAAACTCCTTCTGTAACTGCTGTTATGACAATTCCACCTCCTGTGATGAACACTGTCCCATATCAGATGGAAGAGCTTGTCTTCCACACCGCATCAAGTGAGAGTGTCGGATTTGACGCGAGGATGGATGAATTTCAAGATAAATTCCTAGAAATGCAAAAAGAGATCAAAGCCCTTAGAGGAAAAGACTTGTTTGGAAAAGGTGCTTCTGACATATGTTTGGTTCCAAATGTTAAAGTTCCTCGAAAGTTCAAGGTATCTGATTTTGAGAAATACAAGGGCAACATTTGTCCTCAGAGCTATCTCATTATGTACGCCCGTAAGATGTCAGCACAGACAGATAATGATCAGTGGTTGAGCCATTATTTCTAAGATAGTTTGACTAGTGCGGCCCTCAAGTGGTATATGGGGCTAGAAAATCTGAAGATCCATACTTTCAACGATCTCTGCGATGATTTTATTAGACAGTACAAATATAATGTCGATATGGCACCGGATATGGATCAACTGAGGGCTATGACCCAAAAGGAAAGAGAAAATTTCAAAGAGTACGCCCAACGCTGGCGCGAGGTAGCTACTCAGATTGTACCACCCCTTGAAGAGAAGGAAATGACCAAGATTTTCTTGAAGACTCTGAGTCCCTTTTTCTATGAGAGAATGGTAGCCAGCGCTCCGAGCGACTTTAGTGAAATGGTAAATATGGGGATGCGCTTGGAGGAAGGAATTCGTGAAGGTAGGTTGACAAAAGAGGCTGGTACTTCCGGTAATGTGAAGAAGCATGGAAGTAATTTTGTAAATAAGAATGAACAAGATGTGAGTGCCATACACCATCTTCGGCCCCGGAGGAGAAACCCGCAACACCAACAGTCGCAACATGTTGCAGTAGTGACACTGGTTTTTAACACTCCAGTTTATCAGCCACATTTTGTACAACCATATCAACTAGTTCAATCAGTTCAACCAGCTCAACAAGAACAACAACAACCACAACGTGCTCAAAATCAATAGCCTTTGCAGCAGGCTCGACCATAATTCAACAACCAAAATCGTGCAAGGAGAATTCCAGATTTTGATCCCATTCCAATGTCCTATGCTGATTTGTTTACATCTTTGCTACATAAGGGGAATATCCAGACCAAATCTCCACCTGAGGTTCCTAAAGGTATCCCTTTTTTGTATAAATCTGATCAGTTCTGCCCGTACCATCAAGGTGCACCCGGACACAATATCGAAAATTGTATTGGTTTGAAAGCGGATGTCCAAAGATTGGTTAAGTGTGGAATCCTTTCAAAGATTCTAACCCAAATGTGAAAGCTAATCCTCTTCCATCACATGGATCATCCAGTGTTAACATGATTGGGTCCTTTAACAAGAATGTTGTGTTTGATGTCAAAGATATTCAAGGATCCTTGGTGAAGATGCATGAAGGTTTGTCTGAGATGTTTTCCTTTGACCGTGAGGGTCATGATTATGCTGTATATCTGGCTTGTCCTAATGATTCACGAGGATGTGAGCTCATAAAAGAATATATTCAAGATTTGTTGGACTGAAAGGTTATACAATCACCCGTGATGGAGGTCCTATTAATAAGAATGAGAATGAAGAAGAAGAAGTCTTGGTGATAGTACCTCACTTTAACGAAGTGGAACGCATTGAGATTGTTTATGACAGTAGGAAGTATGCTCTAACTTCTATAGTCATTAATGTTCCTGACCCTACTCCTTATGCCACCAACAAAGCAGTCCCTTACAGGTACAACGCTACTATGATGGAAAATGGGAAAGAAGTACCCTTGCCTATACAGCCGTCAGTCGTTAGTATTGCTGGCATCAGTAGAATAACTAGAAGCAGTCGTGTTTTCTATACAACACCTCCAAAGGATAAGGACATTTCTGTTGAGAAGCCGGTTGTAAGTGATTCAACTCTAGGGCAGTCTAGTGGGACTAATTCTTCCTCCAAAGCTGATGAATTCTTGAAGATGATCAAGAGGAGCAAGTATAAGATCGTAGACCAACTTCTGCAGACTCCTTCGAAGATTTTTGTGCTGCAACTACGGATAAGTTCTGAGGCCCACATGGAGGCTTTACAGAATGTCCTTGACCAAGCCTATGTTGATCATGACATGACAAACGATCAGTTCGATGGGATTATAGGCAACATCACTTCATTAATAATCTTAGTTTCTGTGAAGAAGAGCTCCCGGAAGAAGGGAAGAAGCATAATATGGCATTGCATATTTCGATGAACTGTATGGATGACGCATTATCTAGTGTGTTAGTTGACACTGGCTCATCATTAAATGTGATGCCAAAGATTACTCTCTCAAGATTGTTCTACTAAGGAGCACCTCTGAGGCCTAGTAGTATTGTTGTAAAGGCTTTTGATGGATCAAGGAAGACGGTCATTGGAGAAGTTGTTTTACCTATGACTATTGGTCCCCATCTTTCTGAAATCACATTCCAAGTCATGGATATTCGTGCTGCCTACAGTTTCCTGCTGGGCAGGCCATGGATACATTATGCTGGGGCGGTCACGTCTACGCTACACAAAAAATTTAAGTTTGTTAATGAAGGGAAATTGGTCACGGTCTGTGGAGAGGGGGCTCTAGTAGAGAGTCATCTTTCTTCCTTTTTATATATTAATGATGTTGAAGAAATAGGAACCCAGTTCCAAGCTCTTTCGATTGATATTGGTAGTGCTAAGAAGAGCAGGGCTTCTATTTCATCTTTCAAGGATGCACAGCGCGTCGTGGAAAGTGGTTCCCATGAAAGGTGGGGGCAAGTGATATCAGTTTCTGGAAACAAAAATTAAAAGAGTCTTGGGTTTTCAGGTCCCAGTTCTGACGAGCCTTCCACGGGAAATATGATTATTCTACCCATTGAAGATGTTTTTCATAGCGGAGTAGTTATTCATCCATCAAGGGTTAATGATATAACTGAAGAAGACGACTATGAAGGGTACATACCATTCGGCTCTGAAAGTGATTGCATCCCTGCTAAAGATTGGGAGCCTTATCTGGAGGATCCTGGGTATGGGTCTAAGACTGAAGATGCTTACTGTCTTTTCTATTCTCCTCGGTCAAGACAGGAAGGCCCTGAGTATAAAGCCTGTGCAATTATAGAAGACGAGTCTGATGAAGATCAACCCAACTTTGTGACGCATGGAGTGGTTGCTCAGAATTGGAGTGTTGTTAACATTCCTGTTGTAGTCCATTTATCAAAGTAATTTTTTTTGCTATGTTTTTTATAGCTCTTCGCTCTGCCCAAGGAGAAAGAGTTTATTGTGTGGGGTTATTTTCATAATTCCCTTTGCTCTACCCAAGGCAAAGGGGATTTTGTGTTAGGGCTTTTGTGTTAGGGCTTTTGTTTAGTGAACTGTTATCATCAATAAAATTGTCATTTTGATTCCATTTTATCTGTGTTAAATTTTTACTTTTCAACGATAATCATAAAAAACCCATTTTTTTATCACTTTGCATGTTTTGTGCACACACTGGCACTTTCATAAAATCTAAAATAAAGCCAAATCACATGTGCAGATTATTGCACGAACAAACCATAAAAAACAATAACCCAATGCCTCCTCCGAATTTTGAGTTTCCTATGTTCGAAGCCAAAGAGGAAGAAGAAGAGGTTCCCGAGGAAATATCTCGATTGCTTGAGAATGAAGATAGAGCCATTCAACCTTACAAAAAGCCTGTAGAAGTCATTAATTTGGGTACAACCGAAGACCGTAAGGAAGTGAAAGTTGGAGCTTTACTTGCGTCTGGTGTGAAAGAAATACTAATTGGACTACTTAAGGAGTATGTTTATGTGTTTGCTTGGTCATACTAAGACATGCCTGGTCTTGACACCTCTATAGTGGAGCATCGTTTGCCTATGAAGACAGAATGTCCGCCCATCAAACAGAAGCTCCTAAGAACTCGTCCTGACATGTCCCTAAAGATTAAAGAAGAGGTACATAAGCAAATTGACACTAATTTCCTCGTTACATCTGAGTATCCCCAGTGGTTAGCCAATAGTGTGTCCGTTCCGAAGAAGGATGGTAAAGTTCACATGTGCGTTGATTACAGAGACTTGAACAAAGCCAATCCAAAAGATGACTTTCCTCTGCCTCACATCGATATGTTGGTAGGTAGCATTGCGAAGTACAAAGTTTTCTCTTTCATGGATGGTTTTTCAGGTAACAATCAGATCAGAATGGCGCCTGAAGACATGGAGAAGACGTCATTCATTACACCTTGGGGCACTTTCTACTACAGAGTTATGCCGTTCAGTTTGAAAAATGCTGGGGCAACGTATCAAAAGGCCATGACTACTCTTTTTCATGATATGATTCACAAGGAGATCGAGGTGTATGTGGATGACATGATAGCCAAGTCCAAGACTGAAGAATACGATGTTGAGTATTTGTTGAAGTTGTTTCAGCGGTTGAGGAAGTATAAGCTCCGTTTGAATCCAAACAATTGTACATTTGGTGTTCGCTCAGGAAAACTCTTAGGTTTCATTGTTAGCCAGAGGGTATTGAAGTGGATCCTGATAAAGTTAAGGCCATACAAGGGATGCCAGCTTCGAATACAGAAAAATAGGTCAGAGGTTTCTTGGGACGGTTGAATTTCATTTCCCGATTTATATCAAATATGACAGCCACTTGTGGACCGATTTTCAAGTTTCTCAAAAAAGATCAAGGATGTGTTTGGACTGATGATTGTCAGAAAGCATTCAATAGTATCAAAGAGTATCTTCTCAAGCCTCCTATCTTGATCCCTCCAGTTGAAGGGAGACCTTTGATCATGTATTTGACCATTTTGGAGGATTCCATGGGGTGTGTACTCAGTCAACAAGAATAGTTTGGAAAGAAGGAGCATGCTATCTATATCTAAGTAAGAAATTCAACGACCATGAGTCTCGATACACATGTTGGAGAAGACCTGTTGCACTTTGGCTTGGGTTGCGCGACGTTTGTGCCAGTACATGTTGAACCACACCACTTGGCTGATTTCTAAGATGGATCCCATCAAGTACATTTTTGAGAAGCCCGCTCTGACAAGAAGAATAGCCAGATGGCAGATGTTATTGTTAGAACATGATATTGAGTACCACACTCAGAAGGCAATCAAAGGAAGTGTTTTGGCCGATCACTTATCCTATCAACCTCTTGAAGACCATCGGCCCGTTGAGGATGATTTCCCTGATGAAGACGTGATGTATTTAAAAATGAAGGATTGTGAGGAACCATTGCCAGATGAAGGGCCTGAGCCAAATTCCCAATGGGGTTTGATTTTTGATGGTGTCGTCAATAAGTATGGGAAAGGAATTGGGGCAATCATCGTGACTCTTCATGGATCCCATATCCCTTTCATCACCCGACTAACTTTCACATGCACAAACAATGAAGTTGAATATGAGGCATGCATTATGGGCTTCGAGGAGGCTATTGATTGAAGGATCAAGAACTTAGATGTGTATGGCGATTCTGCTTTAGTAATTTATCAAATTAAAGGAGAATGGGAAACTCACCAAGATCATTTGCTTCTGTTTAGAGATTATGCAAGAAGACTGCTCCCTTTCTTCAATAGGGTGGAGTTTCATCACATCCCTCATGACGAGAATAGGATGGCTGATGCTTTGGCACCTTTTACTTCTATGATTATGGTGAACCATTGGAATGATTGTCCTAACCTACATGTTATGCGTCTTGACAGACCTGATTATGTGTTTTCAATAAAAGAGGCCGAAGATGGTAAACCCTGGTATAATGACATTGAGATGTTTCTCCGAAGACAAGAATACCCAGTTGGAGCCTCCAGTAAAGGTAAGAAGACATTGAGGAGATTGGCTGGAAACTTTCTCTTGAGAAATGACGTACTTTACAAAAGGAATTTTGACATGGTCCTGTTGAGATGTGTTGACAAAAGAGAAGCAGACGTGTTAATGACTGAGATTCATGAAGGGTACTTTGGTACTCACGCCAATGGACACACTATGGCCAAGAAACTCTTAAGGGCAGGCTATTATTAGATGACGATGGAGTCAGATTGTTATCAGTTTGCTAAGAAGTGCCACAAATGCCAAATCTACGCGGATAAGATTAATGTACTGCCAACACTTCTTATTGCGATATCGTCTCTGTGGCTGTTCTCCATGTGGGGCATTGACATGATTGGCATGATTGAGCCGAAAGCGTCTAATGGGCATCGCTTCATCTTAGTGGCAATTGATTACTTCACCAAGTGGGCCGAAGCAGCTTCGTATGCGAATGTCACCAGACAAGTAGTGGTCAGATTTATCAAGAACCAACTCATCTGCCGTTATAGTGTGCCGAGCAAAATCATCACTGATAATGGGTCAAATCTGAATAATAAGATGATGAAGGAGTTATGTGAAGAGTTCAAGATTGAACATCACAATTCTTCTCCCTACCGACCAAAGATGAATAGGGTTGTCGAAGCGGCAAACAAGAACATAAAGAAGATCATTAAAAATATGGTTGTCACATACAAGGATTGGCATGAAATGCTTCCGTTTGCGTTACATGGGTATCGTACTTCGGTACACACATCGACAGGAGCAACTCCTTTTTTCACTTGTTTACGGTATGGAAGCTGTACTCCTAGTAGAAGTCGAGATTCCTTCCATGCGAGTTTTGATGGAGGCAAAACTCTCAGAGGCTGAATGGTGTCAAAGTAGATACAACCAGCTCGATTTGATTGGAGAAAAGAGGATGACAACCTTATGCCATGGACAGTTATGCCAACAAAAGATGAAGAAATCCTTTGACAAAAATGTGCGACCTCAGGAATTCAGAGAAGGTGACCTTGTACTCAAGAAAATCCAATCTTTCCTCACTGATTCTAGGGGAAAATGGACTCCCAATTATGATGTCATGTATGTTGTTAAGAGGGTCTTCTCAGGAGGCGCTTTGATGTTAGCCACTATGGATGGAGAGGAAATCACTCGTCCCGTGAATGTCGATGCAGTCAAAGAGTACTACGCCTAAAAATGAAAAGAACAGCTCGCTAAGTTAAAAACCTGAAAGGGCAGCTTAGGCAAAAATGAGCGTCTCGGTGGGCTGAAAACCCGAAAGGACGGTCCAGGAAAAAGTTAGATACATAAACACAAAGAAATTATCCCGCTAGGTTGAAAACCTGAAAAGGAAACCTAGGCAAAAGTTAGGGATCAGGCTAGTACACTGCATCAGATCAGATTGGATTATCAGAAGACTTCTCTCTCACCAGATTAATCAGACAGATCATCAGAAGCTCATAGTATAGGGAATTCAAAGTGGTTTAAGAGGATAGTGGACATTGTTTTGATGTAACCCTCCATTATTTACCATTTTCTCCAACTTTGTAATGATCCATGGAGTCGCGCCATTTGCCGGCTACCATTCCATTAATAAAATTGAGCCTTTTGCCATTTATTGGCAATCTCTATGTTATTCTTATCTGCAAAATGTCTTTTATTTTTTATAGCAGTTTTCAAAATAAATTTAAACTTTTTAAAATGCGTGTGTTTTTTCATTTTGATTTAGGGACGCAAAAAGGATGTTCACGGTCCTACCAAGAATGACAGACCTCGAAATGCAGAGTTATGTTGTTTTCTGACTCGCTTCACCCATATTCCCGAGGGAATCTACTTTAGATGGTGTAGTGGCCCCCAGTAAGTTTTACTTCAGGTAGCCATGACAATTCCCCATTGAATCTACTTTAAGCAGTCATGACAGGTTTGATGCAAGACGTCCCTAGTTGGTGATCTAATAGTTCCCAATGAATTTCCTTGGCTTCAACCTTCCCGGTGAAGTGAATGCTATTTCACTCCTCAGTGAATTTCTTACAATTTCAATCTTCCGCGGAAAAGTGGATGTTTATTTCCTCCCCACAAAGTTAATTTTGACATCTACAGCTGCTATGTTGATCCAAGCTTTCCCCATTGAAGTGGATATTTATTTTATCCCCTGTGTGGCCTCAGCTATGGTATCTCCAACTCTCTTCCAAACTACTTCAGTTTGTCATGGATATTGATTCCCCATGAAGTTTCTCCAATCATGAGTTTGATCCTTCCTAGTGGATCCTTCTCATCCCTAACAGAGTAGTAAGATTCATCTTGACAATCCCCTAAGTGAAGTCATGATGTTCATCCCCAAGTGGAGTGCTCTATTTTTCCCAGAGAAGTTTGAAGCCCTGACGCAGGACTGTGGTCCCAGATGTGGCTTCCCATTCATCCTCAGTGATACTTCTACCTTGTGAAGATTGGCCGAGTATCCTTGTCGAGATGTTTATTTCATCTCCAGTTTACCTCTCTTCGTTTTGTTTTTGTCAGCATAAGCATAGCATGGCATATATTCATTCATATAGATACATGGCATCTGTGCATTTTTTGTGTGATGCTTGTTTGTTTGCTTATCTGTTCAGCTTGGTTGTGTTTATCCCCAAGTGACTGGGTTTGTCTTCTCCTTCCAAGTAGATTCGCCAACCTTAAGCAAAAAATCGCACATCCTTTCTAATTCTCCACTGAGTTCGACCCTCGTGGAAGATGGTTGCTTTAGTTTTCTTTTCCATTTTTTGGATAAGATAAGCCCCAGTTGAGTTCATTCCTCACTGAATGGAGTCTTGCTTGAACGCTTCTTTTTAGTTATTTCCTAAATTGAACTTTGGTCTCTGACAATCACAATTCTAAGTCTCTCTAGGTTGTTAAACCTAGATCGAACGTGCATTTATTTTGCACTTTGTCTCCCTAGGAAGAATCTACTTGAAGATCACTGTTGAAGGCAAGATCTTTCTCCAGCAATTTATGCACAGACGACAATTGGCAGCTCTTTATTTGAGCAGTTTGTTTTGGTCTCAAGTTTTCTATTTGGATGGCAAATGGTAGTCTCTTTCCTAGACGGTTTTTCTATCCCCAGTAGTATCAAGATTATTAATTGGCCTCCATCAAATGACATCTCTCCGGAAATCCGCCAGGGAAGTTTATTGAAGACTCTACGAGTGTTTCTCTTTATTTGAGAATTTCTGATACAAGGATTTTGTTTGCTTCTGTAATTTCGAAATACAGCTATATTGCTCCTCAGTGATGTTCTCCCTGTGAGTCCACTACTCAATTGGCTTCCATCAAATGGCATCTCTTCGAGAAGTTTGGTGAATATTCAGTTGATCTTTCTTTTTATTTTAGAAGGCATGCTTACAAGTCAGCCGACCTGCATCTCTTTTAAAGATCCCCAGTGAAACTTCCCAAATCTCCCATAAATTATGGATTCCCGCTGAAGTCGTAGATATTGAGCAATGTTCCGATCCCCTGTGAGGATACTCTCCCATAAGTATTCATAATTCCGGGAAGAAACTAAGACCAGTCCGCGGCCCAAGACCCGGTACGAGGGGAGGTTTGTTACCCTTTTCAAGCTATTGGAGCTTGATCAAAGAAGAAATTGAGACCAGTCCGCGGTCCAAGACCCGGTACGAGGGAAGGTTTATTACCCTTTTCAAACAATTGGAGCTTGATCAAAGAAGAAACTGAGACCAGTCCGCGGTCCAAGACCCGATACGAGGGAAGTTTTGGTACCCTTTTCAAGCTATTGGAGCTTGATCAAAGAAGAAACTGAGACCAATCCGCTGTCCAAGACCCGGAACGAGGGGAGGTTTGTTACCCTTTTCAAGCTATTGAAGCTTGATCAAAGAAGAAACTGAGACCAGTCCGCGGTCCAAGATCCGGTACGAGGGGAGGTTTGTTACCCTTTTAAAGCTATAGGAGCTTGATCAAAGAAGAATTTGAGACCAGTCTGCGGTCCAAGACCCGACATGAGGGGAGGTTTGTTACCCTTTTCAAGCTAATGGAGCTTGATCAAAGAAGAAACTGAGACCAGTCCGTGGTACAAGACCCGGTACGAGGGGAGGTTTGTTACCCTTTTCAAGCTAATGAAGCTTGATCAAAGAAGAAACTGAGACCTGTCCTCGATCCAAGACCCAGTACGAGGGGAGGTTTATCATCTCTACACATATTATTCCACCATTATATTTTGAGCTCATTTCGGACTGTCCTGTGAATTGTCAGTTGGTAGTCTTCTCCTTAGTGGAGTTAGGTCCTATCCCCGATAGTATTTGCTTACTTCTTTCTGTTAGAACTGCAACCTTTCTCCTGTGGCATGTTTTCACCACAGATCCTTGTCTTGCATTTTCATATAATTTCATACTATATCATATGCATTTGCTGGTATCTGGGCCAAAAATTGTGCATGTTTGTATTTAAGTCTCTCCTACGCGTCGAGACGAAGATTTCAATCGTCATATCTCCGGATAGAAGAAACTTAAATAGGGGCATCTGTCACACCCTAGTTTTTAACCCTAAGATCCCATCTCTTTAGTTCAAGCATCTCATGCATAGCTAACATTTTTGTTGTTGTATTTTTGTTTGTTGTTTAGTGCTTTTGAATTAAGGTTCACCTCAAACGGCCTCAAGGGTTTAGCCAATCAAGACTTGAGGAAATCATCAGTAAAGCAAGTCCTCATACACATATGAGGCTCATTCCCATCAAAGAAACATGCACAAGATGGTCTCACATTGAGCTCCACAAGGTTTCATTGGTAGCTAATCAAGAATTAGGGTTTCCTCAAGGAAAAGTCAACTGCACTCATGGATCTTGGTCAAGAACTAGCCACAAGCCCTACGACATGATCCAAAACCCATCAAGACACCCATGAAGTCCATATGAGAGGTCCAAGTAGCTCAGAGGATGTATTGGTTGGTTGAAGATCAAGTTGGAGTTGCATCTATTCAAGGAAGTCAATTGTTCCTCTGAAAAGTCAAACTCAAAGATTGAGGCCAATGTTGATCATGACTAATCATCTTGAATGTGCTTGTGATTTTTTAACCAAAAGAAGTCAAGAGGAAACATAAAGTCAAGAAGTTTAAAAGATTAGGGTTTTGGGAAAGAAGTTTCTAGGGGTGAGAATCTCAATTTGTATCCATTTTATAACATCTATAACTTCTTCATCCTTAATCCAATTGGAGCAAATTAGTTGTCAAATTGAAGAGGACACATTGTACTTCAAGTTTGAAGAAAGAAAAGTTTTCAAGAGATTCATGGATTTCAAGATATGGAGGCTTAAAGTTGAGAAAAATGAAGGATGTGAAATCTAGTACTTAGAAAATTTTCAAAGTATAAAATCTCAATTTCATGGACCAATCTTCCAAGTTATTTTTCACCATGATACAAGCTTTGTTTCAATTTTCCTTGGTCATGAAAGTTGTAGAGTGTTCTTCTAGCTTTCATTTGAGTACTAGAACTCTTCCATTGGATGTGTATAGCTCATGTTATGAAGTCACCAAGTTGAGGTTTTTCACTTGACAACTTTTGGCAATTTCATGGTCCAATCTTCCAAGGCATTTTTCATCATGATACAAGCTTTTTTTTAATTTTTCTTGGACATGAAAGTTGTAGATCTCTTTCCAAGTTTCCATCCATTAATAGAACTTCTCATTTGGACAAATATTCATCAAGTTACACTGCTTCAAAGTTGATGTCATGAATAAGTCAAATCCCTTAACTTAGAATTTTTCTATGTTTCCATTTGTGACATATTGGTGGACATGTTTTGCATCCCATTTTTCTCATGGATTAATACCTTGTTTCAAGATGATTCAAACACAAGATTTTTTCTTCCTTCTTCCTAGTTTCCATTAGATTTGAAACCTCATCATTTGGATCAAATTCCAAGGAGTTATGATGATCCAAAGAGGTGTCCACGCATAGGGTTTGTAACAAGACATTATGTTGTTTTCATACACATAATCCATATTACTTGTCATGTCTCATGTAACGCTTGAAATTCTGATTATTGTTGCTTGGATCTTGAGGCAATTCATGCGCATGACTTATGTTACATCTTTCCAAACTTTGCTAGAAAAGGGATCTTTCTTGTATGACAAAAATAAAGCTTCATATGATATTTCCATGCAAAGTAGGTGGGATGAGTTTATGCAGCAAACTTGCTACTCTCTCCTCTTTTCATGCTAATACCATCAGCATGCTAAGTGACCTCTACACAACGTGACAAATTCTCCACCAACCATGTCTTGTACAAATCAAACAATCCCTCTTTTCCCTCCTATTTTTCAAATTTCACCAAAAGTTAACCACTTGTTTTTACCTCAGTAACTAAGACCTCAGTTGGAGAAAAACCTTGGGTATGTAATCTAAAAAACCCTAGCAAAGAAGGGGCAGCCAGAAAAACTTAAGCACACTTTTTTTCTTCAAAGAAACATACTCACTCGAACTAGAGCTTGGAGGTTGTTTCTTTCCATTCCTTTATCCACTGTGGTCTGCTGAGAAGGTTTGGAGACTGAGGGAGAGTTGCAAGGTTTGCTTGCACGTGGGTTGAATACTCATCAAAGCTTCAAGTTTGGTAACATTCCCTTCTCTTCTACTTGCATTCTGTGCACTCATTCACTCCATGATTTACACTTTTGATCTTCTGAGATGATGTAGATTACGTTAGGAATGGTGTTGTTCTTATTTATGTTGTTGTCAGTTTATGTGACTCCACTTAGATTTTTGTTTTCATGTGCTTAAAGTTTTTGAAACTAAAAACAAAACTCATATTTGGATTCAATGTGAGAAAACGAACAAAACCATGCCATTTTTCCTTGTTTTTATCGCTGTTGTTTTTGGAGCACCGGTGAGGTCATCGGGGAAGATGACCAGAGCCCTAGCTCCGGCGTCCCCTATAGACCTGAGGTGTCTTCCCTTGGACTTTTGACTGGCCAATGTTGTTGTGTGAAATGGCCATTTCTGCTGACTGGATTAATGAATCTAGATGGTTGTGGTGTGCGTATTGAGACTTTGTTCTTACGTGGACTATGCATCATGACCGTTTGTTTTTTAAACATTTCTTTTAATGAAGATCAAGGGTCCTCGTTGCTTTGTTTCTGAAGCGCATGATCAAGATCAAAGGGACCAACTTTCCTAGATTCCCACCGTGAAACCCAAGGGATGATCAAAGTCAGATTGGACATTGACTTGATGGGCTTATGTATTTTCGCTTTTCGCACCCCTCTATCTGTGGCCCATTACGAATTATGTTGACTTGATTATATTTTAATATCTTATTTAATTTTATAAAATTTTTAATTTCTTTTTTAATTTTATTTTGATATTTATTTCTAATTTTATGAGTCAAAGTGTTGTTTTTAACCTAGTCTTGAACTCTTGCCTTGAAAAAGTTCCTTCCCAATGGTTTCTTGAGCTGGTTTTATAGAATGTCTTAGTACACATTTTGGGGTTGTTTTGAGGGTGTTTTCTGGTATTGAAAGAAGTTATTTGGCTTGGTTTCTATTTGCTTATTCTTGACCCTCGATTTATACTCGATTCCCTTTATATCTCACCTTGATGATTGGTTTTGGGATAGTTCTTGTGCTGTTCTTTGAAAAAAAATTCACACACACACATTTGAATGTCTAAGCATGAGTTTGAATTCTGGTTGGAGATTTGTTCACTCATTTTTATATTTTTAAAACACCATGCTAATGTGACCACCTTTTACTCATGTTTTGAGCTAGTTTTGACCTAGTTTCTTGGGAATACTCCTTGAGGTGTCTTGTGGTTTGAGTGTGTGTTTGTTCATGGTTTGAATAGAATGTTTCATTTCTGACTTCATGCTTCAAAGGTGCATTTTCTTGTCAATTTGATCATTTATGCATGATTTGTTTGTTTTGAATCATTCCATGATGTTTTTGACTTGTCATTTGCATACATCCTTGCTCATGCCTATGAGTGATCCATATTGATGTTTATCTTGACATGTTGATGTTAAAATAAACATCAATATGGTTTGTGAGCAATAAGTTCCTTCTTGAACTTTCTCTTTCATTTGTCTTTGAATGGTGAACCTTGTGACAAGTTTGTTTGATGTTTTGGTGCTTGTTTAGTTTAATTCATGAGCATGTTTACATGTTGAATATGGTATGATATACTTGCTGCCCCTTTATGCTATGTCATCTCCTTTTTGTCCTTGACTTTGGTCCTTTGACTCTTATGCACCTTCACTTTGAGACTTCCCCTTTCCAACACTTGTTTTACAAGTAGTTGTTCCTTATTCCAAAGGAAAGTTTACTTTGTTGGCTCTTTAGTCGTCTTCTAGATAGTTTAGACTTCTTTTTAGGCTTGATCCTTATTTCCTCTTAGGATAGTTTCCTTTTAGGATAGTTTCCCCTTTATGATAGTTTCCCTTAGGATGTTTAACTTAGATAACTCATAGTTAGTCTTTCCTTTTTCTCCCATGAGAGGAGTAGATATGAGTCATCCCTAGTTGAGATGTAAATCTCCTACCCCATGACATAGCTGAGAAAGTTGTAGATTCTTTCCACTTGAGAGAGGTATGTGGCATACTCGTCGATCCGATATCCGAGTCAGAGCCCTTCTCTTGATTTGAAGCAAGATCCATCTTCCACGTGTTTGTGGTGGTCTCAGTTGAGTTTTCCCTTAAGATAATGACTTGTCTCTTCTCCTAAACCAATCAACAAACCCTTTGTTTACCCTTATTGAGGGGAACTACGAGTGCTCTGATTCTTTTAGAGAAGATACGTAGGCACGAGATGCGACGTCTTGGCGAGCACACTTGGTGTAGATACCCCTAGATCCTTTCTTCTCAACCTTAGTAAACAAAAAAATAGATAACACAATAAAACAAGAGGTTCATGTAGAGTACTACAGATACTTAGGATGCTAGCACCTTCCCTAGGTATAACCAACCCCCGAACCTTAGATCTCTTGCATTGATTTGCATTGCAATTAGGGCTTTCGATCTTTCCCCTTTCCTTTGGATAAATTAAAGACCGGTGGTGAATTATGATTTACGATTCAAGTTAAATTAATATCTTAGTATCCGATTCTCACCGCGACAATAAGCATAAACATAAGTCTAAGTAGACAATGAAAAAAATAATATGATAATAAGACATGAAATTCTAAAATAAAAGTATAAAGTAAATTGCAATAAGTAAAGAGCATAAAGTAAATGACAATTAAAGTAATGATTAGAAAGTTGGTGATTAGGAAAGAAGGGCCAATTTATCATTTTTTGGAGACCACTCAACTAGACATCCACAAGCATGAAAATATAGTCTCACACATTACCAAGATAAGGGCTCCAACTTGGATAAAATCAACAAGTATGCCACTAGCTCTCTTTGATTAAAAAAGATCCAATCTATTTCACACAATACCATGGAGAATAGGAGGCTGACAATCTCACTTACAAAAATGGCTTAGTTTCCGATTCAGGACAAATTTAGCGCTATGTTAAGCAATCGTAGCATAACCTATAAGGAAGGTCATACTATGGGAGGCCGGTCAATAACAATATTTGTGCTAATACAAGCTAGAGAAGTGACATATAAGTCACTCTCCTAAATCTTTACCCACTAAAAGAAAAAAGGAGTGGTCTCATCTTAATCAAGCTTTAAAAAGCTCCATGATGTCAAATATTTTCATCAACCAAAAGAAAAAAGAAGAAAGGAGATGAAGGAGAGGCAAAAATGAATCAAAATCAAATTGAACCAAAGGATTGATCAAACTATCATCAACGTTAATCATCCATTTTGGTGGATTAGGGTTTTCACCCCATCAACACCCAAGATCCATTGAACTTGATGAAACTTGACCAAATTAACCAAGATCCAAGTCAAAGAGAGGTCAACCAAGGTCAACCAATATCAAAATGCAATAAAATGAATTAATATGCATGAATATGATTTTAAAAATAAATTTTAAATTCAAATAAACATGAAAAATTAAAAGATGCATCAAACAAGATCACAAATGATCAAGAAAAAAGAAAGTCATAAACAACTCAAGATTCATATACAAAAATTTTCAGAATTTAAAAATGCATGAAAATATTTATTAACTCTTTAAAATAAAAGCCAAAAGAAGAAAATCATAAAAATAGTAAATGATGAAATAAAAATACACAAAAATGCTCAAAAATTAGGAAATATTTTTATGAACCTGTTAAAAAAATTGGAGTGAAAAATATTAATGTAGCTATTTTTTATGAATTTTTGAAGATTAATGCAATTTAAAAAATCAGAAACTAATAAAAGAGAAAGAAAAAAAACAAAGCGCGTTGGGTCAAGCCTCATTAATTGATGTGGCAGATCCAGCACACTTGAGGTGATAGAACACCATGCAACACGCGCAGAGCAGAACACCAGATCTCATTTGAATCCAACCAATAAGAATATTTCAAACCTCCAATGTGGCGCCACGCAGGTCACAACCTTCGTCCTCTCTGGCCGTCTTCTCCATTGAACCAGTCACTAGAGTTCCACAAATGTAAACTCAGGTCATGAGACCTATGCCATTTTAATCGTCTCATTGAGGCGAACTCAACCTCACTCTCCATTTTCATTTATTGAAAAAGAGTAAATAGAATTTTGGAGAAATGCAGAAATGAAAACGAGCATGAAAACAAAAATTAAATGATTAACACAAGCAATCAACAACTGATAAGTTAGGGGAAATGATCAGCAAGCTAAGAGCTACATTGTGGTAACTTGTTTGAAGCGATTTGAAGCTTCTAACTACCTTGTCGAGATGATGACCGGAGGTTGAAGAAGCTTAATCTGGTAAGAGAAATTCAGAAGGTCTAGGAGATTGAGACTTGATCCTAAAGCTTCAGAGGATGCCGATGGAGGTATTAGAACAAAGAAATTGAGTTGAAATTAGCTAGAATTCAAACACGATGGTGGAAATTTTTGGAAAAATTTGAAGTTTAAGCAGAGGTTCAATGGCTCTCAAAAGCTTGTAAATGAAGGTGGTGAGGTCCTATATTTATAGCTGAAGATGATGAAATGCCGAGAGGGGTGAATTGAGTGGAAATTGGGGGGGGGGGGGGGGGTGGGGAGTTCGTGTGCACCCTAATTCATGAAGAAAGTGTGACTTGAAATCACTCAAAACTCAGCCAATAATTGTGTTTCAAGGCTCAATTAAATTTTGGAAACTTCACGAAACATGTTTAAGTGATTAACTCGTGCCAAATTGACCTGTAATTGGATATTATATGAATTAAAATTCTAATCATGGAGCTTTCTTCAGTTTCAAGTCACCATGTTCAACTCAATGGGTCATCCTACTCAAGAGTATTTTTGATCCCATTCTTCTTGCAATGTGTAGTCTTTATGGCCTAGTTTACAATGTGCCAAGAGAGGTTTCATTTGGACATATGAGGAGAAAGTTATGGGGTATTGAAGTTGGCATAAAAAACTGGTCGTGGTACTTAGAAAAATTCTAAGTCTTTTAGGCAGAAAATGACTTATAATGTTCCAACACTTTCCAAGGCCTTCCAAGCATAGTTTGATCTTTATCCTTGAGGAAACTTATAGAGGGCAATGTAAATTATATTGTGCAAAAAGAATCGGTCCCAAAGGATGAAAATTGAAAAAGTTGTGATCCTTGAAAGTTGGGAAAAAGTTACTTGAAAATATGTCAAATTTCACTTAGTCCACAAATAACCTATAATGTCTTCAAACTTTTAATGATCCTCCAAGCATAATTTGATATGAAATTCTGGCCTACGCAGACACCAGATATCCTAGCAGATGTCAAGACATTGTGCTGCATAATCTTTTAAACTTGGAGGCGCAACTGCAGACTAATACCTTGAATATCAGAATTGCACACTCTCAGATGTCACGACATCTGATCCAACATGTTTATCATGAACCCTAACAGAAAACATAAATCTGCAGAATGATAAAGAACACAGTAATTGTTAACCCAGTTCGGTGCAACTCACCTACATCTAGGGAATACCAATCCAGGAAGAAGATTTCACTATTGTGTAGACTGTTACAAAGTTAAACTCCCACATTTATAACTTTATCCCTAACATCTACCCCATGAACATCTTTACCAAGGTTAAACTCAAACGTTTAGAACCCTGATTCGAGATACCCCACTCACTTCCCTTAATCATAAACTGTGATTTCTACAGCATCCCTATTAATACAGAAATCTGTCAAGCATACTTGACAAACAAGCTAACTCGGATTTGCTTAAAAGCTTCATCCAAGAACAATACACAATCCAATACCTCAAGGCTTATGGATCTGTGTGAAACCTATATCTACCACAGTGTATCAACTGATACACAGGGAGACTTACAACCTAGAAAGCCAACGACTCTCAAAACCCTAAACCCTTGTTTCTTACGCAAGAAAAAACAAGATTACAACAGGCGTACTAAGGCATGTAAAATCCTAGGTCTAAGTCTTTTATTTATAGGTTTCTGCTTCTTTGGGCTTCAGTCTTCTGTCCTTGATCCATGCACATTATCCACTTGCTAAATCAGTGTAGTACTTCAAGATGTCATGACTTTAGGTTATGACATCTTTTACAACATCTTTGTTCTATCCAGATTTATTCATCTTTATCATCAATGTGTTTTACCAAAACTTATGAAACCAATAGGTGCTTTCAATCTCCCCCTTTTGACAAATTTTGGCTAAAACCCATTTTGAACGTCTCTTCACCCTGAGTGTCGGCTATAATTGGAATACTGTGCAAACTGAGTCTGTGTTGGTATACATGAGGAAGAAGATAATTCTGGCTCCCCCTTAACCAATGAACGGTACTGCCACTCTTGAGGAAAGTAGTAACCGAGGATGAGTGAATTTGATATAATTGTCCAGGCAATAGAAATTTCTAAAAAAGTTAGTAAAGACTTTGAAATCAAAAAGCATAGGACATCTTTTTCAAATACACTCCCCTCTAGAGATCAGTTGTAGTCTTCTTGAATCTGAGCATATAAATCATGTAACTCAGGTCACAAGACACAAAGGGAACAAACACTCAGACAGGATGTTGGAACACCTTGTTTATCATCCTTGCAAGGAAACTGTAAGAACAACCCTTGAAACCCTTGACTTAGTGACTCATACTCCCCCTTTTTAGCCAAAAATTGGCAAAAGAAACCAAAACATTCACATACCTAACCAACACAGAACCAGACTTGAACAAATACATCCTGACTGAAACACAAGGAGTACCACAATCTGAGGAAACCAGCTTCAGAAACATCCTTAAATAACCAAGAATTTTCCTTCGAGTGTAACAATCTGTTGAAATTCAATGCAGTTATTACTCTAAGGTTGTAACTTTCCCAAGTCCCAATGTGCATCGGCTAAGAATATTTTGACTGTTTCTTTTTCAAGGAAATCGTCCAACAATAATGCAAGTAACGATGAGCATGTTTAGCACGCGCATATTGTAAGACCCGCCTGCCAAGAACCTATTACCCATCAAGCATGTCCTTAACAATATTCTGACATCATGTCAGACATTGTCCCTCAGGAAAGCTTCTCTATTGACGACCAACTTCACAATTTTGTGATTACAATCTGCAGAGAAAAGTAAATCCTCCCAGACTCATCAATGATTCTTAAGCATCCAATATGAACCATTCAAGTATGCATTGCCAAGTTTCCCACAACTTGCAACAATACTCTAATGTCAAGACATCCTCCTTGACATCTCAGTTTGCTTGACGCACAAATGCAAACTGGAACTTCAACAATAATGTCAAGCCATCCTCTTTGACATCTCAGTTTGCTTGACGCACAAATACAAACTGGAACTTCAACAATAATGTCAAGCCATCTTGACATCTCAGTTTTCTTGACGCACAAATGCAAACTGGAACTTCATCTCAGATCAAGAGGCCTCTCCCCCTGACTAAGGTAACTGGTGCTCCTCCACTGAACACCCAAGCTAATGACTGGAAAACATAAGACGTATCTTCATGTCTTCAAGAGCGAACCCTCTGTTCAACACACATGCTGAACGCAACAATTAACTCATTATTGTTCCCTCTGACAAGAAACAATAATTACTCACACATGATCAAAGTCATGCATCCCATGAGTACGTGTATACCAACCATAACAAACTCTTGGCTTGAGATCAAAGTCCCATTGATCCCCCTCATTCTACAACCATCTTATACACCACACGAACTCCTCTTGAATTCTCATGTATAGATATCCCGTTGCTTGAGGCACAAACCAATTGAATTAGAATGCTTCACATTCCTCAAAGAGATGCACAGGGCCCCTTCGTTTGTTATAACGATGTCGACTATCATATGCATGCTCCAAAACTTCACAGCTGCTAAACTGATCCACTACTAGCATGACTTGCACCAAGGGCTCCAATGCCGTATGCAAGATTTTCCACTGACCTCACCCAGCCAGCAATAGAGATAAACCCCGCAATCCAAGACAGTAATTCCTATCATTCTCCCGTATGATAACCTATAATACTTCTGATTTATGGTAAATCTCCACTTCTGAACACATTCAGGAAACACACTTCCATGCAATTAACACATGATCCACTTCAGTCTTCACAAATATTTACATCTTCCTTCCAAGGGACCCTTCTACTCCATCATTCTCCCAGATGATCATGTAGATACTTCTTGGACACGATGCAAGTAACCAGTTCATCACAGAACCTGAAATCCTTCACCATGGATAACTAATCCAAAGATGTTCTAACATCAGTTAGGACATCCTCCACACATCACAGACACCACACATCATGGTTCTTGATATGCTCCACTACTGGACTTACTATTAGCATAGTAATCCATACTGAAGATCTTCACACAACACTGACCCACCAGCTTAAACAAAGAAGTCTTCAGGAACCCAGAGAGAAATAAACCCTTAACCACCAAGAAGGTATGCTTCCATTCTCAACCCATAACTTTTTCCACAAGCTCCCAGAGAACCAGAACCTTCAATAATTTCAACTAACTACTCTTTTACAAAAGAGCAATCAGTTTCAAGCATCCTGCTTGAACATACATTATGAAACCAATCAAATGCAACTTTTTGATTGACCTCGCTCATCTTTAGAACTCCCACAAGATACCCTGATCTACTAATGAAACCAGATCTTCAAGTCACATGAACTACTTGCCCTATAGCAAGACATCTTGGATCCACCAAGCCTCTTAGTCATGTAACATCTTCTCATCCACAGCTCTCGTAAACTGCATGAGATATACCTTTTTGAAGAATCCATCACTCCTATTCTCCTGTAGATCACCTTATCTTAAGCTGATGTGCCACATCACCAGCTGAGACTTCTGATGTTAAGCTAGATGTCAAAACATTATGACATCCAACAGTTGAATTCAGCTCTTCCTTCTGCCACTTAGAAGAACCTCCTCCCTTTGCAGAAATAGATTTCCATGCTCTCACAGACTTGATTCAACAACCAAGTTTTGAGTAGACAACCTCCATTCTGCTTTAAAACTCCAAAGACTTCAAACCTGCCACGTCTGAATCTTCAGAAAATAAGTAGTCCAAGACTACCCCATAGCCATACTAAAGAATGCCACTTCCCTTAGTAGAGCCGTCAGTAGAAAGCCAGAGATAACTGCCACTTATCCTCGACCTTCACAACCTGAGCAAACACTATGCTCCAAAGCACCTGGATCAGAAATAAACTAACCCAAGCTGTAACCATCAAGATTATGATGTCTTCATAGTCTTCCATCTCCATGTTTAATAGCATAACCATCTGGACAAGTCATTCACAATACTTTCCAGGAACAGGCGCTAAGCCAATAATCCCAGGTTAACACCTAGGAGACTTTTGAGCGAATGCATAACCCCTCCCATGATTCTCCAAACCTCTGATGAAAAGATGTTAGAACATCTGACAGAACATCCTCAATCTTGACTTTCAAGGATAATCAATTAAATACTTGTGGATTCCATAAATAGAAATTAATCTTAAATCCTTGTACAATAACCCTTATTCACTGCTGCAGCTGAGCTCCACCAGATCATGTCATGAACACTTATAAAGTATTCAATCCTTTTTGCAAGTATCTTTTTCAAAGGACAATGTTGAGATACCATGCCTGCCACCCTTGACTCAAGTAACTAAGACTTTCTCTGAACAAATCTTATTTACCTCAACAACTCTTCAATCAGATTGGATCCACTCTTAGGGTCAAGAGAGATGAATCCTTCCTTGTTGTTTTTGGATGGTGAAAATAAATCACCTCCACTTTCTTCAGATCATGTTTCAAAGAAACACCTTCTAGTCAGAAGAGTAACTAGAAGACTCTAGATACACGACATAGATGTCTTTATGAGTGGACTTGAGAGAATTCTCAAGTATCTTTGACAACCTAGTAGTTCAAACACCTATCAAACTCCTAGAGCAAGAACCTGATAAATTTTACACCTCAACACATCTCCTCTTCAACTAACTCCAAGTTGTACCAGGAAACAAGCTTCTAAGTACCAAGTCATCATACTAGATATCTGACCACAACTTCCTTCACTCCATCGCTCCCGACTCTGGAATAAAAGAATGCAGATACCTTTAAGATTATAGAGGCCGACTATTGAGACCTTCCACCAACTGTCTTCAATAACAACTTCAGAATCTCATAATTCTAGAGCTCTTCCATCAGAAACACATGCAGCGGAACCACCAAGGAACATACCTTGCTTGCCCTAATAAGATGTCACAACATCTTATAAGACACGCCAACAAGAGAACTAGCCACTTCTCCTGTAGTTGTTGTAGAATCTCCTCAGCAACATGAATAACCTCCGGGTTGCTCCCTTCGATCCAGAACATTCATCTCATCCATTAATACCCTTGGGTATGTTTGAGTTGATTGATCTGATTTCCAAAACTCCTCCTTGTTTAAATGCCAGAAAGTATCTCCCAAAGATCTCATCCAGAACCAGACAGGATGCCTGCTCTGATACCAATTAAAATTCTGGCCTATGCAGACAGCAGATGTCCTAGCAGATGTCAAGACATTGTGCTGCATAATATTTTAAACTTGGAGGCGCAATGTAGACGGATACCTTGAATATCAGAACTGCACACTCTCAGATGTCACAACATCTGATCCAACATGTTTATCATGAACCCTAACAGAAAACATAAATCTGCAGAATGATAAAGAACACAGTAATTGTTAACCCAGTTCGGTGCAACTCACCTACATCTGGGGGATACCAATCCAGGAAGAAGACTTCACTATTGTGTAGACTATTACAAAGTTAAACTCCCACGTTTCCAACTTTATCCCTAACATCTATCCCATGAACATCTTTACCAAGGTTAAACTCAAACATTTAGAACCCTGATACGAGATACCCCACTCACTTCCCTTAATCACCAACTGTGATTTCTACATCATCCCTATCAATAAAGAAATATTTCAAGCGTACTTGACAAACAAGCTAACTCGGATTTGCTTAAAAGCTTCATCCAAGAACAATACACAATCCAATACCTCAAGGCTTATGGATCTGTACGACACCTATATCTTACCACAATGTATCAACTGATACACAGTGAGACTTACAACCTAGAAAGCCAACGACTCTCAAAACCCTAAACCCTTGTTTCTTACGCAAGAAAAAACAAGGTTATAATAGGCGTACTAAGGCATGTCAAATCCGAGGTCTAAATCTTCTATTTATAGGTTTCTGCTTCTTTGGGCTTCAGTCTTCTGTCCTTGATCCATGCACATTATCCACTTGCTAAATCAGTGCAGTACTTCAGGATGTCATGACTTTAGGTTATGACATCTTTTACGACATCTTTGTTCAGTCCAGATTTATTCATCTTTATCATCAATGTGTTTTACCAAAATTTATCAAACCAATAGGTGCTTTCAGGATCTTTTCATGTAAAGAGAAGTTGTAGAGCATATTGAGAAGATTCATATGCAAAAAGAAGCACTCAAAAATATGGAGAATTACAGGAGTTGCAGTCTTTGGAAATTTGACTTGAAAATGTTGACTTTTTGGTGAAACCTTCTTGAATCAACTTGTGAACTTGGGATTTTCTTGCATTCCAAGGTACATGAATGATCATATGAACTCAAAATAAGATGTCCTTGAATGTCCTTTGATTATATTGCTCAAAGTTTGAGTTAACTTCTTGATGAAGGTATGCAAATAAACACATGAACCTTTGACTTTCTTGGGAAGCAAGCAATAAAACTTAGACGTATCCTTGGTCTAAATGATATTGAGATGTTTGATGACCAAAAAAGTTGAGATTAAAAGCCATATCTTAAGAGGAAAACTATTAAGAATCAATGAAGCTTGAGAATCAATGAAGCTTGAGAATCAATGAAGCTTGAGAATCAATGAAGCTTGAGAATCAATGAATGTCAACACTGTGCCTTGAGGAGAACAAAGCCCTAACTGAGGAACCAAACTTGAGGCCCTTGATGAGATGATCTACCTTGCATAATAATATTAAAGAAACAAGACATATATATTTTGATTAGTGGTTAGATAAACAATGAACATATAAACACACAAAAGGGTGCTTGGTGACCTCTTCCCAGGAAAAACTAAAGAGTGAGAGGGGGAGAAGACCAAGCAAGTGATCTTGTTTGTGTATTAAAATGCAACTGATATGTGGGATCTTAGGGTTAAAAATTAGGGTATGACAATGGTGCTCCTGTTAAACTTACTCTGGCCACACTCCTACTCTAACTCCTTCGATCTTCCCTCTGAGGTTGGCCAACAAAACTACAACTTTCACCACAAACACCATATTCAGAGGTATTGCTGATGGAGGTAACTTAAGATCTTCCTAGAAGAAATATGCAAGGCAGGTGTTTGTAGCAAATGCAATATCTCATGGTTTCCCCAAAAGTTCTTAAGGGAAAACAATGGTTAATATCATCTTTTATGAGAGGGACTCCCTCGACCTCAACCCTCACGATGATGGTCATCCAGTCATAATTGTGCAATGAGGAAACTATGGCATCATGCATGTTCTGAAAGGCATTGCTAGTTGTGCAGACACCGTGTTTTTGGATGCCTTTCAAAAACTATAACTTAACTAGAACAACATAAAATGTTTAGTGGTTCTTTGACAGGGTTATCAGGGTTACAAGTTCAAATAATGGGACAAATAACCCTGGAAACCACATCTAGAGAGGGAGCGAACGCTTAGGCGATTGACGTCAGCGACATCATTATAGACGCCCTATCACCTTACAACACCATTCTGGGGTGACCAACTATCAACACCATGGAAGCAATCGTATCCATAATGTACCTAACCTTAAAATACACATTCCTGAAGGGTGATTCGGTACAATCCGAGGAGACCAAGTAATTCGAAAGTGCTACCAAAGTAGCCTAGGGACAGCCAGAGAAAAGATTACCCTAGTTAATATCCCTCATTCAGAAGTTCTAAATACTAAATTCGAGTACTGGGACCCTAGACTGGGCATGGAAGTAGAGAGGTTCACGCCCATGGAAGATTTGAAGGATGTCTTGATAGGTCTTCATGCCCATCAGGTGACGAAGATAGTAACTTTGTTGTCTGCAAAGTAGGAATATGAACTAGTCCATCAACTCATTAAGAATGTCGACCTGTTCACTTGGGCTCCATTTAACATTCCAGGAATAGAAACCAAATTGGTGAGCCATCGACTCACCATCTACCCTTCGGCCAAGCTAGTGGCTGAAAGGAAGAAAAATGTAAGCGAGGAGAAAAGGGCCTACATTGATGAAGAGGTCGGAAAAATATTTGATGTCAGATTCATTAGGGTTTCTCACCCTTTGTGTTTAAGATGGGCAACCGTCATTCAGTTGAGTCTCTCTTGAAGTTAGCAGGTTCAATGCATGTGAAAGTGCTGATTGTTTGGTTAGGGTTTTCACCTTTGGTATGAGGATTTGTCAGGTTGTTGTTCAATCGAGTTCATTTCAAGATGAATTCGAGTTTGTGATGTTGTTCAGGATCTGTGGTGGTCAAGTGCAATTGTCGAGATTTTAAATGTGGAGGCGCAGTACTATTACCTATACTCGTTCCTAAACCACTTTCTTAATCCACTTCATTCATGTTCCAATCCAATTCATCCAATAATCCATTTCACTTTTAATAGGAAACCCATCCGTATCTCATCTTAATTCACTTTCTATTTTTATCTTCAAAATCCAATTATCATCAATTTCTTAATTCTTTTTCTCTTTTTATCCATTCATATTTGTGTTATCCATTTAAATCCATTTCTACCAAAATCCATAATATCCATAATGTTCACTTTTATCCATTTTATCCATTTTTCAATCCAACATCCATGGTTCCATTTTAAATTTCATGTTCCATTAGAAAATCCCATCATCCATTTACATTACAACCAACCAAAAAATATGAAAAAGGGCCAAGGCGCTCTCTAAACATATTCATACGGCCAAGCCACTCTTTGAAGCTAACATGACATAAGAATTACAAGCTTCAACCCACAAGTTAATACAAGCCACAAACCTCATTTCTCTGCACATGAAAGTGACGCACCAATACCAAGATGTATACACTAGCCACTCCAAAAAAAATTCATAAAAAAACAAAAGTAACAAGTCCAAGATACCAAAGCTAAACTTCCTATTGCAAAATATCACCTATGCCGCTACCACGCCATGACCCTACAACAATTTCAAACTCTGCATCAAGCCAAAACCTGTCCGCCTATGCTACAATCCACATCCTGCATCACCCTTATGCTGCTATCACTGGCACAACAAAACAGACCTGCTATCATATAAAATAAGACCACACATTACCCTTAAACTTGTACACTCTTGCAGCAAACCAACAAAAATAAAAATTGTACACTGTGTAAAATCTACTTTGAAAGTAACCACTCATCAATAACAGACAAACTTCAAATTTGAATTAACAAGGATTGGGGAGTTAAAAGGAGAATCAAGACTTGAAGAAAAGATGGGGGGGGATTTGGAAAACTGAAGAAAAAAACATATAAACCTGTAAGGAAAAAGCTCTTGGCATTCGGACCCTCTTTCATTTTTTTCTTCAACCGAACCTGCAGAAACCATGGAAAACTTTTTCATCCCTTAATATTCACTTAAACCATCGATGCACCTCCTTGTTTCTCCAAACGGTCTCGCAAAACTACAACAAGTCTACACATAGTCACAACCTTCCCATCAACCACAAATCATACCCAAAATCACAAACATAGAGAGAAATAGAGATGAAGAGTGACTAAGATTTAGAAATCAAAACGAACCTGAGCAAATACATCGAATCGAGACTAGGCATATTCTAACGGAGAAGAGAGAGATTGACGGAAGAAAAGAAGAGGAAGCCATTCGCGAGAGAGAAAGTAATCATAATTGAAAGAGAAGGTGAAAGTGTGTTTGAATTGTTGTTTCTGAACATGGTCATGACTTTTTGAATATTGTTCCTTTTTTTACCTTTCATAGTGTGTTTCGCGTTTGAGAGAAGGAGGAGAAGCGATTTTACTTTGTTCCTGTCGCGGTGAAAATTGGATACCATAGTTATTTGTTAACTAGGATCGCATTTTTAATGTCACCGCCGGTCTTTGATTTTATCCAAGGGAAGGGAGAAAAACCGAATTCCCACAATGCAATGCAAATGCACTAAGATTCTAAGTTCGGGGGTTGGTTATACCTAGGGAAGGTGTTAGCATCCTAGATATATGTAGTACTCTACAGGAACCTCTTGATTTTATTTTATCTGTTATTTATTTTGCTAAGGTTTAAGGGTAGGTAATTTATTATTTTTATTCCTAACTGTGCTCGACAAGATATCGCATCTTGTGCCTACATATCCTGTCAAGAGGGAATCAGAGCACTTGTAGTTCCTTATTAAGGATACTAAATGTTTAAAGGTTTAGGAAAAGAAGATGAGTCATCATCTTAAGAAAGACCACCACAATTTTGAAAATGTTTGTATTTTGTGGGGTATGGGATTGTATGTCCCTTTCTTTGAGATGATTAACATCTAATTCTCTTGTGTGGAGAATTAGGTGAGCTAAAGTTTGATTAAAGAATCAAAATTGTGGGGGGACTAACCTAGGAAATTTATCCTAAGTTGTCTAATAGTCTTAACTTAAGGGTGTCGATTATGAATGCAAATGATGTGCACCATGCACAATAACCTTTATTTGAGAAAGGTCAGAGGAATTCTTATACAATTAACTATAAAAGGGATTCTCTTTATTATTTAATTCTTAGAGTCAAAATAAAAGAGTTTTAGATAGAAAAAGATTTAGTGTTAGTATATTCTCGAAAGTCTTATGTCATTCTAACCTTTTTTTTTAGTTTAGAGTTATTAAAAGGTTTTAATTTCAATATTTATTATAAAAAAGTTTTAATTATTATAAAAAAGCTCCAAATTAAATTAATTATTATAAAGAGTTTTAATTAAAAAATTTTAGATTAATTGTTATTATAAAAAAAAGTTAAGTTAATTATCATCTAAAAAGTTTAATTTAAAATAAAAGATTTTAACTTTAATTATTATTGTAAAAGAGAAGGTTTTAAATTATTTTAAAAAAATTCTTAATCTAAATTATTAAAAAAAGGTTTTTAATTTTAATTATAAAAAAGATTTTTTTAATTTTGATCATTAACTTAATTGTTATAAAAAAAGGTTTATTATTTAAAACTATCATTATTATTCTTCTTAAAAAAGAAAAAAACTTAAAACGTTAGCCAATTTTTCTTTATAAAATAAAAAGTTTGTTTGTTAAAGGAAAAAAAAACAAAAGCGAACGGTACTCATCTATTCTCTCTCTCCCGATTTTTCGTCATCAAGAAAAGGAAATTAGGGTTTTGGACCCCAAATCCTTACCGCCACCCCCTCCGTCTTCCTCACTCTCTCGAATCTACCTCCAGCCGCCCCTCACCGTTCCTCTCACTCTCATTCTGCAATTAGGGTTTGCTAACCCCAATCGCCGCCGCTCAACCCTCTCGTTTTCTAGCGCGATTTCTCTCTCGACCTGCAACAAAGAAATAATCAAGCAATCAAACAAAACCCCACCCCACACAACCCTAATACCCCGATTTCACTATATTTTTCATTTTTACAGATTACAATGATGCGAAAAAAGAAATGAGAGCAAGAAAAAAAAGGGCGAAGATTGCGACGGCGCGGACGGTTCCGTTGAGGGAAGCTTCCTTCTTCTCCTTTACATGTTTGCGGTTTTTTCTTGTTGTGTGATTTTCTTCTTCGTTGTTTGTTATCTCCTTCTCGAGATGATGATGATTTGAATCTCTCTGTGTTTTTTTATGGGTTTAATGGTGGACCTCGCGATGGTTGCCTTTGTTATCTTTTCTCTCTTTCTGATTTTCGTATGATTCTCTGCTCCGTTCTTGTTTTTTTTCTTTTTCTTTTCTGACGAGAATAGGTCCCTTTTCATAGATGGCCAGTGATGAACTTATTTGGGAAGTATTTTAATGTTGATTGATGGTGTGATAATGTGTGATCTGCGAATTGATTTGTTTGGTGCTTATTTGGAAAATTTTCGGTTGTGCCTGATATGATTTGATTTTCGAATTTGGAAAGTTTTGGAAATTTTGCTGGCGGTATCTTTGTAATATTTCCCAATAATTTCCAATTGAAAATGATGAGATAATCTCTGATTCTAATATTTGCGCATCTTTTCCAATTAATGGTTGTGATCCCTTTACGATTCTGAGGCCTAGACTCTTTTACAAATTTGGGAAATAGGTTTTGGAGAATTTTAGGAACCGTTGAAATTGTTTTGGAATTTTGAACTTGTGGTTTGACTTCTTTTTTTTCGCATTTGTTTTTGGAAAAAAAAACGGTTGTTATGACTGTGATCTGGTCTTGGAAATAGTTTATGACCCTCGTTTCCTTGTCTTGCCTTGAATGTATGATTGAATGATTGATAATGATGATTTCTTTCCATGGTATGTTTGATTGTATTCTTTAATGCGCGTGGGATGTGGATTGTGAATTTTTCCATATTGGTTCAAACGTGTGGGAACACATTTTTTACTCAGTTAATTCCTCTTCTTCAACATATTATAACCCTATTTTGGAAATAATAAATGATGATGTTTCCTGATTCCTCGTTGTTGAAACATGATTCAAATTACTCTTTCCTTCTCATCAACCTCTTCTTTTAAACATTGTTCCCATTTTGAATGCCTGCTCCGTAACGTTACTTTTGATAGCATGCTATCCTCGACTTAATTTTTTGTTTCTGCTTGCTGAACTAAATGAGAACAAGTGTTTACCATTGATTTTATTACTGATTTTAGTTTCATTTTGATGCCAGATGCGTTGGGCAGACCTTCACCAAAGAAAGCAAGTCTTCAGCTTTTGTTTAGCTATGTCCTTCAGCCTTTTAAGCATTTGATGATCTCTCCTATGGATCCTGATGTGGTTTTCTGTGACAGGCTAGAAGCTGGTGTTGAATTTGTTGCTGTTGTTGGGCGATTCCTGATTTTGCAGCTAATGGCATGGATTTGTACTAAAACCAATAATTCTAAATGTAAGTGAATACTGAGCTCAACCTTTTAGTTCATACATCTGACTAATATCAGCAGAATTTCCAGGTGAGTAAAGCGTCGTCGATTTCGCCATTGGATGCCGAACAAAACATTGCCCTGATCTCCGTTCTACAGTGACTTCTGAACTGCAGAATTTCGACATTTTCATGGTGCGGAATTGATTCCATCAACAGCAGGTCCGTTATTTCCTCTCGTATTGTTAAAATCAAACCTTAACGTGTCGACCTTTGTCTAAACATTGTCTTTTGGTAACTTGGAAATTAGAGTGTGTCATGATGTTGGGAGTTGGGCCAAAGATAGTATTGGTGATTTGCCTTGAATTCTAATATATGCAAGCATTCTCCTTTTTTATTGCTTGTTAAAATTTCTGTGATGATGCAGGATTCTTAATCGCTCAATGGCGGTAATCGTACGGGGCAAGGGCACCAACAACATTATTGCAGCGCTCAACCTTTGCAGACTGTAACTGCATAAAAACAATTGTGGCACTGTAGTGAAGTTTGGCACTTGTATGATTTTATTTGGGCATTTATCGAGTGTATTGCCTTTTGCAATTTGCTGAGTTTTTAAAATGAAGATTGTAGCCTTTAGCTAGTTTTGCAATGCTTAATTTTGGTTTAGAAATTTAGGTGAAAGCCTGAGCTGTAAAACTTCCTATAATATGTACCCATGAGCAACGATTGTGACGCTCCTTCGAAAAGTGTAGTCTAGTCTTGTAAACATAGGCCAAATTGGGTTTTCAAATACTTGGTGTAGTATCCTGGACCTTAAGAAGTTTCCTCATGAAGTTGATTGTAAAATTTGAATAAATGAAATCTTCTAACGTGGTAAATGGATGATTTCTTGTATGACATTGTTTCTGGTCTTGTAGATAAAGGTGGACTTTCCAATTTCTATATGTTGGTCACGTTTTGTCCTAATTTGGAGTCCTCATATTTTCAAGTTACTTAGCCAAGATTAAAACAAAATAAGTCCCCACTTATCACAAATCCTTTGAAACTAAACATGTTCCATAACTTGAGACAAAACCAAGAAAACCTTGTGTAATTAGTCCAAGTCAAAGGCCTCAAATCAACTTAAGCTTTCATGAGAATTGCCTTATAAATAGAATTTGGTCTCGAATTTTGACGATAATTTGAACCTTGTAAACTTTCACAGTTGCATGCTCGTGGGTTGGAATTCCATAATTTCTACTTCATATCCACTTGTATATCTAGTCACGGGCTTGGTTTGAATAATTATAACTTGTGAATTTTGAACCAAATTTAGCATTCTCAATCTTCTAATCAAACTTGATCCTTGGAGAATCACTCTTGAATCTTGAACGAATAATTTGAAGCCCTCAACTTGTACCTTGTAAAGAAATAATCTTGAACTTCATTTTGAGGATTACTTGCCTAGACTTGATTCCAAGTTTTTTTTTCATGCTTACTATCTCAGAGCAAAATGGTTTACAAACTTCCAAAAATCCCAAACTCTTCCACTTGACGAAATATTGACTCAATTCTGGTAGCAGCTTAGGGACCAAAAGATTGAGGGTATACTCTCACAATAATTCACACACACCTGGCCAGATCCAGTATCTCCATCAGCATACACATGTACAACCTTCAGGACCTTGAACTTTCTACAGCAGTACCTGCTCTCACAAATGAAACCAAACAGACAAAACTAGATAAAGCGGTTAGTTATGCACGGATGATCTAGAATGCTATGCAAAGAACAAAGCGGGGATCTTAGGGTCAAAAATTAGGGTGCGACAGATGCCCCTATTTAAGTTTCTCCTATTCGGAGATATGGAGATCGAAATCTTCGTCTCGACGAAATAGGAGGGACTTTAATACAAACATGCGCAAATTTTTGGCCCTAAGATGCCGCCCAATACACATGATATGATATGAAAATGATATGGAATGCAAGACAAAGATTCTGTGAGGAATAATGTCACAGGGGATAATTGATGTTAAGACACAAAGAAAGAAAGATCCGACGAGGACCACTCAGCGAAAAAAGACTCCACGAGGAAAGAGACTACCAAATGACAATCACTGGGTGTCTTAAGCATAAAGCAAGAGACCTGGAAGGATAACTTGCTACCAACAACTGGTAGCCTAAGAAAAGGTATCCAGTTGAAATAAAAGGGTGTATATTACCTACTATCACGCAGGATAGCCTAAGCAGAGGTAATAAACTGGGGAGGAAGGATCACCTACTACCAAACACGGTAGCCTAAGCATAGGTGTCCGACCCAAAAAGGTGTGTTACCTACTATCAAGCACATGATAGCCTAAGCGAGGTAAGCACAAAAGGAAAGATGACCTACTACCACCACGGTAGCCTAAGCGAGACATCTGACCAAGGATACAGACGTATCACCTACTATCACATGATAGCCTAAGCAGAGGTAATAGACTGAAGAAGAAGGATCACCTACTGCCAACTTGTGGCAGCCTGAGCAAAGGTGTCCGACCAAAAAGGGTGTGTTACCTACTATCAAGCATATGATAGCCTAAGCGAGGTAGACACAAAAGAAGAGATGACCTACTACCACCACGGTAGCCTAAGCGAGGCATCTGACCAAAAAAGGGTGTGTTACCTACTATCAAGCATATGATAGCCTAAGCGAGGTAAACACAAAAGGAGAGATGACCTACTACCACCACGGTAGCCTAAGCGAGGCATCTGACCAAAAAAGGGTGTGTTACCTACTATCAAGCATATGATAGCCTAAGCGAGGTAAACACAAAAGGAGAGATGACCTACTACCACCACGGTAGCCTAAGCGAGGCATCTAACCTAAAAAAGGGTGTGTTACCTACTATCAAGCATATGATAGCCTAAGCGAGGTAAACACAAAAGGAGAGATGACCTACTACCACCACGGTAGCCTAAGCGAGGCATCTAACCCAAAAAAGCGCGTGTTACCTACTATCAAGCATATGATAGCCTAAGCGAGGTAAACACAAAAGGAGAGATGACCTACTACCACCACGGTAGCCTAAGCGAGGCATCTGAACCAAAATACAGACGTATTACCTACTATCCCACGATAGCCTAAGCAGAGGTAATAGACTGGAGTAAGCTTCAACGATCAAGATGATGATTTAACTTCCTTAAATGTTCTGCTCAGGAAGAGTAAATACTTTCCCACGCCCCAAGGTTGTATGCCACAGGCAAGTCTTGAAAAGATGTTGTGAGGTTCTCTGCCTCGAGCAAAGCCTTGAATTTCCCACACTCTTCGAAGAGATATCATCTGATGGGAGTAACTTGAATAGTGGATTCACTGGAGATAACCATTGTAGAGTAATATTGTTGTAGTTGAAATTTCAGTGAGGTAAATAGAATTCTTGCAACGAGAGTTCTCAAATAAAGAGAATGCCTGCAAAGTCTTCAATAAGTTTCTCTGACAGATTTCCGGGGAGATAGCACCCGATGGAAAATCTTGATAATTTGCTGGGGATAGACAAACTGTCTTGAGGAGACTGCCATTTGTCGTAGAAATCTTGATAACCAAACTGCTCAAATAAAGAGCTGTTACTTGTTGTCTGGGTGTAACTTCCTTGAAAATGTAGTAATCACTGTTGGAGATTGGAGAGGAAATGCAAATCTGGGCAAAACTCAAAACACACGCGTGTTCTTGGCGCCCTTTTTCAAAAATTCAAATATTTGAATTTTGTGATTTTATTTAATTGATTCGAAAATTAATTTCTCTCTGAATTTTAATGATTTTGAGTTGATTCCTTTTTTAATAATTCACAAAAATGTTAAAATATTTTATTTTACAAAAATTTCCCAAAAATATTATTTATTTCCTATATTTAATATTTTTGCAAAGAATTAATTTTTATTTGTTTTTTAACATTTTAAAAATTTTCTTTCTCTTGATTTTCCAAACTTAAATGGTTTTTAATCATTTTATGGATAAAAACATGATTTTTGAAACATTGATCCAAGATCAACATTCATTTTTTACATGTTTTCAATAATTTTTATTAAATTTTAAACAAAATTAATTCCATTTTAAATGAAGTTAGGGTTTTGATAATTTTCACCCTCATCAATATTTTTAAATCACTTTTGGGCCTCTAATAGAGTGTAAGACCCAACCCCTTTGTAAATAAAAATAATTTGGGCCTCAGTGCATTGTATAAGTCTCGATACAGTCAGAAATTTTGACGCGATCGTCGTTTTCAAACTATTTTAACTTGGGCCTCTCCTTGAGCTATAAGTCCTACTTTTTTCTTTAAAATCATTTTGGGCCTCTCCTTGAGCTATAAGTCCCATCCCTTTTGTACACAAACAATTTTGGGCCTCACTTATTGTATAAGTCCCTCAGTACATTTTCAAAACAACGGCGCGATCGTCGCCTTTTTAACAAAATCATTTGGGCTTCTCCTTGAGCTATAAGTCCCATCTTTATTCATTTTCAAACTCTTTGGGCCTCTAATAGAGTGTAAGACCCAATCCCTTTTCAACCAAAATCATTTTTGATCCTCCTTCATTGTATAAGACCCATTGTATTTTCAAAAACCTCGGCGCAATTGCCAGTTCAAAATCAAATAACCTAGGCCACTCCTTGAGTTGTAAGACCCATCTCTTTGTACAAAAAAAATCTTTGGGCTCTCTATTTAAGTATAAGACTCAACTCTCTTTGTAAATACTCTATTAACAATACAGTCTGTATTCAATAATCATCAAGGCATCTCTTGTTGGATAAGCCCCAACTTTTCTGTTTTTGAAATAAATGTTATCAAACTTGTTTCAATTTCTTTGAACAACTAACATTACAGTATGGAAGCTTGCTCACCTGTAAGTTTTTATCTGCTTTCATTTACCTGCTTTATATATATATATATATAATGTATTGTGGGAAGCTGCTCCACTGTAAGTCGTCTTTCATATCCTTTTAAATACTTGTCATATATCACTGTATATATACTTGTATAACTGTTAGAGTTTTCCCCGACAACTAAGTCTAGAATTAGGTAAAGCCATTTGGTCACTCTCTCAAAACAGTAAACCTAGATCCTCCATAGTATTCCAGATACAGTCTTGCCTTCTCTTGGGCTTAAACATTATGGAACAAAGAGAACGACAGTATTCTCGGTGAGCCTTTTCTCAGACTGTCACTTCAGAAATTGTCAAAGAAATTTAATTCCCACAGAGAGGATTAATTCCCGGTGAAACTTCTCTGGAATTTCTTCAAACTCTAGAACTGTTCATTACAGAAAGGATTAATTCCCGGTGAAACCTTTTTGGAACATTCTTAAGTTTGGGCCCACAGGCTTCCTAAAAGCATCCCAGCCTTCTCTTGGCCTTTGTACAAGGACCCTCAGGCTTCTTAGAAGTTCTCAGCCTCCTCTCGGGCTTAGTACAACGACCCATAGACCTCCTACAGGTATAGGAACAGAACCTAGTCATCATTTGCTAGAGCTGTCTTTCTGAGTCAAAATGTCAGACCAGTTATGGGTTGACCTTCATCCCTTAACATACCAGCCTTCTCTTGGGCATCATACAAAAATCATTCCATCTGAGAACCAATTTCTTAAATACCAGTAGACTTGGACAGACTCTTCTCCCTTTGGATTTCCCATTTCCTTAAAGAACAGGAAATAACCCTGATCAGCAGATTAATCTCTAAACAGAAATAAAACCAACAGTTTCATAACTTAAACCTTGCACTTTTAATTCTTCCCCAGTCAGGGTCAATTATCCTCAACTGTCACATTTCAGTTAAAACCCCAGCTTGGGTCATTTTACTGTCACAAACCTCATCAGAACCTCAAGGTCTCTGATACCTCAACTTTTTTGTAATCCCCAGCAAGAGTTGAATTACCAAACTTTGGACCTGTCTCTATATTTCAATAATCCTCAGCAGAAGATAGCCTCCTCTTAGGCTTTATATAAGGAATTTCCCCAGCAAAGATAGTGTTGCGGTGAAATTGGATACCATAGTTATTGATTAACTAGGATCACATTTCTTTATATGTTCACCACCGTCTTTGATTTATCCAAAGGAAAGGTTCAAAAGCAAAAAAAATCTAGAGATCTAAGGTTCGGGGGTTGGTTACGCCTAGGGAAGGTATTAGCATCCTAAACGTCCGTAGTACTCTACGGGAACCTCTTGTAAATATCTATGTTATCTATTACTTGCTTGCTAAGGGTGCTATGCAAAAGGTTGAAACCCTAGGGGTTAGTATCTAAGTATACTCGACAAGGCATCGCACCTTGTGCCTACGTATCCTCGGAAGTAGAATCAGAGTAATGCGTAGTTCAGAAAAGAGGATGTAAAGTCTTGGGCAAGACATTACATAGAGTGCGGCGACTCTAAAGTTGTAGGTTGGTTCAAGAGGGGTAGGATTGTAAATATTCACGGCGGAGCATTTACTTGGAGCGCGGCAACTCCGATCCTAAGGCTAAGATTCTAAGTGTCTACGGCGAGACGTGGAGTACGGCGACTCCGAATCCTAAGGCCAATGGTTCTAAAGTTAGTCTTATGACATTTGAGTCAATATTAATAACCTTTCCTTTGGAGTGTCGAGGGAGACTAACTTAATGATTATTTGTGCGCACTAGCGAAGGTGGGCTAATATAGTGTATAGTGAGCGAAAAGGTTGAATGCGATGCCTAAAGGCAATCGACTTACATGGGTAGAAAATGGGCTCGACGTTTGATCGAGAGTTTTTATATTTTGAAAGGTTTTTGACAAAAAGCAAGCAAGTAAACATCAAGTATAACCATAAGCAAATAAATGCATAAATAAGGCATGATATCAATCAATAACACACGACATACGATTCACTCAAATGCGTGACGAGGGATTCTAATAGAGGGGCGATTTATTTAAGAAAAAGAGTTTTGATTCTAAGGTTATGGATAAAATGGTTTATTATTTTATTGTGAGAAATTGTGTTGAGGATTAATTTTAAATTAGAGTTTTCTTAAAAAAAAAAGTTTCAATTGTTTTAAGAGTTTTTATTTTAGTTTTAAAATTATATTAATAAAGTTAATAAAAAATTTCTATTCTTAAAAGTTTTAATACTAAAAGGTTCTTGTTATTATTTTATCTTTTATAAAAGAGGGTTAACTTCTAACCAAATTAATTCATAAAAACTCTAGATTAACTAATTAAGTTATTTAAAAAAAAAAGATTAAAAAAAACAGAGGGATAGGGTGTATACCAGGGAGAGAGGGTCCACGGTGGACCCTATGTTCTCAACCTTGTGATGTGGGTGCATTATGATCTGAGGGACCAAAACGAGGATGCGTGTGTGTTAAGGTGTGTGTACGTATGTGGGATAACTAACGAAAAACCAAAAGAAAGAAAGAAAAAGAGATCCAAACGGATCTCTCACTCTCTTCTCTCCTCTCTCAACCTCTCAGAAAAGGGTTTGAGGAACCCTAAATCACTGTTGTAACACCCCATTTTCTACCCAACGTTTATTAAAAATCAGAGTGCAAAATTTTCAACATAAAACAAATGAAATGTCACATTTTCAACTTGAACAACAAAACCAATAACATAAACCTGTATTTCTTTTTAAAATAGATACATAGCATTCGGCCTTCACAACTTATAAATCATATTCACTTTATTCAACTAGATCAAAACTTCAATTTATAATTATTCAAGAATTATTGTAATAACAACAATTAGGAACAACAACATAAACAAAACATTTCCCCCCGAGTGCTACGTATCAGAGCATGACACCAACTTGAACTAACAGCGACTAAGACTTCAAACCTTCACAGCTATTCTTGAGTACCTGCTCAGTTACCCAAAATAGGTAACATCATTACAGAAGGGGTGAGATATCGAAAAATATAATCAAAGGCATGATAATTAATATATTAGATTAGAATCACACCAATTTCACCGCTTCATACAACAGTCATACAACAACTATTAGTAAACAACTTAAGAGCAACCACAACTTATAACAAACAACAACTTATAGCAACAACCTGTATCAAGCGATAACTTACAGCAATAACAATTTATAACAACAATAACTCACAACAATAACAACTTATATCAACAACACCAACAATCAACAACAACGTAATAATATTAACAACTTCAACATGCAACTCAAATGCGACTCAACTATGCAAATGCATGTGGTACCATTTGGAGTAAACTCCCAACTTAAACATATGCCAGGTTATCGAGGCAATTTCAACTTAATCGGATGCCATCAAGGCCAACTTAAACAGGTGCCATCAAGGCCAACTTAATCAATGCAAATGTATGCATGCAACAATAACCACAACGTCACAACAACAACAACAACAACAACGCAATAACAACAACGAGAACAACAACTTAAACATGCACCACGTGCATCAACTTAATCCAACATTGGTTGTTCGACCTACAACTTAATCAACAACATATTCAACATCACATCACCAACATCACCACATCAACAACGTATTCAACATCAACATAAAACATTGGTCATAAGACCTACAACTTAACAGTGCCCATAAACCGGGACAATTCAACCTATTCAACTGTACCTGCAAATCAAGTTAATCGACATAATTACCACAAAATAAACCAACCAAGAATACCTACTAATTTATATTAGTTATCCTGCCAATTTTCATTAATTTCCGGACAACTAATTTTCCGCTTAATTCTACTTATTCGACTAACTCCATACATCAACCAACCAAAAATAACTACAACCACTTACGAATTACTTCTGCAAAATTTCAACTAATTTCGGTTAAACAATTATATCGGTTAAAACTACTAATATCACTATACGGTACTATTTTCATCAACCTCCATTATTGCTACTAATTTTCCATTGTTTCTATTTATTTGATTCCCTGATATCAAATCTCGAATACTACTAAATCATGTTACTATCATTAAATTCAACTCTGATACAAAACCTGCTACTGTTATTTCTAAGTCCCCACATTATTGCTATTCCTCTGCATTATTAATCGGTTAACAATGTTGAGGCATTTTGCACGATAACATCTCAATCGCACACATTCACGACGGTAAAAATCAACACAACAATACGTTTTCAATTTTCTGCTATAATTGAACTAGATATAGACCTCAAAACCATTTTTCCTAGAAAGAACATCTCGTTAGCTTTCCAACGCTTCGAACGGGGGTCAAAACTGACTTATGGATCAAAACATATGAATTTTCCAAACTTTCCGAAACCAGAATTTTTCTGCATAACAGCCCTACGGGATTTTGCATTTTCGTCCGAAAATCTGACCGATTCAATTATTTTCTTCGAAACAAACACCTACTCATTCATACCAAACATATAGTAGTGATTTGGAACCATCAAACGTGAATTCCACGACATTCGATTTCAATCCGAATCTTAAACCCCCAAATCTCCAAAAATGCAAAAACTTACAAAATCAACCAAATTCGATGAAACAAGCATACTCGATCACGGCATAACGTTTCTCGACACAACTACGCAATCTATTCCGACTTTCGTCCGTGAAAACATCGGTTGCTATCGATTTAACCAAATTTCATCCTAAGTTTAACACTATAGAACAATAACCAAACAATCTAGCAAACATCAAATTCCACAAAAACAAAACCAATTCATCAATACACTTCAACACATTCAGTAAAAAATTATATAAATCTCAATCTCACGTATCAATTATCATATACCCGGTTATAAAATTCGAACCCCACCCTTACCTTAGATTGATGGCCGCTCGAATTTCCGATCGACTTTTCCGACTTGGCTCCGATGGCAATTCTCCCGTATCCAAAACTCCAAGCCTAACTGCTTCTCTCTTCGCTCTGCCTCTTTTCCTCTCCTCTTGCATCCATGGAGATTAGAAATATGAACATGCTGCCATTGAGTTCCTATCTTGACCAAAATTCAGCCTCCATCATCATCAATCCCGTAACTACTATTTGACCCATTTCCAGCATGAACTCCCAAACTTCAAATGCCTTTTTCTCCTTTAATACCGAACTTATTGACACGAAATTATATATCAAATTGAAGGGAATTTCGTAAGCTTTCCAGAAATTCAAGAATCGCTTTAATCGGAATTACAAGTAAAAAGTTATCATCTGTTTAGTGGAGGCTGTACCATAAGTGCGAAAATAGAGATATGATCATGAGTTCTTCTTTCTCCTTCTTTGCTTCCAAGCTATTTTCTCTCCTCTAAAACCCTTATTCTTCTCCAAGACTTTTTCCTCTGTAACTTCCACGATCAATTTCTCCAAAACTTCCTCTTGCAACTTTTCACGTACAACATGTTTTACTCCTTCTCTCAACCCTTATTTTTCTCCACTAATCAAAACCTAATTCCCCCTTTTTTTTCAACCAACCCAATTAATAATAATACTAATAATAATAATACTATTATTTTATTATTCTTATTGGGCCTACTATCTTCACCCCCCAATCTTACTACACACAACCATAAAATAAGCCCACTTAAATAAAATACGCTTATATTCCATAATATTAATTCTAATATTATTTCTCTCGACTAAATCGACTAATTATCGACTATCAAATCAATCGTCCAAACCACCAAATCAACATATTTAACCATAGACGGAAAATATCCAATATTATTTCCACAACTTAAATCAATTCAACTCGAACCAACTTAGAAACATCAACATAATATTCCGATATTCCAGAATCAACTTAAATCGACACAAATACTCAAATCAACGCGAATCAACACAACATACTACAATTATATTTAATTAAATACTTAATTAAATAAACGGGCGTTACAACTCTCCCCCACTTAAAACATTTTCGTCCTCGAAAATTCATCCGATACAACTACTCATGCGACACACTTGACAACTTAACATCATAACATAAAGAGTAACCAACTTAAGAATTCGCCGGTTTAAGAACTAGAACGCAACAACATACGATCACACAACTTAAACACGACATCAATACAACCAAACTACCAACATCGTTGTTGGTCACGCATGAACAACTATACAAAACCACGCGTTCGCTGCACACTCTAATTACTTGCAAGGTATCAAGTCTACCCATTTTATTCCCAACTTCTCAATCGCCAAAACCGACATAACAAAAGACTTTCGACTTAACTCTTCGGAAATTCCATCCCAACAGGTATTCTACAATTTTGTAGTTACCTAATACTTCGAACTTAGATCCGTAAGACAACACCTCTGAACGTTCAACATAATTACAACGGCGACTACTTCCCAATTTTCATAAAACATAACTATAACTTTACCATCTCCTATTTACACGTTCCTCGAAAATCATCTTAAACACGCAACATCATTACAACAACATAGGGTACCTGTGTACAATTAACTTCAACCAGATAAATCATCTTTTCCTTTCCAACTAATCCAACAAACCAAATTATCGACTTTTACTCATACTGACACAATTCTTCATAAATTCTTATCCGAATTAACACAACCAAGTAACTCATCTTTACCAACCAAAAGTTCCACTTTTACAATTCAACTTATAATTTCACTTCTTTTTCTACTTGCAACTCAATTCTCAAATTACCCAGAACTCAACTGCGAATTTCCATACTACTCATCAATTAAATCGCAACCTCATGCCATCATCCTTAAATTCAACTAATATGCTCATATATGAATCTACATCGACAAAATAAACAATCCACAAGCACTTGGCTTGACTTCAACCAATTCAAATACGTACCATACTAGTTGGCACGACACATCTATCCATCAATTATGATTCCGTCTACTATTAACAAGAGATTAAGGGTGACCAGTTCCTCAATTTGTCAATAGACAGCCGACAACCATAACAGTGGCATAAATCATCATTACCCAACACAATAGCGTACTACAACTTGTGCCCAAAGTCCGTAAGCACAAAGCTCCGCCAACTCTCTGAGGCTTATCAACGTCTTCTTAGTTTCCTTAATTTCAACTTCGTCAATTATACCAAAACGTCCAAAATCCAATACGTAATCTCTTATACATGCTCGTAGCACAACATAATTATTAAATATCTTCCCAACACCGGAATCGCTACTACTTCAAGTACTATCCAACTCGACTCGCTCCAATTACAACTCTTATCCAAGTTAAAAATTTTAACGTTGCAAATCAACCATCCGTCTTTTTCTCAACATTACTATCACATGACATCATCTCTTATTTCTCCTTATTCAACATAAATTGCATCTCTATGCATTCTCAGATACCGTCACATCCTTATAATTACCAACATATTATTCTTATCAAAATTTCACACTAGGCTTCATCTTTCCAAATTTTTCAGCAGTAGTCGCTCAACTTCAACCACAGATATCTCTTTCAATACAGACCTCTCAATCACAAAATCATATTCTAAAATGAAGAGAATTTCGTAAAGATTCCAGAACTTCAAGAATCGCTTGAATTCGAGTTACGAGTAAAAAGTTATCATCCTTACAACGGGACAGGTTCAGAATTTCCATATGCAGAATTTTCCAAAAATTAGCATCAGACCCAAATATTAAAACACACTTTTCTCGCTATTCACAAACTTCCTGAAGACCAATCGTATATGCAAACTGTAGGGAATTTCATAAACTTTCCGAAAAGTCCAGAATCGCTTTCATCGGAGTTACGAGTAGAAAGTTATGCCTCTTATACTGAAGGTTGTTCCATAAATGTGAAAATAAAAACCGAAATTGGTGAACATGAGCTCTACCTCTTTCTCTTGCTTCCAAACTCTTCCAACAATCCTTGTTTTTCACTCAACTCTGAAAATCATCCGACTTTACTCCAGCTATACTCCACTTGCATATCACTATTCGTCACGTTGCCCTCTTTTCTCCGAGAAGCAAACATCGATCATACTGACTTGTCCTCCTTCAAATGTCTCAACTGGACCAACAGATAAAATCATGAGTCTATACTCTCGTCAATTCGCAACAACACAATTCTGACAACACTTGCACTCCTGCGATCAATATCACCTTGATTCAACTTCACATACTACAAACATCTCTGAGAAGTAAACTTCTCCCCCACTTGTTTCAAACCAACTCCTGCATACCATCGATTAGGAAAACAAACAAGTACCGACAGTGTTCCACACACTTGTCGCGTACTAAGGGATAAACAACATTAGACAACTTGCCCGGACAGACCGACCTGCTCTGATACCACTATTGTAACACCCCATTTTCTACCCAACGTTTATTAAAAATCAGAGTGCAAAATTTTCAACATAAAACAAATGAGATGTCACATTTTCAACTTGAACAACAAAACCAATAACATAAACCTGTATTTCTTTTTAAAATAGATACATAGCATTCGGCCTTCACAACTTATAAATCATATTCACTTTATTCAACTAGATCAAAACTTCAATTTATAATTATTCAAGAATTATTGTAATAACAACAATTAGGAACAACAACATAAACAAAACATTTCCCCCTGAGTGCTACGTATCAGAGCATGACACTAACTTGAACTAACAGCGACTAAGACTTCAAACCTTCACAACTATTCTTGAGTACCTGCTCAGTTACCCATAATAGGTAACATCATTACAGAAAGGGTGAGATATCGAAAAATATAATCAAAGGCATGATAATTAATATATTAGATTAGAATCACACCAATTTCACCGCTTCATACAACAGTCATATAACAACTATTAGTAAACAACTTAAGAGCAACCACAACTTATAACAAACAACAACTTATAGCAACAACCTGTATCAAGCGACAACTTACAGCAATAACAATTTATAACAACAATAACTCACAACAATAACAACTTATATCAACAACACCAACAATCAACAACAACGTAATAATATTAACAACTTCAACATGCAACTCAAATGCGACTCAACTATGCAAATGCATGTGGTACCATTTGGAGTAAACTCCCAACTTAAACATATGTCAGGTTATCGAGGCAATTTCAACTTAATCGGATGCCATCAAGGCCAACTTAAACAGGTGCCATCAAGGCCAACTTAATTAATGCAAATGTATGCATGCAACAATAACCACAACGTCACAACAACAACAACGCAATAACAACAACGAGAACAACAACTTAAACATGCACCACGTGCATCAACTTAATCCAACATTGGTCGTTCGACCTACAACTTAATCAACAACATATTCAACATCACATCACCAACATCACCACATCAACAACGTATTCAACATCAACATAAAACATTGGTCATAAGACTTACAACTTAACAGTGCCCATAAACCGGGACAATTCAACCTATTCAACTGTACCTGCAAATCAACTTAATCGACATAATTACCACAAAATAAACCAACCAAGAATACCTACTAATTTATATTAGTTATCCTGCCAATTTTCATTAATTTCCGGACAACTAATTTTCCGCTTAATTCTACTTATTCGACTAACTCCATACATCAACCAACCAAAAATAACTACAACCACTTACGAATTACTTCTGCAAAATTTCAACTAATTTCGGTTAAACAATTATATCGGTTAAAACTACTAATATCACTATACGGTACTATTTTCATCAACCTCCATTATTGCTACTAATTTTCCACTGTTTCAATTTATTTGATTCCCTGATATCAAATCTCGAATGCTACTAAATCATGTTACTGTCATTAAATTCAACTCTGATACAAAACCTGCTACTGTTATTTCTAAGTCCCCACAGTATTGCTATTCCTCTGCATTATTAATCGGTTAACAATGTTGAGGCATTTTGCACGATAACACCTCAATCGCACACATTCACGACGGTAAAAATCAACAAAACGATACAGTTTCAATTTTCTGCTATAATTGAACTAGATATAGACCTCAAAACCATTTTTCCTAGAAAGAACATCTCGTTAGCTTTCCAACGCTTCGAACGGGGGTCAAAACTGACTTATGGATCAAAAGATATGAATTTTTCAAACTTTCCAAAACCAGAATTTTTCTGCATAACAGCCCTACGGGATTTTGCATTTTTGTCCGAAAATCTGACCGATTCAATTATTTTCTTCGAAACAAACACCTACTCATTCATACCAAACATATAGTAGTGATTTGGAACCATCAAACGTGAATTCCACGACATTCGATTTCAATCCGAATCTTAAACCCCCAAATCTCCAAAAATGCAAAAACTTACAAAATCAACCAAATTCGATGAAACAAGCATACTCGATCACGGCATAACGTTTCTCGACACAACTACGCAATCTATTCCGACTTTCGTCCGCGAAAACATCGGTTGCTATCGATTTAACCAAATTCCATCCTAAGTTTAACACTATAGAACAATAACCAAACAATCTAGCAAACATCAAATTCCACAAAAACAAAACCAATTCATCAATACACTTCAACACATTCAGTAGAAAATTATATAAATCCCAATCCCACGTATCAATTATCATATACCTGGTTATAAAATTCGAACCCCACCCTTACCTTAGATTGATGGCCGCTCGAATTTCCGATCGACTTTTCCGACTTGGCTCCGACGGCAATTCTCCCGTATCCAAAACTCCAAGCCTAACTGCTTCTCTCTTCGCTCTGCCTCTTTTCCTCTCCTCTTGCATCCATGGAGATTTGAAATATGAACATGCTGCCATTGAGTTCCTATCTTGACCAAAATTCAGCCTCCATCATCATCAATCCCGTAACTACTATTTGACCCATTTCCAGCATGAACTCCCAAACTTCAAATGCGTTTTTCTCCTTTAATACCGAACTTATTGACACAAAATCATATATCAAATTGAAGGGAATTTCGTAAGCTTTCCAGAAATTCAAGAATCGCTTTAATCGGAATTACAACATGTTTTCACGATCAATTTCTCCAAAACTTCCTCTTGCAACTTTTCACGATCAACATGTTTTACTCCTTCTCTCAACCCTTATTTTTCTCCACTAATCAAAACCTAATTCCTCCTTTTTTTTTCAACCAACCCAATTAATAATAATACTAATAATAATAATACTATTATTTTATTATTCTTATTGGGCCTACTATCTTCACCCCCCAATCTTACTACACACAACCATAAAATAAGCCCACTTAAATAAAATACGCTTATATTCCATAATATTAATTCTAATATTATTTCTCTCGACTAAATCGACTAATTACCGACTATCAAATAAATCTTTCAAACCACCAAATCAACATATTTAACCATAGACGGAAAATATCCAATATTATTTCCACAACTTAAATCAATTCAACTCGAACCAACTTAGAAACATCAACATAATATTCCGATATTCCAGAATCAACTTAAATCGACACAAATACTCAAATCAACTTGAATCAACACAACATACTACAATTATATTTAATTAAATACTTAATTAAATAAACGGGCGTTACAACTGTCGCTACCTCTCAACTCTCCCAATCTCTCGTCTCACTCGATCAAACAAAATCAAACAAATAAACTCCACCCCACACAGCCCAATACCCTGATTCTCATTATGATTGTGCGATTACAAGTTACAACGATGTAAAAACTGCAGCAAAAGGTAAAAAGGGGCGCGAAGCTGGAAGCGATCTACGGACGGCCCTACGAATCTTCCATCAGGGAAGTATTTCTTTTTCTCCTTACCCTTTGCGTGCTTGCTGCTTTGTGGTTTTTGTCATTGCCAATTATGGTGTTAAGTGTTGCTGATGAATAGTCTGGTGTACGATTTGGGTTGATGAATCGGTTTGATGTAATTTTCTGTGAACTTGGTTTTCTGATGTATGATTTGATCGTTTGACATGAGGACTTGGTTTTGTGATTGATATGAGGAATAGAGAAGAGATTTTGAATTGGTAGTTTTTTCTATTTTTTTTCTGTTTCTTTTTCTGATCCAATGATTTTCTTAAATAAGCCAATGATGAGTAATCCAAATAGGAAGGAATTTCAATGCTTTTGAAAACACGATTTCAGAGATTGCCAATTGATTTTGTTTGATATTGTTTTGGGAAGAAATGACTTGTTGTCTGATATGATTGTTGCACTTGATTTGGTGATTCCACACTTGATGGTTTTAATTTGATATGCTTGTTTTATTTAGGGAAAGAAAAATCTCTTTCATGATGATGATGTCCTGGATTTGTACGATATGATTCTTTGTGTGATTTTCTACACGTTATTTTGGGAAGATTATGCTGGTGGTATCCTTTTTGGATATTGCCCATAATCTGATTTGAACATGATGAAAATTAGTTCTGATTCAAAATCAAAACTCTGAGGCCAAATCTTGTACGATTTTTGAAAGAAAATCATATTGCCTTCTTGAATTTTCATTTTTTTAGTGCGGGCCCTATTTGTTTATTATTATTCTCGATCTTAAAGACTCAAGGCAAATGAATGTATGTCAATGTTGTTGTTGTTTTCATCTTGATTGCAAATATCCTATTTTTTCATATCCATGATACATGCGTATGATGTTTTGAAGATGATATTCCAATATTGCTTCTGACTTTTACCTCTTTTATGTACATGATGTCGGGTTATGGATCTTGGAGGATGCGGATAACATGAATTCAAAGGAAGAACTCCTAGCTTTCGTCTTGCCACTCGCGATTCGTAGGATTTGAGTTTCAACAGGTTATTCTATCACCTTTTAGTGTGAAAATTCTTAATTGCTTCTTTGTGTCAATTTGTGCAGGAAAATGATGGGTTGTGGAGATATTGGAAATGATTCATGTCAGCTTGTGAAGATTAGTGAAGATGGGTTTGCTATATTCTGAGGTTATGGTATGGGGCTGCAATTGATTCTTGAACCGTTTTAACTATTGCGTAATATTATTTCTAAAGCACATGGTGCTGGTGTTTTAATGCTAACGACGGTTTATTTCAATTTCATTCTGACATTGTTGACTGCAATTTTGCAGGTTCCAAACCATCCAAATGATGAAGCTTTTGTATTCATTGAACTATCAGCACCTAAGCTCGTGTTTGCAGAAGGTTGATGTGGATGCATAGAAGGCATTCCAATACCAGTTACAAAAGATTGCTTGAAGATCGTTGAACATCTCTACCATGAAGACTGAACTGCTGCACTGTCATGTCACAGAACTTTTGGTCAAGCACTGATAGCATCGTCTCGGAGAGCAATTGGTGTAAGAGGTAAATTGAATTGTGACCGTTAGTAATTTTATGCTGTATTTTGTAAGATTGTAGTTGAAGATTTTCCATGTGTCGGTTTGTTCAAACATATAGAAACACACTTTTTTACTCTGATTAATTTTTCCTTGAACCAAAATATGTTTGAATGGTGGCGTTGTGATTTATTTACTCAGATTATGACCTGACTTGAAATCATTTTGGACAGGTGATTCAGCTCCTCAAGGCACTCTTGTGGAAGTTCTCTCTATGACCCTTTTAACAACATATCGTCTATTAGATTTGCTGCACTTGTGAAGCTAATGAGAGCTTGATCTCTTTTAGTCCTGTGCCAAATCTTTTGTGTAATGTTTTGTAAAGAAGTAACCGTGTTTGAGATTGACCTTATAATGTTTTACTTTCCTGTATCTTTGCGATTGTATGACAGAAAAGAACAAAAGGTCTTGTAAATAGTCTTCAATGTTGTCTTCAAGGTTGTAATGCTTGTAACCCATAAAAGATCTCTTAGTCTTGTATTCTTTTATCAATAACTGTACCAAAGGAAGGAAGTGCGTACATCAGTGAATATTGCCATGCTGAGTCCTTCATCCAAATTTTATGATATGCTTTGTATTTTGGAAAAGAGTTGAGACTTGTAATTCATACTGCTTCTTCCTTGTAAAGATTGCAATCACATACATTGTTTCATGGGACTCTTGAAAATTGAACTTGTAACTAACACAATGTAATATATAATCCAAGTGTTGGACCTTGGTTGTACGTTAATACTAGCATAAAAATAACCTTTTGGCCAATTCCAAATGAAATTCTAATTAGAGCCTGTATGGAACTCCTTTGAGTTAATTCTAAATCTTGACGTGAATCTTGCATTTTCAAATTAATTCCTTGAAGGAAGGGTCTTTGAGCTCTTTATGCCAAAAATGAAGTTTCTTGAAATTAACTTGAGAACTAAAGCTAAAGGCGTAGGATCATGAGATATCCTCTTAAAACTTGTGGGGAAGAGGTATTTGCATGCTCTTTGAATTTGGACATTTGGAAATATGAGTTTGCAATTCCTTAAAAGAAACTCCTAATCAATGTACCACTTGAGATCACGAACTCCTTAGGTCCGATTCTTCTATCAGTTTAAGTAACTTGGACTACCTTGAAATATCTTGGAATCACGAGTGGCCCATATATGAATTATGGCTTAGGATACCACCAGGAAAGTATTGAGGGCATAACTTCATAGGTATTCGCCACAGGTTTGCAAGAACCTAAGAAAACTCCAAAACCACACACATTCATAGACGTTCTTCATGATTCGAATCTCCTATAGCGGTGCCTAACTTCACGAATGAAACAAACAAGCAAAGCCTAGATAAAAAGGTTAGTCATGTGCGGATGATTGACCTAAGGTGATAATGCAGACGATCGCTGAATCTAAGGTAAAAATTTGGGGTACAACAGTTGCCCCTATTTAAATATCTTCACCAGATGATACGAACGATGAAAATCTTCATTAGGTCATGGTGAGAGATATTTAAATACAGATAACCGAAAATTTTGCCCTTAGATGCAATGACATGCAATGCTATGGACAAAAACTAACCTAATGCTGACATGCCATGAACTCTAGCATGATGAAAATGATGGAATGATAAAATGCAAAATGCAGACGAAACAGACGAGGAAAAGATCCAACACAATGAGTAACAATCTCCCTGGGGACGACCAAACACACTGGGGAAAAGAAAACAACATTGGGGACTCCGAAGGCGACAACCCAGCAGGTTAAAGCGTGACCAGTTGATATCTAAGATACAAAAAAGATAAGGTAGGATCCACACAGCGGTAGGATCATGCAAACAAAAAACAAATAAAGCCTGGAAATCCCTTTAAGTGAAGAGATCAAACGGGATCTTCAGGAACCATCAAGAAAAAGAACAGGGTTATTAAAACTCTCCTGTATGCCAAGTAAATGGTCTTCGTAGGGAAGACGCCTAGTGACTTATCGTTGCACGGGACTTACACACCACCAAAAAATAACATGGAGCTCGGCGACTCGAAACAAAAAAAACATGGAGCTCAGCGACTCGAAAAAAAAAACATGGAGCTCGGCGACTCGAAACAAAATATAACAAGGAGCGTGGAAACTCGAAACAAAAAATATAACATGGAGCGCGGCGACTCGAAACAAAAAACAAGGAGCACGGCGACTCGAAACAAAAATATAACAAGGAGCGCGGCGACTCGAAACAAAATATAACAAGGAGCTCGGCAACTCGAAACAAAATATAACAAGGAACGCGGCGACTCAAAACAAAAAAGCAAGGAGCACGGAAACTCGAAACAAAAATATAATAAGGAGCTCGGCGACTCAAAACAAAACAATATAACAAAGAGCTCAGCGACTCGAAACAAAAATATAACAAGGAGCGCGTTGACTCGAAAAAAAAAACAAGGAGCATGGCGACTCGAAACAAAAATATAACAAGGAGCGCGGCGACTCGAAACAAAAAAACATGGAGCTCGGCGACTCGAAACAAAAAAAACAAGGAGCGCGGCAACTCGAAACAAAAAATATAACAAGGAGCGCGGCGACTCAAAACAAAAAACAACAAGGAGCGCGGCGACTTGAAACAAAAAATATTACAAGGAGCACGGCGACTCAAAACAAAAATATAACAAGGAGCTCGGCGACTTGAAACAAAAAAACATGGTGCTCGGCGACTCGAAACAAAAAAAACAAGGAGCGCGGCAACTCGAAACAAAAAAATATAACAAGGAGCGCGACGACTCGAAAAAAATATAACAAGGAGCGCGGCGACTCAAAACAAAAAACAACAACGAGCGCGGCGACTCGAAACAAAAAATATTACAAGGAGCACGGCTACTCGAAACAAAAATATATGGTGAGGCAAAAATAAAATATAGAGCACAGCGACTCAAAATGTACAAAGAGTAGGTGCACGCTTAAACTTTGCTAGGCGCCTTGAAGGCAAGATGTCAAAGACCAAAGTTTAATCTAGGATCAAACTAGAATGAAACGGTCAAACAAGACATGCCATTGAGAAATGAACTCAAAGAGCGATTTTATCCTATCCAAGCACGGAAAAAGATAACTGAAATAACCATCATCCACGAGGGTTGAACTCTGTGGGGAAACTTAGCAAGAGATAGCACTTTCTGCCTAAGGCTGACGACTCTATTTGGAGAGATCGGGTAAACCCAAAACTTGGTGTAAACGCAACCAAAGATAAAGCGACAAGAACAAACAGAAGGCAAACACGCACGAATGCGATGCATATGATGTCATGGCGTGCTTATGCTCATGCTAACAAAACGAAGAAAGAAAATGGGAGATGAAAGAAAACAACGAGGAAGCCCGTCCATCCTCTGCGCGAGAGATACATCTGTCAAGCTTGTCTAGAAATCCAAGGTGGAACCAAAGGTCAAAGCTTCAAACTTTCCAAGTTCTCTAGGGAAATAACAATCTTCTTGGGGATGTAATATTGTGAATTCACTTAGGGATCGTCAACATGAAATCTGATTATTCTGGATGAGAGTAAGATCTACTGGGAACGGATCAAACTCGTGATCAGAGAGACTTCGATGAGGATAAAATAAATATCCACTACAACCTAAAGTGAGCTGAAATGAAGTAGTAGATGCCACGAGAATAAAATAAATATCCGTTATAACTGAGATAATCTGAAGTAGTGGTAGATGCTATAGAAGAGGCATCACGGGGATAAAATAAATATCCACCGCTTCGTTGGGGAAACTTGTACCAATATTGTAGTTGTAGACGTCAAGGTCTAGTCTTCAGTGGGGATGAAATAAACATCCACTGTCGAGGAAAATTGAAATCTGAGAAAACATTGCGGAGTGAAATAAACACTCACTTCATCGGGGAAGGTTACGACCAATGATATTTACTGGGGATCCTTAGGTCAACCAACTGCTGGATTCTTGTATAAACCTTGTCATAATTGCTTGAAAAAATGATTCACTGGGGAATCGTCGTGACTTCCTAGAGTGAAAACTTGCTAGGGAATATCACACTATTAGAATATCTTCGGGAAATTAGGTGAAGAGATGCTGCGAAGTTAATGTAGCTTTGTCTTGCATGGTAGTCGCCATTTTCAAATATCAACTGTTGGAAAAGTCTTCGATTCTCGTATACCCCAGACTACGTGGTTCTGAAAGGAGAGGTCCTCTCAAAAGGATTTTACAGGAGACTTGGCATCCCAAATGTTCCAATGTCTTTTAACTCTTGAGAGATTGGTAGAATCTCGACGTACCTGGTTCAGATTGCCGGTATTTTGTGTATTGAGTCTTCGGTATTGTCCCTTAGGGTTGATCCATTTGCAATGACTGAGGAATAACTTGCCCCAGTTCATCATGATCTTCAGGCGGTATGCCCTGGACTGATATTTTGAAATGACTATTTTCAACAGAGTGCCATATCTCAGAGGTTGAACTTCTCGTAGCTATTTGCGAACTTCTATGACATTAAGCAGTATTTACATGTAGAAAATCTAAATTCTGAAATTGCTAATATGACATCATATTTATTTTGAGGTTTTATTGAAAACGCATATCGCAAACTTGTGACCGAATCACTAGTTAGGATATGACGTAATTCCCTTTTCTATAATGCCAATACGAATTTTTGAGTGTAACTCATAGGAGTCAGGAAACATTATCTCACCGAGTATGCTTTCGAAATAAACCCTACTTCAATAAGGTCTTTTGAGGGTTTTATAGTGGTTTTGGATCATGGTTGAAGAAACAAAGAATGTATGGCTCGAATTTTATTTGCTACCCACCCCTTTTTTCGGGATATTTACTCCTTTTTTGAAAATTACCCTGCCCCTGGTACAAATGAAGGTTCTTTGAATTTTTAGAAAAGAAAACTACTACTCCGAGGCTCAAAGGGGTTAACGAAGGTTTTTCTCCGATGTTTGGGATTTTGAAAGAATGCCTTATATCCTCAGCAGAGTTTGTTCAGGAGATGTTATGTTTTATTTCATCATTCTCCATTCAGTAGTATTGGCATTATAAAATAGTGAACAGTTTTAAAATGAGCGAAGCGAATGGATTTCTTCGAAACAAACATTATATTGCATTAAACATTCAAAATAACAAGTCCTTACATGAAAACATGCTTTAATAATCAAAGAAAGAACAAATGCATACAAAATACAACTTAAATGATCTCGGGAACAATTTCTCTTACTCTCTATGTCCAATCAGCGCAAAGGAATTCCATACACAACTGGGTTTCCTCCCTTGAAGATCAGCACTTCTTTGTCAATCATCTCTTGAACTTTCTCCTGGAAGGCCTTGCACTCTTCTGTCGAATGCCTCACTGTTCCATTGTGAAATTCAAAACTGACATTTAGATTGTCCCTGGAAGAGAGGGACTTCGTGGGTTTAGTTTTTATAGGTGCCATCACCGAGTTTCAGGCGAAATAATACCACAACTGACGGTAGGTCATTGGGATTGGATCAAACTCTTTCAGAGCATGGCTCTGATGTGTTACCTGACGAGATTGTGGTTGATAAGTAAGATTTGCTTGAGTAGAAGGAGTAATATCAGTACGAGCTTTCTTAATATTTGGTTGAGAAACACCAAAAGACAGAATCTTCTGATCCATTAACTTCTTTACGATACCCTTAAGAGCATAACAGCTTTCTAGATCATGGCCAAGTGCCTCTTCATGAAACAGGCAATGAGCATTGGGATCATTATTAGGTGGAAGTGGGTTAGGAGGCGGACCCAAAGCTTGGATAGTAATCAAACCTCGTTGCACCAAGGAGGGGTACAACTCAGTATAAGTCATCGGGATAGGAGAAACTGGAGGTTTATATGGTCTTCTATTAGGAGCATTTGGACATGGTATCGGATCCCTCTGTGGTTGATAATTAGGAGAGTTGGGTGCTCGTTGATGATTCTGCGGAGTTTGTGCTGGCAAATAAGCAGAAGCCGGTGGATAAACAAAAAGTTGATAGACGGGTGCTTGTTGCATAGGCTGATAGGTTAGATCTTGTTGATACTGAGGAGGTCTCCAGTCATAATGATAATATTGCTCCTTATGTTATTTAACTTGGATACGAGATCCTTTATACCTTCCTTGCAACACAGTCTTAGCAGCTTGTTCCTTAAGGTCGGCAATCTCAGAAGTGGGCATTGGTGTGATCCCAGGAATCCAAGTCCCTTGAAGCGAGGTCTGAGAAGCAGATTGATTTGTAACCAGGGTTTCAACCAAAGCAAAAAGCCTTTCAATTCCAGCTTTCAGAGTAGTTACTTCCTTGCGGAGTTCCTGATTTTCTTTCTCTAAGTTATTCATCTTTCTTCTTTGAGTAGTGACTTGATAGCTCGTCTCTCGGAACAGAGGATTCAGGGTGACAGAAACACTGAAGAGAGACAACAGGAATAAGCAAAAGAACAGACAATGCACATGCAAAGATGCAAAGATATGAGATGCAAATGCAAGGCAATGCAACTATCAAGGAACTCAAAATCATATTCGCAGTCATTATATATATTGAAAATAATACGTTTTATTTTAAATTTCCAAAAGCCAGTACACCTCCAAAGTTTTATTACATAAGCAACATAACACAAAAGGAATTAGGAGTCTAATCCACTGGACGATGCCCCTTGTCTTCCACTGAGCTCCTCCATCAACCTGTCAATGAGCTCCTGCGATATGATTTTGTCCAGGGTCAGCCTCTCTACTTCTGCTCTCAACCTTGAAACTTTGCTTGATTCAGTTACGGGAGGTTTGGGTCAAGGATACGGCATTGTCAGAACGAGAGCTCATTTGCGCGCCCACTTTAAGCAAGATTCCATAACCGTGCAGTTAGGGTTTGTTGTCGCAGTCATCCCTTGCCTGTTAATGCAGCGCCAGGCAAACACAATCTGGGTCTTCAACTGAAGGTCTTCTCCATCATAGAGGAAGATTCTTTTCAGGTTTTCTGGATCGGGCACTTTATCCATCGGATGTCCAAGCTGGCGACGGGCGAGAACAGGATTGTAACTGGTGCATCCTTTTGTGCTAAGAAGAGGCACATTGGAAAAACCTCCACAGTTGTGAATTATGGGAATTCCTCCATACATTGGATCATGCCAAAGGATGTCTGAGTGAGTGAGTGCCATGAACTTCACGGGCCATTCTGAACCATCCATCACATCCCAGAAATCGATAGACCTCGGTAGGTGCAAAATAAACCACCTATAGAGGATAGCGGTACAGCAGATAATCCAACCTTCTCCCTTCAGAACCTTCGAGTCGATAGAATGGTAGGCATCAGCTAACAACGTGGGAATTGGATTCTTGAGCATGAAAATCCTTATGGCATGGACGTCAACAAAATCTTTGACATTGGGAAACAAAAACAGACCGTAGGCCAGCAGCGCAAAGACATTCTTGAATGCTCCAGTGTTCCCTACACTAGCAAAATGTCGAGCTTTTTTGAACAAGAATTGGGCAGGCAAACCATCGATTCCTCCTCTGACCGTCATGTAAGCCCGAATTTCCAAAATCTTTATGCGGGTCGCCCTTGCGATGTCTTCCTGGCTGGGTGTTCCTTCTCCACCGAAGAACGGAGGTGAGTCTTTGACTGGGATCCCTAATAGAGCAAAGTACTCTTCCAACGTGGGCGTCAACTGGAAATCTTGGAAGATGAAACCATTGTAAATTACGTCATACAGTTGAACCAGTGTTTCCAGCAAACCAACAACTATTCGGACCTGCAACAGTGGGAGGATCTTTCCATATTTCGCGGCGAACACCTCGGGATCTTTGATCTGACCTCCTAGTTCCCTTAGTTGTTCAACATCCGAAACCTTGAAGGTGTACGGCAAAACTCCATTCTTTCGTAATCCATCGTACAATGCTTGCAAAATAATTCTAAGTTCCTTGATAGAGAGAGAAATGAAAATGCGAATGCTATGCAACAAGATTCATGGAAACTCAGCTATTTATAATCATTGAGGAATATCACCAGGCTCATTTATTAATCATAAAGAAGCGGTTACGATCATTAGTACCGGAATACTAAACGATTGATTTATTACAAATATTAAAACGCGTCTGTACGCCTTATAATAGTCATAACGTAAAGCTAAATAAAAGCTAATAATGATAGATCTAAGGAGACTCTTCCAACGGTCTTCTTTGAGTCCTTTGACTTTCTTCCAACGGAGCTTCTTCTAGAATAAACTTGTCGACGAAGTGTTGACTGATGACTTAGAATGGGATAAGACGTCTTGAGCTTTCCATTTCTTGCGAGAAGTAACGTATTTCCAATAAATCCTCCTTTTAGCTATTCGAGTATTAACCGAAGATATAAAATGGACACATATCTTAAATTGGTAACTCCATCAGCTGAGAATATTCTTTATGGGTTGACAACAGCTAGTAATCAGGAATAGTGATAGGCTGCAGTAGAACGAAGATGATAACTTCCCATATCTGGTCTTGAACCTTTCTTCATTTGTCAGCAAGGTCTCTAGTCCCCTTAGATCGTCCAGGTTATGACTTTTGTAAGTGTACTTCGACGTTTTCTTTCTTTTTCGGAGTCTATGGTATCCCTATGATGTTTACAAACAAGATTGAGTTCCATGAATCTTTATGATATGATGCTAATGGATGCATGAATGCAACAACCACAGGGAAACACACAAGTAAAAGCGCACAAAGCACACACAAGCAAAGCAAACAGGCAAAGGGCCCTAGGTTTGAAAGGTCACAACATGGAGCCAAGGTCTACCCATCCCAATAGGTGTGCACTATGGTTTCAAATGTACCTGGTTCTACAAAGTTCCCAGAGTCTACAATCCATCTTTCGGATATTATCGATTTTCTAAATCACTTGGTAGTCAATAATATTCTCAAGAGAATCTCGTCTGAGTGTAGTATCGGTAGCAACTATTTCAGGAATAGACTCCCTCATAGTCCCCGCACTACATCCTAATCGGCCAAGTTGGGTTAAAGGTAACTATGGTCCTCATTCTCGATGGCCTTTAGCTCAAAATAATATCGTCTTCACGAATGAACTCGTTGAACAATATCAAATTCGAGAGGGCCTAAACTGAGTGGTGAAGTCTTAATTCAACTTCTTCGGGAATCGACTCCCTCAAAGTCTCCTTGAATTCTCACCGTCCTATCATAATTTTCACTCAAGTCCGAGTGTAGGACTTATCTCACCACACAAATAGTAACCCAGAAAACCAGCACAGATAATAAGCAAATATAGCAAGCAAATAAAGAAAGATAACATAAAAGAAAAGCAAGATAGGGGAAACCATCAACCATCCTTAGTGAAGTCCCCAGTTTCTGTTGCGGTGAGAATTGGATACCATAGTTATTGATTAACTAGGATCACATTTCTTTAAATGTTCACCACCGTCTTTGATTTATCCAAAGGAAAGGTTCAAAAGTGAAAAAACCTAGAGATCTAAGGTTCGGGGGTTGGTTACGCCTAGGGAAGGTATTACCATCCTAAACGTCCGTAGTACTCTACGGGAACCTCTTGTTAATATCTATGTTATCTATTACTCGCTTGCTAAGGGTGCTATGCAAAAGGTTGAAACCCTAGGGGTTAGTATCTAAGTATACTCGACAAGGTATCGCACCTTGTGCCTACGTATCCTCGGGAGTAGAATCAGAGTAATGAGTAGTTTTGAAAAGAGGAACTTCTTGACGGGGTCAAGGTTCCATGGGGAGGTAAAGTCTTGGGCAAGACTTTACATAGAGTGCGGCGACTCTAAAGTTGTAGGTTGGTTCAAGAGGGGTAGGATTGTAAATATTCACGGCGGAGCATTTACTTGGAGTGTGGCGACTCCGATCCTAAGGCTAACATTCTAAGTGTCTACGGCAAGACGTGGAGTACGGCGACTCCGAATCCTAAGGCCAATGGTTCTAAAGTTAGTTTTATGACGTTTGAGTCAATATTAATAACCTATCCTTTGGAGTGTCGAGGGGGACTAACTTAATGATTATTTGTGCGCACTAGCGAAGGTGGGCTAGTATAGTGTATAGTGACCGAAAAGGTTGAATGCGATGCCTAAAGGCAATCGACTTACATGGGTAGAAAATGGGCTCGACGTTGGATCGAGAGTTTTTATATTTTGAAAGGTTTTTGACAAAAAGCAAGCAAGTAAACATCAAGTATAACAGTAAGCAAATAAATACATAAATAAGGCATGATATCAATCAATAACACACGACATACGATTCACTCAGACGCGTGATGAGGGATTCTAATAGAGGGGCGATTTATTTAAGAAAAAGAGTTTTGATTCTAAGGTTATGGATAAAATGGTTTCTTGTTTTATTGTGAAAAATTGTGTTGAGGATTAATTTTAAATTAGAGTTTTCTTTAAAAAAAAAGTTTCAATTGTTTTAAGAGTTTTTATTTTAGTTTTAAAATTATATTAATAAAGTTAATAAAAAATTTCTATAATTAAAAGTTTAAATATTAAAAGGTTCTTGTTATTATTTTATCTTTTATAAAAAGAGGGTTAAATTCTAACAAAATTAATTTATAAAAACTCTAAATTATCTAATTAAGTTATTTTAAACAAAAAAGATTAAAAATAATAGAGGGATAGGGTGCATACCAGGGAGAGAGGGTCCACGGTGGACCCTATGTTCTCAACCTTGTGATGTGGGTGCATTATTATCTGAGGGACCAAAACGAGGGTGCGTGTGTGTTAAGGTGTGTGTGCGTATGTGGGATAACTAACGAAAAACCAAAAGAAAGAAAGAAAAATAGATCCAAACGGATCTCTCACTCTCTTCTCTCCTCTCTCGTTCTCTCAGAAAAGGGTTTGAGGAACCCTAAATCGCCGCCGCTACCTCTCAACTCTCCCAATCTCTCATCTCACTCGATCAAACAAAATCAAACAAATAAACCCCACCCCACACAGCCCAATACCCCGATTCTCATTATGATTGTGCGATTACAAGTTACAACGATGTAAAAACTGCAGCAAAAGGAAAAAAGGAGTGCAAAGCTGGAAACGATCTACGGACGGCCCTACGAATCTTCCATCAGGGAAGTATTTCTTTTTCTCCTTACCCTTTGCGTGCTTGCTGCTTTGTGGTTTTTGTCGTTACCAATACTGGTGTTAAGTGTTGCTGATGAATAGTCTGGTGTACGATTTGGGTTGATGAATCGGTTTGATGTAATTTTCTGTGAACTTGGTTTTCTGATGTATGATTTGATCGTTTGATATTGGGACTTGGTTTTATGATTGATATGAGGAATAGAGGAGAGATTTTGAATTGGTAGTTTTTTCTATTTTTTTTTCTGTCTCTTTTTCTGATGCAATGAATTTCTTAAATAGGCCAATGATGAGTAATCCAAATAGGAAGGAATTTCAATGCTTTTGAAAACACGATTTCAGAGATTGCCAATTGATTTTGTTTGATATTGTTTTGGGAAGAAATGACTTGCTGTCTGATATGATTGTTGCGCTTGATTTGGTGATTCCACACTTGATGGTTTTGATTTATTATGCTTGTTTTATTTAGGGAAAGAAAAATCTCTTTCATGATGATGATGTCCTGAATTTGTACGATATGATTCCTTGTGTAATTTTCTACATGTTATTTTGGGAAGATTATGCTGGTGGTATCCTTTTTGGATATTGCCATAATTTGATTTGAACATGATGAAAGTTAGTTCTGATTCAAAATCAAAACTCTAAGGCCAAATCTTGTACGATTTTGGAAAGAAAATCATATTGCTATCTTGAATTTTCATTTTTTTAGTGCGGGCCCTATTTTTTTCTTATTCTTCATGATCTTAAAGACTCAAGGCAAATGAATGTATGTCAATGCTGTTGTTGTTCTCATCATGATTGCAAATATCCTGTTTTTTCATATCCATGATACATGCGTATGATGTTTTGAAGATGATATTCCAATACTGCTTCTGACTTTTACCTCTTTTATATACATGATGTCGGGCTATGGATCTTGGAGGATGCGGATAACATGAATTCAAAGGAAGAACTCATAGCTTTCGTCTTGCCACTCGACATTGGTAGGATCTGAGTTTCAACAGGTTATTCTGTCACCTTTTAGTGTGAAAATTCTTAATTGCTTCTTTATGTCAATTTGTGCAGGAAAATGATGGGTTGTGGAGATATTGGAAATGATTCATGTCAGCTTGTGAAGATTAGTGAAGATGGGTTTGCTATATTCTGAGGTTATGGTATGGGGCTGCAATTGATTCTTGAACCGTTTTAACTATTGCGTAATATTATATCTAAAGCACATGGTACTGGAGTTTTAATGCTAACGACGGTTTATTTTGATTTCATTCTGACATTGTTGACTGCAATTTTGCAGGTTCGAAACCATCCAAATGATGAAGCTTTTGTATTCAATGAACTATCAGCACCTAAGCTTGTGTTTGCAGAAGGTTGATGTGGATGCATAGAAGGCATTCTAATACCAGTTACATCAGATTGCTTGAAGATCGTTAAACATCTCTACCATGAAGACTGAACTGCTGCACTGTCATGTCACAGAACTTTTGGTCAAGCACTGATAGCATCGTCTCGGAGAGCAATTGGTGTAAAAGGTAAATTGAATTGTGACCGTTAGTAATTTTCTGCTGTATTTTGTAAGATTGTAATTGAAGATTTTCCATGTGTCAGTTTGTTCAAACATATAGAAACACACTTTTTTACTCTGATTAATTTTTCGTTGAACCAAAATATGTTTGAATGGTGACGTTGTGATTTATTTACTCAGATTATGACCTGACTTGAAATCATTTTGGACAGGTGATTCAGCTCCTCAAGGCACTCTTGTGGAAGTTCTCTCTATGACCCTTTTAACAACATATCGTCTATTGGATTTGCTGCACTTGTGAAGCTAATGAGAGCTTTATCTCGTTTAGTCCTGTTCCAAATCTTTTGTGTAATGTATTGTAAAGAAGTAACCGTGTTTGAGATTGACCTTATAATCTTTTACTTTTCTGTATCTTTGCAATTGTATGACAGAAAAGAACAAAAGGTCTTGTAAATAGTCTTCAATGTTGTCTTCAAGGTTGTAATGCTTGTAACCCATAAAAGATCTCTTAGTCTTGTATTCCTTTATCAATAATTGTACCAAGGGAAGGAAGTGCGTACGTCAGTGAATATTGCCATGCTGAGTCCTTCATCCAAATTTTATGTTATGCTTTGTATTTTGGAAAAGAGTTGAGACTTGTAATTCATACTGCTTCTTCCTTGTAAAGATTTCAATCACATAAATTGTTTCATGGGACTCTTGAAAATTGAACTTGTAACTAACACAATGTAATATATAATCCAAGTGTTGGACCTTAGTAGTACGTTAATATTAGCATAAAAAGAACCTTTTGGCCAATCCCAAATGAAATTCTAATTAGAGCCTGTATGGAACTCCTTTGAGTTAATTCTAAATCTTGCCATGAATCTTGCGTTTTCAAATTAATTCCTTGAAGAAAGGGTCTTTGAGCTCTTTATGCCAAAAATGAAGTTTCTTAAAATTAACTTGAGAACTAAAGATAAAGGCGTAGGATCATGAGATTTCCTCTTAAAACTTGTGGGGAAGATGTATTAGCATGCTCTATGAATTTGGACATTTGAAAATATGAGTTTGCAATTCCTTAAAAGAAACTCCTAATCGATGTACAACTTGAGATCACGAACTCCTTAGGTCCGATTCTTCTATCAATTTAAGTAACTTGGACTACCTTGAAATATCTTGGAATCACGAGTGGCCCATATATGAATTATGTCTTAGGATACCACTAGGAAAGTATTGAGGGCATAACTTCATAGGTATTCGCCGCAGGTTTGCAAGAACCTGAGAAAACTCCAAAACCGCACACATTCATAGACGTTCTTCATGATTCGAATCTCCTATAGCGGCGCCTAACTTCACGAATGGAATAAACAAGCAAAGCCTAGATAAAAAGGTTATTCATGTGCAAATGATTGATCTATGGTGATAATTCAGAAGACCACTGAATCTAAGGGAAAATTTTGGGGTACAACAGATAGCCTCCTCTTAGGCTTTGTATAATGAGTTTCCCCCTACAGATAGCCTCCTCTTAGGCTTTGTATAATGATTATCTCTCAGCAGTCAGCCTCCTCTTAGGCTTTGTATAATGATAAACATCTCGGCTGAGTCCCCACTTTTAGACTCCATCTTGGGCTTTGTACAAGATTAAATAAACACTCTCTTGTTGAGTTAATCAGTCTTTTAGCCTCCATCTTGGGCTTTGTACAAGATACAAAATAAACACTCTTGTTGAGTCAGCCTTTTCTAGCCTCCTCTTAGGCTTTGTATAATGATTTTCCCCAGTGGAAACCAATTAAACTTTTAGCTTCAACCTTGGGCTTTGATCAAGGCACACACAAAAAACCATTCCCTTAGAGGAAATCAAAACTCTCTGTAGGAAGATATCTTTCTCTATTTAATCACATCATAAAAAACAATCAATCAAAACAAAACCCTCAAATTCCAGATAACTGATGTAAGTGGCACACTTGTTGATATTAACATCCAAGCTGTTTGTCCATCATTATCCTGGTTAAAACCTTCATCTAATTGCTGTAAGTGGTAAGCCTCTGGATACAAACATCCATGCCACTGTCCTTCTTTTAGCATGAATTCCTTAGGAAAATGGCATTGCACACACTGAGTTAAAGTTTTCTCCTTTAGGAAAAATCACCCTGTAAAGGCAATTATGGCATTGCTGGACTTCATACAGTCTAGTTAAAGTAATTCTCCTTTTCAAACCTGTTACCCAAACAACTGTGATTAACAGATGAAATATCTCTCTTTAGAGATGACAAATTATCTCTCAGTCAAAACCTTTTTAGCTTCACATTTTGGGCTTTGAACAAGATATAAATAACCTTTTAGCTTCAATCTTGGGCTTTGAACAAGACACAAATAGCCAACCTTTAGCATCAATCTTGGGCTTTGAACAAGATACCCAGACATCTGTTTCTTCCTTAGAATATAAGGAACTATGATTGCTCTGATTTCCCTATAATTCATAATAGGGAATACGTAGGCATAAGATTGCGATAATCTTAGCGAGCACACTAAACAAAAAAACCTTAGGTCCCTGACCTTACCAAAAACAACAAAACTCTCTCTCTCAAACATCAGACAAACTTTGGGCCATCTTTTGTACAAAAATAAACTTTGGGCCTCTAATAGAGTGTAAGACCCAATCCTCTTTGTAAAAATACAAATAATTTTGGGCCTCTGCTTTGTTATAAGTCCCACAACATTTGTTAATATCGCAGTGCGATCAGTGTTATCAAATACGTCATTTGGGCCTCTCCTTGAGTATAAGCCCCAAACTTCTTTTCAAAACAACTTTCCTTGTGATTTAAATTCAAATGAATAATTGTTACCAAAACTTTCTTCAATTTCTTGAATGACTAACCATACAAGTGTTACAATGGAAGCTTGCTCGCCTGTAAGTTTTTATCTGCTTTCTTTTACATGCTTACACATATATTTGTTTGTAATGATGTAAGCTTGCTCACCTGTAAGTCCTCTTCCACTCCTCTTTAAATACTTGTCTATATATATCAACTGTATATATACTTGTATATCTACTTAGAGTTTTCCCTGGAAAATTAAGTCTAGATTTAGATTAAAGCCAGTTGGTCACTCTTTCAACCCAGTCAAAACTAGTTCTCCATAGGAATTTCCATATACAGTCTTGCCTCCTCTCGGGCTTATACAATATAGAACAAAGAGAAAGGCATTATTCCCGGTTAAACTTTTCTCAGACTATCACTATTAGAAATTGTCAAAGAAATTCATTTCCCCATAGAGGATTAATTCCCGGTGAAACTTCTCTTGAATTTCTTCAAACTCTAGAATTGTTCATTAAAGAAAGGATTAATTCTCGGTGAAACCTTTCTTGAACTTTTCTTAAGTTTGGACCCACAGGCTTCCTAAAAGTATCCCCAGCCTCCTCTTGGGCTCTGTACAGGGACCCTCAGGCTTCTTAGAAGTTCTCATGCCTCCTCTTGGGCTTAGTACAAGGAACCAAAGACCTCTTAAAGGTATAGGACAGAACCTAGTCATCCTTTGTTAGAGCAGTCTTCCTGAGTCAAAGTATCAAACCAATTTAGGGTTGATTCTCATCCCTTAAAATAGCAGCCTCCTCTTGGGCATCATATAAAGATAATTCTCCAACTAAGAGTCAACCTTTCCATACCAGTAGACTTGGACAATCTCATCTCCTTTTAGATTTCAAAGAGATCTCCAAACTTCCTAAGCATAGGAAAATCCTGATCACCTGATCAATCTCTAAGCAGAGTTCAGACCTCCACAGGTTTCAAAACTCAATCTCTAAACCCTCACTCGAATTTCCCCAGTCAGGGTCAATTACTATTAATTCACTGATAACAAAATCCCCAACAGAATCAGAACCTCAAGGTACCTGATATCTCAACTCTTCTGTAATCCCCAGCAAGAGTTGAATTCCCCAAATTTGGACCTGTCTTTGGATCTCAATAATCCTCAGCAGAATTTAGCCTCCTCAGGCTTTATATAAGAAATTTCCTTAGCCAGCCTCCTCTTAGGCTTTATATAATGATCATTCCTCAACTGTCTTTCAGCCTCAATCTTGGGCTTTGTACAAGACACCCCAAAAAATGTCTATCCAGTAGAGTCAGTTAACCTTCAGCCCTAATCTTGGGCTTTGTACAAGAGAGATATAAAAATTCCCTAAAAAGAGTCAACTCTTTAGCCTAAATTTTGGGCTTTGTACAAGACAGATACTCTCCAACTGAGTCAAAACCTTTAGCCTCAATCTTGGGCTTTGTACAAGACAGATAAAACCTTTTCCCCAAAAGAGTCAATTCTCTTTCAACCTCAATCTTGGGCTTTGTACAAGACACAAATAAACACTCTCTTGTTGAGTCAATCATTTCCCAGCCTCCTCTTAGGCTTTGTATAATGATCTCCCTAGTGGAGTCAATCAATCTCTTAGCTTCAACCTTGGCCTTTAATCAAGGTACACAAAAATCAATATCCCCTCAGAGGAAGTCAAAAACATCTCAGTAGGAAGACATTTCTCTGTGTATCACACCAAAAATAGATAATAAAAACAAACCCTAATCCCAGATAATTGCTATAAGTGGCATACTTGTTGATACAAACATCCAAGTTATGGTCCCTCATTATCCTGGTTAAAACTCTTTCATCTATTTGCTGTAAGTGGCAAGCCTCTGGATTATTTACATCCAAGCTAATGTCCCTCTCTTAGCATGAAAACTTCCTAAGGAAAAATGGCATTGCTCACACTGAGTTAAAGTTTTCTCCTTTGGGATGTATCCCCTGTAAAGGAAATTATGGCATTGCTGGATTCCATATATGCCAGTTAAAGTAATCATCCCTTATAATCAATCACCCAATCCACTGTGATAAACAGATGAGATATCTCCCTTTAGAGATGACAAATTCTCTCTCAGCCAAGCCTTTAGCTTCAATCTTGGGCTTTGAACAAGACACAAATATAAAATTAGCTTCAATATTGGGTTTTGAACAAGACACCAGACATCTTTTCCTCCCTTAGAATAGGAGGAACTACGATTGCTCTGATTTCCCTGTACTTCATTACGGGAATACGTGGGCATAAGATTGTGAAATATTAGCGAGCACACTAAACAAAAACCTTAGGTCCCTTACCTTACCAAAAACATCGAAAAACCCAAAAAACAACAAAAATACTCTCTCTCTCTCTCAGACATTCCCACAAAGAAGAAACTTTACCATTTACAGACAAACACCATCAAGTATAAAAGCAGAACTTAATGCTAATCAGCCCATGGATAACCATGTATAGGATGGGTAATTAACAACTCCCCATTGTATAACCTGACCCCAAACTCCCCAATCTCTCTTAGCATTTGTTCAGTTAAACATTTGCGTGCAAGGTTAGTTTTAGATAGCTTCCCTTTCCTTTCCAGCTTCATAGGATAAATAAGAAATCAAAAAGTAGCACCCAACGTTTCTCCCATTGAGGTGAGGAAATCTCCATGGCGATAAGGTGGTCGCGTCACCGACAAAAATCTCATGCTACACACCTCAAGGTACCATTATTCCTTTCACTGCCAGATTGGTATTCAAATGTACAAACAATGAGGCCAAATACGAAGCTTGTATCATGGGTCTCGAAGAAGTTATCGACTTAAGGATAAAGAACTTGGATGTGTTTGGAGACTCAACCCTGGTTGTAAATCAGATCAAAGGGGAGTGGAACACATATCAGTCGAGATTGATTCCTTACAAAGACTACACAAGAAGGTTGTTACCCTTCTTCAACAAGATTAATTTTCATCACATTCCTTGTGAAGAAAACCACATAGCTGATACATTGGCTACTCTATCATCCATGATTAGTGTGAGTCGATGGAACGATGTACCCAGGATTGACATAATGCGCCTTGATAGGCCTACTTACATATTTGTAATTGAAGCAGTCATAGATGACAAACCATGGTATCACGATATCAAATGCTTCCTTCAAAGACAAGAATACCCATCGGGGGCATAGAGAAAAGATAGGAAGACTCTCAAAAGACTGGATGGCAACTTCTTCCTGAACAATGATACACTCTATAAAAGAAACTTCGACATGGTTTTACTCAGATGCATAGACAGACACGTAGAAAACATGTTAATGAAAGAGATTCACGAAGGATCCTTTGGCACTCATGCCAATGGACACACAATGGCAAGAAAAATTCTAAGAGCAGGATATTATTAGATGACAATGGAATCCGATTGCTACAAGTACATGAGGAAATGTCATAAGTGTCAGATATACGCCGACAAAATTCATGTACCGCCAACGCATCTCAAAGTTCTTTCTTGTACATGGCCTTTTTCTATATGGGGAATTGACAATATTGGCATGGTTGAACCCAAAGCTTCAAACGGACATCAATTCATCTTGGTAGCCGTTGATTACTTCACCAAGTGGGTCGAAACAGCATCATACACCAATGTGACCTGACAAGTGGTGCTCCGATTTATCAAGAACAATCTCATCTACCGTTATGGTGTTCCAAGCTAGATCATTACTAATAATGGATCGAACCTAAATAACAAGATGATGAAGAGTTGTGCGCTGAGTTCAAGATCGAACACCATAACTTGTCTCCCTACCGGCCTAGAATGAATAGAGTGGTAGAAGAAGCTAATAAGAACATTAAGAAGATCATTCAGAAAATGGTTGTAACCTACAAGGATTGGCACGAGATGATACCCTTCGCTCTTTACGGTTATCGCACATCCGTCCTCACGTCAACAAGAGCAACCCCTTTCTCTCTAGTATATGGCATGGAAGCAGTGCTCCCCATAGAAGTAGAGATCCCGTCAATGAGAGTATTGATGGAAGCCAAGTTAACAGAAGTCGAATGGTGTCAGAGCAGATACGATGAACTGAATCTAATTGAAGAGAAGAGAATGACGGCTTTATGCCATGGTCAGTTATATCAACGAAGGATGAAGAAAGTGTTCGACAAAAAATTCCGACCCCGTGTCTTCAGAAAAGGAGACCTCGTGCTCAAGAAGATACAGTCATTTCTCACTGATTCCAGGGGCAAATGGACTCCGAATTACGATGGCCTCTGCGTTATTAAGAAAGACTTTTCAAGCAGTGCCTTGAGACTAACAACCATGGATGGAGAAGAGTTTACTTATCCCACAAATGTTGATGTAGTCAAGAAATACTTCACCTAAATAAATAAATAAAAAACAACATCTCGTTGGATTGAAAACCCGAAAGGGCGGTCCAGGTAAAAATTAGAGACATGAACAATTATCATCCCGATGGATTGAAAAACCGAGAGGGCAATCCATGCAAAAGTTAGGGATTCATGGAAAGTAACTGCATCCGACAAGATTGGCTCCTCAACTGCAACGTCATCCGTCAGGAAAACTTCAGTCAAGGTCACCTTCGACGGAAGCTAAAAAAATCCAGAATTCAAAGTTGGTGGAAGGATAGTGGTCGTTATGTTTCAATGTAGCCCCATTTCCTTTAAATTACCATTTTCTAAACTTTGTAATGCTCCATGGAATCACGCATTAGGCTGATTGCCATTCTATCAATGAAAATTTGAGCCCTTGTGCCTTTTATTTGTCATTCTCATTTATTATGCTTTACAAAATGACATGTTTAATATGATCAACATTCTTGAAACAAAAAAAAAAAAATTTTAGTTTTGCTTTTAAATTTACTTCTGCTTTCGAAATAAAGATGGCAATTTCCTTTCGATTACTGAACACAAAAAGGGAATATCGACGACTTCCCTAGAAGTGATCAAACTTTAAAAAGCAGAATTAAAATACTCCTTGCGATCAGCACACCCTGAATAAAGGGTAAATTGTTTCAGATGGAATTTCCCATTTGTCATCCCCGGTAGAGTTTTTACCTCTGAGAACCAATGATTGGTCTTTCACCCTAGTAGAATCTACCCTTAAAAAGCAAGAACGGGTTTCTATCCCTAGCAGGTTTGTACCTCCGAAAACCATAACAAACGCAGGAATCCCCGTGCTAAAAAAATACAACTTTCAAAATCTCCAATGATACCCCTATCTCCCAGAGTGCCGAGTATCCAGTTGTTTTCATCCCCAGTCCGTATGTCATGTCTGTCTTGTCAGCATTCCATACATACATCATGCATAATTGATTCATATTCATATTCATATTCATGTTGCATTACTATCACTTTGGTCATACTCATCCCCAAGTGATAAATGTCCTCTCTCCAATAGAGTTGTCAGTCTTCCTTTCTATGTTAGATAGGACAAAATCCCGCTTTGAGTTCTTTCTTTGTTAGGAAATGTATCGTCTAAACAATCTCTCTCCAATTTATTCCTGGATTGAAGTCGGTCTTCAACCACCTTGATAACTTGAACCTCTGAAAGACAAGAAGCCATTTGGTTATACACCTTTGGAACTTCACTCTTAACCAATGAAAATGATATTTTGCTTTCTCGGATTAAAGAAAATCCCCAGAGAAAGCCTCTCGACAGAAGACTCTTAGCAATACGACAATTTCTCCCAAAAAATTGCTTTCAATAGAGTCATCATCACCTCAAAATTGGATTACATCACATGACATCTCTTCGAAAGGAGGAAGTATGATGTAATTTCCCCAGCAAATGGCATCTCCCACAAGAGAAGTTTGCACACCTCTGCAATTCAGACAAATGGTCCCCACCAATAAGTCTAACATCAAAACTTTACTCATCCTATGGTATCCCTCCGAAATTTTTTTGAAGAGAAGTATGATGAAGCACGTTCATCAAACGGCATCTCCCAAGAGAGAAGTTTGGTGAAAACCATCACAGATAGCATTCCTTGTCAAGAGAAGAACTCGGAAATAAGAAACTAAGACCAGTTCCATGGCTAAAGACCAGGATCGAGGGGAAGTTTATTTCAAAAGAAAACTGAGACCAGTTCCGTGGCAGAAGACCAGGATCGAGGGGAAGTTTATTTCAAAAGAGGCTGAGACCAGTTCCATGGATGAAGACCAGGATCGAGGGGAAGTTTTACCCTTTTATAAGTGGCATTACTTAGCAAAAGAAAATGGATGGGCAAATAGCTACCATTCACAACCACAATAAAAATTTCGGGTATTACGATATTTAATCCTCTTTTACCTTGAATGTCCGAACGCCTTCGCCATTCGCACCTTCAGGTCCAAGAAGATTGTGCAAAGCATTGTGCAAAGCAATCATCTCAAAGATTGTTGAGCATTCACCTTAACCAAGAATTAGGGTTTCAAGCCCTCTCAGAGCATTCACGCAAATGATCAATCAAAAATTGAAATGATCTTCAACTTGTTAATCCCCTCAAACATCCATGAAGGATCAAAAGGTATCCCACATCAAGAATCAAGCATAAGAATGCAACATTTCAAGTTGATCAAGCCTCAAGATCACCGGCGTCACCAAATTAGGGTTTTGGTCGACCAAGGCCTCCAGAGGGAAATTTTCATCTGAGCATGAGCCAATACTTCAAAACAAAGTTCAAGAAGCTCAAAGGGACCTCATGGATCCAATCATGAGTTCAAAATAGCCTCAGGGGATGCAGTAATCAAAAATCAGGAATTAGAGTTTCTTGACCTAATTCACCCCTAAGTTGACTTTTGGAGCAAGGCATGAGCCAAGACCTCAAGAAATGTTTTGAAGACCTCAAATATATTATATTGATCCTATCACAAGTTTCAATTGACACCAAGAACTTGATTCATGAGCAATATAAAGATTCAAATTCATTTGGACCACAAACTAGGGTTTCTGAGAAAAAGTCAACCATACCTTTGACTTTTGACCAAGACATTATCCCAAACCTTGGGAAATGATTCAAGACACTTTAAAACACCTATGGAATACATCCATTAGGTTTGATTTAGCCCAAGAACTTGATTTCATAAAGGAGCACAAAGTTTGAAATTCATTTGATAAAAAGTCAACTGTGCCCAAAACCAAGTTTGACTTTTGAGATTTTTTGACAAATATGGCTTCTTCAAGTCAAAAACAATGTTAACTTATGGTTTGGATCATCATCCATCAAGAAAAATCAAGAAAAGTAGGGTTACTTTCAAAAGTGGTAATCTTAAGAAACTTAAATTTCACTAAGTTATGAAAAAAAGATGATTTTTACCCAACTTTGCAAGACCATAACTTATGATCCAAGTAACCATTTTCTTCCATACAAAGCTCAAATGAAAGCTCTCATTACATACTACAAAAGTGTCCTCCTGATCCATAGATAAAAGATGCATGGAGTTTGAGTTATAAATACATGAAGTTAGGGTTTCATGGGATTTCCACTTTGACACTTAGTGAAATTTTGAGACAGAATCTGTTTGCATTTTTTGCCAACTTTGAGGATATTTTTCTCCATGATCCATAATGATCCAAGACCAAAGGTAAACATCAAAGTATAAGTATAATATGCAAGCTTTCTAAAGAGTGCAAAAACATCATCTAACTCCATTTGAGCAAAGAGATATGAAGTGATCAACATGCCTTGCTACAATCTGTTTTGGAAAAATTAGATTGATCATTTCTTGTGGTACACGATTTTCTTGTCAAGTGTAATGATCAATGCCACTCACATTCAATGCATAACAGAAGAAATCATAGCAAACCTGCAAATTTTAGTCAAAGGGTCAAGAAATACTTCAACTTGGAGTAATGGCTTTTGTTTCATCATGCCTTGAATTCAAAGGCATTTATGTGCAATAGTGCACATTCAAAGATGCCACTCTTTTCAGTCAGGATGCTCACATAAACAACAATAAAAATGACTGAGGAATGTGAAATTGGTCAATTGGTAGCTGAGCTATTTGGAAGCATTGGTGTACCTAGCATTAGGGGTAATGATACATCTTACCAAAACCATTGAATCAAAGCCAATCCACCAAGCCATTTCTATTCAGCTAAGACAAACTCGTTCACCTATAAATAGAGGTCACATGCCTCATTTCAAACACACCAAAACAACCACACTGCTTATTTTCTCACAAATCCTTCTTCTTGCAAAATTCAAAGTTCTCAAAGAGTGAAAACTTGGAGTTCTCAAACCAGTCCAATTCCACTCAAACCAAGCATCCAAACACTTCACATAAGCATCATGGAAGTGATCCATAACCTCAAATCAATTCTGTAACATCAGAATCACCAAGTCACTATCCTTTTGCTTAAATTTTCCTCAAGGTTGTAGATGGAGTCGAGCCAAGTGATCTAGAAGGTTTCGATCCATTCTAATCTCTGGAACACCATCCTTGGGGGTCAAGGAAGCTATCTAGATCATCATCTTGCATCAGTAACACCTACATTGTAGAATTCGATTCTCACTTGCAAGTTAAGCTTCCTCAAAACTGAACTCTCTGAATCATGCATCAAAAATATGTTTTCAAGTTACCAACATGTTTCTGGATGTTCATTGATCATTAACTCTCAATCAATTGCTATTTATCTTGTGTGTATGAGATTTCATATAGTTTTTGCATTTTTTAGGGTTCATCTGATTTTAACATGATATCTTTTGATACACTTAAAAGAAGTGAAATTAAATACCACCATTGAGTTCCTTGTTTAAAAACGAACAATTTTCATGTTTACATCATCCCATTTCATTACGTATTAAGGGAGATAGGGTAGTTTTTGCAAATTCTGGCTGGAGGTTGAAGATGAAGTTCTTCGTGGGCAGAATTTGAATTTGCCACGCATTTTTCATATATCATGTGTTGGTTTTGTTTATTATCACTAGCACACACTGGCTCAGTTGGCAAGAGCGTGTTTTGTGAGTTGGAGGGTGAGGTCGTGGGTTCAAACCTCACCTATGTCATTTTTGCCACTTTTCCCATTTTTCTCATATTTTTCATATTTTTGTTATTTAATTTCAAATATTTGTTTTAATATTTAAAATTAATTATTTTTAAATGATTTTTTGCAAAAAAAAATCACTCACACATTAAAAATATTTTATTTACCAAAAATCACAAAAAATATTTTTAATTTGATATATTTTTAAATATTTCAAAGATTTTTTTTTTGTTTTTAAACATTTTTAAATAAATTCTTTTTTCTTGATTTTTCAAAACTAATTGAATTTCAAATCATCTTGTGAATTAAAACATCTATTTTCAAACATTTTTCAAAATTCACTACATGTTTATTAAATATATTTGATATTTTATGTCATTTTTATTTAATTTTTCTTTAAAAAATGTATTTTTAAATAAAATTAGGGTTTTTCCTTTATTTTAAATCTTTCAAACTTCATTTGAAACACTTGGGCCTCTAATAGAGTATAAGACCCAACCCCTTTGTAAATAAATAATCTTGGGCGTCTGTCATAGTCTAAGCCCCAATACGATTTTCAAAAATAACGGTGCGTCTACTATTTTTTTATCTGGACCACTCCTTGAGTATAAGTCCCACTCTTCTTACTTTCAACAAACATTTTGGGCCTCTAATAGAGTGTAAGACCCAAACCCTTTTGTACATAAATAAATTTTGGGCCTCTTCTATAGTACAAGTCCCACAACGTCTTTCGGTATCGCAGTGCGATCACTATTTTTAAATAAGTCATCTGGGCCTCTCACTTAGTATAAACCCCAATCTTTTGTACATAAACTTGGTTTTAAATAATAAACAACCTCCATGGGCCTCTCCTTGAGTTGTAAGCCCCATACCTCTGTTTTCAAAATCGTCTATTTTTTTAACTGGTACTAAGAGGAGCATTATTCCTGGTGAAACTGCTCTTAGACCACTTGGGCCTCTCTTTGAGTTATAAGCCCCAAACACTCTTTTCTTTTAAATAAATTTCTTTTAATTCAAATTTAAATCCAACGTTTTCTCAAAACTTTCTTCAATTTCTCAAAACCCTAATTATACAGTTGTAGCCAATACAATCAATCACAATACACTTGGGCCTCTTTTCAGAGTATAAGACCGAACATCTTTTCAATTCAATGCATACTTGTTTATATACATGTTGACTTATTTATACTTGTGCATATATGTCTAGAGTTTCCCCAGTAGTTAGGTCATCCTTAGGTCAAACAAAAGGTTACTTCTAACTTAGTCAATAACTAGTTCCCTCATAGGAAACTTCCCTCAATATAGTCTGCCTCCTCTTGGGCTTTATTCAATACGGAAATAAGAAAGGCATTATTCCCGGTGAAACTTTTCTTAAGACTGTCAAGACTTAGAAACATATAAAAAAATTCATTTCCCCAGAGAGGATTAATTCCCAGTGAAACCTCTTTTGAATTACTTCAAACCTTGGAACTGTTCAAACAAAGAAAGGATTATTCCCGGTGAAACCATTCTTGAAATTTTCTTAGGCTTGGACCAACAGGCTTCTTAGAAGTTCCCCATAGCCTCCTCTTGGGCTTTGTACAACCACCACCAGGCTTATTAAAAGTTCCCCAGCCTCCTCTTGGGCTTAGTACAAGGACCTAAAAGGCTTTCTAAAAGCATAAGATAGAATTCAGTCATCACTGCTAGTCCAATCCTCAGGAAAGTCAAAACTCCAGAATACCCAATTATTCAAGGGTTGATCTTTATCCCTTGAACCAACAGCCTCCGCTTGGGAATCATTCAAAGGTCTCTTTCCAACTAGAGTCTATCTCTTCTTAATGAGACTTGGATAGTCTCAGCCTCCTCTTGGGCTTCATACAAGTAGACTTGGAAATTCTCACCCTCATAGTCTCCTCTTGGGCTTAACACAAGGACCCACAGGCTTCCTAAAAGCATAGGATAAATCCTTATCATTTTACCAATACACCAGCCCACAGAAGAGTTAAGACTTCTAAGGTTTTCAAACTCACCTTTAAACCCCTCTGACCCCTAACGAGGCTTAACTTTCACCTTAAAAATCCCCAGCCAGGGTCAGATTGACATCAATAAATTCTCAAAAGAATCAGAACCTCATGGCATCTTATAAATTAACTCTGCTTAAATCACCAGCAAGAGTTAGTTTCCCTTTTGATTCCCCCAACACAGTTTAGACCTTCTCCTGGATTTCAATAATCCTCAGCAAGAGTCAGCCTCCTCTTAGGCTTCATATAAGAATTTCCCTAGTCAGCCTCAATCATGGGCTTTGTACAAGACAGATATAACACTCCTCAGTGGAGTAAGTTTACTTTAGCTTCAACCTTGGGATTTAATCAAGGCATAAAATCCATCATACCCACAGATGAAACCATGAGTCCACTCTGTAGGAGGACATTTCCTCTATACATCACATATCAATCAAAAAACTCAAAACCTTTTTTCCAGATAATTGATGTAAGTGGCACACTTGATGATTCAAAATCCAAGCTGGAGTCATTCCCTTATCCTGGCTAAAACTTCTCTTTCATCTAACAAATATAAGTGGCAAGCCTCTGGATTCTACACATCCAAGCCAATGTCCCTCTCTTAGCATGAAAGATTCATAAAGGAATAAGTGGCATTGCTTTACACTGAGTTAAAGCTTCTTCCTTCACGACTTCTCTCTTGTAAAGGAAATTATGGCATTGTTGGATCACATATCCCAGTTAAACTAATTTCCCTTATAACCAATTACTCAACATTTTGTGATGAACAGATGAGATATCTCCCTTTAGAGATGACAAATTCTCTCTCAGTCAAAATATAGCTTCAATCTTGGGCTTTGAACAAGACATAAATACTCTGCTAGCTTCAATATTGGGCTTTGAACAAGACACCACACAAAACTTTCCTCCCATAGAAATAGGAGGAACTACGATTGCTTTGATTTCCCAAATCTCTTTACGGGAATACGTAGGCATAAGATTGCAAAATCTCTTTAGGTCCAGTACCTTCCCAAAAATAATAAAAAACTTGAATACAACAAAAACATTCTCTTAACCCTCTCCAAAGGAGAAGCTTTCCCAATCAATAGCTGATAAACACAAGAAAGCACTTCAAACAATAAACATACATGCAAACGAAGGTTCCTATAGATTAGTATAGATACTCTGGGTGTTAATAACTTCCCTTTATATAACCAAACCCCGATCCCCGATCTCTAAACACTTGTTAAATAAAACATTTACAAGCAGGGTTAGTTTAAGATATCTTCCCCCTTCCTTTAAAGCTTCATAGGATAAATACAGAAATCAGAAAGTAGCACCAAACAGCAGTAGCTGGTCACGTCACCAAAAACCGACGCTATAGAAAAATGGCGACTCTGTTGGGGATTTTTAGAATTAGATTTCGTAAGAGGTTTATTCCTTGTGTTGCATTTATTTTTCTGCTATTTTACTTGCTTTCTCATTTTTATGTTGTCATATTACTTGATATATTTGATTAAATTACTGTTATCTGGGAATACGATTAATACGCATGTGATGAGTCCGAGAGAACATTAAGATAAGTGGTGGCATATTCAGAAAGGCTTATAGGGAGCGAGTCCCGACCAAGCTAACTTGAAAGTCTGCCGAATCGGTGGAGGTACCCTTGTGGAATTGTTGATGTTGAACGAGCAAGTCGTGAAAGCATTACATTTCCCATTAGGCACCCTTGAAAATGAGGATTAGTAAACATTTAACCATTTGACCATTGTTAGGTAGTGCGGTGACTACACATAAAGGAGATTCGTCTTAAGGATATTACAGCTCTCATGAGTCAGTCGGTTTGCTATTAATATTTTTGAGAAGGGTCAGTGATTTTGGGAACCTTTGTTAGATCCCGTTCTACAGGTACAAAAATTAACCTTTAGTACACACCTTGGGGATGGGTAGATCCATGGATCCATGCTCGTGATGGTGAACCCTTAAACCCATGTTTTCAAATGTTTTTGTTTACTACATTCATGCATCCATGCATTTCATTAAAAAAACCTCTTTTTTAACAAGAAAAAAAATCTTTTTCTAAAAGAACTAAAACAATAATTTCAAATATCAGAAGTTGCGTTATGGATTTCGGTAGAAGAAAAATGCATAAGTACACCTTTAAGGTTCCAAAACTGGAAGACTTAAGGAAATTGGGAAGGATGGTTACTAATTGTAATACCCTAATTTTTGCCCCTAAGATTCTTTGCTTTTCATTTGCATTTTTGCATACCACAAACAAGATCGCACATTGGTTCCCTCTTCTATAGGATTGTGCCTTGCAGGGATCTTTGGGTTTGTGTGTGTTTGTTAGTTGTTTTTATGGTTTAATTGTTTATGTTTACTAACCATTAATCAAAATCCAAAAATATTTTGTTTTCTTTCACTAACATTTTCAGGGGAAGAACAGGTTAAAAATACCAAAAAAAATCAGTCCCGCAGCTCGAATGGATTTCATCTGAATAAAGTCAAAGTTGATCGGCAAACAATTCAAAATTTCATCTGATCAAGAGTTTCCATGGTTTAATTGATGAATATTCAAGGGACTCCAAGGTTCATGTGTTTATTTCCATACCTTCTTTGACAAGCAAGAAAAATCGAGCCGGAATCAAGACAGCACATCAAAAAGCCAAAGTTTCCAAATTTTCACTGTGTTAACCGGTTAACACATTTGGTTAATCGGTTAACGCGTGCGAATTTTGAAAAAAAAATGCCAGCAAATTCAAATTTTCAGCAATTGGCACCAATTTTCATCATTTTTGAATATTCCATCTCAGTCCTAATTCCCTACATCATCAATATTAATTCCTACCATATACCTCCACTAATCACCACTCTTTTAATTTCCCTCCAAAATTTGAATTCCAATCCTAATTTTGATCTTCCAAACCTAATTCCAAACCACCAAATTCCCAAGCCTAAACTCTATAAATAAAGGCTTTATTTCATTCATTTCACAAGCTTTTGATAGCCAAAAAATCCCTTGCAATTTCTCTCCCCAACTACCAAAATTCACCAAAAGCTCAATTTCTTCTTTCAAAAGTTTGTAAGAATTCACATTGATTCTTACTAATTTAGAGCTAAACCTTCATCCATTCTTGTTTTTGTTCATCAATCACAGTAGATCAAGGTTTTGGAGTGTAGATCTTGCTGCAATTTGGAAGGATTTTCTAATTTGGAGTGGTAATTCACTTTCCACCATTGTTAAAGCTTCATATTCATCATTCAAGATATAGATCCTTGGTGTTGCTTGTTGTTGATCCTTTGGATCATATTTTGTTGTTTGATTGCAGGTTTCTCTGTCGATTTTTACTTTAAAATTTGTCCAAATTCAATTCATGATCATAAGGTGTTTGAAAAATGTTTTGAAAGAAGATCATGTTGAATTTTGCATATTTTATTGCTTCTGGTGCAGTGTTAACCGATTAACCAAATTCAGTATAAAATGGTTGACCGGTTAACACCCTGTTTTGTGCAAAAATTCAAAATCTGCACTGGTTAACCGATTAACCAAATGTGTTAACCGATTAACCAGTGTCCAGAATGCTATTTTGGCTCTGTTTTGGGACTGTTTTGGTTCCTTTTCCTTTTTTATTCCCTTTCCTTTGTTCTTAGCCTTAGATCCCAAATTTGTTTGGTTTAATTTGGCTTTCTCTTCATCTATTTCTCTTTTCTTTTGATCGATGAAAGTCTAAAAGATCTTGGAATTCCGTTGTTGAATTTCGATCAAGACTAGATCGTTACCACTTTTCTTTTCGTGCGATATTGCTTTCGGGTGACGATCCATATATCGTTCATCTAGCATACATTAGCACAAAGAGCTATTGACCGGCCTCATTGTAGGGTAATTACTACGTAAATTACTCGGCGATTGCTTAACATAGCGCAATATTTGTCCCGTATCGGAAAACTATCAAAAATGGTTGATTATTTGTCTAATGGTTCAAAACTCATGAAACTTGTTGTTAGGAGGCTTTGGTCTTATCAATCCTCTAATGAGTTTCATCAACCTTGACCTAAGTGCAATTATTCAATTGTTATTGATCACTAACTCTAACCACTAATCACTAACTTACTAACAATATTATTATATTAATTTTGTTTATGTTCCCTTCTCGCTCCCTATCTCTTTTTATTTTTTTTATGCTTCATTATTATCATTTCATATCATGTTTATGTTTCCGCAATTTTTCCTTTGTCCGTTGGACTCATGTTTATGCTTCCGCCTTTTTCTCTTTGTCCACTTGGACCAAAAACATTAATAAAGGCTTAAACCATTAAAAACTTAATTCTCCTCATCTTGGACTATTGGTTACTATCCTATGCTTTGGAGTGATCTCTTCATGGACCTCTTTTTGAAGTAATATTGGACTTATGGACCTAGAATTAGGACTTCTTATCCCTTTGCTTGGAGTATTGATTGAAGACATGCCTTTATGTGGTCAATTTGCTTAAGGATGGAATTCTTTTAATAATGCTTTGAAGTGGCTGCATTTTGGTTAGATCCTTCTTTTCCCTAGATTTTATTTTATGCACTAGGATAGTCACTTCTTCTCCTCCCCATTCTTAAATTTTCAAAATCCTCTCCCTTTTTTCAAAACCTTCTTGTTTTCAACTTGAAACCGCTTTCATAATAAAACCTTGACTTTTGTCAAGTGACTTCTAAAATTTTCTTTTCTTTAATAAATGTCAATCTAACTTAACTATACTTTGACCGTTTCATGAAAACATAAAAAATACGAAACTCACTCAAGTCTTTTGTGCTTTTATGCACCTTTTTTTTTCTTTTAAACTCTTTTTCATAAGTTTAGACATGATTCATTCCTTTAAGCGAAATTATTCGCTTAGAAATGACGTCTTGTCTTTACACTTAAAAATCAATCGAAACCAACAAATTTTTGTTCTTTGTACCACGAACTACGGGGTTTTGATCCTACATTGCACATCGTAGGTACGTAGGCATGAGGCGATAAGTCTCTCCAAACACAAAAATCTTAAAAAAATATTTCTCCCCTCATCTCCTCAATCTCTTTACAAGCAAATCATTTTCAAACCAAAAAGCGGTAGGTATTTCAAAGGGCTCCTATAGAGTACTATAGACGTTTTGGGTGCTAACACCTTCCCATTGCGTAACCAACCCCCTTACCCATTCTCTGTTTGTTCTTGTTTTTTAGAACTCTTTAGGTTTTGTTCGCTCTTTTTCCTTTCCCTTTGTGGATAAAATAAAAGTGCGGTGGCGACTCTTGCTTATTTTTGAGTTAAGTTAATCAATAGCTTACACTCACAAATTTCCCCGCTACAGAAAAGTGGCGACTCTGCTGGGGAAAGATTGACCTCTTGTTGGTCCATCCCTTAAGGGGTTTAGCCTACTTTGATTTATTTACCGCTTTTTGTCTGACTTTCTTGTTATTTGTTTGTTCTGGTTGGGATGTTATGAGAGATAAGCCCAATACCCCGGCTTGAGTATACACCTAAGACTAGGGTGGAAAGTAGTGTGACTTGTGTGGCATTTGGCCAGACGTAGTATACATGAAAACTCCACATCCAGGTGAGGTTTTCTTTGGTGATATTCTATCCTGCGCATTTGGGGCAGACAATGGAATATAACCTGCAAAACTGTCGACTCTAGCGACCGTTTCCCTGAGAACTCAGTAACGCCTCTCCTCTCGACATGTGATAATGGCAGACCAGAAATGGAAAACCCGTTACACTTGTCGATCCGAGGACCCAATGCTGGGAACTTGCTATAGGATATCCTTTTTTGGGGAATCAGTGGGCGACCTATTTGTTTGGCGATAGTATTGCACCCTGAGGGATGAATGTACTATTGCTTCTCAAATCGAGAATCTGAAACTGAGGATCCCTGCTTTTTAGTACTCACATGTGAGAATGGGCGGGTGTTTACAGGTTTGCAGGAAACCCTGACTTTCAGCATGCCCGGTACTTTGGATTTCTTATCAGTGTTGACTTATCGACCTGGTATTCTAGTATTCTCTTCAGAGCGGACCTTTGACCTCATCCAGTCATTAGTACAGCAGTTATTCAGAATTTATGGAAGCTTTGATCCCATGTCTGCTGCATTCATATTGCATTGCATTTGCATCAAGCATCATTCTGCATTTGTTTCTTGCCTTTTCCAGGTGTCTTATTGTTTGCCTTTGGTCTTCATTCAGCCAAGTTGTCGTACCAGTATAATACTCGAGCTAATCTGGAGAAAAAGATGGATCAATTGCAACAAGAGAACCGTGAGCTTCGTGAAGAAGTATCAACTCTGAAGGATGGTTTGGAAAGACTCACTGCTATGATGGAAGCTCTGGTGGCTGCTCAGAATCAGCCACCACCTCATTCTCCTCCGCTTTCAACTCCTGTGCAAAGGACAGTCATTTCTGAGATTGTCTCTACACCCATCTCTATGGCGCCTGCTAGTGTTCCTCAGTACTCCATGCCTCCTGGCTTCCCCTGGGGCATGCCTCATAACTTTGTTCCTGAGGGTTATCAACCACCACCACCACCTCCTGAAATTCCAGTTGTTCCTACCGTTTAACCTGTGATGATTGTACCACCGCCTGTGGTTCATGCCGTTCTTTTTGGCGAAGAGCAGATTTTCCACACGGCCCCAAGTGAGAATGCCAGTGCTTATGATAGAATGGAAGAGATTCAAGACCAGTTTGCTGAAATGCAGAAAGAGATAAAAGCTCTGAGAGGTAAAGAGCTCTTTGGAAAGAATGCTCATGAGTTATGCTTGGTTCCAAATGTGAAGATCCTGCATAAGTTCAAAGTTCCTGACTTTGAAAAGTATAAGGGTAACTCTTTTCCATTAAGTCACTTGACCATGTATGCTCATAAGATGTCGGCCCAGAAGGATAATGATTAGCTGCTCATTCACTATTTTCAAGATAGTTTGTCCGGTGCTGCTTTGAAATGGTATATGGGACTCGATAGTGCTCGAGTTCGCACTTTCGAAGATTTGGGTGAGGAGTTTGTGAAACAGTATAAATATAATGTGGATATGGCTCCTGATCATGACCAGCTTCGGGCAATGGCTCAGAAAGATAAGGAGACATTCAAAGAATACGCGCAAATGTGGTGCGAGATTGCTGCTCAGATCAACCCTCCTTTGGAAGAAAAGGAGATGACCAAGATTTTTCTGAAAACTTTGAGTCCTTTCTATTATGAATGCATGATTGCTAGTGCCCCAAGTGATTTTAGTGAGATGGTTAATATGGGGATGAGATTGGAAGAGGGTATCTGTGAGGGACGTTTGTCGAAAGATGGCAATTCTACTGGAAGTTCCAAAAAATATAGTGGAGGATTTGCCAAAAAGAAAGAAGGAGAGACCAATGTCATTTCTCGAGAAACGTATACAAGACCTCATGATAGAAACAATCAGTGTCAGCAACATGTTGCATCTGTCACTCCTGTTATCAGTTCAGCTCCTGTTGTTCAGGCAGCTCCTGCTCAGCAACAATGTTCTAATCAGCCAAACAATCAACGGGGCCATTTTCAGAAGGATTTTGATCCGATTCCGATGACCTACACGGAATTGCTTCCTTGTTTAATTAAGAAGAATCTTGTTCAGACCCGTCCACCGCCTGCTGTTCCAAAAGATTCACCATGGTGGTATAAGCCTGAAGCTCGTTGTGCTTTCCATCAAGGAAGGACTGGACATGATATCGAGAACTGTTATCCATTGAAGATGGAAGTGCAGAGATTGGTCAGAAGCGATATTTTGTCATTTGAAGACACAAACCCTAATGTACAATCAAACCCATTTCCTAATCATGGTAAAGCGGCTGTCAATATGGTTTATGGTTGTCTTGGTACTTTTAAAATTTTTTATATCCGTTGGATTCGGAGATCTCTTGTGGAGATGCATGCATTCTTAAGTGAATACCATGACATTGATCATAACTATGTGGCTTGCTGTATCTGTTCTGTGAATCCACGTGGGTGTGTGATTGTGAAGAGGGATATTCAAAGGATGATGGATGAAAATTTGATTGAGGTCACTGCTAAGAGAGATGAGTATCAGAACAAGGTGAATGCTATTGAGCCACATTTTAATATGCCTGAAAAAGTTGTTACCTCCTACGACAGTCAGAAGACCGCTGTTACACCTCTGGTCATTCGGTTGCCTGGTCCAGTACCATACGAATCTAACAAGGTTGTTCCATATAATTACAATGCTACCATGATAGAAGATGGTAAGGAAGTGCCCATCCCTTCTTTGTCTTCTGTAGTAAGCATTGCTGATGTGAGTAGAGTGACCCGGAGTGGTCGAGTTTTTTCTCCTGAGCCTCCAAAGATTGTGGAGAATGTTATTGCTGGCAAACGAACTCAAGAAGAGAGTAATGTCCATGCTTCTGGTCAGTCCAGTGGTTCGAAGGTTTATGAGGACGAAGTTTTTAAATTGATCAAGAAGAGTAATTACAATGTTGTGGATCAACTCTTGTACACCCCGTCCATGATTTCAGTGGTGTCCCTACTGATGAATTCTGAAGCTCATAGGAAATCTTTGCATAAGGGATTGGAACAAGCATATGTTGAGCATGATGTGACTATTAATCAGTATGATGGCATTGTGTCCAACCTCACTGCATGTAATAATTTGAGTTTCTGTGATGAAGAGTTACCCGAGGAGGGGAGGAATCACAATTTGGCTTTACATATCTCCACGAACTGTCAAGAAGATGCACTTTCCAATGTGTTGGTTGATACTGGCTTTTCTTTGAATGTGTTGCCAAAATCTACTTTATCAAGGCTTTCTTACCAAGGTCCTCCCATGAGGTATAGCGGGGTTGTTGTTAAAGCTTTTGATGGATCTCAAAAAACTGTGATTGGAGAAGTTGATCTTCCGATCAAAATAGGACCATGCTTCTTCCAGATTACTTTTTAAGTAATGGATATTCATCCTGCTTATAGTTGTCTGCTTGGCCGACCCTAGAGTCATGAGGCTGGGGAAGTGACTTCGACTCTTCATCAGAAGTTAAAATTTGTTAAGAATGATAAGCTGGTAGTTGCTGGAGGTGAGCAAGCGATGCTGGTGAGCCATCTTTCATCCTTTTCGTATGTTGATGCTGATGAAACTGTTGGAACTCCGTTCCAAGCTCTTTCTGTTGATGATAAAGTTGTTAAGAAGAATGAGTTACGCACGTCTTCTTTGAAAGATACTCTGTATGCGTTAAAGACTGGTCAATCTGACGGTTAGGTCGAGTCATTGATGTGGTTGATAACCTGGGCAAAACTGGTTTAGGCTTTACGCCTGGTACAGTCAGAAGAGATTTGAAGCATATTAATGAGACCTTTCACAGCATCGAATTCATCCACAAAGATCACTCTACTGCTGCCATCTTTGAAGATGATGAAGAGGAAGAGCTTCCCAATTTTGTGACACATGGACAAACCTGCCAGAATTGGATAGCTGTTGATGTTCCCACTGTTGTTCATATTTCAAAGTAATTTGTTTTTGTTTCTTTAAAAAATCCTTTCACTCTGCCCAAGGTGAAAGTGAATTTGTGAGGGCTTTGTTTCAAATTTTATCATCATCAATAAAATGTTATTTTGTTTATCGATATTATGTTTTCCCTTTTTGCTTTATTTCTGAAAAATGGTAACATAAAAAACCAAAAATAATAATGTGATAATCACTTTTATCTGCATAATACTTGCACTTCTTATTCATATTCTAAAATCAAACATAAATCATTTTGAAGATTGATTGATAAACCCATTGAAAACAATGACCCTATGCCCCCTCCCAACTTTGAGTTCCCTGTGTTTGGATCTGAAAAAGAGGATATTGAGGAGATTCCAGATGAAATTTCTCGGTTGCTTGAGCATGAGGAAAAGGCCATTCAGCCTCATGAAGAGCCGTTGGAATTGGTTAATTTGGGTTCAGATGATGATGTAAAAGAAGTCAAGATTGGGGCACTACTTCAGTCAGATGTTAAGAAGAGGATTGTGGAGCTTCTTAGAGAATATGTTGACGTGTTTGCTTGGTCTTACCAAGACATGCCTGGTCTTGATACTGATATTGAGGAGCATCATCTTCCATTGAAGCCTAAACGTCCACCTGTGAAACAAAAATTGAGGAGAACTCATCCTGACATGGCTGTGAAGATCAAAGAGGAGGTTCAAAAGCAGATTGATGTTGGTTTTCTTGTGACTTTTGAGTATCCTCAATGGGTGGCCAATATTGTGTCTGTTCAAAAGAAAGATGGAAAAGTCCGAATGTGCATTGACTATAGAGATTTGAATAAAGCGAGTCCAAAAGATGATTTTCCAGTGCCACACATTGACATGTTGGTAGATAATACTGCTAAATTTAGTATCTTTCCTTTTATGGATGAATTTTCCGGTTATAATCAAATAAAGATGGCACCCGAGGATATGGAAAAAACAACATTCATTACACCCTGGGGAACATTCTGTTACAGAGTGATGCCCTTCGGTTTGAAAAATGCTGGTGCAACGTACCAGAGAGCCATGACCACTTTGTTCCATGAAATGATGCATAAAGAAATTGAGGTCTAAGTGGATGATATGATTTGTAAGTCGAAGTCTGAAGAAGATCATATTGAGTACTTATTGAAGTTGTTTCAACGTTTGAGAAAGTTTAAGCTCCGTTTGAATCCAAATAAGTGCACTTTTGGAGTCCGTTCTGGAAAGTTGTTAGGCTTTATTGTCAGCCAAAAAGGCATTGAAGTTGATCCTTGTAAAATTAAAGCTATTCAGGAAATGCCTGCGCCCAAAACAGAGAAACAAGTAAGAGGATTCTTGGGACATTTGAATTATATCTCCCAATTTATATCCAATATGACTGCCACTTGTGCGCCGATCTTCAAGCTTCTTCGTAAAGATCAGGGTTGTGTCTGGACAGAGGATTGTCAGAAACCTTTTGAAATAATTAAAGAGTATCTGCTTGAACCACCGATTTTGTCTCCTCCTGTGGAAGGAAGACTTTTGATCATGTATTTGACCATGCTGGAAGAGTCTTTGGGCTGTGTTCTAGGTCAACAAGATGAATCTGGTCGAAAAGAATTTGCCATTTATTATTTGAGTAAGAAGTTCACCGATTGTGAGTCTCGGTATTCAATGCTTGAAAAGACATGTTGTGCTTTAGCTTGGGCTGCCAAGCGCCTCCGCCGGTATATGTTGAATCATACAACTTGGTTGATATCCAAAATGGATCCAATCAAGTATATATTTGAAAAGCCTGCTTTAACTGGGAGGATTGCTCGTTGGCAAATGTTGTTGTCAGAATATGATATCGAGTACCGAACTCAAAAAGCGATAAAAGGAAGTGTTTTTGGCTGGCCATTTGGCACACCAGCCAATTAATGATTATCAACCTATCAGGTTTGATTTTCCTATTGAGGATGTGATGTACCTAAAGGTTAAAGATTGTGAAGAACCATTACCCGATGAAGGGCCTGAGCCTGGATCCCGTTGAGGTTTGATTTTTGATGGAGCTGTTAATGAATATGGTAATGGTATTGGGGCAATAATTGTTACTCCTCATGGTTCTCATATTCCTTTCACTGCAAGGTTGATGTTCACTTGCACAAATAATGCGGCTGAGTATGAAGCATGTATTATGGGCTTGGAAGAAGCCATTGATTTAAGAATCAAGATTCTTGATGTATACGAAGATTCAGCCCTGGTGATTAATCAGATTAAAGGAGAATGGGAGATGCATCAACCTGATTTGATTCCTTATCAAGATTATGCAAGAAGGTTGTTAACTTTCTTCAATAAGGTTGAGTTACACCATGTACCCAGAGCAGCAAATCGAATGGCAGATACTTTAGCCACTATATCCTCCATGATTGTGGTGAATCTGTGGAATGATGTGCCCAAAATTGATGTTATGCGGCTTGATAGGCCAGCTCATGTATTTGCGGTTGAAGAGATTGTTGATGATAAACCGTGGTATTATGATATTAAGTGCTTTCTTCAAAATCAAGCGTACCCGCTTGAGGCATCCAAGAAATATAAGAAGACTTTGAGAAGATTGGCTGGTAGTTTCTTCTTGAATGATGATGTGTTGTATAAAAGAAATTATGACATGGTCTTGCTCAGATGCGTGGATAGACACGAAGCAGACATGTTGATGAAAGAAATTCATGAAGGATCTTTTGTTACCCATGCCAATGGGCATGCAATGGCTAAGAAGATGTTGAGAGCAGGTTATTATTGGCTGACAATGGAATCTGACTGTTGCAAATTTGTGAAGAAGTGCCATAAGTGCCAGGTTTACACTGACAAAATTCATGTACCACCAACTCCTCTCAATATTATCTCTTCTCCATGGCCTTTCTCCATGTGGGGCATTGATATGATTGGAATGATTGAGCCTAAAGCGTCGAACGGAAACCGTTTCATATTGGTGGCTATTGACTATTTTACCAAGTGGGTTGAAGCGGCATCATATGCCAATGAGACCAAGCAAGTAGTGGTCCGGTTTATCAAGAATCAAATCATCTGTCGATATGGTGTTCCGAGCAAGATTATCACTGATAATGGGTCAAATTTGAATAAAAAAATAATGAAGGAATTATGTGATGAGTTTAAGATTGAGCATCATAATTCTTCTCCTTATAGACCCGAGATGAATGTGGCTGTTGAAGCTGCTAATAAGAATATCAAGAAGATTGTTTAGAAGATGGTTATTACATACAAGGATTGGCATGAGATGCTCCCTTTTTCTTTGCATGGGTATCGTACATTTGTCCGCACTTCAACAGGGGAAACCCCTTTCTCTCTTGTTTATGGTATGGAAGCAGTGCTCCTGGTAGAAGTTGAAATCGCTTCTATGAGAGTTTTGCTGGAAGCTGAATTGTCTGAGGCTGAATGGTGTCAAAACAGATATGACCAGTTGAATCTGATTGAAGAGAAACGAATGACGGCCTTGTGTCATGGCCAATTGTATCAACAGAGAATGAAGAAAGCTTTTGATAAGAAGGTTTGACCTCGTGTGTTCAGAGAAGGCGACCTCGTGCTCAAAAAGATCTCGACTTATACCAATGATTCTAGGGGCAAGTGGACTTCTAATTATGAAGGCCCATATGTTGTTAAGAGTGCCTTCTCTGGCGGTGCATTACTTCTTACAACTATGGATAGTGAAGAGTTCACTCGTCTTGTGAATGCCGATGTAGTCAAGAAATACTTCACCTAAAAAATAAAAGAACAACTCGCTAAGTTGAAAACCCGAAAGGGCGGCTTAGGCAAAAATAAGCGTCTCGGTGGGCTGAAAACCCGAAAGGGCGGTCCAGGCAAAAATTAGAGACAAAAACAGAAATAATCATCCCGGTAGGTTGAAAACCCGAAAGGGCAATCTAAGCAAAAGTTAGGGATTATGGCAAGTAACTGCATCTGGCCAGTCTTGATCATTTGAAAGCAACATTGTCTATCAAGGATTCTGCTTCAATCATCCTCAGCTGAAGTTTTGGGCACAGTGGAATTCAAAGTTGTTAGGGAGAATAGTGGTCATTGTATTTCAATGTAACCATTTCCATGTATTTACCATTTTTCAACCTTTGTAATGATCCATGGAGTTACGCCATTTGTGGACTTTCATTCTATTAATAAAATTTGGGCCTGTGTCCCTTTGTTTGCAATTCTTATTTTGTTTCTGTTTGCAAAATTTCATTTATTTTTTATGTTGATTTTCGAAACAAAATGTAAATAATTGATTTAAATTTTTGAAAATTATAAAAACATTTTCCTTTGAGTTATGAATATGAAAAGGAACATCAATGGTTATTCCAAGGATGGTAGGATCGATGTTTTCTTTAGCAGGGTTCGTTCTCGCTCCTTTGGCAGAATTCATTGACAGCTCCCCGGAAGAGTTTGTCGATATTTCCCCAGTAGGGTTTGTTGATATTTCCTTGGCAGAGCTTGGTCCTATGAATGTGTTTAGTTATTGACAAGGTGATAGGTTTGTTGTGATGTGTTGAATTCATAAGATCCAATGCTGTTTGGTTTCTTCCCCAGCTAGGTCTTGATCTGAATCCTCTCCAGCTGATTATGTTATGGTCAGGCAGTTTAGTAGTTTTGAGGTGCACTTCTCCTTAATGGTGATCCCCACGCAGAGGTTCATTTTTTTTGCTGTCCCAAGCCGAAATCATATGAGGAAGCTTCACTCAGAGTTTTACCCTCTAGACGTGTTGTTGTTGCTTTGGATGTCACCAAACAGAGAGCAATGTTACTTTCTTCTAAGAAGCATTGACGTGGTGATCGCTTGTCATGTTTCATCTTGTCTTGTGGATGTTTTTCTCTCCAGGTTGTTCTACCCAGGGATTTATCCTTGATGATTCTCCAACGGAGGCAGTTCACTATCATTTCCAAGCATAGAGCAGTGATGTTAATTTCTCATTTCCCCCGGCAAGTCCAGGATGTACTTCTCTCCGAATTATTTTTCTAGAGATTTATCCACCTAATAAAGATTGTGTATCACTATTGCGGCTATTCCCCAGTGAAGTCGCTGATGATATCTCTTTTAGTCACCTGTTGGGTTTTCTCTCATTTATGATGAGTATTGATCTAAAATCCCCCACAGCTTGACCTTTTGTTATTTTCCCAGCAAGTCCAGGATGCTTTGCTCCGAATTGGTTAATCCTCAGAGAGCTTTTCTCTTGTATCTCCAGCAGATCTGCCTTGTATTCCCAGTGGATTTTGCATAGATGTGTATATGTCTGCAATCCCCAGCGAATTCATTATTTCTCCGCCGCAGATCTCTTCATGGAAGTTCCTGTGAATTCTTTATGATCCCCAGGAAGATTCAGAAAGATTTGGTTGTTATGATTCCCCAACATATTTCCTGCCATCCTCAAAGCAGAGTTTATGTTGTTATCCTCTTGGTGGATCATCCATGTTAGAAGATTGATATTCGGGTCTTTCCCCAAGGAGTATTTTCTTTTCTCCAGCAAGATTTGAGCCTTGTAGTAGGATTTATTTTCCTTTGATGGCTTTTGTTTATCTCTTGCAGGATTTCTTCAGCTAAATGCCTAGCAGACTTGCTAATGATATCTCTATCTTGTTGAGATTAGTCGAGTATTCAGTGGTGTTGTGATGTTTTTTCACCCTCTGTTTATTCTTTATGTCTGTTTTGTCAGCATATTCATACTCATACGCATTGCATGCGCATTCTTTTGTTGTGCATAGCATATTGTTGTTGCATCTAGCATTTTGCATTTGTGTTGGAGCTTCTTTGCTCTCTGGTGTTGTTATACCCATAGAGCGTGTGTGTCCTCTCTCCATTTAGAGTGTACACCCGTAAGCAGAAAAATGTCTATCTTTGTTAATTCCCCACTGAGCTTATTTCTCGTGGAAGATTTTGATTCAGTTTCCTCTCCAGTGCATTATCTGGATGGATTTAGTCCCCAGTTGAGATATTTCCTCCTCGGGACGAGTCTTGTTTGACCGTTTTCTCTCCAGATTGTTCCTGGATTGAACTTTGGTCCCCTGCGATATTTGTTTGGATCTCTAGGCTGTGAAAGCTAGATTGAGAGTGCATTTATTTTGTACCTTTGAAGATTCTGCGCCCTTCAACTGAAATCTACGTATGATTCCCCTTTTGGAAGGTTCAATACTATTTTGTGAAAGTCCTTTATTTGAGACGCCTGAGGCGATACAGTTAATACCTTTTGTGACTCCGATGAATGGTAAGTTTCTTCAGATAGACGGGACAGTTCGTTGTGGAGATTTTGTGACTCCGATGAATGGTAAGTCTCTTCGGTTTGATGGTACAGTTCGTTGTTGAGATTTGTTACTCCGATGAATGGTAGGTCTCTTCGGTTTGATGGGACATTTCATTGTTGAGATTTGTTACTCTGATGAATGGTAAGTCTCTTCGGATAGATGGGACAGTTTGTTGTTGAGATTTTGTGACTCCGATGAATGGTAAGCCTGTTTGGTTTGATGGGACAGTTCGTTGTTGAGATTTTATTACGCCGATGAATGGTAAGTCTCTTCGGATAGACGGGATAGTTCGTTGTTGAGATTTTGTGACTCCGATGAATGGTAAGTCTCTTTGGTTTGATAAGACAGTTCGTTGTTGAGATTTGTTACTCCGATGAATGGTAAGTCTCTTCGGTTTGATGAGACAGTTCGTTGTTGAGATTTGTTACTCCGATGAATGGTAAGTCTCTTCGGTTTGATGGGACAATTCGTTTGTGAGATTTTATTACTCCGATGAATGGTAAGTCTCTTCGGATAGACGAGATAGTTTGTTGTTGAGATTTTGTGACTTCGATGAATGGTAATTCTCTTCGGTTTGATGGGACAGTTCGTTGTTGAGATTTGTTACTCCGATGAATGGTAAGTCTCTTCGGTTTGATGGGACAGTTCGTTGTTGAGATTTTATTACTCCGATGAATGGTAAGTCTCTTCAGTTTGATGGGACAGTTCGTTGTTGAGATTTTTTACTCCGATGAATGGTAAGTCTCTTCGGTTTAATGGGACAGTTCGTTGTTGAGATTTGTTACTCCGATGAATGGTAAGTCTCTTCGGTTTGATGGGACAGTTTGTTGTTGAGATTTGTTACTCCGATGAATGGTAAGTCTCTTCGGTTTGATGGGACAGTTCGTTGTTGAGATTTTGTTACTCCGATAAATGGTAAGTCTCTTCGATTTGATGGGACAGTTCGTTGTTGAGATTTGTTACTCCGATGAATGGTAAGTCTCTTCGGTTTGACGGGACAGTTCGTTGTTGAGGTTTTCTACTCCGATGGATGATTAGTCTCTTCAGTATGCTAGAGACAGTTCATTGTTAAGGTCTTGCTTTTCCCAGTGGAGCCTTGCTGTGCTAAGTCTTCCCTGTTGGGTTTTATCCTTGTAGTGATGTGGTTTATTTCCACATACACTTACCCCCAGTTTGTCTCCTCCCTTTGTTGGGATGTGTTTTCCCCTGCGGAGTCTTTTCTCATTTCTTTTGCTCCCCAGCTTTTGTTTATCTCCTGTGGAATTTTCTCCCCACAGTGGTCTTGTGTTTGCATATCATTTGCATGATCATATCATCCTGTTGTCTCTTAGGGCCAAAAATTGGGTTGTTGTTATATTTAAGTCTTTTCTATCTTGTCGAGATAAAGATGCCCATCTCCGTATCTCCGGATAGAAGAAACTTAAATAGAGGCAGCTGTAATACCCTAATTTTTCCCCTAAGATTCTTTGCTTTTCATTTGCATTTTTGCATACCACAAACAAGATCGCACCTTGGTTCCCTCTTCTATAGGATTGTGCCTTGCATGGATCTTTGGGTTTGTGTGTGTTTGTTAGTTGTTTAATTGTTTAATTGTTTATGTTTAATAACCATTAATCAAAATCCAAAAATATTTTGTTTTCTTTCACTAACATTTTCAGGGGAAGAACAGGTTAAAAATGCCAAAAAAAATCAGTTCCGCAGCTCGAATGGATTTCATCTGAATAAAGTCAAAGTTGATCCGCAAATAATTCAAAATTTCATCTGATCAAGAGTTTCCAAGGTTTAATTGATTATTATTCAAGGGACTCCAAGGTTCATGTGTTTATTTCCATGCCTTCTTTGACAAGCAAGAAAAATCGAGCCGGAATCAAGACAGCACATCAAAAAGCCAAAGTTTCCAAATTTTCACTGTGTTAACCGGTTAACACATTTGGTTAATCGGTTAACGCGTGCGAATTTTGAAGAAAAAAATGCCATCAAATTCAAATTTTCAGCAATTGGCACCAATTTTCATCATTTTTGAATATTCCATCTCAGTCCTAATTCCCTACATCATCAATATTAATTCCTACCATATACCTCCACTAATCACCACTCTTTTAATTTCCCTCCAAAATTTGAATTTCAATCCTAATTTTGATCTTCCAAACCATCAAATTTCCAAGCCTAAACTCTATAAATAAAGGCTTTATTTCATTAATTTCACAAGCTTTTGATAGCCAAAAAATCCCTTGCAATTTCTCTCCCCAACTACCAAAATTCACCAAAAGCTCAATTTCTTCTTTCATAAGTTAGTAAGAATTCATATTGATTCTTACTAATTTAGAGCTAAACCTTCATCCATTCTTATTTTTATTCATCAATCACAGTAGATCAAGGTTTAAGAGTGTAGATTTTGCTGTAATTTGGTAGAATTTTATGATTTGGAGTGGTAATTCACTTTCCACCATTGTTAAAGCTTCATATTCATCTTTCAAGATGTAGATCCTTGGTGTTGCTTGTTGTTGATCCTTTGGATCATATTTTCTTGTTTGATTGTAGGTTTCTCTGCCTATTTTTACTTTAAAATTTGTGCAAATTCAATTCATGATCATAAGGTGTTTGAAAAATGTTTTGAAAGAAGATCATGTTGAATTTTGCACATTTTTTTTGCTTCTGGTGCAGTGTTAACCGATTAACCAGATTCAGTGTAAAATGGTTAACCGGTTAACACCTTGTTTTGCGCAGAAATTTAAAATCTGCACTGGTTAACCGATTAACCAAATGTGTTAACCGATTAACCAGTGTCCAGAATGTTATTTTGGCTCTATTTTGGGACTGTTTTGGTTCCTTTTCCTTTTTTCTTCCCTTTCCTTTGTTCTTAGCCTTAGATCACATATTTGTGTGGTTTAATTTGGCTTTCTCTTCATCTATTTCTCTTTTCTTTTGATCGATGAAAGTCTAAAAGATCTTGGAATTCCGTTGTTGAATTTCGATCAAGACTAGATCGTTACCACTTTTCTTTTCGTGCAGTATTGCTTTCGGATGACGATCTATATATCGATCATCTAGCATACATTAGCACAAAGAGCTATTGACCGGTCTCATTGTAGGGTAATTACTACGTAAATTACTCGGCGATTGCTTAACATAGCGCAATATTTGTCCCGTATCGAAAAACTATCAAGAATGGTGTATTATTTGTCTTATGGTTCCAAACTCATGAAACTTGTTGTTAGGAGGCTTTGGTCTTATGAATCCTCTAATGAGTTTCAATAACCTTGACCTAAGTGCAATTATTCAATTGTTATTGATCACTAACTCTAACCACTAATCACTAACTTACTAACAATATTATTATATTAATTTTGTTTATGTTCCCTTTTCGCTCCCTATCCCTTTTTATTTTTTTTATGCTTCATTATTATCATTTCATATCATGTTTATGTTTCTGCAATTTTTCCTTTGTCCGTTGGACACATGTTTATGCTTCCGCCTTTTTCTCTTTGTCCACTTGGACCAAAAACATTAATAAAGGCTTAAACCATAAAAAACTTAATTCTCCTCATCTTGAACTATTGGTTACTATCATATGCTTTGGAGTGATCTCTTCATGGACCTCTTTTTGAAGTAATATTGGACTTATGGACCTAGAATTAGGACTTCTTATCCCTTTGCTTGGAGTATTGATTGAAGACATGCCTTTATGTGGCCAATTTGCTTAAGGATGGAATACTTTTAATATTGCTTTGAAGTGGCTTCATTTTGGTTAGATCCTTCTTTTCCCTAGCTTTTATTTTATGCACTAGGATAGTCACTTCTTCTCCTCCCCATTCTTAAATTTTCAAAATCCTCTCCCTTTTTTCAAAACCTTCTTGTTTTCAACTTAAAACCGCTTTCATAATAAAACCTTGACTTTTGTCAAGTGACTTTTAAAATTTTCTTTTCTTTAATAAATGTCAATCTATCTTAACCATACTTTGACCGTTTCATGAAAACATAAAATATATGAAACTCACTCAAATCTTTGGTGCTTTTATGCACCTTTTTTTTTCTTTTAAACTCTTTTTCATAAGTTTAGACATGATTCATTCCTTTAAGCGAAATTATTCGCTTAGAAATGACGACTTGTCTTTACACTTAAAAATCAATCGAAACCAACAAATTTTTGTTCTTTGTACCACGAACTACGGGGTTTTGATCCTACATTGCACATCGTGGGTACATAGGCATGAGGCGATAAGTCTCTCCAAACACAAAAATCTTAAAAAATATTTCTCCTCTCATCTCCTCAATATCTTTACAAGCAAACCATTTTCAAACCAAAAAGCGGTAGATATTTCAAAGGGCTCCTATAGAGTACTATAGACGTTTTGGGTGCTAACACCTTCCCATTGCGTAACCAACCCCCTTACCCATTCTCTGTTTGTTCTTGTTTTTTAGAAGTGCGGTGGCGACTCTTGCTTATTTTTGAGTTAAGTTAATCAATAGCTTACACTCACAAATTTCCCCGCTACACTAATCCCGAAGCTTTCAGAACTAAGCACGGAGGACTGTTGTCTCTTTTGAAGGTCCATATGGTAGAAGGATTCATGTCTACATTGGTTCAGTTCTATGATCCAGTATACCATTGCTTCACTTTTCTAGATTATCAGCTCACACCAACATTGGAAGAGTACTCTCACCTGATTGATTTACCTATCATTGATCAATATCCATTTTATGGACTGGGAGAAATTCCAAAAGATCAAGCCATTGCAAGAGCAACCTAATTGGAAGAGTCAGATATCAGGACTCACATGACCACCAAGGGAGGAATCCAGGGTTTACCAGCTAAATATCTGATGGAGAAAGATTTATACTTTTTCCAGTATAGGAAATATAATTGATTTTGAGAATGTCTTTGTCCTACTTATATATGGGTTATTCCTCTTTCCCAACATTGACAACTTCGTCGATGTTAATGCTTTCAAGATATTCTTAATTGGGAACCCAATCCCAACCTTACTTGCAGATGCTTATCACTCTGTACATTTAAGGAATTTGTACAGTGGAGGCATGATCACATCTTGTGTACCATTACTCTACAGATGGTTTATTTCTCACTTATCCAAGTCTGCGGCTTTTTGGGATCACAAGAGTGGTCTGCGATGGTCGTAGAAGATTATGTCTCTTACTAATTCTGACATAGATTGGTACATTTGGATCTATAACAGAATAAAAATCATCGACAAATATCGAAGTTTCCCCAATGTACCCCTCATTGGTACTAAGGGAAGGATCAACTATCATCCAATTCTAGCTCGCCGTCAACTTGGATACCCGATGAAGAATGTACCACATAATATTCATCTAGAAGGTCTTTTCTTAAAGGAAGAAGAAAATGACAAGGCACTGAAGAAAGAAATAGTGCATGCCTGGCAACATGTTCATAGGAAAGGGAGAGAGTCCCTAGGAAGGACAAATTGCATCTCTGCAGAGCCTTACCTCCACTGGGTACAAACTAGAGCCATCAAACTGAAGATGCCTTACCCTCGTCAAGAAGTTTTTCCCTTAAAGGTATATGTCCTTTATTTCATGTTCGATGCAGAAAAACTCCAGATCGCTCTTAACAAAGTCCAACATGAGAATAAATCTTGGAAGAACAAGTACACTATTATTAATTTGGAGTGTACAAAGATCCAAGAACTGTTGAAGGAAAAGGATGCTCTGATTGAGATATTAGAGCAGCATGCTATAGAAAGTCAGGAGGAACGAAGAAATTTGCTCTATCCTTTCACATGGCAAAGGATCATTGACCCGACAACGATTGAAGGGGCCCGATCGAAGAAAAGAAAAATTCAGGAACCAGCATCTGAGGTTTCCGCAGAGAAAACTCAGGATTCATAGGCCTAATTTTCCTTCTCGCACTTTGTAAAATACTGTATTTTTCCTGTAAAATACTGCAATCTTTCGAGTTCAATAAAAGGTTTCCACCACTGTATGATATTTGTAACATAATTGTTAAAAGTTCTTTTGAAAACAAAAACTAAAAAAAGATCATTCTCATTCTTTGCATATCATTCATCATTCTCACATAACACATCTTTGTCATTATGTCTCACATATGTGTCGCACTTTAGAGTCAAATTGTCTCATTCGTACAATACTCGGGCCAATCGACAAAAGAAAATGGACGGTCTCAAAGAAGATAATAGAGAGCTGAGAGAAGAAATCAATGCTATGAAGGAGAGTTTGGATAAACTCCACAACACGATTGAATCCCTGGCTGCAGCTCAGGATCAACCACCTCAAAGGACTGCAATCTCAGAGACTATGTCTACACCAGCGTTTGAGACACCTGGCAGTCATCCTTAGTACAATATGCCCAAAGGTTTTCCTTGGGGCATGCCTTTCAATTTCATACCTGAAGGATATATACCTCCAGTAATTGAAGACCAGGAAGCCGTAGTAGGAACCTCCAGACTTGAAGGTTACAAACTTCAGGTAAATGAAGATGCAAGGGTTACGACAGAAACTCCTGAATGCTACAAACTTCAGGTCACTGAAGCGCCAAGAGTTACCGCCGTAATGTCTATACCATAATTGGTGGTACATATTATCCTAGAGGAACAGACTCTGTAGGTCACTTTTGGCAGAAACAAAGAAGTATACAAAAGGATGAATGAATTCCAGGAATAGTTCTTGGAAATGCAGAAGGAACGACATGCCATTCATGGACAGGACTTGTTTGGCAAGGACGTCGTTGACCTCTGTTTGGTTCCTAATGTAAAGATATCGCACAAATTCAAGGTGCCTAACTTTGAAAAATATAAAGGCAACTCTTGCCCTCAAAGTCATTTGGTAATGTACACTCGAAAAATATCTACCCAGACATAAAACCAATAGCTACTGATCCATTACTTCCAAGACAGTTTAACTGGCGCCGCTCTCAAATGGTACATGGGTTTAAACCGCACCAAGATCAGTACTTTCAGAGATCTTGGGGCAGCCTTCTTTCAGCAGTATAAATATAATTTGGACATGGCGCCAAATAGGGACCAGCTCAGAGCAATGTCTCAGAAAGATAAAGAAACCTTTAAGGAGTATGCTTAGAGATGGCGTGAAATGGCCGCCCAGATATGTCCTTCTCTCGAGGAAAAGGAAATGACAAAGATCTTCCTGAAAACATTAAGCTCGTTTTATTATGACCGAATGGTCGCCAGTGATACTAGTTGTTTGAACTAAGTTGTAGTAATTGAAAGGATCCTATTGTTTGAACTAGTCTAAACTAAGGATGATTTAAATGCTAAGAAACACTTAACAAGATATGTACAAGTGTACATACAGACATATGAACAAGTATATAAACAAGTATGAATTAAATTGGTGAAATGTGGTGGGTCTTATTTTTTGGATAGAGGCCCAAGTGTATTGTGATTGATCAAATGTTTTCTTCAAGATTTGATTTGTGTTTTGAAGAAATTTAAGAAAGTTTTGAATTTGAAGATGATTTGATCTCAAGTAGGAGAGGAGCAAAGGTGTTGGGTCTTACACTCTATATAGAGGCCCAAATGATTGTTTGTATCCTGTACAAAGCCCAGGATGAATGAGGCTAAAAGATTTTATATTTACAAAGGGTGTTGGGTCTTACACTCTATCAGAGACCCATATGGTTATTTTAAACAAAGTTTATGTACAAAGAGATGAGACTTACACTCCTAACAGAGGCCCAGATGTTTGTTTAAAAACAATGATTGCACCGTGATTTTGAAAAGCGTGATGGGACTTATAATATAGCAGAGACCCATGAAGTGGTTTATTTACAAAGAGGGTTGGGTCTTACACTTTAATAGAGGCCCAGAGATTGTTGAAATGAATTTTGAAAGTTTGAATCAAAGTAAAACCCTAATTTCATTTTGTAAGATATTTTTCAAAGGAAAATCAATAAAAAATGCATTATTTATCAAATAAAATCATTAATCATATTATAAACAATGATTAAGGGTTATGAAAAAAGTATTTTATCCACATGAATATTTAAAATCATTTTGGTTTTAAAAATCAAGAAAAAGAAATCATTTTTAAAACATTAAAACAATTTAAATAATATTTTTAAATATATTAAAAATATATCAAATAAAAATTATTTTTGTGATTTTTTGGGTGAATAAAATATTTAAATATGTGAGTGAGTAAAAAAAATCATTTGAAAATAAATAAAATTGAATATAGAAATTAATTATTTGAAATAATTCTGAAAAATAATATGAAAATAGGTGAAATTGGACAAGTGGTAAAAAAATGTCATGGGGGATTGAACCCACGACCTCTCATCCACACACAAGTAAAACATGCCCTTGCCCACTGAGCCAGCGTGTGCTGGTGATAATTATGCCAAACCAACACATAATATATGATAAATGCGTGGGAATTTCAAATTCTGCGCGAAGAACTTCATCTTCAACCTCTAGCCAGAATTTGCAAAAACTACCTTATCTCCCTTAATACGTAATGAAATGGGATGATGTAAACATGAAAATTTCTCGTTTTTAAACAAGGAACTCAATGGTGGTATTTAATTTCATTTCTTTTTAGTGTATCACAAGATATCATGTTATAATCAGATGAACCCTAACAAATGCAAAAACTATATGAAATCCCATACACGCAAGTTAAATAGCAATTGATTAAGGGTTAACATTCTATGAACATCCAAAAACATGTTGGTAACTTGAAACAACATTTACGATGCATGATTCATAGAGTTTGAGAAGTTCATGCTTACCTGTGCAAGAGGAATTCGAATCCTCAATTGTAGGTGTTACAGATGTGAAATGATGATCCTAACAGCTTCCTTGGACCTTAAGGATTATGTTGAGATGTGATCTTGATGAATTTGATGTTACAGATTTTGTTTAAGTGTTTCGATTACTCATATATGATGTATGTGAGGTGTTTTCATCATTGATTTAGATTGAATTACTCTCTACTTGAAAATTCGATTCTCACCTCTTAAGGATTTTGAATTTTGAATTGAAGAGTGAAATGAGAGAAAACATGTGTTGTGATGTTTTGGGGTGGTTTAAACAATCAGAAATGGCTCCTATTTATAGGAGGATAAGTTTGCTTTGGGAGGAATAGTGAATGGATGAGGGAGCATGCTATTGTCCAATGGATTTTGTCATGTAGCATGACTTGAAGTCTAAGGTACTATAAGTCTCCTCTAGCAAGCTATATCTTAACTCAATTCAATTTTTGCAAGTTTGAACACTCATGGCTTTGGACTGAGTCATGGGTGGCTTGTGCTTGCTTCATACCAATTCAATGCATCACATTAATGCAACTTTCCAAAACTTAAGTTCCATAGCTTGTCATCATGATTCTCACATGCCAAATGATAGGATTCTTGATTGACTGAGATTCTTGTTGAATTAGATGAGGATCAATCTTGCATAATCATCAAAATTTGGACTTAAAATCGTGGGATGCAAGTTATGTAACCAAATGCTGTCAAAAAACAGTTTGTGTCAAGGCATGTTGTAAGGTTCATAACTTCTTGCTCAAGTTGAATTAATGGAAGTTATTGTACTCTTTGGAAAGCTTGTATATCATACTTCAACTTTTATGATTACATTTGGTCTTGATTCATCTTAGATCATAATGGAAAATACCTCCAAAGTTGGACAAAACATGAGGCAGATTCTGCCTAAAAAATTCTAAGTGTCAAAGTTCAAAATCTCATGAAACCCTAATTGTAATGCTTCATATCTCAAAATCTATGCTTTTTTTGGGGGTACTATTGCATTGCAATCTTGTTGTATGTAAGAAGATCTATCATTTGAGCTTTGGATGGGAAAAATGGTTGCTTGGATCACAAGTTATGGCATTGCCAAGTTGGTTAAGTTGCTTGGATCACCATTATTTTCCATAACTTAGTGAAATTTTAAGTTTTTTAAGGTTGCCCTTTTTGAAAGTAACCTCACTTTTCTTGATTTTTCTTGATTGATCATGATCCAAATCACAATTTAACATTGTTTTTTACTTAAAGAGGCCATGTTTGCCAAAAAAATCCTAAAAGTCAAACTTGGTTTTTATCACAGTTGACTTTTTATCTTAGATGAAACTTGAACTTTGTAATCCTTTATGAAATAAAGTCCTTGGGGTAAATTGAACCTAATGGATGGATTCCAAAGGTTTTTTTGAGTGTCTTGAATCATGTCCTAAGGTTTGAGATCATGCTTTGTTCAAAAGTCAAATGTATGGTTGACTTTTTCTCAAAAACCCTAGTTTGAGGTTCAGGTGAATTTGAATCCTTGTATTGCTTATGAATCAAGTTCTTGGAATCAATCCAATCTTGTGAATGGATTAATAGGATGTATTTGAGGTCCTTAAAGCATATCATGAAGTTTTATATCATGCCTTGCTCTAAAAGTCAACTTAGGGACTGAATTAGGTCAAAACCCTAATTCCTGATTTTTGATATATGCATCCCCTGAGGCTATTTTGAACTTATGAATAGACTCATGAGGTTCTTTTGAGCTTCTTGAATCATATATTGAAATATTGGCTCATGCCCATATGAAAATTTCTCTCTGGAGGCCTTGGTCGACCAAAACCCTAATTTGGTGACACTGATGATCTTGAGGTTTGATCAACTTGGAATGATGCAATCTTGTGATAAATTCTTGATGTGGGAGACCTCTTGACACTTCATGGATGATTGAGAGGTTTAACAAGTTGATGATCATGTCAATTCTTGATTGATCCTTTGCCTGAATGCTCTGAGAGGGCTCAAAACCCCTAATTCTTGGTTAAGGTGAATACTCAACAATCTTTGAGAGGATTGATGAGGTATGAAAGTATATCCATTGTGGTGATGATTTGCACAATGATGTGAAGTCTTATGGTCAAAATTTTGGGTATGACAGTAAGCATGTTTCTTTTTTGTGGGATGCCATCAACGCTTATTTGGGTAACCCGTTGGTGTTGGCTGAGGGTGAGAAGTGTGCTTATTGCAAGAGGGTAGAAGGAAGGAACTTGAATTTTGAAAATTTGAGTGATGCCTTGGTGCATCTGGGTAGGGGCTTTGAGCTTAACACCGCAGGTAGGCCTAAGCATTCGAAGAGAAGCGACACGAACACCCCTGCCGAGATTTTGATGACACTAGTCCTTCATTACATAAGGCTTAGGAGTCACACTTCTTCTATTACTATGGATATTGCATGCATGTTTTACTACATCTTGGATGAGAGACAGATTGATGTAGCAAGGATCACCTCTGATGAGATCCAAGCTACTGCTTCTAGTGGTCACCATTTGGGTACCAAGGTTCCTTCAATTTTAGTTTTTCCATGTTTGATTATGGGTCTTTGTACTCAAGAGGGAGTCCCGATAACTGACGTGGTTCATAAGACCATTAAAGGTGCCGTGAATGATATTTGGATTCATAGCCACTGCATGCCCAGAATTGATGCACAAATACCACGACCACCACAACCAGAGCAGCCAGTACCACTTGTCATACCCCAAATTTTGACCACTAAGATTTCCCATCATTGTGCAAATCATCATCACAATATGGATGAACCATCATACCTCATCAGTCTCCCCAAAGATGGGTGAGCATCCACTACCATCAAAATTAAGGTTTCAAGCCCTCTCTGAGTTCTTAGACAAAGGATCAATCAAGAGCTGACATGATCTTCAACTTGTCTAACCTCTCAAGCATCCACAATGGATCAAAAGGACTCCCACTTCAAGGATTAAGCACAAGGCTGCTCCCTTCCAGGTGGATCAAGCCTCAAGATCGCTAGTGTCACCAAATTAGGGTTTGGTCGACCAGGACCTCCAGATGAAAATTTTCCTCTGGGCATGAGCCAATTCTTCAAAGCATATCCTAAAATACTCCATGGAACCTCATGGGCCCAAGCATCAAGTCAATTTGACCTCAGGGGATGCATACATCAAAAATCAGGGATTAAGGTTTCTTGACCTAATTCACCCCAAAGTTGACTTTTGGGACAAATCATGAGCCAAGACCTCAAAGGAGGATTTGAGGGGCTCTAACATACTACATTGATCCATTTGCAACAATGGATTTATCCAAGAAGTTTGAGCAACAAGTCTCAATTTCATCTGCACCACAATTAGGGTTTTAAGGAAAAAGTCAACTGTAACTTTGACTTTTGACCAGGACATGCTCCCAAACCCTAGTACATGAATCAATATACCCTATGACACCCATGGAACATGTCCATAAAGTTTGATTTAGGTCAAGGACATGATTTCCTGAAGAATTGCACAGTTTGGAATTCATCTGATAAAAAGTCAACTGTGCACAAAAGTCAACTTTGACTTTTTGATATTTTTCACCAAAATGGATTTTTAACCCTAAAATGATGTTAATGTATGATTTGAATCATCATTCATCAAGAAAAATCAAGAAAAGTTGGATAACTTGTAAAAGGGGTAACCATAAAAACTTAGAAAATTTTCTAAGTTAAAAATAAAATGGCTAGGGTACCAACTTTGGAGGGTCATAACTCCTAAACCACAAGGCCATTTTTTCCCATCCAAAGCTTGATTTGTAAATATCATTGCCCTCTACAAAAACTTCAACTAGACCTAGCTCCAATTCATTGTGGATTTTGAGCTATGAGTGAGCCAAAATGGCTGAAAACATGAAAGTACACCATTTTCCAACACTTAGAAAAAATTCTGTCCAAGACAGATTTTGTTGAAACACCAAAACTTGTGAGATCTTTTCACATAGTTGCAAGCTGAATCAAGTCCAAAGTTAAACATCAATATTGTTGCATATGTTGCTAAGAATCCAAAGAGCTTATCAGCATGAATTTATCCCACTTAAGCCAAGAGAAATCCATGCCCAAAGTCATGATGCTGCAAGCTGTTTTGGAAAAATCAGTTTGCATGTTTGCTTGCCACACACGATTTCTGAGCAAAAACCAAGGATCATTATACCACCTGTACTCAAACCAATCATAATGCATCTGATCCAACCCACAAAGCTGAGTCAAAAAGCCAAAGAATCTTCCAACTTGAAGTTCATCCACTTTGGCACAGTTTTGCCTTGAATTCAAAGGGCATTAATGTGGAATAGTGCATTTTCAACAAAGTCACTCTACTCAGTCAAGTTCTCTAATTAAACAACAATAAAAACATCTGAAGAATGTGATTTTGGTCAAGGCATAGCCCTGCTCTTGGGAATGGCTAGTTTTCCTTGCTTGAGAAGAAATCCTCCAAGCCAATCCATGCAAATGTGATCTGATCCAGCAGCCATTCACTATTCCTCCAAGACAAAAGTTGATCACCTATAAATAGAGGTTCCAATGGATCATTCAACTCACACCAAAGCCAGTTACAGTACTGCTTTCTCTCATTCTTCCTTAAACCTCAAGTTTCTTGGTTTTTGAGTAACCACTATCGGGTTTTGAGTTGCAGCCTTAAGTAATCAATTCCAATTGCTTAAACATATCACATATGATGTATTTGAGGTGTCCAAACACTTAAACACTGACCATAACACCTCAGGCTCAAAATCACCCTTCAACCAAGCCATTATGCCTCAATTATGCAGGAGGAGGTCTCCAGCTTGATCCAAAGAGTTTCAAAGTGTTCCAAAGCTTGCAACACACTCTATAACATCCATTGAAGCTGTAGGGATCATTAATTCACAACTGGAACAAGGTTTGTGCAGAGTTCCATTTCAGCTTGCATCAAGGTAAGCCTCAAAACTCAAACTCCATGATCCATGCATATTTCCTCGCATGATATTTTTGCCAATTGCTTGCCATCATATGTTGATTGTTTTCCCTTGGAAAATTTGATCATAGGACTCATAATCATGTCTGCACGATTGCTTTTGCAAAATTAGGGTTCATACGGCCACAACAATATAATTTGTTATACACTGAAGATAAATAAAATTGGGTATTGCCATCTTCTTCTTGTGAAAAAATGCATGAGTTTGATGTTTGAATCATGTCCAATGGTTGAGTATTGAGAGAGATAGGGTTCTTCATGCACGAGCTGGAGGAAGAAGATGGCCATGGCGCCATTTTCAGAAAATCCAACTTGTTTACTATATAATTATTGTTTGCCATGTTATATTTGAATTGGCATTGCGCCCCAGTGGTTGATCAGCTGGTTTGTGTGTATTGAGCGAGTGGAAGGTCTGGGGTTCGAATCCCCCTCGCCCCAGACCTCTTTTTTACCACTTTTTCCCATTTTTCCTATTTTTCATATTATTTTGTTAATGATTTGAAAAATTAATAACTCACTCAATTTTAATTATTTTTTATTGATTCTTTTTGTAAAAAATCATAAAAATTTTGAAATATTTTATTCCACAAAAAAAATTAGATTTATATTATTTATTTAATATAATTAGTATTTTGTGAATAAATTCATTTTTTATTTGTTTTTAAACATTTTAAAATGAATATTCATCTTGAAAAATCAGGACCAAATGAGTTTTAATATCTCTTGTGATTTATACCTCATTTTTCAAACCTTAAACAAAAATCACAAGTGGTTTATTTAAACCTATTTGGTATTTTTCATTAATTTTCTTTAAATATTTACTTTTAAAGAATAAAATTAGGGTTTCTTTGATTTTCACTCAAACAAATCATTGTCAAACACACTTGGGCCTCTATTAGAGTGGAAGACCCAACCCCCTTGTACATAAAACTTTTGGGCCTCATTCGTTGTATAAGTCCCTCTGTACATTTTCAAATAAACGGCGCGATCGTCGCCTTTTCAAAATAACCCTGGGCCTACCCTCGAGTAGTAAGACCCATTTCTTTTCTTAAAACTCACTTGGGCCTCTATTAGAGTGTAAGACCCAATCCCCTTTTAACCAAAACAATTTGGGCCTCACTTATTGTATAAGTCCCTTCGCGTTAAAAGAAAATCTCGGCGCGATCACCATTTCAAAAACAAAATTTGGGCCTACCCTCGTGTTATAAGCCCCACTCTCACTTGTTTAAAACTTTTTAGGCCTCTTGAGAGAGTGTAAGACCCATCCCTTTGTACAGAAAACAATTTTTTGGGCTACAGTCACTTGTATAAGTCCCGCTGTACAAATTCAAACAGTTCGCTCACTGATAAAACCTTGGGCCTCTCCTTGAGCTGTAAGCCCCAAATCTTTCTTTTTCAAAGCACTTTCTCCTTTGATTTTGAATATGCTGTTGTTTTCAATCTTTCTTTGTTGAACAACTAACCAAACAGCATGGAAGCTCTACAACCGAGTAAGTGTTTACACGCTTTCATTTACCGCTTTCATATGCATATAACTGTATTGTGGGGCTGTTTCACTGTAAGTCTTCTTTCATAAACTCATATCAACTGTGTAATAATAGTATAGATATTTAGAGTTTCCCCGGCAACTATGTCTAGCATTAAGCCCGTTGATCACTCTTAGAAATAGTCAAAACTAGATCCCCATAGGATTACCAGACACAGTCGTCCCTCCTCTTGGGGTTAAACAATATGGAGACATGAAAGGCAGCATTCTCTGTGAACCCTTTCATAGACTGTCACTCGCAGAAGTTGTCAAAGAAACTCTATTCCCCAGAGATGATCTTTTCTCCGTGAATGGCATCTCTTGAGTTTCTTCCAAATTCTCGAACTTTCCTGGCTTGATCTATTCTCGGTGAATGACATGTCTTGAACTTCTTGGGGTTTGGGGACCCACAGGCTTCTTAAAGGCATTTGTCAAGAAACTCTACTCCCCAGAGATGATCTTTTCTCTGTGAATGGCATCTCTTTAGTTTCTTCCAAATTCTCGAACTTTCCTGACTTGATCTATTCCTTGTGAATAGCTTGCCTTGAATTTCTCGGGGTTTGCGGACCCATCGGCTTCTTAAAAGTATCGGCCTCCTCTTGGGCATCGTACATGGACCCACAGGCTTCCTAAAAGCATCCCCGCCTCCTCTTGGGCTTAGTACAAGGACCCGTCGACTTCTTAGAAGTATTCACAGCCTCCTCTTAGGCTTCGTATAATGATCTCTTCCTCCGGGAATGATAGCCTCCTCTTGGGCTTCGTACAAGGACCGATTGGCTTCTTAAAAGTTTCTAGCCTCCTCTTGGGCTTCGTACAAATGGTCCCGACGACCTCCTAGAGGTATAGGAACAGAACTTAATCATCTCCATAGAACAGTCCTTTCAAAGAGTCTACTACTGTTTCTCAAAGCATAGTATAAAAGATGAAACTCCAGACTTGGACAGTCTAATCCCCTTGAGTCTCAAAGACATTCTCAAGCACCCTTCGTTAAATAGGAAGAAAACCCGTAGACTCGGACAGTCTCAATACCCTTTGGATTTCCCGCTTCCTTGAAGAACAGGAATAACCCGGATCCTTGAAACAAATCCTTGAGTACAGTGTTGCTCATATAAGAACTAATTTTCTCTTTAAATCAGTATAGACCTGTCACTTAACTGAAACAGCGCCATAGCCTCTCTCTTGGGCTTTATACAATGATTCTCCCCAGCGGAGTCAAACAACATTTAGCCTCTCTCTCGGGCTTTGTACGAGACACATAAGAGACTCCCTCGTTGAGTCAATCACCTCTTTTCGCCTCCATCTCGGGCTTTGTACGAGATACAAAAAGGTTCTTATTGAGCCAAACAAACAAACAACAACCTCCATCTCGGGCTTCATACGAGATAAAAAAAACTCTCTTGTTGAGTCAAATAGCCTCCATCTCAGGCTTTATATGAGATACCAAAAGATTCCATCGTCGAGTCAAAACCTTTTAGCCTCTCTCTCGGGCTTCGTACGAGACACATAAAAACTCCCTCTTGTTGGGCCAATAGCCTCCTCTTAGGCTTTATATAAGAAAACCACTGGTTAATCCAATTAACCTTTTAGCATCAAAGTTATGCCTCGTTCACAGTACACAAACATCAATAACTCATTCCCCTTCATCTAATCGCTGTAAGCGGCAAGCCTCTGGACCATCTACATCCATGCCACTGTCCCTCTTTTAGCATGAGAAATTCCTAAGGAAAGATAGCATTTCTCTACACTGAGTTAAAGTCTTCTCCTTCAGGTTAAAACCCCCTATAAAGGAAATTATGGCATTGCTAGGATCCGCGTATCCCAGTTAAAGTAATTCTCCTTTATAAACAGTTGTGACAAACAGACCCTCTTTAGAGATGACCAATTCTCTCTAATGTCAAACCTTTTAGCTTCATATCTTGGGCTTTGAACAAGATACAAATAGACTTTTCAGCTTCATATCTTGGGCTTTGAACAAGATACAAACCACCTTTCGCTTCACGTCTTGGGCTTTGAACATGACACCAAAAACACCCATTTCCTCCCATAGAATAAGAGGAACTACGAACGCTCTGATTTCCCTGTTTCAGTAAACGGGAATATGTAAGCATAAGATTGAAAGAAAAATCTTAGCGAGCACACTAAACAAAATCCCAAAATCCCATATATCCTAACCTGAAGCAGTATCCTAACAAAAAGAGAGAAAGCAGTATTGGCGAAAATACAAATAACCAGTACAAAGTCCCCCCCACATTGATAGCATTCGTAACTTAACAGACCGCTGTTTAAACTTAGCATGCAAGCAGGGTTAATTGGAGACATCTATTTCCCTTCCTTCATCAGCTTTAATAGGATAAAAAATGAATCGACATGTAGTTAAAGCTCAACCGCAGAGAGCGACCGCGCTTAAGAACAACGTCCAAAATCGTTCGCTACAGAAAAATGGCGCCCACCGTGGGGCCGATCTCTGCTTTCTTTTAAACCTTTTTTTCTCTTCACTTATGTGAATACCACAGATTGGGGCTTCCACTAGGATGTTTAGGACAAATATATATACTGCTTTTCCTAATTGCTATACGTGTTTATTTTTCTGCTAATGGGAATGCGTGTGATGTCGCATGTGGAAAGATTGAGTATACACATAAGATAAGTGAAGGGGACGAGGTCGACCATCAACCTCAGTGGAGGCTGACCAATGCAACCCATTCTCTATCCTAGACAATGGGCCGATTGTGATGTCTAAGAAGTTGAGGAGCCAAACCCTTTCGTAGTGCGGAAACTATCGGGAATAGTTGTTACACGATACTACCCTTATTTGAGGCTGGTGATCTATTCTCGGTGAATGGAACTTACTCTAAGATTGCTCTACAACTCGCTGGCGATCCGCTTGTTGTTTTGCTTTCCTGGGAGGAGCTGATGATAATGAGTACAGGTACAAAAATCACCTTAGTATAAACCTTTGGGGATGGGTAGAGCCTTAACTTCATGACAACGACCCTTTGACCCCATGTTTTTCCTATGTTTTTGTGTGCTACATTCATGCATTCATATAAAAAACATTAAAACATTCAAAAAATTTCTCTTCTAGTCTCTCTGTTTTTCAAATTAAACTAAGACTGTGATTGCAAATATCAGAGAAAAGGATTGCACTAATGGATTTTGGTAGAAGGAGAACCCATACGTACACCTTCAAGGTTCCAAAGTTAGAGGATTTGAGAAGGTTAGCAAGGATGATCACTAACCCAGAGGCTTTCAGAGCCAAATACGGAGGTTTGCTACCACTGTTAAGAGTCCATGTGATTGAGGGAATCATGGATGCGCTCATTCAGTTTTACGATCCGGTCTATCACTGTTTCACATTCCCGGATTACCAGCTAGCACCAACGCTGGAGGAGTATTCTCATCTGACTGATCTGCACATTACAGATCGAGCTCCATTTTTTGGACTGGAAGAAATTCCAAAGAATCAGACCATTGCAAGAGCAATTCATTTGGACGAGTCTGAGGTGAGGACTCACATAACCACTAAGGGTGGCATCCAAGGTTTGCCAGCCCAGTTCTTGACAAAGAAAGCCCTGTATTTTGCCAGTATAGGAAACGTGACTGCTTTTGAAAGCATCTTTGTCTTGCTCACCTACGAGTTATTTTTGTTTCCCAACATCAATAACTTCGTCGATATTAACTCCATTAAGGTTTTTCTCATTGGAAACCCTGTGTCGACTTTGCTCGCAGATGCGTATCATTCTGTACATTTGGGAAATTTGTACAGCGGAGGGGAGATCACATGCTGTGTACCTTTTCTTTACAAATGGTTTGTCTCCCACTTGCCCAAGTCTGCTGCTTTTTGGGATTGCAAGAGTGCCTTACGTTGGTCGCAGAAGATCATGTCTCTTACCAACTCTGATATAGATTGGTGTAATAGGATCTATGATGGGATAAGAATCATCGATCGTTGCGGAAACTTCCCCAACGTACCCCTCATAGGAACTAAAGGAGGAATAAACTATCATCCGATGTTGGTTCACCGTCAATTTGGATACTCGATGACACACGTCCCACGGGGTGTTCATCTGGAAGGTCTTTTCTTCAAGGAAGGAGAAAATGACAGAGCACTAAAGACGGAAATAGTGCACGCCTGGAAACATGTTCATAAGAAAGGACGAGAGTCTCTAGGAAAGCCGGATTATGTCTCGGTGGAGCCTTATCTCCATTGGGTACAAACTAGAGCTCTCAAGCTAAAAATACCTTATCCTCGTTACGGAATTCTTCCGCCGAGGGAATCTGTCATGTACTTCATGACGGAAACTGAAAAGCTTCAGGTTACTCTCAACAAAGTTCAAAGGGAGAGAAGGTCTTGGAAGAACAAGTACCGCACCCTCGACGTAGAGTGCATCAGAATACAATAATTACTAAAAGAAAAGGATGCTCTAATTGAAATTTTAGAGCAGCATGCTGTAGAGAATCAAGATGACCAGAGGAATTTGCTCACTCCTTTCACCTGGCAAAGGAATGACAACCCGACAACGGCCCAAGAGCCCCGGTCAAAGAAAAGGAAAGTACCAGAGTCAGCACCCGATTTCTCTTCAGAGAGGACTCGGGACCCATTAGTTTAGGTTTCTGTTTCTGCACCTTGTAATCTACTGTATTTCCATTTCTGTAATCCTTTGAATTCAATAAAAAGGGGTTTCCCCATTGTTTGATATTTGCAATCTAATTGTCGAAGTTTATTTTGATTAAACCAAAAAAAAATTAATATAATCATTGCATTCATCATTCTCACATCACGTATTCTTCTTCCCTACGAATCTCACGTTTGTGTCTCAATTCTAGAGTCAAACTGTCTCATTCGTATAATACTCGGGCCAATCTTCAGAAAAAGATGGATGATCTTGAGGAGGAAAACAGAGAGTTGAAAGAAGAGATCGACGCTCTGAGAGAGGATATGAGAAAGCTTCGTAACGACATGCAAGCCATGGCAGAAGCTCAGCTACAAAGAACTGTGATCTCAGAGATCACCTCAACGCCCATCGTGGAGAAGTATGATCTTAGGTATCAAATGCCGAAAGATCGTCCTTGGGGCATGCCTGTTAACTATATCCCGAAAGGATATGTTCCGCCGATCACTAAAGATCAGGGAATCACAACAGAAGCCGCTGGGCCTGAAGGTTACAAACTTCGGGAAAGCGAAGATGCCAGGGGCATTACTGAAGACTCCTGAAGGTTACAAACTTCGGGAAACGCCAAGATTCGCTGCCGTAGTCACGGTACCACCCCCTGTGGTGCACACTGTCCCAGAAGGACAGATTCCACCGATACCTTCTGGTAAAAAGGAAACTATGTTCGATAGAATGGATGAATTCCAAGAACAATTCCTGGAAATGCAGAAGGAGCTGCAAGCCATTCGCGGTCAGGATTTATTTGGAAAAGACGCCGCAGATCTCTGCTTGGTCCCCAATGTGAAAGTCCCGCATAAGTTCCAAGTGCCTGTCTTTGAAAAATATAAGGGTAACTCTTGCCCTCAAAGCCATCTGGTGATGTACGCTCGGCGGATGTCAGCTCAGACGGAGAATCAGGACCTACTGATTCACTACTTTTAGGATAGTTTAACCGGTGCCGCATTAAAATGGTACATGGGTTTAAACCGTGCCACGATCAGCACTTTCAGAGATCTTGGCACTGCCTTCGTCCAACAATACAAATACAATTTGGACATGGCACCTAACAGAGATCAACTCAGATCAATGTCGCAAAAGGACAAGAAAACCTTTAAGGAATATGCCTAAAGGTGGCGTGAAATTGCAGCTCAAATTTGTCCACCTCTTGAGGAAAAAGAGATGACAAATATCTTCTTAAAGACCTTAAGCTCATTTTACTATGACCGAATGGTTGCCAGTGCACCCAGTGATTTCACCGAGATGGTGGGCATGGGTGTACGTCTTGAGGAAGTCGTCCGAGAAGGACGTTTGGTAAAAGACACTAGATCGACGAGCGGTACTAAAAAATACGGTAGTGCTCTCCCTAAGAAAAAAGAGCAAGATATTGGGAATATCACTCTCGGAAAGCAAAGGCGACGTTATCAGCCAGTAGCAGCTGTAACTCCTGCTATCAATCCTGCGCCTGTTCCTACTTACCAACCTCAGGTTGCGCAACGCCAACCTGATCAGCAAAGGACACAACAGCCTCTTCAGCAGGCTCGTCCCCAATATAACAATAACCGTACAACACGGCCACCAGGATTTGATCCTATACCCGTATCGTACGCATAGCTGTTTCCATTACTGCTAGCCAAGGGGCACATTCAGACTAAGTCCCCTCTTACAGTACCGGAAAATCCGCCTTTCTGGTTTAAGGTGGATCAAACTTTCCCTTACCACCAAGGAGGTCCAGGGCATAACATAGAAAACTGTCTCAGTTTCAAGTCTGACGTGCAAAAGCTTGTTAGGAGCGGGCTCTTATCTTTCAAAGATACGAATCCAAATGTTCTTACGAACCCGCTGCCTCAACATGAGAAGGCTGCAGTCAATCTGATTGAGAAAGAGACTAACAATGTCTATCAAATTCACTATGTACTCTCGTTAAAGACCAATCTGGTCAAGATACATTGTAGACAGAGTGGATATGGCCATGTGCCACCTCATAACTATCATCAGTGTGATGTCTGCTCTAAAGACAGTCAGGGATGTTCTGTGGTGCAATCAGCTCTACAGGAACAAATGGATCTCGGATGGATCCAAGAGCACCGAGTTCGTGGAGTTAACATGGTTTACACGAATTCCAACGTCATTCAGAACCACGACATCCGTGCGATGAATGTCAACTTGGTGGCAATGCACTCAAGGCAAAGCCAGTATCATAATCTGCCGCGACACGATTACAGTTCTTGTCTGACTTGCTCGGTAAACAAACAGGGATGCTCTTTCATACAGGAGGCCCTCCAGCGTCAGATGGATCTTGGATGGATCCAAGACTACCATGATAGGAACCCTTATCAGATCAACATGGTTCAGATCTTTGATATTCGCGTGATAAATACCAACCTGGTAGAGTTACATGCTGAACAGGTCCGACTCTGATTCTTAATATCACATGACTATCAAAGCTGTAAAGCGGGTTGCGAAAACGATCGAGGTTATACCCTTGTCCAGGAGGCCCTTCAGCACTTGTTAAATCATTGGTGGATGCCAATCTACATGGATGAAGATACTCAGCAAATTAGTATCAATAACAGGAATCCTACTAGACGTCAAAGTCAGGATGTCCGATCTGTGGAAGCTAACCTAGTGAGGTTACATTGTATTCAAAGTGGGCGTGGCCAGGTGCCACTACACAATTACGACCGTTGTAGCGTCTGTTCGGAAAGTAACCAAGGGTGCTACCTTGTGAGAGAAGCTCTTCAGGGTCAGGTGGATCGTGGAGAAATTCGTCCATATCCGGGTTCCGGACCCATCAACTGGACGCCGAATTACCTTGCTGATCAACTTGAGGATGTTGTCACCATCTCTGGTCGTCACCAGACCAGGGATGTTTTTGCCATCATCCCTCTACTTGACGAATCTAAAGTTCCCAACCAGGAACGGATCGAGATTACTTATGATGGTCAGAAAAATCAGAAGGTTCCCGTAGTCATCTATCTGCCGGGACCATTACCGTATGAATCAGCTAAGGCAATCCCTTACAAGTACGGTGCAACAATAATTGAAAATGGAAAGGAAATTCCATTACCCTCCGTCGTGAACATTGCATACATAAGTCGAGTAACACAGAGTGGTAGAATCTTCAACCGAGGGGTTGGGGAACTTAACAAAGAAAAGGAACTTCAGACGGAAGCTCCTGATCTACCAGTCGGTCAATCTAGTAATCCCGACCTTTTGAAAAACGATGATGAGATGCTGAAGCTTATCCAAAGGAGTGAATACAACATTGTTGATCAACTGTTACAGACTCCTTCAAAGATCTCGGTATTATCACTGTTACTCAGTTTAGAAGCGCACAGGGAGGCTCTACAGAAAGTCTTGGAGCAAGCCTTTGTGGAACATGATGTAACAATCAGATAGTTCGATAGTATTGTCTCTAACATCACTTCCTGCAACAACTTGGGATTTAGTGATGAGGAATTACCTGAAGAGGGTCGTCGTCATAACATGGCGCTCAATATCACAGTTAACTACCAGGACGATGCTTTAGCCAGCGTACTGGTAGACACAGGGTCAGCCCTGAATGCTATGCCAAAGTCCACTTTGATGCAATTATCATTCAAAGGCCCTCCGATGAGAATCAGCGAGGTTGTCGTCAAAGCATCCGACGGATCCAGAAAAACAGTTATCGGCGAAGTTGATCTTCCCATAACTATTGGTCCTCACACTTTCCAAGTCACTTTCCAGGTCATGGACATCCGGGCAACATACAGTTGTTTATTAGGAAGACCTTGGATACATCAGGCTGGAGCGGTCACCTCGACCCTCCACCAAAAGCTAAAGTTCGTCAAGAACGATCAACTTGTCACAGTTTGTGGGGAACAAGCCTTGCTTGTGAGTAACTTGTCATCATCTACTGGTGTAGAACCCGAGGAGGTTATTGGAACTCAGTTCCAAGCACTGTCGGTAAGCAAGGACAATCAGTTCAAAGAAGGAACATCGATTTCTTCATACAATGATGCTATCAAAGCGGTCGAGAGTACCAATACAACCGAATGGGGACAGCTTGTCATTCCTATTGACAATAAAACAAAGAAGGGTCTTGGTTTTTCTGCAACCTGTACCCAGACAGCTGCCAACGATGAAAGTCTTCATCCCCTTCAAAACTTTTTCCACAGTGGAGGTTTTCTTCACCCAGTGTCTCAAGCAGTACATGCTATCAATGAGGAAGATCCCTCTGACACAGATGAAGAATGGAAGTCCTACCTTAACGAGGACGGTTATATGTCTCAGGAAGATGTGCCTATACCATTTTGTTATCCCGCACAGAGTCTGAGATTTATACCACGGTCAGACGTCGAAATGATATATGGAGATTGTGATCTGGAAGGATGTCGTGCTCCGCCAAATTCATTAGAGGAGGACACTCTGATGAACGACAACTTTGACTACCACTACTATGGCCCAATGGATGGTCTGCCAATGTGGCAACCTTATCCAGGAAACTTGGGGCAAGAGAGTCAGCCGAACAATGAAAATCAGCTGACCGTCATTGAACAGAATACCTGTGTCCCCACCATGTCATGGGATCAACACTCAGGTCGTTCAGAAACTACTCAACATGAAGATGAATTCTCAACGTTTGCAGGACTTGAATTCATCAACTATGCTTTTCCCTAGGTCAACGTCATCGAGAGGGATGACTCCTCCAGTTCCAAAGAAGTTTGGGACACTTTGGGACAACCAAGTGGAAAATACGACTTTATGGTCAAGTACACCGCTCCCGAAAGCTCTCGTATCAGGTTCAAAGACATCCAGTCTACTGGATGGGGAGATGTACCTGAGAGCACGAATATTATGCAAAATACAACTGAGGAATTTTCCTACGACAACTATGCCTGGGAGACAGATTCCAATGATCCTGCTCCACCAGAAATCAGCGTCATTTTTGAAGACAAATCAAGGAAGGTGCCAGACTTTGTGATTCACCGAGGAGTTTGCCGCCAATGGGTTGTTGTCGATGTTCCGAAGGCTGTTCACCAGTCAAAGTAATTTCCATATTTTAACCTTTCATCCTGCCCAGGTGAAATGGATGTTTTGATAGGGCTTACTTTCTGTAAATATCCCTCTTCGCTTTGCCCAAAGCGACAGAGTTTTGTTTTATAGGGCTGTAGTTTCAAAATTCGACTCAATCATAAATAAAATAACGTCATTCTGTAATTTCCGCATTAATTGTTGTTTTCTCGTTTTGCTTTTCCAGAAAATGGTAATCCTAAAATACAATTCAATAATAAAAATAAGCAGTAATAAAATAAAACACTGCACACACTTGCATTCTCTCTATCTCTTCTAAACACAAATCATCACGTCATGCAGATTGCATGTTTTAAACCCCGTTGAAACATACGATCCGATGCCTTCCCCCAACTTTGAGTTCCCGATATTTGGGGCTGAAGAAGAAGTTGACAATGAAATTCCAGAAGAGATCTCCCGATTACTCAGACAAGAGGAAAGGTACATTGAACCTCACAAAGAACCGTTGGAAACGGTAAACTTGGGTTCAGAAAAAGAGAAAAAAGAAATCAGGATTGGGGCACTGCTCAGTCCAACTGCCAAAGAGAGTTTGATAAAGCTTCTCAGAGAATTCCCCGATGTATTCGCTTGGTCCTATCAGGATATACCAGGGTTGGATACTAGCATCATGGAACATCACTTACCGTTAAGATCGGAATGTCCGCCAGTAAAGCAGAGGTTGAGACGGACTCACCCGGACATGGCCATCAAAATCAAAGAGGAGGTACAAAAACAGATTGATGCGGGTTTCCTCGCTACATCAGAATATCCTCAATGGTTAGCCAACATCGTACCCGTTCCCAAAAAGGACGGAAAGGTCAGAATGTGTGTCGACTACAGGGATCTGAATAAGGCTAGTCCAAAGGACGACTTTCCTTTACCACACATTGACATGCTGGTAGATAGTACAGCAAAGTTCAAAGTCTTCTCCTTCATGGATGGATTCTAGGGCTATAACCAGATCAAAATGGTGCCGAAAGACATGGAGAAAACTTCGTTCATTACCCCATGGGGTACCTTTTGTTACAAGGTAATGTCGTTCGATTTGAAGAATGCCGGGGCAACCTATCAAAGGGCCATGACTACTCTGTTTCATGACATGATACACAAAGAAATCGAAGTGTATGCCGATATTATGATTGCCAAATCAAAAACAGAGAGTGAGCACGTTGAACATCTGTCAAAATTTTTCGAACGTCTAAGAAAATTCAAGCTCCGTTTGAATCCCAACAAGTGCACCTTCGGTGTCCGTTCAGGGAAACTACTAGGGTTCATCGTCAGCCAGAAAGGAATTGAGGTTGATCCTGACAAGGTCAAGGCCATTCAAGAAATGCCTTCTCCGAAAACTGAAAAACAAGTCAGAGGATTCCTGGGACGTCTGAATTACATCTCCAGATTTATATTCCTCATGACCGCGACATGCACGCCAATCTTCAAATTACTCAAAAAGAATCAGGACTGTGTTTAGACAGAAGACTGCCAAACCGCCTTCAACAGTATCAAGGAATACCTGTTGAACCCACCTATTCTATCACCTCCAGTGGAAGGAAGACCACTGATCATTTACCTAACAGTCTTGGAAGACTCCATGGGTTGTGTACTTGGCCAACAAGACGAAACTAAAAGGAAAGAGTTTGCCATTTACTATTTGAGCAAGAAATTCACCGACTACGAAACTCGGTACACGATGCTCGAGAAAACTTGTTGTACCTTGGCTTGGGCAGCCAAACGTCTTCGCCAGTACATGATTCGTCACACTACTTGGTTGGTCTCCGAGATGGATCCAATCAAGTATGTATTTGAAAAACCTGCTCTTACGGGAAGGATTGCCCGTTGGCAGATGCTGTTATCTGAATATGACATAGAGTACCACGCTCAGAAAGCCGTTAAGGGAAGTGTTTTGGCCGATCATTTGGCTCATCAACCGATTGACGATCAAGAATCAATCGGGTTTGACTTCCCAGACGAAGATGTCATGTATCTAAAGATGAAAGATTGCGATGAACCGCTACCCAGTGAAGGGCCAGAACCAGGTTCCCAGTGGGGACTTATCTTTGACGGAGCAGTTAATCATTATGGAAACGGAATTGGGGCAATCATTGTTACCCCTCAAGGTACCCACATTCCTTTCAGCGCTTGACTTACATTCAAATGTACGAATAACGAGGCCGAATACGAAGCTTGTATCATGGGTCTCGAAGAAGCAATTGATTTAAGGATCAAGAACTTGGACGTATATGGCGACTCAGCCGTGGTTATCAATCAGATAAAAGGAGATTGGAGCACATACCAATCAGGATTGATTCCTTACAAAGACTACGCAAGAAGGTTGCTTTCTTTCTTCAATAGATTTGAGTTTCACCACATCCCTCGTGATGAGAATCACATGGCTGACGCTTTAGCCACCCTCTCTTACATGATTAGCGTAGGTCAATGGAATGACATACCTAAGATCGACATAATGCATCTTGAAAGGCCCGCTTACATCTTCACGATTGAAGCAGACCAAGACGACAGACCTTGGTATCACGATATCAAATGCTTCCTTTAGAAACAAGAGTACCCATCTGGGGCACTCAGAAAAGATAGAAAAACCCTCAGAAGATTGGCTGGAAACTTCTTCCTGAGCGGTGACACTCTCTATAAGAGAAATTTTGACATGCTCTTGCTCCGATGCGTAGACAGACCAGAAGCATACATGCTTATGAAATAAATTCATGAAGGATCCTTTGGCACTCATGCCAACGGACACACAATGGCGAGAAAAATCCTAAGAGCAGGGTACTATTGGTTGACAATGGAATCCGACTGCTACAAGTACATGAGGGGGTGTCACAAGTGTCAGATATACTCCGACAAAATTCATGTACCGCCATCACATCTCAAAGTTCTCTCTTCCCCATGGCCTTTTTCCATATGGGGAATCGACATGATTGGCATGATTGAGCCCAAGGCTTCAAACGGACATCGGTTCATCCTAGTAGCCATTGACTACTTCACCAAGTGGGTCGAAGCAGCGTCATTCGCCAATGTAACCCGACAAGTGGTGGTCCGATTTATCAAAAACAATATCATTTTCCGTTATGGTGTTCCGAGCCAGATCATTACTGATAATGGATCTAACTTGAACAACAAAATGATGATGAAAGAGTTGTGCACAGAGTTCAAGATCGAACACCATAACTCATCTCCCTACCGACCAAAGATGAACAGAGCGGTAGAAGCGGCCAATAAGAACATCAAGTGGATCGTTCAAAAGATGGTTGTAACCTACAAAGATTGGCACGAGATGCTACCCTTTGCTCTTCACGGTTATCGCACATCTGTCTGCACTTCAACAGGGGCTACCCCTTTCTCTCTAGTGTATGGCATGGAAGCAGTGCTCCCCATAGAAGTAGAGATCTCGTCAATCCGAGTATTGATGGAAGCTAAGCTCACCGAAGCTGAATGGTGACAAAGCCGACACGACGAACTGAATCTGATCGAAGAGAAACGAATCACGGCACTATGCCACGGTTAGTTGTATCAACAGAGAATGAAGAGGGCATTCGACAAAAAGGTCCGACCTCGCATCTTCAGAAAATGGGACCTCGTGCTCAAGATGATACAATCATTTCTCACTGATTCCCGGGGCAAGTGGACTTTGAAGTATGACGGCCCCTATGTGGTCACGAAAGCTTTCTCAAGCGGCGCCTTGAGACTTGCAACCATGGACGGGGAGGAATTTTCCTACCCCACGAATGTTGATGTAGTCAAGAAATACTTCGCCTAAACTAAAAAAAAAAAAAAAAAAAAAAAAAAAAAAAAAAAAACATCTCGGTGGATTGAAAACCCGAAAGGGCGGTCCAGGCAAAAACTAGAGACATGGAAAAAAATAATCCTGGTGGATTGGAGATCTCAAAGTACAATCCAGGCAAAAATTAGGGATAATGCCAAGTAACTATGTTTAACATAGGCAGGTCCCTCAGCAGCAGTTACATCATCCATCGGAGGAAAACTCCAGTCAAGGTCATCTTCGACAGAAGCTCAGGATGCCCCGAATTCAAAGTTGGTGGATGGATAGTGGTCGTTATGTTTCAACGTAGCCCTTTTCCCTGTAAATTACCATTTTCAAACTTTGTAATTACTCTTTGGAATCACGCGTTTGGCTGATCTCCATCTTATCAATAAAATTTGAGCCCTTGTGCTTTTGTTTGTAATCCTTATTTGTTTTAGCTTTACAGAACGACGTTGTTAACATGATTAACGATTCTTGAAATAAAACAAAAATGAATTTACTTGTTAAAACTTTTTCTGCATTTAAAATAAAGTCGGCAATTTCTTTTGACTGTTGAACATCAGAAGAACATCGGTCGCTTCTCCAGAGGTAATCGAACCTCAAAGTGCAGAATCAAAGTACTCCTTCTACGCCAGTACTCCTGAATGAAGGGATCAACTGTGTCAGAGACCTTGTTTCATCTGACACACCACGGAAGAGTTCTCATCTCCTAAGCCCGACCAACATAGCTCCCAACAGGGACTATCTCTCCTAAGCAAGGTGGAATTGCTATCTTGAACCAGCGATATTTCTACACGCCTCGCGATGGCCGAGTATCCAGTCATGTCCACCCGTCAGTCTGTATGTCGTGTTAGTATAGTCAGCATAAACATACATACATCATGCATTATTGATTTACATTCACATTTCATATTGCATCACTATCACTCTAGTCGGTCTTGATAGAAGTTCTCTCAATCGAGTTGTTAGTGCTTGCCTTGTCAGGAAACGCTGCGTTTGAACAACCTCGCCTCTAGTTTATTTCTGGAGGGAAGTTGGCCCTCGACCACTTTGATAACTTGAACCTCTGAAAAACCAGAGGAACCTTCAGTCAACATCACTCTTCACCATTGAAGATGATATCCTTGCTTTCCCGGATTAAGGAAAATCCACAGAGAAAGCCTCGTAATCAGAGATTCGGCAGCATGCCAGTTTCGCTCTGAAAAGATCGCTGATAAAAAGGTCATCGGCACCTCAAAATTGGACCCCATCATATGGCATTTCTTCGGGAAGATCCTGAGAAAAGTATGATGTAAGATCCCAAGCGACAGCAGTCTCTCAAGAGACCTGCTTTCCCCCAGTAGAAACAAATGGCGTCTCCAACAGAGAAGTTTGTGCAACTCTACAACTCAGACGACTGGGTTCCCCAACGAGTCTGACATCAAAACTTTTTCCACTCAAATGGCATCTCCCCAGGAAAATTTGGCGAGAAGTTTGAGGAAAATCCGCTACAAATAGTGTCCCTTGTCAATAAAGTTTATTGACAAAAGAAACTAAGACCAGTTCCTTGGTAGGAAACCAGGATCGAGGGGAAGTTTATTTCAGAAACTAAGACCAGTTCCTTGGTGGTAAAACAGGATCGAGGGGAAGTTTTACCATTTCTAAGCATCATTGCTTAGCAAAAGAAGATGAACGCGTAAGCTACCATTCATAACCACCATCAAAATTTCGGGTATTCCGATATTTAATCCTCTTGCACCCCGAATGCCCGAATACTTTCGTCATTCACACCTTCGGGTCCAAGAAGATTAAATAGGGGTATCTGTCATACCCCAAATTTTGACCACTAAGATTTCCCATCATTGTGCAAATCATCATCACAATATGGATGAACCATCATACCTCATCAGTCTCCCCAAAGATGGGTGAGCATCCACTACCATCAAAATTAGGGTTTCAAGCCCTCTCTGAGTTCTTAGACAAAGGATCAATCAAGAGCTGACATGATCTTCAACTTGTCTAACCTCTCAAGCATCCACAATGGATCAAAAGGACTTCCACTTCAAGGATTAAGCACAAGGCTGCTCCCTTCCAGGTGGATCAAGCCTCAAGATCGCTAGTGTCACCAAATTAGGGTTTGGTCGACCAGGGCCTCCAGATGGAAATTTTCCTCTGGGCATGAGCCAATGCTTCAAATCATATCCTAAAATACTCCATGGAACCTCATGGGCCCAAGCATCAAGTCAATTTGACCTCAGGGGATGCATACATCAAAAATCAGGGAATAGGGTTTCTTGACCTAATTCACCCCTAAGTTGACTTTTGGGACAAATCATGAGCCAAGACCTCAAAGGAGGATTTGAGGGGCTCTAACATACTACATTGATCCATTTGCAACAATGGATTAATCCAAGAAGTTTGAGCAACAAGTCTCAATTTCATCTGCACCACAATTAGGGTTTTAAGGAAAAAGTCAACTGTAACTTTGACTTTTGACCAGGACATGCTCCCAAACCCTAGGACATGAATCAATATACCCTATGACACCCATGGAACATGTCCATCAAGTTTGATTTAGGTCAAGGACATGATTTCCTGAAGAATTGCACAGTTTGGAATTCATCTGATAAAAAGTCAACTGTGCACAAAAGTCAACTTTGACTTTTTGAGATTTTTCACCAAAATGGATTTTTAACCCTAAAATGATGTTAATGTATGATTTGAATCATCATTTATCAAGAAAAATCAAGAAAAGTTGGATAACTTGTAAAAGGGGTAACCATAATAACTTAGAACATTTTCTAAGTTAAAAATAAAGTGGCTAGGGTACCAACTTTGGAGGGTCATAACTCCTAAACCATAAGGCCATTTTTTCCCATCCAAAGCTTGATTTGTATATCTCATTGCCCTCTACAAAAACTTCAACTAGACCTAACTCCAATTCATTGTGGATTTTGAGCTATGAGTGAGCCAAAATGGCTGAAAACATGAAAGTACACCATTTTCCAACACTTAGAAAAAATGTTGTCCAAGACAGATTTTGTTGAAACACCAAAACTTGTGAGATCTTTTCACATAGTTGCAAGCTGAATTAAGTCCAAAGTTAAACATCAATATTGTTGCATATGTTGCTAAGAATCCAAAGAGCTTATCAGCATGAATTTATTCCACTTAAGCCAAGAGAAATCCATGCCCAAAGTCATGCTGCTGCAAGCTGTTTTGGAAAAATCAGTTTGCCTGTTTGCTTGCCACACACGATTTCTGAGCAAAAACCAAGGATCATTATGCCACCTGTACTCAAACCAATCATAATGCATCTGATCCAACCCACAAAGTTGAGTCAAAAAGCCAAGGAATCTTCCAACTTGAAGTTCATCCACTTTGGCACATTTTTGCCTTGAATTCAAAGGGCATTAATGTGGAATAGTGCATTTTCAACAAAGTCACTCTACTCAGTCAAGTTCTCTGATTAAACAACAATAAAAACATCTGAAGAATGTGATTTTGGTCAAGGCATAGCCCTGCTCTTGGGAATGGCTAGTTTGCCTTGCTTGAGAAGAAATCCTCCAAGCCAATCCATGCAAATGTGATCTGATCCAGCAGCCATTCACTATTCCTCCAAGATAAAAGTTGATCACCTATAAATAGAGGTTCCAATGGATCATTCAACTCACACCAAAGCCAGTTACAGCACTGCTTTCTCTCATTCTTCCTTAAACCTCAAGTTTCTTAGTTTTTGAGTAACCACTATCGGGTTTTGAGTTGCAGCCTTAAGTAATTAATTCCAATTGCTCAAACACATCACATATGATGTATTTGAGGTGTCCAAACACTTAAACACTGACTGTAACACCTCAGGCTCAAAATCACCCTTCAACCAAGCCATTATGTCTCAATTATACAGGTGGAGGTCTCCAGCTTGATCCAAAGAGTTTCAAAGTGTTCCAAAGCTTGCAACATACTCCATAACATCCATTGAAGCTGTAGGGATCATTAATTCACAACTGGAACAAGGTTTGTGCAGAGTTCCATTTCAGCTTGCATCAAGGTAAGCCTCAAAACTCAAACTCCATGATCCATGCATATTTCCTCGCATGATATTTTTGCCAATTGCTTGCCATCATATGTTGATTGTTTTCCCTCAGAAAATTTGATCATAGGACTCATAATCATGTATGCACGATTGCTTTTGCAAAATTAGGTTTCATACGGCCACAACGATATAATTTGTTATACACTGAAGATAAATAAAATTGGGTATTGCCATCTTCTTCCTTGTGAAAAAACGCATGAGTTTGATGTTTGAATCTGTCCAATGGTTGAGTATTGAGACAGATAGGGTGCTTCATGCAGGAGCTGGAGGAAGAAGATGGTCATGGCGCCATTTTCAGAAAATCCAACTTGTTTACTATATAATTATTGTTTGCCATGTTATATTTGAATTGGCATTGCGCCCCAGTGGTTGATCAGCTGGTTTGTGTGTATTGAGCGAGTGGAAGGTCTGGGGTTCGAATCCCCCTCGCCCCAGACCTCTTTTTTACCACTTTTTCCCATTTTTCCTATTTTTCATATTATTTTGTTAATGATTTGAAAAATTAATAACTCACTCAATTTTAATTATTTTTTATTGATTCTTTTTGTAAAAAATCATAAAAATGTTGAAATATTTTATTCCACAAAAAAATTAGATTTATATTATTTATTTAATATAATTAGTATTTTGTGAATAAATTCATTTTTTATTTGTTTTTAAACATTTTAAAATGAATATTCATCTTGAAAAATCAGGACCAAATGAGTTTTAATATCTCTTGTGATTTATACCTCATTTTTCAAACCTTAAACAAAAATCACAAGTGGTTTATTTAAACCTATTTGGTATTTTTCATTAATTTTCTTTAAATATTTACTTTTAAAGAATAAAATTAGGGTTTCTTTGATTTTCACTCAAACAAATCATTGTCAAACACACTTGGGCCTCTATTAGAGTGTAAGACCCAACCCCCTTGTACAGAAAACTTTTGGGCCTCATTCGTTGTATAAGTCCCTCTGTACATTTTCAAATAAACGGCGCGATCGTCGCCTTTTCAAAATAACCCTGGGCCTACCCTCGAGTAGTAAGACCCATTTCTTTTCTTAAAACTCACTTGGGTCTCTATTAGAGTGTAAGACCCAATCCCCTTTTAACCAAAACAATTTGGGCCTCACTTATTGTATAAGTCCCTTCGCGTTAAAAGAAAATCTCGGCGCGATCACCATTTCAAAAATAAACTTTAGGCCTACCCTCGTGTTATAAGCCCCACTCTCACTTGCTTAAGACTTTTTGGGTGTCTTGAGAGAGTGTAAGACCCATCCCTTTGTACAGAAAACAATTTTTTGGGCTACAGTCACTTGTATAAGTCCCGCTGTACAAATTCAAACAGTGCGCTCACTGATAAAACCCTGGGCCTCTCCTTGAGTTGTAAGCCCCAAATCTTTCTTTTTCAAAGCACTTTCTCCTTTGATTTTAAATATACTGTTGTTTTCAATCTTTCTTTGTTGAACAACTAACCAAACAGCATGGAAGCTCTACAACCGAGTAAGTGTTTACACGCTTTCATTTACCCCTTTCATATGCATATAACTGTATTGTGGGGATGTTTCACTGTAAGTCTTCTTTCATAAACTCATATCAACTGTGTAATAATAGTATAGATATTTAGAGTTTCCCCGGCAACTACGTCTAGCATTAAGCCCGTTGATCACTCTTAGAAATAGTCAAAACTAGATCCCCATAGGATTACCAGACACAGTCTTCCCTCCTCTTGGGGTTAAACAATATGGAGACATGAAAGGCAGCATTCTCTGTGAACCCTTTCATAGACTGTCACTCGTAGAAGTTGTCAAAGAAACTCTATTCCCCAGAGATGATCTTTTCTCTGTGAATGGCATCTCTTGAGTTTCTTCCAAATTCTCGGACTTTCCTGGCTTGATCTATTCTCGGTGAATGGCATGTCTTAAACTTCTCGGGGTTTGGGGACCCACAGTCTTCTTAAAGGCATTTGTCAAGAAACTCTACTCCCCAGAGATGATCTTTTCTCCGTGAATGGCATCTCTTGAGTTTCTTCCAAATTCTATAACTTTCCTGACTTGATCTATTCCTTGTGAATAGCTTGCCTTGAATTTCTCGGGGTTTGGGGACCCATCGGCTTCTTTAAAGCATCGGCCTCCTCTTGGGCATCGTACAAGGACCCACAGGCTTCCTAAAAGCATCCCCGCCTCCTCTTGGGCTTAGTACAAGGACTCGTCGGCTTCTTAGAAGTATTCATAGCCTCCTCTTAGGCTTCGTATAATGATCTCTTCGTCTGGGAATGATAGCCTCCTCTTGGGCTTCGTACAAGGACCGATCGGCTTCTTAAAAGTTTCCAGCCTCCTCTTGGGCTTCGTACAAATGGTCCCGGCGACCTCCCAGAGGTATAGGAACAGAACTTAATCATCTCCATAGAACAGTCCTTTCAAAGAGTCTACTACTGTTTCTCAAAGCATAGTACAAAAGATGAAACTCCAAACTTGGACAGTCTAATCCCCTTGAGTCTTAAAGACATTCTCAAGCACCCTTCGTTAAATAGGAAGAAAACCCGTAGACTCGGACAGTCTCAATACCCTTTGGATTTCCCGCTTCCTTGAAGAACAGGAATAACCTGGATCCTTGAAACAAATCCTTGAGTACAGTGTTGCTCATATAAGAACTGATTTTCTCTTTAAATCAGTATACTGGACCTGTCAGTTAATTGAAATAGCGCCATAGCCTCTCTCTTGGGCTTTATACAATGATTCTCCCCAGCGGAGTCAAACAACATTTAGCCTCTCTCTCGGGCTTTGTACGAGACACATAAGAGACTCCCTCGTTGAGTCAATCACCTCTTTTTCGCCTCCATCTCGGGCTTTGTACGAGATACAAAAAGGTTCTTATTGAGCCAAACAAACAAACAACAGCCTCCATCTCGGGCTTCATACGAGATACAAAAAACTCTCTTGTTGAGTCAAATAGCCTTCATCTCAGGCTTTATACGAGATACCAAAAGATTCCATCGTCGGGTCAAAACCTTTTAGCCTCTCTCTCGGGCTTCGTACGAGACACATAAAAACTCCCTCTTGTTGGGCCAATAGCCTCCTCTTAGGCTTTATATAAGAAAACCACTGGTTAATCCAATTAACCTTTTAGAATCAAAGTTGTGCCTCGTTCACAGTACACAAACATCAACAACTCATTCCCCTTCATCTAATCGCTGTAAGCGGCAAGCCTCTGGATCATCTACATCTATGTCATTGTCCCTCTTTTAGCATGAGAAATTCCTAAGGAAAGATAGCATTTCTCTACACTGAGTTAAAGTCTTCTCCTTCAGGTTAAAACCCCCTATAAAGGAAATTATGGCATTGCTAGGATCCGCGTATCCCGGTTAAAGTAATTCTCCTTTATATACAGTGTGACAAACAGACCCTCTTTAGAGATGACCAATTCTCTCTAAAGTCAAACCTTTTAGCTTCATATCTTGGGCTTTGAACAAGATACAAATAGACTTTTCAGCTTCATATCTTGGGCTTTGAACAAGATACAAACCACCTTTCGCTTCACGTCTTGGGCTTTGAACAAGACACCAAAAACACCCATTTCCTCTCATAGAATAGGAGGAACTACGAACGCTCTGATTTCCCTGTTTTGGTAAACGGGAATACGTAGGCATAAGATTGAAAGAAAAATCTTAGCGAGCACACTAAACAAAAACCCAAAATCCATATAACCTAACCTGAAGCAGAATCCTAACAAAAAGAGAGAAAGCAGTATTGGCGAAAATACAAATAACCAGTAAAGCCCCCCCCCCCCCCCCCCCCACATTGATAGCATTCGTAACTTAACAGACCGCTGTTTAAACTCAGTATGCAAGCAGGGTTAATTGGAGACATCTATTTCCCTTCCTTCATCGGCTTTAATAGGATAAAAAATGAATCGACTGTAGTTAAAACTCAACCGCAGAGAGCGACCGCGCTTAAGAATCGCGTCCAAAATTGCTCGCTACACCACCGCAGTAGCAATCAAGGGTTCCTTCAGCTAGTCAGGCATATGATGATCGTGTGGCATGCTTGTATACTTGGGACATGCACATGGCTGGTCAAAGAGCTTTCAGTTTTTACATTCATCTATCTGTGCTTTACATTTGCAGATTCGAGAGCCGCATGTAGATCATCCTTTCCCTTCTTCAGAGGAGTTTAGTGTTTTTGTTGATATGATTAAGGACAGGCCATTTCATTTTTCGAGGGAGTGGGTTCCGCCAGAGCCACCACAACAGCAGACACAGGCACCTCATGCAAGCATGGCTTAGGATAATGCTGGTATGTATGATGTTGCATATAATGATGATGATGATGATGATAGTGGAGAGATTGAATGGGAGATGGTCTCCTCTTCTAGTAGTGAGGAGGAGTGATGAGTTTATGGGTTTTATCTGATTTAGTTTTTATTATTATGTTTTATGTTTGAATTGTTAAGACTTGCTGTGTTTTATGTTTTCTTGTTCCTTTTGGAGATTTTGTACCATCCTTTTTAGGATGAAAGATTGATTTTGTGCCATCCTTTTTAGGATGAGGTTTTGTGAAATTTTGTTGTTGCGCCATGTTTTGGGTGTTGCATTTTATTTTATGATAAGTATGTTTTACTATGTTGAGTAATATACAATTGTTTAGTCTAGTAGAATTTTGTTGTTCCTAAGTTCTAGAACTTGAAGGAACCTTGGGATTATGTCAAGATTGATGAATCAACATACAATTGAGTGGTTATGATATGATTGAATAGAGGTACGGTTGCAAGGTACATATTTATCGCTTTCTAAACTTAGCATGAATATGAAACTTGTGATTTGTGCAAAACATGATACCATTAATTATTTAGAAATACTTGTTCAATTGTGAATCACTTAGAATATAGTCTTTGTGAGGAAGCTTCCATTGTATAATATATGCGGGAAATCGACATCCTTGCTTAACTCTTTCTTATTATGTTTAAATCATGCACACGTGTTGATTTGTGTGAAAGAATGAAAAAGATCAAGGCAATTTTTTTTTTGTATTTTGAGAAAAACCACTTGAATAAATAGAATGATCAATCTACTTTGTGAGTGAACGAGCATTTTTTTAGCCCGATTGAGCCTTTCTAGCAAATCTGTATGGATAATTGAATCGTGTAAATATTGTACATGAAAAATAATTGAATTTTGGAATAGATCTTGATTGTTGTGAAACCTTTAGACCTCAATATTTAAGTATGGTTGATTTTGTTGTTCCTTGACTTAGATGTGTGAGAGCATTCTTAACACCATATTTTTAATTGTATTCAAAGTTGGGGAGAAAGAAGTAGATTGATGTATTGTGAAAAATAAAGCAATTGTAAATAATGAAAGAGCTTAAAAAAGAAACAATGAAAAGAGATAAATGAAAAAGAAATTAAATTGGGCATGAATTGCCAACAAATGAGCTCAAGGTTGTAATGATGCATTAAAAAAAAAAAACAAGAGGGTTAAGGTCTTGGATTGTGTATGAATGTGAGACTTAAATGCTTACAAAGGATTAGGCATTTTTGTTTCAATGACTTTGATAAATGACCCTTCCTTGTTGCCTAAGCCAAATTACAACCTTAGAAGTCCTTGTGATTCCTTCTTTTGTACTCATTAATGCATGTTGTTTGTTGAATGCATAATTTGATCTGGATGTTTGCAGGATTGTTTGGTGAGTCATAAAACCTCATAATATTTTCATCCCTTGATGAATGTGTGCTTAGGTGTGATTCATGTTGGAATTGTATTGCTTTAGAAGTTTTGATTTGTGTTTTGTACTTAGCAATAGTTTCATCTCCATGATTTGTTTTGAGTGTGGTAAGTCTATCTTGTTTGTACTTTTACTTTTTGAACCATGAAATTGTCGTTGTTCTAACTTGTTGATTCCGACTTCTTGTGCATTGCTTTGGGTTCGTATATGTTTGGCAAACTTTTATTTGAGGACAAAAAAAATAATAAGTTGGGGAGAGTTGCTAAGTGCCAAATTATGCATATATTTGATAGTATTTTGTAGCACTTTCCAATTGTTTCTTTGGTATTTTAGTAGTAAATCCATATGTTTTAGTGTAAATACCCCATTTTTTCGATTTTGCATGTAAATATCTTGAATTGTGTTCATTTTGATGCTTGTTGATAGGTTTTTCTTGCTTGATTTGATGCTTGGAGCAATTGGATGATGAAAGGAAGATTTGAAGGGAAAGTTTTCGGCAAAATGACGGCAACTCGCGCTTAGCCCATTTTCCAGCACAAGATCAACGCACTTTTGGAACCAGAGGCAATATCTAATGAAGGCTAACCGCGCTTAGCATGCTCTAGCCGTGCTTAGCACCCCCTCTTGAAAATTGCCGCCTCTGAACTGATTGTGCTAAGCGCACTCTGATGGCGCTTAGCGCGGTGCCACTTATAGGCACCTTTTTGAACTTGTATAAATGGGCACTTGTTAGATATTTTGGCTACACACTTCATTTTACGCACTTTTCAGATTTTGTTAAGAGTTTTTAGGGTTTTGAAGCTTAGAAATTTCAAGAGAAGTAAAAATCAAAACTTTGGAGCATTAATCTTCAATCTTTCGACTTTGATGCTAGTAAAGCTTTCCTTCTGACTTATCGATCAAGCTACTATGGTGATGGCTAGCTAAACATCTTTTGTGTCAAGATTATAGGTAGTTAACCTTATTAGTATGCATTTTTTTTTATCTTTTGTATGTCATCAAAGTTGATGATCAATATATGAGGAAGATCTTTGCTCTTAATGTTATATGTATGATTTGAATCACTCTAGACATAGATTTTCCAAACCTTGATCTAAGTTATTCATCTATTAACAAACAAACTCTAGACATATATTTGAGAGTTAATATTTGCTTTGTATCAATCTTTATGTTTATTGTTTTGATTGTTGTCTTGAGAAATCATCTAGCGATTGAAACAATAATACTCATGAAGCCGCTTTAGACATATACAGATTTGAGAGGATACATGTAACACCCTTCTTAACCTCGCGGAATATATATAAATAATCTGAGTAATTAATCATGCATTTTACAAAAGGGTGTCACATATAATCTCTAAACATCTCAAATCACCTGTCATGCTCATTAACACTTAAATGATTTCATGTTTTTCAAAACTTTCACATTAGCATGTAGTAGCGAATTTAATTCAATCATGATAGACATAAAGGAAGTCTCATGCTTATCTCATTCATAATCAATACTTAGACTTTAAAGCCAATACTTCATATAATTCAAATAACAACAGCAAAATTAAGTAGAGTACATAATGTATCTCTCAAAACATAAATCAAACGATCCCACTGTTACATGATCAGAGTACGACTCGACCCAACATAAAATAAAGATGCTAACACAGCTACTCAAACGACTACCTCGCGCTACGAGCAACTCTACTCCTTGGTACCTGAGCGATGTCATATAAAACATCATTCCAGCAGAAGGGTGAGAATTCACATCATTATTGAAATCATAACATGATAATTAATTTAAAGGCATACAAACTTGATTACAATCATTCTCACACTTTAAAGTTTCATCAATAAAGTATTACTCAAGTAACCATACAATTCACCATCTCACCAATTCAACAAGTCACATATATACACATACTTTCATATAACAAACATATATGCAATGTGACTCGATGCAAAACTCAATGCAACTCATGCCATGTGGTACCAACACTTGTTATTATTTTTCGGTTTCTGCACTTAAACCGGGTTTGCCCCTAGACCAATAACAAACAAAAGCCCGTCCTCTAAGCTTTCAAACCCCTCTCTAGGTTTGGACAAGTCACTAGCTCCCACGGAACTAGCAAGCATTGCTTTTTGACACAAATGATGCGTATGCAATCAACAACCATATGCAATTAAGACTGTTCTCTAATCTTAAGCATGCATATCTCCAATAATTCACCACATTTGAATTATCACACAAACGCATTTCCAAATTTATGGTACCCATACTTTAAACACCATCACCACAATTAGCAAATAAATACACAAGGATCGGCTCGATTCATTCACAATTCACAAAAACACAAATTACCGATTAATTACGGAATAATTAATCAATCACTAATAATTGAATCGAATATTCAATAAAATTCCACTATTCAATAAATATTAATCAATATTTAAATACACAATCAATATTTAAATAAATAATTTAATATTAAAATAAATAATTAATATTTAATAACTATTCAATATTTTAACAAACAATCATTATTTAAATAAATAATCAATATTTAAATAAATAATTAATATTTTAATAAATATTCAACATATTAATATAGATCCAATATTTGAATAAAATTCTATATTTAAATAAGATCTCAATATTTTATTAATAGTTAATAGATAATTCAATATCTAATTAAATAAACAATATTTAATTAAATGATCAATATTTTAATAAATATTCAATATCTAAATAAATAATCAATTTAATATTCAATAAATAATTACTATTTTAGTAAACTACCAATATTTCAATAATTAGTCAATATTTGAATAAATAATTAATATTTCAATAATTAATTAAAATAGTTTCAATAATTAAATAAAATTCTATTTTTACAATTTATATATATATATATATATATATATATATATATATATATATATATATATATATATATATATATATATATTGATAAGCTATTTGTATTAAAAGGGAGAAACAGGGATTCTCCAACCCATTACAAAAAGCCAATCAAAGGAAGAAGGGAAGAAACAACCTATAGAAAACTACAAGAAATCTAAATGATGATACTTCCAATCATAAAAATTACATCTCTTACGACCTATTTCTAACCATCTCCAAGAAATAGAGACAATACGGTTGAAAACTTCATCCTCATCCCAAACTAGGCCTTTGAAGATAATGTTATTCCTCATATTGCAAATACACCAAGATGAAACGATCCAAATAAAACAACTCATATCTTCCTTCCCTTTATGATAAAGGGCCAAAAACCATAACAACGCATTGCTACTAATGTTATCCGCGATGATCGGTTGGACACCTAACCAACTAGAAACTTTCAACCAAAGGGATTGAATTCTCGGACAATTTAAGAAAAGATGTAAAGCATCCTCGTCCTCACGGGAACACAACACGCACTCCTTATGTTGAAAAGAAGAGATAACACTTCTAAACACAAGATTGGAACGAGTCGGCAATCTATCACGAGCTAATCTCCAAGCAAAAATTTTAGTCTTCAATGGAACTTTAGTCTTCCAAATCACTTTCAAAAGAAAAATCTCCGACTGTTGAAGAAGAGTACCTTGGACTGAATTATATAAGTAATCGTACGAACTTTTTACCGAAAATTCCTTGCTCTGATCCTCGTTCCATTCCCAGGTATCCTTCTCAATCCGCAACAATCTGCTTCCATCAGTAAGAACCTGCAAAAAAGAACTCATTTCCTGTTCGACAATGGACCCTTGCTTCCAACAGTTGTCAAAATTCCACAGCCAATGGCCATCATGCCAAGAACCGTATTCTGCAACTACACCGTCTCGTTTCACAGCAACATCAAACAGATTTGGGAAAGGAAAGGTTAAGTTGTAGAGAGCCACACCAAATAGAATTCCAGAAAGGAACATTGCAGCCATTACCTATCACCGGTTTAACGCACAAATTAAAATTAGGAGAATCACCATTGTTCTTGGCATAGAGAATGTCCCTCATCCATAATGAAGCGTCCTTGAGATGATTATTCGGATCAGAGTTCATCACCCAATAAGCAAGGTTCCCATACCGAACAACCATAAACTTACGCCAAATTTTGTTACCGCCTTTCAAAAACTTCCACAACCACTTGGTAAGCAAGGATTTGTTAAACAATCGAATGTTCTTTATACCAAGCCCACCCTTGTCCTTGGGTTGACATATATCACTCCATTTAATCCAAGCTATTTTACTTTTATCCGCCATACCCGACCATAAGAAACGACGTTGTATGGAAATAATGTCTTTAATAATTTTCGAGGGAGCCAAGAAGAAGGACAGATGATGAATTGGTAAGTTTGCCAAGACATAGTTAATTAAGGTGACCCTTCCTCCAATAGACAAGTTTCTGCCAACCCAAGAGTTCAACCTTTCCTTCAAACTGTCAATAATGGACTTCCAAAACACAGTTCTCCTCTGATTGCCTCCTATATGGATTCCCAGAAATTTCAAAGGAAACGCACCAGTCTTGCAGAAAAGGAAAGAAGCAGCAGCACCAATAAAGCCCTCCTCGATACCAATACCAAATAAACAACTCTGGGAAAAATTGATTCTTAAACCGGACACCATTTCGAATCCTCGAAGAATAGACTTGATTGCCCAAAGATTATGATACCCGCCATCACTAAATATCAAGGTGTCGTCAGCAAATTGAAGCATATCCATTGTTTCGCCTATTCCATATCCAAATCCAGAAAACATATTCAAAGCAGAAGCTCTTTTGATCATAATAGCAAGGGATTCAGCCACATGAGTGAAAAGGAAAAGGGCGAGCGGGTCGCCCTGCTTCAAACCTCTAGAGGCCTCAAAATCTTTGGAAGGCGAACCATTAATCAAGACAGAAACAGAACTATTGCAAATATTTCCTTCTATCCACCTAATCCAATTCATTCCAAAATTCATAGATTTGAGGACGTGTAACAGGAACTTCCAATCTACGCAGTCGTAGATCTGAGCTAAGTCAACCTTAAAAAGAAAGCAGGGCTTCCTTTCCCTCCTAGCCATATCAATTACCTCATTAGCAAGCAGGACTCCATCCAAGAGATTTCTGCCAGGGATGAACGCCGTTTGGATAGGAGAAACCAAGTTGGATATCACGGATGAAATTCTAGTAGCCATGAGTTTGGATATGACTTTAGAGACACAACTCACCAAAGAGATAGGTATGTATTCGCCAAAACTTTGAGGACTATCTTGTTTTGGGACAAGCGCCAAAAACGAAGAAGAGAAAACCTTGGGGAGTTTACCAGTCAGAGAAAAGTGTAAAATACATTTGGAGAAGTCTGACCCTATGATATCCCAGATCTCCCTAAAGAATTTAAACAAAAATTCGTCGGGACCGGGAGCTTTATTTCCATCACAGTCAAAAACAGCTCTCCTAATTTCTTCAAGTGTGAAAGGAGAATCCAGCCTGACCCTTTCATCCTCTGAAAGTTTAGCACAGTCAGAGAGATCGAAATTTGGTCTCACACTATCAACCCTTTCGTATTTCAGTTTGAAGAACTGATATGCTGCATCTTTAACCAAATCAGGAACTTCCAGCAACTTATCATCCAAGCCTTTAATGCTAATGAAATTCTGCCTATTTCTGAACTTGAAAAAGGAATGAAAGAATCTGCTGTTAACATCTCCCCCTTTGATCCAATTATATCTAGACTTTTGGTGTATAAAACTTTCTTTATGTCTCAAGTTACACCAGAATTTTTCCTGCTCCTCTCCATGTTTTATCAGTTGAGACTCAGACAAACCCTCTAGTCCTCCTTCCAACAATTCGTCATATTCGTTAAAGTTCGCAGCATGATAGTCAATATTGAGATCTAACCAGCTAAACACGTTAGTGTTCCACCACTTCAACCTCAATTTGAGGGCTCTGAGTTTTTCTTTGAAAACAAAAGAAGGAGATCCATGAAAAGAGAAAGAATTCCACGAATCTCTAATGAAATTCTTACACTCCTTATGATCCAGCCAACTGTTAAAGAAACGGAAAGGCTTAGGACCCGAATCACTGTTATTAGATTTAAGCCAAACAGGGCGATGGTCGAAAACATCCCGCTTGCCAACAGATTGAGCCTTGAAATCCCAGCAATCAATCATAGTCTCATCAACTAAGAAATGATCAAGTTTGCTACAAGACTTACCATTAGAATTAAACCATGAATACCTGTTACCTACGAAGGGAAGGTCAACCAACTCCAAATCTCTAATAAAGGAGCTAAATTCTCCGCACTCACGAGCTGGTGAAGAACTGATGCCACACCTCTCATCTATACTTTTAACAGAGTTAAAATCTCCACCCAATATCCATCGACCCCCTGGGTTCCTAGCTTTAAAAACGATAATGTCCTCCCAAAGTTTATGCTTATCCCTTATTGAGCAAGGCGAATAGACGTTGACCACATAAAGAGTGGTGTTGTTCCATGAAAACACATAGCACAAAAACCCAGAGCCTTTGTAGGAGCTTATTGATTGCAAAGTTCCTTTCCTCCAAATTGTCAATATACCTCCGGATGCACCATTAGAACTACTAGTTGACCATTCGAATCCTCCTTTTCCCCATAAACTTCTGACTATAGAATCCTTCATGAGCTTGACCTTAGTGATCTCTTGAATCAAGCATAAGTCAGCTTGACCATCCAACAAAGTTTTCCTAATTCTCCTCCTCTTAAGAGAAAGATTATACCCACGAACATTATATGTTACAATAATCATGAAACCAGTTTGTCCACAGCCTTGCTAATTGCCATTTGAGATTTGTCCCTGTTCTCAAGGGTTCTGACCACTTTCTCCAAAGCCTCTTCATCTTCCTCTACTTCCAACCCCAAGAGTTTAACCGAATCCAAAATTTTCATAGGCACTCTATCCAACCCAGCCTTACATCTTAAATTATTTCTAATAACATCTGACTCATCAATAGAGTAAGAAGCTTCAGGAGGAAAAGGGCTCTCCTCTGACTCTAAAACAGGAGGAAGGGAAAAGTTAAGATTCTTCTTACAGAAAGTCCTCTTCTTCTTCGTGGAAAAATTCCTTATGGGGGGGCCTGCACCGGCCGAGTTTAATAAATTGGAGTAAAAAGAAGATATAAAGGGGATTTGGAAACTTTCATAAATGTCAACCAAACCTTTCTTCTTTTTGATTTTGGAGCCTCCAAGATTACCAACTTGATCAACAAAATTAGATGCAGTAGGTTCCAGCCCAAATACATTCAGCCCACTAGACTTGTCCGTGCCTTCTAAAGGGCCCAAAACCTGGTGGGACCCCGAATCCTCTCTGGCCCCTTTCTTGTGTGGAGAATTCAATGTTTCCTCGACAATAGGAATAACTGATTCATCAGCCTCATCTATCAAAATCACTTCAGGAGGTAGGGGGTCCACCAAATTGACCTTAGCTAAATAAGGCGACGCTCCTACTGCCTTTACACTGTCCTCCTCTCTGACCTCTTGGGAATTGCTAACATAAGATTGTGAAACGTCTCCTCTGTCATCTTCATTATCAGAAAAAGTGCCTACTTCCCTGTGTCTATGCGCCACCCTAGAGTTCATAGAGCTGCCAGGACTAGGGACTCCTTCGTATTCCTCGAAACCTTCAGACCAAGAGCTAATACTATCCTCAACATCAGAAAAAGAAGGACCCTTAAAACGATCAGTAACCTCTTCCTGTAAATCCTTGCCACTGAAAGGTTTCGCAAGATCCTCCAACATCCTAACATTGAACACATAACCATTAATCTCCACTTCAATGACCTCATTAATAAAGTCCCTTGTAGTTTGATGATAAACCTAGCCTCGACAAAGCTAGAATTCATCAACGTCTCATAGTCACATTTAATGAAATGACCTAAATCCTTAGAATGCTACGAAAAGAATCAGAATTCCATGCAAAACAAGGGAGACCATAGCATTTAATCCACAAGAATCTATTACTATCAACAATTTCTAAACTCCAAGGTTGAATCTTGGCAAACCATTTATCACACCAGTCTTTAGCTTCCACAATGAAATCATGTACCACCCCTACCTTACCTGAATCAATAAGACACAAACCAGCTCCTAAAAGAGTTGTCGAAATATCAAAATAACCTTCCTCGAAGAAACTTTGCTGAATCAAAAACGGATTGATATTCTCCAAGACTTCACCCACATAAGCCTGTTCAAATCTGCTAACATCTAAAATCATAAGACTAACCTTGATGTTGTTACAGACCTGTTTCAGAGCAACACCTTTCTCGCCACCAGCATTCATCTTCGCAATATTAGCATAAGATAAATTTTTAGAAAAACCTACGCCTCTGGTACTGATACCAACCTTTACATTCTGAGGCTCGACTCGATTCTTCTGGAACCTTGGTGTGTGTATATATATATATATATATATATATATATATATATATATGGGTTATGCTAATGCACACCCATGTAGGTGTGAAGTAGCAATACACACCTTAGTGTATTTTTGTGTGGGACCCACCAATTTTGGGTGGGACCCACATTAGAAAGATGAAGAAAAAAAATAGATGTAGTGTATTTTTGTGTGTGACCCACTAATTTTAGTTGTATGTTAGGATTTTCCTATATATATATATATATATATATATATATATATATATATATATATATATATATATAGGATTTGATATAAGAGAATGGAATCAATTCTTTTCCACATGTCCTTATGTTTTATCTCTCACTTAAAACTCTAAACAATTACTAATAATATTAAACTATTATTATTTATATTATCATTATTATTATTGTAATGAAATATCAAATATTAGTAACATGAAAAGTTGATTCTCAAAACAAATCACATATTATAATAATAAATTAGAAAGGATTTTACAATTTAATAATTCTAGAATCCTACCCATTTAATAATTCTACTACAGGATTACAATTCACATTTTTATTAACTATCATGTGCTTCTGCGCTACAAGTTTAGGTGGAAGGGAAAAATCCTAATTCGCTAGAGTTATTCCAAACATAAACATATAGCGCTATATAATTAGAAATTGGAAGTCACAGCATCTTAATTATTCCCTAATGCTACAGTAATTAACAGAGGTATTATTAAGTAACCAACCAAAATAATAAGATGGTGTATTGAGTAACGTGCACTGTTTGTGGTCCAGTTTTGGGGCAGTATAAACTATAAAAAAATCAATCAATTAAAGTTGATAGATTAGGACCTTTTTCTTTGAGAAGCTTTATATCAATATTTTGTCACACTAAATTATAAAAGTAGTTCATTAGGATAAGGATATTGCAAAATCAATCACCAGAAAAATGATATAGTTTAATTGCTATAAAACAAACATGTTACCGTAATGAAACACATACCATTGATGCTACAGTACGGAAATAAAAACCAATGATTTTCATTGTCAACTACCACGCTACAGTATTGGAAAGAAGATTTCACAACTCATTATTTCAATTTCCATACTATAAATATTAATGGGTGTCTATAATATACTAAATATCAATTTCAAACACACAAAAATTAACACTTTTTAAAAATTAATATCAAAACCTAACAATTTTCATTCTCATAAAAAAATTGGGATTTTTATCCTACATATATTTCTATCCACTAATCATTCTCAAATAATCTCAATAAATGAATGAAAACCCACCCTTACTTTGATTTGGATGATTCTTGAGCTTTTCTCTTCACTTCTTCTCCACTCTTCTTCTTTCCTCTAAATTTGTCTCTATTTCCTCTTGTTCCAACTTCTCTCTTACTATCTTTCTTTTCTCTTTAATTAAACCCTAAAATATCTTAAACCAAGTGGGCCTAACTTAACTCATCTCACTTACTAATCACACGCCACACTAAGCCCAACTAATAATTCTAGCAATTTTATCAAATAAATTACTTAATTTAAATAATCAAATAAATCAAGTAATTAAATAAAACAATTATTTCAAATAAATCTAAACAAATCCATTATTTCAAATAATTTAATAAATCACATATTTCAATTAACTCATAAAAAAAATTAAATAAATCAATTAATATATATAATTCCAATAAATCAATTAATTTAAATAATTTCAATAAATCAATTAGTTCATATAAATTAAATAATTCACATAAATTCAATAAATCAAATATTTCATATAAATTTAATAAACCAAATAATTCATTAAAATAAATAATTCAAATAAATCAAATAAATCACATACTCATTTAATTAATATAAATAAATAATTACTGAAAATTAGGGTGTTACAATACACGATTAGATTGATCTAAACCAAGTTCACATGTTTGATTAATCGGATATGTATGAAATGAGTTAAGAAATATAATCTTGACATGTTTTTCTTAAAACAAACATCTTTCTATACTTTACTCTTTGCTACCAAAACAAATGAAACTAAAACGTGACAATTTATGAAACAAACTTTGAAAAATCCTTTTCTTGAAATGGTAAACTATTGAACAGAAAGTATCCCATATCATAATAATCTCTACGGATACGATAAAATAACCCACCTCATTGAACTTACAACAAAAAACGCGTCAGGGACTAAGATTGGGGGTTCGAACCCTGTATTGTCAAAATATATTAAAAAAATGAGAAAACAAATTTACGTGAATAAACTATGGTTTTGTTATAACTACACTTTGAAAACCGTTGCTTAAAGATTCGGGCGTGCTTTGAACCCGTTGTCTTTTAAATAAAAATGACTGCAGGTTTAAAACCATAGAATAAAGTGAATAAACTACGGTTTTGTCATACCCACCCTTAAAAAACTGCAGCATAAGATGATTACACAACGGTTTTAAACAAAAAAATGTCGACGTATAAAAATTGCACCCTATACTATTTGAAGCTACGGTTTTTCAGCTGTTGTCTATACTTTCATTGCCTAAAGTAAAAAATGTTGTATTATTCGCATTATGTTTTCTGATTAGGAGCAATGCACCTTTTCTTTGAATTTGATTTCTCATCATTATGCATATCTTTGATAGAAACACCATTTTTCCATAATCATCTACACCTTCTCTATTATTCGTGACATCGGAACATTTGACATTCAGCTTGAATATGACCAAATTCTTTGCAATTAAGACATTGGATCAATTTCCACCTATAGTAATAGTTGAGCTTTTTCCTTTCATCATCCTTCTCTTTATGCTGAATGTTCTTGATATTAATGGTGACATTATTACTAGATCTCTTGTCAAGTCTTCTCAAGATTTTATTAAATCTCTTATTATGCATGAGATATACTTCAAAATTACATTCTGCTTGAACATCAAAATCTTCATAATTGTCAACAATTATTAGAGGATTCTTAGCACAATGACAAATCTTTGATTGATAAACAACTCTCATTCATTGAAATTCTTCATCTTGAACACAATAATATCTCTCTGGAGCTCACCCAAACAGAACATGGTTCCTGCTCTAATGCCAATTCAAATTTTGTTTCTCAGAGGAAAAATGTCGAATGCGGTGTCCTGGACAATGGGTTTGACAAGTTAAACTACTATGACAACAATGAATAATCTTTTAGCTTTTACAAGATGGTGAAGCAGAAAAGGAATAAATAGATTATCAGATATTGGTAACCCAAATTGTTACAAACAACACCTATATGTCTTTAGGGCACTATGCCAAACTAAAGATTTTTTCACTAATAGTAGTTTAGTACACTTAGTATTACAAGCGACAACAAGCCTATGTTGTTTAATGTCTGTTCTTAACATACCCAATGACCCCTAAATATGAGAACCTACTTACTATCTTCTCAATCACACAACTCGTGATTGGTGTTTACAATCTTTAACAATGTTAAATGTTACAACTTAATTAAGACAAACCAACTATGCCAAGTTACTGAAACATAGTGGTGTACACAAACATGTTGAATCTACAACTCAATTAGACAAACCTACAACTATGTCAAGTTATTGAAACATAGTGTGATGTACATAAGCAATAACAAGGACTCTAACAAACCCCCGCACTCCTGTGATCTTCAAAGAATATTTCTTACTTTCTAATGTAGGTTTTGAGCTTCTTATACAGAAAAAGTTGTATGGGCTTTTTTCATTCGATAAATAATTAAATTTCGTCCAAAATTTTTGCACGATCTGTTGGATAAGATTTGTTCCATAAATATCTCCAACAGAAAGATATGATTTGATTTATTTCAAATTCAAGTCCAAATCACATTTAAATATGATTTGATCTTCACAATTGTCCAACTAGTCATATAATCATATCGCTAAAGAAAAGCAATAAAATCTAACTGAATCTTCAACAGATAATTTGTCTTAAAACATAGCAATCTGTCTTGTTGAGCAAGGCCCAAATGTTGTACCCACATGTTATGACATCGCGTGCAGCATGTGTCCCTTATGCACCAGAAAATCATCTTGAAGTAGTTGAACAAGCTTGACATTTCTCCATGAGAGAGAGAGAGAGAGAGAGAGAGAGAGAGAGAGAGAGAGAGAGAGAGAGAGAGAGAGAGAGAGAGAGAGAGAGAGAGAGAGAGAAAGAGAGAGAGATTTTAAAATGAGAGTGAAGAAAAAATTGAAATAAAAGTGAAGGTAAGAGAGAATGTGATGTTAAAAAAAATGAGAATAAAAGTGAGGGTGAGAGTGAATGCCAAGTTAAAAAAAAAAAAAGAAAAAGGAAAAAATGAAAACAATGAGAAAAGGAAAATAATTTGTGTGAAATAAAAAAAAAATGGCTATTATGCTAAGAAGTCATACTCTCACTTAAAGAAGAAATATGAGTATGAAGGATAATTTAAAGAATTCGTAGACATGTTTACAAAACTACATGTCAATATTTCTTTTGTTGTAGACTTGGATCCAATGTCAGCTTATTACAAAATTTTGAAGGATTTTTTTGACAAGGGAAAGCTACATGACAATGATGACGTGGCATAGCTTTAAATGAATAATGAAATGCCATCATCTAATAAAAGCTTCCACTAAAACTTAAAGATCTAGATAGTTTTACAATTGTGGAGATAAGTGTTGGAAATTCATTATGTGACTTGGGGCAATATCAAATTAATGCCGTCTTAATGGCGAAGAAGTTAAATCATGGGGATGTCAAATTTACAAGTATGACATTGATGAAATCTGACAGATTTGTTACGTATAATTATGATATAGTGAAAAATCTGTTAGTAAGCGTCAATGAATGATTTTGTGTACATGTTAATTCTCAAAATATACTTCTTCATTCTTTCTAAAATATAAAATGTTTTGGATATTTCATACGGATTAAGTAACTTAATTATTATTGGGAAAAATAAATTATGTATAAGTAATACCTCTCATAATTACACAGAGAAAAATTAAAAAAGTTAAAAGAATAAATAATAATAAATATTTAAAGACATATTGGAAAAATGTCATTAATATTGCATTGAGAATGTAATGCGACTTATAATTTAGGATTTTTTTTTTTTGAAAAGTGACTTATAATTTAAGATAGAGAAAGTAGTGTTGGAATTAACCCAAAACCTTTTGAGAATTCCTATTCAACCTTGATCTCAAGATTGTTAACAATCACACGCAATGGCAACGGAAAGAAAAATTGAGAAAGAAAGAAAGAAAGAGAAAAGAGAAATAGTAGCGTTGGAGAAGAAGATGAAAAACTGCAGAATTCTTTTTGCCCACAAACTATGAAAACTTTCAATATTCACTTGCAACTGCAAATTGTGAATTATCAAACTTGATTATTACAATGATAAGGGTTCCTGTCTATTTATAGATTTAGGTTAACTTACATCTCAAGGTAAAGTCCAAACTATAAAAGCCCAAAAATATCAAATCTGATCTTTCTAAATCAAATCTAATCTTTCTAAAACAATGATTTACATATTTAACACACCACCTAATTCATTGTGTCTAAACTGTCTATATTCATCATGACTCTTAGTCATCTGAAAACTTTGACTTGTACTCCCTTCGCCATGATATCTGCAATCTGATTCTCAGTTCTGCAGTGTTCCAAGTTCATCTTTCCTTCTGCTACCTACTCTCAAAGATAATGGAACCTCATTTCAATGTGCTTACTTCGACTGTGTGCTATTGGATTCTCCACCAAGTTGATAGCTGACATGTTGTTGATCTTCATGGTAATTGCTCCATGACTCTTCCCTGTGATCTCTTCAACCAGGTTCACCATCCACGTTGCTTGACACGCACAAAGAGAAGCAGCTATGTACTCTGCTTCGCATGACGACAATGCCACTACTGGCTCCTTTCCCGAACTCCAAGCAATTAGTGCACCACCTAACATAAACACATAGCCAGCTGTGGATTTTCTATCTCAGCATCACTACACCAACTAGAGTCGGTGTATCCCACTAACTTGCATTCTTTTCCTTCATCAGCTGCAGAAAACAAAATTCTGTAGTCGAGAGTCCCTTTCAGATACCTTAGTATCCTCTTCGTTGCTTCTAGGTGTATCTTTTGCTTCTACATGAATCTACTTACCATACCCACATTGTATGCTAAGTTAGGCCTTGTGTGACAAAGGTATCGAAGTGACCCAATAAGTCTTCTGTATTGGGTAGGGTCGACATCATCTTCATCTGAATCTTTCAACAGTTGCAATCTGGTCTCAGCTGGAGTCGAAGTTGGGTTGCAATCTTGCATCTCAAATCTTTTGAGTATTTCACATTCATATCTTCTTTGGTGCATCATCAAACCTCTACTAGTCTTGTAGAATTCGATGCCAAGGAAATATGAGAGATTTCCCGAGGCTGGCATTTCAAACTCCTCACTTAGGTCATGTTTGAAATCTTCGATCTCCTTCTTGCAACTTCATGTTATCCACAGGTCATCGACATAGAGGCATAGTATAAACAATTCACTATTGCTTCTTCTTACATATACTCCATGCTCAGTCGTACGCTTCACAAATTCCTTCTTCCTTAAGAAGTTGTCGATTTTCTTATTCCAACCTCTTGGAGCTTGCTTTGAGTTTATACAGGGCTTTATGCAGCCTGTACACCTTTCCTTCTTCGCCTCGTTTCACATACCCAGCTGGTTGTGCGACAAAAACTTCTTCGTCTAATGGGCCATTAAGGAATGCACACTTCACGTCTGATCAGAAAAATAGTAAGTGTACTATTTTAACGATGTAGTAATAAGTGGAGTTATCCCCAGAATCGATCTCTCGAGGACTGCGTATAATTTGTAAGTGTATATGTTATTTCAATTAGACAAAAGTTCCTTTTGGGGTTTTGATTTTTTAAATAATTCTAACGACAGAAAGAAAATAGCAGAATAATAAAATGACTTTAACACTTATGAGAAATTATGCTAGGAAAGGTGTATGAGTTGCTCAGCAAGAACCCTAAATTATCATCAAAGAGATATGCCTCCAAACCTTAATTTTACCGACCCTCAATTATTTTTCTTAAATTCCTTAACCGAAAAACCTTTGATAGTCCCCTTGACCCTAATTCCTTAGCAGTCAAGAGAGAACATCAAGCAATAGTTCTGACAAGGTCTTTTAGTCACTACGGGGTATCCCTATTCCTAGGCAATATCTACCGTAATGTATTATGCAAAACAATAGATTGGTTTTTTAGGCCAAATCCCTAATCGTAAATCGTTCCCAATTTGTACGATCGAAAAAGTATGAAATAATTTGCATAATAAAAGATTAACGTAAGAAAGCAAATTCTCATTGAATAATTCAGAAAATGTTCATTACATAACAATTCAGGGACATCCCCTAGCATTGGGGGGTTTAGCCTCTCATAATATTCAAAACAAAAACAAAAACAAGATTAAAAGTAGACATTACAATTTGATCGGATTGAAAATGATCCTTCAATTGCTTCTGCGCATGAACGATCTTTCTCTCCAACTCTCCTTGATCGCCTCCCACTATCGTAACTTTGTTCGTCAAGTCAAAAAGTGTTTTTCTTTCCCTCTCCACACAGCCTAAGTAATTCCAAAACACTCAAAACCGTGTGAAATTCCCAAAATACCCCTCAGGGCACTAAACTCAACAAATGAGAAAAAAATCACAAATTTGGTACTCCAGGCTTGCTGACACTGGCTATTTCAGGTGACACGGGCACCCGTGTCTGCCCTCTGTTTCTCTTGCGTAAATATTTTCCACCTACAGGTGTGCTGACACGGGCCGTGTCAGCTGACACGGGCACCCGTGTCAGCTGACACGGGCACCCGTGTCAGCTCTCTGACTTCAGCCCAATCTTCAATTTCAAATACATGTTGCTCCAGGTCTGCTGACACGGGCACCCGTGTCAGCCCACTATCTTCAATCCAACTTCATTCCACATTTTGCAATTTTTCTCGATTTTTCGCTCCGATTCTTCCTGAATGCTTATTTGAACCTGAAAACACTAACGGACACAACCAAGGCATAAAATGCAGTAAAAGAGATGTAAAACAAATAAACAATGACAAAAATATAACTAAAACAAATAGTGAAGTAATATATGAAAATGACCGATCAAACTCCCCAAACTTAAACTGTTGCTTGACCTCAAGCAACAAGCTTGCATAAATATTTTTCAGATCAAACGGTACATATCAAATGAAAGACTTGTGAAGGTAAGGTGTGTAGATACTCATACGTGAGTCTTTGTTCCGATCGGCTAAAACTAGTTCTCTTGGTAATCGTCCGTTAACAAAGGTATTACACAAACACATACTGCGGTAAAACCACGGGCCCAAATCCCCCTTTCGGTTACCTCTCCAACTATGCTTTGGGCTTAAGTCTTTTCTTCGATTTTCTACCCCTTTCATTTGGATAATCAGATTAAGGCAATTTTTCGTTTTCCCTCACATGTACAAGATTGATCGAAACTTTTTCTAGGCATCATTATCTTTTTTTTCCCTCGCTCATTGGTGTTTATTAGTCCACTTGGGGACGACAATTGAGACTCAACCGCCGTTAGGCTAAGTAATCGGGTGAGGGTTAGCCAACTTAGAAGGACAAGTTGTCTTTATCACCATTATTCACTTTTTTTTGGTGCCTTAATTCATTCTCTCAATCAACCTTATACATGCAATTCTTTTTAGTCATTCCAGACTATCACTATGAACTAATCGGGGAATACTTCTCAAATCCAAGTACTATGGCACAAACCTACACGTTGGACTCGTTTTCTTACTCCGAGGAATCTAGGGTGTTCGGGTCATTCCTAAGTTTTCAAACTTCCCCAATGTCCCTAGTTCTAACTTTTATTCCCTCAAACTCTATATACTTTCCTGACTACCTCACACATCACAGAATTCACAAGAAAAATTTTCGGCTCTAATTCGAGGGGAATTCACAGTGGTTTCAACATACAAAAATACAAATAACATGTCTAAACGAAAGAACTAAAAATAGTAAATCCTCCCCCAAACTTGAACCGCATATTGCCCCAATGTGTTAGAACAAGAGCGACAGAGGTTACTCACAGATATCCTTACTGAGGAAGCGGACGGTGATGCAACATCAACTGCTACATCATAGCTCGCACCCGTAAGGTCTTATTTATTTCTTGCAAACAAAATAAAACAAACAACAAAAAGAAAATAATCAATAAGAAAAGCGTGGGTTGCCTCCCACGTAGCGCTTCGTTTAACATCGCATGGCTCGACGGGTTACTCCCCAAAGCTATGGGGGATACTTCAGCTTACACACCTTGTCTCTTGACTTTTCTGCCACAAAAAACCAGCCAGGTTCAGAGATAAGAGCTACTTTGTCCCTTAAGTCACCTCCAACCTCCATATACTTCCATTGATGTTTCTTTTTCTTTCTCTTCTTGATTTCATGAATGGACGTTGAAGTGTTGCCATGTGCAATAGATGACCAAGATACTGTAACCTTAGAGATTATGCCCGAGACTTTTTCAGGTGGTGGTCTTGCACTTCTGCTTTTTCACACTATTTGGATCGTTCCAACTGAAGCTTGATTTCCTTCACCTACACCCTGTTTCTTGATATCCAACACTTTTAAAGTTATTTCCTCCTCAAAAGATTTCAATGTCACAGTACCTTTTTCAATGTCGACATTGCATCTACTAGTGAGCAAGAATGGTCGACCAAGAATGATGGGAGTCTCTTCATCCTCAGGAATATCCATGATCTCAAAATCAACTGGAAAGACAAATTTATCAATCATCACCAACACATCTTTAGCTAACCTATATGATTGCTTAGTTGTGTGGTCAGCAAATTTAAGATTTGTTCTCCCATCACTCACCTTCCCAATTCCCAACTTTTTAAAAATGGATAATGGCATGAGACTTACACTCGGACCTGAATCAATGAGGACCTTCTTGAAATTTATGTTTTTTATGGTGCAAGGTATTGCGACCGATCTGGGATCCTTCTGCTTGATTGGGATCTTCCTTTCCGGCGAGATTGCACTGCACTTTTCCTTTGGAACAACCGGCTCATCTCCAATAGGTCTTTTATTAGTTATCACTTCTTTCATGAATTTCTTATACAAGGGCATTTGGTAGAGTGCTTCAAAGAATGGCATATTGACTTCTAAATTTTTGAACATTGAGATAAATTTCTCAAAGTCCTTCTCTTTAGGATCTTTCTTCGTCACTCTCTGAGGGTAAGGTAGCTTAATCTGTGGTTTAGCCTCCTCTTTCTTTTTCTCTTCAGTTGGCTTCACGGGTGGTAAAGCTCTTTCTGGTTCTTCCTTGTTTTCTCTCACTTTCAGATCCACCTCTATACATTGATAATCATTTGTTTCCATTTCTTCCTCTTCTTCCACAACTCTCTGACTTCTCGTTGTGACAACATTAACATTCTCATGATTTTTTGGATTCGGTATTGTTGCACTCGGGAGGGATCCTTGAGCATGCATGGAAAGTTGTTGTGCTATTTGTCCCAGCTGAACTTCAAGATTTTTGATAGGAGCTGTATTATTCCTTTGATTATTTCTGGTCTCTTCTTGGAATTGCATACTGTGAGTTGCCATCTTCTCAATTGCTATCTCCCATTGTGCTTTTTGGGGAGCCTGTTGTTGGAATTGTTGTTGAGGTTGTTGATATTGTTGCTGGTATGGTTGGTGATATTAGATGGGTCCTTGCTTCAAAACATTCCCTTGTTGATCCGTCCAGGAGAAATTTGGATGATTTTTCCACCTCGGATTATAAGTATTGGAGTAGGGATTGTTCTGCCTCAAAATTTTAATTTCTTCTACGTGTTATGTTGTAGCAACACATTGCATGGTGAAGTGAGGCCCCCCACAAATTTCACAATTTACTACTTGAACTGGTTGAACTTGAGCCACAGTCTGAGTACCAAGATTCATCTTCTTAAGTCTTCTCTCGACTTTGGCTGCAATCTGGTCTTCCATCTTTACCACTTGCTCAGTAAGTTTCAAATCAATCATCCTTTCTGGTTGGCTCACAGTGTGATCATACAACTCCAAATGCTCGTTTGCGGCTATGGCTTCAATGATCTTTTTGATACCAGTGGCTGTTGTAAAATTAGATGAGCCACCAGCAGTTGTATCAATTAGTTGCTTTGTCTTCAACTGGAGGCCATTGACGAAGTTTTGAATCTGTTCGATTGCATCCATGTTATGAGTAGGACATGCAACCAACAACCTCTTAAATCTCTTATATGCATCTCCGAGTAACTCTCCCTCCTTCTGCTTAAAACTTACTATATCATACCTTTTTCGAATGTATACCGAGGCGGGAAAGTACTCAATCAAAAATGTTGTCTCCATCTCTTGCAGTGGTGATACTCCCGGCAGGTAAGGAATTAAACGGCAGGTAAGGAATAAAACCACTCTTCTGCATCATCTGATAAGGTAAGAGGGAACATGACCAGCTTTTTGGCTTCTTCAGAATGTCCTTCAACTTTTAGCGACGTGCTCATAGTTAGAAACCTTTGGATGTGCTTATTGGCATCTTCATTAATTTTTCTAGTAAAAGGTCTCCTCTCGAGCTGTCGGATGGTGGATGGATGCAACTAAAAGTGGTAAACATTAACCAGTTGATTTACGATGGTCAACCGGCCTGTTGGAGCATTTGCTCTTCCATAGTCCCCCAGAAGTCTCTCTACTAGAGGTGGATCAACAGCCATGATAAGAGTTTTCGGCTCTGATTCTGTGCCGGAATCTGTGTGCTCTGAGTGCCCTAAAACTGACTCTTCTTTCTCTTGCTCAGAATTAATTGGTTCTGAACTCGACGCAGCCAGTCTGTCTAGTTTAGCTTGACGACTTCTGGCGTGCAAAGATCTCTCTGGTTCTGCGTCAAAAGAAAATTCAGCTGAGGCTTTACCTCGCATACACAGGTTAGGAAATTATTAGTAATAAAAAAAATAACAGGAAAATAAGAATAAAAAAGTTTGGTCACAGAGTGACAAAATTCCAATTGAATTAAAATCAACACTTATAATTTGGCAGTCCCCGGCAACGGCGCCAAAAACTTGATCGGAAAAATAGCAAGTGTACTATTTTAACGATGTAGTAATAAGTGGGGTTATCCCCAGAATCGATCTCTCGAGGACTGCGTATAATTTGTAAGTGTAGATGTTATTTCAATTAGACAAAATTTCCTTTTGGGGTTTTGATTTTTTAAATAATTCTAATGATAGAAAGAAAAGAGCAGAATAATAAAATGACTTTAACACTTATGAGAAATTATGCTAGGAAAGGTGTATGAATTGCTCAGCAAGAACCCTAAATTATCATCAAAGAGATATGCCTCCAAACCTTAATTTTACTGACCCTCAATTCTTTTTCTTAAATTCCTTAACCGAAAAACCTTTGATAGTCCCCTTGACTCTAATTCCTTAGCAGTCAAGAGAGAACATCAAGCAATAGTTCTGACAAGGTCTTTTAGTCATTACGGGGTATCCCTATTCCTAGGCAATATCTACCGTAATGTATTATGCAAAACAATAGATTGGTTTTTCAGGCCAAATCCCTAATGTTAAATCGTTCCCAATTCGTACGATCGAAAAAGTATGAAATAATTTGCATAATAAAAGATTAAGGTAAGAAAGCAAAATCTCATTGAATAATTCAGAAAATGTTCTTTACATAACAATTCAGAGACACCCCCTAGCATTGGGGGGTTTAGCCTCTCATAATATTCAAAACAAAAACAATAACAAGATTAAAAGTAGACATTACAATTTGATCGGATTGAAAATGATCCTTCAATTGCTTCTGCGCATGAACGATCTTTCTCTCCAAATCTCCTTGATCGCCTCCCACTATTGTAACTTTGTTCGTCAAGTCAAAAAGTGTTTTTCTTTCCCTCTCCACACATCCTAAGTAATTCCAAAACACTCAAAACCGTGCAAAATTCCCAAAATACCCCTAAGGGAACTAAACTCAACAAATGAGAAAAAATCACAAATTTGGTACTCCCAGGCTTGCTGACACGGGCCGTGTCAGGTGACACGGGCACCCGTGTCAGCCCTCTGTTTCTCTTGCGCAAATATTTTTCCCCTACAGGTGTGCTGACACGGGCCGTGTCAGCTGACACGGGCACCCGTGTCAGCTCTCTAACTTCAGCCCAATGTTCAATTTCAAATACATGCTGCTCCAGGCCTGCTGACACGGGCCGTGTCAGGCGACACGGGCACCTGTGTTAGCCCACTGTCTTCAATCCAACTTCATTCTGCATTTTGCAATTTTTCTCGATTTTTTGCTCCGATTCTTCCTGAATGCTTATTTGAACCTGAAAACACTAACGAACACAACCAAGGCATAAAATGCAGTAAAGGAGATGTAAAACAAATAAACAATGACAAAAATATAACTAAAACAAATAGTGAAATAACGTATGAAAACGACAGATCAACGTCCATCTGACATGTGTGCCAATTGTTCATATTTGCTAGACCAACAACCAACCTGATTGATTCGATCCTAGCAACAGGTGCTAACACCTTGTTGAAGTCGATTCCTTCCTTTTGAAGAAATCCTTTCGCCTCAAGTCCCGCCTTGTGTCGAGTTACTTCTCTTTTAGGATTCACCTTCACCTTGTAAACCCACCTCACATCAATTGCCTTCTTGCCTTGAGGCAATTTGACAAGTGACCAGGTGTTGTTGGCATTTGGTAGTTCTCATATGTGGATTCGAGAAATCAAGATAATCAAACAGTGGCATTTGATTACTCTTGAGGAGTGTCTTGGAACAAATTACTCTTGGGCAGAAGGGTGGTTAGTTGAAGACTTAAGGAGGTATTGACTCTTTTCTATCTTGGAGCTTGTGGCAGAAGTTCTTAGTTTATGGAAGATTACTTCTTTTGATGGATGAGAGTTTATTTCTCTCTATGGTTATCTGGAGTTCTTGTTGATCAAGCTGGTGACACAGTATTGTCTGAAGATCTTCAGTTGGATTACTATGCAGATAGTAAGTCCAGTGGTGGAACATATCTAGAACCATGTTCGTTGGTGTTTATGATATGTGAAGGATGTCCTACCTGATCTTAGAACATCTTCTGGGTTAGTTATCCTTGGAGAAGGATTCTAAGTTCTGTGAGGAACTTGTTACTTACATCGTTTCTAAGAAGTATCTACATTGTCATACGGGAGAATGATGGAGTAGGAGAGCTGTCTTGGAAGTCTGATGTGAAGGTTTTGGTAAGACTATAATGGATCACAAGTTGATTGCATGAAGTTCTAGATTCTGATTCATTTAGAATATGGAAGTGGATATTCACCAGGAGAATCAAAAGTATTCCAGGTTATCATATGGGAGAATGATGAAGGAATGACTGTCTTGGATTATGGGGTGTCTATCTAATTAGTTGGCCTTGCTAAGGACAGTAGAAAAGTTTGTGAAGGGGATACCGCACCTGCTATGAGTCATACTAGAGAGAAGCGGATCAGTTTGGCAAGCTGAGAAGTTATGGAATATGTATATGATATATGACATCGTTAAGAAGATAACAAACTAAGGGGTAAGCTATCTCTTTGAGGAATGTGGAGCATTCCAGGTCAATTGGATTTTGTCTCAAGGAACATGGAGGTTTGTACATGAGAATTCAAGCGGAATTCGTGTGGTGTATAGATGGGTTCAAGAAGAGAGGGATCAATGGTGTGTTTAGTCTCAATCCAAGAGTTTGTTGATTTATGATGTTGATCCTAATGTGATCTCACAGGAAGCATGATAGTGTTCATGTGTGAGTGATTATTGTTTCTTATTAGAAGAAACAATAAGTGCAGTTGATGATTGTGTTCAGTAGGTGGGTTGGACAGAGGGTGCACTCTTGAAGACATGGAGATGCGTCTTATGTTTTCCATTCATCAACATAAGTGTTCATTGGAGGAACACTAGTTATCTTAGATAGCGGGAGTTGCTCCTTGATCTAAGATGTATTACTTCCAGGGTGCAGTTCACAATCAAGTTTGTTTGGGGGTCAAGCAAGCTATACTGCGGTGTCAAGAAGGATGTCTGGACATTATACTATTGTTGCAAGGTCGTGGGGGACTTGACAGTTCAAGGCTGGTTTTATTGTTGAAGAGTCAATGGATTGAATTAGAAGTGTACATGTTTCTTAGGCATGGTCTAAGATTCATTGTTTACTGGGAGATTTTTGGTTATTTAGCTGTGCTCGATAAGTCAACGCTGTGAAGTCCTTGTCAAAATAGAAAAAGAGCCTGTGAAGATTAGACATTGTCTGACCTGATGTTAGGACATTGTTAATAACATGTGTGTAAGTAATTGGTTCTTTGGATGGTATACCTTGAACAATGGAGAATATGCGCGTGCAAAACGTGTTCTTCGTTACTTGCATTAATTTTGGGCGCTTTTCTTTAAAGAAGAAACAGTCAAAGCATTCTTAGCCGGTACGCTTTTGTTCTGGTGAAGTTACATCCTCGATTAATGCTTTCTTTGAATTGACCATCGTTATACTTAATGGGTCGTTAAATTTGAAGGAAATTTCTTGGGTATTTAAGGGAGTCTTTGGATTAGTTTATATCAGGTCGTGTTTTCCTAGTGGTGTGTTCAAAATGTCTTTTGTTCGAGTCTGGATAAGTATTGGTTGGGTATGGGAATGTCTTGGCTACTTTTGTCAAATTTTGGCTAAAGAGGGGGAGTGTGAGTCACTGGTACAGGGAATGTGTGTGTTGTTCTTGCAGTTGCTTTCCAAGGATGTTGAGCAGGATGTTTTATCATCTTGTATGTGTTTTCTTTGTGTCTTGTGACTTGAGTTATAGAACAGGTTGTGTCTTGTGACCTGAGTTACATGATCCATGTACTCAGAACCACTGAGTTCACAACTGTTCTCTGGAGGGGGAGTGTGTTTGAAAGAAGTGTCCTTCAATCTTCTATTTTAGACATCCTGATAGTTTCTTTAGGAGTCTCAACTTCTGAGCCTTTTTCAACTTCACTCATCCTTGATTTATTCTCTCCCTCAAGCATGGAAGTACAAATTCATTGGTAAATGGGGAGTTGGCGTTATCTTCATCCTCATGTACACTGAAATTCTGGCATAGCAGACATCAGATGTCCTAACACATGTCAAGACATCGTTCTGTATAATCATTTAAACAAAGAAGCATAACAGCAGACTGATACCTTAAATATTAGAACTGCAGAAACACAGATTTTACAACATCTAGTCCAACATGTTTATCAAGACCAATAACAGAAAATGTAAATATGTAGAATTGTAAAAGAACACGGCAATTGTTAACCTAGTTCGGTGCAACTCACCTACATATGTGGGATACCAATCTTGGAAGAAGACTCCACTATCTGTGGAATATTCATAAAGCTAAACTCCCCCATTTACAACTTTATCTCCTAATCTCTACCCAATGAAATCTTTACCAAAGAACACCTTCTTTGGTATGAGAATCACCACTCACTTCCCCTAATCACAGTCTGTGAAATCTAAACCATCCCTGTCAATACCAAATTCTGCCAAGCATACTTGACCAACACGCTAACTTGGATTTGCTTCAAAGATTCATCCAAGGTCAATACACAATCCAATACCTAAAGGCTTATGAATATGTGCGATACCTATGTCGACCATAGTGCATTAAACGATACAAAGGGATACTTACACACCTAGAGAGCCAACGACTCTCAAAACCCTAAACCCTTATTTTTACACAAGAGAACTAGGTTACAAAAGGTATCTCTCACACTTTAGTCTTAGGTCTAGGTCTTTTTTTATAATATTCTGCTTCCTTGGGCTTCGAATCTTCTGTTTATTTCTTCCTTGATCCATGTTCTGATTGGTCCTTAAATCTTGCAACAGATTTAGAAACATCCTGCAATATCAGCTCAAGATGTCGAGACATTCGTTAGGACATCATATCTGACCAGTCTTATTTCATCAGACTTCTTCATGTTTAAACATGTATTTTGACATTCCGTTCTTTCAAAAGTTTGCTCAAATCAGCAGAGTTTTCAATCTCCCCCTTTTGACAATTTTTTAGTTAAAACTCCTTAGGTAGAAAAAGAAAGTCCGGCGTTTGGTAGATATGATTGGAAAACTTCTGAGACTCTTTCTTACCCCTGACATTCCTAGTTGTATGTTGGTGTACATGAGGAAGAGTACATAGCCTACTCCCATTCAAGCCAGTACTTGCCACGGAGGGATAAATCTTCCTCTTAAGAGGCATAAGAGAACCTATAAGAAGGTACAGAAAGAGCTTTAGACGAAACAGTTGTATCATTCGTAACACATAGTCCATAGAGAATGTAACTCACTCAGGTCACAAGCCATTCTCCCCCTTTTTAGCCAAAAATTGACAAAAGTAGCCAATACAGTTCCATATCCATATGTTAGATACCCAAACATGAATGAAAGACATGATGAATCAACCCCTAACCTGGAATATCATAAGTAGATGCACGCTTTAAATACCGAAACAATTTCTCTAAAGATTCACGGTCCAAAGAAGTTACCGCTGAATAATTCAATGGAGAAATAAATTTAGGTAGGTAAATTCAACATTAATAATTGTACACCACACACCATGGTTCTTGATATGCTCCACCACTGGACATACTATCTGCATAGTAATCCAACTGAAGATCTTCAAACAACACTGTGCCACCAGATTGATCAACAAGAACTCCAGTAACCAAAGAGAGAAATAAACTCTCATCCACCAAAAGAAGGTAATCCTCCATCCTCAACCTAGAACTTCTACCACAAGCTCCAAGATAGACCTGAACCAGAACCTCCTTACGTTTTCAACTAACCACCCTTCTTCCCAAGAGTAATTAGTTCCAAGCACCTTGCTTGAATGCACATATGAGAACCACCAAATGCCACTTTTGATTGCATCACCCTTCTTCAGAACTCTCACAAGATACACTGATCCACCAATGAAATCTGATCTTCAAGTTACATGAACTACTTGCTCCATAGCAAGACATCTTGGATCCACCAAGCCTTAGACATGTAACATCTTCTCCTTCCACAACTCTCGCAAACTGCATGAGATAGATCTTTTTGAAGCATCCATAAAATCCATTATCCTGTAGATCAACTTATCTTAAGCTGATGTGCCACATCACCGGCTGAGATCCAGATGTTAAACTAGATATCAGAACATTCTGATACGACATCCAGCTACTGAATTCAGGTGCTCCTTCTGCCACTTAGAAGAGCCACCTCCCTTTAACAGAACAAGAGTTCCATGCTCTCATAGACTTGATTCAATAACCAAGTTTGAGTAGACAACCTCCATCCTGCTTAATCGTATCACAGGTATTCCATACAAGCTCACACCTTGATGAATATCTGCTTTGAAACTCCAAAGAATTCACACCTGCCACATCTGAATCTTCAGAAGAAAAAATAGTCCTAGACTACACCATAACTATAGCAAATAATGCCATTTTCCTTAGTAGAGCAGTCTGTATAAAGTCAGTGATAACTGCCACTTAACCTTGACCTTCAAGATGAGCAAGATCCTATGCTTCTAAGTACCTAGATCAGAATAAACTGATCTAAGTTATGCCATCACCAACACTTCAATACTCCTAGATCAGAAATAAATTGATCCAAGAACTGTCCATCAAGATTATGATGTCTTCTTCTTCATCTTCCGCATCACCATTGTCTTGACCAGTTTCTTTCCAGGAAACTATCCAGAGATTAGATGCTTCTGCCACACCAACTGAAGCATATTCTTAGGTCAACACCCAAGAAAACAAACCAAAAGCTTATGCAGTACCCCTCCCATGATTTCTGCACAAATTAGATGAAGAGATGTTCCAACATCGTGTTGAACATCAGCAATCTTGAACTCCTCATACAAGGATAATCAATTAAATACTTGTGAATATAAAAATAGCAATTGATCTTAAATCCTTGTTCAATAATCCTGTTTCAATATTGAAGCCCTGCTCCACCAAATCACTTTATGAACACTTATCAAGTGTTCAATCTTTTGCAAGTATCTTTTTTGACAAATAGTGTTGAGATACCAAGGCTGCCATCCTTGACTCAAGTAATTAAGATTCTCTCTGAACGAACCCTATTTACCTCAACAGTTCTGAAAACTCCATTTATATTGGATCCACCCTTAGGATTAAGCGAGGTGAATCCTTCCTTGCTGCTTTGGATAGTGAAAATAAATCACCTCCACTTTCTTCAGATTTGTGTTTCACAGAAACACCTTCTAGTCAGAAGAATAACTAGAAGACTCCAGATGCACGACTGAGATGCCTTTATGAGTGGACCTGAGAAAATTCTTAAGTATCTTTGACAACTTAGCCGATCAATAATTTATCAAACTCCTAGAGCAAGAGCTTGATAAACCTAAACTTAACTCCTCTCCTCTTCAACGGACTTCAAACTGCACCATGGAACCAAGCTTCCAAGTCCCAAGTCACCATAACAAACATCTTCCAACAACTTTCTTCATTCCATCGCTCCCAACTTTGGAAAAAAAAAGATGTAGATATCTTCAAATATAGAGGCCGACAATTGAGATCTTCCACCATCTGTCTTCAGTAACAACTCCAGAATCCCATAATTCCAGAGCTCTTCCATCATAAACATATGCAACGGAACCACCAAGGAACAAGTTCTGCTTGCCCTAATAAGATGCCAGACATCTTATAAGACACCCCAACAAGAGAACTAGCCACTTCTCCTGCAGTTGTTGTAGAACCTCCTCAGCAACATGAACAACCACCGGGTTGTTACCTTCGATCCAGAACATCCATCCCATCCATTAATACCCTTGAGTATGTCTGAGTTGGTTGAACTGATCTTTAAACCTCGTCCTTGTTTAAACTCCAGAAAGTATCTCCCAAGGATCTCATCCAGAAACAGACAGGATGCCTGCTCTGATACCAATTGAAATTCTGGCATAGCAGACAACAGATGTCCTAACACATGTCAAGACATCGTTCTGCATAATCATTTAAACAAAGAAGCATAACAACAAACTGATACCTTGAATATCAGAACTGCAAAATCACATATGTTATGACATCTGATCCAACATGTTTATCAAGACCAATAACAGAAAATGTAAATCTGCAGAATGGTAAAAGAACACAACAATTGTTAACCCAGTTCGGTGCAATTCACTTACATCTGGGGGGTACCAATCCAGGAAGAAGACTCCACTATCTATAGAATTATCATAAACCTAAACTCCCTCATTTACAACTTTATCTCCTAATCTCTACCCAATGAAATATTTACCAAAGAACACCATCTTTGGTATGAGAATCACCACTCACTTCCCCTAATCACAGTCTGTGATATCTAAACCATCTCTGTCAATACAGAATTCTGTCAAGCATACTTGACCAACACGCTAACTTGGATTTGCTTCAAAGCTTCATCCAAGAACAATACACAATCCAATACCTAAAGGCTTACGAATATGTGTGATACCTATGTCTACCATAGTACATTAAACGATACAAAGGTAGATTTGCAAACCTAGACAGCCAACGACTCTCAAAACCCTAAACCCTTATTTTTACACAAGAGACCTAGGTTACAAAAGGTATCTCTCACACTTTAGTCCTAGGTCTAGGTTTTATTTTATAATCTTCTGCTTCCTTGGGCTTCGAATCTTCTATTTATTTCATCCTTGATCCATGTTCTGATTGCTCCTTAAATCTTGCAACAAATTTAGAATCATCCTGCAATATCAGCTCAAGATGTCGAGACATTCGTTAGGACATCATATTTGACCAGTTTTCTTTCATCATACTTCTTCATGTTTAAAATTATCTTTTGACATTCTATTCTTCCCAAAATTTGCTCAAATCAGTAGAGCTTTCATACACCAACATGAATCCAGTATGCTTAGTATTCCAATCATAACCGCCACTCAGGGTGAAGAGTCGTAAGAGGCACCCTGAGTTTATTTTTCAAAAAGGAGTTTTAGCCAAAATTTGTCAAAAAGGGGAGATTGAAAGTTCCTGTAGTATGACAAAAATTTTGTAAAACAGATTGTTGATAAAGATGAAGAAATTTGGACATGAACAAAGATGTCGAAGAAGATGTTCTAACCTGAAGACACGGTATCCTGAACTAACATATTGATTTAGCAGGTTTTAAATCTGAAACTAATATGGCCCAAGATTTGATGCGCATAATAGGAGTGGATCAAGGATCAAAGATATAAAGTCCAAGACAACTGAAGCCTATATAAGAAGACTTAGACCTATGACTATAATAACATTTTGTAACCTAGTTCTCTTGTGTAAAAATAAGGGTTTAGGGTTTTGAGGTTTGTAAGTCTCCCTTTGTATCGTTTGATGCACTTTGGTAGACATAGTTATCACACAGATCCATAAGCCTTTAGGTATTGTATTGTGTATTGTTCTTGGATGAAGCTTTGAAGAAAATCCAAGTTTGCGTGTTGGTCAAGTATGCTTGACAGAATTCTGTATTGACAAGGATGGTTTAGATATCACAGATTGTGATTAGGGGAAGTGAGTGGTGATTCTCATATCAAAGAGGGTGTTCTTTGGTAAAGATTTCATTGGGTAGTATATAGGAGATAAAGTTGTAAACAGGGGAGTTTAACTTTATAAGTTTACTACAGATAGTGGAGTCTTCTTCTTGGATTGGTATCCCCTAGATGTAGGTGAATGGCACCGAACTAGGTTAACAATTGATGTGTTCTTTTATCACTCTGCAGATTTACATATTCTATTATTGTTCTTGATAAACAGGTTGGAATAGATGTCGTAACATCTGTGATTCTGCAAGGTATCAATCTGTTGTTCTATTTATGTTTAAATGATTATGCAGAACAATGTCTTGACATGTGTTAGGACATCTGCTGTCTGCTATGCCATAATTGCATGCGTAGAAAGCATAATATACCAGGTCACCCTCTTCATCAACCACATCATCTGATGTAATTACACATTCTTGCAACCTTGCATGCACGTGTCTTGTTCGTCGAGGTCTGCTTGGACCTGCTTCATATATGACTTGTTCTTGTCAAACTTCTCTTTCGACTTTAGTGGCTGGTTCTTCACAAGATATTCTCACTAAATCCTTATTGACATTATCAGTCCAATCCCATTCTTTAAGCTCATCTATGATCATGTCCCTACTGATCACTACCTGCTTATTCACTGTGTCGAACAACTTCTAACCTCCAGTCGAATGACATCCTATCAAGATCATCTAAATCGACTTGTCATCAAGCTTTCTTCTCAACTGATTTGGCACATGTCTATGTGCTATAAATCCAAACACCTTCAAGTGACTGAGGCTAGGCTTGACACCGAACCAACATTCTTCTGGTATGATTCCTTCAACCTTCTTCGTCGGACATCTGTTTAAAATATATGTTACTGTCGAAACCGCTTCTCCCCATAATTCTTTGGGTAGATGCTTTCCATTCAACATACTTCTCACCATGTTCATGATGGTTATGTTCTTTCTTTCTGCAGTTCCATTTTGTTGTGGAGTGTAGGGTGGCACCACCTCATGCACAATCCCTTCTTTCTCACATAATGCATCGAACTCTTTCGACACATACTCTCCACCACTATCAGTCCTCAGAATTTTTAGCCTTCTACCACTTTGTCTTTCGACCATAGAATTGAATCTGGAAAATACCTCGATCACATCACTTTTCTTCTTGATGAGGTAAGTCCACAAATTTCGACTGTAATCATCTTTGAACGTGACAAAGTATTTGTTGCCACCAATCGAATCCACCTGGATTGGATAACATACATCAGAGTATATGACTTCCAGAATTGCCTTGGACTTACTTCATGCATCCTTGCTAAAGTTATTCTTGTGTTGTTTCGACTGAACACACTCTTCACACACTTCACTTGGAATGTCAATTTCATGTAATCCTAAAGCCATATTTCTTCTCTTTAGCTCTCTGATGTCATTGAAGTTGAGATGGCCTAGTCGAAAATTCCATAACCACGCATCTATGCTGGCTGCAATTGCTAGGCACTTATGCTCTATCACATTGAGTTCAATCTTGAAGATCCTATTATGAGAAATTAGAGCTTTCAAGATCAACCTTCCACCTACGTCGAGCACTCTCATCATCTTGTCTTCGATTGACACCTTGTAGTTCTTTTCGACCAACTGCCCTATACTGAGTAAATTACTCACCATGCATGGTATGTACAACACACTGGAAATTATTGAACGCTTGCCATCTTTTCTCATATCAGAACATCACCAACACCTTCAGCTGCTAGAGTGTTGTGATTTGCAAACTTCACCGTGTTCTTCAACGAGGGCTTCATGTTGACAAACCAATCTTTCCTTCCAGACATGTATGAGGAGCTTCCTGAGTCCAAATACCACTGGTCCTGGAATCTCTCTTCGTCTCTTGTTGTGACCATCATCAAGATCTCTTCTTCTTCATGTTTCACAAGCTTTGCATCATTTTCTTGATTCTTCTTCTTTTTTGGACTATCACTAAAATAGTGACCATACTTCTGATAATTGAAACATTGAATGTGACTTTTGTCCGGATTTCGACCAACACATCTTCCTCTACCTGCAGTACCACCTCTTTGGTTGCCTTGGTTCCAGGGTTTTCTTTGATTCGACAAGTTTCCTTCATGCTGATCTCGACCAGTCGAATTGTTGTAGCCTCCTCTATCTTTGTTGCCATTCTAGCTTCCTTTGCTTTTCCTTTCCTTTTCTGACTACGCACTACGCCAAAATTTGCTTTTGGCAGCACTACAAAGACAACGCTTTTATAAGAAAGCGCTGCTATAAGTTTTGAAAAAAATTCGCTAAAAAAAAGCGTTGCTAAAGGCTACCTATAGAAAGCGCTTTCTAAAAGCGCTGCTAAAGGTCGTATGGAGTCACTACCTTAGAAAGCGCTTTTATAAAAGCGCTGCTAAAGGTATAACATTAGAAAGCGCTTTTAAAAAGTGATGCTAAAGGGTAACCTTAGAAAGCGCTTTCAAAAAGCGCTGCTAAAGGCCTTAAGTTGGCCCCACATATGAAAACGCATTCTGAAAGCGCTGCTATAGGATGATCTATGAAAGCGCTGCCTTAGGTCATTTGTTAATTAAAAAATAAAAAAGCCATAATCATTTCTTACTAATCATTTTCACGACTTCTCCCTCATTTCACTATGGCGATATCGCACCTGTTCCGACCTCCACCGTTCTCCGACCGCCATTGTTCTGTTCTCCGCCCGCTATTGTTGTGTTCTCCGACCGCCATTGTTGTGTTCTCCGACCGCCATTGTTCTGTTCTCTCTCGCGTCTGGTACGTTTTCATTTTTTCGTTTTTTCCATTATATGACAGTTAGTGAAATTTTTAGAATGTGTTAGTATGCATTGAAGAAAGTAACTTTAGCAACTAGTACAATAAGAGAAGAGATTAAGTTAATGAACCAACTTTGAAGCATTTCTCTGCTTTTGCTATCCATCCAAGAGGGTGATAATGTACTTGATGTTGAGAAGTTTGAATGTCAGAACTTTGTATCCAAGATGGATAGTTGATGCTATGATTATCACTGCTTTCACTAGTGTGTACAACACGTTTCCTTTTCAAATTATTACAGTTTACCATTTTTTTACCAGATGAAGCAATGTCTTCTCTTCTCAACAAATGTTTTTATGACATAAATAATAATAAAAAATGCTTATGCTTGCTATTCAAAACATTGTTAAGAGCTTAAGTAATATCAGGAGGAGGATTCTAGGGGGTAGAAAAATAAGATGACTCTGATCTTTTCTATGGAGCCGGATGTGAGCTTCTCACCTTCAAAATGAACTTCTTGATTGATTGATTGATTGATTGAAGAGTGACAGAAGAGTTTATCTATTTAAAAAGCACTTAATACAACAGATAAAATTTTAAAATAGTATCCTCTTCATTCTAGGATGAGTGTCCTATTCTTTGAAAATGTAATACTCAATCTGTTTCGTTTTTCTTTTTTCTTTGCTTGCTGTTACTAGTGTTGTTACTGATGAAATGTAATAATCACTTGTGTTTCGTTTTTCGTTGCTTGCTGTTACTAACTTATTATAATAGAATGAATGAATGAGTTTGTTGATAAAAATTATGGTATGCACAAACCAACATTGAACCAGGATATTGCCTTCTATACTGTACAAATCAACATAGAACACCATAATAGTGACAGACCTGAAAATAATGAGTTAAATCACCTTGTAGTGGTTTTCTGTTTCTAACGAATGATTGATCAATCTTTTTCAACATGCTCAAATATATATTAATCAGTCTTTTTTGTTTGGTTATGAATCTAATTGTTAAGATGCTCAAATATAAATGAATCTGATTGTTAAGATTGTTAAGATTTTTAGAATGCTAATGAATTGAGTTTTTTGGATTGTTTATTTTTTTCTTTACTACAGGTCAAATGGCTAGTAACCAGGATACAAATGACTCACACGATACAAATAATGCAAATGATTCAGCTCAGAATGAAGAAAGAGAAATTACACGAGGAATAACAATTATGAATTCAATAATTCGTGCAAGAGATAAAGGAATCAAATATGATGTACATTGGAGTGTTGAAGACCAACTAATTGAGCCTAACGGTGCAATGTTGATAAGTTACATAGGTTCACTTGTTCGTTAGCACATTCCAATCACCTGTGATAACTGGAGAAATCCAACGTTGCAAGCCGGTAAAGAAAAAATATGGACTGAGATACACGTACGTACCATATATGATTGATGTTATTAGATTTTTGTTGACAATTATGTCTTTAAATTACTTATACTAACACACTCTATGTGTATGTTTTTCCTAGAGGTCTTTTAACATTGATGAAAGCCGAAAAAAGTATTGTCTTCAATTGGACGGAAAAAGACTCAGAGGGTTTCGAACTGTTTTATCAATCTCTTTTCTAAAGGATGAGCAAGGGAAGTTTGTTGAAGCAGAACTTCCAGTGAAGTATGTGGACTTGATTACACCTGAAGAATGAGTGACATTTGTAGCAAACGAAGAACCGAAAAATTCCATGTAATTTTAATTTGTCATATCTATTAATTGTATTGTATACTTGTTGCATTAGATTGTTCTGATATTACTTAAACTTGTTTATCCAGGAAGTGAGTGACATAAATCGGCAAAGAGCATCAAAACCGGCGTATCCATACAAAAAAGGGCGTTTGGGATATGCACGCTTACAGCAAAAAATGGTAAGTATATATAAATGCTATGATCTTATTAATTGTCTCAATGTGTTATAATTGATGATCTTATTATTTGTCTCAATGTGTAGTTAGAAGAGAGTAAAAGTGAAGAAACATCTCTTCCAGGACATGTTTTGTGGAAGGCCGCTCGTGTCGGCAAGGATGGAGTTGTTAGGGAAGTTGTTTAACATGTTTTTGACGAATGTGTAAGTATAACATTATGTCTTTAATTAAATCAAAAGTTTACTAACATATAATTAATTTTTAATCCCCACTAATAATTGTCGATATGTAAATGAATTTCAGGAGACTCTATCTTAATCCTTAACTACAGGTGAGGACGAGGATTGCAGGAGCATACTTAGTCGAGTACTAAATGTTCCTGAGTATTCCGGCTGTGTGCGGGGTAAGGGATTTGGTGTGACTCCATCATCCTTATATAAACATCCAAAGAAAAAAATCCTAGCAATCAACAAGTGATGCAAACGTTGGAGGAATTAAAAGCGCAAGTCCGTGAATTGCAAAAGGACAAAGAAAGATATATGGCGGAAAAGCGCGGTTCAGAGTTGAAAGATACTAGTGACAAAGCTAGTATTAATTGTCAAAAGAAATTTCCCGAGGTAATTATATATGTTATTATGAAATTAAATTAGCCTATTCATTTTAATTGACATATATACACATTAACAGTAACATATTTATTATTGGTTTAGGGCATTTCATCTTGTCAGCTGTATTTATCGTCACCGACTTATCGCATAGTTGGCAAGGGAAAAGTGCATAACACTTTGGGAGATTTACTTCACCATAAACCGCTCCCTGATGGATATCTGAAAGTATCGGTTGATATTGCATTAAAGCTGGATGTGTTGCTACCGATACCTGACGTTGTTTCAGAGACAACATTGCTACAAGATGCAATAGGATAATTTGTTGCATGGCCGTCAGACCTCATTTTCATAGATGAGGAGGTATGTTAAAAACCATTATGAATGTTTTAGTAATCAAATGTCAATTCTGAACCATTATGAAAAGCATTTTGAACCATTGCGTACATTTTTTTTACATGGTAATGTTAGACTCCTACAAAACCAGCATATAGGGATAAAGGGATTTTACGGCACAACTAGTTTGTTGCATCACAAAAAGAGGCACATTGAAAGTGTTAATTCTGTGATCCGAATGCAAAAGCTTCATGATTTTATACGTTACCTAACTTATATGATTTTTAGGTTCCTGCTCAAGAGTCATAACAAGTCAGCAAGAAAGTTAGCAACGTATCCAACAAAAAAAAGGATCTTCCAAGGACCGGATCAAAAAGATCTTCTGTTGGTCGATTTCAGATGTGTCTTGAAACGCTTGTGGGAACATCAGATTTGGCATGGTGCCATTCGTCAAATAGAAATGGAGGAAGCTATTTTTAGTTTTTCTAATTTTGAAACACTTGTAATGGAGGACATGGATCAGATTTTTCGGCATCTTGAATTAGGCATCGGTGTTATGCATTCATACATCTGGTACGCCGATCAATCTATTATCTAATTAGTTGAACAAATTATTTACACATTTCAATGAAAATATTCTAATGTTTATTATGTTTTTATTTAAGGGTCTTGTATAACAAATTTATGCGTGGGAATCCATTGTCAAATAGATTCTATTTCGTGTCTTGTGTAACGCCCCAGTTTTTGTCAGTTTTATTTAATCGAGTCTATTTGAATATTTTATTATTATTTTATTTTATTCTTGACTTTTATTTGGCAATATAGTATTTTTCATCGATGTTTATGTTTTATCGCGTTTTGAGAGCGTTTGCGAGATATTTGAGCTGAGGGGTATTTTGGTCTTTTGCTTGGGTAAGTTTTATGTTTTATATAAATAGAGAGTGGAAAGAAAAAGAGAGAAAAGAAAAGGAAAAGAAAAGGAAAAGAGAAGAGGAGAGAAAGAAGGGAGAAGAAGAGGAAAAGTGGAGAAATCAAAGATTCGTCCGTTTCGAGCGCGAATAATCGGGTAAGGGTGAGAAGTTTCAATTATATCATGCTTGTGTATGTATATGTGTATGTTTTCTTGATTGTTTTGGATAGTTTCATATAGTTTTCATTTTAGGTCGAAATGGTAAAAATGGTTAGAAATCGATGTTTTCACGGATGAATTTCGAAATAAATTGCGTAGATTAGTCGTATGAGGTTAGGCCGAGATTATAGAAACTCGTTTGGTTGAAATCGGTTGATATTGTGAGTTTTGACATTTTTGGGTTTTGAGAATGTGAGATTTCGGGTGAAAATCGAACGTCGTAGAATTATCGTTTTATGGTCCTAAAACGTTGATATATATTTGGTAAGGATTACCATGTATTTATTCGGAAGAAAGTAATTGAATCGGTCGGGTTTCCAGAGGGTTTTGTGTAGAGGCAGCAGCTCATTTTTCTGGTTTTTAACAGGTGCAATCGATTGCAGCAGGATGCAAATCGATTGCACATGAAAAAAGGCGAAAAATGTGATTTCTGGGGCCGTGCAATCGATTGCACACAGGTGTAAATCGATTGCACTCTGCTGTTCTTTTTCAAAAATTTGGTTTTTAAAAGTTGCATAACTTTTTCGTCGTTTATCCGTTTTAGCTGTTCTTTATATCGATCTGAAGCTAAAAATATGTTCTATCATTTGGTGAAAAGAAATATTATTTTTAGCCAACTTTTGGCCGACTTTACCGATTAATAGTGAATAGTTGTTTTTGATGAAATGAATGTGTGGTTATGAATGTGTTGTGGATATGCTTGTGAAGTGAACCCTTGATTGGGGAATTCTTTGTGATTTGTGGCTTGATGGAAATAATTGTGTTGATGTGAATATATATGATAAGTATTGGTGATGATGGTTTGTGGTGTTATGGAGGAATAAATGTGTGTTTTGGGTTTTGATTTCAATGTGCGATAATGATGTGTTGTGAGTAGCATTTGATATGTGAATTCCTTGTGGAAGTGATTGTGATTGCATAATTGTTGTGGTTTGTGGTTTGTAATGAAAATGCATGTGGTGACATGTTGTGAAATGAATATGCACGTGATATTGTTGTGATGAGGATTTGTGGCCTTATGGCAAGAAAATGCGATACGTGGTAATTGTTGATTTATGCATGATTATGGATGTGTATGTGGGTGCAATGTGAATGTCATGAGTCATTGTATGCCAAACATCATAATATGCATTGTTGAAACGTCCTGAGTGGCGGTTTGATTCTCGAGGGAATCTGTTATAACATCGTGTGCCTCGAAAATATGAGGCAATGCCTGAGGACTGAAAGCGATGAATCTGCTATAACATCGTGTGCCTCGAAAATATGAGGTGATGCCTGAGGACTTAAAGCGGTGGTTATAGACGATTGTGGGCTCCTTTGGAGACTTAAAGCAATCCTTAACGTCGTGTGCCTCGAAAATATGAGGCGCTACATGAGGACCTAAAGCGACGGGTGAACATCGTAGGCCCGACGGGGTGTTACTTGAGATTCTCAGTAACGAGCGATGGTTCCAATAGTTCTTGAGTGAACTGGTTTTGAGAAATGTTGGAAGTCGGTACCGCATGGCATTTGCATAGAGTCGTTGTGTCGGTCTCTGTGCATTTGCATAAATCATGGATGCATTATGTGTGGAAAATCATGATTTGATTGATTATGTGTGAGAATTGTGAATGGATGCATTATGTGTGGAAAATCATGATTTGATTGATTATGTGATTATGTTGGAATAATTGATATATGCTATGTTGTTGGAAATGTTAGAAATATGTTAAGTATACGTGGCGTGCTATATGTATCGATATGTGATGCTTGTGGTGAGAATAACTGTGTATGTGAGTTTTATGTGTTTTTGCATATTATTATGCAATCTTGGTTTAGTTGTTATTTCTCACCCTTCTGCTGGAATATGCTTTTTATGGCATAGTGCAGATTGTCAGCTTTAGAGGCTTGGAGGCTTTTGTGGAGATTAGTCCTCCGTTCCGTTGTCGGCCGTGGTGTCTGCTCTGATACGTAGCACGGGAGTTGGGGAACGATTATGTTATATGTATATAATTGTTGAATATATTTTGTATTTATATTTTGATGTTCTAAAACCATTTATTTGTAAAACAAGTCGGTTATGGATCTTTCCGCTTTATTCCATAATTGACATTTCCTTTATTGTGGAAAAAGTTTCCCCTTTGAGGGTACTCTATTTTATGCTATGTATCAAATTTATGAGCAGGGATTGTATTTTGTTCATTTAAGTGTGACATCCCTGTTTCCTGTCGGAAAAATAAATTTTTAGTTACTCTGATTTTATTTATGTATTATGTATTCGCGATGGGTTTTGGGGTGTTACATGAGTGGTATCAGAGCAGGTCGGTCCGTCCGACCAAGTTGTTGAGTCAGTTGGTGTGATAGTTAGATACTGTCATTGTTGTTTGTCCCTTAGTACATGATATGTGTGTGGAACACTGTCAGTGCTTTCTGGTTTTCTAATCTTTTGTCTTCAGGTGTTAGAATGAGATAAGTGGGGGAGAAGCTGGAACTTCTCCAAGTTGCTTCAGGTGTGGAGCGTTGGCTCAGTGTATTGTGAATTGCAAGATTGTAAGTGTTGTTTGGACAGTGTTGTTCCCGGTTCCGAAGGGAATGCGGAGGTAAGGTTTATGTCAACTAAGGATTTGTGCCTTAGGTAGTTTTGTGCACAGGATGTAAGGAATGCTATTATAGTTTGGTAAAGACGGTTTATGCCTCATCATGATTGTCGGCTGTCTATTGGCAAATTGAGGAACTGATCACCCTTAATCTCTTGTTAATAGCAGACGGAAATTATGTTGGATGGAATAGGCGGGTCTTTCCGGCTTTGATAGTGTGTGAAATGAATTGTTTGGAATTTAAGGAGATGATTACAGATTGTTTTGATGAGTCGATGAAGATGCTAATATCGGAAGATGAAATGGATTAGAGGTTTTGGTATGTTAGTCCAGTTGGGAAGTCGTTGAGAGAGAATGATTGGGTTTTATTTAAGGACTGCTTCACAGAGAGTAGAGATTGAACTTAATTGGACGAAGGTGAATAGTTGAAGTTTATATCTGCTAAGTAAGTAGGAAACTCTTAGTAGATGGGAATAAGATGTTTGTTTTGTCTGTGATGGTAGTGTTCTGGGAATTGGCAGGAAGTCGCAGTGATGGGCCGTCAGTTGGGCATAGTTTTCAGATGTGTTTTTGGATGGAACATTAAGGTGTTGTCTTAGAGAGCTCTAGTATTGTTGGTAACAAAAGGAAGGATGATGGAATGGAATAACAAGTATAATGGTATTGAGACTATGGACAACAAACTTAGAGTTCTGGTGGGTTTGGAGTCTTTGGAGTTTTAAGGCATTAATGGAAATTGTGAGGAAACCCTTGTGGGTGGATGTAACATTGTGTTTGAGAATTCTTTTTGGTTGGTTGTTGATACATGTTGGAATTGCGGAATTGGACGGTCAGGAGAAGAAATTGGGTATGGATTACTAACAGTTGAATAAGGTAATGATTGAGAATAAGTGTCCACTTTCATGAACAGATGACTAGAATGGTTTGGTTGAGTTTGAGTGAGTTACAATTGTTTGGAATGTTTGATAAGAGTGGTGAATTGTGTGAGTTGAGGCTTTGATCGATTTAATGTGACTGGTTAGGTTTGTTATCCTCGGAATAGGTTGTTATTTACTCGGTTAAGCTTGTATGTGAGTAACCAGTTACCCAGTGAAAAGTTTTGCAAAAGCTTTAAGGATTTATATCTTTTGGATTTTATTTGGGAATTGCAACGTACAATGATGGTATTTGGTGTGAGTAACGCGTCTCTAATGTTTATGGAGTAGAGGAATCGTATCTTCCATATTTAATTGGATAAGTTCGTAGTGGTTTCGATTGAGGATATTTGGATTTGTTATAAACTCAGAGGAAGAATGAGTAAAGTGTTTGAGATTTGAATTACAAGTGTTGAAAAGAGACGAAGTTTTATGCTAAGTTATTCGAGTGGGAATTTTGGTTGAAAAGGGTTAGTTTCTTGGAAATGTTATTTCAGATAAGAGTATGGTTAATGGATCCATCGGAAGTAGATGTAGTTCTACATGAGAGGCTCCGAAGTTAGTTAAGGAGATTAGAAACTTTTGGACTCAGTTGATTGTTATTACAGGTTATGGAAGACTTTGTTAAGTTCGTACTTCTGGTATCTCAGTTGACTTACAAAGGGTGCGTCGTTTGTTTGGATGTTCGTTGTGAGTAAGTTTTGGTGAGCTGGAGTAGAAGTTGTCTACGGTTTCAGCTTTGATTTTGTGTGATCCTAATAAACCGGTTGTGGGGTATTGTGATGTGTCTTAGATGAGTTTAGTCAACGTGGTAATGCAAGAGGGTAAAGTCGTGGCTTATGCTTTACGACAATTGAGGATTTATAAAAGGATCTGTATTATTATGGATTTGGAATTGGTTGTGTGGTATTGTGTTGGAATATTTGGAGGTATTATCTTTATGGTTCTAGGTTCGAAGTGTTTGGTAATCGCAAGGATATTGAGTACTTGTTTGGTCTAAAGGAATAGAGTATGAGACAACAAGGATGGTTAGAGTTCGTGATGAGTTATGAATTTGGCTTGGATTATCCTTCGGGGAAAAGCTGTTGTTGTGCCTGAAAAGTTAAGTTGGAAGTTTCTATGCATGTCTGTTTTGATGGTCAGGGAGTTAGAATTATTTGAGCAATTCCGACACTTGTGTATGGTGTATGAGATAACACAGGAGAGTGTGAGGTTGGTAATATTAAAGCGAACAGTGATTTTTGGCGAATATGAGAAAGAGTTAGACTTTGGACGTGAAATTGATAGTTTTGATGGTTGCGAGTAATCAGAGTGCTCAGCGGAAGCGTGAGGTGGCACATTTTGTATTTACGTGTGGGACTTGTAAGAGTTCATAGGTTAAACATTGAGAACATGTAGGAATGATGAGACCATTGGACGTTTCAGAATGGAAGTGTTAGGTGAAAGGTTTAAATATTATTCATGGGCTACTATGTAGATGGATGTTTTGGTTATATGTTCGATTGGGAATCGTAGCATTGTTGTAATAAGGTTGTGTGACAAGGATGTTGGTATTCTGGTTTTGTAGAGGTTGTGGAATCGATGTTGTGTCGTGGAACTTGTGTTCTTGTTTGTGTTGATTGCCTCGTTTCCATGGTGATGGTTCGAGTGTGTGTAGCTAATTCCTGTGTGGGGAATTAGGGGAGTGTTACCTAGGGTAGGGTAACGATCTTGTTGTGTTTCGGTTCTAGAGTGAACCTGTGTGTTGGTATCTTGGTTTTTCTTTGAGTTGTGAGTTTGTCGTCAAGTGCATTGTATGGGCTTTGCATCTTGTCGTTGTAGTTGTCATCGTTGTCGTGTCGTTGTGGTAGTTAGCAAGGTGGTTTGCCAGTTGTGTTATTTGTGATGTGCCTTTTGTTGGCATGTTGGTTTGTTGGTCGGATGCGAGGGTCGTATTCGGAGTTATTCGTCTCAGTAATATTTTCGAGGACGAAAATGTCTAAGTGGGGGAGAGTTGTAACGCCCCAGTTTTTGTCAGTTTTATTTAATCGAGTCTATTTGAATATTTTATTATTATATTATTTTATTCTTGACTTTTATTTAGCAATATAGTATTTTTCATAGATGTTTATGTTTTATCGCGTTTTGAGAGCGTTTGCGAGATATTTGAGCTGAGGGGTATTTTGGTCTTTTGCTTGGGTAAGTTTTATGTTTTATATAAATAGAGAGTGAAAAGAAAAAGAGAGAAAAGAAAAGGAAAAGAAAAGGAAAAGAGAAGAGGAGAGAAAGAAGGGAGAAGAAGAGGAAAAGTGGAGAAATCAAAGATTTGTCCGTTTCGAGCGCGAATAATCGGGTAAGGGTGAGAAGTTTCAATTATATCATGCTTGTGTATGTATATGTGTATGTTTTCTTGATTGTTTTGGATAGTTTCATATAGTTTTCATTTTAGGTCGAAATGGTAAAAATGGTTAGAAACTCGTTTGGTTGAAATCGGTTGATATTGTGAGTTTTGACATTTTTGGGTTTTGAGAATGTGAGATTTCGGGTGAAAATCGAACGTCGTAGAATTATCGTTTTATGGTCCTAAAACGTTGATATATATTTGGTAAGGATTACCATGTATTTATTCGGAAGAAAGTAATTGAATCGGTCGGGTTTCCGGAGGGTTTTGTGTAGAGGCAGCAGCTCATTTTTCTGGTTTTTAACAGGTGCAATCGATTGCAGCAGGATGCAAATTGATTGCACATAAAAAAAAGGCAAAAAATGTGATTTCTGGGGCCGTGCAATCGATTGCACACAGGTGTAAATCGATTGCACTCTGCTGTTCTTTTTCAAAAATTTGGTTTTTAAAAGTTGCATAACTTTTTCGTCGTTTATCCGTTTTAGCTGTTCTTTATATCGATCTGAAGCTAAAAATATGTTCTATCATTTGGTGAAAAGAAATATTATTTTTAGCCGACTTTTGGCCGACTTTACCGATTAATAGTGAATAGTTGGTTTTGATGAAATGAATGTGTGGTTATGAATGTGTTGTGGATATGCTTGTGAAGTGAACCCTTGATTGGGGAATTCTTTGTGATTTGTAGCTTTATGGCAATAATTGTGTTGATGTGAATATATATGATAAGTATTGGTGATGATGGTTTGTGGTGTTATGGAGGAATAAATGTGTGTTTTGGATTTTGATTTCAATGTGCGATAATGATGTGTTGTGAGTAGCATTTGATATGTGAATTCCTTGTGGAAGTGATTGTGATTGCATAATTGTTGTGGTTTGTGGTTTGTAATGAAAATGCATGTGGTGACATGTTGTGAAATGAATATGCACGTGATATTGTTGTGATGATGATTTGTGGCCTTACGGCAAGAAAATGCGATACGTGGTAATTGTTGATTTATGCATGATTATGGATGTGTATGTGGGTGCAATGTGAATGTCATGAGTCATTGTATGCCAAACATCATAATATGCATTGTTGAAACGTCCTGAGTGGCGGTTTGATTCTCGAGGGAATCTGTTATAACATCGTGTGCCTCGAAAATATGAGGCGATGCCTGAGGACTGAAAGCGATGAATCTGCTATAACATCGTGTGTCTCGAAAATATGAGGCGATGCCTGAGGACTTAAAGCGGTGGTTATAGACGATTGTGGGCTCCTTTGGAGACTTAAAGCAATCCTTAACGTCGTGTGCCTCGAAAATATGAGGCGCTGCCTGAGGACCTAAAGCGACGGGTGAACATCGCAGGCCCGACGGGGTGTTACTTGAGATTCTCAGTAACGAGCGATGTTTCCAATAGTTCCTGAGTGAATTGGTTTTGAGAAATGTTGGAAGTCGGTACCGCATGGCATTTGCATAGAGTCGTTGTGTCGGTCTCTGTGCATTTGCATAAATCATGGATGCATTATGTGTGGAAAATCATGATTTGATTGATTATGTGTGAGAATTGTGAATGAATGCATTATGTGTGGAAAATCATGATTTGATTGATTATGTGATTATGTTGGAATAATTGATATATGCTATGTTGTTGGAAATGTTAGAAATATGTTAAGTATACGTGGCGTGCTATATGTATCGATATGTGATGCTTGTGGTGAGAATAACTGTGTATGTGAGTTTTATGTGTTTTTACATATTATTATGCAATCTTGGTTTAGTTGTTATTTCTCACCCTTCTGCTGGAATATGCTTTTTATGGCATAGTGCAGATTGTCAGCTTTAGAGGCTTGGAGGCTTTTGTGGAGATTAGTCCTCCGTTCCGTTGTCGGCCGTGGTGTCTGCTCTGATACGTAGCACGGGAGTTGCGGAACGATTATGTTATATGTATATAATTGTTGAATATATTTTGTATTTATATTTTGATGTTCTAAAACCATTTATTTGTAAAACAAGTCGGTTATGGATCTTTCCGCTTTATTCCATAATTGACATTTCCTTTATTGTGGAAAAAGTTTCCCCTTTGAGGGTACTCTATTTTATGCTATGTATCAAATTTATGAGCAGGGATTGTATTTTGTTCATTTAAGTGTGACATCCTTGTTTCCTGTCGGAAAAATAAATTTTTAGTTACTCTGATTTTATTTATGTATTATGTATTCGCGATGGGTTTTGGGGTGTTACATCTTGCGCCCGTGTCAACGCACCATTAATTTTTCAGGATCCAGATTCAGTAAGAGATCACTTAGGCGAGAGATTTATGGCCAGCAGTACAGAAAGTTTGTATCTTTTACCGTATAATACTGGCAACGGGTTAGATTTTCCTTCTAATTTCATTCTAATCATTGTATCTGTTTGCGTGGAAAATTTCCATCTAAACATTTGTTTTATTGTACAGTGGTCACTGGTTGTTGGTTGCTATTAATCCTACAAAAGAAGTAGTGTATTATCTGAATTCATTGGATGGTGATTGGACAACATATCCGGATATGAAGAATATGGTTGATACGTAAGTGAGATTGTTCTAAATATTCATGTGTATTTGTATATTTAATTATTTCTGTGAGATTGTTCTAAATATATGTTTTTATTTTGTTAGAGCAATACAAGTATTCCGATCACAAAGAGAAGCTCGAGTACCACGGTCTAAAGCAAACAACATTACTTGGATCAGAGTGGAGGTATATTAATTTTCATAATTTTGCTTATAATAGTGATGGTACTTTATAAAACAAGACAACTATATATTCTTATTTGTTTTTCTGTTTAGTGTGCTCGTCAGCGTAATGGAATAGATTGCAGTTACTATGTTTTGAGGTTTATGAGAGAAATCTTTCATTTGGATCAAATAAAGATTCCAATCATGGTATGGATTTATAACTTAGGATTTATTTTAGTATTTATCGAATATTTCATATAATTTATGACTTTTAACTAAATCATGCATATTATGTTTTATTATGTAGTACTTTGATGAATACAAGTGTGCTCATTACTCGAAAGAGAAGTTGGAAGAAATCAAGGAGGAATTGTGTGAATATTTTATTGAGAAAAGAATCATATAAGGTATGGAAGTTGTTGTGTAGTTATGGAATGTTGTATAGTTTTGGAAGTGGTTGTATATTAGGAATCTCTAGAAGTTAAAGGATTTCTAGGTGAACAAATTGTTATTAGAATTATGGGTTGGTGTATATATGATGCATGTTTGTGTTGATTTATATCAAATAGTTTATGTTTTGAATGGTAATGGTGTATATATTTTGGATTATAATGGTATATAATGCCTATGTTTAAATAAAGGATTGTTTGTTGAAATAAATGCTCAATGGTTGAAATATAAGGCCTATGTGTTGAAATAAAGGCTTGTTGAATGTTATATAATGCCAATTTGTTTGAAAGAAAGGCTTGAATTATACAGGTTTATGGTATTATTTCCAAAAAAAAAAAATTCTAAAAAATAAGGAATAGGCAGCGCTTTTAAACAAAAAACGCTTCCAAAATTCTGATTTTTAAAAAAGTGCTTTTAAAAAGCAAATTTTACGTGAAGAAAAGAAAACGCTTTTTAGATAAAGTGCTACCTATAATACACAATAGACAGTGCTTTTCACTAAAAGCGCTGCCTTAAAGTGAAATAAAAAATACATTAAACAGCGCTTTAAAAAGCGCTTTCTAAAGGGGGATAATATAAAGCGTTTTTTCCTGAAAAAGCGCTGCCTAAAGATGCCAAAAGAAAGCATAAAAGGCCTGAAAAAGCGCTGCTAAAGGCCCACTTTAGAAAGCGCTTTTTTCAAGGTAAAGCGCTGCCTAAAGTAGGCCTTTAGCAGCATTTTTGCATAAAAAAAAGCGATGTCTTTACCTACAGCAGCGCCACCTTAGGCAGCGCTTTTAAGCGCTGTTAAAGACAAAAAAAACGTTGTCTTTTCCATTCCTTGGCATAGTGGCGTCTGCAGAGCCATATCACTCTTCGACTTTTCTGCAGCTCTTTCAACCATCATTTGTTCATGAGACTCAAGCGTCCGTTGAAGCTCTTCTTTCATCAATACTGACAAGTCTTTCGACTCTTCTATGGCTACTACCACGTGGTCGAACTTTGGAGCCAATGACCTCAAGATCTTTGCAGCAACTGATCTTGATGTCACACCTCTCCACATACCATGATTTGATTCATCAGCTTTGTAACTCTGGTGAAGAAATCTGTTATAGTTTTATAGTTTTCCATCTGAAGCAACTCATAGGTTCTCTTGTGAGTTTGTAACCTCACCTCTTTCACATTCTCTGCGCCTCCAAACGACTTTTCAATAATCTCCCACGCTTCCTTTGCTGACTCTACATTACTAATCTTTTCAAAGTTATCTGAATCGACACACTGATGGATTATAAAGAGAGCTTTATAATCTTTCTTCTTCAATTCTTTGTGTGCAGGCTTTTCTTGATCTATCTGGTTCTGTACAAGCGGTGTTACTCCTTCCTTTATAAGATCCCAAGGATCTTGATAACAAAAAACCACATTAATCTGCTTGCACCAATTCTCATAATTATCTTTCTTGAGAATCGGATGGCTCGCCGGAAAGTGTCAGTTCGGATGATTCATCGCCATCACGATTTTCCTTTCTTGAATCGCATCTGGAGCTCTAGACACCAGATGTTGGAATTAACCCAAAACCTTTTGAGAATTCCTATTCAATCTTGATCTCAAGATTGTTAACAATCACACGCAATGACAACGAAAAGAAAAATTGAGAAAGAAAGAAAGAAAAAGAAATAGTAGCGTTGAAGAAGAAGATGAAAAACTACAGAAATCTTTCTACCCACAAACTGTGGAAACTTTTAATATTCACTTGCAACTGCAAATTGTGAATTATCAAACTTGATTATTACAATGATAAGGGTTCCTCCCTATTTATAGATTTAGGTTAACTTGCATCTCAAGCTAAAGCCCAAATTATAAAAGCGCAAAAATATCTAATCTAATCTTTCTAAATCAAATTTGATCTTTCTAAATCAATGAATTAAAAATGTACAAATCTCATATAAAAGTGTTGTTGTCTTGGAAATAGATTCCAGCATGCATAATGCAAGGTCACTTCCGTTTCGGAGTGTTAGGTTAATCATTTAGATTAGAAGTTTGTTATAGATTGGCTGCGCGTGTCTGTTTTGTAATTTTAGTTAGAAAAAATAATTGAAAAGTCATGAATGTACAAAAATGTGTTTTTTTAAATTCAAAATTTTACTAAAAAGACACATGCTATATCTTTGCACTAGTAAATGAATGCTTTTAAATCATCGATGCTAAACCAACATTAAAAGAGTTTGAGCCATGTTGTATATAGACATTGATGAAAATACACAAATGATAAATGAAATTGTGATTAACCTATTGATAGAATTAATAAATGCAATTCATATAGAGGAAAATGAGAGACATATCTAAGCTAAAACACTCACAGGGCAGCTCTCCTTTGGCAAGTGAATTTCAATAGCTTCAAGTCAAATGAAATAAAACCATCATCACCTGCCAATAGAGAAACGCCCTTTGACTGATTTGCTTATTGAAATATATACATTACTTCCTCTCACTCTTGCTCTCTCTAATGTATCTTGTTTTCATATATGTGTATGACACTCCCAACAAAATATATAGGCTAATACTCGATGGTTTTATGCGTTGGATATACTGCTATTGAATGCTACTGTTTTCCCTTATTCTAAACTATGGCATATGCTTATTAAACCAAGGTATCATATATAGTTTCAAAATTATTTTTTTCCATTAAGATTCTCGCTTTAATTTCAAGTTATGCTTTGGGAAATAGAAACCCAATATACCCCCCTACCTGATGTTTTTGTAAGAATGAAGTCATTCTTTCAAAGTAATAAAGCTTTCGATATGATAAAAAAATATTTTGTCCACAGCTTTTGTTTTCCACTTCTTTAAAGTACAAAAGAATTTGAAATGGGAGGATGGACCAAAAATATGCTTTCTGAGTTGTGACTTTTAGCTATTATGAATAGACCAATTAATGAGCATGTATCAAAAGTGGGAGCTTCTTCGGTGAAGTCACTAAAATGACTTCTTTGATGAAGTCATTAATCCTTCATTTGAAGACTAGGTATTAATTGATGGTTTTGTATTTGGGAATTGTATTTTGCTCTTGTAGTACTAAGTAGTGTAATGCTCTGTTTGGGAACTCATCTTTCCAAACACAAACCATTGTTTGCTTGCGTGAGTTTTTGTTTGCTTGCTTTTAACCAAATTAAAAATATGATAAACTGTGTTTTTGTTTCTTGCAGTGTAGATGCATGTTCTTGGCACCAATGATGTTGATGGAATTGACATTGCCCTCGGAAAATGTATTATGCATGATCACAAAAGCGACATTACATGTTATCTAGCTTTGATTGCAATGCACAAAGTTATAATGTTAGTGTTGAGGATTTGAGGATTCTTCGTGATACCGTGATCTTTTTCTATCCCTTTTTCTATACACAAAAGTGACATTACATGTTATCTAGTTTTGATTGTAATATGGACAAAAGTTATATTGTTAATGTTGATGATTCTTCTTGTTACCATGATTTGTTTCTACCCGTTTTTCTATACTGTTTAGTTATTTGAAATTTCTATCCCTTTGAAAATATATTGTTTTGATTTCTTTTGCTAACACAATTGAAGTACAAAAAAAAATTCTTGACCAAAATATCGCCAAAGTATGCCACAATTGAAAATATCATGATTAATAGAACGAATTTAAAATATATGATTTTTTTTCGTAAAATTTGAGTCTTAAAAATCAGTTTAAAAAAATAACCGCCTTTTAAATAAATTAAAACCGAATTTTATCCAATTTTAAAATTAATCCGGTTTAAAAAGAAAAAAACAATTTTTATCCAAATTTATAAATAACTAGTTTAAAACTGGTTTTTAAAATAACGGGTTAAAAATCGGATTTGTAAAAAAAACCGTTTATGTAACCATAACCAAATTAATAACCGGTTTCATAACCAATTTTGATTAAAATATAGTTATGGTTATTAATCCAAACCATTTAAATAGTTTAAAAATAAATATGATTGTGTTTTTAAAATTAGCCAATCTTGCACACCCCTAACAAAATGCAATACTACATCTCTAGGATAAACGTTTTTAAAAGGAAGGCGTCTTTCCTATTGGTTTTAGTTAGAAAAAATAACTTGAAGGTCATTTATGGTAAATCAATATTATAAGAGTTTAAGCAATGTTATATATAGGCACATATGAAACCAATCACATGATATAAATGAAACAAGTGAAATTAACCTATTGAAAGAATTAATAAATGCAATTCACAGAGTGGAAAATGAGAGACATATCTAAGCTAAAACACTCACAGGGCAGCTCTCCTTTGGCAAGTGAAATTATATACCTTTATGTCAAATGAAATAAAACCATCATCACCTGCCAATAGAGAAACGCTCTTTGACTGATTTGCTTATTAAAATATATACATTACTTCCTCTCACTCTTACTCTCTAATGCATTTTGTTTTCATATAAGTGTATGACACTCCTAACAAATTATATAGGCCAATATGGTTTTATGCTTTGGATATACTTCTATTAAATGCTACTACTGTTTCCCCTTATTCTAAACTATGGGATATGCTTAGTGGAGCTAGATATCATATATAGTTTCAAAAAAAAGAATTTCCATTAAGATTCTCTCTTTATTTTCAAGTTAAGCTTTTGGAGATTGAAAAAATTAAAAAATGCAATTCATATAGAGGAAAATGAGAGACATATCTAAGCTAAAACACTCACAGGGCAGCTCTCCTTTGGCAACTGAATTTCAATAGCTTCAAGTCAAATGAAATAAAACCATCATCACCTGCCAATAGAGAAACGCCCTTTGACTGATTTGCTTATTGAAATATATACATTACTTCCTCTCACTCTTGCTCTCTCTAATGTATCTTGTTTTCATATATGTGTATGACACTCCCAACAAAATATATAGGCTAATACTCGATGGTTTTATGCGTTGGATATACTGCTATTGAATGCTACTGTTTTCCCTTATTCTAAACTATGGCATATGCTTATTAAACCAAGATATCATATATAGTTTCAAAATTATTTTTTTCCATTAAGATTCTCGCTTTAATTTCAAGTTATGCTTTGGGAAATAGAATCCCAATATACCCCACTACCTGATGTTTTTGTAAGAATGAAGTCATTCTTTCAAAGTAATAAAGCTTTCGATATGATAAAAAAATATTTTGTCCACAGCTTTTGTTTTCCACTTCTTTAAAGTACAAAAGAATTTGAAATGGGAGGATGGACCAAAAATATGCTTGCTGAGTTGTGACTTTTAGCTATTATGAATAGACCAATTAATGAGCATGTATCAAAAGTGGGCCAAAGAAAAACAATTGTTTTGGATATCCTTGGCATAAGCCTCAAGTATATGCCAATGTTTCACAATTTGTTTATTCTATCATCTTTACTATAAAAGTTTTCTAAAGTGCCACACAAACCAATGGCAATTCATGGCAGCCACGAGCACTTGGTCAATTTGAGAAGTCAATGAATAACCAATGCAGCAATAGGGCTACTCACTCTTGGCAAGTAAAAAGTTTGTATATAAATTTCTAAAGGAGAGTTGCTTTAAGGCTTCTTTAACTTAATCTCTAGACCGTTAGTTTAAGTTGGTCAACAACCATGAATTACAAATACACTTTATCAATGTAATGCGCTATTGTATAAGGATGAAATATTGTCGAGATAACCAAGAACATGAATGAAGGGACCCCTCCCCAAGTTGAGTTTCAACAATGTTTCCAAAAATGATATATAATTTAACAATTCTATAAATGGTTGGAATTAAGTCAAAACTTTGAGTAATTTTGAACTAATCTTAATGAACATGATTCAATCAACTTATCGAAATCTCTTGTTCTTCACGTTTTACTTGAGTATATCAATCACACATTGATTGCAAGAATGATTCTGCGCAGCAATTGTTAATGGAAGAAGAAGAAAGAAAATTTAATAAGAAATAAGATTAGAAGTTTGACAAAATAGGGAAAGAGAAGAATGATTTGTACAGAGTAACTCTCTGCTCTAAAACTGAGAAAATATTATTCAACTGTACAACTACAGTTTTTGTTGTGTGTTACAATATTATTCTCTATTCTTCTTACTCAAAATAGGGGCTACTCCCTCTATTTATAATAAAGCTACCTTACCCCCTAAGGTAAAACCCAAAATTACAAAAGCCCAAAATTTCTATTTTGGTCTAAGGCGAAATCCTGTGTCAAGCAACCTGCTTCGACACTTCAACATTTAACACAACTCGACACACACTCACACTAGGCTAATTTCGACACATCCTTATTTCTGTCGAGCTACACTTGGTAAAGAAAGCATAAAAATTGGCACATGTGTGTCGATTTCACCGACCTTAACACCACATACCCAAAGTATTTGTACCCTTTACCTAATATAGATCGTCTGATCAACGGGACTTTGGGCTACAAAACACATAGTGTCATGTACGTATAATTTGGATACAACAAGATTAAGATGGATCTCTTGGATTCTCCCAAGAAAACATTCATATCCAATCATTGTAACTATTATTATAATGATATTTCCTTAGGGATTAAGAACACATATGCTACCTATCAGAGAGTCATGGATGCAGTGTTGTCAAAATAAATAGTGCGAAACCTAGATGTGTATATTAATGATATGATAGTGAAGACTTCAGAATGAGAGAGTCATAGTTAGTCATGAATTACAACATGCATTTAAATCACTTGAAATGTTAATTCAACACGCAAGCAAAAAAATTCCTTGGTTTCATGCTGACCAAAAGAGGCATTTAGGTAAACCTTGACTAGTGTTAAGCCATCATTGATATGTGGAATCCCTATAATGTTAAGAAGGTTGAATAACTAACAGGTCGCCTAGCCTCCCTATCTCGTTTTCTTTCTTATGCATGTAATAAGGCTCTCCACTTCTTCACTTGATGAAGAAGAAAAAGGACTGGTTCAAATGGACATGTGAATGTGAGGAGGAATTCTCAAACTTAAAAATGTTCCTAGCACGCCACCCATTATGAAGTGTTTGATAGTAGGTTCGCCCTTATTTCTTTACTTATTTGTTACAAACCCCCTTATGTCTTTATTTAGTTCGTGGTTAGCCCTTGTAAAATTCCAGTTCAATTCAGGATCAGGATGGTGTAAAATCTCAACTTGGCTCATGGCCAGCCTGTGTAACACCCTGGTTCATTTTGGAGGATAACCATTTCAAAACCCCGCAATGGTTTGAGATAAGTCCGTATAAAATCTTGTTTTAGCTTGGGGGGAAACTGCTTCAAGTTCTTGTCTGGAATAAAGACTAACAACTTGAGGTCGTTGTTCTTTGTTTGGTTGGAGGTTAAGTTAAAACTTCATTTTTCCTTGTATAAGGGGGTTCGTAAGCTCGACTTAATAAAATCTTATAAGCATTACCAGTTACTCACAAGATAAAGTCTTAGGGAAATGATTAACTCCCTTCATTTAGACCGAACCTCTATAAATTCTTGTGTCTTCTCTCTTCCTTTGTCTTTTTATTTTTCGCATATTTTCTTTCCATTGATTTTCCGTGGCATTATCCAAATGTTTTCATAAAAATGTTTTTGACCTTTTAAAATGAAAATAGTTTTGTTTAAAACAATATTTTTTCAAACGCCATAAATTTACAACCTCCCTCTATCGTGTCGAGTTACATGTCCAACAAGTGGCACTAGAGCCTAACTCCTGTTCAAAGACTAATCGTCTCAGGAGGAAGATGACTTCCAACACTCTTTTGAAATTGATTTCAAGACTAAGAATTTTCTAGTAATGTCTTTAGATGATAGTAAACTTCTTTATGTTTATAATTGCAAATATGCCAAGGAAATGTTGGATACTCTTGAAATTATAGACGGAGTTTCTGCGAGTAAATTGCACAGTGATATATCTTGGTTCCTCTTTCCAATCAAGAGTACTCCAGCCCCCTTATGAAACTCAAGTTACTCATAAAACAAGATGACCAACGCAAGACTGAAATTGGACTATGCCTTTGGTATAAAACCAAAAGAATTGCTACTATTGTAGTGCTCCTAGAGCCAATTTCCCCACTTCAAAAGAAAGATTATTACGTTAGCTTTCTAACGCAACTGAAGACACCTCAAACGAACTTACGAAATTCGAGTTACACATGAAATACAATGGTCAATCCCTTTCTATGTTTTTGCACCCCAAATTTTGCCCTTTGGATTCTAACCTCAACTGAATGATGTTTGCATTCATATGCATTCGTCATGGCGCTAATCATGCACTGCATTGGACTTCTAAGACATGTGATCACATTGTATTTCTTGCAGTTTAAAGCTTTCTTTATTTTAGAGGATGTGGATACCTAGGTTCTTTGAAGAATTCAGAGCCAAACAGACAATCATCAAAGTCTTCAAGCATTTATTTTTCTCAACAGATAGTTTGACTATATCAGAATCAAGAACAGAGAGCACAAAGTTCATATGATTTGTTCCAGACAAGTTATCTATCATGTTTCAGGCATTATTCAAGGGAATTATCAGTGGCTAAGATTCAGATGCGAAGCCAGGCTCAAAACAAGTTGCAATAGGGCAATTTTCTCTTTTTTTCCTTCCTGTAACCGGTTACATCAAGTGATTTTTGCCAAGAATAGTAGGTTTTTCGCATTGTAGCAGTTTCACTCAAATTCATTTTCACTTGGATTCACTGTTGCATCAGTAGAATGATCTAGAGCATTGCAATTCTAACTAACTACATACCACATTTAAAACCTCATTCCATACCCAATTCAAATGATTTCCACTTCTAATTCCAAACATAAAAATCCATTCCTCAGTCAAAACCAATTTTCAAACCTAATTTTCATTCCATACCTAGACCATATTAAAGCAAATTTGCTCCATTCCAAGAGAGCACTAATCATTTTCTGCATAATTTCTGAATTTACTCTCAATTCTCTCTCATTTTGTGCAGAACTTTTCACTCCCTTTTTCACTCTCCATTTTCATCTTCTCCCTAACCTCACCAAAGCTATACCCTTAGAGTTAACAAATTCTTCATTGGAATTTGTTAATCCTTAAGATAAACCTTCATCGCATTGCCTATCCATTGATTGATTCTGTAGTAGATTCTGATTTGGATCTAGATTTGAATTTTTAAAGCAATTTATTGAAGTGATTTTGAAGCAATTCTATCTTATTGTATTGTTCTTCAGCTTTTCTTGTGAAGAATCTCTTAGATCTCTGGTTTTCTTAGCTTGATTCATCAATTTCTGTTTGCAACAATTACCAAAGAAAATCTCAGCTTTGTAGGTTGGTAATTCCTATATCCAAACTTATTTTAGCTTATTTTGCAACTTTCCAATGTAGATCATTGTAGTTTTTGTGTGGTTTGATCCATTGATTCAATTGCTTGATGTTTTTTATGTTTGATTGATTCAATAAGTGTTTATTTACTCATGATTGTTGTAATTTTCGTGTACAATTGCATGCCTTAACATGTTGCATTTGATCATTGAATTGATGCTGGAAAAGTGATTTTGAAAATTAATTTTATGTTGTTTCTACAGGTGTAACCGGTTACTGCATCTGGTGTAACCGGTTACGCCCTATTTTCTGCGCCCAGGATGTTGAGTCGTACATGGTGTAACCGGTTACACCATATCAGGTAACCGGTTACACCTGATGCAGAATGTGTTTTTGGATTATTTATGACTTTGTTTTGATTTCCTTTCCACTTTGAACCTTCATGACTTGATATGTTTGCTATTTGTGGAATTTTCTAGAGCTGTTTAGCCTCCCTTTGCATAACGTTTGTGAATCTTTGATACATGATTGTCGATTATGTGTTATTCGAATTCTTGACACATGTTCATGATGCTTAATTATTTATACGTTGACACTTGCTTGTTGTTAATGCATGTTTATTGCATGTTTTCATCCATTGATTGTTGTTGATACATGCTCGTACGCATTGTCGATTGCTTGCTCTTGATGCATGTTCATATTGGTTGATTTAATTTTGTGATACATGTTTGCATGCTTTGTTTGATCTTGCATAACACATGTTCATGTTAATTCATGTTTGACCTTTGTTGAATGCACTCATGCTGCTGATACATACGTCGTTGTCCTGTTCATGCGCTATTAATTACTGCCATTCTGTTGTTGCTGCATACATGCCTGTTTTGAAAATATGCGTTGTTAAATGTTGTTGTGTCGTTGCTGGAAATACATTGTTGTTCTGATTGAGGCCCTGTCGTATGCTGTTGTTTGTGTTTTTCTTGGTTTTTTGCTTGCTCTTGCACGTTCCCTTAGGATTTCCTAGTCCAACTTAATTTTTAATTAAGATTGGAGTAGGATAGACATTAGGTTGTTAATCCAAGCATGACAACATTAGGGTAGCTTCTCCCTAATCCCAACCTTAGGTCCATCTTGCATGACAACATTAGGATAAAATCGTCTTCTAATCCTAACCTTAGGACCACATTGCATGATAACATCTAGGGCCAAGTCTCCCTTAGACTTTGCGCTGTGTCCTTCTCTTCTCTCTCTTAATCAACTCAAGACACTTAATAAATACAATGTGTATAGTGCGTCACGAGCCTTAAGTACATGGGAAAAGATGAGTGAGAGTCTTTCCTTACCTCTTCTTAGAGTATGATGTAGCGAGACGTTTGGATTGTTTGTACAAAGTATTTTCTCCTATCGTTATAGACTTTAGTACGATATACATCGTAAACCAATTCAATTCACTTCTTTAAAACACTTCAACAAATTCAAATCGTTTTCCTTCAGGATTTTCTCCTCTCCTTTTCAGAAACGGCGTGTTATTTCCATTTTACCGCAAACAGGGAACGCATAAGACTCCCGACAACGAGCGACAAACAACTAAACTGCTAGAGCATGAACGTTAGCATTGTCCATAAAAAACACTAAGAAACCTGTGGTCCCACGAACTACGGACGCTCTGATGTCTCATCCCTGTTGGGAATACATAGGCACAAGGGTCCCAATCCTTCTTAAGCAACCTTCCCTTTCACCCGTAGTCCTCTAAACTACGTTGATTCTGACTTTCGCATTGCACGAGGGAATACGTAGGCATAGGATTACGAGATCCTATAGAGTCCCCTTTTGTTTTTTCCATTTTTGTTTCTGCATTCCTTTAGTAAGTAAGCTTTAGATATAAACACCCTTTGATTAGAACTACAAGAGTGGATACCGTTGAGTACAACAAACGCGAGGGGTGCTAATACCTTCCTCTTGCGTAATCGACTCCTGAACCCCGAATTTGGTTGCGAGACCATGTTCTTTCCCTTTTGAGGTTTTCTCGATGTTTTCCTTTCCCCGTTGGGAGAAATAAAGTTCGATGGAGACTCTGTGTCTTCGCCGATTATTTTTAGCGGTAGCAACATATGTCTGTATGCAATTTTCTATGTTTTTCTCCCAACTGAACAGATCCAAAGCTGGCCTATTTGAGTCTCAACCGCCCCAATACGCACAGATAAATATAAATATGAAAAATATGAATCAAACATCAGAAATTCAACATTTTATCACATCAAACATCACAAATTCAACACTGTATCACATCAACATCACATAATCAACATTTATACTCTCGCCTTATCATAAGGTATCCACATATATCAATTCATCCTTCGCTTTATCACAATGCATCAACACAATATATCATCAATTCAAAATCTAACATCAACAGGATATAGAATAAAATCAAATTATATTAATTTCCTTAGAAAGGTTTTGCTCAAACCTTTAATGACCTTAAACATCATCAAAGAGGAAAGAGAAAGACGAGGAGGAAGGAGGGTAAAGAATCGTCATTATCCATCTGTTTAAACACCCATACATGAATAATCCCCCTCTTACCTCGAATTTGCAGTAACGATAAAGTTTTTCTTTTATGTTTTTCCAACCAAAAACATGTACTGACTAAAACTCCCTATCAACTCCTCTAGGTAAATAAAACCCTAATCCTTATTTTAATATTTCTCTTTAATCAACTTATCTTTCACTATTTCAACCTTTAGCCTCAATTTTTACTATATTTATATTTTCTCCCCCAAAATCAATTATCTCACATTTTCAATTATTTCTATTACTATTAAATAACTAAAAATTCAACCAAAAATCTAATAACTTCCAAAAATACTAAATAAATCAATTAAAACACTCTAACACTCAAATAAAATAAATTAAAGCATTTTAAAATCAATTACGATAACTAAATAAAAAATAGGGGTGTTACAAAGTCTCCTTTAAAAAATTTAAAACTTATATTTGACTATCGTCTAGTTAGGTAGACACACAGTTCAAAGAAAAGTTTGATCTTAAGAATTAAACATCTTATATTGTGAAATTGAGAAGTAGGAATATATCCATATTTATGGATATTAACCGTCAGAAGAAGAAGTTAGAGAGTGTGTGTGTGTGTGTGTGAGAGAGAGAGAGAGATAGAGAGAGAGATGTGTTAAAAAAAGAAAATAGAAAAAATGAGAACAATGAGGAAAAGAAAATAGTTAGTGTGGAAAAAAAATAAAGAAAATGAAACTCCCTGTTATGCTAAGATGGCATACCCTTACTTAAAGAAGAAATATGAGTGTGAAGGACAATTTCAAAAAGTCATAGTGATATTTACAAAACTACATGTCAACATTTCTTTTTTTGTAGTTTTGGATCCAATGTCAGCTTATGCAAAAATTTTGAAGGTTTTTTTTACTAGAGAAAGCTACATGACGATGATGATGTGGCGTGGCGTTAAATGAAGAATGGAATGCCATCATCCAATGAAAGCTTCCATCATAACTAATAGAGCCTAGATAGTTTTACACTACCTTGTACAATTGTTCAATTTTACAACTGTGAAGATAAGTGTGGGAAATTCACTATGTGACATGGGGCTGTATCAAAATAATGTCCCTCTCCATGATGAAGAAGTTAGATTGTGAGGATGACAAACCCATAACTATGCCAGTTAAGAGATTTGTTACATATCATTATCATGTAATGGAAAATGTGTTAGTGAGGTCAATGAATGATTTTGTGTACATGTCAATTCTCAAAATATATTTTGTAGATGTACGTATTGAGAGGTTGGCCAGGTAAAAGTGTTGTGATAGGAATGAATCGGATCCCATAAGTGATGATGGGGATGTGTTAGTTAACAGAGATAATTTTGGGCCTAAACAGTGGAGGGTATATGTGAGAAATAATAGGAAAGAGAAGTAATTGGATAATTGACCCATTAAATTAGTACTCCCCAAATAAATAGGAGTGGACTCAATCAGTTAGTTAGTATTTCCTAAATAAATATGAGTTATAGTATGTAGTATTCCTCATATAAATATGAGTGTATGGGGCAGTAGCTATGGAGGTTATTATTTTTCTATTTTTTCATATTAGGGTTGTGAAGTGAGATAATTATTTTCTCTGAATGAGGAGCAGTATCTCTGGACTTACTTTCGTTTACAACCCTCAAAAATAAAGTTCCCCAGTGAAGTCGTCAATTCTGTTGCGGTGAAAATCGGATAACAAATTATTAATTAATTTGCATTATTTTCTTTTACAACCGACTTTGATTTATCCAAAGGAAAGGTTCAAGATCGTTAAAAAAACCTAAAGGAGGGAGATTTAAGGTTCGGGGGTTTGAAGAGGGGTTTGTGGTTCTGACGTGTGGGTTATGATTTGTGTTGTTCACGATTTGAAGATGGATTCGTGAGGTAGTGGGTTTGAGTTGAATGAAAAGACGAAGGGCGTGTGAGATTTGAAGATGATGGTTCGTTTTGAGTGTGGTTGTGAAGATTTGGAGGAAGAAGAGGGTTGTGAACGGTGGTGGTAGAATGGTTGTTGTGTTACTGTTGTTGTTGAAAGAAAAGAGATGGAGAAGGATCAAGATTTGAGGAATTTGGTTTGTGCAGAGTTTTTTCTTTATGTTGTTATTGCTCTCCCCCCCCCCTCAAAATCGTTCCTCTCCTCTTTTAAAACCATCCCCAAACTTCTTCATTAAGTTTTGGTTTTTGTCTTGTTATGGTTGAGTAATTGTTTTCATTGTGCAGGTGATCTGTGATGCAGAGGTTTGTTTGCAGGAAGTAGCAGAGAGTTGGATGGAAGTGCTGTGTGTAGGTTGTACGATGGTGGGGACCGGTTTTGGTGTGTAGCACAATTTTTGTGGAGTTTTGGTGTGGCAAAGTTTGTAGGATAGACTGGTTTAACGAGCTTTGTTGTGCCCTGTCCTTGTTTCAGCAGACTTGGAAGTGATATGTCCCTTTCGATTGCAGAACTTTGTGTTTGGTTTGCAGGATAGTGTAACGCGTGAGAGAGAGAGAGGCTCTTTGGACCATGGACTTTTTTGATGATTTTTTTTTATATAAACTTAAGTTAAATCTAATTCTAAACCCAAATTGAAAATTAAAATTAAAATCTAACTAAAATTTAAATGTAAGATTAAAATGGAATTGAATAATAACTAAACTAAATTTAAAGTAATACTAATTCAATTAGAAATAAAATTTAAAAGAAACTAAATTAAAGTTTATAATTAAAAATAAATAATTGGAAATGGACTAGCTGAATATAAACTAAAAATTATTAAGTTAAAAATTAAACTAAACAAATCCTAAAAAAGGAATAATTATAAAAAACAAGAGTGACATGGAGGAAAAAAACACGATCAATGATATGCTTTAACTAAAAGAAAAGTGAAGAGGTCGACTTATGATCGAGCGAATCTGAGGGTAAAATTTGGGGTGCAACAAACACAAAATGAGGTTCTTATCACTCACACAACAATCTTGCAAACAAAAGACTAAATTATGCATACATCCACAAATTCACATTGAAAATACAAAGGCAAGAATCACAAGGGCTTTTCAAGGTTGTAGCGTGGTCGGGTAAACAAACAAGGGGCAATTTCTAAAGGTAATTGAAACAAAAACTTGCCTAAACCTAAGGGAGTGAAAACTCACAAAGATTCACACACAAAATTTCAATCGAACTTCTTCTTTCATCCCAAGTGCTACACAACACACAATACTTATTTAGCACAATTATTGAAACTCTTTTTCTTTATTTTTTCTTTCTTTTTCTCTTTCACAAATTTTTCTTTTTTTTTTCTTTTCTTTTTCAATCCTCATAGAATCCAACCAATGAGTATTCAATCATCCTCTCCCCAACTTGAATTCAACCGCACTATCATGTGAATACTCCCTACTTTCTAAGGCAAGGAAAAAATCCATACAACAACACAAAATTGAGGTCCAAGAAAAAACAAAATCCATTCAAAAATAAGTGAACTAAATACTCATAGACAAGCATTAAGTTCAAATAAAAACATGGATCAAAAAGCTCAAAGGGGTTACGAAAGATCACACGCTCACAAGGTGAATTGACTATTTGGCTAAGGTGGTTGTGCTCAAAATGAAACAAATGCCTTGATCCTTTTCATGCGTTCATATACACAACATAAACAACAGATTCAACATAATAAAATCCAGTTAGAACAAGAATGTTGGAACTCCGAGCATATATGAACAATGGAAGGCTTCCTCACAAAAAGGTTGGGAACTAAAGTGATTCACACAAGAACAAGTATACAAAAGAATGAATGGCATGGAAGTTGTAAAAAGCCTAAGTATCATGAATATAATAAAGTCAAGAAAGCGATAAATACATACCTCAGACGTGTACAAAACATAACAAAATCATTACCATACATCCGCAAGTTGAAACGATCAAACTTGGAACATCACCAAATTTCCGCAAGCTACTCAAAACAAGCTCATTGACAAACAAAAAGACCATTAATATAAACAAACTGAAAAAAACCGGAAAAAATTAATTAAACAAGTTGTAAAGTGAAGATTTGAGAATTTTACGAACAATCCGCGAACAACTTGTTTAATAAAAGTTCACCACACTACCTAAGCTAAACAACAACAAAAGAAAGTAATAAAACATGCTTGTTTTACGTTGTAAGCTCGACGCCTTTACGGTGCTTAGCTAGCAACATCCCCTCTTCATGCCATGGTGATGCCTCACCGTGCAACCAAAAGCAAGCGACCTAACCAAACACTTGAACAAACGTTAAAATATACAAGTATTAATATAAACAAGTGAAAATATACAATATGTACGATATCTACAAAACTCAAAAACAACGAAACTATCGCAATGCGATTCAATAAAAACACCAATCCCCGGAAACGGCGCCATTTTGTTGGAGCACGGAATAGCGCAAGCAAACAAAAAGATTTGGAATTATTTTTCCGGGAATTATCGTGTCCATAGAGATCGGTGCTACTGAACTTCCGTTCGACAATTTAATTGTTAATGAGTTTGGGTTTTAAATGGTTTGAATTAAATGCGGAAAAGTAAATATGAACATAAAAAGAGTACATTCTTTGAAGAGAAGAAACCTATCAAGCATGAATATACACTACTCAGAACAAACGTAAACCTATCGATCGGTCGCATTCAACATACAATACTCATCAAAATCAGCATGTATCGGTCACAACAGTGTCCATCTCTGGCACACTGAGCTGAGAGAGCAACCGTATCACTCTCGTCGTCACTCTCGCGCACGACGCCTCGAAACACGGAAGACATTAAGTTCCGACACCATAAAGATTATTATCTAAATATATCTCTAGCATCTAGACAATAGATATCCATCCTTAATTAAGATTCGTGATGTTTATCTCTAACATAACACAAATCCAAACATAAATGCAAAAAGATCAAGGAAGACATCGATAATGATTTGTAAAACATATATATTATACAACCATGATCAATACATGTACATAGGTTTAGAGTAACAATACAAACATAACCCAACAAATAGAGAAATACATAGAGAAGAAATGGAGAAAAACCAAACATTTCATGAGTTGTCGGCTCCGATTGATGAAGGATTCGACTCCGGATCATCCTAATGCATGCTCCAATGTGTTTTCTAGCCTAATTCTACTCAAAAAACGCTATTGGATGGATTTGGAACCAAAAATATCAAAACCCATCCCTAAAAATTGTGTTTTTGGGCCTTTAATGGAGTTTCTGTCCGCCCAGTTTCGCCCGGCGGAATTCTGGGTCGCCCGGCGGCGAAAGGCGGTTTATTTTTGCAAGTTCCAGTGCTTTGACACTGTTGCGTCTTATGAGTTTCGCCCGGCGGAATTTTGGCTTCGCCCGGTGCTTTTGAAGTTTCGCCCGGCGGAATTTTCGCCCGGTGCAGCAGAGGCGAATCACACCAGAAAATTCTGCACTGTTTTATTCGTAACTTTTGAACCGTAACTCCGATTGACGCACGGTTTGAAGCGTTGGAAAGCTTATTCAATGCTCTTTATGAATATGGCAAGATCCCATTGCTGGAATACCTGTAAAAATAAATGAAAATCAATTAAACTCAATGATATTTACACGATACGCAATATATACACTAAAACGTAAACTATACGCATTTACAAACAAAGCGGGGTTTATTCGTTTAATATTTAACAAAAAGTATCAATAAATGCAACAAAACTTATATACAAAAATAGGTACATTTTGCACTTATCAAGCTCTCAGCGAATGCCTATCCAACACTGGTTCGCTGCCCCATTCGCAGTGCGAACGTCTGGCGAACCATGGCAGAACCAAAACAAGCTAAAGTTCGTAGTGCGAACCTCTGGCGAATGTTCGCCTTCACCTTCGCCGTGCGAACATCCAGCGAGTGCTCGATTTCCCCTTCGCTAGGGGATTCGCAGTGCGAATCTGGAAAATTGCAGAAATTCTGCAGCGTAACAGCTGAGTTCCCTTGGGTTCAAAACCACCCCAAAACATACCCACACATCCAACAATCAAATACAGATGATTCTACACTGATATAGCCTATACTACTCAGTTTGTAACACATTTCAACCGTTAAATTCAAGATTTTGCAAGATTATCCATTTTCTTACTATTCTAACCTAGGTTCTAGAATCCAAGAAAATCTAAAACAAAAGTTTCTATCTATAACCCACCTTGTATAGATGATGAAGATGAAGATTGATGATTTGATGAAGAATGAGCGATGGTTGATGATCTTGTGTTCTTGAGCTTTTCTCCTCTTCTTTCCTTTCCTTTCCTTTCTCTCCCACTTCTTTCTATCTTTTTCCTCTTTTGCTCCTAAGTATGGAAATAGAGTGGAAAGGAAAATGATATAGTAAAATATCATCAATTAGTAACACTACTAATTGTCCAAATAGTCTCTAAAGCTCCAACACTTAAAACCTCCGAGTCAGATAATATTAATTGGGTCGGCTCTCAGCTCATCAGTTTACTCTAATTATTTTATCAAATAAATTTTCGGGGTAAACCGGATCCCAGTTGATCATACCAATATCATCCAGAGTAAAATAATTTACGGGGTATTACAGTATGTGTTACTTGTCCTAAATCCACAACAGGGTTAAGACTTTGTCCACAGTCATAAATAATATTTGTTTGCAGAAATCTGGTTTCACCTGTCAGAAGATCTATTTCCACCTGAGAAACAATTTTCATTTACTTCATTAATATGGCTTATGTGGCAATATCATATAAGTACTTTAATAATAACACTTGATTTGACATATATAAAAGAAACAAACTCATCTCACTAATTGCAACACCATAATTGTTGGGTTATTTTATTTTTTATCTAGTATTTGTACTTTTTATTATTATTTAGTAGTGTAATGGTGTGTACTTATAATAGAGTTACGAAGCGTTACTAACTATTATTATAACATCTATAGTGGTTAATTTAAGAGATGAGATTGAAGATTAGGTGTTGGTTGATTGAAGACTAGGTATTAATCGATGGTTTTGTATTTGGGAATTGTATTTTCCTCTTGTAGTACTAAGTAGTGTAATGCTCTGTTTGGGAACTCATCTTTCAAAACACAAAAGATTGTTTGCTTGCGTGAGTTTTTGTTTGCTTGCTTTTAACCAAATTAGAAATATGATAGACTGTGTTTTTGTTTCTTGCAGTGTAGATGCATGTTCTTGGCACCAATGATGTTGATGGAATTGACATTGCCCTCGGAAAATGTATTATGCATGATCACAAAAGCGACATTACATGTTATCTAGCTTTGATTGCAATGCACAAAGTTATAATGTTAGTGTTGAGGATTTGAGGATTCTTCTTGTTACCGTGATCTTTTTCTATCCCTTTTTCTATACACAAAAGTGACATTACATGTTATCTAGTTTTGATTGTAATATGCACAAAAGTTATATTGTTAATGTTGATGATTCTTCTTGTTACCATGATTTTTTTCTACCCGTTTTTCTATACTGTTTAGTTATTTGAAATTTCTATCCCTTTGAAAATATATTGTTTTGATTTCTTTTGCTAACACAATTGAAGTACAAAAAAAAATTCTTGACCAAAATATCGCCAAAGTATGCCACAATTGAAAATATCATGATTAATAGAACGAATTTAAAATATATGATTTTTTTTCGTAAAATTTGAGTCTTAAAAATCAGTTTTAAAAAATAACCGCCTTTTAAATAAATTAAAACCGAATTTTATCCAATTTTAAAATTAATCTGGTTTAAAAAGAAAAAAATAATTTTTATCCAAATTTATAAATAACTAGTTTAAAACTGGTTTTTAAAATAACGGGTTAAAAATCGGATTTGTAAAAAAAACCGTTTATGTAACCATAACCAAATTAATAACCGGTTTCATAACCAATTTTGATTAAAATATAGTTATGGTTATAAATCCAAACCATTTAAATAGTTTAAAAATAAATATGATTGTGTTTTTAAAATTAGCCAATCTTGCACACCCCTAACAAAATGCAATACTACATCTCTAGGATAAACGTTTTTAAAAGGAAGGCGTCTTTCCTATTGGTTTTAGTTAGAAAAAATAACTTGAAGGTCATTTATGGTAAGTCAATATTATAAGAGTTTAAGCAATGTTATATATAGGCACATATGAAACCAATCACATGATATAAATGAAACAAGTGAAATTAACCTATTGAAAGAATTAATAAATGCAATTCACATAGTGGAAAATGAGAGACATATCTAAGCTAAAACACTCACAGGGCAGCTCTCCTTTGGCAAGTGAAATTATATACCTTTATGTCAAATGAAATAAAACCATCATCACCTGCCAATAGAGAAACGCTCTTTGACTGATTTGCTTATTAAAATATATACATTACTTCCTCTCACTCTTACTCTCTAATGCATTTTGTTTTCATATAAGTGTATGACACTCCTAACAAATTATATAGGCCAATATGGTTTTATGCTTTGGATATACTTCTATTAAATGCTACTACTGTTTCCCCTTATTCTAAACTATGGGATATGCTTAGTGGAGCTAGATATCATATATAGTTTCAAAAAAAAGAATTTCCATTAAGATTCTCTCTTTATTTTCAAGTTAAGCTTTTGGAGATTGAAAAAATTAAAAAATGCAATTCATATAGAGGAAAATGAGAGACATATCTAAGCTAAAACACTCACAGGGCAGCTCTCCTTTGGCAACTGAATTTCAATAGCTTCAAGTCAAATGAAATAAAACCATCATCACCTGCCAATAGAGAAACGCCCTTTGACTGATTTGCTTATTGAAATATATACATTACTTCCTCTCACTCTTGCTCTCTCTAATGTATCTTGTTTTCATATATGTGTATGACACTCCCAACAAAATATATAGGCTAATACTCGATGGTTTTATGCGTTGGATATACTGCTATTGAATGCTACTGTTTTCCCTTATTCTAAACTATGGCATATGCTTATTAAACCAAGATATCATATATAGTTTCAAAATTATTTTTTTCCATTAAGATTCTCGCTTTAATTTCAAGTTATGCTTTGGGAAATAGAATCCCAATATACCCCACTACCTGATGTTTTTGTAAGAATGAAGTCATTCTTTCAAAGTAATAAAGCTTTCGATATGATAAAAAAATATTTTGTCCACAGCTTTTGTTTTCCACTTCTTTAAAGTACAAAAGAATTTGAAATGGGAGGATGGACCAAAAATATGCTTGCTGAGTTGTGACTTTTAGCTATTATGAATAGACCAATTAATGAGCATGTATCAAAAGTGGGCCAAAGAAAAACAATTGTTTTGGATATCCTTGGCATAAGCCTCAAGTATATGCCAATGTTTCACAATTTGTTTATTCTATCATCTTTACTATAAAAGTTTTCTAAAGTGTCACACAAACCAATGGCAATTCATGGCAGCCACGAGCACTTGGTCAATTTGAGAAGTCAATGAATAACCAATGCAGCAATAGGGCTACTCACTCTTGGCAAGTAAAAAGTTTGTATATAAATTTCTAAAGGAGAGTTGCTTTAAGGCTTCTTTAACTTAATCTCTAGACCGTTAGTTTAAGTTGGTCAACAACCATGAATTACAAATACACTTTATCAATGTAATGCACTATTGTATAAGGATGAAATATTGTCGAGATAACCAAGAACATGAATGAAGGGACCCCACCCCAAGTTGAGTTTCAACAATGTTTCCAAAAATGATATATAATTTAACAATTCTATAAATGGTTGGAATTAAGTCAAAACTTTGAGTAATTTTGAACTAATCTTAATGAACATGATTCAATCAACTTATCGAAATCTCTTGTTCTTCACGTTTTACTTGAGTGTATCAATCACACATTGATTGCAAGAATGATTCTGCGCAGCAATTGTTAATGGAAGAAGAAGAAAGAAAATTTAATAAGAAATAAGATTAGAAGTTTGACAAAATAGGGAAAGAGAAGAATGATTTGTACAGAGTAACTCTCTGCTCTAAAACTGAGAAAATATTATTCAACTGTACAACTACAGTTTTTGTTGTGTGTTACAGTATTATTCTCTATTCTTCTTACTCAAAATAGGGGTTACTCCCTCTATTTATAATAAAGCTACCTTACCCCCTAAGGTAAAACCCAAAATTACAAAAGCCCAAAATTTCTATTTTGGTCTAAGTCGAAATCCTGTGTCAAGCAACCTGCTTCGACACTTCAACATTTAACACAACTCGACACACACTCACACTAGGCTAATTTCGACACATCCTTATTTCTGTCGAGCTACACTTGGTAAAGAAAGCATAAAAAATGGCACATGTGTGTCGATTTCACCGACCTTAACGCCACATACCCAAAGTATTTGTACCCTTTACCTAATATAGATCGTCTGATCAACAGGACTTTGGGCTATAAAACACATAGTTTCATGTACGTATAATTCGGATACAACAAGATTAAGATGGATCTCTTGGATTCTCCCAAGAAAACATTCATATCCAATCATTGTAACTATTATTATAATGATATTTCCTTAGGGCTTAAGAACACATATGCTACCTATCAGAGAGTCATGAATGCAGTGTTGTCAAAATAAATAGTGCGAAACCTAGATGTGTATATTAATAATATGATAGTGAAGACTTCAGAATGAGAGAGTCATAGTTAGTCATGAATTACAACATGCATTTAAATCACTTGAAATGTTAATTCAACACGCAAGCAAAAAAATTCCTTGGTTTCATGCTGACCAAAAGAGGCATTTAGGTAAACCTTGACTAGTGTTAAGCCATCATTGATATGTGGAATCCCTATAATGTTAAGAAGGTTGAACAACTAACAGGTCGCCTAGCCTCCCTATCTCGTTTTCTTTCTTATGCATGTAATAAGGCTCTCCACTTCTTCACTTGATGAAGAAGAAAAAGGACTGGTTCAAATGGACATGTGAATGTGAGGAGGAATTCTCAAACTTAAAAATGTTCCTAGCATCGCCACCCATTATGAAGTGTTTGATAGTAGGTTCGCCCTTATTTCTTTACTTATTTGTTACAAACCCCCTTATGTCTTTATTTAGTTCGTGGTTAGCCCTTGTAAAATTCCAGTTCAATTCAAGATCAAGATGGTGTAAAATCTCAACTTGGCTCATGGCCAGCCTGTGTAACACCCTGGTTCATTTTGGAGGATAACCATTTCAAAACCCCACAATGGTTTGAGATAAGTCCGTATAAAATCTTGTTTTTGCTTGGGGGGAAACTGCTTCAAGTTCTTGTCTGGAATAAAGACTAACAACTTGAGGTCGTTGTTCTTTGTCTGGTTGGAGGTTAAGTTAAAACTTCATTTTTCCTTGTATAAGGGGGTTCGTAAGCTCGACTTAATAAAATATTATAAGCATTACCAGATACTCACAAGATAAAGTCTTAGGGAAAGGATTAACTCCCTTCATTTAGACCGAACCTCTATAAATTCTTGTGTCTTCTCTCTTCCTTTGTCTTTTTATTTTTCGCATATTTTCTTTCCATTGATTTTCCGTTGCATTATCCAAATGTTTTCATAAAAATGTTTTTGACCTTTTAAAATGAAAATAGTTTTGTTTAAAACAATATTTTTTCAAACGCCATTAATTTACAACCTCCCTCTATCGTGTCGAGTTACATGTCCAACAAGTGGCACTAGAGCCTAACTCCTGTTCAAAGACTAATCGTCTCAGGAGGAAGATGACTTCCAACACTCTTTTGAAATTGATTTCAAGACTAAGAATTTTCTATGAATGTCCTTAGATGATAGTAAACTTCTTTATGTTTATAATTGCAAATATGCCAAGGAAATGTTGGATACTCTTGAAATTATAGACGGAGTTTCTGCGAGTAAATTGCACAGTGATATATCTTGGTTCCTCTTTCCAATCAAGAGTACTCCAGCCCCCTTATGAAACTCAAGTTACTCATAAAACAAGATGACCAACGCAAGACTGAAATTTGACTATGCCTTTGGTATAAAACCAAAAGAATTGCTACTATTGTAGTGCTCCTAGAGCCAATTTCTCCACTTCAAAAGAAAGATTATTACGTTAGCTTTCTAACGCAACTGACGACACCTCAAACGAACTTACGAAATTCGAGTTACACATGAAATACAATGGTCAATCCCTTTCTATGTTTTTGCACCCCAAATTTTGCCCTTTGGATTCTAACCTCAACTGAATGATGTTTGCATTCATATGCATTCGTCATGGCGCTAATCATGCACTGCATTGGACTTCTAAGACATGTGATCACATTGTATTTCTTGCAGTTTAAAGCTTTCTTTATTTCAGAGGATGTGGATACCTATGTTCTTTGAAGAATTCAGAGCCAAACAGAAAGTCATCAAAGTCTTCAAGCATTTATTTTTCTCAACAGATAGTTTGACTATATCAGAATCAAGAACAGAGAGCACAAAGTTCATATGATTTGTTCCAGAAAAGTTATCTATCATGTTTCAGGCATTATTCAAGGGAATTATCAGTGGCTAAGGTTCAGATGCGAAGCCAGGCTCAAAACAAGTTGCAATAGGGCAATTTTCTCTTTTTTGCCTTCCTGTAACCGGTTACATCAAGTGATTTTTGCCAAGAACAGTAGTTTTTTCGCATTGTAGCAGTTTCACTCAAATTCATTTTCACTTGGATTCACTGTTGCATCAGTAGAATGATCTAGAGCATTGCAATTCTAACTAACTATATACCACATTTAAAACCTCATTCCATACCCAATTCAAATGATTTCCACTTCTAATTCCAAACATAAAAATCCATTCCTCAGTCAAAACCAATTTTCAAACCTCATTTTCATTCCATACCTAGACCATATTAAAGTAAATTTGCTCCATTCCAAGAGAGCGCTAATCATTTTCTGCATAATTTCTGAATTTACTCTCAATTCTCTCTCATTTTGTGCAGAACTTTTCACTCCCTTTTTCACTCTCCATTTTCATCTTCTCCCTAACCTCACCAAAGCTATACCCTTAGAGTTAACAAATTCTTCATTGGAATTTGTTAATCCTTAAGATAAACCTTCATCGCATTGCCTATCCATTGATTGATTCTGTAGTAGATTCTGATTTGGATCTAGATCTGAATTTTTAAAGCAATTTATTGAAGTGATTTTGAAGCAATTCTATCTTATTGTATTGTTCTTCAGCTTTTCTTGTGAAGAATCTCTTAGATCTCTGGTTTTCTTAGCTTGATTCATCAATTTCTGTTTGCAACAATTACCAAAGAAAATCTCAGCTTTGTAGGTTGGTAATTCCTAGATCCAAACTTATTTTAGCTTATTTTGCAACTTTCCAATGTAGATCATTGTAGTTTTTGTGTGGTTTGATCCATTGATTCAATTGCTTGATGTTTTTTATGTTTGATTGATTCAATAAGTGTTTATTTACTCATGATTGTTGTAATTTTCGTGTACAATTGCATGCCTTAACATGTTGCATTTGATCATTGAATTGATGCTGGAAAAGTGATTTTGAAAATTAATTTTATGTTGTTTCTACAGGTGTAACCGGTTACTGCATCTGGTGTAACCGGTTACGCCCTATTTTCTGCGCCCAGGATGTTGAGTCGTACATGGTGTAACCGGTTACACCATATCAGGTAACCGGTTACACCTGATGCAGAATGTGTTTTTGGATTATTTATGAGTTTGTTTTGATTTCCTTTCCACTTTGAACCTTCATGACTTGATATGTTTGCTATTTGTGGAATTTTCTAGAGCTGCTTAGCCTCCCTTTGCAGAACGTTTGTGAATCTTTGATACATGATTGTCGATTATGTGTTATTCGAATTCTTGACACATGTTCATGATGCTTAATTATTTATACGTTGACACTTTCTTGTTGTTAATGCATGTTTATTGCATGTTTTCATCCATTGATTGTTGTTGATACATGCTCGTACGCATTGTCGATTGCTTGCTCTTGATGCATGTTCATATTGGTTGATTTAATTTTTTGATACATGTTTACATGCTTTGTTTGATCTTGCATAACACATGTTCATGTTAATTCATGTTTGACCTTTGTTGAATGCACTCATGCTGCTGATACATACGTCGTTGTCCTGTTCATGCGCTATTAATTACTGCCATTCTGTTGTTGCTGCATACATGCCTGTTTTGAAAATATACGTTGTTAAATGTTGTTGTGTCGTTGCTGGAAATACATTGTTGTTCTGATTGAGGCCCTGTCGTATGCTGTTGTTTGTGTTTTTCTTGGTTTTTTGCTTGCTCTTGCACGTTCCCTTAGGATTTCCTAGTCCAACTTAATTTTTAATTAAGATTGGAGTAGGATAGACATTAGGTTGTTAATCCAAGCATGACAATATTAGGGTAACTTCTCCCTAATCCCAACCTTAGGTCCATCTTGCATGACAACATTAGGATAAAATCGTCTTCTAATCCTAACCTTAGGACCACATTGCATGATAACATCTAGGGCCAAGTCTCCCTTAGACTTTGCGCTGTGTCCTTCTCTTCTCTCTCTTAATCAACTCAAGACACTTAATAAATACAATGTGTATAGTGCGTCACGAGCCTTAAGTACATGGGAAAAGATGAGTGAGAGTCTTTCCTTACCTCTTCTTAGAGTATGTTGTAGCGAGACGTTTGGATTGTTTGTACAAAGTATTTTCTCCTATCGTTATAGACTTTAGTACGATATACATCGTAAACCAATTCAATTCACTTCTTTAAAACACTTCAACAAATTCAAATCGTTTTCCTTCAGGATTTTCTCCTCTCCTTTTCAGAAACGGCGTGTTATTTCCATTTTACCGCAAACAGGGAACGCGTAAGACTCCCGACAACGAGCGACAAACAACTAAACTGCTAGAGCATGAACGATAGCATTGTCCATAAAAAACACTAAGAAACCCGTGGTCCCACGAACTACGGACGCTCTAATGTCTCATCCCTGTTGGGAATACATAGGCACAAGGGTCCCAATCCTTCTTGAGCAACCTTCCCTTTCACCCATAGTCCTCTAAACTACGTTGATTCTGACTTTCCCATTGCACGAGGGAATACGTAGGCATAGGATTACGAGATCCTATAGAGTCCCCTTTTGTTTTTTCCATTTTCGTTTCTGCATTCCCTTAGTAAGTAAGCTTTAGATATAAACACCCTTTGATTAGAACTACAAGAGTGGATACCGTTGAGTACAACAGACGCGAGGGGTGCTAATACCTTCCTCTTGCGTAATCGATTCCTGAACCCCGAATTTGGTTGCGAGACCATGTTCTTTCCCTTTTGAGGTTTTCTCGATGTTTTCCTTTCCCCGTTGTGAGAAATAAAGTTCGATGGAGACTCTGTGTCTTCGTCGATTATTTTTAGCGGCAGCAACATATGTCTGTATGCAATTTTCTATGTTTTTCTCCCTACTGAACAGATCCAAAGCTGGCCTATTTGAGTCTCAACCGCCCCAATACGCACAGATAAATATAAACATGAAAAATATGAATCAAACATCAGAAATTCAACATTTTATCACATCAAACATCACAAATTCAACACTGTATCACATCAACATCACATAATCAACATTTATACTCTCGCCTTATCATAAGGTATCCACATATATCAATTCATCCTTCGCTTTATCACAATGCATCAACACAATATATCATCAATTCAAAATCTAACATCAACAGGATATAGAATAAAATCAAATTATATTAATTTCCTTAGAAAGGTTTTGCTCAAACCTTTAATGACCTTAAACATCATCAAAGAGGAAAGAGAAAGACGAGGAGGAAGGAGGGTAAAGAATCGTCATTATCCATCTGTTTAAACACCCATACATGAATAATCCCCCTCTTACCTCAAATTTGCAGTAACGATAAAGTTTTTCTTTTATGTTTTTCCAACCAAAAACATGTACTGACTAAAACTCCCTATCAACTCCTCTAGGTAAACAAAACCCTAATCCTTATTTTAATATTTCTCTTTAGTCAACTTATCTTTCACTATTTCAACCTTTAGCCTCAATTTTTACTATATTTATATTTTCTCCCCCAAAATCAATTATCTCACATTTTCAATTATTTCTATTACTATTAAATAACTAAAAATTCAACCAAAAATCTAATAACTTCCAAAAATACTAAATAAATCAATTAAAACACTCTAACACTCAAATAAAATAAATTAAAGCATTTTAAAATCAATTACGATAACTAAATAAAAAATATGGGTGTTACAAAGTCTCCTTTAAAAAATTTAAAACTCATATTTGACTATCGTCTAGTTAGGTAGACACACAGTTCAAAGAAAAGTTTGATCTTAAGAATTAAACATCTTATATTGTGAAATATAGAAGTAGGAATATATCCATATTTATGGATATTAACCGTCAGAAGAAGAAGTCAGAGAGAGAGTGTGTGTGTGTGAGAGAGAGAGAGAGAGAGAGATAGAGAGAGAGAGAGATGTGTTAAAAAAAGAAAATAGAAAAAATGAGAACAATGAGGAAAAGAAAATAGTTAGTGTGGAAAAAAAATAAAGAAAATGAAACTCCCTGTTATGCTAAGATGGCATACCCTTACTTAAAGAAGAAATATGAGTGTGAAGGACAATTTCAAAAAGTCATAGTGATATTTACAAAACTACATGTCAACATTTCTTTTTTTGTAGTTTTGGATCCAATGTCAGCTTATGCAAAAATTTTGAAGGTTTTTTTACTAGAGAAAGCTACATGACGATGATGATGTGGCGTGGGGTTAAATGAAGAATAGAATGCCATCATCCAATGAAAGCTTCCATCATAACTAATAGAGCCTAGATAGCTTTACACTACCTTGTACAATTGTTCAATTTTACAACTGTGAAGATAAGTGTGGAAAATTCACTATGTGACATGGGGCTGTATCAAAATAATGTCCCTCTCAATGATGAAGAAGTTAGATTGTGAGGATGACAAACCCATAACTATGCCAGTTAAGAGATTTGTTACATATCATTATCATGTAATGGAAAATGTGTTAGTGAGGTCAATGAATGATTTTGTGTACATTTCAATTCTCAAAATATATTTTGTAGATGTACATATTGAGAGGTTGGCCAGGTAAAAGTGTTGTGATAGGAATGAATCGGATCCCATAAGTGATGATGGGGATGTGTTAGTTAACAGAGATAATTTTGGGCCTAAACAGTGGAGGGTATATGTGAGAAATAATAGGAAAGAGAAGTAATTGGATAATTGACCCATTAAATTAGTACTCCCCAAATAAATAGGAGTGGACTCAATCAGTTAGTTAGTATTTCCTAAATAAATAGGAGTTATAGTATGTAGTATTCCTCATATAAATATGAGTGTATGGGGCAGTAGCTATGGAGGTTATTATTTTTCTATTTTTTCATATTAGGGTTGGGAAGTGAGATAATTATTTTCTCTGAATGAGGAGCAGTATCTCTGGACTTACTTTCGTTTTCGTATTCATTAATAAAATGATTTTTTCCATCATATTCTATCTTACCTCTATTCTATCAATTGGTCCGACCTACCATTGTTGATGCCTAGAGCTCCTAAGATGGATGACTGTGTTTCTGCAGTGGAAGATCTGTTGGAAGGTGTTGAGGCTAGCATTGTTGCATTATGAAAGTTCATTGGTGCTGAGATTCAACGTGCAATGGCTCATCGTGAAGTGTCGCAGCTAAGCAGTGCGACAGTTACCTTACCGCTGGATGAGTTTCGTTTATCTGCGAAGAAGGTGGAGTTATCGACATTTACCTGTGACGATCCCATTGCATGGATCACTCGGCAGAGACGTACTTTGAGGTACAGTGAATTTCGTAGGATGTTCGTATTCAGTTGACGAAATTGAGCATGGAAGGCCCTACTATCCATTGGTTTACCTTATGGCATGATTCAACAGAGGAACTGTCATGGGAGAACCTCCGTGAAGCGATGATGGTTCAATTTGGAGGTGGGTGTTTGGAGAATCCGTTTGAGGAATTGAAGGAACTAAAACAATCAGGATCAATAGAGGAATACATTGCCGAATTCGAACTGTATTCTTCAAAGTTCGGTCGTTTTCTAGAGCAACAGTTTCTTGGTTATTTCATTGGTGGTTTATGTCATGATATTCGCTCTCGTGTGCATACCTTTAAGTCTCGTAACCGTTACCTAGCAATGCAATTGGCTCGTGATGTTGAAAGTGAATTTGTAGTGGCTTCTGATCAGGTTTCTTGAGCACGTTACAAACCGGGTCATGGCTCTTGGACAAAATCTCAAAAACCTAATTGGGCTTTTCACAAAGGGGAAGGGAACGAATCTACAATTCATACCCATACTAATAAATATGTGAGCAAAATGCGTACTATTTCGGGTTCAGGATCTCAAATTGGGTCAACACGTCATACCAATTATATAGCATCTTCTCACCCAAATTTAGGTGATAATTCGCGCCGTCAATGTCGTGGTGTTCGCCATTTACCAAGCGTAGATGTTGATGAGCGTCGTACGAAAAGACTCTATTTTCGTTGGAACGAATGATGGTATCCTCTCCATCAATGTGAAACAAAACAGTTACGAGTGATTATCTTGAGGGTGATGAAATTGTCAACAATGAAAGAGAGATTGTGGTGTTATAGGCTAAGTCGGAAGAAGAACTCATACAAGAGGAATTAGAATGTAAAACCATCGAACTGTTTGGTGTATCCACTAATCCAAACCAGGTCCGAACGATGAAATTCGAAGGATGTTTACAAGGTGCATCTATTTTGGTTCTTATTGACAGTGGTGCCACACATAATTTTATATCCCCTAAGGTGGTTGAAGCCCTTGGTTTTCTTATGGTGCCATCTAATCCTTTGCGTGTTAAGTTAGGAGATGGTCATCGTGTCCTAACTAAGGGTAGATGCAAAGGAATTCAAATGAACGTGGGAGCGGTGCAGATTTGCTTTGATGCTTATGTGTTGGAGTTAGAAGGTGTGGATTTGATTTTAGGAGTTGTGTGGCTGGAAACTTTGGGGAAGGTGACCATGGATTAGAAAGAAATGTCTATGGTGTTCAACCATAAAGGCGCTATGGTGAAATTACTTGGTCAGGCTGTAGAAGATAAGATGGCTACTTTCAAAAGCATTATCAATCCTTCTCAAATGATAGCAGGCTGTGAATGGCCTACCTTGATGGAGGTGATAGGGTCACAGGTGTCACATGTCTCTGATCAACAAACTAAGGAGTTGGAAGGATTGTTGGATCATTTTGTTATTATTTTTAATGAAATCTAAGGTCTTCCTCCACCAAGAAACACTAGTCATTCAATTGAACTTTTACAGGGTGTTGGTCCGGTAACTGTGCGACCTTACAAATATCCTCATTTACACAAGGATGAAATTGAAAAACAGATTCAGAGCCTATTGCAGCAAGGGGTGGTTAGAAATAGCACCACCGCTTTCACTAGTCCCGTCATTTTAGTCAAGAAGAAGGATCAATCTTGGCGTATGTGTGTAGATTACCGTGCACTCAACAAGGTAACAATTCAGGACAAGTACCCTATTTCGGTTGTAGATGAATTGTTAGATGAGTTACATGGATGATATTATTTCTCTAAGCTTGATCTTAAATCTGGTTATCATCAAATTCGTATGAAGGAAGAATATATGCATAAAATGGCTTTTCAGACTCACGAGGGTCGCTATGAGTCGTTTGACCTCACCAATGCTCCCGTAACCTTTCAACTGGTGATGAATGCAACTTTTAATCCCTTTCTAAGGAAGTTTGTCCTGGTTTTTTTTATTATATCCTAGTATACAGTAGTAGTTGGGCTGAACATTTGCAGCACTTGGAGGTGGTCCTTAATATTCTGAAGCAACATCAGTTTGTGGCAAATCAAAAGAAATGTACCTTCAGTCAACTCCAAGTGGAATATTTGGGCCATGTCATTTCCAAAGCAGGGGTTGATGTTGATCCTTCCAAGGTTAGTAGTGTGTTACAATGGCCGATTCTTAAGAATGTCAAAGGGGTGCGAGGTTTTTTGGGGTTGACTGGTTATTACAGAAAATTTATAGCGAACTATGAAAAAATTGCTAAACCCTTGACAGAATTGACAAAGAAGGATGGTTTTAGCTGGAATGCGGCAGCTACTGAAGCTTTTGAGAAATTGAAAGTAGTTGTTACAACTACCCCAGTTTTAGCCCTGCCTAATTTCAAGTTTCCATTTGAAATTGAATGTGATGCCTCAGGAAAAGGAGTTGGTGCAGTATTATTGCAATCAAAGCATCCCATTGCATATTTTAACAAGGCTTTTGAATTATCTAGGTTATCCAAATCTGCCTATGATAAAGAGTTGATGACTTTAGTGCTAGCTATTCAACACTGGCGATATTACTTGTTAGGAAGGAGGTTTGTGGTTTATTCTGATTAAAAGGGCCTAATACACTTGTTGCAACAACATATTACCACATCAAATCAGAAAGAATGGATGGCTAGGTTGTTGGTTTTGACTTTGAGGTGGTGTACAAGGTGGGAGTGGGAAATAAAGTAGTCGATGCTTTATCTAGACAACACGAGGATGTTTCGTTGCAAGCGATTAAATCCTACCCTATTTGGCAGCAGAGCAGTCAACTGCAACAAGAATTATCAAATGATCCTTTGCTTAAAAATATTGTGGAAGCTATTCAAAAGGATCCTAATTCTAAACCTGGTTTTGCTTTAAAAGGTGGCATCTTATTCTACAAAAATAAGTTAGTTATACTAGCTAACTCACCACTTATTGAGGAGTTACTCAAAGATTGTCATTCTTCTCCGAGTGGTGGTCACTCTGGCTACCTACGCACTTATAGGAGAATGGCAGGAACTTTATATTGGCAAGGGATGATGCGGAGGGTGCAAGATTTTGTGAAAGTTTATGATACTTGTCAACGACAAAAATATGCGGCAACTACTCCTAATGGATTACTGCAACCTCTTCCTATTCCAATTTTGGTGTGGAGTTAGATATCTATGGATTTCATTACTTTTTTTTCCAAAAAGTAATGGATTTGAAGCTATCTTGGTTGTTGTTGACCGTCTCTCCAAATACAGCAATTTCATTCCTCTTAAACATCCATTTACCACTCGCTCAATAGCTGCTATTTTTGTTAAGGAAGTGGTTAGATTACATGGAATTTCAGAGTATATTCTTAGTGATCGTAACCCCTTGTTTATGAGTATTTTTTGGAAATAGTTGTTTAAGTTAGTAGGAACGGTGCTTAAAATATCCTCGGCATACCATCCCCAAACGGATAGGCAAATAGAAGTGATTAATAGTTGTTTAGAGGCCTATCTACATTGTTTTATTGCAGATCAACCTAATACATGGGCACTCTGGATTCCATGGGCAGAATTGTGGTACAATACCACATTCCATGTGTCTTTAGGATTCAACCATTTCGAGGTGGTGTACGGCAAAAAGCTTCCAGTGTTGGTGCATTTTTTGGAGGGCGAAACCAAAGTGGAAGTTGTAGCGCAGGAGTTAAGGAACAGAGATGAGGCAATGCGTCAATTGAAAACTAATTTTCTCAAAGCCCATGAGGACATGAAATACCAAGATGACAAGAAACGCAAGGCAGTGCAATTTGAGGTTGGTGACTGGTTTTTCCTCAAATTACGTCCTCATCGACAACAATCGGTTGTGCAAAGAATCCATCAAAAATTGGCTCCTAGATTTTTTGGACCTTATCAAATCATGAAGAAGATAGGGCCGTTTTCTTATAAGTTGAAGTTGCCACCAACATATAAAATACATCCTACCTTTCATGTGTTGCAATTAAAGAAAGCGGTGGACAACTATATTGCTACAACTCAGTTACTTATCAATTTATACTCAAAAAACGAGGACATTACTCCGGCTAAGGTTTTGTCATGGAGGGACAAGTTTGATGGTGGACATCATAAGAGAGAATGGTTGATTCAATGGGAAGGGATGGATGTTAGAGATGTTACCTGGGAAGAGGAACTGCTGTTGAAGAGTCAATTCCCTGATTTGTGCCTTGAGGACAAGGATAATGTTGCAGGTGGGGGTGATGATAGGAATGGATCGGACCCCACCAGTGATGATGGGCATATGTTAGTTAACAGAGATAATTTTGGGTGTAAACAGTGGAGGGTATATGCGAGAAAGAATAGGAAAGAGAAGTAATTGGATAATTGACCCAGTAAATTAGTACTCCCTAAATAAATAGGAGTGGACTCAATCACTAAATTAGTACTCCCCAAATAAATAAGAGTGGACTCAATCAGTTAGTTAGTATTTCACAAATAAATAGGAGTTAGAGTAGGTAGTATTCCTCATATAAATAGGAGTGTATGGGGAAGTAGCTAGGGAGGTTATTATTTTTCTGTTTTTTCATATTAGGTTTGGGCAGTGAGAGAATTATTTTCTCTGACCGAGGAGCAGCAGCTTTGGACTTACTTTCGTTTTCATATTCATTAATAAAATAATTTTCTCCATCATATTCTATCTTACCTCTGCTCTATCATGTTGCATTGGTAATAGTTTCCAACCTACAAAATGTAGGGGTATGCAAAATATCCGGTTATAAGGCCCAAATTCATAACCATATCCAAATCCATTTTAAATATCCAGATATTATGAAATGGTTATCAACCGAATTATTTATAAATGGTTGGTTATCCAGCCATATTTTATTTTTGGATCTAGTTATAATCCGATTATTAACCAAAAGCCCAAAATGCACCCAATTTCAAATTTAAACTTATAATTTAAAATATCAACTTATTTTCACTTCTAATGTGGCTTACTTCATCTTCATCCTCAAGAACCTCAAGATTTTTCTTCTCCATTGTATCAAGTTTTCAGGTAGACCCATTTCCCCTAATCATTACTCGTCTTTTTTCCTTTTTTTTTTCTTTTTTTTTTCAATAAGCAAGGGATTAATATTGAAAGCGAGAACAATGGGTTCTCGAAACCGGATACAACAAAACGAGAAAAGCCTCGCGACAACAGAAAATTACACCCAATTAAACCTTAAGCCAAGTAATACAAAGGAAATTTGCAAAACTCATAAAAGCTAAAATTGGAGCGAGCAATTTTCCCTACATAAGACCACCTCCACACCAACGCCTTAATATTCCAAACCATGTCCAACACATTCCAACTAACATTGCTAAAAATAATAGCATTACGCAAAGACCACAAATACCAAGTCGTTGCCAACCACACACAACCTTCTTTCCCTTTCTTCACCTTGTTTTGCTTGAAGAAACTATACCAAGACAAGAAGCTTTCTTTAATATCACTAGCCCCCCAATTTTCAAAACCAAACCAATCGGCCACCTCCCTCTACACCAACAAAGAAACTCGAAAATTCATAAAAATATGGTCTATAGAATCTTCCGCCAAGGAGCAAAACAAACACTCCAAACCACTACTCGGAAACACACACCCTCTACAACTAAGAGCTACCTTAGTAGGAAGCCTATTTAAAAAGCACCTCCAACCAAAAGCCTTAATCTTATAAGGAACAACAACTTTCCAAACAAAAGAAAAAGCTTCATCAAATTTGTTGTTCGGGCCAAAGGGAATGCGAAAAGAAGAAATTAAATTAAATAGAGAACTCACCGAATAATCTTCTGACGCACTCCCTCTCCAAGCAACCGTTCCAACATCACCACTATTCGGCCGAACATCGGCCAACAAAACCCGCAACCTATTTAACTCCACGGCCGCCTCTCCAACAACCGGCCCGACAATTCCAAAATCACCCCAACACCACCTATCATCCAACCAACCTCCCATACAAGCAACCAAAACACCTTTAAGGTGAGATAAGTGGAAAAGACTAGGAAAATAATCCTTTAAACAACAATCACCTATCCACCAAGAAAAACAAAAAGAGATAAAGAAACCATTGCCAATAGAAAATTTGCAATTAGACACAAAACAATTATCCGGAATACTATTCGCCGAGCCACATAATTCCCTCCACAAAAAAGAAGCACAAGTCCCTTTTAACGAAGAGGAATCGGGATCCACCATCTTCAAATTAATATCTCCATATCTAGCTTGTAAAACCTTATACCAAAAAGTGTTTGGTTCCGTCAAAATCCTCCATCTCAACTTAGTAATTAACGCCAAATTAAAGTCGTCCACCTTTCTCAAGCCCAAACCCCCTTTTTCAATAGGTAGACAAACCAACTTCCAACTCACCCAATGAATTTTCCTCTTGTCCTCCTTACACCCCCAAAGAAAGTTACTTTGAATACTAGTGATTTCTCTCACCACCTTCGACGGGGCTTTATAGAAAGAAAGCATGAAAATAGAAACACTAGAAAGCACTGATTTTAATAAAGTTAGCCTCCCACCGAAACTAAGCAAACGATTGTTCCAACAAGAGAGCCTCCGTTTCAACTTCCCAATCAAATCCCTCCACATATCACTTCTATTAGAATTGTAACCAATGGGAATTCCAAGAAAAACAAATTTATTTTCCTCCCTTTTGCAAGAAAGAAAATAGGAAGCCATCTCCAAAAACCTAGAATTAACATTCACACCGATAAGTTTGCTCTTATTAAAATTAATACCCAATCCGGACACTAATTCAAAACCTCTCAAAACCGCTTTAATAGCCCAAAGATGTTTCCAAGTTCCTCCGCCAAACAACAAAGTGTCGTCCGCAAATTGAAGAATGTCAACAAAGCACCTACCTTTAATGTTGAATCCCTCGAACCCCTCATTCTCCACCGACCTATTAACCATTCCCTTTAGCCCTTCCGCAACTATCACATAAAGAAAAGGAGATAAGGGGTCTCCTTGTCTTAACCCTCTCTCCACAATAAATTCCTTCGTAGGGCTACCGTTAACTAAGACCGACATCTTACTCGAAAAAATCAAGGCATCCATCCTTCTCAACCAAGTATCCCCAAACCCCATTTTGCGAAGCATAAAGATGAGAAAATTCCAACTAACCTTATCATACGCCTTCTCGAAATCAACCTTGAAAAGCAAACAACTTAGACCCTCCTTCTTTGCAAAATCAACCACCTCATTTGCTATCAAAACTCCATCAAGAAGTTGTCTTCCCGGGACAAAAGCACTTTGGCAACTAGAAATAACTGAGTTCAACACAACCTTTAATCTTGCCGCCAAGACTTTCGATAAGGCTTTATAAACACACCCTACAAGACAAATAGGTCGATAATCATCCAAACACAAAGGATTAGAAGACTTAGGAACCAAGGTTAAAAAAGAAGAGGTAAAAGTTTTAGAGAAAAAAGCTCCTGAGTGAAAGCTTTGCAAACAACCAATAAAATCATCCTTCATGAAATGCCAACACTTCTTGATAAAAAGAAAAGAATAACCATCGGGGCCCGGACTTTTTGAGCCATCGCAACTCCAAACCACTTCTTTAATTTCCTCCTCCGAAAAAGGAGCTTCAAGAAAAGAATTTTCCCCGCTACTAATACTCTTGAAAGGAATGCCTTCTAACACCAGCCTAACGGAATCCGTCTCAACAAATTTAGACGCAAAATGTCTCCTCACTTCTTCCTTAACATCCTCCACCTTATCAAAAACTCCATTCTCCGTTCTTATAGAACCGATGAAATTACGCCTTCTCCTCTCTTTCATCACTCTATGAAAATACCTACTATTTGAATCCCCGTCATTAAACCACTTCAAACGAGCTTTTTGAATAAGCATATTTTCCTTAATCTTTAAATTCATCCAAAACTTACTACTAGCCCTCTTCTTCTTTCTCAACAAAACTTCCTCCTCCCACTCCCCTAAAACATCCTCCACATCATCACCTTCATTCAAAACCTTAACACCCTCCTCCATATTTAAATCAAACCTACCAAAAATGGTAGAATTCCACCACTTAAGACTCTCCTTTAAGATCCTCAATTTTTCTTTAAGGACAAAATCTCTTCTTCCATCCACTTGAATTCTCCTCCATTCTTTTTCCACAAAAGGAAGAAAAGAAGAATTAGAAAACCATTCGTTGTTAACCTTAAAGGGTTTCAGACCCCAATCTGCTTTGTTCAAAATAAGCCAAATAGGACAATGATCGGATAAATCCCTATCCCCGATCAATTGACCCACCGCCCCCACGCATCGCTGATACCATTAGAAACCAAGAACCGGTCAATCCTACTTTTAGCCTTGCCGTCACTACTATACCAACTAAACTTTTTACCCTTACACGGAAGATCCACCAAATTAGTGTCTAAAATGAACTTCTCAAAAGACCTCCACTCCGAACCCATATTAAAAAGTGTTATACCTCTTCGTTCATTTGCATTTTTTACCGCATTAAAATCACCCCCTATCAACCACTCTCCATCCGTAAAGATAGCCTTCAACTCTAACAACTTCTTCCATAAAGTCCTCTTCAAAGCAAACGAGCAAGGTGCATAAACATTGACAATATAGTAAAATTGATCTTTCCAACTAACTTTTATTCCCAAGTAACCCGCTCCTCTAAAACTGCATATGACTTCCACCAAATTAGCTTTCCACAAAATAAGTAAACCCGACAAGCCTTCCGAATTGACAAAAGAAAAATCTACCTCCTCCCTACGCCAAAAACTCCTCGCAACGCCCTCCGACATGTCTTGAATCTTCGTTTCTTGTAATAAAAACAAATCCGCTTTGCCCTTAGAAATTATATGAGAGATCCTACTCCTTTTGACTCTACTACAACCCCTCTAATATTCAGAGATCCCACAATCATTACACCGAATTAATTTTCGCCTTCCCACTTACCAATCTAACTCTATCCGCTCTCTCCATTTCGACTATTTTCCTTTGAAAATCTCCCATAGATTCACCCTTCTCCACGCCTAAATCGGAAATTGCCTTCCATAATTTTTCTCCGATATTAGAATCCAAATTTTCGAAAAGGCGAAGGTTACACCTATCAATACCGGATTCCGCAGAATTATCTCCATGAAAACATACCCTCTTAACAGTATCCCAACTATAATTAACGCTATCCTTCTTTGTCCTTCTAGCCTCTGTTATCATACTGCCCTTGTTCCCTCTTCCTTTATTCTTCTTGTTCCTCTTAAAATAAACGTTACCACCTCATCCCATATCATATAAATGTTTCAGTTTAAGGCTTTTTAACACTTTCCTTCTAATAATCTTATTGGGTTTCGCGATACCCATCGAGTGGTCCCCACGCTCCACATAAAGACCATTATGAAGTGGGAAATCTTGGGCTACTTCAGGTCTTGAACAGGGTACAGTGGACCCCTGCAAAGTGTTAGACTCATCGCAACCTTCTAAGGGAGAAATAGATTCAAAAGATTTCACTTTTAAAGAACATAAAGCTTTATCAAAGGACAATGTTTCTGACACCTTTTCCACTTCCAAACACAAGTCCCTATCAACCTTGCTTGAACACTTGGATAAACTATCCATAGAATTGACCAACGGACCATACCCTTCCCCTTGTTTCAAACCTGAAGCCTCCCTTTCATCCGCTGAACTCACCGGAGAACCTCCCCTACCAACGGTTTCGTCCTCGAATCCGTTCAAGTCACTGCTGCATACATCAGATGAGGAAACTGATACATCTTCCGTCTCCAAGTCTGCTTCTTCACTGCCTACTGAATCCTCCATCGCCAATCCCATAGTTTCTTCATGAAGGTGAATGACAAAAGGCAATTTATCTATCATCACTGTCGCTGAGTTATTGAAAACATAACCTTGAGACACCTTCAAAGAAATTCTAGCAACATATTTGTTTTCTCCGTTTAAAGTGGCATCATCCACACAAATGAAATTTCTAATCGAGTCCGCGAAAGCCTTGAAAAAGTCGCTACACCACGCATGAAGAGGAACACCACTCAATCTCAACCAAGCCACCCTATCTGAATCCACGTCGGTTTCCTTCCACGACCTAATTGATTGGAACCAATTCTTCCAGCACGACTCACCCTCAACGATCAGGTTGTGTATTTCGCCCTCCTTAGATTCCTCCAACAGACACATAGATAACCCCATTGGTCTAACCTTGATTGAGGAAAAACCTTCCAAATCCAAACCTGTCTGAACGTTAAAAGCCAACCCAGGTTTGTGCACAACGCCAACAAAAGCCTTTCTCAAAGAATCTTTAAAGCCAACATCAGAAGAAAAATTGACCACATTGTTATCCTCCATATTTGCTGGAATCACCACCTCACGCTGACAAGAACCTTCCTTACCAACAACTTCTGCGAAAGATCTGTTGCTCACTCTCCTATCAGGACGAACGTGGTTGAAGTGAACCTCACGCCGCCGCCCACCTCTACCATGAGAACCTCCAAGATTATCCCCTTTATCCACCCACTTCTCTCCACTGCTATTCCTGTCAAACCTTGGCAAGTTTGCATGTATCTTCCGACCGTCTATTAGTATATTATCAATCTTCATAGCAAGGATCCTCTCCTCCTCGACGCCTCTAAATCTCGCAAAACCAAATCGTTTACCTAAGTTATTCCTCCTAGGGGAGATCAAAACCTCCACTGTATCGCCCTCGCAACCGAACAAATTGAAAAGATCCTCCGAACTCATCCGATCGGGAAATTCCGAAATATATAACGACACCAGCGGTGGTCCTCCACCAACCCACGGCCCTTTCCCCTTAGTAAAAACCTCCCATCTTGGCTTGATAGCTCGAAAAGAACGCCTTTTAGCATGCATCCACTCCATTCGAAGGAACAACCAAAACCAACTCGCAACACCACCGGAAAGATCCTCGGAACCACCGCGCAGTAAAACACAATGTGAAGGTCCCTAATTCGAAAATTAGGAATTTAAACCAAACACGTCATGAAATCCCACACTGATAACCGAAAAAAACCTCCGATCAATGTACCTGAATCATTGTCTGAAACGAAACCTTAACAGAAAGTGGAAGCCGGAGAAACGAGCAGAAGATGGATGAAACACAAACTGGAGATGAGACGTTCTCTCTCTAACTTTCTCTCTCTTCTCGTCTTTTTTCCTTAATCAAAGCTTATCTTCTACCATTTTTTTTAATTTCAGTTTCATGGCTTAGCTCAAATTTGTGAGGAACCCTAATCCCAAATTCCACTGCAAATTTGCTCTATTTAAGTAAATTCTTCTATTCACTAAAAATGTTGAAGATTAGGTTAGAATTTGATATTGTGGATGAATAATAAAGTAATAAATGTTCCTATGAAATCTGGTTGTTATAAGAAATTGCTTCAACAACATACAACTTTCCTTTGAATATTTGATGGGTCATAATCCCAATTATGTTTGGTTAACCCTTTGTTGCAATGTAGATTAAAAAATCCTTATTTAATGAATTATGGGTCCAATTTCCTGAATTTTGATTTGATACCCACTATGAAAGTTAACTGTAAATGCTTTATATGTAAACACTCGATGTTAGACTTGTCTCTTGTCCAAAACTAGTTAAAAGAGAATCAAATGATGTTGGAGTCCTTCATAATATGTTTACAAGTCTATGTATAGAGATTTGTGTGTGTTGTAATTAGTATCAAATGCTACCATTATGTTGTATATTGAACTTCAGACTCTTTGCTAAATTAGGTAGTCCTGGTGATTTTCTTGGACGAATAAGACGTGGTTTCTAGAAAGTGGACATGTTGTGCTGTTCACTTGTTCTTCAACCAAGCACTAATACACTCAAGATGATATCTATGGTTACATAAAGGTAATAGCCTAAGTTTTTCCCATTTACACGTTTGGCTTAAACAAACTGAACAACAATCACTTTCACAACTTTGCTCTATTTCCTTCACTGAACCACCACCAACATAGCCATAATAATAATAGTTCATGTGATGCAGAAACTTGATTATGTTTTCTTGAAATGAGTTAGCTATAAAAGCTATTATTGTGAGGAATTTGAGGATTGCTGTTGGCATGTTTGGTTTTTCTTTTTAGGATAAAGAAATTCTAAAGGAAAGAGGTAGAGAATAAAGATATATAAATTGGTTTTATATATGTCAAGTAAAGGCTATAGGCCCCATTTGCATGTGATTTTCTTTATAGACATATTTGGTTGTTGGGATATTCTAACTTGGTTGTTGGGATAAGGATGATAAATTATTTATGATTAGGCTAATTAAATGAGTCAAACATATCATACCTCTTTTTAGAGAGTGTAAAAGTATATAAAAAATAAATTTATTATTAATTATGCATTAGCTCTTGAGATTTTTCACACAACATGCTTAGTAGAAAAACATCCAAGATTAACTTTAACTAATAACTTGCAAGTAAGATTAACTGAAGTACTGAATGTAGGTCATTCAGATATTTGTGGTCCATTTGATGTGTTATTCATAATTTTTTCAAATGAATTTTCTAAAAGATTGTGGATATTTCTCATCCAGGCTAAAATGATGTCTTAAAAGTGTTAAAATGATTCAAGGGGCTACTAGAAAAACAAAATGGCAAAATGTTGAGTATCTTTAGAACAAATATTAGACAGATGGAGAATCAAAGTAGACTTCCAAAGAGTTTGACCTATTGGAGCAGACATGGTATTAGAGTAAAGTTTCATGTTAGGTGTGAGATTGTGGTGGATAACCTTGGTGCTGATAATGATATTAGTATTTCAGACAGTAGCTGTAAGTTGAATCTCAGGATATGAATTCATTAGTACTATATTAATTAGTAGAATTTGTTTCATAGTTGTACACTTGGAGATAGCCACGTGATTTTGTGACGTGATTCTAACGTGGCAAATAAAAGCTTGTTGCGGCGTGGAAATCACGTCGCTACCTTATTTAATAATAAAATAAATAAAGTTATATTAGCACATGAGTGGTCAGATGTGATCAGACTTTAAAATTTGAAAAAAATATTTGCGACGTGGAAAACACGCCGCAACCAATTAATTAATTATTTTATCCTTAAAGCCTGTGCGTGCAGAAAGTTTTAATGTTCAAAATTTGAAAAAATAAATTTTCGGCGTGGAATGTACGACGCAAACTTTTGTGTGGGAAAATCAAAATTTTCATTCTTGAAAGGAACAGCCTTTTGCAGGGAGTGGGGCCAAAATTATTACCGTTGGTGTTTTGCGGCGTGAATATCACGTGGCAAAGTTGCGGCGTGATATTTACGTCGCTAATAGGTCTATATAACCAACGCTTTCACTCTTCTCCGTAACCCTTCCTCTTTCATTTTCATTTTCGTTTTTCCTCTCTTCCAGGCCAGTAAACCCATATTCCTTCTCATCTTCTTCCTCTCTTCTTCTTCAAAGTTGGAGCAAAAATTTTTCTCTTATCCATTCCAAAATTTTATAGGTATGTCTATCATTTAATTTTATGTTACTAATTTTAAAATTTTAATTCCTTTTATTATATTTGTTTTGGGTATTATTAATATTATTTTGTGTGATGTTATAGAAGAAGATTGAAGATTGAAGATTGATGATTAAGAGAGAAAAAAAGAGTGGATTGAAAGCTTCAAGAGGTATTTCTTAGCAATTTATTTTTTAGATTTGTTTTATTATTTGTTTTATAATTTTTGAATATGGTATGAAAATGGTTATCTATAATTTTTGATTGTGTTATTATTTATGAAAATGGTTATGAATAAGTTCTGAAAATGGTTATGTATAATTTATGAAAATGATTATTATTTGTTTTATATATAAATGTTATTTAAATAAAAACAGAATTATATATTTATATATATATATATATATATATATATATATATATATATATATATATATATATATATATATATATATATATATATATATATAAACAGAATTATATATATATATATATGTGAATTTATAAAACAAAATTATGTTATATATTTATATATATAAAAAACGAAAATGTAAATATATTATATATATATATATCTTTTGTGTTTTAATATTTTTAAATTCTGTTTTATAAATATTATTTTAAATAAGAATAATATATAATATATAAATGTTATTTTATTGAAAAACAGGATTATATAATGAGAATAATATATAATATATAAATGTTATTTAAATAAGAATAATATATTTAAATTCTGTTTTACATATGTTATAAAATAAGAATAATATATAATATATAAATGTTATTTTAAATAAAAAATTATTTTATATATTTATTTATATAAAAAAGAAAAATGTAAACATATTATATATATTTATTTTTTATATTTATATATAATTATATATATTTAAATTCTATTTTAACTATATAAATTATATATAATAGATAAATGTTATAAATTTTTATATATGTTATAAAATAAAAATAATATATAATATATAAATGTTATTTTATATAAAAACAGAATTATATAATAAGAATAATATATAATATATAAATGTTATTTAAATAAGAATAATATATTTAAATTCTGTTTTATATATGTTATAAAATAAGAATAATATATAATATATAAATGTTATTTTAAATAAAAAATTATTTTATATATTTATTTATATAAAAAAGAAAAATATAAACATATTATATATATTTATTTTTTATATTTATATATAATTATATATATTTAAATTCTATTTTAACTATAAATTATATATAATAGATAAATGTTATAAATTTTTATATATGTTATAAAATAAGAATAATATATAATATATAAATGTTATTTTATATAAAAACACAATTATATATTTATATATATATATATATATATATATATATATATATATATATATGAAAAAAAAGGAATTATATATAAATGTTATTTTATAATACAAAATTATTTTATATATTTATATATATAAAAAAAAAAAATGTAAACATATTATATATATTTATTTTTTATATTTATATATATAAAAAACAAAAATGTAAACATATTATATATATTTAGTAGTAAGAATAAGAACAATATATACATTTATATATAATTATGTTTAGTTGATTAAATTAATATTTCTAATTAAAAAGGTATTGATTTTATAAATTTGCAGTAAATGGAATATTATCGTTATTATCGTAGTTGGATGTACGATAGACTATATCCAGGGAGGCGCGCACTTAAACCCAATTTTATAGAAGGAGTTAATGGTTTTATCACGTGGATAGGCAAAGAAATTTTTGATGATCTTCTTAAGTATTGGGAATCGGATGAATTTAAGGCTAAATCTGAAAATGGAAAGAAGATGAGGGCCTCAGAAAAAGGGGGTTGCCTTAATGCTGCTGGAAGTATTAGTACTGCTGAGCATTCTCGACGATTGGTAATTATTACCACTTTTTAAAGTCATATTTTGATTTATAACATATATTATTAATTTAAGTTAAGTTTATTATTTAGGCTAAGCGTTTGGGGAGACAACCACTGATGACTGAGCTGGTTACCTAAACTCGGACAAAGAAATCAGGGGATTTTGTTGACGAGCGTACAAAAAATGCTTTGGTAAGTAAATTTATGTTGTTTATATTTTTTTTAATTTGTTAGCAACTTAGTGACAGGATTTTCATGTGGCAAGTGAGATGTTGTGGCGTTAGAATCACGTGGCAACTGATAAGTTGTGGCGTTAAAATCACGTGGCTATTTGTTTTATTCTTTATTTTTATTTAATTTAATTTAATTTAACTTATATTAACTTAATTTTTTTAATTGTATGTGTAGGATGATTATCAGGTTAGGATGGCAGAATTTCTGACCCATAATCCTCAGTATACTCCTCCTCCAGGACAACCGGTTCATCCAGATGTGGATTTCTATATTTGGAGTCAAACTATTGGGGGAAATGGGGATAACGGGTGCTTTTTAGGTGGTGGAAATTTGGCGGGCACCTTGAGGAGTGGGGATAGAACTCTGTATCAAAGAGCTATGGACGGTGAAGGAGGGTCACGTCAAACAAATTTGACACCGCAGCAGGTAGAAACGATAAGACAATTGGCTAGACGCGAGCCAGAGGAACGTGAGGCGGCATTGAAGGCCCAAATGGAGGCGACATTGAAGGCCCAAACGGACGCAATAATGGAGACAATGGCGAAGAGGCAGGCTGATATGGAGGAGCAAATGCGGCAATTTATGCAAGCATTTGGTGGAAATCGCAACGATGGTGGTCAATCGAGAAATAATGACAACCAAGATGATGATGTCTACTATTCTGACCCGGATAAACCAAATATTTAGTCTTGTTTTTATTTTCTGTTTAGTTTTTAATTTGTGTACTGAATTTATACTTATATATTATATTTAGACATATTTAATTTAAATTTTAGTTTATTAATTTCATTATATTAAGTTTATTAATTTATATATTTAGTAATATTGAATAATTAATTTTATAAATTTGATTTATAATATTGAATTTAGTAAATTTTATTAATATAAAATTTAAATTTAATTTATATATTTATTAATATTGAATTATATATAATAATCAGAAATTTTAAAAAATTAAAACACCAACTTTAGCGACGTGAAATTCCTGTCACAAATTAGTGACGTGAAAATCACGCCGCAACATACAACGTAAATATTAAAAATAATATAAGTTAGCCACGTGAAATGCATGTCACAATTTTAGCGACGTGAAAAGCATGTCACTAATTAGTGACGTGAATATCACGTCGCAACCAATTTCCTGCAATTTCTTCACACTTTCTGCACACCTGCTCTGACTTTGTCTGCAATGTTTTCCATCAAACTATTTGCGACGTGAAAATCACGTGGCAAATTAGTGACATGAAAATCACGTCACAACAATTTGCCACGCGCTCTCCTACGACGTAAATGGACATGTCGCAAAAAAGCTGTAGTGACATGATTTTAGGTGTTGCGGCGTGGAAAACACGTCACTAATAGCAACATATTTTGTAGTGGTAATATTAATACTTGTTTTGTTCTTTTATGTTTTCCTTATGATGATTTAGATTTTGATAGGTGTCTTCTGCCATGATCTGATAGTGGCTATAACAATAAACAAAATAGTGTAGAAGCTTTTCATAAATGCGTGTTGTATGAAATGTGTGCAATAGTTTTATTCTAAGTTGTTTCATTAGCTAAATTCTAACTCAAGTTTTAGTATGTTGAAGTTTTGTGTTGTGATATTATTTTCTTTTGCAACTTATATCAAAATGAATGGTGAATCCGAGCCAACAAATTTATTTGCTACTCCTTCACCAATTGTCCAGAACTCTACTACTATGTTACCACCCGAAACTAGACGTCGTAAAAATCGACCTGCTGTTTGGAATGGCTTCAAGCTAGATCCTAACTCCAAAAATATAGATATATGCAACCATTGTGATAAGAAGCTCAAGTACAATGGGACGAGTTCGATGGCAGAACATTCTAAGATTTGCAAGAGCAACCCAAATAATGGTTTTAACAAGAGTCAAAGAACACTTACGCCCTCAATGAATAGTGAAGGCCATACTATTTCTTCCCCTTCAGTTCCTAGGTTTGATCAAGAGAGATTGCGGTATTTGCTTGTGAAAATGTTTGTAGCCTTGGAGTTGCCTTTCATAAAAGTGGAGCATTCAGATTTTCATGAAATGTAAATGGCTTGAACCCAAAATTCAATATTATATCACGTACTACACTTACACGTGATACTTTGTTGCTATGGGATGCAGAAAAGGAAAAATTGAAAAACTTTCTATCCTTGCATTGTTAAAGAGTTTGTCTCACTTCTGATACATGGACGTCTATCCAAAATCTCACATATATGTGTATCACTACCCACTTCATTGACAATAATTAGAGCTTGCAAAGTAGGGTTCTAAGTTTTGTCCAAGTCCAGGGCCACTCGGTGGATATTATGACAAACACTATTGATGCGTGTTTGACTGACTGGCGACTTAATTAAATATTGACTGTCATACTTGATAATTCAACCTCAAATGATCTTGCAATTTAACATTTGAAGAAGAAGCTATTGTCTTGTAACCGCTTAGTATTGAATGGATAATACATACATATGTGTTGTTGTGCTCATATCTTAAACCTCATTGTTAAGGAAGGGTTAAAAGATCTTGACAAGTCTATCTTAAGGATCCGAGGTTTTGTCTAATATGCCAAGTCTTCTGCTAATAGGTTTGCAAAATTCAAAGAATGTGTAAAACGGTCAAACACCGAGTACAAAGGTCTTGTGTGCCTTGATGTAGAAACAGGGTGGAATTCAACTTATCTAATGTTAGACTCAGCTTTGAAACATCAAAAAGCTTTTGAAGTACTTGAAATTCATGATCCCATGTACACCCAAGAGTTTGTTCAAAATGGAAATGGTGTACCCACAAATTTAGACTAGACAGAAGCACAATCGATTCTTCCATTTTTGAAAATCTTTTATGATAGCACACTTTGAATATCTGGTTCCTCCTCTGTGGCTTCTAATATGTATATGCTAGAGGTATTTGATATAGGGGAAAAGATAAATAACATGTGTATTTTTAAGGATTCATTCATAAAGGGCATGACTTTCAAGATGAAAAAAAAAATATGAGTAATATTGGGGAAAACCTGAGAAGATAAATTTGATGTTGCTGATTTCTTCTGTCATAGACCCCAGGTACAAATTAAAATTTGTCACTTGGTTGATCAATCAAAATTTTGATTCATTATAGGCAAAAAAGTCAAGAGATTTTCTGGATACTCGCTTAAATGAACTATTCATGGAGTATAGTGATGTCGGGCATGAGTCCCAAAGTGATTCACAATTGAATCGATTTGATTTAAGTGGTAAGGAAGATCTTTATAGTTACAATCATTTTTTTACAGTGCATTGGATCTTCCTTTGCAGAAATGAATGATTGGGAAAAATATCTAGAAGAATATTTAGAGAGTCAATTTACCATGGACTTTGATATTTTAAAATGGTGGAGGGAAAATTCCTATCGCCTTCGAGTCCTTGCAAAGATGGAAAAAGACTTGTTTGCCATACCTATCTCCACTGTAGCATCTGAGTCTACTTTTAGTCTTGGAGGACGAGTGATGGATGAATATCGCAGTTGCCTAACACCTCAAACAATGGAAGCCCTTGTTTCTAGTTACAGTGGCCTTAAAGCATCACACAAATGCTCAATCATGGATTCTCTTTTATTTGAGAACTACAAGGGGCTTGAGAAATTAGAGGAAGGTAAAATACTTATACATGTTTTAAGATAAGTAATCATTTATTAGATTATAACTTGATTAATAATAAGTTGTAATTCTTGTTTTTTTTTTATATTTTTTATTTCAGAGATAGATTCTTCAAAAGGAAGTGGTAAATGTTTAGCTTCTAATGTTTTCGATGAAGATTGATAACAATATGAAATTCTTGGTACATTTTTTATATTTTTTGGATTGTGCCTCGAAGATCATTTGTGAGGTGAGTTTATTTCTTTTGTATATGTCAAATCAAGTGAAATTTTCTTAAATTTATTATAACTTCTCTTCAATGTTATTGTTAAAGAACTTATATGATATTGTCACATAAGCCATATTAATTGGCTCACCAGATGCTGCACCAAAAAATAATTGTTACATATTTTTTCTTCGAGATTTTTAAACTAGCATAATAATTTGATCTTTCTCAATCTTATTAACAGTATAAACTAAAGTAACATACATGCTACAACAGTGTTGTTAAATAGCAGCTATAGCTATGTTATGACATAGCAGAATTTAAACAAATCTCTATTGTTCCCACTATTTGCAATTGTCAACTCTATTGTCAAATATGTATTCAAATTAGTTGAAATGATTTTTACTTGTTGCAAATACTTATAGTTTAATTCTTAACTATTGGAAAAGTCCTAAGTCACACCCTTTGAAGAATGAACTCTATGTTGGTGATGCCCACTGTTAAGGATTTCAACATTAAACTGTTGAGGAATTGTGTCTATTGTCGGGATTTTGTAGTTCCATGATCCATCTTCCAAAACCAAACCCTCAAGGTTTGTTTCATATTCTTCAAGTATGAAAAATCATATCCTTTGTATGAAAGACCCTTCAATCTGTAAGATGCAATTGTGTCATTATAAGGAGTGTGTTATGTTTGGTGACTTTTTAGTTAATAAGCTGATTCCTGAAAAACATACCAAACCAATACATTTCTTCTGCATTTCAGAATTTATTTTATTTTGAAAAACTCAAGTATTTTGCAACTAAATAAAAGAAATTAATAATTATAATAAAATAATTACAATGTATGTGTTACTTGTCCTAAATCCACAACAGGGTTAAGACTTTGTCCACAGTCATAAATAATATTTGTTTACAGAAATCTGGTTTCACCTGTTAGAAGATCTATTTCCACCTGAGAAACAATTTTCATTTACTTCATTAATATGGCTTCTGTGACAATATCATATATAAAAGAAACAAACTCATCTCACTAATTGCAACACCATAATTGTTGGGTTATTTTATTTTTTATCTAGTATTTGTACTTTTTATTATTATTTAGTAGTGTAATGGTGTGTACTTATAATAGAGTTACGAAGCCTTACTAACTATTATTATAGCATCTATAGTGGTTAATTTAAGAGATGAGATTGAAGATTAGGTGTTGGTTGATTGAAGACTAGGTATTAATTGATGGTTTTGTATTTGGGGATTGTATTTTCCTCTTGTAGTACTAAGTAGTGTAATGCTCTATTTGGGAACTCATCTTTCCAAACACAAACCATTGTTTGCTTGCGTGAGTTTTTGTTTGCTTGCTTTTAACCAAATTAGAAATATGATAGACTGTGTTTTTGTTTCTTGTAGTGTAGATGCATGTTCTTGGCACCAATGATGTTGATGGAATTGACATTGCCCCCGGAAAATGTATTATGCATGATCACAAAAGCGACATTACATGTTATCTAGCTTTGATTGCAATGCACAAAGTTATAATGTTAGTGTTGAGGATTCGAGGATTCTTCTTGTTACCATGATCTTTTTCTATCCCTTTTTCTATACACAGAAGTGACATTACATGTTATCTAGTTTTGATTGTAATATGCACAAAAGTTATATTGTTAATGTTGATGATTCTTCTTGTTACCATGATCTTTTTCTACCCGTTTTTCTATACTGTTTAGTTATTTGAAATTTCTATCCCTTTGAAAATATATTGTTTTGATTTCTTTTGCTAACACAATTGAAGTACAAAAAAAAATTCTTGACCAAAATATTGCCAAAGTATGCCACAATTGAAAATATCATGATTAATAGAACGAATTTAAAATATATGATTTTTTTTCATAAAATTTGAGTCTTAAAAATCAGTTTTAAAAAATAACCGCCTTTTAAATAAATTAAAACCGATTTTTATCCAATTTTAAAATTAATCCGGTTTAAAAAGAAAAAAAATAATTTGTATCCAAATTTATAAATAACTAGTTTAAAACTGATTTTTAAAATAACGGGTTAAAAATCGTATTTGTAAAAAAAAACCACTTGTGTAACCATAACCAAATTAATAACCGGTTTCATAACCGATTTTGATTAAAATATAGTTATGCTTATAAACCCAAACCATTTAAATAGTTGAAAAATAAATATGATTTGATTTTTAAAATTAACCAACCTTGCACACCCCAAGGGGTGTGCATGGTTCTTAAACCAAACCAAACCAAATTGAACCAAATATATGGATCAGTTTGGTTTTTAAAACCACTTTGACAAAACAGGTTTATTTTTCTAAAATCGGTTTATGTTTGGACCGGTTTGGTTAATAACCAGTTTGCACCAACAAACCAGTTTTTATTTGGAACAATTTTAAAACCAAATTTTCCTCAAATTTGTTTCAACTAAAACTCAATTTTCAATTTAACAACTTATTATTCACTCCATCCAACTGTTTTTTAAATCAATAACCATTCGTCGGCGATGAATCCTTGAATCTCGACCGAAACATTTCCTAAAATTACATAGCTCAATAAAAATGAATAGAAATAATAAGTAATAATTATGAAACAAAACTACTAAGAAATTGGAAAAAAAAAATTAATTTTCAATCAAGAAAAACAAAATTGAGTAATTCCAGAAGCAAAATTGTAATACAAGTTATACTTCAACAATTGGAAAAACAAAATGAATAGAATGTAATTTGAAAATTTATTTTGTCACTTATGACAATGAAACAAGAAAAAGCAAATAATACACTATGTTTGAAAAATGGATTAACCATTTATGTATTGATTTTCAAAAGTGGATACTGAATTTTTATGGTTTTAGTAAAATGGATCTGAACTAGTTTTTAAACCAAATAATATGGACTTTTAAAATCGGTGCACCATATTTTTAAAATTGATTCTTGTAAACCAGTATTTTTGCACACCCCTACACACCCCTAACAAAATCCAATACTACATCTCTAGGATAAACGTTTTTAAAAGGAAGGCGTCTTTCCTTTTGGTTTTGGTTAGAAAAAATAACTTGAAAGTCATTTATGGTAAATCAATATTATAAGAGTTTAAGCAATGTTATATATAGACACATATGAAACCAATCACATGATATAAATGAAACAAGTGAAATTAACCTATTGAAAGAATTAATAAATGCAATTCACATAGTGGAAAATGAGAGACATATCTAAGCTAAAACACTCACAGGGCAGCTCTCCTTTGGCAAGTGAAATTATATACCTTTATGTCAAATGAATTAAAACCATCATCACCTGCCAATAGAGAAACGCCCTTTGACTGATTTGCTTATTAAAATATATACATTACTTCCTCTCACTCTTACTCTCTAATGCATCTTGTTTTTATATATAAGTGTATGACACTCCTAACAAATTATATAGGCCAATATGGTTTTATGATTTGGATATACTTCTATTAAATGCTACTACTGTTTCCCCTTATTCTAAACTATGGGATATGCTTATTGGAGCTAGATATCATATATAGTTTCAAAAAAAAAATTTCCATTAAGATTCTCTCTATTTTCAAGTTAAGCTTTTGGAGATTGAAAAAATTAATAAATGCAATTCACATAGTGGAAAATGAGAGACATATCTAAGCTAAAACACTCACAGGGCAGCTCTCCTTTGGCAAGTGAATTTCAATAGCTTTAAGTCAAATGAAATATGACCATCATCACCTGCCAATAGAGAAACGCCCTTTGACTGATTTGCTTATTGAAATATATACATTACTCCCTCTCACTCTTGCTCTCTAATGTATCTTGTTTTCATATATGTGTATGACACTCCCAACAAAATATATAGGCTAATACTCGATGGTTTTATGCGTTGGATATACTGTTATTGAATGCTACTGTTTTCCCTTATTCTAAACTATGGCATATGCTTATTAAACCAAGATATCATATATAGTTTCAAAAGTATTTTTTTTCCATTAAGATTCTCGCTTTATTTTCAAGTTAAGCTTTTGGAAATAGAATCCCAATATGCTCCACTACCTGATATTGTTGAGTGACCAAATCCCAATAAGTAGTTTCATAACTGTCCTGAATTGGAAGTACAGGAGAAACAAGGAATCAAAATTTGATACAAATCTTGTAACTTAAAGATTCCATTACTATAAGCACACTAAACTATTTTTTTTTTGTGACTTTGCCTCATTTATTTTGCTATGTTGAATTTAACTTTATAATGCATAATATTTATTTTTAGAATGAAGTCATTCTTCAAAGAAATATTAATTCATTCTCTTTTTAGATAAGACTAAAAAAACTATGATTTTGTTCACGAGTTATGTTTTCTTCTTTAAAGTACAAAAGGATTTGAAAGGGGAGGATGGACAAAAAAAAGCATACTGAGATGTGACTTTAGGCTTATTATGAATAGCCAAATTAATATAAAAAAATCCATCATATATCAAAAGCATGCAAAAGAAAAACTGTTTTGGATATTCATAGCATAACCCTCGAGCATATACCGGTGTTTCACAACTTGTTTATTTTATCTTTTTTACTATAGCACAAACCAATGGCAATTCTGGAAAAGTTGAAGCAGCTCTCTCGGGGAAAGTAAAACGATTGTATATAACTTTCTTCTTTGTGAGCACTTTAGCTTAATCTCTATTTACACTAAAAAGTAAACTATATGTTTCATGTTGATAGTGCAAGTACGGAGATTATGGAATATTGGGAAAAAACCATGTAAGAAAAATAGAAGTTGTAGTAAAGTGGTGGAAAAGAGATGAATAGAAACCATTAAATAATAAAGTTTTTGGAGGAAAATGTTATGTTGTTGAGTTGCTTACAGCTGAAAAGTATAAATATATAGAACCAAGCAATAAGCTTGTTTGTTAGAGTAAAAATAAAATCCAAAGCAAATCTATTCTAAATAGTAGGCATCATTATCTTTTGCCTACTTTACTATCTTAACAAGAAAGAATTTAATAATTATAGTAACAACAAGTAAAGTAACAGAACAAGTAAATAATTAAGAGGCTCTAACCTCTCTCTAACTTTTCTGGTTTCTAAGTTGTTTTCCTTTACTTCTCCATGGCTTGGGTTTCGGTTACAAGGAAGGCTCATCGGCCTATGCCGTTGCGATGGGACATTTTTTCGCACGGGAAGGGTTTAACGGGTAAGGAGTTGGAAGGCGTTTCTTCTTTCTTTTTTTCTGATTTTCCTGAGCGAATCAATGCTAGGGACATCTTTGTGCTATTTGGGTGTGTTGGAAATGTGGTGGAGGTGGTGATTCCACCCAGACGAAACAGATTAGGGAAACGGTTTAGTTTCACGAGGTTCAGGGAGGTGGATGACATTAGAATGCTGGGGTGAAATTGGATAACGTTCTGATTGACGGCAAAAAGATACACGCGAACCCTCCGAGATTTCAGAGGGGAATTGTGAGAAACAACAAGGGTTTCGCTGGGAGGTATTACGAAGGGAAGGTAGTCGGTGGTGTCACGGCACCTATAGCGCAGCAGAAGGGGACAAGCGGAGGAGGGTTGGTTTCGAGGAAGTTTGACGGTTCGGTGTCCTTTGCGGAGGTGATTGGTAAGAATAAAGAGAATGTTCCTTTGTCTGATTTTCTGCACTTTAATTCCACCGTTGAAGTCAGAGAGAGGATGAGGAGACCCTATGTTGGAACCACACTAAGCCCTGGTATGCCGTATAATTTGCAAACTCTTTTTAAAAGTGATGGAATTTTCTCGATCAAGGTCACCCCCTTGGGATCGACTTTGTGTTTATTGGAGGAAATGGAGATATGAGTTATTGATGAGTTAGTAGAAGAAGGGGTGTGGTGGAGGCAGTGGCTTAGCAACATCAGTAAATGGGGCGAAGGAGCGATGGATGAAGAGAGGGTTATTTGGATAAGAGCTTACGGAGTGTCGTGCCACGCGTGGTGTGTGGAGTTCTTCGAATCCATCGCTAACACCATTGGCTCTTATGTCTGCTCCGACGAGAACACGTTAAATGGCGCGAATATGGACGTGGCAAGATTCATGGTTAGAGTATCATCTAGTTTTAAACTGAAGGGGAGAATAGTGGTAATCATTGATGGCAAGGAGTTCACCGTTCATTTAAGGGAGGACACGTACGATCCCGTGCGTATCCTGGTTTCTAATGGCAAAGTGAAGGACTCTGAGGTTTCTTCTTCTGAATCGGAGATGGGAAGGTTTATGGGGGACACAGAGGGTGATGAGGAAGAAGAAGGCGCTTTCTTCGAGGCTAACAGGGAGGTAGAGGTAGATAAATGTCAGGGTAGGGTGTGTAATGTTTCTGATGAGGTCTTGTCGTGTAGCAGAAAGGTGGTAGGGTCTAAAAAGGTGGCAGGATATCAGATTAAGGTGGGATTGTAAAGCTAATCCATGTCGTATTAAGAATAATATGGAGTGTGGACTTGAATGATCCTCTGACACTTGTGTGGGGGACTCTTTGGATACTATTGAGGAGTGGTCACATGAAGTTGGGGAATCGAAGCAGGGTGGGGCCAAGGAGAAAAGAAAAAATAGGTTTAAAGAGATAAAATACAAAAAGTTAACGGGCCCACATGGCTTGTCTGGTGAGATTATTAAAGGTGGTAACAAAGGAAAGTCAAAAAAGAAGGTTTTGTTGGCTCGTAAGGGTCGCAAGTGCTCTTCTTTTTCCCTACCCTATTGGCAGGTGTCTGAGAAGGAAGTTGTTATGGCTGGTTGTTATTGTGAAAACTCGGCTGAGTCGGATATAGCCAGGAGCAAATCGAGGGTGTGGAATAATTTGGATTCAAATATAGGGGGAAGCAGTGGGAGGCAATTTTAAACTTGGGGATAGTAGCGGCAGACAACAACAAAAAAAGATTACAAGATGAGGTTGGATGCTATGGAAAAAATGGAGAAGAACAGAAAGAGGGAAGGGAATGTGAAAATTGTAAAGTCTCAATGATTATTGGTTCTTTAAATATTAGAGTTGGTGGTAGTTTGGTTAAGAGAAAGAAAATTAGTCAAATTATCTAGAGAGGCAAAGCTGACATGTTCTTTATTCAAGAAACGAAGTTATCTTCTTTGTCGGATGCGGTGGCGAGGAGCTTGTGGTCTAAAGAGAATGTTGGTTGGACGTTTTCTAACACCGAGGGATCTTCCGGAGGGTTAGTTATTTTATGGAATATGAGTAGTGTGGAAATTGTGTGTAGCTTTAAAGACGAAGGATTTGTGGGAGTGAAAGTTTGGTGGAGAGGATACTATTATTATATGGTCAATGTGTACTCCTCTTGTGATATGAATAAGAAAAGAATTCTTTGGAGAAATTTGTTGAAGATGAAATCTTTATTCTCGGATGGGGAATGGTGTATTGGCGGAGATTTTAATGCGATCAGTGATTCTTGGGAAAGGAAAGGGAGAGGTTTTTCTAATCGCAAGAGTGAAATGAATGAATTTGCAGAGTTTGTGGCGGTTAGTGAATTAGTGGATGTCCCTTGTAAGACCAAGAGTTTTCTTGGTATAGCGGTGATGGTTCGTCGATGAGTAGAATCAATCGCTTCTTGATTTTAGAAGAGATTATCAAAAAGTGGGGTGTGGTTGGCCAATTCATTGGTCCGAGGGATGCTTTGGATCATTGTCCGATTTGGCTTGTTGTTGACTATTCGGATTGGGGTCTGAAACCGTTCATTTTCAACAACAAGTGGTTTTCTAATAAGCATTTCTTGGAGTTTGTTGAAAAAGGAGTGGAAGGGAATTAAGGTTTACGGGATGAGCGATTACGTTCTTAAAGAAAAACTAAGGCTCCTTAAATTTAGTCTTAGAAGATGGAACTCGGAGGTTTTTGGTAAAGTTGAGTTGGAAGTTGAGGAATGCGTGTGGGAGATTAATGAGGGTGATGTTTCGGCGGATATGGCTAATGGTGAATTATCGGAAGACTTTATCATTAATTGCAAGTTGGCTTCGAGTCGCTTTTGGTTGGATTTGAGAATCAAGGAGAACATACTCCTTCAAAAATCCAAACTCAAGTGGCTTAATGATGGTGACAACAATTCTAGATATTTCCATTGTGTAATGAAAGAAAGAAGAAGACGGAATCACATTGGGTCAATTAACACGGATAGAGGTATTTTATCGTCGGTGAATGAGGTTAAGAATGAGGTGCGTAATCACTTCGCGGATAAATTTGTGGAGTCCGAGTGGGAGAGGCCTTTATTGGAAGGGATTCATTTCAATGTGATCAATCAAGAGGAGAGAGAGATGCTTGAAGGTCATTTCACAGAAGAAGAAATTAAGGAGGCAGTGTGGGGTTGTGGTAGTTCTAAAAGTCCGGGGCCGGATGGTTATTCCTTTATGTTCATTAAAAAATGTTGGTCTTTCATTAAGGATGATTTCTTTCATTATTTCAAGAAATTCCATAAAGGAGTTATGTTGTCTAAGTCTATTGTTTCTTCGTTCTTGACGTTGATTCCTAAGTGTCCGAATCCTTTGGAGTTAGATGATTATAGACCTATTTGTCTCTTTGGGTGCATGTATAAGGCCTTATCTAAGCTTTTGGCGGCTAGGCTTAAGAAAGTTTTGAATTCTTTGATTTCTCCTTGTCAAAGTGCGTTCGTACCGGGTAGGTAATTATTGGATGGAGTGTTGGTTGCTAATGAGGTGGTGGATTATGCTTATAAGGAGAAGAAACCGTGTATCCTTTTTAAGGTGGATTTTGAGAAGGCCAATGATAAAGTCAGTTGGAATTATATTAGATACATGATGAAGCGTATGGGTTTCGGGGAGGTTTGGATGAGGTGGATGGAGGCAACCATTTTCTCTAGTAAGATGTCCGTTTTGGTCAACGGTAGTCCTACTAAGGAGTTTGTGGTGGAAAGAGGTTTGAGACAAGGAGACCCTCTATCTCCGTTCATTTTTGTTATGGCCACGGAGGGCCTATCGGGCCTTGTGAAGAAATCCATTTCGGTTGCTGACTTTTCCGGTTTGAATATAAACGGAAAATGTTCGGTTGACATTCTTCAGTTCGCGGATGACACCCTCTTGGTGGGGGATTATAGTTGGAGACAATTGTGGGCGATTAAATCGGTTCTTCATGGTTTTGAATTACTTTCGGGCCTTGGCATTAATTTCCACAAAAGTAAAATCATTGGAATTAATGTTCCTAAAAATATGCTTGAGGCGGGAGCTTTATTTCTATCGTGTAGGTCGGAATCCAAAGAGTGCACCTTCTTTGGTATCCCTATCGGTAGTAACCCTAGGAGAATTTCCACACGGGTTCCTTTAGTCAAAAAGATAGAAAGAAGGTTATCTAGTTGGCACGAGAGATTTTTGATTTTTGGTGGTAGAATCACTCTCATTAAGTCGGTTCTTAGTAGTTTATCAATCTTCCACCTCTCCTTTTATAAGGCTCCGGTGAAGATTCATAACGATATTATTAAACTTTAAAGCGGTTTCCTTTGGGGTGATTCGATGGAGAAGAGAAAGATTCATTGGATTAAATGGGACTCTCTTTGCTTGCCCTATGAAAAAGGTGGTCTTAATTTGTTGAGCATACGAGAGTTTAATTTGGAACTACTTCATAAATGGAGATGGAGAATCCTTGAGGGATCGGATACTTTGTGGTTCAAAATATTGCAAGCACATTACGGGGATGTTAAATTACTTTTGTCCAATAATGAGTTTTGTTGCGGTGAAAATCGGATAACAAATTATTAATTAATTTGCATCATATTTCTTTTACAACCGACTTTGATTTATCCAAAGGAAAGGTTCAAGATCGTAAGAAAAACCTAAAGGGGAGAGATCTAAGGTTCGGGGGTTGGTTACGCCTAGGGAAGGTATTAACACCCTAAACATCCGTATCCTCGGGAATAGAATCAAAGTATGCGTAGTTCTACTTCTACTGAACTATTGACTATGGCCAATATTCAGAGGGGAAATGAGTACAAGCTCATTGTAGAGTTTAAGAACTCTTTAGATCTAGTTGAAATGGACCTATGTTATGTTTTAGTCAGTAGGGGAAAAGAAATGAAGTTTTCTCTCTCCTAAAGCTAGTTGTGATTTCTATGGCTCTGATGAGGCCAAGAAATGAAGTTTTCTCCTAAGAGGTTACTTAGGTTAAGGTGGGAGGTCATGACTTTAGGAGTCAACAATAATCACCTTCCTTTGGAATGGGGGAAATAACAGTTGATAATATAACAATAGATAAAGACATGATAAAAGATAAAACATTGATACAATATGATGAGATGAAAGCAACACAAGCATAAGGATGGCAAGATGCTTCATGATAAATTATGGATAAGATGAACATGATTATAAGGACATATCAATATGTTTCAATCTTAAGGAAGACAAACATATAGAATACTCACAAAGATAAAGAGAATGATATTAATTAAGGATGACATTTAAAGGAGGATAACAACCACATTAAGTATATGATAAATCAAGCATGGATAGATTAATTCAAGATTTATACAAACATTAATGAAATAACACTAAAGATCAATAAAGGTGCTCATGAATAAATGTTAATCAATTAATCCAAAGTGATAACTAATCAAAACTAACATTTAAAAATACCCATTGATAATTAAAATTAAAATCAACACTTAAACACACAATTAAGATGCATATTGATAATTAGGATTAAAAGTTAACAATTAACAACTAGATGCAAATTGATAAACAATTACAAATTAAAATACAAATTGACAATTTAAAATTTAAAAGTTAACACAACAATTAACAATTAAAAAGCAAAGCAATTAACAATTAGCAATGCAACACAGATTAATTAATGATAATCAAATAAATAATTAAGGAACTAACTGAAATTAAATATTTATTTTTGGAGTTTTTTGAATAAAGAAAATAAAATAAAGTTTTTTTTTAAAAAAGATTTGATGTAAATAAATAAATAAAACATTTAGAAAACAGGTGCGGGGGGGGGGGGGGGGATGAAAAGAAATTGGTTTAGTTAAAAAAAAAACAACAGAGATGAAATTGGGCCAGAACTGGGGGTGGTAACAGCAATTGGGGCGCAAGGCCCAGGAGAGGAAAAAAGAAAATGCAGGCGAAATAAGAGAAAAAAAAAAGCAAAAGGGTTGATCCAAGGATCGAACCGGGGCATGGCAAGTGAAAGGCAAGGTTTTGTGCATGTGTGTGACCGTTGGGACGGTGTGTTTCATCCGTTAAACATGCGCTTCAAATATCACATAAACTAAGACAAACCATGAAAAATATTAAAATGAAAACACGCACATACTGAACATGTAGTAGTAAGTGATATCAATTGGTCATGGTTTATTAAGAGCACTACACGACAGAAACAAGATTCAACCAATCAAAACGCAGGCATGGAAAGTGAAAGCATGCAACATACAATGTCATCGTGTTCAGCTTAGAAAATCCCAAACCAAATACTACACTTCAACCAAGCACACATCATTCACATCAACACCAAATATCATGAAGTAAAATATCATTTTGAAGAGCTCTAAACATAGAACATGATTAAAACACTAGCTAGAAAAACTAAACATCCAAGACGTGAGCAAGAGCCAAGCAAAACAGGTTCAAAATTGAAACTTACTTGAAGAAAAATGAAGAAAAACAGTTCCGTTTAAATGCATACTAACATGTTGTTTAAAACTTGACAGAAACACATACATCATCAACACACATGGATTCAAAGAATTAGGAAAATCTAACAAGTTGTAACATGAAAATATACACATTACAATACTACACATGCAGCGCTATGGCAAAACAACTATCCACACGCACATAATACAATTAGCAGACTCACCAAGTTCACCCTAGTATTCAAACTAAATGCGTTATTCTACAAAGCTCACAATCATATCACTTCATACATTATGCACATGCAACTTGTCACAAACACTAAGAGTAACTCACACTAAGGAATGCAACTACATCATTCATACAGACTATGATATGAGAACATCCACTACAATACGTCATAATCTTACAACTTCGCATGCACACATAAGTCAGACACACTTATTTGCAGCACAATACCATATGACCTACTATAACAGAACCACAACACATATAGGCATGAACAAAACCTCAACATTTAAAACTCAGTCATTGGTATAACATCAATCAGCCAACACACGTTTAAAACATTAGTTCAACACCATCTCAGTACATGGCAGATGTATAAAAAAAAAAAATATAGACATGGCAGCATAATGATAAACTTTCAATCAATACATCCTAGCATCATACAATATTACAAGCATTCTTCATCAATCAAACTTTAATCATATTTCAACAGCAACTTCAAGAAATAACATATAAACCATCCCAACAAAATATCAACATAACTGAACTTATGTAAGTGAGCATGACATTCTGAGCAAGAAAAAAAAACCACGAGAAGCTAACATTCAAGGTGACATCTTAGTGAAGCAAACTTCTGTTCCATTCAACATTAACATGAACCTTAACAACCTTAATAATAGTATGCACTATGAACAAACTACACACCCAAAATGAAACATTCAAACAATGTATAAAGTTTACCCAGTTTGGAGGCAGTATCAAGCAGATTGGCATGCTTTCAAGTTAATCACACATATAATGGACAGTCACTCCATTTCTAAACTTCAACTATAAAAACAAACCCTAGCAGTATACCTTCACACATCATTCATTGTAAAGCATGTTTGGTGTTCAAGTGATAGGTTACAAACATGAATACACTAACATCAACCATAACAAACGCATACATCTCAGCCATATTCAATAATGCACAAGAATAACACCTTAGCAGCATATCATCATGAAAGTTAACACATATCATACATTCTAAGATTAACATCCTGGTGCTCAGAGCCAAAATCATTACAACTTCTAACATGGATTCGTGGTGGTATTCACGATATCATTTCAAGGTAAAATAGAAGCAACATATGAACATGTATAACATTAACATCTCAGATCATACAAAATTATAAATAACCAAACAAGCCAGCATGCTTCTAACACAAACTCACACATGATAATAATGTTTAAACCATTAGGGCAGCCATGGATAAAAGTTAATATACATGTTCAAGAAATTAACAAGTTTTCATTAAAGACAAACTTAACATCGGTAAATAAAAACATGCATATCATGAGCATTTAAAAATTAAAACAGAAAGAGAAATGATCTAACATGCAACAAGATGTATTCAATATGGAAGCTTTGAGAAAACTTACCTAATTTCCAAGCAAGTAGCAAGATTTCCTCTCCTTTCCTAGCTAGTTCGTGAGCTTCTCCAGAGAACAAGTTTTAGAGTGGTTTTAGTGTTTGTTGTTGGTGTTATCATTGGTATACTGATGATGATGTTCTGATGCTGGTGTTGCGCTGAGTTGTTGACGGTCGGTTCTTTGTAAAAGAGAACTACTGAATGAATCGAAAAAGAGAATGTGGTGGAGGTAGTATGAGGGAAGGTTCAGGTGCCGCTCTTTTTCCCCCTCCTCTGGTTCCTCCGGGTTCTCCTATTTATGCTTGAACCTCAGCTTCAAATGCTACCGTTATGGCTTGGTGAGATTTGAAAAAAAGAAAAAGGAGTTGTTACATGTTGGTGGTTAACGTTGTGACAAGTCCTTGTCACTAGCAGCAAGGTTGAAGCTTTTGCATAGAGTTGTCATTGAGTAGCAGAGGCTTTGGTACGGTGTTGGGACAAGGTGAGAATGACTTGCATTCTTATTTGTTTGATTTACACAATGGGCTTAAAAAAAAGGTGATATGGGCTTACGGTTTGAAATTTGAAATGGAAAAGGTAATTGAAAATGAATTTGGTTTTCTATGATATTAATTATAACATGCTAAATAATAATAATAACTATTAATAATAAACCAAATTGACAATTAATCTAAATAATTAAACTAATACAAGGTTAAATTAAATTGAGGTTAATTTGAATTAATAAAAAATAGGACAAATAAAGTATAAATAGAATTTAAAAAAAAAAAGCCATATTGCAATTAAATTAAAATAAAACAAATAAAACACTAAATAAATACTAAATTAAAAAATATAGAGAAAAATAAATAAATACATCAACTAGCAGAAAAAATGAGGGTAAAATTTGGGGTACAACAGTTGCCCCTATTTAAATATCTTCACCTGATGACATGAGAGATGAAGATCCTCATGTAATCAACAGTGAAAGATATTTAAATACAGATAACCGAAAATTTTGCCCTCAGATGCACACACATGCAATGCAACAGACATGATGCCAAGGAAGATGCAAAGATGCAGACACAACGAGACACCAAAGGACAAACAGGAAGCAAAAAGATGAGCTTCACTGGGGAAAGACAAAAGCTAGTATCCATGAGAAAAACTCACTGGGGACACAGGCTAACCAACGAAAGAGACTCACTGGGAGACTCCAAGAAACACTGGGGAAAAACCAAAAAACAATCTCCACTGGGGAAAGACAATCCGGGGAGATAAACAACTAGGGACAAAACCCACACTCTTCCTGGGCATGAAACCAGAAAGAAAAATCTGATCACTAGGGATCAGCCAAAAAATAAGACAGGCAACCACACGAAGACTTCCTGGGGATCTAAACTCAAGAGTTCAAAATGGGATCTTCAAGAAAAGCCAGGAAGACAGAGACAAACTCTACGCACCAGATAGGAGTCTTATAAGGTTGAAGAGAATCGTTCCAAGAAGCTTAGCTTAAAGCAAGTTTTCAAAAATCCAAGGTAAGGGTTCAATGTCCGACACGATTCGAACAAGAACGATTTTAAAACAAGAAGACAGTACTTGACACGATTCAAACAAAGTCCAAGTATGCTTGACACGATTCAAACAAAGTCCAAGTTCAAGTTTGACACGATTCAAACGAGAATATTTTTACAAAATCTTCAATGTTAAACTTCTTGGGGAACAGCAAAAGGTTTAAAGATTCAAATCTGGCGCGCAAAGGTTAAGACCGAACAAGCATGACACAAAGCAAACCGGGAATGTCTTTACTTCACTGGGGAAATAAAGACAGGCACAAACAAAAGACCACAAGCAAAACAAAGCACAGGGATGCAAAAATCTGGCACTCAAAGGTGGTGACCGAACGTAAGCCTAGCTTAGGCAAAGGTTTTGGATATACCGGGAATGTTTTTACTCCATTGGGGAAGTAAAGGTTCACATTGTCATAGGATAGACGGTAAGGGATAATTGAATCAAAGGTTTACATCACCAAAGGAAGAAAACTGACACTGTCAAAAGATTGACGGAAAAAGCAGTTGATTGACATCATCAAAGGGTTGATGGAGAAAACTAACATCGTCAAAGGGTTGACGCAAGAACACAGTTGATTGACATCATCAAAGGGTTGATGGAGAAAACTGACATCGTTAAAGGGTTGACGCAAGAACACAGTTGATGGCACCATCAAAGGGTTGATGGTGAAAACTGACATCGTCAAAGGGTTGACGCAAAAGGCAGATTAGAGGTAAAATCAAGGACAGATAAACTTCTCGTGAGAGATGGCCACTAATTATTGGGTATAAATTCCAAAGAGATGTTGATATTACAACATTGCTAGAGAAATAACTTTGTCTTCAATGGGGATTCGTAAAAGAATCTTCTTGCGAGACACGGTGCAAAATAAATGCACTATCAAAAGTAGGTTCGGAAACCACACCTGCCAGGGACCAAAGTTCAATCTAGGAACAAGCTAGAAAGAAACGGCCAAACAAGACTCCAATTGAGGAATGAACTCAAATGGGGATTTTATCTTATCCAAATGTGGAAAAGATAACTAAAACAACCATCATCCACGAGGATATAACTCCGTGGGGAACTTAGAAAGGATGGGCACTTTATGCCTAGGGCTGACTATCTACTAGAGAGAATAGACACACCCAGTCACTTGGGGAGATAAACGCCAAAGTGAACAAAAACAGGAAAACACCAGAAAAGGAAGCAGAAATGCTAAGATGCTACACATATGAGTGCTTATGCCATGCTTATGCTTATGCTGACAAAACAGACAAAAAGCGAAACCGGAGACGAAGAAAACGTCTCGACAAAGAACACCCAGCAGAACCCACCAGATTGGACCAATACTGGGGGTGAAGCAGAAGAATCAAAAACTTTACTGGTGAAAAGAGTATCCCACTTGAGGTATAACATCATGAGTATTGCCATCGTGAGCTTGATCTCTTTGTTGGAGGAGAATCAGAGGAGAATTGTCAAGATTAGCTGAAGTAACAGTTTACTGGAAAGCTAGCAAAAGATATCACAAGAACAGAGTAATCCTGCATTCTGACTTATATGATGATCATCTTTGAATCTTATCTGCCCCAGGCTAAGATAATAACAAGAGGATTTTATAGAAGAATTGACCTACAGGGTGCTTCAATATCTTCAAACTCTTTGGAGAGATCTCGACATAACTGCCCCAGATTAGGGGATGAATAATCAAAAGAATTTTACGGAAGAAATGAAATACCAGATGCTTCAATATCTTCCAACTTGAATAGTCAAAAGAATTTTACGGAAGGATTGATATACCAGATGGTTTAATATTTTCCAACTTGAACAATCAAAAAAATTTTACGGAAGAAATGAAATACCAGATGATTCAATATCTTCCAACTTGAATAATCAAAAGAATTTTACGGAAGAAATGAAATACCAGATGATTCAATATCTTCCAACTTGAATAATCAAAAGAATTTTACGGAAGAAATGAAATACCAGATGCTTCAATATCTTCCAACTTGAATAATCAAAAGAATTTTACGGAAGGATTGAAATACCGGATGCTTCAATATCTTCCAACTTGACTAATCAAAAGAATTTTACGGAAGGATTGAAATATCAGATACCTCAATATCTTCTAACTTGAATAATCAAAAGAATTTTACGGAAGGATTGAAATATCAGATACTTCAATATCTTCTAACTTTTGAATGTTGAGGTAGCTGTTTCTGTTCAGTTATACTCGAGATACTCAAACTGTAGTAGAAACCACTGGGGGACGTATTTGCCCCTGCCGACGGGTTACTGAAGTCAAAACTTGTCATGATCTCAAAGAGATTTGCCTCAATATTCTGAACTTGCTGAGTTTTGTCCCTGATTTGTCAACTCTTGGGATGATGGACTGGCAAACCTTACACTTGGTTGCCCCTGACTGAGTCATATTTCCTTATCAAGTCCAATTCCTATGACTGGCCGCTTTTGTTGGGATTCCTTGATATCGAATGATATTGCAAACAAGTGTTGTTCATTAAAATCGGCAAAATTTAATGCAAAGGTTTAATGCAAAGTTTAAAAACAATGCCTTGATAAAAAATGCACAATGAAATGATTAACATAGTCAAAAACAAAGGTGGGTATAGTCATTAAGGAAGTGACCAACACACACGAGTAACAAAGATTATTAGGAGTCGGGTTACTCAACCTTGCTGTAGTATGCTTTTCAAAACAACCTTACCTCAATTAGGTCTTTTAGGGGTTGTAATGTGATCTGGTTCAAGGTTTATGAAACAAAAGATAAAGGCTCAAATCCTACGTTCAGTTAACTCAAGATATACGTTCAAATCTCCAAAAATAGGAAGTCACTTGATTTGAAAGCTGACTGGCGCCTTATATGAAGCGCTCGTGTTTGAATGCATAACCGAGTTAAACTGAGAACTACCCTGCCCCAAGGTTGGGATTTAAGGTTTTTGTATAGAGAAAAAAAAATACTACTTCTAGGCTCGAAAGGGGTTAACAAGGGATGAATTGAAACAATGCCTTACATCCTCGGCGAGGTTAATTTGAAGGCATACCACAGCAATTATGAACATGAGGTTTTCATCATCCTCCCTAATCTTGGCTTAAACAAAAGTTTGAAAAAGGGGTGGAAAAGATATAATATTTTTGCTTTTATGAAAATAAAAGTAAATGAGTGAAACGAATGGATTTAACCAAAAGATGCACAAACATTTTACTAATCTAGCCAATTTGAAAGGACAATAGCTTATAAGCAAAAACAGATTCAAATACGCAAAGAAATTACAACAAAAAAGATGAAACAGTCTAAAGTTTGCCAGCCTCAGGGAACTGGGCTTTCCTTCTTGACTTGCCAAGCGGAGATAGTCATCTTTAAAACTGATTGTCGAAATCCTTCCGAGAATTATCTTCACATCCACTCTCGACATTTTCTTCCTCTTCGGGGTCTGATGAATCTGCTCGATTAGGTGAATGACTGTTGATTTGAATTCCTTGAGGCGTGAACGAGATCACCTCAGAATCAAGCAGCGTCTGAACCTTGCTTCTAAGTACCTTACAGTCTTCGGTCGAATGCCCCTGTGCCCCAGCGTGGTAGTCACATCGGGCGTTGACATCAAAGCCTGGTGGGTAGGGAGGGATCACTGGATCTATCCCTTTTGGCACTATCAATCCCCCTTTGATTAAATCTGGCAGGAACTGATTGTATGGTATTGGGAACGGAGTGAAATTCCTCTCTGGCTTCCTTGGCCTTTGTCGTGCATGCTGACGTGGCTGACGGCGGTAGGACCGTTGATACAGAGGAGGTCTTCGATTTGGAGCAGAATATTGCCCACGTGGAGAGATTGGTGTCTGATGCAAAGACCCAAAAGGTTGCTGATGCTGAACACTTGAGTTGTAGAAGCGCTGAGGTATTTGGGATTCCCATATAGAATTACTTTCCTTCTCCCATTCTTCTTGAGAACTGACAACTGATTTATTCTCACCGGCTGGGATATTCGAGACGCCTCGGACTTTTCCTTTCTGGAGACCACTCTCAATGCGTTCTCCAGTTTTTACCAATTCAGCAAAGTTTGACGTCACAGTGCTAAACAACTTTTTTCGGTATATACCTTGCAAAGTATCCACGAACCAGTTAACCAATTCTTTGTCCGAAAGTGGTGGTTGAATGCGAGCAGCTACTTCTCTCCACCTCTGAGCATACTTTCTGAAGGACTCATTTTCTTCTTGAGATAAGTCTAGCAAATGTAGACGGTTGGGAGCCAAATCAAGATTGTAGTTGTATTGATTCACGAAGGCACTAGCTAGGTCTGACCATGATTGGACACGACCACTCTCTAGCTGCATATACCAATGCAGTGATGCTCCACTTAGACTGTTTTGGAAACAGTGGATCATGAGTTTGTCATTGAGGACATGTGAAGTCATTCCTCTGCAAAACATCACCAAATGCTGCTTTGGACAGCTATCCCCTTTATACTTCTCAAACTTCGGCGTTTTGAACTTAGGAGGTATCACAAGGTCGGGTACCAAACACATGTCCAAAGCATTCAGATCAACAGTGTCGCGACCTTTAATGGCATCAAGCTTCTTTTCCAAGGCACAACATTTTTCCATTAACTCAACGTCTCGTGTATCCTGGGTTTTTATCACAAGGACTACTTCTTGGGAATCTAGCTCAGAGAATACGAAGCTACGATATTCCACAGCATCGACAGAAGAGGGACGTCCATCTTGGACAATGGCATGTTCTTGTATAAACTGGTTCTCAATAGGAATATGCACAGGTTGAGCGATAAAAGTCTTCTGAGTGTTGTCATCTTTCTTTGCCAAGGCTGTCATAATCTGATCCAACTGGTTTCTCAACAAGTCAAAATCTGCTCTGGTCACAAACTGACTCTGCTCCTCTGAATTCATGATCCCTTAAAAGCTTCTTCAAGTCCAATGCTGGCTCTGGGAGGTTAGCTGGGTTACAGACAAAGGACGGAGGAGACTCAAGACCGAGAAATGCAAATACAATGCAAATGCGCATGCAATGCTAATGCAAGCCAAATGGTTTCAAGGAACTCAAAGGCAAGTTGCGAAAAAAAAATCTTTTGGAAAAACTGAAAAACTTTTTGTTTTTAAAATCCAAGCTCTGTTGGTCTTTTGAAAAAGGAAACAAACATGAGAGTTCCTCGAAACCAATGGGCTAAGAATGCTTGAATGTAGAGATGCAAAAAGCACACAAGCACAAACACATGTACACACAGCAAAACAAACAAACCCTAGGTTTGTAGGTCTCATGAATGGAGCCATGGTCTACCCATCCCAATAGGTATGTACTATTGGTTTTCACCTGCCGAACAAGGTTCTAAAGAGTTCCCAGAGTCTACAATCTATCTTTCAGATTTTAAGGATTTCCCAGATGACTTGGTAATCGATAAAATTCTCAAGAGGATCTCGTCTGAATGAAGTATCGCGTGACAACCAATTCAGAAATAGACTCCATCATGGTCTCCGCACTACATCCTAAAAGGCTTAGTGGGGTTTGGTAACTACGGTTCTCAATATCCCGGGCTCCTAGGTCGAGAGTAGCACGCTTTCACGAACGAATCCGATCAACATAACTAGACTCTCGAGAGGGCCTCAACTGAGTGATCGTGTTATCAATTCAACCTTTCAGGATTCGACTCCCTCAAAGCCTCCTTGAATACCATCGTCCTATAATAAGTGTACGCTCAAATCCGGGTATAGGATTTATCTCACTCAAAGGTATCATATCAACCCAAATCAAACAAGAACAGATATACAGATATATAAGCAAATATGACATACATAAGTGTATACAAATGAATAAGCAAACATGAATAACATAAAAGCAAGATAGGCTTAACCCTCTTAGGAAAGGACCGGCAATAGGTCTAACTTTATATCCCCAGTGAAGTCGCCATTTCTGTTGCGGTGAAAATCGAATAACAAATTATTAATTAATTTTCATCATATTTCTTTTACAACCGACTTTGATTTATCCAAAGGAAAGGTTCAAGATCGTTAGAAAAACCTAAAGGGGGAGATCTAAGGTTCGGGGGTTGGTTACGCCTAGGGAAGGTATTAGCACCCTAAACGTCCGTAGTACTCTACGGGAACCTCTTGTTTTAATGTTATTTTATGTTTGCTAAAGGTTCTATGCTAAAGGTTGAAACCCTAGGGGTTAGTATCTAAGTATACTCGATAAGGCATCGCACCTTACGCCTACGTATCCTCGGGAATAGAATCAGAGTATGCGTAGTTCTACTTCTACTGAACTATTGACTATGGCCAATATTCAGAGGGGAAATGAGTACAAGCTCATTGTAGAGTTTAAGAACTCTCTAGATCTAGTTGAAATGGACCTATGTTATGTTTTAGTCAGTAGGGGAAAAGTGATGATTCATTATGATGAATATCATTAAGAGTTTAAGAACTCTCTCCTAAAGCTAGTTGTGATTTCTATGGCTCTGATGAGGCCAAGAAATGAAGTTTTCTCCTAAGAGGTTACTTAGGTTAAGGTGGGAGGTCATGACTTTAGGAGTCAACAATAATCACCTTCCTTTGGAATGGGGGAAATAACAGTTGATAATGTAACAATAGATAAAGACATGATAAAAGATAAAACATTGATACACTATGATGAGATGAAAGCAACACAAGCATAAGGATGGCAAGATGCTTCATGATAAAGTATGGATAAGATGAACATGATTATAAGGACATATCAATATGTTTCAATCTTAAGGAAGACAAACATATAGAATACTCACAAAGATAAAGAGAATGATATTAATTAAGGATGACATTTAAAGGAGGATAACAACCACATTAAGTATATGACAAATCAAGCATGGAAAGATTAATTCAAGATTTAAACAAACATTAATGAAATAACACTCAAGATCAATAAAGGTGCTCATGAATAAATGTTAATCAATTAATCCACAAGTGATAACTAATCAAAACTAACATTTAAAAATACCCATTGATAATTAAAATTAAAATCAACACTTAAACACACAATTAAGATGCATATTGATAATTAAGATTAAAAGTTAACAATTAACAACTAGATGCAAATTGATAAACAATTAACAATTAAAATACAAATTGACAATTTAAAATTTAAAAGTTAACACAACAATTAACAATTAAAAAGCAAAGCAATTAAGAATTAGCAATGCAACACAAATTAATTAATGATAATCAAATAAATAATTAAGGAACTAACTGAAATTAAATATTTATTTTTGGAGTTTTTTGAATAAAGAAAATAAAATAAAGTTTTTTTAAAAAAAGATTTGAAGTAAATAAATAAATAAAACATTTAGAAAACAGGCGCGGGGGGATGAAAAGAAATTGGTTTAGTTAAAAAAAAAAACAACTGAGATGAAATTGGGCCAGAACTGGGGTGGTAACAGCAATTGGGGCGCAAGGCCCAGGAGAGGAAAAAAGAAAATGCAGGCGAAATAAGAGAAAAAAAAAGCAAAAGGGTTGATCCAAGGATCGAACCCGGGCATGGCAGGTGAAAGGCAAGGTTTTGTGCATGTGTGTGACCGTTGGGACGGCGTGTTTCATCTGGTAAACATGAGCTTCAAATATCACATAAACTAAGACAAACCATGAAAAATATTAAAATGAAAACATGCACATACTGAACATGTAGTAGTAAGTGATATCAATTGGTCATGGTTTATTAAGAGCACTACACAACAGAAACAAGTTTCAGCCAATCAAAACGCAGGCATGGAAAGTGAAAGCATGCAACATACAATGTCATCGTGTTCAGCTTAGAACATCCCAAACCAAATACTACACTTCAACCAAGCACACATCATTCACATCAACACCAAATATCATGAAGTAAAATATCATTTTGAAGAGCTCTAAACATAGAACATGATTAAAACACTAGCTAGCAAAACTAAACATCCAAGACGTGAGCAAGAGCCAAGCAAGACAGGTTCAAAATTGAAACTTACTTGAAGAAAAATGAAGAAAAACAGTTCTGTTTAAATGCAAACTAACATGTTGTTTAAAACTTGACAGCAACACATACATCATCAACACACATGGATTCAAAGAATTAGGAAAATCTAACAAGTTGTAACATGAAAATATACACATTACAATACTACACATGCAGCGCTATGGCAAAACAACTATCCACACACACATAATACAATTAGCAGACTCACCAAGTTCACCCTAGTATTCAAACTAAATGCGTTATTCTACAAAGCTCACAATCATATCACTTCATACATTATGCACATGCAACTTGTAACAAACACTAAGAGTAACTCACACTAAGGAATGCAACTACATCATTCATACAGACTATGATATGAGAACATCCACTACAGTACGTCATAATCTCACAACTTCGCATGCACACATAAGTCAGACACACTTATTTGCAGCACAATACCATATGACCTACTATAACAGAACCACAACACATATAGGCATAAACAAAACCTCCACATTTAAAACTCAGTTATTGGTATAACATCAATCAGCCAACACACGTTTAAAACATTAGTTCAACACCATCTCAGTACATGGCAGATGTATAAAAAACACATATATAGACATGGCAGCATAATGATAAACTTTCAATCAATACATCCTAGCATCATACAATATTACAAGCATTCTTCATTAATCAAACTTCAATCATATTTCAACAGCAACTTCAAGAAATAACATATAAACCATCCCAACAAAATATCAACATAACTGAACTTATGTAAGTGAGCATGACATTGTGAGCAAGAAAAAAAAACCACGAGAAGCTAACATTCAAGGTGACATCTTAGTGAAGCAAACCTCTGTTCCATTCAACATTAACATGAACCTTAACAACCTTAATAATAGTATGCACTATGAACAAACTACACACCCAAAATGAAACATTCAAACAATGTATAAAGTTTAACCAGTTTGGAGGCAGTATCAAGCAGATTGGCATGCTTTCAAGTTAATCACACATATAATGGACAGTCACTCCATTTCTAAACTTCAACTATAAAAACAAACCCTAGCAGTATACTTTCACACATCATTCATTGTAAAGCATGTTTGGTGTTCAAGTGATAGGTTACAAACATGAATACACTAACATCAACCATAACAAACGCATACATCTCAGCCATATTCAATAATGCACAAGAATAACACCTTAGCAGCATATCATCATGAAAGTTAACACATATCATACATTCTAAGATTAACATCCTGGTGCTCAGAGCCAAAATCATTACAACTTCTAACATGGATTCGTGGTGGTATTCACGATATCATTTCAAGGTAAAATAGAAGCAACATATGAACATGTATAACATTAACATCTCAGATCATACAAACTTATAAATAAGCAAACAAGCCAACATACTTCTAACACAAAACTCACACATGATAATAATGTTTAAACCATTAGGGCAGCCATGGAAAAAGTAAATATACATGTTCAAGAAATTAACAAGTTTTCATCAAAGACAAACTTAACATAGGTAAATAACAACATGCATATCATGAGCATTTAAAAATTAAAACAGAAAGAGAAATGATCTAACATGCAACAAGATGTATTCAATATGGAAGCTTTGAGAAAACTTACCTAATTTCCAAGCAAGTAGCAAGATTTCCTCTCCTTTCCTAGCTAGTTCGTGAGCTTCTCCAGAGAACAAGTTTTAGAGTGGTTTTAGTGTTTGTTGTTGGTGTTATCATTGGTATACTGATGATGATGTTCTGATGCTGGCGTTGCATTGAGTTGTTGAGGGTCGGTTCTTTGTAAAAGAGAACTACTGAATGAATCGAAAAAGAGAATGTAGTGGAGGTAGTATGAGGGAAGGTTCAGGTGCCGCTCTTTTTCCCCCTCCTCTGGTTCCTCCGGGTTCTCCTATTTATGCTTGAACCTCAGCTTCAAATGCTACCGTTATAGCTTGGTGAGATTTGAAAAAAAGAAAAAAGAGCCGTTACATGTTGGTGGTTAATGTTGTGACAAGTCCTTGTCACTAGCAGCAAGGTTGAAGCTTTTGCATAGAGTTGTCATTGAGTAGCAGAGGCTTTGGTACGGTGTTGGGACAAGGTGAGAATGACTTGCATTCTTATTTGTTTGATTTACACAATGGGCTTAAAAAAAGGTGAAATGGGCTTACGGTTTGAAATTTGAAATGGAAAAGGTAATTGAAAATGAATTTGGTTTTCTATGATATTAATTATAACATGCTAAATAATAATAATAACTATTAATAATAAACCAAATTGACAATTAATCTAAATAATTAAACTAATACAAGGTTAAATTAAATTGAGGTTGATTTGAATTAATAAAAAATAGGACAAATAAAGTATAAATAGAATTTAAAAAAAAAAGCCATATTGCAATTAAATTAAAATAAAACACTAAATAAATACTAAATTAAAAAATATGGAGAAAAATAAATAAAAACATCAACTAGCAGAAAAAATGAGGGTAAAATTTGGGGTACAACAAGTTTGTTCGCCCCCGTTGGAGTTCGGTTGCCGCTTGGTGGACCGATATCCTCAACCTTTCTAGGCTTTATCAGGATGATTTATTCATCAAAAACTGTTTGTTTAAGGTTGGCAATGGTTTTTCTACTTCATTTTGGCAGGTTAATTGGAATGGCGTCGATAATTTAATGTCCTTATATCTGTATCTTTTCGGTGGTTGGTCGGAAGGTAATTGGGTTTGGGGAAATTTGGGAATTGATGTTAATGGCTCTGATGAGGCTGCGCAAGAGGGTGTGAGAAATAGTCCTATTTCTAACAGTTCTGATATTCAGATGTTTGATACGGCTAGTTTGTTTCCTGGGCCTGGTGTGGGTGTTTCTACTGAGTCTGGTGTTGGCTCTCTTACTGATTCAGTGGCTGGTACATCTGCTGGTTCTGTTTTTCCAACCCTTGCCGCTGTCTGTTTGGATGAAACTGCAGTTGTCTCGCATAGCAACATCACAGCTGGTTTTGCGGCTGTACATTATTCTACGCAAGTTGTTTATGCGGTTGAAGCCTCTATTAATGGTGCTTTGTATTCTTTGCGTCGTAGGTTGGAAAATGTGAGAATTGATCCCATCAACTCCGACTCGGTCCGCTGGCTGTTCGAGAAGGAGGGAGATTTTTCTGTGAACTCCTTTTATAGGCTTCTTATGAGTTGTCACGTCCCTTACGGACCGCCCAACTGGAACGATATCGCCTTTATTTTTGTTTGGAAAGTCGCGGTTCTGCAGAAAATTAAGGCTTTCGGATGGAGGAGTTTCTTAAACAGGTTACCGTTGAAGGATTTGCTTTGTAATAAAGGTATTATTCCTTTATCGAGTAATATTAATTGTGTGTTTTGTAATGATTCTCCAGAATCTTTGGTCCACATTATTTTCTCTTGTCCGGTGGCCATCTTTCTTTGGAGGGAGGTTTCCGCTTGGTTAGGAACGGTTGGAATGGGCAACAATGATGTTTTGAGTAGTTTTATGGACTGGTTTGCTTTTAGTAAATCTAAGAGCTTGAAGGAGGGTAAGGAGGGGTGTATTTGGTTAGCAGTTTGTCGGACTCTGTGGAGTCTTAGGAATGATATTATTTTCAGGAACATTAGATGGAATGTGCGCGACATTTTTTGGAAGATTAAGTTCACTGTTTGGCGTTGGTCTTTTATAGGAGATATTACCCATCCCAATTGTAATTTGTATGAATTCAACAAAGACCCTTTGTCTTATTTGTCTTAAGTTACAATTGGTTGGTAATTTCTTAGTTTTGTCGAGTTTCGTCTCATCCCTTTTATAATCAGGTTCGAGTACCCTTTGTACTCGGTTTATTGAATGAACTTGCTTACAAAAAAAAAGTAAATAATTAATATGTTAAAAAAATTATCAATTTCTAACACTCCTTTTTGAAAATTTTCTTGAATACTCCAAGCGTTGATCTTAATTCCTCGAATTTTTTCTTGAAAAGAGTTTTAGTCATTATATCTGCAATTCGATTTTCTGAATTGCAATGCTCCAAACTGATTTCCTTTAACTTTTCAGCTTCTCTAATAGCATAATATTTAGCCTTAATGTGTTTGGTTCTTTCATGCTGAATTGAATTCTTAGTTATGGCAATAACATATTATTATATCCACCCATATGGTAGTCACTATACCTAAAAGGACTTTCAATAGCACTTTTTTTTACATTTAATAGTGTGTTTTAGTGCTATTAAATCCCCCGTTATTATAGATTAACCATCTATAAAAGTGCTTTTTAGCGCAATTAAACCCTCTAGTTTTAATAGCGTCTCTCGTAAAACGCGAATATAGGGCACATAACTGCACTAATTCTACCTTTCCTTTTACAAGATTTAATAGCACTATTTAAAAAGCGTTATTGTAGACCCTTTCCTTTAATAGCTCTTTCATAAAAAATCTTATTAATGACTATTTTTTTCTTTTTTAAATGATTGTTTTTTATACTCAATATTAAGTAAAATGACACTATAATTCTTCTTCTCGACATGCGAGTATATACAACATGATCTTGATTTGTATTGAATCTACAAATGAAATTTTGTAATATCACACACTAAAATAACACTCCTAGTTGTTACGTGATATTCACGTCACAACATGAAAAATCACGTCACAACAAGCTTTTAGCGACGTAATCATTCACGCGACAGGATCACGTGTGGCAACTCTGTTGCCACATGAAAATCACGTCGCAACTTTGCCACGTGATTTCACGTCGCAACAGTCTCCACAAAAGTTTCAGCTTTACCTGCTATACTTCAGTTGTAGCAGGCGTAGCAGCAGAGTGGCAAAAAAGTGTAAGAAGGTTGCCACATGATTTTCATGTGGCATGTTGCGACATGATATTCACGTGGCTAGTTGCGACGTGAAATTCACGTGGCAAAATGTTTTTTTTTTAAAGTAAATAAATGTATTGTTTTACGTTTTGATAAATTAAAATGAATAATTTATTTTATAAATTATTTTTAAATACAAAATAAATAATAAAATTAATGAAAAATTTGTTTTACGTTTTAATATATTAAAACGAATAATAAAATTAATAAATAATATGTCTTTTTAATTAGTTTTAAATACAAAATTAATAATATCTTTTTAATAATATATTAAAATGGAAAATTGATAAATATAATTAATACCAAAATTAATAAATATAAATAAATACCAAAATTAATAATAAAAATTTTTAAATAAAAAGTTTAGATCATACTAAAATGAATAATTAACATTTTTGAAAAATTAAATTTTAAATTAAAATAAATCATTCAGATGAATTCGGATCGGAAACTCGTCAAGGTCAAAATCATCGTCATCCTCGTCATCCAGCTGTTCTTGACCACTAACTCCTTCATTTCAAACAAACGCTTGATTAACGCCACCTTGTGATTGCATAAATTGTTGTATCATCTCCTCCATATCAGCTTGCCTCTTCTTCAATCCCTTTATTTACCATTGTTGCTCCTTCATTTGGACCTTTAGCACCGCCTCACGTTGCGCCGACTTACGTCTCGCCTCAGTTAGCGCCATTCGTCTTACTGTTTCTAGCATTTCGGGTGTTAATTGTGGTGGATGTGAAGTTCCTTCACCATCTATAACTCTTTAAAATAAGGTTCTATCCGCTCTTCTCATACTGCCGGCCAAAGTTCTAGCATCAAATAAACGCCCATTAGGTCCCTTTCTGCCAGTTACTAAACCCTAAATATAAAAATCTACACGTTGATTAAGCGGCTCAGAACCTCTCAGAGTATATTGAGGATTTTCTACCAAAAATTATGTGAGCGATGTCTGATAATCCTCCAACACATACAATAAAAAATTAAGTTAAATATAGCTTAAACAATTTAAATTAAATTAATTAATAGATTAATCCACGTAATTTTCACGCCAAAATATCTCAGTTGCCACATGAAAATCATGTCACAAAGTTTCCATTAAATAAATAAAAATATAAACAATTTAAATAAAATAAAATAACTTACTAAAGCTTTTTTGGTGAGTTCGTCAACAAATTCCCCCGATTTTTTTGTTCTAGTCTTTACAACCAACTCCCCCATGAGTGGAGATCTCCCCAAACTATTTTTCTAAATAATAAAATTAACTTTAATTAAAAATATATAATAAATCAAAATATAACTTACAATAGTAGTAATAATTACCATGCGTCGCGCATATTCGGCAACACTTATACTTCCAACTGCATTAAGGCTACCCCCTTTTTCAGATGCTCTCAATTTCTTTGCTTTTTTAGATCTTTCCTTGAAACCAGTTGTATCCCAATAAATAAGAAATTCATCGAATACTTCTTTGCCTGTCCAGTTGGGATGAATATTTTCACTTCCCCAATGGAGTCTAGCATGCCGTATCATGTCAGAAAGTCGAACTGCTGTTCTGCCAAAATAATTTTTTCAACCTCTTTCTCATTGATTTTTCCCACGTACACTTTTCCTACAATTTTGTAAGACATTCAAATAAAATAGTTAGATAATTATAATAAAAAAGTAATTTAAACAAAAATAACTTAACAAATAAATTACATTATTTAACAAAAATAAATAAATTATAACTTAAATAACTTAAACCAAGCTTATTTTTCGTCCCCATCAACGTCTCAAAATCTCTTCCAAGATTTTTTATACTTTTACTGAATTACATAACTTATACAGTGGGCAGCAGTCCGACTCGGCTCGAAACTAAACATCAAAAGTTTAAATTATTATGAAATATAAGTTAATATAAAAAATGGAAACATGTATACTTGAATAAAAATTTTAAACTTACGAATTTTCGCTGGGCCAAATATAATATCTTCCTTCAATGATATGAGGCACCTCATGATTGTCACCCTCCTCTTCATTATCATTGTCCTCATTATCCACCTCATGATCGTCCTCACCTGGATCTTCATGATCTTCCTCACACGTAGGTATATGTTTGGATGGTAAGGGTACATGTGTCGGATGCAATGTGGGATCCCCTAGACTGTGTGAAGGATGAGGGTACCTGTGGGGGAGTTAGAAAGCTAGATCCCCCATACTGCGTGAAGGATGAGGACACCTGCTAGTAGGGAGGTGGAAAGCTAGACCCCTTAGACTGCATGAAGGATGAGGGTACATATTGGTATGGATAACTAGGCCCCCCAAATGGGCTAATAAAATTTAGAGCCCTAGATGGGCTAATAAAAGCTGGAGCCCTAGATGGGGTAATAAAAGCTGCATACTTCTAAGGGGAAAGTAATGTCATGAGAGTTTGAGAACTGTCCATGGACATATGATCTACGTGACTCCGCGGGGGAGGATAAATGGCCGACTAAGGTGCTTGACATGTATGGTTTTGTCATGCACGTCTCATGAATGAGGTTGTAAGGGGTTACAATAACTGGCCAACAAGAATATCCACTTCCTAAAGCTTAGACGTATAAAGTAAAACCATCAGAGCATAATCCAATCCTCACATTTCTAGGTTCTACGGCAAAATTAGTATGTATGCGATCAAAGTTTTTCCATGCCTCGCCATCAGATGGATGTCGCATACTACCTAAACTTGTTTTGTTTGTATGATGTTGTGTCATTTGACTTGCACTGTGCATTGAAGCAAACATTCTATTCAACCTTGGTATTATCGAAAGATAAAACATGGACTTCACTGCTACACATTTTTGCTTATGGTCAATGGCTTTACTATGAACTTTATATCTTGGACTCTTACATAACTTACATTCCTCCAACGCTCTATCATATGTACCAAACTCATTGTCATAAAACAACATGCTACCACTAATGCAACAATCAATCTTTCTTACTTCTAAACCCAAATTTGACACCAACCTCTTTGCATCATAAAAACTTGTAAGCAAGTTGTCATTCGACGACCCCTCAAACAACGACGTATTCATCTCATTCAACAAATGATAAAATCTTTAGGCTTCCTCATTCGGCAACTCTTCCCAATCAAAATCTTCAGGTTCTTCATAGGTGACGTTCACACCAAAAATGTCGCCCACCATCTCACTGATCAGATCAAAATTTTCCCCATGTTCCGTCGCTGATCGACTACTTGAAACATGCGTATTACTGGTCTCTAGTACGCAAATCGGAAATTCTTCTCCATTATATGTCCAAACCCAATAATTTTCAATGAAACAACTTCTCTTCAAATGACGTTCTAATTCCTCTGGGTCACTAATTATAGGTCTGCATTCACATTTAAGACAAGGACATCTAATTCCTCTTTCGCTTCGACATTATTCCAAAGAGAATGCCCACGTGATAAACCCTTTAACTCCTTCCTTAAAATTTGGTTTAAGTCCGCGTCTCCCTGGATACAACCTATCGTACATCCAACTACGATAACGCCTATAATGTTAAATACTACATATTTATACCATCATTTTCTTTTTAATTACAAATGTGATTTTAATATATCAACCAATTTCAGGAATTTTGATAAAATATTAACTACAACTCTAAACTTACTTAATGTTATTCTTTAACATAAACTTATATTAACTAGAAGCTACTTTTAACACAAACAAATTTTCTACTATTTTTTAATTATTCTTAATATATATAACTACAAATAAATTTCATACTATTTAGTTTTTAATAAACTTAAATATTAATTTCATACAATTTTCTTTTAACTAATCATTTATTAAAGGTATAACATAACATATAAAACATATAATTAGTAAAAAATATAATACATAACTTATATATTGACATATAATACATAACATAAAATATAACATATAACATAATTAATATAACATATTTCCTTAGACGATGGCTTGGATCTAGAAGGGGGGGGGGGGGGGGGGGGGGGGTTGAATAGATCCCACAATTTATTACACGCTAATGGTGTTCCAAAAATTGGTTTTAAAAGTTTAAAAGCGGAAGCACCATTGAATCTATTCGTCTACAACGAACCACTATCGGAAAAATCAAATATGCGTAAAGCCGCTAGGAATGATGCAACGGAAGAGAAAAATAGATGAATCAACAAAAACACAATGTAATTAACTTAATTAGATTTACTTGAAATTATCCAATCACCAACGAGTGAAAATGACAAACTTTAATCACAATGTGCTTTCGTAGCTTGTGCTTAATCAATTTATCAAACACTTGGCGTGTGCGGAACTTCAAGTGTGAATTTCTAAGTAATGTGAATGTAGAGCTAATTCCAAACGTAATCCAAGGGATTGTGTAGTTTTTACAAATTAATTATTCAGCTCTATACTACACTATACCAGAAATTTTTCAATCAATTGATATTTCACAAGTTCGAATAATATCAAAACGTAAAAGAGTTAAGGAAAATAGAGAACAAACACTAGTTGATTAGACAGTTCCCCAATCGTCCTCGCTAAGGGTACCTCTGGCCCCAATTCCAAAATTGGAATTGAGATATGTATATATTACGGTTGCAATTGTTTATACAAGAGAAAATCTGATACACCAAACCCTCAAACGTCTTTGATGTCGATGCAAAGTCTTCTCTCCCCTTGATTCAAGACGAATCAAGTGCCACGACTTTGGTCGAACAAATCACAGTCTCATGCTACTCGATTGCAAGAACCCACAGCTCGATTTCGATGTTACACAATTCGATCCCAAATCTTTTCTCCTACGATCCTTCGATTGTTGCTACTCGACTGATTTGAACGATCCGTTCTTCAATCCCCTTCGCACAGCTGAATCCTTGTAGAGAAAACGATTTATGCAAAAACCCCAAAATCACCCGGATTCTTGGAGGACAAAACCTAGGGTTTTATTCAAGAAACACCCACTAATTCTTAACTCAGCTCGAAGGATCCACACACCTAAGGTTGAACGTTATCACTTTAAACAATACACAACACTAACAAAAATGGTTATGTGTAGTTGTTAGAGAATATAAAGATGAAGATGAAGATGAAGAGAAAAATCAGTGCCTATTTCACGTTTCTTGTTGTACATGTAAAAAATGAGTTAAAATAATATATATATATATATATATATATATATATATATATATATATATATATATATACACTAAGCTTAGAAACATAACAGGAATAACAGAATTTTGAAGTAAACAACATAGCAGAAAAATGGTGCAAAACAGGGACCGGTCGACCTATGCAGGTGGGAGGGTCGGCCTGAGCAGGGCAGTCAACTACGCTGCGCAGAAAATCCATGCATGCGTCGACCGGAACAGGTCATGCGTCGACGCATACCTCCCAGTTTTTGACAATTTTAAATGTGTTAGACGATGGCTATGGATCTAGAAGGGGGGTTGAATAGATCCCTAGAGTTTTACACACAAAATCGTTACAAAAATCTTGTTTTAAAAATTTAACGGAAGCACACAACTGGATTGTACGTCTACCACGAACCTTCTACCTAAAGGATCGGATATGTACCAATATATCGAGAATGAGTATGGAAGAGAAAAATTCAGTTTGATTACTACACTTAAGAAACGCAGTCAACAAAATATTGCTTGCTTGATGTTTAATCCAAACCAATGAGGTAAATTGATAAACAATTAAAAGTAATGCGTTCAATTTTTTCTTTGAGACAAATTATCAAACACCTGGTTTGCGTAAACACACTAAGTGCAGAATTTCTATGGAAGGTAATGTAAAGCTGCTCCAAGATAGAATTCAAGGAATTGTATCAATTTAACAAAACCGTTTATCAGCTTACGATTACACTACAATAGAAATTTCAATAACCTGCGACTTCACAAATTCGAACAAACTGAAATGTAAAAGAGTTAAGGAAAGAGAGAACAAATGAGATTTGATTAGGCAGTTCCCCAATCGTCCTCGCCTTGGGTACGTCTTCCCCCAACTCCACAATTGGAATTGAGATATATATATGTAGTTGTTGCAAATTGTTTATTACAAGAGAAAACTATGAACATCCAAACCCTCGAACGTCTTCGATCGTTGATGCAGAATTTTCTCTCCCCTTGATTCAAGATGAATCAAGTGCTTCGAATATGGTTGATCCAATTACCGTCTCACGCTACTAAACCGAAAGAAGCCTCTGTTCTTCGGTTACCTTAACTCGATCAATTGCGATCTACCAAACTTCGAACCCAAACCTCTCTTCTACGATCCTCCGATTACAGCTACTAAACCGAACAATTGCTCCAATCGTCGGTTACCTTCGCCCGGCTGAATCCCTGTAGAACGAAGCGGTTTGTGCAAAAACCCCCAAAATCTTCCCGATTCTTGGAGGAGAAAACCAACTGGTTTTATTCAAGAAACACCTACCAAGCTCTCAACCCAGAAAATGAAGATCACACTTCCTAAATTCTGAATGTTATCACTTCGAACAATGGGCGACACAAACAAATATGATTATGTGTGATTGTTTGTTTACTCAATGAAGAATATGAAGATGAAGAGAGAAATGGTATATATTTTCACGTTTCTTGTTATTTTAATAATGAGATGACCAAAACTATTTATAGAGAATTAATTGACCCACTAAAACTTATACCAGAAATAACAGAAAAACATTTAGGTGAAAAAAGCAGCTCAGGAGTGTTTGGGTCGACACATGACTTAATGAGGTATAGCATGCGCTGACCCGTGGAAAATGCTATGCAAGTTTGGACTTTACGCATCGACCCACAAGCACCATGCGTCGACACATAGTTGGTTTTTTGTTACTTCCCAGAATCATGCGCTTACCCGCATATTTCACTAGTTTTGTACCACTATTTATGCGTCGACTCATGTACTGGGGAGGTTAGTACATGAACTGTGTTTTTACAGGAAATGCAATTTTTGCACATTTTCAACTGACCAAAATCCAGACAAACATGCTAGACACCAGTAAAATGATAATGAACATTTATTTATGAGAAAGACATGGTCTTATACATCTAGACACATGAACATCAATGATTAGACGCAATTTTTCCCGACAAGTAAAGTGATACCGCTTAAATTACAATCTAATACTCAGTATATATGTTGACATCATTAAAACGAAATAGATGAAAGACCTTAGCTCTCACATACTCCCCCTTTTTGATGATGGCAACATTGTTTTAGCTTTCACGTGATTTGTAATTTGAGAACGAACAAGCTCCCCCTGTCTTTAACACTTGGTTAATTTCCTGCTAACTTTCTGCTATCCTTCTCCCCCTTTGTCAACATCAAAAAGAAGAGAAGAGGTGGTCAAAAGAGTAACTCTACAACAAGTAAAGATGCATCCATTTATTTTCAGCATATTAACATTAACACGCATCTACATATGATACAGTTAATGAGAAATTGGAAACATATAAATATGGAACCTCAAATGCAAAGACAATTAATTCCATAGTGAAAACATTCAAAACAAACTGATACAAATTGTCAAAGGTAAATAGCAGGAGAAAACATGCACACAAAAAAAACAAAACATAAATGCAAAAACACAAATGATGTGATGCCCTAATGTTTATGGCCTCCTCCCCCTATATGGATGACCTCTTCCTCCATAATACTGGCCTGGTGGTGGCAAATCTTCTAAGTGCAGGTTGAGTTCGATCAGAGTGCAATTTAGAGTACCAAGACTGTTGGCAAGATTCAGATTCTGTTGATTTAAGTTCTCGTCCATTTGGTTGAAGCGAGTCATAGACGCGTCATCAAACCTGTTGAAGTTAGTGATGTGAGCCGAGACTTGATCGGATAAGTTTGTGAGCCTTTCGTCCTGAGCATTATAGTGACTTTCTTGCAATGCTTGGAACTCTTGCTGTTAAAGATTCATCGTATTTAACCTTTCCAGAATCTCTTCAGATGCCTGGTAGTCGTATTGAGGCTGTGGAGTTGGAGGTGCCGAGTAATTAGGTTGCTGCCAACCATACTCCTCGCCATAGGTGGGAGGAACATAGGCGTTACCAAGAGTAGTCCAGCAGTTTTTTTGCCAATCTCCCCAACGCTGATTTTCAGAATTATCCTCATGTTGATCGCCCATCCATGCGTTGTTGTCTTCCTCTTGCATAACCACATCAGCATCATTGACATCTTGATGATCACCCACATGTACGTCCTCATCAACATTTCCTTCATAATGAACAGGTTCTTCAGGTTCAGGTTGAAAAGGATGAGTCGATATGTGTCAGTAATTGAATCTTTTATTAACCTTATCCCAATGATAGCCCATCATGGTGAGGGTTTTTGGTTGAAATTGATGTTCAAAAGAAATCTCAATGTAAGGAATATTCAGAACTGAAATCCCAGCCTTGTTCAAGATGTTCTGAATATAGGATGCATAACCTAGAGCTTGATATTTGTGGGAGCTGCGGGTGACGAACATCCGATATGTAAAATAGTATGGCCAGTTAATTTTGATATGATTTTTCAGAATATACATGAGATGAACTTCAGCCTTCTCAACCCGTGAGTATCCACCTTTCTTGGGTCTCAAGATATGAGCAACAATCCATTGCAAAATGCAGTCTTCGAATTTCAAATGACCGGTAGTGACATTTTTCGGAAAGACGTCAGTTGCCACAACATTGTCAGGATATGGTTCCCGTAGCATAGAGTTTAGAGCAGTGTTGAAATTAAAGTTGTGAACAAATGTTTTATCAGTTACTCTAGGCAGATTTTCATCTGTGTCTAAACTAAACAAAGTAGCCCATAAATCATTGTTTACCTCATGAAGAGAATTATTCATAGAAAACTTAAACTCAGCCCCCTTAAATTTACCCTTGATTCCACAGTAGAACACTCGAATCAGATCACTATTGTATTTATCATCACATTCCAGGAACTCACCAAGATTCTGAACCGGTTGTGAAGAGGTTCCGGAAGATGAAGCTCTGAACCGGTTGTCAGGCTGTTATGCACTAACCCGCCTGTTTCTCTTTAAAAATGCAATAGTTTATATGTCGACTCATGAGATGGCCCCGTCGACGCATGCAAGGCAAAAATGAAAAAAAATTGAAATTTTGCAGACCTATGTTCCAGAGGACAAATAAACACACATACACATAGAACAAACATCCATATGAACAATATGTGCTCAAAAAAGCAATAAACATCAAGTTTAAGGTACTTAATATGGCAAAAATATATTAAACGGAACGATATTACCTTGATCACCATGACGATAAGACCCCTCACATATAGCTGACTATCTCTTTACATTGTTAGGAATAAACAAGCATGTATATATATATATATATATATATATATATATATATATGTGAAGATCACTATCTTAAAGGATTATCAAACACGATCCGAGATATCAAGAATGCCAAGTTCCCTACGGATGTGAAAGAAAGGCTCAGTGGCTAATGGTTTTGTAAAAATGTCAGCAAGTTGATTTTTAGTATCAACATGCTCAAAGATCACATCACCTTTCTCTAAATGATCCCTAAGAAAATGATGGCGTATTTCGATATACTTGGTGCGTGAATGTAATACGGGGTTCTTAGTTAGGTTTATTGCACTAGTGTTATCGCACAAAATAGGAATACGCTCAAGTTTTAAACTGAAATCAAGCAATTGTTGTTTAACCCATAAGACTTGAGCACAACAACTTCCTGCGGCAACGTATTCCGCCTCGGCTGTTGACAAAGCAACCGAAACCTATTTCTTGCTGTGCCAACTCACCAAGGAATTTGTAAAAAGGTGACACGTGCCACTAGTATGTTTTCTATCCAACTTGCACCCGGTAATGTCGGAATCGGAATAATCAACTTAGGAATAAACACTACCTTTGGAATACCACAACCCATACTTTGGAGTACCGGAGAGGTATCAAAGTATGCGCTTAACTGCCTTTAAGTGGGATTCCTTGGGATATGCTTGATACCTCGCACACATGTTGTCGCTCCCGAGGACTTTCATCCATGGTACAAACGCGAAAGTGGCGCGGAAACAGAGTCACCAGCAATGTGTATTTATCCCAAGAGAGGGAAAGGAAACACTGCGTAAACCTGAGGGAAGGGAAAGAGCATGGTCTCGCGACCAAGAGAAACGGTTAAGGGAGTCGGTTACGCGAGGGGAAGGTGTTAGCACCCCACACGTCCATCGTACCCGATGGGATCCACGCTTGCTGTCTCGATCAAAGGGTGTCGTCGTCTGGAGCTCCACTGCTACTGGAAAGGAAAAGGAACTGGAACGGAAAAGAACGAAGAAACAAGGAAGAAAAGAAAAGGAAGTGACTCGATAGGACATCGTCGTCCTATGCCTACGTATTCCCTCGTGCAATGGGAAATTCATAGTCAACGTAGTTCGGACATGAACCAAGGTGGAGGTTGCTCGCCGAGACATCGCCGTCTTGTGCCTACGTATCCTTAATCGGACGAGAAAGAGGAAATCAGAGCAGTCATAGTTCGACCTAACGAGGTCGATCAGTGTTTTTTATGAGCGACGTTAGATTCACGTCCGGTAGTTAGGGTCGATGCCTGTTTGCGACTGTCGTAACCCGAAATTTGACCTCCCTCTTTTGCCTTTTTGCATGAGCATAAGCATTCACGCTTTTCTTTGTGTGTTTCTTGTTGCAGGACCTGCAGGTTTTCCAAGCCCGATTAATCGCATCCTCTCAAGATTATTTCATAACCAAAACAAGCTCAAAATAAAGGTTTCCATGTTTATTTATCAAGACAAGAGTTGGAAAATCAATAACGGGACTTCAGCATCATTTTTTTGGCAAATTTGTGGAAGTTTAGCTGAAGTAACCGGTTACAGCATAATTGATAACCGGTTACACAATGTATTTTTCACCAAAAACTTCAATTTTCAAGCAAGTAACCGGTTAGCAGATATGCTGTAACCGGTTACTCTGTACAAAGTTGCAGATTCTACTGCATTTTTGAGACAGTAACTCTGCACTCACTTTGTTCTTGGATTTTACATTGTTCTAGCAGCATGTGGAACATTCTAGACAATTCACGACCATTCAAGACATTTCCCTTTCATTTATTCAATGCATCACTTTAAATTAAGTGCATCATGTTCCTTAATTTACAAGCATGTCGACCTTTGGATATGGAAGCTCGCATTGGGATTGTTACCGAGTTGATCCTAGCTAACCGAGTTAACTGCCTTGACTCGGTGAGTCAAGTGTAACTAACTCCAACCCTAACTCCAAACCTCCCAAAGCTAAGTCCAAACCAAATTCCAAAGCTCTCACACTCCAAACCAAAAGTCTATATAAACAAAGCTTCACCATTTTGCAACTCCTCCACAATCATTCACACAATTTCACACTTTCTTCATTCGCAATTCTCTCATTCTCCTCTGCATTTTTCTGCAACTTCTACATATTCCTCTTCACCTTCTCCATCAAACCACACCAAAAGCTCTTATTCTTGAAGGATAATCACTTTTCACATTGAAAGTGATTAATTCTTGAGCTTAACCTTCATCATTTGGCATCTTTTGGTTGGATTTCTGGAATTACATCTCATTCTACTTCAATCCAAGGGTTTCACACCATTTATTTTGGTGCAAGTTCGATTTCGGTGCATTTTCGCGTTTTTGATTGCTTTCGACGCGTTTCGTCTACAAATCAAGGATCCTCTGGTTTTCTTTGATTTTCGCAACAAGATCTCTTTGCAACATTTACCAAGCCAAATCTCCGGCTTATAGGTTGGTGGATCTAACTAATTTTATCGTTTCGCGCATTTTTCGTATCGCTCGCAATGTAGTCGATAATTGTTGTGTGTGATTTGGTTTTGCATTTGTTTGATCCATGATCCTAATGTATTAGTTGATTCTATCACTGTTTATTTGTTGTTTTCAAGTTCAATTTTCGTGCACAATTTCAATTCCTAGCATGTGGTGGTTGGCATAAGTGATTATGTGTTGAAAACTACTTTTGAAAAGCTGTTTTTACTGTTATTTTTGCCTCTGTTACAGTGGTAACCAGTTAGCAGTTATGCTGTAACCGGTTACACAATGCAATTTTCCCCAAAAACACGTATTTTTAAGCATGTAACCGGTTAGCACATATGCTGTAACCGGTTACCACTGTACAGAATGCCATTTTCTTGCATTTTCAAGTGTGTTTTCCATGCTTTCTTCATTTTAACTTCCATTGATTGTCATGCTTGATTTTATGGATGTTTTTAATGTCATTTCACTTCTGGTTGAAACATATTCATGAACTTTCGATGCACATTTTCGATTATTCAATTGTTTCATGTTCTTAGCATGGTATGAACATAGCAATTCTTGCACTATCTTTGTTCACATAATGCATGATTTTGTGTGACATTTTTGTGATCATTTGGCACTGTTTTGTACCCTCCATTTCAGATTTGCATTAAGTTTATTCTTCATGGATAAACTTAATCTTGTATAATCAATAATTCACTCCTTTTTGCTTTAATGACTTTTCATCCTCTTTGGAAAGTTGTTAGCATGTTTATCCCTTGATTAATTAATCTAAACTTTGTTTCGATTAATCAATCTTCCCTTTTCCTCTCTTTAGGCCTCCTTTAGAGCTTTCTCTCTCATTCCCCCCGTCGAGTTGGAGTTTCGCGCTGCGCCTTGCACCGGAGCACTATACAAATTAACGCTGTTACGTTGTCTGTTTCTCTCCGCAGGAGCACTGTACAACATTGGAGCGGTTGCGTTGTCCGTTTCACTTTCCACACTATGTTTTGGGTGCTAGAGAAGGAATGAGGATGGGGTTTTTCCTACCCTCATTCTGGCTATTTCTTTGGTAAGGGCGTCTTGTCCTTTCCTCGAGAATAGTCACCTCTATCCTCCAGCTATAGTGTTTCTCATTCCCCTATCGAGTTGATCCTTGATCACTCTTCTCTCTTTGCGATCATTTTCGATCCTTGATCACTCCTATCTCTTTCAATCTCTCCTTTTGATCAATCACCATCCTTCTTGGTTGAGATCATTATTCTTGCGCTAGCGATCTCTCTTGGTTTCGTTACTCCTTTCTTCTTGTAATCAATCATTGCTTTTGATTCCCTTGAAGAGTTTCAATTCTCTCTCTTTGGTCCAACGCAGTTTTCCTGTCGCGACCATTCTTCCCCAGAAGTTCGTAATCCTCACTTGGTTCTTCTCCTCTTGGGTTAATCACCTTCTTTTGGTTAATCACCCATTTCCTCAGTTAATCACAGTCCGTCTGTTAATCACTGAGCACCTCTTGGGTTAATCACCTCTTCTTGGTTAATCACCCTTTTCTTCAGTTAACCACAGTCCGTCTATTAAAATACTGAACCTTTTCGAGTTAATCACCTTCTCTTGGTTAATCACTCGCTTTTCTCTTCGGTTGGTCACAGTCCGTCTGTAAAATCCGAATCCCCCGCAGTTGGCAACCTCCTCTTGGTTTGAATACTTGCACCCTTTGGGTTAGTAACCTTTCTTCGGTTCAAATACCCTTTCTTCAGTTGAGTACTGTTTGTTCAGTCAGTTTACCGAACCCATTTGGGTCACGACCTTCGTTCGGTCCTACACCCGTGCTTCTGGTTAATCGTAGTTTCCTCTGCTAAAACCAATGCTTCTCTATCCCCACAGAGTTGCAGTCTTTTCTTCCCCAGTTAATCACTGTTTACCAGTTAATATACCGAGGCCCCTTCAGAGTCAAACACCTTCTCTTGGTTCAGCACTCTCTATCTTGGTTTATCACAGTCCGTCTGTTGACACCAGTCTTTTCCCCGCCAGGATCTTACTCTCTTTCCTCGGTTAACCACTGCCAGCCAGTTAATATACCGAGTCTCCTTTTTTTCTCTTGGTTATGACACCATCCCTTTATTTGGATCCCCAGTGGAGTCCTTTCTATTCCCTTTGCTCTTCCTTTCTTGGTCTCGACACCATTTCTTTTTGTTATCCCCAGCGGAGTTTCTTTCATTCTTGGTTTTGACATCATTCTTTTCCTATTCTTTTGTGCAAGCGCTCTTACTGCGGGGTCCTCCCCAATAGAGTTTTTCTTTCATTCTTGCTCTTGGTTTTGACACCACTTCTTTCGTCTCTTTGTTTCTTTCTTGTTTTCCTTTTCCATTCAGTTCCCCGAACTACAGAAGCTCTGATTCTGTATTCTTTTGAATGTATGATACGTAGGCATGAGATCGCATTGATCTCGGCGAGCACACTGCCACCTTTCTTCCGTCTTCTTCCTTTCTTTCCTTTTCTTCGTCCCCTGGTTCCAAGAACTACGACACTCTGACTTCTTCATTGTACTATGAGGGTACGTAGGCACGAGGACTTCGTACCTCCGCAAGCACTTTCTTTCTTTTATTTCTTTTTCCCCTTTCTTTCTCGCTCTCCCTCTTCTTTTAGCTAGAAGCCTTTAGATAGATAACCCATCCAAGCCTAGAAGCAAGCGAAATGGTTCCCGTCGAGTACGACAGATGCGTTAGGTGCTAATACCATCCTTTCGCATAACCGACCCCCCGCTCCCGTTTCTCTTCCCCTTGGGTTTTATTGATATTTTCCCTGTCCTTTGGGACTAAATAAAGTTCGGTGGCGACTCTGTTGTATCTTTGAGTGTGCGATTCACTCAGGTAGATTTCCAGCCATCTTCAGCGACGAGACGGAAATAACGTGCCCTTTCCTGAAAATGATTTGAACTTGAACGATCCCGAAGGATGAAAAGGTTTGAGTTTGTTTTTGTGTTTTTTAGACAGAAGTGGATTGAAGTTAGTTCGTAACTTGCATTGTACCGAAGTCTATGATATAGGAACGAATGCTTAGCAAATCGTTCCAAAATGGAACTTCCACTAAACACTCTAGAAAAATGAGAGGAAACCCCTCATTCCTCACTTCCCACATGCGAGGCTCATGCGCAATGCACGTTAACTTTATTAAGTGTTTTAGAAATGTTATGAGATGAGAAGAGAAGACTCAAAGGAGAAGAAAACCCTAAGGGGGAACTAAATATTCCTAATGTTATCATGCAAAGGTGGCCCTATAGTTGAGGTTGAAAGGGAAACGTCTACCTAAGTTAGCATGCAAAGGGAAGCCTAATGCTAATCCTACTCCAAGCTTAATCAAAATTAAGTTGGACTAGGTAGCCCTAAGGGAGTGAATCCAAGACTTAAACAAGTCTTGAGATTCAAGGGAAGAGAAGGAGTGAAAGAGAAAAAAGACAAACAATGGCTAAACTAGCGCTTCCGCACCTGCACAGCAGTAAAAGGCAGCACACAAGCAAGACAGCTTATAACAGCACACAATTCAACACAAAAAAGGCTGCAAAAGGCCAAACACCAGCACATATAACAGCACATGAACAAACTTAGAATAACAGTTGTAAAAACAGGATAACATACATTCAAAAATGATTCACTTATGGAAAAGCAAACATGCATCAAGCCTTACACCATTGATCATGAGCACAAACACATCATACATCATGTTGAATGAATTTGAGAACATCATGGAAGAAATGCATATCGTTTGGCATATGAACAAGTCGAAATAAGTGTGCATCTCAATGAAAGGAAAGTGAACATGCATGCACATAACAATCCCAGCAGCACAAGCATCAATCAACAATTAACATGCTCGAGGAGTGTGTTCTATGTGTTCATCGCATCAAGAACGCAACAACGCAAACATGATCATAAACGATAAAAATCCAAGATTCGCGTGTCGGAAAATTGTGTGCATACAATGGTGTGAGGTGCAACAGCATCAAAACAGTCCTTAGACAAGTATCATATCAATCCATGAAGATTAGAAATGAAACGTGATCGAAACATGCTAAAAAATACACAAGAAACACACTCTGCAACAGTGTTAATCGGTTAACCAAGTGTGTTAACTGATTAACAGCTCCAAAATAAGCAGAAACAGCAAAATACACTAGTTAACCGATTAACCAACTTGTACTGCAATTGGTTAATCGCTTAACCCTGTTACAGCAGCAAAAATTAATTTGAAAAATCACTTCCAGCAGCAAAATCACTTATGCAAACATCTCCAATGACCATGTAATCAACAATGCACGAAAATTAAATTAAGTATCAGTAATCAAACACCAATTAGATCCAATAATCATCAACATCAAGAATCACATTCAAGCAAAATGGATCCAAATCAAGAACAACCAAAGATCTACATTGTATAAGTTGCAATTAAGCTAAAATGAGTGTGGATCTGAGATTAACCAACCTACAAAGCTGAGATTTGCTTTGGTAAGTGTTGTAAACAGAATTTGATGAATCCAAGTAGAGAAATCCAAGATCCACAAGCTCCTTGCACTCAAAAGTTGAAAATCCAAGCAATAAGCAATAAAAACTCCAAAATCACTTTCAAGAATCACTTGTGAAATTCCAGATCTAGATCCAAACGAAAATCACCAATGAAATGCAGCAATGAAGTGGTAATGAGTGGCTTTAGCTCAAGAATTAACAAGTTCCAATGAAGAACTTGTTAATCTATATGGAAGAGCTTTGAGTGTGGTTGAAAATGGAGGTTGAGAGTGAAAATGTTAGAGAGAATTGAAAGAGAATTCTGAAAATTGAGAGTGAAAAAATTGATCTAGGTTCCCAAGAGGTTTGGAATGAATTGATTTAAATAACCCCTAGGTTAGGAGTTAAGTTTGGGTTTGGAGTGAGGTTTGGTGGGTGGAAATGGGGTGAAAAATGAATTAGGAAAGGAAATGAGAAATTAGAGTGGAAAGAATTTGAATTTTGGATGGAAAATCACTCTCTCTAGATCCTTCTACTGGTGTGAAATTTGAATTGGTGAATAAAATTTGAATTAGCAAAAATGCAGCGCTGAAAAATGAAGTATCTGGGCAAATTTTTCCTTGGTTAATCGATTAACCAATTTTAGTACAAATTGGGTTAATCGATTAACACAAGGAAAATTTGAATTTGGCGCTTTTTGGAGGGAAACATGGATATTCGCCTGATTCCACTTGTTCTGAGCCATATTAGACCTCTGAAACTTGCCATTTGATACTAACACTGAAACACACTTGAAATATGTTGTGAATTCCATTTCGTGCTCGGAATACTGCTGAAAATAATCGTCTAGTGATGAATCGCTGATCAAAAAAATTACTGCCAGAGCTTCTGATTATCAAAACATCTAATGAGCTAAATAAAAGCTCAAAAAGACTTTGAAAGCTATCTGCTTGGCTCTGAACACCATTGAAAATCATACTGGAACTCACAACGTCATGAGCCGCTGGAAAAATACCTTTATCCCATGCTAAGAACCAATGATATGCAAAGATGATAATGCAAGAATGAAACGAAACATAAGCTGGTTAGAGGTTGGAAAAAGAAAGGGCAAATTTTGTGGTGTTACAGCTGCCCCTATTCAAAATTTTTAGATCCGAGGGTATGGAAGCAAAGGCTTTCAGACAATCGGGGTACACAGAGATTGAATACCAAAATAACCTGGAAATTTGCAACCTGTGGGGGTAGTAAATAGAATGAATATGAGAACGGCTAAAGGGGGGGGGGTTGAATAGATCCCAGAATTTATTACACGCTTATGGTGTTCCAAAAATTGGTTTTAAAAGTTTTAAAGCGGAAGCACCACTGAATCTATTCATCTACAACGAACCACTACCGGAAAAATTAGATATACGTAAAGCCGCTAAGAATGATACAACAGAAGAGAAAAATAGATGAATCAACGAAAACACAATGTAATTAACTTAATTAGATTTACTTGAAATTATCCAATCACCAACGAGTCAAAATGACAAACTTTAATCACAATGTGCTTTCGTAGCTTGTGCTTAATCAATTTATCAAACACTTGGCATGTGCGGCACTCCAAGTGTGAATTTCTAAGTAATGTGAATGTAGAGCTAATTCCAAACGTAATCCAAGGGATTGTGTTGTTTTTACAAATTAATTATTCAGCTCTATACTACACTATACCAGAAATTTTTCAATCAATTGATATTTCACAAGTTTGAATAATATCAAAACGTAAAAGAGTTAAGGGAAATAGAGAACAAACACTATTTGATTAGGCAGTTCCCCAATCGTCCTCGCTAAGGGTACCTCTGCCCCCAATTCCAAAATTGGAATTGAGATATGTATATATTACGGTTGCAATTGTTTATACAAGAGAAAATCTGATACACCAAACCCTCAAACGTCTTTAATGTCGATGCAAAGTCTTCTCCCCCCTTGATTCAAGACGAATCAAGTGCCACGAATTTGGTCGAAAAAATCACCGTCTCATGCTACTCGATTGCAAGAACCCACAGCTCTTCAATCCCCTTCACTCGGTCGATTTCGATCTTCCACAATTCGATCCCAAATCTTTTCTCCTACGATCCTCCGATTGTTGCTACTCGACTGATTTGAACGACCCGTTCTTCAATCCCCTTCGCACGGCTGAATCCTAGTAGAGAAAACGACTTATGAAAAAACTCCCAAAATCACCCGGATTCTTGGAGGACAAAACCGGGTTTTATTCAAGAAACACCCACTGATTCTTAACTCAGCTCGAAGGATCCACACATCTAAGGCTGAACGTTATCATTTTAAACAATACACAACACTAACAAAAATGGTTATTTGTAGGTGCAAAACAGGGACCGGTCGACCTATGCAGGTGGGAGGGTCGACCTGAGCAGGGCAGTCAACTACGCTGGGCAGATAATCCATGCATGCGTCGACCGGAACAGGTCATGCTTCGACGCATACCTCCCAGTTTTTGACAATTTTAAATGTGTTAGATGATGGCTATGGATCTAGAAGGGGGGGGGGGTTGAATAGATCCCTAGAGTTTTACACGCAAAATCGTTACAAAAATCTTGTTTTAAAAATTTAACGGAAGTATACCACTGGATTGTACGTCTACAACGAACCTTCTACCAAAAGGATCGGATATGCACGAATATATCGAGAATGAGTATGGAAGAGAAAAATTCAGTTTGATTACTACACTTAAAAAACGGAGTCAACAAAATATTGCTTGCTTGATGTTTAATCCAAACCAATGAGGTAAATTGATAAACAATTAAAAGTAATGCGTTCAATTTTTGCTTTGAGACAAATTATCAAACACCTGGTGTGCGTAAACACACTAAGTGCAGAATTTCTATGGAAGGTAATGTAAAGCTGCTCCAAGATAGAATTCAAGGAATTGTATCAATTTAACAAAACAGTTTATCAGCTTACGATTACACTACAACAGAAATTTCAATAACTTGCGACTTCACAAATTCGAACAAACTGAAATGTAAAAGAGTTAAGGAAAGAGAGAACAAACGAGATTTGATTAGGCAGTTCCCCAATCGTCCTCGCTTTGGGTACGTCTGCCCCCAACTCCACAATTGGAATTGATATATATATATATATATATATATATATATATATATATATATATATATATATATATATATATGTGGCTGTTGCAAATAGTTTATTACAAGAGAAAACTATGAACATCTAAACCCTCGAATGTCTTCGATCGTTGATGCAGGATTTTCTCTCCCCTTGATTCTAGATGAATCAAGTGCTTCGAATATCGTTGATCCAATTACCGTCTCACGCTACTAAACCGAAAGAAGCCTCCGTTCTTCGGTTACCTTCACTCGATCAATTGCGATCTACCAAACTTCGAACCCAAACCTCTCTTCTACGATCCTCCGATTACAGCTACTAATCGAACAATTGCTCCAATCGTCGGTTACCTTCGCCCGGCTGAATCCCTGTAGAACGAAGCGGTTTATGCAAAAATCCCCAAAATCTTCCCGATTCTTGGAGGAGAAAACCAACTGGTTTTATTCAAGAAAGACCTACCAAGCTCTCAACCCAGAAAATGAAGACCACACTTCCTAAATTCTGAACGTTATCACTTCGAACAATGGGCGACACAAATAAAGATGATTATGTGTGATTGTTTGTTTACTCAATGAAGAAGATGAAGATGAAGAGAGAAATGGTATATATTTTCACGTTTCTTGTTAGTTTAATAATGAGATGACCAAAACTATTTATAGAGAATTAATTGACCCACTAAAAGTTATAACAGAAATAACAGAAAAACATTTAGGTGAAAAAAGCAGCTCGGGAGTGTTTGGGTCGACACATGACTTAATGAGGTACAACATGCGCTGACCGTGGAAAGTGCTATGCAAGTTTGGTATTATGCGTCAACCCACAAGCACCATGCGTCGACGCATAGTTGGTTTTTCGTGACTTCCCAGAATCATGCGCTTACCCGCATATTTCACTAGTTTTGTACCACTATTTATGCGTCGACTCATGTACTGGGGAGGTTAGCCCATGAACTGTGTTTTTACAGGAAATGCAATTTTTGCACATTTTCAACTGACCAAAATCCAGACAAACATGCTAGACACCAGTAAAATGATAATGAACATTTATTTATGAGAAAGACAAGGTCCTATACATCTAGACACATGAACAACAATGATTAGACGCAATTTTGCCCGACAAGTGAAGTGATACCGCTTAAATTACAATCTAATACTCAGTATATATGTTGACATCATTAAAACGAAATAGATGAAAGACCTTAGCCCTCACATACTCCCCCTTTTTGATGATGGCAACACTATTTTAGCTTTCATGTGATTTGTAATTTGAGAACGAACAAGCTCCCCCTGTCTTTAACACTTGGTTAATTTCCTGCTAACTTTCTACTATCCTTCTCCCCCTTTGTCAACATCAAAAAGAAGAGAAGATGTGGTCAAAAGAGTAACTCTACAACAAGTAAAGATGCATCCATTTATTTGCAGCATATCAACATTAACACGCATCCACATATGATACAATTAATGAGAAATTGGAAACAGATAAATACGGAACCTTAAATGCAAAGACAATTAATTCCATAGTGAAAACATTCAAAACAAACTGATACAAATTGTCAAAGGTAAACAGCAGGAGAAAACATGCACACAAGAAAAAAACAAAACATAAATGCAAAAACACAAATGATGTGATGCCCTAATGTTTATGGCCTCCTACCCCTATATGGATGACTTCTTCCTCCATAATACTGGCCTGGTGGTGGCAAATCTTCTAAGTGCAGGTTGAGTTTGATCAGAGTGCGGTTTAGAGTACCAAGACTGTTGGCAAGATTCAGATTCTGTCGAGTCAAGTTCTGTTGAGTCATAGACGCGTCAGCAAACCTGTTGAAGTTAGTGATGTGAGCCGAGACTTGATAGGATAAGTTTGTGAGTCGTTCTTCCTGAGCATTGTAGCGACTCTATTGCAATGCTTGGAACTCTTGCTGTTGAAGATTCATCGCATTTAACCTTTCCAGAATCTCTTCAGATGCCTGGTAGTCATATTGAGGCTGTGGAGTTGGAGGTGCCGAGTAATCAGGTTGCTGCCAACCATACTCCTCGCCATAGGTGGCAGAATATAGGCGTTACCAAGAGTAGTCCAGCTGTTGTTTTGCCAATCTCCCCAGCCCTGATTTTCAGAATTATCCTCATGTTGATCGCCCATCCATGCGTCGTTGTCTTCCTTTTTCATAACCACATCACCATCATTGACATCTTGATGATCACCCACATGTACGACCTCATCAGCATTTCCTTCATAATGAACAGGTTCTTCAGGTTCAGGTTGAAAAGGATGAGTCGATCTGTGTCGGTAATTGAATCTTTTATTAACCTTATCCCAATGATAGCCCATCATGGTGAGGGTTTTTGGTTGAAACTGATGTTCAGAAGAAATCTCAATGTAAGGAATATTCGGAACTGAAATCCCAGCCTTGTTCAAGATGTTCTGAATACAGGATGCATAACCTAGAGCTTGATATTTGTGGGAGCTGCGGTTGACGAATATCCGATATGTAAAATAGTATGGCCAGTTAATTTTGATATGATTTTTCAGAATATACATGAGATGAACTTCAGCCTTCTCAACCCGTGAGTATCCACCTTTCTTGGGTCTTAAGATACGAGCAACAATCCATTGCAAAATACGGTCTTTGAATTTCAAATGACCGGTAGTGACATTTTTGGGAAAGACGTCAGTTGCCACAACATTGTCAGGATATGGTTCCCGTAGCATAGAGTTTAGAGCAGTGTTGAAATTAAAGTTGTGAACAAATGTTTTATCAGTTACTCTAGGCAGATTTTCATTTGTGTCCAAACTAAACAAAGTAGCCCATAAATCATTTTTTACCTCATGAAGAGCATTATTCATAGAAAACTTAAACTCAGCCCCCTTAAATTTACCCTTGATTCCACAGTAGAACACTCGAATCAGATCACTATTGTTTTTGTCATCACATTCCAGGAACTCACCAAGATTCTGAACCGGTTGTGAAGAGGTTCCAAAAGATGAAGCTCTGGTTGTTCTTTTACCGGTTGTGTGCCTTGAAGCCATTGTTGATGAAGGATTGAAGAAGATGAACAGTAGTTCGTAGTGGTTGTGGATGAACAGTGTTTTGAAATCCTTTGTTGAAGAAGAATGATGAGCATTCGTTACTAACCCTTATTCTTATACCCTTGAGGATTCACTCTTGTGGATTATGATTTTTAGGGTTTTAATGAGATTTAGATGGAGATTAATGGGTATTGATGAGGTTTAATGGAAGAAATAGAGAGAGAAAGGTCACAAAATCTGATGAGATTGCATGCAATGAACATAGATTAATGTGTTATGACGATATGCAGTGAAAATAGGAACATTTGGTCGGTGCACACATTCCAATTTAAAGCAGGAAGTCAGAACGCGTCAATTTTGCGTCGACCCATGTACAGGATGCGCCGACGTCTGGCTGTTATGCGCTAACCCGCCTGTTTCTCTTTAAAAATGCAAAAATTTATGGGTCGAATCATGAGATGGCCCCGTCGATGCATGCAAGGCAAAAATGAATTTTTTTTTGAAATTTTGCAGACCTAAGTTCCAAAGGACAAATAAACACGCATACACATAGAACAAACATCCATATGAACAATATGTGCTCAGAAAAGCAATAAACATCAAGTTTAAGGTACTTAATATGGCAAAAATATGTTAAACGGAACGATATTACCTTGATCACCATAACGATAAGAGCCCCCACATATAGCTGACTATCTCTTTACATTGTTAGGAATAAACAAGCATGTATATATATATACATATATATATATATATATATATATATATATATATATATATATATATATGTGAAGATCACTATCTTAAAGGATTATCAAACACGATCTGAGATATCAAGAATGCCAAGTTCCCTACGGATGTGAAAGAAAGGCTCAGTGGCTAATGGTTTTGTAAAAATGTCAGCAAGTTGATTTTTAGTATCAACATGCTCAAAGATCACATCACCTTTCTCTACATGATCCCTAAGAAAATGATGGCGTATTTCGATATGCTTGGTGCGTGAATGTAATACGGGGTTCTTAGTTAGGTTTATTGCACTAGTTTTATTGCACAAAATAGGAATACGCTCAAGTTTTAAATTGAAATCAAGCAATTGTTGTTTAACCCATAAGACTTGAGCACAACAACTTCCTGCGGCAACGTATTCCACCTCGGTTGTTGACAAAGCAATTGAAACGTGTTTCTTGTTGTGCCAACTCACCAAGGAATTTGAAAAAAGGTGACACGTGCCACTAGTACTTTTCCTATCCAACTTGCACCCGGCAAAGTCGGAATCGGAATAACCAACTAAGGAATAAACACTACCTTTGGAATACCACAGCCTATACTTTGGAGTACCGGAGAGGTATCGAAGTATCCGCTTAACTGCCTTTAAGTGGGATTCCTTGGGATGTGCTTGATACCTCGCACACATGTTGTCGCTCCCAAGGACTTTCATCCATGGTACAAACGCGAAAGTGGCGCGGAAACAGAGTCGCCAGCAATGTGTATTTATCCTAAGAGAGGGAAACGAAACACTGCGTAAACCTGAGGGAAGGGAAAGAGCATGGTCTCACGACTAAGAGAAACGGGTAAGGGAGTCGGTTACGCGAGGGGAAGGTGTTAGCACGCCACACGCCATCGTACCCGATGGGATCCACGCTTGGTGTCTCGATCAAAGGGTGTCGTCGTCTGGAGCTCCACTACTACTAGAAAGGAAAAGGAACTGGAACGGAACAGATTGAAGAAACAAGGAAGAAAAGAAAAGGAAGTGACTCGATAGGACATCATGTCCTATGCCTACGTATTCCCTCTTGCAATGGGAAAGTCAGAGTCAACGTAGTTCGGACACGAACCAAGGGGGGAGGTTGCTTAATCGGACAAGAAAGAGGAAATCAGAGCAGTCGTAGTTCGACCTAACGAGGTCGGTTAGTGTTTTTTATTAGCGACGTCATATTCGCGTCCGACAGTTAGGGTCGATTCCTGTTTGCGACGAGACGGAAGTAACGCGCCCTTTCCTGAAAATCATTTGAACTTGAACAATCCCAAAGGATGAAAAGGTTTGAGTTTGTTTTTGTGTTTTTTAGATAGGAGTGATTGAAGTTAGTTCGTAACTTGCATTGTACCGAAGTCTATGATATAGGAACGAATGCTTAGCAAATCGTTCCAAAATGAAACGTCCACTAAACACTCTAGAAAAATGAGAGGAAACCCGTCATTCCTCACTTCCCACATGTGAAGCTCATGCGCAATGCACGTTAACTTTATTAAGTGTTTTAGAAATGTTATGAGATGAGAAGAGAAGACTCAAAGGAGAAGAAAACCCTAAGGGGAAACTAAATATTCCTAATGTTATCATGCAAAGGTGGCCCTATAGTTGAGGTTGAAAGGGAAACGTCAACCTAAGTTAGCATGCAAAGGGAAGCCTAATGCTAATCCTACTCCAAGATTAATCGAAAATTAAGTTGGACTAGGTAGCCCTAAGGGAGTGAATCCAAGACTTAAACAAGTCTTGAGATTCAAGGGAAGAGAAGGAGTGAAAGAGAAAAAAAAAACAAACAGCGGCTACAACAGCGCTTTCGCATCTGCACAGCAGTAAAAGGCAGCACACTAGTAAGATAGCTTATAACAACACACAATTGTGCACAAAAAGGGTGCAAAAGGCCAAACAACAGCACATATAACAGCACATGAACAAACCTAGAACAGCAGCTGTTAAAACAGGGTAGCATACATTAAAAAATGATTCACTTATGGAAAAGAAAACATGCATCAAGCCTTACACCATTGATCATGTTCACAAACACATCATACATCATGTTGAATGAATTTGAGAACATCATGGAAGAAATGCATATCGTTTGGCATATGAACAAGTCGAAACAAGTGTGCGTCTCAATGAAAGGAAAGTGAACAAGCATGCACATAACAATCCCAGCAGCACAAGCATCAATCAACAATTAACATGCTCGAGGAGTGTGTGCTATGTGTTCATTGCATCAAGAACGCAACAACGCAAACATGATCATAAACGATAAAAATCCAAGAGTCGCGTGTCGGAAAATTGTGTGCATACATTGGTGTGAGGTCCAACAGCATCAAAACAGTCCTTAGACAAGTATCATATCAATCCACGAAGATTAGAAATGAAACGTGATCGAAACATGCTCAAAAATACACAAAAAACACACTCTGCAACAGTGTTAATCGGTTAACCAAGTGTGTTAACCGATTAACAGCTCCAAAATCAGCAGAAACAGCAAAATACACTGGTTAACCGATTAACCAACTTGTACTGCAATTGGTTAATCGGTTAACCCTGTTACAGCTGCAAAAATTAATTTGAAAAATCACTTCCAACAGCAAAATCACTTATGCAAACATCTCCAATGATCATGTAATCAACAATGCACGAAAATTAAATCAATTATCAGTAATCAAACACAAATTAGATCCAATAATCATCAACATCAAGAATCACATTCAAGGAAAATGGATCCAAATCAAGAACAACTAAAGATCTACATTGTATAAGTTGCAATTAAGCTAAAATGAGTGTGGATCTGAGATTAACCAACCTACAAAGCTGAGATTTACTTTGGTAAGTGTTGTAAACAGAATTTGATGTATCCGAGTAGAGAAATCCAAGATCCACAAGCTCCTTGCGCACTCAAAAGTTGAAAATCCAAGCAATAAGCAATAAAAACTCCAAAATCACTTTCAATAATCACTTCTAAAATTCCAGATCTAGATCCAAACGAAAATTACCAATGAAATGCAGCAATGAAGTGGTAATGAGTGGCTTTAGCTCAAGAATTAACAAGTTCCAATGAAGAACTTGTTAATCTATATGGAAGAGCTTTGAGTGTGGTTGAAAATGGAGGTCAAGAGTGAAAATGTGAGAGAGAATTGAAAGAGAATTCTGAAAATTGAGAGTGAAAAAAATGATCTAGGTTCCCAAGAGGTTTGGAATGAATTGATTTTAATAACCCCTAGGTTAGGAGTTAAGTTTGGGTTTGGAGTGAGGTTTGGTGGGTGGAAATGGGGTGAAAAATGAATTAGGAAAGGAAATGACAAATTAGAGTGGAAAGAATTTGAATTTTGGATGGAAAATCACTCTCTCTAGATCCTTCTACTGGTGTGAAATTTGAATTGGTGAATAAAATTTGAATTAGAAAAAATGCAGTGCTGAAAAATGAAGTATCTGGGCAAATTTTGCCTTGGTTAATCGATTAACCAATTTTGGTACAAATTGGGTTAATCGATTAACACAAGGAAAATTTGAATTTGGCGCTTTTTGGAGGGAAACTTGGATATTCGCCTGATTCCACTTGTTCTGAGCCACATTAGACCTCTGAAACTTGCCATTTGATACTAACACTGAAACACACTTGAAATATGCTGTGAATTCTGTTTCGTGCTCAGAATACTGCTGAAAATAATCGTCTAGTGCTGGATCGCTGATAAAAAAAAATTACTGCCAGAGCTTCTGATTATCAAAACATCTAATGAGCTAAATAAAAGCTCAAAAAGACTTTGAAAGCTATCTCCTTGGCTCTGAACACCATTGAAAATCATACTGGAACTGACAACGCCATGAGCCGCTGGAAAATACCTTGATCCCATGCTAATAACCAATGATATGCAAAGATGATAATGCCAGAATGAAACGAAACATAAACCGGTTAGAGGTTGGAAAAAGAAAGGGCAAATTTTGAGGTGTTACAGCTGCCCCTATTCAAACTTCTTAGATTCGAGGGTATGGAAGCAAAGGCTTTCAGACAATCAGGATACACGGAGATTGAATACCAAAATAACCTAGATATTTGCAACCTGTGGGGGTAGTAAATAGAATGAATATGAGAATGGCCGAAGGCGGACTCGGGATAAAAGACCGACCGAAGGAGGACCCACTGGGGATATAAGAATGAACGAGTACGACCGAAAGCGTACTCGAAAAGAATTAACGAGTACGACCGAAAGCGAACTCGAAAAGAATAAACGAGTACAACCGAAAGCGGACTCGAAAAGAAAGACCGGCCGAAAACGCTCTTTCAACAGCAAACGAGTACGACCGAAAGCGGACTCGAAAAGAATAAACGAGTACGACCGAGCGGACTCGAAAAGAATAAACGAGTATGACCGAAAGTGGACTCGAAAAGAAAGACCGGCTGAAAACGCTCTTTCAACAGCAAACGAGTACGACCGAAAGCGGACTCGAAAAGAATAAACGAGTACGAATGAAAGCGAACTCGAAAAGAATAAACAAGTACGACCGAAATCGGACTCGAAAAGAAAGACCGGCCGAAAACGCTCTTTCAACAGCAAACGAGTACGACCGAAAGCGGACTCGAAAAGAATAAACGAGTACGACCGAAATCGGACTCGAAAAGAAAGACCGACCGAAAACGCTCTTTCAATAGAAAACGAGTACGACCGAAAGCAGACTCGAAAAGAATAAACGAGTACGATCGAAAGCGGACTCGAAAAGAAAGACCGGCCGAAAACGCTCTTTCAACAACAAACGAGTACGACCGAAAGCAGACTCGAAAAGAATAAACGAGTACGATCGAAAGCGGACTCGAAAAGAAAGACCGGCCAAAAATGCTCTTTCAACAGCAAACGAGTACGACCGAAAGCGAACTCGAAAAGAATAAACAAGTACGACCGAAAGAGGACTCGAAAAGAAAGACCGGCCGAAAACGCTCTTTCAACAACAAACGAGTACGACCGAAAGCAGACTCGAAAAGAAGGACTGGCCGAAAACGCTCTTTCAACAACAAACGAGTACGACCAAAAGCATACTCGAAAAGAAAAAACGAGTACGACCGAAAGAGGACTCGAAAAGAAAGACCGGTCAAAAATGCTCTTTCAACAGCAAACGAGTACGACCGAAAGCGGACTCGAAAAGAAAAAACGAGTACGACCGAAAGCGGACTCGAAAAGAAAGACCGGACGAAAACGCTCTTTCAACAGCAAACGAGTACGACCGAAAGCGGACTCGAAAAGAAAGACCGGCCGAAAACGCTCTTTCAACAGAAAACGAGTACGATCGAAAGCGGACTCGAAAAGAATAAACGAGTACGATCGAAAGCGGACCCGAAAAGAAAGACCGGCCGAAAACGCTCTTTCAACCCAAGAAAAGTAGAATCAACGGATCTACAAAGATGACTCCACTGGGGAAGAGAGAAATCTAAACAAACAACTCTGTGGGGGAGTGTAAGAAGGACCGATAAGAAGGACGAATCCACTGGTTGCGGTGTGATGTTAAAAAACATCTCCTGAGTTGTGTTACTTTCTGATGGGGAAAGAAAATGGCAAAAGATATCAAATCTGGCTTATGCTTCGAATGCATATGTTTGAATTTTTTATGGCGTAATGCTCCATACGAAATGGAAATGCTACGCTTTTAGGAGGATGCCATGCTGGAATGCTTATGCAATGCAAAAAGAAGCGCCTCAGCAAAATAAATGCCGAAGATGAAGGCAACTCCACCGGGATGACAAACTAAATTGTCTCTGAATTAAAAGATCCTGCTAAGGAAAATTTCACTTTGCTGAGGAAGGTCCTGATCACGAACTCTGCTGGAGATAAAAACTCCGAGAGAAGATCCACTCTTTTGGGGGGATAAAAACGAATATTGGAGGTGGAACCCCAAAGAGAAACTCTCTCCACTGGGGATTACCAATGATTTCTGCCGAAGATAGAATCTAAAACCTGGATCTAAAAAATGCCAATAACAACTGGACTTTAAGACTCGCCGGGGGTATCAACCGCTGTTGGACAATCCACTGAGAAGATCACCACCAACCTCTTCTTGGGGAAATAAATTGATAATTCCGAACCTGCTTGGGCATATTACTGAGCTTAACCTACCGGTAGGAGTCATCCGTGTCTTCACCTACTGGGGAGTATCTGCCATTACTAGCAATCTGCTTGGAAGACGGTAATTGACGGCATCGACTCTTCTAGAGGACAACATCCAACTTACTCATCTGTGGGGATTAAATCATACCGTTGCTGATGAGAAAAATGTGTTCTGACTGGATGAGGAGAATGGGTGTTCAGAACATGTGGGGAAAATAACATCTTTGTCCCAAGAAGATATTCCATAAGTCTCCTGCTGGGGATATTACTGAACTTAACCTGCTATTGGGATATGCTCTTACCCTTATCCCGCTAGAGAATATCAGCCAATACCAGTAAATCTGCTTGGGGAATGATGATTGCCAACATCAACTCTGCTAGGGGATACCACCAAGCTTACTCATCTGCTGGGGATCAGACCAAACCATTGTTGGTGCGAAAACATTTCCCAACTAGCTGAGGAAAAGGAGTGCCAAGACTCTGTGGGGAAACCAAACTCCATGTCCAAAGAAGATATTCCATCAGTCTTTTGCTGGGGATGTAACAACATCAACTTCTAGCTGCTTGCTAGGAGAGTAATCAATCAACCACAACTCTAGCTGGGGAATTAATCTTTTGTACTTTGCTGAGGAAGATAATCCTCGACATTCTGGCTGGGGAAAATAACAACCTGCTGAGGAGGATGAACTTTCAATGCTGAGGAGAATAGCTCTACTGGGGAGAAAATTCAACGAAACCTACCAAGGGATATCATTGAGCTTAACCTGCTGTCGGAGGAAAGAATTTATCCTGCTGGGGATTATAGCATGTCGTTGCTGAGGGAACTACACTTCCAGACCTCCTGCGAAAAGTGATTACCAGACTCTTATGGGGAAAATAAAGTCCTTTCAAAGACACCCAACACACCTCCTGCTGGAGATACAACCACATTCACCTCGGAGCAATCCACTTTAAACTGCTTGCTGGGGGGAATGAGTTCTGCTGAGGATGATGGACTTTCAGTGCTGGGGAGAGTAACGCTACTTGGGGAAAAATAAACTTGTTACCCAGCCTGACTTGTCTCTATAGTCATAAACGGCCCATTGAACTCTCCACTTGCCCCAGACCATCAGGTCTAAAGGAATAAATCATCTCAAGAGGATTTTATAGAGGACCGGGCGTTCACACTGCCCCAAGGTCTTCAAACTCTTGGAGAGATTTATCAGATCTCGACGCAACTGCCCCAGACTTCATAATCCATGAAGTAAATTACCTCGAAAGGATTTGCAATGACCTGAAATATTCGGCCCCAGTATTCTGAACTTTGAAGAGGCGCTTTCAATTAACTGTCTTCAGGAGTGGACAACTTCTCACGCTCTAAAGGTGGCCTGCCCCAAGTCTTGAAGAAACTTTGCCCCTAACTGATCTTACAGAGATTTGTCAAATCGACCTGATTGCCCCTGTTTGGCTGCTTTAGGGAGAGTTTTCAATGTGACTGCTTCAGATTGGCTGCATCTTATCACCATTTATCAGGAACCCCCCAGGCTGTGCACAGTCTCTTGGCCACATACCCCTTGACATTACTGTCCTTTGGAGTTCTCACCATCTCAACTTGGCGTGATCGAGCTTCTCGACTGACGTTCATCATGTAAGCTTCTTTGATGTCAAACACATGCGAGCAGAAAACGTTTAATATGAGAATGACAATTCTACTGCAACACTCGTGTTAACCTGAAGTTTTATTGAAAATGTGTCGCCAAGCCTTATGAACGAATCACTAGCTGGGATGCGACATTGATTTTTGAATGGCAAATAATACGCACATGCAATACCAACAAAAATCTTATTAGCACAACTCATAGGAGTCAGGAACGCTGTCTCGCTAAAGTGCACTTTCAGAATAAACCCTGCTTCAATTAGCACTTTTGAGAGTTGTATCGTGGCCTGGTTCACAGTTTTTGAGAAAAAAGGATTTAAGGCACAAAGTTTATTGGTGCCCACCCACTCTTCATGATGTTCTCCAGTCCCACGTTCAGCTAATTCGCCGCAAGCGCTCATGTCTCAAAAGGTTTCATGATCTTTAAGGAATCCATGCACTGATGGTTTGAGACCTGATGAGGTTTTAGAGCAACAGTCACCCCTTTTTGTCTTTTGTTCATAGTCCCACGACTTTGTTCTTGCTCGAGGATTTTCTTTTGTAATCCTTTTGCTTTTTGCTTTTTCGTTCTTTTGCTTTTTGATCCCTAATTTTTGTCTGGACTGACTCTTTTGAGATTTTCAATTTTGAAGTCCAGCGGGATGCCCTAACTTTTGCCTAAGTCGCTTGTTTTCAAGTTTCAACTTAGCGGGCTTTTTCCTTTTTCTTTTTCTTTTTTCTTTTGATTCCCCCCATTTTTTTTTGGAATAAATCGTGTGACACCGTTTTGTCTGACTTGCTTGAAAGGGTTGTGACTGCCTCACTCCTTGATTGTTGAGGGATAACCATTGTGGTTTCACATCTTTTAACCTCTTGACGGTGGAATAGAAGGTGATGGATCCTCAGATGCACACTTCTTTTGCAATTTGAACGCTCGGTCAAACTAACAGACGCCTACCCTACCCCAGGTTAAGATTGAGGGTTTTTTTTTGTTTCTAGAAAGAAACTCCTACTTCAAGGCTCAAATGGGCTAACGAGGGTCTATCTCCCTTATATCTCCAGTGTTTAGGGATTTGAAACAATGCCTGTACATCCTCAACATGGTTTTATCCAAAAGCACCTAACTGAAGATTTTGCGTTTTTACCTCATCATCCTCCCTTGAGAGTTTAAGGCAAGAAAGTTGGTATTGCAATGATGTAGCACCCCAAAATTTGCCCTACCTTTTTCTGGCTTTCGCTTCACGTTCGTCCCGCATTTTCCATTAGGCCATAACTCATTCCCTCATTTTCATTGGGTTCCTAAGACGTGTGATCAAGGCATCTTCCTCTGGTTTGAGCTTTCCGTATTCAGAAGATTATCAGTGACATTTCCTCATCAGTGTGCTTCAAGGTGGATCATCCAAAGCAAGAGAATAAGAGCCAAGGGTCTTCAAATAAGACACGAGGTTTTATTATATCATATATCCCTCCCCTTGATCTCACAAGTCATTGAAAGAAGGGAAATCATCCAGAGGATTGAACAGTGCAGCATCTCTTATCAAAAACAGTCAAAATTAGGGTTTTGGATTCAAGTGGTCTCCTGATGAAATTTTGATTCAAACTTGATCTCAATGTTTTCTACATGATATTAAGGGTCTAAGTATGGAAGATTGGCCATTGATTCATTTCGAAAGAGGTTCAATTGATCAGTTGCGTGATAATCAAGAAATTGGAGAAAAAGTCAACTGTGCAGTGAAAAAAGTCAACTCCTGACTTTTTAAGGTCAAATTCATGAAATTCTAGTTATATATGTTCATCGGACAAGACTTGATCAAGAAATGATGGAGGAATAAGGAAAAATCAAGAAATCACAAAACTGCCAAAAATAGAAACTTTGGGGTTTCCAAAAATGGCAAGTTTGGACCATTTTGCACCACACTTTGAGGCTCTTTTTCTCCAAGATTAAAGATCCAAACCTCAGGCCCAAGTTGAGCCAATTAAAGTTCATGTTTTAAGCTTTAAATCCATATAAAGAACTCTTCCATCGAATCAAAATTGAGGGAGTTATGATCGATCAAAGTTTGGTAAAATCAAGGCAAATCTCAAGTCATGGCAAGGCAAATGCAGGCCCATAGGCCATAATTTCATCGAACAGTTGGCGTGCCAAATGTCAAGCCAATTTTCTCCACCAAGGAAGCTTCAAATGAAAAATTGTTGAACATCAAAGTTGTTCATCTTCATGTCCTCTTCAACTTTGATGTTGGACATTTTTTCATTTGAAGAAGTTATCAAGGTCATACGAGGGCTCGAACATAGGGGTCTCTTGCTGAAAATTCCATAGGCACCAAGGCCTTGCTTGCAGCCCAAGTCATACACCAATACACCAATTGAGGTTCCTTGTTTTCCAAGCAACCGAGTTGATCCTAACTAACCGAGTTAACTAACTTGACTCGGTGAGTTGAGTCTAACTAACTCCGACCCTAGCTCCAAACCCAAACCTCATTCCAAACCTCATTCCAAACCACTTATACTCCAAACCTAAAATCTATTTAAGAGATGCTTCACTCATTTTCAAATCTCAACCATTTTTGATCCATTTTCACTCTCAATTCTCTCACATTTCTCTCTAATCTCTCTACTTATTCTTCATCAACTTCTACTTCTCTCTTCCAAAACCACACACAAAAGCTCTTGTTTCTTGAAGAATAATCACTTTTTACATTGAAAAGTGATTAATTCTTAAGCTTAACCTTCATCATTTAGCATTCTTTGGTTGGATTTCTGGAAGATCAGAGTATTCTTCTTCAATCCAAAGGTTTCTCACCATTTATTTTGGTGCAAGTTGGATTTTGGTGGATTTTCACGATTACGTTCGGTTTCGACGCATTTCGGCTATCGATCGAGGAATCTCTAGTTTTCTTTCATTTTCTGCACCAAGATTACTTTGCAACAATTACCAAAGCAAGTCTCCGATTTGTAGGTTGGTTTTCCCTAAATCTACACTGTTTTTAGCTTATTCACAACTTATTCGATGTAGATTTTTGTGGATTTTCGATTTGGATTCATGTGCTAGAATTCAATTCTTGATGTCGTTGATTATTGGATTCAATTGATGTTTGACGATGGTAATTCCATGTAATTTCGTGATTAATTGATTGCATGTTCATTTGGATGTTTGGATAAGTCATTTGCTACTGAAAAGTGCTTTTGCAACTGGTTTTTTTGGTCACTGTCCTTGGTTAACGGGTTAACCCCAGGCGTTAACGGGTTAACGTGTGTTAATTTTGCGTTTTTTTCCTATTTTTGACCTGTTAACGGGTTAACCCCAGACGTTAACCGGTTAACACTGCTGCAGAATGTGTTTTTTTGCGTTTTTGAACATGTTTCGACCCCGTTTCACTTTTAATCTTCATGGATTAATATGATACTCATCTAATGACTGTTTTGATGTTGTTGCACCTCACACCATCATATGCACACAATTTGCCGAGACGCGGTTTTTGATTGTTAATCGATGAATGTTTATGTTTGCATTGTAGATTAATTGATGTGATGAACACATGATGCACACACTTTGAGCTCATTAATTGCTAATTGAAGTTATGTTGCTGGAATCATTATGCGCATATTCATTTGCTTTCCATTTCAAGAGATGTATACTTGTTTTGACTTGCTCATATTCTTGACAATGTGTATTCTTTTGTAATGTACATTATAACATGTTTGATTTCAAAGATTGTTCATCATGATTTGTAGTATGGTTGTGATCGTGTTTGTTTGATGAATGTGCAAGGCTTGATGCATAATAATGGTTGTTCATGATTTAAATTGTGTGTTAATGCATGCTGCCTCTGAGTTTTCACTACTGATTATACACATATGTGATGTTGTATGTGCTGCCAAATGCTTTTTACACCCATTTTGTAGGCTGAACATGTGCTGTTAATTGTTGTTTGGTACACGACGATAGATTTACTGCTGTCTTGCATTTAGGGGCTGTAATAGTTGCTGATTTCACTATTTCCTTCCATTGGCTTGTTTAACCAAGTTCTTTTACTTAGGATCTCTTGTAAATATTTTTTGGACTAACCTTTTCATGTAGGTGCTAAAGGTAAGTAGGTGTGTGGATATGCTTCTACATGCACGTTTTTTTTCTTTCATACTCTCTTATTTCTTTTAATAATTCAAATTGTGATTTTGTTAAGCATTTACATGCTTTCCTTGAATAACTTTTTCTTCACCCTTCTCTAGGATCAACTTAATTTCCATTTGGGAAGTAAGTTGTTTCTTTCGCTCTTCTTATCCTTTCATTTAGGATTAGACTTCTTAAACCACACTGACCATAGGATCTCCGATCATGCTAACACTAGGGTGTGTCTTAGTCTCCCCTTAGTTTTCACCTTTACCTCTCTCTTGAGTCTCTTCTCTCTCATCTCATAATAAAAGTAAAAAATACTTAATAAAGGCATAACAAATATTGTATTTAGGTCTTTCATGTAGGAACAAGGAAGTGAGGGGTCTTCTCAAATTTCTTTGGGAGAATGTTTAGCATACGTACCGTCTGGGGCGATGTGCGAGGCATTCAATCTCACATGAGGGACTTAAATACAATGTATGTTACAAAACACCAAATAAACAAGACATTTCTCTCTTAAAAGACAAAAACAAACAATAACGTCTTTCCTTAGGGAATTCTTTTCTCACCTCATTCATTCTCAACGTACGAACGTGCTCCTTCTCGTTCTCTTGCAAGATGGTAACGCACTCGGACCAGCGAGCCTGCAACACCTGAGCTAGAACGTTAGCCGTTCTTTAAAAACACAAACAATCCATCCCTAGTGAGGGGAACTACGTCGCTCTGATTCTCATGCTCCCGATGAGATACGTAGGCAGTGGGGTAGGGCCCATTCAAGCACTTCTTTTATTTTCCCTACATTTGTTTCTCTTTCTCTTTCCTTTCCTTTTCCAGTTCTTCAGCTAGCAGTTCCTTTTCCAGTATCTTTTCCTTACACCCTTTGATTGAAGCAGCAAGCGTGGATCCCATCGGGTACGATGGACGCGTGAGGGTGCTAATACCTTCCTCTCGCGTAACCGACTCCCGAACCCAGTTCTCTTGGTCGCAAGACCATACTCTTTCCTTCCCTCAGGTTTATGCAGTGTTTCCATTCCCTCTCTTGGGATAAATACACATTGTTGGCGACTCTGTTTCCGTGCCACTTTCGCATTTGTACTAGGATGAAAATCCCGGGAGCGACAGCTGGCGACTCTGCTGGGGACCGAACCTAGAATCTCTGGTTTCCTTAGCGAGTCAATCCTAGCGCTTGTCTGCTTTTCTTTCATTGGGTGTTTACTGTGGTGCTGTGTTTTGCTGTTTTACTACTTTACTGTATATTGTTGTATTACTGTATTTATCGCATTTACTGCATTACATATCATTATTATGCTGGACTGTGCTGCTGTTTTCTGTTTGGTGGGCAGGGTGTTCTGAGAGATAAGCCCACTACCCAGGCTTGAGTACACACATAGGTATTAGAGTGGATAGTCATGATGCTTGTGTGGTGGTGACCACGTATTATTGTTCATGAGACCCACAACTAGACGAGGTTCTATCGAGAGCTTTCTACTACTGCATGTTATGCAGGCCAGTAGTTATTCTTTTGAGGAATCGTCGACTCTGGTGACCATTCCCGAGGACTCAGTTGTGGCACTCCTCCCGAGATGTGACAGTGGCAGACCACGTTCTGTGGCAAACCCATTGCACATTCTCGATCCGAGGACCCAATGTTGGGAACTTGCTATAGGATATCCTTTTTGAAAGAGAATTAGTGGAGGCACTCCTCGATTGGCGATAGTACTGTACCCCGAGGGATGAATGTACTATTGCTTCTCGACCTCAGTGCCAGAAGCTGAGGACCTTTCGTTTTGGAATCAGTTGAGGCCTCCTCGATTGATGATGATGCCAAACCAGAAGTGGTGAACGTATCATCATTTCTCGACCTGAGAGCCCAGGATACTGAGGATCTTAGTACCCACATGTGAGAGGGGCGGGTTGTTTACAGGTTTGTAGGTAACCTTGACCTTCAACATACCCGGTATTCTGGTTTTTCTATCAGTGTGGATTTATCAGCCTGGTATTCTGGTTATTCTGGTATTCTCTTCAGAACAGACTCATGAACCTATTCAGTCATCAGCACAGCACAGTGATTATTCGGACTATGTGGAAGCTTTGATCCCATGTCTTATTGCATTCATATTATTGCATTGCATTTGCATCTTGCATCATTTTTGCATATCCTTTCTCCAGGCCAGACTAGTGAGCTCATCCATCCTTCATCTGAACTGCAGTTTGATTTCCCGATTTTTGTATTGGACTTGAATCAACCTTGGGAAGGATCATGAACTCTGGGGAACAGAATCAGTTTGTGACTATGGCCGATGTTGAATTGATGAAAACTCAGTTGGATCAACTTATGGAAGCTATGGCCGTCATGACAAAGGGAGAGGCCAATATTCAAAGAAATGAGAATGTCATTCCACCTCCGGCGAGCAATGTTGCCCAGACTCAGCCAGTGCGGATCCCTGTCGAGAATCAAGTTGAGCAAGAACCTCCTTTTGTCCGAGATGGACATTCATCTTCTCTTGATGCCGCTGATTATCAGAGTTTTGCATTCTCTGTGCCAGATGACCGAGGGGTAGTTTCGAAGATGAACCCTAAGGATCCACGATATGTTGATGACGAAAGATACCGCGTGTTGGACGAGAAAATTAAAGCCCTGGAGAGGCATGATACTCTTGATTTGAATGCTTCAAGCATGTGTTTGGTGCCCGGCCTGGTAATGCCTTCAAAGTTCAAGATGCCGAAGTTTGAGCAATACAAAGGGGATAGCTGCCCAAAACTACATTTGGTGATGTTCTGCAGAAGAATGACCTCACATGTCGACAATGATAAGCTCATGATTCACTACTTTCAGGACAGTCTGAGTGGGGCATCACTGAATTGGTATATGCAGTTGCAGAGTGGTAGCATTAGATCATGGCCAGATCTAGCCAACGCCTTTGTGAAGCAGTACGATTATAATCTTGACATGGCTCCCAGCCGGATGCATTTGCAAGACTTGTCTCAGGCAGATAACGAATCATTCCGAGAGTATGCTCAGAGATGGAGAGAGTTAGCATCTCGTGTTTAACCACCACTTTCGGATAGAGAATTGGTTGATTTGTTAATGGGTACCTTGCAAGGGCCATACTTGGAAAAGATGATTGTCAATGGGGCAGCCAAATTTTCTGACTTGGTGATGGTGGGAGAACGTATCGAGAGCCTGATTAAGTGTGGAAAGCTCCAAGGTCTCTCGAACTTCCAAGCTAATAAAGGCGAATCAGTTGTCAGTTCTCAAGAAGAATTCGAGGAGGAAAATAGTTCCATTCAGGAATCTTCACCACCTCGTTCTCAGTGTTCAGACATATCAACTGTTCAGAGTCAACAATCTTATGGATCTTCGTATCAAGGACAATATTCTTCTGCAAATCAGGGACCTTCTCAGAATCAATGGTCATATTGCCGTCAGCCGCGTCAGCACGCTCGACAAAGACCCGTGAAGCCAGAGAGGCATTTCACTCGTTTGCCAATGTCGTATAGTCAGATGGTGCCGGATTTGATCAGAGGTGGATTGATAGTGCCGTATCCACCAGGTTTTGATGTCAACGCCCGTTGTGACTATCATGCTGGGGCACAGGGGCATTCAACAGAAGACTGTAAGGTGCTTAGGAGTAAGATTCAGACTCTTCTTGACTCCAATATGTTCTCATTCACGCCTCAGGGTATTCAGATAAACATTTCTCCTTCATCCAGTCAGGTGGGTTCATCAGTCCAGGTTATGAAAGAAGTCGCCGAGAGCAGTTGTGCATATGATTATCAGACTGACTTTGATGAGCAATTCTGAAGATGGCTAGCATTTGCAAATCAAGCTTGGAAAGCCCAGTTCCTCGAAGCTGGAAATCATTTAGATCATGTCATTTCATTGCATTTGTAGTTTCTTTTCTGTTAAAATGTACAAACTCATTTGTAAAACTTGTTGTTTTCGATTGATAATGATAATGAAATGAATATGCATGTTTTGATTAAATCCAGTCATGTTCACTCATACTTTTTATCGATATCATATGCTTGTTTAAGCAGGATCCTAGGGAGGATGATGAAATTCAAAGACGCAGAACTTCCAATTGTATGCTTTTGGGACAAAACCCTGCTAATGATGTACAGGCATTGTTTCAATTCCTCAAACACTGGAGACATAAGGAAGATAATCCCTTGTCAACCCCGTTGAGCCTAGAAGCTGGAGTTTCTTCCTGAAAACGAAAAAACCCTCTATCTTAACCCAGGGCAGGGTAGGTGTCAGTTAATTTGACCAAGCGTTCAAATTTCAAAAGGAGTGTTTAATTCGAGGATAAATCTATGATTATCCCTCACCAACCGAAGAGTGAGGCAGTCACAACCCTGTCAAACAAGTCAGACAAGCCAGTGTCACACGATTTGTTCAAAAAAAAAAGAGAGAAAAAGAATCAAAAGAAAAAGAAAGCCCGCTAAGTCAAAACGTGAAAACAAATGACTTAGGCAAAAGTTAGGGTATCCCGCTGGACTTCGAAATCAAAAGATTAAAAAAGAATCAGTCCAGGAAAAAATTAGGGAAATCAAAGGCAAAAAGAATGAAAAGCGAAAAGGATTACAAAAGAAAAATCCTCGAATAAAGAACAAGTCGTGTGAATACAGGCACGAAGACAAAAAGGGGTGACTGTCACTCCGAAAACCGTGTGGGTTCCTTCTATCCTTCTACCATTCATTAACCTTTTTGAAAGGAGAATGCTTGTGTCAAGTTAGCTGAACGTAGGACTGGAGAACATCAAGGAGAATGGGTGGGTTAAAACAAAACTTTGAGCCTTATATCCTTTCTCTCTTAAACCGTGAACCAGGCCACGTTACAACCTTCAAAAGACCTAATTGAAGCAGGGTTGCTTCGAAAGCATACTTCGGTAAAAGATCGCGTCGAAGCTGACTCCTAAAAGGATTCTCTTACCATTCATGTTGGTATCGATGTGATATTCTAATAAGTGATTTATGCACCACATGTCATAACATTTTTCCAGTGAACAAACTTGGATTTCAAAACTGTCATATGCATTGCATCAAAGTTATCTTTTCAAAACTAATTGTTTTACTTGCGAGTAAGTGCTTGATCAGGAAAGTTTCTGCAATGGAAAGATTGATCTATCTAAGGTGCAAAGTGCCCGAGTACTCCGTTGAGCCGGGGCAAGTCATATCAAATGGGCGATTCATTCCAAGATTTAGTTAATCTGGGGCAATTATGTTGAGAATCTGGGGCAATCAAGTCGAGATTTAGAAAATCTCTCGGATTAGTCAGCCAGGAGCCAAATTGTTTCAAGGCTGGGGCAGGTTACCCCAAGAGCACAAGAAGTTATTCTCTCCGGAGGACGGTTAATCAAAGGCCATAGGGCAGTATATGTCTGATCTTCACGAGACATCCTGAAGACATGTCCATTCACAGGTTCCTTTATGGGTTATACTTCATCCGGACACCTCCTTTTGTCATATCACGTCTACAAGGCCCATGTTGATAGCTGACACGTGACGACCCCAGTAGAGTCTCTCTCCATAGCAGAGATAGCTGAAGTTTTGTCACATTCAGCAGAGCATTATGAAGACTGTGATTGTTCTCCGCAGCAAGAGTTCAGGAGTTTGCTCTCCCCTAGCCAGTGTGACGAAGTTATTGCTTGGGTTTGTGTTTCCCTAGTTTACGGTAAAGTTGTTTCCGTCTCCCCAACGGAGTAAGGGTAGAAGGTAGATTCCCAACAGAGGACCAAGTCCGATCTTGTCCCCTAGCAGGGTTGACATCATCAACCATTGTCCCCAAGCATATTTTGGATGGTGGTTAGCTTTCCCCAGCAAGTCCAAGGTCGACTTTCATTGGCATTTTTCTTCAGCGGATTCCTGGGATGTTTCCTCCAGCAGAAGTTTGTTATTCATATTCCAGTAGGTCCCTGCAGAATGGAGGTGTAGTTGGGATCTCGAGCAGTTTATGACACTGAAGGCGATTCACTTTATCATCCCCAACGGAGTTAGCCTCGTCTCTTCAGCATTTATTTTGCTGGAGTGGTCCTGTTGCATATCATAAACATCATTGCATAATCATTGTCATCGCATATCATTAGCATAGCATTTCATGAAGCCTTGTAAAACCAAACAGCAAATCCGTAGTCCAACCTTGCTCGGCATCCTTCCACAGCCCACTTTGCTGGCATATTTCAAAAACCTGAAGCCCTACCCCTATTGGCGTTTCCTTCAAAGCAAAAGTCCAATCCCTATTGGCACTTCATACAAAATCCAATCCCCATTGGTACCCAGAAAGATTTCGCCTTTGAGAAAAATAAACACCATCAGGTTTCACCTGTCCTTACCAACAAAGTCCAATCATACTTGCCACATCCTTCCTTTCCCGGTATCCCGAGCATGCGTCGGCATCCTGCATATAGTTATCATTGCATCCTCAAATCGCGTAGCATTTCCATTTGATATGGAGCATTACGCCATAGAAAGAAAATTCAAACACGTGCATGCGAAGCAAAAGCCAGATTTGGTACCTTACGCGAAAGCCCAAATCAATTTCCAGTCAAGACGGTGACATATCCCCAACAGACATTACAATCAACCTATCTGCTTACCTTTCTTTTGGGTCGTAGATCATACGTCGATCTTACCCTCGACCAGTCATTGTCCATCAACCCCTTGATGACGACATTTCGGTCAGGTTTTCTTTCCGTCAAACCCCTTTGATGATGTGTTTCTTCGTATGGTTTTCTTTCTGTCATCCCTATGACAATGTGCTCCCTAAGTCAGGTTTCCTTTCTGTCATCCCCATGACAATGTGTGTCCTTCAATCAAGTCCTCTTTCTGTCATCCCCATGACAATGTGTCCTCCCGATCAGGTATTCTTTCTGTCATCCCTATGACGATGTGCCTCCTTCGGTCAAGTCTTCTTTCTGTCATCCCTATGACAATGTGTTTCTTCCGTTGAGTCTTCCTGCCGTCAAATTGCTTTGACGATGTGTCCGTTCTGTCAGGTGTCGAGTCTTCTTTCTGTCATCCCCATGACAATGTGTTCCTTTGGTCCAGGTCTTCTTCCTATCATCCCTATGACAATGTGCTTCCTTCGGTCAAGTCATCTTCCTGTCATCCCTATGACAATGTGCTTCCTTCGGTCAAGTCATCTTCCTGTCATCCCTATGACAATGTGCTTCCAGTGGTCGAGTCGTCTTCCTATCATCCCCATGACAATGTGCTTCGTTTGGTCGAGTCGTCTTCCTGTCATCCCTATGACAATGTGTTCCTTCAGTTGAGTCTTCTTGTCGTCATCCCTATGACGATGTATCCTTTCAGTCGTGTTTCATTCTTCTTCCCGTCAAACCCCTTTGACGATGTGGTTCTCTGGGTATGTTGTCTTTTCGTCAGATTCCTTTGCAAAGTGTGAATGGGCTCCAGTATTATTGTTTCTCCACAGAGTGCAAATTTTGCGGTTCTTTTGTATTCAATCACCTTGTACCATGAATGTCTGAAAGCAATTGCTATCATCCTTTCAGGTCCAAGTCGATTGAATAGGGGCAACTGTAGCACCCCAAAATTTGCCCTACCTTTTTCTGGATTTCGCTTCGCGTTCGTCCTGCATTTTCCATTAGGCCATAACTCATTCCCTCATTTGCATTGGATTCCTATGACGTGTGATCAAGGCACCTTCCTCTGGTTTGAGCTTTCCGTATTCAGAAGATTATCAGTGACATTTCCTCATCAGTGTGCTTCAAGGTGGATCATCCAAAGCAAGAGAACAAGAGCCAAGGGTCTTCAAATAAGACATGAGGGTCTATTATATCATATATCACTCCCCTTGATCTCACAAGTCATTGAAAGAAGGGAAATCATCCAGAGGATTGAACAGTGCAGCATCTCTTATCAAAAACAGTCAAAATTAGGGTTTTGGATTCAAGTGGTCTCCTGATGAAATTTTGATTCAAACTTGATCTCAATGTTTTCTACATGATATTAAGGGTCTAAGGATGGAAGATTGGCCATTGATTCATTTCGGAAGAGGTTCAATTGATCAGTTGCGTGATAATCAAGAAATTGGGTAAAAAGTCAACTGTGTAGTGAAAAAAGTCAACTCCTGACTTTTTAAGGTCAAATTCATGAAATTCAAGTTATATATGTTCATCGGACAAGACTTGATCAAGAAATAATGGAGGAATAAGGAAAAATCAAGAAATCACAAAATTGCCAAAAATAGAAACTTTGGGGTTTCCAAAAATGGCAAGTTTCACTCTCAATTCTCTCACATTTCTCTCTAATATCTCTACTCATTCTTCATCAACTTCTACTTCTCTCTTCCAAAACCACACACAAAAGCTCTTGTTTCTTGAAGAATAATCACTTTTTACATTGAAAAGTGATTAATTCTTGAGCTTAACCTTCATCATTTAGCATTCTTTGGTTGGATTTCTGGAAGTTCAGAGTATTCTTCTTCAATCCAAAAGTTTCTCACCATTTATTTTGGTGCAAGTTGGATTTTGGTGGATTTTCGCGATTTCGTTCGGTTTCGATGCATTTCGGCTATCGATCGAGGAATCTCTGGTTTTCTTTCATTTTCTGCACCAAGATTACTTTGCAACAATTACCAAAGCAAGTCTCCGCTTTGTAGGTTGGTTTTCCCTAAATCTACACTGTTTTTAGCTTATTCGTAACTTATTCGATGTAGATTTTTGTGGATTTTCGATTTGGATTCATGTGCTAGAATTCGATTCTTGATGTCGTAGATTATTGGATTCAATTGATGTTTGATGATGGTAATTCCATGTAATTTCGTGATTAATTGATTGCATGTTCATTTGGATGTTTGGATAAGTCATTTGCTGCTGAAAAGTGCTTTTGCAACTGGTTTTTTTGGTCACTGTCCCTGGTTAACGGGTTAACCCCAGGCGTTAACGGGTTAACGTGTGTTAATTTTGCGTTTTTTGCCTGTTTTTGACCTGTTAATGGGTTAACCCCAGGCGTTAACCGGTTAACACTGCTGCAGAATGTGTTTTTTTGTGTTTTTGAGCATGTTTCGATCCCGTTTCACTTTTAATCTTCATGGATTAATATGATACTCATCTAATGACTGTTTTGATGCTGTTGCACCTCACACCATCATATGCACATAATTTGCTGAGACGCGGTTTTTGATTGTTAATCGATGAATGTTTATGTTTGCATTGTTGATTAATTGATGTAATGAACACATGATGCACACACTTTGAGCTCATTAATTGCTAATTGAAGTTATGTTGCTGGAATCATTATGCGCATGTTCATTTGCTTTCCATTTCAAGAGATGTATACTTGTTTTGACTTGCTCATATTCTTGACAATGTGTATTCTTTTGTAATGTACATTATAACATGTTTGATTTCAAAGATTGTTCATCATGATTTGTAGTATGGTTGTGATCGTGTTTGTTTGATGAATGTGCAAGGCTTGATGCATAATAATGGTTGTTCATGATTGAAATTGTGTGTTAATGCATGCTGCCTCTGAGTTTTCACTACTGATTATACACATATGTGATGTTGTATGTGCTGCCAAATGCTTTTTACACCCATTTTGTAGGCTGAACATGTGCTGTTAATTGTTGTTTGGTACATAATGATAGATTTACTGCTGTCTTGCATTTAGGGGCTGTAATAGTTGCTGTTTTCACTATTTCCTTCCATTGGCTTGTTTAACCAAGTTCTTTTACTTAGGATCTCTTGTAAATATTTTGTGGACTAACCTTTTCATGTAGGTGCTAAAGGTAAGTAGGTGTGTGGATATGCTTCCACATGCACGTTTTTTTTCTTTCATACTCTCTTATTTCTTTTAATAATTCAAATTGTGATTTTGTTAAGCATTTAAATGCTTTCCTTGAATAACTTTTTCTTCACCCTTCTCTAGGATCAATTTAATTTCCATTTGGGAAGTAAGTTGTTTCTTTCGCTCTTCTTATCCTTTCTTTTAGGATTAGACTTCTTAAACCACACTGACCATAGGATCTCCGATCATGCTAACACTAGGGTATGTCTTAGTCTCCCCTTAGTTTTCACCTTTACCTCTCTCTTGAGTCTCTTCTCTCTCATCTCATAATAAAAGTAAAAAATACTTAATAAAGGCATAACAAATAATGTATTTAGGCCTTTCATGTGGGAACAAGGAAGTGAGGGGTCTTCTCTGATTTCTTTGGGAGAATGTTTAGCATACGTACCGTCTGGGGACGATGTGCGAGGCATTCAATCTCACATGAGGGACTTAAATACAATGTATGTTACAAAACACCAAATAAACAAGACATTTCTCTCTTAAAAGACAAAAACAAACAATAACGTCTTTCCTTCGGGAATTATTTTTTCACCTTATTCATTCTTAATGTACGAACGTGCTCCTTCTCGTTCTCTTGCAAGATGGTAACGCACTCGGACCAGCGAGCCTGCAACACCTGAGCTAGAACGTTAGCCGTTCTTTAAAAAACACAAACAATCCATCCCTAATGAGGGGAACTACGTCGCTCTGATTCTCATGTTCCCGATGAGATACGTAGGCAGTGGGGTAAGGCCCATTCGAGCACTTCTTTTATTTTCCCTACATTTGTTTCTCTTCCTCTTTCCTTTCCTTTTCCAGTTCTCCAGCTAGCAGTTCCTTTTCCAGTATCTTTTCCTTACACCCTTTGATTAAAGCAGCAAGCGTGGATCCCATCGGGTACGATGGACGCGTGAGGGTGCTAATACCTTCCTCTCGCGTAACCGACTCCCGAACCCAGTTCTCTTGGTCGCAAGACCATACTCTTTCCTTCCCTCGGGTTTATGCAGTGTTTCCTTTCCCTCTCTTGGGATAAATACACATTGCTGGCGACTCTGTTTTCGTACCACTTTCGCGTTTGTACTAGGATGAAAATCCCGGAAGCGACAAATGCATATAAACATGACATGAGTGCATAAGAGTAAGATACATCAGGAACAACATGTTTATTGCGTTAAAATCAACATTCAAAACACAAACAAGTTTTTACATGCAGACAGTGTTTAAACAAACAAATGAAAGCTACATATGAAAATGCAGTAATGGAAGCTGATAATTGCCATTGTTGAGGAGACTTGACTCCGTCTGGACTTATTACTTCTGATGATGTCTTCGCAGCCTCGAGCGCTCACTTTGATAAAGAAGCTTCACCTTATGGGGGTACCGTCTGGGGTGATGGCCTTTGAGTCAATCAAATCTTGCACCTTGTGCTGGAACGCATTACAGTTATCAAGTGTGTGTCCAAACGTTCCCGAATGGAACTCACAGCTAGCGTTCATGTCATAGTCCGGAGGAATACGGTATGGCACTGGCATGGCATTCCTCAGCTGGATCAGCGAGCTTTTGAGCAAACGAGCAAACAACTGACTATAAGGAATAGGAATAGGATCAAATATCCTCTTGGGCCTTCTTGGTCTGAGTTGCCTCTGCTGCTGATAATTCTGTTGCTGCTGTTGATTTGGGTGCCCAATCCGCCCCTGCACTTTCCTTTCTGCATTCGGCTGAGGCACAAACAAGGGTTGCTGACGCAAAACTTCTGAAGCATAAGGCTGTGGAAGAGATCCATGACATGAGGTGGATTCTTTGGGAAAGGAAGGAGTCCCCAATTCCTTTGCAACAGTGGGAGTAAAATCACCTTGTTTACCAGTGCCAACTGATTTAAACTTGATTGCCTTTGAATTAATGAGCTCTTGGACTTTATGCTTGAACCTTGTACAATTCTCAACATTGTGACCAGGTGCCCCAGAGTGTAACTCACATCTAGAATTAGCATTATGTCCCAGAGGAAGTTTTGTGGGAAGAGGTCCCAAACTAACACGTTCAACCAGTTTGAGCTCGAGCAAATAAGAAAGCAACTGCGCATACAGCATTGGAATGGGATCAAACTTCCTCTTAGGCCCCTCTGACTTAGGATCATCTTGAGGAGCACGAAATGATTGCTGATGAGAAAGTTCTGAAACTTCAGTTTGTGGAAGATATTCATGAGGCAATCCATGATCTAGAGCAAATCCCAAAGAGATGGGAGGAGTAAGGACCTCTGTTGTGGAAGCGAGCACATGATTGTTTTCCTTCTTTAACACCTTATTCAAGATTTCCATATCTAGGCCCACCTGAGTCCTCATCTGATTGACTTCCTCTCTTAGCAGTTTCTGACCCTGGGACATAGCCTGCATATCTTCCCCAAAATACCTCATCTGAATCTTCATTTTAGTTACTTCTGCATGGAGTTGTTCCATAGCTATCCTCCGATTTTCACAGGTTAAGTAGTGGTGGCCGGTCAAGCTGTCAATTCTGAAGATAATACCAAGTCAGAATGAGAAATCCGCTCCTGAGCACCTGCTATGCGTATGAGTATGCAAATGCAAATGCCATGTTCGAATATTTCTAAGGAATCATTCTGCTTTGATTCAAGTTTTTGACAAAAGAACCACAAGAAATAGACGGAAACGCTCAACAACGAGTCTCAAAGTTAATACCCCTTGGAAATACAAGAACATGTATGCAAAAATTGATGATGCAAATGTAACTGACCTGGGATCAGGGCTTCCACAAAGCTCTGTACTGCTGTGCTGCTGAATGGATAAGTTCAAAGGTCTGCTCTGAAGAGAATACCGGAATACCAGAATATCTAAATAACTAGAATACTAGGCTGATAAGTTCACAGTGATAAGAAAACCAGAATACCAGGTAGGATGAAAGTCAAGGTTACCTGCAAACCTGTAAAGACCCGCCCATCTCACATGTGGGTACTAGAAAACCGAGGATCCTCGATATCACGGGCTCTCAGGTCGAGAAATGATGATACGTTCACCATTTCTAGTTTGGCATCATCATCAATCGAGGAGACCTCAACTGATTCCCCTAAAAAATACGGTCATCCTATGCAAGTTCCCAGCATTGGTCCTCAGATCGACAAATGTAATGGGTTTGCCATTTCTGGTCTGCCATTATCATATGTCGGGAGGAGAGGCGTTGCTGAGTCCTCGGAGAAAAGGTCGCCAGAGTCGACAGCTCTCTAGATCAACATTCTGAAATGCGCAAGACACGCACGTCAGAATATCTCCCAAGATAGCCTCGTCTGGATGTGAATTTCGTGAACACCAAACACACCAAGATGGCGCGTAGGTCCCAGTACTTTCTACTCTAGTCCTAAGTGTATGCTCAAGCCTGTGTATTGGGCTTATCTCTCAAAGAATCCCAACCTGCCAAATAGAAAACCAGCACAACACAGTACAGTCCAGCATAATAATGATATGCAATGCAATAAATACAGTAAATATAGTAAAATAGTAAAATAGTAATACAGTAATACAGTAAAATAAAGCACAACAGTAAACACCCAATGAAAATAAATAAACAAGAGCTAGGATTGACTCGCAAGAGGGGATGGACCAGCAAGACGTCAACCTATCCCCAGCAGAGTCCCCAACCGAGTCGCCAGCTGTCCCTCCCGAGGACTTTCATCCATGGTACAAACGTGAAAGTGGCGCGGAAACAGAGTCTCCAGCAATGTGTATTTATCCCAAGAGAGGTAAAGGAAACACTGCGTAAACCTGAGGGAAGGGAAAGAGCATGGTCTCGCGACCAAGAGAAATGGGTAAGGGAGTCGGTTACGCGAGGGGAAGGTGTTAGCACCCCACACGTCCATCGCACCGGATGGGATCCACGTTTGCTATCTCGATCAAAGGGTGTCGTCGTCTGGAGCTCCACTGCTACTGGAAAGGAAATGGAACTGGAACGGAAAAGAACGAAGAAACGAGGAAGAAAAGAAAAGGAAGTGACTCGATAGGACATCGTCGTCTTATGCCTACGTATTCCCTCGTGCAATGGGAAAGTCAGAGTCAACGTAGTTCGGACACAAACCAAGGGGGGAGGTTGCTCGCCAAGACATCGCCGTCTTGTGCCTACGTATCCTTAATCGGATGAGAAAGAGGAAATTAGAGCAGTCGTAGTTCGACCTAACGAGGTCGGTTAGTGTTTTTTATGAGCGACGTTAGATTCACGTCCGACAGTTAGGGTCGATGCCTGTTTGCGACGAGACGGAAATAACTTGCCCTTTCCTGAAAATGATTTGAACTTGAATGATCCCGAAGGATGAAAAGGTTTGAGTTTGTTTTTGTGTTTTTTAGACAGAAGTGGATTGAAGTTAGTTCGTAACTTGCATTGTACCGAAGTCTATGATATAGGAACGAATGCTTAGCAAATCGTTCCAAAATGGAACGTCCATTAAACACTCTAGAAAAATGAGTTGAAACCCCTCATTCCTCACATCCCACATGCGAGGCTCATGCGCAATGCACGTTAACTTTATTAAGTGTTTTAGAAATGTTACGAGATGAGAAGAGAAGACTCAAAGGAGAAGAAAACCCTAAGGGGAAACTAAATATTCCTAATGTTATCAAGCAAAGGTGGCCCTATAGTTGAGGTTGAAAGGGAAACGTCTACCTAAGTTAGCATGCAAAGGTAAGCCTAATGCTAATCCTACTCCATTCTTAATCAAAAATTAAGTTGGACTAGGTAGCCCTAAGGGAGTGAATCCAAGACTTAAACAAGTCTTGAGATTCAAGGGAAGAGAAGGATTGAAAGAGAAAAAAAACAAACAGCGGCTACAACAACGCTTCCGCACCTGCACAGCAGTAAAAGGTAGCACACAAGCAAGACAACTTATAACAGCACACAATTCAGCACAAAAAAGGGTGCAAAAGGCCAAACAGCAGCACATATAACAGCACATGAACAAACTTAGAAAAGCAGCTGTAAAAACAGGGCAGCATACATTAAAAAATGATTCACTTATGGAAAAGCAAACATGCATCAAGCCTTACACCATTGATCATGATCACAAACACATCATACATCATGTTGAATGAATTTTAGAACATCATGGAAAAAATGCATATCGTTTGGCATATGAACAAGTCGAAACAAGTGTGCATCTCAATGAAAGGAAAGTGAACAAGCATGCACATAACAATCCCAGCAGCACAAGCATCCATCAACAATTAACATGCTCGAGGAGTGTGTGTTATGCGTTCATCGCATCAAGAACGCAACAACGCAATCATGATCATAAACGATAAAAATCCAAGAGTCGCGTGTCGGAAAATTGTGTGCATACAATGGTGTGAGGTGCAACAGCATCAAAAACAGTCCTTAGACAAGTATCATATCAATCCATGAAGATTAGAAATGAAACGTGATCGAAACATGCTCAAAAATACACAAAAAACACACTCTGCAACAGTGTTATTCGGTTAACCAAGTGTGTTAATCGATTAACAACTCCAAAATCAGCAGAAACAGCAAAATACACTGGTTAACCGATTAACCAACTTGTACTGCAATTGGTAAATTGGTTAACCCTGTTAAAGCAGCAAAAATTAATTTGAAAAATCACTTCCAGCAGCAAAATCAGTTATGCAAACATCTCCAATGATCATGTAATCAACAATGCACGAAAATTAAATTAAGTATCAGTAATCAAACACCAATTAGATCCAATAATCATCAACATCAAGAATCACATTCAAGCAAAATGGATCCAAATCAAGAACAACCAAAGATCTACACTGTATAAGTTGTAATTAAGCTAAAATGAGTGTGGATCTGAGATTAACCAACCTACAAAGCTGAGATTTGCTTTGGTAAGTGTTGTAAACAGAATTTGATGAATCCAAGTAGATAAATCCAAGATCCACAAGCTCCTTGCACTCAAAAGTTGAAAATCCAAGCAATAAGCAATAAAAACTCCAAAATCACTTTCAATAATCACTTCTGAAATTCCAGATCTAGATCCAAACGAAAATCACCAATGAAATCAGCAATGAAGTGGTAATGAGTGGCTTTAGCTCAATAATTAACAAGTTCCAATGAAGAACTTGTTAATCTATATGGAAGAGCTTTGAGTGTGGTTGAAAATGGAGGTTGAGAGTGAAAATGTGAGAGCGAATTGAAAGATAATTCTGAAAATTGAGAGTGAAAAAAATGATCTAGGTTCCCAAGAGGTTTGGAATGAATTGATTTAAATAACCCCTAGGTTAGGAGTTAAGTTTGGGTTTGGAGTGAGGTTTGGTGGTTGGAAATGGGGTGAAAAATGAATTAGGAAAGGAAATGAGAAATTAGAGTGGAAAGAATTTGAATTTTGGATGGAAAATCACTCTCTCTAGATCCTTCTACTGGTGTGAAATTTGAATTGGTGAATAACATTTGAATTAGAAAAAATGCAGCGCTGAAAAATGAAGTATCTGGGCAAATTTTTCCTTGGTTAATCGATTAACCAATTTTAGTACAAATTGGGTTAATCGATTAACACAAGGAAAATTTGAATTTGGCGCTTTTTGGAAAGAAACTTGGATATTCGTCTGATTCCACTTGTTCTGAGCCACATTAGACCTCTGAAACTTGCCATTTGATACTAACACTGAAACACACTTGAAATATGCTGTGAATTTTGTTTCGTTCTCGGAATACTGCTGAAAATAATCATCTAGTGCTGAATCGCTGAACAAAAAAAATTATTGCCAGAGCTTCTGATTATCAAAACATCTAATGAGCTAAATAAAAGCTCAAAAAGACTTTGAAAGCTATCTGCTTGGCTCTGAACACCATTGAAAATCATACTGGAACTGACAACTCCATGGGCCGCTGGAAAATACCTTGATCCCATGCTAAGAACCAATGATATGCAAAATGATAATGCCAGAATGAAACGAAACATAAGCCGGTTAGAGGTTGGAAAAGGAAAGGGCAAATTTTGAGGTGTTACACATCAATACACTGAACATAATATCGGGACGTGATGCGGTAAGATAGAGAAGGGATCCTATCAAACCTCTATACCTTTTTACCTCTACGTCTTTACCCTTCTCATCACGATCAAGGTTCGCACTAGTCAGCATTGGAGTATCTATCGCTTTGCAGTTTAGCATATCAAAACATTTTAGAAGCTCAAGACAATATTTTGTTTGACTCACGAATGTGCCCTCTTAGAGTTGTTTGATTTACAATTCGAGGAAATAGTTGAGCTCCCTCATCATGCTCATTTCAAACTCCCCCTCCATCAAACTAGAAAACTCCTTGACCAATGTCATGTTAGTAGACCCAAAAATAATATCGTCAACATAAATTTGTACCAAAATTAAATGTTTTCCTTGACGTTTAATGAAGAGAGTTGAGTCAACCTTCCCTCTTGAATACCCTTGATCAAGTAAAAATTTGTTTAGACGTTCATACCAAGCCCTAGGGGCTTGTTTAAGTCTGTACAAAGCACGTTTAAGTTTGTACACAAGATCAGTATATTCATGAGATTCAAAACCCGGAGGTTGGGCAACGTAAACTTCTTCATTTATATATCCGTTAAGGAAGGCACTTTTAACATCCATTTGGAATAATTTGAAGATCTTAGTGCAAGCATAATCAAGTCAAAGGCATATAGCCTCGAGTTGGGCAACCGGCGTATAAGTTTCCTCATAGTCGATTCCTTCCCCTTGGTTATAGCCTTGCGCTACAAGTCGCGCTTTGTTACGTGTTATTACTCCATTTTCATCGAGTTTATTCCTAAACACCCATCGGGTGCCGATTACTCGATGATCTCGCAGAGGGGGGACAAGGTCCCAAACCTCATTTCTCCTGAATTGGTTTAACTCATCTTGCATTGATAGAAACCAATGTTGATCGAGTAATGCCTCCTTTGCGATTTTAGGTTCAACTTGGGAGACAAAAGCAGAGTAATAACAAAAGTTACTAAGTTTATAGCGAGTGGTTACTCCCTTAGACATATCACCGAGAATGTTGTCAATTGGATGGTCTTTTGAAGACTTCCAAGCTGGAGGAAGTTCATCTTTATCAGAATGATGATCATCCTCACTTTTCAACAATTGGTGATCCTTTTCTTCCTCAATACCCACTGCTTCAGGCTGATCAGTTCCCTTATCAGTGTCCTTGAGTATGTCTTCAGTAGGTAAACCTGCACCATGAAAAGAACTACCTTCTCCGACATTTCTCGGATAAGACTCATCAAAGGTAACATGAACTGACTCTTCAACTACACGTAACCTCTTATTATAAATTCTATACGCTTTACTCGACTGAGAGTATCCAAGAAAAATACCCTCGTCAGCCTTGGTAACAAACTTACCAAGAGTCTCTTTCCCATTGTTTAACACAAAGCATTTCAAAACATAACAAGTCGTACTTATGGCGTCGGCCCAAAAGTATTTTGGTAATCCACCATCATTGATCATAGTCCTTCCAAGTTCCTCCAAAACTCTATTTTTACGTTCCACTACCCCATTTTGTTGAGGGGTACGTGGTGCGGAAAAATTATGATCAATTCCGTTGGAATCACAAAACGCTTCAAACAAATGATTTTCAAACTCACCCCCATGGTCACTTCTAATTGACCCAATGTTTGTGTTTATCTTGTTCTAAGATAACTTAGCAAATCGTTCAAAGGCCGAAAAGGTATCACTCTTATTTGCTAAGAATATAGTCCAGCAAAACCTAAAAAAGTCATCGACTATTATAAAACCATAATAGTTACCACCTAGGCTTTTAACCCTAGATGGTCCAAAGAGGTCCATATGGAGGTGCTCATAGAGTCTCATAGTTGAAACGATGTTTTTAGATTTGAATTAGATCCTTGTTTGCTTCCCCATTTGGCACGCATCACAAAGATGATCCTTTGTGAATTTGATTTTGGGCAAACCGATGACTAGGTCTTTTGAGACTATTTTGTTGAGCATATCAAAGTTGATGTGAGCCAACCGTCTATGCCACAACCATGAATCTTCATTCATAGCCACTAGACATTTGTCTCCATTCAACGATACCTCATTTAAGTCTAGCATATAGACGTTGTTCACCCTCAAGCCCTTAAACACATTCTTTTTGTCACTATCTTCAACTATGCAACAATCCTTTAAAAAAGATACTTTATAATTCTTGTCACATAGTTGACTAATGCTTAAAAGGTTATGCCTAAGGCCTTCCACAAGAAGTACATCAGAGATAGTACTAGATGAGGGGTTACCTACACTACCTTTACCAAGTATCTGTCCCTTGTTGTTATCTCCGTAGGTGATAAAACCCTTTTTCTTCGCCACAAAGTCGATAAAAAGAGAGATGTCTCCGGTCATGTGTCTCAAGCAGCCACTATCCAGAACCCATCTTCTTTCGGTGGTCTCAAGACTTTGTACCTACAAAAATAATCAAGGGAGAGTAGGTACCCAATTCTCATTGGGTCCTTTAAGGTGCGTGAAACCAAGACCGCACTTGGGCAACCATTGGTAGATGCCTTTGGAAACAAGAAACCTTCTGAAGCGACACTTTGCAATAGTATGACTAGGCTTACAATAGTAATGACAATTACGGTTTATTTGGAATTTACCTTTGCTATCATTATCTCGAATCACATAGGTATACTTTTGATATGGATTATTCATGCTCTCACGAAAATGTGATCAATCAATAGAAAATGTAACTTTTGGCTTAAGAGCCTTGTCCAATTTGGCCTTGAGGGTTCTCACCTCTCGTTGCCAAATATGACAAGTGTCACAACCCCAATTGAACCAAGAGGTAGGGTCCTCTTCAACCTTGACTTTTGATGTGTCCACTATAGAGTTTCTGAGGGCTTCCAATTCCTTTTCGGCATCGGAAACCTTCTTCTGCAAATACGAGAAAATCTTTTTATTTGAGGCTAAACGTTGAAATATTTCCTTAGCCTCATAGTGTAACATGTCAAAAGCCTTTTGTAACTCTAAATGCGACATAGTATTAACATGATCATATTTAGAATGCTTTACCTCTTTTGCTTTGTTGTGGCTTGCCATAAGACAAAAGTTAACGGATTCACTTTCGTCGCTTGATGAATCATCTTTTTCTGACTCACTATCACTTTCCCAAGCGATGTATGCTCGTCGAGACTTGTTGGACCTTTTCTTTGAGCGACTCTTGTCATTATCCCTATCTTTGTCTTTCTTTACAGATGGTCAATCCGGCTTGTAGTGCCTGGATTTTCCACAGTTGTAGCACGTCCCTTTTTCCTTGCCATTCTTATTTCCTTCGCTTCTAGATTGCTTCCTAAACTTGACTAGATTTCTGTCTGAGTGTTGAATCTCGTTCTTATGAACGTATCTATTGTACCTCTTTACAAATAAGCCCATATCATCACCAGATTCTTCATCTTTGTAATTATTGGCTTCATCATCACTTAGCTCTTGATTTGTGGACTTTGAACAAGAAGCCTTAAGAGCTATCGACTTCTTCTCCGTATCTTTTGCCTTCTCTTTCTTGATACTCTTTTCATGTTTATCCAAGCTAATGAGCACTTGCTCATGCTCATCGAGTTTACCAAAGAGTGTTGTGAGGTCTAGTGTAGCAAGATTGTTGGCCTCCTTGATAGCGGTGACCTTCGGTTGCCATTCCCAGTTAAGACACCCCAGAATTTTGTTAGTAGCAACCTCATTTGGAATTGGTTTACCAAGAACATGCAATTTGTTGATAATGTGAGTAAATCACTTTTGCATATCCGCAATGGTTTCCCCTTGCTTCATGTAAAACAAATCAAACTCTTGCGTTAGTGTATTAATATGAGCCATCTTAACATCATTTGTACCTTTGTGGGCTACTTGTAAAGCATCCCACATGGCTTTACCGTTTCACAATGGGAGACTCGATAATACTCGTCAACTCCCAAGGAAGAAATGATCATATTACGTGCCTTCAAATCATAGATGTACTTTTTCTCTTCCTCCTCAGTCCAGTGCGCTTCGGGTTTAGGAACGACAACGCCTTCCGCGTTAGTCATAGTAATTTCCATGGGACCGTTTAAAATAACGTTCCAAACCTTCCGATCTATGGAATTAATATGGACGCGCATACAATCCATCCAGTAGCTGTAATTTTCACTTATAAAAACTGGAGCTCTAATATAAGCCCCTTTAGGTTCGTTCGCCATGATCCAAGAAGTTTTACCGAAGCACCAGAATTAACCGGAGCTCGTGATACCACTTGTTAGACGATGGCTATGGATCTAGAAGGGGGGGTTGGATAGATCCCTAGAGTTTTACACGCAAAATCGTTACAAAAATCTTGTTTTAATATTTTAATGGAAGCACACCACTGGATTGTACGTCTACCACGAACCTTCTACCAAAAGGATCGGATATGCACGAATATATCGAGAATGAGTATGGAAGAGAAAAATTCAGTTTGATTACTACACTTAAGAAACGCAGTCAACAAAATATTGCTTGCTTGATGTTTAATCCAAACCAATGAGGTAAATTGATAAACAATTAAAAGCAATGCGTTCAATTTTTGCTTTGAGACAAATTATTAAACACCTGGTGTGCGTAAACACACTAAGTGCAAAATTTCTATGGAAAGTAATGTAAAGCTGCTCCAAGATACAATTCAAGGAATTGTATCAATTTAACAGAACAGTTTATCAGCTTACGATTACACTACGACAGAAATTTCAATAACTTGCGACTTCACAAATTCGAACAAACTAAAATGTAAAAGAGTTAAGGAAAGAGAGAACAAACGAGATTTGATTAGGCAGTTCCCCAATCGTCCTCGCTTTGGGTACGTCTGCCCCCAACTCCACAATTGGAATTGAGATATATATATATATATATATATATATATATATATATATATATATATATATGTGTGTGTGTAGCTATTGCAAATTGTTTATTACAAGAGAAAACTATGAACATCCAAACCCTCTAACGTCTTCGATCGTTGATGCAGAATTTTCTCTCCCCTTGATTCAAGATGAATCAAGTGCTTCGAATATGGTTGATCCAATTACCGTCTCAAGCTACTAAACCAAAAGAAGCCTCCGTTCTTCAGTTACCTTCACTCGATCAATTACGATCTACCAAACTTTGAACCCAAACCTCTCTTCTATGATCCTCCGATTACAGCTACTAAACCGAACAATTGCTCTAATCGTCGGTTACCTTCGCCCGGCTGAATCCCTGTAGAACGAAGCGGTTTGTGCAAAAACTCCCAAAATCTTCCCGATTCTTGGAGGAGAAAACCAACTGGTTTTATTCAAGAAACACCTACCAAGCTCTCAACCCAGAAAATGAAGATCACACTTCCTAAATTCTGAACGATATCACTTCGAACAATGGGCGACACAAACAAAGGTGACTATGTGTGATTGTTTGTTTACTCAATGAAGAAGATGAAGATGAAGAGAGAAATGGTATATGTAACGCCCCGATTTTGATTATTCCATTATTCTTGAGTCTTTTATTTTAATTGGGTGATAAATTATTTTATTTGTTAAATTGGTGTGTTAAATGTTATTTTACCGTTTTCGAGAGTTTTCGGGGAAATTAGAATGGAGGGTATTTTAGACTTTTCTCAATTAATCATAAGTTAGAAATTATGTGAGAAAATGATAAGTTAGATATTTTTAAGTGAGAAAATGTATTATTAGATATTTGTGAGATATTTTAAGAAAAGAAATAGAAAAGAAAAGATATAATAAGTTAGAAGTGAGAAAGTTAGTAAAGAAAAGAAAACATAAGAGAAAAAGAGAGAAAGAAGAGAAAAGAAGAAAAAGAGGAAAAGTGGAGAAAAGCTAGAAATCGACGAAACGACCTCTAAGAATCAATTAAATCGGGTAAGGGTGTGAAATATCGTTATCTTAACTTTGTATACGATTATGTATGTTTTATTTCGATTGTTTTGGTTGTGTGAGAAATATTTGAGGTTAGGTTGGATTTTGACATAATCGGTTAGAATCGATGTTTTCACGGATGAAATTTGAAATAAATTGTGAAGATTAGTCGCATGAGGTTAGACTGAGATTATAGAAACTCGTTTTGTTGAATTTGGTTGATTATGTGAGTTTTCAAAATTTTGGTGATTAAGGGTTTTGAGATTTTGGTGAAAAATAAAAGTCGTGGAATCGGATTTTTCTTGATCCTAATATGTTGGTGTGTATTTATGTGATATCACCATGTATTTATTCGGAAGAAAGTAATTGAATCGGTCGGGTTTCGGGCGATTACGCAGCTGTACCAGAATGTAGCAGAAATTCTGGTTTTGTGCGCAGGCGTACGGACGCGTGCTGTAGGTGGAAAATCCTGATTTTTCGGAAAACTTCGGAAATTCATATCTCTTGAACCGTAAGTCGGTTTTGACCCCCGTTCGAAGCGTTGGGAAGCTAACGAGATGTTCTTTCTAGGAAAAATGGTTTTGAGGTCTAAACCTGGTCCAAATGGAACAGTATTTTCGAACCGTTTCGTAGTGTCGGGCCTCCGGTTTATGTTTTTGCGTTATTTTGAAATATACATATCTTCTTCGTTGTTTATCGGATTTAAGTGTTCTTTATATCGAATCAAAGCTGTGGATGAGTACTTTTTGATGATGATGGAAAATATTATTTTTAGCCGACTTTTCCGGTAAACCGTAAATTGATTTGTTTGGATAAATGTGTATGTTGTTATACAATTGATGTGAATGTAGATGGATTATATGTGATGAATGCATGAATATATTGTGAATATGTATGCATTTCAAGAATGTCTTTCGAGTCATTTTGCATGTGAAGCATCATGATGTGCATTCTTGTGTTGAGCGATTCTAATGAGAATCCGTTGTAACGTCGTGTGCCTATGTGAGGTGTGAGCGATGATTACAAATGATTGTGTGCCCATGTGGGGTGTGAGTAATCGGATCGTGTGCCCGTGTGGGGTGTGAGCGATCGGGTCGTGTGCCCATGTGGGGTGTGAGCGATCCATAAACATTGTGTGCCCATGTGGGGTGTGAGCAATGGGTGAACATCGTAGGCCCGACGGGGAGTTACTTCGGTAACGAGCGATGGTTCCAGCAGAGTTCCTGAGTGAACTAGTGATGATTGAGTCGGTACCGCATTGCATTTGCATAGAGTCGTGAGTCCGTCTCTATGATTTGCATTTATCATCTTTATAATGATGTGTTGTTGAATGAACATAATTGTGTATGTTTATACAGAATGATTGAGAATTGTGAAAGTGTGCATGATGAATATGCTTGGTGGATATATATATATACATTGTGATGTATATGGATGAAAATGTGATGAATTGTGGTGAGAATGTGTAATATGTGAATTTTTATGTTTATATATATATATAATTATATGCATTGTTATTATGATAATATTTCTCACCCTTCTGCTGTTTTATGATGCTCTATGAGGCATTGCAGAGTAGGTATGCTGGAGGTCTTTTTTTGAAGCGTGTCTTCATTCTTTTGGTCGGTTGGCTCTGATATGTAGCACCAGGTAGCTAGGATGTATATTATTATTTTGTGATACATTTGTACATGTATCTTGTTGATGAATGTTTAGGTAAACATGACTTATAATGATGGATGATACTTGGTGATGTATATATCTACGTATATATACTTGGATGTATTTCAATGTTTGGATTTTCCGCTTTTATTCTAAATATTGAGATGTGGGTGTAAGGACAAAGTTCCTCTGTGGCAAGTTACCCCACTGTTGCATATCAATATTTTGAGCAGGTGTTGTATGTATTAAATGCGTGTATGATGTGACATGCCTCTTTTATACTATGTTTTAATCGTACTCTGGCGAATTTTTTAATATGTGCCTAAATGATTTATGTGATTATTTGGGGGTATAGAAAGGGGGTGTTACATTAAGTGGTATCAGAGCCAGAGTTGAGTCAATTGTGTCTGTCTTGTTGTTGTGTTGGTTGAACTGTTGTTTAACCTTGTTGTCATTTTTGGGAATAATCAGAATATGTCGGGTAGAAACGACAATGCGATGGCTGCGGCTTTGGAATCAATGGCTAGGGCGGTGCAAGGTGCGCCGAACGTGAATGCTAATGACGAGTTCAGGAAGAATCAACCACCGGTTTTCAAAGGAAAATTTGATCCCGATGGAGCTCAAAATTGGTTAAAAGAGATTGAAAGAATCTTCAGAGTTATGGACTGTGCGGAGGAGAATAAAGTGAGGCTTGGATCTCACATGCTGAGAGAAGAAACCGATGATTGGTGGGTCGGTATACGTGAAGTTCTTGAGGTGGATGATGAAGAGGTAACTTGGAATTTATTTCGTACTGAATTCTTGAGGAAGTATTACCCTGAGAGTGTGAAGGGAAAGAAGGAGATGGAGTTTCTTGAACTGAAACAAGGTAGTATGTCTGTGGTGGACTATATTGCTAAATTTGTGGAGTTGGTTCAATTCCATCCTCATTATGCTGCGATTACTGCTGAGTTCTCAAAGTGTATTAAATATGAGAATGGTTTACGTCCTGAGATTAAGCAAGCTGTGGGATATCAAAGGATAAGGAGGTTTGCGGATTTAACGGAATGTTGTAGAATCTTCGAAGAAGATAGTAAGGCTCGTTCTACACATTACAAAAGTTTGAATGAGAGGAAGGGGAAGCAACAAGCTAGAAGTGGACCTTATGTGACACCCGTTGATAAGGGAAAGCATAGGGGAAGCTTTGATAGGAGATCTGGAGGAGGAGGTTCCGGTGTTGTTAGGTGTTACAAATGTGGTGAAATAGGTCATAAATCATTTGAGTGTGGGAAGCCTGTAGCGAAATGTTCTAATTGTGGTGGTCTTGGGCATGCTGCTACAGATTGTAGAAGGAATATGGTGAAGTGCTATAATTGTGGAGAAGTGGGTCACATTAGTACTAAGTGTACTAAGCCGAAACAAGCTCAAGCGGGCGGAAAGGTGTTTGCATTGGCGGGGACTCAAACTACGAATGCAGACCGTTTGATTAAAGGTACATGCTTTATTAATAGTACACCTTTAGTTGCTGTTATTGATACGGGAGCGACTCATTCGTTTATTTCGTCTGAGTGCGCGAAGCGTATGAATCTTGCGTTAACTTTGATGGCTGCTGAAATGGTTATTGAGACTCCTGCTTCAGGGTCGGTAAATACATCTTTGGTGTGTATGAGTTGTCCTTTAACCATGTATGGTAAAGACTTTGTTATGGATTTAGTATGTTTGCCATTGGTAGGATTGGACGTGATCTTGGGTAAGAACTGGTTGCAATTTAATCGAGTTCATATAGATTGCTATCACAAGTTAGTAAGGTTTCCTTCTTTGGAAGATGATGAATTTGAGAGTTTCCTATCCACTAAAGAGTTGAAGAAACTTTTAGCGGACGAAGCTCAATTGTTTGGTTTGTTTGCATCATTGTCGGTGGAGAGTCAAGTTGAGCTTGATGTGTTCCCAGTGGTGTGTGAATTTCCAGAAGTGTTTCCGGAAGATATTACGGATGTACCGCCGGAAAGAGAAGTTGAATTTTCTATTGATCTAGTTCCGGGTACTAGACCGATTTCGATGGCACCGTATCGTATGTCGGCATCGGAATTGGTAGAATTGAAAAAGCAATTGAATGACTTATTGGACAAGAAATTTGTAAGGCCAAGGGTTTCTCCTTGGGGTGCTCCGGTATTGTTGGTAAAGAAGAAGGACGGGAGTATGCGGTTATGCATTGATTATCGACAGTTGAACAAAGTGACAATTAAGAACAAGTATCCGCTTCCAAGGATCGATGATTTGATGGACCAATTGGTTGGTGCGAATGTCTTTAGCAAGATTGATTTGAGATCGGGATATCACCAAATTCGTGTGAAAAGCGAGGATATTCAGAAGACGGCATTTAGGACTCGGTATGGTCATTACGATTATTCCGTGATGCCATTCGGGGTTTCTAATGCGCCGGGGGTGTTTATGGAATACATGAATCGTATTTTTCATGAACAGTTGGATCGTTTTGTGGTTGTGTTCATCGATGATATTTTGATTTACTCTAAGTCTCAAGAGGAGCATGAAGAGCATTTGAGAATTGTGTTGCAAATTTTGAAAGAGAAATAATTGTATGCTAAGTTGTCAAAATGTGAATTTTGGTTGTCGGAAGTAAGTTTCCTTGGACATGTTATTTCCGGTAGTGGTATTAGTGTTGATCCATCCAAGATAGATGCGGTGATGCAATGGGAGGCTCCTAGGTCGGTTACGGAGATTCAAAGCTTTTTAGGCTTGGCGGGTTATTATCGGAGGTTTATTGAGGGATTTTCGAAGTTGGCACTTCCTTTAACGCAATTGACTTGTAAAGGAAAGGCTTTCATTTGGGATATTCATTGTGAAGAGAGTTTCAATGAGCTAAAGAGAAGGTTGACAACGACTCCGATCTTGATTTTGCCTAATCCTAATGAACCATTTGTTGTGTATTGTGATGCTTCATTGACAGGTTTAGGTGGTGTTTTGATGCAAGATGGAAAAGTTGTGGCATATGCTTCTAGACAATTGAGAGTGCATGAAAAGAATTATCCTACACATGACTTGGAGTTAGCGGCCGTGGTGTTTGTTTTGAAAATACGGAGGCATTATCTTTATGGTGCGAGATTTGAAGTTTTTAGTTATCACAAGAGCTTGAAATATTTATTTGATCAAAAAGAGTTGAACATGAGACAAAGGAGGTGGCTAGAACTTTTGAAGGATTATGATTTTGGTTTGAATTACCATCCGGGTAAGGAAAACGTGGTAGCCAATGCCTTAAGTCGGAAGTTGTTACATATGTCCGCATTGATGATGAAAGAATGGGAACTTTTGGAGGATTTTAGAGACTTGAGTTTAGTTTGTGAAATGACGCCGAGAAGTGTGAGACTTGGTATGCTACATGTTACAAATGATTTTCTTGCAACGGTAGGTGAAAAGCAAAAGTTGGACTTGAAATTCGTTGATTTGATGTTGAATGAGAATGAGGATTTCAAAGTTGATAATTATGGAGTTTTGAGATTCCGTGGTCGTATTTGTATTCCCGATGATGTGGAGTTGAAAAAGATGATATTGGAAGAAGGGCACCGAAGTAATTTAAGTATTCATCCGGGAGCGAACAAAATGTATCAAGATTTGAAGAAAATCTTTTGGTGGTCTGGATTAAAGAGGAATGTTGCTCAATTTGTGTATGCATGCTTAACTTGTCAAAAGTCTAAGGTGGAACATCAAAAACCGAGTGGATTTATGCAACCGTTGGATATTCCGAAATGGAAATGGGATAGTATATCGATGGATTTTGTTACGGGATTGCCGAATACGCAAAGAGGTCATAATGCTATTTGGGTAATTGTTGATAGGCTTACTAAATCTGCTCACTTTATTCCAATTGATATTAGTTATCCTTTGGAGAAGTTAGCCAAGATTTATGTTCTTGTGGTGGTGAAGTTACATGGAGTTCCTAAGAGTATTGTATCGGATAGAGATCCTAGGTTTACATCGAGGTTTTGGGAGAGTTTACAAAAGGCTTTGGGTTCTAAGCTAAGATTGAGTTCGGCTTATCATCCGCAAACAGACGGTCAAACCGAGAGGATGATTCAATTGTTGGAGGATTTATTGCGTGCTTGTGTACTCGAGCAAGGTGGTGCTTGGGATGGTTATTTGGCGTTGATTGAATTCACTTACAATAACAGTTTTCATTCGAGTATAAGTATGGCACCATTTGAGGCTTTGTATGGTTGGAGATGTCGAACACCTTTGTGTTGACATGAAACCGGCGAGAGGACAATAGTTGGACCGGAAATGGTACAACAAACGACGGAGAAAGTGAAGTTTATTCGGGAGAAGATGAAAGCTTCTCAAAGTAGACAAAAGAGCTATCATGACAAGAGAAGGAAAGATCTTGAGTTTCAAGAAGGCGACCATGTGTTTTTGAGAGTTACACCAGTTACGGGTGTGGGTCGTGCTTTGAAGTCGAAGAAGTTGACTTCTCGTTTTATTGGTCCGTATCAGATTACTTCACGAGTTGATGTTGTGGCTTACCGTGTGGCGTTGCCTCCGAACCTTTCGAATTTGCATGACGTATTCCATGTTTCACAACTTCGGAAATATGTTCTGGATCCGTCACATGTTATTCCTATGGACGAGGTTGAAGTGAGAGATAACCTTACGGTGGAAGCTTTACCGGTTAGGATTTTGGACCGCGAAGTTAAGAAACTAAGAGGCAAGGATATTGCGCTTGTGAAAGTAGCCTGGGGAGGCGCTGCGGAAGGAATATGACTTGGGAACTAGAGAGTGGGATGCGAGAGTCATATCCGGAGTTGTTTGAATCAGGTATTATTTTCGAGGACGAAAATTTCTAAAGTGGGGGAGAGTTGTAACGCCCCGATTTTGATTATTCCATTATTCTTGAGTCTTTTATTTTAATTGGGTGATAAAATTATTTTATTTGTTAAATTGGTGTGTTAAATGTTATTTTACCGTTTTCGAGAGTTTTCGGGGAAATTAGAATGGAGGGTATTTTAGACTTTTCTCAATTAATCATAAGTTAGAAATTATGTGAGAAAATGATAAGTTAGATATTTTTAAGTGAGAAAATGTATTATTAGATATTTGTGAGATATTTTAAGAAAAGAAATAGAAAAGAAAAGATATAATAAGTTAGAAGTGAGAAAGTTAGTAAAGAAAAGAAAACATAAGAGAAAAAGAGAGAAAGAAGAGAAAAGAAGAAAAAGAGGAAAAGTGGAGAAAAGCTAGAAATCGACGAAACGACCTCTAAGAATCGATTAAATCGGGTAAGGGTGTGAAATATCGTTATCGTAACTTTGTATACGATTATGTATGTTTTATTTCGATTGTTTTGGTTGTGTTAGAAATATTTGAGGTTAGGTTGGATTTTGACATAATCGGTTAGAATCGATGTTTTCACGGATGAAATTTGAAATAAATTGTGAAGATTAGTCGCATGAGGTTAGACCGAGATTATAGAAACTCGTTTTGTTGAATTTGGTTGATTATGTGAGTTTTCACAATTTTGGTGATTAAGGGTTTTGAGATTTTGGTGAAAAATAAAAGTCGTGGAATCGGGTTTTTCTTGATCCTAATATGTTGGTGTGTATTTATGTGATATCACCATGTATTTATTCGGAAGAAAGTAATTGAATCGGTCGGGTTTCGGGCGATTACGCAGCTGTACCAGAATGTAGCAGAAATTCTGGTTTTGTGCGCAGGCGTACGGACGCGTGCTGTAGGTGGAAAATCCTGATTTTTCGGAAAACTTCGGAAATTCATATCTCTTGAACCGTAAGTCGGTTTTGACCCCCGTTCGAAGCGTTGGGAAGCTAACGAGATGTTCTTTCTAGGAAAAATGGTTTTGAGGTCTAAACCTGGTCCAAATGGAACAGTATTTTCGAACCGTTTCGTAGTGTCGGGCCTCCGGTTTATGTTTTTGCGTTATTTTGAAATATACATATCTTCTTCGTTGTTTATCGGATTTAAGTGTTCTTTATATCGAATCAAAGCTGTGGATGAGTACTTTTTGATGATGATGGAAAATATTATTTTTAGCCGACTTTTTCGGTAAACCGTAAATTGATTTGTTTGGATAAATGTGTATGTTGTTATACAATTGATGTGAATGTAGATGGATTATATGTGATGAATGCATGAATGTATTGTGAATATGTATGCATTTCAAGAATGTCTTTCGAGTCATTTTGCATGTGAAGCATCATGATGTGCATTCTTGTGTTGAGCGATTCTAATGAGAATCCGTTGTAACGTCGTGTGCCTATGTGAGGTGTGAGCGATGATTACAAATGATTGTGTGCCCATGTGGGGTGTGAGCAATCGGATCGTGTGCCCGTGTGGGGTGTGAGCGATCGGGTCGTGTGCCCATGTGGGGTGTGAGCGATCCATAAACATTGTGTGCTCATGTGGGGTGTGAGCAATGGGTGAACATCGTAGGCCCGACGGGGAGTTACTTCGGTAACGAGCGATGGTTCCAGCAGAGTTTCTGAGTGAACTAGTGATGATTGAGTCGGTACCGCATTGCATTTGCATAGAGTCGTGAGTCCGTCTCTATGATTTGCATTTATCATCTTTATAATGATGTGTTGTTGAATGAACATAATTGTGTATGTTTATACGGAATGATTGAGAATTGTGAAAGTGTGCATGATGAATATGCTTGGTGGATATATATATATACATTGTGATGTATATGGATGAAAATGTGATGAATTGTGGTGAGAATGTGTAATATGTGTATTTTTATGTTTATATATATATAATTATATGCATTGTTATTATGATAATATTTCTCACCCTTCTGCTGTTTTATGATGCTCTATGAGGCATTGCAGAGTAGGTATGCTGGAGGTCTTTTTGTGAAGCGTGTCTTCATTCTTTTGGTCGGTTGGCTCTGATATGTAGCACCGGGTAGCTAGGATGTATATTATTCTTTTGTGATACATTTGTACATGTATCTTGTTGATGAATGTTTAGGTAAACATGACTTATAATGATGGATGATACTTGGTGATGTATATATCTACGTATATATACTTGGATGTATTTCAATGTTTGGATTTTCCGCTTTTATTCTAAATATTGAGATGTGGGTGTAAGGACAAAGTTCCTCTGTGGCAAGTTACCCCACTGTTGCATATCAATATTTTGAGCAGGTGTTGTATGTATTAAATGCGTGTATGATGTGACATGCCTCTTTTATACTATGTTTTAATCGTACTCTGGCGAATTTTTTAATATGTGCCTAAATGATTTATGTGATTATTTGGGGGTATAGAAAGGGGGTGTTACAGTATATATTTTCACATTTATTGTTATTTTAATAATGAGATGACCAAAACTATTTATAAAGAATTAATTGACCCACTAAAAGTTATAACAGAAATAACATAAAAACATTTAGGTGAAAAAAGCAGCTCAGGAGTGTTTGGGTCGACATTTAGGTGAAAATGTTCCCCCTTCGAGTTGTTTGATTTGCAATCCGAGGAAATAGTTGAGCTCCCCCATCATGCTCATTTCAAACTCCCCCTGCATCAAACTAGAAAATTTTTTGACCAAGGTCATGTTAGTAGACCCAAAAATAATATCGTCAACATAAATTTGTACCAAAATTAAATGTTTTCCTAGACGTTTAATGAAGAGAGTTTTGTAACCCTTCCCTCTTGAATACCCTTGATCAAGTAAAACTTTTCTTAGACGTTCATACCAAGCTCTAGGGGCTTGTTTAAGTCCGTACAAAGCACGTTTAAGCTTGTAGACATGATCAGGATATTCATGAGATTCAAAACCCGGAGGTTGGGCAACGTAAACCTCTTCATTTATATATTCGTTAAGGAAGACACTTTTAACGTCCATTTGGAATAATTTGAAGTTCTTAGTTCAAGCATAAGCAAGTAAAAGGCATATATCCTCGAGTCGGGCAACCGACACATAAGTTTCCTCATAGTCGATTCCTTTCTCTTGGTTATAGCCTTGCGATACAAGCCGCGCTTTGTTACGTGTTATTACTCCATTTTCATCAAGTTTATTCCTAAACACCCATCGGGTGCCGATCACTCGATGACCTCGCAGAGGTGGGACAAGGTCCCAAACCTCATTTCTCTTGAATTGCTTTAACTCATCTTGCATTGATAGAAACCAATGCTCATCGAGTAACGCCTCCTTTGCGTTTTTAGGTTCAACTTGGGAGACAAAAGCAGAGTAATAACAAAAGTTACTAGGTTTAGATCGAGTGGTTATTCCCTTAGAGATATCACCGAGAATGTTGTCAATTGGATGGTTTTTTGAAGACTTCCAAGCTGGAGGAAGTTCATCTTTATTAGACGGATGATCCTCCTCATTCTTCACTGGATGGTGATCCTTTTCCTCCTCAATACGCACTGCTTCAGGTTGATCAGTCCCTTTATCAGTGTCCTTGAGTATGTCTTCAGTAGGTACACCTGCACCATGAAAAGAACTACCTTCTCCGACATTTCTCGGATAAGACTCATCAAAGGTAACATGAACTGACTCTTCAACTACATGTAACCTCTTATTATAAATTCTATACGCTTTACTCGACTGAGAGTATCCAAGAAAAATACCCTCGTCGGCCTTGGCATCAAACTTACCAAGAGTCTCTTTCCTATTGTTTAACACAAAGCATTTGCAACCAAATACATGAAGGTGAGAGATATTTGGCTTACGCCCTTTTAAAAGCTCATACGGTGTCTTGTTTAGAATAGGCCGGATGAGCACCCTATTCAAAACATAACAAGCCGTACTTATGGCGTCGGCCCAAAAGTATTTTGGTAATCCACCATCATTGATCATAGTCCTTCCAAGTTCCTCCAAAACTCTATTTTTATGTTCCACTACCCCATTTTGTTGAGGGGTACGTGGTGCGGAAAAATTATGATCAATTCCGTTGGAATCACAAAACGCTTCAAACAAATGATTTTCAAACTCACCCCCATAGTCACTTCTAATTGACCCAATGTTTGTGTTTAACTTGTTCTGAGATAACTTAGCAAATTGTTCAAAGGCCGAAAAGGTATCACTCTTATTTTCTAAGAATATAGTCCAGCAAAACCTAGAAAAGTCATCGACTATTACAAAACCATAATAGTTACCACCTAGGCTTTTAACCCTAGATGGTCCAAAGAGGTCCATATGGAGGAGTTCAAGGGGTCTCATAGTTGAAACGATGTTTTTAGATTTGAACGAGATCCTTGCTTGCTTCCCCATTTGGCACGCATCACAAAGATGATCCTTTGTGAATTTGAATTTAGGCAACCGTCTATGCCATAACCATGAATATTCATTTATGGTGACTAGACACTTGTCACTACTTAACGCTGCCTCATTTAAATCTTGCATATAGACATTATTCACCCTCAAGCCCTTAAACACATCCTTTTTGTCACTATTTTCAATTATGCAACAATCCTTAGAAAAAATATACTTTATAGTCCTTGTCACATAATTGACTAATGCTTAAAAGGTTATGTTTAATGCCCTCAACAATAAGAACATCAAAGATAGTAGTAGATGAGAGGTTACCTACACTACCTTTGCCAATAATTTGTCCCTTATTGTTGTCTCCGTAGGTAACAAACCCCTTTTTCTTCGCCACAAAGTCGATGAAAAGAGATATGTCTCCTGTCATATGTCTTGAGCAGCCACTATCCAAAACCCATCTTCTTTTGGTGGTCTCAAGATGTTGTACCTCTTTCTTCTTGTTTCGATGTGCCATAAGACATAGATTAGCAGATTCACTGTTGTCATTTGAGCTGTCATCTTTTTCTGACCCGCTATCGCTCTCCCAAGCGGTGTATGCTCGTCTAGATTTATTTGACGTTTTGTTTTGATGACTCTTATCCTTGTCTTTGTCTTTCTTGAGTGATGGGCAATCCGGCTTATAATGCCCGGACTTTCCACAATTGAAACAAGATCCTCTTGACTTGCCACTCTTATTGCCTTCATTCCTTGATTGCCTTCTAAATTTGACGAGATTTTTATCTGAGTTCTAAATTTCATTCTTTCGAATGTACCTATTGTATCTTTTCACAAATAGCCCCGTGTCATCACTCGAGTTATTATCTTCATCATTGTTGGTTTCATTTTCACTTTGCTCTTAAGATGTGGACTTTGAACAAGAAGCTTTAAGAGCAATCGACTTCTTTTCCATTTCCTTTGTTTTCTCTTTCTTTACACTTTTCACATGTTTTTCCAAGTTGATGAGCACTTGCTCATGTTCATCGAGTTTGACAAATAATGTTGTAAGGTCTAGAGTAGTTAGATCATTGGCCTCCTTAATTGCGGTGACCTTTGGTTGCCACTCCCTTTTAAGACACCTCAAAATTTTATTAGTAGCAACCTCATTGGGAATTGGTTTACCAAGTATATGCAATTTGTTGATTATATGAGTGAATCATTTTTGCATGTCGGCAACGGTTTCCCATTGCTTCATGTAAAAAATATCGAACTCTTGCGTTAATGTGTTGATTCGGGCCATTTTCACATCATTAGTGCCTTCGTGGGTTACTTGTAAAGTATCCCACATGGCTTTGGCCGTTTGACAATGAGAGACTCGATAATATTCGTCAACTCCCAAAGAGGAGATCAAAATATTTCGAGCCTTCCAGTCATAGCTGTACTTTTTCCCATCGTCATCATTCCATTGTGCTTCGGGCTTGGGAATGACAACACCATTTTCATCGGTCATGGTAATTTTTATAGGACTGTTTAAAATAACATTCCAAACCTTTCGATCAATGAAATTTATATGCAGATGCATACAATCTTTCTAGTAGCTATAATTCTCGCCTGTAAAAACTGGAGCTTTATTATAAGCCCCTTTAGGTTTGTTCGCCATATTCTAAGAAATTATATCGAAGCACCAGATAAACCAGGCTCTAATACCACTTGTTAGACGATGGCTTGGATCTAGAAAGGGGGGGTTGAATAGATCCCACAATTTATTACACGCTAATAGTGTTCCACAAATTGCTTTTAAAAGTTTTAAAGCGGAAGCACCACTGAATCTATTCGTCTACAACGAACCACTACCGGAAAAATCAGATATGCGTAAAGCCGCTAAGAATGATGCGACGGAAAAGAAAAATAGATGAATCAACAAAAACACAATGTAATCTACTTAATTAAATTTACTTGAAATTATCCAATCACCAACGAGTGAAAATGACAAACTTTAATCACAATGTGCTTTCGTAGCTTGTGCTTAATCAATTTATCAAACACTTGGCGTGCGTGGCACTCCAAGTGTGAATTTCTAAGTAATGTGAATGTAGAGCTAATTCCAAACGCAATCCATGGGATTGTGTTGTTTTTACAAATCAATTATTCAGCTCTATACTACACTATACCAGAAATTTTTCAATCAATTGATATTTCACAAGTTCGAATAATATCAAAACGTAAAAAAGTTAAGGGAAAGAGAGAACAAACACGATTTGATTAGGCAATTCCCCAATCGTCCTCGTTAAGGGTACCTCTGCCCCCAATTCCAAAATTGGAATTGAGATATGTATATATTACAGTTGTAATTGTTTATACAAGAGAAAAACTGATACACCAAACCCACAAACGTCTTTGATGTCGATGCAAAGTCTTCTCTCCCCTTGATTCAAGACAAATCAAGTGCCACAAATTTGGTCGAACAAATCACCGTCTCACGCTACTCGATTGCAAGAACCCACAGCTCTTCAATCCCCTTCACTCGGTCGATTTCGATCTTCAACAATTCGATCCCAAATATTTTCTCCTACGATCCTCTGATTGTTGCTACTCGACTGATTTGAACGATCAATTCTTCAACCCCCTTCGCACGGCTGAATCCTTGTAGAGAAAACAATTTGTGTAAAAACCCCCAAAATCACCCAGATTCTTGGAGGACAAAACCTAGGGTTTTATTCAAGAAACACCCACTGATTCTCAACCTAGCTCGAACGAACCACACACCTAAGGCTAAATGTTATCACTTCACAAAATACACAACACTAACAAAAATAGTTATATGTAGTTGTTAGAGAATGTAAAGATGAAGATGAAGATGAAGAGAAAAATTAGTGCCTATTTCACGTTTCTTGTTGTACATGTAAAAAATGCGCCAAAATAATATATATACTATGCTTAGAAATATAAAAGGAATAACCAAATTTTGAAGTAAACAACATAGCAGAAAAATGGTGCAAATCAGGGAACGGTCGATGTGAGGGATATTCTTCAATCTACTTTGTTTTAATGATGTCAACAAATATGTGAGAAATTAGATTGTAATTTGAGCGGTATCACTTCACGTGTCGGGCATATTGCGTCTAATCATTATCGTTCATGTGTCTAGATGCATAGGACCTTGTCTTTCCCATAAATAAATGTCCATTATCATTTTAGTTGTGTCTAGTATGTGTTTCTGAACATGGTCAGGTGAAAATGCGCAGAAAATTGAATTTCCTGAAAAAATGCAGTTCATGCGCTGACCCTCCCAGTTCATGCGCTAACCTCCCAGTTCATGCGCTAACCTAGAAAAACCTGCGGGAAAGCGCATAACTTAAATGACACAAAAATTTGCATCTATTCGTCGACGCATGGGGGTTGTAGGTCGACGCATGATTTCCTGAATCAGTGTTTTTCCCTTAATTTTTTCTTCTGTTATTTCTGTTATTATTTTGTGTGGGTCATTTTATTTTCCTATAAATAGTTTTGGTCATCTCATTATTCAATAACAAGAAACGTGAAAAATATATGTCATTTTTCTCTTCATCTTCATCTCCTTCATTGAGTAAACAAACAATCACACATAATCATCTTTGTTTATGTCGCCCATTGATCGAAGTGATAACGTTCAGATTTTAGGAAGTGTGATCTTCATCTTCTGGGTTGAGATTTTGGCAGGTGTTTCTTGAATCAAACCAGTTGGTTTTGTCCTCCAAGAATCGGATAGATTGTGGGGGTTTTTGTACAAACCGTCTCGTTCTACAGGGATTCGGCTGGGCAAAGGTAACTGGAAATTGGCACAATTGTTCGGTTTAGTAGCTGTAATCAGAGGATCGTAGAAGAGAGGTTTGGGTTCGAATCTTTGGTAGATTGCAATTGATCAAGTGAAGGTAACCGAAGAACGGAGGCTTCTTTTGGTTTAGTAGCATGGGACGGTAATTGGATCAACCATATTCGAAGGACTTGATTCATCATGAATCAAGGGGAGAGAAAATTCTGCATCAACGATCGAAGACGTTCGAGGGTTTGGATGTTCATAGTTTTCTCTTGTAATAAACAATTTGCAACAGCTACATATATATATATATATATATATCTCAATTCCAATTGTAGAATTGGGGGCAGAGGTACCCAAAGCGAGGACGATTGGGGAACTGCCTAATCAAATCTCGTTTGTTCTCTCTTTCCCTTAACTCTTTTACATTTCAGTTTGTTCGAATTTGTGAAGTCGCAATTTATCGAAATTTCTGTCGTAGTGTAATTTCGAGCTGAGAATATATTTGTTAAATCGATACAATTCCTTGAATTGTATCTTAGAGCAGCTCTATATTACATTCCATAGAAATTCTGCACTTAGTGTGTTTTACGCACACTAGGTGTTTGATAATTTGTTTCAAAGTAAAAATCGAACACATTGCTTTTAGTTGATTATCATTTTACCTCATTGGTTTGGATTAAACATCAAGCAAGCGATATTTTGTTGAGTGCGTTTTTCAGTGTAGTAATCAAACTGAATTTTTCTCTTCCATACTCATTCTCGATATATTCGTGCATATCCGATCCTTTTAGTAGAAGGTTCGTTGTAGACGTTCTATCCAATGGTAGCTTCCATTAAACAAATTTTTTTTAAACTAAAATTTTCATAATCATTTGCGTGTAAAACTCAAGGGATCTATTCAACCCCTCTTCTAGATCCATAGCCATCGTCTAACAAGTGGTATCACGAGCTCCGGTTAATTCTGGTGCTTCGGTAAAACTTCTTGGATCATGGCGAACGAACCTAAAGGGGCTTTTAATAGAGCTCTAGTTTTTACAGGCAAAAATTACAGCTATTGGAAGGATTGTCTGCGCGTCCATATTAATTCCATAGATCGGAAGGTTTGGAACATTATTTTAAACGGTCCCATGGAAATTACTATGACTAACGTGGAAGGAGTTGTCGTTCCTAAACCCGAAGCTCAATGGACTGAGGAGGACGAGAAAAAGTACAACTATGATTGGAAGGCTCGTAATATGATCATCTCCTCCTTGGGGGTTGATGAGTATTATCGAGTCTCCCATTGTGAAATGGCCAAAGCCATGTGGGATACTTTACAAGTAGCCCACGAAGGCACTAATGATGTTAAGATGGCTCATTTAATACACTAACGTAAGAGTTTGATTTGTTTTACATGAAGCAAGGGGAAACCATTGCGGATATGCAAAAGCGATTTACTCACATTATCAACAAATTGCATGTTCTTGGTAAACCAATTCCAAATGAGGTTGCTACTAACAAAATTCTGAGGTGTCTTAACAGGGAATGGCAACCGAAGGTCACCGCTATCAAGGAGGCCAACGATCTCGCTACATTAGACCTCACAACACTCTTTCGTAAACTCGATGAGCATGAGCAATTGCTCATTAGCTTCGATAAACATGAAAAGAGTATCAATAAAGAGAAGGCAAAAGATACAGAGAAGATGTCGGTAGCTCTTAAGGCTTCTTGTTCAAAGTCCACACATCAAGAGCTAAGTGATGATGAAACCAATAATGACAAAGATGAAGAATCCGGTGATGATATGGGCTTATTTGTGAAGAGGTACAATAGATATGTTCGTAAGAACGATATTCAACACTCGGATAGAAATCTAGTCAAGTTTAGGAAGCAGTCTAGAAGCGAAGGAAATAAAAATGGCAAGGTAAAAGGGACGTGCTACAACTGTGGAAAATCCGAGCACTACAAGCCGGATTGTCCATCTCTAAAGAAAGACAAAGATAAAGATAATGAGAAGAGTCGCTCAAACAAAAAGTCCAACAAGTCTCGACGAGCATACATCGCTTGGGAAAGCGATAGTGAGTCAGAGAAAGATGATTCCTCAAGTGACGAAAGTGAATCCGTTAACTTTTGCCTTATGGCATGCCACAACAAAGCAAAAGAGGTAAAGCATTCTAAATATGATCATGTTAATACTATGTCGCATTTAGAGTTACAAAAGGCTTTTGACATGTTACACTATGAGGCTAAGGAAGCATTTCAACGTTTAGCCTCAAATAAAAGGATTTTCACGTATTTGGAGAAGAAGGTTTCTGATTCAGAAAAAGAATTGGAAGCCCTCAAAAACTCTATAGTGGACACATCAAAAGCCCAGGTTGAAGAGGACCCTACCTCTTGGTTCAATTGGGGCTGTGACACTTGTCATATTTGGCAACGAGAGGTGAGAATCCTCAAGGCCAAATTGGACAAGGCTCTTAAGCCAAAAGTTACGTTTGCTATTGATCGATCACATTTTCGTGAAAGCATGAATAATCCATATCAAAAGTATACCTATGTGATTCGAGATAGTGATAGCAAAAGTAAATTCCAAATGAACCGTAATTGTCTTTACTGTTGTAAGCCTGGTCATACTATTGCGAAATGCCGCTTTAGAAGGTTTCTTGTTCCGAAAGGCATCTACCAATGGTTGCCCAAGTGCGGTCTTGGTTTCACTCACCTTAAAGGACCCAATGAGAATTGGATATTTACACTCCCTTGATTGTTTTTGTAGGTACAAAGTCTTGGGACCACCGAAAGAAGATGGGTTCTGGATAGTGGCTGCTCGAGACATATGACAGGAGACATATCTCTTTTTGTCGACTTTGTGGCGAAGAAAAAGGGGTTTGTCACCTACGGAGATAACAACAAGGGACAGATACTTGGTAAAGGTAGTATAGGTAACCCCTCATCTACTACTATCTCTGATGTACTTCTTGTGCAAGGCCTTAGACACAACCTTTTAAGCATTAGTCAACTATGTGACAAGAATTATAAAGTATCTTTTTCAAAGGATTGTTGCATAGTTGAAGATAGCGATAAAAAGAATGTGTTTAAGGGCTTGTGGGTGAACAATGTCTATATGCTAGACTTAAATGAGGTATCGTTGAATGGAGACAAGTGTCTAGTCGCTATGAATGAAGATTCATGGTTGTGGCATAGACGGTTGGCTCACATCAACTTTGATTTGCTTAACAAAATAGTCTCTAAAGACCTAGTCATCGGTTTGCCCAAAATTAAATTCACAAAGGATCACCTTTGTGATGCGTGTCAAATGGGGAAGCAAACAAGGATCTCATTCAAATCTAAAAACATTGTTTCAACTATGAGACCCCTTGAGCTCCTCCATATGGACCTCTTTAGACCATCTAGGGTTAAAAGTCTAGGTGGTAACTATTATGGATTTGTTATAGTCGATGATTTTTCTAGGTTTTGCTGGACCATTTTCTTAGCAAATAAGAGTGAGACCTTTTCGGCCTGAAGCAGTGCGTATTGAGGAGGAAAAGGATCATCAACCCGTGAAAAGTGAGGATGATCATCATTCTAATAAAGATGAACTTCCTCCAGCTTGGAAGTCTTCAAAAGACCATCCAATTGACAACATTCTCGGTGATATCTCTAAGGGAGTAACCACTCGCTCTAAACTTAGTAACTTTTGTTATTACTCTGCTTTTGTCTCCCAAGTTGAACCTAAAAATGCTAAGGAGGCGTTACTCGATGAGCATTGGTTTCTATCAATGCAAGATGAACTAAATCAATTCAAGAGAAATGAGGTTTGGGACCTTGTCCCCCCTCCGCGAGATCATCGAGTAATCGGCACCCGATGGGTGTTTAGGAATAAACTTGATGAAAATGGAGTAATAACGGGTAACAAAGCTAGGCTTGTAGCACAAGGCTATAACCAAGAGGAAGGAATCGACTATGAGGAAACTTATGCGCCGGTTGCCCGACTCGAGGTCATACGCCTTCTATTTGCCTATGCTTGCACAAAGAACTTTAAATTATTCCAAATGGATGTTAAAAGTGCGTTCCTTAACGGATACATAAATGAAGAGGTTTATGTAGCCCAACCTCCAGGTTTTGAATCCCATGAATATCGTGATCAGGTCTATAAAATTAAACGAGCTTTGTACGGACTTAAACAAGCCCCTAGGGCTTGGTATGAACGTCTAAGCAAATTTTTACTTGATTAAGGGTATTCAAGAATAAAGGTTGACACAACCCTCTTTATTAAACGTCAAGGAAAACACTTAATTTTGGTACAAATTTATGTTGACGATATTATATTTGGGTCTACTAACATGACCTTGGTCAAGGAGTTTTCTAGTTTGATGCAGGGGGAGTTTGAAATGAGCATGATGGGGGAGCTCAACTATTTCCTCGGATTGCAAATCAAACAACTTGAAGAGGGCACATTCGTAAGTCAAACGAAATATTGTCTTGAGTTACTAAAATGTTTTGATATGCTAAACTGCAAAGCAATAAACACTCTTATGCCTACAAGTGCTAATCTTGATCGTGACGAAAAGGGTAAGGATATTGAAGTAAAGAAGTATCGAGGTATGATTGGATCTCTTCTTTATCTTACCGCATCACGTCCCGATATAATGTTTAGTGTATGCATGTGTGCGAGGTATCAGGCACATCCCAAGGAATCCCATTTAAAAGTTGTTAAGCGCATACTTCGATACCTGTCTGGTACTCCAAAGTATGGGCTATGGTATTCCAAAGGTAGCGTTTGTTCCTTAGTTGGTTTTTCCGATTCCGACTTTGCCGGGAGCAAGTTGGATAGGAAAAGTACTAGTGGCACGTGTCACTTTTTCGCAAATTCCTTGGTGAGTTGGCATAGCAAGAAATAGGTTTTCGTTGCTTTATCAACAGCCGAGGAGGAATACGTTGCCACCGGTAGTTGTTGTGCTCAAGTGTTATGGCTTAAACAACAATTGCTTAATTTCAACTTAAAACTTGAACGTATTCCAATTTTGTGCGATAACACTAGTGCTATTAATCTAACTAAGAACCCCGTATTGCATTCACGCACCAAGCATATCAAAATACGCCATCATTTTCTTAGGGATCGTGTAGAGAAAGGTGATGTTATTTTTGAGCATGTTGACACTAAGAATCAACTTGCTGATATTTTCACAAAACCGTTAGCTACAGAGCCTTTCTTTCACATCCGTAAGGAACTTGGCATTCTCGGTATCTCGGATCGTGCTTAATAATTTTTTAAGATAGTGATCTTCACATATATATATGCTTGTTTATTCTTTTAACTAACAATGTAAAGAGATATTTAGCTATATGTGAGGGCTCTTATCGTCATGGTAATCAAGGTAACATCGTTCCGATTTATAGATGTTTATCATATTTTATGCCATATTAAGTACCTTATTCCTGATGTTTATTGTATTTTGAGCACATATCGTTCATGTGGATGTTTTGTTCTATATGTGTACATGACTATTTATTTGTTTGGAACTTAAATTGCAAAAAATTTCATTTCTGGCTCAAGTTTGCGTGTGCATGCGTCGACGCATGATTTATGCACTGACCTAGTAAAAACTTTCGGGATAGCGCATAACCAAATGTTTAATTTTTTAAGAAAATTCGTGAATCATGCGCCGACGCACGCGGTCCACAGGTCGACGCATAAACGCAGAATTCAGAATCTCTAATCTCTTGGAAAGCGTGCGCCGACCTAGTACTGCCTATTTTCACTACAGATTTTCATTGCACATTGATGTATGTTCATTGCATGTCATCTCATCAGATTTTGTGGTCAATCTCTCCTTATCTTCCTCCATTAAACCTCATCAATACCCATTACTCTCCACTAAATCCTCATCAAAAACCCTAAAATTCAAAAACCCACCAAGAGTGAATTCTCTATATTACTTATACAAGGGTCTCTAAGGGCTGCACATATCTCCTTTTCACTTTCTACGAAAATCAAGTGTAATCATCTTCCTTCAACTCTTCATCAACCATGGCATCAAGAAGAAATCCTAGTAGAAGGGGAACAAGAGGTTCATCTTCACAACCAGCAACAACCAGCACATCATCTTCACAACGGGTAACCTTTAAGTCTTTAATTTCTGAAAGGCTAGCTAATCCTTTTGAGCAACTGTTATGTAACCGTGCGGTTATAAGACAACATGGTTTTTATCCTCTGATGGGTCCAGATTTTCACATTCCTGAGATTTCTGAACTTCTGAATTTTCAAAATCTTAGTGAATTTCTAGAATGTGATGATAGGTATAGTGAAGATTTGACTCGGTTGTTCTACTGTGGTATCAAGGGTAAATTTCAAGGGGGCTGAATTTAGATTTTTTATGAATAATGCACACTATGAAGTGACCAATGATGTATGGTCTACATTGTTTGCATTGGACACTGATGACACTCTCCCAAAGGTCCCTGATAAAACTTTTGTTCAGAACTATAAGTTCAAAACTGCTCTGAATTCGATGTTACGAGAACCATATCCAGCTGATGTTATGGAAAGTGGCTTATTTCCGAAAAGTGTCACTACCGGCCATCTGAAATTTGAAGAACGAATTCTTCAATGGATTGTTGCTCGCATCTTGAGGCCTAAGAAATGAGGGTACTCAAGAGTTGAGCAGGCAGAGGTTCATCTCATCTATATCCTAAAGAATCGAATCGAATCAACTGGCCATACTATTTTGCTTATAGGATGTTCGATTCTCGCAGCTCCAGCAAACTTCCGGCACTTGGTTATGCATCCGTTGTTGCAAACATTTTGCATCACTTTGATATTCCTGTTCCAAAGATTTGTCACATTCATATTACAGCTGAACAACAATTCCTTGCCAAAACCCTTACCATGATGGGTTACTTTTGGGATTCACGTGAGAACAAGTTTACTTATCGACCTCGATCCACCCATCCTGAACCTAATGAACATGTTCACCTTGAAGGAAATGATAATGAGGATGTTCCATAAAATGCTAATCAAAATGTTAATGATGAATACGTGGTTATGCAAGAAGAGGACAATGAGGCATGGATGGGTTATCAACCTGAAGAACCTTCTGAAAATCAGGGCTGGGGTCAGTGGCAACAAAATTGTTGGACTGTTTCTGGAAACGCCTATGTTTCTCCAACGTATGGTGAGGACTATGAATGGCAGCAACCTGACCATTCTGCTCCTCCAACTCCACCGTCTTAGCATGATCCGCAGGCTTCTGAAGAAATTTTGGCTTGGTTGAACGAATTGACTCTTCAACATCAAGAATTTCAAGCTCTGCAAGATACTCTCTACACTGCTCAGGAAGAACGGTTCACCAATCTGTCTAATCAAGTTTCATCTCACATTACCAACTTGAACAATTTTGTTAACGCCGCTATGAATCGTTTCAATCAAATGGACGCCAACTTGACTCAACAAACCCAGAACCTGGCAAATAGTCTTGGAACCCTAAACAGCGCGTTGCTTGAGCTCAACCTACATCTAGAGGACTTCCCACCACCAAGCCAACACTATAGGGGAAGAGGTCATCCATTTAGGGGGAGATGTCCATAGAGTTTAGGGCATCATATTTCATTTGTGCTTGCATTTATGTTTTGTGGTTTGTTTTTTTTACTGTTGCTTAACTTTGACTTTTGCTTACGTTTGTTTGCACTCTTCTGGATTGAATGTATTGCTTTTATGTTTTTGTTCCTTATTTATCCATTCCTAATTTTACATTAGCTGTATCATATGTGGATGCGTGTTGATGTTTGTATGTTGCAAATCTGTGATGATTCCTTACGTATTATAGTGTTTTATTTTGACCACCCTCTTTTATTCTTTTTGATGTTGTCAAAGGGGGAGAAGAATAACAACAAGCAGAAATTTTAACAGGGATTAACCAAGTGTTAAAGACAGGGGGAGCTTTGTTCACTTTGCTCACTCTCAAATTACAAATCTCATGACAGGTAAGAAAGTGTTGCCATCATCAAAAAGGGGGAGTATGTGAGGGATATTCTTCTATCTACTTTATTTTAATGATGTCAACAAATATGTGAGAAATTAGATTGTAATTTGAGCGGTATCACTTCACGTGTAGGACCTTGTCTTTCCCATAAATAAATGTCCATTATCATTTTAGTAGTGTCTAGTATGTGTTTCTGAACTTGGTCAGGTGAAAATGGGCAGAAAATTGAATTTCCTGAAAAAACGCAGTTCATGCGCTGACCCTCCCAGTTCATGCGCTAACCTCCCAGTTCATGCACTAACCTAGAAAAACCTGCGGAAAAGCGCATAACTTAAATGACACAAAAATTTGCATCTATGCGTCGACGCATGGGGGTTGTAGGTCGACGCATGATTTCCTGAATAAATGTTTTTCACTTAACATTTTCTTTTGTTATTTCTGTTATTATTTTGTGTGGGTCATTTTATTTTCCTATAAATAGTTTTGGTCATCTCATTATTCAATAACAAGAAACGTGAAAAATATATGCCATTTCTCTCTTCATTTTCATCTCCTTCATTGAGTAAACAAACAATCACACATAATCATCTTTGTTTGTGTCGCCCATTGATCGAGGTGATAACGTTCAGAATTTAGGAAGTGTGATCTTCATCTTCTGGGTTGAGAGTTTGGCAGGTGTTTCTTGAATCAAACCAGTTGGTTTTGTCCTCGAAGAATCAGATAGATTTTGGGGGGTTTTTGTACAAACCGTCTCGTTCTACAGGGATTCGGCTGGGCGAAGGTAACCAGAAATTGGCGCAATTGTTGGTTTAGTAGCTATAATCAGAGGATCGTAGAAGAGAGGTTTGGGTTCGAATCTTTGGTAGATCGCAATTGATCGAGTGAAGGTAACCGAAGAACGGAGGCTTCTTTCGGTTTAGTAGCATGGGACGGTAATTGGATCAACCATATTCAAAGGACTTGATTCATCTTGAATCAAGGGGAGAGAAAATTTTGCATTAACGATCGAAGACGTTCGAGGGTTTGGATGTTCATAATTTTCTCTTGTAATGAGCAATTTGCAACAGCTACATATATATATATATATATATATATATATATATATATATATATATCTCAATTCTAATTGTGGAATTGGGGGCAGAGGGACCCAAAGCGAGGACGATTGGGGAACTGCCTAATCAAATCTCGTTTGTTCTCTCTTTCCCTTAACTCTTTTACATTTCAGTTTGTTCGAATTTGTGAAGTCGCAATTTATCGAAATTTCTGTCGTAGTGTAATTTTGACCTGAGAATATATTTGTTATATCGATAGAATTCCTTGAATTGTATCTTGGAGCAGCTCTATATTACATTCAATAGAAATTCTACACTTAGTGTGTTTTACGCACACTAGGTGTTTGATAATTTGTTTTAAAGTAAAAATCGAACACATTGCTTTTAGTTGATTATCATTTTACCTCATTGGTTTGGATTAAACTTCAAGCAAACGATATTTTGTTGACTGTGTTTTTCAGTGTAGTAATCAAACTGAATTTTTCTCTTCCATACTTATTCTCGATATATTCGTGCATATCCGATCCTTTTAGTAGAAGGTTCGTTGTAGACGTTCTATCCAGTGGTAGCTTCCGTTAAACAATTTTTTTTTTAACTAAAATTTTCATAATCATTTGCGTGTAAAACTCAAGGGATCTATTCAACCCCCCCCCTTCTAGATCCATAGCCATCGTCTAACAGTCGACCTATGCAAGTGGGAGGGTCGACCTAAGCAAGGCAGTCAACTACACTTCGCAGAAAATCCATGCATGCGTCGACCGAAACAGGTCATGCGTCAACGCATATCTCCTAGTTTTTGACAATTTTAAATGCAAGCAGCATGAGTCGACCGGAGGGTCGACGCGAGCACTCCCGTTGCAAACTCTAAGAAAAGCAACTTGTCTGGGTCGACCAGAACACGGTTCTGAGTCGACTCAAACCCTTGAAACATGCAAAATTCACAATTTTGACATTCCTAAAGGTTCTTAACCCAACCTAATGCACATACAACATTGCCAACAAGATCAAACACATTTAAAACCACATAATGTGCATTGTATATGATATTCTACATGTGAATTCTATATATGCTAGACATGATATGCTATTTTACACATAAGTGTTTTGACATCATTAAAACCGAGTATAGAGACAACTTTCCCTCACATACTCCCCCTTTTTTATGATGGCAAAACAGTAGCAAAAAGTCAAGCTTGGGGTATCATAAAATATATATTAACATTTTGAGAAAAATATATACATAACTTAACATAAAATATCTAACATTTTGAAAAAAAATTCATGTTTTTTTAAGAAAAAAACTATTTTACACCATTTTGTTCTATATTAACATATTAATTTTTTAATATAAATAAAATATAACTATCTTAATTTTATTTTATTTTAAATATACATATATAATATATTATATTTTTAATAAATAATTTGTTTTAAAAATTTATTATGCTGTTATTTTAATGTGAGAACATGAGAATAAATCCGAATCATTAGATTTTAAAAGAAATGGAGGAGAGAGAAAAAAACTGATACACAATCTCCACCGTTTATTTTAAAATCTAATGGTTCAGATTCATTCTCATGTTCTCATATAAAAATGACATTTTCATATGATACGTTGTACATATATATATATATATATTGTTGGTTCTTGGATTGGCTGGAATTTTGGTAAAACAAAGTTGTTCAATGTTGATGTCACATGGGTGATGTCTTAACATTGAGTCTTAACATTGGTTAATGTTAGTTGTTGAAGTTGTTGATGTTTTGGAGTGTGATGTCACATGTGATGTCTTGACATCACTATACCAGATCAGTAAAACATCAGGTTTGAGATGTTTTTAGGGTTATGCGTTTTAGCTGGATATTGGGAGAGTTGTTAGTCTCATTGGATGCGGATATCTTGGGATAGATATTCTCTATTGCATAGAGATTTGATGCAGGTTTGTAGGAAGGTTTAAAGACTGAGATTTAAAAAGATTTTGGGGATAAAATCTGCTTTGAAGATTCAGTTTTAATTAACAAATCAGGTCAGATATTGTAGCAGGTCCAAGACCAGATCAAAGAGCTATTTAAAGCGCATCAATCCTTTGAAGAAAGTAACGAAGAAAGAGAGCTAAAGACTGAGAGTCGTTTGTGTCTTCGTGTATGTTTTGTAAACCATTCTAGTGTGAATTGGTGTTGTTGGTTTGAGTTGTTCTTGATCAAAGTTGTGAAGCAGAATCAAGTTGTGCTATTCAAAGTGTGTGATCTTTGAATTATATCACTGAAGTGATTTAGGGATTGAGTAGTGTTCTCATACTTAATTGGTCTCTTAGGTAGAAAGTTCATTAGTATAAATTAAGTTTAGGAGATTGTCAACAAGGTTGTTGAGTCTGTAAATTAATTCTACAAGTAGTGAATTTCATCCTTGGCTTGGTAGCCCCCAGACGTAGGTAGTTAAGACCGAACTGGGTGAACAATTCTTTGTGTGATTTATTGTTGTTTTACATTGTCCATTGCAGAGTGTGTTGTTGTGACATCACACGTAACATCACATATCTGGTACCAGAATTTCAATTGGTATCAGAGAAGGCATCCTGCTCTGCATCTGGGTGAGATCTAGGGCTGATACTTTCTGGTAAGATGGACAAGGAAGTTGGTGGATTTGTGAATTGACCCCCTATTTTGGATGGCTCTAATTATGATTATTGGAAACCAAGGATGGTCACCTTTTTGAAATCCTTGGACAGCAGGGCTTGGAAGGCTATCATAAAAGAATGGAAAGCACCTGTTGTGTTTGAGAAAGATGATGCTGGGAAAGATAAAGAGGGCACCTCAAAACTAAAACCTGAAGAAGAATGGACCAAGGAAGAATATGAGCTTGCCCTTGGTAATTCCAAAGCTCTAAATGCTATTTTCAATGGAGTTGATAAGAACATCTTCAGGTTGATCAATACTTGTGAAGTTGCTAAGGAAGCATGGGATATATTGAAGACAACACATGAAGGAACATCTAAAGTCAAGATGTCTAGACTTCAACTTCTAACATCAAAGTTTGAAAGTCTGAAGATGAAGGAAGATGAGACTATCCATGACTTCCACATGAGTATTCTTGAGTTGTCCAATGAATCAAGTGCTCTTGGAGAAAAGATGTCAGAAGAAAAGCTTGTGAGGAAAATCCTTAGATCCCTTCCTAAGAGGTACAAGATGAAGGTGACTGCAATTGAAGAAGCTCAAGACATCAGCAAAATGAGGGTTGATGACCTTATTGGATCTCTTCAAACATTTGAGCTAGGGTTAAGTGAAGAGGAACCAGTAAAGAAGTCCAAGAGTATAGCTTTGGTTTCCAGTTCTGAAGAAGCCAAGAAAGGGAAAGAGGATGACTCTCAGGAGGAGTTGTCTCAGGCTATTGCATTGCTGGGAAAATAGTTCAACAAAGTTATGAAGAGGATAAATAGGAGTTATAATCCCAATGTCAAGAACATTACTTCTGACATCAATAAATCAGGAGAACAAGGGAAGAAGTCTAAAGATGAAGAAAAGTACAGTAATGACAAATGGATACAATGATTTGAGTGTGAAGGGTATGGACATGTCAAGAAGGAATGTCCTACTTTTCTAAAGAAGCAGAAAGGGTTATCAGCTTCTTGGTCTGACAGTGAGAGTGAATCTGAAGAAAATTCAGCTAAACTTGTTAGAGCTATGGTTGGGGTTTATGAGTCAGATGATGAGGTTACTTATGATAAACTTGTTGTCCCTTATAAAGATCTTTTCATGAGAAGTGAACAATAGTGTCTTGAAAGAGAAAGGATGAGGAAGACCATAATACAGTTAAAAGCTGAAAAGACTGAACTTAAAGCTGAAGTTAGTATGCTTAACTATAAACTGGACTCTATGACCAAAACTATCAGAATGTTGAACAATGGTACTGATGCTCTTGACAACATTCTTAGTATTGGGAAGTTGGCTACAGACAAATGTGGTTTGGGATTCACCAATGATGCAGGTTCTAATGATGTTATCACCTCCAAACCAGTGATGTTACAACAGATGTTAAAACATCATGACAGAACTCCATCCAAGAAGAAATACAGGCACTAGAGATGTCACCATTGAGGATGTTTTGGGCACATCAAGGCTTATTGTTATAAGCTACATGGATATCCACAGAAGGCTCATCAAGTTGTTCCCAGACTAAACGGTCACAGAGGAAGGCAGGTTGCCAAGCCTAAGAAGCAATGGGTCCCTAAAGTTAAGGTTACCAGCTTGATAGCTCACACTTCGTTAAGGGTTTCTACCAAAGATGATTGGTACTTTGACAGTGGGTGTTCAAGGCACATGACTGGAGTTAAGAATCTGCTAGTAGATGTGAAGCTCCATTCTTCAGGCCATGTTACTTTTGGTGATGGGGTCAAGGGAGAGATCAAGGGGATTGGTAAGCTGAACTGTACTGGTGCTCCCAGACTGGATGATGTTCTTCTTGTTAAAGGACTGATAGCAAATTTTGATTAGCATTAGTCAACTTTGTGATCAAGGATTCAAAGTAGACTTTACAAAGTCTGAATGCATTGTCAAAGATGATAAAGGAGAAGTCATTATGATGGGAGACAGGTCTAAGGACAATTGTTATCTTTGGGTGCCACAAGACTCAAACTCTTCCATGTGTGTTTTTGCTAAAGAAGATGAGGTCAAAATCTGGCATCAGAAGTTGGGACATCTTCACCTAAAGGGAATGAAAAGAATCATCTCCTCAGAAGCAGTCAGAGGAATTCCCAAACTTAATATTGAGGAAGGAAACGTTTGTGGAGACTGTCAAAACGGGAAGCAGTCAAAGATGTCTCATCCGAAGCTACAACATGACACCACCTCCAAGATCTTGGAACTACTTCATATGGACTTGATGGGACCTATGCAGGTTGAAAGCCTGGGTGGAAAGAAATATGCGTATGTAATGGTGGATGACTATTCAAGGTACACCTGGGTGAGCTTCATCAAAGACAAATCAGAGGTGTTTGATGTCTTTAAAGAGCTATGTCAAAGACTCCAAAGGGAAAAGGAGAGTAAAGTTATCAGGATAAGGAGTGACCATGGAAGAGAGTTTGAGAATAGCAAGTTTGAAGAATTTTGCTCTGCTGAAGGTATAAGTCATGAGTTTTCATCTCCTATTACTCCTCAGCAAAATGGAGTAGTTGAGAGGAAGAACAGAACTATCCAAGAGTCTGCTAGAGCTATGATCCATGCCAAGAAACTTCCCTATCATTTCTGGGCTAAAGCCATGAATACTGCCTGTTACATTCACAACAGAGTTACCCTGAGAAGAGGCACTTCATCCACTCTGTATGAACTATGGAAGGGAAGAAAACCTAATATTAAGTACTTTCATGTCTTTGGAAGTAGATGTTATATTCTAGCTGATAGAGAACAGAGAAGAAAATTGGATTCCAAAAGTGATGAAGGAATATTTTTAGGATACTCTACCAACAGCAGAGCATATAGGGTGTTCAACTCTAGAACCAAGATGATGTTGGAACATCAGTTGGTGAAGTTGCACCAAATGCTGAAGACAGAAGTCCAACTCCTAGTGTGGCTGCTGCTGAGCCTGAATCTGAGCAACCTCATAAAGATCCTTCTATCAGAGTGCAGAAGGACCACCTAAAGGAGCTTATCATTGGTGATCCAAATTCTGGAGTGAGGACTAGGTCAAGAGAAGTTGAAGCAAGTTCATGCTTTGTCTCCAAAATTGAGCCAAAAAATGTCAAGGAAGCATTGACTGATGAGTTTTGGATAAATGCAATGCATGAAGAGCTGGAGCAATTCAAGAGGAATGATGTATGGGATCTTGTGCCAAGGCCTGAAGGGGTGAATGTGATTGGGACCAAGTGGATCTACAAGAACAAGTCTGATGAACTAGGAGTGGTCACCAGAAACAAGGCAAGACTTGTTGTACAGGGATACACTCAAGCTGAAGGAGTTGACTTTGATGAAACTTTTGCTCCTGTGGCTAGATTAGAGTCCATCAGATTACTCTTGGGTGTGGCCTATAATCTCAGATTCAAGTTATTCCAAATGGATGTGAAGAGTGCCTTTTTGAATGGTTACTTGAATGAAGAAGTGTATGTAGATCAACCTAAAGGGTTCACAGATCCAACTTTTCCTAATCATGTTTACAAACTTAGGAAAGCCCTGTATGGTTTGAAGCAAGCTCCTAGGGCCTGGTATGAAAGGCTTACAGAATTCCTAGCATTGAATGGCTACAGAAAAGGAGGAATTGAGAAGACCTTGTTTGTCAAGGAAGAAGGAGGAAACCTGATGGTAGCCCAAATCTATGTTGATGACATTGTATTTGGTGGGATGTTAGATGAAATGGTGAATAGTCATTTACCCCCCACAATATATGCGAGTTTTGATTTACCCCCTTTTAAAAAAAGTTTTTTGGATTACCCCCCTGAAATTTTAAAATTCTAAGTCTTTTGCCCCCTAGGTAGAAAAATTACCCCCTGTAAAATATTTTTTTTTTATTTATCCCCCTGGTTTTTACACGCTTAGGGGGGTACCCCAAAATTTTAGGGGGGTAATCCAAAATTATTTTTTTAAAGGAGGGTAAATCAAAATTTGCCTATATTGCAGGGGGTTAAATGACTATTAACCCTATATATATATATATATATATATATATATATATATATATATATATATATATATATATATATATATTTATTTAAAAGTATAATATAAGATATTCTGTTTTGTTAGTCTGTTTTTATTTAAAATATAATATAATATAATTTAAAAATAATATTCTGTTTTTATTCTTTTTTTTTAAATTATTATTCTGTTTTTAGAAAATATATTAAAATATTTCTATTTTTATTTAAAATATAATATTACATATTATGTTTTTATTCTATTTTTATTTATAATATAATATAATATTTTAAAAAAACATATTAAAATCTAAAAAAAACAGTATATTTATTTAACAATATAGTTATTCAAATCTAAAAAAAAAAAAAAAATATATATATATATATATATATATATATATATATATATATATATATATATATATATATATTTATTATAATCTAAAAATATGAAAAAAAATTTAATAAACAATATATTTATTAAAATCTGAAAAAAAAACAATATATTTATTCTTTTTTTACAATAATTTTATTAAAATCTGTTTTTAATAACAATATATTATGTTTTTTATTAAAATATGTTTTTAATAACAATATATTAAAATCTGAAAAAAATAATCATAATAAATTCTTAAAAAACAAAATATTAAAATCTTAAATAAACATATAATATAATATATTATGTTTTTCTATTCGATTTTTATTTAGCAAAAACTACAACCAACAACCAACAATCAACATATTTATTTAAATCCAAAAAAGAAAATTACATTTTTAAACACCTCAATGACGATAAAAAAAAAAACAAAAAAGCTTCAATCTTGAACCCTTGATACTTGATGAGTCTTAAAGAATCAACAATCCAATATATCTCTTTAAAATGTTAATTTTATATAAATTAAAATATCAACACAATATTTAACAAATACAAAACAAAAAATTAAACTAAATTAAATTACCTTTTAAAATTTATAATATTGGAACAAGGAAATTTGAAGATGAAAAAGATACGTTTCTGGAATGAAAAAGAGGAATGAATTAGCTAAGAAAAGAAAAATGTAGAAGAAGTAGGTCTAGGCGAGAGAGAAAAACTGACAATATATATAGTCTCATCAGTGACGTGAATTTCACGTCGCAACCCAGCGGAGTGAAATTCATGTCGCAACCTCCAACAGTCATTCATAATTGTGACGTGGGAATCATGACACAAATAAATGTGTCAGTCAAACCTTACCATCAAGTCAAGGTTAGAGTCTTTTCCCTCTATAACATTTTTTTTTACTCTCATGTTGCGACGTGACTATCACGTCACAACTTAAAATTTGAAAATTTTCAAATCTCCCTCTTTCTGCTACATCTGCACGCCTGAATCCATTAATTTTTTATTGTACTTTTTGTGTTGCGACGTGATTACCACGTCCCAACATTTTGATTAAATATGTTTTCTGCCTTCTCCATGTGCTTGCGTCAATTTCAATATTTTAAAAATAAAAGCATATAGCGACGTGATTATCACGTCGCAACTCTTTTTTTTTTTTTTGCCACGTGATTTTCACGTCACTATATCATGTTGCTGGAGAGAGTTTTTGTTGTAGTGACATTCCATATCATTAAACTAATTGACTACTTTCGATACTAAAGTTTCTATGTAGCTATGTAGTTGTGACAAAAAAAGCTATATGATATGTTTGTTTAAGATAGAAAAGCTTTTGAATGAATAAACATGATATGATAAATATAATATCTACAAAACCGGTTGATAAGGTGAAGATTGCCCCAACTTATAAACACATATTCAAGCCATAGATTATTTGATGTGAGACTCTTAACACTCACCCTCACGTCCAGGACTGGACATCTAGACCGTGGAAATAAATGGCGGATACCCCGATAGCGGAAACTTGATAGCAGGTGGCGCACCGGATCTTAAACCAAGGCTTTTGATATCATGTTAAGAAATATGGATCAGCCTAACTCAACCCTATAAAATCGGTTGGTTAGGTGAGAATTGTCCCCATTTATAAACACATATTCAAGTCATATATTATCCAATATGAAACTCTAAAGAATATCAAAGAATTGTTTTCCTCTTCTTATGGAGCACATATACAACCATATTAATGAAGACCATATAATAAAAATTGGAGTATGTGATAATGACAGAAAATGTTACACCTTGTAATAGCTTAAAGCATAGCATGACTGGTACTCACCATTATTAAATCATATCAATTCAATATTATGTAATCATATCACTCATATCATTACACCTTCATTGTCGTGTTCCAATAGGACATGATGAAATAGTTTGGTGTATCTCATTCTGAAAGATGCTTCCAAAACGACGTATAACAAAAGGCAAAAATAATGTTATTTTTCTTTAGTTGTCTAAAAAATATTAATGATTTATAATATCACCACAGTTGTCTAAAAACATTTTTATAATATATTTTTCATTATTTTTAAAAAAATTTAATTGCTTAAAACCTGATACTTTTTTTTATAAAATATCATTAATGTAAATCATATATCACCATGGTTTTCTAAAAACACCGTTATAATATATGTTTCATCATTATTTAAAATTTTTTATTGCTTAAACCTTGACGTTGTTTTATAAAATTTCATAATATATCACAACGCTTTTGATAAACAATTGTGGTGATATTATAAATCACTTTAAATAGATCTAGCTAACTTGTCTCTTCAGTTCCATATTTTCATTTCCATCAAGAAACAACCTGTGATGAAACAACGTGATTCTTAACCCTAACGGCACTATTTTCAACCCTAACAAAATAAAACTAGTTTGAACCCTAAGGAAGCGTACAACATCATCTTTAAACCTAAAGAAACAACAACATTTTGAACCAACATCTATGCTTTTGTATCGTCGAGGATGGAGCCACATTGTGTTCTTCGTTCTTGACTAGCCTTCGGTTTAACTGTCGAGGAGGAACTCAAAGATTCTGACATTATTTTTGCATATTCTTCACGTTTTTTGGTACATAAACTTTTTCCCTATGCATTTACAGTACCGACAGTTTCCATTATTTTTAATGTATTCGTTGTTGTTGATGCTTGTGTATTTGTTGTTGTCGATGCTTGTTGTTGTTGATTCTTATTGTTGTTGATGCTTATGTATTTGTTGTTGATAATGCTTGTGTATTTGTTGCTGTTAATGCTTATTGTTGTTGATGATGCTTATTGTTGTTGTTGTTATTGATGTTTGTTGTTGTTATTGTTGTTAATGCTTATTGTTGAAGATGATGCTTGTTGTTGTTGTTGATTCTTATTGTTGTTTATGCTTATGTATTTGTTATTGTTGATGCTTATTGTTGTTATTGATGCTTATTATTGTTATTAATGCTTATTGTTTAAGTTGATGCTTATTGTTGTTATTATTGTTGATTCTTATTGTTGTTGATTATTATGTATTTGTTTTTCTTGATGCTTATTGTTGTTGTTGATACTTATTGTTGTTCTTGATGCTTGTTACTTATTGTTGTTGATTCTTATTATTGTTGATGCTTATCTATTTCTTGTTGTTGATGCTTATTTCTTGATAGATGATTCGAAGCTGAAAAAAAAAGTTGATCGCTTATGCTGGTACGACTTGGAGGAGTTTTAAGTCACGAATAAAAAATGAATACATTACGAAGACTAAGCCCAATATTGAGTGTCCATGGGTGAAATATCCATATCTTGACAAGAAGGTTTGGAAAAAGTTTGTGAAGTATCGTATTACTGATGAGTTCATGGTTAGTACAAGTTGTATTTCTGATAATTTTATGGATACAACCATGGACGTTAATATTTTTCCTATGTTTATAACATGTTAAAAGTGTAGCGATAAAGCGGAACAAGCCTAAAAACAAATACCCTCATAGATTGCCTCGTGGGGGATATCATAAACTTGAGAAAACAATGATTACTGAAAAAAGACAACAACTAGGAGACGGGGACTCCATGAGTTATGATCGGGAACCCTCTCCATCATCACGATATGAGAAGTGGAAGCGAGCTCGATGGAGACCAAATGGAGACTACACTTTAAATTCCTCAAGATTAGTAGTTGAGAAAATTGTAAGTAGACTTGTTGTGCATGTGTTTAGTGTTATTTAAATCTTTATGAGAATTTAAAATGTATGTCTTATCATGTTGTGTAGGATTCGTTGGTTAACTCAAACCGTGAAGGTTCCTTTGTTCTAGAAGCACATCATGATATATTAGCAGAAGCAATCAAACAAAGGAGCATGGTAGGCGTGACTGTAAGGTTGGAGATGCCATCAGCTTGAGAGTGTTTTTTGGTACGTTTAGAAAAAACAACGTACATGTGTAAAAAGAAGTGTTGGAAGAGTTTGATAGTAAGATAAATAGTCAAAAGAAAAAATTTGAAGAGAATTTAGATGTGGAACGTGAAACTCGCAGGAAAGAATTAAAAGAAATACAAGAGTTATATGCAATATGTGAGAATATTGTGATATCTGTAATGTATAATATACATTGTGTTAATTCTATTTTGTGTTTCCGTGTTTTTTATGATGTAGAGAGTTAGTGGAAACGTCCCACAGTGTACAAAGGAAGATTATGATACTGATGATTAATTTCCTGATAGACATGTTGTACTTGGTGCAAGCACAAAAGATAGTTTTCCAGCCACCCCATTTGTAACGAGATCCATAACGATTTATTGGCTCCACATGAAGGATCATATGCAAAAAAATTATGTTACGTTATGTGCTACGAAAACGAGTTGTTTACTCTTGCACTAGAACATGATATAGCGATACAGGGGTTACATGAATTCATGATCATTCCTAAAGATATAAACAATATGATCGCTAGAAATCAGTGGTTGGACATAGGGTTAGTACAAGTTTGGTGCACATAAGTACTATATCTCATTATATTTCATTCATTGTTGTGTATAGAACTAATTCCTCACGTGTTTTTTTGTATTTTGTTTAACCATTTAAGTAAATTCACCATATTTGTATATAATTGAATAAATCAAATACTTATGGATTATTGGATCCAGTTAGAGTGCAATTTACAAGTAATGCTCCAAAACAAATTGAAGAATACATAACATCACGGATAGCATTCCCATGCGGGGGGAGCGGGGGAAGAATGTTACTTAGCACCATTTCTCAATAGGTAAGTGTTAGGTGTCAAGAAATGCTAGTTTTTTATCCAAAATTGACACCTTTAAGCTCTTTTTATTGCTTTAATCAAAAAATGACTTATCTATTAAGCAATTCTTGCATTTTTTGTGAACATTAGATATTTTGATGTGTTTGTTAATTTTGTAGTGAAAATATGTAGAAAGGCTGCAGCTCGTTCCGGAAGAAAACTCGAAGAAACAAAAAATGCACGTGTCTGCAAGTTTTGGAAGCTTCGCCCGGTGAGCATGTATCGAAGGAAGGTTCGTTTTCCTGGAGAAGCAGGAGCGAGAGGAATTATTGTTTTGGAAGTCCAATTCCAGTAGCAAGAGGAGTTGGCACGCTGGCTAATTCGCCCGGCGAATATGGATTTGCCCGGCAAGGGAGAGGCGAGATCTTTAATTAAATTCAATTCAAGTTCCAGTAGCTCCCAGGTTTGGTTCGCTGGGTGATTCACCTAGCTAATTTGGATTTACCCAGCGAAGGAATAGAGCGCCCGACGAAGAGAGATATTTTCAGATGGACCAGCTGGTACTATAGCGGTCACGTGGCTTCATTTGTGAGCTTCACCCGACGGAAGAATGCGCTCGCCCGACAAATTTGCCTTGGCAGAAAGTAGTATTTAGTTAGTTTTGAAGATATTTTGTAATATAACACTTTTTTAGAAGATCATTGTAACCTAGAAACATATTGGGAGCTCAAAAACTTCATCTTTTATTATTTTTCTTAAAATCCAAAGCTTTTATGCTTCAATCCTTGATCCATTGAAGATTGATGCAACACAAGCTTTGTCCATTTCTTGTTGATCAAGCTACCATGAATATGTGTAGCTAAACACATCTTGTGTCAAGATTGGTGGTAGGTAATCCTCCATTTTGTATGTATTGATCTTGATTGTAGTGTGTGAACTTTCTTGATGATAAATATAGAAGAAAAACTTGGTTTATATGGTTTATATTTTGTTTTAGTTCATGATTGAGAAATATGTTCTAAAACTTGACCTAAGTTTCAATCCTTCAATAATCATGAGGCTAGAGATAGTTTTGAAAGTTGATGTTCATAAATATTGATCTTGAATGTTATCATATTGATAGTTTGGGTGAGAGATCATCAAAGGATCAATATGATAAATCCCACAACAAGTGTTAGAGATAAACTTGTTGAGAGGATATGTGTTTATATTCATCGTTAACAAGTTCACATCCTTTATCGAGTAAATACGTACGAAACGGATTACCCGAAACCTAATCTTAACATGCTTTTACCAAACCCTAAAAACCAATTTCTTTACCGCTGATTACTAAATTCTTATGCAAACGATCCAATACAAAACAACCAAACTCTTTGTTACTTTGAAAGTTTAAAACGACTTCAACTATAGAACGGCGACAATATACTCTTAATCCCCGTGGATACAATAAAATACCCCCGAAAGACTTTTCAACAAAATGGCGTCGTTGCCGGGGATTGTAGTTATATTGCAAGCATTGCAATAGTTGTTGAATTTTAAACTTGTATAACTTTTTCTTGAACTTGTTAATTTGTTTGGCTAAGTGTGCAGACTCTGTTTATGTGAGGGAAGTTACCCGCATATCAACTTCTTTTCGATCCTGAGATTGAGAGAATTGCGCGTAAGTTAAATAGAAAAACTAGGCAGAGGAGGCAACTTGCTAAGGAAAGACGAGAACGAGAAGAAAGTTCAAATTTTACACCAACACTGGTTACGCCAATCATGGCTGCTCCACCACCACCACCTGCTTCAGTTCCTTGCACTAATAGTCCAAGGCATACAACTCAGTTCGCACGAAATGTACATAATGGTCGGCACTCTGAAATGAAAACGGGTATCCACGCTCTTCTATACTAGAATCCATTCACCGGTATGGATCACGAGGATCCCTTTACTTATTTGACCAATTTCTATGAAATTGCTAGTGCAACTGGGGCACCTGAAGCTGAAGAAGAGTCTTTGTTCAAGAGACTATTCCCGCATTCCCTAATTGGGAAGGCTAAGGAATGGTACCTTGACCAATCAACTGCTATTATGACAGACTGGAACATGTTAGAAGAGAAATTATTGGAATGATTTTTTCCTCAGAATCGTTTCATGGAAACAAAAACGGCCATTACAGTTTTCTCACAAGGATGAAATGAATCTCTCAACGAAGCTTGGGAGAGATTCAAGTCCATGCTTAGAAAATGCAAGGGGCACGATTTTGATGAGCTGACGCAAATTCATATTTTCAGAAATGGTCTTCAAATGGTTCACAAAACATTGTTGGATGCTACCGCGGGCGGATCTTTAATGACTAAAAGTGTCGATGAAGCCATTTCTATCATTGACAAGATGGATATAAACGACCATCAAGGAAATCATAACCGTGACCAATCTCAAAAGAAATTGGGAGTGCTAGAATTAGGGACAAATGATGCAATTCTCGCTCAGAACAAATTGCTATCTCAATAGGTTGAGTTTTTAACACAACAAATTTCGAAGCTACCTCAACAGATTAAAGAGATTCAAGATTTACCGAGTAAGAATGTGCAAGTAGCTGTGTGTGAGCTTTGCAAAGGCGATCACCTCATCGGCTATTGTCCTCCTTGTCCTCCGGTTGATGAAGAAGCAAATTACATGAATAATCAAAATCAACAACAAGGTTATCAATGGCAACAACAACCTTATCAAAATTAACAACAAAGAGGAAATTATCAAAATAATCAAGGATATCGACAAAATCCTTACCAACCTCAAGGTGGGAGTTCCAAGCTTGAAGAAACTCTTAACCAATTTATTCAAATGTCCATGGCAAATCAAAAGACAAGTGAAGCATTGATCAAAAATATCGAGAATCAAGTTGGGCAGCTTGCTAAACAAATAGCTGATCAACAAGCTGAGCCATCTTTTTCCGCAAATACTCAGACCAGCACGAAGGAGCATTGCAAGGCGATTGTTACTAGGAGTGGGAGAGAGTTAGGAGAAGAAGAAAAAATGAAAAAAATGTTGATATGAGTTTGGATGAGGTTGTGGAGGAAGAGAAAGATAATGAGGTTGTGGTTGAAAAGAATGATAAGGAAGAAGTTGAAAATAAAAATGAGAAGTTAGTTGAAAAAGATAAGCTTGAGAAAGAAAATATATAAGAAAAGAAAAGAAGAGTCAAAAGGGGAAGGAGATAGTGAATCCAATTCCTATCCAACATTTACCATACCCTAATGTGCCCACAAAGAAAGACAATGAAAGGAATTACACTCGTTTCATGGACATATTCAAACAATTGCAAATCAACATTCTGTTTGCCAAAGCACTTGAACAAATGCCGAAATATGCTAAGTTCATGAAAGATATTCTACAAATAAGCGAAGATATTCAGAGTCGGAAACAATTGTTCTTGATGCAAGTTGTAGTGCTATAATCCAAAGAACTCTACCAAAGAAATAGATCGATCCGGGGCGTGTTACTTTGCCGGTAACTATTGGTGATGTGTATGTTGGCAAAGGCTTAATTTATTTGGGCTCAAGCATTAACTTAATTCCATTATCTATTGTAAAGAGGCTTGGGGACATTGAAATGAAGGGAATTCGAATGACATTACAATTGGCTGACAAATCTACAACACATCCGCATGGATTGGCTCAAGATGTATTGGTTAAGGTTGATAAATTTTTCTTTCTGGTTGACTTCGTTGTAATTGATATGGAAGATGACGAGGATGCTCCAATAATTCTTGGATGCCCTTTTATGAAGACCGCTCTAATGATGATTGATGTTGATGACGGCCTTATGGAAGTAATAGTTCAAAATGAAGAGGTGTGCTTTGATCTTTTTGAAGCAATGAAGCATTCTCAAGATAAACATGATAGTTTCCGTATTGATGCAACGGAAGAAGCCATAATGAAAGTCTCAAAGCAAGTTCATATAGTATCTCCCTTGGAAAGGGCTCTTGATGACTCATTTGAAGTATTTTTCGATGAGGAAGAAAGGGCACTTGAAGAGTGTTTGAAGGAACTTGAATCTTTAAAAGAGTTACAACCATGGAAAAGTGAAACGGAAGAGTTGAAGAAAGAGGTGAGTGATGATAAGTCTCAACTTGAATTGAAGGTGTTTCCTTAAAATTTGAAGTATGTGTTCCTTGATAACGGTTGTAACAAACCGGTTATCATTAGCAATATTTTATCCGACAAAGAGGAAGACCCTTTGATTCATGTTTTGAAGAAGAATCTACAAGCTATAGGTTGGGTTCTTTCCGATCTAAAGGGAATTAGTCAGGCATATTGCATGCACAAAATCTTAATGGAAGAGGACTTCAAAGCGGTAGCTCAACCACAACGCCGTTTGAATCCTGCTATGAACGAAGTGGTGAGAAAGGAAGTTGTTAAGCTATTGGATGCCGGAATGATTTATCCAATATCCGATAGTCCGTGGGTGAGTCTTGTGCAAGTTATGCCTAAGAAGGGAGGAATGATCGTTATACGAAATGAGAAAAATGAATTGATTCTGACGAGAACTGTAACGGGTTGGAGAATGTGTATCGATTATAGGAGGCTTAACACCGCTACTAGAAAAGATCATTTTCCACTTCCGTTTATCGATCAAATGCTTGAGAGATTTTCGGGTCAAGAATTTTATTGCTTCTTAGATGGGCATTCTGGTTATAACCAAATATCAGTTGATTGTGAAGACCATGAGAAGGCGACAATCACATGTCTCTTTGAAATTTTTGCTTTCCGGAAGATGCCGTTTGGCTTGTGCAATGCACCGGCAACGTTTCAACGGTGTGCACAAGCAATTTTTTCCGACCTTATTGAGAAAACAATGGAAGTATTCATGGACGAATTCTCCGTGTTTAGAGCGTCTTTTGATCTATGTTTGAAAAATTTGGAGACTGTTCTTGAACAGTGTATGTAAACAAACTTAGTACTAAATTGGGAGAAGTGCAACTTCATGGTAAAGGAGGGGATTGTGCTCGGTCACAAAATCTCCTCTAAACGCCTTGAAGTGGATCAAGTTAAAATTAAAGTGATCGAGAAGTTGCCACCTGCAACCAATGTCAAAGGAATACCGAGTTTTCTTGGCCATGCTGGATTTTATAGGCGGTTCATCAAAGACTTCTCCAAAGTTGCAATACATTTAAGTAATCTACTCAACAAAGATAAGTCTTTCTTCTTTGATGATGAATGTTTAAGTGCCTTTCAAATTTTAAAAGAAAAACTCACCACCACACCCATAATCGTTGTTCCGAATTGGACTTTAAATTTTGAATTGATGTGTGATGCTACGATTATGCCGTTGGTGCGGTGCTTGGGCAAAGAAGGACCAAAATTTTTCATGTTATACATTACGCAAGAAAAGTTCTAAATGAGGCACAAGTAAATTATGCCACCACAGAAAAAGAATTGCTCGCTATTGTATTTGGTCTCGAGAAATTTCGGTCTTACTTGATTGGTTCAAAGGTGGTATTCGACACTGACTACTCGGCCATTAAATATCTGTTTACCAAGCCAGATTCTAAGCAAAGGCTAATCCTGTGGATCCTTTTGTTACAAGAGTTTGATTTGGAAATCCGTGACAAGAAAGGATCTAAATACTTGGTAGCAGATCATTTATCCTGGTTGGTCAATCTAGAGGTAACACACCGAGAAAATGAGGTCCGAGAAGAGTTTCCGGATGAAAAACTTTTTTGAGTACAAGTTAGGCCATAGTTCGCATATTTTGCTAACCACAAAGCAACCAGATTTATACCGAAGGACCTAACTTGGAATCAAAGACGGAAATTCCTATCGAATACTAACTTTTATGTTTGGCATGAGCCATACTTGTTCAAGTTAGGAGGTGATAATTTGTTAAGGAGGTGTGCCATTTTTGAAGAAGCTAAAAATATCCTTTGGCATTGTCAGAACTCCCCATATAGAGGGCATTACAATGGTTTAAGAATGCCAACAAAAGTCTTCCAATCGGGCTTTTATTGGCCAACATTGTTTAAAGATGCAAACCTCCATATAAAAAGTTGTGACACATGCCAAAGAAGTGGAGGGATTGGAAAAAGAAATGAAATGCACTTGCAAACAATTTTGAAAGTCGAGGTTTTTGATTGTTGGGGTATTGATTTTGTCGGACCATTCTCCCATCTTTTTCAAACAAGTATATATTGGTTGCGGTTGACTATGTTTCCAAGTGGGTGGAAGCAATTGCGTCACCGAGAGCCGATGGCAAAACGGTGATAAATGCTTTAAAGAAAAACATATTCTCCCGTTTTGGCACCCCTTGTGTGTTAATTAGTGACGGAGGTTCGCATTTTTGCAATGCACCGCTCGAAAAGGTCTTAGAGCATTACGGTGTAAAGCATAAGGTTGCAACTCCGTACCACCCGCAAACCAATGGTCATGCCGAAGTGTCAAATAGAGAGGTAAAAAGGATTTTATAAAATACCGTGTCAAGCTCGCGAAAATATTGGTCGCAAAAGTTGGATGAGGCTTTGTGGGCGTATCGCACCGCTTACAAAGCTCCAATCGGTTTAACTCTTTTTCAAATGGTTTATTGCAAGACATGTCATTTGCCTATTGAATTGGAGCACCAAGCTCTTTGGGCCTTGAAACTGTTAAATTTTGATCCGAGCTTGGCCAGCGAAAAAAGGAAGGTTCAATTACACGAATTGGAAGAAATGCGAAATAATGCGTACCGCACAAGCAAGCTCTATAAAGAGAAAGTGAAAGGATATCATGACAAGAAGATTTCTCAGAAAGAATTTCGGGTCAGCCAGATGGTTCTTTAATTCAATTCCCGTTTGAAACTATTTCCGGGAAAATTGAAGTCCAAATAGTCTGGACCATTTTTAATTAAGGATGTCAAGCACTATGGTGCCATTGTTATAGAGGACTTGCAAAAGAAGGAAAGTTGGACAGTGAATGGACAACGGCTAAAAATCTATCTCGGAGGAGAAATCGATGGACAAAATTGCGCAGTGTTTCTGGATGATCATTGAGATCATCTTGAACCGTCGAGCTTAAACGACGTTAAACAAAGCGCTTGTTGGGAGGCACCCCAACATTGTAAGTATTTACCCTAATTTTATGTTCAATTATGTTTGCAAGTATATTTGAAAGTATAGTGTTTGTGTAGAGTTGGCAGCCTTCACCAAAACAGAATTTTTCTGTTTCTAGTGTAGTTTGCCCGACGAACAGGAAGCTTCGCCCGACGAAGCTTGTTTTCCTGGCCTTCGCTTCTGCGTGGCTGGGCGAAACAGTCTGAGTTGGAAAGTGAAATTAAAGGGACCATTGCTTTTTCAAAAACAAAAGAGGGGATAAGTAGAAAAATTAACAAGATTGTGTCCCCACATATAAAAGGGTTTTGTGGTCCACTTTGTTTCTTTCCCTCATTTGGTATTCTTTTTCTTTCACCACAAACAAACCCTAAGTCTCCCTCTTGCACTCTTTGTCCCTTCGAAATTTTTGTCAACTCTCAATCACTCACAAGGTTAGTATTCAATGGTTTGTTTATGTTAAATTTCTTCCTTTTAAGTATTGTAGTAGAAGCACGTAGTTAGTTAGGGTTTACTTTTGGAAAATTAGATTTAGGAGTAGAAATGGTAAATCTCTTTGCATGTTACTGTTGTTACTTTCTTTGTCTGTATTATGTGTGGGGTCTATGAAGAAGATGATGGTAAAGCAGAACTGTGTTTATTTTCAAGAATCTGTGTTAGCAGGCTTTCGCCCGGCGAGCTTGCAGCGAAGCTTCGCTTCTGCTTCGCCCGGCGAAGCAGCGGCGAGACAGCTTTCTCAGTTTTGTTTTAGTTCTACCTGTTCTAACTCATTTTCTTTTCATTTGTTTGTTATTCTAACGTGGTTCCTTCTTATTTGTTGGGTTGTTTTCTTTTGTCTGTGTTATAGATGGCTCCAAAAGCAAAACCCATTACTGCTAAGAAACAAAAGGTAGCTGCAAGTGGATTTGTTGCGCCAGCTGAGTATGATCAGCGTCGTTTTCTGAGTGTTGCGCATGCAGCAAAGATAGCTAGCCTGGAGGGAAGACTGGTCCTTTCGGAACGGAAATTCATCCTTAATCACGAGGGTGATTACTGTCGGGTTCGAGTTGTTTTCGAAAGTAAAAAATGGGGATCATTGCTGAACCCGGTGGACCGTGTCAGTTATGAATTGGTAAGAGAGTTTTATGCAAATGCATTATAGTCGGAGGGAGAATACTTCAGGTTCAAAACCTTTGTGAGGGGAAAAGAAATTTGCTTTAACCGTGATGAAATCAACACTTCATGGGGTAAGCCGTGCACTTTGGGAATTCTAGAAAAAGATGACTTCACCCTGTTACTCAAGAAACCTCTTGACCATGAAAAGATTTCAAGTTCAATTTTAATTCCGGGAAGGAGTGTTGAGTTGAACGATAAGGGTGAGCCTATCAGGTACAATAGAGAGAATATGACTCCGAAGGCTCAGGGTATTTTGCTCTTGCTTTCGTACAACGTTAGGCCAAGGCTGCATTAGTCCTCTGTGCCTCTCGAGACCGGCTTACTCATGTACTGCATTATGGAGAATCTGGAGGTTGATATTGCGCGGGTTATAGGATATGAAATGAAAATTTTTGTGGAAAACACAAGGAGGCCTAGTGTTCATTCGGCTGCCCCAATCATTTTTTCATGTCTTGTTCAGTCTCTTTGCAAACAAAAGTTGGTCCTTGAACTAAATGTTGTGAATGAAAAGAGGCGAGGGATCATTGATGATGATTACATAGATAGATATTGCAAAGGGAAGTTGGCTGCGAGTAAGAAGAAGAAAAGAGGGGTTGTTGGCGAAAGTTCTCAAGCTCAATCAAATGAGCTAACTGAGCCCATGGATTTCTCTACTTGGGACCCCCGAATGAGGGATGCTTTCAATTATTCGTGGGACATGGGCACTTCAATTCACAGGTCTAACAAATTTAACTTTAATTGTATGCAGCAAATATATCAGTACCAGACGAATCCCTTGGAGGTCACTCTATTTCCTTCAAGGGAGGAATTCAACGCTTATGCAAATTGGCTTGCGGACAGGCGTCCATTATTTTCAGACATGGCAGGTTTAATTGGAGATACTGGTGGTGCCAATGTGGTTGGAAATGCTGTTGGTGATGATGCTAATGTGGGAATGGGAGATGATTTTGATGAGTTCGGAGGATAGGCTTCAAAGTGAAGGAATTTTTACCGCTTTTGTCATTTAATTTCAGTTTTTAATTTTAGTTTTTAATTTCTGTTTTGAAAAAGTGGTTTAGTTTGTTATTCGCTTAGGCGAGAATTTTGATGAATTTTGATGTACGCCGGAAAGGCAAGACACATTTTGGGTGAAAACACCTGTTTAGTAATGATAATTCTGTTTTGAGTATTTATTTGGCTTGTACAAAGTTTTTGTGTTAGTTTGCCTTTGATTATGGAAAACAAATTGTTGGCACAAGAAGTTTGAAAAAAATGAAAAGGAGACCTAGTCCTTGGTGCCTTTATGCATGTGGTGATGATAAGCTTCTTGGCATGAGCACAATCATGGTGTGAAATTGATTTTGTAAAATCATTATGTGAATGTGAAATTTTTACTCTTTGAAAAATTGGTCAATGCACTGTTTTGTAAACTCATGTTCATTTTGAATCAATTAGGACATTACTACAAATGTGAGTTGCCTCAGTTGTTCACAAATTCTAGAGGGATTCGAGTAATTGTTGTTTGACTCAAATAGATTATGTGTAATCTTGCTTGTTTGTTTTGAAATTGTGGAAACATAGAAATGATCAAGGCAATGTTTTAGCACTTTGAGTATAACCACCATTCCAAAATCACCTCAAGTCACCTTGTGAGTGTGCGCGTATTTGAAACCTCTTCTGAGCCTAAAAGAATTTTTTTTATGAATCATGAACCCAAATTTTAACCCGTTTTGAAGAGCATTTAAGCTATGTTTATGGCAATGTTGAAGTTGGGGAGAATGATTTATTTTGAAGAGAGAAAAAGGATTTGGTGATACAATGCATTCTAAGACAAAGAAATCGAAGAAAAAAAAGGAACAAAAAAAAAAGAACAAAAAGCACAAAAAGAAAAGAAAATCAAAAGAAGAGAATGCATTGTGAAAGAAAGGAATAAGGATTGAACAAGAATGAAAATTTTGAAAAAGAAATGCTCATCATAGTTCTTACCCCTTTCTTGTTTCAATGGCTGTGTACATATGTCCCTTGTTTTTAACCCTGACCAAGTTACAACCGATAAAAGTCCTTTTGTGATCTTTGTTTCCATAATTTTCATGAATTTTAAGATGAATGCATAACTTGTTTTGGATGTGGCACGATTACCTTTGAGTGTGTTTTGTCCCGTGTAAATAATATTGTGCATAATGCGTGTGAGTATTTAGGTGATTCAATTCGAGCTTGAGGGTACTTAATGTTGCATTGTATAATTTTGTGACTAGGATTTGAGTCATATTCATGTGTTGATCCTATGAGTGCTCAGAAGTAGCTTGTGCGTGAAAAATGCCGAGTTTGAACCATGCGTGCTATCGGTTGGTTGGGTGTGTGAAAGCTTTTCTTGTGATTTTTGTAAGAATTTCCTTTGATTGAGGGAAAACAAAGATGCAAGTTGCGGAGAGTTTGTTAGGTGTCAAGAAATGCTAGTTTTTATATCCAAAATTGACACCTTTAAGCTCTTTTTATTGCTTTAACCAGAAAATGACTTATCTATTAAGCAATTATTGCATTTTTTGTGAACATTAGATATTTTGATGTGTTTGTTAATTTTGTAGTGAAAATATGAGAAAGGTTGCAGCTCGTTGCGGAAGAAAACTCGAAGAAACGAAAAATGCGCTTGTCTGCAAGTTTTGGAAGCTTCGCCCAGCGAGCATGCAGCGAAGGAAGGTTGCTTCGCCCGGCGAAGCAGCAGCGAGAGGAATTATTGTTTTGGAAGTCCAATTCTAGTAGCTAGAGGAGTTGGCTCGCTGGATAATTCACCCGGCGAGGGAGAGGCGAGAGATTTAATTAAATTCAATTCAAGTTCCAGTAGCTCCCAGGTTTGGTTCGCTGGGTGATTCGCCCAGCGAATGAATAAAGTGCCCGGCGAAGAGAGATATTTTCAGATAGACCAGCTAGCATAGTAGCTGTCACGTGGGTTCATTTTGTGCTTCACATGGCGGAAAAAGGCGCTCGCCTGGCGAATTTGCCTGGGAAGAAAGTAGTATTTAGTTAGTTTTGAAGATATTTTGTAATATAACACTTTTTAAGAAGATCATTGTAACCTAGAAACATATTGGGAGCTCAAAAACTTCATCTTTTATAATTTTTCTTAGAATCCAAAGCTTTTATGCTTCAGTCCTTGATCCATTGAAGATTGATGCAGCAGAAGCATTGTCCATTTCTTGTTGATCAAGCTACCATGAATATGTGTAGCTAAACACATCTTGTGTCAAGATTGGTGGTAGGTAATCCTCCATTTTGTATATATTGAGCTTGATTTTAGTGTGTGAACTTTGTTGATGATAAATATAGAAGAAAAACTTTGTTTATATGGTTTATATTTTGTTTTAGTCCATGATTGAGAAATATGTTCTAATACTTGACCTAAGTTTCAATTCATAAATAATCATGAGGCTAGAGATAGTTTTGAAAGTTGATGCTCATAAATATTGATCTTGAATGTTATCATATTGATAGTTTGGGTGAGAGATCATCAAAGGATCAATATGATAAATCCCACAACAAGTGTTAGAGATAAACTTATTGAGAGGATACGTGTTTATATTCATCGTTAAAAAGTTCACATCCTTTATCGAGTAAATACGTACGAAACGGATTACCGAAACCTAATCTTGACATGCTTTTACCAAACCCTTAAAACAAATTTCTTTATCGTTGATTACTAAATTCTTATGCAAATGATCAGTTACAAAACAACCAAACTCTTTGTTACTTTGAAAGTTTAAAACAACTTCGACAATAGAACGGAGGCTATATACATTCAATCCCTGTGGGTACTATAAAACACCCCCGAAGTACTTTTCAACAGTAAGTATTTGCTAATTACTAATTATATTTGCTGGTATTGTCCATTCATATTATATTTTTAATTGATCATCATATCTCTTCAGACGAATATGGTAAATACATTGTGTTCATTACACAATCCACTTGAACCTACGATGCAAACAATTTTTACTAGGTAACCTTATGTTTATTAGAGTTTTAGTAAAAAATTTTAGACTTTGTAATTATCTTAGAGTGTAATATTTTTAAATCATTTTCAATATACAAGGTTGTGAAGAGACATTATAGGTTGAACAACTCTAGGAAAAAATCGCGTTTTGTGAGCTCAAGGTAATTGGATTAATTGTGACATTCACTTATACATATTCACACTACTACGTAAAAACCAATTAACAACGGTTGGGAAAGGTATATAATGACGCAGACGCATGCGTTGTTATGTAGAGTGTCATTGTAAAATGATACTTATAATCACGACCCATTAACCGTTGTAATAACCTAGAAACAGTGCGCCCTATCACAACGGTTATTCAAATGAACCGTTGTGATAAATATAATGGTCCTTGGTTCAATTCCCTGCTGTGCCGTTTGGATATTTATTTTTTTTTCTGTGCAGCGCACGAGATATTATGATGATTAAATTATATAATCGTCGTTATATATTCTGCAGACACTAATATACAACCACGACTAGGTTTTATAACCGCTGTCAAAACTTCATATGTTTTAAATATGCATTTCTCAGCAATTCAAATTCATCCCATTTTTTTAACATGTAACCATTTTAACCATAATAGATAAGGTATACATGCATAAAGAGCATAAATACAGCTAACATTGTTCATTGACAAAAGACAAAATTTCTTCCTATTATTAATTTTGTAAGTATTGTAACTATTATAACCATATTTACACCAAACACTATATTTATGTCATCAATACAGAAAAGTGTTATTCACATCATCTCTACAGAAATATGTTATTCACATCATCAATCAGTAAGACCCTTAAGAACATTGTGGATATGCGCCCAACGTTTACGAAGATCTACAAAGTCCTCAACGGGGAATGAGGTTTCATCGTTAAACATCTACATATGAAAGAGCCAATAACATGTATGATAATAATTCAATAGTCAGCCTATATATTAATATACATAAACATTTTATGACATGTGTACCTTATCCCATGAATCAACAATGTCGGCAAGGACAATGTTTAACATGTGTTTCATGACATAATAACCACACTCGTAAGTCCCGGGTTGTTTCTGTCTCTACAAATTTAAGTAAAAATGACATGATTACAACCACACATGAATGTAAATAAAAGAAATATATAATCGGGCCACATACTTTAGGACAAATCCATGCGGGCTTTCTTCTAACATTGTTAATCATAAGCACTTGCTCCACAACACTGTACATTGAATTTGAATTAAACATATTACATGATAAACAAATTACAATGTCAAAGAAAATGAATTATGCATACACTTATGAATTAATAATATCTTTCCTTTTCTTTTCTAGTGGATCATGCAAGGAACACATAAAAGTTATCGTATTCGTCCTAAATGATATGATGATCAATTGCCAATGACCACTGAATAAACAGGAGCACATATATTAATGGTATTTGCTAAAACAAAACTAAATATAGAATACATAAACATCAATTCCAAAAATACTTTTGAAAGAGGAATGGTGCAAAGTAACATTCGTTTCCTCCCTCATTTAACCGTGTTTTCAAGTACTCTCGGATATCTTTTGGTTGATTAAAAGCCCATCGAATAAAAAGCTGATCCAAGATTCCGTAAGTACTCGATTTATTCAACTCTATACAAAGACGGTGAATGTACCTAAATGGTTAAAGAAAATGAATAAATAATGGGTGATGTTCTATAAATTATAATGTTCTATAATAACATGTATATTCAACTATATACTTATGTGCACCAAACTTGCAATATCCTTATGTCCAGCCACTTATACCCACCAAGAAAATCCCTTACATCTTCAGGATTGTAATAGAATAAATCCAAACGTGGATAATGTTCGAGCGGGAGAAGTTGCGTTTCATTTATCACCGCAACTTTCAAGTATAACATTGTGATTTCATTTGGGTTAGGGTCCATTATATCATTGTGATTATCCGCAGGGGGGATGGGCTGAACAATTACTTCCTTTTGTAGAAGCATGACGTACAACACTTCTACTATGAGTTCGATCATCATCATCACCATCAACATTACAGTGATCTTCATTTGTCTGTTGTTCAAGGTTTTCACTTAATCTCTACATCATAATATTCAATTAAAACATAAAACAAAAATAAGCACAATATATATATCATACATTTCCGATAAAAAACTAACATCTCAAGTAAAGTACATACTGAATATAACTCTTGAAACCTTTCCATATCTTTCTCCCTTTTTTCCTTCTCCTATTCTAACATTATCCGTTGTTCTTCTAGTTGCTTCTCAAAATTTTCAATCTTTTGTCTTTGTGCAATAATTTCTGGGCTTTCGGTACTTTTTCTTTGAGACCCAAAGAATGACCTCAAACAGACACCTTCTCCAACACCACGGACAAGCCCATTATGCTCATCTGATTCGATAGCTTCTACTAATATGTCACGTCGTGCTTCCAGAACAAATGTTTCTTCACGGGCTGCCTCAACCAACTTATCCTACACGACATGAGAAACTTACATATATTGTTACCAACACACTTAAATAACAAATAACATAAGCAAAACAAATCATACTTACAATTTTTTCGGCAACTACTCTTGACGCCTCATAGGTGTACTCTCCATCTGGTCTTAATCAAGCCCTCTTCCATTTCTCATGTCTTGAAGGTGGAGATGGGATGCGATCATCTCATGTTTCTGATTGTTTTTCAAGCATGATTTTTTTCTCAAGTTTCCTATAACCCCCACAAGACAATCTATGGGGGTACATGTTCTTGGTCTTATTGAGTATTTCGACTTCGCTTTTAACATGTTATGAATATAGTGAAAAAAATATATGATTAGTATTTATAACTCATTAACATAACAATATCGGTTACATGAAAATAATACTAACCTTGGATTCCTTAGATCGGCGTATCTTTGCAAACTTTTTCCATTGCTTCTTCGATATAAAACTATATCGAATCCATGGACGAGCAAGACCGCTCTTTGGCCTCCTAATGTAATCAGCCGTGAGTTGTGCCTTAAATCCCCTCCAACGAGTACCAGCATATGATATCCACTTTGTTTTTCAAATTTGAGTCATTGGTAAACTCAAAGTTCAACTACATTTAAATTATTATATAAGTATGTATTAGAAATTATAGATATTGATATCGGCGATATATGAAAATTATAGTATGTAATACCTTAACGTCAGTCCATATGTTTTCTTTGACATTATCATCAACTTGTTTACAATCATCAATCAATATACTGACCTTGATACGTGCAAGGAATGAAACATAACTCTTAAAAGTAGAGTAATATTCACAATCCACTACTTTGTACAACGAATCAAACTGGATATAAATTTTTTCACCTGATGAGTTCTGGACTGGTGTGAATTGGGGCATCATTGTGACACCTCTTTGTGATTTTTTCGTTTGAGTTTCAGTTGTTTGAGTTTCATTGGCTAACCTCTCATTTTTTGAGTTTCTTCGCTAGTTTCTAATATAGAACTCGACAAGTTCGACATCTAAGTTCAAAAACAACAACAAGAACATGAACAACAAGAACATAAACATCAACCACAAAATAAAACAAAACAACCACAACAATGGAAAATGAAGTTTAATGTAGATGCATGGAGAAAAATATTCTACGTACCCTAAACGTGATGACTAAGTAAATGATGTTGGTGTTGGTGTTGTCTTCCTTCCTTGTGGTGACGACGGTGTTGTTGTTGTTTTCCTTCTAAATGGTAACAACTTGGTTGATCGTGATGGTCTTGTCAACTTGGTTAACGATGATGACGACAATGACAAATACATAGTTAAGGGTGAACGATGGGGTTTTGGGTGAAATCGTGTAATGTTTCACAGTATTGAACTTTAGGGTTTGGGTTGAAATTGTGTATTGTTTCGTCTAGTTTCTATTTGCAATGTAAAAAAGGATACTGAAGAGACAAGCTAACTAGGAGTGTATAATATTATCAAGCTACCACAATTACCAATACATGCAACCGTAGTGATATTTTACTTTCATGGTGAAATTTCATAAAAAAACGCCAGAGCATTTACAATTAAAATTTTTAAATAAAAAACAAAATATATCACAACGGTTGTAATCACCAACCGTAGTCATAAACTTTAAAGTTTTTATTTAAAATTAATTAAAAATAAATAGGCGCGACATAACAACGGTGGATTCTTCAACCGTCGTCATAAACTTTTAAGTTTTTTATTTAAAAATAATTAAAAATGAAAAGGCGCGACTTAACAACGGTGGAACTCTTGAACTGTCGTCATAAACTTTTAAGTTTTTTATTTAAAAATAATTAAAAAAGACAAGGCGCCACTTAACATTAAAGGAATAATATATATGAGGGCCCTGTAGGTTCGACCCCATGAAAGCTTGAAGGTATCACAACGCTTGGCTCCTTAACCGTTGTTATATACAAATAATTTTTAATAAAAAAACAATAATATTATGATAGCGCCATAATTTAGAGATGTCACAACGATGTAGGGAAGAAGCGTGGTGACCATGGCGTTGTTGTTTACGCGTTTTGTAGTAGTGTCAGAAAATGTGTGGTTATATATATTCATGAAATGTTTAAATTTGTAGACGATGAGACAAGCAGAGGCATACGAGTGTAGGTACTATGTAATGAAACACATGTTAACCACTACGCCAAACAAGGGAAAAGAGGGCGCTTTTTTTGGCCTATGACAGCGCTTAAAAGCGCCGTCTAAGCCAGCGCTGTCGTAGGTAAAGACAGCGCTTTTTTATTTATGAAAAAGCGCTCTCTAAAATGGGCCTTTTGACAGCGCTTTTAAAAGCGCTGTATAAAGTATAAGTTAAAAATTTAATATTTTTTTTTTAAACTTTAGAAAGCGCTTTTTCCTTCAAAAGCGCTCTCTAAAGGTGCTTTTAGACAGCGCTTTTTAAAGCGCTGTCTAATGTATACGTATAATGATTTTTTTTATACCTTTAGAGAGCGCTTTTTCCTTAAAAGCGCTCTCTAAAGGTGGACTTAAGACAGCGCTTTTTAAAGCGCTGTCTAATGTTTAACCTTAGACAGCGGTTTTTTCTCAAAAGCGCTGTCTTTGGTCTACGTATAATTTTGAAGATTTTTTTTTAAAATCCCATTTTAACCATTTTTTTTTATGCAGAAACCTGTATAATTTACATTTCCATAAACCTGTATAATTCACATTTCAATAAATTTATCAACAAATTCTATTTCAAAACTAGAATTTACACTTAATGCAGAATTCAATAAACTAGAATTTGTACATTTCAATAAACTAGAATTTACATGCAGAATTCACACAAATTCTATTGTATGGTTTCAAACCTGCATAGAATTTACATTTCAATAAACTAGAATTTACATTCACAAAACTATACATTAATTTAAGAAAGAATTCTTCTTGCAATAAAAAATTCGCACAATTCCTCGTGTAATAAGGACACGCCTTATCATCGAAATACTACATAACAAAACAAAATACGCATTAGTTAAGAAATAATATATAGATGTCTTGTGTTATCAAGTAGCACACTAATAAGCAATATTGTGAAAATTAATATACCTCCACTTTGACCCATGTAATATTGGTTGCTCTAGCCTGTGCTACTCGTGCGTATCTTCCTGGTTACTAGACACTTGACCTGTAAGAAAGAAAAAAACAGAAATTAAATGACATAAGCTATATTGAATGATATAAGCTATATTGAATGATATAAGCTATAATTTTACAACTAGTACCTTTTTCACTAACGTCTCTTTCTTTTCTTGTTTGGAGTATGTTCTACCCGTCTCTTAACAACACGGACGGTTGGATTGATCCAAATACCCTCATTATGATCATTTCTAGTATATGATTCATTCGCTATAATATTTTCATCTTGATCATTTCTAGTAAATGATTCAATATCAACATCAATATCACCTTGATCTCCAACGTTTTCATCAATTACTTTGTTAGATAAAAGCACTATAGACCATTTTGTACTTGTCGGATCAGTGACTTAGAACACTTGTTTAGCTTGAGAGGCTAGAATAAAAGGCTCATCTTTGTACCCCACCCTATTAAGATCCACTTGCAAGAATCCCGACTTATCCATTCGTACGCCATTATTATTTTCAACCCACTTGCAACGAAATATAGGAATCTGAAAGTTCTCATAATCAAACACCCAAATGCGCTCGATAACCCCAAAATATGACAGATTCCAACATGTATAACTTCTATCAATTCCACTCCTCAATAAATGCGATGCCAACTGAACCGCGTCAACCCGACTCCCAAAACAGCAACCCAAGCAAGGACATATCATTCGACTGGGGTCTTTGGCATGCGCAACAGCAAACTTAACGAATTCCGATACCCCATTGTCGTACTCTTTCGACAATCGACTTGAAGACATCCATTTCCTATCCATAGTTATACTAATTAAACTAAACAAAAACAAAAAGAAAAAAAGTTATACCTGTAGGAAAACGATCCGACTTTCACACTTTGAACACAAGTAACCCCTATACACGTATCATAAAATGAAATATCATTAATTGACCAATTATGAGTCATAAGGACTTTAGAGGTAAACACCTACATAAGTATATAGTAGACAATAAACTTATAACAAAAAGTCACAAGTTCTAGAAAATAAAAGAAATGAACTTGGAAAAAAAGGATATTTTAGGTTGTTTATACTAATCAACTTTGCCAAATATACAGTAGAAAATATTTAATAGTCATGAAATAACCTTCACAATTTCAATAATAATAGTTGTGAAGATACTTTAATGTTAGCTTCCTTATGAAAATACCTTCAACAAAACTAGAAAAAATATACATGAAAAATATACATGAAAAGTATCATGAATGCTTTTCGTAAAAATATACATGAAAAATAAAAGAAAAAAGATTCTGCAACAATAAAAGAGGAAGCTTTTATCCTCATCGTGAAAACTTTTTCGTTTTCGTTTTCAGAAAAATGAATAGTAAAAGAGAAATGAATAATAAAAGAGAAATGAATAATAGAAGAGAAGTGAATAATAAAATAGTACCTTATTCGTTTTCGTTTTTAGAACGATTTGAGAAATGAATAAGAACAACAACGTTTTCGTTTTCAGAACGATAAGAGAATAAGAACAACAACGTTTTCACGAACGGCAATGGCAATGGCAATGGCAAGAACGACGGCGAGGGTTTAGAGAAACGGTCGAAAGAGAAAATGAATAAAAGTGTCTCTGAAAATGTTTAGAATTGTTTTATATTTTAATTAGTAAAGGACTTTAGATGGCGCTTTTCCTAAGAAAGCACTTTCTAAAGTGAAAATAATTAGAGGCCTATAAGAGAGCTTTCTAAAAGCGCTTTCTAAGGTGGCATTTAAAGAGCGCTTTTAAGAAGCGCTCTCTAAAGTGACACCTATAGCAGCGCTTTTTGGAAAGCGCTTTCTAAGGTGGTCTAACGTGGCAGGCTTTTACAACGCTTTTCAAAAGCGCTTTCTAATGGCTATTTTTAGAAGCAATTTTACCTGAAAATGTCAAAAAATCTAAAAATGAGTCTGGGGCGAGGGGGATTCGAACCCCAGACTCAAAGCATGGCAAACACATACACAAACCTCCTTGACCAGCGGTACTACGCCCTCATCCATTGTTTATTCTCACTCTATATATATATATATATATATATATATATATATATATATATATATATATATATATATATATATATATATATATTAAATAAGTTAAAATGTTTGTATTTAAAATAATTTAATATTAAATATATTTTAATATAATTTAATATAATTTAAATATATTAAATATATTAAATATAGTTTAAATAAGTTAAAATAAGTTAAAATATATTAAATATATTAAATATATTAAAATATGTTAAAATATGTTAAAATATATTAAATATATTAAATATGTAAAATATATTAAATATATAAAATATATTAAATATGTTAAAATATATTAAAATATATAAAATATATTAAATATGTTAAAATATATTAAATATATTAAAATATGTCAAATATATTAAAATATGTTAAAATATATTAAATATATTAAATATATTAAATATAGTTTAAATATATTAAATATATATTAAATAAGTTAAAATAATTTAATATAATTTAAATATATTAAATATAGTTTGATATATTAATATAATTTAAAGTACATTTTAAATTATATATTAATATAATTTGTATATATTAAATATATTAAATATAATTTGATATATTAATATAATTTAAAGTATATTTTAAATTATATATTAATATAATTTATATATATTAAATATAATTTCAATAAGTTAAAATGTTTGTATTTAAAACATATATATTTAAATATATTATTTGAATAATTTTAAATATAATTTAAAATAAATTAAAATATAATTTAATATACTTTAAATATATTAAATATAATTTGATATATTAATATAATTTAAAGTATATTTTAAATTATATATTAATATAATTTATATGTATTTAAAATAATTTAAATAAGTTAAAATGTTTGTATTTAAAACATATATATTTAAATATTTTATTTGAATAATTTTAAATATAATTTAAAATAATTTAAAATATAATTTAATATAATTTAAATATATTAAATATAATTTGATATATTAATATAATTTAAAGTATATTTTAAATTAATATATTTTAAATTATATATTAATATAATTTATATACATTAAATATAATTTAAATAAGTTAAAATATATAATTTAAATATATTAAATATAATTTGATATGTTAATATAATTTAATATTAATTTCCCTACCTAAAGGGCGTGGGTTCGACCCCCCAGTTTGCCACTTAGAATGGTTTTATATTTTAATTAGTAAATGACTTTAGAGGGCGCTTTTCATTAGAAAGCGCTTTCTAAAGTGAAAAGAAATTGAGCCCTATTAGAGCGCTTTCTAAAAGCGCTGTCTAAGGTGATCCCTATAGCAGCGCTTTTGAAAAGCGCTCTCTAAAGGGATACCTATAGCAGCGCTTTTTGGAAAGCGCTGTCTAAAGTGGCACTCTTTTACATTCTTTTACAGCGCTTTTGAAAAGCGCTTTCTAAAGCCTATCTTTTACTGCGCTTTTTTTAAGCGAAATTTTTTTATTCTTTTTAGCAGCGCTTTTTTATAAAAGCGCTGTCATTTTGGCGCTGTCTATTCCTATTTTTGGCGTAGTTTAACATTGTCTCTGTCGGCATTGTTGATTCGTGTGATCATATATATATATATATATATATATATATATATATATATATATATATATATATATATATATATAATGTCATGAAATGCTTACAGTAACATATTAATGTTAAAGTAATTTGCTATTATAATTCAAATCACATGATATTTAAATTTTTTCAGTTGTTTACGTAGATATTTAACGACCCAACACTTTTTATTGCTTAATTTGATCATATACAGAAAAAAAAATGGATATATATATATATATATATATATATATATATATATATATATATTTATTACTTAATTTGATCATATACAGGTAAAAAAACTACAGATTTATAATATATTGAAAAAAAAAAAAAGTATTTAATCATGGTTATTTATATCAACCATTGTTATAGAGAAAGCACAAAATATTATAGGCCATATAATCACTGGTTTCGAACTCATGACCTTTCGCTTTATATCACAATTATTGTATATTTTGATTGTTGTGATATATAGCGCGCTTCCTAATTTATCACAACGGTCCAACGCCCATGGTAAAAGGTATGATACATACAATCACACCCTACCTCACAACGGTTGGTCGGACGTGGTTGTATCTTTTTTCAAACTGTTATGATATATGTTTTCTGTAATAATGTAAAGTGATCAGTCAACAATTGTCATAGTTCTTTAAACAAATAATTTTAGGTTGCCAATAAACAATGAATCAGCTCACTCACCGGCTTCATGAGACACGTGAGTGCACGCTTAAGAAGATCAATCTCAATGGCTCCTGTTAGACTATTGTTAGGAACCCTAGATCTAAAATTGCATTGAAAGACAATAAAATAAGACAACAATTCATTCTTAATTTTTTTCAGCAGCAACGTACAATATTTATAGCTAGGTTTACTTAACTAAATGGGCCATGGGCCACTTACAAAAGAAATAAAATAAACAACCCAATAACTAATACATAAAAGATCTATTTTAATTCAAAATAAAATCCTTCAGCCATATTGATTTTTTTCTGTCTCTAATGGGATTATCAATACTCCCATGCCCAATAGGAACCTTGTCCTCAAGGTTCATTGTAGAAGTGGGGTGAGGTTGGAAAGAATTGGATGCGCCGGCCCATGTAGGAGGGAGTGTTCTAGAAGTTGGAAAAAGTGGGATGGAATTTGAATGTGTGGGGGGAGCTGAAGTGAGAGAACTCGGTTGGTGTGGTGTGTGAGTGGGATAAGGAGATAAGGTTGTAATGAAATCCGGAAATGTGGATTCTATGTCAGCGTGAACAGTAGAAGTGGGTGGAAAAGTCAGCTTTGGGGAGGCGTGCCAAGATTGGGAAGTGGTAAAAGTCTGAGGAGGGAAAATAGGTGGGGTATCCAAGGAAAGTGGTATACGGTTGGACGACTCAGATGAAGAATGAGTGTAGCCGTTGGGACAGGTGGCGGAAAATGGAGACATGCAAGCTGTCTGCTTGGAGACCTGCGCGTCACGTGAAGGAAACGTGTAAGTGGCTTCATCACAAGAGATATGTTTACTTAAAGTACTTGTTCTGTTAGAAATCTAATTTCCCATTTCTTCTTCCATCTTATTTCCTCTCAACGCAGTGGAAATTTTTGCCAAATTCTTTTTCTCTTCCATCGCATCCTTCAAACTTCCTTTCAAACCCATATTTTCTTCTTGCTGCAAGGTAGCCTCTGAACATAGTGAGTTATAAAAAACGAGGGAGTCTGGTATGAGGGAGCTAGGCGCTGCGGTGTCACCAACATGGTATGGTTTTAAAAGAGAGACATGGACGACTGGGTGTATACGCGAAGACGATGGGAGATCCAGCATGTACGCAACCTTGCCGACGCGTTTAATGACCTTGTATGGGCCAAAAAATCGCTTGGAGAGCTTTTTGGAAAAACGTTTAGCGAGTGTGGTTTGTCTATAGGGTTGGAGCTTCAACAAAACCAGATTGCCCTCATTGAAGGTGAAATCCATGCGGGTTTTATTAGCTTGTTTTTCCATGCTGATTTGTGTTTTCTTTATGTTTTCTTTCAACTGATGGATAATAGTGTTGCGCTTTTGCAGAGAGGTGTCCAAGGAGTCTTCAGTGGTTGTGCCAGGAAAATAAGATGGAATAGAAGGCGAATCACGACCGTATAAAGCTTTGAAAGGAGTCATTTTGATGGCGGTGTGGAAAGAGGAGTTATACCAAAACTCTACTAGATGTAAAAATTTAAACCACTGTCGAGGATGTTCACCAGCAAAACAACGCAGGTATGTTTCCACAGATTTATTCACTACTTCTGTTTGATCATCAGTTTCGGGATGATATGATGTGCTGTATTTCAATGTAGTACCTTGGAGCTTGAAGAACTCTTTCCAAAAGATGCTTAAAAACAGCGGATCACGGTCTGAGACGATTGATTTTGGAACACCATCAAGATGGAAAATGTCCACAGCAAAACGTGAGGCTAGATCCTTCGCTGAAAACTTTGATGGTAAAGCTATATAGTGGACGAATTTAGACAAGCGATCACAAACGACCCAAATCACAGTGTGTCCAAAGGAGTTAGGCAGATGAGTAATGAAATCCATGGTAAGTTCGTCCCAAACTTTCTCAGGAATAGGTAGCGGTTGTAACAGTCCCTTCTTCTTTTGAGTCTGGTATTTGTTATGCTGACAAATGGTACATTGTTTGACCGTCTTTGTGACTGCTAGGGTGACTCCAGGCCAACAAAAAGAGGATCTCAAATGAGCTAAAGTTGCCTTGACACCTGAATGGCCCGCAGAAGGAGTAGCATGATACTCTTGTAGAATGGAGTCGCGGAGTTGAGAAATGTCAGGTATGAAGATCCTGTCCTTGTAGTAAAGTAGTCCGTTTGTAAACCTATACAGACTGTTGGTATGTTCTTGATGTTCCATCTGATTTACTAATTCTTGCCCAACTCTATCATTTGCATAAAATTGTCGAAGTGTTGTCAAGAGGCTAGGGACTGGAGATGATAAAGCTAACAGCTGAGATTCGTCAGCAGCATATTTATGACTCAGCGCGTCTGCGACCAAATTGGACCTTCCAGGTTTGTATGAAATGTCAAAATTAAACCCTTGTAACTTAGAGGCCCAATGTTGTTGTTCTGGGGTTTGGATTTTCTGCATGAGTAAATTTTTGAGACTTTTCTGATCTGTAAAAATGTGAAATCTTTGGCCTATTAGGTACTGCCTCCATTTTTTGATAGCCTCAGTTATTGCAAACATTTCCCGGACATAAACAGAAGCGGCTTGCATTCTGGGACACATTTTCTTGCTGAAGAAGGCAATAGGGTGACCATTTTGTGACAAGACTGCGCCGATCGCCACGCCAGAAGCATCAGTTTCCACATGAAATTCTTTTGTAAAATCTGGTAGGACTAGGACCGGCATGTCGGTCATTTTTTTCTTTAACTCTGTAAAGGCTAAAGAAGCCTTTGTACCCCATGTAAATTTAGTGGAACGCAAAAGATCGGTGAGAGGAGCGGCGAGAATGGCGTAATTGCGCACAAAGCGCCTATAAAATCCGGTGAGACCGAGAAATCCACGCAGCATCGAGAGAGATCGTGGTGGAGGCCAATCCAAAATGGCTTGCACTTTATCAGGATCGGGTGCAACACCACCCATAGAAATCACATGACCTAAATAAGCAACTTCAGCAACAGCAAAAACACATTTAGCTAACTTCACAAAATAAGAATGAGACTTCAGTAAGCTAAACACGATCTGCAAATGCGTAATATGATCATTGAAATTTGAACTGTAAATTAAAATATCATCAAAAAAGACTAGAACAAATTTGCGTAAATAGGGTCGTAGAAAATCGTTCATAGCAGACTGAAAAGTGGAAGGAGCATTAGTAAGTCCGAAAGGCATAACGAGAAATTCGTAGTGCCCATCAAAAGTCCGAAAAGTTATCTTATGTGTGTCTTCCGATGCAACTTGGATCTGGTGGTACCCTGAACGTAAGTCTAACTAAGTGAAAAATTTAGCAGAACCTAGTTCATCAAAGAGTTCATCAGTGGTGGGGATTGGGAAACGGTCTTTAATAGTCATAGCATTGAGGGCACGATAGTCTACACAAAAACGCCAAGTGCCATCCTTTTTCTTTACAAGCAAGACTGGTGAGGAGAAAGGGCTATGGCTAGGAATTATGACTCCCTGTTTTAACATATCCTAAATGATTGTGGTCATGGTTTCTTTTTGTGAGTGGGGCTAGCGATAAGGTTTAACATTTATAGGAGATGTGTTTGGTTCAAGGGGAATATGATGGTCATGTGGGCGTTTTGGAGGTAGGCCAGAGTGTTGTTGGAAAATTTCAGAATAATGATGGATTAGTGCAAGTATTTTAGGGTGGAGGTCTTGTGGTAAGGGGTCAGAAGTGGAGGATGTGGAAGTAGGAAAGGTTGGAGAGGGAGGGATTAGTTGAAAAGTCATTAGATGAAAAGAAGCAACAGAGTTGGTGTGAATAAGATGGCGTAGTTGGTGGAAAGAGGTGTGGGTTGGAAGGGTTGTAGGATCCCCTTTTAAAGTTATGGATTTGTTTTCATGGGAAAAAGGTGATTGAAGGAATAGAGAAATCTGCTTGAATAGGACCCAAGGTGCGTAACCATGTCATTCCTAAAACTACATAAGCCCCTTCAATTGGTAGTAAGCAAAAAGGTAGTTGAAAAGGTGTGTTTTGGAGAACAAGTTGAACATTGTTGCAGATGCCTTCACATTGTATATGAGATCCATTTCCAACCATAACTGAAAATTGGGGAGTAGAGCTAGCCTTGAGGTTGAGATGGTGAGCAATTCGAGGTTGGAGAATATTGTGAGTGCTGCCTGTGTCAACGAGAACCATGACTGATAATCCAGTTATCAGCCCATTAAACTTGAGGGTTTGTGGAGAGAACTGTCCCGTTAGGGCTTGTGTTGAAAGTTGAAAATAAGTGTCACTTGGTTCTTCTTGAACAACATCCTTGTCACTATCAACTTGAGCTAGGCAATGTTCTTCCAAGACTTCTTCATCAGCCAACAAAAGAAGAAATCTAGTAGTTGAACACTTGTGTCCTGGTATAAACTTTTCATCACAATTAAAACATAACCCTTGAGCTCTTCGTTCTTGCAGTTGGGCTTGCGAAAGGCGGCGGATGGGAAACTTGTTAGGTAAAGTGGAAGATCGGGGTGTTGGAACGTTTTGCACCGGTGGGGTAGGTGGAGTGGAAGCTTTTGGGTGGGATGAATTATTGTAAGAGGTGCTGTTTTTTTGGTAAGGGCTGGCGTAAGGTTTTGAAATTTTTTGCTTAGAGTCTTTGAGTTTAGATTCAATAAGCTTAGCAAGGCCAATTGCTTGGGAAATAGAAGTAGGTTTGTGTATGGCTAGTTCATTGCGAATTTCCATGGTCAGCCCCGATATGAAACAATTTAAAATTGCATCGGGAGGTAACCCAAAAACTTGATTACCCAATTTCTCAAACCTAGCTTGATATTCCACAACAGTACCATCTTGTTTCAATTTGAATAATTCAGCTTGGTGATTTTCATAAGTGGAAGGACCAAAACGTAATTCCAAATCTCTAGTGAATGCAAACCAATTTGTTAGCAAATGATGCTGATGCATCCATTTAAACCAACTCAAGGCTTCACCTTTCATGTAAAAAGATATTAAAGACAATCTGTTTTCAGGTGGTAAATTGTAAAATAGAAAAAGCTGATCAGCTTGAAATAACCATTCTAATGGGTTACTACCGTCGAACATAGCAAGTTCAAGTTTCGGTGTTCTAAACGGGGGTAATGGGGCTTGGTTGTAAAAGGGGGTAGTATAATTTGGGTTGTGTGGAATGGTGTTGGTGAAGGAGTATATGGCGAAAAAAAGGAGGGGGTTGTGTATTTGTATGCTGGGGTGGTGTAGTCACGGTGGGTTGTGTGGGGGTGGCGGTGAGAATGGCTGAATACCTAAGAGGGGTGTTGTTTGATGTCAAAATCTGGGTTGAAGGGATAGAAATATGTGAGCTAGGGGAGGGAGTATAGGTAGTACCTGCTGTAGCTACTGCAGGATGAACAGTAACCGGGGGTTGCTGTTCCTTTTGAGCAGCAATTTTGTTGAGAGCAACCATAACCGTTTCAAATCGAGAATCTTCAAGTTGTTTCTCATTGTCCAATCTGAGCTGGAGCTGTCCAATATGATGCTCCAAATCTGCATTAACTCTATCAAATCTTTCATCCAATTGTTGTTGGGTTTGAGCCATTGCATTATCAAGATGGAGTTGAGCTACTTGAACAGCTTCTTCCACAATAGAAGAGAGGTTTGGAGGTTTAGGAGGAGCCATGAATTCAAAGTAATGAAAACACCAATGTTAGACTATTGTTAGGAACCCTAGATCTAAAATTGCATTGAAAGACAATAAAATAAGACAACAATTCATTCTTAATTTTTTTCAGCAGCAACATACAATATTTATAGCTAGGTTTACTTAACTAAATGGGCCATGGGCCACTTACAAAAGAAATAAAATAAACAACTCAATAACTAATAGATAAAAGATCTATTTTAATTCAAAATAAAATCCTTCAGCCATACTGATTTTTTTCTGTCTCTAATGGGCTTATCACCTCCATATCAGATAGCGCCTATGCAACAAACATGCATGCACAATCAGATAACACACTACAAATAATATTATAATAAAATAATCAAATAAACTTATTTTAATTGTTGCTATCATTCTAAAAAATTATAGATATCAAAGCTAACTGTTGTTGGTTTTATGACTCTAATTTGTTTGGTTATTTACTTCACGGTTAAACAACGGTTAAGGTCTCCTTCTTCAATAAAAGATTCCTACAACACGAGAATCATATTGGCACTTTGTTATTCGGTTGAGTTATTGGTATGTTTTACTCTAAGTTATCACTTTTAGTTTTGTGATTATCCAAAAGGCCTAACTCAATTGGCAAATGTCATTATTGTTGTTAGGCTATTCATGTTATCTCTTATTCGAACCTGAGGCCTTGCAGTTGCTCTCAAACTTCATCTTTCATTAGACTAGTTTGTAGTCAAAAAGAATTCTCACCTTGTATCATACTTTTTTCATCCGTGCACCAACCTTTCTAAGCTAGTATTTTCATGATAAATTGTTTAGTAATTAATCAATCATGCAGCAACAAAATAATAATTGTATATAACTCTCGGATAAACTAATAAAAAAACAATTCATGAATAATTAAATATGATATGCCAATAAATGCGAACCTTGAATAGGCAGTATGTTGTGTGTAATGGTGTTGTGAGATTTATTCTTCATTGTAAACATCTTCGTAGATATCTTCTGTAAATAAGACTGAAAAAGAAGGACCACAAGTAGCGAGTTAAACAATTGATGTTCAACATAATGAAAACTTAAGATTTCTTTGAGGATGAGAAAGAGAAGATGGGAGAAAATCTCAATGTTCTACACATGCTATATCACGGCACTAATAATGAATGCTTTTAAATCAATAGTATAAGAGTTTAACCTTTTGAAAGAATTAATAAATGCAATTCACATAGTGGAAAATGAGAGACATATCTAAGCTAAAACACTCACAGGGCAGCTCTCCTTTGGCAAGTGAAATTATATACCTTTATGTCAAATGAATTAAAACCATCATCACCTGCCAATAGAGAAACGCCCTTTGACTGATTTGCTTATTAAAATATATACATTACTTCCTCTCACTCTTACTCTCTAATGCATCTTGTTTTCATATATAAGTGTATGACACTCCTAACAAATTATATAGGCCAATATGGTTTTATGCTTTGGATATACTTCTATTAAATGCTACTACTGTTTCCCCTTATTCTAAACTATGGGATATGCTTATTGGAGCTAGATATCATATATAGTTTCAAAAAAAAAAATTTCCATTAAGATTCTCTCTATTTTCAAGTTAAGCTTTTGGAGATTGAAAAAATTAATAAATGCAATTCACATAGTGGAAAATGAGAGACATATCTAAGCTAAAACACTCACAGGGCAGCTCTCCTTTGGCAAGTGAATTTCAATAGCTTTAAGTCAAATGAAATATGACCATCATCACCTGCCAATACAGAAACGCCCTTTGACTGATTTGCTTATTGAAATATATACATTACTCCCTCTCACTCTTGCTCTCTAATGTATCTTGTTTTCATATATGTGTATGACACTCCCAACAAAATATATAGGCTAATACTCGATGGTTTTATGCGTTGGATATACTGTTATTGAACGCTACTGTTTTCCCTTATTCTAAACTATGGCATATGCTTATTAAACCAAGATATCATATATAGTTTCAAAAGTATTTTTTTTCCATTAAGATTCTCGCTTTATTTTCAAGTTAAGCTTTTGGAAATAGAATCCCAATATGCTCCACTACCTGATATTGTTGAGTGACCAAATCCCAATGACTAGTTTCATAACTGTCCTGAATTGGAAGTACAGGAGAAACAAGGAATCAAAATTTGATACAAATCTTGTAACTTAAAGATTCCATTACTATAAGCACACTAAACTATTTTTTTTTTGTGACTTTGTCTCATTTATTTTGCTATGTTGAATTTAACTTTATAATGCATAATATTTATTTTTAGAATGAAGTCATTCTTCAAAGAAATATTAATTCATTCTCTTTTTAGATAAGACTAAAAAAACTATGATTTTGTTCACGAGTTATGTTTTCTTCTTTAAAGTACAAAAGGATTTGAAAGGGGAGGATGGACAAAAAAAAGCATACTGAGATGTGACTTTAGTCTTATTATGAATAGTCAAATTAATATAAAAAAATCCATCATATATCAAAAGCATGCAAAAGAAAAACTGTTTTGGATATTCATAGCATAACCCTCGAGCATATACCGGTGTTTCACAACTTGTTTATTTTATCTTTTTTACTATAGCACAAACTAATGTGCAAGAACACTCCCTTGAATGGTTTGTAACAAGGTTGTTTAGATCGGGATCTTAGTTAAGATCGGGAGGGCATAGTAAAATCGTAAAACATAAGATCGTAACTAAGATCGAAAGATCCTACCCAATTATTTTTGTGAGATAGAGAGGGGGTAATAAGATTGTAAAACATAAGATTGTAACAAAAATCAGAAGATATTACTAAAATGAAAAAATTAAACTAAATATTTGAAGTTTTTTACATGATATTTTGGTAGGCAAGTGTATTTGTGGGAAAACGGCCATCGCCAAACCGTAATTGTTGCGTCTCGACATCTTGTCAACCTTCTCAACTTGTAATGGTGGTGGCCGGTAAATGACAAGTGTGGCCGAAAAACGACTTATCGTGGCCGGAAATTGCCAAGATCGCTCAAAATCAATGGTTTTACAATTTTTTCATAATTTAACTATAACACGCAATTCTACTCAGGATGGGGATCTTTGGAGGTGGGTGAGATCGCAAAATCGTAAGATTTTAAGATCTAGATCGAGATCTTGACAACCATGGTTTGTAATGACAGTGAGGAAATCTTCTAATTCATCCGTTTGTATAATTTGGATAGTGCCTTGTTGGTCTATATGGGGGATGCGGAATCAATTATATTCAACGGTGGAATTGGAAGAAATGAAGATATTGCGATGCAAGCAGAGGTATATCTCTTGGTATTGGTTGGGTGTTAATGTAAAGACCAAATCCATTTGTAGTTTTTATGTGTGGTAAGCTCCTTTTGATTTTTTAAAATAAGAGTTTTGTTGTATTTTGTTCCTTTTTGTAGGCGTTGGTGATTAGTTGTATAGGATTTTTCTCCTTGTAACGGGTTGGTGTACGTCTAATATACCGTTTAATGATAACATTGCTTATAAAAAAAACTATGTTTTCTCTCTCTTTTGTAGGACTTTGTTTGAAATTTCCTCCTCACTCTTTGCCTCAGTCTTTCAAAGTTAGATTCATTCTCTCTAAAGTAGAAAAGGATCTGCAATGGGAGGATGGACCAAACAAAGCATTTTGAGTTGTGACTTTTAGTTATTATGAATAGACCAATTAATGAGCATATATCAAAAGCGTGCAAAAGAAAAGAATGTGTTTTGGATATCCATGGCATAACTCCCAAGAATATGGCAATGTTTCACAGTTTGTTTATTGTATTTTTACTGCAAAAGTTTTCTAAAGTGTCATAAAAACCAATGGCATGCAATAGGAAACCTCTCTCTTGACGAGTAAAGAGTTTGTATATGAATTTCTAAAGAACTTTTGCTTTGTGGCCGCTTGAGCTTGATCTCTATTTACACTTTAAAATAAATTATATGCTTCATGTTTATAGTATGACTAACTAAAGAGGATGAAGATAACAGAACCACAATTTAAAACAAGAAAAAGATGCACGTGTAAGGATAACTGTTGTGAATTAGGATGTCTTTAAACAAAGTATAAACAGTTTCTTTATAGGCAAAAAAACACACAAAGGTCAGGGTTAATGAAAAACATGGATTGATTATAACTGTTATTCTTTACTTTCTCTATAAAACAGATTACAAGTACTCAAGAATAACAAATAACCCTCTCACCCTAATTAGGTTTTGTCACATCACACATACGATGAGAGACTAGTATGTTATTTATAATAAAACCTAACATAGTAAACTAATGGGTTTTTTAACAATTACCCATTACAAGCTAACTTAGGGTACAAACTAATTTAAACAATTGGATCCTTAGCACAAGGCCCAATCCGACAGCTACATATATACTAGAACACAATTCGACTACATCATGTAGGTCTTCGACAACAACATGTGAGCAGACTTCAAAGGCATGCTAAACTAGAGTTCGATCCAATATCTCACAAATCTCCACCTTGGATCTAACTCTAACATCAAGAAACATACTAGTTTTCTTCGTGCAGCTTTATCAACTGCATATAGTGGAAAAACTTGCAATTGGGCAACGTCTTGGTGATCATATCAGCAGCATTATGATCTGTCGAAACCTTCAGCACTTTGACTTCTCCACGCTCGATTACCCCTCTGACGAAATGCAGCCTCACATCAATGTGCTTGGTTCGCTCATGATAGGTTGAATTCTTCGACAGGTGTATTGCACTTTGACTATCACATCTAACAGTGATAACTCGACTTTGAAGTTTCAGCTCCTTTGCAAAACCTCCAAGCCATAATGCTTCCTTCACAGCTTCAGTTAAGACAATATATTCCGCTTCAGTGGTTGATAAGGAAACAACCTTCTGAAGAGTTGCTTTCCAACTGAATGTTCTGTCAAACTTAGTGAACCCATATCCAGAAATAGATTTTCTGGAATCCATACAACCTGCATAATCAGAGTCGACATATCCTTCAATTTCTGCTTTACTATCTTCACTCAAGGCTCCACCATAAATTAGGACTCTGTTCAGAGACCCATTTATGTACCTTAGAATCCACTTTAATGCTTTCCAGTGAGCCTTTCCAGGATTTGCCAAGTACATGCTTACAAGACTTATTGCATATGCTATGTCGGGTCTAGTACAGACCATAATATACATCAAAGAACCAACTATATTAGCATATGGAATGCTATTTATATAATCTCTTTCGACATCAATACTGGGACATTAATCGATACTCAACTTGAATTGAGGGTTTGTAGGAGTCACAACAGGCTTTGAATTCGACATACCATACTTTTCGAGAATCTTTCGTAGGTATGCCTCTTGAGATAAGCATAATTTCAACTGCTTTCTATCTCTTTGGATGTCAATCCCAAGAATCCTGGACACAGCTCACAGATCCTTCATTTCGAACTCTTTATTGTGTTCATCCTTCACCCTCATAACATCTTCAACATTGTTGCTTGCTATTAGAATATCATCCACATAAAGCAACAAAATAACAAATGAATTACCAAGTCGAAATCTGAAGTAAACACAGTGGTCAAACTGACTTCTGATGAAACTTATGCATGCCATGAACTTATCGAATCTCCTATTCCACTATCGAGGATATTGTTTCAGTCCATACAAAGATCTCTTCAGCTTGCACACATAATCTTCCTTCCCCCTTTCGACATACCCTTCAGGTTGCCTCATCAGGATGTTTCATCTAGATCAACATACAAGAACACAGTCTTCACATCCATATGTTCTAGTTCAAGGTCGAACTTCGCCATCGTGGCTAACAACATTCGAATGGATCTATGCTTTACAACAGGCGAGAATACATTATTGAAGTCGACACCTTCTTTCTGAGTGAACCCCCTAGCAACCAACCTTGCCTTGTATCTCTTTGATGTCATTCCTTCGATTCCTTCCTTAACTTTGAAAATCCATTTACATGTGTTGTTATCATGAAGAGATTTCATCTCATCATCCATGGCCTTCAGCCATTCAGTCTTCTTTCGACTCCTCATAACTTCCTTATAGTATCTAGGTTCTTCGTCAAGAACCTCACTTGCAGAGATTAAGGCATAAGCTATAAGATCTGCATACCTAAGTCTCTGAGGTGGCTTGATGACTCTCCTCGACCTGTCTCTTTCTAGCAGGTAGTCATTATCAGTATCCTCATCTTCGACAGTAGCTTCCGCTTCTTTTTCACACTACTACAAAACGCGTAAACAACAATGCCGTGGTCACCACGCTTATTCCCTACACCGTTGTGACATCTCTAAACTAAGGCGCTATGATAATATTATTGTTTTTTGATTAAAAATTATTTGTATATAACAACGGTTAAGGAGCCAATTGTTGTGATAACTTCAAGCTTTCATGGGTTCGAACCTCAGGGCCCTCATATATGTTATTCCTTTAATGTTAAGTGGTGCCTTTTCTTTTTTAATTATTTTTAAATAAAAAACTTAAAATTTTATGACAACGGTTCAAAAGTTCCACCGTTGTTAAGTTGCGCCTTTTCATTTTTATTTATTTTTAAATAAAAGACTTAAAAGTTTAAGACAACGGTTGAAGAGCCAACCGTTGTTAAGTCGCGCCTTTTCATTTTTAATTATTTTTAAAGAAAAAACTTTAAAGTTTATGACTACGGTTGATGATTACAACCGTTGTGATATATTTTATTCTTTATTTAAAACTTTTAATTGTTAATACTCTTACGTTTTTTTTATGAAATTTCACCATGAAAGTAATGTATCACTACGGTTGCATGTAATGGCCGTTGTGGTAGCGTGATAGTATTATACACTCCTAGTTAGCTTGTCTCTTCAGTATCCTTTATTACATTGCAAATTGTAACTAGACGAAACAATACACAATTTCAAACCAAACCTCAATGTTCAATACTGTGAAACATTACACGATTTCATCTAAAACACCATCGTTCCTACTTCAATGTGTATTTTCCATTGTCGTCATCATCTTCAACCAAGTTGACAAGACCATCACGATCAACCAAATTGTTACTGTCTAGAAGGAAAACAACAACAACATTGTTGTCACCACAAGTAAGGAAGACAACACCATCACCAACACCAACATCATTTACTTAGTCATCACGTTTAGGATACGTAAAATAATTTTCCCCATGCAACTATAGTAAACTTCATTTTCCATTGTTGTGGTTGTTTTTGTGTTTTTGTGTGCTTGATGTTTATGTTCTTGTTGTTCATGTTGTTGTTGTTGTTGTTTTTGAACTTAGATGTCGACCTTGTTGAGTTCTTCATCAGAAACTAGCGAAGAAACTCAAACAAATGAGAGGTTAGGTAATGATACTCAAACAATTGAAAGTCAAACGAAAAGATCACAAAGAGGTGTCACAATCATGCCCTAATTCACATCAGTCCGGAACTCATCAGGTGAAAAAATTCATATCCAATTTGATTTGTTGTACAGAGTAGTGGATTGTCAACACTACTCTACTTTTAAGAGTTATGTTTCATTCCTTGCACGTAGCAAGGTCAGTATATTGATTGATGATTGGAAACAAGTTGATAATAAGGTCAAAGAAAGCATATTGACTGACGTTAAGGTATTACAAACTATAATTTTCATATATCGCCGATATCAATATCTATAACTTCTAATACATACTTATATATTGATTTAAATGTAGTTGAATTTTGAGTTTACCGATAACTCAAATTTGAAAAAAAAAGTGGATATCATATGTTGGTACTCGTTGGAGGGGATTTAAAGCACAGCTCACGGCTGACTACATTAGGAGGACTAAGAGCGGTTTTTCTCATCCATGTATTCGATATAGTTTTATATCGAAGAAGTAATGGAAAAGGTTTGCAAAGATACGTCGTTCTGAGGAATTCAAGGTTAGTACTATTCTCATATAACCGATAATGTTATGCTAATGAGTTATAGATATTAATCATATATTTTTTTCACTATGTTCATAACAGGTTAAAGGCGAAGTCGGAATACTCAATAAGGCCTAGAACATGTACCCCCATAGATTGTCTCGTGAGTGTTATAGGAATCTTGAAAAGAAAAAAATGCTTGAAAGACAATCAGAAATAGGAGATGATTGCATCCCATCTCCACCTTCAAGACATGAGAAATGGAGAGGGCTCGATTAAGACCAGATGGAGAGTAGACCTCTGAGGCGTCAAGAGTAGTTGCCGAAAAAATTGTAAGTATGATTTGTGGTGCTTATGTTATTTTTTATTTAAATGCATTTGTAACAATATATGTAAGTTTCTCATGTTGTGTAGGATAAGTTGGTTGAGGCAGCCTGTGAAGGCACATTTGTTCCGTAAGCACGACATGACATATTATTAGAAGCTATCGGAACAGATGATCATGGTGGGCATGTCCGTGCTGGTGGATAAGGTGTCGGGTTGAGGTCATTCTTTTGGTCTCAAAGTAAAAAGACCGAAAACCCGGGTTTGACGAAATGAAATCGAAATCGTAATTTTATATATCCAACCAACACATGTATTTATACGACTTTTCGACCGTAAAAACATCGCTTTCTAAACCCTAAACCCTAAACCCTAATCCAAATGAAATCGCAATTTTATACTTGAAAGTTGCGGTGATAAATGAAACGTAACATCTCCCGCTAGAACATTGTCCACGTTTGGATTTATTCTATTATAGTCCTGAAGATGTAAGGGATTTTCTTGGTGGGTATAAGTGGCTGAACATCGGGATATTGCAAGTTTGGTACACGTAAGTATATATAGTTGAATATACATGTTATTATAGAACATTATCATTTATAGAACATCACCCCTAATTTATTATTTTTCTTTAACCATTTAGGTGCATTCACCGTCTTTGAATAGAGTTGAATAAATCGAGTACTTACGGAATCTTGAATCCAATGTTTATTCGTTGGGCTTTTAATGAACCAAAAGATATCTGAGAGTACTTGAGAACACGGTTAGATGAGGGAGGAAAAGAATGTTACTTAGCACCATTCCTCTGTTCGTAAGTATTTTTGGAGTTGATGTTTATGTATTCTATATTTAGTTTCGTTTTAGCAAATACCATTAACCTATATATGCTCTTGTTTATTCAATGGTCATTGGCAATTGATCATCATATCATTTAGGACGAATACGATAACTTTTCTGTGTTCCTTACATGATCCACTTGAAACCAAGATGAAAGATATGATTAATTCGTAAGTGTATGCTTAATTCATTTTCTGTTACATTGTAATTAGTTTATCATGTAATATGTTTAATTTAAATTCAATGTACAGTATTGTGGAGCAAGTGAATATGATGAACAATGTTAGAAGAAAGCCAAGATAGATCTGTAACGACCCTATTTTAATTATCTCCATTTTGTGTTAATTGTATTATTTTGTGGAGTCTTTTATTTTAATTGGGTGATAATTATTTTAATTGTGATATTGGTATGATAATATGTTATGTTTTCATATTATGTGATTTTACCGTTTTTGAGAGTTTGCGGGGAAAAATAGATATTATGTGAGAATATGAATTGTTAGATATTTTGAGTGAATAGTAATAGAAATAGAATATGATATTGTATTTGAGATATTTTAAGAAAAGAAATAAGAAAAGAAAGTATAAGAAAGAAATATAAAAGAAAGTTAGTAAGAAAAACATAAAGAGAGAAAAGTGAGAAAGAAGAGAAGAGAAGAACAAAGAGAAAAGTGTGGAAAATCACCAAGATCAATCTTTCGGAGTCGATTTAATCTGGTAAGGGTGTGAAATATTGTTATCCTAACTTTGGGTATGATTATGTATGTGTTTTGTGTGGATGTTTTGGTTGGTTTTCCATATGTTTCCGTTTATGCCGTATTTGACGAAATCGATAGAAACCGATGTTTTTACGGTCGAAAAGTCGTATAAATACATGTGTTGGTCGGATATATGTATGTGAGCTGCTGTTTAAAGTTTCATGAAGTTTGGTTATGTTTTGGTTAGTTTTCGTTATGTTTCCGTTGTTTTTTCCGTTTAGGTCGAGTTGTAGGAAATCGATAGAAATCGATGTTTTCACGGATGAATTTTGAAATAAATTACGTAGTTGTATCGAGTAAGGTTAGGTCATCGTATAGCGTGCTTTTTATTCAATTTGGTGATGTTTGAAAATTCTAGTTTTTGAAAGGTTGAAATTTAATCGAAAAATCGAACGTCGTAGAAATTTCGTTTATGTGTTCTAAATTGTTCTTATGTATTTGGTGGTTGCGCGTATATGTTTGTTTCGGTGAAAATGTTCGATTTAGTCGAGTTCTCGGGCATTTGGAAAAAGTTACAGCAAGGGTGCAATTGAGAAATCTGGTTTTTTGAGAAAAACAGAGTTATGCATCGATACATAACAGCCATGTATCAATACGAAATGGTTTATGTATCGATACATAACCCTTATGCATCGATACATACTGAAGAATTTTAAGAAAACAGAATTTTCACTACAGCATGCGTCGACACATGCGTGCTATGTATCGATACATGTTGCCTTTTTGCATCGATACATAAGCCTATGTATTGATACATACTGAGTTGTACCAGAAAATTCTGGTTTATCGGGGAAACTTCGGAAATTCATATCTTCTAAACCGTAAGTCGGTTTTGACCCCCGTTCGAAGCGTTGGGAAGCTAACGAGATGTTCTTTATAGGAAAAATGGTTTTGAGGTCTAAACCTGGTCCAATTGGAACAGTATTTTCGAACCATTTCGTAGTGTCAGGCCTCCGGTTTATGTTTTTGCGTTATGTTGAAATATACCTATCTTCTTCGTTGTTTATCGGATTTAAGTGTTCTTTATATCGAATCGAAGATGTGGATGAGTAATTTTTGATGATGATGGAAAATATTATTTTTAGCCGAATTTTGGCCGACTTTTCCGATTAAATGTAAAGTGCGGTTTGTTGTCGTTTGGCTTGATTGAGGTGAATGTGTATGGATTGTATGTGAAATGTATGAGATAAATGCATGACTATATTGTGAATATGTATGCATTTCAAGAGTGTCATGAGTCATGTTGTATGTGAAACATCATGATGTGCATTCTTGCATTGAGGGGTTCTAAGATGAATCCGTTGTAACGTCGTGAGCCTATGTGAAAGGTGTGAGCGATGATTACAAACGATTGTGAGCCTATGTGACAGGTGTGAGCAGTCGGGTTGTGAGCCTATTTGATAGGTGTGAGAAATCCATAAACCTTGTGAGCCTATGTGATAGGTGTGAGCAATGGGTGAACGTCGTGAGCCTATGTGATAGGTGTGAGCGAATGGTTCCAACAAGTTCTTCAATTGAACTTGAGATGAAATGAGTCGGTACCGCATTGCATCTGCATAGAGTTGCGAGTCGGTCTCTATGATTTGCATTGGTCATCTTTGTATATGTGCATTGATGAATGAACATGAATATATGTATTTATGTTGAATGATAAGCATTGTGATGAATATGTTTGGTTTTGTATATATATATATATGCCTTGCGATGTATATTGAGTAAGATGTGATGAATGGCGATAAGAGTTGTATCTTTGTAATGATACATTGGTGAATAAACATGTATGTGTGTTATGTTGAATGAATGGTGATGAATTGAGATGTGTTGGGGATACATGTATTTGAGCATGAATGAATATGCCTATGTGAAGGATGCGTTAATTACGGATTGTTATGCCGTGTATTTGATTTATGGTATATGCTTGGTGTTATATGTATATATATATGCATAGTGATGAGTTGTGGTGAGAATGTGGTATATGTGTATTATATGTTGAGATATATAATTATATGCAACGTTATTATGATAATATTTCTCACCCTTCTGCTGTTTTATAATGCTCTACGAGGCATTGCAGAGTAGGCTTGCTGGCGGTCTTTTTGTGAAGCGTGGCTTTATGTCCGTGTTAGTCGGTTGGCTCTGATATGTAGCACCGGGTAGCTAGGATGCTTTTGATTTCCTTTTTGGGATACATTTGCATATGTATCTGGTTGATGACTATGTGTATATACCATGACTGATGTTGATGAATCATACTGGTTGATATATGTATATATATGATGTTTATATATGTGGTTGTTATTCAATGTTTAGTTGTTCCGCTTTTGTGCTAAATATTGAAATATGGGTGTAAGGACGTAGATTCCTTGATTGATAGGTTACCCCACTGTTGCATATCTTATGAGCAGGTGTTGTATGTGTTTTAATTTCATGCATAATGTGACATTCTCTTTTTATGCCGTAGTTACAATTATACTCTGATGAAATTCTCAATACGTGCCTAAATGATTTAATTAATTATTTGGGGGTATTGAAAGGGGTGTTACATTAAGTGGTATCAGAGCCTGGTTGAGTCAGTTGTGTCTGTCATGTGGTTGTGTTGGTTAACTGTTGTTTACCTTGTTGTCATTTTTGGGAACAATCAGATATGGCTGGTAGAAACGATGTTGCTATGGCTGCTGCTATGGAAGCAATGGCTAGGGCTGGGCAGGGTGCATCGAATGTGAGTGCTAATGATGAGTTCAGAAAGAATCAACCACCGGTCTTCAAAGGAAGATTTGATCCCGATGGTGCTCAACTTTGGTTGAAAGAAATTGAAAGAATTTTCAGGGTTATGGATTGTGCTGAAGAGAATAAGGTGAGGCTTGGATCTCACATGCTGAAGGAAGAAGCCGACGATTGGTGGGTCGGTATGCGTCAAATTCTTGAGGTGGATAATGAAGAGATAACTTGGGAATTGTTTCGCACCCAGTTCTTGGTGAAGTATTATCCTAAAATTGTGAAAGGAAAGAAGGAGATGGAGTTTCTTGAACTGAAACAAGGTAGTATGTCTGTGGTGGACTATACTGCTAAGTTTGTGGAATTAGTTCAATTTCATTCTCATTATGCTGCGATTACTGCTGAGTTCTCAAAGTGTATTAAATATGAGAATGGTTTACGTCCCGAGATTAAGCAAGCTGTGGGATATCAATGGATACGAAGGTTGGCAGATTTGACGGAATGTTGTAGAATCTTCGAGGAAGATAGTAAGGCTCGTTCTACACATTACAAAAGTTTGAATGAGAGGAAGGGGAAGCAACAAGCTAGGAGTGGACCTTACGTGACACCCGTTGATAAGGGCAAGCATGAGGGAAACTTTGATAAGAAATATGGAGGAGGAGGTTCCGGTTCCATTAAGTGTTACAAATGTGGTGAAGTGGGACATAAATCCGTGGAGTGCAGAAATACTGCATTGAAGTGTTCTAACTGTGGACGTATGGGGCATTCTGTTGCCGATTGTAGAAAGAATTTGGTGAAATGCTATAATTGTGGAAAAGCGGGTCACATTAGTACTAGGTGTACTAACCAGAAACAAGCTCAAGCGGGCGGAAAATTGTTTGCATTAGCGGGGTTAGACACTACTAGTGCAGATCGTATGGATAAAGGTATATGTTTTATTAATAGTACGCCTTTAGCTGTTATTATTGATATGGGAGCGACTCATTCATTTATTTTCCATGAGTGCGCTAAGTGTTTGAATTTGTTTATGACTGCTTCGGGGTCGGTAACTATGTCCTTGTTGTGTGTTTGTCGATGTTGTTTATTCCTTAGTATGTGATAGGTGTGTGGAACACTATCAGTGCTCTCTGGTTTTTCTAATCCTTTATATTTAGGATTGAGAATGAGATAAGTGGGGGAGAAGCTGGTACTTCTCCAAGTGACTTCAGGTGTAGAGCGTTGGCTCAGTGTGTTGTGAATTGCAAGATTATAAGTGTGGTTTCTGGTTCAGGAAGGAAATGCGGAGGTAAGGATTATGTCAACTAAGGAATTGTGCCTTAGGTAGTTTTATGTATAGGATGTAAGGAATGCTATTATCGTTTGGTGGAGACGGTTTATGCCTCATCATGATTGTCGGCTGTCTATTGGCAAATTGAGGAACTGATCACCCTTAATCTCTTGTTGATAGCAGACGGAAATTATGTTGGATGGAGTAGACGTGTCTTTCCAGCTTGATGGTATGTTTGGTGAATGGTTTTGGAGTATGGGAATTATATCTTCATACTTATTTGGATAAGTTTGCAGTGGTGTCCTTTAAGGATATTTTGATCGATTATAAAATCAGAGGAAGAACATGTAGGGCGTTGAAGATTGAGTCGCAAGTGTTGAAAAGAGATGAAGCTTTAAGTTAAGTTGTCAAGAGTGGATTTTGGTTGATAAAGACGAGTTTTCTTGGTCAAGGGGAATAAGTATGAGACAACATTGATGGTTGGGATTCCAAAACGAGTTATAAATTTGAATTGGATTATTCTTTGAGAAGAATTAATGTCGTTCCAGATGAGTTAAGTTGAAGGCCTTTGCATATGTATGTTTGGATGGTCAGAGAATTAGAATTGTTTGAACAATTCAGAGGCTTGTGGCCGGTGTGTAAGCTACTGCAGAATAGTGTGAGGTTGTGTATATAACCAGTGAACTATGACTTTCTGGTGAATAGTAGGAAGAGTCAAATGTTGAATATGAATTGGTGGTTTTGTTAGTCGCGAGTAATCGGAGTGCACAACGGAAGTGTGGAATTGTTGTATTGGTTATTGTGAGACAAGGATGCAGGTATTCTGGTTTTGTGGATGTTGTTGAGGTAATGTTGTGTCTTGGAACTTTATGTTCTTGCCTGTGTTGTTGCCTCGTTTCCATGGTGATGGTGCGAGTGCGAGTAGCCAATTCCTCTGTTTGGGGATTAGGAGAGTGTTACCTATGGTGTTGGTAACGATCTTGTTGTGTTCGAGTTCAAGAGTGAACTTAGGTGTTTGTATCTTGGTTATCCTTTGAGTTGGTCGTCAAGTGCATTGTATGGGCATTGCATCTTGTCTTGGTTGTCGTGGTCGTTGTCTTGTCATTGTTGTTGTTGTTAGTGTGCTGCTTTGTTGTTTGTGTTATTTGTGGTGTGCCTTTTGTTGGCATGATAGTTGGTTGGTCGGATACTAGAGCCGTATCCGGGGTTGTTCGTGCTTAGCATATTTTCGAGGACGAAAATGTCTAAGTGGGGGAGAGTTGTAACGACCCGATTTTAATTATCTCCATTTTGTGTTAATTGTATTATTTTGTGGAGTCTTTTATTTTAATTGGGTGATAATTATTTTAATTGTGATATTGGTATGATAACATGTTATGTTTTCATATTATGTGATTTTACCGTTTTTGAGAGTTTGTGGGGAAAAATAGATATTATGTGAGAATATGAATTGTTAGATATTTTGAGTGAATAGTAATAGAAATAGAATATGATATTGTATTTGAGATATTTTAAGTAAAGAAATAAGAAAAGAAAGTATAAGAAAGAAATAGAAAAGAAAGTTAGTAAGAACAACATAAAGAGAGAAAAGTGAGAAAGAAGAGAAGAGAAGAACAAAGAGAAAAGTGTGGAAAATCACCAAGATCAATCTTTCAGAGTCGATTTAATCGGGTAAGGGTGTGAAATATTGTTATCCTAACTTTGGGTATGATTATGTATGTGTTTTGTGTGGATGTTTTGGTTGGTTTTCCATATGTTTCCGTTTATGCCGTATTTGACGAAATCGATAGAAACCGATGTTTTTACGGTCGAAAAGTCGTATAAATGCATGTGTTGGTTGGCTATATGTATGTGAGCTGCTGTTTAAAGTTTCATGAAGTTTGGTTATGTTTTGGTTAGTTTTCGTTATGTTTCCGTTGTTTTTTCCGTTTAAGTCGAATTGTAGGAAATCGATAGAAATCGATGTTTTCACGGATGAATTTTGAAATAAATTATGTAGTTGTATCGAGTGAGGTTAGGCCATCGTATAGCGTGCTTTTTATTCGATTTGGTGATGTTTGAAAATTCTAGTTTTTGAAAGGTTGAAATTTAATCGAAAAATCGAACGTCGTTGAAATTCCGTTTATGTGTTCTAAATTGTTCTTATGTATTTGGTGGTTGCGCGTATATGTTTGTTTCGGTGAAAATGTTCGATTTAGTTGAGTTCTCGGGCATTTGGAAAAAGTTACAGCAAGGGTGCAATTGAGAAATCTGGTTTTTTGAGAAAAACAGAGTTATGCATCGATACATAACAGCCATGTATCAATACGAAATGGTTTATGTATCGATACATAACCCTTATGCATCGATACATACTGAAGAATTTTAAGAAAACAGAATTTTCACGACAGCATGCGTCGACACATGCGTGCTATGTATCGATACATGTTGCCTTTTTGCATCGATACATAAGCCTATGTATTGATACATACTGAGTTGTACCAGAAAATTCTGGTTTATCGGGGAAACTTCGGAAATTCATATCTTCTAAACCGTAAGTCGGTTTTGACCCCCGTTCGAAGCGTTGGGAAGCTAACGAGATGTTCTTTCTAGGAAAAATGGTTTTGAGGTCTAAACCTGGTCCAATTGGAACAGTATTTTCGAACCGTTTCGTAGTGTCGGGCTTTCGGTTTATGTTTTTGCGTTATGTTGAAATATACCTATCTTCTTCGTTGTTTATCGGATTTAAGTGTTCTTTATATCGAATCGAAGCTGTGGATGAGTATTTTTTGATGATGATGGAAAATATTATTTTTAGCCGACTTTTGGCCGACTTTTCCGATTAAATGTAAAGTGCGGTTTGTTGTCGTTTGGCTTGATTGAGGTGAATGTGTATGGATTGTATGTGATATGTATGAGATAAATGCATGACTATATTGTGAATATGTATGCATTTCAAGAGTGTCATGAGTCATGTTGTATGTGAAACATCATGATGTGCATTCTTGCATTGAGGGGTTCTAAGATGAATCCGTTGTAACGTCGTGAGCCTATGTGAAAGGTGTGAGCGATGATTACAAACGATTGTGAGCCTATGTGACAGGTGTGAGCAGTCGGGTTGTGAGCCTATGTGATAGGTGTGAGCAATCCATAAACCTTGTGAGCCTATGTGATAGGTGTGAGCAATGGGTGAACGTCGTGAGCCTATGTGATAGGTGTGAGCGAATGGTTCCAACAAGTTCTTCAATTGAACTTGAGATGAAATGAGTCGGTACCGCATTGCATCTGCATAGAGTCGCGAGTCGGTCTCTATGATTTGCATTGGTCATCTTTGTATATGTGCATTGATGAATGAACATGAATATATGTATTTATGTTGAATGATAAGCATTGTGATGAATATGTTTGGTTTTGTATATATATATATATGCCTTGCGATGTATATTGAGTAAGATGTGATGAATGGCGATAAGAGTTGTATCTTTGTAATGATACATTGGTGAATAAACATGTATGTGTGTTATGTTGAATGAATGGTGATGAATTGAGATGTATTGGGGATACATGTATTTGAGCATGAATAAATATGCCTATGTGAAGGATGCGATAATTACGGATTGTTATGCCGTGTATTTGATTTATGGTATATGCTTGGTGTTATATGTATATATATATATATATGCATAGTGATGAGTTGTGGTGAGAATGTGGTATATGTGTATTATATGTTGAGATATATAATTATATACAACGTTATTATGATAATATTTCTCACCCTTCTACTATTTTATAATGCTCTATGAGGCATTGCAGAGTAGGCTTGCTGGCGGTCTTTTTGTGAAGCGTGGCTTTATGTCCGTGTTAGTCGGTTGGCTCTGATATGTAGCACCGGGTAGCTAGGATGCTTTTGATTTCCTTTTTGGGATACATTTGCATATGTATCTGGTTGATGACTATGTGTATATACCATGACTGATGTTGATGAATCATACTGGTTGATATATGTATATATATGATGTTTATATATGTGGTTGTTATTTAATGTTTAGTTGTTCCGCTTTTGTGCTAAATATTGAAATGTGGGTGTAAGGACGTAGATTCCTTGATTGATAAGTTACCCCACTGTTGCATATCTTATGAGCAGGTGTTGTATGTGTTTTAATTTGATGCATAATGTGACATTCTCTTTTTATGCCGTAGTTACAATTATACTCTGATGAAATTCTCAATACGTGCCTAAATGATTTAATTGATTATTTGGGGGTATAGAAAGGGGTGTTACAGGATCTGTCCTAAAGTAAGTGGCATGATTATGTTTCTTTCATTTACATTCATGTCTGGTTGAATTCATGTGATTTTTGCTTAAATTTGTAGACAAGGAAACAACCTGAGAATTACGAGTGTGGTTATTATGTCATGAAACACATGTTAAACATTGTCCTTGTCGGCATTGTTGATTAATGGGATAAGGTATACATGTCATAAAAGGTTTACATACATTAATATATAAGTTGACTATTGAATTATTATCATACATGTTATTGCCTCTTTCTAATGTAGATGTTTAACGACGAAACCGCATTCCCCGTTGAGGACTTTGTAGATCTTCGTAAACATTGGGCATTGATAAGTATCTGGTTGTAAATGAATTTTAGATCAATTTTCTGCATTTTTAAGCTCTTTTCCAAATGCCTGATTGCGAAACAGCTTAGTTTTAAGTGATTTTTGAATCAATGTCTATTTTTGGTCCCTTTGATGTTTTTATTAGTTTTGCAGCATTTTTCGTAAAAGGGACGCGGCAAAACTCGGAAGAAAACAAGATGAAACGAGCAAAGTCGCGTGTCTGCAACAAACAGTACATTTGCCATGCGAATGGGTGGCGGAAGGAAAGATTCACCAGGTGAATGCCTGGCGAGTCAGCTGGCGAGTGAAATTCTTAATTCCAGTAGCTTCTGGAAGTGCTTCGCTGGAAGATTCGCCAGGCGAAGGTGTGGCGAAAGGGATTGTCTTGGCGAGGCTGGAATTCTCCTGGCGAATGCAAGATTTTTTCCCAGATTTCTCTGAACTGTTCTGTCGCATGGGCTGTACTTAAAGGTTTCGCCAGGCGAATTTTGTAGCTCGCCTGGCGAATTTGTCTGGACAGAAAGTGGTATTTAGGGTGTTTGTTTGATATTTTTGAGGGATATTGTCACATCTTACCGGATATTGTCCTCCGATTGTGGAAGAGGTAAACTATGCTGGAAACCAAAATCAAGGATACCAACCTCGACCTCCTTACCAACAAGGCAACCAAGGTTACCAACCTAGAGGTAATCAAGGCTATCAACAACCGTGGAGACCTCAAGAAGCCGGACCTTCGAATCGTTAACAATACCAAAATTATAATCAACCTCCACAAATTCCGGTTGGAAATACAAAACTGGAGGACACTCTCACGCAATTTATGCAAATGTCAATGTCAAATCAGAAGAATACCGATGCGGCCATAAAGAATCTTGAAATGCAAGTCGGACAATTATCAAAGCAATTGGCCGAGCAACAAATAGGAACTTTTACGGCAAATACTCTACCAAATCCAAAAGAGCATTGTAAGGCTATTCTAACAAGAAGTGGAAGAGAGATTGACATGGGCATAGGTGAAGTTGTAGTGGAGGAGGATGTAGTTGAAAAAGAAAAAAATAGTGATGAGATTGAAGTAGAAAATAATGTTGAGGGTGATTTAGTTGAAAATGAAATGGAAAAAAGTGAGGAAGAAGAAAAAAGAAAGGGAGAAGAAAAATTGAAAAAACTAGGAAGGGGAAGGTATTGTTGAATAATATCCTGATCCAACATTTGCCATATCCTCATGCTCCTTCAAAGAAAGATAGTGCGAGGCACTATGCTCGGTTTATGGATATTTTCAAATAATTGCAAATAAACATTCCATTTTCCGAGGCTTTGGAGAAAATGCCAAAATATGCAAAATTTATGAAGGATATTCTCACAAAAAAGAATAGGTTTACGGATCAAGAGACTATCATGGTGGATGCTAGTTGTAGCTCTATCATTCAACGTACTCTCCCGAGGAAAGAAAGTGATCCGGGACGAGTCACCTTGCCGGTTACAATAGGAAATATCTATTTGGGCAACGGGTTGATCAATTTAGGCTCTAGTATCCATTTTATACCTTTGTCTATTGTGAAATGGTTGGGACAGATGGAATTGAGATCCATTCAAATGACATTGTACTTACCGATAAATCCACTACCCGTCCTCACGGTGTAGCGGAAGATGTATTGGTTAAAGTGGACAAATTCTTATTTCCCATCGACTTTGTGGTAATTGAAATGGAGGAAGATGAAGACGCACCATTGATTCTTGGAAGACCTTTTATAAAAACTGCTAGAATGGCAATTGATATGGACGACGGTCTTATGAAGGTTAGAGTCGAAGATGAGGAGGTTTGTTTCAATCTATTTGAGGCCATGAAACACAAGAATGACAAAGGCGATTGTTTTAGAATAGACGCAACGGAAGAAGCAATAATGGATGTCACAAAGCAAGTTCATGTAGTGTCTCCTTTGCAAAGAGCTCTTGATGATTCCTTTGAGGTATTTTCCGATGAAGAAGAAAGGGAACTTGAAGAGTGTTTGAGGGAACTTGAATCTTTGGATGAGTTACAACCTTGGGAATGTGAAGAGGAAGTGTTAAAGAAAGAAGTGAGTGAGGAGAAATCTAAACTTGAATTGAAGGTTTTGCCTTCCAATTTGAAATATGCTTTCCTTGATGACGGTTGTACCAAACCGGTTATCATTAGCAACATTTTATTTGACAATGAGGAAACCCGGTTAATTCAAGTTTTAAAGAAAAATCAAGAAGCAATGGGATGGAATCTTTCCGACCTCAAAGGAATAAGTCCCTCTTATTGTATGCATCGAATATTCATGGAAGAGGATTTTAAACCAGTCGCTCAACCGCAACGCCGTTTGAATCCAACGATGAAAGAAGGAGGAATGACCGTGATCCGAAATGAAAAAATGAGTTGATTCCGACAAGAACGGTAACGGGTTGGAGGATGTGCTTAGATTATAGGAGGCTAAACACCGCTACAAGAAAAGACCATTTTCCGATCTTATTGAAAAAACGATGGAGGTATTCATGGACGACTTCTCCGTGTTCGGAGCGTCATTATAGCCTATAGTTTAGTTTTAGGTCTTGCACTTCAAAAAATCAGTTTTAGGGAAAATCGTCTCCTATTTTAGATCTGTTCCGTGCATCTGAAGCAGAAAAACCCCAAATTCATCTTTTTTCTATTTTTAATGATTTTTTTTACTGTTTTCATAGTCTCAAAAAATTCCAAAAAAAATTTCAAAATTCTTATTTTACCTAATTAGATTAAATTTTGTGTTTTTAGATTTTTCTGAATTTATTTTAGTCATGTTACTTCTTTCCTATTTTTTCAAAATGCTGACAGACCTTTCACCAGGGTTATTTAAACAACCGTCATTATAGGTAGCGTTTTTTACTTATTTTTTCAAAATGCTGACAGACATTTTACCATGGATAATTTAAACCAACCGTCATTATAGATAGCGTATTGTCATGGGTTCAAGTCCCCGCACCAGCATTTTTGGTTTTTTACTTATTGTTTCTAGTCTCATTACCAACATTATAAGTGACACACATATTGAGTTTATTCACTATCCTTAAACAAATCTTGACCGTCCATTTAGTGATTATCAACGGCCAAAACACTACTATTAGTGATCCGCGTGAAACCTAAAACTTAAACGAACTACATCTTCTACCTCCAAACATCATCTTTCATTTACGATACTCTATTTCTCCACTAAGGCAAATTTCAGAACTCGAGTTAGCAATGTTAGTTGTTGGTGTTCCTTTTTAATTATTGTTGTTCTTTTTTATTCTTGTTGTTCTTTTTTATTATTGTTGTTCTTGTTGTTATTATTGTTATTATTGTTGTTGTTGTTGTTGTTATTGTTGTTATTATTGTTATTATTGTTGTTGTTGTTGTTGTTGTTGTTCTTGTTCTTGTTCTTGTTCTTGTTCTTGTTCTTGTTGTTGTTGTTGTTGTTGTTGTTGTTGTTGTTGTTGTTGTTGTTGTTGTTGTTGTTGTTGTTGTTGTTGTTGTTGTTATTGTTGTTGTTCTTATTGTTGTTCTTTATGTTCTTGCTGTTGTTCTTGTTCTTATTGTTGTTCTTGATGTTCTTGTTATTCTAATGCTGCAATTTTTTTTATTTTATTAAAAGACATACAACAACGAGTATTTAAAATTACCGTCATTATAGGTAGTCTACAACAACGGTGTTTTAAAATAATCGTCATTATAGGTAGTTCTAATGCTGTATTTTTTTATTTTATTAAAAGGCATACAATAACGGGTATTTAAAATAACCGTCATTATAGGTAGCGCGTTTTCTAGTTTATTACAACGGTTACTGGGCCGTGATTGTAAGTATCATATATACAACGACACTCTACATAACAACGCATGCGCCCGCGTCATTATATATCTTTCCCAACCGTTATTAAATGGGTTTTCCGTAGTAGTGATTGTATATCATGTACTCCTTGTTATCTATTCTGCTAAACATATTATTTAGTAGTTTAGAAAGAAAGTATCTTATTGTGTGCTTGAGCATCAAAGTCTCTTGCTGTGTGCTTGAGTCAAGTAAGTTTCTTGTTGTGTGATTGAGCATTGAAGCCTTGATCAAATTGTTGATTAAGCAGGAAAGTCTTAAACTCTTGAGTTTAAGCAACTAGTCTTTGATCCAAGGGATCTTAGCAGGAAGTATTGAATCTGTGGGATTTAAGCAAGAAATTCTTGGACTGTGAGTCTGAGCAGAAAGTCTTGTACTTGAGGGTATAAGCAAGGAAGTCTTGAATCCTTGCGATTTAAGAAAGAAAGTCTTGGACTGTGAGTCTAAGGAGGAAGTCTTGTACTTGAGTGTATAAGAAAAAAAGTCTTGAATCCGTGGGATTTAAGCAAGAAAGTCTTAGGATTTGAGGATCTAACTAGGAAGTCTCAATCAGGTGCTGGTTAAGCAAGTAAGTCTTATGCTGTAGGTCTGAAGCAAAGAAAATTCTTATGCTCGAGGGCATAAGAAATTGTAAGCAGTTTTGATTAAAGTGGAAAATCTCTTGTGCTGCAAGGGAACTAGACTACTCTCGGTTTGAGAGGAACCAGGATAAATTTTCTGTGTTCACTTGTCATCTACTTTCTTCATATTATTATTCTGCTGCATTCATATCATCAAAATCTGAAGTGTTGTTTAGAATCTAAACTCTGTTCAGAAGCAACGCAAATTAGAGAACACAATTCAACCCCCACACTTCTTGTGTATTTTTCTCACCTTAAAAAAGTTCACCAGATCTTAGAACTTAGTAACATACTCAACAACTATCATATTTCCCTACTTTAGCTCGAGGAACTCGATTTTATAATTATTGTGAACATATTATGGAAAATACTTCTCTAAAAATTCATCCTTGAACACGACCCAAGTAATCTCGGCACCAATAGCCTCCAGTCTCTGAAACACATTATCCCACCAGTCTTTGCACTCCTATGATAAAATATGTATACCGAACTGCACTTTTACAATTTCAGTGCAAGCCATCACTCGAAAAATATTCTCAATCTCTCTGAGCCATGTCTATGTACCCGCAAGACCATATCTGTACTTGAAGGTTGGCAGATTGTTTCGATGAAATTTTCCCAATCCATAGAGTTCATCGCCAACTTGATTCAGCTAGCCTTGTAGCGCCTGAGCCATCGCTTTCAAAACATCAGCGATCACTTGATCGTTTCTTCCTCATGCCATATTTTTGCACACTAGTACATAACCATTAGAAGAAACAATGCATCGATAATCTTCACACACATGTTAGATACTAAGGAACAATTTAAGGTGTCACATCGACAACCCAACAACAAATTTCAAACATATATCAACATGTAGCATAATTAACATACAAACAACTTCAAATTAAGCTTCACCAATGAAGTATTACACTTTGAAACACCAAATTCAACATTAACTAAAAACACAACAAATGTGCCATTCCTGATGTTACAAGATTAGAGCACTAAAACTACTAATATAACACCATAAACCTCGAAACTTATATAAAAAGAATTACTAAAAAATTTACGGTGTTACCTCGACAACCTAAAAACAACTTTTAAACATATATAAACATGAAGCGGAATTAACATACAAACAACTTCAAATTAAGCTTTAAAAATAAAGTATTAAACTTTAAAACAACAGATCAACATTAACTCAAAACACAACAAACTCCTCATTCCCGATGTTACAAGATCAAAGCAATAATACCATTGAATGCAATAAAGATAAATAAAATGAAGAATTGCTCCAATGAGCCATCTTCCACATATAACAACAACTTTACTCCTGATTATCTTCCAGATGTCCATGGTGGACAACATTAAGCAAAAGGGGCGAGAAATAAACTTCAATATAAATAGTGTAAAGAATGCAAAGGTGGAGAAACCCACAATGTGTCACACTTTCAATACAGAACCAACATCACCACAATCTCACGCTTATTCAACAACGATTTTAACGTATGTATGCAATGCAACTCACGACACAAAGAGACTATGCATATGGTACCAACTAAACATTTGGTTCTTGTAGCAACCGAGTCCCATCTTCTTAACCCTTGAGCTCCCCTTATGAGCTCCAAATCCTCTTTTGAGCTTGGGACAAGCCACTAGTTCCCCCTTCTGAACTTGCGAACATTGTAAGAATAAGTTATGTTCTACATCTACATATGTTTAAGTTTTTTTGATAACAAAGTTTAGAGAACAATTTTGTACTATGATTATGTTTATTTAATGCGCAGGAAAAAGAAAAGAGATTCTGACTCTGAAGTAGTCAAATCAGAATACAGTTGAAGTCTGAAGAAAGCTTAAGCAAATTCTAAAGTACAAACACACTCTGAACAAAAGGAAGAATACAAAAGTGTGGTCAAAGCAAAGTCAAGGAACTGGTTCATCAAAGTCAACACTCCTCCAAGGAATTATTTATAATTTTTTTTACAAAAGACTCTGATAGGTCAAGCCTTTAAACTTTCTCAAGCTTCAACATCTCTTATATGAAGCCTTTGACTAGAAGTCAGAAGACAAAGGAAATGTTTCTCTAACAGTCTAAGCATCTGAACAAACTAGCAAATGCTTCTACATTTCTTGTTCTGATTTACTCTCACTACTACAAAATACACCTTTGGTAACACTAATACTACCACAGTTAGGATTTCCAGCGTTGTAATATCGCAAACTGGATGTGCAAGATATATTTTTTATTTTTTTGAAAGTTATTTAATCACAGTTGAGGTAACCAACCGTGGAGATAAAGTAAATGTTACAAGCTTCGAATCCTAGCTAGTACATTTTATTTCCATTTTTGCTATTACAAAAAGCGTGTGTCACTTAAGTTCATAAATAAATAAAAAATTGAAAACTATTTAACCACTGTTTTAATATTCAGCCGTTGTAATATGACTGTACAACCTTTGATCTTCCCAAAAGAGAGAAACGACTACAATGATGATTGAAATTTTTATTCATTTCTCAAGACAGTCATAAGTCATTCAAGAATATTAACCATTAGAAGTAATCATTGCAAGTATTAAATCATCAAATGTTTCATCTTCAACCTCTTCTATAAATGTACACTTTCATATAATGAATTTCCACTTCTTCAAACTATTCTTCTTAACTTCCATGCTATAACAACATGAGTTCTCCATCTCAGAATGCTAAGATAAATAGCTCAACATAAGTCACTTTTGAGAACCAAACAACCACCACAGTACAACATCATTAGCAGACAACCGAGGAGGTCCAACCATCTTCCTTGACTACTGTCAAGGATGCGCTGAGGTTGAGGAAGACCAAGAAGAAGAAGATGCTGATGAAGAATAAGAAGAAGAGAAAGGTGTCGAGGAAGACTTCTTACTACAACTCAGATGAGGGTAGTGAGGAGCGAGTCATAGATTGATAAGATTCCTTTAGTGTAAGGGGATATTGTTCCATTCTAGACAAAATTATGTAATGAAAAAATTATGTTTTATGTAGTCTTCCCACCTTAATAGAATTTCTTTATTTTTGTTTTATATAATATTTCCTTTATATACTATTTCCTTTATATGCTCTTTCCTTTTTACAAAAAAAATAGTACACGACCAACAAAAATAATAACAACAACAACAATAATGAACAATAACAAAAACAACATTAAATAACTCTCTCACCATTAAGTTCTTAAATTAATAAAATATTGAAAGTTATTTAACCACGGCTTTACTATATAATCGTTGTTAAATTTGAAAATTGCATCACGATTTTTCTATGCCAACCGTGACGAAAAGTGATATTTTTTAGTATATAATCGAAAGTATCTATCGTTCAGTACATAACAACCATTTCTCTCAGCATAAAACTCGAACATATTTCACTCTTTTCTCTCTCATAACATAACCCTAACATCCATGTCACTCTTTAAACATACTTCAACCTTCATATTCGTCTTCACCTATCGCTACCTTGAGTTTTGAGGTTTGTTCATTAAACTTATGCTTTGATTTCGTTTACCTTTCTTGTTAAAAATGGGTTCTCATATTTTCATTTGGTGAATGTGCTCATTTTTTTCAGATTCGTCTTCACCACCTTAACAAAGCGCATACTTTGGCTATGGTACATATGGTTTGTGTTGCTATTAAGAAAAAATACAACAAGTATGAAGCTATTGTATAAACTTCATTCACCTTGTACTTCTTCTTGATAGCATCATAAACTAGATGTACTTCATAATTTCTTCCACTTCCACAATTAGTTTCAAAAAAGGTGTGTTCTTGAAACATTTTATAATATCTTCTACTGTTGTATGTTGTTATTGATTAATATTCTCAGAACTTCAAGAATGGTTGAATTTTCATATTATATACTTCTTCATCAATTTGAATGGTTGTATGTTGCTGTGAGGTTTATTAAAAAAACAAGTAATCTACATATTATATAATAAACTCTGGGTACTTTCAACAATGGTTATTTATTTTAACCGTGATGAAATGTTATTTACCTAAATATATATACCACAACGGTTGATGCAAGTAACCGTTGTGGTAGGTAGCGCAAGTCCTGCCTTACTATCACGGTCTTGCGACCATGGAGGAAATCATCATACATACAATCACCCCTTACCTCACAACGGTTGGTCAGGAGTTATGGTATCCTTTTTTCAACCGTTGTGGTATGTCTTTTCCGTATTAGTGTCTAGACTCTGATACTTTCAAGCCTCACTCAGAATAGACTTTGTAGTAAACATTATCTAGGCTCTCGACTCTGATCAAACTTCACTCCATCTCTTATTTGAAGTTTCTGATTATGACAATAAATTATATTTAAAAGAAAATATAATTTAAAAGGGATATGCTTAAAAATACGGACATGTCATATCTTCAAAAGACCATACTCTGTACTACAATATCTTCTCGCGTCCCATAATCACTTACTCTCTGCTACTGGCGCCGATAAATTGTTGCATATGAAATGACCTTCATAAAACTAGTAATTTAATGACTATTTCTTACCTTCTCTACCAACATATCTATTATTCATCCTTAACGATAACATTTTATATCTATTAAAGGAGGACTTGGAAGATTAGAAAAGTGTGAGAGAGATGTAGAGAAAAAACATGAACCTAAGCATGGAAAACTACCATAGGTGAGTGAAAGAAAAGTAAGTATTCTCAAATAATATACAGACACTTAGAGTGGTCTCAGAAAATGGGTAGACACAAGATGTGTTCTCAATCCATAAACACAATGAGGAAAACACTTCACTGATCTGGAGCTAAACAATGTAGAGGCACAAGGAGTTTTCCCATACACTAAAGGATCAACAACAAAAGCAAAACAAAGAAGAATATATGAGTAAAAGCAAGAAATAAGATAAGCAAAACACTTAGAGCTCAACATTTCATATATCACCTAAGTGTACATTCTGATTGTAAATTTGTGTATTCTTTTTAAATAAGAATCACACCTATAAACAAAAATTGTTATAACCCAGTTGGTTATATGCCTCAAATGACCAGGTTGGTTGGTCTCTTGACATGTCAGTGATAGACAGTCGTTGAGGGAGAAATCTTCTTAAGCGACCGGTTAGGTCAGGTCTTAAGGAATCAATGATTGTTGGGGTTTCTTAAGCGACCGGGTAGGTCAAGATATTAAAGAATCAGTGACAGATTGTCATTACATTTGTAATCAGTTTGATTATTGGATTAAGTCCTTGCCTAAGGAAAATCACTCAAGTGAGTGGACTGGATGTAGCTTTGTTAACAACAAATCAGGATAAAAATACTTTTGTTCTTTATTTTTATTGTTGTCATTGTTCTGGGATTGATTGAGTTGCAAAAAGTTTTAAATTCAGAAACCCAATTCAAACCCCCTTTCTCGTGTTTCTTGCACCTTCAAACATGTCTCTTTCAACGACATAACACAATGATGCACGTCCATACAAACCAATACAACAACAATAATAACGCTCATGGACCTCTTTCTAACCATAAACAATCATGCATTGACACACAATAGTAATCCCCCTTTATGAATTATTATCCGCCAATAATCACCAACAGTACATAATTAATAACCATATAATCATGCATTTCAATAACAAAATTAGTCATATTCACAGGGACGACCTTGGGCTAGGGCAACCAGACCCAGGGTCTCAAAGAATCGAGGGCCTCAAAATTTAAAAAATTATAATGAATAACATGTAATAAATACATCATTTTCTAAAAAATAATTACTTGCAACGATAGCCTAGCGATAACAACCATTGTCTTACAATACAAAGGTTGTGTGTTCAAGTGCTAGCCTATGCAGTTTTTTCATATTTTTATTTTACTAAAAAGGCAACTTTTGAATACGCATCGCACAGATATTGTCAATATTTTAAAAATAATTTTGAATAATATATATGAATGATATTTAATTTATATTTTAAAAAATCCATCTTATAATAAATTTATTTATTATTAAATTTATATGATAAAATATAATACACCATTCTTTGTATCTAGTTCTATTAATTTATATTTTATTTTATAGAAATATATATTAAATTTTATTTTATAATAATAAATTGAAACTTAAGAAATTGAGTATTATTTTTTATTAAGACAAATTAATTAAATAGATAAAAAATTAAATCATTAAAATTATTTTTTTAACAACTTAATTAGAGTTAATCTAATTGCATTGATGCCAATATAAAATTCACATCCCTTTCCTCAATACGTTTTCTCATTTTTACGTATTTATCTCCCTTTTACCTTTTCATTGTCAAACCTTTGCGTGAGAGCAAGAGTTGTCTCTGCAAGTCATCTCTATGTTTTGATGATAACAATGAGTATTTGTGAAATAACTATTTTATGTTCTAATGTTTGTTTCTGTGCAAATCATATTTATTAAAGATATTAGATCAAACAAACATGTGCAAAGATGTGCGTAAAAGATTACATGCGAGTTACTATGTGTAACACAATTCGCAAGAAGCAAGTTTGCTTCTGTATCTAGAAACAAGCAGAAAGATCCAAGAATGCCGATATTGCTGTTGCAATGCTCTTGTGGATTGTGTTCTGAAGGTGTTTCAGGTTCTTAAGATAAGCGAAGCTTCTGAAGAAATAATCTTCTGAAGACAACGTTCTGAGTGAACATGGTTTTGAAGACTCTGAATACTCTGAAGACTTGAAGTTATGAAGACAAAGGGTTTCAAGACAAGTGCTGAAGCTCTGAAGACAGATTCCTAATGGGCAAGTTCTGAAGACTGAATACTTGAAGATTCTGAAGACCCAGTTATAAAGTCTCTACTCATGCTTTAATTAATTACCATCAGAAGCCTCTGAAGATTTGAAGACAAATGTTACCGTTAGCAATGACTGTACACCGTACTAAAAAGATCTATCCCGTCACTTCTTCTACAGTAAAAAGAAGATATGGCAGTACAACTTTCATCATTGCATAACAAATCTTTTCAAATAGCCAACGACTCTATTTTTCACTCGGCTATTTAAAGGAAAGAAAGAAGTGCTTCTGGGTGTCGTGATGTTGTGCATCGAAGTCGTCTTTACGATCAAGATCATCATCGTCAAATACAACTACTGCTGTTAAAATGGAAACACGACCATTGTTGTTGAAACTTAAAGAATCATCTATCAACACAACAACAATCAGAAAGTACAGAAGTTGATGATCAAAGATATTATTGAAAACAATCAAGTCATCAACCACTTCATCATCTGAGCTACATTGAAGATCAGAAGCAAGGAGTTATTGCTCAAAGCTTGCTCACCGAAGAAGATGAAGAAGATCAACAAGATGTCATCAACTGTCAAATCAACATACATCTTTGTAGAATCTGAAGAAATCAAGGAGTTGTTGCTCATATCTTGCTAGAACACTTGTGTGTTCATATGTACTCAAACTTAGGAGTTTATCAGCTTATTTAGAAGCAATTAATGTAATCTCCAGAACAACTAATTCTATGTGAATTAGGATTCCTCAGGTGATTAGTGTGATCGGAGACTTGAGAAGACAATGGCTTGGTGTCATTGTGGAAATCCTGAAATATGGTCAATGGTAGTCATATCTCAAAGAGGACCAATTGTGGGTCAGACTCTTGTGAGATCACGGATGGAACTCATTGAAAATCCTGGAAGAATGGTCAGTAAACATTATATCCGTTAACTCGGATCCCTGGACGTTTAGCTGTGAAAATCCTGATAGGAGATCTTGCGAGATTGGATTCTGTTAGGTCAATGTTCGTTATATCCATTAACTTGGATCCTTGAACGGTTCATTATGGGTGAGTCACAGCTGCGGTTGTGCAGGTTGTTAGTCACCGACGTTAGCCCGTGCATCTGTAATCAGATTTAATTATAGTGGATTAAGACCTTGTGATCAAGGCGAAATCACCTTGGAAAGGTGAACTGGACTAGCTTGAGAATGGCTCAAGTGAACCAGGATATATCGTGTGTTCTTTACTCTTGTTTATGCTTTGATTTATTGTTTATGTTTCTGTATCAATTATCAGAACCTTGCACAGCAAGTCAGAACCTTGCAACTCAACTCTGATAAGCTTCCGCATTGAAAGTCTGAATCATGCATCGCTAAGTCATATTCTCCTTGTTGCTTATGCTTCAGCATCATGCAAGTCTGAATGACGCATCGCAAGTCAGAGTCTCTCAACGTAACTCTGATATTCTCTTAGTGCATTAACGATAAGAGGCGAAAAGTTTTTAAGAGTTAAAACACAATTCAAACCCCCCATTTCTTGTGTCTTTCTCACACCTTCACTTTTCCTCTCACGCACCACCCATCACATAGTCATCGCGTCGTACCACCGCCACCTCCGTTGACAATCACAACTACCGACCTTTCCTTTGAGTCTTACATAGTGACCTTCTTCTTCTCTCTCTCTCTCTATATATATATATATCTTTATCTCTTAAATAAAAATGAAAAAAACTCAAAATATAAAATAATAAATTCAGGTAAATTACTCAGTATTTTATTAGGGCCCAAGTTTTATTATTGGCCCATGGCCTCTAAAAAGTCAAGATCTGCCCTGCATACTCACATCATATAACATCAACATGTGAGTAATTCAATTATCCTTCAACAATGATAACTCTACCATAATTAATTAAATTCACAATAATTAATTATCAACACCAACATGGCCAAACAATAGCCATTCATCACTCAAATAGCAGTCCCACGTCGAAAATTTGAATCGACAGCTCAAACTACATCAACACTGAAAAGAACACCCCTTTAGACAACATGACGGGCATCCTGTCACAATGGTGATGCCCGTCACCTACTTAAAACTCCCAGTCTGTCATTACAGTGATGAACGATTTGAGAAACCAAGCCTGGAGACTATGACGGTCTCCCCGTCATTGCGCATACTCCAGTCAGCGACTATATGTGCCTGACGGGTAACGCGTCATCTGGTTGACGCTTGTCACCTGCACCAGAAGGCAGAAATACAATTTCAGTCATGAGAGTCCTATTGAACTCCAATTTTTGATCCTCAGTCATCCTAACACGCCCTAAAAAGTATACCATACAGAATAACACCATCATAACATGTTCAATCACTGCTTTATACAATGTATTCATCAATCTCATAAATTTCATATAATGTTCAAACATTAAAATTTCCAACAATGGTATCTAAATATATACACATAAATAGAATCATATGCACATGAATTCAATATTGAAAATTAGATAATTACACCTTCAATTATATATTTCCTGAACATCATACAACAACAACAAGTAATGATAAAGTTCATACAATTCCTAAAGACAGTAAGATTCTCTCTTCTCTACCCTTTCATGCAAAACACTCATATAGAAGGCCTTTCTCCCCATACCTCAAATTCCTAGACAAATTTCTGAATTAGTTGATGGTTTGTTCTTCCCTCATCAAGTCCTAGCCTCTTTTCTCCCAAAAAAATTATTTCACGTAATAACTCTCAAAAGCTTTACAAACTTTTCTATTTATCTCTAAAATCTAATTTAGCATCTTGTTAATTATAATAAGGCCTGACTCTTTTTGAAATATTCACAACGTGTCTTATTTCTCCTTATTTAATATTTCCACCCAAAAACCTCTATTTCTATTTTACTTAAATTAATTAAAAACAATTATCATTTCTAATTATTTTTAATTATTTTAATTGTTTTATCCACCCACCAAAAACTCTCACTACACCTCACCATGCCCCACATATATCTCATAATATATTAAATTAAAAGCACACCACATACTAATTAATTAAATAAAAATACGAATAATTTGTTTAAATATATTAATCAAATTTTGGGGTGTTGTAACTCTTGATTATGTGCAACAACTAGATATCTTAAACTTCCTTTTCGAGAACTTACAAACAATTGTTTCTATCTAATAATCGATTAGGAATATGTGTTAATCGATTAGACTGATACAAAATGTGTTAAATGAAATTTCCTTTTTAAGCCAACCTCAGACCTATAAATAGAGGTCTCATTTCCCATTTTAAATCATCCTGGATTATTTTTTACACTTTCATCTCTGTCTCTGTCTCTCTCTCTCTCTCTCAAAATTTCTTTAACTTTCTCACTATGTTTTTAGCCTAAGTGGTTTTGTGAAAAAAGTCATTTTGTGAGTGAGATTATGTTTGTAATTATGGAATGGGTAGAATTGTAAAATTCACCAAGAGAAACTTTTGTGTATACCTTGGTTGAATACTGTCCAATTAGGGATTTTTATGGGTCAAAGCTAAACCCGTAAAAAGCTTTAGTTTAAGATTGGGTATTTCGGTCCTAGTTTAGTTTGGTGACCAGCTTGTGATAAAATCTCCTAGGTTCTTACCCTTCCCAGTATTAAAACCAAGATAGGTTGAAGCCCAACCCCGACTTAAAATAGGTTGGAGATCATCTCGGTGTTAAAATCTCTTAGATATTTGGTTAGCCCGTGTAAAAATAATCTATTGAGTAAAAAGGTTTTAGAACTTGAAGACTAAATGCTCAGAGTTCCATGTCTATGGAGAGAAGACTTATCACTTCAATCCATTATTTAGGAAGGAAGATTGACCCTTTCATTCTCAAGCTTATTATGAAGAAAATACGCAAACAAACACATCTATTGTATTGTATATTGTGATTGAAGTTCAATCACCATTTCCTTGTATAAAGGAATTTCTGAGTCTTTCCTAATAAAAGCTATCAAAAAATTATTGAAAACTCTCAAGATCAATTTTTGAGGAGACTAGAATGTCCTTTTGTTTTTTATCGAACCTCTATAATACTTGGTGTTCCACTTTTTCCTTGACTCCTTTTATTTCCGCAATTTATTGTTCGCATTTTATTTTTCCGCTACTAAGTTTTTATAATGTTTTTAAAACTCTAATTTTATCTCCCAAAATTTTTCAAAACTACGTTTTTCCAAACCACATAATTCACCCTCCTTTTGTGCGTCAAGTCTCAAGTTCTACAAGTGGCATCCGAGCTTAACTTCTGTTTAAGGACTAATCGTCTCAAGAGGAAGATGATATTTGAAACAAGATATTTTAGAAATACACCACCACTTTTTAAAAATAGAAGTTTTAATATTTGTGAAACTAGATTCAATTTTTTTTTCAAAGTATAAACCATGAATTATGGGAAACTATTGTCAATGGTGTGTTTATCTGTACTCGTCAAGTAAATGATGAAATAGTAGATAAATCTAACTATTTTTATACCAAAGAGGAAAAGAGAAAATTTAGAATAAATTTGAAAACCAAAAGATTTATTACATTGTCTCTAAATGACACAAATTTTCACTATATTCATGATTGCAATACCATAAAAAGTGAGATACTTGAAATGACATATGGAGTTTCTCCAAATATCTAATAAGAGAAGATAAACACACGAGGTAAAGAAAATAATCATGGATGTCTTTCTAAATTTGTAAGTATTGGAAAGTTTGCTGAAAATTGTGTTGCTAACAAATATCTTAGAATTAAGAATTGTGTCGCCTTCATGAATTTAAGGAAAATTCAAGAAAAAAGGAAATTGTAGGGCAGATGAACGAACATGTTCAAGGGAAACCAAACGGAAGAGTCTTCATCCTCATCTGACTTCCATCATACAACTCCTGTATAATCATTCAAAAGAACACACTCAATATTTGAACTATCTTCGGAAGATTCAACATCAAATGAAGGAATTTGGAGAAATTTTTTCAATACTAATACAACGAATATGAGGAGAAACATCAACCTCAGTGAAAAAACTAAAAGAATCATCTTCCAACGATGACGATGAAATATGCTTAAGGACATCTTACAAGGGAAACATTGTTCTAGATATCAAACTTTCCTATGCATAACTGTTTAATACGTGCAAACACTTAGTGGGAGAAAATGAAAAATTATGAGAGCTTACCATAGATCTTAAAGAATCTCTAAGACATCTTACAAAAGTCAACAACTCCTTCAAAATGGAAATACATAAGCTTAAAAATTTGAAAGAAGAGTGTAAGCGATGTGATTCCCTTATAAAAGAAGTCGTTGACCCACAAAATGATATAGAGTCAAGTTGGTACACTTGAAAATCCATATAGAAGTGGAAAGAATGCATAGGGGACTATGGTATCAGTGTGAAATTCTATAGTAAGCTGAAAATGCATGATGTTGGAATGAATGCAAAAAATTAAAGATACAATGATATGTTTAATGCTTGAAGAGCAGCATAGTGTATGGAATGCATTAATAATTGGATGGGGTACTGCAAATAAAACCAACCTAAATGATGATGGATTGATACTATGCATGAAACTGAAAGAGATATCTAAGCTAAAACACTCACAGGGCAGCTCTCCTTTGGCAAGTAAATTTCTATACCTTTAAGTCAAATGAAATATCACCATCATCACCTGCCAATAGAGAAACGCCCTTTGACTGATTTGCTTATTAAAATATATACATTACTCCCTCTCACTCTTACTCTCTAATGTGTGTCTTGTTTTCATATAAGTGTATGACATTCCTAACATGTTATATAGGCTAATTCTTTAGGGTTTTATGCTTTGGATATACTTTTACCTTTTACTTCTGAACAATGGCATACCCCTAAAGGTAACGGTCCGAATTATTTCCATTAAGATTCTCTCTTTATTTTCAAGTTCAGCATTTCGAACTAGAATCCCAATATGTTCCACTACATACATATTGTTTTGAGTGACCACATCCAAGGTCGTAATACTTAGTTTTATAATTCTTCTTAATTTAAAAGTGCAGGAGAAAATTGGAATCAAAATATATGCAAATTTTGTAATTAAAAAATTTCATTACTATAAGGACACTAAACTATGTTTTCTTTCTCTTTCTTTCAAAGTAATATAGATTCATTCTCTCTTTAGATATGATAAAAAACAAAAAACTGATTTTGTTCACAGCATTTGTTTTCCACTTCTTTAAAGGACAAAAGAATCTGAAATGGGAGGATGGACAAAAATAATGCTTTCTGAGTTGTGACTTTTGGGTATTTTAAATAGACCAATTAATGAGAATATATCAAAAGTGGGTTAAACAAAAACAACTTTTTAGCATATCCATGGCATAACCCTCAAGTATATGCCAATGTTTCATAATTTGTTTATTCTATCATCTTTACTATAAAGATTTTCTAAAGTTTAACACAAACCAATGGGAGTTCAAGGCATAAATGAGCACTTATTCAATTTTAGAAGTCCATGATAACCAAAGCAACAATAGGGTACCTCTCTCTTTGCACGCAATGAGTTTGTATATAACTTGCTAAAGAATTGGTACTTCTAAAATGGTGAAGTATCGGTACCGGGTACGCACCCGTACTACCGTACTCGTGGTACTTCATTTTTGTCATTATACGGTTTTTAATGAAATTTGTGTTTTTCTCAAATGTCAATATAGTATATTTATGTATTTTAATTCTTTTGTTATTGTAACTTGACATTATTTTTTGTATTTTCAAATTTTTATAACGACGTTTTATTATGAACCTAACAATTTAGTTTTCTACTCATATATTTTATAAAAAATTCTTATTTCTTATTAACGTACCCGTACCTTGATTTTTTTTAAAATTTCGTATTCTGTACCGATACCAGTACCCGCACCGGGTACCGTACCTATGCATCATAGGTTTCCACTTTAGCTTCATCTCTATTTCCACTTAAAAATAAATTTTCTGTGAATCGAAATTACCAAAATAAAATATTAATAGATAGGCAAACTCCCATAAGCCAATTGTAAGGCTTTATCATGGTCTCTAAGACATTAGACTTTTTCAAAACGCATTAAAACTTGACAATTTATTGCGTTTTAGTGGATTAGTGGAGACAGATCGATTATGAGTAGAATCTATAGATTTCTACTTACCGAAGGCACTATTGAAAGGTGGGGAGTGGTGGGCCAATTTAATGGTGAGAGAGATTTGCTGGATCATTGCCCGGTATGGTTGTCGGTAGACACTTCGGATTGGGGCCCTAAACCGTTCAAATTCAACAACGAATGGTTTAGTGATAAGAGTTTTATTCCCTTTGTGGAAAAGGAATGGCTCAACATTCACATTGAAGGTAGAGGGGATTTTGTGTTGAAAGAGAAGCTTAGAATTCTTAAACGTAGCCTCAAAAGGTGGAATGTTGAGGTCTTCGGGGAAGCACGATTTACACATTGATGAGTGTGTAAAGAAAATCAATGAAGGAGACTTTGAGGCCGACTTGAACAATGGGGTAGTTTCGGTTGAATATGAAAATAAAGGAAAATATGCTTATTCAAAAGGCCAAGTTAAAGTGGCTTAATGACGGTGATAACAATTCTCGTTACTTTCATAGTGTCATGAAGGAGAGGAGAAGGCGTAACTTTATTGGTTCTTTAATTACGGATAGGGGAGTAAAGGAGTCGGTCAAGGAGGTTAAGGAATGGTGAGAAATCATTTCGCTAGTAAATTTGCGGAACCGGACTTTAATCGTCCGACGTTGGAGAATATTCAATTTAAGAAACCTAATGAGGAGGATAGGGTTGCCCTTGAGAAACCTTTTTCCGAAGAGGAAGTTAAAGATGCGATTTGGATTTGTGATGGGTCTAAAAGTTTGGGTCCGGATGGATATTCCTTTTTGTTTTTCAAGAAATGTTGGTACTTTCTCAAAAAGGACCTTTGTCGCTTTTTCAACGATTTCCATAGAGGGGTCATCTTGTCTAAAGCCATAGTGTCTTCTTTTCTCACTTTAATCCCCAAAAGTGAGAATCCTTTGGGCCTTGACGATTATAGACCCATTTGCCTCGTTGGTAGTTTGTATAAAGCTTTATCAAAGCTTTTGTCGGCTAGATTGAAATTGGTTTTGAATTTTATTATTTCCAATTGTCAAACGGCGTTCGTTCCAGGTAGGTAATTACTTGACGGTGTCTTGGTGGCTAACGAGTTGGTAGATTATGTGGTTAAGGAGAAAAAAGTAGTATCGCTTTTCAAGATGGATTTTGAGAAAGCTTATGATATAGTTAGTTGGGAATTCCTTAGATTTATGATGAGGAGAATGGGTTTTGGTGATCTTTGGTTACGGTGGATGGAGGCCACAATTTTTTCGAGCAAAATGTCCATTTTGGTAAACGGTTGTCCGACGACGGAGTTTGAGGTGGAGAGAGGTTTAAGGCAAGGAGATCCGATCTCTCCTTTTCTTTTTGTTTTGGTGGCGGAAGGGTTAACGGAATTGGTGAAGAGGTCGGTCCTAGTCGGAGAGTTTGCGGGATGTAATTTGAACGGTTGTTGTTTCATTGATATTCTTCAATTTGCGGACGATACTCTTTTGGTGGGTGATGGGAGTTGGAAGCACATGTGGGCAATCAAGACTATTTTGAGAGGTTTTGAATTAATTTCGGGGCTTGGTATCAATTTTCACAAGAGTAAGCTAATTGGTATCACTATCCCTCCCATAAATCTTGAAGCGGCGGCTTTATTTCTTACGTGTAAAATGAAGAAGAAAGAGTTTACTTTCCTTGGAATTCCCATTGGCTCCAATCCAAGGAGGTTATCCACTTGGTCTCCTTTGGTCTCCAAGTTGGAGAGAAGGCTTTATAGTTGGCACAATCGGTTGTTAAGTTTCGGAGGGAGAATTACTCTTCTCAAGTCCGTTCTTAGTAGCTTGTCCATTTTCCCATTATCTTTTTACAAGGTGCCGGTGAAAATTCGTAAGGAAATTACGAAACTACAAAGTAATTTCCTTTGGGGTAGTTAGGAGGATTAGAGGAGGACGCATTGGATTAGTTGGGAGTCTTTGTGTTTACCAACCGAGAAAGGGGGTTTGAATCTAAGAACACTACGCCAAAATTGGACAAAGACAGCGCAACAAAGACAACGCTTTTTGGACAAAGCGCTGCTATAGGGCTTTAAAAAATTTCGCTAAAAAAAAGCGCTGTAAAAGACAGCCTTTAGAAAGCGCTTTGTAAAAGCGCTGTTAAATGCCCTAAATTGAAGCCACCTTAGAAAGCGCTTTTTGGAAAGCGCTGCTATAGGTATTTCTTTAGAAAGAGCTTTAAAAAAGCGTTGTCTAAAGGTTAACCTTAGAAAGCGCTTTCAGAAAGCGCTGCTATAGGTCTTAAATTCTCCCCACTTTAAAAAGCGCTTTCTAAGGAAAGCGCTCTTATAGGTAGCACTTAAGAAAGCGCTTTTTGAAAAGCGCCCTCTAAGGTCATTTATTAATTAAAATATAAAACAATTTCTAATCATTTTCAGACACTTCTTTTCATTTTCTTTTCTCGACAGTTTCTTTCTGCTAAAACCCTTGCTTTCAATCGTTCTTGCATTGCCATTGCCGTCGTTCTGAAACCTTTGCCGTCACCGTTGCCTTCGTTCTGAAACCCTTGCCGTCGTTGTTGCATTCAATCATCCTTGCATTCATGAAGGAGAAGACGAATACGAATAAGAGGTACGTTGTTGTTGTTGTTTTTGCTTATAACATTGTTCTTGCTGTCATTGTTGTTGTCGCCGTTCATTCTTGCCGTCACCATTGCCGTCGTTCTGTTGTTGTTGCCCTCATTGTGTTGTTGATGTTTTCGTTCTGTTGCTGTTGTTGTTGCTTCTGTTATTCTCTATATCAGAATGAATGTTTGTCATAAATGTTGTTGTTGCTTCTGTTATTAACATTGCTTCCTTATATGATTTTCTTCATTATCTGTGTAAACATATTCTGATTTGAGACATTGTTGTTTGATAATTTTAATTTGTATGTATATGTTTGGACACAGAATAAAAATGCTATACTGCTATTATATATGTTCTACACTAAGGTGAAGAACACAAATGATGATTAAAAAGTATAGAGTGATAATACTTTTTGTTCCCTTAATTAAGTGAAAGCTATATGAATTAATGGATAGTTTAATAATATACAACTGACCTTAATTAACCTTCATCTACTGTGTTGAACATTAGTTAGAAAATTAGAGCTCTAATACCATGATAACAAGAGGGTCAACCATTGCTGTTGGAAATGCATTTGCCAAACTCATATTTTAATTGTCAATTTTTTTAATAACACATTTTTTTATCAATTTAATTATTTTGTACTCCTATTTATAATTAAAATAATACTCTTAAAAATTGGAAGTAGGATTTTGGGCAGTAATGGGGTCCATTTATAGACTTTAAGATTGAACATATCAGATTTTGGCCATGAAACATGCTTTATAAATTACATACATCTTTTTTTTTTACTGTGTCTACTTGACTTTAAACTCTAAAAATCATTTTCGATTAAGATCTTGAAAGTTAGTGAATACTACTAACTCTTTTTTCTTTGATGTAAATGTGTCACAAGTCACAACGGTAGTGTGAATACTACTAACTCTTTTTTCTTTAATATAGGTGTTTACGTATATAGGTGTTTACCTCTAATTGTGGCATGAAATACGTATATATATCTTCAACTAATTACCTCTAATGCTTGGTTACTTGTTTAAGTATGCTTGCTCTTGAGTATTTGGTCAAGTATTTGGGATATGTAGGTGTTTACCTCTAATTGTTGCTTGTTTGTGATTACATGTTGCCACTTATCAAGTTATGACTCATAATTGGTCAATTAATGATATTTCATTTTATGATACGTGTACAGGGGGATCTTGGTAATTCTAACCTATCTGGACACTGTGTGGGTCTAGAAGTTGTTTACATCTCTAAAGGTAATTAGTTGTTCTCTCTCGCCACTGTAATTAGTAGTGCTTTGAATGAACTGATATGATGGAGTTGCTAACTTATTGAATTTGCTATATATAGGGGTTACTTGTGATCAAAGTGTGAAAGTCGGATCGTTTTTCTACAGGTAAATATTTTTTATTTTTGTTTTTGTTTAGTTTAATTAGTATAACTATGGATAAGAAATGGATGTCTTCAAGTCGATTGTCGAAAGAGTACGAGAATGGGGTATCGGAATTCGTTAAGTTTGCTGTTGTGCACGCCAAAGACCCTAGTCGAATGAGATGTCCTTGCTTGGGTTGCTGTTTTGGGAGTCGGGTTGACGCGGTTCAGTTGGCATCGCATTTAATGAGGAGTGGAATTGATAGAAGTTATACATGTTGAAATTTGCATGGTGAGAAAATTAACGGGAATGTTGAACTGGGGGATAATACGACCTATGCTTCAAACAACAATGGCACAGATACATACGATTCTGATCGAGTCGAAGAGATTGCAGAAGCACTTGAAGAAGATCTTAAGGATTATCCCAAAATGTTTGAGAGGTTGGTAAGCGATGCAGAGAAACTGTTATATAATGGTTGCACCAAATTCACAAGATTGTCTGCGGTATTAAAGTTGTACAACTTAAAGGCGGGCAATGGATGGTCGGATAAAAGTTTCACAGAGTTACTGGCCCTTATGAAAGATATGCTTCCAGAGGATAATGGTCTTCCCAATCGAACATATGAGGCCAAAAAGATGTTGTGCTCTATTGGCATGAGCTATGATAAGATACATGCCTGTCCAAATGATTGCGTTTTGTTTCGAAATAAGTATGCATCGTTAAATGAGTGTCCTAAATGCGGTGTCTCTCGATATAAGAAAAAGTTGTCTCCAGCAAAAGTCTTATGGTATTTTCCTATAATTCCGAGATTTAGACGCATGTTTCATAGTGAGACCGATTCAAGACACTTGACTTGGCATGCAGATGAAAGAATTATTGATGGAAAGTTTCGACATCCGGCAGATTCACCACAGTGGATGAAAATTGATGATGATTATCCTGAATTTGGAAAAAAAGCAAGAAACCTTCGCTTGGCATTATCTACTGATGGAATGAACCCACACGGTCTTCAAAGTATCTCACATAGCACTTGGCCTGTGATCATAATGATTTATAACCTACCTCTATGGCTATGTATGAAGCGTAAGTACATGATGTTATCTATGTTAATTTCTGGGCCTAGACAACCAGGGAATGACATAGACGTATACTTGGCACCCTTAATCGAATATTTAAAGTTTTTGTGGGAGAACGATGTGGAGGTTTATGATGGGTATAGGAAAGAAAGTTTCAACTTGAGGGCGATGTTGTTTGGCACAATTAATGATTTTCCAACATACATAAATCTATCAGGGTACAGCATAAAAGGTCAATGTGCGTGTCCTATTTGTGAAGATAAAACAGATTGGACGCGATTGGAGTTTGGTCAGAAGAATGTCTTTCTCGGTCATCGTAGATTCTTAAATTCTAATCATCACTATCATGGGTGGAGAAAAGCATTCAATGGAGAGCCAGAACAAGGTAGAGCTCCAACTATATTGACAGGTGATCAAATTTTTGAAAAGGTGAAAGATGTGAGTACTCAGTTTGGAAAGCCTTTTGCACATACACTTGTCAATAGTGGGTGGAAGAAGAGGTCAATTTTTTTTGAACTGCCATATTGGAAGTCGTTGTATGTAAGACATTTTCTCGAAGTTATGCATATTGAAAAAAATGTATTTGACAGTGTTATTGGTACGTTACTCAATATACAAGGAAAGTCTAAGGATGGCCTTAAAGCAAGAAAGGACTTGATAGCGATGGGGATAAGAACTGAATTATGACCATTGAAGAAAGGAAAACGAACATATCTACCACCTGCTGCGTATACTCTTTCTAGAAAGGAGAAAAAAGTATTGTGTAAATTTCTAAGTGAAGTTAAAGTTCCAGAAGGATACTCTTCAGATATTAGAAGACTTGTGTCTATGAAAGACCTCAAGTTAAAGAGTTTAAAGACGCGCGACTGCCATGTTATAATGGAACATTTTCTACCAATAGGTATACGTTCTATTCTGCCAGCAAAAAGTAAGAAGCGCAATAACTAAATTGTGTTTTTTATTCAAGTCAATTTGCAGTAAGGTGATCGATCCTGCGATCTTACCAACATTGCAAAAAGAAATAGTTATTACTTTGTGTGATCTTGAAATGATTTTTGCTCCCTCGTTTTTTGACATAATGGTTCATCTAGTTGTTCATCTGGTGAAAGAGACACTATAACGCCCCGGTTTTGTCTTATTTAATTAATCGAGTCGATTTAATTATTTTTATTATTATATTATTTTATTCTTGACTTTTATTTGAGAATATATTATTTTTCATCGTGATTATGTTTTATCGCGTTTTGAGAGCGTTTGCGAGATATTTGAGTGTAGGGGTATTTTGGTCTTTTTGTTGGGTTAGATATTTGTTTTATTAAAATAGAAAGTTAGAGGTGAGAAAGAGAGAAAAACAGAATTTTGAGAGACAAAGAGAAGAAGAAGGAAAAGAGAAAGAAAAGAAGAAAAAGGGAGAAAACTTGGAGAGAAAGAAATTGATTCAACCGACTTTTCAAACACGATTTAATCGAACGGGTAAGGGTGTGAAATATTGTTATCCTAACTTTGGGTATGATTATGTATGTGTTTTGTGTGGATGTTTTGGTTGGTTTTCCATATGTTTCCGTTTATGCCGTATTTGACGAAATCGATAGAAACCGATGTTTTTACGGTCGAAAAGTCGTATAAATACACGTGTTGGTTGGTTATATGTATGTGAGCTGCTGTTTAAAGTTTCATGAAGTTTGGTTATGTTTTGGTTAGTTTTCGTTATGTTTCCGTTGTTTTTTCCGTTTAGGTCGAATTGTAGGAAATCGATAGAAATCGATGTTTTCACGGATGAATTTCGAAATAAATTACGTAGTTGTATCGAGTAAGGTTAGGTCGTCGTATAGAGTGCTTTTTATTCGATTTGGTGATGTTTGAAAATTCTGGTTTTTGAAAGGTTGAAATTTAATCGAAAAATCGAACGTCGTAGAAATTTCGTTTATGTGTTCTAAATTGTTCTTATGTATTTGGTGGTTGCGCGTATAGGTTTGTTTCGGTGAAAATGTTCGATTTAGTCGAGTTTTCGGGTATTCGGAAAAGTTACAGCAAGGGTGTAATTGAAAATTCTGGTTTTTGGAGAAAAACAGAGTTATGTATCGAATCATAACAGCCATGTATCAATACGAAATGGTTTATGTATCGATACATAACCCTTATGCATCGATACATACTGTAGAATTTTAAGAAAACAGAATTTTCACTACAGCATGCGTCGACACATGCGTGATATGTATCGATACATGTTGCCTTTTTGAATCGATACATAGGCCTATGTATTGATACATACTGAGCTGTACCAGAAAATTCTGGTTTATCGGGGAAACTTCGGAAATTCATATCTTTTGATCCGTAAGTCGGTTTTGACCCCCGTTCAAAGCGTTGGGAAGCTAACGAGATGTTATTTCTAGGAAAAATGGTTTTGAGGTCTAAACCTGGTCCAATTGGAACAATATTTTCAAACTGTTTCGTAGTGTCGGGCCTCCGGTTTATGTTTTTACGTTATTTTGAAATATACCTATCTTCTTCGTTGTTTATCGGATTTAAGTGTTCTATATATCGAATCGAAGCTGTGGATGAGTACTTTTTTATGATGATGGAAAATATTAATTTTTGGCCGACTTTTGGCAGACTTTTCCGATTAAATGTAAAGTGCGGTTTGTTGTCGTTTGGCTTGATTGAGTTGAATGTGTATGGATTGTATGTGATATGTATGAGATAAATGCATGACTATATAGTGACTATGTATGCATTTCAAGAGTATCATGAGTCATGTTGTATGTGAAACATCATGATGTGCATTCTTACATTGAGGGGTTCTAAGATGAACCCGTTGTACCGTCGTGAGCCTATGTGAAAGGTGTGAGCGATGATTACAAACGATTGTGAGCCTATGTGACAGGTGTGAGCAGTCGGGTTGTGAGCCTATGTGATAGGTGTGAGCAATCCATAAACCTTGTGAGCCTATGTGATAGGTGTGAGCAATGGGTGAACGTCGTGAGCCTATGTGATAGGTGTGAGCGAATGGTTCCAACAAGTTCTTCAATTGAACTTGAGATGAAAGGAGTCGGTACCGCATTGCATCTGCATAGAGTCGCGAGTCGGTCTCTATGATTTGCATTGGTCATCTTTGTATATGTGCATTGATGAATGAACATGAATATATGTATTTATGTTGAATGATAAGCATTGTGATGAATATGCTTGGTTTTGTATATATATATATATATGTCTTGCGATGTATATTGAGTAAGATGTGATGAATGGCGATAAGAGTTGTATCTTTGTAATGATACATTGGTGAATAAACATGTATGTGTGTTTATGTTGAATGAATGGTGATGAATTGAGATGTATTGGGGATACATGTATTTGAGCATGAATGAATATGCCTATGTGAAGGATGCGTTAATTACAGATTGTTATGTCGTGTATTTGATTTATGGTATATGCTTGGTGTTATATGTATATATACATGCATAGTGATGAGTTGTGGTGAGAATGTGGTATATGTGTATTATATGTTGAGATATATAATTATATGCAACGTTATTATGATAATATTTCTCACCCTTCTGCTGTTTTATAATGCTCTATGAGGCATTGCAGAGTAGGCTTGCTGGCGGTCTTTTTGTGAAGCGTGGCTTCATGTCCGTGTTAGTCGGTTGGCTCTGATATGTAGCACCGGGTAGCTAGGATGCTTTTGATTTCCTTTTTGTGATACATTTGCATATGTATCTGGTTGATGACTTTGTGTATATACCATGACTGATGTTGATGAATCATACTGGTTGATATATGTATATATATGATGTTTATATATGTGGTTGTTATTCAATGTTTAGTTGTTCCGCTTTTATGCTAAATATTGAAATGTGGGTGTAAGGACATAGATTCCTTGATTGATAAGTTACCCCACTGTTGCATATCTTATGAGCAGGTGTTGTATGTGTTTTAATTTCATGTATGTTGTGGCATATCTCTTTTATACCATGTTATGATTATACTCTGATGAAATTTTGAATACGTGCCTAAATGATTAATTGATATATTTGGGGGTATAAAAGGGGGTGTTACAATAGTGGTATCAGAGGCAGTGTTGAGTCAGTTGTGTCTGTCATGTGGTTGTGTTGGTTAACTGTTGTTTACCTTGTTGTCATTTTTGGGAACAATCAGATATGGCTGGTAGAAACGATGTTGCTATGGCTGCTGCTATGGAAGCAATGGCTAGGGCTGTGCAGGGTGCATCGAATGTGAGTGCTAATGATGAGTTCAGAAAGAATCAACCACCGGTCTTCAAAGGAAGATGTGATCCCGATGGTGCTCAACTTTGGTTGAAAGAAATTGAAAGAATTTTCAGGGTTATGGATTATGCTGAAGAGAATAAGGTGAGGCTTGGATCTCACATGCTGAAGGAAGAAGCCGACGATTGGTGGGTCGGTATGCGTCAAATTCTTGAGGTGGATAATGAAGAGATAACTTGGGAATTGTTTCGCACCTAGTTCTTGGTGAAGTATTATCCTGAAATTGTGAAAGGAAAGAAGGAGATGGAGTTTCTTGAACTGAAACAAGGTAGTATGTCTGTGGTGGACTATACTGCTAAGTTTGTGGAATTGGTTCAATTTCATTCTCATTATGCTGCGATTACTGCTGAGTTCTCAAAGTGTATTAAATATGAGAATGGTTTACGTCCCGAGATTAAGCAAGCTGTGGGATATGAAAGGATAAGAAGGTTTGCGGATTTGACGGAATGTTGTAGAATCTTCGAGGAAGATAGTATGGCCCGTTCTACACATTACAAAAGTTTGAATGAGAGGAAGGGGAAGCAACAAGCTAGGAGTGGACCTTATGTGACACCCGCTGATAAGGGCAAGCATGAGGGAAACTTTGATAAGAAATATGGAGGAGGAGGTTCCGGTTCCATTAAGTGTTACAAATGTGGTGAAGCGGGACATAAATCCGTGGAGTGCAGAAATACTGCATTGAAGTGTTCTAACTGTGGACGTATGGGGCATTCTGTTGCCGATTGTAGAAAGAATTTGGTGAAATGCTATAATTGTGGAGAAGCGGGTCACATTAGTACTAGGTGTACTAACCCGAAACAAGCTCAAGCGGGCGGAAAAGTGTTTGCATTAGCGGGGTCAGACACTACTAGTGCAGATCGTATGGATAAAGGTATATGTTTTATTAATAGTACGCCTTTAGCTGTTATTATTGATATGGGAGCGGCTCATTCATTTATTTTCCATGAGTGCGCTAAGTGTTTGAATTTGTTTATGACTGCTTCGGGGTCGTTAACTACGTCCTTGTTGTGTGTTTGTCGATGTTGTTTATTCCTTAGTACGTGATAGGTGTGTGGAACACTATCAGTGCTCTCTGGTTTTTCTAATCCTTTATCTTTAGGATTGAGAATGAGATAAGTGGGGGAGAAGCTGGTACTTCTCCAAGTGACTTCAGGTGTAGAGCGTTGGCTCAGTGTGTTGTGAATTGCAAGATTATAAGTGTGGTTTCTGGTTCAGGAAGGGAATGCGGAGGTAAGGATTATGTCAACTAAGGAATTGTGCCTTAGGTAGTTTTGTGTATAGGATGTAAGGAATGCTATTATCGTTTGGTGGAGACGGTTTATGCCTCATCATGATTGTCGGCTGTCTATTGGCAAATTGAGGAACTGATCACCCTTAATCTCTTGTTGATAGCAGACGGAAATTATGTTGGATGGAGTAGACGTGTCTTTCCAGATTGATGGTATGTTTGGTGAATGGTTTGGTGCTAAACCAGGTGCTTATAGTTGTTTTGATGATTTGGTACAGATTCATATATCTGAAGATGAAGAGGATGGATGATTGATTTGTATAGCCAGTATGTGGTGTATACTTGTATGGATGCTATGGAAAGCAAAACACAGAGTTATAATGAGTTAAGGAGTTTTGAGCTTAAGGTATCAATGTAGGAGTTTTAAGGAAACCATTATGTGTGAGTAGCAAGTGTTGAAAAGAGATGAAGCTTTAAGATAAGTTATCAAAGTGTGGATTTTGGTTGATAAAGATGAGTTTCTTGGTCATGATGTTTCATATGAGAATACTTTTGTGGATCAATCGGAGGTAGATGCAGTCCTGTGATGGGAGACTCCGAAGTGGGTTAATGAGATTAGAAGCTCTAGTTTTGGTTGGTTGTTATCACAGGTTATGGAGGGCTTTGCTAAGTTAGCACTTATGTTATCTCAGTTGACCTGCAAAGGGCGAGTCATTTGTTTTGGATGTTCATTGCGAATGAGTTTTAGAGGGCTAAAGTAGGAGTTGACTACGACTCCAGTTTTGATTTTGCCTGATCTTAATAAACCGTTTGAGGAATTCATACAAGGATCTATACTATTCAGGATTTGGAATTGGTTACAGTGATTTTGTTTTGAAAATATGGAAGTATTATTTTTATGGTTCTAAGTTCGGAGTGTTTAGTAATCGCAAGAGGATAGAGTACCTGTTTGGTCCAAAGGAATAGAGTATGAGACAACAATGATGGTTGGAATTCCAAACGAGTTATGAATTTGAATTGGATTATTCAGAGGAGTGTGTTTGGTGTGTAAGCTAATACCGCATAGAGAGAAGTGGTGTATATAAAAAGTAAACTATGATTTTCTGGTGTATAGTACAAGAGTCAAATGTTGATTATGAAATTGGTGGTTTGTTAGTTGTGAGTAATCAGAGTGCGCAGCGGAAGTGTGAAATTGTTGTATTGGTTGTTGTGAGACAAGGATGCAGGTATTCTGGTTTTGTGGATGTTGTTAAGGTAATGTTGTGTCTTGGAACTTTATGTTCTTGCCTGTTTTGTTGCCTCGTTTCTATCGTGTGGTTCGAGTGTGTGTAGCTAATTCCTATGATGGGGAATTAGGGGAGTGTTACCTACGGTGATGGTAACGATCTTGTTGTGTTTCGGTTCTAGAGTGAACCTGTGTGTTGGTATCGTGGTATTCCTTGAGTCGTGAGTTGGTCGTCAAGTGCATTGTATGGGCTTTGCATCTTGTCGTTGTTGTTGTCGTCGTGCCATTGTAGTTGTTGTTGTTAGCAAGGTGTTTGTCAGTTGTGTTATTCGTGGTGTGCCTTTTGTTGGCATGTTGGTTTGTTAGTCGGATGCGAGAGTCGTATCCGGAGTTGTTCGTATCGGTTAGATTTTCGAGGACGAAAATTTCTAAGTGGGGGAGAGTTGTAACGCTCCGGTTTTGTCTTATTTAATTAATCGAGTCGATTTAATTATTTTTATTATTATATTATTTTATTCTTGACTTTTATTTGAGAATATATTATTTTTCATCGTGATTATGTTTTATCGCGTTTTGAGAGCGTTTGCGAGATATTTGAGTGTAGGGGTATTTTGGTCTTTTTGTTGGGTTAGATATTTGTTTTATTAAAATAGAAAGTTAGAGGTGAGAAAGAGAGAAAAACAGAATTTTGAGAGACAAAGAGAAGAAGAAGGAAAAGAGAAAGAAAAGAAGAAAAAGGGAGAAAACTTGGAGAGAAAGAAATTGATTCAACTGACTTTTCAAACACGATTTAATCGAACGGGTAAGGGTGTGAAATATTGTTCTCCTAACTTTGGGTATGATTATGTATGTGTTTTGTGTGGATGTTTTGGTTGGTTTTCCATATGTTTCCGTTTATGCCGTATTTGACGAAATCGATAGAAACCGATGTTTTTACGGTCGAAAAGTCGTATAAATACATGTGTTGGTTGGTTATATGTATGTGAGCTGCTGTTTAAAGTTTCATGAAGTTTGGTTATGTTTTGGTTAGTTTTCGTTATGTTTCCGTTGTTTTTTCCGTTTAGGTCGAATTGTAGGAAATCGATAGAAATCGATGTTTTCACGGATGAATTTCGAAATAAATTACGTAGTTGTATCGAGTAAGGTTAGGTCGTCGTATAGCGTGCTTTTTATTCGATTTGGTGATGTTTGAAAATTCTGGTTTTTGAAAGGTTGAAATTTAATCGAAAAATCGAACGTCGTAGAAATTTCGTTTATGTGTTCTAAATTGTTCTTATGTATTTGGTGGTTGCGCGTATAGGTTTGTTTCGGTGAAAATGTTCGATTTAGTCGAGTTTTCGGGTATTCAGAAAAGTTACAGCAAGGGTGTAATTGAAAATTCTGGTTTTTGGAGAAAAACAGAGTTATGTATCGATACATAACAGCCATGTATCAATACGAAATGGTTTATGTATCGATACATAACCCTTATGCATCGATACATACTGTAGAATTTTAAGAAAACAGAATTTTCACTACAGCATGCGTCGGCACATGCGTGCTGTGTATCGATACATGTTGCCTTTTTGAATCGATACATAGGCCTATGTATTGATACATACTGAGTTGTACCAGAAAATTCTGGTTTATCGGGGAAACTTCGGAAATTCATATCTTTTGATCCGTAAGTCGGTTTTGACCCTCGTTCGAAGCGTTGGGAAGCTAACGAGATGTTCTTTCTAGGAAAAATGGTTTTGAGGTCTAAACCTGGTCCAATTGGAACAGTATTTTCGAACCGTTTCGTAGTGTCGGGCCTCCGGTTTATGTTTTTACGTTATTTTGAAATATACCTATCTTCTTCGTTGTTTATCGGATTTAAGTGTTCTTTATATCGAATCGAAGCTGTGGATGAGTACTTTTTGATGATGTTGGAAAATATTATTTTTAGCCGACTTTTGGCCGACTTTTCCGATTAAATGTAAAGTGCGGTTTGTTGTCGTTTGGCTTGATTGAGGTGAATGTGTATGGATTGTATGTGATATGTATGAGATAAATGCATGACTATATAGTGACTATGTATGCATTTCAAGAGTGTCATGAGTCATGTTGTATGTGAAACATCATGATGTGCATTCTTGCATTGAGGGGTTCTAAGATGAATCCGTTGTAACGTCGTGAGCCTATGTGAAAGGTGTGAGCGATGATTACAAACGATTGTGAGCCTATGTGACAGGTGTGAGCAGTCGGGTTGTGAGCCTATGTGATAGGTGTGAGCAATCCATAAACCTTGTGAGCCTATGTGATAGGTGTGAGCAATGGGTGAACGTCGTGAGCCTATGTGATAGGTGTGAGCGAATGGTTCCAACAAGTTCTTCAATTGAACTTGAGATGAAAGGAGTCGGTACCGCATTGCATCTGCATAGAGTCGCGAGTCGGTCTCTATGATTTGCATTGGTCATCTTTGTATATGTGCATTGATGAATGAACATGAATATATGTATTTATGTTGAATGATAAGCATTGTGATGAATATGCTTGGTTTTGTATATATATATATATGCCTTGCGATGTATATTGAGTAAGATGTGATGAATGGCGATAAGAGTTGTATCTTTGTAATGATACATTGGTGAATAAACATGTATGTGTGTTTATGTTGAATGAATGGTGATGAATTGAGATGTATTGGGGATACATGTATTTGAGCATGAATGAATATGCCTATGTGAAGGTTGCGTTAATTACGGATTGTTATGCCGTGTATTTGATTTATGGTATATGCTTGGTGTTATATGTATATATACATGCATAGTGATGAGTTGTGGTGAGAATGTGGTATATGTGTATTATATGTTGAGATATATAATTATATGCAACATTATTATGATAATATTTCTCACCCTTCTGCTGTTTTATAATGCTCTACGAGGCATTGCAGAGTAGGCTTGCTGGCGGTCTTTTTGTGAAGCGTGGCTTCATGTCCGTGTTAGTCGGTTGGCTCTGATATGTAGCACCGGGTAGCTAGGATGCTTTTGATTTCCTTTTTGTGATACATTTGCATATGTATCTGGTTGATGACTTTGTGTATATACCATGACTGATGTTGATGAATCATACTGGTTGATATATGTATATATATGATGTTTATATATGTGGTTGTTATTCAATGTTTAGTTGTTCCGCTTTTATGCTAAATATTGAAATGTGGGTGTAAGGACGTAGATTCCTTGATTGATAAGTTACCCCACTGTTGCATATCTTATGAGCAGGTGTTGTATGTGTTTTAATTTCATGTATGTTGTGGCATATCTCTTTTATACCATGTTATGATTATACTCTGATGAAATTTTGAATACGTGCCTAAATGATTAATTGATATATTTGGGGGTATAAAAGGGGGTGTTACAGACACAATTGTGTGGACCGGCTTATATGAGATGGATGTACCCTGCTGAACGTTATGTGAAAATATTAAAAGGGTATGTGAAAAACCGAAGTCGACCAAAGGGTTTTATTGCCGAACGATACATTGTTGAAGAAGCGATTGAGTTTTGTACTGAATATCTGTCCAATGTACAATCAATTGGACTCCCCAAATCTCATATTGTCGAAAAAAAAGAAGAAAAAAAGTTAATTGGAAATGAAGTTGTGACAGTATCAAGGGTCGAACGGGATCAAGTGCATTTGTATATTCTGCACAATGAGAATGAGGTTAAGCCGTATGTTGAAATGCACAAGGATGTTCTCCGAGGTTTAAATCCGAATAGAAATGAGAATTGGATAGTACGAGAGCATAATCGAAGTTTCATACCTTGGTTTAAGGATCATATTTATTTAAAGTATTATTCAGATCCCGCTTCAATAACAGAAAGGTTGAGATGTTTAGCATATGGTCGAAGTTTGGTTGTGTTTTCTTATAGCGCATACGCAATTAATGGATACACATTTTATACCAAAGAACAAGATGATAAAAGTACTATGCAAAATAGTGGTGTCACAGTGGTAGCGGAAGCAATGCACATTTCAAGTGTGAAAGATTTAAACCTCAAATTTGCAAATCTGTCATATTTTGGGGTTATCGAGCGCATTTGGGTGTTTGATTATGAGAAGTTTTAGATTCCTATATTTCGTTGCAAGTGGGTTGAAAATGATAATGGCGTACGAATGGATAAGTCAGGATTTTTGCAAGTGGATCTTAATAGGGTGGGGTACAAAGATGAATGCTAAACATTCTAAGATCGAATGCCTCACATATCGTCCCCAGATGGGACATATGCTAAACATTCTAAGAAAATGAGAGAAGACCCCTCACCATCTTATTCTCGCATGAAAGGCTCAAATACAATATTTGTTATGCCTTTATTAAGTGTTTTTGTTACTTTTGTTTTGAGATGAGAAAGAGAAACTCAAAGGAGGAGCAAAGGTGAAAACTAAGGGGGACTAAGACTCACCCTAATGTTATCATGCTTGGAAGTCCTAAGTTAATGTGGTTTAAGAAATCTAATCCTAAAAGAAAGGAGAAGAAGAGCAAAAGAAACAACTTACTTCTAAGATGGAAGTTAAGTTGATCTTAAAGAGGGATGAAGAAGAATTTATTCAAGGAAAGCATATAAATGCTTATCATGATCACACATTGAATTATTAAAAGAAATAAGAGAAGATGAAAGAGAAAAGTGTATGTGGAAACATGTCCACACACTTACTTACCATTTGCACCTACATGAAAAGGTTAGTGCAAAACATATTTACAAGTGGTAAATTGAAAGAAATGACAACAAGTAGTGATCAAAACAAACTAAGAACCAAGGAATAAGGATCCTAAGAGATGAAACTCAATCAAGGTCAGAACCTAAACTATAAGAGTGTTCTCTAATGTTAAGATATCAATCACACACAAACTATGTCCAATCAAAGTCTTAAACACCCAAGAAGTGAATCATGGAAGAAATAGATGAAGAAAAAGTGGATATGCAAGGTGATCATGGATTAATGTTTCATGAAAGACCAAAGTCAGAACCATATTCAATTCATAAATGTCTTAAGATGCACATGAATCATCATACAAAACATGGATAAGAGAATACAAGTAGAAGGAATAAGATGAAGTAGAAGTAAGAAAAAGTGAAATATGTTTCAATATATGCACAAAATGACATATTATAGATGCATAACATGTAAAATGATTTAATGAATGCATATGGGCAGTGGCAAACCATTCATGAGATGTAAATGGAATGAGGGAGATGTCATATAAAATGCACACATAAAGCAATTAAAGCATAAGAGGAGAAGATGCAAGAATTCATATCAAACTTCAAATTAGAAAGCATAAACTCAAGTCAAAATGCAAACACATATCTAAATGACCTATAATGAAACAAATGTAACCTCTAACATCATGCAAATGACCTATAATAGATGCACAAACAAACATCAAGTGGTGGTGTAACACCCCATTTCTACCCGGCGGAAATTCATAAATCAGAGTTTCAAAATTCAACATTCAAATAGGGTGCCACATTTTCAACTTAAACACAACGACACTTATCGCATTTAATCATAGATACATAACACTCAAACATCAGGTGGCAAAATGACAACTTTATTTATTCTGTAAAATAAAACATCTTTATTACTACTCAACGAATTCATAATTGCAACTTTAAAATAGTTCAACTCGTGTTTGACATCAAAACAACTTAAAATAATATATCCTCAACGGAAACAACTTGAAATTCAGCAACATGATGAAAATCCAACAACTAAAAGAAAACATGCGTTAACCCCCCGAGTGCTACGTATCGTAGCGACATCACCGACTCAACTAATGAAGATAAACGACCTTCATCTCTGCTAACCTGCACGTTACCAACATAGGGGTAACATTCAAACAGAACGGGTGAGATATCGAATAATATAAACAAGAGTATGATAATCAATACATTAGACTAGAATCATACAATTCCGCTACTTTACAACAACATCAACAAACACAATCATCAACCACTCAATAACCACTTTGTCAGCAAAATACAACATCGACTTCATCAACAAAATACAACATCAGCTTTATCAACAAAATACAACATCAACTTTATCAACAAAATACAACATCAACTTTATCAACAAAATACAACAACAACTTTATCAACATAATGATGCGACTCAACTATGCGTATGCATGTGGTACCATTGGAGCAGAACTCCCAACTTAAAAACTGCCAGGTTATCGAGGCATCAAGGCATAAGCCTTCAACTTAATATTTTTCCCAATCCAGGCCAACTTAATAATTTTGCCAATCCAGGCCAACTTAATAATGCTATGCTATGCATGCGGCAACAACCATAACATCAACTTATTCAACACAACAACGACAAAAATGCAACAACCGCAGACAACTTAATCAACATTGGTCACAAGACCTGCAACAGCAAAACAACTTAACAACGTTGGTCATAAGACCTGCAACTGCAAAACAACTTAACAACGTTGGTCATAAGACCTGCAACTTAATAATATCCATAAATCGGGACAATTCAACACAATTCAACTTCACCTGCAGATCAACTTATTCGACATAATTTCGACAAAATAATCCAACCAAGAATACCTAATTGTATACACGACTTACTCCGACAATTTTCAACTAATACCGGACAACTAATTTTTTCCGCTTAATTCGACTTATTCGACGAATTCCATACATCAACCAACCAAAAATACCTACAACCACTTACGAATTATTTCTGCAAAATTTCAACTAATTTCGGTTAAACAATTATACCGGTTAAAATCGCTAATATTACTATTCGGTACTATTTTCATCAACCTCTATTATTACTACTAATTCCCACTGTTTCTATTTATTTGCTCTCGGCTACTATTATCTTCTGCTACCAAAACCAAACCGTTATCAAAGTATGTTCCTGCTATCATTTACAACACTCTGTTATGTACTATACTGCTAACTTCAATGTGCTGCTATTTGAATTTCTTCTGCCATTTAACCAAACCTACTACAAATATTAATTCTGCTACTCATATAAGTATATCAATTGTATACCAGACCTCTGCAACTTAATCATCGAACCTGCTATTTGCTACTACAAAAATAACCACACATACTGCTAATTTATCCTGCTACTTTTCTGCTAATTAATGTTACTAACAGATTGATTTAATAATATATGGTTTCTGTTAATCCATTAATCTTAACATATATGATTTACTAATATATGATTGAATACTATATTGTTTTAATTAATTACTCTTCTACTAATTTGGTGTGTTACCTACTACCACAAAAAAACCAAAACAATTTTAGCATATAAAACCAGGTGGCTGGCGCCACATTAACATGCCTTGCTTTAAGGTTGCTTGCGCCACCATTTTCAATACAACAAGGTGGCCTGCGCCACCTGTGACTCTTCTGTCAAGTGGCTTGCGCCACTCCTGTCTCGCAAATCCCAGGTGGCTTGCGCCACCCTCTCCATCCACAAGGTGGCTTGCGCCACCAGTAATGTGCACATGGGGTGGCTTGCGCCATCCCCCCTATATATATATATGTTTTTTTTTTTAAACTACTAACCCCAATTTCCAGAAATTCTTTCCTCCGTGATTAATACCAATTATCAGTTCACAAAATCAACCATTAAAACATTTCACCAAACAATCAATTTCCACAACATTAGAATAATTCATCATAAAATCAACGCATTCACAGTAGAAAATTATACAATCCCAATCCCACGTGTCAATTATCATATACCCGGTTATAAAATTCGAACCCCACCCTTACCTTGGATTGAAGGCAGCTCGAATTTCCGATCGAAAACTGGAACTTTTTCTGGCAATCTCTCGTGTTCTCTCCTCTCCAACTGCCGATGCTTCCAAACCCTCGTTCTGCTTTTTCTGTAACTTCCCTTCCTTACCTTACTGCCACTTCTATTGTTTTGTTTTCCAAATAATCCAATAATAATAATAATACTATTATTTAATCTATTTGGGCTTCACTTCATACACCTCCAAATTGCTATTATCACATAACAACCAAATCCAATTTAATTAAATAATAATCCAATATAATAATATTATTTTTAATATTATTTCTCCGATTAAACCGACTAATTACTCGACTACCCACCGAACAACTCAAACAACATAATACTCTAACTTCTCCTCTTAGAATAATACCGACAAATTTTCAACTTCGACAATTCCGAATAATTAAATCCTTAATTAATTTAATTAACTAATTAATTAAATTTGGTGTGTTACAGGTGGCATAAATGCCTCATTAAAACATGTGAGAATGGGACATAAAAGAATGCACACAAGTAACTTAAAATGCAAGGCATTAAACAACTATCAAAGTATATGAGAAAATTGTAAAATTAAGTCCTAAACAACCCAAGTCAGAAGCAAAAGCATGGACCAAAACTCATATCAAGAATCAAGAGAAAGCATGACCTAATAGTTCCACAAATTCACATTGAAACACATCACAAGATTACACAAAAATGAACACCTACACACATGATAAAATGACTTTAAAAATCAAATAAAAATGGATTTATATGATTTAATGTGTTATATAAACAATACAAAAAGAATGAGTTAAAAATGTTTGGTGAAATGGGAGAAAGAAAATATGCAAGTGCAAGTGTCAATGAAGAACATCAACTAAAAAGAAAATTGGAAGAAAATTATGTAATTAAGTGCAAAAATTAACAAAACCAGAATTAAAAATAAAAGAAAATTATTTAAATGTGTCAAGAACACACGTGAATTTATTTAGAATTTTTAGAAATGTTTTGCTATTTTTAAAATACGAAAATCAAACAGACATGGAAAAGAAAAAATAAAAAACAAGAGAAAATGGAGTGGGGGTGCAAGAGAAGTAAAATGCACGTTCAAAATAAGCATTGGGCTCAGTATGGGGGTACAAATGGTAATCAGACCCAATCCAATTACAAATGTGTGCGCGTGTGATGCAGTGTATAATCAGTTACCATGAAGATGCAATCATTACCATACAATTAATCAAATAACATGATCTAACGCAACACATAACACGTACACTACAGTTACCACGTACACACGCACATGCAATCAATCTGATTTAAACAAAATAGCACGTGAGGGACCACACGTTCATTAATCTGCTGGCAAGCTGTGAGCCCTAAGATCAATCAAACAGTCCATCATCAAGAAAAGCCAAACAATCTCATGGATGAGAACGCAAGCGCATACTAATTATCATACACTCACACACACGTAACAACTTCATTAATGTGCTGGCACAATTTAAACCACACGATAGGAATGATCAGACGGCCATGATTTAAACTTACGAAACCCTAATATTAAACCTCACCGGCCGAAGAAGGACCTCCGGTCATCTTCTCCGGCCAATGCAAATGCTACATGATTCCAGAAACATGCAAACCATATACCATTAGAAAGAGGAAGTTACAAGGATCATGCCTGGACTTTTCTTTTTTTTGTCCAGCGGGTCTATTCATGCGAAGTATATTTTGACTACGTCTGAGTTGACAGGGGATGAAAAGTCTTCGCTGTCCATGGTTGTAAGTAATAAGGCTCCGCCCGAGAAGACCTTCTTAACCACGAATGGACCTTCATAGTTGGGAGTCCATTTACCCCTGCGATCTGTACTAGGAGGAAGGATCCTTTTGAGTACCACATCTCCAACTTTGTAAACCCGAGGACGCACATTTTGATCGAATGCCTGCTTCATCCTCCGTTGGTATAACTGCCCATGACACACAACTGCCAGTCATTTCTCTTCAATAAGGCTCAACTGATTAAATCTGGCACGAACCCACTCAGCTTCATCTAACTTGACATCCATCATGACTCTGAGGGATGGAATCTCAACTTCAACCGGTAGTACTGCCTCCATACCGTATACAAGTGAGAAAGGTGTTGCCCCAGTGGACGTGCGTACTAACGTTCGGTACCCATGCAAGGCGAACGGTAGCATCTCATGCCAATCTTTATATGTGACAACCATTTTCTGCACAATCTTCTTAATATTCTTGTTGGCCGCCTCCACAGCGCCATTCATCTTCGGGCGATACGGAGAAGAATTGTGATGTTCAATTTTGAAGTCCCGGCACAGCTCAGCCATCATTTTGTTGTTCAGATTAGAACCATTATCAGTAATGATTCTCTCGGGCACTCCATAGCGACAAATGATATCCCGTTTCAAGAAACGAGCGACCACCTGCTTAGTGACGTTGGCATAAGATGCTGCTTCAACCCATTTAGTGAAATAATCAATGGCGACCAAGATGAAGCGATGGCCATTTGAAGCAGTAGGCTCAATTTTCCCGATCATTTCAATGCCCCCCATTGCAAAGGGCCAAGGCGAGGAAATGACACTCAACGGATTTGGAGGTACATGCACTTTGTTTGCATAAATCTGGCATTTGTGACATTTGCGGGCGTACTTGCAACAATCTGCCTCCATTATCAACCAATAATACCCCGACCTCAATAGTTTCTTTTACATTGCATGTCCTCCGGCATGGGTACCGAAAGAACCTTCATGCACTTCCTGCATTCACAGGTCTGCTTCGTGTCTATCCACGCATCTGAGCAGAACCGTATCAAAATTCCGTTTGTACAGCACGTCATCTTGGTTCAAGAATAAGCTACCAGACAACCTTCTCAACGTCTTCTTGTCTTTGGTGGATTCCCCTGGCAGGTACTCTTGACTTTTCAAGAAATACTTGATATCATGAAACCATGGCTTGTCATCAGACGCTACATCAACAGCAAACACAAATGCAGGTCTGTCAAGACGAGACACTTCGATCTTAGGTACATAGTTCCATCTTTGCACTTTAATCATAGAAGACAAAGTAGCCAATGCATCAGCAAACTTATTCTCATCTCGAGGAATATGGTACAGCTTCACTGTTGTGAAAAATGTCAGCAATCTCCTCGTATAATCTCTATACAGAACCAGATTCGCTTGGTGCGTGTACCAACTCCCTTTCACCTGATTAATTACCAAAGCTGAATCACCGAAAATATCGAGGGTCTTAATTCACAAATTAATTGCCTCCTCAATCCCCATTATACAAGCTTCATACTCTGCTTCATTGTTGGTACATCCGATAGTTATTCAGGCAGTGAAAGGCATATGAACACCTACCGGCATGATAAGAACTGCTCCAACTCCACACCCATTCATGTTGACAGCCCTATCAAACATCAAACTCCATTTGGATTCAAGGTCTGGCCCCTCCTCCGAGAGTGGTTCCTCGCAGTCCTTAGCTTTGAGAAACATTATGTCCTCATCAGGGAACTCAAATTTCATGGGTTGGTAATCATCAATCGGCTGTTGCGCAAGATAGTCTGACAAGATACTTCCTTTGATGGCTTTTTGAGAAGTATACTGGATATCATATTCTGTCAAAAACATTTGCCACCGTGCAACTCTGCCTGTTAGTGCTGGTTTCTCGAAGATGTATTTGACAGGATCCATTTTGGAAATCAACAAAGTTGTGTGCCTGAGCATATACTGCCTCAATCGCTTAGCAGCCCATGCAAGTGCACAACATGTCTTTTCAAGCATTGAGTACCGGGACTCACAGTCATTGAGCTTTTTGCTCAGGTAGTAGATAGCATGCTCCTTCCTACATGTCTCATCGTGTTGACCAAGAACACAACCCATAGAACCTTCAAGCACTGTCAAATACATTATCAAAGGTCTTTCTGCAACTGGAGGCATGAGAATTGGAGGTTCTTGCAAGTATTCTTTTATTTTATCGAATGCCACTTGGCAATCGTCATTCCACCTGACCGTTTGATCTTTTCTTAGCAGTTTGAATATTGGTTTGCACGTGGCTGTTAGATGAGATATGAACCTTGCTGTTAGTTTCTTGGATTGGCTGGAATTTTGGTAAAACAAAGGTTGTTCAATGTCTGATGTCAAGGTGGTGATGTCACAACATTGAGTCTTAACACTGGGCTGTGTTAAGTGTTTAAGTTGCTGAAGTTTGGATGTCTGATGTCACAAGCGATGTTGTGACATTAGATCTGCAGAATTAATAACATCAGGTTTAGTGATGTTGTTAGGGTTTGCGTGTTAGCTGGAATTGTGGAGAGCAGGTAGTCTCATTGGTTGCGGATATCTTGGGATAGATATTCTCTGTTGCATAGAGATTTGATGTAGATTTGTAGGAGATTTAAAAGGTTGAAGATTTGAAAAGATTTTAGGAGAAAATCTGTTTTGAATATTCAGTTTTAAATAACAAATCAGGTCAGATATTGTAGCAGGTCCAAGTCCAATTCTAAGAGCTATATAAAGCGCATCAGTACTGAAGGAAAAGCAACGAAGAAAGTGAGCTAAAGACTGAGTGTGGTTTGTGTCTTCGTGTATGTTTTGTAAACTATTGTTGATGACATAGTATTTGGTGGGATGTCAGATGCAATGGTGAAACATTTTGTGGAACAGATGCAGTCTGAATTTGAAATGAGTCTTGTTGGTGAGCTGAACTACTTTCTTGGTCTACAAGTTAGAAAAATGGAGGACTCCATATTCATATCTCAGAGCAAGTATGCAAAGAACATAGTGAATAAGTTTGGTCTAGAGAATGCTAATCACAAGAGGACTCCTGCTCCTACTCATCTAAAATTGTCCAAGGATGAGCATGGTGTCAGTGTGGATCAAAGTTTATATCGAAGCATGATTGGGAGTCTATTGTATCTCACAGCTAGCAGACCTGACATTGCTTTTGCTGTTGGAGTTTGTGCCAGATATCAATCTGAACCTAAGGCCAGTCATTTGAATCAAGTGAAAAGGATATTAAAATATGTTAATGGCACCAGTGACTATGGGATGCTGTATAGTCATGGATCTGGGACTGAGCTAAGGGGATATTGTGATGCTGACTGGGCTGGGAGTGCAAATGATAGGAAAAGCACTTCAGGAGGTTGTTTCTTCTTGGGGAATAATCTGATATCATGGTTTAGCAAGAAGCAGAACTGTGTGTCTCTCTCTACTGCTGAGGCTGAGTACATAGCAGCAGGAAGTAGCTGTTCTCAACATGTTTGGATGAAGCAAATGCTGACTGAATACAATGTCAAGTAAGATATCATGACATTGTACTGTTATAATTTGAGTGCAATCAATATTTTTAAGAATCCTATTCAGCATAGCAGGATTAAGCACATTGATATAAGGCATCATTTTATAAGAGAGTTGGTTGAAGATAAAGTTGTTGTCTTAGAACATGTAGCTACAGATAAGCAATTAGCTGATATTTTCACTAAAGCCCTAGATGCAAACCAATTTGAAAGTTTAAGAAGTAAATTAGGAATTTGCATTAATGAATATTAAATGTGATGGAGAGTGTATTGTGCAGTTGTGTACTTTATTGAAAATTGATTCAACTGTTGAAGGCATACAAGATTAGAGTTCATAAAAATTTACAAACACAGAGTCTAAAGGTTGTCAAATTGTGGCTAAAAAGGGGGAGAAATAGCCAAGTGAGCCAAGAGTATCAAAGAGTACAAATGTCAGTTGCTGCTAAGGAATGCAGTCAAGAAATATGCAGCTGAGGATGTAGCTGATTGCTTATGTTATAATACAGAAGTGCAGATATTGAGGGGGACCAATTGATTGCTGATCTGCGGAACAGCTGGTATGCTAGCTCATGATTGAGGGGGAGCACCATTCTGGTTGTCGCCATGTTGCTGTTGAAGATGGTGCTGCAGCAGAGTTTTGTGTGAAGTGAAGTCTTGATGTATTGAAGATGCTGCTGATGTTTGAAGTTTCAAAATATTCAAGTTTTTTTCCGCTGCTGAAGTCTCTGAAGGTGCAGAGATTGTTTTAGCCAAAATTAGCCAAAGGGGGAGATTGTTAGTTTCTTGGATTGGCTGGAATTTTGGTAAAACAAAGGTTGTTCAGTGTCTGATGTCAAGGTGGTGATGTCACAACATTGAGTCTTAACACTGGGCTGTGTTAAGTGTTTAAGTTGCTGAAGTTTGGATGTCTGATTTCACAAGCGATGTTGTGACATTAGATCTGCAGAATTAATAACATCAGGTTTAGTGATGTTGTTAGGGTTTGCGTGTTAGCTGGAATTGTGGAGAGCAGGTAGTCTCATTGGTTGCGGATATCTTGGGATAGATATTCTCTGTTGCATAGAGATTTGATGCAGATTTGTAGGAGATTTAAAAGGTTGAAGATTTGAAAAGATTTTAGGAGAAAATCTGTTTTGAATATTCAGTTTTAAATAACAAATCAGGTCAGATATTGTAGCAGGTCCAAGTCCAATTCTAAGAGCTATATAAAGCGCATCAGTACTGAAGGAAAAGCAACGAAGAAAGTGAGCTAAAGAATGAGTGTGGTATGTGTCTTCGTGTATGTTTTGTAAACTATTGTTGATGACATAGTATTTGGTGGGATGTCAGATGCAATGGTGAAACATTTTGTGGAACAGATGCAGTCTGAATTTGAAATGAGTCTTGTTGGTGAGCTGAACTACTTTCTTGGTCTACAAGTTATAAAAATGGAGGACTCCATATTCATATCTCAGAGCAAGTATGCAAAGAACATAGTGAAGAAGTTTGGTCTAGAGAATGCTAATCACAAGAGGACTCCTGCTCCTACTCATCTAAAATTGTCCAAGGATGAGCATGGTGTCAGTGTGGATCAAAGTTTATATCAAAGCATGATTGGGAGTCTATTGTATCTCACAGCTAGCAGACCTGACATTGCTTTTGCTGTTGGAGTTTGTGCCAGATATCAATCTGAACCTAAGGCCAGTCATTTGAATCAAGTGAAAAGGATATTAAAATATGTTAATGGCACCAGTGACTATGGGATGCTGTATAGTCATGGATCTGGGACTGAGCTAAGGGGATATTATGATGCTGACTGGGCTGGGAGTGCAAATGATAGGAAAAGCACTTCAGGAGGTTGTTTCTTCTTGGGGAATAATCTGATATCATGGTTTAGCAAGAAGCAGAACTGTGTGTCTCTCTCTACTGCTGAGGCTGAGTACATAGCAGCAGGAAGTAGCTGTTCTCAACATGTTTGGATGAAGCAAATGCTGACTGAATACAATGTCAAGTAAGATGTCATGACATTGTACTGTTATAATTTGAGTGCAATCAATATTTCTAAGAATCCTATTCAGCATAGCAGGATTAAGCACATTGATATAAGGCATCATTTTATAAGAGAGTTGGTTGAAGATAAAGTTGTTGTCTTAGAACATGTAGCTACAGATAAGCAATTAGCTGATATTTTCACTAAAGCCCTAGATGCAAACCAATTTGAAAGTTTAAGAAGTAAATTAGGAATTTGCATTTATGAATATTAAATGTGATGGAGAGTGTATTGTGCAGTTGTGTACTTTATTGAAAATTGATTCAACTGTTGAAGGCATACAAGATTAGAGTTCATAAAAATTTACAAACACAGAGTCTAAAGGTTGTCAAATTGTGGCTAAAAAGGGGGAGAAATAGCCAAGTGAGCCAAGAGTATCAAAGAGTACAAATGTCAGTTGCTGCTAAGGAATGCAGTCAAGAAATATGCAGCTGAGGATGTAGCTGATTGCTTATGTTATAATACAGAAGTGCAGATATTGAGGGGGACCAATTGATTGTTGATCTATGGAACAGCTAGTATGCTAGCTCATGATTGAGGGGGAGCACCATTCTGGTTGTCGCCAAGTTGTTGTTGAAGATGGTGCTGCAGCAGAGTTTTGTGTGAAGTGAAGTCTTGATGTATTGAAGATGCTGCTGATGTTTGAAGTTTCAAAATATTCAAGTTTTTTTCTGCTGCTGAAGTCTCTGAAGGTGCAAAGATTGTTTTAGCCAAAATTAGCCAAAGGGGGAGATTGTTAGTTTCTTGGATTGGCTGGAATTTTGGTAAAACAAAGGTTGTTCAATGTCTGATGTCAAGGTGGTGATGTCACAACATTGAGTCTTAACACTGGGCTGTGTTAAGTGTTTAAGTTGCTGAAGTTTGGATGTCTGATGTCACAAGCGATGTTGTGACATTAGATCTGCAGAATTAATAACATCAGGTTTAGTGATGTTGTTAGGGTTTGCGTGTTAGCTGGAATTGTGGAGAGCAGGTAGGCTCATTGGTTGCGGATATCTTGGGATAGATATTCTCTGTTGCATAGAGATTTGATGCAGATTTGTAGGAGATTTAAAAGGTTGAAGATTTGAAAAGATTTTAGGAGAAAATCTGTTTTGAATATTCAGTTTTAAATAACAAATCAGGTCAGATATTGTAGCAGGTCCAAGTCCAATTCTAAGAGCTATATAAAGCGCATCAGTACTGAAGGAAAAGCAACGAAGAAAGTGAGCTAAAGAATGAGTGTGGTTTGTGTCTTCGTGTATGTTTTGTAAACTATTGTTGATGACATAGTATTTGGTGGGATGTCAGATGCAATGGTGAAACATTTTGTGGAACAGATGCAGTCTGAATTTGAAATGAGTCTTGTTGGTGAGCTGAACTACTTTCTTGGTCTACAAGTTATAAAAATGGAGGACTCCATATTCATATCTCAGAGCAAGTATGCAAAGAACATAGTGAAGAAGTTTGGTCTAGAGAATGCTAATCACAAGAGGACTCCTGCTCCTACTCATCTAAAATTGTCCAAGGATGAGCATGGTGTCAGTGTGGATCAAAGTTTATATCGAAGCATGATTGGGAGTCTATTGTATCTCACAGCTAGCAGACCTGACATTGCTTTTGCTGTTGGAGTTTGTGCCAGATATCAATCTGAACCTAAGGCCAGTCATTTGAATCAAGTGAAAAGGATATTAAAATATGTTAATGGCACCAGTGACTATGGGATGCTGTATAGTCATGGATCTGGGACTGAGCTAAGGGGATATTATGATGCTGACTGGGCTGGGAGTGCAAATGATAGGAAAAGCACTTCAGGAGGTTGTTTCTTCTTGGGGAATAATCTGATATCATGGTTTAGCAAGAAGCAGAACTGTGTGTCTCTCTCTACTGCTGAGGCTGAGTACATAGCAGCAGGAAGTAGCTGTTCTCAACATGTTTGGATGAAGCAAATGCTGACTGAATACAATGTCAAGTAAGATGTCATGACATTGTACTGTTATAATTTGAGTGCAATCAATATTTCTAAGAATCCTATTCAGCATAGCAGGATTAAGCACATTGATATAAGGCATCATTTTATAAGAGAGTTGGTTGAAGATAAAGTTGTTGTCTTAGAACATGTAGCTACAGATAAGCAATTAGCTGATATTTTCACTAAAGCCCTAGATGCAAACCAATTTGAAAGTTTAAGAAGTAAATTAGGAATTTGCATTTATGAATATTAAATGTGATGGAGAGTGTATTGTGCAGTTGTGTACTTTATTGAAAATTGATTCAACTGTTGAAGGCATACAAGATTAGAGTTCATAAAAATTTACAAACACAGAGTCTAAAGGTTGTCAAATTGTGGCTAAAAAGGGGGAGAAATAGCCAAGTGAGCCAAGAGTATCAAAGAGTACAAATGTCAGTTGCTGCTAAGGAATGCAGTCAAGAAATATGCAGCTGAGGATGTAGCTGATTGCTTATGTTATAATACAGAAGTGCAGATATTGAGGGGGACCAATTGATTGTTGATCTACGGAACAGCTAGTATGCTAGCTCATGATTGAGGGGGAGCACCATTCTGGTTGTCGCCAAGTTGTTGTTGAAGATGGTGCTGCAGCAGAGTTTTGTGTGAAGTGAAGTCTTGATGTATTGAAGATGCTGCTGATGTTTGAAGTTTCAAAATATTCAAGTTTTTTTCCGCTGCTGAAGTCTCTGAAGGTGCAGAGATTGTTTTAGCCAAAATTAGCCAAAGGGGGAGATTGTTAGTTTCTTGGATTGGCTGGAATTTTGGTAAAACAAAGGTTGTTCAATGTCTGATGTCAAGGTGGTGATGTAACAACATTGAGTCTTAACACTGGGCTGTGTTAAGTGTTTAAGTTGCTGAAGTTTGGATGTCTGATGTCACAAGCGATGTTGTGACATTAGATCTGCAGAATTAATAACAACAGGTTTAGTGATGTTGTTAGGGTTTGCGTGTTAGCTGGAATTGTGGAGAGCAGGTAGTCTCATTGGTTGCGGATATCTTGGGATAGATATTCTCTGTTGCATAGAGATTTGATGCAGATTTGTAGGAGATTTAAAAGGTTGAAGATTTGAAAAGATTTTAGGAGAAAATCTGTTTTGAATATTCAGTTTTAAATAACAAATCAGGTCAGATATTGTAGCAGGTCCAAGTCCAATTCTAAGAGCTATATAAAGCGCATCAGTACTGAAGGAAAAGCAACGAAGAAAGTGAGCTAAAGACTGAGTGTGGTTTGTGTCTTCGTGTATGTTTTGTAAACTATTGTTGATGACATAGTATTTGGTGGGATGTCAGATGCAATGGTGAAACATTTTGTGGAACAGATGCAGTCTGAATTTGAAATGAGTCTTGTTGGTGAGCTGAACTACTTTCTTGGTCTACAAGTTAGAAAAATGGAGGACTCCATATTCATATCTTAGAGCAAGTATGCAAAGAACATAGTGAAGAAGTTTGGTCTAGAGAATGCTAATCACAAGAGGACTCCTGCTCCTACTCATCTAAAATTGTCCAAGGATGAGCATGGTGTCAGTGTGGATCAAAGTTTATATCGAAGCATGATTGGGAGTCTATTGTATCTCACAGCTAGCAGACCTGACATTGCTTTTGCTGTTGGAGTTTGTGCCAGATATCAATCTGAACCTAAGGCCAGTCATTTGAATCAAGTGAAAAGGATATTAAAATATGTTAATGGCACCAGTGACTATGGGATGCTGTATAGTCATGGATCTGGGACTGAGCTAAGGGGATATTGTGATGCTGACTGGGCTGGGAGTGCAAATGATAGGAAAAGCACTTCAGGAGGTTGTTTCTTCTTGGGGAATAATCTGATATCATGGTTTAGCAAGAAGCAGAACTGTGTGTCTCTCTCTACTGCTGAGGCTGAGTACATAGCAGCAGGAAGTAGCTGTTCTCAACATGTTTGGATGAAGCAAATGTTGATTGAATACAATGTCAAGTAAGATGTCATGACATTGTACTGTTATAATTTGAGTGCAATCAATATTTCTAAGAATCCTATTCAGCATAGCAGGATTAAGCACATTGATATAAGGCATCATTTTATAAGAGAGTTGGTTGAAGATAAAGTTGTTGTCTTAGAACATGTAGCTACAGATAAGCAATTAGCTGATATTTTCACTAAAGCCCTAGATGCAAACCAATTTGAAAGTTTAAGAAGTAAATTAGGAATGTGCATTTATGAATATTAAATGTGATGGAGAGTGTATTGTGCAGTTGTGTACTTTATTGAAAATTGATTCAACTGTTGAAGGCATACAAGATTAGAGTTCATAAAAATTTACAAACACAGAGTCTAAAGGTTGTCAAATTGTGGCTAAAAAGGGGGAGAAATAGCCAAGTGAGCCAAGAGTATCAAAGAGTACAAATGTCAGTTGCTGCTAAGGAATGCAGTCAAGAAATATGCAGCTGAGGATGTAGCTGATTGCTTATGTTATAATACAGAAGTGCAGATATTGAGGGGGTCCAATTGATTGCTGATCTGCGGAACAGCTGGTATGCTAGCTCATGATTGAGGGGGAGCACCATTCTGGTTGTCGCCAAGTTGCTGTTGAAGATGGTGCTGTAGCAGAGTTTTGTGTGAAGTGAAGTCTTGATGTATTGAAGATGCTGCTGATGTTTGAAGTTTCAAAATATTCAAGTTTTTTTCCGCTGCTGAAGTCTCTGAAGGTGCAGAGATTGTTTTAGCCAAAATTAGCCAAAGGGGGAGATTGTTAGTTTCTTGGATTGGCTGGAATTTTGGTAAAACAAAGGTTGTTCAATGTCTGATGTCAAGGTGGTGATGTCACAACATTGAGTCTTAACACTGGGCTGTGTTAAGTGTTTAAGTTGCTGAAGTTTGGATGTCTGATGTCACAAGCGATGTTGTGACATTAGATCTGCAGAATTAATAACATCAGGTTTAGTGATGTTGTTAGGGTTTGCGTGTTAGCTGGAATTGTGGAGAGCAGGTAGTCTCATTGGTTGCGGATATCTTGGGATAGATATTCTCTGTTGCATAGAGATTTGATGCAGATTTGTAGGAGATTTAAAAGGTTGAAGATTTGAAAAGATTTTAGGAGAAAATCTGTTTTGAATATTCAATTTTAAATAACAAATCAGGTCAGATATTGTAGCAGGTCCAAGTCCAATTCTAAGAGCTATATAAAGCGCATCAGTACTGAAGGAAAAGCAACGAAGAAAGTGAGCTAAAGACTGAGTGTGGTTTGTGTCTTCGTGTATGTTTTGTAAACTATTGTTGATGACATAGTATTTGGTGGGATGTCGGATGCAATGGTGAAACATTTTGTGGAACAGATGCAGTCTGAATTTGAAATGAGTCTTGTTGGTGAGCTGAACTACTTTCTTGGTCTACAAGTTAGAAAAATGGAGGACTCCATATTCATATCTCAGAGCAAGTATGCAAAGAACATAGTGAAGAAGTTTGGTCTAGAGAATGCTAATCACAAGAGGACTCCTGCTCCTACTCATCTAAAATTGTCCAAGGATGAGCATGGTGTCAGTATGGATCAAAGTTTATATCGAAGCATGATTGGGAGTCTATTGTATCTCACAGCTAGCAGACCTGACATTGCTTTTGCTGTTGGAGTTTGTGCCAGATATCAATCTGAACCTAAGGCCAGTCATTTGAATCAAGTGAAAAGGATATTAAAATATGTTAATGGCACCAGTGACTATGGGATGCTGTATAGTCATGGATCTGGGACTGAGCTAAGGGGATATTGTGATGCTGACTGGGCTGGGAGTGCAAATGATAGGAAAAGCACTTCAGGAGGTTGTTTCTTCTTGGGGAATAATCTGATATCATGGTTTAGCAAGAAGCAGAACTGTGTGTCTCTCTCTACTGCTGAGGCTGAGTACATAGCAGCAGGAAGTAGCTGTTCTCAACATGTTTGGATGAAGCAAATGCTGACTGAATACAATGTCAAGTAAGATGTCATGACATTGTACTGTTATAATTTGAGTGCAATCAATATTTCTAAGAATCCTATTCAGCATAGCAGGATTAAGCACATTGATATAAGGCATCATTTTATAAGAGAGTCGGTTGAAGATAAAGTTGTTGTCTTAGAACATGTAGCTACAGATAAGCAATTAGCTGATATTTTCACTAAAGCCCTAGATGCAAACCAATTTGAAAGTTTAAGAAGTAAATTAGGAATGTGCATTTATGAATATTAAATGTGATGGAGAGTGTATTGTGCAGTTGTGTACTTTATTGAAAATTGATTCAACTGTTGAAGGCATACAAGATTAGAGTTCATAAAAATTTACAAACACAGAGTCTAAAGGTTGTCAAATTGTGGCTAAAAAGGGGGAGAAATAGCCAAGTGAGCCAAGAGTATCAAAGAGTACAAATGTCAGTTGCTGCTAAGGAATGCAGTCAAGAAATATGCAGCTGAGGATGTAGCTGATTGCTTATGTTATAATACAGAAGTGCAGATATTGAGGGGGTCCAATTGATTGCTGATCTGCGGAACTACTGGTATGCTAGCTCATGATTGAGGGGGAGCACCATTCTGGTTGTCGCCAAGTTGCTGTTGAAGATGGTGCTGTAGCAGAGTTTTGTGTGAAGTGAAGTCTTGATGTATTGAAGATGCTGCTGATGTTTGAAGTTTCAAAATATTCAAGTTTTTTTCCGCTGCTGAAGTCTCTGAAGGTGCAGAGATTGTTTTAGCCAAAATTAGCCAAAGGGGGAGATTGTTAGTTTCTTGGATTGGCTGGAATTTTGGTAAAACAAAGGTTGTTCAATGTCTGATGTCAAGGTGGTGATGTCACAACATTGAGTCTTAACACTGGGCTGTGTTAAGTGTTTAAGTTGCTGAAGTTTGGATGTCTGATGTCACAAGCGATGTTGTGACATTAGATCTGCAGAATTAATAACATCAGGTTTAGTGATGTTGTTAGGGTTTGCGTGTTAGCTGGAATTGTGGAGAGCAGGTAGTCTCATTGGTTGCGGATATCTTGGGATAGATATTCTCTGTTGCATAGAGATTTGATGCAGATTTGTAGGAGATTTAAAAGGTTGAAGATTTGAAAAGATTTTAGGAGAAAATCTGTTTTGAATATTCAATTTTAAATAACAAATCAGGTCAGATATTGTAGCAGGTCCAAGTCCAATTCTAAGAGCTATATAAAGCGCATCAGTACTGAAGGAAAAGCAACGAAGAAAGTGAGCTAAAGACTGAGTGTGGTTTGTGTCTTCGTGTATGTTTTGTAAACTATTGTTGATGACATAGTATTTGGTGGGATGTCGGATGCAATGGTGAAACATTTTGTGGAACAGATGCAGTCTGAATTTGAAATGAGTCTTGTTGGTGAGCTGAACTACTTTCTTGGTCTAAAAGTTAGAAAAATGGAGGACTCCATATTCATATCTCAGAGCAAGTATGCAAAGAACATAGTGAAGAAGTTTGGTCTAGAGAATGCTAATCACAAGAGGACTCCTGCTCCTACTCATCTAAAATTGTCCAAGGATGAGCATGGTGTCAGTATGGATCAAAGTTTATATCGAAGCATGATTGGGAGTCTATTGTATCTCACAGCTAGCAGACCTGACATTGCTTTTGCTGTTGGAGTTTGTGCCAGATATCAATCTGAACCTAAGGCCAGTCATTTGAATCAAGTGAAAAGGATATTAAAATATGTTAATGGCACCAGTGACTATGGGATGCTGTATAGTCATGGATCTGGGACTGAGCTAAGGGGATATTGTGATGCTGACTGGGCTGGGAGTGCAAATGATAGGAAAAGCACTTCAGGAGGTTGTTTCTTCTTGGGGAATAATCTGATATCACGGTTTAGCAAGAAGCAGAACTGTGTGTCTCTCTCTACTGCTGAGGCTGAGTACATAGCAGCAGGAAGTAGCTGTTCTCAACATGTTTGGATGAAGCAAATGCTGACTGAATACAATGTCAAGTAAGATGTCATGACATTGTACTGTTATAATTTGAGTGCAATCAATATTTCTAAGAATCCTATTCAGCATAGCAGGATTAAGCACATTGATATAAGGCATCATTTTATAAGAGAGTCGGTTGAAGATAAAGTTGTTGTCTTAGAACATGTAGCTACAGATAAGCAATTAGCTGATATTTTCACTAAAGCCCTAGATGTAAACCAATTTGAAAGTTTAAGAAGTAAATTAGGAATTTGCATTTATGAATATTAAATGTGATGGAGAGTGTATTGTGCAGTTGTGTACTTTATTGAAAATTGATTCAACTGTTGAAGGCATACAAGATTAGAGTTCATAAAAATTTACAAACACAGAGTCTAAAGGTTGTCAAATTGTGGCTAAAAAGGGGGAGAAATAGCCAAGTGAGCCAAGAGTATCAAAGAGTACAAATGTCAGTTGCTGCTAAGGAATGCAGTCAAGAAATATGCAGCTGAGGATGTAGTTGATTGCTTATGTTATAATGAAGAAGTGCAGATATTGAGGGGGACCAATTGATTGCTGATCTGCGGAACAGCTGGTATGCTAGCTCATGATTGAGGGGGAGCACCATTCTGGTTGTCGCGAAGTTGCTGTTGAAGATGGTGCTGCAGCAGAGTTTTGTGTGAAGTGAAGTCTTGATGTATTGAAGATGCTGCTGATGTTTGAAGTTTCAAAATATTCAAGTTTTTTTCCGCTGCTGAAGTCTCTGAAGGTGCAGAGATTGTTTTAGCCAAAATTAGCCAAAGGGGGAGATTGTTAGTTTCTTGGATTGGCTGGAATTTTGGTAAAACAAAGGTTGTTCATTGTCTGATGTCAAGGTGGTGATGTCACAACATTGAGTCTTAACACTGGGCTGTGTTAAGTGTTTAAGTTGCTGAAGTTTGGATGTCTGATGTCACAAGCGATGTTGTGACATTAGATCTGCAGAATTAATAACATCAGGTTTAGTGATGTTGTTAGGGTTTGCGTGTTAGCTGGAATTGTGGAGAGCAGGTAGTCTCATTGGTTGCGGATATCTTGGGATAAATATTCTCTGTTGCATAGAGATTTGATGCAGATTTGTAGGAGATTTAAAAGGTTGAAGATTTGAAAAGATTTTAGGAGAAAATCTGTTTTGAATATTCAGTTTTAAATAACAAATCAGGTAAGATATTGTAGTAGGTCCAAGTCCAATTCTAAGAGCTATATAAAGCGCATCAGTACTGAAGGAAAAGCAACGAAGAAAGTGAGCTAAAGACTGAGTGTGGTTTGTGTCTTCGTGTATGTTTTGTAAACTATTGTTGATGACATAGTATTTGGTGGGATGTCAGATGCAATGGTGAAACATTTTGTGGAACAGATGCAGTCTGAATTTGAAATGAGTCTTGTTGGTGAGCTGAACTACTTTCTTGGTCTACAAGTTAGAAAAATGGAGGACTCCATATTCATATCTCAGAGCAAGTATGCAAAGAACATAGTGAAGAAGTTTGGTCTAGAGAATGCTAATCACAAGAGGACTCCTGCTCCTACTCATCTAAAATTGTCCAAGGATGAGCATGGTGTCAGTGTGGATCAAAGTTTATATCGAAGCATGATTGGGAGTCTATTGTATCTCACAGCTAGCAGACCTGACATTGCTTTTGCTGTTGGAGTTTGTGCCAGATATCAATCTGAACCTAAGGCCAGTCATTTGAATCAAGTGAAAAGGATATTAAAATATGTTAATGGCACCAGTGACTATGGGATGCTGTATAGTCATGGATCTGGGACTGAGCTAAGGGGATATTGTGATGCTGACTGGGCTGGGTGTGCAAATGATAGGAAAAGCACTTCAGGAGGTTGTTTCTTCTTGGGGAATAATCTGATATCATGGTTTAGCAAGAAGCAGAACTCTGTGTCTCTCTCTACGGCTGAGGCTGAGTACATAGCAGCAGGAAGTAGTTGTTCTCAACATGTTTGGATGAAGCGAATGCTGACTGAATACAATGTCAAGTAAGATGTCATGACATTGTACTATTATAATTTGAGTGCAATCAATATTTCTAAGAATCCTATTCAGCATAGCAGGATTAAGCACATTGCTATAAGGCATCATTTTATAAGAGAGTTGGTTGAAGATAAAGTTGTTGTCTTAGAACATGTAGCTATAGATAAGCAATTAGCTGATATTTTCACTAAAGCCCTAGATGCAAACCAATTTGAAAGTTTAAGAAGTAAATTAGGAATTTGCATTTATGAATATTAAATGTGATGGAGAGTGTATTGTGCAGTTGTGTACTTTATTGAAAATTGATTCAACTGTTGAAGGCATACAAGATTAGAGTTCATAAAAATTTACAAACACAGAGTCTAAAGGTTGTCAAATTGTGGCTAAAAAGGGGGAGAAATAGCCAAGTGAGCCAAGAGTATCAAAGAGTACAAATGTCAGTTGCTGCTAAGGAATGCAGTCAAGAAATATGCAGCTTAGGATGTAGCTGATTTCTTATGTTATAATACAGAAGTGCAGATATTGAGGGGGACCAATTGATTGCTGATCTGCGGAACAGCTGGTATGCTAGCTCATGATTGAGGGGGAGCACCATTCTGGTTATCGCCAAGTTGCTGTTGAAGATGGTGCTGCAGCAGAGTTTTGTGTGAAGTGAAGTCTTGATGTATTGAAGATGCTGCTGATGTTTGAAGTTTCAAAATATTCAAGTTTTTTTCCGCTGCTGAAGTCTCTGAAGGTGCAGAGATTGTTTTAGCCAAAATTAGCCAAAGGGGGAGATTGTTAGTTTCTTGGATTGGCTGGAATTTTGGTAAAACAATGGTTGTTCAATGTCTGATGTCAAGGTGGTGATGTAACAACATTGAGTCTTAACACTGGGCTGTGTTAAGTGTTTAAGTTGCTGAAGTTTGGATGTCTGATGTCATAAGCGATGTTGTGACATTAGATCTGCAGAATTAATAACATCAGGTTTAGTGATGTTGTTAGGGTTTGCGTGTTAGCTGGAATTGTGGAGAGCAGGTAGTCTCATTGGTTGCGGATATCTTGGGATAGATATTCTCTGTTGCATAGAGATTTGATGCAGATTTGTAGGAGATTTAAAAGGTTGAAGATTTGAAAAGATTTTAGGAGAAAATCTGTTTTGAATATTCAGTTTTAAATAACAAATCAGGTCAGATATTGTAGCAGGTCCAAGTCCAATTCTAAGAGCTATATAAAGCGCATCAGTACTGAAGGAAAAGCAACGAAGAAAGTGAGCTAAAGACTGAGTGTGGTTTGTGTCTTCGTGTATGTTTTGTAAACTATTGTTGATGACATAGTATTTGGTGGGATGTCAGATGCAATGGTGAAACATTTTGTGGAACAGATGCAGTCTGAATTTGAAATGAGTCTTGTTGGTGAGCTGAACTACTTTCTTGGTCTACAAGTTAGAAAAATGGAGGACTCCATATTCATATCTCAGAGCAAGTATGCAAAGAACATAGTGAAGAAGTTTGGTCTAGAGAATGCTAATCACAAGAGGACTCCTGCTCCTACTCATCTAAAATTGTCCAAGGATGAGCATGGTGTCAGTGTGGATCAAAGTTTATATCGAAGCATGATTGGGAGTCTATTGTATCTCACAGCTAGCAGACCTGACATTGCTTTTGCTGTTGGAGTTTGTGCCAGATATCAATCTGAACCTAAGGCCAGTCATTTGAATCAAGTGAAAAGGATATTAAAATATGTTAATGGCACCAGTGACTATGGGATGCTGTATAGTCATGGATCTGGGACTGAGCTAAGGGGATATTGTGATGCTGACTGGGCTGGGAGTGCAAATGATAGGAAAAGCACTTCAGGAGGTTGTTTCTTCTTGGGGAATAATCTGATATCATGGTTTAGCAAGAAGCAGAACTGTGTGTCTCTCTCTACTGCTGAGGCTGAGTACATAGCAGCAGGAAGTAGTTGTTCTCAACATGTTTGGATGAAGCAAATGCTGACTGAATACAATGTCAAGTAAGATGTCATGACATTGTACTATTATAATTTGAGTGCAATCAATATTTCTAAGAATCCTATTCAGCATAGCAGGATTAAGCACATTGATATAAGGCATCATTATATAAGACAGTTGGTTGAAGATAAAGTTGTTGTCTTAGAACATGTAGCTACAGATAAGCAATTAGCTGATATTTTCTCTAAAGCCCTAGATGCAAACCAATTTGAAAGTTTAAGAAGTAAATTAGGAATTTGCATTTATGAATATTAAATGTGATGGAGAGTGTATTGTGCAGTTGTGTACTTTATTGAAAATTGATTCAACTGTTGAAGGCATACAAGATTAGAGTTCATAAAAATTTACAAACACAGAGTCTAAAGGTTGTCAAATTGTGGCTAAAAAGGGGGAGAAATAGCCAAGTGAGCCAAGAGTATCAAAGAGTACAAATGTCAGTTGATGCTAAGGAATGCAGTCAAGAAATATGCAGCTGAGGATGTAGCTGATTGCTTATGTTATAATACAGAAGTGCAGATATTGAGGGGGACCAATTGATTGCTGATCTGCGGAACAGCTGGTATGCTAGCTCATGATTGAGGGGGAGCACCATTCTGGTTGTCGCCAAGTTGCTGTTGAAGATGGTGCTGCAGCAGAGTTTTGTGTGAAGTGAAGTCTTGATGTATTGAAGATGCTGCTGATGTTTGAAGTTTCAAAATATTCAAGTTTTTTTCCGCTGCTGAAGTCTCTGAAGGTGCAGAGATTGTTTTAGCCAAAATTAGCCAAAGGGGGAGATTGTTAGTTTCTTGGATTGGCTGGAATTTTGGTAAAACAAAGGTTGTTCAATGTCTGATGTCAAGCTGGTGATGTCACAACATTGAGTCTTAACACTGGGCTGTGTTAAGTGTTTAAGTTGCTGAAGTTTGGATGTCTGATGTCACAAGCGATGTTGTGACATTAGATCTGCAGAATTAATAACATCAGGTTTAGTGATGTTGTTAGGGTTTCGTGTTAGCTGAAATTGTGGAGAGCAGGTAGTCTCATTGGTTGCGGATATCTTGGGTTAGATATTCTCTGTTGCATAGAGATTTGATGCAGATTTGTAGGAGATTTAAAAGGTTGAAGATTTGAAAAGATTTTAGGAGAAAATCTGTTTTGAATATTCAATTTTAAATAACAAATCAGGTCAGATATTGTAGCAGGTCCAAGTCCAATTCTAAGAGCTATATAAAGCGCATCAGTACTGAAGGAAAAGCAACGAAGAAATTGAGCTAAAGACTGAGTGTGGTTTGTGTCTTCGTGTATGTTTTGTAAACTATTATTGATGACATAGTATTTGGTGGGATGTCAGATGCAATGGTGAAACATTTTGTGGAACAGATGCAGTCTGAATTTGAAATGAGTCTTGTTGGTGAGCTGAACTACTTTCTTGGTCTACAAGTTAGAAAAATGGAGGACTCCATATTCATATCTCAGAGCAAGTATGCAAAGAACATAGTGAAGAAGTTTGGTCTAGAGAATACTAATCACAAGAGGACTCCTACTCCTACTCATCTAAAATTGTCCAAGGATGAGCATGGTGTCAGTGTGGATCAAAGTTTATATCGAACCATGATTGGGAGTCTATTGTATCTCACAGCTAGCATACCTGACATTGCTTTTGCTGTTGGAGTTTGTGCCAGATATCAATCTGAACCTAAGGCCAGTCATTTAAATCAAGTGAAAAGAATATTAAAATATGTTAATGGCACCAGTGACTATGGGATGCTGTATAGTTATGGATCTGGGACTGAGCTAAGGGGATATTGTGATGCTGACTGGGCTGGGAGTGCAAACGATAGGAAAAGCACTTCAGGAGGTTGTTTCTTCTTGGGGAATAATCTGATATCATGGTTTAGCAAGAAGCAGAACTGTGTGTCTCTCTCTATTGCTGAGGCTGAGTACATAGCAGCAGGAAGTAGCTGTTCTCAACATGTTTGGATGAAGCAAATGCTGACTGAATACAATGTCAAGCAAGATGTCATGACATTGGACTGTGATAATTTGAGTGCAATCAATATTTCTAAGAATCCTATTCAGCATAGCAGGATTAAGCACATTGATATAAGGCATCATTTTATAAGAGAGTTGGTTGAAGACAAAGTTGTTGTCTTAGAACATGTAGCTACAGATAAGCAATTAGCTGATATTTTCACTAAAGCCCTAGATGCAAACCAATTTGAAAGTTTAAGAAGTAAATTAGGAATTTGCATTTATGAATATTAAATGTGATGGAGAGTGTATTGTGCAGTTGTGTACTTTATTGAAAATTGATTCAACTGTTGAAGGCATACAAGATTAGAGTTCATAAAAATTTACAAACACAGAGTCTAAAGGTTGTCAAATTGTGGCTAAAAAGGGGGAGAAATAGCCAAGTGAGCCAAGAGTATCAAAGAGTACAAATGTCAGTTGCTGCTAAGGAATGCAGTCAAGAAATATGCAGCTTAGGATGTAGCTGATTTCTTATGTTATAATACAGAAGTGCAGATATTGAGGGGGACCAATTGATTGCTGATCTGCGGAACAGCTGGTATGCTAGCTCATGATTGAGGGGGAGCACCATTCTGGTTCTCGCCAAGTTGCTGTTGAAGATGGTGCTGCAGCAGAGTTTTGTGTGAAGTGAAGTCTTGATGTATTGAAGATGCTGCTGATGTTTGAAGTTTCAAAATATTCAAGTTTTTTTCCGCTGCTGAAGTCTCTGAAGGTGCAGAGATTGTTTTAGCCAAAATTAGCCAAAGGGGGAGATTGTTAGTTTCTTGGATTGGCTGGAATTTTGGTAAAACAATGGTTGTTCAATGTCTGATGTCAAGGTGGTGATGTAACAACATTGAGTCTTAACACTGGGCTGTGTTAAGTGTTTAAGTTGCTGAAGTTTGGATGTCTGATGTCATAAGCGATGTTGTGACATTAGATCTGCAGAATTAATAACATCAGGTTTAGTGATGTTGTTAGGGTTTGCGTGTTAGCTGGAATTGTGGAGAGCAGGTAGTCTCATTGGTTGCGGATATCTTGGGATAGATATTCTCTGTTGCATAGAGATTTGATGCAGATTTGTAGGAGATTTAAAAGGTTGAAGATTTGAAAAGATTTTAGGAGAAAATCTGTTTTGAATATTCAGTTTTAAATAACAAATCAGGTCAGATATTGTAGCAGGTCCAAGTCCAATTCTAAGAGCTATATAAAGCGCATCAGTACTGAAGGAAAAGCAACGAAGAAAGTGAGCTAAAGACTGAGTGTGGTTTGTGTCTTCGTGTATGTTTTGTAAACTATTGTTGATGACATAGTATTTGGTGGGATGTCAGATGCAATGGTGAAACATTTTGTGGAACAGATGTAGTCTGAATTTGAAATGAGTCTTGTTGGTGAGCTGAACTACTTTCTTGGTCTACAAGTTAGAAAAATGGAGGACTCCATATTCATATCTTAGAGCAAGTATGCAAAGAACATAGTGAAGAAGTTTAGTCTAGAGAATGCTAATCACAAGAGGACTCCTGCTCCTACTCATCTAAAATTGTCCAAGGATGAGCATGGTGTCAGTGTGGATCAAAGTTTATATCGAAGCATGATTGGGAGTCTATTGTATCTCACAGCTAGCAGACCTGACATTGCTTTTGCTGTTGGAGTTTGTGCCAGATATCAATCTGAACCTAAGGCCAGTCATTTGAATCAAGTGAAAAGGATATTAAAATATGTTATGGCACCAGTGACTATGGGATGCTGTATAGTCATGGATCTGGGACTGAGCTAAGGGGATATTGTGATGCTGACTGGGCTGGGAGTGCAAATGATAGGAAAAGCACTTCAGGAGGTTGTTTCTTCTTGGGGAATAATCTGATATCATGGTTTAGCAAGAAGCAGAACTGTGTGTCTCTCTCTACTGCTGAGGCTGAGTACATAGCAGCAGGAAGTAGTTGTTCTCAACATGTTTGGATGAAGCAAATGCTGACTGAATACAATGTCAAGTAAGATGTCATGACATTGTACTGTTATAATTTGAGTGCAATCAATATTTCTAAGAATCCTATTCAGCATAGCAGGATTAAGCACATTGATATAAGGCATCATTATATAAGAGAGTTGGTTGAAGATAAAGTTGTTGTCTTAGAACATGTAGCTACAGATAAGCAATTAGCTGATATTTTCTCTAAAGCCCTAGATGCAAACCAATTTGAAAGTTTAAGAAGTAAATTAGGAATTTGCATTTATGAATATTAAATGTGATGGAGAGTGTATTGTGCAGTTGTGTACTTTATTGAAAATTGATTCAACTGTTGAAGGCATACAAGATTAGAGTTCATAAAAATTTACAAACACAGAGTCTAAAGGTTGTCAAATTGTGGCTAAAAAGGGGGAGAAATAGCCAAGTGAGCCAAGAGTATCAAAGAGTACAAATGTCAGTTGATGCTAAGGAATGCAGTCAAGAAATATGCAGCTGAGGATGTAGCTGATTGCTTATGTTATAATACAGAAGTGCAGATATTGAGGGGGACCAATTGATTGCTGATCTGCGGAACGGCTGGTATGCTAGCTCATGATTGAGGGGGAGCACCATTCTGGTTGTCGCCAAGTTGCTGTTGAAGATGGTGCTGCAGCAGAGTTTTGTGTGAAGTGAAGTCTTGATGTATTGAAGATGCTGCTGATGTTTGAAGTTTCAAAATATTCAAGTTTTTTTCCGCTGCTGAAGTCTCTGAAGGTGCAGAGATTGTTTTAGCCAAAATTAGCCAAAGGGGGAGATTGTTAGTTTCTTGGATTGGCTGGAATTTTGGTAAAACAAAGGTTGTTCAATGTCTGATGTCAAGGTGGTGATGTCACAACATTGAGTCTTAACACTGGGCTGTGTTAAGTGTTTAAGTTGCTGAAGTTTGGATGTCTGATGTCACAAGCGATGTTGTGACATTAGATCTGCAGAATTAATAACATCAGGTTTAGTGATGTTGTTAGGGTTTCGTGTTAGCTGAAATTGTGGAGAGCAGGTAGTCTCATTGGTTGCGGATATCTTGGGATAGATATTCTCTGTTGCATAGAGATTTGATGCAGATTTGTAGGAGATTTAAAAGGTTGAAGATTTGAAAAGATTTTAGGAGAAAATCTGTTTTGAATATTCAATTTTAAATAACAAATCAGGTCAGATATTGTAGCAGGTCCAAGTCCAATTCTAAGAGCTATATAAAGCGCATCAGTACTGAAGGAAAAGCAACGAAGAAATTGAGCTAAAGACTGAGTGTGGTTTGTGTCTTCGTGTATGTTTTGTAAACTATTATTGATGACATAGTATTTGGTGGGATGTCAGATGCAATGGTGAAACATTTTGTGGAACAGATGCAGTCTGAATTTGAAATGAGTCTTGTTGGTGAGCTGAACTACTTTCTTGGTCTACAAGTTAGAAAAATGGAGGACTCCATATTCATATCTCAGAGCAAGTATGCAAAGAACATAGTGAAGAAGTTTGGTCTAGAGAATACTAATCACAAGAGGACTCCTGCTCCTACTCATCTAAAATTGTCCAAGGATGAGCATGGTGTCAGTGTGGATCAAAGTTTATATCGAACCATGATTGGGAGTCTATTGTATCTCACAGCTAGCATACCTGACATTGCTTTTGCTGTTGGAGTTTGTGCCAGATATCAATCTGAACCTAAGGCCAGTCATTTAAATCAAGTGAAAAGAATATTAAAATATGTTAATGGCACCAGTGACTATGGGATGCTGTATAGTTATGGATCTGGGACTGAGCTAAGGGGATATTGTGATGCTGACTGGGCTGGGAGTGCAAACGATAGGAAAAGCACTTCAGGAGGTTGTTTCTTCTTGGGGAATAATCTGATATCATGGTTTAGCAAGAAGCAGAACTGTGTGTCTCTCTCTATTGCTGAGGCTGAGTACATAGCAGCAGGAAGTAGCTGTTCTCAACATGTTTGGATGAAGCAAATGCTGACTGAATACAATGTCAAGCAAGATGTCATGACATTGGACTGTGATAATTTGAGTGCAATCAATATTTCTAAGAATCCTATTCAGCATAGCAGGATTAAGCACATTGATATAAGGCATCATTTTATAAGAGAGTTGGTTGAAGACAAAGTTGTTGTCTTAGAACATGTAGCTACAGATAAGCAATTAGCTGATATTTTCACTAAAGCCCTAGATGCAAACCAATTTGAAAGTTTAAGAAGTAAATTAGGAATTTGCATTTATGAATATTAAATGTGATGGAGAGTGTATTGTGCAGTTGTGTACTTTATTGAAAATTGATTCAACTGTTGAAGGCATACAAGATTAGAGTTCATAAAAATTTACAAACACAGAGTCTAAAGGTTGTCAAATTGTGGCTAAAAAGGGGGAGAAATAGCCAAGTGAGCCAAGAGTATCAAAGAGTACAAATGTCAGTTGCTGCTAAGGAATGCAGTCAAGAAATATGCAGCTTAGGATGTAGCTGATTTCTTATGTTATAATACAGAAGTGCAGATATTGAGGGGGACCAATTGATTGCTGATCTGCGGAACAGCTGGTATGCTAGCTCATGATTGAGGGGGAGCACCATTCTGGTTCTCGCCAAGTTGCTGTTGAAGATGGTGCTGCAGCAGAGTTTTGTGTGAAGTGAAGTCTTGATGTATTGAAGATGCTGCTGATGTTTGAAGTTTCAAAATATTCAAGTTTTTTTCCGCTGCTGAAGTCTCTGAAGGTGCAGAGATTGTTTTAGCCAAAATTAGCCAAAGGGGGAGATTGTTAGTTTCTTGGATTGGCTGGAATTTTGGTAAAACAATGGTTGTTCAATGTCTGATGTCAAGGTGGTGATGTAACAACATTGAGTCTTAACACTGGGCTGTGTTAAGTGTTTAAGTTGCTGAAGTTTGGATGTCTGATGTCATAAGCGATGTTGTGACATTAGATCTGCAGAATTAATAACATCAGGTTTAGTGATGTTGTTAGGGTTTGCGTGTTAGCTGGAATTGTGGAGAGCAGGTAGTCTCATTGGTTGCGGATATCTTGGGATAGATATTCTCTGTTGCATAGAGATTTGATGCAGATTTGTAGGAGATTTAAAAGGTTGAAGATTTGAAAAGATTTTAGGAGAAAATCTGTTTTGAATATTCAGTTTTAAATAACAAATCAGGTCAGATATTGTAGCAGGTCCAAGTCCAATTCTAAGAGCTATATAAAGCGCATCAGTACTGAAGGAAAAGCAACGAAGAAAGTGAGCTAAAGACTGAGTGTGGTTTGTGTCTTCGTGTATGTTTTGTAAACTATTGTTGATGACATAGTATTTGGTGGGATGTCAGATGCAATGGTGAAACATTTTGTGGAACAGATGCAGTCTGAATTTGAAATGAGTCTTGTTGGTGAGCTGAACTACTTTCTTGGTCTACAAGTTAGAAAAATGGAGGACTCCATATTCATATCTCAGAGCAAGTATGCAAAGAACATAGTGAAGAAGTTTGGTCTAGAGAATGCTAATCACAAGAGGACTCCTGCTCCTACTCATCTAAAATTGTCCAAGGATGAGCATGGTGTCAGTGTGGATCAAAGTTTATATCGAAGCATGATTGGGAGTCTATTGTATCTCACAGCTAGCAGACCTGACATTGCTTTTGCTGTTGGAGTTTGTGCCAGATATCAATCTGAACCTAAGGCCAGTCATTTGAATCAAGTGAAAAGGATATTAAAATATGTTAATGGCACCAGTGACTATGGGATGCTGTATAGTCATGGATCTGGGACTGAGCTAAGGGGATATTGTGATGCTGACTGGGCTGGGAGTGCAAATGATAGGAAAAGCACTTCAGGAGGTTGTTTCTTCTTGGGGAATAATCTGATATCATGGTTTAGCAAGAAGCAGAACTGTGTGTCTCTCTCTACTGCTGAGGCTGAGTACATAGCAGCAGGAAGTAGTTGTTCTCAACATGTTTGGATGAAGCAAATGCTGACTGAATACAATGTCAAGTAAGATGTCATGACATTGTACTGTTATAATTTGAGTGCAATCAATATTTCTAAGAATCCTATTCAGCATAGCAGGATTAAGCACATTGATATAAGGCATCATTATATAAGAGAGTTGGTTGAAGATAAAGTTGTTGTCTTAGAACATGTAGCTACAGATAAGCAATTAGCTGATATTTTCTCTAAAGCCCTAGATGCAAACCAATTTGAAAGTTTAAGAAGTAAATTAGGAATTTGCATTTATGAATATTAAATGTGATGGAGAGTGTATTGTGCAGTTGTGTACTTTATTGAAAATTGATTCAACTGTTGAAGGCATACAAGATTAGAGTTCATAAAAATTTACAAACACAGAGTCTAAAGGTTGTCAAATTGTGGCTAAAAAGGGGGAGAAATAGCCAAGTGAGCCAAGAGTATCAAAGAGTACAAATGTCAGTTGATGCTAAGGAATGCAGTCAAGAAATATGCAGCTGAGGATGTAGCTGATTGCTTATGTTATAATACAGAAGTGCAGATATTGAGGGGGACCAATTGATTGCTGATCTGCGGAACAGCTGGTATGCTAGCTCATGATTGAGGGGGAGCACCATTCTGGTTGTCGCCAAGTTGCTGTTGAAGATGGTGCTGCAGCAGAGTTTTGTGTGAAGTGAAGTCTTGATGTATTGAAGATGCTGCTGATGTTTGAAGTTTCAAAATATTCAAGTTTTTTTCCGCTGCTGAAGTCTCTGAAGGTGCAGAGATTGTTTTAGCCAAAATTAGCCAAAGGGGGAGATTGTTAGTTTCTTGGATTGGCTGGAATTTTGGTAAAACAAAGGTTGTTCAATGTCTGATGTCAAGGTGGTGATGTCACAACATTGAGTCTTAACACTGGGCTGTGTTAAGTGTTTAAGTTGCTGAAGTTTGGATGTCTGATGTCACAAGCGATGTTGTGACATTAGATCTGCAGAATTAATAACATCAGGTTTAGTGATGTTGTTAGGGTTTCGTGTTAGCTGAAATTGTGGAGAGCAGGTAGTCTCATTGGTTGCGGATATCTTGGGATAGATATTCTCTGTTGCATAGAGATTTGATGCAGATTTGTAGGAGATTTAAAAGGTTGAAGATTTGAAAAGATTTTAGGAGAAAATCTGTTTTGAATATTCAATTTTAAATAACAAATCAGGTCAGATATTGTAGCAGGTCCAAGTCCAATTCTAAGAGCTATATAAAGCGCATCAGTACTGAAGGAAAAGCAACGAAGAAATTGAGCTAAAGACTGAGTGTGGTTTGTGTCTTCGTGTATGTTTTGTAAACTATTATTGATGACATAGTATTTGGTGGGATGTCAGATGCAATGGTGAAACATTTTGTGGAACAGATGCAGTCTGAATTTGAAATGAGTCTTGTTGGTGAGCTGAACTACTTTCTTGGTCTACAAGTTAGAAAAATGGAGGACTCCATATTCATATCTCAGAGCAAGTATGCAAAGAACATAGTGAAGAAGTTTGGTCTAGAGAATACTAATCACAAGAGGACTCCTGCTCCTACTCATCTAAAATTGTCCAAGGATGAGCATGGTGTCAGTGTGGATCAAAGTTTATATCGAACCATGATTGGGAGTCTATTGTATCTCACAGCTAGCATACCTGACATTGCTTTTGCTGTTGGAGTTTGTGCCAGATATCAATCTGAACCTAAGGCCAGTCATTTAAATCAAGTGAAAAGAATATTAAAATATGTTAATGGCACCAGTGACTATGGGATGCTGTATAGTTATGGATCTGGGACTGAGCTAAGGGGATATTGTGATGCTGACTGGGCTGGGAGTGCAAACGATAGGAAAAGCACTTCAGGAGGTTGTTTCTTCTTGGGGAATAATCTGATATCATGGTTTAGCAAGAAGCAGAACTGTGTGTCTCTCTCTATTGCTGAGGCTGAGTACATAGCAGCAGGAAGTAGCTGTTCTCAACATGTTTGGATGAAGCAAATGCTGACTGAATACAATGTCAAGCAAGATGTCATGACATTGGACTGTGATAATTTGAGTGCAATCAATATTTCTAAGAATCCTATTCAGCATAGCAGGATTAAGCACATTGATATAAGGCATCATTTTATAAGAGAGTTGGTTGAAGACAAAGTTGTTGTCTTAGAACATGTAGCTACAGATAAGCAATTAGCTGATATTTTCACTAAAGCCCTAGATGCAAACCAATTTGAAAGTTTAAGAAGTAAATTAGGAATTTGCATTTATGAATATTAAATGTGATGGAGAGTGTATTGTGCAGTTGTGTACTTTATTGAAAATTGATTCAACTGCTGAAGGCATACAAGATTAGAGTTCATAAAAAGTTACAAACACAGAGTCTAAAGGTTGTCAAATTGTGGCTAAAAAGGGGGAGAAATAGCCAAGTGAGCCAAGAGTATCAAAGAGTACAAATGTCAGTTGCTGCTAAGGAATGCAGTCAAGAAATATGCAGTTGAGGATGTAGCTGATTGCTGATGTTATAATACAGAAGTGCAGATATTGAGGGGGAGCAATTGATTGCTGATCTGTGGAACAGCTGGTATGCTAGCTCATGATTGAGGGGGAGCACCATTCTGGTTGTCGCCAAGTTGCTGTTGAAGATGGTGCTGCAGCAGAGTTTTGTGTGAAGTGAAGTCTTGATATATTGAAGATGCTGCTGATGTTTGAAGTTTCAAAATATTCAAGTCTTTTTCCGCTGCTGAAGTCTCTGAAGGTGCAGAGATTGTTTTAGCCAAAATTAGCCAAAGGGGGAGATTGTTAGTTTCTTGGATTGGCTGGAATTTTGGTAAAACAAAGGTTGTTCAATGTCTGATGTCAAGGTGGTGATGTCACAACATTGAGTCTTAACACTGGGCTGTGTTAAGTGTTTAAGTTGCTGAAGTTTGGATGTCTGATGTCACAAGCGATGTTGTGACATTAGATCTGCAGAATTAATAACATCAGGTTTAGTGATGTTGTTAGGGTTTGCGTGTTAGCTGGAATTGTGGAGAGCAGGTAGTCTCATTGGTTGCGGATATCTTGGGATAGATATTCTCTGTTGCATAGAGATTTGATGCAGATTTGTAGGAGATTTAAAAGGTTGAAGATTTGAAAAGATTTTAGGAGAAAATCTGTTTTGAATATTCAGTTTTAAATAACAAATCAGGTCAGATATTGTAGCAGGTCCAAGTCCAATTCTAAGAGCTATATAAAGCGCATCAGTACTGAAGGAAAAGCAACGAAGAAAGTGAGCTAAAGACTGAGTGTCGTTTGTGTCTTCGTGTATGTTTTGTAAACTATTCGAGTGTGAATTGGTAATGTTGATTTGAGTTGTTCTTGATCAAAGCTGTGAAGCAGAATCAAGTAGTGTTGTTCAAAGTGTGTGATCCTTGAATTGTAACACTGAAGAGTTTTAGGGATTGAGTAGTGTTCTCATATCTAAGTGGTTTCTTAGGTAGAAAGTCACTAGTAGGAATTAAGATTAGGAGATTGTCAACTGGGTTGTTGAGTCTGTAATTTAATTCTACAAGTAGTGAATTTCATCCCTGGCTTGGTAGCCCCCAGACGTGGGTAGTTAGACCGAACTGGGTGAACAATTCTGTGTGTTCAATTTATTGCTGTTATTGCACTGTCCATTGCAGAGTGTGTTGTTGTGACATCGCACTTAACATCACACATCTGATACCAGAATTTCAATTGGTATCAGAGCAGGCATCCTGTCTGTCTCTGGGTGAGATCTAGGGAAGTTACTTTCTGGTGTAAAGATGGACAAAGAAGTTGGAGGATTTGTCAACAGACCCCCTATTTTGGATGGCTCGAATTATGATTATTGGAAGCCAAGGATGATCACCTTTTTGAAATCCTTGGACAGCAGGGCTTGGAAGGCTATAATTAAAGAATGGAAAGCACCTGTTGTGTTTGAAAAAGATGATGCTGGGAAAGATAAAGAGGGCACCTCAAAGCCGAAGCCTGAAGAAGAATGGAGCAAGGAAGAAGATGAGCTTGCCCTTGGTAATTCCAAAGCTCTAAATGCAATTTTCAATGGAGTGGATAAGAATATATTCAGGCTAATCAATACCTGTGAAGTTGCTAAGGAAGCTTGGGATATTTTGAAGGCTACACACGAAGGAACATCTAGAGTTAAGATGTCAAGACTTCAGCGTCTAACATCGAAGTTTGAAAGTCTGAAGATGAAGGAAAATGAGACTATTCATGTCTTCCACATGAGTGTTCTTGAGCTGGCTAATGCATCCAGTGCTCTTGGTGAAAAGATGTCAGAAGAAAAGCTTGTAAGGAAGATCCGGAGGTCCCTTCCTAAGAGGTACAAGATGAAGGTGACTGGTATTGAAGAAGCTCAAGACATCAGCAACATGAGGGTTGATGAGCTTATTGGATCTCTTCAAACATTTGAACTAGGGTTAAGTGAAGAAGAACATGAAAAGAAGTCCAAGAGTATAGGTTTAGTTTCCAGTTCTGAAGAAGCCAAGAAAGAGAAAGTAGATGACTCTCAGGAGGAGCTGTCTCAGGCTATTGCTTTGCTGGGTAAACAGTTCAACAAAGTTATGAAGAGGATAAATAGGAGTTATATAAAGCGCTCCAGTACTGAAGGAAAAGCAACGAAGAAAGTGAGCTAAAGGCTGAGTGTCGTTTGTGTCTTCGTGTATGTTTTGTAAACCATTCGAGTGTGAATTTGTATTGTTGATTTGAGTTGTTCTTGATCAAAGCTGTGAAGCAGAATCAAGTAGTGTTGTTCAAAGTGTGTGATCCTTGAATTGTAACAGTGAAGAGTTTTAGGGATTGAGTAGTGTTCTCATATCTAAGTGGTTTCTTAGGTAGAAAGTCACTAGTAGGAATTAAGATTAGGAGATTGTCAACTGGGCTATTGAGTCTGTAATTTAATTCTACAAGTAGTGAATTTCATCCCTGGCTTGGTAGCCCCTAGACGTAGGTAGTTAGACCGAACTGGGTGAACAATTCTGTGTGTTCAATTTATTGCTGTTATTGTACTGTCCATTGCAGAGTGTGTTGTTGTGACATCGCACTTAACATCACACATCTGATACCAGAATTTCAATTGGTATCAAAGCAGGCATCCTGTCTGTCTCTGGGTGAGATCTAGGGAAGTTACTTTCTGGTGTAAAGATGGACAAAGAAGTTGGAGGATTTGTCACCAGACCCCCTATTTTGGATGGCTCGAATTATGATTATCGGAAGCCAAGGATGATCACCTTTTTGAAATCCTTGGACAGCCGGGCTTGGAAGGCTATAATTAAAGAATGGAAAGCACCTGTTGTGTTTGAAAAAGATGATGCTGGGAAAGATAAAGAGGGCACCTCGAAGCCGAAGCTTGAAGAAGAATGGACCAAGGAAGAAGATGAGCTTGCCCTTGGTAATTCAAAAGCTCTAAATACAATTTTCAATGGAGTGGATAAGAATATATTCAGGTTAATCAATACCTGTGAAGTTACTAAGGAAGCTTGGGATATTTTGAAGGCTACACATGAAGGAACATCTAGAGTTAAGATGTCAAGACTTCAGCTTCTAACATCGAAGTTTGAAAGTCTGAAGATGAAGGAAGATGAGACTATTCATGACTTCCACATGAGTGTTCTTGAGCTGGCTAATGCATCCAGTGCTCTTGGTGAAAAGATGTCAGAAGAAAAGCTTGTAAGGAAGATCCTGAGGTCCCTTCCTAAGAGGTACAAGATGAAGGTGACAGGTATTGAAGAAGCTCAAGACATCAGCAACATGAGGGTTGATGAGCTTATTGGATCTCTTCAAACATTTGAACTAGGGTTAAGTGAAGAAGAACCTGAAAAGAAGTCCAAGAGTATAGCTTTAGTTTCCAGTTCTGAAGAAGCCAAGAAAGAGAAAGTAGATGACTCTCAGGAGGAGCTGTCTCAGGCTATTGCTTTGCTGGGTAAACAGTTCAACAAAGTTATAAAGAGGATAAATAGGAGTTATATAAAGCGCTTCAGTACTGAAGGAAAAGCAACGAAGAAAGTGAGCTAAAGACTGAGTGTCGTTTTGGTCTTCGTGTATGTTTTGTAAACCATTCGAGTGTGAATTGGTATTGTTGATTTGAGTTATTCTAGATCAAAGTTGTGAAGCAGAATCAAGTAGTGTTGTTCAAAGTGTGTGATCCTTGAATTGTAACACTGAAGAGTTTTAGGGATTGAGTAGTGTTCTCATATCTAAGTGGTTTCTTAGGTAGAAAGTCACTAGTAGGAATTAAGATTAGGAGATTGTCAACTGGGTTGTTGAGTCTGTAATTTAATTCTACAAGTAGTGAATTTCATCCCTGGCTTGGTAGCCCCCAGACGTAGGTAGTTAGACCGAACTGGGTGAACAATTCTGTGTGTTCAATTTGTTGCTGTTATTGCACTGTCCATTACAGAGTGTGTTGTTGTGACATCGCACTTAACATCACACATCTGATACCAGAATTTCAATTGGTATCAGAGCAGGCATCCTGTCTGTCTCTGGGTGAGATCTAGGGAAGTTACTTTCTGGTGTAAAGATGGACAAAGAAGTTGGAGGATTTGTCAACAGACCCCCTATTTTGGATGACTCAAATTATGATTATTGGAAGCCAAGGATGGTCACCTTTTTGAAATCCTTGGACAGCAGGGCTTGGAAGGCTATAATTAAAGAATGGAAAGCACCTGTTGTGTTTGAAAAAGATGATGATGGGAAAGATAAAGAGGGCACCTCAAAGCCGAAGCTTGAAGAAGAATGGACCAAGGAAGAAGATGAGCTTGCCCTTGGTAATTCCAAAGCTCTAAATGCAATTTTCAATGGAGTGGATAAGAATATATTCAGGTTAATCAATACCTGTGAAGTTGCTAAGGAAGCTTGGGATATTTTGAAGGCTACACATGAAGGAACATCTAGAGTTAAGATGTCAAGACTTCAGCTTCTAACATCGAAGTTTGAAAGTCTGAAGATGAAGGAAGATGAGACTATTCATGACTTCCACATGAGTGTTCTTGAGCTGGCTAATGCATCCTTCAGCTTCTAACATCGAAGTTTGAAAGTCTGAAGATGAAGGAAGATGAGACTATTAATGACTTCTACATGAGTGTTCTTGAGCTGGCTAATGCATCCAGTGCGCTTGGTCAAAAGATGTCAGAAGAAAAGCTTGTAAGGATGATCCTGAGGTCCCTTCCTAAGAGGTACAAGATGAAGGTGACTGGTATTGAAGAAGCTCAAGACATCAGCAACATGAGGGGTGATGAGCTTATTGGATCTCTTCAAACATTTGAACTAGGGTTAAGTGAAGAAGAACCTGAAAAGAAGTCCAAGAGTATAGCTTTAGTTTCCAGTTCTGAAGAAGCCAAGAAAGAGAAAGTAGATGACTCTCAGGAGGAGCTGTCTCAGGCTATTGCTTTGCTGGGTAAACAATTCAACAAAGTTATGAAGAGGATAAATAGGAGTTATATCAAGCGCTTCAGTACTGAAGGAAAAGCAACGAAGAAAGTGAGCTAAAGACTCAGTGTCGTTTGTGTCTTCGTATATGTTTTGTAAACCATTCGAGTGTGAATTGGTATTGTTGATTTGAGTTGTTCTTGATCAAAGCTGTGAAGCAGAATCAAGTAGTGTTGTTCAAAGTGTGTGATCCTTGAATTGTAACACTGAAGAGTTTTAGGGATTGAGTAGTGTTCTCATATCTAAGTGGTTTCTTAGGTAGAAAGTCACTAGTAGGAATTAAGATTAGGAGATTGTCAACTGGGTTGTTGAGTCTGTAATTTAATTCTACAAGTAGTGAATTTCATCCCTGGCTTGGTAGCCCCCAGACGTAGGTAGTTAGACCGAACTGGGTGAACAATTCTGTGTGTTCAATTTATTGCTGTTATTGCACTGTCCATTACAGAGTGTGTTGTTGTGACATCGCACTTAACATCACACATCTGATACCAGAATTTCAATTGGTATCAGAGCAGGCATCCTGTCTGTCTCTGGGTGAGATCTAGGGAAGTTACTTTCTGGTGTAAAGATGGACAAAGAAGTTGGAGGATTTGTCAACAGACCCCCTATTTTGGATGACTCAAATTATGATTATTGGAAGCCAAGGATGGTCACCTTTTTGAAATCCTTGGACAGCAGGGCTTGGAAGGCTATAATTAAAGAATGGAAAGCACCTGTTGTGTTTGAAAAAGATGATGATGGGAAAGATAAAGAGGGCACCTCAAAGCCGAAGCTTGAAGAAGAATGGACCAAGGAAGAAGATGAGCTTGCCCTTGGTAATTCCAAAGCTCTAAATGCAATTTTCAATGGAGTGGATAAGAATATATTCAGGTTAATCAATACCTGTGAAGTTGCTAAGGAAGCTTGGGATATTTTGAAGGCTACACATGAAGGAACATCTAGAGTTAAGATGTCAAGACTTCAGCTTCTAACATCGAAGTTTGAAAGTCTGAAGATGAAGGAAGATGAGACTATTCATGACTTCCACATGAGTGTTCTTGAGCTGGCTAATGCATCCTTCAGCTTCTAACATCGAAGTTTGAAAGTCTGAAGATGAAGGAAGATGAGACTATTCATGACTTCCACATGAGTGTTCTTGAGCTGGCTAATGCATCCTTCAGCGTCTAACATCGAAGTTTGAAAGTCTGAAGATGAAGGAAAATGAGACTATTCATGTCTTCCACATGAGTGTTCTTGAGCTGGCTAATGCATCCAGTGCGCTTGGTGAAAAGATGTCAGAAGAAAAGCTTGTAAGGAAGATCCTGAGGTCCCTTCCTAAGAGGTACAAGATGAAGGTGACTGGTATTGAAGAAGCTCAAGACATCAACAACATGAGGGTTGATGAGCTTATTGGATCTCTTCAAACATTTGAACTAGGGTTAAGTGAAGAAGAACCTGAAAAGAAGTCCAAGAGTATAGCTTTAGTTTCCAGTTCTGAAGAGGCCAAGAAAGAGAAAGTAGATGACTCTCAGGAGGAGCTGTCTTAGGCTATTGCTTTGCTGGGTAAACAGTTCAACAAAGTTATGAAGAGGATAAATAGGAGTTATATAAAGCGCTTCAGTACTGAAGGAAAAGCAACTAAGAAAGTGAGCTAAAGACTGAGTGTCGTTTGTGTCTTCGTGTATGTTTTGTAAACCATTCGAGTGTGAATTGGTATTGTTGATTTGAGTTGTTCTTGATCAAAGCTGTGAAGCAGAATCAAGTAGTGTTGTTCAAAGTGTGTGATCCTTGAATTGTAACACTGAAGAGTTTTAGGGATTGAGTAGTGTTCTAATATCTAAGTGGTTTCTTAGGTAGAAAGTCACTAGTAGGAATTAAGATTAGGAGATTGTCAACTGGGTTGTTGAGTCTGTAATTTAATTCTACAAGTAGTGAATTTCATCCCTGGCTTGGTAGCCCCCAGACGTAGGTAGTTAGACCGAACTGGGTGAACAATTATGTGTGTTCAATTTATTGATGTTATTGCACTGTCCATTACAGAGTGTGTTGTTGTGACATCGCACTTAACATCACACATCTGATACCAGAATTTCAATTGGTATCAGAGCAGGCATCCTGTCTGTCTCTGGGTGAGATCTAGGGAAGTTACTTTCTGGTGTAAAGATGGACAAAGAAGTTGGAGGATTTGTCAACAGACCCCCTATTTTGGATGGCTCAAATTATGATTATTGGAAGCCAAGGATGGTCACCTTTTTGAAATCCTTGGATAGCAGAGCTTGGAAGGCTATAATTAAAGAATGAAAAGCGCCTGTTGTGTTTGAAAAAGATGATGCTGGGAAAGATAAAGAGGGCACCTCAAAGCCGAAGCCTGAAGAAGAATGGACCAAGGAAGAAGATGAGCTTGCCCTTGGTAATTCCAAAGCTCTAAATGCAATTTTCAATGGAGTGGATAAGAATATATTCAGGTTAATCAATACCTGTGAAGTTGTTAAGGAAGCTTGGGATATTTTGAAGGCTACACACGAAGGAACATCTAGAGTTAAGATGTCAAGACTTCAGCGTCTAACATCGAAGTTTGAAAGTCTGAAGATGAAGGAAAATGAGACTATTCATGTCTTCCACATGAGTGTTCTTGAGCTGGCTAATGCATCCAGTGCTCTTGGTGAAAAGATGTCAGAAGAAAAGCTTGTAAGGAAGATCCTGAGGTCCCTTCCTAAGAGGTACAAGATGAAGGTGACTGGTATTGAAGAAGCTCAAGACATCAGCAACATGAGGGTTGATGAGCTTATTGGATCTCTTCAAACATTTGAACTAGGGTTAAGTGAAGAAGAACCTGAAAAGAAGTCCAAGAGTATAGCTTTAGTTTCCAGTTCTGAAGAAGCCAAGAAAGAGAAAGTAGATGACTCTCAGGAGGAGCTGTCTCAGGCTATTGCTTTGCTGGGTAAACAATTCAACAAAGTTATGAAGAGGATAAATAGGAGTTATATCAAGCGCTTCAGTACTGAAGGAAAAGCAACGAAGAAAGTGAGCTAAAGACTCAGTGTCGTTTGTGTCTTCGTATATGTTTTGTAAACCATTCGAGTGTGAATTGGTATTGTTGATTTGAGTTGTTCTTGATCAAAGCTGTGAAGCAGAATCAAGTAGTGTTGTTCAAAGTGTGTGATCCTTGAATTGTAACACTGAAGAGTTTTAGGGATTGAGTAGTGTTCTCATATCTAAGTGGTTTCTTAGGTAGAAAGTCACTAGTAGGAATTAAGATTAGGAGATTGTCAACTGGGTTGTTGAGTCTGTAATTTAATTCTACAAGTAGTGAATTTCATCCCTGGCTTGGTAGCCCCCAGACGTAGGTAGTTAGACCGAACTGGGTGAACAATTCTGTGTGTTCAATTTATTGCTGTTATTGCACTGTCCATTACAGAGTGTGTTGTTGTGACATCGCACTTAACATCATACATCTGATACCAGAATTTTAATTGGTATCAGAGCAGGCATCCTGTCTGTCTCTGGGTGAGATCTCGGGAAGTTACTTTCTGGTGTAAAGATGGACAAAGAAGTTGGAGGATTTGTCAACAGACCCCCTATTTTGGATGACTCAAATTATGATTATTGGAAGCCAAGGATGGTCACCTTTTTGAAATCCTTGGACAGCAGGGCTTGGAAGGCTATAATTAAAGAATGGAAAGCACCTGTTGTGTTTGAAAAAGATGATGCTGGGAAAGATAAAGAGGGCACCTCACAGCCGAAGCCTGAAGAAGAATGGACCAAGGAAGAAGATGAGCTTGCCCTTGGTAATTCCAAAGCTCTAAATGGAATTTTCAATGGAGTGGATAAGAATATATTCAGGTTAATCAATACCTGTGAAGTTGCTAAGGAAGCTTGGGATATTTTGAAGGCTACACATGAAGGAACATCTAGAGTTAAGATGTCAAGACTTCAGCTTCTAACATCGAAGTTTGAAAGTCTGAAGATGAAGGAAGATGAGACTATTCATGACTTCCACATGAGTGTTCTTGAGCTGGCTAATGCATCCTTCAGCTTCTAACATCGAAGTTTGAAAGTATGAAGATGAAGGAAGATGAGACTATTCATGACTTCCACATGAGTGTTCTTGAGCTGGCTAATGCATCCTTCAGCGTCTAACATCGAAGTTTGAAAGTCTGAAGATGAAGGAAAATGAGACTATTCATGTCTTCCACATGAGTGTTCTTGAGCTGGATAATGCATCCAGTGCGCTTGGTGAAAAGATGTCAGAAGAAAAGCTTGTAAGGAAGATCCTGAGGTCCCTTCCTAAGAGGTACAAGATGAAGGTGACTGGTATTGAAGAAGCTCAAGACATCAACAACATGAGGGTTGATGAGCTTATTGGATCTCTTCAAACATTTGAACTAGGGTTAAGTGAAGAAGAACCTGAAAAGAAGTCCAAGAGTATAGCTTTAGTTTCCAGTTCTGAAGATTCCAAGAAAGAGAAAGTAGATGACTCTCAGGAGGAGCTGTCTCAGGCTATTGCTTTGCTGGGTAAACAGTTCAACAAAGTTATGAAGAGGATAAATAGGAGTTATATAAAGCGCTTCAGTACTGAAGGAAAAGCAACTAAGAAAGTGAGCTAAAGACTGAGTGTCGTTTGTGTCTTCGTGTATGTTTTGTAAACCATTCGAGTGTGAATTGGTATTGTTGATTTGAGTTGTTCTTGATCAAAGCTGTGAAGCAGAATCAAGTAGTGTTGTTCAAAGTGTGTGATCCTTGAATTGTAACACTGAAGAGTTTTAGGGATTGAGTAGTGTTCTAATATCTAAGTGGTTTCTTAGGTAGAAAGTCACTAGTAGGAATTAAGATTAGGAGATTGTCAACTGGGTTGTTGAGTCTGTAATTTAATTCTACAAGTAGTGAATTTCATCCCTGGCTTGGTAGCCCCCAGACGTAGGTAGTTAGACCGAACTGGGTGAACAATTATGTGTGTTCAATTTATTGCTGTTATTGCAATGTCCATTACAGAGTGTGTTGTTGTGACATCGCACTTAACATCACACATCTGATACCAGAATTTCAATTGGTATCAGAGTAGGCATCCTGTCTGTCTCTGGGTGAGATCTAGGGAAGTTACTTTCTGGTGTAAAGATGGACAAAGAAGTTGGAGGATTTGTCAACAGACCCCCTATTTTGGATGACTCAAATTATGATTATTGGAAGCCAAGGATGGTCACCTTTTTGAAATCCTTGGACAGCAGGGCTTGGAAGGCTATAATTAAAGAATGGAAAGCACCTGTTGTGTTTGAAAAAGATGATGATGGGAAAGATAAAGAGGGCACCTCAAAGCCGAAGCTTGAAGAAGAACGGACCAAGGAAGAAGATGAGCTTGCCCTTGGTAATTCCAATGCTCTAAATGCAATTTTCAATGGAGTGGATAAGAATATATTCAGGTTAATCAATACCTGTGAAGTTGCTAAGGAAGCTTGGGATATTTTGAAGGCTACACATGAAGGAACATCTAGAGTTAAGATGTCAAGACTTCAGCTTCTAACATCGAAGTTTGAAAGTCTGAAGATGAAGGAAGATGAGACTATTCATGACTTCCACATGAGTGTTCTTGAGCTGGCTAATGCATCCTTCAGTTTCTAACATCGAAGTTTGAAAGTCTGAAGATGAAGGAAGATGAGACTATTCATGACTTCTACATGAGTGTTCTTGAGCTGGCTAATGCATCCAGTGCGCTTGGTGAAAAGATGTCAGAAGAAAAGCTTGTAAGGAAGATCCTGAGGTCCCTTCCTAAGAGGTACAAGATGAAGGTGACTGGTATTGAAAAAGCTCAAGACATCAGCAACATGAGGGGTGATGAGCTTATTGGATCTCTTCAAACATTTGAACTAGGGTTAAGTGAAGAAGAACCTGAAAAGAAGTCCAAGAGTATAGCTTTAGTTTCCAGTTCTGAAGAAGCCAAGAAAGAGAAAGTAGATGACTCTCAGGAGGAGCTGTCTCAGGCTATTGCTTTGCTGGGTAAACAATTCAACAAAGTTATGAAGAGGATAAATAGGAGTTATATCAAGCGCTTCAGTACTGAAGGAAAAGCAACGAAGAAAGTGAGCTAAAGACTCAGTGTCGTTTGTGTCTTCGTATATGTTTTGTAAACCATTCGAGTGTGAATTGGTATTGTTGATTTGAGTTGTTCTTGATCAAAGCTGTGAAGCAGAATCAAGTAGTGTTGTTCAAAGTGTGTGATCCTTGAATTGTAACACTGAAGAGTTTTAGGGATTGAGTAGTGTTCTCATATCTAAGTGGTTTCTTAGGTAGAAAGTCACTAGTAGGAATTAAGATTAGGAGATTGTCAACTGGGTTGTTGAGTCTGTAATTTAATTCTACAAGTAGTGAATTTCATCCCTGGCTTGGTAGCCCCCAGACGTAGGTAGTTAGACCGAACTGGGTGAACAATTCTGTGTGTTCAATTTATTGCTGTTATTGCACTGTCCATTACAGAGTGTGTTGTTGTGACATCGCACTTAACATCATACATCTGATACCAGAATTTTAATTGGTATCAGAGCAGGCATCCTGTCTGTCTCTGGGTGAGATCTCGGGAAGTTACTTTCTGGTGTAAAGATGGACAAAGAAGTTGGAGGATTTGTCAACAGACCCCCTATTTTGGATGACTCAAATTATGATTATTGGAAGCCAAGGATGGTCACCTTTTTGAAATCCTTGGACAGCAGGGCTTGGAAGGCTATAATTAAAGAATGGAAAGCACCTGTTGTGTTTGAAAAAGATGATGCTGGGAAAGATAAAGAGGGCACCTCACAGCCGAAGCCTGAAGAAGAATGGACCAAGGAAGAAGATGAGCTTGCCCTTGGTAATTCCAAAGCTCTAAATGGAATTTTCAATGGAGTGGATAAGAATATATTCAGGTTAATCAATACCTGTGAAGTTGCTAAGGAAGCTTGGGATATTTTGAAGGCTACACATGAAGGAACATCTAGAGTTAAGATGTCAAGACTTCAGCTTTTAACATCGAAGTTTGAAAGTCTGAAGATGAAGGAAGATGAGACTATTCATGACTTCCACATGAGTGTTCTTGAGCTGGCTAATGCATCCTTCAGCTTCTAACATCGAAGTTTGAAAGTATGAAGATGAAGGAAGATGAGACTATTCATGACTTCCACATGAGTGTTCTTGAGCTGGCTAATGCATCCTTCAGCGTCTAACATCGAAGTTTGAAAGTCTGAAGATGAAGGAAAATGAGACTATTCATGTCTTCCACATGAGTGTTCTTGAGCTGGATAATGCATCCAGTGCGCTTGGTGAAAAGATGTCAGAAGAAAAGCTTGTAAGGAAGATCCTGAGGTCCCTTCCTAAGAGGTACAAGATGAAGGTGACTGGTATTGAAGAAGCTCAAGACATCAACAACATGAGGGTTGATGAGCTTATTGGATCTCTTCAAACATTTGAACTAGGGTTAAGTGAAGAAGAACCTGAAAAGAAGTCCAAGAGTATAGCTTTAGTTTCCAGTTCTGAAGAGGCCAAGAAAGAGAAAGTAGATGACTCTCAGGAGGAGCTGTCTCAGGCTATTGCTTTGCTGGGTAAACAGTTCAACAAAGTTATGAAGAGGATAAATAGGAGTTATATAAAGCGCTTCAGTACTGAAGGAAAAGCAACTAAGAAAGTGAGCTAAAGACTGAGTGTCGTTTGTGTCTTCGTGTATGTTTTGTAAACCATTCGAGTGTGAATTGGTATTGTTGATTTGAGTTGTTCTTGATCAAAGCTGTGAAGCAGAATCAAGTAGTGTTGTTCAAAGTGTGTGATCCTTGAATTGTAACACTGAAGAGTTTTAGGGATTGAGTAGTGTTCTAATATCTAAGTGGTTTCTTAGGTAGAAAGTCACTAGTAGGAATTAAGATTAGGAGATTGTCAACTGGGTTGTTGAGTCTGTAATTTAATTCTACAAGTAGTGAATTTCATCCCTGGCTTGGTAGCCCCCAGACGTAGGTAGTTAGACCGAACTGGGTGAACAATTATGTGTGTTCAATTTATTGATGTTATTGCACTGTCCATTACAGAGTGTGTTGTTGTGACATCGCACTTAACATCACACATCTGATACCAGAATTTCAATTGGTATCAGAGCAGGCATCCTGTCTGTCTCTGGGTGAGATCTAGGGAAGTTACTTTCTGGTGTAAAGATGGACAAAGAAGTTGGAGGATTTGTCAACAGACCCCCTATTTTGGATGGCTCAAATTATGATTATTGGAAGCCAAGGATGGTCACCTTTTTGAAATCCTTGGATAGCAGAGCTTGGAAGGCTATAATTAAAGAATGAAAAGCGCCTGTTGTGTTTGAAAAAGATGATGCTGGGAAAGATAAAGAGGGCACCTCAAAGCCGAAGCCTGAAGAAGAATGGACCAAGGAAGAAGATGAGCTTGCCCTTGGTAATTCCAAAGCTCTAAATGCAATTTTCAATGGAGTGGATAAGAATATATTCAGGTTAATCAATACCTGTGAAGTTGCTAAGGAAGCTTGGGATATTTTGAAGGCTACACACGAAGGAACATCTAGAGTTAAGATGTCAAGACTTCAGCGTCTAACATCGAAGTTTGAAAGTCTGAAGATGAAGGAAAATGAGACTATTCATGTCTTCCACATGAGTGTTCTTGAGCTGGCTAATGCATCCAGTGCTCTTGGTGAAAAGATGTCAGAAGAAAAGCTTGTAAGGAAGATCCTGAGGTCCCTTCCTAAGAGGTACAAGATGAAGGTGACTGGTATTGAAGAAGCTCAAGACATCAGCAACATGAGGGTTGATGAGCTTATTGGATCTCTTCAAACATTTGAACTAGGGTTAAGTGAAGAAGAACATGAAAAGAAGTCCAAGAGTATAGCTTTAGTTTCCAGTTCTGAAGAAGCCAAGAAAGAGAAAGTAGATGACTCTCAGGAGGAGCTGTCTCAGGCTATTGCTTTGCTGGGTAAACAGTTCAACAAAGTTATGAAGAGGATAAATAGGAGTTATATAAAGCGCTCCAGTACTGAAGGAAAAGCAACGAAGAAAGTGAGCTAAAGACTGAGTGTCGTTTGTGTCTTCGTGTATGTTTTGTAAACCATTCGAGTGTGAATTGGTATTGTTGATTTGAGTTGTTCTTGATCAAAGCTGTGAAGCAAAATCAAGTAGTGTTGTTCAAAGTGTGTGATCCTTGAATTGTAACACTGAAGAGTTTTAGGGATTGAGTAGTGTTCTCATATCTAAGTGGTTTCTTAGGTAGAAAGTCACTAGTAGGAATTAAGATTAGGAGATTGTCAACTGGGTTGTTGAGTCTGTAATTTAATTCTACAAGTAGTGAATTTCATCCCTGGCTTGGTAGCCCCCAGACGTAGATAGTTAGACCGAACTGGGTGAACAATTCTGTGTGTTCAATTTATTGCTGTTATTGCACTGTCCATTACAGAGTGTGTTGTTGTGACATCGCACTTAACATCACACATCTGATACCAGAATTTCAATTGGTATCAGAGCAGGCATCCTGTCTGTCTCTGGGTGAGATCTAGGGAAGTTACTTTCTGGTGTAAAGATGGACAAAGAAGTTGGAGGATTTGTCAACAGACCCCCTATTTTGGATGGCTCAAATTATGATTATTGGAAGCCAAGGATGGTCACCTTTTTGAAATCCTTGGATAGCAGAGCTTGGAAGGCTAAAATTAAAGAATGAGAAGCGCCTGTTGTGTTTGAAAAAGATGATGCTGGGAAAGATAAAGAGGGCACCTCAAAGCCGAAGCCTGAAGAAGAATGGACCAAGGAAGAAGATGAGCTTGCCCTTGGTAATTCCAAAGCTCTAAATGCAATTTTCAATGGAGTGGATAAGAATATATTCAGGTTAATCAATACCTGTGAAGTTACTAAGGAAGCTTGGGATATTTTGAAGGCTACACACGAAGGAACATCTTGAGTTAAGATGTCAAGACTTCAGCGTCTAACATCGAAGTTTGAAAGTCTGAAGATGAAGGAAAATGAGACTATTCATGTCTTCCACATGAGTGTTCTTGAGCTGGCTAATGCATCCAGTGCTCTTGGTGAAAAGATGTCAGAAGAAAAGCTTGTAAGGAAGATCCTGAGGTCCCTTCCTAAGAGGTACAAGATGAAGGTGACTGGTATTGAAGAAGCTCAAGACATCAGCAACATGAGGGTTGATGAGCTTATTGGATCTCTTCAAACATTTGAACTAGGGTTAAGTGAAGAAGAACATGAAAAGAAGTCCAAGAGTATAGCTTTAGTTTCCAGTTCTGAAGAAGCCAAGAAAGAGAAAGTAGATGACTCTCAGGAGGAGCTGTCTCAGGCTATTGCTTTGCTGGGTAAACAGTTCAACAAAGTTATGAAGAGGATAAATAGGAGTTATATAAAGCGCTCCAGTACTGAAGGAAAAGCAACGAAGAAAGTGAGCTAAAGACTGAGTGTCGTTTGTGTCTTCGTGTATGTTTTGTAAACCATTCGAGTGTGAATTGGTATTGTTGATTTGAGTTATTCTTGATCAAAGCTGTGAAGCAGAATCAAGTAGTGTTGTTCAAAGTGTGTGATCCTTGAATTGTAACACTGAAGAGTTTTAGGGATTGAGTAGTGTTCTCATATCTAAGTGCTTTCTTAGGTAGAAAGTCACTAGTAGGAATTAAGATTAGGAGATTGTCAACTGGGTTGTTGAGTCTGTAATTTAATTCTACAAGTAGTGAATTTCATCCCTGGCTTGGTAGCCCCCAGACGTAGATAGTTAGACCGAACTGGGTGAACAATTCTGTGTGTTCAATTTATTGCTGTTATTGTACTGTCCATTGTAGAGTGTGTTGTTGTGACATCGCACTTAACATCACACATCTGATACCAGAATTTCAATTGGTATCAAAGCAGGCATCCTGTCTGTCTCTGGGTGAGATCTAGGGAAGTTACTTTCTGGTGTAAAGATGGACAAAGAAGTTGGAGGATTTGTCAACAGACCCCCTATTTTGGATGGCTCGAATTATGATTATCGGAAGCCAAGGATGATCACCTTTTTGAAATCCTTGGACAGCAGGGCTTGGAAGGCTATAATTAAAGAATGGAAAGCACCTGTTGTGTTTGAAAAAGATGATGCTGGGAAAGATAAAGAGGGCACCTCAAAGCCGAAGCCTGAAGAAGAATGGACCAAGGAAGAAGATGAGCTTGCCCTTGGTAATTCAAAAGCTCTAAATACAATTTTCAATGGAGTGGATAAGAATATATTCAGGTTAATCAATACCTGTGAAGTTACTAAGGAAGCTTGGGATATTTTGAAGGCTACACATGAAGGAACATCTAGAGTTAAGATGTCAAGACTTCAGCTTCTAACATCGAAGTTTGAAAGTCTGAAGATGAAGGAAGATGAGACTATTCATGACTTCCACATGAGTGTTCTTGAGCTGGCTAATGGATCCAGTGCTCTTGGTGAAAAGATGTCAGAAGAAAAGCTTGTAAGGAAGATCCTGAGGTCCCTTCCTAAGAGGTACAAGATGAAGGTGACTGGTATTGAAGAAGCTCAAGACATCAGCAACATGAGGGTTGATGAGCTTATTGGATCTCTTCAAACATTTGAACTAGGGTTAAGTGAAGAAGAACCTGAAAAGAAGTCCAAGAGTATAGCTTTAGTTTCCAGTTCTAAAGAAGCCAAGAAAGAGAAAGTAGATGACTCTCAGGAGGAGCTGTCTCAGGCTATTGCTTTGCTGGGTAAACAGTTCAACAAAGTTATGAAGAGGATAAATAGGAGTTATATAAAGCGCTTCAGTACTGAAGGAAAAGAAACTAAGAAAGTGAGCTAAAGACTGAGTGTCGTTTGTGTCTTCGTGTATGTTTTGTAAACCATTCGAGTGTGAATTGGTATTGTTGATTTGAGTTGTTCTTGATCAAAGCTGTGAAGCAGAATCAAGTAGTGTTGTTTAAAGTGTGTGATCCTTGAATTGTAACACTGATGAGTTTTAGGGATTGAGTAGTGTTCTCATATCTAAGTGGTTTCTTAGGTAGAAAGTCACTAGTAGGAATTAAGATTAGGAGATTGTCAACTGGGTTGTTGAGTCTGTAATTTAATTCTACAAGTAGTGAATTTCATCCCTGGCTTGGTAGCCCCCAGACGTAGGTAGTTAGACCGAACTGGGTGAACAATTCTGTGTGTTTAATTTATTGCTGTTATTGCACTGTCCATTACAGAGTGTGTTGTTGTGACATCGCACTTAACATCACACATCTGATACCAGAATTTCAATTGGTATCAGAGCAGGCATCCTGTCTGTCTCTAGGTGAGATCTAGGGAAGTTACTTTCTGGTGTAAAGATGGACAAAGAAGTTGGAGGATTTGTCAACAGACCCCCTATTTTGGATGACTCAAATTATGATTATTGGAAGCCAAGGATGGTCACCTTTTTGAAATCCTTGGACAGCAGGGCTTGGAAGGCTATAATTAAAGAATGGAAAGCACCTGTTGTGTTTGAAAAAGATGATGCTGGGAAAGATAAAGAGGGCACCTCAAAGCCGAAGCCTGAAGAAGAATGGACCAAGGAAGAAGATGAGCTTGCCCTTGGTAATTCCAATGCTCTAAATGCAATTTTCAATGGAGTGGATAAGAATATATTCAGGTTAATCAATACCTGTGAAGTTGCTAAGGAAGCTTGGGATATTTTGACGGCTACACATGAAGGAACATCTAGAGTTAAGATGTCAAGACTTCAGCTTCTAACATCGAAGTTTGAAAGTATGAAGATGAAGGAAGATGAGACTATTCATTACTTCCACATGAGTGTTCTTGAACTGGCTAATGCATCCTTCAGCTTCTAACATCAAAGTTTGAAAGTCTGAAGATGAAGGAAGATGAGACTATTCATGACTTCCACATGAGTGTTCTTGAGCTGGCTAATGCATCCAGTGCGCTTGTTGAAAAGATGTCAGAAGAAAAGCTTGTAAGGAAGATCCTGAGGTCCCTTCCTAAGAGGTACAAGATGAAGGTGACTGGTATTGAAGAAGCTCAAGACATCAGCAACATGAGGGTTGATGAGCTTATTGGATCTCTTCAAACATTTGAACTAGGGTTAAGTGAAGAAGAACCTGAAAAGAAGTCCAAGAGTATAGCTTTAGTTTCCAGTTCTGAAGAAGCCAAGAAAGAGAAAGTAGATGACTCTCAGGAGGAGCTGTCTCAGGCTATTGCTTTGCTGGGTAAACAGTTCAATAAAGTTATGAAGAGGATAAATAGGAGTTATATAAAGTGCTTCAGTACTGAAGGAAAAGCAACGAAGAAAGTGAGCTAAAGATTGAGTGTCGTTTGTGTCTTCGTGTATGTTTTGTAAACCATTCGAGTGTGAATTGGTATTGTTGATTTGAATTGTTCTTGATCAAAGCTGTGAAGCAGAATCAAGTAGTGTTGTTCAAAGTGTGTGATCCTTGAATTGTAACACTGAAGAGTTTTAGGGATTGAGTAGTGTTCTCATATCTAAGTGGTTTCTTAGGTAGAAATTCACTAGTAGGAATTAAGATTAGGAGATTGTCAACTGGGTTGTTGAGTCTGTAATTTAATTCTACAAGTAGTGAATTTCATCCCTGGCTTGGTAGCCCCCAGACGTAGGTAGTTAGACCGAACTGGGTGAACAATTCTGTGTGTTCAATTTATTGTTGTTATTGCACTGTCCATTACAGAGTGTGTTGTTGTGACATCGCACTTAACATCACACATCTGATACCAGAATTTCAATTGGTATCAGAGCAGGCATCCTGTCTGTCTCTGGGTGAGATCTAGGGAAGTTACTTTCTGGTGTAAAGATGGACAAAGAAGTTGGAGGATTTGTCAACAGACCCCCTATTTTGGATGGCTCAAATTATGTTTATTGGAAGCCAAGGAAGGTCACCTTTTTGAAATCCTTGGACAGCAGGGCTTGGAAGGCTATAATTAAAGAATGGAAAGCACCTTTTGTGTTTGAAAAAGATGATGCTGGGAAAGATAAAGAGGGCACCTCAAAGCCGAAGCCTGAAGAAGAATGGACCAAGGAAGAAGATGAGCTTGCCCTTGGTAATTCCAAAGCTCTAAATGCAATTTTCAATGGAGTGGATACGAATATATTCAGGTTAATCAATACCTGTGAAGTTGCTAAGGAAGCTTGGGATATTTTGAAGGCTACACATGAAGGAACATCTAGAGTTAAGATGTCAAGACTTCAGCTTCTAACATCGAAGTTTGAAAGTCTGAAGATGAAGGAAGATGAGACTATTCATGACTTCCACATGAGTGTTCTTGAGCTGGCTAATGCATCCTTCAGCTTCTAACATCGAAGTTTGAAAGTCTGAAGATGAAGGAAGATGAGACTATTCATGACTTCCACATGAGTGTTCTTGAGCTGGCTAATGCATCCAGTGCTCTTGGTGAAAAGATGTCAGAAGAAAAGCTTGTAAGGAAGATCCTGAGGTCCCTTCCTAAGAGGTACAAGATGAAGGTGACTGGTATTGAAGAAGCTTAAGACATCAGCAACATGAGGGTTGATGAGCTTATTGGATCTCTTCAAAAATTTGAACTAGGGTTAAGTGAAGAAGAACCTGAAAAGAAGTCCAAGAGTATAGCTTTAGTTTCCAGTTCTGAAGAAGCCAAGAAAGAGAAAGTAGATGACTCTCAGGAGGAGCTGTCTCAGGCTATTGCTTTGCTGGGTAAACAGTTCAACAAAGTTATGAAGAGGATAAATAGGAGTTATATAAAGCGCTTCAGTACAGAAGGAAAAGCAACTAAGAAAGTGAGCTAAAGACTGAGTGTCGTTTGTGTCTTCGTGTATGTTTTGTAAACCATTCGAGTGTGAATTGGTATTGTTGATTTGAGTTGTTCTTGATCAAAGCTGTGAAGCAGAATCAAGTAGTGTTGTTCAAAGTGTGTGATCCTTGAATTGTAACACTGAAGAGTTTTAGGGATTGAGTAGTGTTCTCATATCTAAGTGGTTTCTTACGTAGAAAGTCACTAGTAGGAATTAAGATTAGGAGATTGTCAACTGGGTTGTTGAGTCTGTAATTTAATTCTACAAGTAGTGAATTTCATCCCTGGCTTGGTAGGCCCCAGACGTAGGTAGTTAGACCGAACTGGGTGAACAATTCTGTGTGTTCAATTTATTGCTGTTATTGCACTGTCCATTACAGAGTGTGTTGTTGTGACATCGCACTTAACATCACACATCTGATACCAGAATTTCAATTGGTATCAGAGCAGGCATCCTGTCTGTCTCTGGGTGAGATCTAGGGAAGTTACTTTCTGGTGTAAAGATGGACAAAGAAGTTGGAGGATTTGTCAACAGACCCCCTATTTTGGATTGCTCAAATTATGATTATTGGAAGCCAAGGATGGTCACCTTTTTGAAATCCTTGGATAGCAGAGCTTGGAAGGCTATAATTAAAGAATGAAAAGCACCTGTTGTGTTTGAAAAAGATGATGCTGGGAAAGATAAAGAGGGCACCTTAAAGCCGAAGCCTGAAGAAGAATGGACCAAGGAAGAAGATGAGCTTGCCCTTGGTAATTCCAAAGCTCTAAATGCAATTTTCAATGGAGTGGATAAGAATATATTCAGGTTAATCAATACCTGTGAAGTTGCTAAGGAAGCTTGGGATATTTTGAAGGCTACACATGAAGAAACATCTAGAGTTAAGATGTCAAGACTTCAGCTTCTAACATCGAAGTTTGAAAGTCTGAAGATGAAGGAAGATGAGACTATTCATGACTTCCACATGAGTGTTCTTGAGCTGGCTAATGCATCCTTTAGCTTCTAACATCGAAGTTTGAAAGTCTGAAGATGAAGGAAGATAAGACTATTCATGACTTCCACATGAGTGTTCTTGAGCTGGCTAATGCATCCAGTGCGCTTGGTGAAAAGATGTCATAAGAAAAGCTTGTAAGGAAGATCCTGAGGTCCCTTCCTAAGAGGTACAAGATGAAGGTGACTGGTATTGAAGAAGCTCAAGACATCAGCAACATGAGGGTTGATGAGCTTATTGGATCTCTTCAAACATTTGAACTAGGGTTAAGTGAAGAAGAACCTGAAAAGAAGTCCAAGAGTATAGCTTTAGTTTCCAGTTCTGAAGAAGCCAAGAAAGAGAAAGTAGATGACTCTCAGGAGGAGCTGTCTCAGGCTATTTCTTTGCTGGGTAAACAGTTCAATAAAGTTATGAAGAGGATAAATAGGAGTTATATAAAGTGCTTCTGTACTGAAGGAAAAGCAACGAAGAAAGTGAGCTAAAGACTGAGTGTCGTTTGTGTCTTCGTGTATGTTTTGTAAACCATTCGAGTGTGAATTGGTATTGTTGATTTGAGTTGTGCTTGATCAAAGCTGTGAAGCAGAATCAAGTAGTGTTGTTCAAAGTGTGTGATCCTTGAATTGTAACACTGAAGAGTTTTAGGGATTGAGTAGTGTTCTCATATCTAAGTGGTTTCTTAGGTAGAAATTCACTAGTAGGAATTAAGATTAGGAGATTGCCAACTGGGTTGTTGAGTCTGTAATTTAATTCTACAAGTAGTGAATTTCATCCCTGGCTTGGTAGCCCCCAGACGTAGGTGGTTAGACCGAACTGGTTGAACAATTCTGTGTGTTCAATTTATTGCTGTTATTGCACTGTCCATTACAGAGTGTGTTGTTGTGACATCGCACTTAACATCACACATCTGATACCAGAATTTCAATTGTTATCAGAGCAGGCATCCTGTCTGTCTCTGGGTGAGATCTAGGGAAGTTACTTTCTGGTGTAAAGATGGACAAAGAAGTTGGAGGATTTGTCAACAGACCCCCTATTTTGGATGGCTCAAATTATGATTATTGGAAGCCAAGGATGGTCACCTTTTTGAAATCCTTGGACAGCAGGGCTTGGAAGGCTATAATTAAAGAATGGAAAGCACCTTTTGTGTTTGAAAAAGATGATACTGGGAAAGATAAAGAGGGCACCTCAAAGCCGAAGCCTGAAGAAGAATGGACCAAGGAAGAAGATGAGCTTGCCCTTGGTAATTCCAAAGTTCTAAATGCAATTTTCAATGGAGTGGATAAGAATATATTCAGGTTAATCAATACCTGTGAAGTTGCTAAGGAAGCTTGGGATATTTTGAAGGCTACACATGAAGGAACATCTAGAGTTAAGATGTCAAGACTTCAACTTCTAACATCGAAGTTTGAAAGTCTGAAGATGAAGGAAGATGAGACTATTCATGACTTCCACATGAGTGTTCTTGAGCTGGCTAATGCATCCTTCAGCTTCTAACATCGAAGTTTGAAAGTCTGAAGATGAAGGAAGATGAGACTATTCATGACTTCCACATGAGTGTTCTTGAGCTGGCTAATGCATCCAGTGCTCTTGGTGAAAAGATGTCAGAAGAAAAGCTTGTAAGGAAGATCCTGAGGTCCCTTCCTAAGAGGTACAAGATGAAGGTGACTGGTATTGAAGAAGCTCAAGACATCAGCAACATGAGGGTTGATGAGCTTATTGGATCTCTTCAAACATTTGAACTAGGGTTAAGTGAAGAAGAACCTGAAAAGAAGTCCAAGAGTATAGCTTTAGTTTCCAGTTCTGAAGAAGCCAAGAAAGAGAAAGTAGATGACTCTCAAGAGGAGCTGTCTCAGGCTATTGCTTTGCTGGGTAAACAGTTCAACAAAGTTATGAAGAGGATAAATAGGAGTTATATAAAGCGCTTCAGTACTGAAGGAAAAGCAACGAAGAAAGTGAGCTAAAGACTGAGTGTCGTTTGTGTCTTCGTGTATGTTTTGTAAACCATTCGAGTGTGAATTGGTATTGTTGATTTGAGTTGTTCTTAATCAAAGCTGTGAAGCAGAATCAAGTAGTGTTGTTCAAAGTGTGTGATCCTTGAATTGTAACACTGAAGAGTTTTAGGGATTGAGTAGTGTTCTCATATCTAAGTGGTTTCTTAGGTAGAAATTCACTAGTAGGAATTAAGATTAGGAGATTGCCAACTGGGTTGTTGAGTCTGTAATTTAATTCTACAAGTAGTGAATTTCATCCCTGGCTTGGTAGCCCCCAGACGTAGGTAGTTAGACCGAACTGGGTGAACAATTCTGTGTGTTCAATTTATTGCTGTTATTGCACTGTCCATTACAGAGTGTGTTGTTGTGACATCGCACTTAACATCACACATCTGATACTAGAATTTCAATTGGTATCAGAGCAGGCATCCTGTCTGTCTCTGGGTGAGATCTAGGGAAGTTACTTTCTAGTGTAAAGATGGACAAAGAAGTTGGAAGATTTGTCAACAGACCCCCTATTTTGGATGGCTCAAATTATGATTATTGGAAGCCAAGGATGGTCACCTTTTTGAAATCCTTGGATAGCAGAGCTTGGAAGGCTATAATTAAAGAATGAAAAGCACCTGTTGTGTTTGAAAAAGATGATGCTGGGAAAGATAAAGAGGGCACCTTAAAGCCGAAGCCTGAAGAAGAATGGACCAAGGAAGAAGATGAGCTTGCCCTTGGTAATTCCAAAGCTCTAAATGCAATTTTCAATGGAGTGGATAAGAATATATTCAGGTTAATCAATACCTGTGAAGTTGCTAAGGAAGCTTGGGATATTTTGAAGGCTACACATGAAGAAACATCTAGAGTTAAGATGTCAAGACTTCAGCTTCTAACATCAAAGTTTGAAAGTCTGAAGATGAAGGAAGATGAGACTATTCATGACTTCCACATGAGTGTTCTTGAGCTGGCTAATGCATCCTTTAGCTTCTAACATCGAAGTTTGAAAGTCTGAAGATGAAGGAAGATAAGACTATTCATGACTTCCACATGAGTGTTCTTGAGCTGGCTAATGCATCCAGTGCGCTTGGTGAAAAGATGTCATAAGAAAAGCTTGTAAGGAAGATCCTGAGGTCCCTTCCTAAGAGGTACAAGATGAAGGTGACTGGTATTGAAGAAGCTCAAGACATCAGCAACATGAGGGTTGATGAGCTTATTGGATCTCTTCAAACATTTGAACTAGGGTTAAGTGAAGAAGAACCTGAAAAGAAGTCCAAGAGTATAGCTTTAGTTTCCAGTTCTGAAGAAGCCAAGAAAGAGAAAGTAGATGACTCTCAGGAGGAGCTGTCTCAGGCTATTTCTTTGCTGGGTAAACAGTTCAATAAAGTTATGAAGAGGATAAATAGGAGTTATATAAAGTGCTTCTGTACTGAAGGAAAAGCAACGAAGAAAGTGAGCTAAAGACTGAGTGTCGTTTGTGTCTTCGTGTATGTTTTGTAAACCATTCGAGTGTGAATTGGTATTGTTGATTTGAGTTGTGCTTGATCAAAGCTGTGAAGCAGAATCAAGTAGTGTTGTTCAAAGTGTGTGATCCTTGAATTGTAACACTGAAGAGTTTTAGGGATTGAGTAGTGTTCTCATATCTAAGTGGTTTCTTAGGTAGAAATTCACTAGTAGGAATTAAGATTAGGAGATTGCCAACTGGGTTGTTGAGTCTGTAATTTAATTCTACAAGTAGTGAATTTCATCCCTGGCTTGGTAGCCCCCAGACGTAGGTGGTTAGACCGAACTGGTTGAACAATTCTGTGTGTTCAATTTATTGCTGTTATTGCACTGTCCATTACAGAGTGTGTTGTTGTGACATCGCACTTAACATCACACATCTGATACCAGAATTTCAATTGTTATCAGAGCAGGCATCCTGTCTGTCTCTGGGTGAGATCTAGGGAAGTTACTTTCTGGTGTAAAGATGGACAAAGAAGTTGGAGGATTTGTCAACAGACCCCCTATTTTGGATGGCTCAAATTATGATTATTGGAAGCCAAGGATGGTCACCTTTTTGAAATCCTTGGACAGCAGGGCTTGGAAGGCTATAATTAAAGAATGGAAAGCACCTTTTGTGTTTGAAAAAGATGATACTGGGAAAGATAAAGAGGGCACCTCAAAGCCGAAGCCTGAAGAAGAATGGACCAAGGAAGAAGATGAGCTTGCCCTTGGTAATTCCAAAGTTCTAAATGCAATTTTCAATGGAGTGGATAAGAATATATTCAGGTTAATCAATACCTGTGAAGTTGCTAAGGAAGCTTGGGATATTTTGAAGGCTACACATGAAGGAACATCTAGAGTTAAGATGTCAAGACTTCAACTTCTAACATCGAAGTTTGAAAGTCTGAAGATGAAGGAAGATGAGACTATTCATGACTTCCACATGAGTGTTCTTGAGCTGGCTAATGCATCCTTCAGCTTCTAACATCGAAGTTTGAAAGTCTGAAGATGAAGGAAGATGAGACTATTCATGACTTCCACATGAGTGTTCTTGAGCTGGCTAATGCATCCAGTGCTCTTGGTGAAAAGATGTCAGAAGAAAAGCTTGTAAGGAAGATCCTGAGGTCCCTTCCTAAGAGGTACAAGATGAAGGTGACTGGTATTGAAGAAGCTCAAGACATCAGCAACATGAGGGTTGATGAGCTTATTGGATCTCTTCAAACATTTGAACTAGGGTTAAGTGAAGAAGAACCTGAAAAGAAGTCCAAGAGTATAGCTTTAGTTTCCAGTTCTGAAGAAGCCAAGAAAGAGAAAGTAGATGACTCTCAAGAGGAGCTGTCTCAGGCTATTGCTTTGCTGGGTAAACAGTTCAACAAAGTTATGAAGAGGATAAATAGGAGTTATATAAAGCGCTTCAGTACTGAAGGAAAAGCAACGAAGAAAGTGAGCTAAAGACTGAGTGTCGTTTGTGTCTTCGTGTATGTTTTGTAAACCATTCGAGTGTGAATTGGTATTGTTGATTTGAGTTGTTCTTAATCAAAGCTGTGAAGCAGAATCAAGTAGTGTTGTTCAAAGTGTGTGATCCTTGAATTGTAACACTGAAGAGTTTTAGGGATTGAGTAGTGTTCTCATATCTAAGTGGTTTCTTAGGTAGAAATTCAGTAGTAGGAATTAAGATTAGGAGATTGCCAACTGGGTTGTTGAGTCTGTAATTTAATTCTACAAGTAGTGAATTTCATCCCTGGCTTGGTAGCCCCCAGACGTAGGTAGTTAGACCGAACTGGGTGAACAATTCTGTGTGTTCAATTTATTGCTGTTATTGCACTGTCCATTACAGAGTGTGTTGTTGTGACATCGCACTTAACATCACACATCTGATACCAGAATTTCAATTGGTATCAGAGCAGGCATCCTGTCTGTCTCTGGGTGAGATCTAGGGAAGTTACTTTCTAGTGTAAAGATGGACAAAGAAGTTGGAAGATTTGTCAACAGACCCCCTATTTTGGATGGCTCAAATTATGATTATTGGAAGCCAAGGATGGTCACCTTTTTGAAATCCTTGGACAGCAGGGCTTGGAAGGCTATAATTAAAGAATGGAAAGCACCTGTTGTGTTTGAAAAAGATGATGCTGGGAAAGATAAAGAGGGCACCTCAAAGCCAAAGCCTGAAGAAGAATGGACCAAGGAAGAAGATGAGCTTGCCCTTGGTAATTCCAAAGCTCTAAATGCAATTTTCAATGGAGTGGATAAGAATATATTCAGGTTAATCAATACCTGTGAAGTTGCTAAGGAAGCTTGGGATATTTTGAAGGCTACACATGAAGGAACATCTAGAGTTAAGATGTCAAGACTTCAGTTTCTAACATCGAAGTTTGAAAGTCTGAAGATGAAGGAATATGAGACTATTCATGACTTCCACATGAGTGTTCTTGAGCTGGCTAATGCATCCTTCAGCTTCTAACATCGAAGTTTGAAAGTCTGAAGATGAAGGAAGATGAGACTATTCATGACTTCCACATGAGTGTTCTTGAGCTGGCTAATGCATCCAGTGCTCTTGGTGAAAAGATGTCAGAAGAAAAGCTTGTAAGGAAGATCCTGAGGTCCCTTCCTAAGAGGTACAAGATGAAGGTGACTGGTATTGAAGAAGCTCAAGACATCAGCAACATGAGGGTTGATGAGCTTATTGGATCTCTTCAAACATTTGAACTAGGGTTAAGTGAAGAAGAACCTGAAAAGAAGTCCAAGAGTATAGCTTTAGTTTCCAGTTCTGAAGAAGCCAAGAAAGAGAAAGTAGATGACTCTCAGGAGGAGCTGTCTCAGGCTATTGCTTTACTGGGTAAACAGTTCAACAAAGTTATGAAGAGGATAAATAGGAGTTATATAAAGCGCTTCAGTACTGAAGGAAAAGCAACGAAGAAAGTGAGCTAAAGACTGAGTGTCGTTTGTGTCTTCGTGTATGTTTTGTAAACCATTCGAGTGTGAATTGGTATTGTTGATTTGAGTTGTTCTTGATCAAAGCTGTGAAGCAGAATCAAGTAGTGTTGTTCAAAGTGTGTGATCCTTGAATTGTAACACTGAAGAGTTTTAGGGATTGAGTAGTGTTCTCATATCTAAGTGGTTTCTTAGGTAGAAATTCACTAGTAGGAATTAAGATTAGGAGATTGTCAACTGGGTTGTTGAGTCTGTAATTTAATTCTACAAGTAGTGAATTTCATCCCTGGCTTGGTAGCCCCCAGACGTAGGTAGTTAGACCGAACTGGGTGAACAATTATGTGTGTTCAATTTATGCTGTTGTTGCACTGTCCATTACAGAGTGTGTTGTTGTGACATCGCACTTAACATCACACATCTGATACCAGAATTTCAATTGGTATCAGAGCAGGCATCCTGTCTGTCTCTGGGTGAGATCTAGGGAAGTTACTTTCTGGTGTAAAGATGGACAAAGAAGTTGGAGGATTTGTCAACAGACCCCCTATTTTGGATGGCTCAAATTATGATTATTGGAAGCCAAGGATGGTAACCTTTTTGAAATCCTTGGACAGCAGGGATTGGAAGGCTATAATTAAAGAATGGAAAGCACCTGTTGTGTTTGAAAAAGATGATGCTGGGAAAGATAAAGAGGGCACCTCAAAGCCGAAGCCTGAAGAAGAATGGACCAAGGAAGAAGATGAGCTTGCCCTTGGTAATTCCAAAGCTCTAAATGCAATTTTCAATGGAGTGGATAAGAATATATTCAGGTTAATCAATACCTGTGAAGTTGCTAAGGAAGCTTGGGATATTTTGAAGGCTACACATGAAGGAACATCTAGAGTTAAGATGTCAAGACTTCAGCTTCTAACATCAAAGTTTGAAAGTCTGAAGATGAAGGAAGATGAGACTATTCATGACTTCCACATGAGTGTTCTTGAGCTGGCTAATGCATCCTTCAGCTTCTAACATCGAAGTTTGAAAGTCTGAAGATGAAGGAAGATGAGACTATTCATGACTTCCACATGAGTGTTCTTGAGCTGGCTAATGCATCCAGTGCGCTTGGTGAAAAGATGTCAGAAGAAAAGCTTGTAAGGAAGATCCTGAGGTCCCTTCCTAAGAGGTACAAGATGAAGGTGACTGGTATTGAAGAACCTCAAGACATCAGCAACATGAGGGTTGATGAGCTTATTGGATCTCTTCAAACATTTGAACTAGGGTTAAGTGAAGAAGAACCTGAAAAGAAGTCCAAGAGTATAGCTTTAGTTTCCAGTTCTGAAGAAGCCAAGAAAGAGAAAGTAGATGACTCTCAGGAGGAGCTGTATTAGGCTATTGCTTTGCTGGGTAAACAGTTCAACAAAGTTATGAAGAGGATAAATAGGAGTTATATAAAGCTCTTCAGTACTGAAGGAAAAGCAACTAAGAAAGTGAGCTAAAGACTGAGTGTCGTTTGTGTCTTCGTGTATGTTTTGTAAACCATTCGAATGTGAATTGGTATTGTTGATTTGAGTTGTTCTTGATCAAAGCTGTGAAGCAGAATCAAGTAGTGTTGTTCAAAGTGTGTGATCCTTGAATTGTAACACTGAAGAGTTTTAGGAATCGAGTAGTGTTCTCATATCTAAGTGGTTTCTTAGGTAGAAAGTCACTAGTAGGAATTAAGATTAGGAGATTGTCAACTAGGTTGTTGAGTCTGTAATTTAATTCTACAAGTAGTGAATTTCATCCCTGGCTTGGTAGCCCCCAGACGTAGGTAGTTAGACCGAACTGGGTGAACAATTCTGTGTGTTCAATTTATTGTTGTTATTGCACTGTCCATTACAGAGTGTGTTGTTGTGAAATCGCACTTAACATCACACATCTGATACCAAAATTTCAATTGGTATCAGAGCAGGCATCCTGTCTGTCTCTGGGTGAGATCGAGGGAAGTTACTTTCATGTGTAAAGATGGACAAAGAAGTTGGAGGATTTGTCAACAGACCCCCTATTTTGGATGGCTCAAATTATGATTATTGGAAGCCAAGGATGGTCACCTTTTTGAAATCCTTGGATAGCAGGGCTTGGAAGGCTATAATTAAAGAATGGAAAGCACCTGTTGTGTTTGAAAAAGATGATGCTGGGAAAGATAAAGAGGGCACCTCAAAGCCGAAGCCTGAAGAAGAATGGACCAAGGAAGAAGATGAGCTTGCCCTTGGTAATTCCAAAGCTCTAAATGCAATTTTCAATGGAGTGGATAAGAATATATTCAGGTTAATCAATACCTGTGAAGTTGCTAAGGAAGCTTGGGATATTTTGAAGGCTACACATGAAGGAACATCTAGAGTTAAGATGTCAAGACTTCAGCTTCTAACATCGAAGTTTGAAAGTCTGAAGATGAAGGAAGATGAGACTATTCATGACTTCCACATGAGTGTTCTTGAGCTGGCTAATGCATCCAGTGCGCTTGGTGAAAAGATGTCAGAAGAAAAGCTTGTAAGGAAGATCCTGAGGTCCCTTCCTAAGAGGTACAAGATGAAGGTGACTGGTATTGAAGAACCTCAAGACATCAGCAACATGAGGGTTGATGAGCTTATTGGATCTCTTCAAACATTTGAACTAGGGTTAAGTGAAGAAGAACCTGAAAAGAAGTCCAAGAGTATAGCTTTAGTTTCCAGTTCTGAAGAAGCCAAGAAAGAGAAAGTAGATGACTCTCAGGAGGAGCTGTATTAGGCTATTGCTTTGCTGGGTAAACAGTTCAACAAAGTTATGAAGAGGATAAATAGGAGTTATATAAAGCTCTTCAGTACTGAAGGAAAAGCAACTAAGAAAGTGAGCTAAAGACTGAGTGTCGTTTGTGTCTTCGTGTATGTTTTGTAAACCATTCGAATGTGAATTGGTATTGTTGATTTGAGTTGTTCTTGATCAAAGCTGTGAAGCAGAATCAAGTAGTGTTGTTCAAAGTGTGTGATCCTTGAATTGTAACACTGAAGAGGTTTAGGGATTGAGTAGTGTTCTCATATCTAAGTGGTTTCTTAGGTAGAAAGTCACTAGTAGGAATTAAGATTAGGAGATTGTCAACTGGGTTGTTGAGTCTGTAATTTAATTCTACAAGTAGTGAATTTCATCCCTGGCTTGGTAGTCCCCAGACGTAGATAGTTAGACCGAACTGGGTGAACAATTCTGTGTGTTCAATTTATTGCTGTTATTGCACTGTCCATTACAGAGTGTGTTGTTGTGACATCGTACTTAACATCACACATCTGATACCAGAATTTCAATTGGTATCAGAGCAGGCATCCTGTCTGTCTCTGGGTGAGATCTAGGGAAGTTACTTTCTGGTGTAAAGATGGACAAAGAAGTTGGAGGATTTGTCAACAGACCCCCTATTTTGGATGGCTCAAATTATGATTATTGGAAGCCAAGGATGGTCACCTTTTTGAAATCCTTGGACAGCAGGGCTTGGAAGGCTATAATTAAAGAATGGAAAGCACCTGTTGTGTTTGAAAAAGATGATGCTGGGAAAGATAAAGAGGGCACCTCAAAGCCGAAGCCTGAAGAAGAATGGACCAAGGAAGTAGATGAGCTTGCCCTTGGTAATTCCAAAGCTCTAAATGCAATTTTCAATGGAGTGGATAAGAATATATTCAGGTTAATCAATACCTGTGAAGTTGCTAAGGAAGCTTGGGATATTTTGAAGGCTACACATGAAGGAACATCTAGAGTTAAGATGTCAAGACTTCAGCTTCTAACATCGAAGTTTGAAAGTCTGAAGATGAAGGAAGATGAGACTATTCATGACTTCCACATGAGTGTTCTTGAGCTGGCTAATGCATCCTTCAGCTTCTAACATCGAAGTTTGAAAGTCTGAAGATGAAGGAAGATGAGACTATTCATGACTTCCACATGAGTGTTCTTGAGCTGCCTAATGCATCCAGTGCGCTTGGTGAAAAGATGTCATAAGAAAAGCTTGTAAGGAAGATCCTGAGGTCCCTTCCTAAGAGGTACAATATGAAGGTGACTGGTATTGAAGAAGCTCAAGACATCAGAAACATGAGGGTTGATGAGCTTATTGGATCTCTTCAAACATTTGAACTAGGGTTAAGTGAAGAAGAACCTGAAAAGAAGTCCAAGAGTATAGCTTTAGTTTCCAGTTCTGAAGAAGCCAAGAAAGAGAAAGTAGATGACTCTCAGGAGGAGCTGTCTCAGGCTATTGCTTTGCTGGGTAAACAGTTCAACAAAGTTATTAAGAGGATAAATAAGAGTTATATAAAGCGCTTCAGTACTGAAGGAAAAGCAACGATGAAAGTGAGCTAAAGACTGAGTGTCGTTTGTGTCTTCGTGTATGTTTTGTAAACCATTCGAGTGTGAATTGGTATTGTAGATTTGAGTTGTTCTTGATCAAAGCTGTGAAGCAGAATCAAGTAGTGTTGTTCAAAGTGTGTGATCCTTGAATTGTAACACTGAAGAGTTTTAGGGATTGAGTAGTGTTCTCATATCTAAGTGGTTTCTTAGGTAGAAATTCACTAGTAGGAATTAAGATTAGGAGATTGTCAACTGGGTTGTTGAGTCTATAATTTAATTCTACAAGTAGTGAATTTCATCCCTGGCTTGGTAGCCCCCAGACGTAGATACTTAGACCGAACTGGGTGAATAATTCTGTGTGTTCAATTTGTTGTTGTTATTGCACTGTCCATTACAGAGTGTGTTGTTGTGACATCGCACTTAACATCACACATCTGATACCAGAATTTCAATTGGTATCAGAGCAGCCATCCTGTCTGTCTCTGGGTGAGATCTAGGGAAGTTACTTTCTAGTGTAAAGATGGACAAAGAAGTTGGAAGATTTGTCAACAGACCCCCTATTTTGGATGGCTCAAATTATGATTATTGGAAGCCAAGGATGGTCACCTTTTTGAAATCCTTGGACAGCAGGGCTTGGAAGGCTATAATTAAAGAATGGAAAGCACCTGTTGTGTTTGAAAAAGATGATGCTGGGAAAGATAAAGAGGGCACCTCAAAGCCGAAGCCTGAAGAAGAATGGACCAAGGAAGTAGATGAGCTTGCCCTTGGTAATTCCAAAGCTCTAAATGCAATTTTCAATGGAGTGGATAAGAATATATTCAGGTTAATCAATACCTGTGAAGTTGCTAAGGAAGCTTGGGATATTTTGAAGGTTACACATGAAGGAACATCTAGAGTTAAGATGTCAAGACTTCAGCTTCTAACATCGAAGTTTGAAAGTCTGAAGATGAAGGAAGATGAGACTATTCATGACTTCCACATGAGTGTTCTTGAGCTGGCTAATGCATCCTTCAGCTTCTAACATCGAAGTTTGAAAGTCTGAAGATGAAGGAAGATGAGACTATTCATGACTTCCACATGAGTGTTCTTGAGCTGGCTAATGCATCCAGTGCGCTTGGTGAAAAGATGTCAGAAGAAAAGCTTGTAAGGAAGATCCTGAGGTCCCTTCCTAAGAGGTACAAGATGAAGGTGACTGGTATTGAAGAAGCTCAAGACATCAGCAACATGAGGGTTGATGAGCTTATTGGATCTCTTCAAGCATTTGAACTAGGGTTAAGTGAAGAAGAACCTGAAAAGAAGTCCAAGAGTATAGCTTTAGTTTCCAGTTCTGAAGAAGCCAAGAAAGAGAAAGTAGATGACTCTCAGGAGGAGCCGTCTCAGGCTATTGCTTTGCTGGGTAAACAGTTCAACAAAGTTATGAAGAGGATAAATAGGAGTTATATAAAGCGCTTCAGTACTGAAGGAAAAGCAACGAAGAAAGTGAGCTAAAGACTGAGTGTCGTTTGTGTCTTCGTGTATGTTTTGTAAACCATTCGAGTGTGAATTGGTATTGTAGATTTGAGTTGTTCTTGATCAAAGCTGTGAAGCAGAATCAAGTAGTGTTGTTCAAAGTGTGTGATCCTTGAATTGTAACACTGAAGAGTTTTAGGGATTGAGTAGTGTTCTCATATCTAAGTGGTTTCTTAGGTAGAAATTCACTAGTAGGAATTAAGATTAGGAGATTGTCAACTGGGTTGTTGAGTCTATAATTTAATTCTACAAGTAGTGATTTTCATCCCTGGCTTGGTAGCCCCCAGACGTAGATAGTTAGACCGAACTGGGTGAACAATTCTGTGTGTTCAATTTATTGCTGTTATTGCACTATCCATTACAGAGTGTGTTGTTGTGACATCGCACTTAACATCACACATCTGATACCAGAATTTCAATTGGTATCAGAGCAGGCATCCTGTCTGTCTCTGGGTGAGATCTAGGGAAGTTACTTTCTGGTGTAAAGATGGACAAAGAAGTTGGAGGATTTGTCAACAGACCCCCTATTTTGGATGGCTCAAATTATGATTATTGGAAGCCAAGGATGGTCACCTTTTTGAAATCCTTGGACAGCAGGGCTTGGAAGGCTATAATTAAAGAATGGAAAGCACCTGTTGTGTTTGAAAAAGATGATGCTGGGAAAGATAAAGAGGGCACCTCAAAGCCGAAGCCTGAAGAAGAATGGACCAAGGAAGAAGATGAGCTTGCCCTTGGTAATTCCAAAGCTCTAAATGCAATTTTCAATGGAGTGGATAAGAATATATTCAGGTTAATCAATACCTGTGAAGTTCCTAAGGAAGCTTGGGATATTTTGAAGGCTACACATGAAGGAACATCTAGAGTTAAGATGTCAAGACTTCAGCTTCTAACATCGAAGTTTGAAAGTCTGAAGATGAAGGAAGATGAGACTATTCATGACTTCCACATGAGTGTTCTTGAGCTGGCTAATGCATCCAGTGCGCTTGGTGAAAAGATGTCAGAAGAAAAGCTTGTAAGGAAGATCCTGAGGTCCCTTCCTAAGAGGTACAAGATGAAGGTGACTGGTATTGAAGAAGCTCAAGACATCAGCAACATGAGGGTTGATGAGCTTATTGGATCTCTTCAAACATTTGAACTAGGGTTAAGTGAAGAAGAACCTGAAAAGAAGTCCAAGAGTATAGCTTTAGTTTCCAGTTCTGAAGAAGCCATGAAAGAGAAAGTAGATGACTCTCAGGAGGAGCTGTCTCAGGCTATTGCTTTGCTGGGTAAACAGTTCAACAAAGTTATGAAGAGGATAAATAGGAGTTATATAAAGTGCTTCTGTACTGAAGGAAAAGCAACTAAGAAAGTGAGCTAAAGACTGAGTGTCGTTTGTGTCTTCGTGTATGTTTTGTAAACCATTCGAGTGTGAATTGGTATTGTTGATTTGAGTTGTTCTTGATCAAAGCTGTGAAGCAGAATCAAGTAGTGTTGTTCAAAGTGTGTGATCCTTGAATTGTAACACTGAAGAGTTTTAGGGATTGAGTAGTGTTCTTATATCTAAGTGGTTTCTTAGGTAGAAAGTCAAAAGTAGGAATTAAGATTAGGAGATTGTCAACTGGGTTGTTGAGTCTGTAATTTAATTCTACTAGTAGTGAATTTCATCCCTGGCTTGGTAGCCCCCAGACGTAGGTAGTTACACCGAACTGGGTGAATAATTCTGTGTGTTCAATTTATTGCTGTTATTGTACTGTCCATTGCAGAGTGTGTTGTTGTGACATCGGACTTAACATCACACATCTGATACCAGAATTTCAATTGGTATCAGAGCAGGCATCCTGTCTGTCTCTGGGTGAGATCTAGGGAAGTTACTTTCTGGTGTAAAGATGGACAAAGAAGTTGGAGGATTTGTCAACAGACCCCCTATTTTGGATGGCTCGAATTATGATTATCGGAAACCAAGGATGATCACCTTTTGGAAATCCTTGGACAGCAGGGCTTGGAAGGCTATAATTAAAGAATGGAAAGCACCTGTTGTGTTTGAAAAAGATGTTGCTGGGAAAGATAAAGTGGGCACCTCAAAGCCGAAGCCTGAAGAAGAATGGACCAAGGAAGAAGATGAGCTTGCCCTTGGTAATTCCAAAGCTCTAAATACAATTTTCAATGGAGTGGATAAGAATATATTCAGGTTAATCAATACCTGTGAAGTTGCTAAGGAAGCTTGGGATATTTTGAAGGCTACACATGAAGCAACATCTAGAGTTAAGATGTCAAGACTTCAGCTTCTAACATCGAAGTTTGAAAGTCTGAAGATGAAGGAAGATGAGACTATTCATGACTTCCACATGAGTGTTCTTGAGCTGGCTAATGCATCCAGTGCTCTTGGTGAAAAGATGTCAGAAGAAAAGCTTGTAAGGAAGATCCTGAGGTCCCTTCCTAAGAGGTACAAGATGAAGGTGACTGGTATGGAAGAAGCTCAAGACATCAGCAACATGAGGGTTGATGAGCTTATTGGATCTCTTGAAACATTTGAATTAGGGTTAAGTGAAGAAGAACCTGAAAAGAAGTCCAAGAGTATAGATTTAGTTTCCAGTTCTGAAGAAGCCAAGAAAGAGAAAGTATATGACTCTCAGGAGGAGCTGTCTCAGGCTATTGCTTTGCTGGGTAAACAGTTCAACAAAGTTATGAAGAGGATAAATAGGAGTTATATAAAGCGCTTCAGTACTGAAGGAAAAGCAACGAAGAAAGTGAGCTAAAGACTGAGTGTCGTTTGTGTCTTCGTGTATGTTTTGTAAACCATTCGAGTGTGAATTGGTATTGTTGATTTGAGTTGTTCTTGATCAAAGCTGTAAAGCAGAATCAAGTAGTGTTGTTCAAAGGGTGTGATCCTTGAATTGTAACACTGAAGAGTTTTAGGGATTGAGTAGTGTTCTCATATCTAAGTGGTTTCTTAGGTAGAAAGTCACTAGTAGAAATTAAGATTAGGAGATTGTCAACTGGGTTGTTGAGTCTGTAATTTAATTCTACAAGTAGTGAATTTCATTCCTGGCTTGGTAGCCCCCAGACGTAGGTAGTTAGACCGAACTGGGTGAACAATTCTGTGTGTTCAATTTATTGCTGTTATTGCACTGTCCATTACAGAGTGTGTTGTTGTGACATCGCACTTAACATCACACATCTGATTCCAGAATTTCAATTGGTATCAGAGCAGGCATCCTGTCTGTCTCTGGGTGAGATCTAGGGAAGTTACTTTCTGGTGTAAAGATGGACAAAGAAGTTGGAGGATTTGTAAACAGACCCCCTATTTTGGATGGCTCAAATTATGATTATTGGAAGCCAAGGATGGTCACCTTTTTGAAATCCTTGGACAGCAGGGCTTGGAAGGCTATAATTAAAGAATGGAGAGCACCTGTTGTGTTTGAAAAAGATGATGCTGGGAAAGATAAAGAGGGCACCTCAAAGCCGAAGCCTGAAGAAGAATGGACCAAGGAAGAAGATGAGCTTGCCCTTGGTAATTCCAAAGCTCTAAATGCAATTTTCAATGGAGTGGATAAGAATATATTCAGGTTAATCAATACCTGTGAAGTTGCTAAGGAAGCTTGGGATATTTTGAAGGCTACACATGAAGGAACATCTAGAGTTAAGATGTCAAGACTTCAGCTTCTAACATCGAAGTTTGAAAGTCTGAAGATGAAGGAAGATGAGACTATTCATGACTTCCACATGAGTGTTCTTGAGCTGGCTAATGCATCCTTCAGCTTCTAACATCGAAGTTTGAAAGTCTGAAGATGAAGGAAGATGAGACTATTCATGACTTCCACATGAGTGTTCTTGAGCTGGCTAATGCATCCAGTGCTCTTGGTGAAAAGATGTCAGAAGAAAAGCTTGTAAGGAAGATCCTGAGGTCCCTTACTAAGAGGTACAAGATGAAGGTGACTGGTATTGAAGAAGCTCAAGACATCAGCAACATGAGGGTTGATGAGCTTATTGGATCTCTTCAAACATTTGAACTAGGGTCAAGTGAAGAAGAACCTGAAAAGAAGTCCAAGAGTATAGCTTTAGTTTCCAGTTCTGAAGAAGCCAAGAAAGAGAAAGTAGATGACTCTCAGGAGGAGCTGTCTCAGGCTATTGCTTTGCTGGGTAAACAGTTCAACAAAGTTATGAAGAGGATAAATAGGAGTTATATAAAGTGCTTCTGTACTGAAGGAAAAGCAACTAAGAAAGTGAGCTAAAGACTGAGTGTCGTTTGTGTCTTCGTGTATGTTTTGTAAACCATTCGAGTGTGAATTGGTATTGTTGATTTGAGTTGTTCTTGATCAAAGCTGTGAAGCAGAATCAAGTAGTGTTGTTCAAAGTGTGTGATCCTTGAATTGTAACACTGAAGAGTTTTAGGGATTGAGTAGTGTTCTTATATCTAAGTGGTTTCTTAGGTAGAAAGTCAAAAGTAGGAATTAAGATTAGGAGATTGTCAACTGGGTTGTTGAGTCTGTAATTTAATTCTACTAGTAGTGAATTTCATCCCTGGCTTGGTAGCCCCCAGACGTAGGTAGTTACACCGAACTGGGTGAATAATTCTGTGTGTTCAATTTATTGCTGTTATTGTACTGTCCATTGCAGAGTGTGTTGTTGTGACATCGGACTTAACATCACACATCTGATACCAGAATTTCAATTGGTATCAGAGCAGGCATCCTGTCTGTCTCTGGGTGAGATCTAGGGAAGTTACTTTCTGGTGTAAAGATGGACAAAGAAGTTGGAGGATTTGTCAACAGACCCCCTATTTTGGATGGCTCGAATTATGATTATCGGAAACCAAGGATGATCACCTTTTGGAAATCCTTGGACAGCAGGGCTTGGAAGGCTATAATTAAAGAATGGAAAGCACCTGTTGTGTTTGAAAAAGATGTTGCTGGGAAAGATAAAGTGGGCACCTCAAAGCCGAAGCCTGAAGAAGAATGGACCAAGGAAGAAGATGAGCTTGCCCTTGGTAATTCCAAAGCTCTAAATACAATTTTCAATGGAGTGGATAAGAATATATTCAGGTTAATCAATACCTGTGAAGTTGCTAAGGAAGCTTGGGATATTTTGAAGGCTACACATGAAGCAACATCTAGAGTTAAGATGTCAAGACTTCAGCTTCTAACATCGAAGTTTGAAAGTCTGAAGATGAAGGAAGATGAGACTATTCATGACTTCCACATGAGTGTTCTTGAGCTGGCTAATGCATCCAGTGCTCTTGGTGAAAAGATGTCAGAAGAAAAGCTTGTAAGGAAGATCCTGAGGTCCCTTCCTAAGAGGTACAAGATGAAGGTGACTGGTATGGAAGAAGCTCAAGACATCAGCAACATGAGGGTTGATGAGCTTATTGGATCTCTTGAAACATTTGAATTAGGGTTAAGTGAAGAAGAACCTGAAAAGAAGTCCAAGAGTATAGATTTAGTTTCCAGTTCTGAAGAAGCCAAGAAAGAGAAAGTATATGACTCTCAGGAGGAGCTGTCTCAGGCTATTGCTTTGCTGGGTAAACAGTTCAACAAAGTTATGAAGAGGATAAATAGGAGTTATATAAAGCGCTTCAGTACTGAAGGAAAAGCAACGAAGAAAGTGAGCTAAAGACTGAGTGTCGTTTGTGTCTTCGTGTATGTTTTGTAAACCATTCGAGTGTGAATTGGTATTATTGATTTGAGTTGTTCTTGATCAAAGCTGTAAAGCAGAATCAAGTAGTGTTGTTCAAAGGGTGTGATCCTTGAATTGTAACACTGAAGAGTTTTAGGGATTGAGTAGTGTTCTCATATCTAAGTGGTTTCTTAGGTAGAAATTCACTAGTAGAAATTAAGATTAGGAGATTGTCAACTGGGTTGTTGAGTCTGTAATTTAATTCTACAAGTAGTGAATTTCATCCCTGGCTTGGTAGCCCCCAGACGTAGGTAGTTAGACCGAACTGGGTGAACAATTCTGTGTGTTCAATTTATTGCTGTTATTGCACTGTCCATTACAGAGTGTGTTGTTGTGACATCGCACTTAACATCACACATCTGATTCCAGAATTTCAATTGGTATCAGAGCAGGCATCCTGTCTGTCTCTGGGTGAGATCTAGGGAAGTTACTTTCTGGTGTAAAGATGGACAAAGAAGTTGGAGGATTTGTCAACAGACCCCCTATTTTGGATGGCTCAAATTATGATTATTGGAAGCCAAGGATGGTCACCTTTTTGAAATCCTTGGACAGCAGGGCTTGGAAGGCTATAATTAAAGTATGGAAAGCACCTGTTGTGTTTAAAAAAGATGATGCTGGGAAAGATAAAGAGGGCACCTCAAAGCCGAAGCCTGAAGAAGAATGGACCAAGGAAGAAGATGAGCTTGCCCTTGGTAATTCCAAAGCTCTAAATGCAATTTTCAATGGAGTGGATAAGAATATATTCAGGTTAATCAATACCTGTGAAGTTGCTAAGGAAGCTTGGGATATTTTGAAGGCTACACATGAAGGAACATCTAGAGTTAAGATGTCAAGACTTCAGCTTCTAACATCGAAGTTTGAAAGTCTGAAGATGAAGGAAGATGAGACTATTCATGACTTCCACATGATTGTTCTTGAGCTGGCTAATGCATCCAGTGCTCTTGGTGAAAAGATGTCAGAAGAAAAGCTTGTAAGGAAGATCCTGAGGTCCCTTCCTAAGAGGTACAAGATGAAGGTGACTGGTATTGAAGAAGCTCAAGACATCAGCAACATGAGGGTTGATGAGCTTATTGGATCTCTTCAAACATTTGAACTAGGGTTAAGTGAAGAAGAACCTGAAAAGAAGTCCAAGAGTATAGCTTTAGTTTCCAGTTCTGAAGAAGCCAAGAAAGAGAAAGTAGATGACTCTCAGGAGAAGCTGTCTCAGGCTATTGCTTTGCTGGGTAAACAGGTCAACAAAGTTATGAAGAGGATAAATAGGAGTTATATAAAGCGCTTCAGTACTGAAGGAAAAGCAACGAAGAAAGTGAGCTAAAGACTGAGTGTCGTTTGTGTCTTCGTGTATGTTTTGTAAACCATTCGAGTGTGAATTGGTATTGTTGATTTGAGTTGTTCTTGATCAAAGCTGTAAAGCAGAATCAAGTAGTGTTGTTCAAAGGGTGTGATCCTTGAATTGTAACACTGAAGAGTTTTAGGGATTGAGTAGTGTTCCCATATCTAAGTGGTTTCTTAGGTAGAAAGTCACTAGTAGAAATTAAGATAAGGAGATTGTCAACTGGATTGTTGAGTCTGTAATTTAATTCTACTAGTAGTGAATTTCATCCCTGGCTTGGTAGCCCCCAGACGTAGGTAGTTACACCGAACTGGGTGAATAATTCTGTGTGTTCAATTTATTGCTGTTATTGTACTGTCCATTGCAGAGTGTGTTGTTGTGACATCGGACTTAACATCACACATCTGATACCAGAATTTCAATTGGTATCAGAGCAGGCATCCTGTCTGTCTCTGGGTGAGATCTAGGGAAGTTACTTTCTGGTGTAAAGATGGACAAAGAAGTTGGAGGATTTGTCAACAGACCCCCTATTTTGGATGGCTCGAATTATGATTATCGGAAACCAAGGATGATCACCTTTTGGAAATCCTTGGACAGCAGGGCTTGGAAGGCTATAATTAAAGAATGGAAAGCACCTGTTGTGTTTGAAAAAGATGTTGCTGGGAAAGATAAAGTGGGCACCTCAAAGCCGAAGCCTGAAGAAGAATGGACCAAGGAAGAAGATGAGCTTGCCCTTGGTAATTCCAAAGCTCTAAATACAATTTTCAATGGAGTGGATAAGAATATATTCAGGTTAATCAATACCTGTGAAGTTGCTAAGGAAGCTTGGGATATTTTGAAGGCTACACATGAAGCAACATCTAGAGTTAAGATGTCAAGACTTCAGCTTCTAACATCGAAGTTTGAAAGTCTGAAGATGAAGGAAGATGAGACTATTCATGACTTCCACATGAGTGTTCTTGAGCTGGCTAATGCATCCAGTGCTCTTGGTGAAAAGATGTCAGAAGAAAAGCTTGTAAGGAAGATCCTGAGGTCCCTTCCTAAGAGGTACAAGATGAAGGTGACTGGTATGGAAGAAGCTCAAGACATCAGCAACATGAGGGTTGATGAGCTTATTGGATCTCTTGAAACATTTGAATTAGGGTTAAGTGAAGAAGAACCTGAAAAGAAGTCCAAGAGTATAGATTTAGTTTCCAGTTCTGAAGAAGCCAAGAAAGAGAAAGTATATGACTCTCAGGAGGAGCTGTCTCAGGCTATTGCTTTGCTGGGTAAACAGTTCAACAAAGTTATGAAGAGGATAAATAGGAGTTATATAAAGCGCTTCAGTACTGAAGGAAAAGCAACGAAGAAAGTGAGCTAAAGACTGAGTGTCGTTTGTGTCTTCGTGTATGTTTTGTAAACCATTCGAGTGTGAATTGGTATTATTGATTTGAGTTGTTCTTGATCAAAGCTGTAAAGCAGAATCAAGTAGTGTTGTTCAAAGGGTGTGATCCTTGAATTGTAACACTGAAGAGTTTTAGGGATTGAGTAGTGTTCTCATATCTAAGTGGTTTCTTAGGTAGAAAGTCACTAGTAGAAATTAAGATTAGGAGATTGTCAACTGGGTTGTTGAGTCTGTAATTTAATTCTACAAGTAGTGAATTTCATCCCTGGCTTGGTAGCCCCCAGACGTAGGTAGTTAGACCGAACTGGGTGAACAATTCTGTGTGTTCAATTTATTGCTGTTATTGCACTGTCCATTACAGAGTGTGTTATTGTGACATCGCACTTACCATCACACATCTGATTCCAGAATTTCAATTGGTATCAGAGCAGGCATCCTGTCTGTCTCTGGGTGAGATCTAGGGAAGTTACTTTCTGGTGTAAAGATGGACAAAGAAGTTGGAGGATTTGTCAACAGACCCCCTATTTTGGATGGCTCAAATTATGATTATTGGAAGCCAAGGATGGTCACCTTTTTGAAATCCTTGGACAGCAGGGCTTGGAAGGCTATAATTAAAGTATGGAAAGCACCTGTTGTGTTTAAAAAAGATGATGCTGGGAAAGATAAAGAGGGCACCTCAAAGCCGAAGCCTGAAGAAGAATGGACCAAGGAAGAAGATGAGCTTGCCCTTGGTAATTCCAAAGCTCTAAATGCAATTTTCAATGGAGTGGATAAGAATATATTCAGGTTAATCAATACCTGTGTAGTTGCTAAGGAAGCTTGGGATATTTTGAAGGCTACACATGAAGGAACATCTAGAGTTAAGATGTCAAGACTTCAGCTTCTAACATCGAAGTTTGAAAGTCTGAAGATGAAGGAAGATGAGACTATTCATGACTTCCACATGATTGTTCTTGAGCTGGCTAATGCATCCAGTGCTCTTGGTGAAAAGATGTCAGAAGAAAAGCTTGTAAGGAAGATCCTGAGGTCCCTTCCTAAGAGGTACAAGATGAAGGTGACTGGTATTGAAGAAGCTCAAGACATTAGCAACATGAGGGTTGATGAGCTTATTGGATCTCTTCAAACATTTGAACTAGGGTTAAGTGAAGAAGAACCTGAAAAGAAGTCCAAGAGTATAGCTTTAGTTTCCAGTTCTGAAGAAGCCAAGAAAGAGAAAGTAGATGACTCTCAGGAGAAGCTGTCTCAGGCTATTGCTTTGCTGGGTAAACAGGTCAACAAAGTTATGAAGAGGATAAATAGGAGTTATATAAAGCGCTTCAGTACTGAAGGAAAAGCAACGAAGAAAGTGAGCTAAAGACTGAGTGTCGTTTGTGTCTTCGTGTATGTTTTGTAAACCATTCGAGTGTGAATTGGTATTGTTGATTTGAGTTGTTCTTGATCAAAGCTGTAAAGCAGAATCAAGTAGTGTTGTTCAAAGGGTGTGATCCTTGAATTGTAACACTGAAGAGTTTTAGGGATTGAGTAGTGTTCCCATATCTAACTGGTTTCTTAGGTAGAAAGTCACTAGTAGAAATTAAGATAAGGAGATTGTCAACTGGATTGTTGAGTCTGTAATTTAATTCTACAAGTAGTGAATTTCATCCCTGGCTTGGTAGCCCCCAGACGTAGGTAGTTAGACCGAACTGGGTGAACAATTCTGTGTGTTCAATTTATTGCTGTTATTGTACTGTCCATTACAGAGTGTGTTGTTGTGACATCGCACTTAACATCACACATCTGATTCCAGAATTTCAATTGGTATCAGAGCAGGCATCCTGTCTGTCTCTGGGTGAGATCTAGGGAAGTTACTTTCTGGTGTAAAGATGGACAAAGAAGTTGGAGGATTTGTCAACAGACCCCCTATTTTGGATGGCTCAAATTATGATTATTGGAAGCCAAGGATGGTCACCTTTTTGAAATCCTTGGACAGCAGGGCTTGGAAGGCTATAATTAAAGTATGGAAAGCACCTGTTGTGTTTGAAAAAGATGATGCTGGGAAAGATAAAGAGGGCACCTCAAAGCCGAAGCCTGAAGAAGAATGGACCAAGGAAGAAGATGAGCTTGCCCTTGGTAATTCCAAAGCTCTAAATGCAATTTTCAATGGAGTGGATAAGAATATATTCAGGTTAATCAATACCTGTGAAGTTGCTAAGGAAGCTTGGGATATTTTGAAGGCTACACATGAAGGAACATCTAGAGTTAAGATGTCAAGACTTCAGCTTCTAACATCGAAGTTTGAAAGTCTGAAGATGAAGGAAGATGAGACTATTCATGACTTCCACATGATTGTTCTTGAGCTGGCTAATGCATCCAGTGCTCTTGGTGAAAAGATGTCAGAAGAAAAGCTTGTAAGGAAGATCCTGAGGTCCCTTCCTAAGAGGTACAAGATGAAGGTGACTGGTATTGAAGAAGCTCAAGACATCAGCAACATGAGGGTTGATGAGCTTATTGGATCTCTTCAAACATTTGAACTAGGGTTAAGTGAAGAAGAACCTGAAAAGAAGTCCAAGAGTATAGGTTTAGTTTCCAGTTCTGAAGAAGCCAAGAAAGAGAAAGTAGATGACTCTCAGGAGGAGCTGTCTCAGGCTATTGCTTTGCTGGGTAAACAGGTCAACAAAGTTATGAAGAGGATAAATAGGAGTTATATAAAGCGCTTCAGTACTGAAGGAAAAGCAACGAAGAAAGTGAGCTAAAGACTGAGTGTCGTTTGTGTCTTCGTGTATGTTTTGTAAACCATTCGAGTGTGAATTGGTATTGTTGATTTGAGTTGTTCTTGATCAAAGCTGTAAAGCAGAATCAAGTAGTGTTGTTCAAAGGGTGTGATCCTTGAATTGTAACACTGAAGAGTTTTAGGGATTGAGTAGTGTTCTCATATCTAAGTGGTTTCTTAGGTAGAAAGTCACTAGTAGAAATTAAGATTAGGAGATTGTCAACTGGGTTGTTGAGTCTGTAATTTAATTCTACAAGTAGTGAATTTCATCCCTGGCTTGGTAGCCCCCAGACGTAGGTAGTTAGACCGAACTGGGTGAACAATTCTGTGTGTTCAATTTATTGCTGTTATTGTACTGTCCATTACAGAGTGTGTTGTTGTGACATCGCACTTAACATCACACATCTGATACCAGAATTTCAATTGGTATCAGAGCAGGCATCCTGTCTGTCTCTGGGTGAGATCTAGGGAAGTTACTTTCTGGTGTAAAGATGGACAAAGAAGTTGGAGGATTTGTCAACAGACCCCCTATTTTGGATGGCTCAAATTATGATTATTGGAAGCCAAGGATGGTCACCTTTTTGAAATCCTTGGACAGCAGGGCTTGGAAGGCTATAATTAAAGAATGGAAAGCACCTGTTGTATTTGAAAAAGATGATGCTGGGAAAGATAAAGAGGGCACCTCAAAGCCGAAGCCTGAAGAAGAATGGACCAAGGAAGAAGATGAGCTTGCCCTTGGTAATTCCAAAGCTCTAAATGCAATTTTCAATGGAGTGGATAAGAATATATTCAGGTTAATCAATACCTGTGAAGTTGCTAAGGAAGCTTGGGATATTTTGAAGGCTACACATGAAGGAACATCTAGAGTTAAGATGTCAAAACTTCAGCTTCTAACATCGAAGTTTGAAAGTCTGAAGATGAAGGAAGATGAGACTATTCATGACTTCCACATGATTGTTCTTGAGCTGGCTAATGTATCCTTCAGCTTCTAACATCGAAGTTTGAAAGTCTGTAGATGAAGGAAGATGAGACTATTCATGACTTCCACATGAGTGTTCTTGAGCTGGCTAATGCATCCAGTGCTCTTGGTGAAAAGATGTCAGAAGAAAAGCTTGTAAGGAAGATCCTGAGGTCCCTTCCTAAGAGGTACAAGATGAAGGTGACTGGTATTGAAGAAGCTCAAGACATCAGCAACATGAGGGTTGATGAGCTTATTGGATCTCTTCAAACATTTGAACTAGGGTTAAGTGAAGAAGAACCTGAAAAGAAGTCCAAGAGTATAGCTTTAGTTTCCAGTTCTGAAGAAGCCAAGAAAGAGAAAGTAGATGACTCTCAGGAGGAGCTGTCTCAGGCTATTGCTTTGCTGGGTAAACAGGTCAACAAAGTTATGAAGAGGATAAATAGGAGTTATATAAAGCGCTTCAGTACTGAAGGAAAAGCAACGAAGAAAGTGAGCTAAAGACTGAGTGTCGTTTGTGTCTTCGTGTATGTTTTGTAAACCATTCGAGTGTGAATTGGTATTGTTGATTTGAGTTATTCTTGATCAAAGCTGTAAAGCAGAATCAAGTAGTGTTGTTCAAAGGGTGTGATCCTTGAATTGTAACACTGAAGAGTTTTAGGGATTGAGTAGTGTTCTCATATCTAAGTGGTTTCTTAGGTAGAAAGTCACTAGTAGGAATTAAGATTAGGAGATTGTCAACTGGGTTGTTGAGTCTGTAATTTAATTCTACAAGTATGAATTTCATCCCTGGCTTGGTAGCCCCCAGACGTAGGTAGTTAGACCGAACTGGGTGAACAATTCTGTGTGTTCAATTTATTGCTGTTATTGCACTGTCCATTATAGAGTGTGTTGTTGTGACATCGCACTTAACATCACACATCTGATACCAGAATTTCAATTGGTATCAGAGCAGGCATCCTGTCTGTCTCTGGGTGAGATCTAGGGAAGTTACTTTCTAGTGTAAAGATGGACAAAGAAGTTGGAGGATTTGTCAACAGACCCCCTATTTTGGATGGCTCAAATTATGATTATTGGAAGCCAAGGATGGTCACCTTTTTGAAATCCTTGGACAGCAGGGCTTGGAAGGCTATAATTAAAGAATGGAAAGCACCTGTTGTATTTGAAAAAGATGATGCTGGGAAAGATAAAGAGGGCACCTCAAAGCCGAAGCCTGAAGAAGAATGGACCAAGGAAGAAGATGAGCTTGCCCTTGGTAATTCCAAAGCTCTAAATGCAATTTTCAATGGAGTGGATAAGAATATATTCAGGTTAATCAATACCTGTGAAGTTGCTAAGGAAGCTTGGGATATTTTGAAGGCTACACATGAAGGAACATCTAGAGTTAAGATGTCAAGACTTCAGCTTCTAACATCGAAGTTTGAAAGTCTGAAGATGAAGGAAGATGAGACTATTCATGACTTCCACATGATTGTTCTTGAGCTGGCTAATGCATCCTTCAGCTTCTAACATCGAAGTTTGAAAGTCTGTAGATGAAGGAAGATGAGACTATTCATGACTTCCACATGAGTGTTCTTGAGCTGGCTAATGCATCCAGTGCTCTTGGTGAAAAGATGTCAGAAGAAAAGCTTGTAAGGAAGATCCTGAGGTCCCTTCCTAAGAGGTACAAGATGAAGGTGACTGGTATTGAAGAAGCTCAAGACATCAGCAACATGAGGGTTGATGAGCTTATTGGATCTCTTCAAACATTTGAACTAGGGTTAAGTGAAGAAGAACCTGAAAAGAAGTCCAAGAGTATAGGTTTAGTTTCCAGTTCTGAAGAAGCCAAGAAAGAGAAAGTAGATGACTCTCAGGAGGAGCTGTCTCAGGCTATTGCTTTGCTGGGTAAATAGTTCAACAAAGTTATGAAGAGGATAAATAGGAGTTATATAAAGCGCTTCAGTACTGAAGGAAAAGCAAAGAAGAAAGTGAGCTAAAGACTGAGTGTCGTTTGTGTCTTCGTGTATGTTTTGTAAACCAATCGAGTGTGAATTGGTATTGTTGATTTGAGTTGTTCTTGATCAAAGCTGTAAAGCAGAATCAAGTAGTGTTGTTCAAAGGGTGTGATCCTTGAATTGTAACACTGAAGAGTTTTAGGGATTGAGTAGTGTTCTCATATCTAAGTGGTTTCTTAGGTAGAAAGTCACTAGTAGGAATTAAGATTAGGAGATTGTCAACTGGGTTGTTGAGTCTGTAATTTAATTCTACAAGTAGTGAATTTCATCCCTGGCTTGGTAGCCCCCAGACGTAGGTAGTTAGACCGAACTGGGTGAACAATTCTGTGTGTTCAATTTATTGCTGTTATTGCACTGTCCATTACAGAGTGTGTTGTTGTGACATCGCACTTAACATCACACATCTGATACCAGAATTTCAATTGGTATCAGAGCAGGCATCCTGTCTGTCTCTGGGTGAGATCTAGGGAAGTTACTTTCTGCTGTAAAGATGGACAAAGAAGTTGGAGGATTTGTAAACAGACCCCCTATTTTGGATGGCTCAAATTATGATTATTGGAAGCCAAGGATGGTCACCTTTTTGAAATCCTTGGACAGCAGGGCTTGGAAGGCTATAATTAAAGAATGGAGAGCACCTGTTGTGTTTGAAAAAGATGATGCTGGGAAAGATAAAGAGGGCACCTCAAAGCCGAAGCCTGAAGAAGAATGGACCAAGGAAGAAGATGAGCTTGCCCTTGGTAATTCCAAAGCTCTAAATGCAATTTTCAATGGAGTGGATAAGAATATATTCAGGTTAATCAATACCTGTGAAGTTGCTAAGGAAGCTTGGGATATTTTGAAGGCTACACATGAAGGAACATCTAGAGTTAAGATGTCAAGACTTCAGCTTCTAACATCGAAGTTTGAAAGTCTGAAGATGAAGGAAGATGAGACTATTCATGACTTCCACATGATTGTTCTTGAGCTGGCTAATGCATCCTTCAGCTTCTAACATCGAAGTTTGAAAGTCTGTAGATGAAGGAAGATGAGACTATTCATGACTTCCACATGGGTGTTCTTGAGCTGGCTAATGCATCCAGTGCTCTTGGTGAAAAGATGTCAGAAGAAAAGCTTGTAAGGAAGATCCTGAGGTCCCTTCCTAAGAGGTACAAGATGAAGGTGACTGGTATTGAAGAAGCTCAAGACATCAGCAACATGATGGTTGATGAGCTTATTGGATCTCTTCAAACATTTGAACTAGGGTTAAGTGAAGAAGAACCTGAAAAGAAGTCCAAGAGTATAGGTTTAGTTTCCAGTTCTGAAGAAGCCAAGAAAGAGAAAGTATATGACTCTCAGGAGGAGCTGTCTCAGGCTATTGCTTTGCTGGGTAAATAGTTCAACAAAGTTATGAAGAGGATAAATAGGAGTTATATAAAGCGCTTCAGTACTGAAGGAAAAGCAAAGAAGAAAGTGAGCTAAAGACTGAGTGTCGTTTGTGTCTTCATGTATGTTTTGTAAACCATTCGAGTGTGAATTGGTATTGTTGATTTGAGTTGTTCTTGATCAAAGCTGTAAAGCAGAATCAAGTAGTGTTGTTCAAAGGGTGTGATCCTTGAATTGTAACACTGAAGAGTTTTAGGGATTGAGTAGTGTTCTCATATCTAAGTGGTTTCTTAGGTAGAACGTCACTAGTAGGAATTAAGATTAGGAGATTGTCAACTGGGTTGTTGAGTCTGTAATTTAATTCTACAAGTAGTGAATTTCATCCCTGGCTTGGTAGCCCCCAGACGTAGGTAGTTAGACCGAACTGGGTGAACAATTCTGTGTGTTCAATTTATTGCTGTTATTGCACTGTCCATTACAGAGTGTGTTGTTGTGACATCGCACTTAACATCACACATCTGATACCAGAATTTCAATTGGTATCAGAGCAGGCATCCTGTCTGTCTCTGGGTGAGATCTAGGGAAGTTAATTTCTGGTGTAAAGATGGACAAAGAAGTTGGAGGATTTGTCAACAGACCCCCTATTTTGGATGGCTCAAATTATGATTATTGGAAGCCAAGGATGGTCACCTTTTTGAAATCCTTGGACAGCAGGGCTTGGAAGGCTATAATTAAAGAATGGAGAGCACCTATTGTGTTTGAAAAAGATGATGCTGGGAAAGATAAAGAGGGCACCTCAAAGCCGAAGCCTGAAGAAGAATGGACCAAGGAAGAAGATGAGCTTGCCCTTGGTAATTCCAAAGCTCTAAATGCAATTTTCAATGGAGTGGATAAGAATATATTCAGGTTAATCAATACCTGTGAAGTTGCTAAGGAAGCTTGGGATATTTTGAAGGCTACACATGAAGGAACATCTAGAGTTAAGATGTCAAGACTTCAGCTTCTAACATCGAAGTTTGAAAGTCTGAAGATGAAGGAAGATGAGACTATTCATGACTTCCACATGATTTTTCTTGAGCTGGCTAATGCATCCTTCAGCATCTAACATCGAAGTTTGAAAGTCTGAAGATGAAGGAAGATGAGACTATTCATGACTTCCACATGAGTGTTCTTGAGCTGGCTAATGCATCCTTCAGCTTCTAACATCGAAGTTTGAAAGTCTGAAGATGAAGGAAGATGAGACTATTCATGACTTCCACATGAGTGTTCTTGAGCTGGCTAATGCATCCAGTGCGCTTGGTGAAAAGATGTCAGAAGAAAAGCTTGTAAGGAAGATCCTGAGGTCCCTTCCTAAGAGGTACAAGATGAAGGTGACTGGTATTGAAGAAGCTCAAGACATCAGCAACATGAGGGTTGATGAGCTTATTGGATCTCTTCAAACATTTGAACTAGGGTTAAGTGAAGAAGAACCTGAAAAGAAGTCCAAGAGTATAGCTTTAGTTTCCAGTTCTGAAGAAGCCAAGAAAGAGAAAGTAGATGACTCTCAGGAGGAGCTGTCTCAGGCTATTGCTTTGCTGGGTAAACAGTTCAACAAAGTTATGAAGAGGATAAATAGGAGTTATATAAAGCGCTTCAGTACTGAAGGAAAAGCAACGAAGAAAGTGAGCTAAAGACTGAGTGTCGTTTGTGTCTTCGTGTATGTTTTGTAAACCATTTGAATGTGAATTGGTATTGTTGATTTGAGTTGTTCTTGATCAAAGCTGTGAAGCGGAATCAAGTAGTGTTGTTCAAAGTGTGTGATCCTTGAATTGTAACACTGAAGAGTTTTAGGGATTGAGTAGTGTTCTCATATCTAAGTGGTTTCTTAGGTAGAACGTCACTAGTAGGAATTAAGATTAGGAGATTGTCAACTGGGTTGTTGAGTCTGTAATTTAATTCTACAAGTAGTGAATTTCATCCCTGGCTTGGTAGCCCCCAGACGTAGGTAGTTAGACCGAACTGGGTGAACAATTCTGTGTGTTCAATTTATTGCTGTTATTGCACTGTCCATTACAGAGTGTGTTGTTGTGACATCGCACTTAACATCACACATCTGATACCAGAATTTCAATTGGTATCAGAGCAGGCATCCTGTCTGTCTCTGGGTGAGATCTAGGGAAGTTAATTTCTGGTGTAAAGATGGACAAAGAAGTTGGAGGATTTGTCAACAGACCCCCTATTTTGGATGGCTCAAATTATGATTATTGGAAGCCAAGGATGGTCACCTTTTTGAAATCCTTGGACAGCAGGGCTTGGAAGGCTATAATTAAAGAATGGAGAGCACCTATTGTGTTTGAAAAAGATGATGCTGGGAAAGATAAAGAGGGCACCTCAAAGCCGAAGCCTGAAGAAGAATGGACCAAGGAAGAAGATGAGCTTGCCCTTGGTAATTCCAAAGCTCTAAATGCAATTTTCAATGGAGTGGATAAGAATATATTCAGGTTAATCAATACCTGTGAAGTTGCTAAGGAAGCTTGGGATATTTTGAAGGCTACACATGAAGGAACATCTAGAGTTAAGATGTCAAGACTTCAGCTTCTAACATCGAAGTTTGAAAGTCTGAAGATGAAGGAAGATGAGACTATTCATGACTTCCACATGATTTTTCTTGAGCTGGCTAATGCATCCTTCAGCATCTAACATCGAAGTTTGAAAGTCTGAAGATGAAGGAAGATGAGACTATTCATGACTTCCACATGAGTGTTCTTGAGCTGGCTAATGCATCCTTCAGCTTCTAACATCGAAGTTTGAAAGTCTGAAGATGAAGGAAGATGAGACTATTCATGACTTCCACATGAGTGTTCTTGAGCTGGCTAATGCATCCAGTGCGCTTGGTGAAAAGATGTCAGAAGAAAAGCTTGTAAGGAAGATCCTGAGGTCCCTTCCTAAGAGGTACAAGATGAAGGTGACTGGTATTGAAGAAGCTCAAGACATCAGCAACATGAGGGTTGATGAGCTTATTGGATCTCTTCAAACCTTTGAACTAGGGTTAAGTGAAGAAGAACCTGAAAAGAAGTCCAAGAGTATAGCTTTAGTTTCCAGTTCTGAAGAAGCCAAGAAAGAGAAAGTAGATGACTCTCAGGAGGAGCTGTCTCAGGCTATTGCTTTGCTGGGTAAACAGTTCAACAAAGTTATGAAGAGGATAAATAGGAGTTATATAAAGCGCTTCAGTACTGAAGGAAAAGCAACGAAGAAAGTGAGCTAAAGACTGAGTGTCGTTTGTGTCTTCGTGTATGTTTTGTAAACCATTTGAATGTGAATTGGTATTGTTGATTTGAGTTGTTCTTGATCAAAGCTGTGAAGCGGAATCAAGTAGTGTTGTTCAAAGTGTGTGATCCTTGAATTGTAACACTGAAGAGTTTTAGGGATTGAGTAGTGTTCTCATATCTAAGTGGTTTCTTAGATAGAAAGTCACTAGTAGGAATTAAGATTAGGAGATTGTCAACTGGGTTGTTGAGTCTGTAATTTAATTCTACAAGTAGTGAATTTCATCCCTGGCTTGGTAGCCCCCAGACGTAGGTAGTTAGACCGAACTGGGTGAACAATTTTGTGTGTTCAATTTATTACTGTTATTGCACTGTCCATTACAGAGTGTGTTGTTGTGACATCGCACTTAACATCACACATCTGATACCAGAATTTCAATTGGTATCAGAGCAGGCATCCTGTCTGTCTCTGGGTGAGATCTAGGGAAGTTACTTTCTGGTGTAAAGATGGACAAAGAAGTTGGAGGATTTGTCAACAGACCCCCTATTTTGGATGGCTCAAATTATGATTATTGGAAGCCAAGGATGATCACCTTTTTGAAATCCTTGGATAGCAGGGCTTGGAAGGCTATAATTAAAGAATGGAAAGCACCTGTTGTGTTTGGAAAAGATGACGCTGGGAAAGATAAAGAGGGCACCTCAAAGCCGAAGCCTGAAGAAGAATGGACCAAGGAAGAAGATGAGCTTGCCCTTGGTAATTCCAAAGCTCTAAATGCAATTTTCAATGGAGTGGATAAGAATATATTCAGGTTAATCAATACCTGTGAAGTTGCTAAGGAAGCTTGGGATATTTTGAAGGCTACACATGAAGGAACATCTAGAGTTAAGATGTCAAGACTTCAGCTTCTAACATCGAAGTTTGAAACTCTGAAGATGAAGGAAGATGAGACTATTCATGACTTCCACATGATTGTTCTTGAGCTGGCTAATGCATCCTTCAGCTTCTAACATCGAAGTTTGAAAGTCTGAAGATGAAGGAAGATGAGACTATTCATGACTTCCACATGAGTGTTCTTGAGCTGGCTAATGCATCCAGTGCGCTTGGTGAAAAGATGTCAGAAGAAAAGCTTGTAAGGAAGATCCTGAGGTCCCTTCCTAAGAGGTACAAGATGAAGGTGCCTGGTATTGAAGAAGCTCAAGACATCAGCAACATGAGGGTTGATGAGCTTATTGGATCTCTTCAGACATTTGAACTAGGGTTAAGTGAAGAAGAACCTGAAAAGAAGTCCAAGAGTATAGGTTTAGTTTCCAGTTCTGAAGAAGCCAAGAAAGAGAAAGTAGATGACTCTCAGGAGGACCTGTCTCAGGCTATTGTTTTGTTGGGTAAACAGTTCAACAAAGTTATGAAGAGGATAAATAGGAGTTATATAAAGCGCTTCAGTACTGAAGGAAAAGCAACAAAGAAAGTGAGCTAAAGACTGAGTGTCATTTGTGTCTTCGTGTATGTTTTGTAAACCATTCGAGTGTGAATTGGTATTGTTGATTTGAGTTGTTCTTGATCAAAGCTGTGAAGCAGAATCAAGTAGTGTTGTTCAAAGTGTGTGATCCTTGAATTGTAACACTGAAGAGTTTTAGGGATTGAGTAGTGTTCTCATATCTAAGTGGTTTCTTAGGTAGAAAGTCACTAGTAGGAATTAAGATTAGGAGATTGTCAACTGGGTTGTTGAGTCTGTAATTTAATTCTACAAGTAGTGAATTTCATCCCTGGCATGGTAGCCCCCAGACGTAGGTAGTTAGACCGAACTGGGTGAACAATTCTGTGTGTTCAATTTATTGCTGTTATTGCACTGTCCATTGCAGAGTGTGTTGTTGTGACATCGCACTTAACATCACACATCTGATACCAGAATTTCACTTGCAATGTAGTTCAATCTACCTAAGAAACCACGAACCTCTTTTTCTGTTCTCGGTTCAGGCATTTCTTGTATTACTTTAACCTTGGAAGGATCAACCTCAATTCCTTTTTCACTTACAATGAAACCCAACGGCTTTCCAAAACGTACCCCGAAAGTGCACTTGTTCGGATTCAATCTCAAGCGGAACTATCTCAATCTTTCAAACAACTTTTTCAAGTTAATCAGATGTTCTTCTTCTGTTCTCGACTTGGCAATCTTGTCATCCACATAACATTCAATCTCTTTGTGAATCAAGTCGTGAAATAATGTTACCATTGCCCGCTGGTACGTTGCCCCTGCGTTTTTCAACCCGAAAGGCATCACTTTATAACAATATGTACCCCATGGGGTAATGAACGTGGTCTTCTCCATACCCTCAGGTGCCATCTTAATCTGGTTGTACCTGGAGAAACCGTCCATAAATGAGAACACTGAAAACTGAGTTGTATTATCAACCAGCACGTCGATGTGGGGTACTGGAAAATCATCTTTAGGACTAGCTTTGTTAAGATCTCGATAATCCACACACATCCTAACCTTTCCGTCTTTCTTTGGCACCGGCACGATGTTGGCAACCCAAGGAGGATAGTTGGTCACAGCAAGAAACCCTGCATCCCACTGCTTCTGAACTTCTTCTTTGATTTTTATGGCCATATCGGGATGAGTCCGACGAAGTTTCTGCTTGACTGGCGGGCATTACTCTCTTAATGGCAGCCTGTGCACAACAATATCGGTATCCAACCCTGGCATGTCCTGATACGACCAGGCGAAGATAACAACATATTCACACAACATTTCAGTCAAAGCTTTCTTCCCATCTGCTTGCAGGCTGGCGCCAATCTTGATCTCTTTCTTAACATCCTCGGTATCAATATTGATGATCTCTATGGTCTCTCGATGAGGCTGGATGGTCCTTTCCTCTTGTTTTAACAATCTGGCCAGTTCCTCAGGGAGTTCACAACCCTTCTCATCCCTTTCTTCGGCTTGATAAATCGGTTTGTCAAAGTCATACATAGCCATAGCAGAACCGTTATCAATGAAATCCGGAGGATCAAGTCTGTACGAACGGGTTCATGCTTTATTTTAGAATTTATTTTAAAACAAAAAGAAACGAAACATTGTCATTTTTAATTTTTTGTGCAAAAATAAAAATGAAAGACAGGGAACAAAATTTGAGTGCAAAACGTCCTTTATTAATGATTAAAATTGTAAATGAAAATGGGTGGCCCTACAGATGAATCTGAATGCCTTGGGCAGAGCGCCAGATTTTAACATGCATTATGATTAAAGAAAAACAAAGAAAATTACTCTGTTTGAAGAGTAACTTGGACGATCTCTTCAACGGACCAGTTTTGCAATTGTTGTCCCGAGGCACGTGGGCGTACCCAATTGTCTAAGTCACAGTCACTGTTAATGCCATCTCCTGTAGCTGCACAAGACTGATCTGGGTAAATAATTCCCCCACTACTGAAGGTGATGGGTCCACTGTATGTTGCAACTGAATCCATAGAGGGTTGATAACCAATACCAAACTTGTCCTCTTTTATTGGTGTCTCTATCAGCTTGCCCCAGCCTCAGGCATTACCTGCTCTAACCACCTCGACAGCTTGCTTATAAGATGAAATGGACGTGCCGACTCTATCTGGTGTAGAGGAAGATTCAGGCACTTGATCAATATTCACTGCCTCGAACGACTGACAAAGCATCTCGTGGATTTCCCCATCCATCTCAACATACTTGAACGTGGACAAATGACTAACAAAAATGTCCTCTTCACCACACACAGTCACTACTTGTCCCTCAAACTCATATTTCAGCTTCTGATGTAATGTGGATGTAACAGCCCCGGCCACATGAATCCATGGGCGACCTAATAAACAGCTATAAGCAGGCTGTATATCCATCACATGGAATGTAGACTTGAACACTTGAGGTCCAATTTGCACAGGTAATTCCACTTCACCAAATATAGATCTTTTCGTCCCATCGAACGCCCTGACAACCAACTCACTTGGCCTTAAAATTAATCCATCAACTTCCAGCTTCACCAGCGCCTTCTTAGGAAAGACATTGAGCGAGGAACCAGTGTCTACCAACACGTGGGATAACACAACACCCTTACACTCCATTGTGATATGCAGAGCTTTGTTGTGGTTTCTACCTTCAGAAGTCAAATCTCGGCTCGTGAAACCCAACCCATGGCTAACATTAACATTAGAAATCACACTCTCAAGCTGATTGACAGTAATTTCCTGTGGAACAAAGGCTCTCTTCAACACCTTCAGCAGAGCCTCTCGGTGTGCATCAGAACACATCAATAATGACAAAATTGAGATCTTTGAGGGGGTCTGATTCAACTGATCGACGATTTTGTAATCACTTTTCTTTATTATTCTCATAAACTCTTCTACCTCATTGTCAAAGGTAACCTTGGTATCTGTTTCAGGTACGGGCACACTCTCAACCACCTGTTTTCCTTTAGCTTTTGCCGCCGCCTCAACTTCTTTATCACTTCGAAGGGTTTGGGGATCAAACAACCTTCCACTCCTTGTAAAGCCTCCTACACCACCCACGTTATCAATATTTGAACTGGCCGATGTCTCGACTTCCTGCTTTTTCCCTTTATAGTACACATCAACCCCATAATGCCATGTGATTGCTTTATTAGAGGTAAACGGAACAGGCCCTGGCACCGTGATTGTAACAGGACTGGGTCTTTCCGGCACAACACTTGCTACAGGAGCTGCCCTTGCAGGTACCTGAATGTCAGCAGGAGTATAATAAATTGTCACAGTTGACACCTCATCAATATCTTTCACAACTCGGTCAAACTGTAGACGACCTTCATTGATCAGATTCTGCAGACCAACTTTCAATTTATCACAGCCATTCTCTTGCCTCATACACTCAGAATAATCTTGATCACAACCTAGGATCACCTGCCCCTTCAACAGACGATCTTTTACAACCAGCAATGAAGTCTTCACCTGATTGATATCTGCCACCAAGTTCAATCTCTTTCCATCCTCAATAGCGTGCATATCTGCCACACCATGATTAGGCATAGGGTTCTGGATAACATTAGGAGGTAGAGAGAAATTGATTGCTTTAGCATCTATCAGATCTTGCACCTTATTTTGAAATGCCCAGTACTTTTCAGTAGTGTGCCCTAGAGCACCTGAATGGAAATCGCAGCGAGCGTTAACATCAAAATTAGGTGGCAAGTTACCAGCAGCAGAAGGTTTCAAAGTACGAAGCTCAACCAACTTAAATTTGAGTAACTGGGGTAACAGTCCTGAATAGTTCATAGGGAGAGGGTCAATTTTACGATCCCTCTGCCTAGACCTCTGTTGGAAAGGAGGTTGCTGTTGGTGCTGAACCTGCTGTTGTGGTTGTTGTTGCTGAACAGCTGGTGCTGGGATCGTCACTACACCTACTTGGTGATAAGCCTGAGAACGTACTCTTCCCCGTCCTCTATACACAGCGTTTGTATCACCTTCTCTCCTTTTATGACCACTAGCAAAAGGTTTCTTCGTTCTAGAGGAACCAGCTCCACTTACGTCTTGAATCTTTCCAAGTTTCAATAGACTCTCGATCCTTTCTCCCGCAATCACAATGTCAGAAAATCCTGTTGATGGACAGGCAGCCAATCTATCAAGGAATTCCCCTTGCAGGGTGCCCATAAACATATCTGCCATTTCTCTTTCCAGTAAAGGGGGTTGAACCTGTGCAACCATTTCTCTCCACCTTTGAGCGTATTCTTTGAAACTTTCCCTAGCATTCTGTGACAACCCTTGCAATTGAGTGCGATTGGGCGCCATGTCGATATTGTACTGATATTGCTTTAGGAACGCTTCTGCCAGATCTTTCCAGCTTCTCACAGCAGCTCTGTTCAATTTCATATACCAGGTCAAAGAAGCTCCACCCAGACTATCTTGACAGTAATGCATCCATAACTTCTCGTCATCCGTATGAGCTGAGATCCTCCCAAAATAAGCCTGAATATGTGTCTGGGGACACGTATTTCCATGATATTTGTCAAAAGTGGGTGGCTTGAATTTTGGAGGGATCCTGACCCCTGGTACTAGACCCAAATTGGTAACATCAATGCCCATAGAATTCTTGCACTTCATTGCCCTTATCTTCTCAGTCAACTCATCGTACCTTTTATCATTAGGATTACCCATATCAGCATCCAACAGGGTGAATTGATCTTCCTGAACATCTTCCTGAACAACACCAGCATTTCTGACATTTCCATTACCCATATTACCAATAGGAGGAGGAGTGCCATGTGTCTTTGAATTATCAACCTGATTACCTCCCGGCGTAGTTTCTGGACGCTCGACCAGAAGTCTCAATCTCTCTTGAGTCTGTGCCATACGAGTCATGAGAGTCATGAACTAGTCCATGCGTGCCCTCATTTCAGCCAAATCATTCTGCATTTTATCCATTATCCTTGCTTGATTTCTTCGAGTTGAATATCGGTGGACGTGATTCTCCGCTATAATTCCTGAAACCAAATAAAGGTTAGAGAGCTCCTGCAACCAGTACCTGGAAAGCAAGCAACAAAAATGCCAAATGATATGCAATGCAATGCAAATGCCATGTTTATCACCGCCAGGGTGTTTTACACCCTGATTCCAGTCCTAATCACAAGATTCTCAATGATAGTCACATAATATTGAGAGAAGAATATCGCGAAGAACTGTGCTGTGATAATGTGCCGGTGAATAACGTGATGCCGAAGAAACGCCTTTGAATAATCCATTCATTGAATTCAACAGAAAACTAATAAGTACCGAAACATTTTACAATGAGTTCGTAAATGGGAAGTACATCAAGGAAATGACTCCATTAACAAGCCTGATGGTAGCCAACAATACATCAACAAAATTACATTAAAAAGATGGGAAAGTAATATCAAACATCTAACTCCAAATCTTTCAATTTCTCACTAGAATGCTTGATTTCTTCAAAAAGGATTCTAGTGCGCTGATGACCCGCCTTTTCAATCAAATCTTTGATCAAAATGTCTCTCCTCTTCAGAGCTTCAACTAATGAATCTGCGTGTATCAGGAGAGTTTCATCAGTACTCACTTCCTTAACCCTTTTCACCCCAGCTTGTATCTTGAGTCTTCCCATCTCCACCATGACATCCTCAAGCTTTTCCTGGACCTCTTCAATTCATCATTAACATTCTCTAGCTGCTCCTGGCTCTTTGTAAAGTCTTCCCGATGCTTTCTGCGTTGTTCATGCGCTCTAAGAAGCTCAGCGTCTTTGGCTTTTAACTGCTCTCGCCATTCTGTATTCTCCATTCTGACCTCATGCCAGGCTTGCTGAAGCTTGGCTAACGTGTCTTTAGTTTGGGCTAAAGCCTGTTTGGTCTTCTTATGAGCTTGAGTAGCAGCATCGGCACCCTTACTAATCTTCTGGAAATGTTGAGCTCTTTCTGTAAAATCCCTTTCTTTTGCTGCTAAAATTTGTTCGGCGTCTTGAGCTTTCTGTTCCAATCTTTTGTTGGTTAATAGTGCTTCTTGAAGACGGCTGTTCAGCTCAGAATTCTCCCCTTGAAGCTTTTTCACCGAGGCTTGCAACTTGTCAACTTCTTCCACAGTGGCAGTACTTCTTTCTTTCTCACCCTCAGGATACAGAAGAGGTGCCTTACCAAAAGGCAATCGAAAATCTTCAACTCTTTTCTTCACCCACTCTTCATATGCTGGATAAGCCCGATTGTTGGGTTTGCCCAGAGCCACATTCCCCTTCTTCAGTACACTAACCCAGCTTTCAGAAGCTTTTTGTGATGTTTCCCAACCATCTGATGCATGAAAATATAGGGACTCCTCTACATCTCTCTTAATGGGCGGACCCGTCAGGGCGTACCCAAATTGTCGGACGGCCAAAAAAGGATTGTAGTTAATTCCCCTCTTTCTTCCTATCAGTGGAACATTAGGGAACTCACCACAGCTGTGGATAATATTCTTGCCAATCAGCCCATGATCTACCCATATGATGTCCTTGGCAACTAATCCCATTAAGCGCTGACTCCACTCTAGAGAATCTTTAGAATCCACAAAAGCCCCTGATTGCGGTAAGCGACTTGCAAACCACCTATAGAACAAAGGTGCACAACAACGAATTACCCCTCCTCTTTTCTTTTTGTTTCTATTATATAGGGCGTAGTGAAGATCTCCTAACAGTGTTGGTACTGGATTTTTCATCATGAATATCCGTATGGCATCCGTATCAACAAAATCCGGCTCGTTGGGAAACAATACAATGCCGTATACACAAAGGGCTAGCAAAGCATTAAAAACAACCCATTTCTCGCCTTTAGCTGCCTCCTGAGCCTTCTTTATCAGATATTCCAGCTTGTAACCACGAATCTTTCCTTTGTTGGAGATATTGGCTTCTAACTCTGATTTGATCAAATAAAGAGCACCAGCCATCTTTCCAAAGTCAAGATCACCCACAGACCCAAAGAAAGGAGGCTCCTCCTTGATAGCAATCCCTAACATGTTGGAATACTCCTCCAAAGTAGGTACTAACAAATAATCTGGGAATACAAAACACCTCAGCGGAGGGTCGTAGAACTGCATCAAAGTATGGAGACCCCTGTATTCGTAGTCACTGACATTGTACACAAAAGATAAGATCCACCCATATTTTTCTTCGAAAGCTGTCCGCACTTCAGGGCTCGCCATTCCTTTCAGGACAATAATAGGGCCTAGAGTAGGCATGAGGAACTTGTAACTGATAATATTCTTCCTCTCTTTGGTACTCATTCTTGTGAGGACCTGATTAGTGGAATCGGGGTTAAAATATGCATCTGGAAAAGAATAAACATGTATGTTAGGATATGATAATGCAATGTGTCGCTCCCGGGATTTTCATCCAAGTACAAACGCGAAAGTGGCACCAAACAGAGTCGCCAGCAATGTGTATTTATCCCAAGAGAGGGAAAGGAAACACTGCATAAACCTGAAGGAAAGGATAGAGCATGGTCTTGCGACCAAGAGAACTAGGTTCGGGAGTCGGTTACGCGAGAGGAAGGTATTAGCACCCCCTCGCGTCCATCGTACCCGATGGGATCCACGCTTGCTTGTTTCGATCAAAGGGTGATAGAAAAGAATACTGGAAAAGGAACGAAAAGAGAACTGGAAAAGGAACGAGAAACAAATGTAGGGAAAATAAAAGAAGTGCTCGCATGGGCCCTACCCCACTGCCTACGTATCTCATCGGGAACATGAGAATCAGAGCGACGTAGTTCCCCTCACTAGGGATGGATTGTCTGTGTTTTTTTTAGAGAACGGCTTACGTCCTAGCTCAGGTGTTGCAGGCTCGCTGGTCCGAGTGCGTTACCATCTTGCAAGAGAACGAGTAGAAGCGCGTTCGTGCGTTGAGAATGAATGAGATGAGAAAAGAATTCCCGAAGGAAAGACGTTATTGTTTGTTTTTGTCTTTTAGAAGGAAGTGTTTTGGATTTGTTTGCATATGACAGTGTATCCGGATCTTAGTCATTGGAATGTGTACATTCTCACATTCCAAGATGGAATGGGTAAGAAAGCACACTAAGAGTGAAGAAGACCCTCACACTTAGTTCCAATTATCAAGGTTCAAACACACTAGCATACTTGTGTTTATTAAGTGTTTTGTTGATTATGAAGTGAAGAAGTGTTTTTTATTATTTGCACCTTCAACAAGTATTGCATTTAAGTCCCTCATACAAGATCAAATATGTAACACATTGACCCAAGATGGGCTATATGCTACACATTCTAAGATTACAAGAGAAGACCCCTTATAATCTTTTCTTTATATGAAAGGCCTAAATGCAATAAATGCCTACCTTTATTAATTGTTTTGAATTTTCTTTGAGATGAGAAAAGAGACTCAAGGGAGAAAAGGTAGAAATCTATATGGACTAAGACACCCCCTAGTGTTAGCATGCTTGGAGATCCTATGGTTAGTGAGGTTTAAGAAACCTAACCTAAAAGAAAGGAGAAGAAAGAAGGAAGAATACAACTTACTTCCAAAATGGAAGCTAAGTTGATTCTAAAAAGGGAAGAAAGAAAGTTATGAACACAAAGCACTATTAAATGCTTAGACAATCACAAATTGAATGATTAAAAAGTGAAGTAAGAAGTTAGAATGTGGAAGCATATCCACACTCAATTGGCTTACCCTTAGCCCCTGAAATGGTTAGCACAATTACTTACAAGTAAAGTAAGAAAATATAATGAACCAATCAAACTCAAACAAGTTGACAAACAAAGTAAAATGAGATTGAATGCTATACATGCTTCCAAGTCAGAATGTAACTCATATTTACACAACCTAATGTTATCCTAAATGAGCATACCAAATCATGCAAACAAAATCTCAATCCAACAAGAAGCAAAGAAGAAAAGGTGAAGTGATGTGAATGTGGTTCATACTTGTGAAACAAGTGACTTAAGGTGCAAGATAAACATCAAACATGCAAAGATGAAACCCAAATGTCACAATCAGAAGTCAATTAACATGCTATACATCCTCAAACAAAACCACAACTCATGGCACAAGTGCCTTCATGATCAAGCAAACCAAACATGAGGCATGCATTCACAAAATGACCAAGTTAAACTTCATGCTTCAAACAAATAGCAAACATGCTTCAAAAATTATGACTTTCACCAATCAAACACCTTAAACACATGCCATTAACATATCAAGTCCACAAGCAATGAATCAGAACCAAAGTCACTCAACAATTAGGTCAAAGTCTCATGGAAGTTTCATGTATTCATGCTCAAAGCAACACATCAAAAGTCATCCAAAAAAGACTTAAAAATCATCTCATAAATCTCAAACATACCTCAACATATTGTGACCACACTGCAAAAAGAAAGGCATCAAAATCATTTTTTATGATCAAGAACAAAAATGCACAAAATTATATGTCACATTAAGTATGCATACAAATGGAAATTCAAAAGAAATAATGGAACAGGGGCAAAATGGTCATAAAATCAGAAAATAAAATCATGAAAAATTTCCTAAATGTTTTAAGAATACACATGAATTTTTGTGGAATTTTTTGATATGTTTTGGTATTTTTAAAAATTAATTATGAAACGTGTAGCAAAAATGAGAAATAAAATGAAATGGAACTAAAGCAGGGGGGTATGAACATAGCAAAGTCACAGTTCAAAATCATTGGGCTTCAATACATGGGGGGTGTAATTATCAATCTGAATAAGGTCCAATTCAGCGCATAACACAATAGCAAGCATGCACTTCAGTCAACGAGAGTCAATACATTCCAAGCCATCAGATTAAGTCATAGTCAAACGAAAGTCAAAGTAAACCAAATCAACGCGCACATGTGAATGACCACACAACATACAATGCACCACACCACAAAATGCTTAAGTGAAATCAGAAAAACGCACGTGAGGAGCACATGGATTTTAATGTGCTGTCATCATACAAGCCTTACGATCTTGGAAAATGGACGGGCATGATTAAAACAAGACAAACCCTAGCAATTACAGTCACCGGCCGGAGGTGACCTCCGGTCACCTTCTCCGGTGAACTACCACCGTCTGCAACCTCCAATTTTCCAGAATTCCACAAATGATATACCAAAACGAAGAGGAAGTAAAGGAGAACATGGATCCAGTGATAAAACACACAAAAAGTTCATGAAATGAGAGAATCGAACAGAGGAAAATTTGCCCTAACTTTTCAACTATGCCTCTAAAGGCCTATCAACTAGCCAGACAAGTTCTTGAGCTTATAAGAAGCTTCAAGAACCTGAAAACATCTTCACATCAACTCTATAATGGTGGAAATTCGTACCTGAAGATTTGAGACCTTGAGATATTCTTCAGAAAACCAGAGATCCTGCTTCCTCTTTGAGCTACTTTTGGCCAAATAAAGGCTTAGATGCAGTGGTTGATGATGATTCAGTGGAAAGAAAATGGAACCAAACTTCAAAACCAGTTGCAATGTGATGAAATTGAGATAGAATCAGAGAGAGTGTTGAATTGAAAAGGACGAAGTGAAGCTCGAGAATTAGTTGAAATGGTGAGATTGAGAGAGAAGAAGAGAAAGTTTCTGAAGTGAATATGTGAAAAATGAAGTTGAAATGAAAATGTGAAGTGAGATTTTGTTTTATAGTAGGCTTTAACCACGGTTAAACTGAGTGAGGTTAACTGAGTTAAAGTGGTTATGCTGAGTCCACCCTAACTAACTGAGCCAAGTTAGTTAGGGCGAGTTATCCATGGCTGTGATATGGTGAGGTTAAGCTTATGACAGTTGTGGTGAGGATGAGAGTGAAGCTGGGATGATGAGGTTATGTTATGCAGCATGTCATGGCATTGCTTATGGTACAAGTTTCTCCTTTGAAAACCTTCCTTCACAATGTATGATGGCTGATATGCATAAGTATGGTCATAAGGATGTTTGTTCAAATGAGGAAATAAAGTACATGAAGTGTTTGTGGGATTACTGAACCAAATCGTGTACACAGCCTACTAACATCATTTACTGCATCAGTGATAATTATGGTACTTTGCCAATGAAATTCTCCCTACTTAATGGATGATTTGATGAATTCTTGGGGTCGTTGGAGAGAGGACACATAGTAGAACATGTTTGGTATGAAAAATGAATTGAAATGAGGCTTGAAATAAGTTGCAAAATGACTTATAACATCCACATTTGGGACTGATAGAAGGGCGTGGCAACTGGTTGGTTGACAAGGCATCTTGGCACCTGGGTTTTCAGCATAATCATAGCAAATTGGACTCAACATAACTTCTCAACCTTTGGTCAAATGAAAAAATCATGAACACCAATTTTGAACACCTCACATAGAGGAACAACTTTCATGTTGAAAGATTTTCCATTTGAGGACTTTAACCATGAGAAAAATAGGCGAATATATGGCACACCAACTGTTTGTTAAAATGACTGCGCGCGTGCCCTGAAAATCTTGGTCATGACCTAGTTTTGAACCTACTTTGCTCAAACTTTGATCAATCATATCTCACTCAATTTTTATCCAATGGAGATGTTCCACACATGGATGTGAAGCTTAAAACAAGATCTTTTGTTGTGGCCTGGTGGAATTTTCATTTGGTGCTTCAATTTTAAATGGCCTTGGTTCAAACTCTGATGCAAAATGGCCAAAACTTGCTATTTTTAGTAACCCTACTTCATCCAAAAATGGCAACTTTCCACATCTTGATTTTTTCATGATTCCTTTGGAGTTTCTTGATCAAATTTTGTACATTGGACATATGTAACATGAATTTCATGATTTTGGGCTCAAAAAGTCAAGAGTTGACTTTTTCCTCTGATTATTTGACTTTGCCCCAATTTCTCTGATTCTTGATCTTTCTTCCAATTGAACCACTTCTAAAACCAATTGAGATGCAATTTTCCACATACATACACTTAAGGACATATGGAATACCATGACATCAAGTTTTGTTCAAAAAAACAGAGATACCCTGATTTAATTGGAAACCCTAGTTTTGACCCCCTCTGGTTAGGAGGAAATTGCACATCTTCCAAATCCAAATTCCTCAGAGTATGTTGTGTATCCTCTTAAAGGATGATGAGAAATGCCACTTGAGAATGATTTTGAATCAATGAGCTATCTCTTTTGAGGGTTTTCCTTCAATTTTTGAACCTCTTGCATAGTGAAAGATGTAGTGCTTCAATCTCCCATTGAATCTCACTTCCTTGAGGTTTTGGAAGATCAATTGAGATAGTATGAGACATGAGAGACCTCTTGGCTTGCCTAGAGCCAACTTGATTGACCTTTTTGTGCTTTGAATGATTCCTTGATTGTCCACCTTCCACTTGATCACATGCCCTGATGGTAAGAAGGATGCCATGCTTCATTTTTCTATGTTAAATGCAATGTAATGTTAATGAGGTGGATATGATATGATAAATGATAATGCCATGCTATGATGACAAAAGGGGAGAGCAAATTTTGGGGTATTACACAATGCAAAGGGCATGGTATCAAGGTGCCAAGTGTCTGTACTGAACTGTGAACGGTGTCAGTGTAGCTCTGAGATCAATATAGAACCATAGATAGGAACCATCTGAATACAATAGGATGAATTCTCCTTTTGTGTAACGACAACATAAAACCGGGTATGTAGGAGGTTATGGTCACCTGTAAACCTGTAAACAACCCGCCCTTCTCACGTGTGGGTACTAAGATTCTCAGTATCCCGGGCTCTCAGGTCGAAAAACGATGATACGTTCACCATTTCTGGTTTAGCATCATCATCAATCAAGAAGGCCTCAACTGATTCACCAAAACAAAAGGTCCTCAACTTCAGGCACTGAGGTCGAGAAGAAATAGTACATTCATCCCTCGGGGTATAGTACTATCGCCAATCGAGGAGTGCCTCCACTGATTCTCTTTCAAAAAGGACATCCTATAGCAAGTTCCCAGCATTGGGTCCTCGGGTCGAGAATGTGCAATGGGTTTGCCACATAATGTGGTCTGCCATTATCACATCTCGGGAGAAGTGCCGCAACTGAGTCCTTGGGAATGGTCACCAGAGTCGACAGTTCCTCAAGAGAATAACTACTGGCCTGTATAAACATACAATAGCAGATAGCTCCTGATAGAACCTCGTCTGGTTGTGGGTCTCATGAACAACAATACGTGGTCACCACCACGCAAGCGTCATGACTATCCACTCTAGTACCTATGTGTGTACTCAATCCTGGGTAGTGGCCTTATCTCTCAGAACACCCCATCCCGCCAAACAGAAAACCAGCACAGCATAGCATAATACAGTGGATGAAATGAAAATGCTAAAATGCGGTAAATACAGTAAAGTACAGTAAAGCAGTAATACAGTAAATAGCAATACAGTACAACAGTAAATACAGCAAAACACAGCACCACGGTAAACACCCAATGAACGAAAAACAAACAAGCGCTAGGATTAACTCGCTAAGGAAACCAGAGATTCTGGGTTCGATCCCCAGCAGAGTCGCCAGCTGGCGCTCCCGGGATTTTCATCCAAGTACAAACGTGAAAGTAGCACCGAAACAGAGCTGCCAACAATGTGTATTTATCCCTAGAGAGGGAAAGGAAACACTGCATAAACCTGAGAGGAAGGATAGAGCATGGTCTTGCGACCAAGAGAACTGGGTTCGGGAGTCGGTTACGTGAAGGGAAGGTATTAGCACCCCCTCGCGTCCATCGTACCTGATGGGATCCACGCTTGCTATTTCGATCAAAGGGTGCAAGGAAAGGATACTGGAAAAGGAACTGCTAGCTGGAGAACTGGAAAAGAAAAGGAGAGAGAAAGAGAAACAAATGTAGGGAAAACAAAAGAAGTGCTCGAATGGGCCCTACCCCACTGCCTACGTATCTCATCGGGAACATGAGAATCAGAGCGATGTAGTTCCCCTCAACGAGGGTCGCTTTGTTTGTGTTTTTTAGCGGAAACGTCAACGTGCGCGTTCCATCAGTTTAGGTGTCGAGCTCGCTGTTGGGAGACTTACGCGTTACTTGTTTGCGGTAGAACGGACATGACGCATCCTTAAGGAAGGAGTGAATGAGATGAGAAGAGAATTCCTGAAGGAAAGACGTTATTGTTTGTTTTTTCTTTTAAGCAGGAAGTGTTTTGATTATTGGTGTTTTTTGTAACACATATTGTATTTAAGTCCCTCATGTAAGATCGAATGCCTCACATATCGTCCCCAGACGGGACGTATGCTAAACATTCTAAGAAAATGAGAGAAGACCCCTCACCATCTTATTCTCGCATGAAAGGCTCAAATACAATATTCGTTATGCCTTTATTAAGTGTTTTTGTTACTTTTGTTTTGAGATGAGAAAGAGAAACTCAAAGGAGGAGCAAAGGTGAAAACTAAGGGGGACTAAGACTCACCCTAATGTTATCATGCTTGGAAGTCCTAAGGTTAATGTGGTTTAATAAACCTAATCCTAAAAGAAAGGAGAAGAAGAGCAAAAGAAACAACTTACTTCCAAGATGGAAGTTAAGTTGATCTTAAAGAGGGATGAAGAAGAAGTTATTCAAGGAAAGCATATAAATGCTTATCATGATCACACATTGAATTATTAAAAGAAATAAGAGAAGATGAAAGAGAAAAGTGTATGTGGAAACATGTCCACACACTTACTTACCATTTGCACCTACATGAAAAGGTTAGTGCAAAAGATATTTACAAGTAGTAAATTGAAAGAAAGGACAACAAGTAGTGATCAAAACAAACTAAGAACCAAGGAATAAGGATCCTAAGAGATGGAACTCAATCAAGGTCAGAACCTAAACTATAAGAGTTTCCTCTAATGTTAAGATATCAATCACACACAAACTATGTCCAATCAAAGTCTTAAACACCCAAGAAGTGAATCATGGAAGAAATAGATGAAGAAAAAGTGGATATGCAAGTTGATCATGCATTAATGCTTCATGAAAGACCAAAGTCAGAACCATATTCAATTCATAAATGTCTTAAAATGCATATGAATCATCATACAAAACATGGATAAAAGAATACAAGTAGAAGGAATAAGATGAAGTAGAAGTAAGAAAAAGTGAAACATGTTTCAATATATGCACAAAATGACATATTATAGATGCATATCATGTAAAATGATTTAATGAATGCATATGGGCAGTGGCATACCATTGATGAGATGTAAATGGAATGAGGGAGATGTCATATAAAATGCACACATAAAGCAATTAAAGCATAAGAGGAGAAGATGCAAGAATTCATATCAAACTTCAAATTAGAAAGCATAAACTCAAGTCAAAATGCAAACACATATCTAAATGACCTATAATGAAACAAATGTAACCTATAATATCATGCAAATGACCTATAATAGATGCACAAACAAACATCAAGTGGTGGCATAAATGCCTCATTAAAACATGTGAGAATGGGACATAAAAGAATGCACACAAGTAACTTCAAATGCAAGGCATTAAACAACTATCAAAGTATATGAGAAATTTGTAAAATTAAGTCCTAAACAACCCAAATCAGAAGCAAAAACACGGACCAAAACTCATATCAAGAATCAAGAGAAAGCATGACCTAATAGTTCCACAAATTCACATTGAAACACATCACAAGATTACACAAAAATGAACACCTACACACATGATAAAATGACTTTAAAAATCAAATAAAAATGGATTTGGATGCTTTAATGTGTTATATAAACAATGCAAAAATAATGAGTTAAAAATGTAGTGTGAAATGGGAGAAAGAAAATATGCAAGTGCAAGTGTCAATGAAGAACATCAACTAAAAAGAAAATTATGCAATTAAGTGCAAAAATTAACAAAACCAGAATTAAAAATAAAATAAAATTATATAAATGTGTCAAGAACACACATGAATTTATTTAGAATTTTTAGAAATGTTTTACTATTTTTAAAATACGAAAATCAAACAGACATGGAAAAGAAAAAATAAAAAACAAGAGAAAATGGAGTGGGGGTGCAAGAGAAGTAAAATGCACGTTCAAAATAAGCATTGGGCTCAGTATGGGGGTACAAATGGTAATCAGACCCAATCCAATTACAAATGTGTGTGCGTATGATGCAGTGTACAATCAGCTACCATGAAGATGCAATCATTACCATACAATTAATCAAATAACATGATCTAACGCAACACATAGCACGTACACCACAGTTACCACGTACACACGCACATGCAATCAATCTGATTTAAACAAAATAGCACGTGAGGGACCACACGTTCATTAATCTACTGGCAAGCTGTGAGCCCTAAGATCAATCAAACAGTCCATCATCAAGAAAAGCCAAACAATCTCATGGATGAGAACGCAAGCACGTACTAATTATAATACACTCACACGCACGCAACAACTTCATTAATGTGTTGGCAATATTTATACCACACGATAGGAATGATCAGACGCCCATGATTTAAACTTATGAAACCCTAATATTAAACCTCACCGGCCGGAGAAGGACCTCCGGTCATCTTCTCCGGCCACTCTCCGGCCAATGCAAATGCTACATGATTCCATAAACATGCAAACCATATACCATTAGAAAGAGGAAGTTACAAGGATCATGAATCTAGGTTCAGTTTTCACATATCACACACACATAATGAGAATCGAGCAGAAGAAGCTAGCCCTAATTTTCTGAAACTAAGCATCTAGCATGCCTATCAACTAGCCGGATACTCAAGTGCTCCTATTGAGCTCAAATCAACACAAAAATACCAAAAGCAATGGAAATCGCGCAATAAAAGTGTGAGTATTTTGGAACCTGAAACTTGCAAATCTTGAAAGTGTTGAGAAAACCAGAGAACTTGTGAGATCTTGAGCTTGTAGAACTTCAACTCTAAGCAAAATAAATGCTGTTGATCTTGAGTATGAGAAGAAAACAACAACTGCAATGATGTTGATCTTGGAGAGATGAGTTTGTTCTTGAGTGTTCTTGCTCAATAATCAACAAATGATGGAGATGATTGAGGAAACTGATGAAATATTGTGAAGTCAGAATGAGAGAGTAGAGAGAATTTCAGAGAAAAAAATGAGAACGATTTTGAGTGAGAGTGAAAAATGAAGTTGTCCTTGGAATTGTGAGTGAAATTCAAATATATAGGTTGGGTTAAGTCTTGACTAGTGTGATTAACTGAGTGGGTTTAGTGAGTTAATGTAAGGTTAACTGAGTGGCCTCTAACTAACTGAGTCAAGTTAGTTAGGACGAGTTGTCTTTGGTTGTGATATGGTGAGGTTGATTCATGGTGTTATGGTGAGGTTGATGGAAAAGAGTGGTGGTGATGTGTTGTCTCGGATGCAGCAGCTTGCTAAGCAAGTTTTGCTTTTTTCTCTTTTGATGTATGCTGCTAGTGTGTAGTGTATGTGCAAAGGAATGTGTTTGTGCAAATGAGGAAACAAAGTACATGAATTGTTTGTTGGATGACTGAGCCAAATCGTGCACAAAACTGTCAATGCATCAGTGATGAGTAGGGTAGTTTGCAGATGAAATTCTCCCTACTCAGTGAATGATTTGGTGAGTTCTTGGGGTCAATGGATTAAGGATGTGTAATACTACAAGTTTGGTATGAAACATGGTTGGAAATAAAGCTTCCAAAATGCTCAAAAAGGACTTGAAACATTGGGAATCAAAACTGGTGTGTGGCAAGCAGCTTGGCCTGCAGGCAAGGCATGATGACCTAGGGAATTTTCAGTGTGAAGAAACCAACTTTGGACCACTATAACCATCTCATAACTTGCTCAAATTAAAAAAAAGTCCAACATGAACATTGTAGAGGGCATGGAATGGAACAACTTTGATGTTGGAAAGTTTTCCATTTGAAGCTTCCTTGATGGAGAAAAATGGCTTGACAGCTTGCCCACCATGTGTTTGACAAAATTATGTCGCGTGGGCTTGGTCATGCTTGGTCATGACTTGGTTTGTGACCTAGTTTTGCCAAACTTTGATTGATCATATCTCCCTCAATATTGATCCAATGGAGATGTTCTTTATATGGATTTGAAGCTTGGAATGTCATCTTTAATTGGCTCAACTTGGGACTGAGGTTTGGAGCTTTTATCATGGAGAAAGAGAACCTCAAAGTGTGGTGCAAAATGGTCCCAACTTGCCATTTTTGGAAACCCTAAATTTCCAAAAATAGAAACTTTGCACATTTCTTGATTTTTCATGACTACTCCATCATTTCTTGATCAAATCTTGTCCCATGGTTATATGTAACTTGAATTTCATGAATTTGACCTTAAAATGTCAGGAGTTAACTTTTTCACTGCACAGTTGACTTTTTCCCCAATTCTCCTGATTTTGAATCTTCTGACCAATTGAGACCCTTCTGAAATCAATTGATGGGCAATTTTCCATCCCTATACACTTAAGGACATGAGGAATACCATGAGATCAATTTTGGCCCAAAAAATCAGAAATAAACTGATTTTAGGTCAAACCCTAATTTTGGCACCCTCTAGTTAGGAGGAAATATAACATCCTCCAAATCCAAATTCCTCTGAATATGATGTATATCCTGTCTATCAAAGATGAGGTATGACATTTGGAGGTGATAAAAACTCAAAGAACTTGCCCATTTGAGGGTTAGATCCCAATTTTAGACTGTTTTGTGTAGGAGATGATGCATTGCCTAATCTTCTTGATGAATTCCCCTCTTCCAATGCCTTGTGGGATCAATTGAGATGATATATGACTTAAGAGACCCTTGAGGATTGTTTGAAGACCCTTGGCTCTTGTTCCCTTGCTTTGGATGATCAACACCTTTGAGAATCACCTGATCCCATGCCCTTATGCAAGATGCAATGCAATGCTTTATGTTTTATTTTTCTATGCTTGAATGCAATGCAATGAAATGAAAGCACATGCTAAATGATATGAAAAATGAGAGGACAAATTTTGGGGTATGACACATGGCACCGGACAGAGATCAACTCAGATCGATGTCACAAAAGGACAAGGAAACCTTTAAGGAGTACGCTCAGAGATGGCGTGAAATTGCCGCTCAAATTTCTCCACCTCTTGAGGAAAAAGAGATGACAAAGATCTTCTTAAAGACCTTGGGCTCATTTTAATACGACAGAATGGTCGCCAGTGCGCCCAGTGACTTCACCGAGATGGTGGGCATGGGAGTTCGTCTTGAGGAAGCGGTCCGGGAAGGACATTTGGTTAAAGACGCAGGATCATCATATTACAAAATGATACGGTAGTGCTCTCCCTAAGAAAAAAGAGCAAGATATCGGGAATATCTCTCTCAGAAAGCAAAGGCAACGATATCAACCAGTAGCAGCTGTAACTCTTGCTATCAATCATGCGTCTGTTCCTACGTATCAACCTCAGGTTACACAGAGCCAACCGATTCAACAGCAACTTCAGCAAAGGACACAACAACCTCTTCAACAGGCTCGTCCTTAGTACAACAACAACCGTACAACGCGACCACCAGGGTTTGACCCTATACCCATGTTGTACGTGGAGCTGCTTCCATTATTACTGGTCAAGGGGAATTTCCAAACTAAGTCTCCTATTACAATACCTGAAAATCCGCCTTTTTGGTTCAAAACGGATTAGACGTGTCCTTACCATCAAGGTGGACCAGGGCATAACATAGAAAATTGTCTCAGTTTCAAATCCGACGTATAAAAGCTTGTTAGGAGCGGGGTCTTATCTTCAAGGATACGAATCCTAATGGTCTCACAAACCCGCTGCCTCAACAGGAGAAAGCTGCAGTCAATTTGATAGAGGGAGAGTCTAACAACACCTATCAAATTCATGATGTACTCTTGTTAAGAGTCAACTTGGTCAAGATGCATTATAGACAGAGTGGATATGGACATGTGCCACCTCATAATTATCACCAGTGTGATACCTGCTCTAAAAAAAATCAAGGATGTTCTGTGGTACAAGCACCTCTACAGGAACAATTGGATCTCGGATGGATCCAAGGGCATCGAGTTCGTGGAGTCAACATGACCTATACGAATTCCAACATCATTTTGGATCACGACATTCGTGCAATGAATGTCAACTTGGTGGCGATGCACTCAAGGCAAAGCCAGTATCATAATCTTCCGCAACACGATTATAATTCCTGTCTGACTTGCTTGGTAAACAAACAGGGATGCTCTTTTGTACAAGAGGCCCTTCAGCATCAGATGGATCTTGGATGGATCCAGGACTACCATGATAGAAATCCTTATCAGATCAACATGATTCAAATCTTTGATATTCGTCTGATGAATACCAGCTTGGTGGAGTTACATGCCAGGCAGGTCCAACTCGGTTTTCTCACTTCACATGATTATCTGAGCTGTAAAGGATGTTGTGAGAGTAACCAAGGGTGCACTCTCGTTCAGAGATCTTTACAACACTTGTTAAACCACTGGTGGCTTCCAATCTATCTGGATGAAGACACGCAACAAATCAGTGTGCTTAATGGAAACCCTACTCGGCGTCAAAGTCAGGATATCCGATCTATGGAAACAAACCTGGTAAGGTTGAACTGCATTCAAAGCGGGCGTGGCCAGGTGCCACCACACAACTATGAACGTTGTAGAGTCTGCTCGGAGAATAACCAAGGATGCTACCTTGTGCGGGCAGCCCTTCAAGGTCAGTTGGATCGTAAAGAGATTCACCCGTGTCCGAGTTCTGAGCCAATCAACTGGATGCCAGACTATTTGGCTGATCAAATAAAAGATGTGGTTGTAATCTCTGATCATCAACAGAACAAGGATGTTTGTACCATCATCCCTCTACTAGATGAATCAAAGGTTCTTAGCAAGGAACTGATTGAAGTTACTTACGACCGTCAGAAAAATCACAAGGCTCCTGTAGTTATCTATCTACTGGGACCGTTACCGTATAAATCAGCTAAGGCGGTCCCTTACAAATACGGTGCAACAATAATTGAGAATGGAAAGGAAATTCCATTACCCTCCGTCGTGAATATTGCAGACATCAGTCGAGTAACACAGAGCGGTCGAATCTTTAACCGAGGAGTTGGAGAACCTAACAAAGAAAAGGAACTTCTGACAGAAGCTCCTGATCCAATAGTCGATCAATCCAGTAATCCCGACCATTCAAAGCATGATGATTAGATGCTGAAGCTCATCCAAAGGAATGAATACAATATCATTGATCAACTGTTGCAAACTCCTTCAAAGATCTCAGTGCTATCACTTTTACTCAATTCTGAAGCCCACAAAGAGGCTCTACAGAAAGTCTTAGAGCAGGCCTTTGTGGAACAGGATGTGTCAATACGACAGTTCGAGAGCATCATCTCTAACATCACTTCCTGCAAGAACTTAGGATTCAGTGATGAGGATTTTCCAGAGGGGGGAAAAAGTCACAACATGGGGCTCAATTTCACAATTAACTACCAGGACGATGCTTTAGCCAGCGTACTGGTAGACACAGGATCGGCCATCAACGTTATGCCGAAGTCCACTTTAATGCGACTATCATTCAAAGGGTCCCCGATGAGGGGCAGTGAGGTCATCGTCAAAGCATTTGACGGGTCTCGAAAAGCAGTTATCGGTGAAGTCGACCTTCCCATAACTATCGGTCCTCACACTTTCCTAATCACTTTCTAGGTCATGGACATCCGGGCAACATACAGTTGCTTATTAGGAAGACCTTGGATACGCCAGGCTGGGGCAGTCACTTCGACGCTGCACCACAAACTGAAGTTCATCAAGAACGATCATCTCGTCACGGTCTGTGGAGAACAAGCCTTGATCGTGAGTAACCTGTCATTATCTACTAGTGTAGAACCCGAAGAGATTGTTGGGTCTCAGTTCCAAGTACTTTCGGTGAGTAATGAGAATTAATCAGAGAAAGGAACCTCGATTTCCTCATACAGAGATGCTCTCGAAGTGATCGAGAATAACAATGCAAAAGGATGGGGATAACTTGTCATTCCTACTGATAATAAAGTAAAGAAGGGTCTTGGTTTTTTTGCAACCTGCACCCAGACAGTTGCTAACGATGAAAGTTATCATCCCATTCAAGACTTCTTCCACAGTGGAGGTTTCCTTCACCCAGTGCCTCAAGAAGTCCATACCATCAACGAGGGAGATCCCTCTGATACGGATGAGGAATGGAAGTCCTATCTCAACGAGTACGATTATATGTCTCAGGAAGAGGTGCCTACGCCCTTTTGCTATCCCGCACAGAGTCCGAGATTTATACCGAGGTCAGATGTCAAAATGATATACGGAGATTGTGATCCGGAAGGATGCTGTGCTCCATCAAACTCATTAGAGGAGGACACTCTGATGAAGGACAACTTTGACCACGACTATTATGGCCCAATGGATGGCCTGCCTATCTGGAAGTCGTACCTAGGAGACTTGGGACAAGAAAATCAGCCGAATAATGAAAATCAGCTGAGCATCATTGAAAATAATACTTGCGTCCCCACCATGTCATGGGATCAACACTCAGGGTATTCAGAAAATATCTAGCACGACGATGAATTTGCAAAGTTTGTAGGACTAGAAATCATTAACTATGCGAGGTCAACGTCATCGAAAGAGATGACTCCTCCAGTTCCAAAGAAGTGCGGGACACCTTGGGATAACCAAGTGGAAAATTTGACTTCATGGTCAAGTACACCGCTCCCGAAAGCTCTCGTATCAGGTTCGAAGATATCCAGCTAACTGGATGGGGAGATATACCTGTGAGCATAAATACTATGAAAAATACAACTGAGGAATCCTCCTACGGCGACTCTGCCTGGGAGACAGATTCCAAGGATCCTGCTCCACCAGAAATCAGCGTTATTTTTGAAGACAAATCAAGGAAGGTACCAGAATTTGTGATTCACCGAGGAGTTTGCCGCCAATGGGTTGCTATCGATGTTTCGAGGATTGTTCATAAGTCAAAGTAATTGCCGTCTTTATCTTAACCTTTCACCCTGCCCAGGTGAAACAGATGTTTTGATAGGGCTCGTTTTCTGTAAATATCCCTCTTCGCTTCGCCCAAAGCGATAGAGTTTTGTTTTATACGGCTGTAGTTTCAAGAATCGACTTGTTCATAAATAAAATAACGTCGTTCTGTGATCTCCGCATTAATTGCTGTTTTCTCTTTTCGCTTTTCTCAGAAAATGGTAATCCTAAAAAATAATTCAAAATAAACAAGCAGTTTTTCAAAAAAAAAATACACTGCACACACTTGCATTTTCTCTATCTCTTCTAAACACACATCATCACGTCATGCAGATTGCTTGTTTTAAACCCCGTTGAAACATACGATCCGATGCCTTCTCCCGACTTTGAGTTCCCGGTATTTGGGGCTGAAGAAGAGGTTGACAACGAAATTCCAAAAGAGATCTCCCAATTACTCCGACAAGAGGAAAGGTCCATTGAACCTCACGAAGAGCCGTTGGAAATGATCAACGTGGGTTCAGAAAAAGAGAGAAAAGAAATCAGGATTGGGGCACTGCTCAGTCCAACTGCCAAAGAGAGTTTGACAAAGCTTCTCAGAGAATTTCCCGATGTGTTTGCTTGGTCCTCCCAGGACAAGCCAGGGTTGGATACCAGCATCGTGGAACATCCTTTACCATTGAAATCGGAATGTCCGCCAGTAAAACAGAGGTTGAGACGGACTCACCCGGACATGGCCATCAAAATCAAAGAGGAAGTACAAAAACAGATTGACGCGGGTTCCCTTGCCACATCAGAATATCCTCAATGGTTAGCCAACATAGTACCAGTTATGAAAAAGGACGGAAAATTCAGAATGTGTGTAGACTACAGGGATCTAAACAAGGCTAGTCCAAAGGACGACTTTCCTTTACCACACATTGACATGCTGGTTGACAGTAGATCAAATTTCAAAGTCTTCTCCTTCATGGATGGATTCTCGGGCTATAATCAAATCAAAATGGCACCGAAAGACATGGAGAAAACTTCGTTCATTACCCAATGGGGTACCTTTTGTTACAAGATTAATGTCGTTCGGTTTGAAGAACGTCCGGGCAACCTATCAAAGGGCCATGACTACTCTGTTTCATGACATGATACACAAGGAAGTTGAGGTATATGTCGATGACATGATTGCCAAATATAACACCGAAGAGGAGCATGTGACCCACCTGTCAAAACTATTCAAGCGGTTGAGAAAGTACAAAATCCGCTTGAATCCCAACAAGTGCATCTTCGGTGTCCGTTCAGGGAAACTTTTAGGGTTCATCGTCATCCAAAAAGGAATTGAGGTTGATCCTGACAAGGTCAAGGCCATTCAAGAAATGGGTTCTCCGAAAACTGAAAAGCAAGTCTGAGGATTCCTGGGACGTTTGAACTACATCTCCAGATTCATATTCCTCATGACCGCGACGTGTGCGCCGATTTTCAAATTACTCAAAAAGAATCAGGACTGCGTTTGGACAGAGGACTGCCAAAAGGAATACCTGTTGAACCCACCGATTCTATCACCTTCAGTGGAAGGAAGACCACTGATCATCTACCTCACAGTCCTAGAGGACTAAATGGGTTGTGTGCTTGGTCAACAAGACGAAACAAAAAGAAAAGAGTCTGCCATCTACTATTGGAGCAAGAAATTCACCGACTGCGAGACTCGGTACACTATGCTTGAGAAAACTTGCTGCGTTTTAGCTTGGGCAGCTAAACGTCTTCTCCAGTACATGATTCGTCACACTACTTGGTTAATCTCAGAAATGGATCCAATCAAGTATATCTTTGAAAAACCTGCTCTCACGGGAAGAATTGCCCGTTGGCAGATGTTGTTATTGGAATATGACATTGAGTACCACGCTCATAAAGCCGTTAAGGGAAGTATTTTAGCCGATCATTTGGCTCATCAACCGATTAACGATCAGGAATCAATCGGGTTTGACTTCCCAGACGAAGATGTCTTGTATTTGAAAATGAAAGATTGCGATGAACCGCTACCCAGTGAAGGGCCAGAACAAGGTTCCCAATGGGGACTAGTCTTTGATGGAGCTGTTAATCCTTACGGAGACGGAATTGGGGCAATCATCATAACACCTTAGGGTACCCACACTCCTTTCACTGCCAGACTTACATTCAAGTGCACAAACAACGAGGCCGAATACGAAGCTTGTATTATGGGTCTCGAAGAAGCGATTGATTTGAGGATTAAGAACTTGGATATATATGGCGACTCAGCCCTGGTTATCAATCAAATCAAAGGAGATTGGAACACATACCAATCCGAATTGATTCCCTACAAAGATTATTGAAGAAGGTTGTTACCTTTCTTCAACAGAATCGAGTTTCATCACATCCCTCGTGATGAGAATCACATGGCTTATGCATTAGCCACCCTTTCTTCCATGATTAGTGTAGGTCAATGGACCGACTTACCTAAGATCGACATAATGCGCCTTGAACGGCCCGCTTACATCTTCGCGATTGAAGCAGTCATAGATGACAAACCTTCATATCACGATATCAAATGCTTCCTTCAGAAACAAGAGTACCCACCTGAGGCACTAAGAAAAGACAGAAAAACCCTCAGAAGGCTGGCTGGCAGCTTCTTCCTGAGCGGCGATACACTCTATAAGAGAAATTTTGACATGGTCTTGCTTAAATGTGTAGACAGACTAGAAGCAAACATGCTGATGAAAGAAATTCATGAAGGATCCTTTGGCACTCATGCCAACGGACACACAATGGCGAGAAAAATTCTAAGGGCAGGGTACTATTGGTTAACCATGGAATCATACTTCTACAAGTAGATGAGGAAGTGTCACAAGTGTCAGATATATTCCAACAAAATCCATGTACCGCCAACACATCTCAAAGTTCTTTCTTCCCCATGGCCTTTTTCCATATGGGGAATCGACATGATCGGCATGAATGAGCCCAAGGCTTCGAACGGACATCGGTTCATCCTGGTAGCTATTGACTACTTCACCAAGTGGGTCGAAGCAGCATCATACGCCAATGTAACCCGACAAGTGGTAGTCCGATTTATCAAAAAAATATCATCTGCCGTTATGGTGTTCCTAGCCAGATCATTACTGATAATGGATCTAACTTGAACAATAAGATGATGAAAAAGTTGTGTGGTGAGTTCAAGATCGAACACCATAACTCATCTCCCTACCGACCCAAGATGAACAGAGCGGTAGAAGCGGCTAACAAGAACATCAAGAAGATTGTTCAAAAGATGGTCGTAACCTATAAAGACTAGCACAAAATGCTACCCTTTCCTCTTCAAGGTTATCGAACATCTGTCTGCACTTCAACAGGGGCAACCCCTTTCTCTCTAGTATATGGCATGGAGGTAGTGCTCCCCATCGAAGTAGAGATCCCATCGATCTGGGTATTGATGGAAGCTAAGCTAACAGAGGCTGAATGGTGTCAAAGTCGACACGACGAATTAAATTTGATTGAAGAGAAGCGAATCACGACACTATGCCACGGTCAGTTGTATCAGCAAAGAATGAAGAAGACGTTCAACAAAAAGGTTCGACCTCGTGTCTCCAGAAAAGGAGACCTTGTGCTCAAGAAGATACAATCATTTCTCGCTGATTCCCGGGGCAAATGGACTCCGAATTATGACGGCCCCTATGTGGTCAAGAAAGCTTTCTCAGGCGGTGCCTTGAGACTTGCAAACATGGACGGAGAGGAATTTGCCTACCCCACAAATGTTGATGTAGTCAAGAAATACTTCTCCTAAACTAAAAAACTAAAAAAAAAACGTCTCGGTGGATTGAAAACCCGAAAGGGCGGTCCAGGCAAAAATTAGAGACATAATCAAAAAAATCATCCCGGTGGATTGGAAATCTCAAAGTACAATCCAGGAAAAAGTTAGGGATAATGGCAAGTAACTACGTCCAACAAGGGCAATTCCCCCAGCAGCAGTCATGCCATCCATCAGAAAACTCCAGTTAAGGTCATCTTCGACAGAAGCTCAGGATGTCCTGAATTCAAAGTTGGTAGAAGTATAGTGGTCGTTATGTTTCAATGTAGCCCTTTTCCCTTAAATTACCATTTTCAAACTTTGTAAATACTCTATGGAATCAAGCGTTTGGCTTATTTCCATCCTATCAATAAAATTTGAGCCCTTGTGCTTTTGTTTGCAATTCTTATTTGTTTTAGCTTTACAGAACGACATTTTAACATGATTAACGATTCTTGAAACGAAACAAAAACGAATTTACTTGTCAAACTTTTCTGCTTTTAAAATAAAGATGGCAATTTCTTTTGACTGTTGAACATCGAAAGAACATCAATCACTTCGCCAGAAGTAATCGAACTTCAAAGTGCAGAATCAAAGTACTCCTTCTAAACCAGTGCGCCGGAACGAAGGATCAGCTATGTCAGATGCGAATACTCCATCTGACATCTTCGGCCGAGTTCTTACCTCCGAAGCCCGATCAACGGCTGTTCCCCCACAGGGACTACTTCTCCTAAGCAAGGCAGAATTGCTATCTTGAACCAGCGATACTTTTTATCTACCACTGTGGCCGAGTATCCAGTCGTGTTCATCTACTAGTCCGTATGTCGTGTCAGTTTTTTCAGCATATACATACATGCATCATGCATTATTGATTTACATTCATATTCATATTGCATCACTATCACTCTAGTCGGTCTTATCCCCTAGTGATAAAAGTCCCCTCAATCGAGTTGTCAGTTCTTTCCTCGTCTGGAAATGTTGCGTCTGAACAATCCCTCCTCCAGTTTATTTCTCGATTGGAGTCGAGCCTCGACCACTTTGATAACTTAAACCTCTAAAAAACCAAGAAGACCATCGATAAATGTCACTCTTCGCCATTGAAGATGATATCTTCGCTTTCCCGGATTAAGGAAAATCCCCAGAGAAAGCCTCTTAATCAGAGATTCGACAACACAACAGGTTTTCTCCGAAAATTCGCTGACGAAAAGGTCATCGGCACCTCAAAATTGGATCACATCATATGGCATTTCTCCGAGAAGATCCCGAGAAAAGTATGATGTAGTAACCCCAAGCGAAAGCAGTCTTTCAAGAGATTCATTTTTCCCCAGTAGAGTCAACAAATGGCATTTCCAACAGAGAAGTATGTACCCCTCTACAATTCAGACAGATGGGTTCCCTAGCAAGTCTGACATCAAAAGTTGTTCCCATCAAATGGCATCTCCCCAGGAAAATTCGGCGAGAAGTTTGAGGAAAACCGTTACGCATAGCGTCCCTTGTCAAGAAGTTTATTGACAAAAGAAACTGAGACCAGTTCCTTGGTAGGAAACCAGGATCGAGGGGAGTTTATATCAGAAACTGAGACCAGTTCCTTGGTAGGAAATCAGGATCGAGGGGAAGTTTATATCAGAAATTGAGACCAGTTCCTTGGTAGGAAACCGAGATCGAGGGGAAGTTTATTTCAGAAACTGAGACCAGTTCCTCGGTAGGAAACCAGGATCGAGGGGAAGTTTACATCAGAAACTGAGACCAGTTCCTTGGTAGGAAACCAGGATCGAGGGGAATTTTTTACCTTTTCTAAGCATCATCGCTTAGTAAAAGAAGATGGATGAGCGAACTACCATTCATAACCACCATTAAAATTTCGGGTATTCCGGTATTTAATACTCTTGCACCCCGAATGCCCGAATACCTTCACCATTCACACCTTCGGGTCCAAGAAGAGTAAATAGGGGCATCTGTCATACCCCAAATTTTGACCACTAAGATTTCTCATCATTGTGCAAATCATGATCACAATATAAATGAACCATCAGTCTCCCCAAAGATGGGTGAGCACTCACTATAAACAATAATTAGGGTTTCAAGCCCTCTTTGAGCCTTAGACAAAGGATCAATCAAGGAATGACATGATCTTCAACTTGTCTAACCTCTCAAACATCCACAATGGATCAAGAGGACTCCCACAGCAAGAATCAAGCACAATGTTGCAGCATTCCAGGTGGATTAAGCCTTAAGATCGCCAGTGTCACCAAATTAGGGTTTGGTCGACCAGGGCCTCCAGATGGAAATTTTCCTCTGGGCATGAGCCAATGCTTCAAAGCATAACCTAATATGCTCCATGGGACATCATGGACCCAATCATCAAGTCAATTTTGACCTCAGGGGATGCATTCATCAAAAATCAGGAATTAGGGTTTCTTGACCTAATTCACCCCCCAAGTTGACTTTTGGGACAAATCATGAGCCAAGACCTCAAGAGAGGATTTGAGGGTCTCTAATAAACCACCTTGATCCATTTGCAATAATGGATTGATCCAAGAAGCTTGGTTCCCAAGTTTCAGGTTCATCAGATACACAGTTAAGGTTTCGCGGAAAAAGTCAACTGTACCTTTGACTTTTGACCAGGACATGCTCCCAAACCCTAGGACATGATTCAATACACGCTATAACATCTATGAAATCAATCCATCAAGTTTGATTTAGGTCAAGGACTTGATTTCATAGAGGATCGCACAGTTTGGAATTCATCTGATAAAAAGTCAACTATGCCCAAAAGTCAAAGTTTGACCTTTTTATTTTTTGGTCAATTATGGTTCCTTAACCCTAAAATGATGTTAATGTGTGATTGGAATCATCATTCATCAAGAAAAATCAAGAAAAGTGGGATAACTTGTAAAAGGGGTAACCATAAAAAACTTAGAAATTTTTCTAAGTTATGGAACAAAGTGGCTAGGGTACCTAATTGGTCACCATTTCTACTAGTTTTCCGTCAATTATTCGGCATGAATCCATAAAATCGGTAGCACTTTATTTGTCTTTTCATTGTTTTTAATTCAATTTTACTTGTCGTATTTTATTCTCGCATTTTATGATTTGCTGTTTTATTTCAATTATGTTGCATTTTATGCTTTGGTTTGGTAGTTTTCAATGGTTTCAGGTCTGAGTGGAAAAGCCCAAAGGACTCATGCGAAGAAAATGGAAGTTCCAGGGATTTAGAAGAGCTTTTGGAATGAAGCAGAGGATGCCTGGACCTAAAATTCCACAAGCATGGAAAAATATTGGGCAACCAAGTTCCTTGTCTGTACTATGTTGTAGTTCTCCTCATTAGCTTTCCGACGCTTCGAACGGGGACCAAAACAGACTTACAGATCAAAAGTTATGATCGAAACAATTTCGGTTATAAAATCCAGCAAGCTGACACGGCCGGCAGTGTTGGCTGACACGGCCAGTGTCAGCTTTGACGCTGATTTCCTGAATTTTTTCATATTTCCTCCATATATTAAGTTGTGGGGGCGCTTTGGGTATTTTCGACCGATCTGAATGATTTGATACTATTTAGATGAGTTTTTAGGAAGGAAAAAATGGCTTTTTGACTTTACGAATAATTGAGAAGAGTTGGAGGCGATCAAGGAGATTGGGAGAAGACGATCGTTCATGAGCGGAAGCGATTGAAGAATCAGTTTTCCTTCGATCAAATTGTAATGTCTATCTTTAATTTTATTTTTGTTTTTGTTCTTAATACTATGAGAGGCTAAACCCCCCAATGCTAGGGGGGTGTCCCTGATTTTCCCTGTAATGACAATTTTCTCTTTGCAATAGAAATTTCACTGCTTTCTCATAATCATGTTTATCGTATAATGTTCTTAATGCTTGTCCATATTGGAAAATAGGATTTGATTTACGGTTAACCTTAGGTCGGACAAACCACTGTTAACGCTTTTTATACGATAATACTATAGTAGATATCGCCTAGGAATAGGGATACCCTATAGTAACCGTAAAGCTTTTGATAAAAATAAGTGCTTGGTATTCTTTCTATACCGCTAAGGAATTGGGGTATAGGGAGAATACCAAAGGTTTTTCTACTAAGGAATTAGAGAGAAATATTCTTAAGAGCCGGTAATGATTAGTTTAAGCGATGATTTTGAAAAATAAGGATTGTTATTATTATAAGGAATTTCATACACCTTGCCCTGGCATGTTTCTCATATTTGTTTAAGTCATCTTTACTCTTTCTGCTTATTTGCTCAATAGTTATTATAATTTTTATAACAAACAAACCCCCAAAGGCATTTTTGTTTAATTGAAATAACATCTGCACTTACAATTACACGCAGTCCTTGAGAGATCGATTCTGGGGATAACCCCAATTATTACTACATCGTTAAATAGTACACTTGCTATTTACCGATCAAGTTTTTGGCACCGTTGCCGGGGACTGCCAAATTATAAGTGTTGATTTTAATTCAATTGGAATTTTGTCACTCTGTGGCTAAAATTGATTCTTGTTATTTTTATTTTTAATTTTAATTTTAATTTTATAACTTTTGGGATTATTATTATTACTACTAATCTGCGTCTAACCTTTTATGTGAGGAGAATCCTTAGCAAATTTTCTTCTTGACGCAGAAATTGAAAGAACGCTACACGAGAGGCGTAGGCAAGCACAACTTGCAGCTTCTGAAGCTGAACCTTCGGAGCACTCAAACTTAGGTTCAGAATCAGACAAAGATACAGTGACCATGGCTGCAGAGCAACCAATAGAGAGACTCCTCAGGGATTACGGGGCAACACATACACCGGCTGGTCGGTTAACAATTGTGAACCAACCAGTGAATGTGCTGAATTTCCAGTTACATCCCAGCACCATCACTCAACTTGAGAGAAGACCTTTCACCGGAAAGGTTAATGAAGATTCCAACAAACATCTACAAAGATTTCTGACTATGAGCACCACTCTCAAGATTGAGGGGCACACGGAGGAAGCAAAGAAGTTAAGAATGTTTCCTTTCACTCTGGCGGATGTGGCTGAAGAGTGGTTCTACTCGTTACCTACAGGGAGTATTACCACTTGGGAAGAGATGGAGAAGGTATTTCTGAATGAGTATTTTCTGGCCTCTGTTTATATCTGAAAAAGATATGTGTTAGTTCTGCAGCTATGCAGTATTTGTGTTGGCTAAATTTTGTTAAAACCTATTTGATAGCTTTATGTCACTTAAGTTGTTTTAACATGTTGTTTTGTGTATCTGCCATAATAGTTTAGTTGCAGGTTGTGAAATGTCAAGGAGGATGTCTTGGCATGCTGTTCTACACTAACTAGTTATGTTCAGAATCTGTCATATTAGATTAGTTGCAGGTTGTGGAGATGTCAAGTGTGATGTCTTGACATGTTATGCTGTATTAAACGGATATGAGTGCATGGTTGTTTTAACGTATTGCTGTTTTGCTGTCATGTGATGGTTAATCAAGATGTCAAAGGAGATGTCATAACATCATTGTCTGATACAGCAGTTGCTGCTATTGTATATCTCTTGACGGGTTTGATTTGATTTGATGAGATCTTTTTTGATATACCTCATCATTATACGAAGGTCAAGGAGATTTATTAGGAACAAAGTGGAGATTTAATTGGATTTCATAAAAAGGATCTTGGAGACATTTTAGGAAACTACTTGGAGATTTGTTCCTATTTATGTGGAGAAAATTCTGCAGCTGATTTAAAGCATGAAGATTTGATTGAAGACCTAATTTGAAGGAGAATCTTTTACAAATTTGTAGCAGCTGATATGTTGTGATATGAAGCCCAAATCCAGTTGGGTTTAGGTTATAAATAGAAGCATTGTAACCTAGAAAAATAAGCCAGCCATCATGTAAATCTGTGTTGGTCGATGAACCACCCGGTTTGTGGGATGGTCATCGTGTTTATCTCGAAGCCTGTAGGTAATAGATGTATTGTTCTTGGAGGAAGCTTTTAAGCAACTTTAAGATGGTGTTCTTAGTCAAGAGTCTAGGCTGAGTATTGGCATATGAGTGTGTCTTCTATGTTTATGTGTTTGAAGAGTTGTTGGAAATCAAGTTGTTGATGTGGTGGCTGAGGTGTTGACTGCTAGACAATATTGCGACGATTGGAAGTGATATGGAGTCTCTTATCTAGGGTGGACTTAGGTAGAAGGGTCATTGGCTAGTGATTTAGTGAGTAGATCATCAACAGGTGTGTTGCTTGTAGGGTCTATGAATTAATACTGCTGATAGTGAACTTACTTCCAGGCTTGGTATGCCCCCAGATGTAGGTTGTTAGACCGAACTGGGTGAACAATCCTTGTGTGTTGTTTATGCTTTTTAGTACTCTTATTGTTTATACCTTGCCATGTTATCTGTAACAGACTAGATGTCTCGACATCCTGTAGGACATCTGGGATTTGTCATACCATAATTTCAATTGGTATCAGAGCAGGCATCCTGTTCTGTTTCTGGGTGAGATCCTAGGGAAGATACTTTCTGGTCATGGGCAAGGTAGGTGGTACCTACTGAAAAGTTGTTTGAACTTGGAGAAGTTCATTTTGTTGTTTGAATGGTCCCTAGAAGTGGAGGATGGACTGTTCATGACAGGGTGTGTATTGGACCTGTCTATTGTTATCAGGCTTGTAGCTTTGGTGGTGAGCTGCTGCGTGGTTTGATTTATTTTCAAACCTATGTTGACCTATTGCACATGGAGTGTCGTGTTTATGCAAGGATTATTATGTTTTGCCTGAAGGTTGTAGAGGAGTTTTATGGTGTGTGTTCCGCTGCATATATATATATATCTGATGGAAAATTCCTGGTGGTTTGGTGTGTTGAGGTCACAACACTTTGTTCCCCTCTGAAGGTGTATCACATGATGATACTTGAGGATATCTTCAACTAGCTTGTTAGAGTTGCCAAAGTTACTTGAGGTTCATCCCAAGTCCACTCATAAAGACACTTTTATATGAGTTTGTTGAAAAGAGATCTAGAAGCAATTTACTCTTACTTCCATCCCTAAAAGGCCAGTCTCTGGGCTTTGATAAAAGATCTCTTGGTGTGTTTATTGTGAAGGGAACTAGTGTCCTACCAGATGTTGGAACAACAATCTAGCAGATTGTGCAGAATCTTGTTGGATAAAGGTTGATCACATCTGTTTGGAACCTACTCCTGGCTTGGAAGAGGAGGCATCTGGGTTGTGTGTCTAAGAAGTTTCTTTCAAGAAACATGTCTTAGATAAGTGTGTTGGATTAGTGTATTTCTGATCCAAGTGAGTAGGAGTACAAAGGCAGTTATTTTTGTGTGGAGGTCAAGCTCAAATGTCAAGGACATTCTCTTTGAAATCTGGAAGTTCCTTCTGATCTAATGGGCCAGATGTATGGAATCTTGTTTATGGCCATGGAGCAGATTCTATTTGAAATAAGTTATATGTGTGTACCAATCACAGGATGTGCAGCTATTGGATGGGAGAATGAATAATGCCCTTAGGAGTTCTTAGCAGCTAATAAAGGAGAGTCATTTATCTGATGATGGAAGAACTCGAAGAAATGCCAGACATAATGTCTTGACATCTTTGTATTGAGAATTTACTTTTCTCAATATGTCTGGTGGTGTTTCTCAAAAACAGGATGGAGGTTGGTTACTCAAACTTGATATCACTATCAAGTCTATGAGAGCGTGGAACTCTTGTTCTAGTGGAAGAGAAACTCGAAGGGCTATGCACAGGGGAGATATATTAACATAACTGGTTGGCTGGTGTCTTCATTATTGGATTGTCATCCAAACCATCTAGGATGAACATTTCAGATTTGTGCTTGAAGCAAGGAGGAGTTGGTGTTTTTTTTGGGACCAAAGGATTATGGTTCCCTGGTATCTGCATGAGAAGTTTCTTCTTAAGCTGGAGTTCAGTTATGTGGTGTCCTCACATAATGGAACATTGTTTTTGAGGATTGAAGAGCATCCTTGTAGGTTGAAATGTTGGGAGAATCATATTTGTCTATGTTGTTTGTGATGACCAGTCAATGGTTTCTCTCCTTTAGGTGCAGAAGGATGGCATCCAACATCTCAAAGACAGACAGGTGGTCTGAACATTAGAAGTTTGAAGATTCTTGAGATGTAGAGTATGCAGGTTCCTACTTGTGTGTATGTTCTGGGTTTGAAGGTTGACCAGCTACTGATGGTCAATCCTCTTGTGTCCCTTGCAAGATATGTGTGTGGATTACTATGGTTGTTGTCTCCAAAGCCATAGTAGATGTTTAATGTGATTTACTATGGTTGCTGATGTCGGAACTGATGTTGAAACATCAATTCAGTTCTTTGCTCAGGGTGGAGTGAAAGGTTAAGACACTGACCTAATCTGGAATGACTTGGTGGTGTGAATGGTTGTTATGATGGTTTGTCATGAAGAAGAATCAACAGATGCTTGATGTGTGCGAAAGAAGAATGTCAGACCAAGTGTCCTACCTAGTGTGAGAAGGTAGTCTTATCTGACTAATGATAAATACTTTGACGGGAGCTAAGTATTTGTCTGATGTGAGTATGCAAGTCTGCAGTCTGAACTCTTTGCTTCAGAGAGGGTGTGCTAGTTTATTTCTCTCTATGGTGTTCAGGTGTTTATGTTAGCCTGAATAAGCTGCTCTGGCTGTGTTTTATTGGGAGCTTCTTAAAGGACTTCTATGCACAATGAGTCCTTTGAATAGTGATGGGAAGCATCATGATTGTTGATGGTTTTATTTGGAAGATGATTGAGATTGTGCATGTGGAGTTGGATGCTCAAGCATTATTGTCAGAAGAGGCGTTTCTGACTATGTGGATTAGAATGTGGAGATTCTGAGCTTGTTTTTAGTAGTATGTTCTGGCAAAGCATGACTACTAATTTTGAAGACTTCACAACTACTAGTGATTGTAATGGCAGAGGAATTGTGTCAGATGATGTGATCTGATCAGAAAGTTTGTTTTAAGAGCTGTTCTTTCTTCTGCTACAAGTATCTCTTGAAGAGATTGGATCTCAGTAAAGCTTTTAAGTAAGCTGAGAATTCGTGGGGTCTGTATGAGCATGAAGATGTTCATGTGCTTGAACTGAGGATTGGTGTTTTTATTTCCGTTGTGTGCCTCAGGGGGAGTAAAGTGGTGTTTTGTTTGATGTTTATGATGTCAGATCAGATGTCATAACTTTATGTCGTGTGTGTACAACTGCTTAGGAAGAGTAGTGACATTTTTGTTGCTGAACTTGTGCAACTATTTAGGGGGAGCATGATAGTCTATCATGCTTACTTGCTGCTGCTGAAAAGATGTGGAACTCCTTACTGTGTGTGGGAGAATTTATTTTTCTCTGCAGTTTTTTTTTTGGAAGAACTCTGTAGGAGTCTTTGTTGATGGGAGATGTCACACTTGTCTTGGTGTGTGTTATTAATTCTAAGTAAGAGGAGGTTACTTAGAGTTTAGTGGAAGACAGTGTGTTTGTGCTTCAGAACGCGTGAATGATTGTGTAAAGCTTTCCTGACTGGATGGTTGAAGCTGTGTTGGTCAAGCTTTTGTGCATACAAGAGAAGGAAGACAATGTCTGATTGGATGTCAGAACATTTTTCGGGACATGTTTTCTCCTTGAGCCATACAAGGAAGTATTGTGAACGGTGCTGTCAGGAGGATGTGTAAAATGGACGCAGTGTTGTGTGAAGATCTTCAGTTTGGATTACTATGCTATAGTAAGTCCAGTTGGTGGAGCAAATCAAGAATCATGGTGATGATGTCTTGGTGTGTGGCAGATGTTCTAACTTGTGTTGGGACATTGTCTGATTGGATATCCTTGGTGAAGGATGATTATGCTCGGGTTCAGGAGCATGGTGCCTACATTATGCCTAAGGAGCGTCTACATAGTCATACGGAAGAATGATGAAGTGGAAGGTCTGCCTTGGATGGAGAATGTAGAGAAGACTGAAGCAGATCAGGTATTGATTGCTTGAAAGTCTGAAGGTGAAGATACTCATCAACTGATCAGGAGTATTCCAAATTATCATACGGGAGAATGATGGGGAATGATTGCCTTTGGAGAGTTGGGGCCTTGCTAAGGCCAGTTGAAAAGCTTGGGGAGAGAGTACTGTTCTTGTTTTATTGTGATCTTCTGTGATGTGATGGGCTGTGACGTGTTTTTTTTTGTGGATTTGAATTTTTGTGGATTTGAAGTTTTTGTGGCTCTCTGGTTGTTTCTGGTCCCTTGGCTTGAGGGGGAGCTTTAGCTTGTTTGAAGGAGGATGGTGATCCTTATGTTCCTCACGTATAGCATGATGTAACTTCATGTGTGAGTGACTACTTTTTCTTGTTAGAAGGGATTGTGGTGCCAAAATGAATGTGCTTCAGCAGGTGGCTGGACTGGGAATGAGCTCTTGAAGACATGAAGATGCGTCTTATGTTTTCCATTCAGGAGGACTAGTTATCCACGTCAAGGGGAGTAATACTACTATTTTTATTTCTGCTTCTGGTTGAATGCATAGTTGCTTAGTTTGGCATATTATGGCTAAAAAGGGGGAGAAATAAGTAGGAGTAGACAGTGTCCTTGGTTGTTTCCTTGAGGAGGAGCTGGTTGTGTTATCCAAAGGGTGTATGGATATTGTTCTGGTGTGCTTTTGCTTTGTCTAATTGTGGCTAAAATGGGGGGAGAGCTTAGCTGTTAGGGGGAGCTGGCTTGAGTCAGGGGGAGATGAGTGTGCTGCTGACATATGATGTTCTATATGATGTGGCTGTGTGAGGTTGTGTATGTGTGCAGATGAAGATTGAGTGCTGATCTGCTTGTGTAGGTGTTGCAGTACTGATAATTGTTTTATCTACTACTGATGTGTGTGACTATCTTCTGCTGCTGATATATTTGATATGATATGATGGTTTTAGCCAAAATTTGCCAAAGGGGGAGTTTTTTAGTTCTGCAGCTATGCAGTATTTGTGTTGGCTAAATTTCGTTAAAACCTATTTGATAGCTTTATGTCACTTAAGTTGTTTTAATATGCTGTTTTGTGTATCTTCCATAATAGTTTAGTTGCAGGTTGTGAAATGTCAAGGAGGATGTCTTGGCATGCTATTCTGCACTAACTAGTTATGTTCAGTATCTGTCATATTAGATTAGTTGTAGGTTGTGGAGATGTCAAGTGTGATGTCTTGACATGTTATGCTGCACTAAGCGGATATGAGTGCATGGTTGTTTTAAGGTATTGCTGTTTTGCTGTCATGTGATGGTTAATCAAGATGTCAAAGGAGATGTCATAACATCATTGTGTGATACAGAAGTTGCTGCTATTGTATATCTCTTGACGGATTTGATTTGATTTGATGAGATCTTTTTGGATATACCTCATCATTATATGCAGGTCAAGGAGATTTATTAGGAACAAAGTGCAGATTTAATTGGATTTCATAAAAAGGATCTTGGAGACTTTTTAGGAAACTACTTGGAGATTTGTTCCTATTTATTTGGAGAAAATTTTGCAGCTGATTTAAAGCATGTAGATTTGATTGAAGACCTAATATGTAGGAGAATCTTTTGCAGATTTGTAGCAGCTGATATGTTGTGATATGAAGCCCAAATCCAGTTGGGTTTAGGTTATAAATAGAAGCATTGTAACTTAGAAAAATAAGCCAGCCATCATGTAAATTATAAGGGCTGTGTTGGTCGATGAACCACCCAGTTTGTGGGATGATCATCGTGTTTATCTCGAAGTCTATAGGTAAGAGATGTATTGTTCTTGGAGGAAGCTTTTAAGCAACTTCAAGTTGGTGTTCTTAGTCAAGAGTCTTGGCTGAGTATTAGCATATGAGTGTGTCTTCTATGTTTATGTGTTTGAAGAGTTGTTGGAAATCAAGCTGTTGATGCGTTGGCTGAGGTGTTGACTGCTAGACATCATTACGATGATTGGAAGTGAGATGGAGTCTCTTATCTAGGGTGGACTTAGGTAGAAGGGTCATTGGGTAGTGATTAAGTGAGTAGATCATCAACAGGTGTGTTGATTGTAGGGTCTATGAATTGATATTGTTGATAGTGAACTTCTTTCCTGGCTTGGTATGCCCCCAGATGTAGGTTGTTAGACCGAACTGGGTGAACAATCCTTGTGTGTTGTTTATGCTTTTTAGTACTATTATTTGTCGCTCCCGGGATTTTCATCCAGGTACAAACGCGAAGGTGGCACGGAAGAAAGAAAGAGAGTCGCCAGCCAGGTATTTTTATCCCAAAGAAAGGGAAGGGTAATGCTGCACAAACCCGAGAGAAAGGATAAAACGAGGTCTCTCGAACCAAAGAGAATGGGTAAGGGAGTCGATTACGTGAAAGGAAGGTTATTAGCACCCCTTAACGTCCGTCGTACTCGACGGGATCCACGCTTGAAGTACTGCTCAAAGGGTGATAGAAAAGATGCTGGAAAAAGAAGGAAAAGAGAACGAGAAACAAATGTAAGGAAAATAAAAGAAGTGCTCGAATGGGCCCTGCCCCACTGCCTACGCATCTCATCGGGAACATGAGAATCGGAGTGACGTAGTACCCCTTAGCTAAGGGAAAACTATTTTTTTGTTTTTTAGGGAACGGCTAATGTTCTAGCTCAGGTGTTGCAGGCTCGCTGAATCGAGTGCGTTACCATATTGCAAGAGAACAAGGAGAAGCACGTTCGTACTTGGAGAGTGAGTGAGATGAGAAGAGAATTCCTGAAGGAAAGACGTTATTGTCTGTTTGAAGTGTTTTAGAAGTTTCTAATTAGAAGTGTTTTGCATAGGTAAGTGTACTTAAGTCTCTTTCAATGGAATGTGCATCTCATGCATCATTCCAAAATGAAATGATAATGAAGTACACTAAGTATGAGGAAGATCCTCAAACTTACTTCCAAAGTTAAAGGCTTGAGTACACTAGCCTATTCCCTTTATTAAATGTTTTTGTTGTTTTTAAATGAAGAAGTGTTTTTGAGCTTTGTTTGTGAAATTTCTTCATGTTAAAGACTTATACATCATGCTAGAAAACCTACAACACATTCCAAGATGGAATGTATGCAAGCCCCCCCATGGAATAAGGCTCATGGCACATCAGATATTTCAACCTTTATTATGTGTTTTAAAGTTGTTTTGAGATGAGAGAAGAGAGACTCAAAAGAAACAAAGGTAAAGACTAAAGGGGATTAAGACTCACCCTAATGTTATCATGCTTGGATGTTCCTAATGGTTTAGTGTGGTTTAGAAACCTAAGTCTAAAAGAGGAGAGAAGAAGAACAAGTTCTAACTTACTTCAAAGATTGAAGTTAAGTTAAGAACTCAAAGGGGTGAAAGAAGTGAGGTGTCAAAGAAGCATAATATGCTAATCTAAATAAGAAAATAAAATGGAAGGAAACAATGAAAACAACAACAATTACAGCTCATAAGTGCAACGCGGCAGTAAAATCTATCATCATGTACCAAACAGCAATTAACAGCACATGTTCAGCCTACAAAATGGGTGTAAAAAGCAAATAGCAGCACATACAACAGCACATATGTGTATAGACAACAATGAAAAGTCAGGGGCAGCATGCACTCACAAATGATTCATTCATAAAAGAACAAACATGCTTCAAGCCTTGCACACTATTCAATCAAACACGATCATAATCACACCATAAATCATGGTAAACAATTCTTGAAATCACCATGGAATAATGCACATTGTAAGAGAATACACATTATTAAGCATGTGAACAAATTAAAACAAATGTGCACCTATTGAAATAGAAAGCAAATGAACATGCACATAACAATTCCAGCAACACAAGCATCAATTAACAATTAACTAGCTCAATGTGTGTGCATTATGTGATCATTACATCAATTAATCAACAACGTAAACATAAACATTCATCGATTAACAATCACGAACCGCGTGTAGAAAAATCATGCTGATGCAATAGTGCAAAGTGAAACAGCTCAAGAATAGTCCACGAATCATCAACGTATCAATCTATGAAGTTTAGACATGCAAGAGATCTCAAACAAGCAAGAAAATGCAAGAAAAACACAATCTGCTTCAGTGGTAATCAATTACTCACATAGGGTAATCGATTACTCAGTTGAAAATTGGTTAAAAACGTGAAAATAAGGCAGAGTAATCGGTTACCCTGTTAGAGTAATCGATTACCACTGAAACAGAGGCAGAAATTCAACTTTGAAAAGCATTTTTCAGCAGCAAATCACTTATCAAAACATCCAAATGATCATGTAAACAATCATGCATGAAAATTGAGTTCAATCACAGCAATCAAACATCAATTATATCCAACAATCATCAACGTCAATAATCAAATTCAAGCGCCATGGATCCAAATCAAAAATCACCAAAGATCTACATCGAATAAGTTGCAAATAAGCTAAATCAAGTATAGATTTGAGGAAAACCAACCTAAAAAGCGGAGATTTGCTTTGGTAATTGTTGCAAAGTGATCTTGGTACAGAAAATTAAAGAAAACCAGAGATTCCTCGATTAGTAGCCGAAATGCGTTGAAACCGAGCAAAGTCACGAAAAATCACCGAGATCGAACTTGCACCAAAATAAATGGTGTGAAATCCTTGGATTGAAGTAGAATAATCTGAACTTCCAAAAATCCAACCAAAGAAAGCCAAATGATGGAGTTTGAGCTCAAGAATTAATCACTTTTCAATGTGAAAAGTGATTATCCTTCAAGAAATAAGAGCTTTTTGTGAGGGTTTGGAAGAGAGAATTGAGAGTGCAATGTGAGAAATTTGGTGAAAAAATGGTGAATAATGGTCCCACCTAAAAATGAGTGAAGGATTTCTTATATAGACTTTAGGTTTGGAGTGTGGGAGGTTTGGGATTAGCTTTGGACTTAGCTTTGGGTTTGGAGCTAGGGTTGGAGTTAGTTAGACTCAACTCACCGAGTCAAGGTAGGTAACTCGGCTAGTTAGGATCAACTCGGTAATAATCCCAACGTGAATTTCAACATCCAAAGGTGGAGATGCTTGGAAAACAAGGAATCACAACTGGTGTATGGGCATGTGACCTAGTCTGCAAGCAAGGCCTTGGTGCCTATGGATTTTCAGTGCGAGACCACCATGTTTGAGCCCTCGTATGACCTTCATAACATGTTCAAATGAAAAAATGTCCAACATCAAAGTTAAAGAGGACATGGAGATGAACAACTTTTATGTTCAACAATTTTACATTTGAAGCCTTCTTGATGGAGAAAACCAGCTTGACATTTGGCACGCCAAGTGTTTGACGAAATTATGGCCTGGAGGCCTGAACTTGCCTTGCCATGACTTGAGATTTGCCTTGATTTTACCAAACTTTGATTGATCATAATTCCCTCAATTTTGATCCAATGGAAGAGTTCTTGGTATGGATTTGAAGCTTGGAATGTGATCTTTAATTGGATCAACTTGGGCCTGAAGTTTGAATCTTTTATCTTGAAGAAAGAATGCCTTGAAGTAGAGTGCAAAAGGGCCTAAACTTTCCATTTTTAGAAAACTTAAGTTTCTATTTTGGGCAGCTTTGTGCAATTCTTAATTTTTGATGAATCCTCCATCATTTCTTGATCAAATCTTGTCCAATGAACATATGTGACTTGAATTTCATGAATTTGACCTTAAAAAGTCAGGAGTTTACTTTTTCCTTTGCATAGTTGACTTTTTCCCAAATTTCTTGATTCTCAAGCAACTGACCAATTGAACCTCTTCTGAAATGACCCAATGGATAATCTTCTATCCTTAAATACTTGACATCATGTAGAAAACATAGAGATCAAGTTTGAACCAAAATTTCCTCAGGAGACTGCTTGAATCCAAAACCCTAATTTTGACTGGTTTTGATAGGAGATGATGAACTGTCCAACTTCTTGATGAATTCCCATCTTCCAATAACTTGTGGGATCAAATGAGATGACATAAGATGTAAGAGATCCTTGAGGCTTGTTTGAAGTCCCTTGGCTCTTGCTCTCTTGCTTTGGATGATCCATACTCTGAAATCATCTGATCACATGCCCTATGCATTAACCAATGCTGAATGTTTTATTTTTTTATGACTTGAATGCAATGCAATGAAATGAAAGCACATGCTAAATGATATGAAAAAATGAGAGAGGGCAAATTTTGGGGTATTACAGCTGCCCCTATTCAATCACTGTAGACCTGAATGGATGATAGCGACTGCTTTCAGACTTTCAAGGTATGGAGGGATTGAATACCGAAGAATAACCAGAAAATTTACACTCTGTGGAGAAGAAGAAAAGGGATATAAACCCAACCAAATGAACTCTGCTTGGATAAAACTCTGATGATAACCATAACACCGGAGAAATGTCTTTTGAATGAAGCCAGACAACTACTGGCTTGCCATACTGCGGATGGACTTGGAAAACATCTTTTAAATGACGCCAGACGACTACTGGCTTGCCACACTATGGGTGGACTTTAAGAACATCTTTTGGAATGAAGACAGACGACTACTGGCTTGTCACGCTGCGGGTGGATTTTAACAACGTCTTTTGTACGACGCCAGACGACTACTGGCTTGCCACACTGCGGGTGGACTTTAAGAACGTCTTTTGTACGACGCCAGATGACTACTGGCTTGCCACGCTGCGGGTGGACTTTAACAATGTCTTTTGTACGATGCCAGACGACTACTGGCTTGCCACAATGTGGGTGGACTTTAGGAATGTATTTTGTACGACGCCAGATGACTATTGGCTTGCCACACTGCGGGTGGACTTTAGGAATGTCTTTTGTACGACGCCAGATGACTACTGGCTTGCCACACTGCGGATGGACTTTAAGAATGTCTTTTGTACTACGCCAGACGACTACTGGCTTGCCACACTGCGGGTGGACTTTAGCAATGTCTTTTGGAATGACGCCAGATGACTACTGGCTTGCCACGCTGCAGGTGGACTTTAAGAATGTCTTTTAAACGACGCCAGACGACTACTGGCTTGCCATACTGCGGATGGACTTTCGCCAATCTGCGGTTGGTCTTGAAATTATCTTTTAAATGGAGTCAGACGACTACTGACTTGCCACACTGCGGGTGGACTTTACCCTGCTTTGCCACCCTAAGATGGACTTTTGCCAATCTGCGGGTGGACTTTGCTGATTTGCCACCTTAAGATGGACTTTTGCCAATCTGCGGTTGGACTTTGCTGATTTGCCACCCTAAGATTTACTTTTGCCAATCTGCGGTTGGACTTTGCTTTTTCTTTTGAATAAAACCGGACCAATGCCGATGGGCCACGCTGCGGGTGGACTTTTGAAAGATGCCTTCTGGATGAAGTCAGTTGACTACGGATTGGCCACACTGTGGGTGGACTATTGCAAAAATTCAACACTGGATTATGCTCTGCGTACATATCAGACATCCCTACTGACTCTGATGAGGAACAATGATCAATGATTTTACCTCAGAAACTCCAGAAAGGATAATATCTCTGCTGGAGATGAACAATCCATCTACTCCAAATTGCCACGCTTACCAAAAATAAATTGGACTTTGAGATATGGGGAAGTGATGACACTGCCAGGAATTATTTCATCTGTCTAGGGATGAATTCTGATCATAGCAACTCCGCTGGAGGAATGACAACTTTCCGACTTGGCTGGGGAAAGAATGTACTAACACTCTGCTGAGGAAGAGATTCTGTTGATCTGCTAAACCTCTGCGGGGAGAAAGAACAACTCAGCTGGGGAGTATTACTGACAAGATTCAATACTAAACTCTGCGGGGATACAACTGTCAGAAATACGATCTTGTTGAGGATTGGAACTACTCCGTCGGGGGTACGCAAATCCTGGTTGGAAAACATTCCGTTGCAACATGCTGAGAAAGAGTCCCTTGAGATCTGCTGGGAAACACAAAGAAAATCCATGATAATCTGTTGAGGAACAAAACTATCAAGCTTAGAATAAGAGCCACAATGTCCCATGCTAGGTAAACCTTCCACTTGACTACTCCACTGGGGATAATGAGTTTACAACAAACTCTGTTGGGGAGAACCGCTTCAAAGCGTCTCGCGCTGGAGATGCCCCTTAAAAGGATTTTACAAAAGACCAAACATCTTCAAACTCTTAAACAAATGTCGAGACCTGAGCGAAAATACAATAATTGAGAGGTCACTCTACTGGAGATAATAGATCTGGAACACATCTTGTCGGAGGGATTTTCAGATGCCCCATGCTTGGGAGGGTCACCAACATAGTTTTGCCCCAGATTACGCGGCTGATATGAAGAAATCGTCCCAAGAGGATTTTACAGAAGATTTGGCATCTTCAAACTCCTAGACACTCATTGAGTCTTGAACATTAACTGCGAGGTCTGCGAAGCAACTCTACTGGGGAATTTGCAACCGTTATCGACACAGAAAAGCTTGTAGATGTTGGAAGTATTAAATGGGAGAATCGACTTAATAAGATCCAATGATCCCTTATTAGCTCTGCTTTGTTGATCGCATCTTGCTGAATATGGTTGCCCTGGTATTCTGACTAGGGATAAGTGACCACTTGTCTGGAAGAAAATGGCTCTCACCTTCGAAATCGCTTGTACCTGTTACCTGCAACAAAAGAATACGCACACATGCCCCAGGATATTGCGTGGTTTGAATCCACCATCCAGGATTACTCAACATTCAAAGTGATTTTAAATGCTTTTCTGCGCATGTTATTATAAAGCCACAATGTTTTCAAATGCAATGCTTTATCAAAAATTCGGACGTTTTTGCAAACAAAGCAGTAAAAACAAAATAAGAAGCTTTTGACTGAAATTCAATGTATTGAAAAATGCCTGAAATCGGCGAATACATTCGGAAGCAAACCGTGGAAAGAGGAGATTGTTGTAAATTGAGAAAAGAAACTATCCTAATGGCAATGTAAAAACGACATTCTACTGAGTTTCGATTCTGCTATAGCCAGTATGTCTTCAAAACTCCCCGACCTTGCCTTCTGAGGAGTGATTGGACCGATTCCTATCCTTTGGAATGTCAGTTGCTGAAACGGTGATGGAGTACAAATAACTCAGACTGCAATCGTTCACTTAAATCCCTCTTTTGCGTGGACCGCCCTTTCGGGTTTTCAATCCACCGGGATACCCCTTTTTGCCTAAGTTGCCCTTTCAGGTTTTCAACTTACCGGGTGTACAATTTTTTTTCATTTATATCCCTAATTTTTGCCCGAACCTTTTTGTTCTGTTTTTATGGTTCGCCGGGATACCCTTTTTTGCCTGGACTCTTTTTTTTTTATCCAGCGGGTCTATTTATGCGAAGTATTTTTTGACTGCGTCTGAGTTAACAGGGGATGGAAAGTCTTCGCCATCCATGGTTGTAAGCAATAAGGCTCCGCCCGAGAAGACCTTTTTAACCACGAATGGACCTTCATAGTTGGGAGTCCATTTGCCCCTGTGATCTGTACTAGGAGGAAGGATCCTTTTGAGTACTACATCTCCGACTTTGTAAATCCGATGACGCACCTTCTGATCAAATGCCCGCTTCACCCTTCGTTGGTATAACTGCCCGTGACACACAGCTGCCAGTCGTTTCTCTTCAATAAGGCTTAACTGATTAAACCTAGCGCGAACCCATTCAGCTTCGTCTAATTTGACATCCATCATGACTCTGAGGGATAGAATCTCAACTTCAACCGGTAGGACTACCTCCATACCATACACAAGTGAGAATGGTGTTGCCCCAATAGACGTGCGTACTGATGTTCGGTACCCATGCAAGGCGAACGGTAGCATCTCATGCCAATCTTTATATGTGACAACCATTTTCTACACAATCTTCTTAATATTCTTATTGGCCGCCTCAACAGCGCCATTCATCTTCGGGCGGTACGGAGAAGAATTGTGATATTCAATTTTGAAGTCCCGACACAGCTCAGCCATCATTTTGTTTTCAAATTAGAACCATTATCAGTAATAATTCTCTCGGGCACTCCATATCAACAAATGATATCCCGTTTCAGGAAACGAGATACCACCTGCTTAGTGACGTTGGCATAAGAAGCTGCTTCAACCCACTTCGTGAAATAATCAATGGCGACCAAGATGAAACGATGGCGTTTTGAAGCAGTAGGCTCATTTTTTCCGATCATATCAATGCCCCACATTGCAAAGGGCCAAGGAGAGGACATGACACTCAACGGATTCGGAGGCACATGCACCTTGTCTGCATAAATCTGGCACTTGTGACATTTACGGGCGTACTTGCAACAATCTGTCTCCATCGTCATCCAATAATACCCCGACCTCAATAGTTTCTTTGCCATTGCATGTCCTCTGGCATGGGTACCGAAACAACCTTCATGCACTTCTTGCATTAACTGGTCTGCTTCGTGTCTATCCACGCATCTGAGCATAACCATGTCAAAATTCCGTTTGTACAGCACGTCATCTTGGTTCAGGAAGAAGCTACCAGACAATCTCCTCAAAGTCTTCTTATCTTTGGTAGATGCTCCGGGCGGGTACTCCTGACTTTTTAAAAAACACTTGATGTCATGAAACCATGGCTTGTCATCAGACGTTGCATCAACAGCAAACACAAATGCAGGTCTGTCAAGACGAGACACATTAATCTTGGGTACGTGGTTCCACCTTTGCAATTTGATCATAGAAGACAATGTGGCCAAGGCATCAGCAAATTTATTCTCATCTCGAGGAATATGGTACAGCTTTACTGTTGTGAAAAACGTCAACAGTCTCCTCGTATAATCTCTATACAGAATCAGATGTGTCTGGTGCGTGTACCAATTCCCATTCACTTGATTGATTACCAAAGCTGAATCACCGAAGATGTCGAGGGTCTTAATTCGCAAATTAATCACCTCCTCAATCCCCATTATACAAGCTTCATATTCTGCTTCATTGTTGGTGCATCCGAAAGTTACTCGGGGAGTGAAGGGCATATGAACACCTTTCGGCGTGATAAGAACTGCTCCTACTCCGCATCCATTCATGTTGACGGCCCCATTAAACATCAAACTCCATTTGGATTCAGGGTCTGGCCCCTCCACTAGGAGTAGTTCCTCGCAGTCTTTAACTTTGAGAAACATGATGTCCTCATCAGGGAAATCAAATTTCATGGGTTGGTAATCGTCAATCGGCTGTTGCGCAAGATAGTCTGACAGGATACTTCCTTTGATGCCTTTCTGAGAAGTATACTGGATATCATATTTTGTCAAAACCATTTACCACCGTGCAACTCTGCCTGTCAGTGCTGGTTTCTCGAAAATGTACTTGACTGGATCCATTTTGGAAATCAACAAAGTTGTGTGCGTGAGCATATACTGCCTCAGTCGCTTAGCAGCCCATGCCAGTGCACAATATGTCTTCTCAAGCATTGAGTATCGGGACTCACAGTCAGTGAATTTTTTGCTCAGGTAGTAGATAACATGCTCTTTCCTACCTGTCTCGTCGTGTTGACCGAGAACACAACCCATAGACTCTTCAAGCACTGTCAAATACATTATCAAAGGTCTCCCTGGAACCTGAGGTATTAGAGTTGGAGGTTCCTGCAAATATCTTTTTATTTTATCGAATTCCACTTGGCAATCATCATTCCACCTGACCGTTTGATATTTTCTTAGCAGTTTGAATATTGGTTCACACGTGGCTGTTAGGTGAGATATGAACCTTGCAATGTAGTTCAATCGACCTAGAAAACCATGAACCTCTTTTTCTATTTTTGGCTCAGGCATGTCTTGTATTGCTTTAACCTTCGCAGGATCAACCTCAATCCCTTTTTCACATACGATGAAACCCAGCAGCTTTCCAGAACGCACCTCGAAAGTGCACTTGTTCGGGTTCAACCTCAAACGGAACTTTCTCAACCTTTCAAACAACTTCTTCAAGTTAATCAGGTGTTCTTCTTCTGTTCGCGACTTGGCAATCATATCATCCACATAGTATTCAATCTCTTTGTGAATCAAATCGTGAAATAATGTTACCATTGCCCGCTGATACGTTGCCCCTGCATTTTTCAACCCAAAAGGCATCACTTTATAACAGAATGTACCCCATGGGGTAATGAACGTGGTCTTCTCCATATCTTCAGGTGCCATCTTGATCTGATTGTACCCGGAGAAACCGTCCATGAATGAGAACATTGAAAACTGAGCTGTATTATCAACCAGCACGTCAATGTGAGGTAAAGGAAAGTCATATTTCGGACTTGATCTGTTTAGATCCCAGTAATCAATGCACATTCTGACCTTACCATCTTTTTTTGGCACAGGAACAATATTTGTAACCCATGGTGGGTAATTGGTGACTGCCAGAAATCCCGCATCTAACTGTTTTTGTACCTCCTCTTTGATCTTGAGAGCCATTTCTGGTTTAGTTCTCCGGAGCTTCTGTCTGACAGGAGGACAACCCTCTTTCAATGGCAACCTGTACACAACAATGTCTGTATCTAACCCCGGCATATCTTGATATGACCAAGCAAAGATGTCGACATATTCCCGCAACATACTGATCAGCTCTTTTTTTACTTCGGCCTGCAGACTGGCTCCAATCTTAATTTCTTTCCTTGCGTCCTCGGAACCAATATTGATAACCTCGATTGTCTCTTGGCGAGGTTGAATGACCCTCTCCTCCTGCTTCAGCAATCTAGCCAATTCCTCGGGAAGTTCACAGTCTTCTTCATCCCCTTCTTCGGCTTGATAAATCGGTTTGTCAAAGGCTTACATGGCCATAGCAGAACCGTTATTAGTAGAATCTGGAGGATCAAGTCTGCACGAGGGGGTCCATGCTTTATCTTAGAATTTATTTTTGAAAAACGAAAAGAAAACAAGACAATGCCATTTTTTAATGCTTTTGTGAAAAAATAAACGATGAAAGACCGGGAACGAAATTTGAATGCAAAACGTCCTTTATTAATGATTAAAAATTGCAAATGAAAATGTGTGGCCCTACAAATAAATCTGCACGCCTTGGGCAGAGTGCAAGATTTTAACATGCATGATGATTAGAGAAAAAGAAAGAAAATTACTCTGTTTGAGAAGTAACTGGAATGATTTCCTCAGCGGACCAGTTTTGCAATTGTTGTCCCAAAACACGTGGGCGTACCCAATTGTCCAAGTCACAATCATTGTCTATGCCATCCTCTACAGTCGAATAAAATTGATCTGTATATATGATTCCACCACTGCTGAAAATGATGGGTCCCGTGTACTTTGCAGCCGAATCCAGAGATGGTTGGTAGCCAATACCAAACTTGTCATCTTTCACAACACGGTCAAACTGTAGACGGCCTTCACTAATCAGATTCCGCAAACAAATCCTCAGTATGTCACAGCCATTATCTTGACCCATACATTCCAAACAATCTCGGTCACAACCTGGGAATACTTGTCCCTTCAACAGACGATCTTTCACTACCAATAATGAAGTCTTCACCCGATTGATATCTGTCACCAAGTTCAACTTCTTTCCATCCTCAATGGCGTGCACATTTGCCCCGTCATGGTTCGGCATAGGGTAGTGGAGAACATTAGGAGGTGGAGAAAAGTTGATTGCTTTAGCATCTATCAGGTCCTGCACCTTATTTTGAAATGCCCAGCACTTTTCGATGGTGTGCCCCGGAGCACCTGAATGGAAATCGCAGCGGGCATTAGCATCATAATTGGGTGGCAAGTTACCAGCAACAGGAGGTCTCATGGTACGAAGTTCGACCAATTTCAATTGGAGTAACTGGGGTAACAATGTTGAGTAAGTCATAGGAAGAGGGTCAATTTTACGGTCCCTCTGCCTAGACCTTTGTTGGAACAGTGGTCGCTGTTGTTGCACCTACTGTTGTGGCTGCTATTGCTGAACAGGTGGTGTTGGAATTGTCACTGCATCCACTTGGTGATAAGCCTGAGAACGTACTTTTCCCCGTCCTCTGTACACAGCGCTTGTCTCGCCTTCTCTCCTTCTCTGCCCATTAGCAAAAGATTTCTTTGTTCCTGGAGAACCAGCACCACTTACATCCTGAATCTTCCCCTGTTTCAACAAATTCTCAATCCTTTCACCAGCAATTACGATATCAAAAAATCCTGTCGACGGACAAGCAGCCAATCTATCAAGAAACGTCCCTTGCAGGGTACCCATGAACATATCCTCCATTTCTCTCTCAAGCAAAGGGGTTAACCCTGGGCGGCCATTTCTCTCCATCTCTGCGCGTACTCCTTAAAGCTTTCCTTAGCGCTCTGCGACAGCCCTTGCAGCTGAGTGCGGTTGGGAGCCATATCGATATTATACTGATATTGTTTCAGAAACGCTTCTGCCAAATCTTTCCAGCTTCTCACAGCAACCCTGTTCAACTTCATGTACCAAGTCAATGAAGCTCCAGCCAAGCTATCTTGAAAATAGTGCATCCACAACTTCTCGTCATCAGTGTGGGCTGAGATTCTTCCAAAGTAAGCCTGAATATGTGTCTGGGGACACGTATTGCCATTATATTTGGCAAAAGTGGGTGGCTTGAACTTTGGAGGAATTCTAACTCCCGGTACCAGACCCAAATTAGTAACATCAATGCCTAGAGAGTTCTTGCACTTCATAGCCCTGATTTTTTCAGCATGCTCATCATACCTTCTGTCATTGGGATTATCCATATCAGCATCCAGCAAGGTGAATTGATCTTCCTGAACATCCTCATTAGCACCAACATTTCTGGAAGCTCCAGTAATCAGATTACCATTAGGAATCGGAGTACCAACAGGAGGAGGAGTGTCCTTTGGCTGTGAATTGTCAACGTGATTACCTTACGGCGTGACCTCTGGACGCTCGACCATAAGTCTTAACCTCTCTTGGTTATGTGCCATACCAGTCATAAGAGCCATGAACTGGTCCAAACGGGCCTTCATCTCAGCCAAATCATTCTGAATTTGATCAACCATTCTGTTTCGATTGCCTTTTGTGGAGTATAGATGTATGTGATCGGTAGCAATACTTCCTGTAACAGAATAACCATGAGAACCAGATAGGGTACCTGAAAAACACACAAAAATCCAAAAAAATGAAATGTATGCAATGCAATGCTATGTTTTTTTATTCCCAGACCTTTTCGTGCCCTGATTCCGGTATTTTAGAAGTCTGCAGCATTCAGATAACACACGAGATACAATAGCTGATAAGAATATTCATTCAGACAAGTGCACAGATAGGTGTAGAACCCTGTGAAGCAGTGTCGTGACCAAGTGTCAGTGAATAGTGATGTAATATCAGGAAAGCCACTGGAGAAAATACTGAGCATATCATAACTGGAAGAAAACCCAAAGGGACCGAGTCTGAACATGTATTTGAAAACATACAACCTAAATTCAGAAATTAAAGCAACGATTCCTACAACAATTCTGTAGGTAATCAACATAATGAAAGCTAAAACGGACAAAACACCACATCCTGCAACCCTAAACTGAGCCTCTTGACCTCCTCAAATAGTACAGCATTCTCGGGATCTTCCGGCGCCTCAATCAGGCCTCTGATCAAGCGTTCCCTCAATCTGAAGGATTGGTACAAAGTGTTGATATTCTGACACAATTCTTCCCCATTAGTACTACCATAGCCTGGTTCTGTCCTGGGCTTCTTCACTTCTGCCCGGATCTTGAGATCATATATTTCAGCCTGAGCTTCCTGTAATAGCTTCTGACTTTCTTCCAAACTATCCCGGTAACTCCGTCGTGGAGCATATGCAGTTTTTAATTCTTCATCTGAGGTCTTGGCCTTAGCATCCAATTCTTCAACCTTAGCTTTAAACTCTTCCTCTACCTTGGCTTGGCGCTTCTTTTCATCGGCCCATTTTTGTTGCCACACGGTAATAGCCTCATTAGCTTCCTTCAAAGACTTCTTGAGATTCTGGCGCTCTTTGGCATTATTCTTATCAATTAAGCCCCGTCTTTGGAAATAAATCAGCCTCCCTTCGAGTTCTTCTTTCCTGCTTTCAGCCATCTTCTCAGCAATGTGGACTCTTTCTTCCAACCCTCTATTATCAAATACAGCTTTCTGATACAGGCTAGTGACGTCCGCATTCTTAACCCTGAGTTCATGAACTAAAGCTTCCAGCTTTTGGAATTATTCAATTCGCACTGAGGTCCTTGGCTCCACTACCTTGGGATATAACGGAGGCTCGACAGAGAATAGCAACAGTGTGACGGCTACCCGGCGCTTCAGCCACTCAATGTAAGGAGGATAAGTCGTGGGATCAGGTTTCCCAAACTCCATTTTACCTTTCTTAACCTGAGTGTTCCAGGCTTCAGCAATAGAAAATGACACCTGTTCATCATCTTTGGCAAGATAAAACAAGGATTCTGCCACATCTTTTTCCAAAGGAGGTTCTTTTAATGCATACCCAAACTGCTTCAGCGCGAGAATAAGATTGTAATTGATTCCTCCCCTCCTTCCTACCAGAGGCACATTTGGAAAAGCTCCACAACTAATAAGAATAGGTATACCTACCATATCTTTTCGATGCCACCAGACTATATCTTCAGCCGTCAAACCCATCAGCCTCTTGGAGCACTTAACAGTTCCTCTGAGATCCACAAAAGCTCCTGTCTTTGGCAAATGTTTATAAAACCACGCATGGAATAAAGGAGCACAGCATACTACCAATCTTCCTCATTTTTTCTCGTTCTTGTAATGCATGGAATGGTACACATCGCCGAACAAAGTTGGGATTGGATCCTTCTTGACAAAGATACTGATTGCATCCATATCATTAAATCCGGCTATATTTGGAAACAGACAAATTCCGTACACACAAAGAGCTAAAATTGCATTAGAGGTAACTAAATCACCATTAGCAAAACTCTTCTTTGCTTCTTCAATCAAAAAGTCTAGATGGAACCCTTTACAGCCTTCCTTTTCCTTAACATTATCTTTAACCACAGATACCCTCAAATGAATAGCCTCTGCAATGACATTGTCAGGAATAGCCTTCTTCGAACTGTAGTGAGGAGGAGTATCCTTGACAAATATCTTTAGAATATCAGAGAACTCTTCCAAGGTAGGTACCAGCAAATAATCATTGAACGTGAAGCAGCGTAACTGAGGGTCATAAAATTGCAAGAGAGTGTGCAGAGTATCATGCTGATCTAGAGTAAGAAGTCTCACATAACTCAAGATGTTCCCAAACCACTTTCTGAAACTATGTAGCTGGTTACTGTCCATTAAATCTGCCACTTCTTTGATCTGTCCTACTTTAGGCTTCGGAAACCAGTAATGTACATTATTCTTTCTTAGAGGACCTTCCATCTGACGTAGAGAAAATACCCATAGGAATCGGAAACAATACTGAGACCTGGGAAAGAAAAAACATAAAATGTTAATGATGTATGCAATGAGATGCAGCTAGGCATGTGATTAGAGCCAGAATCTGCAGTGTCGGTGCGATAACTGTGAAGATCCAAGTGTCTGTGTAGCATCATATCAATAATATCAGACCCAAGCACTGGTAAAGAATCAGATCCAGAATACCAAAACAAAGTACCCAAATCACTGATCATATGATAACCACACAAAAGGGTAGGTAGAAGGTCAAGGTTACCTGCAAACCTGTAAACGTCCCCCCAATCTCACAGGTGTGTTCTAAAAGGTAGGATCCTTAGATTCGGATCCCGGAATGAGAAGCAATAGCACATTTAGCTCGTAGGATACAATGCTATCGCCAAACAAAGAAATTGTCATCTGATTCACCACAAAATAAAGGTCATCGTATGCAAGTTCCAGAGTGGGCCCTCGGGTGCGAATGGGTTTGCCACAGAATGTGGTCTGCCACTGTCACCCCTAAAGAGGGATGTTTCCACTAAGGTCCTAAATGAACGGTCACCAGATGTACATAACTCTCAAAGTCATACCCTGAATGAGGAAGACCCTCAAATCAGGATAATCCTAAGAAAGTCACACTCTGGCTGTGGAACTCACAACTACCCCCGTGGCTAAATACCATGAGAGCCCTGTGACTGTCCACTCTAAGTCCTAAAGTATACTAGAGCCTGGGTAATGGGCTCATCTCACAGTAACAATCCCATCCCGCCAAAGGAAACCAAACAGTCCAGAATATATGATGCATGATATAAATAAAATGCAATAAAGGCGGTAAAGTAAAGTGATAAAGCTGTAAATAAAAGCAGTAAAGCTATACTAAAGCAAAGAACGCAAACACCCAATGAGCAGTAAACCAATAAGCGCTAAGAGAGACTCACATTGGGGAGGGACCAGCAAGAGGTCAACTTTCCCCAGCAGAGTCGCCAGCTGTCGCTCCCCGGATTTTCATCCAGGTACATACGCGAAGGTGGCGCGGAAGAAAGAAAGAGAGTCGCCAGCCAGGCATTTTTATCCCAAAGAAAGGGAAGGGTAATGCTGCACAAACCCGAGAGAAAGGAAAGAACGAGGTCTCGCGAACCAAAGAGAATGGGTAAGGGAGTCGGTTACGTGAAGGGAAGGTTATTAGCACCCCTTCACGTTCGTCGTACTCGACGGGATCCACGCTAGAAGTACTACTCAAAGGGTGATAGAAAAGATGCTGGAAAAAGAATGAAAAGAGAACGAGAAACAGATGTAGGGAAAATAAAAGAAGTGCTCGAATGGGCCCTACCCCACTGCCTACGTATCTCATCGGGAACATGAGAATCAGAGTGACGTAGTTCCCCTTAGCTAAGGGAAAATTGTTTTTGTGTTTTTTAGGGAACGGCTAATGTTTAAGCTCAGGTGTTGCAGGCTCGCTGAATCGAGTGCATTACCGAATTGTAAGAGAACAAGGAGAAGCACGTTCGTACGTTGAGAGTGAGTGAGATGAGAAGGGAATTCCCGAAGGAAAGACGTTATTGTCTGTTTGAAGTGTTTTAGACGTTTTTTATTTGAAGTGTTTTGCATAGGTAAGTGTACTTAAGTCTCTTCCAATGGAATGTACATCTCATGCATCATTCCAAAATGAAATGATAATGAAGTACACAAAGTATGAGGAAGATCCTCAAACTTACTTCCAAAGTTAAAGGCTTGAGTACACTAGCCTATTCCCTTTATTAAATGTTTTTGTTGTTTTTAAATGAAGAAGTGTTTTTGAGCTTTGTTTATGAAATTTCTTCATGTTGAAGACTTGTACATCATGCTAGAAAACCTACAACACATTCCAAGATGGAATGTATGCAAGCCCCCCCATGGAATAAAGCTCATGGCACATGCAGATATTTCAACCTTTATTATGTGTTTTAAATTTGTTTTGAGATGAGAGAAGAGAGACTCAAAAGAAACAAAGGTAAAGACTAAAGGGGATTAAGACTCACCCTAATGTTATCATGCTTGGATGTTCCTAATGGTTTAGTGTGGTTTAGAAACCTAAGTCTAAAAGAGGAGAGAAGAAGAACAAGTTCTAACTTACTTCAAAGATTGAAGTTAAGTTAAGAACTCAAAGGGGTGAAAGAAGTGAAGTGTCAAAGAAACAAAATATGCTTATCCAAATAAGAAAATAAAATGGAAGGAAACAATGAAAACAACAACAATTACAGCTCATAAGTGCAATGCGGCAGTAAAATCTATCATCATGTACCAAACAGCAATTAACAGCACATGTTCAGCCTTCAAAATGGGTGTAAAAAGCAAATAGCAGCACATACAACAACACATATGTGTATAGACAGCAATGAAAAGTTAGGGGCAGCATGCACTCACAAATGATTCATTCATAAAAGAACAAACATGCTTCAAGCCTTGCACATTATTCAATCAAACACGATCATAATCACACCATAAATCATGGTAAACAATTCTTGAAATCACCATGGAATAATGCACATTGTAAGAGAATACACATTATTAAGCATGTGAACAAATTAAAACAAATGTGCACCTATTGAAATAGAAAGCAAATGAACATGCACATAACAATTCCAGAAACACAAGCATCAATTAACAATTAACTAGCACAATGTGTGTGCATTATGTGATCATTACATCAATTAATCAACAACGCAAACACAAACATTCATCGATTAACAATCACGAACCGCGTGTCGAAAAATCATGCTCATGCAATAGTACGAAGTGAAACAGCTCAAGGATAGTCCACGAATCATCAACGTATCAATCTATGAAGTTTAGACATGCAAGAGATCTAAAACAAGCAAGAAACTGCAAGAAAAACACAATCCGCTTCAGTCGTAATCGATTACTCTTATAGGGTAATCGATTACTCAGTTGAAAATTGGTTAAAAACATGAAAATAAGGCAGAGTAATCGGTTACCCTGTTAGAGTAATCGATTACCACTGAAACAGAGGCAGAAATTCAACTTTGAAAAGCAATTTTCAGCAGCAAATCACTTATCAAAACATCCAAATGATCATGTAAACAATCATGCACGAAAATTGAGTTCAATCACAGCAATTAAACATCAATTATATCCAACAATCATCAACGTCAAGAATCAAATTCAAACGCCATGGATCCAAATCAAAAATCACCAAAGATCTACACTGAATAAGTTGCAAATAAGCTAAATCAAGTATAGATCTGAGGAAAACCAACCTACAAAGCGGAGATTTGCTTTGGTAATTGTTGCAAAGTGATCTTGGTGCAGAAAATTAAAGAAAACCAGAGATTCCTCGATTAGTAGCCGAAACGCGTCGAAACCGAGCAAAGTCGCGAAAAATCACCGAGGTCGACCTTGCACAAAATAAATGGTGTGAAATCCTTGGATTGAAGTAGAATAATCTAAACTTCCAGAAATCCAACCAAAGAAAGCCAAATGATGGAGTTTGAGCTCAAGATTTAATCACTTTTCAATGTGAAAAGTGATTATCCTTCTAGAAATAAGAGCTTTTTGTGAGGGTTTGGAAGAGAGATTTGAGAGTGCAATGTGAGAAATTTGGTGAAAAAATGGTGAATAATGGTCCCCCCTAAAAATGAGTGAAGGATTTCATATATAGACTTTAGGTTTGGAGTGTGGGAGGTTTGGGATTAGCTTTGGACTTAGCTTTGGGTTTGGAGCTAGGGTTGGAGTTAGTTAGACTCAACTCACCGAGTCAAGGTAGTTAACTCGGTTAGTTAGGATCAACTCGGTAATAATCCCAAGGTGAATTTCAACATCCAAGGTGGAGATGCTTGGAAAACAAGGAATCACAACTAGTGTATGGGCATGTGACTTGGTCTGTAAGCAAGGCCTTGGTGCCTATGGATTTTCAGTGCGAGACCACCATATTTGAGCCCTCGTATGACCTTCATAACATGTTCAAATGAAAAAATGTGCAACATCAAAGTTAAAGAGGACATGGAGATGAACAACTTTGATGTTCAACAATTTTTCATTTGAAGCATTCTTGATGGAGAAAACCAGATTGACATTTGGAACGCCAGGTGTTTGACGAAATAATGGCCTAGAGGCCTGAACTTGCCTTGCCATGACTTGAGATTTGCCTTGATTTTACCAAACTTTGATTGATCATAACTCCCTCAATTTTGATCCAATGGAAGAGTTCTTGGTATGGATTTGAAGCTTGGAATGTGATTTTTAATTGGCTCAACTTGGGCCTGAAGTTTGAATCTTTTATCTTGAAGAAAGAATGCCTTGAAGTAGAGTGCAAAAGGGCCTAAACTTTCCATTTTTAGAATACTTAAGTTTCTATTTTGGGCAGCTTTGTGCAATTCTTGATTTTTGATGAATCCTCCATCATTTCTTGATCAAATCTTGTCCAATGAACATATGTGACTTGAATTTCATGAATTTAACCTTAAAAAGTCAGGAGTTGACTTTTTCCTTTGCATAGTTGACTTTTTCTCAAATTTCTTGATTCTCAAGCAACTGACCAATTGAACCTCTTCAGAAATGACCCAATGGACAATCTTCCATCCTTAAATACTTGACATCATGTAGAAAACATAGAGATCAAGTTTGAACCAAAATTTCCTCAGGAGACTGTTTGAATCCAAAACCCTAATTTTGACTGCTTTTGATATGAGATGATGAACTGTCCAACTTCTTGATGAATTCCCATCTTCCAATGACTTGTGGGATCAAATGAGATGACATAAGATGTAAGAGACCCTTGAGGCTTGTTTGAAGACCCTTGGCTCTTGCTCTCTTGCCTTGGATGATCCATACTCTGAAATCAACTGATCACATGCCCTATGCATAAACCAATGCTGAATGGTTTATTTTTTTATGACTTGAATGCAACGCAATGAAATGAAAGCATATGCTAAATGATATGAAAAAATATGAGAGGGAAAATTTTGGGGTATTACATTATTGTTTATACCTTGCCATGTTATCTGTAACAGACCAGATGTCTCGACATCCTGTAGGACATCTGGGATCTGTCATACCAGAATTTCAATATGATATTGTGAATTTTAAACAGAAGGACAAAGAATCTCTTGGAGATGCATACAAGAGGTTCAAGAAAGTTTTGGTAGCCTGTCCGACTCACAACATGGATCAAACTGAGCAGATGCAGGTGTTCATCAATGGCCTCCAGATAAAGACTAAGCAACTAATTGATACATTTGTCGGTGGCTCATCTAATTTTACAACAGCCACTGGTGTCAAAAAGATCATTGAACCCATAGCCTCTAACGAAAATTTGGAGTTATATTATCGAAGTGTGAGTAAATCTGAGGGTGTGATTGACTTGAAGTTGAATAATCAGGTTGTGAAGGTTGAAGATCAGATTGCGGCGGAAGTTGAAAGAAGGTTAAAGGCTATGAATGTGGGTACTCAACGTGTGGCACAAGTTCAAACTGGTCAACCCATTAGTTGTGAGATTTGTAGTGGACCCCATTATACTGCACATTGTGTTGCGACTCCGCAACAAATTGAAGAGATAAAATACCTAAAGCAGAATAATCCCTACGCGCAAACTTATAATCCAGGGTGGAAGAATCATCTTAACTTCTCCTGGAAAGATCAGAATCAACAACAATACCCACAGCAGCAACAAGCTTCCCAAAAAGCACAATGGGAGATTGCCATTGAGAAGATGGCAGCTCATAACATGCAATTTCAGGAAGAGACCCGGAATAGCTATAGGAATACCACAGCCTCCATAATGAATCCGGAGGTTCAATTGGGTCAGATAGCTCAACAAGTTACAAATTATCAAGCACCAGGCGCCATCCCAACTACCACCATACAAAATCCGAAGAGTCATGAGAATGTCAATGTTGTTACGACAAGGAGCCAGGAAGTTGCAGAAGAAGAAGTCAGACCAACCGAAGAGAAGAGAAAAGATGTGGTTAAACCTAAAATCAAGTTAATGTACCCCTCAAGACTGACAAAGAAGGAGACTCCAGAAAAATACTTTGAGAAATTCAGCTCCTTGGTAAAAAAGTTAGAGATTAATATGCCCTTCTTTGAAGTACTTGAGCAAATGCCTCTATACAAGAAATTCATGAAGGAGGTCATTGGAAAAAAGAAACCTAGTGGATCAGAGGTAAAGAGTCTAATTGAGGAGAGTAGTGGGGGATCACAAGGTAGGAGAATTCCAATCAAAAGGAAAGATCCTGGTTCTGTGTCAATCCCCTGTACCATAAAGGGCAGAACGTTTAAGAGAGTATTGATTTATTCGGGTGCTAACGTGAGTCTCATGCCCCTCTCAATTTTCAAAAAGTTGGGTATAAAGAAAATAAGTGAAATGGGAACAAATCTGAAGTTTGCCGACCTCATAACTAAGCGGTCGTACGGCTTAGCAGAAGATGTGCTTGTGACTATTGATAACTTCACCTATCCAGTAGACTTTGAGATCATTGATCTACCTGAGGATGAGGAGATGACTATCATACTGGGTCGACCATTCTTGATGACTAGTAGGTGCAGTGTGGACATTGAGGCTGGTACTTTAACCTTGAAATATTTTGAGGAAGAAGTAACCTTGAAAGTGTTGGAACTCGAGAAGCAAGGTCAAGAGGAAAGTAATCACCCCGCAGTTGGAATGATCTGAACAGTGGGAAAAAGCAAAAGCTCAAAATCACTTCTTGAAAAAGTCTCTGGAATAATCCATCAGGTTGCACCATCTGAGTCATCTATTACACTTAGTAAGACTCCAAAATCCAATCAAGAAGTCAAGAAGAGGAAGAAACATTAAAGAAAGAAGAGAAAGAAACATAAAAGGAAGGATAAGGAAGTTAGAGTTGACTTGAGGAAAAAAGTAGTTCGTATTATTGAACATGACAGGAGCTCTGTTGCGGAAAGGTCAAGCGACAAAAAGCATAAGCTGAAGCATCCCCCATAGCATTGGGGAGTAATCCGTCGAGCCATGCGACGTTAAACGAAGCGCTTCGTGGGAGGCAACCCACATGTTTTATTGCTAATCATTTTGTTTTTGTTTGTTTGTCTATTTTGTTTTGTTAGGTAATCACAAATGCGACACTAGTAGAACAGAGGAAACAAAGAGAGAAAAAAATGAAGAAAACGTCGAAAATATGGCAAAAATGTGAAAAACAGGGTCCTGACACAGCGGCCCGTGTCACCAGACACGGCCCGTGTCAAGAGGGCGAGAAAAGGCATGAAAAAAGTGAAGAAAAGTTGAATTTCAGTAGGCTGACACGGCCGCCCGTGTCAGCTGACACGGCCCGTGTCAGCCCTACTGTAACGAAAAAAAAACAGTAGGCTGACACGGCCATCCGTGTCAAGCCTACTGAAAAAAAAACAGTAGGCTGACACAGCCACCCGTGTCAGGCCTGCTGAAAAAAAAAATTTTTCTCTTTCTTTTTTTTGTGGATTGAGGACAGAATCCTGACACGGCCCGTTTCTGACAGGCGTTCAGTTTGTATAACTTTGTCCCTCCGCAGTGAGGCTCTGTGAGTTCCCCTCTCTAGCTTGTTCAAAAAAATTGAGGTCAATGTTTAGTTTAAGTGTGTGGAGGGGTGGTGGTTTATTGCTTTCAGTATTTTAACTTATGTTATTTCATCTTCGTACCGTTGATTGGTGTGTTTTGTATTTCGTGTGTTACAGATTGAAGGCATTTGTGCCTGATGAATGATGAGGCTTATAGCTAGTGGATGAGAAGACGCAACCCCTATTTGATCTCCAGGAAAACCCTGAAAGTTGGTACTGCTGAAGTGAATGATTGAACGCGACTTTCTGACACCGGACTGATACTGGAGTATTGTGCACCCGAGACGGAGATGAAGCTACATCACACTAAAAGTACCTTGAAACCTGTAAGCTATACCAAACATGGTGAGGATCATAAAAAGCCAAACACATTATCATCATGAGAGTTCTTCAGGCATGTCTCTGTCAATTTTAGTTTGCGTACTTATCTGCTGGAATTTCAATGCACACGTATACACACTGAGGCACTTGTTTGTTTTTAACCCCGAGCCTTTCCAGCCATCCCTTTTTATGTTATCCTTCGTTAACCCCCCTCGAGCCTTCTTCCCTTTATTTGTTTATTAACCGCATAATTAAACCATGAGCCCAAACACTCCCTCGCCCTGCTCAGATAAGTGTTGTTGATTTTTGATATGTAAAAAATTCTAAGTTTGGGGTTAGGATACCTATAAGAACTAGGTAAGCGCAAAAAGAAAAAAAAATAATGAAAAGTTTTGAAAAAGAAAAAAAAAGAGAAAAGAAAGAAGAAAGCACTTACCTAGAGGAGGATTTAGTTTGAAGAATTCAAAAAGTAAGCTCAAAGAAACAATTGAGTAGAAACTAAAGAACCCTAGCAAAATATTGCCCGATACCCTTGATTGTGAAACAGAACAAATAACACAGTGATAAGAATGACGACACTGAGTCTGAGCCAAAAAACCACTCATTTTTCCCTTTTGTTTGTTTATCCCACCTTATCCCTAAGCCCCGTTACATCCATAAAAGCCCTCAAAAAGTGTGTGTTGTGTGCGTATGAGATGAAAATAGATGTTATTCAAGCTTATGAGTTGATGTTGCATGCTATGATTATTGAGTGTAAACACTTTAACCTGAGAGATTTGGTGAGAGTGTGAAAAGCTGACAGGTAAACAGGTACTTTGATGTGGAAGTGTAGCGGACCGTCAAAATTCAGGTAAGAAGGAAATGTTGAAGGAAAAGTGGAAAGATAATCGCGAAATATCTCAGCGGTGTTGTGGTAAGAAAATTTTGATTAATTCGGGGGTGACCTTTCTACTGTCTCGAGCATTACTTGAGGACAAGCAATGAGATAAGTTTGGGGTTGTGATCGGTCACCATTTCTACTAGTTTTCCGTCAATTATTCGGCATGAATCCATAAAATCGGTAGCACTTTGTTTGTCTTTTCATTGTTTTTTAATTCAATTTTACTTCTCGTATTTTATTCTTGCATTTTATGATTTGTTGTTTTATTTCAATTATGTTGCATTTTATGCTTTGGTTTGGTAGTTTTCAATGGTTTCAGGTCTGAGTGGAAAAGCCCAAAGGACTCGTGCGAAGAAAATGGAAGTTCTGGGGATTTAGAAGAGTTTTTGGAATGAAGCAGAGGATGCCTGGACCTAAAATTCAACAAGCATGGAAAAATATTGGGCAACCAAGTTCCTTGTCTGTACTATGTTGTAGTTCTCCTCATTAGCTTTCCGACGCTTTGAACGGGGACCAAAATAGACTTATGGATCAAAAGTTATGATCGAAACAATTTCAGTTATAAAATCCAGCAAGCTGACACGACCGGCAGTGTTGGCTGACACGGCCCGTGTCAGCTTTGATGCTGATTTCCTGAATTTTTTCATATTTCCTCCATATATTAAGTTGTGGGGGCGCTTTGGGTATTTTCGACCGATCTGAGTGATTTGATACTATTTAGATGAGTTTTTAGGAAGGAAAAAAGGACTTTTTGACTTTACGAATAATTGAGAAGAGTTGGAGGCGATCAAGGAGATTGGGAGAAGACGATCGTTCATGAGCGGAAGCGATTGAAGAATCAGTTTTCCTCCGATCAAATTGTAATGTCTATCTTTAATTTTCTTTTAGTTTTTGTTCTTAATACTATGAGAGGCTAAACCCCCCAATGCCAGGGGGGTGTCCCTGATTTTCCCTGTAATGACAATTTTCTCTTTGCAATTGAAATTTCACTGCTTTCTCATAATCATGTTTATCGTATAATGTTCTTAATGCTTGTCCATATTGGAAAATAGGATTTGATTTACGGTTAACCTTAGGTCGGACAAACCACTGTTAACGCTTTTTATACGATAATACTATAGTAGATATCGCCTAGGAATAGGGATACCCTATAGTAACTGTAAAGCTTTTGATAAAAATAAGTGCTTGGTATTCTTTCTATACCGCTAAGGAATTGGGGTATAGGGAGAATACCAAAGGTTTTTCTACTAAGGAATTAGAGAGAAATATTCTTAAGAGCCGGTAATGATTAGTTTAAGCGATGATTTTGAAAAATAAGGATTGTTATTATTATAAGGAATTTCATACTCCTAGCCCTGACATGTTTCTCATATTTGTTTAAGTCATTTTTACTCTTTCTGCTTATTTGCTCAATAGTTATTATAATTTTTATAACAAACAAACCCCCAAATGCATTTTTGTTTAATTGAAATAACATCTGCACTTACAATTACATGCAATCCCCGAGAGATCGATTCTGGGGATAACCCCAACTATTACTACATCGTTAAATAGTACACTTGCTATTTATCGATCAGTACCAACTTTGGAGGATCATAACTCCTAAACCACAAGGCCATTTTTCCCCACTCAAAGCTGGATTTGTAGCTCTCATGGCCCTCTACAAAAGCTTCAAACACAACTCATTCCAATTCCTCATGGATTTTAAGTTATGGAATGATCAAATTCACAAAAAGTGAAAATGTCACTTTTTTCCAACACTTAGTGAAATTTTCACTAAGTCAGAATCTGCCTTCACTTTTTTCCAAATGTAGGGGCATTTTTCACTTGGATCCAAAAAGTATCAAAACCAACTATGATCAAACAGTTGTTGTATCATATCAGTTGTTGTATCATATGAGGGCTTTCTAACTCTATCAAATTCCACTTGAGCCACGAGATATGACAATGGCAATATGCCTTGCTGAAAACTGTCAAAGCAAGGCAGATTTGTGCATTTTGCTCGATTTACCAAATTTGTGCAAATGACAAGCAAACTTATCCATCTGAACACCTGAGGGGGAGACCAAGGAGGGACAAACATTGATCCATAAGCCTCCCAAGTCTTTGGAACCAAAAGTAGCATGCCAAACCTAGAAATCCCTAAAAGAGAGACAAGACTCCAATTTTGGTTTGGAGCATTTAATGGATGCACCAAGGTGGCATGGACTGAGCCATTTCCAACTAAATTCAGTCAAGACTTATCCAAGACCAAGGGAACCAGCAGCCTGTGCCCTAACTCTAGTCAATGGCTAGAGGAGACTTGGATTCTCATTGATCAACATTGGCCAAACCTCTGCTGCAGTTTCCAATCACTATTGTTGCCAAAAAAAACTTGCTCTACTATAAATAGAGCTCAATTGTATTTAGTTTGAGTACACCAAAGCACTACAACAATTGCTTTCCTCAAAATCTTTTTCTCTAGGCAAAAATATCTTCTTTAGCAAGGTAACTCTGAGTTTTTGAGTTAGAGAGCAATTCCACCATAACTCATGATCCAAACACATCCAATATGTCATATTTAAGCTGTCCAAACTCTCACAAGTGACCTGTAACACCAAAATCACAAAGTCACCTCTCAAAACCTCAAAAATAGGACTTTTGTGCATTTTTCAAGCCATGTCTTGATTCAGTCACTTTCTAAACCAGATAAAACCTCAAACACACTCCAAATATCATCCTTGAATTGTCCCAAATGGTTCCCCCCATCTGGAACACCATTTGAGAGAGTTGCTATTTTGGCCACTTTTGCCCCTTTTGCAAGAAAGAGCTCAAACTTGTTCCTGAGGTTTCCAGCTGATTCCAACCATCTTTAAAGCTTCTAAGGGATCATTTGAGGTTGTTCAAAGCATCAAATCATTTCTGGAACAAAGCCCTTGGCAGATTGCACAAAAGCTCCAAAAAGAGGTAAGCATCACAACTTGGATTCTTTGAATCATGCTTTCTTTTGATGTCCACTGATCATGCATCTCTTATACATGTTATATGTGTTGTGTTTGCACCATTTTATCATGTAATTTATGCTTGTGCCAAGAGGTGGCACAAAAAATGCATATCATGGCCTATTTCAAAACCACTATCGGTTTTTCAATAGGAGCATGATCTAAAAAAAACACCACCATCATTGGATTCCTTGTGAAATTCTAGGCAGGATAGATCTAAATTTTGTCCCAATCCATGGAGAAATGAGAAAGTTATGGCCTTCACGTTTTCAACCAAAATCTTGTCTTGCCTTGCCTTGTGCCATGCCAAAAACAAGGCAAGCCTTGTATATTTGTGGTTGTACTTCAATCAATGGATGTATCACCACCCCAGTGGTAAGGCGCACGCCCTATACACAAGAGGTCTGGGGTTCGAATCAGATCCTCTTTTTGCTATTTTTTCCACTTTTTATTGTTTTTCTTATTATTTTTAATGATTTGAAAAATTAATAACTCTCTCAATTTTAATTATTTTTTATTGGTTCTTTTTGCAAAAAATCACAGAAATGTTGAAATATTTTATTCCACAAAAAAATAAAATTTATATTAGTTATTTAATATAATTAGTTTTTTTGTAAATAAATTCCTTTTTAATTGTTTTTAAACATTTAAAAGTAAATATTTACTTTGAAAATCAAAACCAAATGAGTTTAATTCATCTTGTGATTAAAAACTCTTTTTTTCAAACCTTAAACAAAAATCACAAGTGGTTTATTCAAACTTATTTGGTATTTTTATCATTTTATTTGATTTTCTTTAAATATTTACTTTTAAAGGAAAACAAAATTAGGGTTTCTTTGATTTTCACCCTCACAAATCATTTTCAAACACTCATGGGCCTCTATTAGAGTGTAAGACCCATCCCCATTGTAAATACACCACTTTTTGGGCCTCAGTCATTGTATAAGTCCCACTGTATTTTCAAAACCAACGGCGCTATAGTTGCCTTTTTTTTTACCAAAATCATCCGGGCCTCTCCTTGAGCTGTAAGCCCCACCACTTGTACAAAAATAAATTATTGGGCCTCTAATAGAGTGTAAGACCCAACCCCTTGTTTAACCAAAACTTTTTGGGCCTCAATGCATTGTATAAGACCCAGTATGTTAAAGAAATCTTGGCGCGATCGCAAATTCAAAAAACAAATCATCTGGGCCTACCCTCGTGTTATAAGCCCCATTCTTTTTCTTTAAACACCTTTGGGCCTCTTGAGAGAGTATAAGACCCATCCCTTTGTACAGAAAACCTTTTTGGGCCTTAGTCACTTGTATAAGTCCCTGTACAATTTCAAAACAACAGTCCAATCACTGATAAATCCTTGGGCCTCTCCTTGAGCTGTAAGCCCCAACAATCTTTTCAAAGCACTTTCTCCTTTGATTTTGAATATAATATTGTTATCAAAGCTTTCTTTGTTGAACAAACTAACAAAACAGCATGGAAGCTCTACAACCGAGTAAGTGTTTACCCGCTTTCATATATATAACTGTATTATGGGGCTGCTCACTGTAAGTCTTCTTCACAAACTTTTATATACTTGTCAAATATCCACTATGTAATACTAGTATAGTTATTTAGAGTTTTCCCCGGCAACTACGTCTAGCACTAGGTAAAGCCCTGTTGGTCACTCTTAAATACGAACAAAACTAGATCCCCATAGGATTACCAGACACAATCTTCCCTCCTCTTGGGGTTAAACAATATGGAGACGTGAAAGGCACCATTCTCAGTGAACCCTTTCTCAGACTGTCACCCTTAGACATTGTCAAAGAAATTTTACTCCCCAGAGGTGATCTATTCTCAGTGAATGGCATCTCTTGAGTTTCTTCAAACCGCGGACTTTCATGAAATGATCTCTTCTCGGTGAATTGCATTTCTTGAACTTCTCTCGGTTTGGGACCCACAGGCTTCTTAAAAGCATCCCCGCCTCCTCTTGGGCGTTGTACAAGGACCCTTCGGCTTCTTAAAAGCTCTCATGCCTTCTCTTGGGCTTAGTACAAGGACCCAGAGACCTCTACAGGTATAGGAACAGAACCTAGTCATCAATTTGCTAGAGCTGTCTTTCTGAGTCAAGTGTCAGACCTGTTAATGGATTGACCTTCATCCCTTAACATACCAGCCTTCTCTTGGGCATCATACAAAGATCATTCACTATGAGAATCGATTTCTCAAAACGCCAGTAGACTTGGACAGTCTCAATACCCTTTGGATTTTCCATTTCCTTAAAGAACCGGAAATAACCCTGATCCTCTGATCAATTCCAAAGCACAATAATACCTTTAATCGTTCCCTTTATAAGAACTGCTTTTCTCTTTTATCCAACATACTGGACTTGTCATAAAACTGAAACAGTCACCAACACAATAGCCTCCTCTTGGGCTTTGTACAATGATTCTCCCCAGTGGAGCTAACTGTCATACCCCAAATTTTGACCACTAAGTTTTCCCATCATTGTGCAAATCATCATCACAATATGGAGAAACCATCATACTTCATCAGTCTCCCCAAAGATGGGTGAGCATCCACTACAATCAAAATTAGGGTTTCAAGCCCTCTCTGAGTGCTTAGACAAAGGATCAATCAAGGAATGACATGATCTTCAACTTGTCTAACCTCTCAAACATTCACAATGGATCAAGAGGACTCCCACTTCAAGGATCAAGCACAAGGTTGCTCCCTTCTAGGTGGATCAAGCTTCAAGATCGACAGTGTCACCAAATTAGGGTTTTGGTCGACCAGGGCCTCCAGATGGAAATTTTCATCTGGGCATGAGCCAATGATTCAAAACATATCCTAATATACTCCATGAAACCTCATGGACCCAATCATCAAGTCAATTTTGCCTCAGGGGATGCATCCACCAAAAGGCAGGAATTAGGGTTTCTTGACCTAATTCACCCCTAAGTTGACTTTTAGGGCAAATGATGAGCCAAAACCTCAAGAGAGGGTTTGAGGGTCTCTAATGAACTATATTTATCCATTTTGAACAATGGATTAAGCCCAGAAGCTTGAGCAACAAGTCACAATTTCATCTGCACCACAATTAGGGTTTTGCGGGAAAAGTCAACTGTAACTTTGACTTTTGACCAGGACATGCTCCCAAACCCTAAGACATGCCTCAATATACCCTATGACACCCATGGAACATGTCCATCAAGTTAGATTTAGGTCAAGGACATGATTTCATGAAGAATTGCACAGTTTGGAATTCATCTGATAAAAAGTCAACTGTGCACAAAAGTCAACTTTGACTTTTTGAGATTTTTCACTAAAATGGATTTTTAGCCCTAAAATGATGTTAATATATGATTTGAATCATCATTCATCAAGAAAAATCAAGAAAAGTTGGATAACTTGAAAAAGGGGTAACCATAAAACTTAGAAATTTTTCTAAGTCATGAAAAAGTGCCACTAATGCACCAACTTTGGAGGACCATAACTCCTAAACCACAAGGCCATTGTGCCCCATTCAAAGCTTTATTTGTAGATCACATTACCCTCTACAAAAACTTCATACTGACCTTTGTCCAAATTTCTCATGGATTTTGAGTTATTGAGTGATCAAAATCAAGAGAAAACACTTTGTTCCAACACTTAGTGAAAATTTCACTAAGTCAGATTTTGCCTTACTTTTTGCCAAATGTAGGGGGTTTTACACTTGGATTCAAAAGAGATCAAAACCAAACATGTTCAAACAGTTGTTGTATCATGTAAGTGCTTTCCAAAATGGTCAAGAACATTACCAAATTCAACTTACACCATGAGATATGACATTGGCAAGTTGCCTTGCTGAAATCTGTCAAAGGCAAGGCAGAATTTGCAATTTTGCTCGATTTGCCAAAATCAGCAAAATTCAAATGCTTCTATCCACTTGGACACATCTGAGGATTGAATCTAAAGGGGACAATCACTGAGCCAAGCCTCCAAAGTCCATGGAACAAGAAATAGCATGTTGAGCCTAGAATGGCCAAAATAGGGACAAGACTCCAAATTTGGATTGAAGCATTCAATGGAAGCATCAAGGTGGCATGGAATGAGCCATTCTCATCTGAAATCAGTCAAGACTTATCCAAGACCAAGGGAACCAAAGCTCTGTGCCCTAACCTCTAGTCAATGGCTAGAGGAGACTTGGATTTTCATTTGCCAACATTGGCCAAACCTACTTAGCAGTTGCCATTCACTATTCCTTGCAAAACAAACTTGATCTACTATAAATAGAGCTCAATTGTGTTCAGTTTAAGTACACCAAAGGCCTACAACACTTGCCTTTCTCAAAATCTCTTTCTCTTGGCAAAAATGCCTTTCTTAGCAAGATAGCTATCGGGTTTTGACCTAGAGGGAAATTCCACTCAAACCAATCACTCACACACCTCATATACATCACATATGAGCTGATCAAATACTTAAACAACAACTGGAACATTGATTTCTCAGAATCACCAGTCAATTGCTCAAGGTTTTAACCAAAGTGCAGTTGAGATGCCATGAAGTGATCCAGCCAATTTCCATCAAGTCCAAGCATTCAAACACACTCCATAGCACCTAGGGAAGCTGTTCAGATCATCACAACACAACTGTAACACCTCCAACACAAATCACGATCACCAGCTGCAAGTGGTAAGCATGAGCTCTTCTAACTCTATGATCCATGCAATTTTTGCTGCACAATAACTTGGCCATATGTTCATAATCATGCATGGAATGTTTTCCCTCAATTAATTGCTTTGTTTGAATCATGTATCAAAAATCCTAGCCTTCATGCAGAAATTAGGGTTCTTGAGGTTTCTTCGTGATTTCATGTTTTATGTTTAATTTAAATGAAATTAAGTGTTATAGACATGATCGTGAGGTTGAAACGAGTTGATTGGTATATGAATTGCATGATATGGTTAAGTATTCAATGAGATTGGATGGAAAACGCAAATCTGGGAAACTCAGAACACGCGCGTGTTCTTGGTGTGTTCTTGGCGCCATTTTCAGAAATTTGAATATTTGAATTTTGTGATTTTGTTTAATTGATTCAAAAATTAATTTCTCTCTGAGTTTTAATGATTTTGAGTTGTTCTTTTTTTAATAATTCACAAAAATATTGAAATATTTGATTTCCGAAAAAATCCCAAAAATATTATTTATTTCATATAATTGATATTTTTGCAAAGAATTAATGTTTTAATTGTTTTTAACATTTAAAATATTTTTTCCTTCTTGATTTAACAAAGATTAATGACTTCTAATTATTTTGTAGGTAAATACATGATTTTTGAAGCATTAATCCAAAGTCGTAATTTGTTTCCCACATGTTAAACAATTTTTGATCATTTTAATTGATTTTTTATTCAATTAAAACACATTTTGAAAACAAATTAGGGTTTTTGGATTAATTCAACCCTCATAAATCATTTTCAAAACCTTTTGGGCCTCTAATAGAGTGTAAGACCCAACCCCCTTTTAACCAAAACAATTTTGGGCCTCAGATATTGTATAAGCCCCTTTGCGTTAAAAGAAAATCTCGGTGCGATCGCCATTTCAAACGAAAAATCATCTGGGCCTACCCTTGTGTTATAAGCCCCACTCTTTTTCTTTAAACCTTTTGGGCCTCTTGAGAGAGTGTAAGACCCAAATCTCCTTGTACAGAAAACAATTTTTGGGCCACAGTCACTTGTATAAGTCCCTCTGTACAAATTCAAACAGTGCGCTCACTAAAAAAACCCTGGGCCTCTCCTTGAGCTGTAAGCCCCAAAATCTCTCTTTTTCAAATCACTTTCTCCTTTAATTTTGAATATACTGTTGTTTTCAATCTTTCTTTGTTGAACAACTAACCAAACAGCATGGAAGCTCTACAACCGAGTAAGTGGTTATTGCTTTCATTTACCGCTTTCATATACATATAACTGTATTGTGGGGCTGTTTCACTGTAAGTCTTCTTTCATAAACTCATATCAATTGTGTAATAATAGTATAGATATTTAGAGTTTCCCCGGCAACTACGTCTAGAACTAGGTGACGCCGTTTCGTTCGTTCGTAGAAATAGACACCTAGATCCCCAATAGGATCACCAGATACAGTCTTTTCTTCGGCTGTCCTCATTAGGAATTGTCAAGAAACTCTACTCCCCAAGATGAATGTATTCTCCGTGAATGGCATCTTTGAGTTTCTTCCAAATTCTCAAACTTTCCTGACTTGATCTATTCCTTGTGAATAGCTTGCCTTGAATTTCTCGGGGTTTGGGGACCCATGGGCTTCTTAAAAGCATCGGCCTCCTCTTGGGCATCGTACAAGGACCCACAGGCTTCCTAAAAGCAACCCCGCCTCCTCTTGGGCTTAGTGCAAGGACCCGCCGGCTTCTTAGAAGTATTCACAGCCTCCTCTTAGGCTTCGTATAATGATCTCTTCCTCCGGGAATGATAGCCTCCTCTTGGGCTTAGTACAAGGACCTCTCGACTTCTTAAAAGTTTCCAGCCTCCTCTTGGGCTTCATACAAATTGTCCCGACGACTTCCTAGAGGTATAGGAACAGAACTTAGTCATCTGCATAGAACACTCCTTTCAAAGAGTCTACTACTGTTTCTCAAAGCATAGTACAAAAGATGAAACTCTAGACTTGGACAGTCTAATTTCCTTGAGTCCCAAAGACATTCTCAAGCACCCTTCAAGAATAGGAAGGAACCCCGCAGACTCGGACAGTCTCAGTACCCTTCAGATTTCCCGCTTCCTTAAAGAACAGGAATAACCCGGATCCTTGAATCAAATCCTTGAGTACAGCATTGCTCATATAAGAACTGATTTTCTCTTTCAAAATCAGTATACTGGACCTGTCACTCAACTGAAACAGTTACCATAGCCTCTCTCTTGGGCCTTATACAATGATCCTCCCCAGCGGAGTCAAACAACGTTTAGCCTCTCTCTCGGGCTTTGTACGAGACACATAAGAGACTCCCTCGTTGAGTCAATTACCCCTTTCACCTCCATCTCGGGCTTCATACGAGATACTAAAAGGTTCTTATTGAGCCAAACAAATTTTAGCCCCCATCTTGGGCTTCGTTCGAGATACAAAAACTCTCTTGTTGAGTCAAAACAAATAGCCTCTATCCCGGGCTTTATACGAGATACCAAAAGATTCCCTCGTTGAGTCAAAACCTTTTAGCCTCTCTCTCGCGCTTTGTACGAGACATACATTAGCCTCCTCTTAGGCTTTGTATAAGAAAACCACTGGCTGATCCAATCAACCTTTTAGCGTCAAAGCTGTACCTCGTTCACAGTACACAAACATCAACAACTCCTTTCCTTTCATCTAATCGCTGTAAGCGGCAAGCCTCTGGATCATCTACATCCATGCCACTGTCCCTCTTTTAGCATGAGAAATTCCTAAGGAAAGATGGCATTGCTCTACACTGAGTTAAAGTCTTCTCCTTCAGGTTAAAACCCCCTATAAAGGAAATTATGGCATTGCTAGGATCCGCGTATCCCGGTTAAAGTAATCCTCCCTTTATCGCCAGTCACCCAACAGTTGTGACACAACCCCCTCTTTAGAGATGACAAATTCTCTCTAAAGCTAAGACCTTTTAGCTTCACATCTTGGGCTTTAAACAAGATACAAACCACCTTTCGCTTCACGTCTTGGGCTTTGAACAAGACACCAAAAACAACCATTTCCTCCCATAGAATAGGAGGAACTACGAACGCTCTGATTTCTCTGTTTCGGTAAACGGGAATACGTAGGCATAAGATTGAAAGAAAAAATCTTAGCGAGCGCACTAAACAAAAAACCAAAAATCCCATACTCTCACATCAAAAAGCATCAGTTCTAACATCCTAATCCTTGTTCCCCGCCAGAAACATTCTGTCAAAATAAAAAGAGAGAAAACAGTATTGGCGAAAATACAAATAACCAGTACAAAGGCCCCCCCACATTGATAGCATTCGTAACCGAACAGACCGCTGTTTAAACTCAGTATGTAAAACAGGGTTAATTGGAGACATCTATTTCCCTTCCTTATTCAGCTCACAATAGGATAAAAAATGAATCGACCTGTAGTTAAAACTCAACCGCAGAGAGCGACCAGCGCTTAAGAACCGCGTCCAAAATCGTTCGCTACAGAAAAATGGCGCCCACCGTGGGGCCTTTCAAAATTAAATCTAGGCACGGTCGTCCCCATTTTGTCACAGAAAAATGGCGCCCACCGTGGGGCCTTTCTTTGTTTTTCTTTCTTTCTCTTCTCTTGTGTGAATACCACAGATTGGGGATTCCGCCGGGGAACCCATTTTCTGTCAGGAACTTAGGATCCATAGCTTTAAAAGGTCTAGGATGTTTAGGACAAATATATATACTGCTTTTCCTAATTGTTATACGTGTTTATTTTTCTGCTAATGGAAATGCGGGTGATGCCGTATGTGGAAAGATTGAGTATACACTTAAGATAAGTGATGGCGACGAGGTCGACCATCAACCTCAGTGGAGGTTGACCAATGCAACCCATTCTCTCACCTAGACAATGGGCCGATTGTTAAGTCTGAGAAGCTGAGGAGCCAAACCCTTTCGTAGTGCGAAAACTATCGGGAATAGTTGTTACGCGATACTACCCTCATTTGAGGCTGGTGATCTATTCTCTGTGAATGGCACTTACTCTAAGATTTCTCTACAACTCGCTGGCGATCCGCTTGTTGTTTTGCTTTCGTGGGAGGAGCTGATGATAATGAGTACAGGTACAAAAATCACCCTAGTATAAACCTTTGGGGATGGGTAGAGCCTTGACTTCATGACAACGACCCTTTGACCCCATCTTTTTTCTATGTTTTTGTGTGCTGCATTCATGCATTCATTTAAAAAACATTAAAACATTAAAAAAAATTTCTCTTCTAGTCTCTCTGTTTTTCAAATTAAACTGAGATGGTGATTGCAAATATCAGAGAAAAGGATTGCACTAATGGATTTCGGTAGAAGGAGAACTCATAGTTACACCTTCAAGGTTCCAAAGCTAGAGGATTTGAGAAGGTTAACGAGGATGATCACTAACCCTGAGGATTTCAGATCCAAACACGGAGGTCTGCTACCATTGTTAAAAGTCCATGTGATTGAGGGAATCATGGATGCGCTCATTCAGTTTTATGATCCAGTTTATCACTGTTTCACATTCCCAGATTACCAGCTCGCACCAACGCTGGAGGAGTTTTCTCATCTGATTGATTTACATATCACTGATCGAGCTCCATTTTCTGGACTGGAAGAAATTCCAAAGAATCAGACCATTGCAAGAGCAATTCATTTGGACGAGTCTGAGGTCAGGACTCACATAACTACCAAGGGTGGCATCCAAGGTTTGCCAGCCCAGTTCTTGACAAAGAAAGCCCTGTATTTTGCCAGTATAGGAAACGTGACTACTTTTGAAAGCATCTTTGTCTTGCTCGCCTACGGGTTATTTTTGTTTCCCAACATCAATAACTTCGTCGACATTAACTCCATTAAGGTTTTTCTCATTGGAAACCCTGTGCCAACTTTGCTCGCAGATGCGTATCATTCTGTACACTTGGGAAATTTGTACAGCGGAGGGGAGATCACATGCTGTGTACCTCTGCTTTACAAATTGTTTATCTCTCACTTGCCCAAGTCTGCTGCTTTTTGGGATTGTAAGAGTGCCTTACGTTGGTCACAGAAGAGCATGTCTCTTACCAACTCTGATATAGATTAGTGTAATAGGATTTATGATGGAATCCGAATCATTAATCATTGTGGAAATTTCCCCAACGTACCCCTTATAGAAACTAAGGGGGGAATCAACTACCATCTAGTTCTCGTTTATCGTCAATTTGGATACCCAATGAGACACGTCCCACGGAGTGTTCATCTGGAAGGTCTTTTCTTCAAGGAAGGAGAAAATGACAGAGCACTAAAAATGGAAATAGTCCAAGCCTGGAAGCATGTTCATAATAAAGGACGAGAGTCTCTAGGAAAACCGAACTGTGTCTCGGTGGAGCCTTATCTCCACTGGGTGCAAACTAGAGCTCTCAAGCTAAAAATGCCTTATCCTCGTTACGGAATTCTTCCGCCGAGGGAATCTGTCATGTACTTCATGACGGAAACGGAAAAGCTTCAGGTTACTCTCAACAAAGTTCAAAAGGATAGAAGGTCTTGGAAGAACAAGTACCGCACCCTCAACGTAGAGTGCGTCAAAATGCAGCAATTACTGAGAGAAAAGGATGCTCTGATTGAAATTTTGGAGCAACATGCTGTAGAGAATCAAGATGACCAAAGGAATTTGCTCACTCCTTTCACTTGGCAAAGGAATAACAACCCGACAACGGCCCAAGAGCCCCGGTCGAAGAAAAGTAAGATATCAGAATCAGCACCCGATTTCTCTTCAGAGAGGACTCGGGACCCATTAGCTTAGGTTTCTGTTTCTGCACCTTGTAATCTACTCTATTTCCATTTCTGTAATCCTTTGAATTCAATAAAAAGGGGTTTCCCCACTGTTTGATATTTGCAATCTAATTGTCAAAGTTTATTTTGATTAAACCAAAAAACAATTAATATAATCATTGCATTCATCATTCTCACATCGCGTATTCTTTTTCCCTACGAATCTCACGTTTGTGTCTCGGTTCTAGAGTCAAACTGTCTCATTCGTATAATACTCGGGTCAATCGTCAGAAAAAGATGGATGATCTTGAGGAAGAAAACAGAGAGTTGAAGGAAGAGATCGATGCTTTGAGAGAGGATATGAGAAAGCTTCGTAACGACATGCAAGCCATGGTAGAAGCTCAGCTACAAAGAACTGTGATCTCAGAGATCACCTCAACGCCCATAGTAGAGAAGTATGATCCTAGGTATCAAATACCGAAAGATCGTCCTTGGGGAATGCCTGTTAACTATATCTCGGAAGGATATGTTCCGCCGATCACTGAAGATCAGGGAATCACAACAGAAGCCGTCGGGCCTGAAGGTTACAAACTTCGGGAAAGAGAAGATGCCAGGGGCATACTGAAGACTCCTGAAGGTTACAAACTTTGGGAAACGCCAAGATTTACTGTCGTAGTCACGGTACCACCCCCTGTGGTGCATACTGTCCCGGAAGGACAGATACCTTCTGGTAAAAAGGAAACTATGTTTGACCGAATAGATGAATTCCAGAAGCAGTTTCTGGAAATGCAGAAGGAGCTGCAAGCTATTCGCGGTCAGGATCTATTTGGAAAGGACGCCGCAGACCTCTGCTTGGTCCCCAATGTGAAGGTCCCGCACAAATTTCAAGTGCCCGACTTTGAAAAATACAAGGGTAACTCTTACCCTCAGAGCCATCTGGTGATGTACGCTCGGCGGATGTCAGCTCAGACGGAAAATCAGGACCTACTGATTCACTACTTCCAGGATAGTTTAACCGGTGCCGCATTAAAATGGTACATGGGTTTAAACCGTACTACGATCAGTACATTCAGAGATCTTGGTACTGCCTTCGTTCAACAATACAAATATAATTTGGACATGGCACCCGGCAGAGATCAACTCAGATCGATGTCACAAAAGGATAAGGAAACCTTTAAGGAGTATGCTCAGAGATGGCGTGAAATTGCCGCTCAAATTTGTCCACCTCTTGAGGAAAAAGAGATGACAAAGATCTTCTTAAAAACCCTAAGCTCATTTTACTATGACCGAATGGTTGCCAGTGCACCCAGTGACTTCACCGAGATGGTGGGCATGGGCGTACGTATTGAGGAAGCCGTCTGAGAAGGACGTTTGGTAAAAGACACTGGATCGACGAGCGGTACTAAAAAATACGGTAGTGCTCTCCCTAAGAAAAAAGAGCAAGATAGTGGGAATATCTCTCTCGGAAAGCAAAGGCGACGTTATCAACCAGTAGCAGCTGTGACTCCTGCTATCGGCCCCGCGCCTATTCCTACGTATCAACCTCAGGTTGCACAGAGCCAACCTAATCAGCAAAGGACACAACAGCCTCTTCAGCAGGCTCATCCTCCATATAACAACAACCGTACAACACAACCATCAGGGTTTGATCCTATACCCATGTTGTATGCAGAACTATTTCCATTACTACTGGCTAAGGGGCACATTCAGACTAAGTCTCCTCTTACAGTACCGGAAAATCCGCCTTTCTGGTTTAAGGTGGATCAAACTTGCCCTTATCATCAAGGAGGATCAGGGCATAACATAGAGACTTGTCTCAATTTCAAGTCCGACGTACAAATATTTGTTAGGAGCGGGGTCTTATCTTTTAAAGATACGAATCCGAATGTTCTCACGAACCCGCTGCCTCAACATGAGAAAGCTGCAGTCAATTTTATAGAAGGAGAGACTAACGACGTCTATCAAATTCACGATGTACTCTTATTGAAAACCAATCTGGTCAAGATGCATTGTAGACAGAGTGGATATGGCCATGTGCCACCTCATAATTATCACCAGTGTGATATCTGCTCTAAAAACAATCAGGGATGTTCTGTGGTGCAAACAGCTCTACAGGAACAAATGGATCTCGGATGGATCCAAGAGCACCGAGTTCGTGGAGTTAACATGGTCTACACGAATTCCGACGTCATTCAGAACCGCGATATCCGTGTAATGAATGTTAACTTGGTGGCGATGCACTCAAAGCAAAGCCAGTATCATAATCTGCCACGGCATGATTACAGTTCCTGTCTGACTTGCTCGGTAAACAAACAGGGATGCTCTTTCATACAGGAGGCCCTCCAGGGTCAAATGGATCTTGGATGGATCCAAGACTACCATGATAGGAATTCTTATCAGATCAACATGGTTCAGATCTTTGATATTCGCGTGATGAATACTAACCTGGTAGAGTTACATGCTGAGCAGGTCCGACTCGGATTCTTAATATCACATGACTATCAAAGCTGTAAAGCGGGTTGCGAAAACGATCGAGGTTGTACCCTTGTCCAGGAGGCACTTCAGCACTTGTTAAATCACTGGTGGATGCCAATCTATATGGATGAAGATACTCACCAAATTAGTATCAGTAACAGAAACCCCACTCGGCGTCAGAGTCACGATGTCCGATCTGTGGAAGCTAACCTAGTGAGGTTACATTGTATTCAAAGTGGGCGTGGCCAGGTGCCACCACAAAATTATGAACGTTGTGGCGTCTATTTGAAAAGTAACCAAGGGTGTTACCTTGTGAGAGCAGCTCTTTAGGGTCAGGTGGATCGTGGAGAAATTCGTCCATATCCGGGTTCTGGACCCATCAACTGGACGCCGAACTACCTTGCCGATCAAGTTGAGGATGTTGTCGCAATCTCTGGTCATCATAAGACCAGGGATGTTTTTTCCATTATCCCTCTACTTGACGAATCTAAAGTTCCCAACCGGGAACGGATCGAGATTGCTTACGATGGTCAGAAAAATCAAAAGATTCCTGTAGTCATCTATCTGCCGGGACCATTACCGTATGAATCAACTAAGGAAATCCCTTACAAATACAGTGCAATTACAATTGAAAATGGAAAGGAAATTCCATTACCCTCCGTCGTGAATATTGCGGACATCAGTCGTGTAACACGGAGTGGTAGAATCTTCAACCGAGGAGTTGGAGAACCTAACAAGGAAAAGGAACTTCAGACGGAAACTCCTGATCCATCAGTCGGTCAATCCAGTAATCCCGACCTTTCGAAAAATGATGATGAGATGCTGAAGCTCATCCAAAGGAGTGAATATAACATTGCTGATCAGTTGTTACAGACTCCTTCAAAGATCTCGGTGTTATCACTATTACTCAGTTCAGAAGCCCACAGGGAGGCTCTACAGAAAGTCTTAAAGCAAGCCTTTGTGGAACATGATGTAACAATCAGACAGTTCGATAGCATTGTCTCTAACATCACTTCCTGCAATAATTTGGGATTTAGTGATGAGGAATTACCTGAAGAGGGTCTCCGTCATAACATGGCGCTCAATATTACAGTTAACTGCCAAGACGATGCTTTAGCCAGTGTACTGGTAGACACAGGGTCAGCCCTGAATGTTATGCCGAAGTCCACTTTGATGCAATTATCATTCAAAGGCCCTCCGATGAGAATCAGCGAGGTCGTCGTCAAAGCGTTCGACGGATCCAGAAAAATAGTTATCGGCGAAGTTGATCTTCCCATAACTATTGGTCCTCACACTTTCCAAGTCACTTTCCAGGTCATGGACATCTGGGCAACGTACAATTGTTTATTAGGAAGACCTTGTATACATCAGGCTGGAGCGGTTACTTCAACCCTCCACCAAAAGCTAAAGTTCGTTCTGAACGACCAACTTGTCACAGTCTGTGGAGAACAGGCCTTGCTCGTGAGTAACTTATCATTATCTACTTGTGTAGAACCCGAGGTGGTTATTGGAACTCAGTTCCAAGGACTGTCGGTAAGCAAGAACAATCAGTTCAGAGGAGGAACCTAAATTTCCTCATACAATGATGCTATTAAAGCGGTCAAGAGTACCGATACAACAGGATAGGGACAGCTTGTCATTCCTACTGACAATAAAACAAAGAAGGGTCTTGGTTTTTCTACAACCTGTACCCAGACAGCTGCCAACGATGAAAGTCTTCATCCCCTTCAAAACTTGAAACGATGGAGTTTTGTTTTATAGGGCTGTAGTTTCAAGAATCGACTTGTTCATTAATAAAATAACGTCGTTCTGTAATTTACGCATTAATTGTTGTTTTCTCTTTTTGCATTTTCAGAAAATGGTAATCCTAAAAAACAATTCAAATAAAAACAAGCAGTAAAATGAAATACTGCACACACTTGCATTTTCTCTATCTCTTTTAAACACGAATCATCACGTCATGCAGATTGCTTGTTTTAAACCCAGTTGAAACATACGATCCGATGCCTTCTCCCAACTTTGAGTTCATGGTATTCGAGGCTGAAGAAGAAAATGACAACGAAATTCCAGAAGAGATCTCCCGATTACTCAGACAAGAGGAAAGGTCTATTGAACCTCACAAAGAGCCGTTGGAAATGGTAAACTTGGGTTAAGAACAAGAGAGAAAAGAAATCAGGATTGGGGCACTGCTCAGTCCAACTGTCAAAGAGAGTTTGATAAAGCTTCTCAAAGAATTCCCCGATGTATTCGCTTGGTCCTATCAGGACATGCCAGGGTTGGATACCAGCATCGTGGAACATCACTTACCGTTGAGATCGGAATGTTCGCCAGTAAAGCAAAGGTTGAGACGCACTCACCCGGACATGGCCATCAAAATCAAAGAGGAGGTGCAGAAACAGATTGACGCGGGTTTCCTCGCTACGTCAGAATATCCTCAATGGTTAGCCAACATCGTACGCGTTCCCAAAAAGGACGGAAAGGTCAGAATGTGTGTTGATTACAGGGATCTGAACAAGGAAATTCCAAAGGACGACTTTCCTTTAACACACATTGACATGCTGGTAGACAGTACAGCAAAGTTCAAAGTTTTCTCCTTCATGGATGGATTCTCGGGCTATAACCAGATCAAAATGGCGCCGAAAGACATGCAGAAAACTTCGTTCATTACCCCATGGGGCACCTTTTGTTACAAGGTAATGTCGTTCGCTTTGAAAAACGACGGGGCAACCTATCAAAGGGCCATGACTACTTTGTTTCATGACATGATACACAAAGAAATCGAGGTGTATGTCGATGATATGATTGCAAAATAAAAAACAGAGAGTGAGCACGTTGAACATCTATCAAAATTGTTCGAACGTCAAAGAAAATTCAAGCTCTGCTTGAATCCCAACAAGTGCACCTTCGGTGTCCGTTCAGGGAAACTACTAGGGTTCATCGTCAGCCAGAAAGGAGTTGAGGTTGATCCTGACAAGGTCAAGGCCATTCAAGAAATGCCTTCTCCGAAAACTGAAAAACAAGTTAGAGGATTCCTGGGACATTTGAACTACATCTCCAGATTCATATTCCTTATGACAGCGACATGCGCGCCGATTTTCAAATTACTTAAAAAGAACCAGGATTGCGTTTGGTCAGAAGACTGCCAAACCGCCTTCGACAGTATCAAGGAATATCTGTTGAATCCTCCGATTATATCAACTCCAGTGGAAGGAAGACCACTGATCATTTACCTCATAGTCTTGGAAGACTCAATGGGGTGTGTACTTGGCCAACAAGACGAAACCAAATGGAAAGAGTCTGCCATTTACTATCTAAGCAAGAAGTTCACCGACTGTGAAACTCGGTACACGATGCTTGAGAAAACTTGCCGCGCTTTGGCTTGGGCAGCCAAACGTCTTCGCCAGTACATGATTCGTCACACTACTTGGTTGGTCTCCGAGATGGATCCAATTAAGTACGCATTTGAAAAGCCTGCTCTCACGGGAAGAATTGCCCGTTGGCAGATGTTGTTATCAGAATATGACATAGAGTACCATGCTCAAAAAGCCGTTAAGGGAAGTATTTTAGCCGATCATTTGGTTCATCAACCGATTGACAATCAAGAATCAATCGGGTTTGACTTCCCAGATAAAGATGTTCTGTATCTAAAGATGAAAGATTGCGATGAACCATTACCCAGTGAAGGGCCAGAACCAGGTTCCCAATGGGGACTTATCTTTGACGGAGCAGTTAATCATTACGGAAACGGAATTGGGGCAATCATTGTTACCCCTCAGGGTACCCACATTCCTTTCACCGCTCGACTTACGTTCAAATGTACGAACAACGAGGTCGAATACGAAGCTTGTATTATGGGTCTCGAGGAAGCAATTGATTTAAGGATCAAAAACTTGGACGTATACGGCGATTCAGCCTTAGTTATCAATCAGATAAAAGGAGATTGGAACACATACCAATCAGGATTGATTCCTTACAAAGACTATGCAAGAAGGTTGCTACCTTTCTTCGATAGAGTTGAGTTTCATCATATCCCTCGTGAGGAGAATCACATGGCTGATGCTTTAGCCACTCTGTCTTCCATGATTAGTGTAGGTCAATGGAACGACTTACCTAAGATCGACATAATGTGCCTTGAACGGCCAGCTTACATCTTCACGATTGAAGCAGTCATAGACCACAAACCTTGGTATCACGATATCAAATGCTTCCTTCAGAAACAAGAGTACCCACCTGGGGCACTCAGAAAAGACAGAAAAACCCTCAGAAGATTGGCTGGAAACTTCTTCCTGAGCGGTGACACTCTCTATAAGAGAAATTTTGACTTGGTCTTGCTCCGATGCATGGACAGACCAGAAGCAGACATGCTTATGAAAGAAATTCATGAAGGATCCTTTGGCACTCATGCCAATGGACACACAATGGCGAGAAAAATTCTCAGAGCAGGGTATTATTGGTTGACAATGGAATCCGACTGCTACAAGTACATGAGGAGGTGTCACAAGTGTCAGATATACTCCGACAAAATTCATGTACCGCCATCGTATCTCAAAGTTCTCTCTTCCCCATGGCCATTTTCCATATGGGGAATCGACATGATTGGCTTGATTGAGCCCAAGGCTTCAAACGGACATCGGTTCATCCTAGTAGCCATTGACTATTTCACCAAGTGGGTCGAGGCAGCGTCATTCGCTAATGTAACCCGACAAGTGGTGGTCCGATTTATCAAAAACAATATCATCTGCCGTTATGGTGTTCCAAGCGAGATCATTACTGATAATGGATCTAACTTGAACAACAAGATGATGAAAGAGTTGTGCGCAGAGTTCAAGATCGAACACCATAACTCATCTCCCTACCGACCCAAGATGAATGGAGCGGTAGAAGCGGCTAACAAGAACATCAAGAAGATCGTTCAAAAGATGGTTGTAACCTACAAAGACTGGCACGAGATGCTACCCTTTGCTCTTCACGGTTATCGCACGTCTGTCCGCACTTCAACAGGGGCTACCCCTTTCTCTCTAGTGTATGGCATGGAAGCAGTGCTCCCCATTGAAGTAGAGATCCCATCAATCCGGGTATTGATGGAAGCTAAGCTTTCAGAAGCTGAATGGTGTCAAAACCAACACGACGAACTGAATCTGATCGAAGAGAAACGAATTGCGGCACTATGCCATGGTCAGTTGTATCAGCAGAGAATGAAGAGGGCGTTCGACAAAAAGGTCCGACCTCGCGTCTTCAGAAAAGGAGACCTCTTGCTCAAAAAGATACAATCATTTCTCACTGATTCTCGGGGCATGTGGACCCCAAATTACGATAGCCCCTATGTGGTCACGAAAGCTTTCTCAGGCGGCGCCTTGAGACTTGCAACCATGGACGGAGAGGAATTTTCCTACCCCACGAATGTTCATGTAGTCAAGAAATACTTCGCCTAAACTAAAAAAAAAACGTCTCGTTGGATTGAAAACCCGAAAGGGCGGTCCAGGCAAAAGTTAGAGACATGAAAAAAAATCATCCCGGTGGATTGGAAACATCACAGTACAATCCAGGCAAAAATTAGGGATAATGGCAAGTAACTATGTTCAACAGAGGCAAGTCCCTCAGCAATAGTTACATCATCCATCGGAGAAAAACTCCAGTCAAGGTCATCTTCGACAGAAGCTCAGGATGTCCCGAATTCAAAGTTGGTAGAAGAATAGTGGTCGTTATGTTTCAACGTAGCCTTTTTCCCTGTAAATTACCATTTTCAAACTTTGTAAATGCTCAATGGAATCACGCGTTTGGCTGATCTCCATCTTATCAATAAAATTTGAGCCCTTGTGCTTTTGTTTGTACTTCTTATTTGTTTTAGCTTTACAGAACGACGTTGTTAACATGATTAACGATTCTTGAAATAAAACAAAAATGAATTTACTTGTTAAAACTTTTTCTGCTTTTTAATAAAGACGGCAATTTCTTTTGACTGTTGAACATCAGAAGAACCTCGGTCGCTTCTCCAGAAGTAAGCGAGCCTCAAAGTGCAGAATCAAAGTACTCCTTCTAGGCCAGTGCGCCTGAGCGAAGGATCAACTGTATGAGATGCGGCTTTCGCATCTGATACCCTCGGCCGAGTTCTCATCTCCTAAGCCCGACCAACGGTAGCTCCCAACAAGGACTATCTCTCCTAATCAAGGTGGAATTGCTATTCTGAACCAACGGTACTTCTTCGCCCCGCGATGGCCGAGTATTCAATCGTGTTCACCTGTCAGTTTGTATGTCGCGTCAGTTTTGTCAGCATATACATACATACATCATGCATTATTGATTTGCATTCACATTTCATATTGCATCACTATCACTCTAGTCAGTCTTATCCCCTAGTGATAGAAGTTCTCTCAATCGAGTCGTCAGTTCTTTCCTCGTCAGGAAACGCTGTGTCTGAACTACCTCTCTCCTCCAGTTTATTTCTGAAAGGAAAACGGTCCTTGACCACTTTGATAACTTGAACCTCTGAAACACCAGAGGAACCTTCAGTCAACATCACTCTTCACCATTGAAGATGATATCCTTGCTTTCCCGGATTAAGGAAAATCCCCAGAGAAAGCCTCTTAAACGGAGATTCGGCAGTACATAAGTATTTCTCCGGAAATCCACTGATGAAAAGGTCATCAGCACCTCAAAATTGGACCCCGTCATATGGCATTTCTCTGGGAAGATCCCGAGGAAAGTATGATGTAAGATCCCACGCAGAAGCAGCCTCTCAAGAGACTCACTTTCCCCAGTAGAAACAAATGGCATCTCCAAACAGAGAAGTTTGTACAACTCTACAACTCAGATGACTGGGCTCCCCAGCAAGTCTGACCTCAAAAGTTTTTCCTTCAAATGGCATCTCCCCAGGAAAATTCGGCGAGAAGTTTGAGGAAAACCGCTACGCATAGCGTCCCTTGTCAAGAAAGTTTATTGACAAAAGAAACTTAGACCAGTTCCTTGGTAGGAAACCAGGATCGAGGGGAAGTTTACATCAGAAACTAAGACCAGTTCCTTGGTAGGAAACCAGGATCGAGGGGAAGTTTACATCAGAAACTAAGACCAGTTCCTTGGTAGGAAACCAGGATCGAGGGGAAGTTTGTATAAGAAACTGAGACCAACTCCTTGGCTGAAGACCAGGATCGAGGGGAAGTTTTTACCTTTTCTAAGCATCATTGCATAGCAAAAGAAGATGAATACGCAAGCTGCCATTCATAGCCATCAAAATTTCGGGTATTCCGATATTTAATCCTCTTGCACCCCAAATGCCTGAATACCTTCGTCATTCACACCTTCGGGTCAAGAAGATTAAATAGGGGCATCTGTCATACCCCAAATATTGACCACTAAGTTTTCCCATCATTGTGCAAATCATCATCACAATATGGAGAAACCATCATACTTCATCAGTCTCCCCAAAGAGGGGTGAGCATCCACTACAATCAAAATTAGGGTTTCAAGCCCTCTCTGAGTGCTTAGACAAAGGATCAATCAAGGAATGACATGATCTTCAACTTGTCTAACCTCTCAAACATTCACAATGGATCAAGAGGACTCCCACTTCAAGGATCAAGCACAAGGTTGCTCCCTTCTAGGTGGATCAAGCTTCAAGATCGACAATGTCACCAAATTAGGGTTTTGGTCGACCAGGGCCTCCATATGGAAATTTTTATCTGGGCATGAGCCAATGATTCAAAACATATCCTAATATATTCCATGAAACCTCATGGACCCAATCATCAAGTCAATTTTGCCTTAGGGGATGCATCCACCAAAAGGCAGGAATTAGGGTTTTTTGACCTAATTCACCCCTAAGTTGACTTTTAGGGCAAATCATGAGCCAAAACCTCAAGAGAGGGTTTGAGGGTCTCTAATGAACTATATTGATCCATTTGGAACAATGGATTAAGCCCAGAAGCTTGAGCAACAAGTCTCAATTTCATCTGCACCACAATTAGGGTTTTGCGGGAAAAGTCAACTGTAACTTTGACTTTTGACCAGGACATGCTCCCAAACCCTAAGACATGCCTCAATATACCCTATGAAACCCATGGAACATGTCCATAAAGTTTGATTTAGGTCAAGGACATGATTTCCTGAAGAATTGCACAGTTTGGAATTCATCTGATAAAAAGTCAACTGTGCACAAAAGTCAACTTTGACTTTTGAGATTTTCACTAAAATGGATTTTTAGCCCTAAAATGATGTTAATATATGATTTGAATCATCATTCATCAAGAAAAATCAAGAAAAGTTAGATAACTTGAAAAAGGGGTAACCATAAAACTTAGAAATTTTTCTAAGTCATGAAAAAGTGTCACTAATGCACCAACTTTGGAGGACCATAACTCCTAAACCACAAGGCCATTGTGCCCCATTCAAAGATTGATTTGTAGATCACATTACCCTCTACAAAAACTTCATACTGACCTATGTCCAAATTCCTCATGGATTTTGAGTTGTGGAGTGATCAAAATCTAGAGAAAACACTTTGTTCCAACACTTAGTGAAAATTTCACTAAGTCAGATTTTGCCTTACTTTTTGCCAAATGTAGGGGGGTTTTTCACTTGGATTCAAAAAAGATCAAAACCAAACATGTTCAAACAGTTGTTGTGCTTTCCAAAATGGTCAAGAACATTACCAAATTCAACTTACACCATGAGATATGACATTGGCAAGTTGCCTTACTGAAATCTGTCAAAGGCAAGGCAGAATTTGCAATTTTGCTCGATTTACTGAAATCAGCCAAATTCAAATGCTCCTATCCACTTGGAAACATCTGAGGATTGATTCTAAAGGGGACAATCACTGAGCCAAGCCTCCAAAGTCCATGGAACAAGAAATAACATGTTGAACCTAGAATGGCCAAAATAGGGACAAGACTCCAAATTTGGATTGAAGCATTCAATGGAAGCATCAAGGTGGCATGGACTGAGCCATTCTCATCTGAAATTAGTCAAGACTTATCCAAGACCAAGGGAACCAAAGCTCTGTGCCCTAACCTCTAGTCAATGGCTAGAGGAGACTTGGATTTTCATTTGCCAACATTGGCCAAACCTACTTAGCAGTTGCCATTCACTATTGCTTGCAAAACAAACTTGCTCTACTATAAATAGAGCTCAATTGTGTTCAGTTTAAGTACACCAAAGGCCTTCAACACTTGCCTTTATCAAAATCTCTTTCTCTTGGCAAAAATGCCTTTCTTAGCAAGGTAGCTATCGGGTTTTGAGCTAGAGGGCAATTCCACTCAAACCAATCACTCACACACCTCATATACATCACATATGAGCTGATCAAACACTTAAACAACAACTGGAACACTGATTTCTCAGAATCACCAGTCAATTGCTCAAGGTTTTAACCAAAGTGCAGTTGAGATGCCATGAAGTGATCCAGCCAATTTCCATCAAGTCCAAGCATTCAAACATACTCCATAGCACCTAGGGAAGCTGTTCAGATCATCACAACACAACTGTAACACCTCCAACACAAATCACGATCACCAGCTGCAAGTGGTAAGCATGAGCTCTTCTAACTCTATGATCCATGCAATTTTTGCTGCACAATAATTTGGCCATATGTTCAGAATCATGCATGGAATGTTTTCCCTCAATTAATTGCTTTGTTTGAATCGTGTATAAAAAATCCTAGCCTTCATGCAGAAATTAGGGTTCTTGAGGTTTCTTCGGGATTTCATGTTTTATGTTTAATTTAAATGAAATTAAGTGTTATAGAGATGATCGTGAGGTTGAAACGAGTTGATTGGTATATGGATTGCATGATATGGTTAAGTATTCAGTGAGATTGGATGGAAAACGCAAATCTGGGAAACTCAGAACACGCGCGTGTTCTTGGTGTGTTCTTGGCGCCATTTTCAGAAATTTGAATATTTGAATTTTGTGATTTTGTTTAATTGATTCAAAATTTAATTTCTCTCTGAGTTTCAATGATTTTGAGTTGATTCTTTTTTTAATAATTCACAAAAATATTGAAATATTTGATTTTCCCAAAAAATCCCAAAAATATTATTTATTTCATATAATTGATATTTTTGCAAAGAATTAATGTTTTAATTGTTTTTAACATTTAAAATATTTTTTCCTTCTTGATTTAACAAAGATTAATGACTTCTAATTATTTTGTAGGTAAATACATGATTTTTGAAGCATTAATCCGAAGTCATAATTTGTTTCCCACATGTTAAACAATTTTTGATCATTTTAATTGAATTTTTATTCAATTAAAACACATTTTGAAAACAAATTAGGGTTTTTGGATTAATTCAACCCTCATAAATAATTTTCAAAACCTTTTGGGCCTCTAATAGAGTGTAAGACCCAACCCCCTTTTAACCAAAACAATTTTGGGCCTCAGATATTGTTTAAGCCCCTTTGCGTTAAAAGAAAATCTCGGCGCGATCGCCATTTCAAATGAAAAATCATCTGGGCCTACCCTCGTGTTATAAGCCCCACTCTTTTTCTTTAAACCTTTTGGGCCTCTTGAGAGAGTGTAAGACCCAAATCTCCTTGTACAGAAAACAATTTTTGGGCTACAGTCACTTGTATAAGTCCCTCTGTACAAATTCAAACAGTGCGCTCACTGATAAAACCTTGGGCCTCTCCTTGAGTTGTAAGCCACAAAATCTTTCTTTTTCAAATCACTTTCTCCTTTGATTTTGAATATACTGTTGTTTTCAATCTTTCTTTGTTGAACAACTAACCAAACAGCATGGAAGCTCTACAACCGAGTAAGTGGTTATTGCTTTCATTTACCGCTTTCATATACATATAACAGTATTGTGGGGTTGTTTCACTGTAAGTCTTCTTTCATAAACTCATATCAACTGTGTAATAATAGTATAGATATTTAGAGTTTCCCCGGCAACTACGTCTAGAACTAGGTGACGCCGTTTCGTTCGTTCGTAGAAATAGACACCTAGATCCCCAATAGGATCACCAGATACAGTCTTCTCTTCGGCTGTCCTCATTAGGAATTGTCAAGAAACTCTACTCCCCAAGATGAATGTATTCTCCGTGAATGGCATCTTTGAGTTTCTTCCAAATTCTCGAACTTTCTTGACTTGATATATTCCTTGTGAATAGCTTGCCTTGAATTTCTCGGGGTTTGGGGACCCACGGGCTTCTTAAAAGCATCGGCCTCCTCTTGGGCATCGTACAAGGACCCACAGGCTTCCTAAAAGCAACCACACCTCCTCTTGGGCTTAGTGCAAGGACCCGCCGGCTTCTTAGTAGTATTCACAGCCTCCTCTTAGGCTTCGTATAATGATCTCTTCCTCCCGGAATGATAGTCTCCTCTTGGGCTTAGTACAAGGACCTCTCGGCTTCTTAAAAGTTTCCAGCCTCCTCTTGGGCTTCATACAAATTGTCCCGACGACTTCCTAGAGGTATAGGAACAGAACTTAGTCACCTGCATAGAACACTCCTTTCAAAGAGTCTACTACTGTTTCTCAAAGCATAGTACAAAAGATGAAACTCTAGACTTGGACAGTCTAATTTCCTTGAGTCTCAAAGACATTCTCAAGCACCCTTCAAGAATAGGAAGGAACCCCGCAGACTTGGACAGTCTCAATACCCTTCGGATTTCCCGCTTCCTTAAAGAACATGAATAACCCGGATCCTTGAATCAAATACTTGAGTACAACATTGCTCATATAAGAACTAATTTTCTCTTTCAAAATCAGTATACTGGACCTGTCACTCAACTGAAACAGTTACCATAGCCTCTCTCTTGGGCTTTATACAATGATCCTCCCCAGCGGAGTCAAACAACGTTTAGCCTCTCTCTCGGGCTTTGTACGAGACACATAAGAGACTCCCTCGTTGAGTTAATTATCCCTTTCGCCTCCATCTCGGGCTTCATACGAAATACAAAAAGTTTCTTATTGAGCCAAACAAATTTTAGCCCCCATCTTGGGCTTCGTACGAGATACAAAAACTCTCTTGTTGAGTCAAAACAAATAGCCTCCATCTCGGGCTTTATACGAGATACCAAAAGATTCCCTCGGTAAATCAAAACCTTTTAGCCTCTCTCTCGGGCTTTGTACGAGACATACATTAGCCTCCTCTTAGGCTTTGTATAAGAAAACCACTGGCTGATCTAATAAACCTTTTAGCATCAAAGATGTACCTCGTTCACAGTACACAAACATCAATAACTCCTTTCCTTTCATCTAATCGCTGTAAGCGGCAAGCCTCTGGATCATCTACATCCATGCCACTGTCCCTCTTTTAGCATGAGAAATTCCTAAGGAAAGATGGAATTACTCTACACTGAGTTAAAGTTTTCTCCTTCAGGTTAAAACCCCCTATAAAGGAAATTATGGCATTGCTAGGATCCGCGTATCCCGGTTAAAGTAATCCTCCCTTTATCGCCAGTCACCCAACAGTTGTGACACAACCCCCTCTTTAGAGATGACAAATTCTCTCTAAAGCTGAGACCTTTTAGCTTCACATCTTGGGCTTTGAACAAGATACAAACCACCTTTCACTTCACATCTTGGGCTTTGAACAAGACACCAAAAACAACCATTTCCTTCCATAGAATAGGAGGAACTACGAACGCTCTGATTTCCCTGTTTCGGTAAACGGGAATACGTAGGCATAAGATTGAAAGAAAAAATCTTAGCGAGCGCACTAAACAAAAAACCAAAAATCCCATACTCTCACATCAAAAAGCATCAGTCCTAACATCCTAATCCTTGTTCCCCGCCAGAAACATTCTGTCAAAATAAAAAGAGAGAAAACAGTATTGGCGAAAATACAAATAACCAGTACAAAGGCCCCCCCAAATTGATAGCATTCGTAACCGAACAGACCGTTGTTTAAACTCAGTATGCAAAGCAGGGTTAATTGGAGACATCTATTTCCCTTCCTTATTCAGCTCCTAATAGGATAAAAAATGAATCGACCTGTAGTTAAAACTCAACCGCAGAGAGCGACCAGCGCTTAAGAACCGCGTCCAAAATCATTCGCTACACTAACCTATTCACACTCTCTTGTTGAGTATAAAAGACTCTCTTGTTGGGTCAAACCTGTTTAGCCTCCATCTCGGGCTTCGTACGAGATAAAAATCACTCTCTTATTGAGTATAAAAGACTCTCTTGTTGAGTCACTTCCCTCTCAGCCTCCATCTCGGGCTTCGTACGAGATACAAAATAACTCTCTTGTTGAGTATAAAAGAGTCTCTTGTTGAGTCAAAACCTTTTAGCCTCCGTCTTGGGCTTCGTACGAGACACATATAAAAGCACTCTCTTATTGAGTCAGTCACTTGTTAGCACTCTCTTGTTGAGTCAACCCCTTTTAGCCTCTCTCTCGGGCTTCGTACGAGACACATAAAAACACCTTCTTGTTGGGTCAATAGCCTCCTCTTAGGCTTTGTATAAGAAAACCCCGGTTGAGTCAATCAACCTTTTAGCATCAAAATCTGTGCCTTGCTCGCAGTATACAAACATCAACAACATCGTTTCCTTCATCTAAATTACTGTAAGCGGCCAGCCTCTAGATTAATTACATCCACGCCACTGTCCCTCTTTTAGCATGAGAAATTCCTAAGGAAAGATGGAATTGCTCTAAACTGAGTTAAAGTCTTCTCCTTCAGGTTAAAAATCCCCTATGAAGAAAATTATGGCATTGCTGGATTCACATATCCCAGTTAAAGTAATTCTCCTTTATAATCAGTCACCTAACATTTGTGACAAACAGACCAAATATCCCCCTTTAGGGATGACAAATTCTCTCTAAAGTCAAAACCCTTCAGCTTCACATCTTGGGATTTGAACAAGATACAAACCACATTTAGCTTCACGTCTTGGGCTTTGAATAAGACACCAAAGAAACCTTTTTTCCTCCCATAGAATAGGAGGAACTACGATCGCTCTGATTTCCCTGTTTCGTTAAACGAGAATACGTAGGCATAAGATTGGAAAAATCTTAGCGAGCATACTAATCAAAAACCCAAAACCCAGTATCTCCACCAAATCAACCCAAAAGCATTAAATCTAAACACATTAACATCTTACCTCACAAATAGTCCAGGCACTCTATTTTTTTTTTAACAAAATAACCTAAGAGAGACCCACAATCTTAATAGCATCTGTAAACACTACAAAAAAATAGTCATTTTGAGACACTTAGTTTGCGATAGTTGGAGTACAACCGTCGCAATATGCCATTTTATGAATTTTTGCGACAGTTCACACGACAGTTTTGACAACTGTCGCAATCATTTGGTTGGTTTTAGGCTACCAAGTAGTTAAATTTGTCCTCTAAAAAAGTAATTAAATTTATATAACCATACAAAATAACAATTGTCTTCTATTTAATTTTAAATTTTAAATAATTACTAATTTTTTATATTTTGGTATTTGACCCAAAACTTTTAATACATTATAAATATATATTTCACTTAATATTATATATTTCTTATAAAACAAACACCAAATAGTTTCTTATTTTAAAAATAATTATAATATAATTTTTAAATAGTTTATTTTTTTTATAATTTATAATATGCATATTTAAATAAACATAAAAAATATTACAATTAATAATTAAAATTTTTAGTTATAGAAGTAAAATTGTTTAGAAAAATATTATTAAACAACATAAATTATTTTATTAATGAAAATAAAAAATGTTAATTTAAAAATAATATATTAATTGATAATTAAAATCTTTTTGGTGAAAAAAGTACAGATGACACTTAATATTCATATCTTCGACGGTTAAGAATTCGACCTCGCTGAAATTCTGCGACCGTTCTCCACCATCCGTCGTGTTTTTCTTTATCAATCTTTCAATTCACTTTCAATTCACGTGGCTGATTTCTAATTTCTACCGCGCTTTCGTTTTCTTTTAGAATTGTAAACCCTTGTCATTTTTCCATCTAATTTGAAATCATATTCCATTTTTCTAAAATTGCAAAAAGTTCTTCTCCCACATCTCATATACAAAGAAACTCAGTGAAGGTACGCTTTATTTGTGTTTTTAAGTTTTTTTATTTCTCTGAAGAAATTTGTTTTGATTCGGGATTTAGGGTTTATTCGTTTTAATGCCCATAGAATCATTTATCGATTTTGTTTGTTTTGATTTTGGGATTTAGGTCTTGTCTCTTTTATTTCCATACTACTGGTTTGATGGGTACCAACTGTTTGATGAAATTCCTAAATAATTATTCATGTTTTTTTTTGCAGGTAGAGATTACTCAACGTAGTTTTATTGATAGAAATGTGAATCGGGTGAGCACAAAATGCTATAGTTGTGAATGAATTTCTTGGTAATAGCTGGAGAAAGGTAATTTGAATCAAATGGTTAAGAAATCATATGATAGACAATTCAATGAGATTTTTGTATAAGATGAATTTCCTTGAATATTGCAGGTAATTCAATGAGATTTTTGGATCAACTTAAGGATCTTCCTTCTAGCGGCGATGTTCAGATTCGTGATATTCCTACTTTTATGGATCTTGGTCTTAATCCATCTACCACAATGTCACAGGTGTTTTTCTTTTTAGTTTAGTAATTCATTGATTTTATATTCGACTTGTTGTTTCTTTGATGCTGCATTGACTCGTTCTATAATGGTTTTGCTGTAAATCTCATGTTTTTATGGTTATTTATGTTTTGCTTCGACACGAGTTAATAATTTCAGAAAATGAATTAATTGAATGTAAATCATGTGTGTCATTTGAATGGTTGATGTAAAGTAGTTGGATAACATTATCGAGTAACAAGTATTTAGATATATTAAGGAAAAGGCGATCGAGGAACCCAAACAACCATTTCCTTGTTCCATTTACAAATATCTCCGTGACATTTACAAATATCTCCGTGACAGAGATGGATGAGAACAAGAGGCCATTAGGGAATTACATTGGAACAGTTCAGAAAAGGATGACAAATGATATGCGTGAAATTCTGATTGATTATTTAGTGGAGGTCACTGAGGAATTCAAGCTTATTTCCGATACTCTTTATATCGGTGTTTCTTGCATCGATTGTTTCCTCTCTATTCGTCCTCTCCACAAAAACTACCTCCAGCTTCTCAGCATTACTGCCATCCTCATTGCCTCGTAATCATCTCCTCCTATCTGTTTTTCATATATATCTTTTTCTTCGGCTACTCATCATGACCGGAATAATTTTAATTCATTCTAATTTTTTATCAGCCGATTGTCTTTTATTTCTGTGTAATTCTTATTACTTGAATATTTAACAAACAGGAAGCAAGCAGATATATGTTCTCCACCGGAGGAACGGTTGTGCTTTATGACAGATAATACTTACACCGTCTCCGAGGTTATACAGATGGAGAAAGATGTCCTTGCATGTTTGAATTTTGATTTATGCTATCCCACCTCTAGAAATTTTCTCAGGTGACTGACTAGTATATTTCATTTGGTTCTTCATTTTTTACATATTGACTAACTTCACAATTCCTGTTTCCTACAGAATTTTCGTCGGAATTTTTCACAGTCACACTAATTCTCTGGTATGTTTTTTTAATATTTTATCTTCACTTTAGAATGCATGTTAAGAATGATTTAGATATGCCCGTCACATTGTTATTGGAGAGGTGTCAGGTTTTGTGTTTGAATAACAGGACTTGTATGTATTTTACAACTGATTTTATTTATTTTTTGTTGTTCTAGCGTTGCACCAAGCCTTTCGATTACTTGGTCTCTAAGAAATATGACCAGCAAATGGAATTCTTGGCTTGTTATCTTCTTGAGTTATGCCTATTATCATCAAAATGCATCAAGTTTATACTTGAACCAAAGGATCACCCTTGGGTACGAATTAATGTTGCAATTCACTTTTATTATTGTTCTAACTGTGTTTTATTAAATGTAATTCAATTATACATTAAATGTTAGACACCTTAGTTAAATGTCCTATGGATGACCCTTATCCTGTGATGTATAAAACCATCTCAGATGTTCTTATGTTCCACAATGGTCCAACACACAAGTTTTCTGTTTGCATATATGATGATTTCGATTTCGAGATCAACACGGAAAATATCAATTTGTGGATTCCTTTTATGTCAAGGGACATTAAACATCTCAAGCTTGTGAGCTACTGTACTGTTAAAGATCAAATGCCTGATATTCTCTTCTCTTGTAAGGAATTGACTTACTTTAAATTTAGCTCATTTAACTTGTCAATTCCACCTAATTTCTGCGGCTTTAAAAAGTTGCTTGAACTACACTTATTTATGGTTACGTTCGAGTCTGGTGCACTTGAGAGTCTTATGGCTGGTTGTCCGTTTCTTGAAAAGCTTAGCATTGAACAATGTACTGCTTGTGATTATCTTGACATATCTTCTCTTTCTCTCAAAGTCTTAGTGCTGAGATGGATCGGTACAAAGTCAATTTGTCTCGAGAAAGCAAATAATCTGATTGATTTTACACTCACGACAGATAGGGGCAGAGGTTTTATCAAAAGCTTGCCAAAAATTAAGAGGTTTTCACTGACCAATTGGGGAAAGGTTAGAAAACTTCACTAGTTGTAGTATTTTCATTTCTGTTCAGTTGGCCTCACAGTATGATATTTTAAAGACTATCTTACTCTTTTATGGTATATATTGATTGATGGTGTAATCCAATATTTGTATTGAAATTTGTGTTATTGCTACTTCTAAGCGTGTACAAATAATCTCATAGATTTGTTATTTGTATGCATAGTATGAAGACATCATTCCTCCCATGCTTCGAACAAGCTCGTTCAGCTCTTTAGAGTATCTAAAATTGGATGGCTTAAATTTTAAGGAAAGAGGACAACTTTTGCATATTGTTAGTATACTCAAAAATGCTCCTAGTTGATTGAACTTTGATATAGAGGAGGTGAACACGAAAACCTATGCTTCTTAGCTTGTTTCTTATTATTGTATTTTGACTCTTTAAATTTTATACTTCAGATTTACGATGTTAACACCACACAAATGACGGACCATTCAAAGGAGTTAGAATGTTGTAGTTCTTGCCCTAAACTTCAGACAGTGAAAATCTATGGAGGTAGCTCGCAGCATACAACGAGTTTGATAAAGTTCATACTTGTAAATTCTCCTTTAAAGACTCTTACTTTTGGTTGTATTTTAATGAAATTAGATGCGTTGTTAAAAATTTCACAAGACTTGTTACTGATGGAACGAGCATCACCAAGAGCACATGTTAGTTTCCGTCATTGATAAAAACTCTTATGTGGTGATATATTGTGCGTAAAGACAAACACAAGTTATGATAAGGGAATGAGAGTATTTGGGGATTTGGTGATAGTGGATGTATCCTTTGATTTAAGGAACTTGTACTGATGTAGTTAAATGGTACTACTTGTGTGGTGAAGAGTCTGGTTGCACTATGGACCGTTGTTTATTTGTTTATTTTTTTTAATTTTATAAATATATTAGCTGCGGAATTACCTGCAGATTTACCTTTGGAAATACCTATAGGTTTTTATTTTTGGATAACAAAAACAATTATTTATGGCGGTTTTAACCGCCGCAATTTTCAATTTACGACAGTTCCTTACCCGTCGCAACATAGAACCACGGTTGGAGTGGCGGTTTTAGGAACCGTCGCGATATAGCCTGGCGACACAAATTTTCGCGACAGAAGCAAAACCGTCGCGACTAGTAAATTGTGGCGGTTCAAACCGCCGTAATCAGCCAAAATTAACCGTCGCAACTTGCCAATTTTCTTGTAGTGAAACCAACAGTCATCTGTTTAAACTCAGTATGCAAGCAGGGTTAATTAGAGACATCTATTTCCCTTCCTTAAGAAGCTTCAATAGGATAAAAAATGAATCGAACTGTAGTACCCTCAAAGCGATAGTGCTTCGCAACCACGCAAAAATTCGCGCTACAGCTAGCACGCGGACAAGTTCTGTTTTGGAAGCTGATATCTTGATGAGGGAGTCGCAGCAGGCCGGTTACAGCGTGTCTTCTGGGGTGCGCCATCCTGCTTCTTCGGTTGCCAGGGCTGCAGTGCTGCAGCAACACAGTTTTTCGCACAATGCAGCCGCTACTGTTTCTGGTGTGGAAGTTCGGCGGGAATTACGCGACTTGCTTACTCTTCTTGCGGGAGTGAGGATGGATTATAAAGTGAAAGATACGGTACAGTGGCAGCTGGAAGATAATTGTAATTATTCGGTGAGTTCTTTTTTAAAAAAAACTCTGGTTTTTAATTATTCCTTTGGTCCGGCTAATCGGGGTGATGCTGTTTTTGAGTTGGTTTGGAAGGTTTTAGCGCCCTTGAAAGTTAAGGCCTTCAGTTGGAGATGTTTCCTCAATAAACTCCCGACGAAGGACCTCCTTACAATTAGAGGAAATATTCCTCCGGACAGTGAGAATAAGTGTGTGTTTTGTGATCTCAACTTGGAGTCTATGAGTCATTCCCTCATGGAGTGTGGTGTCGCTAAATTGGTTTGGAAAGAGGTTGCGGAGTGCATCGGGTTTTCGACATACAGAGGAGTTGATTTTAAAGAGACCTTTTTAAATTGGTTTAATTACGGTAAATTAATAAAGGTAAGGCCCGGTAGGGAAGGTGTTTCTTGGCTCTCGGTGTGTTGGAATTTATGGATTCTCAGGAACGGTATCATTTTTTAGCGTGCCATTTGGAATGTAAATGATACGGTGTGGATGGTGAAATACACGGTTTGGAGATGGATTTTCATTGGTGAAATTACTCACCCCAATTGCAAATTTTATGAATTCAACAAAGCGGCTTTGGTTTATTTATCTTAGGTTTAATTGGTGGGTAATTTCCTTTTTTTGTCGAGCTTAGTCTCGGTTCTTTTGTAATTTGGGTTGGAGTACCCTTTGTACTCCGTTATAATATATTTCCTGATTACAAAAAAAAATAGTATCACTAGCTAAATAGGACATATATCGCATACCAAAATTTGAAAAAAAAATGTGTGTGGGCCTATAGGAATATTATTTAACCATGCCATACATGCACACATAAAGAATGAAGATGATACAATCACACATCATCAATTAACTTGAAATGAGTTTGTTACATGTTAGTTTGTCGATTAGAAGTTAGTTACACCCTCATGGTTACATTATACTAGGATATAGGTTTCTTATGGTGTAAGTAATCATACTTGTATATATATCTGAGCTTGTAACAAATTCTTCGTCAATAGGAATTCTTTCCAATGTTCATTTTGACCTTTTTAATATGATATCAAGCTCTAATCAATGAACACACTTCTTCTTTCTCATTCATTCTTCATATTAAAATTATTTGTTTCCTTCTCCTTCTTCATTATCTCTATTGATCTTTCTCATCATATTGCACCATTGTTGATACCTTGATTATCAATCTCTATTCTGCAATTTTCTTGCTTGCTTACCTCTGTTGATTTTTTTGAATTTGTCTTACAAATTCTCATCATCTTCCTCATCGATCTAACATGCCTGCGCATTTAGCACCAAATTCTCAACTTTATCTTGATTCTATCTAGTGCATCACTCGAGTGAAGGCCCAGATTCAGTCACCATCAATCCCAAGCTCGATGGTTCTAAATACCTCACATGGAGTAGATCCATGAAGCGTGCATTGGGTGCTAAGAACAAACTGAAGTTCATTGATGGATCCACTGAAATTCTTGATGAAAATCATCTCAATTTTGATCAATGAAAACGCTGTAATCACCTTATCCTTTCTTGGTTCATCAATTCGGTTAGTGAATAAATTGCTTCAACAATTCTCTTAAATGAACATGCTATTGATGCTTGTAATGATTTACATGAACGATTTTCCAAGGCTGATTGTATTCGTATTCTTACCTTGCATGCCTCCATCAATAATTTGAGAGACATATCTAAGCTAAAACACTCAAAGGGCAGCTCTCCTTTGGCAAGTGAATTTCTACAGCTTTAAGTCAAATGAAATATCACCATGTCACCTGCCAATAGAGAAATGCCCTATGACTGATTTGCTTATTAAAATATATACATTACTTCCTCTCACTCTTGCTCTCTCTAATATGTCTTGTTTTCTTATAAGTGTATGACATTCCTAACATGTTATATAGGCTAATTCTCTAGGGTTTTATGCTTTGGATATACTTCTACTTTTTACTTCTGAACAATGGCATATGCCTGAAGGTGAAGGTTTTAGATATGATATATAGTCTTGACATTTCTATTAAGATTCCTTCTTTATTTTAATGTGCAGATTTTGGAGCATGAATCCCAATATGCTCCACTTCCAAATTTCATTGAGTGACCACACCCAAGGTCGTCGAATCCCAATTCCAATATAATTATCCTGAATTTAAAGCAATATTTTTGTAAGAATGAAGTCATGCATTTAAAGAAATATAGATTCGCTCTTTAGATATGAAAAAGAAACTCCGATTTTGTTTACTTCTTATTTTTTTTCCACTTATTTAAAAAACAAAAGTATCGACCAAAAACGCTTTCTGAGAAACAACTTAATGCGAATATATCGAAAGTGTGCCAATGGGAAACAACTATTTTTGGTATCCATGGCATAACCCTAAGTATATGCCAATGTTTCACAATTTGTTTATTCTATCTTTTTTTGCTACAAAAGTTTCCCACTTTTCTTTTGGCAAGTAAAAAGATTGTATATAACTTGATAAAAGAGAGTCGTTATGTGGCCACTAATATCTAGAAAGGATTCCTTTAGGGCCATTATGAAACTTGTAGCTCGTTATTATTTGAAATTATATCAAATGTATGAAAAAAAAAAGTGTTTCTAACTGGTAACTTGAATGTTTATACATTGGCAATGATTATAAATTGGTTTGTAAGTTAAAGATACTGGTTTATGACTTTAAATAAGCTTCTACACAATGACTGGTGAAGTTGTTTACCGTGAAAATTGATAAACAACTGCTAGTCTATCAAATAAAAATTGGATAACTTGCAGAATCGACCATATTAAATCTTAATTAGGAGATGTAATAAATAAATTAAAATGAATGAACACTTTGACAGTATCTATGGTTAAAATAAATTTTGCTTCGACAATATTAAAGAAAATGTGATGTAGGAAAGTAATGGAAAGTGCGTTGGAAAGTAAATTGCACAAGTAAAAGATAAATTTTCGTGCAAGAATTAACTGAATTGTATTGAATGAAAAAGTAGGGTGTTACATCAAAAGTACATTTCTCACACACCCGTTTCTCTACACGCAGGTACTTTGAGTAATTGAAGAATTTGTACAAACTTGAACACACACAAATCCTAACACTAAGACTTGCTATTTATAATAGTCGAAAATAACTACCCCTAGCGGCCTTCTAACTAGAGCAAGACAAATGGCATTCTGCATGTATTCGTCTTCCAAACGCGCTCCACGTGTCTTCTGCCAGCAATTGGATAAGAACAAAGTTCCCTCCCTTATTTGAATTCAAATCTTGAATCGAATATCATCAATAATACGTCCGTCGAACAATATTTCCAAATTGTTAGAAATATTTTTAAGTCCATAAACTATTTCTCTCTTTCACAAGGACACTTTCGACTAGAATTTATAGGAACGCTATTTCAGTCGAAGTCTTCCAAATATTCTCTGAAATCCTATTTCCTTGATTAATTCTCTTAATCCAATATTAAGCGTCGAAATTAGGAGCTAACAAATTGCCCCCCAAAAATGTTATTTTCGACACCATTGGAGAAAAAGACATTTTTTGATAATGTCGTTCGACGCCTCACTTAGTCCTTGCATGGTTACGACGTTTACTTATGGTTCCAACGTTACAAAACTGTTCACTTTCCTTTCAGCATACCTATGACATCATAGCCATCATTACCATCTCTGACACGTCTCCTCAAGCCACGTGAGAATCTCCATCATCATCATCATGTTTCCTAGAGTCTAGGAAATCATGGGGGCAGACATTAATTGCCACCGTTCCATCAAAGATCGTGGGGAGGACACGCGTCCCACTTTCATTTTAAACATTAAGGTGATTTCTGAAACCATTTCCACTCCCAACCTTATAAATATCCCTTTCATCAATTTTTTACTTTTTACGTTCTCTACACTCTCAAATCTCCATAAACTTTTCATATTTCAAAAAACTCAGTCTCCTTCATTTTATTCCAACAATGACTTCCCCTACACGATCAACCAAGGACGCCAACAAGACTACTAAAGAGTCCATCAAACCTGCAAGAGCTCCTAAGAAGACCTCTCTACTTCCCCCATTTGATTCAATCACTGGTCCGGCCATGGTAGGAAATCAACAGTACCTGCCTGAACTTCTTGCTGAAGAAAAAAGAAGAATCTACGCTTCACAGGTACTCATCCCCTTGACTGTTGTTGGTAAGCTTCTGGCTTTGTTTGGTCCTCTGTCTGATCCTAATGTTGATCTTAGTAAGCTTAGGGATTTCTTCCCCATTTACACAAATATAAACTCATAGGTCAAGCTAAGAAACTTAGGGCTAGTAACCAGGATCCCAATCCTGCTAACCAGAGTAATCCTCCAACTGAAGAGGCTATTGATATTAAGTATTTGAACAATTTTATGGTATTTAGAACCAATCCATCTTTAAAGAACCCCTCTGACTATTTAGGATGGCTGAATAAGTTAGAGAAAACAAAATCTGAGGTCTGGAAAGATATGGTATTTATGATTTAATTATGTTGTCAAAGGTAGAACCTGAATAATGTTCGAACATGCTTGTTTCATCCTTGTATTTCTGGGATAGCACACACACTACACACTCCATCTTCCACGTGGAATGATGACACCAACTCTATTCGACGTAGCCGCTATCACAGGGTTTAAACCAACTGGGAACTCCTATGACCCTGATTTTATGCCTGAAGATAGCATAGGATTTTCGACTTCTATGGCAGCCTATTCGACACACATCACACATTATCACGATAAGGACATAGAAGAGGTTTCAGATGTAGAACACATAGCTTTCTTAGCTCTATGGTTGTCTTGTTGTGTCTTCTGTTCGAAGTCACTACAAGTTTCTAGGAAATTTCTGACTATTGCGAACCAACTCCATTCTGGCTGTAACCTCTGTCTGAGTGAGCTGATTCTGGCTAGCTTATATGAATCCATGAGCGAAGGTGTTACCCAATTCAAGTGTCTGGGTGACAAAGGAGATCTCCTCCTTTATGGACCCTTCTGGCTTCTACAATTATGGTTGAACACTTCATTCAAAGCCTGTCTTTCCTACAAGAATCAAATCGACGAGAATGCTGACAAAGTGAAGAATAGGAGGGTAGAAGGTTCACACCTGGCGAAGCTGACTCCTGTTGATGAAGGTCGACCTGTTCAACAAACCTTCACTAATTTTATCATGATGTTTGCTAATCATTATGACTTCACACCCAATATGGCTCCCTTTGCTTCAAGGAAGTGTGGTCCTGAGTGGTTCACCAGGCCATTCCCAGCTCCGTCGAAGGATCAAGAAGCAGAATCTACTATAATTTGGGAAGCCTTCCTGACTCCTAGGGTTTTAACCCTCAGGTTCAATCTCTCGAAGAGCCAAGTTACCCTTATTGCTTATCAATCTAATCTCGTCGCCCGAAAATTTGGATTAGTCCAAGTCTTACCCAAACCCCTTTATGACAAGAAACACCTCCTCCTCCTCCTCTACAACACAGTTCATTATGAAGACGTAGCTATTAAATAAATTGCACGGTACGCTGGTCGAACTCAACTCTTTCCAGTTGCTTTCGAATCAAGCTTTCTCAGCACCCAACAATTTGATGACTGGTGGAAAGCTTAATATGCAGAGGAATTTTTTGACGTGGCTGCTTTTACATAGCACATTAACAGGGTTTTCCTCTCTGTGCAGGAAAGAGTCAAGAAAGGTACTTCGACACATATCAAAGAAATCCAAGCCTTCTAGAAATACTTTGAAACTGTTTATCGACCAGATGATCTTGGTCGACCCGTCCGCGACGCAGGTGTTACTTTGAAGGAAATTTTTTTAAAGAAAATGGAGAACTTAAAGATCCCTTCGTACATTCCTCCTGAGAAACGGTACGAAACGGATTTTAATATGTTTCCTCCCGAATTCCCTCGACTACCAAATGCGGATTTTGGAGTGGCCTTTGCCCCTCCATTTCCAGACTGATTCGTCTGTGGGGATTCGATTAAAATCCTTCGCCAGCAATCAAAACCAAAAGTTGGGCGGGTGGTTCCGACCAAACATACCCTATACAGTTTCAAAGGGCATATTCATATTGGGATCGAAGATGTTCGCATCAAATATGAAATATATGAAGGTGTGGAATGGGAGGATTTCGACCCAACATTTCTTCTTACTTATTTTCTTTCACCTATAATAACTGTTTTTATTTTACTTTAGCTGTGAAAATTCCACCAAAGAAACCAACAGCTAGGAAACCCGTCGAAGTAAAAGAGGAAGGAGGAAGCAAAACAACAACAACAACAACAACAAAGGTATTTCGCATCCATTATTAATTTTGTCGCTTTCCATATATTCCATTATTTGTCTAACATTTTCCCCTTCAGAACACTCGAAAGCTACCCCCAACTCCCCAAAAACGCAAGACTAAGGAAGATGCGGTTGTATTGGATGAATTGGATGATGAAGATCTATCTTCGACTTCCGAGCAGCCCCTTAAGTAAAAGAAGAGGAAACTCAAGATGAGCGAAGCTCTGGCCCAATCTCAAACAAAAGGTGTAAAGGCCCCGACCAAGAAACCCACTACCTTGACCATACTGGAACCAACTCCTGCAGAGATCTCGAAGAAGGCTGCGGACCAGCCTCAAAGTGACAATTCAAGCCCTGAGGCTGAAGCTCCCAAGGTACCAAAATTTGTACCTTATTGTTTTCTTAGTAATCTTGTTCGACTACTAACTTCGATTACTCTTTTCAGGACGATGCATGAGTTTCTACTCAGCCAGCTGCCAAATCAACCAACACCACAATCCTCAATAGTGAAGGCGAACCGATGTATCATCCCACTTCTAGAAAGGATTCTGAGAAGAGCTTGATGAGCAAAATAAACCAGACAGTTAGGGAAAAGAGCGAAACTTCGTCACCCAAGACTACCATTCAGAATTCTCATACTAATGGATCTGACCACTAAGGTGACCAGGAAAAGGACACGCAAGCTGAAGCAGCTAAGAATGATATGGAGGTGGATCACCCTGAAGTCCCTATCGAGGATGAAGCTGAAGATGGCTCCCCAAGAGTCGAACAACTTGATGTCACTCAACAAGATGAAGATGATGACATGGAGGAAAGGGAAAATTGTTCTGCATTCCAGCATTACTCGATGCCTATTGAGGCCTATGTGGATGATGAAAATGTTGAAGAAGATGATGGCAAGGAGGAAGAAGAGGATGAAGACACTCATGATGAGACAAGCGTTGAGCCAACCCCAAACCCTAACCTGTCGACTGCGAAAGATTCAGGCAAAACCTTTGCAACCCTTTCTGAAAAAACACTGGAGGCTCTGAAAAAGAGAAACCCTCGCGAATACCTGAAAGCTTTGATTGGCTCTAGAGGGAGTTCGTCTGAAAAAACCCTTAGTTCCTCTTCAATATCTGGTGGCCAATATTCTACCATTCCTGCCAGCAAAATTCCTTCAAAGATCAAAGAAAAGGTTTTTAAAGGTGATCTGTTTCGACTTATAGAGTCCGACCCTACTGCTCCTATTGCCTTGAAAAGTCTTATAAAAAAGGTAGACATTCTGACCACGTCTCCTGAAGTTGCGAACGTCATCTTGGAGCTGACTTCAATGATCGATCATGTAGTTGCTGATATTTCCAAAGTCAAGCAAAGCTCTAAAGATATCGAAATTCATACTGGCTCAGTAGCAGCTGCATGGGATGCTGCCTCAGAGTCGACTAACCGATTGGCTGATTTGGAGAAAGCCCAAGAACGAAACAAGGCCGAGATCGACACTAATAATCGAAATATCCATTCTTGAGAGGAACAGATAAAAGATCTGCAAACCAAAATTTCGAAAGCCAAGGAAAAAAATGCTGAGCTTCCGAAGTTTGACAACTCTAAAGTGGCTGCAGAGCTTGATATTGGGCTGAGCTTTGCTGACAAAGCTAAAAAAAATTAGAAGCAGAGCTAGAGCTCATGAGGTCGACCAAGTCCGTCTGTGAGAAACGGTTAGAATTTATGAAGGCAAAGTATCTCAAAATGAAGGCCACCCTTCCGTTTTAGTTCTAGTTTTTTTTTTAACTTTATCATCACTACTTGGATTATGTAATAATTTTTTGAACCCTTCGTGGTTCTTCTGGATGCAACGGATTTAGCCATTTTGGCAACCATTTTTACCATGTTAGCTTTGATCATTTTGCATGAGATTATTCTTTAGCTATTTTTATTTCTTGAAGTGGAGGATTGTATTTTTTCTAATACTTCCTGTTTACCCTCAAGATTCTATTATCTTGATCTAACTCTTCGACCTCATAAGCACCATTCGAAAAGACTTGTATGATTTGAAAAGGGCCTTCCCATTAGGGGACCATTTCCCTAATGCTCTGTCTTTTCGATCCATAGGCAGGATTACTTTCCAAACCAACTCTTCAGGAGAAAACATCTTAACTTTGACTTTCTTATTATAAGACTTTTCTATTCTCCTCTTCTGTCTTTTCAATAAATCTAAAGCTTTGAGCATTTCCTCATTCAAGTCCAATAACTCATCTAACATCATGTTCCAATATGACTCAGATAGGATCTCATGATGCCTCTGAATTCTTGTCGACTGAAGGTAGATCTCAACTGGTAACACCGCATCGTGACCAAAGGTCAATCGAAATGACGTGGAATTAGTAGCTTCTTTAGGGGAGGTTCGACATGCCCAAAGAACCTGGTGTAAAGTCTTGTGCCAATTTCTAGGCTTCTTTCCCACATGTTTCCTAATTAAACTAATCACCACTTTGTTTGCTGCTTCGACCTGACCATTAGCCTGAGCATAATAAGGTGTAGAGGTTAATAGTTTGAAACCCATTTCCTTATCAAATTCTTGCATCTTTCGACCAGTGAATATTGATCCTTGATCTGTTGTAATGGTTTCTGGGATTCCAAACCTATAAATAATGTGTTTTTTTGATGATTTCGATTACATCTTCTTGGCCAACATTTGGCAACGGTATAGCTTCGATCCATTTCGTAAAATAGTCAATGCCTACCAAAATGTAACTTTGATTTTTAGACGACGTTAGTCGAATTTCCCCAATCAAATCCAAGGCCCAACCTTTAAAGGGCCATGGCTTGACTATAGAATGTAATTCACTTGCAGGGACATGCTGTATACCTGCATGCACTTGGCACTCTTGGCATTCCTTAGAGAATTCGATACAATCTTTCAACATGGTAGGCCAATACATCCCTTGTCGAAACAAGATCCATTTCATCTTATAGACTACCTGATGATCCCCACATGTGTAACACCCCCAATCTATACCCCCAATTAATTAAAGCGATAACAAATAATCAAAGTAGAATTAAAATATTCATGGCATAGACGGGAGCGTCACATCAAAATGAAGAAATATAATAACCTGCTCATAAAGATATGCAACAATCAGGTAGCAACATAAACAGAGGAACTCGGTTCCTAACACCCACAATTCAGATACAGAATAAAAGCGGAAAATCTGCAACTGAAATCTCATATATATAAGCATAAAAGTTTGTCTGTCTTATACAGAGTCATACATGTCAAATCCAAAAAGATATATATACATAATGTCACATAACGATCTCCCGACTACCTGGTGCTACATATCAGAGCCGACCGACAAAAGAATGAAAACAAAATCTTCACAAAAGACCTCCAGCATCTAATCTGCAATGCCTCATAGAGCATTCAAAACAGCAGAAGGGTGAGAAACACAATTATAATATAATTGCATATCATTATGTAATAACAGGAAATACGCACACAACAACATTCTCACCACAATATATACCATAATTAAAACACAAAACAATACGATTCTAATCTCATACATCCATCACAAAGGCATATCAATCATGCTCAATACATTTATCACCAACATGTGTATATATCAACTCATCAAATCCATTCACAAATCCCACACATAATCAATCCATTCATGACTTATGCAAATGCACAGAGACCGACACAACGACTCTATGCAATGCAATGCGGTACCGTTCTATCCATCATATCAGGAATTATTGGAATCATCACTTGTTACTTAGTGTAACTCCCCGTCGGGCAAACGATGTCCCCCGTCGCTTTAGGTCCTCTTTGTATAAGGCACACGACATTTATGGATCGCTTTAGGTCCTATTTGTATAAGGCACATGACCCGATCGCTTTAGGTCCTCTTTGTATAAGGCACATGATCGTCCATAACGTCGCTTTAGGTCCTCTTTGTATAAGGCACACGACCGTTACAACAGATCCCCTCAGGAATCGTTTCGTCGCTCACACCCACTAGGGCGCACAACATCACAAGAATGCATATCATGATGCTTGGCATATAATGACTCATGACAATCAAATGCATACACATATACAACCATGTAAACCACTTCAACATCCATAATCATGCATATACAATCAAACATAACACAATGCATTTATTTTCCATAAGGCCGCAAAACATCATCACATCATTTCATCACATATATTCACATCATATAACAGCACACAAGCTATATGTTATAGATCAAAAGCGTATCGCATGTTAACACATCAATTACACACAATTACGACGGTAAAAGTCGACAAAATGACACATTTCTAATTACCGACATAATTAAATCGACCAATAGTCTCAAAACCATTTTTATAAGAGAGAACATTTCAATAGCTTTCCAATGCATCCAACCGCGCCTCAATCCGACTTACGACCCAAAAGTTATGACAAGAACAAAATGGAAAAATCTGCCATGTTCGCTTTCCTATTCGCAATGCGAACCCCAGCGAACCATGGTAGAGAAAAAACAGCATAAAGTTCGCAATGTGAACACCCATCGAACCTTCGCCTTCCCCTTCGCAATGCAAATTACCTGCGAACCGTGGCAGAGAAAAAATAGCATAAAGTTCGCAATGCGAACACCCAGCGAACCTTCGCCTTCCCCTTCGCAATGCGAATTACATGCGAACCGTGGCAGAGAAAAAACAGCAGAAAGTTCGAAATGCGAACACCTAGCGAAACTCGCTTTCCCTTCGCTGCCCTATTCGCAGTGCGAACCTGCGAACCCAGAAAATCCCACCAGCGCTGTTGTTCACTCCAACACAATATTTCATCCACCAAAACACATCCAAACCATAACATAACAACCAGAACATATCCCAATCATAGTAACAAGTATTCTACCACATTTATACCGCATTTCAACCGCGAAAACATCGATTTCTATCGTTTTCTCTCATTCGACCTAGAATTGAAAAGCTAGGAAAAACCAACAAACATTCCAACACACACATACATAATCATACACAAGCATAGCATAACCGAGTTTCACACCCTTACCCGATTAATCGTGCTTCGAAGTTTCGGTTGAATCAGTTTCTTACACTCCAAGTTTTCCTCTTTTTCTTCTTCTCACTCTCCTTTTCTCTCCTCTTCTTTTCTTTCTATTTTTCTTTCTATGTTTCTATTTTAAATGAAAAACAATATCTAACCAAGCCAAAAATACCAAAATACCCCTACACTCAATTTTCTCGCAAACGTTCCCAAAACGTGATAAAACATAATAACCAAGAATAAAATAATATAAAGACCAAAAATAATTAAATTGACTCGATTAAATAAATCTAACAAAAACCGGGGCGTTACAACTCTCCCCCACTTAGAAATTTTCGTCCTCGAAAATATTACCTGAGACGAACAACTCCGGATACGATCCCGCATCCGACTCTCCAACTCCCAAGTCAAATTGCCCTGCGCCTCCCCACACTACTTTCACAAGCGCAATATCTTGCCTCTTAACCGCTTCAACTCGTGATCCAAAACTCTCACCGGTAATGCCTCAACTGTAAGGTTCTCCCTTACCTCAACCTCATCTATTGGTAATACTTCCGAAGCTGTGAAACATGGAACACATCATGCAAATTGAAAGATTCGGCGGCAACGCCACCCGATAAGACACAAAACCCACTCTCGCGGATATCTGGTAAGGACCAATAAATCGAGAAGTAAGTTTCTTCGACTTCAATGCACGCCCAACACCCGTCACCGGTGTAACTCTAAAAACTACATGACCGCCTTCTTGAAACTCGAGATCTTTCCTCCTTCGATCATGATAACTCTTCTGCCTACTCTGAGAAGCCTTCATCTTCTCACGAATAAGTTTCACCTTTTCCGTAGGTTGTTGAATTAACTCCGGTCCAACCACCGTACTCTCACCAGATTCATGCCAACACAACGGCGTTTTACATCTTCTTCTATACAACGCTTCAAAAGGTGCCATTCCAATACTCGAATGGAAACTGTTGTTATACGTGAACTCCACCAACGAAAGATAACTATCCCAAGCACCACCTTACTCAAGAACACAAGCCCGCAACAAATCTTCCAATGATTGAATAGTTCTCTCGGTCTGACCATCCGTCTGAGGATGATAAGCAGAACTCAATCTTAACTTGGAACCTAACGCCTTTTGCAAACTTTCCCAAAATCTGGAAGTAAACCTCGGATCTCGATCTGAAACAATACACAACGGAACACCATGTAGCTTCACAATCACACGGATATAATTCTCAGCCAACCTCTCCAAAGAAAAACTGATGTCAATTGGAATGAAATGCGCCGATTTAGTCAGCCTATCCACAACCACCCAAATGGAATTATGCCCCCTCTGAGTATTCGGCAACCCTGTCATGAAATCCATAGAAATGCTGTCCTATTTCCACTCGGGAATATCCAACAGTTGCAATAATCCACTAGGCTTCTGATGTTCTACCTTTGACTTCCAACACGTCAAACACGCATAAACAAACTGAGCCACATCTCTCTTCAATCCAGACCACCAAAAGATCTTCTTCAAATCTTGGTACATTTTATTAGCTCCCGGATGTATACTCAAACTACTCCGGTGTCCTTCCTCTAAAATCATCTTTTTCAATTCCAAATCATCCGGAATACAAATTCTACCACGGAATCTCAAAACACCCTTATCATCCACTTTAAAGTCACCATTCACACTTTGATCTCCAACCGTCAACAAATCAACAAATTTCACATCCAGCCTCTGTTTCTCATGAACCCTCAATTGCCTCGAAGCATAAGCCACCACCTTACCTTCCTACATCAACACTCCACCTAAACCAATCAAAGACGCATCGCAATACACCACAAACGATTCACTAGGATTCGGCAAGATCAAAATCGGAGCTGTAGTCAATCTTATCTTCAGCTCACTAAAACTTTCCTCACACTGAATATCCCAAATGAACGCTTTACCTTTACAAGTCAGTTGGGTCAAAGGAAGTGCTAACTTGGAAATGCCTTGAATGAATCTTCGATAATATCCAGCTAAACCCAAAAAGCTTCTAATTTCAGTAATAGATCTAGGAGCCTCCCATTGTAGAACTACATCTACTTTGGATGGATCCACAGTAATACCATTACCTGAAATCACATGTCCAAGAAAACTCACTTCTGACAACTAGAACTCACACTTGGACAACTTGGCATAAAGTCTCTTCTCCTTCAAAATTTGCAATACAATACGCAAATGCTCCGCATGCTCCTCCCGAGACTTAGAATAAATCAAGATGTCATCGATAAACACAACAAAAAATTGATCCAAATGCTCATGGAAAATGCGATTCATATACTCCATAAACACTCCCAGCGCTTTAGAAATCTCGAACGACATCACGGAATATTCGTAATGTCTGTATCGTGTCCTAAAAGCCGTCTTTTGAATATCTTCCTCTTTCACTCTAATCTGATGATAACCTGACCTCAAATCAATTTTACTAAACACACACGCACCTACCTACTGGTCCATCAAATCATCAATTCTCGAAAGAGGATACTTATTCTTAATCGTCACCTTATTCAGCTGGCGATAATCAATACACAATCGCATACTTCCATCTTTCTTTTTCACCAATAAAACTGGAGCACCCCAAGGCGATACACTCGGCCTCACAAACCTCTTTGCTAACAATTCATTCAACTGCTTCTTCAACTCAACCAACTCAGATGCCGACATACGATATGGTGCCATAGATACAGGTCTAGTACCAGGAACTAGATCTAGGGAAAACTCCACCTCTCTCTCTGGCGGCACATCAGAAATATCCTCCAGAAACACCTCTGGAAAATCACACACGACAGGAACCACATCAATTGCAACTTGACTATCCACGGTTAACGATGCAAACAACCCGAACAACTAAGCTTTATCCGCCAAAAGTTTCTTCAACTCTTTGGTAGATAAGAAACTCGATTCCTCGTCGTCTTCAAGAGAAGGAAATCTTACCAACTTATGATAACAATCGATATGAACTCGATTGAACTGCAACCAATTCATCCCCAGAACCACGTCTAAACCCTCCAACGGCAGACACACCAAATCCATATCAAAATCCTTACCATATATGGTCAAAGGACAACTTAAACAAACCAAAGAAGTAGTTACCGACCCCATTGCTGGAGTATCGATAACCATCTCTCCACCCATCGACGAAAACAAAAGATTCAAACGATGCGCACACTCAGACGAAATAAACGAATGAGTCGCTCCGGTATCAATAATAGAAACTAAAGGCGTACTATTAATAAAACAAGTACCTCTGATCAGATGATCTGCACTAGTAGTCTGAGTTCCTGCCAATGCAAATACTTTCCCTCCAGCTTGAGCTTGCTTTGGTTTCAGACACTTCGCACTAACATGACCAGGTTCACCACAGTTGAAACACTTCACCACATTCCTCTTGCAATCAGTTGCGACATGTCATATACCTCCACAATTGGAACACTTCCTTATATCCTTTCTACATTCAAACTGACGATGTCCCAAGTCACCACACCTAAAACATCTCAGAAGGTTATACGTACCTCCCCCACTTGGCCTTTTATCAGAATTATCCCTTTGCTTACCCTTGTCAGCTGGTGACACATAAGAACCACCACGAAACGGTTGCTTTCCTTTCCTTTCGTTCACACTCTTATAATGAGTAGAACGAGCTTTACTATCCTCCTCATAAATTCTACAACAATCCACCAAATCCAAAAACCTCCTAATTCTTTGATAACCAATTGCCTGCTTGATCTCAGGACGCAACCCGTTCTCAAACTTCACACATTTGGAAAACTCCGCAGTTGCTTCACCATAATGTGGATAAAACTGAACAAGCTCCACAAACTTAGCAGTGTAATCAATAACAGACATGTAACCCAGTTTCAACTCCAAGAACTCTATTTCTTTCTTTCCTCTAACATCTTCAGGAAAATACTTCCTCAAAAACTCGCGGCTAAACAATGCCCAAGTGACCTCTTCACCTGTAGCTTCCCACATATGACGCGCACTAACCCACCAATCATCAACCTCCTCCTGCAACATGTGAGTACCCAATCTCACCTTATGTTCCTCAGCACAGTCCATCAGGATCATCAGGATCATGCCTTCCTTTGAAGATAGGCGGTTTGTTCTTCCTGAACTCATCATTCCCACCAACATTAGGTGCACCCCGCACAGCCTGAGCCATAGCTTGCATCGCAGCAGCAAGAGCAGTGTCATTCCTTCCAGCCATATTCTATTCATATCCAATAACAGTAACTATGGTTAAACAATCAGCTCGCCAGAACACACTGACGCACAACAAACAACTTGGTCAAAACGACCGACACAGACTGGCACGAACTGACACAAACTGGCTCTGATACCACTTAATGTAACACCCCCAATCTATACCCCCAATTAATTAAAGCAATAACAAATAATCATAGTAGAATTAAAACATTCATGGCATAGATGGGAGCGTCACATCAAAATGAAGAAATATAATAACCTGCTCATAAAGATATGCAACAATCAGGTAGCAACATAAACAGAGGAACTCGGTTCCTAACACCCACAATTCAGATACAGAATAAAAGCAAAAAATCTGCAACTGAAATCTCATATATATAAGCATAAAAGTTTGTCTGTCTTATACAGAGTCATACATGTCAAAAAGATATATATACATAATGTCACATAACGATCTCCCCGACTACCCGGTGCTACATATCAGAGCCGACTGACAAAAGAATGAAGATAGAATCTTCACAAAAAGACCTCCAGCATCTAATCTGTAATGCCTCATAGAGCATTCAAAACAGCAGAAGGGTGAGAAACACAATTATAATATAGTTGCATACGATTATGTAATAACAGGAAATACGCACACAACAACACTCTCACCAAAATATATACCATAATTCAAACACAAAACAACACGATTCTTGTCTCATACATCCATCACAAAGGCATATCAATCATGCTCAATACATTTATCACCAACATGTGTATATATCAATTCATCAAATCCATTCACAAATCCCACACATAATCAATCCATTCATGACTTGTGCAAATGCACAGAGACCGACACAACGACTCTATGCAATGCAATGCGGTACCGTTCCATCCATCATCTCATAATTAATTCACTCAGGAATTATTGGAATCATTGCTTGTTACTTAGTGTAACTCCCCCGTCAGGCCAACGATGTTCACCACCACTTTAGGTCCTCTTTGTATAAGGCACACGACATTTATGGATCACTTTAGGTTCTCTTTGTATAAGGCACACGACCCGATCGCTTTAGGTCCTCTTTGTATAAGGCACACGATCGTCCATAACGTTGCTTTAGGTCCTCTTTGTATAAGGCACACGACCGTTACAACAGATCCCCTCGGGAATCGTTTCGTCGCTCATACCCACTAGGGCACACGACATCACAAGAATGCATATCATGATGCTTGGCATACAATGACTCATGACAATCAAATGCATACGCATATACAACCATGTAAACCACTTCAACATCCATAATCATGCATATACAATCAAACATAACACAATGCATTTATTTTCCATAAGGCCGCAAAACATCATCACATCATTTCATCACATATATTCACATCATATAACAGCACACAAGCTATACGTTATAGATCAAAGGCGTATCGCATGTTAACACATCAATTACACACAATTACGACGGTAAAAGTCGACAAAATGACACATTTCTAATTACCGACATAATTAAATCGGCCACTAGGCTCAAAACCATTTTTATAAGAAAGAACATTTCAATAGCTTTCCAAAGCATCCAACCGCGCCTCAATCCGACTTACGACCCAAAAGTTATGACAAGAACAAAATGGAAAAAATCTGCCCTGTTCGCTTTCCTATTCGCAATGCGAACCATGGCAGAGAAAAAACAGCATAAAGTTCGCAATGTGAACACCCAGCGAACCTTCGCCTTCCCCTTCGCAATGCGAATTACCTGCGAACCGTGGCATAGAAAAAAGAGCAGAAAGTTCGCAATGCGAACACCCAGCGAACCTTCGCTTTCCCTTCGCTGCCCTATTCGCAGTGCGAACCTGCGAACCCAGAAAATCCCAGCAGTGCTGTTGTTCACTCCAACACAATATTTCATCCACCAAAACACATCTAAACCATAACATAACAACTAGAACATATCCCAATCATAATAACAAGTATTCTACCACATTTATACCGCATTTCAACCGCGAAAACATCGATTTCTATCGTTTTCTCTCATTCGACCTAGAATTGAAAAGCTAGGAAAAACCAACAAACATTCAAACACACACATACATAATCATACACAAGCACAGCATAACCGAGTTTCGCACCCTTACCCGATTAATCGCGCTTCGAAGTGTGGGTTGAATCGATTTCTTTCACTCCAAGTTTTCCTCTTTTTCTTCTTCTCACACTCCTTTTCTCTTCTCTTCTTTTCTTTCTAGTTTTCTTTCTATGTTTCTATTTTAAATGAAAAACAATATCTAACCAAGCCAAAAAGACCAAAATACCCCTACACTCAATTTTCTCGCAAACGTTCTCAAAACGCGATAAAACATAATAACCAAGAATAAAATAATATAAAGACCAAAAATAATTAAATCGACTCGATTAAATAAATCTAACAAAAACCGGGGCGTTACAACATGCCCCAATATGAATAGTCGAAAGGGCTAGATATGCCTCTGACTCACTAAGGCATTTAAGTAAAACTCCTTCAGGAGTCTTTTTAAATAACTCATTACCCAAAAGAACATAACTTAAAGCTCGATACCTGATTTTTCATTCTGTGGACGCCGTTGGGTTTTGCAGATACTCCACTATTGGTTTTCTCCAGTCTTCGTCTGTCAAACTATCTATTGCTAAGATTTCGAAGTTCTCTTTGTCAGCGTACCTCTAGTACGGTTTTTTAGGTTTCGAATCACTATCGCTTTGGTACTACAGTTCGATTCATTTTTTATCCTATTGAAGCTGATGAAGGAAGGGAAATAGATGTCTCCAATTAACCCTGCTTGCATACTGAGTTTAAACGGTCAAAACTGTTGGTTTACAGATGCGGCTTTAGTTCGTGGGCCTCTCTCTGCTTATTTTGTTCAGAACGAAATACCGGGACTGTTCGTGGGGGATTTGTTGGGATACTGTGCTAGATTGGATGGAGGTAGGGGATTTTGGGTTTTTTGATTAGTATGCTCGCTAAGATTCCTTTTTTAATCTTATGCCTACGTATTCCCGGGATAGGGAAATCAGAGCGATCATAGTTCCTCCTATTCTATGGGAGGAAATGGTGTTTTGGTGTCTTGTTCAAAGCCCAAGACATGAAGCTAAAGGTGGTTTATATCTTGTTCAAAGCCCAAGATGTGAAGCTGAAGGGTCTATTTGTATCTTGTTCGAAGCCCAAGATGTGAAGCTAAAAGGGTGTAGACTTTAGAGAGAATTTGTCATCTCTAAAGGGGGTCTGTTTGTCACAACTGTTGGGTGACTGATCATAAAGGAGAATTACTTTAACTGGGATATGTGAATCCGGCAATGCCATAATTTCCTTTATAGTGGATTTTTAACCTGAAGGAGAAGACTTTAACTCAGTTTAGAGCAATGCCATCTTTCCATAGGAATTTCTCATGCTAAAAGAGGGATAGTGGCGTGGATGTAAATAATCCAGAGGCTTGTCGTTTACAGCAATTAGATGAAGGAAAATGAGTTGTTGATGTTTGTATCCTGTGAGCAAGGCACAAATTTTGATGCTATAAGGTTGATTGCCTCAACCGGGGTTTTCCTTATACGAAGCCTAAGAGGAGGCTATTGACCCAATAAGAGGATGCTTTTGTGTCTCGTACGAAGCCCGAGATAGAGGCTAAAAGGGTTGACTCAACAAGAGAGTGTTTTTATATGTGTCTTCTACGAAGCCCAAGACAGAGGCTAAAAGGGTTTGACTCAACAAGAGAGTCTTTTATACTCACCAAGAGAGTGATTTGTATCTCGTACGAAGCCCGAGATAGAGGCAAAAGGTGATCGACTCAACAAGGGAGTCTATTTATACTCAACAAGAGAGTGATTTGTATCTCGTACGAAGCCCGAGATAGAGGCTAAAGGAGGATTGACTAAACAAGAGAGTCTTTTATACTCAACAAGAGAGTGTTTTTGTATCTCGTACAAAGCCCGATATGAAGGCTACAAAGGTTAACTCTGCTGGGGAGAATCATTGTACAAAGCCCAAGAGGAGGCTAGGGTTACTGTTTCAGTTGAGTGACAGGTCCAGTATATTGGTTAAAAGAGAAAATCAGTTCTTATATGAGTAATGTTGTACTCATGGATTTGATCTGAGGATCGGGATTATTTCCTGTTCTTTAAGGAAATGGGGAATCCAAAGGGTATTAAGACTGCCCAAGTCTATGGGTGTTTTCTCTCTATTTTTGAAAGGAAATTGAGAATATCTTCGAGACTCAAGGAGATTAGACTGTCCAAGTCTAGGGTTTTATCTTTTGTACTATGCTTAAGAGAGATTAAGATACAGTATGTTGGATGTAGGAAGATCCAGACTCTTTGAAAGACTGTTCTATTAAGATGACTAATTTCTGTTTCTATACCTTTAAGAGGTCGTCGGGACAATTTGTACGAAACCCAAGAGGAGGCGAGAAAATCTTTTAAGAAGCTGAAGGGACAATTTGTACGAAGCCCAAGAGGAGGCTATCTTCCCGGAGGAAGAATCATTATACGAAGCCTAAGAGGAGGCTGTGAAAACTTCTAAGAAGCCGACGGGTCCTTGTACAATGCCCAAGAGGAGGCGGGGATGCTTTTAGGAAGCCTGTGGGTCCTTGCACTAAGCCCAAGAGGAGGCTGATGAACAGTTCCAGAAGGGGTTTCACTTGGAACATTGGTCTTCTGTATATGAACTGTTCAAGGGGGGGATTTCTTAGATCTGGTTATCTAAAATTGTTGTAAACAAAATTTCTCATGGTTTAGGTTATGTTGAAATATCCGGGAGAACGTCGGATGTGAGGAGACGAGGTCTTGTCTAGTTCTAGACGTAGTTGCCGGGGAAACTCTAAATATCTATACTAGTATTACACAGTCGATATGAGTTTATGAAAGAAGACTTACAGTGAAACAGCCCCACAGTACAGTTATATACATATGAAAGTGGTAAATGAAAGCGGGTAAACACTTACTCATTTGTAGAGCTTCCATGCTGTTTGGTTAGTTGTTCAACAAAGAAAGCTTTGATAACAATATTATATTCAAAATCAAAGGAGAAAGTGCTTTGAAAAGAAAATTGGGGCTTACAGCTCAAGGAGAGGCTCAGGGTTTAATCAGTGATTACACTGTCATTTTGTATAGGGACTTATACAAGTGACTGAGGCCCAAGAAAGGTTTTCTGTACAAGGGGACGTGTCTTACACTCTCTCAAGAGGCCCAAAATGATTGAAAGAAAAAGAAATGGAGCTTATAACACGAGGGTAGGCCCAGATGATTTGTTTTAAACGGGCAATGATTGCGCCGAACGTTTTGAAATACAACGGGACTTATAAAACATTTGAGGCCCAAAAACGGTTTGTATTTACAAAGGATTGGGTCTTACACTCTCTCAAGAGGCCCAAAATGTTTGAAAAAGTTTGATGAGGGTTGAATTAATCAAAAACCCTAATTTGTTTCCAAAATGTATTTTAATTGAATAAAAATTACATTAAAATGATCAAAATTGTTTAACTTTTGGAAAATAAATTGTGATCTTGTATTAATGTTTCAAAAATCATGTTTTAACCTACAAAATGATTAGAAATCATAAAAATTTGCAAAATCAAGCAGGGAAAAATATTTTAAATGTCAAAAACAATTAAAATATTAATTCTTGGCAAAAATATCAATTATATGAAATAAATAATATTTTTGGGATTTTTTGTTAAAATAAAATGTTTTAACATTTTTTTGAATTATAAAAAAAAGAATCAATTCAAAATCATTAAAACTCATAGAGAAATTAATTTTTGAATCAATTAAATAAAATCACAAAATTCAAATATTCAAATTTTTTAAAAAGGGCGCCAAGAACAAGGCAAGAACACGCGCCCTTCCTCTGTTTCTGCAGATTTGCATTTTCTATCCAATCTCACTGAATACTTGATTATATCATGCAATCTACATATCAATATACTCGTTTCAACCTCACGATCATGTCTATGGTCTTTAATTTCATTTATTTTAAACATGGATTAAGAAATTAAAGAGAAACCTCAAGAACCCTAAATTCTGCATGAAGGTTCAGAAATTCCATACACGATTCATACATAGCAATTGATTGAGGGTAAACACTCTATGCATGATTATGAACATATGGCCAAATTATTGTGCATCAAAAATTGCATGGATCTTAGAGTTAGAAGAGCTCATGCTCACCTCTTGCATCTGGTGATCGTGTTTTAGGTTGGAGGTGTTAGAGCTAGGTTTCAATGATGTGGATAGCTTCCCTAGGTGCCATGGAGTGTGTCTGGATGCTTGGAATGGATTGAAATGATCTGGAACTTGAGATGGTACCCCAACTGCAAATCTATCAAAGGCTTGAGCAATTGGCTGGTGATTTTATGATTTTGGTGTTCCAGATGTTATGTGAGTGTTTGGATCACTTCTATATGATGTTTATGAGGTGTGTGTGATTGGTTTGGTTGGAATAGCTCTCAAACTCAAAAACTCAGAGTTACCTTGCTAAAGAAGGTATTTTTGCCTAGAGAAAGAGATTTTGAGGAAAGCATCTATTTGATGGCTTTGGTGTACTCAAACTGAGCATAAATGAGCTCTATTTATAGGTTTGGCATGCTATTTTTGGTTCCAAAGACTTGGGAGGCTTGGGATCAGAGTTGGTTCCTCCTTGGTCCCCCCCTTGAGGTGTTCAGATGGATAGAGTTGCTTGCCCTTTGCAAAATTTGAGCAAATCGAGCAAAACTCCAAAATCTGCCTTGCCTTTGCAGTTTTCAGCAAGGCATGTTGCCATGGTCATATCTCATGGCTAAAGTTGAGTTTGGTGATGTTCTTGGCCATTTTGGAAAGCCCTCATATGATACAATAACTGTTTGATCATAATTGGTTTTGATACTTTTTGGATCCAAGTGAAAAATGCCCCTACATTTGGAAAAAAGTGAAGGCAGATTTTGACTTAGTGAAAATTTCACTAAGTGTTGGAAAAAGTGGCATTTCATGTTTTCAGCCACTTTGATCATGCCATAACTCAAAATCCATAATGAATTGGAATGAGGTGTAGTTGAAACTTTTGTAGAGGGCCATGAGGGCTACAAATCAAGCTTTGGATGGGGAAAAATGGCCTTGTGGTTTAGGAGTTATGGTCCTCCAAAGTTGGTACCCTAGCCACTTTATTCCATAAATTTTCTAAGTTTTTATGGTTACCCCTTTTACAAGTTATCCCATTTTTCTTGATTTTTCTTGATGAATGATGATTCAAATCACACATTAACATCATTTTAGGGTTAAAAAACCATAATTGTGAAAAATCTCAAAAAGTTAAAGTTTGACTTTTGTGCACAGTTGACTTTTTGTCAGATGAACTCCAAACTGTGCGATCCTCTATGAAATCAAGTCCTTGACCTAAATCAAACTTGATGGATTGATTTCATAGATGTTATAGGGTGTATTGAATCATGTCTTAGGATTTGGGAGCATGTCCTGGTCAAAAGTCAAAGATACAGTTGACTTTTCTCGCGAAACCCTAACTGTGGTTCTGATGAACTTGAAACTTGTTGCTCAAGCTTCTTGGATCAATCCATTGTTGCAAATGGATCAATGTGGTGTATTAGAGACCCTCAAATCCTCCATTGAGGTCTTGGCTCATGTTTTGTCCCAAAAGTCAACTTAGGGTGAATTAGGTCAAGAAACCCTAATTCCTGATCTTTTGTGAATGCATCCCCTGAGGCTAAATTGACTTGACGATTGGGTTCATGAGATCCCTTGGAGCATCATAGGTTATGCTTTGAAGCATTGGCTCATGCCCAGAGGAAAATTTTCATCTGGAGGCCCTGGTCGACCAAACCCTAATTTGGTGACACTGGCGATCTTAAGGCTTGATCCACCTAGAAGGGAGAAGCCTTGTGCTTAATCCTTGCAGTAGGAGTCCTCTTGATCCTTTGTGGATGTTTGAGAGGCTAGACAAGTTGAAGATCATGTCCTTCCTTGATTGACCTTTGTCTAAGGGCTCAAAGAGGGCCTGAAACCCTAAGTCTGATTGTAGTGGATGCTCACCCATCTTTGGGGAGACTGATGAGGTATGATGGTTTACCCATATTGTGATGATGATTTTCCCAATGATGGGAAATCTTAGTGGTCAAAGTTTGGGGTATGACAGATGCCCCTATTTAATCTTGGACCCGAAGGTGTGAATGGCGAAGGTATTCGGGCATTCGGGGTGCAAGAGGATTAAATATCGGAATACCCGAAATTTTGATGGTGGTTAGAAATGGTATTCCACGCATCCTTCTTCTTTTGATAAGCAATGATGCTTAGAAAAGGTAAAAACTTCCCCTTGATCCTGGTTTTTCTGCCAAGGAACTGGTCTAAGTTTCTGATATAAACCTCCCATCGATCCTGGTTTCTTACCAAGGAACTAGTCTAAGTTTCTTTTGTAAACTTCCCCTCGATCCTGGTTTCCTAACAAGGAACTGGTCTAAGTTTCTTTTGTAAACTTCCCCTCGATTCTGGTTTCCTACCAAGGAACTGGTCTAAGTTTCTTTTGTCAATAAACTTTATTGACAAGGGACGTTATGCGTAGGGGTTTTCCTCAAACTTCTCGCCGAATTTTCCTGGGGAGATACCATTTGATGGAAAAAGTTTTGATTGTGGAGAAGCACAAACTTTTCTGCTTGAGACGCCGTTTGTCGACTCTACTGGGGAAAACAAGTCTTCCTGAGAGACTACTTTCATTTGGGGATATTACATCATACTTTTCTCGGGATCTTCTTAGAGAAATGCCATACGATGTACCCCAATTTTGAGGTACCGATGACTTTGTTGACATTGACATTCTGGAGAGCAAAATCAATGTGTTGCTGAAAGTCTTTAGTTGCAAGGCTTTCTCTAGGGATTTCGAGAAAGCGAAGATATCATCTTCCGTGGCGATGAGTGATGCTGGCTGAGGGTTCTCTAGTTTTTCAGAGGTTCAAGTTATCAAAGTGATCAAGGGCCGACTTCATCCCATAAATAAGTTGGAGGAGAGAGGTAGTTCAGACGCAACATTTCCTAACAAGGAAAGAACTGACAACTCGATTGTGAATACTTTTACCACTAGGGGATAATACCGACTAGAGTGATAGTGATGCAATATGGATGCGAATGTAAATCAATAATGCATGATGTATGTATGTTTATGCTGACAAAACTGACGCGACATACAAACTGACGGATGAACACGACGGGATACTCGGTCACTGTGGGGACGAAGAGGTACCACTGGTTCACGATAGCAATTCCACCTTGATTAGGAGAAAGTAGTTCCCGCGGGGAACAACCGTTGATCGGTCTTAGGAAGTAAGAACTCCGCCTTTGCGAGAAGCGATCGACGTTCTTTCGATGTTCAACAGTCAAAAGAAATTGCCATCTTTTTTATTTTAAAAGCAGAAAATGTTTGACAAGTAAATTCATTTTTTGTTTTATTTCAAGAATCGCTGATCATGTTAAAATGTCGTTCTATAAAGCTAAAATAAATGAGAATTATAAACAAAAGCACAAGGGCTCAAATTTTATTGATAGGATGGAAATCAGCCAAGTGCGTGATTCCATAGAGTATTTACAAAGTTAGAAAATGATAATTTAAGGGAAAAGGGCTACATTGAAACATAACGACCGTTATCCTTTTATAAACTTTGAATTTCGGGCATCCTGAGCTTTTGTCGAAGATGACCTTGACTGGAGTTTTCCCGACGGATGATGTAACTGCTGCCGAGGGACTTGCCCCTTTGTCGAACGTAGATACTTGCCATTATCCCTAATTTTTTCCTGGATTGTACTTTGATGTTTCCAATCCACCGGGATGATTTTTGATCATGTCTCTAATTTTTGCCTGGACTGCCCTTTCGGGTTTTCAATCCACCGAGACGTTTTTTTTTTATTTAGGCGAAGTATTTCTTGACTACGTCAACATTTGTGGGGTAGGAAAATTCCTCTCCTTCCATGGTTGCAAGTCTCAAGGCACCGCCTGAGAAGGCTTTCTTGACCACATAGGGGCCGTCATAATTCGGAGTCCATTTGCCCCGGGAATCAGTGAGAAATGATTGTATCTTCTTGAGCACAAGGTCTCCTTTTCTGAAGATGCGAGGTCGGACCTTTTTGTCGAATGCCTTCTTCATTCTTTGCTGATACAACTAACCATGGCATATTGCCGTGATTCGCTTCTCTTCGATCAGATTCAGTTCATCATTCCGACTTTAACACCACTCAGCTTCTGTAAGCTTAGCTTCCATCAATACCCGAATTGATGGGATCTCTACCTCTATGGGGAGAACTGCCTCCATGCCATAAACTAGAGAGAAAGGGGTTGCCAAACGTGAAGTGCGGACTTTGACACCACTCAGCTTCTGTTGAAGTGCGGACAGATGTGCGATAACCGTGAAGAGCAAAGGGTAGCATTTCATGCCAGTCTTTATAGGTTACAACCATCTTTTGAACGATCTTTTTGATATTCTTGTTGGCCGCTTCTACCGCTCCGTTCATCTTGGGTCGCTAGGGAGATGAGTTATGGTGTTCGATCTTGAACTCAACACACAACTCCTTCATCATCTTATTGTTCAAGTTAGATCCATTATCTGTAATGATCTGGCTAGGAACACCATAATGGCAGATAATATTGTTTTTGATAAATCGGACCACCACTTGTCAGGTTACATTGGCGTATGACGCTGATTCGACCCACTTGGTGAAGTAATCAATGGCTACCAGGATGAATCGATGTCCGTTCGAAGCCTTAGGTTCGATCATGCCGATCATGTCGATTCCCCATATGGAAAAAGGCCATGGGGAAAAGAGAACTTTGAGATGCGTTGGCGGTATATGGATTTTGTCTGAGTATATCTGACACTTGCGACATCTCCTCATGTAGTTGTAGCAGTCAGCTTCCATTGTCAACCAATAGTACCCTGCTCTTAGAATTTTTCTCGCTATTGTATGTCCATTGGCATGAGTGCCAAAGGACCCTTCGTGAATTTCTTTTATTAGCATGTCTGCTTCTGGTCTGTCGACGCATCGAAGCAAGACCATGTCAAAGTTCCTCTTATAGAGTGTATCACCGCTCAGGAAGAAACTGCTTGCTAGCCTTCTGAGGGTTTTTCTATCTTTCCTGGATGCCCCAGGTGGGTACTCTTGTTTCAGAAGGAAGCATTTGATATCGTGATACCAAGGTTTTTCGTCTATGACTGCTTCAATCGTGAAGATGTAAGCGGGCCGTTCAAGGCACATTATGTCGATCTTAGGTAAGTCATTCCATTGACCTACATTAATCATGGAAGAGAGAGTGGCTAATGCATCAGCCATGTGATTCTCTTCACGATGGATATGATGAAACTCGACTCTGTTGAAGAAGGGTAACAACCTTCTTGCGTAATCTTTGTACGAAATCAATCCTGATTGGTATGTGTTCCAATCTCCTTTGATCTGATTGATGACCAAAGCTGAGTCGCCATATACATCCAAGTTCTTGATCCTCAAATCAATCGCTTCTTCGAGACCCATAATAAAAGCTTCGTATTCAGCCTCATTGTTTGTGCACTTAAACGTAAGTCTAGCGGTGAAAGGAATGTGGGTACCCTGAGGTTTTATGATAATTTCCCCAATTCCGTTTCCGTAATGATTGACAGCTCCGTCAAAGATAAGTCCCCATTGGGAATCTAGTTCAGGCCCTTCACTGGGTAGCGGTTCATCACAGTCTTTCATTTTTAGATACATGACATCTTCGTTTGGAAAGTCAAATCCGACTGATTCCTGATCTTCAATCGGTTGATGAGCCAAATGATCGGCTAAAACACTTCCTTTAATGGCTTTCTGAGCGTGGTACTCTATGTCATATTATGATAACAACATCTGCCAACGGGAAATCCTTCCCGTGAGAGCAGGCTTTTCAAAGACATACTTGATTGGATCCATTTCAGAGATTAACCAAGTGGTGTGACGAATCATGTACTGGCGAAGACGTTTGGCTGCCCAAGCCAAAGCGCAACAAGTTTTCTCAAGCATATTGTACCGAGTCTCGCAGTCGGTGAATTTCTTGCTCAAATAGTAGATGGCAGACTCTTTTCTTTTTGTTTCGTCTTGTTGGCCAAGTACACAACCCATGGAGTCTTCCAAGACTGTTAACTATATGATCAGTGGTCTTCCTTCCACTGGAGGTGATAGAATCGATGGGTTCAACAGATATTTCTTAATACTGTCAAAGGCGGTTTGGCAGTCCTCTGTCCAAACGCAGTCCTGATTCTTTTTCAGTAATTTGAAAATTGGCGCACATGTCGCGGTCATGAGGAATATGAATCTGGAAATATAGTTCAAACGTCCCAGGAATCCCCTGACCTGTTTTTCAGTCTTTGGAGAAGGCATTTCTTGAATGGCCTTGACCTTGTCAGGATCAACCTCAATTCCTTTCTGGCTGACGACGAACCCTAAAAGTTTCCCTGAACGGACACCGAACGTGCACTTATTGGGATTCAAGCGGAGTTTGTACTTTCGCAAACGCTTGAATAGTTTTGACAGGTGGGTCACATGCTCCTCTTCTGTCTTATATTTGGCGATCATGTCATCGACTTACACTTTGATTTCTTTGTGCATCATGTCATGAAACAGAGTAGTCATGGGCCTTTGATAGGTTGCCCCGGCGTTCTTCAAACTGAACGACATTACCTTGTAACAAAAGGTACCTCGTGGGGTAATGAACGAAGTTTTCTCCATGTCTTTCGGCACCATTTTGATTTGATTATAGCCCGAGAATCCATCCATGAAGGAGAAAACTTTGAACTTTACTATACTGTCTACCAGCATGTCAATGTGTGGTAAGGGAAAGTCGTCCTTTGGACTTACCTTGTTCAGATCTCGGTAGTCGACACACATTCTGACTCTTTCGTCCTTTTTTGGAACTAGTAAGATGTTGGCTAACCATTGAGGATATTCTGACGTAGCGAGGAAACCCGCGTCAATCTGTTTCTGTACCTCCTCTTTGATTTTGACAGCCATGTCTGGATGAGTCCGTCTCAACCTTTTTTTTATCGGCGGACATTCTGATCTTAATGGTAGATGATGTTCCACGATGCTGGTATCCAACCCTGGCATGTTCTGATAGGACCAAGCAAACACATCGAGAAATTCTCTGAGAAGCTTTGTCAAACTCTCTTTGACAGTTGGACTGAGCAGTGCCCCAATCTTGACTTCTTTTCTCTCTTCTTCTGAACCCAAGTTGACCGTTTCCAACGGCTCTTTGTGAGGCTCAATGGACCTTTCCTCTTGTCTGAGTAGTCGGGAGATCTCCTCTGGAATTTCGTCGTCATTTCCTTCTTCAGCCTCAAATACCGGGAACTCAAAGTTGAGAGAAGGCATTGGATCGTATGTTTCAACGGGGTTTAAAACAAGCAATCTGCATGACGTTATCATTTGTTTTTAGAAGAGATAAAGAGAATGCAAGAGTGTATGCAGTGTACTTTTTTTTTACTGCTTGTTTTTATTATTTGAATTGTTTTTTAGGATTACCATTTTCTGAAAAACGAAAAGAGGAAACAGCAATTAATACGAAAATTACAGAACGACGTTATTTTATTAATGAACAAGTCAATTCTTGAAACTACAACCCCATAAAACAAAACTCTGTCGCTTTGGGCGAAGCGAAGAGGGAAATTTACAGAAAGTGAGCCCTATCAAAACATCCGTTTCACCTGGGCAGGGTGAAAGGTTAAAGTAAAGATGGCTATTACTTTGACTTATGAACAATCTTCAGAACATCGACAGCGACCCATTGGCGGCGAACTCCTCGGTGAATCACAAAGTCTGGTACCTTCCTTGATTTGTCTTCAGAAATGACGCTGATTTTTGGCGGAGCAGGATCATTAGAATCTGTCTCCCAGGCAGAGTTGTCGTAGGAGGATTCCTCAGTTGTATTTCGCGTAGTATTTGTACTCTCAGCTGTATCTCCCCATCCAGTTGGCTAGACGTCTTAGAGCCTGGTATGAGTGCTTTCAGGAGCGGTGTACTTGACCATTGTAATACCTCAAAATTTGCCCTCTTACTTCTCTCCAATAATTAGCTTATGTTTCGCTCATTTGCATTTCATGATAGGTCATAAAGCATCATACATATCATTGGTTTTCCTAAGGCATGGGATCACGGTGTTCTTTAAACAAAGGTTTCCATGTTTACTCATCAAAAGAAGAGGTGGAAAATCGAAATTGGGACTTCAACATCATTTCCAAGCAAATTTGGGTAAATTGGGCTGCAGTAACCGTATAGCAGTTATGCTGTAACCGGTTACATAGTGTATTTTTCACCAAAAACGCAGGTTTTCAAGCATGTAACCGGTTAGCAGATATGCTGTAACCGGTTACTCTGTACAAAGTTGCAGATTTTGCTGCATTGTTGGGACAACACCATTGCACACACTTGGGTCTTTGATTCTACAGCATTATAGCAACAAATGGAATATTCTAGACATCTCTAGACATTTCAATTCAATTCAATTCCAAGGGGCGTTTATTCTAGTGTTTCATTTCAAATCAAGTGCACCATATTCCTTGTTTTCCAAGCATCTCCACCTTTGGATGTTGAAGTTCACCTTGGGATTGTTACCGAGTTGATCCCAACTAACCGAGTTAACTACCTTGACTCGGTGAGTTGAGTGTAACTAACTCTGACCCTAGCTCCAAACCCAAAGCTAAGTCCAAAGCTAATCCCAAACCTCTCACACTCCAAACCTAAAGTCTATATAAGAAACCCTTCACTCATTTTTCAGGGGATCCACCATTTTTCACCAAATTTCTCACATTTTACTCTCAATTCTCTCATTTCTCTCTGAAATTTTCTGCTACTTCTACACCTTCATCTTAATCTCTCTTCGAAAACCTCACAAAAAGCTCTTATTTCTTGAAGGATAATCACTTTTCACATTGAAAAGTGATTAATTCTTGAGCTTAAACTCTATCATTTGGTTTTTTTGTTGGATTTCTGGAATTTCAGATTATTGTACTTCAATCCAAGGGTTTCACACCATTTATTTTGGTGCAAGTTCAATCTCGGTATTTTTTGCGATTTTGCTCGGTTTCGACGGGTTAGCGCTACTAATCGAGGAATCTCCGGTTTTCTTTAATTTTCTGTACCAAGATCACTTTGTAACAATCACCAAAGCAAATCTCCGCTTTGTTGGTTGGTTTTCCTCATATCTATACTCGATTTAGCTTATTTGCAACTTATTCGATGTAGATCTTTGGTGATTTTTGATTTGGATCCATTTGCTTGAATGTGATTCTTGATGTTGATGATTACTGGATTCATTGATGTTTGATGACTGTAATTCCATGTAATTTCGTGATTAATTGATTGCATGTTCATTGGGATGTTCGAAGAAGTGATTTGCTGTTGAAAAGTGCTTTTGGAACTGATTTTTTTTTATTTCTGTCCCAGAGTAACCGGTTAACACAATTACAGTGCAATTATGTTAACCGGTTAACATGTTGAAATTTTGCGTAATTGGTCTGATTTTGAACTGTGTAACCGGTTACCACTGCTGCAGAATGTGATTTTCTTGCATTTTCTTGTTTGTTTGAGATCCTTTGCATGTCTAAACTTCATGGATTAATGTGTTGATGATTGGTGGACTATTCTTGAGCTGTTTCACTTCACACTATGGTATGAACATGATTTTTCGACATGCGATTCTTGGTTTTTATTTATGATCATGTTTGCGTTGTTGGTTAATTGATGCGATGAACACATAGCACACACTCCTTGAGCATGCTAATTGTGAATTAATGTTTGTGTTACTGGAGTTGTTGTGTTGTGCATGCTTACTTGCATTCAATTCCGTGAGATGCATATTTGATTTGGTTTGTTCATGTACTTAAAGTGGTGCATTCTTTCATGATAACTAGTGGGAGACCCGTGCATTCGCATGGGTACTGGTATTGTACGCGCATTTTTTCCAAATTAAATAAAAATTAAATAAAAATATTAAAATTTTCAACCAAAAAAGTTATTATTTTTAAAAGATATAATAAATTAGTGTCTATAATCAACAATGAATTTGATCCCGTGTATAAATATTAAATTTGTTTTGAAATTACTTATATATTTGAATCTATATAAAAATATTTGAATCAACAAAGTATTTTTTTAATATTTTTTAATATTTATGAATGACACAAATTTGTCCCATAAAATATTTAAATAAAATTATATATTAAAAAATAAATTAGTATAATTATTAAATATAAGAGATGAAAGGTAAGCGACAATATCAATATAATATGATTAAAAAAATATTGAAAGGTAATACAATGATCAATAAATTTCTGTTATTCAACATTTGAATCAGTAATAAATTTGATACCGTTTATAAGAATAGTATTTGTTTTTGTATATAAAAATACTATAATCAACAATATATTTTTCCCGTATATAAATATTATTTTTGTTTTGACATTATTTATAATTATATTTGAGTCAATAGTGAAGTTGTTTCCGTTTATAAAAATATTTAAATCATAATATTATTTTTGTTTTGATAGTATTTATTAAAATATTTGAATCAATAGTAAAATTGTTCCCGTTTATAACAATAGTATTTTTCCCCTATATAAAAACATTTAATCAACAATGTATTTTTCCTGTATATAAATATTAATTTTGTTTTATATTATTTATAAATTATTGAAATCAACAGTAAAATTGTTCTCGTATACAAAAAAAATTGAATCAATAATAAAATTGTTTCCATTTATAACAATAATTGGATCACTTATTTCATTTTTCCTGTTTCAAATCATTTCCACGATATGAGAAAACAAAACTTATTAATTTTTATTTGAAATAAAGATATTGAAATAAAGATAATACTTAATAATAATAGTAACAGAAATAAAAATTAAATTATCGTTTTAGTTTTTTTTACCAATGAGATGTTATTTTATAAGAGAATACAATTTTAAAATATATACTCAATCTTTTTAAAACTCTCTTATATTTTTCACATATTTGAAAATAACGGTCGATATATTTTTATTATTTACTATTTGAATCAGTGATAAAGTTTTCCCTATTTATTCAATATTTAATTCATTGATTGAATTCATTTATTCAATATTTGATCATGTATGTTGCTTTGTGTATAGATAGACATTAAACTTGATCATTGATTGAATTTTTTAAACCAAATCCAATTATATATATATATATATATATATATATATATATATATATATATATATATATATATATATATATATATATATATATATCACAAATACAATTTTTTCTATATATAAAAATCATTTTGTATGAACAAAATATTTTTTATCGGTATATTATTTTCCCATATATTAAAGTTAATTTGAAATTAAATAAGAATGTAATTTAAAAATGAGAAAGAGAAACTAAATTATTAATATAAATAATTAAAATCAAAATCAAAATTAAAACTCATAATTATAAATTATTCAAACAATATATTTGAAATTAATTGATAAACGACACAATTGTATAATCTTTAGTTTAAATTATAAGAAATTATTAATGGCATATTTTATCTTACAAACACATTTAAATATCTAAAAAAAGTAACACATGATTTCTTATATATATTTTGTAGTTGCATGAAATAATAAATTGATATTTATTTTATGTTATTTTTCTTTTATTGATATATTTGTTAGCTTTGCATCACAGCTAGATGAAATACAAGTGCTATTATCCCTCTATGTTTAATTAAAGGAAATGATATGGTGGTTATGGTATTTTAGAGATTAGAGAGGTGGTGAGTGCTTACTAAGCAGTTGCGTAAGGGTCATAGAAAAAAATGGTGTGCGCCAAAAGTTTTTATTATTTTTATAAGTAGTTCAAGATTATATAAACAAAAATGAATGAATGCAATTATTTGTATATTATTTCTTACAAATTATTACTTTAAGTGGATTATATTATTTCCACTTTCATCCAGTATACTTTTATTATTAGTTATTTTGATGCGGTGAAAATAATTTGTGTGAACTTATTAAATAGACAATGGAAAAATGTGAATTAAAATAATTGTTTTTCATTTGATATTTTCTTAAACAATTTGGTCGAAATTTGATATTTCTTACAAAATAATTGTCATAAAGAGTAATAAATTTTAGTAATATTCTAATAATGAATCTATGATATAAACCACACAAGCATAAATTTAAAATATTGGTTATGATTTTGAAAATAACAAAAATAACATTTTATAAATATAATTGTCATTTTAAAATTTTAATAAAATATAAACTATTATTTTAAAGTTCAGATTGTTAATTGTTTTTTTATATAAAGAAATAAATAAAATTAATAGCTCAAATTTTTTCCTGTATATATAAATAATTTAATCAATAACGTACTTTTTCCCGTATATAAATATTTTGTTTTGTTTTGACATTACTTATGTATTTGAATTTATATATAAATATTTGAATTAACAATGTATTTTTGTCCGTAAGTAAATATTATTTTGTTTAATAACAGACACTTTTACTTATGTTTTATAATTTATTTTATTGGAAATTTTATGATTTCATTAAAATAAAAAATTATTATTATTTTCTTAAAAAATATTGTTTTTTAATTTAAAAATAATATCAAATTATAAATATTATTAACTAAAACATGTGTAAAAAACAACACACTTATTATTTTATAAATAACATTTTTAACTATTTTGTGCAAAATACAAAAGTTGTTGGAAAAAGTGACATAGAGTTGACACATGGCAATGGGGGCAAAAATGACTTTTCCAGAACACATACATTTCTTATATTATATATTTCAAGGATTGTTTACCATGTTGTGACATGATTGTGATCATGATTGCTTGCATGAATAATATGTGTTGTTTGATGCATGTCCATTGTGCCATGATTGAATCATCTTCAAATGTTGCATGCTCCCTGATTTTCTACTGCTGTCTATGTGCACACATGATGTTATATGTGCTGCTGTTTGACTTTTTATAGCTCCTTTTGTGCTGAATCATGTGCTGTTATAAGTTGTCTTGCTTATGTGCCACTTTTTACTGCTGTATGGATGTTGTAGCGCTGTTATAGCCGTTGTTTTTCTTGTTTATTCTCTTTCTCTTTTTATGGATAGCATGATATAATGCTTTGTGTACAACTTTTTCACACCCCTTAGGGATCCTAGCTCATCCTTAATTTTTGATTAAGGTGAGGTAGGATAAGCATTAGATAGTGCTATCCCCCTCTCTTCTTTAGACTTAGTTCTTATGCCTCACACAACCATAGGATCTCCATGCATGATAACATTAGGGTTGTTAGTCTTCCCCGCTTAGACTTTTTCCTTTCCTAACCTTTTGAGTCTCTCTTTCTCATCTCAAAACAAAAATCAAAACAACAAGTGTTGTATGCCATGAGCCTTAAGTACATGGGAAATCGAAGGAGAAGGGTTTCCCTTCGCCTTTCTAGAGTGTTTAGCATACGTCCTGTTAGGACGACCATGCGACGCATTCGTTCCTATGTCATAGACTTTAGTGCAATACTTGTTATAAACACAAAATAATCAAAACACTTCTTCTTAAAAGACAAACAACAATTCTCTTCTCATCTTCCTCACTACAGTCATAAAGGATGTGTCACCTCCGTTCTACCGCAAACAGGTAAATGCCTAAGACTTCGTACAACGAGCCGCGACACCTAACTACTGGAACGCGAACCTTGGAATCTTCCGTTAAAAAACACAAACAGAGCAAATCCATCCCTAGTGAGGGGAACTACGTCACTCTGATTCTCGCGTGCGAGCGGGATACGTAGGCAGGAGATCGTGCGAGATCTCTCCGAGCACCATCCTTCTCTTTTCCCCCAAACCGTAGTCCGAACTACGTTGACTCTGACTTTCCCATTGCACAAAGGGAATACGTAGGCCTAGGACGCGACGTCCTATCGAGTCACTTCTTTTTCTCTTCTTCCTCGTTCCTTCGTTCTTTTCCGTCCCTGTTCTTTCGCCTTTCCAGTAGCAGTGGAGCTCCAGACGACGACACCCTTTGATCGAGACAAGCAAGCGTGGATATCATCGGGTACGATGGACGCAAGGGGGTGCTAATACCTTCCTCTCGCGTAACCGAATCCCGAACCCAGTTCTCTTGGTCGCAAGACCATGCTCTTTCCTTTCTCCCAGGTTTACGCAGTGTTTTCTTTCCCTCTCTTGGGATAAATACACATTGCTGGCGACTCTGTTTCTGTGTCACTTTCGCATTTGCACTTGGAAGAAAATCCCGGGAGCGACAACCATGAAGTCAAATTTTCCACTTGGTTGTCCCAGGGTGTCCCACACTTCTTTGGAACTGGAGGAGTCATCTCTCTTAATGACGTTGACCTCGGGAAAAACATAGTTGATGAATTCTAGTCCGGCAAGCTTTGTCAATTCATCATCGTACTGGATAAGTTCAGAATGACGTGAGTGTTGATCCCATGACATGGCGGGGATATAGGTATTCTGTTCAATGATGCTCAGCTGATTTTCTTGCTCCAAGTCTGCTGGGTACGGCTGCCAGATAGGCAAGCCATCCATTGGGCCATAATAGTCGTGGTCAAAGTTATATTTCATCGGAGTGTCTTCCTCTAATGAATTTGGCGGAGCACGGCATCCTTCAGGATCACAATCTCCGTATATCATTTCGACATCTGACCTCGGTATAAATCTCAGACTCTGTTCGGGATAGCAAAAGGGAGTCTGCGTTTCGCCCTGAGACGTATAACCGTCCTCATTGAGATAGGACTTCCATTCTTCCTGCGTATCGGAGGAATCATTCTTATTGATGGTATGCACGTCTTGACCCACTGGTTGAATGAAACCTCCACTGTGGAAGAAGTTCTGAATGGGATGAAAGCTTTCATTGTTTGCAGCCGTCTGAGTAAAGGTTGAGGAAAAGCCAAGACCTTTCTTTGTTTTATTATCAGTAGGAATGATAAGCTATCCCCATCCTGTTGTACTGGTATTCTCGACCGCTTTGATAACATCTTTGTATGAGGAAATCGAGGTTCCTTTCTCTGATTGATTCTCATTGCTCACCGTAAGCACTTGGAACTGAGTCCCAGCAACCTCCTCGGGTTCTACACAAGTAAATGATGATAAGTTGCTTACGAGCAAGGCCTGTTCTCCACAGACTGTGACGAGTTGGCCGCTCTGGACGAACTTTAGCTTTTGGTTGAGGGTCGAAGTGACCGCCCCAACCTGATGTATCCAAGGTCTTCCTAATAAACAAATGTATGTTGCCCGAATGTCTATGACCTGGAAAGTGACTTGGAAAGTGTGAGGACCAATAGTTATGGGAAGGTCGACTTCGCCGATAACCGTTTTTCTGGATCCGTCAAATGCTTTGATGATGACCTCACTGGTTCTCATCGGAGGTCCTTTGAATGATAATTGCATCAAAGTGGACTTCGGCATAACATTCAGGGCTGATCCTGTGTCTACCAGTATGCTGGCTAAAGCATCATCCTGGCAGTTGACTGTAATGTTGAGCGCCATGTTATGACGGCGACCTTCTTCAGGTAATTCCTCATCACTAAATCCCAAGTTATTGCAGGAAGTGATGTTAGAGACAATGCTAACGAACTGTCTGATTGTTACATCCTGTTCCACAAAGGCTTGCTCTAAGACTTTCTGTAGAGCCTCCCTGTGCGCTTTTGAACTAAGTAACAGTGATAATACCGAGATCTTTGAAGGAGTTTGTAACAGCTGATCAACAATGTTGTATTCACTCCTTTGGATGGGCTTCAGCATCTCATCATTGTTTTTTGAAAGGTCGGGATTACTGGATTGACCGACTGGTGGATTGGGAACTTCTGTCTGAGGTTCCTTTTCTTTGTTGGGTTCTCCAACTCCTCTGTTGAAGATTCTACCACTCCGTGTTACTCGACTGATGTCTGCAATATTCACGACGGAGGGTAACGGAATTTCCTTTCTATTCTCAATTGTTGTTGCACCGTATTTGTAAGGGATAGCCTTAATTGATTCATACGGTAGCAGACCTAGTAGATAGATGACTATGGGAGCCTTCTGATTTTTCTGACCATCGTAAGTAATTTCGATCCGTTCTCGGTTGGGAACTCTCGATTCGTCAAGTAGAGGGATAATGGTACAAACATCCCTAGTCCTCTGATGATCAGAGATTATGACGACGTCCTCGATTTGATCAGCGAAATAGTTGACTGATCCAGAACTTGACCATGGTTGAATCTCTTTGCGGTCCAACTGACTTTGAAGGGCTGCTCGCACGAGGTAGCATCCTTGATTATCCACTGAACAAACTCCACACCGCTCATAGTTGTGTAGTGGCACCTGACCACATCTGCTTTGAATACAGTGTAACCTTACTAGGTCTGTTTCCATCGACTGAACATCCTGACTTTGATATCTAGTAGGATTCCTGTTAGTGATACTAACTTGCTGGGTGTCTTCACCCATATAGATTAGAAGCCACCAGTGGTTCAACAAGTGCTGAAGTGTTTCCTGGACAAGGGCATAACCCTGATCGTCTTCGCAACCCGCTTTACAGCCCTAATAATCATGTGATACAAGGAACCCGAGCCGGACCTGTTTAGCATGTAACTCCACCAGGCTGGTATTCATCAAGCGAATATCGAAGATATGAATCATGTTGATTTGATAATGACTCCTATCATGGTAGTCTTAAGTCCATCCAAGATCCATCTGACACTGGAGGGCCTCCTGTACAAAAGAGCATCCCTGTTTGTTTACCGAGCAAGTCAGACAGGAATTATAATCGTGACGCGGCAGATTATGATACTGGCTTTACCTTGAGTGCATTGCCACCAGGTTGACATTCATCGCACGGATATCATGGTTTTGAATGATGTTGGAATTCGTATAAACCATGTTAACTCCACGAACTCGATGCTCTTGGATCCATCCGAGATCCATCTGTTTCTGTAGAGATGATTGCACCACAGAACATCCTCGATTACTTTTAGTGCAGATATCACACTGGTGATAATTATGAGGTGGCACATGGTCATATCCACTTTGTCTACAATACATCTTGACCAAGTTGGCCCTTAGTAAGAGTACATCACGAATTTGATAGATGTTGTTAGACTCTCCCTCTATCAAATTGACTGTAGCCTTCTCGTGTTGAGGCAGCGGGTTCGTGAGAACATTCAGATTCGTATCTTTGAAAGATAAGACCCCGCTCTTAACAAGATTTTGCACGTCGGATTTGAAACTGAGACAATTTTCTATGTTATGCCCTGGTCCTCCTTGATGGTAAGGGCAAGTCTGATCCACCATAAACCAAAAAGGCGGATTTTCTGTTACTGTAAGAGGAGACTTAGTCTGGACATTCCCCTTGGCCAGTAGTAACGGAAATAGTTCTGCATACGATACGGGTATAAGATCAAATCCTGGTGGGCGCGTTGTACGTTTGTTGTTCTATTGAGGACGAGCCTGCTGAAGAGGCTGTTGTGTCCTTTACTGATATTGCTGCGAATGCGGTTGGCTTTCGGCAACCTGAGGTTGATACGTAGAAACAGGCACAGGGTTGATAGTAGGAGTTATAGCTTCTACTGGTTGATATCGTCGCCTTTGCTTTCCGAGAGAGATATTCCCAATATCCTGCTCTTTTTTCTTAGGGAGAGCACTACCGTATTGTTTTGTACTACTTGATGATCTAGCGTCTTTAACTAAACGTCCTTCTCGGACGGCTTCCTCAAGACGAACTCCCATGCCCACCATCTCGTTGAAGTCACTGGGCGCACTAATAATCATTCTGTCGTAGTAAAATGAGCTCAAGGTTTTTAAGAAAATCTTTGTCATCTCTTTTTCTTCAAGAGGTGGACAAATTTGAGCGGCAATTTCACGCCATCTCTGAGCGTATTCCTTAAAGGTTTCCTTGTCCTTTTGTGACATTGATCTGAGTTGATCTCTATCTGGTGCCATGTCCAAATTATACTTATATTGTTGGACGAAGGCAGTGCCAAGATCTCTGAAAGTGCTAATCGTAGTGCGATTTAAACCCATGTACCATTTTAATGCGGCACCGGTTAAACTATCCTGAAAGTAGTGAATCAGTAGATCCTGGTTCTCTGTCTTAGCTGACATTCGCCGAGCGTACATCACCAAATGGCTTTGAGGGCAAGAGTTACCCTTGTACTTTTCAAAATCGGGTACTTGGAACTTGTATGGGACTTTCACATTGGGGACCAAACAAAGGTCTGCGGCGTCCTTTCCAAATAAATCTTGACCGCGAATAGCCTGTAGTTCTTTCTACATTTCCAGGAACTGCTCCTGGAATTCGTCCATTCTATCGAACATACTTTCCTTTCTACCAGAAGGTATCTGTGGAATCTGTCCTTCCGGGACAGTGTGCACCACAGGGGGTGGTACCGTTACTACGGCAGTGAATCTTGGTGCTTCCTGAAGTTTGTAACCTTTAGGAGTCCTCATTATGCCTCTGGCATCCTCGCTTTCCCAAAGTTTATAACCTTCAGGCCCAGCGGCTTCTGCTATGATTCCCTGATCTTCAGTGATTGGCGGAACATATCCTTCCGGGATATAGTTAACAGGCATGCCCCAGGGACGATCTTTCGGTATTTGATACCTAGGATCATACTTCTCCACTAAGGGCGTTGAGGTGATCTCTGAGATCACAGTTCTTTGTAGCTGAGCTTCTGCCATGGCTTGCATGTCGTTACGAAGCTTTCTCATATCCTCTCTCAGAGCATCAATCTCTTCTTTCAACTCTCTGTTCTCTTCCTCGAGATCATCCATCTTTTTCTGACGATTGGCCCGAGTATTGTACGAATGAGACGGTTTGACTCTAGAACCGAGACACAAACATGAGATTCGTAGGTAAGAAGAATACGTGACGTGAGAATGATGAATTCAATTATTATATTAATTGTTTTTTTTTGTTTAATCAAAATAAACTTCGACAATTAGATTGCAAATATCAAACAGTGGGGAAACCCCCGTTTTATTTAATTCAAAGGATTGCGGAAATGGAAATACAATAGATTACAAAGTACTGGAAACAGAAACCTAAGCTAATGGGTCCCGAGTCCTCTCTGAGGAGAACTCGGGTGCGGATTCTGGTACTTTCCTTTTCTTGGACCGGGGCTCTTGGGCCGTTGTCGGATTGTCATTCCTTTGCCAAGTGAAAGGAGCGAGCAAATTCCTTTGGTCATCCTGATTTTCTACAGCATGTTGCTCCAAAATCTCAATTAGAGCATCCTTATCTTTCAGCAGTTGTTGTATTTTTGTACACTCCACATTGAGAATGCGGGACTTGTTCTTCCAAGACCTCCTCTCCTGTTGAACTTTGTTGAGAGTAACCTGAAGTTTTTCAGTTTCAGTCATGAAGTACATGACAGATTCCCTTGGTGGAAGAACTCTGTGACGAGGATAAGACATCTTTAGCTTGAGAGCTCTAGTTTGTACCCAGTGGAGATAAGGCTCCACCGAGACACAATCCAGTTTTCCTAGAGACTCCCGTCCTTTCTTATGAACATGTTTCCAAGCGTGCACTATTTCCATCTTTAGTGCCCTGTCATTTTCTCCTCCCTTGAAGAAAAGACCTTCCAGATGAGCATTACGCGGGACATGCTTCATCGGGTATCCAAATTGACGACGAACTAAGACTGGACGATAATTGATTCCTCCCATAGTTCCTATGAGGGGTACTTTGGGGAAGTTTCCACAACGGTCAATGATCCTGATCCCGTCATAAATCCTATTATACCAATCTATATCAGAGTTGGTAAGAGACATGATTTTCTACGACCAACGTAAGACACTTTTATGATCCCAAAAAGCGGCAGACTTAGGCAAATGGGAGATAAACCACTTATATAGAAGGGGTACACAGCACGTGATCATTTCTCCATTGTATAAATTCCTTAAGTGTACAGAATGATACGCATCTGTGAGCAAGGTTGGTACGGCATTTCCAATGAGAAAACCTTAATGGCGCTTATATCGACGAAGTTATCAATGTTGGGAAACAAAAATAACCCTTAGGTGAGCAAAACAAAGATGCTCTCGAAAGCGGCCATGTTCCCTATACTTTTAAAGTACAGAGCCTTCTTTACCAGAAACTTGGCTGGTAAACCTAGGATTCTGTCCTTGGTGGTCAGGTGAGTCTTGATTTCTGACTCATCCAAATAGATTGCTCTTGCAATGATTTAATCCTTTGGAATTTCTTCCAGTCCAGAAAAGGGAGCTTGATCAGTAATGGGTAGATCAATCAGATGAGAATACTCCTCCAGCGTTGGTGCGAGCTGGTAATCCGGGAATGTGAAACAGTGATAGACCGGATTGTAAAACTGAATGAGTGCCTCCAGGATTCCTTCAATTACATGGACCCTTAACAGAGGTAACAGACCTCCGTACTTGGCTCTGAAAGCATCAGGGTTAGTGATCATCCTTGCTAATCCCCTCAAATCCTCTAGTTTTGGAAATTTGAAGGTATATATTGTTGGATGTAGAATAGGGCAAGCAGCAAAAATATTAATTTTCGGAAAGAATTCCCTCCGGGATTTATGTCGTGTAACACCCCAATTTTTAACACCGGGAGTGTATTTTTTTTCAAAACTTATACCACACAAAATATTGACGACTGTCTTTTCAGGAAATAATAACCATGATAAATCAGAGTACGAGCTTTTTGGTCTAAGTCTTTTCCATAAATAGGACCAGAGCAATGCCCAAGGTTAGAAAATATTTGACCACTTGAATATAATTTCGTACAAAGTATCTGACAACAAGTAAAGGTCAAAACCACACACACAAATTAAGCATTCAGCTTAAACAACCAACTTCTCAATAACCAAACATGGACAACACTCCGAAACAAAACCCTAAGCTGATCTTGAATTCCAAGCCAATGCTGACTTAGTACAGAAGACTCACTAAGACATCGAGTCTTGATGATTCTGACCGCCAAAGACATTCACATCTTGTAAGTCTTCACGACACCTGGATACTCTAACTATCACAACTTCTAATAACCTGGGTGGTCGTTAGCCACATCATAATAATAGTAGAGGGTCACAATCTAAAAACAGCATATATGAAAGAATACACATATGCAAGTATACCATGATACATATCACAATTATAGCAGTTATTTCAATTCATAGAGCAATGCACAAATATCCTAATGCAGACTCTATATGAGTGTGATCCCCCTACCTGGGTTCCTCACATGCATATGATTCCGGAATATCAATCCCTCCGCAAAGGGCCGTGGTATCACTTCAAGATTTATCGCCACTAAGGTGATGGGTATCTACACCATCAATCAGACTCAATGATCCACGTCGGGATAAGGTGGTTCCATCTCAGACGCACACCTCGTGCCACCTCTCCGGTGTGCACCTCGTGACTCCTCTCCGGTAGCCACGTAACTATGAAATGCATGAGCATATATATGTATCACAACTTAAATATTTATGGTCACAACTAACTTATCTCCTGTAGCCCACCTGGCATACACATATCACATATATATGCAAATGCAACATAATATTTTCTCAATAATCAATTCATATATTTATTCAAAATCATATGAAAGAACATTCACAAATATAGCATCATAATGTAGACACATATCCCTCAACTGGGCACACAAGGAGCATCACACATCCCCAATTGGGCACACAATCATGAGTACAAACACGATGGATTCAATCATATATAATATCGTTAGAAGGTGCCCTTACCTTGGAAAGCATCCAACGAGTTCATTTTACATTATACGAGTCTGGTCTGTATCTCTCAATGGATTCTCCGATCCGGTTCATACTTTAAACCTTTTAAATTAGAGAACTTAATTAAGTTAATACAAACCAAACTACATTTGTCTTAACCACTTACCTAATCGATTAGTTGTAGGTTTTATCACTGTTTTACTAACTTAATCATTTTATATTAAAGTACATCTTTTCAAATAAAAAATGATTTTTCTCTTCAAAAGAATACTAAAATACTAATTCAAAGAAGTTTCTAACTCACTAACTTAAAATATTTATTATTTTGAGCATCTCATTGTGTCAAATAGTCTGATCATATTGTTAAAAATAAATTATTATACTTAAATCCTTATTAAGTATATAATTGAAGAATATCGATTCCAAACTAAACAAACTTTAGTTATTAATTTATAATTAACAATTAAACATACTATTTGAGATTAAAATTAAAATTAAAATCTCTAATTACTATTAACTTCTTAAAATGATCATTTATTAAAATAATATTGACTAATTTAACACATGATAATTACTTTAATTATATTTCTTAAATTATCATAGGTTATACATCTTGAATTAATAAAATACTAAAAATAAATTTAGTTACGATTACCATAGTAATCTCTATTTAGAATAAATTATTTTGACCTTAACATTTTCAAGCATGATTCTTTTTATTTTGAAAAAAATTTTAGGTATACTATTAACACACTAATATAGCATATGGCAGGTTGTTTGAAATTTTAAAACAAAATCTTCCCCCAAATTCTTTTGTACAAATTTAAATTAATAATAACTTAGTGAAACTTATTAGAACAAGTTAATGATATAAAACAACAATATATATTTTTATTTCAATTTAAGTCTTAACTTAATTAAAACAATAATAAAACTATTTACTTCTAAACCTAAGAAAAATCAAATCTGAAAAAACTGATATTATTAATATTATAGTAAAACCAAAATATGGTTTTAAAATACAATTTTATCTTTAAAATCCAAATTCTTCAACTTTTAAATTATTACCGATTAAATTTGAAACAAGATTAACTTAAGTTGAGATTTTAGTAAATAATTCAAAATAATAAATAAGTTTTTATTATATTTTCTGAATAAAACAAGTGAAAGACTGAGGTGAAGAAACCCACCCTTAACAGCAGCTGCGGCATAGTTATTGACCGGTGATGGTGATCAAGCCAAACCCAAAGGGGATAGTGATTGAGATAAAAAAATATTGTAACAGTCCCAACAAACAAGAAATATATTGGGAAAAAAGGAAGTGATAGGAAATAGATCAACAGATGCAACATATGTCCCTTTTTTTTTTTTACCGACACAGTGGAACTATGCTTCCGGCGGTACAGTGGTGGAGATTTCCGACGCCATAGTTTCCATTATAAAATAGTCGGATCATGATTTTTCTTTATAGGTTGTGTAGATGTTAACGAGAGGAAGAGATTCATCGGTTTAATTTTCACACAAGGAGTCCATGGCGGCCGGAAAAAGAGAGAAGGTGGTGATGTGAAATTTCAAAATTATTCCGATCTAAAATTAAGGTATACTTCCAGAAAGAGGAAAAAGAGAGGATAATAGTGGTGGTAGAAATTTTTGTGTTTGGGTTTGTGGTGATCGATCATGAAAGGGGGCGGCACTAGGGAGAAATGAGAAGTAGTTTCTATTATGATTTGCAGAGTCTGAGAAAGGAGAGAGAAGAAAGAACGTGGAATTGAAAGAAGAGGAAACTGAATTTTGTTTCTTCACCTAGCTGTGTGTATATATAATAATAATAATTATTATTACTATTATTTATTATATGTTAATTTTAATAAAATAATAATATAATTCAAAATATCTAGATATTTTTAGGATCTATTCTCCTTAGCTCATTTAGTGTTTTAATTTGCTCTCAGACGAGTCGTAATTCGCTCACCGACAACTATTATGAAAACAGAAAAATTATACCGGAATCTTTTAATTAAAACAAAACACATATTTCAAATAAATTTTTATTCCGAATAATTTTTTGTTTCTTAACTTAGAAAAATATAATGAGATTAAACTCTAATTCTAGACGATATATAAAACTCTTATTTAAATTTTGACAACAATCGGAGTCCGTAAAAATTTAAACGACGGGTATATTTTTCTCGTTTTATAACGAATTAAAAGAAACTTATTTTTGAAATTTTGAAACAATAGGAATATTCAAAGCTAATATAAACGTATGTCAGTTTTTAAAAGTCTAATTCAGATGCAACATAAGTTCAACAAAATTTGTCAAAATAGATAATTAAATAAAAAACGATAAAAGAACATATCATAATACTATTTAATATTTCCAAATTTTAATTCGTCCTAATGTACTTTTACGGGTCTTACATTACTACCCTCCTAAAAGAAGTTTCGTCCTCGAAACTTAAGGTAAGAGTAACAACTGAACTAGTTATTACTAACGTCATCACTAGCACGATCGTGCACTTATCGCAACCCTCTACAAAGTCGCATCGACTCGGACTCTAGACGCAAGGCTAGACATCACACTACCACTCAAAACAACTTCACAAAAGCACATTCACAAACGCTAGGTCCTCCAGGATCCTAGGTCCATGCTCAACTTTCAAAGACACCTTTCCGCATCCAAATCACAGCCAATTCCACTTGGTTCACATGAAGTTGTGACCGACTATCTTCTTGAAAGATTCTAATTAACTTTACTCATTATCAAAGCCGGCAAGAATCATTTATTCCATTCAACATAATCTCGTCTACTATCAACAAGAGATTAAGGGTGATCAGTTCCTCAATTTGTCAATAGGTAGGCGACAACCATGATGGTGGAATAAACCATCGTTACCTAACTACAATAGTGTCCTTTGCAACTTGTTCTCAAATTTATGTGAGGCACTAGGGTCCAATACCCCTTCGAGGTTTTCTAAATGCTTCCTCACTTTCCTGCTACCTCGATCTCAACAATGAGACACAATTTCCCAAAACAAGTTACAGTTTCCTTTACGCTCACTTAGCTCGGAACAACTGTTGAGTATCCTCTAAAGCAGTAAATGCTAATACCCGAGTACAATTTAACCTGTTTCGCTCCAAACAAAATCGTCATCCATGTAAATAACTTCACCACTCCGCCAATGTCCATAAATCTTTAGTGATTCCTTGAATCTCATAATTTTGGCGATCTGTATAGGTTCAGATTCGAATCTCATTCCAAATTACAATTTGAATAATAACATCCCAAAATCCGGTTGGTGATTGAAACTTCCCCAACTTTCTTTCAGCTGCCAAAACTATGCCATCTACAGCACACAAATTCCCTTTTCACCAGTCTTAAACTATTGGATCCCACTCTAACCCAACTACCTTATCTCAAAATCATTACTTCGCTTACTCTCGTATGCCTTAACATGAAATGTTCCTCTTCGTTGGCCATCACCTTTGGCACACCCCGTCTTCCGTGTTATCCTACATCAGCTTCAAAAATCTATTGAGTTTCTTTCCTCTTACAATTAAATTCTATTTTCCTCAAAAGAACTCATTAATCTAACCATTCTTAATTGTTCTAACATCTTATATTCTGTTGTTAAACTGTTTGCGATGTCAACATCTGACGTCCAATATTTTCTCAATGCATGTTTTCCATTATGCTATGCTAGTCTTCATTATACAAGTACGATGAATCCAATTCTTACTAGTCTCCACCAAACATTTCCATTTCATACTTGATTCGTCCTAATAGGAAAATGTTTAATCCTCTTTATTTCCGAATATGACAAATGCACCTCACGTGACCCATTCAAATTGCACCTTTCACTCTTAAGCATACCCTGACAATCACATTTTTCAAATTATGGGTGAGGAAATTTCTCGCACGAATTCTAAATTGACATAATTTGCATCGCTATGTGTTTGTCCAACACTTTTTCTTAACACCTTTTTCCCAATACTAATATTTTCACTCCATTTATTCGTTCATCAGTGACACATCGTACTTAACCTCGTCCTGACTTCCCATGTCTCATGTGAAATTCTCCAACAGACTTTTTCACTTAGTAATTTCATCATCTAGATTATGAATATAACATCCTATCCAGTCACTAATACATTACTCCTTATCCTTGTAATATAAGATTTTTAACCGCATGATTATTCTCTTGTCACTTCTACTACTTCTTAATCTCTAATTTATGCCTGAATGCAACTCCCCCTCTGCAGCATGCACCCTTGAAGTAATGTTCAGTCTCCTTCCTCTTTTCCGTCGAGGTATATCACTACATCCCTTCTTACGACTCCTTTAAATTTGACTAATTTAAACAACGAGATTGTTAACCCATATATCAAAATTCCAATAACACTTCCCCTTCCTTATTCACGTACAACTTCAATCCTCTTCTGTGACTACCTTGTCGATGTTAAAACTCCAATAGCCCTTATACTAGATCTTCTTCGATCATCTAGTAATTTGCAACTTCAAAATTTCTGCAACCAACCGTCTATAGTTGTTTCTCAACCTACCATGACCTCTATCTTGTCAATTTCAAACCACATCTTTAATTTTCTTCACACTATCTAAATATCCTCGTTCCAAATCAATGTTCGTCATATCAAACCTACTCTTCGTTGTTCTATTCATCTTTACTTGTCGCGACTATCCAATGGTCATAATATCCTTTTATAACACAGCCCAATCTTTTGTGCATAAGCTCTTGCTAATCATCTCGACACATCTATTCACTCATCGTTTTCTTATTCATTTCTAACCTTTTCTAAGGTATCAACCAACATATTTCTCGCGATCTGCTGCTCTAAATAATTATTCCTCCCCACAGACATATCTTACTCATCCATCTAGTTAGTGAGCACTTATCTTCAATCTTAACACTCGACCTTTAAAGAGAAACTACCCAACTAAAATTTCCTTTGCTACCATTTCTTTATTCTCATATTCGATCCCTAAATCCAACTCTAGACTTTAATCTTCAAGAACTCCATATACTTGTTATAACATATAATGTCATTCATTAAATCTGAAACCATGGTTCTGTGTCTCTCTAGATATTAACTTCCAACGTCCTATCGCTCTTCCAATAAACCATTGTCTACCTGCGGTCTGATATTTCTAGTAAAACCATGTCGCCCATACTTGAATGATTTAACACTTCCCAAATTGACTCATATGATTACTTAGATTCATGTTGCTACTTCTACCTTTTCCTCATATAAACCGTAATACTCATTCTCTCCCGAACTCCTACTTCTAGTTTCAAAGACAACTCCACTCATGGTCACCTTCACTAAAACTTATCCAGGTGATACTTGGTTTCCTACCTTCAACATCACATGATTCATCCTTAAGGCATTTAGTTACAGTTCTAACATAGCTCAAGAAACCAAATTAAACCCTCAAGTACCCACCAATCGCATAACCATCCTCTAACTTTCCTAGGTTCGGCCACTTTTAACGTGCAACCCGCTTTCTTCCTAGAGAAGATGTTCCATTGATATCCAAGCTGCTCGTCGATTCCTAAGAAATATTATCTTCTTCCTAGTCAATAAACTTCATCGCATCTCGTTCTGAACTCACCGGAATGAACATCCAATAATTTTTCTCAAAAAGGTCCCACAAATTAGGTTCTTACTTGAAATCCTTTATGAACTTGACTTCCACTTATCCCCACTCAACATCTCTGAGTGACAAGAACAATTACAACTCCTAATCCAGAGTCGTTGTAGAAAAACCTTGTAGTTCTTGCTCGATCCAATCTCGTTCCATCTAGACCAACACATCCAAAGAATTCAGAGACACATGTCGACCAAAGTCGACTAGTGCTCAATGGGTTTAATTATGCTTCTTACTGAAGTACTATAGGAGACATTAACTTCAGTTAAGAAACAATCGATTACCTAAGCATATCTCATGCTTGACTCAAGACACATAACACAAAGGACCCCAAACATTTACTCCCACTAAACCCGACACTTGATCAGCTTAGGACACCCGACTCGCAACCCCCATGAAAATCTAGACCAAAGCTCTGATACCACATTGTAACACCCCGATTTTTAACACCGGGAGTGTATTTTTTTTTCAAAACTTATACCACACAAAATATTGACGACTGTCTTTTCAGGAAATAATAACCATGATAAATCAGAGTACGAGCTTTTCGGTCTAAGTCTTTTCCATAAATAGGACCAGAGCAATGCCCAAGGTTAGAAAATATTTGACCACTTGAATATAATTTTGTACAAAGTATCTGACAACAAGTAAAGGTCAAAACCACACACACAAATTAAGCATTCAGCTTAAACAACCAACTTCTCAATAACCAAACATGGACAACACTCCGAAACAAAACCCTAAGCTGACCTTGAATTCCAAGCCAATGTTGACTTAGTACAGAAGACTCACTAAGACATCGAGTCTTGATGATTCTGACCGCCAAAGACATTCACATCTTGTAAGTCTTCACGACACCTGGATACTCTAACTATCACAACTTCTAATAACCTGGGTGGTCGTTAGCCACATCATAATAATAGTAGAGGGTCACAATCTAAAAACAACATATATGAAAGAATACACATATGCAAGTACACCATGATACATATCACAATTATAGCAGTTATTTCAATTCATAGAGCAATGCACAAATATCCTAATGCAGACTCTATATGAGTGTGATCCCCCTACCCGGGTTCCTCACATGCATATGATTCCGGAATTTCAATCCTCCGCAAAGGGTCGTGGTATCGCTTCAAGATTTAGCGCCACTAAGGTGATGGGTATCTACACCATCAATCAGACTCAATGATCCACGTCGGGATAAGGTGGTTCCATCTCAGACACACACCTCGTGCCACCTCTCTGGTGTGCACCTCGTGACTCCTCTCCGGTAGCCACGTAACTATGAAATGCATGAGCATATATATGTATCACAACTTAAATATTTATGGTCACAACTGACTCATCTCATGTAGCCCATCTGGCATACACATATCACATATATATATGCAAATGCAACATAATATTTTCTCAATAATCAATTCATATATTTATTCAAAATCATATGAAAGAACATTCACAAATATAGCATCATAATGTAGACACATATCCCTCAACTGGGCACACAAGGAGCATCACACATCCCCAATTGGGCACACAATCATGAGTACCAACACGATGCATTCAATCATATATAATATCGTTAGAAGGTGCCCTTACCTTGGAAAGCATCCAACGAGTTCATCTTACATTATACGAGTCTGGTCTGTATCTCTCAATGGATTCTCCGATCCGTTTCATACTTTAAACCTTTTAAATTAGAGAACTTAATTAAGTTAATACAAACCAACCTACATTTGTCTTAACCACTTACCTAATCGATTAGTTGTAGGTTTTATCACCGTTTTACTAACTTAATCATTTTATATTAAAGTACATCTTTTCAAATAGAAAATGCTTTTTCTCTTCAAAAGAATACTAAAATACTAATTCAAAGAAGTTTCTAACTCACTAACTTAAAATATTTATTATTTTGAGCATCTCATTGTGTCAAATAGTCTGATCATATTGTTAAAAATAAATTATTATACTTAAATCCTTATTAAGTATATAATTGAAGAATATCGATTCCAAACTAAACAAACTTTAGTTATTAATTTATAATTAACAATTAAACATACTATTTGAGATTAAAATTAAAATTAAAATCTCTAATTACTATTAACTTCTTAAAATGATCATTTATTAAAATAATATTGACTAATTTAACTCATGATAATTACTTTAATTATATTTCTAAAATTATCATAGGTTATACATCTTGAATTAATAAAATACTAAAAATAAATTTAGTTACGATTACCATAGTAATCTCTATTTAGAATAAATTATTTTGACCTTAACATTTTCAAGCATGATTCTTTTTATTTTGAAAAAAATTTTAGGTATACTATTAACACACTAATATAGCATATGGCAGGTTGTTTGAAATTTTAAAACAAAATCTTCCCCCAAATTCTTTTGTACAAATTTAAATTAATAATAACTTAGTGAAACTTATTAGAACAAGTTAATGATATAAAACAACAATATATATTTTTATTTCAATTTAAGTCTTAACTTAATTAAAACAATAATAAAACTATTTACTTCTAAACCTAAGAAAAATCAAATCTGAAAAAACTGATATTATTAATATTATAGTAAAACCAAAATATGGTTTTAAAATACAATTTTATCTTTAAAATCCAAATTCTTCAACTTTTAAATTATTACCGATTAAATTTGAAACAAGATTAACTTAAGTTGAGATTTTAGTAAATAATTCAAAATAATAAATAAGTTTTTATTATATTTTCTGAATAAAACAAGTGAAAGACTGAGGTGAAGAAACCCGCCCTTAACAGCAGCTGCGGCATAGTTATTGACCGGTGATGGTGATCAAGCCAAACCCAAAGGGGATAGTGATTGAGATAAAAAAATATTGTAACAGTCCCAACAAACAAGAAATATATTGGGAAAAAAGGAAGTGATAGGAAATAGATCAACAAATGCAACATATGTCCCTTTTTTTTTTTTACCGACACAGTGGAACTATGCTTCCGGCGGTACAGTGGTGGAGATTTCCGACGCCATAGTTTCCATTATAAAATAGTCGGATCATGATTTTTCTTTATAGGTTGTGTAGATGTTAACGAGAGGAAGAGATTCATCGGTTTAATTTTCACACAAGGAGTCCATGGCGGCCGGAAAAAGAGAGAAGGTGGTGATGTGAAATTTCAAAATTATTCCGATCTAAAATTAAGTTATACTTCCAGAAAGAGGAAAAAGAGAGGATAATAGTGGTGGTAGAAATTTTTGTGTTTTGGTTTGTGGTGATCGATCATGAAAGGGGGCGGCACTAGGGAGAAAGGAGAAGTAGTTTGTATTATGATTTGCAGAGTCTGAGAAAGGAGAGAGAAGAAAGAACGTGGAATTGAAAGAAGAGGAAATTGAATTTTGTTTCTTCACCTAGCCACATGTGTGTATATATAATAATAATAATTATTATTACTATTATTTATTATATGTTAATTTTAATAAAATAATAATATAATTCAAAATATCTAGATATTTTTAGGATCTATTCTCATTAGCTCATTTAGTGTTTTAATTTGCTCTCAGACGAGTCGTAATTCGCTCACCGGCAACTATTATGAAAACAGAAAAATTATACCGGAATCTTTTAATTAAAACAAAACATATATTTCAAATAAATTTTTATTCCGAATAAATTTTTGTTTCTTAACTTAGAAAAATATAATGAGATTAAACTCTAATTCTAGACAATATATAAAACTCTTATTTAAATTTTGACAACAATCGGAGTCCGTAAAAATTTAAACGACGGGTATATTTTTCTCGTTTTATAACGAATTAGAAGAAACTTATTTTTGAAATTTTGAAACAATAGGAATATTCAAAGCTAATATAATCGTATGTCAGTTTTTAAAAGTCTAATTCAGACGCAACATAAGTTCAACAAAATTTGTCAAAATAGATAATTAAATAAAAAACGATAAAAGAACATATCATAATACTATTTAATATTTCCAAATTTTAATTCCTCCTAATGTACTTTTACGGGTCTTACATGTCGTGTCCACAGAGATCGGTTCGAGGGAAAGAATGCCGCTCGACAGTCTCTCGGGTCTATGAGTTTGGATTAGAATGGTTTAAAACATGAAAACAGAAAAGTAAACATTAAAACATAAAAAGAAATTCATTCTTCAGAGACAAGAACTCGTCCGAAAATGCACATAATCGACTCCTCACAAACTTAAACTTACCGACCAGTTATACTCAACCTACAATACTCCTCAATATCAACCAGCATCGCTCACAACACAGGTTATGTCTAACACAAAGTTGAGAGAACAATCGTGTCACTCTCTTCGTCACTCTCGTGAGCGAAGCCTCGAAACACGGAAGGCATTAAGATTCGACTCCTATTGAAGATTGTTAGCTCATAAATCTATCTCTAGAGTCCATAAACTAACAGACAATCATCCCTAAACGAAGTTCGCGAAGGTTATGTCTAACGCAACCCAAACACCAATAAAGATTTGTAAAGCAAGTTTTATACAACGCCATGGGCGACAAATGTACATGAGTTTGCAGCAAATACATATACAAAACCCAACCATAAAGAAAAAACACAAAGAAGAAAAGAAGTGAACCAAACATCTCGCGGATTGTCGGAGCCGTTCGACGGTCAATCCACCCCGGTTCATCCATATGCATGCTCCACGGTTGTTTTCTAAGCTCTCTAATGAAAAATGAAGTTTGATGGAATTAGGACCAAGAATCCCCAAAACCATAACATAAAAAGTGACAAAAATGAATTATATACATTTCAAATTCTGCATTGTTCGCTAGGCGAATGCACGAAAATGGCACTTAAGTGCCTCTGAATAGTTAAACCGCCCTTGGAAAATTCCAGAAGTTCGCTAAGCGAACATTTTATTCGCCTAGCGAATGTTCGCTAGGAATTTCGCGAAGCGAACTTAGGTCTCTTTCTCCTCTGCCTCTTTCTGGCCTCCTTCGCTGGGACCTTCGCCAGCCTTCGCTAGGCAAAAATTCCCGGTCACACTCGCTAAGCGAACATGACAGAAAAACAACCCCTTATTTGACCACAACTTCTGCGCCGTAGCTCCGATTTACGCACGGTCGGAAGCGCTGGAAAGCTTATTAGATGCTCTACAAGAATATGGCAAGATGGACTTTATTTGTTACCTACAAAAATGAATAGAAAGTAATTAAACTCAACGATATTTACAAGAAAACGTAATATACACACGAAAACGTAAAGTAAACGTATTTACACATAAAGTGGGGTTTATTCAACTAATATTAACACAAAGTAACGATAAGTGCAACAAAACTTATATACAACAATAGGTACACTTTGCACTTATCAAACTCTCCCCAACTTACCTACTTATTTGTCCACAAACAAAAATCAAACAAACTTGAAAATGCAAAAGCGATATCCAAAGAAAGACGAATCCACAGGTTTTGAAAAACGAAAACAAATGAATGGTTCAAATGAAAACGGTACACACAAAAAGTAAATACTTACCACTGGCTATGACGACAACATAGTCACGAAACAAACGCAAAATAAAAAATCATGCCAAACATCCTAAAACAACACAAGTTCAAATGTGAATCACACCTAGCAAAAATAATCATCGGTAGATGAAAAACACACAATAAGGTACTTTACACTCACACAACACTCATGCAAACAAAAGACTAAATTATGCATACATCCACAAATTCATATTGAACATACAAAGGCAAGAATCACAAGGACTTTCAAGGTTGTAACGTGGTCGGGTAAACAAACAAGGGGCAGTTTCTAAAGGTAATTGAAACAAAAACTTGCCTAAACCTAAGGGAGTGAAAACTCACAAAGATTCACACACAAAATTTCAACCAACTTCTTCCAAAATCCCAAGTGCTACACAACACACAATACTTATTTAGCACAATTATTGAAACTCTTTTTGTTTCCTTTTTCAAGGATTTTCTTTTTCTTCTTTTTCACTTTTTTCTTTTCTTTCTTTGTCATATATTTCTCTTTTTTCTTTTCTTTTTCAATCCTCATAGAATCCAACCAATGAGTATACAATCATCCTCTCCCCAACTTGAATTCAACCGCACCATCATGTGAATACTCCCTACTTTCTAAGGCAAGGAAAAAACCCATACAAAAACACAAAATTGAGGTCCAAGAAAAAACAAAATCCATTCAAAAATAAGTGAACTAAATACTCATAGACAAGCATTAAGTTCAAATAGAAAAATGGATCAAAAAGCTCAAAGGGGTTACGAATTCTCACACACTCACAAGGTGAATTGACTATTTGGCTAGGGTAGTTGTGCTCAAAATGAAACAAGTGCCTTGATCCTTTTCATGCATTCATATAAACAACACAAACAACAGATTCAACATAATAAAATCCAGTTAGAACAAGAATGTTGGTACTCTGCATATATGAACAATGGAAAGCCACCTCACAAAAAGGTTGGGAACTAAAGTGATTCACAATAGAACAAGTATACAAAAGAATGAATGGCATGAAAGTTTGGAAAATGCGTAAGTATCATGAATATGCTAAAGTATAGAAAGTGATAAATACATACCTCAGACGTGTACAAAACTTAACAAGATCATTACCAAACATCCGCAAGTTGAAACGAACCAACTTGGAAAATCACAAAAGCATCCTCAAATAAGTCAATCAAAATCTGTGAGCAAACAACAACCAAAAACATACGCAAAGAAAAACTTTAAAACATGCTTGTTTTATGTCGTAAGCTCGACGACTTTACAATGCTTAGCTAGAAACTCCCTCTCTTCATGCCATGGTGATGTCTCACCGCGCAACCAAAAGCAAGCATCCTAACCAAACACTTGAACAAACGTCAAAAGAAACAAAAATGTACAAGTATCAGTATAGACAAGTGAAAATATACACAATATACGATTTTTACAAAACTAAAAAACAAAGAATGTAATGCCCTGTATAATATATATCTAGAATGATACCATACAAGCATTTTATTTGGTACTGACACATCAAAAGTGCCTAATGGCATAGTTCACATACTTGTCCATTTCTAAACATAAATATAACACATGGCACAAGTCATGGAAACTAGCCAAAAAAAATAAAATCTAAGAATAAGGTACAATATTCCTCATTGTACAAGAACAATAATACACAGTGGACTAAGCTTAACTGAGCTTCTCTTGAAACATCCACGCATTTCTCCACTTGTAAAACAAACCTGCAAATAACACCTGAAAAATAACAACAATATTGGGGTGAGATAATAATCTCAGTGAGTTCCCCTATCTTATGGGTTCCCTCGGCTCTACAGGGTACATGCAATCAAACGGATCCACCGTGGATCCGGGGTTTACTCACGGTCTGGGGCAAATACACAACAATGGGTATTATCCTCATTGGTAGTCCCTTGACTCACCAATGAAATAACAATAAGTACACAAACAACAAAACCATATCAAAAAACCAAACATGCAGACCCGTACTCATGTACGAGGAATCCAGAAGTAGTATCAACCTGTCTACACAGGCCACAAAATAACACACCCTCGAAAAGTAACCAAGTGCCTACGTCAAGAGACTAGCACAAGCACACAGCACAATGAGTCAGATGAGTCCGAAGTGATACACACCTAAGTGGCCGCGGAGCCCATCCATCCACCATCAATACGTATGTGTGTATCGGCAAGTGCAAGAACGCCTACATGACTGCACAAGCCCACCGGGAGAAAGCCTAGTGGTATTGCCTACATGACACCACTAGAGGGGAGTAACGGAGTGATATTGCCTTCATGGCATCACAACCCCACCATACCGATCACGCCGATGTGTTAACGGCAAGTGGGTAAACGCCCTATAAGACCCCCCACAAGCACATCGCAACGGTAGCTAAGGTGTATACCGAGCACGCAGATGAGTTAACGGCAAGTGGGAAAATACGTCCTAGTGGACCCTCACAAGCTCATCGCAACGGTATTCTTCGGAACAAGTCCGGTATCCCTCGGACCAAGTCCAGAATTCAGGTGAAACACCACCTAGTAGCTTAGGCCTACTTCGATTCAAGCATACATCACAATCGCATCGCATCGCATCACATCACATCGCATCACATCACATCACATCCGAACGTTCAACCGGAACGAACGGGAACAAGCAAGGAAATGATCACATCATAGCATTTATCAACATAATGCATTATATTCACACATATACAAGAGAGACATAACAAGTGATCACATCAAGCCATTAGTCAAGCCGCAATCAACATATAAGCATAATATGTTAAACATAATCAATATCGTAGTTCACACACATTTAAGGCATACAACTAACACCCTCTACCAAGCATCCTTGGTTCACTCATGGTCTAACACACCATTCACTACCCTATGGAATTATCTTTCCAATGGCTTTGGACTCGTAACAATCGGATTCCCGGTCCTTAAGTTTTTTGGTGGAAACAAAAGTACATACACTACATTTCTATATTTATCTTATCAATTCATAGCATATAGCCATGGTTCTACCTCACTATCACATAGAGCATAAAATTAGTTTTCCAACGCTTCGAACGGGGACTAAAACGGACTTACGGTTCAAAAGATACGCCCTTTTTAATATCATTTTCTGTCAACAACAGTGGTAATCGATTACTCACTTTTGGGTAATCGATTACTTGCTCAAAAATATCCCAGAAACGTCATTTTTCAAAGGGTAATCAATTACTGTCGTAACAGAGCCCAAAAAATCACATTTTTCTTCATTCTAAACCATTCTAACCCATACCTAAACATATTGGGACCTCAAAACAATTATCAACAGATGATTCCACACATATATTGATCATACTACACAATTTAGACATGTATTTCATCAAATCATCATGTTATTTCACATAAAGCTCTAACCCCAAACATGAATTTCTTCCCCAAACTTCCTACCCAAGTTCTATCTAATGGAACTCACCTGATAATCGAAGAGGATGAATTGATGATGAAGATGATGAATCCAAGCTTCCTCTTCCTTTCCTTCTTTCTCTCCTTCCACGTTTTCCTTTTCTTCCTCTGTTTTCCTTTTCTTCTCCTTCTTACTATCTTCTTTTATTCTTCTTACAAATATATATATATATATATATATATATATATATATATATATATATATATATATATATATATATAATACATATATTATATAATATAAATCCAATAGGATAACTATCTCCAACTGATATTTTGTCTTCTAACGCCAATTGATCAATTATTATTGTTACCTTAAAATACTTTCTTGAACTACTAAATATTAATCCGTCTCTTTAATAAAATAATTAATCTCTTTAGAGTTCTCAAGTTGCTATATTGATCCCAATTGACAACACTTAGAGCACTTAGGATACTCCGTTATTCCAATCAATCAAAGATAAAGCACATAGATATTTATCTGATCTCATCTGATATCCAATTGAGCATTTAGATAATACGGGGTATTACAAAGAAACTATCGCAATGCGATTCAATATCAAAACCAATCCCCGACAACGGCGCCATTTTGTTGGATGCAGAATAGGGCAAGCAGCAAAAATATTTATTTTCAAAAAGAATTCCCTCCGGGATTTATGTCGTGTCCACAGAGATCGGTTCGAGAGAAAGAATGTCGTTCGACAGTCTCTCGCATCTATGAGTTTGGATTAGAATGGTTTAAAACATGAAAACAGAAAAGTAAACATTAAAACATAAAAAGAAATTCATTCTTCAGAGACAAGAACTCGTCCGGCAATGCACATAATCGACTCGTCACAAACTTAAACTTACCGACCAGTTATACTCAACCTACAATACTCCTCAATATCACCCATCATCGCTCACAACACAGGTTATGTCTAACGCAAAGTTGAGAGAACAACCATGTCACTCTCTTCGTCACTCTCGTGAGCGAAGCCTCGAAACACGGAAGGCATTAAGATTCGACGCCTATTGAAGATTGTTAGCTCATAAATCTATCTCTAGAGTCCATAAACTAACAGAAAATGATCCCTAATCGAAGTTCGTGAAGGTTATGTCTAACGCAACCCAAACCCCGCGCATAAAGCAAAAATCAGAGATAATCACCAATAAAGATTTGTAAAGCAAGTTTTATACAACGCCATGGGCGACAAATGTACATGAGTTTGCAGCAAATACATATACACAACCCAACCATAAAGAAAAAACACAAAGAAGAAAAGAAGTGAACCAAACATCTCGCGGATTGTCGGAGCCGTTCGACGGTCAATCCACCCCGGTTCATCCGTATGCCTACTCCACAGTTGTTTTCTAAGCTCTCCAATGAAAAATGAAGTTTGATGGAATTAGGAACAAGAATCCCCAAAACCATAACATAAAAAGTGATAAAAATGAATTATATACATTTCGAATTCTGCACTGTTCGCTAGGCGAACAGATCATCCGCTAGGCGAATGCACGAAAATGGCACTTAAGTGCCTCTGAATAGTTAAACCGCCCTTGCAAAATTCCAGAAGTTCGCTAAGCGAACGTTTTATTCGCCTAGCGAATGCTCGCTAGGAAGTTCGCGAAGCAAACTTAGGTCTCTTTCTCCTCTGCCTCTTTCTGGCCTCCTTCGCTGGGACCTTCGCCAGCCTTCGCTAGGCGAACATTCGCTGTCACACTCGCTAAGCGAACATGACAGAAAAACAGCCCCTTATTTGACCACAACTTCTGCACCGTAGCTCCGATTTACGCACGGTCGGAAGCGCTGGAAAGCTTATTAGATGCTCTACAAGAATACGGCAAGATGGCCTTTATTTGTTACCTACAAAAATGAATAGAACGCAATTAAACTCAACGATATTTACAAGAAAACGCAATATACACACGAAAACGTAAAGTAAACGTATTTACACATAAAGTGGGGTTTATTCAACCAATATTAACACAAAGTAACGATAAGTGCAGCAAAACTTATATACAACAATAGGTACACTTTGCACTTATCATATACTTGTGAGTGTTTCTTCTACAGAAATCCATTAGCGCAATCCTTTTCTCTCTGACATTTGCAATCATTGTCTTAGTTTAATTTGAAAAAGAGAGACTAGAAGAGAAATTTTTTTTTTCTTAATGTTTTTTAAAATGAATGCGTGAATGCAGCACACAAAAACATAGAAAAAATATGGGGTCAAAGGGTCGGTGTTATGAAGTCAAGGCTCTACCCATCCCAAAGGTTTATACTCGTGATTTTTGTACCTGTCTCTCAAAATCATTGATTCTTGTCGAGATAACATCAGCGGGCCGGGAACCATGCTAGGTGATGTATTTCGAAGAATCTCAGAAGAGGGTAGTATCGCGTGACAACTATTTTCGATAGCTTCCGCACTACTGAAAGAGGTTTTTCCTAGGTGTATACTCAATCTTTCCACATGCGGCATCACACGAATTCATATTAGCAGAAAAATAAACACAGATATCAATTAGGAAAAGCAGTATATATATTTGTCCTAATGTCCTAGACTTTTTAAGAGCTATGAATCCTATGATCCTAACAGAAAATGGCTCCCCAGCGGAGGCGCCATTCTGTGGTACCTTCCCAACTTAAAGGTTTTTGAACTAAGATCCTAGTGAGGGCCGATTCTAGCAATAATGACATTCCCTAATGGAACCGTCATTCTGTGATACCTTGTGAACCCAAAGATTCGTCCTGAGAGAAGCAAGAAAAAAATGCCTCCCACTGTAGTCGCCATTTTTCTGTAGCGCGGTTTTTGTGGTTTCGAATCACTATCACTTTGGAACTACAGTTCGATTCATTTTTTATCCTATTGAAGCTGATGAAGGAAGGGAAATAGATGTCTCCAATTAACCCTGCTTGCATACTGAGTTTAAACAGTCAAAACTGTTGGTTTACAGATGCGGCTTTAGTTCGTGGGCCTCTCTCTACTTATTTTGTTCAGAACGAAATACCCGGACTGTTCATGGGGGATTTGTTGGGATACTGTGCTAGATTGGCTGGAGGTAGGGGATTTTGGGTTTTTTTATTAGTATGTTCGCTAAGATTCCTTTTTTAATCTTATGCCTACGTATTCCCGGGATAGGGAAATCATAGCGATCGTAGTTCCTCTTATTCTATGGGAGGAAATGGTGTTTTGGTGTCTTGTTCAAAGCCCAAGACATGAAGCTAAAGGTGGTTTATATCTTGTTCAAAGCCCAAGATGTGAAGCTGAAGGGTCTATTTGTATCTTGTTCGAAGCCCAAGATGTGAAGCTAAAAGGGTGTTGACTTTAGAGAGAATTTGTCATCTCTAAAGGGGGTCTGTTTGTCACAACTGTTAGGTGACTGATCATAAAGGAGAATTACTTTAACTGGGATATGTGAATCCAACAATGCCATAATTTCCTTTATAGGGGATTTTTAACCTGAAGGAGAAGACTTTAACTTAGTTTAGAGCAATGCTATCTTTCCTTAGGAATTTCTCATGCTAAAAGAGGGACAGTGGCGTGGATGTAAATAATCCAGAGGCTTTCCGCTTACAGCAATTAGATGAAGGAAAAGGAGTTGTTGATGTTTGCATCCTATGAGCAAGGCACGAATTTTGATGCTAAAAGGTTGATTGCCTCAACTGGGGCTTTCCTTATACGAAGCCTAAGAGGAGGCTATTGACCCAACAAGAGGATGTTTTTGTGTCTCGTACGAAGCCCGAGATAGAGGCCAAAAGGGTTGACTCAACAAGAGAGTGTTTTTATATGTGTCTTGTACGAAGCCCAAGACGGAGGCTAAAAGGGTTTGACTCAACAAGAGAGTCTTTTATACTCACCAAGAGAGTGATTTGTATCTCGTACGAAGCCCCCGAGATATAGGCTAAAGGTGATCGCATCAACAAGGGAGTCTTTTTATACTCAACAAGAGAGTGATTTGTATCTCGTACGAAGCCCGAGATAGATTCTAAAGGAGGATTGACTCAACAAGAGAGTCTTTTATACTCAGTATGTTGGTTAAAAGAAAAAATCAATTCTTATATGAGTAATGTTGTACTCATGGATTTGATCTGAGGATCGGGATTATTTCCTGTTCTTTAAGGAAACGGGGAATCCGAAGGGTATTGAGACTTCCCAAGTTTATGGGTGTTTTCTTCCTATTTTTAAAAGGAACTTGAGAATGTATTCGAGACTCAAGGAGATTAGACTGTCCAAGTCTAGGGTTTTATCTTTTGTACTATGCTTAAGAGAGATTAAGAGACAGTATGTTCGCCGTAGAAAGATCTAGACTCTTTGAAAGACTGTTTTATTAAGATGACTAATTTCTGTTGCTATACCTTTAAGAGGTCGTCGGGACAATTTGTACGAAGCCCAAGAGGAGGCGAGAAAAACTTTTAAGAAGCCGAAGGAACAATTTGTACGAAGCCCAAGAGGAGGCTATCTTCCCGGAGGAAGAATCATTATACGAAGCCTAAGAGGAGGCTGTGAAAACTTCTAAGAACCCGACGGGTCCTTGTACAATGCCCAAGAAGAGGCGTGGATGCTTTTAGGAAGCCTGTGGGTCCTTGCACTAAGCCCAAGAGGAGGCTGATAAACAGTTCCAGAAGGGGTTTCACTTGGAGCATTGACCTTCTGTATATGAATTGTTCAAGGGGGAGATTTCTTAGATCTAGTTATCTAAAATTGTTGTAAACGGAAATTCTCATGGTTTAGGTTATGTTGAAATATTCGGGAGAACGTCGGATGTGAGGAGACGAGGTCTTGTCTAGTTCTAGACGTAGTTGCCGGGGAAACTCTAAATATCTTTACTAGTATTACACAATCGATATGAGTTTATGAAAGAAGACTTACAGTGAGACAACCCCACAGTACATTTATATACATATGAAAGCAGTAAATGAAAGCGGGTAAACACTTACTCGGTTGTAGAGCTTCCATGCTGTTTGGTTAGTTGTTCAACAAAGAAAGCTTTGATAACAATATTATATTCAAAATCAAAGGAGAAAGTGCTTTGAAAAGAAAATTGGGGCTTACAGCTCAAAGAGAGGCCCGGGGTTTAATCAGTGATTGCACTATCATTTTGTACAGGGACTAATACAAGTGACTGAGGCGCAAGAAAGGTTTTCTGTACAAGGGGATGGGTCTTACACTCTCTCAAGAGGCCCAAAATGATTGAAAGAAAAAGAAATGGGGCTTATAACACGAGGGTAGGCCCAGATGATTTGATTTAAACGGGCGATGATCGCGTCGAACGTTTTGAAATACAACGGGACTTATACAACATTTAAGGCCCAAAAATGGTTTGTATTTACAAAGGATTGGGTCTTACACTCTCTCAAGAGGCCCAAAATGTTTGAAAAAGTTTGATGAGGGTTAAATTAATCAAAAACCCTAATTTGTTTTCAAAATGTATTTTAATTGAATAAAAATTCAATTAAAATGATCAAAATTGTTTAACATGTGGAAAACAAATTGTGATCTTGGATTAATGTTTCAAAAATCATGTTTTGACCTACAAAATGATTAGAAATCATAAAAATTTGCAAAATCAAGAAGGGAAAAATATTTTAAATGTAAAATACAATTAAAATATTATTTCTTGGCAAAAATATCAATTATATGAAATAAATAATATTTTTGGGATTTTTTGGTAAAATAAAATATTTTAACATTTTTGTGAATTATTAAAAAAATAATCAACTCAAAATCATTAAAACTCAGAGATAAATTAATTTTTGAATCAATTAAAAAAAGTCACAAAATTCAAATATTCAAATTTTTGAAAAAGGGCGCCAAGAACAAGGCAAGAACACGCGCCCTTCCTCTGTTTCTGCAGATTTGCGTTTTCTATCCAATCTCACTGAATACTTGATTATATCATGCAATCTACATATCAATCTACTCGTTTCAACCTCACGATCATGTCTATGGTCTTTAATTTCATTTATTTTAAACATGGAATAAGAAATCAAAGAGAAACCTTAAGAATCCTAAATTCTGCATGAAGGTTCAGAAATTCCATACACGATTCATACAAAGCAATTGATTGAGGGTAAACACTCTATGCATGATTATGAACATATGGCCAAATTATTGTGCAGCAAAAATTGCATGAATCATAGAGTTAGAAGAGCTCATGCTCACCTCTTGCAGCTAGTGATTGTGTTTTAGGTTGGAGGTGTTACAGCTAGGTTTCAATGATGTGGATATCTTCCCAAGGTGCCATGGAGTGTGTCTGGATGCTTGGAATGGATTGAAATGATCTGGAACTTGAGATGGTACCCCAACTGCAAATCTGTCAAAGGCTTGAGCAATTGGCTGGTGATTTTGTGATTTTGGTGTTCCAGATGTTATGTGAGTGTTTGGATCACTTCTATATGATGTTTATTAGGTGTGTGTGTGTGTGTGTGATTGGTTTGGTTGGAATAGCTCTCAAACTCAAAAACTCAGAGTTACCTTGCTAAAGAAGGTATTTTTGCCTAGAGAAAGAGATTTTGAGGAAAGCATTTGTTTGATGGCTTTGGTGTACTCAAACTGAGCACAAATGAGCTCTAATTATAGTAGAGAAAGTTTGTTTTGGGATCAATAGTGAATGGCAACTGAAGCAGAGGTTTGGCCAATGTTGGCAAATGAGAATCCAAGTCTCCTCTAGCCAATGACTAGAGGTTAGAGCACATAGTTGTGGTTCCCTAGTTGTTGGATTATTTTTGACTGAATTCAGTTGCAAATGTGTCAATCTATGCCACCTTGGTGCATCCATTAAATGCTCCAATCCAAAATTGGAGTCTTGTCCCTCTTTTAGGGATTTCTAGGTTTGGCATGCTATTTTTGGTTCCAAAGACTTGGGAGGCTTGGGATCAGAGTTGGTTCCTCCTTGGTCCCCCCTTGAGGTGTTCAGATGGATAGAGTTGCTTGCCCTTTGTAAAATTTGAGCAAATCGAGCAAAACTCCAAAATCTGCCTTGCCTTGGCAGTTTTCAGCAAGGCATGTTGCCATGGTCATATCTCATGGCTCAAGTTGAGTCATGGCCGTTTTGGAAAGCCCTTATATGATACAATAACTGTTTGATCATAATTGGTTTTGATACTTTTTGGATCCAAGTGAAAAATGCCCCTACATTTGGAAAAAAGTGAAAGAAGATTTTGACTTAGTGAAAATTTCACTAAGTGTTGGAAAAAGTGGCATTTCATGTTTTCACCCACTTTTATCATGCCATAACTCAAAATCCATAATGAATTGGAATGAGGTTTTGTTGAAACTTTTGTAGAGGGCCATGAGGGCTACAAATCCAGCTTTGGATGGGGAAAAATGGCCTTGTGGTTTAGGAGTTATGGTCCTCCAAAGTTGGTACCCTAGCCACTTTATTCCATAACTTAGAAAATTTTCTAAGTTTTTATGGTTACCCCTTTTACAAGTTATCCCATTTTTCTTGATTTTTCTTGATGAATGATGATTCAAATCACACATTAACATCATTTTAGGGTTAAAAAACCTTAATTGTGAAAAATCTCAAAAAGTCAAAGTTTGACTTTTGTGCACAGTTGACTTTTTGTCAAATGAACTCCAAACTGTGCGATCCTCTATGAAATCAAGTCCTTGACCTAAATCAAACTTGATGGATTGATTTCATATATGTTATAGGGTGTATTGAATGATTTCTTAGGGTTTGGGAGCATGTCCTGGTCAAAAGTCAAAGATACAGTTGACTTTTCTCGCGAAACCTTAACTGTGGTTCTGATGAACTTGAAACTTGTTGCTCAATCTTCTTGGATCAATCCATTGTTGCAAATGGATCAATTTGGTGTATTAGAGACCCTCAAATCCTCCTTTGAGGTCTTGGCTCATGTTTTTTCCCAAAAGTCAACTTAGGGGTGAATTAGGTTAAGAAACCCTAATTCCTGATCTTTTGTGAATGCATCCCTTGAGGCTAAATTGACTTGATGATTAGGTTCATGAGATCCCTTGGAGCATCATAGGTTATGCTTTGAAGCATTGGCTCATGCCCAGAGGAAAATTTCCATCTGGAGGCCCTGGTCGACCAAACCATAATTTGGTGACATTGGCGATCTTAAGGCTTGATCCACCTAGAAGGGAGAAGCCTTGTGCTTAATCCTTGCAGTGGGAGTCCTCTTGATCCTTTATGGATGTTTGAGAGGCTAGACAAGTTGAATATCATGTCCTTCCTTGATTGATCCTTTGTCTAAGGGCTCAGATTGTAGTGGATGCTCACCCATCTTTGGGGAGACTGGTGAGGTATGATGGTTTACCCATATTGTGATGAAGATTTGCCCAATGATGGGAAATCTTAGTGGTCAAAATTTGGGGTATGACAGTACCCTAGCTTCGTTGTTTCTAAATCTAATGGGGATAATCTCGCCGACACAACTCTTCCTTTGACTTCGATTGCATCTTGCAATTTTTCCTTCAAAATTTTATACCCAGAAGCAATCTGAGCCAAGTCATTAGCCACTCGATTCTCCAGTAGAGGTATGTGTCGAATGCTCACCACTTCGAATCTTTTCAGTAATCGATTGGCTATTACAAAGTACATCATGAGATTTTCTTTAACACACTTGTACTCCTCTGTGAGTGTTTTATAACTAACTCTGAGTCTCCCATTATTTCGACTCGTGTTTCCCCCAATTCCAACAATATCTCAAGTCTGGCTATTAAAGCCTCATATTCAGCCTCATTATTTGATCAAAGACCTTCGACTTTATACTTGAATTTTGTTGGAATTTTATTAGGATAAATAATCAAAACTCCTACGCATATACCATCTTTATGACTAGAACCGTCGAAGTACAACTTCCAAGGTTCAAGCTCAAGATAGTTTAACATATTTTCTCTTATAGAGTGGTCGACGATGAAGTCTGCTACCACTTATCCCTTAACAGCCTTTAAAGGCATGTAAGTTAGGGAATACTCAATTAAAGCTAATGCCCATTTACCCATTCGACTGTGCAAAATTGGTTTAGACAACATATGTTTAATGATATCAAAATGAGACAAAACATAAACATCAACAGGATTTATATAATGCTTCAATTTTGTACAAGAAAAATACAAGCATAAACACAAATTTTCAACTATGCTATACCTAGTTTCTGGATAATTTAAAACCCTACTAAGGTAGTAAATGGCTCTTTCGACGCTATTTTCATCCTCTTGAGCCAACATGCTCCCTAAAGTTTTGTCCGACGCAGATATGTACAATCTCATACTCCTATTTCTACAAGGTGGTGCTAGAATCGGAGGGTGACTCAAGTACTCCTTGATTTTGTCGAAAGCTTCTTGCTGAGCCTGCCCCCATTCGAATCCTTCCTTGTTGAGTCAAAGCAGAGGTGAGAAGGCTTGAGTTTTTCCGCTAAGGTTCGAGATGAATCTCCTTAAGAAATTGATCTTTTCCAGCAGTGACTGTAGTTCCTTCTTTGTTGATGGCGCTTTCGCCTCCATAATGGCCTTGGTCTTATTTTGGTTTATTTCGATTCTCTTTTTGTGGACCACAAAGCCTAAGAAATCCCCCGCCTGCACACAAAAAGCACATTTGAGAGGGTTTATTTTTAGACCATGTCTCCTCATCATTTCAAAAGATTGTTGAAGATGGTCAATGTGATTCTTCCATGAAACAGACTTAACAACAATATCAACAATATAAATTTGCATAAAAGTCTCTATATAATCATGGAAGATCGAATTCATCGCTCTTTCGTATGTTGCCTCAACATTCTTTATACCAAAAGGTATGACTACCCGTTCAGATGTGCCTAGGGTCCTAGGGCTTCGAAATGTCGTCTTTGGGACATCCTCTTCAATGATGAATATTTAATTATTCCCAAAATACCCGTCGAGTATGCTAAGATATTCATGACCAGCGGCAGAATCGACTAGCATTTTCGCCACAGGCATTAAGTATTCGTCCTTTGGGGTTGCAGCATTTAAATCTCTAAAATCTATGCAAACCCTCAAAGTACCATTCTTTTTAATAAAAGGTACAATATTTGCTAACCATTCGACATACCTGGCTGTTCGAATGAATTTTTAACGAAGAAGCCTTTCGAACTACTCTTTGATCTTCAAAAGAATTGCCGGTGCAAACCGCCTTGGATCATGCTTGATTGGCTTCTTCCCAGGCTTAATTGGCAGCTTCAATTCGACCAGACATCTCCTTAAACCAGGAATTTCGTCTTAATCCCATGCAAAGCAATCTTTGATCTCCTTTAAAAATTGGATCACTTCTACCTTGAGTTGTGGGATGATATTGACACTGATGTACGTCAGCCTTTTCGTTTCCCCCCCTCCTAAGTCGATTTCTTCCAACGGATCTTGTGCTTAGCATTTTAATGTTGGTTGCCAACGGATCCTTCTCGAAACCCAAAGGCTCGTCATCATAGATGGTGTCGAGCCTCTGGCCTTGTACTTCATCCCGAACCTTATCACGTGGTTCTAGAACGAAGTCCTTACCAGGACCTTCTTGGTGTAATATTTTCTTGGCTTCGACAACCATATGTTTCACTTTTGCCTCTAGGGCCGTTTGTAGTTTATTTTCGGCTATATAAGCCGAAATCCTTTTAAGTGCTTCGAACTTAGACATCATCATCGAATTCGCTTCCCCATCCTATGGGGTCGACTCCAGACGTCCCTTCATATGCAAGTTCATCTTCTCCTACGACCTCACGATCCTATTGAAAGCCATTTGTAGGATACAAGTACAACGAACAATATGCATTGTCATCCAGAGTAAACGCAAAGTTGGTCGGGTTGCATGGAGCAATATTGGCTAGATGTTTTTCGAAATGGCGTCTGTCGACATGATTGATTGCAGTCTTAAAATAACCTTGATCTGCTTCAATGTTTTCCACAATGCCGTCTGAGAGCCATATAGTAATCCTTTGATGCATGGATAAAGTTACAACCCCTACGGCCAAGTAACATGTTGTAATTTGCTTTCGTTTCGACTACCATAAACATGGTTGATCTTGTAACAGTACCTATGGTCAAATTTACCTGAATCACCCCCAAAGTAGTACACACATTTCCTTCATAATTGGAGAGTACCATATTATAGGGCTTGGTATCCGTGTCGAACTTCCCGATTTTCCTCAGCATGAAGTGTGACATTAGGTTCACCGTCGCACCACAATCCACCAAAATTTTGTTAATAGGAATGTCTTCGACCTTTCCTGTAATGAATAGAGGCTTCAAATGACTCTTTATTGCCACGTCTAGGCATTCTAAGAACGCGTTTTGTTCCTCGACACATCCGTTGTTCATCACATAATAACACAAAGGTTTATGTGCGACCATTTCGATTTCAGTATTATTATCCGTCTCTTCAACCTCAGTTATTTGGTTGAATTCCCTGGGTAACACTGACACCACATTCATTATGATGTCCAAAGCCTGCACCAAACCTGAGTCAAAATTGTCAATAAGCATCTCATCCTAAAAAATGACTCGATCATGCTTTTCTATGGCCTCTTGTTCCAGTGTGGCAAATAAATTTCTTCCCACCGGCGTCTTTTCGACAGGCTTTGGCTCCTCCCTGTCAGTCTTTTCGGATGGTATGTTGGTACTTAACTCCGCTTTTTCCCCAGCCTCTCTTTGAGCCTTTCTTCTTCTCTGTTCCCTTCTCCATTGTGATCTGGACATGGGATTTTTTTGTTTATAATTTTCTGAGATGTAGGCTGACTCCTTCAAAGTCTGGAATTCTGTGCGTTATGCCATTGATGAGCCTTTATCTACATCAAAGCTTTTCCATTTCTACTGGCTTTTTCCCTTATTTTCGTTTGGTCTTGCCCACTTGCCATTATAAATCTCTGCAAACGGCTTAAAAGTGGCGGGTCTTGCATCTGAAACTCATGGCTTTGGCTGTTCTTGCTTCGAAGAAGACCTTCTTGGGTCGAGACCTCATTGGCCATGAAGGGCTCTTTACTCAGGCCTTTGTTTGGCTTTCCTGACTCCTTCAAGGTTTTGGGCTGCTTTTTTTATTAAATACATCACTGCATCGAGGACACAACATCAATTCTGATTTTTTTCTCTAGCACCTATGGAGGAAATCCATCAGAGTCTCCTCTTGTTTTGGGTAAGCCACTATGTTATACTCCTCTTGTCGACGCTCCTCGTCTACTTCCATAGGGGTTTCTTGTGAGATTTCCACCATGTTGATATCCATGTTGACATCATCAGTGATGTCCAACTTGTGTAACTTCATTTGAAGGCCTTTAGCAGCCTTATCCATTCGTATGAAACCATCAACAGTTTCTTTCGTTATCATCATTAAATTGGAATCCTCAGTGATTTCTTCACTAGAGTCTTTAGTGACTTCAAAGTCGAAACCATTAGTAGTTTCTTTAGCGAAGCCTTGAGCAGCCTCACTGGAAAAATTCTCCATCAACTCCTTGTCGAGATCCTCAGTAATCCTGACCATAACAGCTCCATTGTTGAAGTCCTAAGTGACTTCAGTCATGTTGACAGTGTTGTCAAGATCTTTTGTGACCTCGATCATGTTGACTTCAGTTGGCTCTATGTAATGAGCATCAACAACTTGCAAGGGATCAGGGTCAATCTTCATCTGGCTCTTCGACTTCTCGCCAAATTTTAGTCTTCCTTCCTGGATTGCATTTTGAACAAGATCCCTAAAAAGAAAACATTGAGACGTTTTATGACCCAAGAAATTGTGATACCTCTCTTTTTTCTTTGTTCTAAAGGAGTCATTTTAGCACCAGGAGGCACTATCATCTGACTATCCTTAACTAATAAATCGAAAATTTTGTCACAATTGGTAACGCCGAAAGTGTAAGTTTTCTTAGGAAATTTATCACTTTTTTCTGGTTCGACAAGGTTCTTTCCGTTCGAATGGGCCAACACCTTACAAGAGTAAGGTGGGCCTTGTTTCAATTCAGAAAGGTCAATCTCGCTTTCATCGAAACTCGATGGCTCAGTATAAGGTATTTCGTCTTCTTCATTGAATTTCATGTAGGATATTCTTTTATTCTTATTTTCCCTAGCCTTCTCTTCTTTAAGGTGTTCTAACTATCGAACCCTATCAGCCAGTTGGGCCATGTCCCTCAAATATTGGGTATCTAGTTTCTTCCTAATGGAATAATCCAGGCCTCCAACGGCCATTTCGACCAACTCATGTTCTGGTACTTGTGTAAAACACCTATCTTTGAGCAGTCAGAATCTGCTCAAATAATCAACTATTGGCTCGGTAAATTTTTGTTTTATGCTAGCCAATTCCTTTAGACTAATTTTGGTTTGTCCCATATAGAACTTCTCATGAAATAAGCATTCCAACTGGGTCCAATTATGGATCCAATTTGATGGCAAGGTTGTGAACCATGTGAAGGCATTCTTTGTAAGAGAACTTAGGAAATACTTTAACCTAAGGTTCTCATTATTCGAAATCTCTCTGCCTTCTATCAAATACCTAGCCACATGTTCGACAGTGAGCTCAGTGGTATCCCTAGGAAACTTAGTGAGTTTAGGAACTTCCGTTCTAGGGGGTAATTCTGACTGAAGGATATATTCTGACAGTGGTGATGTATAATTTTGCCTTCGAAGACCAAAGTTTACTCCATTTTGTGCCATAATCCTTTCGACCATGGCTGCCAAATTATTATCTGCTGCCACGTCATTACGTCGAATTTGCTATACAACATTATCAGCATTCTGGTTTCTATTTACCAAAACTACCCTTGGTTCCTCTCCTACGGGAATTTTTGGTTGATTCCTATGGGATTCCACTCTAGGATGTTCGACCATTCCCTGGTTTGCTAGATTCGCTTGGGGTATATTTCCTGGATTTTGTTGGACTTGATTAATAGTGGGATCTTCTTCGAAAAATGCCCTTTGGTTTTCTGTCATATACTCCCTCGTTGGATGTCGAGGAGGATTTGGTACACTAAAGAAATCTGCAACGCGCGTCATCTGTGCTGCCATTTGCTGATTAGTTTGGGTGGTATTTTGAATGAGAGGCTGAAAAAAATTTCCTATAGTTTGGGACATCATTTGTACCATTTAATAGTTACTCTCGTCCATTTGTTGCCTTAAATATGCTACAGTATTATTTGTCAAGTTTTGCATTTGGGTTGAATATCCCATTCCTAAAGATTGGCTATTTCGACCTATATTAACCCCAAATCCCGATCCTTGTAATGGCGATGTTACTATGGGTTCTGAAAATACTGGGGGGGGGGGGCACTCTGTAAATTTGCCATCATCGAAGTTGGCATGCCAAAAGGTGGGTCTCGACTAGGCAAAGACATCAAAAATCCAGGGGGAATAAATGGTTGGAAACCAAAATTTCTGACTGGTGGGGGAGTCCTCGATGGTCCCCTTGACCCGACATAATTTAAAATGGGATGAGTATGGGCAATCGAATGCTAAGGAATCGAACTCTCCATGGATGGTATTATTTCAGAAACAGGCGCTGAAACCGTTGGTCCCCTAGTCGAAGATCCTGAGGGTGATTCTACATTAATAATGGGCGTTGTTTCAGGATTCGAACTAATTGGCTGAGGGTTCGAATTATTTGGTTGGTTTGCACTTGCCATTTTCGTCATGTGTCTTCTTCTCTATCTATCTTCGTTAATGGTGGCTACTTTACCACTTCTTAATAACATGCAACGAAGTTTTCGAAAGACAAAAGACAATTGAATGCAGAACCATATAATTTTCAAAAATGCAGAAAATTTATTTTCAAATTGTAATTAGCACGGTCCCACTGGGCATGCCAATTTGTTTACCATGAAAATTGGTAAACAACTGCTGGTCTACCAAATAAAAATAGGGTAACTTGCAGGATCGACCATAATAAATCCTAGGACATGTGCTAAGTAAATTAAAATAATATTTGGAAAAAGATGAACACTTCGACAGTATCCATGGTTAAAATAAAGATTTCTTCGACAATATTAAAGAAAATGTAATGTATGAAAGTAATGGAAAATGCGTTGGAAAGTAAATTGCACAAGTAAACGATAAATTTCTAGGCAAGAATTAACTAAATTGCATTGAATGAAAAAGTAGGGTGTTACACATTTCTCCAACACTCGTTTCTCTACACGCGTGTACTTTGAGTAATTGAGGAATATGTAAAAATTTGAACACACACAAATCCTAAAACTAAGACTTGCTATTTATAATAGTCGAAAATAACTACCCCTAACGGTCTTCTAACTAGGGTAAGACAAATGGCATTCTGCATGTCTTCGTCTTCAAAACGCGCTCCACGTGTCTTCTGCTAGCAATTGGATAAGAACAAAGTTCCTTCCCTTATTTGAATTCAAATCTTGAATCAAATGTCATCAATAATACATCCCTCGAACAATATTTCCAAATTGTTAGAAATATTTCTAAGTTCATAAAATATTTCTCTCTTGCACAAGGACACTTTCGACTAGAATTCCTGGGAACACTATTCTAGTCGAAGTCTTCCAAATCTTCTCTGAAATCCTATTTCCTTGATTAATTCTATTAATCCAATATTAGGTGTCGAAATTAGGAGCTAACAGAAGTTTGATGAAGTGGTCACGTCTTTGGATTTAAAGAGAATAAATTTGATCAACATATATACCTTAAGTTTAGTAAGATAAAAATATCTCTTTGTGTTACATGTTGATGATATATTGTTGATTTCTAAAGACATTAGTATGTTGTGTAAGGAAAAACATGTTTGGATATGTGATTTCATATATAAGAGGTGGCATAAATTGTGTGATTCTTAAAAATATGGTTTTAAAAATATTTTGGTTTAAAATCATTTTTGAGTCATTTTAATAATAGGCATTGGAAAATTAAATTTGTAGAATATAAAGTGCAAAAAGTAAAGAGTTGAGGGAAGAGAGAGAACATTGAGAGTCATATACATTTTGTCAAACAAGGAAAAAACACCTACTCCTCTCCCTAAGAATTGATCTTAAGAATATCAAATAAACTTGAGAGCTTTTAGTAGGTTATACTCACGATTCGTCCTTATACAAAAAAAATTAAGTTTAACGTTGACTTCTAACCAAACATTAAACATCAGAATCAAACGGTATGTCTTCCTTCCAAACGGCAGATCGAGTCGCTTAGTCTCCTTTCCACAAGAATCTTAGAGTTGCTAGTCTTCAAGCTTTTAAGGAAACTTTACGAGCTTTTAACAATGGGATGAGCTCATGAACCTTAAACCTTGGTTTTGTCACGGGATAACCACTAACCTTAGAGATTCTAATATTTTACTAATCTCGAACCTTAAAGCTTAGTTTTAGCTACGGGCTAACCAAGAATTTGATATATTTTAATAATGGATCTCGAACCTTAAACCATAGTTTTGTCACTAGCTAACCAAGAACCTATAAAAGATGTTATCACGGGCTGAGCCTTCAAAACTAAAAAAGGGTTTGATCACACAATCTCCAAATAAAGCTATTACGAGTTTAGTTTCTAGCCTAAACAGACAATCCTAAATTGAATAATATGTTCAACCAATGTATAAATAAGAGTTCCTAGGTGAAATTATAAATCTTATAAATCTAACCTTTCAGAATTACAGCTTCACACAACAAAAAAGACTATCTCGAAAAGCACTTCGACTAAAAAATTAGTGAGAAAAAGTAAAATAAAATTTTGAGAGAGAGAGAGTCAGAGAGAGAGAGAGAGAGAGAGAGAGAGAGAAGTATGAAATGAATCTCGGTTACAAATGAATTAAAATGGCGAAAGGGGCCTCTATTTATAGGATAGAGGTTGGTTAAAAAAGGAAATCCTATTAAAAGCATTTTATGACTTGCTAATCGATTGACATAGTGTTCCAATCGATTGGTTGGCTCTTTTACAATTGATTATCAAGTTAAAAATGGAAAGAAAAGATATCTAGTGTTACCCATCATTAAAATGTTGTCATAATAAATTAGGGCACATTTTTGAAATCACCCAATCGAATGGGACAATGTGCCAATCGATTAAAAAAGACAAAACATTGCCCAAATCTTTTTTAGAAAACTTCCAACTCATTTGGCACGACTTTAAAAAATTTAAAGTATTTCTTAGTGAAAAATCAGATTTAAAAATGTTTGTGTGTGTGTGTGATTTAACCATGTACTTTTTTACAAAAAAGCCCTTATGCATTACATAGTTTACACTCTGACTTATTAAGACATGGCTTTCTTGTATTTTAAGAATTGGTCAAATACATTCTTTCTTGTAGACACTTTCTTGAGTTTACATGAGATTATACTTGAGTTAAATTGTATTTGATTTCCATCATCGGATAGTCAAGTCCAACAAACTCAAATTCTTTGGTTAGCATCTTTAACTACTTAGCCCCTTATGCTTGACTTGTCATTATCAATTTTCATCTTTAGACAAAGGTTGTCATCATGAGAAGTAAAATATTTGTCCTTGTTAAAAGCATATCACCTGCAAAATAAGGTTCCATATTCTCCCCCTTTTTGAGGATTGTCGCTCCCGGGATTTTCATCCAAGTACAAACGCGAAAGTGGCACGGAAACAGAGTCGCTAGCAATGTGTATTCATCCCAAGAGAGGGAAAGGAAACACTGCGTAAACCTGAAGGAAAGGATAGAGCATGGTCTTGCGACCAAGAGAAAGGGTAAGGGAGTCGGTTACGCGAGAGGAAGGTATTAGCACCCACGCGTCCATCGTACCCGATGGGATCCACGCTTGCTTGTCTCGATCAAAGGGTGTAAGGAAAGGATACTGGAAAAAGAACTGGAAAAGGAAAGGAAAGAGAAAGAAGAACAAATGTAGGGAAATTAAAAGAAGTGCTCGAATGGGCCCTACCCCACTGCCTACGTATCTCATCGGGAACATGAGAATCCGAGCGACGTAGTTCCCCTCAATGAGGGTCGCTTTGATTGTGTTTTTTGGGAACGGCTAACGTTCTAGCTCAGGTGTTGCATGCTCGCTGGTCCGAGTGCGTTACCATCTTGCAAGAGAATGAGTAGAAGCACGTTCGTACACTGAGAGTGAACGAGGTGAGAAAAGAATTCCCGAAGGAAAGACGTTATTGTTTGTTTTTGTCTTTTAAAAGTTTTTTTTTATTTTTGTTTGCATATGATAGTGTATCTAAATCTTAATCATTGGAATGTATACATCCTCACATTCCAAGATGGAATGAGTAAGAATGTACACTAAGTGTGAAGAAGACCCTCACATTTAGTTCCACTTATTAAGGTTCAAACACACTAGCATACTTGTACTTTTTAAGTGTTTTTGTTGATTATGAAATGAAGAAATGTTTTTCTTTATTTGTATCTTCAACAAGTATTGCATTTAAGTCCCTCATACAAGATCAAATGTTTAACACATTGACCCAAGATGGGCCATATGCTACACATTCTAAGATTATAAGAGAAGACCCCTTATAATCTTTTCTTTATATGAAAGGCCTAAATGCAATAAATGCCTACCTTTATTAGATATTTTGAATTTTCTTTGGAGATGAGAAGATGAAAGACTCAAGTGGGGGAGAAAGGTAAGAATCTATGTGAACTAAGACTCAATCCTAATTGATTAGTTAAGGGAGTGATCCTAATGGTTTGTGAGGTTGCAAAACCTAAAGTCTAAAGAAGAAATGAGTTAAACAACTCACTTCTAAAGTAGAAGATGAGTTGTAACTCAAAAGGGAAAGTAATGAGTTAATCAAAGCAAGCACATAAGTACTTACAAAACACAAGGTTAAATTGCAAAAGATGAAAGGAAAGAGGTTTGAATGTGGATTCCTTATTCACACTCAATTTCAACTTACCAAAACCCCTACATGGTTAGTAAACATGGAAACATGTATAAGAAGTAAAAACACTTAATACACATTAAAGTTCAAAAGAATAAGATGAAGAATCAAATCTTACTACCACAACCAGAATGTAAATCATATTGACAACAAGTGAATATCATCATACAAGTTCAAATGAGTAAGCAACAATCATCATCCATAGCATTTAAACATGTTATCATAAGAAAGGATAGATGAAAGATGAAAAGAAATGAAAAGAACATGCATAAATGGAACATGTAATCCAAAAATCATAATTGAAACCAAATGAAAAAAAGGTTTATAAACATCTCAAAGTATTCATGAATCAACATTCAAGACATTCAAGAAGTAATAGAATAAGAAGTGAAGTGAAAGTTCAAAAGGAAAGTGCAAACAATACATGTTAAGGATGCACAAAGTTCAAGTTGAAATGGACATGTAAAGATGACCTATAATGTGTACCAAGGACCTATAATATCATATGAATGGCTCATAAAATATGCAAATGCTCATACAAATATGCACAAAAGAATTCATGCAAACATACACTAAATGGTAGAATGATATGACATGTATTATGCTTCAAATGTAATGCATCAAACAAAAATCAAATGGACTTATGAAAATTATGCAAGCATGGTATTTGAATGCCTAAGTCATAAGTAAATCATACATCAAGATAGCATGTCAAAATTCAAATCAAATTGACTTCAAACAATGCATTAGGTCAAGTTGAAACATCATGCAAAGTGGTGCAAATATAAGCATCAAAACATGACATAAAATGACCTAAAAAATCAAACAAAAATCACAAAACATGCTTCAATGTATTAGTGAATCAATACAAAAAGAATCAAGTCAAAAAAGCTTGTAATGAGCAAGAACAAAATTATACAAATTCATGTATCATACTTGGAATGCATACACATAGAAATTCAAAGAAAATTATGAAACAGTGGCAAATATATAATAAAATCATGAAATAAAAATATCAAAAATTTTCTAAATGTCTTGGTAATATGTATGAATTTTTCCAGAATTTTCTGATGTTGTTTTGTAATTTTAAAAATTAAAAATGAAATATGTACATAAAAGAAAAATGAAAATGAAAGCAAACAAATAGGGGGTGCAGATAGCAACATTATCATGTTCAAAATTACACTAGGCCTAAAGTAGGGGGTGCGCATAGGAATCAGAGTCCAATTAAAAATGTGATCGTGTGTGATGAGTGTATGTGTAATTAATGTAGGCAATCAGTCATAACCACATGATGATAATAATCTCAAAAGGTCAACAATCTCACGTCTCACAAAACAAGCATACAGTAGTAGCAATGCACGCGCATACATCCAATCTTAAGAAGTCAAATAATCCCACGTGAGGAGTACACAACAATTTAATGTGTTGTCACACACACAACCTTCAGATCCAATCAACGAATCAGAAATAGTCAACATATCCACCAAGTATGACAAATCAACGGATCAGATCACAAGAACATCACAACAACCATGAACTCACGCACACATATGCCAATCTGATTCAAAGAAATGCACGTGAGGGAGATGTTGTGATTTTAATGCGTTGTCAAGTCCTTAACCACACGATGGGAACAAATCAACGGTCACGATTAAAAACACAAAACCCTAACAATTGAATCCACCGGCCGGAGAAGGACCTCCGATCATCTTCTCCGGCCAACAACCACCACCTGCGAGCATCAAATTTTCCAGAAACGCACAAACATGGTATCAAAATGAAGCTGGCATTGCATACATCAAGAATCCATCATTATTTTTCACATAACAATCACACACGTGGAGAACAGAGGAGATGAAGATATGCCCTAAGTTTTGGATCTACGCCTCTATGAGGCCTATCAACTAGCCGGAGTATCAAATGCTCCTAGTGAGCTCATATCACTATGAAAACAACAAAATAAACCATAAGATGTGAGAGAAATGTTTGAGAGTTTTAGAACCTGAACTTGCATCTCTTGGAGATTCTTGAGAAAACCAGAGAAAACACTTGCTCTTCAACCTTGGAGCTTCAAATTAAGCAAAATAAATGATGCTGGAATTTGTTATCTTGAGAGCAAAGAGATTCAAAACTTGCTGAAGTATACTTGAGGAAATCGTGTGGATTGTGATAGATCTTCCTTTAATAATGCGCCATTGATGATGATATAGATGAAGTAGATGAAAATCTCGTGCAGAGAGTTTTGAGATGAAAATGAGAAAAATGAAGTTGAAGTTGAAATGTGAGTGAAGCTTCTATTTATAAGAGAGCTTAACTACGGTTAACATGAGTTGGTTGATTGAGTCATGTGAGTTAAGGTGAGTCATCCCTAACTAACTGAGTCAAGTTAGTTAGGGAGAGCAATGATATGGTGTAGTATACGTATGATATTATGGTGGGAATGAAGAGAAAGTGAATGGTGATGATGGCACGGATGGTGTAACAGAAGCTTGTCCAACAAGTTTATTCTTTCCATTTTCATGCATGGCACGGGTTATGGCAAGTGTATGTGAGATATGTTTGGTTTAATGTGGAAATGGTTGGATAATATGAGCAATGCACGTGCAAATGCTGAGACAACAACAACAATGTTCATTTCCTTTTTTCTGATTTTTAGCAGCTTGAAACAAATTCAACATGGTGGTTTAGTGATGATTTTCTCTCTGCATTGTGGATGGTTTGATGAGCTCTTGAGGTCAATGAATTAAGGATGTGTAACACTACAAGTTTTGTGTGAGGATTGAATTGAATTGAAGCTTGGAAGAGGTTGAAAAATGACTTAGAACATCCATGTTTGAAACTGCATCATGGGCGAGGCATGTTATGTCATGGCAAGGCAACAATGCGCATGGATTTTCAGCATGATCACCCTATATTGAGACCAATATTTCTCCCTCATAATTTGACCAAATCAAAATTTGTCCAACATGAACATTGAAGAGGGCATTGCAAGGAACAACTTTGATGTTGAAAAGTTTTCCATTTGGAGCTTTTATCATTGAGAAATTAAGCTTGACATTTGGCCCATCATATGTTTGTAGAAATGATGGCGCGTGGGCCTGGGAATCCTTGGTCATGGTCTGATTTTGGACCTACTTTGCTCAAACTTTGATCAATCATATCTCACTCAATTTTTATCCAATGGAGAAGTTCTACACATGGATTTGAAGCTTAAGATGAGATCTTTTATTGTGGCAGAGTGGAATTTTTATTTGATGTCTCAATTTTGAATGGCCTTGGTTCAAAGTTTGGTGCAAAATGGCTCAAAATTACCATTTTTGGAAACCCTACTTCTTCCAAAAATGGCAACTTTTCAAATCTTGATTTTTCTTGATCCTTTTGGAGTTTCTTGATCAAATTTTGTATATAGGTCACATATGACATGAATTTCATGAATTTGGTCTAAAAAATTCAAGAGTTAACTTTTTCCTCTGATTATTTGACTTAGCCCCAAGTTTCCTGATTTTTTACCTTTCTTCCAATTAAACCACTTCTAAAACCAATTGAGAGGCAATTTTCCACACACATACACTTAAGGACATATAGAATACCCCAAAAAATCAAATATGACTTGATTTAATTGGAAACCCTAGTTTTGATACCCACCTCCTAAGGGGAAAAATGTGCAGTCTTCAATTTCAAATTCCTCAGAGTATGTTGTGTATCCTCTTAAAGGATGATGAGATATGCCACTTGAGGGTGTTTTTGAACCAATGAACTATTTCTTTTGAGGGTTTTCCTTCAGTTTTTTGGACCTCTTGCATAGTGAAGGATGTAGTGCTTCAATCTCCTATTGAATCTCACTTTCTTGAGGTTTTGGATGATCATTTGAGGTAGTATGAGACATGAAAGACCTCTTGGCTTGACTTGAGGCAACTTGTTTGACCTTTTGTGCCTGGAATGATTCCTTGATTGTCCATCTTTCCCCTGATCACATGCCTTGATGGTAAGAGGGATGTTATGCTTCATTTTTCTATGTTAAAGATGCAATGCTAGGCTAATGAGATGGATATGATATGACATATGATAATGCTATGCTATGATGACAAAAGAGAGAGCAAATTTTGGGGTATTACAGCTGCCCCTATTCAAACGCTGTAGACCTGAATGCCTGAAAGCGATTGCTTTCAGACTTTCAGGGTATATAGTGGTTGAATACCAAATATAACTAAAAATTTGCTCTGGATGACGAAGAACAAAAGGGATATAAACCCAACGAGACTGCTGGATTGAATCTTCAATGAAACATTGTCGGAGAGATCTGTCTTTTGAACGACGCCAGACGACTACTGGCTTGCCATACTATGGATGGACTTTCAACAATGTCTTTTTGAACGATGTCAGATGACTACTGGCTTGCCACTCTATGGATGGACTTTCAACAATGTCTTTTTGAACGACGCCAGACGACTACTGGCTTGCCATATTGTGGATGGACTTTAGCTGCTCTGCCATTCTAGACAATGGACTTTTACCAATTCGTGTTGGATTTTTGCCAATCTATCGTTGGACTTCAATGATTACCAAACCGGCTTTGGAATCTCAAAATTGCCATCTGCAGATGGACTTTTGCAGCTTTGCCAAACTAACATTGGACTTCGATGCTTACCAAACCGGCTTTGGAAGCTTTGCCAAACCAACGTTGGACTTTGCTGAGAATATAGTTGTTTATCACCATCCCACCTGCTGGAACAATATAAACTACTGTATATAATGATCATCCCACCTATTGGAAAAAACCATCTGTAATACCATCCCACCTGCTGGAATAATACGAACGATTGTATATAATGATCACCCCACCTGTTGGAACAACCATCTGCAATACTATCCCACCTGCTGGAATAATATGAACAAACTGTCTGTATGATCATCCCACCTGCTGGAACAATCATTTGCAATACTATCCCACCTGCTGGAATAATATGAACAACTGTCTATATGATCATCCCACCTGCTGGAACAATCATCTGTAATACTATCCCACCTGCTGGAATAATATGAACAACTGTCTGTATGCCAAAAATAAATTGGACTTTGAGTGGTAAATGAGCAATGTTGAGAATTACACCACCGGCTGGGTAATATCATATGCTGACACTTTGCTGAAGAAGAGATTCCCTCGATCTATTTAGACACTGCTGGGTAAATTACTGTCAAAATTTTGAACTCTGTGGGGAGATAAAACATTCCTTTGACAAATTTCACATGCTGAAACCTGCGAGAAATATACCTTGTTGACACTACCACTTGCTGGTAAATCCTGCTGAGAATAAACTCCACAGGGGATGTTACTGAGAGAAGCTTCGTTTCTTAAGAGGATTTTATAGAAAACCAAGCGTTTTCAAACTCTTAGACGAACACCTTGTTTTCAACTTCCGAACATTCGCTCTTGCACTACCCTTCACGTCGTCTGCAAGGTACCAGAAGATTTGCACTCGTTATGGACATGGAGTGCTCACTGCATTAATAACCGTTATCAACACAGAAGAATTCAATCTTTGACAACAGTTGTCGTCACAAAACCCGGTGGGAAATCTTGAATGAAAGAATCGACTTAATAAGATACAACAGTATCAAGTCATAGCAAACATCTGTTGATTAAGCTGAGAGATAACTTTCGTGTTGCTTGGATCGATCGTACTCATTATCTGCAACAGAAAAAAATATATGCACATGCCCCGGGATATTGCGTGGTTTTTTTGAGTCCACCATCCAAGGTTGTCGAACAAGCAAAGTAATTTTAATTGTCTTTTTTGTTCATGTTTTTGCAAGGTCATGATATTTTCAAAGCAATGTTTTATTATCAAAAATCGGACGTTTTTGCAAACAAAACAGTAAAATGAAAATAAAAGCTTGTGACTGAATATTCAATTTTATTGATGAAATGCCAAAATCGGCGAATTTACAATCGGAAGCAAACCCCTGAAAGAGTTGATTGCCATAAAATTGAGAAAAGAAACCTATCCTAATGATAATGCGGAAATTGGGTTCCAACTGATTTCTAATTCTGTTATAGCCAGTATGTATTCCAACTCTCTTGATTATCTTCGCCTTCGGAAGCTCGTGGTCGGAACAATTCCTCCTTCGGAAACTTTGCTAATTTGCTGAAGAGTAGAGAACGTACAGATTAATTCAGACTGCAATCATTCGCTTAAATCCCTCTTTTGCGTGGATCGCCTTTTCAGGTTTTCAATCCACCGGGATACCCATTTTTGCCTAAGTTGCCCTTTCGGGTTTTCAACTTACCGGGTGTACAATTTTTTTTTACTTATATCCCTAATTTTTGCCCGAACCTTTATTCTGTTTTTGGTTCGCCAGGATGCCCTTTTTTGCCTGGATCTCTTTTTCTTTTTTTTTCATCCAACGGGTCTATTTATACGAAGTATTTTTAAACTGCATCTGAATTAACAGGGGATGAAAAGTCTTCACCATCCATGGTTGTCAGCAATAAGGCTCCACCTGAGAAAACCTTTTTAACCACGAATGGACCTTCATAGTTAGGAGTCCATTTGCCCATGTGATCTGTACTCGGAGGAAGTATTCTCTTGATTACCACATCTCCGACCTTGTAAACTTGAGGTCGAACCTTTTGATCGAATGCCCTCTTCATTTTGCGCTGGTATAGCTGGCCATGACATACTGCTGCTAGTCGCTTCTCCTTAATAAGGCTCAGCTGATCAAATCTGGCTCGTACCTATTCAGCTTCATCTAGCTTGACGTCTATCAATACTCGGAGAGAGGGAATCTCAACTTCGACCGGTAGAACTACCTCCTTACCATATACAAGTGAGTATGGTGTTGCCCCAGTGGACGTGCGGACTGATGTTCGATACCCATGCAAAGCAAATGGTAACATCTCATGCCAATCTTTGTACGTGACAACCATCTTCTGCACAATCTTCTTGATATATTTGTTGGCCGCTTCGGCCGCGCCATTCATCTTTGGGCGGTACGGAGAAGAATTGTGATGTTCGATTTTGAAGTCCCGACATAGCTCAGCCATCATCTTGTTATTCAAATTAGAACCATTATCAGTAATGATTCTTTCGGGAACTCCATATCGACAAATGATATCTTGTTTCAAGAAACGAGCCACCACTTGCTTAGTGACATTGGCATAAGATGCTGCTTCAACCCATTTAGTGAAGTAATCAATGGCGACCAAGATGAAACGATGGCCGTTTGAAGCAGTAGGCTCAATTTTCCCGATCATATCAATGCCCCACATTGCAAAGGGCCACGGAGAGGACATGACACTCAACGGATTTGGAGGAACGTGTACTTTGTCTGCATAGATCTGGCATTTGTGACACTTGCAGGCATACTTGCAGCAATCCGACTCCATTGTCAACCAATAATACCCCGATCTCAACAATTTCTTAGCCATTACATGTCCTCCGGCATGGGTACCAAAAGAGCCTTCGTGCACTTCAATCATCAACAGGTCTGCTTCGTGTCTATCCACGCATCTGAGCAGAACCGTGTCAAAATTTCTTTTATACAGCACATCATCTTTGTTCAAGAAGAAACTACCGGCTAGCCTTCTTAATGTCTTCTTGTCTTTGGAAGATGCCCCAGGCGGGTATTCTTGATTTTCCAAGAAGCATTTAATGTCATGGTACCAAGGCTTGTCATCAGACACTGCATCAACATCAAACACAAAAGCAGGTCTATCAAGATGAGATACATCAATCCTGGGTACAAAGTTCCAACCATGCACTTTGATCATCGAAGATATAGTGGCCAAGGCGTCTGCAAACTTATTTTCATCTCTGGGAACATGGTACAACTTGACAGTTGTAAAGAATGTCAGCAATCTCCTCGTATAATCTCTATACGGAATCAAATTCTGCTGATGTGTGTGCCAAGTTCCCTTTACTTGATTGATTACCAATGCTGAATCACCAAGGATATCGAGGGTCTTGATTCGTAAATCAATAGCCTCCTCAATCCCTAGTATGCAAGCTTCGTATTCTGCTTCATTGTTGGTACACCCGAAAGTTACTCGGGCAGTGAAGGCCATGTGAACGCCTTCTGGCGTAATGAGAACTGCACCAACTCCACACCCATTCATATTAACTGCCCCGTCAAACATCAAACTCCATTTGGTTTCAGGGTCAGGCCCCTCCTCCAGAAGTGGTTCCTCGCAGTCTTTCGCTTTGAGAAACATGACGTCCTCATCAGGGAAATCAAACTTCATGGGCTGGTAGTCATCAAGAGGCTGTTGCACAAGATAAAATGACAGTATACTTCCTTTGATTGCTTTTTGCGAAGTAAATTAAATATCGTACTCTGTCAGTACCATCTGCCGCCTTGCAACTCTGCCTGTAAGCGCTGGTTTCTCAAAAATATACTTGACCAGATCCATTTTTGAGATCAACAGGGTTGTATGTGTGAGCATATATTATCTCAATCGCTTTGCGGCCCATGCGAGTGCGCATCATGTCTTCTCAAGCATTGAATAACGCAATTCACAATCTGTAAACTTCTTGCTCAGGTAGTAGATAACATGTTCTTTCCTACCTGTCTCGTCGTGTTGACCGAGAACACAACCCATGGATCCTTCGAGCACTATCAAGTACATAATCAGTGGTCTCCCTTGAACTGGAGGTATCAGAATTGGAGGTTCCTGCAAATATCTTTTTACTTTATCGAATGCATTTTGACAATCATCATTCCACCTGACCGTTTGATCTTTTCTTAGCATTTTGAATATCGGTTCGCAGGTGGCAGTTAGGTGAGATATGAACCTTGAAATGTAGTTCAATCTCCCTAGAAAGCCACGAACTTCTTTCTCAGTTCTTGGTACAGGCATATCTTGTATATCTTTCACTTTAGCAGGATCAACCTCTATTCCTTTTTCACTGACAATGAAACCCATCAATTTTCCAGACCGCACGCCGAAAGTACACTTGTTAGGATTCAGTCTCAACCTGAATTTCCTCAACCTCTCAAACAACTTCTTCAAGTTGATCAAATTCTCCTCTTCTGTCTTTGATTTAGCAATCATGTCATCCACATAGCACTCGATCTCTTTATGAATTAGATAATGGAATAACGTCACCATTGCTCTTTGATAAGTTGCCCCTGCGTTCTTCAACCCAAAAGGCATTACTTTGTAACAGAAGGTACCCCACGGGGTAATGAATGTCGTCTTCTCCATGTCTTCAGGCGCCATCTTTATCTGATTGTACCCGGAGAATCCATCCATAAATGAGAACACTGAAAACTGAGCAGTATTGTCAACCAACACATCAATATGAGGGAGTGGAAAGTCATTTTTAGGGCTCGCCCTGTTGAGATCTCTGTAATCCACACACATTCTGACCTTGCCATCTTTCTTCGGCACCGATACTATATTGGCCACCCAGGGAGGATAGTTGGTTACTGCCAGAAAACCTGCATCCAACTGTTTCTGTACCTCTTCCTTGATCTTCAAAGCCATTTCTGGTTTCGTTCTGCGTAGCTTCTGCTTGACCGGTGTACAGGTCTCTTTCAATGGTAGTCTATGCACAACTATGTCTGTATTTAAACCTGGCATATCTTGATATGACCAAGCAAAGATGTCAACGTATTCACGTAGCATGACTATCAGTTCTTGCTTTACATCATCCTGCAGACTTGCACCGATCTTGATCTCTTTCTTGCTTTCTTCTGAACCAATATTGATAACCTCAAGAGCTTCCTGATGAGGCTGAATGGTCTTCTCTTCCTGTTTCAACAATCTAGCCAACTCTTCCGGGAGTTCATAGTCTTCATCACTTTCCTCCTCAGCTTGATAGATCGGATTGTCGAAATCCTACCTGGGCATAATAGAATCATTTTCAGAGGAATCCACCAAATCAAGTCTTCATGATTGGATTGATGCTTTATTTTAGATTATTTTTTCCTTGAAAACAAAAGAAAAGAAAGTGCATTATCATTTTTAATTTTCTTTGTGCAAAAATAAAAAAATAAAGAAGGAATAAAGGAACACAAATTTGTAAACAAAAACGTCCTTTTTATTGATGTTTGAACATTATATGAGAGAATATGGTGGCCCTACAAATGGATCCTCACACCTTGGGCAGAGTGTGGGATTTTATGCATTATGAAGGACAAGAATTATTACTCTGAATGGTGTACAACATGAATGATTTCTTCACTAGACCAGTTTTGCAATGCCTCGCCGGAGCCAGTGAATACACCCATCTGTCCAGATAATCTGAGCTTTCAGCGTCATCTTCTATTGTTGAGCAGGACTGATTAGGGTTGATAATTCCTCCACTGTTGAAATTGATTGGCCCACGAAATCGGGGAACTGGCATCTGGCCCGGTTGGTATCCAATGTCGAACTTATCTTCTTTCATAAACACGTCAATAGCTTTACCCCAACCTTGGGCATTTCCGCTTTCAACCACTTCTCTGGCCTGCTTGTAGGATGCAATTGATGCACTCGGCCCAACTGGCACATTTGACACCAATGATGCTGAAGTAGATTCTGGGAATTTGTTGATATTCAGGGCTTCAAAAGACTGGCACAGGGTTTCATGAATCTCTCCGTCCATTTCCACATATTTGAAAGTGGATAGATGACACACAAATATATCTTCCTCACCGCAAACGGTAACCACTTGACCCTCGAACACGTATTTGAGCTTCTGATGTAGTGTGGAGGTAACTGCGCCTGCTGCGTGAATCCACGGTCGGCCCAACAAACAGCTATAAGCAGGCTGAATGTCCATGACGTGAAAGATTGTCTTGAATATCTGTGGACCAACCTGTATTGGTAATTCTACCTCTCCAAACACCGATCTTTGGGATCCATCGAAAGCTCTCACAATCAAATCGCCGGGTCTAAGAATCAATCCATCTACTTCAATTTTCATCAGGGCCTTTTTGGGTAACAAATTCAAGGAAGAACCTGTGTCGACCAGCACATGCGACAAAACAGCTCCTTTGCATTCAAGTGTGATGTGCAACGCTTTGTTGTGATTACGTCTATCTAGAGTCAAATCCCTATTCGTAAACCCTAACCCATGGCTCACATTGACATTAGAAATTACTCCCTCCAACTGATTCACAGTAATCTCATGGGGAACATAGGCCATATTCAAAACCTTCAACAAAGCAGCCCAGTGTGCATCTGAACTCATTAACAGGGATAATATTGAGAATTTAGAGGGTGTCTAATTGAGCTGATCAATGATCTTATAATCGCTCTTTTTGATAATCCTCATAAATTCCTCAACATCACTATCAAAATTGACTTTAGGGTCCTCTTCCTGAACAGGCACCTCGTCACCAACAACCTGTTTTCCTTTTGTTCTTGCAGCGGCTTCAGCTTCTTTATCACTCCTTAGAGTCTGGGGAGCAAACAGTCGACCACTTCTGGTGAAACCACTTGGTCCACTGGCATTCTCAACACTGGTACCAACAGCAGCCTCTGCTTTCTGTTGACTTCCTCCTTGATGAGTGTTAGTTCTATATTGCCATGGAACTGCCCGATTAGACACATAAGAAGTAGATTCAGGAACTATAATCGTAACTGGTCTCGGCCTCTCGGGCATGATGATAGCAACAGGAGCTTCAACGGGCACCTGTATTTCAACTGGATTATAATAAATGGTAACGGCTGAGACATCTTTTTCCTTCTCTACCTTATCAAACTGAAGGCTTCCTTCGTCCATAAGATCCTGCAGTCCAACTCTCAACTTACTGCAGCCATTAATCTTTCTTGAACAATCCTCACAATCAGAGCCACATCCAGGAAATACCTTTCCTCTTAACAAATGCTCTTTTACAATCAACAGCGGAGTCTTGACCAAATTAACATCGGTAATCAGATTCAATTTCTCGCCATCAAAAATAGCATGCATGCCTGCGTCTCCATGATGAGGCATTGGATTATCACGAACATTCGGCAGCTTAGAAACGTTAATAGCTTTTGCGTCAATCAGATCTTGAACCTTATGTTGAAAGGCCCAGCACTTTTCTATCGAGTGACCCGGTGCACCAGAATGAAATTCACATCGAACATTAGCATCATAATTTTGAGGCAATTTTCCAGTATCGGGCGGCCTCATAGTCCGAAGTTCAACTAACTTCTCTCTGATCAACTGTGGTAACAAAGCAGCATATGTCATAGGCAAGGGATCAAACTTACGGTCCCTTTGTCTATTAGTCTGGAATCGAGGTCTAGCTTGCTGATCTGGAGCTTGCTGTCCTGCTGGAACCGAAATGGTTACAGCGTCCACCTGATGATAGGATTGAGTCCTGCCTCTGCCCTTTCCTCTATGCACAGCACTGGACTCCCCTTCTCTTTTCCTCGGTCTGTTAGCAAAGGGTTTCCTCGAACTCGAAGCACCAGTTCCATTGACGTCTTGAATCTTACCCATCTTCAGCAGACTCTCTATTCGTTCCCCAGCAATAACAATGTCGGCAAACCCTGTTGAAGGACACGTAGCCAATCTATCCAAATACGGCCCTTGGAGTATGCTCATAAACATATCAGCCATCTCACGATCAGCCAAAGATGGTTGAACTCGAGCAGCCAATTCTCTCTATCTCTGCGCGTACTGCTTAAAGCCCTCCTTGTGATCCTGAGTCATACGCTGCAGCTGAGTATGATTGGGTGCCATGTCCAATTTATATTGATACTGCTTCAGAAACGCAGGCCGCAAATCTTTCCAGCTCTTTATATGAACCTTGTCCAGCTTAATGTACCATTCCAGGGAGGCGCCTGACAGGCTTTCCTGGAAGAAATACATCCAGAGCTTTTGGTCTTCAGTATAAGCGGCAATCTTGTGATTGTAAGCTTGCAAATGTGTTTTGGGACAGGTACTGCCATTGTACTTATCCAATGTAGGGAGCTTGAATTTGGGAGGGATTCTCACACCTTGCACGAGACCCATGTCCTCTACGTCAATCCCTAGAGGATTTTGGCTCTCAATAGCCTTGAGTCTTTCATCTAACCCTTCGTACTTCCGGTCTTCATTGTAGAAACCCATGTCGTTGTTGAATTCCGTAAACTGGTCATCTTGACCATCCTCTAAACCATTATTATCAAGTCCCAGATGTACCCCACCGGTGGGGATGTTGCCAACAGGAGTAGTGCACACATTGCGATTTGGGATTTCAGTCTCCAGCCTCTGAATAGTGGCTCTCATGGCATCTTGACCAACCCTCATGGTTTCCTGACCGGCCCTCAGCTCCTGCTGACCTTGAGCAATCCCCTGCATAAGGTTCATGAACTGCTCCATCCTCCCCCTCAAATCAACTAATTCAGTCTGAACTTGTTCCATGACTCTGGCTTGATTACGTCGGGTAGAATATCGGTGAACTGGGGTATCAGCTATCGTTCCTGAAGACCAAATAAAGGTTAACAGGCGCCTGCACAAAGAAAACCTTTAATGCAAAAATGATATGCTATGCAAATGCAAATGCACAGTTATGTTTGTCATTTCAAGATACTTTTCATATCCTGATTCCAATCGTAACCACAAATTCCTGACGACCAGAAATCATGATTATTGAGTTTTTCCTTGAAGAGATATTCATATACGCCAATCACAAATATCTGATGACCAGAAATAGTGATTTTGTAGTGTGCCAGTGTGCAGATACCTTATTACATCACATATATCTGAAGACCATAAATTGTGAACAGAAATAGCTCATTTCATACAAATTCCCAAAAGTTTTCAAGCACATTTGTCATAGTTTCAGCAACAGAATAAGAAACAAGCAGTCAAACGGATCCATCAACAATCCTGATGGTAACCATTATAAAGAAATGACAAAAATCATTAATCTGGTAGCTCTACGTCCTTCAGCTTCTGGCTGGAATACTTAATCTCTTCGAACAGGACGCGGGTACGCTGATGATGCGGCTTCTTAATCAGCTCTTTAATTAAGACGTCCCTTTTTTCCAATGCATCAGATAATGAGCCCATGTGCATCAGCAAGGCTTCATCTTCATCGGCTCCTTTGCGCCTCTTAATTCCAGCTTGAATTTTAGCTAGCTTCAAATCTGTCGTGACATCTTCAAGCTCTTTGTTTGCAATTTTCAGCTTATCTTCAGCATTCCTTACCTGTTCTTGACTTTTGCCAAGATCCTCTCGATACTTTCTTCTTGCTACATGTGCTTTCTTCAGCTCTTCATGTTTATCTTTTAACTGGGTCAGCAATTCAGAGTTTTCAATTCTGACTTCATCCCAAGCTTGACGAAGTTTAGCTAATGAATCCCTGCTTCGGGCTAAAGCCTGCTTTGTAGTCTTGTGAGCCTGACTAGTATCATCTACTCCCAAAGTAAGCTTTCGGAAGTACCGAGCTCTATCATCAAAATCTTCTTCTTTGTCTGCCAAGATTTTCTCCGCTTTCAATGCTCTCTTTTCCAACTCTTTGTTGTCAGCCAAAGCTTTCTGAAGACATCTGCTCATTCCAGAGTTCTCTATCTGAAACTCTCTAACCATTTTCTTCCATTTCTCGCACTCTCCAGCCGGTACCATGGAGTGTTGATTTGGACATAAGAGAATCTCTCTTGAAAAAGGTAGCAACGTCTCTTTGACCTTCATCTCAATCCAAGCACCGTAGTCAGGGTATGATCTACAGTCTCCTTTGCCAAAAATTAACTTTCCCTCTCTTTGCCTAAATTTCCAGGCATTTATTACTTCTGGCACTCTTTCATTCTTGGTTCCCACGAAAAACAGAGAAGCACTAATCTCTTCATCAGCAGGAGGATTTCTCGAAGCATAACCAAATTGTCTAACAGCCAAGACCGGGTTGTAATTAATCCCACCTCTTCTTCCAAGTAGAGGCACATTCGGAAAACTTCCACATTTAACAGTAAGCTCTATTGTCAGTAATTTGGGATCAAACCAAATGATGTTATTGGCAGTCAAACCTATCAATCTCTTGGACCATTTCATTGTGTCAATAGTTTCTACGAAAGCACCAGTTCGAGGTAAATGTTTGAAGAGCCAATGACATAACAATTGGGTACAGCAACTAACCAGACTTCCTCTTCCCTTCTCATTTTTGTAGTGTACTAAGTAGTAAAAATCCCCTAGCAGGGTAGGAATCGGATTCTTCGAAACAAACACTTTCATCGCCTGCATATCAACAAAGTCAGGTTGACCGGGGAAAAGCACCAAACCATAGATACAAAGAGCTAACACAGCATTGTAAGTAGTCCAGTTTTTAGCCTTGGCAGCCTCCTGAGCTTGCTGAAAAAGAAACTCCAAATGAAATCCTTCGTCTTCTTTAAGTTTACTCAGGCCACTCTTTACAACAGACAGGTCCAGATGTAGAACAACAACAATTACTTTGGGGGTAAGAGCATCTTCAGAAAAATACGGTATAGAAGACGTGACTGGAATTCCCAAAATAAATGAGAATTCCTCCAAAGTGGGCATCAAAATGTAGTCAGGGAACAAGAAACATCTCATTGATGGTTCATTGAACTGTAAGAAAGTGTGCAACCCATCCTTCTCATACTTAGTGAATGTACATACCATTTTAATCAGCTCTCCATATTCCTTCTGAAAAGTGCTGAGAACACCAGAACCAGCCATGCCTATCATCTTGTTCAATGAATCCAGCTTAGGATCAGGGAATTTATATGACACATTATTCTTCCTTTTAACCTCAACTTCTTGGGAACTCATGATTGGAATCAGACAATATGGTAGGTACCTAAAAATGACAAACATAACCTGTTATGATATGAGTATGCAAATACAAAAGGCATGTGATCAAGTATTCAGATGTCTGTGTCTGTGTTGAACTGTGTGCACTGTGTCTCTGTACTGAATCTGGCAATATATCTGAGATGAATACTGAAACCACTGTCATAGGATACACTGTCCGTAACAATCATAAAATCACAAGTAAGGTATGTAGGAGGCTAGGTTAATTGTAAACCTGTAAACATCCCACCCATACTCACGTGTGGTTCCTAGAAAACAAGGCTTGTCAGCTTCGGAGGTTTGAGAAGCGATAGCACATTCAGCCCGCAGGATACAATGCTATGCCAATCAAAGAGGTCATCCACTGGCTCTCCTTAGAAAATAAAGGTCATCCTATGCAAGTTCCAAAGTGGGCCCTCGGGTGCGAGTGGGTTTGCCATAGAATGTGGTCTGCCACTGTCACCACTAAAGAGAAATGTTTCCATTAAGGTCCTCATGATCAGTCACTAGAGTCGACAGCTCTCTAGATCGACATCCTGGAATACGCAAGATGCATACGCCATGATGGGTCCCAAGATAGCCTCGTCTAGCTGTGAATTTCGTGATTACCCAACGTACACAGATGGTACATAGGTCCCACTACTCTCCACTCTAAATCTAAGTGTGCACTCGAGCCTTGGTAATGGGCTCATCTCTCAGAAATCCCATCCCGCCAAACAGATAGAACAGTGCAACACAGTATAATATATGAAATGTAAATGCTAACATGCTGTAAATATGGTACAAGTAATAAAATACAGTAAACAGCAAATACAGGATAACAGTAAACACCCAATGAAAGAAAAACAAACAAGCGCTAGGATTGACTCGCTTAGGATGGACCAGCAATAGGTCAACCTATCCCCAGTAGAGTCGCCAGCTGTCGCTCCCGGGATTTTCATCCAAGTACAAACACGAAAGTGGCACGGAAACAGAGTCGCCAGCAATGTGTATTCATCCCAAGAGAGGGAAAGGAAACACTGCGTCAACCTGAAGGAAATGATAGAGCATGGTCTTGCGACCAAGAGAAAGGGTAAGGGAGTCGGTTACGCGAGAGGAAGGTATTAGCACCCCACGCGTCCATCGTACCCGATGGGATCCACGCTTGCTTGTCTCGATCAAAGGGTGTAAGGAAAGGATACTGGAAAAAGAACTGGAAAAGGAAAGGAAAGAGAAAGAAGAAAAAATGTAGGGAAAATAAAAGAAGTGCTCGAATGGGCCCTACCCCACTGCCTACGTATCTCATCGGGAACATGAGAATTAGAGCGACGTAGTTCCCCTCAATGAGGGTCGCTTTGATTGTGTTTTTTGGGAACGGCTAACGTTCTAGCTCAGGTGTTGCATGCTCGCTGGTCCGAGTGCGTTACCATCTTACAAGAGAACGAGTAGAAGCACGTTCGTACGCTGAGAGTGAACGAGGTGAGAAAAGAATTCTCGAAGGAAATACGTTATTGTTTGTTTTTGTCTTTTAAAAGTTTTTTTTTCATTTTTGTTTGCATATGATAGTGTATCTAAATCTTAATTTTTGGAATGTATACATCCTCACATTCCAAGATGGAATGAGTAAGAATGTACACTAAGTGTGAAGAAGACCCTCACATTTAGTTCCACTTATTAAGGTTCAAACACACTAGCATACTTGTACTTATTAAGTGTTTTTGTTGATTATGAAACGAAGAAATGTTTTTCTTTATTTGTATCTTCAACAAGTATTGCATTTAAGTCCCTCATACAAGATCAAATGTTTAACACATTGACCCAAGATGGGCCATATGCTACACATTCTAAGATTATAAGAGAATACCCCTTATAATATTTTCTTTATATGAAAGGCCTAAATGCAATAAATGCCTACCTTTATTAGATATTTTGAATTTTCTTTGGAGATGAGAAGATGAAAGACTCAAGTGGGGGAGAAAGGTAAGAATCTATGTGAACTAAGACTCAATCCTAATTGATTAGTTAAGGGAGTGATCCTAATGGTTTGTGAGGTTGCAAAACCTAAAGTCGAAAGAAGGAATGAGTTAAACAACTCACTTCTAAAGTAGAAGATGAGTTGTAACTCAAAAGGGAAAGTAATGAGTTAATCAAAGAAAGAACATAAGTACTTACAAAACACAAGGTTGAATTGTAAAAGATGAAAGGAAAGAGGTTTGAATGTGGATTCCTTATCCACACTCAATTTCAACTTACCAAAACCCCTACATGGTTAGTAAACATGGAAACATGTATAAGAAGTAAAAACACTTAATACACATTAAAGTTCAAAAGAATAAGATGAAGAACCAAATCTTACTACCACAACCAGAATGTGAATCATATTGACAACAAGTGAATATCATCATACAAGTTCAAATGAGTAAGCAACAATCATCATCCATAGCATTTAAACATGTTATCATAAGAAAGGATAGATGAAAAATGAAAAGAAATGAAAAGAACATGCATAAATGGAACATGTAATCCAAAAATCAGAATTGAAACCAAATGAAAAAAAGGTTTATATACATCTCAAAGTATTCATGAATCAACATTCAAGACATTCAAGAAGTAATAGAATAAGAAGTGAAGTGAAAGTTCAAAAGGAAAGTGCAAACAATACATGTTAAGGATGCATAAAGTTCAAGTTGAAATGGACATGTAAAGATGACCTATAATGTGTACCAAGGACCTATAATATCATATGAATGGCTCATAAAATATGCAAATGCTCATACAAATATGCACAAAAGAATTCATGCAAACATACACTAAATGGTAGAATGATATGACATGTATTATGCTTCAAATGTAATGCATCAAACAAAAATCAAATGGACTTATGAAAAATATTCAAGCATGGTATTTGAATTCCTAAGTCAGAAGTAAATCATACATCAAGATAGCATGTCAAAATTCAAAGCAAAATGACTTCAAATAATGCATTAGGTCAAGTTGAAACATCATGCAAAGTGGTGCAAAGATAAGCATCAAAACATGACATAAAGTGACCTAAAAAATCAAACAAAAATTACATAACATGCTTCAATGTATTAGTGAATCAATGAAAAAAAATCAAGTCAAAACAACTTGTAATGAGCAAGAACAAAATTATACAAATTCATGTATCATACTTGGAATGCATACACATAGAAATTCAAAGAAAATTATGAAACAGTGGAAAAAATGTAATAAAATCATGAAATAAAAATATCAAAAAATTTCTAAATGTCTTGGTAATATGCCTGAATTTTTCCAGAATTTTCTGATGTTTTTTTGTAATTTTAAAAATTAAAAATGAAATATGTACATAAAAGAAAAATGAAAATGAAAGCAAACAAATAGGGGGTGCAGATAGCAACATTATCATGTTCAAAATTACACTAGGCCTAAAGTAGGGGATGCGCATAGGAATCAGAGTCCAATTAAAAATGTGATCGTGTGTGATGAGTGTATGTGTAATTAATGTAGGCAATCAGTCATAACCACATGATGATAATAATCTCAAAAGGCCAACAATCTCACATCTCACAAAACAAGCATACAATAGTAGCAATGCACGCGCATACATCCAATCATTAGAAGTCAAATAATCCCACGTGAGGAGCACACAACAATTTAATGTGTTGTCACACACACAACCTTCAGATCCAATCAACGAATCAGAAATAGTCAACATATCCACCAAGTCCTTAACCACACGAATGGAACAAATCAACAGTCATGATTAAAAACACAAAACCCTAACAATTGAATCCACCGGTCGGAGAAGGACCTCCGGTCATCTTCTCCGGCCAACAACCACCACCTGCGAGCATCAAATTTTCCAGAAACGCACAAACATGGTATCAAAATGAAGTTGGTATTGCATACATCAAGAATCCATCATTATTTTTCACATAACAATCACACACATGGAGAACAGAGGATATGAAGATATGCCCTAAGTTTTGGATCTACGCCTCTATGAGGCCTATCAACTAGCCGGAGTATCAAATGCTCCTAGTGAGCTCATATCACTATGAAAACAACAAAATAAACCATAAGATGTGAGAGAAATGTTTGAGAGTTTTAGAACCTGAACTTGTATCTCTTGGAGATTCTTGAGAAAACCATAGAAAACACTTGCTCTTCAACCTTGGAGCTTCAAATTCAGCAAAATAAATGCTGCTGGAATTTGTTATCTTGAGAGCAAAGAGATTCAAAACTTGCTGAAGTATACTTGAGGAAATCGTGTGGATTGTGATAGATCTTCCTTCAATCATGCGCCATTAATGATGATATAGATGAAGTAGATGAAAATCTCGTGCATTCAGAGAAGAAGTTTTGAGAGAGTTGGTGAAAAAAGTGAGAAAATCAGAGAGAAAGTAGAGAGAGTTTTGAGATGAAAATGAGAAAAATGAAGTTGAAGTTGAAATGGGAGTGAAGCTTCTATTTATAAGAGAGCTTAACTACGGTTAACATGAGTTGGTTGATTGAGTCATGTGAGTTAAGGTGAGTCATCCCTAACTAACTGAGTCAAGTTAGTTAGGGAGAGCAATGATATGGTGTAGTATGCGTATGATATTATGGTGGGAATGAAGAGAAAGTGAATGGTGATGATGGCACGGCTGGTGTAACAGAAGCTTGTCCAACAAGTTTATTCTTTCCATTTTCATGCATGGCACGGGTTATGGCATGTGTATGTGAGATATGTTTGGTTTAATGTGGAAATGGTTGGATAATGTGACCAATGCACGTGCAAATGCTGAGACAACAACAACAGCGTTCATTTTCTTTTTTCTGATTTTTAGCAGCTTGAAACAAATTTAACATGGTGGTTTAGTGATGATTTTCTCTCTGCATTGTGGATGGTTTGATGAGTTCTTGAGGTCAATGAATTAAGGATGTGTAACACTACAAGTTTTGTGTGAGGATTGAATTGAATTGAAGCTTGGAAGAGGTTGAAAAATGACTTAGAACATCCATGTTTGAAACTGCATCATGGGCGAGGCATGTTATGTCATGGCAAGGCAACAATGCGCATGGATTTTCAGCATGATCACCCTATATTGAGACCAATATTTCTCCCTCATAATTTGACCAAATCAAAATTTGTCCAACATGAACATTGAAGAGGGCATTGCAAGGAACAACTTTGATGTTGAAAAGTTTTCCATTTGGAGCTTGTATCATTGAGAAATTAAGCTTGAAATTTGGCCCACCATATGTTTGTAGAAATGATGGCGCGTGGGCTTGGGAATCCTTGGTCATGACCTGATTTTGGACCTACTTTGATCAAACTTTGATCAATCATATCTCACTCAATTTTTATCCAATGGAGGAGTTCTACACATGGATTTGAAGCTTAAGATGAGATCTTTTGTTGTGGTCGAGTGGAATTTTTATTTGATGTCTCAATTTTGAATGGCCTTGGTTCAAAGTTTGGTGCAAAATGGCTCAAAATCACCATTTTTGGAAACCCTACTTCTTCCAAAAATGGCAACTTTTCAAATCTTGATTTTTCATGATCCTTTTGGAGTTTCTTGATCAAATTTTGTATATAGGTCACATATGACATGAATTTCATGAATTTGGTCTCAAAAAGTCAACAGTTGACTTTTTCCTATGATTATTTGACTTAGCCCCAATTTTCCTGATTTTTGACCTTTCTTCCAATTAAACCACTTCCAAAACCAATTGAGAGGCAATTTTCCACACACATACACTTAAGGACATATAGAATACCATGACATCAAATTTTGTCCAAAAAATCAAAGATGACCTGATTTAATTGGAAACCCTAGTTTTGATACCCACCTCCTAAGGGGAAAAATGTGCAGTCTTTAATTTCAAATTCCTCAGAGTATGTTGTGTATCCTCTTAAAGTATGATGAGATATGCCACTTGAGGGTGTTTTTGAACCAATGAACTATTTCTTTTGAGGGTTTTCCTTCAGTTTTTTGGACCTCTTGCATAGTGAAGGATGTAGTGCTTCAATCTCCTATTGAATCTCACTTTCTTGAGTTTTTGGATGATCATTTGAGGTAGTATGAGACATGAAAGACCTCTTGGCCTGCCTTAAGGCAACTTGTTTGACCTTTTGTGCCTGGAATGATTCCTTGATTGTCCATCTTTCCCCTGATCACATGCCTTGATGGTAAGAGGGATGCTATGCTTCATTTTTCTATGTTAAAGATGCAATGCTAGGCTAATGAGATGGATATGATATGACATATGATAATGCTATGCTATGATGACAAAAGAGAGAGAAAATTTTGGGGTATTACAAGGATGAAAACACATCTCTCGGGAAAGATGGTAAAAGAAAATAATGCATATGTGCTTGGTCAAGTGGCTTATATTAAAAGAATCTTAGGGAGATTGAATATGGAAATTTTTAAACTTAATGAAGTTGATGACTTTAAAGGTAAAAGGTTTATTAAGGACCAATATTCTAAGAATGATTTTGAGCAAGAAAACAAAATGATGTGTATTTTGCAAGTTTCTTATGAAATTTCATGTATGCTCCAGTTTGTACTAGACCATACATTGTTTTCGAGGTTAACTTACTAGATAGATACTATTCAACTCCTATGAAGTATCACTCTTTGGTTGTTGAGAATGTAATGTAGTAATTACGAATGTTAGAAATATCGCACGTGTCTCATTTATGAGTGGACTTATTTTCCACTAAGATTTTTGGTATGGTGTTGAATTGTTTTTCACTAGTGCAAAGTGACGAATATAATTTTAACATTTAAACCAATTATACAAAAAACGGTTGTAAATAATAAATACGGTGGCAAATTAGTAAATAAAATGTAATTTTAAGTATTAGCATCTGACAATAGACACCTTTTTTTTTAAAAAAGGTGGAAATTAATAATATTATTATAATCAAATCTCAATTACTCCAGTTAAAGATAAAAAGAGTGTAAATTTAGATTGAGGGAATAAAAAAAACATTTTTATAACTCTAAATATTAATTTTAAACACATTAACAAACCACGATAATAGGGTAAGTAAGTGAATTAATGGTGTAAATGTATTAAGTTAATGTTGTGTAATAAAAAACACATAACAAATGACCATAATGTATTTGCATCGTTCAAAACCCATTTCCCTGAAACCCCATTCTCTCTCAAAACCCATAGCTTCATCGAACATCCGAGAAACCTAGATTTCCATCTACCAAAACACAACCTTTCTCATTTCTTATCATCACATGACCCTTCTCTATGAATTCCCAAATCCCCATCGCTCAAACATCCTCTCATTGCACATCTGAGAAACCCAAACAACATCATCTTGTTCTCCTCTTCTCACTTTATTTGACATTCTACTCTTTTCATGTTCTTTGTCGTTCTTTGCTTCCCAAGTTCTTCAATTTTGCGCTACTCCCCCTTTAACTGCAGCGGGTAAGTTCCTTTACAAGTCCTTAACCTATTATATTCAATTTCAGGTTCCCTTTTTCTCACGTTTTTTAATTTCACAAAATCCTAATCTTCAATTTCACATAAATCTCATGTATTACTTTTTTTTTTTGTTAATTGCATTAATTCAAATTAGGTTTTTCCTTGTTTGAATCACATTGTTCCTTTGCATTTTTTATGAGAATTGACTAACAAAAGACCCGAAAGGTTGGTACTTGGGGATTTGAATGGTTTTGCAGGTATTAGGCTCAAGAAAAACCAATTGAAACAAAGAAAAGGCCATGCCTTGCAACTTTCGCATCGCGACCAAATGCTTCGCTATGCGAAGGTTCGCTATACGACGGACAGCGATAGGAAGCAAGCAAGGAAAAACAAAGCAGAATCAAAATGACAGACTTCGCTTGAAGCGACAGAATGCGAGAGAAAAGAGATGGACAGCGAGGGATAGCGATAAGAAGCGATGCAAGACAGAACCAAACCATCCTTGAAGCGAAGGAAGCGAGAGAGAGCGAGCAAGTTCGCGACGCGAACTATACTTCGCATAGCGTAAAATGACAAAATAAATTCAGTTCTTCATTCTTTGTATCTAATTTTATGACACCAAAATTAGTCAAAAAACAGTCATATAAACTTTCATCTTCTTCATTCTTGAATCGAATATAAACTAAATGTAAACTTTCATCTTCTTCATTCTTGAATCGAAATAGATAACAAATGGCAAACCAAAAAAAGAAAGTCATAGAAAATGGTAAACCAAACGCATGCACACAATATATTTACACTAAAATAGCCATTGACAATACCTTGACACAAAATGTATCAACAACAACGTAAAAGACAACAACATTGTATCAACAACAACGTACCTCTTCTTACTTCACGCGAGAGAGAGAGAGAGAGATGAGGGAGCAGTCGCGAGATTAGACGCGAACAGAACAACGACGGTGGGAGAACGAACAGAACAGCAGTGGTCAGAGAATAGAATGTTGGTGGGAGAACGATGGTGGTCGGAGAAATCGCGAGAGAGAAAGGAGGTAGAAGTCTTGAGTGAAAATGAATAGGGTTCTGAAAATTTTGTGTTATTTTATTTTTTAATAATCATTAACCTAAGACAGCGCTTTTTACTAATAAAGCACTTTCTTTGAATAGGCCTATAGTAGCGCTTATTAAAAGCGCTTTCTAAGGTTATCTTTTAATTGGCCTATAGCAGCACTTTTTAAAAGCGCTTTCTAAGGCTATCATTTAGCAGCGCTTTTTAAAAGCGGTTTCTAAGGTTATACCTTTAGCAGCGCTTTCTACGGAGGGGACTATTTACGGCCTTTAGCAGCGCTTTTTTTTAGCGAATTTTTTTTATGCCTTATAGCAGCGCTTTGTGACAAAAGCGCTATCTTTTTAGTGCTGCCTAAGGCTATTTTTGGCGTAGTGATAATGTATCCTAACCCAACAACACTCCTATGTTACAAACAAGTATATTAATCTATCCTTTCTGTTGTGAAAATCGATGCCTTGAAACAAAGTGTAAACAGTTTCTTGATGATCATGAAACACACAAGGGTTAGGGTTAACAAGGAAAAATAAGAAGAACAATAAAGATTAGTTATAACTGTTATTCTTTACTTTCTTTTTAAATCAAATTACAAGTACTTAAGAATAGCAAATAACCCTCTCACCCTAATTAGGATTTGTCACACTTAAGATGAGAGACTAGTATGTTATTTATAATAAACCTAACATACTAAATTAATGGGATTTTTTAATAATTACCCATTACAAGCTAACTTAGGGTACAAGCTAACTTAAACAATTGGATCCTTAACACAAGGCCTAATTCGACAAATACATACTAGATTACAGTTCGACTACAGCATGTAGGTCTTCGGCAACAACATATAAGCAGACTTCGAAGGCATGCTGTAACACCCCAAATTTCATAAGAATATTTATTTAATTTATTTAAATATTATATTCGTGGCTTTCTGTGAATTTTGGTGATTTGTGTCGATGTCGGTGATTTTGTGAAGTTTTGGTCATTTAATTAAATAATAGTATATATTGCGGAATATATTGTATTATTATTTATTCTAAATAATATTAGAGGAATTACGGGCGAAGTGGACATTTGAGGAGATTTAGTGAGGGCATTATGGAGAAAGCCTAATTTTGAGGCCCAAGGGTTAGTGAGAATATAAAAGGAGGATTTTGAGAATAGGATTCATTTTTTTGGTTAACCGTGAGAAGAAGGAGAGAAGGGAGAGCTCTGAGGAAAAAGGGAAAAGGAGAGGAATTCGTAAAGGTTTCCAAAGGCTCAAGAGAGAACACATCGAATCGACAATATAAGGTATGGGGAGTAATTACCCTTCATTGTTTTCATTATAGGATTCGATGTAATTGAAGTGGATGTTTCGTGCTTGAGGGTTTATAGGTTTAATCGGGTAAAATAAACCTTGGGGATGATTTCCCTGTTGATGTTGTGTCGACTTTGTGGCGAAAGGGATTTAGGGAGTTTATGGGAAGCTTGAGAGTTTGTGAAGGTTTAGAGAAAATAAGGTTCCCGTAGTGTCCTAAATCGGCCTAATAGACATAGGTTTTATGCCTTTGGATCCCGTGATGCATCAGGACTGTTGTAGGGATGTTTTTGGGTCATTTGGGGTTGTAATCGTAGGTACCTCTAAGGCTGTAGAGCTACTGATGCGTATCCGCGATTTGCTATAATCGCAGGTTCGCTAAGCGAACCATTCATTCGCAAGGCGAATGTTCGCCAGGGCTCACAAAGCGGGCAGCGTAGTGAATGCGCGATAACCTGAGTGTGGATACTGGGATGATTCTGGGGTGGAATTGGAGATTCGCTGGAAGTCTCGCAAAGTGAATGAACCAGCGAGTGGGTTCGCAAAGCGAATAAACCAGCGAGTATGACAGATTATTGTGTTTCGGGTGTTTTAGTGTGGTGACTGTGGGATTCGCTGACCGCTTCGCAAAGCGAAGGTTTTAGCGAACTGGTTCGCCTAGCTAACCCTGGAGCGAAAGTTTGCTGTTCGCGATGTTTTATTATGTGCTGTGCTGTTTTGATGCCTTGATGCCATGATTTTTATGATGATTTTCCATGACGTTACTGATGATTATATGATGATGTTTTGGTGATTATTTGACGAATATGTGAGTACTCACCCTTCCTGTTTGAATGTTACCTCCACGTGGGTAACGTGCAGGTGATCAGGTTTAGCTGTGAATGCCTTCAAGGACCTTGAAGTTTATTTGCTTTTGGTCGATTTAGAGGGTCTTGCTCTGATAGTGTAACATCGGGTTGGGGTCCTTTGAGTCGAACTATGTTGTTTCCTTATTTTGTTGTCAATTGATGATGTGGTTTTATTTTTTTAATATTACGATGTTTGTTGAAAACTTTTTAATTGAGAATTTTGAGTTCCGCTGCCATGTGAAGGCTTTTGATTTAATTTGAGGAAAACCATTTGTTTACAGGGAAAGTGTATTATTTTGATTTAAATGAGAAATGTGCACCCTTTTGAGGTGATTTTGATGTTTTACTCTGATCTTTGAGTTGTTTCTGCTGCAACATTATCGGGGTAGAAAAAGGTGTTATATTAGTGGTATCAGAGCAGGTCGGTCCGTCCGGCCAGGTTTTTACGTGATGTCTGTCCCTGTTAGTCGACGAGTGTGTGTACAATGTCGATGTTTTAGTTCTTCTAACCTTGTTGGTGGTGTGCAGGATGGCTGGAAGAAATGATCGTGTTATTGCTGATGCGTTGTAATACCCCGTATTATTTAAGTACTCAATGGGATATCAGATGAGATCAAATGAATGTGTATGTGCTCTATTTTTGGTTATTTGGATTTGAGGAATCCTTTACGTGATTTAAGTATATTCAATTGGGATCAATAGAGCAACTGGTGAACTTTAAAGAGATCAATTATTTTACGAAAGAGACAGATCAATAATTATTAGTTCAAGAGAGAGTATTAAGGTAACTCTAATAATTGATCAATTGGTTTGAGATGATAAAATACTAATTGGAGGTATTTTACCCTGTTGGATTTATATTATATAATAATGATTATATATATAAGAGAAAAGAAAGAAAAGAAGTAGTAAGAAGAAGAAAAGAAGAAAACAGAGAAAGAAGAGGAAGAGAAATGGAAAGAAGGTAAAGGAAGAGAAGAAGAAGGAAGAAGCTTGGATCATCACCATTGTTCATCACCTTCTTCAAACTCCTCTTTGATTATCAGGTGGGTTCTAGTTAGACACTCTAAGTTCTAGAAATATAAGTTTTGAACTTAGGTTAGACTTGAGAGAAAATGATTAAACGGATAAATCAATGAAATCTAACGGATGGAATGTGATAGAACTGTGTAATATAGTTGGGTCATAATTTGGGATTGATAGCGAATGAATTGGAAGTGTTTTTGGTGAAGAAATGGTAGAGTTTGGACATTTGACCTATATTTACGATGCTGAGAAATTCTGAGTTCTACAGGGTTTGCCTAGCGAACCCTTAGCGAAGAGCAAAGTGAATGACCATCGAGGGTTCACCTAGCAAATAGCAAAGCGAATGGACAGTAAACGTTCGCCCAGAGTTCGCTTTGTGAACTTTATGCTCTTTCGGCACTGACTTGGTTCACTGAGTGATTCGCCTAGCGAATACAGTAGCGAACGTGACAGATTTTTCTATGTTGTTTCCTTCATTACTTTGGATCCATAACTCGGATTGACGCACGGTCGGAAGCGTTGGAAAGCTATGGCAATCCTTATTATTTAGTGGAAAATGAATGAAAATAATGTTTATGTGACATTTTGGAAATCCATATCTTTTAGATCGTAAATTCGATCGAGGCATGGTTTTAGCCGATGCAAAGCTGTGAAAATATCCTACGGGATAAGAATGAGAAATATTGATTTGATACCCGATTAAATGATCGGAGGGAAACGAAGAGTGAGGTGTCTTATGATTGAATTATTCTATGTGACTCTATTATGCAAATTGTATTATGCTATGTGTAGTTAATTGTTGTTAAACATGACCGAGAGAGTATGCATGTTAAAATGAATTAGGAAGAGTGAGGAAACTTCACCCCAAACTAAATGGCATAGTTAAGATTGTTATAATTCTAGGTTGTTATTGGTTGCAGAATAGGGCAAGCAAGCAAAAATATTTATTTTCGGAAATAATTCCCTCCGGGATTTATGTCGTGTCCACAGAGATCGGTTCGAGGGAAAGAATTCCGTTCGACAGTCTCTCGCGTTAATGAGTTTGGGTTTAAATGGTATAAAACAAGAAAATATAAAAGTAAACATTAAAACAAAAAGAAATCATTCTTCAGAGAGAAAAACTCGTCCGGCCATGCATACAAATCACTCCTTACAAACTTAAACTGACCGACCAGTTATACTCCACCTACAATACTCCTCAATATCACCCAGCATCGCTCACAACACAGGTTATGTCTAACGCAAAGTTGAGAGAACAACCGTGTCACTCTCTTCGTCACTCTCGCGAGCGAAGCCTCGAAACACGGAAGGCATTAAGATTCGACGCCTATTGGAGATTGTTAGCTCCTAAATCTATCTCTAGAGTCCAGAAACTAACAGACAATCATCCCTAATCGAAGTTTACGAAGGTTATGTCTAACGCAACCCAAACCCCCCGTATAAAGCAAAAATCAGAGACAATTACCAATAAAGAGTTGTAAAGCAAGTTTTATACAATGTCATGGGCGACAAATATACAAGAGATCATAGAAAATACATATACACAACCCAACCATAAAGAAAAAAACACAAAGAAGAAAAGAAATGAACCAAACATCTCGCGGATTGTCGGAGCCTTTCGATGATCAATCCACCCCGGTTCATCCGTATGCATGCTCCATAGTTGTTTTCTAAGCAAATCTATCAAAGAATGAAATTTGATGGAAGTGGGATCAAGAAACCCCAAAACCATCCCTAAAAATAATGACTGAAATAAACTATATACATTGCAAATTCTGCATGGTTCGCAGTACGAACGATCATTCGCAGTGCGAATGACTCAAAAAATGGCACTTTAAGTGCCTCTGATTGCTAAACCGCCTTTGCTTTCCTTCGTTGGTTCGCAGTGCGAACGAACCCTTCGCAGTGCGAATGCTCGCTGACTGGTTCGCAGTGCGAACTTTGGCTTATTTCACCCCTGACCCTTTCTGGCCCCCTTCGCTGGGACACTCGCTGGCCTTCGCAATGCGAATGCTCACTCCCAGTTCGCAGTGCGAACAAGACAGAAAACCAGCCCTTATTTTTACCACAACTTCTTCACCGAAACTCCGATTTACGCACGGTCGGAAGCGCTGGAAAGCTTATTCAATGCTCTTCAAGAATATGGCAAGATAGCCTTTATTGAATACCTACAAAAATGAGATAAAATCACTTAAACTACGTAATATTTACACGTTACGCAATATATACACTAAAACGTAAACTATACGTATTTATAAACAAAGTGGGGTTTATTTGAACCGATATAGACAAAAAGGATCGATAAGTGCAACAAAACTTATATACAATAATAGGTACATTTTGCACTTATCAAACAAGAATCAAACAAACTTGAAAATGCATAAGAAATATCCAAAGAATGACGAATCAACAGGTTTTTAAAAACGGAAATGAATGAATGATTCAAATGAAAACGGTACACACAAAAAGTAAATACTTACCACTAAACTACGACGACAACATAGTCACGGAATAAATGCAAAATACAAAAATCATGCCAAAAATTCTAAAACAACACAAGTTCCAAAGTGAATCGCACCTAGTAAGAACAATCATCGGTAGATGAAAAACACACAATAAGGTACTTTACGCTCACACAACATTCATGCAAACAAAAGACTAAATTATGCATACATCCACAAATTCATATTGAAAATACAAAGGCAAGAATCACAAGGGCTTTTCAAGGTTGTAACGTGGTCGGGTAAACAAACAAGGGGCAATTTCTAAAGGTAATTGAAACAAAAACTTGCCTAAACCTAAGGGAGTGAAAACTCACAAAGATTCACACACAAAATTTCAACCAACTTCTTCCAACATCCCAAGTGCTACACAACACACAATACTTATTTAGAACAATTATTGAAACTCTTTTTGTTTCCTTTTTCAAGGATTTTCTTTTTATTTCTTTTTCACTTTTTTCTTTTCTTTTCTTTGTCATATTTTTCTCTTTTTTCTTTTCTTTTTCAATCCTCATAGAATCCAACCAATGAGTAAACAACCATTCTCTCCCCAACTTGAATTCAACCGCACCATCATGTGAATACTCCCTACTTTCTAAGGCAAGGAAAAAATCCATACAACAACACAAAATTGAGGTCCAAGAAAAAACAAAATCCATTAAAAAATAAGTGAACTAAATACTCATAGACAAGCATTAAGTTCAAATAGAAACATGGATCAAAAAGCTCAAAGGGGTTACGAATTCTCACACACTCACAAGGTGAATTGACTATTTGGCTAAGGTGGTTGTGCTCAAAATGAAACAATTGCCTTGATCCTTTTCATGCATACATATAATCAACACAAACAAAAGATTCAACATAATAAAATCCAGTTAGAACAAGAATGTTGGTTCTCCGCGCATATATGAACAATGGAAAGCCACCTCACAAAAAGGTTGGGAACTAAAGTGATTCACAATATAACAAGTATACAAAAGAATGGATGGCATGGAAGTTGTAAAAAGCCTAAGTATCATGAATATGCTAAAGTATAGAAAGCGATAAATACATACCTCAGACGTGTACAAAACATAACAAGATCATTACCACCCATTCGCAAGTTGAAACGAACCAACTTGGAAAATCACAAGAGCATCCTCAAGTAAGTCAATCAAAATCTGTGAGCAAACAACAACCAAAAACATTCGAAAAGAAAAACTATAAAACATGCTTATTTTACGTCGTAAGCTCGACGCCTTTACGGTGCTTAATTAGAAACTTCCTTCATTCATGTCATGGTGATGTCTCACCGCGCAACCAAAAGCAAGCGTCCTAACCAAACACTTAAACAAACGTTAATCTACAAGTATTAGTATAACAAGTGAAAATATACAATATATACGATATCTATAAACCTCAAAAACAAAATAACTATCGCAATGCGATTCAATATCAAAACCGATCCCCGTCAACGACGCCATTTTGTTGGTTGCAGAATAGCGCAAGCAAGCAAAAATATTTATTTTCGGAAAGAATTCCCTCCGGGATTTATGTCGTGTCCACAGAGATCGGTTCGAGGGAAAGAATGTCGTTCGACAGTCTCTCGCGTTAATGAGTTTGGGTTTAAATGGTTTAAAACAAGAAAATATAAAAGTAAACATTAAAACAAAAAGAAATCATTCTCCAGAGAGAAAAACTCGTCCGGCCATGCATACAAATCACTCCTCACAAACTTAAACTTACCGACCAGTTATACTCCACCTACAATACTCCTCAATATCACCCAGCATCGCTCACAACACAGGTTATGTCTAACGCAAAGTTGAGAGAACAACCGTGTCACTCTCTTCGTCACTCTCGCGAGTGAAGCCTCGAAACACGGAAGGCATTAAGATTCGACGCCTATTGGAGATTGTTAGCTCCTAAATCTATATCTAGAGTCCAGAAACTAACAGACAATCATCCCTAATCGAAGTTTATGAAGGTTATGTCTAACGCAACCCAAACCCCCCGCATAAAGCAAAAATCAGAGACAATTACCAATAAAGAGTTGTAAAGCAAGTTTTATACAACGCCATGGGCGACAAATATACATGAGATCATAACAAATACATATACACAACCCAACCATAAAGAAAAAAACACAAAGAAGAAAAGAAATGAACCAAACATCTCGCGGATTGTCGGAGTCGTTCGACGATCAATCCACACTGGTTCATCCGTATGCATGCTCCATAGTTGTTTTCTAAGCAAATCTATCAAAGAATGAAGTTTGATGGAAGTGGGATCAAGAAACCCCAAAACCATTCCTAAAAGTAATGACTGAAATAAACTATATACATTGCAAATTCTGCATGGTTCGCAGTGCGAACGATCATTCGCAGTGCGAATGACTCAAAAAATAGCACTTTAAGTGCCTCTGATTTAGACAATATATACACTAAAACGTAAACTATACGTATTTATAAACAAAGTGGGGTTTATTTGAACCGATATAGACAAAAAGGATTGATAAGTGCAACAAAACTTATATACAATAATAGGTACATTTTGCACTTATCAAACTCTCCCCAACTTACCTAATTGTTTGTCCACAAACAAGAATCAAACAAACTTGAAAATGCACAAGCAATATCCAAAGAATGACGAATCAACAGGTTTTTAAAAACGGAAATGAATGAATGATTCAAATGAAAACGGTACACACAAAAAGTAAATACTTACCACTAAACTACGACGACAACATAGTCACGAAATAAATGCAAAATACAAAAATCATGCCCAAAATTCTAAAACAACACAAGTTCCAAAGTGAATCGCACCTAGTAAGAACAATCATCGGTAGATGAAAAACACACAATAAGGTACTTTACGCTCACACAACATTCATGCAAACAAAAGACTAAATTATGCATACATCCACAAATTCATATTGAAAATACAAAGGCAAGAATCACAAGGGCTTTTCAAGGTTGTAACGTGGTCGGGTAAACAAACAAGGGGCAATTTCTAAAGGTAATTGAAACAAAAACTTGCCTAAACCTAAGGGAGTGAAAACTCACAAAGATTCACACACAAAATTTCAACCAACTTCTTCCAACATCCCAAGTGCTACACAACACACAATACTTATTTAGCACAATTATTGAAACTCTTTTTGTTTCCTTTTTCAAGGATTTTCTTTTTCTTTCTTTTTCACTTTTTTCTTTTCTTTTCTTTGTCATATTTTTCTCTTTTTTCTTTTCTTTTTCAATCCTCATAGAATCCAACCAATGAGTAAACAACCATTCTCTCCCCAACTTGAATTCAACCGCACCATCATGTGAATACTCCCTACTTTCTAAGGCAAGGAAAAAATCCATACAACAACACAAAATTGAGGTCCAAGAAAAAACAAAATCCATTCAAAAATAAGTGAACTAAATACTCATAGACAAGCATTAAGTTCAAATAGAAACATGGATCAAAAAGCTCAAAGGGGTTACGAATTCTCACACACTCACAAGGTGAATTGACTATTTGGCTAAGGTGGTTGTGCTCAAAATGAAACAATTGCCTTGATCCTTTTCATGCATACATATAATCAACACAAATAAAAGATTCAACATAATAAAATCCAGTTAGAACAAGAATGTTGGTTCTCCGCGCATATATGAACAATGGAAAGCCACCTCACAAAAAGGTTGGGAACTAAAGTGATTCACAATATAACAAGTATACAAAAGAATGGATGGCATGGAAGTTGTAAAAAGCCTAAGTATCATGAATATGCTAAAGTATAGAAAGCGATAAATACATACCTCAGACGTGTACAAAACATAACAAGATCATTACCACCCATTCTCAAGTTGAAACGAACCAACTTGGAAAATCACAAGAGCATCCTCAAGTAAGTCAATCAAAATCTGTGAGCAAACAACAACCAAAAACATTCGAAAAGAAAAACTATAAAACATGCTTATTTTACGTCGTAAGCTCGACGCCTTTACGGTGCTTAATTAGAAACTTCCTTCATTCATGTCATGGTGATGTCTCACCGCGCAACCAAAAGCAAGCGTCCTAACCAAACACTTAAACAAACGTTAATCTACAAGTATTAGTATAACAAGTGAAAATATACAATATATACGATATCTATAAAACTCAAAAACAAAATAACTATCGCAATGCGATTCAATATCAAAACCGATCCCCGGCAACGACGCCATTTTGTTGGTTGCAGAATAACGCAAGCAAGCAAAAATATTTATTTTCGGAAAGAATTCCCTCCGGGATTTATGTCGTGTCCACAGAGATCGGTTCGAGGGAAAGAATGTCGTTCGACAGTCTCTCGCGTTAATGAGTTTGGGTTTAAATGGTTTAAAACAAGAAAATATAAAAGTAAACATTAAAACAAAAAGAAATCATTCTCCAGAGAGAAAAACTCGTCTGGCCATGCATACAAATCACTCCTCACAAACTTAAACTTACCGACCAGTTATACTCCACCTACAATACTCCTCAATATCACCCAGCATCGCTCACAACACAGGTTATGTCTAACGCAAAGTTGAGAGAACAACCGTGTCACTCTCTTCGTCACTCTCACGAGTGAAGCCTCGAAACACGGAAGGCATTAAGATTCGACGCCTATTGGAGATTGTTAGCTCCTAAATCTATATCTAGAGTCCAGAAACTAACAGACAATCATCCCTAATCGAAGTTTATGAAGGTTATGTCTAACGCAACCCAAACCCCCCACATAAAGCAAGAATCAGAGACAATTACCAATAAAGAGTTGTAAAGCAAGCTTTATACAACGCCATGGGCGACAAATATACATGAGATCATAGCAAATACATATACACAACCCAACCATAAAGAAAAAAACACAAAGAAGAAAAGAAATGAACCAAACATCTCGCGGATTGTCGGAGTCGTTCGACGATCAATCCACACTGGTTCATCCGTATGCATGCTCCATAGTTGTTTTCTAAGCAAATCTATCAAAGAATGAAGTTTGATGGAAGTGGGATCAAGAAACCCCAAAACCATCCCTAAAAGTAATGACTGAAATAAACTATATACATTGCAAATTCTGCATGGTTCGCAGTGCGAACGATCATTCGCAGTGCGAATGACTCAAAAAATAGCACTTTAAGTGCCTCTGATTTAGACAATATATACACTAAAACGTAAACTATATGTATTTATAAACAAAGTGGGGTTTATTTGAACCGATATAGACAAAAAGGATTGATAAGTGCAACAAAACTTATATACAATAATAGGTACATTTTGCACTTATCAAACTCTCCCCAACTTACCTAATTGTTTGTCCACAAACAAGAATCAAACAAACTTGAAAATGCAGAAGCAATATCCAAAGAATGACGAATCAACAGGTTTTTAAAAACGGAAATGAATGAATGATTCAAATGAAAACGGTACACACAAAAAGTAAATACTTACCACTAAACTACGACGACAACATAGTCACGAAATAAATGCAAAATACAAAAATCATGCCAAAAATTCTAAAACAACACAAGTTCCAAAGTGAATCGCACCTAGTAAGAACAATCATCGGTAGATGAAAAACACACAATAAGGTAATTTACGCTCACACAACATTCATGCAAACAAAAGACTAAATTATGCATACATCCACAAATTCATATTGAAAATACAAAGGCAAGAATCACAAGGGCTTTTCAAGGTTGTAACGTGGTCGGGTAAACAAACAAGGGGCAATTTCTAAAGGTAATTGAAACAAAAACTTGCCTAAACCTAAGGGAGTGAAAACTCACAAAGATTCACACACAAAATTTCAACCAACTTCTTCCAACATCCCAAGTGCTACACAACACACAATACTTATTTAGCACAATTATTGAAACTCTTTTTGTTTCCTTTATCAAGGATTTTCTTTTTCTTTCTTTTTCACTTTTTTCTTTTCTTTTCTTTGTCATATTTTTCTCTTTTTTCTTTTCTTTTTCAATCCTCATAGAATCCAACCAATGAGTAAACTACCATTCTCTCCCCAACTTGAATTCAACCGCACCATCATGTGAATACTCCCTACTTTCTAAGGCAAGGAAAAAATCCATACAACAACACAAAATTGAGGTCCAAGAAACAAAATCCATTCAAAAATAAGTGAACTAAATACTCATAGACAAGCATTAAGTTCAAATAGAAACATGGATCAAAAAGCTCAAAGGGGTTACGAATTCTCACACACTCATAAGGTGAATTGACTATTTGGCTAAGGTGGTTGTGCTCAAAATGAAACAATTGCCTTGATCCTTTTCATGCATACATATAATCAACACAAACAAAAGATTCAACATAATAAAATCCAGTTAGAACAAGAATGTTGGTTCTCCGCACATATATGAACAATGGAAAGCCACCTCACAAAAAGGTTGGGTACTAAAGTGATTCACAATATAACAAGTATACAAAAGAATGGATGGCATGGAAGTTGTAAAAAGCCTAAGTATCATGAATATGCTAAAGTATAGAAAGCGATAAATACATACCTCAGACTTGTACAAAACATAACAAGATCATTACCACCCATTCGCAAGTTGAAACGAACCAACTTGGAAAATCACAAGAGCATCCTCAAGTAAGTCAATCAAAATCTGTGAGCAAACAACAACCAAAAACATTCGAAAAGAAAAACTATAAAACATGCTTATTTTACGTCGTAAGCTCGACGCCTTTACGGTGCTTAATTAGAAACTTCCTTCATTCATGTCATGGTGATGTCTCACCGCGCAACCAAAAGCAAGCGTCCTAACCAAACACTTAAACAAACGTTAATCTACAAGTATTAGTATAACAAGTGAAAATATACAATATATACGATATCTATAAAACTCAAAAACAAAATAACTATCGCAATGCGATTCAATATCAAAACCGATCCCCGGCAACGACGCCATTTTGTTGGTTGCAGAATAGGGCAAGCAAGCAAAAATATTTATTTTCGGAAAGAATTCCCTCCGGGATTTATGTCGTGTCCACAGAGATCGGTTCGAGGGAAAGAATGTCGTTCGACAGTCTCTCGCGTTAATGAGTTTGGGTTTAAATGGTTTAAAACAAGAAAATATAAAAGTTAACATTAAAACAAAAAGAAATCATTCTCCAGAGAGAAAAACTCGTCCGGCCATGCATACAAATCACTCCTCACAAACTTAAACTTACCGACCAGTTATACTCCACCTACAATACTCCTCAATATCACCCAGCATCGCTCACAACACAGGTTATGTCTAACGCAAAGTTGAGAGAACAACCGTGTCACTCTCTTCGTCACTCTCGCGAGTGAAGCCTCGAAACACGGAAGGCATTAAGATTCGACGCCTATTGGAGATTGTTAGCTCCTAAATCTATATCTAGAGTCCAGAAACTAACAGACAATCATCCCTAATCGAAGTTTATGAAGGTTATGTCTAACGCAACCCAAACCCCCCGCATAAAGCAAAAATCAGAGACAATTACCAATAAAGAGTTGTAAAGCAAGTTTTATACAACGCCATGGGCGACAAATATACATGAGATCATAGCAAATACATATACACAACCCAACCATAAAGAAAAAAACACAAAGAAGAAAAGAAATGAACCAAACATCTCGCGGATTGTCGGAGTCGTTCGACGATCAATCCACACTGGTTCATCCGTATGCATGCTCCATAGTTGTTTTCTAAGCAAATCTATCAAAGAATGAAGTTTGATGGAAGTGGGATCAAGAAACCCCAAAACCATCCCTAAAAGTAATGACTGAAATAAACTATATACATTGCAAATTCTGCATGGTTTGCAGTGCGAACGATCATTCGCAGTGCGAATGACTCAAAAAATAGCACTTTAAGTGCCTCTGATTTAGACAATATATACACTAAAACGTAAACTATACGTATTTATAAACAAAGTGGGGTTTATTTGAACCGATATAGACAAAAAGGATTGATAAGTGCAACAAAACTTATATACAATAATAGGTACATTTTGCACTTATCAAACTCTCCCCAACTTACCTAATTGTTTATCCACAAACAAGAATCAAACAAACTTGAAAATGCACAAGCAATATCCAAAGAATGACGAATCAACAGGTTTTTAAAAACGGAAATGAATGAATGATTCAAATGAAAACGGTACACACAAAAAGTAAATACTTACCACTAAACTACGACGACAACATAGTCACGAAATAAATGCAAAATACAAAAATCATGCCAAAAATTCTAAAACAACACAAGTTCCAAAGTGAATCGCACCTAGTAAGAACAATCATCGGTAGATGAAAAACACACAATAAGGTACTTTACGCTCACACAACATTCATGCAAACAAAAGACTAAATTATGCATACATCCACAAATTCATATTGAAAATACAAAGGCAAGAATCACAAGGGCTTTTCAAGGTTGTAACGTGGTCGGGTAAACAAACAAGGGGCAATTTCTAAAGGTAATTGAAACAAAAACTTGCCTAAACCTAAGGGAGTGAAAACTCACAAAGATTCACACACAAAATTTCAACCAACTTCTTCCAACATCCCAAGTGCTACACAACACACAATACTTATTTAGCACAATTATTGAAACTCTTTTTGTTTCCTTTTTCAAGGATTTTCTTTTTCTTTCTTTTTCACTTTTTTCTTTTCTTTTCTTTGTCATATTTTTCTCTTTTTTCTTTTCTTTTTCAATCCTCATAGAATCCAACCAATGAGTAAACAACCATTCTCTCCCCAACTTGAATTCAACTGCACCATCATGTGAATACTCCCTACTTTCTAAGGCAAGGAAAAAATCCATACAACAACACAAAATTGAGGTCCAAGAAAAAAAAAATCCATTCAAAAATAAGTGAACTAAATACTCATAGACAAGCATTAAGTTCAAATAGAAACATGGATCAAAAAGCTCAAAGGGGTTACGAATTCTCACACACTCACAAGGTGAATTGACTATTTGGCTAAGGTGGTTGTGCTCAAAATGAAACAATTGCCTTGATCCTTTTCATGCATACATATAATCAACACAAACAAAAGATTCAACATAATAAAATCCAGTTAGAACAAGAATGTTGGTTCTCCGCGCATATATGAACAATGGAAAGCCACCTCACAAAAAGGTTGGGAACTAAAGTGATTCACAATATAACAAGTATACAAAAGAATGGATGGCATGGAAGTTGTAAAAAGCCTAAGTATCATGAATATGCTAAAGTATAGAAAGCGATAAATACATACCTCAGACGTGTACAAAACATAACAAGATCATTACCACCCATTCGCAAGTTGAAACGAACCAACTTGGAAAATCACAAGAGCATCCTCAAGTAAGTCAATCAAAATCTGTGAGCAAACAACAACCAAAAACATTCGAAAAGAAAAACTATAAAACATGCTTATTTTACGTCGTAAGCTCGATGCCTTTACGGTGCTTAATTAGAAACTTCCTTCATTCATGTCATGGTGATGTCTCACCGCGCAACCAAAAGCAAGCGTCCTAACCAAACACTTAAACAAACGTTAATCTACAAGTATTAGTATAACAAGTGAAAATATACAATATATACGATATCTATAAAACTCAAAAACAAAATAACTATCGCAATGTGATTCAATATCAGAACCGATCCCCGGCAACGACGCCATTTTGTTGGTTGCAGAATAGGGCAAGCAAGCAAAAATATTTATTTTCGGAAAGAATTCCCTCCGGGATTTATGTCGTGTCCACAGAGATCGGTTCGAGGGAAAGAATGTCGTTCGACAGTCTCTCGCGTTAATGAGTTTGGGTTTAAATGGTTTAAAACAAGAAAATTTAAAGTAAACATTAAAACAAAAAGAAATCATTCTCCAGAGAGGAAAACTCGTCCGGCCATGCATACAAATCACTCCTCACAAACTTAAACTTACCGACCAGTTATACTCCACCTACAATACTCCTCAATATCACCCAGCATCGCTCACAACACAGGTTATGTCTAACGCAAAGTTAAGAGAACAACCGTGTCACTCTCTTCGTCACTCTCGCGAGTGAAGCCTCGAAACACGGAAGGCATTAAGATTCGACGCCTATTGGAGATTGTTAGCTCCTAAATCTATATCTAGAGTCCAGAAACTAACAGACAATCATCCCTAATCGAAGTTTATGAAGGTTATGTCTAACGCAACCCAAACCCCCCGCATAAAGCAAAAATCAGAGACAATTACCAATAAAGAGTTGTAAAGCAAGTTTTATACAACGCCATGGGCGACAAATATACATGAGATCATAGCAAATACATATACACAACCCAACCATAAAGAAAAAAACACAAAGAAGAAAAGAAATGAACCAAACATCTCGCGGATTGTCGGAGTCGTTCGACGATCAATCCACACTGGTTCATCCGTATGCATGCTCCATAGTTGTTTTCTAAGCAAATCTATCAAATAATGAAGTTTGATGGAAGTGGGATCAAGAAACCCCAAAACCATCCCTAAAAGTAATGACTGAAATAAACTATATACATTGCAAATTCTGCATGGTTCGCAGTGCGAACGATCATTCGCAGTGCGAATGACTCAAAAAATAGCACTTTAAGTGCCTCTGATTTAGACAATATATACACTAAAACGTAAACTATATGTATTTATAAACAAAGTGGGGTTTATTTGAACCGATATAGACAAAAAGGATTGATAAGTGCAACAAAACTTATATACAATAATAGGTACATTTTGCACTTATCAGTTGTGAATAGAATTGTGATAGAAACTCTGGATGGCGACGCTCGTGCATTCGATGTAGAAAGGTGCATCCTTGACGAGTTTTGGCCTGGAGTAGAAAACCTAGATGGCAAGGCTCGGGCACTTGATGTTGAAAGGTGCATCCGTGACGATTATTAGTCTAGGAGGGAGTGAAACACTAGTATGGAACATGTGTGAACCATTGTGATTATGAGAAAAGGCGAATGTTGCCTTAAGGCATTGTGGCCTTGTGATTGTCGAATACAATCATATTTGTGTGTAAGATCACGTAATCGTAACCGGTTTATCTTGAATTACAGTTTCATGAGTCTCGAGTTCCTCTGAAACATATGCATGACTACTTGGCAGGTTTGATTCCCGCGTGCAGTACGAATGGCGCCCATGGAGCGTATGCTTGTGACGGTTAATGGCCCGTGTGAAGTGACGGTTCATAACGGTTAATGGCCCGTAGAACCCGAATCCATTCGTATGTCAAGTAGGTTACAAGGATCCATGACTCGGGTCGACTTCTAGACGTAGAAGCGGACGGGAAAAGGGGATGCCATGGTAAGGTTATCGATTAGTGATATTTTGAGTTGGTGAACTCATGAACATGTTTCCATATAGTGTGAGATTGTGAACTCATGGTCATTTCCCTTCCCCTTGACTTGAGTTAGGATTGGTTAGATCCCTGTAAAGCCGAGAGAATCCATAAGATAGGGAACTAACTGAGATTTGATGTATCTCACCCCACTATTGTTGATTATTTTCAGGAAGTATTTGCAGGTTTGATTTACAAGTGGAGCTATGCTTGGATGTTTCAAGAGAAGCTTAGTTGAGCTTATTCCGCTGTGTATTTGTAGTATACAATTGAGGATATTGTATATTGATCTTAGATTTTTGTTTTGGCTAGTTTCCATAGCTTGTACCATAGATTGTATTATGTTTTTAGAAATGGTCAAGTATGTGAATTACGCCATTAGGCACTTATGATGGTGTTAGTACCAAATAAAATGCTTGTATTGTATTATTCTAGGTATATATTATATAGGGCATTACAGTTGGTATCGGAGCAGGTCGTGTCCTCGACCTAGCCTTGAAACATCATAAGTGAATCTATTCTTGCCTTTTAAGTGTGTCTTCCCAGCATGAATCTTAATATCATAATATGTAGTGTTGGGCCTAATCAACCTAATACTATGTATGTGATAGGTAGAATCATGGTTGAGCGACCACGAGGACTCCGAAGTGTTGTCGGAACTTGTGCAGTGAGAGTAGACTCAAGCCAAGAGTTAGTAGTGTGGAGTTTTGGTCAGCTCAGTGAGGTTTTAGTAGAAGTTGTGCTTTGAGTAGCATGGAGTTTAAGAGTGTTGTGTTGTTCAAGCAAATCCTTGGGATGAGTAGAGTATGAAAGTTAAGGATCTCTATCGGACGATTGGTTAAGATATTAAGGAATATGTAAAATCGCTAGTGGAGCTGGATTGACCACTAGTATAGACAAGATTTCAAGTAATCTCATTCCGTGAAAAATAAAGTTGTTTTGTGGAACGCGTGACGTAAGGTCCGAAAGTGAGATAAGTATTGGTGCTTCAATTCTAAGGTCGCTATGGTATCTTGAATGGATGAGAGTACCTTAAGGAATGTGTTCGGAACAATATCTTCCAATTGGTTAAAAGTGGAGAGTTAAGGACGTTCGGCTTCTATGGGAACATAAAGTAGTAGAGAAGTGTGTGAAGGAACACAAGGATGTGTTTACATGCTTCAAGTGAAACAAGTATGTGTCGAACGAAGAGTGGGTGATGAATTGCGTATATTTAGTTATGTAGAGAGATTCAGTTCAAGATATTACATCGGGATTTTCTGTATTCGATGAGAGACCAATTTGGAATTTGGAAATGTTAAATTACCCGAGGAACGTTATAAGGTATTGTGTCGGACGAAGTTTGAACTTTATTTAGTAACAGGAAGTGTAGTGATACGGACCGGAAGGAGTTGTGTCGAGAAACAAAGTAAGTACCTTGGATTTAAGTAAATCCTAGTATGATGATTTTATATTTGGACCTGAGAGGATTACAATGGAGAGCGATGTAAAAATGATATTAACGGAATGTATTTTGGGACGAGTGAGCAATAGAGTTTTTAAGGTGTTGATGAACCTATAATTAAGGAAGTGTAATCACAGATGGCTCACCTATGAGGAGCCTAGTAGTATGATGTGAAATGAGAAAGTTACACTTTGGTATTAAGAACAAGCGTAGTAGTAGCACCGTGTAGCGCAATTTTTGTGGTTTCGAATCACTATCGCTTTGGTACTACAGTTCGATTCATTTTTTATCCTGTGAAGCTGATTAAGGAAGGGAAATAGATGTCTCCAATTAACCCTGCTTGCATACTGAGGTTAAACAGTCAAAACTGTTGGTTTATAGATGCTATCAAAAGGGGGGTCTGTCTTTGGTTATTTTTCTTCAGAACACGGTGTATGGACTATTTGCGAGGCTTTTGGTAAGGTGTTAGATCTAATGCTTTTGGTTGATGTATGAAGGTACTGGAATTTGAATTTTTGATTAGTATGCTCGCTAAGATCTTGCAATCTTATGCCTACGTATTCCCGTTTAACGAAACAAAGAAATCAGAGCGATCGTAGTTCCCTCCTACTCTAGGGGGGAGATGTTTTGGTGTCCTGATCAAAGCCCAAGACAGAGGCTAAAAGGACTATTTGTATCTTGTTCAAAGCCCAAGCTATGGGGCTAAATGGTTTTTTGTGTCTTGTTCAAAGCCCAAGATTGAAGCTAAAAGGTTTGACTGAGAGAGAACTTGTCATCTCTAAAAAGGAACTGTTGATGTTCGTATGCCTTGATTAAAGCACAAGTTTGATGCTAAAAGGTTGATTGGCTCAAACGAGGATTTCTCTATACAAAGCCTAAGAGGAGGCTATTGACCCAACAAGAGGGTGTTTTTTATTTGTCTCGTACGAAGCCCGAGATAGAGGCTAAAAGGGTTGATTCAACAAGAGAGTACTTTTATCTGTCTTATACGAAGCCCAAGACAGAGGCTAAAAAGGTTGACTCAACAAGAGAGTCGGATAAGTTGATTGACTCAACAAGTGAGTCTTTTATACTCAACAAGAGAGTGATTTGCTGTCTCGTACGAAGCCCGAGATAGAGGCTAAAAGGAAAGTGACTCAACAAGAGAGTCTTGAAAAGTGATGGACTCAATAAGAGAGTCTGAAAAGGTTAACACTGCTAGGGGGAATCATTGTACATAGCCCAAGAGGAGGCTGACTTCGCTGAGGAAGGATCATTATACAAAGCCTAAGAGGAGGCTATCTTACTGCCGAGGATAATTGAGATCCCGAGGCAGGTCCAAGAAGGGAATCGATTCTTGCAGGGGGACACAAAAGGAATTGATAGATCAGAAACCTTGAGGCTCTGGTTTGAGATTGTGTTATCTTGATGGTAAACCGACCTTCGTTGGGGATTTTTGGGAGAAAGGCGGGGTTTTAGAACCCGCAAAGTTCTAACTCGACTGGAGATTAATCCAGAATCTGGGGTTTCTTCCTATGTTTGAAAGGTGCTTGAGAATGTCTTTGAGACTCAAGGGTATTAGACTGTCCAAGTATACTGGTAGAGTTTTATCTTTTGTATGATGCCTAAGAGGAGGCCGACTTGTTTAAGGGATGAGTATCAACCCTAAAATTGATCTGAAGGTTTTGACTCCTTTTAGAAAGACAGCTCTAACGAAGGATGATTAAGTTATGTCCTATACCTTTAAGAGGTCGTTAGGGTCCTTGTATTAAGCCCAAGAGAAGGCATGAGAACTTCTAAGAAGCCGAAGGGTCCTTGTACAATGCCCAAGAGGAGGCGGGGATGCTTTTAGAAAGCCTGTGGGTCCCCAAACCAAGAGAAGTTCAAGAAATACAATTCACAGAGAAGAGATCATTCCAAAAAAGTTTGAGAATTTGGAAGAAACTCAAGAGATACCATTCACGGAGAAAAGATCATCTCTGGGGAGTTAGAGTTTCTTTGACAATTTCTAAGGGTGACGGTCTGAGAAAAGGTTCACCGAGAATACTGCCTTTCTCTTTGTTCCATATTGTTTAACCCCAAGAGAAGGGAAGACTGTATCTGGAATCCTACGGGGGATCTAGTTTTTTTTGTATTTAAGAGTGACCAACAGGGCTTTACCTAGTTCTAAACGTAGTTGCCGGGGAAAACTCTAAATAACTATACTAGTATTACACAGTGGATATGTGACAAGTATATAAAAGGATGTGAAAGAAGACTTATAGTGAAACTGCCCCACAATACAGTTATATACATATGAAAGCGGTAAATGAAAGCGGATAAACACTTACCCGTTGTAGAGCTTCCATGTTGTTTTGTTAGTTGTTCAACAAAGAAACTAAAGAAAGTTTTGATAAAAACATATATTTGAATTCAAAATCAAAGGAGAAAGTGCTTTGAAAAGATTGTTGGGGATTACAGCTCAAGGAGAGGCCCAAATTTTAACAGTGATGGCATTGTTGTTTTGGATCGGGACTTATACAACGACTGAGGCCCAAAAGTTTTGGTTAAAAGGGGATTGGGTATTACACTCTACTTAGAGGCCCAAAGATTTATTTTTGTACAAGTGATGGGGCTTACAACTCAAGGAGAGGCCTAGTTGATTTTGTTAAAAAGGCAACGATCGCGCCGAACGTTTGAAAATATACAGAGGGACTTATACCACGTGTGAGGCCCAAAATTGTTTTATTTACAAAGGGGTTGGGTCTTACACTCTATTAGAGGCCCAAAGAGTTTTTTAAGAAAAGAAATGGGTCTTATAGCTCAAGGAGAGGCCCAAGAGTTTTTTGTTAAAAAGGTGACGATCGCGCCGAACTTTTTTACGGTATCGGGACTTATACAATACACTGAGGCCCAAAAAGATTTTTATTTACAAAAGGATGGGACTTACACTCTACTAAGAGGCCCAAACAGTTTTTAAGAAAATAAATGGGTCTTATAGCTCAAGGAGAGGCCCAAGTATTTTTGTTTGAAAACGGCGATCGCGCCGAGGTTTTTGAAAACACAATGGGTCTTATACAACATCTGAGGCCCAAATCATTTTGGTTTCAAAAAGAGGTTGGGTCTTACACTCTATTGGAGGCCCAAAAGTGTTTTTAAGAAAAGAAATGGGTCTTATAGCTCAAGGAGAGGCCCAAAGAGTTTTTAAAGATTTGTGAGGGTGAAAATCAAAGAAACCCTAATTTCATCATTTTTAAAAGTAAATTCTTAAAGAAAATCAATAAATAATGATAAAATACCAAATAAGCTTGAATAAACAACTTGTGATTTTTGGTTAAGATATTAAAAATGATTTTTTAATCACAAGATGAATTAAAACTCATTTAGTTTTGATTTTCAAGATAAAAATCCACTTTTAAAAGTGTTTAAAACAATTAAAAATGAATTTATTTACAAAAATATCAACTATATTAAATAATTAATATAAATTTGATTTTTTGTTGAATAAAATATTTTAACATTTTTGTGATTTTTTGCAAAAAGAACCAATAAAAAATCATTAAAATTGAGAGTTATTAATTTTCCAAATCATTAAAATAATATGAAAAATAATAAAAAGTGAAAAAAAGTGATAAAAAGAGGATCTGGGGCGAGGGGGATTCAAACCCCAGACCTCTTGTGTGCAGCGTGCGCCCTCTACCACTGGGGTGGTGATACATCCGTGTATCAAAACCACCCCATGGATATATGAGGGTTGCCTTGTTTTTGGCCTGGCCAAGGCAAGGCAAGATTTTGGCCAAAAACGTGAAGCTTGTAACTTTCTCATTTCTCCATGGATTGGGACAAAATTTAGGTCTATCCTGCCTAGAATTTCACAAGGAATCCAATGGTGGTGGTGGTTTTTTCAGATGAGGCTCCTATTTCAAAACCCGATAGTGTTCTTGAAATATGCCTATAATTGCATTTTCTATGCTATCTCTTGTTACAGGCATGAATTACATGATGAATTGGGTCAAACACAACACATATAACATGTATGAGATATGCATGATCAGTGGACCTCAAAGCAATACATATTTCAAAGAGTTCATGTTGTGATGCTTACCTCTTTAGGAGCTTTTTTGGCTATCTGCCAAGTGCTTTGTTCCAGAAACAATTTGATGCTTTGGACACCCTCAAATGATCAGTTAGAAGCTTTTAGGATGATTGGAACCAACTGGAATCCTCAGGAACAAGTTTGAGCTCTTTCTTGCAAAAGGGGCAAAAGTGTCCAATATAGCAACTCTCTCAAATGGTGTTCCAGATGTGGGAAACCATGTGGGACAGTTCAAGGATGATATTTGGAGTGTGTTTGAGGCTTTATCTGGTTTTGAAAGTGACTGAATCAAGACATGGCTTGAAAAATGCAAAAAAGTCCAATTTTGAGGTTTTGAGAGGGGATTTTGTGATTTTGGTGTTATAGGTCACTTGTGAGAGTTTTGACAGCTTAGATATGATATATTGGATGTGTTTGGATCATGAGCTGTTATGAAAATGCTCTCTAACTCAAAAACTCAGAGTTACCATGCTAAAGAAGGCATTTTTGTCTAGAGAAAGAGATTTTGAGAAAGGCAAGTGTTGTAGGCCTTTGGTGTACTTAAACTGAGCATAAATGAGCTCTATTTATAGAAGAGCAAGTTTGTTTTGAAAGCAATAGTGAATGACAACTGATATAGAGGTTTGGCCAATTGTAGCATTTTGGAATCTTAAGTCTCCTCTAGCCATTGACTAGAGGTTAGAGCACAGGCCTTTGGTTCCCTAGTTCAGAGATCATCCTTGACTCATTCAGTTAGAAAAGGCTCAGTTCATGCCACCTTGGTGCATCCATTGAATGCTCCAAAACAAAATTGGAGTCTTGTCCCCTTTTTAGGCATTTTTAGGTTTGTCATGCTACTTTTAGTTCCAAAGACTTGGGAGGCTTATGGATTAGTGTTTGTTCCTCCTTGGTCTCCCCCTGAGGTGTTCAGATGGATAAACTTGTATGTCATTTGCACAATTTGATCAAATCGAGCAAAATGCACAAATCTGCCTTGCCATGACAGTTGCAGCAAGGCATATTGCCACTGTCATAACTCTTAGCTCAAATGGAATTTGATGAAGTTCTTGGCCATTTTGGAAAGTTCTCATATGATACAACATATGTGCGATCATAGTTTGTCTTGACACTTTTTGGATCCAACTGAAAAATTCCCCTACATTTTGAAAAAAGTGAAACAGGTTCTAACTTAGGGAAAATTTCACTAAGTGTTGGAAAAAATGCCATTTTTGTGTTTTGTCATTTTGGTCACTCCATAACATAAAATCCATGAGGATTTGGAATGAGGTGTAGTTGACACTTTTAAAGTATGCCATGTGAGCTACAAATCCATCTTTGGATCAGCCAAAATGTTTGCTTGGATCACAAGTTATGATCCTTGGAAGTTGGTACCCTAGCCACTTTGTTCCATAACTTAGAAAATTTCTAAGTTTTTTATGGTTACCCCTTTTACAAGTTATCCCACTTTTCTTGATTTTTCTTGATGAATGATGATTCCAATCACACATTAACATCATTTTAGGGTTAGGGAACCATGCTTGATCAAAAAATAAAAAAGTCAAACTTTGACTTTTGGGCACAGTTGACTTTTTATCAGATGAATTCCAAACTGTGCGATCCTTTATGAAATCAAGTACTTGACCTAAATCAAACTTGATGGGTGGATTCCATAGGTGTTATAGGGTGTATTGAATCATGTCCCAAGGCTTGGGAGCATGTCTTGGTCAAAAGTCAAAGGCACAATTGACTTTTTCTTCAAAAACCCAAACTGTGGTTTTGATGAACTTGAAACTTGCGAATCAAGCTTCTTGGATACATCCATTGTTGCAAATGGATCACGGTAGTGTATTGGAGACCCTCAAACCATGTCTTGAGGTCTTGGCTCATGATTTGTCCCAAAAGTCAACTTAGGGGTGAATTAGGTCAAGAAACCGTAATTCCTGATTTTTAGTGAAGGCATCCCCTGAGGCTAAATTGACTTGATGATTGGGCCCATGAGGTCCCTTGGAGTATCTTGGGTTATGCTTTGAAGTATTGGCTCATGCCCAGAGGAAAATTTCCATCTGGAGCCCCTAGTCGACCAAAACCCTAATTTGGTGACACTGGCGATCTTGAGGTTTGATCCACTCGGAATGTTGCAGCCTTGTGGTTAATCCTTGATATGGGAGTCCTCTTGATTCTTTCTGGATGTTTAGAGGTTAGAAAAGTTGAAGATCATGTCATTCCTTGATTGATCCTTTGTCTAAGAGCTCTGAGAGGGCTTGAAACCCTAATCCTGATTGTAGTGAATGCTCACCCCTCTTTGGGGAGACTGATGAGGCATGATGGTTCATCCATATTGTGATGATGATTTACAAAATGATGGGAAATCTTAGTGGTCAAAATTTGGGGTATGACACACCGGAGTCACAAGTGTACGTGATGTATTCTTATTCTTGAGACAAGTGTGAAGGGACGTACCTTGTGAAGCAGTGAGTATTGTGTCCTAAGAAGTAAGATTGAGGTAAAACAACGAGAAACGAAACAAGACATATTACAGACTAAGTGTAAATCATGGAAAGATTTATACCAAAATGGTTTGGTAACTACTTGATGAAAATTGTCAGTTGCGAATCTTCCATTAAGTAATTTGGTGTAAGTGGGATGTGAAATGGATAATGGAAGGTAAGTAATTCCGGTTAGTGTGTACGAAGGGATGGAAAGGTTCTTTAAGAGGATGCATTGCCCCGATTTATTTGCAAGTATAGAGAAACTTCTATATTTGTGAATAATCAGAATATTTGGAATCTCCCTTTTGTTGGACTAAGAACGTTGTTGTATTAATTCTCTCCAACGAAATGCAAGTGAGAAGACAAGGTTGTATGCTTGACATGATATGTCCATCATTTTCGTAGTACCGTGTGATGATTGTGTGTTGGGTTTTGCTTGTGGACGAATCAAGTATGGGTTGTGGTTGAAACCTTAGAATGTCGTCATTATTGGCTTTCCGCTTGCATGGTAGTATGAATAGAGAACGAACTATCCCGCTAAAGTTATCGGGTGACTGCGTCAGAATTTGGAATTTTGCCTTATCACTTGGTTGGAGTGTGTCATCTGAATGTTTTAACTTTGTTCTATATTACCTTAAGTGGATCATCGTTGGTGAATGTTATATAAGTTAACGAGCCACGGGTTCAGAATGATATTCCAAGATAGAACAAATCGGATTGATGGTTTTGTGTAGGGATGGTTTTTGAATTAGAAGGAATTGGTTTTCAGCTTCTGCAGTAGTGTTAACCGATTAACGCCATGTGGTTAACCGATTAACACGTGCAAAGATGGTATTTTGCGCTGAATTTTGAGGAGTTAACCGATTAGCCTCAGACGGGTAATCGATTAACGTGTGTGTAAATTGTGAAATCCCTTAAGAACCATCATTTTTGTTTTGTTACCTTCTGTTGCTCCGAGTGGAGAGTATTGTGCGAATGTAAATGTGTTTGCAAGTAAATGAAGGACAGATTTGTGTTTTTGGAATCGTGACTTCTGGAAAGGTGTTACACAGTAGACCATTTGTTTAGACGACGAGGATGTTTGACTTTTGGGGGAAGTAATCTTGTGAATTGTGTTAAGTGTGGGAAAGTCTTAAGTGTATTGTTATCCCTACTGTTGAGAGTCTTAAGGACGAAGTTGGAAAATACTCACAAAGTATTGATCTTGTAAAGATCTTTTCGGTATATTAATTATGGTGTTAGTAAGATATGAGCGGTTTGTCAGAGTTAGTAAGTGCTATCTTCTGTGAGTTCCTGGTATTGGATTTAGGCTCCGTGAGAGGAGTACCAGTTGTGTGCAGTTGTTTTACCCAGAGAAGGAAATTTGAAGGTTATCCTTCCAAGTAAGAGTGAGAATTGGGTGTTCCAGAATTAAGCATGTGAATTGGATTGTATATGAAACAAAAAAATTGATAGAAGTGGATGAAATTGAGAACGTGGCATGGTCTTCGAAAGTGCGAGTATATGTGGAGTGTTGTATGTGAATTAGTGAGTAATATGGAAACTCACAATTGTGCTTTGGATGGTTTAACTTTCGTTAAGTGGTGACTCATATATGATTGAAACTCTGTGTTGGTGTTATGTCGTTTTGAGTTGAGATCTTGAATCAACAAGAAACATTGAGTGAGTCAGAACCCCGTAAGAAGAATCGATTTGGAATGTGGTAACCAGAACCGGAAGTTGTTAAACTATTTTAGATATATGGGTTCGAGTTTAGAATGAAATTGGAGTTGTATATGTTATGGTTGCAATAGTATAACTCATGTACCTCTACCGTCTGGAAAGTTTTTGACCGATGTTATAATATTGTGTGTTGGCCAAGAAATTATTCTACCATAGGACGTCAACAAGCTTTTTGTATAGTTGGTTAGTAAGAACCCCAATAGATAAGCGCGTTTCTCCTCTGACTGTTAGCTACCTGGTAGTGTTTAAGAATCTGTGATGTTCCGCTGTTAGAAATTGAGTTGCGCAGTGGAAGGTGATAGATGGAAGAGTTCAGTCAGACTAATCAGGATTAGATGATTGTTGCTTATAAGTATGGAAATAAGGAGATCTTGTTCTAATTGTGTTACCTTGTGGGGTGATACGAAAGAGATGAATTATCGGGTGTAATGGTTACAATGTTTAGTATCAGACCAGATGGAACGGGTAAAGGAGTCGTTTGACTAATTGTGAAGTGGTTTGATCGTTTGACCATTTTTTGTGGAGTACATGCAGTAGTTTTGTGCCTTGCAATACCTGAGGCAGCACAAAATCTTTCGAATACCTCATTGCAATATTTAAGGCCATTGTCGGTTCTCAACCTCTTGACCTTTCTGCCAGTCTGATTTTCGACTAGAGTCTTCGAACCTTTGAAATTCTCAAAAGTTTCATCCTTACTCTTCTAGATGAATACCCATAACTTTCTAGGATAATCATCTACTATGGATAGAGAATACCTTTCTCCTGAATGTGATGGACACCTTGCAGGCCCCCAAAGATCAGTATGAATGTAATCAAGGGATCCATGTGTTCTTTGTTTGCCTTTGTTGAACTTTACTCTGCAATATTTTCCATTGTTCGTCATCTTCTTCAAACTCCTCTTCGATTATCAGGTGGGTTCTAGTTAGACACTCTAGGTTCTAGAAATATAAGTTTTGAACTTAGGTTAGATTTGAGAGAAAATGATTAAACGGATAAATCAATGAAATCTAACGCATGGAATGTGATAGAACTATGTAATATAGTTGGGTCATAATTTGGGATTGACAGGGAATGAATTGGAAGTGTTTTTGGTGAAGAAATGGTAGAGTTTGGCCATTTGACCTATATTTACGCTGCTGAGAAATTCTGAGTTCTGCAGGGTTCGCATAGAGAACCCTTAGCGAAGAGCAAAGCGAATGACCATCGAGGGTTTGCCTAGCGAACAACAAAGCGAATGGACGGCGAACGTTCGCCCAGAGTTTGATTTGCGAACTCTATGCCCTTTCGGCTCTGACTTGGTTCACTGAGTGATTCGCCTAGCGAATGCAGTAGCGAACGTGACAGATTTTTCTATGTTGTTTCCTTCATAACTTTTGATCCCTAACTCGGATTGACGCACGGTCGGAAGCGTTGGAAAGTTGTGTGAAATGTTGGAAATCCATATCTTTTAGATCGTAAATCCGATCGAGGCATGGTCATAGCCGATGAAAAGCTGTGAAAATATCCTACGGGATAAGAATGAGAAATATTGATTTGATACCCGATTAAATGATCGGAGGGAAACCACGAGTTAGGTGTCTTATGATTGAATTATTATATGTGATTCTATTATGAAAATTGTATTATGCTATGTGTAATTAATTGTTGTTAAACATGACCGAGAGAGTATGCATGTTAAAATGAATTACGAAGAGTGAGGAAACTTTACTCCAAACCAAATGGCATAGTTAAGATTGTTATAATTCTAGGTTGTGAATAGAATTGTGATAGAAACTCTGGATGGTGACGCTCGTGCATTCGATGTAGAAAGGTGCATCCTTGACGAGTTCTGGCCTAGAGTAGAAAACCTAGATGGCAAGGCTCGGGCACTTGATGTAGAAAGGTGCATCCGTGACGAGTATTGGTCTAGGAGAGAGTGAAACACTAGTATGGAACATGTGTGAACCATTGTGATTATGAGAAAAGGCAAATGTGGCCTTAAGGCATTGTGGCCTTGTGATTGTCAAATACAATCACGTTTGTGTGTGAGATCACGTAATCATAACCGGTTTATCTTGAGATGCAATTTCATAAGTCTCGAGCTCCTCTGAAATGTATGCATGACTACTTGACAGGTTTGATTCCCGCGTGCAGTACGAATGGCGCCCATGGAGCGTATGCTTGTGACGGTTAATGACCCGTGTTCATAACAGTTAATGGCCCGTAGAACCCAAATCCATTTATATGTCAAGTAGGTTACAAGGATCCATGACTCGGGTCGACTTCTAGACATAGAAGCGGACGGGAAAAGAGGATGCCTTGGTAAGGTTATCGATTATTGATATTTTAAGTTGGTGAACTCATGAACATGTTTCCATATAGTGTGAGATTGTGAACTCAAGGTCATTTCCTTTCCCCTTGACTTGAGTTAGGATTGGCTAGATCCCTGTAAAGCCGAGAGAATCCATAAGATAGGGAACTCACTGAGATTTGATGTATCTCACCCCACTATTGTTTATTATTTTTAGGAAGTATTTGCAGGTTTGATTTACAAGTGGAGCTATGCTTGGATGTTTCAAGAGAAGCTTAGTTGAGTTTATTTCGCTGTGTATTTGTATTATATAATTGAGGATATTGTATATTGATCTTAGATTTTTGTTTTGGCTAGTTCCCATAGCTTGTACCATAGATTGTATTATGTTTTTAGAAATGGTCAAGTATGTGAATTACGCCATTAGGCACTTATGATGGTGTCAGTACCAAATAAAATGCTTGTATTGTATTATTCTAGGTATATATTATATAGGGCATTACATGCATTGGAATCGGTTGCTAATGTGGTGGCACAACTTAATCCAAATGGTGGAGCTCCTGATGAGTTTCGTGCTTTGGGGAAGTTTCAAAGGAACAATCTATCGACTTTTGTGGGTACGCATGATCTAGCAAGTGCGCACAAGTGGATGAAGGCGATCGATAAGATCTTCCGGGTGATGGGGTGTTCTGATGAGCAGCAGGTTCAGTTCGGAACGCATATGCTGGAAAAGGAAGCTGAGGACTGGTGGGATAACACCCCTCAGAGACTCACGGATGTTGGCACTGTGATAACTTGGGCTGTGTTTAAGCAGGAGTTTCTGGACAAGTATTTTCCAGAGGATTCTCGTGGCAAGAGGGAAGATATGACAGTGGCAGAGTATGCCGCAAAGTTCGAGGCTTTGGTGAAGTTCTGTCCGCACTACAATCGTGCTGATGCTGAGATGTTTAAGTGTCTCAAGTTCGAGAATGGGCTGAGACCTGAGATTAAGCAGGGTATTGGGTATCAGCAGATCCGCAGGTATGCTGAGTTGGTTGACAAGAGCCGAATCTACGATGAGGATAGCAGAGCTCGATCTGCTCACTACAAGTAGTTGAGTGAGAAGAAAAGGCAGTATAGGGGTAAGCCTTATACAACTTCAGCTGACAAGGGGAAGCAGAAGGCTTCAGATGGGAAAAAGTCATGTGGGGGAGCAGCTCCCGCTTCTGGGAAGTGTCATAAGTGTGGCGAGCAAGGTCACCGTGCTGATGTGTGCACCAATAATGTGCTGAGGTGCTATAGGTGTGGTAAGAAGGGATATAGGGCTACTTACTGCAAGGACGAGGGTCCGACCTGTTTCAATTGTGGTGAGAAAGGTCATATCAGTACTCAATGTCAGAAGCCGAAGAAGACTGCTACTGCTGCCCAGACCAGTGGCAGAGTGTTTCCTTTGAGTGGTGCAGAAGTGCCAGAGAAGGACAACCTGATTCGAGGTACTTGTTTTATTAATAATATCAAATTGGTTGCTATTATTGATACTGGTGCTACTCATTCTTTTATCTCGCTTGAATGTGCTAATAGATTGAGTTTGAAGTTATCTGATATGAATGGGAATATGGTAATAGAAACTCCATCTAATGGTTCTGTTACTACTACCCTTGTGTGATTGAGATGTCCTGTGACGATTTTTGAGAAGAGTTTTGTGATGGATTTGGTGTGCTTACCCTTGCACCAAATTGACGTGATCTTTGGAATAAACTGGTTGGGGTTCAACCGGGTTTATATCAACTGTTATAACAAGACTGTAGAGTTTCCTAAAATTGATGACAGTGGGGAGTTGATGTTCTTATTTTTTAAGCATGTAGAGGAACTTCAAGAAGACGAAGCTTTGGTGTTTCCAATGTTTGCATCGTTGGAAATTGATAGTGAAGCTGCGGGTGTGGAGTTGCCTGTTGTCTGCGAATTCCTAGATGTGTTTCCAGATGACATCAGTGATTTGCCTCCAGAGGGTGAAGTAGAGTTTGTCGTGGACCTAGTACTAGGTATGAGTCCAGTGTCGATGGCTCCTTATCGGATGTCAGCTTCTGAGCTAAGTGAATTGAAGAAACAGTTGGATGAGCTTCTTGAGAAGAGGTTTGTTCGACCAAGTGTTTCCCCGTGGGGTGCTCCTGTGTTGCTTGTAAAGAAGAAAGATGGAAGTATGAGGTTGTGTGTTGATTATCGGCAGTTGAATAAGGTGACTATCAAGAATAAGTATCCGCTGCTGAGAATTGACGATTTGATGGAGCAATTAGTAGGTGCTTATGTGTTTAGTAAGATTGATTTGAGGTCTGGTTATCATCAGATTCGAGTTAAGCCTGATGATATTCCGAAGGCGGCTTTCAGGACGAGGTATGAACACTATGAATACACTGTGATGCCGTTTGGTTTATCTAATGCACCTGGTGTGTTCATGGAGTATATGAATCGGGTTTTTCATGAATATTTGGATAAGTTTGTGGTGGTGTTTATCGACGATATCTTGATATATTCCAGATCTGAAGAAGAACATGTCGAGCATTTGAGGACTGTGTTGCAAGTGTTAAAAGAGAAGAAGTTGTATGCAAAGTTGTCCAAGTGTGAGTTTTTGTTAAAGGAAGTGAGTTTCCTTGGCCATGTGATTTCAAGTGGTGGTATTGCTGTTGATCCCTCTAGGATCAATGTTGTGTTACAGTGGGAGACTCCGAAGTCTGCTACTGAGATATGAAGTTTTATGTGATTGGCGGGTTATTACCGTAAGTTTATTGAAGGCTTTTCTAAGTTGGCATTACCTCTAACTCAGTTGAATCGAAAGGGTCAAGCTTTTTTGTGGGATGTAACTTGTGAAGAGAGTTTTGTGGAATTAAAGAAGAGGTTGACGACTGCTCCAGTGTAAATTTTGCCTAATCCGAGCGAATCTTTTATGGTGTATTGTGATGCGTCGAAGATGGGTCTTGGTGGAGTATTGATGCAGAATGGACGAGTTATTGCCTATGCTTCGAGACAATTGTGAGTTCATGAGAAGAATTATCCTACGCATGACTTGGAATTAGCCGCGGTGGTGTTTGTGTTGAAGATTTGGAGACATTATCTGTTTGGCTCTAAATTTGAGGTGTTCAGTGATCATAAAAGTCTGAAGTACTTATTTTATCAAAAAGAATTGAATATGAGGAAGAGGAGGTGGTTATAACTGTTGAAGGATTTTGATTTTGATTTGAGTTATCATCCAGGCAAAGTAAATGTAGTGGCCGATGCATTGAGCAGAAAGTCATTACATATGTCGATGCTTATGGTGAAAGAATTGGAATTAATTGAGCAATTCAGAGATTTGAGTTTAGTATGTGAAAAGACCTTTGACAGTGTGAAGTTGGGAATGTTGAAGTTGACTAGTAGTATTCTGGATGAAATCAGAGTGGGACAGCAATCTGATTTAAAGTTGGTTGACCAATTAACTTTGATTAACCAAGGTAACGGAGGTGACTTCTAGATTGACGAGAATGGCGTAATGATGTTCAGAGACAGGGTATGTGTTCCAGATGTCCCAGATATTAAGAAGAGCATTCTTGAAGAAGGACATCGAAGTAGGTTGAGCATTCATATTGGTGCTACGAAGATGTACCAAGATTTGAAAAAGTTGTTTTGGTGGCCAGGTATGAAGAAGGATGTTGCGGAGTTTGTCTATACGTGTTTAACTTGTCAGAAGTCGAAGGTTGAGCATCAGAAGGCTTTAGGTATGATGCAGCCGTTGAGGATTCCAGAATGGAAATGGGATAGTATTTCGATGGATTTTGTGGTGGGGTTGCCGAAGACTGCTAAGGGAAATGATTGAATTTGGGTGATCGTGGATAGACTAACTAAGTCGGCTCATTTCTTGCCGATGAGGATTAATCATTCTATGCAGAAGTTAGCCGAGATGTATATTGAGGAGATTGTGAAGTTACATGGGGTACCTTTGAGTATTGTGTCGGATAGAGATCCGAGGTTTACATCGAGGTTCTGGAAGAGTTTGTAAGATGCTTTAGGTACCAAGTTGAGGATGAGTTCTGCCTATCATCCGTAGACGGACGGTCAGACAGAAAGGACCATCTAATCTTTAGAGGATTTACTGAGGGCTTGTGTGTTGGATCATGGAGGATCGTGGGATAGCCATTTGTCGTTGATTGAGTTCACGTACAATAATAGTTTGCATGCTAGTATTGGAATGGCGCCCTATGAAGCTTTGTATGGGAGAAGGTGTAGGACTCCTTTGTGTTGGTATGAATCGGGCGAGAATGCTGTACTCGGACCTGAAATTGTGCAAGAGTCGACTGAGAAGATTAGGATGATACAAGAGAAAATGAAAGCTTCGCAGAGTCGTCAGAAGAGTTACCATGATAAGAGGAGGAAAGTACTTGAATTCCAAGAGGGAGATCACGTGTTTTTTAGGGTGACGCCAGTGACTGGGGTGTGTCGAGCTTTGAGGTCTAGGAAGCTCACTCCACGTTTTTTTGGTCCATATCAGATATCGCAGAGGATAGGAGAGGTAGCCAATCGAATTGCTTTACCACTGTCACTTGCGAATTTGCATGACGTGTTCCATGTGTCTCAGTTGAGGAAGTACATTTCGGATCCGTTGCATGTGATTCAGATGGATGATGTATAAGTGAGGGATAACCTGACTGTGGAAGCGTTACCTGTGCGGGTTGATGGTCGAGAGATGAAGCAATTGCGGGGTAAAGACATGTCTTTGGTGAAGGTGTTGTGGGGTAGACCAGCTGGCGAAAGTTGGACTTGGGAACGTGAAGATCAGATATCGGATCGACAATCTAAGGTATGGGGAGTAATTACCTTTCATTGTTTTCATTATAGGATTCGATGTAATTGAAGTGGATGTTTCTTTTTTGAGGGTTTATGGGGTTTTTGTGAAGAATTGATGATTTGAGGGTACTTTGTGAATCGATTAATAAGAGTTAAATTTAATCGGGTAAAATAAACCTTGTGGCTGATTTCCCTGTTGATGTTGTGTCGACTTTGTGGCAAAAGGGATTTAGGGAGTTTATGGGAAGCTTGAGAGTTTGTAAAGGTTTAGGGAATATAAGGTTCCCGTAGTGTCCTGAATCGACCTAATAGACGTAGGTTTTATGCCTGTGGTTCCCGTGATGCATCAGGACTATTGTAGGGATGTTGTTGGGTCATTTGGGGCTGTAATCGCAGGTACCTTTGAGGCTGTGGAGCTACTGATGCGTATCAGCGATTTACTGTAATCGCAGGTTCGTTAAGCGAACCATTCCTTAGCAAGGCGAATGTTCGCCAGGGCTCGCAAAGCAAGCAGCGCAGCGAATGCGCGATAGCCTGAGTGTGGTACTGGGATGATTCTGGGGTGGAATTGGGGATTCCCTGGAAGTCTCGCAAAGCGAATGAACCAGCGAGTGGGTTCGCAAAGAGAATAAACCAGCGAGTATGACAAATGATTGTGTTTCTGGTGTTTTATTGTGGTGACTGTGGGATTCGCTGACCGCTTCGCAAAGCGAAGGTTTTAGCGAACTCGTTCCCCTAGCGAACCCTGGAGCGAACGTCTGTTGTTCGCGATGTTTTGTTTATGTGCTGTGCTGTTTTGATACCTTGATGCCGTGATTTTTATGATGATTTTCCATGACGTTACTGATGATTATATGATGATGTTTTGGTGATTATTTGACGAATATGTGATTACTCACCCTGCCTGTTTGAATGTTGCCTCCACGTGGGTAACATGCAGTGATCAGGTTTAGCTATGGATGCCTTCGAAGACCTTGAAGTTTATTTGCTTTTGGTCGATTTAGAGGTTCTTGCTCTGATAGTGTAATATCGGGTTGGGGTTCTTTGAGTCGAACTATGTTGTTTCCTTAATTTGTTGTCATTTGATGATATGGTTTTATTTTTTTACTATTACGATGTTTGTTGAAAACCTTTTAATTAAGAATTTTGAGTTCCACTGCCCTGTGAAGGCTTTTAATTTAATTTGAGGAAAACCCTTTGTTTACAGGGCAAGTGTATTATTTTGATTTAAATGAGAAATGTGCACTCTTTTGAGGTGATTTTGATGTTTTACTCTGATCTTTGAGTTGTTTCTGCTGCAACATTATGGTGGTAGAAAAGGGTGTTACACAACCTAAACCTCTTTCGACAAAACTATATTTCGATCCAATATCTCACAAATATCCACCTTGGAACAAACTCTTCAACATCAAGAAATAAACCATCTTTCTTCATGCAATTTTATCAACTGCATATAGTGGAAAAACATGCAACTGGGCAACGTCTTGTTGTTATATCAGCAGCATTATGATCTGTTGAAACCTTCAGCACTTGGATTTCTCCATGCTTGATTACCCCTCTAACGAAATGCAGTCTCACATCAATGTGCTTGGTTCGCTCATGATAGGCTGAATTCTTCAATGGGTGTATTATACTTTGACTATCACATTTAACAATGAGACCTCGACCCTTAAGTTTCAGCTCCATTGCAAAACTTTCAAGCCACAATGCTTCCTTCACAACTTTAGTTAGGGCGATATATTCCGCTTCATTGGTTGATAAGGAAACAGCCTTCTGAAGTGTTGCTTTCCAACTGATTGATGTGCCAAACATAGTGAGCGCATATCCAAAAATATATTTTCTGGAATCCACACAACCTGCATAATCAGAGTCGACATATCCTTTAATTGCTGTTGTACTATCTTCACCCAATGCTCCACAATAAATTAGGACTCTGTTCAGAGAACAATTTATGTACCTTAGAATTAACTTTAATGCTTACTAGAGGGCCTTTCCAGGATTCGCCATGTACCTGTTTACAAGACTTACTACATATGTTATGTCGGGTCTAGTATAAACCATAACATACATCAAAGAACCCACTATATTAGCATAATGATTGTTATTCATATAAGCTCTTTCAACATTAGTATCGGGACACTGATCTATACTCATCTTGAATTGAGGGTTTGTCAGAGTCACAACAGACTTTGAATTCCACATGCCAAACTTTTCGAGAATCTTCCGTAGGTATGCCTCTTGAGATAAGCATAATTTCGACTGCTTTCTATCTCTTTGGATGTCAATCCCAAGAATTCTAGGCACAGTTTCCAGATCCTTATTGTCGAACTCCTTATTGAGTTCAGCCTTCACCCTCATTACATCTTCGACATTGTTGCTTGCTATTAGAATATCATCCACATAAAGCAACAAAATAACAAATGAATTACCAGGTCGAAATCTGAAGTAAACACAGTGGTCGAACTGACTTCTAATGAAACTTATGCGCGCCATGAGCTTGTCGAATCTCATATTCCATCGTCGAGGAGAATGTTTCAGTCCATATAAATATCTCTTTAGTTTTCACACATAATCTTCCTTTCCCCTTTTGACATACCCTCCAGGTTACCTCATCAGGATTGTTTCATCTAGATCACCATACAAGAACACAATCTTCACATCCATCTGTTCTAGTTCAAGGTCGAACTACACCACTGTGGCAAGCAACATGCGAATGGATCTGTGCTTCACAATATGAGAGAACACATCATTGAAGTCAACACCTTTTTTTCTGAGTGAAACCCCTAACGACCAATCTTGCCTTGTATCTCTTTGATGTCACTCCTTCAATTCGTTCCTTAACTTTGAAAATCCATTTACAGCTGACTAACCTGGATCCAACAAGTTTCTTGATCAGTTCCCAGGTGTTGTTATCATGAAAAAATTTCATCTCATCATCCATGGCCTTCAGACATTCAATCTTCTTTTGACTCCTCATAACTTCCTTATAGTCTCAAGGTTCTTCTTCGAGAACCTCACTTGCAGAGATTAAGGCATAAGCTATAAGATCTGCATTCCCAAGTCTATGAGATGGTTTGATCACTCTCCTCAACCTGTCTCTTGCTAGCAGGTAGTCATTATCAGTCTCCTCATCTTCGATAACAGCTTTTGCTTATTCTTTGACTTCATTTGGGATACGCAATCCAGCATCAACATGCTCCGCCTCAAAAGGAGTCTCTCCATGTTCCAGCTCTTCATCAGCATCATTAGTTTTCTTGAAGTTCATCTCAGCTTCATTAAAAACTACATCTCGACTGGTGATAAACCTCCTATGACCTGGATCTAGGCACCATAGCCTATAAGCTTTAACTCCTTTAGGGTATCCCATAAACATGTATTTTAGAGCTCTGGGTTCGACCTTGTCTTGCCTAACGTGAGCATAGGCAACGTAGCCAAATTCTTTCAATTTTTTGAGATATGGTGGATGTCCCGACCAAAATTTTTCAAGTGTCTTCATATCTAATGCAGTCGATGGACACCTGTTTATCAGATATGTTGTTGTCGAAATAGCCTCAGCCCAAAACACCTTTTTTAATCCAACATTAGTCAACATGCATCTAACTTTTTCCAAAATAGTTGTTTAAACCTTTCTACCAAACCATTTTTTGTGGAATACATGCAGTAGTTTTGTGCCTTGCAATACCTGAGGCAGCACAAAATCTTTCGAATACCTCATTGCAATATTTAAGGCCATTGTCGGTTCTCAACCTCTTGACCTTTCTGCCAGTCTGATTTTCGACCAGAGTCTTCGAACCTTTGAAATTCTCAAAAGTTTCATCCTTACTCTTCTGGATGAATACCCATAACTTTATGGGATAATCATCTACTATGGATAGAGAATACCTTTCTCCTGAATGTGATGGACACCTTGCAGGCCCCCAAAGATCAGCATGAATGTAATCAAGGGATCCATGTGTTCTTTGTTTGCCTTTGTTGAACTTTACTCTGCAATATTTTCCAAGTAAACAAGGTTCACAAAACTTCAGCTTTTCGACTTTTTCTCCACCAAGCAGATTTTTTTCCCGAGTTCGACCAAACCCCTTTCACTGACATGGCCCAATCTCATGTGCCAAATTTCTATCTTCGACAAAGGTTTCGTGGATACAACATTTGTCGAACCACTTAGAACTTCAGCCTCAAGGGTATACAAGCCTTGTTTCTTCAAGCCTCTCAAGACTTCCTTCGACCCCTTCATGACTCTTAGGATACTTTTATCTCCTTTAAAAGCATATCCCTTTTTGTCGAATTCACCAAGAGAAATCAAATTTCTCTTCAAATTAGGTATATACCCGACTTTAGTCAATAACCTTATTGACTCATCATGGAGCTTGAATCTCACATATCCAATACCTGCAATTTTGTAAGCTTTGTTGTTTCCCAGCACAACTCATCCACCATCTTGATCAAATAGCTCCTCGAACAATTCTCGGTTTGGAGTCATGTGCTAAGTGCAACCTGAATCCATAATCCACTCTTTTCTTGAGTCGCCGCTTGAAACCTCAAGAACATCAGATGAGTCAAAATCATCATGAATAATGGATGCGTTGCCATTATCCTTACCTCCATAATCTTTCAGGCGTTCAGGGCACACTTTTCTTGTGTGACCCTCCTTCCTACAATGATAGCATAGAATACAAGATGCCTCGCCACTATAAGACTTCTGTTGACTTTTACCTTTCTTCTTATCGAACTTACTATCCTTTCGTAAGAATTTTCCCTTAAAGGCCAAACCTTCACCCACTGTCTAAGGTTTATGCTCCTTTCGTTTGTTCAGGTCCTTATAATACAAGGCTGATTGAACTTCTTTAAAGCTCAGGGACTCCCTTCCATACAGGAGAGTTTCTTTGAAGTGAGCATGTGTTCTAGGCAAAGCGCACAAAAGCAGCAGTACTTGATCTTCATCATCGATCTTCACATTAATATTTTCAAGATCAAGAATAAGCTTGTTGAACATATCCTACTGCTCAGCCAACACTTTGTCTTCACTCATCATGAATGAAGACAAAGCTTGCTTCAGATAGAGTAAATTCACCAGAGATTTTGTCATGTACAAACTTTCAAGTTTCAACCATAACCCCGATGTCGTAGTCTCCTTTGATACCTGTCAGAGAACCTTATCACCAAGGCTCAACAATATTGCGATGTGGGCTTTCTCTATCATGGTCGTCTTTTCTTTTTACGTTAACGCAGCGTCCATAGTTGCCTCTCCCTTCAACGCTTCTAAACACCCTTTGCGACACCCACATATAACAACATACATTAAAGCATATATATTATACATGAATCCAAGTCTTGGTACTGAAATACCATAAGTTCATAGTTAACACATTGTATACATTACATGCCTAAAATACAAAGTACTAAAAGTCTATGGCATAATATATACAAGATGTCCCAATACACTAAGAATTAGATCAATACAATGATCTCAAAATAAAACCCCAAAGCGGAAGCCATGCCATCCCAAAAATTCAAGGAATGTAAGGAAAATTAAACGACTTTATCCTTACCCTTCGCGGAACCTGTAGTACCTGTAATATAGTAAAAAACATGAGGTGAGATATTAAATCTCAGTGAGTTCCCTATCTTATAGATTCTCTCGGCTTTACAAGGTTCTATCAATCCTAACTCAAGTCAAAGGGAAGGGAAATGACCTTGAGTTCACAATCTCACACTATATGGAAACATGTTCATGAGTTCATTAACTCAAAATATCACTAATCGATAACCTTACCAAGGTATCCCCTTTTCCCGTCCGCTTCTACATCTAGAAGGCGACCCGAGTCATGGATCCTCGTAACTTACTTGGCGTACGAAATGAATTCGGGATCATCGGCCTGTTAACCGTGAACCGTCACTTCTCATGGCCTGTTAACCATCTCAAGTCTCTTTACCATATAAGCTCCATTCATACTACACGCGGCAATCAAACCTACCAAGTAATTATGCATACGTTCCAGAGGAGTCCGAGACTCATGAAACTGCAACTCAAGGGAAACGGTTACGATTATGTGATCACTCACACAAGCGTGATTGTATTCGACAATCACAAGGCCACATTCGCCTTAAGGCCCTTTCGCCTTTTTACCTACACAAGGTTCACACATGTTCCATACTAGTGTTTCACTCTCTTCTAGAGCATTACTCGTCAAGGATGCATATCTATACATCGAATGCCTGAGCATCGCCATCTAGAGTTTTCTATCAATTTCTAGTCACATTACTAGATTCTACTATAGTTCATGTTAAGGTTTCCTCACTCTTCCTATTCCATATTTTAAACATGCATATCTCTACCTAATGTTCAACAAAAATAGGTTAGGCAAGATATATTAGAATTGTACAATAAGCACATATAATAGATCAATCATACTTTATACATATTTTGGGTTTTCCTCCGATTATTTAATCGGGCATCAAAACAGATATTTTTCACTTCCATTGTGTAGAATATTTTCATAGCTTTCCATCGGTACAAAGAACACCTCGATCAGAAACACGGTTCGAAAGATATTAATTTTCAAAGATATTTTTCAAAACTTAACAGTGGTAACAGGTTACCCTATAATGAGTAACCGGTTACGCATTCTCCCTGCACAGACAGTGGCCAAAATTCAATTGGGTAACCGGTTACCTCAGAATGAGTAACCGATTACTCAGTTTATTTTCTGCGTAACAACGTCATTCTTTCCTGCAAGTAACCGGTTACCCTAAAGTGAGTAACCGGTTACCACTGAGTCTGAGACCTAAAAACCTGTTATTTTGAGCATCAAAACCTAATGGAACATCAACAAACTTCATGGGAACACCAAGCAAGCATAATAGGTTCAATATAGACCAAACCCAATTATATTACCCGACTATTCTCACAATTTAACCGTTAGAAACATCGATTAACTCATTAAATCAAAATCCACCATTTTTACTCAAAGCTCTAACCTAAGTTCTATACTTAGGGTTCTAACTAGAACTCACCAATGATCAAAATGATGAAGATGAAGAATATGTTGGTATGATTGATGAAGAAGAGATGATGATTCCAAGCTTTCCACTTCTTCTTCTAGGTTTTCTCTTCTTTTCCTCTTTTCCTCTTCCTTCTCTCTACTCTTTTCCAAATTCTAACTTTTGTTTCTAATTTTGCCCAAGTGTAGAAATGAAATGATATATAGAAATATCATTAATTAGTAATACTACTAAATGTCCAAAAAGTCTCTATAGCACCAATTAATAAAATTTCAGAGTCAGATAATATTAATTGGATCTGCTCTGAGCTCAACAGTTACTCTAATTATCTTTGCAGATAATTTCTCAGAGTACACCGGAACTCAGTTGCTCACAACTATTATTATCCAGATCAAATTAAAATACGGGGTATTACATCCTCCCCTCCTTAAATAGAAATTCGTCCTGGAATTAAAGATTACCTGAAAAGATGAGGGTAAGCATCTCGCATCTCTGATTCTAGTTCCCAAGTTGCATCGCCCGGATGTGTCTCATCCCACTGAACTTTCACAAGAGGAATCTCTTTATTTCTTAGTACCTTAGTTTCTCTTCCTGTGATATGGCTTGGTTGAGGTTCAAACGTCAAATCCGCTTCTATTTCAATTGTATCTAGTAAAATTGGCTAAAGAGGATCAGGAACAAACTTTCGGAGTTGAGACACATGAAAAACATCATGCATTTCTGACAGAGAAGGTGGTAAGGCTAATCTGTAGGCTACTTCACCAATCCTTTCTATAACTTGATACGGTCCCACGTATCTCTGACTTAATTTCCGCGACTTAAACGGTCCTTTCAATCTCAATCTCAGAGTAACTTTCAAAAATACGTGATCACCCTCTTAAAACTCTAAAGGTCTCCTACGGTTATCCGCATAACTCTTCTGACGATGTTGTGCTTGTTTATCTTTATCACGGAGCATTCTAATCTTTTCCGTAGTCTCTTGGATAATCTTGGGTCCTTAAATTCTATCTTCTCCAACTTCCGCCCAACACAAAGGCGTCCTACATTTCCTTCCATATAACGCCTCATAAGGAGCCATACCAATACTTGCATGATAACTATTGTTGTACGAAAACTCAATCAACGGTAAAAGTTCTATCCAATTTCCTCCACTTCCAAGAATACAAGCTCTTAACATATCTTCCATTTTTTTTATCGTCTGTTCTGTCTGACCATCCGTTTGCGCATGATTCGACGTGCTCAAACACAACCTTGTTCCCATAGCTTGTTGAAAAGCTCTCCAAAACCTCGAAGTAAACTTTGGATCTCTATCGAACACAATACTAGAGGGAATACCATGAAACCTCACAATTTCTGAAATAAAGAACCTTGTAAGATGACTTGCCTTGTAACTAATCTTTACGGCTAAGAAATGCACAGATTTCGTCAATCGATCCACAATTACCCAAATAGAATCATAACCACCTTGAGTACGAGGTAATCCAACTGCGAAGTCCATAGAAATACTATGCCACTTCCATACCAGAATTTCTAAAGGTTGTAATAATCCACCCGATCTTTGATGTTCAATCTTCACTTGTTGGAATACCGCACACTCCGATACATACACTGCAATATCTCTTTTCATGCCGGACCACCAATAGTCCCTCTTCAAGTATTGATACATTTTCGAAGAACCAGGATGTATAGTAAAAGTACCTTTATGTGCTTCCTCCAAAATCCTTCTTTTCAACACCGTATCATCCGGAACACAAATCCTTTGGTTAAACAAAATAATTATGTCGGTAGCTCGCACGAAACCCAATTGTATTAATACTTCTTGTAACTTCTCATCCAACACTTGCCCTTGTTGAATTTCCTCTCTCTAAGAGTAGAATTAACATTCAAATTTCCCATAATCACACTATTAAGAGTCCAAACAAATTGAAGGTTAAGATCTCTAAACTTTTCCAATAAGGCATACTCTAACATCATCAACTTGGCATTATGCAACACTTTTCTACTCAATGCATCTGCTACTTTATTCGCTTTACCCGGATGGTACTTTAGTTCCAAGTCATAATCCTTCAAATACTTCATCCATCTCCTTTGATGCGTGTTCAACTCCTTTTGGTAAAAAAGATATTTCAAATCTTGTGGTCACTAAACATCTCAAAACGTACTCCATATAAATAATGACGCCACACTTTCAATGTAAAGACAACCGCCTCCAATTCCAAATCATACGTTGGATAATTCTTCTCGTGAACTTTTAATTGCCGGGAAGCATAAGCCACCACGTGACTCTCTTGCATCAAGACCCCTCCTAAACCCATCTTTGATGCATCACAAAATACTTCATACGACTTGTTAGGATCAGGAATGACCAAAATAAGAGCAGTCGTTAATCTTTCCATCAAATTCATAAAACTTTTTTCGCAAGCCGAATCCCACTCATAAGGACAATCCTTTCGAGTAAGTTTAGTCATTGGTAAAGCCAATTGAGAAAAGCTCTTGATAAACCTTCTGTAATAACCTGCCAGTCCCAAGAAACTTTTAACTTCCGAAACATTCTTCGGTCTCTCCCAATTAACTACCGCTTCAACTTTCGATGGATCAACCGCCACGCCTCCTTGATATATGACGTGACCAAGGAAACTAACCTTCGACATCCAAAACTCACACTTGCTCAACTTGGCAAAAAGTTGTTTCTCTTGTAAGATCGATGAAACGATTCTTAAATGTCCTTCGTGCTCTTGTGAAGTACGAGAATAAATAAGAATGTCATCAATGAAGATCACTGCAAATTGGTCCAAGTAAGCTTGAAATATCCGATTCATATAATCCATAAAAACTGTCGGAGCATTTGTCACACCGAAAGGCATTACTAAGAATTTGTAATGGCCATAACGGGTTCTAAATGCGGTCTTTGATACATCTGAACTCTTCACACGGATCTGATGATAACCCGACCGTAAATCAATCTTCGAGAACACACAGGATCCTTTTAATTGATCTAATAGGTCGTCTATCCTGGGTAATGGGTATTTGTTCTTGATGGTGACTTTATGCAACTGCCGGTAATCAATACATAACCACATTCCATCATCCTTCTTCTTTTCCAACAACACTGAATCTAACAAAATGCTTAGCTATTAATTCTTCCAATTGCTCCTTCAATTCTCTTAACTCAAGTGGTGCCATCCGATACGGAGAAACGGGTATAGGAGCCGTTCTCGGTATCAGGTCAATAGAGAATTCCACTTCCCTTTCTGGAGGAAGAGAAGTGACATCCTCGAGGAACACTTCGGAAAACTCACAGACTACAGGGATACTCAGAACTTGAAGATCGCTACTCTCCGCCTTAGTGAGAACCAAAAGAACATATTTTTCCTTCTCAAACAAGAAATTTATCATTCCAACCATACCTTCTAAAATAGTTGTTAACACATCCTTCAGAGTAGCTTCAGTAGATGGAATGATGATTAATTTTTCTTCACACCCGATAAAAACCGAATTAGCAGAAAGCCAATCCATTCCTAAAACAACGTCTACTTTCGTAAGCGGCAAACAAATAAGATCAATCTGAAAAACTATCCTATCCACAGAAAACACACAATTTTCACACATTAAAGGTGTTTCAACCATCTCATCCGTGGTAGTAGTAACCACCATGGGAGGAGACAACAGAATAGCTTGCAACCCAAGTCGCTTCACACATTGCTTTGACACAAAAGAGTGTGTCGCTCCACAATCAAATAATACAAAACAAGGGTTCCCATTAATGAAACACGTACCAGCAATCAAAGAGTTATCACCCTTGGTCTTCTTTGCATCCAACGTGTAAACTCGACCGGTACTCCTTCCTTGTGTCTGATTCTTATTCTGAGGAAAATCTCTCGCCATATATTCTAAGGACAATCTCTCGCCATATGTCCCACTTTCTGACACTGATAACACTTCATTCCTTCAAAACCACATCTACCATGATGATTCTTACCACAGGTACAACACACAGGAGGTGCACTTTCTCTAGAATTCTGAACTTGCTTCCCTTTGAAAGCTTGTTGTCGAGGCCTAATATGTTGGCTTGATCTTCCACGATCATTCTGATTCAATCTACTCAAATCCCCTTCTGCTTGAACTTTCTTCAAACTGTTCTCAGCGACATAACATTTCCTTAGTAACTCAGCATAAGAAGTGAACTCCCTTTGAGACACACTATGAGAAATCTCAGCTTTCAAACCAAAAAGGAATTGGTCAATTTTCCACTTTTCATCCGGAGCATACACGGCTTGCATAGAGTAAGCAGCCATGATCTCAAACTTCTCAGCATAAGCAGCCATAGTCAAGGTACCTTGCCTCAACTGTTGGAAATCAAACTCTTTTTGGGTCCTTGAGGAACTAGGAAAATAATTCTCCATAAAAGAAATCTTAAATTTCTCCCAGACCTTAGATACTTCTTGGATAGTCATTAAAGCTGAAGCACTCTCCCACCACCTCATAGCAGGACCTTTCAACGAGTTAGAAGCAAACACCACTTTGTTCACTTCACTACATTGAACTAACAGGAAGATTCTCTCCATACCAACCACCCATTCATGAGCTTTCACAAGATCTAATCTGCCATGAAATTCAGGAGGATTCATGCGGATGAAATTCTGAAAACTTCCACTTACAACATATGGAACAACCACCTGAGGGTGAAAACCCCCATTCATCTGTTGTACCATCTGTTTCATGAACTGGTTCTATTGCTGCTGCATCTGTTGTAAAAAATGAGGCCATGAGACATACTCCTCGCCGCCTGGAGGATTCGTCCCAGCTGGAGTAGTTCCGGGTCTACCACAATTTCTTCTACGTCTGTCCGCCATGTTTCTAAACGTCATACAGATAGGATTAAGTTGATCAGGGTCAATGCCATACATATAACACTTAAGACCAATGGCAACACAACGCATATGAAACGGAAAGAAATACTTATACTATTTCATGGCTACCTGCTCTGATACCAACTGTGACACCCACATATAACAACATACATTAAAGCATATATATTATACATGAATCCAAGTCTTGGTACTAAAATACCATAAGTTCCTTGTCGCGGCTGGACAAAATATCGAGTCGCCATCATCCTTTATTCGTCCTAAGGGACAGGAAAATAATGATAAAACCTAAATCCTAAGGGAGAGACGCTAAGGTTCGGGAGTCAGTTAAGCGAGAGGAAGATGTAAGGCACCCCTCACTTCTATTGTACTCAACGGGATCATCCTTAAGTTCTAGGGTATGTTTTCTTGTTATTTGAATGTTTGACTGTTTATTTTATTTACAAACAAAATCCTATTATTATACAAAGAAGAAGAGGGGACCCTAACTTTTTTATTATTATTGTACTCGCTAGGGATTATAACCCTATGCCTACGTACCTCCAAATTTGAAGGATCAGAGTATCTGTAGTTCACCTCCCCTATCCCCTATTCATATTCCTATTCCTATTCTCATTCCTAATCCTAATCTGAATCCTAATTTATACTCTTGAATAAAGAGTTCTATCTCAAGTCCTTGTCCATTATTTATACTCTCGAATATCAAGAGTTTTATCCCAAATCCTAATCCTTTATTTATACTCTCGGATATCAAGAGTTTTATCCCATTTCCTTAATCCATTTATTTATACTCTTGGATATCAAGAGTTTTATCCCCATTCCTAATCCATTTATTAATACTCTTGGATATCAAGAGTTCTATACCAATTCCTAATCCATTTATTTATACTCTCGGATATCAAGAGTTTTATCCCCATTCCTAATCCATTTATTTATACTCTCGGATATCCAGAGTTCTATCCCAAAAATCCTAATCCATTTATTTATACTCTCGGATATCAAGAGTTCTATCCCAAAAATCCTAATCCATTTATTTATACTCTCGAATATCAAGAGTTCTATCCCAAAAATCCTAATCCATTTGTTTATACTCTCGGATATCAAGAGTTCTATCCCATTTCCTTATGATTTATCCCAGATCCTTGTTAGCTATCCATAATCGTAATTTGCTCTTTATAAATATCCTTTGGTCTTTTGAAAAAGAAGCATAGTAAAGTTTGCAAAATAGGAAAAATCCTAATTATAATTTAGTATTTATTTATGAATTAATCAATCATTGCTTATAAAAAAATCCTAATATCTATCCTCTCCATTATTCTAAAAAGATGCCATTATCCCAATTATTTAAAAAAACAAATGTAATTCATATTTTACAAATCCTAAAACATTTATTAGATAACCCAAATTATTAATTTTTCCCATGTAAAAGTCCCAAAAATAAATTGTGACAAAAATTCCCCTTTTCTCAAATATTAATTCCCAAAAGAAACTTATTTCTAAAAAAAAGAAATTTATTCCTAAATATTCATAAAAAACCTAAAACATATTAATTCAAAAATCCATATTAAATTTTAAAATAAGATTTACTCCAATAATAAAATATTCATTTTATGGTTAAGAACCCTAATAATTTATTATATTAAAAGTTTAAATCCTAAGTAGAAATTGGACTTCCAAAAGGGGTGTAAATAACAATGGGTGCTAAGCCCATTAACAAGAGAACACATATGAACAGAGTAGTTTTAAGATGTTTAAAGACTGATCATTGTTTTTAATCATTTTATTCTATTTGCTTAGAAATAATATTTTCTTAAAAAAGGATTCATGGAATATTCACACGTGAATTTTAAAAAAGTGATTATATATATATATATAAATATATATATATATATATATATATATATATATATATATATATATAATTTTTATTTTACAAAGAAAATTGATTTTTTAAGAGTCTTATGACATTAGTTTAGTTAAAAGGTTAATGATTTTTATTTGAATTGATCTGAAAATAATCCTAAGTATCATTAAACCCAAGCAATAAACCATCCAATCAAACAATAAATCTAAGCAATAAATCTGATCATACAATAAACTCAAGAAATAAACCCAATCATTAACAATAGAGCAAAATTCGATAATAATAAGGAGATAAAGATAACCGGAAGACCAACCTACAGAGAGGAGGATTTCTCTGGTTTAATTCCAGCCATAACTTTTCTTTTTCCCGTTTCTCCTTCCTTCGTTTTCTATGGTTTAATTCCAGCTACAGCTTCTCTTTGCTCCTTTCTCCTTCTTTCGCTTTCTATTGCTTTACACCTTTCTCCTTCTTTTTCTTTCTACTGCTTTCCACCTATAGGTTTTTTTTTAAGTTGTTGTTGTTCTTCAATGTGAAGAACAATAATTTTTGGGGTTGTGAATATGTAAATTGTGGGTGCCTCAAAAATTATGAAAATAAGTCCTATTTATAGATAAAATTATATCAAAGACAATTAAATGTGATTGAACTAATCTAGAAATATTTTAATTTGATTGATAATTGATATGAATCCCATTTAACCCAATTATAAAAAGGATTTGATTTTTATTTATTTTTATTATTTTTTGAGATTTTTTCCATAAAAAATTGATTTTAATGAAAAAATCATATTTTCAAAAATTCATTAAATAAAAATACGAAAATTAAATATTAAAAATTAAAAAAATAATATTTTTGTGATTTTTATTAAAAAAAATAAAATAGAAAAAAGTTATTAATAAAGGAAAAACAAATAAAACATTAAAAGTGAGGAAGGTGGGATTCGAACTCACAAACTCTCACACTTATAGCCCTTATACCCCTCTTTCTACCAATTGTGCCATTTTACTTATTCGAAATAAAGTGGCACTAGAAAATCATATAAAACAGGTCAAAATTTAGGGTACGACAGCAGCCCCTATTTAATCGGCTTCGATTCAAAATGATGATGTCGACGAGCCTTCATCCTTTTGAGAAGGAGACGATTAAATACAAAAGGACCCCTAATTTTGACCATCGATCCTTTGACAAGTATAGTGTTGATATGACTCTGTCATTAGTATTCCGTTAATATCCCATTATCCCTTATGTAATATCCCTGAGTACAGAACTTAAGTAAGATTATGACAATCTTCCAATTTCGTAGTAATAAACCCTTATAGAAATCCTGAATTTGATAGAACCCTTGTAACGCTTCTCGGTGGAACCCCTAATAAACCTTGACGAGGTTGTAAAACCCGGTGGAACCCCTTAGATAATCCCTGACAATCTGTTTCGACCCTTTCGGGTGGATCTTGTCTATGTTTCCTATGATTATCCAATCATATTATTAGAATCAAGTAGAACTTTAGTGATATCCTGTTCACTTTTGATGAAACCCCTGGATGGAACCCCTTTTAAAAATCCTGATCAAAACCCCTTGATAAATCCCTTAGAAAAAAATCTGGTAGAACCCCTTGATAAATCTCTTGGATGAAAATCCGATAGAACCCGTTGATAAATCCCTTAGATAAAAATCCGATAGAACCCCTTGATAAATACCTTTTTGAGAAACCCCTTTTGATAAAACCTATTGATGAAACCCCTTTTGATAAAACCCATTGATGAAATATAGTGACACCCCTTGATAGAATCCTTTGATGACAATCCCAATAAACCCTTTTGATAAACTCTCTTGATAAAGCCATTTTGATGAAATCCTTTTGATAAATTCCATTAATGAAATCCCTTTTGATTGAACCCCATTGATAAACTCCATTTGATAAAATTCCTTTTAATAAAAACCTATCGATAAGATCCCTTGATGAAACCTCGGATAGAATCCCTTGATAAAACCCTTTCGATGAGATCCCTTAAAATTTCCTGACAATCCTTGATGAACCCTTAGTAGATAATGCTCCGATGAAAACTCCTAAATATAATCCATTTGTTAAATCCCCTTTTGTGAATCCCCTATACGCTAGATAAAATCCGGTAGAACCCCTATCTTTTTTAATAAACCTTCTTGAGACAATCCTTTAGTACAACTCCTAATAATTACCCTGATACGTTTGATGGCACACCCTCCGTGCGTGAGATAAGTTGCTTAAATGAAAGGTGAAGACCTACTCACTGATAGATGATAATCCTGAAAAAGGGGTTAAATCCTTAATGAACCATATGCATGTATGCATGTTTGCGTATATGAGTGCATGTATGTGTGCTCTTACGTATGATGCATTATTTGGGCTAACGCCTCTTTTTATGTATTGCAATTTATGTATTTATCTGAAATAATACTTTCCATAACGTCCTGTCTCCCCGACCCTTGAGACTTTGATAATTGTAGTAAGCCATGATACCCTTGATTCCTGTTTAATATGTAACATGCCGTTAAAGAATCTCCCATGTTGGTTAGATTGTAACGTATATTCCTGTCGGTGTATAGACCCTATATCCTGCTTTGGAAGAATATGATCCCTTTGATGATTCCAAAAACTGAAGTAAAATCCATTTTCCCTTTTCAAAGCTTTTATTTATACCTGATATTTCAATGCATTATTTCACAATTAATCGACACCTTGTAATCAAGCGGAATAATTTAGGAGGCAAAGAAATATATTTGAAAAGCAAATTATATTGAGAATTGACCCGAAAATGGGCAATAATACGTAAGGAGGGTAATTCCCATAAGGAGATATTACCGTAAATCCAGAAAAGATGTAAAATGGCAATAAGAAAACAAATTTATTTATGTCCCTATTAAACGTAACACCAGCTAATATCCCTAAGTCTCCAAGATCACGACACTTCGCTTCTGAAGATGACGGCTGGAATGATCGCTCCCTTCTGAATTCCTGTTACGGGGTGACTTGAGTATTTTCAGTTAATATGCCTTTTGGATATCCCTAACTTTTGCCTGAACCGCTCTTTTTTGAGTCTTAATCCACCGGATGATATAACATTTTTTTCGACTAAGCCGCCCTTTAGGATTTTCGACTTGACGGGTATCATTTTTTATTCAAGTCCTTAATTTTTGCCTGGATTGCTCTTTCGAGTTTTCAATCCTCCAGGACGCCCTAATTTTTGCCTAAGTCGCCCTTTAGGGTTTTCGACTTAGCGTGGTAAATCCGCTCCATTCATGGTTGTTAATATTAGTGCTCCGCCAGAGGAGGCACTCTTCAAGATGTAACGCCCCGATTTGTTTAATTGTATTTATTTATTTCATTTATGTGAATTTTGTGAAATGTGTGAAATTATTGTATTTTACCTGCTAATTGAGTTAATTGGTTAATTTCCCTGATAGGTAAAATATTTGCAATAAATTACAATTTCTTTTCAACTTTTATTTCCCGAAATATATTTCATCGTTATTATGTTTTATCGCGTTTTGAGAGCGTTTGCGAGATATTTGAGAGTAGGGGTATTTTGGTCTTTTTGCTGGGTTATTTTTCATAAAATAGAAAGTGGAGAGAAAAAGAGAGAAAAGAAAGGGAAAAGAAGAGAAAGAAAAGGAGAAGAAAGAAAGAGAGAAGAGGAGAAAGAGGAAAATCGAGAATTCATCCGTCTCAAGCACGATTAATCGGGTAAGGGTGAGAAGTTTCAATTATATCTTGCTTGTGTATGTATATGTGTTGTTTGTTGTAATTGTTTTGGTTGTTTCGCGACTTTTTCTCTAATTGATAAATTGATGAATAATTGTTAGAAATCGATGTTTTCGCGGCTGAAACTCGTTATAAATGGTGTAGGATACTTGTTGATTATGTTGGAACATGTTTGGGTTGATATATTGTGAATTGGAAGTGTTTAGATAAAATTTGGAGAGGAAATTGAATGATTTTCGCAGAAAAAATTATGCAGGAAAAATTATGGGTTTTCGCTGCCCATACGCGTATCAGGCAAGGCAATACGCGTATTAGGTTGGGCAATACGCGTATGGCAAGGAAGGATTGTAGGCATTACGCGTATGGGAGTGGGTAATACGCATATGGAGTGAGGCAATACGCGTATTGGATTTTTAGTGGAACTTTTGGGGTGTTACAATAGTGGTATCAGAGCAGGTCGGTCCGTCCGGCCAAGTTGTTGAGTCAGTTCGTGTGACAGTTGAATGTTGTCGATGTTGTTTGTCCCTTAGTACGTGATATGTGTGTGAAACACTGTCAGTGCTTTCTGGTTTTCTAATCCTTTGTCTTCAGGTGTGAGATTGAGATAAGTGGGGGAGAAGTTGGAACTTCTCCAAGTTGCTTCGGTTGTGGAGCATTGGTTGGAAGATTGTAAGTGTTATTTGGACAGTGTTGTTCCCGATTCCAGAGGGAGTACGGAGGTAAGGTTTATGTCAACTAAGGATTTGTGCCTTAGGTAGTTTTGTGCACAAGATGTAAGAAATGCTATTATAGTTTGGTAAAGACGGTTTATGCCCCATCATGATTGTCGGCTGTCTATTGACAAATTGAGGAACTGATCACCCTTAATCTCTTGTTAATAGCAGACGGGAATTATGTTGGATGGAATAGACGTGTCTTTCCGGCCTTGATAGTGTGTGTAATGAATTGTTTAGAATTTAAGATAATGGTTACAAATTTTTTTGTTGAGTTGATGAAGATTCTTATATCGGAAGATGAGGCGGATTCGAGGTTTTTGTATGTTGGTCAAGTTGGAATGTCTTTGAGAGAGAACGATTGGGTATTACTAATAGTTGTTCTCAGAGAGTAGAGTGGGAACTTAAATTAGACGAAGGTGAATAGTTGAGATTTATATCTGCTAAGTAAGTAGAAAACTCTTAGTAGATGGGACTAAGATGTTTGTTTTGTTTGTGATGATAGTCATCTGGAAAATGGTAGGAAGTCACAGTGATGGGCCGTCAGTTGTGCATGGTTTTCAGATGTGTTTTTGGATGGAACATTAAGGTGTTGTCTTAGAGAGCTCCAGTATTGTTAGTAACAAAAAGGATGGATGATTGAACGGAATAACAAGCATGACGTGTATGATGGTATTGAGACTATGGAAAGCAAAACTTAGAGTTCTGGTGAGGTTTGGAGTCCTTGGAGTTTTAGAGCATTAATGGAAATCTTGAGGAAACCCTTAGGTGTGGATGTAATATTTGAGAGTTATTTGTGGTTGGTTGTTGCTACATGTGGGGATTTATGAAATTTGGACTGTCAAGAGAAGAAATTGTGCATGGATTACGGACAGTTGAATAAGGTAACGATTGAGAATAAGTGTCCACTTTTTTGAATAGATAACTGGAATGGTTTGGTTGAGTTTGAGTGAAATCACAATTGTTTGGAATGTTTGATAAGAGTGGTGAATTGTGGGAGTAACCAGTTACCCATTGAAAAATTTTGCAAAAGCTTTAAGAATTTATATCTTTTGGAATTTGGTTGGGCATTACAATGGGCAGTGATGTTATTTGGGGTTAGTAATGCGTCTGTAATGTTTGTGGAGTAGAGGAATCGTATATTCCATATTTATTTGGATAAGTTCGTAATGGCTTTGATTGAGGATATTCGGATCTATTATAAACTCAGAGGAAGAACATGTAGAGTGTTTGAGATTTGAATTACAAGTGTTGAAGAGAGACGAAGTTTTATGCTAAGTTATTCAAGTGAGAATTTGGGTTGAAAAAAATTAGTTTTCTTGGATATGTTATTTCAGATGAGAGGATGGTTATGGATCCATCGGAAGTAGATGCAGTTCTACAATGAGAGGCTCCGAAGTCGGTTAAGGAGATTAGAAATTTTTGGGCTTAGTTGGTTGTTACTGCGGGATAGGGAGGATTTTGCTTAGTTCGTACTTCTGTTATCTCAGTTGAATTGCAAAGGGCGAGTCGTTTGTTTTGGATGTTCGTTGTGAGTAAGTTTTGGTGAGCTGAGTAGAAGTTGTTTATGGCTCCAATTTTGATTCTATGTGATCCTAATAAACCGTTTGTGAGGTATGGTGATGTGTCTTTGATGAGTTTGATATGTGTGTTAATGCAAGATGGTAAAGTCGTGGCTTATGCTTTACGACAATTGAGGATTCATAAAAGGATCTATACTATTTTGGATTTGGAATTGGCTGCGGTTGTATTTTGTTGGAATATTTGGAGATATTATCTTTATGGTTCTAGGTTCGAAAAGTTTAGTAATCACAAGAGTTTTGAGTACTTGTTTGGTCTGAAGGAATAGAGTATGAGACAACGAGGATGGTTGGAATTCGTGACGAGTTGTGAATTTGGCTTGGATTATCCTTCGGGAAAAGCTAAGGTTGTGCCTAGAAAGTTAAGTCGAAAGTTTTCATACATGGTTGTTTTGATGGTCAGAGAATTAAAATTCTTTGAGCAGTTCAGAGACTTGTGTCTGGTGTGGGAGATAACACAGAAGAGTGTGAGGTTGGGGATATTAAAGTGAACAGTGATTTTTGGCAGAGGTGAGAAAGAGTTAGACTTTGGATGTGAGATTGGTAGACTTGATAGTTTCGAGTAATCAGAGTGCGCAGCGGAAGCGTGATGTGGCACATTTTGTATTTGCGTGTGAGACTTGTAAGATTTCATAGGTTGAACATTGGGAACATGTAGGAGTGATGAGACTATTGGAAGTTTCAGAATGGAAGTGTTAGGTGGAAGGTTTAAATATTATTCTTGGGCTACTAGGTATATGGATGTTTTGGTTATATGTTCGATTGGTGAAACGTAGCATGATTGTAATATTGTTGTGTGACAAGGATGTTGGTTTGGTGGTTATGTAGAGGTTATTGAAAGATGTTGTGTCGTGGAACTTGTGTTCTTATTGGTGTTGTTGCCTCGTTTCCATCGTGATGGTTCGAGTGCGGGTAGCTAATTCCTGTGTGGGGAATTAGGGGAGTGTTACCTGTGTGTTCGCAACTTGGGTATTCTTTGAGTCGTGGGTTGGTCGTCAAGTGCATTGTATGGGCTTTGCATCTTGTCGTTGTAGTTGTCATCGTTGTCGTGTCGTTGTTGTAGTTGCTGTTAGCAAGGTGGTTTGTCAGTTGTGTTATTTGTGGTGTGTCTTTGGTTGGCATGTTGGTTGGTTAGTCGGATGCGAGAGTCGTATCCGGAGTTGTTCGTGTCGGTTATATTTTCGAGGACGAAAATGTCTAAGTGGGGGAGAGGTGTAACGCCCCGATTTGTTTAATTGTATTTATTTATTTCATTTATGTGAATTTTATGAAATGTGTGAAATTATTGTATTTTACCTACTAATTGAGTTAATTGGTTAATTTCCCTGATAGGTAAAATATTTGCAATAAATTATAATTTCTTTTCAACTTTTATTTCCCGAAATATATTTCATCGTTATTATGTTTTATCGCGTTTTGAGAGCGTTTGCGAGATATTTGAGAGTAGGGGTATTTTGGTCTTTTGGCTGGGTTATTTTTCATAAAATAGAAAGTGGAGAGAAAAAGAGAGAAAAGAAAGGGAAAAGAAGAGAAAGAAATGGAGAAGAAAGAAAGAGAGAAGAGGAGAAAGAGGAAAATTGAGAACTCATCCGTTTCAAGCCCGATTAATCGAGTAAGGGTGAGAAGTTTCAATTATATCTTCTTGTGTATGTATATGTGTTGTTTGTTGTAATTGTTTTGGTTGTTTCGCGACTTTTTCTCTAATTGATAAATTGATGAATAATTGTTAGAAATCGATGTTTTCGCGGCTAAAACTCGATATAAATGGCGTAGGATACTTGTTGATTATGTTAGAACATGTTTGGGTTGATATATTGTGAATTGGAAGTGTTAAGATAAAATTTGGAGAGGAAATTGAATGATTTTCGCAGGAAAAATTATGCAGGAAAAATTCTGGGTTTTCGCTGCCCATACGCGTATCAGGCAAGGCAATACGCGTATTGGGTTGGGCAATACGCGTATGGCAAGGAAGGATTGTAGGCGTTATGCGTATGGGAGTGGGAAATACGCGTATGGAGTGAGGCAATACGTGTATTGGATTTTTAGTGGAACTTTTGGGGTGCTACAATACGCGTAATGCCCTGAGCCATACGCGTATTGGATTTTTAGTGGAACTTTTGGGGAAAAATCAGTCTCTGCCCATACGCGTATCACTTTGGGCAATACGGGATTGGATGGGCGAGTGGGCAAGGCAATACGCGTATGGCTCAGGGCATTACGCGTATGGCCAGCATCATTGCAGAATTTTGTCATTTCGCGATTTCTTTCCCGATTTCGCGTCTGATGCCGTAACTTTTGATCCATAACTCGGATTGAGACATTCTTGGTATCGTTGGAAAGCTATTGAGATGTTCTTTCTTATTATAATGGATTTGAGATTTGTGTCCGATTTAATTATGTCAGGAAATTGGAAATGTGTCGTTTTGTCGACTTTTACTGTTATAATTGTGTGTAATTGATGTGTTATTATGCAACATGCCTTGATATATAACGTGTAGCTTATGTGCTGTTATATGATGTGAATGCATGTGATGAAATGTTGTGATGATGGTTGTGGCCTTATGGCAAATAAATGCATTGTTTTGGGGCTTGATTGCACAGCATGATTATTGTTGATTGAGATGATTCATATTGTTGGTTTGTGTTATGCATCTGATTTTCATGAGTCTTTGTATGCCAAGCATCATGATATGCATCTTGTGATGTCGTGTGCCCTAGTGGGTGTGAGCGACGAAACGGTTCCAGAGGGAATCCGCTATAACATCGTGTGCCTTATACAAAGAGGTGTGAGCGATGATTATAGACGATCGTGTGCCTTATACAAAGAGGTGTGAGCGATCGGGTCGTGTGCCTTATACAAAGAGGTGTGAGCGATCCATAAACGTCGTGTCCCTTATACAAAGAGGTGTGAGCGACGGGGAGTTACAGTAAGTAACAAGCGATGGTTCCAATAGTTCCTGAGTGAACTAGTGATGAGAATGATGGATGGATGGTACCGCATTTGCATAGAGTCGTTGTGTCGGTCTCTTTGCATTTGCATAAATCATGAATGGATTGATTATGTGTGGAAAATCATTAATGGATTGATTATGTGTGGAAAATCATGAATGGATTGATTATGTGTGGAAATTGTGAATTGATTGAGTATGTGTTGAGATTTATTATTGGATTGGTGCATTGATGTGCATATGTGATAAATGCATTGGTTATAGATGATATGTGTTATGTATAGGCATGTGCTATGTGATGTGGTGGTGTGTTTTCATATGTTATAACGTTGGTATGCCTTACGTGCGAATATGTGATTATGTATTTGTGGCATGCAATATGTATTAGTATGTGATGCTTGTGGTGAGAATAACTATGCATGTGAATTTTTATGTGTTTGCATATTATTATGCAATCTTGATTTAGTTGTTATTTCTCACCCTTCGGCTGTGGTTTGTTGCTCTATGAGGCAATTGCAGATTTGTGTCTTGGAGGCTTTTGTGAAGATTAGTCCTCCGTCCTTTGTCGGTCTGTCTGCTCTGATACGTAACACGGGAGTCGGGACACTTTCGTTATATATATATATATATATATATATATATATATATATATATATATATATATATATATATCTGCTCTGATACGTAACACGGGAGTCGGGACACTTTCGTTATATATATATATATATATATATATATATATATATATATATATATATATATATATGTATACATTTGTTGAATCTATTTTGTATTAACTTTGTATAAGTATTTTGATGTTATAAAATGATTTATTTTATAAAACAAGGCAGTTATGGATCTTTCCGCTTTATTCCATAATTGAACTTTCCTTTTATATGGAAAAAGTTCCCTTTGAGGTGATTCCATTTTGTGTTATGTATAAAAAATTTATCAGCAGGGAATGTGATTTCTTTCCTTAATTGTGGCATCCTTGTTTCTGTCGGAAAAATAAATTTTTATTTACTCTGATTTAATTATGTATTATTTATTCGCGATGGGAATTGGAGTGTTACACAAGACATATGGCCCTTCATAGTGTGGGGTCCATTTTCCGCTGTGGTCCTTATGAATAGGTAATATTTTCCTTAGCACCAAGTCTCCCTCTTCTAGTAGGCGAGGACGAATTTTCTTGTCGAACGCTCTCTTAATTCTCTGTTGATATAATTGCCCGTAGCCACAAGTTTCCCTTATACGAGGTTTAGTTGATCGAGTCTAGTTTGCACCCATTCTGTCTTATCCAGTTTAGCTTCCTTTATGATCCTAAATGATGAATTTTCACTCCGCTTGATAGTCCCTCTTTGAAGCCCATATCCTTATGCAAATATAAGTTTCCATCGAAATCCAGGTCCAGGTCCTTCGTAGGAGTCCGAAGTTTCACAATCCTTTATAACCATGACATCTTTGTCCGAGAAGTCCATCTACATGAGTTTGATAGTCGTCAACTGGTTTATAAACGAGATGATTTGCTAGTGTACTTCCTTTAATAGCCTTTGGAGTGACATATTGGATGTCACATTCAATTAATAACATATGCCACCTAGCTATTCTCCCTGATACGTCATGTTTCCCTAGTTCACAACCCATTGAATTCTCAAGTATTGTTAAGTACATTAAGAGTGGTCTCCTTGGGACTGGTGGCACCAATATAGGTGGATTTTGTAAATATTCCTTGATCCAATCGAAATCCTTTTGACAATCTTCATTCCATTCAATAATTTGATCCTTTTCTGAGTAATTTGAAGATTGGCTCACAAGTTGCTGTAAGGTGTGAGATGGACCTCGTAATATAATTTAATCTCCCCAAAAATCGACGAACTTTATTTTTTGTCCTTGGAGCTGGCATCCCTTGAATGGCTTTCATTATGTCCTTTATTCCTCTTTGACTGACCATGGACCCTAATATTTTTCTGGATCTGATTCCATAAATACACCTTGTGGGATTTAGTCGATACTTGAATTTCCTTAACTGATCCAACAACTTTTGTAAGTTAGTTATGTGATCTTCTTCTTTTTGTGACTTGGTAATCATATCATCCACATGAACCACTATCTCCTAATGCACCATATTACCATAGCCCTTTGATAAGTTACTCCTACATTCTTTAACCCAAAAGGCATTACCTTGTGACAAAAAGTCAAATTGTTTCTTGACTTCTTCCCTGATCTTGAGGATCATGTCTGGTATAGTCCTTCTCAGCTTTTACTTGATTGGCGTGCATTCTGTCTTGAGTTGTAGTTTGAGCTCAACGATGTTCGTATCACGTCCAGGCATATCCTGGTATGACCAGGCCAACACATCTTTGTACTCTTGCAATAGCTCGATCAACCCTTCCTTTATATCCTTATTCGGAGAAGCACCGACTTTGACCTCTTTCCTATCTTCCTCAGTTCCCAGATTGATCACATCCACTGGTTCCTGATGAGGTTGTATTTCCTTGTCCTCTTGCCTCAACGGTCTGGCTAACTCTTCGGGAAGCTCACACTCGTCCTCATCACCGTCTTCCGCTTGGTTAATCGGTAATCTGAAATCATACAGGATTATAGCGGTGTTATTTTTAATAGGTTCGTTTTTTAACTTTCACGAGGAAGATTTTTTTTTTATTATCCCTTTTGGAATGAAGTGCTAGAAATGAAAATAATGAAAGAAATGTATCGCCATTTTGTGAACAACGGAAATGAAAGAAAGAGATCTTGATATAAAACAAAATACAATTTTATTGATAAAAGTAATCCAAAGAAATAAAAGGTGGCCCTACAAAGCTTTGTCCACTTGCCTTGGGCATAGAAATGGACTTATTATTATTTTATGAAAAAGTAGATTACTTCTGTAATACCCTAATTTTTACCACTAAGATCCCACATGTCTTTTTGCATCTCATACCACAAACAAGATCACAAGCTTTGGTTCTTTGCCCTCCTCTGAAGGTTTATTCTTGGGTGAGATCGCCAAGCACCCCTTTTCTCTTGTTTCCTTGATGTTTGTTTATATTTACTAACCATTAATCAAAATCCAAAAATATTTTGTTTTCTTTCACTAACACTTTCAGGGGAAGAACAGGTTAAAAATACCAAAACAACAACCCCACAACTCGAATGGATTTCATTTGTACAACGTCGAAGTTGATCCCTAATCATGTCAAATTTTATCCGATCAAGGATTCCTCAAGTTTTAATTGATTATTATCCAAAGAACTCCAAGGTTCATGTGTTTATCTCCATGCCTTCTTTGACGAGCAAAAGAATCGAGCCGCACCACATCAGTGTACTAAAAAGGGCATATTTCAAAATTTACACTCAGTAACCGGTTACCCTATAGTGAGTAACCGATTACCATCGTGAAAATTTAAAAAATGGCAATAATTTTAAATTCAGCAATTGGCACCAATTTTCATCATTTTGATCACATGTGAAATATTCTAGACCATCCCATTTTAATTCCCTACATCATCATAATTAATTCCTACCATGTACCTCCACTAATCACCACTCTTTTGATAATTTCCCTCCAAATTCAAATTCCAAGCCTAATTTTCATTTCCAAACCAAATTCCAAACCACCAAATTTTCCAAGCCTAAATTCTATAAATAGAGGCTTCATTTCATTCATTTCACAAGATTTTGATAGCCAACAAACCTCTTGCAAATTCTATCCCCAACCACAAATTTCACTCAAAGCTCACTTTTCTTCTTTTGAAAGTTAATAAGAATTCACATTGAATCTTCTTCAACTTTGAGCTAAACCTTCATCGAAACTTATTTTCTTCATCAATTCTCATAGATCAATGCTTTGGTGTTTGGATCTTGAAGCAATTTGAAGGAATTTTCATATTTGAAGTGGTAATTCATCTTTCACCATTGTTGAAGCTTCATCTTCTTCTTCCATAATGTAGATCTTTGGAGATCTTTGTTACTTGATCTTTTGGATCTTGTAAATGTGTTTAATTGTTGGTTTTTGCTGTTGTTTTACTTAAAATTTCATGCAATTTCAGTTCCATGATCATAAGGTGTTTGTACAAAGGTTTGAAAGATGATCATGCTAAATTTTGCACATATTTTTGGCTCTGCGCGCAGAGTAACCGGTTATCATCTGGTGAGTAACCGGTTACTCTGAGTCAGAATGCAGTTTTTGCCTTGTTTTTAGGGCTGTTTTGGTTTTTCTTCCTCCTTCTTCCCCTTTCTTCTTGTTTTAGCCTTGAAATGCATTGTTGAGATTAATTTCTCTTCAATTTCAGTGGACTTTGGATATGGTTGAAGTAATTAAATATTCATTAGTTCAAATCTATCTTTTTATGAATTGTTGAATTCATTTGAGGTGCTTTGAATTAGTGATATGTTTTCACACTTAAACCTATCAATTAAAGGTGATTGAACTTGAAGATGAAAGGATCTTGAAAGTGTAATTCAATTTGGCTTTATCTTCATCTATTTCTTTTTATTTTGATCGATGAAAGTCTTATGGATCTTAGAATTTCTTTGTTGAATTCTTGATCAAGACTAGATCAGTACCTATTTTCCTTTCGTGCGGTATTACTTTCGGATGACGATTTACATATCGTTCATCTAGCATGCATTAACACAAAGATCACTATTGGCCGGCCTTATTGTAGGGTAATTACTACGTAAATTACTCGGCGATTGCTTAACATAGCTCTACATTTGTCCCTCTTTATCCAATTCAGAACTTGATCTTTCGTGGTCCGGACCTTGATTGGTCGCATCAACCCAATATTGGTTAATCTTTTGTATTAGGTTTGAAATCTTTGAAACTTGGCGTTGTAGAGGCTTTGGTTCTACCAATCTTCTGTCAAGTCTTCATTAATCTTGAACTAAGTACATTGTTTAATCACTATAGTTCAAGACGTGAAACAGAATAATCGGTGAAGGCTTATGGCACTAGAGCCTTGTGCTACTAATTACAAACTTCTAACTTTATGTTTCCTTCTCGCTCCCTATCTCTCTTTATTTTTTTTATTGCTTATTATCATATATCATATCATGTTTATGTTTATGTCATTTTTCTTTTGTCCACTTGGACCATATTATCTTGTGTTTTTGTTTTTCTCTTGTCCATTTGGACTCAAAATCATTAATAAAGGATTAAACCACTAAAAGACTTGTGCTCTTAATGTTGGACTATGGCCACTATCCCTTGCATTGAAGGGTCTTCTTGGCTTGATTATGGACTTATGGACTTAGACTTAGGACTCTTTCCCTTGTGCTTTGGATCATTAGAAGTTTGGTATCCTAGCCTTTATTTGGCTTGCTTATTGGCTCAAGAGGATGGAATTCTTTTCTTATTATGCTTTGAAGAGTGCCTCCATGTGGTTAGATCTTTCTTACCCTAGATTTTATTTTATGCACTAGGATAGTCACTTCTTCTCGACCCATTCTTCAATTTTCAAAATTTTCTCCCTTTTTTCAAAACTTTCTTGATTTCAAACTATCACCTCTTTCATAATCAAACCTTGACTTTGTCAAGTGATTTTACTCTTTTCTTTTCATTTCTTACCTTTTTTCATAAGTTTAGACATGATTCATTTCTTTAAGCGAAATTATTTGCTTGGAAATGACGACTTGTCTTTACACTTAAAATCAACCAAAACAAACAAATTTCATTCTTTGTACCATGAACTACGAGGTTTTGATCCTACATTGCACTTCGTGGGTACATAGGCATGAGACGATAAGTCTCTCCAAACACAAAAATCTTAAAAAATATTTCTCTTCTCATCCCTCCCAATCTCTTTTCAAACAAACCATTTTCATACCAAAAAGCGGTAGATATTTTAAAGGGTTCGTATAGAGTACTATAGACGTTTTGGGTGCTAATACCTTCCCATTGGGTAACCAACCCCCCTTACCCATACTCTGTTTGTTCTTGTTTTTTTTAGAACTCCTTAGGTTTTGTTAGCTCTTTTTCCTTTCCTTTTTTGGGGTAAATAAAGTGCGATGGCGACTCTTGTTTTTTTTAGTTAAGTTAATCAATAGCTTACACTCACAAATTTCCCCGCTACAGAAAAGTGGCGACTCTGTTGAGGAAACTCTCCCTTGAGGGGTTTAGCCTACTTTGATTTATCGACTGCTTTTTGTTTGATTTGTTTGTTACTTGTTTGTTCTGATTGGGAGTTCCTCTGTGTGTGAGATAGGTCCTATACCCAGACCAGAGTGTACATTGAGATAGGAGGATGGTATAGTCAAGGGAGCTTTGAGGGAGTCGAATCCCGAAAAAGCAGAACTTGAGAATCTATCCACTTGGTGGTTGCCTCTTTGGAATTACTGATGTCGATCGAGCGATCGTTGAAGGCATTACTTTGTGTGATCTTGTTTGTGGTTGTTGCATCCATGCATCCATACATTCATCATCTCAGTCGTTTTCAAGGAAAGCAACTCAGACTATTGCAAATATAGACAAGGTAAATGTCCCTTTGGTAAAAGTTTTGAATAAAAGTTGTGATACTCATATACTTGATGCTTCTTGTAACGCCCCGTTTTGCTAATTTTATTTTATTGAGTCTTTTTGGATTATTTTATTATTATTTTATTGTAATTCCGACTTTTGTGTGAAAATGTGTTATTTTTAGTCGTGAATATATTTTATCGCGTTTTGGGAACGTTTGCGAGAAATTTGAGTGTGGGGGTATTTTGGTCATTTTATAATATTTTTCATTAAGTTAGTAAGATAGAATTGGAAAGAGAGAAAATAGAGAGAAAGGAAAGGAGAAGAAAGAAAAAGAGGAGAAAAGAGAAGAAGAAGAGAAATAGTAAGAAAGTTTGGGAAATCAAGGAAAACAACTTCTAGAATCGATTTAATCGGGTAAGGGTGCGAAACTCGATTATATTATACTTGTGTATGGTTATGTATGTGTGTGTGTGGGTTTTGGTGGTGTTTTATAACTTTTGATTTTAGGTCGGATTGTGAGAATCGATGGTTTAACGGTTGGAAATCGGTGTAAAGGTGGTAGTTTGCTTGTTGACATGATTAGAATAGGTTCTGATTGATATATGTTGATTTGGAAATGGTTTGGGTTGGAGTATATCATTTTTGGGTTTGTAACAGCGCTGAAGGATTCTGAATTTTCGCAGGTTCGCCTAGCGAACCATTCAGCGAAGGGTAGCGAAGGTTCGCTACGGGTATTCGCCTAGCGAAGGCATGAGCGAAGGTTCGCTAGAGTGTTCGCCTAGCGAACTTTGGGTGTTTTTGGCTCTGTTTGGTTCTGACTTGGTTCGCCAAGTGCTCGCCTAGCGAACTTTGTGTCTGTTTTTAGCTAACAGTTGGTTCGCTAGAACATTCGGCTAGCGAAGGAGCTAGCGAATGCTCGCGAGGGATGTTCGCCTAGCGAAGCAGCTAGCGAATGCTCGCGAGGGAGATTCGCCCAGCGAATAGTGTTGTTCGTGTAATTTTGTTTTCGGCATAACTTTTGATCTGTGTTTCGGTTTGAGGTGTGGTTTGATGCATTGGAAAGCCATTGAGCTGTACTTTCTTATTATGATTGTTTAGAATTTGTTGGCCGATTTTATTTTGTCGGTAAATGTGAATAGTGTCAATGGTCGACTTTTGTCGTTTTAATGGTGCATAATTGTCATGTATTATGCTATATGTTTGTGCTTTGGATATGTATGCCTTATATGCTGTTGTGAGGATAAGTTGTGGCCGAAAGGCAAGAAATGCTAAGTGTTGTATTTAATGATTTATGCATGATTATGAATGTGTGCATGGATGCAATGTGAGTGTCATGAGTCATTGTATGCCAAGCATCATAATGTGCATTGTGGAAACGTCCTGAGAGACGGTTTGATTCCCGAGGGGAATATGCTATAACATCGTGTGCCTCGAAAATATGAGGCGATGCCTGAGGACTTAAAGCGATGGGTATAGACGATTGTGGGCTCCTTTGGAGACTTAAAGCAATCCTTAACGTCGTGGGCCTCGAAAATACGAGGCGATGCCTGAGGACTTAAAGCGACGGGTGAACATCGTAGGCCCGACGGGGAGTTACTTGACTAAGTCTCAGTAACAAGCGATGGTTCCAATAGTTCCTGAGTGGACTAATGACGTGACATGACGTGACAAAGGAAGTCGGTACCGCATGGCATGTGCATAGAGTCGTTGTGTCGATCTATGTGCATTTGCATTCATCATGAGTCATTTGTGCATGGAGTTGTGAATGTGATTAATGAAATGGAATATGTGTGATTGTATTGTGAATGATTGATGTGCAGTGGTAATTATTACGTGTGAATTGTACTGTGTGCTTTGGTGGTGAGAATATGTTACTTGTGCATTTTTGGTGTTAATATATAATCTTATGCAATTATATTATGGTTGTTTTTCTCACCCTTCTGCTGTTTTATAACGCTCTATGAGGCGTTGCAGATTAGAGCTGCTGGAGGTATTCTTTTGTGAAGCGTTGCGTCTTCATTATTTTGGTCGGTCGGCTCTGATATGTGACTCCGGGTAGCATAGGGTGGCCGTTTGTGATGGTTTTGTATATCTGATGATATATTTTGGTTGTACAGTTATAACTTGATGTATGACAGCCAAGTTTATATGTATATGTGTTATTCAAATTTTAGATCTTTCCGCTTTAATTCTAATTTCTGAAAAGTGGGTGTAAGGAACGAAGTTTCCTCTGTATGATTGTTACCCCACGTTGCATATCTAAATGAGCAGGTGTTGCATGTTATGTGTATGTTTGGCTTCTTTGATGTGATTCCCCCTTTCTATGCCATGATGTTTCAAATATACTCTGATCAATTTTCGAATTTTCTTTTTACCGCTTTAATTGCGTGTTAATTGGGGGTATAGTTTGGGGGCGTCACATTAAGTGGTATCAGAGCCAGTCCGTGTCAGTTGTGTAGTTTGTGTCTGTTGTGTATGGCATATTGGGCGAGTTGTGTTGAGCGAGTTGTTGTTTAACCATAGTTTCTATTTTGGACGAACAGAATATGGCTAGTCGTAATGATGCTGCTTTGGCTGCTGCGATGGAAGCGATGGCACGAGCTGTGCAGGGGGCGCCGAATGCTGCAGGAAATGATGAGTTTAGAAAGAATAAGCCGCCGGTCTTTAAAGGGAAGCATGATCCGGATGCCGCGCAGTTGTGGTTGAAAGAGATTGAGAGGATTTTTAGGGTAATGGATTGTGATGACGATGATGATAAGGTGAGGCTGGACACTCATATGTTACACGAAGAGGCTGATGACTGGTGGGTCAGTACTCGTCAGGTGTTGGAAGCTGAGGAGGAGGAAGAAGAGATTACTTGGGAGGTGTTTAGCCGAGAGTTTCTAAGGAAGTATTTTCCCGAGGATGTCCGAGGAAAGAAGGAGATTGAGTTTTTAGAGCTAAAACAAGGTAATATGTCGGTTATTGACTATACTGCTAAGTTTGTGGAACTTGTGCAGTTTTATACTCATTATGTGGAAGCGACTGCTGAATTTTCAAAGTGTGTGAAGTATGAAAGTGGTTTGCGTCCTGAGATAAAGCAGGCTATTGGATATCAGAGGATTCGAAGGTTTGCTGATTTGGTGAAATGCTGTAGGATTTATGATGAAGATAGTAAGGCTCGTTCAGCTCACTATAAAAGTGTAAGTGACAGAAAAGGGAAACAACAGTTCCGTGGTGGTCCGTATGTGTCACCGGCTGATAAAGGTAAACAAAGGGGAACTTTTGATCGAAGGTCAGGTGGAGGAGGTATGTCTAATCCTATTAGGTGTTTTGGGTGTGGTGAATTGAGTCATCGCCAGCATGAATGTAGGAAGAAGTTGAATAAGTGTTCTAATTGTGGTGGTATCGGACATGTTTTAGCTGATTGTAAAAGGAAGAATGTAGTGAAGTGTTATAATTGTGGGGAACCTGGTCACATTAGTTCGAAGTGTTCGAATCAGAAGAAAGCTCAGGCTAGTGACAAAGTGTTTTCATTGGCAGGAACTCAGACTTCAAGTGTTGATCGTCTGATAAGAGGTACTTGCTTTATTAATAATATGCCTTTAATTGCTATTATTGATACTGGAGCGACTCATTCGTTTATTTCGTCTGAGTGCGCGGAACGTTTGAATCTTGGGTTGTCTTCGATGGATGGTGAGATGGTTATTGATACTCCAGCGATGGGGTTAGTAACTACTTCTTTGGTGTGTTTGAGTTGTCCTTTAGCCATTTATGGTAAAGACTTTGTGATGGATTTGGTGTGTTTACCATTGGAAGGTTTAGATGTGGTGTTGGGAATGAACTGGTTGCAATTCAATCGGGTGCACATTGATTGTTATCATAAGCTTGTAAGGTTTCCTTCTCTTGAGGAAGATGAAGACTCGAGTTTCTTGTCTACCAAAGAGTTGAAGAGACTTTTAGCGGATGGAGCTCAGTTGTTTGGGTTGTTTGCTTCATTGACTGTGGATAGTCAAGTTTCTCTTGATGTGTTTCCTATTGTGTGCAAATTTCCTGAGGTGTTTCCTGAGGATATTTCAGATGTGCCGCCAAAGAGAGAAGTTGAATTTTCTATAGATCTAGTTCCTGGTACTAGACCTGTTTCTATGGCACCTTATAGAATGTCGGCATCTGAATTGGTGGAGTTGAAAAAGCAGTTGAATGAGTTGTTGGAAAAGAGGTTCGTGAGACCAAGTGTTTCTCCTTGGGGTGCTCCAGTTTTGTTAGTGAAAAAGAAGGATGGGAGTATGCGATTATGTATTGATTATCGCCAGTTGAACAAAGTGACGATTAAGAACAAGTATCCGCTTCCAAGGATTGATGATATGATGGATTAGTTGGTTGGTGCTTGTGTGTTTAGTAAGATTGATTTAAGATCGGGGTACCATCAGATAAGAGTGAAAGAAGAGGATATTCAGAAGACGGCCTTTAGAACACGTTACAGTCATTATGAATATTCGGTGATGCCGTTCAGGGTTTCTAATGCGCCTGGTGTGTTTATGGAATACATGAATCGTATTTTCCACGAGCATTTGGATCGTTTTGTGGTGGTGTTTATTGATGATATTTTAATCTATTCTAAGTCTCGTGAAGAACATGCAGAGCATTTACGTATTGTTTTGCAGGTTTTGAAGGAAAGGAAGCTTTTTGCCAAATTGTCCAAGTGTGAATTCTGGTTGTCTGAGGTGAGTTTTCTTGGGCACGTAATTTCAGGTAATGGTATTGCTGTGGATCCATCTAAAGTAGAAGCAGTTCTACAATGGGAGGCTCCTAGATCCTTTACTGAAATTCGAAGCTTTTTGGGTTTGGCTGGTTATTACCGGAGGTTCATTGAAGGTTTTTCTAAGTTAGCTCTTCCTTTGACGCAGTTGACTTGTAAGGGCAAAGCATTCATTTGGGATATTCAATGTGAAGAAAGTTTTTGTGAGCTGAAGGAAAGATTGACGACAGCTCCGATTCTTATTTTACCTAATCCTAATGAACCATTTATTGTGTACTGCGATGCTTCTTTGATTGGTTTGGGTGGTGTTCTGATGCAGGAAGGTAAAGTTATAGCTTATGCTTCAAGACAGTTAAGAGTTCATGAGAAAAACTATCCTACTCATGATCTTGAATTAGCGGCTGTAGTTTTTGTGTTGAAGATTTGGAGGCACTATCTCTATGGTGCGAGGTTCGAAGTCTTTAGTGATCATAAAAGCTTGAAATATTTATTTGATCAGAAAGAGTTGAACATGAGGCAGCGGAGATGGTTGGAATTCTTGAAAGACTACGACTTTGGCTTGAATTACCATCCTGGTAAAGCTAATGTGGTAGCCGATGCATTGAGCCGGAAATCGTTGCATATGTCCGCATTGATGGTGAAAGAGTGGGAACTTTTGGAGTCGTTTAGAGACTTGAGTTTGGTATGTGAAGTGACTTCGGTTAGTGTAAGGCTTGGAATGTTGAAAGTTACTAATGAATTTTTGTTGTCGGTTAGTGAGAAACAAAAGCTAGATTTGAAATTCGTTGATTTGATGAGGAATGAGAATGTGGATTTCAAGGTGGATAATTTTGGTGTTTTGAGATTCCGTGGTCGTATTTGCATTCCTGATGATGCGGAGTTGAAAAGAATGATTTTGGAGGAAGGACACCGGAGTAATTTAAGTATTCATCCGGGTGCGAATAAGATGTACCAAGATTTGAAGAAGATTTTCTGGTGGTCTGGTTTAAAAAAAGATGTGGCTCAGTTTGTGTATGCATGTTTGACTTGTCAGAAATCGAAAGTGGAACATTTGAGACCTAGTGGTTTGTTGCAACCGTTGGATATTCCTGAGTGGAAGTGGGATAGCATTTCGATGGATTTTGTGACGGGATTACCGAACACTCAGCGTGGGCATAATGCTATTTGGGTGATTGTGGACAGGCTGACTAAATCGGCGCATTTTATTCCGATTGACATCAGTTTTTCTTTGGAACGGTTAGCTGAGATCTATATCAGTGTGGTGGTGAAATTGCATGGGGTTCCTTTAAGTATTGTTTCGGATCGAGATCCTAGGTTTACATCGAGATTTTGGGAAAGTTTACAGAAGGCTTTGGGTTCTAAATTGAGGTTGAGTTCGGCTTATCATCCGCAGACAGATGGTCAGACCGAAAGAACTATTCAGTCGTTGGAGGATTTGTTGAGGTCGTGTGTTTTGGAACAAGGTGGTGCGTGGGACAGTTATCTTGCTTTGGTTGAGTTCACGTATAATAACAGTTTCCATTCTAGTATCGGAATGGCACCTTTTGAGGCTTTATATGGGCGAAGATGTAGAACGCCGTTGTGTTGGCACGAAACTGGTGAGAGTTCTGTGGTTAGACCGGAATTAGTGCAACAGACGACGGAAAAGGTAAAGTTTATTCGTGAGAAAATGAAGGCTTCTCAGGATAGACAAAAGAGTTATCATGATCGGAGACATAAGAATCTTGAGTTTCAAGAGGGTGATCACGTATTTCTGAGAGTTACGCCGGTAACGGGTGTTGGTCGTGCTTTGAAATCTAAGAAGCTTACTTCTCGATTTATTGGTCCTTACCAGATATCTGCGAGAGTTGGTGCTGTGGCGTATCGTGTGGCGTTGCCGCCGAATCTGTCGAATTTGCATGATGTTTTTCATGTTTCACAGCTACGGAAGTATGTTCCAAACCCTTCACATGTGATTCCAATGGACGAGGTTGAGGTAAGAGATAACCTTACGGTCGAGACTTTACCGGTTAGTATTTTGGATCGCGAGGTGAAGCGGTTGAGGGGTAAAGAGATTGCACTTGTGAAAGTGGCGTGGGGAGGCGCTGCTGATGGTAATCTGACGTGGGAGTTGGAAAGTAGGATGCGGGAGTCGTATCCAGAGTTGTTTGTATCAGGTAAGATTTTCGAGGACGAAAATTTCTAAGTGGGGGAGAATTGTAACGCCCCGTTTTGCTAATTTTATTTTATTGAGTCTTTTTGGATTATTTTATTATTATTTTATTGTAATTCCGACTTTTGTGTGAAAATGTGTTATTTTTAGTCGTGAATATATTTTATCGCGTTTTGGGAACGTTTGCGAGAAGTTTGAGTGTGGAGGTATTTTGGTCATTTTATAATATTTTTCATTAAGTTAGTAAGATAGAATTGGAAAGAGAGAAAATAGAGAGAAAGGAAAGGAGAAGAAAGAAAAAGAGGAGAAAAGAGAAGAAGAAGAGAAATAGTAAGAAAGTTTGGGAAATCAAGGAAAACAACTTCTAGAATCGATTTAATCGGGTAAGGGTGCAAAACTCGATTATATTATACTTGTGTATGGTTATGTATGTGTGTGTGTGGGTTTTGGTGGTGTTTTATAACTTTTGATTTTAGGTCGGATTGTGAGAATCGATGGTTTAACGGTTGGAAATCGATGTAAAGGTGGTAGTTTGCTTGTTGACATGATTAGAATAGGTTCTGATTGATATGTGTTGATTTGGAAATGGTTTGGGTTGGAGTATATCATTTTTGGGTTTGTAACAGCGCTGAAGGATTCTGAATTTTCGCAGGTTCGCCTAGCGAACCATTCAGCGAAGGGTAGCGAAGGTTCGCTACGGGTATTCGCCTAGCGAAGGCATGAGCAAAGGTTCGCTAGAGTGTTCGCCTAGCGAACTTTGGGTGTTTTTGGCTCTGTTTGGTTCTGACTTGGTTCGCCAAGTGCTCGCCTAGCGAACTTTGTGTCTGTTTTTAGCTAACAGTTGGTTCGCTGGAACATTCGCCTAGCGAAGGAGCTAGCGAATGCTCGCGAGGGATGTTCGCCTAGCGAAGCAGCTAGCGAATGCTCGCGAGGGAGATTCACCCAGCGAACAGTGTTGTTCGTGTAATTTTGTTTTCGGCATAACTTTTGATCTGTGTTTCGGTTTGAGGTGTGGTTTGATGCGTTGGAAATCCATTGAGCTGTACTTTCTTATTATGATGGTTTAGAATTTGTTGGCCGATTTTATTTTGTCGGTAAATGTGAATAGTGTCAATGGTCGACTTTTGTCGTTTTAATGGTGCATAATTGTCATGTATTATGCTATATGTTTGTGCTTTGGATATGTATGCCTTATATGCTGTTGTGAGGATAAGTTGTGGCCGAAAGGCAAGAAATGCTAAGTGTTGTATTTGATGATTTATGCATGATTATGAATGTGTGCATGGATGCAATGTGAGTGTCATGAGTCATTGTATGCCAAGCATCATAATGTGCATTGTGGAAACGTCCTGAGAGACGGTTTGATTCCCGAGGGGAATATGCTATAACATCGTGTGCCTCGAAAATATGAGGCGATGCCTGAGGACTTAAAGCGATGGGTATAGACGATTGTGGGCTCCTTTGGAGACTTAAAGCAATCCTTAACGTCGTGGGCCTCGAAAATACGAGGCAATGCCTGAGGACTTAAAGTGACGGGTGAACATCGTAGGCCCGACGGGGAGTTACTTGACTAAGTCTCAGTAACAAGCGATGGTTCCAATAGTTCCTGAGTGGACTAATGACGTGACAAAGGAAGTCGGTACCGTATGGCATGTGCATAGAGTCGTTGTGTCGATCTATGTGCATTTGCATTCATCATGAGTCATTTGTGCATGGAGTTGTGAATGTGATTAATGAAATGGAATATGTGTGATTGTATTGTGAATGATTGATGTGCAGTGGTAATTGTTACGTGTGAATTGTACTGTGTGCTTTGGTGGTGAGAATATGTTACTTGTGCAGTTTTGGTGTTAATATATAATCTTATGCAATTATATTATGGTTGTTTTTCTCACCCTTCTGCTGTTTTATAACGCTCTATGAGGCGTTGCAGATTAGAGCTGCTGGAGGTATTCTTTTGTGAAGCGTTGCGTCTTCATTATTTTGGTCGGTCGGCTCTGATATGTGACTCCGGGTAGCATAGGGTGGCCGTTTGTGATGGTTTTGTATATCTGATGATATATTTTGGTTGTACAGTTATAACTTGATGTATGACAGCCAAGTTTATATGTATATGTGTTATTCAGATTTTAGATCTTTCCGCTTTAATTCTAATTTCTGAAAAGTGGGTGTAAGGAACGAAGTTTCCTCTGTATGATTGTTACCCCATGTTGCATATCTAAATGAGCAGGTGTTGCATGTTATGTGTATGTTTGGCTTCTTTGATGTGATTCCCCCTTTCTATGCCATGATGTTTCAAATATACTCTGATCAATTTTCGAATTTTCTTTTTACCGCTTTAATTGCGTGTTAATTGGGGGTATAGTTTGGGGGCGTCACACTTCCCATGTTTGTAATAATCAGGTTGATTTCCTAAAAACATAAAATAAAATAAAAAATTTGCATTCATCATTTGCATACATGCAGTTCCCTAAACACATACTCATTTGTCCTTCTGTCCTTATGCCAGTCAGCTAATTTTCTGGCATTCGTACCAAGTTTGAGGTAGTTACTGAAGGAACATGGAGAGAACAAAAGATGATGATCTCATGTCAGGCTTTACAGTGATGACCAATCCGATGTATGATTCTCCTCTGGACGATGATGTTCCACAAGTGGATGTTCCTACTCGATCCCGACTTGTGCAAAATGATCTGGTTGGTCAAGTTGTTGAAAAAGATTCTTGATTTTCGAGGTATATGCCAAATCCTCAGAATGTCCACCCTGTGACAGAGATGATAGATCTTAAAGTTGTGGAAATGAAAGAAGGACTTCGTGATCTCAGTGAGGAATTGAAAATGTTGACAAGACCCAATGCATCTAGTTTTAAGGCTCATGACTTGTGCCTGGTTCTGGATGTGGTTATTCCTCCGAAGTTCAAAATGCCAGTCTTTGAAATATACAAGGGAGTTAGATGTCCAAGGAACCATTTGACGATGTTCTATCGAAAGATGACCACTCATATCAACAACGATTTGCTGATGATTTACTACTTTCAAGAAAGTTTATATGGAGGATCTTTGATGTGGTATACGAAACTGAAAAGGGACCATATTCAATCTTGGGAAGACCTGGCTGATGCTTTTGTAAAACAATATGACTACAATTTTGACATGGCTCCAGATAGTGATGAATTGATGAGTATGAGTCAGAAGGACATCGAATCCTTCAGAGAGTATGCACAAATGTGAAAAGAATTAGCAGCTCAAGTTCATCCACCACTCTTAGAGAAAGAACTGGCTAAAATGTTTCTAAGAACACTATCAGACTCTTATTATGTCAGGATGGTAGGCGTTGTGCCTCTAGAGTTCTCCAAAATTGTTGAAGTCGGAATAAACCTCGAGAATACATTTAAATGTGGAAGGATCCGAGATGTTCCAGATGACCATGCAAGTGAAGAGAAATTTGTATGTGATTCCTAAGAGGAAGAAAATGTTGAATTTGATTCCATTCATGATTCTCCTCAGATTCTGCAAGCTCCAGTTCTGGTGCCGTATCACCAACATCAGAATCATTTCCAGAAGCAGCAGAGACCTCTGAATAATTCAGGAAGAGAGACTCATCAGTTTGATTCAATTCCAATGACTTACAGTCAATTGTGGGTTTATTTTGCCCGAAACTCGATGATGACACCTAGAAAAACCAGAGCCATGAAGTCTCGCCCTCCTTGGTACAACCCAAATACTAGTTGTTAATTTCATGATGGAGTAATGGGGCATCCAATTGAGGAGTGCAAGGTTTTTCAGGAAAAGGTTCAAGAAATGATTGACGATGAGGTGTTGACCTTCAAGGAAGGAAGCGCATTTGTGAATGGAACGCCTTTATACTGAGATTAGTAGAGTGACCCGCAGTTGTTATATGTTTGCTTCTGTGTCTCCCAAGAAAGTTGATAATGTTCTTTCAAGCTCAAACTGACACAGTTTCCTCAGATTTTTAGTTCATATACTACATTTTCATTTGTAATCTTTTATGATTATTATTGCTTTGTTTGCATGTAGAACTTGTTTGTTTTGAATATTAATCTTAATGCAATGAGTATGTTTATCTTAAAGTGATCCATTCGCATTCGCTCGTAATTTGTTTTCTGCATTTGCAATACCAACTTCTTGTTTAAACTCTTAGAGGGAGGATGATGAAGTAAAACCCCAAAATTTCTGGTTGTGTGCTTTTGAATAAGACCCTGCTGATGATGTAAGGCATTGTTTCAATTTCCCAAACACCAGAGATATAAGGAAGATAATCCCTTGTTAACCCCTTTGAGTCTTGAAGTAGGAGTTTCTTTTCTAAATGAAAAAATCCTCACATTTAACCTTGGGGCAGGGTAGTCTTCAGTTAATTTGACTAAGTGTCCAAAATTCAAAAGGAGTGTGCGTCTAAGGAAACCACAATGGTTATTCCTCATCCATGAAGGAAAGAGAACTTCATAACCCTTTCAGATAAGCCAGTGTCACATGATTTATTCAAAAAGAAAAAATGAAAAAAGGAAAAGCCCGCTAAGTCGAAAACTTCAAAACAAGCGACTTAGGCAAAAATTGGGGCATCCCGCTGGACATCAAAAATTCAAAAAAATCAGTCCAGACAAAAGTTAGGGAAAAATAAAAAGAATGAAAATGTGAAAAGCAAGAATAAAAGAAAAATCTTCATCCAAAGAACAAATATGTGTGACTACAAGTCGAAAGAAGATAAAGGTGATTGTTATTCCCAAATAACCTCATGTGTTCTTAAACCATCAGTTTTGTCCTTTTGAGAGATGAACATTTGTGTCAAATTAGCTGAATGTAGGACTGAAGAACATCACGGAGAATGGGTGGGTACAAAGGATTTTGAGCCTAAAAATCCTTTTTTCTGAAAATCGTGAACCAGGCCCAGTTATAACCCTCAAAAAACCTAATTGAAGTAGGGTTTATTTTGAAAGCGTACTCCAAACGAGATAGAGTTCCTGACTCCCATGAGTTGTGCTAAAAGATCTCTGTTGGTATTGCATGTGCATTCAAAAATCAATGTCGTATCTAAACTAGTGATTCATTCACAAGGTTTTGTGACATTTTTTCAGTAAAAACTTCAAGATTAACATGTTTGTTGCATTAGAACTGTCATTCTCAGAATTAAAATTTTCTGCTTGCATACATTTGTTTGATATCATGGAAGTTTACATTTAAGCATCAGTGATGAGCTTAATCTTTTGAGGCCTGAAACTCTGATGAGCAATTGGAAAATCATTTCAAGAATGATCCTATCCAGGGGCATGTTGCCTGAAGGCTTTGTTGAGTATGAGCAAACTTGTTTTCCCAGTTGATGCTTTCACATGGGGCAAAGCTGGAAGACTCTATTGATTGAAGAGTGTGCCAAGTTCAGTAAATTTGGGGCAGTTACGTCAAAATTTGGTGAATCTCTCTAAGATTTTGAAGACACTGGGACATATTATCTCAAGTCGTTATGGTACAAAGTTTCCTTTTGGTGTAAAATCCTTTGTAGACCATGCAATCTGGGGCAAAAGTTAAATGGTGAATTCAACGCACCTAAGCAGATTTGTTCTTGTGGATGTAATCAAGTTGTTAATCAGATGATGGATTCCCTCAAGATTGTTGTGAGGTGTTGGACTCTTGAAATGCATTATTCCCCAATTGAGCGCCAGTTTGGGTGTTTCCCGTCTAAGTACTATTTTGGGTATTCCTCCGGCTAAGTCTTGATTCAGATTTCCCCAACCGAGTATGATTCTATTCTCCCGCCAGGTTATGATCAACCATTTGTGAAGCTTTGGGGTGATGTTTCCCCTTGATGTGGAATCCTCGCACAGAGTTTTACCTCTCGTTGTGATTGCTTTGATCACTTCCCAAGCAAAGAATAACGTTGACTTCATATTCCCCCAATTGGTTGATATCCCCATTAGGGTTTGCTTTATATGTACTCCTTGACAGGATCTCTTTTGGTATGTCTATCTTGTTGAGATTAGCCGAGTATTCAGCTGAGCTGTGGTGTTTATTCATCCTCTGTTCATCCGTGTGTCTGTTTCGTCAGCACATTCATACGCATATTTATGCACGTGCATAATTTGCTCTGTGTGTAGCAGCATGTGTTTTACATTGTGCATTTTTACATTATTTTAGTGCTTCCCGGCTCTCTGGTATTGTTGTCCTTCGTAGAGTGCGTGTGTGTGTGTGTGTCATCTCTCTAATAGAGTGTCGACCTTAAGCAAAAAGTGTTTATCCTTTCTAATTTTCCACTGAGTTTTTTCCTCGTGGAAGATTTTATTTCAGCTTTCCTTTCCAGCTCATTATCTGGATGGAACCAATCCCCAGTTGAGTTATTTCCTTGAGGTGTTTGACCGTTTCTCTCCAGTTTCTTCCTGGATTGAACTTTGGTCTCCGATGGTGACTACTTTGAAACTCTCTAGGCTGTGCAACCTAGATGATTTGGAGTGCATTTATTTTGCACCTTTGAGGATTTTGTATTCCTCAGCAGACTATCTTTTTATGGCTACCATTAGAAGATGAAGATTTTGTTTCCTCCAGCAGTGTTGTTGCAACACTCTTTTGGAATCCATTGAATGACAACAAGCAGCATCCTCTTTATTTGAGAAACTTGTGTGTCTCCAGTTATCAGACGTTATCTTTTCCATCAAATGGTATCTCTCAGGTTGTGCCTGTCAGAGAAGTTTGTTGTGAATTTCCAACAGATGGTTGTCTCTTTATTTGAGAAGTCTGTTGTGTGATCTAACTTGTCCATATCTCCTATGAAGACCCCTGGTAGATTTATTGATTCCTAGTTCCTGGCAAGTCTCGGCAGAAAATTTCTAGTTGACCTCGGCAGAAGGTATTTTCTTTCCAAGAATCTCGGCAGTAGATTTCTTGGATATTTTCAAAAGATTTCCAGCAAACCTCGGCAAAAGGTGACTTTATTTCAGATTTCTTTGGTTGATCTCGGAAGTAGATTCTCCAGTGAGTTTTAAAATAGAATTTGCAACAAGCCTCGACAGAAGGTATTTTCTTTCCAAGAATCTCGGCAGTAGATTTCTCGGATAATTTCAAAAAAGGATTACAACAACCTCGTCAGAAGGTATTTTCTTTTTAGGATCTCGACAGTAGAATCCTTAAAAGATCTTTCAGCGGAGCCTCGACAGCAGGCATGTTCTTGATTAATCCTCGGCAGTAGTAATTACATGTGAAATCTAGGTAGAAGGCGTTTCATTTGAAGGTTCGCTGGTTGATCTTGGCAATAGCTTCCCCAGTAAATTTTTGATGGTTGACACATTTCTCAGAAAAAAATCTTGGTAGAAAGTATTCCCAAATGAAGTCCTAAGTCTCAACAGTAGTCTCCTCCAGTTGATATCTTTTAAAATCCACGCAGTGGACCTTGTTCAGTAGGTCATCCTAGTGGAATTTGTTAATAGATCTCGTTCAAAGCTCTCTGAGTTTATTACCTTTGTTGTCGAGTTTATTACCTTTGTTTTGGGTAGTATTTCTCGTTATCTTTTGGTCAGTTACCTTACGTTGCCACGTTCAGTGGGTAGTTGATGACCTTTCTCTTGAGTTTATTATCTGTATTAGTCTACCTTTAACGGTAGATGATATTTCTCCTTACTTTGGTTGATTATCCTATGTTTAATATATCACTTGCGTGATAGTCGATAATCCTTCCCCAGCAACAATTTTGTTTTAATCTCTAGGTTGTGAAATCTAGATTGAGAGTGCATTTATTTTGCACCTTTGAGGATTCTGCGCTGTTCAGCTGAAACCTGCGTATAATTCCCCTATTAGAAGGCTCAATAATGTTTCGTGCCATTCCTTTATTTGAGAAGCCTGAGGCGATGCAGTTAATACCTTTTGCCACTCTGATGAATGGTAAGTCTCTTCTGTTAGACGGGACAGTTCGTTGTTGAGATTTTGTTACTCCGATGAATGGTAAGTCTCTTCGGTTAGACGAGACAGTTCGTTGTTGAGATTTTTGCTACTCCGATGAATGGTAAGCCTCTTCGGTTAGACGGGATAGTTCGTTGTTGAGATTTTGTTACTCCGATGAATGGTAAGTCTCTTCGGTTAGACGGGACAGTTCGTTGTTGAGATTTTGTTACTCCGATGAATGGTAAGTATCTTCGGTTAGACGGGACAGTTCGTTGTTGAGATTTTTGTTACTCTGATGAATTGTAAGTCTCTTTGGCTAGACGAGACAGTTTGTTGTTGAGATTTGGTTACTCCGATGAATGGTAAGTCTCTTCGGCTAGATGGGACAGTTCGTTGTTGAGATTTTGTTACTCTGATGAATAGTAAGTCTCTTCGGTTAGACGGGACAGTTCGTTGTTGAGGTTTTGTGCTCCGATGGATGGTTAGTCTCTTCGGTATGCTAGAGATAGTTCATTGTTGAGGTATTGATTTTCCCCAGTGGAGCCTTGCTATGTTAAGTCTTACCTGTTGAGATATATCCTTGTTGTGTTATGGTTTATTTCCATATACAGTTACCCCCAGTTTGAATCTTTTCCTTAGCTGAGTCCCAGTAGTTGTGTGGCATATTCCCCGGCTAGTTGGTGGTCTCCAGTGATGTGTTTCCCCGGTGGAGTTTCATTCTCCCGTTCTTCATTTTGTTGATCTTTTGTGGTGCTATTCTCCCCACAGTGGTTTTGTGTCTGCATATCATTTACATGATCATATCATTTTGTGGTCTCTTAGGGCCAAAATTTGGGTTTATTGTTTCTATCCTGTCGAGACAAAGATGCCCATCTTCGTATCTCCGGATAGAAGAAAATTAAATAGAGGGAGCTGTAATACCATAATTTTTACCCCTAAGATCCCACATGTCTTTTTACATCTCATACCACAAAAAAGATCACAAGCTTTGGTTCTTTGCCCTCCTCTGAAGGTTTATTCTTGGGTGAGATCGCCAAGCACCCCTTTTCTTTTGTTTGCTTGATGTTTTTTTATATTTACTAACCATTAATCAAAATCCGAAAATATTTTATTTTCTTTCACTAACATTTTCAGGGAAAGAACAGGTTAAAAATACCAAAACAACAGCCCCGCAACTCGAATGGATTTCATCTGTACAACGTCGAAGTTGATCCATAATCATGTCAGATTTTATCCGATCAAGGATTCCTCAAGTTTTAGTTGATTATTTTCCAAGGAACTCCAAGGTTCATGTGTTTATCTCCATGCCTTCTTTGACGAGCAAAAGAATCGAGTCGAACCACATTAGTGTACTAAAAAGGGCATTTTTTCAAAATTTACACTGAGCAACCGGTTACCCTATAGTGAGTAACCGGTTACCCTCGTGAAAATTTGAAAAATGGCAGCAATTTTAAATTCAGCAATTGGCACCAATTTTCATCATTTTGATCACATGTGGAATATTCTAGACCATCACATTTTAATTCCCTACATCATCATAATTAATTCCTACCATGTACCTCAACTAATCACCACTGTTTTGATAATTTCCCTCCAAATTCAAATTCCAAGCCTAATTTTCATTTCCAAACCAAATTCCAAACCACCAAATTTTCCAAGCCTAAATTCTATAAATAGAGGCTTCATTTCATTCATTTCACAAGCTTTTGATAGCCAACAAACCTCTTGCAAATTCTATCCCCAACCACAAATTTCACTCAAAGCTCACTTTTCTTCTTTTGAAAGTTAACAATAATTCACATTGAATCTTGTTCAACTTTGAGCTAAACCTTCATCCAAACTAGTTTTCTTCATCAATTCTCATAGATCAAGGCTTTGGTGTTTGGATCTTGAAGCAATTTGAAGGAATTTTCAGATTTGAAGTGGTAATTCATCTTTCACCATTGTTGAAGCTCCATCTTTTTCTTCCATAATGTAGATCTTTGGAGATCTTTGTTACTTGATCTTTTGGATCTTGTAATTGTGTTTATTTGTTGGTTTTTGCTGTTGTTTTACTTAAAATTTCGTGCAATTTCAGTTTCATGAACATAAGGTGTTTGTACAAAGGTTTGAAAGATGATCATGCTGAATTTTGCACATATTTTTGGCTCTGCGCGCAGAGTAACCGGTTATCATCTGGTGAGTAACCGGTTACTCTGAGTCAGAATGCAGTTTTTACCTTGTTTTTGGGGCGGTTTTGGTTTTTCTTCCTCCTTCTTCCCCTTTCTTCTTGTTTTAGCCTTGAAATGCATTGTTGAGATTAATTTCTCTTCAATTTTAGTGGACTTTGGAAATGGTTGAAGTAATTAAACATTCATTAGTTCAAATCTATCTTTTAATGAATTGTTGAATTCATTTGAGGTGCTATGAATTAGTTATATGTTTTCACACTTAAACCTATCAATTAAAGGTAATTGAACTTGAAGATGAAAGGATCTTGAAAGTGTAATTCAATTTGGCTTTCTCTTCATCTATTTCTTTTTATTTTGATCGATGAAAGTCTTATGGATTTTAGAATTTCTTTGTTGAATTCTTGATCAAGACTAGATCGTTACCTATTTTCTTTTCGTGCGGTATTGCTTTCAGATAACGATCTACATATCGTTCATCTAGCATACATTAGCACAAAGATCACTATTGACCGGCCTCATTGTAGGGTAATTACTACGTAAATTACTCGGCGATTGCTTAACATAGCGCTACATTTGCCCCTCTTTATCCAATTCGGAACTTGATCTTTCGTGGTCCGGACCTTGATTGGTCGCGTAGACCCAATGTTGGTTAATCTTTTGTATTAGGTTCGAAATCTTTGAAACTTGGCGTTGTAGAGGCTTTGGTTCTACCAATCTTCTATCAAGTCTTCATTAACCTTGAGCTAAGTACATTGTTTAATCACTGTAGTTCAAGAAGCGAAACGGAATAATCGGTGAGGGCTTATGGCACTAGAGCCTTGTGCTACTAATTACTAACTTCTAACTTTATGTTTCCTTGTCGCTCCCTATCTCTCTTTATTTTTTTTATTTCTTATTATCATATATCATATCATGTTTATGTTTATGTTATTTTTCTTTTGTCCACTTGGACCATATTAACTTGTGTTATTGTTTTTCTCTTGTCCATTTGGACTCAAAAACATTAATAATGGATTAAACCACTAAAAGACTTGTGCTCTTAATGTAGTCTATGGCCACTATCCCTTGCATTGGAGGATCTTCTTGGCTTGATTATGGACTTATGGACTTAGACTTAGGACTCTTTCCCTTGTGCTTTGGATCATTATGGAGTTTGGTATCCTAGCCTTTATTTGGCTTGGTTATTGGCTCAAGAGGATGGAATTCTTTTCTTATTATGCTTTGAAGAGTGCCTCCATGTGGTTAGATATTTCTTACCCAGGCTTTTATTTTATGCACTAGGATAGTAACTTCTTCTCCACCCATTCTTCAATTTTCAAAACTTTCTCCCTTTTTTCAAAACTTTCTTGATTTCAAACTATCACCTCTTTCATAATCAAACCTTGACTTTGTCAAGTGATTTTACTCTTTTCTTTTCATTTCTTAATAAATGCTAAACTACATAAGCATATTGACATTTTTTTAAAAGACTTTAAAAAACACCAAACTCATCAATCTTTTTGTGCCTTATGAACTTTTCCTTTAAAACTTTTTTTCATAAGTTTAGACATGATTCATTTCTTTAAGCGGAATCATTCGCTTGAAAATGACGACTTGTCTTTACACTTAAAATCAACAAAAACAAACAAATTTCATTCTTAGTACCATGAACTACGAGGTTTTGATCATACATTGCACTTCGTGGGTACGTAGGCATGAGACGATAAGTCTCTCCAAACACAAAAAACTTAAAAAATATTTATCTTCTCATCCCTCCCAATTTCTTTTCAAACAAACCATTTTCAAACCAAAAAGCGGTAGATATTTCAAAGGGTTCCTATAGAGTACTATAGACGTTTTGGGTGATAATACCTTCCCTTTACAAAACCAACCCCCCTTACCCATTCTGTGTTTGTTCTTGTTTTTTTTAGAATTCCTTAGGTTTTGTTCGCTCCATTTCCTTTCCTTTTTTGGGATAAAATAAAAGTGCGGTGGCGACTCTTGTTTTTTTTAGTTAAGTTAATCAATAGCTTACACTCACAAATTTCCCCGCTACAACTTCGAAACAGAAATCATCTCAGGAATCTCGACGGTTTTCCAATTGTCGAAATTAGGCATTTCTTTTTTTCCTCTTCCATTACAGCCACTTGATTCTTATCCTGGAACCCAATACTATGAAAATTATCTTCTAATCCTTCATTACCCGGTTTGTAACCCAACCCGAACAAACCCTTCTCCTCAGGTGACTCCCATTGTTTGCCCCAGTTTGTTATGTCTCTCTTCTTAATAAGGAATTCATCTTCCATCTCTTCCATGGCGTTGACTGTTGCCCCAATGTGCCCCAGTAATGCATTATCTCCCAGATTTGGACCTTCAGGGTCTACAACACTGACATTATTTTTCTTTGAATGGTTTCTGGAATAACTTTTATTGTTATGTTGATCAGAGGATGACTTCCCAATCTTTCCAGCCCTTAACCCGTCCTCAATCCTCTCTCCAATGATAACCAAATTAGCAAATCCAGTTGAGACTGACCCAATCATCTTCTTGTAGTACGTTCCTTGTAGGGTACCCACAAACATATCCACAAGTTCACTTTCCAATAATGGAGGTTGCACACGAGAAGCTAGTTCCCTCCATCTTTGGGCATATTCTATGAAGGACTCATTCCCTTTTTGAGACATGTTCTGCAAATGCGTGCGGTTAGGAGCCATGTCCACGTTGTATTGGTATTGCCTTAAGAAGGCCATAGCAAGATCTTCCCAGGTTTTGATATGAACCCTTTCTAGATTCACGTACCAATCTAAGGATGCCCCACTTAAACTATCCTGAAAGGTATGCATCATTAACTTCTCATTAGCGAAATAGGCAGCCCTTTTTCGAACAAACATCCTAAGGTGATTCTTAGGACAACTGACACCCTTGTATTTCTCGAAGTCCGGAGCCTTGAATTTGGGAGGTATGACCACACCAGGTACTAAGCATATTTCCAAAGCATCCACTCCAAAGATATTGAATCCCTCCACGACCTTCAACCTTTCCTCAAGTGTTTTGTACTTATCGTCAGCCCCCCTCCTTTCCATAACAGTGGTTCCTTTATTTTCGATGGCCACTTGTCTTGGATTTTCACCCTCGTATTGGAGGTTCCAATCTGCGTAATTCTCACGTGGAATAGGTATATAAGTAGTACGAGGTGCCCCATTGGAAATATGTGGAGAGACGGTTCCCTCGAGAGGTTGGTTAACAGTTTTTTGCTTAGCAGTTTCGTCCTCCTCACGTTCCAGATCATGGACAAACCCTAGTAGAGGGTTATTGTCCTCAACATGGGGGGTATGAGTAGGAACCTTCCTTTGATGACTTGACTCGGTTCCTCTGGCTATCAAATTCTTGATGGCAAGTGTCAGTTGATCAATCTTGCTTTTCATACCGTCCACGTTCTCCTTAACAGTATCCATTTCTCCTCTTAGAGTGACGAGATCCTACTCCAACTGATCTATATGTTAGACGATGGCTATGGATCTAGAAGGGGGGTTGAATAGATCCCTTGAGTTTTACACGCAAATGGTTTCGAAAATTTAGTTTTAAAAAAATTGTTTAACGGAAGCTACCACTGAATAGAACGTCTACAACGAACCTTCTACTAAAAGGATCGGATATGCACGAATATATCGAGAATGAGTATGGAAGAGAAAAATTCAGTTTGATTACTACACTTAAAAACGCAGTCAACAAAATATCGCTTGCTTGATGTTTAATCCAAACCAATGAGGTAAAATGATAAGCAACTAAAAGCAATGTGTTCGATTTTGCTTTGAAACAAATTATCAAACACCTAGTGAGCATAAAACACACTAAGTGCAAAATTTCTATGGAATGTAATATAGAGCTGCTCCAAGATACAATTCAAGGAATTGTATCGATTTAACAAATAGATTCTCAGCTCGAAATTACACTACGACAGAAATTTTGATAAATTGCGACTTCACAAATTCGAACAAACTGAAATGTAAAAGAGTTAAGGGAAAGAGAGAACAAACGAGATTTGATTAGGCAGTTCCACAATCGTCCTCGCTTTGGGTACCTCTGCCCCCAATTCCACAATTGGAATTGAGATATATATATATATATATATATATATATATATATATATATATATATATGTAGCTGTTGTAAATTGTTTATTACAAGAGAAAACTATGAACATCCAAACCCTCGAACGTCTTCGATCGTTGATGCAGACTTTTCTCTCCCCTTGATTCAAGATGAATCAAGTCCTTCGAATATGGTTGATCCAATTACCGTCCCACGCTACTAAACTGAAAGATGCCTCCATTCTTCGGTTACCTTCACTCGATCAATAAAGATTCGAACCCAAACCTCTCTTCTATGATCCTCTGATTACAGCTACTAAACCGAACAATTGCGCCAATTTCCGGTTACCTTCGCCCAGCCGAATCCCTGTAGAACGAGACAGTTTGTACAAAAACCCCTAAAATCTATCTGATTCTTGGAGGACAAAACCAACTGGTTTGATTCAAGAAACACCTTTCAAACTCTCAACCCATAAGATGAAGATCACACTTCCTAAATTCTGAACGTTATCGCTTAGATCAATGGGCGACACAAACAAAGATGATTATATGTGATTGTTTGTTTACTCAATGAAGGAGATGAAGATGAAGAGAGAAATGGCATATATTTTTCACGTTTCTTGTTTTTTTTTTTTTTTGAATAATGAGATGACCAAAACTATTTATAGGAAAATAAAATGACCCATACAAAATAATAACAGAAATAACAGAAGAAAAAAATTAAGTGAAAAACACTGATTCAGGAAATCATGCGTCGACCTACAACCCCCATGCGTCGACGCATAGATGCAAATTTTTGTGTCATTTAAGTTATGCACTTTCCCGCAGGTTTTTCTAGGTTAGCGCATGAACTGGGAGGTTTGCGCATGAACTGGGAGGGTCAGCGCATGAACTGCATTTTTTCAGGAAATTCAATTTTCTACGCATTTTCACCCGACCAAGTTCAGAAACACATACTAGACACTACTAAAATGATAATGGACATTTATTTATGGGAAAGACAAGGTCATATGCATCTAGACACATGAACGATAATGATTAGACGCAATATGCCCGACACGTGAAGTGATACTGCTCAAATTACAATCTAATTTCTCATATATTTGTTGACATCATTAAAACAAAGTAGATAGGAGAATATCCCTCACACCATAGCTTTCCTTCGGTACGCTCGAGTGCGAGGTCGGGAAGTCAGATTGTTATGCTCAATGACTCTGAGACAAAGTTTGTAAAAGAAAATGATATTTTCTTTATTCGTTTTTCCTTTTTTTTTTGTATGCATGTTGATGCATGGATGTATGAATATGCATGATGTATGCTAAAAAACATTTTTTAGGGGAATTCCAAAATCCATTGTAAAAGTGTTAGAGATGAATATATTTAAAGAAAAAACCCATACACATAGCATAAAGTAACACTTCCTTTATTAAAATTTCAATCCATAGGTTCCCATTTGGGAATATCCTAAAACAATGCCAATAAGCATAATCCAATTAACTTCTAAACTTAGAAACACAAAGATAAATCCTTGGGAATAGTCCAAATCCGAAATAAACACTCCTAAGCTTAAGAAAGTATAAAACAAATAGGTGTATCCATGACCTTCTTCCAATGAGCCCTGAACTCCTCCAAGCATCCTCTCTTTAGCCCTTTGCACATCCCTATCCTGCTTGTAATGAGATAATAGATCTTCAACAGGTACAGCTAAGTCCTTAGGCTTGACTTTTTTTTGCCCCTATGCCCTTGTAAGGTTTTTCCCTCTCCTTGTAAATCCAAGTATAGTCCAAATTGTTCTAGCGTAGGAGCTAGTTGAAAATCCTTGAAGAGGAAGTCACATAGAGGAGGATCATAAAATTGTGCAAAAGCAATTGTGGCCTCTACCTTCATAGGGATCCCTAAGAGATCGAGGATCCTTCCATACTTGTGTAGGAACATTCTTTAAGCTGATTCTGGAATTGAGTCTTGAAGAACTTTGAGACTTTGCAAATTATTACTTAGTGTTTTGGTGTGTACGGTTGTCCTTTTGTTTGAATCCATCTTCTCAATGTTCCTACAAAAAATTTTGAAATTCCCACAAAAAATGAATATATGCAAAAATGTTTTTAAATGCACGATGACATGGACATTTTTATTTTTGATTAAATGTTTTTATTTGGTTAGGGTAAGGTGAAATGCAAGCATGACCTTAACTAGTTAGGCTCCCTACAATGGTTTAGATTTAAGTCTTTCTACCTAATCCCCTCACATGTAAGATATACGGTTTTTGCTTTTTGTCATGATATCCCTAGAATTAGACTATACCCTCGTTTTATCATGAGAAGGATCAAGCCTTCCTACGGTAAAACTTTGGGATAAGTCTCGTTTAGGGAGACCCTAGTAACGACCCTTGAGGGTTGAATACTTGGGGGTATCCATGAGTTGATAGGGTATATTAAAGGCCCTCAGAATTTTGGACCACACCTAAATCATAATCTATGTTAAGGGCTAGCCTTACCATGAAGACAACTTTGGGGGGTCTATCTGAGTGTGGCATCAATGCATTGTCGGGATGTTACATCCCTCCAATAACATTTCCGTTGCACGTCCTAACTTAGGGTATCCTCGAAGCTGGGGTTTTAGCTTACACACAAATATTAATTCCCAACCAATGATATGATGACAATATATAATAAACATGAATAAATATATATAATAAATATAATATAATTATAAAGTAAATAATAATCATGAAAGATATATATATATATATATATATATATATATATATATATATATATATATATATATATGGAAAAAATAGTAACAAAACAAGACAAGCAATCAATAACCCTAAAACCCAAGGTTAGGATGGACTCTCTTTTTAGGGAAGTATAAGAACTCCCCAGAAGAGTCGCCAGCTGTCGCGGCTGGCAAAAATATAGAGTCACCATCATCCTTTATTCGTCCTAAGGGACAGGAAAATAATGATAAAACCTAAATCCTAAGGGAGAGACGCTAAGGCTCGGGAGTCGGTTAAGCGAGAGGAAGGTGTTAGGCACCCCTCACTTCCATTGTACTCAATGGGATCCTCCTTAAGTTCTAGGGTATTTGCTTGTTATTTGAATGTTTGACTGTTTATTTTATTTACAAAAAAAATCCTATTATTATACAAAGAAGAAGAGGGGACCCTAAGTTTTTTTATTATTATTGTACTCGCTAGGGTTTATAACCCTATGCCTACGTACCTCCAAATTTGAAGGATCAGAGTATCCGAAGTTCACCTCCCCTATCCCCTATTCCTATTCCTATTCCTATTTCCATTCCTAATCCTAATTTGAATCCTAATTTATACTCTTGAATAAAGAGTTCTATCCCAAGTCGTTATCCATTATTTATACTCTCGGATATCAAGAGTTTTATCCCAAATCCTAATCCTTTATTTATACTCTCGGATATCAAAAGTTTTATCTCATTTCCTTAATCCATTTACTTATACTCTCGGATATCAAGAGTTTTATCCCTATTCCTAATCCATTTATTTATACTCTCGAATAACAAGAGTTCTATCACAATTCCTAATCCATTTATTTATACTCTCGAATATCAAGAGTATTATCCCCATTCCTAATCCATTTATTTATACTCTCGGATATCAAGAGTTCTATCCCAAAAATCCTAATCCATTTATTTATACTCTCGGATATCAAGAGTTCTTTCCCAAAAATCCTAATCCATTTATTTATACTCTCGGATATTAAGAGTTCTATCCCAAAAATCCTAATCCATTTGTTTATACTCTCGGATATCAAGAGTTTTATCCCATTTCCTTATGATTTATCCCAGATCCTTGTTAGCTATCCATAATCGTAATTAGCTCTTTATAAATATCCTTTGGTCTTTTGAAAAAGAAGCATAATAAAGTTTGCAAAATAGGAAAAATTATAATTATAATTTAGTATTTATTTATGAATTAATCAATCATTGCTTATAAAAAAATCCTAATATCTATCCCTCACCATTATTCCAAAAAGATGCCATTATCCCCATTATATAAAAAAACAAATGTAACTCATATTTTACAAATCCTAAAACATTTAAAAGATAACCCAAATTATTAATTTTTCCCATGTAAAAGTCCCAAAAATAAATTGTGACAAAAATTCCACTTTTCTCAAATATTAATTCCCAAAAGAAACTTATTTCTTAAAAAAGAAATTTATTCCTATATATTCATAAAAAACCCAAAACATATTAATTCCAAAATCCATATTAATTTTTAAAATAAGATTTACTCCAATAATAAAATATTCATTTTATTGTCAAGAACCCTGATAATTTATTAACTTAAAAGTTTAAATCCCAAATCCTAAAAAAATAATAAAGATTTTTATTATTTTTTGTCTAAATCTGGTGGGGGTGTATATCATGTTAAAGTAGCACTTGGGCTTCCAAAAGGAGTGTAAATAGCAATGGGCGTGAAACCCATTAACAAGAAAACCCATATGAACAGAGTAGTTTTAAGATGTTTAAAGACTGATCATTGTTTTTAATCATTTTATTCTATTTGTTTAGAAATAATATTTTCTTAAAAAAAGATTCATGGAATATTCACATGTGAATTTTAAAAAAGTGATTATATATATATATATATATATATATATATATATATATATATATATATATATATATATATATATATATATTTATAATTTTTCTTTTACAAAGAAAATTGACTTTTTTTACGCGTCTTATGACATTAGTTTAATTAAAAGGTTAATAATTTTTATTTGAATTGATTAGAAAATAATCCTAAGTATCATAAAACTCAAGCAATAAACCATCCAATCAAACAATAAATCCAAGCAATAAATCCGATCATAAAATAAACCCAAGCAATAAACTCAATCATCAACAATAGAGCAAAATTCGATAATAACAAGGAGATAAATATAACCGGAAGACCAACCTACAGAGAGGAGGATTTCTCTGGTTTAATTCCAGCTATAACTTTTCTTTTTCCCCTTTCTCATTCCTTCGTTTTCTATGATTTAATTTCAGCTACAGCTTCTCTTTGCTCCTTTCTCCTTCTTTCGCTTTCTATTACTTTACACCTTTCTCCTTCTTTTGATTTCTACTGCTTTCCACCAATAGGTATTTTTTAAGTTGTTGTTGTTCTTCAATGTGAAGAACAACAACTTTTGGGGTTGTGAATATGTAAATTGTGGGTGCCTCAAAAAGTATGAAAATAAGTCCTATTTATAGATAAAATTATATCAAAGACAATTAAATGTGATTGAATCAATCTGGAAAGATTTTAATTTGATTGATAATTGATATGAATCCCATTTAATCCAATTATAAAAAAGATTTGTTTTTTATTTATTTTTATTATTTTTTGAGATTTTTTCCATAAAAAAATTGATTTTAATGAAAAAATCATATTTTCAAAAATTCATTAAATAAAAATACGAAAATTAAAAATTAAATATTAAAAAATAAGATTTTTGTGATTTTTATTTAAAAAAAATAAAATAAAAAAAAGTTAGTAATAAAGGAAAAACAAATAAAACATTAAAAGTGAGGAATGTGGGATTCGAACTCACAACCTCTCACACTTATAGCCCTTATACCCCTCTTTATACTAATTGTGCCATTTTACTTATTCAAAATAAAGTGGCACTAGAAATCATATAAAACGGGTCAAAATTTAGGGTACGACATTCCTAGTTAACACATTGTATACATTACATGCCCAAAATACAAAGTACTAAAAGTCTATGACATAATATATACAAGATGTCCCAATACACTAAGATCTAGATCAATACAATGATCTCAAAATAAAACTCCAAAGCGGAAGCCATGCCATCCCAAAAAGCCAAGGAAAGTAAGGAAAATCAAACGACTTTATCCTTACCCTTCGCGGAACCTGTAGTACCAGTAATATAATCAACAAAATGAGGTGAGATATTAAATCTCAGTGAGTTCCCTATCTAATAGATTCTCTCGGCTTTACAAGGTTCTATCAATCCTAACTCAAGTCAAAGGGAAGGGAAATGACCTTGAGTTCACAATCTCACACTATATGGAAACATGTTCATGAGTTCATTAACTCAAAATATCACTAATCGATAACCTTTCCAAGGTATCCCCTATTCCCGTCCGCTTCTACGTCTAGAAGGCGACCCGAGTCATGGATCCTCGTACCTTACTTGGCATACGAAATGGATTCGGGATCATCGGCCTGTTAACCGTGAACCGTCACTTCTCATGGCCTGTTAACCATCTCAAGTCTCTTTACCATATAGGCTCCATTCGTACTACACGCGGAAATCAAACCTACTAAGTAATTATGCATACGTTCCAGAGGAGTCCGAGAGTCATGAAACTGCAACTCAAGGGAAACGGTTACAATTACGTGATCACTCACGCAAGCGTGATTGTATTCGACAATCACAATGCCACATTCGCCTTAAGGCCCTTTCGCCTTTTTACCTACACAAGGTTCACACATGTTCCATACTAGTGTTTCACTCTCTTCTAGACCATTACTCGTCTAGGATGCACATCTATACATCGAATGCCCGAGCATCGCCATCTAGAGTTTTCTATCAATTTCTAGTCACATTACTAGATTCGACTATAGTTCATATTAAGGTTTCCTCATTCTTCCTATTCCAATATTTTAAACATGCATATCTCTCACGCATGTTTAACAACAATAGGTTAGGCAATATATATTACAATTATACAATAAGCACATATAATAGATCAATCATACTTTATACACATTTTGGGTTTTCCTCCGATTATTTAATCGGGCATCAAAACCGATATTTTTCACTTCCATTGTGTAGAATATTTTCATAGCTTTCCATCGGTACCAAGAACACCTCGATCAGAAACACGGTTCGAAAGATATTAATTTTCAAAGATATTTTTCAAAACATAACAGTGGTAACCGGTTACCCTATAATGAGTAACCGGTTACGCATTCTCCCTGCGCAGACAGTGGCCAAAATTCAATTGGGTAACCGGTTGCCTCAGAATGAGTAACCAGTTACTCAGTTCATTTTCTGCGTAACAGAGTCATTTTTTCCTGCAAGTAATCGGTTACCCTAAAGTGAGTAACCGGTTACCACTGAGTCTGAGACCTAAAAACCTGTTATTTTCAGCATCAAAACCCAATGGAACATCAACAAACTTCATGGGAACACCAAGCAAGCATAATAGGTTCAGTATACACCTAACTCAATTATATTACCAGACTATTCTCACAATTTAACCGTTAGAAACATCGATTAACTCATTAAATCAAAATCCACCATTTTTACTCAAAGCTCTAACCTAAGTTCTTTACTTAGGGTTCTAACTAGAACTCACCAATGATCAAGATGATGAAGATGAAGAATATGTTGGGATGATTGATGAAGAAGAAATGATGATTCCAAGCTTTCCACTTCTTCTTCTAGGTTTTCTCTTCTTTTCCTCTTTTCCTCTTCCTTCTCTCTACTCTTTTCCAACTTCTAACTTTTGTTTCTAATTTTGCCCAAGTGTAGAAATGAAATGATATAGTGAAATATCATTAATTAGTAACACTACTAAATGTCCAAAAAGTCTCTATAGCATCAATTAATAAAACCTCAGAGTCCGATAATATTAATTTGATCTGCTCTGAGCTCAACAGTTACTCTAATTATCTTTGCAGATAATTTCTCAGAGTACACGAGAACTCAGTTGATCACAACTAATATTATCCAGAGAAAATTAAAATACGGGGTATTACACCTATGTTGAACCAGTAGGGCTTTCATCTTCAAGCGCCACCGACCGAAATCATTCACTCCAGTGAACTTTTCAATCTCATACTTTGTTCAAGGCATCTTCCTCCACGCTCACCGCACCAATTTGTTGTTAAAAATGACGTCTTTAAACAAAGTATTAATTGTTTCTTTATGATAAAGAAACACATAAAGGTTCGGATTAATAAGGAAAAACAAGAAGAACAACAAAAATTGGTTATAAGTGTTATTCTTTACTTTATCTTGAAATCAAATTATAAGTACTCAAGAAAAATAAATAACCCTCTCACCCTAATTAGAATTTGTCACACTTAAGATGAGAAACTAGTATGCTATTTATAATAAACGTAACATACTAAACTACTGAGCTTTTTTAAAATTATCCGTTAAAAGCTAACTTAGGGTACAAGCTAACTTAACAAATTGGATTCTTAACACAAGGCCCAATTCGACAACTAAATATTAGACCACAGTTCGACTACAGCATGTGGGTCTTTGACAACAATATGCGAGCAGACTTCGATGACATACTAAACCTCTGTCGACAAAACTAGAGTTTGATCTAATATCTCACACATTCATTTGACCATCCTCAATCCCTTGAATAAAAATTGAATACCATTAAATAAGTTTTAGCTTTTGATGATGATGTAGTTGAGTTACTGATGGCCCCTTAAATGGTGACAATTTAGATTTTGATTATCTAATAAATAAATGAAATAGGGATTTTTTTATCTACTCACAATAAGATTTATCTGATAATGCATATATTATCAAAGAAATAGGAGATTTCATTGTTTTCTCCTTTTTTATTGAATTGTATGATTTTTTAAATTTTTTATTGATGTCTGATACAGGGGCTTTGTTTGTTTTGTCATGGAGGGGTAGAGGTCAGTCGAAAGTTTATTCTCTTGTTCAAAGCAGCTTTGGTTAACGTAAAGGGTACACTTTGTTTTAACTTAATGGTTTTTCTACATTTGGATCCTATTTATTATTATAGGTTATTGCAGTGAGCTGATTTCTTTCATTTACAATACTCATTGTAGTTTATGGAGTTTGACATTCTCTCCTTTATTTTCAGATTCACTCTTTTAAAATTAAACTAGAATGGAATTATTCACCTATGATAATAAAAACTACATGCTTTGTCATTTTAATTTTGTAATGGTTTGTCATCCTATAAATGAATTGAATCTGAAATATAGTATGAAAACAATCAAACTATGATTTTAAACCTATAGTAAGAGTCTTGCTATTATTATCCATAGATAGCACATCCACGTCTAGTTTTTATATTCCTTCGTATTCAAATTAAGGGAGAATTTCAGATTGGCGCAGTTATTGGTTAGTACTAATTCTAACACTTCTCCTCATCCTATACTATAAATTATAAATATAAGAACGTAAGATAGTTATTTTTTCCCTTTAATTTGGTGCTAACTTTCACTTCAACACAAAACTTTTTGGATTACTCCACTTGTTCTATTTATAATTCTATCGTGGTTTTAAATTGCGGTTGCGGTTGCGTGTGTTGTGATTGCGGCCATTGCAGTTGCTGCGATGCGTATTGCGGTCATTGCGGCGTGAATTTTTATTAAAAGATAATTGAAATATACCATTGAAAAACTTTTGATGTTAATCTTTTACATTACAAATGAGATGTAAATTGAGTTTTTGGGTCTCAAACTTTGTGTTATGATGAAAATATGTGAAAAACATTGATAAAGTTGTTTGATTCAAATTCTAATGTAGTTGGATGCGTGATTTAAAATCACACCGCGATTGCGGTCGGATGTGGATGCGGTGACTACCGCATCCACAATATTGCAGCCACAATTGCGGTTGCGAACCACAATTTAAAACCATAAATTCTATGAATAATATGTTAATCTTTCCCCCTCTCTTCTGATTTTTTTGTTGTAACTGTTTTAATTATTAGTTTAATATAAGATAGCTGGATGTAATTAAAATCTAAATACGGTTTAAGATGCTGGTTATGTAAGAACTTAATCGATGTAATGGTTAATATTATGAACTTTTAAACTCATGTATTGTTTGGTTAATGACTAAGGTATTTTATGATTATGATCCCCTATTTTTCTTAAGAAACAACTCAATAAGGAACTCTCTAACTAGCCGAATGAAATGTGTGGTGTGATGTTGCAATATTACAAAAATGAGTGCTATATAATCTTGGCGTGAAATATACCATAATGATAAGGAAGTCGACTAACCATGGTTCATGTTCCTCCGCAACTGATGGTTTAAAGATATGGAGAAATAGTTGGGGGTTAACAAAACCTTATATTGTTCACTATAAAACCAATAAGCCTGAAAAATAATGGATTATTTTGTGGAAAAAATTATCTGGCCTATAAAAAGTTGGATTTGTGCTAGTGTAAATTATTGAGTAATCAGACATAAAAAAGACCAAGCATAATTTTGTGAACAACACAGTGTAGAATTTGTTGACTCTCGGATACGTAAAAAATGAGAAATGAATGTTATATCTCATGAGGAGACGAATAATTCAGATAGAATTGTTTAGTAAAACAGTCACATGCTAAAATAATTGTTGAAGTATTCCGTAAAACCTTAAATGATGAAGAGAAAGAAAACATGTTTTGATTGGAAAAATAAAAAAGCCAGAAAAATAACCAAAAAGGTGACAGAAGACATCGAGGTTATGGGGGAAGTCTAATAGGTTGTGGTTGGTGGCTGCTCAGCGGAGAACGATTGTATGGTGTTAGCTTCGGTTCGGCGACAATAGGTGGTGCAGATTAGGCAGTATTTCGAGTCTGGTCTTGGAGGTTTACAGGTATCGTGCTTGGTTATTTTTATTCGCATATCTGTTAAGTATTAGAATATTATGAATATGTTTTATATTATTTTAGACATACTCTAATATAGTTAGAGATGTTCTCTAAGATAAAAAGAAATACTCCATTATACTCTAAATTAATATAAAGGATAATATAAGATATTTATAATATTTTTATTCTAACAACTAAAGGGTTATGTTTTAGGCCTCTTAAGGATCCGTTGGATTTCAGAAATTATAAATGTATATCTTTATCACTGTTTCAAAAAAGAACCTTCAGAATATAGTCTGAAATACAGGAGGAGGAGGTGGAAATCCTATGAGAAACTTAGAGAGGTAAAGGTATAAATTCTTATAAACGTCTTATTGGAATAGGGGAAACCTTTTGGGATATTTGAGGATATTGGGAAACATTTATAAATATCTTGAGCTTGTGTGATTCATATATAGAAAGTTGGAGAGATTGGAAAATATATTGTTTACAAGTGAGTACAATGGTAAATCAGAGATCGAGAAGTTTTCCGAAGACAACAATTTTAGGTTATGCAAATTAAAGATGCAAACAATTGTAACTCAAGAGAAGTATATTGAAGCATTGAAGGTGAGACATTAATTCTTGCATGCCTAACACAAGCAGAGAAGACCGAAATGGTGGATTAGGCTTTGAGTTCCATTATCTTGTGCCTCAGAGAAAAAGTTCTATGGGAAGTCACATGGGAGAAGACTAAGTATTCAATGTGCGATAGACATTAATCATTTTATATTACCAAGTATTTGGATCATGTTTTGTGTCTGGAATAACATCTTTTCTCATTCAGAATGGTAGAGGGCAAATCCATAGTGGAGCAGTTGAAAGAATTTCACTAGATTATTCATGATCTTAAGAATATTAAGGTGAAGCTTGATGATGATGACAAGACTATACTCTTGTTAAACTCATTATTCAGATCCTTTGAGAACTTCAAAGATGTCTTTCTTTATGGTAAGTAAGTTAAAGTTATTTTGGATAAAGTCTAAATGGTTGTGATATCCAAATAATTTTAAAATGTGAAAGACTTGAAGATTAATGATAGTGGTGAAGGCTCGAGTGTCTTAAGAGGAGCAAGTGGGCATAGAGATCGAGATGTCTAAAATAAAGAGATTGGACAAGTTGAGGGAAAAACGCTTCACTTGTTAGAAACCTGGTTACTTTGTAAGGGATTATCCCAAGCGGGGGGGGGGGGGGGGGGGGGGGGGGAATTATAATTTTATTTAGATGGAAGTTGCTTTGGACGAGGATAGTTATGAAAGTGTAGGTGCATTATTGATGTCGAGTTCAGAGACTAGAGAGATTTGGTTCATGGGTTCAGGTTGCTCTGATCCCAACTGTCCAAGAAAATAATACTTCAATACTTTAAAGAAAAAGAAAAGTGGAGTAGTTCACCTTTCTGGCAATGAGGCTTGCAAGGTTCATGATATCAATACAGTCAGACATAAAATGTTTGATGATTATGATTTTCTATTATACAAATTAAGCTAATGCAAATTATCTTAAAGTTTGGATTATGTCATCATTGGCTATCCAAAAATTTGGAAGCTTCTCGAGCTATTAAGAGTGGAGCCTATATGATCTTAGTTTATCAATAGAAAATGTATTACTTTGAGTGAGTTTCGTCAGGGGAAGAAGAGTAAAGACTTAAGCATAAAGGTTTTAGAAATTATGGTAGAGAAGACTCAATTTGAGATGGAGTTTACTACTATATATACTAGTAGTAGTGAGTGAAAAATTTAAGAGGTCTATGATTATCATTTGACTTATAAAAAGGTGAGGAGTGAGTTGTACCATCTTAAAGGAATGGTTATGTAGGCCTCAGGTGTTATGCTTTGAACGTGGCTGAAGGGTTTTCAAACTCTTAAACATGAATCTTAAAGGAGGGATTCAAAAGAAATGAGAGTTAAAGATGGTTAACGAACAATGCAAGTGGGCTTGTGAGATCACCTAAGCCGAAAAAGGTGATTGCAAGAAAGAGGATGCAAATGGCAAGATCAAGGTTCAATTTTGAAACTTCTCCATTGGTAATCACTTTAATTATTTTGATGTTTGTTGTATTATAATTTAATCTCTTTGAGTCTCTCATAATCAGTCTATCACTCGCTCCTATGTTAAAAATCTCTTTTCAAGCATAAATTTGGACATTTGACGAAATTCAATACAGTTGACTCAAATCAAGAAGTTGGGTGATTTGAACCAATTGCTAACATTCAACATTATTCGAACCTCGATTAGCATTGATTAGAATCATGAGCTTTAATGATTTTGAATTTTTGAATTTGAGATACTTGATTTAAATAATGGTCCCATCTTATTGAATCGTGAACATTATTTTTGAAAAATCAATTTAAGGAAATGTGATAAGAATCAATGTTTGGTGTGATCTTAATTACATGAATTGAATCGTGATTCAAATCACAGTTGAATATTGTCAATTTTTACGGCTTGATTCAAATAATTTCATCTCTTGACTTGAACCATACTTTTGTTTTTTACTCTAATCAATGTGTTGTTTTTACACTTTTTTTGTTCCCTATCTCTAGCACATATATAAACCTTTTTGGCTTACTGTTTTTCATAACCTTTGATAAAATTTTGGCTTTCATCATTCACACAAAAATATCTCTCGTATAAACCTTGAAGAAAGACTTTTTTGAGTATTAATCTCATTAGTGAGAAAAGTTATATTTGTGAGATTTTCTTGAAACTTTATCTTCTACCTCAAACTCTAAACATCATTGATGACTATGAGTGTTGTTCAAATCTAGGAGAGAGAGAGCGAGATCTTGTTGTGAGTATTAATCTTATGTAGAAGTTATGTAGTATATAATCTCTATTGGTATGATTGTTCATATCATGATGTTTGATGTGGATGGGTCTGATTTGGATAAATTTCAAAAGGCATTTGTAGGTGAGGTTGCAAATTCTGGGTATACTTATGAAGTTCAAGAAGCCTTCAATATGGAAGGCTTTTTTGGTATAAGAGCAACACCTTTAGGGGCAAACTTATGCTTGCTAGAAGAAGAAAAGAAAGGATTGCTAGCGAACATTATTAAAGATAAAAGTATATGGATATCAAAATGGTTCAAAGAAATCAAACCATGGACAGAGGATATGGTGGATAAGGGAAGGTTGACATGGCTTAAATGTTTTGGCTTGCCATGCCACGCTTGGGGAGATAAATTCTTTAAGTTTGTTGCAAGCTGTGTAGGCGAATATGTATGTTGCGATAACGAAACTGAGAAGCGAAGGAAATTTGATGTTGCGAGGTTTTTGGTCAAGACAAAGTGCTGCATGAACCTGAATGAGGTGTTCAATGTGGATATCAATGGCACAATATTCCCAAATTAAATTAGTAGAAGATTTCCATGGACCGAAGTGTGTGAGAATGTCAAAGTCTGGGAAGGTGGAGGCTGAGAATAGCTCTTCGGAGGAGGAGGACGAGGAGGGAGATTGGGAATACCAAGAAAGCTCTGAGGAAGAGGTCTGCGAAGACTCGGGTTCCAAGAAGGATAATAATGACTTCTGTGAACCTACGTCTGTTGGGAACACAAGAAAGGTTAATAGGTATACTGAGGGTGAGGGCAAAAAAGGGACACATAATGTTGACTTGACATGCCCTACCAGGGGCGCTGCAATGGCAGACGATTGTTTGGGTAGTAGTGATGAGTCTCAGGAAGTGATTAAGGAAACAAGTTCAAGCCATGATGGTAAAAGTTTGGTAGCTTGCTCTGTTGCTAGTGTTCCTATTAAGACAAAAAGGTGAAATCCCCAAAAGGTTGGCATGGTACACCCAAAAATTGCCTAGAAAATAACAGTTGCAGGTCATTGGGCCTAGGGTATGATTTGGTTGGGCCTGATAACACTCATTTATTTCTGAGTAATAGAGGTGCCCACCCAACTGAAAATTGTGGGCCTACCGCGTCGATAAGAAGAAAGAAGAGAGTAAAGCTAGTCAACGATATTTACAATAGCATCAAAATTCCGTACGCTCCTTCATACTTTGCAGCTTTAGTTCATAGTCACGAGAAACCTGATGAAGGGAAGGTAACACATGGAGACAACCTAGTAGGCATTGAGGAGGAATCCTCTTCAACTTTTTCAGGAGGGGCAGCATTATGTTGTGAGTCAATTTCTGACTCGGATGTTATAAAAGGTAATATCAGAGTTCAGAATGCCTTAGAGTCAATTCCTGCAAGAATTTGGAGTGCAATAAAGGAGCTTGGTGTGGAAACTGAAGAAGATGATGAAATCATTGAAACGTTAATCAAGGAGATGGAAGATAGGGACAAAGTAGCTTATGCAGGAAAGAAGGATAATGCACATAAGGTTACATGAATTGTATAACTTTTAACATACGCGGGTGTGCTTCTAGCATAAAAAGAAGAAGATTTAAACAATTGTTGGTGGAGGGCAAAGCTGATTTATGCTGCATACAGGAAACTAAAATAAAAGACAGGAAAGATTTTATGGTGGAAAGCATTTGGGGTGCAGGGGCTTTAAATTGGTCTGCTGTGAGGTCGATTGGTCAGGCAGGAGGACTATTGATGATGTGGAATGAGGAAACTTTTAAATCTATGTTTAGTTTCACAGGCAGAGGTTTTCTTGGAGTCGCAGGTCTATGGAAAGAGGAAACGTGCTATATGATTAATGTGTATGCTTCGTGTGTTCCAGTAGAAAAGAGGCAGCTTTGGGTGATCTATTGGAAGTAAAATAAAAGTATCCTGAAGGTTTATGGTTAGTCTGTGGAGATTTTAATGCTATCAAAACAAGTTCAGAAAGGAAAGGTATTGGTAGGTCGAGCCGTAGAGAAATGGAAGAATTTTCCAACTTTATCGAGGCAATGAATTTGATTGATGTACCGATGGGAGGAGGCAAGTATACCTGGATCAATGCGAGTGGTTCTTGCAGTAGCAGACTGGATAGATTCTTACTATCTGATGACCTATGTTCTATCTGGAGGATAATGTCCCAACAGGTCGGTAAAAGACATATGTTCGATCATAAACCAGTCTGGTTGAAACCAAATACAACAAACTGGGGCCCGAAACCATTTAGATTCATGAATTGTTGGCTGAAGCACCCTGGTTTTCTGAGTTTTGTTGATGCTGAATGGAAAGGAATGGAAGTTGTGGGTAGCCCAACGTTTATACTGGTACGAAAACTCAAGGAACTGAGGACTAAGTTGAAGTGGTGGAATAAGCACGTGTTTGGGTGGATAGATACAAAGGTAATGGAGGAAGTGAGAAGCCTTAATGAGATAGAAGACTTGGTGGGCCTGCAAGCCGAGCCTCTGACAGAGGAACAACTAAAGGCAAGGAGCTGTCATATTGATGAAATGTGGAAGAACCTTAAACTTAAAGAAAACATTCTACGCCAAAAAGCTAGGTCTAATTGGACTTTGTTGGGTGATAATAATTCAAGGTTGTTTCATTTGTCTATCAAGCAAAGAATCCGGAGAAATGCTATCACGATGATTGGGGTTGGGGAGGCACAAGTAGAGGGTGTCGACAACATAAAGAGTGTAATTGCAGAGCACTTTAAAATTAAGTTCAACAGAAAGAATAGCTGCAAAGTAACCTTGAATATGGAGGAAGTTTCAACTTTGAGCGATGAAGAGAGCTCATCGTTAACAAGTATTTTCTCTGATATCGAGATTTGGGATGTAATCAAGAGTTGTGATGGGAACAAAAGCCTCGGACCTGATGGGTTTAACTTAGAATTTTTTAAAAGGTGCTGGAGTACGTTTGGAGGGGAAGTCATTGCTACCATCAGACATTTCCATTTCTATGGTAATTTGCCAAAGGAATTGGTCTCTGCTTTCATTGCTCTTATACCCAAAAAGGATCAACCGCTGGAGATCAAAGACTACAGACCTATTAGCCTGGTTGGGAGCATATACAAGATAATCTCAAAACTATTGGATAGGAGGTTATCGAAGTATATCGGGAAGTTGGTTTCTAAATTTCAATCTGCCTTCATCCCCAGAAGGTAATTACTAGATGGTGTACTGATGACAAGCGAGATTTTGGATTTGGCAAAACGAAGAAAGTCTCCTTGTTTAATGCTGAAAGTGGATTTTGCAAGTGTTTATGGTATGGTAGATTGCGATTTCCTAATTCAAATACTATAGGCAATGAATTTTAATGATAAGTGGTTAATGTGGATGAGAGGGACGGTGTGCAATTGTTGGTTGAGTATTCTGCTGAATGGTGGGACGACTACAGACTTTAGAGTTACCTGTGGCCTCAGGCAGGGTGATCCCTTATCACCTCTGCTATTCGTATTGGTAGCTGAATGTTTGGCACTCATGGTTAGGAGGGCTAATGCAAAGTCGCTATTGGGTGGGTTCAATATTAACAAGTCTGAGTCCTGTAGCCTGGTGCAATTTGCGGATGATACTCTATTACTTTGCAATGGAACTTGGAATGATCTCTGGGGTCTAAAGTCGATTCTCCGTGGTTTCGAATTAGTTTCTGGCTTAACTGTAAATTTCTCCAAAAGCTACGTTATCGGTGTCGGGCTTAATGATGATTTTATGGATGCTGCTTCTCATTTCTTGCTATGCCAAAGGCGTTTGTTACCAACCAAATTTCTGGGCTTGATAATTGGAGGTAATCATCGGAGGGTCGAGTTCTGGAATCTAGTAATCGATAAATTCAGGAAAAAACTTTCTTGCTTAAAGGGAAGACTACTTTCGATGGGTGGGAGACTTATTGTTCTAAACTCTGTGCTGTCTAATTTACCAATACATTTTCTGTCATTCTACAAGCTCCCTGTGGCAGTGGCAAGAAAGTTAACTTCAATTCAAAGAAGATATTTATGGTCTGGTAATATGGGTAAGGGATGTAACTCTTGGATTAGTTGGAAAGATGTCTGTAAATCAAAGCTCAACGGAGGGTTAGGTGTGAAGGATTTGAAGGCGTTTAACACTGCACTCTTATCAAAATGGTTGTGGAGATTCTTGGTGGACACGAAGGCTGTTTGGAGACCGGTTTTGGAGGAGAAGTACGGTTGTTTGCGCCGCAGGGTAATGGATAGCAGTGAATGGGGAAACGGTGCCATTCAATCCCTTTGGTGGAAAGACCTACACAAAGTAATTGACAGCTATCTAGGAAGAGGTTTCAGGAACAACATTCGCTGCAGTTTAGGGTCGGGAGACTTGACGCCTTTTTGGGATTCGATTTGGACTGATTCTTCCTACCTGTACATTAGATTTCTTGAACTGTTTGCCGCCTGCAACAGCAAGCTTACAATGGTGAGTGACATGGGAGCGTGGGTGGAGGATTCATGGCAGTGGAACCAGCGAATGATCATTGGGCAGAATATCGAACCTGGTAATGTGTTATACTCACAGTGGCTTTCTCTCTCGATTATTTTGGCAGAATTCTCCCCAGCTAAGGGCGAAGTGGACAAATTTGTGTGGGATTTGGATAACAGTCGATCATTTTCTGTTGCGTCCGCATATTCTAGCATTACTCAAGATGTTGATTTGTGTGATTTGGAGATTACGTCCAAGACGGTGTTGGAGTTAGTTTGGAAATCCAAAGTTCCGTTAAAAGCCAAAGTATTGACTTGGAGGTTGATTCTACACAAACTACCAACGCGACAATTTTTGGCCGCCAGGGGTGTAATCTCTAATATTCACGAGACGGCTTGCGTGTTCTGTTTTAGAGTAGTGGAGGATATTAATCATCTTTTCTGTCGTTGCCTGTTCATTTCACGTGTTTGGGAAAGAGTGGCTGAGTGGGTGGGGTTGGATTGGCACACCCCAATCTCCATTAACGAATCATTGTTGGCTTGGTTTCTTTTGTTGAATAGACAGTGCGACGTAGATGACACATGCTTTATTTGGATTTTGACATGTTGGACTATATGGTGGAGTCGAAATCAAATTATGTTTAATGATTATATTCCGGATGTTATGGATATGTTCTTTAGGATTACTCACACCTCTTGGATATGGTTGGATGTCTGGGGACATGATAAAAGAAAGCGTACGTTTTATGATTAGTTTAAAAATCCAATGCATTTTTTGGGTAGATAGGTGGTGATTTCCTAATTTTTATTGGAAATCGGCCAATTTTTTGTAAAAGGATTGAGGCACTCCTAGTGCTTCGTTAAATATATTTTGTTGCTTATCAAAAAAATATTGTTAATCTTTTTAGTGTCGTATTTGTCTAACATCTTAGTTCTTAGTGTCTATGATTTGTTGCTCTTGTGTGATCATTTGTGTTAATGTATGTGATTATTTGATTGTGTTATATGTGCACTTCATATCCATCATAATCATTAATTTTAATCAGGAAAAAAATTATTTGCATTATAACATTTCTTTAATTAAAAAAATATTTTGGTTCACGTACTCGCCTGAAATACAATATGGGACAAACTATGCTTGCAAGGGTTACAAGAGACTTTGTTTCTAAGATTTTTGTGAAATTAATGGATGCCTTCTCGATTATGGGATCGAGACCTTTATAGAAGATCCTCTTGGAATGGGCTAGAAATCCAAGAAACAATCTTTCTCATTCTATTACCATAAATGTGGAGCAGAAGAGGCTTATTATTCCATCAATAATGGGAAACAATTTTCCCTTTTCATTAACATTCCTCGGTCATTTTACCATATCCACCTCAAAAACCACGTGTATTACATGTGACAGCCTATTAGTTTTGGGATTAACCCCAACTAGGAAAACTGCAACATTTTTTTGTGTGGCCACCATTCTCTATGTGCTTTGGGAGACCAAGCATTATTCAGGTGATCTCCCTTTAGTTCCATCGCACACCATTCCATTTTCAGGCTGCATGAAACTATCCAACTCCATAGTCCTTCAAGGACGAGACATTTGAAAGGGGGAGGTAATTTAATTTGAGCATATTGTTGTCATAAAGATGTTGCAGGTTTCACAAAAGATATTCGGGACGAGTCCCTCAAGGGAAACTTGAGGAGAGTCCCTTAAGGGATACTTTAGATGGTGGTTCCCTTAAGCATTTCTTGGGGTAGAGGATCAAAGTTCCTTTTTGAATAGTCGATTGTTTAAGCTCGGCTTTAACCACACTCTCTGGGTTTGGAAGTGTTTAGATTTCATGGGAATTGATTTCATGTTGCTTGAATTTGTCGTAATTTGTCAATTATTTTGAAAGTTTTATACGGCCTTAGCTGCAGAAGGTTTTTTCTTAAGACAAGTCCCTCAAGCCAAAGGTTTCCTTGGTGTTTATCTTTTAGGGATGACCCGACATGTATTTTCCAAATAGGGCGAAAATGATCCTTCGGTGAACATTCAACATATACTGCCTCATAGGGCGGCAAGGATCCTTTAGTGAAGGTTCAAAGTATATTGCCTCATAGGACGGCAAGGATTCTTCAGTGAAGGTCGAATGTATAATTCCCCATAAGGCAACAAGGATCCTTTGGTGAAATTGTAGTGTAGCATTCTAACCTATAATGATAAAATGGTTTAGAGAATAGGGATCCTCATTAAAACCCCTCCCTTGTAGGATAAAATATTGCAACTCAACCTTTAATACTTTTAAAACAAAACCTTTAAGAAAATACATTAGTGGGCCAATGCCTTTGCCTTATTCCAGGTTCTAGTAATTTGTCTTTCGTTCAGCTCTTCGAGTTTATAGGCATTGTGTGGTAGCTTCTATAAAGCTTCCCAATTAGGTAACAACTTTCCCAACCTATAAGGTGCGACCACTTATTTAAGTACTAGATCTTCTTTGTGCATTTCCCTTGGGACTAGCTTCAAATAATATCTTCTGGTGGCCCTCTGTTTGGTGGAGAACTCCCTGTTGTGAATGATCTCCCTGGTTTCATCGATCACGTCAGTTGAACACCAATGTTTTGCCTCGTTTTCCTCTTTATTAAATTTTGTGCGCCTCCAAATGGGCGTGTCAATTTTCACTAGCAGTGTCGAATCATCATCGTAGACTATAAATGGAATTTCCTTCTTGTTGGAATGGGCGGTAGTGTGATATGGTCAAAAGAAGTAGCCAACCACGGCGATTATAAACTTTAGTTGCCCTCGCGCCAATGTGAATGGATCCAGGAGGAACATATATCAACAAACATTTCATGAAATTTTAGGAGTCTTTCTTTCTTTTATGATTCTAAGAGAACATGTTCTTCTCCCAAAAGAATGGCATTAGTAAAAGAGAAGTCATGGATAAGAAGTAGTTTTTTTACTACCACCAAATGTATTGGTTCTTTAAATAGCCCTACAAAACATGAAGAGAGACAATCAACTCTTGCTGATCCGCAACCGCTTTCATCCATCCAAAACCTCCCAAATTCTAGGCCACAAATGGAGGTAAATGAAGAGGTGATAAGACTCTTGATAAACATTTAGATACTACTTCTTTAAATGATATTCCTCATTGATGAATTGCCAATGACATAAACACACCCCTCTTGAAGAGCAAAGCATGGGAAGTTGCACAAGTATCTTTATGTTTAGGGACAAAAGAAGCTATATGAGATCTAGCAAACCTAGCTAGGTTAATCTTCAACTTTACATTATCAATGCTTTATTTCTCCAATAAGAGTTGCATCTTTTTACATTCTTGATTCCTACAAATCTCACAAATCCAAACTTCCTCTTAGCTTTATCTCTCTTAGCTGGAATAAAGACATCAACCACCTCACCCAAACAATTAAAGAATTTCCTCAAGGAAGCCAGAGTACCCATCATGATCACATGAAAAGAGCACCATAAACTACTAGTGTAGTGCTGAAAATGAGATTTGAGAAAGAGATCTGGTAGATGAATGTAAAATGCATATGTTATTTTTTTTAAGCGAAAATGCATATGTTTTTATGAATCCACAAAGTGATGTGGAGTCAAGTTGGTACACTCTAAAATACATATAGAAGAGGAAAGAATGTATAAGGAACTATGGCATCGGTATAAAACTTCATAATAAGCTGAAATCAAGGTTTTAAATTGAGGTTGTTGTCACGAATGTGGTTGCATGTGTTGTGATTGTCAAGGCCATCCCAAGTAGTTTGGAGGCCCTATTCTATTTTTTGAATTTAGATCAATATAAAAAAAAATACAAAAACTTTCGTGTGTGTTTCCCTTCCATTTTCATTTTCATTTTTCTCTTTTATTTCCTTTAACTTGTGCAAAGAAAAAGAAGAATCAAGGATGGTTAGGGCCATCTTTTCTGATTATGTAAGAAGCTCCATATTTTATAAATGGAATTCATACTCTATTGCAGGAACCCTTCGAAGCATTGGAAACGAAGACATTCATTCGTTTTACTTCTCTGAATTTCCTGATTATGTGAAAGCAGCAAAGATCTTCCAGTTATTCAGGGAGTTCGGGAAAGTGGTTGAGGTGGTCATTCCACCCAAAAGAAACAAATTCGGGAAGTGCTTTGGTTTTGCGAGGTTTATAGAGGTTGCCGATAGCAGGATACTTGCTATTAAACTCGACAATATCATTATAGACAATGTGAAGATTCATGCAAATGTCCCGAGATTCAACAGAGATGTGAAGAACATTGGCGGTAGAGTCTTTAGCAACCATGCAAGAACCCGTTACGAGGTTAAAGAAGGACCCAGTAAAAGGAAGGTGGTACCGTAGGACTCTAGAGTAGGAAGCAGATTGTTCGTGGAGGTTGTCAACTAAGGCAGGGGCAACTATAATTGCCAGCCTCCAAGGAAAACACAAATTCATCTAAAATATGAGGCAGCCAAGGAGGACATTGATAGGTTCGAGAAAGCTTATGTGGGTGTTGTTCTTGATTCTGGAATGACTTACAACATTTGCACTAGTTTTGAGATTGAGGGTTACTTCTCCATCAAAGTAACGCCTCTGGGTTCTAATATGTGTTTAGTGGAAGAAAGCGAACCAGGTGAAATTAGAGACATTATCAGAAAGGCAGAGTCATGGTGGAAATAGTGGTTTTCCGAAATTAAAGAATGGAAGGAAGAGATGGTGGACAAAGAGAGAGTCACTTGGCTGAGATGCTATGGAATACCTTGTCACGCTTGGAATTTCACCTTCTTTGAAGGGCTTGCTAAAACCGTCGGTGGGTACGTTTGTGCAGATGACAACACTCTTAAGGGCGATTATATGGACGTGGCGAGATTCATGGTTAAGACTCAATGCGCAGTGGTGATGAACGAAACTTTCAAAGTTCAGATCAACGAAGAGGTTTTCAACATCAAAATGTGTGAAGACTATCACGGTCCTCTGAGAATTGTTGTAAACAATTCTCTTCACAACGTTAACCCTGGAGTTTATTCCTCAGAGGCAGATTCCATCTGGAGCAATTTTGAAGGTGAAGACGAGGAGGTTGAGGGTTGGGAGAATACAGGAGACTTAGATCTCGCAAAAGATGGTGTTTTACCTGGCGAACTCCTCGACGGAGGACAAACTTGCTTTGGCTTTTGGAAAATCCGTTGACTCTGAAAATTCTGTCCCATCTTCAAAGCAGGTGGTAGCTGACTCTATGGGTAGGATATATGAGTTTGACTCAGCTATTGAGGTGGCAAAGCTCAACCTTTCTGCAGATGCGATAAAAGTATATGGGAATGATTCTGGGGCCTTTTTCGCTGGTGTAGTTTCTGAATCTCCTCAAGTGATACCTAATCCTAAGGATGTTTCTGACTTTCTGGGAAACTGTGTAAAGGTGTCCTCTAGTAAAAAGGTGAAACTAAAAAGGCTTTCTGAAGTAAATGGGCCTGTTCTTAGGAAACCCAAATCCAAGAAGAAGACTCTTAGGAAGGTGGATCAGGTTACTTCGATTGGGCCAGCTTTTTCTGAAGATCCGATAGAACAATACTCCCAACCTTCTTTCTTTGAGGTGTTAGGAAAAATCCCTACATCCTCTTTTAACACTTGCAACAGGAACATAACTTCACACGGGAAAGAAGACTCAAATTCTTTCTCAGCAGGCGCCATTCTTTATTGTGAGCAAACTTCAGATTCAGACATAAGATGCTGTAACAATAAATTTTGGAACAATATTGAATCCAAGGTGGGTGATAAAATCAGGGAAGCCATCTCTATTCTTGGAGTAGTTTCGTTCGACAACTCCAAAGATAGTTCTACAGATCTTCATAGGAAGATAGCATTGTTGGAAGCTTTCGATATAAGTAGGTTCAGTGGATAGAATGAGCCAAACAAAGTAATTTAATGATTTTTGGATCATTGAACATTAGAGGGGGAGGTTCTTTTTCTAAAAGGAGTAGAATTAATCATATCATATCCAGAGGTAAAGCGTATTTTTTTTATTCAAGAGTCTAAAACATCTGTTGTGGAGGAATAGTTTATCAGAAGTTTGTGGAGTTATGGAGAGGTTGCTTGGTCTTTCTCTGGATCTCATGGTCAATATGGCAGCTTAATAACTCTATGGAATAAGGACACTGTCAAAGCGATTGGATCTTTCGGAGGAGATGGATATCTGGGAATCAAGTTTCTTTGGAATCACGAATTATTCTACGCGATCAACATATACTCAAGATGTGGCTTGCGTGCTAAGGGGAAACTTTGGGGAGATCTTGTGAGTTTGAAATCTAAACTCTCTGACGGTTGTTGGATACTTGGTGGTGACTTCAACGCCACCGTTGTCGACTTTAAAAGAAAGGGCAAAAGCAGTATTATCAGATCTTCAGAGATGGGTGAATTCAAAGAATTTTTCTTTGACTTAGGGGTGGTTGATCTTCCAGTTGCAGGCAACAGGTTCTTTTGCTACAACGGAGACGGTAATTCAATGAGTAGGCTAGACAGATTTCTGGTTGAAGACGTTGTTATCCAGAAATGGGGTATGGTGGATCAAATCATAGCCAAAAGGAACATCTAGGACCACTGTCCGATTTGGCTGAAGATCAGCCCCATCAATTGGGGGCATAAACCCTTCAAAAGCAACGACAGCTAGTTTGAGCACCCTGTTTTCCTTAGCTTTGTGAAAAAAGAATGGTTGAACGTGGAGATTTTAGGCAGGAGTAATTTCGTCGTTAAAGAAAAACTTAGGCGTCTGAAAATTAAGATTAAAGAGTGGAGGGAAGAAATTTTTGGTTGGCATGATTTGAAAGTGGAAGAGGAGATTGACGCGTTGAACCAAACTGACCAGTCCCTGATTTCAGCTGGAGAAAACGGAATACAGGACATTGTTGCAGCCAGAGTTGAAGCTTGCAAGGCCTTTTGGAGGAAACTTCATATCAAGGACAATATGCTGCTCCAAAATGCTAGAAGACATTGGATAAAGGATGGTGACACTAACTCTAGATTTTCTCATCAGTGGATTAGAGGGAGTCTCAGAAGGAAGTACATAGTAAGGGTGGAAACTTCTCTTGCATAGACCTATTCTTGACGGGTGCAACTTCAGCAGTCTATATCATGAGGACGCTTCTTTCTTGGAGTCTCCTTTCTCTGAGGAAAAGATAAAAAGTGTTGTTTGTAGTTGTGACGGTTTCAAAAGTCCAGGACCTGATGGGTACAATATGTTCTTTATCAAGAAATGTTGGAGTTTTATGAAGGACGATATTATTCATTTTATTAAAGATTTTCATGAAGCTGCTTATCTCTCTAAAGCAATCACCTCTTATTTTTTAACCCTTATTCCTAAGATCGATAACCCGCTGAGTCTTGGTGAATATAGGCCTATTTTTTTGGTTGGTAGCTTATATAAGACCGTGGCTAAACTTCTTGCTCTAAGGCTGAAAACTGTCATTGGCAAGGTCATCTATCCGTGCCAGTCTGTTTTCGTGCCTGGGAGGAATCTTCTGGACGGAGTAGTCATTGCTAACGAATCGATGGATTTGGCAACCAGAGACAACAAGGATTGCATTTTGTTCAAAGTAGATTTCGTTAAAGCTTACGATTGTGTAAGCTGGAATTTTCTCCGCTTCATGTTAGTTAAAATGGGCTTTGGGAGTACATGGAGGAAATGGATGGAGGCGACCATTTTCAAAAGTCACCTCTCTATTTTGGTTAACGGGAACCCTAAACAAGACTTTGCAGCTGAAAGAGGATTACGACAGGGCGACCCCTTAGCCCCCTTCCTTTTTCTTATTGTGGCCGAGGGATTAAAAGAGTTGATGAACGTGGCCATTGCGATGGGTAGCTTTAGCGGATTCAGATTGGATGACGGTACTACTGTGGACATGATTCAATTTGCTAATGATACCCTCATTTTAGAGGAAGGAAACTGGAGTAATATTTGGAGTCTTAAAGCTATCCTCAAAGGCTTTGAGTTGATTTTCGGGTTGAAGGTCAATTTCAGTAAGAGCAGGTTAATTGGTTTGAACGTTAGTCCGCACTTTCTTCGTGCAACTTCTTCTTTCTTTTCCTGCAAGATGGATAAGGCATCCTTCTCCTTTCTTGGTTTACCTATTGGCTTTAACCCTAGAAGAATCATTGGTTGGAACCCTATTGTGGAAAAATTTAGAAGTAAGTTGAACTCTTGGAAGGCAAAATCTCTCTCTATGGCGGGAAGGATAATTTTCATTAATTCTGTGCTTTCTAGCTTGCCGACATTCTGGTTCTCTTTTTACAAGGCCCCGGTAGCGGCTTTAAAGTAGACCGACTCTATTAGAAGTAGGTTTTTGTGGGGAGGAGTTGAGGAAAAGGCAAAAATTCACTGGATTAGTTGGGATATTTGTTGTTTACCGAAGGAAAATGGAGGTTTAGGGATCAAAAGAATGGAGGAATTCAACTTGGCTCTTCTGGCTAAATGGAAATGGAGAATAGTTGTTAATAAATCTTCTCTCTGGAAGGATGTTTTGATTGCTAGATATGGAGCTCTCCAATATCATATGCTCGCTGAAAAGCTGCAGCTTTCTACCTCTTCATCGCAGTGGTGGAAGGATATCATTAACCGTGGGAAGATTTTAACTAACAAAGGTTTTTATTTTGCAGATAACATTCACTTTCTTTTGGGAGCTGGTACAACTATACATTTCTGGTTTGCAAAATGGCTAAACGGGTTGTGTTTGGCGAACATCTTCGATGCTCTCTATCATCTTAGCTCGGAACCGGATGCCTATGTGCTTGATTTGGGTTGTTTTGTTAATAACATTTGGGCTTGGAACAACCTTAGTTTGTCTGATATTTATTTGCAGCAAAATACGAACAAAGTTTTGGAATTACTTACCACTATTGGAGATGCAACCCTTCTTATGGATAAGCCTGACATCGTAAACTATAACGAAAATTCTGCTGTTGTGTTTAGTGTCAAGGAAGCCTATAAAGTGATGATGGAGCACAGGCCTTGTATTCCTTTTTCTGCTTCCACTTCAAGAGCCTTTGCAATTTTGTGGAAATTAAAAGCTCCTTCAAAAATAATATGTTTCGGGTGGAAAATTCTTTGGAAGAGAATCGTCGTTAAAGCTGAGTTGGTTAGAAGAGGAATGAATTCCTTGGATCATGGTTGTGTATTATGCTATAACGGTGTTGAAGACATGTACCACGCTTGCTTCTCTTGTATTTATATTAATGTTGTGTGGGAAAGAATAGGAGATTGGTGCGGCTACGGCGGTTTTTATGCAGGAAACATTGAAGAATTCTTTTTAGATTGGTGTGGGAAAGGCAACTTCATTGAAGGCAACCTGAAGCTGGGGGCTGTTTGGCTTATTACTGTCTGGATCATCTGGAAATGCAGAAACGATATCATTTTTGCTAACAGGTCTTTTAATCTTGACGATTTATGTTGGAACATCAAAATCAATATTTGGAAATGGTCTAAAGTGGGTGAAATTTACTACCCCAACTCTGATTTTTTAGCTTTTTGTATGGATCCTTTAGGAGGATAGCTTTGACTAGAGTTGGTTGAAAATTTTGCTTTTGTCTCTGTTTTGTACTGGATTCTGATCTTCTTTGAACATTCTTTGTGTTCTGTTATTAATCTCATTATTGGCCTTTAGAAAAAAAAGGATGGTTTGGGCCCTCAAATCAAATATAGAGAGAACAAAAACATTGAGAGTGAATCACATATACACACATTGTGTGTTGTGTTTGCAGACACATAGATCTAACTAACATAGGATTACACAAAAAGTTCAACATAAAAATTATCAAATAAAAATGAAATAGAGATGAAAATAAAAGGAGCTAATCTTGTTCATTGCAGCAATCAAAAATCACATTTCAATATCTCAAACTTTTGGTTTTTTTACTTGTTATTGAGAAGTAATATAATACATCTGTTATGAAACTTTTGTGTTGAGTGGTATTTTCCCTCTATCTTCTGCTCAATCTGATTCTCTTTGTACTCAAAATTATTCTTACATTTTTTTATTTTTGATGTGAAGTTGAATCAATTTTAATTTGTTTGATCATGCAATTTGAATTACATAATGGCAATATGATGTGCTAACATCAAATCCTTTTTATAGTTTGAAAACGAATTATTGTTTTGTATTCTTCTAAAGCTTGAAAACAAAACTATTACTGTTTATTTACAAAATTATTATAGTCAATTTATTTGTCAGTTTTTTTAATTGTTTTAATTGTGTTTTTTTAATAGAATTACCATGGTTTTAAATTGCGGTTGCGGTTGCAGATGCTGCGGTTGCCGTCATTACGGTTCTGTGATGCGCATTGCGGCCGTTGCGGTGTGAAATTTTATAGGGAGGTGTTTGAAATACAATGTTGAAAAACACTTAATATTATGTTTTTTTCATTACATAAGAAGTAAATTGAGTTTTAGAATTCTAATATTTTGATTTTTGATGAAAATATATGAAGAAACATGATTGAAATTGTCTGATGTGGTTCAAAATATAACCGGAGGCGTAATTTTAAAATCACACCACAATTGCGGTCCAATCCGCAACCGCATCCGCAATATTGTGGGTGCAATTGCGGTTGCGGACCACCATGAGAATTACTAAACATTAGTAATCCTTTTATATGAAACTAAGCAATTTATAATCCTTTTGATTTGTTTATTGGATGATTTATGATTGTTAAATAACAGAGAAAATAATTCGATCATTTTAATACATATTTTTTGTTATAAGCTAAATATATTAACATGGATACAATAGGGGTATCCCAACCCGTATACATCAAAAACCTCTCCAAAAAGAAGGCCTACAAAAAATCACTTGGAGATTTTACCCAAGTGTAATAGTTACAGTTATGAAAATTATTGTGGTTCTTTCCTATCCACCACCAAAAAAACAAAACTATACGATTAGAAATCGTGTCTAATTCCCAAAACTCATCTCTAAATATAATGTTGTTTCTAGAATACCAATTAATCCAACATATTAGGATCCATATTCCTACTGCATTAGAGATCAAAATTTTTTTTCTAACACACCCCGAAACCCAACACGATAAATGGTTCATCATATCTCCTACCAGAATCTCAGGAATACCCAACCATTTGGTTACAAAATTCCAAACCATTCTGGTCTTGTAGCATAAGAAAAGTACGTGTTCGACACTTTCGTCCTCTAAAAAACAGAAAGGACATGCCTTTTCGTTTCTGTTAATAATAATTCCTCTTCGAGCAAGATTATCGCGAGTCGGTATTCGTTTATGAATCATCCGCCAACTAAACACCTTCACCTTGAACGGAATATGAGATAGCCACAAAAGTTTGAAGCTGCTCTCTCGTTATCTCCAATGGTCCTGATCGGTACTGTGCTATTGACCTGTAAAAATTCGTATAAAGAAGAAACAGAAAAATAATTATGATCAGACAAAGTCCATTTTGCTGCAAAATCAGCTCCATCCTGTAAACCAATGTCTTCCAGCAGTGCACATAAATCAGCCTTCTGCTGCATCACAGTATTTGACAGACTAGAGGGAGAGACCTTTATGTCCCATTTCCATTTGCCATCAGACCAAACTCCATTCTCTGCAACTGAATTGTATTTATTCTCAACAGCTAACCAAAGTTCAGGAAAAGATTCAGATAAAATTGTGTTATCTAACCAACGAGATCGCCAAAATGACACCAACTCGCCGCTCCCGATATTATAGGATATCAGTTACGAAACCAAATTCTTCCCACAGTAATTAGAACTCTGAACCAAATCTCTCCACCATTTTGAAGGAGCTGTATTCCTATCAGAACAAAAACCATCGAGCAATTCGTGTTGAAAATTAGGATATCTAGCTGTGATTAAGTTTTTCCACCGAGTGTCCTTATGTTCCAAAATTTTCCAGCTCCACTTAAAACATAATGCCAAATTGAACTTTTTTAGGTCTTTCACCCCTAATCCCCCATTTTCTTTCTTATTACAAACTGTGTTCCAAGACACCCAAGCCACTCCTTTTTTGATACCGTGCCATTCCATAAGAAGGATTTTTGGATAGACGACAATATGCGAATTACTTTAACCGGCATTTTGTAGAAAAACATAAGATGAATCGGTAGATTGGCTAGGACAGAATTAATCAGAGTTACCCTACCGCCCATAGAGAGAAAATGACTTTTCCACGAATTTAATCTGGCTATCAACGACTTCCAAAAAGAGACTAAAGAATGGTTCCCACCTATGAAAACTCCTAAGAATTTAAAAGAGCAAGCAGAGTTCAAGATCTTACATGATAAGTAATTGCCAGCAGCTGATAGGAATGTTTCATCCATACCTACTCCAAATAAAGAGCTTTTGTTGAAACTTATCTCCAGCCCAGATATTAAATGGAAACCTTTAAGGATATACTTTGCTGCCAATATATTTTACCATGCACCATCTCCTATAAGGATTGAATCATCAGCGTATTGCAGCAGGTGAAAGCCAACTTCCTCGTTAATTTTGAAACCTGAAAACATGCCAATCTCTAACGCTCTCTTCGTAAGGACGGCAAGACCTTCTGCAGCAATGTTGAAGAGAAAAGGGGCAAGGGGGCCGCCTTGCTTAAGACCCCTAGTAACTACGAAATCCCCGGTTGGGCTGCCGTTAACCAAAACAGAGGAAAAGGAATTGAACACTGCTGAATCCATCCACCTCAACCAAGAACTGCCAAAGCCCATAATACTCATTACATCTCTAAGTTACTTCCATTCTACACAGTCGTATGCTTTGGCAAAGTCGACCTTAAATAGCATGAGATCCTTCTTAGAACGTTTAGCATAGTCGATGACTTCATTTATCACTAAAACTCCATCTAACAGATTTCTACCTTCGATGAACGCCGTCTGAGAGTTGGAAATGATCTTATCCATTTTCGCTTTAAGCGTAGAAGCAAGAATCTTAGACAGAATTTTATAAACTGAGCTGACCAACGTTATAGGCCTATAATCATCCAAGTTTCTGGGATTCTCGGATTTAGGTATTAGCACCACAAAAGAAGAAGCAAACGCCTTATGTAATTTTTCTCCCTTGAAGAATTCCAAGATACAGTTTATGAAATCATTACCAACAATCTTCCAGCACTTCTTGATAAAATCGAAGCTAAATCCGTCCGGGCCAGGGCTACGGTCACCAGCACATTCAAATACCGCTTTCCTGATTTCTTCGTGTTGCGGTGAAAATCGGATAACAAATTATTAATTAATTTGCATCAGTTTCTTTTACAACCGACTTTGATTTATCCAAAGGAAAGGTTCAAGATCGTTAGAAAAACCTAAAGGGAAAGATCTAAGGTTCGGGGGTTGGTTACGCCTATGGAAGGTATTAGCACCCTAAACGTCCGTAGTACTCTACGGGAACCTCTTGTTAAATGTTATCTTATGTTTGCTAAAAGTTCTATGCTAAAGGCTGAAAACCCTAGGGGTTAGTATCTAAGTATACTCGATAAAGCATCGCACTTTACGCCTACGTATCCTCGGGAATAGAATCAGAGTATGCGTAGTTCTACTTCTACTAAATTATTGACTATGGCCAATATTCAGAGGGGAAATGAGTACAAGCTCATTGTAGAGTTTAGGAACTCTCTAAATCTAGTTGAAATGGACCTATGTTGAAGTTTAGTTAGGAGGGGAAGTGATAAATTCATTATGATGAATACCACTAAGAGTTGAAGAACTCTTTCCTAAAGCTAGTTATGGCTTCTATGGCTCTGATGAGGCCAAGAAACAAGTTTCTTCCTAAGAGGTTACTTAGGTTAAGATGGGGGAAATGACTTTAAGAGTCAACACTATTCACCTTCCTTTGGAATAGGGGGAGAAACAATTGATAAAAATAAGACATGATATAAGATAAAACAACATAAGCATGAGGATGGCAATATGTTTATGACAAAGATATGAATAGGATGAACATGATTAAGAGAGTACATCAAATATGCTTCAATCTTTAGGAAGACAAACATATAGAAATGACATACAAGAACAACTCAAAATGTTTCAATCTTTATGAAGACAAACATAGAGAAGTGATATAAATGATGATACTTAGGACAATGATACTATTCATATAGAATCAAACATATGGCCAATCAATCATGGATATATTATCTTAACAATTAAGCAAGTCAAATAATATTTCAAGATTAACAAACAATGCTTAAAGATAATATAGTAATTAACCAACAATTAATTTAATTGGAAAATAGTAATTAATTACACAATTAGTATTAAAGGGTTAATTTTAAAGTAAAAATAATTTGAAATCTAAATAGGTTAGAGACAAATAAAAGGAAACTTAAAATATCATGATTAACTAAAAAAATATAAAGGAAACAAATAACTAAAAAAGAAATGGCATACATAGGGCTTGAACCCTTGCCCTTAACCTCAACAAACCAAACACAGGCCAACCGTGCTGCACGCGGATAGTGAATAAAAGATGCAAACACCAATATATATGTAGAAACTGGCGAAAACAGACGAAAGAACAAAAAAGGGTGGGCGAGGGGAATCGAACCCCCGTCCTCAGCATGAACAAATACTTACAAACCTCCTCCTGGACCAGCGGTGCTACGCCCTCATCCGGTTATAATATGATTCAAAATATGCTTAACTTCTCATACGCGTGAAAAATAAAGTTTGGCAAAACTGACCCTTGATCAAACCAACACATAATCCATAACTAAGTTCGTTCAGACAAGAAATCATGTTATCAGTGCTTAACCGTACAAATAACCAAATGTTCAAAATGTTGATTTATGGTGACATATTATACCATACCAAAGAACAACTCTCTATTTTATGAACTACTCCTCATATTGAAACTTAAGACCAAAACTCCAACATTCAACACTAATTCAAAAGAAAACAATTTAAATCACAATGTTATTTCCGGTTAATGATCTTAGGCTTAAACACAGGGAGTATGCAAACAGTTGAAAGGAAGTATTCAAGCAATGATAGGATATGATGCTTATGTTATACACATTAAAAAGGAATTGATCTCGGTCTCATTAGATCAAAACAGGGGTCCAAACTCCAATTTGTTTCAAATATCAACTTATGCCAATGCTAATGATTCGTATGCCAGAACATATACCAAACAATCAGCAGTCATGAAAATGGAATAAAGTTAGGATAAGCACATGAATTGATTAAGATGACTGCCAATGACTGATAAGAAAATCTTGCAAACAGAAACCAAAGAATTCTCAAAAATCATGTTAAGGATGTTTTTGGGGTCATGGCAATATATCTATGATATGATAATCTTAGTGTTATGTATTACCAATTCAAACTCATCATACTACATATGAAAAAAACCGTTAACAGGCTGCCATGAGAGGACACAAATTCAAGAAGCTCTAAGTATTAGCATCTATGCAAATCCTCGATATATGACTACATGGATTAAAGGACATAATGACAAGATGGCAGCAACATCAGTGACAAAGGTATGTGATCAGTTAAGGTCGTGCAGGCATAAAAATGGAGACAAGAGAGATGCAAAAAGGTTAACTATCCATCTAGCAGTGAGCAAGCAAGACCAACATCAAGACAGATATGCTATATTTCGAATGATAAGTAATTCCAAGCAAAATGTATGCCCTAATGGCCAAGATCATATGAACTACACAGATGCATGTTCAAGCAAGGCAAACATGTATTGAAGGTATATTTCAAGTTTCCACCTTTCTGACCACACACACAACTTCAATGCAAATACCAACAAGTTATCAACAGACTTGCACACATATATTAGACATATATCAAAGGTGACAGTTTGCACAACTTGAGTAATACACAGGAGAAAATGGCATACATATCCTTCAAGATATCCCTAGTACAGCAGACTAACATGGATAGGCAGACCTTGAATGTAAAATAAAAAAAGACAGTTCATACATTTATAGCATAGTGATCAAGGCAGCAGGTGTCATATCTTCCATTCATTGACTTAAAACACACAACAAAACAAAACAGTTGGAAATTGGTGGCAGAGGAGGGCAATTCTATCAGGAACTACACTAGATAAGCAAATTAATGACATGTTCACCTCAATTAAGCATAAAACAAGGGCAACAGACAAAAGTTTCAAAGAATTAGCAGTAGATTGCATATGCAAATTGACACAAAGTAGCATGCATTTCAACATTTAAGCATAATAACATGATGTACATAACTTGGCATCTTTACACAAAGCAAAAACCTCAAGGGATTATCAACTCTAATGCATCAGTTTTATCATACAAAGAGAAACGAGTTATGTCATGATCTAAAGTATAACAGGTTGCGAAATGCTGACAAGTACATGGATAGAACAAGACAGTACTACAACAAAATGAATCAGTAACAAACTTTCCTCCTCCAAGGCAGGCTCAATGATCATGAATATCACCAACACACGAGTAGTCATGTTATGCAAAGAACAAAGTAACCTTACAAGCAGTATAGAGGGTGTATTTTCAGGTTTAATTTAACAGATGACACAAAAAGGCTCAAATATCAAACAAACAAACAAGACTTGTAATGGAGGCAACCTCAACAGGGCAAGTGAAAACAACATATATCCAATGAAAAAACAGCATAGCTTAACACATACATGTAATAGTCGACAATTCATATCAGCACATCAGTCAGCAGTAAACACAAGTTTAATATGGACTGATTAAGGTCATACATTAAAACCAATTTCAAAAAAGGAAAGGCATAACTGTGCATACAAGATTATTCATTCCGATGATTCCAATACAAACTCAATCTGATAAAACTTTACGAGTATACGACAAGATCCATGAATCACAAGCCAATTTAAGATCAGTTAAACAAAAAGCTTTCATTTGTCAAGCAGGTCATGAACAAGATGTGATAACTCAGCAGCATATCAAACCAACAGCATATGGAAAATATGACAGAAAGCATTTTAAACATATCAAGATTGTAGTCATTAATAATGCACACGAAAATGATTTCAAAATCTTGAACACGTATGAGTGGCAACTAGGTAGCAGAAACATCAGGTTTTAGGAATATAACAACAATCTCCTCAATGTTTCAACAGGGAAAGAACATATAGTGAATCAATAACGACATGAGCAATATAACTACATTGGTAACAGAATAACGAGATCATACAAGTTAACCAGGACGTGTATTCACACGATTTAAGACGAGCACAAGCAAGAAAATCATGAGCATGATGAAATAAAATACAAGAGAAATAAGAATGGTACCACACAGAAGCTTTGCTAACACTTTGAGTACTCTGACCTCTACGCAGAATCTCCCTTGCCAAGTCCACCCAAAGCTCGAGAATATTAATATTTGTGAAGAGAATTGTTGGTTCTTTGCATTGAAGCTGAACTCCTTTATATAGGCTCAAGATATGGCTTAGGTGAGTTCAAGTATCAAGCAGGTGGAGTGCTTAGTAGGCGCCAACGTCTCTTTTGAATTTCAAAATCGGTCTATGTCTTGGAGCCAATTGCGCTGCAAATTCCAGAATCGCAGTGCTGAATCACAACTCCATGTATGGTTTCAGAGGTCTTCACTTGATGCCAGTGGGAAGGGTATCGAATGAAGTAAAGGTTGGGGATAGCGTGATCATGTTGCAGACGAAAGCAGGTCGAGAGCTGAAAATGGTATTTTTTTTCTGAACCGCTTTTGATGAGCTGAGCAGAGGAAAGCTTGAAATGGGAACAACGTCTTGGAGGATTCCAATCGAGGATTCGCGCCAACGGGTTGAATTGTAGTGAACTTGAATTGAATTGGCGAGCTCGAATTTCTCTTTTTCAACTGAGTTCCGCAAGTTGAACACGAAAGGATGAACAGATTGGTTGATCTTGTTTCCTCATACGCCACATGGCGGCTTCCCATTGGCCATGAAGGTGGGTTGAAAAGTCAAAGGACCAAGGTGTATTCTGATTGGCCATTATACTATTCATTCTCCAATTCAAACATCAAGTGGAAAAAACAAGCGTATAGTTCTCTATATTTAGACTTAAATGACAAATAACCCATCACATAAATTTAAACCTAATGTTATATATTTTTTTTTAAACTAATTATAATTAAATTAATTGCTAATAGAATCTAGCCCAATTTAATTGATAAATTATCTTGAAATTAGAAATTAAGGTAATTAATTCAAAAATTAAACAAATTAGGCTAAAATTAAATCAACAACTAAATTAATTAATTAAGCTACTAATCAATAAAAATAAAAATAAAAAACAAGAATATGCTAAAGTTAAATCAAGATAGGATAAATGAAGTAAAAAAAACTAAATAAATCAAGGCAAAAAAAAAGATAAACAGAGATTTAAGATAAACAGAGAAAAATAAAAACACAAAGCATCAAGTAAAAAGATGAGGGTAAAATTTGGGGTGCAACACTTCGTTATCCACTTCTGCATCTAACTCATCTCTGTCTGATCTGGAAAGGCACTTGAACCCAGCTGTTCCAACAAAAGGAAAAGGTCTGGAAACTTTGGAGAACCTTTTAGAAAAATGTTCTTTGATCACCTCTTTAACTCCTTGGACATCCTCCACAAAGTTGTTATTAACTTTAACGGAACCGATGGTATTCAGATTCACTCGATTTCTCACTGTTGCGTGGAAAAACTTTGTGTTTGCATCGCCCTCAGAACTCCACTTTAGCCTTGATTTCTGCTTTAGAATACTTTCTTTGATTCTCATAGTTCTCCATAGATCATCTTCTGCCTGATTTCTATCTACCAGCTCCGATGCAGAGATATCACCACACCTTGAATCTATTAAATCTTCGATATCGTTGATGATACTAATGTATGTCTTGATTTTTGTATCAACCCAGCCAAAAACTTCAGTGTTCCACCATCGCAATTTCTTTCTGAGATTCTGCATCTTTTTAACCAAAATAAACGATGCCTTCCCTGTTACCTTGTAACCTTCCCATTTATTTTTGACAAATTCCATGAAATTAGAGTGATTGAACCAACAGGACATAACTTTAAATGGCTTGGGTCCCCAATTCATGTTTCTAGCTGAAATCCATACCGGTCTAAGATCTGATACATCCCTTTCACCAATTTTCTGGCTCACCATATTCCAACCATTACATATTCCATGAGAGACTATAAACCTGTCTAAGCGACTGCAAATCTTACTCTTTGGCTTAAACCAAGAGAACTTATTTCCATTCAAAGGCAAATCCACACACCCCATTAAATTTATGAACTCTGCGAATTCCTCCATGTACCTTCTGTTGAAAGTAGAGTAACCAATCTGTTCAGCGGGACACTTTATCGAATTATAATTACCTCCAAGGATCCACTCTCCAGGCTCCAACGTGTTTTTGAGGTTGATTAGATAGGACCATAACTCCCTTTTCTTCGTCATATTGCAGGGAGAATAGATATTGAAAAGATAACACTTAAAACCTCTCCATATTGCTTGCAATCCTAAGAATCCTTTCCCCCTATAACTGTAGATAGGTTCAACCACACCACTCTTCCAAATGGTTAGAATACCACCAGACAAACCGACTGAATTAGATGCAGACCATTGACACCCTATGTCTCTCCATAAACTATATACCAAGTCGTCAGACATACTAGTTTTTTTTGTCTCTTGTATAAAACATATATCAGCTCCAACCTTATTAATAGTTTCTCTAATTTTCTTTCTCTTGAGACCACTCCCACAACCCCTTATATTGTAGGTTATAATATTCATAATGAAACTCTATCCACCACCTTTTTTCCCTTCTTCGATTCTCTATCCACCACTTCAAGATTCCTCACAATTGCTTCGAAAATTTCATCGTCCTCATCCGTTTCTACGCCTAAACCTTTGATAGCAGACCAAACTCTTGATGGGAGGCTTTCTAATTGTTTCTTAATTCTATAATTATTCTGGTGGAAACCAGAATCAGTCATAGAATTGTCTAAGGAGTCAGACCCCTTGTACTGTGAAACCTTAGCCAACAGATTTTCATTCTTATCAGACTTTCTGATATACTCCTTGGTAGACCTAGTTGAAAAAGCATCAGCTTATAGCAGGGTGGCATAATAAGAAGGACAAAAAGGAATTCTTATCTTCTTATAAATATCTTCCATAAGAATCTTTTTCTTTCTACTTGTAGAACCTCTCTTTGCTTCTGGACCCTCAAACTGAATATCAACTTCAACAATTTTTTCTCCTCCCTTAATTCCTTTACCATCTTCAATCGTAAAGGTCCCATTCTTATCCCCTCTCTTTAATTTCATAAGAGAACATGATACATGCTCCAAACTAGAAATTGTCTTGATGTTGTCTACATCACTGTCCCCTGCTATATCAACAACCTTCATACCTGTCTTGTCTCTATCTAGAGGCGGAGTATTTTTAGAAGAGTGAGCTTCTGCAACATTCTCATTATACCTGGTACAGCTATTAGAAATAGGATTCTTCTTTCCAGACAGTTCACATTCTTCAACACCAACTACCTTACTCTGATTCTTACACAGATGACCGAAATCGCCTGAATCCAAAATTGGAGAAACATGCTCAGGTGATTTGGATTGGGAACTGAGAACTCTAGATGAACTGTCCCAGGACACCCCATCAATTTCTTGGTCCGATTCTGACTCCACGATTTCAGAGCTATCTTCCTCAAAGCAAGACTCTTTGGATATCTTTTGGGGCCTATCATAAGGCCCAAAGGCATCTTCAACAATCTTGATTCTGTAAGTAATATCATTCACTTCTATGTTGATCACTTCGTTAAGACTCACTGCGAATTTGGTTCTAATCAGAATTCTAGCAATGTCGAACCTCGACTGCTTCCTTGTCGCTTCATCCATCTTAATGAATACCCTAGTGGTAGCAGCTAGAAATGTGAAAAATTTTGCACCCCAAACATGACAAGGGAGCCCAAATATCTTAACCCATGTTAGTCTCTCTTGATCGACATCATTTTGATTCCAAGGACGGATTTCTGAAAAGCATTTGGAAATCCATTTACCTTCTTCTGATATCATCTTTTGAATATCACCAGGATTGTCTTCCTCCAAGAGGCATAGGTTAGCCCCCATAGGTGTAAACTTGATGTTGAAAAAGCCCTCCATTTGGAACGCATCCATGACCTCTTCAGCTGAACCTGGACTCTCCAATACTCCAGTGAAAGCTTGTTCAAATCTCTCCAACTCTTCATTGTTAACGTTAAAACTCAGATGGGCGAAAGAAGGTTTATCACCCATGAAACATTGGTTCGATTTCGGATTTCCCCCTTTACTACTACCCACTCCTTTAGTGATCTGGGCGAAAGAAACTCTATTGGCATTCCTATGTCGAGCAACATGTTTGTATGGGACACCCGCCTCCCCATTATCCTTAGCCGGCATCCCTGGTTTCGGAGGATGCATAATACCCTCCCTCTTGTTTTCTCTACGAAATCTTGGTAGATTAACAAAAATCTTAGTGCCATTAATGACAATCTTGTCAAGATTATTGGCCATAACATCTTCGTCTTCCACTTTTTTGAACCTAACAAAACCGAACCTCTTTTCTCTGATGTCCACTCTTCCCGGAATAAAAACCTCTAAGATCCAACCATAAGCCTAAAAAATGTCGTACATTCTCTTAGCATCGTAGGAATCCAAAAACTCAGTAAAAAAGAAGGAAGTTGAATTTAAAAAAAAAACGATACTGAATATTTTGCTTATGCTAGCATATGAGAACTTAACATCTCCTCTAACTTGTTTGAATTGAGTTTTTCTAATAACTTTAAAATGGAATAAGTTATCAAATTTTCAATATGTTTTTATTATCTATACCTATATATAAAGAGGATATCACTTTTTGGACTGACATTTTTTAATTCCAAATTTATCCTTATTTAATTATAATATTTCCATAATTCTCCTTGCAGTTAGTTTTAATTAAAACCATGTGTGAGCGAGAATCCCAACCGCTAAACCAAAATAAAAACAGCCTTACACAAACATTTAAGCGTGAAACAACTGCTCTTCATTTAAATAGCAAAACAAAAGTAAATACAAAACTTGATAGAGCATCCTAAATATAGACTATTATCGTTTTTTTTAATCTACAAATTATCCTTTCCTTTCTCCATCCCTCTAATCTATTTTTTCATGTTTTCACCTTTTAATTTTCTTTTAGATATGTTCTTAAACATGATAAGGTCAAAATGAATCAATCAATATCATCACTTTTGTATATGCTCATGTATTTTTTATTGGTATATTCAATTTAGTTACTATTTTGGTATTTGTGAGAGAGACTTAAATTGGTTACTAAAATTTAAAAAGCTGGAAAAAAAAGTAACTTTTTTTGTGTATATTTACTTCTTATTTTGGTATTTGTGTTATGCTTTGTAGTAGTTCAAGTTCGATTTGATCTTTGTACTGATTATTTTCAAAACGTATTTGTTTAACAATAAAGTTCAATTCAGTTTCTATTATTTTCATTTTAAAGCCACATGATTTTTTCCATCATGTAAAAGTTTTTTTTTTGTTTGTAAAGGTTATTACAATGATAGTTCATGTATACCCAGTTTAACCACAATACCACTGAAAAAATGTAATATAGCGATAATTGATTATAATTGTTTCATTAAATTTTGTACATACAGTATACACAAAATGAAAAGAGTTGTATAGTATCTTCTCAGTTTTCCTTTTAATTATAGGGATTGCTACAACTATTTATTAAAATCTGGCATACAATTTACCAATATCAAAGGTTATGAAGGAAAAAAAAAGGTATGCTTTTGTTACCCTTAGTAGTAGTTATTAAGAAAAATGGTATGCTTTTGCTTGCTACCCTTAGCAATAGTAGTTATTACATAAAACACTCACTATTTTTTCCTACAAGTACAAAATTAGTTTAAAATTAGTTTAATTATGAGATTTCCTTTCATTTTTTTTTTTAACAATCAAAACCATTTATATTGCCAATTTCTTTTACAATACAAATGGAAGAACAACCTGATAACACTTGACCAAACAAGACAATGATCAAGGAACCAAAAAACCAGCTTAATGTTCTGCAAATAGCAGAAAAACCAGCATGCATGCCTAACCTCAACAAAGCAAGTTTAATTATGTTAGAATAGAAAAAGAAGTTTAAAGCCCATATATATGAATATTTATCTTAGAGACATATATGAATATTTATATGTGAGAGAGATAGAGATAGAGTCTAAATAGTATTTGTATATTTAGAAAACATACCTTTATTTTATTTTATTTTAATAATTATGTAACCTCATAAAAATATATACAGGAGTAGAGCATATTCTTGATGGCAACGATAAAGCAAACTATTATGTTGTCATTTTTCATGTACGATTACACTTTTTTAATTTAAAAATAGATTAAACAAAAAATACAATTAATATCTATACATGTGTGCGCATTAAGAATTCACTTCTTATGTTATCAATTTCCTCACCATTAGTAAAAAAAAAATTCTTCACCAAGAATCTTATTGCTATTTTTCAAGAATTTGACATAATTCTTAAAATTAGTAATGTTCTTCTCAAATTTCTCATTTACTTAACTAAACTTAACATCGAGCTTAAACATTTGAACATAAGCTAAAGAGGTTACTTTAGTGTCATCTTCTCTAAAAGCTTTGAGACACATGTGAGCTTCTTCATCAAATTCTCCTTTTTAAGAAAGTGTTTCATAAGAGTCTTTTGATGTATTTTAAGTATATTTTTGAAAATATCTTTGCATCGAATATGTATAAAACCAAAATAAGGAAACCAGTGAGTTATTATTGTAGGTAATTTTCCTATATAGTTGGAAGTGTGGCAAATGAAATGCTGAAGGTATTTTTGTATTAGATTGTCAAAATAACTTAAGGTTGTTGAGGGTTACAATGTGATTATGTAAGGATGAGAGTGAAAGAAGACTGTTTTGTTCTCCAAGATGAAGAGAAAAGGTTGAGACATGGAAGCAAAAGGTCAGGGAAGGGAGGATAATGGATACAAATTGATAGTGAAGAGGCCGATCGATGAAGGGGGTACAAAGAGGGTGGAGAACATTCATGGAAGGTCAACCTAGAGATCTAATACTTTAGCTTTGGATAAAGGTCAGCCTTCCTCTTAAAGAACATTATTGATTATACAATATAAATAATATTTTGTAAGTTTCAGTTATTGAATATAATTTCGAATATTTTTGTTTATCGTTTTTAAAATGTAATAATATTATCAGCTTGTTTAGACAACATACTTTTTTTTATCTAAATTTTGTTTAATTCTAATAATTGTGTTTAAGTAGAATTAGTTTTAGTATGATGTATACCAAAAAACTTCATAAAAGACTTATACGAGTTAGCGTAAAAAAAGGTATTTTTAAAATAATAATATATAGTTAAATATAGTTAATTCACTAAAGTATTTTAAAAATATACATTATTCATCTTGATTTAAGTCTACTTGAGGGTGTCTAAATGATATTATTTTTAATGTGAAGTACTATAAAAACCTTATAAAAAATATACACACGATTATTTTTCACTGATGTGCACATTAAAAAAAGCGGACAGACGGGCACAGGAGTGCCCGTCTGAACGCTAGTATAGTATAAAGAATATATGTTTTATAAAACATAGCAGTAAAACTTGCTATTATAAATATGTTCTTATTGGAGTCAGTTGTAAAAAAAAAATTATATAAATTAAGCACCCCTTATTCAGTAAATTTCAGTCTTTATTGTCTTATGCTTATTTCAGGCTGCATGTTTGGTCACTTTCCAAAACCGACATATTAGTTTAAAATATCGTTTCTTTAAACACAAATTAATTTAATTTGGAGGCCCTTATGATTGGAGGCCCTGTGCAAATGATCTGGATGGAATGATATGATTGGAGGCCCTTATGATTGGAGGCTGCATGAAGATGAATTAATAAATGCAATATATAGAGCGAGGAAAATGAAAGAGATATCACTACACCAAAATTGGACAAAGACAGCGCTTTTGGACAAAGCGCTGCTATAGGTCTTTAAAAAATTTCGCTAAAAAAAGCGCTGTAAAAGACAGCCTTTAGCAAGCGCTTTGTAAAAGCGCTGTTAAATGCCCTAAATTGAAGCCACCTTAGAAAGCGCTTTTTGGAAAGCGCTGCTATAGGTATTACTTTAGAAAGCGTTTTAAAAAAGCGTTGTCTAAAGGTTAACCTTAGAAAGCGCTTTCAGAAAGCGTTGCTATAGGTCTTAAATTCTCCCCACTTTAGAAAGCGCTATCTAAGGAAAGCGCTCTTATAGGTAGCCCTTAAGAAAGCGCTTTTTGAAAAGCGCCCTCTAAGGTCATTTATTAGTTAAAATATAAAACAATTTCTAATTATTTTCAGACACTTCTTTTTCATTTTCATCTCTCGACCGTTTCTTTCTGCTAAAACCCTTGCTTTCAATCGTTCTTGCATTGCCATTGCCGTCGTTCTGAAACCTTTGCCGTCATCGTTGCCGTCATTCTGAAACCCTTGTCATGACCGTTGTCGTCGTTGTTGCATTCAATTGTCCTTGCATTCGTGAAGGAGAAGACGAAAACGAATAAGAGGTACGTTGTTGTTGTTGTTCTTGCTTATAACATTGTTCTTGCCGTCGTTGTTGTTGTCGCCGTTCATTCTTTCCGTCACCATTGTCGTCGTTCTGTTGTTGTTGCCCTCCTTGTGTTGTTGATGTTGTCGTTCTGTTGCTGTTGTTGTTGCTTCTGTTATTCTCTATATCAGAATGAATGTTTGGCATAAATGTTGTTGTTGCTTCTGTTATTAACATTGCTTCTTTATATGATTTTTTTCATTATTTGTTGTTGCGGTGAAAATCGGATAACAAATTATTAATTAATTTGCATCATATTTCTTTTACAACCGACTTTGATTTATCCAAAGGAAAGGTTCAAGACTGTTAGAAAAACCTAAAGGGGAGAGATCTAAGGTTCGGGGGTTGGTTACGCCTAGGGAAGGTATTAGCACCCTAAACGTTCGTAGTACTCTACGGGAACCTCTTGTTAAATGTTATCTTATGTTTGCTAAAGGGTTCTATGCTAAAGGTTAGTTAGCAGGGGAAGTGATAAATTCATTATGATGAATATCACTAAGAGTTGAGGAACTCTCTCCTAATGCTAGTTGTAATTTCTATGGCTCTGATGAGGCCAAGAAATTGAAGTTTTCTCCTAAGAGGTTACTTAGGTTAAGGTGGGGGGGCATGACTTATGAGTCAACATATTTCACCTTCCTTTGGAATGTGGGGAAAAAAAGGAAAAAAAGAATAAAAAGAAAGTCATAGAAGAAAGAAACAACAACATAAGCATGAAGATGGCACTATGTTTCATGATAAAGATATGGATAAGATGAACATGATAATTAAAGACACATCAATATGTTTCAATCTTAAGGAAGACAAACGTAGAGAAAGATATTAAGGATGACATTTAAAGAAAAATAGCATTCATATAAAAGTCAAGGATATGACAAGTCAACATGGATATATTAATTCAAGAATTAAACAAGCCATTTAGTGAAACACTCAAAATCAACAAAAATGCTAACAATCAAACCCACAATTGATAATTAATTGACAACACAATTAAAATTAACAATTACAACACATAAAGTAATTTAAAATTTAACCACATATGGATAAATAACAATTAGAAGTTAACATTTAACCATACATTAGAAATACAAAGTTAAGGCACAACTTGATAATTTAAAATTAACAACATAACAATTAATATCACATTGAGAAAATAACAATACAGTTGAGAATAACAATTAACACAATTGGAAATTAACAATACAATTCAAGATGCAATTGATAATTAAAATTAAAAGCTAATAAAACAATTAACAATTAAAATATAATTAACAATTAGAAAACATATTAATTTACCACATAAATAGTTAAACTGAAATTAATAGCAAAAATAAACAAGATAGAAGAAAAAAAAATAAAAGATTGAAACAAATAAAATACGTAGGGGGGTGCATAAGAGCAATTTGGTTTAGTAAAAAAAACAAAGGAAAAGAAATGGGCCAGCAGACAAGGGGTGTTGGTAGCAGGATGGGGCGCAAGGCCCAGGTTGAGAAAGAGAAAGCAATACAGGCGAAAAAAAACAAGAAAATGCAAAAGGGTTGATCCAAGGATCAAACCCAGGCATGGCAAGTGAAAGGCGTATTAAGTGCATGTGTGTGACCGTTCACTACATGCGCCAATTAATACATAAGCCACAACAAGACATGAAAAATATTAAAAGAAAACACGCGCACATACATGAGCAAGAGTAGTAGCATGTAATATCAATTAGGCATGGTGTTTAATGCACTACGAGACAAAATCCAAAACCAACCAATCAGGATTACGCATGGAAGTGAGAACATGCAGAGACATTAAACATCATCGTGTTTCCAAATTAAAACATCAAAACAAAGTTCAACTTCAATCCAACATAAATCAACCAAAACTTAACCAAACAACATGAAATAAATTACTAAATTGAAATACTCCAAACATAGAACATATTGAAACCAAAAGTTGAACAAGATAGTGATTAATCATGAAGAAAGATCAGATGAAACCCAAGGTTCCAAAATGAAATCAGTTTTGAGAAAAAAAAGATAATCACTTTCTGTTTCAAGATTTTAAATAACACACAAATTCAAAACAGTCACAAAATATGGTAACCAACTTCTGAACTTCCACACATGATGAACAAAATATTAAGAGCTAAAAAAACTCACATGAGTTGGAGACAAACCAAACAGGTAGCATGCCTTTAAACAATAATTCATACAGATTCAAAACAAATACGTGGACATGGCAAAGCACAAAAACCACAACATTTAATCACGTTATTATGAGCACGAGTCTTACCAACATGAACCAAAGATATTCAACTGCACTGGTGTATAATGAGCATGATATTATGAGAGGTTGAAAAAATAACTATGCCACAATAACAGAAAATCACATAAAATCAAATGTTGTATACCTTGGGTAGAAGAAAAACATTTGAGGTTATCCCGTGGGTTTTTACATAAAGGGGAGCACAATGCAAACAAACATTCACATCACTTAAATGCTAACAGTGAACATCAAAAGAGATCAAGATTCTCAACATAATCTAAAGGTACTGCAGAGTCCAACAACAATTTGCATTTAAATAGCACATGACAAAAGCTTAACATTTCAAGTATTGTTACACTTAACAACACACAGTGAGTGGCAAAAGATGTTGAAGGTTTTCAAACTTCAGCATGATACAACACATATATACATACCAAAACTCAAATATAGCTGCGCAAGAACCTCATATAGGGTTGACATTTCTACTCATGCAGTCATTCCAAGGTAACATACAACATTAACACTTCAAAACACACAAACTCAAAAATAACCAAACAAAGCCAACATACATCCTGTATTGTCAAACATAGTTGGTATTCAAGATAGGTTACAAACATGCATACACGAGTATCATCTTGAACAGATCGAACATAAGCAAAATTACAGAGCAAGGACTCCAACAGAACTTAAGCATATCAAATAACAGTTGGACAAGGATTCCACACATAGGTAACATTTTGAGATTCAACATACATGTTTAGAGCAAAACAAGGTCCAAAACAACACAACATAGCAAATAACTTTTACTTAAGCAATGTCATTTAGCACAGGCAGTGGCACATTGAAAACAGTTAGGCATAGCAAAGCAGCTATAACCTAGGTTCTAAGCAAAACAGGGCGGGTTTATCATGAAATCAAGGTAGCAGATTAGTCAGGTAAGATCAATGGCAAAATATGCAATGGATGTAAAACAAACATAGGGACATAGCTCAAAAATCAATACATGACAGACACACTCATCAGACTTGGCATATGGGCCATGCGAGTTTCAGACAGAACAGGGCATATAAAACCATTCCACATATACTCAACAATCAAAACTGATAACAACAAGGCATAGCAAGAGGTGTATATAATGAGGTATGAGCAGGAATATGTGAACATATCAAAGTGGATTCACAAACGATGTTGGGTTTAGGAACAACATTAGCAGGCTGTACACAAGTTAGCAGATATGTTTCAGGCATACAGACAAAGAACCAAGTCATGATATAGTACGCACATACTCAGGCAGGGAGGCATTAACAAGCACATGGTTAGAACATCAAAGTCAAACTAAAAAACAGCAGCAAGCAGGAACATCAAGCAAAGTCAGTTACACATTTTAGCAATTCAAATACCAACTTAAACATATAAATCATCTTGGTCTAAGATAAGATCATGGCATATCAAAGTTGTGTGCATCTTAGGATGTGAATAGATACATGTAAAAGACCTATTTGAACAAACTGAGTTAAAATAGATTTTCATGATCAAAAGCAAACCTAACAAACATCAACACCTGAATAAATCTTTGGATACAGAGAAAGACAATGAGTTACACGAACTGCTTATACATTGATGATAACAAAAACAACATAAACTGCAATTAGTGAAAGTAGCTTCTTGCTAGCAACATCCAAACCAAGCATTACACATATCAATTTAAAGACAAGCAGTAACAGATAGGTTTACCAAACATCTCAGAACAACAGGAGTGAAATATCATTCGAAGGTCTTAACTCCTTTTCATAATGGCGTCAAGAACGGACATAGGTTTGACAACTTAGCATGCAACAGAGTAGGGTGAAATACAACATGAAATAAGGTACAATAACCACTTAAACACTTAGTTCCAATTCACAATCATCCAAAAGATAGTCATGGATCCAATCATATATTGATGAGTTATACAAGGTATGAATATGAACACAAATAAAGCAACCCCTCACCTTACTAAACAGCATGATAAACTCAATAAGGTAACCACAAAACAAACTCATAATGATTCAAATATATTAGTGACAAAATATATTTCAACACATGGAGATGGCGCATTTCTAACAGAATAACAACATCATAGCATTGCCTCGAGAAAATATATGCACATTAAATCAAATGAATAGCAACATTATATCAATAACTCAAGGCATACACTTAATAGGATTCAACATGAATAAATGATCAATGAACAAGAGAGAAATCAAATGAGCATAATAAAATGAGAGGGAAAGAAAATAATACCAACTGAAGCTTTGTATGTTTCTACTCCCACAACAATTCCACAAATTACCACTCACTAAGCTCGCTCGAGACCTCCGATGCTTTAGTGTTTTGAGAAAAATCGTTGGTGTCTTCAGAACTGAAATGAGCTTCTTTAAATAGGCAAGGTATTGGGTTGATGAGAGGCATCATGGGCCGGGTCAAATTCTCAAACATCTGGTGGGCATAAGCTGAACGATTAGGGTTTTCTTTTGAATTTCAAACTTGGTCCAATTCTGGGAGAGAAATACGCTGCGACATTTCAGACGTGCAGGGTCATACTCATCACTTGGTGAATGAATTCAGAGCTCTCCCATTGATGCTATTGAGAGGGGTACCAAATGGAGCAAAGGTTGGAGGTAGCGTGGACAGTTTTGCAGACGGAGCAGTCGTATGCTGGAAATGGTAGTCTTTTCTGAGCCATTTTCTATGCAACACAAAGCTGAGCTTGAAGAGGAATGGATTTGGAGATTTCAAAATTGAAGAATTCGCGCCAATGGTATTGTGGTTGAATGGATTCAATGAATTGAATTGATACAAGCTACGTTGAAATTCTCTTCCTCATCCACAACTCTTCAGCAAGAACGAAAGAGGAGGAAGGATTTGGTCCCCTTTGGTCTCTTGGATATCACGTGTCACGATCTCAATGGTTGGGAGAATGGTTGAAAAGTCAAACCCCACAAACTTAATTCTCATTGGTCCAAAGTAATGAAATGAGAAACCAAGAACAAAATGCAACGTGGAATTGGTCATGGCAAGTTTATTTTGGGCCCATTCTCTTACCAATATTAATAGTATGGTTATGAAAATAAAACAAACTATTAACATTTAAATTAATAATCAATTTAAAAGGAGCTAAATGAATAATTAATCTAGTTAATTAAAATTGACTTAAATATGATTAATTTGAATGAATTAAAACTAAAACAACTCAAATATAAATAAAATAAAATGGGCCAAATTGAAATTAACTTATTCACAAAACAAATAAAAGCTAGGATAATTATCAAATTAGAATAATGAGAAAGATAATAAAATAACAAGTAGCAGAAAAATGAGGGTAAAATTTGGGGTACAACAGTTGCCCCTATTTAAATATCTTCACCTGATGACATGAGAGATGAAGATCCTCATGTAATCAATAGTGAAAGCTATTTAAATACAGATAACCAAAAATTTTGCACTCAGATGCGCACACATGCAATGCAACAAACATGATGCCAAGAAGATGCAGGAAAAATGCAGACACAACAAGACACCAAGGGGCAAACAGGAAGCAAAAAGATCACAAAGCTTCACTAGGAAGGAAGAAAGCTAGTATCCATGAGAAACACCTCACTAGGGCTACAAGCTAACCGACAACAGAGACCCACCGGGGAGACTCCAAAGAAACACTGGGGAAAAGACCACAGACAAACTCCACTGAGGAAAGACCCAGGGAGACAGACCACTGGGAACAAAACAAACCCACACTCTTCCTGGGCGAGAAACCAGGAAGAAAAAACCTGATCACCGGGGATCAACCTGAAAGCGACAGACAAACAAGCAAAGATCTCATGGGGATCTTAAATTGAAGAGTTCAAAATGGGATCTTCAAGAAAAGCCAGGACGACAGAGACAAACCCTGCGCACCAAAGGGGAACCTTATAAGGTTGAGGAAGTTGTTCCAAGAAGTTTAGCTTAAAGCAAGTTTTCAAAAGAATCCGAGATAAAGGGTTCCATGTTCGACACGATTCGAACAAGAACGGTTTTAATACCAGAAGACAATGCTTGACGCGATTCAAACAAAGTCCAAGTTCAAGTCTGACACGATTCAAACGAGAATAGTTTTAAAATGAATAGACGATGCTTGACACGATTCAAACAAAGTCTAAGTTCATGTCTGACACGATTCAAATAAGAACAGTTTTAAAACGAACAGACGATGCTTGACACGATTCAAACAAAGACTAAGTTCAAGTCTGACAAGATTCAATCAAGAACAGTTTTAAAACGAATAGACGATGCTTGACATGATTCAAACAAAGTCTAAGTTCAAGTCTGACATGATTCAAACAAGAACAGTTTTAAAACGAATAGACGATGCTTGACACGATTCAAACAAAGTCTAAGTTCAAGTCTAAAACGATTCAAACAAGAACAGTTTTAAAATGAATAGACGATGCTTGACACGATTCAAACAAAGTCTAAGTTCAAGTCTGACACGATTCAAATAAGAACAGTTTTAAAACGACTAGATGATGCTTGACACGATTCAAACAAAGTCTAAGTTCAAGTCTGACACGATTCAAACAAGAACAGTTTTAAAACGAATAGACAATGCTTGACACGATTCAAACAAAGTCTAAGTTCAAGTTTGACACGATTCAAACAAGAACAGTTTTAAAACTAATAGACGATGCTTGACACGATTCAAACAAAGTCTAAGTTCAAGTCTGACACGATTCAAACAAGAACAGTTTTAAAATGAATAGACGATGCTTGACACGATTCAAACAAAGTCTAAGTTCAAGTCTGACACGATTCAAACAAGAACAGTTTTAAAACGAATAGACGATGCTTGACACGATTCAAACAAAGTCTAAGTTCAAGTCTGACACGATTCAAACAAGAACAGGTAAAAAAAAACTTTAACGTTAAACTTCTCGGGGAATAGTAAGAGGTTTAAAGATTTCCATCTGGCGCGCAAAGGTCAAGACCGAACAAGCACGACACAAGGCAAACCGAGAATGTCTTTACTTCACTGGGGAAATAAAGACAGGCACCTACAAAAGACCACAAGCAAAACAAAGCACAAGGAGGCAAAGATGCTAAGGTATGATGCATATGCTTAGCTATATGCTAGAAACGACGCGAACAACGCAAAATAAGAAAGAAGAGAGAATAACACAAGCCACCACCCTGAAACCCAAACGCTAAGGATAACCGGGGCTATCTTCTTTCCTCTGGAAATGGTAGATTCATGCCAAAAAGACTGTACTGCTAACTCTTCCTGCACCAACTTGATTCTAAAACGTCTTAATTCCAGAGTAAAACTTAGTTTATTTTGTGCTTTCTTAGAAGTTGCAACATTTCCGTTTTCAAAATCAAGTGAAAAATGACAAAGTTTTGCAGAATAAAGATGACAATAATCAAGAAAATGGCTCAATAACTGATGTTCATTGAAAAATGGTGACTTGCCAAATAACAGAGTCCCATGAAATATTACAAATGCGACAAAATGGCAATTTTGGCAAAGGTTACATTGTATTCAATGACCAGTAACAAACTCTATGGATTAAGATTCTAACAGCTGACTTCTCTGGGGACTCCCGGATATAAGTGAGACGTCTTTCAAGCATAGTACTTTCGTACCGAATCTACATTCACAGGGTGCGCAAGCTGTTCCCCATCCATAGTTGTAAGAAACAAAGACCCTCTTGAAAAGACTGTCTTGACCACAAATAGACCTTCATAATTGGGTGCCAATTTTCCGCAGGCGTCTCTTTGTGAAGGTAGAATCTTTCTAAGTACCAATTCGCCTACTCGGAATTCCCGAGTGCGGACCTTTTTATCAAATGCCCTTTTCATCTTCTTCTGGTACAGTTGACCATGACACATGGCTGTCAGACGCTTCTCATCAATTAGATTCAGCTGATCATATCTTTCTTGAACCCATTCTGCTTCATCAAGCTTGGTTTCCATCAATATCCTTAAAGAAGGTATCTCAACTTCTATGGGGAGGACAACATCCATCCCATATACTAGAGAAAAGGGGGTTGCCCCTGTTGAAGTTCTAACTGATGTTCTGTATCCATGTAGTGCATATGGCAACATCTCGTGCCAATCCTTGTATGTTTTGACCATCTTCTGAAGGATTTTCTTGATGTTCTTGTTCGCCGCTTCGACCGCTCCATTCATCTTTGGACGATACGGTGAAGAGTTATGGTGTTCAATTTTGAAGTCGTCGCACAGTTCCTTCATGGTTTTGTTGTTTAGATTGGTCCCGTTGTCAGTTATGATCCTATTGGGGATCCCATAACGATAAACGATGTTGTTCTTGATGAAGCGTGCAACTACCTGCTTAGTCACATTGGCGTATGAAGTGACTTCCACCCACTTAGTGAAGTAATCAATAGCCACCAAAATAAAACGATGTCCATTAGATGCTTTAGGCTCGATTGCCCCAATCATATCAATGCCCCACATAGAGAACGGACAGGGTGATGATAGCACGTTCAACAGAGTAGGAGGAATGTGCATTTTGTCCGCATAAATATGACATTTATGACATTTTCTAACATACTGAATGCAGTCAGCTTCCATGGTCAACCAATAATATCCAGCCCTTAAAATCTTCCTGACCATGGCATGCCCATTGGCGTGGGTGCCAAAAGCTCCTTCATGGATGTCATGGATCAACAAGTTTGCTTCTCTTTTATCGACACATCTTAACAAAACCATATCATGATTCCTTTTGTACAGTACACCATTGCTGATGAAGAATTTGGCTGATAATCTTCGTAGAGTCTTTTTATCAAGAACGGAGGCGTTGGCTAGATATTCTTGATTCTTTAGAAAGTTTAGAATATCATGGAACCAAGGTTTGCCATCTGATTCCTCTTCAATGGACTGACAATAGGCAGGCTCTGTCTTCCTTTCAATACTAATTACTGGATCCTCATTGATAAATCTAACTTACCACATTGAAGCCAGTGTCGCTAAAGCATCAGCCACATGATTCTCAGTACGTGGCACATGATGAAATGTTATCTCATCAAAACATTTAATCAATTCCAAAGTATATTCCTGATAAGGGATAAGTTTCTCATCTCTTATTTCCCACTCGCCCCTGATTTGATAAATGACTAGGGCAGAGTCACCCATGACTTCAAGAAAACAGATTCCAAGATCGATTGCAGCTTCTAGACCCAGAATGAACGCTTCATACTCAGCAATATTATTTGTACATCCAAAATCCAGCCTGGCTGTAAAAGGGGTGTAGCCACCTTCAGGATTAATTATAACAACACCTACTCCATGCCCCTTATAATTGGATGAACCGTCGAACATCATCTTCCACCTATACTCAGCCCTGGGATCCTCTTCAGAGCTTGACTCTTCACAGTCTTTTACTGCCATAATATCCTCGTCAGGGAAATCAAACTTGAGTGGTTCATAGTCTTCGACTGGTTGGTCGGCAAGGTATTCTGAAAGAATGCTTCCTTTAATGGCCTTTTGAGTGACATACTGAATGTCATATTCAGATAACAACATGTGCCAGCGGGCAAATCTACCCATTTGAGCAGGTTTCTCAAAAATGTACTTTATCGGATCCATCTTGGAAATCAACAAAGTGGTATGACAAATCAGGTACTGCCTTAGGCGTTTGGCGGCCCAAGCCAGAGCGCAACAAGTCTTTTCAAGTAATGAGTAACGGCTTTTGCTGTCCGCAAACTTCTTACTCAGATAATAAATTGCGTGTTCTTTCCGGCCAGTCTCGTCATGCTGTCCCAAAATGCAGCCCATAGACTCTTCCAAAATAGTCAAGTACATAAAGAGAGGTCTTCCGGGAACCGGAGGAACCAGAATAGGAGGTTCTTGGAGATAACTTTTGAGTTTCTCAAAAGCTTGTTGACAGTCAGCATTCCATTCTACTGGCTGATTCTTATGGAGTAACTTGAAAATTGGTGCACATAATGGAGTCATGTTGGAGATGAACCTGGAGATGTAATTCAAACGGCCCAAAAATCCTCTGACTTGTGACTCGGTTTGAGGAGCTGGCATTTCTTGAATTGCTCGTACTTTATCTGGATCCACTTCAATGCCCTTCTGGCTAACAATGAAACCTAATAACTTCCCTGACCTGACTCCGAAGGTACATTTTGCAGGGTTCAACCTCAACTGATATTTCCAAAGTCTTTTGAACAGTTTCAACAAGTGATTTACATGTTCCTCTTCATTTCGAGATTTGGCTATCATATCGTCCACATACACCTCTATCTCTTTGTGGATCATATCTTGAAACAAAGTTACCATAGCCCTTTGGTATGTTGCTCCGGCGTTCTTCAATCCAAAAGGCATAACCTTGTAGCAATAAGTGCCCCACGGGGTAATGAAAGTGGTTTTATCCATATCAACTGGATCCATTTTAATCTGGTTGTAGCCTGAAAAACCATCCATAAATGAGAACATGGTGAAACGAGCCGTATTATCTACCAGTGTGTCAATATGGGGTAGAGGGAAATCATATTTGGGACTGGCTTTGTTAAGATCCCTGTAGTCCACACACATTCGTACTTTTCCATTCTTCTTCATAACATGGACAATATTAGCTACCCACTCTGGGTACTTGGAAACTGCCAGAAATCCGGCATCCAACTGTCTCTTTACTTCATCCCGAATCTTGAGAGCCATATCAGGATGACTTCTGCGAAGCTTTTGTTTCACTGGCGGGCACTCAGGCTTGAGGGGTAATTTGTGGACCACAATATCTGTATTTAAACCAGGCATGTCTTGGTAAGACCAAGCAAAAATGTCCACATACTCTTTAAGGAGCGAAATCAATCGCTGTCTGATTTCTGGTTTCAGTGATGCCCCAATCTTGACTTCTTTCTTCTCATCCTCAGTGCCAATATTGATAACATCCACCTGCTCTTCATGAGGCTGGAGATCCGTATACTGGTAGTCACACATATCTGCTAGATCCTTGGCTACCTCATAAGCTTCCTCCTCTTCAGCTTGATAGACAGGGGAGTCGAAGTCAATGGTAAGGGCAAGGTCATTGAATACAATGGGTTTATGATTCATTCTGCATAGTAGAATGACTTATATTATTAAAAAGCACAACAAATCAAGAACATGCGAGATGAAGATGCTTTTGTTTGAAAAGATTGCCATTTTTAGAAACAAAATGCAATAAAGTAAAACAACAAAAAATTTAGCAAAAGAGTCATTTCATTGATTTAAAGTTTGAAAACGGAGGCCCGTACAAAACAATCCACTAGCTTTGGGCAAGACTAGGGAGATGAAAACAACAAATCTAGACAAGTTACTCTAGTTCCGGGTACAGGATTGGGATCTCAACAGATTCCCAATTGCCTAATGTGCCTTGGCGAAAAATCAAATGATCAATGTCTTCGTCTTTGTCAGTACTTCCTATGATTGCATGAACTTGATGTCCACCCCTGATAAATGTCCCTTGCACAGTCTTTATCTTCATTCTTCTCTCTCTTGTACCTGAAGCAGCCTCTGCCTCTAGAGTTGGTCTGTAACCCAACCCTTGGTGTCGGATTCTCTTCTCAACCTCAATAATTTCGCCCTAACCTGCGGGCACGCCGTCCTGAAGGGCAGACTGGATACTCTTATACGAAGCAAAAGATGGATATTCTGGTACCACTGACTTCTCATTGTCGATCATAACTGCGTTAGCTATTTCCAAGGCTTGAAAAGAAGTTTCCAATGCATCCTCACCAGCCTCAATATAACGGAAGGATGACAAGTTACTAACCATCAAGTCTTCTTCCCTATAGACGATGACCAGCTTGTCGTCGACCATAAATTTCATCTTCTGGTGTAAGGTTGAAGTGACAGCGCCTGCCTCGTGGATCCAGGGTCTTCCAAGTAGGCAGCTATAGGCAGGATTAATGTCCAAAACCTGAAATAGAACATTGAACTCCTGGGGTCCAATCAGAACTGGCAGTTCAATTTCCCCCATCACGGAACTTCGTGAACCATCAAAAGCTTTGACAATTAACGATACGAGTCTCATGATCCCTCCTTTGTATGCCAGCTTGTCGAGGGCCCTCTTTGGTAAGACATTCAGAGAGGATCCCGTGTCTACAAGAACTCTAGCCAATGTGTCCTCTTGACACTTCATTGATATATGCAGAGCAAGGTTGTGTTTCCGACCTGATTGGGTCAGTTCTTCATCACTGAAGCTGAGCGTATTGTACGCAGTAATGTTGGCGATAACGTGATCAAATTGTCCGGCGGTAATGTCCTGGGCCACATGAGCCTGAGCCAATACTTTCTTTAATGCTGATCGGTGGACTGGTGAATTAATCAACAGGGATAAAATAGAAATTTTAGACGGGGTCTGGTGAAGCTGATCCACAACCCTGTAGTCACTTCTTTTTATTATCCTGAGAAACTCTTCATCATCCTCCTTGGAGCTCACTTCTTTGCCCTTGTCACTGGTAGGTATACGCACCTCACCTTCTTTACCAGACACTTCTTTGTTTATAGGGGTAAAAATCCTCCTACTCCTCGTCATCCTTCCTGTTCCTATTATATTAGACACGTTCTTCTCATCAACCCCCACCTCTTTCCTTGGGACTGGTTCTTCTATGACGACCCCCACCTCTTTCCTTGGGATCATTTCCTCCCTCTTCTTACTACCTGTAATGTCTTCGTAGATAAATGGTAATGCTTTGGTCCCTCTGAACCTGAACGGGATTGGCCTGGGCAAATTATTTTGCCTGGCATGATCAGCAAGGGAATCAACTTCAGATTTGTTGAATCTTGGAACTGATCGCTTAAACACTGGGCTTACGGTATTTGCCCCAGGATTGTTGAACACAGGGACTATTGATGCGCTTTCTTCCTCATCAAGCACTAGCACTTGCTTTGGCAGATTGAACACTGGTTCAATCACTTCTATTTTGCTTTCTTTTCTGAAAATTTGTAAGAAACCTCCATCAATGAGTTGTTGAATATCATCTTGAATCAAACGACACCCTTTGCTACTACTACCACATTCTCCACAAACAGCGTGGCAAGCTTTGACCAATCCGGCGCTGAACAGCTTGGCATGGAATGTTCTCAGGGGAGTTTTAATTTTTGCCGCTTCCGAGATCAATACTTCCTCATCCTCGCCTTCAACAGCATTAGTCGACCCATGAGTTGGCAAGGGGTTACTCTTCACATTTGGCTGGTTATTAGGAAAAGACAAAATATTCTTTTCTATCAAACTTTTCACCAGAATCTTTAGTGCCAAACACCCTTCCAAATCATGGCTCACTCCTCCGTGATGGAAAGCGCATGTGGCATTAGGATTGAAGAACTGAATAGATTTTTCAGATGGTGGCCCCAATGGCCTGGTGACAATTAGCCCTTGTTCCACCAAAGAAGGATACAATGCTGTATACGTCATCGGTATGGGTGGAAAATTTGGTGTTACCGTCTATCTTCTGGGAGGGGTATTTTGCTGTGGCGCTGGTCGCCTCGTCTGTTGGTAATTCTGATGTTGGTTCTTCAGCCACTGCTGCTGGTTTAGTGGCTGGGAAACAAGAACTTGTTGCATTATCTGATGATTAAAAGTGGGCATAACAGACGCCACGTATGGTTGTTGTACAAACTGCATAGGGTAAACCGGCTGTTGAGGGAAACTAGGACTTGGTTGTGGTTGGAATAGAGATTGTTTAGGACTCTGCCTCTTCCCTGTCATAATAGCGTTGGTCTCGCCTTCCTTTTTCTTATGAAAATTTCCTGGAGACCTCTTGACACCGGTGCTAGTGGCACTGTTAGGTGAACTGGCCACCTTTCCACTTTTCAGACCTTCCTCCACCTTCATACCAATTGCAATGATATCAGAAAAATTAGCGCCAATATTACTGATCATTTTCTCATAGAATTCAGGTTTTACAGTGTCTACAAACCAATCAGCTAGTTCCTTCTCAGTCAATGGTGGTTCAACTTGTGACGCAGTCTCTCTCCACCTCTGAGCATATTCTTTGAACGACTCTGTGTTCTTCTGAGTCATGGTCAATAGTTGTCTACGATCAGGAGCTAAATCCAAGTTATACTTGTAGTGCTTTATGAAAACATCCATAACATCTTGGAAACATTTAATCTGAGACTGGTCTAAGCTTAAATACCACTTCGCGGCAGCGCCTTTCAGGCTGTCCTGGAAACAATGGATCATCAACTTATCATTATCCATATATGCCGCCATTCTTCGGAGATACATGACCAAGTGTGCCTTAGGACACGTAGCACCAGAGTACAATTCAAAACTTGGTAACTTGAATTTCGGTGGAATTACTAGATCAGTGACTAGACACATATCCTTAAGGTCAGAACTGAAAACATGATCTTCTTCCATGGCTTTCAGCTTTCTTTGCATAATTTCCATATTGGCTCTTAATTTCTCGTTACTGTCATCCCCTTCCACGGATATGTTATCATTAATGAAATGATGCTGATTCTGAAAAACGGGTTGAAACTGGGTTTGAACCACAGGCGAAGTATAAGTTGGGATAGCTTATTGATTCTCACTAAATAATGGTGCAGCTTGTTGTGTGGACTAAGGAGCTGTGGCCCGTATAAACTCAAATGGCATCCCTAGAGTAGGGTTCATAATAGGTATGACTGGTGGCTCAACAGTTGTAGTGATGACTTCTGAGACCACAGTGGCTTGTGTATCCATCTTTTCTCGCATAATACTCAAGGCTTCCATAATCTGCCCCATTCCTACTCTCAATTCACTGAGCTCGTCGTTAACCTGATCCAAATTCTCGCAATTCTCAGACATTCTTCCTCTTCAAGTCTATGCCCGGATGTTATAACGATGTAGAGAATTCAGGGTGATGGTTCAACGACAACAACAACAACTGAAGAAGAAAAGAGGACAATGAGACACAGAAGAAATGCACATGCACATGCGAAAATGCAGATGAGATGCACATGCAGGCTAAACCATCAAGAACTAAAAAGAGTTCGCAAACAATGTAAATAACAGGATTACTAATAACATAACTTTCCATTGAAATTAAGATAAGTGTTTACAGAAAGAAAATGTTACAAACATTGTCTGGATCACATTAAAAGGAAATACAACTTTCTTTTGTTTTTTAAAAAAGGATTACAACAATAGATTACAACTATGGAAAATAGGGCGACCCTTCGCCTTCCCTAATCCCTTCCATGATTTCTTTGATAAGTCGCTTGGTTTTGGCTTTCTCCAAAGTCAGCTCCCCTAGTAGCTCCATCCGTCTATGTTCAGTACTGGTGGATGCCTCATGATATGGAATGGGCTTTCTCATGCTGAGTGAAATCCCTCGTGCCCATTTCAGATGAGCTTCAGTGACAGGGCCGTTGGTGATCCATTTTTGATAATTTATGAAAAGCCATGCTTCCCCCATCTTGAGTTTTTCTTCGAATCCTTCTCCGTATCCAAAGTACATCAGCTCCAAATCTTCTGGTCTAGGCTCCTCCTCAATTAGATGGCCTAACTGGCAACGTACGAGCACAGGGTTATAGTTTATACAACCAACCCATGAGCGGCACATTGGGGTAGTCTCCACAACTAACAATTATTATGGTTCCTTCAGGGTTTGTATCGTACCACTTGATGTCAGAATGCCTTAGTTCCATTAGTTTTCTGACCCAAAGAGCGTTATCACTCACTTCCCAAAACGTTGGCGTCGTAGGTAAGTATGAGATGAACCACTTGTATAGTAATGGAGCACAGCAAACGATCACACCTTTACTCCTCATAGTCTGTGTGGTGACCGAGAAGTACATGTCAGCCAGTAAAGTGGGAACAGGGTTCTGACCCATAAAGATTCCGATTGCTTGGACGTCAAAAAAATCTTTAACATTGGGAAATAGGAACAACCCATACACCAGTAAAGCAAACATTGACTCAAACATTTCAGAGCTTCCACTTTCTTGAATGTGGAGAGCTGTCTCAATTAGAAATTGGGCAGGTAGCCCCCGATACCCCTCCCTGGTGGTCATGTTTTCTCGGATGTGTCTCTTTTGGATCCCCAACCCTACAGCAATCTCTTGATTAATGAATTCTTCTTCCACACCGGAAAAAGGGGGATAATGCTGAACGGGTAGTCCTAGCATATGTGAATATTCTTCTATAGTTGGGACTAACTGGAAGTTTGGAAAGATGAAACATCTGTATGCTGGATGACACCTCTGTACCAAGGTTTCTAGCAGTCCTTCTTTTACTTGCAATCTCATTAATGATAGCAGGTCTCCATACTTGTCAATAAAGCTTGGTGGGTCTTCAATTCTTCCTCCAATCTCTATCAAATGCTCAACATCAGGGATCAGGAAAGTGACGGGACAGTTTATGTTCTTAGCAACGTCCATTTCCACAACGTCTGCAAAACAAAATTTAGTATCTCGATAGTTTAGCAAAACAATGCAAAAAGATGCGAAATGATATGCAGATGCAAAGCTAACCTATCAAGAAACACAAAAAATTGCAAGGCCTTTGACGATAGTATTTCAAAAAAAAATTTATTCATTAAGCAAATTTGGCATTCATTACATTCGGAGCAGAGTATCTTTATGCTCTTAGTACATAGGTGGGTTGTTCCCATAACTGAAAAGATAACGACAATAATGAAAATAAATAATATGGGGAACTAGCAGCAAGATCTTTAGAAGTTAGATCCGCTGGTGGATGTCTCCCCTTCCTCATCCATCTCCCTCATCAGTTTCTCAATGCGTCCCTTAATCCTCTTCTTCTCGAGTAATAACTCTGTCAATGTTTCCTCCAGTCCCTATCTAGTTCTGAGCGGCTTGTGAAGGGAATAGGGTCTCCTCATCACACTGGCTATCTCACGAGACCATTCCAGATGCGTCTCATTGATGGAGCACTCTGCCTTCCACAACTGCTTATTGATTTGACACCATGCTTGCTCAAGAAACATTTTCATTTCGTAGCCGTCCCTTTCCCCATAATACATCATGTGTAAATCTTCCTTGATTATGGGTCCCTTCCCCATATGACCCAGTTGTCGACGGGCGAGCATGGGATTGTAGTTAATGCAGTCGTTTCTTCCTAACAGGGGTACATTAGGGCAATCCCCGCAGCTGGTAATTATGACAATCCCTTCTTCTGTTGGGTTATGCCTTTTGACATCCGTGTGCTTCAAACTCATCAGTTTTTCGATCCATACTTGACAATGTTCTACCTCCCAGAAAGCAGGGGTTTTTGGCAAGTAGGCTGTGAACCACTTATAGAAAAGAGGTATACAACATACAATTTCTCCACATCCTTTGTTGTATTTGGTTTGAATCGCGTGATACATATCGACCAGCAAGGTAGGGACTGGGTTATGGACTCTGAAAATTTGTATTGCCTGAGTATCAATGAACTGCTTCGCGCCTGGAAACAGCACCAACCCATAGATCATTAAGGAAAGTGTTGCCTCATACAGTTCTTCCTTTCCTTTATTCTTGAAGTACATTTCTTTCTCAAACAAGAAGAGTGAAAGTAGTCCAAGTCGTCCTTCTTTGACAACTAAATTCGCCTGGATATCAGTAAATCTGATTCCAGTGGTCGTTGCAATATCTTTAGCTGATGGCATTGATTCTAAACCGGAGAAAATTGGGGCATCGCTGACAGGGATCCCAATTATAGCAGAAAATTCCTCTAAGGTTGGAACCAATTGGAACTCAGGGAATAGGAAGCAACTGTAATTGGGGTGATACAATTGCACCAGCACTTCTAATGGTCCCTCAGTCACTGGAACCCTTAGCAGCTGTGAGAGGTTTCCATATTTGCCAACAAACCCTGAAGGATCCTCAATCATGTCGCACATCCGGATCAGTTGTTGAAGTTCCGGGAGCTCGAAGTAATAAGGCCAAACTTGCTTTTTAGATTCCATATCGACAAAGTCTGCAAAAATATCATTAGTTTCTTGATAGTTAGCAAGAAAAATGCTGATGCAATGCAAAGTTTCATGGAATTCAGACATTCGTAAAAATATCGAGAGATACCAAAAGACCTCATTTTCATTGAATAAAAGGTGAATTACAATATTTGATACACTTTCAAAAGCTCAAAACATGAAGCTAAATAAAAGCTAGAAAGTCCTAAGGAAATTCTCCGAGAAGCCTTGCGCTGAGTCTTTTGATTTCTTTCTCCATCTGATCTCTTTCTGCGACGAGGTTGTCAAGAATGGATTTCCAAGCGGGAGGCTGAGTGCTTGAGGGACTTGGATCTTCTTGGTTCTTTCTCTTCTTACAGGAGAGTAACTCCTCATCCTTGGTCTGCAGTTGCTTCTGGATTTCCAGGTTCTCCTCAACGGCCACTTGATACTTGAGTTTCCAGGCTTCCTCTGACCTTCGAGCTTGTCTTAGAGAAATCTCCAGCTCTTCTTCTTTTGACATGAAGTACAATACAGGCTCTTTCTTCAAAGTGATTGGCTCTTGTCTTTTGTAGGGCATCTTTAGCTCTATAGCTCTCCTTCTAACCCATTGGAGATAGGGCTCCAAGGACACACAGTTAGGTCTTCCTAAAGAACTTCTTCCTCTTTTATGTCTGCTACCCTAAGCGCTCAAAATCAACTCTTTTTGTTCTTCGTTTTTGTCATATGTTTCGAAGTAAATGCTTTCCACATGAGCGCTAAGAGGTTTGTCTTCTAGAGGATACCCTAATTGGCGTCGTGCCAACACAGGGTTGTAACTGATACCACCTTTAGTGCCAAGTAGAGGTACGTTACCATAGTTTCCGCAGCTATCTGTAATCAAGATTCCATCATACACCCTATTATACCAGTCAATATCTGCATGAGAGAGTGCCATGACTTTCTGAGACCACCACCCTTTCTTGGAATCCCAGAATGCTCCTGCCTTGGGTAGATGCGAAATAAACCATCTATACAGTATAGGGACACAGCAGGTAATCTGTCCATTTTTATGAGTGTTTCTTATATGGACTGAGTGATAGGCTTCAGCAAGCAAGGTAGGTACAGGATTTTGTTTCAAGAAAATTTTGATTGCATTTAGATCCACAAAGTTGTCTATGCTTGGAAACAAGAAAAGTCCATAGATAAGCAATGCAAATACAGCTTCAAAGGCATCCCTGTTGGAATTCTTAGCAAAGTAACGAGCCTTTCCAATCAAGAACTTAGCAGTTAATCCCAAAATTCCTCCCTTAGTGGTTAAATTACCTTTGACATCAACTAACTCCAGATGAGTCTTCTCAATTATTTCTTCTTCTCTTGGATCCTTTTCAAAGATAGGAAACGGGGATTCATCCTTGATAGGCAGACCAACTATCTGAGAGTACTCCTCAAGGGTGGGTAGGAGCTGATAGTCGGGGAATGTGAAGCAGTGATATCTTGGATCATAAAACTGAAGTAGAGTTGAAAGAAGTCCTTCATCAATAGTCTTCCTTAATAAGACCCACAATTTTCCATATCTGCTTAGGAATCCTTCGGGATCTGTTAACAAATCTCCCAATTTCCTTAGGTCGTCCAATTTGGGACTTTTGAAAGTGTATTTGATGGTGTTCCTTCTTGAGCTATCCATGATATCCCTCTGATATAAGAAAAGAAGTCTGAGTTCCATGAAACAGATGCAACATGAATGCTTATGCTATATGGATGCAACAAACACACATAGAGCACAAACAAACAAAGGCAAAGGGGGAAAAGGTTAAGCATGGAGCCAAAGGTTCGCCCTTCCCATTGGTGTGTTCTATTGGTTTTCACCTGCTGAACAGGTTCTAAAAAGTTCCCAGAGTCTACAATCCATCTTTCAGATTTTAAGGATTTCCCAGATAACTTGGTAATCGATAAAATTCTCAAGAGGATCTCGTCTGAGTGTAGTATCGCGTGACAACCAATTCAGAAATAGACTCCATCATGGTCTCCGCACTACATCTAAAAGGCTTAAGTTGGGTTTGGTAACTACGGTTCTCAATATCCCGGGCTCCTACGTCGAGAGTAGCACGCTTTCACGAACGAATTCATTCAACATAACTAGACTCTCGAGAGGGCCTCAATTGAGTGATGGTGTTTATCAATTCAACCTTTCAGGATTCGACTCCCTCAAAGCCTCCTCGAATACCATCGTCCTATAATAAGTGTACACTCAAATCCGGGTATAGGATTTATCTCACTAAAAGGTATCAACCCAAATCAAACAAGGTAATCAAAACATAGAGCAGGTATACAAGAAGATAAGCATATAAGCATACAAGCAATCATACAAATAGATAAGCAAACATGAATAACATAAAACAAGATAGGCTTAACCCTATTAGGAAAGGACCAGCAATAGGTCTAACTCTCCCCAGTGAAGTCGCCATTTTTATTGCGGTGAAAATCGGATAACAAATTATTAATTAATTTGCATCATATTTCTTTTACAACCGACTTTGATTTATCCAAAGGAAAGGTTCAAGATCGTTAGAAAAACCTAAAGGGGAGAGATCTAAGGTTCGGGGGTTGGTTACGCCTAGGGAAGGTATTAGCACCCTAAACGTCTGTAGTACTCTACGGGAACCTCTTGTTAAATGTTATCTTATGTTTGCTAAAGGGTTCTATGCTAAAGGTTAGTTAGCAGGGGAAGTGATAAATTCATTATGATGAATATCACTAAGAGTTGAGGAACTCTCTCCTAATGCTAGTTGTAATTTCTATGGCTCTGATGAGGCCAAGAAATTGAAGTTTTCTCCTAAGAGGTTACTTAGGTTAAGGTGGGGGGCATGACTTATGAGTCAACATATTTCACCTTCCTTTGGAATGTGGGGAATAAAAGGAAAAAAAGAATAAAAAGAAAGTCATAGAAGAAAGAAACAACAACATAAGCATGAAGATGGCACTATGTTTCATGATAAAGATATGGATAAGATGAACATGATAATTAAAGACACATCAATATGTTTCAATCTTAAGGAAGACAAACATAGAGAAAGATATTAAGGATGACATTTAAAGAAAAATAGCATTCATATAAAAGTCAAGGATATGACAAGTCAACATGGATATATTAATTCAAGAATTAAACAAGTCATTTAGTGAAACACTCATAATCAACAAAAATGCTAACAATCAAACCCACAATTGATAATTAATTGACAACACAATTAAAATTAACAATTACAACACATAAAGTAATTTAAAATTTAACCACTTATGGATAAATAACAATTAGAAGTTAACATTTAACCATACATTAGAAATACAAAGTTAAGACACAACTTGATAATTTAAAATTAACAACATAACAATTAATATCACAATGAAAAAATAACAATACAATTGAGAATAACAATTAACACAATTGGAAATTAACAATACAATTCAAGATGCAATTGATAATTAAAATTAAAAGCTAATAAAACAATTAACAATTAAAATATAATTAACAATTAGAAAACATATTAATTTACCACATAAATAGTTAAACTGAAATTAATAGCAAAAATAAACAAGATAGAAGAAAAAAAAAAAAGATTGAAACAAATAAAATACGCAGGGGGGTGCATAAGAGCAATTTGGTTTAGTCAAAAAAACAAAGGAAAAGAAATGGGCCAGCAGACAGGGGGTGTTGGTAGCAGGATGGGGCGCAAGGCCCAGGTTAAGAAAGAGAAAGCAATACAGGCGAAAAAAAACAAGAAAATGCAAAAGGGTTGATCCAAGGATCGAACCCAGGCATGGCAAGTGAAAGGCGTATTAAGTGCATGTGTGTGACCGTTGGGACGGCGTGTTTCATCCGTTCACTACATGCGCTAATTAATACATAAGCCACAACAAGACATGAAAAATATTAAAAGAAAACACGCGCACATACATGAGCAAGTAGTAGTAGCATGTAATATCAATTAGGCATGGTGTTTAATGCACTACGAGACAAAATCCAAAACCAACCAATCAGGATTACGCATGGAAGTGAGAACATGCAGAGACATTAAACATCATCGTGTTTCCAAATTAAAACATCAAAACAAAGTTCAACTTCAATCCAACCTAAATCAACCAAAACTTAACCAAACAACATGAAATAAATTACTAAATTGAAATACTCCAATCATAGAACATATTGAAACCAAAAGTTGAACAAGATAGTGATTAATTATGAAGAAAGATCAGATGAAACCCAAGGTTCCAAACTAAAATCAGTTTTGAGAAAAAAAGATAATCACTTTCTGTTTCAAGATTTTAAATAACACACAAATTCAAAACAGTCACAAAGTATGGTAACCAACTTCTGAACTTCCACACATGATGAACAAAATATTAAGAGCTAACAAAACTCACATGAGTTGGAGACAAACCAAACAGTCAGCATGCCTTTAAACAATAATTCATGCAGATTCAAAACAAGTACATGGACATGGCAAAGCACAAAACCCACAGCATTTAATCATGTTATTATGAGCACGAGTCTTACCAACATGAACCAAAGATATTCAACTGCACTGGTGTATAATGAGCATGATATTATGAGAGGTTGAAAAAATAACTATGCCACAATAACAAAAAATCACATAAAATCAAATGTTGTATACCTTGGGTAGAAGAAAAACATTTGAGGTTATCTCGTGGGTTTTGACATAAAGGGGAGCACAATGCAAACAAACATTACGGAGCAAGGACTCCAACAGAACTTAAGCATATCAAATAACAGTTGGACAAGGATTCCACACATAGGCAACATTTTGAGATTCAACATACATGTTTAGAGCAAAACAAGGTCCAAAACAACACAACATAGCAAATAACTTTTACTTAAGCAATGTCATTTAGCACAGGCAGTGGCACATTGCAAACAGTTAGGCATAGCAAAGCAGCTCTAACCTAGGTTCTAAGCAAAACAGGACGGGTTTATCATGAAATCAAGGTAGCAGATTAGTCAGGTAAGATCAATGGCAAAATATGCAATGGATGTAAAACAAACATAGGGACATAGCTCAAAAATTAATACATGACAGACACACTCGTCAGACTTGGCATTTGGGCCATGCGAGTTTCAGACAGAACAGGGCATATAAAATCATTCCACATATACTAAACAATCAAAACTGATAACAACAAGGCATAGCAAAGGGTGTATATAATAAGGTATGAGCAGGAATATGTGAACATATCAAAGTGGATTCACAAACGATGTTGGGTTTAGGAACAACATTAGCAGGCTGTACACAAGTTAGCAGATATGTTTCAGGCATACAGACAAAGAACCAAGTCATGATATAGTATGCACATACTCAGGCCGGGAGGCATTAACAAGCACATGGTTAGAACATCAAAGTCAAACTAAAAAACAGCGGCAAGCAGGAACATCAAGCATAGTCAGTTACATATTTTAGCAATTCAAATACCGACTTAAACATATAAATCATCTTGGTCAAAGATAAGATCATGGCATATCAAAGTTGTGTGCATCTTAGGATGTGAATAGATACATGTAAAAGACCTATTTGAACAAACTGAGTTAAAATAGATTTTCATGATCAAAAGCAAACCTTACAAACATCAACACCTGAATAAATCTTTGGATACAGAGCAAGACAATGAGTTACACAAACTGCTTATACATTGATGATAACAGAAAGAACATAAACTGCAATTAGTGAAAGTAGCTTCTTGCTAGCAACATCCAAACCAAACATTACACATATCAATTTAAAGACAAGCAGTAACAGATAGGTTTACCAAACATCTTAGAACAACAGGAGTGAATATCATTCGAAGGTCTTAACTCCTTTTCATAATGGCGTCAAGAACGGACATAGGTTTGACAACTTAGCATGCAACAGAGTAGGGTGAAATACAACATGAAATAAGGTACAATAACCACTTAAACACTTAGTTCCACTTCACAATCATCCAAAAGACAGTCATGGATCCAATCATATATTGATGAGTTATACAAGGTATGAATATGAACACAAATAAAGCAACCCCTCACCTTACTAAACAACATGATAAACTCAATAAGGTAACCACAAAACAAACTCATAATGATTCAAATATATTAGTGACAAAATATATTTCAACACATGGAGATGGCGCATTTCTAACAGAATAACAACATCATAGCATTGTCTCGATAAAATATATGCACATTAAATCAAATGAATAGCAACATTATATCAATAACTCAAGGCATACACTTAATAGGATTCAACATGAATAAATGATCAATGAACAAGAGCGAAATCAAATGAGCATAATAAAATGAGAGGGAAAGAAAATAATACCAACTGAAGCTTTGTATGTTTCTACTCCCACAGCAATTCCACAAATTACCACTCACTAAGCTCGCTCGAGACCCCCAATGCTTTAGTGTTTTGAGAAAAATCGTTGGTGTCTTCAGAACTGAAATGAGCTTATTTAAATAGGCAAGGTATTGGGTTGATGAGAGGCTTCATGGTCCAGGTCAAATTCTCAAACATCTGGTGGGCATAAGCTGAACGATTAGGGTTTTCGTTTGAATTTCAAACTTAGTCCAATTCTGGGAGAGAAATACGCTGCGACATTTCAGACGTGCAGGGTCATACTCATCACTTGGTGAATGAATTCAGAGCTCTCCCATTAATGCTATTGAGAGGGGTACCAAATGGAACAAAGGTTGGAGGTAGCGTGGACAGTTTTGCAGACGAAGCAGTCGTATGCTAGAAATGGTAGTCTTTTCCGAGCCACTTTCTGCGCAACACAAAGCTGAGCTTGAAGAGGAATGGATTTGGAGATTTCAAAATTGAAGAATTCGCGCCAACGGTATTGTGGTTGAATGGATTCAATGAATTGAATTGATACAAGCTATGTTGAAATTCTCTTCCTCATCCACAACTCTTTAGCAAGAACGAAAGAGGAGGAAGGATTTGGTCCCCTTTGGTCTCTTGGATATCACGTGTCACGATCTCAATGGTTGGGAGAATGGTTGAAAAGTCAAACCCCACAAACTTAATTCTCATTGGTCCAAAGTAATAAAATGAGAAACTAAGAACAAAATGCAACGTGGAATTGGTCATGGCAAGTTTATTTTGGGCCCATTCTCTTACCAATATTAATAGTATGGTTATGAAAATAAAACAAACTACTAACATTTAAATTAATAATCAATTTAAAAGGAGCTAAATGGATAATTAATCTAGTTAATTAAAATTGAGTTAAATATGATTAATTTGAATTAATTAAAACTAAAACAACTCAAATATAAATAAAATAAAATGGGCCAAATTGAAATTAACTTAATCACAAAATAAATAAAAGCTAGGATAATTATCAAATTAGAATAATGAGAAAGATAATAAAATAACAAGTAGCTGAAAAATGAGGGTAAAATTTGGGGTACAACATCTGTGTAAACATATTCTGATTTGAGACATTGTTGTTTGATAATTTTAATTTGTATGTATATGTTTGGACACAGAATAAAAATGCTATACTATTATTATATATGTTCTACACTAAGGTGAAGAACACAAATGATGATTAAAAAGTATAGAGTGATAATACTTTTTATTCCCTTAATTAAGTGAAAGCTACATGAATTAATGGATAGTTTAATAATATACAACTGACCTTAATTAACCTTCATCTACTGTGTTGAACATTAGTTAGAAAATTAGAGCTCTAATACCATGATAACAGGAGGGTCAACCATTGAAAATGTTGGAATCCAAAGTTTTATTTGGATCATTAGTTGTGACTCCATCTTCCTTGTATCTAAATAGAAAAAATCCATCTTCCTTGTATCCAAAGAGAAAAAATCCCAGCAACCGAGAAGTCATGCACTCATTGTAGGAACTAAAGGCGCAAGTTCGTGAATTGCAAAAGGATAAAGAGAGATATGAGGCGGAAAAGCACGGTTCCTGTTTGAAAGATGCTAGTGACAAAGCTAGTATCAATTGTCAAAATAAAATTCCCGAGGTAATTAGCACATATTTATTTTAATTAAATTAACACATTTATTTTAATTGACCTTTATACAAATTAACAATTACATATTTATTATTGCTTCAGGGCATTTCATCTTGCCAGTTGTATTTGTCGTTTCCGACTTATCGCATGGTTGGCAAGGGAAAAGTGCATAACCATGTGGGAGAGTTACTTCACCATCAACCGCTCCCTCATGGACATCTGAAAGTGTCGGTTGATATCGCTTTAGATACGGATGCGGTACTACCCATACCTGACTCGGTTTCAGAGGTTACATTGCTGCGAGATGCAATAGGTTCGTTAGTTGCATGGCCGTTAGACCTCATTTCCATAGATGATGAGGTATGTTGAAAACCATTACGAATCTTTTAGTATTCAAATGTCAAATTTGAACGATTATGAAAATCATTCTGAACCATTACTTACATTTTTTTTACATGGTAATGTTAGACTCCTACAAAACCCGCAGCTAAGAATAAAGGGGTTTTGCGGCAAAACGAGTCTGTTGAATCACAAAGACAGATACATTTTATGTGTTATTCTATTATCCGAATTCAAAAGTTTCATGATTTTCTACTTTACCTAACTTATATGATTGTTAGGTTCCTGCTCAAGCTTCACAACAGGCCAGCAAGAAAAAAGCTCCTACTAGGACCGTGCAGGCAAAAAGAGCTCTTCCTCACTTTCAGTCGTGTCTAGAAACACTTATGGCAATGTCAGATTTGATGGATGGTGCTATTCGTCAAATAGACATGGACGAAGTTGTTTTTGGTTTTCCTCATTCCGAGATAATCGGAAGAGAGGACATGGAGCAGATTTTCAAGCATATTGAATTAGGCATCGTTGTTATGCATTCATACATCTGGTACTTCGATCAATCTATTATTTATTTAGTTGAACAATTTATTTACACATTTCAATGAAAATAGTCTAATGTTTATTATGTTTTTATTTAAGGTGCTTGTATGAAAAATTGATGCGGGGGACGGAATTGTCAAACAGATTCCGTTTCTTCTCTTGTACCCTTGTCAATGCACCGACAATTAGTATGAATGCACTTTCAGTAAGAGACCACTTAACTAAGAGATTTATGGCCAGCAAGACAGAAAGTTTGTTTCTTTTACCGTATAATACTGGAAACGGGTAAGATTTTCATTCTAATCTTTAATTTATATCTTTTGCGTAGAAATTATACATCTAAACCTTTGTTATATTTTACAGTGGACACTGGTTGTTGGTTGCCTTTAATCCTACAAGAGAAGTTGTCTATTATCTGAATTCATTGGATACTGATTGATCAACATATCAGGATATGAAGGATGTGATTGATACGTAAGTGAGATTGTTCGAAATATTCGTGTGTATTTGTATATTTAAATATTTCTGTGAGATTGTTCTAAATTTACGTTTTTCTTTTATAGAGAAATACTCATATACCGAGCACAAAGAGAATTTCGAGTAGCACGGGCTAAAGCAACCAACGTTACACGGGTCAAAGTGGAGGTATATTAATTTTCACAATGTTGCTTATTAGTGATGCTACTTGATAACACAAAACAACTATATATTAATTCTTATTTGTTTGTCAATGTGTAGTGCCCTCGTCAGCGTAATGGCATAGACTGCGGGTATTTCGTTTTGAGGTTTGTGCGAGAAATCCTTCAAATGGATTGATTAGAGATTCCTATTACGGTATGCATGGATTTATAACTTAGGATTTATTTTAATATTTATCGGATATGTCATATAATTTATTATCTTTAACTAAATCATGCATATTTTGTTTTGTTATGTAGTACTTTGATGAATACGTGTGTTCTCATTACACGAAGGATAAATTGCAAGAAATTAAGGAGGAATTGTGTGAATACCTTATTGAAAAAAGAATCCTATATATATAAGGTATAGGATTATGGGATTATGTGAATGTATAGTTTTGTGAATGGTTTATTTTATGGGATAGTATAGTTTTGTGAATGGTTTATGTTATTTGTGTGATTTATGTTATTTATGGGTTTATGTGATTTATGTTATTTATGTGATTTTGGAATGTAATTGTATAGTTTTGTGAATGGTTAATGTAAATGACTTGAATTATAATGGAAATGGTTTATGTGGTTTATGTGATTTATGGGATTAGTGGAAATGGTTAATGAACCATACTAGAAATTGTTAATGGAAATGTGAAATATACAGGTTTATTGAAATGGCTTGAATTATACAGGTTTCTGCATAAAAAAATGGTTAAAATGGGATATTTAAAAAAAATCATTAAAATTATACGTAGAGAAAAGACAACGCTTTCTAGAAAAAGCGCTGCCTATAGTTCACAAAAGAAAGCGCTTTTTCTAAAAAGCGCTCTCTAAAGGTATAGAAAAAAATTCCTTAAAATTATAGGTATACATTATAGAGCGCTTTAAAAAGCGCTGTCTAAAGGGGGCCTTTAGAAAGCGCTTTTCCTAAAAAGCGCCCTCTAAAGGTATAGAAAAATTGATAACTAAAATTATAGGCATACATTAGACAGCGCTTTAAAACGCGCTGTCTAAAGGGGGCCTTTAGACAGCGCTTTTTCTTGAAAAAGCGCCCTCTAAAGATATAAAAAAATTGATAAATAAAATTATACGCATACATTAGACAGCGCTTTTTCTTAAATAAAAAGCGTTGTCTTTACCTACGACAGCGCTACCTTAGGCAGCGATTTTAAGCGCTGTCTAAGGCCTAAAAAAGCGCTGTCTAATGTCTTGTTTGGTGTAGTGTATCTAAGCTAAAACACTCACAGGGCAGCTCTCCTTTGGCAAGTAAATGAGACAGATATCACCTGCCAATAGAGAAATTCCCTTTGACTGATATACTTATTAAAATATATACATAATACATTACTTCCTCTCACTCTTACTCTCTAATGTATGTCTTGTTTTCATATAAGTATATGACATTCCTAACATGTTATATAGGATAATTCTTTAAGGTTTTATGCTTTGGATATACTTCTACATTTTACTTCTGAATAATGGCATATGCATGAAGGTGAACGTCCTTGATATGATATATCATCTTGACATTTCTATTAAGATTCTTTCTGTATTTAGTGATAAGTTGTATTCAACTGTGGTAGCATAAGATTTTTATAAGGTTGAAGATATTCTTTAAAGGTAATATAGATTCATTCTCTCTTTAGATATGATAAAATATGTACTGATTGTGTTCACAGCTAATGTTTTGTACTTCTTTATAGTACAAAAGAATCTGAAATGGGAGGACCGACCAAAAATTGCCTTCTGAGGTGTGACTTTTGGATATTATGAATAGACCAATTAATGAGAATATATCAAAATTGTGCCAAAGAAAAACAACTGTTTTGGATATCCATGGTATAACCCTAAGTATATGCCAATGTTTCACAATTTGCTTATTCTATCATCTTTACTATAAAGTTTTCTAAATTTTCCCACAAACAGGGTACCTAATTTTGTAAAGGAGAGTGGACTAATTATTGGAAATTAATTATTTATTAATTGATTTTGTGGAAATTAATTAATATTAACTAATTAATATTTATGACGTGTCACTCTTCAAAATATAGTCTTAACCTAGTTTTGACTATGTTTGGTTTGCCCTACAAGAGTAAGTCAAAGTCTGACTTGCTGACCAAGCAAAACAGACCAATAATCGGCCTGAAATTTTCAACTTTGTCCTATGACTTTCGCTTCACTTAGTTGAATCCTTTGCTTATAAATATAGTTCCTCAGTTCATTTGCAAATCACTCCATATTTCTGAACCTTTCAGAATCTCTCTTCTCCCTCTCATTCTCTTCATCTCAAATTATTTTTTCTATTCTAATTTTCGAGTGGCTTATCGTGTCATCAACAACTAAATTATTTTCATATACGAGTGGTTTAAACACCATCTAAAGTTGTATATCTTCAAAAAATTTATTACAGTGCAAGTGATAATCGTAATTTTAAACGAGTTGTTTTATCCTAGAGACGTCGTCGAAACTCGACTGCATAGCATAACTATTGGCAGTACGACAAAACCTCTTAAATAAAATGACTTATACACGAGTCGTCCTGATAATTTTCTCTATGGATATTTTTTTCAAATCATAATACATTAATTTTAAGAAAATTCTTTAACTGTCATGGCTACTGAGAAAATTATTGGTACTACTATGGTCGCTATTGTATCTGAATAATCATTTAAGTTTGAGGGTTCTCACTTTAATCATTGGCAAGATAAGATGAAATTTTTCTTAACTTTAAAGAATGTTACCCGTGTTCTGTTTGAGGATATCCCTGTTGCTCCTTCTAAAATAACTGAACTAATTAATAGTAAGATAATTATGGATTCAGACGCGACTCTCAAATCATATGAATTATGTTTTTCTGCTAAGGCTAAGGTGGCAGATCATTTACAACTCAAGAAAGACACTGACATCCGGAAAGATAATTACTATCTTTGTAAAATCACGTTTTGAACAGCCTTGCTGACGATTTGTATGATTACTACAGTAATTGCAAGACTACTAAACATGTATGGGAAGCTCTGCAGAAGAAATATGATATTGAAGAAGCAGGTGGAAAGAAATATTTTGTTGGCCACTACTTGAGTTATAAAACGGTGGATGAAAAGCCTGTGGAAACTCAAAGCCACGAAATTCAAAAAATGCTCATGAAATCATAACTAGATTTATGCCCCTCGAAGAACAAGTAAGACTTCATCTTTCGGATCTTGTCTCTTATCTTCCTCTTCAACTCAGAGGCAAGTGATCAGACTCTCGATTGAAAACTCTTTTTTTTTGCCGGAAGAGGAAGCTAGGAGACAAGATCAGAAAGATGAAGTCTTAGTTGTTTCTAAAAACAAAAAGAGATTTGTTGCGGTTCTGAAGCCTACGAGAAAACCATTAAAGAATAAGAACCACAATATTGTGAACCGAATTAAGAATGGGAATCCCTCTAGGACCCCATCGCAGGCTTAAAACTATTGCCGAGTTAATGCACAGATTAACCTGACTGATGAGCAATTCATTGCTATGATCACCGATATTAACATGGTTGGTGGAAGTGATGGTTCGTGAATAGAAATTGGCGCCTCTTGTCATGTTTTCTATAATCGTGCTATGTTTAATACATACACGAATTGTGAAGATAAGAAAGTGCTAATAGGAGATGCTCACACCACTAATGTTACTGGAATTGGAGACTTTGAGTTGAACTTTACCTCAAGAAAGACTTTAATCTTAAAGAACATCATGCATGTTTCTGAAATTAGGAAGACTCTTGTTTTTGGTTTTCTTTTAAATAAGGTTGGGTTTAGTCAGTCTATTGGGGCAGATTTGTACACCATCACTATGAATGGTATTTTTGTTGGGAAAGGGTATGCCACTGATGGCATGTTTAAGTTTAATGTTGATTTGAAAAAAAGTTCTCCTTTTGTTTACTCTTTATGTGATTTTAATATATGGCATGCTAGACTTTGTCACGTTAATATGCAGGTTATATCTAATGCAAGCAACTTAGGCCTAATCGCTAAATTAAATGTCAATGATTTAAATGTGAATATTATATTCAAGCTAAAATAACTAAGACTTCGCATGAATTAATCATTAAAGAATATGATCCCCTAGATCTTATACACTCTGATATATGTGAATTAGATGGAACTTTAACTAAAAATAGCAAACGTTATTTTATCACTTTTATTGACGATTATTCTAGTTATACTTATGAATACCTAATGAAGAGTAAAAGTGACGCTTGACATGCTTAAGATGTATGTAACTGAAATTGAGAATCAACTTACAAAGAAGATTAAGAGACGTCATAGTGATAGGGGAACTGAATACGATTATGGGTTATTTAATGATTTTTATAAATATACTTGGAATTGTACATGAAAAACTGCTCCATATTTTCCTGAAATGAATGGTAAAGCAGAAAGAAAGAATATAACTCTTACTAAACTTGTTGTTGCAATTATGATGAATTTTGGTGTTGCACCTCACTAGTAGGGGAACATTTTATTGACTGTTGCTATGTCCTAAATAGAGTTCCCAAGTCAAAAATTTATATCACTCCCTATGAGATATTAAAGAAAAGATAACCAAACTTGTCTTATTTGAGAACTTGGGGTTGTCTGTCTTATATCAGAATTCTGGATCCAAAACAAGTTAAACTCGCTTGTAGAATCTATGAATGTGTATTCATTTAGTATGCAACAAACAGTAAGGCATATATATTTTATAACCTAAATTCAAAAGTGACCATAGAATCAAATGATGTTGAATTTTATGAATACATGTTTCCTTTCAAATCGAGAAATATTGGGGGCACTCAATCGAGTTACATTCATGTGATAAGAAGCACAGAAAACAACGCCAATGTGGAAATAGAACTTCGACAAAATAAAAGAGTAAGAGTTGCTACAGACTATGGGACCGATTATGCAACTTATAATGTAAAAGAAGATCGAATAAATCTTCAAGAAGCCTTGTCATCTCTGAATGCATATTTATGGCAAGAAGCTATCAATGATGGGATAGAATCTCTAGAATCTAACAAGATCTAGCACTTAATAGACTTGCCTCCTGATTGCAAACCAATCGCTTGTAAATGGGTTTTGAAAAAGAAACTAAAACTACATGGAACTATTGATAAATACAAGGCTCGCCTCGTAGCCAAGGGTTTTAGACAAATAGAAAATTTAGATTTCTTCAACACCTTTTCTCCAGTCACTAGAATTACATCCATTAGGGTACTTATTTCAATAGTTGTTATTCATAAATTAATAGTACATCAGACAGATGTTAAAACAACTTTTTTAATTGTGCCTTAGAAGAAGAAATATATATGGAACAACTGGAAGGGTTTATGATCCATGAACAAGAAAACAAGGTCTGTAAGTTATACTAGTATTTGTATGGACTAAAACAAGCTCCTAAGCAATGGCATGACAAGTTTGAGAACTTAATGATATCGAATCTGTACAAAGTGAATGAAAGTGACAAATGCGTTTATTACAAATCTAAGAATCGCATTTGAACTATCACATATCTTTATGTATATGGTCGACTTATATTTGGATCAAACATTCAGACCATCTATGATGTGAAATCATTGTTGTGCAACAACTTTGATATGAAAGACCTCGGAGAATTAAGCGTCATCCTTGGTATCAAAATCACGAGATCTGAACAAAGAATCTCTTTGGATCTATCACACTATGTGGAGAAGATATTAAATAAATATAAATACTTTGACTGTAAACCTGTCTACACACCATATGATCCAAGTGTGAAATTGTTTAAGAACACTGGTGAAAGTGTCAGACAAAAAAAATATGCAAGCATCATTGCAGTCTTAGGTATGCCAAAGATTGTACTAGACTCGACATTGCATATGTCGTAGGATTGTTGTGTAGGTTTACGAGTATACCAAGTAATGAGCACTGGAAAGCTATTGAGCGACTCATAAGGTACCTTAAAAGGACCATGGATCTCGGCCTACATTATCATAAATTTCCTACCATACTAGAAGGGTACAGTGATGCAGATTGGAACACCTTATCGGATGATTCCAAAGCTACTAGTGGTTATATATTTAGTATAGCTGGAGGAGCTGTATCTTGGAAATCAAAGAAACAAATTATCTTGGCTTAGTCCACAATGGAGTCTGAGGCGATAGTACTTGCCACAGCTAGTGAAGAAGCAAGTTGGTTAAGATGCTAGCTAGCTTAGATCCTTTTATGGGAAAACCTGATGCCAACTATATTGATTCACTATGATTGTACCACGACTATTGCAAAAATTTAGAACTATTATTATATTGGTAAAAAAAACGTCAAATAAGAAGAAAGCATGGCACCGTCAGAGACTGTATCTCTAAAGAAGTTGTAAGAGTGAATCATGTACGCATTGATGGAAACTTAGTTGATCCTTTGACGAAAGGATTATGTAGAGAGAAAATCTGCAATACATCCTAGAAGATGGGACTAATGACTATAGAGAATGAGTTGCTCATAATGGCGACCCAACCTTGATGACTGGATATCCCTTTCACCAATTTTCTGGCTCACCATATTCCAACCATTACATATTCCATGAGAGACTATAAACTTGTCTAAACGACTGCAAATCTTACTCTTTAGCTTAAACCAAGAGAACTTATTTCCATTCAAAGGCAAATCCACACACCCCATTAAATTTATGAACTCTGCGAATTCCTCCATGTACCTTCTGTTGAAAGTAGAGTAACCAATCTGTTCAACGGGACACTTTATCGAATTATAATCACCTCCAAGGATCCACTCTCCAGGCTCCAACGTGTTTTTAAGGTTGATTAGATAGGACCATAACTCCCTTTTCTTCATCATATTGCAGGGAGAATAGATATTTAAAAGATAACACTTCAAACCTCTCCATATTGCTTGCAATCCTAAGAATCCTTTCCCTCTGTAACTGCAGATAGGTTCAACCACACCACTCTTCCAAATGGTTAGAATACCACCATACAAACCGACTGAATTAGATGCAGACCATTGACACCCTCTGTCTCTCCATAAACTATATACCAAGTCGTCAGACATACTAGTTTTTTTGTCTCTTGTATAAAACATATATCAGCTCCAACCATATTAATAGTTTCTCTAATTTTCTTTCTCTTGAGACCACTCCCACAACCCCTTATATTGTAGGTTATAATATTCATAAGGAAACTCTATCCACCACCTTCTTTCCCTTCTTCGATTCTCTATCCACCACTTCAAGATTCCTCACAATTGCTTCGAAAATTTCATCGTCCTCATCCGCTTTTATGCCTAAACCTTTGATAGCAGACCAAACTCTCGATGAGAGGCTTTCTAATTGTTTCTTAATTCTATAATTATTCTGGTGGAAACCAGAATCAGTCATAGAATTGTCTAAGGAGTCAGACCCCTTGTACTATGAAACCTTAGCCAACAGATTTTCATTCTTATCAGACTTTCTGATATACTCCTTGGTAGACCTAGTTGAAAAAGCATCAGCTTATAGCAGGGTGGCATAATAAGAAGGACTAAAAGGAATTCTTATCTTCTTATAAATATCTTCCATAAGAATCTTTTTCTTTCTACTTGTAGAACCTCTCTTTGCTTCTGGACCCTCAAACTGAATATCAACTTCCTCAATTTTTTCTCCTCCCTTAATTCCTTTACCATATTCAATCGTAAAGGTCCCATTCTTATCCCCTCTCTTTAATTTCATAAGAGAACATGTTACATGCTCCAAACTAGAAACTGTCTTGATGCTGTCTACATCACTGTCCCCTGCTATATCAACAACCTTCATACTTGTCTTGTCTCTATCTAGAGGCGGAGTATTTTTAGAAGAGTGAGCTTCTGCAACATTCTCATTATACCTGGTACAACTATTAGAAACAGGATTCTTCTTTCCAGGCAATTCACATTCTTCAACACCAACTACCTTACTCTGATTCTTACACAGATGACCGAAATCGCCTGAATCCGAAATTGGAGAAACATGCTCAGGTGATTTGGATTGGGAACTGAGAACTCTAGATGAACTGTCCCAGGACACCCCATCAATTTCCTGGTCCGATTCTGACTCCACGATTTCAGAGCTATCTTCCTCAAAGCAAGACTCTTTGGATATCTTTTGGGGCCTATCATAAGGCCCAAAGGCATCTTCAACAATCTTGATTCTGTAAGTAATATCATTCACTTCTAAGTTGATCACTTCGTTAAGACTTACTGCGAATTTGGTTCTAATCAGAATTCTAGCAATGTCGAACCTCGACTGCTTCCTTGTCGCTTCATCCATCTTAATGAAAACCCCAGTGGTAGCAGCTAGAAATGCGAAAATTTTTGCACCCCAAACATGACAAGGGAGCCCAAATATCTTAACCCATGTTAGTCTCTCTTGATCGACATCATTTGGATTCCAAGGACGGATTTCTGAAAACCATTTGGAAATCCATTTACCTTCTTCTGATATCATCTTTTGAATATCACCAGGATTGTCTTCCTCCAAGAGGCATAGGTTAGCCCCCATAGGTGTAAACTTGATGTTGAAAAAGCCCTCCATTTGGAACGCATCCATGACCTCTTCAACAGAACCTGGACTCTCCAATACTCTAGTGAAAGCTTGTTCAAATCTGTCCAACTCTTCAGTGTTAACGTTAAAACTCAGATGGGCGAAAGAAGGTTTATCACCCATGAAACATTGGTTCGATTTCGGATTTCCCCCTTTACTACTACCCACTCCTTTAGTGATCTGGGCGAAAGAAACTCTATTGGCATTCCTATGTCGAGCAACATGTTTGTATGGGACACCCGCCTCCCCATTATCCTTAGCCGGCATCCCTGGTTTCGGAGGATGCATAATACCCTCCCTCTTGTTTTCCCTACGAAATCTTGGTAGATTAAAAAAAATCTTAGTGCCATTAATGACAATCTTGTCAAGATTATTGGCCATAAGATCTTCGTCTTCCACTTTTTTGAACCTAACAAAACCGAACCTCTTTTCTCTGATGTCCACTCTTCCCGGAATAAAAACCTCTAAGATCCAACCATAAGCCTAAAAAATGTCGTACATTCTCTTAGCATCGTAGGAATCCGAAAACTCAGTAAAAAAGAAGGAAGATGAATTTAAAAAAAAAACGATACTGAATATTTTGCTTATGCTAGCATATGAGAACTTAACATCTCCTCTAACTTGTTTGAATTGAGTTTTTCTAATAACTTTAAAATGGAATAAGTTATCAAATTTTCAATATGTTTTTATTATCTATACCTATCTATACCTATATATAAAGAGGATAGCACTTTTTGGACTGACATTTTTTAATTCCAAATTTATCCTTATTTAAGTATAATATTTCCATAATTCTCCTTGCAGTTAGTTTTAATTAAAACCATGTGTGAGCAAGAATCCCAACCGCTAAACCAAAATAAAAACAGTCTTACACAAACATTTAAGCGTGAAACAACTGCTCTTCATTTAAATAGCAAAACAAAAGTAAATACAAAACTTGATAGAGCATCCTAAATATAGACTATTATCGTTTTTTTAATCTACAAATTATCCTTTCCTTTCTCCATCCCTCTAATCTATTTTTTCATGTTTTCACCTTTTAATTTTCTTTTAGATATGTTCTTAAACATGATAAGGTCAAAATGAATCAATCAATATCATCACTTTTGTATATGCTCATGTATTTTTTATTGGTATATTCAATTTAGTTACTATTTTGGTATTTGTGAGAGAGACTTAAATTGGTTACTAAAATTTAAAAAGCTGGAAAAAAAAGTAACTTTTTTTGTGTATATTTACTTCTTATTTTGGTATTTGTGTTATGCTTTGTAGTAGTTCAAGTTCGATTTGATCTTTGTACTGATTATTTTCAAAACGTATTTGTTTAACAATAAAGTTCAATTCAGTTTCTATTATTTTCATTTTAAAGCCACATGATTTTTTCCATCATGTAAAAGTTTTTTTTTGTTTGTAAAGGTTATTACAATGATAGTTCATGTATACCCAGTTTAACCACAATACCACTGGAAAAATGTAATATTGCGATAATTGATTATAATTGTTGCATTAAATTTTGTACATACAGTATACACAAAATGAAAAGAGTTGTATAGTATCTTCTCAGTTTTCCTTTTAATTATAGGGATTGCTACAATTATTTATTAAAATCTGGCATACAATTTACCAATATCAAAGGTTATGAAGGAAAAAAAAGGTATGCTTTTGTTACCCTTAGTAGTAGTTATTAAGAAAAATGGTATGCTTTTGCTTGCTACCCTTAGCAATAGTAGTTATTACATAAAACACTCACTATTTTTTCCTACAAGTACAAAATTAGTTTAAAATTAGTTTAATTATGAGATTTCCTTTCATTTTTTTTTAACAATCAAAACCATTTATATTGCCAATTTCTTTTACAATACAAATGGAAGAACAACCTGATAACACTTGACCAAACAAGACAATGATCAAGGAACCAGAAAACCAGCTAAATGTTCTGCAAATAGCAGAAAAACCAGCATGCATGCCTAACCTCAACAAAGCAAGTTTAATTATGTTAGAATAGATAAAGAAGTTTAAAGCCCATATATATGAATATTTATCTTAGAGACATATATGAATATTTATAGGTGAGAGAGATAGAGATAGAGTCTAAATAATATTAGTATATTTAGAAAACATACCTTTATTTTATTTAATTTTAATAATTATGTAACCTCATAAAAATATATACAGGAGTAGAGCATATTCTTGATGGCAACGATAAAGCAAACTATTATATTGTCATTTTTCATGTACGATTACACTTTTTTAATTTAAAAATAGATTAAACAAAAAATACAATTAATATCTATATGTGTGTGCGCATTAAGAATTCACTTCTTATGCTATCAATTTCCTCACCATTAGTAAAAAAAAAAAATTCTTCACCAAGAATCTTATTGCTATTTTTCAAGAATTTGACATAATTCTTAAAATTAGTAATGTTCTTCTCAAATTTCTCATTTACTTAACTAAACTTAACATCGAGCTTAAACATTTGAACATAAGCTAAAGAGGTTACTTTAGTGTCATCTTCTCTAAAAGCTTTGAGACACATGTGAACTTCTTCATCAAATTCTCCTTTTTAAGAAAGTGTTTCATAAGAGTCTTTTGATGTATTTTAAGTATATTTTTGAAATTATCTTTGCATCGAATATGTATAAAACCAAAATAAGGAGACCAGTGAGTTATTATTGTAGGTAATTTTCCTATTTAGTTGGAAGTGTGGCAAATGAAATGCTGAAGGTATTTTTGTATTGGATTGTCAAAATAACTTAAGGTTGTTGAGGGTTACAATGTGATTATGTAAGGATGAGAGTGAAAGAAGACTGTTTTGTTCTCCAAGATGAAGAGAAAAGGTTGAGACATGGAAGCAAAAGGTCAGGGAAGGGAGGATAATGGATACAAATTGATAGTGAAGAGGCCGATCGATGAAGGGGGTACAAAGAGGGTGGAGAACATTCATGGAAGGTCAACCTAGAGATCTAATACTTTAGCTTTGGATAAAGGCCAGCCTTCCTCTTAAAGAACATTATTGATTATACAATATAAATAATATTTTGTAAGTTTCAGTTATTGAATATAATTTCGAATATTTTTGTTTATCGTTTTTAAAATGTAATAATATTATCAGCTTGTTTAGACAACATACTTTTTTTTATCTAAATTTTGTTTAATTCTAATAATTGTGTTTAAGTGGAATTAGTTTTAGTATGATGTATACCAAAAAACTTCATAAAAGACTTATACGAGTTAGCGTAAAAAAAGGTATTTTTAAAATAATAATATATAGTTAAATATAGTTAATTCACTAAAGTATTTTAAAAATATACAGTATTCATCTTGATTTTAAGTCTACTTGAGGGTGTCTAAATGATATTATTTTTAATGTGAAGTACTATAAAAACCTCATAAAAAATATACACACGATTATTTTTCACTGCTGTGCGCATTAAAAAAAGTGGACAGACGGGCACGGGAGTGCCCGTCTGAACGCTAGTATAGTATAAAGAATATATGTTTTATAAAACATAGCAGTAAAACTTGCTATTATAAATATGTGCTTATTGGAGTCAGTTGTAAAAGAAAAAATTATATAAATTAAGCACCCCTTATTCAGTAAATTTCAGTCTTTATTGTCTTATGCTTATTTCAGGCTGCATGTTTGGTCACTTTCCAAAACCGACATATTAGTTTAAAATATCGTTTCATTAAACAAAAATTAATTTAATTTGGAGGCCCTTATGATTGGAGGCCATGTGCAAATGATCTGGATGGGCAGGTAAAGAGCCAGCCCTGGTGATTGTGGTCATTAAAATTGTTGTGAAGTGCATTACGAAGTGTGTGAATTTCTATTGAGAAGACTTTGAAATACACAGTTGAAAAGCATTTAATGTTAAGATTTTTTAGAAGTAAATTGGGTTTTGGATTCTAAGTTTTGAATTTTGACGAAAATACTTGAAGATAAAGTTGTCTGATGTGGTTCATAATGTAGAAGAATGTGGTATTTCAAATCACACCGCATTTGCGGTGTAATGCGTTTGCGGAGACTATCACATCAGCAATATTACAGTCTCAATTGCGGTTGCGGACTGCAATTTAAAACCGAAATGTATTCTGCATACTGCATGAAGAGCAGCACAGTGTATGAAATGCATGTATAATTGGATGAGGTGCATGATGATGGATTGATCGTATGCATGAAGATGAATTAATAAATGCAATATATAGAGAGAGAGGAAAATGAAAGAGATATCACTACGCCAAAATTGGACAAAGACAACGCTTTTTGAACAAAGCGCTGCTATAGGTCTTTAAAAAATTTCGCTAAAAAAAGCGCTGTAAAAGACAGCCTTTAGCAAGCGCTTTGTAAAAGCGCTGTTAAATGCCCTAAATTGAAGCCACCTTAGAAAGAGTTTTTTGGAAAGCGCTACTATAGGTATTACTTTAGAAAGCGCTTTAAAAAAGCGTTGTCTAAAGGTTAACCTTAGAAAGCGCTTTCAGAAAGCGCTGCTATAGGTCTTAAATTCTCCCCACTCTAGAAAGCGCTTTCTAAGGAAAGCGCTCTTATAGGTAGCCCTTAAGAAAGCGCTTTTTGAAAAGCGCCCTCTAAGGTCATTTATTAGTTAAAGTATAAAACAATTTCTAATCATTTTCAGACACTTCTTTTCATTTTCTTCTCTCGACCGTTTCTTTCTGCTAAAACCCTTGCTTTCAATAGTTCTTGCATTGCCATTGCCGTCGTTCTGAAACCTTTGCCGTCACCGTTGCCGTCGTTCTGAAACCCTTGCCGTCATCATTGCCGTCGTTGTTGCATTCAATCGTCCTTGCATTCGTGAAGGAGAAGACGAAAACGAATAAGAGGTACGTTGTTGTTGTTGTTCTTTCTTATAACATTGTTCTTGTCGTCGTTGTTATTGTCGCCGTTCAATCTTTCTGTCACCATTGTCGTCGTTCTATTGCTGTTGCCCTCATTGTGTTGTTGATGTTGTCGTTCTGTTGCTATTGTTGTTGCTTCTGTTATTCTCTATATCAGAATGAATGTTTGGCATAAATGTTGTTGTTGCTTCTGTTATTAACATTGCTTCTTTATATCATTTTCTTCATTATCTGTTGTTGCGGTGAAAATCGGATAACAAATTGTTAATTAATTTGCATCATATTTCTTTTACAACCGACTTTGATTTATCCAAAGGAAATGTTCAAGATCGTTAGAAAAACTTAAAGGGGAGAGATCTAAGGTTCGGGGGTTGGTTACGCCTAAGGAAGGTATTAACACCCTAAACGTCCGTAGTACTCTACGGGAACCTCTTGTTAAATGTTATCTTATGTTTGCTAAAGGGTTCTATGCTAAAGGTTAGTTAGCAGGGGAAGTGATAAGTTCATTATGATGAATATCACTAAGAGTTGAGGAACTCTCTCCTAATGCTAGTTGTAATTTCTATGGCTCTGATGAGGCCAAGAAATTGAAGTTTTCTCCTAAGAGGTTACTTAGGTTAAGGTGGGGGGGCATGACTTATGAGTCAACATATTTCACCTTCCTTTGGAATGTGGGGAAAAAAAGGAAAAAAAGAATAAAAAGAAAGTCATAGAAGAAAGAAACAACAACATAAGCATGAAGATGGCACTATGTTTCATGATAAAGATATGGATAAGATGAACATGATAATTAAAGACACATCAATATGTTTCAATCTTAAGGAAGACAAACATAGAGAAAGATATTAAGGATGACATTTAAAGAAAAATAGCATTCATATAAAAGTCAAGGATATGACAAGTCAACATGGATATATTAATTCAAGAATTAAATAAGCCATTTAGTGAAACACTCAAAATCAACAAAAATGCTAACAATCAAACCCACAATTGATAATTAATTGACAACACAATTAAAATTAACAATTACAACACATAAAGTAATTTAAAATTTAACCACATATGGATAAATAATAATTAGAAGTTAACATTTAACCATACATTAGAAATACAAAGTTAAGGCACAACTTGATAATTTAAAATTAACAACATAAAAATTAATATCACAATGAGAAAATAACAATACAGTTGAGAATAACAATTAACACAATTGGAAATTAACAATACAATTCAAGATGCAATTGATAATTAAAATTAAAAGCTAATAAAACAATTAACAATTAAAATATAATTAACAATTAGAAAACATATTAATTTACCACATAAATAGTTAAACTGAAATTAATAGAAAAAATAAACAAGATAGAAGAAAAATAAAATAAAAGATTGAAACAAATAAAATACGCAGGGGGGTGCATAAGAGCAATTTGGTTTAGTAAAAAAAACAAAGGAAAAGAAATGGGCTAGCAGACAGGGGGTGTTGGTAGCAGGATGGGGCGCAAGGCCCAGGTTGAGAAAGAGAAAGCAATACAGGCGAAAAAAAACAAGAAAATGCAAAAGGGTTGATCCAAGGATCGAACCCAGGCATGGCAAGTGAAAGGCGTATTAAGTGCATATGTGTGACCGTTGGGACGGCGTGTTTCATCCGTTCACTACATGCGCCAATTAATACATAAGCCACAACACGACATGAAAAATATTAAAAGAAAACACGCGCACATACATGAGCAAGTAGTAGTAGCATGTAATATCGATTAGGCATGGTGTTTAATGCACTACGAGACAAAATCCAAAACCAACCAATCAGGATTACGCATGGAAGTGAGAACATGCAGAGACATTAAACATCATCATGTTTCCAAATTAAAACATCAAAACAAAGTTCAACTTCAATCCAACCTAAATCAACCAAAACTTAACCAAACAACATGAAATAAATTACTAAATTGAAATACTCCAAACATAGAACATATTGAAACCAAAAGTTGAACAAGATAGTGATTAATCATGCAGAAAAATCAGATGAAACCCAAGGTTCCAAACTGAAATCAGTTTTGAGAAAAAAAGATAATCACTTTCTGTCTCAAGATTTTAAATAACACACAAATTCAAAACAGTCACAAAATATGGTAACCAACTTCTGAACTTCCACACATGATGAACAAAATATTAAGAGCTAACAAAACTCACATGAGTTGGAGACAAACCAAACAGTCAGCATGCCTTTAAACAATAATTCATGCAGATTCAAAACAAGTACATGGACATGGCAAAGCACAAAAACCACAGCATTTAATCATGTTATTATGAGCACGAGTCTTACCAACATGAACCAAAGATATTCAACTGCACTGGTGTATAATGAGCATGATATTATGAGAGGTTGAAAAAATAACTATGCCACAATAACAAAAAATCACATAAAATCAAATGTTGTATACCTTGGGTAGAAGAAAAACATTTGAGGTTATCTCGTGGGTTTTGACATAAAGGGGAGCACAATGCAAACAAACATTCACATCACTTAAATGCTAACAGTGAACATCAAAAGAGATCAAGATTCTCAACATAATCTAAAGGTACTGTAGAGTCCAACAACAATTTGCATTTAAATAGCACATGACAAAAGCTTAACATTTCAAGTATTGTTACACTTAACAACACACAGTGAGTGGCAAAAGATGTTGAAGGTTTTCAAACTTCAGCATGATACGACACATATATACATACCAAAACTCAAATATAGTTGCGCAAGAACCTCATATAGGGTTGACATTTCTACTCATGCAGTCATTCCAAGGTAACATACAACATTAACACTTCAAAACACACAAACTCAAACATAACCAAACAAAGCCAATATACATCCTGTATTGTAAAACATAGTTGGTATTCAAGATAGGTTACAAACATGCATACACGAGTATCATCTTGAACAGATCCAACACAAGTAAAATTACGGAGCAAGGACTCCAACAGAACTTAAGCATATTAAATAACAGTTGGACAAGGATTCCACACGTAGGCAACATTTTGAGATTCAACATACATGTTTAGAGCAAAACAAGGTCCAAAACAACACAACATAGCAAATAACTTTTACTTAAGCAATGCCATTTAGCACAGGCAGTGGCACATTGCAAACAGTTAGTCAGGTAGCAGATTAGTCAGGTAAGATCAATGGCAAAATATGCAATGGATGTAAAACAAACATAGGGACATAGCTCAAAAATCAATACATGACAGACACACTCATCAGACTTGGCATATGGGCCATGCGAGTTTCAGACAGAACAGGGCATATAACATCATTCCACATATACTCAACAATCAAAACTGATAACAACAAGGCATAGCAAGAGGTGTATATAATGAGGTATGAGCAGGAATATGTGAACATATCAAAGTGAATTCACAAACGATGTGGGGTTTAGGAACAACATTAGCAGGCTGTACACAAGTTAGCAGATATGTTTCAGGCATACAGACAAAGAACCAAGTCATGATATAGTATGCACATACTCAGGCAGGGAGGCATTAACAAGCACATGGTTAGAACATCAAAGTCAAACTAAAAAACAACAACAAGCAGGAACATCAAGCATAGTCAGTTACACATTTTAGCAATTCAAATACCAACTTAAACATATAAATCATCTTGGTCAAAGATAAGATTATGGCATATCAAAGTTGTGTGCATCTTAGGATGTGAATAGATACATGTAAAAGACCTATTTGAACAAACTGAGTTAAAATAGATTTTCATGATCAAAAGAAATCCTAACAAACATCAACACCAGAATAAATCTTTGGATACAGAGCAAGACAATGAGCTACACAAACTGCTTATACATTGATGATAACAGAAAGAACATAAACTGCAATTAGTGAAAGTAGCTTCTTGCTAGCAACATCCAAACCAAGCATTACACATATCAATTTAAAGACAAGCAGTAACAGATAGGTTTACCAAACATCTTAGAACAACAGGAGTGAAATATCATTCGAAGGTCTTAACTCCTTTTCATAATGGCGTCAAGAACGGACATAGGTTTGACAACTTAGCATGCAACACAGTAGGGTGAAATACAACATGAAATAAGGTACAATAACCACTTAAACACTTAGTTCCACTTCACAATCATCCAAAAGACAGTCATGGATCCAATCATATATTGATGAGTTATACAAGGTATGAATATGAACACAAATAAAGCAACCCCTCACCTTACTAAACAGCATGATAAACTCAATAAGGTAACCACAAAACAAACTCATAATGATTCAAATATATTAGTGACAAAATATATTTCAACACATGGAGATGGCGCATTTCTAACAGAATAACAACATCATAGCATTGTCTCGAGAAAATATATGCACATTAAATCAAATGAATAGCAACATTATATCAATAACTCAAGGCATACACTTAATAGGATTCAACATGAATAAATGATCAATGAACAAGAGCGAAATCAAATGAGCATAATAAAATGAGAGGGAAAGAAAATAATACCAGCTGAAGCTTTGTATGTTTCTACTCCCACAGCAATTCCACAAATTACCACTCACTAAGCTCGCTCGAGACCTCCAATGCTTTAGTGTTTTGAGAAAAATCGTTGGTGTCTTCAGAACTAAAATGAGCTTCTTTAAATAGGCAAGGTATTAGGTTGATGAGAGGCATCATGGGCCGGGTCAAATTCTCAAACATCTGGTGGGCATAAGCTGAACGATTAGGGTTTTCGTTTGAATTTCAAACTTGGTCCAATTCTGGGAGAGAAATACGCTGCGACATTTCAGACGTGCAGGGTCATACTCATCACTTGGTGAATGAATTCAGAGCTCTCCCATTGATGCTATTGAGAGGGGTACCAAATGGAGCAAAGGTTGGAGGTAGCGTGGACAGTTTTGCAGACGGAGCAGTTGTATGTTGGAAATGGCAGTCTTTTCTGAGCCACTTTCTGCGCAACACAAAGCTGAGCTTGAAGAGGAATGGATTTGGAGATTTCAAAATTGAAGAATTCGCGCCAACGGTATTGTGGTTGAATGCATTCAATGAATTGAATTGATACAAGCTACGTTGAAATTCTCTTCCTCATCCACAACTCTTCAGCAAGAACGAAAGAGGAGGAAGGATTTCGTTCCCTTTGGTCTCTTGGATATCACGTGTCATGATCTCAATGGTTGGGAGAATGGTTGAAAAGTCAAACCCCACAAACTTAATTCTCATTGGTCCAAAGTAATGAAATGAGAAACCAAGAACAAAATGCAACGTGGAATTGGTCATGGCAAGTTTATTTTGGGCCCATTCTCTTACCAATATTAATAGTATGGTTATGAAAATAAAGCAAACTGCTAACATTTAAATTAATAATCAATTTAAAAGGAGCTAAATGGATAATTAATCTAGTTAATTAAAATTGACTTAAATATGATTAATTTGAATGAATTAAAACTAAAACAACTCAAATATAAATAAAATAAAACGGGCCAAATTGAAATTAACTTAATCACAAAACAAATAAAAGCTAGGATAATTATCAAATTAGAATAATGAGAAAGATAATAAAATAACAAGTAGCAGAAAAATGAGGGTAAAATTTGGGGTACAACAGTTGCCCCTATTTAAATATCTTCACCTGATGACATGAGAGATGAAGATCCTCATGTAATCAATAGTGAAAGATATTTAAATACAGATAACCGAAAATTTTGCCCTCAGATGCGCACACATGCAATGCAACAAACATGATGCCAATAAGATGCAGGAAAAATGCAGACACAACAAGACACCAAGGGGCAAACAGGAAGCAAAAAGATCACAGAGCTTTACTGGGAAGGAAGAAAGCTAGTATCCATGAGAAACACCTCACTAGGGCTACAAGCTAACCGACAACAGAGACCCACCGGGGAGACTCCAAAGAAACACTGGGAAAAAGACCACAGGCAAACTCCACTGGGGAAAGACCCGGGGAGACAGACCACTGGGAACAAAACAAACCCACACTCTTCCTGGGTGAGAAACCAGGAAGAAAAAACCTGATCACCGGGGATCAACCTGAAAGCAACAGACAAACAAGCAAAGATCTCCTGGGGATCTTAAATTGAAGAGTTCAAAATGGGATATTCAAGAAAAGCCAGGACGACAGAGACAAACCCTGCGCACCAAATGGGAACCTTATAAGGTTGAGGAAGTTGTTCCAAGAAGTTTAGCTTAAAGCAAGTTTTCAAAAGAATCCGAGATAAAGGGTTCCATGTTCGACACGATTCGAACAAGAACGATTTTAAGACCAGAAGACAATGCTTGACGCGATTCAAACAAAGTCCAAGTTCAAGTCTGACACGATTCAAAAGAGAATAGTTTTAAAACGAATAGACGATGCTTGACACGATTCAAACAAAGTCTGAGTTCATGTCTGACACGATTCAAACAAGAACAGTTTTAAAACGAACAGACGATGCTTGACACGATTCAAACAAAGACTAAGTTCAAGTCTGACACGATTCAAACAAGAATAGTTTTAAAACGAATAGACGATGCTTGACATGATTCAAACAAAGTCTAAGTTCAAGTCTGACACGATTCAAACAAGAACAGTTTTAAAACGAATAGACGATGCTTGACACGATTCAAACAAAGTCTAAGTTCAAGTCTGACACGATTCAAACAAGAACAGTTTTAAAACGAATAGACGATGCTTGACACGATTCAAACAAAGTCTAAGTTCAAGTCTGACACGATTCAAACAAGAACAGTTTTAAAACGAATAGACGATGCTTGACACGATTCAAACAAAGTCTAAGTTCAAGTCTGACACGATTCAAACAAGAACAGTTTTAAAACGAATAGACGATGCTTGACACGATTCAAACAAAGTCTAAGTTCAAGTCTGACACGATTCAAACAAGAACAGTTTTGAAACGAATAGACGATGCTTGACACGATTCAAACAAAGTCTAAGTTCAAGTATAACACGATTCAAACAAGAACAATTTTAAAACGAATAGACGATGCTTGACACGATTCAAACAAAGTCTAAGTTCAAGTCTGACACGATTCAAACAATAACAGTTTTAAAACGAATAAACGATGCTTGACACGATTCAAAAAAGTCTAAGTTCAAGTCTGACACGATTCAAACAAGAACAATTTTAAAACGAATAGACGATGCTTGACACGATTCAAACAAAGTCTAAGTTCATGTCTGACACGATTCAAACAAGAACAGGTAAAAAAAAACTTTAACGTTAAACTTCTCGGGGAACAGTAAGAGGTTTAAAGATTTCCATCTGGCGCGCAAAGGTCAAGACCGAACAAACACGACACAAGGAAAACCGAGAATGTCTTTACTTCACTGGGGAAATAAAGACGGGCACCAACAAAAGACCACAAGCAAAACAAAGCACAAGGAGGCAAAAATGCTAAGGTATGATGTATATGCTTAGCTATATGCTAGAAACGACGCGAACAACGCAAAACAAGAAAGAAGTGAGGATAACACAAGCCACCACCCTGAAACCCAAACGCCAAGGATAACTGGGGCTATCTTCTTTCCTCTGGAGATGGTAGATTCATGCCAAAAAGACTGTACTGCTAACTCTTCCTGCACCAACTTGATTCCAAAACGTCTTAATTCCAGAGTAAAACTTAGTTTATTTTGTGCTTTCTTAGAAGTTTCAACATTTTCGTTTTCAAAATCAAGTGAAAAATGACAAAGTTTTGCAGAATAAAGATGATAATAATCAAGAAAATGGCTCAATAACTGATGTTCATTTAAAAATGGTGACTTGCCAAATAGCAGAGTCCCATGAAATATTACAAATGCGACAAAATGGCAATTTTGGCAAAGGTTACATTGTATTCAATGACCAGTAACAAACTCTATGGGCTAAGATTCTAACAGCTGACTTCTCTGGGGACTCCCGGATATAAGTAAGACGTCTTTCAAGCATAGTACTTTCATACCGAATCTACATTCACAGGGTGCGCAAGCTGTTCCCCATCCATAGTTGTAAGAAACAAAGACCCTCCTGAAAAGACTGTCTTGACCATAAATGGACCTTCATAATTGGGTGCCCATTTTCCGCGGGCGTCTCTTTGTGAAGGTAGAATCTTTCTAAGTACCAATTCGCCTACTCGGAATTCCCGAGTGCGGACCTTTTTATCAAATGCCCTTTTCATCTTCTTCTGGTACAGTTGACCATGACACATGGCTGTCAGACGCTTCTCATCAATTAGATTCAGCTGATCATATCTTTCTTGAACCCATTCTGCTTCATCAAGCTTGGTTTCCATCAATATCCTTAAAGAAGGTATCTCAACTTCTATGGGGAGGACAACATCCATCCCATATACTAGAGAAAAAGGGGTTGCCCCTGTTGAAGTTCTAACTGATGTTCTGTATCCATGTAGTGCATATGGCAACATCTCGTGCCAATCCTTGTATGTTTTGACCATCTTCTGAAGGATTTTCTTGATGTTCTTGTTCGCCGCTTCGACCGCTCCATTCATCTTTGGACGATACGGTGAAGAGTTATGGTGTTCAATTTTGAAGCCGTCGCACAGTTCCTTCATGGTTTTGTTGTTTAGATTGGTCCCGTTGTCAGTTATGATCCTATTGGGGATCCCATAACGATAAACGATGTTGTTCTTGATGAAGCGTGCAACTACCTGCTTAGTCACATTACCGTATGAAGCGGCTTCCACCCACTTAGTGAAGTAATTAATAGCCACCAAAATAAAACGATGTCCATTAGATGCTTTAGGCTCGATTGCCCCAATCATATTAATGCCCCAAATAGAGAACGACCAGGGTGATGATAGCACGTTCAACAGAGTAGGAGGAATGTGCATTTTGTCCGCATAAATCTGACATTTATGACATTTTCTAACATACTGAATGCAGTCATCTTCCATGGTCAACCAATAATATCCAGCCCTTAAAATCTTCATGACCATAGCATGCCCATTGGCGTGGGTGCCAAAAGCTCCTTCATGGATGTCATGGATCAACAAGTCTGCTTCTCTTTTATCGACACATCTTAACAAAACCATATCATGATTCCTTTTGTACAGTACACCATTACTGATGAAGAATTTGGCTGATAATCTTCGTAGAGTCTTTTTATAAAGAACGGAGGCGTTGGCTGGATATTCTTGATTCTTTAGAAAGTTCAGAATATCATGGAACCAAGGTTTGCCGTCTGATTCCTCTTTAATGGACTGACAATAGGCAGGCTCTGTCCTCCTTTCAATACTAATTACTGGATCCTCATTGATAAATCTAACTTGCCACATTGAAGCCAGTGTCGCTAAAGCATCAGCCACTTGATTCTCAGTACGTGGCACATGATGAAATGTTATCTCATCAAAACATTTAATCAATTCCAAAGCATATTCCTGATAAGGGATAAGTTTCTCATCTCTTGTTTCCCACTCGCCCCTGATTTGATAAATGACTAGGGCAGAGTCACCCATGACTTCAAGAAAACAGATTCCAAGATCGATTGCAGCTTCTAGACCCAGAATGCATGCTTCATACTCAGCAATATTATTTGTACATCCAAAATCCAGCCTGGCTGTAAAAGGGGTGTAGCCACCTTCAGGATTAATTATAACAACACCTACTCCATGCCCCCTTATAATTGGATGAACCGTCGAACATCATCTTCCACCTATACTCAGCCCTGGGATCCTCTTCAGAGCTTGACTCTTCACAGTCTTTTACTGCCATAATATCCTCGTCAGGGAAATCAAACTTGAGTGGTTCATAGTCTTCGACTGGTTGGTCGGTAAGGTATTCTAAAAGAATGCTTCCTTTAATGGCCTTTTGAGTGACATACTGAATGTCATATTCGGATAACAACATGTGCCAGCGGGCAAGTCTACCCGTTTGAGCAGGTTTCTCAAAAATGTACTTTATCAGATCCATCTTGGAAATCAACAAGGTGGTATGACAAATCAGGTACTGCCTTAGGCGTTTGGCGGCCCAAGCCAGAGCACAACAAGTCTTTTCAAGTAATGAGTAACGGCTTTCGCTGTCCGCAAACTTCTTACTCAGATAATAAATTGCGTGTTCTTTCCAGCCAGTCTCGTCATGTTGTCCCAAAACGCAACCCATAGACTCTTCCAAAACAGTCAAGTACATAAAGAAAGGTCTTCCGGGAACTGGAGGAACCAAAATAGGAGGTTCTTAGAGAAAACTTTTGAGTTTCTCAAAAGCTTGTTGACAGTCAGCATTCCATTCTACTGGCTGATTCTTACAGAGTAACTTGAAAATTGGTGCACATATTGGAGTCATGTTGGAGATGAACCTGGAGATGTAATTCAAACGGCCCAAAAATCCTCTGACTTGTGACTCGGTTTGAGGAGCTGGCATTTCTTGAATTACTCGTACTTTATCTGGATCCACTTCAATGCCCTTCTGGCTAACAATGAAACCCAATAACTTCCCTGACCTGACTCCGAAGGTACATTTTGCAGGGTTCAACCTCAACTGATATTTCTGAAGTCTTTTGAACAGTTTCAACAAGTGATCTACATGTTCCTCTTCATTTCGAGATTTGGCTATCATATCGTCCACATACACCTATATCTCTTTATGGATCATATCGTGAAACAAAGTTACCATAGCCCTTTGGTATGTTGCTCCGGCGTTCTTCAATCCAAAAGGCATAACCTTGTAGCAATAAGTACCCCACGGGGTAATGAAAGTGCTTTTATCCATTTCGGCTGGATCCATTTTAATCTGGTTGTAGCCTGAAAAACCATCCATAAATGAGAACATGGCGAAACGAGCCGTATTATCTACCAGTGTGTCAATATGGGGTAGAGGGAAATCATCTTTGGGACTGGCTTTGTTAAGATCAATGTAGTCCACACACATTCGTACTTTTCCATTCTTCTTCATAACAGGGACAATATTAGCTACCCACTCTGGGTACTTGGAAACTGCCAGAAATCCGGCATCCAACTGTCTCTTTACTTCATCCCGAATCTTGAGAGCCATATCAGGATGACTTCTGCGAAGCTTTTGTTTCACTGGCGGGCACTCAGGCTTGAGGGGTAATTTGTGGAACACAATATCCGTATTTAAACCAGGCATGTCTTGGTAAGACCAAGCAAAAATGTCCACATACTCTTTAAGAAGCGAAATCAATCGCTGTCTAATTTCTGGTTTCAGTGATGCCCCAATCTTGACTTCTTTCTTCTCATCCTCAGTGCCAATATTGATAACATCCACCTGCTCTTCATGACGCTGGAGATCCGTATACTGGTAGTCACACATATCTGCTAGATCCTTGGCTACCTCATAATCTTCCTCCTCTTCAGCTTGATAGACAGGGGAGTCGAAGTCAATGGTAAGGGCAAGGTCATTGAATACAATGGGTTTATGATTCATTCTACATAGTAGAATGACTTATATTATTAAAAAGCACAACAATTCAAGAACATGCGAGATGAAGATGCTTTTGTTTGAAAAGATTGCCATTTTTAGAAACAGAATGCAATAAAGTAAAACAACAAAAAATTTAGTAAAAGAGTCATTTCATTGATTTAAAGTTTGAAAACGGAGGCCAGTACAAAACAATCCACTAGCTTTGGGCAAGACTAGGGAGATGAAAACAACAAATCTAGACAAGTTACTCTGGTTCCAGGTACAGGATTGGGATCTCAACAGATTCCCAATTGCCTAATGTGCCTTCTTGGCGAAAAATCAAATGATCAATGTCCTCGTCTTCGTCAGTACTTCCTATGATTGCATGAACTTGATGTCCACCCCTGATAAATATCTCTTGCACAGTCTTTATCTTCATTTTTCTCTCTCTTGTACCTGAAGCAGCCTCTGCCTCTAGAGTTGGTCTGTAACCCAACCCTTGGTGTCGGATTCTCTTCTCAACCTCAATAACTTCGCCCCAACCTACGGGCACGCCATCTTGAAGGGCAGACTGGATACTCTTATACGAAGCAAAAGATGGATATTCTGGTACCACTGGCTTCTCATTGTCGATCATAACTGCGTTAGCTATTTCCAAGGCTTGAAAAGAGGTTTCCAATGCATCCTCATCAGCCTCAATATAACGGAAGGATGACAAGTTACTAACCATCAAGTCTTCTTCCCCATGGACGATGACCAGCTTGTCGTCAACCACAAATTTCATCTTCTGGTGTAAGGTTGAAGTGACAACGCCTGCCTCGTGGATCCAGGGTCTTCCAAGTAGGCAGCTATAGGCGGGGTTAATGTCCAAAACCTGAAACAAAACATTGAACTCCTGGGGTCCAATCAGAACTGGGAGCTCAATTTCCCCCATCACGGATCTTCGTGAACCATCAAAAGCTATGACGATTAACGATGCGGGTCTCATGATCCCTCCTTTGTATGCCAGCTTGTCGAGGGCCCTCTTTGGTAAGACATTCAGAGAGGATCCCGTGTCTACAAGAACTCTAGCCAATGTGTCCTCTTGACACTTCATTGATATATGCAGAGCAAGGTTGTGTTTCTGACCTGATTGGGTCAGTTCTTCATCATTGAAGCTGAGCGTATTGCACGCAGTAATGTTGGCGATAACGTGATCAAATTGTCCGGCGGTAATGTCCTGGGCCACATGAGCCTGAGCCAATACTTTCTGTAATGCTGATCGGTGGACTGGTGAATTAATCAACAGGGATAAAATAGAAATTTTAGACGGGGTCTGGTGAGGCTGATCCACGACCCTGTAGTCACTTCTTTTTATTATCCTGAGAAACTCTTCATCATCCTCCTTGGAGCTCACTTCTTTTCCCTTGTCACTGGTAGGTATACGCACCTCACCTTCTTTACTAGACACTTCTTTGTTTATAGGGGTAAAAATCCTCCCACTCCTCGTCATCCTTCCTGTTCCTATTATATTAGACACGTTCTTCTCATCTTCCCCCACCTCTTTCCTTGGGACTGGTTCTTCTATGATGACCCCCACCTCTTTCCTTGGGATCATTTCCACCCTCTTCTTACTACCTGTAATGTCTTCGTAGATAAATGGTAATGCTTTGGTCCCTCTGAACCTGAACGGGACTGGCCTGGGGAAATTATTTTGCCTGGCATGATTAGCAAGGGAAACAACTTCAGATTTGTTGAATCTTGGAACTGATCGCTTAAACACTGGGCTTACGGTATTTGCCCCAGGATTGTTGAACACATGGACTATTGATGCGCTTTCTTCCTCATCAAGCATTAGCACTTGCTTTGGCAGATTGAACACTGGTTCAATCACTGCTATTTTTCTTTCTTTTCTGAAAATTTGTAAGAAACCTCCATCAATCAGTTGCTGAATATCATCTTGAATCAAACGACAATCTTTGCTACTACTACCACATTCTCCACAAACAGCGTGGCAAACTTTGACCAATCCGGCGCTGAACAGCTTGGCATGGAATGTTCTCAGGGGAGTTTTAATTTTTGCCGCTTTCGAGATCAATACTTCCTCATCCTCGCCTTCAATAGCATTAGTCGACCCATGAGTTGGCAAGGGGTTACTCTTCACATTTGGCTGGTTATTAGCAAAAGACGGAATATTCTTTTCTATCAAACTTTTCACCAGATTCTTTAGTGCCAAACAGCCTTCCAAATCATGGCCCACTCCTCCTTGATGGAAAGCGCATGTTGCATTAGGATTGAAGAACTGCATAGATTTTTCAGATGGTGGCCCCAATGGCCTAGTGACAATTAGCCCTTGTTCCACCAAAGAAGGATATAATGTTGTATACGTCATCGATATGGGTGGAAAATTTGGTGTTACCGCCTGTCTTCTTGGAGGGGTATTTTGCTGTGGCGCTGGCCGCCTCGTCTGTTGGTAATTCTGATGTTGGTTCTTTGGCCACTGCTGCTGGTTTTGTGGCTGGGAAACAGGAACTTGTTGCATTATCTGATGATTAAAAGTGGGCATAACAGATGCCACGTATGGTTGTTGTACAAACTGCATAGGGTAAACCGGCTGTTGAGGGAAACTAGGACTTGGTTGTGGTTGGAATAGAGATCGTTTAGGACTCTGCCTCTTCCCTGTCATAATAGCGTTGGTCTCGCCTTCCTTTTTCTTATGAAAATTGCCTGGAGACCTCTTGACACCGGTGCTAGTGGCACTGTTAGGTGAACTGGCCACCTTTCCACTTTTCAGACCTGCCTCCACCTTCATACCAATTGCAATGATATCAGAAAAATTAGCGCCAATATTACTGATCATTTTCTCATAGAATTCAGGTTTTACAATGTCTACAAACCAATCAGCTAGTTCCTTCTCAATCAATGGTGGTTCTACTTGTGACGCATTCTCTCTCCACCTCTGAGCATATTCTTTGAACGACTCTGTGTTCTTCTGAGTCATGGTCAATAGCTGTCTACGATCAGGAGCTAAATCCAAGTTATACTTGTAGTGCTTTATGAAAACATCCATAACATCTTGGAAACATTTAATCTGAGGCTGGTCTAAGCTTAAATACCACTTCGCGGCAGCGCCTTTCAGGCTGTCTTGGAAACAATGGATCATCAACTTATCATTATCCATATATGCCACCATTCTTCGGAGATACATGACCAAGTGTGCCTTAGGACACGTAGCACCAAAGTACAATTCAAAACTTGGTAACTTGAATTTCGGTGGAATTACTAGATCAGTGACTAGACACATATCCTTAAGGTCAGAATTGAAAACATGGTCTCCTTCCATGGCTTTCAGCTTTCTTTGCATAATTTCCATATTGGCTCTTAATTTCTCGTTACTGTTATCCCCTTCCACGGATATGTTATCATTAATGAAATGATGCTGATTCTTAAAAACAGGTTGAAACTGGGTTTGAACCACAGGCGAAGTATAAGTTGGGATAGCTTGTTGATTCTCACCAAATAATGGTGCAGCTTGTTGTGTGAACTGAGGAGATGTGGCCCGTATAAACTCAAATGGCATCCCTAGAGTAGGGTTCACAATAGGTATGACTGGCGGCTCAACAGTTGTAGCGATGACTTCTGAGACCACAGTGGCTTGTGTATCCATCTTTGCTCGCATAATACTCAAGGCTTCCATAATATGCCGCATTCCTACTCTCAATTCACTGAGCTCTTCGTTAACCTAATCCAAATTCTCGCAATTCTCAGACATTCTTCCTCTTCAAGTCTATGCCCGGATGTTGTAACGATGTAGAGAATTCAGGGTGATGGTTCAACGACAACAACAACAACTGAAGAAGAAAAGACGACAATGAGACACAGAAGAAATGCACATGCACATGCGAAAATGCAAATGAAATGCACATGCAGGCTAAACCATCAAGAACTAAAAAGAGTTCGCAAACAGTGTAAATAACAGGATTACTAATAACATAACTTTCCATTGAAATTAAGATAAGTGCTTACAGAAAGAAAATGTTACAAACATTGTCTGGATCACATTAAAAGGAAATACAACTTTCTTTTGTTTTTTAAAAAAGGATTACAACAATAGATTACAACTATGGAAAATAGGGCGACCCTTCGCCTTCCCTGATCCCTTCCATGATTTCTTTGATAAGTTGCTTGGTTTTGGCTTTCTCCAAAGTCAGCTCCCCTAGTAGCTCCATCCGTCTATGTTCAGCACTGGTGGATGCCTCATGATATGGAGTGGGCTTTCTCATACTGAGTGAAATCCCTCGTTCCCATTTCAGATGAGCTTCAGTGACAGGGCCGTTGGTGATCCATTTTTTATAATTTATGAAAAGCCATGCTTCCCCCATCTTGAGTTTTTCTTCGAATCCTTCTCCGTATCCAAAGTACATCAGCTCCAAATCTTTTGGTCTAGGCTCCTCCTCAATTGGATGCCCTAACTGGCAACGTGCGAGCATAGGGTTATAGTTTATACAACCAAGTTGACCCATGAGCGGCACATTGGGGTAGTCTCCACAACTAACAATTATTATGGTTCCTTCAGGGTTTGTATCGTACCACTTGATGTCAGAATGCCTTAGTTCCATTAGTTTTCTGACCCAAAGAGCGTTATCACTCACTTCCCAAAACGTTGGCGTCGTAGGTAAGTATGATATGAACCACTTGTATAGTAATGGAGCACAGTAAACGATCACACCTTTACTCCTCATAATCTGTGTGGTGACCGAGAAGTACATGTCATCCAATAAAGTGGGAACAGGGTTCTGACCCATAAAGATTCTGATTGCTTGGACGTCGACAAAATCTTTAACATTGGGAAATAGGAACAACCCATACACCAGTAAATCAAACATTGACTCAAACATTTCAGAGCTTCCGCTTTCTTGAAAGTGGAGAGCTGTCTCAATTAGAAATTGGGCAGGTAGCCCCCGATACCCCTCCCTGGTGGTCATGTTTTCTCGGATGTGTCTCTTTTGGATCCCCAACCCTACAGCAATATCTTGATTAATGAATTCTTCTTCCACACCGGAAAAAGGGGGATAATGTTGAACAGGTAGTCCTAGCATATGTGAATATTCTTCTATAGTTGGGACTAACTGGAAGTTTGGAAAGATGAAACATCTGAATGTTGGATGATACCTCTGTACCAAGGTTTCTAGCAGTCCTTCTTTTACTTGCAATCTCATTAATGATAGCAGGTCTCCATACTTGTCAATAAAGCTTGGCGGGTCTTCAATTCTTCCTCCAATCTCTATCAAATGCTCAACATCAGGGATCAGGAAAGTGACAGGCCAGTTTATGTTCTTAGCAACGTCCATTTCCACAACGTCTGCAAAATAAAATTTAGTATCTCGATAGTTTAGCAAAACAATGCAAAAAGATACGAAATGATATGCAGATGCAAAGCTAACCTATCAAGAAACACAGAAAATTGCAAGGCCTTTGACAATAGTATTTCAAAAAAGAAAATTTCTTCATTAAGCAAATTTGGCATTCATTACATTCGGAGCAGAGTATCTTCATGCTCTTAGTACATAGGTGGGTTGTTCCCATAACTGAAAAGATAACGACAATAATGAAAATAAATAACATGGGGAACTAGCAGCAAGATCTTTAGAAGTTAGATCCGCTGGTGGATGTCTCCCCTTCCTCATCCATCTCCCTCATCAGTTTCTCAATGCGTCCCTTAATCCTCTTCTTCTCGAGTAATAACCCTGTCAATGTTTCCTCCAGTCCCTGTCTAGTTCTGAGTGGCTTGTGAAGGGAATAGGGTCTCCTCATCACACTGGCTATCTCACGAGACCATTCCAGATGCGTCTCATTGACGGAGCACTCTGCCTTCCACAACTGCTTATTGATTTGACACCATGCTTGCTCAAGAAACATTTTCATTTCGTAGCCGTCCCTTTCCCCATAATACATCATGTGTAAATCTTCCTTGATTATGGGTCCCTTCCCCATATGACCTAGTTGTCGACGGGCAAGCACGAGATTATAGTTAATGCAGCCGTTTCTTCCTAACAGGGGTACATTAGGGCAATTCCCGCAGCTGGTAATTATGACAATCCCTTCTTCTGTTGGGTTATGCCTTTTGACATCCGTGTGCTTCAAACTCGTCAGTTTTTCGATCCATACTTGACAATGTTCTACCTCCCAGAAAGCAGGGGGTTTTGGAAAGTAGGTTGTGAACCACTTATAGAAAAGAGGTATACAACATACAATTTCTCCACATCCTTTGTTGTATTTGGTTTGAATCGTGTGATACATATCGGCCAGCAAGGTAGGGACTGGGTTATGGACTCTGAAAATTTGTATTGCCTGAGTATCAACGAACTGCTTCGCGCCTGGAAACAGCACCAACCCATAGATCATTAAGGCAAGTGTTTCCTCATACAGTTCTTCATTTCCTCTATTCTTGAAGTACATTGCTTTCTCAAACAAGAATAGTGAAGGTAGTCCAAGTCGTCCTTCTTTGACAACTAAATTCGCCTGGATATCAGCAAATCTGATTCTGGTGGTTGTTACAATATCTCTAGCTGATGGCATTGATTCTAAACCGGAGAAAATTGGGGCATCGCTGACAGGGATCCCAATTATAGCAGAAAATTCCTCTAAGGTTGGAACCAATTGGAACTCAGGGAATAGGAAGCAACGGTAATTGGGGTGATACAATTGCACCAGCACTTCTAATGGTCCCTCAGTCACTGGAACCCTTAGCAGCTGTGAGAGGTTTCCATATTTGCCAACAAACCCTGAAGGATCCTCAATCATGTCGCACATCCAGATCAGTTGTTGAAGTTCCGGGAGCTCGAAGTAATAAGGCCAAACTTGCTTTTTAGATTCCATATCGACAAAGTCTGCAAAAATATCATTAGTTTCTTGATAGTTAGCAAGAAAAATGCTGATGCAATGCAAAGTTTCATGGAATTCAGACATTCGTAAAAATATCGAGAGATACCAAAAGACCTCATTTTCATTGAATAAAAGGTGAATTACAATATTTGATACACTTTCAAAAGCTCAAAACATGAAGCTAAATAAAATCTAGAAAGTCCTAAGGAAATTCTCCTAGAAGCCTTGCGTTGAGTCTTTTGATTTCTTTCTCCATCTGATCTCTTTCTGCGACGAGGTTGTCAAGAATGGATTTCCAAGCGGGAGGCTGAGTGCTTGAGGGACTTGGATCTTCTTGGGTCTTTCTCTTCTTACATGAGAGTAGCTCCTCATCCTTGGTCTGCAGTTGCTTCTGGAGTTCCAGGTTCTCCTCAACGACCACTTGATACTTGAGTTTCCAGGCTTCCTCTGACCTTCGAGCTTGTCTTAGAGAAATCTCCAGCTCTTCTTCTTTTGACATGAAGTACAATACAGGCTCTTTCTTCAAAGTGATTGGCTCTTGTCTTTTGTAGGGCATCTTTAGCTCTATAGCTCTCCTTCTAACCCATTGGAGATAGGGCTCCAAGGACACACAGTTAGGTCTTCCTAAAGAACTTCTTCCTCTTTTATGTCTGCTACCCTAAGCGTTCAAAATCAACTCTTTTTGTTTTTAGTTTTTGTCATATGTTTCGAAGTAAATGCTTTCCACATGAGCGCTGAGAGGTTTGTCTTCTAGAGGATACCCTAATTGGCGTCGTGCCAACACAGGGTTGTAACTGATACCACCTTTGGTGCCAAGTAGAGGTACGTTATCATAGTTTCCGCAGCTATCTGTAATCAGGATTCCATCATACACCCTATTATACCAGTCAATATCTGCATGAGAGAGTGCCATGACTTTTTGAGACCACCACCCTTTCTTGGAATCCCAGAATGCTCCTGCCTTGGGTAGATGCGAAATAAACCATCTATACAGTATAGGGACACAGCAGGTAATCTTTCCATTTTTATGAGCGTTTCTTGTATGGACTGAGTGATAGGCTTCAGCAAGCAAGGTAGGTACAGGATTTTGTTTCAAGAAAATTTTGATTGCATTTAGATCCACAAAGTTGTCTATGTTTGGAAACAAGAAAAGTCCATAGATAAGCAATGCAAATACAACTTCAAAGGCATCCCTATTAGAATTCTTAGCAAAGTAACGATCCTTTCCAATCAAGAACTTAGCAGTTAATCCCAAAATTCCTCCCTTAGTGGTTAAATTACCTTTGACATCAACTAACTCCAGATGAGTCTTCTCAATTATTTCTTCTTCTCTTGGATCCTTTTCAAAGATAGGAAACGGGGATTCATCCTTGATAGGCAGACCAACTATCTGAGAGTACTCCTCAAGGGTGGGTAGGAGCTGATAGTCGGGGAATGTGAAGCAGTGATATCTTGGATCATAAAACGGAAGTAGAGTTGAAAGAAGTCCTTCATCAATAGTCTTTCTTAATAAGACCCACAATTTTCCATATCTGCTTAGGAATCCTTCGGGATCTGTTAACAAATCTCCCAATTTCCTTAGGTCATCCAATTTGGGACTTTTGAAAGTGTATTTGATGGTGTTCCTTCTTGAGTTATCCATGATATCCCTCTGATATAAGAAAAGAAGTCTGAGTTCCATGAAATAGATGCAACATGAATGCTTATGCTATATGGATGCAACAAACACACATAGAGCACAAACAAACAAAGGCAAAGGGGGAAAAGGTTAAGCATGGAGCCAAAGGTTCGCCCTTCCCATTGGTGTGTTCTATTGGTTTTCACCTGCTGAACGGGTTCTAAAAAGTTCCCAGAGTCTACAATCCATCTTTCGGATTTTAAGGATTTCCCAGATAACTTGGTAATCGATAAAATTCTCAAGAGGATCTCGTCTGAGTGTAGTATCGCGTGACAACCAATTCAGAAATAGACTCCATCATGGTCTCCGCACTACATCTAAAAGGCTTAAGTTGGGTTTGGTAACTACGGTTCTCAATATCCCGGGCTCCTAGGTCGAGAGTAGCACGCTTTCACGAACGAATTCGTTCAACATAACTAGACTCTCGAGAGGGCCTCAACTGAGTGATGGTGTTTATCAATTCAACCTTTCAGGATTCGACTCCCTCAAAGCCTCCTCGAATACCATCGTCCAATAATAAGTGTACACTCAAATCCGGGTATAGGATTTATCTCACTCAAAGGTATCAACCCGAATCAAATAAGGTAATCAAAACATAGAGCAGGTATACAAGCAGATAAGCATATAAGCATACAAGCAATCATACAAATAGATAAGCAAACATGAATAACATAAAACAAAATAGGCTTAACCCTATTAGGAAAGGACCAGCAATAGGTCTAACTCTCCCCAGTGAAGTCGCCATTTCTGTTGCGGTGAAAATCGGATAACAAATTATTAATTAATTTGCATCATATTTCTTTTACAACCAACTTTGATTTATCCAAAGGAAAGGTTCAAGATCGTTAGAAAAACCTAAAGGGGAGATATCTAAGGTTCGGGGGTTGGTTACGCCTAGGGAAGGTATTAGCACCCTAAACGTCCGTAGTACTCTACGGGAACCTCTTGTTAAATGTTATCTTATGTTTGCTAAAGGGTTCTATGCTAAAGGTTAGTTAGCAGGGGAAGTGATAAATTCATTATGATGAATATCACTAAGAGTTGAGGAACTCTCTCCTAATGCTAGTTGTAATTTCTATGGCTCTGATGAGGCCAAGAAATTGAAGTTTTCTCCTAAGAGGTTACTTAGGTTAAGGTGGGGGGCATGACTTATGAGTCAACATATTTCACCTTCCTTTGGAATGTGGGGAAAAAAAAGGAAAAAAAGAATAAAAAGAAAGTCATAGAAGAAAGAAACAACAACATAAGCATGAAGATGACACTATGTTTCATGATAAAGATATGGATAAGATGAACATGATAATTAAAGACACATCAATATGTTTCAATCTTAAGGAAGACAAACATAGAGAAAGATATTAAGGATGACATTTAAAGAAAAATAGCATTCATATAAAAGTCAAGGATATGACAAGTCAACATGGATATATTAATTCAAGAATTAAACAAGCCATTTAGTGAAACACTCAAAATCAACAAAAATGCTAACAATCAAACCCACAATTGATAATTAATTGACAACACAATTAAAATTAACAATTACAACACATAAAGTAATTTAAAATTTAACCACATATGGATAAATAACAATTAGAAGTTAACATTTAACCATACATTAGAAATACAAAGTTAAGGCACAACTTGATAATTTAAAATTAACAACATAACAATTAATATCACAATGAGAAAATAACAATACAGTTGAGAATAACAATTAACACAATTGGAAATTAACAATACAATTCAAGATGCAATTGATAATTAAAATTAAAAGCTAATAAAACAATTAACAATTAAAATATAATTAACAAATAGAAAACATATTAATTTACCACATAAATAGTTAAACTGAAATTAATAGAAAAAATAAACAAGATAGAAAAAAAAATAAAAGATTGAAACAAATAAAATACGCAGGGGGGGTGCATAAGAGCAATTTGGTTTAGTAAAAAAAACAAAGGAAAAGAAATGGGCTAGCAGACAGGGGGTTTGGTAGCAGGATGGGGCGCAAGGCCCAGGTTGAGAAAGAGAAAGCAATACAGGCGGAAAAAAACAAGAAAATGCAAAAGGGTTGATCCAAGGATTGAACCCATGCATGGCAAGTGAAAGGCGTATTAAGTGCATGTGAGTGACCGTTGGGACGACGTGTTTCATCCGTTCACTACATGCGCCAATTAATACATAAGCCACAACAAGACATGAAAAATATTAAAAGAAAACACGCGCACATACATGAGCAAGTAGTAGTAGCATGTAATATCAATTAGGCATGGTGTTTAATGCACTACGAGACAAAATCCAAAACCAATCAATCAGGATTACGCATGGAAGTGAGAACATGCAGAGACATTAAACATCATCGTGTTTCCAAATTAAAACATCAAAACAAAGTTCAACTTCAATCCAACCTAAATCAACCAAAACTTAACCAAACAACATGAAATAAATTACTAAATTGAAATACTCCAAACATAGAACATATTGAAACCAAAAGTTGAACAAGATAGTGATTAATCATGAAGAAAGATCAGATGAAACCCAAGGTTCCAAACTGAAATCAGTTTTGAGAAAAAAAGATAATCACTTTCTGTTTCAAGATTTTAAATAACACACAAATTCAAAACAGTCACAAAATATGGTAACCAACTTCTGAACTTCCACACATGATGAACAAAATATTAAGAGCTAACAAAACTCACATGAGTTGGAGACAAACCAAACAGTCAGCATGCCTTTAAACAATAATTCATGCAGATTGAAAACAAATACGTGGACATGGCAAAGCACAAAAACCACAGCATTTAATCATATTATTATGAGCACGAGTCTTACCAACATGAACCAAAGATATTCAACTGCACTGGTGTATAATGAGCATGATATTATGAGAGGTTGAAAAAATAACTATGCCACAATAACATAAAATCACATAAAATCAAATGTTGTATACCTTGGGTAGAAGAAAAACATTTGAGGTTATCTCGTGGGTTTTGACATAAAGGGGAGCACAATGCAAACAAACATTCACACCACTTAAATGCTAACAGTGAACATCAAAAGAGATCAAGATTCTCAACATAATCTAAAGGTACTACAGAGTCCAATAACAATTTGCATTGAAATAGCACATGACAAAAGCTTAACATTTCAAGTATTGTTACACTTAACAACACACAGTGAGTGGCAAAAGATGTTGAAGGTTTTCAAACTTCAGCATGATACAACACATATATACATACCAAGACTCAAATATAGCTGCGCAAGAACCTCATATAGGGTTGACATTTCTACTCATGCAGTCATTCCAAGGTAACATACAACATTAACACTTCAAAACACACAAACTCAAAAATAACCAAACAAAGCCAACATACATCCTATATTGTAAAACATAGTTGGTATTCAAGATAGGTTACAAACATGCATACACGAGTATCATCTTGAACAGATCCAACACAAGCAAAATTACGGAGCAAGGACTCCAACAGAACTTAAGCATATCAAATAACAGTTGGACAAGGATTCCACACATAGGCAACATTTTGAGATTCAACATACATGTTTAGAGCAAAACAAGGTCCAAAACAACACAACATAGCAAATAACTTTTACTTAAGCAATGTCATTTAGCACAGGCAGTGGCACATTGCAAACAGTTAGGCATAGCAAAGCAGCTCTAACCTAGGTTCTAAGCAAAACAGGGCGGGTTTATCATGAAATCAAGGTAGCAGACTAGTCAGGTAAGATCAATGGAAAAATATGCAATGGATGTAAAACAAACATAGGGACATAGCTCAAAAATCAATACATGACAGACACACTCATCAGACTTGGCATATGGGCCATGCGAGTTTCAGACAGAACAGGGCATATAAAATCATTCCACATATACTCAACAATTAAAACTGATAACAACAAGGCATAGCAAGAGGTGTATATAATGAGGTATGAGCAAGAATATGTGAACATATCAAAGTGGATTCACAAACGATGTTGGGTTTAGGAACAACATTAGCAGGCTGTACACAAGTTAGCAGATATGTTTCAGGCATACAGACAAAGAACCAAGTCATGATATAGTACGCAGATACTCAGGCAGGGAGGCATTAACAAGCACATGGTTAGAACATCAAAGTCAAACTAAAAAATAGCAGCAAGCAGGAACATCAAGCATAGTCAGTTACACATTTTAGCAATTCAAATATCAACTTAAACATATAAATCATCTTGGTCAAAGATAAGATCATGGCATATCAAAGTTGTGTGCATCTTAGGATGTGAATAGATACATGTAAAAGACCTATTTGAACAAACTGAGTTAAAATAGATTTTCATGATCAAAAGCAAATCTAACAAACATCAACACCTGAATAAATCTTTGGATACAGAGCAAGACAATGAGTTACACAAACTGCTTATACATTGATGATAACAGAAAGAACATAAACTGCAATTAGTGAAAGTAGCTTCTTGCTAGCAACATCCAAACCAAGCATTACACATATCAATTTAAAGACAAGCAGTAACAGATAGGTTTACCAAACATCTTAGAACAACCGGAGTGAAATATCATTCGAAGGTCTTAACTTCTTTTCATAATGGCGTCAAGAACGGACATAGGTTTGACAACTTAGCATGCAACACAGTAGGGTGAAATACAACATGAAATAAGGTACAATAACCACTTAAACACTTAGTTCCACTTCACAATCATCCAAAAGACAGTCATGGATCCAATCATATATTGATGAGTTATACAAGGTATGAATATGAACACAAATAAAGCAACCCCTCACCTTACTAAACAGCATGATAAACTCAATAAGGTAACCACAAAACAAACTCATAATGATTCAAATATATTAGTGACAAAATATATTTCAACACATGGAGATGGCGCATTTCTAACAGAATAACAACATCATAGCATTGTCTCGAGAAAATATATGCACATTAAATCAAATGAATAGCAACATTATATCAATAACTCAAGACATACACTTAATAGGATTCAACATGAATAAATGATCAATGAACAAGAGCGAAATCAAATGAGCATAATAAAATGAGAGGGAAAGAAAATAATACCAACTGAAGCTTTGTATGTTTCTACTCCCACAACAATTCCACAAATTACCACTCACTAAGCTCGCTCGAGACCTCCAATGCTTTAGTGTTTTGAGAAAAATCGTTGGTGTCTTCAGAACTGAAATGAGCTTCTTTAAATAGGCAAGGTATTGGGTTAATGAGAGGCATCATGGGCCGGGTCAAATTCTCAAAAATCTGGTGGGCATAAGCTGAACGATTAGGGTTTTCGTTTGAATTTCAAACTTGGTCAAATTCTGGGAGAGAAATACGCTGCGACATTTCAGACGTGCAGGGTCATACTCATCACTTGGTGAATGAATTCAGAGCTCTCCCATTGATGCTATTGAGAGGGGTACCAAATGGAGCAAAGGTTGGAGGTAGCATGGACAGTTTTGCAGACGGAGCAGTCGTATGCTGGAAATGGTAGTCTTTTCTGAGCCATTTTCTGCGCAACACAAAGCTGAGCTTGAAGAGGAATGGATTTGGAGATTTAAAAATTGAAGAATTCGCGCCAACGGTATTGTGGTTGAATGGATTCAATGAATTGAATTGATACAAGCTACGTTGAAATTCTCTTCCTCATCCACAACTCTTCAGCAAGAACGAAAGAGGAGGAAGGATTTGGTCCCCTTTGGTCTCTTGGATATCAATCACGTGTCACGATCTCAATGGTTGGGAGAATGGTTGAAAAATCAAACCCCACAAACTTAATTCTCATTGGTCCAAAGTAATGAAATGAGAAACCAAGAACAAAATGCAACGTGGAATTGGTCATGGCAAGTTTATTTTGGGCCCATTCTCTTACCAATATTAATAGTATGGTTATGAAAATAAAACAAACTACTAACATTTAAATTAATAATCAATTTAAAAGGAGCTAAATGGATAATTAATCTAGTTAATTAAAATTGACTTAAATATGATTAATTTGAATTAATTAAAACTAAAACAACTCAAATATAAATAAAATAAAATGGGCCAAATTGAAATTAACTTAATCACAAAACAAATAAAAGCTAGGATAATTATCAAATTAGAATAATGAGAAAGATAATAAAATAACAAGTAGCAGAAAAATGAGGGTAAAATTTGGGGTACAACATCTGTGTAAACATATTCTGATTTGAGACATTGTTGTTTGATAATTTTAATTTGTATGTATATGTTTGGACACAGAATAAAAATGCTATACTGTTATTATATATGTTCTACACTAAGGTGAAGAACACAAATGATGATGAAAAAGTATAGAGTGATAATACTTTTTATTCCCTTAATTAAGTGAAAGCTACATGAATTAATGGATAGTTTAATAATATACAACTGACCTTAATTAACCTTCATCTACTGTGTTGAACATTAGTTAGAAAATTAGAGCTCTAATACCATGATAACAGAAGGGTCAACCATTGAAAATGTTGGAATCCAAAGTTTTATTTGGATCATTAGTTGTGACTCCATCTTCCTTGTATCCAAATAGAAAAAATCCATCTTCCTTGTATCCAAAGAGAAAAAATCCCAGCAACCGAGAAGTCATGCAATCATTGTAGAAGCTAAAGGCGCAAGTCCGTGAATTGCAAAAAGATAAAGAGAGATATGAGGCAGAAAAGCACGGTTCCGGTTTGAAAGATGCTAGTGACAAAGCTAGTATCAATTGTCAAAATAAAATTCCCGAGGTAATTAGCACATATTTATTTTAATTAAATTAACACATTTATTTTAATTGACCTTGATACACATTAACAGTTACATATTTATTATTGCTTCAGGGCATTTCATCTTGCCAGCTGTATTTGTCGTTTCCGACTTATCGCATGGTTGGCAAGGGAAAAGTGCATAACCATGTGGGAGAGTTACTTCACCATCAACCACTCCCTCATGGACATCTGAAAGTGTCGGTTGATATCGCTTTAGATACGGATGCGGTACTACCCATACCTGACTCGGTTTCAGAGGTTACATTTCTGCGAGATGCAATAGGTTCGTTAGTTGCATGGCCGTTAGACCTCATTTCCATAGATGATGAGGTATGTTGAAAACCATTACGAATCTCTTAGTATTCAAATGTCAAATCTGAATGATTATGAAAATCATTCTGAACCATTACTTACATTTTTTTTACATGGTAATGTTAGACTCCTACAAAACCCGCAGCTAAGAATAAAGGGGTTTTGCGGCAAAACGAGTCTGTTGAATCACAAAGACAGATACATTTTAAGTGTTATTCTATTATCCGAATTCAAAAGTTTCATGATTTTCTACTTTACCTAACTTATATGATTGTTAGGTTCCTACTCAAGCTTCACAACAGGCCAGCAAGAAAAAAGCTCCTACTAGGACCGTGCAGGCAAAAAGAGCTCCTCCTCGCTTTCAGTCGTGTCTAGAAACACTTATGGCAATGTCAGATTTGATGGATGGTGCTATTCGTCAAATAGACATGGACGAAGGTGTTTTTGGTTTTCCTCATTCCGAGATAATCGGAAGAGAGGACATGGAGCAGATTTTCAAGCATATTGAATTAGGCATCGGTGTTATGCATTCATACATCTGGTACTCCGATCAATCTATTATTTATTTAGTTGAACAATTTATTTACACATTTCAATGAAAATAGTCTAATGTTTATTATGTTTTTATTTAAGGTGCTTGTATGAAAAATTGATGCGGGGGACAGAATTGTCAAACAGATTCCGTTTCTTCTCTTGCACCCTTGTCAATGCACCGATAATTGGTATGAATGCACTTTCAGTAAGAGACCACTTAACTGAGAGATTTATGGCCAGCAAGACAGAAAGTTTGTTTCTTTTACCGTATAATACTGGAAACGGGTAAGATTTTCATTCTAATCTTTAATTTATATCTTTTGCGTAGAAATTATCCATCTAAACTTTTGTTATACTTTACAGTGGACACTGGTTGTTGGTTGCTATTAATCCTACAAGAGAAGTGGTCTATTATCTGAATTCATTGGATACTGATTGACCAACATATCAGGATATGAAGGATGTGGTTGATACGTAAGTGAGATTGTTCGAAATATTCGTGTGTCAAAGTGGAGGTATATTAATTTTCACAATGTTGCTTATTAGTGATGCTACTCGATAACACAAAACAACTATATATTAATTCTTATTTGTTTGTCAATGTGTAGTGCCCTCGTCAGCGTAATGGCATAGACTGCGGGTATTTCGTTTTGAGGTTTGTGAGAGAAATCCTTCAAATGGATCGATTAGAGATTCCTATTACGGTATGCATGGATTTATAACTTAGGATTTATTTTAATATTTATCGAATATGTCATATAATTTATTATTTTTAACTAAATCATGCATATTTTGTTTTGTTATGTAGTACTTTGATGAATACGCGTGTTCTCATTACACGAAGGATAAATTGCAAGAAATTAAGGAGGAATTGTGCGAATACCTTATTGAAAAAAGAATCCTATATATATAAGGTATAGGATTATGGGATTATGTGAATGTATAGTTTTGTGAATGGTTTATTTTATGGGATAGTATAGTTTTGTGAATGGTTTATGTTATTTATGTGATTTATGGGATTATGTGAATGTATAGTTTTGTGAATGGTTTATTTTATGGGATAGTATAGTTTTGTGAATGGTTTATGTTATTTATGTTATTTATGTGATTTATGTTATTTATGGATTTATGTGATTTATGTTATTTATGTGATTTTGGAATGTAATTGTATAGTTTTGTGAATGGTTAATGTAAATGACTTGAATTATAATGGAAATGGTTTATGTGGTTTATGTGATTTATGGGATTAGTGGAAATGGTTAATGAACCATATTAGAAATTGTTAATGGAAATGTGAAATATACAGGTTTATTGAAATGACTTGAATTATACAGGTTTCTGCATAAAAAAATGGTTAAAATGGGATTTTTTAAAAAAATCATTAAAATTATCCGTAGAGAAAAGACAACGCTTTCTAGAAAAAGCGCTGCCTATAGTTCACAAAAGAAAGCGTTTTTTCTAAAAAACGCTCTCTAAAGGTATAGAAAAAAATTCATTAAAATTATAGGTATACATTAGAGAGCGCTTTAAAAAGCGCTGTCTAAAGGGGACCTTTAGAAAGCGCTTTTCCTAAAAAGCGTCCTCTAAAGGTATAGAAAAATTGATAACTAAAATTATAGGCATACATTAGACAGCACTTTAAAACGCGCTGTCTAAAGGGGGCCTTTAGACAGCGCTTTTTCTTGAAAAAGCGCCCTCTAAAGATATAGAAAAATTGATAAATAAAATTATAGGCATACATTATACAACGCTTTTTCTTAAATAAAAAGTGTTGTCTTTACCTACGACAGCGCTACCTTAGGCAGCACTTTTAAGCGCTGTCTAAGGCCTAAAAAAGCGCTGTCTAATGTCTTGTGTGGTGAAGTGTATCTAAGCTAAAACACTCACAGGGCAACTCTCCTTTGGCAAGTAAATGAGACAGATATCACTTGCCAATAGAGAAATGCCCTTTGACTGATATGCTTATTAAAATATATACATAATACATTACTTCCTCTCACTCTTACTCTCTAATGTGTGTCTTGTTTTCATATAAGTATATGACATTCCTAACATGTTATATAGGCTAATTCTTTAAGGTTTTATGCTTTGGATATATACTTCTACATTTTACTTCTGAATAATGGCATATGCGTGAAGGTGAACGTCCTTGATATGATATATCATCTTGACATTTCTATTAAGATTCTTTCTGTATTTAGTGATAAGTTGTATTCAACTGTGGTAGCATAAGATTTTTATAAGGTTGAAGATATTCTTTAAAAGTAATATAGATTCATTCTCTCTTTAGATATGATAAAATATGTACTGATTGTGTTCACAGCTAATGTTTTGTACTTCTTTATAGTACAAAAGAATCTGAAATGGGAGGACCGACCAAAAAATGCCTTCTGAGGTGTGACTTTTGGATATTATGAATAGACCAATTAATTAGAATATATCAAAATTGTGCCAAAGAAAAACAACTGTTTTGGATATCCATGGTATTACCCTAAGTATATGCCAATGTTTCACAATTTTCTTATTCTATCATCTTTACTATAAAGTTTTCTAAATTTTCCCACAAACAGGGTACCTAATTTTGTAAAGGAGAGTGGACTAATTATTGTACATTAATTATTTATGACGTCTCCATAAAGTTTTCCAAACAAACTTTAGTGGCTCCTTCCACCATGGCAGCAGAGTTTATGGTTTGCTTTGAGACATTAAATCATGCAATTTGGCTGCCGAACTTTGTCACAAGCCTACGCATTGTTGGGAGCATTGAAAGGCCTTTGAAGGTTTATTGTGATAATAGTGCAGTTGTGCTCTACTCCAACAACAATATAAGTTCTACAAAATTGAAATTTATCGATATCAAGTATCTTGTTGCGAAAGAAAGAGTTCAGGAGAAGCAAATTTTGATAGAACATATAGGGACAGGCTTAATGCTAACTGATCCACTAACCAAAGGTTTAACACCTAAGACTTTTCATGGGCATGTTGCTCATATGGGTCTTGGTTTTGAGATTGCCTTAGATTAGTGGGAGTTTTTCCTTAATTTTCTACGTTCTATGCTTTGGTTTTATTTTGGAACAAACTTTATGTAATGTTTAATTTTCTGCAGAAAAAAACTTATGAGGTATTATTGTTATAACAATATCAAGTTTTTTTGTTATGTGCAAATATTGTAACTTTGAATTGCACCTAAGGAACTTCAGTTTGATCTCAATAAAGACTCTAGTAGAACCAATTGGAAATATGCGTGATTTAGAGATCACATTGCATGAAATTTCCATGTCACTCATCCATATCGATATATGTCATCAAGTACGTTGGTGTGGTGGTCGTCGGGGTTTCGTCACGTTATACGTTAGTGACGACAGCCGCGGTGATCCCATTATTTATGTATGTGATGGACCAGATTATAAAGTTGAAATCTAAAGATAAATATCATTCGGATGCGCGCCTAAAGAATTATGATATAATTATTAAGATATATTGGCCAAGTGGGAAATTGTTGGAATATTTTAATAATTTAGTAATATATTAATATCTCAATAATTATGTGGCCAAATATATTTATTTAATTATATTAGCTATTTTATCAAATAAAGTGCCTTAAATAATTATGTGATCAAATAATGTTAAAAGACTATTTAGATTTTATTTGTGAATTATTTAATGAATTAATAAAAAAATAATTGGGTATGAACTCAAATATGAGTGGATGTCAGGATGACCCATTTGAAAATAATGAGAACTTTAATTGGCCATCACACTATATATAGACTATGGTCTCCAATATATTGTACACAAGCAAAATTATCTCATCTCCCCATCTGAAGAGAATTCGAGGCATAAGGAGTACCGGTTGAGGAAGAACCACAAAAGCCATCAACTTCTGAGTTTAAGATTACTGTCAAAAGGGATTTTTCTCAATGAATTCAGTTATTCCTAAAATCAATTTATTGATTCTGTAATTTTATACATATTTGATTTCCGTGTCTAAAATTATATGTTATAATTTCTTAAGCATGTATGTTTTGATCGATCGTTAATGATTTAATTCTAACATATAAAACATTATAATAATTCCTAATTGTCAAGTTTTAATGCGTATGGAAAAAATTTAAAGTCTTGGCAAGCATGATAAACACCAGAAAAACTTGTAAAAGATTCAACTGACTCACATTTAGTTGTGTTCATACTTATCAACCTTATTATTGGCTGATGGGAGTTTGTCTATCTGTTAATCCTCTATTTTAGTAATTTCGATTGAAACATTATTTATTTTCAAGTGTAAATAGAGATGAAGCTAAAGTGGACACAAAGAAACTCTCTTTAGCAATTTATATACAAACTCTATGCGTGCAAAGAGAGAGGTGCCCTATTGTTGCTTTGGATGGACTTCTAAAATTGAATAAGTGCTCGTTTATGCCTTGAACTCCCATTGGTTTGTGTTAAACTTTAGAAAACTTTTATAGTAAAGATGATAGAATAAACAAATTATGAAACATTGGCATAGACTTGAGGGTTATGCCATGGATATGCTAAAAAGTTGTTTTTCTTTAGCCCACTTTTGATATATACTCATTAATTGGTCTATTTAAAATACCCAAAAGTCACAACGCAGCAAGCATTATTTTTGTCCATTCTCTAGGAATGCTTAAATAAACCGATTATTTAAATAATCCATATCCATATTTATATCCGGTTATTAAAAACCGGTTAATTATTAGTATGGTTTAAAACAAATCTATATTTTGGATATATTTTTAATATGGTTTTAACCAAATTCATAATTTGGATATCCATATCCAAAATAAAAACCAAATTAGTCAATTTTTATAATAAAAAAAAACTTTGAAATAAAAAAAAAATTTTTAAAAAAATTCTGAAATTTTTTTTTTGAAAATAATTTATTTTTTTGAAAAAAAATATATTTTTTCAGTAAATTATTTTTTTTTCAAAAAAATTTTAAAAATAATTTTTTTAAAATAAAACATATATTTTTTTTCAAACATTAAATTTTTTTTTATTTTTAAACATAAATATTTTTATGAAAAAAAAATCTTGGAAAGATCAATTTTAAAATAAAATTAAATCAAAACTAATTATAAAATTGATTATGGATATAACCGGTTTATAACCATTTTAAAAAATGAAAACCGGTTATGACAATTGGTTTTAATAACCGGTTATAACATATGGATTATTTATGGTTATGGATAGGTTATAGAAATTAACCGTCCATGAGCATCCCTAATCCTCCCATTTCAGATTCTTTTGTCCTTTAAAGAAGTGGAAAACAAAAGGTGTGAACAAAATCAGTTTTTTTTTTAATCATATCTAAAGAGAGAATGAATCTATATTACTTTGAAACAAAGAGAAAGAAAACATAGTTTAGTGTCCTTATAGTAATGAAATTTTTTAATTACAAAATTTGCATATATTTTGATTCCTATTTTCTCCTGCACTTTTAAATTAAGAAGAATTATAAAACTAAGTATTACGACCTTGGATGTGGTCACTCAACATTATGTAGTGGAACATATTGGGATTCTTGTTCCAAATGCTGAACATGAAAATAAAGAAAGAATCTTAATGGAAATAATTAGGACCTTCACCTATGCCATTGTTCAGAAGTAAAAAGTAGAAGTATATCCAAAGTATAAAACTCTAAAGAATTAGCCTATATAACATGTTAGGAATGTCATACACTTATATGAAAGAAAGACACACATTAAAGAGTAAGAGTGAGAGGGAGTAATGTATATATTTTAATAAGCAAATCAGTCAAAGGGCGTTTCTCTATTGGCAGGTGATGATGGTTTCATTTCATTTGACATAAAGGTATATAATTTCACTTGCCAAAGGAGAGCTGCCCTGTGAGTGTTTTAGCTTAGATATGTCTCTCATTTTCCACTATGTGAATTGCATTTATTAATTTTTTCAATTGGTTAATCACACTTGTTTATTTTGAATTAAAATTTCAGTGTTGGTATCATCAAAGCTGAAATGCAATAAAGTTATATATAATAAATAATCTCTTAGAGAGGGAGGCGTCAACCTCTCTCAGACCTCTTTCTTCATGCATTCATAGATACAAACATTATTCATCTTCATGCATAGTATCAATCCATCATCATTTTCACTGGTGTAGGTTGATCTTATTTGCTCCCCATCAAATTATTCAATCATTCCATACACTATGCTGCTCTTCATGCAGGAAACACCTCATTGTATCTTTAAAATCTTTTGCATTCATTCTAACTTTAGAGCTTGTCGAACACATGATAAGGTTTAAGGCGAATTTTAAAATGAAGCCTTTAAAAAAGTTAAATTTATTATATTTAAATTTTAATTTAACTTTTGAAAGGTATGTGAAATCATTTATTATATAATATTATAATTAATTTTATTTAATATTTTTAATTTTATATTAGGGTTAAATATACTTCACCCTCCTGCCAATGTAGCGAGTTTTGGTTTTGTCCCCTGAAGTATTTTTTTTTTAACGACCCCTCACCAAACCAAGATTCTATTTTCACTCCCCCTGTGTTGACTCCCCTTGTCCTTCGCCACATGTATAGATTCCCCCTGTCCAATCAGCACAGGGGGGAGTGAAAATAGAATCTTGGTTTGGTGAGGGGGCGTTAAAAAAAAATACTTCAGGAGGGCAAAACCAAATCTCGCTACATTGGCAGGGGTGAAGGATATTTAACCCTTTATATTATGATCAACTCATTTATTCATTTATTCTTTATAGAAGGTGTGTTTTATTAACATGCACCATAGGGTGCATTTAACCATTTTTTAATTAAAGTTTGCTAAAACCCACCTTCATAAATATGGGTGGGTGTATCCTAGCAAAACCCATATATATGGTTAATATCATATGAGAATATAATTCTTATGTGATAACATAAGATTTTGTGAAGATTATGTTTCACCATTAGATTTTAAAATAAATGGTGCAGATTATGTGTGATTTTTGTTTTTCTCTCTCCTCCATTATTAAAATAAATGATAGAGGAGAGAGAAAAAAGTGACACATAATCTTCACCATTTATTTTAAAATCTAATGACTCAGATACATTATTATGTTCTCACATAAAAATTACATTCTCATATGATATGTTTCATATATATATATATATATATATATATATATATATATATATATATATATATATATATATATATATAATTTAATTGACAATATATTGTATAATATTTCTTTAAAATAAGTGTTCCACCAAAAAAAATACATATAGAAAATAACATATTCTTAAAACTAATTATTAAAGAAACTCAAATAAAATACATACAATTAAAAGCTTAAAGTTTACATTATTATTAATAATAATATAAGAAAAATAAATTCATTGAACTCCATGTTTTGTCTTCAAAAGTTAAAAAAAAATTGTAAAACAACTAAAAAAAGTGATAGCTGCACAACACTTGACAAAAGTAACGTTCTGCATTGACTAGCTATAGTGAGTAACGTATATTTTACGTATTTTCTACCACTAATCTGACATATATTTTATTAATGATAAAAGAGAAAAGATATTCCTACACCACTCCCCTACATCTACACCGTATTTCACTGTTCATCAATAAGGTGAACAGTGAAATATTATAATAATATAAAAATTATTAAGAAATATTGATATAGAATTGTGTGATTAACCAACTTTATAATGTCATTAATCAATTTTTTGCATTGTATAAACCAACTTTAATTACTGTTAAAAATTAATTTGAATATCTGAATGGTTATTAACCAACTTTATAACTGCATTAACCAACTTTTTACATTGCATTAACCAACTTTGTTGTACTACTAAAAATTATTTTTACATCTGAACGTTTATTAACCAAGTTCATAACTTCATTAACAAACTTTTTACATTGTATTAATCAATTTTATTTTACTAGTAAAAATTATTTTTAATATCTGGACCTTTATTAACCAACTTCATCACTGTATTAACCAACTTTTTACATTTCATTAACCAACTTTGATTTACTATTAAAAGTCACTGTTCACGGATACTGGTCTCAGACACTGTTCACGTTACTATTCATGTACGAATTTACTGTTCACAAAGACTATTCATATCACTATTCATGTACGAATTTACTGTTAACGACACTGTTCACAATATTTGTGAACAGTGTATACGGTGTAGTGTAAGTGTGAGTGTCAAGATAGCATTGCTGATGATAAAAATATAGCAAAACTAACATATTTATGACCTATAATTATAGGTTCATAAATATAGAGGCATTGGAAATTGGAGGCCTAAGACAAAGCCCTTGGTTGCCTAACCCCTTGGATCGGGCCTGTCTAACATTATGTATTTCCAACTGCATTTCCACTTTACTATGAAATTTCATACTGATACCATAGTTTCTTATGCATTCTTTCGGCTGTACCAACTTGACTCCACATCACTTTGTAGAGTTATATAGCATCTGCATTTTCCATTTATCAAGTACTAGGTTTCTTTCGCTCAAATCTCATTTTTCGGCTCTACTCTAGTAGTTTGAGGTGCTCTCTTCGTGCCCGCCTCAAAAAAATTGTTTGCTTCTTTTTTTTACGAATTTTGGTAATGGGTACTCTTTAGCCTTGAGGAAATTCTTTAATCGTTTTGGTGAGGTGGTTGAACTACTAAAAAAAAGGGTTTGACCTCGGACGCGAAAGGACTTTAACCTCAGTTACACAGTTACACAGGCGAGATAACGAAAGGCGTCATGAAATCATGCTACTTTATTCCTCGATTTTGGAAAATCCAAGCGGTAAAGTGTTTATATCGGTTCGATCCCCATCATGTGCATTTTTATTATTTTCAGAACTGAATGACGCGCCCCTATTACCTCCCGGTTATTTGAGTAATCGAGATAATAGATTAGCACTATTATATTGGTTTAAAGTAATAACGAGGAGAAAACATTAGTATTTAGTTTTTTAATTTTTAATTTCTTATATTTAGTTTTTAGGGTTAATGAAGTTATTGGTCCTCCTAAATATCACATATTTAACTTTTAGTCCCTCTAAAAATTTCCTTCAAAGAATGGTTCTCATAAAATTTTTAATTTTAACTTTTGGTCCCTCCTGCCAAAATCGTCGCTAAAACCGTCGCCATTTCCGTCGCTAAATAAAAAAAAACCGTCGCTAAAATCGGTTAAAACCGTCGCTAATTCTGTCTCTAAGTTGTAAAAATCGTCGCTAATTGGCGGGATGGACAAAAAGTTAAAATAAAAAATTTTATGAGGACCATTCTTTGAAGGAAATTTTTGGAAGGACTAAAAGTGAAATTGAGATATTTATGAGGACCAAAAACTTCATTAACCCTAGTTTTTAACCTGTATTACAGAACCAGACCATTTTTAAAACAAACATTATTACAGAAAAATATTTTGGCCATTTTAGAAATAGAAACTTTGTACATTTTGTCCATTTTTCAAACAGAATCATTGTACCATAAATATTTATTATTTAAACCATTTGCAAATTCAAAATGGTACATGTACACGTTATAATTTTACAACAAATTAAAACAAAAATGTAATAACAATTTGCAAATGATAAACCAACATAAGCAATAACTAAAACGCAAAGTCTTGTAGGTCGTCAAAAAGTTCTCTTTTGTGATTTGTCACTGGTCGTTAAACACCTATAATTTGAACCACATCTGAAACCAATTAAGATCATCATCAACAACAACATTAAATCTTTAGTAAAAAGAATATAAGTGAGATAAAACTGTTGCGACTGGAATATTACAGAGTCATCATCTTCCTTTATTTGTGCCTAAGGAACAGGAGAATAATGATAAAACCTAATAACTAAGGGTGAGAGACTAGGTTCGTGAGTCGGTTAAGTAAGGGGAAGACACTAGACACCCCCTCACCTCCATTGTATCCAATGGGATCCCCCTCTAAGTCTAGAGTTATTGTGCTTGTCTAGGAGAGTTTGCTTAATTATTTATCAATTGTTTAATTATTTAATTATTTACAAAAATGTTTTATTATTTAAAAGAAAATTCTAAAAGAAAAACCTAAAAATGTTTTTGATTATTGTACTTGCTAGAGTGCTACGACTTTATGCCTACGTACCCTCATGTTAGATGAAGGATCAGAGCACCGTAGTTCTTATTAAAAATGTTGATGTGTTGGTTGTTTTTATCCCTTGAAAAATTCTCACGCATCGGAGGCGGAGAAATGTTTGATTTTTGAAAAATGCCTCAATGCACAAGCGCAGAGGACTTACGATTTGAGGTGTGTTAGATTGTGTTTATCTCTTTTGATTGATTGCAAAAATCTTGTTATTTTGATTTAAGAAAATAAATCCATAGCGATATTATATAATTCTTTTAACAAAAATATTAAAATTTTAATGAACCCCAAAGACCATATCCCTTAGCCCTGACTTTTATCCCCGGTTTGAAATCCTAAAAATTGTCAAAGAATTTTATCTCATACTATCCCTAAGTTATCCCCTGTTTATCCCATGAATTAATCCTAATTTCACAATTTAGTTAATATCCCATAATTAACCCTAATTTCTTTTCTTTGTATTATTTATCTTAAAAATTAATCCCTAACTTTAATAAGTTTAATTGTTCTAAAATTAGTTCCTAACACTAATTCAAATCCCTAATTTTTGTATTTTAATACTATGATAATTATAGTTATTCATATAATTATATAATTATTTTTTAACAATCCCATCATTATATTAATGAAGCATAAATAATATTTTAACTAATTTACATTATAACCCTAATTCTCCTAATTTAAACTTAATCAAAACTAATAGTTAAAGTATATGATTAACTATTAATCAAATAATATAATTAGATTAATAAAAAAATAGGGGTTGTGAATTATACTTCATTAGCAATGGGCGAGGGGTGGGGGTGTGCTAATAGTAAAGGGAGCCCGACCCACTAGGGTCTGAGCATATACCTTTTCAAGGGTCCACACAAGGGGGTCCAGGATTTGACTCTCAGCTAGGGCGTTGGATCAGTGGAGTAATGAGTCAACATATTCAAGCAATGTGCGTTAGATAAGATGACTATAGGAGTAATCCAAACGGAAGGACGAGATGCAGGTCATCTTAGGGAGTATGGTGCGCTTGGCTTCCTCATATGAGTCAAAGTTCACTCATCTGAGGGTCTCCGGCATGGCCACATGTTGTCAATTAAGGAGGGGTCTGGGAGCGTTTTTAAGTACTGCTCCCTTCAAATCAGCTTCATTTCACCTCTTCTTTTCTCTCTATAACTCTCTACTCTCTATCTACTCTCTTTCCTCAATCCCATATGAACCCTAGCTCCAGATGCCTGGCTTGGCCTCTGGCCGCCTCAAAACCCCCTCCTCCGGTTGAACTTCAACTGGAGTTCATCTCTGAACCTAGAAATCCAGCAAAACCCTTAAGTATCCCATGAACCCTAGGCAATCCCTTAAGAACCCTAAGGGTTATGGAAAGAACCCTAACCTTACCATGGATAAACCCTAGGGTTCAACCCATATACCCTAACCCTAATCGTTGCCCATAAATCCTCAATCTTGCCTAAATCACACCCTGAACCATAGATTAAACCCCCAGAACATAAATTAAACAATAACAACATCCAAATTTCTCAATTTAACGCAAACATTATTAATCGACAAAGATCAACATGCATATAACACAAATAGTCAATGATCAAAATGAGCGCACAACCAATCATTAAAATGGATGGTTATTCCGGTTAACAAGTATACTTTGATTCCTTGTTTTTTCCTTCTGATCTGATTGTCTCCTCTTATCCCTTTTGACTTCTTCTTTCCGTTTCTCTAAATTTTATCCATTCCCTTTCTTTTTGTTTGACTACGATGTTCCTTAGGATGCCCTGTAGAGGATGACAGCGACTTAGCTCGAAGTAACTTGGGGTTTTAGTGTGAAACCCTAAGTCTTCAAAGATGAATTAAGGTTTGTGTGGGGGTTTTTAGATTGCTGCAACAAAGATTCTTTCTTAGGGTTTATTAGTCGTCCCTCTTCATCTCAGAATTTCTTGTATTTATATTATTTTTAGGGTTTTTTCACATTAATTACATTGATTTGTATTTATAAATTTTAGATCTGATTGTAATCTAATTTATTGTATTCTTAGAGATTTGATTAATTCGTTGTAATTGTTGTAATCTTTGTTATTTGATTTAGATTTAAGACCTCTAATTTTAATTCACATTTCTTTTCATAGCATTTCAGTATCTCTCTGATCCGTGTACGCATGAATTAGGGTTTGGGCAATTGTTGGGGATGAACTCGGATCATGTGCTTGACTCGATTCAGATAACAGACACGGGTCTATCCTAACCCAATTGGATTGTGGGCTTGGATCACCTTAATCTGGCCATCACCTGGGCCAGATAGTAATCAAAATACTCTAAACAAAAAAAAAGTTGACACGGGCACTATTAATTAAAATTAGACTTTAACTAATAATAATGATAAGGTCAGACTAAATAATAATAATAATAATAATAATAATAATGATAATATTACTAATAATTATAATAATTAATAATAATATTAATAATATTAAAACCTTATTAACAATGAACTATAAACCTAATCCCACTTAATCCTAATATCATAACAATCTATTATTAATTAATTAATAATAATAATAATAATAATAATAATAATAATAATAATAATAATAATAATAATAATAATTTATCCCTATTTAATCACTCTATCCCTAATGTAACCTTATAATATATTTTCTTGATAATATTGAAATTTTTATAATTTTATCAATGATTCTAACTAACAAATAACACCCCTAATGATATTTATATTTATTATATTTTTGTAATATTAAATTCTTTATAATAAACCCTTAATAATAATAATAATAATAATAATAATAATAATAATATTATTATTATTATTATTATTATTATTATTAGTTTAAACAATACAGTTTACTAAGACAAATTATCCTAACTTGTAACTTTAAAATTTAGTACCCCTCTAGCATAATTCCATAAATTTTATTATTTCAACAAATCTACATAATATCCCTAAATTTAAACCAAACCCCTACGAGAGACTAAAAAGTCAACCCCCCACCCCACCGCCTTTGACTTTTAAGGTCATTGGGGATAACTAGATGACTTACGGAAGGCTACAGACTCGTTACATCACATAATCTTTCATCGACATGCCATCTAGTATTCTTTACATCATTTACACTAGCAAACAATCTCTTGAACCTTTGAATTATCGGTAGGGACCACATCACCTTGAAAGAAACACCTTTTCTAGTTACACCATCATCATCTTCAGAACCATTGTCCTTCTTCTTGTAGCGTGACTCCCTACACCTCAACACTCCTTCAAGTTTTCATATTCTTTCCTATATAATATATAATCACTATGATATGCATGTATTTTGACATATTCCAAACCCATTAGACATAATATCTTTTTGGGCTCATAACTACGGTTCAACATTGTGTTACCTTCTGGGAGCATTTCTTGCAACAATTCAAACAATTCAATTAAACTTTTATCTGTCCACACACCTATTGCCTTATAAATATTCTTAACATATCCAAAAATCTTGTAAAATTTTTGCATCCCGAATATGACGACTCTTCCATGTCACTTTCCAAAGTATCTACCACATAGGCTTTCTTAAAAGCGTTTACTTCAATATCGTGAATCGTATCTTCTAGAGTCTCATTCATAAATTCATCATCTTCAACTCTATGTGACGTAAGTCTTTTTTTGTCACTTCACCATGTCATACCCATTTTGTGTAATTTTAAATAATTCCATCACAACTACAATGATTGAATATAACAACACTTGAATGTTTTTGCGTATTTCAGAAAATTTTACAAGAATGGTAAAATAATCAATTATCGTCAGGAATGATTTTTTTCTTCACGAATTCAAGAAATTAAATCAATCCATTCTCATACTATTTACTTAATCTATTGGATCTCATCCAACTACGATCCATAATAACATACAACTTCTGATAGTAAAAAAAAATAAAACATTCCAAAATAATACAACAATAACAATAAACTACAACAACTACAAATACATGAAAAACAACAATGTACATTATACCCAAAGCCTCAAAAATCATGACAATAACAATAACAACAACAATAAAAACAACAACAACAATAAAAACAACAACAATAACAATAACAATCGCGTCAACAAAAACAACAAATTAAAACAACAACAATAACGACAACAACAACAACAACAACAACATTCACGTGAGAGAGTTCTACATACTATAAACGTGAAGAAAATTATTGATTTGAGATTCGAGCTTCCTTCCTCCTCCTCCATGGAGAAGATGGTGTTTTAGTTTGTTAGGTGGAGAGAATGGTGTTTCAGTTCGTCCAGTCAAAGAAAAGTTCTAGGGCATAAAAAGTGAATGAATGAAACTTAACATTATGATGAAAGAGTTAAATCATAGTTAGATTTAACATCTCCTTTTTCAGAAAAACTGTGGGAATCAACTGACATGAAAGCTACGTTTAATTTACTTAAATATAATATTAATCAACTTATAATGTTGGTTTTCTAAAGAACCCAGGTATAATATAATTTACAAAATAAAGGAAAAATTTTGGTTCTAAATAAAGTGTAAATTTGTAGGAGTTGGTAATCGAAGCTCAAACCCTGATCTATACAACTTGTTGGTTTTCTACAAAACCGAGGGAAAAGATAAAACTTAAAAAAAAATTAAAATGATGCATTTTAGGTCATTTGACCACGAATTTTCTTTGACTGAGGTGAAAGTTTCGTCATGAAATGTATTATTTGTAGTAGTGTTAATGTCAAAACAAAATTTTAAACTAAATGAAATGAGAAAAGGGACTTCTATTTATAGTAAAAAGGTTGGATCAAAAAGGAATTTGCAATAAATGAATTTTATCACTTCCCAATCGATTGGCAAGTTTTTACAACTGATTAGAAGCTTGAAATACAATCGATTGTACGTTAAAAATAGAAAGGATAAGATATCTATATGTTGCACATTATGAAGGTGTTGTCCTAATCGGTTGTGTCTAAATTTTGAACTAATCCAATCGATTAGGAAAGTGCTCCAATCGATCAGAGAAGTCAAAATTTACTGTATATCTATTTTGACGGATCCTAATTCATTTGGCACAAATTCAAGATATTTTTCAATATACTTTCTTTAGTAAAAATATCTTGAAAATCATTTTTTTTTTTTTGTGTGATTTTAGCCATGTTCTTTTTGGATAAAGCCCTTTTGCTTTACAATCCATTCACTTGTTATTAAAATAAAAGGTACCATACTGTAGCTCTGGGTTTTTTGTGACGCGACCACTACCGCTTTTAGTGCTACTTTCTGATTTCTATATTTATCTTATGAAGCTTATAAAGAAGGGGAAGATATCTTAAACTAACCCTGCGTGCAAGTTTTTTCCCTACAAATGCGAAGAGATCTGGAATCGGTGGTTGGTTATACAAAGGGAAGCTATTAACACCCAGAGTATCTATTGTAATCTATAGGAACCTATATTTGCATATATTTCTACTGTTGAGTTACTTGGTTGCTTAAATCCATTTGCTGTTGATTGGGAGAGTTTCTCCTTTATGAAAATTGGGGAAATATGTTTGTTGTTATAGGGTTTTCTATTGTTTTTGGAAGGTATTAGACCTAAGGTTTTTTATTACCGCGCTCGCTAAGATTTCGCAATCTTATGCATACGTATTCTCAAAAGGAAATTGAGAAATCAGAGTGTTTGTAGTTCCTGCTATTTTATGGGAGGAAAAATGTTTGTTTTGTGTTTTGTTCAAAGCCCAAGATTGAAGCTAAAAGTTTGACTGAGAGAGAATTCGTCATCCCTAAAGGGAGATATCTCACCTATTCATCACAAACATTGAGGAATTTATTATACGGGAAGTTGCTTTAACTGGGATGTGTGGAATCCAGCAATGCCACATCTTCCTTTATAGGTCTTTTCATGCTAAGAGAGGTACATTGACTTGGATGTGTAGATTCCAGAGGTTAGCCACTTACATCGCTTAGATGAAAGAGAAATTTAGCCATGATAAAGGAGGGACTCCAGCTTGGATTTTGAATCAACAAGTGTGTCATTTACATCAATTATCTGAAAAAAGTTTTGATTGTTTATTTTGAAATGTGATGTATAGAGGAGGTATCCTCCTACAAAGAGGACTCAAGGTCTCATCTGTGGGGATGTGGAATTTTGTACCTTGATCAAAGCCCAAGGTTGAAACTAAAAAAAGGTTGAGGACTGACTCAACTGGGGAAGTTTTATTTAAGTATCTTATTTGAAGCCAAAGTTGATGAAGCTGAAAGGTTTGAGTATAGTTTTTAAAGAAGACTGGCTCAACTGGGGAGTGTTATATCTGTCTTGTACAAAGCCCAAGATTGAGGCTGACTGGGAGGAATCATTATATGAAGCCTAAGAGGAGGCTGAAAGAATTTAAGTGGAGGTTGACTCTTGCTGAGAATTAGAAGAGAGTTGAATTATTAAATGCCATAAGGGCCTTGATTCTTTTGGGGAATTATTGATTTTAAACTGACCCTGGCTGGGGATTTTGAACTGAAAACCTTAGAGGATGAGATTGAATGCCCTAGAGGTTTTGACTCTCCTGGGGATTGGTGTATTGATAAAGATGACTAGGATTTATCCTATTCTTTTAGGAAGCCTGAGGGTCCTTGTATTAAGCCCAAGAGGAGGCTGGGGATGCTTCTAGGAAGCCTGTGGGTCCTTGTATGAAGCCCAAGAGGAGGCTGGGTATTGAGACTTTCCAGGTCTAGGAAGAGTTCAAGAAAGGTTTCACTGGGAAGTAATCCTTTCTCTGTTGAATTGTTCAAGGGTTAAAGGGGTTAAAGAAGAGGTTTCACCAGGAAAAAAATCCTCTCTTTATTGAAGTATTACAAGGTTGAGTAAATTGTACAAAGCCCAAGAGGAGGCTGGCTGTATTGGGGAGAAGAATTCCTTTGTACAAGAGGAAACTAGTTGTTTGAACTAAATTATAGTGATTAAAGGGGATCCTATTGTTTGAACTAGTCTAAATTGAGGATGATTTAAATGCTAAGAGAAACTTAACAAAATATGTACAAGTATATATACAGATATATGAACAAGTATATAAATAAGTATGAATGGAATTGAGAACGGTGGTGGGTCTTACACTCTGGATAGATGCCCAAGTGTATTGTGATTGATTAGATGCCTTCTTCAAGATTGAATAAGTGTTTTTTAGGAAATTGAAGAAAGTTTTGAATTTTGAAGATAACTTGATCTTAAGTAAGAGAGAAGCAAAGGTGATGGGTTTTACACTCTAAATAGAGGCTCAGATGATTATTTGTATCCTATACAAAGCCCATGATGAATGAGGCTAAAAGATTTTCTATTTACAAAAGGGGTGTTGTCTCTTACACTCTATCAGAGGCCCAAATGGTTATTTAAAACAAAGTTTATGTACGAAGGGATGGGACTTACACTCAAAACAGAGGCCCAAGGATTGTTATGAAAACAGTTATCACATCGTGATTTTGAAAAGTGCAATGGGACTTATACTATAGCAGAAGCCCATGAAGTGGTTTATTTACAAAGAGGGTTGGGTAATACACTCTAATAGAGGCCCAAGGATTTTGATAATTTGAAAGCACACTGATGGGTCTTACAGTCTAACAGAGGCCCAAGGATTTTGAAATGAAGTTTGAAAGATTTAATTAAAGTAAAAACCCTAATTTAATTTTTTAAGATATTTTTTCAAAGATAAATAAATAAAAAATGGTATAATTTATCAAATGAATCCATTAATCATGCCATGAACAAAGATTAAGGTTTATAAAAAGATGTTTTATTCACATGAATATTTGAAATCAAATTGGTTTAAGAAAAAATCAAAAGAAGAAATACATTTAAAACATTTAAAACAATTTAAAATAATATTTTTAAATATATTAAAAATATATCAAATACAAAATATTTTTTTGATTTTTTTGGAGATTAAAATAATAGAGTATTAAAATGATATGTGTTAAAAAATTGGGATTAAAAATAATTAATTTGATAGGAGAAAATAATTTTTGAAGTTGTGAAAAAATTGAAGAAAATAGGTGATAAACAAAAAGAAGGATGGACCTCCCAAGGATTGAACCCACGCCCTTGGGGTGAGAGGCTGAAAATTTACCAACTGAGCCGTGTGCATGTGGTGATAGCATGGTGGAGGGAGTGAATAATATATGAAAAACCTTTGGAAAATAGTTATAAAAAATAAAATCAAAAGGTCTGGGGCGAGGGGGATTCGAACCCCAGACCTAAGAGATAAATTCACTCAAAACGCACACTCTCTACCACTGGGGTGGTGATACATCCATGAATTTAAGTGAAAGGAATAAAAAAAATACCAAGTTTGGTTTTGAAAACCAGAAAATGGCACGCCATGGCCATCTTCTTCCTCGAGCCAGCATCAGAGTTGCAAGAGCAACTCTGTCTCTCTCAATTCGTAACCATTTGACATGATGTAAACACCAAAGTTGTGTGCTTTTTAACAAGGAATTGATTGGTGTTATTTAATTTTATTTAAATTAAGTGTAGCACGAGTTATCTCGTATGAACCTGAAGAACCCTAATTTTTTCAAGAACACTATGTAATCTTATATAGACATGATTAATAGCAATTAATTGATGGGAAATGATCACAACTGTGAGATATTGGATCAAACTCTAGTATGGTCGAAGGGTAGCTTCTGGTTCAACAGGAATTAAGCATGAGGTCGAAGTCAGTTCGCATGCTGTTGTCGGAGTAATGAGTGTTGTAGTCGAAGTTTGTTCTAACATGTATTAGTCAATATTGCTAGGTTTGTTAGCATATTGAATTGGGCCTTGTGTTAAGGATCCAATTGTTTAAGTTAGCTTGTACCCTAAGTTAGCTTGTAATGGGTAATTTGTTAAAGGCCCATTAGTTTAGTGTGCTAGGTTTTATTATAAATAGCATGCTAGTCTCTCATTCAAAAGTGTGACAAAACCTAAGAAGGATGAGAGAGGTTAGTTTGTTATTCTTGTATACTTGTAATCCTTGTTTTAAGGAGAAAGGAAAGAATAACAGTTTATAACCAATCCTTGTTGTGTTTCTCTTGTTTTTCCTTTAACCCTAACCCTTGTGGGTTTCTTGATCATAAAGAAACCGTTTAATACTTTGTTTCAAGACATCCTTATTCACAACAAATTGGTGCGGTGAGCATGGAGAAGATGTCTTCAACAAAGTATGAGAATGAAAAGTTCACCGGAGCGAACGATTTCGGTCTGTGGCGCTTGAAGATGAAAGCCCTACTGGTTCAGCAGGGTTGTTTGGAAGCGTTGAAGGGACAGGCAGCCATGGACGCTGCGTTAACGGAAAGAGAAAAGATGGCCATGATCGAGAAAGCCCACATCGCAATATTGTTGAGCCTTGGTGATAAGGTTCTTCGACAGGTATCAAAGGAGACTACGTCGTCAGGATTATGGGTGAAACTCGAAAGTTTGTATATGACCAAATCCCTAGTGAATCGACTCTACCTGAAGTAAGCTTTGTATTCGTTCAAGATGAGTGAAGACAAAGCTTTGGCTGAGCAGTTGGATATGTTTAACAAGCTGATTCTTGATCTTGAAAATATTGATGTGAAGATCGATGACGAAGATCAAGCACTGTTGCTGTTGTGTACTTTGTCCAGAACACATGCTCACTTCAAAGAAACTCTCTTGTATGGAAGCGAGTCCCTGAGCTTTGAAGAAGTTCAATCAACCTTGTATTCTAAGTACCTGAATGAACAAAAGGAGCATAAACCTTCGACGATTGGTGAAGGTTTGGCCGTTAAGGGAAAATTCTTGCGAAAGGATATTAAGTTCGACAAGAAGAAAAGTAAAAGTCATCAAAAGTCTTATAGTGGCGAAACATTTGGTTTTCGATGTTATCACTGTAAAAAGGAGAGTCACACAAGAATGGTGTGCCCTGAACGCCTGAAAGATCATGGAGGTAAGGATAATGGCAATGCAGCCATTATTCAAGATGACTTCGACTCATCTGATGTCCTTGTAGTTTCAAGCGGCGACTCAAGAAAAGAGTGGATTATGGATTCAGGTTGCACTTGGCACATGACTCCAAACAGAGAATTGTTCGAGGAGCTATGTGATCAAGATGATGGATCGGTGCTGCTGGGAAACAACAAATCCTGGAAAATTGCAGGTATTGGATCTGTGAGATTCAAGTTCCATGACGAGTCAATAAGGTTATTGACTGAAGTCACGTATGTACCTGACTTGAAGAGAAATTTAATTTCTCTTGGTGAATTCGACAAAAAGGGATATGTTTTCCAAGGAGAGAAAAGTATCCTAAGAGTCATGAAGGGGTCGAAGGAAGTCTTAAGAGGCGTGAAGAAACAAGGTTTGTATACCCTTGAGGCTGAGGTTGTAAGTGGTTCGACAAATGTTGCATCCACGAAACCTGTCTCGAAGACAGAATTATGGCACATGAGATTGGGCCATGTCAGCGAAAGAGGCCTGGTCGAATTGGGGAAGCAGAACCTGCTAGGTGGTGACAAAGTCGAAAAGTTGGAGTTTTATGAATCTTGTGCATTTGGTAAATCCTGTAGGGAAAAGTTTAACAAAGGCAAGCAAATAACACATGGATCCCTGCATTACATTCATGCTGATATTTGGGGGCCTGCAAGGAATCCTTCACACTCAGGTGCAAGGTATTTTCTATCCATCGTTGATGACTATTCCAGAAATTTATGGGTATTCATTCAGAAGACGAAGGATGAAACTTTTGAGAATTTCAAAAGTTGGAAGGTTCTAGTCGAAACTCAAACTGGCAGAAGGGTTAAGAGGTTGAGAAGCGACAATGGCCTTGAGTTCTGCAACGAAGCATTCAATAGTTACTGTGTTGAGTCTGGGATTGAATGGCATAAGACTGTAGCAGGTACTCCTCAACAAAATGGCTTAGCTGAGAGATTCAATCGAACAATCCTTGAAAGGGTTAGATGCATGTTGGTTAGTGTTGGATTGAAGAATGTGTTTTGGGCAGAGGTTGTTTCGACAACAGCTTATCTGATAAATAGATGTCCCTCGACCGCCTTGGGAATGAAGACACCTGAAGAAGTTTGGTCGGGAAATCCACCTAGTCTCGACAGACGGAGAGTATTTGGCTGTGTGGCCTATGCACACATTAGGCAAGACAAGGTCGAACCTAGAGCTCTAAAGTGCATGTTCATGGGATACCTTGAAGGAGTCAAAGCTTATAGGCTATGGTGCCTAGAGCCAGGTCACAGGAGGTGTATCACCAGTCGAGATGTAGTTTTCAATGAAGCTGAGATGGCTTTCAAGAAAATTGATGATGCTGACGAAGAGCTGGAACAGGAAGAGATTCCTATTGAGGTGGAGCATGTTAATGCTGAATTGCGTACCCCAGATGAAGTCGAAGAAGAAGCAGAATATACTGTCGAAGATGAGGAGATTGATAATGACTACCTGCTAGCAAGAGACAGGTCGAGGAGAGTCATCAAGCCACCTCAGAGACTTGGGTATGCAAATCTTATAGCTTATGCCTTAATCTCTGCAAGTAAGGTTCTCGACGAAGAACCTAGAGATTATAAGGAAGTTATGAAGAGTCGAAAGAAGACTGAATGGCTGAAGGCCATGGATGATGAGATGAAATCTCTTCATGACAAAAACACATGGGAACTGATCAAGAAACCTGTTGGAGCAAGGCTAGTCAGCTGGAAATGGATTTTCAAAGTTAAGGAAGGAATCGAATGAGTGGTGTCGAAGAGATACAAGGCAAGGTTATGTGCTAGGGGGTTCACTAAAAAAGAAGGTGTCAAATTCAATGATGTGTTCTCTCTTGTTGTGTAGCACACGTCCATTAGAATGTTGCTTGCCATGGTGGCATAGTTCGACCTTGAACTGGAACAGATAGATGTGAAGACTCCATTCTTGTATGGTGATCTAGATGAAACGATCCTGATGAGGCAACCTAAAGGGTATGTCGAAAAGGGGAAGGAAGATTATGTGTACAAACTGAAGAGATCATTATATGGACTGAAACAATCTCCTCAACAGTGGAATAGAATATTCAACAAGTTCATGGCACGCATAAGTTTCATAAGAAGTCAGTTTGACCATTGCGTTTACTTCAGATTTTGACCTGGTAATTCATTTGTTATTTTGTTGCTTTATGTGGATGATATTCTAATAGCAAGCAACAATGTCAAAGAGGTAATGAGGGTGAAGGCTGAACTCAATAAGGAGTTTGAAATGAAGGATCTAGGAGCTGCGTCCAGGATTCTTGGGATTGACATCTGAAGAGATAGAAAGCAGTCGAAATTATGCTTATCTCAAGAGGCATACCTACGGAAGATTCTCGAAAAGTATGGTATGTCGAATTCAAAGCCTGTTGTGACTCTGAAAAACCCTCAATTCAAGCTGAGTATAGATTAGTGTCCCAGTATTAATGTCGAAAGAACTTATATGAATAGCATTCCATATGCTAATATAGTTGGTTCTTTAATGTATACTATGGTCTGTACTAGACCCGACATAGCATATGTAGTAAGTCTTATAAGTAGGTACATGGCGAATCCTGGAAAGGCTCACTGGCAAGCGTTGTGGCTGGAAGGTTTTGCAAAGGAGTTGAAACTTCAAGGTCCATTTATCACTGTTAAATGTGATAGTCAAAGTGCAATACACCTGTCGAAGAACTCAGCCTACCATGAGCAAACCAAGCACAATGATGTGAGGCTGCATTTCGTCAGAGGGGTAATCGAGCATGGAGAAGTCCAAGTGCTGAAGGTTTCTACAGATCATAATGTTGCTGATATGATCACCATGACGTTGCCTAGTTGCAAGTTTTTCCACTGTATGCAGTTGAAAAAGCTGCATGAAGAAAGCTAGTTTGTTCCTTGAAGTTATAGAGTTTGTTTCAAGGTGGAGATTTGTGAGATATTGGATAGAACTCTAGTATGGTCGAAGGGTAGCTTCTGGTTCAACAGGAATTAAGCATGAGGTCAAGGTCAGTTTGCTTGCTGTTGTCGGAGTAATGCGTTTTGTAGTCGAAGTTTGTTCTAACATGTATTAGTCAATATTGCTAGGTTTGTTAGCATATTGAATTGGGCCTTGTGTTTAGGATCCAATTGTTTAAGTTAGCTTGTACCCTAAGTTAGCTTGTAATGGGTAATTTGTTAAAGGCCCATTAGTTTAGTGTGCTAGGTTTTATTATAAATAGCATGCTAGTCTCTCATTCAAAAGTGTGACAAAACCTAAGAAGGATGAGAGAGGTTAGTTTGTTATTCTTGTATACTTGTAATCCTTGTTTTAAGGAGAAAGGAAAGAATAACGTTTTATAACCAATCCTTGTTGTGTTTCTCTTGTTTTTCCTTTAACCCTAACCCTTGTGGGTTTATTGATCATAAAGAAACCGTTTAATACTTTGTTTCAAGACATCCTTATTCACAAAAACAACAATATAAAAAACATATATGGGCTTTGAAAAATTAAAAATGATGCATGGATCATGGAGATTTAAAGTTCAAGGCTTACCTCTGCAAGAAGGAATTGAATTCTACCTTGTAGGTGTTACAGATGAAAGATGATGATCCAGATTGCTTCCTTGACCCTCAAGGAATGTGTTGATGTGCTTGGAATGAATTGAAAACTCCTGGATTGAGTAGGTCGAATCCAACTGCAACTTGCTTGGGATGAACTATGATCTTGATGAATTTGATGTTACAGATGATGTTTAAGTGTATGAATCACTCATATATGATGTAAGTGAGGTGTTTGGATCATTGGTTTGGATGGAATTGCTTTGGTTTGAGAAATTCAATTTCTCACTTTTGAAACTTAGAACTTTGGAATGCAAGAGGCAAATGAGAGAAAACAAGTGTGATGTTGTTTTGGTTTGTTTTAAATGATCAGAAACAACTCCTATTTATAGGAGAACAAGTTTGTTTTTGGAGGAATAATGAATGGATGAGGGATCACTCTATTACCCAATAGACATAACTAGGTAGCCTTTCCTTAAATGCCAAGGTACCAAGTCTCCTCTAGCATAGCTATGCATTGACCCCAACCAATTTTACAGGTTTGAAGTCTTCTTGTTCTTGGATATGTCTTGACTGGTTTGTGCACAATCCATGCCACCACTATGTACCACATCAAAGCAAGATGACAAAATTGAAATCTTGGATTTGTAAAAGTGATTCTCACATGGCAAAGGATAGGATTCTTGACTTATAGGGATCTATGTTATGATTCTTTTGAAGAGAACAAGTGCATTGTATCTTTGATGTTGATCTTGTATGATGACAAAGCTTGCAAAGTCGTCAAAATGACAAAGTCGTGTGTATTATAAAAACTATCTTGGAAAAATTGGTTGTGTTATGCCATGTTGTGAGGTCCATAACTTCTTGCTCAAGTTGAGTCAAAGGATGTTCTTGTACTCTTTGGAAAGCAGATATGATGTACTACAACATTGATGTTTGCATTTGGTCTTGAATCTTCTTGGATCATGGTGAAAAATGTCTTCAAAGTTGGTCAAAACATGAAACAGATTCTGCCTAAAAACTTCTAAGTGTCAAAGTTCAAAACATCATGAAACCCTAACTTTATGGCCTTATAACTCAAAATCTATGCATTTTTTAAGGGTGGTTCAGCCCATCAATCTTGTTGTATGGAAAATGGTTGCTTGGATCACAAGTTATGGCCTTGCAAAGTTAGGAAAAAACCCTATTTTTCCATAATTTAGTGAAATTTTCAATTCTTCAACATTGCCCTTTTTACAAGTAACCTTGATTTCTTGATCAAATCTTATTCAAATGCCACAATGGGTCATGTATTTTTGTATAATGGCTCATGATGAACATTTTTGATCAAAAAGTCAAACTTTGACTTTATGTCTCAGATGAATTTTGTGCAGAGAAACCCTAATTCCTGATTTTCAATGAATAGATGTCCCAAGGTGATTTTAAACTTATGAATGAATTTAAAAGGTATATTTGAGTGTCATGGATCATATCCCAAGGTTTGAGATCATGTCTTGGACAAAAGTCAAAGGTATGGTTGACTTTTCATCAAAATCCTAGTTTGTGGCTCAGATGGATTTGAATTCTTGCATTGTTTGTGAATCAAGCTCTTTGAATCAATTCAATAATATGAATGAACTAATATGATGTATTTGGGGTCCTTGAAACATATATTGAGGTCTTGGATCATACCTAGATGAAAATTTCCATCTAGAAGCCTTGGTCGACCAAAACCCTAATTTGGTGACACTGGTGGTCTTGAGGCTTGATCAACTTGAAATGATGCAATCTTGTCCTTGATTCTTGTTGTTGAGGATATCTTGACCTCCATGAATTATTGAGAGGCTTGATAAGTTGAAGGTCATGTCAGTTCATGATTGATCCTTTGCCTGAATCCTCTGAGAGGGCTTGAAACCCTATTTCTTGCCTAGAGTGAACACTCAACAATCTTTGAGAGGATTAGTGAGGTATGAAGGTACATCCATATTGTGGTGATGATTTGCACAATGGTGTGAAATCTTATGGTCAGAATTTAGGGTATGGCAGATGCCCTTATTTAATCTTCTAGGACTCGAAGGTATGAATGATGAAGATATTAAGACATTCGAGGTAGAAGAGAATTAAATATCAGAATACCCAAAATTTTGATTGTGGATGTGAAGGGTAGAAAATTCTCGATTTGCTTATCCATCTTCTTTTACTAAGTAATCTCACTTAGAAAAGGGTAAAACTTCCCCTCGATCCTGGTCTTCAGCCACGGAACTGGTCTTAGTTTTCTTGAAATAAAACCTCCCCTCGATCCTGTTCTTCAGCCACGGAACTGGTCTTAGTTTTCTTGAAATAAAACCTCCTCTCGATCCTAGCCTTCAGCCACAGAACTGGTCTCAGTTTTCTTCTTATCAAGTTCTTCTCTTGCATGGAATGTTATTTGTAAGGGTCTTCACCAAACTTCTCTCTGAGGTTTATCGGGGAGATGTCATTTGATGGAAAAAATGTGCTTCATCATACTTCTCTTTGATACTTCTTCGGAGAGATGCCATAGGATGAGTAAAGATTTGATGTCAGACTTACTAGAGATAACCATTTGTCTGAACTGCAGAGGTGTGCAAACTTCTCTGTTCGAGATGCCATTTGCTGGAGAAATTACATCATACTTTCCTTCGAGACTTCTTCGGAGAGATGCCATGTAATTCGATTTTGAGGTGCTGATGACCTCCTTGAAAGTAGGACAAACTTCTCGGGGAGAGACTGCCATTTGTCAACTTATTGGGAATTTATGGGGCAAAAACAGACTTCTTTGTTTGCCGATTGGATGCGATTTCTTGGAGGATGTGATGTCCATATTGCCAAGAGTCTTTTGTTGAGAAGCTTTCGCGGGGGATTTTCCTTAATTCGGGAAAGCAAAATATCATCTTTAATGGCGAATAGTGAAGTTTCAAAGGTGTATAACCAAATATCTTCTTGTTTTTTCAGAGGTTCAATTTATCAAAGTGGTCAAGGACAGATTTCAATCCAGGTGTATACACAAGACATTTCCTAATGAGGAAAGAAATCAAACTGGGATTTTACCCTCTTCAAGTGTGGAAAGGAAAAATTGAAGGAAAATCTTTCACGAGGATTAAACTCAATGAGGATTAAAATAATATTTCCTTTCTTCCTAAGGCTGACAACTCTAATGGAGAGAGGACATTTATCACTTGGGGATAAACGTGACCAAAGTGATTGAAATAAGTTATGCAATATGGATATGAATATAAATCAATTATGCATGATGTACGTATGAAATGCTTATGCTGACAAAACAGACACGACATACAGACTGGTGATGAACACAACTAGATACTCTGCCACTTTGGGGCGATAAAAAGTATCGCTGGTTTGTTGAGGGAATAAAGTCCTGTTGCTGAAATTTACCTATTTTTGATTGTAGAAAGATGCGACCCCTAGGGAGTGAAAAATTTTACCGGCGTTTTCTGAAGGTAGCAACCCGTTGGAGGAAGGGATTCCTGCTCCTATCTTGATTCCTGGAGATAATACTCTACTGGGTATAGAAACCTGATCTTGATTTCACTGTTTGTTTGAGGGGATATGAAACTCAACCCTTACCAGGGGTGATAGATTGGATGCTTCATCATATCAATCTGCAGTAATTGATTCTCCACTCGGGGATATACTGATCACAAGAATATTTCGATTCTGCATTTTAGAGTTTGGTTGCTTTCGGAGAAGCTATTGATGTTCCCTCTTGTGTTCATTAATCAAAAGGAAATTGCCATCTTTATTCTTAAAAAGAGAAGTAAAATTCAAAAAAAAAATTGAAAACAAAAGGAAATTCATTTTTGTGTTTCAAGAATGTTAATCATATCAAAATGTCATTTTGCAAAGCAGAATAAAAGCGAGAATTGCAAATAAAAGGAATAAGGGCTCAAATTTTCATTGATAGAATGGTAATCAGCCAAATGCGTGATTCTGTGGAGCACTACAAAGTTTAGAAAATGGTAATTTAAAGGGAAAGGGCTACATTGAAACGTAATGACCACTATCTTTCTACCAACTTTGAATTCTGAGTATTCTTGAGCTTCTGTTGAAGGTGACTTTGATTGAGGATTTCTTGGCAGTTGGCGTTGCTTATGAGGATCCAATCTTGTTGGATGGAGTTACTTACCATAAATCCCTAACTTTTGCTTTGATTTTTTTCATCTACCGGGATAATTGTTTTTTCCTGGACCGCCCTTTCGGGTTTTCAGTCCACCGAGACACACTTTTGGCTATGTCGCCCTTTCGGGTTTTCAACTTAGTGAGCTATTTTATTATTTTTTATTTATTTAGGTGAAGTATTTTTTGACTGCATCGACATTTGTGGGATAAGTAAACTCCTCTCCACCCATGGTTGTGAGTATCAAGGTGCCGCCTGAGAAGGCTTTCTTAACAACATAGGGGCCATCATAATTTGGAGTCCATTTGCCCCTCGAATCAGTGAGAAATTATTGGATCCTTTTGAGTACGAGGTCACCTTCTCTGAAGACACGAGGTCGGACCTTTTTGTCGAATGCTTTCTTCATTCTCTGTTGATATAACTGACCATGGCATAAAGCCGTCATTCTTTTTTCTTCGATTAGATTCAGTTTATCATATGCGCTTTGACACTATTCAGCTTCTCTCAGCTTGGTTTCCATCAATACTCTTATTGACAAGATCTCTACTTCTATGGGGAACACTACTTCCATGCCATATACTAGACAGAAAGGGGTTTCCCTTGTTAAAGTATGGACGGATGTGAGATAACCGTGAAGAGAAAATGGTAACATCTCATGCCAATCTTTGAAGGTCACAACCATCTTTTGAATGATTTTCTTGATATTTTTGTTAACTGCTTCTACCGCCCCATTCATCTTAGGCCGGTAGGGAGATGAGTTATGGTGTTCGATCTTGAACGCAGCACATAATTCTCTCATCATCTTATTGTTCTGGTTTGATCCATTATCGGTAATGATCTGGCTTGGAACACCATAACGGCAAATGAGATTGTTCTCGATAAACCACACCACCACTTGTCTAGTTACATTGGCGTACGATACTGCTATGACCCATTTTGCAAAGTAATCAATGGCTACCAGGATGAACCGATGTCCATTTGAAGCTTTGGGTTCAATTATGCCAATCATGTCGATTTGCCATATGGAAAAAGGACATGGAGAAGAGAGAGCTTTGAAATGCGTCGGTTGTACATGAATTTTGTCGGTGTATATCTGACATTTGTGACACTTCCTCATATACTTGTAGAAATCATATTCCATTGTCATCCAATAATATCCTACTCTTAATATCTTTCTTGACATTGCATATCCATTGGCATGAGTGCCAAAGGTGCCTTTATGAATTTCCTTCATCTGCATATTTGCCTCGTGTTTATCCACGCATTTGAGCAACACCATGTCGAAGTTCCTTTTGTAGAGTACATCATTGTTTAGGAAGAAGTTACCAGCCAGTCTTCTGAGAGTATTCCTATATTTTCTTGATGCCCCAGGCGGGTATTCTTGTCTTTGAAGGAAGCATTTGATATCATGATACCATGGTTTGTCATCGATGACTGCTTCCACTGCAAATATGTAAGCGGGCCTATCAAAGCGCATTATGTCAATCTTGGGTACGTTGTTCCATTTACTCACACTAATCATGGAGGATAGAGTAGCTAGTGTGTCAGCCATGTGGTTTTCTTCAAGAGGAATGTGATGAAACTCAATTTTGTTGAAGAAAGGTAACAACCTTCTTGCGTAGTCTTTTTACGGAATTAATCCAAGTTGACATGTATCCCACTCTCCTTTGATCTGATTTATAACTAGAGTTGAGTCTCCATACACATCCAAGTTCTTTATCCTTAAGTCAATGGATTCTTCGAGACCCATGATATAAGCTTCGTATTCGGCCTCATTGTTTGTGCATTTGAATGCCAATCTGGAAGTGAAAGGAATATGGGCACCCTAAGGTGTGACAATGATTTCCCCAATTCCATTTCCGTTAGCTTTGACAGCTCCATCAAATATTAATCCCCATTGGGATCCTAGATCTGGCCCTTTGTTTAGTAGTGGTTCATCGCAATCTTTCATTTTTAGGTACATTACATCTTCAATCGGGAAGTCAAATTTGATTGATTCCTGATCGTCAATCGGTTGATGAGCCAGATGATCGGCTAGAATACTTCCTTTGAAGGCTTTCTGAGCATGATATTTAATGTCGTATTATGATAACAACATCTGGCAATGGGCAATAGTTTGTGTTAAATCAGGATTTTCAAAGACGTACTTGATTGGATCCATTTCAGAGATTAACCAAGTAGTGTGACAAATCATGTATTGGTGAAGACGTTTAGCTGCCAAGCTAGAGCATAGCAAGTTTTCTCGAGCATAGTGTATCGAGTTTCACAGTCCGTGAACTTCTTGCTTAAATAATAAATGGAAAACTCTTTTCTTTTTGTTTCGTCGTGTTGGCCAAGCACATAGCCCATAGAGTCTTCTAAGACTGTTAAGTAGATGATCAATGGTCTTCCTTCCACTGGAGGAGACAAGATAGGTGGATTTTTCAGATTTTCTTTGATGCTATCAAAAGCTTTCTAACAATCTTCTGTCCATATACAACTTTGGTTCTTTCTAAGTAGTTTGAAGATTGGCGCACATGTCGCGGTCATGAGAAATATGAATCTCGAGATGTAATTCAGACGTCCCAAAATCCTCTTACTTTCTTTTCAGTCTTTGGAGAAGGCATTTCTTGAATGGCCTTGACCTTGATGGGATCAACCTCAATTCCATTTTGGATGACAATGAACCCCAAGAGCTTTCCTGAACGAACACCGAATGTGCATTTATTGGGATTCAAGCAGAGTTTGTATTTTCTCAGACGCTGGAATAACTTTGATAGGTGTTCCAAGTGTTCTTTTTCTGTTTTAGATTTGGCGATCATGTCATCGATGTACACTTTAATTTCTTTGTGCATCATGTCATGAAACAGAGTCGTCATAGCCCTTTGATAAGTTTCTCCTGCATTCTTCAGACCGAACGACATTACTTTGTAGCAAACGGGGCCCCATGGGGTGATGAATAAAGTTTTATCCATATCTTTTGGCACCATTTTGATTTGATTATAGCCCGAGAACCCATCCATGAAAGAGAAGAGTTTGAATTTTGCAGTACTGTCAACTAGCTTGTCAATGTATGGTAAAGGGAAGTCATCTTTCGGACTTGATTTGTTTAAATCCTTGTAGTCTATACACATTCTGACCTTTCCGTATTTCTTTGGAACTGGCACTATGTTGGCCAACCATTGAGGATATTCTGAGGTGGCGAGGAAACCTGCATCGATCTGTTTCTGCACTTCTTCCTGAATTTTGATGGCCATATCTGGGCGAGTCCTTCTCAATTTTTGTTTGACAGGAGGACAATCTGGCTTCAGTGGCAAATGATGTTCCACGATGTCGGTACCCAACTCTGGCATGTCTTGGTAGGACCAAGCAAACACATCTGGAAATTCTTTGAGCAGTTTTATCAGGCCTTCTTTGATAGTTGGACTGAGTAATGCTCCAATTTTAACTTCTTTTCTCTCCTCTTCTGAACCCAAGTTGACCATTTCCAACGGTTCTGTGTAAGGTTGAAAGGAATCCTCCTCATGTCTGAGTAATCGAGATATCTCATCTGGAATTTCTTCGTCATCTTCTTCTTCGGCTTCAAATACCGGGAGCTCAAAGTTGGGAGAAGGCATTGGATCGAGTGTTTCGATGGGGTTTAAAACAATTAATCTGCATAATATGATGATTCTTTTTAGAAAATACAGAGAAAATGCAAAAGTATGTGCAATGTATTTTGAAAAATGTTTATTTTTATTTTGGTCTATTTTTTAGGATTGCCATTTTCTGGAAAAGCAAAGAGTGAAAACAACAATAAGTGCAGGAATTCAGAATGACATTCTTATTTATGATTTGTCGATTCTTAAAACACAAACCCTATAAAACAAAATTCTTTTGATCTGGGCGAAGCGAAGAGGGATATTTACAGAAAAGCAAGCCCTATAAAACATCATTTTCACCCGTGAAAAGTGAAAGGTTAAAACAAAGACGAGACAATTACTTTGAAACATGGATAACATCTGGGATATCAACAGCGACCTAGTTGTGACGAACTCCTCTGTGGATCACAAAGTATGGTGCTTTCTTTCCAGGATTGTATTTAGTGATAGTACTGATTTCTGGCAGAGTCTGATCAGTAGAGTCTTCTTCCCATGCAGAGTTACCGTAAGAGGTCTTTTCTGTTGTATTTCATTAGTATCTTCATTTTTAGGAGAATCTCCTCATCCAGTTGGTTGGATGTCTTCATATTTGATACGAGAACTTTCAGGAGCAGTGTACTTCACTAGAAAGTCATATTTGCCGCTTGGCTGCCCCAAAGTATCCCAAATTCTTGAGGGGATAAATGAATCATCTTCTTCAATGACATTGACTTCAAGAAATGCAAAGTTGATAAATTCTTGTCCAGCAATTCGTGCAACTTCATCAACATGATGTTTGACATTTTCAAAATTTTCCTGGTAAGGATTCCACGACTCTGGGAGAACAGATGGGGGTTGTGTCTGAATGCTTGGAGTGGTTTGAGATGAGTTAGAACTTGAGATGGTACCTCAACTGCAACTCTGTCAAGAACTTGAGCAGTTGGCTGGTGATTTTGTGAAATTGGTGTTCCAGATGTTATATAAGAGTTTGGATCACCTCTATATGTTATATGTGAGGTGTGTGAACCATTGGTTTGGTTGGAAACACTCTCAAATGCAAAACCTAAGAGTGACTTGCAAAAGAAGGTGTTTTTGGAGTGAAAGTGGGGATTGTGAGAAAGGCATCTGTTTAGGACCTTTGGCGTACTTAATCTGAGCACAAATGACCTCTATTTATAGTAGAGCAAATTTTTTTTGGCATCAATAGTGTTTGGCAGCTTGGATCAGATTGTATTGAATGTTTGATTCTTTGGTCAATGGTCCCCTCTAGCCATTGACTTGCACCAGGCTTTGCAGGTTTAGGTCCTCTGATTCTTGCAACAACCTTGACTCAATTGGACTGGTTTATGGTTCATTCAGGCCACCTCAATGCATCACTTTAATGCTTGATGCCAAATTTTAATTTCAAGGTTCCATTCATGATGATTTTGCACATGGAAGGCTTGGTCTTTGGCATTTTGTGTTATGGATCAGATCATTCACTAATTTGGATTGTAATTGAACAGAAATCTAATGATCAAAGTGTCCAAAATCAGTTTAAGGAATCGTGGGGTGCAAGTTTGCACCAAATTCTGTCATGAAAACAATTGCAACAAGGCAAGTTTGAAGATCCATAACTCCTAGCTCAAATGGAGTTTGATGGAGTTCTTGGTCAATTTGGAAAGATAATGTATCCTAATTCAACATGATGTTAAACTTTGGTTTTGAATCAAATTGAATTACAATGAAAAATGGCTCTACATTTTGGAAAAACTTAGGCAGATTCTGAATTAGTGAAAATTTCACTAAGTGTTGGAAAAAGTGTGATTTTCATGTTTTTGTGATTTTGCTCAATCCATAACTCATATTCCATGAAGATTTGGAATTTATTGTAGTTGACACTTTTGAAGTATGCCAGAAGGACTTTCATTTGAGCTTTGAGTGGAAGAAAAAGGCCGTAGGCTTTGGGAGATATGGCCTTGCAAAGCTGGTACCCTAGCCACTTTGCTCCATAATTTAGAAAAATTCTAAGCTTTTTATGGTTACCCCTTTTACAAGTTAACTTACTTTCTTTCATTTTTATTGATGAATGATGATTCAAATCACAAATTAACATCATTTTAGGGTTGAGGAGCCTTGGTTGACCAAAAATCCAAAAAATCAAACTTGGATTTTGTACAGTTGACTTTTTTTCATCAGATGAAAATTTAACTTTGTGATCCCTTTGTGAAATCAATCCTTGGGCCTAATTAAACTTCATGGATGGCCTCTAAGGGTATTTAGGAATGTCTTGGACCCATCCCCGAGGTTTGAGATCAAGGGTAGGCCAACAGTCAAGGATAGAGTTGACTTTTTTTGTCATCAGAAACCCTAATTTGTGATCAGATGGTTTAGAGTTCTTGTGGCTTAGGAATCAAGTTATTTGAATCAATAAAATATTGTAAACATGTTAATATGATGTATTTGAGGTCCTTGAAGTTCATCTTGAAGCTTCAAGTCATGCCTTGCTTCACAAGTTAACTCAAGAGTTGAATTAGGTTAAAACCCTAATTCCTGATTTTTTGATAGATGGTCTTTCAAGGTGATTTTTCCATTGTGGATGGCCTCTTTAGGTTCCTTTGAGCTTATTGGACCAAATATTGAGGTGTTGACTCATGCCCAGATGGAAATTTTCATCTGGAGGCTTTGGTCGACCAAAACCCTAATTTGGTGACACTGGCGATCTTGAGGCTTGATCCACTTGGAATGTTGCAACTCTTTGCTTAATTATTGATATGGGAGACCTCTTTATCCTTCATGGATGTTTGAGAGATTAGACAAGTTGAAGATCATGTCAATTCTTGATTGATATTTTGTCTAAAAGCTCTGAGAGGGGTTAAAACCCTAATCTATGATTGTAGAGAATGCTCAACAATCCCTGAGGAGATTGATGAGGCATGAGGGTATATCCATACTGTGGTGATGATTCTCATAATGATGGTAAATCTTGGTGGTAAAAATTTGGGGTATGACAGATGCCCCTATTTAATCTTCTTGGACCCGAAGGTGTGAATGGCAAAGATATTCGGACATTCAGGGTGCAAGAGGATTAAATATTGGAATACCCAAAATTTTGACGGTGGTTATGAATGGTAGTTTGCTCACTCATCTTCTTTTACTAAGTGTTGATACTTAGAAAAGGTAAAAATTCCCCTCGATCCTGGTCTTTAACCAAGGAACTGGTCTAAGTTTCTTTTATCAATAAACTTCCCCTCGATCCTAGTTTCCTACCAGGGAGCTGGTCTCAGTTTCAGAAATAAACTTCCCCTTGATCCCTGTTTCCTACCATGGAACTGGTCTCAGTTTCTTTTGTCAAATTTCTTTTCTTGACAAGGGATGCTATCCATAGCGGTTTTTATCGAACTCTCGCCGATTTTACTGGGAGATGTCATTCGATGTAAAATTTGATGTCAGACATGCTGGAGAAAATCCCTGGTCTGAGCTGTAGAGGTATGCAAACTTCCCTATTGGAGATGCCATTTGTTGACTCTACTGGGGAATGCGAGTCTCTTGAGAGACTATTTTTTTTTAATCTTGGGGATATCACACTTTTCTTCGGGTTTCTCTCAGAGAAATGCCATGTGACGTGATCCGATTTTGAGGTACTGATGACTTCATTAACATCAAGTTTCTTTGGAGAAAGATCGATGTATTGTCGAGAGTATTTGTTTAAGGGGCTTTCTCTGGGGATTTTCCTTAATCCGGGAAAGCAAAGATATCATCTTCAATGGTGAAGAGTGATGTTCCAAAGAATGTTTGTTAGACGTCTTCTTGTCTTTAAGAGGTTCAAGTTATCAAATTGGTCAAGGACGGTTCCCAATCCAGAAATAAACTGGAGAGAAATTGTTCAGACAAAACAATTCCTGACGAGGAAAGTACTGACGACTCGATCGACGAGAGGACTTTATCACTTGGAAGTGAAATTGACCAGAGTGATAGTGATACAATATGAATATTAATTAATAATGCATGATGTATGTATGTTTATGCTGACAAAACTGACACGACATACAAAATAGTAAATGAACAGGATTGGATACTCGGCCTCTGTGGGATGAAAAGTATCATTGTTCAAGATATCAATATTGCCTTGCTTAGGAGAAGTAGACCTTGTGGGGTGAAAGAAATTATTGATCGGTCTTAGGAGATAAGAACTCTGTCGGGGATATCAGGTGAGATTTGATATTTGAAACGGTTGATCCTTCATTCAGGTGTGCTGGCTGAGAAGGAGTACTTTTGATTCTGCATTTTGAAGTTAAATCACTTCCGGGGAAGCTGTCGATGTTCTTCCAGACGTTTAAAGTCAAAAAGAAATGCCATCTTTATTTTCGAAGCAGAAGAAAATTTTTTCAAGTAAAATTCATTTTTGTTTCATTTCAAGAATCGTTGATCATGTTAAATGTCATTCTATAAAGCAAAAAAAACAAATAAGAGTTGCAAACAAAAGCACAAGGGCTCAAATTTTATTGATAGAATGGTAATCAGCCGAGCGCGTGACACCATAGAGTTTTTACAAAGTTTAGAAAAGGGCTACATTAAAACATAATGACCGTTATCCTTCTACGAACTTTGAATTCTGGACATTCTGAACTTCTGTCGAAGATGACCTTGACTGAAGTCTTTTCTGATGGGAAGTATTACCATTGGGGAACTATCCCGTGTTGGATGTAGTTACTTCCCATGAATCCCTAATTTTTGCCTGGATTGTACTTTGGATATTTCCAATCCACCAGGATGACTTTTAGATTATGTCTTTAATTTTTTCCTGGACCGCCCTTTCGGGTTTTCAATCCACCGAGACATTTTTTTTTATTATTTAGGTGAAGTATTTCTTGCCTACATCAACATTCGTGGGGTAGGTAAATTCCTCTTCGTCCATAGTTGCGAGTCTCAAGACACCGCCTGAGAAAGCTTTCTTGACCACATAGGTGCCATTATAGTTCGGAGTCCATTTTCCCCGAGAATCAGTGAGAAATGACTGTATCTTTTTGAGCACAAGGTCTCCTTTTCTGAAGATACGAGGTCGGACCTTCTTGTCAAACGCTTTCTTCATTCTCTATTAATACAACTGACTATGGCATATAGCCGTTATTCATATTTCCTCGATTAGGTTCAGTTCATCGTGTCGGCTCTGACACCATTCAGCTTCTGTTAGCTTAGCCTCCATCAATACCCGGATTGATGGGATTTCTACTTCTATGGGGAGTACTGTCTCCATACCATATACTAGAGAGAAAGGGGTTGCCCTTGTTGAAGTGCGGACAAATGTCCGATAACCGTGAAGAGCAAAGGGTAGCATCTTGTGCCAATCTTTGTAGGTTACAACCATCTTTTGAACGATTTTCTTAATGTTCTTGTTAGCTGCTTCTACCGCGCCGTTCATCTTAGGTCGGTAAGGAGACGAGTTATGGTGTTCGATCTTCAACTCAGCACACAACTCTTTCATCATCTTATTGTTCAAGTTGGATCTATTATCAGTAATGATCTGGCTCGGAACACCATAACGGAAGATGATATTGTTTTTGATAAAGCGGACTACCACTTGTCGGGTTACATTGGCGTATGACGCTACTTCGACCCACTTGGTAAAGTAGTCAATGGCGACCAGAATGATCGATGTCTGTTTTAAGCCTTAGGTTCAATCATGCCAATCATTTCGATTCCCCATATAGAAAAAGGCCATGGGAAAGAAAGAACTTTGAGATGCGTTGGCGGTACATAGATTTTGTCTGCATATATCTGACACTTGTGACACTTCTGCATGTACTTGTAGCAATAGGATTCCATTGTCAACCAATAGTACCATTCTCTTAGGATTTTTATCGCCATTGTGTGTCCATTGGCATGAGTGCCAAATGATCCTTCGTGAATCTCTTTCATCAACATGTTTGCTTCCGGTCTGTCTACGCATCGAAGCAGAACCATGTCGAAGTTTCGCTTTTAGAGGGTATCACCGTTCAGAAAGAAGTTTCTAGACAGTCTCCTGAGAGTTTTCCTGTCTTTTCTCAATGCCCTAGGTGGGTATTCTTGTTTATGAAGAAAGCACTTGATATCGTGGTACCAAGGTTTGTTGTCTATGACAGCTTCAATTGTGAAGATGTAAGTGGGCCTTTCCAGGCGCATGACATTAATCTTAGGTACGTCATTCCAATGATTTACAACAATCATGGAAGAGAGAGTGGCTAATGCATCAGCCATGTGATTTTCTTCACGAGGGATATGGTGAAACTCGGCTCTGTCGAAGAAATGTAGCAACCTTCTTGCATAGTCTTTGTAAGGGATCAGCCCGGACTGGTATGTGTTCCAATATCCTTTGATCTGATTGATAACCAGGGTTGAGTCGCCATATACATCAAAGTTCTTAATCCTTAAATCAATCGCTTCTTCGAGACCCGTGATACATGCTTCGTATTCGGCCTCGTTGTTCGTACACTTGAATGTTAATATGGCAGTGAAAGGAATGTGGGTACCCTGAGGTGTTACGATGATTGCCCCAATTCCGTTTGCGTAATTGTTGATAGCTCCATCAAAAATTCATCCACATTGGGATCCTGGTTCTGGCCCTTCACTGGGTAGTGGTTCATCGCAATCTTTCATTTTCAAATACATGACATCTTCGTCTAGGAAGTCAAATCCGACTGATTTCTGATCGTCAATCAGTTGGTGAGCCAAATGATCGGCTAAAATACTTCCTTTGACGGCTTTTTGAACATGGTACTCAATGTCGTATTCTGATTGTAACATCTGCCAACGGGCAATCCTTCCCGTGAGAGCAGGTTTCTCAAAGACATACTTGATTGAATCCATCTCGAAGACCAACCAAGTAGTGTGGAAAATCATGTACTGGCAAAGACGTTTGGCTGCCCAAGCCAAAGCACAACAAGTTTTCTCAAGCATAGTGTACCGAGTTTCACATTCGGTGAATTTCTTGCTTAGATAGTAAATGGCACACTCTTTTCTTTTTATTTCGTCTTGTTGGCCAAGTACATAACCCATCGAGTCTTCCAAGACTGTCAGGTAAATGATCAATGGTCTTCCCTCCACTGGAGGAGAAATAATTGGTGGTTTCAACAGATATTCCTTGATACTGTCGAAAGGTTTCTGGCAATCTTCGGTCCATACACAGTCTTGATTCTTTCTGAATAATTTGAAGATAAGCGTGCATGTCGCGGTCATGAGGGATATGAACCTCGAGATATAGTTCAGTCGTCCGAGAAATCCTCGGACTTGTTTCTCAGTCTTTGGTGAAGGCATTTCCTGAATGGCCTTGACCTTGTTAGGATAAACTTTAACCCGTTTCTAGATGAAGATGAACCCTAGGAGCTTTCTTGAGCGAACACTGAATGTACACTTGTTAGGATTCAAGCGGAGTTTGTATTTTCTAAGACGTTCGAACAATTTCGGCAAATGTTCAACGTGCTCCTCCTCATTTTTTTATTTGGAAATCATGTCATCGACATATACCTCGATTTCCTTGTGCATCATGTCATGAAACAGAGTCGTCATGGCCCTTTGATAGGTTGCCCCAGCATTCTTCAAATCGAATGGCATTACCTTGTAACAAAAGGTGCCCTATGGGGTGATAAAAAAGTTTTCTCCATGTCTTTCGGCACCATTTTGATCTGATTATAGCCCGAGAATCCATCCATAAAGGAGAATACTTTGAATTTTACTGTACTGTCTACCAGCATGTCAATGTGTGGTAAGGGGAAGTCGTCCTTTGGACTTGCTTTGTTCAAATCCCTGTAGTCTAAACACATTATGACTTTTTCGTCCTTTTTCGGAACTGGCACTATGTTAGCTAACCATTGAGGATATTCTGAGGTGGCAAGGAAACCAGCATCTATCTGTTTCAGCACTTCCTCATTGATTTTGATAGCCATGTTCGGGTGAGTTCTTCTCAACCTTTGCTTTACTGACGGACATTCTTATTTTAATGGCAAATGATGTTCCGCGATGCTGGTATCCAACCCTGGCATGTCCTGATAGGACCAAGCAAATACATCGGGAAACTCTTTGAGAAACTTGATCAAGTCTTCTTTGATTGTCGGATTGAGAAGTGCTCCGATCTTAATTTCTTTCCTTTTTTTCTCTGAACCCAAGTTGACTGTTTCCAACGATTCTTTGTGAGGCTCAATTGACTATTCCTCTTGTTTGAGTAGTTGGGAAATCTCTTCTGGAATTTCTGCGTCCTCTTCTTCTTCAGCCTCAAATACCGGGAATTCAAAGTTGGGAGAAGGCATGGGATCCTATGTTTCAACGGGGTTTAGAACAAGCAATCTGCAAGGCGTGATGATTTGTTTTTTAGAAGAGATAGAGAGAAATGCAAGAGTGTGTGCAGTGTATTTTCTAAAAAATCTTTGTTGTTTTTTTTAATTGAGTTTGTTTTAGGATTACCATTTTTTGAAAAGCGAAAAGAGAAAACAGCAATAAATGCGGGAATTACAGAATGACGTTTTATTTATGATTTGTCGATTCTTGAAACTATAGCCCTATAAAACAAAACCCTGTCGCTTTGGGCGAAGCGAAGAGGGACATTTACAGAAAGTGAACACTACAAAAGCATCTGTTTCACCTGGGCAAGGTGAAAGGTTAAAACAAAGATGGCAATTACTTAGACTTATGGACGACTTTCAGAACATCAACAGCAATCCACTGGCGACGAACTCCTCGATGAATCACAAAGTCTGGTACCTTCTTTCTTGGCTTGTCCTCAGAAATGACGTTGATTTCTGGCGAATCAGGATTATTGGAATCCTCTTCCCAGGCAGAGTTGTCCTAAACGAACTCTTATGTTGTATTTTCCATAGTTTCCTCGTTCTCAAAGGAGTCTCCCCATCCAGTTGGCTGGATATCTTCGAGTTTAATACGAGATCATTCAGGAGCAGTATACTTGACTAAAAAGTCGTACTTGTTGCTTGGCTATCCTAAAGTATCCCACACTTCAGCGGGAGAAGAGGAGTCATCATCTTCGATGACGTTGACCTCTGGAAAAGCGTAATTGATGAATTCTTGTCCTGCAGTGTTTGCAGATTCATCGTTGTGATGAGTGTTTTCAAAATAGCGTGAGTAATGATCTCATGACTGAGTGGGGATGCAGGTATTCTTCTCAATGTTACTCAATTGATATGCCTCGTTGGGCTGACTCTTTTGCCCCAAGTCCTCTGGGTACGGCTACCAGATAGGAAAGTTATCCAGTGGGTCAAAATAGTCATAGTCAAAGTTATCTTTCATCAGATCGCCATCTAGTGAGTTAGGTGGAGCACGACATCCCCCAGGATCATAATCTCCGTACATCATCTTGACATTTGATCTTGGTATGTATCTCGGACTCCGGATGGGAAAGTAAAATGGCGTAGGTGTCTCTCCCTGAGACAAATAACCATCCTCGTTGAGATATGATTTCCACTCTTCATCCATATCGGAGGAGTTACCTTCATTGATAGTGTGTACTTCTTGAGACACTAGGTGGAGGAATCCTCCGCTGAGGAAGAAATCCTGAATGGGACGAAAACTTTCGTCTTTCTTAGCAGTCTGGGCACAGGTCGAGGAGAAACCAAGACCTTTCCTTGTTTTGTTATCTGTAGGAACCACAAATTGTCCCCATCCTTTCACGTCGTTACTCTTGATTACCTCAAGAGCGTCCTTGTATAAGGAAATCGACGTTCCTTTCTCAGGTCAATTCTCATTGCTCACCGAAAGAGCTTGGAACTGGGTTCCAACAACCTCCTCTGGTTCTACACAGGAGAAAGATGATAAATTGCTTACTATTAAAGCTTGTTCTCCATAGACTGTGACGAGTTTGTCATTCTTGACGAACTTCAACTTCTAGTGAAGTGTCAAAGTGACTGCCCCAGCCACGTGTATCCAAGGTCTTCCTAATAAACAGCTGTAAGCTGCCCTGATGTCCATGACCTGGAAAGTGACTTGAAAAGTGTGAGGACCGATGGTTATGGGAAGATCGACTTCACCGATAACTGTTTTTCTGGATCTGCCAAAGGCTTTGACAATGATTTCATTACCCCTCATCTGAGCTCCTTGAAATGATAGTCGTGTCAGAGTCGACTTTGGCATAACATTCAGAGATGATCCCGTGTCAACCAGTATGCTGGCTAAAGTATCATTCTGACAGTTGACTGTAATGTTAAGCGCCATGTTATGGTTTTTTCCTTCTTCTGGCAATTCCTCGTCACTGTACCCTAAATTGTTGCCGGAAGTGATGTTAGAAATGATACTGTCGAACTGTCCTACAGTTACATCCAGTTACATCCAGTTCCACGTAGGCTTGCTCTAAAACTTTGTGTAGAGCTTCCCTGTGAGCTTCGGAACTGAGTAGGAGAGATAATACAAAGATTCTAGATGGAGTTTGCAACAATTGGTCTACAATGTCGTAATCACTCTTCTGGATGAGCTTCATCATCTCATCATTGTTCTTCACAAGTTCGGGGCTACTGGACTGCCTGATTTGCTGATTCAAAACTTCTGCCTGAGTTTCTTTCTCTTTGGCAGATTCTCCAACTCCTCGGTTGAAGATTCGGCAACTCCGTGTGACTCGACTGATGTCGGCAATATTTACGACAGAGGGTAATAGAGTTTCCTTTCCATTTTAGATTATTGTTGCATTGTACTTATAAGGGATAGCCTTATCTGATTTGTACGGTATTGGTCCTGGTAAGTAGATCACCACAGGAGCCTTTTTATTTCTCTGACCATCATAGGTAGCCTCGATTGGTTCAAGATTAAGAACCTTTCTACTGTCAAGAGGAACTTTTGACTCAGTGGGCAGAGGGATTATGGCGCAAACGTTTTCGGCCATTTCATGATTGGGAATGATGACAACATCTTCGCTTTGATCAGGAAGATAGTCTTGTATCACATTGATTGATCCGGAACTTGAACATGGTTGGATATCTTTTCGGTCCAATTGATTTTGATGAGCTGACTGCAAAAGATAACATCCTTGATTGTTTTCTGAACAAACTCTACAGCGTTCATAATTATCTGATGGCACCCGACCATATCCGCTTTGTATACAGTGCATTTTGACTAGATCGGTTTCCATCGAGCGGACATCCTGACTCTGATGTCTACTAGGATTTTCATCAGTCATGATGATCTTCTGTGTGGCTTCGTCCAAATAAATTGGAAGCCATAAGTGGTCCAATAAGTGTTGAAGTGTTCTTTGGACAAGGGCACAACCTTGATCATCCTCTTGACACTTCTCGCAGTTCTGATAATCGTGTGAAGCCAGAAAACCAAGCCTGACTTGCTTAGCATGTAGTTCTACCAGAGAGGAGGTCATCGAGCATATGTCGAATATCTGAACCATTTTGACTTGATGAGTATTACTTTCCTGATAGTCCTGGATCTATCCAAGATTCATCTGACGTTGGAGGGCCTCTTGTATGAAAGAGCATCCCTGATTGCTTGTTGAGCAGATCGGGCAGACATCATAATCGTGTCGCGGCAGATTATGATATTGACTTTGCCTTGAGTGCATGGTTACCAAATTGACATTCATCGCAAGAATATTATGTTTCTGAACAATGTTGGGATTAGCATGAGCCATGTTGACTTCTCGGATTCTGTGATCTTGAATCCATCCGAGATCCATCTGTTCCTGTAGAGCTAACTGTACTACAGAACATCCTTGATTATTCTTTGAGCAGATATCACACTGGTGATAATTGTGAGGTGGTACGTGGCCATACCCGCTCTGTTGGCAATGCATCCTTACCAGATTGGTCCCCAACTGGAGTACATCGCGAATCTGATAACTGCGGTTAAATTCCTCTTCTACCAAATTTACTGCAGCTTTGTCATGTTCTGCCAATGGGTTCGTCTGAACATTCGGATTAGTATTTTTGAAAGATAAGGCCCCGTTCCTGACAAGTTTTTGTAATTCAGATTTGAAACTGAGACAGTTTTCGGTGTTGTGCCCCGATCCTCCTTAATGGTAAGGGCAAGTTTGATCCGCTTTGAACCAAAAAGGCAGATTTTTCGGTACTGCAAGAGGAGACCTGGTTTGGATGTGCCCCTTGGCCAGTAAAAGTGGAAAAAGTTTTGCGTACAAAATTGGGATAGGGTCAAACCCTGGTGGTCGTGTTGTACGATTGCTGTTGTACTGAGGTCGAGCCTGCTAAAGAGGTTGTTGAGTCCTTTGCTGGTACTGTTGTTGACTAGGCTGATTTTGAGCAACCTGAGGTTGGTAAGTCGGAATTGGCGCAGGGTTGATAGCAGGAGTTATCGCTGATACTGGTTGATACCGTCGCCTTTGTTTTCCTAGGTAAATATTGCTGATCTCCTGTTCCTTCTTTTTCTAAAAAGCACTACCGTATTTTTTGGTACTGCTGGATGGTTCAGCCTCTTTGGCTAAACATCCTTCTCGGACTGCCTCTTCGAGGCGTATCCCATGTTTACCATCTCAGTGAAATCATTGGGCGCGTTGGCGACCATTCGGTCGTAGTAGAATGAGCTTAAGGATTTCAAAAAGATCTCTGTCATCTCTTTTTTCTCAAGAGGTGGACAAATCTGGGCGGTAATTTCACGCCATCTTTGAGTGTATTCCTTAAACGTCTCTTTGTCTTTCTGAGACATTGCTCTGAGTTGATCTCTATCTGGTGCCATGTCCAGGTTATATTTGTCTTGTTGGACGAAGGCAGCGCCAAGATCTCTGAAAGTATTGATCTTAGTGCGGTTTAAACCCATGTACCATCTGAGAGCGGCACCGGTTAAACTGTCTTGAAAATAGTGGATCAGTAGCTGTTGATTCTCTGTCTGAGTTGAAATTTTACGAGCATACATCACCAAGTGACTTTGAAGGCAAGACTTGCCTTTGTACTTCTCAAAGTCGGGCACCTTAAAATTGTGCTGGATTTTGACATTCGGGACCAAGCAGAGGTTTGCGGCATCCATTCCAAATAAATCCTGACCGCGAATGGCGTACAATTCCTTTTGCATCTCCAAGAACTGTTCCTGGAACACGCTCATCTTTTCATACATCTCTTCATTCCCACTAGAGATCGTCTATGGAATCTGTCCTCCCGGGACAGTGTGTACCACTGCTTTTGGTATAGTCATTACGGCTGTGACTCTGGGTTCCTCAGAGTCCTGAAGTTTGTAACCTTCAGGAATTCCTATCTTAAATCTTGCGTCCTCACTTTCCCGAAGTTTGTAACCTTCAGGACCAATGGTTCCTGCTACAGTGTCCGGGTCTTCCGAGACCGACGAAATGTATCCTTCAGGGATAAAGTAGAGAGGCATGCCTAGGGCCGACCCTTAGGTATGTTGTAGCGCGGATGAATCTCATGTGTCTCTACCATGAGCATAGATGTAATTTCTGAGATCACAGTCCTTTGACGTTGCTCCTGAGCTGCTGCCAGGGATTGCATGTCACTATGAAGTTTCTTCAAATCATCCTTTAGAGCGTCGATTTCTTCTCTTATCTCTCCATTCTCTTCCTCGAAATCGTCCATTTTCTTTTGTCGAGTGGCCCGAGTATTGTATGAGTAAGACAGTTTGACTCTAGAATCGTGACATAGACGTGAGACTCGAGAGAATGCGTTATGTGAGAATGATGAATGCAATGATATATTTTTTTAGTTTTTTAGCTTTAATAAAAAAGAAACTTTAAATAAATTGCAAATATCATACAGGGAGGGGAGACCCCTTTTTTATTGAATTGGGGGATTGTGATACAAAGAAAAGTACAGTATTTTACAAAGTGCTGGTAAAAGGAAAAGTCTAAACTTAAGGGTCCTGAGTTCTCTCTGAAGAGAGCTCAGAAACAAGTTTTGGTAGCTTCCTTTTCTTTGATCGAGGTTCTTCAACCATTTTCGGGTTATCAGTTCTTTGCCAGATGAATGGAGTGAGCAAATTCCTTTGATCTTCCCAATTTTCTACGGCATGCTGCTCTAATATTCTGATCAGAGCAGCCTTTTCTTTTAACAGTTCATGGATTTTGATACACTCCACATTGAGAGTTCGATATTTGTTTTTCCAAGAGTTATTCTCTCGTTGAACTTTGTTGAGAGTGACCTGGAGTTTTTCCGTTTCAGACATGAAATAAAGGGCAGATTCCCTTAAGGGAAAAACTTCTTGACGAGGGTAAGGCATCCTCAGCTTGAGGGCTCTAGTTTGCACCCAGTGGAGATAAGGCTCCAAGGAGATACAATCCGGTTTTCCTAGAGACTCTCGTCCTTTCCTGTGAATATGTTGCCAGGCATGCACTATTTCCTTCTTAATTGCTCTGTCATTTTCTCCTTCTTTGAAGAAAAGACCTTCTAGATGAACATTTCGTGGGATATGTCTCATCGGGTATCCGAATTGACGGCGGGCTAAAACTGAATGATACATAATTCCACCTTTAGTTCCTATGAGGGGTACATTAGGGAAATTTCCACATCGATCAATGATTTCTATACCCTCATAAATCCTATTTGACCAGTCTATGTCCGAGTTGGTGAGAGACATGATTCTCTCTGACCAACGTAGAGTGTTCTTATGATCCCGAAAAGCAGCAGACTTGGGTAGATGGGAAATGAACCACTTGTAAAGCAAGGGTACAGAGCATGTGATCATTCCTCCCGGCGTACAAATTCCTTAAGTGTACGGAATGATAAGCATCTGCAAGCAACGTTGGTACAGGGTTTCCAATCAGAAATATCTTAATGGCATTGATATCGACAAAGTTATCGATATTGGGAAAGAAGAATAATCCGTAAGTGAGTAAGACAAAGATACCCTCGCAAGCGGTTAGGTTTCCTACACTCGAAAAGTATAGGGCTTTATCCATCATGAACTTAGCTGGTAAGCCCTGGATTCCTCCTTTAATGGTTAAATGAGTCCTGACCTCTAACTCGTCCAAATAGATTGCTCTTGCAATGATTTGTTCCTTCGGAATTTCTTCCAGTCCAGAAAAGGGAGTTTGGTCAGCAATTGGTAAATCGATCAGGTGAGAGTACTCCTCTAGGGTTGGTGTCAGTTGGTAATCCGGGAAAGTGAAACAGTGATAGACTGGGTCGTAAAACTGAATCAGCGTAGACAGAATTCCTTCCACTACATGGACCCTTAATAAACATAACAGACCTCTGTGCTTGACTCTGAAAGCCTCCGGGTTGGTAATCATCCTTGCCAACTTCCTTAAATCCTCTAGTTTTGGAACCTTGAAGGTGTGCTTGTGCGTCTTTCTTCTACCGAAATCCATAGCGCAATCCTTCTGATATTTGCAATTTATCGTTTAGTTTAATTTTGAAAAAGGAGGGATAAGAAGAGAAAAGATTTTTTCTTGTTTAAAGTTTTTTAGATGAATGCATGAATGCAGCACACAAAAACAATGAAAAAACATGGGTTCAAGGGTTCAGCGTCACGGCATGGAGTCATAGCTCTACCCATCCCCAAAAGGTTGATCTATTTTGGTGATTTTTGTACCTATAGAACGGGTAAGGTTCTCAAAAATCACTGATTTAATCTGGAGATAACAACAACAAGCTGGTTCACCCGAGCGAGCTATAGTATTCCAGAAGAAATCTCAGATTGAGTGTAGTTATCACGTATCGACTATTCCCAATAGCCACCGCACTACCAAAAGGCAATATGGTTAATGTCTATTAAATCCTCAGTTTCACGGGTCACCGCACTATGAAATTGTCTGCTTTCTCAACAATCGGTTGTTCAACATAGTAACACACGAGTGCCTCTGTAATGCCCCAATTTAATTTAATTATTTTTCGTGATTAAATTGAATATTGTTGTATGAAATGTGTATTGGGTATTTTTGGTCAAGTTTGGGTTACCCTTAGAGTGGGGTAGTGCCCTTAGGATTATGAAGGATAAGGTGTCGGAGGACAGGGTTAGTTGATTAATAATATTATATAATAGTAATAATAATATTAGAAAATAATATTTGGATAATAAGGAAAATGGAAGGGTAAGGAGGTAAATTTGTAGGAGTAAGTAAGGGTAAAAGAGGTGAATCATATTTAGGGGTATGTAAAGAGTGGAGAATGGAAGTTATTCTCAGATACGTGAAAAGAAGAGAAAGTTGAAGAGCTGAAGGGAGAAAGGGTGAGAAGAAGCTAGGGCAGAGAAGAAAGGCTTCATTGTTAAGGGAAGATTTCAAGAATCCTAAGGTAAGGGTGGGAATTCTTTATCTCTTAAGGGTTTGATGATATATGTATGTGGGTAGAATCGTTAGGTTGAATCCATAAGAACGATGTTTGTGGGTTGAATGAGGGTTTTTGTAGAATTCATGGGAATGTGATTGGAATGGATGAATTAGTATTGTTTGATTTGTTTGTTTGGATGGCCATAGTTAGGTGTAGACTATATATGCATAATCTGTGTTAAATTGATGTTAAAAATCAGATTTAGAGCTTAAAATCGCAGGTGAGAAGATACTGTTATCGCAGGGTTTTTCTGCAAAAATCACAAAGCGCGCTTAGTGCGGTCTGGAAAAATCTCGCCTCCTCGAGGCAGTGGGTAGCGCGCTAAGCGCGGGTGGGGCGCGCTTAGCGCGACCTGGGACTGAAAAATAATATTTTATTAATTGAAAATTAGTGGAAAATTGTATAATTTATATTATGTGAATGTTGCTTTGTTGCTGTGATGTTGTGAGCATGTATTGGAGTATTATATACTTGTTTTGTTGATATTGATGCGATAATATGAAATGCATGACTAAATGATGCATAGGTGTGTCGTGGTCGTATGATGTAATGAAGTATGTTCGATAAAACGCGTGTTGATTGTTGATTGATGATGTGATGTAACAATGGTATGTCATGTATTCGCATTAGTCGTTGTTGCATGTTGTCGTTGAAGGTGCATAAACATATGCATGAGTTAAGGGATGGCGTGTGCCCATGTGGGTTGTGAGCGTTATCCGGATTCCTTAATGGAATCAATGTCGTTGTTGTTGTTGAGGTGATTGTGTGCCCAGGTGGGGTGTGAACAATCACGATTGTCGTGTGCCCATGTGGGGTGTGAGCGATTCATCGACGTCCCGACGGGGATTGTGATCATGAAACAAGGATCAAAATGGTACCACATGCATTGAGTCTAGTAGGTGTCTCATTGCATTTTCTTGATGGTTGTGTTGTAGTGTGTTTTCGAATATATATCTGTGGTAGCGTTAAGTGTGGATAGGACCAAGCAAACACTTCAACATATTCTCTAAGAAGCTCCACAATCCTTTTCTTAACATCTGACTGAAGTAGTGCCTCAATATTGACTTCTTTCTTATCATCGTTAGAACCCAGATTAACCAATTCTACTGGCTCTTCATGAGGTTGAATGGCTTTTTCCTCTTGATCAAGCAACCGAGAAATTTAATTCCTAATCTCCTCAATATCCTCTTCTTTAGCTCCAAACACAGGGAACTCAAAGTTGGGAGAGGCCATAGGGTCATTATTTTCAATGGGTTTAACAATCAATCCGCACAATGATTTATGATTTTAGAATATGAACAAGAAGTGCAAGTATTATGCAGATAAAAGTAATTATCACATTATTATTGTTTTTTGGTTTTTTATGTTACCATTTTTCAGAAATAAAGCAAAAAGGGAAAAATATAACATGGATAAACAAAATAACATTTTATTGATGATGATAAAATTTGAAACAAAGCCCTCACAAATTCACTTTCACCTTGGGCAGAGTGAAATGATTTTTGAAAGAAACAAAACCAAATTACTTTGAAATATGAATAACAGTGGGAACATCAACAACTATCCAATTATGGCAAATTTGTCCATGTGTCACGAAGTTGGGAAGTTATTCCTCTTCATCATCTTCAATGACGGCAGCAGTAGAGTGATCCTTGTTGATGAATCCGACACTGTGAAAGGCCTCATTAATACGCTTCAAATCTCTTCTAACTATACCAGGCGTAAAGCCTAAATCAGTTTTGCCCAGGTTATCAACCACATCAATAACTCGGCCCCAACCGTCAGACCGACCAGTCTCTAATATGTCAGAGCATATTTCAAAGAAGACATGGGCAACCCATTCTTCTTAACAGCTTTATCATCAATGGAAAGAGCTTGGAACGGAGTTCCAACAGTTTCGTCGACATCAACATACGAAAAGGATGAAAGATGGCTTACCAGCATCGCTTGCTCACCTCCAACAGTTACCAGCTTGTCATTCTTAACAAATTTCAATTTCTAATGAAGAGTCGAAGTCACTGCCCCAACTTCATGAATCCAGGGTCGGCCAAGCAGACAACTATAAGCAGGACGAATATCCATTACTTGAAAAGTAATCTGGAAGAAGCATGGCCCTATCTTGATTGGAAGATCAACCTCTCCGATCACAGTTTTTCGAGATCCATCAAAAGCTTTAACCACAAGCCTACTATATCTCATGGGAGAACCTTGGTACGAAAGCATCGACAAATTAGATTTTGGTAACACATTCAAAGAAGATCCTATATCAACCTACACATTGGAAAGTGCATCTTTTTTACAGTTCATAGATATGTAAAGCCAAATTTTGATTTCTCCCCTCCTCGGGTAACTCTTCATCACAGAAACTCAAATTATTGCATGCTGCGAGGTTGTCAACAATGCCATCAAATTGATTAATAATCACATCGTGCTCAACATATGCTTGTTCCAATACCTTCTGCAAAGACTCCTTATGAGCTTCATAATTCATTAATAAGGACAACACTGAAATCTTGGACGGGGTGTGCAATAGTTGATCTACCACACTGTACTCACTCTTCTTGATCAATTTCAATACCCCGTCCTCATAAGCCTTCTTATTCAAACCACTGGACTGACCGAAAGTATCAACATTACTCTCATCTTGAGGTTGTTTTCCAACAACAACATTCTCCACAGTCTTTGGAGGCTCAGAAGCAAAGACACGACCACTCCGGGTCACTCTACTAACATCAGCTATGCTTACCACAGAAGACAAAGAAGGAATGAGAACTTCCTTACCATCTTCTACCGTGGTAGCATTGTACTTATATGGAACAACCTTGTTAGATTCATAGGGTACGGGACAAGGCAATCAAATAACCAAAGGCGTAACAGCGGTCTTCCGACTATCATAAGAGATAACAACTTGTTCAGGAATATTAAAGTGTGGTATAATAACATTCACCTCATTCTGATATTCATCTCTTTTAGCAGCGACCTCAATTAAATTCTGATCCATCATCCCTTGAATATCCCTCTTCAATATCACACAACCACGCGGATTCATGGAACAGATGCAACAGGCTGCATAATCATGATCAATATCATGGTATTCACTCAAAAGCACATGCATTTCCACAAGCGATCTTCGAATCCAACAGATATCAAATTTTTTTAATGTAACAGGACATCAATAAACCATATTGACAGATGTCTTACCATGATTGGGCAACATATTCGATTGTACATTAAGATTGGTCTTCGAATGATAAAATACCACTTCTAACCAACCTTTGCACTCCCATCTTCAATGGATAACAATTCTCAGTGTCATGCCAAGCTCCTCCCGGATGGGAAGCACAATGAGCTTCTGGCTTATACCACCATGGCGAATCTTTCGGAGCAGCAGGTGGTGCACGGGTCTGAACAAGATTCTTCTTAATTAAACCAGGAAGCAAGTTTGTATAGGTCATCGGAAATGGATCAAAGCCCTTCTGAAAACGGCCTCGTTGATTGTTCTGTTGTTGAGAGCGTTGTTGAGCAGGAGCTTCCTGAACAACAGGAATTGAATTGATAACAGGCATAACCGATGCAACATGTTGCTGACATTGATTATTCTTACCATAACTCTTTCTGCGTCTTCCACGAGAAATAGCATTGGTCTCACCTTCTTTCTTCTTGGCAAGTCCTCCACCACATTTCTTAGAATGACTAGTAGAATTACCATCTTTTGACAATCGTCCTTCACGTACACCCTCTTCCAATCTCATCCCCATATTAACCATCTCAGTGAAATCACTTGGGGCACTAGCAATCATACGCTCATAATAGAAAGGACTCAGAGTCTTCAAGAAGATTTTGGTCATTTCTTTTTCTTTCAAAGGAGGATTGATCTGAGCAACAATCTTACGCCACCTCTGCGCGTACTCTTTGAATGTCTCCTTATATTTTTGAGCCATTGCTCGAAGCTGGTCACGACCTGGAGCCATATCCACATTATACTTATACGGCTTGACAAAAGTCTCACCCAAATCTTCGAAAGTGCGAATTCGAGTGATGTCGAGTCCCATATACCATTTCAAGGGTGCACCAGACAAACTGTCTTGAAAGTAGTCAATGAGAAGCTGATTATTGTCGGTATGAGTCGACATCTTGCGAGCATACATAGTCAAATGGCTCATCGGACAAGAATTACCCTTATACTTTTCAAAGTCAAAGACTTTGAACTTATGCGGGATCTTCACATTAGGAACCAAGCATAACTCATGGGCATTCTTTCCAAACAATTCTTACCCCTCAAAGATTTTATTTCTTTCTGCATTTCAGAAAATTAATCTTGAATCTCTTTCATTCTTTCGTAAGCACTAACATTTTGACTTGGAGCAGTGTGGAAAATTGGCTCTTCAAAAGGAACAGTATAAACCACAGGCTGCGGTACAAACATCATAGGCTAGACGGTAGAAACAGCAGGAACTTCAGGAGGTTGTGGTGGTGGTTGATAACCTTTAGGAACAAAGTTAATATACATGCCCCAGGGGAAGCCAGGAGGCATGGAGTGTTGAGGAACACTAGCAGGCGAGACAGAGATGGGTGTTGTAACAATCTCAGAAATAATTGTCCTTTGCACAGGAGTTGAAAGCGGAGGAGGAGGGGTGACTGATTCTGAGCAGCCGCCAATGCTTCCATCATAGCAGTGAGTCTTTCCAAAGTATCTTTCAAAGTTGTCACTTCCTCACGAAGCTCACGGTTCTCTTGTTGTAATTGATCCATCTTCTTCTTCAAATTAGGCCGAGTATTATACTGGTGTGACGACTTAGCTGAATGAAGACTTGGAAAAGGCAAGAAATAATGCAAGAGATGATGCTTAATGCTAACGTAAAATGCAAATGTTTCATTCATCTTTCAAGGATCTTTAAAATATAAATCAATTGCAAACATCGTAAAGAAATAAAACTTTTTGAAATACTGATAAACATCTCATTTTATTGAATATTGGAAAGAGCTACACTTGGAAGTTCAAGTTACAAAGGATCAAAATACAATAAGAAAAAGGTAGATCCTAAAGATCCTACAGAGCATCTAATGATGATCCAGGTTGATACTTCCTTTGGAGTTTCTTAATCTCTCTCTCATAGTTGTCATTCATGGTGGTCTTCTCTAACACGAGCTGATCCACGATACCCTTCCAAGCACCAGAAGTAGGAGGATGAGATGATGAAGTAGTAGAGGAAAATAAATCCTATACATGTCTCTTCACAGCACGTCGCTCAAGCAACTCAATCAAGTCATCTTTCTCCTTCATTTGCTTTTGCAACTCTAACTTCTCAAGGTTTAAAGCGTGAAACTTGGATTCCCAAAGATCTTTTTCTTCCTTCATTTTGGCCAAAGCATCTTGAAGAGTCTTCAAATCATCAGAAGGAATAGGTAGTGGTGTAGCAACCATTGTAGTCATGGATTTCTCAAAAGAATAAGGCATTTTGCGCTCCTTAGCTCTCTCCTTCACCCAAAGCGTATAAGGTTCCAAGGCAATGCAAGCTTGTCTCCCAAGTTGTTCTCTACCCATCCTATGAATCTTAGTCCAAGCATGAGCCATCCTTCCTCTCAAACCAATAGAGTCATTCCCATCTTGGAAAAATAAACCCTCTAAGTGAATATTTTTAGGCTTATCCTTCATCATATAACCAAGCTGCCGGCGAGCTAAACTTGGGTTGTAGTTAATTCCACCTTGTGTGCCAAGAAGAGGCACATTGGTAAATTCCCCACAACTATCAATAATCTGGACACCATCATAAACAGAAGAAGACCAAGTAATGTCAGCATGAATAAAGGACATGATCCTCTGAGACCACCTTAAACAACTCTTGTTCTCCTTGGAAGCTGATGACTATGGCAAGTGCGAAATAAACCACTTATACACCAGAGGTGTGCAACAAACAATGATACCATTCCCCTTAGAAGTCCCATGATGGATGGAGAAGTAAGTATCACCAAGTAAAGTTCGAACAGGGTTCCCAATCAAGAAAATCCTAATAACGTTAACATCCACAAAGTTGTCAATGTTAGGGAATAAGACTAGTCCGTAGATCAGCAAAGCAAATATAACCTCAAACACTAATATGCTACCAACTTTAGCAAATAAAGTGGCTTTCCCAATCAAGAACTTAGAAGTCAAACCCTTGATGCCTCCCTTAACCATAAGGTTAGCATCTATCTCAGATTTCTTCAAATGGGTGGCTACAACAATATCTTGGGTCCTAAGAACTTCCTCCAAACCAGTATAAGGAACCTTATCAGAAACTAGTATACCCAATAGATAAGCATACTCTTTCAAAGTCGGCATGAGCTGATAATCAGGAAAAGTAAAGCATCGGTAAACAGAATCATAGAATTGCACTAGGGTGTTCAGAATTCTGTCTTCAATGTTGGTAGAAAGAATAGATAGAAGTCTCTCACGATGAGATCTGAAGTCTGCACGATCAACCACCAAGGATACTAGCTTTTTCAAATCTGTAAGATTAGGAGCTTTGAAACAGTACTTCTGAGTGTTTCTCCTTCCAATATCCATGATCACAATATCTGCGATGTTTGCAAAGGAAAATCTCTAAGATCCTTGAAAACTGGTGGAAATAAAATGTCCATGAATGCATGCGTGCATGATGCAGCAACCACAAACAAGATCACACAAGGCACACGGGTTCAAGGTTCTGAGTCACGAGCATGGAGTCAAGGTTAAGAACCTCCCACAATGGTATGTACTAGGGTTTATATCCATCTGTAGAACAAGGTTCTAAAAAGTGCCCAGAGTCATAGATCCATCTTTCGGATATTATCGGTTTAAACGACTACTCGTCATCCAATAATATTCTCAAGAGAAACTCGTCTGAGTATGGTATCGCATAACAACTAATTCAAGTCTACACCTGAATAACCACTGAACCACATCCTAATAAGGCCAAGATGGGTTAAAGGTTCTACGCTCCTCAGCTTCTCTGGCTTGTAGGCCGGAAAAAGTAATTCCAAATACGACTACTCGTACGACATCAGTAATCCCAAAGGGGCCTCCACTGAGTGGGGGATCTCAAGTCAGCTTAGTAAGGACTACTCCACGTAAGTTGAACAAGACTATAACACCCTCCTATCATAAGTGAACTCAAGTCTGGGTATAGGACTTATCTCACCTCACAGATCACCAAGCACCCAAATTGAACAAGAAATAACAAACAAATCAAACAAATAAGCATAAATAAATCAAAGTAGGCTGAACCCACTAAGAACCAGAGCTCACCAGCAGAGTCTCCACTTTTCTGTAGCGGTAAAATTTGTGAGTGTAAGCTATTGATTAACTTAACTCATAAAGCAAGAGTCGCCACCACACTTTTATTTTATCCAAAAATAGGAAAGGAAAATGAGCGAACAAAACCTAAACAAAAATAAAATAAACAAAGACTGGGTAAGGGGGTTGGTTACGTTAAGGGAAGGTGTTAGCACCATAAACGTCTATAGTACTCTATAGGAACCCTTTGAAATATCTACGCTTTTTGGTTTGAAAAGGTTTGTTTGAAAATAGATTGGGGAGGTGAGAAGAGAAATATTTTTTTTATAGTTTTTGTGTTTGGAGAGACTTATCGTCTCATGCCTACGTATCCACAAAGTGCAATATAGGATCAAAACCTCGTAGTTCATGGTACAAATAACAAAAACTATTGGTTATGATTCATTTTTATCTTGAAAAGACAACCCGTCATTCTCAAGAGAGAATACTAAACTAATTACCCAAAGGTATGGAAAAGAGGCATTTGCATCACATTAAGATGGAGGATTTTCTTGGATTAAAATCAACAAGACTATCACTTCAGCATCTAAGTGGAAAATGGCCATACTTTACACAACATACCATGATTAGGAGCTTTACATCTCAACAAAGAAAATGACTCATGTCTAATTCTTTTGAAAAAGTTTAAAAGAAAAAAAGGTGCATAAAAGCATAAAAAGTTTGAATGAGTTTTTGTATTTTTTATGTCTTTTTGAAATGGTCAAAATATGATTAACATTGATTGACTTTTATTGAAGAAAACAAAGTTTGAAAATCACTTGACAAAAGTCAAGGTTTTATTATGAAAGCGGTTTTGAGTTTGAAAACAAGAAGGTTTTGAAAAAGGCAGAAGGTTTTGAAAATTTAAGAAGGGGTGGAGAAGAAGTGACTATCCTAGTGCATAAAGATAAAAGCTAAGGATAAGAGCGATCTAACCACACAAGAAAGTTCCATAGCATGCGCATTTTTCCTTTTTGATTTGGTCTTGATCAAAATAAGTCTTCAAATGAGAACTTCAAGTATCCAAAATCCAAGGTTTTCCATCACAAACTTCCAAGCATAGGTTAGGATCCTAATTCTAAGTCCAAAGTTTCATGTCCAAATGCAAAGGATAGTAACCATAGTCCAACAATTAAGAGCACAAGTCTTTTAGGGGTTTTAGCCTTTATTAATTTTTTTGAGTCCAAATAGAAAAAAGAAAAACAAAAGCACAAGATAATATGGTCCAAGTGGACAAAATGAAAATGGCGGAAGCATAAAGAATGATATGACATGATGAAATAAAGCATAAAAAAATAGAGAGATAGGGAGCTAGAAGGAATCATAGAATATAGTCATATAATATAATAGTATATACATAATAGTAGCACAAAGGCCACAGTGACATAAGCCTTCAAAAGGTAACATCGATCATTCCATCTCGCGTCTTGAACTATAATGATTAAACAATGTACTTAGATCAAGGTTAATGAAGACTTATTAGAAGATTGATAGAATCAAAGCCACTACACAACAATCTTCAAAGATTTTGAACCTAATACAAAAGATTAACCATCCTTGGGCTTACACAACCAAAAGGTTTGGGCCATAAAGATCAAGTTCCGATTCGGAGGGAGGGACAAATGTAGCGCTATGTTAAGCAATCGCCAAGTAACTTATGTAAAAGTCACCCTACTCGAGGCCGGTCAATAGTGATCTTTGTGCTAATGCATGCTAGATGAACGATATGTAGATCGTCATCCGAAAGCAATACCACACGAAAAGTCTTGATCAAGAATTCATCAAAGAAATTCTAAGATCCATAAGACTTTCATCCATCAAAAATAAAATGAAATAGAGGGAGAGGTGAAGAGAAAGACCAAATTGAATTACACTTTCAAGATCCTTTCATATTCAAGTTCAATCACCTTTTAATTGATAAGTTTAAGTGTGAAAACATATCACTAATTTAAAGCACCTCAAATGAATTCAACAATTCAATTAAAGATAGATTTGAACTAATGAATGCTTAATTACTTTAACCATATCCAAAGTCCATGAAAATTGAAGAGAAATTAATCTCAACAATGCACTTCAAGGCCAAAACAAGAAGAAAGGGGAAGAAAAAGGAGGAAAAACCAAATCAGTCCCAAAAACAAAGGAAAAACACATTCTGGACACTGGTTAATCGATTAACCATTTCATGTGTAAAAGTGTTAATCGATTAACTAGTGTAAAACTGCAATTTTGAGCGCAGAAACCAACTGTTAATCGATTAGCCAATTCGTGCTTGTTTTGGTTAATCGATTAACATTGTAAAAACGACAACAAATCAATTTGAAAATTGCAAAATCCTTGATCAATCATTTCTTGAAACACCTCATGATCAAGGATGCAATTGTGCAAGAAAAATCAAGTAAAACAACAGCAAAAACCAGCAATCGAACACAATTACAAGATCCAAAGGATCAAGTAACAAGAATCCATCAAGGATCTACATTATGGAAGATGAAATTGAAGCTTCAACAATGGTGAGAGATGAATTACCAATCCAAATCTGAAAATTCCTTCAAAATGCTCCAAGATCCAAACACTAAAGCCTTTATCTACCAGAATTGATTAAGAAAATAAGTTTAGATGAAGGTTTAGCTCAAAGCTGAACAAGATTCAATGTGAATTCTTGATAACTTTCAAGAGAAGAAAAGTGAGCTTTGAGTGAAATTTTGTGGTTAGGGAGAGAATTTGCAAGTGGTTTTTTGGCTCTCAAAAGCTTGTGAAATGAATGAAATGAGGCATCTATTTATAGAATTTAGGCTTGGAAAATTTGGTGGTTTGGAATTTGGTTTGGAATTAAAATTAGGATTGGAATTTGAATTTTAGAGGTAAAATCAAAATCAAGTGGTGATTAATGAGGGTGTATGGTGGGAATTAATTATGATGAGGTAGGGGAATTAAAATGAGGTGATCTAGAATATTCTCATGATGAAGCAAATTGAATTTGGTGCCAAAATGCTGCAGAATTTGAATTTGGCACATTTTCTCCAAAAACGCACTGGTTAATCGATTAACCATTTTCAGTGCAAAATGTGTTAATCGATTAACACAGTGAAAAAATGAGAAAATTTGCTTTTTGATGTGTTGTCTTGGCTCTGGCTCGATTCTTCTTGCTTGTCAAAGAAGGCATGGAAATAAACAAATGAACCTTGGAGTTTCTTGAATAATAATCAATTAAATCTTGGAAACTCTTGATCAGATGATTTTGAATTGTTTGCAGATCAACTTTGAATTTGTTCAGATGAATTTCATTCGAGCTGAGAGACTGATATTTGATATCCTTGATCCAAATTCTTCCTGAAAAAGTTAGTAAGGAAAAAACAAACATTTTTTTGGATTTTCCATTAATGGTTAGTAAACATAAACAAAAACAAAATCAAAACAAACAAGAGAACATGGGTGCTTGGCGATCTCATTCAATAACAAACCTTCAGAGGAGGTAAGAGAACCAAAGCTTATGATCTTGTTTGTGGTATGAGATGCAAATGACATGTCGGATCTTAGGGGTAAAAATTAAGGAATTACAGATGGGACTTGAAGGGATGGAGTGCCACGTATGCATCGAGCCACTTGCCGCATTTAATGCGTAATGATGGCTATGCTAGGGTCATGATGATGCCCCTATGCCGCGCGTGCTCGTGCACGTGCCCCTGATTCGCCTATAAATAGAGGGAGGAATTTATCATTTTCAATTTTCGCTTCTCTCTCTTCTCTTGTTGCTTGTCACCATTTTTGCCGTTCACCGTCGTACCACCGCCGCACGCGCAACAACCAAAGCTCGCCGACCACCTATTTCCTTTCCTCGACCATGTAAGTCTTCCTAACCTTTCTCTATTTTAAGTGTTTCAATTTCTGTTTCGATTAGTTTGCATGTGGTTAGGATGAAACTGGCTAGAGTATGGGTGGTTTCCAGTGAATGTTGGTGGCTAGTGGTGGTTAGGCCATCTTCTGTCACTGGCGCGGTCTTCGGATCCTTAGGAACTTAGGATTTTAGTTAATTCTAGCACCGTTGCGACAACGAGTGGGTTTTTCGCTGGTGGAATTATGTGTTTTCCGGTGTGCTCATGAGTTTTCCGGTGGATCTCCAATGGAATTCTAGGTAACGCACCGGGGAAGATCTCCCCGCGTGGGTTTGAGGGATTGCCATGGGCGTCTCCTCGCACCGTTGTTGTGCCATTTGAGTAGGGGCTTAGGTTGGGGACGTTGTCCTCGGGCCTTCGCGCACCCTTTCACTTGACTAGCGGTGGAATGGTGGATTTGACTTTGTCATCGAACTCACTTTTGTCCTCTGCTTTTCAGGTAAAGGAGATGTCTCGCGATCATAAGAACGAAGTCATGAGGGAACTTTCTGAGGAAAGCTCTTCAGAAGATAGTAGTGTTGAAGATAATTCTGCTCCCCAGAATGCCGGCAGAACATCTGCTCCTAGTAGTACCGCGGAAGATTCGGTTGTTGCTAAGCCTCAGGAGCATGCCTCCATTTTTGCTTTTCACACCCAAGATGTTTTTACGACGGTGGGAGCCGAGGGAGATTTGAGGGTTAATTTTCCTCGGGAGAATGATCGAATATGCTCGACCTACGGGGAGATGTTCCCCATGTATGAGTTTGTCTTCAAAGAGATAGGGTTGAGGCCGCCCTTTAGGGACTTTCAGGCGGCAGTTTTCAGACATCTGGATCTAGCGCCTTCCCAACTGCACCTAAACTAGATTGCTTTCATGTAGACATTCGAGCTAACATGTGAATTTTTGAAGATTGGAGCCACTCTTCCCCTCTTCTTCACAGTCTTCCATCTTCAATGCCAGGCTTCTAGGAGGCAGTTCGGATGGGTCTCCCTGAAGCAGGGGAGGAATTTGTTCAAGCCCTTCTCCGAGTCCATAAGGACGTTCAAGGATATGTATTTCATAGTTGAGCTCATGTCGGAGAGGGCCAAAGACTCCTCGTTCATTTGGGAGGTTTTGACATATGAGAACGGGGAACCCCTCATCGATGAGCAGGGCAAGGTATAGAGGCATAGGCTGCTAAAGTTCCCCTTCTATTGGAGCGAGGACCATTTTACTTGGGGAACTGATGATTACCTTGCCAATCCGCATCTACTGGAGGAGGATTATCAAGCCAGCTATGAGAAGCTGGTGGACTTTGTCAACGACTTTACCCCTACACACTGCGTGACTGGAAGTGGGGAGATCATTTATGAAGCAGACAGGGGGTCAAGGTGGAGACCCGTTATATTAATACAAAGGAGCTCCTTGAGTGTGACACTCGCGAGAAGGGTCTGGAACTTCTGGGTAACCTTTTATTTCTTAGCTTGCTCGTATTGTTATTTTCCTTGTTTACTAACGTGTGTCCATTATTTTGCAGTTAACATGTCTTCTACCCATGAGCGTATGGTGAAGAGTGCCCAAGCAATACTCAAGGTGGGCTTGAAGATCGGGAAAAGCCGCCTTAGCGAGCGAGTGGCTCCTCCACAGACGGGGTCGGGGACCTCTTCGTCTACACCAACTGCCGCCCAGACCTCCCTCGTGCCACTTACGTCAAGGTCCAATTGTCCCCGGGCGGACGAGATCCTCAACCTTACCAATAAGAGGGAAAAAAGCAAATCTGAGCTGCCTCCGTGCTTCCACAACTGGAGTTTCTTTGAAGGATCCTCTCTCGCACTCCATCAGGCGGAGTCCTTAAAGCTCAAGGAGCTGGACCGTCCGAGCAAAAGGACGATGCTTGCCCAGGATAGAGCTGAAGAAGGCCCAGGTCGCGAATACGGTTCTGGAGGAGAAACTGAAGGTCGCGGAGGAGGCAGCGAAGAAGTCTAAGGAGGAGCTGGCCAGGGCCACCGAGGAGACGAAAAAGAATTACAAGGGCGATCTGGCCAAGGTCACCGAGGAGAGGGATACCCTGGCCGCGGAGAAGAAAGCTACGAAGGACATGGTCTCATCATTAAGGACTGTCGCTGCTCCTGCTGAGGATGAAAGCGATGAGGTAAAGAGTCTGAAGACTCGATCTGAGCTTGTTGCTCGTATCAACCAGGCTAACGACGATTGTGTCGGGGTCGCCAAGGAGGCATTCAACAATGTCGTGGAGCAGTTGAGGATTGCAAACCCCGGGGTCGAACTGTCCACTGAGGGGACTGGGTTCCTCCACAGTGTGGTGGATGGCCAGATCGTTATCCCAGACTTCCTTCAATTCAGTGAGGAGTAGGAGCAGCCTGCCCACAAGGAGACTCAGCCTATGACTGACTGATTTTCCATTTTGTTGTACTTTCGCCCTGCGTGTCGTATCTTTGTAATTTATCTTTTTGTATGGGGTTTGGCCCCTTTGTGATGTAATCAGTACAATTGCGGTCCTTGTGGCCGTCTAATATTATACTATTTATTTTCGACCGTGGTGGTCGGTTATGTATGATTTTTTTTTGGTGCATGTTTTTACTTTGCTTTATTTTTGCTAAGTGTCGCACGCTGCTCGTCACTTGTGTTCGTTGTATGGACCATTCTTGTAAACGATTTTTATTATGTTTTTGGGGTTTGCTCGACATATTGGTGTTCGACAGTGAGGGGAACTGGTGGAAAGGGCATGGGTAGTTTTTGGCCAAGTGAGCGGAGCTCAGGTCGCGTTTGTGGCCTGAGTTCGCGGCGTAAACTTCCCATCGCGAGCTAGGTGTTCTGCCTCTCGTGGTACTTTGGCGACAATGGGCTCGGTCGAGGGACCGCTGTCGGGCATGGGTTTTGCTCGTTCCTGAGAAAAAGCCTGCCTCAATTTATTTTGGTATGCAGCGCTTGTACCAAGGCGCGCACTTTTGGTCGGTACATTATGCTCGTCGTGTCGACGGAGCACACAGACAGTTATGGCCTTAGCAATAATAATTTTTTAGCTTTTTGGCGTTCCATGGTCGAGCGAGTTCTTCCCCATTGAGATGTTCTAGGTAGTAGGCCCCATTCTCTGTTTTTGCTCGAACACGATAGAGTCCTTCCCAATTTGTGGCGAGTTTGCCTTCATGGGAATCTTTGTGATTTCTCCTTTGGACAAGACTGCCCACTTGGAAGTCTCTTCATATGACTTTGGGGTTATGCCTAATCGCGATTTTTTGTTTTAACGAGGCCTCGCAGATGGCTGCTCCTAATCAGACCTCTTCGACGAGATCGAGCTCCTCCCTTAGTGCCTCACTTTTGTTCTCCTTGTCCAAGGGAACTTAAGTCCACCTGGAGGGTACATGTATTTCGATAGGGATTACCGCCTCAGTTTCATATGCTAAACGGAAAGGGGTTTCCCCGATCGAAGAGTGGGGCGTAGTACGGTTGGCCCAGAGCACGCTGCGCAGCTCCTCGACCCATTTTTTCTTGGTTTCGTCCCGTCTTCATTTGAGACCTCGCAGGATTACCCTGTTGGCTGCATCGGCTTGCCTGTTCATTTTCGGGTGCTCGACAGACGCGAAGTGTTGTTTGGTGCCCAACGGGGTAACGAACTCCTGGAATTTTTTGTCCGTGAACTGTGTCCCGTTGTTGGTGACGGATGCTTGGGGAATGCCGAAGCGAGTAAGAATGTTACGTTTGTAGAAGCGGAGTATGTTGTGGGCCGTTATTTTGGCCAGAGTCTCTGCATCTATCCACTTTGTAAAGTAGTCCACGCCTACTATAAGATATTTGTTCTTATTTGACCCTATGACGAATGGTCTTAGGATATCCATGCCCCACCATGCGAAGGGCCACGGGGAGGACATTGCTTTGAGCTCATTGGGCGGTGCCAAGTGCATGTCCCCGTGATGTTGGCATTTGTCACATTTCTTCACATCCTCCTTTGCGTCATGCTGCATGGTCGGCGAATAATATCTTGCTCGTAGGGCTTTCCTGGCGAGGGATCTTCCTCCGAGATGCTGGGCGTTGATTCCTTCATGGATTTCATGCAGGACGTGGGAGACCATTTCTTCCTCAACGCATTTGAGGAGGGGATGGAGAACCTTCGCCCGTAGAGCTTATTGTTGACCAAGACGTAGAAGGAGCCTCTGCGCCTGACCATGTTTATTCTTTTGGGTCGAACGGTAGTTCGTCCTTGGCGAGGTAGTTGTAGACTGGGGTCATCCAGCAATTGCTGTCACCAATGACGTGCACGTCGAGGGTTGTGGGAGTTCTCTCAATGCTAGGTCGAGGAAGTACCTCCTGGATGACAGATTTGTTTCCCCCCTTCTTTTTCGTGCTCGTTGTTGCCTACATTTTACCTAATCAACTCTACTCTAATTGTTTTATAATATGTTTCTTTTGAATAATAGGGCAAAGGTGTCACATGCAAGTATACATGCTTGGTAATGTAGCAAGTGATAAAATAAAGGTCGAACCCACAGGGAAGTGTAAAGTATTTGAACTACTAATATTAACTTTCTTTGTTTAAGAAAAGTATGAGCAAGGTAACAGAAATATGAGAATAAGGAACAAGAGCACACACAAACAACTAAAATAACTTAAAACTAAAAGGAGTTAAAAATATCAGAGAGAATAGTTGATGAGCTAAATCCATTAGTATATAATGCTTGAAATGTCTTTATGATGTGAAATGTCGTGCCTCAAAAGGTCAGAACGTGATCTAGGGGTGTATCTCTACAACATCAAAAACATGTATAACTAGGGCAAGGGAACAAATCTCTAAGTCTCACTTGTAACCCTAAAATACGTCTGGTTTTAACTCTGATAAGTCTTTGTGGTCTCAACTTCTTATTTCTAAGCAAGTTGAATTAAGTGAATATCTCTATCCTTCTTTACTAACCACTTTTGTTATGAAATCCACTTGTTTATTGGATCTCTCTCAACAACAAGCTTGTACTTTTTTCCTAGTTGATCACTCTAAGAACCAAGTTTATAGCATAAAAACACATAACAAAATAAGACACTAGCCAACACATCATATCAACATAAAAAACACTTTTATACTAACTTCATAAGTCTCATCAAACAAAGATTTAGCTCATAGTGAGCTGAGTACAAACTACTGGAATGAAATTAGGAGGGAACATCTTCTTACAAGGTGTAGTAAAGAAATTCAACCTACTAATAACTTGGAGATCTCTTGCGTTGGATAAACAACAACAGCTCTCTTCAGTCACGACAGTTCTTAGCAGAGTGTACAGGTCTGGAGAGAAAAAGAATACTCTCTACTAATACTTAAACTCTATAAATGAGAATACTAAAAACACTAAAAATAAAATATTGTTGTGTGTGGAATTTCTTGTCTCTCGCTTTCAATGCACAAGCTCTCTTTAAATAGTGATGAGTGAAAGTGGTGGTTCCTCCTTTCTTGGATCGTGGGTCTCTTGAGGAAAATAAGGTTAGCCCCAAATCAAATCCTTCATGTGGGACAGTTGTCCATCAATCTTTCCTTTGCAAGTAATCTGGTACAGATGTTTGTGGAAGACATATTTGCTTTTAGCAGGCGGCTGGAGCAGGCTGGTGGAGCAGAGCAGACGGCTGGTGCTACAGAGCGGACGGCTGGTGATGTTGGTGCTGGGCGTCCTCTGCTGAGTGGTCCCCACCGTACTACCTTTTATCCTCTAGCTTGCTTGATCTTATCCCTTCCTTTTGCTCCATCTCTCTTCATAGTGCTGCCACGTGAGCCCTAGTCATTCATGGTTTTTTTATCATTAATTCTCCAAATCTCTTGGTGAAATGGCTGATTAAACCATCAATCATCCAAATAGCTCCTAATGCTGCTCCAGACTCTGGCAACTGGGGTCATGCCTCTTCTCATCATCATCTATCTTCCTTTTAAAGCACAAACACAATGAAAACGTAAAAGAAACACATAAAGTGCTTAAAGCTTTAATAGTGCAAAAACATCTTAAAATCATGCTGTAAAAATGAAATCATGAACTAGAATTGTCACAAAAATTGGTTAAGAGTAACACACTAAAATAGTGTTATCACTCCCCCAAACTTGAATGATCGCCTGTCCTCAGGTGATGTGACAGCGGAAGACATAGGGAAGTGTAATTGGTTCTCAACAGCTTCAGTCAGGCTTTAGCAGAGTAATGAGGTTTCATGCTTTGGAAAGGTAAAGAAGCGGTATTGGTGCGAGTTACTCAGTTTTGAAATTGTCCCAAAGTTTTGCTATCCCAAAGGGGAACTGATGTCTCATGTCACGACCTTACTCTTCCAGAAAACAAGCCACAATTCCCTCCTTTTGATCTTTCTTTGTGTACTTTCTTGAGTGGGGTCTATTCTTTTGGTTTCACTAGGGAATTTTGTCCTGATTCTCATTTGATATTTTTGACTAACACATATGGGATCACACTTCTTTCACTTATTTGTTTTCTTTTCATTTTTTTTTTTGGGGCAACAAGTCTCATCTCAGAATCTTCTCATGCGAGTTCAACTATTTTTTATGATGAGGACGCTTGTTGTTCCTCCAGTTTCGGGCACAAGAACTTTATTGGTGGTCTTTGCCATCTCTTTGCACACTTTTGTGTGTCTTTGTGTGAAGTGTGTCCCTTATGTGGTCGTCTCAATCATTGTTTAAATCTTCTTGTCCTTCCCTTTGTGATTCCTAGGATTTCAATCTTTCCCTTGATTTTCACACTTTAGTTTCTTTTGGAAAAAATTTTCAGGCTGGTTTAAGAGACTAGTGCCGTCGTGACTGAAAACATCACTCTCCTCTTGTCAAACTCAGTTGGTGAAACTCCCACACCTTGCTTCCCTAACACCTAACAACTTCATAACCCTTGCACCCAGAAATTAAAAGTTTTCGCTCCTGACTTAGTTAGATCTCCACATTCCCTGGTTCTTCCTTATTCTAGACTATGATTCTCACTATTTTCACACCATTTTAACATGAAATAAATAATCACCAAAAAGTGCCATGCACATCATTCAAACAAAACATCAAACTGCAGGTCAATATGTTCTGGGAGCGCTACAACATTCCTGCAAGAAAATTAAAAACATTTGGCTCAAAACATGGCCAACCAAACACAATATCCAAACTTAGACATAAAACATCAGTCATAGGCAGAAACATCAGTAAAAGACAGAAACAGGGTTAGATTAAGTGAAAATAGGCTGAGTACTGATGCCCTCCCCCAAACTTAGTAAGGACAGTGTCCTCAATGTTTAGCAATGAGAGGAGGCAAGTCAGTGCTCGCCTATTTACACTTTTACCAATTTAGGCCCTTAGTCTGGAGCTTTTCCTTGGAGCCTGCAGAGGTTGCTTCTTCTTTTTCTTCTTGGTCCCCTGCACTCCTGGGTCTTTGTCATTTCCCTCTTTAGCTGTAGCAGCAGCAACCTTCTTCCCAGCAGTCTTCTCAAGACTCTTTTCCTTGTGTTGTGGCTGTTCTCCCCCTTCCTTTGACTGCTCCGCCGGGACATTGTCTTCTTTAACTGCTTCTAGTTCCACGACAGGGAGAGGTTCTGGCTCAGTTCCTGTTTTTTCTGCTTGATCACTATCAGCTTCGTCGTCTTCTTTTGCAGCTTCCTCTTTCTCAGTTTCTGTAGAGGAGTAATATCTCCTTATTCCTTCCAAATCCTTCTCCTCAGCCCCTCCTTCGGATTGTGCCTCCTCAACATTCTCCTTTTTCTTACATCCTTCTTCCTCCTCAGTAGCTTCCCCCTTGTTCAAGTCCTCAACATCTTTTTCTGCTTCTAATAACATGGTTTCTAATACTTCATCCTTCTCTGTTCCTTCTTCCTCCTGGTCTGATTTATTTAGGTCAAATTTGTTGGTGTTTGTCATATGGCTGGCATGCGGTGTCATGGATACAACCGGCTCCTTCTTCTTCCACTCAGCCTTGAGCTTCTTCTTTGGTGTTTCCACCATTTCTGGAGGTGGAGACAGATAAGCCTTTCTCAGCTTTTTCTTCTTCTTCACCTGGCTTTGACTGGTGTCTACTGACACACCCTTGCTAGTCTCACCAACATCTTTTTTCTTTTCCTCTTTTTCCTTCTTCTTCTTCTTCTTTCCCTTCTCTTTTTTCATAGATTTCTTTTCTCCTTCAGCAGCAACCATTGGTTCCATTTTTCCCAAGATATGGTCTGGAAACTCTGGAGCCTTCAACACATGAGATGGGGTTTGCATAGTCCACATTGATTCCAACCACTGTGTCTTGGCTTTTTGGTAGGCGAAAAATGCCTGTTGATACCTACGCATCTGCTTCAACATTTCTAATGCAGGGTCTGGCTGCTCTTCGGTTGCATATGAGGTTTGACTAGTAGCTGCTCTTTTATTTACTCCTTTAGGCTTCATAAGTGTCATGATGAGTGTCTTGTCCAACGGCTGTTGAGGGGCTCCAAAATTGTCTGAGTCATACTTAGACACACCATGTCTTCGGCACAGAGTTGTGATTAAACACGGGAAGAAGAGCATTCCTTCCTTTTCCTTTGAACATGCATGGATTTCCTGCACTATTATTTTTCCTACATTGATGGGTCTTAAGCCGGTGATACAGTGTAAGAGTACCAAGTTAGCCCTAGAAACCGTCTCATTGTGAGCGGTTGGCTTGATGGAATGTTTTAAGAATTGTTACCAAACTTTTATCTCCTGCTTGAGGTCCATCCTCTTCACGGCTTTGTCCACCCATTTTGCTCCCGGTACACACAATAACTCCAGATACACGTCATACGCATCTTCCTGAGATTGTAACACCAAGTTTTGGTAGTCGTCTTCAGCAGCATCCAGTTTCAAGTAATAGTGTATATTTCCTTCGTTGTACACAACCTTTGTACCTCTGATGATCACCTCCAACCATTTGTGACCGGGATCAGTGAGGTTAGCATAGAACTCCTTTACTAGGTTGGCGTTGTAAGCACCAGGTTGTTTACACAAAAGCTCCCATTTCAACTTCAATATTGTGGTTCCAATGCCTCCTGGTAGTCCCAGACCTTCCTCAGTAGAATCCATAACAAAACCACGCTCAGAAAAAAGATTCATCTTGCTAAAATACTCCGTAAAACGTCTGTGAGCTTCCACATTCATGAAGGTTTCATCTTCGTCCTAGCTAGAGATATCAATGGTGGGGTTGGTGTTTTTTGTGGCAGTGGTTTTGTAACGGCGGCCGGTTTGGTCACGATTCATTTTTCTGAAGTGAAAGAAGTAGTTATTTAGGGTTTCAGAGAAAAATGGTTGAATGAAAATGAAGAGGTCTTTGTCGGACTGTTTGGGTATAGGAAAAAGTGGGGGAGTTGTAAGGATGGTTGCAAAAAGTTTTAAGAAAATATTAAAAACAAAACGTTTCTTTGAAGTGGAGAGAGAAATTTTTCTATTTTGGTGTTTCGTAGGGCAAGGAGTGAAAACCCTAGGGCTGACACTTGAAAAGACACATTTAATTGGGGTTGCGTGTTTAGGTGGCTGAGGTGTCTGACGTGGCAGACTTAGCCATCATAACTCTGGTCCTTCACTCCGTCCAATGTGCTTTATCCCTATGTTATGCTTTCTTTCTCTCTCTTATTTCCAAGATGAACGGTTCAAATTCTTTTCTGATTATTCAAGAGAAAATAATCAATGCCAACTCAGCTTGATCATTAATCTCCTTGGACTTAGGAAAATTTTTGCTTCCTTCAGTTTTTGTCATTCCTCCCCTTCCACTGTTCATGCGTCTGTTGCTGGCATGTCTGGTCTTGTCATGTGCTGACACTAGTAGAACATATCATGATCCTGTACAAAGTAAGAGAAAAAAAATTGCATGAAGCTAGGCTGCCTCCCAGTAGCGCTATTTTAAGGTCTTATCGCCTGACCAACACAAAAATCCATTAATCAATAAAATGGAGAGCATCCCTTGTGTTACATGAGGACTCTCCATGATAAGCCTTGACCCTTTGGCCGTTGACCTTAAATTTCTCCCCATTCTTCTCATTTAACAATTCCACTGCACCATGGGGGGAAATCTCCTCTAAGATAAAGGGTCCAGACCATCTAGATTTCAATTTCCCAGGGAATAACTTCAGCCTTGAGTTAAAAAGTAAAACTTTTTGGCCTTTCACTAATTCCCTCTTCTGGCATTTCTTGTCATGCCACCTCTTGGTCTTTTCCTTATACAATTCAGCATTCTCGTATGAGAACAGCCTATGCTTATCTAACTCTTTTAATTGGAGCATTCTAGCTTGGCCAGCACTTTGAATATTAAAATTTAATTGCTTCACAACCCAAAATGCCTTGTGTTCCAATTCAATGGGTAGATGACAAGCTTTCCCATAGACAAGTCTATATGGAGACATGTCTAGAGGGGTTTTACAGGCAGTCCTATATGCCCATAGTGCTTCGTCCAAATGATTGGACCAATCCTTCCTTGTTGGATTAACAACCTTTTCCAAGATTCTTTTAATTTCTCTATTAGACAACTCCACTTGTCCACTAGTTTGGGGATGGTAGGCTGTAGCAACTTTGCGATTAATCCCATATTTTGCCATTAGGTTTTCAAAAAGTTTATTGAAAAAATGAGATCCACCATCGCTGATGATAGCTCTAGGCGTGCCATGTCGTGTCAAGATGTTCTTGAGCAAGAACTTAGTCATAACCTTGGCATCATTGGATGGTGTTGCTACTGCCTCAATCCACTTGGACACGTAGTCCACAGCCACAAGAATGTAAAGATTTCTAAAAGAGGGAGGAAATGGTCCCATGAAATCAATGCCCCATACATCAAAAACTTCTACTTCAAGAATACTAGTTAGTGGCATCTCTTGTCTCATGGACACATTTGCAACCCTTTGGCATCTATCACATCTCTTAGTAAATTCATGAGCATCTTTAAAAATAGAGGGCCAGAAATAACCTGATTGCAGCACCTTGGCTGCAGTTCTTACTCCTCCAAAATGTCCACCATATGGGGCTTTGTGACATGCTGATAAGATATGGCGAGCCTCCTCATAGTCAACACATCTTCTTAGTAACTGATCTGCACACTTCTTGTATAGGTATGGATCATCCCAGAAATAGCTCTTTACAGTGTGAAAGAACCTCTTTCTCTGTTGGTAGTAGAATTCTGGTGGCACAACCCTACTGACTAAGTAATTCACAATGTCAGCGTACCAAGGAGTCATGCCATCAGTAATCACCAACAGCTTCTCATCCGGAAAACTTTCCTTAATCTCTCCACTGTTTTGAGGTTGGACTTCTTCAGGGAGTCTTGAGAGATGATCAGCAACTGAGTTCTCTACTCCCTTTTTGTCTCTTATTTCCAGGTCAAACTCTTGTAGAAGGAGCACCCACCGTATAAGCCGTGGCTTTGCATCTTTTTTGGCAATCAAATATTTAATTGCAGCATGGTCCGTATACACAATGACCTTAGTTCCTACCAAGTAAGGTCTGAACTTATCAAAAGCAAAAACTACTGCCAGCAGCTCTTTCTCCGTGGTTGTGTAGTTGATTTGTGCTTCTATCAAAGTTCTACTTGCATAGTAAATAGTATGAAACACTTTGCTATGCCTTTGGCCTAAAACAACGCCAATGGTAAAATCACTAGCATCACACATCAACTCAAATGGCTTGGACCAATCTGGAACTTTGACTACAGGTGCAGAAATGAGGGCCTTCTTCAAAAGATTGAAAGATTCAAGGCACTATTTACTGAAGACGAAAGGCGTGTCATGCTGCAGCACCTGACACAGTGGTTTAGAAATTTTTGAAAAATCTTTTATAAACCTTCTATAAAATCCAGCATGCCCCAAGAAACTCCTAATGCCCTTGATATTTACTGGTGGAGGTAGTTTTTCAATTACCTCCACCTTTGCTTGATCTACCTCCAACCCTTCTTTAGAAATTCTATGACCAAGAACAATTCCTTCTTTTACCATAAAATGGCATTTTTCCCAATTGAGGACTAAGTTGTTCTCTACACACCTGATCAGTACCAGTTCCAAATTCTTTAGGCAATCTTGAAATGATTCTCCAAAAACTGAAAAATCATCCATGAACACCTCCATGGAATTTTCTATGATATCCGAGAAAATAGCCATCATGCAACGTTGGAAAGTGGCTGGTGCATTGCACAGTCCAAACGTCATTCTTCTTAAAGCAAAGGTGCCATAAGGGCATGTGAATGTCATTTTGTCTTGATCTTCCGGGGCTATGGCAATTTGGTTGTAACCCGAATATCCATCTAAGAAGCAATAATACTCCTTTTCAGCCAGCCTATCCAGCATCTGGTCAATAAAAGGCAAGGGAAAATGGTCCTTCGTTGTTGCCTTGTTCAGCTTCCTATAATCCATGGAAATTCTCCAACCAGAAACTGTTCTAGTAGGAATGAGCTCATTCTTCTCGTTGACTATTACTGTCATGCCTCCCTTCTTCGGTACGCACTGAATTGGACTTACCCACACATTATCTGAGATAGGGTAGATAATTCCTGTGTCTAACCACTTGATAACCTCCTTTTTTACAACCTCCTTCATGACGGGGTTCAGCCTTCGTTGGCTCTCAATGCTATTCTTGGCATTTTCTTCCAATAGAATTTTGTACATGCATACTACTGGGCTAATTCCCTTAATATCAGAAATCTGCCATGCAATTGCCTTCTTATGTCTTTTCAGTAGTGAAATCAGTTGCTCTTTTTGCTCTTCTTGCGGACCTGTAGCTATGATGACTGACAGCTTCTGTCCTGCCTCCAGATATGCATATTGTAAATGCTCCGGAAGTTGTTTAAGCTCCAATTCAGGGGGTTCTTCAATGGAAGTTAGCTACTGTTTATGAGCAACAGTGGTGGATTCTATCACTTCCACATACTCTTCCTCTTACTTTGGCATTGGACCATAAATGACTCAATCTTTTAGTCCTTCGTCTTCCACTTTTCCTAACTCAATTTTCAACACATCATTAGCCTTAAGAAGGTTCTTATGAAATAAACCTTCCCAACTAGATATCATAGAACACTCAGCCATCTCCTCTTCTGGGTATTGCAAAGCATTAAGTATGTTGAACACTACTTGCTGCCCATTCACCCTCATGGTGAGTTCTCCTTTTTCAACATTAATTAAGGTTCTACCCGTTGCTAGGAATGGCCTTCCCAACAAAATGGGTGTCTCCTCATCAGCTTCAAAATCCATAATGATAAAGTCAGCTGGGAAGACAAACTTGTCAACCCTCACCAACACATCCTCAATCTTCCCTTGTGGGTAGCAAATACTCCTATCAGCCAGCTGCAGGGTGATGGTTGTAGGCCTGGCAGCACCTATCCCTAGCTTCTTGAATATGGAGAGAGGCATGAGATTAATGCTGGCCCCTAAGTCACATAGTGCCTTTCCACAAAAGGTGTCTCCAATGGTGCATGGAATAGTGAAACTTCCAGGATCCTTCAACTTGGGAGGGAGTTTGCCTTGAACTAATTGACTACATTCTTGTATAAGTGCAACCGTAGCAAACTCTCCCACCCTTTTACGTTTGGTAAGCACATCCTTCATGAATTTTGAATAATTTGAAATTTGTTGAATGGCTTCAATCAAGGGTATGTTGATGTGAAGCTGCTTCAAGATCTCCATGAACTTTGAAAATTGTTTCTCTTCTTTTGCTTTTTTGATTCTTTGTGGAAAACGGGGTGGTGGTCTTTCTTGTACAAGGTTTTGCTTCTTCTTGGCTTCAGTGATGACTCTTTGATCTTCTGGAGGAAGGTATTCTTCAGTGAGTACAGTATCTTGGTTCTTTTTTTGTTTGGATGAAGAAGGTTCTCCATCATTGTCTTTTGCTCCAGTACTGTCTGGCTTAGACACAGCTGTACTTGACTCCTTGTTCTTTGTAATTGTTTCGTCAACTTCCTTGCCACTTCTTAACTTAAGAGCTTCGCAAGTCTCAACATTCTTCACTCCAGTTTGTGTGCTAGGAGTCTCAGTAGAGCTGGGAAGATTTCCCAAGTTTCTTGAACTTAGAGCCGTAGCAATTTGGCCCATTTGGTTCTCCAAGTTTTTGATACTTACTCCTTGTGCTTGAAATTGATTCTTTGCTTCTTGAATAAAGGACTTGAGCATATTCTCCAGATGGTTGTTTCCCTGGTTAACCCCAGCATAGTTAGGGTTAGAAAATCCTGGTGGAACTTGAGGTGTGGTTGCTTGCGGTTTAGGTTGATTTTGATTGTTACTCCAAGAAAAATTAGGATGATTGCGCCATCCTGGGTTGTAAGTGTTGCTGTAGGGATTGTTGTATCTGCTGTTGTTGTTGGGATTGCCAACATAGTTAACTGAAACGGGATTGGCAGAACATTCTTCAAATAGATGTGGTCCTCCACAGTAAACACAGGCGACCTCAGAAGCGTCAGTAACCACCTTAACATGGTCAGGTTTTGGCACTTCAGGATTTATCAAATTCTTTATCATTTGGTGGATTTGAGCCACTTGAGCAGCAAGAGTTGTGGTCTCAGTGACTTCATGAACTCCAACAGGCTTCTTTTGAGTTGAACTTGAAGTGGCCCTTGTGACTGGCCATTGATAAGTGTTAGCCGTAATGCTTTCAATCAACTTGTAACCATCGTCATAGGATTTAGACAATAGAGCTCCACCACTGGATGCATCTAACATATTTCTTGAGGATGGAATTAATCCATTATAGAAGGTCTCAAGTTGTATGCAGATGGGAATCCCATGATGTGGACATTGTCTCAACAGCTCCTTAAATCTTTCCCATGCGTCAAACAATGTCTCGTCATCTCCTTGCCTAAATGATGTGATTTCATTTCTCATTTTTGCATTTTTGGAAGGAGGAAAATATTTGGCCAGAAACGTTTCTGCCAAGGCATTCCATGTAGTAATGGAATTTGGTTCCAAAGAATTAAGCTTGCTCTTGGCTCGATCCCTTAGAGAATATGGAAACAACCTTAACCTAAAGGTATCCACAGGCACATCAAGGATCTTGAAGTTGTCAGCAACATCCAGAAATTGTTTTAAGTGCAAATGAGGATCTTCATGAGGAGAGCCTGAATACTAACCAGCAGCTTGCAACATCTGGAACATCATAGGCTTGAACTCGAACTGTGGTGCTGTGATAGATGGCCTAGTAATGCCCGTATTCATAGCATTTGGGTCTAACACAGCATAATCCCTGATGCTACGCGCTCGGTCATTTGCAATGCCAATGATATCTGGCTCTGCCATGGTTGTCTCTTGTAATGATTCGTCTGAAGACGATGATGAACTTTCCTCTTCTGTATCCTCTTCGTACACTACTACTTCAGGCTCAGCCACAGCTGAAGTTGAAGAATCTCCAGATATTTGCTGAGTACGCACAAATCTTTTTCGTGCCTTGAGTATTCTTTCAGGTTCAGGATAACCACTATGAACTGGTTGTAACGACCTGCGCATGTGAGAGCTTAAGCCTGTCGTATCACCAAATCACAGCAAACATTAAAAGCTCAAATACAGTCTTAAACAAAAATAAATATAGTTTTTCAAACTTTTTCACTTCCCCGGCAATGGCGCCAAAAACTTGTTGCCTACTTTTTACCTAATCAACTCTACTCTGATTGTTTTATAATATGTTTCTTTTGAATAATAGGGCAAAGGTGTCACATGCAAGTATACATGCTTGGTAATGTAGCAAGTGATAAAATAAAGGACGAACCCACAGGGAAGTGTAAAGTATTTGAACTACTAATATTAACTTTCTTTGTTTAAGAAAAGTATGAGCAAGGTAACAGAAATATGAGAATAAGGAACAAGAGCACACACAAACAACTAAAATAACTTAAAACTAAAAGGAGTTAAAAATATCAGAGAGAATAGTTGATGAGCTAAATCCATTAGTATATAATGCTTGAAATGTCTTTATGATGTGAAGTGTCGTGCCTCAAAAGGTCAGAACGTGATCTAGGGGTGTATCTCTACAACATCAAAAACATGTATAACTAGGGCAAGGGAACAAATCTCTAAGTCTCACTTGTAACCCTAAAATACATTTGGTTTTAATTCTGATAAGTCTTTGTGGTCTCAACTTCTTATTTCTAAGCAAGTTGAATTAAGTGAATATCTCTATCCTACTTTACTAACCACTTTTGTTATGAAATACACTTGTTTATTGGATCTCTCTCAACAACAAGCTTGTACTTTTTTCCTAGTTGATCACTCTAACAACAACACATAACAAAATAAGACACTAGCCAACACATCATATCAACATAAAAAACACTTTTATACTAACTTCATTAGACTCATCAAACAAAGATTTAGCTCATAGTGAGCTGAGTACAAACTACTGGAATGAAATTAGGAGGGAACATCTTCTTACAAGGTGTAGTAAAAAATGCAACCTACTAATAACTTGGAGATCTCTTAAGTTGGATAAACAACAACAGCTCTCTTCAGTCACGACAGTTCTCAGCAGAGTGTACAGGTCTGGAGAGAAAAAGAATACTCTCAACTAATACTTAAACTCTAGAAATGAGAATACTAAAAACACTGAAAATAAAATATTGTTGTGTGTGGAAGTTCTTTTCTCTCGCTTTCAATGCACAAGCTCTCTTTAAATAGTGATGAGTGGAAGTGGTGGTTCCTCCTTTCTTGGATCGTGGGTCTCTTGAGGAAAATAAGGTTAGGCCCAAATCAAATCCTTCATGTGGGACAGTTGTCCGTCAATCCTTCCTTTGCAAGTAATCTGGTACAGATGTTGGTGGGAGACACATTTGCTTTTAGCAGGCGGCTGGAGCAGGCTGGTGGAGCAGAGCATACGGCTTGGGCTACCGAGCAGACGGCTGATGCTGCAGAGCAGACGACTGGTGATGCTGGTGCTGGGCGTCCTCTGCTGAGTGGTCCCCACCGTACTACCTTTTGTCCTCTAGCTTACTTGATCTTATCCCTTCCTTTTGCTCCATCGCTCTTCATAGTGTTGTCACGTGAGCCCTAGTCATTCATGGTTTTTTTATCATTAATTCTCCAAATCTCTTGGTGAAATGGCTGATTAAACCATCAGTCATCCAAATAGCTCCTAATTCTGCTCTAGACTCTAGCAACTGGGGTCATGCCTCTTCTCATCATCATCTATCTTCCTTTTAAAGCACAAACACAATGAAAACGTAAAAGAAACACATAAAGTGCTTAATGCTTTAATAGTGCAAAAACATCTTAAAATCATGCTGTAAAAATGAAATCATGAACTAGAATTGTCTCAAAAATTGGTTAAGAGTAACACACTAAAATAGTGTTATCACTCGCCAGATTTGATAGGACATATGCCCGGACATTGTGTTCGCGGGGAACGTGCTTTACCTCTATCGATGTGAACTTCGTCATCATTTCCATAACCAAGGTCAGGGATTCGGATAGGTTGTCGTTCTTGGCCTGGTACTCTCCCCGAACCTGGAGGGTCACGAGTTAAGAATATGTGCAGATAACGACTTCCTTGGCTCCCAGGTCTTCGGCGAGGTGTTGACCTGCGAGGAAGGCCTCATACTCTGCCTGATTATTGGAAATGGGGAAATATAGGGTAAGCGAGACCTCGACGAGGATACCTTCCTCGTTTTCCAAGATAATGCCTGCGCTGCTCCCTGTCGAGTTGGATGCTCCGTCGACGAAGATTGTCCACCTGCGAGCCCCGCAAGTCGGGGAGTCGGGCAAGGACATATCCGCCACGAAGTCGACTAGCGCCTGAGCTTTGAGGGCTTTTCTAATTTCGTACTGGATGTCGAACTCAGAGAGTTCTAGCGACCACTTGAGCATTCTACCGGCCATGTTTGGGCGGTCCAACAGTTGCCTCACGGGTGGGTTCGTGCGCACCATAATTGTATGGGCTAAAAGTTGTCCCTCAGCCTCCCTGCAGCGTTGATGAGGGCCAGGGCCAATTTTTCAATCTGTCGGTATCTAATTTCTGGTCCTTGCAGCACCTTGCTCTTGAAGTATATGGGCTTCTGTCCATCAGGGGTTTCACGAATGAGGGCGATAGAGAGATAGAGATAGAGGGTCTCCCCTTTATCTGGCTGGGAGAGGACCGATGGTTCTGATAGTGCTTGTTTTAGGTGGAGGAGGGCTTTGTCGCATTCCTCTGTCCACTCAAAAGCTTCCTCCTTGCGGAGGAGTTTGAAAAAGGGGAGCGCGTGCTGAGCAGATTTTGCCACGAAACAGGATAACGAGGCGAGCATCCCGTTTAGGGATTGGATGGATTTCTTCGAGTTCGGCATAGGGGATTCATAGAAGGCCCTGCATTTGTCGGAGTTGGCTTTAATTCCCCGTTCTATTTGGTAGAAACCGAGGCACTTGCCTGCCCGTAGCCCGAACGTGCACTTCTCTAGATTGAAGCGCATCCTGTATTTCCTGGCCTACATGAAGACCTTCTTCAGATGAAGCGTATGGTTGGATTCCTCGTGGGATTTCACGATCATGTCATCCATGTAAACTTTGAGCATATCCCTCATTTCTCCTCGGAGGACTTTGTTCATCATTCTTTGGTAGGTAGCGCCAACGTTTTTCAAGCCGAAGGGCATTACGTTGTAGTAATAGTTGCTCGACTCGATCATGAAAGTTGTGTACCTTTTATCGCTTTTGGCCATGGGTATTTGGTTATAGCCTAAATACACGTCTATGTTGGGGAGGGGATATGCGTCTTTAGGGCAGGCCCTATTAAGATCGGTATAGTCAACACACATGCGCCATTTCAAATTTGATTTCCTTACAAGTACAACATTGGACAGCCAAGAAATGTACGTAGCCTCCGAAATGAAATATGCCACTAGGAGGTCTTTTACAGCTTGTTCGGCAGCCTCCGTTTTCTCCGGAGACTGCTTTCGCCTACGTTGAGATACTACCCTAGCGGCGGGGTCGATGCTGAGATGGTGGAAGGCCACCTCAGGATCTAGCTCGGGTTTCTCTGAGGTGCTCTATGCGAACAGATCTACATTCTCCCGGAGACAGGCTTTCAGCTACTTCCTCGCTAGGTCGGGGAGGCCGGTCCTAATCTTCACTCCTTTCTGGGGGTCATCTCCGAGCAGCACTAGTTCTAACTCGCCATCCAGGATTGGTCGCATCGGATGGGAGGTCTCGCCGCTGCTGGTCGATGTGGAAGGGCTGCTCGAGCTCGGCTGGATTTCCTTCCCCTACCTTTTCTGGTCCCTCTGGTCGTCCGCGGAATGTCGAGGTCCATGGAGTCGACGCGGGGCAGTGGCTTCGCCTCTTCGGAGCTGCAGGGCAGAGTAGGCTTCCTGGGAGTCTTTGGATTGACGGCAATTGTGTTCAGCCCTTTTGAGGTTTCCTCAATACATCTTCTCGCTGCTTCGATGTCTCCGTGCAGGGTGGCAACGAGCCCCTTGGAAGTGTAATATTTCATCTTTAGGTGCATGGTTGAGGGAACAACTACCAATTCGTTCAGAGTTGGCCTTCTGAAGATGAATTCGTAGAGGGATGGGCAGTCAATGACCAGGAACTGGACTTTGATCGACCTGGCCGTTTCTGCTACCCCGAAAGTGATGATTAGATCCACGTACCCCCACGGGCTCGTGACTGACTCGTTAAACCCTTGTAGGTCAGAGCCTACGTAGGGCGTGAGGTGTGTCTCTTCCAGTTGAAGGGTGGAGAATAGCTAGGAATACATGATGTCGGCCGAACTGCCTTGATCGACAAGGATTCGTCGAATGTCAAAGTTGGTCATTTGTGCTCTTACGAGCAGAGGAATGCTAGAGTTGGGAGCTCCGCCGAGGAGTTCCTCGCGGTAGAAGGTGATGGGAACCGACTCTCTCCGGACCTTATCAAGTGTAGTACTCTGGTTCGAGCTTGTGTTAATGAGATGCTCGAACTTCCTCTTGATGGATCCCATGGTAACCTTGTTGAATTCCCCTCCCGAGATGACCATGGAAGAAGGGAAGGTCTCTCATGGGCTATGCACAACGAAGTAAGGAGGGATGTTGAGCCTCTCGGGGACGTAGAAGTCTTCAGGCCGTGAGATGCTCATGGCGACCTGAAGACCGTTCTCGTCTGAGGAAGGCACCTCCTCTTCAACCTTTTTCGACTCCTAGGCATCCTGCCGATGAGCGTCCTTCTTCTTGTGAATTATTTCATGTGCCCGTCCCTGATCAAGATCTCAATGGCATCCTTCAGATAGATGCAGTCGTCGGTCATATGGCTGTGGCTCTTGTGGAACCGGCAATACTTTGTCTTGTCAGTGTTCAGCTTGGTCGGTATTGTAGCGGAAAAATCGTGAGTGTAAGCTATTGATTAACGTAACTCATAAAGCAAGAGTCGCCATCACACTTTTATTTTATCCAAAAAGGAAAGGAAAAAGAGCGAACAAAACCTACACAAGCTCTAAAACCAGAACGAGTGCACAGAGACTGGGTAAGGGGTTGGTTACGTTAAGTGAAGGTGTTAGCACCCAAAACGTCTATAGTACTCTATAGGAACCCTTTGAAATATCTAAGCTTTTGATCTGAAAAGGTTTGTTTAAAAAGAAATTGAGGAGATGAGAAGGGAAATTGTTTTTAAGATTTTTGTGTTTGGAGAGACTTGTCGTCTCATGCATACGTACCCTAGAAGTGCAATGTAGGATTAAAACCCCGTAGTTCGTGGTACAAAGAATGAAATTTGTTTGTTTTGATTATTTTTAAATGTAAAGACAAGTCGTCATTTCCAAGCGAATAATTCCATTTAAAGAAATGAATCATGTCTAAACTTATGAAAAAGTTAAAGGAAAAGTGCACATGGGCACAAATGGAGAGTTTGATGAGTTTGATGTTTTTTAAAGTCTTTTGAAAAAGGTGTCAATATGCTTATGTAGTTTAGCATTTGTTAAGAAATGAAAAGAAAAGGGTAAAATCACTTGACAAAGTCAAGGTTTGATTATGAAAGAGGTGATAGTTTGAAATCAAGAAAGTTTTGAAAAAGGGAGAGAGTTTTGAAAATTGAAGAATGGGAAGGAGAAGAAGTGACTATCCTAAAGCATAAAGTAAAAGCTAAGGATAAGAAAGATCTAACCACAAACGTGGCTATTTTCACCATAAACCAAGCAAAAGCACAAGTCTTCGAACCATAATTCCAAAGCAAAGGGAAAAGGTCCTAGTTCTAAGTCCAAGGATCCAAGAATAGCATTGAAGTCCAAGGTTTAGGTGCAAAACTCCATGTCCATTGCAAAGGATAGTAACCATAGTCCAAGATTAGAAGCACAACTTTTTTAGAGGTTTTGGCCTTTATTAATGTTTTTGGTCCAAGTGGACAAAGAGAAAAAGGCATAAGCATAAACTTGTGTCCAACGGACAAAGGAAAAATTGTGGAAGCATAAACATGTGTCCAACGGACAAAGGAAAAATTGCGGAAGCATAAACATGTGTCCAACGAACAAAGGAAAAATTGCGGAAGCATAAACATGTGTCCAACGGACAAAGGAAAAATTGCGGAAGCAAAAACATGTGTCCAACAGAAAAGGAAAAATTGCGGAAGCATAAACATGATATGAAATGATAATAATGGAGCATAAAAGTTAAAGAGAGATAGGGAGCGAGAAGGAATTGTAAACAAGATTAGTACAATAGTATTGTTAGTAAGTTAGTGATTAGTTGTTAGAGTAAGTGATCAATAGTAATTGAATAATTGCACTTAGGTCAAGGTTAATGAGAACTCATTAGAGGATTGATAAGACCAAAGCCTCCTAACAACAAGTCTCATAAGTATTGAGCAAAAAGACAAATAATCAATAATTTTTTATCGTTTTCCGATACGAGACATATGTTACGCTATGTTAAGCAATCGCCGAGTAATTTACAGAGTAATTACCCTACAATGAGGCTGGACAATAGATCTTTGTGCTAATGCATGCTAGATGAACGATATGTAGATCGTCATCCGAAAGCAATACCACATGAAAAGAAAATAGGTAACAATCTAGTCTTGATCAAGAATTCAACAAAGAAATTCTAAGATCCGATAGACTTTCATCGATCAAAAGAAAAGAGAAATAGATGAAGAGAAAAATGGATCTAACAAATTATGATCCATTAACAACCAACAATAAAGTCAAAATAGAAAAAGAAATCAAATGAAAAGAAGAAAGAATTAAAATATTTTGAAATGAATTTTTTCAAGAAAAGTTTTTTTCAAAACAAAATTTAAACAAAAATAGTGAATCAAAATCTAAAAAAAAGATTAAGAAGAAATTATATAAAAGAATTAAAAGAAAAAAAAGAGTGAGGTTAAAATAAAAAGATGGTGGTGATGGAACAAAACTAACCGTGTAGGCCCAGCCCACACACTCATCACCACACATAAAAGGGAAATGTTATAAGAAAAAATATCAGATAAAAAAATAAAAAGAAAATATCATCTTCTTCAAGGAGCATAACACACTATTCATGGCAGAAACGAGAGAGACAAACTCCTCATGGCGGAACGGCGGCTCAAAAATTGCACACGGTTGTGATTTGCACGAATCCATCATCAATTCCAAATAAAAGTTCAACACGGCTATGAATCTTAGATCGCGGACTTACGTCGGAAACTGCCAAATTACCTTTAAATCAAGGTGTGAAACACTTAAGTCTTCTTCCTCTCTATCACTTGCGAGTTGTTGTGTTCGTTGATGTTGCAAATGAAGTTGATGTGAGATGTTGCGGAAATTGTTGTGATGCGAACGATGCGTCAAGGTTCGTTGATGAACTTATGGTTCAGTGAAGGATTTGTGTGGCTGAGATGGTGGTTCGAAATTATTGTTGAGTTTTATGCAGATTTGTATTGGTGAAGGTTGAAGAATTTATGTGAAAGGTTTATGAAAATCAAATCCAGTTTGTGGTGAATTGAATGAAGGAAATTGAAGGTGAAAGATAGTTGAAGCTTCGAAGAATTTTTCTGCAGTATATTTTGGGTATTTTGGTTAAAGGTTAGTAAACACCTTCAAATATAAAGCAGGTAAGAATAATATACAGATGCTCAGGAGAAACAAAGATTGTGATCTTGTTTGTGGTATGAGATGCAAATGAAATGTGCGAAATCTTAGGGGTAAAAATTAGGGTTCAACTGCTGCCCCTATTTAAGATTCTTCAATCAGGAGATATGAAGGTTGAAAACTTCGTCTCGACAAGATTGAAGATACTTAAATACAGAAAACCAAATTTTTAGCCATAAGATGTCACAAGATGATATGAATGCAAAGGATGAAATAGACTGCGGGGAAACTTGAAACAAGAGAGTTACGGTAAATTGAGAGAGATGACGTGAAAAGACACGTTAGGGAACACAAACTATTTCTGGAGATCTGTCAAGGTGACAAGAAGTATCCATCAATAGTTGGAAAGTGAAGGACAAGACCCTGAGAAGACGAGTAGTGACGTCCAAGAATGGCATTGGATAGAAACTACGAACGAGACAAAAGTATGCTTATAGATGTCCAAGAATTGAATTGGACAACAACAAGAAAGTTTCTGGTAAAAACAACAGCGTCATCCAAGAATAGCATTAGATGGAGGTGAAGAAAACTCTATTGGGGGTAAGATATCCAAGAATGGCATTGGATAAATGGAACTACAACATTCAAGAATGACATTGAATGAGGCAATAACAAACACAGAAACATCCAAGAATAGCATTGAATATAAACAAAATTCCATTTGAAAAACATCATTGGGGACATCCAAGAATGGCATTGGTTGGCAAGGTTAACATTAGAGATATCCAAGAATAGCATTGGACTTGGCTGAGGGAAAAGGTGTCCAAGAATGGCATTGGACAAAAAAATCTCAACATCCAAGAATGGCAATGGATGAAGTGAGAAAAGTTCTGGAAAAATACCTCAGAATTATCCAAGAATGCTATCGGATAAAAAGGGTTCACGATTTCCAAGACTGGCATTGAATAAAGTGAGCAGGGACTTTCAGGAATGGCACTGAAAGGTAAAGGTAAATCACTACATTCAGGAATGGTACTGAATGGTAATGAGAAAGACATCCAGGAATGACACTGAATGCAAATGAGAAAACTCATTCAGGAATGGCACTGAATGAACAGATAAAACTTTCAGGAATGGCACTGAAAGATATCCAAGAGAAATATAATGGGGATTATAGAAGAGAGAAAAGACTTCCAGGAATAGCATTGGGATAAACAAGAGGAACAAGATATCCAGGAATGGCACTGGAAATCAAAAGAGACAGACATCCAGGAATGGCACCGGAGTGAAAGAATATAAAGATCCAGGAATAGCACTGGAATGAAAGGAGACAAACATCTAACAACAGGACAAGATGCACAGGGAAACACAACATCCAGGAATAGCACTAGAAATAAAGAAGACAGGTAAACGAGAACATTCGGGAATGGCACTGAATGAAAAGACAGGTAACTGTTTTGGTAGGCGCCAAGTAAGTTGGACTTTGATCACAAGGTAAGATGTTGAAAGCAACAGGACCTCGGGAAATGCATATGAGCGCGAAGCACACTTCGAGCTATGAAAATCTTTCTATGTATGATAGATGAATGATTTATGTATGCAATGCAGATGATAGGGACAACTAAGATAGACTCTTTTGTGAGGGAAGTGTCATACCCCAAATTTTGACCAATAAGATTTCCCATCATTGTGAAAATCATCACCACAATATGGGTAATCCATCATGCCTCATTAGTCTCCCCAAAGATGGGTGAGCATCCACTACAATCAAGCTTAGGGTTTCAAGCCCTCTCAGAGCTCTTAGACAAAGGATCAATCAAGGAATGACATGATCTTCAACTTGTCTAACCTCTCAAACATCCACAAGGGATCAAGAGGACTCCCACATCAAGGATTAAGCACAAGGCTGCAACCTTCTAAGTGGATCAAGCCTCAAGATCGCCAATGTCACCAAATTAGGGTTTTGGTCGACCAGGGTCTCCAGATGGAAAATTTCCCCTGGGCATGAGCCAATACTTTAAAGCATAGCTTGAATTACTCCATGGTACCTCATAGACCCCATCATCAAGTCAATTTAGCCTCAGGGGATGCATTCACTAAAAATCAGGAATTAGGGTTTCTTGACCTAATTCACCCCTAAGTTGACTTTTGGGACAAATCATGAGCCAAGACCTCAGGAGATGATTTTAGGGTCCCTAACACACCACATTGATCCATTTGCAACAATTAATTGGCCCAAGAAGCTTGAGCAACAAGTTTCAAATTCATTAGAACCACAACTAGGGTTTTGAGGAAAAAGTGAACTGTGCCTTTGACTTTTGACCAGGACATGCTCCCAAACCCTAGGACATGATCAAATACACCCTATAACACCTATGAGATCAATCCATCAAGTTTGATTTAGGTCAAGGACTTGATTTCATAGAAGATCGCACAGTTTGGAATTCATATGACAAAAAGTCAACTTTGAGTTTTTGAGATTTTTCACAATTATAGTTCCTTAACCCTAAAATGATGTTAATGTGTGATTGGAATCATCATTCATCAAGAAAAATCAAGAAAAGTGGGATAACTTGTAAAAGGGGTAACCATAAAAACTTAGAAATTTTTCTAAGTTATGGAACAAAGTGGCTAGGTTACCAACTTTGGAGGATCATAACTCGAAACCACAAGGCCATTTTTCCTCATCCAAAGCTGGATTTGTAGCTCTCATGGCCCTCTAAAAAAGCTTCAAACACAACTCATTCTGATTCCTCATGGATTTTAAGTTATGGAATGATCAAAATCACAAAAAGTGAAAATGTCACTTTTTCCAACACTTAGTGAAATTTTCACCAAGTCAGAATCTGTCTTACTTTTTTCAAAATGTAGGGGCATTTTTCACTTGGATCCAAAAAGTATCAAAACCAATTATGATCAAACAGTTGTTGTATCATATGAGGGCTTTCCAAAATGGCCAAGAACTCCATCAAAGTCCACTTGAGCCATGAGATATGACAATGCCAATATGCCTTGCTGCAAACTGTCATGGCAAGGCAGATTTGGGAGTTTTGCTCGATTTGCCAAATTTGTGCAAATGACAAACACACTTATCCATCTGAACACCTCAAGGGGAGACCAAGGAGGAACCAACTCTGATCCCAAGCCTCCCAAGTCTTTGGAACCAAAAGTAGCATGCCAAACCTAGAAATCCCTAAAGAGGGGACAAAACTCCAATTTTGTTTTGGAGCATTCAATGGATGCACCAAGGTGGCATGGACTAAGCCATTTCCAACTGAATTCAGTCAAGACTTATCCAAGACCAAGGGAACCAACAGCCTGTTCCCTAACCTCTAGTCAATGGCTAGAGGAGACTTGGATTCTTATTGCTCAACATTGGCCAAACCTATGCAGCAGTTGCCATTCACTATTCCTTGCAAAAAAAACTTGCTCTACTATAAATAGAGCTCATTTGTGATCAGTTTGAGTACACCAATGCCATCAAACAAATACTTTCCTCAAAATCTCTTCTTTCACTCCAAAATTCCTTTCCAAAGCAAGTCATTATCGGGTTTTGAGTTTGAGAGCAATTCCAACCAAACCAATCACACACGCACCTCATAAACATCATATAGAAGTGATCCAAACACTTAAACAACATCTGGAACACTGATTTCTTAGAATCACCAGCCAGCTGCTCAAGATTTTAACCAAGTTGCAGGTGGGATACCATCTTCAGTTACAGATCAATTCCATTCATTCCAAGCATCCAGACACACTCCATAGCACCTAGGGAAGTTGTCCATATCCTTGGAACCAAGCTGCAACACCTCTAACACAAAACACGATCACCAGCTGCAAGAGGTAAGCATGAGCTCTTCTAACTCTATGATCCATGAATTTTTTACTGCACAATAATTTGGCCATATGTTCATAATCATGCATAGAGTGTTTTCCCTCAATCAATTGCTTTGTTTGAATCGTGTATGAAATTTCTGAGCCTTCATGCAAATTTTAGGGTTCTTGAGGTTTCTCTTTGATTTCTTATTCCATGCTTAAAATAACTGAAATTCAAGACCATAGACATGACCGTGAGGTGAAAACGAGCAAATTAATACGTAGATTGCATGTTATCATCAAGTATTCAGTGAGATTGGATAGAAAACGCAAATCTGCAGAAACAGAGGGTGGCGCGTGTTCTTGCCATGTTCTTGGCGCCATTTTTGAACATTTGAATATTTGAATTTTGTGATTTTATATAATTGATTCAAAAATTAATTTCTCTCTGAGTTTTAATCATTTTGAGTTGATTCTTTTTTTAATAATTCACAAAAATATTAAAATATTTTATTTTCCCAAAAAATCCCAAAAATATTATTTATTTTATATACTTGATATTTTTGTAAAGAATTAATATTTTAATTGTTTTTTACATTTAAAATATTTTCTCCCTCTTGATTTTTCAAATTTTTGTGATTTCCAAACATTTTGTGGATCAAAACCTAATTTTTGAAACATTAATCCAAGATCACAATTTGTTTTCCACATGTTTAACAATTTTGATCATTTTAATTGAATTTTTATTCAATTAAAATACATTTTGAAAACAAATTAGGGTTTTTGATTAATCCAACCCTCATCAAACTTTTTCAAACCTTTTGGGCCTCTAATAGAGTGTAAGACCCAACCCCCTTTGTAAATACACCACCTTTTGGGCCTCTCATCGAGCTATAAGTTCGAATTCTTTTTCTGAAAACCTTTTGGGCCTCTAATAGAGTGTAAGACCCAACCCATTTTTAAAACCAACACCTTTTGGGCCTCAGTGTATTGTATAAGTCCCGATACCGTCAAAAAGTTCGGCGCGATCGTCGCCTTTTAAAACAAAACCTTTTTGGGCCTCTCCTTGAGCTGTAAGCCCCACCACTTGTATAAAAATAAACCATTAGTAAGTCCCTGTACAGAAAACGTTTTTGGGCCTCAGTCACTTGTATAAGTCCCTGTACAAAACAATAGTGCAATCACTGATAAAACCTTGGGCCTCTCCTTGAGCTGTAAGCCCCAAAAATCTTTTCAAAACACTATCTCCTTTGAGTTTGAATATAATATTATTATCAAAGCTTTCTTTGTTGAACAACTAACCAAATAACATGGAAGCTCTACAACCGAGTAAGTGTTTACCCGCTTTCTTTATCCGCTTTCATATATATATATATATATATATATATATATATATATATATATAAACTGTATTGTGGGGCTGCTCACTATAAGTCTCCTTTCACAAACTTTTATATACTCGTCATATATCAACTGTGTAATACTAGTATAGTTATTTAGAGTTTTCCCCGGCAACTACGTCTAGCACTAGGTAAAGCCCTGTTGGTCACTCTTAAATACAAACAAAACTAGATCCCCATAGGATTACTCTTTCCTCCACTCGGGGTTAAATAATATGGAGACGTTAAAGGCAGCATTCTCAGTGAACCCTTTCTCAGACTGTCACCCTTAGACATTGTCAAAGAAACTCTAACTCCCCAGAGATGATCTTTTCTCCGTGAATGGCATCTCTTTAGTTTCTTCCAAATTCTCGGACTTTCCTGGCTTGATCTATTCTCGGTGAATGGCATGTCTTGAACTTCTCGGGGTTTGGGGACCCACAGGCTTCTTAAAAGCATCCCCGCCTCCTCTTGGGCGTTGTACAAGGACCCTTCGGCTTCTTAAAAGCTCTCATGCCTCCTCTTGGGCTTAATACAAGGACCCAGAGACCTCTATAGGTATAGGAACAGAACCTAGTCATCAATTTGCTAGAGTTGTCTTTCTGAGTCAAGTGTCAGACCTGTTAATGGTTTGACCTTCATCCCTTAACATACCAGCCTTCTCTTGGGCATCATAAAAAGATCATTCACTATTTGAGAATCGATTTCTCAAAACACCCGTAGACTTGGACAGTCTCAATAGCCTTTGGATTTCCCGTTTCCTTAAAGAACAGGAAATAAACCTGATCCTCTGATTAGTGCCAAAGCACAACAATACCTTTAAATCAGTCCCTTTATAAGAACTGATTTTCTCTTTTATCCAACATACTGGACCTGTCACTAAACTGAAACAGTCACCAGCACATTAGCCTCCTCTTGGCCTTTGTACAATGATTCTCCCCAGCGGAGCTAACCTATTCACACTCTCTTGTTGAGTATAAAAGACTCTCTTGTTGAGACAACCACTTTTAGCCTCCATCTCGGGCTTCGTACGAGATACAAATGCACTCTCTTGTTGAGTATAAAAGACTCTCTTGTTGAGTCAAACCCTTCTTAGCCTCCATCTCGGGCTTCGTACGAGATAAAAATACTCTCTTGTTGAGTATAAAAGACTCTCTTGTTGAGTCCAACATTTTCAGCGTCCATCTCGGTCTTCGTACGAGGTACAAAGAGTCTCTTGTTGAGTCAAACACCTTTAGCCTCCATCTTGGGCTTCGTACAAGACACATACAAAAGCACTCTCTTGTTGAGTCAACCCTTTTAGCCTCTCTCTCGGGCTTCGTACGAGACACATAAAAACACCCTCTTGTTGGGCCAATAGCCTCCTCTTAGGCTTTGTATAAGGAAACCCTGGTTAAGTCAATCAACCTTTTAGCATCAAAAGTTGTGCCTCGTTCATAGTATACAAACATCAATAACTTCTTTTCCCCTATCTAATTGTTGTAAGCAGCAAGCCTCTGGATTATTTACATCCACGCCACTGTCCCTCTTTTAGCATGAGAAATTCCTAAGGAAAGATAGCATTGCTCTACGTTGAGTTAAAGTCTTCTCCTTCATGTTTAAAATCCCCTATAAAGGAAAATTATGGCATTACTGGATTCACATATCCCAGTTAAAGTAATTCTCCTTTATAATCAGTCACCCCAACAGTTGTGACAAACAGACCAAATACCCCCCTTTAGAGATGACAAATTCTCTCTAAAGTCAAACCCCTTTAGCTTCATATCTTGGGCTTCGAACAAGATACAAATAGACCCTTCAGCTTCACATCTTGGGCTTTGAACAAGATACAAACCATATTTTGCTTCATGTCTTGGGCTTTGAACAAGACACCAAAACGACCTTTTTCCTCCCATGGAATAGGAGGAACTACGATCGCTCTGATTTCCCTGTTTTGTTAAACGGGAATACGTAGGCATAAGATTGAAAAAAATCTTAGTCAGCACACTAATCAAAAAAACCCAAAATCTCGTACCTTCATACATCAATCGAAAATCATCAGTCTTAAACCTCCCACCAATCGCCCGGGCACTATTTTAACAAAATAACCTAAGAACGACCCAAAATCTTTGTAGCATCTGCAAACCAACAGTCATCTGTTCAAACTCAGTTTGCAAGCAGGGTTAATTGGAGACATCTATTTCCCTTCCTTCATCAACTTCAATAGGATAAAAAATGAATCGAGCTGTAGTACCCCAAAGCGATAGTGCTTCGCAACCACGCAAAAACTCACGCTACAGAAAAATGGCGACTCTGCTGGGGATGTTCCCCTTTGTATGATCTTATTTATTAGGTAGAAACCTTAGACAGTGCCGCAGCAGATTGGCGACCACAGTGGGAGGCATTCTTTCTTGCTTTCCCAAGGAACGAAACCCTAATTTTGTGTCACAGAAATGACAGCTCTGCTGGGGAGTCATTGTCTATATAGGATCATAAGTTTAGAGGTCTAGGATGATTAAGACAAATATATATACTACTTTTTATAATTGATATCTGTGTTTATTTTTATGCTAATAGGAATGCGTGTGATGCCGCATGTGGAAAGATTGAGTATACACCTAAGATAGGTGATGGCAATGCGGGTAATCTTACTGGGAGTGAATTCCAGTTAAAAGTCCCCGATCGACCATCAAACTAAGTGGAGACTCCCTTTGCAGATACATTGCCTATACGACTTCGGTTGTTGAAAGTAGTGTGGTCGACTGGGTTATCTGAGAAGCTGAGGTTTTTAGCAGACTTAAGCCATTTTGTAGTGCGGAAGCTATCGGAAATAGTTGTCACGCGATACTATCCTCATCTGAGATTGCTCTAAGATACATCACCTAGCACGGTTCCCGACCCGCTGATGTTATCTCTAAGGGAATCAATGATTTTGAGAGACAGGTACAAAAAATCATCAGTATAAACCTTTGGGGGGGGGGGGTAGAGCCTTGACTTCATGACACCGATCCTTTGACCCCATGTTTTTTCTATGTTTTTGTGTGCTGCATTCATACATTCATTTAAAAAACATTAAAACAAAGAAAATCTTCTCTTCTAATCTCTCTTTTTCAAATTAAACTGAGACAATGATTGTAAATGTCAGAGAAAGGAGATTGCGCTAATGGATTTCTGTAGAAGGAAAACTCATAAGTACACCTTCAAAGTTCCAAAGTTAGAGGATTTGAGAGGTTTGGCAAGAATTATCACCAACCACGAGGCTTTCAGAGCCAAGTATGGAGGACTGTTGTAACACCCCATTTCTACCCGACGAATATTAATAAAATCAGAGTTACGAAATTTCAACATTGAATAGGATGCTATATTCACAACTTATAGCAACAACATTTAATCGCATTTTTAACATAGATACATAACACTGAAAGCTTGGGTGAAATGATAACAACATAATTTAGTCTTTGAAAAGCAAAACAACTTTTTATAATTAAGCAACGGAGTCACAAACTTCAAATTAAATGCATAACAACTTTATCCAACTTAAAACATCTTCAAAATAATAATCTTTAAAGGAAACAACTTAAAAATTCAGCAAGAATACGAAAAGCAACGATAAAAGAAACAAGCGTTCATCCCCCCGAGTGTTACGTATCAGAGCGACGACACCGGCTCGAACTAACGAAGGTAGACATCCTTCACACCGGATTACCTGCAGGATGGCGTACAAACCATCACCATACACAGAAGGGGTGAGATATCGAACAATATAATCGAATATATGATAAATAACATATTAGATTAGACTATAAACAATCAGCACTCCACAACTCACAATCAACATCAATCAATATAATAAACAACATAACAACGTAATTATGCAACTTTGAAATGCGACTCATAATATGCATGTGGTACCATTGGAGCAGAACTCCTAACTTAGAAATTTGCCAATTAATATTGACGTCAACAAGGCATAAGCCTTCAACTTAATATTTTTGCCAATCCAGGCCAACATACTGAGCAACAGCTCTAACTTGATATGCTATGCAATGCGACTCAACTCAAACATCAACATAATCAACGATAATTATAAAAATCAGCACCACAACAATTCAACATTGGCCATAGGCCTACAACTTATTCTGGCCAATAACAAGAGGCAAGGCAACATGTTTCACACCTGCAACTTTATAAGTAACCAATCAACAATGTTACAGCAACTATAAAAACATTCTGCACCAACTAAAATATACTACCAGCAATCATGTCGTTGTTCGGTATTTTTCGACTAAAATTCGGTTAATTAATTCCATTATCAATTCTCTATCCAGTACGCCTGATTTATATATCAACCTCTCGACTAAAGTTAAAATGGAACAGACCAAGTGGAACCATAGCAGACAGGAGAAACAAAGACGGAACAGAAACAAATTACACAGCAGGCCCGTGTGACGCTCGTCACAGCTTCCTGGCCCTCGTCACAATGCGTGACGGTCGTAACACAATGAGTGACGGTCCTCACTCACACACGACCAGCGTGACGCTTGTCACACCCTCTATCACGGTCGTCACATTCCCCCAATTCCCAATTTCCTTCGTCTCAGTGCATTTCGTTCCAGACAATTCCACAAATTCACTCATTACAGTGCAACCGAAATGCAAAAAAATTATACCTTAATGCAACATGGACTAATTTCCTACAACCAATTCATCAACAGCAAACATAATTCAATATCCACGACAGCCATTACAACATAGACAGAGGTAATTCTACAAACCCAACCCCAAATATCATTCATCAAATACCCCATTATAGAGTCAGAACCCCACCCTTACCTTGGATTGAAGGTCCCTCTCTAAATTCTCGATAGGATTTCGCTTGCCTCTAGCCTGCAACTCCCACGTTCCTCTTTTCTTCACAGAACCCTCGTTTCCTCTTTGTATTTCTAACTGCCACTATTTCTTGTCAATCTCTCTTCTAATAACTAATAACCATTATAAAATAATACTATAATCTTATTGGGCTTAAGTTCTTACACCTCCTTTTCTACTACTTCCAACCAATTAAATAGGCCCAATTAATATAGTATAGTATTATTCTAATTTCTACCACTTAATTCACTAAACAATTCCACAAAAATCAACACAACTTAAATCGATATTACACAACTTCAACAATTCAAACGAAAAATATTCAAAACTATTTAATTAAATAAATAATTAAATAATCGGGCGTTACAACTCTCCCCCACTTAGAATATTTTCGTCCTAAAAAATTTACCTGATTTGAATAACTCGGGATAGGATTCCTTCATCTTGCTTTCCAGCTCCCAAGTCATGCTTTCTCCGGCAGCTCCTAACCAGACAACTTTCACCAACGCAATCTCCTTGCCTCTTAGAATCTTCATCTCACGTTCCGCAATTCGTACAAGCATTGTTTCCACAGTAAGATTATCCCGTACTTGCACATCATTCATATGAATCACATGAGATGGATCTGGAACATACTTCCGGAGTTGTGACACATGAAACACATCATGTAAATTCGACAGATTAGGCGGTAAAGCCACTCTATAAGCAACATTTCCAACTCTGTCCAAAATCTGATACGGACCGATAAAACAAGGAGTGAGCTTCTTAGACTTCAATGCACGCCCAACACCTGTCACAGGTGTAACTCTTAAAAACACATGGTCACCTGCTTGAAATTCTAAGTCTTTCCTTCGCTTGTCATGATAACTCTTCTGCCTACTTTGGGAAGATCTCATCTTTTCTCGGATCAACTTCACCTTCTCAGTAGTCTCTCGAACGATTTCAGGTCCAAGCACTACATTTTCTCCAGATTCATGCCAACATAAAGGAGTCCTACACCTCCGACCATATAACGCTTCAAAAGGTGCCATTCCAATACAGGAATGGTAACTGTTATTATATGTGAACTCGATCAATGGAAGATAAGTATCCCACGAACCTCCCTGCTCAAGAATACAAGCTCTCAACAAATCCTCCAATGACTGAATAGTCCTCTCTGTTTGACCATCCGTCTGAGGGTGATACGCCGAACTCAACCTTAACTTAGAACCCAACGCCTCTTGCAAACGCTTCCAAAAATCAGAAGTAAACCTCGGATCTCTATCAGACACAATACACAGAGGAACACCATGCAGCTTTATAATTACGCTAGTATAAATCTCCGCCAACTTCGATACTGGAAAACTGATGTTAATAGGAATAAAATGAGCCGGCTTCGTAAGCCTATCAACAATCACACAAATCAAATTGTGTCCTCTTGAAGTATTAGGTAATCCCATCACAAAATCCATTGAAATGCTATCCCATTTCCATTCTGGAACTTCTAACGGTTGCATCAACCCTGCAGGCTTCTGATGTTTAACTTTCGACTTCTGACAAGTTAAACATGCATACACAAAACGAGCTACATCACGCTTCATTCCAGGCCACCAAAACAATTTCTTCAAGTCCTGATACATCTTTGTAGCTCCCGGATGAATACTCAAATTGCTCCTATGACTTTCCTTGAGAATTACTTTCTTCATCTCTGCCTCATCAAGAATAAAATTCGATTTCAGAATCTTAACACACCTTACGCATCTAACTTGAAATCATCATTCTCAGATTGATCGATTCCAACCATCGAATCTACTAGTTTCACGTCTAACTTCTGAGCTTCCTTGATACTATCCAGAAAATCATTGTTAATTTTTAGCATCCCCAACATCACACTCTGCGGTGTCACTTCGCAAACTAAGCTCATATCTCTGAATTGCTCAATTAATTCCAATTCTTTAACCATCATCGCCGACATATGCAAAGTTTTCCGACTTAGGGCGTCAGCCGCAACATTAGCTTTACCGGGACGATAGTTCAAACCGAAATCATAATCTTTTAATAATTCCAACCATCTTCGCTGTCTCATATTCAATTCATTCTGATCAAACAAATACTTTAAGCTCTTATGGTCACTAAACACTTCAAATCTCGAACCATAAAGATAATGCCTCCAAATCTTCAGCACAAAAACAACTACAACAAGTTCTAAATCATGCGTAGGATAGTTCTTTTCATGAGTTCTCAACTGTCTCGACGCATAAGCAACTACCTTATCATTCTGCATAAGCACACCTCCTAAACCCATCTTAGAAGCATCACAATACACCACAAAAGGTTCTCCTAGATTAGGTAACGTCAAAACCGGAGTCGATGTCAATCTCTTCTTCAATTCCGTGAAACTTTCTTCACATTGAATGTCCCACACAAAAGCTTTACCTTTACAAGTCAACTTAGTCAACGGAAGTGCTAACTTAGAAAATCCTTCGATAAACCTTCGGTAATAGCCGGCTAGTCCCAAAAAGCTTCTAATCTCGGTAGCCGACTTTGGAGTTTCCCATTGCAACACAGCATCTACTTTAGATGGATCCACAACAATGCCACTACCCGAAATGACATGACCAAGAAAACTAACTTCCTTTAACCAAAATTCACATTTGGACAGCTTTGCATATAACTTCTTCTCTTTCAAAACTTGCAATACTAGTCTTAAGTGTTCTGCATGCTCTTCTTCCGATTTGGAGTAAATTAATATATCATCAATAAACACCACCACAAACCGATCCAAATAAGTATGAAAGATACGGTTTATGTACTCCAAGAATACTCCCGGCGCATTAGTAACACCGAAAGGCATCACTGAATACTCATAATGTCCATAACGCGTTCTGAAAGCCGTCTTCTGAATATCTTCATCCTTCACTTTAATCTGATGATAGCCCGACCTCAAATCAACCTTGCTAAACACACGAGCACCTACCAATTGATCCATCAAGTCATCTATTCTCGGAAGCAGATACTTGTTCTTAATCGTCACTTTATTTAATTGTCTATAATCAACACAGAGCCTCATACTTCCATCTTTTTTCTTTACTAACAACACTGGAGCTCTCCACGGCGATACACTTGGCCTCACAAACTTCTTTTCAAGCAATTCCTCCAATTGTTTATATAATTCTAACAATTCAGATGCAGACATCCCGTATGGTTCCATAGACACAGGTCTGGTACCAGGTACAAGGTCAATTGTAAATTCTACTTCTCTTTCTGGCGGTGCATTAGGAATTTCATTAGGGAAAACTTCAGGAAATTCACGCACCACTTGCAATTCCTCAATTACAGCTCGGCTCTCAACCGATAACGACGTCATCATTGAGAACATCTGAGCGCCTTCTTGCATCCACTGCTGTAACTCCCTAAAAGACAACAAACCAGCTTCTTCCTCTTCAGGAGTAGAAAATCTCACTGACTTGTTATAACAATTGATATGAACATAGTTATATTCTAACCAGTTCATTCCCAAGATTACATCTATCCCAGATAACGACAAACACACCAAATCAACAGTAAAGTCTCTGTTGAAGATCATCAAAGGACACCTTAAACACACAAGAGAAGTAGTCACCGATCCCTTAGCCGGAATCTCGACGACCATTTCTCAATTCATAGATGACAACACAAGACCCAATCTTTCAACACATTCAGCAACAATAAAACAATGAGTAGCACCGGTATCAATCATAGTTAATAAAGGAGTACTATTAATGAAACATGTACCTCTAATGAGTTTGTCCTCCGTAGTTGTCTAATTCCCAGCCAAAGCGAACACTTTCCCACCGGTTTGCGTCTTCTTTGGTTTCTGACACTGACTACCAATGTGTCCATCTTCACCACAGTTCAAACTAATCATCTCTTTATGCTTGCACTCAGATATGGCATGCCCAATCTTACCACAACGGAAACACCTCTTCACCTCAGCAGTACACACATTACTCTTATGACCAGGTTTCCCACATTTGAAACAAGTTATACCTGCAGGAGCATCTCCCCCACTAGTCCTCTTGCCATCAACCACTTTTTGCTTACCTTTTCCAGCTGGAGCATCATAAGGCTTGCCACGATTTTGTTGGTGATTGCTCTTCCTCTTATTAATGATCTTATAATGCGCATTGTTATCCTCTTCAAAAATTCTACAACTATCAATCAAATCAGCAAAACCAAGAATCTTCTGATATCCAACTGCCTTCTTGATCTCTGGGCGCAACCCACTCTCAAACTTGATGCATTTTGAAAACTCAGCATTATCATCATTATAGTACGGATAAAACTTAGCCAATTCAACAAACTTTGCAGCATAATCAGTAACTGACATGTTTCCTTGCTTCAGCTCAAGAAACTCGATTTTCTTCTTACCACGAACATCCTCTAGATAATACTTCCTCAGGAACTCTCTTCGAAACACACCCCAAGTGATACCTTCACCTGCAGTTTCCAACCTTTGACGAGTCTCTAGCCACCAATCATCAGCCTCAACTGCTAGCATGTGAGTCCCATATCGAACCTTCTGCACTGGAGTGCAGTCCATCACACGGAAGATTCTCTCCATCTCTTTCAACCAATCCAACGCTCCATCAGGATCATACTTGCCCTTGAAGGTAGGCGGATTCTCCCTCTGAAAAGTTGCCAAACTGCGAGATCCAGCATTCTCGTCAGCGTTCGGCTGATTCTGCAAAGCCTGAGCCATTGCTTGCATCGCAGCAGCAATTGCAACATCGTTCATTCCAGCCATCTCAACTTATCACTACAACATAAACAAAGGCTAGAACTAGTTAACAATACTCGATTGTCAAACAAACTACGACTCGACAACTTGGCCGGACGGACCGACCTGCTCTGATACCACTAATGTAACACCCTATTTCTACCCGACGAATATTAATAAAATCAGAGTTATGAAATTTCAACATTGAATAGGATGCTACATTCACAACTTACAGCAACAACATTTAATCGCATTTTTAACATAGATACATAACACTGAAAGCTTGGGTGAAATGATAACAACATAATTTAGTCTTTGAAAACCAAAACAACTTTTTATAATTAAGCAGCGGAGTCACAAACTTCAACTTAAATGACATAACAAATTTATCCAACTTAAAACATCTTCAAAATAATAATCTTTAAAGGAAACAACTTAAAAATTCAGCAACAATACGAAAAACAACAATAAAAGAAACAAGCGTTCATCCCCCCGAGTGTTATGTATCAGAGCGACGACACCGACTCGAACTAACGAAGGTAGACAGCCTTCACACCGGATTACCTGCAGGATGGCGTATAAACCATCACCATACATAGAAGGGGTGAGATATCGAACAATATAATCGAATATATGATAAATAACATATTAGATTAGACTATAAACAATCACCACTCCACAACTCACAATCAACATCAATCAGCATAATAAACAACATAACAACGTAATTATGCAACTTTGAAATGCGACTCATAATATGCATGTGGTACCATTGGAGCAGAACTCCCAACTTAGAAATTTGCCAATTAATATTGACGTCAACAAGGAATAAGCCTTCAACTTAATATTTTTGCCAATCCAGGCCACCTTACTGAGCAACAGCTCCAACTTGATATGCTATGCAATGCGACTCAACTCAAACATCAACATAATCAACGATAATTATAAAAATCAGCACCACAACAATTCAACATTGGCCATAGGCCTACAACTTACTCTTGCCAATAACAAGAGACAAGGCAACATGTTTCACACCTGCAACTTTATAAGTAACCAATCAACAATGTTACAGCAACTATAAAAACATTCTGCACTAACTAAAATATACTACCAGCAATCATGTCGTTGTTCGGTATTTTTCGACTGAAATTCGGTTAATTAATTCCATTATCAATTCTCTATCCAGTACTCCTGATTTATATATCAACCTCTCGACTAAAGTTAAAATGGAACAGACCAAGTGGAACCATAGCAGACAGAAGAAACAAAGACGGAACAGAAACAAATTACACAGCAGGCCCGTGTGACACTCGTCATAGCTTCCTGGCACTCGTCACAATGCGTGACGGTCGTAACACAATGAGTGACGGTCGTCACTCACACACGACCAGCGTGACGCTCGTCATGCCCTCCATCACGGTCGTCACATTCCCCCAATTCCCAATTTCCTTCGTCTCAGTGCATTTCGTTCCAGACAATTCCACAAATTCACTCATTACAGTGCAACCGAAACGCAACAAAATTATACCTTAATGCAACATAGACTAATTTCGTACAACCAATTCATCAACAGCAAACACAATTCAATATCCACGACAGCCATTACAACATAGATAGAGGTAATTCTACAAACCCAACCCCGAATATCATTCATCAAATACCCCATTATAGAGTCAGAACCCCACCCTTACCTTGGATTGAAGGTCGCTCGCTAAATTCTCGATAGGATTTCGCTTGCCTCTAGCTTGCAACTACCACGTTCCTCTTTTCTTCACAGAACCCTCATTTCCTCTTTGTATTTCTAACTGCCACTATTTCTTTTCAATCTCTCTTCTGATAACTAATAACCATTATAAAATAATACTATAATCTTATTGGGCTTAAGTTCTTACACCTCCTTTTCTACTACTTCCAACCAATTAAATAGGCCCAATTAATATAGTCTAGTATTATTCTAATTTCTACCACTTAATTCACTAAACAATTCCACAAAAATCAACACAACCTAAATTGATATCACACAACTTCAACAATTCAAACGGAAAATATTCAAAACTATTTAATTAAATAAATAATTAAATAATCGGGCATTACAACTGTTGTCCTTGTTAAGGGTCCACGTAATTGAAGGAATCCTGTCCACGTTAATCCAATTCTACGATCTGGCATATCACTGTTTCACATTCTCGGATTATCAGCTTACACCAACGCTGGAGGAGTATTCTCACCTGACTAGTTTACATATTACTGATCAAGCTCCCTTTTCTGGACTGGAAGAAATTCCAAAGGATCAGACCATTGCAAGAGCAATTAATTTGGATGAGTCAAAAGTCAGGACTCGCATGACCACTAAGGGTGGAATTCAAGGTTTGCCAGCCCAGTTCTTAACAAATAAAGCCCTGTACTTTGCTAGTATAAGGAACGTGGCCGCTTTCGAGAGCACCTTTGTTTTGCTCACCTACGGGTTATTTCTGTTTCCGAACATCGATAACTTTGTAGATCTCAATGCCATTAAGATTTTCCTGATTGAAAGCCCCGTACCAACCTTACTCACAGATGCATATCATTCGGTACACTTAAGGAATTTATACAACGGAGGAATGATCGCGTGCTGTGTACCCCTGCTTTACAAATGGTTCACCTCCCACTTACCCAAGTCTGCTGCATTTTGGGATCAAAATAATACTTTACGTTGGTCGCAGAGAATCATGTCTCTTACCAACTCTGACATCGATTGGTACAATCGAATCTACGACGGGATCAGGATCATTGACCGTTGTGGAAATTTCCCAAATGTACCCTTTATAGGAACTAAGGGGGGAATCAACTATCATCCAATTCTTGTTCGTCGTCAATTCGGATACCCGATGAGGCACGTCCCACGGAATGCTCATCTGGAAGGTCTTTTCTTCAAGGAAAGAGAAAATGACGGGGCACTAAAGATGGAAATAGTGCACGCCTGGAAACACGTTCATAGGAAAGGACGAGAGTCTCTAGGGAAACCAGACTGTGTCTCGATGGAGCCTTATCTCTATTGGGTACAAACTAAAGCTCTCAAGCTGAGGATGCCTTACCCTCGTCAGGAAGTTCTTCCATTAAGGGACTCTTCCCTTTATTTTATGTCTGAGACAGAAAAACTTCAAGTTACTCTCAGCAAAGTTCAGCAGGAGAAGAGGTCTTGGAGGAACAAGTATCGTATTCTCAATGTGGAATGTAAGAAAATACAACAACTGTTAAGAGAAAAAGATGCTCTGATTGGGATTTTAGAGCAACATGCTGTAGAGAATCAGGATGACCAAAGGAATTTGCTTGCTCCTTTCACTTGGCAAAGGAATGATAACCCGACAACGACCGAAGAGCCCCGGTAAAAGAAGAGGAAAGTTCCAGAACCAACACTTGAGCTCTCCTCCGAGAGGACTCAGGATCCATTAGTTTAGGTTTCCTTTTTCAGCACTTTGTAGTCTATTGTATTTCCATTTCAGCAATCCTTTAAATTCAATAAAACGGGGCTTCCCCACTGTTTGATATTTGCAATCTAATTGTCGAAGTTTACTTTGAATAAACAAAAATAATTAATAATAATTGCATTCATCATTCTCGCATAACGCATTCTTCTTACCTACGAATCTCACGTTTGCGTCTTGATTCTAGAGTCAAACTGTCTCATTCGTACAATACTCGGGCCAATCGTCAGAAAAAGATGGATGATCTCGAGGAAGAGAACAGAGAGTTGAGAGAAGAGATCGGCACTCTGAAAGAGGATCTGAGAAAGCTTCATAACGACATGCAAGCTCTAGTAGAAGCTCAGATGCAACAACAAAGGAATGTGATCTCAGAGATCACATCAACGCCCATAGTGGAGAAGTATGATCCTAGGTACAAAATGCCGAAAGATCGTCCCTGGGGTATGCCACTTAACTATATCCCAGAAGGATATGTTCCACCGATCGCTGAGGATCATGGAACCGCAACAGGAACCGCTGGGCCTGAAGGTTACAAACTTCGGGAAAGCGAAGATGCCAGGGGCATGACAGCAACTCCTGAAGGTTACAAACTTTGGGAGGCACCGAGAGTCTCGGCCATAATGACTATACCACCGCCCGTGGTACACACTATCCCGGAAGGACAGATTCCCCAGATACCTTCTGGTGGAAATGAAAGCATATGAATGAGTTCCAGGAACAGTTCCTGGAAATACAGAAAGAGCTGCAAGCCCTTCGCGGTCAGGATCTATTTGGAAAGGACGCCGCAGACCTTTGCTTGGTCCCTAATGTGAAAGTTCCACACAAGTTCCAAGTGCCTAACTTTGAAAAATACAAGGGTAACTCTTGCCCTTAAAGCCACTTAGTGATGTACGCTCGGTGAATGTCAGCTCAGACAAAGAACCAGGAACTACTGATTCACTACTTTCAGGATAGTTTAACCGGTGCTGCATTAAAATGGTACATGGGTTTAAATCACGCTACGATCAACACGTTCAAAGATCTTGGCGCTGTTTTCGTCTAACAACACAAATATAATCTGGACATGGCACCGGACAGAGATCAACTCAGATCGATGTCACAAAAGGACAAGGAAACCTTTAAAGAATATGCTCAGAGATGGCGTTAAATTGCCGCTCAGATTTGTCCACCTCTGAGTAAAAAGAGATGACAAAGATCTTCTTAAAGACCTTGAGCTCATTTTACTACGACAGAATGGTCACCAGTGCACCCAGTGACTTCACCGAGATGGTAGGCATGGGAGTTCGTCTTGAGGAAGCAGTCTGAGAAGGACGTTTGGTTAAAGACGCTGGATCATCAAGTAGTACAAAACGATACAGTAGTGCTCTCCCTAAGAAAAAAGAGCAAGATATTGGGAATATCTCTCTCAGAAAGCAAAGGTGACGTTACCAACCAGTAGCAGCTGTAACTCCTGCTATCAATCCCGCGCCTGTTCCTACGTATCAACCTCAGGTTGCGCAGAGCCAACCTAATCAACAGTCTCTTTAGCAGACTCGTCCGCTGTACAGCAACAACCGTACAACGCGACCACTGGGGTTCGACCCTATACCCATGTGGTACGCAGAATTGTTTTCGTTACTACTGGTCAAGGGGCACGTCCAAACCAGGTCTCCTCTTACAGTACCGGAAAATCTGCCTTTTTGGTTCAAAACGGATCAGACTTGTCCTTACCATCAAAGAGGACTAGGGAATAACATAGAAAACTGTCTCAGTTTCAAATCAGATGTGCAAAAGCTTGTTAGGAGCGGGGTCTTATCTTTCAAAGATACGAATCCAAATTTTCTCACAAACCCGTTGCCTCAACACGAGAAAGCTGCAATCAATTTGATAAAGGGAGAGTCTAACAACACGTATCAAATTCACGATGTACTCTTGTTAAGGGCCAACTTGGCCAAGATGCATTGTAGACAGAGTGGATATGGCTATGTGCCACCTCATAATTATCACCAGTGTGATATCTGCTCTAAAAACAATCAAGGATGTTCTGTGGTGCAATCGGCTCTACAGGAATAATTGGATCTCGGATGGATCCAAGAGCATCGAGTTTGTGGAGTCAACATGACCTATACGAATTCCGACATCATTCAGAACCACGACGTCCGTGCAATGAATGTTAACTTGGTGACGATGAACTCAAGGCAAAGCCAGTATCATAATCTGCCGCGTCACAATTATAATTCCTGCCTGACTTGCTCGGTAAACAAACAGGGATGCTCTTTTGTATAAGAGGCCCTCCAGCGTCAGATGGATCTTGGATGAATCCAGGACTACCATGATAGGAATCTCTATTAGATCAACATGATTCAAATCTTCGATATTCGCTTGATGAATACCAGCTTGGTATAGTTACATGCCAGGCAGGTCCAACTCAGTTTTCTCACTTCACATGATTACCAGAACTGTAAAGGATGTTGTGAGAGTAACCAAGGGTGCGCTCTCGTTCAGAGAACTTTAGAACACTTGTTAAACCACTGGTGGCTTCCAATCTATCTGGATGAAGACACACAACAAATCAGTGTGCATAATGGAAACCCTACTCGACGTCAAAATCAGGATGTCTGATCTATGGAAACAAACCTGGTAAGGTTGCACTGCATTCAAAGAGGGCGTGGCCAGGTGCCACCACACAACTATGAACGTTGTAGAGTCTGCTCGGAGAATAACCAAGGATGTTACCTCGTATGAGCAGCTCTCCAAGGTCAGTTGGATCGCAAGGAGATTCACCCATACCTAGCTTCGGGGTCCATTGACTAGACGCCAGACTACTTCAAAGATCGAATCAGAGACGTGGTTGTAATCTCTGACCCTGAGAGGAACAAGGATGTTTGTACCATCATCCTTCTACTGGACGAATCAAAGGTTCTTAGCAAGAAACTGATTGAAGTTACTTACGACAGTCAGAAAAATCATAAGGCTCCTGTAATTATCTATTTACCGGGACCAGTACCGTATGAATCAGCTAAGGCAATCCCTTACAAATACGGTGCAACAATAATTGAGAATGGAAAGGAAATTCCATTACCCTCCGTCGTGAATATTACAGACATCAGTCGTGTAACACGAAGCTGACGAATCTTCAACCGAGGAGTTGGAGAACCTAACAGATAAAAGGAACTTCAGACCGAATCTCCCAATCCACCAGTCGGCCAATCCAGTGATCCCGGCCTTTCAAAGGACGGTGATGAGATGCTGAAGCTCATCCAAAGGAGTGAATACAAGATTGTTGATCAGCTGTTACAAACTCCTTCAAAGATCTCTGTGCTATCACTTTTACTCAGTTCTGAAGCCCACAGGGAGGCTCTACATAAAGTCTTAGAGCAGGCCTTTGTGCAACAGGATGTGTCAATACGATAGTTCGATAGCATCATCTCTAACATCACTTCCTGCAACAACTTAGGATTCAGTGATGAGGATTTTCCAGAGGGGGCAAAAGTCACAACATGGCGCTCAATATCACAGTTAACTGCCAGGACGATGCTTTAGCAAGCGTACTGGTAGACACAGGATCGGCCATCAACGTTATGCCAAAGTCCACTTTAATGCGACTATCATTCAAAGGATCCCCGATGAGGGGCAGTGAGGTCATCGTCAAAGCGTTTGATGGATCTCGGAAAGCAGTTATCGACGAAGTCGACCTTCCCATAACTATCGGTCCTCACACTTTCCTAATCACTTTCCAGGTCAAGGACGTTTGGGCAGCATATAGCTATTTATTAGGAAGACCTTGGATACACCAGGCTGGGGCAGTCACTTCGACGCTGCACCAGAAACTGAAATTCGTTAAGAATGATCAACTCGTCACGGTCTGTGGGGAGCAAGCCTTGCTCGTGAGTAACTTGTCATTATCTACTTGTGTAGAACCCGAGGAGGTTGTTGGGACTCAGTTCCAAGCACTTTCGGTAAACACGGAGAATCAATCGGAGAAAGGAACCTCGATTTCCTCGTACAAAGATGCTCTCGAGGCGATCAAAAGTAATAATGCGAAAGGGTGGGGAAAACTTGTCATTCCCACTGATAACAAAACAAAGAAGGGTCTTGGTTTTTCTTCAACCTGTACCCAGACTGCTACCAACGATGAAAGTCTTCATCCCATTCAGGACTTCTTCCACAGTGGAGGTTTCCTTCACCCAGTGTCTCAAGCAGTCCATACCATCAACAAGGAGGATCCCTCTGATACGGATGAAGAGTGGAAGTCCTATCTTAACAAGGACAGTTATATGTCTCAGGAAGAGGTGCCTACGCCATTTAGCTATCCCGCACAGAGTCCGAGATTTATACCCAGGTCAGACGTCGAAAGAATATATGGAGGTTGTGATCCAGAAGGATGCCGTGCTCTGCCAAATTCATTAGAGGAAGACACTCCGATGAAATACAACTTTGACCACGACTATTACGGCCCAATGGATGGCCTGCCTATCTGGCAGCCGTGCCCAGGAGACTTGGGGCAAGAAAATCAGCCGAACAATGAAAATTAGCTGAGCATCATTGAACAGAATACCTGCGTCCCCACCATGTCATGGGATCAACACTCAGGTCATTCAAAAAATATCCAGTACGACGAAGAATTGGCAAAGCTTGCTAGACTAGAATTCATCAACTATGCTTTTTCTGAGGTCAACGTCATTAAGAGAGATGACTCCTCCAGTTCCAAAGAAGTGTGGGACACCTTGGGACAACCGAGTAGAAAATACGACTTCATGGTTAAATACACCGCTCCTAAAAGCTCTCGTATCAGGTTCAAAGACATCCAGCCTACTGGATGGGGACATTTACCTGAGAGAACAAATACTATGCAAAATACAACAGAGGAATCCTCCTACGACAACTCTGCCTGGGAGACAGATTCCAATGATCCTGCTCCGCCAGAAATCAGCGTTATTTTTGAAGACAAATCAAGGAAGGTACCAGACTTTGTGATTCACCGAGGAGTTCGCCGCCAATGGGTTGTTGTTGATGTTTCGAAGATTGTTCATAAGTCAAAGTAATTGCCGTCTTTAACCTTTCACCCTACCTAGGTGAAACAGATGTTTTAATAAGGCTCGCTTTCTGTAAATACCTCTTCGCTTCGCCCAAAGCGACAGAGTTTTGTTTTATAGGGTTGTAGTTTCAAGAATCGACTTATTTATAAATAAAATAACATCGTTCTGTAATTTCCGCATTAATTGATGTTTTCTCTTTTCGCTTTTTCAGAAAATGGTAATCCTAAAAAACAACAAATAATAAAAACAAGCAGTTTTCAAAGAAAAAAACACTGCACGCACTCTTGCATTTTCTCTATCTCTTCTAAACACGAATCATCACGTCATGCAGATTGCTTGTTTTAAACCCCATTGAAACATACGATCCAATGCCTTCTCCAAACTTTGAGTTCCTGTCATTTGGGGCTGAAGAAGAAGTTGACGACGAAATTCTAGAAGAGATCTCCTGATTACTCCGACAAGAGGAAAGGTCCATTGAATCTCACAAAGAGCCGTTGGAAACGATCAACGTGGGTTCATAAAAAGAAAGAAAAGAAATCAGGATTGGGGCACTGCTCAGTCTAACTACCAAAGAGAGTTTAACAAAGCTTCTCAGAGAGTTTCCCGATGTATTCGCTTGGTCCTATCAGGACATGCCAGGGTTGGATACCAGCATCGTGGAACATCACTTAGCGTTGAAATCGGAATGTTCACCAGTGAAACAAAGACTGAGACAGACTCATCCAGACATGGCCATCACAATCAAAGAGGAGGTACAGAAACAAATTAACGCGGGCTTCCTCGCCACGTCTGAATATCCACAATGGTTAGCCAACATCGTACCAGTTCCAAAAAAGGACGGAAAGGTCAGAATGTGTGTGGACTACCGGGATCTGAACAAGGCTAGTCCAAAGGACAACTTTCCCTTACCACACATTGACACGCTGGTTGACAGTACAACAAAGTTCAAAGTTTTTTCCTTCATGGATGGGTTCTCGGGTTATAATCAGATTAAAATGGCGCCGAAAGACATGGAGAAAACTTCGTTCATTACCCCATGGGGTACCTTTTATTACAAGGTAATGCCGTTCGGTTTGAAGAATGTCGGGGCAACCTATCAAAGGGCCATGACTACTCTGTTTCATGACATGATACATAAGGAAATTGAGGTATATGTCGATAACATGATTGCAAAATCTAAGACAGAAGAGGAGCATGTGACCCACCTGTCAAAACTATTCGAGCAGTTGAGAAAGTACAAACTCCGCTTGAATCCCAACAAATGCACCTTCGGTGTCCGTTCAGGGAAACTCTTAGGGTTCATCGTCATCCAGAAAGGAATTGAGGTTGATCTTGACAAGGTCAAGGCCATTCAAGAAATGCCTTCTTCGAAAACTTAAAAACAAGTTAGAGGATTCCTGGGACGTTTGAACTACATCTCCAGATTCTTATTCCTCATGACCGCGACATGTGCGCCGATTTTCAAATTACTCAAAAAGAACCAGGACTGCATTTGGACAGAGGACTGTCAAACCGCCTTCGACAGTATCAAGGAATACCTGTTGAATCCGCCAATCCTGTCACCTCCAGTGGAAGGAAGACCACTGATCATATACTTAACAGTCTTGAAAGACTCCATAGGCTGTGTACTTGGCCAATAAGATGAAACCAAAAGGAAAGAGTCTGCCATCTACTATTTGAGCAAGAAATTCACTGACTGCGAGACTCGATACACTATGCTTGAGAAAACTTGCTGCGCTTTGGCTTGGGCAGCCAAAACTCTTCGCCAGTACATGATTCATCACACCACTTGGTTAATCTCCGAAATGGATCCAATCAAGTATATCTTTGAAAAACCTGCTCTCACGGGAAGGATTGCCCGTTGGCAGATGTTGTTATCAGAATAATACATCGAATACCACACTTAAAAAGCCGTTAAGGGAAGTATTTTATCCAATCATTTGGCTCATCAACCGATTAATGATCAGGAATCAATCAGGTTTGACTTCCCCGACGAAGATGTCATGTATCTAAAAATGAAAGACTGCGATGAACCGCTACCCAGTGAAGGGCCAGAACCAGGTTCCCAGTGGGGACTTATCTTTGACGGAGCTGTCAATCATTACAGAAACGAAATTGGGGCAATCATCATAACACCTCAGGGTACCCACATTCCTTTCACCGCCAGACTTACATTCAAGTGTACAAACAACGAGGCCGAATATGAAGCTTGTGTCATGGGTCTCGAGGAAGCGATCGACTTATGGATCAAGAACTTGGATGTATATGGCGACTCAGCTTTGGTCGTCAAGCAGATCAAAGGAGATTGGAACACTTACCAATCAGGACTGATCCCTTACAAAGATTACACAAGAAGGTTGTTACCCTTCTTCAACCGAATCGAGTTTCATCATATCCCTCGTGAAGAAAATCACATGGCCGATGCATTAGCCACTCTCTCTTCCATGATTAGTGTAGATCAATGGAACGACCTACCTAAGATCGACATAATGCGCCTTGAAAGGCCCGCTTACATCTTCACGATTGAAGCAGTCATAGACGACAAACCTTGGTATCACGATATCAAATGCTTCCTTCAGAAACAAGAGTACCCACCTGGGGCACTAAGGAAGGACAGAAAAACCCTCAGAAGACTGGCTGGCAGCTTCTTCCTGAGCGGTGATACACTTTATAAGAGAAACTTTGACATGGTCTTGCTCCGATGCGTAGACAGACCAGAAGCAAACATGTTGATAAAAGAAATTCACGAAGGATCCTTTGGCACTCATGCCAACGGACACACAATGGCGAGAAAAATTCTGAGAGCAGAGTACTACTGGTTGACCATGGAATCCGACTGCTACGAGTACATGAAGAAGTGTCACAAGTGTCAGATATACTCCGATAAAATCCATGTACTGCCAACACATCTCAAAGTTCTCTCCTCCCCGTGGCCTTTTTCAATATGGGGAATCGAGATGATCGTCATGATTGAGCCCAAGGCTTCGAACGGACATCGGTTCATTCTGGTCGCCATTGACTACTTCACCAAGTGGGTCGAAGCAGCGTCATACGTCAATGTAACCCGACAAGTGGTGGTCTGATTTATCAAAAACAATATCATTTGCCGTTATGGTGTTCCGAGCCAGATCATTACAGATAATTGATCTAACTTGAACAATAAGATGATGAAAGGGTTGTGCGCAGAGTTCAAAATCGAACACCATAACTCATCTCCCTACCGACCCAAGATGAATGGAGCGGTAGAGGTGGCTAACAAGAACATCAAGAAGATCGTTCAAAAGATGGTTGTAACCTATAAAGATTGGCACGAGATGCTACCCTTTGCTCTTCACGGTTATCGCATATCTGTCCGCACTTCAACAGGGGCTACCCCTTTCTCTCTAGTATATGGCATGGAAGCAGTGCTCTCCATAGAAGTAGAGATCCCATCAATCCGGGTATTGATGGAAGCTAAGCTAGCAGAAGCTGAATGGTGTCAAAGTCGACACGACGACTTAAATTTGATCGAAGAGAAACGAATGGCGGCACTATGCCACGGTCAGTTGTATCAACAAAGAATGAAGAAGGAATTCGACAAAAAGGTCCGACCTCGCGTCTTTAGGAAAGGAGACCTCGTGCTCAAGAAGATACAATCTTTTCTCACTGATTCCCGAGGTAAATGGACTCCGAATTATGACGGCCCCTACGTGGTCAAGAAAGCTTTCTCAGGCGGTTCCTTGAGACTTGCAACCATGGACGGAGAGGAATTTGCCTACCCCACAAATGTTGATGTAGTCAAGAAATACTTCGCCTAAAAAAAACAAAAAAAAAACGTCTCGGTGGATTGAAAACCCGAAAGGGCGGTCCAGGCAAAAATTAGAGACATGATCAAAAATCATCCCGGTGGGTTGGAAATCTCAAAGTACAATCCAGGCAAAAGTTATGGATAATGGCAAGTAACTACATCTGATCAGTTCAACTCCTCAGCAGTAATGCCATCCATCGAAAGAAAACTCCAGTCAAGGTCATCTTCGACAGAAGCTCATGATGTCCCGAATTCAAAGTTGGTAGAAGGATAGTGGTCGTCATGTTTCGATGTAGCCCTTTTCCCTTAAATTACCATTTTCAAACTTTGTAAATACTCTACGGAATCACACGCTTGGCTGATTTCCATCCTATCAATAAAATTTGAGCCCTTGTGCTTTTGTTTGCAATTCTTATTTGTTTTAGCTTTACAGAACAACATTTTAACATGATCAACGGTTCTTGAAATAAAACAAAAATGAATTTACTTGTAAAATTTTTCTGCTTTTAATAAAGATGGCAAATTCTTTTGACTGTTGAACACCGAAAGAACATCGATTGCATCTCCAAAAGTGTTCGAGCTTCAAAGTGCAGAATCAAAGTACTCCTTCTAAGCCAGTGCGCCTGAATGAAGGATCAGCTATATCAGATGTGATTTTCCCATCTGATACCCCCGACAGAGTTCTTATCTCCTAAGCCCGACCAACGGTTGTCCCCGTAGGGACTATCTCTCCTAAGCAAGGCAGAATTGCTATCGTGAACCATTGATACTTTTCATCCCCCGCAGTTGCCAAGTATCCAGTCTTGTTCATCTACTAGTCTGTATGTCGCGTCAGTTTTGTCAGCATAAACATACATACATCATGCATTATTGATTTGCATTCACATTCATATTGCATCACTATCACTCTAGTCGGTCTTATTCCCTAGTGATAACAATCCTCTCAATCGAGTTGTCAGTTCTTTCCTCGTCAGGAAATGTCGCATCTGAACAATCTCTCTCCTCCAGTTTATTTCTGGATTAGAGTTGGTTCCTCGACCACTTTGATAACTTGAACCTCTGAAAGGCCAGAGAACCTTCAGCCAACGTCACTCTTCGCCATTGAAGTTGATGTCTCCGCTTTCCCAGATTAAGGAAAATCCCCAGAGAAAGCCTCTTAATCAATGATTCGGCAGTACGGCGGTTTTTCTTCGAAAAAATCGGCTGACGAAAAGGTCATCAGCACCTCAAAATTGGATCACATCATATAGCATTTCTCCGAGAAAATCCCGAGAAAAGTATGATACAACATCCCCAAGCGAAAGCATTCTCTCAAGAGACTCGTTTTCCCCAGATAGAGTCGACAAATGGCATCTCCGACAGAGAAGTTTGTGCATCTCTACAACTCAGACGACTGGGTTCCCTAGCAAGTCGAACATCAGATATTTTCTATCAAATGGCATCTCCCCAGGAAAATTCAGCGAGAAGTTTGAGGGAAATTGCTACACATAGCGTCCCTTGTTAAGAAAGTTTATTCACGAAAGAAAACTTAGACCGGTTCCTTGGTTAGAAACCAGGATCGAGGGGAAGTTTATATCAGAAACTTAGACCAGGTCGGTGGTTAGAAACCAGGATCGAGGGGAAGTTTACATCAGAAACTGAGACCAGTTCCTTGGTAGGAAACCAGGATCGAGGGGAAGTTTATTTCAGAAACTGAGACCAGTTCCTTGGCTGAAGACTAGGATCGAGGGGAAGTTTACCTTTTCTAAGCATCATTGCTTAGCAAAAGACAAAGGATGTGTGAACTGCTATTCTTAACCACCATCAAAATTTTGGGTATTCCGATATTTAATCCTCTTGCACCTCGAATGCCCGAATACCTTTGCCATTCACACCTTCGGGTCCAAGAAGATTAAATAGGGGCATCTGTCATACCCCAAATTTTTACCACTAAGATTTCCCATCATTGTGCAAATCTTCACCACAATATGGGTAATCCATCATGCCTCATTAGTCTCCCCAAAGATGGGTGAGCATCCACTACAATCAAGCTTAGGGTTTCAAGCCCTCTTAGAGCTCTTAGACAAAGGATCAATCAAGGAATGATATGATCTTCAACTTTTCTAACCTCTCAAACATCCAAAAGGGATCAAGAGGACTCCCACATCAAAGATTAAGCACAAGGCTGTAACCTTCTAAGTGGATCAAGCCTCAAGATCGCCAGTGTCACCAAATTAGGGTTTTGGTCAACCAGGGCCTCAAGATGGAAATTTTCCCCTGGGCATGAGCGAATGCTTCAAAGCATAACTTGAATTACTCCATGGGACCTCATAGACCCCATCATCCAGTCAATTTAGCCTCAGGGGATGCATTCACTAAAAATCAGGAATTAGGGTTTCTTGACCTAATTCACCCCTAAGTTGACTTTTGGGACAAATCATGAGCCAAGACCTCAGGAGATGATTTAAGGGTCCCTAACACACTACATTGATCCATTTGCAACAATGGATTGGTCCAAGAAGCTTGAGCAACAAGTTTCAAATTCATCATAACCACAATTAGGGTTTTGAGGAACAAGTCAACTGTGCCTTTGACTTTTGACCAGGACATGCTCCCAAACCCTAGGACATGATCCAATACACCCTATAACACCTATGAGATCAATCCATCAAGTTTGATTTAGGTCAAGTAATCGATTTCATAGAGGATCGCACAGTTTGGAATTCATCTGACAAAAAGTCAACTGTGCACAAAAGTCAACTTTGACTTTTTGAGATTTTTCACAATTAATGTTCCTTAACCCTAAAATGATGTTAATGTGTGATTGGAATCATCATTCATCAAGAAAAATCAAGAAAAGTGGGATAAGTTGTAAAAGGGGTAACCATAAAAACTTAGAAATTTTTCTAAGTTATGGAACAAAGTGGCTAAGGTACCAACTTTGGAGGATCATAACTCCTAAACCACAAGGAAATTTTTCCCCATCCAAAGCTGGATTTGTATCTCTCATGGCCCTCTACAAAAGCTTCAAACACAACTCATTCCAACTCCTCATGGATTTTAAGTTATGGAATGATCAAAATCACAAAAAGCGAAAATGTCACTTTTTTTCCAACACTTAGTGAAATTTTCACTAAGTCAGAACCTGTCTTACTTTTTTCAAAATGTAGGGGCATTTTTCACTTGGATCCAAAAAGTATCAAAACAGTTGTTGTATCATATGAGGGCTTTCCAAAATAGCCAAGAACTCCATCAAAGTCCACTTGAGCCATGGGATATGACAATGCCAATATGCCTTGCTGCAAACTGTCATGGATAGGCAGATTTGGGAGTTTTGCTCGATTTACCAAATTTTTGCAAATGACAAACACACTTATCCATCTGAACACCTCAAAGGGAGACCAAGGAGGAACCAACTCTGATCATAAGCCACCCAAGTCTTTGGAACCAAAAGTAGCAATGCAAACCTAGAAATCCCTAAAGAGGGGACAAGACTCCAATTTTGTTTTGGAGCATTCAATGGATGCACCAAGGTGGCATGGACTGAGCCATTTCCAACTGAACTCAGTCAAGACTTATCCAAGACCACGGGAACCAGCAGCCTGTGCCCTAACCTCTAGTCAATGTCTAGAGGAGACTTGGATTCTTATTGCTCAACATTGGCCAAACCTATGCAGCAGTTGCCATTCATTATTCCTTGCAAAAAAAACTTGCTCTACTATAAATAGAGCTCATTTGTGATCAGTTTGAGTACACCAAAGCCATCAAACAGATGCTTTCCTCAAAATCTCTTCTTTCACTCCAAAATTGCCTTCCAAAGCAAGTCACTATCGGGTTTTGAGTTTGAGAGCAATTCCAACCAAACTAATCACACACACACCTCATAAACATCATATAGAAGTGATCCAAACACTTAAACAACATCTGGAACACTGATTTCTCAGAATTACCAGCCAGCTGCTCAAGGTTTTAACCAAGTTGCAGTTGGGATACCATCTTCAGTTCCAGATCATTTCCATTCATTCCAAGCATCCAGACACACTCCATAGTACCTAGGGAAGCTGTCCATACCCTTGGAACCAAGCTGCAACACCTCTAACACAAAACACGATCAACAGCTGCAAGAGGTAAGCATGAGCTCTTCTAACTCTATGATCCATGCATTTTTTGCTGCACAATAATTTGGCCATATGTTCATAATCATGCATAGAGTGTTTTCCCTCAATCAATTGCTTTGGTTGAATTGTGTATGAAATTTCTGAGCCTTCATGCAAATTTTAGGGTTCTTGAGGTTTCTCTTTGATTTCTTATTCCATGCTTAAAATAAATGAAATTAAAGACCATAGATATGATCGTGAGGTGAAAACGAGCAAATTGATATGTGGATTGCATGTTATCATCAAGTATTCAGTGAGATTGGATAGAAAATGCAAATCTGCAAAAACAGAGGGTGGCACGTGTTCTTGTCATGTTCTTGGCGCCATTTTTGAACATTTGAATATTTGAATTTTGTGATTTTATTTAATTGATTCAAAAATTCATTTCTCTCTGAGTTTTAATGATTTTGAGTTGATTCTTTGTTTAATAATTCACAAAAATATTAATATATTTTATTTTCCCAAAAAATCCCAAAAATATTATTTATTTTATATACTTGATATTTTTGTAAAGAATTAATATTTTAATTGTTTTTGACATTTAAAATATTTTCTCCCTCTTGATTTTTCAAATTTTTGTGATTTCCAAACATTTTGTGGATCAAAACCTAATTTTTGAAAAATTAATCCAAGATCACAATTTGTTTTCCACATGTTTAATAATTTTGATCATTTTAATTGAATTTTTATTCAATTAAAATACATTTTGAAAACAAATTAGGGTTTTTGATTAATCCAACCCTCATCAAACTTTTTCAAACCTTTTGGGCCTCTAATAGAGTGTAAGACCCAATCCCCTTTGTAAATACACTACCTTTTGGGCCTCAGTAATTGTATAAGTCCCACTGTATTTTCAAAAACAACGGCGCGATCGTTGCCTTTTTAACAAAAAAAACCTTTTGGGCCTCTCCTCGAGCTATAAGTCCCAATTCTTTTTCTGAAAACCTTTTGGGCCTCTAATAGAGTTTAAGACCCAACCCATTTTTAAAACCAAAACCTTTTGGGCCTCAGTGTATTGTATAAGTCCGATACCGTCAAAAAGTTCGGCGCGATCGTCGCCTTTTAAAACAAAACCTTTTTGGGCCTCTCCTTGAGCTGTAAGCCCCACCACTTGTATAAAAATAAACCTTTGGGCCTCTTGAGAGAGTGTAAGACCCATCCCTTTGTACAGAAAACTTTTTTGGGCCATAGTCACTTGTATAAGTCCCTGTACAAAACAACAGTGCAATCACTAATAAAACCTTGGGCCTCTCCTTGAGCTGTAAGCCCCAACAATCTTTTCAAAACACTTTCTCCTTTGAGTTTGAATATAATATTATTATCAAAGCTTTCTTTGTTGAACAACTAACCAAACATCATGGAAGCTCTACAACCGAGTAAGTGTTTACCCGCTTTCTTTATCCGTTTTCATATATATATAAACTGTATTGTGGGGTTGCTCACTGTAAGTCTCCTTTCACAAACTTTTATACACTCGTCAAATATCAACTATGTAATACTGGTATAGTTATTTAGAGTTTTCCCCGGCAACTACGTCTAGCACTAGGTAAAGCCCTGTTGGTCACTCTTAAATACAAACAAAACTAGATCCCCATAGGATTACCAGACACAGTCTTCCCTCCTCTTGGGGTTAAACCATATGGAGACGTGAAAGGTAGCATTCTCAGTGAACCCTTTCTCAGACTGTCACCCTTAGACATTGACTAAGAAACTCTAACTCCCCAGAGATGATCTTTTCTCTGTGAATGGCATCTCTTGAGTTTCTTCTAAATTCTCGGACTTTCTTGGCTTGATCTATTCTCGGTGAATGGCATGTCTTGAACTTCTAGGGGTTTGGGGACCCACAGGCTTCTTAAAAGCATCCCCGCCTCCTCTTGGGCATTGTACAAGGACCCTTCGGCTTCTTAAAATCTCTCATGTCTCCTCTTGGGCTTAATACAAGGACCAAGAGACCTCTACAGGTATAGGAACAGAACCTAGTCATCAATTTGCTAGAGCTGTCTTTCTGAGTCAAGTGTCAGACCTGTTAATGGGTTGACCTTCATCCCTTAACATACCAACCTTCTCTTGGGCATCATACAAAGATCATTCCCTATCTGAGAATCGGTTTCTCAAAACACCCGTAGACTTGGACAGTCTCAATACCCTTTGGATTTCCCAATTCCTTAAAGAACAGGAAATAACCCTGATCCTCTGATCAGTGCCAAAGCACAACAATACCTTTAAATCAGTCCCTTTATAAGAACTGATTTTCTCTTTTATCCAACATACTGGACCTGTCACTAAACTGAAACAGTCACCAGCACACTAGCCTCCTCTTGGGCTTTGTACAATGATTCTCCCCAGCGGAGCGAACCTATTCACACTCTCTTGTTGAGTATAAAAGACTCTCTTGTTGAGTCAACCACTTTTTGCCTCCATCTCGGGCTTCATACGAGATACAAAAGCACTCTCTTGTTGAGTATAAAAGACTCTCTTGTTGAGTTAAACCCCTCTTAGCCTCCATCTCGGGCTTCGTACGAGTTAAAAATCACTTTCTTGTTGAGTATTAAAGACTCTCTTGTTGAGTCCAACATTTTCAGCCTCCATCTCGGGCTTCGTACGAGGTACAAAGACTCTCTTGTTGAGTCAAACACCTTTAGCCTCCGTCTTGGGCTTCGTACAAGACACATACAAAAGCACTCTCTTGTTAAGTCAACCCTTTTAGCCTCTCTCTCGGGCTTCGTACGAGACACATAAAAACACCCTCTTGTTGGGCCAATAGCCTCCTCTTAGGCTTTGTAGAAGGAAACCCTGGTTAAGTCAATCAGCCTTTTAGCATCAAAAGATGTGCCTCGTTCACACTATACAAACGTCAACAACTTCTTTTCCCCCCATTTAATTGGTGTAAGCGGCAAGCCTCTGGATTTTTTACATCCACGCCATTGTCCCTCTTTTAGTATGAGAAATTCCTATGGAAAGATAGCATTACTCTACGCTGAGTTAAAGTCTTCTCCTTCAGGTTTAAAATCCCCTATAAAGGAAAATTATGGCATTATTGGATTCACATATCCCAGTTAAAGTAATTCTCCTTTATAATCAGTCACCCCAACAATTATGACAAACAGACCAAATACCCCCCTTTAGAGATGACAAATTCTCTCTAAAGTCAAACCCCTTTAGCTTCATATCTTGGGCTTCGAACAAGATACAAATAGACCCTTCAGCTTCACATCTTGGGCTTTGAACAAGATACAAACCACATTTAGCTTCACGTCTTGGGCTTTGAACAAGACACCAAAATGACCTTTTTCCTCCCATAGAATAGGAGGAACTACGATCGCTCTAATTTCCCTGTTTTGTTAAACGGGAATACGTAGGCATAAGATTGAAAACATTCTTAGCAAGCACACTAATAAAAAAACCCAAAATCCCGTACCTTCATACATCAATCGAAAAGCATTAGTCTTAAACCTCCCACCAATCGCCCCGGCACTATTTTAACAAAATAACCTAAGAACGACCCAAAATCTTTGTAGCATCTGTAAACCAAAAGTCATCTATTCAAACTCAGTTTGCAAGCAGGGTTAATTGGAGACATTTATTTCCCTTCCTTCATCAGCTTCAATAGGATAAAAAATGAATCGAGCTGTAGTACCCCAAAGCGATATTGCTTCGCAACCACGCAAAAACTCGCGCTACAGGAAGAAAGAGGACTTTGATTCCTCAACACAGGGAACACTGCCCACTCTGCTTGGAGATAAGATGTTGAACATCTCTCTGTCACACTTATGAATTGTTTTAGGCTGATGGACTTTTGAGGAAAAACATCTTGAGGGTTCTTGAAGAAGACTGCCCTAGATTGATTGGATGTTGAAGAAGAAATTGGTCATAGCTTCAGTTTGACTGCTGCAGGGGGAAAATGAACTGATCACGGCTTCAATTCTGGAAATGATTGTTGAGGATGAACTGATCATGGCTTCAGTTTTACTATTGTTGGGGATGAACTGATCATGGCTTCAGTTCTGGAAATGATTGTTGAGAAGGCTTAAACTCAGTATGGGTCTTGAAGGAGATCTTCTGGTTAACCAATTCAGAGAATAACTTGCACTGAGCAACAAATCTTGGACTCATTCATAACAGGATCTGGAAGTAGTATGCCCCTGATAGGATCATTGACTAAGTTTCTCAACTGTTTGAAATTCTTGATGAGGAAAGTTTGCCTGCAAATAAACTCATTCAAACAAACATGGAAATTTTAATGCAAAGTTCATGCAATTTTGAAATCAAAAATCATTTTTGGAATGATATTATTGATGTAAAGTAAAATGAATCACTTGTCAAAACACGGCGGTTTAGACATTTAAAAATGAAAGAGAAAGCAAAGGTATGACATCAAAGCAAATGATTGGCAACAATCTTAGGAGTCAATTTATGCAACCATGCTGTAATATGCTTTCAAAAGAAACATGGCTTCAATTAGGTCTTTTGAGGGTTGTAACGTGGTCTGGTTCACGGTTTTTGAATCAAAGGATATAGGCTCAAAATTTATTTGTACCCAACCCATTCTTCGTGATGATGTCCAGTCCTATGCTCAGTTAATTCAAACTATGCATTCAGGTTCCAGGAGATTTTGGAATTGCAACACTTTTATGATGATGGCTCAAGATATTTTTGAGATGGTAGTCACTCTTTCTTACAACATTTTGTTGTTTTTGATGAGGACCTCGGTCAACTTGTTTTGTCTTTGAGGATTTTGGTAACCTCTTGATTTTTCTTTTTGTTATCCCTAACTTTTTCCTGAACTGTGTCATTTGAGCTTACAGTCAGCGGGATGCCCCAATTTTTGCCTAAGTCTCCTTCATAGGTTTTGACTTAGCGGGCTTTTCTTTTGATTTTTTTTCTTTTTTTTTTTTGAAAGATAGTGACTGCTTGGCTTAATGATTACGGTGAACCATCATTGGCTTTTGATTTGAAAGACATCTTCTACACTTCTTTGATGTGTGCGAAGAAAAGTTTGTGATTACAATGTTTCTCTTGTGTTTAAATACACAGTCAAATTAACTGAGAACTACCCATCCCCAGGTTAAAATTGCGGGTTTTTTTCGTACAGAAAGAAACTCCAACTTCTAGGCTCAAAGGGTTGACAAGGGATTAACTTCCTTATTTCTCCAGTGTTTGTGAGTTGAAACAATGCATGTACATCATCAACCAAGTTTTAATTAAAAGCATACAATCTAGCAATTTCAGGTATTCTGTTTTCATCATCCTCCCTCCAATCTTTGCATAAACAAAAACTGATAAAGAAAGTGAACAGAAGATATATTTTTGTTTTGTGAAAAAGAAAGCATAAAGATGCACACAGTGGATATAAATGAATTTGAATCAAAATATTGCAATGCTTATTTCATTGAAAATATCATTAAAGTACAAATAAAGTTCGAAAGCAAATAGTCAATACAATCAAAGAAAAATGCAAACAGAAAGAAACAAGGCCTAGTAACTAATCAGCAACAAGGAAGAGCTGTCCTGTCTGAAACACTGGCTTTAGGAGATGATCCATTTGAACTGACTCAAACTTCACTTGGCATGCTCTGGCAAAGGATTGTTGACAACATTGGGATTGTCATAAAAAAAGGTCAGAATCTTTGAGTTAACCAATTCTTGTACTCTAGCTTTCAATGCATAGCAACCTTCCAAGTAATGGCCTGCCCCACCTCGATGGAACTCACAGTGAAGATCAGCCCTATAGTCGATTGGGAGAGGATTTGGAGGAGGAGGTAGATCCCTCGTTGTAATCAAACCTTTCTTTACAAGACATGGATACAGCTCAGTGTAGGACATCGGGATAGGATCAAAGTTAACCCTATTGCGATTATGATTTTGTCTAACAGTTTGACGAGGAGCTTGAACTGGTTGATCATTGACAACAGGAGCAATTGCAGCTACATATTATTGTTTTCTGCGACGAGGTTTCACTTCAACTGAAATAGCATGGGTATCACCATCCTTTTTCTTTTGAAAATTCTCAGCATACTTTTTAGCACCACTATAGGCTTCAGCATTAGCAATCTTTCCTTTCTTGATACCTGCTTCTAGACTTTCTCCAATAGTGACAAGGTCAGCAAAACCAAATGATACACTGCCTATCATATTTTCCCAAAAGAGTGGCTGAAGGGTGTCCATGAATAATCTAGTCAATTCCTTTTCTGCCAAGGGTGGCTCCACCTGAGCAGCTAGCTCTCTCTAGCGCTGAGCGTACTCCTTAAAGGATTCTTTTTCTTTCTGAGACATATTTTGCAGTTGACGGCGGTCAGGTGCCATGTCCAGATTGTACTTATATTGCTTTAAGAAAGCATCAACCAAGTATTTCCAGCTTTGGATACGGTTCTTCTCAAGTCCTATATACCATTTCATTGAAGCCCCACTCAAGCTGTCTTGGAAACAGTGAATGAGCAATTTGTCATTTTTGATGTGAGCAGCCATCTTGCGGTAGTACATCACCAAGTGGCTTCTAAGACAGGTGTACCCCTTGTATTTCTCAAAATCAGGAGTTTTAAATTTGGCAGGCATAACCAAGTCTGAAACCAAGCACATGTCCATTGCAGCAGCACTAAAGACATCACTTCCTTCAACGACTCTTATCCTTTTGTCTAGAGTTTGCCATTGCTCTCTGGCTTCTTCAATGTATCAAGGTTCTCCCTGACTTTCAGATTGTGGACCAGTAGCATGGTACACGAAAGGAGGGTTCTCAGGGATAGCTTGAGCAACAGAATGCACAACAGGCTGAGGTTCAGTAAATAATGGAGCTGAAGATACTGGCAGTACAGACAGGACAAACACATAAGTAGTTGCAAAGGGTGACGAGTAATTTGGAGGTAACCCAAATTCTGGATAAGTAGAAACTGGTAGCTAAGTCAGTGGAGGGTTAACAGCAGCAGTTGAGATTTCTAAGATCACAGTCCTCTGATGTGGTTCTCCCCTAGCAATCAGAACTTGCAGCATTTCTGTGAGTTTGGTCATGCTGACCTTTAACTCATCAATTTCCATTCTGACTTCGGCGTTGTGTTGTTCTTGATTTTCCATTCTCAATCTGACGGCAGCTCTGGTTCCGTAGTTGTGTTGAGGAAACAGCTTGACGGTGAACAGATAACTGAAAAAGGAGACAGTTGAAATGAGTTTCTGAGGTAACTGGGAAGAATGCATATGTATGCTCATGGATGCAAGAGTGCATGGATGCAACAACCACAAACAAGATCACTCAAAGCACACGGGTTCAAAGGTTCGAGTCACGATCATGGAGTCAAGGTTAAGAACCAACCCACAAAGGTATGTACTGAGGGTATAACACCTGCCGAACATAGTTCTAAAGAAGTTCCCAGAGTCTACAACCCATCTGTCAGAAATTATCGATTTCCCAATTACTTGGTAGTCAATAATATTCTCAAGAGAGTCTCGTCTGAGTGTGGTATCGCGTAACAACTGATTCAAGTCTGCACCTGAATAGCCACCGCACCATGTCCTAATAAGGCCAAGATGGGTTAAGGGTTCTAAAGTCCTCAGCTTCGGCTCCTCGGATCAAGAAGCATAATGGGTTTGTCATTTCTGGTCTGCCATTATTGCCTCTTGGGAGGAGTACCTCAACTAAGTCCTCGGGGAAATGGTCGCCAGAGTCGACAGCTCTCTAGATCAACACCCCGAAATGCGCAAGACACGCACGTCAGAATATCTCCCAAGAAAACCTCGTCTGGATGTGAATTTCGTGAACACCAAACGTACCAAGATGGCGCCTAGGTCCCACTACTTTCCACCCTAGTCTTAGGTGTATACTAAAGCCTGGGTTTTGGGCTTATCTCACCACACAGAAGAATTCCTAAATAGAACAAACAAATCATACAAAAAGCAATAAATAAATCAAAGTAGGCTAAACCCCTCAAGGGAAGATCCCCAGCAGAGTCGCCAATTTTTTGTAGCGGCAAAATCGTGAGTGTAAGCTATTGATTAACTTAACTTATAAAGCAAGAGTTGCCACCGCACTTTTATTTTATCCAAAACGGAAAGGAAAAAGAACGAACAAAACCTACACAAGCTCTAAAACAAGAACGAGTGCACAGAGACTGGGTAAGGGGGTTGGTTACGTTAAGGGAAGGTGTTAGCACCCAAAACGTCTATAGTACTCTATAGGAACCCTTTGAAATATCTACGCTTTTGGTCTGAAAAGGTTTGTTTGAAAGGAGATTGAGGAGATGAGAAGGGAAATTGTTTTTAAGATTTTTGTGTTTGGAGAGACTTGTCGTCTTATGCCTACGTACCCCCAAAGTGCAATGAAGGATCAAAACCTCGTAGTTCGTGGTACAAAGAATGAAATTTGTTTGTTTTGGTTATTTTTAAATGTAAAGACAAGTCGTCATTTCCAAGCGAATAATTCCGCTTAAAGAAATGAATCATGTCTAAACTTATGAAAAAGTTAAAGGAAAAGTGCACAAGGGCACAAAAGGAGAGTTTGATGAGTTTGATTTTTTTAAAGTCTTTTGAAAAAGGTGTCAATATGCTTATGTAGTTTAGCATTTGTTAAGAAATGAAAAGAAAAGGGTAAAATCACTTGACAAATTCAAGGTTTGATTATGAAAGAGGTGATAGTTTGAAATCAAGAAAGTTTTGAAAAAGGGAGAGAGTTTTGAAAATTGAAGAATGGGAAGGAGAAGAAGTAACTATCCTAAAGCATAAAGTAAAAGCTAAGGATAAGAAAGATCTAACCATAAACGTGGCTATCTTCACCATAAACCAAGCAAAAGCACAAGTCTTCAAAGTCTTCGAACCATAATTCCAATGCAAAGGGAAAAGGTCCTAGTTCTAAGTCCAAGGATCCAAGAATAGCATTGAAGTCCAAGGTTTAGGTGCAAAACTCCATGTCCATTGCAAAGGATAGTAACCATAGTCCAAGATTAGAAGTACAAGTTTTTTAGAGGATTTGGCCTTTATTAATGTTTTTGGTCCAAGTGGACAAAGAGAAAAAGGCATAAGCATAAACATGTGCTCAACGGACAAAGGAAAAATTGTGGAAGCATAATCTTGTGTCCAACGGACAAAGGAAAAATTGTGGAAGCATAAACATGTGTCCAACGGACAAAGGAAAAATTGCGGAAGCATAAACATGTGTCCAATGGACAAAGGAAAATTTGCGGAAGCATAAACATGATATGAAAAGAGGGATAGGGAGAGAGAAGGAATTGTAAACAAGATTAGTACAATAGTATTGTTAGTAAGTTAGTGATTAGTTGTTAGAGTAAGTGATCAATAGTAATTGAATAATTGCACTTAGGTCAAGGTTAATGAGAACTCCTTAGAGGATTGATAAGACCAAAGCCTCCTAACAACAAGTCTCATAAGTATTGAGCCAAAGGACAAATAATCAATAATTTTTTATCGTTTTCCGATACGAGACATATGTTGCACTATGTTAAGCAATCGCCGAGTAATTTACGGAGTAATTACCCTACAATGAGGTCGGTCAATAGATCTTTGTGCTAATGCATGCTAGATGAACGATATGTAGATCGTCATCCGAAAGCAATACCGCACGAAAAGAAAATAGGTAACGATCTAGTCTTGATCAAGAATTCAACAAAGAAATTCTAAGATCTAATAGACTTTCATCGATCAAAAGAAAAGAGAAATAGATGAATAGAAAAATGGATCTAACAAATTATGATCCATCAACAACCAACAATAAAGTCAAAATAGAAAAAGAAATCAAATGAAAAGAAGAAAGAATTAAAATATTTTGAAATGGATTTTTTCAAGAAAAGTTTTTTTTCAAAACAAAATTTAAACAAAAATAGTGAATCAAAATCTAAAAAAAAGATTAAGAAGAAATTATATAAAAGAATTAAAAGAAAAAAAAAACCTTAAAGGAAATCTAAAAAAAATGAGTGAGGTTAAAATAGAAAGATGGTGGTGATGGAACAAAACCAACCGTGTAGGCCCAGCCCACACACTCATCACCACACATAAAAGGGAAATGTTATAAGAAAAAATATAAAAAAAAATAAAAAGAGAATATCATCTTCTTCAAGGAGCACGACACACTATTCATGGCGGAAACGAGAGAGACAAACTCCTCATGGCAGAACGGCGGCTCAAAAATTGTACACGGTTGTGATTTGCACGAATCCATCATCAATTCCAAATAAAAGTTCAACACGGCTATGAATCTTAGATCGCGGACTTACGTCGGAAACCACCAAATTACCTTCAAATCAAGGTGTGAAACACTTAAGTCTTCTTCCTCTCTATCACTTGCGAGTTGTTGTGTTTGTTGATGTTGCAAATGAAGTTGATGCGAGATGTTGGGGAAATTGTTGTGATGCGAATGATGCGTCAAGGTTCGTTGATGAACTTATGGTTCGGTGAAGGATTTGTGTGGCTGAGATGGTGGTTCGAAATTATTGTTGAGTTTTATGCAGATTTGTATTGGTGAAGGTTGAAGAATTTATGTGAAAGATTTATGAAAATCAAATCCAGCTTGTGGTGATTTGAATGAAGGAAATTGAAGGTGAAAGATAATTGAAGCTTCGAAGAATTTTTCTGTAGTATATTTTTGGTACTTTGGTTAAAGGTTAGTAAACACGTTCAAATATAAAGCAGGTAAGAATAATATACAGAGGCTCAGGAGAAACAAAGATTGTGATCTTGTTTGTGGTATGAGATGTAAATGAAATGTGTAAAATCTTAGGGGTAAAAATTAGGGTTCGACAGGTATCTGTTTTCGGAAGCGGACCCCTGCCTGGTGAAATTCCGAGTTTGCGCATTCAGAGAGAATCTTCTCGCACGAGACATTCAGTGGAGTGTATCCGTGAAAACGTCCAGATGGCCCTTTGTACTCTCGGGACTCCCGGGGGCGGTCATCCCTTATTTTATCTGATCCCCGAAGAATTGTCGAGGAGTCGTCGTTTCTGGAGGACCTGGCGCTTTCTGGGTGCCTCGAGTCCCGAGCGGTGTTCGCAACTTCCCTCTCTTCATACAGGGTGTACGCCTGAGTCTTGAGGAGGAGGGCATCCAGTGTTGTCTGAATCTCAATGCCAATTGCCTTGGCAAACTCGTTGCGGGGAAGGAGTCCACGTTTGAGCAAATACTTCTTCATATCGTTGGTCGTGGAGACCTGGACGACTTCTTTATTGAACCTTTCGATATAAGCCCGAAGAGGTTCGTCTTTCCCTTTAATGATGGCCTTAAGGGAGGCTTCTGTCTTTGGGTGGCGACGTGAGGCCGTGAAATGCCTGGAGAACATCCTCCCCAATTGCCTCTAAGATGTGATTGATTCAAAGGGGAGGCTTTTGTACCATGACATTGCTCCCTTCCTCAGTGTGGTCGCGAAGAATCTGCATTTGACGGCGCCCCTGATGCCACGGTAATCGAGCAGGGCATCGATGTTCTCGATGTGCTCGTCAGGATCTGTAGTGCCATCGTGTGTACCCAGGGGTGGGGGTTTCTCCAGTCCTTTGGGTAGGCGTGTGGCCGTGATTTCTTGGGACAGCAGGCCCCAAGACTCGTCGTCACTGCAGCTGCTCGACCACGAAGGAGAGCGGGTACTCCATCCAGGGGGAGGACGATGGTCTCGATAGGGAGGAAGAGTTCGTTCTCGGCCCTTAGATCTAGGCAGAGGCGAACGTTGGTGCTCTGTCTGTAGATCTCTTCTGGTTCTCTTGGCCCTTGGGGAGTGTTGGCTCCGGGGGGAGGTATGGTCGTTGTAACACCCATTGTAATTATTTAGTCATCTTGTATTAATCTTTAAGTGTGTCTTTGTTTGGGAGAGTGTCTGAGTGCGTTTACTTGTTGACCTTGGCTTAGAAGGTAGATTATTGGAATAAAACCTTAGACTAATAATAATAGAGACATAATTAAATAATAATCATAATTTCATTAATAATAGATATATTATTATTATTATTATTATTATTATTATTATTATTATTATTATTGTTACTATTATTGTTATTATTATTATTGTTATTATTATTATTATTTGGAATTAATTAAAATAAGAAATTAAGGGATTAAGAGAGGTTTAGGGAATTAGGAGAACAGTTTCACGTTTAACGAAAAGAGGGAACAAACGAGAAGAGGAAGAACAAGTGCTAGGGCTTGAACCATCTTCCCCAATTTGTCAATTTTGCTGCAGAATTCGAGGTAAGGGGGGAAACTGTTAAATATTGGTGATTTACTCATGATAGGGTAGTGGGAATTCCTTAATCCCGTAGGGTTTTATATCCATGATTGTGTTGTGATGAATTGTAGAGTATGTTTGATTTAATTTTGAATTCATACATGTGTTGATATGTATTTTCTGAATTTCTAGTTGATAATACTGTGGTGTTTGAATCTGATCTGGTATGTGGTGTGTTGTTCCTATTTTGGAAGAACGATTCGAAGTGTTGGATCCATAATTGATGTAGTAATCATAAGATACAAGTGAAAGAAGAAGAATTGAACCTAAAATCAAAGTAGAAGAGATTATAGGACTGGTTGAGAGTGAACAAGTGACGAAAACGCAGTATGAGATTTGGCCGTACGCGCATGAGAACAAGGAGGAGGGAGCCTTACGCGTAAGAGAAGTGGGAAAGGAGGGAATTGCACGGCCCTCTGCCCGTACGTGTACGGTTTGCGTATGCTTGGCAGAGCAATACACGTATGGAGTAGCCGTACGCGTATGGGGATCTAAAAATGAGATTTTCTTGGAAAGAGAGCCTCTGCTCGTACACGTATGATAATGGGTAGTACGCGTAGGGTAGAGTAGGGAAGGGTGAGCAATACGCATATCAGATGGAACCTTACGCGTATGGATGAGCGAGGAAATGAGTCATACGCGTATGACCTGGGTCAGTACGCGTATGGACTGGCAGTGTACAGAATTTTACCGTTTAGCGATTTCTTTCCCGTTTTCGCACCGGTTTTGATTTCTAATGGTTTGAGAGGTTGAGGGTAGAAGTCAGTTGCTGAGGAATAATAATTTGGTGATGAAAATAATAAGTTTAATAATTTTAAATTAATTAATTGATTAATTAAGTATGGTTGTATATGAAGTAACCTTGACCATGATGATTGATGATATACGTGGATGTGATCAGTAGGATCGTGTGCATGTGAACATGCTTGAATAGATGTGTTGTTACGCATAATTGAGTCATGCATATTCATGGTGTTTTGGTGGGATGAATCATTGCTCAGGAGGAGTGTATGTGATTCATCCGTACTCCTTTAAGGAGAATGGTGGGGATAGATCATTGCCAAGTAGAGGTGTATGTGATCTACCCGGGGTTTGATTGAATGAACCAATGAGTCAGTACCGCATTGCATGTGTTAAGTTGCATACATTGTTGATAATGGGCAGTAGGCCGTGTTTGATGATTGATGATGCTTGTGTATGATGACTACCTGCTTATCATGTATTTATTCACCTATAATATTTGAACGTGATTTCTCACCCCTTTGTTGTTGTTGTGTCTGTGCTTCTTCGGAAGTACAAATAACCCAGGTACTTAGGTTGCTTGGATGTTCATGTTGCCTGTTCGAGTCTATAGGAGTGCTTTGATACGTAACACGGGATGTCGGGATATTTTTGTAGATGTTTGATTTTATTTACATTCTTTGTTACGTATTCCATTTTATTGACTTACTTTATGGAGAACCTTGTATTAAGGAACTATTGGTGTATTTGGGCAGATGGCCGTGAATTTGAAACTAAAATGATTATTTCCGCTGATTCCTGATTCAATTTAATACAATAAAGAGCTTATATTGGTTTTGATGATGTGACATTCCACTCTTGGTGAAAAACTCTGATTTTAAAGTATTATTTAGTATTTTATTTTAAATGGGGAAAGTGGGGTGTTACAATTGGTATCAAAGCAGGTCGGTCCGTCCGGCCAGGTGTTATAGTTGAGTCTGTCCTTAGAATAGGAGTTGATTTTGTGTTCTGACCTTGTGATGATTGTTGTCCAGTATGGCAGGAAGGAATGATGCTGCTCTTGCTTCTGCTATGCAAGCCATGGCACAAGCTGTAGAGAATGCCAACCAGGGTGGAGGTGCTCAGCTTCGTGACTTAGCACAGTTTCAGAGCAACAAGCCGCCTACATATGAGGGAGGTATCTTGGACCCAGAGGCTGCACAGAGATGGCTGAAGGCTGTGGAGAAGATCTTCAGGGCCATGGAGTGCAGTGATGCTCAGAAGGTATGGTTTGGTACTCATATGCTGGAAGGAAAGACTGAGGCTTAGTGGGACAACAGTCGTCAGATATTGGAAGCTGCAGGTACTGAGATTACTTGGGCTGTGTTTCAAGCTGAGTTTTTGGAAAAGTACTTTCCGGAAGACATTCATAGTACGAAAGAGGTGGAATTTTTGGAGCTGAAGCAGGGTGATAAGACCGTTGCTGAGTATGCTGCTAAGTTTGAGGAGCTGGTTCGGTATTGTGCTCATTACAATACTGAAGAAACTATGACTTCGAAGTGTTTGAAGTTTGAGAACGGGCTGCGTCCTGAGATCAAATTGGGTATTGCTTGTCAGAAGATAAGAAACTATCCAGAGTTGGTAAGCAGAAGCAGAATTTATGATAATGACAACAGAGCCAGGATTGCTCATTACAAAGTTGTGAATGAGAAGAAAAAGAAGCAGAGATTCGGAGGTACTCCTTACAGTGCTCCAGCTGATAAGGGGAAACAGAAAACTGATGTGGGAAAGAAGCCAAAGGAGAAGGGAGCAGGTGCTGATACTCTCAAGTGCTTCAGATGTGGTGGCTTGGGTCACCGTGCTAACAACTGTCAGAATGAGGTGAAGAAGTGTTTCAAGTGTGGCAAAGTAGGTCATGTTATAGCTGATTGTAGAGCCACTATGCCTACTTGTTACAATTGTGGAGACAAGGGTCACATCAGCACTCACTGTGAGAAGCCGAAGAAGTCTTAGGCGTCTCAAACTAGTGGGAAGGTGTTTGCCTTGGTGGGAGACCAATCCATTGAGGAGGAGCGTTCTGTCAAAGGTACTTGCTTTATTAATGATCTTCCTTTGATTGCTATCATTGACACGGGTGCAACGCACTCGTTTATTTCTGTTGACTGTATGAAGAGATTAGGGATTGTGCAGTCTACTCTAGAGCAGAGGATGACGATTGAAACTCCATCCATTGGTTCCGTGGTTACTTCTTTGGTGTGTTTGAAGTGTCCGCTGACCGTGTTTGGTAGAGATTTCAGAGTGGACTTGATTTGTTTGCCACTTGGTAATCTTGACGTTATTTTGGGAATGAACTGGTTGGAGTTCAACCGGGTGTATATTGATTGCTTCAGGAAGACGTTGCTGTTTCTTACTCCTGAAGAGGAAGCATTAGAAGATTCGCTATCTAGCAAGGAGTTGAGGGCGTTGTTGGAAGATGAAGCAAAGCTGTTTGTAGTATTTGCCTCGTTATCTATTGAAAGCAAGACTTCAGTTAATGAATTGCCAGTAGTTAAGGAATTTCCTAAAGTGTTTCCAGATGACATCACAGAGTTGCCTCCGACGAGGGAAGTGGAGTTCGCTATTGATCTTGTACCGGGTACCAGACCTATCTCTATGGCACCGTACAGGATGTCTGCATCAGAGTTGGCAGAGTTGAAATCCCAGGTTGGGGAATTACTCGATAAGAAGTTTATAAGACCCAGTGTGTTGCCGTGGGGAGCTCCAGTGTTGTTGGTGAAGAAGAAGGATGGTAGTATGCGTCTGTGCATTGATTACCATCAGTTGAATAAAGTGAATATTAAGAATAAGTATCCACTTCCGAGGATTGATGACTTAATGGATCAGCTGGTGGGAGCTCGTGTTTTCAGCAAAATTGATCTGAGGTCGGGTTACCATCAGATTAGAGTAAAGGAAGGTGATATTCAGAAGACTGCTTTCAGAACTCGCTACGGACATTACGAATATGCAGTGATGCCTTTCGGAGTGTCTAATGCGCCGGGTGTATTTATGGAATATATGAATCGTATTTTCCATTCTTATCTGGATCAGTTTATTGTGGTATTTATTGATGATATACTGATCTATTCTAAGTCTGACGAAGAGTATGCAGGTCACTTGAGAATTGCATTGCAGGTGTTGAAAGATAATAAATTATTTGCAAAGTTCTCGAAGTGTGAATTTTGGTTGAAGACCGTGAGTTTCTTGGGTCATGTGATTTCTGGTGATGGTATAGCGGTGGATCCCTCTAAAGTAAGTGCAGTACTTCAGTGGGAAACTCCGAAGACCGCAACAGAGATTAGAAGCTTTTTGGGTTTGGCAGGTTACTATAGAAGGTTCATTGAAGGGTTTTCTAAATTGGCGTTGCCATTGACTCAGTTGACCAGGAAGAATCAAGCTTTTGTCTGGGATGCTGCCTGTGAGGAAAGTTTTGAGGAACTAAAGAAGAAGTTGACGACAGCACCAGTGTTGATTTTACCAAGTCCAAATGATTCTTTCGTAGTGTATTGTGATGCGTCTAAGATGGGATTAGGCGGTGTGTTGATGCAAGGTGGCAAGGTAGTGGCTTATGCTTCAAGACAGTTAAGGGTGCATGAGAGAAACTATCCTACTCATGATCTTGAATTAGCTGCAGTGGTGTTCGTGTTAAAAATTTGGAGACATTATTTGTATGGATCTAGATTTGAAGTGTTTAGTGATCACAAGAGTTTGAAATATTTGTTCGACCAGAAGGAATTAAATATGAGGCAGAGGAGATGGTTAGAATTCTTGAAGGACTATGACTTTAATTTGAGTTACCATCCAGGAAAAGGTAATGTTGTGGCAGATGCTCTGAGTCGGAAGACAATCCATATGTCTGCGCTAATGGTGAAGAAAATGGAATTGATTAAACAGTTCAGAGATTTGAGCATGGTTTGTGAAACTACACCAGGAAGTATCAGATTGGGTATGCTGAAAGTGAATAATGACTTTTTGGATGTGATTAAGGACAATCAGAAACTGGATGTGAAATTAGTAGACTTGATGCCTACAGAAGGAGATGATCCTGATAGAGACTTTAATGTGGATAATGTTGGTGTGCTGAGATTTCGGGGCAGAATTTGTGTACCGGATAATGAGGAATTGAAAAGGGAAATCTTAGAGGAAAGTCATCGGAGTAGCTTGAGTATTCATCCGGGAGCTACAAAGATGTACCATGATTTGAAGAAGTTGTTTTGGTGGTCCGGTATGAAGAGGGACATAGCTCAGTTTGTCTATGCTTGTTTGACATGTCAGAAGTCAAAAGTGGAACATCAGAAACCTTCGGGATTAATGCAACCGTTGGAAATCCCTGAGTGGAAATGGGACAGTATTGCGATGGATTTTGTAACTGGTTTGCCAAATACGGCGAGGGGCTTTGATGCTATTTGGGTGGTGGTGGATCGACTTACGAAATCCGCACATTTTATACCAATTAACATCAGTTTCCCATTGTCGAAGCTGGCAGAAATTTATATCAGGATAATTGTGAAGTCGCATGGTGTTCCGTCGAGCATAGTGTCAGATAGAGATCCGAGGTTTACTTCAGAATTTGGAGGAGTCTGCAGGAAGCCTTGGGTTCTAAGTTGAAGTTGAGCTCGGCTTATCATCCACAGACCGATGGTCAGTCAGAGAGGACCATTCAGTCGTTGGAGGATTTGCTGAGAGACTGTGTATTGGAAAAAGGTGGTGCGTGGGATACTCATTTGCCATTGATCGAGTTCACGTATAATAACAGTCACCATTCTAGCATCGGAATGGCACCTTTTGAAGCTTTGTATGGACGAAAGTGTAGGACACCTCTGTGTTGGTATGAGATAGGTGAGAATGTGGTGCTTGGACCAGAGATTGTGCAGCAGACTATTGAGCCGATTCAAATGATCCGTGAGAAGATGAAAGCGTCTCAGAGTAGGCAGAAAAGTTATCACGATAATCGAAGGAAGGAGTTGGAATTCAGTGAAGGTGATCACATATTCCTAAGAGTTAACCCAGTGACCGGTGTGGGTCGTGTTTTGAAGTCCAAGAAGTTGGATCCTAAGTTTATTGGACCGTATCAGATCCTGCAAAGGATTGGTACAGTGGCTTATAGGGTGGCACTGCCGCCTGAACTTTCGAATTTGCATGACGTGTTTCATGTGTCGCAACTTCGGAAGTATGTTTCAGATCCGTCTCATGCAATTCAGAGAGATGAAGTTCTGATCAGGGAGAATCTTACTGTTGAGAAGATGCCGTTGAGGATCGATGATCGCAAGATAAAACAGTTCAGAGGAAAGGAGATACCTCTGGTGAGAGTGGTTTGGGGAGGTGCTGCAGGAGGCAGTGTGACCTGGGAATTGGAAAGCAGGATGCGAGAGTCGTATCCAGAGTTGTTTCCATCAGGTAATTTTCGAGGACGAAAATAATTTAAGTGGGGGAGAGTTGTAACACCCATTGTAATTATTTAGTCATCTTGTATTAATCTTTAAGTGTGTCTTTGTTTGGTAGAGTGTCTGAGTGCGTTTACTTGTTGACCTTGGCTTAGAAGGTAGATTATTGGAATAAAACCTTAGACTAATAATAATAGAGACATAATTAAATAATAATCATAATTTCATTAATAATAGAAATATTATTATTATTATTATTATTATTATTATTGTTATTGTTATTATTATTATTATTTGGAATTAATTAAAATAAGAAATTAAGGGATTAAGAGAGGTTTAGGGAATTAGGAGAACAGTTTCACGTTTAACGAAAAGAGGGAACAAAGGAGAAGAGGAAGAACAAGGGCTTGAACCATCTTCCCCAATTTGTCAATTTTGCTGCAGAATTCGAGGTAAGGGGGAAACTGTTAAATATTGGTGATTTACTCATGATAGGGTAGTGGGAATTCCTTAATCCCGTAGGGTTTTATATCCATGATTATGTTGTGATGAATTATAGAGTATGTTTGATTTAATTCTGAATTCGTACATGTGTTGATATGTATTTTCTGAATTACTTGTTGATAATACTCTGGTGTTTGAATCTGATTTGGTATGTGGTGTGTTGTTCCTATTTTGGAAGAACGATTCGAAGTGTTGGATCCATAATTGATGTAGTAATCATAAGATACAAGTGAAAGAAGAAGAATTGAACCTAAAATCAAAGTAGAAGAGATTATAGGACTGGTTGAGAGTGAACAAGTGACAAAAACGCAGCAGAGAGCAGAAAGATGAGCTCTCTGGTCGTTCACGTATGAGATTTGGCCGTACGCGTAATAAGGAAGGCCGTACACGCATGAGAACAAGGAGGAGGGAGCCTTACGCGTAAGAGAAGTGGGAAAGGAGGGAATTGCACGGCCCTCTACCCGTACGCGTATGGTTTGCGTATGCTTGGCAGGGAAATACGCGTATGGAGTAGCCGTACGCGTATGGGGATCTGAAAATGAGATTTTCTTGGAAAGAGAGCCTTTGCTCGTACGCGTATGATAATGGGTAGTACGCGTAGGGTAGAGTAGGGAAGGGTGAGCAATACGTGTATCAGATGGAACCTTACGCGTATGGATGAGCGAGGAAATGAGTCATACGCGTATGAGCTGGGTCAGTACGCATATGGACTGGTAGTGTGCAGAATTTTACCGTTTAGCGATTTCTTTCCCGTTTTCGCACCGGTTTCGATTTCTAATGGTTTGAGAGGTTGAGGGTAGAAGTCAGTTGTGAGGAATAATAATTTGGTGATGAAAATAATAAGTTTAATAATTTTAAATTAATTAATTGATTAATTAAGTATGGTTGTATATGAAGTAACCTTGACCATGATGATTGATGATATACGTGGATGTGATCAGTAGGATCGTGTGCATGTTAACATGCTTGAATAGATGTGTTGTTACGCATAATTGAGTCATGCATATTCATGGTGTTGTGGTGGGATGAATCATTTCTCAGGAGGAGTGTATGTGATTCATCCGTACTCCTTTAAGGAGAATAGTGGGGATAGATCATTGCGAAGTAGAGGTGTATGTGATCTACCCGGGGTTCGATTTAATGAACCAATGAGTCGGTACCGCATTGCATGTGTTGAGTTGCATACATTGTTGATAATGGGCAGTAGGCCGTGTTTGATGATTGATGATGCTTGTGTATGATGACTACCTGCTTATCATGTATTTATTCACCTATAATATTTGAACGTGATTTCTCACCCCTTTGTTGTTATTGTGTCTGTGCTTCTTCGGAAGTACAGATAACCCAGGTACTTAGGTTGCTTGGATGTTCGTGTTGCCTGTTCGAGTCTATAGGAGTGCTCTGATACGTAACACGGGATGTCGGGATATTTTTGTAGATGTTTGATTTTATTTACATTCTTTGTTACGTATTCCATTTTATTGACTTACTTTATGGAGAACCTTCTTTTAAGGAACTATTGGTGTATTTGGGCAGATGGCCGTGAATTTAAAACTAAAATGATTATTTCCGCTGATTCCTGATTCAATTTAATACAATAAAGAGCTTATATTGGTTTGGATGATGTGACATTCCACTCTTGGTGAAAAACTCTGATTTTAAAGTATTATTTAGTATTTTATTTTAAATGGGGAAAGTGGGGTGTTACAATTGGTATCAAAGCAGGTCGGTCCGCCCGGCCAGGTGTTATAGTTGAGTCTGTCCTTAGAATATGAGTTGATTTTGTGTTCTGACCTTGTGATGATTGTTGTCCAGTATGGCAGGAAGGAATGATGCTGCTCTTGCTGCTGCTATGCAAGCCATGGCACAAGCTGTAGAGAATGCCAACCAGGCTGGAGGTGCTCAGTTTCGTGACTTAGCACAGTTTCAGAGCAACAAGCCGCCTACATATGAGGGAGGTATCTTGGACTCAGAGGCTGCACAGAGATGGCTGAAGACTGTGGAGAAGATCTTCAGGGCCATAGAGTGCAGTGATGCTCAGAAGGTATGGTTTGGTACTCATATGCTGGAAGGAGAGGCTGAGGCTTGGTGGGACAACAGTCGTCAGAGATTGGAAGCTGCAGGTACTGAGATTACTTGGGCTGTGTTTCAAGCTGAGTTTCTAGAAAAGTATTTTCTGGAAGACATTCGTAGTACGAAAGAGGTGGAATTTTTGGAGCAGAAGCAGGGTGATAAGACCGTTGCTGAGTATGCTGCTAAGTTTGAGGAGCTGGTTCAGTATTGTGCTCATTACAATACTGAAGAAACTATGACTTCGAAGTGTTTGAAGTTTGAGAACGAGTTGCGTCCCGAGATCAAATTGGGGATTGCTTGTCAGAAGATAAGAAACTATCCAGATCTGGTAAGCAGAAGCAGAATTTATAATAATGACAACAGAGCCAGGATTGCTCATTACAAAGCTGTGAATGAGAAGAAAAATAAGCAGAGATTTGGAGGTACTCCTTATAGTGCTCCAGCTGATAAGGGGAAACAGAAAACTGATGTGGGAAATAAGCCAAAGGAGAAGGGAGCAGGTGCTGATACTCTCAAGTGCTTCAGATGTGGTGGCGCGGGTCACCGTGCTAACAACTGTCAAAATGAGGTGAAGAAGTGTTTCAAGTGTGGCAAAGTAGGTCATGTTATAGCTGATTGCAGAGCCACTATGCCTACTTGTTACAATTGTGGAGAGAAGGGTCACATCAGGACTCACTTTGAGAAGCCGAAGAAGTCTTAGGTGTCTCAAACTAGTGGGAAGGTGTTTGCCTTGTTGGGAGCCCAATCCACTGAGGAGGAGCGTTCCGTCAAAGGTACTTGCTTTATTAATGATGTTCCTTTGATTGCTATCATTGACACGGGTGCAACACACTCGTTTATTTCTGTTGACTATGTGAAGAGATTAAGGATTGTGTCGTCTACTCTAGAGCAGAGGATGACGATTGAAACTCCATCTATTGGTTCCGTGGTTACTTCTTTGGTGTGTTTGAAGTGTCCGCTGACCGTGTTTGGTAGAGATTTCAGAGTGGACTTGATTTGTTTGCCACTCGGTAATCTTGACGTTATTTTGGGAATGAACTGGTTCGAGTTCAACCGGGTGTATATTGATTGCTTCAGGAAGACGTTGCTGTTTCTTACTCCTGAAGAGGAAGCATTAGAAGATTCGCTATCTAGCAAGGAGTTGAGGGCGTTGTTGGAAGATGAAGCAAAGCTGTTTGCAGTATTTGCCTCGTTATCTGTTGAAAGCAAGACTTCAGTTAATGAATTGCCAGTAGTTAAGGAATTTCCTAAAGTGTTTCCAGATGACATCACAGAGTTGCCTCTGACGAGGGAAGTGGAGTTCGCTATTGATCTTGTACCGGGTACCAGACCTATCTCTATGGCACCGTACAGGATGTCTGCATCAGAGTTGGTAGAGTTGAAATCCCAGGTCGGTGAATTACTCGATAAGAAGTTTATAAGACCCAGTGTGTCGCCGTGGGGAGCTCCAGTGTTGTTGGTGAAGAAGAAGGATGGTAGTATGCGTCTGTGCATTGATTACCGTCAGTTGAATAAAGTGAATATTAAGAATAAGTATCCACTTTCGAGGATTGATGACTTAATGGATCAGCTGGTGGGAGCTCGTGTTTTCAGCAAAATTGATCTGAGGCCGGGTTACCATTAGATTAGAGTAAAGGAAGGTGATATTCAGAAGACTGCTTTCAGAACTCGCTACGGACATTACGAATATGCAGTGATCCCTTTCGGAGTGTCTAATGTGCCGGGTGTATTTATGGAATATATGAATCGTATTTTCCATTCTTATCTGGATCAGTTTATTGTGGTATTTATTGATGATATACTGATCTATTCTAAGTCTAACGAAGAGTATGCAGGTCACTTGAGAATTGCATTGCAGGTGTTGAAAGATAATAAATTATTTGCAAAGTTCTCGAAGTGTGAATTTTGGTTGAAGACCGTGAGTTTCTTGGGTCATATGATTTCTGGTGATGGTATAGCGGTGGATCCCTCTAAAGTAAGTGCAGTACTTCAGTGGGAAACTCCGAAGACCGCAACAGAGATTAGAAGCTTTTTGGGTTTGGAAGGTTACTATAAAAGGTTCATTGAAGGGTTTTCTAAATTGCCATTGCCATTGACTCAGTTGACCAGGAAGAATCAAGCTTTTGTCTGGGATGCTGCCTGTGAGGAAAGTTTTGAGGAACTAAAGAAGAAGTTGACGACAGCACCAATGTTGATTTTACCAAGTCCAAATGATTCTTTCGTAGTGTATTGTGATGCGTCTAAGATGGGATTAGGCGGTGTGTTGATGCAAGGTGGCAAGGTAGTGGCTTATGCTTCAAGACAGTTAAGGGTGCATGAGAGGAACTATCCTACTCATGATCTTGAATTAGCTGCAGTGGTGTTCGTGTTAAAAATTTGGAGACATTATTTGTATGGATCGAGATTTGAAGTGTTTAGTGATCACAAGAGTTTGAAATATTTGTTCGACCAGAAGGAATTAAATATGAGGCAGAGGAGATGGTTAGAATTCTTGAAGGACTATGACTTTAATTTGAGTTACCATCCGGGAAAAGCTAATGTTGTGGCAGATGCTTTGAGTCGGAAGACAATCCATATGTCTGCGATAATGGTGAAGGAAATGGAATTGATTGAACCGTTCAGAGATTTGAGCATGGTTTGTGAAACTACACCAGGAAGTATCAGATTGGGTATGCTGAAAGTGAATAATGACTTTTTGGATGTGATTAAGGACAATCAGAAACTGGATGTGAAATTAGTAGACTTGATGCCTACAGAAGGAGATGATCCTGATAGTGACTTTAAAGTGGATAATGTTGGTGTGCTGAGATTCCAGGACAGAATTTGTGTACCGGATAATGAGGAATTGAAAAGGGAAATCTTAGAGGAAAGTCATCGGAGTAGCTTGAGTATTCATCCGGGAGCTACAAAGATGTACCATGATTTGAAGAAGTTTTTTTGGTGGTCCGGTATGAAGAGGGACATACCTCAGTTTGTCTATGCTTGTTTGACATGTCAGAAGTCAAAAGTGGAACATCAGAAACCTTCGGGATTAATGCAACCGTTGGAAATCCCTGAGTGGAAATGGGACAGTATTGAGATGGATTTTTTAACTGGTTTGCCAAATATGGCGAGGGGCTTTGATGCTATTTGGGTGGTGGTGGATCGACTTACGAAATCCGCACATTTTATACCAATTAACATCAGTTTCCCATTGTCGAAGCTGGCAGAAATTTATATCAGGATAATTGTGAAGTCGCATGGTGTTCCGTCGAGCATAGTGTCAGATAGAGATCCGAGGTTTACTTCAGAATTTGGAGGAGTCTGCAGGAAGCCTTGGGTTCTAAGTTGAAGTTGAGCTCGGCTTATCATCCACAGACCGATGGTCAGTCAGAGAGGACCATTCAGTCGTTGGAGGATTTGCTGAGAGACTGTGTATTGGAAAAAGGTGGTGCGTGGGATACTCATTTGCCATTGATCGAGTTCACGTATAATAACAGTCACCATTCTAGCATCGGAATGGCACCTTTTGAAGCTTTGTATGGACGAAAGTGTAGGACACCTCTGTGTTGGTATGAGATAGGTGAGAATGTGGTGCTTGGACCAGAGATTGTGCAGCAGACTACTGAGACGATTCAAATGATCCGTGAGAAGATGAAAGCGTCTCAGAGCAGGCAAAAAAGTTATCACGATAATCGAAGGAAGGAGTTGGAATTCAGTGAAGGTGATCACATATTCCTAAGAGTTAACCCAGTGACCGGTGTGGGTCGTGTTTTGAAGTCCAAGAAGTTGGATCCTAAGTTTATTAGACCGTATCAGATCCTGCAAAGGATTGGTACAATGGTTTATAGGGTGGCACTGCCGCCTGAACTTTCAAATTTGCATGACGTGTTTCATGTGTCGCAACTTCGGAAGTATGTTTCAGATCCGTCTCATGCGATTCAGAGAGATGAAGTTCTGATCAGGGAGAATCTTACTGTTGAGACGATGCCGTTGAGGATCGATGATCGCAAGATAAAACAACTCAGAGGAAAGGAGATACCTCTGGTGAGAGTGGTTTGGGGAGGTGCTGCAGGAGGCAGTGTGACCTGGGAATTGGAAAGCAGGATGCGAGAGTCGTATCCAGAGTTGTTTCCATCAGGTAGTTTTCGAGGACGAAAATAATTTAAGTGGGGGAGAGTTGTAACACCTATTGTAATTATTTAGTCATCTTGTATTAATCTTTAAGTGTGTCTTTGTTTGGGAGAGTGTCTGAGTGCGTTTACTTGTTGACCTTGGCTTAGAAGGTAGATTATTGGATTAAAACTTAGACTAATAATAATAGAGACATAATTAAATAATAATCATAATTTCATTAATAATAGAAATATTATTATTATTATTATTATTATTATTATTATTGTTACTATTATTATTATTATTATTGTTATTATTATTATTATTTGGAATTAATTAAAATAAGAAATTAAGGGATTAAGAGAGGTTTAGGGAATTAGGAGAACAGTTTCACGTTTAACGAAAAGAGGGAACAAAGGAGAAGAGGAAGAACAAGTGCTAGGGCTTGAACCATCTTCCCCAATTTGTCAATTTTGCTGCAGAATTCGAGGTAAGGGGGAAACTGTTAAATATTGGTGATTTACTCATGATAGGGTAGTGGGAATTCCTTAATCCCGTAGGGTTTTATATCCATGATTGTGTTGTGATGAATTGTAGAGTATGTTTGATTTAATTCTGAATTCGTACATGTGTTGATATGTATTTTCTGAATTTCTTGTTGATAATACTGTGGTGTTTGAATCTGATCTGGTATGTGGTGTGTTGTTCCTATTTTGGAAGAACGATTCGAAGTGTTGGATCCATAATTGATGTAGTAATCATAAGATACAAGTGAAAGAAGAAGAATTGAACCTAAAATCAAAGTAGAAGAGATTATAGGACTGGTAGAGAGTGAACAAGTGACGAAAATGCAGTATGAGATTTGGCCGTACGCGCATGAGAACAAGGAGGAGCGAGGCTTACGCGTAAGAGAAGTGGGAAAGGAGGGAATTGCACGGCCCTCTGCCCGTACGCGTACGGTTTGCGTATGCTTGGCAGAGCAATACGCGTATGGAGTAGCCGTACGCGTATGGGGATCTAAAAATGAGATTTTCTTGGAAAGAGAGCCTCTGCTCGTACGCGTATGATAATGGGTAGTACGCGTAGGGTAGAGTAGGGAAGGGTGAGCAATACGCATATCAGATGGAACCTTACGCGTATGGATGAGCGAGGAAATGAGTCATACGCGTATGACCAGGGTCAGTACGCGTATGGACTGGCAGTGTGCAGAATTTTACCGTTTAACGATTTCTTTCCCGTTTTCACACCGGTTTCGATTTCTAATGGTTTGAGAGGTTGAGGGTAGAAGCCAGTTGCTGAGGAATAATAATTTGGTGATGAAAATAATAAGTTTAATAATTTTAAATTAATTAATTGATTAATTAAGTATGGTTGTATATGAAGTAACCTTGACCATGATGATTGATGATATACGTGGATGTGATCAGTAGGATCGTGTGCATGTGAACATGCTTGAATAAATGTGTTGTTACGCATAATTGAGTCATGCATATTCATGGTGTTTTGGTGGGATGAATCATTGCTCAGGAGGAGTGTATGTGATTCATCCATACTCCTTTAAGGAGAATGGTGGGGATAAATCATTGCCAAGTAGAGGTGTATGTGATCTACCCGGGGTTCGATCGAATGAACCAATGAGTCGGTACCGCATTGCATGTGTTGAGTTGCATACATTGTTGATAATGGGCAGTAGGCCGTGTTTGATGATTGATGATGCTTGTGTATGATGACTACCTGCTTATCATGTATGTATTCACCTATAATATTTGAACGTGATTTCTCACCCCTTTGTTGTTGTTATGTCTGTGCTTCTTCGGAAGTACAGATAACCCAGGTACTTAGGTTGCTTGGATGTTCGTGTTGCCTGTTCGAGTCTATAGGAGTGCTTTGATACGTAACACGGGATGTCGGGATATTTTTGTAGATGTTTGATTTTATTTACATTCTTTGTTACGTATTCCATTTTATTGACTTACTTTATGGAGAACCTTGTATTAAGGAACTATTGGTGTATTTGGGCAGATGGCCGTGAATTTGAAACTAAAATGATTATTTCCGCGGATTCCTGATTCAATTTAATACAATAAAGAGCTTATATTGGTTTTGATGATGTGACATTCCACTCTTGGTGAAAAACTCTGATTTTAAAGTATTATTTAGTATTTTATTTTAAATGGGGAAAGTGGGGTGTTACAATCGTGCTTCTTCACCGCCATAAAGTATGGCTCCCCTGGCACCAGGCGGTCTCTTCTTCGTCTGGGAGAAGAGCTCCGAGATCTCCAGCGCTCTTTCCTCGGCGGAGGGGATCTTGGTCGGCGGGACTCTTCTAAGAGTCCAATTCTTGCGTTCTGTTGGAGGATCAGAAGGTTTGTCTTGTTGAGGACCTCGAGCAGGGCCACCATGGTCGGATCAGCATTTGGCGGAATTGGGACGGGCTAGTGGTCTTTAGGGGAATGGACCTCCGGGTTGTCAACGCGATCCGGGGAGGGAGACGTGGTGGCTCCATCTATTTACTAGTGAATGTCATCCCCAAGGAAAGGGTTTTCCCCGTCATGGTCAGTCTTGCTGACAGGGAAAACGAAGGTGTTGAGAGCATTGTGGACATTGTCATGGCCGACCATGATCAGAATCTTGAAAGAGCTGCTTTGGTCTTGAATTTACGAGGAAAGAAAGACGGGGAGAACAAAGTTTCCCACAGATGGCGCCACTGATCTTACCGACTGATCAGAACCTGAAGTGGGCCAGAGACTTCGTCTGCGATGCTTGGTTTCAAAAATGAGGAAGGGGTGTACCTGCAAGGCACTCCGATGCTAAAGTAAGAATCGGGAGAAAGAGAAGGCAAGTATAAAGAGAGTATGTCTTAGGATGATTTTAGAATACTTGACCCTCTCAAATGAAAGGATTTTTATAATGCCCCCAGCGCATGGCTATTAGTCCCTATTTTCTGGGCGAGATATTCGCTCCCAAAGAATAGGTAACTGCCAGAAACTAGCCGTTGAGACGGGCAGAGGTGCTCGGAACTAGCCGCGGACAAGGGCGTGGACGCGGGCACGGGCGTCGAGACTGTTTATGAGTGGTGGAACCGTGTGTGACGCACAGAAGGGTAGATGATCCGCGAGGTCAGCTGATAAGGCCTCCTCGTAGGAGGGGCAGAAGGGTAAAAATGCTTCCTTTTGCCCTTAACTGGCAGGAGTCTGGAAATTGGGCCGTTCTGGGAGCAGAAGTAGATTGGGTCATGCCTAGTCATTAGGCCAGTCCGGAACAGAATTAAATAATTAACGATCGATCAAAATATACATGCTAAAGAAGTTATAACATATAATTTTAGACGTAGAAAACAAGTATGTATAAAATTAAAGGATCAATAAATTGATTTTAGGAATACTTGGATCCATTGAGAAAAATCCCTTTTGACAGTAATCCTAAACCCAGAAGTTGATGGCTTTTGTGGTTCTTCCTCAACCGGTACTCTTTATGCCTCGAATTAAGCGCAAAGCATCCATGTACAAAACCTCTCTAGTTTCCTTCAGATGGGGGCAAGAGATAATTTTGCTGGTCTACGGTATATTGGGGACCATAGCCTATATATAGTGTGATAGCCAATTAGGGTTCCCATTATTTCCAAATGGGTCATCCTGACATCCACTCATATTTGAGTCCATACCCAATTATTTAATTAATTAATTATTTAATTAAATAATTCTCAAATAAAATCTAAATAGTCTTTTAACATTATTTGATCACATAATTATTTAAGGCACTTTATTTGATAAAATAGCAAATATAATTAAATAAAAATATTTGGCCACATAATTATTGAAATACTATTATATTACAAAATTATTAAAATATTCCAACATCATGTTGATAGTATCACTAGCTAAATAGAACATACATTGCATACCAAAATTTGAAAAATGATGTATGTGCGCGTATAGGAATATGATCAACAAAACATGTTGTAAACGGGTCGCGTTTAGGGATCGCAAAAACAACCATACCCACGGATATCTGCGGATAAAATCCGTCACGGATATTAGACGGATAGTTTAATGGATATCCACGGGTAAAATAAATGATAATTTAAATACCCGTTTGTTAATGGGTATGGATACAGGTTTAATGATATCTGTGCCCGCGGATATCCATATTCGTTAATAAGTTATAAAAATCATTTAAATATTATTAATTTAGTATACCTTATCTTTTGATCTTCTAACAAAATTAGTTTTCTTATGTTTCTTTCTTTTTTTTTTGAAATTTTCTTTGAAGAAAATCTTTCACATTTCATTCAAATTCAGGTATCCATTTCATATTTAAACTCTTCATTACTTCATATCTCACTTCAAAAATTTCATAGTCCAACCAACTAGTGTCGTCGTTCTTATGTCAAACCAGTGTCTCCCTTTCTACTCCTTTATCGTCCGCTCTTCCATCATAGCTCACAATCACAATATCTTTTATTTGTTAGGTTAAAAATGAAATGTATGGATATTATTTTTGGATATAATTATGTTTAGGTGAATAAGAAGAAAATTTATGCGATGAAATTTTATCATTAAATTAAGAGCGAATTGTATCGATGTTATGTGATAATAATTTTTTGTGTCTTTAAAAGAAGTTAAAATATATTTTTAAAAAATAATTTTCATAAAAATATATTATCCATAGATATCTGTAAATATTATCCATGGATATCTGTAAATATCCGCAAGGATATGGGGCGGATATGGATATCCTATTTATCCAATAGGACGGATACGAATATCATAGTATTCGTCCCCATAGATATCCATTTACATCCTAGTCGCGTTATAACCACCTACAAAGGGGATTCAAGCAATACATGCCTAAATATTCGAACATTTCTAAATTATAAATAATAGAACTAGATTTATTTATAAGTATTTGACTATGTACTAATTTCAAAACACAATATATAAATTGGACAAACCAAGTAGGACAGTACGATTAGAAGAACCACTAAAAAATCCATTAATAAAAGCAAGACTATGATTAGTGTAAAGGGAGCATCCGATGCTACATGATACAAACAATCGTGATAATCTTCGATATGGACATGTATATCTGGGCAACGAAGCAACTTGAAACAGTCAGACAAATCACCATGCTGATCACAAGTGTTTTTAGCAATTTTATTTAGTTTTATTTCTCTACTTTTTACTTCAAACATTAGATATTTTAATTGTGTTGCAGATAGAAGGCATTTGGTGTTGACCATGGTTTTAAATTGCGGTCCGCAACCGCAATTGCACCCGCAATATTGCGGATGCGGTTGCCTCCGCAACCGCATCGGACCGCAATTGCGGTGTGATTTAAAAATTACGTCTCCGGCTATGTTTGGAACCATATTAGATAATTTCGATCATGTTTCTTCAAGTATTTTCATCTAAAATCAAAATATTAGAGTCCTAAAACTCAATTTAGTTATTTTGTAATGAAAAAACTTAATATTAAGTGTTTTTCAACTTTATATTTCAAACACCTCTTTATAAAAATTCACACCGCAACGGCCGCAATACGCATCGCAACACCCGCAATGACCGCAATCGCAACACCCGCAACCGCAACCACATCCACAGCCGCAACCGCACTTTAAAACCATGGTGTTGACTACAAAAGAAAATCGAAGAAAAAGTAAAAGAACAGCAACAAATTAACATCCATGACGGATGGGTAGTCTTCCTCTATGACGTTCATCATAGAAGCAAATTTCACATTTGAAAATTATGACTGGCAGGCCGTCATCTTCCATGAAATCATTCATGGATTTAAAATATGAATTTATAAATCATGACATGCAACCCGTCATAGGGCATGACGCCCGTCATGACACCCAGAGTGGCACTTTTCGGTTTTCCTCCAACAATTGCAGTATTTTCTCTAGACGTTTTTCATCAATTCTTGCCCAATTTTTAGTGATTTCAACTGCTACTTAGTACCTATAGGCTTATAGAAATGAATGACGTATTAGTTGAAAAGGTAAGCTTTATTCGCATTAAATTTATGTAAAAATTATGCCCTTACAATTTTATGCAAGTTCCATTTTCTTCATTTCCTACTGCTGTGTTTTACTTGTCGTTGCTATATTTCTAGGGGATTTCTTAATACACCACCCAAATTTTTTAGGCACCATGTGAAATTTCATTTTTGCTCTCAGATTCCGGATTTGCACATCCGGACGCACCAAAATTTTAAAAAACGCTAATATGTTCCGGATGTGCACATCCGGAAGAATTTCTGATTTGCAAATCCGGAAAAAATCAAAAGAATTCCATAAAATCATTTACTTCTAAATATAATTAAATCTAATATAATTAAAATTAATATCATTTTTTTAATATAATTAAATTCAATATAATTAAAATCTATATTAATTAAAATTAATATGATATTTAATATGATTAATTTTTTTTAATATAATTAATATGATTAATATGGTATTTAATTTTAAATGATTTTTTTATATTGAAAAAATTAATTTAATTATATTGGATTTAAAATTATATGGTATTTACTTTTAAAATTGGATTTAATTATATTGGTATTTAAAATTATATGGTATTTACTTCTGAATTATATGGTATTTACTTCTAAATTATAATTAAAATTATATGATATTTACTTCTAAAATTAATTTAATTATATTGAATTTAATTATATTGAAAAAATCATATTAATTTTAATCATATTTATTTTAATTATATTAGATTTAATTAAATTGGATTTAATTATATTGAAAAAATCATATTAAGTTTAATTATGTTGGATTTTAATTATATTGGATTTAATTATATTTAGAAGTAAATGATTTTATGGAATTCTTTTGATTTTTTCCGGATTTGCAGATTAGGATTTCTTCCGATGTGTACATCCGGAAAAAACTGAAAAATTTTAGAGAAAGGGTGCGTCCGGATGTGCACATCCGGAAAAAACTGAAAAATTTTAGAGAAATGGTGCGTCCGGATGTGCACATCCGGAAATTGGGGGCAAAAATGAAAATTCAGGTGGTGCCTAAGAAACAAGGGTGGTGTAATAAGAAACATCCTATTTCTACTACTATATTTCAATCAAAGTCTCCTTTCGGAGCATAATTAATTTCATTATTGTTTACTTCATTTCTAAGTTTTATTTATCTATCTTTTTATCATGAATTACATATAAGTTTATACTATTTTATTATTTATCTATCTTTTTATTTTATTTTTGAAATAAATACCATATGTTCTCTCGGTTTCTAAATATAACTGAGGGGAAAAAATAATTCAGGACATGCTTCGAATCCCAACAATATCAGTTTATATTTTTAATTATTTAAAAATAGTGTCTTTCTTTTTATTTGATTTTTTATTTTTAAATTAATGATTTATATATTCGGTTATATTTAATAATCGAGGGATTAGATTATCATATTTTACTATAAAAGAACTTGTTAATCAGATTTTATCCTAAACCTAACTTATATGTAGCCGCTCCAAAATCGTACGCATCATTCTTTGAGATGGATTGCAAGACAAAAAAATCTTCAATGTTCTTCAAACTTGAACAAAATATTTTTATGTCCTTGCAATTTTTCTCACATAATGATATTGATGTTGTTGTTATATTTTTTAAATAACTTTCCTATGTTGTCAATCAAATAAAACATTGAGAAATTTATTGTTTTCGCTGGTTGACAAGAATGAGAAATTTATTTCTAAACACAATCATCCATTTCTATTCTATGTTCTCTTTCATGTGAAAATATTTGCTCAAGATAATGAAATCTCTCAGCGATGGATTGCAAGTACAGAAAAAATTCTCTTAGTTGAAACAAATAAGTTATCAGAAATTTGAAAAGATACGTTGTTCTCCAAGAATCCATTTTCAAAATTTGGATTTGTTTAAACAATTTATTTTAGTATTTTGTGTAAACAATGTAATTATAAAAAAAAAAGTTTTTCCTCTCGGTTTTTTTTAAAAAAAACCGAGAGGTATGTGGCGTTTGGGGTGAAATATATTCTATTGTATTTTTTTATCTAAAATGAAACACATTTTATCTCAGTTTTGAGTAATAAGCAAGGTAAAATATAAGTGTGTTTATTATGTTTCTTTTACTATCTGTAGCTAGCGATTTTTGTCGTTGACGCGACCACCTTATCACTGAATGGGGATTTCCTCACCTCAGTGGGAGGAAATATTTGGGTGATACTTTCTGATTACTTATTTATCCCGTGAAGCTGGAAGGGAAAGGAAAAGTTATCTAAAACGAACCTTGCACACATCTATTTAACTGAACAAACGCTTGACAGAGATTGGGGAGTCCGGGGTCAGGTTATACAATGGGGAGTTGTCAATTATCCATCCTATACATGGTTATCCATGAGATGATAGTTTTAGGATCGGCTTTAATACTTGATTGTGTTTGTCTGTGAAATGGGAAAATGATGTTGTGTGATGTCTGAGAGAGAGAGAGAGTTTTGTTGTTTTTGGTAAGGTCAGGGTGTCATACCCCAAATTTGTCCTACCTGTTTATAGCTTTCATATGTACATACCATTCACTAACCGTTATTCAGAAAAAAAACCAAAAAATATGTCACTTCCATATCCATTTCTATTTTTCATATTTTATCCATCATTTATAAGATACCCATTTAAAACCAATTTTATCCCATTATCCATTATTCATTATCCAATTCATATCCATTATAACTATTCTAAATCCATTCAAGTACAAGTTTCATTTTTTAATTTCAATTTTTTATTCAATTCAATTGTCAATTCTATTTCAAGTCCAAATTCAATTTTTATTTCTATTTCAAGGACTAAAGTTCTAATTTTCAAATTCTATCTCTTTTCAAGTTTTCAAGTGTAAATCTCAAAATTCCAAGCTCAAACTCAAACTTCAAAATTCATAATGCATATCCATTCAATGTCCACAATATCCATAATAATCCATTTTTGTTCAATGTCCATATCTATTTTCTGTCCATTTATCTAATCATTTATTTCCATTCTAAACCATTTCATTATCCATCATTATCCTCTTTTTATCCATTTCTTTTAATACCAGTTTCCAATCTCTAAACCATTATTCATTTCTTCAAGTCAAATAATCCAATTCCATTTTTAGTTTATTGTTTTCTAAATCCATATTTCAATTATCATCCACTTCCTTTCTATCCATGTCTATATCCAAAAATACATTTCACAATAAAAACCCATATTCTCCATCCCCATTTCTATTCATCATATTTCTATCCACAAAATCCATTTTTTTAATATCCACTTTTATCCATTTCATTTTTCAATATCCATCATTCACTTACAAGTATTTTCTACCCAAAATCAATAAATAAAATTGTCCAAACAACCATGGGTTTACAAATCCATTGTCTTTCAAAATTCACAAAAATAATGAGATAAGCCCATTTAGAATTTAGAATTAATAAGCCCATTATTATTTTCATCATGTCAAAAAAAAAAGAGATTCAAAGTTGGTGAAGTCCATCAATTTACAATTTACAAAAATCCAATTTGGCACCATAAACACTCATCAAACAGTTTTCAAAGAAGCCACTTGAGCCAACACGCCATATTTGGGTCCCCATCTTCGTTGCAACTTTTCCAAAAACAATTTTCACAACAGACCTGTTTTCCATACAAGAAATCATTACTAATCAGTATTACACCCACAACTCGCACAAATCATTCCATGATAAGCCCTGCACGTCACAATATACCTGCAACCTCACGACGTTACCACAGATGGACCTTGCAAAGCGCAGCAACCGTCCCACTACACGCACCAGCCCTTTTCTTGTAAAGCCTCAACAAGCTAATCATCACCAAAAATACACAGCCACCTACAAAATTCAACAAACCACAAAGCTGTATCACAAAACGACAAACTAGAATTGCAAAAAAGGATTTAGCGAATCTTCTTAAGGAAACCGTTACGCAGCCAGCTCAAAATGCACCCACACCCTCCAGCTCACAAACCGTTACCCTCACACACAACGTACATCGCAATTTCGCGCACCATCGATTTCCACTGCCAAAACTGGAAACTTCCAGCTCAACAAATCCTCCAATCTTCCCATTTCACCCTCAAGGTTGCTTTATAAAAGCCAACAAATTCCTGCTTCACAAAGAGGAGAAGAGAAAAACGAAATCCTTCACTACCTTCAATAAATCGAATTGCAAACCCTCCAACGTGAACTCTCTCCGTCACTCATTATCATCCTCAACCACTCATACAACAACCTAACCGCCATTAAACCTATTCTTCTCATCCTCACAACAAAAACAACCCCCTCTGTTTTCCACCTTGCTTCGCATCTTCAACCTCCAAAACCATCCAAAACTCACCTTCCATCCGCCCCACAATCATAGACCACCACCACCAAAGACCTAGCCGCCACTCCAAGAGCCTCCAAAACCTCAGCTCAAATTCATCCTCCAAACCGAACCAAATTCTTCAGCTCAAAAGACCATCAACAACCCCCAAATCAAATCTCAGAACCCAAAAACTAAGATTCAAGTAAACCAGAACAGAATCCAGAATAATAACAGAAGAAGAGATAATCTGGAAACAAAATGAATCTGAGAAACCGATACAAACCTTTCAAAGCGAGCGAATCAAATCACAAAGATGACAGTGAGAGCGAAAACTGAACCCGAAACGGAACCAAATCGGACGTGAATCGCACGAACTGGATCCAAAAAATAGAATCAGAGAAGGTTGAACCATTTCTTTTCACCATGGCTACTTTTGTGTCGGTCGCGGAACAGTTCGTTTATGGATTCTCTTATTTTTTTTTCTTTTTTCTAAAAAAGGGTATTATGTTGTGGATGCGGTTTGTTTCTGTGAACGAAGTCTTGACGTGTTTTGTTTTATGGGACTTGATGCTGGTCCTCAAAGAAATTTTGATCTGATAACCTAGTTTTTCTCCTTTTGACTTTTCCTCTGTTTCATTTGTTTTAAAGCTTTTTAGACAAAATGGAAGTTGGTGAGGGTGGAATACGGTTTGGAATTTCTAGCATACGGTTTCAAATATAGTTTGTTTCTTTTATTTTAAAATCGTGTTTGTTTTTGGGCTCCTATAAGCCTGTAGCGCCTCGTCCTTTCCACCTTCTTTGATCGTTTGGAATGGTGATGAATGGGCTCAAAGCCCATAAAGATTCACACATCCTTTTCAATTCTTGCGCCCCAATCTTTTCTTTTTTTTATGTCATTTTCTTTGATCTTTTTCATTTGATAATCAAGTTTCTATCTTTTATTTTGATAATCATCATTTCCTTTTTTCATTTTTATTTTGTTTTCAATATTAACTTTTCGGGCCAATGATATAAAGATATTCATAGTTTAATTAAACCGATTAAATTGTGATTTATTTGAGGCCCACCATTTTCTATTCACTTTTATTTCGATTGTTTCAATTTATTTTGTATTTATCATTTTATTTATTTAGATTTTTTTAGTATTTTGGGTCAATGAAAACATATATCGATCGATTTGTCGATTTCTCGACTTAAATCTCGATAAAGGTGAGACCTTTACTATTTTTCATGCCATTTTCGATTTCATTTTATTTTCTATCATTTTTGTGTCATTTACATTTATGTTAGGTCGATGAAAACCAAATATCGATCGATTTATCGAATTCTCGATTAAATCTCGATAAAGGTGAGACCTTTATGCCTTTATTCTTATTTCCGATTTAATTTCTAATTTCTATTTCACATTTTCTTTTATTTGGTCAATGAAAGTCAAAAGTCGTCGATTGTCAATTTCTCGATCAAATTCGATTAAGACGAGACCATTTTCATTCTATGTCAACTTTAAACCTCTTGTCAATATTATCTTGTTTATTGTACGTTGAATATTCTCTCGATTATATTATCGTTCATTCTTATTCATATCCATATCATATTCGCATTCATATTTATCTAAATATTTTCATTTGTTCAAACACTTAATTCCCGAATAAAAACATATTCAAATCATTTTTTAATTAAATCGCGAAAGAATTGAGCTCTTGAGGTCTAGCACTTCTTGGGTTCTTGAGTGACCGCTATTGAGGCGCACGCCTTGGGTGGTGATCACTCGACCTTTCGCTTCTAAAACACTCGCCTTAACTATTTGGACAAAGGAATGCCATTGGAGTCTAGCATTCCACGTGGTACTTTCGTTGTTCATCAAACAATATTTCATTAATCAATCGAATGAAAAGGCGTCGTTGGGATCTAGCATCCCTATAATTCCCCGATTAATTGGTTGCGAGGCCGACGTCTAGTTTATCGAATAATCGTCATTCTCCCTAAAACATTTAACAAACAAAACCGTTTTCAAACCAATTCTCGACTTGTCGTCAAGCCACTATCTCTTCAAAACATTTTCGTAAGTCGAGTGCCCTTTGCCTCGTCGTCAAATGCACACTCGCACATCTCATGGTTTCGTTACTAGGAGCACCCCTAGGGCCTAGTATCGATCCTCACCTCTTTTCGTAACCAATCCGATTCGATCTTTTTCAAACGCTTTTTCTTAATCAGCTAACGAAAGGAGGAGATTCTTGGAGTCTAGCATTCCTTGGATCTTCGAATGAATGGCTCTCGAGGCACACCCTTGGGTTGTTATTCATTCACCCTCTCATCTTAAAACACTTAATCCCTATCAAACATTTTTCGTAATCAACTCACGAAAGAACTGAGTTCTTGGAGTCTGGCATTCCTTGAATTCTTGAGTGAATGCTCTCGAGGCACGCCCCTTGGGTTGCATGTCATTCAATCTTTCGTCTCCTAAAAATTAAACCCTAAACCCTTGTTTCGTGGGCGTACCACGAACTACGACTGCTCTGATTCTTTATTCTCGTCCGAATAAAGATACGTAGGCACAAGATTGTGATGATCTTGGCGAGCATACTTTTTTCTTTTTCCACCAATTGCGTCTACATTCCCTCCACACTACCACCGTTTTCCGTCAAACCCCGTAGTCGAACTACGATTGCTCTGATTCCTCATTCTCGTCCGAATGAGTATACGTAGGCCCGAGGGTTCACAATCCTTGCCGAGCAAACTAATAAAAAACCACCCCATTTCCCTTAGCAATCGAAACCTTTCATTTTACCTTTTCGAGTTTACCATAAAGAAGAAAACAAACAAGCTTAGATAACACTTTCCTCACAATTCGATCTAAGAGGTTCCCGTTGAGTACAACGGACGTGAGGGGGTGCGCGTACCTTCCTCTCACGTAACCGACTCCCAAACCCAGAATGTGGTTGCGACGAACACGTTCTTACCGTTCCTTAAAGGTTTTCTCGATATTTTCCTTTCCCTCTTTTTTTTGGGATAAATAAAGTTCGGTGGCGACTCTGTCGAACCGTTTTCCGCGCCTTTCGCGAGAGGGTCGTGTCTTCGATGAATTTTTGAGGTGCGACAGCTGGCGACTCTGCTGGGGAAATTTGCTCCATGCAAGAGAGAGTCAAGCCTATCTTAGAGCGATTTGTGAGGAGCGTTATGTTCGTTTGCTTTTTTTCTTCTCGTTTACGTATTTGTTCTCTTATTGCTTTCTCCTATTGTTCTTATCTGTTGGATCTGGGGATGATATCATGAGTAAAGCTCTACACCCGAGCTTTGGTAAAAGTAGAGGGAACACATAGTTTAAAATTGGATGTCGAGTAGTGTTAGTCCCCAAGGACTCGCTCCTTGTGTGCCTAGCATGAAAGCTCCCCTAGAGTAGACCTTTTCGTAGATCTTGTTGTAACACAGCTAGCCTGTTGCACGACTTGATTCATGAAGGGTCCGTGACTCTATGAACCACTCTTAGAACCAAGTTCTATATTTATGGTCGTGTAGTGTTAGTCTCCAAGGACTCGCTCCTTGTGCGCCTAGCATGAAGACCCCGCTCAGGGGAGACCTTGTCGTCATTATCGTCGTAATGCAGCTAGCCTGTTGCGTGACATTGATGCGATTTGTGTCCGTAATCCTGTGAACCTTATCCATCAACATAGAAACCATCCTGTGAGTGGGTTTGTGGGTAAAGAACCTAGAATTTTCCTCATAGAGCCTACCTATAGGGTTTCTTTGATCAGAGACTTTGGTCATCTACCCGTGAACGGCTAACCTCATAAATGTTTGAACCTGTGATCTGCGATCCTGGATCTTGCATCTTGCATTGCAATCACATGTCATTGCATTGCATTGCATCTGTTATGCATCTTGCATTGCATTTACAACCTCAGAATCTCACTTCACCTTCCTTCCTTCTCCAGTAAATCAAGCTGATTCCTCGACACCAGTACGCAACTCGAGCCAACACTAGACGAATGATGGAGCAAATTCAACAAGAGCAAGCTGCCTTCAGAGAAGAGTTGGACTCTATGAAGGGAAAGATCGACCAGATTCTCGAAGCCATTATGATGGCCAGAAAAGAAGAAGAACTACGTGAGGCTGCTGCCGCCAACAACACTGCACAGGGTCAAGCATCTACCTCAAGGCTCTTTGTTCCGGTCCCCAATCCAATCAATTATGGGATACCAATGGACTTCGCTCCTGCCACATCTCAACCACTTCCAACATCTGGAGTTACTGTTGGTGCTATTCCGCAAGCCCAACCTGCCGTCACTCAGATTCCTATTCCTCATGCTGATGAGAATCAGATAGATCAGTATGATGAGGTCCTAAACTATCATGCTGCTATCCCGATTGTCAATCCTACTGCTGCTCAGGATTCTGAAGCTATGAAGATGTGTCGTGATCTAGCTGAGAAACTCCGAGTCATGGAGGGACGTAACTCGACCTCTCTGAATGCTTTGGATATGTGTTTGGTGCCGGATTTTGTCATTCCTCCTAAGTTCAAAGTGCAAGACTTCCCGAAGTACAAAGGCCTCAATTGTCCCCACATGCATCTAAGGATGTACTGCCGCAAGATGGCAGCCCATGCAAAAGATGAAAAGCCGATGATCCATTGCTTCCAAGACAGTCTGTCTGGGGCATCTCTCGAGTGGTACATGCAGCTGGAGCGTAGCAATGTGCGCACTTGGGATGATCTAGCGGATGCGTTTGTCAAGCAATACAAGTACAACACTGACCTTGCTCCAAACCGTACTCAACTTCAGAGTATGGCTCAAAAGGACAACGAATCCTTTAAGGAGTACGCGCAACGCTGGAGAGAGCTAGCTACAAGGGTGCACCCACCTCTTGTTGATCGTGAGCTAATTGACATCTTCATGGGTACCTTGCAAGGCCAGTACTATGAAAAGTTGATTGGCAATGTCTCAGTGGGATTCTCTGATTTGGTGATTGTCGGTGAGAGAATTGAGGAGGGTCTAAAGAGCGGAAAGATCCAAGGAGGTTCTAGCAGCCAATCTCAAGCCAAGAAACCCTTCAATGGATACAAGAAGAAAGAGGGCGAAACAAATGTTGTCCATGCTCAGAAAGGGCAAGCTCAACAACAAGCTCCCCCTCCAATGCCTTTTCAAATGCCATATTTCCAGTATCCGTATGTTGCTGCTGCGCAATATGCACCAATGCCTTATCATCCAGCTGTACCAGCTGTTCAAGCTCCAATGCCTCAACAACAGGCTCCTCAACAACAATCCTACAATCAACAAGGGTATCAGTATCCTCCTCAGCATCAACAACAGAGAGTTGCTCAACAACGTCAGCCTAATCAAAGGACAAGGAGGCCAGATAGAGACTTTGATCGTCTACCAACGACATATGCTCAGATCTTTGCTCAATTGATGGAGAAGAAGGCAATCTCTCTAAGAGACCTAGCTCCTCCAACTGTCATTCCTCCAGATTATGACGCTAATGCTCATTGTGAGTTTCATAAGGGTGCTCCAGGGCATACGATTGAGGACTGCAGAGCTTTTAAACACAAGGTTCAGGACATGATCGACTCAAGGTTTCTCACGTTCAATGGGAAGGCTCCAAGCGTCACCAACAACTCTCCGCCTCCACCAAAATAGTACCAGCAACAAGTCAAGTCAAGTTCAAGTTTCCCCGAAGAAGGCAGTCATGTTGCCATTCCACCATTTACATTCTTGTATTTTGCTTATATTTGTTTAAGTACTGTACGCTTTGAACACTGCCGTTTATATTCGGTTTTCTTAATGTATTGACTATGTATGTTTTGAATCAGTTATGTCGTATTCACTCCTTTTTTTCCATTTACTGCAAAACACCGACACACTTATCCACTTCACTCTATTTATCAAACTGTCTTTAGCAATGATTGGAGGGAGGATGATGAAAACGAAATACCCATAATTGCAAAATGTATGCTTTCGGATAAAATCTCGTCGATGATGTACATGCATTGTTTCAATCCCCCAAACACTGGAGAGACAAGGAGTTAATCCCTAGTAAACCACTTCGAGCCTAGAAGTAGCAGTTTCCTTCGGATCTATAAACCTTTACACTCAACCTGGGGGAGGGTAGTGTTCAGTTTATCCTAACTACACACTTAAATCACAAAGAAAAATCCAAAAGACATGACGGTTGTCCATCAAAAACCCATGACTTGGTAGTCACAATCATCCAACAAAACCAAAAAAAAAAACAAAAAAAAAAAATCAAAAGCCTGCTAAGTCAAGCACCTCAAAGGAGACTTAGGCAAAAATCAAGACAACCCTGATGGATTCGACAAGAAAAATCAGTCCATACAAAAGATAGGGATCAAAAACAAAAATCAAAAGAGGCCCTCAAATCCTCACCAAAAACAAAATAAGACTCAGTGACCACCAAATCAAAACCAAAGGGTCACTGACATCCACCAAAAACAAAATAAGGTGACTGCCAGTTCGAGCAAACCTTGAGCCATCACTCTTACACCGTCAACCCTTTTGGAATACAAACATGTGCAAATTTAACTGAACGTAGGACTGGAGTTCATCACGAAGAATGGGTGGGTACAAATCATACTTTGAGCCTAATATCCTTTGCTTCATAAACCGTAAACCAGACCAAGTTACAACCCTCAAAAGACCTAATTGAGGCGGGGTTTATTCTGAAAGCATACTATCGCAAGGTTGCGTAAACCTGACTCCCCATATTTGCTAATCTTCAGCATTGGTGTCATTATCCTTGCTATATCTTTCATACCATCAAAATCAGCACAACGTTTGGGCTAACGGTCCATTCGTCTCACTATCACGACACTCGAAAAAACAACTCTTTTTTCTTAAACTTGCATGAGTACTGCATTAAGATTACCATTTGTGAATGGGCAATGTTAACTGCAAATCAGTGCTAGACATTCAAGACAACTCCAACAAGGGGCAATCGAAGAAGAACTTGACTTTCAGTGGTGCCTACCCGAAGCAAGACTCCCTCAAAACCCACAAGCCGGGGCAAATTCTTCAACAGCTTAATCTGGGGGCAAACCCTTCAACAGCTCAATCAGGGGCAAGCTACCTCAAAGCACATCAAAGTTCATCTTCCAAAGATCAGACCACTTCAGAATTGGTTAATCAGGGGCAGACCATTACCATGTTCAGACTGGGGCAAGACCCATTGCAGCAGGCAGATCCCTTTGTATCTTCAAGTTGGTCAAGCAGGCTATCCTGACCATTAAGCACAGAGTTGTGGATCTCTCAGGAGTGAACCCATAACTAATCAACAAGTGATCAAACTCGAGACTTCAGGAGCATCTTCGTCTACTTCAATCATGGCGTCTTCAACGAACTGAGTGTCGAGGAAATAAAATCCCTCCCACCGCCCAAAGTCCAATCCATATTGGCAACTACCAAAAGTCCACCATGCTGGCACCATCTCAAACATATCCAATCACCCGTCTGCAACCATATGCATCATCCACATCACATTCAATATCATGTGCATTATATGCATGCCAAAAAACCAATCATACTTCCCCAGCACTTGCATCTCCGTGCGTCAGCATTTGCATTGCACATCATTACAAAACTAGGCATTCGTGCATGTGCATGTGTGAGATCTAGGATCAATCTCGAGACTACAAGATGAGCTTCAGCCCAGGCAGGGGCATCTTCATCAAATACGTGGACGTTCTTCACAAAGTTATTCCAAGACGATCTTCAGCCCAGTCAGGGGCATCTCCTTCAAATCCTCAAACATTCCTCCGAGTCAGTGGGCGTTCCTCATTGAATCTTTTCTTCAGGTCGAACTACGACTGCCCTGATTCTTTATTCTCGTCCGAGTAAAGATACGTAGGCACAAGATTGCGTAGATCTTGGCGGGTTACCTTCTCCATTTTTCGCTATTTACATTCTCCATTTTTCGCTGTTTACCTTCTCCATTTTTCACTATCTCCCTTTCCTTTTCGTGGGCTCTCCTCATTGATTTCTTTACTTCAACCGCTGTGTTGTGTGCCCTATTATCTCGTCGGTAATAGCAGGCTGTGTGTGTGTGCCCTATTATCTCGTCGGTAATAGCAGGCGTTGTGTGTGTACCCTATTACTTCGTCGGTAATAGCAGGCTGTGTGTGTGCCCTATTATCCTTTTGGTAATAGCAGGCTGTGTTGTGTGCCCTATTACTTCGTCGGTAATAGCAGGCTGTGTTGTTTGCCCTATTACTTCGTCGGTAATAGCAGGCTGTGTTGTGTACCCTATTACTTCGTCGGTAATAGCAGGCGTTGACCTCATTTTCCATCCTTTTGGTGGGAGGGTCCGTGTGTGTGTGTTCACTATCATCCTTTTGGTGATTGGTCTGTCATCCTTTTAGTGTCAGATTTATTCTGTTATTCCAACTTCTCAATCCTTTTCTTTCTTTCGGACAAATTCGTGGTCTTCTTCATATCTAATTGTCTTCCACCTCGAAAGATCGAACTCCGTAGCAGTTCATCCTACTTGGTTTAAGCCAATTAGATAGGGGCATCTGTCATACCCCAAATTTGTCCTACCTGTTTATAGCTTTCATATGTACATACCATTCACTAACCGTTATTCAGAAAAAAAACCAAAAAATATGTCACTTCCATATCCATTTCTATTTTTCATATTTTATCCATCATTTATAAGATACCCATTTAAAACCAATTTTATCCCATTATCCATTATTCATTATCCAATTCATATCCATTATAACTATTCTAAATCCATTCAAGTTCAAGTTTCATTTTTTAATTTCAATTTTTTATTCAATTCAATTGTCAATTCTATTTCAAGTCCAAATTCAATTTTTATTTCTATTTCAAGGACTAAAGTTCTAATTTTCAAATTCTATCTCTTTTCAAGTTTTCAAGTGTAAATCTCAAAATTCCAAGCTCAAACTCAAACTTCAAAATTCATAATGCATATCCATTCAATGTCCACAATATCCATAATAATCCATTTTTGTTCAATGTCCATATCTATTTTCTATCCATTTATCTAATCATTTATTTCCATTCTAAACCATTTCATTATCCATCATTATCCTCTTTTTATCCATTTCTTTTAATACCAGTTTCCAATCTCTAAACCATTATTCATTTCTTCAAGTCAAATAATCCAATTCCATTTTTAGTTTATTGTTTTCTAAATCCATATTTCAATTATCATCCACTTCCTTTCTATCCATGTCTATATCCAAAAATACATTTCACAATAAAAACCCATATTCTCCATCCCCATTTCTATTCATCATATTTCTATCCACAAAATCCATTTTTTTAATATCCACTTTTATCCATTTCATTTTTCAATATCCATCATTCACTTACAAGTATTTTCTACCCAAAATCAATAAATAAAATTGTCCAAACAACCATGGGTTTACAAATCCATTGTCTTTCAAAATTCACAAAAATAATGAGATAAGCCCATTTAGAATTTAGAATTAATAAGCCCATTATTATTTTCATCATGTCAAAAAAAAAATGAGATTCAAAGTTGGTGAAGTCCATCAATTTACAATTTACAAAAATCCAATTTAGCACCATAAACACTCATCAAACAGTTTTCAAAGAAGCCACTTGAGCCAACACGCCATTTTTGGGTCCCCATCTTCGTTGCAACTTTTCCAAAAACAATTTTCACAACAGACCTGTTTTCCATACAAGAAATCATTACTAATCAGTATTACACCCACAACTCGCACAAATCATTCCATGACAAGCCCTGCACGTCACAATATACCTGCAACCTCACGACGTTACCACAGATGGACCTTGCAAAGCGCAGCAACCGTCCCACTACACGCACCAGCCCTTTTCTTGTAAAGCCTCAACAAGCTAATCATCACCAAAAATACACAGCCACCTACAAAAGTCAACAAACCACAAAGCTGTATCACAAAACGACAAACTAGAATTGCAAAAAAGGATTTAGCAAATCTTCTTAAGGAAACCGTTACGCAGCCAGCTCAAAACGCACCCACACCCTCCAGCTCACAAACCGTTACCCTCACACACAACGTACATCGCAATTCCGCGCACCATTGATTTCCACTGCCAAAACTGGAAATTTCCAGCTCAACAAATCCTCCAATCTTCCCATTTCACCCTCAAGGTTGCTTTATAAAAGCCAACAAAATCCTGCTTCACAAAGAGGAGAAGAGAAAAACGAAATCCTTCACTACCTTCAATAAATCGAATCGCAAACCCTCCAACGTGAACTCTCTCCGTCACTCATTATCATCCTCAACCACTCATACAACAACCTAACCGCCATTAAACCTATTCTTCTCATCCTCACAACAAAAACAACCCCCTCTGTTTTCCACCTTGCTTCGCATCTTCAACCTCCAAAACCATCCAAAACTCACCTTCCAACCGCCCCACAATCACAGACCACCACCACCAAAGACCTAGCCGCCACTCCAAGAGCCTCCAAAACCTCTGCTCAAATTCATCCTCCAAACCGAACCAAATTCTTCAGCTCAAAACACCATCAACAACCCCCAAATCAAATCTCAGAACCCAAAAACTCAGATTCAAGTAAACCAGAACAGAATCCAGAATAATAACAGAAGAAGAGATAATCTGGAAACAAAATGAATCTGAGAAACCGATACAAACCTTTCAAAGCGAGCGAATCAAATCACAAAGATGACAGTGAGAGCGAAAACTGAACCCGAAACGGAACCAAATCGGACGTGAATCGCACGAACTGGATCCAAAAAATAGAATCGGAGAAGGTTGAACCATTTCTTTTCACCATGGCTACTTTTGTGTCGGTCGCGGAACAGTTCGTTTATGGATTCTCTTATTTTTTTTCTTTTTTCTAAAAAAGGGTATTATGTTGTGGATGTGGTTTGTTTCTGTGAACGAAGTCTTGATGTGTTTTGTTTTATGGGACTTGATGCTGGTCCTCAAAGAAATTTTGATCTGATAACCTAGTTTTTCTCCTTTTGACTTTTCCTCTGTTTCTTTTGTTTTAAAGCTTTTTAGACAAAATGGAAGTTGGTGAGGGTGGAATACGGTTTGGAATTTCTAGCATACGGTTTCAAATATAGTTTGTTTCTTTTATTTTAAAACTGTGTTTGTTTTTGGGCTCCTATAAGCCTGTAGCGCCTCGTCCTTTCCACCTTCTTTGACCGTTTGGAATGGTGATGAATGGGCTCAAAGCCCACAAGGATTCACACATCCTTTTCAATTCTTGCGCCCCAATCTTTTCTTTTTTTTTATGTCATTTTCTTTGATCTTTTTCATTTGATAATCAAGTTTCTATCTTTTATTTTGATAATCATCATTTCCTTTTTTCATTTTTATTTTGTTTTCAATATTAACTTTTCGGGCCAATGATATAAAGATATTCATAGTTTAATTAAACCGATTAAATTGTGATTTATTTGAGGCCCACCATTTTCTATTCACTTTTATTTCGATTGTTTCAATTTATTTTGTATTTATCATTTTATTTATTTAGATTTTTTTAGTATTTTGGGTCAATGAAAACATATATCGATCGATTTGTCGATTTCTCGACTTAAATCTCGATAAAGGTGAGACCTTTACTATTTTTCATGCCATTTTCGATTTCATTTTATTTTCTATCATTTTTGTGTCATTTACATTTATGTTAGGTCGATGAAAACCAAATATCGATCGATTTATCGAATTCTCGATTAAATCTCGATAAAGGTGAGACCTTTATGCCTTTATTCTTATTTCCGATTTAATTTCTAATTTCTATTTCACATTTTCTTTTATTTGGTCAATGAAAGTCAAAAGTCGTCGATTGTCAATTTCTCGATCAAATCCGATTAAGACGAGACCATTTTCATTCTATGTCAACTTTAAACCTCTTGTCAATATTATCTTGTTTATTGTACGTTGAATATTCTCTCGATTATATTATCGTTCATTCTTATTCATATCCATATCATATTCGCATTCATATTTATCTAAATATTTTCATTTGTTCAAACACTTAATTCCCGATTAAAAACATATTCAAATCATTTTTTAATTAAATCGCGAAAGAATTGAGCTCTTGAGGTCTAGCACTTCTTGGGTTCTTGAGTGACCGCTATTGAGGCGCACGCCTTGGGTGGTGATCACTCGACCTTTCGCTTCTAAAACACTCGCCTTAACTATTTGGACAAAGGAATGCCATTGGAGTCTAGCATTCCGCGTGGTACTTTCGTTGTTCATCAAACAATATTTCATTAATCAATCGAATGAAAAGGCGTCGTTGGGATCTAGCATCCCAATAATTCCCCGATTAATTGGTTGCAAGGCCGACGTCTCGTTTATCGAATAATCGTCATTCTCCCTAAAACATTTAACAAACAAAATCATTTTCAAACCAATTCTCGACTTGTCGTCAAGCCACTATCTCTTCAAAACATTTTCGTAAGTCGAGTGCCCTTTGCCTCGTCGTCAAATGCACACTCGCACATCTCATGGTTTCGTTACTAGGAGCACCCCTAGGGCCTAGTGTCGCTCCCGGGATTTTCATCCTAGTACAAACGCGAAAGTGGCACCAAACAGAGTCGCCAGCAATGTGTATTTATCCCAAGAGGGAAAGGAAACACCGCATAAACCTGAAGGAAGGAAAGAACGTGGTCTTACGACCAAGAGAACTGGGTTCGGGAGTCGGTTACGCGAGAGGAAGGTATTAGCACCCCCTCGCGTCCATCGTACCCGATGGGATCCACGCTTGCTTGTTTCAATCAAAGGGTGTATGAAACTGGATACTGGAAAAAGGAACTGAAAGAAATAAAGGAATAGAAAAGGAACAAGAAACAAATGTAGGGAAAATAAAAGAAGTGCTCGCATGGGCCCTACCCCACTGCCTACGTATCTCATCGGGAGCATGAGAATCAGAGCAACGTAGTTCCCCTCACTAGGGAGAGTTGTTTGTGTTTTTTAGTGGAATACGTCAACATTCGCGTCCTGGCAGTTTAGGTGTTGCAGCTCGCTGTAGGGAGATTTAGGCGTTACCTGTTTGCGGTAGAACGGAAATGACGCATCCTTACGGACAGGAGTGAAGGAAGATGAGGAAAGAATTCCCAAAGGAAAGACGTTATTGTTTGTTTTTGTCTTTTAAGAGTTTTTTCCATTTGTTTGCGTATGATAGTGTATCTGAATCTTAGTCATTGGAATGTGTACATTCTCACATTCCAAGATGGAATGGGTAAGAAAGCACACTAAGAGTGAAGAAGACCCCCAAACTTAGTTCCAATTGTCAAGGTTCAAACACACTAGCATATTTGTGCTTATTAAGTGTTTTTGTTGATTATGAAATGAAGAAGTTTTTATTTATTTATTTGTACCTTCAACAAGTATTGCATTTAAGTCCCTCATACAAGATCAAATGTTTAACATATTGACCCAAGATGGGCTATATGCTACACATTCTAAGATTATAAGAGAAGACCCCTTTTAATCTTTTCTTTATATGAAAGGCCTAAATGCAATAAGTGCCTACCTTTATTAGATATTTTGAATTTTCTTTGAGATGAGAAGATGAAGGACTCAAGAGAGGAAGAAAGGTAAAATCTATGTTATCTAAGACTCAAACCTAATTGAAGATTAAAGGGAGTGATCCTAATGGTTTATGAGGTTTCAACCTAAAGTCTAAAGAAAGAAAGAATTAAACAATTCACTTCTAAAGTAGAAGATGAATTGTAATTCAAAAGGGAAGGTAATGAGTTATTAAAAGAAAACACATAAGTGCTTATCAAAACACAAGATGGAAATGTAAAAGATGAAGGGATAGAAGTTTGAATGTGGATCCCTTATCCACACTCAATTGCAACTTACCAAAGCCCTTACATGGTTAGTAAACATTTATAAGAAGTAAAAGAACATTTAATGCACCATAAAACTCAAGAGAAATAGATGAGAAATTGGTTACAACCAGAATGTACATCACATGGAAAACAAATGATCATTATCATGCAAGTCCAAGTGGATAGGCCACAAACATTACCCATGACATTAGGACATGCTACCATAAGAAAAGAGAGAATGAGAGATGAAAAGAAATGGAAGAAACATGCATAAGTGGAACATATAATCCAAGGATCAGAATTGAAATGAAATGAAGAATGATTCACAAGCATCTCACAAGTATTTATGAAGCACATCAAAACATTTAAGAAGCAATAGAAGAAGAAATGAAATGGGAATTCAAAAGAAAACACAAGTATTTCACATTAAGGACATACAAAGTTCAAATGAAAGTGAACATGCAAAGATGACACATAATATGTACTAATAACCTATAATGTCAAATGGATATCTCACAAAGTAGGCAAATGATCATGCAAGTATGCACAAAAGCAATCATGTAAATATGCACAAAGATTGAGATGATATGACATGTTATTATGCTTCAAAGGTTATGCATTAAACAAAAAATTAAATGGTCTCATGAAAATTATGAAATCATGGTATTGAAGTTCCCAAATCAGAGATGAGTCTCATATTAAAGTAGCATGCAAGAAACCAAGGCAAAATGATATCAAACAATGCATTTAGGTCATATTGGATGCACATGCAAAGTAATGCAAAGATGAACATCAAAACATGCTATAACATGACCTAAAAAATCAAATAAAAACACTTAACATACCTCAAGATGACAATGACTCAATACAAAAAGAAGAGCATCAAAACAATTTTTAATGATCAAGAACAAAATTAAACAAGATCATGTACCACACTAAGAATGCACACCAAAGAAATTCAAAGAAAATTATGGAGCAGGGGTAAAAATGTCATAAAATCAGAAAATAAAATCACCAAAATTTTCTAAATGTTTTAATGATGTTCATGAATTTTTGTGGAATTTTATGATGATGTTTGGTATTTTTAAAAATTAAAAAGTAAACGTGTATAAAAATGGAAAAATAAAAATGAAATGGAAATAAAGAAAGGGGGTGCAAGCATAGCAATTACTCAGTTCAAAAATGATTGGGCTTAAGGCATGGGGGTGCGGATATCAATCAGATTTAAGTCCAATAAGCGCATAACACCATAGCCAGCATGCACTTCACTCAACGAGAGTCAATACATTCCAAGCCATCAGATTAAGTCATAGTCAAACGAAAGTCAAAGTAAACAAAATCAACGCGCACATGTGAATGACCACACAACGTACAATGCACCACACCACATAATGCTTAAGTGAAATCAGAAAAACGCACGTGAGGAGCACATGGATTTTAATGTGTTGTCATCATACAAGCCTTACGATCTTAGAAAATGGACGGACATGATTAAAACAAGACAAACCCTAGCAATTACAGTCACCGGCCGGAGGTGACTTCCGGTCACCTTCTCCGGTCACACCGCCACCGTCTGCAACTTTTATTTTCCCAGAAATGCTCAATCCAAATACCAAATTGAAGAGAAAGTTATGGAGATCAAGGATTCAACACTTTTTTCCACATACCACACATACACAGAGATAACAGAGAAGAGTAAAGCAAGCCCTAGGTTTTGCAACTAAGCCTTTAGAAGGCCTATCAACTAGCCGGTTTGAGTAGAGCTTCTAGCAAGCTTAAAGCACCAAAAACAAGTAAAAATAACCAGAGATCGCAATATAAATTCAAGAGTTCAAACCTGAAGATGATGAAACTTGGAAAGCACAAGAATACCAGAAATAGATGCCTCTTCCTTGAGTTTCACTTGGCCAAATAAAGGCTTGAGAGCTCGAATTCGTGCAGAAAATCAATTGGAATTTGATGCTGAACTTCTTTAACTGAACCTATGCACTCTTGTTCTTGATCTCCAAAGCAGAATAATGATGAAGATGGAGATGAAATGTAGAAAAAGATGGTTAAACTCGTGTGCAAGCAGAAGAAAAGTGGAGAGAATGTGAGAGATTCAGTGTGAAGAATGAGGAAAAATGAAGCTGAAATGAAAATGTGAAGTGATATTTTGTTTTATAGTGTAAGCTAACCATGGTTTGGTGAGTGAGTTAAAGTGAGTCAAGGTGGTTAAACTGAGTCATCCCTAACTAACTGAGTCAAGTTAGTTAGGGAGAGCAGTGCTATGGTGAAGAGGGCTCATGACATGCTATGGTGTGGGAAAAAGAAATGGCACGGTTTGTGAAATAGAAGCTTGTTCATCAAAAACTTGCTAAGCAAGTTTTGTCCCTTCTATTCTCATGCAATGCACGTGCCACTGTGCTTAGTGTAAGTAGTGTGTGCTTGGTCAAAAGAGGAAACTGAAGTGAAGAAGTGTTTGGTGTGTGAGTGAACCAAATTATGAACTGAACTGTCAATGTACCAGTGCCAACATAGGGTAGTTTGTTGAAGTTTTTCTCCTTATTCAATGAATGGTTTGGTATGCTTTTGGAGTCAATTGAAAGAGGAGATATTGGAGAACAATGTTGGTTTGAAAATTGAAGTGAAATGAGGTCTCTAACATGCCTAAAAATGACCACAAACAGATGGAAAAAGAACTGGTACATGGGTGCGCAGACTTGTGGCATGACCTGGTTGTGACCTGGTCAAATTTCAGTTACAATGACCATTCTTTGAGCCATCATAACTCCTTCACCTTTGATCAGATGAAAAATTGATAAACACCAACTTTGAAGATCTCACATAGAGGAACAACTTTGATGTTGAAAGATTTTCCATTTGAGGCCTCTAATCATGAGTAATTTATCAATACATTTGGCCCACCAAGTGTTTGTGAAAATGACACGCGCGTGACCTGAAAATTGACCAAGCTGACTTGCATTTTGCCCTAGTTTTCCCCAACTTTGACCATCCATATCTCACTCAATTTTTATCCAATGGAGATGTTCTACACATGGATGTGAAGCTTAAAACAAGATCTTTTGTTGTGGCCGAGTAGAATTTTCATTTGGTGCTTCAATTTTAAATGGCATTGGTTCAAACTCTGATGCAAAATGGCCAAAACTTGCTATTTTTAGTAACCCTTCTTCTTCCAAAAATGGCAACTTTCCACCTCTTGATTTTTTTCATGATTCCTTTGGAGTTTCTTGACCAAATTTTGTACATTGGACACATATAACATGAATTTTATGGATTTGGCCTCAAAAAGTCAAGAGTTGACTTTTTTCCTCTGATTATTTGACCTGGCCCCAATTTCCCTGATTTTTGATCTTTCTTCCAATTGAACCACTTCTAAAACCAAATGAGAGGCAATTCTCCATACACATACACTTAAGAACATGTAAAATACCATGACATCAAGTTTTGTCCAAAAAATCAAAGATTCTCTGATTTAATGGGAAACCCTAGTTTTGGTGCCCACCTCCTAGGAGAAAAATGTGCAGTCTTCAATTTCAAATTCCTCAGAGTATGTTGTGTATCCTCTTAAAGGATGATGGGATATACCATTTGAGGATGATTTTGGATCAATGAGCTATCTCTTTTGAGGGTTTTTCTTCCAGTTTTTGAACCTCTTGCATGTTGAAGTATGTATTGCTTCAATCTCCCATTGGATCTCACCTCCTTGAGATTGTGGATGATCAATTGAGATGGTATGAGACATGAGAGACTCTTGGCTTGCCTGGAGGCAACTTGATTGCCCTTTTTGTGCTTTGAATGATCCCTTGATTGTCCACCTTCCCCCTGATCCCATGCCTTGATGGTAAGAGGAATGCTATGCTTCATTTTTCTATGTTAAATGCAATGCAATGCTAATGAGATGGATATGATATTGTAAATGATAATGCTATGCTAAGATGCAAAAAAGGGATAGCAAATTTTAGGGTATTACAGCTGCCCCTATTCAAACACTGTAGACCTGAATGTCTGAAAGCGAATGCTTTCAGACTTTCAAGGTATATAGTGATTGAATACCAAATATAACCAAAAATTTGCTCTGGATGATGAAAAAGAAAAAGGGATATAAACCCAATGCGATGGTTGGATTGAATCTTCAAGTGTCGGAGAGATCTGTCTTTTGAACAACGCCAGACGACTACTGGCCTGCCATACTGTCGATGGACTTGGGCTGTTCTGCCAATCTGTCGTAGGACTTCTGGTGCTTACCAAACTGTCGTTGATAGCTTCGCCAAACTGTCGTTGGACTTTCAACAATGTCTTTTTTGAACGACGCCAGACGACTATTGGCTTGCCATACTGCCGATGGACTTTTGCTGCTCTGCCAATCTGTCGTTGGACTTCCTACCAAACTGTCGTTGGATTCTCTGCCAAACTGTCGTTTGGACTTGAACGCTTACCAAACTGTCGTTGGAAGCTTTGCCAAACTGTCGTTGGACTTCGGTGCTTACCAAACTGTCGTTGGAAGCTTTGCCAAACCATCGTTGGACTTTTACCAATTTGCGTTGGATTTCTACCAATCTGTCGTTGGATTCTCTGCCAAACTGTCGTTTGGACTTGAACGCTTACCAAACTGTCGTTGGAAGCTTTGCCAAACTGTCGTTGGACTTCGGTGCTTACCAAACTGTCGTTGGAAGCTTTGCCAAACCGTCGTTGGACTTCGGTGCTTACCAAACTGTCGTTGGAAGCTTTGCCAAACCGTCGTTGGACTTTGGTGCTTACCAAACTGTCGTGGGAAGCTTAAAATTGCCAAATGATCACTTCACCTGCTGGAATAACATGAACAAACTGTACGCATGCCAAAAATAAATTGGACTTTGGATTGTAAATGAGCATTGCTGAAAATTACACCACTTGCTGGGTAATGTCGTATGCCGAAACCTTGCTGAAGGAAAGATTCTGTCGATCTATTTAGACCTTGCTGGGGAATTTACCGCGACTCGGCTGGGGAATTCCCTTTTAAGAGGATTTTACAGAAGACCAAGTGTCTCCAAACTCTACTGGGGATATTAGATCTGGAACATCTTCTGCTGGGGAGATAACATGCCCTAGGCTTGGGAGGGTCAATAACTCCGCTGGGGATTATTCTTTGACAAATTTCACATGCTGAAACATGCGGGAGACATGATACTACCACTTGCTGGTACATCCTGCCAAGAGCGAACTCCACAAGGGATGTTATCACTAAAAGTTTCATCTCTTAAGAGGATTTTATAGAAATCCAAGCGTTTTCAAACTCTTAGACAAACACTCTGCCTTGAACTACCTTTCACATCGTCTGCAAGGTACCGGAGGGTTGGCACTTGTTGTCAACCTGGAGTCTTCACTGCATTAATAACCGTTATCAACACAGAAGAAATCCATCTTCGAACACCGTTGCCGTCACGAAACTCGGTGGGATCTCTTGAATGGAAGAATCGACTTAATAAGATACAACAGTATCAAATCATAGCAAATATCTACTCGTGGTTACGATCATGCTGCTTGGATCAATCGCGCTCATTACCTGTAACAGAAAAAGAATATGCACATGCCCCAGGATATTGCGTGGTCTTTTGAATCCACCATCCAAGGTCGTTCAACAAGCAACGTAATTTTAATTGTCTTTTTGCATGTTTTTGCAAGGCCAATATATTTTCAAAGTAATGTTTTATTATCAAAAATTGGACGTTTTTGCAAACAAAACAGTAAAATGAAAATAAAAGCTCGTGACTGAATATTCAATTTTATTGATGAAATGCCAAAAATTGGCGAATTTACAATCAGAAGCAAACCCCTGAAAGAGGCGATTGCCATAAAATTGAGAAAAGAAATCTATCCTAATGATAATGCGGAAATTGGATTCTGACTGATTTCTGATTCTGTTATAGCCAGTATATATTCCAACTCTCCTGATTATCTTTGCCTTCAGAAGTTCATTATTGGACCAATTCCTCCTTTGGAATTTTGCCAGTTTGCTGAAGAGTAGAAAACGTACAGATTAATTCAGACTGCAGTCATTCGCTTTAATCCCTCTTTTGTGTGGATCGCCTTTTCAGGTTTTCAATCCACCGGGATACCCATTTTTTCCTAAGTTGCCCTTTCGGGTTTTCAACTTACCGGGTGTACAATTCTTTTCATTTATATCCCTAATTTTTGCCCGAACTTTTATTCTGTTTTTGGTTCGCCGGGATACCCTTTTTTGCCTGGATTCTTCTTCTTCTCTTTTTTTTTTTATCCAGCGGGTCTCTTTATACGAAGTATTTTTTAACTGCATCTGAATTAACAGGGGATGAAAAATCTTCACCATCCATGGTTGTCAGCAACAAGGCTCCTCCTGAGAAGACCTTTTTTACCACGAACGGACCTTCATAGTTAGGAGTCCATTTGCCCCTGTGATCTGTAATCGGAGGAAGTATTCTCTTGATTACCACATCCCCGACCTTGTAGACTTGAGGTCGAACCTTTTGATCGAATGCCCTCTTCATTCTGCGCTGATATAACTGGCCATGGCATACCGCCGCTAATCGCTTCTCCTCAATAAGGCTCAGCTGATCAAATCTGGCTCGTACCCATTCAGCTTCATCTAACTTAACGTCCATCAATACTCGGAGAGAGGGGATCTCAACTTCTATCGATAGAACTGCCTCCATACCGTATACAAGCGAGTATGGTGTTGCCCCAGTGGACGTGCGGACCGATGTTCGATACCCATGCAAAGCCAGTGGTAACATCTCATGCCAATCTTTGTACGTGACAACCATCTTCTGCACAATCTTCTTGATATTTTTGTTGGCCGCTTCGACCGCGCCGTTCATCTTTGGGCGGTACGGAGAAGAATTGTGGTGTTCGATTTTGAAGTCCCGACATAGCTCAGCCATCATCTTGTTGTTCAAATTAGAACCATTATCAGTAATGATTCTTTCGGGCACTCCATATCGACAAATGATATCTCGCTTCAAGAAACGAGCCACTACTTGCTTAGTGACATTGGCGTAAGATGCTGCTTCAACCCATTTAGTGAAGTAATCAATGGCGACCAAGATGAAACGATGGCCATTTGAAGTAGTAGGCTCAATTTTCCCGATCATATCAATGCCCCACATTGCAAAGGGCCACGGAGAGGACATGATACTCAACGGATTGGGAGGAACGTGCATTTTGTCTGCATAGATCTGGCATTTATGACACTTGCGAGCATACTTGCAGCAATCTGACTCCATGGTCAGCCAATAATACCCTAATCTCAACAATTTCTTAGCCATCGCATGTCCTCCGGCATGGGTACCGAAAGAGCCTTCATGCACTTCAATCATCAACAGGTCTGCCTCGTGTCTATCCACACATCTGAGCAGAACTGTGTCAAAATTCCTTTTATACAGCACACCATCTTTGTTCAAGAAGAAACTACCAGCTAGCCTTCTTAATGTCTTCTTGTCATTGGAAGATGCCCCAGGCGGGTATTCTTGATTTTTTAAGAAGCATTTGATGTCATGGTACCAAGGCTTATCGTCAGACACTGCATCAACCTCAAACACAAAAGCAGGCCTATCAAGACGAGATACATCAATCCTGGGCACAAAGTTCCAACCATGCACTTTGATCATCGAAGAGATAGTGGCCAAGGCATCTGCAAACTTATTTTCCTCTCTAGGAACATGGTACAACTTGACAGTTGTAAAGAAGGTCAGCAATCTCCTCGTATAATCTCTATACGGAATCAAATTCTGCTGATGTGTGTGCCAAGTTCCCTTTACTTGATTGATTACCAGTGCTGAATCACCAAAGATATCGAGGGTCTTGATTCGTAAATCAATAGCTTCCTCGATCCCTAGTATGCAAGCTTCGTATTCTGCTTCATTGTTGGTACACCCAAAAGTTACTCGGGCAGTGAAAGGCATGTGAACACCTTCAGGCGTAATAAGGACTGCACCAACTCCGCACCCATTCATATTAACGGCCCCATCAAACATCAAACTCCATTTGGACTCAGGGTCAGGCCCCTCCTCCAGAAGTGGTTCCTCGCAGTCTTTCGCTTTGAGAAACATGATGTCCTCATCAGGGAAATCAAATCTCATGGGCTGGTAATCATCAAGAGGCTGTTCCGCAAGATAATCTGACAGTATACTTCCTTTGATTGCCTTTTGCGAAGTAAATTGAATATCGTACTCTGTCAGTACCATCTGCCACCTTGCAACTCTGCCCGTAAGTGCTGGTTTCTCAAAAATATACTTGACCGGATCCAATTTAGAGATCAACAGGGTTGTATGTGTGAGCATGTATTGTCTCAATCGCTTGGCGGCCCATGCGAGTGCACAGCATGTCTTCTCAAGCATTGAATAACGCGATTCACAATCTGTAAATTTCTTGCTCAGGTAGTAGATAGCATGTTCTTTCCTACCTGTCTCGTCGTGTTGACCGAGAACACAACCCATGGATCCTTCGAGCACTGTCAAGTACATAATCAGTGGTCTCCCTTGCACGGGAGGTATCAGAATTGGAGGTTCCTGCAAATATCTTTTTATTTTATCGAATGCATTTTGACAATCATCATTCCACCTGACCGTTTGATCTTTTCTTAGCATTTTGAATATCGGTTCGCAAGTGGCAGTTAGGTGAGATATGAACCTTGAAATGTAGTTCAATCTCCCTAGAAAGCCGCGAACTTCTTTCTCAGTCTTTGGTACAGGCATATCTTGTATAGCTTTCACTTTAGCAGGATCAACCTCTATCCCTTTTTCCCTGACAATGAAACCAAGCAATTTTCCGGACCACACGCCGAAAGTACACTTGTTAGGATTCAGTCTCAACCTGAATTTCCTCAGCCTCTCAAATAACTTCTTCAAGTTGATCAGATGTTCCTCTTCTGTCTTTGATTTAGCAATCATGTCATCCACATAGCACTCGATCTCTTTATGAATTAGATCGTGGAATAACGTCACCATTGCTCTTTGATAGGTTGCCCCTGCGTTCTTCAACCCAAAAGGCATTACTTTGTAACAGAAGGTACCCCACGGGGTGATGAATGTTGTCTTCTCCATGTCTTCAGGCGCCATCTTTATCTGATTGTACCCAGAGAATCCATCCATAAATGAGAACACTGAAAACTGAGCGGTATTATCAACCAGCACATCAATATGAGGGAGTGGAAAATCGTCTTTAGGGCTCGCCCTGTTGAGATCTCTGTAATCCACACACATTCTGACTTTGCCATCTTTCTTCGGCACCGGTACTATATTGGCCACCCAGGGAGGATAGTTGGTTACTGCCAGAAAGCCTGCATCCAACTGTTTCTGTACCTCTTCCTTGATCTTCAAGGCCATTTCTGGTTTTGTCCTGCGCAGCTTCTGTTTGACCGGTGGGCAGTCCTCTTTTAATGGTAGTCTATGCACAACTATGTCTGTATCTAAACCTGGCATATCCTGGTATGACCAAGCGAAGATGTCAACATATTCACGTAGCATGACTATCAGCTCTTGCTTTATATCAGCCCGCAGACTCGCACCAATCTTGATCTCTTTCTTGCTTTCCTCTGACCCAATATTGATGATCTCAAGAGCTTCCTGATGAGGCTGAATGGTCTTCTCTTCCTGTTTCAACAACCTAGCCAACTCTTCCGGGAGTTCATAGTCTTCATCACTTTCTTCCTCAGCTTGATAGATCGGATTGTCGAAATCATACGTGGGCATAACAGAATCATTTTCAGAGAAATCCACAGAATCCAGTCTGCATGATTGGGTTTATGCTTTATTTTAGATTATTTTTGCTTGAAAACAAAAGAAAAGAAAATGCATTATCATTTTTAATTTTCTTTGTGCAAAAATAAAAATAAAGAAAGAGTAAAGGAACACAAATTTGTAAACAAAAACGTCCTTTTATTGATATTTGAACATTATATGAGAAAATATGGTGGCCCTACAAATGGATCCTCACACCTTGGGCAGAGTGTGGGATTTCATGCATTATGAAGGACAAGAATTGTTACTCTGCATGGTGAACAACATGAACGATTTCTTCGCTAGACCAATTTTGCAACGCCTCGCCTGGAGCCAGTGCATATACCCATCTGTCCAGACAATCTGAGCTTTCAGCGCCATCTTCTATTGCTGAGCAGGACTGGTTGGGATTGATAATTCCTCCACTGTTGAAGTTGATTAGCCCACGGAATCGGGGAACTGGCGTCCGGCCCGGCTGATATCCAATGCCAAACTTATCTCCTTTCACGAACACATCTATAGCTTTACCCCAGCCTTGGGCATTTCCGCTTTCGACCACTTCTCTGGCCTGCTTGTACGACGCAATTGATGCACTCGGCCCACCTGGCACATTCGACACCACCGCTGCTGAAGTAGATTCTGGTACATTGTTGATATTCAGGGCTTCAAAAGATTGGCACAATGTTTCATGAATCTCTCCATCCATTTCCACATATTTGAAAGTGGATAGATGACTCACGAATATATCTTCCTCGCCGCAAACAGTAACCACTTGACCCTCGAACACATACTTGAGCTTCTGATGAAGTGTGGAGGTAACTGCGCCTGCTGCGTGAATCCATGGTCGGCCCAACAAACAGCTATAAGCAGGCTGAATGTCCATAACATGAAAGGTCGTCTTGAATATCTGTGGACCAACCTGTATAGGTAGTTCAACCTCCCCAAACACCGATCTTTGGGATCCATCGAAAGCTCTCACAATCAGATCGCTGGGTCTCAGAACCAATCCATCTACTTCAATTTTCATCAGGGCCTTTTTAGGTAACACATTTAAGGAAGAACCTGTGTCAACCAGCACATGCGACAAAACAGCTCCTTTGCATTCAAGTGTGATGTGCAGCGCTTTGTTGTGGTTACGTCCATCTGGTGTCAAATCCCTGTTCGTAAATCCCAACCCGTGGCTCACATTCACATTAGAAATTACCCCCTCCAACTGATTCACTGTAATCTCTTGGGGAACGTATGCCATATTCAGAACTTTCAACAAGGCAACCCGATGTGCATCTGAACTCATTAACAGGGATAATATCGAAATTTTAGAGGGTGTCTGATTAAGCTGGTCAATGATCTTATAATCACTCTTTTTGATAACCCTCATAAATTCCTCAACATCATTATCAAAATTGACTTTAGGGTCCTCTTCCTGAGCAGGCACCTTGTCATCAACCACCTGTTTTCCTTTTGCTCTTGCAGCGACTTCAGCCTCACTCCTTAAAGTCTGGGGAGCAAACAGTCGACCACTCCTAGTAAAACCACTTGGTCCACTGACATTCTCAATGCTAGTACCAACAGCCTCTGCCTTCTGCCGGTTTCCTCCTTGACGAGTATCAGTTCCATACTGCCACGGAACTGCCCTATTAGACACATAAGCAGCCGATTCAGGAACTATAATCGTAACTGGTCTCGGCCTCTCGGGCACGATGATAGCAACAGGCTCTGCAACAGGCACCTGTATCTCGACTGGATTATAGTAAATGGTAACGGCAGAAACATCCTGTTCTTTCTCTACTTTATCAAACTGAAGGCTTCCTTCGTCCATAAGACTCTGCAGTCCAGCTTTTAATTTACTGCAGCCATTAACCTGTTTCGCACAGCCCTCACAATCAGAACCACACCCAGGAAATACCTGTCCTTTTAATAGACGTTCTTTTACAATCAACAGCAGAGTCTTCACCAAATTAACATCAGTAATCAAATTCAACTTCTCGCCATCAAAAATGGCATTTGTGCCTGCACCTCCATGATGAGGCATTGGATTGTCACGAACATTCGGCGGCCTAGAGAAGTTGATAGCTTTTGCGTCAATCAAGTCCTGAACTATGTGTTGAAAAGCCCAGCACTTTTCTATTGTGTGACCTTGCGCGCCAGAATGAAATTCACACCGAGCACTAGCATCATAACCCTGAGGTAATTTCCCAGCATCTAGCGGCCTCATAGTCCGGAGTTCAACCAATTTCTCTTTGAGCAATTGTGGTAACAAAGCAGCATACGACATAGGCAAAGGATCAAACTTACGGTCCCTTGGTCTATTGTTCTGGAATCGGGGTCTACCTTGCTGATTGGGAGCTTGCTGTCCAGCTGGAACCGGAATGGTTACAGCATCCACTTGATGATAGGGCTGAGTCCTGCCTCTGCCCCCTCCTCTATACATAGCGCTGGACTCCCCTTCTCTCTTCCTGGGTCCATTAGCAAAGGGTTTCTTAGAACTTGAAGTACCAGCCCCACTGGCGTCTTAAATCTTACCCAACTTCAACAGGCTTTCTACTCGTTCTCCAGCAATAACAATGTCGGCAAACCCTGTGGAAGGACATGCAACCAATCTATCCAGATACGTCCCTTGAAGTGTACTCATGAACATATCAGCCATCTCACGATCACCCAAAGGTGGTTGAACTCGAGTAGCCAATTCTCTCCATCTCTGTGCGTACTGCTTAAAGCCCTCCTTGTTATCCTGAGTCATACTCTACAATTGAGTACGATTAGGTGCCATGTCCAGATTATATTGATACTGCTTCAGAAAAGCAGCGCACAAATCTTTCCAACTCCTTATATGAACCCTGTCCAGCTTAATGTACCATTCCAGGGAAGCGCCTGACAGGCTATCCTGGAAAAAATACATCCAGAGCTTTTGGTCCTCGGTGTAAGCGGCAATCTTGCGATTGTAAGCTTGCAAATGGGTTTTGGGACATGTACTGCCGTTGTATTTATCCAAAATAGGAAGCTTGAACTTGGGCGGAATTCGCACACCCTGCACGAGACCCATGTCTTCTACATCAATTCCAAGAGGATTTTGGCTCTCAATAGCCTTGAGTCTTTCATCCAGCCCTTCATACTTCCGGTCGTCATTGTAGAAACCCATGTCATTGTTGAATGCAGTGAACTGGTCCTCCTGACCATCCTCATTGTTATCAAAGCCCAAATGTGCCCCACCAGCAGGGATTGTGCCAACAGGAGGAGTGCGCACATTGCGATTTGGGATTTCAGTTTCCAGCCTCTGGATAGTGGTTCTCATAGCTTCCTGTCCAACCCTCATGTTTTCTTGACCGGTCCTCAGCTCTTGCTGACCTTGAGCAATCCCCTGCATGAGGTTCATGAACTGTTCCATCCTTCCCCTCAAATCGGCTAACTCTGTCTGAACTTGCTCCATTACTCTTGCTTGATTGCGTCGGGTAGAATATCGGTGAACTGGGGTATCAGCTATTGTGCCTGAAAACCAAATAAAGGTTAGCAGGCGCCTGCAAAAGGAAAACCTGCAATGCAAAAAAAAAATGATATGCGAATGCAAATGCAAAGTTATGTTTGTCATTTCAGAATGCTTTTCATATCCTGATTCCAATCGTAACCAAGAATTCCTGAAGACCAGGAGGCATGATTACTGAGTTTTGTTATGAAGAGATATTCATATACATCGATCACGGATGTCTGAAGACCAGAAATAGAGATTTTGTAGTGTGCTAGTGTGCAAATATCACATCACATACATCTGAAGATCAGAAATTGTGAACAGAAGTAACCCATTTCATACAAATTCCCAAAACTTCTCAAGCACGTTTGTCGTAGTTTCAGCAATAAAAAACAGGAAGTCAAATGGATCCATCAACAATTCTGATGGTAACCATTACAAATTACAAAGAAATGACAAAAATCACTAATCCGACAGCTCTACATCTTTCAGCTTCTGACTGGAGTACTTGATCTCCTCAAATAGGATGCGAGTACGCTGATGATGCGGCTTCTCAATCAGCTCCTTAATCACTGCGTCCCTTTTTTCCAATGCATCCTCTAACGACCCCACGTGCATCAGCAAGGCTCCATCTTCATTGGCTCCTTTGCGCCTCTTGATTCCAGCTTGAATTTTAACCAGTTTCAGCTCTGCTGTGACATCTTCAAGCTCCTTGTTGGTGATTTTCAGCTTACCTTCAGCATTTCTCACTTGTTCTTGACTTTTGCCAAGATCTTCTCGATACTTTCTTCTTTCCACGTGCGCTTTCTTCAGCTCTTCATCTTTATCTTTTAGCTGTGCCTGCAATTCAGAGTTCTCAATTCTGACCTCATCCCAGGCTTGACGGAGTTTAGCTAACGAATCCTTGCTTCGGGCCAGCGCCTGCTTCGTAGCCTTATGAGCCTGACTAGTATACTCTGCTCCCAAGGTAAGCTTCCGGAAGTATCGAGCTCTCTCATCAAAATCTTCTTCTTTGTCCGCCAGGGTTTTTTCTGCTTTCAACGCTCTCTTTTCCAACTCTTTGTTGTCAGCTAGAGCTTTCTGGAGACATCTGCTCATTCCAGAGTTCTCTATCTGCAGATCTCTAACCATTTTCTTCAATTTCTCGTACTCCTCGGCCGGTACTGTGGAATGTTGATCTGGACATAAGAGAACTTCTCGGGAAAAGGGTAACAACAGCTTTTTGACCTTCATCTCAACCCAGGCATCGTAGTCAGGGTATGATCTGCAGTCTCCTTTGCCGAAAGTCAATTTTCCCTCTCTTTGCCTAAACTTCCAAGCATTTATTACTTCCGGCACTTTTTCGTTCTTGGTCCCTACGAAAAACAGAGAAGCGCTAATCTTTTCATCAGCAGGAGGATGTCTCGAGGCATAACCAAATTGTCTAACTGCCAACACTGGGTTGTAATTAATCCCACCTCTTCTTCCAAGTAGAGGCACATTAGGAAAACTTCCACATTTGACAGTAAGCTCTATTGTCAGTAATTTGGGATCAAACCAAATAATATTATTGGCAGTCAAACCTATCAGTCTCTTGGACCACTTCATTGTCTCAGCAGTTTCTACAAACGCACCAGTCCGGGGTAAATGTTTGAAGAGCCAATGGCATAACAATTGGGTGCAACAGCTAACCAAACTCCCTCTTGCCTTCTCATTTTTGTAGTGTACGGAGTGATAAAAATCCCCTAGCAGGGTAGGAATCGGATTCTTCGAGACAAACACTTTCAATGCCTGCATATCAACAAAATCAGGCTGACCGGGGAAAAGCACCAAGCCATAGATACAAAGAGCTAACACAACGTTGTAAGTAGTCCAATTGTTAGCCTTAGCAGCTTCCTGAGCTTGTCGAAAAAGGAACTCCAAGTGAAATCCTTCATCTTCTTTGAGTCTGCTTAGGCCACTTTTCACAACAAACAGGTCCAGATGCAGGACAGCAACGATTACTTCAGGGGCAAGCGCACCTTCAGAAAAATACGGGATAGCAGACGTGATTGGAATTCCCAAAATAAATGAGAATTCCTCCAGAGTGGGCATCAGAATGTAGTCAGGGAATAGGAAACATCTCATTGATGGCTCATAGAACTGTAAGAAAGTATGCAACCCATCCTTCTCATACTTTGTGAATGCACAGACCATCTTAATCAGCTCTCCATACTCCCTCTAAAAAGTGCTGAGAACATCAGAACCAGCCATACCTATCATCTTGTTCAATACACCCAGCTTAGGATCAGGGAATTTGTATGACACATTATTCTTCCTTTTAACCTCAGCATCTTGGGAACTCATGATTGGAATCAGACAATATGGTAAGTACCTGAAAATGACAAACATAACCATGTTATGATATGATTATGCAAATGCAAAAGGCATGTGATCAGGTATCCAGGTGTCGGTGCCTGTGTGGAACTGTGTGCACTGTGTCTCTGTGCTGAATCTGGCAATATATCTGAGACGAATACTCAAACCACTGTCATAGGATACACTATCTGTAATAATCATAGAATCACAAGTACGGTATGTAGGAAGCCGGGTTACCTGTAAACCTGTAAACATCCCACCCATACTCACATGTGGTTCCTAGAAAATAAGGCTTGTCAGCTTCGGAGGTTTGAGAAGCGATAGCACATTCAGCCCGTAGGATACAATGCTATGCCAATCAAAGAGGTCGTCCACTGACTCGCCTTAGAAAATAAAGGTTATCCTATGCAAGTACCAAAGTGGGCTCTCGGGTGCGAGTGGGTTTGCCACAGAATGTGGTCGGCCACTGTCACCGCTAAAGAGAGATGTTTCCACTAAGGTCCTCATGATCGGTCACTAGAGTCGACAACTCTCTAGATCGACATCCTGGAATACGCAAGATGCGCACGCCATGATGGGTCCCAATATAGCCTCGTCTAGCTGTGAATTTCGTGATTACCCACGTACACAGATGGCACATAGGTCCCACTACTCTCCACTCTAAATCTAAGTGTATACTCGAGCCTGTGTACTGAGCTCATCTCTCAGAAATCCCATCCCGCCAAACAGATAGAACAGTGCAACAAAGTATAATATATGAAATGTAAATGCTAACATGCTGTAAATATGGTACAAGTAATGAAATACAGTAAACAGCAAATACAAGATAATAGTAAACACCCAATGAAAGAAAAGCAAACAAGCGCTAGGATTGACTCTCTTAGGATGGACCAGCAATAGGTCAACCTGTCCCCAGCAGAGTCGCCAGCTGTCGCTCCCGGGATTTTCATCCTAGTACAAACGCGAAAGTGGCACCAAACAGAGTCGCCAGCAATGTGTATTTATCCCAAGAGGGAAAGGAAACACCGTATAAACCTGAAGGAAGGAAAGAACGTGGTCTTACGACCAAGAGAACTGGGTTCGGGAGTCGGTTACGCGAGAGGAAGGTATTAGCACCCCCTCGCGTCCATCGTACCCGATGGGATCCACGCTTGCTTGTTTCAATCAAAGGGTGTATGAAACTGGATACTGGAAAAAGGAACTGAAAGAAATAAAGGAATAGAAAAGGAACAAGAAACAAATGTAGGGAAAATAAAAGAAGTGCTCGCATGGGCCCTACCCCACTGCCTACGTATCTCATCGGGAGCATGAGAATCAGAGCAACGTAGTTCCCCTCACTAGGGAGAGTTGTTTGTGTTTTTTAGTGGAATACGTCAACATTCGCGTCCTGGCAGTTTAGGTGTTGCAGCTCGCTGTAGGGAGACTTAGGCGTTACCTGTTTGCGGTAGAACGGAAATGACGCATCCTTACGGACAGGAGTGAAGGAAGATGAGGAAAGAATTCCCAAAGGAAAGACGTTATTGTTTGTTTTTGTCTTTTAAGAGTTTTTTCCATTTGTTTGCGTATGATAGTGTATCTGAATCTTAGTCATTGGAATGTGTACATTCTCACATTCCAAGATGGAATGGGTAAGAAAGCACACTAAGAGTGAAGAAGACCCCCACACTTAGTTCCAATTGTCAAGGTTCAAACACACTAGCATATTTGTGCTTATTAAGTGTTTTTGTTGATTATGAAATGAAGAAGTTTTTTATTTATTTATTTATACCTTCAACAAGTATTGCATTTAAGTCCCTCATACAAGATCAAATGTTTAACATATTGACCCAAGATGGGCTATATGCTACACATTCTAAGATTATAAGAGAAGACCCCTTTTAATCTTTTCTTTATATGAAAGGCCTAAATGCAATAAGTGCCTACCTTTATTAGATATTTTGAATTTTCTTTGAGATGAGAAGATGAAGGACTCAAGAGAGGAAGAAAGGTAAAATCTATGTGATCTAAGACTCAAACCTAATTGAAGATTAAAGGGAGTGATCCTAATGGTTTATGAGGTTTCAACCTAAAGTCTAAAGAAAGAAAGAATTAAACAATTCACTTCTAAAGTAGAAGATGAATTGTAATTCAAAAGGGAAGGTGATGAGTTATTAAAAGAAAACACATAAGTGCTTATCAAAACACAAGATGGAAATGTAAAAGATGAAGGGATAGAAGTTTGAATGTGGATCCCTTATCCACACTCAATTGCAACTTACCAAAGCCCCTACATGGTTAGTAAACATGTATAAGAAGTAAAAGAACATTTAATGCACCATAAAACTCAAGAGAAATAGATGAGAAATTGGTTACAACCAGAATGTACATCACATGGAAAACAAATGATCATTATCATGCAAGTCCAAGTGGATAGGCCACAAACATTACCCATGACATTAGGACATGCTACCATAAGAAAAGAGAGAATGAGAGATGAAAAGAAATGGAAGAAACATGCATAAGTGGAACATATAATCCAAGGATCAGAATTGAAATGAAATGAAGAATGATCCATAAGCATCTCACAAGTATTTATGAAGCACATCAAAACATTTAAGAAGCAATAGAAGAAGAAATGAAATGGGAATTCAAAAGAAAACACAAGTATTTCACATTAAGGACATACAAAGTTCAAATGAAAGTGAACATGCAAAGATGACACATAATATGTACTAATAACCTATAATGTCAAATGGATATCTCACAAAGTAGGCAAATGATCATGCAAGTATGCACAAAAGCAATCATGTAAATATGCACAAAGATTGAGATGATATGACATGTTATTATGCTTCAAAGGTTATGCATTAAACAAAAAATTAAATGGTCTCATGAAAATTATGGAATCATGGTATTGAAGTTCCCAAATCAGATATGAGTCTCATATTAAAGTAGCATGCAAGAAACCAAGGCAAAATGATATCAAACAATGCATTTAGGTCATATTGGATGCACATGCAAAGTAATGCAAAGATGAACATCAAAACATGCTATAACATGACCTAAAAAATCAAATAAAAACACTTAACATACCTTAAGATGATAATGACTCAATGCAAAAAGAAGAGCATCAAAACAATTTTTAATGATCAAGAACAAAATTAAACAAGATCATGTACCACACTAAGAATGCACACCAAAGAAATTCAAAGAAAATTATGGAGCAGGGGTAAAAATGTCATAAAATTAGAAAATAAAATCACCAAAATTTTCTAAATGTTTTAATGATGTTCATGAATTTTTGTGGAATTTTATGATGAAGTTTGGTATTTTTAAAAATTAAAAAGTAAACGTGTATAAAAATGGAAAAATAAAAATGAAATGGAAATAAAGAAAGGGGGTGCAAGCATAGCAATTACTCAGTTCAAAAATGGTTGGGCTTAAGGCATGGGGGTGCGAATATCAATCAGATTTAAGTCCAATAAGCGCATAACACCATAGCCAGCATGCACTTCAGTCAACGAGAGTCAATACATTCCAAGCCATCAGATTAAGTCATAGTCAAACGAAAGTCAAAGTAAACAAAATCAACGCGCACATGTGAATGACCACACAACGTACAATGCACCACACCACATAATGCTTAAGTGAAATCAGAAAAACGCACGTGAGGAGCACATGGATTTTAATGTGCTGTCATCATACAAGCCTTACGATCTTAGAAAATGGACGGACATGATTAAAACAAGACAAACCCTAGCTATTACAGTCACCGGCCGGAGGTGACTTCCGGTCACCTTCTCCGGTCACACCGTCACCGTCTGCAACTTTTATTTTCCCAGAAATGCTCAATCCAAATACCAAATTGAAGAGAAAGTTATGGAGATCAAGGATTCAACACTTTTTTCCACATACCACACATACACAGAGAGAACAGAGAAGAGTAAAGCAAGCCCTAGGTTTTGCAACTAAGCCTTTAGAAGGCCTATCAACTAGCCGGTTTGAGTAGAGCTTCTAGCAAGCTTAAAGCACCAAAAACAAGTAAAAATAACCAGAGATCGCAATATAAATTCAAGAGTTCAAACCTGAAGATGATGAAACTTGGAAAGCACAAGAATACCAGAAATAGATGCCTCTTCCTTGAGTTTCACTTGGCCAAATAAAGGCTTGAGAGCTCGAATTCGTGCAGAAAATCAATTGGAATTTGATGCTGAACTTCTTTAACTGAACCTATGCACTCTTGTTATTGATCTCCAAAGCAGAATAATGATGAAGATGGAGATGAAATGTAGAAAAAGATGGTTAAACTCGTGTGCAAGCAGAAGAAAAGTGGAGAGAATGTGAGAGATTCAGTGTGAAGAATGAGGAAAAATGAAGCTGAAATGAAAATGTGAAGTGAGATTTTGTTTTATAGTGTAAGCTAACCATGGTTTGGTGAGTGAGTTAAAGTGAGTCAAGGTGGTTAAACTGAGTCATCCCTAACTAACTGAGTCAAGTTAGTTAGGGAGAGCAGTGCTATGGTGAAGAGGGCTCATGACATGCTATGGTGTGGGAAAAAGAAATGGCACGGTTTGTGAAATAGAAGCTTGTTCATCAAAAACTTGCTAAGCAAGTTTTGTCCCTTCTATTCTCATGCAATGCACGTGCCACTGTGCTTAGTGTAAGTAGTGTGTGCTTGGTCAAAAGAGGAAACTGAAGTGAAGAAGTGTTTGGTGTGTGAGTGAACCAAATTATGAACTGAACTGTCAATGTACCAGTGCCAACATAGGGTAGTTTGTTGAAGTTTTTCTCCTTATTCAATGAATGGTTTGGTATGCTTTTGGAGTCAATTGAAAGAGGAGATATTGGAGAACAATGTTGGTTTGAAAATTAAAGTGAAATGAGGTCTCTAACATGCCTAAAAATGACCACAAACAGATGGAAAAAGAACTGGTACATGGGTGCGCAGACTTGTGGCATGACCTGGTTGTGACCTGGTCAAATTTCAGTTACAATGACCATTCTTTGAGCCATCATAACTCCTTCACCTTTGATCAGATGAAAAATTGATAAACACCAACTTTGAAGATCTCACATAGAGGAACAACTTTGATGTTGAAAGATTTTCCATTTGAGGCCTCTAATCATGAGTAACTTATCAATACATTTGGCCCACCAAGTGTTTGTGAAAATGACACGCGCGTGACCTGAAAATTGACCAAGCTGACTTGCATTTTGCCCTAGTTTTCCCCAACTTTGACCATCCATATCTCACTCAATTTTTATCCAATGGAGATGTTCTACACATGGATGTGAAGCTTAAAACAAGATCTTTTGTTGTGGCCGAGTAGAATTTTCATTTGGTGCTTCAATTTTAAATGGCCTTGGTTCAAACTCTGATGCAAAATGGCCAAAACTTGCTATTTTTAGTAACCCTTCTTCTTCCAAAAATGGCAACTTTCCACCTCTTGATTTTTTTCATGATTCCTTTGGAGTTTCTTGACCAAATTTTGTACATTGGACACATATAACATGAATTTTATGGATTTGGCCTCAAAAAGTCAAGAGTTGACTTTTTTCCTCTGATTATTTGACCTGGCCCCAATTTCCCTGATTTTTTTATCTTTCTTCCAATTGAACCACTTCTAAAACCAAATGAGAGGCAATTCTCCATACACATACACTTAAGAACATGTAGAATACCATGACATCAAGTTTTGTCCAAAAAATCAAAGATTCTCTGATTTAATGGGAAACCCTAGTTTTGGTGCCCACCTCCTAGGAGAAAAATGTGCAGTCTTCAATTTCAAATTCCTCAGAGTATGTTGTGTATCCTCTTAAAGGATGATGGGATATACCATTTGAGGATGATTTTGGATCAATGAGCTATCTCTTTTGAGGGTTTTTCTTCCAGTTTTTGAACCTCTTGCATGTTGAAGTATGTATTGCTTCAATCTCCCATTGGATCTCACTTCCTTGAGATTGTGGATGATCAATTGAGATGGTATGAGACATGAGAGACTCTTGGCTTGCCTGGAGGCAACTTGATTGCCCTTTTTGTGCTTTGAATGATCCCTTGATTGTCCACCTCCCCCCTGATCCCATGCCTTGATGGTAAGAGGAATGCTATGCTTCATTTTTCTATGTTAAATGCAATGCAATGCTAATGAGATGGATATGATATTGTAAATGATAATGCTATGCTAAGATGCAAAAAAGGGAGAGCAAATTTTAGGGTATTACACCTAGTATCGATCCTCACCTCTTTTCGTAACCAATCCGATTCGATCTTTTTCAAACGCTTTTTCTTAATCAGCTAACGAAAGGAGGAGATTCTTGGAGTCTAGCATTCCTTGGATCTTCGAATGAATGGCTCTCGAGGCACGCCCTTGGGTTGTTATTCATTCACCCTCTCGTCTTAAAACACTTAATCCCTATCAAACATTTTTCGTAATCAACTCACGAAAGAACTGAGTTCTTGGAGTCTGGCATTCCTTGAATTCTTGAGTGAATGCTCTCGAGGCACGCCCCTTGGGTTGCATGTCATTCAATCTTTCGTCTCCTAAAAATTAAACCCTAAACCCTTGTTTCATGGGCGTACCACGAACTACGACTGCTCTGATTCTTTATTCTCGTCCGAATAAAGATACGTAGGCACAAGATTGCGATGATCTTGGCGAGCATACTTTTTTCTTTTTCCACCAATTGCGTCTACATTCCCTCCACACTACCACCGTTTTCCGTCAAACCCCGTAGTCGAACTACGATTGCTCTGATTCCTCATTCTCGTCCGAATGAGTATACGTAGGCCCGAGGGTTCACAATCCTTGCCGAGCAAACTAATAAAAAACCACCCCATTTCCCTTAGCAATCGAAACCTTTCATTTTACCTTTTCGAGTTTACCATAAAGAAGAAAACAAACAAGCTTAGATAACACTTTCCTCACAATTCGATCTAAGAGGTTCCCGTTGAGTACAACGGACGTGAGGGGGTGCGCGTACCTTCCTCTCATGTAACCGACTCCCGAACCCAGAATGTGGTTGCGACGACCACGTTCTTACCGTTCCTTAAAGGTTTTCTCGATATTTTCCTTTCCCTCTTTTTTTTGGGATAAATAAAGTTCGGTGGCGACTCTGTCGAACCGTTTTCTGTGCCTTTCGCGCGAGGGTCGTGTCTTCGATGAATTTTTGAGGTGCGACACAGGGACCTAAGGTTTTTTTGTTTAGTGTGCTCGTTAAGATTATCGCAATCTTATGCCTACGTATTCCCTGTTACGGAGTATAGGGAAATCAGAGCAATCGTAGTTCCTCCTATTCTAAGGGAGAAATAAATGGCTGGTGTCTTGTTCAAAACCCAAGATTGAAGCTAAAGGTTGTTTGTTTGTGTCTTGTTCAAAGCCCAAGGTTGAAGCTAAAAGGTTATTTGTATCTTGTTCAAAGCCCAAAATGGAAGCTAAAAGGTTTTGACTGAGAGAGAATTTGGCATCTCTAAAGAGAGATATCTCATCTGTTAATCATAGTTGTTTGGGTAACTGGTTTGAAAAGGAGAATTACTTTAAACTAGACTGTATGAAGTCCAGCAATGCCATAATTGCCTTTACATGGTGATTTTTCGTAAAGGAGAAAACTTTAACTCTGTGTGAGCAATGCCATTTTTCCTTAGGAATTCATGCTAAAAGAGTGACATTGGCTTGGATGTTTGTATCTAGAGGCTTGCCACTTACAGCAATTAAATGAAGGTTTTAACTAGGATAATGATGGACAGACAGCTTGGATATTTGTATCAACAAGTGTGCCACTTACAACAGTTATCTGGAATTAAGGGTTTTGTATTGATTAACCGTTTTGACATGTGATTAAACAGAAAAGTATCTTTCTGCAGAGATTTTGATTTCCTCTGAGGGAATGGTTTTTGTGTGCCTTGATTAAAGCCCAAGGTTGAAGCTAAGAGATTGATTGGATTCCATTGGGGGAAATCATTATACAAAGCCTAAGAGGAGGCTGAAAAGACTGACTCAACAAGAGGGTGTTTATTTTGTATCTTGTACAAATCCCAAGATGGAGGCTAAAAGACTTATTAACTCAACAAGAGAGTGTTTATTTTGTATCTTGTACAAAGCCCAAGATGGAGGCAAAAAGACTGATTAACTTAACAAGAGGGTATTTATTTTGTATCTTGTACAAACCCCAAGATGGAGGCTAAAAGAGTTTTGACTCTTTTAGGGAAAATGTTTTATTTGTCTTGTACAAAGCCCAAGATTGAGGCTACAAAGGTTTGAATCTGCTGGATATTATCTATCTTGTACAAAGCCCAAGATTGACGCTAAAAGAAAATATTGACTCCACTCATCTAGGGAGGACATTTATATGTGTCTTGTACAAAGCCCAAGATTGAGGCTAAAGGGTTAACTGACTCTGTTTAGGGAGAGATATATTTGTCTTGTACAAAGCCCAAGATTGAGGCTAACTGTGGGGACTCAGTTGAGGAATTATCATTTATACAAAGCCTAAGAGGAGGCTAACTGCTGAGAGGAAAAATCATTATACAAAGCCTAAGAGGAGGCTAACTGCTTCTGAGGATTATTAAAATCCAGAGCCAGGTCCATATTGAGGATTAACTCTTGCTGGGGATTACAGAAGAGTTAAGGTATCACAGACCTTAAGGTTCTGATGAGGATTGTGACAGTAAAATGACCCTAGCTGGGAATTTTAACTGAAGATATAACAGTTTAAAGTTCTTTCCTCTGATGAGAGTTTTTGGTGCGTTTACAGTAATTGACCCTGACTAGGGAATATTAAGAGTAAGGTTTAATTTGTGAAAACTGTTGGTTTTATATCTGCTTTGGGATTGATAAAAAATGATCAGGGTTATTTTCCTGTTCTTTAAGGAAAATGGTTTTGAAATTTAAAGGGTATGAGACTGTCCAAGTCTACTGGTATTGAGAAATTGGTTCTCAGATGGTGAATGATCTTTTTATTATGCCCGAGAGAAGGCCGGCATGTTAAGGGATGAAGGTCAACCCTTAACTGGTCTGACATTTTGACTCAGAAAGACTGCTCTAGCAAATAATGACTAGTTTCTGTTCCTATACATGTAGGAGGTCTCTGGGTCCTTGTATTAAGCCCAAGAAGAGGTATGAGAACTTTTAAGAAGCCTGAGGGTCCTTGTACAAAGCCCAAGAGGAGGCTGGGATGCTTTTAGGAAGCATGTGGGTCCAAACTTAAGAATGTTCAAGAAAGGTTTCACCGGGAATTAATCCTTTCTGTAAAGAACAGTTCTAGAGTTTGAAGATATTCCAGAGAAGTTTCACCGGGAATTAATCCTCTCTGTGGGAATTGAATTTCTTTGACAATTTCTAAAGTGACAGTTTGAGAAAAGGTTCACCGAGAATACTGCATTTCTCTTTGTTCCATATTGTTTAAGCCCAAGAGAAGTCAAGACTGTATCTGGAATCCTATGGGGGTCTAGGTTTACTATAATAAGAGAGTGACCAACTGGCTTTACCTAATTCTAGACTTAGTTGCCGGGGAAAACTCTAAATAGTTATACAAGTATATATACAATTGATATATGACAAGTATTTAAAAGGATATGAAAGAAGGACTTACAGGTGAGCAGCTTCCCACAATACAGTTATATATATTTGACATGTATTTAAAAGAGATGAAAGAAGGGCTTATAGGCTTGCAAGCTTCCAGCAATACAGTTATATATAAAAGCAGGTAAAAGAAAGTAGATAAAAACTTACAGGTGAGCAAGCTTCCATGCTGTAATGTTAGTTGTTCAAAGAAATTGAAACAAGTTTTGATAACAGTTATTTTAAAGTAGAAAAGATGGGGCTTATTCAACAAGAGATGCCCTGATGATTTTTTGGATACAGACTATATTATTAACAGAGTATTTACAAAGAGAGTTGGGTCTTATGCTCTAAGAGAGAGCCCAAAGATTATTTTTGTACAAGATATGGGACTTACAACTCAAGGAGTGGTCCAGATGATTTGATTTTGAACTGGCGATCGTGGAGAGGTTTTTTGAAAATGCAGTGGGACTTATACAATGTCTGAGGCCTAAAATGATTTTGGTTTAAAAGGGATTGGGTCTTACACTCTATCAAGAGGCCCAAAAAGTTTGAAAATGAATAAAGATGGGACTTATAGCTCAAGGAGAAGCCCAGTTGATTTTAAAAAGGCGACATTGCGTCGTTGTTTTGAAAATGTACAGAGGGACTTATACAATAAGTGAGGCCCAAAATGGTTTATTTACAAAGAAATTGGGTCTTATAGCTCAAAGAGAGGCCCAAAAATGATTTTAAAAAAAAGAAGTGGGACTTATAGCTCAAGGAGAAACCCAGTTAAAAATAGTTTGAAAACGACGATTGCGTCGATATTTCTGAAACTGTATTGGGACTTATACAATAAACTGAGGACCAAATTATTTTATTTACAAAGAGGTGGGACTTACACTCTATCAAGAGGCCCAAAAAGTTTTGAAAAAGATTGATGAGGGTGAAATTAATCAAAACCATAATTTTGTCAAAAATGGAATTAATTTTGATTAAAAATTAATAAAAATATTGAAAATATGTGAGAAATGAGTTGTGATCTTGGATCAATGTTTCAAAAATCATGTTTTTATCCACAAAGTGATTGAAAATCATTTAAGTTTGGAAAATCAAGAGAAAGAAATTTTTTAAAATGTTAAAAAAACAAATAAAAATTAATTCTTTGCAAAAATATAAATTATATGAAATAAATAATATTTTTGGGAAATTATTCTAAAATAAAATATTTTAACATTTTTGTGAATTTTGAAAAAAAAGAATCAACTCAAAATTATTAAAATTCAGAGAGAAATTAATTTTTGAATCAATTAAATAAAATCACAAAATTCAAATATTTGAATATTTGAAAAAAGGCACCAAGAACAAAGGAAGAACACGCGCGTGTTCTGAGTTTTTGCAGATTTGCGTTTTCTCACTAATCTCACTGAATACTTGATGAAATCACACAATCCACATATCATTTTGCTCGTTTTCAACTCACGATCATGTCTATGATCTTTAATTTCATTTATTTTCAGTATGGAATGAGAAATCAAAGTAAAATCTCAAGAACCCTAATTTCTGGATGAGGGCTAGGAAATTCCATACACGATTCATACAAAGCAATTGATTGAGGGTAAACACTCTATACATGATTATGAACATATGGCAAAATTATTGTGCAGTAAAATATGCATGCATCATAGAGTTTGAAGAGTTCAGGCTTACCTCTTGTAGCCGGTGATCGTGTTTTGAGTTGGAGGTGTTGCAAGCTGGTTCCAATGATCTGGACAGCTTCCTTAGGTGCCAAGGGATGTGTCTGAATGCTTGGAGTGATTTGAAACAAGCTGGAACTTGAGATGGTACCTCAATTGCAACTCTGTCAAAAACTTGAGCAGTTGGATGGTGATTTTGTGAAATAGGTGTTCCAGTTGTGATTTTATGGATCACTCATATATGATGTTTATGAGGTGTTAGAATGAATGGTTTGGTTTGAATCAATCTCCATTTTAAAACCCGATAGTGACTTGGTTTAGAAGGCAAATTTGGAGTGAAGGAAGTGATTTTGAGAAAGGCAACTGGTTGGGGCCTTTGGTGTGTTTGAACTAATCACAAATGAGCTCTATTTATAGTAGAGCAAGTTTGTTTTGGCTGCAATAGTGAATGGCAACTTGTACAGGACTGTGACCAATGTGGATCAAAGGGAATCTCAAGTCTCCTCTAGCCATTGACTTGAGATTAGAGCACAAGCCTATGGTTTTCTGTTGCAGGGATAAGGCTTGACTCATTTGCAATATTGTGGACTGATACATGCCAGCTCTATGAATCCTTTAAATGCTTCTTGACAAATTTGAAAGTTACTTTGAATGTCATATGCCAAATGATGGTGTTTTGGATTTGCAAGGCTGGTGGCTCAGAGATATTTGCTTCAATCTGATCCTTGAAGATGACAAGGCTTGGAAAGATGACAAAATTGGACAAAGAACTCGTGTGGCACATGAAATGTGCAAAATCTTCCTAGTGCTGTCATGAAGACAGTTTGCAACAAGGCAACTTTGGAATCCATAACTCCTAGCTCAAATGGAGTTTGTTGGTGTTCTTGGACAATTTGGAAAGCTAATGTATCCTACTTTAATGTGATGTCCAACTTTGGTTTTGAAACATCTTGCATTTGGTTGAAAAATGCCTCTACATTTTGAAAAAAGTAAGGCAGATTTTGACTTAGTGAAAATTTCACTAAGTGTTGGAAAAAGTGTGATTTTCATGTTTTTGTGATTTTGGTCAGTCCATAACTCAAAATCCATGAAGATTTGGAATTCCTTGTAGTAGAAGCAATTGAAGTATGTAATGAGAGCTTTCATTTGATCTTTGAATGGGAGAAAAAGGCTTTGTGGTTTAGGAGATATGGCCTTGCAAAGTTGGTACCCTAGCCATTTTGTTCCATAACTTAGAAAAATTCTAAGTTTCTAAGATTACCCCTTTTATAAGTTAACTCATTTTCTTTGGTATTTCTTGATGAATGATGATTCAAATCACACATTAACATCATTTTAGGGTTAAGGAAACCTTGGTTGACCAAAATTTCAAAAAGTCAAACTTGGGTTTGTGTACAGTTGACTTTTTCAGCAGATGAAACTCTGACTTTGTGATCTTTTGGTGAAATCAATCCTTAGGCCTAATTAAACTTCATGGATGGCCTTTATGGGTATTTAGGAATGTCTTGGACCCTCCCCCAAGGTTTGAGAAAAAGGGTAGGTCAACAGTCAATGGTAGGGTTGACTTTTTTTTATTAGAAACCCTAATGTGTGACCAGATGGTTCTGAGCTCTTGTGGCTTATGAATCAAGCTATTTGGGTTAACTAAATCTTGTGGACATGTCAAAATGATGTATTTGAGGTATTTGAAGTTCATCTTGAAGCTTCAAGTCATGTCTTGCTTTACAAGTTAGCTCAAGGGTTGAATTAGGTCAAAACCCTAATTCCTGATTTCTTGATAGATGGTCCCTCAAGGTGACTTTGCCATTGTGGATGGACTCTTGAGATTATTTTGAGCTTATTGGACCATACCTTGAAGTATTGGCTCATGCCCGGATGGAAATTTTCATCTAGAGGCCCTGGTCGACCAAAACCCTAATTTGGTGACACTGGCGATCCTGAGGCTTGATTCTCTTGGAATGTTGCATAACTATGCATGATTCTTAGTATGGGAGACCCCTTGATCCTTCATGGATGTTTGAGGGTTTAGACAAGTTGAAGATCAAGTCCTTTCTTGATTGATCCTTTGTCTAAACGCTCTGAGAGGGGTTAGAACCCTAATCTTTGATTGTAGTGAAGGCTCAACTATCCTTGAGGGGATTGATGAGGCATGATGGTACATCCATATTATGGTGATGATTCTCATAATGATGGACAAATGCCCCTATTTAATCTTCTTGGACCCGAAGGTGTGAATGGCGAAGATATTCGGACATTCGGGGTGTAGGAGGATTAAATATTGGAATACCCAAAATTTTGACGGTGTCCATGAATGGTAGTTTACTTATTCATATTCTTTTGCTAAGCGTTGATACTTAGAAAAGGTAAAACTTTCCCATGATCCTGGTTTCCTACCAAGGAACTGGTCTCAGTTTCTTTTGTCAATAAACTTCCCCTCGATCTTGGATTTCTACCAAAGAACTGGTCTTAGCTTCTGAAATAAACTTCCCCTCGATCCTGGTTTCCTACCAAGGAACTGGTCTCAGTTTCTTTTGTCAATAAACTTCTCCTCGATCCTGATTTCCTACCAAGGAACTGGTCTTAGTTTCTGAAATAAACTTCCCCTTGATCCGGGTTTCCTACCAAGGAACTGGTCTCAGTTTCTTTTGTCAATAAACTCTTCTTGACAAGGAATGCTATGTGTAGAGGTTTTCATCAAACTTCTCACAAAGTTTTACAAGGAGATGCCATTTGATGGAAAATTTGATGTCAGACATGTTGGGGAAACCCAATGGTCTGAGCTGTAGAGGTATGCAAACTTCTCTGTTGGAGATGCCATTTGTTGACTCTACTGGGTGAACGCGAGTCTCCTGAGAGACTGCCTTTTGCTTGGGGATATCACATTTTTCTTTGAAATTTTAACCAATAAATGCCATGTGACCCGATCCAATTTTGAGGTGTTGATGACTTCATTAACATTGGTTTCTTTGGAGAAAGACTGATGTATTGTCGAGAGTCATTTGTTAAGAGACTTTCTCTGTGGATTTTCCTTAATCCGGGAAAGTAAGGGTATCATCTTCAAAGGTGAAGAGTGATGTTCCAAGGGTATCTGTTGAACGTTTTCTTATCCTTCGGAGGTTCAAGTTACCAAAGTGGTCAAGAACGGTTTCAATCCATAAACAAACGGGAGAGAGATTGTTCAGACAAATGTTTCCTGATGAGAGAAGTGCTGATGACTCAACCGACGAGAAGACTTTATCACTAGGGAGTGAAACTGACCAGAGTGATAGTAATGCAATATGAATATGAATATGAACTAATAATTCATGATGTATGTATGCTTATGCTGACAAAATAGACACGACATACAGACTAATGAATGAACTGGATTGGATATTCGACCGTTGCGGGGAATGAAAAGTACCAATGATTCAAGATAGCAATACTGCCTTGCTTAGGAGAAGTAGACTCCACGAGGGAGATAGAAATTATTGATCGGTCTTAGGAGGTAAGAACTCGGCAGGGGAGGTCAGATGAGACATTGCATCTGAACAGTTGATCCTTCAGTCAGGTGAACTGGTTTAGAAGGAGTACTTTTGATTCTGCACTTCGAAGTTAATCACTTCCGGGGAAGCTGTCGATGTTCTTCCAGACGTTTAAAGTCAAAGGAAATGCCAACCTTAATTTAAAAAAAATTGCAAGTAAATTCATTTTTGTTTCATTTCAAGAATCCTTGAACATGTTAAAATGACATTCTATAAAGCAAAAACAAATATGAGTTGCAAACAAAAGCACGAGGGCTCAAATTTTATTGATAGGATGGTATTCAGCCGAGCGCGTGATACCATAGAGTATTTACAAAGTTTGAAAATGGTAATTTACGGGAAAAGGGCTACATTAAAACATAACGACTGTTATCCTTCTACCAACTTTGAATTCTGGACATTTTGGGCTTCTGTCGAAGATGACCTTGACGAAAGTCTTTTTCTGATGGAAAGTATTACCGCTGGGGAATTTACCCGTGTTAAATGTAGTTACTTGCAATGAATCCCTAATTTTTGCCTGGATTGTACTTTGAAATTTCCAATCCACTGGGATGATTTTCAGATTTATGTCTCTAATTTTTTCCTGGACCGCCCTTTCAGGTTTTCAATCCACCGAGACGTGTTTTTTTTAGTTTAGGCGAAGTATTTCTTGACTACATCAATATTTGTGGGGTAGGAAAATTCCTCTCCGTCCATGGTTGCGAGTCTCAAGGCACCACCTGAGAAAGCTTTCTTGACCACATAGGGGCCGTCATAATTCGGAGTCCATTTGCCCCGAGAATCAGTGAGAAATGATTGTATCTTCTTGAGCACGAGGTCTCCTTCTCTGAAGACACGGGGTCGGACTTTTTTGTCAAACGCTTTCTTCATCCTCTATTGATACAACTGACCATGGCATAGAGCCGTTATTCGTTTTTCCTCAATGAGGTTCAGTTCGTCGTTCCGGCTTTGGCACCATTCAGCTTCTGTTAGCTTAGCTTCCATCAATACCCGAATTGATGGGATCTCTACTTCTATGGGGAGCACTGCCTCCATGCGATATACTAGAGAGAAAGGGGTTGCCCCTATTGAAGTGCGAACAGATGTGCGATAACCATGAAGAGCAAATGGTAGCATCTCGTGCCAGTCTTTATAGGTTACAAGCATCTTTTGAACAATTTTCTTAATGTTCTTGTTAGCCGCTTCTACCGCGCCATTCATCTTAGGTCGGTAGGGGGACGAGTTATGGTGTTCAATCTTGAACTCAGCGCACAACTCCTTCATCATCTTCTTGTTCAAGTTAGATCCATTATCAGTAATGATCTGGCTCGGAACACCGTAACGGCAGATGAGATTGTTTTTGATAAAGCGGACTGTCATACCCCAAATTTTGACCACTAAGATTTCCCATCATTGTGTAAATCATCATCACAATATGGATGGACCATTATACCTCATTAGTCTCCCCAAAGATGGGTGAGCATTCACTACAATCAAACTTAGGGTTCCAAGCCCTCTCAGGGCTCTTAGACAAAAGATCAATCAATTAATGACATGATCTTTAACTTGTCTAAACCTCTCAAACATCCACAATGGATCAAGAGGACTACCACAACAAGAATCAAGCACAAGGTTGCAGCATTCTAAGTGGATCAAGCCTCAAGATCGCCAGTGTCACCAAATTAGGGTTTGGTCGACCAGGGCCTCCAGATGGAAATTTTACTTTGGGCATGAGAAAATGCTTCAAAGCATAACATAAGATACTTCATGGGACATCATAAACCCAATCATCAAGTCAATTTAGCCTCAGGGGATGCATTCATCAAAAATCAGGAATTAGGGTTTCTTGACCTAATTCGCCCCTAAGTTGACTTTTGGGACCAAACATGAGCCAAGACCTCAAGACATGATTTGAGGGTCTTTAACCTACTACATTGATCCATTTTCAACAATGGATTAGGCCAAGAAGCTTGATCAACAAGTTTCAAATTCATCAGAACCACAATTAGGGTTTCGCGAGAAAAGTCAACTGTGCCTTTGACTTTTGACCAGGACATGCTCCCAAACCTTGGGACATGATTCAATACACCCTATAACACCTATGAAATCAATCCATCAAGTTTTATTTAGGTCATGGACTTGATTTCATAGAGGATCGCACAGTTTGGAGTTCATCTGACAAAAAGTCAACTGTGCACAAAAGTCAACTTTGACTTTTTGAGATTTTTCACAATTATGATTGTTTGACCCTAAAATGATGTTAATGTGTGATTGGGATCATCATTCATCAAGAAAAATCAAGATAAGTGGGATAACTTGTAAAAGGGGTAACCATAAAAACTTAGAAATTTTCTAAGTTATGGAACAAAGTGGTTAGGGTACCAACTTTGGAGGACCATATCTCCTAAACCACAAGGCCACTTTCCCCCATTCAAAGCTGGATTTGTAGCTCTGACGGCCCTCTACAAAAGCTTCAACTGCACCTCATTCCAATTCATCATGGATTTTGAGTTATGATTGGGTCAAAATGACTGAAAACATGAAATGTCACTTTTTCCAACACTTAGTGAAAATTTCACTAAGTCAGAATCTGTTTCACTTTTTCCAAAATGTAAGGAAATTTTTCACTTGGATCCAAAAAGTGTCAAAACAAACTTTGATCACACATATGTTGTATCATGTGAGGGCTTTCCAAAATGACCAAGAACTTCACTAAACTCAATCTGAGCAAGAAGTTATGACAGTGGCAATATGCCTTGCTGCAACTGTCATAACAAGGCATATTTGGGGGTTTTTCTTGATTTGCTCAAATTTTCCAAAGGGCAAGCAGGTCTATCTATCTGAACACCTCAAGGGGGACCAAGGAGGAACCAACTCTGATCCATAAGCCTCCCAAGTCTTTGGAATCAAAAGTAGCATGCCAAACCTAGAAATGCCTAAAAGAGGGACAAGACTCCAATTTTGTTTTGGAGCATTCAATGGATGCACCAAGGTGGCATGGACTGAGCCTCTTCCAACTGAATTCAGTCAAGACTTATCCAACAACTAAGGAACCACAACTCTGTGCTCTAACCTCTAGTCAATGGCTAGAGGAGACTTGGATTCTCATTGATCAACATTTGCCAAACTTCTGCAGCAGTTGCCATTCACTATTACAGCCAAAACAAACTTGACACACTATAAATAGCGCTCATTTGTGGTCAGTTTGAGTACACCAAAGCCATCAAACCAATGTTTTCCTCAAAATCACTTCCTCTAGGCAAGAATACCTTCTTTAGCAAGGTAACTATGAGTTTTTGAGTTAGAGAGCATTTCCATCACAGCTCATGATCCAAACACATCCAATATGTCATATCTAAGCTGTCCAAACTCTCACAAGTGACCTGTAACCCCAAAATCTCAAAGTCCCCTCTCAAAACCTCAAAATAGGACTTTTGTGCATTTTTCAAGCCATGTATTGAATCAGTCACTTTCCAAACCAGATAAAACATCAAACACACTCCAAATATCATCCTTGAACTGTCCCAAATGGTTCCCCACATGTGGAACACCATTTGAGAGAGTTGCTATTTTGGCCACTTTTGCCCCTTTTGCTAGAAAGGGCCAGTTTGCATTCCTGAGGTTTCCAGCTGGTTCCAACCACTCTAAAAGCTTCTACGGGATCATTTGAGGGTGTCCAAAGCATCAAAACATTTCTGGAACAAAGCACTTGGCAGATAGCCCAAAATCTCAAAAGAGAGGTAAGCATCACAACTTGAACTCTCTAAAATATGCCTTGTTTTGAAGTCCACTGATCATGCATCTCTTATACATGTTATATGTGTTGTGTTTGCACCAATTTATCATGTAATTCACACCTGTACCAAGAGGTAGCACAGAAAATGCAAAACATTGCCTATTTCAAAACCACTATCGGGTTTTGAGGAGGATTCGTTTTCTGAAAAAACCACCACCACCATTGGATTCCTTAGGAAATTCTAGGCCAGATGCATATAAATTTTGTCTCTATCCATGGAGAAATGAGAAAGTTATGGCCTTCACGTTTCTAACCAAAATCTTGCCTTGCCTTGCCTTGGGCCAGGCCAAAAACAAGGCAAGCCTTGTATATTTGTGGTTGTGTTTCAATACACGGATGTATCACCACCCTAGTGGTAAGGCGCGCATGCTGCACACAAGAGGTCTGGGGTTCGAATCCCCCTCTCCCCAGACCCCCTTTTTAATGCTTTTTCCACTTTTTTTTTATTATTTTTCATATTATTTTCAATGATTTGAAAAATTAATAACTCCCTCAATTTTAATTATTTTTTATTGACTCTTTTTGCAAAAAGTCACAAAAATGTTGAAATATTTTATTCCATAAGAAAATAAAGTTTATATTATTTATTTAATATAGTTGGTATTTTTGTGAATAAATTCACTTTTAATTGTTTTTTAAACATTTTAAAATTGAATTATCATGTTGAAAATCAAAACCAAATGAATTTTAATTCATCTTGTGATTAAAACATCATTTTTCAAATCTCAACCAAAAATCACAAGTTGTTTATTCAAACTTATTTGGTATTTTATCATTTTTTTATTGATTTTCCTTGAGAATTTACTTTTAAAATGATGAAATTAGGGTTTCCTTGATTTTCACCCAAACAAACCTTTTTAAATAACTTTTTGGGCCTCTAGTCGAGTGTAAGACCGAACCCTTTTTGAAAACCAAAATGATTTGGGCCTCAGTGTATTGTATAAGTCCCGACACCATCAAAAGTTCGGCGCGATCGTCGCCTTTTTAACAAGTAACCCTAGGCCTCTCCTTGAGTTGTAAGCCCCATCTCTTGTACAAAAATAACATCTTTGGGCCTCTAATAGAGTGTAAGACCCAACCCCCTTTTAACCAAAACTTTTTGGGCCTCACTTGTATAAGTCCCTGTACAAATTCAAAATAACAGTGCAATCACTGATAAAACCTTGGGCCTCTCCTTGAGCTGTAAGCCCCAACAATCTTTTCAAAACACTTTCTCCTTTGATTTTGAATCCAAATATATGTTGTTATCAAAAATTTATTCGTTGAACAACTAACCAAACAACATGGAAGCTCTACAATGGGTAAGTGTTTATCCGCTTTCATCTACCGCTTTCATATGTATATAACTGTATTGTGGGGCTGCTTCACTGTAAGTCTTCTTTCACATCCCTTTATATACTTGTCATATATCCACTATGTAATACTAGTATAGTTATTTAGAGTTTTCCCCGGCAACTACGTCTAGCACTAGGTAAAGCCCTATTGGTCACTCTTAAATACAAACAAAACTAGATCCCCATAGGATTACCAGATACAGTCTTCCCTCCTCTTGGGGTTAAACAATATGGAAACATGAAAGACAACATTCTCGGTGAACCCTTTCTCAGACTGTCACCCTTAGAAATTGTCAAAGAAACTCTACACCCCAGAGATGATCTTTTCTCCGTGAATGGCATCTCTTGAGTTTCTTCCAAATCCTTGAACTTTCCTGGCTTGATCTATTCTCAGTGAATAGCATGTCTTGAACTTCTCTTGGTTTGGGGACCCACAAGCTTCCTAAAAGCATCCCCGCCTCCTCTTAGGCATTATACAAGGACCCTTCGGCTTCTTAAAATTTCTCATGCCTTCTCTTGGGCTTAATACAAGGAGCCTGACGACCTCTTAAAGGTATAAGACAGAACTTAGTCATCCTTTGCTAGAGCAGTCTTTCCAGTGTCAAAACTCTGGCCGTTGTAGGGTTGATACTCATCCATTAATGCCCACGCCTCCTCTTGGGCATTGTACAAAAGATAAAACTCTAGACTTGGACAGTCTAAGACCCTTGAGTCTCAAAGACATTCTCAAGTTCCTTTCCAACATAGGAAGAAACCCTGGCCTCTCTTGGACCCGCTTCAGGATCTTCAGAATCCACAGCGGTAAGGCAGCCTTCTCTTGGGCTTTGTACAAATGATTCTTCCTAGCAGAGCTAACCTTTCAGACTCTTTTAGCCTCCATCTCGGGCTTCGTACGAGATAGAAAAACACTCTCTTGTTGAGTATAAAAGACTCTATTGTTTAGTCAACCTCCTTTTAGACTCCATCTCGGGCTTCGTACGAGATAGAAAAACACTTTCTTGTTGAGTATAAAAGACTCTCTTGTTGAGTCAAACACTTCTAGCCTCCGTCTTGGGCTTTGTACAAGACATATAAATCACTCTCTTGTTGAGTATAAAAGACTCTCTTGTTGAGTCAATCTCCTTTTAGCCTCAATCTCGGGCTTCGTACGAGACAGCAAATCACCCTCTTGTTGAGTATAAAAGACTCTCTTGTTGAGTCAAGCAACCTTCAGACTCTCTTGTTGAGTCAATCACCTGTTCAAGACTCTCTTGTTGAGTCAACCCTTTTTTAGCTTCTGTCTTGGGCTTTATACAGGACAGATAAAAGTACTCTCTTCTTAAGTCAAACCATTTCAGCCTCCATCTTGGGCTTTATACAAGATACATTCTCCCCAACGGAGTCAAAATCCCTTTTAGCTTCAATCTTGGGCTTTGTACAAGACAGAAAGAACATTTTCCCCGGAAAAGTCAAACTTCCCGCCTCCTCTTAGGCTTTGTATAAAGAAAACCCCGGTTGAGTCAATCAACCTTTTAGCATCAAAGTTATGTCTTGCTCACAGCATACGAACATCAACAACTCCTCTTTAGAGATGACAAATTCTCTCTCAACCTTTTAGCTTCACATCTTGGGCTTTAAACAAGATACAAACTACCTTCAGCTTCATGTCTTGGGCTTTGAACAAGACACCAAAACACCTCTTTCCTCCCATAGAATAGGAGGAACTACGATCACTCTAATTTCTCTGTTTCGGGAATACGTAGGCATAAGATTGCAAAAATCTTAGCGAGCACACTAATAAAAAACCCAAAATCCAGCACCTTCATATATCAACCCAAAAGCATCAAATCTAAACACATTACCAAAAACCTCACAAATGATCCAAACATTCTATTCTTAACAAAATAACCGAAGAGGGGCCCACCTCTTAATAGCATTTGTAAACCAACAGTTTTGACTGTTTAAACTCAGTATGCAAGCAGGGTACGTAGGCACAAGACGACGATGTCTTGGCGAGCAACCTCCCCCCCCCCCCCCCTTAGTTTGTAGTCGTCCGAACTACGTTAATTCTGACTTTCCCATTGCACGAGGGAATACGTAGGCATAGGACGTCGATGACCTATCGAGTCACTTCTTTTTTTCTTCTTCTTCGTTTCTTCATTCTTTTCCGTTCCAGTTTCTTTTCCTTTCCAGTAACAGTGGAGCTCTAGATGACGACACCCTTTGATTAGACAGCAAGCGTGGATCCCATCAAGTACGATGGACGCGTGGGGGTGCTAATACCTTCCCCTCGCGTAACCGACTCCTTTACCCGTTTCTCTTGGTCACGATGACCATGCTTTTTCCTTCCCTCAGGTTTACGCAATGTTTCCTTTCCCTCTCTTGGGATAAATACACATTGCTGGCGACTCTGTTTCTGCGCCACTTTCGCATTTGTACTTGGATGAAAATCCCGGGAGCGACAGCTGTAACGCCCCGATTTGTTTAATTGTATTTATTTATTTCATTTATGTGAATTTTGTGAAATGTGTGAATTTATTGTATTTTACCTGCTAATTGAGTTAAATGGTTAATTTCCCTGATAGGTAAAATATTTGCAATAAATTATAATTTCTTTTCAACTTTTATTTCCCGAAATATATTTCATCGCTGTTTATGTTTTATCGCATTTTGAGAGCGTTTGGGAGGTATTTGAGCGAAAGGGCAAAATGGTCATTTTGGAGGTTAGATATTTTTTTTGAAATAGATATTTTTATATAAGTAGAATTAGAGGGGAAAGAAAAAGAAAAAAAAAGAAGAGAAATAGAAAGGAAGGGAAAGAAGAGGAGAGAAAGAGAGGAGAAGAGGAAATCTTCAATACTCCGTTTCAAGCGCGATTAATCGGGTAAGGGTGCGAAACTCAGTTATTCTATGCTTGTGTATGATTATGTATGTATGTATTTGTTTGAAGTTTGGTTGAATTGAATAGAGAACTACAACAATTAATATGTTTAGATTGTGAGAATTGGATACAACTTTTGTGTCGGAAATCATGATTTAAGGTTCCTAATTGTTGAAACTTGATAGATATAGGTTGTTGTGTATTCAATTGGTAGTATGCTGATGTTTAGATGAGATTTGGAGAGAAATTGAGTGATTTCTGTAGCAGGAATTATGTAGGAAAAATTCTGGGTTTTCGCAGCCCATACGCGTAACGGACAAGGCAATACGCGTATTGGGTAGGGCAATACACGTATGGCAAGGGCGAAATAACGGCATTACGCGTATGGAAACCCATTTTACACGGCCCTCTGTTGAAATGCGTAATGGTACGCGTAAGGGGCAAGGCATTATGCGTAACGAGGGAGGTAATATGCGTACTAGGTTTTTAGTGGAATTTTTTGAGAGAAATCAGTCTCTGCTCATACGCGTAGCACTTTGGGCAATATGCGTATGGTTGGGCGAGCGAGCTGGGCAATACGCGTATGGCCCAGGGCAATACGCGTATGACCAGCGAGGGTGCAGAATTTTGCCGTTTCGCGATTTTACGTCCGATGTGGTTCCTTTTGATCCGTAACTCGGATCGAGCCGTTCTTGGTACCGATGGAAAGCTAATGAGATGTTCTTTCTTATAAGAATGGTTTTTAAATTGGTGGCTAATTTAATTGTGTCAGGAATTTGGAAATGTGTCATTTTGTCGACTTTTATCGTCGTAATTATGTGCGATTGATGTGTTATCATGCGATATGTTTTTGGATATATAACGTATGGCTTGTGTGCTGTTATATGATGTGAATGCATGTGATGAAATGCTGTGATGGTGGTTTGTGGCCTTAGGGCAAGTAAATGCATGGTGTTGTGTTTGATTGTATATGCATGATTATGGATGTTGAAATGGTTCACATGGTTATATATGTGTATGCATTTGATTGTCATGAGTCATTGTATGCCAAGCATCATGATATACATCTTGTGATGTCGTGTGCCCTTGTGGGGTGTGAGCGATGAAACGATTCCAGAGGGAATCTGCTATAACGGTCGTGTGCCTTATACAAAGAGGACCTAAAGCGACGTTTTAGACGATCGCGTGCCTTATACAAAGAGGACCTAAAGAGATCGGATCATGTGCCTTTTACAAAGAGGACCTAAAGCGATCCATAAACGTCGTGTGCCTTATACAAAGAGGACCTAAAGCGACGGGGAACGTTGTTTTCCCGACGGGGAGTTACACTAAGTAACAAGCGATGATTCCAATAATTCCTGAGTGAATTAATGATGATGAGAATGATGGATGGAATGGTACCGCATTGCATAGAGTCGTTGTGTCAGTCTCTGTGCATTTGCATAAACTATGAATGGATTTATTATGTGTGGGAAATTGTGAATGGATTGATTATGTGTGGGAAATTGTGAATGGATTGATTATGTGTGGGAATTTGTGAATGGGATTGATGAGTTGATATACATTGGTGATAAATGTATTGAGCATGATTGATATGCCTTTGTGATGGATGCATGAATTATGAATTGTTTTGTTTTGTATTTGAATTATGGCATACGTTGTGGTGAGAATGTTTTTGCATGCGTATTTCATGTTATTACATATTAGTATGCAATTATATTATAATTGTGTTTCTCACCCTTCTGCTGGAATATGCTTTTTATGGCATAATGCAGATTAGCCGCTGTGGAGGCAAGTGGAAGAGTTAGATCTTCATTTTGTTTAGATCTTTGGTGTCCGCTCTGATATGTAACACAGGAGTCGAGGGGACGCTTTTTTTATTTATGTTTATATATGTGAACGTATATATTTTGATAACTTGTATGTATATTTTGATGTTATGAAACAACTTATTTTGTAAAACGAGTTAATTATGGATTATTCCGCTTTATTCCATAATTGAACTTTCCTTTTGTTGGAAAAAGTGTCTTGTTATTATTTATTCCACTTTGTGTTATGTATCAAAGTTATGAGCTGGTGGATTATGTTTTTTCTCAAATGTGGCATCCTTATTTCTGTCAAAAAACTTTTTTTTATTCATTCACTCTGATTTAATTATGTATTATTTATCCGAGATGGAAATTGGGGTGTTACAAGTGGTATCAGAGCAGGTCGGTCCGTCCGACTAAGTTGTTGAGTCAGTTGGTGTGACAGTTGAATACTGTCGATGTTGTTTGTTACTTAGTATGTGATATGTGTGTGAAACACTGTCAGTACTTTCTGGTTTTTCTAATCCTTTGTCTGCAGGATTTAGAATGGGATAAGTGGGGGAGAAGCTGGTGCTTCTCCAAGTTGCTTCAGGTGTGGAGCGTTGGCTCAGTGTGTTGTAGATTGCAAGATTGTAAGTGTTGTTTGGACAGTGTTGTTGCCGGTTCCGGAGGGAATGCGGAGGTAAGGCTTATGTCAACTAAGGATTTGTGCCTTAGGTATTTTTGTGCACCAGATGTGAGAAATGCTATTATAGTTTGGTAAAGACGGTTTATGCCCCATCATGATTGTCGGCTGTCTATTGACAAATTGAGGAACTGATCACCCTTAATCTCTTGTTGATAGTAGAAGGAATTATGTTGGATTATGTTTTGTGAATCGTTTGGATCTAAGCCATGTGAGTACAGATTGTTTTGTTGAGTTGATGAAGATTCTAATATCAGAAGATGAGACGGATTACAGGTTTTAGTATATTGGTCCAGTTGGGAAGTCATTGAGAGAGAACGATTGGGTATCGTTAATGGTTGTTCTCAGAGAGTAGAGTGTGAACTCAAATTTGATGAGGGTGAGGATTTTAGGTTTGGATCTGCTAAGTAAGTAGAAGAACTTTTAGGAAGTGAAACTCAGATGTTTGTCATGTTTGTGATGATAGTGTTCTAGAATTGGCAGGAAAGCCACAGTGATGGGCCGTCAGTTGTGCATGGCTTCAGATGTGTTTTTGGATGAAACATTAGTGTTTCGACTTGAAGAGGTCCAGCATGGTTGGTAAGGAAAAGGATGATAGCATGAGGTTGCGTGTTAATTAGTGAGTAGTATGGAAACTTGCAGTTGTGTTCTGGATAGCTTGAGTTTTGAATTGTGACGAATTGCGAACGATTTGAAGTTCCTTGATGGTATTACTTTTGGTTATGGGTTGAGATCTTATGTCAGCAGAAACCTGGAGTGAGTTGGAACCCCGTAAGAAGAATTGATATGGAATGTGGTAACCAGAGATTGTTAAGCTATTTTGGATAAATTGTTTCAAGCTCAGAATGAATTTTGAAGGTTGTATATGTCATGGTTGTGGAGTATATGAATCATATCTTCCATACTTGTTTGGATAGGTTTATAGTGATGTTTATTGGATGATATTCTGATTTATTTTAAATCAAAGGATGAGTATGTAGAGTATTTGAGGATTTAGTTACAAGGGTTGAAAGAGAGGGAGCTTTCTGCTAAATTATCGAAGTGAGAATTTTGATTGAAAAAGGTTAGTTTTCTTAGAGGTGTTATTTCTGATGATGGTATTTTTATGGATCCATCGGAAGTAGATGCAGTTCTAAAATGAGAGGCTCCGAAGTCGGTTAAAGTGATTAGAAGCTTTTTGGACTTTAGTTGGTTATTACCGGAGGTTATGGAAGGCTTTCCAAGTAAGCATTTCCGTTACTTCAGTTGACTTGCAAAGGGTGAGTTGTTTGTTTTGGATGTTCGTTGTGAGTAAGTTTTAGTGAGCTGAAGAGAAGATTGACTACGGCTCCAATTTTGATTATGCCTGATCCTAATAAACTGTTTATGGAATATTGGGATGCGTCCTTGATGAGTGTAGTTAGAGTGTTAATGCGAGAGGGTAAAGTCATTTCTTATGCTTTACGACAATTGAGGATTCATGATTTCAAGATGGCTGCGGTTACTTTGTGTTGAGAATCTAGAGGTATTATTTTGAGGGTTTTAGGTTCAAGGTGTTTGGTAATCACAAGGGTTTAGAGTACTTGTTTGGTCAGAAGGAATAAAGTAGGAGACAACGAGGATGGTTGGAATTCCTGATTAGTTATGACCTTGGCTCGAATTATCCTATTGGTAAAGTTAATGTCGTGCCTGATGAGTTAAGTCGAAAATCTTTGCATATGTCTGCTTTGATGGTTAAAGAGTGGGAACTTTTGGAAGAATTTAGAGATTTGAGTTTGGTGTGTGAATTGACATCTGATAGCGTGAGGCTTGGTATGTTAAAGGTCATTAATGATTTTCTGTTGACCGTTAGCGAGAAACAGAGGCTGGATGTGAAATTTGTTGATTTGATGACGGTTGGAGATAAAGGTGTGAATGGCGACTTTAAAGTGGATGATCAGGGTGTTTTGAGATTCCGTGGTAGAATTTGTATTCCCGATGGTTCGGAATTAAAGCAGATGATTTTAGAGGAAGGACACCGGAGTAGTTTGAGTATACATCCGGGAGCTAATAAAATGTATCAAGATTTGAATAAGATCTTGTGATGGTCAGAGAATTAGAGTTGGTTGAGCAGTTCAGACACTTGTGTCTGGTGTGTAAGCTAACACAGTAGAGTGTGAGGTTGGGTATATTAAAAGTGAACAGTGATTTTTGGTGAATATGAGAAAGAGTTAGACGTTGGACGTGAAATTGGTAGATTTGATGGTTACGAGTCATCAGAGTGCGTAGCAGAAGCGTGATGTGGCACAATTCGTATATGCGTGTGTGACTTATAAGAGTTCATAGGTTGAACATTGAAAACATGTAGGAATGATGAGATCGTTGGACGTTCCAGAATGGAAGTGTTAGGTGAAAGGTTTAAATATTATTCATGGCTACTATGTAGATGGATGTTTTGGTTATATGTTTGATTGCTGAATCGTAGCATTGTTGTAATATTATTGTGTGACAAGGATGTTGGTATTGTGGTTATGTAGAGGTTGTTGAAACAATGTTGGGTCATGGAATTTTATGTTCTTGTTTGTGTTGTTGCCTCGTTTCCACGTGATGGTTCGAGTGTGAGTAGCTTATTCCTTGTGGGGAATTAGGGGAGTGTTACCTATGGTGAGGGTAAAAATCTTGTTGTCTTTCGGTTCAAGAGTTAACCTGTGTGTTCGTAACTTGGGTATTCTTTGAGTCGTGGGTTGGTCGTCAAGTGCATTGTATGAGCATTGCATCTTTTCGTTGTCGTTATTACCGTTGTCGTGTCGTTGTAGTAGTTGCTGTTAGCGAGGTGTTTTGTCGGTTTGTGTTATTCGTGGTGTTGCCTTTAATGGCATAAGAGTGGGTTAGTCAGATACGAGAGTCGTATCCGGAGATGTTTGCACCAAGTATATTTTCGAGGACGAAAATGTCTAAGTGGGGGAGAGTTGTAACGCCCCGATTTGTTTAATTGTATTTATTTATTTCATTTATGTGAATTTTGTGAAATGTGTGAATTTATTGTATTTTACCTGCTAATTGAGTTAATTGGTTAATTTCCCTGATAGGTAAAATATTTGCAATAAATTATAATTTCTTTTCAACTTTTATTTCCCGAAATATATTTCATCGCTGTTTATGTTTTATTGCATTTTGAGAGCCTTTGGGAGATATTTGAGTGAAAGGGCAAAATGGTCATTTTGGAGGTTAGATATTTTTTTAGAAATAGATATTTTTATATAAGTAGAATTAGAGGGAAAAGAAAAATAAAAAAAAGAAGAGAAAGAGAAAGGAAGGGAAAGAAGAGGAGAGAAAGAGAGGAGAAGAGGAAATCTTCATTACTCCGTTTCAAGCGCGATTAATCGGGTAAGGGTGCGAAACTCGGTTATTCTATGCTTGTGTATGATTATGTATGTATGTATTTGTTTGAAGTTTGGTTGAATTGAATAGAGAACTACAACAATTAATATGTTGAGGTTGTGAGAATTGGATACAACTTTTGTGTCGGAAATCATGATTTAAGGTTCCTAATTGTTGAAACTTGATAGATATAGGTTGTTGTGCATTGAATTGGAAGTATGCTGATGTTTAAATGAGATTTGGAGAGAAATTGAGTGATTTCCGTAACAGGAATTATGCAGGAAAAATTCTGGGTTTTCGCTGCCCATACGCGTAACGGGCAAGGCAATACGCGTATTGGGTAGGGCAATACGCGTATGGCAAGGGTGAAATGAGGGCATTACGCGTATGGAAACCCATTTTACACGGCCCTCTGTTGAAATGCGTAATGGTACGCGTAAGGGGCAAGGCATTACGCGTAACGAGGGAGGTAATACGCGTACTGGGTTTTTAGTGGAATTTTTGGAGAGAAATCAGTCTCTGCTCATACGCGTAGCACTTTGGGCAATACGCATATGGTTGGGCGAGCGAGCTGGGAAATACGCGTATGGCCCAGGGCAATACGCGTATGACCAGCAAGGGTGCAGAATTTTACCGTTCCGTGATTTCGCATCCGATGCGGTTCCTTTTGATCCGTAACTCGGATCGAGACGTTCTTGGTACCGATGGAAAGCTAATGAGATGTTCTTTCTTATAAAAATGGTTTTTAAATTGGTGGCTAATTTAATTGTGTCGGGAATTTGGAAATGTGTCATTTTGTCGACTTTTATCGTCGTAATTGTGTGCGATTGATGTGTTATCATGCGATATGTTTTTGGATATATAACGTATGGCTTGTGTGATGTTATATGATGTGAATGCATGTGATGAAATGTTGTGATGGTGGTTTGTGGCCTTAGGGCAAGTAAATGCATGGTGTTGTGTTTGATTGTATATGCATGATTATGGATGTTGAAATGGTTCACTTGGTTGTATATGTGTATGCATTTGATTGTAATGAGTCATTGTATGCCAAGCATCATGATATGCATCTTGTGATGTCGTGTGCCCTTGTGGGGTGTGAGCGACGAAACGATTCCAGAGGGAATCTGCTATAACGGTCATGTGCCTTATACAAAGTGGACCTAAAGCGACGTTATAGACGATCGCGTGCCTTATACAAAGAGGACCTAAAGCGATCAGATCATGTGCCTTATACAAAGAGGACCTAAAGCGATCCATAAACGTCGTGTGCCTTATACAAAGAGGACCTAAAGCGACGGGGAACGTCGTTTTCCCGACGGGGAGTTACACTAAGTCACAAGCGATGATTCCAATAATTCCTGAGTGAATTAATGATGATGAGAATGATGGATGGAATGGTACTGCATTGCATAGAGTCGTTGTGTCAGTCTCTGTGCATTTGTATAAACTGTGAATGGATTGATTATGTGTGGGAAATTGTGAATGGATTGATTATGTGTGGGAAATTGTGAATGGATTGATTATGTGTGGGAATTTGTGAATGGGATTGATGAGTTGATATACATTGGTGATAAATGTATTGAGCATGATTGATATGCCTTTGGGATGGATGCATGAATTATGAATTGTTTTGTTTTGTATTTGAATTATGGTATACGTTGTGGTGAGAATGTTTTTGCATGCGTATTTCATGTTATTACATATTAGTATGCAATTATATTATAATTGTGTTTCTCACCCTTCTGCTGGAATATCCTTTTTATGGCATAATGCAGATTAGCCGCTGTGGAGGCAAGTGGAAGAGTTAGATCTTCATTTTGTTTAGATCTTTGGTGTCTGCTCTGATATGTAACACGGGAGTCGGGGGGACGCTTTTGTTATTTATGTTTATATATGTGAACGTATATATTTTGATAACTTGTATGTATATTTTGATGTTATGAAACAACTTATTTTGTAAAACGAGTTAATTATGGATTATTCCACTTTATTCCATAATTGAACTTTCCTTTTGTTGGAAAAAGTGTCCTGTTATTATTTATTCCACTTTATGTTATGTATCAAAGTTATGAGCAGGTGGATTATGTTTTGTCTCAAATGTGGCATCCTTATTTCTGTCGAAAAACTTTTTTTTATTCATTCACTCTGATTTAATTATGTATTATTTATACGAGATGGAAATTGGGGTGTTACAACAGCTGGCGACTCTACTGGGGACTCTGGTTCCCTAAGCGAGTCAATCCTAGCGCTTGTCTGTTTACTTTCATTGCGTGTTTACTGTTGTGCTTTATTTGTTGTATATTACTGTACATTACTTTTTTACCGCATTTATTGCATTTCATTGTTATCATATGCTGGATTATGATGTGCTGTACTGGTTTCTCTGTTTGGCAGGTTGGGATTCATTGAGAGATAAGCCCAATACCCAGGCTTGAGTATACACCTAGGACTAGAGTAGAAAGTAGTGGGACCTACGCGCCATCTTGGTACGTTTGGTGTTCACGAAATTCACATCCAGAAGAGGTTTTCTTGGGAGACATTCTGACTTGCGTGTCTTGTGCATTTCGAGGTGTTGATCTAGAGAGCTGTCGACTCTGGCGACCATTTCCTCGAGGACTCGGTAGAGGCACTCTTCCCAAGAGGTAGTAATGGCAGACCTGAAATGGAAAACCCATTATACTTCTTGATCCGAGGACCCGAAGCTGGGAACTTATCATAGGACGACCTTTTTTAGGGGAATCAGTTGAGGCCTCCTCGATTGATGATGATGCCAAACCAGAAATGGTGAACGTATCATCATTTCTTGACCTGAGAGCACTTGATATTGAAGATCCTCGATTTTCTAGTACCCACATGTGAGATGAGCGGGTGTTTACAGATTTGCAGGTAACCTTGACTTTCATCCTACCTGGTATTCTGGTTCTCTTATCAGTGTGAACTTATCAGCCTGGTATTCTGGTTATTCTAGTATTTTGGTCATTCGGATATTCTGGTATTCTGGTATTCTCTTCAGAGCAGACCTTTGAACTTATCCATTCAGCAGCACAGCAGTACAGAGCTTTATGGAAGCCTTGATCCCATGTCTGTTGCATCTGCATCATCATTTTTGCATACATGTTCTTGTATTTCCAAGGGATATTAACTTTGAGACTCCCTGTTGAGCATTTCCATCTATTTCTTGGGTTCTTTCGTCAAAAACTTGAACCAAAGTAGAATGATTCCATGGAAATATTCGAACATGGCACTTGCATTGCATTTCCATACTCATATGCATGGCAGGTGTTTGAGGTTGGTCTTTTGATCCCGATCGGGTTTTCTTCATGGTTGTAGATTCAACTTTTTTCAGCTGTATCCTACTTGAGCAAATCAAAAGCGAGCTATGGAACAGATGCAGACTGAGATGGCTGCCATGCAGCCTCGCATGGCCCAGTTCATGGAATTAATGCAAGGCATTGCACAAGGGCAAGAACAGCTGAGGACCCTTGTCCACCCTTTGGTGGCGAGAGTTGACGAGGATGGCGTTCTTCATGGCGGCCTTCATAATGATGCCGGTCCTCCGGGCTTAGGTGTTGGGGGTAATGGTATTCCTGTTGGTCTTTCGGGTGAGGGTGTTCATGTTCCTTCTGTTGTTATCCCTCCGGGCGGAGGAGAGAATGTTGTGATTCCTTCTATTATGGCAGGAGGAAACAATATCTGTACAGTACATGGTCGTCGCTATGATGATCAACAGGATGATGTGTTTTCTCTTCCAGGTGGGGATGCTGACCCCCGACTTGATAATGATCAAAGAATCAGGATGATTGAAGAGTAGATGAAAGGGATTGTGAATCAGAATTCCTTGGGTATGGATTTAGATGATTTGGGACTGGTCCCTGGTGTTAAGATTCCGCACAAGTTTCAGGCGCCTATTTTCGAGAAATATAATGGTGCTACTTGCCCAAAGACTCATGTCCGGGCCTATGCGAGGAAAATGGATGCATATTCTAATGACGAAAAGTGGTTGATGCATTTCTTCCAAGATAGCTTGACTGGGGCGTCTTTGGAATGGTACATGCAGTTGGAGAGGTCCCATGTTTGAAACTGGAGGGAGTTGGTAGAAGCTTTTGTTAAGCACTATCAGTACAATACTGATATGGCTCCAAATAGGACACAGTTGCAAAACTTGTCGCAGAAGAACAATGAAAACTTTAAGGAGTATGCCCAGAGGTGGCGGGAATTGGCAGCAAGGGTACAACCTCCCATGTTAGAGCGGGAGATGATAAGTATGTTTATGGCTACCCTGCAAGGTCATTATTATGAAAAGCTGGTACCCTGTATGCCCGGAAAGTTTGCTGACTTGATCTTAGTTGGAGAAATGGTCGAAAGCGATATCAAAATGGGAAAGATTCAAGTTGCTCCCGGTTATTCTGAAAATGCAAAGAAACGTTACAGGGGGGAAGAAAGAGAGACTAATGTCGTTCAGTACCAACAACCTCATGCTCCTCAACATCCTGGAAAGAAGGAATGCTCCTCTTCATCTAGTTCCCATGTCGTACAGTCAGCTCTTGCCACACCTGGTTCAAAATTCATTGGTGGAGCCTAAGACTTTGAAGCCTGTTCCAGAACCATACCCTCCGGGGTACAATCCCCATGTGCAATGTGGATATCATGGAGGATCTATGGGGCACTCAACTGAAGATTGCAAAGCCTTCCAGGCCAAAGTGCAACAATTGATTGACAAAGGGTACACATCCTTTCCAGAAGGAGACTTAGTTGTGCATGTCGACCTCTCATCTCTTTGAAGACTTCAGCGGTCATCTCCTAAAGCCAGTAGTCCAGGTGGAGTCAAGCCTCCTCAATGGCAATCATCAGCTTCCTTTACTGCATTTTCATATGTAGCTTTCATTTGTTTGTTTAAACACTGTCTACATGATAAAACTTGTTTGTGTTTTGAATGTTGATTTTAATGCAATGAATGTGTTGTTCTTGAAGTAATTTACTTTTATGCACTCATATCATGTTTATATGCAATGCAATACCATCTTTCTTGTCTAGAACTCTTGAGGGAGGATGATGAAGTGAAAAACACAAAAGTCTCTGGTTGTATGTTTTTGGATAGAACTCTGTTGAGGATGTACAGGCATTGTTTCAAATCCCTAAACACTGGAGATATAAGGGAGATAGACCCTCGTTAACCCTTTTGAGCCTTGAAGTATGAGTTTATTTCGTACGAAAAAAACCCTCACACTTAACCCAGGGGCAGGGTAGGCGTCAGTTAGTTTGACCGAGCGTTCAAATTTCGAAAGGAGTGTGCATCTGAGGATCCATTACCTTCTATTCCACCGTCAAGAGGCCAAGAGATATGAAACCACAATGGTTATCCATCAATGATCAACGAGTGAAGCAGTCACAACCCTTTCAAACAAGTCAGACAAGCCCGTGTCACACGATTTGTTCAAAAAAAAAAAGAGAAAAGAAAGAAAGCCCGCTAAGTCGAAACTTGAAAACAAGCGACTTAGGCAAAAGTTAGGGCATCCCGCTGGACTTCAAAATCTAAAGATTCAAAAGAATCGGTCCAGGCAGAAATTAGGGATCAAAAAGCAAAAGAATGAGAAAATCCTCGATAAAGAAAAAAGTCGTGTGACCACAAAATACCAAAGAAAAAAGGGGTGACTGTTGCTCCAAAACCTTATCGGGTCTCAAACCATCAATTGCATGGGTTCCTCAAAGATCATAAAACCTTTTGAGAGATGAGCGCTTGTGTCAGATTAGCTGAACTTAGGACTGGAGAACATCAGGGAGAATGGGTGGGCACCGATAAAATTTGAGCCTTAAATCCTTTTTTCTCAAAACCGTAAACCAGGCCACGTTACAACCCTTAAAAAGTCCAAATTGAAGCAGGGTTTATTCCGAGAGCATACTTCAGCGAGATATCGTTCCTGACTCCTATGAGTTGTGCTAATAAGATTTTTGTTGGTATTGCATGTGCGTATTGTTTTCCATTCAAAAATCAATGTCGCATCCCAGCTAGTGATTCGTTCACAAGGCTTGGCGACGCATTTTCAATAAAACTTCAAGGTCAACACAAGTGTTACATTAGAATTGTCATTCTCACAATAAATATTTTCTGCTTGCATGTGTTTGACATCAAAGAAGCTTACACAATGAACGTCAGTCGAGAAGCTCGATCACGCCAAGGTGAGATGGTGAAAACTCCGAAGGACAGTCATGTCAAGGGGTATGTGGCCAAGAGGCTATGCGTAGCCCAGACGTTCCCAGTGAATGGTGATAAGATACATCCAATCTGGGGTAGTCACACTGAAAACTCTCCCTAAAGTAGCCAAACAGGGGCAATCAGGTCGATTTGACAAATCTCCGTAAGATCAGTCAGGGGTAAAGTTTCTTCAAGACTTGGGGTAGGCCACCTCAAGAGCACGAGAGGTTATCCAATCCTGAAGATGGTCAGTTGAAAGCATCTCGTCAAGGTACGGGATACCGGGGCAGAGTATTTTTAAGTCATTACAAATCCTTTCGAGGTAATTTACTTCATGGATTATGAATTCTGGGGCAGTTGAGTCGAGATCTGAAAAATCTCTCAAAGAGTTTGAAGACCCTGGGGCAGTGTGAATGCCCGGTCTTCTATAAAATCCTCTTGAGATGATTTCTTCCTTTAGACCTAGTGGTCTGGGGCAAGTGGAGAGTTCAAAGGTCCGTTTATGACCATAGAGACAGGTTAGGCTGGGTAACAAGTTTGTTTTTCCCCAGTAGCGTTACTCTCCCCAGAACTGAAAGTTCATCATCCTCAGCAGAACTTATTCTCCCCAGCAAGAGTACATAGGATTGTGTTCCCCAGCCGAAGTCATGGTTGGTTTATTATTCCCCAATAAGCAGTCAGAAGTGGATTGCTACAAGGTGGATATTGTTGTATCTCCAGCAGGAGATGGGTTGGATGTCTCTGAAAATACTTTATTTTCCCCACAGAGCCTGGTACTCACTTTCCTCAGCAGGTCAGGAAGTGTAATTCCGTCAGCAACGACATTCTCTAATCCCCACCAGGGTAAAATCTTTCCTCCAACATCAGGTTAAGCTCAATGATATCCCTCGGCAGGTTTCGTTGACTTTCTTCCCCAGCAGAGTTGAGGTTTCATCATCCTCATCAGACTGTCACTCTCCCTAATCAGAGTATAAAAGATTGTTCCCCAGCCAGCATTTAAAGTGGATTGCTTTAGGGTGGATGTTGTTTTGTTACCACAGGAGATTTGTGGAACGTATTCCCGAAAAAAAGATGTTGTCTTCCCCACAGAGTCTGGTGTCTACTCCCCTCGGCCAGTCAGGAAACGTGTTTTCACCAGCAACAACATGATCCAACCCTCAGCAGGATAAGGGCGAAGTCATTTCTCCAGCAGCGGGTTCAGCTCAATGGTGTTCCCAGCATGTCTGGTATTTGTGATTTATCTCCCCAAGCAGAGTTTGGTGGTAGTCTTTGAAGCAGGTTTGATCAGCGATGGTTGACATCCCCAGCAGGTTTTAAGTCCAAGTGATATTTGACACTCTTTCGATTCAGGTTCTGGTTTCCTTTTTCAAAGAGTTATATATAATCCCTAGTAGAATGGATGTTCTTTTGGATTTCATCTCCAGGAGAAGTTGTTAATCAAAGGAGTTGTTCAGTGTGATACTTCTCAGTAGAGTTCTTGGACTCAGAGGACAATTTATTTTATCATCCCCGGGGAGCTGCCTTCGTTTTCAGCATTTATTTTGCTGGAACGTTTCTTTTTGCATTGCATAAGCATCGTTTGCATGGCATCCTCCCAAACGCGTAGCATTTCCATTTCATATGGAGCATTACGCCATAGAAAAATTCAAACATATGCATTCGAAGCATAAGCCAGGTTTGATACTTTCTTTGCCAGTTCTCTTCCTCAGCAGAGATGGTATAACTCAGGAGATTTTGTTTTGTCCTCGGTGAGGTCGCCGAGGGATGTGTTCATCCTACCTGTGCTCCTTGACAGAGTCTTCTATTTAGACTTCTCCTTTCCCCAGCAGAGTCATCTTATCTTTGGGTTGTAAGTCCGTTGATTTTACATCTCGCCCTTTCGGTTCACTACCGTATCTTTGTTGGGAGTCTGCCTTTGATTGGCCAATCCCTTTTGTAAACCCAGATCTCGCCTGGTAGTCAATTCTCGTCTGACTTATTTCTTTAAACCCAGTTCTCGCCTGGTAGTCAGTTATCGTCTGACTTATTTCGTGAAATCCAGTTCTCGCCTGGTAGTCAGTTCTCGTCTGACTTATTTTTGGGAAATTCAGTTCTCGCCTGGTAGTCAGTTCTCGCCTGACATCTCTTATGAAACCCAGTTCTCGCCTGGTAGTCAGTTCTCGTCTGACTTATTTCGTGAAACCCAGTTCTCGCCTGGTAGTCAGTTCTCGTCTGACTTATTTCGTGAAACCTAGTTCTCGCCTGGTAGTCAGTTCTCGTCTGACTTATTTCGTGAAGCCCAGTTCTCGCCTGGTAGTCAGTTCTCGTCTGACTTATTTCGTGAAACCAAGTTCTCTTCCTCAGCAGAGATGGTATAACTCAAGAGATTTTACTTTATCCCCAGTGAGATCTCCAGGGGATTTGTCCTTCGTATAGTTGTACATTTTAGTACACCCCTGCATAGTTGTCTGTTTAGACTTCTCTTTTCCCCAACTTTGATTCCTGATAAATTTGAGGGTCGTAAAATTATAGCTTTTACCCTTGGCTATCCTGTTATACCTAGCGAAGTCCACATTCGGCTTGGTCTTTCCTTTTCGAGTTCGTCTTCGACCGTCCTCGGATTATTTTGTTGGGTAAAGCGCCTTCAGTCGGTCTTCCTTTTCGAGTTCGTCTTCGGGCGTCCTCGTATTATTTTGTTGGGTAGAGCGCCTTCGGTCGATCTTTCTTTTCGAGTTCGTCTTCGGCCGTCCTCATATTATTTTGTTGGGTAGAGCGCCTTCGGTCGGTCTTCCTTTTCGAGTTCGTCTTCGGCCGTCCTCATATTATTTTGTTGGGTATAGCGCCTTCGGTCGGTCTTCCTTTTCGAGTTCATCTTCGGCCGTCCTCGTATTATTTTGTTGGGTAGAGCGGCTTTGGTGGGTCTTCCTTTTCGAGTTCGTCTTCAGCCATCCTCGTATTATATTTTTGGGTAGAGCACCTTCGGTCGGTCTTCCTTTTTGAGTCCGCCTTCGATCATCCTCGTATTATCTAGTTAGGTAGAGCGCATTCGGTCGGTCTTCTTTTCCGAGTTTGTCTTCGGTCGTCCTCATATTATTTTGTTGGGTAGTCCGTCTTCGGCTGGAAAACACTCCATTTCATTATCCCCACACTTTGCAAATTTCAGGGTTCTTTTGGTATTCAATCTCCGTGTATCCTTGAATGTCTGAAAGTCGTTGCTATCATCCCTTCAGGTTCAAGTCGATTGAATAGCGGCAGCTATAGCACCCCAAAATTTGCCCTACCTTTTTCTAACATTAACTGGCTTGTGTTTCTTTTTCATTTTTGCATCATTAGGTCATAGCTGATAATCATACATCACATTGGCTTTCTATGACATGGCATCGAAGGGTTTTCTTTTTATTGGTGCTTTTCTTATTCAGAGGTGATTCAATTGGATCCTAATTCAGGGGATTCATCAGAAGTATTGGGTCAGGGTTTCATTAGTGTGAATCAGGGTTTAATTTCTTCTCAGTTCAAGTCATCTTCTTCAAGATTTATCAGTGTACATCAAGGTGAATTAGAGCTTGTTTTCAAGGGTGAGTTGTAGACTTCATCAGGTTGTCCAGCAAGAGTTTATGCGAGGATTCACTTGATCAAAGATTCAGAGGATGTTTGATGTTTTGTTTCAATGGTAAGATTGTTCAGTGGTAGTTGTGTGCACTTTATCAGAGGCTTGTAAAAAAGTTTCGGGTTGGTTTTGGATTCATTTGGCTATCCATTGGCTAAACCATGTTCTTATCCACCTTTTGATCTTCTTTTTCGTTATTCATTTCCTAATATCCATATCCATTTTTCTAAACCATTTTTTATCCATTTCCATTTTTTTTATTATTATCCATTTCCATTCTTTTTTCCAAATCCATCCAATTTTATCTATTTTATGTCCAATTTCCTTTTCTTTAAGTCATTATTATTATCTAGTCATAAATCATATTCCAAAGCCCATTTACACCAAATTCTACAAAAGTATATATGTTCATAAAAACTCATATCATTACACATAAATACAAAAAGACCCAATTATATTCATTCATGTACAATTTATGGCAAAATAAAAGAAACATTTCAAGTCATTGAGCCACAATATCTCAGCCATCAAGCCATACAAGCTCCATCTACCTTCAAGTCCACGTCATGAAGACTTAACGCCAATGTTCCCAAGCGACTCCAAGCCGCGATAAATGAAGAAAGCTATACCTCACACCAAAATGCAAAACGCGGGCAAGAGTGAAAATGCACAGCAGAACAAATTCAAAATCCTAACAGAATTTCAGTGGAAAAACCAATACTACCCTCTCAATTCACTCCATATAAGAGCAGCTGCAATAGAATTGGAGGAGGATCATTCTTCATTTTCTCGATCCACTCCTCTACACTTTCTTCTGCTTCATTCTTTCAAATTCACAAATCTGAGAAAGCACTGATACACTCCGTCATCTTCATCTCCGAACTTGCAGCAGAAATCCAGAACATCACAAGCAGAATCAGAATAGAGTAGAAGAGATTGAAACAAAGCGAGATTAAAATTGTACGAAACCTTCAAGCTCTCTTCCAGCTCTCTGAAACTGTACCTTCATCAATATCTTCGGCTTTCACCAATAATCAACCAACCACTTCAAGCCTGCAGCAAAATTTAACAACAAGTGAGCAGAAGAGATTCAGAGTTTAGCGCCAACCACAGCAACAAATCAATTCAACGCAAATTCGCAGAAATCAAAGTAGAAGAAGAAGAAGATGCAAGGAGCAATAAGCGAAATCGAAAAACAGAGGAAGTGAGAAGAAGTGAGATACCTGGTTTTCTGCCTTCGAAGACGCCATCGGAGGGACTTCGATTCGTAAGCGTTTTTCTTTCATCACTCTTGCAATAATGCTTTTGATATTTTAGAGTAGATTGAGTCGTGATTTTTTTTTCTGTCTTGCAAATTCGTGAATGCTTTAGTTGAGACGAGTGTGTCGAGATGGAGAGAAAGCGACGTTGTCGCGACAAGAGTGGTTTGAGGGAAAGACGGTGTGATTTACAGAGAGGAAGAAATTTGACATTGAGATGAGAGGATCGGAGTTAGAATCGCGATAGAGAAGAAGGAGTCCGGAGCGGCGGATTTCTCTCTCCCTTTCCGGTGATGTTTTGTGTCCTGTTGCTTTGAGTGGAGATAAGACGGATGAAGGTCGGAGGTTAACGGCGTTGTGCGATTTTGGTTGAGTGAGAGAAGGAGAACGTGAAGCTTGGAGAGGGGTATGGCAGAACGGCGGCACAGTGTTGAAGAAGAAGAGCATACTATGTGTGTTTTGAAGCCTCCTAGGGTTTTCTTTGTTTCTAACATTGCTTAATGTGAACCGGGCCTAAGCCCATTTAATTTCCACAATACATACCACCCGTAACGCTGTCTGAACCCCCTTGTGCATAATGAAAGGAGATTGGGCCTGGCATGTAAAGCCTAGCGCCTGAGTTTCAACCACACTCCCAGAAACGTTTCCTGCACCCCCTGGCTGCTAAGAGGGAACCTTGGGCCTAGCACAACAAGGCCACGCCTTGTTTCTTCATTCTCACCACCATAATTTCTGTTGCACCCTTTTGTTGGTTTTTTATTTGGTTTTGTTTTAATTAAATTTGTTTTAGAATAATTAGGTTAGTTAATATTTTTGAAATTAGATATTGATTTTGATTTTGAATTTTAATTAACCTTTTAATTTTAGTTTTAAAAAACTAATCTTGTTTTTTTGAATTAGGATAATTAGATTAAAAGTTTTTCCATTAGATTAGAATTTAATCTTGACTTAGAACTACTTTTTAGAAGTTAACTTGGAATTAATTTTAGGATTAACTTTAGATTTAGTTTTAAATTTTAGGTTGACTCTTTTACTAGCTTTTAATCTTGATTTTTAATTTGCACTTTATTCTTGATTAATTGTTGATCTTGATGTTGATGCTTATTCTGAGTAATCCCTGATTAAATACTTGATTGCCTTTTGTTTGATTTTCTCTCTGTGATTGAGTTGTCTAGTGTTTACTTGCTGATTACTCTATATTCACATGCCACCTTAAGGCTCCTAGTCCGACTTAATCTCTGATTGAGCTCGGAGTAGGATAGACATTAGGCCCTTAATCCAAGCATGCTAACATTAAGATAGAGTTCCCCTTAGTGTTCTCTTTCCTTGAGTCTTCTCTTCTCATCTCATAACAACTCTAACACACTTAATAAAATTAACATGTATTACGCATGAGCCTTGCATGTGGGAAGTGAGGAATGAGGAGTTTCCTCTCATTTTTCTAGAGTGTTTGGTGGACGTTCCATCTTGGAACGATTTGCTAAGCATTCGTTCCCATGTCATAGACTTTGGTGCAATACAAGTTACGAAATAATTTCAATCCACTTCTGTCTAAAAAACACAAAAACAAATTCAAACCTTTTTCATCCTTCGGGATTGTTAAGTTTCAAACCATTTTTAGAAAAGAGCACGTTATTTTCTGTTTTGTCGCAAACAGGCATCGACCTTAACTGCCGGATGCAAATCTAACGTTGCTCATAAAAAACACAAACAAAGCAAAGTCATCCCTAGTGAGGTGAACTACATCGCTCTGATTCTTCAATGGTTAATGGAGATACGTAGGCTGGAGATCGTGCGAGATCTCTCCGAGCACAACCTTTCTTTATCACCTCTTTATCTCTTTTCGACCCATAGGTCGAACTACGACTGCTCTGATTTCCTCCTTCTGGTTAGATTGAGGATACGTAGGCACAAAACGATGATGTCTTGGCGAGCAACCTCCCCCCCTTAGTTTGTAGTCGTCCGAACTACGTTGACTCTGACTTTCCCTTTGCACGAGGGAATACGTAGGCATAGGACGTCGATGTCCTATCGAGTCACTTCTTTTTCTCTTCTTCTTCGCTTCTTCGTTCTTTTTCGTTCCAGTTTCTTTTCCTTTCCAGTAACAGTGGAGCTCTAGATGACGACACCATTTGATTAGACAGCAAGCGTGGATCCCATCGAGTACGATGGACGTGTGGGGGTGCTAATACCTTCCCCTCGCGTAACCGACTCCTTTACCCGTTTCTCTTGGTCGCAATGACCATGCTTTTTCCTTCCCTCAGGTTTACGCAATGTTTCCTTTCCCTCTCTTGGGATAAATACAAATTGCTGGCGACTCTGTTTTAGCGCCGCTTTCGCGTTTGTACTTGGATGAAAATCCCGGGAGCGACAAGGTGTTCTAGTTGTGATTTTATGTTATGGATCACTCATATATGATGTTTATGAGGTGTTAGCATGATTTGTTTGGTTTGAATCACTCTCAATTTCAAAACTCGATAGTGACTTAGTTTAGAAGGCAAATTTGGAGTGAAGGAAGTAATTTTGAGAAAGGCATTTGTTTGGGGCCTTTGGTGTGTTTGAACTGATAAAAAATGAGCTCTATTTATAGTAGAGCAAGTTTGTTTTGGTTGCAATAGTGAATGGCAACTTGTACAGGGCTGTGACCAATGTGGATCAATGGGAATCTCAAGTCTCCTCTAGCCATTGACTTGAGATTAGAGCACAGGCCTATTGTAGCTAGCGAGTTTTGTCGGTGACGCGACCACCTTATCGCTGAATTGGGGAATTCCTCACCTCAGTGGGAGGAACGTGGGGTGCTACTTTCTGATTACTTATTTATCCCGTGAAGCTGGAAGGGAAAGGGAAAGTTATCTAAAACAAACCTTGCACGCATCTGTTTAAGTAAACAAATGCTTGACAGAGATTGGGGAGTCCGGGGTCAGGTTATACAATGGGGAATTATCAATTACCCTTCCTATACATGGTTATCCATGAGATGATTGTTTTAGGATCAGCTTTGGTACTTGATTGTGTTTGTCTGTGAAATGGGAAAAAGTTTGTCTGATGTTTGAGAGAGAGAGAGAGTTTTGTTGTTTTTGGTAAGGTCAGGGACCTAAGGTTTTTTGTTTAGTGTGCTCGCTAAGATAATCGCAATCTTATGCCTACGTATTCCCTGTTATGGAGTATAGGGAAATCAGAGCAATCGTAGATCCTCCTATTCTAAGGGAGAAACAAATGTATGGTGTCTTGTTCAAAGCCCAAGATTGAAGCTAAAGGTTGGTTGTTTGTGTCTTGTTCAAAGCCCAAGATTGAAGCTAAAATGTTATTTGTATCTTGTTCAAAGCCCAAGATGGAGGCTGAAAAGGTTTTGACTGAGAGAGAATTTGTCATCTCTAAAGAGAGATATCTCATCTACTAATCATAGTTGTTTGGGTAACTGGTTTGAAAAGGAGAATTACTTTAACTAGACTGTATGAAGTCCAACAATGCCATAATTGCCTTTACAGGGTGATTGTCCTAAAGGAGAAAACTTTAACTCAGTGTGAGCAATGCCATTTTTCCTAAGGAATTCATGCTAAAAGAAGGACAGTGGCATAGATGTTTGTATCCAGAGGCTTGCCACTTATAGCAATTCGATGAAGGTTTTAACCAGGATAATGATGGACAGACAGCTTGGATGTTAATATCAACAAGTGTGCCACTTACAGCAATTATCTGGAATTTGAGGGTTTTGTTTTGATTGACTGTTTTGAGATGTGATTAAACAGAGAAAGATATCTTCCTACAGAGTTTTTGATTTCCTCTGAGGGAATTGTTTTTTGTGTGCCTTGATCAAAACCCAAGGTTGAAGCTAAAAGGTTAATTGGTTTCCACTGGGGAAAATTATTATACAAAGCCTAAGAGGAGGCTGGAAAAGGCTGACTCAACAAGAGAGTGTTTATTTTGTATCTTGTACAAAGCCCAAGATGGAGGCTAAAAGACTGATTAACTCAACAAGAGAGTGTTGTTTGTATCTTGTACAAAGCCCGAGATGGAGGCTGAAAGACTGATTAACTCAACAAGAGAGTGTTGTTTGTATCTTGTACAAAGCCCAATATGGAGGCTGAAAGAGATTTGACTATTTGGGGAAAAGGGTTTTATCTTTCTTGTACAAAGCCCAAGATTGAGGTTGAAAGGATTAATTGACTCTGTTTAAGGAGTGTTATTATCTGTCTTGTACAAAGCCCAAGATTGAGGCTAAAAATGATTGACTCTACTGGAGAGGTTTTTTAGGGAGGTATCTTGTACAAAGCCCAAGATAGAGGCTAAAAGTGGGGACTTAGCTGAGATGTTTATCATTATACAAAGCCTAAGAGGAGGCTGACTGCTGAGGGATGATCATTATACAAAGCCTAAGAGGAGGCTAGTTCTGTAGGGAAAAATCATTATACAAAGCCAAAGAGGAGGCTAACTTTGTTGGGGGAATTCCTTATATAAAGCCTAAGAGGAGGCTAACTTCTGCTGAGGATTATTGAAATCTAGAGACGGGTCCAAAGTTTGGTAATTCAACTCTTGCTGGGGATTACAGAAAAGTTGAGGTATCATAGACCTTGAGGTTCTAATGAGGATTGTGACAGTAAAATGACCCAAGCTGGGGATTTAACTGAAAATGTGACAGTTGAGAATCCTTTTCTCTGGCGAGGGTTTTACAGTAATTGACCCACTGATGGGGAAAATCAAAGGTGTAAGGTTTAAGTTGTGAAAATTGTTGGTTTTATTTCTGTTTGGAGATTGATCTGCTGATCAGGGTTATTTCCTGTTCTTTAAGGAAATGGGAAATCCAAAGGGTATGAGACTGTCCAAGTCTACTGGTGTTTGAGAAATTGGTTCTCAGAAGGTGAATGATCTTTGTATGATGCCCAAGAGAAGCCTGGTAAGTTAAGGGACGAAGGTCAACCGTGAACTGGTCTGTTGTTTTGACTCAGAAAGACAGCTCTAGCAAGTGATGGCTAGGTTTTGTTCCTATACCTATAGGAGGTCTCAGGGTCCTTGTACTAAGCCCAAGAGGAGGCATGAGAACTTTTAAGAAGCCTGAGGGTCCTTGTACAAAGCCCAAGAGGAGGCTGGGATGCTTTTAGGAAGCCTGTGGGTTCAAACTTAAGAATGTTTAAGAAAGGTTTCACCGGGAATTAATCCTTTCTGTAAAGAACAGTTCTAGAGTTTGAAGAAATTCAAGAGAAGTTTCACCGGGAATTAATCCCCTCTGTGGGAATTGAATTTCTTTGACAATTTCTAAAGTGACAGTCTGAGAAAAGGTTCATTGAGAATATTGCCTTTCTCTTTGTTCCATATTGTTTAAGCCCAAGAGAAGGCAAGACTGTATCTGGAATCCTATGGGGGATCTAGGTTTACTGTTTTTGAGAGAGTGACCAACTGGCTTTACCTAATTCTAGACTTAGTTGTCGGGGAAAACTCTAACAGTTATACAAGTATATGTACAGTGATATATGACAAGTATTTAAAAGGATATGAAAGAAGACTTACAGTGGAGTAGCTTCCCACAATACAGTATATATATATATATATATATATATATATATATATATATATATATATATATATATATATATATATATATATATATATATGACATGTATTTAAAAGATGAAAGAAGACTTACAGTGGAGCAACTTCCCACAATACAGTATATATATATAACAAGTAAAAGAAAGCAGATAAAAAATTACAGGTGAGCAAGCTTCCATGCTGTAAAGTTAGTTATTCAAAGACATTGAAACAATTTTGATAACAGTTATTTTAAGACAGAAAATTTGGGGCTTATTCAACAAGAGATGCCCTGATGATTTATTTGAATACAGACTGTGATATTAATAGAGTATTTACAAAGAGAGTTGGGTCTTATGCTCAAAGAGAGAGCCCAAAGATTATTTGAAAAGAAAAGAGATGGGTCTTATAGCTCAAGGAGAAGCCCAGGTTATTTGATTTTGAACTGGCGATCATGTCGAGGTTTTTGAAAATACAGTGGGTCTTATACAATGTCTGAGGCCCATAATGATTTTGGTTGAAAAATGGATTGGGTCTTACACTCTATTAGAGGCCCAAAGAGTTTGAAAATGAATAAATATGGGACTTATAGCTCAAGGAGAAGCCTAGATGATTTTGTTAAAAAGGCGACGATCGCGCCGTTGTTTTTAAAATGTACAGAGGAACTTATACAATAGGTGAGGCCCAAAATGGTTTATGTACAAAAGGGATTGGGCCTTACACTCTATTAGAGGCCCAAAAATGATTTTAAAGAAAAGAAGTGGGACTTATAGCTCAAAGAGAAGCCCAAGTAAAAATAGTTTGAAAACGACGATCGCGTCGAAATTTCTGAAACTGTATCGGGACTTATACAATGCACTGAGGCCCAAATTATTTTATTTACAAAGAGGTTTGACTTACAACTCAAGGAGTGGCCCAAAAGTTTTTTGAAAAAGAGTGATGAGGGTGAAATTAATCAAAACCCTAATTTTGTTAAAAATGGAATTAATTTTGATTAAAAATTAATAAAATCTTTGAAAACATGTGAAAAATGAGTCATGATCTTGGATCAATGTTTGAAAAATTATGTTTTTATCCACAAAATGATTGAAAATCATTTAAGTTTGGAAAATCAAGAGAAAGAAAATTTTTAAAATGTTAAAAAACAAATAAAAATTAAATCTTTGCAAAAATATCAAATATATGAAATAAATAACATTTTTGGGAAATTTTTGTAAAATAAAATATTTTAACATTTTTGTGAATTATTAAAAAAAGAATCAACTCTAAATCATTAAAATTCAGAGAGAAATTAATTTTTGAATCAATTAAATAAAATCACAAAAATTCAAATATTTGAATATTTGAAAAAAAAAGGCGCCAAGAACAAGGGGAAGAACACGCGCGCACTCTGTTTCTGCAGATTTGTGTTTTCTCACTTTTCTCCATGATTTCTCACTGGTTTTGCATGATTCAAGTATCAATCTTGTTCGTTTTCAACTCACGATCATGTCTATGGTCTTTAATTTCATTTATTTTAAGTATGGAATAAGAAATCAAAGAGAAACCTCAAGAACCCTAATTTCTTCATGAAGGCTCAGAAATTTCATACACGATTCATACAAAGCAATTGATTGAGGGTAAACACTCTATACATGATTATGAACATATGGAAAAATTATTGTACAGTAAAATATGTATGCATCATGGAGTTTGAAGAGTTTAGGCTTACCTCTTGCAACTGGTGATCGTGTTTTGTGTTAGAGGTGTTCCAAGCTGATTCCAATGATCTGGAAAGCTTCCTTAGGTGCCAAGTGATGTGTCTGAATGCTTGGAGTGGTTTAAAGCAAGCTGGAACTTGAGATGGTACCTCAACTGCAACTCTGTCAAGAACATGAGCAGTTGGATGGTGATTTTGTGAATTTGGTGTTCCAGATGTTATGTGAGTGTTTGGATCACTTCTATATGATGTTTATGAAGTGTTAGAATGATTGGTTTGGTTTAAATAACTCTCAATTTCAAAACCTGATAGTGACTTGGTTTAGAAGGCAAAAAATGGAGTGAAAGTGTGATTCTGAGAAAGGCATTTGTTTGGGTCCTTTGGTGTTCTTAAACTGAACATAAATGAGCTCTATTTATAGTGTGTCAATTTTGTTTTGGGATCAATAGTGAATGGCAATTGCAGTAGGCTTTTCTTCAATGGAGATCAAAGAGAATCTTTGGTCTTCACTAGCCATTGACTTGAGTCAATGGAGCAGGCTTATGGTCTTCTGATCTTTGAGTTTATCTTGACTCATTCAGTTGGTTTTGTCTCAATCCATGCCAGCTTGATGCATCAATTGAATGCTTCTTGCCAAATTTGAATGCTTTGGATTTTCATCATTGAATCTCACATGCCAACATTGATGGTTTCTTGACTTGCAAGGCTGGTGGCTCAGTGATCTTTATCTCAATCTGATCCTCATTGATTTGGGAAGATGACAAAGTTGGTAAGATGATAAAATTGAGCAAAGAACTCCAGTGGCACAAGAAATGTGCAAAATCTGCCTAGTGCTGTCATGAAAACAGTTTGCAACAAGGCAACTTTGGAGATCCATAACTCCTAGTTCAAATGGAATTTGTTGGTGTTCTTGGACAAATTGGAAAGCTAATGTATCCTACTTTAATGTGATGTCTATCTTTGGTTTTGAAGCAACTTGTATTTGGTTGAAAAATGCCTCAACATTTTGGAAAAAGTGAAGCAGATTCTGAATTAGTGAAAATTTCACTTAGTGTTGGAAAAAGTGAGATTTTCAGGTTTTTGTGATTTTGATCACTCCATAACTTAAAATCCATGAGGAATTGGAGCTTGATGTAGTTGAAGCTTTTGTAGAGTGTAGCAAGGCCTATAAATCCAGCTTTGGATCACTGTCATACCCCAAATTTTGACCACTAAGATTTCCCATCATTGTGCAAATCATCATCACAATATGGATGAACCATTATGGGTGAGCATCCACTACAATCAGACTTAGGGTTTCAAGCCCTCTCAGAGCTCTTAGACAAAGGATCAATCAAGAAATGACATGATCTTTAACTTGTCTAGCCTCTCAAACATCCACAATGGATCAAGAGGACTCCCACTTCAAGAATCAAGCACAAGGTTGCAGCATTCTGAGTGGATCAAGCCTCACGATCGACAGTGTCACCAAATTAGGGTTTTGGTAGACCAGGGCCTCCAGATGGAAATTTTCCTCTGGGCATGAGCCAATGCTTCAAAGAAAAACCTATGATGGTCTAAGGGACATCATAAACCCAATCATCAAGTCAATTTTACCTCAGGGGAGGCATTCATAAAAAAATCAGGAAATAGGGTTTCTTGACCTAATTCCCCCCGAAGTTGACTTTTGGGACAAAACATGAGCCAAGACCTCAAGAGGGGATTTGAGGGTCTCAAATACATCACATTGATCCATTTACAACAATGGATTGATCCAAGAAGCTTGAGCAACAAGTTTCAACTTCATCTGAACCACAGTTAGGGTTTCGCGAAAAAAATCAACTGTATCTTTGACTTTTGACCAGAACATGCTCCCAAACCCTAGGACATGATCCAATACACCCTATAACACCTATGAAATCAATCCATCAAGTTTGATTTAGGTCAATGACTTGATTTCATAGAGGATCGCATAGTTTGGAATTCATCTGATAAAAAGTCAACTGTGTACAAAAGTCAAAATTTGACTTTTTGAGATTTTTAACAATTATGGTTTTTTAACCCTAAAATGATGTTAATGTGTGATTTAATAATCATTCATCAAGAAAAATCAAGAAAAATGGGATAACTTGTAAAAGGGGTAACCATAAAAAAACTTAGAAAATTTTCTAAGTTATGGAATAAAGTGGCTAGGGTACCAACTTTGGAGGATCATAACTCCTAAACCACAAGGCCATTTTTCCCCATCAAAAGCCGGATTTGTAGCTCTCATTACCCTCTACAAAAGCTTCAACTACCACTCATTCCAATTCCCCATGGATTTTGAGTTATGGAATGATCAAAATCACAAAAAGTGAAAATGTCACTTCTTTCCAACACTTAGTGAAATTTTCACTAAGTCAGAATCTTCCTTCACCTTTTTCCAAATGTAGGGGCATTTTTCACTTGGATCCAAAAAGTATCATCAAACAGTTATTGTATCATATGAGGGCTTTCCAAAATGGCCAAGAACTCCCTCAAATTCCATTTGAGCCATGAGATATGACAATGGAAACATGCCTTGCTGAAAACTGTCAAGGCAAGGCAGATTTTGGAGTTTTGCTCGATTTGCCAAATTTGTGCAATTCCAAGCAACTCTATCCATCTGAACACCTCAAGGGGGGACCAAGGAGGAAACAACTCTGATCCTAAGCCTCCCAAGTCTTTGGAACCAAAAATAGCATGCCAAACCTAGAATTGCCTAAAAGAGGGACAATACTCCAATTTTGGATTGGAGCAATCAATGCATACACCAAGGTGGCATGGACTGAGCCATTTCCAACTGAATTCAGTCCAGACTTATCCAAGATCAAGGGAATCAGCAGCTTGTGCCCTAACCTCTAGTCAATGGCTAGAGGAGACTTGGATTCTCATTGCTCAACATTGGCCAAACCTATGCAGCAGTTGCCATTCACAATTCCTTGCAAAACAAACTTGTTCTACTATAAATAGAGCTTATTTGTGATCACTTTGAGTACACCAAAGCCATCAAACAAATGCTTTCCTCAAAATCACCTTTTCACTTCCAAATTTGCCTTCCAAAGCAAATCACTATCGGGTTTTGAGTTTGAGAACTATTCCAACCAAACCAATCACACACACACACCTCATAAACATCATATAGAAGTGATCCTAACACTTAAACAACATCTGGAACACTGGTTTCTCAGAATCACCAGCCAGTTTCTCAAGGTTTTTACCAAGTTGCAGTTGGGATACCATCTTCAATTCCAGATTATTTCCATTCATTCCAAGCATCCAGACACACTCCATGGCACCTAGGGAAGCTATCTAGATCATTGGAACCTAGCTGTAACACCTCTAACCCAAAACACGATCACCAGCTGCAAGTGGTAAGCATGAGCTCTTTTAACTCTATGATCCATGCAATTTTTGCTGCACAATAATTTGGCCATATGTTCATAATCATGCATAGAGTGTTTACCCTCAATCAATTGCTTTGTATGAATCGTGTATGGAATTTCTAAACCTTCATGCAAAATTTAGGGTTCTTGAGGTTTCTCTTTGATTTCTTATTCCATGCTTAAAATAAATGAAATTAAAGACCATAGACATGATCGTGAGGTGAAAACGAGCAAATTGATATGTTGATTGCATGATATAATCAAGTTTTCAGTGAGATTGGATAGAAAATGCAAATCTGGGAAAAGCAGAGCACGCGAGCAAGGCCAAGATGTTCTTGGCGCCCTTTTTCAAATATTTGAATATTTGAATTTTTGTGATTTTATTTAATTGATTCAAAAATTAATTTCTCTCTGAGTTTTAATGATTTTGAGTTGATTCTTTTTTTTAATAATTCACAAAAATGTTAAAATATTTTATTTTACCAAAAAATCCCAAAATATTATTTATTTCATATAATTGATATTTTTTACAAGAATTAATATTTTAATTATTTTTGACATTTAAAATACTTTTTCCTTCTTGATTTTGCAAATTTTATTTCTAATTATTTTGTAGGTCAAAACATGATTTTTGAAACATTAATCCAAGATCACAATTTGTTTTCCACATGTTAAACAATTTTGATCATTTTGATTGAATTTTTTATTCAATTAAAATACATTTTGGAAACAAATTAGGGTTTTGATTAATTCAACCCTCATCAAACCTTTAAAAAAATCATATGGGCCTCTAATAGAGTGTAAGACCTAATCCTTTGTAAATACAAACCTATTTTGGGCCTCAAATGTTGTATAAGTCCCATCGTATTTCAAAAGTTCGGCGCGATCATCGCCCGTTTAAAACAAACCATCTGGGCCTCTCCTCGAGCTATAAGACCCATTCAAAATAATTTTGGGCCTCTAATACCCAATCCCCTTTTAACCAAAACAATCTTTGGGCCTCAGATATTGTATAAGTCCCTCTGCGTTAAAAGAAAAGCTCGGCGTGATCGCCAGTTCAAAAAAACAAATCATCTGGGCCTACCCTCGTGTTATAAGCCCCATTTCTTTTTCTTTCAATCATTTTTGGGCCTCTTAAGAGAGTGTAAGACCCATCCCCTTGTACAGAAAATCTTTCTTGGGCCTCAGTCACTTGTATAAGTCTCTGTACAAAACGACAGTGCGATCACTGATAAAACCCTGGGCCTCTCCTTGAGCTGTAAGCCCCAATTTTCCTTTCAAAAGTACTTTCTCCTTTGATTTTGAATATAATATTGTTATCAAAGCTTTCTTTGTTGAACAAACTAACCAAACAGCATGGAAGCTCTACAACCGAGTAAGTGTTTACCCGCTTTCATTTACCGCTTTCATATGTATATAACTGTATTGTGGGGCTGTTTCACTGTAAGTCTTCTTTCATAAACTCATATCGACTATGTAATACTAGTATAAATATTTAGAGTTTCCCCGGCAACTATGTCTAGAACTAGACAAAACCTCATCTCCTTACATCCGACGTTCTCCCGGATATTTCAACATAAGGCCAATGTTCCAAGTGAAACCCCTTCTGGAACTGTTCATCAGCCTCCTCTTGGGCTTAGTGCAAGGACCTACAAGCTTCCTAAAAGCATCCCCGCCTCTTCTTGGGCGTTGTAGAAGGACCCGTCGGCTTCTTAGAAGTTTTCACAGCCTCCTCTTAGGCTTCGTATAATGATGCTTCCTCCGGGAAGATAGCTTCCTCTTGGGCTTCGTACAAATTGTCCTTTCGGCTTCCTAAAAGTTTTTCTCGCCTTCTCTTGGGCTTCGTACAAATTGTCCCGACAACCTCTTAAAGGTATAGGAACATAAATTAGTCATCTTAATAGAACAGTCTTTCAAAGAGTCTAGATCTTCCTACGGCGAACATACTGTCTCTTGATCTCTCTTAAGCATAGTACACAAGATAAAACTCTTGACTTGAACAGTCTAATCTCCTTGAGTCTCGAAGACATTCTCAAGTTCCTGTCAAAAATAGGAAAAAAACACCCGTAGACTTGGGCAGTCTCAATACCCTTCGGATTCCCTAAAGAACAGGAAATAATCTCGGTCCTCAGATCAAATCCATGAGTACAACATTACCCATGTAAGAACTGATTTTCTCTTTTAACCAACATATTGGACCTGTCACTCAACTGAAATAGTAACCCTAACCTCCTCTTGGGCTTGGTACAATGATTCTCCCCAACAGAGTTAACCTTTAGCCTCCATCTCGGGCTTCGTACGAGATACCAAATCACTCTCTTGTTGAGTATAAAAAGACACTCTTGTTGAGTCAATCCGCTTTTAGCCTCTATCTCGGGCTTTGTACGAGATACAAAACACTCTCTTATTGAGTATAAAAGACTCTCTTGTTGAGTCAAACATTTTTAGCCTTCATCTCGGGCTTTGTACGAGATACAAAAACACTCTCTTGTTGAGTATAAAAGACTCTCTTGTTGAGTCAATCCTCTTTTAGCCTCTATCTCGGGCTTCGTACGAGATACAAATCACTCTCTTGGTGAGTATAAAAGACTCTTTTGTTGAGTCAAACCATTTTAGCCTCCGTCTTGGGCTTCGTACAAGACACATATAAAAACACTCTCTTGTTGAGTCAACCCTTTTAGCCTCTATCTCGGGCTTCGTACGAGACACAAAAGCATCCTCTTGTTGGGTCAATAGCCTCCTCTTAGGCTTTGTATAAGGAAATCCCCGTTTGATTCCATCAACCTTTTAGCATCAAATCATGCTTTGGTCACAGCATACAAACATTAACAACTCCCTTTCCCTCGTCTAATTGCTGTAAGCGGCAAGCCTCTGGATTATTTACATCCACGCCACTGTCCCTCTTTTAGCATGAGAAATTCCTAAGGAAAGATGGCATTGCTCTAAACTGAGTTAAAGTCTTCTCCTTCAGGTTAAAAATCCCCTATAAAGGAAATTATGGCTTTGCTGGATTCGCATATCCCAGTTAAAGTAATTCTCCTTTATAATCAGTCACCCAACAATTGTGACAAGCAGACCCCTTTAGAGATGACAAATTCTCTCTAAAGTCAACACCCTTTTAGCTTCACATCTTGGGCTTTGAACAAGATACAAATAGACCCTTCAGCTTCACATCTTGGGCTTTGAACAAGATATAAACCACCTTTAGCTTCATGTCTTGGGCTTTGAACAAGACACCAAAACATCATTTCCTCCCAAAGAATAGGAGGAACTACGATCGCTCTGATTTCCCTGTTTTGTTAAACGGGAACACGTAGGCATAAGATTAAAGAATCTTAGCGAGCACACTAAATCAAAAAGTCCCAAAGTCCCCTACCTCCAGCCAATCTAGCGCAGTATCCCAACAAATTCCCCATGAACAGTCCCGGTATTTTGTTCTGAACAAAATAAGCAGAGAGATGCCAACGAACTAAAACCGCATCTGTAAACCAACAGTTTTGACTGTTTAACCTCAGTTTGCAAGCAGTGTTAGTTGGAGACATCTGTTTCCCTTCCTTCATCAACTACAATAGGATAAAAAATGAATCGACCTGTAGTACCCTAGAACGACAGTGCTTAAGAACCACATCCAAAATCGCTCGCCACAGAAAAATGGCGCCCACCGTGGGGCAGAACAAAGGAATCTTGTCTCTTTTATCTCTGGTTGAAACCTTCTCTTAAGACGAGTCCTGGGGTTCACAAGGTATCACCGAATGACGGTTCCATCGGGGAATGTCATTATTGCTAGGATCGGCCCTCACTAGGATCTTAGGTCAAACACCTTTAAGTTGGGAAGGTACCATAGAACGGCGACTTCGCCGGGGAGCCATTTTCTGTTAAGATCATAGGATTCATAGCTCTTAAAAAAGTCTAGGACATTAGGACAAATATATATACTGCTTTTTCTAATAAATATATGTGTTTATTTTTCTGCTAATGGGAATGCGTGTGATGCCGCATGTGGAAAGATTGAGTATACACCTAGGAAAAACCTCTTTCAGTAGTGCGGAAGCTATCAGAAATAGTTGTCACGCGATACTACCCTCTTATGAGATTCTTCGAAATACATCACCTAGCACGGTTCCCGGTCCGCTGATGTTATCTCGACAAGAATCAATGATTTTGAGAGACAGGTACAAAAATCACTAGTATAAACCTTTGGGATGGGTAGAGCCTTGACTTCATGACACCGACTCTTTGACCCCATGTTTTTTCTATGTTTTTGTGTGCTGCATTCATGTATTCATTTAAAAAAAAACATTAAGCAAAGAAAAATTTTCTCTTCTAGTCTCTCTTTTTCAAATTAAACTAAAACAATGATTGCAAATGTCAGAGAGAAAAGGATTGCGCTAATGGATTTCGGTAGAAGAAAAACTCACAAGTATACCTTCAAGGTTCCAAAACTAGGGGATTTGAGAGGATTGGTAAGGATGATCACTAACCCTGACACTTTCAGAGCCAAGTACGGAGGTCTGCTACCTCTGTTAAAGGTCCATGTAATTGAAGGAATCCTAGAGGCACTCGTTCAGTTTTACGATCCGGTCTATCACTGTTTCACATTCCCGTATTACCAGCTCGCACCAACGCTGGAGGAGTATTCTCATCTGATTGATCTACCCATTACTGATCAAGCTCCCTTTTCTGGACTGGAAGAAATTCCAAAGGATCAGACCATTGCAAAAGCAATTTATTTAGACGAATCAGAAGTCAAGACTCACCTGACCACCAAGGGAGGAATCCCAGGTTTACCAGCCAAGTTTCTGGTAAAGAAAGCTCTATACTTTGCTAGTATAGGGAACGTGACTGCTTTTGAAAGCATCTTTGTTTTACTCACCTACGGGTTATTTCTGTTTCCCAACATTGATAACTTCGTCGATATCAACGCCCTTAAAGTTTTTCTCATTGGAAACCCTGTACCGACCTTAGTCGCAGATGCGTATCATTCTGTACACTTAAGGAATTTATACAGCGGAGGAATGATCACGTGTTGTGTACCCCTGCTATATAAATGGTTTATCACCCATTTGCCTAAGTCTGCTGCTTTTTGGGATCATAAGAGTGCCTTACGTTGGTCGCAGAAAATCATGTCTCTTACCAACTCTGACATCGATTGGTACAATCGAATCTATGATGGGATCAGGATCATTGATCGTTGTGGAAACTTCCCCAACGTACCCCTCATAGGAACTAAGGGAGGAATAAATTACCATCCAGTTTTAGTTCATCGTCAATTTGGATACCTGATGAGGCATGTCCCGCGTAATGCTCATCTGGAAGGTCTTTTCTTCAAGGAAGGAGTAAATGACAGGGCACTAAAGATGGAAATAGTACACGCTTGGAAACATGTTCATAAGAAAGGACGGGAGTCTCTAGGAAAACCAGACTGTGTCTCGGTGGAGCTTTATCTCCACTGGGTACAAACTAGAGCTCTTAAGTTAAAGATGCCTTATCCTCGTCACTGATTTCTTCCACTAAGGGAATCTGTCATGTACTTCATGACTGAAACGGAAAAACTTCAGGTTATTCTCAATAAAGTTCAACAGGAGAGGAGGTCTTGGAAGAACAAGTACCGCATTCTCAATGTGGAGTGTACCAAAATACAACAACTGCTGAAAGATAAGGAAGCTCTAATTGAGATTTTGGAGCAACATGCTGTAGAAAATCAGGATGACCAAAGGATTTTGCTCGCTCATTTCACTTAGCAAAGGAATGACAACCCGACAATGGCCCAAGAGCCCTGGTCCAAGAAAAGGAAAGTACCAGAACCAGCACCCGGGTTCTCCTCAAAGAGGACTCGGGACCCATTAGCTTAGGTTTCTATTTCCACACCTTGTGATTTACTGTATTTCCATTTCCGCAATCCTTTGAATTCAATAAAATGGGGGTGCCCCCACTGTTTGATATTTGCAATCTAATTGTCGAAGTTTATTTTGATTAAACCAAAAAAACAATTAATATAATCATTGCATTCATCATTCTCACGTCACATATTCTTCTTACCTATGAATCTCACGTTTGTGTCTCGGTTCTAGAGTCAAACTGTCTCATTCGAACAATACTCGAGCCAATCGTCAGAAAAAGATGGATGATCTCGAGGAAGAGAACAGATAGTTGAAAGAAGAGATTGACGCTCTGAGAGAGGATATGAGAAAGCTTCGTAACGACATGCAAGCCATGGCAGAAGCTCAGCTACAAAGAACTATGATCTCAAAGATCACCTCAACGCCCATAGTGGAGATGTATGATCCTAGGTATCAAATGCCAAAAGATCGTCCCTGGGGCATGCCTATTAACTATATCCCGGAAGGATATGTTCCGCCGATCACTGAAGATCAGGGAATCGTAACAGAAGCCGTTGGGCCTGAAGGTTACAAACTTTGGGAAAGAGAGGATGCCAGAGGCATAATGAGGACTCCTGAAGGTTACAAACTTCGAAAAATGCCAAGATTCACTGCCGTAGTAACGGTACCACCCCCTATGGTGCACACTGTCCCGAAAGGACAGATTCCACAGATACCTTCTGGTAGAAAGGAAAGTATGTTAGATAGAATGGATGAATTCCAGGAGAAGTTCCTGGAAATGCAGAAGGAACTACAAGCTATTCGCGGTCAGGATTTATTTGGAAAGGACGCCGCACACCTTTGTTTGGTCCTCAATGTGAAAGTCCCGCACAAGCTCCAAGTACCCGATTTTGAAAAATACAAGGGTAACTCTTGACCTCAAAGCCATTTTGTGATGTACGCTCGGCGAATGTCAGCTCAGACAGAGAACCAGGATCAACTGATTCACTACTTTCAGGATAGTTTAACCGGTGCCGCATTAAAATGGTACATGGGTTTAAACCGCGCTACGATTAGCACTTTCAGAGATCTTAGCACTGCCTTCGTCCAATAATATAAATACAATTTGCACATGGCACCAGACAGAGATCAACTCAGATCAATGTCGCAAAAGGATAAGGAAACCTTTAAGGAATACGCTCAGAGATGGCGTGAAATTGCCGCTCAAATTTGTCCACCTCTTGAGGAAAAAGAGATGACAAAGATTTTCTTAAAGACCTTGAGCTCATTTTACTACGACAGAATGGTTTCTAGTGCACCCAGCGACTTCACTGAAATGGTCGGTATGGGAGTGCGTCTCGAGGAAACCGTTCGAGAAGGACGTCTAGTCAAAGACATTGGGTCGAAAAGCGGTACTAAAAAATACGGTAGTGCTCTCCCTAAGAAAAAGGAGCAAGATATTGGGAATATCTCCCTCGGAAAGAAAAGGCGATGGTACCAACCAGTAGCGGCTGTAACTCCTGCTATCAGCCCTGCACCTGTTTCTACGTATCAACCTTAGGTTGCTCAAAGCCAACCGCATTTGCAGCAATTTCAGCAAAGGACACAACAGCCTCTTAGCAGGCTCGTCCTCAATACAACAACAACCATACAACGCGGCCACCAGGATTTGATCCTATACCCGTATCGTACGCAGAACTATTTCCGTTACTACTGGCTAAGGGGCATGTCCAGACTAAGTCTCCTCTTACAGTACTGGAAAATCCGCCTTTTAAGGTGGATCAGACTTGCCCTTACCATCAAGGAGGACCAGGGCATAACATAGAAAACTGTCTCAATTTCAAATCCGATGTGCAAAAGCTTGTTAGGAGCGGGGTCTTATCTTTCAAAGATACGAATCCGAATGTTCTCACGAATCCGCTGCCTCAACACGAGAAGGCTAAAGTCAATTTGATAGAGGGAGAGTCTAACAACACCTATCAAATTCACGATGTACTCTTATTGAGGGCCAACTTGGTCAAGATGCATTGTAGACAGAGTGGATATGGCCATGTGCCACCTCATAATTATCACTAGCGTGATATCTGCTCTAAAAGCAATCAAGGATGTTTTGTGGTGCAATCAGCTTTATAGGAACAGATGGATCTCGGATGGATCCAAGAGCACCGAGTTCGTGGAGTTAACATGCTTTATACGAATTCCAACATCATTCAAAACCACGATATCCGTGCGATGAATTTCAACCTGGTGGCAATGCACTCAAGGCAAAGCCAGTATCATAATCTGCCACGACACGATTACAATTCCTGTCTGACTTGCTCGGTAAACAATCAGGGATGCTCTTTTGTACAAGAGGCCCTCCAGCGTCAGATGGATCTTGGATGGATCCAGGACTACCATGATAGGAATCATTATCAAATCAACATGATTCAAATCTTCGATATTCGCTTGATGAATACCAGCCTGGTGGAGTTACATGCTAAACAGGTCCGGCTCGGGTTCCTGGTATCACATGATTATCAGGGCTGTAAAGCGGGTTGCGAAGACGATCAGGGTTGTGCCCTTGTCCAGGAAACACTTCAGCACTTGTTGAACCACTGGTGGCTTCCAATCTATATGGATGAAGACACCCAGCAAATCAGTATCACTAATGGGAATCCTACTAGATATCAAAGTCAGGATGTTCGGTCGATGGAAACAGATCTAGTAAGGTTACACTATATTTAAAGCGGACGTGGCCAGGTGCCACTACACAACTATGAGCGGCGTGGAGTTTGCTCAGTGGATAATCAAGGATGCTACCTCGTACGAGCAGCCCTTCAAAGTCAGTTGGACTGCAAAGAGATTCAACCATGGTCAAGCTCTGGATCAGTCAACTACTTCGCTGATCAAATCGAGGACGTTGTCGTAATCTCTGATCCTCAAAGGGCTAGGGATGTTTGTACCATTATCCCTCTAGTTGATGAATCGAGAGTTCCCAACTGGGAACGGATCGAAATTACTTACGATGGTCAGAAAAATCAAAAGGCTCCCATAGTCATCTATCTACCGGGACCGCTACCGTATGAATCAACTAAGGTTATCCCTTACAAATACGGTGCAAGAATAATTGAGAATGGAAAAGAAATTCCATTACCCTCCGTTGTGAATATTGCAGACATCAGTCGAGTAAAACGGAGTGGTAGAATCTTCAACAGAGGAGTTGGAGAACCCAGCAAAGAAAAGGAACCTCAGACAGAAGTTCTCGATCCACCAGTCGGTCAATCCAGTAATCCCGACCTTTCGAAAAACAATGATGAGATGCTAAAGCTCATCCAAAGGAGTGAATACAACATTGTTGATCAGCTATTACAAACTCCTTCAAAGATCTCGGTATTATCACTTTTACTCAGTTCCGAAGCCCACAGAGAGGCTCTACAGAAAGTCTTGGAGCAAGCCTTTGTAGAACAGGATGTAACAATCAGACAGTTCGATAGCATTGTCTCTAACATCACTTCCTGCAATAACTTACGATTTAGTGATGAGGAATTACCTGAAGAAGGTCACCGTCATAACATGGCGCTCAACATTACAGTTAACTGCCAGGATGATGCTTTAGCCAACGTATTGGTAGACACAGGGTCAGCCGTGAATATTATGCCGAAGTCCACTTTGATGCAATTATCATTCAAAGGACCTCCGATGAAAACCAGCGAGGTCGTCGTCAAAGCATTTGATGGATCCAGAAAAACGGTTATCAACGAAGTTGACCTTCCCATAACTATTGGTCCTCACACTTTCCAAGTCACTTTCCAGGTCATGGACATCCGGGCAACATACAGTTGTTTATTAGGAAGACCTTGGATACATCAGGCTGGGGCGGTCACTTCGACCCTCCACCAAAAGCTAAAGGTCGTCCAGAACGGGCAACTTGTCACGGTTTGTGGAGAACAAGCCTTGCTCGTGAGCAACTTGTCATTCTCTACTTATGTAGAACCGGAGGGGGTAATCAGAACACAGTTCCAAACGCTTTCGCTACACAAGGATAATCAATCCGAAGGGGGAACTTCGATTTCCTCGTACAAAGATGCTATCAAAGCGGTCGAGAATACTAATACAACAGGATGGGGGCAGCTTGTCATTCCTACTGACAATAAGAAAAAGAAAGATCTTGGATTTTCCTCAACCTGTACTCAGACGGCTGCGAATAATAAAAGTTTTCATCCCATTCAGGACTTCTTCCACAGTGGAGGCTTCCTTCACCCAATATCTCAAGAAGTACATACCATCAACGAGGGTGATTCCTCTGTATCGGAGGAAGAATGGAAGTCCTATCTCAACGAGGACGGTTATACGTCTCAGGGTAAAACACAGACTCCCTTTTACTTTCCTGCACAGAGCCCGAGATTTATACCGAGGTCAGATGTCGAAATGATATACGGAGATTGTGATCCGGAAGGATGCCGCGCTCCCCCAAACTCATTAGAGGAGGACACTCTGATGAAAGACAACTTTGACCATGACTATTATGGCCCGATGGATGGTCTGCCTATTTGGCAACCGTACCCAGGAGACTTGGGACAAGAAAGTCAGCCGAACAATGAAAATCAGCTGAGCGTCATTGAACAGAATACCTGCATCCCCACCATGTCATGGGATCAACACTCAGGTCATTCAGAAAATATCCAGTACGACGATGAATTGGCAAAGCTTGCTGGACTAGAATTCATCAACTATGCTTTTCCCAAGGTTAACGTCATCGAGAGATATGACCCCTCCAATTCCAAAGAAGTGTGGCACACCTTGGGACAACCAAGTGGAAAATTTGACTTCATGGTCAAGTACACCGCTCCCGAAAGGTCTCGTATCAGGCTCGGAGACATCCAGCCAACTGGATGGGGAGATATAGCTGAGAGTACAAATACTACGCAAAATACAATTGAGGAATCCTCCTACGACAACTCTGCCTGGGAGACAGATTCCAATGATCCAGCTCCACCAGAAATCAGCGTCATTTCTGAAGACAAATCAAGGAAGGTACCGGACTTGGTGATTCACCGAGGAGTTCGCCGCCAATGGGTTGTTGTCGATGTTCCAAAGATTGTTCATAAGTCTAAGTAATTGCCATCTTTACTTTAACCTTTCACCTTGCCCAGGTGAAACGGATGTTTTGATAGGGCTTACTTTCTGTAAATATTCCTCTTCGCTTCGCCCAAAGCGATAGAGTTTTGTTTTATAGGGCTGTAGTTTCAAGAATCGACTTGTTCATAAATAAAATAACGTCGTTCTGTAATTTCCGCGGTTATTGCTGTTTTCTCTTTTCGCTTTTTCAGAAAATGGTAATCCTAAAAAACAACTCAATAATAAAAACAAGCAGTAAAGGAAATACACTGCACACACTTTTGCATTTTCCCTCTATCTCTTCTAAACACAAATCATCACGTCATGCAGATTGCTTGTTTTAAACCCCGTTGAAACATACGATCCAATGCCTTGTCCCAACTTTGAATTCCCGGTATTTGAGGTTGAAGAAGAAGATGACAAAGAAATTTCAGAGGAGATCTCCCGACTACTCAGACAAGAGGAAATGTCCATTGAGCCTCATAAAGAATTGCTGGAAACAGTTAACTTGGGCTCAGAAGAAGAGAAAAAAGAAGTCAAGATTGGGGCACTGCTCAGTCTAACTGTCAAAGAGAGTTTGACGAAACTTCTCAAAGAGTTTCCCGATGTATTTGCTTGGTCCTATCAGGATATGCCAGGGTTGGATACCAGCATCGTGGAACATCATCTACCGTTAAGATCGAAATGTCCGCCAGTAAAACAGAGGTTGAGACGAACTCACCTGGACATGGCCATCAAAATCAAAGAGGAGGTACAGAAACAGATTGACGCGGGTTTCCTCGCCACGTCAGAATATCCTCAATGGTTAGCCAACATCGTACCAGTTCTGAAAAGGACGCAAAAGTCAGAATGTGTGTCGACTACCGAGATCTGAACAAGGTAAGTCCAAAGGACGACTTTCCCTTACCACACATTGACATGCTGGTAGACAGTACAACAAAGTTCAAAGTTTTCTCCTTCATGGATGGATTCTCGCGCTATAACCAGATCAAAATGGCGCTGAAAGACATGGAGAAAACTTCGTTCATTACCCCCTAGGGTACCTTCTGTTACAAGGTAATGCCGTTCGATTTGAAGAACACCGGGGCAACCTATTAGATGGCCATAACTACTCTATTTCATGACATGATACATGAAGAAATCAAAGTGTATGTCGATGATATGATTGCAAAATCTAAAACAGAGGAGGAGCATGTGACACACCTGTCAAAACTATTCGAACGTTTGCAAAAGTACAAACTCCGCTTGAATCCCAATAAGTGCACCTTCGGTGTCCGTTCAGGGAAACTCTTAGGGTTCATCATCAGCTAGAAAAGAATTGAGGTTGATCCTGACAAGGTTAAGGCCATTCAAGAAATGCCTTCTCCAATGACTGAAAAATAAGTCAGGGGATTCCTGGGACGTTTGAACTATATTTCCAGATTCATATTCCTCATGACCGCGACATGTGTGTCAATTTTCAAATTACTCAAACAGAATCAGGACTGCGTTTGGACAGAAGACTGCCAAACTGCCTTCGATAGTATCAAGGAATACCTGTCAAACCCGCCGATTCTATCACCACCAGTGGAAGGAAGACCACTGATCATCTATTTAACAGTCTTGGAAGACTCAATGGGTTGTGTACTTGGCCAACAAGACGAAACAAAAAGAAAAGAGTCTGCCATCTACTATTTGAGCAAGAAATTCACCGACTGCGAGACTCGGTACACTATGCCCGAGAAAACTTGCTGCGCTTTGGCTTGGGAAGCCAATCGTCTTCGCCAGTACATGATTCGTCACACTACTTGGTTAATCTATGAAATGGATCCAATCAAGTATGTCTTTGAAAAGCCTGCACTCACGGGAAGGATTGACCGTTGGCAGATGTTGTTATCAGAATATGACATAGAGTACCACGCTCAGAAAGTCGTTAAAGGAAGTGTTTTAGCTGATCATTTGGCTCATCAACCGATTGACGATCAGGAATCAGTCGGATTTGACTTCCCATACGAAGATGTCATGTATCTAAAAATGAAAGACTATGATGAACCGCTACCCAGTGAAGGGCCAGAACCAGATTCCCAATGGGGACTTATCTTTGATGGAGCTGTCAATCATTACGGAAACAGAATTGGGGAAATTATCATAACACCTCAGGGTACCCACATTCCTTTCACCGCCAGACTTACATTCAAGTGCACAAACAACGAGGCCGAATATGAAGCTTGTATTATGGGTCTCGAAGAAGCGATCGACTTAAGGATCAAAAACTTGGATGTATATGGCGACTCAGCTTTGGTCATCAATCAGATCAAAGGAGATTGGAACACATACCAATCAGGATTGATTCTTTACAAAGATTACGCAAGAAGGATGTTACCCTTCTTCAACAGAGTCGAGTTTCATCATATCCCTTGTGAAGAGAATCACATGGCTGATGCCTTAGCCACCCTCTCTTCCATGATTAGTGTAGGTCAATGGACCGACTTACCTAAGATCTACATAATGCACCTTGAACGACCCGCTTACATCTTCACAGTTGAAGCAGTCATAGACGACAAACCTTGGTATCACGATATCAAATGCTTCCTTCAGAAACTAGAGTACCCACCTGGGCACTAAGGAAGGACAGAAATACCCTCAGAAGGCTGGCAGGCAGTTTCTTCCTGAGCGGTGATACACTCTATAAGAGAAATTTTGACATGGTCTTGCTCCGGTGCGTAGACAGACCAGAAGCAGACATACTGATAAAAGAAATCCATGAAGGATCCTTTGCACTCATGCCAACAGACACACAATGGCGAGAAAAATTCTAAGAGCAGGGTACTATTGGATGACAATGGAATCCGATTGCTATAAGTACATGAGGAGATGTCACAAGTGTCAGATATACTCAGACAAAATCCATGTACCACCTACACATCTCAAAGTTCTTTCTTCCCCATGGCCTTTTTCCATTTGGAGAATCGACATGATTGGCATGATTGAACCCAAAGCTTCGAACAGACTAGTAGCCATTCACTATTTCACCAAATTCGTCGAAGCAGCGTCATACGCCAATGTAACCCGACAAGTGGTAGTCCGATTTATCAAAAACAATATCATCTGCCGTTATGGTGTTCCAAACCAGATCATTACAGATAATGGATCTAACTTGAACAACAAGATAATGAAAGAGTTGTGAACAGAGTTCAAGATCGAACACCATAACTCATCTCCCTATCGACCCAAGATGAACGGCGCGGTAGAAGCGGCTAACAAGAACATCAAGAAGATTGTTCAAAAGATGGTCGTAACCTACAAAGATTGGCACGAGATGCTACCCTTTGCTCTTCAAGGTTATCACACATCTGTCTGCACTTCAACAGGGGCAACCCCTTTCTCTCTAGTATATGGCATGGAAGCAGTGCTCCCCATCAAAGTAGAGATCCCATCAATCCGGGTATTGATGAAAGATAAGCTAACAGAAGTTGAATGGTGTCAAAGTCGACACGACGAACTAAATCTGATTGAAGAAAAGAGAATCACGGCACTATGCCACAGTTAGTTGTATCAGCAAAGAATGAAGAGGGCGTTCGACAAAAAGGTTCGACGTCGCGTCTTCAGAAAAGGAGACCTTGTGCTCAAGAAGATACAATCATTTCTCACTGATTCTCGGGGCAAGTAGACTCCGAATTATGATGGAGAGGAATTTTCCTACCATGGATGGAGAGGAATTTGCCTACCCCAAAAATGTTCACGTAGTCAAGAAATACTTCGCTTAAATAAAAAAAAATTGTCTCGGTGGATTGAAAACCTGAAAGGGCGGTCCAGGAAAAAATTAGAGACATGATCAAAAATCATCCCGGTGGATTGGAAACCTCAAAGTACAATCCAGGCAAAAATTAGGGATAGTGGCAAGTAACTACATTCGACAAAGGGGCAAGTTGTGACGCCCCCAATCTACACCCCCAATTAACATGCATTTAAAGCAATAAAAGAAAATTCAAAATTTGGTCAGAGTATAATTGAATCACGGCATAGACGGGGAAATCACATCAAAGTAACATATACAGAACATACAACACCTGCCCATAAAGATATGCAACAGTGGGGTAGCAATCATACAGAGGAAACTCAGTTCCTTACACCCACTTCTCAGAAATTAGAATTAAAGCGGAAAATCTAAAATATGAATAGCATATATACATATATACATATAAACATGTCTGCCATACATCAAGTTATACATGTACAACTAAAACATATCGTCAGATATACAAAATAATCACAACGGACACCCTAGCTACCCGTGTCACATATCAGAGCCGACCGACAAAAGAATGAAGACGCAAAGCTTCACAAAAAGAATACCTCCAGCAACTCTAATCTGCAACGCCTCATAGAGCGTTATAAAACAGCAGAAGGGTGAGAAAAACAACCATAATATAATTGCATAAAATTATATAGTAACACAAACATACGCAAGTAAACACATTTCTCACCACAGTTGTACCACAATTTCTCATAGATCAAACATAACGTAATACAGCACAATTCTCACGCATTAACACCAATACACATCAAACATACAACATACACGTAATCACCAACCTAATCACACATATTCCATCCCATCAATCACATTCACAATTACATGCACAATTAATTCATGCTTTATGCAAATGCACAGAGACCGACACAACGACTCTATGCACATGCCATGCGGTACCGACTTCCAATGTCACATGTCTCATCAGTTCACTCAAGAACTATTGGAACCATCGCTCGTTACTGAGAATCTCAAGTAACTCCCCGTCGGGCCTACGATGTTCACCCGTCGCTTTAGGTCCTCAAGCATCGCCTCATATTTTCGAGGCACACGACGTTATGGATTGCTTTAAGTCCTATCCAAGGCACACAATCGTCTATAACCACCGGTTTAAGTCCTCAGGCATCGCCTCATATTTTCGAGGCACACGATGTTATAGCAGATTCCCTCTGGAACCAAACCGTCACTCAGGACGTTTCCACAATGCATATCATGATGCTTGGCATACAATGACTCATGACATTCACATTGTATACATACACCCATTCATAACCATGCATATATCATCAAATGTCACACTTAGCATTTTCTTGCCTTTTGGCCACAAATCATCATCACAACAGCACATCATTCATATCACATACAAAACAACAACACCCGGCATAATACACGCCAAAGACACACCATTAAAATGACAAAATTCGAGATTCGACACTATTCACACTTTTCCGACAAAATTTAATCGGCTAACGATTCTCAAAACCTCATAATCATAAAGTACAACTCGATACCTTTCTAACGACACCAAGAATACAAAAATTGGCTAATCGGAACCAAAGTTACGGACAAAACCGAAAACAACATTTTGAAAAATCACATTTTTGCAATTCTCCTGTCCATACGCGTACCACCACTATCCATACGCGTATTGACAGAACAATTTTGCTTCACAAAATCATGTTGCCACAAACCATACGCGTATGCACCTCGCCCTTACGCGTATCACCAGAAGGCTGTGAAAACATGCATTTTATACGCGTAATGCCCCAAAAACAACGCAATGTTACGCGTAACGCCTTGGCCCATACGCGTATTGGCAAGTCCCTTACGCATATTGCCAGGACAAACCCAGAAAAATTCTGCAGAACAATTTCTGCGTTTTCCAAATCCAATCAACCAATTTTTCACCTAAAACTCAGAAAATGACCAATTTGAATTGCAATAACACACAACCAACATGTATAGACAATCTAAAACACAATCAACACAAGTTTTGACACATTCAAATCAATTTCTAATCAATTATACTAAATATGGGTTTTACTCATTTTCTTCCAATTCAATCCAAAACAACAACAAACACACATACATAATCGTATACAATCATAGAATAATCGAGTTTCGCACCCTTACCCGATTTAATCGACTCTAGAACTTGATCTTGATGATTTTTCCACTCTTCTCCAATTTTCTCTCTTCTCCTCTTTTCTTCTCTTTTTCCTTCTTTCTTCTTTCTTTCTCTCTATTTTTCTTTCTTTGCCTTTTCTATTTTCTTTTCTTACTAACTTATCCAAATATCTATGAAATGTCCAAAATACCCCCACACTCAAATATCTCGCAAATGTTCCCGAAACGTGATAAAATATATTCACGACTAAAAATAACATATTTTCACACAAAAGTCAGAAATAAAATAAAATAATAATAAAATAACCAAAAGACTCAATAAAACTAAAATTGGCAAAACTGGGGCGTTACAACTCTCCTCCACTTAGAAATTTTCGTCCTCGAAAATGTTACCTGATACAAACAACTCTGGATACGACTCCCGCATCCTACTCTCCAACTCCCTCGTCAAATTCTCCTCAGCAGCGTCTCCCCACGCCACTTTCACAAGTGCAATCTCTTTACCCCTCAACCGCTTCACCTCGCGATCCAAAATACTAACCGGTAATGCCTCGATCGTAAGGTTATCCCTTACCCAACCTCGTCCATCGGAATCACATGTGAAGGGTCCGGAACATACTTCCGAAGCTGTGAAACATGAAACACATCATGCAAATTCGACAGACTCGGCGGTAACGCCACACAATACGCCACAGCACCAACTCTCGCAGATATCTGGTAAGGACCAATAAATCGAGAAGTAAGCTTCTTAGATTTCAAAGCACGACCAACACCCGTTACCGGTGTAACTCCTAGAAATACGTGATCACCCTCTTGAAACTCAAGATCCTTCCGTCTCCGATCATGATAACTCTTTTGTCTACTTTGAGAAGCCTTCATTTTCTCACGAATAAACTTTACCTTTTTCGTCGTCTGTTGCACCAATTCCGGTCCAACCACCGAACTTTCACCAGTTTCGTGCCAACACAACGGCGTTCGACATCTTCGTCCATATAAAGCCTCAAAAGGTGCCATTCCAATACTAGAATGGAAACTATTATTATACGAAAACTCAACCAAAGCAAGATAACTGTCCCACGCACCACCTTGTTCCAAAACACACGCTCTCAACAAATCCTCCAAAGACTGAATAGTTCTTTCGGTCTGACCATCCGACTGCGGATGATAAGTCGAACTCAACCTCAATCTAGAACCCAAAGCCTTCTGTAAACTTTCCCAAAATCTCGATGTAAACCTAGGATCTCGATCAGAAACAATATTCAAAGGAACCCCATGCAATTTCACCACCACACTAATGTAGATCTCAGCTAACCTCTCCAAAGAAAAACTGATGTCAATCGGAATAAAATGCGCCGATTTAGTCAGCCTGTCCACAATCACCCAAATAGCATTATACCCTCGCTGAGTGTTTGGTAATCCCGTTACAAAATCCATCGAAATGTTATCCCATTTCCACTCAGGAATATCCAACGGTTGCAACAAACCACTAGGCCTCAAATGTTCCACCTTCGATTTCTGACAAGTCAAACATGCATACACAAACTGAGCCACATCCCTTTTCAAACCAGACCACCAGAAAATCTTCTTCAAGTCTTGGTACATCTTATTCGCTCCCGGATGAATACTTAGGTTACTCCTGTGTCCTTCCTCCAAAATCATTCTTTTCAACTCCAAATCATCAGGAATGCAAATACGACCACGAAACCTCAAAACACCAAAATTATCCACCTTGAAATCCACATTCTCATTCCTCATCAAATCAACGAATTTCAAATCCAGCTTTTGTTTCTCACTAACCGACAACAAAAATTCATTAGTAACTTTCAACATTCCAAGCCTTACACTAACCGATGTCACTTCACAAACCAAACTCAAATCTCTGAACGATTCTAAAAGTTCCCACTCTTTCACCATCAATGCGGACATATGCAACAATTTACGACTCAATGCATCGGCTACCACATTAGCTTTACCAGGATGGTAATTCAAGCCAAAGTCGTAGTCTTTCAAGAATTCCAACCATCTCCGCTGCCTTATGTTCAACTCTTTCTGATCAAATAAATATTTCAAGCTTTCATGATCACTGAATACTTTGAACCTCGCACCATAGAGATAGTGCCTCCAAATCTTCAACACAAAAACCACAGCCGCTAATTCAAGATCATGAGTAGGATAGTTTTTCTCATGAACTCTTAACTGCCTTGAAGCATAAGCTACAACCTTACCTTCCTGCATCAAAACACCACCCAAACCAATTAAAGAAGCATCACAATACACAACAAATGGCTCATTAGGATTAGGTAAAATAAGAATCGGAGCTGTCGTCAATCTTCTCTTCAGCTCACAAAAACTCTCTTCACATTGAATATCCCAAATGAACGCTTTGCCCTTACAAGTCAACTGCGTCAAAGGTAATGCTAGCTTAGAAAAACCTTCAATGAACCTCCGATAATAACCAGCCAAACCTAGAAAGCTTTGAATTTTAGTAACGGATCTAGGAGCCTCCCATTGTAGAACTGCTTCTACTTTAGATGGATCCACTGCAATACCATTACCTGAAATTACGTGCCCAAGAAAACTCACCTCAGACAACCAGAATTCACACTTGGACAATTTGGCAAAAAGCTTCCTTTCCTTCAAAACCTGCAAAACAATATGCAAATGTTCTGCATGTTCTTCACGAGACTTAGAATATATTAAAATATCATCAATAAACACCACGACAAAACGATCCAAATGCTCGTGGAAAATACGATTCATGTATTCCATAAACACACCTGGCGCATTAGAAACCCCGAACGGCATCACAGAATAGTCATAATGACCGTAACGTGTTCTAAAGGCCGTCTTCTGAATATCCTCTTCTTTCACTCTTATCTGATGATACCCCGATCTCAAGTCAATCTTACTAAATACACAAGCACCAGCCAATTGATCCATCAGATCATCAATCCTTGGAAGCGGATACTTATTCTTAATCGTCACTTTGTTCAACTGGCGATAATCAATACATAATCGTATACTCCCATCTTTCTTTTTCACCAACAAAACTGGAGCACCCCAAGGAGAAACACTTGGTCTCACGAACGTCTTTTCCAACAACTCATTCAACTGCTTTTTCAGTTCTACCAACTCAGATGCCGACATTCGATAAGGTGCCATAGAAACAGGTCTAGTACCAGGAACTAGATCTATAGAAAATTCAACCTCTCTCACCGGCGGCACATCTGAAATATCATCAGGAAACACCTCGGGAAAATCACACACAACAGGAAACACTTCAAGAGAAACTTGACTATCCACAGACAAAGATGCAAACAAACCAAACAACTGAGCTTCATCCGCTAAAAGTTTCTTCAACTCTTTGGTAGATAAGAAACTCGAGTCTTCATCTTCCTCAAGAGAAGGAAACCTTACAAGCTTATGATAACAGTCAATGTGAACCCAATTGAATTGCAACCAATTCATTCCCAACACCACATCTAAACCTTCCAAGGGTAAACACACCAAATCCATCACAAAGTCTTTACCATAAATGGCTAAAGGACAACTTAGACAGACCAAAGAAGTAGTTACTGACCCCATCGCTGGAGTATCAATAACCATCTCAAAACCCATCACAGACAACACAAGATTCAAACGCTTCGCGCACTCAGACAAAATAAATGAATGAGTCGCTCCAGTATCAATAATAGCATCTAAAGGTGTATTATTAATAAAGCAAGTACCTCTTATCAGACGATCAGTACTTGAAGTCTGAGTTCCCGCCAATGAAAACACTTTCCCACTAGTCTGAGATTTCTTCGGATTAGGACACTTCGAACTAATGTGACCAGGTTCCCCACAATTGTAACACTTCACCACATTCTTCCTTTTACAATCCGCTAGAACATGTCCAATACCACCACAATTAGAACACTTATCCAACTTCTTCCTACATTCATGTTGGCGATGACCCAATTCACCACATTTAAAACACCTAGGAGAATTAGACATACCTCCTCCACCTGACCTCCTATCAAAAGTTCCCCTTTGTTTACCTTTATCAGCCGGTGACACATACGGACCACCAAGGAACTGTTGTTTCCCTTTCCTGTCACTTACACTTTTATAGTGAGCAGAACGAGCCTTACTATCTTCATCATAAATCCTACAGCATTCCACCAAATCAGCAAACCTTCGAATCCTCTGATAACCAATAGCCTGCTTTATCTCAGGACGCAAACCACTTTCATACTTCACACACTTAGAAAATCCAGCAGTCGCTTCCACATAATGAGGATAAAACTGCACAAGTTCCACAAACTTAGCAGTATAATCAACTACAGACATATTACCTTGTTTTAGTTCCAAAAACTCAATCTCCTTCTTTCCTCGGACATCCTCGGGAAAATACTTCCTCAGAAACTCTCGGCTAAACACCTCCCAAGTAATCTCTTCTTCTTCCTCCTCAGCTTCCAACACCTGACGAGTACTGATCCACCAGTCGTCAGCCTCTTCATGTAACATATGAGTGCCCAGCCTCACCTTATCATCATCGTCACAATCCATTACCCTGAAAATCCTCTCAAACTCTTTCAACCACATTTGTGCACCATCCGGATCATGTTTCCCTTTAAAGACCGGCGGCTTATTCTTTCTAAACTCATCATTCCCTGCCGCATTCGGTGCACCCTGCACAGCTCGTGCCATAGCCTCCATCGCCGCAGCCAAAGCAGCATCATTACGACCAGCCATATTCTGTTCGTCCAAAACAGAAACTATGGTTAAACAACAACTCGCTCAACACAACTCGCCCAATATGCCAGACACAACAGACACAACAAACACAACTGACACGAACTGGCTCTGATACCACTTAATGTGACGCCCCCAATCTACACCCCCAATTAACATGCATTTAAAGCAATAAAAGAAAATTCAAAATTTGGTCAGAGTATAATTGAATCACGGCGTAGACGGGGAAATCACATCAAAGTAACATATACAAAACATACAACACCTGCCCATAAAGATATGCAACAGTGGGGCAGCAATCATACAGAGGAAACTCAGTTCCTTACACCCACTTCTCAGAAATTAGAATTAAAGCGGAAAATCTAAAATCTGAATAGCATATATACATATATACATATAAACATGTCTGCCATACATCAAGTTATACATGTACAACTAAAACATATCGTCAGATATACAAAATAATCACAACGGCCACCCTAGCTACCCGTGTCACATATCAGAGCCGACCGACAAAAGAATGAAGACTCAAAGCTTCACAAAAAGAATACCTCCAGCAACTCTAATCTGCAACACCTCATAGAGCGTTATAAAACAGCAGAAGGGTGAGAAAAACAACCATAATATAATTGCATAAAATTATATAGTAACACAAACATACGCAAGTAAACACATTTCTCACCACAGTTGTACCACAATTTCTCATAGATCAAACATAACGTAATACAGCACAATTCTCACGCATTAACACCAATACACATCAAACATACAACATACACGTAATCACCAACCCAATCACACATATTCCATCCCATCAATCACATTCACAATTACATGCACAATTAATTCATGCTTTATGCAAATGCACAGAGACCGACACAACGACTCTATGCAAATGCCATGCGGTACCGACTTCCAATGTCACATGTCTCATCAGTTCAGTCAGGAACTATTGGAACCATCGCTCGTTACTGAGAATCTCAAGTAACTCCCCGTCGGGCCTACGATGTTCACCCGTCGCTTTAGGTCCTCAGGCATCGCCTCATATTTTCGAGGCACATGACGTTATGGATTGCTTTAAGTCCTATCCAAGGCACACAATTGTCTATAACCACCGCTTTAAGTCCTCAGGCATCGCCTCATATTTTTGAGGCACACGATGTTATAGCAGATTCCCTCTGGAACCAAACCGTCACTCAGGACGTTTCCACAATGCATATCATGATGCTTGGCATACAATGACTCATGACATTCACATTGTATACATACACCCATTCATAACCATGCATATATCATCAAATGTCACACTTAGCATTTTTTTGCCTTTCGGCCACAAATCATCATCACAACAGCACATCATTAATATCACATACAAAACAACAACACCCGGCATAATACACGCCAAAGACACACCATTAAAATGACAAAATTCGAGATTCGACACTATTCACACTTTTCCGACAAAATTTAATCGGCTAACGATTCTCAAAACCTCATAATCATAAAGTACAACTCGATACCTTTCTAACGACACCAAGAATACAAAAATCGGCAAATCGGAACCAAAGTTACGGACAAAACCGAAAATAACATTTGAAAAATCACATTTTTGCAATTCTCCTGTCCATACGCGTACCACCACTATCCATACGCGTATTGACAGAACAATTTTCCTTCACAAAATCACGTTGCCACAAACCATACGCGTATGCACCTCGCCCTTACGCGTATCACCAGAAGGCCGTGAAAACATGCATTTTATACGCGTAATGCCCAAAAAACAACGCAATGTTACGCGTAACGCCTTGGCCCATACGCGTATTGGCAAGTCCCTTACGCGTATTGCCAGGACAAACCCAGAAAAATTCTGCAGAACAATTTCTGCATTTTCCAAATCCAATCAACCAATTTTTCACCTAAAACTCAGAAAATGACCAATTTGAATTGCAATAACACACAACCAACATGTATAGACAATCTAAAACACAATCAACACAAGTTTTGACACATTCAAATCAATTTCTAATCAATTATACTAAATATGGGTTTTACTCATTTTCTTCCAATTCAATCCAAAACAACAACAAACACACATACATAATCGTATACAATCATAAAATAATCGAGTTTCGCACCCTTACCCAATTTAATCGACTCTAGAACTTGATCTTGATGATTTTTCCACTCTTCTCCAATTTTCTCTCTTCTCCTCTTTTCTTCTCTTTTTCCTTCTTTCTTCTTTCTTTCTCTCTATTTTTCTTTCTTTCCCTTTTCTATTTTCTTTTCTTACTAACTTATCCAAATATCTATGAAATGTCCAAAATACCCCCACACTCAAATATCTCGCAAATGTTCCCGAAACGCGATAAAATATATTCACGACTAAAAATAACATATTTTCACACAAAATTCGGAAATAAAATAAAATAATAATAAAATAATCAAAAGACTCAATAAAACTAAAATTGGCAAAACTGGGGCGTTACACAAGTCCCTCGGTAGCAGTTACATCATCCGCCAGGAAAGCTCCGGTCAAGGTCATCTTGGACAGAAGCTCAGGATGCCCCGAAGTTAAATTTGGTAGAAGGATATTGGTCGTTATGTTTCGATGTAGCCCTTTTCCCTTAAATGACCATTTTCTAACTTTGTAAATACTCTATGGAATCACGCGTTTGGCTGATTTCCATCCTATCAATAAAATTTGAGCCCTTGTGCTTTTGTTTGCAATTCTTATTTGTTTTAGCTTTACAGAACGACGTTTTAATATGATTAACGATTCTTGAAATAAAACAAAAATGAATTTACTTGTTAAACTTTTTCTGCTTTTAAAATAAAGATGGCAATTTCTTTTGACTGTTGAACATCGAAAGAACATCGGTCGCTTCTCCAGAAGTAATCGAACCTCAAAGTGCAGAATCAAAGTACTCCTTCTAAACCAGTGAATCTGAATAAAGGATCAGCTGTGTCAGAGACCATTGTTTCATCTGACACCCCCGACAGAGTTCTTATCTCTTAAGCCCGACCAACATAGCTCCCGACAGGGACTATCTCTCCTAAGCAAGGCAGAATTTCTATCGTGAACCAATGATACTTTTCATCCCCCACTGTGGCCGAGTATCCAGTCGTGTTCATCTATTAGTCTGTATGTCGCGTCAGTTCTGTCAGCATAAACATACATACATCGTGCATTATTGATTTGCATTCATATTCATATTGCATCACTATCACTCTCGTCGGTCTTATCCCCTAGTGATAACAGTACTCTCAATCGAGTTGTCAGTTCTTTCCTCGTCAGGAAATGTTGCGTCTGCACTACCTCTCTCCTCCAGTTTATTTCTGGGATGAAGTCGGCCCTTGACCACTTTGATAACTTGAACCTCTGAAAAGCCAGATAACCCTCAGCCAGCATCAGTCTTCGCCATTGAAGATGATGTCTTCGCTTTCCCAGATTAAGGAAAATCCCTATAGAAAGCCTCTTAACTAAAGACTTTCAGCAACACATTGGTCCTTCTCTCCAGAATGTCAATGTCAACAAAGTCATCGGCACCTCAAAATTGGATCATATCATATGCCATTTCTCCGAGAAGATCTCTGAGGAAAGTATGATGTAATACCCCCAAGCTGGAAGTAGTCTCTCAAGAGACCTGCTTTCCCTAGTAGAGCCGACAAATGGCATCTCCAACAGAGAAGTTTATACCCCTCTACAATTCAGACAGATGGGTTCCCCAGCAAGTCTGACATCAAAATTTTTTCTATCAAATGGCATCTCTCCAGGAAAATTCGGCGAGAAGTTTGAGGAAAACCGCTACACATAGCGTCCCTTGTCAATAAAGTTTATTGACAAAAGAAATTGAGACCAGATCCTTGGTAGGAAACCAGGATCGAGGGGAAGTTTATTTTAGAAATTGAGACCAAATCCTTGGTAGGAAACCAGGATCGAGGGGAGGTTTATATCAGAAATTGAGACCAGATCCTTGGTGGGAAACCAGGATCGAGGGGAAGTTTAAATCAGAAACTGAGTCCAGTTCCGTTGTAGGAAACCAGGATCGAGGGGAAGTTTACCTTTTCTAAGCATCATTGCTTAGCAATAGAGGAAGGATGCGCGAACTGTCATTCATAACAACCATCAAAATTTCGAGTATTCCGATATTTAATCCTCTTGCACCCCGAATGCCCGAATACCTTCGCCATTCACACCTTCGGGTCCAAGAAGATTAAATAAGGGCATGTGTCATACCCCAAATTTTGACCACTAAGATTTCCCATCATTGTGCAAATCATCATCACAATATGGATGAACCATTAGTCTCCCCAAAGATGGGTGAGCATCCACTACAATCAGACTTAGGGTTTCAAGCCCTCTCAGAGCTCTTAGACAAAGGATCAATCAAGAAATGACATCATCTTCAACTTGTCTAGCCTGTCAAACGTCCACAATGGATCAAGAGGACTCCACTTCAAGAATCAAGCACAAGGTAGCAGCATTCTGTGTGGATCAAGCCTCACGATCGATTGTGTCATCAAATTAGGGTTTTGGTCGACCAGGGCCTCCAGATGGAAATTTTCCTCTGGGCATGAGCCAATGCTTCAAAGCATAACCTATGATGCTCTAAGGGACGTCATGAGCCCTAAGTTGACTTTTGGGACAAAACATGAGCCAAGACCTCAAGAGGGGATTTGAGGGTCTCAAATACATCACATTCATCCATTTGCAACAATTGATTGAGCCAAGAAGCTTGAGCAACAAGTTTCTACTTCATCTGAACCACAGTTAGGGTTTCGCGGAAAAAGTCACTGTATCTTTGAATTTTGACCAGGACATGCTCCCAAACCCTAGGACATGATCCAATACACCCTATAACACCTATGAAATCAATCCATCAAGTTTGATTTAGGTCAAGGACTTGATTTCATAGAGCATCGCACAGTTTGGAATTCATCTGATAAAAAGTCAACTGTGTACAAAAGTCAAAATTTGACTTTTTGAGATTTTTCACAATTATGGTTTTTTAACCCTAAAATGATGTTAATGTGTGATTTGAATCATCATTCATCAAGAAAAATCAAGAAAAATGGGATAACTTGTAAAAGGGGTAACCATAAAAAACTTAGAAAATTTTCTAAGTTATGGAATAAAGTGGCTAGGGTACCAACTTTGGAGGATCATAACTCCTAAACCACAAGGCCATTTTCCCCCATCCAAAGCTGGATTTGTAGCTCTCATTACCCTCTACAAAAGCTTCAAGTACCACTTATTCCAATTCCCCATGGATTTTGAGTTATGGAATGATCAAAATCACAAAAAGTGAAAATGTCACTTTTTTCCAACACTTAGTGAAATTTTCACTAAGTCAGAATCTGCCTTCACTTTTTTCCAAATGTAGGGGAATTTTTCACTTGGATCCAAAAAGTATCAAAACCAATTATGATCAAACAGTTATTGTAACATATGAGGGCTTTCCAAAATGGCCAAGAACTCCCTCAAATTCCATTTGAGCCATGAGATATGACAATGGCAACATGCCTTGCTGAAAACTGTCAAGGCAAGTCAGATTTTGGAGTTTTACTCGATTTGCCAAATTTGTGCAATTCCAAGCCATCCATCTGAACACCTCAAGGGGGGGCCAAGGAGAAACCAACTCTGATCCCAAGCCTCCCAAGTCTTTGGAACCAAAAATAGCATGCCAAACCTAGAATTGCCTAAAAGAGGGACAAGACTCCAATTTTGGATTGGAGCATTCAATGCATACACCAAGGTGGCATGGACTGAGCCATTGCCAACTGAATTCAATCAAGACTTATCCAAGACCAAGGGAATCAGCAGCCTGTGCCCTAACCTCTATTCAATGGCTAGAGGAGACTTGGATTCTCATTGCTCAACATTGTCCAAACATATGCAGCAGTTGCCATTCACTATTCCTTGTAAAACAAACTTGCTCTACTATAAACAGAGCTCATTTGTGATCAGTTTGAGTACACCAAAGCCATCAAAAAAATGCTTTCCTCAAAATCACCTTCTCACTTCCAAATTTTCCTTCCAAAGCAAGTCACTATCGGGTTTTGAGTTTGAGAGCTATTCCAACCAAACCAATCACACACACACACACACACCTCATAAGCATCATATAGAAGTGATCCAAACACTTAAACAACATTTGGAACACTGATTTCTCAGAATCACCAGCCAACTGCTAAAGGTTTTTACGAAGTTGCCGTTGGGATACCATCTTCAGTACCAGATCATTTCCATTCATTCCAAGCATCCAGACACACTCCATGGCACCTAGGGAAGCTATCCAGATCATTGGAACCTAGCTGTAACACCTCTAACCCAAAACAAGATCACCAGCTGCAAGTGGTAAGCATGAGCTCTTCTAACTCTATAATCCATGCAATTTTTGCTGCACCATAATTTGGCCATATGTTCATAATCATGCATAGAATGTTTACCCTCATCAATTGCTTTGTATGAATCGTGTATGGAATTTCTAAACCTTCATACAGAATTTAGGGTTCTTGAGGTTTCTCTTTGATTTCTTATTCCATGCTTAAAATAAATGAAATTAAAGACCATAGACATGATCATGAGGTGACAACGAGCAAATTGATATGTAGATTGCATGATATAATCAAGTATTCAGTGAGATTGGATAGAAAATGCAAATCTGGGAAAAACAGAGCACGCGGGCAAGGCCAAGATGTTCTCTCTAAGTGTTGTGATTTTATTTAATTGATTCAAAAATTAATTTCTCTCTAAGTGTTAATGATTTTTAGTTGATTCTCTTTTTTAATAATTCACAAAAATGTTAAAATATTTTATTTTACCAAAAAATCCCAAAAATATTATTTATTTCATATAATTGATATTTTTGCCAAGAATTAGTATTTTAATTGTTTTTGACATTTAAAATATTTTTTCCTTCTTGATTTTGCAAATTTTAATGATTTCTAATCATTTTGTAGGTCAAAACATGATTTTTGAAACATTAACCCAAGATCACAATTTGTTTTCCTCATGTTAAACAATTTTGATCATTTTGATTGAATTTTTTATTCAATTAAAATACATTTTGGAAACAAATTAGGGTTTTGATTAATTCAACCCTCATCAAACCTTTTAAAAAAACTATATGGGCCTCTAATAGAGTGTAAAACCCAATCTTTTGTAAATACAAACCTATTTTGGGCCTCAAATATTGTATAAGTCCTGTTGTATTTCAAAAGTTCGGCGCGATCATCTCCCATTTAAAACAAACCATCTGGGCCTCTCCTCGAACTATAAGACCCATTCAAAATCATTTTGGGCATCTAATAGAGTGTAAGACCCAATCCCCTTTTAACCAAAACAATCTTTGGGCCTCAGATATTGTATAAGCCCCTATGCATTAAAAGAAAAGCTCGGCGCGATCGCCAGTTCAAAAAAACAAATCATCTGGGCCTACCCTCGTGTTATAAGCCCCATTTCTTTTTCTTTCAATCATTTTTGGGCCTCTTGAGAGAGTGTAAGACCCATCCCCTTGTACAAGTAATCTTTCTTGGGCCTCAGTCACTTGTATAAGTCCCTGTACAAAACGACAGTGCGATCACTGATAAAACCCTGGGCCTCTCCTTGAGCTGTAAGCCCCAAATTTCCTTTCAAAAGCACTTTCTCATTTAATTTTGAATATAATATTATTATCAAAGCTTTCTTTGTTGAATAAACTAACCAAACAGCATGGAACCTCTACAACCGAGTGTCGCTCCCAGGATTTTCATCCAAGTTCAAATGCGAAAGTGGCACCGAAACAGAGTCGCCAGCAATGTGTATTTATCCCATGAGAGGGAAAGGAAACACTACATAAACCCGAGGGAAAGGAAAGAGCATGGTCTTGCGACCAAGAGAACTGGGTTCGGGAGTCGGTTACGCACAGGGAAGGTATTAGCACCCCCACTCGTCCATCGTACCCGATGGGATCCACGCTTGCTGTTCGATCAAAGGGTGATAGAAAAGATATTGGAAAAGGAACGGAAAGACAACGAGAAACAAATGTAGGGAAAATAAAAGAAGTGCTCGAATGGGCCCTACCCCACTGCCTACGTATCTCATCGGGATCATGAGAATCAAAGCGACGTAGTTCCCCTCAGCTAAGGGAAAGTTGTTTGTGTTTTTTAGTGGAAACGTCAAAGTGCGCGTCCCAGCAGTTAGGTGTTGCAGCTCGCTGTATGGAGACTTAGGAGTTACCTGTTTGCGGTAGAACGGACATGACGAGTCCTTAAGGAAGGTGTGAAGAGATGAGAAGAGAATTCCTGAAGGAAAGATGTTATTGTTTGTTTGAAGTTTTTTAGAAAGAAGTGTTTTGATTAATTTATGTTTTGCAACACGTATTGTATTTAAGTCCTTCATGTAGGATCGAATGCCCCACATATCGACCCAAGACGGGACGTGCGCAAAACATTCTAAAAAAATGAGAGAAGACCCCTCACCTCCTTATTCCCACATGAAAGGCTCAAATACAATGCATGCTATGCCTTTTATTAAGTGTTTTTGATTTTGTTTTAAGGTGAGAAGCAGAGAGACTCAAAAGGTTGAGAAAGGTAAAATCTAATGAGGGAGACTAAGACTCAAACCCTAAAATTATCATACATGGATGTTCCTATGGTTAATGTGGTTTAAGAAACCTAATCCTAAGAGAAATGAGAAGAAGAGTGAATTAAACAACTCACTTCTAATGTAGAAGATGAGTTATAACTCAAAAGGGGGAAGAAAGAAGTTATCCAATGAAAGCATATAAATGCTTATCATGATCACAAGTAGAATGATTAAAGGAGATAAGAGAAAATGAAAGAAAGAAGTGTATATGGAAGCATATCCACACACTTACTTACCATTAGCACCTACATAAAAAGTTAGTTCAAAAACTATTTACAAGTAGTGGAATAAGGAAAGAATACCAAATAATGATCAAACAAATTAAGAATCAATCGTTAAAGATCCTAAGAGACGAAAATCAATCAAGGTCAGAACCTATGCTCTAAGGATGTACTCTAAGATTAAGAGATCAAACATGCACTAATTTTGCACACATAATGCCTTAAACATCAAAGAAGTGCAACATGAAAGGAATAGATGAAGAATGAGTGGAAATGCAAAGTGAACATGCAATAATGCTTCACAAAAGATCAAGGTCAGAACCATATACCATTTATAAATGTCTCACAATGCATATGAATCATCATACAAATCATGGATGCAATGATACAAATTGAGGAAGTAAGATGAAGTAGAAATAAGGAGAAGAAACAAGTTTCAATTATATGCACAAATTTACATGTAAAGGATGTGTATCTTATGGAATGATTAATGAATGCATATGGACAGTGGCATACTATTAATGAGATGCAAATGGAATATATGAAATGGCATACAAAAATGCACACATAAAACATGTAGAGCTTAAGAAGAGAAGATGCAAGAATTAGGACAAAAATATTCATGTAAGGATGACATTTAGAACAATTATGTACAAATGACAAAGAATGAAAACAAATGACCTATAATCATGGTTAAAGATGACCTATAATATCATACAAATGACCTATAATATCATACAAAGTGAACACAAGAGGTGGCACAAGTGCCTCAACAAAATCATATGAGAATGAAGTAGAAGAATGTGTGCACATAACTTCAAATGCAAGGAATGAAACAAATATCAAAGCACATGATAAAATTGTAAAAATAGGGCCTAAACAATGCAATTCATAAGAAAAAACATGTACCAAAACTCATAGAAAAACTCAAAAGAAAACATGACCAATGAATTTCACAAAATCACATTGAAACAAACCTAAAGGAAGTGCAAATATGAACATGAAAACATGTGATAAAATGACTTTAAAAATCAAAATAAAATTTATTTATATACTTTAATGTGTTATCTAACCAATGCAAAAAGAATGAGTTAAAAATGTTGTATGATATGGGAGAAATAAAATGCACAAGTTCAAGTGTCAAAGAAAGGTTCAAATGAAAAGGAGATTGAAAAGAAATTGTGGAAATATGCTCAAAAATTAATAAAACCAGAATTAAAAAATGTAGACAATTATTTAAATGCATAAATAACACACATGAATTAATTTGGGATTTTTAGAGTTATTTGGTATTTTTACTAAAAAGAAATCAAAACAATATATGAAAGAAAAATAAAAAACAAAAGAAATGGAGTAGGGGTGCAGCGAAAGCAATTTGCCAGTTAAAATATGTTTGGGCTCAAGCAAGGGGTGTGCAAATAGTAATTAAAACCCAGTCCAATAAAAGCGTGTTTGTGTGCGAGATAGGTGCATGTCAGTCAACATGTGAATGCAATCATGGCCATAGAATCAAGCAGTCAACCATCATCAAGAAACTTAAAGCAATCGTACGGATGAGAATGCGTGTACATGTTAATCACCAAACACACGCACACATGCAAGCGTCTGAAGCTTGAAAAAAAGAACACGTGAGAGACCACACATTCATTAATGTGTTGGCAAAATAAAGAGCGTTGGATCAATGTCAACGCAAGATTATAACGCAAGAACACACATCAAGCGAATCAGAGATAGAGTCCACACTAAGTAGCATGCACGCACACACATAGAGGTCACTCAGGTTAAAAAAGATGCACGTGAGAGGGAGGGTGAATCATTTATGTGTTGGTACGATCCTGGCCGTTCACACGCACAAATCAAACGGCCACGACTTAAAGTTGAGAAACCCTAGCCTTAAACCTCACCGGCCGGAGAAGGACCTCCGGTCATCTTCTCCGGCGATACGCCACCACCTGCAACTTTCACATCTTCCAGAAACGTGTAAAAATGCTACCAATCGAAAGAGGAAATCACGTACATCATGAATCCAAGCTTAGAATTACCAAACAATGCACGCACAGCAAGAACAAAACACAAACATTTTGCCCTAAGTTTCACAACTACGCTCCTAATGAGCCTGTCACTAGCCGGAGATACTACATTGCTTCTAATAAGCTTCAGTCAATAGAAAAACAAGATATAATCAGTGATTAAATGCAAGAAAAAGTTGACAAATGTTGAACCTGGAACTTTGGAGAAGATTGTGTTGTAAGAAAACCAGAGAATCTTGAACTTCCTGAACTTCAATTTTGAGCAAAACAAATATTGTTTGATCTTGAGAATGAGAAGAAATGATGACTGCAGTAAGGTTGTGCTTGAAGAGGTGAGGTTGTTCTTGATTTCTCTTGCTCAACAATAAACAAATGATGAAGATGATTGATGAAAATTATTAAAGTGAGGGTGAAAAATGAAGTCCTCTTTCTCAATTCTGTGAGATTTCGAATTATATAGGTGTGGTCAGAACTTAACTCTGGTGGTTAATTGAGTTAGTTAAGTGAGTTGGAGCTGGGTTAAATGAGCTCACTCTAACTAACTGAGTTAAGTTAGTTAGAGGCGAGTTGGTGAGGTTTGGATATGATGTGGAGAGTTCATGATGCTATGGTGAGGATGAGAATGAATGGTGTTGATGTTGTGTTGCTGCAGAAACTTGTAGAGCAAGTTTCCCACCTTTCCTCTTTGATGTATGGTGAATGGTGTGTCATGTATGTGTAGTAGAATGTTTTTTCAAATGTAGTAAAGAATGGAGAAGTGTAGCATGCGTGTGACTGATGTGTATTATCAATAACAATGCACAACATTCCAATCTTGGCATTAAAACAAACAGTAGAAACTATGGATGTTTAGGGATGAATTTCTCTATGTATGGTGCATGGCTTGATGAGATTCAAGTGTCATTGGATTAAGGAGACATAAGAGAACAAGATTGGTGTTGAAATGAGATCAAATGGATGTTGGTAAGATGGTGTAAAATGACTTGTAACACAAGAATATGGGACTGCATCATGGGCACGCGTGACCTGCATGGTATGCATGGCAATGGCTAGTGAATTTCAGCATGAACACATCAACTTTGGACCACTATAACTCCATCATAACTTGCTCAAATAGAAAAGTGTCCAACATCAAAGTTGGAGAGGACATTGAGATGAACAACTTTGAGGTTCAACATTGTTTCATTTGGAGCCTCCATCACTGAGAAAAGTAGCTTAACATTTTTCCCAGCATGTGTTTGATGAAATTATGGCCTATGGGCCTGAACTTGCCTTGCCATGACTTGGTTTTTGCCTTGATTTTACCAAACTTTGGTTGATCATAACTCCCTCAATTTTGATCCAATGGAAGACTTCTTAATATGGATTTGAAGCTTAGAATGTGAACTTTAATTGGATCAACTTGGGCCTGAAGTTTAGAGCTTTTATCATGGAGAAAGAAAGCCTCAAAGTGTGGTGCAAAATGGTCCAAACTTGCCATTTTTGGAAACCCTAAGTTTCTAAAAATGGAAACTTTGTACATTTCTTGATTTTTCATGATTCCTCTATCATTTCTTGATCAAATCTTGTCCAATGAATATATGTAACTTGAATTTCATTAATTTGACCTTAAAAAGTCAGGAGTTGACTTTTCCAATGCACAGTTGACTTTTTTCCCCAATTTCTTGATTCTCAAGCAACTGATCAATTGAACCTCCTCTGAAATGAACCAATGGCCAATCTTCCACCCTTAGACACTTAATATCATGTAGAAAACATTGAGATCAAGTTTGAACCAAAATTTCATCAGGAGACTACTTGGACCACAAACCCTAATTTGGACTGTTTGATTGGAGATGATGCACTGTCCAATCTTCTTGATGAATTCCCATCTTCCATTGACTTGTGGGATCAATTGAGATCATTTGAGATGTAAGAGACCCTTGAGGTTTGTTTGAAGACCCTTGGCTCTTTTTCTCTTACTTGGGATAGTCAATGCTCTGCAATCCACTAATCACATGCCCTTATGCAAGATGTATGCTATGTTTTATTTTTCTATGCTTGCATGCAATGCAATGAAATGAAAGCATATGCTAAATGATATGAAAAATTAGAGGGTAAATTTTGGGGTATTACACCGAATAAGTGTTTACCCGCTTTCATTTACCGCTTTCATATGTATATAACTGTATTGTGGGGTTGTTTCATTGTAAGTCTTCTTTCATAAACTCATATCGACTGTGTAATACTAGTATAGATATTTAGAGTTTCCCCGGCAACTACGTCTAGAACTAGACAAAACCTCGTCTCCTTACATCCGACGTTCTCCCGGATATTTCAACATAACCTAAACCATTAGAATTTTCTTTTACAACAATTTTAGATAACTAGATCTAAGAAATCTCCCCCTTGAACAATTCATATACAGAAGGCCAATGTTCCAAGTGAAACCCCTTCTGGAACTGTTCATCAGCCTCCTCTTGGGCTTAGTACAAGGACCCACAGGCTTCCTAAAAGCATCCCCGCCTCCTCTTGGGCGTTGTACAAGGATCCGTCGGCTTCTTAGAAGTTTTCACAGCCTCCTCTTAGGCTTCGTATAATGATTCTTCCTCCGGGAAGATAGCCTCCTCTTGGGCTTCGTACAAATTGTCCCTTCGGCTTCCTAAAAGTTTTTCTCGCCTCCTCTTGGGCTTCGTACAAATTGTCCCGATGACCTCTTAAAGATATAGGAACAGAAATTAGTCATCTCAATAGAACAGTCTTTCAAAGAGTCTAGATCTTCCTACGACGAACATACTGTCTCTTGATCTCTCTTAAGCATAGTACAAAAGATAAAACTCTAGACTTGGACAGTCTAATCTCCTTGAGTCTCGAAGACATTCTCAAGTTCCTATCAAAAATAGGAAAAAACACCCGTAGACTTGGGCAGTCTCAATACCCTTCAGATTCCCTAAAGAACAGGAAATAATCTCGGTCCTCAGATCAAATCCATGAGTACAACATTACCCATATAAGAACTGATTTTCTCTTTTAACCAACATATTGGACCTGTCACTCAACTGAAACAGTAACCCTAGCCTCCTCTTGGGCTTTGTACAATGATACCAAATCACTCTCTTGTACAATGATACAAAATCACTCTCTTGTTAAGTATAAAAAGACTCTCTTGTAGAGTCAATCCGCTTTTAGCCTCTATCTCGGGCTTTGTATGAGATACAAAACACTCTCTTGTTGAGTATAAAAGACTCTCTTGTTGACTCAAACATTTTTAGCCTTCATCTCGGGCTTTGTACGAGATACAAAAAAACTCTCTTGTTGAGTATAAAAGACTCTCTTGTTGAGTCAATCCTCTTTTTGCCTCTATCTCGGGCTTCGTACGAGATACAAATCACTCTCTTGGTGAGTATAAATGACTCTCTTATTGAGTCAAACCCTTTTAGCCCCTGTCTTGGGCTTCGTACAAGACACATATAAAAACACTCTCTTGTTGAGTCAACCCTTTTAGCCTCTATCTCGGGCTTTATACGAGACACAAAAGCATCCTCTTGTTGGGTTAATAGCCTCCTCTTAGGCTTTGTATAAAGAAATCCCCATTTGATTCCATCAACCTTTTAGCATCAAATCATGCTTTGGTCACAACATACAAACATCAACAACTCCCTTTCCCTCGTCTAATTGCTGTAAGCCGCAAGCCTCTGGATTATTTATATCCACGCCACTGTCCCTCTTTTAGCATGAGAAATTCCTAAGGAAAGATGGCATTGCTCTCAACTGAGTTAAAGTCTTCTCCTTCAGGTTAAAAATCCCCTATAAAGGAAATTATGGCCTTGCTGGATTCGCATATCCCAGTTAAAGTAATTCTCCTTTATAGATGACAAATTCTCTCTAAAGTCAACACCCTTTTAGCTTCACATCTCGGGCTTCGAACAAGATACAAATAGACCCTTCAGCTTCACATCTTGGGCTTTGAACAAGATATAAACCACCTTTAGCTTCATGTCTTGGGCTTTGAACAAGACACCTAAACACCATCTCCTCCCATAAAATAGGAGGAACTATGATCGCTCTGATTTCCCTGTTTCATTAAACGGGAATACGTAGGCATAAGATTGAAGAATCTTAGCGACCATACTAAATCAAAAAGTCCCAAAGTCCCCTACCTCCATCCAATCTAGCGCAGTATCCCAACAAATTCCCCATGAACAGTCACGGTATTTCGTTTTGAACAAAATAAGTAGAGAGAGGCCCACGAACTAAAACCGCATCTGTAAACCAACAATTTTGACTGTTTAACCTCAGTTTGCAAGCAGGGTTAGTTGGAGACATCTATTTCCCTTCCTTCATCAACTACAATAGGATAAAAAATGAATCGACCTGTAGTACCCCAGAGCGACAGCGCTTAAGAACCACGTCAAAAATTGCTCTCTACAATCACCCAAAATGGTTGCTTGGATCTCAAGTTATGATCCTTGGAAGTTGGTACCCTAGCCACTTTATTCCATAACTTAGAAAAATTATAAGTTTTTTATGGTTACCCCTTTTATAAGTTAACTCACTTTCTTTGATTTTTCTTGATGAATGATGATTCAAATCACATATTAACATCATTTTAGGGTTAAGGAAACCTTGGTTGACCAAAATTTCCAAAAGTCAAACATGGGTTTATGTACAGTTGACTTTTTCAGCAGATGAATTTTGACTTTGTGATTCTTTTGTGAAATCAAACCTTAAGCCTAATTAAACTTCATGGATGGCTTCTAAGGGTATTTAGGAATGTCTTGGACCCTTCCCCAAGGTTTGAGAACAAGGGTTGGTCAACAGTCAATGGTATGGTTGACTTTTTTCATCAGAAACCCTAATTTGTGATCAGATGCTTTTGAGTTCTTGTGGCTTATGAATTGAGCTTTTTGAGTCAATCAAATCTTGTAGACATGTCAATGTGATGTATTTGAGATCCTTGAAGTTCATCTTAAAGCTTCAAGTCATGTCTTGTTTCACACGTTGGTTCAAGGGTTGAATTAGGTCAAAACCCTAATTCCTGATTTTTTTTATAGATGGTCCTTCAAGGTGACTTTGCCATTGTGGATGGTCCCTTGAGATTATTTTGAGCTTATTGGACCATATATGGAGATATTGGCTCATGCCCAGATGAAAATTTTCATCTGGAGGCCCTGGTCGACCAAAACCCTAATTTGGTGACACTGGCGATCCTGAAGCTCGATCCTCTTGGAATGTTGCATAACTATGCATGATTTTTTATATGGGAAACCCCTTGATCCTTCATGGATGTTTGAGGGGTTATACAAGTTGAAGATCAAGACCTTTCTTGATTGATCTTTTGCCTAAATGCTCTGAGAGGGATGTAAACCCTAATCTTTGATTGTAGTGAATGCTCAACAATTCTTGAGGAGATTGGTGAGGCATGATGGTACATCCATATTATGATGATGATTCTCATAATGATGGGAAATCTTAGTGGTCAAAAGATGCCCCTATTTAATCTTCTTGGACCCGAAGGTGTGAATGGCGAAGGTGTTCGGAATACCCGAAATTTTGACGGTGTCTATGAATGGTGATTTACCCGTTCATCTTCTTTTGCTAAGTGTTAATACTTAGAAAAGGTAAATCTTCCCCTCGATCCTGGTTTCCTACCAAATAACTGGTCTCAGTTTTTGAAATAAACTTCCCCTCGATCCTGGTTTCCTACCAAGGAACTGGTCTCAGTTTCTGAAATAAACTTCCCCTCGATCCTGGTTTCTGACCAAGGAACTGGTCTCAGTTTCTGAAGTAAACTTCCCCTCGATCCTGGTTTCCTACCAAGGAACTGGTCTCAGTTTCTGAAATAATCTTCCCCTCGATCCTAGTTTTCTACTAAGGAACTGGTCTCAGTTTCTTTGGTCAATAAACTTTTCTTGACAAGGAACGCTGTGTGTAGTGGTTTTTTTTATCAAACTTCTTGCCGAGTCTACTGGGAGATGCCATTTGATGGAAAAAGGTTTGATGTCAGACTTGCTGGGGAGAACCCATTGGTCTGAGTTGTAAAGGTACAAACTTCTCTGTTGGAGATGCCATTTGTTGACTCTATTGGGGAAAACGAGCCTTCTGAGTGACTGCTTTCTACTTAGGGATATCACACTTTTCTTAGGAATTTTCACAAAGAAATACCATGTGTCCCGATCCAATTTTGAGGTGCTGATGACTTCATTAACATTGGTTTCTTTAGAGAAAGACCGATGTATTGTCGAGAGTCGTTGGTTGAGAGACTTTCTCTGGGATTTTCCTTAATTCGGGAAAGCAAAGGGTATCATCTTCAAAGGTGAAGAGTGATGTTCCAAAGGATGCCCGTTAGAAGTTTTCTTATCCTTTAGAGGTTCAAGTTATCAAAGTGGCCGAGAATAAATTTCAATCAAGAAACAAATTGGAGAGAGATTGTTCAGATAAGCGTTTCCTGATGAGGGAAGTGCTGATGACTCAACCGACGAGAGGACTTTATCACATGGTAGTGAAACTGACCAGAGTAATAGTGATGCAATATGAATATGAATATGAATTAATAATGCATGATGTATGCATGCTTATGCTGACAAAACAGACACGACATACATACTGATGAATGAACTAGATTGGATATTCGACCGTTGCGGGGAATAAAAAGTACCAATGGTTCAAAATATCAATACTGCCTTGCTTAGGAGAAGTAGACTCCGCGGGGGGAGAAAGAGATTGTTGATCGGTATTAGGAGGTAAGAACTCTGCCGGTGAGATCAGATGAGACATTACATCTGAACAACTGATCCTTCAGTTAAGTGAACTGGTTGAGAAGTGTACTTTGATTCTTCACTTTGAAGTTAAATCACTTCCGGGGAAGCTGTCGATGTGCTTTCAGACGTTTAAAGTCAAAAGGAAATGTCATCCTTATTTTAAAAGCAGGAGAAAATAATTTTGTAAGTAAATTCATTTTTGTTTCATTTCAAGAATCATTGAACATGTTAAAATGTCATTCTATAAAGCAAAAACAAATAAGAATTGCAAACAAAAGCACGAGGGCTCAAATTTTATCGATAAGATGGTAATCAGCCAAGCGCGTGATACCATAGAGTATTTACAAAGTTTGAAAATGGTAATTTATGGGAAAAGGTCTACATTAAAACATAACGACCGTTATCCTTCTACCAACTTTGAATTCGAGATATTCTGGGCTTCTGTCGAAGATGACCCTGACGAAAGTCTTTTCTGATGGAAAGTAATACCGCTGGGGAATTTACCCGTGTTGGATGTAGTTACTTGCCATGAATCCATAATTTTTTCTTGGATTGTACTTTTAGATTTCCAATCCACTGGGATGATTTCATTTATGTCTCTAATTTTTGCCTAGACCGCCCTTTTCGGGTTTTCAATCCACCGAGACGTTTTTTTTTTAAGTTTAGACGAAGTATTTCTTGACTACATCAACATTTGTGGGATAGGCAAATACCTCTCCGTCCATGATTGCAAGTCTCAAGACGCCGCCTGAGAAAACTTTCTTGACCACATAGGGGCCGTAATAATTCGGAGTCCACTTGCCCCGAGAATCAGTGAGAAATGATTGTATCTTTTTGAGTACGAGGTCTCCTTCTCTGAAGACGCGGGGTTGGACCTTTTTTGTCAAATGCTTTTTTCATCCTCTGTTGATACAGCAGACTGTGGCATAGTGCCGTTAGACTGTTAAGTAGATGATCAGTGGTCTTCCTTCCACTGGAGGTGATAAAATTGGTGGGTTCAACAGATATTCCTTAATACTGTCGAAAGCTTTTTGACAATCTTCTGTCCACTCACAGCTTTGATTCTTTTTGAGTAACTTGAAGATCGGCGCACAAGTCGCGGTTATGAGGGATATGAACCTCGAGATATAGTTCAGTCATCCGAGAAATCCTCTGACTTGTTTCTCTGTTTTCGGAGAAGGCATTTCTTGAATGGCCTTGACCTTGTCAGGATAAACCTCGATCCCTTTGTGGCTGACGATGAAGCCTAGGAGCTTTCCTGAGGGAACACCGAATGTACACTTGTTGGGATTCAAACGGAGTTTGAATTTTCTTAGACGTTCGAACAATTTTGACAAATGTTCAACGTGTTCCTTCTCTGTTTTTGATTTGGCAATCATATCATCGATATACACCTTGATTTCCTTGTGTATCATGTCATGAAACAGAGTCGTCATGGCCCTTTAATAGGTTACCCCGGCGTTCTTCAAACTGAACGACATCACCTTATAACAAAAGGTGCCCCGTGGGGTGATAAAGGAAGTTTTCTCCATATCTTTCGGCGCCATTTTTATCTGATTATAGCCCGAGAATCCGTCCATAAAGGAGAAGACTTTGAACTTTGTTGTACTGTCTACCAGCATGTCAATGTGTGGTAAGGGAAAGTCGTCCTTTGGACCAGCCCTGTTCAAATCTCTGTAATTTACACTCATTCTGAATTTTCCGTCCTTTTTCGGAACTGGCACTATGTTGGACAACCATTGAGGGTATTTTGAGTTGGCAAGGAAACCAGCGCCTATCTATTTCTGCACTTCCTCTTTGATTTTGATAGTCATGTCCGGGTGAGTCCTTCTCAACCTTTGCTTTACTGGCGGACATTCTGATTTTAACGGTAAATGATGCTCCACAATGCTGGTATCCAACCCTGGCATGTCCTGATAGGACCAAGCAAATACATCAGGAAACTCTTTACGAAGTTTGATCAAGTCTTCTTTGACTGTAGGATCGAGCAGTGTCCCAATCTTGATTTGTTTTCCCTTTTCCTCTAAACCCAAATTTACCATTTCCAACAGCTCCTTGTGAGGCTCAATAGACCTTCCTCTTGTTTGAGTAATCGGGAGATCTCTTCTGGAATTTCGGCGTCCTCTTCTTCTTCAGCTTCAAATACTGGGAATTCAAAGTTGGGAGAAGGCATCGGATCGAATGTTTTAACGGGGTTAGAAACAAGCAATCTGCAAGGCGTGATGATTTGTTTTTAGAAGAGATAGAGAGAATGCAAGCGTGTGTGCAGTGTATTGAAAAAATGCATGTTTTTATTATTGAGTTTGTTTTAGAATTATCATTTTCAAAAAAGAGAAAAGAGAAAATAACAATTAATGCGGGAATTACAGAATGACGTTTTATTTATTCATGATTTGTCGATTCTTGAATTTACAGCCCTATAAAACAAAACTCTGCACTTTGGGCGAAGCGAAGAGGGATATTTACAGAAAAGTGAGCCCTATAAAACATTTGTTTCACCTGGGCGGGGTGAAAGGTCAAAATAAAGATGGCAATTACTTAGACTTATGGACGACTTTCGGAACATCGACAACAACCCATTGGCGAAATCACAAAGTCAAGAACCTTCTTTCTTGGTTTATCCTCAGAAATGACGCTGATTTCTGGCGGATCAGGATTATTGGAATCCTCTTCCCAGGCAGAGTTATCGTAAATAAACTCTTTTGTTGTATTTTCCAAAGTTTTCTCGTTCTCAGAGGAGTCTCCCCATCCAGTTGGCTGGATATCTTCGAGTTTGATGTGAGAGCTTTCAGGAGCAGTATACTTGACTAAGAAGTCATACTTTCCACTTGGCTGTCCTAAAGTGTCCCACACTTCTATGGGGGGAAATGAGTCATCTTCCTCGATGACGTTGACCTCTGGAAAAGCGTAATTGATGAACTCTTGTCCTGCAGTCCGTGCAGGTTCATCGTTGTAATGAGCGCTTTCAGAATAACCTGAGTAATGATCCCACGACTAAATAGGGACATATGTATTCTTCTCAATGTTGCTTAGTTGATATGCCTCGTTGGGCTGACTCTTTTGCTCCAAGTCCTCCGAGTAAGGCTGCCAGATTGGCAAGTCATCCATTAGGTCAAAATAGTCATAGTCAAATTGGTATTTCATCGGATCATCTTCCAACGAGTTAGGTGGAGCACGACATCCCTCAGGATCACAATCTCTGTACATCATTCTGACGTCTGATCTGGTTATGAATCTCGGACTCTGTGTGGGAAAACAAAATGGTGTTGGTGTCTCTCCCTAAGACAAATAACCATCCTCGTTGAGATATGATTTCCACTCCTCATCCATATCGGAGGAGTTACTCTCATTGATAGTGTGTACTTCTTGAGACACTGGGTGAAGGAATCCTCCGCTGAGGAAGAAATCCTTAATGGGACGAAAACTTTCGTCTTTCTTAGCAGTGTGGGCACAGGTCGAGGAGAATCCTAAACCTTTCTTTTTCTTGTTATCTGTTGGAATCACAAGTTGTCCCCGTCCTTTTGCATTGATGCTCTTGATTATTTCAAGAGTGTCCTTGTATAAGGAAATCGACGATCCTTTCTCAGGTCGATTCTCATTGCTCACCGAAAGAGCTTGGAACTGAGTTCCAACTACCTCCTCTGGTTCTACATGGGAGAAAGTTGATAAGTTGCTTACGATCAAAGCTTGCTATTCATAGACTATAATGAGTTTGCCATTCTTGACGAACTTCAGCTTCTGGTGAAGTGTCGAAGTGATTGCCCCAGCATCATGTATCCAAGGTCTTCCTAATAAACAGCTGTAAGCTTCCCAGATGTCCATGACCTGGAAAGTGACTTGAAAAGTGTGGGGACCGATGGTTATGGGAAGATCTACTTCGCCGATAACTGTTTTCCTGGATCCGTCAAAAGCCTTGACGATGATCTCACTGCCCCTTATCGGAGCTCCTTGAAAGGATAGTCATGTTAAAGTCGACTTTGGCATAACATTTAGAGATGATCATGTGTCAACTAGTACGCTGGCTAAAGCATCATCCTGATAGTTGACTGTAATGTTAAGCGCCATGTTATGATTTTTGCCTTCTTCTGGCAATTCCTCATCACTGAATCCTAAGTTGTTGCAGGAAGTGATGTTTGAAATGATATTGTCGAACTGTCCTATAGTTACATCCTGTTCCACATAGGCTTGCTCTAAGATTTTCTGCAGAGCTTCTCGATGAGCTTCGGAACTAAGTAGGAGAGATAAAATAGAGATTCTGGATGGAGTTTGCAAAAATTGGTCTACAATGTTGTATTCGCTCCTTTGGATGAGCTTCACCATCTCATCGATGTTCTTTGCATGTTCGGGACTACTGGACTTCCCGATTTGCTAATTCAGAACTTTTGCCCGAGTTTCTTTCTCTTTGGCAGGTTTTCCAACTCCTCAGTTGAAGATTCGACCACTCTGTGTGACTCGCCTGATGTCGGCAATGTTTACGATGGAGGGTAATGGAGTTTCCTTTCCATTTTCAATTGTTGTAGCATCGTACTTATAAGGGATCGCCTTAGATGACTCGTACAGTAATGGTCCTGGTAAGTAAATTACCACTGACGCTTTCTGGTTTTTCTGACCATCATACTCAGCCTCAATTGGTTCAAGGTTGAGAATCTTCCTACTGTCAAGAGGAAATTTCAACTCGTTGAGCAGAGGGATTATGGCGCAAACATCTGCGGCCATTTCAGAATTGGAAATGATGACAACATCTTCACTCGGATCAGGATGATAGTCTTGTATCATGTTGATCGACCCGACACTTGAATAGGGTAGGATCTCTTGTCGGTCCAACAGATCTTGGAGAGCTGACTGAACAAGATAACAGCCTTGGTTATTCTCCTAACAAACCCTATAGCGTTCATAGTTATGTAGTGGCTGTGAGGGATATTCTCCTAGCTACCTTGTTTTAATGATGTCAACAAACATATTAGATTGTAATTTGAGCGGTATCACTTCACGTGTCGGGCATATAGCGTCTAACCATTGTCGTTCATATGTTTAGATGCATAGGATCTTGTCCTCTCCAAAATAAATGTCCACTATCGTTTTAGTTGTGTCTAGTATGTGTCTCTGATCTTGGTCTGGTAAAAATGCTCAGAAAAATTGAATTTCCTGAAAATTTGCACTTCATGCGCTGACCCTTCAGTCCATGCGCTAACCCCCGAATTTTATGCGCTAACCTTCAAAACTTGCGGGAAAGCGCACAAATTGGTGGACACCAAATTCTTCTTTTATGCGTCGACGTATGAATACTGGAGGTCGACGCATGACCTCAAATTCTGCATTTTTTTTACTTAATTTCTTTTCTGTTATTTTTCTGTTATTATTTTTGTTGGTCATATTTTTCATATAAATAGTTTTGGTCATCCTTTTATTTCTAACAAGAAACGTGAAAGATATATGTCATTTATCTCTTTATCTTCATCTTCTTCATTGTGTAAACAAACAATCACACATAATCATCTTTGTTTGTGTCGCCCATTGATCGAAGTGATAACGTTCAAAATTTAGGAAGTGTGATCTTCATCTTCTGGATTGAGAGTTTGGCAGGTGTTTCTTGAATAAATCCAGTTGGTTTTGTCCTCCAAGAATCGGATAGATTTTGGGGATTTTTGCACAAACTGTTCATTCTACAGGGATTCGGCTGGGCGAAGGTAACCGAAAATTGGCGCAATTGTTCGGTTTAGTAGCTGTAATCAGAGGATCGTAGAAAGGAGGTTTGGGTTTGAATTCTTGGTAGATTGCAATTGACCGAGTGAAGGTAACTGAAGAATGGTGGTTTCTGTCGGTTTAGTAGCGTGAGACGGTAATTGAATCAAACATATTCGGAGCACTTGATTCATCTTGAATCAAGGGAAGAGAAAATTCTGCATCAACGATCGAAGACGTTCGAGCGTTTGGATGTTCATTGTTTTCTCTTGTAATAAACAATTTGCAACAATTATATATATATATATATATATATATATATATATATATATATCTCAATTCCATTTGTGGAGTTGGGGGCAGACGTACCCAAAGCAAGGGCGATTGGGGAACTGCCTAATCAAATCGTGTTTGTTCTCTCTTTCCTTAACTCTTTTACAATTCAGTCCGTTCGAATTTGTGAAGTCACAAGTCATCGAAATTTCAGTTATAGAGTAATTGTAAGCTGATAAATTGTTTTGTTAAAACTGATACAATTCCTTGAATTGTATCTTGGAGCAGCTTTGCATTACCCTTCACTGAAATTCCGCACTTAGTGTGTTTTCGCACACTAGGTGTTTGATAATTTGTGTCAAAGCAAAATTCAAACTTGTTGTCTTTAAATTGCTTATCATTTTACCTCATTGGATTGGAATATACATCAACCAAGTGATATTTTATTGATTGCGTATCTTAAGTGTAATATTCATAACTGAATTGTTCTCTTCTGTACTCATCCGTGATATATTCGCACATATCCGATCCTTTTGGTAGAAGGTTCGTTGTAGACGTTCTATCCAGTGGTAGCTTCCGTTTAAACAATTTTTAAAAACTAATTTTGTAAAACATTTGCGTGTAAAACTCAAGGGATCTATTCAACCCCCCCTTCTAGATCCATAGCCATCGTCTAACAAGTGGTATCACGAGCTCCGGTTAATTCTGGTGCTTCGGTAAAACTTCTTGGATCATGGCGAACGAACCTAAAACGGCTTATAATAGAGCTCCAGTCTTTACAGGCGAAAATTATAGCTACTGAAAGGATTGTATGCGCGTTCATATTAATTCCAATGATCGAAAGGTTTAGAACGTTATTTTAAACGGTCCCATGCAAATTACTATGACTAACGTGGAAGGTGTTGTCGTTCCTAAACCCAAAGCTCAATGGACTGAGGAGGACGAGAAAAAGTACAGCTATGATTGGAAGGCTCGTAATATGATCATCTCCTCCTTGGGAGTTGACGAGTATTATCGAGTCTCCCATTATGAAACGGCCAAAGCCATGTGGGATGCTTTACAAGTAGCCCACGAAGGCACTAATGATGTTAAGTTGGCTCGTATTAAAACACTAACGCAAGAGTTTGATTTGTTTTACATGAAGTAAAGGGAAACCATTGCGGATATGGAACGGCGTTGTTTCCAAATGTGAAGGATTCCATAGACATGCACGTTATCCGGATATTCACCATGAAGAATCCGGTGCCTACCTTACTAGGTGATCTGTACTATTCAATGCATTATAAGAATGAGAAAAGGAAGGGAGAACCCCTTAATTTTTGCGCTTCAATTCTCTACAAATGGTTTGCCGATCGCCTTCCCAAATCTGGGGCATTCGTGGACACTAGAGAAACATTGGATTGGTCCAAGAGTTTGATGGGATTAAGAGCTGACAACTTGATTTGGGTCAATCGTGATTTGTTAGGCCAAGAGATCATGATCAGTTGTGGGGGTTACCCAAATGTGCCTTTAATAGGAAGGAAAGGGGGAATTAACTACAACCCTATTCTTGCTATTAGGCAATTTGGGTATGCTTTGAAAGAGCCGCCAAGGGATGAAGACGTTCAAGAATCTCTACATGTGAGTGGTGAAGCCAACCTGGAAATGCTAAAAGAAGTTGCAAACACTTGGGAATACCGTCACAAGAAGGGGAAGACTTCTTTCAGAAAGAGTAACAACAGAGCGCTACTTGCGTATGAAGATTGGATTCAGAAAAGAGTAGAGAAAGAACTTCTACCATTCTCCAGAGAACAACCATCTTACCCCCTGTCGATTGAGCCTCCGACTACAGTTGAGATAGAAAGGTACAATAAGCTGTGGGCTGAGACAGAGAAACTGCGAGAAGAGAATCAGGAATTAAGTAAAGAAATTAGCCAGCTGAAGCATGAGCGAGGTGAGGCTATGTGTACTGCCAAGATGAAGACAGAGCTTCTCGCTAAGAAAGAAAAAGAGCTAGATGATGAGGTCATAACCAGACAAAGGGTAGGGCAAGAAAGATGTTAGCAGGGTTCTGAAATCTAAGAAGGAAGACCTAGCCAAAGCCTTGTCAAAAATTCACAAGTTCAACGCTTACCAAGACACTGCAATAACTGCCAACTGTAGCACCCCAAAATTTGCTTTCTTGCCTTAATACTAATTGGCTTATGTTTCATTTCATTTTGCATTATCATGTGTGCATATCATTGGTTCTTAGCTTGGGGTCAATGTGCCTGAGGCAGTTCAAGAGGAGAAGGTGTTCTTCAAAAGGGTCAAGTTCCATACCATTTATCAAGAATCAAGGGCTGGTACAAAAGTTACTAAATATGGAAATGACCTATAATTTGAAAGTTTCCATTCTGGGTAAGTTCTTACACTACATTCAGCTTGACTTTTCATCATCAAGGAAGCTTCAAATGAATTTTTCTCAAACATGAAAGTTGAAGATCTTTTTCTCCCCTTTCCAACAAGTACTAGATGGTCTCCATATCATTTGTGAAACTCAAGTTATGATCAAAAGAAGGCAAGGTGGTTTTTAGGGTTTCCTTATGGTTCCATTTTCACAACTTTTGCATTTTGGGACATAATGACCTATAATTGGTTCCATTGCTTCAAGGCACATTCTAACTTCAAAGTACATTCCATGAGGATCATTTTTAGCCTTTGAACCAAGGGGTTCCATGAAGATCATTCAAAACTCATGAACCAAGACATCTCAAGGCCCAAATCCAATTCAGGTGTGATTAGCAATTGAAACATAACTGATCTATCATAAAATGCATGGGTGTACATGCATGGAGGAGGGTGTATTTCACATTATTCAAAATTGTCAAATGATCCAAAACTCATTAACCAAGGAATGATTGAGACCTAATTGCTAATCAGTGTGATAACCCTAGGTATTTAAGCTAAAATCATACACTCATTGAAGGGGAGGACACGTTATTTTGGTGGAGATTTCAAGTGTGAACCCTAAAAGCTTCATTCCTTTGAATCTCTCAATCTTTCAGGTTTTTTCACAAACTTCCTTCACCATCTTCATCCTGGGGATCCTTAGAGCACGAAGCAACCATCGTTTGCAGCTAACAGCGAGGATACAGTAGGCATAATCTCTGGTTAGGGTATTTTTTCATGGTCTTAAAACTCATTTTTTTTGTTGCGTATAATGATGTGTGACATTCACTGATAATCCTGATGTAGTTTGTTTTGAGTTTGGACGTTTAGATTGATTGTATGATGAGTTTTAAAGTTTTGAACCAAACCTTCTTTTGTTCGTTTTGCTCTATGTGTTGATTGTTGGTAAAAAAATAATATGATATTCTTGATCCTCATGAAATTCTGGTTCGAATGGTGTGCTTATATGTGATTTTTAGAGGAATTAATGTTGGTGGTCGCCGGAGAAGACGATCGGAACCCTAGTTCCGGCGTCTGGTGGGTTTTCCGGCCGGCCAAGGGTTTGGATGGGGAAGACATAATCCTGGCCGTTCGTTGCTTGGATCAGACGGTCCATATTGTGCCGCATCATTTTAAAATCTGTTTTATTTTATGGTTTGCGTGTGTGACTTCCATGTTAATTACCATGCACCTTAAATCTGACCCACGCATCACACTTTCCTTGGAATGATCTGGTGCGTTGATGAAATATGAAGGTTATTACATTGCCAGCGCATTAAATTATGATGTTTCCCCACGTGCACTTTATTTTAAATTCTGGGCAATTTAGTGTATGCGTGTGTATGTTTATTATGGTGTATTGCTTAATCTGGGGCGTCTATCTTGATTACCTTGTGTTTGTGTTGACTGATTGGGGGCGTTGGATTGATCCTATGGTTGGTACTGAGTCAAATCATTTGACTGGGAGCACGTGTTCCTTATATTTTTTTTCTTTTGGATTTCAATGGATTGGGCTTACTTTCCGCACCCCCCATTTAAGCCCATTATCATTTTCAACGTGTTCTAGCTGCTATTTGCACCCCATGCTTATTTTAAGTATTTCCTTTTTTTCATTTAATGATTGTTTTGCATTTTAATTTTTAAAAATAGATACTTGCATTAAAAAATTCCCAAAAAATCCATGAATCATATTTATAGTTTTATAAAATTTTCCCAAATTTTATTTTATTATTTTATTTTATTTTTACGTCTGAATTAATTATTTTAATAATTTCTTTTTGAATTTGTTTCATTTTGCACACATTGCATTGTAGAATTTATTTCTCATCATCCGTAAAACATTTTGAACTCATTCTTTTTTGCATTGCTTCATCAACATATTGAATGTCATTAAAACATTTTTTCTCACATTTTTAAAACTTTTTTCATATTGCATTTTAGTCCTCCTCTTTTGCATATTGAGTCATGTTTCTTGTCTGAACTTTGTATAATTGTTTGGGTGACCTATCTTGGGAATTTTGGCATAAGTTTTGGACATGTTGTTTGCCACTGGTTGAGGTGTTTTGAGTTTTAATTTGGTAATTTTAGAAGATGTTTTACTAATTATGTGATTGCTCTTTGTTTGAGGTCTTCTTGTATGCACATCTTTGATCATGTCTGACTATTTGTTTGAGAAGGCACTTGTGCCATCATTTGGGTTTGCTTCTTTAACTTCATAATTCATGTTTAGGTCATCCACATTCTGTCTTGGTTGAGTTTCATTTGGTTTATAACCATTTCTCTTTGGATTGTGGCTTGCTTGGGTTTCATTTGTCTTATTGTTGCTTATGCCTGTTTTGTACTAACCTTTCATGCAGGGGCAGAGGTAAGTTATTTGAGGGTGTGGGTAGTTATCCATGTTCACCCATAATCTCTCTTTCTCATCTTCATCTCATTTCTTTTCCTTTAAGTTTTGGATTCCACTTTGTCTGTGATTGAACTGGTTAATGTTTACTTGTGTTTGTTCACGTGATCCCTTTAGGATTCCTAGCTCCACTTAATTTCTGATTAAGCCGGAGGTAGGAGAGACATTAGGCTTTCAATCCTTTGCATGCTAACATTAGGTAGACTTCCCTCCTAAGCCTCACTAACCATAGGTCACCCATGCATGATAACATTAGGACTCTTAGTTTCCCTTTAGAGTTTCCTTTGGGTCTTCTCTCTTCTAATCTCAAAACTTCATGAAAACACTTAATAAAGATAAAGTGTATTGCGCACGAGCCTTAAGCGTGGGGAATGAGAAATGAGGGGCTTCCTCTCATCTTTCTAGAGTGCTTAGCGGGCGTCCTGTCTTGGGACGATTCATTAAGTATTCGTCCCTGTGCCCTAGACTTTGGTGCAATGCAAGTCATGAACTAACTTAAAAACACTTCTGTCTTAAAAAATACAAACAAACTTCAAAAGTTTTTGTCCTTCGGGATTGTCAAACTAAAGGCTATTTTCAAAAAGGGCACGTTACTTTTCGTTTTGTCGCAAACATGCATCGACCCTAACTGCCGGACGCGAACTTAACGTCGCTCATAAAAAAAACACAAAAAGAACTTGGTCCGAACTACGTTGACTCTGAATTTCCCATTGCACAAAGGGAGTACGTAGGCCTAGGACGACGACGTCCTACCGAGTCTGTCTTTGTTTTCCCTCCCCCGTTTTAGTGCAGCCATAGATGTTAGGACAACTCACCCTTAGAATAGACAACAAGCATGGATCACATCGAGTACGATGGACGCGTGGGGTGCTAGCACCTTCCCCTCGCGTAATCGACTCCCGAACCCAGGTTATGGTTGCGATGACCATTCCTTTCCCTCCTCCTCAGGTTTATGCAGTGTTTCCTTTCCCTCTCTTGGGATAAATATACATTGCTCGCGACTCTGTGTTCCGCGCCACTCTCGCGTTTGTACCTGGATGAAAATCCCGGGAGCGACAGCTGGCGACTCTGCTGGGGAAAAATATTGACCTATGCTGGTCCATCCCTAAGCGAGTCAATCCTAGCGCTTGCTTGTCTTTATTCTCTTTGGGTGTTTTTGTTTTTTGTTTTTCTTTATTTGTTGTATTTTATTTTAACCGCACTTACTGCATTGCATATTATTATCATCTGCTGCACTATTTTTCTGTTTGGCGGGTTGGGAGTTCTGAGAGATAAGCCCAATACCCAGGCCTGAGCATACACTTTGGACTAGAGTGGAGAGTAGTGGGACCTACGTGCCCGCTTGGTACGTTTGTGTGTTCACGAAATTCACAACCAGACAAGGCTATCTTGGGATGCATTCTGACGTGTGTGTCTTGCGCATGTCAGGGTGTTGATCTAGAGAGCTGTCGACTCTGGCGACCGTTTCTCCGATACCTCAGTTGCGCCTCTCCTCCCGAGATGTGACAGTGGCAGACCACGTTCCGTGGCAAACCCATTGCACATTATCGATCCGAGGACCCAATGCTGAGGGACTCGCATAGGATGACCTTATTTTTTAGGGGAATCAGTTGAGGCCTCCTCGATTGATGATGATGCCAAACCAGAAATGGTGAACGTATCATCATTTCTCGACCTGAGAGACCGTGATATTGAGGATCCTTGGCTTTCTAGTACCCACATGTGAGAGGGATGGGTGTTTGCAGGTTTGCAGGTAACCGAAACCTTCAACCTACCCGGTTTTCTGGATTTCTCATCAGTGTTTGATTATCTGGGTTTCTAGTTATCTCAGTGGTTCGGTATTCTGGAATGCTGGTTTTCTAGTTGTGGTTCTTATCCAGTCATCAGCACAACAGTTGTTCAGAACTTATGGATACCTTGATCCCATGTCCGTTGCATATGCATCATCATTCTTGCATACATGTTCTTGTATTTCCAAGGATATCATTGTTGAGGCTCACTGTTGAGAATTTCCATTTATTCCTTGTGGTTCTTCTGAAAAGTCTTGAATTAAAGCAGAATGATTCCTTGGAAATATTCTAACATGGCATTTTGCATTGCATTAGCATACTCATGTGCATAACAGGTGTTCAAGGCTGGTTATTCTTGTTCTGATCTGGTTTTCTTCAGAATTGTAGACTTAACTCCTCAGGCCATTCAAGAGTTGATCATGGAGAAAATTCAAGCTGAGTTGAGGGAAATGCGAGGCCAGATGGGGCAATTTATGGGGAACATGCAAACTTTGGTTCAAGACCAGAAAGTGCTGAAGGAAGAGGTCAACCAACTGAAGACTCAGATGAGTTTGGTTATGGAGGTTGTGAGAGGTGTGCTAAGCAAAGATAATACTCTCGTGCCTGAAGTTGCGGCTGGAATTGTCTCTCATCCATTATTTAAGGGGTCCCTCCCAAAGAGTGAGCAGATTGCCACTGTGACCATCCCGGATGTATCTCAACGGCAAAATCAGGCCCCTCTCCAGTATCAGCCAAGGCCTAAGCAGAATAGGCATTTTGAGACTCCACCAGTGCCATATTCTCAACTATTACAGCATCTTCTTCAGCTGCAAGTGGTACAAAAAAGGACTTTGCCTCCTCTTACTAGTATTCCTCCACCGGGTTATGATGCAAGAGCCCACTGTGATTTTCACTCTGGTGCGCCAGGGCACAATGTGGAAGATTGTAGGGCATTTCAGCATGTTGTTCAGGATCTGATCGATTCGAAGGCAATTGAATTCACGCCGAGCTGCGTAAGCATACATGGTGGTCCTACTTTAGCTTCAGAAAGAGAGGTGGATATCCCTGTTGCCTCTCCCAAAGCTACATCAAGTCAGGGGCATTTATCGCCATCCTTGGTCTTCGAATCCCCACGTCCGCAACTGCTGCCTACTCCTCGATTAAGTCTGAGGGGGAAAGCGCCTGAGCTAGAGGAACACGCGAATCAAAGTCAACAGTAGAATAGTTCCAAGGGGGTCGACGGAAGCCAAGAAACAGACATTTCTCTGTGCTACCAAGGCTGTATGGTCAGATATTGCCAGAGTTGGTTAAAAGAGGTTTGATTGAGCCGAGGAAACCAGATCCGATCATTCCTCCATATCCTCCAGGGTTTAATGCCAATGCTCGATGTGGGTACCATGCTGGGGCATAGGGGCACTCAACTGAGGATTGTAAGGCGCTCCCGCACGAAGTGCAAAAGCTGATTGATGCAGGGGTCATTATTTTTACTGTAGATGGTATGCATTTCAATTGAAGCCTCCTGTCTCAAGTGAGCACTCAGTTTGCAAGGACGTCCAGATAGAATCAATCCTCCTCAGCGATGGCGATCTTCAGCTTCTTTACTGCATTTGCATTTGTAGTTTTTCATTTCTTGTTAAAGCATTGTATGCCTAAAAAACTTGTTTGTGTTCTGAATGATGTTTTAATGCAATGAATATGTTTTTTCTTGAAGTAATTCATTTTTTCATTCATATAATGTTTCTGTGCATTGCAATACCAACCTTCTTACTTTAACTCTTGGTGGGAGGATGATGAAGTAAAAACGCAAAATCTTTGGTTGTATGCTTTCGGATAAAACCCTGTTGAGGAGGTACAGGCATTGTTTCAAATCCCTAAACACTGGAGATATAAGGGAGATAGACCCTCGTTAACCCCTTTGAGCCTTGAAGTAGGAGTTTCTTTTCGTAAACAAAAAACCTCATACTTAACCCAGGGGCAGGGTAGGCGTCAGTTAGTTTGACCGAGCGTTCAAATTTCAAGGAGTGTGTGCATCTGAGGATCCATTACCTTCTATCCCACTGTCAAGAGGTCAAGAGATGTGAAACCACAATGGTTATCCATCAACAATCAAGGAGTGAGGCAGTCACACCCCTTTCAAGCAAGTAAGACAACCAGTGTCACACGCTTTGTTCAAAAAAGGGGAATAAAAGAAAGAAAGCCCGCTAAGTTGAAACTTGAAAACAAGCGACTTAGGCAAAAGTTAGGGCATCCCGCTGGACTTCAAAATCGAAAAACTCAAAAGAGTCAGTCCAGGAAAAAATTAGGGATAAAAAAAAGGGGCAAAAGAAAGAAAAGCTAAAAGCGAAAAGGATTACAAAAGAAAATCCTCGATAAGAACAAATTCGTGTGATTACAGGCACAAAAGATAAAAAGGGGTGACTGTCACTCCAAAACTTCCTTAGGTGTCAAACCATTAGTGGAATGGGTTCCTTAAAGATCGTAAACCTTTTGAGAGATGAACGTTTGTGTCAGATTAACTGAACATAGGACTGGAGAACATCACGAAGAGTGGGTGGGCACCGATAAATTTTGAGCCATAAATCCTTTTTTCTGAAACCGTGAACCAGACCATGTTACAACCCTTAAAAGTCCTAATTGAAACAGGGTTTATTCCGAAAGTGTACTTCAACAGGATAGCGTTCCTGACTCCTGTGAGTTGTGCTAATAAAATTTGTTGGCATTGCATGTACGCATTATTTTGCCGTTCAAAAATCAAGGTCGCATCCCAGCTAGTGATTCGTTCACAAGGCTTGGCAACGCATTTTCAATAAAACTTCAAGGTTAACACGAGTGTTGCATTAGAATTGTCATTCTCATAATAAACATTTTCTGCTTGCATGTGTTTGATATCAAAGTAGCATACACGGTGAACGACAGTCGAGAAGCTCGATCATGCCAAGTTGAGATGGTGAAATCTCCGAAGGACAATTATGTCAAGCGGTATGTGGCCAAGAGACTGCGCGCAGCCTGGGGGGGGTTCCCGATAAATGGTGTTAAGATGTAGCCAATCTGGGGAAGTCACGTTGAGAAATCTCTCCGAATTCAGTTATTCTGGGACATTCATTCTAAGATCAGGGGCAAAGTCACTTCAAAGCTCATATTGAGGCAGTCCATCTTTAGAGCATGAGAAGTTATCCTCTCTAGAAGACGGTTAATCAGGAGCACCTCTTCAAGATTCAAAACATTGAGACAGAGTATTTCAAGTCGCTATGAATCCTCTCGAGGAAAATTACTTCATAAGTCATACAGTCTTGGGCAGTTATGTCGAGATCCAATAAATCTCTTCAAGAGTTTGAAGACCCCGGGGCAGTGTGAACGCCCGGTCTTCTATAAAATCCTCTTGAGATGATTTCTTCCATCAAACCTTGTGGGCTGGGGCAAGTCAAGAATCAAAAGAACCATGGTTCACTCCTGACAATTAGTATGCAATTGATCAGCAGAAACTTGAAGCGCTAAGCTTTCGAAGCATCTCCCTCAGCAAAGAGCCAGATGGTATCCTCTCAGCGAGGTGTTGGAAGTGATATTTTTCCCCAACCAGAGGGTCGTCCTCAAATCTAAAAGGGTTCTTTATGAAGATTCCTTATCCCCAGCAGTGCAGGTGGATTCCTCATTCTGAGCAGGGTAAGACGATGGAATATGGTCAAGCAGGTTGAAGACAGTGAGAAGTCAGAGTATTCTCTTCCTCAAAAGTCAGATTCGGTATTTCCCCGCAAGTCAAAGTCCAATGGTTATTGGGAGTCTCAGCAGTTCAAAGTCCAATCTTCATTGGCATCTCCCCGACAGAGTTTGCAATTCAGCTTGCAGTTCCCCTACAGAGTTTACATCACCAGTGGTTATTGATGGTACAGTTGGTTGTCTCCCCACGGGAGATCAGATATTGGTGATCCCTTCCTCAGTGAAGTCTGCTTGTTCTACTCTGCGCATTCCCCGGTGGAGTGTCCTCTCATTCTTACATATAGTAATCATCATTGCATTGCATCCTCAAAATGCGTAGCATTTCCAGTTCCTATGGAGCATTACGCCATAGAAAAATTCAAACATGCATGGAAGCATAGGCCAGATTTGGTACCCTGTGCGAAAGCCCAGATCAACCCTCAATCAAAACAGTGATTCCAATCCTTCAAAGAGAGCTCAAACCTCAGAGTTGACGCCCTTCCCCAACTTCAAAGTTGTCGAATACCTTTTCTCGACCTCAGAGTTGATGAAATGTCCTTTCTTCCCCAACGTCAAAGTTGTTGTATACCTTTTCTCGACCTCAGAGTTGATGAAATATCCTTTCTTCCCCAACTTCAAAGTTGTCGTATACCTTTTCTAAACCTCAGAGTTGATGAAATGTCCTTTCTTCCCCAACTTCAAAGTTGTCGTATACCTTTTCTCGACCTCAGAGTTGATGAAATATCCTTTCCTCCCCAACTTCAAAGTTGTTGTATACCTTTTCTCAACCTCAGAGTTGATGAAATGTCCTTTCTTCCCCAACTTCAAAGTTGTTGTATACCTTTTCTCGACCTCAGAGTTGATGAAATATCCTTCCTTCCCCAACTTCAAAGTTGTCGTATACCTTTTCTCAACCTCAGAGTTGATGAAATATCCTTTCTTCCCCAACTTCAAAGTTGTCGTATACCTTTTCTCAACCTCAAAGTTGATGAAATATCCTTTCTTCCCCAACTTCAAAGTTGTCGTATACCTTTTCTCAACCTCAGAGTTGATGAAATATCCTTGCTTCCCCAACTTCAAAGTTGTCGTATACCTTTTCTCAACCTCAGAGTTGATGAAATATCCTTCCTTCCCCAACTTCAAAGTTGTCGTATACCTTTTCTCAACCTCAGAGTTGATGAAATATCCTTCCTTCCCCAACTTCAAAGTTGTCGTATACCTTTTCTCAACCTCAGAGTTGATGAAATATCCTTTCTTCCCCAACTTCAAAGTTGTCGTATACCTTTTCTCGACCTCAGGGTTGATGAAATATCCTTCCTTCCCTAACTTCAAAGTTGTCGTATACCTTTTCTTAACCTCAGAGTTGATGAAATATCCTTCCTTCCCCAACTTCAAAGTTGTCGTATACCTTTTCTCAACCTCAGAGTTGATGAAATATCCTTCCTTCCCGAACTTCAAAGTTGTCGTATACCTTTTCTCAACCTCAGAGTTGATGAAATATCCTTTCTTCCCCAACTTCAAAGTTGTCGTATACCTTTTCTCAACCTCAGAGTTGATGAAATATCCTTTCTTCCCCAACTTCAAAGTTGTCATATACCTTTTCTCAACCTCAGAGTTGATGAAATATCCTTTCTTCCCCAACTTCAAAGTTGTTGTATACCTTTTCTCGACCTCAGAGTTGATGAAATATCCTTTCTTCCCCAACTTCAAAGTTGTCATATACCTTTTCTCAACCTCAGAGTTTATAAAATACCCTTTCTTCCCCAACTTCAAAGTTGTTGTATACCTTTTCTCGACCTCAGAGTTGATGAAATGTTCTTGCTTCCCCAACTTCAAAGTTCTTGTATACCTTTTCTCGACGTCAGAGTTGATGAGATATTTTTTCTTCCCCAACTTCAAAGTTGTCGTATACCTTTTCTCGACCTCAGAGTTGATGGTCTACCTTCTTATCCCCAGCGGAGTCATGTTTGTAGGTCTATTGATTCCACAAACCTCCGGTTGTAAGTCCACATTCGGCTGGCAATCACTATATCATTTCTCTCCCCGCAGTTCGCAAATTTCTGGGTTCTTTTGATATTCAATCTCCGTGTACCTTGGATGTCTAAAAGTCGTCGCTATCATACCTCAGGACCAAGTTGATTGAATAGTGGCAGCTGTAGCACCCCAAAATTTGCTTTCTTGCCTTAATACTAACTGGCTTATGTTTCATTTCATTTTGCATTATCATGTGTGCATATCATTGGTTCTTAGCATGGGGTCAAGGTGCCTGAGGCAGTTCAAGAGGAGAAGGTGTTCTTCAAAAGGGTCAAGTACCATATAATTTATCAAGAATCAAGGGCTGGTACAAAAGTTACTAAATATGGAAATGACCTATAATTTGAAAGTTTCCATTCTGGGTAAGTTCTTACACTACATTCAGCTTGACTTTTCATCATCAAGGAAGCTTCAAATGAAATTTTCTCAAACATGAAAGTTGAAGATCTTTTTCTCCCCTTTCCAACAAGTACTAGATGGCCTCCATATCATTTGTGAAACTCAAGTTATGATCAAAAGAAGGAAAGGTGGTTTTTAGGGTTTCCTTATGGTTCCATTTTCACAACTTTTGCATTTTGGGACATAGTGACCTATAATTGGTTCCATTGCTTCAAGGCACATTCTAACATCAAAGTACATTCCATGAGGATCATTTTTAGCCTTTGAACTAAGGGGTTCCATGACAAATCCATCACTTATTTCCCATTATGCAAAATTGCATGATCATTCAAAACTCATGAACCAAGACATCTCAAGGCCCAAATCCAATTCAGGTGTGATTAGCAATTGAAACATAAGTGATCTATCATAAAATGCATGGGTGTACATGCATGGAGGAGGGTGTATTTCACATTATGCAAATTTGTCAAATGATCCAAAACTCATTAACCAAGGAATGATTGAGACCTAATTGCTAATCAGTGTGATAACCCTAGGTATTTAAGCTAAAATCATACACTCATTGAAGGGGAGGACACGTTATTTTGGTGGAGATTTCAAGTGTGAACCCTAAAAGCTTCATTCCTTCGAATCTCTCAATCCTTCAGGGTTTTTCACAAACTTCCTTCACCATCTTCATCCTGGGGATCCTTAGAGCACGAAGCAACCATCGTTTGCAGCTAACAGCGAGGATACAGTTTGCATAATCTCCGGTTAGGGTATTTTTTCATGGTCTTAGAACTCAGTTTTTTGGTGTGTATAATGATGTGTGACATTCACTGATAATCCTGATGTAGTTTGTTTTGAGTTTGGACGTTTAGATTGATTGTATGATGAGTTTTAAAGTTTTGAACCAAACCTTCTTTCGTTCGTTTTGCTCTATGTGTTGATTGTTGGTAAAAAAATAATATGATATTCTTGATCCTCATGAAATTCTGGTTCGAATGGTGTGCTTATATGTGATTTCTGGAGGAATTAATGTTGGTGGTCGCCGGAGAAGACGATCGGAACCCTAGTTTCGGCGTCTGGTGGGTTTTTCGGTCGGCCAAGGGTTTGGATGGGGAAGACATAATCCTGGCCGTTCGTTGCTTGGATCAGACGGTCCATATTGTGCCACATCGTTTTAAAATCTGTTTTATTTTATGGTTTGCGTGTGTGACGTCCATGTTAATTACCATGCACCTTAAATATGACCCACGCATCACACTTTCCTTGGAATGATCTGGCGCGTTGATGAAATCTGAAGGTTATTACATTGCCAGCGCATTAAATTATGATGTGTCCCCACGTGCGCTTTATTTTAAATTCTGGGCGATTTAGTGTGTGCGTGTGTATGTTTATTATGGTGTATTGCTTAATCTGGAGTGTCTATCTTGATTACCTTGTGTTTGTGTTGACTGATTGGGGGCGTTGGATTGATCCTATGGTTGGTACTGAGTCAAATCATTTGACTGGGAGCACGTGTTCCTTCTATTTTTTTTCTGTTGGATTTCAGTGGATTGGACTTACTTTCCGCACCCCCCATTTAAGCCCATTATCATTTTCAACGTGTTCTAGCTGCTATTTGCACGCCATGCTTATTTTAATTATTTCCTTTTTTTCATTTAATGATTGTTTGGCATTTTAATTTTTAAAAATAGATACTTGCATTAAAAAATTCCCAAAAAATTCATGAATCATATTTATAGTTTTATAAAATTTTCCCAAATTTTATTTTATTTTGACGTCTGAATTAATTATTTTAATAATTTCTTTTTGAATTTGTTTCATTTTGCACACATTGCATTGTAGAATTTATTTCTCATCATCCGTAAAACATTTTGAACTCATTCTTTTTTGCATTGCTTCATCAACATATTGAATGTCATTAAAACATTTTTTCTCTCATTTTTAAAACTTTTTTCATATTGCATTTTAGTCCTCCTCTTTTGCATATTGAGTCAGGTTTCTTGTCTGAACTTTGCATAATTGTTTGGGTGACCTATCTTGGGAATTTTGGCATGAGTTTTGGACATGTTGTTTGCCACTGGTTGAGGTGTTTTGAGTTTTAATTTGGTAATTTTAGAAGATTTTTTGCTAATTATGTGATTGCTCTTTGTTTGAGGTCTTCTTGTATGCACATCTTTGATCATGTCTGACTACTTGTTTGAGAAGGCACTTGTGCCATCATTTAGGTTTGCTTCTTTGACTTCATAATTCATGTTTAGGTCATCCACATTCTGTCTTGGTTGAGTTTCATTTGGTTTATAACCATTTCTCTTTGGATTGTGGCTTGCTTGGGTTTCATTTGTCTTATTGTTGCTTATGCCTGTTTTGTACTAACCTTTCATGCATGGGCAGAGGTAAGTTATTTGAGGGTGTGGATAGTTATCCACGGTCACCCTCAATCTCTCTTTCTCATCTTTATCTCATTTCATTTCCTTTAAGTTTTGGATTCCACTATGTCTGTGATTGAACTGGTTAATGTTTACTTGTGTTTGTTCACGTGATCCCCTTAGGATTCCTAGCTCCACTTAATTTCTGATTAAGCCAGAGGTAGGAGAGACATTAGGCTTTCAATCCTTTGCATGCTAACATTAGGTAGACTTCCCTCCTAAGCCTCACTAACCATAGGTCACCCATGCATGATAACATTAGGACTCTTAGTTTCCCTTTAGAGTTTCCTTTGGGTCTTCTCTCTTCTCATCTCAAAACTTCTTGAAAACACTTAATAAAGATAAAGTGTATTGCGCACGAGCCTTAAGCATGGGGAATGAGAAATGAGGGGCTTCCTCTCATCTTTCTAGAGTGCTTAGCGGGCGTCCTGTCTTGGGACGATTCGTTAAGTATTCGTCCCTGTGCCCTAGACTTTGGTGCAATGCAAGTTATGAACTAACTTAAAAACACTTTTGTCTTAAAAAATACAAACAAACTTCAAACGATTTTTTCCTTCGGGATTTTCAAACTAAAGGCTATTTTTAAAAAGGGCACGTTACTTTCCGTTTTGTCGCAAACAGGCATCGACCCTACCGAGTCTGTCTTTGTTTTCCTTCCCCCGTTTTTGTGCAGCCATAGATGTTAGGACAACTCACCCTTAGAATAGACAACAAGTGTGGATCCCATCGAGTACGATGGACGCGTGGGGTGCTAGCACCTTCCCCCCGCGTAACCGACTCCCGAACCCAGGTTATGGTTGCGATGACCATTCCTTTCCCTCCTCCTCAGGTTTATGTGGTGTTTCCTTTCCCTCTCTTGGGATAAATATACATTGCTGGCGACTCTGTGTTCCGCGCCACTCCCGCGTTTGTACCTGGATGAAAATCCCGGGAGCGACACCAACAAATAGAAAGAGGATAAGTTTATGGAACAGATCGAGAGTTTGAAGATGAAGCTCAAGATGAAGAGATCCTATCAGGGACATTCCAGAAACGAGCAGTCGAAGGTCAACTTAATGAGGCCATAGCTACTATAGAGGAGCTGAAGATACAAGCTGAGGTGAAGAGTCCTAGAAATGAGGGTCCCAACATGGATGGCATTTTCAAAGAAAATGCTTGGGGGTTGCACTGCCGATACCTGAAAGGGATCCTACACAGAAGAGATGTCCTTATTCAAGAGTTGATCCAGATACTGAAGAATCCTGATACCAAGAAGTTGTTCAAAGAAGTACAAGACTGGAGCAAAGAGCATAATGGCTGGGGAGGATTGTCACTTATGGACTTTGATGACATGCCATAATTTATTTTTCTCTTTTATTGTGTTTGGATCACCGACAGGCTTGTTGGTTGGGATCTGTGATCATTGTATTCAGACATCTATCTGTATCTTGGGTTGTAATTGTTGACAAATGATTATCCTCTGGTTTCTTAATATATGAGCAGAAATTCCATTCTATCTTGTTATTAAACTGGAATCAAGGGGTGGATCACCCTGCGAATATTTAAACATGTTCATTTGCATTTGCATATTCATAATCATTGTGCATAACAGGTGTTTGTCTCTGGCTTTCTCATCTTGTTCTTTTCGTCAAATAGGATTGTTGACCAACACATTCACCGGTATTCAACCAGACAGAATCAGAAGAAAGTCGTGGATCAGGCTCGCATGACCCAGTATATGGAGTTGATGCAAGGCGTTGCTCAGGGGCAAGAATAGCTGAGGACCCTTGTCCAACCTTTGGTTGCAAGAGTTGATGAAGACGATGTCCTTCATGGTGGCCTTCATAATGATGACGTTCCTCCAGGCGGAGGTGTTGGGGGTAATGGTATTCTTGTTGGTCCTCCGGGAGGGGGTGTTCATGTCCCTTCTGTTGTCATCCCTCCTGGCGAAGTGGAGAATATTGTGATTCCTTCTATAGTGGGAGGAGGAAATAGTGTCTGTGCAGTACATGGTCATCCCTTTGATGACCAACAGGATGATATATTTTCCATGTCGGGGGGGATACTGGCGCCCAGATTGATAACGATCAGAGATTCAGGATGATTGAAGAGCAATTGAAAGGGGTTGTGAATCAGAATTCCTTGGGTATAGATTTGGATGATTTGGGACTGGTCCCCGGTGTCAGAATTCCGCACAAGTTTCAGGTTCCTACTTTCTAGAAATATAATGGTGTTACCAGCCCAAAGATTCACGTCTGGGCTTAGGCAAGGAAAATGGTTGCATACTCTAATGACGAAAAGTTATTGATGCATTTCTTCCAAGATAGCCTGTCTGGGGCATCTTTAGAGTGGTACATGCAGTTAGACAGGTGTCACGTTCGCAACTGGAGAGAATTGGTAGAGGCTTTTGTTAAGCACTATCAGTATAACACTGATATGGCTCCTAACAGGACACAGCTGCAGAACATGTCACAGAAGAACAATGAGAGTTTCAAGGAATACGCCCAGAGGTGGCGGGAATTGGTAGCAAGGATACAACCTCCCATGTTAGAGCGGGAGATGATAAGTATGTTTATGGCTACCCTGCAGGGTCATTATTATGAAAAGCTGGTACCTTGCATGCCCGAAAAGTTTACCGATCTGATCTTAGTTGGGGAGATGGTGGAAAGCGGGATTAAAGCTGGAAAGATATTGGGCAGTGATGGGTCCTCCTCTGAAGGAGGAAAGAAGCCGTATGTAAACTACAAGTAAAAAGAAGGAGATGCAAATTTTGTTTCATCATACCGTGGTAAGGGAAAACATCGTCAAAATTTCAATCAGCAGGTTGCCTCGGTAACTATTCCTGCAGCACTTCCACAACTAGCACACCTCTGCAGAAAAATTAGGCTCCTCGCGGACAACAGTACAAGCCTAAACAGAATAGGCATTTTGACACTCCACCTCTGCCTTACTCCCAATTATTTCAACATTTGCTACTGTTACAATTGATTCAAAAGAGGACTTTGGCTCCCATTACCGGCAATCCACCTCCCGGTTACGACACCAATGCCCACTGTGAATTTCATTATGGGGCGCCCGGACACCATATTGAGGACTGTAAAGCTTTTAAGCATAAGGTCCAAGATTTGGTAGACTCCAAAGCAATCAATTTCTCCAATGACGTGCCAAATGTAAACTGGAACCCAATGCTAGATCACAGTGGGCCAAGGGTTAATGTGATTATTGAAGACGATGAATCCTTGGATTTGGTTTTAGATGTGAACGAATTGAAGACTCCTTTGTTTGTGGTGAAGGAAAGGTTACTGAAGGGAGAGGTGTTCCCTGGTTGTGATGAGGGCTGTTTTGAATGTGGGTTTCAATCAAACGGTTGTGATTTGTTGAGATCAGGTATTCAGAGACTGATTAGTGAAGAACAGTTACAGTTTGACAGGTGTGATAAGCAGAGAAAAACTACTGACAAAGAGAATGATGTTTCCACTATTACAATCCCTTTCAAGATGATAACTATATCAGCAACGGCAAGACCAGTGCCAGTCATCATTACATTTCCTGGGCATGTCTCGTATGAAAGTACCAAAGCCGTCCCGTGGAACTATGGGGCTGAGGTATTTGTTGATGGAAAGAAACAAGAATTGGTAGGAACCTCGGCTGTGAGCTCAGAGAATGACAATACTATTGACGCATGGGCTATCACCGGAAGTGGCAGAGTCTTCATTCCGTCAGATAATCAGGTTGGCAGTTCCAAGCAGGATAAAGGGAAACAAGTGATGGATGATTCTGTACAGATGCAGGTCGTGAATGATTCTGCAACAAAACAAGTTGACAACTCCTTCTTAGAAATGTGGAAGAGTTTATGAGATTAATCAGGAAAAGTGATTACAAAATTGTTGGTCACTTGCATCAGACGCCATCCAAAATATCCATCATGTCTCTGCTGTTGTGCTCCGAGGCGCACCGGAATGCATTGCTGAAGGTTTTAAACACAGCCTATGTACCTCAAGAAATATCCGTTAATCAGCTATAAGGGGTTGTGGCTCACGTAAATGCTGGTAATGGTTTGGGTTTCACCAATTTAGATTTGACTCCAGCTGGGAGGAATCACAACAATGCTCTACATATTTCAGTGGAATGCCGAGGCTCCTTAATGTCACATGTGCTAGTTGATACTGGGTCATCCCTAAATGTACTGCCAAAGAAGGCTCTGATAAAGTTAGATACTCGTGGGCTGATTTGCATGCCGAGTGACTTGGTGGTGCGTGCTTTTGATGGTTCTAAAAGGTCTGTTTTTGGAGAAATTGTATTGCCGATCAAGGTTGGTCTTGAAATTTTTGAAGCCACTTTCTACATCATGGACATTCAGCCTGCCTATAGTTGTTTATTGGGTCGTCCGTGGATTCACAGTGCTGGGGAAGTAACGTCCACGTTGCATCAAAAGCTGAAATACATGCTGGATGGCCACATTGTGACAGTCTGTGGTGAGGAAAACATCATGGTGAGTCACCTATCAACCTTAAAGTATATGGAGGTAGATGGTGAGATACATGAGACTCTGTGCCAAGCCTTTGAAGCTGTGAAAATTCTTGAGGAACCTCCAAGAGTGGTCACTACGCCTGAGGTGGTAAATCAGCCGGAAGTTTTGATGTCTTCTTTCAAAGATGCACGCGCTGTTGTTAAAACTGGTAGTTCCCAGAAGTGGGGCCAGGTCATTGACGTTCAGATAAAGCAGAATACTTATGGACTGGGGTATAAGCCACCCCGACGAGCACAAGAGCCACCCAAGTATGCTGGTCCGATTCAATTCACAAGTGCTGGTGTTTTCTTTAATCGAATTAATGCCATTGATGATGAGGGGGATAGTGATTGTGATATGGATGAGTGGATCCGCCCCTGTACTCCAGGTTAAAGTCTATTCAATTGGTCGTCTGAGAAAGTCATCCAAGTGACCCGTCAAGAGTAATTGCCTTTGTTTTCCGCTTATGTTAAATCCTACGTTCTGCCCAAGACGTAGTGATACTTGTCTGTAGGGCTTTGATGTTTTTGTTTGCTACTTTTTCATTAATAAAGGACGTTTTCGCACTCAAATGTTTTGATCCCTGTTTTTCTGTTTTTACTTTTTGTATTAACTCATATCAAAATAGCAATGTGTTTTCTTGTTTGTTGCATTCATAACAGACATATATCATCAATCATGCAGGTTTCTTTATTCAGATGCCACCAATAATGATTCAGCTATGGCTCGGTATGACTTCGACAATCTTATCTATCAGGCTGAAGAAGAGACTGACGAAGATTGTGACTTACCTGAAGAATTGGCCAGACTGCTGAAATAGGAGGAAATGGTCATTCTACCTCATCAGGAGGAAATTGAGACTGTTAATCTAGGAATCGAGGACGCGAAAAAGGAAGTAAGGATTGGGGCTGCTTTGGAAGACACTGTCAAGGGAAGATTGATTGAGATGCTTCGAGAGTATGTAGATATCTTCGCCTGGTCTTACCAAGACATGCCTGGGCTTGACACTGATATTATGGTACACCGGCTGCCACTCAAAGAAGGTTGTACTCCGGTTAAGCAGAAACTGAGAAGGACGAAACCGGATATGGCTGTCAAAATCAAGGAAGAGGTTCAAAAATAGTTGGATGCCGAATTTCTTGCTTTGACGAATTATCCTCCGTGGGTTGCTAATATTGTGCCTGTACCTAAGAAGGATGGAAACGCCAGGATGTGTGTTGACTACAGAGATTTGAATAGAGCAAGCCCGAAAGATGATTTCCCGCTCCCCCACATTGACGTGTTAGTGGACAACACTGCTCAATACTCTGTATTTTCCTTCATGGATGGCTTCTTTGGGTATAACCAAATCAAAATGGCCCTAGAGGACATGGAGAAGACGACGTTCATAACACCGTGGGGAACGTTTTGCTACAAGGTAATGCCCTTTGGATTGAAAAATGCTGGGGCAACCTATCAGCGGGCCATGGTGACTCTCTTTCATGATATGATTCACAAAGAGATCGAGGTCTATGTTGATGACATGATTGCGAAGTCACAAACGGAGGAAGAACATCTGGAAAATCTTCAGAAGTTATTTGAAAGGTTGAGGAAATTCAAGCTGAGGTTGAATCCGAACAAGTGCACCTTCGGGGTGAGATCTGGAAAATTGCTGGGGTTCATTGTTAGTGAAAGAGGTATCGAGGTTGATCTTGCTAAAGTAAAAGCCATACAAGAGATGCCTGAACCAAGAATAGAAAAAGAGGTTCGTGGTTTTTTAGGGAGGTTGAACTACATTGCTAGATTCATCTCTTATCTCACAGCCACGTGTGAACCAATATTCAAATTGTTAAGAAAAGATCAAGAGGTCAGGTGGAATGAAAATTGTCAAAAGGCATTTGAAAAGATAAAAGAATATTTGCAGGAGCCTCCGGTCCTCATGCCGCCAGTGCCAGGAAGGCCATTGATTATGTATCTTACGGTTCTTGAGAACTCAATGGGGTGTGTGCTCGGTCAACACGACGAGTCAGGTAGAAAAGAGCATGCCATCTACTACCTGAGTAAAAAGTTCATTGATTTTGAGTCAAGGTACTCTATGCTGGAAAAAACATGTTGTGCACTCACTTGGGCAGCTAAGCGTTTGAGCCAGTATATGTTAAACCACACAACCCTGTTGATTTCGAAGATGGATCCGATCAAGTATGTGTTTGAGAAGCATACTCTTTCTGGGAGAATAGCCCGTTGGCAGATGGTTTTGACCGAATACGATATTCAATATGTTTCCCAAAAAGCCATTAAGGGAAGTTTTTTGTCAGAATATCTTGTTGAACAACCGATCAAGGATTATCAACCGATGAAGTTTGAATTTCCAGATGAACATATTATGTTTTTGAAGATGAAGGATTGCGATGAGCCTTTGCCTGACGAAGGACACGACATTGGATTTCAATGGAAGTTAGTCTTTGATGGAGCCGTCAACTCATATGGTAACGGAATCGGGGTAATCATTACAACTCCAAGGGGTTCTCATATACCCTTCACTGCCCGGTTAGCGTTCATATGCACCAACAATGAGGCAGAGTATGAAGCATGCATCATGGGGTTAGAAGAAGCGATTGATTTGAGAATCAAGAACCTCGATGTTTATGGTGATTCTGCGTTGGTGGTTAATCAGATTAAAGGAGAATGGGAAACTCGTCAGGCAAATCTGGTGCCTTATAACAACTATGCCAGAAGGTTGTTACCGTACTTTGATAGGGTTGAATTACATCATACACCCCGGTTGGAAAATCAGATGGCAGATGCGTTGGCAACTTTATCTTTGATGTATCAGGTGAATCGTTGGAATGAAACTCCCTCAATCTGAATCATGCATCTAGATAGACCAGCTTTTGTATTTGCAGTTGAAGACGTATCAGATGGCAAACCTTGGTATCATGACATCAAGTGTTTTCTCAAGAGTCAAGAGTACCCAGCTGGGGCATCCGCCAAGGATAAGAAAACTCTGAGGAGGTTAGCGGGTAATTTCTTTTTGAATGAAGATGACGTACTGTACAAGAGGAACTTTAACATGGTCTTGCTACGCTGTGTTGATGAACATGAGGCAATCCTGTTGATGGAAGAAGTTCATGAAGGTTCTTTCGGCACCCATGCCAATGGGCATGCTATGGCTAGAAAGTTATTGAGGGCAGGGTATTACTGGATGACTATGGAGTCCGATTGTTTTAAATACGCCAGAAAGTGCCATAAATGCCATATTTATGCTGATAAGGTGCACGTACCACCTACTCCTCTGAATGTATTATCATCTCCTTGGCCGTTTGCCATGTGGGGCATTTATATGATAGGAAAGATCGAGCCGACTGCTGCCAATGGGCATCGTTTCATTCTGGTTGCCATTTATTACTTCACGAAGTGGTTGGAAGTAGACTGGTATGCCAACGTCACCAAGCAAGTGGTAGCCCAGTTTATAAAGAAGGATTTCATCTGTCGTTATGGGGTCCCAGAGAGAATCATTACTAATAATGGTTCAAATTTGAACAATAAGATGATGAAGGAGCTATGTCAGAGCTTTAAGATTGAGCATCACAATTCTTCTCCCTATCGTCCGAAGATGAATGGGGCTGTTGAGGCAGCAAATAAGAATATCAAGAAGATTGTGCAGAAAATGGTGGTAACGTATAAAGACTGGCATGAGATGTTGCCTTATGCTTTGTACGGTTATCGTACTTCGGTGCGTACATCAACTGGGGCAACTCCTTTCTGACTGGTATATGGTATGGAGGCAGTCCTACCATTAGAGGTGGAGATTCCTTCTTTGAGAATTCTGGCAGATGTGAAGCTCGATGAAGCTGAGTGGGTGCGTTCCCGGTTGAATCAGCTAAACCTTATCGAGGAAAAGAGATTGGCATCCATCGCACATGGCCGGTTGTATCAGAGTAGGATGAAGAAAGCCTTTGATTAGAAAGTGCGTCCTCGGTGTTTTCAGACAGGCGAGTTGGTTTTGAAAAGGATCCTTCCTCCTCAGATAGATCACAGGAGCAAATGGACTCCAAACTACGAAGGGCCATATGTAGTAAGAAAAGTTTTCTCCGGTGGAGCCTTATTACTTTCAACTATGTATGGCGAAGATTTTACGTCCCCTGTGAACGCAGACGCAGTCAAAAAATACTTCGCATAAAAGAGACCCGCTGGACATAAAAAGAAGATCCAGGCAAAAAAGGGCATCCCGACGAACCATAAAAAGAGAAGGTTTAGGCAAAAATTAGGGATAAAAAGTTAAAAGAGAAGAATAAAACCCGCAAAGTTGAAAACCTGAAAAGGAAACTTTGGCAAAAATGGGTATCCCGGTGGATTGAAAACCCGAAAAGGGTGATCCAGGCAAAAGTTAGGGATTTGAAAGCTAGAGGTTGCGGTCTGCGTTCGATCTGTAAGCACTTTTAACACTTGGGAATTTCGAAGGAAAGGAATCAGTCCAGTCAGTCTCTTCGAAGGTCAAAGCATCTGTGGATAAGCAAGGCATATGAGTCATAGCTGAACTGAATCATGGTGGATATCTGTTCCCACATTGCCGACATGTGTATTTTCTTTTTACTTTTGCGCAATTACCTCTTTTCAGGAATTGCTTCCGGTTGTAAATGCCTATTTACAGGCCAACTCAATCAATAAAATTTTCATTTCACTCAAAAAGCTTTCCATTTCTATTTTTACTTTTACTGTTTTGTTTGTGAAAACGTCCGATATTTTGATAAACATTGCATGTGAAAACGTTAAGCTTTGCGGAGCATAATGGAAAACAATGGAAATTTCTTAGGCAACGGACATTGTGGATGGTAATCGAGGTAGCCATTTTTGCATACGAAATATTCTGTTGTTATGTGTTTGCAGGGTAACAAAATTGTTTTCCCCAGAAGAATTACTCTCCCCAGCACTGAAAGTACAACATCCTCAGCAAAATTATTCTTCCCCAGCAAGAGTACAGAGGATTGTGTCCCCAGCCGAAGTCATGGTTGGTTTATTATTACCCAGCGAGCAGTCAGAAGTGGATTGCTCCAAGGTGGATATTGTTGTATCGCCAACAGGAGATATGCTGGATGTCTCTGGTAAAGACTTTATTTTCCCCACAGAGTCTGGTACTCACTTTCCTCAACAGGGCAGGAAGTGTAATTCTGTCAGTAACGACACGCTATAACCCCTAGCAGGGTAAATTCTTTCCTCCAACAGTGGGTTAAGCTCAATGATATCTCTCGGCAGGTTTCGTTGACTCTCCTCCCCAGCAGAATTATTCTCCCTAGCATTGAGGTTTCAACATCCTCATCAGACTGTCACTCTCCCCAGTCAGAGTACAAAAGATTGTTCCCCAGCCAGCATTTAAAGTGGATTGCTTTAGGATGGATGTTGTTTTGTTACCACAGGAGATTTATGGAACGTATTCCCGAGACAAAGATGTTGTCTTCCCCGCAGAGTATTGGTGTCTACTCCCCTCGGCCAGTCAAGAAACGTGTTTTCACCAGCAACAGCAGGATAAGGGTGAAGTCATTTCCCCAGCAGCGGGTTCAGCTCAATGGTGTCCCCGGTAGGACTAGTATTTGTAATTTATCTCCCCAAGCCGAGTTTGGTGGTAATCCTTGTAGCGGTTTGTTCAACGATGATTGACGTCGCCAACAGGTTTTAAGTCCAAGTGATATTTGGCACTCTTCCGATTCAGGTCCTGGTTCCCTTTTTCAAAGAGTTATATATAATCCCCAGCAGAGTGGATTTTCTTTTGGATTTTATCTCCAGCAGAAGTTGTTGATCAAAGGAGTTGTTCAATGTGATCCTTCTCAGTAGAGTTCTTGGACTCAGAGGACAATTTATTTTGTCATCCCCGGTGGAGTTGCCTTCGTTTTCAGCATTTATTTTGCTGGAGAGTTTCTTTTTGCATTGCATAAGCATCGTTTGCATGGCATCCTCCCAAACGCGTAGCATTTCCATTTCGTATGGAGCATTACGCCATAGAAAAATTCAAACATATGCATTTGAAGCATAAGCCAGGTTTGATACTTTCTTTGTCAGTTCTTTTCCTAGGTAGAGAAGGCATAACTCTGGAGATTTTGTTTTACTTTATCCCCAGTGAGATCTCTAGTGGATTCGTCCTTCATATTGTTGTAAGTTTTAGTACACCCCTGCAGAGTTGTCTGTTTAGACTTCTCTTTTCCCCAACTTTGATTCCAGATAAATTCGAGGGTCGTAAAATTGTTGCTTTTACCCTTAGCTGTCCTGTTATCCCCAGCAAAGTCCACATTCGGTCGGTCTTCCTTTTCGAGTTCTTCTTCGGCCGTCCTCGTATTATTTTGTTGGGTAGAGCGCCTTTGGTCACTCTTCCTTTTCGAGTTCGTCTTCGGCCATCCTCGTATTATTTTGTTGGGTAGAGCGCCTTCGGCCGGTCTTTCTTTTCGAGTTCGTCTTCGGCCGTCCTTGTATTATTTTGTCGGGTAGAGCGCCTTTGGTCGGTCTTCCTTTTCGAGTTCGTCTTCGGCCGTCCTTGTATTATTTTTTTGGGTAGAGCGCCTTCGGTCGGTCTTCCTTTTCGAGTTCTTCTTCGGCTGTCCTCATATTATTTTGTTGGGTGGAGCACCTTGGGTCGGTCTTCCTTTTCGAGTTCGTCTTCGACCGTCCTCGTATTCTTTTGTTAGGTAGAGCGCCTTCGGTCGGTCTTCCTTTTCGAGTTCTCCTTCGGTCATCCTCGTATTATTTTGTTGGTTAGTTCGCCTTCGGCTGGCGAATACTCCATTTCATTATCCCCACAGTCTGCAAATTTCAGGGTTCTTTTGGTATTCAATCTCCGTGTATCCTTGAATGTATGAAAGCCGTTGCTATCACACCTTTAGCACTAACTGGCTTATGTTTCATTTCATTCTTGCATTATCATCTTTGCATATCATTGGTTCTTAGCATGGGATCAAGGTATATGAGCTAACTCAAGAGAAAAAGATGTTTTCCAGAGCTTCAAGTAAAAGTTCATGTGTGTTATCCAAGACACCAAGAGGAGAGATAGTCTCAATGTCATCATTACTTGAGCCACAAAGGAGCCTTGTACCTCAAGGTATCATATTGGTCCATCACCTCATCATATGATCAAGCTTGACAAGAAATTTCAAGTGAATCACATTCTCCTAACCAATGCAAAATTAGGGTTTTGGTGAAAAGTCAGTGCAAGTGTGTTTTTGAGCCAAGCCTTGATCTCAATGTTTTCTATATGCTCTCAATTGTCTAAGGAGGGAGTATTGTCCATTGGTTTATTTCAGAAGATCTTCAATTGATCAATTGGTGGAGAATCAATCAGATTGGGGGAAAGTCAACTATGCAGAGGAAAAAGTCAACTCCTGACTTTTTGAGGTCAAATTCATGTTCATCATCTCAAATATGTCCATTGATGAAGATTTGATCAAGAAATGTCAAGAGATTCCCAAGAAATCAAGAGATGTAAAAAGTTGCTAAAAATAGAAACTAGGGTTTCTAAATTTAGTCAGTGTTGGCAAGCTGAACCACCAACTTTGAGGCTAGCTTTCTCCATGATACAAGCTCCAAATTGAAAAATTCCAAGGCCCAAATTAAAGTTCACATCCTAAGCTTCAAAACCATAGTAAGAACATCCCATTTGGATCAAAATTGAGAAAGATATGATTGTTCAAAGTTGGAGATTTTCAAGGCATTTTGGGCCAGCCAAGTAGGTCATGGGCGAGCCAGCTCGGCGTATTTTAAACAAACACCTTATGTGCATGCAGTGTCCAATTTCCAAGGCCAATTACTTTATGATGGAGGCTTCAAATCAAAAAATGCTCAACATCAAACTTGTTCCTCTCAATCCCCTCTACAATAATGGTGTTGGATGTTTTTTTATATGATCAATCTATTGAGAGATATAGTAAGCTAAAGTCAGGTGCATCACATGGTCATTCCATACGCCCATGGGTTGGGCACGAGCAAAGTCAATTTGGCCAGCCAATTCAGTTGTGACCAAACACTTTCATGAGCATTTTTAGGCATCTTAAAGGCTTCTATTGTGATTGTTCTTAACACCAACACTGCTATCCACCACAAGATCTTTCCATAGCCTCCATTATCAATCATTTTCATCCATTTATCATTGAGATAATTCCCTCCAAAGACCCTCACTTGAACTTAGTGCTCGTGTTACAAATTGGTGGCATTGTGCTGCATTCCATTTGCTTCTTACATTCAGCCATACACACATCATACATTACCATTTAAAGCCAAACAAAACCCTTCCCACACATACACACTCATGCACCTTATACTTCATTTGGCCAAACAAAAGAGAAAGAAAACTTGGTGAATAAGTTGTTGTTGCTGCAAGCTCATTCATACCATCATCACCTCTCATTTCACCTTCATTCTACTCATTCCACCTTCTAACTTAACTCAACCATGGTTCTATCTGTAAACCACAACAGTTAGATTCTAACCTCAGATATAAATCAAATCCTAACTGAATTTCAACTTCACTTTTCATTCTCACCATTTTCACACTCCCTCTCTTTCAAATCCAAAACCAAAACCTCTCTTTCTCTTGAAACTTCTCTGCAACTCCTTCACTATTCTGCTTCATTCTTCATTCGTAGTTCTCTATGAAAGATTGAAGAAATATAGGATTGTTGCATATTTATCTTCAAGGATTGATTTACATCTTTTTCTACTGAGTTTTTGAGAGATTCGAAGCTTCTCCATAGCCTTTATTTGGCCAGTAAGAATCTCCAAAAATCAAGGAACCTCATCTCTGGTTTTCTTTTGTCCAAAGCTTCATCAAACACAGGTTTCCTTCTCAAACATTATTGCATTTATTTTGTGTATTTAAGCTTACTTTTGTGTGTTTTGAAGCTCAATAAGAGCAATGTAACCTCTGGCTAGTTGATAGGCACCATAGGTGTGTAGTTGCAGAAGTTAGGGCAAACTTTAAGTCTTCGATTTGCTTTGTACATGCTTCATTTGTGAATTCTGAGACTAGATTTGAGATCTACATGGTGAGAGGAATAATTTGGTATGAGATTTGTCTATTTCTGGTAGCTTTGAGTGGAGGCCACGGCGGAGGCCAGCCGGAGAAGACGACCGGAGTCTTCTCCGGCCACCTGAGAATGCATCCTAGCATGAACCCTAATAATTCCTCAGTTTTAATCCTGGCCTTCCATTTCCTTTGATCCAACGCGTGAGATTGAGACGACACATTAATGAGGCCACATCCCTTGCACATGCTTCATTCTGATCTTATTTTGAGATAATTGATTCCGCGTGGGCATTCCATCATTACTTAGCATGCACATTCCATCTCATCCATTTGATTTGAGTACTTATCTGATCATCGTTAGTGGACCTCATCCAATGGTCCAGGTTGAGTCAACAAGTTGACTGCCTCACACCATATGCACTCTCAGACACCCACGCGTGTGGGCTAGGTCTTCATTTGTTACTTACACCCCTCCTTTAAGCCCAATGCATATTTTGAACTGTGTTTTACTCTCGTTGCACCCCCTGCTCTATTTCTCTTTGTTTTTTTATTTCTTTTCATACATGAATAAAAACATTTTATTAAAAATACTTGTGCATCCTTAAATATTCCAAAATAATTCATGGATCATCCTCACAAATTTAAATAATTTTTGACATTTTTATTTTCCATTTTTGGTTTATTTTACTTTTTTTTTATAAACTTTCCTTGGTGATGCATTTCATTTGAATTTCTCTCTTGATACATGTTGCATTGATGAATTGTTTGAGGTACTTATGAGTTGACTTTGCACATTAAAATTGATACATGCTTGTATGACATGTTGAGGCACTTCATGCTTTTTTTGTCGGGTTTTAAGTGCATTTTTTATTGATGGTTGAATGTCATGTTTGTGCATAGTTCTTGTGTTACTTGTGTGAACTTGTGAAGCATGTTTGAGTATGATCCTTAATGAACTTTGATCCATTCTTTTGAGACATGTTCAGTTGCTATTTGCACTTTAATATACTTGCATCTTTCTTTTTTTCTTGTCCTTTTAACATGTTCTTTGGGAATTCATAAGTGCATCTTTGTTTATGTGAATGTTAGAGCACTTGTGCTAGGGTTTTGAGGTGCATTATATGCAATCCTATTTGGTACTTGTTGAGATACTTTGAGATCATGTTGTGTGTATATTATAGGTCCTCGTTCTCATATTATAGGTCATTCATTAACCATTATATATGCATTGAACATACTTGTTTACACTTGCATTGTACTATGAACTTGTATATTGATTCTTGTCCTTCTTTGATCACTTGTTTGCATTGATGTGCATATGACCTTGAGTTTACATTTAAAACTTGTTCACATTCTGTTTCTAATCATTCTCAATCATATAACATGGCTTCTAATCGCATCTTGCATACTTCCTATGTTCATAAACATTTGAATACTTGTTTGACATTACTTGTACATGTTTGCTTCTACTCTTGAACTTGCCCCAACATGAGATGCGTGTGAACTTTGTATGTTTATTCTTGCATTATAAATGTAATCCCAAATACCACATGCTACTGATTTGCATTCATTTCCATGTATGATCATCTTGCATCTTCATTCTTTGACTTGCATTACAAGTATGCTTCATTGTTTGAGCTTAAGTGGTTTTCACTTCTTCTTGCTTCATCTTCTCAATGCTTGCATTCATAATTCATATGCCATCTCAATGACCTTCCCATACATTCATAAATGTCATTCAATTCTGACTTTAACGTTTGTACAAGCATTTATTCATATAAATGAATCATATACGTTCATCTTGCATAGTTAGTGCATAACTTGCATTTGTATGATCATTTGATGCATAGTTTGGCATTATTTGTTTTCAATGGGCATGTTAACCTTAGTAGGATACCTTGACCTATACCTACTGCCCTTGGGTGATTCTTAACCCTTAGGACTCTTTCCTTTTAGTTCAAACCTTGTTTACTTCTTCGGTGGTTTTCTTAGGCTAAGTAGGACTTGTTTGTCTTTTTTCTATCACTTGTATTCAATACTTGTGCTTATTTTGTGCTAACCTTTTATGTAGGGGAAGAGGTATGACACATGAGTATGTGGATGCTTATCCATGCTAATTCTTCCTTTCATCACTCATTTCTTTTACTTCCCTTTCTCTTTTGTGTGTGGATTACATGATATAATGCTTGTTTGAACAACTTTCTCACACCCCTTTGGGATCTTAGCTTAACCTTAATTTTGGATTAAGGTAAGGTAAGATAAGCATTAGGTAGTGCAATCCCTACTTGTCCTTTAGGTAGATTCTTTTATTCATTCAACTATAGGGCCATCTTTGCTCGATAACATTAGGATAGAATTCTCGTAGCATTTTCTTTCTGACTTGAGTCCTCTCTTCTCATCTCTTAACATTTCTAAAACACTTAATAAATATAACATATATTGCGCTCGAGCATTAAGTGTAGGAAATGGAGAACGAGGGGTCTCCCCTCCTCTTCTAGAGTGTTTAGCATACGTCCCATTTGGGGGCGACCATGCGACCCACTCATTCCCGCATGGAAGACTTTGGTGCAATGTAAGTTACGAACTAACTTCAATCCATTTATGTCTAAAAAACAAAAAACCAAATTCAAACCTTTTTATCCTTCGATATTGTTGAGTTTCAAACCATTTTCAGAAAAGAGCACGTTATTTTCCGTTTTGTCGCAAACAGGCACGATCCTAACTGCCGGACGCGAACTTAACGTCGCTCATAAAAAACACTAAGACCTCGTAGGTCGAACTACGACTGCTCTGATTTCCATTCTCTGGTTAGATTGAGGATACGTAGGCACAAGATGACGATGTCTTGGCAAGCAACCTCCCTCCATAGTTTTCTGAACTACGTTGACTCTGACTTTCCCATTGCACGAGGGAATACTAGGCCTAGGACGGCAATGTCCTATCGAGTCTCCTTTTTTCTCTTTCCCCCGTTCCATTTTTGTTCAGCCGTAGACTTTAGGATAACTCACCCTTTGATTAGACAACAAGCGTGGATCCCATCGAGTACGATGGACGCGTAGGGGTGCTAATACCTTCCCCTCGCGTAACCGACTCCCGAACCCGGACTATGGTTGCGATGACCATGTATTTTCCCTTTTCAGGTTTTCTTCGATCTTTTCCTTTCCCTTCATCGGGATAAATAATGTTCAGTGGCGACTCTTCTATTCTAGTTTTCTCGCCGGTTGTTTTTCACAGGCTGCGACATTCGGGATCTCAATAATCCCTAACATAAGATAGCCTCCTCTTAGGCTTTGTATAATGATATTTCCTCAGCAAAGTTAGCCTCCTCTTGGGCTTTGTACAAATGATTCTCCCCAGCGGAGCTAACCTTTTCAGACTCTCTTGTTGAGTCCACCAACTTTTCAGACTTTGTTGTTGAGTCAATCACTTTTCAGACTCTCTTGTTGAGTCAATCAACTTTCCAAACTCTCTTGTTGAGTCAATCAACTTTCCAGACTCTCTTGTTGAGTCAATCACCTTTTAGCACTCTCTCGTTGAGTCCACCCTTTTAGCCTCAATCTTGGGCTTTGTACAAGACATAAATCTTCAAAACTTTCTCTTTAGCCTGGGACACACATCCTCCCCAGCGGAGTCAATTCCTCTCAGCCTACCTTTAGGCTTTGAAAAATAATTTCCTAAGCAAAGTCAAACTTATCTTCGCCTCAATCTTGGGCTTTATACAAGACAGATAATACTCTCCCGCAGAGTCAAATTTCATTTCAGCGTTAATCTTGGGTTTTGTACAAGACACATAAAATATCCTCAGTTGAGTCAGTCAATCATCTTTTAGCCTCAATCTTGGGCTTTGTACAAGACAGATACAAACCTCCCCGGCGGAGTCAAAAATCCCTTTTTTAGCCTCAATCTTGGGCGTTGTACAAGACAGACAGAACATTTTCCCTGGAAAAGTCAAACTTTTAGCCTCCTCTTAGGCTTCGTATAATGATATCCCCCAAAGAGTCAGTCTCTTTTTAGCCTCAATCTTGGGCTTTGTACAAGACAGATAAAACACTCTCTTGTTGAGTCGGTCATTCCCAGCCTCCTCATAGGCTTTGTATAAGGACTTCCCTAGTGGAGTCAATCAACCTCTTAGCTTCAACCTTGGGCTTTGATCAATGCACACAAAAATTAACAATCCCCTCAGTGGAAGCCTAATCCCTCTTTATGGATGACAAATTCTCTCTCAGTCAGACCTTTTTGCTTCAATCTTGGGCTTTGAACAAGACACAAATAAACCTGTTTAGATTCAATCTTGGGCTTTGAACAAGACACCAAAACATCATTTTCCTCGCTTAGAATAGGAGGAACTACGATTGCTCTGATTTCTCTGTTTCATTTAAACGGGAATACGTAGGCATAAGATTGTGAAATCTTAGCGAGCACACTAAACAAAAACTCTAGGTCCAGTACCTTCATACCAATCAAGACTTAGGTCTAGTACCTTACCAAAAACAATCGGGAATAACATGAACATCAACAAAAACTTACCCACTCTCTCATATTTCCCAAGAAACTTTCCCAACCCATTAACGGATAAACACCTTCAAGTATAAAGCGAAACCTAAAGCTAATATCCTGAGGATAACCACATATAGGATGGGTAATTGACAACTCCCCATTGTATAACCTGACCGCCGGAGCCCCCAATCTCTTTTAAGCATTTGTTCAGTTAAACATTCGCGTGCAAAGTTAGTTTTAGATAGCTTCCCTTTCCCTTCCAGCTTCACGGGATAAATAAGAAATCAGAAAGTAGCACCCACTCCTCCTCATTGCGGTGAGAAAAACCCAGTGATAAGGTGATCGCTTCACCGACAAAAATCACTCGCTACAGTAAAATGGTGACTCTGCTAGGGAGTCCTTAGAATGATCATTGGGGTATCGTCCCAATTTTCCACAGTAAAATGGCGACTCTCCCGGGGAGTCATTTTGTTTGTATAGGCTTATAGACTAGAATTCTTAAGAGGTATAGGATGTTAGTTTTAGGAATATATATATATATATATATATCGCTTTTCCTAATTGATATCCGTGTTTATTTTTTTGCTAATGGGACTGCAGGTGATGCCGCATCTGGAAAGTTTGAGTGACACCTAAGATAAGTGATGGCACTAGACGGGTAATCTTACAGGGAGTGACTCCCAAATAAGAGATCCCGGTCGACCATCGAATCAGTGGATAGACCCTTTGCGGATCAATGGCTATACGACTTCAGTTGTTGAAAGCAGATTGTTCGATTGTGGTATTCTATGAAACTGAGGATTTAGTAGGCTAAGACCATGTTACTATTTTGTAGTGCGGAAGCTATCGGAAATAGTTGTCACACGATACTACCCTCATTTGAGATTACTCTAAGATACATCAGCTCGCTCGGGTGAACCAGCCTGCTGTTGTTATCCCAAAAGGGGTCAATAATTTTGAGGACAGGTACAAAAAATCACCAGTATAACCTTTGGGGATGGGTAGAGCCATAACTTCATGACACTGAACCTTTGACCCCATGTTTTTTCTATGTTTTTGTGTGTTGCATCCAGGCATTCATTTCATTAAAAAACTTTAAACAAAGAAAAATTTTCTCTTCTAGTCTCTCTTTTTCAAATTAAACTAATACAATGATTGCAAATGTTAGAGAAAAAAGATTGTGTTATGGATTTCGATAGAAGGAAGACTCACAAGTACACCTTCAAGGTTCCAAAACTAGAGGATTTGAGAGGGTTGGAAAGGATGATCACCAACCCTGATGCTTTTAGAGCTAAGTATGGAGGACTGCTGTCTATGTTAAGGGTCCATGTAATTGAGGGAATCCTGTCTACTCTGATTCAGTTCTACGATCCGGTCTACACTGACATCGATTGGTACAATCGAATCTATGACGGGATATGAATCATTGACCGTTGTGGAAATTTCCCTAACCTACCCCTCATAGGAATTAAAGGAGGAATCAATTATCATCCAATTTTAGTTCGTCGTCAATTTGGATACCCGATGAGACATGTCCCTCGTAATGTTCATCTGGAAGGTTTTTTTTCAAGGAAGGAGAAAATGACAGGGCACTAAAGACAATAATAGTGCATGCCTGGAAACATGTTCACAGGAAAGGAAGAAAATCTCTAGGAAAACTAGACTGTGTCTCTGTGGAACCTTATCTCCACTGGGTACAAACTAGAGCTCTCAAGCTGAGGATGCCTTACCCTTGTCAAGAAGTTCTTCCGTTAACGTAATCTGTCCTTTATTTTATGTCTGATACGGAAAAGCTTTAGGTTACTCTCAACAAAGTTCAACAAGAGAATAGGTCTTGGAAGAACAAGTACCGTATTCTCAACATGGAGTGTAACAAAATACAACAACCGTTAAAAGAAAAAGACGCTCTGATCGAGATTTTAGAGCAATATGCTGTTGAAAATCAGGAAGACCAAAGGAATTTGCTCGCTCCTTTCACTTGGCAAAGGAATGACAACCCGACAACGGCTGAAGAGCCCCGGTCAAAGAAAAGGAAAATACTGGAACCAACACTTTAGCCCTCCTCAGAGAGGACTCAGGGTCCATAAGTCTAGACTTTTCCTTTTACAGCACTTTGTAAATTACTGTATTTCCATTTCCGCAATCTTTGAATTCAAAAAAATGGGGTTTCCCCATTGTATGATATTTGCAATCCAATTGTCGAAGTTTCTTTTGATTAAAAAAAAATATAATTAATATAATCATTGCATATCATTAATCATTCTCGCATAACGCATTCTTCTTACCTACGAGTCTCACGTTTGTGTCTCGATTCTAGAGTCAAACTGTCTCATTCGTATAATACTCGGGCCAGCCAACAAAAGAAAATGGATAATCTCGAGGAAGAGAACAGAAAGTTGAGAGAAAAATTCGACGCTCTGAAAGAGGATCTGAGAAAGCTTCACAATGACATGCAAGCTCTGGCAACAGCTCAGATGCAACAACTAAGGATTGTGATCTCAGAGATCACATCTACGCCCATAGTGGAAAAGTATGATCCTCGGTATAACATGCCTAAAGATCGTCCCTGGAGCATGCCACTTAACTATATCTCGGAAGGATTTATTCCGCCGATCATGGAAGATCCGGAAACCACAGCAGGAACCATTGGGCCTAAAGGTTACAAACTTCAGGAAAGCAAAGATGCAAGGGGTATGACAGCAACTCCTGAAGGTTACAAACTTCGAGAGAGGTGTAATACCTTAAAATTCTCTCTCTTATTTTTCTCCAATAATTGGCTTATGCTTCATCTTTTGCATTGCATGTAGGTTATACAAATCATACATACATCATTGGTTGTAAGGCATGGGATCAGGTATCTCAAGGTATGGACAGGGAAAAGCCAAAGGACAAGAATCAAACCTTTCCAAACAAGTCACAAGGGCTCCTCATATCTCAATTAATCTCATTTGAGCCCTCAAGTCATCAAAAGATGGGGATTCAACAAAGGATTGAAGCAGTTCATCATTTCCTAGCATGGTTGTTCAAATTAGGGTTTTGGAATTCTTGAGTATAACACCCCAGTGAGCAAGATTCTTGAGCTTTTATCATCACCGAATGGCATATCTCATCATTGTTTGAGAGGATACACATCATACTCAGAGGAATTTGGATTTGGAAGATGTGTTGATTTCTCCTAGACTAAGGGTACAAAACTAGGGTTTGCCATAAAATCAGTCTATTTCTGATTTTTTGGGAAAGACTTGATTCTATGGTATTATACATGTCCTCAAGTGTCTAGGGATGAAGAATTGTCCATCAATTTGGTTTGGAGGGGTTTCAATTGATCAATTGATTAAGAATCAGGAGAATTGGGGAAAAGTCAACTATGCAGGAGGAAAAGTCTACTATTGACTTTTTAAAGTCAAATCCAGGCTCTTCATTTTAAATATGATCATTGGTGAAGATTTGATCAAGAACTAATAAGAGATTCATCAAAAATCAAGAGATGTGCAAAGTTTCCAAAAATAGTAATGAAGGGTTTCCATTTATGGCAAGTTTTGTCAAGCTGAGGGGTCACTTTTGAAGCATTCTTTCTCTATGGTCCAAGCTCCAAATTGAAAGTTTATGGAGGCCTATCAAAAGTTCACATTCCAAGCTTCAAAACCATGCCAAGAACATGCCCATTGGATCAAAATTGAGAGAGATATGATCAATTAAAGTGGAGGCAAATCAAGGCAATTTGGCTAGTCATGACCAGTCAGCACGCAGTTATTTTCACAAACACTTGGTGTGCATGTTGTGTCCAATTTCAAAGGCCAATTACTCTATGAAGGAAGCTTCATTTCAAAAAGTGTTCAACATGAACATTGTTCCTTTCCATTCCCTCTACAATGTTGATGTTGAGAATTTTCTCATTTGAGCAACACATTAAGAGCTATAGTGGATCAAAGTGGTAACCTCAACCTTCCCACCTCACACGCCATAGGCCTGGCACGGGCATATGTCTTGACATATCCAAATGCAGTTGTTTTCTTGTATGTCTATGGAGATTTTTGAGCACCTTTAAGGCTTCAATTACAATCATTGTGAACATCAATGTTGTTCTATCACATCTCTTTTTTCCATAATTTCCATTCTCAGCTATTCTATCCATCATGCATTGAGAAATATTCCATTAAAGAAGGATACACAAACATGTTGCTTTGGCTTCAAAAATAGAAACACTTTGCATTATTTGTTGTTGTTTCACATGCACACACATCATACATTGCCCAAAATGACCAAACACTTCTTTCGTTCTCAATACACCCCACACTCATTACTTAAAATGGCTAAACAATGAGAGAAGTTTAGAGTTGTTATCACTATTATGTCTCAGCATGCCATATAACATCATCACCATCCAACTTAAACCTCACCATGATACCATGCTCCTCTCCACATGTGAACAAAACACCATAACATGTGCCCTTAACCTCACTTCACTCTCTTCTCCATTTTCATTTTCAAATACACTCAACTCCTCTCAACTAACCTAACATTGCATCTAACTGTTAACCACAATGGTTAACATTTAACTCACCATATATAAACCATTCTCTAACTGTTTTTCAACTAACTTTTCATTCTTCACATTTTCACCAAATTTTCACTTTCTTTCTCTCTGAGATTTTTCTCTCACGAATCCTCATATCCACTCAAGAACTCTCTGTATTCTTTCCTCTCCTCCTCAACAAGCATCAAGAAACTAAAACAGTAGATCGTGTAGGGGCATCTTCAACTTCAATTTCATTCTTCTTCCTCTGAATTTCTCATCAACAACAAGCAATTTCACTGCCTTTATTTGGCCAATTTAAAGTTCAAGAAGCAAGGCCTCACTCCACTGGTTTTCTTATGTTGAAAGAATTCATCAATAGAGCAGGTTTTAGTTCAACCTTTTGCTCTTATTATGCTATGATCTGAGCTTGTTTTTGTGTGTTTTTGAGCTTAATAGAAGCAATGTGATCACCGGCTAGTTGATAGGCACCATAGGTGCATAGTTTCAAATTCTAGGGAAATTTTTTTATCTTCGTTTCTCTCTGTATGTGAGTTGTTTGTGATTGTTGATGTCGGATCCATGATCTACGTGACCTAAGGAGCAATTTGGTGTGTCGTTTGCTTATTTCTGGTTGCCTGATAGTTTTGGCACGGTGGAGGTTGGCCGGAGAAGATGACCGGAGTCTTCTCCGGCCGGTGATGCTTGAACCCTAACTTATTTGGCCAGATTATAACACAACCGTTGATTTGTTTCCATCCAACGCTCTAGATCACGCCAACGCATTAATGATCCACCCTCCCTTGTACGTGTTTCTTTTTCTGTTTGTTTTTGAATTATTTGATTATGTGTGGTAGTTGCATCCTTGCTTACTATGTGCTCGCACGGTGATTTGTTTGATGTGCTTACCTTTCTTGATCATCTCATGTGGATTGATCCAATGGTTCTCCTTGAGTCAAGATGTTGACAGATATCCATGCTATACACTTCTCTGAACACGCTTTTGGACTGGGCTGACTTTGCGCTATTCACACCCTCCTTTTCTGAGCCCAAACATATTTGAACTAGATTTTTGCTAGTGTTGCACCCCCTAGTTCATTTTCTTTGTTTTTTTATTTTCATTTTCATATTTGATCCATTTTGAATTTCTAAAAATACTTTTGAGCATCCAAAAATTCCACAAAAATTCATGATGCATTATAAGACATTTAAATACTTTTTACATATTTTATTTTCTAGTTTTATCATATTTTGACATGTTTCCATGAATTTGCTTTTAATTTCTTTTGTTTGTGCATCTATTCATGATACATACTTCATTTCTAATTTGTTTGACATAGTTTTGTGTTGAATTTTCATATGATAATTGATCCATGCCTCTGTGATGTATTGATGCATCTCATATTTTTCCATAGATTTTTAGGTCATTTTTTGATTGACTTTTGAATGAGGTCTTTGAGCTTTTTGTTCATGTGATTGGTTTGAGATTGTGAAGCATCTTTGAGCATGTTTGGTAATTGATTTTGAGCTATCTTTTGAGACATGTTTGCACACTGACTGCACCTCAATTTACTTGTCTTTCCTCAATTTTCTCATTATCTTAACATGACTTTATGGATTGTATGAAAGCATGTTTGTTTGTGTGAATGTTAGAAGGCTTGTGCTAGGGTTTTGATGTGGATTGTGTGCATTTCCTTTTGACAATTGTTGAGACCTTTTAATCCATGTGGCATGAACATTATAGGTCACTTTTCTCATGCTATAGGTCACTCAAAGTTCATCCTTACATGACTTGTATGCACATGTCTTCATTTGAAGTGTGTTGTATAATTGTGCATTCTTACTTGATCTTCCTTGAGCACATGTTTGTACCAACACTTGCATGATCTCAAACCATCCCTTAAACATGATTCAATTCTGTTTGCAATCATCCTCAACCATATTCCATGACTATAATTGCACATCACATGTTTCTTAAGTTCATAAATCTTTGCATGTTTGTTTGACCTAGTTTGGACCATGTTTGCTTCTAATCTTCAATGTGCTTTAACATGATGCTTGGGTGAACTTTGTACATACATTCTTGACATGTACATGTCATCTCCAATGCCATATGCTACTGACTTGCATTCATATTCCATGATTGTTCATCTTGCATCTTCATCTTTGACTTGCATTACAAGTATGTTTCATTCTTGAACTTCAATTGTGTTTGTTCACTTCTTCTAGCTTCATTTCCTTAGATGCTTGCATCCATGACTTGTATGTTCATTCAATGACATCCCCATGCTTTAATAAATGTCTTCACCTCTGACTTTGATGTTTACATATGCATTTTATCCATGTTTATGATCCATTTGCATCCATCTTGCATAGTTATTGCATAACTTGCACTTGTGTGAACTTTTAATGCATAGTTTGACATTGTTTGATTTCATTTGGTATGTATACTTTAGTTGGGATCCTTAGCATGGACCTACTGACCTTGAAGCATCCTTAACCCTTAGGACTCTTCCCTTTTAGTTAAACCATTGTTTGCTTTTCAAGTTGTCTTCTTTAAGCAACTAGCACTTGTTTGGTTCATTTTTTATACTTGTATTCATTACTTGTAATCATGTGGTACTAACCTTTTATGTAGGGTCAGAGGTAAGGTGATTGAACATGTGGATTTTTATCCATGTTCATCTTTTCTTTCATCTCTCATCTATCTTACTTGTCTTTTACTTTTGTGAATAGCATGATATAATGCTTTGTGTATGACTTTCTCATATCCTTTGGGATCCTAGCTCATCCTTAATTTTTGATTAAGGTGAGGTAGGATAAGCATTAGGTAGTGCTATACCTCCCTTATTTTTAGACTTAGGTTCTTAAACCTTGACCTTAGGGCCACCTTTGCATGATAACATTAGGATAGAAATTCCCTTTAGTATTTTCTTTTCCTTGAGTCTTCTCTTCTCATCTCATAACCACTTCAAAACACTTAATAAAGTTAACATGTATTGCACATGAGGCTTGTACATGGGAAATGAAGAGTGGGGGGCTTCCTTTCACTTTCCTAGAGTGTTTAGCGCGCGTCCCATCTTGGGTCGAATGTGCGATGCATTCAATCCTATGTTGTAGACTTGGGTGCAATGCAAGTTATGAATTAACTTCAGTCCACTTCTGTCTAAAAAACACAAAACAAACTAAAACCATTTTATCCTTCGGGATTGTTAAGTTTTAAACCATTTTCAGAAAAGGGCATGTTACTTCCGTCTCGTCGCAAACAGGCATCGACCCTAACTGCCGGACGCGAACTTAACGCCGCTCATAAAAAACACAGACTTAGTTAAGTCGAACTACGACTGCTCTGACTTCCTCTCTCTGGTTAGATTGAGGGTACGTAGGCATAAGACGACGATGTCTTGGCGAGAAATCTCCCCCTAGTTCGTGTCCGAACTACGTTGACTCTGACTTTCCCATTGCACGAGGGAATACGTAGGCCTGGGACTCCGAGGACGTCCTACCGAGTCACTTATTTTACTCTTCTTCCCCGTTTCTTCGTTCTTTTTCGTTCCTGTTCCTTTTCCTTTCCAGTAGCAGTGGAGCTCCAGATGACGACACCCTTTGATCGAGACAACCAGCGTGGATCCCATTGAGTACGATGGACGCGAGGGGGTGCTAATACCTTCCCCTCGCGTAACCGACTCCCTTACCCGTTTCTCTTGGTCGCGAGACCATGCTTTTCCTTTCCTTCAGGTTTACGCAGTGTTTCCTTTCCATCTCTTGTGATAAATACACATTGCTGGTGACTCTATTTTTGCGCCACTTTTGCGTTTGTACTTGGATGAAAATCCTGGGAGCGGCAGCTGGCGACTCTGCTGGGGACAGATTGACCTCTTCCTGGTCCATCCCCTATGCGAGTCAATCTAAGCGCTTGCTTGTTTTCGATTATAGGGTGTTTATCTGCTTACTTTACTCGCTTTATTTATGGCATTGTTGCATGTTTATTGTTTTATTACATTTACTTGCTTTTCATTTACTGTTGCCATATATATTGCGTTGCTGGACTGTGCTGGATTTTTCTGTTTGGTGGGCAGGGTGATCTGAGGGATAAACCCATTACACTGGCTTGAGTACACAGAAAGGACTAGAGTGGAAAGTAGTGTGGCCTACGTAGCGTCTTGGTACCTGTGGTTTACATGAAATCCACGCCCAGACGAGGTTTTCTTGGGAGATGTTCTGATTTGCGCGTCTTGTGCATTTTAGAATATCAACCTAGAAAGCTATCGACTCTGGTGACCATTCCTGAGGACTCAGTTAAGGCACTTCTTCAGGGAGCGATAATGGCAGACCCGAAATGGCAAACCCATTACGTATCCTGCCGAGGACCCGAAACTGGGAACTTGCTATAGGATGACCTTATTTTTGGGGGAATCAGTGGACAACCTATTTGTTTGGCGATAGTATTGTACCCTGAGGGATGAATGTACTATTACTTCTCAAATTGAAAATCCGAAACTAAGAATACCGCTCTCTAGGAATCACATGTGAGAGGGTCGGGTTGTTTACAGGTTTGCAGGTACCCTTGACCTTCAACCTACCGGTATTCTGGTTTTCTTATCAGTGTGGACTTTGTAGCGAGCGATTTTGGACGCGGTTCTTAAGCACTGGTCGCTCTCTGCGGTTTGAGCTTAAACTACAGGTCGATTCATTTTTTATCCTATTGTGGGCTGATGAAGGAAGGGAAATAGATGTCTCCAATTAACCCTGCTTTGCATACTGAGTTTAAACAGGGGTCTGTTAGGCTATAAATGCTATCAATGTGGGGGGGCTTTGTACTGGTTATTTGTATTTTCGCCAATACAGTTTCTTTCTTTTTATCTAGACAGAAGGTTTCTGGCGGGGAACAATGATTAGGATGTTAGGACTGATGCTTTTTGATGTGAGAGTATGGGATTTGGGTTTTTTGTTTAGTGTGCTCGCTAAGTTTTTTCTTTCAATCTTATGCCTACGTATTCCCGTTTACCGAAATAGGGAAATCAGAGCGTTCGTAGTTCCTCCTATTCTATGGGAGGAAATAGGTGTTTTTGGTGTCTTGTTCAAAACCCAAGACGTGAAGCGAAAGGTGGTTTGTATCTTGTTCAAAGCCCAAGATGTGAAGCTGAAAGGTTTATTTGTATCTTGTTCGAAGCCCAAGATATGAAGCTAAAAGGGTGTTGACTTTAGAGAGAATTTGTCATCTCTAAAGAGGTCTTTTTGTCACAACTGTTGGGTGACTGACTGTAAAGGAGGATTACTTTAACTGGGATTTGTGAATCCGACAATGCCATAATTTCCTTTATAGGGATTTTAACCTGAAGGAGAAGACTTTAACTCAGTGTAGAGTAATGCCATCTTTCCTTAGGAATTTCTCATACTAAAAGAGGGACAGTGGCGTGGATGTAGATGATCCAGAGGCTTGCCGCTTACAGCAATCAGATGAAGGGGAAAGAGTTGTTGATGTTTGTGTACTGTGAACGAGGCACAGCTTTTATGCTAAAAGGTTAATTGGAATAACTAGTGGTTTTCTTATACAAAGCCTAAGAGGAGGCTAATATGTGTCTCGTACAAAGCCCGAGAGAGAGGTTGAAAGGTTTTGACCCGACGATGGAGTCTTTTGGTATCTCGTATAAAGCCCGAGATAGAGGCTATTTGACTCAACAAGAGAGTTTTTGTATCTTGTACGAAGCCCGAGATGGAGGCTAACATTTGTTTATTTGGCTCAATAAGAACCTTTTTGTATCTCGTATAAAGCCCGAGATGGAGGCGAAAGGGTGATCGACTCAACGAGGGAGTCTCTTATGTGTCTCGTACAAAGCCCGAGAGAGAGGCTAAATGTTGTCCGACTCCGCTGGGGAGAATCATTTGTACAAAGCCCAAGAGGAGGCTGTGGTTACTGTTTCAGTTAAGTGACAGGTCCAGTATACTGATTTTAAAGAGAAAATCAGTTCTTATATGAGCAACACCGTACTCGAGGATTTTATTCAAGGATTCGGGTTATTCCTGTTCTTTAAGGAATCGGGAAATCCGAAGGGTATTGAGACTGTCCGAGTCTACGGGTTTTCTTCCTATTCTAGAAGTGGTCACTTGAGAATGTCTTTGAGACTCAAGGAGATTAGACTATCCAAGTCTAGAGTTTCATCTTTTGTACTACGCTTTGAGAAACAGTAGTAGACTCTATGAAAGGACTGTTCTAGGAAGATGATTAAGTTCTGTTCCTATACCTCTAGGAGGTCGTCGGGACAATTTGTATGAAGCCCAAGAGGAGGCTGGAAACTTTTAAGAAGCCGATCGGTCCTTGTACGAAGCCCAAGAGGAGGCTATCATTCCCGGAGGAAGAGATCATTATACGAAGCCTAAGAGGAGGCTGTGAATACTTCTAAGAAGTCGTAGGGTCCTTGTACTAAGCCCAAGAGGAGGTGGGGTTGCTTTTAGGAAGCCTGCGGGCCCTTGTACGATGCCTAAGAGGAGGCCGATGCTTTTAAGAAGCCGATGGGTCCCCAAACCCAGAGAAATTTAAGGCAAGCTATCCATAAGGAATAGATCAAGTCAGGAAAGTTCGAGAATTTGGAAGAAACTCAAAGATGCCATTCACGGAGAATACATTCATCTTTGGGAGTAGAGTTTCTTGACAATTCCTAGTGAGGACAGCCGAAGAAAAAACTGTATCTGGTGATCCTATTGGGGATCTAGTTGTCTATTTCTACGAATAAATGAAACGGCGTCACCTCGTTCTAGACGTAGTTGCCGGGGAAACTCTAAATATCTATACTGCTATTACACAGTTGATATGAGTTTATGAAAGAATACTTACAGCAAAACAGCCCCACAATACAGTTATATGTATATGAAAGCGGTAAATGAAAGCAATAACCACTTACTCGGTTGTAGAGCTTCCATGCTGTTTGGTTAGTTGTTCAACAAAGAAAGATTGAAAACAACAGTATATTCAAAATCAAAGGAGAAAGTGCTTTGAAAAAGAAAGATTTGGGGCTTACAGCTCAAGAAGAGGCCCAGGGTTTTATCAATGATTGCACTGTGTTAATTTGTACAGAGGGACTTATACAAGTGACTGAGGCCCAAAAAGTTTTCTGTACAAAGGGATGGGTCTTACACTCTCTCAAGAGGCCCAAAGAGTTTTAAGAAAGGAAATGGGTCTTATTACTCGAGGGAAGGCCCAGTTGATTTTTCCGTTTGAAATGGCGATCGCGCCGAGATTTTCTTTTAACACGAAGGGACTTATACAATAAGTGAGACCCAAAGTTTTTTGGTTAAAAGGGGGTTGGGTCTTACACTCTATTAGAGGCCCAAAAGTTTTGAATGGGTCTTATAGCTCAAGGAGAGGCCCAAAAGGTTATTTTTCAAAAGGCGACGATCGCGCCGTTTGTTTCTGACGGTATCGGGACTTATACAATGCACTGAGGCCCAAAAATGATTTGGTCAAAAAAGGATTGGGTCTTACACTCTATTAGAGGCCCAAAGTGTTTTGAAAATGATTTATGAGGGTTGAATTAATCCAAAAACCCTAATTTGTTTTCAAAAATGTATTTAATTGAATAAAAATTCAATTAAAATGATCAAAATTGTTTAACATGTGAAAAACAAATTGTGATCTTGGATTAATGCTTCAAAAATTAAGTATTGACCTACAAAATAATTAGAAAGCATTAAAAGTTGCAAAATCAATGTGGAAAAAATATTTAAAATGTCAAAAACAATTAAAATATTAATTCTTTGCAAAAATATCAATTATATGAAATAAATAATATTTTTGGGATTTTTTGGGAAAATAAAATATTTTAACATTTTTGTGAATTATTAAAAAAAGAATCAACTCAAAATCATTAAAACTCAGAGAGAAATTAATTTTTGAATCAATTAAACAAAAATCACAAAATTCAAATATTTGAAAATTCAAAAAAGGCGCCAAGAACAGCTGAAGAACACGCGCGTGTTCTGGGTTTGGCTGATTTGCATTTTCTATCCAATCTCCCTGAATACTTGATTATAACATGCAATCCGCATATCATTATGCTCGTCTCAACCTCACGATCATGTCTATGTCCATTAATTTCATTTAAATTAAACATATAACAAGAAATCATGAAAAATCCTCAAGAACCCTAATTTCTGCATGAAGGCCAGGATTTTTGATACACGATTCAAACAATGCAATTAATTGAGGGAAAACATTCCATGCATGATTATGAACATATGGCCAAATTATTGTGCAGCAAAAATTGCATGGATCATAGAGTTAGAAGAGCTCATGCTTACCACTTGCAGCTGGTGATCGTGATTTGTGTTGGAGGTGTTACACCTAGGTTCCAATGATGTGGATAGCTTCCCTAGGTACCAAGTGATGTGTCTGAGTGCTTGGAATGGATTGAAATGGTTTGGAGTTGAAGATGGCACCTCAACTGCAAAACTGTCAAGAACTTGAGTAATTGGCTGGTGATTTTGTAAAATCAATGTTCTAGATGTTATGTGAGTGTTTGGATCACTTCTATATGATGTATGTGAGGTGTGTGAGTGATTGGTTTGATTGGAAAAGCTCTCAAACTCAAAACCCGATAGCTACCTTGCTATGAAAGGAATTTTTGCCAAGAGAAAGAGATTTTGAGGAAAGCATCTGTTAGATGGATTTGGTGTACTTAAACTGATCACAATTGAGCTCTATTTATAGTAGAGCAAGTTTGTTTTGCAAGGAATAGTGAATGGCAACTGGTAAGTAGGTTTGGCCAATGTTGGCAAATGAAAATCCAAGTCTCCTCTAGCCATTGACTAGAGGTTAGGGCACAGAGCTTTGGTTCCCTTGGTCTTGGATAAGTCTTGACTGATTTCAGATGAGAATGGCTCAGTCCATGCCACCTTGATGCTTCCATTGAATGCTTCAATCCAAATTTGGAGTCTTGTCCCTATTTTGGCCATTCTAGGTTCAACATGCTATTTCTTGTTCCATGGACTTTCGAGGCTTGGCTTAGTGATTGCCCCCTTTAGATTCAATCCTCAGATGTGTCCAAGTGGATATGAGTATTTGAATTTGGCTGATTTTGGCAAATCGAGCAAAGTTGCAAATTCTGCCTTGCCTTTGACAGATTTCAGCAAGGCAACTTTCCAATGTCATAACTCATGGTGTAAGTTGAATTTGGTAATGCTCTTGACCATTTTGGAAAGCCCTTACATGATACAAAAACTATTTGAACATATTTGGTTTTGATCTCTTTTGAATCCAAGTGAAAAATCCCTCTACATTTGGCAAAAAGTGAAGGCAGATTCTGACTTAGTGAAAATTTCACTAAGTGTTGGAAAAAGTGACATTTTCATTTTTCAGCCATTTTAATCACTCCCTAACTCAAAATCCTTAATGAATTGGACTTAGGTCTAGTTGAAGTTTTTGTAGAGGGTAATGAGGGCTACAAATCCATATTTGGATGAAAAAAAATGGCTTTGTGGTTTAGGAGTTATGATCCTCCAAAGTTGGTGCCCTTGTCACTTTATTTTTAACTTAGAAAATTTTCTAAGTTTTTATGGTTACCCTTTTTACAAGTTATCCCGCTTTTCTTGATTTTTCTTGATGAATGATGATTCAAATCATACATTAACATCATTTTAGGGTTAAAAATCCATTTTGGTGAAAAATCTCAAAAAGTCAAAGTTGACTTTTGTGCTTAGTTGACTTTTTATCAGATGAATTCCAAACTGTGCAATTCTTCAGGAAATCATGTCCTTGACCTAAATCAAACTTGATGGACATATTCCATGGGTGTCATAGGGTATATTAATGCATGTCATAGGGCTTGGGAGCATGTCCTGGTCAAAAGTCAAAGTTACAGTTGACTTTTCCCTTAAAACCCTAACTGTGGTGCAGATGAAATTGAGACTTGTTGCTCAAGCTTCTTGGATTAATCCATTGTTCCAAATGGATAAATATAGTTCATTAGAGACCCTCAAACCCTCTCTTGAGGTCTTGGCTCATGATTTGTCCCAAATGTCAACTTAGGGGTGAATTAGGTCAAGAACCCTAATTCCTGATTTTTGATGAATGCATCCCCTGAGGCAAAATTGACTTGATGATTGGGTCCATGAGGTACCATGGAGTCTATTAGGTTATGTTTTGGATCATTGGCTTGTGCCCAGATGAAAAATTTCCATCTGGAGGCCCTGGTCGACCAAAACCCTAATTTGGTGACACTGTCGATCTTGAGACTTGATCCACCTAGAAGGGAGCATCCTTGTCCTTGGTCCTTGAAGTGGGAGTCCTTTTTTATCCTTTGTGTATGTTTGAGAGGTTTAGACAAGTTGAAGATCATGTCATTCCTTGATTGATCCTTTGTCTAAGGCTCTGAGAGGGCTTAAAACCCAAATTTTGATTGTAGTGGATGGTCACCCATCTTTGGGGAGACTGATGAGGTATGATGGTTCCTCCATATTGTGATGATGAGTGACACAATGATGGGACATCTTAGTGGTCAAAATTTGGGGTATGACAGATGCCCCTATTTAATCTTCTTGGACCCGAAGGTGTGAATGACGAAGGTATTCGGGCATTCGAGGTGCAAGAGGATTAAATATCGGAATACCCGAAATTTTGATGGTGGTTATGAATGGTAGCTTGCACATTCATCTTCTTTAGCTAAGTAATGATGCTTAGAAAAGGTAAACTTCCCCTCGATCCTGGTCTTTAGCCAAGGAACTGGTCTCAGTTTTCTTTTGTCAACCTCCCTCCTATTCCTGGTTTCCAACCAAGGAATTGGTCTAAGTTGCTGATTTAAACTTCCCCTCGATCCTGGTTTCCCACCAAGGAACTTGTCTCAGTTTCTTTTGTCAATAAACTTTACTGACAAGGGACGCTACTCGTAGCAGTTTTCCTCAAACTTCTAGCCGAATTTTCCTGGGGAGGTGCCATTTGAGTGGAAAAAGTTTTGATGTCAGACTTGCTGGGGAACCCAGTCGTCTGAGTTGTAGAGGTGTACAAACTTCTCTGTTGGAGATGCCATTTTCCGACTCTATCTGGGGAAAGCGAGTCTCTTGAGAGGCTGCTTCTGTGGGATCTTACATCATACTTTTCTCGGGATCTTCCCGGAGAAATGCCATACGATGGGGTCCAATTTTGAGGTGTCGATGACCTTTTCACCAGCTGGTTTTTTGGAGCGAAACCGACATGCCGCCGAATCTCTGATTACGAGGCTTTCTCTGGGGATTTTCCTTAATCCGGGAAAGCAAGGATATCATCTTCAATGGCGAAGAGTGACATCGGTCGAAGGTTCTCTGGTCTTTCAGAGGTTCAAGTTATCAAAGTGGTCAAGGGCCAATTTTGATCCAGAAATAAACTGGAGGAGAGAACGTTCAGACGCAGCGTTTCCTAACGAGGCAAGAACTGACGACTCGATTGAAAGAACTTCTATCACTAGGGGACAAGACCGACTAGAGTGATAGTGATGCAATATGAAATGTGAATGCAAATCAATAATGCATGATGTGTGTATGTTTATGCTGACAAAATTGACGCGACATACAAACTGACAGGTGAACACGACTGGATACTTGGCCATCGCGGGGCGAAGAAGTACCATTGGTTCAAAATAGCAATTTCGCCTTGCTTAGGAGAGATAGTCCCTGTTGGGAGCTATGTTGATCGGGCTTAGGAGATAAGAACTCGGCCGAGGTGTGTCAGACGAAACAAGGTCTCGGACACAGTCGATCCCTTCATTCAGGCGTACTAGGCCTAGAAGGAGTACTTTGATTCTGCACTTTGAAGTTCGCTTACTTCTGGAGAAGAGACCGATGTTCCTTTGATGTTCAACAGTCAAAATAAATTGCCGACTTTATTTTAAAAGCATAAAAAGTTTTAATAGATAAATTCATTTTTGTTTTATTTCAAGAATCGTTAATCATGTTAACAACATCGTTCTGTAAAGCTAAAACAAATAAGAATTACAAACAAAAGCACAAGGGCTCAAATTTTATTGATGAGATGGAGATCAGCCAAACGCATGATTCCAAAGAGTATATACAAAGTTTGAAAAGGGTAATTTACAGGGAAAAGGGCTACGTTGAAACATAACAACCACTATCCTTCTACCAACTTTGAATTCGGGGCATCCTGAGCTTCTATCGAAGATGACCTTGACTGGAGTTTTCCTCCGATGGATGGTGTAACTGCTGTTGCTGAGGGACTTGGCTCTGTTGAACATAGTTACTTTCCACTATCCCTAACTTTTGTTTGGATTGTACTGTGATGTTTCCAATCCACCGGGATGCTTTTTTTCTCTGTCTCTAACTTTTGCCTGGACCGCCCTTTCGGGTTTTCAATCCACCGAGACGTTTTTTTTTATTTTAGGCGAAGTATTTCTTGACTACATCAACATTTGTGGGGTAGGAAAATTCCTCTCCGTCCATGGTTGCAAGTCTCAAGGCACCACCTGAGAAAGCTTTCGTGACCACATAGGGGCCATCATAATTCGGAGTCCATTTACCTCGCGAATCAGTGAGAAATGATTGTATCTTCTTGAGCACGAGGTCTCCTTTCCTGAAGATGCGAGGTCGAACCTTTTTGTCGAACGCCTTATTCATTCTCTGTTGATACAGCTGACCATGGCATAGTGCCGTGATTCTCTTTTCTTCGATCAGATTCAGTTCGTCGTGTCGGCTTTGACACCATTCAGCTTCGGTGAGCTTGGCTTCCATCAATACTCGGATTGACGGGATCTCTACTTCTATGGGGAGCACTGCTTCCATGCCATACACTAGAGAGAAAGGGGTTGCCCCTGTTGAAGTGCGGACAGATGTGCGATAACCGTGAAGAGCAAAGGGTAGCATCTCGTGCCAATCTTTGTAGGTTACAACCATCTTTTGAACGATCTTCTTGATGTTCTTGTTAGCCGCTTCTGCCGCTCCGTTCATCTTGGGTCAGTAGGTAGATGAGTTATGATGTTCGATCTTGAACTCTGCGCACAACTCCTTCATCATCTTATTGTTCAAGTTAGATCCATTATCAGTAATGATCTCGCTTGGAACACCATAACGGCAGATGATATTGTTTTTGATAAATCGGACCACCACTTGTCGAGTTACATTAGCGTACGACGCTGCTTCGACCCACTTGGTGAAATAGTCAATGGCTACTAGGATGAACCGATGTCCATTTGAAGCCTTAGGTTCGATCAAGCCAATCATGTCCATTCCCCATGTGGAAAAAGGCCACGGGGAAGAAAGAGCTTTGAGATGTGATGGCGGTACATGAATTTTGTCGGAGTATATCTGACACTTGTGACACCTCCTCATGTACTTGTAGCAGTCGGATTCCATTGTCAACCAATAGTACCCTGCTCTTAGGATTTTTCTCGCCATTGTGTGTCCGTTGGCAGAAGTGCCAAAGGATCCTTCATGAATTTCTTTCATAAGCATGTCTGCTTCTGGTCTGTCCACGCATCGGAGCAAGACTATGTCAAAATTCCTCTTATAAAGAGTGTCACCGCTCAGGAAGAAGTTTCCAGCCAATCTTCTGAGGGTTTTTCTGTCTTTTCTGAGTGCCCCAGATGGGTACTCCTATTTCTGAAGAAAGCATTTGATATCGTGATACCAAGGTTTGTCGTCTATGACTGCTTCAATCGCGAAGACATAAGCGGGCCGTTCAAGGCGCATTATGTCGATCTTAGGTAGGTTCGTCCATTGACCTACACTAATCATGGAAGAGATAGTGGCTAATGCATCAGCCATGTGATTCTCCTCACGAGGGATATGATGAAACTCGACTCTGTTAAAGAAAGGGTAAGGAATCAATCTTGATTGGTATGTGTTCCAATCTCCTTTTATCTGATTGATAACCAAGGCTGAATCACCGTATACGTCCAAGTTTTTGATCCTTAAATCAATCGCTGCTTCGAGACCCATAATACAAGCTTCATATTCGGCCTCGTTGTTCGTACATTTGAACGTAAGTCGAGCGGTGAAAGGAATGTGGGTACCCTGAGGGGTAACAATGATTGCCCCAATTCCATTTCCATAATGATTAACTACTCCGTCAAAGATTAGTCCCCATTGGGAACCTGGTTCTGGCCCTTCACTGGGTAACAGTTCATCGCAATCTTTCATTTTTAGATACATGACATCTTCTTCTGGGAAGTCAAACCCGATTGATTCTTGATCGTCAATCGGTTGATGAGCCAAATGATCGGCTAAAATACTTCCCTTAACGGATTTTTGAGCGTGGTACTCTATGTCATATTCTGATAACAACATCTGCCAACGGGCAATTCTTCCCGTGAGAGCAGGTCTTTTGAAGACGTACTTGATTGGATCCATTTCGGAGATTAACCAAATAGTATGACGAATCATGTGTTGGCGAAGACGTTTGGCTGCCCAAGCCAAAGCGCAACAAGTTTTCTCAAGCATCGTGTACCGAGTTTCACAGTCGGTGAATTTCTTGCTTAGATAATAAATGGCAGACTCTTTCCTTTTGGTTTCGTCTTGTTGGCCAAGTACACATCCCATTGAGTCCTCTACGACTGTGAGGTAAATGATCAGTGGTCTTCCTTCCACTGGAGGTGATAGAATCGGCGGATTCAACAGGTATTCCTTAATACTGTCGAAGGCGGTTTGGCAATCTTCTGGCCAAACGCAATCCTGGTTCTTTTTCAATAATTTGAAAATCGGCGCACACGTGGCGGTCATAAGGAATATGAATCTGGAGATGTAGTTCAACCGTCCCAAGAATCCTCTGACGTGTTTTTCAGTTTTCGGAGAAGGCATTTCCTGAATGGCCTTGACCTTGTCAGGATCAACCTCAATTCCTTTCTGGCTGACGATGAACCCTAATAGTTTCCTTGAACGGACACCGAAGGTGCACTTGTTGGGATTCAAGCGGAGCTTGAATTTTCTTAGACGTTCGAAAATTTTTGACAGATGTTCAACGTGCTCACTCTCTGTTTTTGATTTTGCAATCATATCATCAACATATACCTCGATTTCCTTGTGTATCATGTCATGAAACAGAGTAGTCATGGCCCTTTGATAGGTTGCCCCGGCGTTCTTCAAACCGAACGGCATTACCTTGTAACAAAAGGTACCCCATGGGGTAATGAACGAAGTTTTCTCCATGTCTTTCGGCGCCATTTTGATCTGGTTATAGCCCGAGAATCCATCCATGAAGGAGAAGACTTTGAATTTTGTTGTACTGTCCACCAGCATGTCAATGTGTGGTAAAGGAAAGTCGTCCTTTGGACTTGCCTTGTTCAGATCTCGGTAGTCGACACACATTCTGACCTTTCCATCCTTTTTCGGAACGGGTACGATATTGGCTAACCATTGAGGATATTCTGACGTGGCGAGGAAACCCGCATCAATCTGTTTCTGTACCTCCTCTTTGATTTTGATGGCCATGTCCGGGTGAGTGCGTCTCAACCTTTGCTTCACTGGCGGACATTCCGATCTCAACGGTAAGTGATGTTCCACGATGCTGGTATCCAACCCTGGCATATCCTGATAGGACCAAGCGAATACATCGGGGAATTCTCTGAGAAGCTTTATCAAACTCTCTTTGGCATTTGGACTGAGCAGTGCCCCAATCCTGATTTCTTTTCTCTCTTTTTCTGAACCCAAGTTTACCGTTTCCAACGGCTCTTTGTGAGGTTCAATGGACCTTTCCTCTTGTCTGAGTAGTCAGAAGATCTCTTCTGGAATTTCGTTGTCATTTTCTTCTTCAGCCTCGAATACCGGGAACTCAAAGTTGGGAGAAGGCATCGGATTGTATGTTTCAACTGGGTTTAAAACAAGCAATCTGCATGACGTGATGATTCGTGTTTAGAAGAGATAGAGGAAAATGCAAGTGTGTGCACTGTATATTTTTTTTTACTGCTTGTTTTTATTATTGAATTGTTTTTTAGGATTACCATTTTCTGATAAAACAAAAAGAGAAAACAACAATTAATGCGAAAATTACAGAACGACGTTATTTTATTAATGAACAAGTCGATTCTTGAAACTACAGCCCTACAAAACAAAACTCTGTCGCTTTGGGCGAAGCGAACAGGGAAAATTTACAGAAAGCGAGCCTTATTAAAACATTCGTTTCACCTGGGCAGGGTGAAAGGTTAAAGATGGCAATTACTTTGACTGGTGAATGATCTTCGGAACCTCGACAGCAACCCATTGGCGGCGAACTCCTCGGTGAATCACAAAGTCTGGCACCTTCCTTGATTTGTCCTCAGAAATGACGCTGATTTCTGGTGGAGCGGGATCATTGGAATCTGTCTCCCAGGAAGAATTGTCGTAGGAGAATTCCTCTGTTGTATTTTGCATAGCATTTGTGCTCTCAGTTGTACCTCCCCATCCAGTAGGCTGGATATCTTCGAGCCTGATACGAGAGCTTTCGGGAGCGGTGTACCTGACCATATAGTCGTATTTTCCACTCGGTTGTCCCAGAGTGTCCCAAACTTCTCTGGAACTCGAGGAGTCATCTCTCTCGATGACGTTAACCTCGGGAAAAGCATAGTTGATGAATTCAAGTCCTGCAAACGTTGCGAATTCATCTTCATGTTGAGTAGTTTTTGAATGACCTGAGTGTTAATCCCATGACATGGTGGGGACACAGGTATTCTGTTCAATGATGGTCAGCTGATTTTCATTGTTCGGCTGACTTTCTTGCCCCAAATCTCCTGGATAAGGTTGCCACATTGGCAGACCATCCATTGGGCCATAGTAATTATGGTCAAAATTGTCTTTCATCAGAGTGTCTTCCTCTAATGAATTTGGCGGAGCACGGCATCCTTCCGGATCACAATCCCCATATATCATTTCGACGTCTGACCTTGGTATAAATCTCGGACTTTCTGTAGGAAAGCAAAAAGGCACAGGTACCTCTTCCTGAGACATATAACCGTCCTCATTACGATAGGACTTCCATTATTCATCTGTGTCAGAGGGATCTTCCTCATTGATAGCATGAACTGTCTGAGACACTGGGTGAAGGAAACCTCCACTGTGGAAGAAGTTTTGAAGGGGATGAAGACTTTCATCGCTGGCAGCTGTCTGGGTACAGGTTACGGAAAAACCAAGACCCTTCTTTGTTTTATTGTCAGTAGGAACGACAAGCTATCCCCATCCTGTTGTATCGGTACTCTTGACTGCTTTGATAGCATCTTTGTATGAGGAAATCGAGGTTCCTCCTCTGAACTGATTGTTCTCGCTCATCGACAGTGCTTGGAACTGCGTTCCAATAACCTCCCCGGGTTCTATACCAGTAGATGATGACAAGTTGCTTACAAGCAAGGCTTGTTCCCCACAAACTGTGACAAGTTGATCGTTCTTGACGAACTTTAGCTTTTGGTGGAGGGTCGAAGTAACCGCTCCGGCCTGGTGTATCCAAGGTCTTCCTAATAAACAACTGTACGTTGCCCGGATGTCCATGACCTGGAAAGTGACTTGGAAAGTGTGAGGACCGATAGTTATAGGAATATCAACTTCGCCGATAACTGTTTTTCAGGATCCGTCGAACGCTTTGACGACGACCTCGCTGACTCTCATTGGAGGGCCTTTGAATGATAATTGCATCAAAGTGGACATCGGCATAACATTCAGGGCTGACCCTGTGTCTACCAGTACGCTGGCTAAAGCATCGTCCTGGCAGTTAACTGTGATATTGAGCGCCATGTTATGACGGCGACCCTCTTCAGGTAATTCCTCATCACTAAATCCCACATTATTGCAGGAAGTGATGTTAGAGACAATGCTATCGAACTGTCTGATTGTTACATCCTGTTCCACAAAGGCTTGCTCCAAGACTTTCTGTAGAGCCTCCCTGTGGGCTTCTGAACTGAGTAACAGTGATAATACCGAAATCTTTGAAGGAGTCTGTAATAGTTGATCAACAATGTTGTATTCAATCCTTTGGATGAGCTTCAGCATCTCATCATTATTTTTGGAAAGGTCGGGATTACTGGATTGACCGACTGTTGGATCGAGAGCTTCCGTCTGAAGTTCCTTTTCTTTGTTAAGTTCTCCAACTCCTCGGTTGAAGATTCGACCGCTCCGTGTTACACGACTGATGTCTGTAATATTCACGACGGAGGGTAATGGAATTTCCTTTCCATTTTCAATTATCGTTGCACCGTATTAGTAAGGGATAGCCTTAGCTGATTCATACGGTAGTGGTCCTGGTAGATAGATGATTATGGGAACCTTCTTATTTATCTGACCATCATAAGTGATCTCGATTCGTTCCCAGTTGGGAACTTTAGATTCGTCAAGTAGAGGGATAATGGCAAAAACATCCATGGTCCTGTGATGACTAGAGATCGTGACAACATCCTCAACTTGCTCGGCAAGGTAGTTCGGCGTCCAGTTGATGGGTCCAGAACCCGGATATGGGCGAATCTCTCCACGATCTATCTGACCCTGAAGAGCTGCTCGCACAAGGTAGCACCCTTGGTTACTTTCCGAACAGACTCCACAACGTTCATAATTGTGTGGTGGCACCTGGCCACGCCCACTTTGAATACAATGTAACCTCACTAGGTTAGCTTCCACAGATCGAACATCCTGACTCTGACGTTGAGCGGGGTTTCTGTTATTGATACTAATCTGTTGAGTATCTTTATCCATATAAATTGGCATCCACCAGTGATTTAACAAGTGCTGAAGTGCCTCCTGGACAAGGGTACAACCTCGATCGTTTTCGCAACCCGCTTTACAGCTTTGATAGTCATGTGATATTAAGAATCCGAGTCGGACCTGCTCAGCATGTAACTCTACCAGGTTGGTATTCATCACGCGAATATCGAAGATCTGAACCATGTAGATCTGATAAGGGTTCCTATCATGGTAGTCTTGGATCCCTCCAAGATCCATCTGACGCTGGAGGGCCTCCTGTATGAAAGAGCATCCCTGTTTGTTTACCGAGCAAGTCAGACAGGAACTGTAATCGTGTCGCGGCAGATTATCATACTGGCTTTGCCTTGAGTGTATTGCCACCAAGTTGACATTCATTGCACGGATGTCGTGGTTCTGAATGACGTTAGAATTCGTGTAGACCATGTTAACTCCACAAACTCGGTGCTCTTGGATCCATCCGAGATCCATCTGTTCCTGTAGAGCTGCTTGCACCACAGAACATCCCTGGTTGTTTTTAGAGCAGATATCACACTGGTTATAGTTATGAGGTGGCACATGGCCATATTTACTCTGTCCACAATGCATCTTGACCAGATTGGTTTTCAACAAGAGTACATCGTGAATTTGATAGACATTGTTAGTCTCTCCTTCTATCAAATTGACTGCAGCCTTCTCGTGTTGAGGCAGCGGATTCGTGAGAACATTAGGATTTGTATCCTTGAAGGATAAGACCCCGCTCCTAACAAGCTTTTGCACGTCGGACTTAAAATTGAGACAATTCTCAATGTTATGCCCTGGACCTCCTTGATGGCAAGGGCATGTTTGATCCACCAAACCAAAAAGGCGGATTTTCCAGTACTGTAAGAGGAGATTTAGTCTGAATGTGCCCCTTAGCCAGTAGTAATGGAAATAGCTCTGCGTACGACACGGGTATAGGATCAAATCCTGGTGGCCGTGTTGTACGGTTGTTGTTGTATGGAGGACGAGCCTGCTGAAGAGGCTGTTGTGTCCTTTGCTTATCAGGTTGGCTTTGCGCAACATGAGGTTGATAAGTAGGAATAGGCGCAGGGTTGATAGCAGGAGTCACAGCTGCTACCGATTGATAACGTCGCCTTTGCTTTCCGAGAGAGATATTCCCAATATCTTGCTCTTTTTTATAAGGGAGAGCACTACCGTATTTTTTAGTACCGCTCGCCATTCCAGCGTCTTTTACCAAACGTCCTTCTCGAACGGCTTCCTCAAGACGTACGCACATGCCGACCATTTCGGTGAAGTCACTGGGCGCACTGGCAACCATTCGGTCATAGTAAAATGAGCTTAAGGTCTTTAAGAAGATCTTTGTCATCTATTTTTCCTCCAGAGGTGGACAAATTTGAGCGGCAATTTCACGCCACCTTTGAGCATACTCCTTAAAGGTTTCCTTGTCCTTTTGCGACATTGATCTGAGTTGATCTCTGTCGGGTGCCATGTCCAAATTGTATTTGTATTGTTGGACTAAGGCAGTACCAAGATCTCTGAATGTACTGATCATAGTACGGTTTAAACCCATGTACCATTTGAGTGCGGCACCGGTTAAACTATCCTGGAAGTAGTGAATCAGTAGGTCCTGATTCTCCGTCTGAGCTGACATTTGCCGAGCGTACATCACCAGATGGCTCTGAGGGCAAGAGTTACCCTTGTACTTTTCAAAGTCGGGCACTTGGAATTTGTGCGGGACTTTCACATTTGGGACCAGACAAAGGTCTGCGGCGTCCTTTCCAAATAGATCTTGACCGCGAATGGCTTGCAGCTCCTTCTGCATTTCCAAGAACTGCTCCTAGAATTCCTCCATTCTGTCAAACATAGTTTCCTTCTTACCAGAAGGTGTCTGTGGAATCTGCCCTTCCGGGACAGTGTGCACCACAGGGGGTGGTACCGTATCTTCGGTAGTGAGTCTTGGCGTCTCTCGAAGTTTGTAACCTTCAGGAGTCTTCAGTATGCCTCTGGCATCTTCGCTTTCCCTAAGTTTGTAACCTTCAGGCCCAGCGGCTTCTGTTGTGATTCCCTGATCCTCAGTGATCGGCGGAACATATCCTTCCGGGATATAATTAACAGGCATGCCCCAGGGACAATCTTTCGGCATCTGATACCTAGGATCATGCTTCTCCACTATGGGCGTTGAGGTGATCTCTGAGATCACAGTTCATTGTAGCTGAGCTTCTGCCATGGCTTGCATGTCGTTACGAAGCTTTCTCATATCCTCTCTCAGAGCGTCGATCTCTTCCTTCAACTCTCTGTTTTCTTCCTCAAGATCATCCATCTTTTACTGATGATTGGTCCAAGTATTATACGAATGAGACAGTTTGACTCTAGAACCGAGACACAAACGTGAGATTTGTAGGTAAGAAGAATACGCGATGTGAGAATGATGAATGCAATGATTATATTAATTGTTTTTTGGTTTAATAAAAATAAACTTCGACAATTAGATTGCAAATATCAAACGGTGGGGAAACCCCTTTTTATTGAAATTCAAAGGATTACAGAAACGGAAATACAATAGATTACAAGGTGCAGAAACAGAAACCTAAGCTAATGGGTCCCGAGTCCTCTCTGAAGAGAAATCGGGTGCTGATTCTGGTATCTTCCTTTTCTTTGACCGGGGCTCTTGGGCTGTTGTCGGGTTGTCATTCCTTTGCCAAGTGAAAGGAGCGAGCAAATTCCTTTGGTCATCTTGATTCTCTACAGCATGCTGCTCCAAAATTTCAATCAGAGCATCTTTTTCTTTCAGTAATTGCTGTATTTTGATGCACTCTACGTCGAGGGTGCGGTACTTGTTCTTCCAAGACCTTCTCTCCCGTTGAACTTTGTTGAGAGTAACCTAAAGCTTTTCAGTTTCCGTCATGAAGTACATGACAGATTCCTTCGGCGGAAGAATTCTGTAGCGAGGATAAGGCATCTTCAGCTTGAGAGCTCTAGTTTGTACCCAATGGAGATAAGGCTCCACCGAGACACAGTCCGGTTTTCCTAGAGACTCTTGTCCTTTCTTATGAATGTGCTTCCAAGCGTGCACTATTTCCATCTTTAGTGCTCTGTCGTTTTCTCCTTCCTTGAAGAAAAGACCTTCCAGATGAACACCCAGTGGGATGTGCCTCATCAGGTATCCAAATTGACGGCGAACCAATACCGGATGGTAGTTGATTCCTCCTTTAGTTCCTATGAGGGGTACGTTGGGGAAGTTTCCACAACGGTCTATGATTTTGATTCCCTCATAAATCCTATTACACCAATCTATATCAGAGTTGGTAAGAGACATGATCTTCTGCGACCAACGTAAGGCACTCTTGCAATCCCAAAAAGCAGCAGACTTGGGCAAGTGAGAGATAAACCATTTGTAAAGCAGAGGTACACAGCATGTGATCTCCCCTCCGCTGTACAAATTTCCCAAGTGTACAGAATGATACGCATCTGCGAGCCAAGTCGGCACAAGGTTTCCAATGAGAAAAACCTTAATGGAGTTGATATCTACAAAGTTATTGATGTTGGGAAACAAATATAACCCGTATTTGAGCAAGACAAAGACGCTTTCAAAAGCAGTCACGTTTCCTATACTGGCAAAATACAGGGCTTTCTTTGTCAAGAACTGGGCTGGCAAACCTTGGATGCCACCCTTAGTGGTTAGGTAAGTCCTAACTTCAGACTCGTCCAAATGAATTGCTCTCGCAATGGTCTGATTCTTTGGAATTTCTTCCAGTCCAGAAAATGGAGCTCGATCAGTAATGTGTAAATCGATCAGATGAGAATACTCCTCCAGCGTTGGTGCTATCTGGTAATCCGAGAATGTGAAACAGTGATAAACTGGATCATAAAACTGAATGAGCGCATCCATGATTCCCTCAATCACATGGACTCTTAACAGTGGTAGCAAACCTTCATGCTTGGCTCTGAAAGCCTCTGGGTTAGTGATCATCCTTGTTAACCTTCTCAAATCCTCTAGTTTTGGAACCTTGAAGGTGTACGTATGAGTTCTCCTTCTACCGAAATCCATTAGTGCAATCCCTTTTTCTGATATTTGCAATCACAGTCTTAGTTTAATTTGAAAAACAGAGAGACTAGAAGAGAAGATATTTTTTTTGAATGTTTTAATGTTTTTTAAATGAATGCATGAATGCAGCACACAAAAACATAGAAAAAACATAGGGTCAAAGGGTCGTTGTCATGAAGTCAAGGCTTTACCCATCCCCCAAAGGTTTATACTAGGGTGATTTTTGTACCTGTACTCATTATCCTCAGCTCCTCCCAGGAAAGAAAAACAACAAGCGGATCGCCAGCGAGTTGTAGAGCGATCTTAGAGTAAGTGCCATTCACCGAGAATAGATCACCAGCCTCAAATGAGGGTAGTATCGCGTATCAACTATTTCCGATAGTTTCCGCACTACAAAAGGGTTTGGCTCCTCAGCTTCTCAGACTTAACAACCGACCAATTATCTAGGTGAGAGAATGGGTTGCGTTGGTTAGCCTCCACTGAGGTTGATGGTCGACCCCGTCGCCATCACTTATCTTAAGTGTATACTCAATCTTTCCACATACGGCATCACTCGCATTCCCATTAGCAGAAAAATAAACACGTATAGCAATTAGGAAAAGCGGTATATATATTTGTCCTAAACATCCTAGACCTTTAAAGCTATGAATCCTAAGTTCCTGACAGAAAATGGGTTCCCCGGCGGAAGCCCCAATCTGTGGTATTCACACAAGAGGTGAAAAGAAAGACTGTGCCTAGATCTAACTTTGAAAGGCCCCACGGTGGGCGCCATTTTTCTGTAGCGAGCGATTTTGGACGCGGTTCTTAAGCGCTGGTCGCTCTCTGCGGTTTGAGCTTAAACTACAGGTCGATTCATTTTTTATCCTATTGTGACCTGATGAAGGAAGGGAAATAGATGTCTCCAATTAACCCTGCTTTGCATACTGAGTTTAAACAGCGGTCTGTTAGGTTACGGATGCTATCAATGTGGAGGGGCCTTTGTACTGGTTATTTTTATTTTCGCCAATACAGTTTCTTTCTTTTTATCTAGACAGAAGGTTTCTGGCGGGGAACAAGGATTAGGATGTTAGGACTGATGCTTTTTTATGTGAGAGTATGGGATTTGGGTTTTTTGTTTAGTGTGCTCGCTAAGATTTTTCTTTCAATCTTATGCATACGTATTCCCGTTTACCGAAACAGGGAAATCAGAGCGTTCGTAGTTCCTCCTATTCTATGGGAGGAAATGGGTGTTTTTGGTGTCTTGTTCAAAGCCCAAGACGTGAAGCGAAAGGTGGTTTGTATCTTGTTCAAAGCCCAAGATGTGAAGCTGAGAGGTTTATTTGTATCTTGTTCGAAGCCCAAGATATGAAGCTAAAAGGGTGTTGACTTTAGAGAGAATTTGTCATCTCTAAAGAGGTCTTTTTGTCACAACTGTTGGGTGACTGACTGTAAAGGAGGATTACTTTAACCAGGATTTATGAATCTGGCAATGCCATAATTTCCTTTATAGGGATTTTAACCTTAAGGAGAAGAATTTAACTCAGTGTAGAGTAATGCCATCTTTCCTTAGGAATTTCTCATACTAAAAGAGGGACAGTGGCGTGGATGTAGATGATCCAGAGGCTTGCCGCTTACAGCAATCAGATGAAGGGGGAAAGTTGTTGATGTTTGTGTACTGTGAACGAGGCACAGCTTTTATGCTAAAAGGTTAATTGGATTAACCAGTGGTTTTCTTATACAAAGCCTAAGAGGAGGCTAATATGTGTCTCGTACAAAGCCCGAGAGAGAGGCTGAAAGGTTTTGACCCGACGATGGAGTCTTTTGGTATCTCGTATAAAGCCCGAGATGGAGGCTATTTGACTCAACAAGAGAGTTTTTGTATCCCGTACGAAGCCCGAGATGGAGGCTAACATTTGTTTATTTGGCTCAATAAGAACCTTTTTGTATCTCGTATAAAGCCCGAGATGGAGGCGAAAGGGTGATCGACTCAACGAGGGAGTCTCTTATGTGTCTCCTACAATGCCCGAGAGAGAGGCTAAACGTTGTCCGACTCCGCTGGGGAGAATCATTTGTACAAAGCCCAAGAGGAGGCTGTGGTTACTGTTTTAGTTAAGTGACAGGTCCAGTATACTGATTTTAAAGAGAAAATCAGTTCTTATATGAGCAACACCGTACTCGAGGATTTGATTCAAGGATCCAGGTTATTCTTGTTCTTTAAGGAATCGGGAAATCCGAAGGGTATTGAGACTGTCCGAGTCTATGGGTTTTCTTCCTATTCTTGAAGGGGTCACTTGAGAATGTCTTTGAGACTCAAGGAGATTAGACTGTCCAAGTCTAGAGTTTCATCTTTTGTACTATGCTTTGAGAAACAGTAGTAGACTCTATGAAAGGACTGTTCTAGGCAGATGATTAAGTTCTGTTCCTATACCTTTAGGAGGTCGTCGGGACAATTTGTATGAAGCCCAAGAGGAGGCTGGAAACTTTTAAGAAGCCGATCGGTCCTTGTACGAAGCCCAAGAGGAGGCTATCATTCCCGGAGGAAGAGATCATTATACAAAGCCTAAGAGGAGGTTGTGAATACTTCTAAGAAGTCGTAGGGTCCTTGTACTAAGCCCAAGAGGAGGCGGGGTTGCTTTTAGGAAGCCTGCGGGTCCTTGTACGATGCCCAAGAGGAGGCCGATGCTTTTAAGAAGCCGATGGGTCCCCAAACCCCGAGAAATTCAAGGCAAGCTATCCACAAGGAATAGATCAAGTCAGGAAAGTTCAAGAATTTGGAAGAAACTCAAAGATGCCATTCACGGAGAATACATTCATCTTTGGGAATAGAGTTTCTTGACAATTCCTAGTGAGGACAGCCGAAGAGAAGACTGTATCTGGTGATCCTATTGGGGATCTAGTTGTCTATTTCTACGAATAAACGAAACGGCGTCACCTAGTTCTAGACGTAGTTGCCGGGGAAACTCTAAATATCTATACTACTATTACACAGTTGATATGAGTTTATGAAAGAATACTTACAGCGAAAGGTAAATGAAAGCAATAACCACTTACTCGGTTGTAGAGCTTCCATGCTGTTTGGTTAGTTGTTCAACAAAGAAAGATTGAAAACAACAGTATATTCAAAATCAAAGGAGAAAGTGCTTTGAAAAAGAAATATTTGGGGCTTACAGCTCAAGGAGAGGCCCAGGGTTTTATCAATGATTGCACTGTGTTAATTTGTACAGGGGGACTTATACAAGTGACTAAGGCCCAAAAAGTTTTATGTACAAAGGGATGGGTCTTACACTCTCTCAAGAGGCCCAAAGAGTTTTAAGAAAGGAAATGGGTCTTACTACTCGAGGGTAGGCCCAGTTGATTTTTCCGTTTGAAATGGCGATCGCGCCGAGATTTTCTTTTAACACGAAGGGACTTATACAATAAGTGAGGCCCAAAGTTTTTTAGTTAAAAGGGGGTTGGGTCTTACACTCTATTAGAGGCCCAAAAGTTTTGAATGGGTCTTATAGCTCAAGGAGAGGCCCAAAAGGTTATTTTTCAAAAGGCGACGATCGCGCCGTTTGTTTCTGACGGTATCGGGACTTATACAATGCACTGAGGCCCAAAAATGATTTGGTCAAAAAAGGATTGGGTCTTACACTCTATTAGTGGCCCAAAGTGTTTTAAAAATGATTTATGAGGGTTGAATTAATCCAAAAACCCTAATTTGTTTTCAAAAATGTATTTAATTGAATAAAAATTCAATTAAAATGATCAAAATTGTTTAACATGTGAAAAACAAATTGTGATCTTGGATTAATGCTTCAAAAATTAAGTATTGACCTACAAAATAATTAGAAAGCATTAAAAGTTGCAAAATCAATGTGGAAAAAATATTTAAAATGTCAAAAACAATTAAAATATTAATTCTTTGCAAAAATATCAATTATATGAAATAAATAATATTTTTGGGAATTTTTGGGAAAATAAAATATTTTAACATTTTTGTGAATTATTAAAAAAAGAATCAACTCAAAATCATTAAAACTCTGAGAGAAATTAATTTTTGAATCAATTAAACAAAAATCACAAAATTCAAATATTTGAAAATTCAAAAAAGGCGCCAAGAACAGCTGAAGAACACGCGCGTGTTCTGGGTTTGGCTGATTTGCATTTTCTATCCAATCTCTCTGAATACTTGATTATAACATGCAATCCGCATATCATTATGCTCGTCTCAACCTCACGATCATGTCTATGTCCATTAATTTCATTTAAATTAAACATATAACAAGAAATCATGAAAAATCCTCAAGAACCCTAATTTCTGCATGAAGGTCAGGATTTTTGATACACGATTCAAACAATGCAATTAATTGAGGGAAAACATTCCATGCATGATTATGAACATATGGCCAAATTATTGTGCAGCAAAAATTGCACGGATCATAGAGTTAGAAGAGCTCATGCTTACCACTTGCAGCTGGTGATCGTGATTTGTGTTGGAGGTGTTACAGCTAGGTTCCAATGATGTGGATAGCTTCCCTAAGTACCAAGTGATGTGTCTGAGTGCTTGGAATAGATTGAAATGGTTTGGAGTTGAATATGGAACCTCAACTGCAAAACTGTCAAGAACATGAGTAATTGGCTGGTGATTTTGTGAAATCAGTGTTCCAGATGTTATGTGAGTGTTTGTATCACTTCTATATGATGTATGTGAGGTGTGTGAGTGATTGGTTTGATTGGAAAAGCTCTCAAACTCAAAACCCGATAGCTACCTTGTTAAGAAAGGCATTTTTGCCAAGAGAAAGAGATTTTGAGGAAAGCATCTGTTATATGGCTTTGGTGTACTCAAACTGATCACAATTGAGCTCTATTTATAGTAGAGCAAGTTTGTTTTGCAAGGAATAGTGAATGGCAACTGGTAAGTAGGTTTGGCCAATGTTGGCAAATGAAAATCCAAGTCTCCTCTAGCCATTGACTAGAGGTTAGGGCATAGAGCTTTGGTTCCCTTGGTCTTGGATAAGTCTTGACTGATTTCAGATGAGAATGGCTCAGTCCATGCCACCTTGATGCTTCCATTGAATGCTTCAATCCAAATTTGGAGTCTTGTCCCTATTTTGGCCATTCTAGGTTCAACATGTTATTTCTTGTTCCATGGACTTTGGAGGCTTGGCTCAGTGATTGTCCCATTTAGATTCAATCCTCAGATGTGTCCAAGTGGATAGGAGCATTTGAATTTGGCTGATTTTGTAAAATCGAGCAAAGTTGCAAATTCTGCCTTGCCTTTGACAGATTTCGGCAAGGCAATTTTCCAATGTCATAACTCATGGTGTAAGTTGAATTTGGTAATGCTCTTGACCATTTTGGAAAGCCATTACATGATACAACAACTGTTTGAACATATTTGGTTTTGATCTCTTTTGAATCCAAGTGAAAAATCCCTCTACATTTGGCAAAAAGTGAAGGCAGATTCTGACTTAGTGAAAATTTCACTAAGTGTTGGAAAAAGTGACATTTTCACTTTTCAGCCATTTTGATCACTCCCTAACTCAAAATCCTTAATGAATTGGACTTAGGTCTAGTTGAAGTTTTTGTAGAGGGTAATGAGGGCTACAAATGCATCTTTGGATGAAAAAAAATGGCTTTGTGGTTTAGGAGTTATGATCCTCCAAAGTTGGTGTCCTTGTCACTTTATTTTTAACTTAGAAAATTTTCTAAGTTTTTATGGTTACCCCATTTACAAGTTATCCCACTTTTCTTGATTTTTCTTGATGAATGATGATTCAAATCATACATTAACATCATTTTAGGGTTAAAAATCCATTTTGGTGAAAAATCGCAAAAAGTCAAAGTTGACTTTTGTGCACAGTTGACTTTTTATCAGATGAATTCCAAACTGTGCAATTCTTCAGGAAATCATGTCCTTGACCTAAATCAAAATTGATGGACATGTTCCATGGGTGTCATAGGGTATATTAATGCATGTCATAGGGCTTGGGAGCATGTCCTGGTCAAAAGTCAAAGGTACAATTGACTTTTCTCTTAAAACCCTAACTGTGGTGCAGATGAAATTGAGACTTGTTGCTCAAGCTTCTTGGATTAATCCATTGTTCTAAATGGATCAATATAGTTCATTAGAGACCCTAAAACCCTCTCTTGAGGTCTTGGCTCATGATTTGTCCCAAATGTCAACTTAGGGGTGAATTAGGTCAAGAACCCTAATTCCTGATTTTTGATGAATGCATCCCCTGAGGCAAAATTGACTTGATGATTGGGTCCATGAGGTCCCATGGAGTATATTAGGTTATGTTTTGGATCATTGGCTTGTGCCCAGATGAAAAATTTCCATCTGGAGGCCCTGGTCGACCAAAACCCTAATTTGGTGACACTGTCGATCTTGAGACTTGATCCACCTAGAAGGGAGCATCCTTGTGCTTGATCCTTTAAGTGGGAGTCCTTTTTGATCCTTTGTGTATGTTTGAGAGGTTTAGACAAGTTGAAGATCAAGTCATTCCTTGATTGATCCTATGTCTAAGGCTCTGAGAGGGCTTAAAACCCTAATTTTGATTGTAGTGGATGCTCACCCATCTTTGGGGAGACTGATGAGGTATGATGGTTCCTCCATATTATGATGATGAATGACACAATGATGGGACATCTTAGTGGTCAATATTTGGGGTATGAAAGACTTATCAGCCTGGTATTGTGGTATTATGATTATTCGGATATTCTGGTATTCTGATTATTCCGACATCCTGATTATTTCGGTGTTCTGATTATTCTGGTATTCTGATTATGCCGATATGCCGACCTTCTGGTATTCTGATTATTCGGATATTCTGGTGTTCCGGTATTCTCTTCAAAGCAGACCTGTGAACCTATTCAGACAGTAGCACATCACTTATCCAAAATTTATGGAAGCTTTGATCCCATGTCTTATTGCATTCATATTATTGCATTGCATTTGCATCTTGCATCATTTTACATATCTTTTTCCAGGCCAAACCAGTGAGCTCATTCATCCTTTGCCTTGACCTGCGGTTTATTTCCCGACTTTCGTATTAGACTTGAATCAGCTTCTGGGGGAATCTTGAATTCAGGAGAGCAGAATCAATTTGTGACTAGGGCCAATGTTGAATCGATGAAAATTCAGTTGGATCAACTAATGGAAGCTATGGCCGCCATGACAAGGGGAGGGGCCAATATTCAAAGAATTGAGAATGTCATTCCACCTCCAATGAACAATGTTGCTCAAGCTCAGCCGGTGTGAATCCCTGTTAAGAATCAATTTATGCAAGGACGTCCTTTTGTCTGAGGCAGACATTCATCTTCTCTCGATGTTGCTTATTATAACAGTTTTGCATTCTCTGTGCCAGATGTCTAAGGGGTAGTTCCAAAGATGAAGCCTAAGGATCCACAATCTGTTGATGACGAAAGATACCGTGTATTAGACGAGAAAATTGAAGCCCTAGAGAGGCGTGAGACTCTTGACCTGAATACTTCAAGCATGTGTTTGGTGCCTGGCCTAGTGTTGCCACCAAAGTTCAAGACACCGTTGTTTGAGCAGTACAAAGGGGATGCTTGTCCAAAGCAACATTTGGTGATGCTTTACCGAAGAATGACCTCATATGTCCACAATGACAAGCTCATTATTCAATGTTTCCAAGACAGTCTGAGTGGGGCATCATTGTATTGGTATATGCAGTTAGAGAGTGGTTGCATCTAATCATGGTCAGATCTAGCCAACGCCTTCGTGAAGTAATACAACTATAATCTTGACATGGCTCCCAGTCGTGCGCATTTGCAAGACTTGTCTCAAGTAGATAATGAATCATTCAGAGGGTATACTCAGAGATGGAGAAAGTTAGATACTCGTGTTCAACCACCACTTTCGGATAGATATTTAGTTGATTTGTTCATGGATACCTTGCAAGTTCCGTACTTGGAAAAGATGATTGTCAATGGGGCAGCAAAATTTTCTGACCAGGTAATGGTGGGAGAACGTATCGAGAGCCTGCTCCAGTGTGGAAAGATGCAAGACGTCTCAAACTTCCAAGCTAATGAAAGTGCATCAGTTGTCAGTTCTCAAGAAGAATTCGAGGAAGAAAATAGTTCCATTCAGTAATCTTTGCCACCTCATTCTCAACGTTCAGGCATATCAACTGTTCAAAGTCAGCAATCTTCTGAGTCTCCGTACCAAGGACATTATCTTTCTCTGAGTCAGGGACATCCTCAGAATCAACGGTCATATCGTCGTCAGTCCCGTCAGCACGCCCGACAAAGGCCAAGAAAGCCGAGAGGAATTTCACTCAGTTACCAATGTCGTATAGTCGGAGGTTGCCAGATTTGATCAAAGGTGGATTAATAGTGTCGAAGAAATAGAAGCCAATGCCTTTTCCATTACCCACCAGATTTTGATGTCAACGCCCGTTGTGACTACCATAATAGGGCACAGGGGCATTCAACTGAAGGCTGTAAGGCAGGTGGGTCCATCAGTCCAAGTTATGGAAGAAGGCACCGAGAGCAGTTGTGCAGATGGTTATCAGAGTGGCTTCAAAGAGCAATTCTGAAGACGGCTAGCTCATTAGCGAATCATGCTTGGAAAATCCCAGTTCCTCGAAGCTGGAAATCATTATATCATGTCACTTCTTTGCATTTGTAGTTTCTTTCCTGTTAAAGTGCAAACTCATTTGTAAAACTTTTTTTTTAAATGATAATGATAATGAAATGAATATGCATGTTTTGATTAACTCCATTCGTGTTCACTCATACTTTCTCATCGAAATCATATGCTTGTTTATGTAGGATCCTAGGGAGGATGACGAAATCGAAGACGTAAAACTTTCGATTGTATGCTTTTGAACAAAAACCCTATTGATGATGTACAGGCATTGTTTCAAATCCCTAAACACTGAAGATATAAGGGAGTGAAACCTTTGTAAACCCCGTTGAGCCTAGTAGTAGGAGTTTATTTCTGAAAACAAAAAACCCTCAATCTTAACCTGGGGTAGGGTAGGTGTCAGTTAATTTGACCGTGCATTCAAATTTCAAAAGGAGTGTCCCATTCGAGGATCAATTACATCCATGGGTATCCCTCACCGACCGAAGAGTGAGACGGTCTCAACCATTTACAAGTCAAGACAAACCTGTGTCACACGATTGTTAAAAAAAAAAAGAGAATCAAAAGAAAAAAGAAAGCCCGCTAAGTCAAAACTTGAAAATTGGTGACTTAGGCTAAAGGTAGGGCATCCCGCTGGACTTCAAAATCAAAAGATTCAAAAAAAGGAATCAGTCCAGGCAAAAATCAGGGAAATAAAAAAAAACAAAAGAACGAAAAGTGAAAAAGGATTACAAAAAGAAAAATCCTCGAGCAAAGAAAAAGTTGTGTGACTACAGACGCCAAAGACAAAAGGAGTGACTGTCACTCCGAAAACCGTGTGGGTTCCTTTTATCCTCCTACCATGCAATAAACTTTTTGAAAGGTGAGCGCTTGTGTCGAATTAGCTAAATGTAGGACTGGAGAACATCAAGGAGAATGGGTGGGTTAAAATAAAACTTTGAGCCTTATATCCTTTCTTTCTTTAACCGTGAATCAAGCCACGTTACAACCTTCAAAAAACCTAATTGAAGCAGGGTTGTTTCGAAAGCATACTTCGGTTAATATCGCGTCAGTTCTGACTCCCAAGAGGATCTTTCTTACCATTCATGGTGGTATCGATGTGACATTCTGATAAGTGATTCGTTCGCTATATGTCACCACATTTTTCCAGTGAACAGACTTGGATGTCAAAACTGTCATATGCATTGCATTAAAATTGTCATCTTCAAAACGAATTCTTTTACTTGCGAGTAAGCACTTGATGTCAGGAGAGTTTCTACAATGGAGAGATTGATCAAGATAAGATGCAAATGCCATAAGACTTTGTTGAGTATGGGAAAGTCATCAAATGATCACGCCAAATGGGAAATTCATTCCAAGATTCAGCTAGTCTGGAGAAGCCATGTCGAGGAATCTCTCTAAAGTCCAGCCAAACTGGGGCAATTATGTTGAGATTAGGCAAATCTCTCGAAGATCAATTAGTTAGGGGCAAAATCACTCCAAGACTCGTATCGGGGCAGGCCACCTCAAGAGCATGAGAAGTTATCCTCCTCTAAAAGACGGTTAATCAAAAGAACCTTTGCAAGATTCAGTATACTGGGGCAGAGTATTTCAAATCACTACAAATCATCTTGAGGCAAATTCTTTCATGAACTATGCAGTCTGGGGCAGTTACGTCAAAATCCATAAATCTCTCCGAGAGTTTGAATACCCTGGGGCATTTTGAATGTCGGGTTTTCTATAAAATCCTCTTGAGACAATTTCTCCCTGTGGTCTGAGACAAGTTGGGAGTTCTCTTGTGATATTTGGCATGCAGTTGATCAGTAGAAGCATGAAGCGCCAAAGTAGTTCCCAGCACGGTGTTTCTCTTCCTCGACAAGGCGCCATAGGGTATCGTTCCCCATTGGGGTATTAGAATTGCTAGTCGTCCCCGAAAGAAATAGCCAAGACGGTATTGTCCTCGGTAAAGTATCCTCCCTAGAGAGAGTCCTAAGGTTTGGTTTCCCCAACCGGAGTTGGATTTGCCTTTCTCCAGCAAGAGTTCAAGTCCCCAGACATGGTAGAGATGGTTTGTTCTTGCCCTCAAAGCAGGTGGGCATCCCCATCAAGAGGCTCGTTTGACCTCTCGTCCTCAGTAAAGTCTTTCTCTCTAGTATAGAAGAGCTAGCATCCTCAGTAGAGCATCGAGAACCTCTATCTCCCTAGCAAGAGTGTGGAAATTTGCCTTCCCCAGTCAGATTGGTTTATTACCCCCTATTGAGTGCTCAGAAGTCAACCACATCAGACAAGGTGATGTTGCAACTCCAGCCGGAGACTTGTTTGCTGTCTCTCCTTCGTAGAAATCCATTTTCCCCACAGAGTCTTGGTGCCTTCTTTCCTCATCAGGACAAGAAGCGTAATTTCTTTAGCAAAGGTATGCTATCACCCCCAGCAGAAGAAGGACATTTCCCCAGCAGCAAGTCAAAGGCAATGATATTCCTCGACAGGTTTGGTATTATTAACTGCTCACCCCAAGCAGAGTTTGGTGTTCATCCTCTCAACGGTGTTTGACTTCCTCGGTAGATTCCAAGTCCAATGGTTATTGGCGCCTTTTCCGTATCAGATATTTGGGTTCCATCATTATCAGTTGTCATTCTTGATCCTCAACGGAGAGAAATTCTCTTCAGGTTTCATCTTCGGCATAGGTTTAGATCGAGAAGGCTGCTCAATTTGTCTTCCTCAGCACGGTTTGCGACCACAAGAACAATCCAATTTGTTATCCCCAGCGGAGTTGACTTCATTTTCCTCAGCATTTATTTTGCTGAGGAGCCTCCTTGCATTTTGCATATAGTAATCATCATTACATTGCATCCTAAAAAACGCGTAGCATTTCCATTTCGTATGGAGCATTACGCCATGGAAAAATTCAAACATATGCATGCGAAGCATAAGCCAGTTTTGGTTGCTCGTGCGAGAGCCCAAATTATTTTTATTCGACCAGATTGAAAAAACCAGAAAGAATGCCTCGTTCATTCCCCACCATACATTTCAAAGCAGCACCAAGGTCTCACCTTTTTCCTCTTCACCAGAGTCCCAGTTTCTCAGTTGGTAGATCTTTTGATCTTATATTTTAACCATATTTCCTTAAGAACCATTCCGGATAGGATTCCTTCTGCCATTCCCGATAGGCACCTTTTAAGTTTTGAACCTTAGTCATTCCCGATAGACTATAGGTCAACCGTATCTCTTAGGAACCATTCCGGATAGGATTCCTTCCGCCATTCCCGATAGGCACCTTTTAAGTTTTGAACCTTAGTCATTCCCGATAGACGTATAGGTCAACCTTATTTCTTTAGGAACCATTCCGGATAGGATTTCTTCCGCCATTCCTGATAGGCACCTTCTAAGTTTTGAACCTTAGTCATTCCCGATAGACGTATAGGTCAACCTTATTTCTTTAGGAACCATTCTGGATAGGATTCCTTCCGCTATTCCCGATAGGAACCTTTTAAATTTTGAACCTTAGTCATTCCCGATAGACGTATAGGTCAACCTTATTTATTTAGGAACAATTCTGGATAGGATTCCTTCCGCCATTCTCGATAGGCACCTTTTAAGTTTTGAACCTTAGTCATTCCCGATAGACGTATAGGTGAACCTTATTTCTTCAGGAACCATTCCCGATAGGATTCCTTTAGCCGTTCCCGACAGGCAACCTTTAAGTTTTGGACCTAGCCATTCCCGACAGGCCCATTTACCATTCCCGATAGGTAACCATAGGTTGTAAACTTTAGTCGTTCCCGACAAGTGACCTTTGAGTTTTGGATCTAGCCGTTCCCGACACGCCCATTTACCATTCCCGATAGGTAACCATAGGTTGTAAACTTTAGCCATTCCCGACAGGTGACCTTTGAGTATTGGACCTAGCCGTTCCCGACAGGTCGATTTACCATTCCCGATAGGTAAGCCATTGGTTTTCAACTTTAGCCGTTCCCGACAGGCGCACCTTAACCGTTCCTAACAAGCACAATCTAGACTACAACCGTTCCCGACAGGCTTTCTTTGGATCTCACTTGTTCTAAACTCTTTTCCACAAATACCTCTCCATCATCACAACCGTTTTGTTTGTCATGTATCTTTTCTCTTCCACCCATAGAGTGCAAATTTTCTGGTTATTCTTGTATTCAATCCCTATGTACCTTGAACTTCTGGCAGCAGTTGCTCTCATCCATTCAGGTTCACAGTTGATTGAATAGGGGCAGTTGTAATACCTCAAAATCTGCCCTCATATTTTTCTCCAATAATTAGCTTATGCTTCATCTTTTGCATTGCATGTAGGTTATACAAATCATACATACATCATTTGTTGTAAGGCATGAGATCAGGTATCTCAATGTATGGACAGGGCAAAGCCAAAGGACAAGAATCAAACCTTTCCAAACAAGTCACAAGGGCTCCTAATATCTCAATTCATCTCATTTGAGCCCTCAAGTCATCAAAAGATGGGGATTCAACAAAGGATTGAAACAGTTCATCATTTCCTAGCATGGTTGTTCAAATTAGGGTTTTGGAATTCTTGAGTATAACACCCCAATGAGCAAGATTCTTGAGCTTTTATCATCACCCAATGGCATATCTCGTCATTGTTTGAGAGGACACACATCATACTCAGTGGATTTTGGATTTGGAAGATGTGTTGATTTCTCCTAGACTAAGGGTACAAAACTAGGGTTTGCCATAAAATCAGTCTATTTCTGATTTTTTGGGCAAGACTTGATTCTATGGTATTCTACATGTCCTCAAGTGTCTAGGGATTAAGAATTGTCCATCAATTTGGTTTGGAGGGGTTTTAATTGATCAATTGATTAAGAATCAGGAGAATTGGGAAAAAGTCAACTGTGCAGGAGAAAATGTCAACTATTGACTTTTTAAAGTCAAATTCAGGATCTTCATTTTAAATATGGTCATTTGTGAAGATTTGATCAAGAACTAATAAGAGATTCATCAAAAATCAAGAGATGTACAAAGTTGCCAAAAATAGTAATGAAGGGTTTCCATTTATGGCAAGTTTTGTCAAGCTGAGGGGTCACTTTTGAAGCATTCTTTCTCTATGGTCCAAGCTCCAAATTGAAAGTTTATGGAGGCCTATCAAAAGTTCACATTCCAAGCTTCAAAACCATGCCAAGAACATGCCCATTGGATCAAAATTGAGAGTGATATGATCAATTAAAGTGGAGGAAAATCAAGGCAAAATAGCAAGTCATGACCAGTCAGCACGCAGTTATTTTCACAAACACTTGGTGTACATGTTGTGTCCAAGTTCCAAGGCCAATTACTCTATGAAGGAAGCTTCATTTCAAAAAGTGTTCAACATGAACATTGTTCCTTTCCATTCCCTCTACAATGTTGATGTTGAGAATTTTCTCATTTGAGCAACACATTGAGAGCTATAGTGGATCAAAGTGGTAACCTCAACCTTCCCACCTCACACGCCATAGGCCTGGCACGGGCATATGTCTTGACATGTCCAAGTCTATGGAGATTTTTGAGCACCTTTAAGGCTTCAATTACAATCATTGTGGACATCAATGTTGTTCTATCACATCTCCTCTTTCCATAATTTCCATTCTCAGCTATTTCTATCCATCATGCATTGAGAAATATTCCATTAAAGAAGGATACACGAACATGTTGCTTTGGCTGCAAAAATAGAAACACTTTGCATTATTTGTTGTTGTTTCACATGCACATGCATCATACATTGCCCAAAATGACCAAACACTTCTTTCATTCTCAATACACCCCACACTCATTACTTAAAATGGCTAAACAAAGAGAGAAGTGTAGAGTTGTTATCACTATTATGTCTCAGCATGCCATATAACATCATCACCATCCAACTTAAACCTCACCATGATACCATGCTCCTCTCCACATGTGAACAAAACACCATAACCCGTGCCCTTAACCTCACTTCGCTCTCTTCTCCATTTTCATTTTCAAATTCACTCAACTCCTCTCAACTAACCTAACCTTGCATCTAACTATTAACCACAGTGGTTAACATTTAACTCACCATGTATAAACCATTCTCTAACTGTTTTTCAACTAACTTTTCATTCTTCACATTTTCACCAAATTTTCACTTTCTCTCTCTCTCTCTGAGATTTCTCTCTCTCGAATCCTCATCTCTACTCAAGAACTCTCTGTATTCTTTCCTCTCCTCCTCAACAAGCATCAAGAAACTGAAACAGTAGATCGTGTAGGAGCATCTTCAACTTCAATTTCATTCTTCTTCCTCTGAATTTCTCATCAACAACAAGCAATTTCACTGCCTTTATTTGGCCCGTTTAAAGTTCAAGAAGCAAGGCCTCACTCCTCTGGTTTTCTTTTACTGAAAGACTTCATCAATAGAGCAGGTTTTAGTTCAAACTTTTTCTTTTATTATGCTATGATCTGAGCTTGTTTTTGTGTGTTTTTGAGCTTAATAGAAGCAATGTGATCACCGGCTAGTTGATAGGCACCATAGGTGCATAGTTTCAAATTCTAGGGCAAATTGTTTATCTTCGTTTCTCTCTGTATGTGAGTTGTTTGTGATTGTTGATGCCGGATCCATGATCTACGTGACCTAAGGAGCAATTTGGTGTGTCGTTTACTTATTTCTGGTTGCCTGAAAGTTTTGGCACGGTGGAGGTTGGCCGGAGAAGACGACTGGAGTCTTCTCCGGCCGGTGATGCTTGAACCCTAACTCATTTGGCCAGATTATAACACAACCGTTGATTTGTTTCCATTCAACGCTCCAGATCACGCCAACGCATTAATGATCCACCCTCCCTTGCACGTGTTTCTTTTTCTGTTTGTTTTTTAATTATTTGATTATGTGTGGTAGTTGCATCCTTGCTTACTATGTGCTCGCACGGTGATTTGTTTGATGTGCTTACCTTGCTTGATCATCTCATGTGGACTGATCCAATGGTTCTCCTTGAGTCAAGATGTTGACTAATATCCATGCTATACACTTCTCTGAACATGCTTTTGGACTGGGCTGACTTTGCGCTATTCACACCCTCCTTCTCTGAGCCCAAACGTATTTGAACTGGATTTTTGCTAGTGTTGCACCCCCCTGGTTCATTTTCTTTGTTTTTTTATTTTCTTTTTCATATTTGATCTATTTTGAATTTCTAAAAATACTTCTGAGCATCCAAAAATTCCACAAGAATTCATGATGCATTATAAGATATTTAAATAATTTTTACATATTTTATTTTCTGGTTTTATCATATTTTGACATGTTTCCATGAATTTGCTTTTAATTTCTTTTGTTTGTGCATCTATTCATGATACATACTTCATTTCTAATTTGTTTGACATAGTTTTGTGTTGAATTTTCATATGATAATTGATCCATGCCTCTGTGATGTATTGATGCATATCATATTTTTTTCATAGATTTTTAGGTCATTGTTTGATTGACTTTTGAATGAGGTCTTTTAGCTATTTGTTCATGTGATTGGTTTGAGATTGTGAAGCATCTTTGAGCATGTTTGGTAATTGATTTTGAGCTATCTTTTGAGACATGTTTACACACTGCTGCACCTCAATTTACTTGTCTTTTCTCAATTTTCTTATTATCTTAACATGACTTTATGGATTGTATGAAAGCATGTTTGTTTGTGTGAATGTTAGAAGGCTTGTGCTAGGGTTTTGATGTGGATTGTGTGCATTTCCTTTTGACAATTGTTGAGACCTTTTAATCCATGTGGCATGAACATTATAGGTCACTTTTCTCATGCTATAGGTCACTCAAATTTCATCCTTACATGACTTGTATGCACATGTCTTCATTTGAAGTGTGTTGTATAATTGTGCATTCTTACTTGATCTTCCTTGAGCACATGTTTGTACCAACACTTGCATGATCTCAAACCATCCCTTAAACATGATTCACTTCTATTTGCAATCATCCTCAACCATATTCCATGACCTATAATTGTACATCACATGTTTCTTAAGTTCATAAATCTTTGCATGTTTGTTTGACCTAGTTTGGACCATGTTTTCTTCTAATCTTCAATGTGCTTTAACATGATGCTTGGGTGAACTTTGTAGATACATTCTTGACTTCTACATGTCATCTACAATGCCATATGCTACTGACTTGCATTCATATTCCATGATTGTTCAATTTGCATCTTCATCTTTGACTTGCATTACAAGTATGCTTCATTGTTCAACTTCAATTGTGTTTGTTCACTTCTTCTTGCTTCATTTCTTTATATGCTTGCATCCATGACTTGTATATTCATTCAATGACATCCCCGTGCTTTAATAAATGTCATTCACCTCTGACTTTGATGTTTAAATATGCATTTTATCCATGTTTATGATCCATTTGCATCCATCTTGCATAGTTATTGCATAACTTGCACTTGTGTGAATTTTTAATGCATAGTTTGACATTGTTTGATTTCATTTCGTATGTTTACTTTAGTTGGGATCCTTAGCATGCACCTAGTGACCTTGAAGCATCCTTAACCCTTAGGACTCTTCCCTTTTAATTAAACCTTTTTATGCTTTTCAAGTTGTCTTCTTTAAGCAACTAGCACTTGTTTAGTTCATTTTTTATACTTGTATTCATTACTTGTAATCATGTGGTACTAACCTTTTATGTAGGGGCAGAGGTAAGGTGCTTGAACATGTGGATGGTTATCCATGTTCATCTCTTCTTTCATCTCTCATCTATCTTACTTGTCTTTTACTTTTGTGAATAGCATGATATAATGCTTTGTGTATGACTTTCTCACACCCTTTGGGATCCTAACTCATCCTTAATTTTTTATTAAGGTGAGGTAGGATAAGCATTAGGTAGTGCTATCCCTCTCTTCTTTTTAGACTTAGGTTCTTAAACCTAGACCTTAGGTCCACCTTTGCATGATAACATTAGGATAGAAATTCCCTTTAGTATTTTCTTTTCCATGAGTCTTCTCTTCTCATCTCATAACCACTTCAAAACACTTAATAAAGTTAACATGTATTGCGCATGAGCCTTGTACATGGGAAATGAAGAGTGGGGGGCTTCCTTTCACTTTCCTAGAGTGTTTAGCGCACGTCCCGTCTTGGATCGATGTGCGACGCATTCGATCCTATGTTGTAGAGTTGGGTGCAATGCAAGTTATGAATTAACTTCAATCCACTTCTGTCTAAAAACCACAAAACAAACTCAAACCTTTTTATCCTTCGGGATTGTTAAGTTTCAAACCATTTTCAGTAACGGGCATGTTACTTCCGTCTCGTCGCAAACAGACATCGACCCTAACTGCCGGACGCAAACTTAACGTCGCTCATAAAAAACACAGACTTGGTTAAGTCGATGTACAACTGCTCTGACTTCCTCTCTCTGGTTAGATTGAGGGTACGTAGGCACAAGACGACGATGTCTTGGCGAGCAATCTCCCCCTAGTTTATGTCCAAACTATGCTGACTCTGACTTTCCCATTGCACGAGGGAATACGTAGGCCTAGGACTCCGAGGGCGTCCTACCGAGTCACTTCTTTTCCTCTTCTTCCTCGTTTCTTCGTTCTTTTCCGTTCCTGTTCCTTTTCCTTTCCAGTAGCTGTGAAGCTCCAGATGACGACACCTTTTGATCGAGATAACCAGTGTGGATCCCATCGAGTACGATGGACTCGAGGGGGTGCTAATACCTTCCCCTCGCGTAACCGACTCCCTTACCCGTTTCTCTTGGTCGCGAGACCATGCTTTTCCTTTCCCTCAGGTTTACGCAGTGTTTCCTTTCCCTCTCTTGGGATAAATACACATTGCTGGTGACTCTGTTTCCACGCCACTTTCGCGTTTGTACTTGGATGAAAATCCCGGGAGCGGCAAGAGGGAATCACCAAGAGTCACTGCCACAATGACTATACCACCTCCTGTGGTACACACTGTCCCGGAAGGAGAGATTCCACAGATACCTTCTGGTGGAAACGAAAGTATGTACGACAGAATGAATGAGTTCCAGGAACAATTCCTGGAGATGCAGAAGGAACTGCAAACCATTCGCGGTCAGGATCTATTCGGAAAGGACGCCGCAGACCTTTGTTTGGTCCCCAATGTGAAAGTTCCGCACAAGTTCAAGGTGCCCGAATTTGAGAAATACAAGGGTAGTTCTTGTCCTCAAAGCCATTTAGTGATGTACGCTCAGAGGATGTCAACTCATAAAGAAAACCAACAGCTACAGATCCACTATTTCCAAGATAGTTTAACCGGTGCCGCACTCAAATGGTACATGGGTTTAAACCGTACCAAGATCAATACTTTCAGAGATCTCGACGCTGCATTCGTTCAGCAGTATAAGTATAACCTAGACATGGCACTAGATAGAGATCAACTCAGAGCCATGTCGCAGAAGGATAAGGAAACCTTTAAGGAATATTCTTAGAGATGACGTGAAATTGCCGCCCAGATTTGTCCACCTCTTGAGGAAAAAGAGATGACAAAGATCTTCTTGAAAACCTTGATCTCATTTTACTATGATAGAATGGTTGCCAGTGCGCCCAGTGACTTCACTGAGATGGTGGGCATGAGAGTTCGTCTTGAGGAAGCAGTCCGAGAAGGACGTTTAGTTAAAGACACTGGATCATCAAGCAGTACCAAAAGGTACGGTAGTGCTTTCCCTAAGAAAAAAGAGCAAGATATTGGTAATATCTCTCTCAGAAAGCAAAGGCGACGGTATCAACCAGTAGTAGCTGTAACTCCTGCTATCAACCCTGCGCCTGTTCCAACGTATCAACCTCAGGTTGCTCAGAGCCAACCGAATCAACAAAAATATCAGCAAAGGACACAACAGCCTCTTCAGCAGGCTCGTCCTCAGTACAACAACAATCGTACAACGCGACCGCCAGGGTTCGACCCTATACCAATGTTGTACGCGGAACTATTTCCATTACTACTGGTCAAGGGACACTTCCAAACCAGGTCTCCTCTTACAGTACCAGAAAATCTGCCTTTTTGGTTCAAAGTGGATCAGACTTGTCCTTACCATCAAGGAGGACCGGGGCATAACATAGAAAACTGTCTCAACTTCAAAACCAATGTGCAGAAGCTTGTCAGGAGCGGTGTCCTATCTTTCAAAGATACAAATCCAAATGTTCAGACCAACCTGTTCCCTCAACACGAGAAAGCTGCGGTAAATTTGATAGAAGAAGAGTCTAAGCTTCATGATCTTTCTTATTGGGAACCAACCTGGTCAAGATGCATTGCAAACAGAGCGGTTAAGGGCATAAACTGTCTCATAACTATCACCAGTGTGATATCTGCTCTAAAAATAATCAAGGATGTTCTGTGGTGCAATCAGCTCTACAGGAACAGATGGATCTCGGATGGATCCAGGATCACTGAATTCGTGAGGTCAACATGACTTATACGAATTCCAACGTCATTCACAACCACGACATCCGTGCGATGAATGTCAACTTAGTAGCAATGCACTCAAGACAAAGCCAACATCATAATATGCCACGGTAAGATTACGATTCCTGTCTGATTTTCTCGATAAATAATCAAGGATGCTCCTTTGTACAAGAGGCCCTCCAGCGTCAGATGGATCTTGGGTGGATTCAGGATTACCGCGATAGAAGTCATTATCAAGTGAATATGATTCAAATCTTTGATATTCGGTTGATGAATTCCAGCTTGGTGGAACTACACGTTAAGCAAGTCCAGCTCGGTTTTCTGACTTCTCACGATTATCAGATCTGTAAAGGATGTCGCGGGAATGACCAAGGATATGCACTCATTCAGAGGACACTGCAACATTTATTGAACCACTGGTGGCTTCCGATCTATTTAGATAAAGACACACAATAAGTCAGTATGATTAATGGTAACCCTACTAGGAATCAAAATCAGGATGTTCGATCAATGAAAACATATCTAGTGAGGTTACACTGCATACAAAGCGGACGTGGCCGGGTGCCACCACACAACTACGAGCGTTGTAGAGTTTCTCAGAGAATAATCAAGGATGCTACCTCGTGCGAGCAGCCCTTCAAAGTCAGTTGGACCACAAAGAGATTCAACCATGGTCAAGCTCTGGTTCAATATCAGACTATCATCCTAATCAAGACAGAGATGTTGTTTTAATCCCTAAATGAGAAGTGGCGAAAGATGTGTGCGCCATAATCCCTCTACTCCATGAATCAAGAATTCCTCTTGATGGTGGAAGGATTCTCAACCTCGAACCAATCGAGGCCAACTATGATGGTCAGAAAAATCAAAAGGCTTCTGTAGTTATCTATCTGCTGGGACCAGTACCGTACAAATTCGATAAAGCTATCCCTTACAAACACGGTGCAACAACAATTGAGAATGGAAAGGAAACTCCATTACCCTCCGTCGTGAATATTGCAAACATCAGTCGAGTGACACGGAGCGGTCGAATCTTCAACCGAGGAGTTGGGGAACCCAGCAAAGAAAAGGATCCTCAAACAAAAGTTCCTGATCAATCAGTTGGTCAGTCCAATAATCCCGACCTTTCAAAGAACAACGATGAGATGCTGAAGCTCATCCAGAGGAGTGAGTACAACATTGTTGATCAACTGTTGCAAACTCTTTCAAAAATCTTCGTGCTATCTCTTTTACTCAGTTCCGAAGCCCAAAGAGAGGCTCTACAGAATGTCTTAGAGCAGGCCTTCATGGAACAAGATGTAACAATAAGACAATTCGACAACATCATCTCCAGGTCCAAGAGGATTAAATAGGGGCAGCTGTCGTAACCCGAAATTTGACCTCCCTCTTTTGCCTTTTGCATAAGTATACGCATTCGCATCGCTGGCATACGCATTCGGACTTTTCTTTAGGTGTTTTGATTGCAGGATATTCAGGTTTTCCAAGCCCGATTAATCATATCCTCACAAGGTCATCACCTCATCAAAACAAGCACAAAATGAAGGTTTCCATACCTATTCATCAATACAAGAGGTGGAAAATCGAAGCCGGAATCACAACACCTTTTTTAGGGCAAATTGGGCATATTTTGGCCTGGTTAATCGATTAACCATTTGCAGTGCAATTGTATTATCGATTAACACAGGCAAAATAGGCACAATTTGCTGCTTTTTCATGACAGCACCTTTGCACACATTTTGGTCTTGGATTCTAGCAGCATATGAAATATTCTAGACACCTCTAAACATTTCCAAGTTACTCAATTCATTCCAAGTGCATTTGCTATGATACTTCACTTCAAATCAAGTGCACCATGTTCCTTGTCTTCCAAGTAATGTGAATCTTTGGATGTTGGAATTCACCTTGGGATGGTTACCGAGTTGGTTCTAACTAACCGAGTTAACCGCCTTGACTCGGTGAGTCAAGTCCAACTAACTCCTAACCTAGCTCCAAACCCAAAGCTAATTCCAAACCAAATTCCAAACCATCTCATATTCCAAACCTAAAGTCTATTTAAATTCACTTCCACTCACCTTTCAATGGCAAAACCATTCTCTACCATTTTTCACCAAGCTTCTCACATTTCACTCTCAATTCTCTCACTTTTTCTCTGGTTTCTTTACTCTTCCTTCATTTTCATCTCAATTCTTCTCCATCAAACCTCACCAAAAGCTCTTATTCTTGAAGAATAATCACTTTTCACATTGAAGGTGATTAATTCTTGAGCTTAACCTTCATCATTTAGCATTCTTTGGTTATATTTCTGGAATTACATCTCCTTCTACTTCAATCCAAAGGTTTCACACCATTTATTTTGGTGCAAGTTCGATTTCGGTGCTTTTTCGCGTTTTTGATCGGTTTCGACGCATTTCGTCTACAATTCAAGGATCCTCTGGTTTTCTTTAATCTTCTGCACCAAGATCACTTTGCAACATTTACCAAGGCGCATCTCAGCCTTGTAGGTAGGTGGATTTCATTCATTTTATCATTTCGATCGTTTTCGTATCGTTTGCGATGTAATTTTAATATTTTTGCATGTGAATTGATTACACTTTTGCTTGATCCATGATCTTGATTGTTAATTGATTCTATTGTTGATCATTTATTGTTTCTAAGCTTGATTTTTCGTACATAATTGTTTGCCCTAGCATTGAAGTGATTGCACAATCAAAAAGTTGGCCAAAAGCACTTTTCAAAACTGATTTTCTGCTCCCTGTACAGTGGTAATCGATTAACACATTGCAGTGCAATTGTGTTAATCGATTAACCAGTGTTTTTTTGCACTTTTTCACGTGTTAATCGATTAACACTTTGCAGTGCAATTGTGTTAATCGATTAACACTGAACCAGAAGGCCATCTTCTTGCATTTTCAAGTGTGTTTGCCATGCTTTCTTCATTTTAACTTCCATTGATTGTCATGCTTGATTTTTTGGATGTTTTTAATGTCATTTCACTTCTGGTTGAAGCATGTTCATGAACTTTCGATGCACATTTTCAATTATTCAATTGTTTCATGTTCTTAGCATTGTATGAACATAGCAACTCTTGTACTGTTTTTGTTCACATGATACATGATTTTGTGTGGCATTTTGGTGATCATTTGGCACTGTTTTGCATCTTCCATTTCAGATTTGCATTAAGTTTATTTTTATGGATAAACTTAATTTTGTATAATCAATAATTCACTCCTTTTTGCTTTAATGACTTTTCATCCTCTTTGAGAAGTTGTTAGCATGTTTCTCCCTTGATTAATTGATCGAAACTTTGTTTCGATTAATTGATCTTCCCTTCTCCTCTCTTTAGGCCTCCTTTAGAGCTTTCTCTCTCTTCCCCCCCGTGGAGTTGGAGTTTCGCGCTACGCCTTGCATCGGAGCACTGTACAAATTGACGCTGTTGTGCTGTCCGTTTCTCTCTGTAGGAGCACTATACAGCATTGGAGTGGTTGCGCTGTCCGTTTCACTTCCCACACTATATTTTGGGTGCTAGAGAAGGAATGAGGATGGAGTCTTTCCACCCTCATTCTGGCTATTTCTTTGGTAAGGGCGTCTTGTCCTCTCCTCGAGAATAGTCACCTCTATCCTCCAGCTATAGTGTTTCTCCTTCCCTTGTCGAGTTGATCCGTGATCACTCTTCTCTCTTTGCGATCCTTTTCGATCCTTGATCACTCCTATCTCTTTCAATCTCTCCTTTTGATCAATCACCATTCCTTCTTGGTTGAGATCATTATTCTTGCGCTAGCAATCTCTCTTTATTTCATTACTCCTTTCTCCTTGTAATCAATCATTGCTTTTTGATTCCCCTGAAGAGTCTCAATTCTTCTCTTTGGTCCAACACAGTTTTCTTATCATGACCATTCTTCCCCAGGAGTTCGCAATCCTCTCTTGGTTCTTCTCCCGTTGTTGGTTTAACCCCTGCTTGTTAGTTAAAACACCAATTTTGCTCTCTTACTCAGTTAATCACAATCCGTCTGTTAACCACTGAGCTCTTCTTGGGTTAATCACCTCTTCTCGGTTAATCACCCTTTTCTTCAGTTAACCACAGCCCGTCTGTTAAAATACGGAACCCTTTCGAGTTAATCACCTTCTCTTGGTTAATCACTCGCTTTTCTCTTTGGTTGGTCACAATCCGTCTATAAACACCGAATCCCCCGCAGTTGGCAACCTCCTCTTGGTTCAAATACTTGCACCCTTGGGTTAGTAACCTTTCTTTGGTTCAAATGCCCTTTCTTCGATTAAGTACTGTTTGTTCAGTCAGTTTACCGAACCCCTTTGGGTCACGACCTTCGTTCGGTCCTACACCCGCTTTTCTGGTTAATCACAGTTTTCTCTGTTAAAACCAATGCTTCTCTATCCCCACAAAGTTGCAGTCTTTTCTTCGGTTAACCACTGCCAGCCAGTTAATATACCGAGTCTCCTTTTTCTCTTGGTTATGACACAATCCCTTTATTTGGATCCCCGGCGGAGTCCTTCCTATTCCCTTTGCTCTTACTTTCTTGGTTTCGACACCAATTCTCTTTGCTATCCCCAGCGGAGTTTCTTTCATTCTTGGTTTTGACACCATTCGTTTCCTATTCTTTTGTGCAAACGCTCTTACTGCGGGGTCTTTCCCAGTAGAGTTTTTTTTTTCTTTCACTCTTGCTCTTGGTTTTGACACTACTTCTTTCGTCTCCTTGTTTCTCTCTTGTTTTCCTTTTCCGTTCAGTTCCCCGAACTACGGAAGCTCTGATTCTGCATTCTTCTGAATGTCAGATACGTAGGCATGAGATCGCAATGATCTCGGCGAGCACACTTCCACCTTTCTTCCGTCTTCCTCCTTCCTCCTTTTCTTCTTTTCTTTTCTTCGTCCCCTGGTTCCATGAACTACGGCGCTCTGACTTCCTCATTGCACTATGAGGGTACGTAGGCACGAGGACTTCGTTCCTCCGCGAGCATTCTTTTCTTTCTTTTTTCCCCTTTTTCTTCTCTCTCTCTCTCTCCTTTCTTTAGCTAGAAGCCTTTAGATAGTTAACCCATCCAAGCCTAGAAGCAAGCGAAATGGTTCCTGTCGAGTACGACGGATGCGTTAGGTGCTAATACCTTCCTTTCACATAACCGACCCCCCGTTCCTGTTTCTCTTCCCCTTGGGTTTTATCGAAATTTTCCCTGTCCTTTGGGACTAAATAAAGTTCGGTGGCGACTCTGTTGTATCTTTGAGTGTGCGATTCACTCAGGTAGAAACCTGCCATCTTCACATGCCAGCTTGATGCATCAATTGAATGCTTCTTGCCAAATTTGAATGCTTTGGATTTTCATCATGGAATCTCACATGCCAACATTGATGGTTTCTTGACTTGCAAGGCTGGTGGCTCAGAGATCTTTATCTCAATCTGATCCTCATTGATTTGGGAAGATGACAAAGTTGGTAAGATGACAAAATTGAGCAAAGAACTCGTGTGGCACAAGAAATGTACAAAATCTGCCTAGTGCTGTCATGAAGACAGTTTGCAACAAGGCAACTTTGGAGATCCATAACTCCTAGCTCAAATAGAGTTTCTTGGTGTTCTTGGATAATTTGGAAAGCTAATGTATCATACTTTAATTTGACGTCCATCTTTGGTTTTGAAGCAACTTGAATTTGGTTGTAAAATGCCTCAATATTTTGGAAAAAGTGAAGCAGATTCTGACTTAGTGAAAATTTCACGAAGTGTTGGAAAAAGTGTGATTTTCATATTTTTATGATTTTGATCACTCCATAACTTAAAATCCATGAGGAATTGGAGCTTGATGTATTTGAAGCTTTTGTAGAGTGTAGCAAGGCCTACAAATCCAGCTTTGGATCACCCAAAATGGTTGCTTGGATCTCAAGTTATGATCCTTGGAAGTTGGTACTCTAGCCACTTTATTCCATAACTTAGAAAAATTCTAAGTTTTTTATGGTTACCCCTTTTATAAGTTAACTCATTTTCTTTGATTTTTCTTGATGAATGATGATTCAAATCACAAATTAACATCATTTTAGGGTTAAGGAAACCTTGGTTGACCAAAATTTCAAAAAGTCAAACTTGGGTTTGTGTACAGTTGACTTTTTCAGCAGATGAATTTTGACTTTGTGATTCTTTTGTGAAATCAAACCTTAAGCCTAATTAAACTTCATGGATGGCTTCTAAGGGTATTTATGAATGTCTTGGACCCTTCCCCAAGGTTTGAGAACAAGGTTTGGTCATCAGTCAATGGTATGGTTGACTTTTTTCATCAGAAACCCTAATTTGTGATCAGATGCTTTTGAGTTCTTGTGGCTTATGACTTGAGCTTTTTGAGTCAATCAAATCTTGTAGACATGTCAATGTGATGTATTTGAGATCCTTGAAGTTCATCTTGAAGCTTCAAGTCATGTTTTGTTTCACAAGTTGGTTCAAGGGTTGAGTTAGGTCAAAACCCTAATTCCAGATTTTTTTGATAGATGGTCCTTCAAGGTGACTTTGCCATTGTGGATGGGCCCTTGAGATTATTTTGAGCTTATTGGACCATATATGGAGATATTGGCTCATGCCTAGATGAAAATTTTCATCTGGAGGCCCTGGTCGACCAAAACTCTAATCTGGTGACACTGGCGATCCTGGGGCTCGGTCCTCTTGGAATGTTGCATAACTATGCATGATTTTTGATATGGGAGACCCCTTGATCCTTCATGGATGTTTGAGGGGTTAGACAAGTTGAAGATAAAGTCCTTTCTTGATTAATATTTTGCCTAAATGCTATGAAAGGGATGTAAACCCTAATCTTTGATTATAGTGAATGCTCAACAATTCTTGAGGAGATTGGTGAGGCATGATGGTACATCCATATTATGATGATGATTCTCATAATGATGGGAAATCTTAGTGGTCAAAATTTGGGGTATGAAACCTATGGTCTTGTCTTGCAGGGATAAGTCTTGACTCATTTTCAATGTTGTGGAGTGATACATGCCAGCTCTATGCATCCTTTAAATGCTTCATGACAAATTTGAAAGTTTTGGATTTTGGACTTTGAATGTCATATGCCAAATGAAGGTGTTTTGGATTTGCAAGGCTGGTGGCTCACAGATATTTGCTTCAATCTGATCCTTGAATATGACAAGGCTTGGTAAGATGACAAAATTGGACAAAGAACTCGTGTGGCACAAGAAATGTGCAAAATCTGCCTAGTGTTGTCATGAAGACAGTTTGCAACAAGGCAACTTTGGAGATCCATAACTCCTAGCTCAAATGGAGTTTGTTGGTGTTCTTGGACAATTTGGAAAGCTAATGTATCCTACTTTAGTGTGATGTCCAACTTTGATTTTGAAACATCTTGCATTTGGTTGAAAAATGCCTCTACATTTTGAAAAAAGTAAGGCAGATTTTGACTTAGTGAAAATATCACTAAGTGTTGGAAAAAGTGTGATTTTCATGTTTTTCTGATTTTGGTCAGTCTATAACTCAAAATCCATGAAGATTTGGAATTCCTTGTAGTTGAAGCAATTGGAGTATGTAATGAGAGCTTTCATTTGAGCTTTGAATGGGAGAAAAAGGCTTTGTGGTTTAGGAGATATGGCCTTGCAAAGTTGGTACCCTAGCCACTTTATTCCATAACTTAGAAAAATTCTAAGTTTTTTATGGTTACCCCTTTTATAAGTTAACTCGTTTTCTTTGATTTTTCTTGATGAATGATGATTCAAATCACAAATTAACATCATTTTAGGGTTAAGGAAACCTTGGTTGACCAAAATTTCAAAAAGTCAAACTTGGGTTTGTGTACAGTTGACTTTTTCAGCAGATGAATTTTGACTTTGTGATTCTTTTGTGAAATCAAACCTTAAGCCTAATTAAACTTCATGGATGGCTTCTAAGGGTATTTATGAATGTCTTGGACCCTTCCCCAAGGTTTGAGAACAAGGTTTGGTCAACAGTCAATGGTATGGTTGACTTTTTTCATCAGAAACCCTAATTTGTGATCAGATGCTTTTGAGTTCTTGTGGCTTATGACTTAAGATTTTTGAGTCAATCAAATCTTGTAGACATGTCAATGTGATGTATTTGAGATCCTTGAAGTTCATCTTGAAGCTTCAAGTCATGTTTTGTTTCACAAGTTGGTTCAAGGGTTGAGTTAGGTCAAAACCCTAATTCCAGATTTTTTTGATAGATGGTCCTTCAAGGTGACTTTGCCATTGTGGATGGGCCCTTGAGATTATTTTGAGCTTATTGGACCATATATGGAGATATTGGCTCATGCCTAGATGAAAATTTTCATCTGGAGGCCCTGGTCGACCAAAACTCTAATCTGGTGACACTGGCGATCCTGGGGCTCGGTCCTCTTGGAATGTTGCATAACTATGCATGATTTTTGATATGGGAGACCCCTTGATCCTTCATGGATGTTTGAGGGGTTAGACAAGTTGAAGATAAAGTCCTTTCTTGATTAATATTTTGCCTAAATGCTATGAAAGGGATGTAAACCCTAATCTTTGATTATAGTGAATGCTCAACAATTCTTGAGGAGATTGGTGAGGCATGATGGTACATCCATATTATGATGATGATTCTCATAATGATGGGAAATCTTAGTGGTCAAAATTTGGGGTATGAAACCTATGGTCTTGTCTTGCAGGGATAAGTCTTGACTCATTTTCAATGTTGTGGAGTGATACATGCCAGCTCTATGCATCCTTTAAATGCTTCATGACAAATTTGAAAGTTTTGGATTTTGGACTTTGAATGTCATATGCCAAATGAAGGTGTTTTGGATTTGCAAGGCTGGTGGCTCACAGATATTTGCTTCAATCTGATCCTTGAATATGACAAGGCTTGGTAAGATGACAAAATTGGACAAAGAACTCGTGTGGCACAAGAAATGTGCAAAATCTGCCTAGTGTTGTCATGAAGACAGTTTGCAACAAGGCAACTTTGGAGATCCATAACTCCTAGCTCAAATGGAGTTTGTTGGTGTTCTTGGACAATTTGGAAAGCTAATGTATCCTACTTTAGTGTGATGTCCAACTTTGATTTTGAAACATCTTGCATTTGGTTGAAAAATGCCTCTACATTTTGAAAAAAGTAAGGCAGATTTTGACTTAGTGAAAATATCACTAAGTGTTGGAAAAAGTGTGATTTTCATGTTTTTCTGATTTTGGTCAGTCTATAACTCAAAATCCATGAAGATTTGGAATTCCTTGTAGTTGAAGCAATTGGAGTATGTAATGAGAGCTTTCATTTGAGCTTTGAATGGGAGAAAAAGGCTTTGTGGTTTAGGAGATATGGCCTTGCAAAGTTGGTACCCTAGCCACTTTATTCCATAACTTAGAAAAATTCTAAGTTTTTTATGGTTACCCCTTTTATAAGTTAACTCGTTTTCTTTGATTTTTCTTGATGAATGATGATTCAAATCACAAATTAACATCATTTTAGGGTTAAGGAAACCTTGGTTGACCAAAATTTCAAAAAGTCAAACTTGGGTTTGTGTACAGTTGACTTTTTCAGCAGATGAATTTTGACTTTGTGATTCTTTTGTGAAATCAAACCTTAAGCCTAATTAAACTTCATGGATGGCTTCTAAGGGTATTTATGAATGTCTTGGACCCTTCCCCAAGGTTTGAGAACAAGGTTTGGTCAACAGTCAATGGTATGGTTGACTTTTTTCATCAGAAACCCTAATTTGTGATCAGATGCTTTTGAGTTCTTGTGGCTTATGACTTGAGATTTTTGAGTCAATCAAATCTTGTAGACATGTCAATGTGATGTATTTGAGATCCTTGAAGTTCATCTTGAAGCTTCAAGTCATGTTTTGTTTCACAAGTTGGTTCAAGGGTTGAGTTAGGTCAAAACCCTAATTCCAGATTTTTTTGATAGATGGTCCTTCAAGGTGACTTTGCCATTGTGGATGGGCCCTTGAGATTATTTTGAGCTTATTGGACCATATATGGAGATATTGGCTCATGCCTAGATGAAAATTTTCATCTGGAGGCCCTGGTCGACCAAAACTCTAATCTGGTGACACTGGCGATCCTGGGGCTCGGTCCTCTTGGAATGTTGCATAACTATGCATGATTTTTGATATGGGAGACCCCTTGATCCTTCATGGATGTTTGAGGGGTTAGACAAGTTGAAGATAAAGTCCTTTCTTGATTAATATTTTGCCTAAATGCTATGAAAGGGATGTAAACCCTAATCTTTGATTATAGTGAATGCTCAACAATTCTTGAGGAGATTGGTGAGGCATGATGGTACATCCATATTATGATGATGATTCTCATAATGATGGGAAATCTTAGTGGTCAAAATTTGGGGTATGAAACCTATGGTCTTCTCTTGCAGGGATAAGTCTTGACTCATTTTCAATATTGTGGAGTGATACATGCCAGCTCTATGCATCCTTTAAATGCTTCATGACAAATTTGAAAGTTTTGGATTTTGGACTTTGAATGTCATATGCCAAATGAAGGTGTTTTGGATTTGCAAGGCTGGTGGCTCACAGATATTTGCTTCAATCTGATCCTTGAATATGACAAGGCTTGGTAAGATGACAAAATTGGACAAAGAACTCGTGTGGCACAAGAAATGTGCAAAATCTGCCTAGTGTTGTCATGAAGACAGTTTGCAACAAGGCAACTTTGGAGATCCATAACTCCTAGCTCAAATGGAGTTTGTTGGTGTTCTTGGACAATTTGGAAAGCTAATGTATCCTACTTTAGTGTGATGTCCAACTTTGATTTTGAAACATCTTGCATTTGGTTGAAAAATGCCTCTACATTTTGAAAAAAGTAAGGCAGATTTTGACTTAGTGAAAATATCACTAAGTGTTGGAAAAAGTGTGATTTTCATGTTTTTCTGATTTTGGTCAGTCTATAACTCAAAATCCATGAAGATTTGGAATTCCTTGTAGTTGAAGCAATTGGAGTATGTAATGAGAGCTTTCATTTGAGCTTTGAATGGGAGAAAAAGGCTTTGTGGTTTAGGAGATATGGCCTTGCAAAGTTGGTACCCTAGCCACTTTATTCCATAACTTAGAAAAATTCTAAGTTTTTTATGGTTACCCCTTTTATAAGTTAACTCGTTTTCTTTGATTTTTCTTGATGAATGATGATTCAAATCACAAATTAACATCATTTTAGGGTTAAGGAAACCTTGGTTGACCAAAATTTCAAAAAGTCAAACTTGGGTTTGTGTACAGTTGACTTTTTCAGCAGATGAATTTTGACTTTGTGATTCTTTTGTGAAATCAAACCTTAAGCCTAATTAAACTTCATGGATGGCTTCTAAGGGTATTTATGAATGTCTTGGACCCTTCCCCAAGGTTTGAGAACAAGGTTTGGTCAACAGTCAATGGTATGGTTGACTTTTTTCATCAGAAACCCTAATTTGTGATCAGATGCTTTTGAGTTCTTGTGGCTTATGACTTGAGCTTTTTGAGTCAATCAAATCTTGTAGACATGTCAATGTGATGTATTTGAGATCCTTGAAGTTCATCTTGAAGCTTCAAGTCATGTTTTGTTTCACAAGTTGGTTCAAGGGTTGAGTTAGGTCAAAACCCTAATTCCAGATTTTTTTGATAGATGGTCCTTCAAGGTGACTTTGCCATTGTGGATGGGCCCTTGAGATTATTTTGAGCTTATTGGACCATATATGGAGATATTGGCTCATGCCTAGATGAAAATTTTCATCTGGAGGCCCTGGTCGACCACAACTCTAATCTGGTGACACTGGCGATCCTGGGGCTCGGTCCTCTTGGAATGTTGCATAACTATGCATGATTTTTGATATGGGAGACCCCTTGATCCTTCATGGATGTTTGAGGGGTTAGACAAGTTGAAGATAAAGTCCTTTCTTGATTAATATTTTGCCTAAATGCTATGAAAGGTATGTAAACCCTAATCTTTGATTATAGTGAATGCTCAACAATTCTTGAGGAGATTGGTGAGGCATGATGGTACATCCAAATTATGATGATGATTCTCATAATGATGGGAAACCTTAGTGGTCAAAATTTGGGGTATGAAACCTATGGTCTTCTCTTGCAGGGATAAGTCTTGACTCATTTTCAATGTTGTGGAGTGATACATGCCAGCTCTATGCATCCTTTAAATGCTTCATGACAAATTTGAAAGTTTTGGATTTTGGACTTTGGATGTCATATGCCAAATGAAGGTGTTTTGGATTTGCAAGGCTGGTGGCTCACAGATATTTGCTTCAATCTGATCCTTGAATATGACAAGGCTTGGTAAGATGACAAAATTGGACAAAGAACTCGTGTGGCACAAGAAATGTGCAAAATCTGCCTAGTGTTGTCATGAAGACAGTTTGCAACAAGGCAACTTTGGAGATCCATAACTCCTAGCTCAAATGGAGTTTGTTGGTGTTCTTGGACAATTTGAAAAGCTAATGTATCCTACTTTAGTATGATGTCCAACTTTGATTTTGAAACATCTTGCATTTGGTTGAAAAATGCCTCTACATTTTGAAAAAAGTAAGGCAGATTTTGACTTAGTGAAAATATCACTAAGTGTTGGAAAAAGTGTGATTTTCATGTTTTTCTGATTTTGGTCAGTCTATAACTCAAAATCCATGAAGATTTGGAATTCCTTGTAGTTGAAGCAATTGGAGTATGTAATGAGAGCTTTCATTTGAGCTTTGAATGGGAGAAAAAGGCTTTGTGGTTTAGGAGATACGGCCTTGCAAAGTTGGTACCCTAGCCACTTTATTCCATAACTTAGAAAAATTCTAAGTTTTTTATGGTTACCCCTTTTATAAGTTAACTCGTTTTCTTTGATTTTTCTTGATGAATGATGATTCAAATCACAAATTAACATCATTTTAGGGTTAAGGAAACCTTGGTTGACCAAAATTTCAAAAAGTCAAACTTGGGTTTGTGTACAGTTGACTTTTTCAGCAGATGAATTTTGACTTTGTGATTCTTTTGTGAAATCAAACCTTAAGCCTAATTAAACTTCATGGATGGCTTCTAAGGGTATTTATGAATGTCTTGGACCCTTCCCCAAGGTTTGAGAACAAGGTTTGGTCAACAGTCAATGGTATGGTTGACTTTTTTCATCAGAAACCCTAATTTGTGATCAGATGCTTTTGAGTTCTTGTGGCTTATGACTTGAGCTTTTTGAGTCAATCAAATCTTGTAGACATGTCAATGTGATGTATTTGAGATCCTTGAAGTTCATCTTGAAGCTTCAAGTCATGTTTTGTTTCACAAGTTGGTTCAAGGGTTGAGTTAGGTCAAAACCCTAATTCCAGATTTTTTTGATAGATGGTCCTTCAAGGTGACTTTGCCATTGTGGATGGGCCCTTGAGATTATTTTGAGCTTATTGGACCATATATGGAGATATTGGCTCATGCCTAGATGAAAATTTTCATCTGGAGGCCCTGGTCGACCAAAACTCTAATCTGGTGACATTGGCGATCCTGGGGCTCGGTCCTCTTGGAATGTTGCATAACTATGCATGATTTTTGATATGGGAGACCCCTTGATCCTTCATGGATGTTTGAGGGGTTAGACAAGTTGAAGATAAAGTCCTTTCTTGATTAATATTTTGCCTAAATGCTATGAAAGGGATGTAAACCCTAATCTTTGATTATAGTGAATGCTCAACAATTCTTGAGGAGATTGGTGAGGCATGATGGTACATCCATATTATGATGATGATTCTCATAATGATGGGAAATCTTAGTGGTCAAAATTTGGGGTATGAAACCTATGGTCTTCTCTTGCAGGGATAAGTCTTGACTCATTTTCAATGTTGTGGAGTGATACATGCCAGCTCTATGCATCCTTTAAATGCTTCATGACAAATTTGAAAGTTTTGGATTTTGGACTTTGAATGTCATATGCCAAATGAAGGTGTTTTGGATTTGCAAGGCTGGTGGCTCACAGATATTTGCTTCAATCTGATCCTTGAATATGACAAGGCTTGGTAAGATGACAAAATTGGACAAAGAACTCGTGTGGCACAAGAAATGTGCAAAATCTGCCTAGTGTTGTCATGAAGACAGTTTGCAACAAGGCAACTTTGGAGATCCATAACTCCTAGCTCAAATGGAGTTTGTTGGTGTTCTTGGACAATTTGGAAAGCTAATGTATCCTACTTTAGTGTGATGTCCAACTTTGATTTTGAAACATCTTGAATTTGGTTGAAAAATGCCTCTACATTTTGAAAAAAGTAAGGCAGATTTTGACTTAGTGAAAATATCACTAAGTGTTGGAAAAAGTGTGATTTTCATGTTTTTCTGATTTTGGTCAGTCTATAACTCAAAATCCATGAAGATTTGGAATTCCTTGTAGTTGAAGCAATTGGAGTATGTAATGAGAGCTTTCATTTGAGCTTTGAATGGGAGAAAAAGGCTTTGTGGTTTAGGAGATATGGCCTTGCAAAGTTGGTACCCTAGCCACTTTATTCCATAACTTAGAAAAATTCTAAGTTTTTTATGGTTACCCCTTTTATAAGTTAACTCGTTTTCTTTGATTTTTCTTGATGAATGATGATTCAAATCACAAATTAACATCATTTTAGGGTTAAGGAAACCTTGGTTGACCAAAATTTCAAAAAGTCAAACTTGGGTTTGTGTACAGTTGACTTTTTCAGCAGATGAATTTTGACTTTGTGATTCTTTTGTGAAATCAAACCTTAAGCCTAATTAAACTTCATGGATGGCTTCTAAGGGTATTTATGAATGTCTTGGACCCTTCCCCAAGGTTTGAGAACAAGGTTTGGTCAACAGTCAATGGTATGGTTGACTTTTTTCATCAGAAACCCTAATTTGTGATCAGATGCTTTTGAGTTCTTGTGGCTTATGACTTGAGATTTTTGAGTCAATCAAATCTTGTAGACATGTCAATGTGATGTATTTGAGATCCTTGAAGTTCATCTTGAAGCTTCAAGTCATGTTTTGTTTCACAAGTTGGTTCAAGGGTTGAGTTAGGTCAAAACCCTAATTCCAGATTTTTTTGATAGATGGTCCTTCAAGGTGACTTTGCCATTGTGGATGGGCCCTTGAGATTATTTTGAGCTTATTGGACCATATATGGAGATATTGGCTCATGCCTAGATGAAAATTTTCATCTGGAGGCCCTGGTCGACCAAAACTCTAATCTGGTGACACTGGCGATCCTGGGGCTCGGTCCTCTTGGAATGTTGCATAACTATGCATGATTTTTGATATGGGAGACCCCTTGATCCTTCATGGATGTTTGAGGGGTTAGACAAGTTGAAGATAAAGTCCTTTCTTGATTAATATTTTGCCTAAATGCTATGAAAGGGATGTAAACCCTAATCTTTGATTATAGTGAATGCTCAACAATTCTTGAGGAGATTGGTGAGGCATGATGGTACATCCATATTATGATGATGATTCTCATAATGATGGGAAATCTTAGTGGTCAAAATTTGGGGTATGAAACCTATGGTCTTCTCTTGCAGGGATAAGTCTTGACTCATTTTCAATATTGTGGAGTGATACATGCCAGCTCTATGCATCCTTTAAATGCTTCATGACAAATTTGAAAGTTTTGGATTTTGGACTTTGAATGTCATATGCCAAATGAAGGTGTTTTGGATTTGCAAGGCTGGTGGCTCACAGATATTTGCTTCAATCTGATCCTTGAATATGACAAGGCTTGGTAAGATGACAAAATTGGACAAAGAACTCGTGTGGCACAAGAAATGTGCAAAATCTGCCTAGTGTTGTCATGAAGACAGTTTGCAACAAGGCAACTTTGGAGATCCATAACTCCTAGCTCAAATGGAGTTTGTTGGTGTTCTTGGACAATTTGGAAAGCTAATGTATCCTACTTTAGTGTGATGTCCAACTTTGATTTTGAAACATCTTGCATTTGGTTGAAAAATGCCTCTACATTTTGAAAAAAGTAAGGCAGATTTTGACTTAGTGAAAATATCACTAAGTGTTGGAAAAAGTGTGATTTTCATGTTTTTCTGATTTTGGTCAGTCTATAACTCAAAATCCATGAAGATTTGGAATTCCTTGTAGTTGAAGCAATTGGAGTATGTAATGAGAGCTTTCATTTGAGCTTTGAATGGGAGAAAAAGGCTTTGTGGTTTAGGAGATATGGCCTTGCAAAGTTGGTACCCTAGCCACTTTATTCCATAACTTAGAAAAATTCTAAGTTTTTTATGGTTACCCCTTTTATAAGTTAACTCGTTTTCTTTGATTTTTCTTGATGAATGATGATTCAAATCACAAATTAACATCATTTTAGGGTTAAGGAAACCTTGGTTGACCAAAATTTCAAAAAGTCAAACTTGGGTTTGTGTACAGTTGACTTTTTCAGCAGATGAATTTTGACTTTGTGATTCTTTTGTGAAATCAAACCTTAAGCCTAATTAAACTTCATGGATGGCTTCTAAGGGTATTTATGAATGTCTTGGACCCTTCCCCAAGGTTTGAGAACAAGGTTTGGTCAACAGTCAATGGTATGGTTGACTTTTTTCATCAGAAACCCTAATTTGTGATCAGATGCTTTTGAGTTCTTGTGGCTTATGACTTGAGCTTTTTGAGTCAATCAAATCTTGTAGACATGTCAATGTGATGTATTTGAGATCCTTGAAGTTCATCTTGAAGCTTCAAGTCATGTTTTGTTTCACAAGTTGGTTCAAGGGTTGAGTTAGGTCAAAACCCTAATTCCAGATTTTTTTGATAGATGGTCCTTCAAGGTGACTTTGCCATTGTGGATGGGCCCTTGAGATTATTTTGAGCTTATTGGACCATATATGGAGATATTGGCTCATGCCTAGATGAAAATTTTCATCTGGAGGCCCTGGTCGACCACAACTCTAATCTGGTGACACTGGCGATCCTGGGGCTCGGTCCTCTTGGAATGTTGCATAACTATGCATGATTTTTGATATGGGAGACCCCTTGATCCTTCATGGATGTTTGAGGGGTTAGACAAGTTGAAGATAAAGTCCTTTCTTGATTAATATTTTGCCTAAATGCTATGAAAGGTATGTAAACCCTAATCTTTGATTATAGTGAATGCTCAACAATTCTTGAGGAGATTGGTGAGGCATGATGGTACATCCAAATTATGATGATGATTCTCATAATGATGGGAAACCTTAGTGGTCAAAATTTGGGGTATGAAACCTATGGTCTTCTCTTGCAGGGATAAGTCTTGACTCATTTTCAATGTTGTGGAGTGATACATGCCAGCTCTATGCATCCTTTAAATGCTTCATGACAAATTTGAAAGTTTTGGATTTTGGACTTTGGATGTCATATGCCAAATGAAGGTGTTTTGGATTTGCAAGGCTGGTGGCTCACAGATATTTGCTTCAATCTGATCCTTGAATATGACAAGGCTTGGTAAGATGACAAAATTGGACAAAGAACTCGTGTGGCACAAGAAATGTGCAAAATCTGCCTAGTGTTGTCATGAAGACAGTTTGCAACAAGGCAACTTTGGAGATCCATAACTCCTAGCTCAAATGGAGTTTGTTGGTGTTCTTGGACAATTTGAAAAGCTAATGTATCCTACTTTAGTATGATGTCCAACTTTGATTTTGAAACATCTTGCATTTGGTTGAAAAATGCCTCTACATTTTGAAAAAAGTAAGGCAGATTTTGACTTAGTGAAAATATCACTAAGTGTTGGAAAAAGTGTGATTTTCATGTTTTTCTGATTTTGGTCAGTCTATAACTCAAAATCCATGAAGATTTGGAATTCCTTGTAGTTGAAGCAATTGGAGTATGTAATGAGAGCTTTCATTTGAGCTTTGAATGGGAGAAAAAGGCTTTGTGGTTTAGGAGATACGGCCTTGCAAAGTTGGTACCCTAGCCACTTTATTCCATAACTTAGAAAAATTCTAAGTTTTTTATGGTTACCCCTTTTATAAGTTAACTCGTTTTCTTTGATTTTTCTTGATGAATGATGATTCAAATCACAAATTAACATCATTTTAGGGTTAAGGAAACCTTGGTTGACCAAAATTTCAAAAAGTCAAACTTGGGTTTGTGTACAGTTGACTTTTTCAGCAGATGAATTTTGACTTTGTGATTCTTTTGTGAAATCAAACCTTAAGCCTAATTAAACTTCATGGATGGCTTCTAAGGGTATTTATGAATGTCTTGGACCCTTCCCCAAGGTTTGAGAACAAGGTTTGGTCAACAGTCAATGGTATGGTTGACTTTTTTCATCAGAAACCCTAATTTGTGATCAGATGCTTTTGAGTTCTTGTGGCTTATGACTTGAGCTTTTTGAGTCAATCAAATCTTGTAGACATGTCAATGTGATGTATTTGAGATCCTTGAAGTTCATCTTGAAGCTTCAAGTCATGTTTTGTTTCACAAGTTGGTTCAAGGGTTGAGTTAGGTCAAAACCCTAATTCCAGATTTTTTTGATAGATGGTCCTTCAAGGTGACTTTGCCATTGTGGATGGGCCCTTGAGATTATTTTGAGCTTATTGGACCATATATGGAGATATTGGCTCATGCCTAGATGAAAATTTTCATCTGGAGGCCCTGGTCGACCAAAACTCTAATCTGGTGACATTGGCGATCCTGGGGCTCGGTCCTCTTGGAATGTTGCATAACTATGCATGATTTTTGATATGGGAGACCCCTTGATCCTTCATGGATGTTTGAGGGGTTAGACAAGTTGAAGATAAAGTCCTTTCTTGATTAATATTTTGCCTAAATGCTATGAAAGGGATGTAAACCCTAATCTTTGATTATAGTGAATGCTCAACAATTCTTGAGGAGATTGGTGAGGCATGATGGTACATCCATATTATGATGATGATTCTCATAATGATGGGAAATCTTAGTGGTCAAAATTTGGGGTATGAAACCTATGGTCTTCTCTTGCAGGGATAAGTCTTGACTCATTTTCAATGTTGTGGAGTGATACATGCCAGCTCTATGCATCCTTTAAATGCTTCATGACAAATTTGAAAGTTTTGGATTTTGGACTTTGAATGTCATATGCCAAATGAAGGTGTTTTGGATTTGCAAGGCTGGTGGCTCACAGATATTTGCTTCAATCTGATCCTTGAATATGACAAGGCTTGGTAAGATGACAAAATTGGACAAAGAACTCGTGTGGCACAAGAAATGTGCAAAATCTGCCTAGTGTTGTCATGAAGACAGTTTGCAACAAGGCAACTTTGGAGATCCATAACTCCTAGCTCAAATGGAGTTTGTTGGTGTTCTTGGACAATTTGGAAAGCTAATGTATCCTACTTTAGTGTGATGTCCAACTTTGATTTTGAAACATCTTGAATTTGGTTGAAAAATGCCTCTACATTTTGAAAAAAGTAAGGCAGATTTTGACTTAGTGAAAATATCACTAAGTGTTGGAAAAAGTGTGATTTTCATGTTTTTCTGATTTTGGTCAGTCTATAACTCAAAATCCATGAAGATTTGGAATTCCTTGTAGTTGAAGCAATTGGAGTATGTAATGAGAGCTTTCATTTGAGCTTTGAATGGGAGAAAAAGGCTTTGTGGTTTAGGAGATATGGCCTTGCAAAGTTGGTACCCTAGCCACTTTATTCCATAACTTAGAAAAATTCTAAGTTTTTTATGGTTACCCCTTTTATAAGTTAACTCGTTTTCTTTGATTTTTCTTGATGAATGATGATTCAAATCACAAATTAACATCATTTTAGGGTTAAGGAAACCTTGGTTGACCAAAATTTCAAAAAGTCAAACTTGGGTTTGTGTACAGTTGACTTTTTCAGCAGATGAATTTTGACTTTGTGATTCTTTTGTGAAATCAAACCTTAAGCCTAATTAAACTTCATGGATGGCTTCTAAGGGTATTTATGAATGTCTTGGACCCTTCCCCAAGGTTTGAGAACAAGGTTTGGTCAACAGTCAATGGTATGGTTGACTTTTTTCATCAGAAACCCTAATTTGTGATCAGATGCTTTTGAGTTCTTGTGGCTTATGACTTGAGATTTTTGAGTCAATCAAATCTTGTAGACATGTCAATGTGATGTATTTGAGATCCTTGAAGTTCATCTTGAAGCTTCAAGTCATGTTTTGTTTCACAAGTTGGTTCAAGGGTTGAGTTAGGTCAAAACCCTAATTCCAGATTTTTTTGATAGATGGTCCTTCAAGGTGACTTTGCCATTGTGGATGGGCCCTTGAGATTATTTTGAGCTTATTGGACCATATATGGAGATATTGGCTCATGCCTAGATGAAAATTTTCATCTGGAGGCCCTGGTCGACCAAAACTCTAATCTGGTGACACTGGCGATCCTGGGGCTCGGTCCTCTTGGAATGTTGCATAACTATGCATGATTTTTGATATGGGAGACCCCTTGATCCTTCATGGATGTTTGAGGGGTTAGACAAGTTGAAGATAAAGTCCTTTCTTGATTAATATTTTGCCTAAATGCTATGAAAGGGATGTAAACCCTAATCTTTGATTATAGTGAATGCTCAACAATTCTTGAGGAGATTGGTGAGGCATGATGGTACATCCATATTATGATGATGATTCTCATAATGATGGGAAATCTTAGTGGTCAAAATTTGGGGTATGAAACCTATGGTCTTGTCTTGCAGGGATAAGTCTTGACTCATTTTCAATGTTGTGGAGTGATACATGCCAGCTCTATGCATCCTTTAAATGCTTCATGACAAATTTGAAAGTTTTGGATTTTGGACTTTGAATGTCATATGCCAAATGAAGGTGTTTTGGATTTGCAAGGCTGGTGGCTCACAGATATTTGCTTCAATCTGATCCTTGAATATGACAAGGCTTGGTAAGATGACAAAATTGGACAAAGAACTCGTGTGGCACAAGAAATGTGCAAAATCTGCCTAGTGTTGTCATGAAGACAGTTTGCAACAAGGCAACTTTGGAGATCCATAACTCCTAGCTCAAATGGAGTTTGTTGGTGTTCTTGGACAATTTGGAAAGCTAATGTATCCTACTTTAGTGTGATGTCCAACTTTGATTTTGAAACATCTTGCATTTGGTTGAAAAATGCCTCTACATTTTGAAAAAAGTAAGGCAGATTTTGACTTAGTGAAAATATCACTAAGTGTTGGAAAAAGTGTGATTTTCATGTTTTTCTGATTTTGGTCAGTCTATAACTCAAAATCCATGAAGATTTGGAATTCCTTGTAGTTGAAGCAATTGGAGTATGTAATGAGAGCTTTCATTTGAGCTTTGAATGGGAGAAAAAGGCTTTGTGGTTTAGGAGATATGGCCTTGCAAAGTTGGTACCCTAGCCACTTTATTCCATAACTTAGAAAAATTCTAAGTTTTTTATGGTTACCCCTTTTATAAGTTAACTCGTTTTCTTTGATTTTTCTTGATGAATGATGATTCAAATCACAAATTAACATCATTTTAGGGTTAAGGAAACCTTGGTTGACCAAAATTTCAAAAAGTCAAACTTGGGTTTGTGTACAGTTGACTTTTTCAGCAGATGAATTTTGACTTTGTGATTCTTTTGTGAAATCAAACCTTAAGCCTAATTAAACTTCATGGATGGCTTCTAAGGGTATTTATGAATGTCTTGGACCCTTCCCCAAGGTTTGAGAACAAGGTTTGGTCAACAGTCAATGGTATGGTTGACTTTTTTCATCAGAAACCCTAATTTGTGATCAGATGCTTTTGAGTTCTTGTGGCTTATGACTTGAGATTTTTGAGTCAATCAAATCTTGTAGACATGTCAATGTGATGTATTTGAGATCCTTGAAGTTCATCTTGAAGCTTCAAGTCATGTTTTGTTTCACAAGTTGGTTCAAGGGTTGAGTTAGGTCAAAACCCTAATTCCAGATTTTTTTGATAGATGGTCCTTCAAGGTGACTTTGCCATTGTGGATGGGCCCTTGAGATTATTTTGAGCTTATTGGACCATATATGGAGATATTGGCTCATGCCTAGATGAAAATTTTCATCTGGAGGCCCTGGTCGACCAAAACTCTAATCTGGTGACACTGGCGATCCTGGGGCTCGGTCCTCTTGGAATGTTGCATAACTATGCATGATTTTTGATATGGGAGACCCCTTGATCCTTCATGGATGTTTGAGGGGTTAGACAAGTTGAAGATAAAGTCCTTTCTTGATTAATATTTTGCCTAAATGCTATGAAAGGGATGTAAACCCTAATCTTTGATTATAGTGAATGCTCAACAATTCTTGAGGAGATTGGTGAGGCATGATGGTACATCCATATTATGATGATGATTCTCATAATGATGGGAAATCTTAGTGGTCAAAATTTGGGGTATGAAACCTATGGTCTTCTCTTGCAGGGATAAGTCTTGACTCATTTTCAATATTGTGGAGTGATACATGCCAGCTCTATGCATCCTTTAAATGCTTCATGACAAATTTGAAAGTTTTGGATTTTGGACTTTGAATATCATATGCCAAATGAAGGTGTTTTGGATTTGCAAGGCTGGTGGCTCACAGATATTTGCTTCAATCTGATCCTTGAATATGACAAGGCTTGGTAAGATGACAAAATTGGACAAAGAACTCGTGTGGCACAAGAAATGTGCAAAATCTGCCTAGTGTTGTCATGAAGACAGTTTGCAACAAGGCAACTTTGGAGATCCATAACTCCTAGCTCAAATGGAGTTTGTTGGTGTTCTTGGACAATTTGGAAAGCTAATGTATCCTACTTTAGTGTGATGTCCAACTTTGATTTTGAAACATCTTGCATTTGGTTGAAAAATGCCTCTACATTTTGAAAAAAGTAAGGCAGATTTTGACTTAGTGAAAATATCACTAAGTGTTGGAAAAAGTGTGATTTTCATGTTTTTCTGATTTTGGTCAGTCTATAACTCAAAATCCATGAAGATTTGGAATTCCTTGTAGTTGAAGCAATTGGAGTATGTAATGAGAGCTTTCATTTGAGCTTTGAATGGGAGAAAAAGGCTTTGTGGTTTAGGAGATATGGCCTTGCAAAGTTGGTACCCTAGCCACTTTATTCCATAACTTAGAAAAATTCTAAGTTTTTTATGGTTACCCCCTTTTATAAGTTAACTCGTTTTCTTTGATTTTTCTTGATGAATGATGATTCAAATCACAAATTAACATCATTTTAGGGTTAAGGAAACCTTGGTTGACCAAAATTTCAAAAAGTCAAACTTGGGTTTGTGTACAGTTGACTTTTTCAGCAGATGAATTTTGACTTTGTGATTCTTTTGTGAAATCAAACCTTAAGCCTAATTAAACTTCATGGATGGCTTCTAAGGGTATTTATGAATGTCTTGGACCCTTCCCCAAGGTTTGAGAACAAGGTTTGGTCAACAGTCAATGGTATGGTTGACTTTTTTCATCAGAAACCCTAATTTGTGATCAGATGCTTTTGAGTTCTTGTGGCTTATGACTTGAGCTTTTTGAGTCAATCAAATCTTGTAGACATGTCAATGTGATGTATTTGAGATCCTTGAAGATCATCTTGAAGCTTCAAGTCATGTTTTGTTTCACAAGTTGGTTCAAGGGTTGAGTTAGGTCAAAACCCTAATTCCAGATTTTTTTGATAGATGGTCCTTCAAGGTGACTTTGCCATTGTGGATGGGCCCTTGAGATTATTTTGAGCTTATTGGACCATATATGGAGATATTGGCTCATGCCTAGATGAAAATTTTCATCTGGAGGCCCTGGTCGACCACAACTCTAATCTGGTGACACTGGCGATCCTGGGGCTCGGTCCTCTTGGAATGTTGCATAACTATGCATGATTTTTGATATGGGAGACCCCTTGATCCTTCATGGATGTTTGAGGGGTTAGACAAGTTGAAGATAAAGTCCTTTCTTGATTAATATTTTGCCTAAATGCTATGAAAGGTATGTAAACCCTAATCTTTGATTATAGTGAATGCTCAACAATTCTTGAGGAGATTGGTGAGGCATGATGGTACATCCATATTATGATGATGATTCTCATAATGATGGGAAATCTTAGTGGTCAAAATTTGGGGTATGAAACCTATGGTCTTCTCTTGCAGGGATAAGTCTTAACTCATTTTCAATGTTGTGGAGTGATACATGCCAGCTCTATGCATCCTTTAAATGCTTCATGACAAATTTGAAAGTTTTGGATTTTGGACTTTGAATGTCATATGCCAAATGAAGGTGTTTTGGATTTGCAAGGCTGGTGGCTCACAGATATTTGCTTCAATCTGATCCTTGAATATGACAAGGCTTGGTAAGATGACAAAATTGGACAAAGAACTCGTGTGGCACAAGAAATGTGCAAAATCTGCCTAGTGTTGTCATGAAGACAGTTTGCAACAAGGCAACTTTGGAGATCCATAACTCCTAGCTCAAATGGAGTTTGTTGGTGTTCTTGGACAATTTGAAAAGCTAATGTATCCTACTTTAGTATGATGTCCAACTTTGATTTTGAAACATCTTGCATTTGGTTGAAAAATGCCTCTACATTTTGAAAAAAGTAAGGCAGATTTTGACTTAGTGAAAATATCACTAAGTGTTGGAAAAAGTGTGATTTTCATGTTTTTCTGATTTTGGTCAGTCTATAACTCAAAATCCATGAAGATTTGGAATTCCTTGTAGTTGAAGCAATTGGAGTATGTAATGAGAGCTTTCATTTGAGCTTTGAATGGGAGAAAAAGGCTTTGTGGTTTAGGAGATATGGCCTTGCAAAGTTGGTACCCTAGCCACTTTATTCCATAACTTAGAAAAATTCTAAGTTTTTTATGGTTACCCCTTTTATAAGTTAACTCGTTTTCTTTGATTTTTCTTGATGAATGATGATTCAAATCACAAATTAACATCATTTTAGGGTTAAGGAAACCTTGGTTGACCAAAATTTCAAAAAGTCAAACTTGGGTTTGTGTACAGTTGACTTTTTCAGCAGATGAATTTTGACTTTGTGATTCTTTTGTGAAATCAAACCTTAAGCCTAATTAAACTTCATGGATGGCTTCTAAGGGTATTTATGAATGTCTTGGACCCTTCCCCAAGGTTTGAGAACAAGGTTTGGTCAACAGTCAATGGTATGGTTGACTTTTTTCATCAGAAACCCTAATTTGTGATCAGATGCTTTTGAGTTCTTGTGGCTTATGACTTGAGCTTTTTGAGTCAATCAAATCTTGTAGACATGTAAATGTGATGTATTTGAGATCCTTGAAGTTCATCTTGAAGCTTCAAGTCATGTTTTGTTTCACAAGTTGGTTCAAGGGTTGAGTTAGGTCAAAACCCTAATTCCAGATTTTTTTGATAGATGGTCCTTCAAGGTGACTTTGCCATTGTGGATGGGCCCTTGAGATTATTTTGAGCTTATTGGACCATATATGGAGATATTGGCTCATGCCTAGATGAAAATTTTCATCTGGAGGCCCTGGTCGACCAAAACTCTAATCTGGTGACACTGGCGATCCTGGGGCTCGGTCCTCTTGGAATGTTGCATAACTATGCATGATTTTTGATATGGGAGACCCCTTGATCCTTCATGGATGTTTGAGGGGTTAGACAAGTTGAAGATAAAGTCCTTTCTTGATTAATATTTTGCCTAAATGCTATGAAAGGGATGTAAACCCTAATCTTTGATTATAGTGAATGCTCAACAATTCTTGAGGAGATTGGTGAGGCATGATGGTACATCCATATTATGATGATGATTCTCATAATGATGGGAAATCTTAGTGGTCAAAATTTGGGGTATGAAACCTATGGTCTTCTCTTGCAGGGATAAGTCTTGACTCATTTTCAATGTTGTGGAGTGATACATGCCAGCTCTATGCATCCTTTAAATGCTTCATGACAAATTTGAAAGTTTTGGATTTTGGACTTTGAATGTCATATGCCAAATGAAGGTGTTTTGGATTTGCAAGGCTGGTGGCTCACAGATATTTGCTTCAATCTGATCCTTGAATATGACAAGGCTTGGTAAGATGACAAAATTGGACAAAGAACTCGTGTGGCACAAGAAATGTGCAAAATCTGCCTAGTGTTGTCATGAAGACAGTTTGCAACAAGGCAACTTTGGAGATCCATAACTCCTAGCTCAAATGGAGTTTGTTGGTGTTCTTGGACAATTTGGAAAGCTAATGTATCCTACTTTAGTGTGATGTCCAACTTTGATTTTGAAACATCTTGCATTTGGTTGAAAAATGCCTCTACATTTTGAAAAAAGTAAGGCAGATTTTGACTTAGTGAAAATATCACTAAGTGTTGGAAAAAGTGTGATTTTCATGTTTTTCTGATTTTGGTCAGTCTATAACTCAAAATCCATGAAGATTTGGAATTCCTTGTAGTTGAAGCAATTGGAGTATGTAATGAGAGCTTTCATTTGAGCTTTGAATGGGAGAAAAAGGCTTTGTGGTTTAGGAGATATGGCCTTGCAAAGTTGGTACCCTAGCCACTTTATTCCATAACTTAGAAAAATTCTAAGTTTTTTATGGTTACCCCTTTTATAAGTTAACTCGTTTTCTTTGATTTTTCTTGATGAATGATGATTCAAATCACAAATTAACATCATTTTAGGGTTAAGGAAACCTTGGTTGACCAAAATTTCAAAAAGTCAAACTTGGGTTTGTGTACAGTTGACTTTTTCAGCAGATGAATTTTGACTTTGTGATTCTTTTGTGAAATCAAACCTTAAGCCTAATTAAACTTCATGGATGGCTTCTAAGGGTATTTATGAATGTCTTGGACCCTTCCCCAAGGTTTGAGAACAAGGTTTGGTCAACAGTCAATGGTATGGTTGACTTTTTTCATCAGAAACCCTAATTTGTGATCAGATGCTTTTGAGTTCTTGTGGCTTATGACTTGAGCTTTTTGAGTCAATCAAATCTTGTAGACATGTCAATGTGATGTATTTGAGATCCTTGAAGATCATCTTGAAGCTTCAAGTCATGTTTTGTTTCACAAGTTGGTTCAAGGGTTGAGTTAGGTCAAAACCCTAATTCCAGATTTTTTTGATAGATGGTCCTTCAAGGTGACTTTGCCATTGTGGATGGGCCCTTGAGATTATTTTGAGCTTATTGGACCATATATGGAGATATTGGCTCATGCCTAGATGAAAATTTTCATCTGGAGGCCCTGGTCGACCACAACTCTAATCTGGTGACACTGGCGATCCTGGGGCTCGGTCCTCTTGGAATGTTGCATAACTATGCATGATTTTTGATATGGGAGACCCCTTGATCCTTCATGGATGTTTGAGGGGTTAGACAAGTTGAAGATAAAGTCCTTTCTTGATTAATATTTTGCCTAAATGCTATGAAAGGTATGTAAACCCTAATCTTTGATTATAGTGAATGCTCAACAATTCTTGAGGAGATTGGTGAGGCATGATGGTACATCCATATTATGATGATGATTCTCATAATGATGGGAAATCTTAGTGGTCAAAATTTGGGGTATGAAACCTATGGTCTTCTCTTGCAGGGATAAGTCTTAACTCATTTTCAATGTTGTGGAGTGATACATGCCAGCTCTATGCATCCTTTAAATGCTTCATGACAAATTTGAAAGTTTTGGATTTTGGACTTTGAATGTCATATGCCAAATGAAGGTGTTTTGGATTTGCAAGGCTGGTGGCTCACAGATATTTGCTTCAATCTGATCCTTGAATATGACAAGGCTTGGTAAGATGACAAAATTGGACAAAGAACTCGTGTGGCACAAGAAATGTGCAAAATCTGCCTAGTGTTGTCATGAAGACAGTTTGCAACAAGGCAACTTTGGAGATCCATAACTCCTAGCTCAAATGGAGTTTGTTGGTGTTCTTGGACAATTTGAAAAGCTAATGTATCCTACTTTAGTATGATGTCCAACTTTGATTTTGAAACATCTTGCATTTGGTTGAAAAATGCCTCTACATTTTGAAAAAAGTAAGGCAGATTTTGACTTAGTGAAAATATCACTAAGTGTTGGAAAAAGTGTGATTTTCATGTTTTTCTGATTTTGGTCAGTCTATAACTCAAAATCCATGAAGATTTGGAATTCCTTGTAGTTGAAGCAATTGGAGTATGTAATGAGAGCTTTCATTTGAGCTTTGAATGGGAGAAAAAGGCTTTGTGGTTTAGGAGATATGGCCTTGCAAAGTTGGTACCCTAGCCACTTTATTCCATAACTTAGAAAAATTCTAAGTTTTTTATGGTTACCCCTTTTATAAGTTAACTCGTTTTCTTTGATTTTTCTTGATGAATGATGATTCAAATCACAAATTAACATCATTTTAGGGTTAAGGAAACCTTGGTTGACCAAAATTTCAAAAAGTCAAACTTGGGTTTGTGTACAGTTGACTTTTTCAGCAGATGAATTTTGACTTTGTGATTCTTTTGTGAAATCAAACCTTAAGCCTAATTAAACTTCATGGATGGCTTCTAAGGGTATTTATGAATGTCTTGGACCCTTCCCCAAGGTTTGAGAACAAGGTTTGGTCAACAGTCAATGGTATGGTTGACTTTTTTCATCAGAAACCCTAATTTGTGATCAGATGCTTTTGAGTTCTTGTGGCTTATGACTTGAGCTTTTTGAGTCAATCAAATCTTGTAGACATGTAAATGTGATGTATTTGAGATCCTTGAAGTTCATCTTGAAGCTTCAAGTCATGTTTTGTTTCACAAGTTGGTTCAAGGGTTGAGTTAGGTCAAAACCCTAATTCCAGATTTTTTTGATAGATGGTCCTTCAAGGTGACTTTGCCATTGTGGATGGGCCCTTGAGATTATTTTGAGCTTATTGGACCATATATGGAGATATTGGCTCATGCCTAGATGAAAATTTTCATCTGGAGGCCCTGGTCGACCAAAACTCTAATCTGGTGACACTGGCGATCCTGGGGCTCGGTCCTCTTGGAATGTTGCATAACTATGCATGATTTTTGATATGGGAGACCCCTTGATCCTTCATGGATGTTTGAGGGGTTAGACAAGTTGAAGATAAAGTCCTTTCTTGATTAATATTTTGCCTAAATGCTATGAAAGGGATGTAAACCCTAATCTTTGATTATAGTGAATGCTCAACAATTCTTGAGGAGATTGGTGAGGCATGATGGTACATCCATATTATGATGATGATTCTCATAATGATGGGAAATCTTAGTGGTCAAAATTTGGGGTATGAAACCTATGGTCTTCTCTTGCAGGGATAAGTCTTGACTCATTTTCAATGTTGTGGAGTGATACATGCCAGCTCTATGCATCCTTTAAATGCTTCATGACAAATTTGAAAGTTTTGGATTTTGGACTTTGAATGTCATATGCCAAATGAAGGTGTTTTGGATTTGCAAGGCTGGTGGCTCACAGATATTTGCTTCAATCTGATCCTTGAATATGACAAGGCTTGGTAAGATGACAAAATTGGACAAAGAACTCGTGTGGCACAAGAAATGTGCAAAATCTGCCTAGTGTTGTCATGAAGACAGTTTGCAACAAGGCAACTTTGGAGATCCATAACTCCTAGCTCAAATGGAGTTTGTTGGTGTTCTTGGACAATTTGGAAAGCTAATGTATCCTACTTTAGTGTGATGTCCAACTTTGATTTTGAAACATCTTGCATTTGGTTGAAAAATGCCTCTACATTTTGAAAAAAGTAAGGCAGATTTTGACTTAGTGAAAATATCACTAAGTGTTGGAAAAAGTGTGATTTTCATGTTTTTCTGATTTTGGTCAGTCTATAACTCAAAATCCATGAAGATTTGGAATTCCTTGTAGTTGAAGCAATTGGAGTATGTAATGAGAGCTTTCATTTGAGCTTTGAATGGGAGAAAAAGGCTTTGTGGTTTAGGAGATATGGCCTTGCAAAGTTGGTACCCTAGCCACTTTATTCCATAACTTAGAAAAATTCTAAGTTTTTTATGGTTACCCCTTTTATAAGTTAACTCGTTTTCTTTGATTTTTCTTGATGAATGATGATTCAAATCACAAATTAACATCATTTTAGGGTTAAGGAAACCTTGGTTGACCAAAATTTCAAAAAGTCAAACTTGGGTTTGTGTACAGTTGACTTTTTCAGCAGATGAATTTTGACTTTGTGATTCTTTTGTGAAATCAAACCTTAAGCCTAATTAAACTTCATGGATGGCTTCTAAGGGTATTTATGAATGTCTTGGACCCTTCCCCAAGGTTTGAGAACAAGGTTTGGTCAACAGTCAATGGTATGGTTGACTTTTTTCATCAGAAACCCTAATTTGTGATCAGATGCTTTTGAGTTCTTGTGGCTTATGACTTGAGCTTTTTGAGTCAATCAAATCTTGTAGACATGTAAATGTGATGTATTTGAGATCCTTGAAGTTCATCTTGAAGCTTCAAGTCATGTTTTGTTTCACAAGTTGGTTCAAGGGTTGAGTTAGGTCAAAACCCTAATTCCAGATTTTTTTTGATAGATGGTCCTTCAAGGTGACTTTGCCATTGTGGATGGGCCCTTGAGATTATTTTGAGCTTATTGGACCATATATGGAGATATTGGCTCATGCCTAGATGAAAATTTTCATCTGGAGGCCCTGGTCGACCAAAACTCTAATCTGGTGACACTGGCGATCCTGGGGCTCGGTCCTCTTGGAATGTTGCATAACTATGCATGATTTTTGATATGGGAGACCCCTTGATCCTTCATGGATGTTTGAGGGGTTAGACAAGTTGAAGATAAAGTCCTTTCTTGATTAATATTTTGCCTAAATGCTATGAAAGGGATGTAAACCCTAATCTTTGATTATAGTGAATGCTCAACAATTCTTGAGGAGATTGGTGAGGCATGATGGTACATCCATATTATGATGATGATTCTCATAATGATGGGAAATCTTAGTGGTCAAAATTTGGGGTATGAAACCTATGGTCTTCTCTTGCAGGGATAAGTCTTGACTCATTTTCAATGTTGTGGAGTGATACATGCCAGCTCTATGCATCCTTTAAATGCTTCATGACAAATTTGAAAGTTTTGGATTTTGGACTTTGAATGTCATATGCCAAATGAAGGTGTTTTGGATTTGCAAGGCTGGTGGCTCACAGATATTTGCTTCAATCTGATCCTTGAATATGACAAGGCTTGGTAAGATAACAAAATTGGACAAAGAACTCGTGTGGCACAAGAAATGTGCAAAATCTGCCTAGTGTTGTCATGAAGACAGTTTGCAACAAGGCAACTTTGGAGATCCATAACTCCTAGCTCAAATGGAGTTTGTTGGTGTTCTTGGACAATTTGGAAAGCTAATGTATCCTACTTTAGTGTGATGTCCAACTTTGATTTTGAAACATCTTGCATTTGGTTGAAAAATGCCTCTACATTTTGAAAAAAGTAAGGCAGATTTTGACTTAGTGAAAATATCACTAAGTGTTGGAAAAAGTGTGATTTTCATGTTTTTCTGATTTTGGTCAGTCTATAACTCAAAATCCATGAAGATTTGGAATTCCTTGTAGTTGAAGCAATTGGAGTATGTAATGAGAGCTTTCATTTGAGCTTTGAATGGGAGAAAAAGGCTTTGTGGTTTAGGAGATATGGCCTTGCAAAGTTGGTACCCTAGCCACTTTATTCCATAACTTAGAAAAATTCTAAGTTTTTTATGGTTACCCCTTTTATAAGTTAACTCGTTTTCTTTGATTTTTCTTGATGAATGATGATTCAAATCACAAATTAACATCATTTTAGGGTTAAGGAAACCTTGGTTGACCAAAATTTCAAAAAGTCAAACTTGGGTTTGTGTACAGTTGACTTTTTCAGCAGATGAATTTTGACTTTGTGATTCTTTTGTGAAATCAAACCTTAAGCCTAATTAAACTTCATGGATGGCTTCTAAGGGTATTTATGAATGTCTTGGACCCTTCCCCAAGGTTTGAGAACAAGGTTTGGTCAACAGTCAATGGTATGGTTGACTTTTTTCATCAGAAACCCTAATTTGTGATCAGATGCTTTTGAGTTCTTGTGGCTTATGACTTGAGCTTTTTGAGTCAATCAAATCTTGTAGACATGTCAATGTGATGTATTTGAGATCCTTGAAGTTCATCTTGAAGCTTCAAGTCATGTTTTGTTTCACAAGTTGGTTCAAGGGTTGAGTTAGGTCAAAACCCTAATTCCAGATTTTTTTGATAGATGGTCCTTCAAGGTGACTTTGCCATTGTGGATGGGCCCTTGAGATTATTTTGAGCTTATTGGATCATATATGGAGATATTGGCTCATGCCTAGATGAAAATTTTCATCTGGAGGCCCTGGTCGACCACAACTCTAATCTGGTGACACTGGCGATCCTGGGGCTCGGTCCTCTTGGAATGTTGCATAACTATGCATGATTTTTGATATGGGAGACCCCTTGATCCTTCATGGATGTTTGAGGGGTTAGACAAGTTGAAGATAAAGTCCTTTCTTGATTAATATTTTGCCTAAATGCTATGAAAGGGATGTAAACCCTAATCTTTGATTATAGTGAATGCTCAACAATTCTTGAGGAGATTGGTGAGGCATGATGGTACATCCATATTATGATGATGATTCTCATAATGATGGGAAATCTTAGTGGTCAAAATTTGGGGTATGAAACCTATGGTCTTCTCTTGCAGGGATAAGTCTTGACTCATTTTCAATGTTGTGGAGTGATACATGCCAGCTCTATGCATCCTTTAAATGCTTCATGACAAATTTGAAAGTTTTGGATTTTGGACTTTGAATGTCATATGCCAAATGAAGGTGTTTTGGATTTGCAAGGCTGGTGGCTCACAGATATTTGCTTCAATCTGATCCTTGAATATGACAAGGCTTGGTAAGATGACAAAATTGGACAAAGAACTCGTGTGGCACAAGAAATGTGCAAAATCTGCCTAGTGTTGTCATGAAGACAGTTTGCAACAAGGCAACTTTGGAGATCCATAACTCCTAGCTCAAATGGAGTTTGTTGGTGTTCTTGGACAATTTGGAAAGCTAATGTATCCTACTTTAGTGTGATGTCTAACTTTGATTTTGAAACATCTTGCATTTGGTTGAAAAATGCCTCTACATTTTGAAAAAAGTAAGGCAGATTTTGACTTAGTGAAAATATCACTAAGTGTTGGAAAAAGTGTGATTTTCATGTTTTTCTGATTTTGGTCAGTCTATAACTCAAAATCCATGAAGATTTGGAATTCCTTGTAGTTGAAGCAATTGGAGTATGTAATGAGAGCTTTCATTTGAGCTTTGAATGGGAGAAAAAGGCTTTGTGGTTTAGGAGATATGGCCTTGCAAAGTTGGTACCCTAGCCACTTTATTCCATAACTTAGAAAAATTCTAAGTTTTTTATGGTTACCCCTTTTATAAGTTAACTCGTTTTCTTTGATTTTTCTTGATGAATGATGATTCAAATCACAAATTAACATCATTTTAGGGTTAAGGAAACCTTGGTTGACCAAAATTTCAAAAAGTCAAACTTGGGTTTGTGTACAGTTGACTTTTTCAGCAGATGAATTTTGACTTTGTGATTCTTTTGTGAAATCAAACCTTAAGCCTAATTAAACTTCATGGATGGCTTCTAAGGGTATTTATGAATGTCTTGGACCCTTCCCCAAGGTTTGAGAACAAGGTTTGGTCAACAGTCAATGGTATGGTTGACTTTTTTCATCAGAAACCCTAATTTGTGATCAGATGCTTTTGAGTTCTTGTGGCTTATGACTTGAGCTTTTTGAGTCAATCAAATCTTGTAGACATGTCAATGTGATGTATTTGAGATCCTTGAAGTTCATCTTGAAGCTTCAAGTCATGTTTTGTTTCACAAGTTGGTTCAAGGGTTGAGTTAGGTCAAAACCCTAATTCCAGATTTTTTTGATAGATGGTCCTTCAAGGTGACTTTGCCATTGTGGATGGGCCCTTGAGATTATTTTGAGCTTATTGGACCATATATGGAGATATTGGCTCATGCCTAGATGAAAATTTTCATCTGGAGGCCCTGGTCGACCACAACTCTAATCTGGTGACACTGGCGATCCTGGGGCTCGGTCCTCTTGGAATGTTGCATAACTATGCATGATTTTTGATATGGGAGACCCCTTGATCCTTCATGGATGTTTGAGGGGTTAGACAAGTTGAAGATAAAGTCCTTTCTTGATTAATATTTTGCCTAAATGCTATGAAAGGGATGTAAACCCTAATCTTTGATTATAGTGAATGCTCAACAATTCTTGAGGAGATTGGTGAGGCATGATGGTACATCCATATTATGATGATGATTCTCATAATGATGGGAAATCTTAGTGGTCAAAATTTGGGGTATGAAACCTATGGTCTTCTCTTGCAGGGATAAGTCTTGACTCATTTTCAATGTTGTGGAGTGATACATGCCAGCTCTATGCATCCTTTAAATGCTTCATGACAAATTTGAAAGTTTTGGATTTTGGACTTTGAATGTCATATGCCAAATGAAGGTGTTTTGGATTTGCAAGGCTGGTGGCTCACAGATATTTGCTTCAATCTGATCCTTGAATATGACAAGGCTTGGTAAGATGACAAAATTGGACAAAGAACTCGTGTGGCACAAGAAATGTGCAAAATCTGCCTAGTGTTGTCATGAAGACAGTTTGCAACAAGGCAACTTTGGAGATCCATAACTCCTAGCTCAAATGGAGTTTGTTGGTGTTCTTGGACAATTTGGAAAGCTAATGTATCCTACTTTAGTGTGATGTCTAACTTTGATTTTGAAACATCTTGCATTTGGTTGAAAAATGCCTCTACATTTTGAAAAAAGTAAGGCAGATTTTGACTTAGTGAAAATATCACTAAGTGTTGGAAAAAGTGTGATTTTCATGTTTTTCTGATTTTGGTCAGTCTATAACTCAAAATCCATGAAGATTTGGAATTCCTTGTAGTTGAAGCAATTGGAGTATGTAATGAGAGCTTTCATTTGAGCTTTGAATGGGAGAAAAAGGCTTTGTGGTTTAGGAGATATGGCCTTGCAAAGTTGGTACCCTAGCCACTTTATTCCATAACTTAGAAAAATTCTAAGTTTTTTATGGTTACCCCTTTTATAAGTTAACTCGTTTTCTTTGATTTTTCTTGATGAATGATGATTCAAATCACAAATTAACATCATTTTAGGGTTAAGGAAACCTTGGTTGACCAAAATTTCAAAAAGTCAAACTTGGGTTTGTGTACAGTTGACTTTTTCAGCAGATGAATTTTGACTTTGTGATTCTTTTGTGAAATCAAACCTTAAGCCTAATTAAACTTCATGGATGGCTTCTAAGGGTATTTATGAATGTCTTGGACCCTTCCCCAAGGTTTGAGAACAAGGTTTGGTCAACAGTCAATGGTATGGTTGACTTTTTTCATCAGAAACCCTAATTTGTGATCAGATGCTTTTGAGTTCTTGTGGCTTATGACTTGAGCTTTTTGAGTCAATCAAATCTTGTAGACATGTCAATGTGATGTATTTGAGATCCTTGAAGTTCATCTTGAAGCTTCAAGTCATGTTTTGTTTCACAAGTTGGTTCAAGGGTTGAGTTAGGTCAAAACCCTAATTCCAGATTTTTTTGATAGATGGTCCTTCAAGGTGACTTTGCCATTGTGGATGGGCCCTTGAGATTATTTTGAGCTTATTGGACCATATATGGAGATATTGGCTCATGCCTAGATGAAAATTTTCATCTGGAGGCCCTGGTCGACCACAACTCTAATCTGGTGACACTGGCGATCCTGGGGCTCGGTCCTCTTGGAATGTTGCATAACTATGCATGATTTTTGATATGGGAGACCCCTTGATCCTTCATGGATGTTTGAGGGGTTAGACAAGTTGAAGATAAAGTCCTTTCTTGATTAATATTTTGCCTAAATGCTATGAAAGGGATGTAAACCCTAATCTTTGATTATAGTGAATGCTCAACAATTCTTGAGGAGATTGGTGAGGCATGATGGTACATCCATATTATGATGATGATTCTCATAATGATGGGAAATCTTAGTGGTCAAAATTTGGGGTATGAAACCTATGGTCTTCTCTTGCAGGGATAAGTCTTGACTCATTTTCAATGTTGTGGAGTGATACATGCCAGCTCTATGCATCCTTTAAATGCTTCATGACAAATTTGAAAGTTTTGGATTTTGGACTTTGAATGTCATATGCCAAATGAAGGTGTTTTGGATTTGCAAGGCTGGTGGCTCACAGATATTTGCTTCAATCTGATCCTTGAATATGACAAGGCTTGGTAAGATGACAAAATTGGACAAAGAACTCGTGTGGCACAAGAAATGTGCAAAATCTGCCTAGTGTTGTCATGAAGACAGTTTGCAACAAGGCAACTTTGGAGATCCATAACTCCTAGCTCAAATGGAGTTTGTTGGTGTTCTTGGACAATTTGGAAAGCTAATGTATCCTACTTTAGTGTGATGTCTAACTTTGATTTTGAAACATCTTGCATTTGGTTGAAAAATGCCTCTACATTTTGAAAAAAGTAAGGCAGATTTTGACTTAGTGAAAATATCACTAAGTGTTGGAAAAAGTGTGATTTTCATGTTTTTCTGATTTTGGTCAGTCTATAACTCAAAATCCATGAAGATTTGGAATTCCTTGTAGTTGAAGCAATTGGAGTATGTAATGAGAGCTTTCATTTGAGCTTTGAATGGGAGAAAAAGGCTTTGTGGTTTAGGAGATATGGCCTTGCAAAGTTGGTACCCTAGCCACTTTATTCCATAACTTAGAAAAATTCTAAGTTTTTTATGGTTACCCCTTTTATAAGTTAACTCGTTTTCTTTGATTTTTCTTGATGAATGATGATTCAAATCACAAATTAACATCATTTTAGGGTTAAGGAAACCTTGGTTGACCAAAATTTCAAAAAGTCAAACTTGGGTTTGTGTACAGTTGACTTTTTCAGCAGATGAATTTTGACTTTGTGATTCTTTTGTGAAATCAAACCTTAAGCCTAATTAAACTTCATGGATGGCTTCTAAGGGTATTTATGAATGTCTTGGACCCTTCCCCAAGGTTTGAGAACAAGGTTTGGTCAACAGTCAATGGTATGGTTGACTTTTTTCATCAGAAACCCTAATTTGTGATCAGATGCTTTTGAGTTCTTGTGGCTTATGACTTGAGCTTTTTGAGTCAATCAAATCTTGTAGACATGTCAATGTGATGTATTTGAGATCCTTGAAGTTCATCTTGAAGCTTCAAGTCATGTTTTGTTTCACAAGTTGGTTCAAGGGTTGAGTTAGGTCAAAACCCTAATTCCAGATTTTTTTGATAGATGGTCCTTCAAGGTGACTTTGCCATTGTGGATGGGCCCTTGAGATTATTTTGAGCTTATTGGACCATATATGGAGATATTGGCTCATGCCTAGATGAAAATTTTCATCTGGAGGCCCTGGTCGACCAAAACTCTAATCTGGTGACACTGGCGATCCTGGGGCTCGGTCCTCTTGGAATGTTGCATAACTATGCATGATTTTTGATATGGGAGACCCCTTGATCCTTCATGGATGTTTGAGGGGTTAGACAAGTTGAAGATAAAGTCCTTTCTTGATTAATATTTTGCCTAAATGCTATGAAAGGGATGTAAACCCTAATCTTTGATTATAGTGAATGCTCAACAATTCTTGAGGAGATTGGTGAGGCATGATGGTACATCCATATTAAGATGATGATTCTCATAATGATGGGAAATCTTAGTGGTCAAAATTTGGGGTATGAAACCTATGGTCTTCTCTTGCAGGGATAAGTCTTGACTCATTTTCAATGTTGTGGAGTGATACATGCCAGCTCTATGCATCCTTTAAATGCTTCATGACAAATTTGAAAGTTTTGGATTTTGGACTTTGAATGTCATATGCCAAATGAAGGTGTTTTGGATTTGCAAGGCTGGTGGCTCACAGATATTTGCTTCAATCTGATCCTTGAATATGACAAGGCTTGGTAAGATGACAAAATTGGACAAAGAACTCGTGTGGCACAAGAAATGTGCAAAATCTGCCTAGTGTTGTCATGAAGACAGTTTGCAACAAGGCAACTTTGGAGATCCATAACTCCTAGCTCAAATGGAGTTTGTTGGTGTTCTTGGACAATTTGGAAAGCTAATGTATCCTACTTTAGTGTGATGTCCAACTTTGATTTTGAAACATCTTGCATTTGGTTGAAAAATGCCTCTACATTTTGAAAAAAGTAAGGCAGATTTTGACTTAGTGAAAATATCACTAAGTGTTGGAAAAAGTGTGATTTTCATGTTTTTCTGATTTTGGTCAGTCTATAACTCAAAATCCATGAAGATTTGGAATTCCTTGTAGTTGAAGCAATTGGAGTATGTAATGAGAGCTTTCATTTGAGCTTTGAATGGGAGAAAAAGGCTTTGTGGTTTAGGAGATATGGCCTTGCAAAGTTGGTACCCTAGCCACTTTATTCCATAACTTAGAAAAATTCTAAGTTTTTTATGGTTACCCCTTTTATAAGTTAACTCGTTTTCTTTGATTTTTCTTGATGAATGATGATTCAAATCACAAATTAACATCATTTTAGGGTTAAGGAAACCTTGGTTGACCAAAATTTCAAAAAGTCAAACTTGGGTTTGTGTACAGTTGACTTTTTCAGCAGATGAATTTTGACTTTGTGATTCTTTTGTGAAATCAAACCTTAAGCCTAATTAAACTTCATGGATGGCTTCTAAGGGTATTTATGAATGTCTTGGACCCTTCCCCAAGGTTTGAGAACAAGGTTTGGTCAACAGTCAATGGTATGGTTGACTTTTTTCATCAGAAACCCTAATTTGTGATCAGATGCTTTTGAGTTCTTGTGGCTTATGACTTGAGCTTTTTGAGTCAATCAAATCTTGTAGACATGTCAATGTGATGTATTTGAGATCCTTGAAGTTCATCTTGAAGCTTCAAGTCATGTGTTGTTTCACAAGTTGGTTCAAGGGTTGAGTTAGGTCAAAACCCTAATTCCAGATTTTTTTGATAGATGGTCCTTCAAGGTGACTTTGCCATTGTGGATGGGCCCTTGAGATTATTTTGAGCTTATTGGACCATATATGGAGATATTGGCTCATGCCTAGATGAAAATTTTCATCTGGAGGCCCTGGTCGACCACAACTCTAATCTGGTGACACTGGTGATCCTGGGGCTCGGTCCTCTTGGAATGTTGCATAACTATGCATGATTTTTGATATGGGAGACCCCTTGATCCTTCATGGATGTTTGAGGGGTTAGACAAGTTGAAGATAAAGTCCTTTCTTGATTAATATTTTGCCTAAATGCTATGAAAGGGATGTAAACCCTAATCTTTGATTATAGTGAATGCTCAACAATTCTTGAGGAGATTGGTGAGGCATGATGGTACATCCATATTATGATGATGATTCTCATAATGATGGGAAATCTTAGTGGTCAAAATTTGGGGTATGAAACCTATGGTCTTCTCTTGCAGGGATAAGTCTTGACTCATTTTCAATGTTGTGGAGTGATACATGCCAGCTCTATGCATCCTTTAAATGCTTCATGACAAATTTGAAAGTTTTGGATTTTGGACTTTGAATGTCATATGCCAAATGAAGGTGTTTTGGATTTGCAAGGCTGGTGGCTCACAGATATTTGCTTCAATCTGATCCTTGAATATGACAAGGCTTGGTAAGATGACAAAATTGGACAAAGAACTCGTGTGGCACAAGAAATGTGCAAAATCTGCCTAGTGTTGTCATGAAGACAGTTTGCAACAAGGCAACTTTGGAGATCCATAACTCCTAGCTCAAATGGAGTTTGTTGGTGTTCTTGGACAATTTGGAAAGCTAATGTATCCTACTTTAGTGTGATGTCCAACTTTGATTTTGAAACATCTTGCATTTGGTTGAAAAATGCCTCTACATTTTGAAAAAAGTAAGGCAGATTTTGACTTAGTGAAAATATCACTAAGTGTTGGAAAAAGTGTGATTTTCATGTTTTTCTGATTTTGGTCAGTCTATAACTCAAAATCCATGAAGATTTGGAATTCCTTGTAGTTGAAGCAATTGGAGTATGTAATGAGAGCTTTCATTTGAGCTTTGAATGGGAGAAAAAGGCTTTGTGGTTTAGGAGATATGGCCTTGCAAAGTTGGTACCCTAGCCACTTTATTCCATAACTTAGAAAAATTCTAAGTTTTTTATGGTTACCCCTTTTATAAGTTAACTCGTTTTCTTTGATTTTTCTTGATGAATGATGATTCAAATCACAAATTAACATCATTTTAGGGTTAAGGAAACCTTGGTTGACCAAAATTTCAAAAAGTCAAACTTGGGTTTGTGTACAGTTGACTTTTTCAGCAGATGAATTTTGACTTTGTGATTCTTTTGTGAAATCAAACCTTAAGCCTAATTAAACTTCATGGATGGCTTCTAAGGGTATTTATGAATGTCTTGGACCCTTCCCCAAGGTTTGAGAACAAGGTTTGGTCAACAGTCAATGGTATGGTTGACTTTTTTCATCAGAAACCCTAATTTGTGATCAGATGCTTTTGAGTTCTTGTGGCTTATGACTTGAGCTTTTTGAGTCAATCAAATCTTGTAGACATGTCAATGTGATGTATTTGAGATCCTTGAAGTTCATCTTGAAGCTTCAAGTCATGTTTTGTTTCACAAGTTGGTTCAAGGGTTGAGTTAGGTCAAAACCCTAATTCCAGATTTTTTTGATAGATGGTCCTTCAAGGTGACTTTGCCATTGTGGATGGGCCCTTGAGATTATTTTGAGCTTATTGGACCATATATGGAGATATTGGTTCATGCCTAGATGAAAATTTTCATCTGGAGGCCCTGGTCGACCACAACTCTAATCTGGTGACACTGGCGATCCTGGGGCTCGGTCCTCTTGGAATGTTGCATAACTATGCATGATTTTTGATATGGGAGACCCCTTGATCCTTCATGGATGTTTGAGGGGTTAGACAAGTTGAAGATAAAGTCCTTTCTTGATTAATATTTTGCCTAAATGCTATGAAAGGGATGTAAACCCTAATCTTTGATTATAGTGAATGCTCAACAATTCTTAAGGAGATTGGTGAGGCATGATGGTACATCCATATTATGATGATGATTCTCATAATGATGGGAAATCTTAGTGGTCAAAATTTGGGGTATGAAACCTATGGTCTTCTCTTGCAGGGATAAGTCTTGACTCATTTTCAATGTTGTGGAGTGATACATGCCAGCTCTATGCATCCTTTAAATGCTTCATGACAAATTTGAAAGTTTTGGATTTTGGATTTTGGACTTTGAATGTCATATGCCAAATGAAGGTGTTTTGGATTTGCAAGGCTGGTGGCTCACAGATATTTGCTTCAATCTGATCCTTGAATATGACAAGGCTTGGTAAGATGACAAAATTGGACAAAGAACTCGTGTGGCACAAGAAATGTGCAAAATCTGCCTAGTGTTGTCATGAAGACAGTTTGCAACAAGGCAACTTTGGAGATCCATAACTCCTAGCTCAAATGGAGTTTGTTGGTGTTCTTGGACAATTTGGAAAGCTAATGTATCCTACTTTAGTGTGATGTCCAACTTTGATTTTGAAACATCTTGCATTTGGTTGAAAAATGCCTCTACATTTTGAAAAAAGTAAGGCAGATTTTGACTTAGTGAAAATATCACTAAGTGTTGGAAAAAGTGTGATTTTCATGTTTTTCTGATTTTGGTCAGTCTATAACTCAAAATCCATGAAGATTTGGAATTCCTTGTAGTTGAAGCAATTGGAGTATGTAATGAGAGCTTTCATTTGAGCTTTGAATGGGAGAAAAAGGCTTTGTGGTTTAGGAGATATGGCCTTGCAAAGTTGGTACCCTAGCCACTTTATTCCATAACTTAGAAAAATTCTAAGTTTTTTATGGTTACCCCTTTTATAAGTTAACTCGTTTTCTTTGATTTTTCTTGATGAATGATGATTCAAATCACAAATTAACATCATTTTAGGGTTAAGGAAACCTTGGTTGACCAAAATTTCAAAAAGTCAAACTTGGGTTTGTGTACAGTTGACTTTTTCAGCAGATGAATTTTGACTTTGTGATTCTTTTGTGAAATCAAACCTTAAGCCTAATTAAACTTCATGGATGGCTTCTAAGGGTATTTATGAATGTCTTGGACCCTTCCCCAAGGTTTGAGAACAAGGTTTGGTCAACAGTCAATGGTATGGTTGACTTTTTTCATCAGAAACCCTAATTTGTGATCAGATGCTTTTGAGTTCTTGTGGCTTATGACTTGAGCTTTTTGAGTCAATCAAATCTTGTAGACATCTCAATGTGATGTATTTGAGATCCTTGAAGTTCATCTTGAAGCTTCAAGTCATGTTTTGTTTCACAAGTTGGTTCAAGGGTTGAGTTAGGTCAAAACCCTAATTCCAGATTTTTTTGATAGATGGTCCTTCAAGGTGACTTTGCCATTGTGGATGGGCCCTTGAGATTATTTTGAGCTTATTGGACCATATATGGAGATATTGGCTCATGCCTAGATGAAAATTTTCATCTGGAGGCCCTGGTCGACCACAACTCTAATCTGGTGACACTGGCGATCCTGGGGCTCGGTCCTCTTGGAATGTTGCATAACTATGCATGATTTTTGATATGGGAGACCCCTTGATCCTTCATGGATGTTTGAGGGGTTAGACAAGTTGAAGATAAAGTCCTTTCTTGATTAATATTTTGCCTAAATGCTATGAAAGGGATGTAAACCCTAATCTTTGATTATAGTGAATGCTCAACAATTCTTGAGGAGATTGGTGAGGCATGATGGTACATCCATATTATGATGATGATTCTCATAATGATGGGAAATCTTAGTGGTCAAAATTTGGGGTATGAAACCTATGGTCTTCTCTTGCAGGGATAAGTCTTGACTCATTTTCAATGTTGTGGAGTGATACATGCCAGCTCTATGCATCCTTTAAATGCTTCATGACAAATTTGAAAGTTTTGGATTTTGGACTTTGAATGTCATATGCCAAATGAAGGTGTTTTGGATTTGCAAGGCTGGTGGCTCAGAGATATTTGCTTCAATCTAATCCTTGAATATGACAAGGCTTGGTAAGATGACAAAATTGGACAAAGAACTCGTGTGGCACAAGAAATGTGCAAAATTTGCCTAGTGTTGTCATGAAGACAGTTTGCAACAAGGCAACTTTGGAGATCCATAACTCCTAGCTCAAATGGAGTTTGTTGGTGTTCTTGGACAATTAGGAAAGCTAATGTATCCTACTTTAGTGTGATGTCCAACTTTGATTTTGAAACATCTTGCATTTGGTTGAAAAATGCCTCTACATTTTGAAAAAAGTAAGGCAGATTTTGACTTAGTGAAAATATCACTAAGTGTTGGAAAAAGTGTGATTTTCATGTTTTTCTGATTTTGGTCAGTCGATAACTCAAAATCCATGAAGATTTGGAATTCCTTGTAGTTGAAGCAATTGGAGTATGTAATGAGAGCTTTCATTTGAGCTTTGAATGGGATAAAAAGGCTTTGTGGTTTAGGAGATATGGCCTTGCAAAGTTGGTACCCTAGCCACTTTATTCCATAACTTAGAAAAATTCTAAGTTTTTTATGGTTACCCCTTTTATAAGTTAACTCGTTTTCTTTGATTTTTCTTGATGAATGATGATTCAAATCACAAATTAACATCATTTTAGGGTTAAGGAAACCTTGGTTGACCAAAATTTCAAAAAGTCAAACTTGGGTTTGTGTACAGTTGACTTTTTCAGCAGATGAATTTTGACTTTGTGATTCTTTTGTGAAATCAAACCTTAAGCCTAATTAAACCTCATGGATGTCTTCTAAGGGTATTTATGAATGTCTTGGACCCTTCCCCAAGGTTTGAGAACAAGGTTTGGTCAACAGTCAATGGTATGGTTGACTTTTTTCATCAGAAACCCTAATTTGTGATCAGATGCTTTTGAGTTCTTGTGGCTTATGACTTGAGCTTTTTGAGTCAATCAAATCTTGTAGACATGTCAATGTGATGTATTTGAGATCCTTGAAGTTCATCTTGAAGCTTCAAGTCATGTCTTGTTTCACAAGTTGGTTCAAGGGTTGAGTTAGGTCAAAACCCTAATTCCTGATTTTTTTGATAGATGGTCCTTCAAGGTGACTTTGCCATTGTGGATGGGCCCTTGAGATTATTTTGAGCTTATTGGACCATATATGGAGATATTGGCTCATGCCTAGATGAAAATTTTCATCTGGAGGCCCTGGTCGACCAAAACTCAAATCTGGTGACACTGGCGATCCTGGGGCTCGGTCCTCTTGGAATGTTGCATAACTATGCATGATTTTTGATATGGGAGACCCCTTGATCCTTCATGGATGTTTGAGGGGTTAGACAAGTTGAAGATAAAGTCATTTCTTGATTAATATTTTGCCAAAATGCTATGAATGGGATGTAAACCCTAATCTTTGATTATAGTGAATGCTCAACAATTCTTGAGGAGATTGGTGAGGCATGATGGTACATCCATATTATGATGATGATTCTCATAATGATGGGAAATCTTAGTGGTCAAAATTTGGGGTATGAAACCTATGGTCTTCTCTTGCAGGGATAAGTCTTGACTCATTTTCAATGTTGTGGAGTGATACATGCCAGCTCTATGCATCCTTTAAATGCTTCATGACAAATTTGAAAGTTTTGGATTTTGGACTTTGAATGTCATATGCCAAATGAAGGTGTTTTGGATTTGCAAGGCTGGTGGCTCAGAGATATTTGCTTCAATCTGATCCTTGAATATGACAAGGCTTGGTAAGATGACAAAATTGGACAAAGAACTCGTGTGGCACAAGAAATGTGCAAAATTTGCCTAGTGTTGTCATGAAGACAGTTTGCAACAAGGCAACTTTGGAGATCCATAACTCCTAGCTCAAATGGAGTTTGTTGGTGTTCTTGGACAATTAGGAAAGCTAATGTATCCTACTTTAGTGTGATGTCCAACTTTGATTTTGAAACATCTTGCATTTGGTTGAAAAATGCCTCTACATTTTGAAAAAAGTAAGGCAGATTTTGACTTAGTGAAAATATCACTAAGTGTTGGAAAAAGTGTGATTTTCATGTTTTTCTGATTTTGGTCAGTCTATAACTCAAAATCCATGAAGATTTGGAATTCCTTGTAGTTGAAGCAATTGGAGTATGTAATGAGAGCTTTCATTTGAGCTTTTAATGGGAGAAAAAGGATTTGTGGTTTAGGAGATATGGCCTTGCAAAGTTGGTACCCTAGCCACTTTATTCCATAACTTAGAAAAATTCTAAGTTTTTTATGGTTACCCCTTTTATAAGTTAACTCATTTTCTTTGATTTTTCTTGATGAATGATGATTCAAATCACAAATTAACATCATTTTAGGGTTAAGGAAACCTTGGTTGACCAAAATTTCAAAAAGTCAAACTTGGGTTTGTGTACAGTTGACTTTTTCAGCAGATGAATTTTGACTTTGTGATTCTTTTGTGAAATCAAACCTTAAGCCTAATTAAACTTCAAGGATGGCTTCTAAGGGTATTTATGAATGTCTTGGACCCTTCCCCAAGGTTTGAGAACAAGGTTTGGTCAACAGTCAATGGTATGGTTGACTTTTTTCATCAGAAACCCTAATTTGTGATCAGATGCTTTTGAGTTCTTGTGGCTTATGACTTGAGCTTTTTGAGTCAATCAAATCTTGTAGACATGTCAATGTGATGTATTTGAGATCCTTGAAGTTCATCTTGAAGCTTCAAGTCATGTCTTGTTTCACAAGTTGGTTCAAGGGTTGAGTTAGGTCAAAACCCTAATTCCTGATTTTTTTGATAGATGGTCCTTCAAGGTGACTTTGCCATTGTGGATGGGCCCTTGAGATTATTTTGAGCTTATTGGACCATATATGGAGATATTGGCTCATGCCTAGATGAAAATTTTCATCTGGAGGCCCTAGTTGACCAAAACTCTAATCTGGTGACACTGGCGATCCTGGGGCTCGGTCCTCTTGGAATGTTGCATAACTATGCATGATTTTTGATATGGGAGACCCCTTGATCCTTCATGGATGTTTGAGGGGTTAGACAAGTTGAAGATAAAGTCCTTTATTGATTAATATTTTGCCTAAATGCTATGAAAGGGATGTAAACCCTAATCTTTGATTGTAGTGAATGCTCAACAATTCTTGAGGAGATTGGTGAGGCATGATGGTACATCCATATTATGATGATGATTCTCATAATGATGGGAAATCTTAGTGGTCAAAATTTGGGGTATGAAACCTATGGTCTTCTCTTGCAGGGATAAGTCTTGACTCATTTTCAATGTTGTGGAGTGATACATGCCAGCTCTATGCATCCTTTAAATGCTTCATGACAAATTTGAAAGTTTTAGATTTTGGACTTTGAATGTCATATGCCAAATGAAGGTGTTTTGGATTTGCAAGGCTGGTGGCTCAGAGATATTTGCTTCAATATGATCCTTGAATATGACAAGGCTTGGTAAGATGACAAAATTGGACAAAGAACTCGTGTGGCACAAGAAATGTGCAAAATCTGCCTAGTGTTGTCATGAAGACAGTTTGCAACAAGGCAACTTTGGAGATCCATAACTCCTAGCTCAAATGGAGTTTGTTGGTGTTCTTGGACAATTTGGAAAGCTAATGTATCCTACTTTAGTGTGATTTCCAACTTTGATTTTGAAACATCTTGCATTTGGTTGAAAAATGCCTCTACATTTTGAAAAAAGTAAGGCAGATTTTGACTTAGTGAAAATTTCACTAAGTGTTGGAAAAAGTGTGATTTTCATGTTTTTCTGATTTTGGTCAGTCTATAACTCAAAATCCATGAAGATTTGGAATTCCTTGTAGTTGAAGCAATTGAAGTATGTAATGAGAGCTTTCATTTGAACTTTGAATGGGAGAAAAAGGCTTTGTGGTTTAGGAGATATGGCCTTGCAAAGTTGGTACCCTAGCCATTTTGTTCCATAACTTAGAAAAATTCTAAGTTTCTAAGATTACCCCTTTTACAAGTTAACTCATTTTCTTTGGTTTTTCTTGATGAATGTTGATTCAAATCACACATTAACATCATTTTAGGGTTAAGGAAACCTTGGTTGACCAAAAATTCAAAAAGTCAAACTTGGGTTTGTGTACGGTTAACTTTTTCAGCAGATGAAACTTTGACTTTGTGATTCTCTGGTGAAATCAATCCTTAGGCATAATTAAACTTCATGGATGCCCTATAAGGGTATTTAAGAATGTCTGGACCCTCCCCCAAGGTTTGAGAACAAGGGTAGGTCAACAGTCAATGGTATGGTTGACTTTTTTAATCAGAAACCCTAATTTGTGATCAGATGCTTTTGAGTTCTTGTGGCTTATGACTTGAGATTTTTGAGTCAATCAAATCTTGTAGACATGTCAATGTGATGTATTTGAGATCCTTGAAGTTCATCTTGAAGCTTCAAGTCATGTCTTGTTTCACAAGTTGGTTCAAGGGTTGAATTAGGTCAAAACCCTAATTCCTGATTTTTTTGATAGATGGTCCTTTAAGGTGACTTTGCCATTGTGGATGGGCCCTTGAGATTATTTTGAGCTTATTGGACCATATATGGAGATATTGGCTCATGCCTAGATGAAAATTTTCATCTGGAGGCCCTGGTCGACCAAAACTCTAATCTGGTGACACTGGCGATCCTGGGGCTCGGTCCTCTTGGAATGTTGCATAACTATGCATGATTTTTGATATGGGAGACCCCTTGATCCTTCATGGATGTTTGAGGGGTTAGACAAGTTGAAGATAAAGTCCTTTATTGATTAATATTTTGCCTAAATGCTATGAAAGGGATGTAAACCCTAATCTTTGATTGTAGTGAATGCTCAACAATTCTTGAGGAGATTGGTGAGGCATGATGGTACATCCATATTATGATGATGATTCTTATAATGATGGGAAATCTTAGTGGTCAAAATTTGGGGTATGAAACCTATGGTCTTCTCTTGCAGGGATAAGTCTTGACTCATTTTCAATGTTGTGGAGTGATACATGCCAGCTCTATGCATCCTTTAAATGCTTCATGACAAATTTGAAAGTTTTAGATTTTGGACTTTGAATGTCATATGCCAAATGAAGGTGTTTTGGATTTGCAAGGCTGGTGGCTCAGAGATATTTGCTTCAATATGATCCTTGAATATGACAAGGCTTGGTAAGATGACAAAATTGGACAAAGAACTCGTGTGGCACAAGAAATGTGCAAAATCTGCCTAGTGTTGTCATGAAGACAGTTTGCAACAAGGCAACTTTGGAGATCCATAACTCCTAGCTCAAATGGAGTTTGTTGGTGTTCTTGGACTATTTGGAAAGCTAATGTATCCTACTTTAGTGTGATTTCCAACTTTGATTTTGAAACATCTTGCATTTGGTTGAAAAATGCCTCTACATTTTGAAAAAAGTAAGGCAGATTTTGACGTAGTGAAAATTTCACTAAGTGTTGGAAAAAGTGTGATTTTCATGTTTTTCTGATTTTGGTCAGTCTATAACTCAAAATCCATGAAGATTTGGAATTCCTTGTAGTTGAAGCAATTGGAGTATGTAATGAGAGCTTTCATTTGAGCTTTGAATGGGAGAAAAAGGCTTTGTGGTTTAGGAGATATGGCCTTGCAAAGTTGGTACCCTAGCCATTTTGTTCCATAACTTAGAAAAATTCTAAGTTTCTAAGATTACCCCTTTTACAAGTTAACTCATTTTCTTTGGTTTTTCTTGATGAATGTTGATTCAAATCACACATTAACATCATTTTAGGGTTAAGGAAACCTTGGTTGACCAAAAATTCAAAAAGTCAAACTTGGGTTTGTGTACGGTTAACTTTTTCAGCAGATGAAACTTTGACTTTGTGATTCTCTGGTGAAATCAATCCTTAGGCATAATTAAACTTCATGGATGCCCTATAAGGGTATTTAAGAATGTCTGGACCCTCCCCCAAGGTTTGAGAACAAGGGTAGGTCAACAGTCAATGGTATGGTTGACTTTTTTAATCAGAAACCCTAATTTGTGATCAGATGCTTTTGAGTTCTTGTGGCTTATGACTTGAGATTTTTGAGTCAATCAAATCTTGTAGACATGTCAATGTGATGTATTTGAGATCCTTGAAGTTCATCTTGAAGCTTCAAGTCATGTCTTGTTTCACAAGTTGGTTCAAGGGTTGAATTAGGTCAAAACCCTAATTCCTGATTTTTTTGATAGATGGTCCTTTAAGGTGACTTTGCCATTGTGGATGGGCCCTTGAGATTATTTTGAGCTTATTGGACCATATATGGAGATATTGGCTCATGCCTAGATGAAAATTTTCATCTGGAGGCCCTGGTCGACCAAAACTCTAATCTGGTGACACTGGCGATCCTGGGGCTCGGTCCTCTTGGAATGTTGCATAACTATGCATGATTTTTGATATGGGAGACCCCTTGATCCTTCATGGATGTTTGAGGGGTTAGACAAGTTGAAGATAAAGTCCTTTATTGATTAATATTTTGCCTAAATGCTATGAAAGGGATGTAAACCCTAATCTTTGATTGTAGTGAATGCTCAACAATTCTTGAGGAGATTGGTGAGGCATGATGGTACATCCATATTATGATGATGATTCTTATAATGATGGGAAATCTTAGTGGTCAAAATTTGGGGTATGAAACCTATGGTCTTCTCTTGCAGGGATAAGTCTTGACTCATTTTCAATGTTGTGGAGTGATACATGCCAGCTCTATGCATCCTTTAAATGCTTCATGACAAATTTGAAAGTTTTAGATTTTGGACTTTGAATGTCATATGCCAAATGAAGGTGTTTTGGATTTGCAAGGCTGGTGGCTCAGAGATATTTGCTTCAATATGATCCTTGAATATGACAAGGCTTGGTAAGATGACAAAATTGGACAAAGAACTCGTGTGGCACAAGAAATGTGCAAAATCTGCCTAGTGTTGTCATGAAGACAGTTTGCAACAAGGCAACTTTGGAGATCCATAACTCCTAGCTCAAATGGAGTTTGTTGGTGTTCTTGGACTATTTGGAAAGCTAATGTATCCTACTTTAGTGTGATTTCCAACTTTGATTTTGAAACATCTTGCATTTGGTTGAAAAATGCCTCTACATTTTGAAAAAAGTAAGGCAGATTTTGACGTAGTGAAAATTTCACTAAGTGTTGGAAAAAGTGTGATTTTCATGTTTTTCTGATTTTGGTCAGTCTATAACTCAAAATCCATGAAGATTTGGAATTCCTTGTAGTTGAAGCAATTGGAGTATGTAATGAGAGCTTTCATTTGAGCTTTGAATGGGAGAAAAAGGCTTTGTGGTTTAGGAGATATGGCCTTGCAAAGTTGGTACCCTAGCCACTTTATTCCATAACTTAGAAAAATTCTAAGTTTTTTATGGTTACCCCTTTTATAAGTTAACTCGTTTTCTTTGATTTTTCTTGATGAATGATGATTCAAATCACAAATTAACATCATTTTAGGGTTAAGGAAACCTTGGTTGACCAAAATTTCAAAAAGTCAAACTTGGGTTTGTGTACAGTTGACTTTTTCAGCAGATGAATTTTGACTTTGTGATTCTTTTGTGAAATCAAACCTTAAGCCTAATTAAACCTCATGGATGTCTTCTAAGGGTATTTATGAATGTCTTGGACCCTTCCCCAAGGTTTGAGAACAAGGTTTGGTCAACAGTCAATGGTATGGTTGACTTTTTTCATCAGAAACCCTAATTTGTGATCAGATGCTTTTGAGTTCTTGTGGCTTATGACTTGAGCTTTTTGAGTCAATCAAATCTTGTAGACATGTCAATGTGATGTATTTGAGATCCTTGAAGTTCATCTTGAAGCTTCAAGTCATGTCTTGTTTCACAAGTTGGTTCAAGGGTTGAGTTAGGTCAAAACCCTAATTCCTGATTTTTTTGATAGATGGTCCTTCAAGGTGACTTTGCCATTGTGGATGGGCCCTTGAGATTATTTTGAGCTTATTGGACCATATATGGAGATATTGGCTCATGCCTAGATGAAAATTTTCATCTGGAGGCCCTGGTCGACCAAAACTCAAATCTGGTGACACTGGCGATCCTGGGGCTCGGTCCTCTTGGAATGTTGCATAACTATGCATGATTTTTGATATGGGAGACCCCTTGATCCTTCATGGATGTTTGAGGGGTTAGACAAGTTGAAGATAAAGTCATTTCTTGATTAATATTTTGCCAAAATGCTATGAAAGGGATGTAAACCCTAATCTTTGATTATAGTGAATGCTCAACAATTCTTGAGGAGATTGGTGAGGCATGATGGTACATCCATATTATGATGATGATTCTCATAATGATGGGAAATCTTAGTGGTCAAAATTTGGGGTATGAAACCTATGGTCTTCTCTTGCAGGGATAAGTCTTGACTCATTTTCAATGTTGTGGAGTGATACATGCCAGCTCTATGCATCCTTTAAATGCTTCATGACAAATTTGAAAGTTTTGGATTTTGGACTTTGAATGTCATATGCCAAATGAAGGTGTTTTGGATTTGCAAGGCTGGTGGCTCAGAGATATTTGCTTCAATCTGATCCTTGAATATGACAAGGCTTGGTAAGATGACAAAATTGGACAAAGAACTCGTGTGGCACAAGAAATGTGCAAAATTTGCCTAGTGTTATCATGAAGACAGTTTGCAACAAGGCAACTTTGGAGATCCATAACTCCTAGCTCAAATGGAGTTTGTTGGTGTTCTTGGACAATTAGGAAAGCTAATGTATCCTACTTTAGTGTGATGTCCAACTTTGATTTTGAAACATCTTGCATTTGGTTGAAAAATGCCTCTACATTTTGAAAAAAGTAAGGCAGATTTTGACTTAGTGAAAATATCACTAAGTGTTGGAAAAAGTGTGATTTTCATGTTTTTCTGATTTTGGTCAGTCTATAACTCAAAATCCATGAAGATTTGGAATTCCTTGTAGTTGAAGCAATTGGAGTATGTAATGAGAGCTTTCATTTGAGCTTTGAATGGGAGAAAAAGGCTTTGTGGTTTAGGAGATATGGCCTTGCAAAGTTGGTACCCTAGCCACTTTATTCCATAACTTAGAAAAATTCTAAGTTTTTTATGGTTACCCCCTTTTATAAGTTAACTCGTTTTCTTTGATTTTTCTTGATGAATGATGATTCAAATCACAAATTAACATCATTTTAGGGTTAAGGAAACCTTGGTTGACCAAAATTTCAAAAAGTCAAACTTGGGTTTGTGTACAGTTGACTTTTTCAGCAGATGAATTTTGACTTTGTGATTCTTTTGTGAAATCAAACCTTAAGCCTAATTAAACCTCATGGATGTCTTCTAAGGGTATTTATGAATGTCTTGGACCCTTCCCCAAGGTTTGAGAACAAGGTTTGGTCAACAGTCAATGGTATGGTTGTCTTTTTTCATCAGAAACCCTAATTTGTGATCAGATGCTTTTGAGTTCTTGTGGCTTATGACTTGAGCTTTTTGAGTCAATCAAATCTTGTAGACATGTCAATGTGATGTATTTGAGATCCTTGAAGTTCATCTTGAAGCTTCAAGTCATGTCTTGTTTCACAAGTTGGTTCAAGGGTTGAATTAGGTCAAAACCCTAATTCCTGATTTTTTTGATAGATGGTCCTTCAAGGTGACTTTGCCATTGTGGATGGGCCCTTGAGATTATTTTGAGCTTATTGGACCATATATGGAGATATTGGCTCATGCCTAGATGACAATTTTCATCTGGAGGCCCTGGTCGACCAAAACTCAAATCTGGTGACACTGGCGATCCTGGGGCTCGGTCCTCTTGGAATGTTGCATAACTATGCATGATTTTTGATATGGGAGACCCCTTGATCCTTCATGGATGTTTGAGGGGTTAGACAAGTTGAAGATAAAGTCATTTCTTGATTAATATTTTGCCAAAATGCTATGAAAGGGATGTAAACCCTAATCTTTGATTATAGTGAATGCTCAACAATTCTTGAGGAGATTGGTGAGGCATGATGGTACATCCATATTATGATGATGATTCTCATAATGATGGGAAATCTTAGTGGTCAAAATTTGGGGTATGAAACCTATGGTCTTCTCTTGCAGGGATAAGTCTTGACTCATTTTCAATGTTGTGGAGTGATACATGCCAGCTCTATGCATCCTTTAAATGCTTCATGACAAATTTGAAAGTTTTGGATTTTGGACTTTGAATGTCATATGCCAAATGAAGGTGTTTTGGATTTGCAAGGCTGGTGGCTCAGAGATATTTGCTTCAATCCGATCCTTGAATATGACAAGGCTTGGTAAGATGACAAAATTGGACAAAGAACTCGTGTGGCACAAGAAATGTGCAAAATTTTCCTAGTGTTGTCATGAAGACAGTTTGCAACAAGGCAACTTTGGAGATCCATAACTCCTAGCTCAAATGGAGTTTATTGGTGTTCTTGGACAATTAGGAAAGCTAATGTATCCTACTTTAGTGTGATGTCCAACTTTGATTTTGAAACATCTTGCATTTGGTTGAAAAATGCCTCTACATTTTGAAAAAAGTAAGGCAGATTTTGACTTAGTGAAAATATCACTAAGTGTTGGAAAAAGTGTGATTTTCATGTTTTTCTGATTTTGGTCAGTCTATAACTCAAAATCCATGAAGATTTGGAATTCCTTGTAGTTGAAGCAATTGGAGTATGTAATGAGAGCTTTCATTTGAGCTTTTAATGGGAGAAAAAGGATTTGTGGTTTAGGAGATATGGCCTTGCAAAGTTGGTACCCTAGCCACTTTATTCCATAACTTAGAAAAATTCTAAGTTTTTTATGGTTACCCCTTTTATAAGTTAACTCATTTTCTTTGATTTTTCTTGATGAATGATGATTCAAATCACAAATTAACATCATTTTAGGGTTAAGGAAACCTTGGTTGACCAAAATTTCAAAAAGTCAAACTTGGGTTTGTGTACAGTTGACTTTTTCAGCAGATGAATTTTGACTTTGTGATTCTTTTGTGAAATCAAACCTTAAGCCTAATTAAACTTCAAGGATGGCTTCTAAGGGTATTTATGAATGTCTTGGACCCTTCCCCAAGGTTTGAGAACAAGGTTTGGTCAACAGTCAATGGTATGGTTGACTTTTTTCATCAGAAACCCTAATTTGTGATCAGATGCTTTTGAGTTCTTGTGGCTTATGACTTGAGCTTTTTGAGTCAATCAAATCTTGTAGACATGTCAATGTGATGTATTTGAGATCCTTGAAGTTCATCTTGAAGCTTCAAGTCATGTCTTGTTTCACAAGTTGGTTCAAGGGTTGAGTTAGGTCAAAACCCTAATTCCTGATTTTTTTGATAGATGGTCCTTCAAGGTGACTTTGCCATTGTGGATGGGCCCTTGAGATTATTTTGAGCTTATTGGACCATATATGGAGATATTGGCTCATGCCTAGATGAAAATTTTCATCTGGAGGCCCTAGTCGACCAAAACTCTAATCTGGTGACACTGGCGATCCTGGGGCTCGGTCCTCTTGGAATGTTGCATAACTATGCATGATTTTTGAAATGGGAGACCCCTTGATCCTTCATGGATGTTTGAGGGGTTAGACAAGTTGAAGATAAAGTCCTTTATTGATTAATATTTTGCCTAAATGCTATGAAAGGGATGTAAACCCTAATCTTTGATTGTAGTGAATGCTCAACAATTCTTGAGGATATTGGTGAGGCATGATGGTACATCCATATTATGATGATGATTCTTATAATGATGGGAAATCTTAGTGGTCAAAATTTGGGGTATGAAACCTATGGTCTTCTCTTGCAGGGATAAGTCTTGACTCATTTTCAATGTTGTGGAGTGATACATGCCAACTCTATGCATCCTTTAAATGCTTCATGACAAATTTGAAAGTTTTAGATTTTGGACTTTGAATGTCATATGCCAAATGAAGGTGTTTTGGATTTGCAAGGCTGGTGGCTCAGAGATATTTGCTTCAATCTGATCCTTGAATATGACAAGGCTTGGTAAGATGACAAAATTGGACAAAGAACTCGTGTGGCACAAGAAATGTGCAAAATCTGCCTAGTGTTGTCATGAAGACAGTTTGCAACAAGGCAACTTTGGAGATCCATAACCCCTAGCTCAAATGGAGTTTGTTGGTGTTCTTGGACAATTTGGAAAGCTAATGTATCCTACTTTAGTGTGATTTCCAACTTTGATTTTGAAACATCTTGCATTTGGTTGAAAAATGCCTCTACATTTTGAAAAAAGTAAGGCAGATTTTGACTTAGTGAAAATTTCACTAAGTGTTGGAAAAAGTGTGATTTTCATGTTTTTCTGATTTTGGTCAGTCTATAACTCAAAATCCATGAAGATTTGGAATTACTTGTAGTTGAAGCAATTGAAGTATGTAATGAGAGCTTTCATTTGAGCTTTGAATGGGAGAAAAAGGCTTTGTGGTTTAGGAGATATGGCCTTGTAAAGTTGGTACCCTAGCCATTTTGTTCCATAACTTAGAAAAATTCTAAGTTTCTAAGATTACCCCTTTTACAAGTTAACTCATTTTCTTTGGTTTTTCTTGATGAATGTTGATTCAAATCACACATTAACATCATTTTAGGGTTAAGGAAACCTTGGTTGACCAAAAATTCAAAAAGTCAAACTTGGGTTTGTGTACGGTTAACTTTTTCAGCAGATGAAACTTTGACTTTGTGATTCTTTGGTGAAATCAATCCTTAGGCATAATTAAACTTCATGGATGCCCTATAAGGGTATTTAAGAATGTCTGGACCCTCCCCCAAGGTTTGAGAACAAGGGTAGGTCAACAGTCAATGGTATGGTTGACTTTTTTAATCAGAAACCCTAATTTGTGATCAGATGCTTTTGAGTTCTTATGGCTTATGACTTGAGCTTTTTGAGTCAATCAAATCTTGTAGACATGTCAATGTGATGTATTTGAGATCCTTGAAGTTCATCTTGAAGCTTCAAGTCATGTCTTGTTTCACAAGTTGGTTCAAGGGTTGAATTAGGTCAAAACCCTAATTCCTGATTTTTTTGATAGATGGTCCTTTAAGGTGACTTTGCCATTGTGGATGGGCCCTTGAGATTATTTTGAGCTTATTGGACCATATATGGAGATATTGGCTCATGCCTAGATGAAAATTTTCATCTGGAGGCCCTGGTCGACCAAAACTCTAATCTGGTGACACTGGCGATCCTGGGGCTCGGTCCTCTTGGAATGTTGCATAACTATGCATGATTTTTGATATGGGAGACCCCTTGATCCTTCATGGATGTTTGAGGGGTTAGACAAGTTGAAGATAAAGTCCTTTATTGATTAATATTTTGCCTAAATGCTATGAAAGGGATGTAAACCCTAATCTTTGATTGTAGTGAATGCTCAACAATTCTTGAGGAGATTGGTGAGGCATGATGGTACATCTATATTATGATGATGATTCTTATAATGATGGGAAATCTTAGTGGTCAAAATTTGGGGTATGAAACCTATGGTCTTCTCTTGCAGGGATAAGTCTTGACTCATTTTCAATGTTGTGGAGTGATACATGCCAGCTCTATGCATCCTTTAAATGCTTCATGACAAATTTGAAAGTTTTAGATTTTGGACTTTGAATGTCATATGCCAAATGAAGGTGTTTTGGATTTGCAAGGCTGGTGGCTCAGAGATATTTGCTTCAATATGATCCTTGAATATGACAAGGCTTGGTAAGATGACAAAATTGGACAAAGAACTCGTGTGGCACAAGAAATGTGCAAAATCTGCCTAGTGTTGTCATGAAGACAGTTTGCAACAAGGCAACTTTGGAGATCCATAACTCCTAGCTCAAATGGAGTTTGTTGGTGTTCTTGGACAATTTGGAAAGCTAATGTATCCTACTTTAGTGTGATTTCCAACTTTGATTTTGAAACATCTTGCATTTGGTTGAAAAATGCCTCTACATTTTGAAAAAAGTAAGGCAGATTTTGACTTAGTGAAAATTTCACTAAGTGTTGGAAAAAGTGTGATTTTCATGTTTTTCTGATTTTGGTCAGTCTATAACTCAAAATCCATGAAGATTTGGAATTCCTTGTAGTTGAAGCAATTGAAGTATGTAATGAGAGCTTTCATTTGAGCTTTGAATGGGAGAAAAAGGCTTTGTGGTTTAGGAGATATGGCCTTGCAAAGTTGGTACCCTAGCCATTTTGTTCCATAACTTAGAAAAATTCTAAGTTTCTAAGATTACCCCTTTTACAAGTTAACTCATTTTCTTTGGTTTTTCTTGATGAATGTTGATTCAAATCACACATTAACATCATTTTAGGGTTAAGGAAACCTTGGTTGACCAAAAATTCAAAAAGTCAAACTTGGGTTTGTGTACGGTTAACTTTTTCAGCAGATGAAACTTTGACTTTGTGATTCTTTGGTGAAATCAATCCTTAGGCATAATTAAACTTCATGGATGCCCTATAAGGGTATTTAAGAATGTCTGGACCCTCCCCCAAGGTTTGAGAACAAGGGTAGGTCAACAGTCAATGGTATGGTTGACTTTTTTAATCAGAAACCCTAATTTGTGATCAGATGCTTTTGAGTTCTTGTGGCTTATGACTTGAGCTTTTTGAGTCAATCAAATCTTGTAGACATGTCAATGTGATGTATTTGAGATCCTTGAAGTTCATCTTGAAGCTTCAAGTCATGTCTTGTTTCACAAGTTGGTTCAAGGGTTGAATTAGGTCAAAACCCTAATTCCTGATTTTTTTGATAGATGGTCCTTTAAGGTGACTTTGCCATTGTGGATGGGCCCTTGAGATTATTTTGAGCTTATTGGACCATATATGGAGATATTGGCTCATGCCTAGATGAAAATTTTCATCTGGAGGCCCTGGTCGACCAAAACTCTAATCTGGTGACATTGGCGATCCTGGGGCTCGGTCCTCTTGGAATGTTGCATAACTATGCATTATTTTTGATATGGGAGACCCCTTGATCCTTCATGGATGTTTGAGGGGTTAGACAAGTTGAAGATAAAGTCCTTTATTGATTAATATTTTGCCTAAATGCTATGAAAGGGATGTAAACCCTAATCTTTGATTGTAGTGAATGCTCAACAATTCTTGAGGAGATTGGTGAGGCATGATGGTACATCTATATTATGATGATGATTCTTATAATGATGGGAAATCTTAGTGGTCAAAATTTGGGGTATGAAACCTATGGTCTTCTCTTGCAGGGATAAGTCTTGACTCATTTTCAATGTTGTGGAGTGATACATGCCAGCTCTATGCATCCTTTAAATGCTTCATAACAAATTTGAAAGTTTTAGATTTTGGACTTTGAATGTCATATGCCAAATGAAGGTGTTTTGGATTTGCAAGGCTGGTGGCTCAGAGATATTTGCTTCAATATGATCCTTGAATATGACAAGGCTTGGTAAGATGACAAAATTGGACAAAGAACTCGTGTGGCACAAGAAATGTGCAAAATCTGCCTAGTGTTGTCATGAAGACAGTTTGCAACAAGGCAACTTTGGAGATCCATAACTCCTAGCTCAAATGGAGTTTGTTGGTGTTCTTGGACAATTTGGAAAGCTAATGTATCCTACTTTAGTGTGATTTCCAACTTTGATTTTCAAACATCTTGCATTTGGTTGAAAAATGCCTCTACATTTTGAAAAAAGTAAGGCAGATTTTGACTTAGTGAAAATTTCACTAAGTGTTGGAAAAAGTGTGATTTTCATGTTTTTCTGATTTTGGTCAGTCTATAACTCAAAATCCATGAAGATTTGGAATTCCTTGTAGTTGAAGCAATTGAAGTATGTAATGAGAGCTTTCATTTGAGCTTTGAATGGGAGAAAAAGGCTTTGTGGTTTAGGAGATATGGCCTTGCAAAGTTGGTACCCTAGCCATTTTGTTCCATAACTTAGAAAAATTCTAAGTTTCTAAGATTACCCCTTTTACAAGTTAACTCATTTTCTTTGGTTTTTCTTGATGAATGTTGATTCAAATCAAACATTAACATCATTTTAGGGTTAAGGAAACCTTGGTTGACCAAAAATTCAAAAAGTCAAACTTGGGTTTGTGTACGGTTAACTTTTTCAGCAGATGAAACTTTGACTTTGTGATTCTTTGGTGAAATCAATCCTTAGGCATAATTAAACTTCATGGATGCCCTATAAGGGTATTTAAGAATGTCTGGACCCTCCCCCAAGGTTTGAGAACAAGGGTAGGTCAACAGTCAATGGTATGGTTGACTTTTTTCATCAGAAACCCTAATTTGTGATCAGATGCTTTTGAGTTCTTGTGGCTTATGACTTGAGATTTTTGAGTCAATCAAATCTTGTAGACATGTCAATGTGATGTATTTGAGATCCTTGAAGTTCATCTTGAAGCTTCAAGTCATGTCTTGTTTCACAAGTTGGTTCAAGGGTTGAATTAGGTCAAAACCCTAATTCCTGATTTTTTTGATAGATGGTCCTTCAAGGTGCCTTTGCCATTGTGGATGGGCCCTTGAGATTATTTTGAGCTTATTGGACCATATATGGAGATATTGGCTCATGCCTAGATGAAAATTTTCATCTGGAGGCCCTGGTCGACCAAAACTCTAATCTGGTGACACTGGCGATCCTGGGGCTCGGTCCTCTTGGAATGTTGCATAACTATGCATGATTTTTGATATGGGAGACCCCTTGATCCTTCATGGATGTTTGAGGGGTTAGACAAGTTGAAGATAAAGTCCTTTATTGATTAATATTTTGCCTAAATGCTATGAAAGGGATGTAAACCCTAATCTTTGATTGTAGTGAATGCTCAACAATTCTTGAGGAGATTGGTGAGGCATGATGGTACATCCATATTATGATGATGATTCTTATAATGATGGGAAATCTTAGTGGTCAAAATTTGGGGTATGAAACCTATGGTCTTCTCTTGCAGGGATAAGTCTTGACTCATTTTCAATGTTGTGGAGTGATACATGCCAGCTCTATGCATCCTTTAAATGCTTCATGACAAATTTGAAAGTTTTAGATTTTGGACTTTGAATGTCATATGCCAAATGAAGGTGTTTTGGATTTGCAAGGCTGGTGGCTCAGAGATATTTGCTTCAATATGATCCTTGAATATGACAAGGCTTGGTAAGATGACAAAATTGGACAAAGAACTCGTGTGGCACAAGAAATGTGCAAAATCTGCCTAGTGTTGTCATGAAGACAGTTTGCAACAAGGCAACTTTGGAGATCCATAACTCCTAGCTCAAATGGAGTTTGTTGGTGTTCTTGGACAATTTGGAAAGCTAATGTATCCTACTTTAGTGTGATTTCCAACTTTGATTTTGAAACATCTTGCATTTGGTTGAAAAATGCCTCTACATTTTGAAAAAAGTAAGGCAGATTTTGACTTAGTGAAAATTTCACTAAGTGTTGGAAAAAGTGTGATTTTCATGTTTTTCTGATTTTGGTCAGTCTATAACTCAAAATCCGTGAACATTTGGAATTCCTTGTAGTTGAAGCAATTGAAGTATGTAATGAGAGCTTTCATTTGAGCTTTGAATGGGAGAAAAAGGCTTTGTGGTTTAGGAGATATGGCCTTGCAAAGTTGGTACCCTAGCCATTTTGTTCCATAACTTAGAAAAATTCTAAGTTTCTAAGATTACCCCTTTTACAAGTTAACTCATTTTCTTTGGTTTTTCTTGATGAATGTTGATTCAAATCACACATTAACATCATTTTAGGGTTAAGGAAACCTTGGTTGACCAAAAATTCAAAAAGTCAAACTTGGGTTTGTGTACGGTTAACTTTTTCAGCAGATGAAACTTTGACTTTGTGATTCTTTGGTGAAATCAATCCTTAGGCATAATTAAACTTCATGGATGCCCTATAAGGGTATTTAAGAATGTCTGGACCCTCCCCCAAGGTTTGAGAACAAGGGTAGGTCAACAGTCAATGGTATGGTTGACTTTTTTCATCAGAAACCCTAATTTGTGATCAGATGCTTTTGAGTTCTTGTGGCTTATGACTTGAGATTTTTGAGTCAATCAAATCTTGTAGACATGTCAATGTGATGTATTTGAGATCCTTGAAGTTCATCTTGAAGCTTCAAGTCATGTCTTGTTTCACAAGTTGGTTCAAGGGTTGAATTAGGTCAAAACCCTAATTCCTGATTTTTTTGATAGATGGTCCTTCAAGGTGACTTTGCCATTGTGGATGGGCCCTTGAGATTATTTTGAGCTTATTTGACCATATATGGAGATATTGGCTCATGCCTAGATGAAAATTTTCATCTGGAGGCCCTGGTCGACCAAAACTCTAATCTGGTGACACTGGCGATCCTGGGGCTCGGTCCTCTTGGAATGTTGCATAACTATGCATGATTTTTGATATGGGAGACCCCTTGATCCTTCATGGATGTTTGAGGGGTTAGACAAGTTGAAGATAAAGTCCTTTCTTGATTAATATTTTGCCTAAATGCTATGAAAGGGATGTAAACCCTAATCTTTGATTGTAGTGAATGCTCAACAATTCTTGAGGAGATTGGTGAGGCATGATGGTACATCCATATTATGATGATGATTCTCATAATGATGGGAAATCTTAGTGGTCAAAATTTGGGGTATGAAACCTATGGTCTTCTCTTGCAGGGATAAGTCTTGACTCATTTTCAATGTTGTGGAGTGATACATGCCAGCTCTATGCATCCTTTAAATGCTTCATGACAAATTTGAAAGTTTTGGACTTTGGACTTTGAATGTCATATGCCAAATGAAGGTGTTTTGGATTTGCAAGGCTGGTGGCTCAGAGATATTTGCTTCAATCTGATCCTTGAATATGACAAGGCTTGGTAAGATGACAAAATTGGACAAAGAACTCGTGTGGCACAAGAAATGTGCAAAATCTGCCTAGTGTTGTCATGAAGACAGTTTGCAACAAGGCAACTTTGGAGATCCATAACTCCTAGCTCAAATGGAGTTTGTTGGTGTTCTTGGACAATTTGGAAAGCTAATGTATCCTACTTTAGTGTGATTTCCAACTTTGATTTTGAAACATCTTGCATTTGGTTGAAAAATGCCTCTACATTTTGAAAAAAGTAAGGCAGATTTTGACTTAGTGAAAATTTCACTAAGTGTTGGAAAAAGTGTGATTTTCATGTTTTTCTGATTTTGGTCAGTCTATAACTCAAAATCCGTGAACATTTGGAATTCCTTGTAGTTGAAGCAATTGAAGTATGTAATGAGAGCTTTCATTTGAGCTTTGAATGGGAGAAAAAGGCTTTGTGGTTTAGGAGATATGGCCTTGCAAAGTTGGTACCCTAGCCATTTTGTTCCATAACTTAGAAAAATTCTAAGTTTCTAAGATTACCCCTTTTACAAGTTAACTCATTTTCTTTGGTTTTTCTTGATGAATGTTGATTCAAATCACACATTAACATCATTTTAGGGTTAAGGAAACCTTGGTTGACCAAAAATTCAAAAAGTCAAACTTGGGTTTGTGTACGGTTAACTTTTTCAGCAGATGAAACTTTGACTTTGTGATTCTTTGGTGAAATCAATCCTTAGGCATAATTAAACTTCATGGATGCCCTATAAGGGTATTTAAGAATGTCTGGACCCTCCCCCAAGGTTTGAGAACAAGGGTAGGTCAACAGTCAATGGTATGGTTGACTTTTTTCATCAGAAACCCTAATTTGTGATCAGATGCTTTTGAGTTCTTGTGGCTTATGACTTGAGATTTTTGAGTCAATCAAATCTTGTAGACATGTCAATGTGATGTATTTGAGATCCTTGAAGTTCATCTTGAAGCTTCAAGTCATGTCTTGTTTCACAAGTTGGTTCAAGGGTTGAATTAGGTCAAAACCCTAATTCCTGATTTTTTTGATAGATGGTCCTTCAAGGTGACTTTGCCATTGTGGATGGGCCCTTGAGATTATTTTGAGCTTATTGGACCATATATGGAGATATTGGCTCATGCCTAGATGAAAATTTTCATCTGGAGGCCCTGGTCGACTAAAACTCTAATCTGGTGACACTGGCGATCCTGGGGCTCGGTCCTCTTGGAATGTTGCATAACTATGCATGATTTTTGATATGGGAGACCCCTTGATCCTTCATGGATGTTTGAGGGGTTAGACAAGTTGAAGATAAAGTCCTTTCTTGATTAATATTTTGCCTAAATGCTATGAAAGGGATGTAAACCCTAATCTTTGATTGTAGTGAATGCTCAACAATTCTTGAGGAGATTGGTGAGGCATGATGGTACATCCATATTATGATGATGATTCTCATAATGATGGGAAATCTTAGTGGTCAAAATTTGGGGTATGAAACCTATGGTCTTCTCTTGCAGGGATAAGTCTTGACTCATTTTCAATGTTGTGGAGTGATACATGCCAGCTCTATGCATCCTTTAAATGCTTCATGACAAATTTGAAAGTTTTGGACTTTGGACTTTGAATGTCATATGCCAAATGAAGGTGTTTTGGATTTGCAAGGCTGGTGGCTCAGAGATATTTGCTTCAATCTGATCCTTGAATATGACAAGGCTTGGTAAGATGACAAAATTGGACAAAGAACTCGTGTGGCACAAGAAATGTGCAAAATCTGCCTAGTGTTGTCATGAAGACAGTTTGCAACAAGGCAACTTTGGAGATCCATAACTCCTAGCTCAAATGGAGTTTGTTGGTGTTCTTGGACAATTTGGAAAGCTAATGTATCCTACTTTAGTGTGATTTCCAACTTTGATTTTGAAACATCTTGCATTTGGTTGAAAAATGCCTCTACATTTTGAAAAAAGTAAGGCAGATTTTGACTTAGTGAAAATTTCACTAAGTGTTGGAAAAAGTGTGATTTTCATGTTTTTCTGATTTTGGTCAGTCTATAACTCAAAATCCGTGAACATTTGGAATTCCTTGTAGTTGAAGCAATTGAAGTATGTAATGAGAGCTTTCATTTGAGCTTTGAATGGGAGAAAAAGGCTTTGTGGTTTAGGAGATATGGCCTTGCAAAGTTGGTACCCTAGCCATTTTGTTCCATAACTTAGAAAAATTCTAAGTTTCTAAGATTACCCCTTTTACAAGTTAACTCATTTTCTTTGGTTTTTCTTGATGAATGTTGATTCAAATCACACATTAACATCATTTTAGGGTTAAGGAAACCTTGGTTGACCAAAAATTCAAAAAGTCAAACTTGGGTTTGTGTACGGTTAACTTTTTCAGCAGATGAAACTTTGACTTTGTGATTCTTTGGTGAAATCAATCCTTAGGCATAATTAAACTTCATGGATGCCCTATAAGGGTATTTAAGAATGTCTGGACCCTCCCCCAAGGTTTGAGAACAAGGGTAGGTCAACAGTCAATGGTATGGTTGACTTTTTTCATCAGAAACCCTAATTTGTGATCAGATGCTTTTGAGTTCTTGTGGCTTATGACTTGAGATTTTTGAGTCAATCAAATCTTGTAGACATGTCAATGTGATGTATTTGAGATCCTTGAAGTTCATCTTGAAGCTTCAAGTCATGTCTTGTTTCACAAGTTGGTTCAAGGGTTGAATTAGGTCAAAACCCTAATTCCTGATTTTTTTGATAGATGGTCCTTCAAGGTGACTTTGCCATTGTGGATGGGCCCTTGAGATTATTTTGAGCTTATTGGACCATATATGGAGATATTGGCTCATGCCTAGATGAAAATTTTCATCTGGAGGCCCTGGTCGACTAAAACTCTAATCTGGTGACACTGGCGATCCTGGGGCTCGGTCCTCTTGGAATGTTGCATAACTATGCATGATTTTTGATATGGGAGACCCCTTGATCCTTCATGGATGTTTGAGGGGTTAGACAAGTTGAAGATAAAGTCCTTTCTTGATTAATATTTTGCCTAAATGCTATGAAAGGGATGTAAACCCTAATCTTTGATTGTAGTGAATGCTCAACAATTCTTGAGGAGATTGGTGAGGCATGATGGTACATCCATATTATGATGATGATTCTCATAATGATGGGAAATCTTAGTGGTCAAAATTTGGGGTATGAAACCTATGGTCTTCTCTTGCAGGGATAAGTCTTGACTCATTTTCAATGTTGTGGAGTGATACATGCCAGCTCTATGCATCCTTTAAATGCTTCATGACAAATTTGAAAGTTTTGGACTTTGGACTTTGAATGTCATATGCCAAATGAAGGTGTTTTGGATTTGCAAGGCTGGTGGCTCAGAGATATTTGCTTCAATCTGATCCTTGAATATGACAAGGCTTGGTAAGATGACAAAATTGGACAAAGAACTCGCGTGGCACAAGAAATGTGCAAAATCTGCCTAGTGTTGTCATGAAGACAGTTTGCAACAAGGCAACTTTGGAGATCCATAACTCCTAGCTCAAATGGAGTTTGTTGGTGTTCTTGGACAATTTGGAAAGCTAATGTATCCTACTTTAGTGTGATTTCCAACTTTGATTTTGAAACATCTTGCATTTGGTTGAAAAATGCCTCTACATTTTGAAAAAAGTAAGGCAGATTTTGACTTAGTGAAAATTTCACTAAGTGTTGGAAAAAGTGTGATTTTCATGTTTTTCTGATTTTGGTCAGTCTATAACTCAAAATCCGTGAACATTTGGAATTCCTTGTAGTTGAAGCAATTGAAGTATGTAATGAGAGCTTTCATTTGAGCTTTGAATGGGAGAAAAAGGCTTTGTGGTTTAGGAGATATGGCCTTGCAAAGTTGGTACCCTAGCCATTTTGTTCCATAACTTAGAAAAATTCTAAGTTTCTAAGATTACCCCTTTTACAAGTTAACTCATTTTCTTTGGTTTTTCTTGATGAATGTTGATTCAAATCACACATTAACATCATTTTAGGGTTAAGGAAACCTTGGTTGACCAAAAATTCAAAAAGTCAAACTTGGGTTTGTGTACGGTTAACTTTTTCAGCAGATGAAACTTTGACTTTGTGATTCTTTGGTGAAATCAATCCTTAGGCATAATTAAACTTCATGGATGCCCTATAAGGGTATTTAAAAATGTCTGGACCCTCCCCCAAGGTTTGAGAACAAGGGTAGGTCAACAGTCAATGGTATGGTTGACTTTTTTCATCAGAAACCCTAATTTGTGATCAGATGCTTTTGAGTTCTTGTGGCTTATGACTTGAGATTTTTGAGTCAATCAAATCTTGTAGACATGTCAATGTGATGTATTTGAGATCCTTGAAGTTCATCTTGAAGCTTCAAGTCATGTCTTGTTTCACAAGTTGGTTCAAGGGTTGAATTAGGTCAAAACCCTAATTCCTGATTTTTTTGATAGATGGTCCTTCAAGGTGACTTTGCCATTGTGGATGGGCCCTTGAGATTATTTTGAGCTTATTGGACCATATATGGAGATATTGGCTCATGCCTAGATGAAAATTTTCATCTGGAGGCCCTGGTCGACCAAAACTCTAATCTGGTGACACTGGCGATCCTGGGGCTCGGTCCTCTTGGAATGTTGCATAACTATGCATGATTTTTGATATGGGAGACCCCTTGATCCTTCATGGATGTTTGAGGGGTTAGACAAGTTGAAGATAAAGTCCTTTCTTGATTAATATTTTGCCTAAATGCTATGAAAGGGATGTAAACCCTAATCTTTGATTGTAGTGAATGCTCAACAATTCTTGAGGAGATTGGTGAGGCATGATGGTACATCCATATTATGATGATGATTCTCATAATGATGGGAAACCTTAGTGGTCAAAATTTGGGGTATGAAACCTATGGTCTTCTCTTGCAGGGATAAGTCTTGACTCATTTTCAATGTTGTGGAGTGATACATGCCAGCTCTATGCATCCTTTAAATGCTTCATGACAAATTTGAAAGTTTTGGACTTTGGACTTTGAATGTCATATGCCAAATGAAGGTGTTTTGGATTTGCAAGGCTGGTGGCTCAGAGATATTTGCTTCAATCTGATCCTTGAATATGACAAGGCTTGGTAAGATGACAAAATTGGACAAAGAACTCGTGTGGCACAAGAAATGTACAAATCTGCCTAGTGTTGTCATGAAGACAGTTTGCAACAAGGCAACTTTGGAGATCCATAACTCCTAGCTCAAATGGAGTTTGTTGGTGTTCTTGGACAATTTGGAAAGCTAATGTATCCTACTTTAGTGTGATTTCCAACTTTGATTTTGAAACATCTTGCATTTGGTTGAAAAATGCCTCTACATTTTGAAAAAAGTAAGGCAGATTTTGACTTAGTGAAAATTTCACTAAGTGTTGGAAAAAGTGTGATTTTCATGTTTTTCTGATTTTGGTCAGTCTATAACTCAAAATCCGTGAAGATTTGGAATTCCTTGTAGTTGAAGCAATTGAAGTATGTAATGAGAGCTTTCATTTGAGCTTTGAATGGGAGAAAAAGGCTTTGTGGTTTAGGAGATATGGCCTTGCAAAGTTGGTACCCTAGCCATTTTGTTCCATAACTTAGAAAAATTCTAAGTTTCTAAGATTACCCCTTTTACAAGTTAACTCATTTTCTTTGGTTTTTCTTGATGAATGTTGATTCAAATCACACATTAACATCATTTTAGGGTTAAGGAAACCTTGGTTGACCAAAAATTCAAAAAGTCAAACTTGGGTTTGTGTACGGTTAACTTTTTCAGCAGATGAAACTTTGACTTTGTGATTCTTTGGTGAAATCAATCCTTAGGCGTAATTAAACTTCATGGATGCCCTATAAGGGTATTTAAGAATGTCTGGACCCTCCCCCAAGGTTTGAGAACAAGGGTAGGTCAACAGTCAATGGTATGGTTGACTTTTTTCATCAGAAACCCTAATTTGTGATCAGATGCTTTTGAGTTCTTGTGGCTTATGACTTGAGATTTTTGAGTCAATCAAATCTTGTAGACATGTCAATGTGATGTATTTGAGATCCTTGAAGTTCATCTTGAAGCTTCAAGTCATGTCTTGTTTCACAAGTTGGTTCAAGGGTTGAATTAGGTCAAAACCCTAATTCCTGATTTTTTTGATAGATGGTCCTTCAAGGTGACTTTGCCATTGTGGATGGGCCCTTGAGATTATTTTGAGCTTATTGGACCATATATGGAGATATTGGCTCATGCCTAGATGAAAATTTTCATCTGGAGGCCCTGGTCGACCAAAACTCTAATCTGGTGACACTGGCGATCCTGGGGCTCGGTCCTCTTGGAATGTTGCATAACTATGCATGATTTTTGATATGGGAGACCCCTTGATCCTTCATGGATGTTTGAGGGGTTAGACAAGTTGAAGATAAAGTCCTTTCTTGATTAATATTTTGCCTAAATGCTATGAAAGGGATGTAAACCCTAATCTTTGATTGTAGTGAATGCTCAACAATTCTTGAGGAGATTGGTGAGGCATGATGGTACATCCATATTATGATGATGATTCTCATAATGATGGGAAACCTTAGTGGTCAAAATTTGGGGTATGAAACCTATGGTCTTCTCTTGCAGGGATAAGTCTTGACTCATTTTCAATGTTGTGGAGTGATACATGCCAGCTCTATGCATCCTTTAAATGCTTCATGACAAATTTGAAAGTTTTGGACTTTGGACTTTGAATGTCATATGCCAAATGAAGGTGTTTTGGATTTGCAAGGCTGGTGGCTCAGAGATATTTGCTTCAATCTGATCCTTGAATATGACAAGGCTTGGTAAGATGACAAAATTGGACAAAGAACTCGTGTGGCACAAGAAATGTACAAATCTGCCTAGTGTTGTCATGAAGACAGTTTGCAACAAGGCAACTTTGGAGATCCATAACTCCTAGCTCAAATGGAGTTTGTTGGTGTTCTTGGACAATTTGGAAAGCTAATGTATCCTACTTTAGTGTGATTTCCAACTTTGATTTTGAAACATCTTGCATTTGGTTGAAAAATGCCTCTACATTTTGAAAAAAGTAAGGCAGATTTTGACTTAGTGAAAATTTCACTAAGTGTTGGAAAAAGTGTGATTTTCATGTTTTTCTGATTTTGGTCAGTCTATAACTCAAAATCCGTGAAGATTTGGAATTCCTTGTAGTTGAAGCAATTGAAGTATGTAATGAGAGCTTTCATTTGAGCTTTGAATGGGAGAAAAAGGCTTTGTGGTTTAGGAGATATGGCCTTGCAAAGTTGGTACCCTAGCCATTTTGTTCCATAACTTAGAAAAATTCTAAGTTTCTAAGATTACCCCTTTTACAAGTTAACTCATTTTCTTTGGTTTTTCTTGATGAATGTTGATTCAAATCACACATTAACATCATTTTAGGGTTAAGGAAACCTTGGTTGACCAAAAATTCAAAAAGTCAAACTTGGGTTTGTGTACGGTTAACTTTTTCAGCAGATGAAACTTTGACTTTGTGATTCTTTGGTGAAATCAATCCTTAGGCGTAATTAAACTTCATGGATGCCCTATAAGGGTATTTAAGAATGTCTGGACCCTCCCCCAAGGTTTGAGAACAAGGGTAGGTCAACAGTCAATGGTATGGTTGACTTTTTTCATCAGAAACCCTAATTTGTGATCAGATGCTTTTGAGTTCTTGTGGCTTATGACTTGAGATTTTTGAGTCAATCAAATCTTGTAGACATGTCAATGTGATGTATTTGAGATCCTTGAAGTTCATCTTGAAGCTTCAAGTCATGTCTTGTTTCACAAGTTGGTTCAAGGGTTGAATTAGGTCAAAACCCTAATTCCTGATTTTTTTGATAGATGGTCCTTCAAGGTGACTTTGCCATTGTGGATGGGCCCTTGAGATTATTTTGAGCTTATTGGACCATATATGGAGATATTGGCTCATGCCTAGATGAAAATTTTCATCTGGAGGCCCTGGTCGACCAAAACTCTAATCTGGTGACACTGGCGATCCTGGGGCTCGGTCCTCTTGGAATGTTGCATAACTATGCATGATTTTTGATATGGGAGACCCCTTGATCCTTCATGGATGTTTGAGGGGTTAGACAAGTTGAAGATAAAGTCCTTTCTTGATTAATATTTTGCCTAAATGCTATGAAAGGGATGTAAACCCTAATCTTTGATTGTAGTGAATGCTCAACAATTCTTGAGGAGATTGGTGAGGCATGATGGTACATCCATATTATGATGATGATTCTCATAATGATGGGAAATCTTAGTGGTCAAAATTTGGGGTATGAAACCTATGGTCTTCTCTTGCAGGGATAAGTCTTGACTCATTTTCAATGTTGTGGAGTGATACATGCCAGCTCTATGCATCCTTTAAATGCTTCATGACAAATTTGAAAGTTTTGGATTTTGGACTTTGAATGTCATATGCCAAATGAAGGTGTTTTGGATTTGCAAGGCTAGTGGCTCAGAGATATTTGCTTCAATCTGATCCTTGAATATGACAAGGCTTGGTAAGATGACAAAATTGGACAAAGAACTCGTGTGTCACAAGAAATGTGCAAAATCTGCCTAGTGTTGTCATGAAGACAGTTTGCAACAAGGCAACTTTGGAGATCCATAACTCCTAGCTCAAATGGAGTTTGTTGGTGTTCTTGGACAATTTGGAAAGCTAATGTATCCTACTTTAGTGTGATTTCCAACTTTGATTTTGAAACATCTTGCATTTGGTTGAAAAATGCCTCTACATTTTGAAAAAAGTAAGGCAGATTTTGACTTAGTGAAAATTTCACTAAGTGTTGGAAAAAGTGTGATTTTCATGTTTTTCTGATTTTGGTCAGTCTATAACTCAAAATCCGTGAAGATTTGGAATTCCTTGTAGTTGAAGCAATTGAAGTATGTAATGAGAGCTTTCATTTGAGCTTTGAATGGGAGAAAAAGGCTTTGTGGTTTAGGAGATATGGCCTTGCAAAGTTGGTACCCTAGCCATTTTGTTCCATAACTTAGAAAAATTCTAAGTTTCTAAGATTACCCCTTTTACAAGTTAACTCATTTTCTTTGGTTTTTCTTGATGAATGTTGATTCAAATCACACATTAACATCATTTTAGGGTTAAGGAAACCTTGGTTGACCAAAAATTCAAAAAGTCAAACTTGGGTTTGTGTACGGTTAACTTTTTCAGCAGATGAAACTTTGACTTTGTGATTCTTTGGTGAAATCAATCCTTAGGCGTAATTAAACTTCATGGATGCCCTATAAGGGTATTTAAGAATGTCTGGACCCTCCCCCAAGGTTTGAGAACAAGGGTAGGTCAACAGTCAATGGTATGGTTGACTTTTTTCATCAGAAACCCTAATTTGTGATCAGATGCTTTTGAGTTCTTGTGGCTTATGACTTGAGATTTTTGAGTCAATCAAATCTTGTAGACATGTCAATGTGATGTATTTGAGATCCTTGAAGTTCATCTTGAAGCTTCAAGTCATGTCTTGTTTCACAAGTTGGTTCAAGGGTTGAATTAGGTCAAAACCCTAATTCCTGATTTTTTTGATAGATGGTCCTTCAAGGTGACTTTGCCATTGTGGATGGGCCCTTGAGATTATTTTGAGCTTATTGGACCATATATGGAGATATTGGCTCATGCCTAGATGAAAATTTTCATCTGGAGGCCCTGGTCGACCAAAACTCTAATCTGGTGACACTGGCGATCCTGGGGCTCGGTCCTCTTGGAATGTTGCATAACTATGCATGATTTTTGATATGGGAGACCCCTTGATCCTTCATGGATGTTTGAGGGGTTAGACAAGTTGAAGATAAAGTCCTTTCTTGATTAATATTTTGCCTAAATGCTATGAAAGGGATGTAAACCCTAATCTTTGATTGTAGTGAATGCTCAACAATTCTTGAGGAGATTGGTGAGGCATGATGGTACATCCATATTATGATGATGATTCTCATAATGATGGGAAACCTTAGTGGTCAAAATTTGGGGTATGAAACCTATGGTCTTCTCTTGCAGGGATAAGTCTTGACTCATTTTCAATGTTGTGGAGTGATACATGCCAGCTCTATGCATCCTTTAAATGCTTCATGACAAATTTGAAAGTTTTGGACTTTGGACTTTGAATGTCATATGCCAAATGAAGGTGTTTTGGATTTGCAAGGGTGGTGGCTCAGAGATATTTGCTTCAATCTGATCCTTGAATATGACAAGGCTTGGTAAGATGACAAAATTGGACAAAGAACTCGTGTGGCACAAGAAATGTACAAATCTGCCTAGTGTTGTCATGAAGACAGTTTGCAACAAGGCAACTTTGGAGATCCATAACTCCTAGCTCAAATGGAGTTTGTTGGTGTTCTTGGACAATTTGGAAAGCTAATGTATCCTACTTTAGTGTGATTTCCAACTTTGATTTTGAAACATCTTGCATTTGGTTGAAAAATGCCTCTACATTTTGAAAAAAGTAAGGCAGATTTTGACTTAGTGAAAATTTCACTAAGTGTTGGAAAAAGTGTGATTTTCATGTTTTTCTGATTTTGGTCAGTCTATAACTCAAAATCCGTGAAGATTTGGAATTCCTTGTAGTTGAAGCAATTGAAGTATGTAATGAGAGCTTTCATTTGAGCTTTGAATGGGAGAAAAAGGCTTTGTGGTTTAGGAGATATGGCCTTGCAAAGTTGGTACCCTAGCCATTTTGTTCCATAACTTAGAAAAATTCTAAGTTTCTAAGATTACCCCTTTTACAAGTTAACTCATTTTCTTTGGTTTTTCTTGATGAATGTTGATTCAAATCACACATTAACATCATTTTAGGGTTAAGGAAACCTTGGTTGACCAAAAATTCAAAAAGTCAAACTTGGGTTTGTGTACGGTTAACTTTTTCAGCAGATGAAACTTTGACTTTGTGATTCTTTGGTGAAATCAATCCTTAGGCGTAATTAAACTTCATGGATGCCCTATAAGGGTATTTAAGAATGTCTGGACCCTCCCCCAAGGTTTGAGAACAAGGGTAGGTCAACAGTCAATGGTATGGTTGACTTTTTTCATCAGAAACCCTAATTTGTGATCAGATGCTTTTGAGTTCTTGTGGCTTATGACTTGAGATTTTTGAGTCAATCAAATCTTGTAGACATGTCAATGTGATGTATTTGAGATCCTTGAAGTTCATCTTGAAGCTTCAAGTCATGTCTTGTTTCACAAGTTGGTTCAAGGGTTGAATTAGGTCAAAACCCTAATTCCTGATTTTTTTGATAGATGGTCCTTCAAGGTGACTTTGCCATTGTGGATGGGCCCTTGAGATTATTTTGAGCTTATTGGACCATATATGGAGATATTGGCTCATGCCTAGATGAAAATTTTCATCTGGAGGCCCTGGTCGACCAAAACTCTAATCTGGTGACACTGGCGATCCTGGGGCTCGGTCCTCTTGGAATGTTGCATAACTATGCATGATTTTTGATATGGGAGACCCCTTGATCCTTCATGGATGTTTGAGGGGTTAGACAAGTTGAAGATAAAGTCCTTTCTTGATTAATATTTTGCCTAAATGCTATGAAAGGGATGTAAACCCTAATCTTTGATTGTAGTGAATGCTCAACAATTCTTGAGGAGATTGGTGAGGCATGATGGTACATCCATATTATGATGATGATTCTCATAATGATGGGAAATCTTAGTGGTCAAAATTTGGGGTATGAAACCTATGGTCTTCTCTTGCAGGGATAAGTCTTGACTCATTTTCAATGTTGTGGAGTGATACATGCCAGCTCTATGCATCCTTTAAATGCTTCATGACAAATTTGAAAGTTTTGGATTTTGGACTTTGAATGTCATATGCCAAATGAAGGTGTTTTGGATTTGCAAGGCTAGTGGCTCAGAGATATTTGCTTCAATCTGATCCTTGAATATGACAAGGCTTGGTAAGATGACAAAATTGGACAAAGAACTCGTGTGTCACAAGAAATGTGCAAAATCTGCCTAGTGTTGTCATGAAGACAGTTTGCAACAAGGCAACTTTGGAGATCCATAACTCCTAGCTCAAATGGAGTTTGTTGGTGTTCTTGGACAATTTGGAAAGCTAATGTATCCTACTTTAGTGTGATTTCCAACTTTGATTTTGAAACATCTTGCATTTGGTTGAAAAATGCCTCTACATTTTGAAAAAAGTAAGGCAGATTTTGACTTAGTGAAAATTTCACTAAGTGTTGGAAAAAGTGTGATTTTCATGTTTTTCTGATTTTCGTCAGTCTATAACTCAAAATCCGTGAAGATTTGGAATTCCTTGTAGTTGAAGCAATTGAAGTATGTAATGAGAGCTTTCATTTGAGCTTTGAATGGGAGAAAAAGGCTTTGTGGTTTAGGAGATATGGCCTTGCAAAGTTGGTACCCTAGCCATTTTGTTCCATAACTTAGAAAAATTCTAAGTTTCTAAGATTACCCCTTTTACAAGTTAACTCATTTTCTTTGGTTTTTCTTGATGAATGTTGATTCAAATCACACATTAACATCATTTTAGGGTTAAGGAAACCTTGGTTGACCAAAAATTCAAAAAGTCAAACTTGGGTTTGTGTACGGTTAACTTTTTCAGCAGATGAAACTTTGACTTTGTGATTCTTTGGTGAAATCAATCCTTAGGCGTAATTAAACTTCATGGATGCCCTATAAGGGTATTTAAGAATGTCTGGACCCTCCCCCAAGGTTTGAGAACAAGGGTAGGTCAACAGTCAATGGTATGGTTGACTTTTTTCATCAGAAACCCTAATTTGTGATCAGATGCTTTTGAGTTCTTGTGGCTTATGACTTGAGATTTTTGAGTCAATCAAATCTTGTAGACATGTCAATGTGATGTATTTGAGATCCTTGAAGTTCATCTTGAAGCTTCAAGTCATGTCTTGTTTCACAAGTTGGTTCAAGGGTTGAATTAGGTCAAAACCCTAATTCCTGATTTTTTTGATAGATGGTCCTTCAAGGTGACTTTGCCATTGTGGATGGGCCCTTGAGATTATTTTGAGCTTATTGGACCATATATGGAGATATTGGCTCATGCCTAGATGAAAATTTTCATCTGGAGGCCCTGGTCGACCAAAACTCTAATCTGGTGACACTGGCGATCCTGGGGCTCGGTCCTCTTGGAATGTTGCATAACTATGCATGATTTTTGATATGGGAGACCCCTTGATCCTTCATGGATGTTTGAGGGGTTAGACAAGTTGAAGATAAAGTCCTTTCTTGATTAATATTTTGCCTAAATGCTATGAAAGGGATGTAAACCCTAATCTTTGATTGTAGTGAATGCTCAACAATTCTTGAGGAGATTGGTGAGGCATGATGGTACATCCATATTATGATGATGATTCTCATAATGATGGGAAATCTTAGTGGTCAAAATTTGGGGTATGAAACCTATGGTCTTCTCTTGCAGGGATAAGTCTTGACTCATTTTCAATGTTGTGGAGTGATACATGCCAACTCTATGCATCCTTTAAATGCTTCATGACAAATTTGAAAGTTTTGGATTTTGGACTTTGAATGTCATATGCCAAATGAAGGTGTTTTGGATTTGCAAGGCTGGTGGCTCAGAGATATTTGCTTCAATCTGATCCTTGAATATGACAAGGCTTGGTAAGATGACAAAATTGGACAAAGAACTCGTGTGGCACAAGAAATGTGCAAAATCTGCCTAGTGTTGTCATGAAGACAGTTTGCAACAAGGCAACTTTGGAGATCCATAACTCCTAGCTCAAATGGAGTTTGTTGGTGTTCTTGGACAATTTGGAAAGCTAATGTATCCTACTTTAGTGTGATTTCCAACTTTGATTTTGAAACATCTTGCATTTGGTTGAAAAATGCCTCTACATTTTGAAAAAAGTAAGGCAGATTTTGACTTAGTGAAAATTTCACTAAGTGTTGGAAAAAGTGTGATTTTCATGTTTTTCTGATTTTCGTCAGTCTATAACTCAAAATCCGTGAAGATTTGGAATTCCTTGTAGTTGAAGCAATTGAAGTATGTAATGAGAGCTTTCATTTGAGCTTTGAATGGGAGAAAAAGGCTTTGTGGTTTAGGAGATATGGCCTTGCAAAGTTGGTACCCTAGCCATTTTGTTCCATAACTTAGAAAAATTCTAAGTTTCTAAGATTACCCCTTTTACAAGTTAACTCATTTTCTTTGGTTTTTCTTGATGAATGTTGATTCAAATCACACATTAACATCATTTTAGGGTTAAGGAAACCTTGGTTGACCAAAAATTCAAAAAGTCAAACTTGGGTTTGTGTACGGTTAACTTTTTCAGCAGATGAAACTTTGACTTTGTGATTCTTTGGTGAAATCAATCCTTAGGCGTAATTAAACTTCATGGATGCCCTATAAGGGTATTTAAGAATGTCTGGACCCTCCCCCAAGGTTTGAGAACAAGGGTAGGTCAACAGTCAATGGTATGGTTGACTTTTTTCATCAGAAACCCTAATTTGTGATCAGATGCTTTTGAGTTCTTGTGGCTTATGACTTGAGATTTTTGAGTCAATCAAATCTTGTAGACATGTCAATGTGATGTATTTGAGATCCTTGAAGTTCATCTTGAAGCTTCAAGTCATGTCTTGTTTCACAAGTTGGTTCAAGGGTTGAATTAGGTCAAAACCCTAATTCCTGATTTTTTTGATAGATGGTCCTTCAAGGTGACTTTGCCATTGTGGATGGGCCCTTGAGATTATTTTGAGCTTATTGGACCATATATGGAGATATTGGCTCATGCCTAGATGAAAATTTTCATCTGGAGGCCCTGGTCGACCAAAACTCTAATCTGGTGACACTGGCGATCCTGGGGCTCGGTCCTCTTGGAATGTTGCATAACTATGCATGATTTTTGATATGGGAGACCCCTTGATCCTTCATGGATGTTTGAGGGGTTAGACAAGTTGAAGATAAAGTCCTTTCTTGATTAATATTTTGCCTAAATGCTATGAAAGGGATGTAAACCCTAATCTTTGATTGTAGTGAATGCTCAACAATTCTTGAGGAGATTGGTGAGGCATGATGGTACATCCATATTATGATGATGATTCTCATAATGATGGGAAATCTTAGTGGTCAAAATTTGGGGTATGAAACCTATGGTCTTCTCTTGCAGGGATAAGTCTTGACTCATTTTCAATGTTGTGGAGTGATACATGCCAACTCTATGCATCCTTTAAATGCTTCATGACAAATTTGAAAGTTTTGGATTTTGGACTTTGAATGTCATATGCCAAATGAAGGTGTTTTGGATTTGCAAGGCTGGTGGCTCAGAGATATTTGCTTCAATCTGATCCTTGAATATGACAAGGCTTGGTAAGATGACAAAATTGGACAAAGAACTCGTGTGGCACAAGAAATGTGCAAAATCTGCCTAGTGTTGTCATGAAGACAGTTTGCAACAAGGCAACTTTGGAGATCCATAACTCCTAGCTCAAATGGAGTTTGTTGGTGTTCTTGGACAATTTGGAAAGCTAATGTATCCTACTTTAGTGTGATTTCCAACTTTGATTTTGAAACATCTTGCATTTGGTTGAAAAATGCCTCTACATTTTGAAAAAAGTAAGGCAGATTTTGACTTAGTGAAAATTTCACTAAGTGTTGGAAAAAGTGTGATTTTCATGTTTTTCTGATTTTGGTCAGTCTATAACTCAAAATCCGTGAAGATTTAGAATTCCTTGTAGTTGAAGCAATTGAAGTATGTAATGAGAGCTTTCATTTGAGCTTTGAATGGGAGAAAAAGGCTTTGTGGTTTAGGAGATATGGCCTTGCAAAGTTGGTACCCTAGCCATTTTGTTCCATAACTTAGAAAAATTCTAAGTTTCTAAGATTACCCCTTTTACAAGTTAACTCATTTTCTTTGGTTTTTCTTTATGAATGTTGATTCAAATCACACATTAACATCATTTTAGGGTTAAGGAAACCTTGGTTGACCAAAAATTCAAAAAGTCAAACTTGGGTTTGTGTACGGTTAACTTTTTCAGCAGATGAAACTTTGACTTTGTGATTCTTTGGTGAAATCAATCCTTAGGCATAATTAAACTTCATGGATGCCCTATAAGGGTATTTAAGAATGTCTGGACCCTCCCCCAAGGTTTGAGAACAAGGGTAGGTCAACAGTCAATGGTATGGTTGACTTTTTTCATCAGAAACCCTAATGTGTGATCAGATGCTTTTGAGTTCTTGTGGCTTATGACTTGAGATTTTTGAGTCAATCAAATCTTGTAGACATGTCAATGTGATGTATTTGAGATCCTTGAAGTTCATCTTGAAGCTTCAAGTCATGTCTTGTTTCACAAGTTGGTTCAAGGGTTGAATTAGGTCAAAACCCTAATTCCTGATTTTTTTGATAGATGGTCCTTCAAGGTGACTTTGCCATTGTGGATGGGCCCTTGAGATTATTTTGAGCTTATTGGACCATATATGGAGATATTGGCTCATGCCTAGATGAAAATTTTCATCTGGAGGCCCTGGTCGACCAAAACTCTAATCTGGTGACACTGGCGATCCTGGGGCTCGGTCCTCTTGGAATGTTGCATAACTATGCATGATTTTTGATATGGGAGACCCCTTGATCCTTCATGGATGTTTGAGGGGTTAGACAAGTTGAAGATAAAGTCCTTTCTTGATTAATATTTTGCCTAAATGCTATGAAAGGGATGTAAACCCTAATCTTTGATTGTAGTGAATGCTCAACAATTCTTGAGGAGATTGGTGAGGCATGATGGTACATCCATATTATGATGATGATTCTCATAATGATGGGAAATCTTAGTGGTCAAAATTTGGGGTATGAAACCTATGGTCTTCTCTTGCAAGGATAAGTCTTGACTCATTTTCAATGTTGTGGAGTGATACATGCCAGCTCTATGCATCCTTTAAATGCTTCATGACAAATTTGAAAGTTTTGGATTTTGGACTTTGAATGTCATATGCCAAATGAAGGTGTTTCGGATTTGCAAGGCTGGTGGCTCAGAGATATTTGCTTCAATCTGATCCTTGAATATGACAAGGCTTGGTAAGATGACAAAATTGGACAAAGAACTCGTGTGGCACAAGAAATGTGAAAAATCTGCCTAGTGTTGTCATGAAGACAGTTTGCAACAAGGCAACTTTGGAGATCCATAACTCCTAGCTCAAAGGGAGTTTGTTGGTGTTCTTGGACAATTTGGAAAGCTAATGTATCCTACTTTAGTGTGATTTCCAACTTTGATTTTGAATCATCTTGCATTTGGTTGAAAAATGCCTCTACATTTTGAAAAAAGTAAGGCAGATTTTGACTTAGTGAAAATTTCACTAAGTGTTGGAAAAAGTGTGATTTTCATGTTTTTCTGATTTTGGTCAGTCTATAACTCAAAATCCGTGAAGATTTGGAATTCCTTGTAGTTGAAGCAATTGAAGTATGTAATGAGAGCTTTCATTTGAGCTTTGAATGGGAGAAAAAGGCTTTGTGGTTTAGGAGATATGGCCTTGCAAAGTTGGTACCCTAGCCATTTTGTTCCACAACTTAGAAAAATTCTAAGTTTCTAAGATTACCCCTTTTACAAGTTAACTCATTTTCTTTGGTTTTTCTTGATGAATGTTGATTCAAATCACACATTAACATCATTTTAGGGTTAAGGAAACCTTGGTTGACCAAAAATTCAAAAAGTCAAACTTGGGTTTGTGTACGGTTAACTTTTTCAGCAGATGAAACTTTGACTTTGTGATTCTTTGGTGAAATCAATCCTTAGGCATAATTAAACTTCATGGATGCCCTATAAGGGTATTTAAGAATGTCTGGACCCTCCCCCAAGGTTTGAGAACAAGGGTAGGTCAACAGTCAATGGTATGGTTGACTTTTTTCATCAGAAACCCTAATTTGTGATCAGATGCTTTTGAGTTCTTGTGGCTTATGACTTGAGATTTTTGAGTCAATCAAATCTTGTAGACATGTCAATGTGATGTATTTGAGATCCTTGAAGTTCATCTTGAAGCTTCAAGTCATGTCTTGTTTCACAAGTTGGTTCAAGGGTTGAATTAGGTCAAAACCCTAATTCCTGATTTTTTTGATAGATGGTCCTTCAAGGTGACTTTGCCATTGTGGATGGGCCCTTGAGATTATTTTGAGCTTATTGGACCATATATGGAGATATTGGCTCATGCCTAGATGAAAATTTTCATCTGGAGGCCCTGGTCGACCAAAACTCTAATCTGGTGACACTGGCGATCCTGGGGCTCGGTCCTCTTGGAATGTTGCATAACTATGCATGATTTTTGATATGGGAGACCCCTTGATCCTTCATGGATGTTTGAGGGGTTAGACAAGTTGAAGATAAAGTCCTTTCTTGATTAATATTTTGCCTAAATGCTATGAAAGGGATGTAAACCCTAATCTTTGATTGTAGTGAATGCTCAACAATTCTTGAGGATATTGGTGAGGCATGATGGTACATCCATATTATGATAATGATTCTCATAATGATGGGAAATCTTAGTGGTCAAAATTTGGGGTATGAAACCTATGGTCTTCTCTTGCAGGGATAAGTCTTGACTCATTTTCAATGTTGTGGAGTGATACATGCCAGCTCTATGCATCCTTTAAATGCTTCATGACAAATTTGAAAGTTTTGGATTTTGGACTTAGAATGTCATATGCCAAATGAAGGTGTTTTGGATTTGCAAGGCTGGTGGCTCAGAGATATTTGCTTCAATCTGATCCTTGAATATGACAAGGCTTGGTAAGATGACAAAATTGGACAAAGAACTCGTGTGGCACAAGAAATGTGCAAAATCTGCCTAGTGTTGTCATGAAGACATTTTGCAACAAGGCAACTTTGGAGATCCATAACTCCTAGCTCAAATGGAGTTTGTTGGTGTTCTTGGACAATTTGGAAAGCTAATGTATCCTACTTTAGTGTGATTTCCAACTTTGATTTTGAAACATCTTGCATTTGGTTGAAAAATGCCTCTACATTTTGAAAAAAGTAAGGCAGATTTTGACTTAGTGAAAATTTCACTAAGTGTTGGAAAAAGTGTGATTTTCATGTTTTTCTGATTTTGGTCAGTCTATAACTCAAAATCCGTGAAGATTTGGAATTCCTTGTAGTTGAAGCAATTGAAGTATGTAATGAGAGCTTTCATTTGAGCTTTGAATGGGAGAAAAAGGCTTTGTGGTTTAGGAGATATGGCCTTGCAAAGTTGGTACCCTAGCCATTTTGTTCCATAACTTAGAAAAATTCTAAGTTTCTAAGATTACCCCTTTTACAAGTTAACTCATTTTCTTTGGTTTTTCTTGATGAATGTTGATTCAAATCACACATTAACATCATTTTAGGGTTAAGGAAACCTTGGTTGACCAAAAATTCAAAAAGTCAAACTTGGGTTTGTGTACGGTTAACTTTTTCAGCAGATGAAACTTTGACTTTGTGATTCTTTGGTGAAATCAATCCTTAGGCGTAATTAAACTTCATGGATGCCCTATAAGGGTATTTAAGAATGTCTGGACCCTCCCCCAAGGTTTGAGAACAAGGGTAGGTCAACAGTCAATGGTATGGTTGACTTTTTTCATCAGAAACCCTAATTTGTGATCAGATGCTTTTGAGTTCTTGTGGCTTATGACTTGAGATTTTTGAGTCAATCAAATCTTGTAGACATGTCAATGTGATGTATTTGAGATCCTTGATGTTCATCTTGAAGCTTCAAGTCATGTCTTGTTTCACAAGTTGGTTCAAGGGTTGAATTAGGTCAAAACCCTAATTCCTGATTTTTTTGATAGATGGTCCTTCAAGGTGACTTTGCCATTGTGGATGGGCCCTTGAGATTATTTTGAGCTTATTGGACCATATATGGAGATATTGGCTCATGCCTAGATGAAAATTTTCATCTGGAGGCCCTGGTCGACCAAAACTCTAATCTGGTGACACTGGCGATCCTGGGGCTCGGTCCTCTTGGAATGTTGCATAACTATGCATGATTTTTGATATGGGAGACCCCTTGATCCTTCATGGATGTTTGAGGGGTTAGACAAGTTGAAGATAAAGTCCTTTCTTGATTAATATTTTGCCTAAATGCTATGAAAGGGATGTAAACCCTAATCTTTGATTGTAGTGAATGCTCAACAATTCTTGAGGAGATTGGTGAGGCATGATGGTACATCCATATTATGATGATGATTCTCATAATGATGGGAAATCTTAGTGGTCAAAATTTGGGGTATGAAACCTATGGTCTTCTCTTGCAGGGATAAGTCTTAACTCATTTTCAATGTTGTTGAGTGATACATGCCAGCTCTATGCATCCTTTAAATGCTTCATGACAAATTTGAAAGTTTTGGATTTTGGACTTTGAATGTCATATGCCAAATGAAGGTGTTTTGGATTTGCAAGGCTGGTGGCTCAGAGATATTTGCTTCAATCTGATCCTTGAATATGACAAGGCTTGGTAAGATGACAAAATTGGACAAAGAACTCGTGTGGCACAAGAAATGTGCAAAATCTACCTAGTGTTGTCATGAAGACAGTTTGCAACAAGGCAACTTTGGAGATCCATAACTCCTAGCTCAAATGGAGTTTGTTGGTGTTCTTGGACAATTTGGAAAGCTAATGTATCCTACTTTAGTGTGATGTCCAACTTTGATTTTGAAACATCTTGCATTTGGTTGAAAAATGCCTCTACATTTTGAAAAAAGTAAGGCAGATTTTGACTTAGTGAAAATTTCACTAAGTGTTGGAAAAAGTGTGATTTTCATGTTTTTCTGATTTTGATCAGTCTATAACTCAAAATCCATGAAGATTTGGAATTCCTTGTAGTTGAAGCAATTGAAGTATGTAATGAGAGCTTTCATTTGAGCTTTGAATGGGAGAAAAAGGCTTTGTGGTTTAGGAGATATGGCCTTGCAAAGTTGGTACCCTAGCCATTTTGTTCCATAACTTAGAAAAATTCTAAGTTTCTAAGATTACCCCTTTTACAAGTTAACTCATTTTCTTTGGTTTTTATTGATGAATGTTGATTCAAATCACACATTAACATCATTTTAGGGTTAAGGAAACCTTGGTTGACCAAAAATTCAAAAAGTCAAACTTGGGTTTGTGTACAGTTAACTTTTTCAGCAGATGAAACTTTGACTTTGTGATTCTTTGGTGAAATCAATCCTTAGGCATAATTAAACTTCATGGATGGCCTATAAGGGTATTTAAGAATGCCTGGACCCTCCCCCAAGGTTTGAGAACAAGGGTAGGTCAACAGTCAATGGTATGGTTGACTTTTTTCATCAGAAACCCTAATTTGTGATCAGATGCTTTTGAGTTCTTGTGGCTTATGACTTGAGCTTTTTGAGTCAATCAAATCTTGTAGACATGTCAATGTGATGTATTTGAGATCCTTGAAGTTCATCTTGAAGCTTCAAGTCATGTCTTGTTTCACAAGTTGGTTCAAGGGTTGAATTAGGTCAAAACCCTAATTCCTGATTTTTTTGATAGATGGTCCTTCAAGGTGACTTTGCCATTGTAGATGGGCCCTTGAGATTATTTTGAGCTTATTGGACCATATATGGAGATATTGGCTCATGCCTAGATGAAAATTTTCATCTGGAGGCCACGGTCGACCAAAACTCTAATCTGGTGACACTGGCGATCCTGGGGCTCGGTCCTCTTGGAATGTTGCATAACTATGCATGATTTTTGATATGGGAGACCCCTTGATCCTTCATGGATGTTTGAGGGGTTAGAAAAGTTGAAGATAAAGTCCTTTCTTGATTAATATTTTGCCTAAATGCTATGAAAGGGATGTAAACCCTAATCTTTGATTGTAGTGAATACTCAACAATTCTTGAGGTGATTAGTGAGGCATGATGGTACATCCATATTATGATGATGATTCTCATAATGATGGGAAATCTTAGTGGTCAAAATTTGGGGTATGAAACCTATGGTCTTCTCTTGCAGGGATAAGTCTTGACTCATTTTCAATGTTGTTGAGTGATACATGCCAGCTCTATGCATCCTTTAAATGCTTCATGACAAATTTGAAAGTTTTGGATTTTGGACTTTGAATGTCATATGCCAAATGAAGGTGTTTTGGATTTGCAAGGCTGGTGGCTCAGAGATATTTGCTTCAATCTGATCCTTGAATATGACAAGGCTTGGTAAGATGACAAAATTGGACAAAGAACTCGTGTGGCACAAGAAATGTGCAAAATCTGCCTAGTGTTGTCATGAAGACAGTTTGCAACAAGGCAACTTTGGAGATCCATAACTCCTAGCTCAAATGGAGTTTGTTGGTGTTCTTGGACAATTTGGAAAGCTAATGTATCCTACTTTAGTGTGATGTCCAACTTTGATTTTGAAACATCTTGCATTTGGTTGAAAAATGCCTCTACATTTTGAAAAAAGTAAGGCAGATTTTGACTTAGTGAAAATTTCACTAAGTGTTGGAAAAAGTGTGATTTTCATGTTTTTCTGATTTTGGTCAGTCTATAACTCAAAATCCATGAAGATTTGGAATTCCTTGTAGTTGAAGCAATTGAAGTATGTAATGAGAGCTTTCATTTGAGCTTTGAATGGGAGAAAAAGGCTTTGTGGTTTAGGAGATATGGCCTTGCAAAGTTGGTACCCTAGCCATTTTGTTCCATAACTTAGAAAAATTCTAAGTTTCTAAGATTACCCCTTTTACAAGTTAACTCATTTTCTTTGGTTTTTATTGATGAATGTTGATTCAAATCACACATTAACATCATTTTAGGGTTAAGGAAACCTTGGTTGACCAAAAATTCAAAAAGTCAAACTTGGGTTTGTGTACAGTTAACTTTTTCAGCAGATGAAACTTTGACTTTGTGATTCTTTGGTGAAATCAATCCTTAGGCATAATTAAACTTCATGGATGGCCTATAAGGGTATTTAAGAATGTCTGGACCCTCCCCCAAGGTTTGAGAACAAGGGTAGGTCAACAGTCAATGGTATGGTTGACTTTTTTCATCAGAAACCCTAATTTGTGATCAGATGCTTTTGATTTCTTGTGGCTTATGACTTGAGCTTTTTGAGTCAATAAAATCTTGTAGACATGTCAATGTGATGTATTTGAGATCCTTGAAGTTCATCTTGAAGCTTCAAGTCATGTCTTGTTTCACAAGTTGGTTCAAGGGTTGAATTAGGTCAAAACCCTAATTCCTGATTTTTTTGATAGATGGTCCTTCAAGGTGACTTTGCCATTGTAGATGGGCCCTTGAGATTATTTTGAGCTTATTGGACCATATATTGAGATATTGGCTCATGCCTAGATGAAAATTTTCATCTGGAGGCCATGGTCGACCAAAACTCTAATCTGGTGACACTGGCGATCCTGGGGCTCGGTCCTCTTGGAATGTTGCATAACTATGCATGATTTTTGATATGGGAGACCCCTTGATCCTTCATGGATGTTTGAGGGGTTAGACAAGTTGAAGATAAAGTCCTTTCTTGATTAATATTTTGCCTAAATGCTATGAAAGGGATGTAAACCCTAATCTTTGATTGTAGTGAATGCTCAACAATTCTTGAGGAGATTGGTGAGGCATGATGGTACATCCATATTATGATGATGATTCTCATAATGATGGGAAATCTTAGTGGTCAAAATTTGGGGTATGAAACATATGGTCTTCTCTTGCAGGGATAAGTCTTGACTCATTTTCAATGTTGTTGAGTGATACATGTCAGCTCTATGCATCCTTTAAATGCTTCATGACAAATTTGAAAGTTTTGGATTTTGGACTTTGAATGTCATATGCCAAATGAAGGTGTTTTGGATTTGCAAGGCTGGTGGCTCAGAGATATTTGCTTCAATCTGATCCTTGAATATGACAAGGCTTGGTAAGATGACAAAATTGGACAAAGAACTCGTGTGGCACAAGAAATGTGCAAAATCTGCCTAGTGTTGTCATGAAGACAGTTTGCAACAAGGCAACTTTGGAGATCCATAACTCCTAGCTCAAATGGAGTTTGTTGGTGTTCTTGGACAATTTGGAAAGCTAATGTATCCTACTTTAGTGTGATGTCCAACTTTGATTTTGAAACATCTTGCATTTGGTTGAAAAATGCCTCTACATTTTGAAAAAAGTAAGGCAGATTTTGACTTAGTGAAAATTTCACTAAGTGTTGGAAAAAGTGTGATTTTCATGTTTTTCTGATTTTGGTCAGTCTATAACTCAAAATCCATGAAGATTTGGAATTCCTTGTAGTTGAAGCAATTGAAGTATGTAATGAGAGCTTTCATTTGAGCTTTGAATGGGAGAAAAAGGCTTTGTGGTTTAGGAGATATGGCCTTGCAAAGTTGGTACCCTAGCCATTTTGTTCCATAACTTAGAAAAATTCTAAGTTTCTAAGATTACCCCTTTTACAAGTTAACTCATTTTCTTTGGTTTTTATTGATGAATGTTGATTCAAATCACACATTAACATCATTTTAGGGTTAAGGAAACCTTGGTTGACCAAAAATTCAAAAAGTCAAACTTGGGTTTGTGTACAGTTAACTTTTTCAGCAGATGAAACTTTGACTTTGTGATTCTTTGGTGAAATCAATCCTTAGGCATAATTAAACTTCATGGATGGCCTATAAGGGTATTTAAGAATGTCTGGACCCTCCCCCAAGGTTTGAGAACAAGGGTAGGTCAACAGTCAATGGTATGGTTGACTTTTTTCATCAGAAACCCTAATTTGTGATCAGATGCTTTTGATTTCTTGTGGCTTATGACTTGAGCTTTTTGAGTCAATAAAATCTTGTAGACATGTCAATGTGATGTATTTGAGATCCTTGAAGTTCATCTTGAAGCTTCAAGTCATGTCTTGTTTCACAAGTTGGTTCAAGGGTTGAATTAGGTCAAAACCCTAATTCCTGATTTTTTTGATAGATGGTCCTTCAAGGTGACTTTGCCATTGTAGATGGGCCCTTGAGATTATTTTGAGCTTATTGGACCATATATTGAGATATTGGCTCATGCCTAGATGAAAATTTTCATCTGGAGGCCATGGTCGACCAAAACTCTAATCTGGTGACACTGGCGATCCTGGGGCTCGGTCCTCTTGGAATGTTGCATAACTATGCATGATTTTTGATATGGGAGACCCCTTGATCCTTCATGGATGTTTGAGGGGTTAGACAAGTTGAAGATAAAGTCCTTTCTTGATTAATATTTTGCCTAAATGCTATGAAAGGGATGTAAACCCTAATCTTTGATTGTAGTGAATGCTCAACAATTCTTGAGGAGATTGGTGAGGCATGATGGTACATCCATATTATGATGATGATTCTCATAATGATGGGAAATCTTAGTGGTCAAAATTTGGGGTATGAAACCTATGGTCTTCTCTTGCAGGGATAAGTCTTGACTCATTTTCAATGTTGTTGAGTGATACATGTCAGCTCTATGCATCCTTTAAATGCTTCATGACAAATTTGAAAGTTTTGGATTTTGGACTTTGAATGTCATATGCCAAATGAAGGTGTTTTGGATTTGCAAGGCTGGTGGCTCAGAGATATTTGCTTCAATCTGATCCTTGAATATGACAAGGCTTGGTAAGATGACAAAATTGGACAAAGAACTCGTGTGGCACAAGAAATGTGCAAAATCTGCCTAGTGTTGTCATGAAGACAGTTTGCAACAAGGCAACTTTGGAGATCCATAACTCCTAGCTCAAATGGAGTTTGTTGGTGTTCTTGGACAATTTGGAAAGCTAATGTATCCCACTTTAGTGTGATGTCCAACTTTGATTTTGAAACATCTTGCATTTGGTTGAAAAATGCCTCTACATTTTGAAAAAAGTAAGGCAGATTTTGACTTAGTGAAAATTTCACTAAGTGTTGGAAAAAGTGTGATTTTCATGTTTTTCTGATTTTGGTCAGTCTATAACTCAAAATCCATGAAGATTTGGAATTCCTTGTAGTTGAAGCAATTGAAGTATGTAATGAGAGCTTTCATTTGAGCTTTGAATGGGAGAAAAAGGCTTTGTGGTTTAGGAGATATGGCCTTGCAAAGTTGGTACCCTAGCCATTTTGTTCCATAACTTAGAAAAATTCTAAGTTTCTAAGATTACCCCTTTTACAAGTTAACTCATTTTCTTTGGTTTTTATTGATGAATGTTGATTCAAATCACACATTAACATCATTTTAGGGTTAAGGAAACCTTGGTTGACCAAAAATTCAAAAAGTCAAACTTGGGTTTGTGTACAGTTAACTTTTTCAGCAGATGAAACTTTGACTTTGTGATTCTTTGGTGAAATCAATCCTTAGGCATAATTAAACTTCATGGATGGCCTATAAGGGTATTTAAGAATGTCTGGACCCTCCCCCAAGGTTTGAGAACAAGGGTAGGTCAACAGTCAATGGTATGGTTGACTTTTTTCATCAGAAACCCTAATTTGTGATCAGATGCTTTTGATTTCTTGTGGCTTATGACTTGAGCTTTTTGAGTCAATAAAATCTTGTAGACATGTCAATGTGATGTATTTGAGATCCTTGAAGTTCATCTTGAAGCTTCAAGTCATGTCTTGTTTCACAAGTTGGTTCAAGGGTTGAATTAGGTCAAAACCCTAATTCCTGATTTTTTTGATAGATGGTCCTTCAAGGTGACTTTGCCATTGTAGATGGGCCCTTGAGATTATTTTGAGCTTATTGGACCATATATGGAGATATTGGCTCATGCCTAGATGAAAATTTTCATCTGGAGGCCATGGTCGACCAAAACTCTAATCTGGTGACACTGGCGATCCTGGGGCTCGGTCCTCTTGGAATGTTGCATAACTATGCATGATTTTTGATATGGGAGACCCCTTGATCCTTCATGGATGTTTGAGGGGTTAGACAAGTTGAAGATAAAGTCCTTTCTTGATTAATATTTTGCCTAAATGCTATGAAAGGGATGTAAACCCTAATCTTTGATTGTAGTGAATGCTCAACAATTCTTGAGGAGATTGGTGAGGCATGATGGTACATCCATATTATGATGATGATTCTCATAATGATGGGAAATCTTAGTGGTCAAAATTTGGGGTATGAAACCTATGGTCTTCTCTTGCAGGGATAAGTCTTGACTCATTTTCAATGTTGTTGAGTGATACATGCCAGCTCTATGCATCCTTTAAATGCTTCATGACAAATTTGAAAGTTTTGGATTTTGGACTTTGAATGTCATATGCCAAATGAAGGTGTTTTGGATTTGCAAGGCTGGTGGCTCAGAGATATTTGCTTCAATCTGATCCTTGAATATGACAAGGCTTGGTAAGATGACAAAATTGGACAAAGAACTCGTGTGGCACAAGAAATGTGCAAAATCTGCCTAGTGTTGTCATGAAGACAGTTTGCAACAAGGCAACTTTGGAGATCCATAACTCCTAGCTCAAATGGAGTTTGTTGGTGTTCTTGGACAATTTGGAAAGCTAATGTATCCTACTTTAGTGTGATGTCCAACTTTGATTTTGAAACATCTTGCATTTGGTTGAAAAATGCCTCTACATTTTGAAAAAAGTAAGGCAGATTTTGACTTAGTGAAAATTTCACTAAGTGTTGGAAAAAGTGTGATTTTCATGTTTTTCTGATTTTGGTCAGTCTATAACTCAAAATCCATGAAGATTTGGAATTCCTTGTAGTTGAAGCAATTGAAGTATGTAATGAGAGCTTTCATTTGAGCTTTGAATGGGAGATAAAGGCTTTGTGGTTTAGGAGATATGGCCTTGCAAAGTTGGTACCCTAGCCATTTTGTTCCATAACTTAGAAAAATTCTAAGTTTCTAAGATTACCCCTTTTACAAGTTAACTCATTTTCTTTGGTTTTTATTGATGAATGTTGATTCAAATCACACATTAACATCATTTTAGGGTTAAGGAAACCTTGGTTGACCAAAAATTCAAAAAGTCAAACTTGGGTTTGTGTACAGTTAACTTTTTCAGCAGATGAAACTTTGACTTTGTGATTCTTTGGTGAAATCAATCCTTAGGCATAATTAAACTTCATGGATGGCCTATAAGGGTATTTAATAATGTCTGGACCCTCCCCCAAGGTTTGAGAACAAGGGTAGGTCAACAGTCAATGGTATGGTTGACTTTTTTCATCAGAAACCCTAATTTGTGATCAGATGCTTTTGATTTCTTGTGGCTTACGACTTGAGCTTTTTGAGTCAATAAAATCTTGTAGACATGTCAATGTGATGTATTTGAGATCCTTGAAGCTCATCTTGAAGCTTCAAGTCATGTCTTGTTTCACAAGTTGGTTCAAGGGTTGAATTAGGTCAAAACCCTAATTCCTGATTTTTTTGATAGATGGTCCTTCAAGGTGACTTTGCCATTGTAGATGGGCCCTTGAGATTATTTTGAGCTTATTGGACCATATATGGAGATATTGGCTCATGCCTAGATGAAAATTTTCATCTGGAGGCCATGGTCGACCAAAACTCTAATCTGGTGACACTGGCGATCCTGGGGCTCGGTCCTCTTGGAATGTTGCATAACTATGCATGATTTTTGATATGGGAGACCCCTTAATCCTTCATGGATGTTTGAGGGGTTAGACAAGTTGAAGATAAAGTCCTTTCTTGATTAATATTTTGCCTAAATGCTATGAAAGGGATGTAAACCCTAATCTTTGATTGTAGTGAATGCTCAACAATTCTTGAGGAGATTGGTGAGGCATGATGGTACATCCATATTATGATGATGATTCTCATAATGATGGGAAATCTTAGTGGTCAAAATTTGGGGTATGAAACCTATGGTCTTCTCTTGCAGGGATAAGTCTTGACTCATTTTCAATGTTGTTGAGTGATACATGCCAGCTCTATGCATCCTTTAAATGCTTCATGACAAATTTGAAAGTTTTGGATTTTGGACTTTGAATGTCATATGCCAAATGAAGGTGTTTTGGATTTGCAAGGCTGGTGGCTCAGAGATATTTGCTTCAATCTGATCCTTGAATATGACAAGGCTTGGTAAGATGACAAAATTGGACAAAGAACTCGTGTGGCACAAGAAATGTGCAAAATCTGCCTAGTGTTGTCATGAAGACAGTTTGCAACAAGGCAACTTTGGAGATCCATAACTCCTAGCTCAAATGGAGTTTGTTGGTGTTCTTGGACAATTTGGAAAGCTAATGTATCCTACTTTAGTGTGATGTCCAACTTTGATTTTGAAACATCTTGCATTTGGTTGAAAAATGCCTCTACATTTTGAAAAAAGTAAGGCAGATTTTGACTTAGTGAAAATTTCACTAAGTGTTGGAAAAAGTGTGATTTTCATGTTTTTCTGATTTTGGTCAGTCTATAACTCAAAATCCATGAAGATTTGGAATTCCTTGTAGTTGAAGCAATTGAAGTATGTAATGAGAGCTTTCATTTGAGCTTTGAATGGGAGATAAAGGCTTTGTGGTTTAGGAGATATGGCCTTGCAAAGTTGGTACCCTAGCCATTTTGTTCCATAACTTAGAAAAATTCTAAGTTTCTAAGATTACCCCTTTTACAAGTTAACTCATTTTCTTTGGTTTTTATTGATGAATGTTGATTCAAATCACACATTAACATCATTTTAGGGTTAAGGAAACCTTGGTTGACCAAAAATTCAAAAAGTCAAACTTGGGTTTGTGTACAGTTAACTTTTTCAGCAGATGAAACTTTGACTTTGTGATTCTTTGGTGAAATCAATCCTTAGGCATAATTAAACTTCATGGATGGCCTATAAGGGTATTTAAGAATGTCTGGACCCTCCCCCAAGGTTTGAGAACAAGGGTAGGTCAACAGTCAATGGTATGGTTGACTTTTTTCATCAGAAACCCTAATTTGTGATCAGATGCTTTTGAGTTCTTGTGGCTTATGACTTGAGCTTTTTGAGTCAATCAAATCTTGTAGACATGTCAATGTGATGTATTTGAGATCCTTGAAGTTCATCTTGAAGCTTCAAGTCATGTCTTGTTTCACAAGTTGGTTCAAGGGTTGAATTAGGTCAAAACCCTAATTCCTGATTTTTTTGATAGATGGTCCTTCAAGGTGACTTTGCCATTGTAGATGGGCCCTTGAGATTATTTTGAGCTTATTGGACCATATATGGAGATATTGGCTCATGCCTTGATGAAAATTTTCATCTGGAGGCCATGGTCGACCAAAACTCTAATCTGGTGACACTGGCGATCCTGGGGCTCGGTCCTCTTGGAATGTTGCATAACTATGCATGATTTTTGATATGGGAGACCCCTTGATCCTTCATGGATGTTTGAGGGGTTAGAAAAGTTGAAGATAAAGTCCTTTCTTGATTAATATTTTGCCTAAATGCTATGAAAGGGATGTAAACCCTAATCTTTGATTGTAGTGAATGCTCAATAATTCTTGAGGAGATTGGTGAGGCATGATGGTACATCCATATTATGATGATGATTCTCATAATGATGGGAAATCTTAGTGGTCAAAATTTGGGGTATGAAACCTATGGTCTTCTCTTGCAGGGATAAGTCTTGACTCATTTTCAATGTTGTGGAGTGATACATGCCAGCTCTATGCATCCTTTAAATGCTTCATGACAAATTTGAAAGTTTTGGATTTTGGACTTTGAATGTCATATGCCAAATGAAGGTGTTTTGGATTTGCAAGGCTGGTGGCTCAGAGATATTTGCTTCAATCTGATCCTTGAATATGACAAGGCTTGGTAAGATTACAAAATTGGACAAAGAACTCGTGTGGCACAAGAAATGTGCAAAATCTGCCTAGTGTTGTCATGAAGACAGTTTGCAACAAGGCAACTTTGGAGATCCATAACTCCTAGCTCAAATGGAGTTTGTTGGTGTTCTTGGACAATTTGGAAAGCAAATGTATCCTACTTTAGTGTGATGTCCAACTTTGATTTTGAAACATCTTGCATTTGGTTGAAAAATGCCTCTACATTTTGAAAAAAGTAAGGCAGATTTTGACTTAGTGAAAATTTCACTAAGTGTTGGAAAAAGTGTGATTTTCATGTTTTTCTGATTTTGGTCAGTCTATAACTCAAAATCCATGAAGATTTGGAATTCCTTGTAGTTGAAGCAATTGAAGTATGTAATGAGAGCTTTCATTTGAGCTTTGAATGGGAGAAAAAGGCTTTGTGGTTTAGGAGATATGGCCTTGCAAAGTTGGTACCCTAGCCATTTTGTTCCATAACTTAGAAAAATTCTAAGTTTCTAAGATTACCCCTTTTACAAGTTAACTCATTTTATTTGGTTTTTATTGATGAATGTTGATTCAAATCACACATTAACATCATTTTAGGGTTAAGGAAACCTTGGTTGACCAAAAATTCAAAAAGTCAAACTTGGGTTTGTGTACAGTTAACTTTTTCAGCAGATGAAACTTTGACTTTGTGATTCTTTGGTGAAATCAATCCTTAGGCATAATTAAACTTCATGGATGGCCTATAAGGGTATTTAAGAATGTCTGGACCCTCCCCCAAGGTTTGAGAACAAGGGTAGGTCAACAGTCAATGATATGGTTGACTTTTTTCATCAGAAACCCTAATTTGTGATCAGATGCTTTTGAGTTCTTGTGGCTTATGACTTGAGCTTTTTGAGTCAATCAAATCTTGTAGACATGTCAATGTGATGTATTTGAGATCCTTGAAGTTCATCTTGAAGCTTCAAGTCATGTCTTGTTTCACAAGTTGGTTCAAGGGTTGAATTAGGTCAAAACCCTAATTCCTGATTTTTTTGATAGATGGTCCTTCAAGGTGACTTTGCCATTGTAGATGGGCCCTTGAGATTATTTTGAGCTTATTGGACCATATATGGAGATATTGGCTCATGCCTTGATGAAAATTTTCATCTGGAGGCCATGGTCGACCAAAACTCTAATCTGGTGACACTGGCGATCCTGGGGCTCGGTCCTCTTGGAATGTTGCATAACTATGCATGATTTTTGATATGGGAGACCCCTTGATCCTTCATGGATGTTTGAGGGGTTAGAAAAGTTGAAGATAAAGTCCTTTCTTGATTAATATTTTGCCTAAATGCTATGAAAGGGATGTAAACCCTAATCTTTGATTGTAGTGAATGCTCAACAATTCTTGAGGAGATTGGTGAGGCATGATGGTACATCCATATTATGATGATGATTCTCATAATGATGGGAAATCTTAGTGGTCAAAATTTGGGGTATGAAACCTATGGTCTTCTCTTGCAGGGATAAGTCTTGACTCATTTTCAATGTTGTTGAGTGATACATGCCAGCTCTATGCATCCTTTAAATGCTTCATGACAAATTTGAAAGTTTTGGATTTTGGACTTTGAATGTCATATGCCAAATGAAGGTGTTTTGGATTTGCAAGGCTGGTGGCTCAGAGATATTTGCTTCAATCTGATCCTTGAATATGACAAGGCTTGGTAAGATGACAAAATTGGACAAAGAACTCGTGTGGCACAAGAAATGTGCAAAATCTGCCTAGTGTTGTCATGAAGACAGTTTGCAACAAGGCAACTTTGGAGATCCATAACTCCTAGCTCAAATGGAGTTTGTTGGTGTTCTTGGACAATTTGGAAAGCTAATGTATCCTACTTTAGTGTGATGTCCAACTTTGATTTTGAAACATCTTGCATTTGGTTGAAAAATGCCTCTACATTTTGAAAAAAGTAAGGCAGATTTTGACTTAGTGAAAATTTCACTAAGTGTTGGAAAAAGTGTGATTTTCATGTTTTTCTGATTTTGGTCAGTGTATAACTCAAAATCCATGAAGATTTGGAATTCCTTGTAGTTGAAGCAATTGAAGTATGTAATGAGAGCTTTCATTTGAGCTTTGAATGGGAGAAAAAGGCTTTGTGGTTTAGGAGATATGGCCTTGCAAAGTTGGTACCCTAGCCATTTTGTTCCATAACTTAGAAAAATTCTAAGTTTCTAAGATTACCCCTTTTACAAGTTAACTCATTTTCTTTGGTTTTTATTGATGAATGTTGATTCAAATCACACATTAACATCATTTTAGGGTTAAGGAAACCTTGGTTGACCAAAAATTCAAAAAGTCAAACTTGGGTTTGTGTACAGTTAACTTTTTCAGCAGATGAAACTTTGACTTTGTGATTCTTTGGTGAAATCAATCCTTAGGCATAATTAAACTTCATGGATGGCCTATAAGGGTATTTAAGAATGTCTGGACCCTCCCCCAAGGTTTGAGAACAAGGGTAGGTCAACAGTCAATGGTATGGTTGACTTTTTTCATCAGAAACCCTAATTTGTGATCAGATGCTTTTGATTTCTTGTGGCTTATGACTTGAGCTTTTTGAGTCAATAAAATCTTGTAGACATGTCAATGTGATGTATTTGAGATCCTTGAAGTTCATCTTGAAGCTTCAAGTCATGTCTTGTTTCACAAGTTGGTTCAAGGGTTGAATTAGGTCAAAACCCTAATTCCTGATTTTTTTTATAGATGGTCCTTCAAGGTGACTTTGCCATTGTAGATGGGCCCTTGAGATTATTTTGAGCTTATTGGACCATATATGGAGATATTGGCTCATGCCTAGATGAAAATTTTCATCTGGAGGCCATGGTCGACCAAAACTCTAATCTGGTGACACTGGCGATCCTGGGGCTCGGTCCTCTTGGAATGTTGCATAACTATGCATGATTTTTGATATGGGAGACCCCTTGATCCTTCATGGATGTTTGAGGGGTTAGACAAGTTGAAGATAAAGTCCTTTCTTGATTAATATTTTGCCTAAATGCTATGAAAGGGATGTAAACCCTAATCTTTGATTGTAGTGAATGCTCAACAATTCTTGAGGAGATTGGTGAGGCATGATGGTACATCCATATTATGATGATGATTCTCATAATGATGGGAAATCTTAGTGGTCAAAATTTGGGGTATGAAACCTATGGTCTTCTCTTGCAGGGATAAGTTTTGACTCATTTTCAATGTTGTTGAGTGATACATGCCAGCTCTATGCATCCTTTAAATGCTTCATGACAAATTTGAAAGTTTTGGATTTTGGACTTTGAATGTCATATGCCAAATGAAGGTGTTTTGGATTTGCAAGGCTGGTGGCTCAGAGATATTTGCTTCAATCTGATCCTTGAATATGACAAGGCTTGGTAAGATGACAAAATTGGACAAAGAACTCGTGTGGCACAAGAAATGTGCAAAATCTGCCTAGTGTTGTCATGAAGACAGTTTGCAACAAGGCAACTTTGGAGATCCATAACTCCTAGCTCAAATGGAGTTTGTTGGTGTTCTTGGACAATTTGGAAAGCTAATGTATCCTACTTTAGTGTGATGTCCAACTTTGATTTTGAAACATCTTGCATTTGGTTGAAAAATGCCTCTACATTTTGAAAAAAGTAAGGCAGATTTTGACTTAGTGAAAATTTCACTAAGTGTTGGAAAAAGTGTGATTTTCATGTTTTTCTGATTTTGGTCAGTCTATAACTCAAAATCCATGAAGATTTGGAATTCCTTGTAGTTGAAGCAATTGAAGTATGTAATGAGAGCTTTCATTTGAGCTTTGAATGGGAGAAAAAGGCTTTGTGGTTTAGGAGATATGGCCTTGCGAAGTTGGTACCCTAGCCATTTTGTTCCATAACTTAGAAAAATTCTAAGTTTCTAAGATTACCCCTTTTACAAGTTAACTCATTTTCTTTGGTTTTTATTGATGAATGTTGATTCAAATCACACATTAACATCATTTTAGGGTTAAGGAAACCTTGGGTGACCAAAAATTCAAAAAGTCAAACTTGGGTTTGTGTACAGTTAACTTTTTCAGCAGATGAAACTTTGACTTTGTGATTCTTTGGTGAAATCAATCCTTAGGCATAATTAAACTTCATGGATGGCCTATAAGGGTATTTAAGAATGTCTGGACCCTCCCCCAAGGTTTGAGAACAAGGGTAGGTCAACAGTCAATGGTATGGTTGACTTTTTTCATCAGAAACCCTAATTTGTGATCAGATGCTTTTGAGTTCTTGTGGCTTATGACTTGAGCTTTTTGAGTCAATAAAATCTTGTAGACATGTCAATGTGATGTATTTGAGATCCTTGAAGTTCATCTTGAAGCTTCAAGTCATGTCTTGTTTCACAAGTTGGTTCAAGGGTTGAATTAGGTCAAAACCCTAATTCCTGATTTTTTTGATAGATGGTCCTTCAAGGTGACTTTGCCATTGTAGATGGGCCCTTGAGATTATTTTGAGCTTATTGGACCATATATGGATATATTGGCTCATGCCTAGATGAAAATTTTCATCTGGAGCCCATGGTCGACCAAAACTCTAATCTGGTGACACTGGCGATCCTGGGGCTCGGTCCTCTTGGAATGTTGCATAACTATGCATGATTTTTGATATGGGAGACCCCTTGATCCTTCATGGATGTTTGAGGGGTTAGACAAGTTGAAGATAAAGTCCTTTCTTGATTAATATTTTGCCTAAATGCTATGAAAGGGATGTAAACCCTAATCTTTGATTATAGTGAATGCTCAACAATTCTTGAGGAGATTGGTGAGGCATGATGGTACATCCATATTATGATGATGATTCTCATAATGATGGGAAATCTTAGTGGTCAAAATTTGGGGTATGAAACCTATGGTCTTCTCTTGCAGGGATAAGTCTTGACTCATTTTCAATGTTGTGGAGTGATACATGCCAGCTCTATGCATCCTTTAAATGCTTCATGACAAATTTGAAAGTTTTGGATTTTGGACTTTGAATGTCATATGCCAAATGAAGGTGTTTTGGATTTGCAAGGCTGGTGGCTCAGAGATATTTGCTTCAATCTGATCCTTGAATATGACAAGGCTTGGTAAGATGACAAAATTGGACAAAGAACTCGTGTGGCACAAGAAATGTGCAAAATCTGCCTAGTGTTGTCATGAAGACAGTTTGCAACAAGGCAACTTTGGAGATCCATAACTCCTAGCTCAAATGGAGTTTGTTGGTGTTCTTGGACAATTTGGAAAGCTAATGTATCCTACTTTAGTGTGATGTCCAACTTTGATTTTAAAACATCTTGCATTTGGTTGAAAAATGCCTCTACATTTTGAAAAAAGTAAGGCAGATTTTGACTTAGTGAAAATTTCACTAAGTGTTGGAAAAAGTGTGTTTTTCATGTTTTTCTGATTTTGGTCAGTCTATAACTCAAAATCCATGAAGATTTGGAATTCCTTGTAGTTGAAGCAATTGAAGTATGTAATGAGAGCTTTCATTTGAGCTTTGAATGGGAGAAAAAGGCTTTGTGGTTTAGGAGATATGGCCTTGCAAAGTTGGTACCCTAGCCATTTTGTTCCATAACTTAGAAAAATTCTAAGTTTCTAAGATTACCCCTTTTACAAGTTAACTCATTTTCTTTGGTTTTTCTTGATGAATGTTGATTCAAATCACACATTAACATCATTTTAGGGTTAAGGAAACCTTGGTTGACCAAAAATTCAAAAAGTCAAACTTGGGTTTGTGTACAGTTAACTTTTTCAGCAGATGAAACTTTGACTTTGTGATTCTTTGGTGAAATCAATCCTTAGGCATAATTAAACTTCATGGATGCCCTATAAGGGTATTTAAGAATGTCTGGACCCTCCCCCAAGGTTTGAGAACAAGGGTAGGTCAACAGTCAATGGTATGGTTGACTTTTTTAATCAGAAACCCGAATTTGTGATCAGATGCTTTTGAGTTCTTGTGGCTTATGACTTGAGCTTTTTGAGTCAATCAAATCTTGTAGACATGTCAATGTGATGTATTTGAGATCCTTGAAGTTCATCTTGAAGCTTCAAGTCATGTCTTGTTTCACAAGTTGGTTCAAGGGTTGAATTAGGTCAAAACCCTAATTCCTGATTTTTTTGATAGATGGTCCTTCAAGGTTACTTTGCCATTGTGGATGGGCCCTTGAGATTATTTTGAGCTTATTGGACCATATATGGAGATATTGGCTCATGCCTAGATGAAAATTTTCATCTGGAGGCCCTGGTCGACCAAAACTCTAATCTGGTGACACTGGCGATCCTGGGGCTCGGTCCTCTTGGAATGTTGCATAACTATGCATGATTTTTGATATGGGAGACCCCTTGATCCTTCATGGATGTTTGAGGGGTTAGACAAGTTGAAGATAAAGTCCTTTCTGGATTAATATTTTGCCTAAATGCTATGAAAGGGATGTACACCCTAATCTTTGATTGTAGTGAATGCTCAACAATTCTTGAGGAGATTGGTGAGGCATGATGGTGCATCCATATTATGATGATGATTCTCATAATGATGGGAAATCTTAGTGGTCAAAATTTGGGGTATGAAACCTATGGTCTTCTCTTGCAGGGATAAGTCTTGACTCATTTTCAATGTTGTGGAGTGATACATGCCAGCTCTATGCATCCTTTAAATGCTTCATGACAAATTTGAAAGTTTTGGATTTTGGACTTTGAATGTCATATGCCAAATGAAGGTGTTTTGGATTTGCGAGGCTGGTGGCTCAGAGATATTTGCTTCAATCTGATCCTTGAATATGACAAGGCTTGGTAAGATGACAAAATTGGACAAAGAACTCGTGTGGCACAAGAAATGTGCAAAATCTGCCTAGTGTTGTCATGAAGACAGTTTGCAACAAGGCAACTTTGGAGATCCATAACTCCTAGCTCAAATGGAGTTTGTTGGTGTTCTTGGACAATTTGGAAAGCTAATGTATCCTACTTTAGTGTGATGTCCAACTTTGATTTTGAAACATCTTGCATTTGGTTGAAAAATGCCTCTACATTTTGAAAAAAGTAAGGCAGATTTTGACTTAGTGAAAATTTCACTAAGTGTTGGAAAAAGTGTGTTTTTCATGTTTTTCTGATTTTGGTCAGTCTATAACTCAAAATCCATGAAGATTTGGAATTCCTTGTAGTTGAAGCAATTGAAGTATGTAATGAGAGCTTTCATTTGAGCTTTGAATGGGAGAAAAAGGCTTTGTGGTTTAGGAGATATGGCCTTGCAAAGTTGGTACCCTAGCCATTTTGTTCCATAACTTAGAAAAATTCTAAGTTTCTAAGATTACCCCTTTTACAAGTTAACTCATTTTCTTTGGTTTTTCTTGATGAATGTTGATTCAAATCACACATTAACATCATTTTAGGGCTAAGGAAACCTTGGTTGACCAAAAATTCAAAAAGTCAAACTTGGGTTTGTGTACAGTTAACTTTTTCAGCAGATGAAACTTTGACTTTGTGATTCTTTGGTGAAATCAATCCTTAGGCATAATTAAACTTCATGGATGCCCTATAAGGGTATTTAAGAATGTCTGGACCCTCCCCCAAGGTTTGAGAACAAGGGTAGGTCAACAGTCAATGGTATGGTTGACTTTTTTAATCAGAAACCCGAATTTGTGATCAGATGCTTTTGAGTTCTTGTGGCTTATGACTTGAGCTTTTTGAGTCAATCAAATCTTGTAGACATGTCAATGTGATGTATTTGAGATCCTTGAAGTTCATCTTGAAGCTTCAAGTCATGTCTTGTTTCACAAGTTGGTTCAAGGGTTGAATTAGGTCAAAACCCTAATTCCTGATTTTTTTTATAGATGGTCCTTCAAGGTGACTTTGCCATTGTGGATGGGCCCTTGAGATTATTTTGAGCTTATTGGACCATATATGGAGATATTGGCTCATGCCTAGATGAAAATTTTCATCTGGAGGCCCTGGTCGACCAAAACTCTAATCTGGTGACACTGGCGATCCTGGGGCTCGGTCCTCTTGGAATGTTGCATAACTATGCATGATTTTTGATATGGGAGACCCCTTGATCCTTCATGGATGTTTGAGGGGTTAGACAAGTCGAAGATAAAGTCCTTTCTGGATTAATATTTTGCCTAAATGCTATGAAAGGGATGTACACCCTAATCTTTGATTGTAGTGAATGCTCAACAATTCTTGAGGAGATTGGTGAGGCATGATGGTACATCCATATTATGATGATGATTCTCATAATGATGGGAAATCTTAGTGGTCAAAATTTGGGGTATGAAACCTATGGTCTTCTCTTGCAGGGATAAGTCTTGACTCATTTTCAATGTTGTTGAGTGATACATGCCAGCTCTATGCATCCTTTAAATGCTTCATGACAAATTTGAAAGTTTTGGATTTTGGACTTTGAATGTCATATGCCAAATGAAGGTGTTTTGGATTTGCAAGGCTGGTGGCTCAGAGATATTTGCTTCAATCTGATCCTTGAATATGACAAGGCTTGGTAAGATGACAAAATTGGACAAAGAACTCGTGTGGCACAAGAAATGTGCAAAATCTGCCTAGTGTTGTCATGAAGACAGTTTGCAACAAGGCAACTTTGGAGATCCATAACTCCTAGCTCAAATGGAGTTTGTTGGTGTTCTTGGACAATTTGGAAAGCTAATGTATCCTACTTTAGTGTGATGTCCAACTTTGATTTTGAAACATCTTGCATTTGGTTGAAAAATGCCTCTACATTTTGAAAAAAGTAAGGCAGATTTTGACTTAGTGAAAATTTCACTAAGTGTTGGAAAAAGTGTGATTTTCATGTTTTTCTGATTTTGGTCAGTCTATAACTCAAAATCCATGAAGATTTGGAATTCCTTGTAGTTGAAGCAATTGAAGTATGTAATGAGAGCTTTCATTTGAGCTTTGAATGGGAGAAAAAGGCTTTGTGGTTTAGGAGATATGGCCTTGCAAAGTTGGTACCCTAGCCATTTTGTTCCATAACTTAGAAAAATTCTAAGTTTCTAAGATTACCCCTTTTACAAGTTAACTCATTTTCTTTGGTTTTTCTTGATGAATGTTGATTCAAATCACACATTAACATCATTTTAGGGTTAAGGAAACCTTGGTTGACCAAAAATTCAAAAAGTCAAACTTGGGTTTGCCTACTGTTAACTTTTTCAGCAGATGAAACTTTGACTTTGTGATTCTTTGGAGAAATCAATCCTTAGGCATAATTAAACTTCATGGATGGCCTATAAGGGTATTTAAGAATGTCTGGACCCTCCCCCAAGGTTTGAGAACAAGGGTAGGTCAACAGTCAATGGTATGGTTGACTTTTTTCATAAGAAACCCTAATTTGTGATCAGATGCTTTTGAGTTCTTGTGGCTTATGACTTGAGCTTTTTGAGTCAATTAAATCTTGTAAACATGTCAATGTGGTGTATTTGAGATCCTTGAAGTTCATCTTGAAGCTTCAAGTCATGTCTTATTTCACAAGTTGGTTCAAGGGTTGAATTAGGTCAAAACCCTAATTCCTGATTTTTTTGATAGATGGTCCTTCAAGGTGACTTTGCCATTGTGGATGGGCCCTTGAGATTATTTTGAACTTATTGGACCATATATGGAGATATTGGCTCATGCCTAGATGAAAATTTTCATCTGGAGGCCCTGGTCGACCAAAACTCTAATCTGGTGACACTGGCGATCCTGGGGCTCGGTCCTCTTGGAATGTTGCATAACTATGCATGATTTTTGATATGGGAGACCCCTTGATCCTTCATGGATGTTTGAGGGGTTAGACAAGTTGAAGATAAAGTCCTTTCTGGATTAATATTTTGCCTAAATGCTATGAAAGGGATGTAAACCCTAATCTTTGATTGTAGTGAATGCTCAACAATTCTTGAGGAGATTGGTGAGGCATGATGGTACATCCATATTATGATGATGATTCTCATAATGATGGGAAATCTTAGTGGTCAAAATTTGGGGTATGAAACCTATGGTCTTCTCTTGCAGGGATAAGTCTTGACTCATTTTCAATGTTGTGGAGTGATACATGCCAGCTCTATGCATCCTTTAAATGCTTCATGACAAATTTGAAAGTTTTGGATTTTGGACTTTGAATGTCATATGCCAAATGAAGGTGTTTTGGATTTGCAAGACTGGTGGCTCATAGATATTTGCTTCAATCTGATCCTTGAATATGACAAGGCTTGGTAAGATGACAAAATTGGACAAAGAGCTCGTGTGGCACAAGAAATGTGCAAAATCTGCCTAGTGTTGTCATGAAGACAGTTTGCAACAAGGCAACTTTGGAGATCCATAACTCCTAGCTCAAATGGAGTTTGTTGGTGTTCTTGGACAATTTGGAAAGCTAATGTATCCTACTTTAGTGTGATGTCCAACTTTGATTTTGAAACATCTTGCATTTGGTTGAAAAATGCCTCTACATTTTGAAAAAAGTAAGGCAGATTTTGACTTAGTGAAAATTTCACTAAGTGTTGGAAAAAGTGTGTTTTTCATGTTTTTCTGATTTTGGTCAGTCTATAACTCAAAATCCATGAAGATTTGGAATTCCTTGTAGTTGAAGCAATTGAAGTATGTAATGAGAGCTTTCATTTGAGCTTTGAATGGGAGAAAAAGGCTTTGTGGTTTAGGAGATATGGCCTTGCAAAGTTGGTACCCTAGCCATTTTGTTCCATAACTTAGAAAAATTCTAAGTTTCTAAGATTACCCCTTTTACAAGTTAACTCATTTTCTTTGGTTTTTCTTGATGAATGTTGATTCAAATCACACATTAACATCATTTTAGGGTTAAGGAAACCTTGGTTGACCAAAAATTCAAAAAGTCAAACTTGGGTTTGTGTACAGTTAACTTTTTCAGCAGATGAAACTTTGACTTTGTGATTCTTTGGTGAAATCAATCCTTAGGCATAATTAAACTTCATGGATGCCCTATAAGGGTATTTAAGAATGTCTGGACCCTTCCCCAAGGTTTGAGAACAAGGGTAGGTCAACAGTCAATGGTATGGTTGACTTTTTTAATCAGAAACCCGAATTTGTGATCAGATGCTTTTGAGTTCTTGTGGCTTATGACTTGAGCTTTTTGAGTCAATCAAATCTTGTAGACATGTCAATGTGATGTATTTGAGATCCTTGAAGTTCATCTTGAAGCTTCAAGTCATGTCTTGTTTCACAAGTTGGTTCAAGGGTTGAATTAGGTCAAAACCCTAATTCCTGATTTTTTTGATAGATGGTCCTTCAAGGTGACTTTGCCATTGTGGATGGGCCCTTGAGATTATTTTGAGCTTATTGGACCATATATGGAGATATTGGCTCATGCCTAGATGAAAATTTTCATCTGGAGGCCCTGGTCGACCAAAACTCTAATCTGGTGACACTGGCGATCCTGGGGCTCGGTCCTCTTGGAATGTTGCATAACTATGCATGATTTTTGATATGGGAGACCCCTTGATCCTTCATGGATGTTTGAGGGGTTAGACAAGTTGAAGATAAAGTCCTTTCTGGATTAATATTTTGCCTAAATGCTATGAAAGGGATGTACACCCTAATCTTTGATTGTAGTGAATGCTCAACAATTCTTGAGGAGATTTGTGAGGCATGATGGTACATCCATATTATGATGATGATTCTCATAATGATGGGAAATCTTAGTGGTCAAAATTTGGGGTATGAAACCTATGGTCTTCTCTTGCAGGAATAAGTCTTGACTCATTTTCAATGTTGTGGAGTGATACATGCCAGCTCTATGCATCCTTTAAATGCTTCATGACAAATTTGAAAGTTTTGGATTTTGGACTTTGAATGTCATATGCCAAATGAAGGTGTTTTGGATTTGCAAGGCTGGTGGCTCAGAGATATTTGCTTCAATCTGATCCTTGAATATGACAAGGCTTGGTAAGATGACAAAATTGGACAAAGAACTCGTGTGGCACAAGAAATGTGCAAAATCTGCCTAGTGTTGTCATGAAGACAGTTTGCAACAAGGCAACTTTGGAGATCCATAACTCCTAGCTCAAATGGAGTTTGTTGGTGTTCTTGGACAATTTGGAAAGCTAATGTATCCTACTTTAGTGTGATGTCCAACTTTGATTTTGAAACATCTTGCATTTGGTTGAAAAATGCCTCTACATTTTGAAAAAAGTAAGGCAGATTTTGACTTAGTGAAAATTTCACTAAGTGTTGGAAAAAGTGTGATTTTCATGTTTTTCTGATTTTGGTCAGTCTATAACTCAAAATCCATGAAGATTTGGAATTCCTTGTAGTTGAAGCAATTGAAGTATGTAATGAGAGCTTTCATTTGAGCTTTGAATGGGAGAAAAAGGCTTTGTGGTTTAGGAGATATGGCCTTGCAAAGTTGGTACCCTAGCCATTTTGTTCCATAACTTAGAAAAATTCTAAGTTTCTAAGATTACCCCTTTTACAAGTTAACTCATTTTCTTTGATTTTTCTTGATGAATGTTGATTCAAATCACACATTAACATCATTTTAGGGTTAAGGAAACCTTGGTTGACCAAAAATTCAAAAAGTCAAACTTGGGTTTGCCTACTGTTAACTTTTTCAGCAGATGAAACTTTGACTTTGTGATTCTTTGGAGAAATCAATCCTTAGGCATAATTAAACTTCATGGATGGCCTATAAGGGTATTTAAGAATGTCTGGACCCTCCCCCAAGGTTTGAGAACAAGGGTAGGTCAACAGTCAATGGTATGGTTGACTTTTTTCATAAGAAACCCTAATTTGTGATCAGATGCTTTTGAGTTCTTGTGGCTTATGACTTGAGCTTTTTGAGTCAATTAAATCTTGTAAACATGTCAATGTGGTGTATTTGAGATCCTTGAAGTTCATCTTGAAGCTTCAAGTCATGTCTTATTTCACAAGTTGGTTCAAGGGTTGAATTAGGTCAAAACCCTAATTCCTGATTTTTTTGATAGATGGTCCTTCAAGGTGACTTTGCCATTGTGGATGGGCCCTTGAGATTATTTTGAACTTATTGGACCATATATGGAGATATTGGCTCATGCCTAGATGAAAATTTTCATCTGGAGGCCCTGGTCGACCAAAACTCTAATCTGGTGACACTGGCGATCCTGGGGCTCGGTCCTCTTGGAATGTTGCATAACTATGCATGATTTTTGATATGGGAGACCCCTTGATCCTTCATGGATGTTTGAGGGGTTAGACAAGTTGAAGATAAAGTCCTTTCTGGATTAATATTTTGCCTAAATGCTATGAAAGGGATGTAAACCCTAATCTTTGATTGTAGTGAATGCTCAACAATTCTTGAGGAGATTGGTGAGGCATGATGGTACATCCATATTATGATGATGATTCTCATAATGATGGGAAATCTTAGTGGTCAAAATTTGGGGTATGAAACCTATGGTCTTCTCTTGCAGGGATAAGTCTTGACTCATTTTCAATGTTGTGGAGTGATACATGCCAGCTCTATGCATCCTTTAAATGCTTCATGACAAATTTGAAAGTTTTGTATTTTGGACTTTGAATGTCATATGCCAAATGAAGGTGTTTTGGATTTGCAAGGCTGGTGGCTCAGAGATATTTGCTTCAATCTGATCCTTGAATATGACAAGGCTTGGTAAGATGACAAAATTGGACAAAGAGCTCGTGTGGCACAAGAAATGTGCAAAATCTGCCTAGTGTTGTCATGAAGACAGTTTGCAACAAGGCAACTTTGGAGATCCATAACTCCTAGCTCAAATGGAGTTTGTTGGTGTTCTTGGACAATTTGGAAAGCTAATGTATCCTACTTTAGTGTGATGTCCAACTTTGATTTTGAAACATCTTGCATTTGGTTGAAAAATGCCTCTACATTTTGAAAAAAGTAAGGCAGATTTTGACTTAGTGAAAATTTCACTAAGTGTTGGAAAAAGTGTGTTTTTCATGTTTTTCTGATTTTGGTCAGTCTATAACTCAAAATCCATGAAGATTTGGAATTCCTTGTAGTTGAAGCAATTGAAGTATGTAATGAGAGCTTTCATTTGAGCTTTGAATGGGAGAAAAAGGCTTTGTGGTTTAGGAGATATGGCCTTGCAAAGTTGGTACCCTAGCCATTTTGTTCCATAACTTAGAAAAATTCTAAGTTTCTAAGATTACCCCTTTTACAAGTTAACTCATTTTCTTTGGTTTTTCTTGATGAATGTTGATTCAAATCACACATTAACTTCATTTTAGGGTTAAGGAAACCTTGGTTGACCAAAAATTCAAAAAGTCAAACTTGGGTTTGTGTACAGTTAACTTTTTCAGCAGATGAAACTTTGACTTTGTGATTCTTTGGTGAAATCAATCCTTAGGCATAATTAAACTTCATGGATGGCCTATAAGGGTATTTAAGAATGTCTGGACCCTCCCCCAAGGTTTGAGAACAAGGGTAGGTCAACAGTCAATGGTATGGTTGACTTTTTTAATCAGAAACCCGAATTTGTGATCAGATGCTTTTGAGTTCTTGTGGCTTATGACTTGAGCTTTTTGAGTCAATCAAATCTTGTAGACATGTCAATGTGATGTATTTGAGATCCTTGAAGTTCATCTTGAAGCTTCAAGTCATGTCTTGTTTCACAAGTTGGTTCAAGGGTTGAATTAGGTCAAAACCCTAATTCCTGATTTTTTTGATAGATGGTCCTTCAAGGTGACTTTGCCATTGTGGATGGGCCCTTGAGATTATTTTGAGCTTATTGGACCATATATGGAGATATTGGCTCATGCCTAGATGAAAATTTTCATCTGGAGGCCCTGGTCGACCAAAACTCTAATCTGGTGACACTGGCGATCCTGGGGCTCGGTCCTCTTGGAATGTTGCATAACTATGCATGATTTTTGATATGGGAGACCCCTTGATCCTTCATGGATGTTTGAGGGGTTAGACAAGTTGAAGATAAAGTCCTTTCTTGATTAATATTTTGCCTAAATGCTATGAAAGGGATGTACACCCTAATCTTTGATTGTAGTGAATGCTCAACAATTCTTGAGGAGATTGGTGAGGCATGATGGTACATCCATATTATGATGATGATTCTCATAATGATGGGAAATCTTAGTGGTCAAAATTTGGGGTATGAAACCTATGGTCTTCTCTTGCAGGAATAAGTCTTGACTCATTTTCAATGTTGTGGAGTGATACATGCCAGCTCTATGCATCCTTTAAATGCTTCATGACAAATTTGAAAGTTTTGGATTTTGGACTTTGAATGTCATATGCCAAATGAAGGTGTTTTGGATTTGCAAGGCTGGTGGCTCAGAGATATTTGCTTCAATCTGATCCTTGAATATGACAAGGCTTGGTAAGATGACAAAATTGGACAAAGAACTCGTGTGGCACAAGAAATGTGCAAAATCTGCCTAGTGTTGTCATGAAGACAGTTTGCAACAAGGCAACTTTGGAGATCCATAACTCCTAGCTCAAATGGAGTTTGTTGGTGTTCTTGGACAATTTGGAAAGCTAATGTATCCTACTTTAGTGTGATGTCCAACTTTGATTTTGAAACATCTTTCATTTGGTTGAAAAATGCCTCTACATTTTGAAAAAAGTAAGGCAGATTTTGACTTAGTGAAAATTTCACTAAGTGTTGGAAAAAGTGTGATTTTCATGTTTTTCTGATTTTGGTCAGTCTATAACTCAAAATCCATGAAGATTTGGAATTCCTTGTAGTTGAAGCAATTGAAGTATGTAATGAGAGCTTTCATTTAAGCTTTGAATGGGAGAAAAAGGCTTTGTGGTTTAGGAGATATGGCCTTGCAAAGTTGGTACCCTAGCCATTTTGTTCCATAACTTAGAAAAATTCTAAGTTTCTAAGATTACCCCTTTTACAAGTTAACTCATTTTCTTTGGTTTTTCTTGATGAATGTTGATTCAAATCACACATTAACATCATTTTAGGGTTAAGGAAACCTTGGTTGACCAAAAATTCAAAAAGTCAAACTTGGGTTTGTGTACAGTTAACTTTTTCAGCAGATGAAACTTTGACTTTGTGATTCTTTGGTGAAATCAATCCTTAGGCATAATTAAACTTCATGGATGGCCTATAAGGGTATTTAAGAATGTCTGGACCCTCCCCCAAGGTTTGAGAACAAGGGTAGGTCAACAGTCAATGGTATGGTTGACTTTTTTAATCAGAAACCCGAATTTGTGATCAGATGCTTTTGAGTTCTTGTGGCTTATGACTTGAGCTTTTTGAGTCAATCAAATCTTGTAGACATGTCAATGTGATGTATTTGAGATCCTTGAAGTTCATCTTGAAGCTTCAAGTCATGTCTTGTTTCACAAGTTGGTTCAAGGGTTGAATTAGGTCAAAACCCTAATTCCTGATTTTTTTGATAGATGGTCCTTCAAGGTGACTTTGCCATTGTGGATGGGCCCTTGAGATTATTTTGAGCTTATTGGACCATATATGGAGATATTGGCTCATGCCTAGATGAAAATTTTCATCTGGAGGCCCTGGTCGACCAAAACTCTAATCTGGTGACACTGGCGATCCTGGGGCTCGGTCCTCTTGGAATGTTGCATAACTATGCATGATTTTTGATATGGGAGACCCCTTGATCCTTCATGGATGTTTGAGGGGTTAGACAAGTTGAAGATAAAGTCCTTTCTGGATTAATATTTTGCCTAAATGCTATGAAAGGGATGTACACCCTAATCTTTGATTGTAGTGAATGCTCAACAATTCTTGAGGAGATTGGTGAGGCATGATGGTACATCCATTTTATGATGATGATTCTCATAATGATGGGAAATCTTAGTGGTCAAAATTTGGGGTATGAAACCTATGGTCTTCTCTTGCAGGAATAAGTCTTGACTCATTTTCAATGTTGTGGAGTGATACATGCCAGCTCTATGCATCCTTTAAATGCTTCATGACAAATTTGAAAGTTTTGGATTTTGGACTTTGAATGTCATATGCCAAATGAAGGTGTTTTGGATTTGCAAGGCTGGTGGCTCAGAGATATTTGCTTCAATCTGATCCTTGAATATGACAAGGCTTGGTAAGATGACAAAATTGGACAAAGAACTCGTGTGGCACAAGAAATGTGCAAAATCTGCCTAGTGTTGTCATGAAGACAGTTTGCAACAAGGCAACTTTGGAGATCCATAACTCCTAGCTCAAATGGAGTTTGTTGGTGTTCTTGGACAATTTGGAAAACTAATGTATCCTACTTTAGTGTGATGTCCAACTTTGATTTTGAAACATCTTGCATTTGGTTGAAAAATGCCTCTACATTTTGAAAAAAGTAAGGCAGATTTTGACTTAGTGAAAATTTCACTAAGTGTTGGAAAAAGTGTGATTTTCATGTTTTTCTGATTTTGGTCAGTCTATAACTCAAAATCCATGAAGATTTGGAATTCCTTGTAGTTGAAGCAATTGAAGTATGTAATGAGAGCTTTCATTTGAGCTTTGAATGGGAGAAAAAGGCTTTGTGGTTTAGGAGATATGGCCTTGCAAAGTTGGTACCCTAGCCATTTTGTTCCATAACTTAGAAAAATTCTAAGTTTCTAAGATTACCCCTTTTACAAGTTAACTCATTTTCTTTGGTTTTTCTTAATGAATGTTGATTCAAATCACACATTAACATCATTTTAGGGTTAAGGAAACCTTGGTTGACCAAAAATTCAAAAAGTCAAACTTGGGTTTGTGTACAGTTAACTTTTTCAGCAGATGAAACTTTGACTTTGTGATTCTTTGGTGAAATCAATCCTTAGGCATAATTAAACTTCATGGATGGCCTATAAGGGTATTTAAGAATGTCTGGACCCTCCCCCAAGGTTTGAGAACAAGGGTAGGTCAACAGTCAATGGTATGGTTGACTTTTTTCATAAGAAACCCTAATTTGTGATCAGATGCTTTTGAGTTCTTGTGGCTTATGACTTGAGCTTTTTGAGTCAATTAAATCTTGTAAACATGTCAATGTGGTGTATTTGAGATCCTTGAAGTTCATCTTGAAGCTTCAAGTCATGTCTTATTTCACAAGTTGGTTCAAGGGTTGAATTAGGTCAAAACCCTAATTCCTGATTTTTTTGATAGATGGTCCTTCAAGGTGACTTTGCCATTGTGGATGGGCCCTTGAGATTATTTTGAACTTATTGGACCATATATGGAGATATTGGCTCATGCCTAGATGAAAATTTTCATCTGGAGGCCCTGGTCGACCAAAACTCTAATCTGGTGACACTGGCGATCCTGGGTCTCTGTCCTCTTGGAATGTTGCATAACTATGCATGATTTTTGATATGGGAGACCCCTTGATCCTTCATGGATGTTTGAGGGGTTAGACAAGTTGAAGATAAAGTCCTTTCTGGATTAATATTTTGCCTAAATGCTATGAAAGGGATGTAAACCCTAATCTTTGATTGTAGTGAATGCTCAACAATTCTTGAGGAGATTGGTGAGGCATGATGGTACATCCATATTATGATGATGATTCTCATAATGATGGGAAATCTTAGTGGTCAAAATTTGGGGTATGAAACCTATGGTCTTCTCTTGCAGGGATAAGTCTTGACTCATTTTCAATGTTGTGGAGTGATACATGCCAGCTCTATGCATCCTTTAAATGCTTCATGACAAATTTGAAAGTTTTGGATTTTGGACTTTGAATGTCATATGCCAAATGAAGGTGTTTTGGATTTGCAAGGCTGGTGGCTCAGAGATATTTGCTTCAATCTGATCCTTGAATATGACAAGGCTTGGTAAGATGACAAAATTGGACAAAGAGCTCGTGTGGCACAAGAAATGTGCAAAATCTGCCTAGTGTTGTCATGAAGACAGTTTGCAACAAGGCAACTTTGGAGATCCATAACTCCTAGCTCAAATGGAGTTTGTTGGTGTTCTTGGACAATTTGGAAAGCTAATGTATCCTACTTTAGTGTGATGTCCAACTTTGATTTTGAAACATCTTGCATTTGGTTGAAAAATGCCTCTACATTTTGAAAAAAGTAAGGCAGATTTTGACTTAGTGAAAATTTCACTAAGTGTTGGAAAAAGTGTGTTTTTCATGTTTTTCTGATTTTGGTCAGTCTATAACTCAAAATCCATGAAGATTTGGAATTCCTTGTAGTTGAAGCAATTGAAGTATGTAATGAGAGCTTTCATTTGAGCTTTGAATGGGAGAAAAAGGCTTTGTGGTTTAGGAGATATGGCCTTGCAAAGTTGGTACCCTAGCCATTTTGTTCCATAACTTAGAAAAATTCTAAGTTTCTAAGATTACCCCTTTTACAAGTTAACTCATTTTCTTTGGTTTTTCTTGATGAATGTTGATTCAAATCACACATTAACATCATTTTAGGGTTAAGGAAACCTTGGTTGACCAAAAATTCAAAAAGTCAAACTTGGGTTTGTGTACAGTTAACTTTTTCAGCAGATGAAACTTTGACTTTGTGATTCTTTGGTGAAATCAATCCTTAGGCATAATTAAACTTCATGGATGGCCTATAAGGGTATTTAAGAATGTCTGGACCCTCCCCCAAGGTTTGAGAACAAGGGTAGGTCAACAGTCAATGGTATGGTTGACTTTTTTAATCAGAAACCCGAATTTGTGATCAGATGCTTTTGAGTTCTTGTGGCTTATGACTTGAGCTTTTTGAGTCAATCAAATCTTGTAGACATGTCAATGTGATGTATTTGAGATCCTTGAAGTTCATCTTGAAGCTTCAAGTCATGTCTTGTTTCACAAGTTGGTTCAAGGGTTGAATTAGGTCAAAACCCTAATTCCTGATTTTTTTGATAGATGGTCCTTCAAGGTGACTTTGCCATTGTGGATGGGCCCTTGAGATTATTTTGAGCTTATTGGACCATATATGGAGATATTGGCTCATGCCTAGATGAAAATTTTCATCTGGAGGCCCTGGTCGACCAAAACTCTAATCTGGTGACACTGGCGATCCTGGGGCTCGGTCCTCTTGGAATGTTGCATAACTATGCATGATTTTTGATATGGGAGACCCCTTGATCCTTCATGGATGTTTGAGGGGTTAGACAAGTTGAAGATAAAGTCCTTTCTGGATTAATATTTTGCCTAAATGCTATGAAAGGGATGTACACCCTAATCTTTGATTGTAGTGAATGCTCAACAATTCTTGAGGAGATTGGTGAGGCATGATGGTACATCCATTTTATGATGATGATTCTCATAATGATGGGAAATCTTAGTGGTCAAAATTTGGGGTATGAAACCTATGGTCTTCTCTTGCAGGAATAAGTCTTGACTCATTTTCAATGTTGTGGAGTGATACATGCCAGCTCTATGCATCCTTTAAATGCTTCATGACAAATTTGAAAGTTTTGGATTTTGGACTTTGAATGTCATATGCCAAATGAAGGTGTTTTGGATTTGCAAGGCTGGTGGCTCAGAGATATTTGCTTCAATCTGATCCTTGAATATGACAAGGCTTGGTAAGATGACAAAATTGGACAAAGAACTCGTGTGGCACAAGAAATGTGCAAAATCTGCCTAGTGTTGTCATGAAGACAGTTTGCAACAAGGCAACTTTGGAGATCCATAACTCCTAGCTCAAATGGAGTTTGTTGGTGTTCTTGGACAATTTGGAAAACTAATGTATCCTACTTTAGTGTGATGTCCAACTTTGATTTTGAAACATCTTGCATTTGGTTGAAAAATGCCTCTACATTTTGAAAAAAGTAAGGCAGATTTTGACTTAGTGAAAATTTCACTAAGTGTTGGAAAAAGTGTGATTTTCATGTTTTTCTGATTTTGGTCAGTCTATAACTCAAAATCCATGAAGATTTGGAATTCCTTGTAGTTGAAGCAATTGAAGTATGTAATGAGAGCTTTCATTTGAGCTTTGAATGGGAGAAAAAGGCTTTGTGGTTTAGGAGATATGGCCTTGCAAAGTTGGTACCCTAGCCATTTTGTTCCATAACTTAGAAAAATTCTAAGTTTCTAAGATTACCCCTTTTACAAGTTAACTCATTTTCTTTGGTTTTTCTTAATGAATGTTGATTCAAATCACACATTAACATCATTTTAGGGTTAAGGAAACCTTGGTTGACCAAAAATTCAAAAAGTCAAACTTGGGTTTGTGTACAGTTAACTTTTTCAGCAGATGAAACTTTGACTTTGTGATTCTTTGGTGAAATCAATCCTTAGGCATAATTAAACTTCATGGATGGCCTATAAGGGTATTTAAGAATGTCTGGACCCTCCCCCAAGGTTTGAGAACAAGGGTAGGTCAACAGTCAATGGTATGGTTGACTTTTTTCATAAGAAACCCTAATTTGTGATCAGATGCTTTTGAGTTCTTGTGGCTTATGACTTGAGCTTTTTGAGTCAATTAAATCTTGTAAACATGTCAATGTGGTGTATTTGAGATCCTTGAAGTTCATCTTGAAGCTTCAAGTCATGTCTTATTTCACAAGTTGGTTCAAGGGTTGAATTAGGTCAAAACCCTAATTCCTGATTTTTTTGATAGATGGTCCTTCAAGGTGACTTTGCCATTGTGGATGGGCCCTTGAGATTATTTTGAACTTATTGGACCATATATGGAGATATTGGCTCATGCCTAGATGAAAATTTTCATCTGGAGGCCCTGGTCGACCAAAACTCTAATCTGGTGACACTGGCGATCCTGGGGCTCGGTCCTCTTGGAATGTTGCATAACTATGCATGATTTTTGATATGGGAGACCCCTTGATCCTTCATGGATGTTTGAGGGGTTAGACAAGTTGAAGATAAAGTCCTTTCTGGATTAATATTTTGCCTAAATGCTATGAAAGGGATGTAAACCCTAATCTTTGATTGTAGTGAATGCTCAACAATTCTTGAGGAGATTGGTGAGGCATGATGGTACATCCATATTATGATGATGATTCTCATAATGATGGGAAATCTTAGTGGTCAAAATTTGGGGTATGAAACCTATGGTCTTCTCTTGCAGGGATAAGTCTTGACTCATTTTCAATGTTGTGGAGTGATACATGCCAGCTCTATGCATCCTTTAAATGCTTCATGACAAATTTGAAAGTTTTGGATTTTGGACTTTGAATGTCATATGCCAAATGAAGGTGTTTTGGATTTGCAAGGCTGGTGGCTCAGAGATATTTGCTTCAATCTGATCCTTGAATATGACAAGGCTTGGTAAGATGACAAAATTGGACAAAGAGCTCGTGTGGCACAAGAAATGTGCAAAATCTGCCTAGTGTTGTCATGAAGACAGTTTGCAACAAGGCAACTTTGGAGATCCATAACTCCTAGCTCAAATGGAGTTTGTTGGTGTTCTTGGACAATTTGGAAAGCTAATGTATCCTACTTTAGTGTGATGTCCAACTTTGATTTTGAAACATCTTGCATTTGGTTGAAAAATGCCTCTACATTTTGAAAAAAGTAAGGCAGATTTTGACTTAGTGAAAATTTCACTAAGTGTTGGAAAAAGTGTGTTTTTCATGTTTTTCTGATTTTGGTCAGTCTATAACTCAAAATCCATGAAGATTTGGAATTCCTTGTAGTTGAAGCAATTGAAGTATGTAATGAGAGCTTTCATTTGAGCTTTGAATGGGAGAAAAAGGCTTTGTGGTTTAGGAGATATGGCCTTGCAAAGTTGGTACCCTAGCCATTTTGTTCCATAACTTAGAAAAATTCTAAGTTTCTAAGATTACCCCTTTTACAAGTTAACTCATTTTCTTTGGTTTTTCTTGATGAATGTTGATTCAAATCACACATTAACATCATTTTAGGGTTAAGGAAACCTTGGTTGACCAAAAATTCAAAAAGTCAAACTTGGGTTTGTGTACAGTTAACTTTTTCAGCAGATGAAACTTTGACTTTGTGATTCTTTGGTGAAATCAATCCTTAGGCATAATTAAACTTCATGGATGCCCTATAAGGGTATTTAAGAATGTCTGGACCCTCCCCCAAGGTTTGAGAACAAGGGTAGGTCAACAGTCAATGGTATGGTTGACTTTTTTAATCAGAAACCCGAATTTGTGATCAGATGCTTTTGAGTTCTTGTGGCTTATGACTTGAGCTTTTTGAGTCAATCAAATCTTGTAGACATGTCAATGTGATGTATTTGAGATCCTTGAAGTTCATCTTGAAGCTTCAAGTCATGTCTTGTTTCACAAGTTGGTTCAAGGGTTGAATTAGGTCAAAACCCTAATTCCTGATTTTTTTGATAGATGGTCCTTCAAGGTGACTTTGCCATTGTGGATGGGCCCTTGAGATTATTTTGAGCTTATTGGACCATATATGGAGATATTGGCTCATGCCTAGATGAAAATTTTCATCTGGAGGCCCTGGTCGACCAAAACTCTAATCTGGTGACACTGGCGATCCTGGGGCTCGGTCCTCTTGGAATGTTGCATAACTATGCATGATTTTTGATATGGGAGACCCCTTGATCCTTCATGGATGTTTGAGGGGTTAGACAAGTTGAAGATAAAGTCCTTTCTGGATTAATATTTTGCCTAAATGCTATGAAAGGGATGTACACCCTAATCTTTGATTGTAGTGAATGCTCAACAATTCTTGAGGAGATTGGTGAGGCATGATGGTACATCCATTTTATGATGATGATTCTCATAATGATGGGAAATCTTAGTGGTCAAAATTTGGGGTATGAAACCTATGGTCTTCTCTTGCAGGAATAAGTCTTGACTCATTTTCAATGTTGTGGAGTGATACATGCCAGCTCTATGCATCCTTTAAATGCTTCATGACAAATTTGAAAGTTTTGGATTTTGGACTTTGAATGTCATATGCCAAATGAAGGTGTTTTGGATTTGCAAGGCTGGTGGCTCAGAGATATTTGCTTCAATCTGATCCTTGAATATGACAAGGCTTGGTAAGATGACAAAATTGGACAAAGAACTCGTGTGGCACAAGAAATGTGCAAAATCTGCCTAGTGTTGTCATGAAGACAGTTTGCAACAAGGCAACTTTGGAGATCCATAACTCCTAGCTCAAATGGAGTTTGTTGGTGTTCTTGGACAATTTGGAAAACTAATGTATCCTACTTTAGTGTGATGTCCAACTTTGATTTTGAAACATCTTGCATTTGGTTGAAAAATGCCTCTACATTTTGAAAAAAGTAAGGCAGATTTTGACTTAGTGAAAATTTCACTAAGTGTTGGAAAAAGTGTGATTTTCATGTTTTTCTGATTTTGGTCAGTCTATAACTCAAAATCCATGAAGATTTGGAATTCCTTGTAGTTGAAGCAATTGAAGTATGTAATGAGAGCTTTCATTTGAGCTTTGAATGGGAGAAAAAGGCTTTGTGGTTTAGGAGATATGGCCTTGCAAAGTTGGTACCCTAGCCATTTTGTTCCATAACTTAGAAAAATTCTAAGTTTCTAAGATTACCCCTTTTACAAGTTAACTCATTTTCTTTGGTTTTTCTTAATGAATGTTGATTCAAATCACACATTAACATCATTTTAGGGTTAAGGAAACCTTGGTTGACCAAAAATTCAAAAAGTCAAACTTGGGTTTGTGTACAGTTAACTTTTTCAGCAGATGAAACTTTGACTTTGTGATTCTTTGGTGAAATCAATCCTTAGGCATATTTAAACTTCATGGATGGCCTATAAGGGTATTTAAGAATGTCTGGACCCTACCCCAAGGTTTGAGAACAAGGGTAGGTCAACAGTCAATGGTATGGTTGACTTTTTTCATAAGAAACCCTAATTTGTGATCAGATGCTTTTGAGTTCTTGTGGCTTATGACTTGAGCTTTTTGAGTCAATTAAATCTTGTAAACATGTCAATGTGGTGTATTTGAGATCCTTGAAGTTCATCTTGAAGCTTCAAGTCATGTCTTATTTCACAAGTTGGTTCAAGGGTTGAATTAGGTCAAAACCCTAATTCCTGATTTTTTTGATAGATGGTCCTTCAAGGTGACTTTGCCATTGTGGATGGGCCCTTGAGATTATTTTGAACTTATTGGACCATATATGGAGATATTGGCTCATGCCTAGATGAAAATTTTCATCTGGAGGCCCTGGTCGACCAAAACTCTAATCTGGTGACACTGGCGATCCTGGGGCTCGGTCCTCTTGGAATGTTGCATAACTATGCATGATTTTTGATATGGGAGACCCCTTGATCCTTCATGGATGTTTGAGGGGTTAGACAAGTTGAAGATAAAGTCCTTTCTGGATTAATATTTTGCCTAAATGCTATGAAAGGGATGTAAACCCTAATCTTTGATTGTAGTGAATGCTCAACAATTCTTGAGGAGATTGGTGAGGCATGATGGTACATCCATATTATGATGATGATTCTCATAATGATGGGAAATCTTAGTGGTCAAAATTTGGGGTATGAAACCTATGGTCTTCTCTTGCAGGGATAAGTCTTGACTCATTTTCAATGTTGTGGAGTGATACATGCCAGCTCTATGCATCCTTTAAATGCTTCATGACAAATTTGAAAGTTTTGGATTTTGGACTTTGAATGTCATATGCCAAATGAAGGTGTTTTGGATTTGCAAGGCTGGTGGCTCAGAGATATTTGCTTCAATCTGATCCTTGAATATGACAAGGCTTGGTAAGATGACAAAATTGGACAAAGAGCTCGTGTGGCACAAGAAATGTGCAAAATCTGCCTAGTGTTGTCATGAAGACAGTTTGCAACAAGGCAACTTTGGAGATCCATAACTCCTAGCTCAAATGGAGTTTGTTGGTGTTCTTGGACAATTTGGAAAGCTAATGTATCCTACTTTAGTGTGATGTCCAACTTTGATTTTGAAACATCTTGCATTTGGTTGAAAAATGCCTCTACATTTTGAAAAAAGTAAGGCAGATTTTGACTTAGTGAAAATTTCACTAAGTGTTGGAAAAAGTGTGTTTTTCATGTTTTTCTGATTTTGGTCAGTCTATAACTCAAAATCCATGAAGATTTGGAATTCCTTGTAGTTGAAGCAATTGAAGTATGTAATGAGAGCTTTCATTTGAGCTTTGAATGGGAGAAAAAGGCTTTGTGGTTTAGGAGATATGGCCTTGCAAAGTTGGTACCCTAGCCATTTTGTTCCATAACTTAGAAAAATTCTAAGTTTCTAAGATTACCCCTTTTACAAGTTAACTCATTTTCTTTGGTTTTTCTTGATGAATGTTGATTCAAATCACACATTAACATCATTTTAGGGTTAAGGAAACCTTGGTTGACCAAAAATTCAAAAAGTCAAACTTGGGTTTGTGTACAGTTAACTTTTTCAGCAGATGAAACTTTGACTTTGTGATTCTTTGGTGAAATCAATCCTTAGGCATAATTAAACTTCATGGATGCCCTATAAGGGTATTTAAGAATGTCTGGACCCTCCCCCAAGGTTTGAGAACAAGGGTAGGTCAACAGTCAATGGTATGGTTGACTTTTTTAATCAGAAACCCGAATTTGTGATCAGATGCTTTTGAGTTCTTGTGGCTTATGACTTGAGCTTTTTGAGTCAATCAAATCTTGTAGACATGTCAATGTGATGTATTTGAGATCCTTGAAGTTCATCTTGAAGCTTCAAGTCATGTCTTGTTTCACAAGTTGGTTCAAGGGTTGAATTAGGTCAAAACCCTAATTCCTGATTTTTTTGATAGATGGTCCTTCAAGGTGACTTTGCCATTGTGGATGGGCCCTTGAGATTATTTTGAGCTTATTGGACCATATATGGAGATATTGGCTCATGCCTAGATGAAAATTTTCATCTGGAGGCCCTGGTCGACCAAAACTCTAATCTGGTGACACTGGCGATCCTGGGGCTCGGTCCTCTTGGAATGTTGCATAACTATGCATGATTTTTGATATGGGAGACCCCTTGATCCTTCATGGATGTTTGAGGGGTTAGACAAGTTGAAGATAAAGTCCTTTCTGGATTAATATTTTGCCTAAATGCTATGAAAGGGATGTACACCCTAATCTTTGATTGTAGTGAATGCTCAACAATTCTTGAGGAGATTGGTGAGGCATGATGGTACATCCATTTTATGATGATGATTCTCATAATGATGGGAAATCTTAGTGGTCAAAATTTGGGGTATGAAACCTATGGTCTTCTCTTGCAGGAATAAGTCTTGACTCATTTTCAATGTTGTGGAGTGATACATGCCAGCTCTATGCATCCTTTAAATGCTTCATGACAAATTTGAAAGTTTTGGATTTTGGACTTTGAATGTCATATGCCAAATGAAGGTGTTTTGGATTTGCAAGGCTGGTGGCTCAGAGATATTTGCTTCAATCTGATCCTTGAATATGACAAGGCTTGGTAAGATGACAAAATTGGACAAAGAACTCGTGTGGCACAAGAAATGTGCAAAATCTGCCTAGTGTTGTCATGAAGACAGTTTGCAACAAGGCAACTTTGGAGATCCATAACTCCTAGCTCAAATGGAGTTTGTTGGTGTTCTTGGACAATTTGGAAAGCTAATGTATCCTACTTTAGTGTGATGTCCAACTTTGATTTTGAAACATCTTGCATTTGGTTGAAAAATGCCTCTACATTTTGAAAAAAGTAAGGCAGATTTTGACTTAGTGAAAATTTCACTAAGTGTTGGAAAAAGTGTGATTTTCATGTTTTTCTGATTTTGGTCAGTCTATAACTCAAAATCCATGAAGATTTGGAATTCCTTGTAGTTGAAGCAATTGAAGTATGTAATGAGAGCTTTCATTTGAGCTTTGAATGGGAGAAAAAGGCTTTGTGGTTTAGGAGATATGGCCTTGCAAAGTTGGTACCCTAGCCATTTTGTTCCATAACTTAGAAAAATTCTAAGTTTCTAAGATTACCCCTTTTACAAGTTAACTCATTTTCTTTGGTTTTTCTTAATGAATGTTGATTCAAATCACACATTAACATCATTTTAGGGTTAAGGAAACCTTGGTTGACCAAAAATTCAAAAAGTCAAACTTGGGTTTGTGTACAGTTAACTTTTTCAGCAGATGAAACTTTGACTTTGTGATTCTTTGGTGAAATCAATCCTTAGGCATAATTAAACTTCATGGATGGCCTATAAGGGTATTTAAGAATTTCTGGACCCTCCCCCAAAGTTTGAGAACAAGGGTAGGTCAACAGTCAATGGTATGGTTGACTTTTTTCATAAGAAACCCTAATTTGTGATCAGATGCTTTTGAGTTCTTGTGGCTTATGACTTGAGCTTTTTGAGTCAATCAAATCTTGTAGACATGTCAATGTGATGTATTTGAGATCCTTGAAGTTCATCTTGAAGCTTCAAGTCATGTCTTGTTTCACAAGTTGGTTCAAGGGTTGAATTAGGTCAAAACCCTAATTCCTGATTTTTTTGATAGATGGTCCTTCAAGGTGACTTTGCCATTGTGGATGGGCCCTTGAGATTATTTTGAGCTTATTGGACCATATATGGAGATATTGGCTCATGCCTAGATGAAAATTTTCATCTGGAGGCCATGGTCGACCAAAACTCTAATCTGGTGACACTGGCGATCCTGGGGCTCGGTCCTCTTGGAATGTTGCATAACTATGCATGATTTTTGATATGGGAGACCCCTTGATCCTTCATGGATGTTTGAGGGGTTAGACAAGTTGAAGATAAAGTCCTTTCTTGATTAATATTTTGCCTAACTGCTATGAAAGGGATGTAAACCCTAATCTTTGATTGTAGTGAATGCTCAACAATTCTTGAGGAGATTGGTGAGGCATGATGGTACATCCATATTATGATGATGATTCTCATAATGATGGGAAATCTTAGTGGTCAAAATTTGGGGTATGAAACCTATGGTCTTCTCTTGCAGGGATAAGTCTTGACTCATTTTCAATGTTGTGGAGTGATACATGCCAGCTCTATGCATCCTTTAAATGCTTCATGACAAATTTGAAAGTTTTGGATTTTGGACTTTGAATGTCATATGCCAAATGAAGGTGTTTTGGATTTGCAAGGCTGGTGGCTCAGAGATATTTGCTTCAATCTGATCCTTGAATATGACAAGGCTTGGTAAGATGACAAAATTGGTCAAAGAACTCGTGTGGCACAAGAAATGTGCAAAATCTGCCTAGTGTTGTCATGAAGACAGTTTGCAACAAGGCAACTTTGGAGATCCATAACTCCTAGCTCAAATGGAGTTTGTTGGTGTTCTTGGACAATTTGGAAAGCTAATGTATCCTACTTTAGTGTGATGTCCAACTTTGATTTTGAAACATCTTGCATTTGGTTGAAAAATGCCTCTACATTTTGAAAAAAGTAAGGCAGATTTTGACTTAGTGAAAATTTCACTAAGTGTTGGAAAAAGTGTGATTTTCATGTTTTTCTGATTTTGGTCAGTCTATAACTCAAAATCCATGAAGATTTGGAATTCCTTGTAGTTGAAGCAATTGAAGTATGTAATGAGAGCTTTCATTTGAGCTTTGAATGGGAGAAAAAGGCTTTGTGGTTTAGGAGATATGGCCTTGCAAAGTTGGTACCCTAGCCATTTTGTTCCATAACTTAGAAAAATTCTAAGTTTCTAAGATTACCCCTTTTACAAGTTAACTCATTTTCTTTGGTTTTTCTTAATGAATGTTGATTCAAATCACACATTAACATCATTTTAGGGTTAAGGAAACCTTGGTTGACCAAAAATTCAAAAAGTCAAACTTGGGTTTGTCTACAGTTAACTTTTTCAGCAGATGAAACTTTGACTTTGTGATTCTTTGGAGAAATCAATCCTTAGGCATAATTAAACTTCATGGATGGCCTATAAGGGTATTTAAGAATGTCTGGACCCTCCCCCAAGGTTTGAGAACAAGGGTAGGTCAACAGTCAATGGTATGGTTGACTTTTTTCATAAGAAACCCTAATTTGTGATCAGATGCTTTTGAGTTCTTGTGGCTTATGACTTGAGCTTTTTGAGTCAATCAAATCTTGTAAACATGTCAATGTGATGTATTTGAGATCCTTGAAGTTCATCTTGAAGCTTCAAGTCATGTCTTGTTTCACAAGTTGGTTCAAGGGTTGAATTAGGTCAAAACCCTAATTCCTGATTTTTTTGATAGATGGTCCTTCAAGGTGACTTTGCCATTGTGGATGGGCCCTTGAGATTATTTTGAGCTTATTGGACCATATATGGAGATATTGGCTCATGCCTAGATGAAAATTTTCATCTGGAGGCCCTGGTCGACCAAAACTCTAATCTGGTGACACTGGCGATCCTGGGGCTCGGTCCTCTTGGAATGTTGCATAACTATGCATGATTTTTGATATGGGAGACCCCTTGATCCTTCATGGATGTTTGAGGGGTTAGACAAGTTGAAGATAAAGTCCTTTCTGGATTAATATTTTGCCTAAATGCTATGAAAGGGATGTAAACCCTAATCTTTGATTGTAGTGAATGCTCAACAATTCTTGAGGAGATTGGTGAGGCATGATGGTACATCCATATTATGATGATGATTCTAATAATGATGGGAAATCTTAGTGGTCAAAATTTGGGGTATGAAACCTATGGTCTTCTCTTGCAGGGATAAGTCTTGACTCATTTTCAATGTTGTGGAGTGATACATGCCAGCTCTATGCATCCTTTAAATGCTTCATGACAAATTTAAAAGTTTTGGATTTTGGACTTTGAATGTCATATGCCAAATGAAGGTGTTTTGGATTTGCAAGGCTGGTGGCTCAGAGATATTTGCTTCAATCTGATCCTTGAATATGACAAGGCTTGGTAAGATGACAAAATTGGACAAAGAACTCGTGTGGCACAAGAAATATGCAAAATCTGCCTAGTGTTGTCATGAAGACAGTTTGCAACAAGGCAACTTTGGAGATCCATAACTCCTAGCTCAAATGGAGTTTGTTGGTGTTCTTGGACAATTTGGAAAGCTAATGTATCCTACTTTAGTGTGATGTCCAACTTTGATTTTGAAACATCTTGCATTTGGTTGAAAAATGCCTCTACATTTTGAAAAAAGTAAGGCAGATTTTGACTTAGTGAAAATTTCACTAAGTGTTGGAAAAAGTGTGATTTTCATGTTTTTCTGATTTTGGTCAGTCTATAACTCAAAATCCATGAAGATTTGAAATTCCTTGTAGTTGAAGCAATTGAAGTATGTAATGAGAGCTTTCATTTGAGCTTTGAATGGGAGAAAAAGGCTTTATTGTTTAGGAGATATGGCCTTGCAAAGTTGGTACCCTAGCCATTTTGTTCCATAACTTAGAAAAATTCTAAGTTTCTAAGATTACCCCTTTTACAATTTAGCTCATTTTCTTTGGTTTTTCTTGATGAATGTTGATTCAAATCACACATTAACATCATTTTAGGGTTAAGGAAACCTTGGTTGACCAAAAATTCAAAAAGTCAAACTTGGGTTTGTGTACAGTTAACTTTTTCAGCAGATGAAACTTTGACTTTGTGATTCTTTGGTGAAATCAATCCTTAGGCATAATTAAACTTCATGGATGGCCTATAAGGGTATTTAAGAATTTCTGGACCCTCCCCCAAAGTTTGAGAACAAGGGTAGGTCAACAGTCAATGGTATGGTTGACTTTTTTCATAAGAAACCCTAATTTGTGATCAGATGCTTTTGAGTTCTTGTGGCTTATGACTTGAGCTTTTTGAGTCAATCAAATCTTGTAGACATGTCAATGTGATATATTTGAGATCCTTGAAGTTCATCTTGAAGCTTCAAGTCATGTCTTGTTTCACAAGTTGGTTCAAGGGTTGAATTAGGTCAAAACCCTAATTCCTGATTTTTTTGATAGATGGTCCTTCAAGGTGACTTTGCCATTGTGGATGGGCCCTTGAGATTATTTTGAGCTTATTGGACCATATATGGAGATATTGGCTCATGCCTAGATGAAAATTTTCATCTGGAGGCCATGGTCGACCAAAACTCTAATCTGGTGACACTGGCGATCCTGGGGCTCGGTCCTCTTGGAATGTTGCATAACTATGCATGATTTTTGATATGGGAGACCCCTTGATCCTTCATGGATGTTTGAGGGGTTAGACAAGTTGAAGATAAAGTCCTTTCTTGATTAATATTTTGCCTAACTGCTATGAAAGGGATGTAAACCCTAATCTTTGATTGTAGTGAATGCTCAACAATTCTTGAGGAGATTGGTGAGGCATGATGGTACATCCATATTATGATGATGATTCTCATAATGATGGGAAATCTTAGTGGTCAAAATTTGGGGTATGAAACCTATGGTCTTCTCTTGCAGGGATAAGTCTTGACTCATTTTCAATGTTGTGGAGTGATACATGCCAGCTCTATGCATCCTTTAAATGCTTCATGACAAATTTGAAAGTTTTGGATTTTGGACTTTGAATGTCATATGCCAAATGAAGGTGTTTTGGATTTGCAAGGCTGGTGGCTCAGAGATATTTGCTTCAATCTGATCCTTGAATATGACAAGGCTTGGTAAGATGACAAAATTGGTCAAAGAACTCGTGTGGCACAAGAAATGTGCAAAATCTGCCTAGTGTTGTCATGAAGACAGTTTGCAACAAGGCAACTTTGGAGATCCATAACTCCTAGCTCAAATGGAGTTTGTTGGTGTTCTTGGACAATTTGGAAAGCTAATGTATCCTACTTTAGTGTGATGTCCAACTTTGATTTTGAAACATCTTGCATTTGGTTGAAAAATGCCTCTACATTTTGAAAAAAGTAAGGCAGATTTTGACTTAGTGAAAATTTCACTAAGTGTTGGAAAAAGTGTGATTTTCATGTTTTTCTGATTTTGGTCAGTCTATAACTCAAAATCCATGAAGATTTGGAATTCCTTGTAGTTGAAGCAATTGAAGTATGTAATGAGAGCTTTCATTTGAGCTTTGAATGGGAGAAAAAGGCTTTGTGGTTTAGGAGATATGGCCTTGCAAAGTTGGTACCCTAGCCATTTTGTTCCATAACTTAGAAAAATTCTAAGTTTCTAAGATTACCCCTTTTACAAGTTAACTCATTTTCTTTGGTTTTTCTTGATGAATGTTGATTCAAATCACACATTAACATCATTTTAGGGTTAAGGAAACCTTGGTTGACCAAAAATTCAAAAAGTCAAACTTGGGTTTGTGTACAGTTAACTTTTTCAGCAGATGAAACTTTGACTTTGTGATTCTTTGGTGAAATCAATCCTTAGGCATAATTAAACTTCATGGATGGCCTATAAGGGTATTGAAGAATTTCTGGACCCTCCCCCGAGGTTTGAGAACAAGGGTAGGTCAACAGTCAATGGTATGGTTGACTTTTTTCATCAGAAACCCTAATTTGTGATCAGATGCTTTTGAGTTCTTGTGGCTTATGACTTGAGCTTTTTGAGTCAATCAAATCTTGTAGACATGTCAATGTGATGTATTTGAGATCCTTGAAGTTCATCTTGAAGCTTCAAGTCATGTCTTGTTTCACAAGTTGGTTCAAGGGTTGAATTAGGTCAAAACCCTAATTCCTGATATTTTTGATAGATGGTCCTTCAAGGTGACTTTGCCATTGTGGATGGGCCCTTGAGATTATTTTGAGCTTATTGGACCATATATGGAGATATTGGCTCATGCCTAGATGAAAATTTTCATCTGGAGGCCATGGTCGACCAAAACTCTAATCTGGTGACACTGGCGATCCTGGGGCTCGGTCCTCTTGGAATGTTGCATAACTATGCATGATTTTTGATATGGGAGACCCCTTGATCCTTCATGGATGTTTGAGGGGTTAGACAAGTTGAAGATAAAGTCCTTTCTTGATTAATATTTTGCCTAAATGCTATGAAAGGGATGTAAACCCTAATCTTTGATTGTAGTGAATGCTCAACAATTCTTGAGGAGATTGGTGAGGCATGATGGTACATCCATATTATGATGATGATTCTCATAATGATGGGAAATCTTAGTGGTCAAAATTTGGGGTATGAAACCTATGGTCTTCTCTTGCAGGGATAAGTCTTGACTCATTTTCAATGTTGTGGAGTGATACATGCCAGCTCTATGCATCCTTTAAATGCTTCATGACAAATTTGAAAGTTTTGGATTTTGGACTTTGAATGTCATATGCCAAATGAAGGTGTTTTGGATTTGCAAGGCTGGTGGCTCAGAGATATTTGCTTCAATCTGATCCTTGAATATGACAAGGCTTGGTAAGATGACAAAATTGGTCAAAGAACTCGTGTGGCACAAGAAATGTGCAAAATCTGCCTAGTGTTGTCATGAAGACAGTTTGCAACAAGGCAACTTTGGAGATCCATAACTCCTAGCTCAAATGGAGTTTGTTGGTGTTCTTGGACAATTTGGAAAGCTAATGTATCCTACTTTAGTGTGATGTCCAACTTTGATTTTGAAACATCTTGCATTTGGTTGAAAAATGCCTCTACATTTTGAAAAAAGTAAGGCAGATTTTGACTTAGTGAAAATTTCACTAAGTGTTGGAAAAAGTGTGATTTTCATGTTTTTCTGATTTTGGTCAGTCTATAACTCAAAATCCATGAAGATTTGGAATTCCTTGTAGTTGAAGCAATTGAAGTATGTAATGAGAGCTTTCATTTGAGCTTTGAATGGGAGAAAAAGGCTTTGTGGTTTAGGAGATATGGCCTTGCAAAGTTGGTACCCTAGCCATTTTGTTCCATAACTTAGAAAAATTCTAAGTTTCTAAGATTACCCCTTTTACAAGTTAACTCATTTTCTTTGGTTTTTCTTGATGAATGTTGATTCAAATCACACATTAACATCATTTTAGGGTTAAGGAAACCTTGGTTGACCAAAAATTCAAAAAGTCAAACTTGGGTTTGTGTACAGTTAACTTTTTCAGCAGATGAAACTTTGACTTTGTGATTCTTTGGTGAAATCAATCCTTAGGCATAATTAAACTTCATGGATGGCCTATAAGGGTATTGAAGAATTTCTGGACCCTCCCCCGAGGTTTGAGAACAAGGGTAGGTCAACAGTCAATGGTATGGTTGACTTTTTTCATCAGAAACCCTAATTTGTGATCAGATGCTTTTGAGTTCTTGTGGCTTATGACTTGAGCTTTTTGAGTCAATCAAATCTTGTAGACATGTCAATGTGATGTATTTGAGATCCTTGAAGTTCATCTTGAAGCTTCAAGTCATGTCTTGTTTCACAAGTTGGTTCAAGGGTTGAATTAGGTCAAAACCCTAATTCCTGATATTTTTGATAGATGGTCCTTCAAGGTGACTTTGCCATTGTGGATGGGCCCTTGAGATTATTTTGAGCTTATTGGACCATATATGGAGATATTGGCTCATGCCTAGATGAAAATTTTCATCTGGAGGCCATGGTCGACCAAAACTCTAATCTGGTGACACTGGCGATCCTGGGGCTCGGTCCTCTTGGAATGTTGCATAACTATGCATGATTTTTGATATGGGAGACCCCTTGATCCTTCATGGATGTTTGAGGGGTTAGACAAGTTGAAGATAAAGTCCTTTCTTGATTAATATTTTGCCTAAATGCTATGAAAGGGATGTAAACCCTAATCTTTGATTGTAGTGAATGCTCAACAATTCTTGAGGAGATTGGTGAGGCATGATGGTACATCCATATTATGATGATGATTCTCATAATGATGGGAAATCTTAGTGGTCAAAATTTGGGGTATGAAACCTATGGTCTTCTCTTGCAGGGATAAGTCTTGACTCATTTTCAATGTTGTGGAGTGATACATGCCAGCTCTATGCATCCTTTAAATGCTTCATGACAAATTTGAAAGTTTTGGATTTTGGACTTTGAATGTCATATGCCAAATGAAGGTGTTTTGGATTTGCAAGGCTGGTGGCTCAGAGATATTTGCTTCAATCTGATCCTTGAATATGACAAGGCTTGGTAAGATGACAAAATTGGTCAAAGAACTCGTGTGGCACAAGAAATGTGCAAAATCTGCCTAGTGTTGTCATGAAGACAGTTTGCAACAAGGCAACTTTGGAGATCCATAACTCCTAGCTCAAATGGAGTTTGTTGGTGTTCTTGGACAATTTGGAAAGCTAATGTATCCTACTTTAGTGTGATGTCCAACTTTGATTTTGAAACATCTTGCATTTGGTTGAAAAATGCCTCTACATTTTGAAAAAAGTAAGGCAGATTTTGACTTAGTGAAAATTTCACTAAGTGTTGGAAAAAGTGTGATTTTCATGTTTTTCTGATTTTGGTCAGTCTATAACTCAAAATCCATGAAGATTTGGAATTCCTTGTAGTTGAAGCAATTGAAGTATGTAATGAGAGCTTTCATTTGAGCTTTGAATGGGAGAAAAAGGCTTTGTGGTTTAGGAGATATGGCCTTGCAAAGTTGGTACCCTAGCCATTTTGTTCCATAACTTAGAAAAATTCTAAGTTTCTAAGATTACCCCTTTTACAAGTTAACTCATTTTCTTTGGTTTTTCTTGATGAATGTTGATTCAAATCACACATTAACATCATTTTAGGGTTAAGGAAACCTTGGTTGACCAAAAATTCAAAAAGTCAAACTTGGGTTTGTGTACAGTTAACTTTTTCAGCAGATGAAACTTTGACTTTGTGATTCTTTGGTGAAATCAATCCTTAGGCATAATTAAACTTCATGGATGGCCTATAAGGGTATTGAAGAATTTCTGGACCCTCCCCCGAGGTTTGAGAACAAGGGTAGGTCAACAGTCAATGGTATGGTTGACTTTTTTCATCAGAAACCCTAATTTGTGATCAGATGCTTTTGAGTTCTTGTGGCTTATGACTTGAGCTTTTTGAGTCAATCAAATCTTGTAGACATGTCAATGTGATGTATTTGAGATCCTTTAAGTTCATCTTGAAGCTTCAAGTCATGTCTTGTTTCACAAGTTGGTTCAAGGGTTGAATTAGGTCAAAACCCTAATTCCTGATATTTTTGATAGATGGTCCTTCAAGGTGACTTTGCCATTGTGGATGGGCCCTTGAGATTATTTTGAGCTTATTGGACCATATATGGAGATATTGGCTCATGCCTAGATGAAAATTTTCATCTGGAGGCCATGGTCGACCAAAACTCTAATCTGGTGACACTGGCGATCCTGGGGCTCGGTCCTCTTGGAATGTTGCATAACTATGCATGATTTTTGATATGGGAGACCCCTTGATCCTTCATGGATGTTTGAGGGGTTAGACAAGTTGAAGATAAAGTCCTTTCTTGATTAATATTTTGCCTAAATGCTATGAAAGGGATGTAAACCCTAATCTTTGATTGTAGTGAATGCTCAACAATTCTTGAGGAGATTGGTGAGGCATGATGGTACATCCATATTATGATGATGATTCTCATAATGATGGGAAATCTTAGTGGTCAAAATTTGGGGTATGAAACCTATGGTCTTCTCTTGCAGGGATAAGTCTTGACTCATTTTCAATGTTGTGGAGTGATACATGCCAGCTCTATGCATCCTTTAAATGCTTCATGACAAATTTGAAAGTTTTGGATTTTGGACTTTGAATGTCATATGCCAAATGAAGGTGTTTTGGATTTGCAAGGCTGGTGGCTCAGAGATATTTGCTTCAATCTGATCCTTGAATATGAAAAGCCTTGGTAAGATGACAAAATTGGACAAAGAACTCGTGTGGCACAAGAAATGTGCAAAATCTGCCTAGTGTTGTCATGAAGACAGTTTGCAACAAGGCAACTTTGGAGATCCATAACTCCTAGCTCAAATGGAGTTTGTTGGTGTTCTTGGACAATTTGGAAAGCTAATGTATCCTACTTTAGTGTGATGTCCAACTTTGATTTTGAAACATCTTGCATTTGGTTGAAAAATGCCTCTACATTTTGAAAAAAGTAAGGTAGATTTTGACTTAGTGAAAATTTCACTAAGTGTTGGAAAAAGTGTGATTTTCATGTTTTTCTGATTTTGGTCAGTCTATAACTCAAAATCCATGAAGATTTGGAATTCCTTGTAGTTGAAGCAATTGAAGTATGTAATGAGAGCTTTCATTTGAGCTTTGAATGGGAGAAAAAGGCTTTGTGGTTTAGGAGATATGGCCTTGCAAAGTTGGTACCCTAGCCATTTTGTTCCTTAACTTAGAAAAATGCTAAGTTTCTAAGATTACCCCTTTTACAAGTTAACTCATTTTCTTTGGTTTTTCTTGATGAATGTTGATTCAAATCACACATTAACATCATTTTAGGGTTAAGGAAACCTTGGTTGACCAAAAATTCAAAAAGTCAAACTTGGGTTTGTGTACAGTTAACTTTTTCAGCAGATGAAACTTTGACTTTGTGATTCTTTGGTGAAATCAATCCTTAGGCATAATTAAACTTCATGGATGGCCTATAAGGGTATTTAAGAATGTCTGGACCCTCCTCCAAGGTTTGAGAACAAGGGTAGGTCAACAGTCAATGGTATGGTTGACTTTTTTCATCAGAAACCCTAATTTGTGATCAGATGCTTTTGAGTTCTTGTGGCTTATGACTTGAACTTTTTGAGTCAATCAAATCTTGTAGACATGTCAATGTGATGTATTTGAGATCCTTGAAGTTCATCTTGAAGCTTCAAGTCATGTCTTGTTTCACAAGTTGGTTCAAGGGTTGAATTAGGTCAAAACCCTAATTCCTGATATTTTTGATAGATGGTCCTTCAAGGTGACTTTGCCATTGTGGATGGGCCCTTGAGATTATTTTGAGCTTATTGGACCATATATGGAGATATTGGCTCATGCCTAGATGAAAATTTTCATCTGGAGGCCATGGTCGACCAAAACTCTAATCTGGTGACACTGGCGATCCTGGGGCTCGGTCCTCTTGGAATGTTGCATAACTATGCATGATTTTTGATATGGGAGACCCCTTGATCCTTCATGGATGTTTGAGGGTTTAGACAAGTTGAAGATAAAGTCCTTTCTTGATTAATATTTTGCCTAACTGCTATGAAAGGGATGTAAACCCTAATCTTTGATTGTAGTGAATGCTCAACAATTCTTGAGGAGATTGGTGAGGCATGATGGTACATCCATATTATGATGATGATTCTCATAATGATGGGAAATCTTAGTGGTCAAAATTTGGGGTATGAAACCTATGGTCTTCTCTTGCAGGGATAAGTCTTGACTCATTTTCAATGTTGTGGAGTGATACATGCCAGCTCTATGCATCCTTTAAATGCTTCATGACAAATTTGAAAGTTTTGGATTTTGGACTTTGAATGTCATATGCCAAATGAAGGTGTTTTGGATTTGCAAGGCTGGTGGCTCAGAGATATTTGCTTCAATCTGATCCTTGAATATGACAAGGCTTGGTAAGATGACAAAATTGGTCAAAGAACTCGTGTGGCACAAGAAATGTGCAAAATCTGCCTAGTGTTGTCATGAAGACAGTTTGCAACAAGGCAACTTTGGAGATCCATAACTCCTAGCTCAAATGGAGTTTGTTGGTGTTCTTGGACAATTTGGAAAGCTAATGTATCCTACTTTAGTGTGATGTCCAACTTTGATTTTGAAACATCTTGCATTTGGTTGAAAAATGCCTCTACATTTTGAAAAAAGTAAGGCAGATTTTGACTTAGTGAAAATTTCACTAAGTGTTGGAAAAAGTGTGATTTTCATGTTTTTCTGATTTTGGTCAGTCTATAACTCAAAATCCATGAAGATTTGGAATTCCTTGTAGTTGAAGCAATTGAAGTATGTAATGAGAGCTTTCATTTGAGCTTTGAATGGGAGAAAAAGGCTTTGTGGTTTAGGAGATATGGCCTTGCAAAGTTGGTACCCTAGCCATTTTGTTCCATAACTTAGAAAAATTCTAAGTTTCTAAGATTACCCCTTTTACAAGTTAACTCATTTTCTTTGGTTTTTCTTGATGAATGTTGATTCAAATCACACATTAACATCATTTTAGGGTTAAGGAAACCTTGGTTGACCAAAAATTCAAAAAGTCAAACTTGGGTTTGTGTACAGTTAACTTTTTCAGCAGATGAAACTTTGACTTTGTGATTCTTTGGTGAAATCAATCCTTAGGCATAATTAAACTTCATGGATGCCCTATAAGGGTATTGAAGAATTTCTGGACCCTCCCCCGAGGTTTGAGAACAAGGGTAGGTCAACAGTCAATGGTATGGTTGACTTTTTTCATCAGAAACCCTAATTTGTGATCAGATGCTTTTGAGTTCTTGTGGCTTATGACTTGAGCTTTTTGAGTCAATCAAATCTTGTAGACATGTCAATGTGATGTATTTGAGATCCTTGAAGTTCATCTTGAAGCTTCAAGTCATGTCTTGTTTCACAAGTTGGTTCAAGGGTTGAATTAGGTCAAAACCCTAATTCCTGATATTTTTGATAGATGGTCCTTCAAGGTGACTTTGCCATTGTGGATGGGCCCTTGAGATTATTTTGAGCTTATTGGACCATATATGGAGATATTGGCTCATGCCTAGATGAAAATTTTCATCTGGAGGCCATGGTCGACCAAAACTCTAATCTGGTGACACTGGCGATCCTGGGGCTCGGTCCTCTTGGAATGTTGCATAACTATGCATGATTTTTGATATGGGAGACCCCTTGATCCTTCATGGATGTTTGAGGGGTTAGACAAGTTGAAGATAAAGTCCTTTCTTGATTAATATTTTGCCTAAATGCTATGAAAGGGATGTAAACCCTAATCTTTGATTGTAGTGAATGCTCAACAATTCTTGAGGAGATTGGTGAGGCATGATGGTACATCCATATTATGATGATGATTCTCATAATGATGGGAAATCTTAGTGGTCAAAATTTGGGGTATGAAACCTATGGTCTTCTCTTGCAGGGATAAGTCTTGACTCATTTTCAATGTTGTGGAGTGATACATGCCAGCTCTATGCATCCTTTAAATGCTTCATGACAAATTTGAAAGTTTTGGATTTTGGACTTTGAATGTCATATGCCAAATGAAGGTGTTTTGGATTTGCAAGGCTGGTGGCTCAGAGATATTTGCTTCAATCTGATCCTTGAATATGAAAAGCCTTGGTAAGATGACAAAATTGGACAAAGAACTCGTGTGGCACAAGAAATGTGCAAAATCTGCCTAGTGTTGTCATGAAGACAGTTTGCAACAAGGCAACTTTGGAGATCCATAACTCCTAGCTCAAATGGAGTTTGTTGGTGTTCTTGGACAATTTGGAAAGCTAATGTATCCTACTTTAGTGTGATGTCCAACTTTGATTTTGAAACATCTTGCATTTGGTTGAAAAATGCCTCTACATTTTGAAAAAAGTAAGGTAGATTTTGACTTAGTGAAAATTTCACTAAGTGTTGGAAAAAGTGTGATTTTCATGTTTTTCTGATTTTGGTCAGTCTATAACTCAAAATCCATGAAGATTTGGAATTCCTTGTAGTTGAAGCAATTGAAGTATGTAATGAGAGCTTTCATTTGAGCTTTGAATGGGAGAAAAAGGCTTTGTGGTTTAGGAGATATGGTCTTGCAAAGTTGGTACCCTAGCCATTTTGTTCCTTAACTTAGAAAAATGCTAAGTTTCTAAGATTACCCCTTTTACAAGTTAACTCATTTTCTTTGGTTTTTCTTGATGAATGTTGATTCAAATCACACATTAACATCATTTTAGGGTTAAGGAAACCTTGGTTGACCAAAAATTCAAAAAGTCAAACTTGGGTTTGTGTACAGTTAACTTTTTCAGCAGATGAAACTTTGACTTTGTGATTCTTTGGTGAAATCAATCCTTAGGCATAATTAAACTTCATGGATGGCCTATAAGGGTATTTAAGAATGTCTGGACCCTCCTCCAAGGTTTGAGAACAAGGGTAGGTCAACAGTCAATGGTATGGTTGACTTTTTTCATCAGAAACCCTAATTTGTGATCAGATGCTTTTGAGTTCTTGTGGCTTATGACTTGAGCTTTTTGAGTCAATCAAATCTTGTAGACATGTCAATGTGATGTATTTGAGATCCTTGAAGTTCATCTTGAAGCTTCAAGTCATGTCTTGTTTCACAAGTTGGTTCAAGGGTTGAATTAGGTCAAAACCCTAATTCCTGATATTTTTGATAGATGGTCCTTCAAGGTGACTTTGCCATTGTGGATGGGCCCTTGAGATTATTTTGAGCTTATTGGACCATATATGGAGATATTGGCTCATGCCTAGATGAAAATTTTCATCTGGAGGCCATGGTCGACCAAAACTCTAATCTGGTGACACTGGCGATCCTGGGGCTCGGTCCTCTTGGAATGTTGCATAACTATGCATGATTTTTGATATGGGAGACCCCTTGATCCTTCATGGATGTTTGAGGGTTTAGACAAGTTGAAGATAAAGTCCTTTCTTGATTAATATTTTGCCTAACTGCTATGAAAGGGATGTAAACCCTAATCTTTGATTGTAGTGAATGCTCAACAATTCTTGAGGAGATTGGTGAGGCATGATGGTACATCCATATTATGATGATGATTCTCATAATGATGGGAAATCTTAGTGGTCAAAATTTGGGGTATGAAACCTATGGTCTTCTCTTGCAGGGATAAGTCTTGACTCATTTTCAATGTTGTGGAGTGATACATGCCAGCTCTATGCATCCTTTAAATGCTTCATGACAAATTTGAAAGTTTTGGATTTTGGACTTTGAATGTCATATGCCAAATGAAGGTGTTTTGGATTTGCAAGGCTGGTGGCTCAGAGATATTTGCTTCAATCTGATCCTTGAATATGACAAGGCTTGGTAAGATGACAAAATTGGTCAAAGAACTCGTGTGGCACAAGAAATGTGCAAAATCTGCCTAGTGTTGTCATGAAGACAGTTTGCAACAAGGCAACTTTGGAGATCCATAACTCCTAGCTCAAATGGAGTTTGTTGGTGTTCTTGGACAATTTGGAAAGCTAATGTATCCTACTTTAGTGTGATGTCCAACTTTGATTTTGAAACATCTTGCATTTGGTTGAAAAATGCCTCTACATTTTGAAAAAAGTAAGGCAGATTTTGACTTAGTGAAAATTTCACTAAGTGTTGGAAAAAGTGTGATTTTCATGTTTTTCTGATTTTGGTCAGTCTATAACTCAAAATCCATGAAGATTTGGAATTCCTTGTAGTTGAAGCAATTGAAGTATGTAATGAGAGCTTTCATTTGAGCTTTGAATGGGAGAAAAAGGCTTTGTGGTTTAGGAGATATGGCCTTGCAAAGTTGGTACCCTAGCCATTTTGTTCCATAACTTAGAAAAATTCTAAGTTTCTAAGATTACCCCTTTTACAAGTTAACTCATTTTCTTTGGTTTTTCTTGATGAATGTTGATTCAAATCACACATTAACATCATTTTAGGGTTAAGGAAACCTTGGTTGACCAAAAATTCAAAAAGTCAAACTTGGGTTTGTGTACAGTTAACTTTTTCAGCAGATGAAACTTTGACTTTGTGATTCTTTGGTGAAATCAATCCTTAGGCATAATTAAACTTCATGGATGGCCTATAAGGGTATTGAAGAATTTCTGGACCCTCCCCCGAGGTTTGAGAACAAGGGTAGGTCAACAGTCAATGGTATGGTTGACTTTTTTCATCAGAAACCCTAATTTGTGATCAGATGCTTTTGAGTTCTTGTGGCTTATGACTTGAGCTTTTTGAGTCAATCAAATCTTGTAGACATGTCAATGTGATGTATTTGAGATCCTTTAAGTTCATCTTGAAGCTTCAAGTCATGTCTTGTTTCACAAGTTGGTTCAAGGGTTGAATTAGGTCAAAACCCTAATTCCTGATATTTTTGATAGATGGTCCTTCAAGGTGACTTTGCCATTGTGGATGGGCCCTTGAGATTATTTTGAGCTTATTGGACCATATATGGAGATATTGGCTCATGCCTAGATGAAAATTTTCATCTGGAGGCCATGGTCGACCAAAACTCTAATCTGGTGACACTGGCGATCCTGGGGCTCGGTCCTCTTGGAATGTTGCATAACTATGCATGATTTTTGATATGGGAGACCCCTTGATCCTTCATGGATGTTTGAGGGGTTAGACAAGTTGAAGATAAAGTCCTTTCTTGATTAATATTTTGCCTAAATGCTATGAAAGGGATGTAAACCCTAATCTTTGATTGTAGTGAATGCTCAACAATTCTTGAGGAGATTGGTGAGGCATGATGGTACATCCATATTATGATGATGATTCTCATAATGATGGGAAATCTTAGTGGTCAAAATTTGGGGTATGAAACCTATGGTCTTCTCTTGCAGGGATAAGTCTTGACTCATTTTCAATGTTGTGGAGTGATACATGCCAGCTCTATGCATCCTTTAAATGCTTCATGACAAATTTGAAAGTTTTGGATTTTGGACTTTGAATGTCATATGCCAAATGAAGGTGTTTTGGATTTGCAAGGCTGGTGGCTCAGAGATATTTGCTTCAATCTGATCCTTGAATATGAAAAGCCTTGGTAAGATGACAAAATTGGACAAAGAACTCGTGTGGCACAAGAAATGTGCAAAATCTGCCTAGTGTTGTCATGAAGACAGTTTGCAACAAGGCAACTTTGGAGATCCATAACTCCTAGCTCAAATGGAGTTTGTTGGTGTTCTTGGACAATTTGGAAAGCTAATGTATCCTACTTTAGTGTGATGTCCAACTTTGATTTTGAAACATCTTGAATTTGGTTGAAAAATGCCTCTACATTTTGAAAAAAGTAAGGCAGATTTTGACTTAGTGAAAATTTCACTAAGTGTTGGAAAAAGTGTGATTTTCATGTTTTTCTGATTTTGGTCAGTCTATAACTCAAAATCCATGAAGATTTGGAATTCCTTGTAGTTGAAGCAATTGAAGTATGTAATGAGAGCTTTCATTTGAGCTTTGAATGGGAGAAAAAGGCTTTGTGGTTTAGGAGATATGGCCTTGCAAAGTTGGTACCCTAGCCATTTTGTTCCTTAACTTAGAAAAATGCTAAGTTTCTAAGATTACCCCTTTTACAAGTTAACTCATTTTCTTTGGTTTTTCTTGATGAATGTTGATTCAAATCACACATTAACATCATTTTAGGGTTAAGGAAACCTTGGTTGACCAAAAATTCAAAAAGTCAAACTTGGGTTTGTGTACAGTTAACTTTTTCAGCAGATGAAACTTTGACTTTGTGATTCTTTGGTGAAATCAATCCTTAGGCATAATTAAACTTCATGGATGGCCTATAAGGGTATTTAAGAATGTCTGGACCCTCCTCCAAGGTTTGAGAACAAGGGTAGGTCAACAGTCAATGGTATGGTTGACTTTTTTCATCAGAAACCCTAATTTGTGATCAGATGCTTTTGAGTTCTTGTGGCTTATGACTTGAGCTTTTTGAGTCAATCAAATCTTGTAGACATGTCAATGTGATGTATTTGAGATCCTTGAAGTTCATCTTGAAGCTTCAAGTCATGTCTTGTTTCACAAGTTGGTTCAAGGGTTGAATTAGGTCAAAACCCTAATTCCTGATTTTTTTGATAGATGGTCCTTCAAGGTGACTTTGCCATTGTGGATGGGCCCTTGAGCTTATTGGACCATATATGGAGATATTGGCTCATGCCTAGATGAAAATTTTCATCTGGATACCCTGGTCAACCAATACTCTAATCTGGTGACACTGGCGATCCTGGGGCTCGGTCCTCTTGGAATGTTGCATAACTATGCATGATTTTTGATATGGGAGACCCCTTGATCCTTCATGGATGTTTGAGGGGTTAGACAAGTTGAAGATAAAGTCCTTTCTTGATTAATATTTTGCCTAAATGCTATGAAAGGGATGTAAACCCTAATCTATGATTGTAGTGAATGCTCAACAATTCTTGAGGAGATTGATGAGGCATGATGGTACATCCATATTATGATAATGATTCTCATAATGATGGGAAATCTTAGTGGTCAAAATTTGGGGTATAAAACCTATGGTCTTCTCTTGCAGGGATAAGTCTTGACTCATTTTCAATGTTGTGGAGTGATACATGCCAGCTCTATGCATCCTTTAAATGCTTCATGACAAAATTGAAAGTTTTGGATTTTGAACTTTGAATGTCATATGCCAAATGAAGGTGTTTTGGATTTGCAAGGCTGGTGGCTCAGAGATATTTGCTTCAATCTGATCCTTGAATATGACAAGGCTTGGTAAGATGACAAAATTGGACAAAGAACTCGTGTGGCACAAGAAATGTGCAAAATCTGCCTAGTGTTGTCATGAAGACAGTTTGCAACAAGGCAACTTTGGAGATCCATAACTCCTAGCTCAAATGGAGTTTGTTGGTGTTCTTGGACAATTTGGAAAGCTAATGTATCCTACTTTAGTGTGATGTCCAACTTTGATTTTGAAACATCTTGCATTTGGTTGAAAAATACCTCTACATTTTGAAAAAAGTAAGGCAGATTTTGACTTAGTGAAAATTTCACTAAGTGTTAGAAAAAGTGTGATTTTCATGTTTTTCTGATTTTGGTCAGTCTATAACTCAAAATCCATGAAGATTTGGAATTCCTTGTAGTTGAAGCAATTGAAGTATGTAATGAGAGCTTTCATTTGAGCTTTGAATGGGAGAAAAAGGCTTTGTGGTTTAGGAGATATGGCCTTGCAAAGTTGGTACCCTAGCCATTTTGTTCCATAACTTAGAAAAACTCTAAGTTTCTAAGATTACCCCTTTTACAAGTTATCTCATTTTATTTGGTTTTTCTTGATGAATGTTGATTCAAATCACACATTAACATCATTTTAGGGTTAAGGAAACCTTGGTTGACCAAAAATTCAAAAAGTCAAACTTGGGTTTGTGTACAGTTAACTTTTTCAGCAGATGAAACTTTGACTTTGTGATTCTTTAGTGAAATCAATCCTTAGGCATAATTAAACTTCATGGATGGCCTATAAGGGTATTTAAGAATGTCTGGACCCTCCCCCAAGGTTTGAGAACAAGGGTAGGTCAACAGTCAATGGTATGGTTGACTTTTTTCATCATAAACCCTAATTTGTGATTAGATGCTTTTGAGTTCTTGTGGCTTATGACTTGAGCTTTTTGAGTCAATCAAATCTTGTAGACATGTCAATGTGATGTATTTGAGATCCTTGAAGTTCATCTTGAAGCTTCAAGTTATGTCTTGTTTCACAAGTTGGTTCAAGGGTTGAATTAGGTCAAAACCCTAATTCCTGATTTTTTTTATAGATGGTCCTTCAAGGTGACTTTGCCATTGTGGATGGGCCCTTGAGATTATTTTGAGCTTATTGGACCATATATGGAGATATTGGCTCATGCCTAGATGAAAATTTTCATCTGGAGGCCCTGGTCAACCAAAAATCTAATCTGGTGACACTGGCGATCCTGGGGCTCGGTCCTCTTGGAATGTTGCATAACTATGCATGATTTTTGATATGGGAGACCCCTTGATCCTTCATGGATGTTTGAGGGGTTAGACAAGTTGAAGATAAAGTCCTTTCTTGATTAATATTTTGCCTAAATGCTATGAAAGGGATGTAAACCCTAATCTTTGATTGTAGTGAATGCTCAACAATTCTTGAGGAGATTGGTGAGGCATGATGGTACATCCATATTATGATGATGATTCTCATAATGATGGGAAATCTTAGTGGTCAAAATTTGGGGTATGAAACCTATGGTCTTCCCTTGCAGGGATAAGTCTTGACTCATTTTAAATGTTGTGGAGTGATACATGCCAGCTCTATGCATCCTTTAAATGCTTCATGACAAATTTGAAAGTTTTGGATTTTGGACTTTGAATGTCATATGCCAAATGAAGGTGTTTTGGATTTGCAAGGCTGGTGGCTCAGAGATATTTGCTTCAATCTGATCCTTGAATATGACAAGGCTTGGTAAGATGACAAAATTGGAAAAAGAACTCGTGTGGCACAAGAAATGTGCAAAATCTGCCTAGTGTTGTCATGAAGACAGTTTGCAACAAGGCAACTTTGGAGATCCATAACTCCTAGCTCAAATGGAGTTTGTTGGTGTTCTTGGACAATTTGGAAAGCTAATGTATCCTACTTTAGTGTGATATCCAACTTTGATTTTGAAACATATTGCATTTGGTTGAAAAATGCCTCTACATTTTGAAAAAAGTAAGGCAGATTTTGACTTAGTGAAATTTCACTAAGTGTTGGAAAAAGTGTGATTTTCATGTTTTTCTGATTTTGGTCAGTCTATAACTCAAAATCCATGAAGATTTGGAATTCCTTGTAGTTGAAGCAATTGGAGTATGTAATGAGTGCTTTCATTTGAGCTTTGAATGGGAGAAAAAGGCTTTGTGGTTTAGGAGATATGGCCTTGCAAAGTTGGTACCCTAGCAATTTTGTTCCATAACTTAGAAAAATTCTAAGTTTCTAAGATTACCCCCTTTACAAGTTAACTCATTTTCTTTGGTTTTTCTTGATGAATGTTGATTCAAATCACACATTAACATCATTTTAGGGTTAAGGAAACCTTGGTTGACCAAAAATTCAAAAAGTCAAACTTGGGTTTGTGTACAGTTAACTTTTTCAGCAGATGAAACTTTGACTTTGTGATTCTTTGGTGAAATCAATCCTTAGGCATAATTAAACTTCATGGATGGCCTATAAGGGTATTTAAGAATGTCTGGACCCTCCCCCAAGGTTTGAGAACAAGGGTAGGTCAACAGTCAATGGTGTGGTTGACTTTTTTAATCAGAAACCCTAATTTGTGATCAGATGCTTTTGAGTTCTTGTGGCTTATGACTTGAGCTTTTTGAGTCAATCAAATCTTGTAGACATGTCAATGTGATGTATTTGAGATCCTTGAAGTTCATCTTGAAGCTTCAAGTCATGTCTTGTTTCACAAGTTGGTTCAAGGGTTGAATTAGGTCAAAACCCTAATTCCTGATTTTTTTGATAGATGGTCCTTCAAGGTGACTTTGCCATTGCGGATGGGCCATTGAGATTATTTTGAGCTTATTGGACCATATATGGAGATATTGGCTCATGCCTAGATGAAAATTTTCATCTGGAGGCCCTGGTCGACCAAAACTCTAATCTGGTGACACTAGCGATCCTGGGGCTCGGTCCTCTTGGAATGTTGCATAACTATGCATGATTTTTGATATGGGAGACCCCTTGATCCTTCATGGATGTTTGAGGGGTTAGACAAGTTGAAGATAAAGTCCTTTCTTGATTAATATTTTGCCTAAATGCTATGAAAGGGATGTAAACCCTAATCTTTGATTGTAGTGAATGCTCAACAATTCTTGAGGAGATTGGTGAGGCATGATGGTACATCCATATTATGATGATGATTCTCATAATGATGGGAAATCTTAGTGGTCAAAATTTGGGGTATGAAACCTATGGTCTTCTCTTGCAGGGATAAGTCTTGACTCATTTTCAATGTTGTGGAGTGATACATGCCAGCTCTATGCATCCTTTAAATGCTTCATGACAAATTTGAAAGTTTTGGATTTTGGACTTTGAATGTCATATGCCAAATGAAGGTGTTTTGGATTTGCAAGGCTGGTGGCTCAGAGATATTTCCTTCAATCTGATCCTTGAATATGACAAGGCTTGGTAAGATGACAAAATTGGACAAAGAACTCGTGTGGCACAAGAAATGTGCAAAATCTGCCTAGTGTTGTCATGAAGACAGTTTGCAACAAGGTAACTTTGGAGATCCATAACTCCTAGCTCAAATGGAGTTTGTTGGTGTTCTTGGACAATTTGGAAAGCTAATGTATCCTACTTTAGTGTGATGTCCAACTTTGATTTTGAAACATCTTACATTTGGTTGAAAAATGCCTCTACATTTTGAAAAAAGTAAGCTAGATTTTGACTTAGTGAAAATTTCACTAAGTGTTGGAAAAAGTGTGATTTTCATGTTTTTCTGATTTTGGTCAGTCTATAACTCAAAATCCATGAAGATTTGGAATTCCTTGTAGTTGAAGCAATTGGAGTATGTAATGAGAGCTTTCATTTGAGCTTTGAATGGGAGAAAAAGGCTTTGTGGTTTAGGAGATATGGCCTTGCAAAGTTGGTACCCTAGCCATTTTGTTCCATAACTTAGAAAAATTCTAAGTTTCTAAGATTACCCCTTTTACAAGTTAACTCATTTTCTTTGATTTTTCTTGATGAATGTTGATTCAAATCACACATTAACATTATTTTAGGGTTAAGGAAACCTTGGTTGACCAAAAATTCAAAAAGTCAAACTTGGGTTTGTGTACAGTTAACTTTTTCAGCAGATGAAACTTTGACTTTGTGATTCTTTGGTGAAATCAATCCTTAGGCATAATTAAACTTCATGGATGCCCTATAAGGGTATTTAAGAATGTCTGGACCCTCCCCCAAGGTTTGAGAACAAGGGTAGGTCAACAGTCAATGGTATGGTTGACTTTTTTCATCAGAAACCCTAATTTGTGATCAGATGCTTTTGAGTTCTTGTGGCTTATGACTTGAGCTTTTTGAGTCAATCAAATCTTGTTGACATGTCAATGTGATGTATTTGAGATCCTTGAAGTTCATCTTGAAGCTTCAAGTCATGTCTTGTTTCACAAGTTGGTTCAAGGGTTGAATTAGGTCAAAACACTAATTCCTGATTTTTTTTATAGATGGTCCTTCAAGGTGGCTTTGCCATTGTGGATGGGCCCTTGAGATTATTTTGAGCTTATTGGACCATGTATGGAGATATTGGCTCATGCCTAGATGAAAATTTTCATCTGGAGGCCCTGGTCGACCAAAACTCTAATCTGGTGACACTGGCGATCCTGGGGCTCGGTCCTCTTGGGATGTTGCATACCTATGCATGATTTTTGATATGGGAGACCCCTTGATCCTTCATGGATGTTTGAGGGGTTAGACAAGTTGAAGATAAAGTCCTTTCTTGATTAATAGTTTCCCTAAATGCTATGAAAGGGATGTAAACCCTAATCTTTGATTGTAGTGAATGCTCAACAATTCTTGAGGAGATTGGTGAGGCATGATGGTAAATCCATATTATGATGATGATTCTCATAATGATGGGAAATCTTAGTGGTCAAAATTTGGGGTATGAAACCTATGGTCTTCTCTTGCAGGGATAAGTCTTGACTCATTTTCAATGTTGTGGAGTGATACATGCCAGCTCTATGCATCCTTTAAATGCTTCATGACAAATTTGAAAGTTTTGGATTTTGGACTTTGAATGTCATATGCCAAATGAAGGTGTTTTGGATTTGCAAGGCTGGTGGCTCAGAGATATTTGCTTCAATCTGATCCTTGAATATGAAAAGGCTTGGTAAGATGACAAAATTGGACAAAGAACTCATGTGGCACAAGAAATGTGCAAAATCTGCCTAGTGTTGTCATGAAGACAGTTTGCAACAAGGCAACTTTGGAGATCCATAACTCCTAGCTCAAATGGAGTTTGTTGGTGTTCTTGGACAATTTGGAAAGCTAATGTATCCTACTTTAGTGTGATATCCAACTTTGATTTTGAAACATCTTGCATTTGGTTGAAAAATGCCTCTACATTTTGAAAAAAGTAAGGTACATTTTGACTTAGTGAAAATTTCACTAAGTGTTGGAAAAAGTGTGATTTTCATGTTTTTCTGATTTTGGTCAGTCTATAACTCAAAATCCATGAAGATTTGGAATTCCTTGTAGTTAAAGCAATTGGAGTATGTAATGAGAGCTTTCATTTGAGCTTTGAATGGGAGAAAAAGGCTTTGTGGTTTAGGAGATATGGCCTTGCAAAGTTGGTACCCTAGCCCTTTTGTTCCATAACTTAGAAAAATTCTAAGTTTCTAAGATTACCCCTTTTACTAGTTAACTCATTTTCTTTGGTTTTTCTTGATGAATGTTGATTCAAATCACACATTAACATCATTTTAGGGTTAAGGAAACCTTGGTTGACCAAAAATTCAAAAAGTCAAACTTGGGTTTGTGTACAGTTAACTTTTTCAGCAGATGAAACTTTGACTTTGTGATTCTTTGGTGAAATCAATCCTTAGGCATAATTAAACTTCATGGATAGCCTATAAGGGTATTTAAGAATGTCTGGACCCTCCCCCAAGGTTTGAGAACAAGGGTAGGTCAACAGTCAATGGTAGGGTTGACTTTTTTTATCAAAAACCCTAATACGTAACCAGATGGTTCTGAGCTCTTGTGGCTTATGAATCAAGCTATTTGGGTTAACCAAATCTTTTGGACATGTAAAAATGATGTATTTGAGGTCTTTGAAGTTCATCTTGAAGCTTCAAGTCATGTCTTGCTTTACAAGTTAGCTCAAGGGTTGAATTAGGTCAAAACCCTAATTCCTTATTTCTTGATAGATGGTCCCTCAAGGTGACTTTGCCATTGTGGATGGACTCTTGAGATTATTTTGAGCTTATTGAACCATACCTTGAAGTATTGGCTCATGCCCAGATGGAAATTTTCATCTGGAGGCCCTGGTCGACCAAAACCCTAATTTGGTGACACTGGCGATCCTGGGGCTTGATCCTTTTGGAATGTTGCATTACTATGCATGATTCTTGGTATGGGAGACCCCTTGATCCTTCATGGATGTTTGAGGGGTTAGACAAGTTGAAGATCAAGTCCTTTCTTGATCTATCCTTTGTCTAAATGCTCTGAGAGGGGTTAAAACCCTAATCTTTGATTGTAGTGAAGGCTCAACTATCCTTGAGGGGATTGATGAGGCATGATGGTGCATCCATATTATGGTGATGATTCTCATAATGATGGGAATTCTTATTGGTCAAAATTTGGGGTATGATGTTATCCTTAAACAAATATTTGTCGTCCATTTAATGAATCTTAACACTCGAGACACTACCATTAGTGATTCTCGTGAAACCTAAAATCCTCATTATAAAAGCATTCGGAATATTAAATATTGATAATGAAATATTTGACATGAAAACTTTAAAACTTAAAAAAAAAAAATTTGCGAAAGTTCTCAATGATAAATTGGAAGAGCAGAAAATTATTTGGGTTCAAGGTTTGTGTTCTTAAATAATCATATAACTAAATATTTATTTTATTCATCTAACATTTTTTGTTTTATATTAGAAACTAATCAATGCAAAAGACATACAGAATATATTGCACCTACTATTTATTTCTCAAGATCAATGAAACGAGGATCCCCAACATTTGCTCTTCCCCAAGATAATTAGCATTTATTCTTCACCAACAGCGATGACGATGAAGAACAAATATAATATTTTGTGTAAACAATGTTGTATATAAACAAATTAATTTATTAATATTTTGTGTAAGCAATGTAATGAGTATTTTAATAATAATAATAATATATCTTTCCCATTAGTTTAGTTCATAAACCGAGAGGTATATGGCGCTAGTTTTGAAAAATATAAAAAATTTATTGTTGGGGATCGAACCCATGACCATTTCAACTAACCCCTCAATTATTCTTAAATCGAGGGATAAAGTGGCAGCTTTTCACGACGTCCTTCGTTACCTTGTGTAGCACACAAAATTTGCCCTACATTTTTCTAGCTTATGTTTCTTTCTCATTTGCATCTCATTTAGGTCATAGTTCATAATCGTTACTTTGCATTGGCCTCTTAAGACATGGGATCAAAAAGGTTTTCTTTATTAGTGTTTGCCCTATTCATGGGTGATTCAGCAGGTCATCAGTGTATATCAAGAGCCTAGGGTTTTCCTATTTCAGAGGATTCATCAGAGGCGTTAGGTCAGGTTTTCTTGGGTGTGAATCAGGGTTTGGTTCCTTCTCTGTTCGGGACATTTATTTCATCAGTGTGCACTCAAGGTGAATCAAGGTTCCTCATTCATGGTTGAATCGTTGGACAGTCGTCAACTGAAAATCATTGGTTAGAATGACACGTGTTCAAGTCAACTGGGTTTATTGATTGAAGATGGGGGAGCCATTAAGGATACGAGTTTGTTTGGATCTAAAGCTTGATGTGGATTGAATGTGTTAAGATTGATCATGTGACTTACTTGGAAATTGAGATACCATCCGCTTCATAAACAATTAAGCCAATTTCTAAACCTTTTTACCTTGTCCACTTTTTTTAATTTTTATCCAATTTTCAATCAATCCATTTTTATTCTAAACCATATTCAAATTATCCATTTGTTTAAACCACTTTTCTAATATCAATTAAACCAACTTGAAATTCAAAGCTTGTATCCATTTTAATAAAAGTACATTCGCACGTGTCACTTTTTCCACCCACCTAATCCTAATACAAGGCCATATAGTCTATTACAGTAAAACAAGAAAAATAGAAGAAACAAGTTTGTCTAGTATCAAGCACATGCTTGTGGACCCAAGAGGAGATTTCACAGAAAATATTGCAGTAGCACAATTCCATATTGGTTACCCAAACTGGTCCCACGGCAGACATTCTTAACAGGAAAAATGCAGAAAAAGGTTCATAGCAGAAAAAGCTCACATCAACATTACTTAGCAAAATACATTAGCAGTGAAAAGTGCCATGACAAGGACAGAAACGTCTTTAACGGAAAGCAAGAAAATTCAGAAAATAAATTATCCGAAGAAAAAGACTGTTACACAAAGCTTCATCGCATAACAGATATTGGAAAAACGAGATCAACCACAACAAACTGTAACATATTTCTAACAGAATTTTGTGTCTAAAACCAAAACTACCCCCCAAATCTCTTATAAATTGAGCTGCAATCGAGAGCCTCTGGCTTCGGAAAAAAAATCTTCCAATTGAATCAGGGATGAGTTCCAATATTCTTCTTCCATCACCTTGAATTCTTGGATCATTCTTCATTCTCTCGATCCACTCCTCTGCACATCTCAGCTTCAATCCCTTCATCTTCATCAATTCTTTTGCATCGACCGAGAGCAATTCTCCTTCTAAAGCTTCTCCATCACTGCGTATTCATCAATTCTTCAAATATACACAAAAAAAATCAACAGAACTTCACTCACGGTCTTCAATTCTCAACCTCTAATTTCTGCATCATCACTATCATTGTTCTCAATCCATAACCTGTAGAAATTATAGCAACATTCTTCATCATTTGCAATCTGCAACGAGAATTAATAAAAAAGTAGAAGAAGAGGTTTTAACGACATCGATTCACAATTCAAAGCAATACATAGAAGATTGAAGAAGTAGATCGAGAAATCAAAGAAGAGAATCAAGAATTCAACGAATGATCAGTTACAACAGCAGGCAGAAGAAGGAAGAGCAACATTACCTCTGGTTTTTATTCATCTTCGTCGATTAGACACTTGACTTGTCTCTTGCTCGCTTTTCTTTTGTGATTGCTTCGTGTCTACTTGTCGATTACTCCTGTATTCACATGCTCCCTTAAGGCTCCTAGTCCGACTTAATTTCTGATTAAGCTCGGAGTAGGATAGACATTAGGCTCTCAATCCAAACATGACAACATTAGGTTAGACTTCCCTCTTGATCCTGACCTTAGGGCCACTTTTGCATGATAATATTAGGAACAAATTAGTCTCCCTTTAGACTTTTACCTTTCTTCACCTTTTGAGTCTCTCTTTTTCATCTCAAAACAAAAAGCAAAAACATCTAATAAAGGATTAACATGTATTGCACATGAGCCTTGCATGTGGGAAATGGAAGAAGAAGGGTTTCCCTTCGTCTTTCTAGAGTGTTTAGCATACGTCCTGTTAGGACGACCATGCGACGCATTCGATCCTACGTGAAAGACTTAAATGCAATATGCGTTATACACACCAATAATCAAAATAATTCTTTCTAAAATACAAAAACAAACAAATTATCTTCTCATCTCCTTCATTCTATTCCTTAAGGACTCGTCATGTTCGTTCTACTACAAACAGGTAACGCCTAAGTCTCCATATAGCGAGCTGCAACACCTAACTACTGGGACGCGCACTCTGACGTTTCCATTAAAAAACACAAACAAAGCAACCCTTGTTGAGTTGAACTACGACTGCTCTGACTTCCTCTTTCTCGTCCGATTGAGGATACGTAGGCACAAGACGGTGATGTCTTGGCGAGCAACCTTCCCCCGTAGTCTGTCGAACTACGTTGACTCTGACTTTCCCATTGCACTGAGGGAATACGTAGGCCTAGGACAACGATAATGTCCTATCGAGTCACTTATTTCTTTTTTTCCCTTCTCCTTTCTATCTTTCATTTCCAGTTCTCCAGTTAGCAGTTGATTTCCAGTTCCTTACACCCTTTGATCGAAACAGCAAGCGTGGATCCCATCGGGTAAGATGGACGCGTGGGGGTGATAATACCTTCCCTTCGTGTAACCAACTCCTGAACCCTGTTCTCTTGGTTGCAAGACCGTGCTCTTTCCTTCCCTCAGGTTTACACAGTGTTTCCTTTCCCTCTCATGGGATAAATACACATTGCTGGCGACTCTGTTTCTGCGCCACTTTCGCGTTTGTACCTGGATGAAAATCCCGGGAGCGACACCTTGCCTCTTTAACTGAGGTTCAATCAACTTTACGTCCGAGGTTTCATGTGTTTTTCGTAGTAGTGTATGTTTGAGTAGTTTTTTAGTAGAGTCTGAGACATGAAGACCGTCATACCAAAGGATCTCATGTGAATCTTGTAAGTGTCAATTAAAACGAGAATGACACTTTTTTTTTGTAATTTCTGTTTTCAAAAGAAAATATGTTTGTTACGAAAGTAGAAATAGAGATACTGTTTACTCACCGAAATGGTGAAAATGGTATCCGAGGTAGAATTTCGAATGATAGGTTCTAATATTTATGAAAAAAAAATCAAAATTGATCGAGAGATTACATAAGTTTTTGTTTTGCAATTTGTGTTTAAAAAAAAAGAAGACTTATTATGAAAGTAAGAGCGTTGATATACGTTAATACGTTAAAAAGGTGTAAATGGTATCCGACTTAGGAACTCAAACTTTTTATTTAGAATTTACTTATAATTTGTAAAAAGATGTTCAAACGTAAAATGTATACATCTAAAGTCGATACTTTGCAGGTTTATAGTCCGGTAACGCGCTGACGAAAGTAGGTGTTACCACTAATTTAATATTTTCTACAAAAACACAATGTTCGTTATGATTAAGTGGTGTTTCGTATGAGTAAATTCGGTAGATAGAAATCATTATTTTGGCCTCTTGTTTTAATATTGAGTAATATACATTTATTTTTCCTTTTTTCTAACAAAATGGTAGTTTTCACATAGTCTTAGATACACATGGAAGAAATAGATAACGGTACTTGTTATTTGGTCTCTATTGATACGATAACTCTTTATACTACTCAATACAGTTATATACTTGCGTCTATCAAGTTTTTGGTGCCGTTGTCGGGGACCAATTTTACATTATCGTAATTATGTTGTTTTGCCATTTAGACTAAGGCAATTTTCTGTTTTAATTAATTTTTCTCACTTTTAGTTGTATGCAAAGAACTAAAAACTCATAGAATCTCGCCCAGTCGACTGACAAAATCAAACAGCTGAAGAAAGCATTCTTAGCCATATACTTTCCTTCAAGTAAGACTGCACAACTTAGGAACCAGGTTACCTGCTTTAGACAGAGGGATGGAAAATCCTTATTCTAAGCATGAGAGAGATTTAAGGATTTGATGCAAGCAAGCCAACATTATGAACAAGAAAAGTGGATCATAACTAGAACCTTCTACATTGGTCTTCTATACAACATGAGAATTGCCTTAGATGCTGCTACAGTAGAGGCTGTAATGAATAAGCTCTTCAACAAATCCTATGCACTTATCGAAGACATGGTTCAAAACCATTATCAAGGGAAGTGAACACACCCTCATTGAAAAGATCTCACACAAAGGTGTACTTTATGAAGTCAACACCTATGATCATGTGAACACGGAGGTGGATGCTCTAACCCAGAAGATCAATAACTTAAGCATCACACATGTTAATATTGTAGGTGCTAAAAATCTAAATAGTAAAATTTGTGGAATGCCCAATCATATTTGTAACACCCTGATCCCTGACTCGACATTTAAACAAAATAGTTTGAATAAAATAAAATGTTATAGTGTCACCAAAACGTAAAACTTAAAAAAAACAAATAGTCATGCGAATACGCTGCGGAAATTAAACAAAGTCCAACATAAAGTCTCGACAACAACTCCAACAAAATAAAACAAAACATTACACAATGAAGGAAGACATCTCATCCCCAGTTCTACATATCAAAGCAACTCCTCTAAGACATAATGATAAAATCTAAAGGGGGCATAGATATCATCCCTACTGAGCAGCTACTCATGTACCTGATTTTCTATACTCCCGAGGAGCACAGGCCCCACAACAACAAACATGGGTGAGAATACATTTATAATTATTAACGGTGAAAAACAACAAGACAGGACAGTAATCACGAATATAACAGTATTCTCAATCACACTTAAAACACAATAAAATAGACCATAATACAAATGTGATGCAATGCACCCATCTCCATCTCATATGCATGTGGTATCGAAATCATTGGGATCAGAGGTATGTTATTGATATTCCCATGTCTCTGGTTGCTCTCTGAATTGTGTCCCTCTCTGAACATGAAACTGCCATAGTCCCTCTCTGAACCAGACCATCACTGGACCGAAGTCTTACATATCTCTGAAATATATGAATGCATGATCACAAACAACACACCATGCAACATCAATATCATCTCAAAATCATAACAAACACAAGTCTCAGTCATTCACAAAAGCTCTCGAACCTACAATTTGCCATACTCGGCCATCGTTGTAATTCCTCTCTGAATTAATAACTCAAAAGCTCCATAAAATGTATGAAACTCAGAAAACGCCAACAATGTCTGAAATATCAAAATAGTCAAAAACGCCCGAAATCGGGAATCTTCGCCGGAATATGTCTTAAAAACTCATCAATAGAGTAATTCACTATTATTGCTTATATCAGACCATCAATAAGGTAATAACCCTTAATACCAAGGCATACCAACACAACTCTGAAACATATCAGAGTTACTTAAATAATAACTATGATAACTCCAAGGCGATGAATCCCTCTATCAAACTTATCAACATAACTCTAAAACTTATCAGAGTTGCTCGAAGGAAAAATCTAAAACATATCAAACTACCAATTACATTCTCACAACTCTAAACAACTCAAGACTACTCAATAACAACTCTAAACTCATAAAACAACCCAAAAATCGTGTTCCTACTAGTCACACATCATATTCAAATAATTATTTAAAATATCAAATAGAGTTGTAATCGAGAAAATGAATATGTTCTAGAAAGAATGGAAAAACTATTTTAAGAATATGATTTTTATTTTAAGACTTAATACACCAATCGGTTTAGTTTAATCAATCAACATGAATGGGTTCTCGCATCGGGCGAAATGTTTTCACTGACTTCAAAATGGTGCCAAAACTTGTATACTTATGAAAAAATTATGAAAATTTCCAGTTGAAAATATCATTAAACCCTCTTTCTAACACAACTGACGGAATCCCAAAAGGACTTACGATACTAAAGTTATGCTTGAAATATGATGACCAACGCATGACTAAAATTGACAAAGTCTATGGTATAAAAACCAACAAACTGCTACTGTTGTAGAGGTGTAGATGAAGAGTAGTAAATAAGTTGATAAGATTACACACTGATAGATAAGACTACACACTGCATGCCCTTGGGACTTGATACACTAGTATGGAATGCATGCAAGCCTATAATCACTAGCTGGTATTTTGCTGCATGCATGTAGAACAATTTTGTTGTATGTATATGCTCGCCATTTGAAATGACGAGTTGCTTTGTGTCACGAATCTGGTCGCCATTTCAGTGGACGAGCACACACTAACCTAAGACATGTTCGTCCTTTGCATGGGCAAGCACACACATGGATTTTTTTTACCAGCATTTGAATTTTATACGTGTGAGTTTATATATATATATATCTATGTGTGTGTGTGTGTGTGTGTGTGTGTTCTACTATCTGAAGGTGCGAGAAGGACACAAGAAAGGGGGTTTGAATTGTGTCTTTACTCTTTTAAAATATTTTCGCCTCTTAATGTGCTAAGAGAATATCAGAGTTGCGTTGAGAGACTCTGACTTTCGACACGTCATTCAGATTGTGCGATGCATAAAGCATAAGCGACAAGGAGAATCTGAATAGCGATGCTTGAATCATACTTGCAATTGCGGAAGCTTATCAGAGTTGAGTTGCAAGGTTCTGACTTGCTTATGTAAGGTTCTGATAATCGATACAGAAACATAAACAATAAATCAAAGCATAACAAGAGTAAAGAACACACGATATATCCTTGTTCACCTGAGCAACTCTCAAGCTAATCCAGTCCACCCTTCCGAGGTGATTTCTCCTTGAACACAAGGACTTAATCCACTATAACCAAATCCGATTACAGATGCACGGGCTAACGCCGGTGACTAACAACCTGCACAACCGCAGCTGTGAATAACCCACAATGAACTGTTCAGGGATCCAAGTTAATGTATATAACGAACATTGACCCAATAGGTTCCAATCTCGCAAGATCTACTATCAGGATTTTACAACTAAACATTCAGGGATCCGAGTTAACGGAAATAACATTTACTGACCATTCTTCCAGGATTTTCAATGAGCTCCATCAGTGATCTCACAAGAGTCTAACCCAACATTGGTCCTCTTTGAGATATGACTATCATTGACCATATTCCAGGATTTCCACACTGATACCAAGTCAATGTCTTCTCAAGTCTCTGATCACACTGATCACTTGAGGAATCCTAATTCACGTAGAATTAGTTTGTTGGAGGTTACAGGAATGCTTCTTAACAAGCAGATTTCTCCTAAGTTTAAGTACAAATGAACACACAGTGTTCTAGCAAGATATGAGAAACAACTCCTTGCAAACTACATGATTCTAACAATATGTACATGGTTTGACAGTTGAATAACATCTTGAGAATTCTTCATCTTCTTTGTTGAGCAAGCTTCGAGCAACAACTCCCTTGCTTTTGATCTTTGATTTCAAAGATGATGTAGTTGGTTGATAACTTGACTGATTTGTAATGTTGTCTTGTTCATCAACAGCTTCTGTACCAATGAATTATTGTTGTGTTGAATGATGATCTTTGAGCTTCAACAACAATGGTCTTGTTTCTATTTTAACAACATCATCTGTGTTTGACGATGATGATCTTGATCGTAGAAACGACTTTGATGCGCAACATCACGACACTTAGAAGCATTCCATTCTTTCCTTTAAATAGTCGAGTAATAAAATAGAGCAGTTGGCTATTTGAAAAGATTCGTTAAGCAATGATAAAAGTTGTACTGCCATATATTCTTTTTACTGAAGAAGAAGTGACGGGATAGGTCTTTTTAGTACGGTGTACAGTCATTGCTAACGGTAACATTTGTCTTCAAATCTTCAGAGGCTTCTGATGGTAATTAATTGAAGCATGAGTAGAGACTTTATAACTGGGTCTTCTGAATCTTCAAGTCTTCAGTCTTCAGAACTTGTCCATTTGGAATCTGTCTTCAGAGCTTCAGCACTTGTCTAGAAACCCGTTATCTTCACTGCTTCAAGTCTTTAGAGTCTTCAAAACTTTTCCATTAAGAATCTATCTTCAGAGTCTTCAAAACTTATCCATTAGGAATCTGTCTTCAGCACTTGACTTTTAGAACCAAAATCTGCAGAACTCATAAGTCTTCAGAATCTTTCTGCACTTGGTCTTCAGAGCCTTCAGCCTTCAGAACTTCAAGTCATCAGAATCTTCAGCACTTCGGTTCTCCAGAAGATTATCTCTTCAAAAGCTTCGCTATCTTCAGAATCATTATCACTTTCAGAAAAACATCCACAAGAGCATTGCAACAGCAATATCGGCATCCTTGGATCTTTCTGATTATGATCAGATACAGAAGCATACTTGCTTCTTGCGACTTGTGTTGCACATAGTAACTCGCATATGAACATTCACGCACATCTTGCTGGTGTTTGTTGGATCTGATATCTTCTATGATTATGATCTGCACACAACACACATTAGAACATAAAATAGTTCTTTCACAAATACTCATTGTTATCATCAAAACATAGAGATGACTTGCAGAGACAACTCTTGCTCTAACAATCTCCCTCTTTTTTATGATGACAAAACCATGTATTTTGATTGAACATTTTATACAAGGTAATCACCAAACATAACATATTCAGAGTCTGGAACAACAGCTCCCCCTGAATGTGTTAACCCCAAAATTTTATCTGTGATCATCTAGAATCTTATATGATCCAAAGACTCATAAAATAACAATTTGAGTTCTCAGAACATAGAATAGAAAAGGACTACTTCCCTATCTGTCTTGAGGAGACAAAAGTCTTCAGCATCTGGACTTCGTTCATCAGAACCTCAGTGTTCAGATCTTTATAACTTAGTTCCTTTGGACGTCGTATCAGAGCTCATAATCTTCAGAGTCTTCTGAAGCAATTTCTACTTTTCAACAGAACCATTTTAGCACTGAGAAAGAACAGTTCTCTTCTAATAACTTAGCCACGCTATTTATCAGAAATAGACACTGTCTTAAGAAACTCCCCCTGAGTTTCAGACTTGGTGAAGATTATTGATTTTAACATTTGAATCTTTAGGGTAGTCTCCCCTTGATTGTTATACGCCGGATATTGGGATCTTCATAATCATAATTCAGATATACAAATTTCGATCACAAATTAAGATCATGACTTTTCAGAGTTTGAATAGACAACAAGCCTTCATCTCAGAACCATGTTTCTATCATAACTCGTTGGAGGATCATAGCTTGATTCTTAATCTGATTGAGGGATATTTTAGTGATCAATCGAAGCTTGATTCAGAATCTGATACCAATGTAATCTTGATTCTTAGTCTGATACTAATTGAATGATATTTTCATAACATGCTGAGTTTGATACCAATGAAGGTATTTGAGAATAGTTCACAGCATAACTAAGTCTGATACCAATTGTTAAACCTAGTCTGATACCAATTCATTTTCTTCTGATTTGAATTATTTGTTTATCAGAACTTCTTCTTCTTAGATCTTCTATCCAGTTCTTCATACAGTATTCGACTTCTGATTTGCTCAGTTTTTCTGAAAAGCATCTCTGATTGTAGACTTTGTCTTAACAGCTTTCAGGAAGATTTCTTCTTCTGATTCTTATGTTCTGAATATCATATTCTCAGACAGTTTACTGCTTCTGAACAAGACGATACCAAAATCACGATAACTTTGACTTTCAGAAAGTTCTCAACTTCTGAACAGTACTGGGTCAATCTGATTCTGAACATATGTTCACGAAGTGTACAACTTCGATAGTATGAGCAAACATGTCATAAGAACTATCAACAAAGTTCTTCTTTTAATTTAACTTGTTCTAAGAATGCCTAGTGAACTTGTTCAGAGTTCCTCGGTTAAACATTAAACATCAAACGTTAGTGGTAAACGTATTTTATATCATTTGATTTGTTTGTTTGAGTGTTGCATTCTTATCAAAATCATATTTCCATTTCTCCCCCTTTTTGACATCATCAAAAAGTTAGGGCATTTAAGCACTTTAAATGTGATCAATATGATAATGAACAATCTACCAGAATTAGTAATAATAATATATGTAAGCCATTCAGGAATAGAACTAAGGAAATTTCATTGATTGGTTGATTTTAGAGATATACAGCAAGCAGATAGAAAAATAGAAACATCAACACCAAAACTTAGTTCTAAACAACAAAACATGGCAAGGACTAGTAAGACACCTATAGTTGAGATTTTAATCCTCAAGGTCTTCAATATTGTCTACTCTAGCGCATCTTGTTTCAGTCACTGAAGGTTCTGGTCCAAGTCTGCTTATCAACCCCTAGAACTTTTCTTTCAACATTATCTCACATAATATCCTTCCGTAAGGAACGTATGAATGCATCAGAGTTTTTGAAACTTTAATAGAGAGTTTCAGGCGGTAGAAAATAGTTTTGGGAAGCTTGATCCTAAAGTGATACGTCAGGAGGAAGACAAAGACTCTGTCATCATGGGACAAAGTGCTTCTTGCAGTTGTACGAGGACGAAGGTTGGTTAGAGAGAATCTGAACCATTTTCTGGGAGAAGGAAGAAGCTTCTCAGGGTTGTTTGGTTCATAAGGAACCGAATCATCAAACAAGATCTTGCATCTTTCTACCATGCCCAAGTCAGATTGATAGTCATCAATGATGACTCCAGACGAGACACATTTTGTGATTTTCTCTAATGAGGAAATAGAGATAACAATTGGGAGGTGATAAACCTCTGACCAGATGGTATTTCCGTTATTACTAACCCTGGCATATTTCCAGAATTCCTTAACAAGAGTCGGATAGACAGGACTGTTTACTAACGAGTAGTAACCATGCCAAGACTGGATCTGCATGCTTTTTACAATTTCCAGACCATCGTGTTTGAGTCGGGCTAGGTTTGGTCGTTTTTCAGAGATGGCTTCTAGAGTTTCCATGTTTCCAGAAAAAGTTGGACCTGACATAGTTGCAATTCAAATAAGGATTTAGGAAGATGACTCCCTAAACAAAACTCATTCGGCCTTCTGTCCTTGTGTAGCTCAGCTGATTTTTTTTTGGCATTCAAACCGAACTCAAAGTAGTTACTGAAGGATAATGGAGAGAACAAAGAATGTTGATCCTATGTCAGGCTTTAGAGTGATGACTAACCCGATGTTTGGTTTTCCTCCTGACGACAACGCTCCACAAGTGGATGTTCTTACTCAATCTCAGCCTGTGCAAGATAACCTGGCTGTTCAAGTTGACGGAAGAGATTCTCGATTTTCGAGGTACATGCCAAATCCTCATAATGTATATCCTGTGCCAAAGGTGAATGATCCTAGAGTTGTGGAAATCGATGAAGGAGTTTGTTATCTCGAAGAACAATTGAAGATGATGAAAGGACTCAATGGATCTGGTCTTAAAGCTCACGAATTGTGTCTGGTTTCGGGCCTGATTATTCCCCAAAAGTTGATGTTGATGCAATTTGGGATTCTCCTTAGACCTTGCAAGCTCCAGTTTTGGTGCCTTGTCTCCAATATAAGTATGCAACACCTATTCAGTGCCAGCAATCACTGCTTCATGGACTTCCGTATCAACAACAAAGAGTGTTTCCTCAGAATCAGCGCCAGAATTAGTAGAGACCTCTGAATGGTCCTGAAGGAGAGACTCGAAAATTTGATCCAATTCCAATGACTTACAGTCAATTGTGGTCTTATTTTGCTTAAAACTCTATGATGACACCCAGAAAGACTAGAGCCGTGAAATCTCGCCCTCCTTGGTACAATCCAAATACCATTTGTGAGTATATATATCAGATTCTTGAATTATTCAAATTCAACTTTAAGTAGTGCAAAGTGATATACCAGATGTGAGAAATAACCATTTACTAAATAGAGAAGGAAATACTTCATTAATTAATAAGGTTCACAGACACAATTTTAACTATTCCTCAGACCTAAATAATTTAAGGACAAACTGACACGAGCACAACAACTTAGAACATATACGATTTAAACTACCACATAAGAAGGACATGCACAAAACAGACACTGCTAAACAGAGATAAGTCTAGTTTTTCTAGTCACTAAAGATTCCACAATTAGTTTTCAACAAGCAGTTTTCTGGAAAGTTTTCAGGACCATCTTCCGTTATTTTCTCTTTGATCATATTCACTATTCCTTCTCTGAAGAAAATCTCAAACAAAACTCTTCCATAAGGAATGTAAGACTTTGTGCAATTTCTAGACTCAGAGATGGATTTCCAGAGACAGTTGAAGATTATATGTGGTAGGTTTATCTGAATATCATTCATCAGAAAATAAATGAATTCATGGTCATGATATCGTAGAAAATCATGGTTTTCTCTTCTAGGAAGAAAGTTGGACACCACGAGCTTATACCAGGCTTTGGGAATGGGCAGGAGATTCTCAGGATCGGAAGGTCTATATCCTGATGACAAGTCATGAAGAAAGGCAAACCTATTAGCAACATAGAACTTATTTCTGTCAAAATTAGCAGGGATTCCAACATTTTCACATCCAGTTGCTAGAGTGACTGAGAAGGGAGTGATGGTGATGGGAACTTCAAGGACATAAGAGGTGATATGTCCAGTTTCATGATCAAGGTAAGCATGCTTCCAGAAATCCTTAACTAGATTTACGTAAATGGGTTTCTCCAACATGGCAGAGTATCTAGTCTACTGCTGAGAATAAAACACATATACTAGATTGTTAGAAATGTTACTTGTAAGAGGAGGAACATCAATTACCAATTGTTTTTCAGAAATGATTTCAAGAAGGTCTTCGTTTCCTAGAAAGGTTAGTGGAGGCATTATGGTAAATGGAAGACAGAATTTTTGATACTAATGGTTATATGATAGAAGGACTTGAGTATGATATCTTTTGATAGGGAGAGGTGACTTATATACATCTAAATAGGTAAAACGAGTTGTGCATAACCTAGGGATGACATAGATCAAGTACACATTTAGTGACACGAATTTAGATGATGTGACCAGTCTTTGTAAAAAATAAAGTACTATTTAGATTTCAAATAAGATTTCAAATGAGCATCCAGAGATAGCAAAATAGAAACTGACATAGCATATTAATTGGAGTTGCTTTTGATATACGAAAGATATTTTAGCTCATTTTCGAGAGATAACTTATGTGATGATTACTCAAGATTCGCAATTATGACTAAGGTCACCTTGAGTGCACACATAGTAAAGAGATTTGATCAAAAGATTTTCTCTTGGAAAGAGAGAATATTTCACATCATGAATGAAATTCTGGTATCAGATATGTGATGTAGAGTGAACAAGACAGTAAAAGTAACAGCACTTAAAAGCAATAAATAAACACATAGAATTGTTCACCCAGTTCGGTCTAACAACCTACGTCTGGGGCTACCAAGCCAGGGAGGAAATTCACTATTAGTAGTATCAATTCGTAGACTCTACAATCAACACACAAGTTGACAATCTACTCACTTAATCACTACCCAATGACACTTCTACCTAAGACACTCTTAGATATGAGACACCTTTCACTCCCCCTCAATCACAGCAGTGATGACAATTGAAAAATTACAAATATTAGAAGATCATACTTCAATGACAATACTTGATCTTGCTTAAAAGCTTCAATCAAGAACAAACACTTGTGCTTAAAAGCTTAGAGTGGACAACATATAACTCAAACAATCAGTCCAATTTAAGCATCTGAAAGATGAATGAATGGCTCACAAATAACAGACAAAAACACAAACCCTAACGCTTGACACTCAGTCTTTAATCTCTAGTCTTCGTCGTTTCCAAGTAGGATTGAGACTCCTTTAAATAGAAACAGATTCTTGGGCCTGGGCAATAATAATTCTCATAATTAATTCTCAATTAAAACTGATAAAACTCCAAATATTTTTGCCCTAAAAATAGTGACAAAATATACTCCACAAAGTAACAGGAATTGATCGTATCAAAACAAATCTTCTCCAATAAATTCGCCTGAAATCTCTTAAACAAAATCTCCCAAGATATATAAAAAAACGCAGCACATAAAAACACTGAACTGGAAGTTCTGTCAACTGATGTCAGAACATCGTGTTCGACATCATGCCCAAAATCCTTGCAATACTAAAACACACTAACTCAGAATGTTAGAAACAACATGTCAAGACATCAAGTAAGACAAATTGATGCAACACTTTGTTTTACCAAAATTGCTGCCAATTTCAGAACTAACAATCTCCCCCTTCGGCAAATTTTGGCTAAAATAATATCAGCACACAACAGAGAAACAATAGTAGAAACACATATCAGAGAACCTACAGCAGAACCAGAACATCACTAAAAACTAGCCAAAAATCATCAGAACATCACTAGGAACATCCACTCTAGAACACAGAACTACAGCAAAGCCAAAGTCACTCTACTCTTTATATAAAAAAAACGCAGCACATAAAAACACTGAACTAGAAGTTCTGTCAACTGATGTCAGAACATCGTGTTCGACATCATGCCCAAAATCCTTGCAATACTAAAACACACCAACTCAGAATGTTAGAAACAACATGTCAAGACATCAAGTAAGACAACTTGATGCAACACTTTGTTTTACCAAAATTGCGGCCAATTTCAGAACTAACAATCTCCCCCTTTGGCAAATTTTGGCTAAAATAATATCAGCACACAACAGAGAAACAACAGTACAAACATATATCAGAGAACCTACATCAGAACCAGAACATCACTAAAAACCAGCCTAAAATCATCAGAACATCACTAAGAACATCCACTCCAGAACACAGAACTACAGCAAAGCCGAAGTCACTCTACTCTCTCCCCCTTTTTAGCCATAATTGGCCAAAAGAACACTATGAGCACCAAGCCCAATGTTCTGATACTTAGTCAAACATGGTCAAATACCAAGAAAAATTGTTGTAACTCAGCTTGGAAAGAGTGACACATTACTCAACAGAGAGAGGTGCACAGACACTAAACAACTTTGACTGACCAGGCGATACAAACAAGGGTTTCCATTTGAATTATAAAATCTACACCAAATTGCTTCTTACTATAGCCAAACTGAGAAGGAAACATGAGTCAGTCCTCCAAACTGCTTCTTTTGTCAATTTCACCAAAGAGATAAGCTCACACACATAAGACAACAGCACCAACAATCACCTTCCTGCACTTCAAAAAAAAATTCTACTAATCCTCATATATGCAAATCCCTAATTTGCTTCTTAAATTTTCAAATTGATTTGCATCTAAGGCCTTAGTAAAAATATCAGCTAATTGCATTTCAGTAGCAACATGTTCCAAAGCAACCACTTTATCTTCAACCAGATCTCTTATAAAGTGATGACGTATGTCAATATGCTTAGTCCTGCTATGTTGAATTAGGTTCTTGGAGATATTGATAGCACTCAGGTTATCACAGTACAATGTCATGACATCTTGCTTCACATTGAATCCAGTTAACATTTGCTTCATCCAAACCAGTTGTGAACAACTACTTCCTGCTGCTATGTACTCAGCCTCAGCAGTAGAGAGAGACACACAATTCTGCTTTTTGCTAAACCACGAGATAAGATTGTTCCCTAAGAAGAAGCATCCTCCTGAAGTACTTTTGCTATCATCAGCACTCCCTACCCAGTCAGCATCACAATATCCACTCAGTTCAGTGCCTGATCCATGACTGTATAGTATGCCATAGTCACTAGTACCATTCACATATTTTAGAATTCTCTTCACTTGATTCATGTGGCTAACTTTAGGTTCAGATTGATATCTGGCACAAACTCCTACAGCAAAGGAGATATCAGGTCTGCTAGCTGTGAGATACAGTAGGCTTCCAATCATGCTTCTGTATAGGCTTTGATCCACACTCACTCCATGTTCATCCTTGGACAGCTTCAGGTGAGTAGGAGCAGGTGTCCTCTTGTGATTAGCATTCTCCAGACCAAACTTCTTGACTATGTTCTTTGCATACTTGCTCTGAGAGATAAATATGGAGTCTTCCATTTGTCTAACTTGCAGACCCAGAAAATAGTTGAGCTCACCAACAAGACTCATCTAAAACTCAGACTGCATCTGCTTCACAAAATGTTGAACCATTACTTCTGACATCCCACCAAACACTATGTCATCAACATATATTTGAGCTATCAACAGTTTTCCTCCTTCCTCTTTGACAAACAATGTTTTGTCAATTCCTCCTTTTCTGTACCCATTCAGAGCCAAGAATTCAGTAAGTCTGTCATACCAAGCTCTAGGTGCTTGCTTTAATCCATAAAGAGCTTTCCTTAGTTTATAGACATGGTTAGGAAATGTTGGATCAATAAACCCCTTGGGTTGATCTACATAAACTTCTTCATTTAAGTACCCATTCAAGAAAGCACTCTTTACATCCATCTGGAATAACTTGAATTTGAGATTATAAGCCACACCTAAGAGTAACCTGATAGATTCCAGTCTGGCCACAGGAGCAAAAGTCTCATCAAAATCAATTCCTTCTACCTGAGTGTAACCTTGGGCAACCAATCTAGCCTTATTTCTGGTGACCATTCCTTGTTCATCAGATTTATTCTTGTAAATCCACTTGGTGCCAATCACATTTATTCCATCAGGCCCTGGTACAAGATCCCACACTTCATTCCTTTTGAATTGTCCCAGCTCTTCTTGCATGGCATTAATCCAAAATTCATCTTTCAAGGCTTCTTTAACATTTTTGGGCTCAATTTTGGATACAAAACAAGAATTTGACACAACTTCTCTTGACCTAGTGGTAACTCCTGGGTTTGGATCACCTATGATAAGCTCTTTTGGGTGGTCCTTTTGCACTCTGATGGATGGTCCCTTGTTAGGCTGCTTTGGTTCAGGTTCAGCAGCAGTAGGACTGGGATTTACATTTCTGTCTTCAGTTTCTATTGATACATCATCAACAAATGTTCCAACATCATCCAGGACATCAGCATCTTCCTTCATTCCATAGTCATCAACAACCACATTTACAGATTCCATCATGACTCTGGTTCTGGAGTTGAATACCCTATAAGATCTGCTGTTTGTAGAGTATCCCAAAAAGATTCCCTCATCACTTTTAGGATCCATTTTCCTCCTCTGTTCACGATCTGACAGAATATAACATTTACTTCTAAAGACATGAAAGTACTTCACACTTGGTTTTCTTCCCTTCCACAGCTCATACAAGGTAGCTGAAGTTCCTCTTCTCAAAGTAACTCTGTTGTGAATGTAGCAGGCATTATTCATAGCTTCAGCTCAGTAATGGTAAGGAAGCTTTTTGGGATGAATCATTGCTCTAGCAGATTCTTGAATGGTTCTGTTCTTCCTTTCAACAACTCCATTTTGTTGAGGGGTAATAGGTGAAGAAAACTCATGACTGATGCCTTCAGTAGAACAATATTTAGAAAACTTGCTATTTTCAAACTCTCTCCCATGATCACTTCTTATTTTGATGACATTGCTCTCCTTTTCTCTTTGGAGTCTTTGACAGAGATCCTTAAACACATCAAACACTTCTGTTTTGTCTTTGATAAAATTCACCCAAGTGTACTTGGAATAATCATACACAACTACATAAGCATATTTCTTCCCACCTAGACTTTCCACCTGCATAGGCCCCATTAAGTCCATATGAAGAAGTTCCAACACTTTAGAAGTAGTGGGATGTTGAAGCTTTTGATGTGACATCTTGGTCTGCTTCCCTATCTGACAGTCTCCACAAACTCTTCCTTCTTAAATTTTGAGCTCTGGGATTCCTCTTACTGCTTCTGTAGATATGATTCTCTTCATTCCCTTCAGATGTAGATGTCCCAACTTTTGATGCCATACTTTGACTTCATCTTCTTTTGCAAGAACACATGTGGAGGAACTTGAGTCTTGTGACACCCATAGGTAACAGTTGTCCTTAGACCTAGCATCCTTCATGATAACTTCACCTTTCTCATTTGTGACAATGCACTCAGTTTTTGTAAAATAAACTATGAGTCCTTGATCACATAGTTGACTAATACTGATCAAATTTGCTGTCAACCCCTTGACTAGCAGTACATCATCAAGTCTAGGTGCACCTTCACAATTCAGCTTTCCCACACCCTTGATTTCTCCTTTGACACCATCACCAAAAGTCACATGGCCAGAAGAATGAAGTTTAACATCCATCAGCAAATTCTTCACTCCTGTCATGTGTCTTGAACAGCCACTGTCAAAGTACCAGTCTTCTTTAGTGGAGACTCTAAGAGAAGTATGAACTATCAAGCTGACAACATCGGTTTTGGAGACCCATTGCTTCTTTTGCTTGATGACTTGATTACCTTTATAAATGACCTGTCTGGGTACATAATTAGGGGCACTCTTAGGATACCCATGTAACTTATAACAGAAAGCCTTTATGTGTCCAAAGCTCCCACAATGATGGCATCTTCAGCGCCTGAATTTCTTCCTAGAGGGAGTCCTGTCAGGATGTTTCAACATCTGTTTCAACATCACTGGCTTGGAACTAGGAATAACATCATTTGAAGCAGATCCACTGTTGAACCCCAACCCACTTTTGTCTCCTGCAGTTCTTCCAACATTAAGAATCTTGTCTAGAACATCAGTTCCACTATTCAGCATTCTAATAGACTTGGACATAGATTCAAGTTTAGAATTCAGTACAGATACCTCATCTTCCAGCTTGGCAATGGTTTCCAAATGCTCTGTCTTTTCAGCCTTGAGTTGAGCAATAATCTTCTTCTGCCTCTCCCCTTCTTGACATGCTTCTTCACTTTTAATGCATAGCTCTCTATAAGAATCAGTTAGCTCATCATATGTACTCTCTTCATCCCTAGAATCATCATCAATATATACCTTCCAGTCAATGCCCTAACATGTTTGGCAGTCTCTTCATCTTGCTCACTTTCAGTATCAGACCAGGACACAGATATGCCCTTTTTCTGCTTCTTAAGATATGTAGGGCATTCAGCTCTGAGGTGACCATAACCCTCACAGCCATGACATTGGATTCCTTTGTCATTATTAGGCTTCTCCTCAGTTCTTGTTTTTGTCATCTAATCACCTGAACTGTTGATGTCAGATGTGATGTTCTTGGCATTAGGTTTATAGCTCTTGTCCATTCTTTTCAAAACCTTATTAAACTGTCTTCCCAGCAGAACAATGGCATTGGATAGCTCCTCTTGAGTTTCAGGACCACACTCTTTCTTATCATCTTCTGTACTAGACACCAAAGATATGCTTTTGACCTTCTTTTCAGATCTGTCATTCAACCCTAATTCAAATGTCTGAAGTGAACCAATCAATTCATCTACCCTCATCTGGCTAATGTCTTGAGCTTCCTCTATAGCATTTGAGCTTCTTCAGTTCAAATCTCTTGGGGAGAGATCTGAGAATCTTCCTTACCAGCTTCTCTTCAGACATCCTTTCTCCTAGGGCACTAGAAGCATTTGAGAGTTCAAGTATATTCATGTGGAAGTCATGAATGGTCTCTTCATCCTTCATTCTTAAATTTTCAAACTTTGTTGTTAGAAGCTGAAGTCTTGACATCTTGACTTTGGAGGTTCCTTCATGAGTTGTTTTCAGGATATCCCAAGCCTTCTTAGCCACTTCACATGTGTTGACCAGCCTGAAAATGTTCTTGTCAATACCATTAAACAAGGCATTCAAAGCCTTAGAATTTCCAAGAGCAAGTTCATCTTCTTCCTTGGTCCAATCTTCTTCAGGTTTCAGCTTTGACTGACCATCTTCTCCCACAATGACAGGATGTTTCCATTCTTTCAAAACAACCTTCCAAGCCCTGCTGTCTAAAGACTTCAAAAAAGTAACCATGTGAGGTTTCCAATAGTCATAATTTGATCCATCTAGAATAGGGGATCTATTCACAAATCCACCACTCTCCTTGTCCATTGCACCAGAAAGTAACAACCCTAGATCTCACCCAGATACAGAGAAGGATGCCTGCTCTGATACCAATTGAAATTCTGGTATCAGATATGTGATGTCGAGTGAGATGTCACAACATCAATATCTGCTATATGAACAAGACAGTAAAAGTAACAGCATTTAAAAGCAATAAATAAATACAAAGAATTGTTCACCCAGTTCGGTCTAACAACCTATGTCTGGGGGCTACCAAGCCAGGGAGGAAATTCACTATTAGTAGTATCAATTCATAGACTCTACAATCAACACACAAGTTGACAATCTACTCACTTAATCACTACCCAATGACACTTCTACCTAAGACACTCTTAGATATGAGACACCTCTCACTCCCCCTCAATCACAGCAATGATGACAATTGAAAAATTACAAATATTAGAAGATCATACTTCAATGACAATACTTGATCTTGCTTAAAAGCTTCAATCAAGAACAAACACTCATGCTTAAAAGCTTAAAGTGGACAACATACAACTCAAACAATCTATCCAATTCAAGCATCTGAAAGATGAATGAATGGCTCACAAATAATAGACGAAAACACAAACCCTAACACTTGAATCTCAGTCTTTAATCTCTAGTCTTCGTCGTTTCCAAGTAGGGTTGAGACTCCTTTAAATAGAAACAGATTCTTGGGCCTGGGCAATAATAATTATCAGAATTAATTCTCAATTAAAACTGATAAAACTCCAAATCTTTTTGCCCTAAAAATAGTGACAAAATATACTCCACAAAGTAACAGGAATTGATCGTATCAAAACAAATCTTCTCCAATAAATTCGCTTGCAATCTCTCAAACAAAATCTCCCAAGATATATAAAAAAATGCAGCACATAAAAACACTGAACTCGAAGTTCTGTCAACTGATGTCAGAACATCGTGTTCGACATCATGCCCAAAATCCTTGCAATACTAAAACACACCAACTCAGAATGTTAGAAACAACATGTCAAGACATCAAGTAAGACAACTTGATGCAACACTTTGTTTTACCAAAATTGCTGCCAATTTCAGAACTAACAATGAATATTTTTACTTATCAGAAAATTCACAATTTGGACTTGAACTTATTATTTAATCAATCATAGATAAGAAGAAGCATACCTTAGAGATTCTGAATTCCTTTTCACAATGATTCTGGTGTGAGTGCTTTTCATTCTGACTTGTGTAGTCTTCCGTTTTAGGCTTCTGACTTTTCTCAGATTCTCTTCATTCTGGTTTCTCATGTGTCTGAAAGAAACGTCCTATGTAAAGCTTCTGATCAGTTTTGCATCTGATTTCATCAGAGTGTTCCATCAGAGACTCTGACTGAGTTTCTTTTAGTTTCACATTTTCTCTAAAGATTCTTATTCTGATGTTTGAGGAGTATGAGAATATTCTGAATTCTGATCATTAGTCTGAGAACTAGATTCAATCTCCTTTTCAGATGATCTTTTTCCCTTTTTCGTTTAGAACACTCATCTGACTTCTGAGAGTAATCTTCAGATACAAATATTCTGACCAACAGAACATCTTTCTTCCATCAAGGTCTCTCCTAAGCCAATGCTTGTGTATGGAAGATCATTAATTTCTTAGCTCGAACATAACTTGCGGCGAGATTATGTGCTAGACAGAATTAGCTGAAATCTCTTAACAACTTTAGAAATGTTGATCTAACTTGTTTAGAGTTAGCCCATCAAGGATTGACAGCATATCTATTTCTGAAAGGAATGTCTATTGATTTCTTCATTCTGAAAAGCATCAGTAACATAAATCCTTTTTGGCTTCGAGTAAATGACTTCTGTCTTTGCATCAAGTCAAGTATCTTCTGATTCTAGAGTTTGTACAACATGAAATTGTGAGAGAATTAACAGATAACATTCTGACCAAATACAGTTGGTTCAACTTAGATAGAATCTTAAGTTAACATAACTCAATCGTCTATGTTATTTCAACCAAGATTAGAAATCATTCTTAATCAGATTCCTGATGAATCACTAGATTTCCTCTTTCTGAATGTTCTTCAGATTTCTGCAAGGCTTTTCAGGAAAACAGTATTCAATTCTTCGTTGACTCTTTTAACTGCTTAAGCAGTTAATATTCAGATGTTGAATCACTTCTAAGAATTTGAGTTCTTTAGTTTTCTGGTTTCTTCTCCAGACTTCATACTGAAGTTCAAAATCATAGAACAACAATCTTTCTTCTTTATATGAAGAAATTCTTAATGAGCTCTGTAGCGAGCGACTTTGGACATGGTTCTTAAGCACTGTCGCTATGGGGTACTACAGGTCGATTCATTTTTTATCCTATTAAGCTGATAAAGGAAGGGAAATAGACGTCTCCAATTAACCCTGCTTGCATACTAAGTTTAAACAGATGACTGTTGGTTTACAGATGCGGTTTAGATTGTGGGCCTCTCTCTGCTTATTTTGTTAAGAATGAAATGACGGGACTATTCATGGGGATTTTGGATAGGTACTGGATTTGATGTTTTTAATTAGTGTGCTCGCTAAGATTTTTTTTCAATCTTATGCCTACGTATTCCCGTTTAACGAAACAGGGAAATCAAAGCGATCGTAGTTCCTCATATTCTATGGGAGGAAAAAGGTTGTTTTTGTGTCTTGTTCAAAGCCCAAGACGTGAAGCTAAAATGTGGTTTGTATCTTGTTCAAAGCCCAAGATGTGAAGCTGAATGGTCTATTTGTATCTTGTTCGAAGGCCAAGATGTGAAGCTAAAGGGGTTTGACTTTAGAGAGAATTTGTCATCTCTAAAAGGGGGATATTTGGTCTGTTTGTCACAACTGTTGGGTGACTGGTTATAAAGGAGAATTACTTTAACTGGGATATGTGAATCCAGCAATGCCATAATTTCCTTTATAGAGGATTTTTTAACCTGAAGGAGAAGACTTTAGCTCAGTTTTGAGCAATGCCATCTTTCCTTAGGAATTTCTCATGCTAAAAGAGGGACAGTGGCGTGGATGTAAATAATCCAGAGGCTTGCCGCTTAAAATAATTAGATGAAGGAAAAGGAGTTGTTGATGTTTGTATTCTATGAGCAAGGCACAGATTTTGATTCTAAAAGGTTAATTGACTCAACCGGGGTTTTCCTTATACAAAGCCTAAGAGGAGGCTATTGACCCAACAAGAGGGTGTTTTTATGTGTCTTGTACGAAGCCCAAGACGGAGTCTCAAGGTTCAACTCAACAAGAGAGTGCTTTTATATCTCGTACGAAGCTCGAGATGGAGGTGGAGAGGGAAGTGACTCAACAAGAGAGTCTTTTATACTCAACAAGAGAGTGATTTGTATCTCGTACGAATCCGGAGAGAGGCTAAAAGGGTTTGACCCAACAAGAGAGTCTTTTATACTCAACAAGAGAGTGATTTTTATCTCGTACAAAGCCCGAGATGGAGGCTAGGAGTGGGTAACTCAGCAAGAGAGTCTTTTATACTCAATAAGAGAGTGATTTGTATCTCGTACGAAGCCCGAGATGGAGGCTAAAAGGGGTTGACTCAACTAGAGAGTGCTTTTATATGTCTTGTACAAAGCCCAAGATTGAGGCTGGACAAGCTTGAGAAATTATTTTATATGTGTCTTGTACGAAGCCCAAGATGGAGGCTAAAAGGTTTTGACTCCACATGAGGGTCTTTTATACCAACAAGAGAGTGGTTTTGTATCTCGTACGAAGCCCGAGATGGAGGATAAAAGTGGGTGACTCAGCAAGAGAGCCTTTTATACTCAACAAGAAAGTGTTTTTGTATCTCGTACGAAGCCCGAGATGGAGGCTAAAAGTGGGTGACTCAACAAGAGAGTATTTTATACTCAACAAGAGAGAGTTTTTGTATCTCGTACGAAGCCCGAGATGGAGGCTAAAAGGTGATTGACTCAACAAGAGAGTCTTTTATACTCAACAAGAGAGTGTTTTTGTATCTCGTACGAAGCCCGAGATGAAGGCTAAAAGGTTAGTTCCGCTGGGGAGAATCATTTGTACAAAGCCCAAGAGGAGGCTATCGTGCTGGTGACTATTTCAGTTTAGTGACAGGTCCCGTATGTTGGATAAAAGAGAAAATCAGTTCTTATAAAGATTGAAGGTAAGGTTGTGCTTTAGCACTGATCGGAGGATCAGGGTTATTTCCTATTCTTTAAGGAAATGGGAAATACAAAGGGTATTGAGACTGTCCAAGTCTACTGGTGTTTTGAGAAATTGATTCTCAGGTAGTGAATGATCTTGGTATGATGCCCAAGAGAAGGCGGGTATATTAAGGGATGAAGGTCAACCCGTTAACTGGTCTGACACTTGACTCAGAAAGACAGCTCTAGCAAACTGATGACTAGGTTCTGTTCCTATACCTGTAGAGGTCTCTGGGTCCTTGTACTAAGCCCAAGAGAAGGCATGAGAGCTTTTAAGAAGCCGAAGGGTCCTTGTACAACGCCCAAGAGGAGGCGGGGATGCTTTTAAGAAGCCTGTGAGTCCCCAAACCCCGAGAAGTTCAAGACATGCCATTCACTGAGAATAAATCAAGCCAGGAAAGTCTGAGAATTTGGAAGAAACTCAAGAGATGCCATTCACGGAGAAAAGATCATCTCTGGGGAGTAGAGTCTCTTTGACGATTTCTAACAGTGACAGTCTGAGAAAGGGTTCACAGAGAATGCTTCCTTTCACGTCTCCATATTATTTAACCCCAAGAGGAGGGAAGACTGTGTCTGGTAATCCTATAGGGATCTAGTGTTGTTTGTATTTAAGAGTGACCAACAGGGCTTTACCTAGTGCTAGACGTAGTTGTCGGGGAAAACTCTAAATAACTATACTAGTATTACACAGTGGATATTTGACAAGTATATAAAAGTTTGTGAAAGAAGACTTACAGTGAGCAGCCCCACAATACAGTTATATTCAAAATCAAAGGAGAAAGTGTTTTGAAAAGGTTGTTGGGGCTTACAACTCAAGGAGAGGCCCAAGGTTTTATCAGTGATTGCACTGTGGTTTTGAAATTGTACAGGGACTTATACAAGTGACTGAGGCCCAAAAAGGTTTTCTGTACAAAGGGATGGGTCTTACACTCTCTCAAGAGGCCCAAAAGTGTTTAAAGAAAAAGAATGGGGCTTATAACACGAGGGTAGGCCCAGATGATTTGTTTTTTTTGAATTGGCAATCGCGCTGAGATTTCTTTACCGTACTGGGTCTTATACAATGTATTGAGGCCCAAAAAGTTTTGGTTAAAAGGGGGTTTAGGTCTTACACTCTATTAGAGGCCCAAAGAGTTATTTTTGTACAAGTGGTGGGGCTTACAGCTCAAGGAGATGCCCAAAAATGGTTTTTATTTGAGAACGACGATTGCGCCGTTGTTTCAAAAATGTACAGAGGGACTTATACAATAAGTGAGGCCCAAAAAGCTTTATGGTACAAAAAGGGTTGGGACTTACACTCTATTAGAGGCCCAAAGGTGTTTAAAGATGGGTCTTATAACTCAAGGAGAAGCCCAAAGATTTTTTGTGAAAAAGGCGACGATCGTGTCGAACCTTTTGACGGTATCGGGACTTATACAACACACTGAGGCCCCAAAAGGTTTGTATTTACAAAGGGTTGGGTCTTACACTCTACCAAGAGGCCCAAAGTGTTTAAAAAAATATTTGATGAGGGTTGAATTGATCAAAACCCTAATTTGTTTTCAAAATATATTTTAATTGAATAAAAATTCAATTAAAATGTTCAAAATTGTTAAACATGTGTGGAAACAAATTGTGATCTTGGATGATTGTCTCAAAAATTATGTTTCTGTTCACAAAATGATTGGAAATCACTAAAATTTGAAAAATCAAGAGGGAAAAAATATTTTAAATGTCAAAAACAATTAAAATATTAATACTTTACAAAAATATCAAGTATATAAAATAAATAATATTTTTTGGGATTTTTTGGGAAAATAAAATATTTTAATATTTTTGTGAATTATTAAAAAAAGAATTAACTCAAAATCATTAAAACTCAGAGAGAAATTAATTTTTGAATCAATTAAATAAAATCACAAAATTCAAATATTCAAATGTTCAAAAATGGCGCAAAGAACATGGCAAGAACACGCGCCACCCTCTGTTTCTGCAGATTTGCGTTTTCTATCCAATCTCACTGAATACTTGATGATACCATGCAATCTACATATCAATCTACTCATTTTAACCTCACGACCATGTCTATGGTCTTTAATTTCATTTATTTTAACCATGGAATAAGAAATAAAAAAGAAACCTCAAGAACCCTAAAATTTGCATGAAGCTTCAGAAATTCCATACACGATTCAAACAAAGCAATTGATTGAGGGAAAACACTTTATGCATGATTATGAACATATGGCCAAATTATTTTGCAGCAAAAAATGCATGGATCATAGAGTTAGAAGAGCTCATGCTTACCTCTTGCAGCTAGTGATCGTGTTTTGTGTTAGAGGTGTTACAGCTTGGTTCCAAGGATATGGACAGCTTCCCTAGGTGCTATGGAGTGTGTCTGGATGCTTGGAATGAATGGAAATGATCTGGAACTTGAGATGGTACCCCAACTGCAAATCTGTCAAGAACTTGAGCAATTGGCTAGTGATTTTGTGATTTTGGTGTTCCATATATTGTGTGAGTGTTTTGATCACTTCTATATGATGTTTATGAGGTGTGTGTGTGTGTGTGTGATTGGTTTGGTTGGAATAGCTCTTAAACTCAAAACCCGATAGTGACTTGCTTTGGAAGGAAATTTTGGAGTGAAGAAGGAGATTTTGAGGAAAGCATCTGTTTGATGGCTTTGGTGTAGTCAAACTGATCACAAATGAGCTTTATTTATAGTAGAGAAAGTTTGTTTTGCAAGGAATAGTGAATGGCAACTGTTGCATAGGTTTGGCCAATGTTGAGCAATGAGAATCCAAATCACCTCTAGCCATTGACTAGAGGTTAGGGTACAGGCTGCTGGTTCCCTTGGTCTTGGATAAGTTTTGACTGAATTCAGTTGGAAATGGCTCAGTCCATGCTACCTTGGTGCATCCATTGAATACTCCAAAATAAAATTGGAGTCTTGTCCCTCTTTTAGGGATTTCTAGGTTTAGCATGCTACTTTTGGTTCCAAAGACTTGTGAGGCTTATGGATCAGGGTTTGTCCCTCCTTGGTCTCCCCTTGAGGTGTTCAGATGGATAAGTGTGTTTGTCATTTGCACAAATTTGGCAAATCGAGCAAAATGCACAAATCTGCCTTGCTTTGACAGTTTTCAGCAAGGCATGTTGCCATTGTCATATCTCATGGCTCAAGTGGAATTTGATGGGGTTCTTGGCCATTTTGAAAATCCCTCATATGATACAACAACTGTTTGATCATAGTTGGTTTTGATACTTTTTGTATCCAAGTGAAAAATGCCCCTACATTTGGAAAAAAGTGAATGCAGATTCTGCTTAGTGAAAATTTCACTAAGTGTTGGAAAAAAGTGACATTTTCACTTTTTGTGATTTTGATCATTCCATAACTTAAAATCCATGAGGAATTGGAATTAGTTATGTTTGAAGCTTTTGTAGAGTGCCATGAGAGCTACAAATCCAGCTTTGAATGGGGAAAAATGGCCTTATGGTTTAGGAGTTATGATCCTCCAAAGTTGGTACCCTAGCCACTTTGTTCCATAACTTAGAAAATTTCTAAGTTTTTTATGGTTACCCCTTTTACAAGTTATCCCACTTTTCTTGATTTTTCTTGATGAATGATGTTTCCAATCACACATTAACATCATTTTAGGGTTAAGGAACCATAATTGTGAAAAATCTCAAAAAGTCAAAGTTGACTTTTGTGCACAGTTGACTTTTTGTCAAATGAATTCCAAACAGTGCTATCCTCTATGAAATCAAGTCCTTGACCTAAATCAAACTTGATGGATTGATTTCATAGGTGTTATAGGGTGTATTAAATCATGTCCTAGGGTTTGGGAGCATGTCTTGGTCAAAAGTCAAAGGTGCAGTTGACTTTTTCCGCGAAACCCTAATTGTGGTTCTGATGAATTTGAAACTTGCTGCTCAAGCTTCTTGGATCAATCCATTGTTGTAAATGGATCAATACATTGTTGCAAATGGATCAATGTGGTTTATTAGAGACCCTCAAATAATGTCTTGAGGTCTTGGCTCATGTTTTGTCCCAAAAGTCAACTTAGGGGTGAATTAGGTCAAGAAACCCTAATTCCTGATCTTTTGTGAATGCATCCCCTGTGGTTAAATTGACTTGATGATTGGGTTCATGATGTCCCTTGGAGCATCTTAGGTTATGCTTTGAAGCATTGGCCCATGCCCAGAGGAAAATTTCCATCTGGAGGCCCTGGTTGACCAAACCCTAATTAGGTAACACTGGCGATCTTAAGGCTTAATCCACCTGGAATGCTGCAACATTGTGCTTGGTTCTTTATGTGGGAGTCCTCTTTATCCATTGTGGATGTTTGAGAGGTTAGACAAGTTGAAGATCATGTCATTCCTTGATTGATCCTTTCTCTAAGGCTCAAAGAGGGCTTGAAACCCTAATTATTGTTTGTAGCGGATGCTCACCCATCTTTGGGGAGACTAATGGTTCATCCCTATTGTGATGATGATTTGTACAATGATGGGAAATCTTAGTGGTCAAAATTTGGGGTATGACAGATGCGCCTATTTAATCTTCTTGGACCCGAAGGTGTGAATGGCGAAGGTTTTCAGGCATTCGGGGTGCAAGAGGATTAAATATCAGAATACCCGAAATTTTGATGGTGGTTATGAATGGTAACTTGCACATTCATCTTCTTCTACTAAGCAATGATGCTTAGAAAAGGTAAAAACTTCCCCTCGATCCTGGTTTTCAGCCAAGGAACTGGTCTTAGTTTCTGAAATAAACTTCCCCTCGATCCTGGTTTCCTACCAAGGAACTGGTCTAAGTTTCTGATATAAACTTCCCCTCGATCCTGGTTTCCTACCAAGGAACTCGTCTAAGTTTTTGATATAAACTTCCCCTCGATCTTGGTTTCCTACCAAGGAACTGGTCTCAGTTTCTTTTGACGATAAACTTTCTTGATAAGGGACGCTATGCGTAGCGGTTTTCCTCAAACTTCTCGCTGAATTTTCCTGGGGAGATGCCATTTGATGGAAAAAGATCTGATTTCAGACTTGCTGGGGGACCCCATCTGTCTGAGCTGTAGAGGTACACAAACTTCTCTGTTTGGAGATGCCATCTGTCGGCTCTACTGGAGAAAGTAGGTCTCTCGAGAGACTGTTGTCGCTTGGGGGTGTTACATCATACTTTTCCCGGTGATCTTCTCGGAGAAATGCCATATGATGTGATCCAATTTTGAGGTGCTGATGACTTTATTAACATCGACTCTCCGGGGAGCAAAATCAATGTGTTGCTGAAAGTCTTTAGTTGTGAGGCATTCTCTGGGGATTTTCCATAATCCGGGAAAGCGAAGATATCATCTTCAATGGCGAAGAGTGACATGTGTCGATAGTTTCTCTGGTTTTCTCAGAGGTTCAAGTTATCAAAGTGGTCGAAGACCGTCTCTAATCCAGAGATAAACTGGAGAGAGATTGCTTAGATGATTCACTTCTTGACGAGGAAAGAACTGACAACTCAATGGAAAAGACGTTTATCGCTTGGGGACAAGACCGACTAGAGTGATAGTGATGCAATATGAACATGTATGAATCAATAATGCATGATGTATGTATGTATATGCTGACGAAACTGACTTGACATACGGACTAATAGATGAACATGACTGGATACTCGGCCACAGTGTGGGATAAAAAGTATCGCTGGTTCAAGATTGCAATTCTGCCTTGCTTAGGAGATATAGTCCCTGTTGGGAACTATGTTGGTCGGGCTTAGGAGGTAAGAACTCGGCCGAAGATGTCAGATGGGGTATTCGCATCTAACATAACTGATCCTTCGTTTAGGCGCACCAATTTAGAAGGAGTACTTCGATTCTGCACTTTGAAGTTCGATTACTTATGGCGAAGCGATCGATGTTCTTTCGATGTTCAACAGTCAAAAGAAATTGCCATCTTTATTTTAAAAGTAGAAAAGTTTGACAAGTAAATTCGTTTTTGTTTCGTTTCAAGAATCGTTGATCATGACAAAAGCACAAGGGCTCAAATATTATTGATAGGATGGAAATTAGCCAAACGCATGATTCCATAGAGTATTTACAAAGTTAGAAAATGGTAATTTAAGGGAAAAGGGTTACATTGAAACACAACGACCACTATCCTTCTACCAACTTTGAATTCGGGGCATCCTGAGCTTCTGTCAAAGATGACCGTGACTGGAGTTTTTCTTCTGATGGATGGCATTACCGCTGAGGAGTTGAACTGATCAAACATAGTTACTTGCCATGAATCCCTAATTTTTGTCTGGATTGTACTTTGAGATTTCCAATCCACCGTGATGATTTTTTTGATTATGTCTCTAATTTTTTCCTGGACCGCCCTTTTGGGGTTTTCAATCCACCGAGACTTTTTTTTTAATATTTTTTTAGGCGAAGTATTTCTTGACTACATCGACATTTGTGGGGTAGGCAAATTCCTCTCCGTCCATGGTTGCAAGTCTCAAGGCACCGCCTGAGAAAGCTTTCTTGACCACGTAGGGGCCGTCATAATTCAGAGTCCATTTGCCCCAAGAATCAGTGAGAAATGATTGTATCTTTTTGAGCACAAGGTCTCCTTTCCTGAAGACGCGAGGTCGAACCTTTTTTGTCAAATGCCTTCTTCATCCTTTGTTGATACAACTGACCGTGGCATAGTGTCGTTATTCGTTTCTCTTCGATCAGGTTGAGTTGGTCGTGTCGATTTTGACACCATTCAGCCTCTGTTAGCTTAGCTTCCATCAATACCCGGATTGATGGGATCTCTACTTCTATAGGGAGCACTGCTTCCATGCCATATACTAGAGAGAAAGGGGTTGCTCCTGTTGAAGTGCGGACAGATGTGCGATAACCGTGAAGAGCAAAAGGTAGCATCTCGTGCCAGTCTTTATAGGTTACAACCATCTTCTGAACGATCTTTTTGATGTTCTTGTTAGCCGCTTCTACTGCCCCGTTCATCTTGGGTCGGTAGGGATATGAGTTATGGTGTTCGATCTTGAACTCTGCGCACAACCCTTTCATCATCTTGTTGTTCAAGTTAGATCCATTATTAGTAATGATCTGGCTTGGAACACCATAACGGCAGATGATATTGTTTTTGATAAAGCGGACCACCACTTGTCGGGTTACATTAGTGTATGACGCTGCTTCGACCCATTTGGTGAAGTAGTCAAAGGCTACTAGGATGAACCGATGTCCGTTCGAAGCCTTGGGCTCAATCATGCCAATCATGTCGATTCCCCATATGGAAAAAGGCCATGGGGAAGAGAGAACTTTGAGATGCGTTGGTGATACATAGATCTTGTCTGAATATATCTGACACTTGTGACACCTCCTCATGTACTTGTAGCAGTCAGATTCCATGGTCAACCAGTAGTACCCTACTCTCGGAATTTTTTTGGCCATTGTGTGTCCGTTGGCATGAGTGCCAAAGGATCCTTCATGGATTTCTTTCATCAGCATGTCTGCTTCTAGTCTGTCTACGCATCGGAGCAAGACCATGTTGAAATTTCTCTTATAGAGGGTATCATCGCTCAAGAAGAAACTGCCAGCCATCCTTCTGAGGGTCTTTCTGTCCTTTCTTAGTGCCCCGGGTAGGTACTCTTGTTTCTGAAGGAAGCATTTGATATTGTGATACCAAGGTTTGTCATCTATGACTGCTTCAATCGTGAAGATGTAAGCGGGCCGTTCACGGCGCATTATGTCGATCTTAGGTAGGTCATTCCATTGACCTACACTAATCATGGAAGAGAGAGTGGCTAATGCATCAACCATGTGGTTCTCATCACGAGGGATGTGATAAAACTCGATTCTGTTGAAGAAAGGTAACAACCTTCTTGCATAATCTTTGTAAGGAATCAATCCTGATTGGTATGTGTTCCAATCTTCAATGATCTTATTGATAACTAGGGTTGAGTCGTTGTATACATCCAAGTTCTTGATCCTTAAGTCAATCGCTTCTTCGAGACCCATAATACAAGCTTCGTATTCGGCCTCATTGTTTGTGCACTTGAATGTAAGTCTGGCAGTGAAAGGAATGTGGGTACCCTGAGGTCTTATGATAATTGCCCCAATTCCGTTTCCGTAATGATTGACAGCTCCATCAAAAATTAGTCCCCATTGGGAACCTGGTTCTGGCCCTTCATTGGGTAGTGGTTCATCGCAATCTTTCATTTTCAAAGACATGACATCTTCGTCTGGGAAGTCAAACCCGATTGATTCCTGATCGTCAATCGGTTGATGAGCCAAATTATCGGATGAAATACTCCCTTTAACGGCTTTCTGAGCATGGTATTCGATGTCGTATTCTGATAACAACATCTGCCAACGGGCAATCCTTCCCGTGAGAGCAGGCTTTTCAAAGACGTACTTGATCGGATCCATTTCTAAGATTAACCAAGTAGTGTGACGAATCATGTACTGGCGAAGACGTCTGGCTGCCCAAGCCAAAGCGCAGCAAGTTTTCTCAAGCATAGTGTACCGAGTCTCGCAGTCGGTGAATTTCTTGCTCAAATAGTAGATGGCAGACTCTTTCCATTTCGTTTCGTCTTGTTGGCCAAGCACACAGCCCATAGAGTCTTCCAAGACTGTTAAGTAGATGATCAGTGGCCTTCCTTCCACTGGAGGTGATAGAATCGATGGGTTCAACAGATATTCCTTAATACTGTCGAAGGCGGTTTGGCAGTCCTCTGTCCAAACACGGTCCTGATTCTTTTTGAGTAATTTGAAGATCGGCGCACATGTTGCGTTCATGAGGAATATGAATCTGGAAATGTAGTTCAAACGTCCCAGGAATCCTCTGACTTGTTTTTCAGTTTTCGGAGAAGGTATTTCTTGAATGGCCTTGACCTTGTCAGGATCAACCTCAATTCCTTTCTGGCTAACGATGAACCCTAGCAGTTTTCCAGAAAGGACACCGAAGGTGCACTTGTTGGGATTCAAGCGGAGTTTGTACTTTCTCAACCGCTCGAATAGCTTTGACAGGTGGGTCACATGCTCCTCTTCTGTCTTAGATTTGGCAATCATATCGTCGACATATACCTCGATTTCTTTGTGTATCATGACATGAAACAGAGTAGTCATGGCCCTTTGATAGGTTGCCCCGACATTCTTCAAACCGAACGGCATTACCTTGTAACAAAAGGTACCCCATGGGGTAATGAACGAAGTTTTCTCCATGTCTTTCGGCGCCATTTTGATTTGATTATAGCCCGAGAATCCATCCATGAAGGAGAAAACTTTGAACTTTGCTGTACGGTCTACTAGCATCTAAATGTGTGGTAAAGGAAAGTCGTCCTTTGGACTAGCCTTGTTTAGATCTCTGTAATCGACACACATTCTAACTTTTTCGTCCTTTTTTGGAACGGGTACGATATTGGCTAACCATTGAGGATATTCTGACGTGGCGAGGAAACCCGCGTCAATCTGTTTCTGTACCTCCTCTTTGATTTTGACGGCCATGTTCGGGTGAGTCCGTCTCAACCTCTGCTTTACTGGCGGACATTTCGATTTTAATGGTAAATGATGTTCCACGATGCTAGTATCCAACCCTGGCATGTCCTGGTAGGACCAAGCAAACACATCGGGAAATTCTCTAAGAAGCTTTGTCAAACTCTCTTTGGTAGTTTGACTGAGCAGTGCCCCAATCCTGATTTCTTTTCTCTCATTTTCTGAACCCACGTTGATCATTTCCAACGGCTCTTCGTGAGGTTCAATGGACCTTTCCTCTTGTTTGAGTAGTCGGGAGATCTCTTCTGGAATTTCTTCGTCAACTTCTTCTTCAGTCCCAAATACCCGGAACTCAAAGTTGGGAGAAAGCATTAGATCGTATGTTTCGACGGGGTTTAAAACAAGCAATCTGCATGACGGTATGATTTGTGTTTAGAAGAGATAGAGAAAATGCAAGTGTGTGCAGTGTATTATTTTTTTTTTTTAAACTGCTTGTTTATTTTGAATTGTTTTTTAGGATTACCATTTTCTGAGAAAAGCGAAAAGAGAAAACAGCAATTAATGCGGAGATCACAGAACGACGTTATTTTATTTATGAACAAGTCAATTCTTGAAACTACAACCCTATAAAGCAAAACTCTGTCACTTTGGGCGAAGTGAAGAGGGATATTTACAGAAAGTGAGCCCTATCAAAACATCCGTTTCACCTGGGCAGGGTGAAAGGTTAAAGACGGCAATTACTTTGACTTATGAACAATCTTCGGAACATCGACAGCAACCCATTGGCGGCGAACTCCTCGGTGAATCACAAATTCTGGTACTTTCCTTGATTTGTCTTCAGAAATGACGCTGATTTCTGGCGGAGCAGGATCATTGGAATCTGTCTCCCAGGCAGAGTTATCGAAGGAGGATTCCTCTATTGTATTTTGCATAGTATTTGTGCTCTAAGGCAAATCTCCCCATCCAGTTGGCTGGATATCTTCGAGCCTGATACGAGAGCTCTCAGGAGCGGTGTACTTGACCAAGAAGTCAAATTTTCCACTTGGTTGTCCCAAGGTGTCCCACACTTCTTTAGAACTGGGGGAGTCATCACTCTTGATGACATTGACCTCAGGAAAAGTGTAGATGAATTCTAGCCCTGCAAGTTTTGCCAATTCATCGTCGTACTGGATACTTTCTGAATGACCTGAGTGTTGATCCCATGACATGGTGGGGACGCAGGTATTCTGTTCAATGACGCTCAGCTAATTTTCATTGTTCGGCTTATTTTCTTGCCCCATGTCTCCTGGGTACGGCTGCCAGATAGGCAGGCCATCCATTGGGCCATAATAGTCGTGGTCAAAGTTGTCCTTCATCAGAGTGTCCTCCTCTAATGAGTTTGGTGGAGCTCGGCATCCTTCCGGATCACAATCTCCGTATATCATTTCGACATCTGACCTCGGTATAAATCTCGGACTCTGTGCGGGATAGCAAAAGGGCGTAGGCACCTCTTCCTGAGACATATAACCGTCCTCGTTGAGACAGGACTTCCATTCCTCATCCGTATCGGAGGGATCTCCCTCGTTGATGGTATGGACTGCTTGAGGCACTGGGTGAAGGAAACCTCCACTATGGAAGAAATCCTGAATGGGATGAAGACTTTCATCGTTAGCAGCTGTCCGGGTGCAGGTCGTAGAAAAACCAAGACCCTTCTTTGTTTTATTATCAGTAGGAATGACAAGCTGTCCCCATCCTTTTACATTGTTATTCTCGATTACTTCGAGAGCATCTCTGTATGAGGAAATCGAGGTTCCTTTCTCTGACTGATTCTCCGTGTTCACCGAAAGTGCTTGGAACTGAGTTCCAACAACCTCCTCGGGTTCTACACAAGTAGATAATGACAAGTTACTCACGAGCAAGGCTTGCTCCCCACAGACCTTGATGAGTTAATCGTTCTTGATGAACTTCAGTTTCTGGTGAAGTGTCGAAGTGACTGCCCCAGCCTGGTGTATCTAAGGTTTTCCTAATAAACAACTGTATATTGCCCGGATGTCCATGACCTGGAAAGTGATTAGGAATGTGTGAGGACCGATAGTTATGGGAAGGTCGACTTTGCCGATAACTGCTTTCCGAGACCCGTCAAATGCTTTGACGATGACCTCACTGCCCCTCATTGGGGGTCCTTTGAATGATAGTCGCATTAAAGTGGACTTCGGCATAACGTTGATGGTCGATCCTATGTCTACCAGTACGCTGGCTAAAGCATCGTTCTGGCAGTTAACTGTGATATTGAGCACCATATTGTGGCTTTTGCCCCCCTCTGGAAAATCCTCATCACTGAATCCTAAGTTGTTGCAGGATGTGAAGTTAGAGATGATGCAATCGAACTGTCGTATTGACACATCCTGTTCCATATAGGCCTGCTCTTAGACTTTCTGTAGAGCCTCTCTGTGGGCTTCGGAACTGAGTAAAAGTGATAGCACTGAGATCTTTGAAGGAGTTTGTAACAGCTGATCAACAATGCTGTATTCACTCCTTTGGATGAGCTTCAGCATCTCATCATTGTTTTTCAAAAGGTCGGTATCACTGGATTGACCGACTGGTGGATTGGGAACTTCCGTTTGAGGTTCCTTTTCTTTCTTAGGTTCTCCAACTCCTCGGTTGAAGATTCGACCGCTTCGTGTTACTCGACTGATGTCTGCAATATTCATGACGGAGGGTAATGGAATTTCCTTTCCATTCTCAATTATTGTTGCACCGTATTTGTAAGGGATCGCCTTAGCTGATTCATACGGTAATGGTCCCAGCAGATAGATAACTACAGGAGCCTTCTGATTTTTCTGACTGTCGTAAGTAACTTCAATCAGTTCCTGGCTAAGAACCTTTGATTCGTCCAGTAGAGGGATGATGGTATAAACATCCTTGTTTTGTTGATGATCAGAGATTATGACAATGTCTCTGATTTGATCCGCGAAGTAGTCCGGCGTCCAGTTGATTGGCTCGGGACTCGGACACGGGTGAATCTCTTTACGATCCAACTGACCTTGAAGGGCTGCCTGCACAAGGTAGCATCCTTGGTTATTCTCTGAGCAGACTCTACAAAGTTCATAGTTGTGTGGTGGCACCTGGCCACACCCGCTTTGAATGCAGTGCAGCCTTACCAGATCTATTTCCGTAGATCCGACATCCTGACTTTGACGCCGAGTAGGGTTTCCATTAAGCACACTGATTTGTTGCGTGTCTTCATCCAGATAGATTGGAAGCCACCAGTGGTTTAATAAGTGTTGTAAAGTTCTCTGAACGAGACCGCACCCTTGGTTACTCTCACAACATCCTTTACAGTTCTAATAATTATGTGAAGTGAGAAAACCGAGTTGAACCTGCCTGGCATGTAACTCCACCAAGCTGGTATTCATCAGACGAATATCAAAGATTTGAATCATGTTGATCTGGTAAGGATTTCTATCATGGTAGTCCTGGATCCATCCAAGATCCATCTGACGTTGGAGGGCTTCTTGTACAAAAGAGTGTCCCTGTTTGTTTACCGAGCAAGTCAGTTGGAATTATAATCGTGTCGCGGCAGATTATGATACTGGCTTTGCATTGAGTGCGCCGCCACCAAGTTGACATTCATTGCACGGATGTCGTGGTTCTGAATGATGTTGGAACTCGTATAGGTCATGTTGACTCCACAAACTCGATGCTCTTGGATCCATCCGAGATTCAATTGTTCCTGTAGAGCTGATTGCACCATAGAACATCCCTGATTGTTCTTAGAGCAGATATCACACTGGTGATAGTTATGAGGTGGCACATGGCCATATCCGCTCTGTCTACAATGCATCTTGACCAAGTTGGCCCTTAATAAGAGTACATCATGAATTTGATAGATGTTGTTAGACTCTCCCTCCATCAAATTGACTGTAGCTTTCTCGTGTTGAGGCAGCGGGTTTGTGAGAACATTCGGATTCGTATCTTTGAAAGATAAGACCCCGCTCCTAACAAGCTTTTGCACATCGGATTTGAAACATAGACAGTTTTCTATGTTATGCCCTGGTCCTCTTTGATGGTAAGGACAAGTCTGATCCACTTTGAACCAAAAAGGAGGATTTTCTGGTACTGTAAGAGGAGACTTGGTTTGGACATGCCCCTTGACCAGTAATAATGGAAACAGTTCTGCGTACAACATGGGTATAGGGTCAAACCCTGGTGGTCGTGTTGTACGGTTGTTGTTGTATGGAGGACGAGTCTGCTGAAGAGACTGTTGTGTCCTTTGCTGAAGTTGTTGTTGGTTCGGTTGGCTCTGCGCAACCTGAGATTGATACGTAGGAACAGGCGTGGGATTGATAGCAGGAGTTACAGCTGATACTGGTTGATATCATCGCCTTTGCTTTCCGAGAGAGATATTCCCGATATCTTGCTCTTTTTTCTTAGAGAGAGCACTACCGTATCGTTTCGTACTACTTGATGATCCAGCGTCTTTTACTAAACGTCCTTCTCGGACGGCTTCCTCAAGACGAACTCCCATGCCCACCATCTCGGTGAAATCACTGGGTGCTCTGGCAACCATTCGGTCGTAGTAAAATGAGCTTAAGGTCTTTAAGAAGATCTTTGTCGTCTCTTTTTCCTCAAGAGGTGGACAAATCTGGGCGGCAATTTCACGCCATCTCTGAGCGTACTCCTTAAAGGTTTCCTTGTCCTTTTGTGACATTGATCTGAGTTGATCTCTGTCTGGTGCCATGTCCAAATTATATTTATATTGTTGAACAAAATCATCTCCAAGATCTCTGAACCTGCCGATCGTAGCGCAGTTTAAACCTATGTGCCATTTTAATGCGGCACTGGTTAAACTATCCTGAAAGTAGTGAATGAGCAGCTCCTGGTTCTTTGTCTAAGCTGACATTCGCCGAGCGTACATCACCAAATGGCTCTGAGGGAAAGAGTTACCCTTATACTTTTCAAAATCGGGCACCTGGAATTTGTGCGGAACTTTCACATTGGGGACCAAGCAGAGGTCCGCGGCGTCCTTTCCAAATAGATCCTGACCGCGAAGGGCCTGTAGTTCTTTCTGCATTCCAGGAACTGTTCCTGGAACTCATTCATTTTGTCGAACATGCTGCCGTTTCCACCAGAAGGTATCTGTGGAATCTGTCCTCCCGGGACAATGTGTACCATGGGTGGTGGTATAGTCATTATGGCCAAGACTCTCGGTGCCTCCCGAAGTTTGTAACCTTCAGGAGTTGCTGCCATGCCCCTGGCATCTTCGCTTTCCCAAAGTTTGTAACCTTCAGGCCCAGTGGTTCCTGCTGCGGTTCCCTGACCCTCAGCGATCAGCGGAACATATCCTTCCGGGATATAGTTAATAAGCATGCCCCAGGGACGATCTTTCGGAATTTTGTACCTAGGATCATACTTCTCCACTATGGGCGTTGATGTGATCTCTGAGATCACAACCCTTTGTTGTTGCATCTGAGCATCTACTAGAGCTTTCATGTCGTTATGAAGCTTTCTCAGATCCTCTTTCAGAGTGTCGATCTCTTCTCTCAACTCTCTGTTCTCTTCCTCGAGATCATCCATCTTTTTCTGACGATTGGCCCGAGTATTGTATGTATGAGACAGTTTGACTCTAGAATCGAAACGCAAATGTGAGATTTGTAGGTAAGAAGAATGCGTTTATGATGAATGATATGCAATGATTATATTAATTATTTTTGTTTATTCAAAGTAAACTTCGACAATTAGATTGCAAATATCAAACAGTGGGGAAACCCCATTTTATTGAATTCAAAGGATTGCGGAAACGGAAATACAGTAAATTACAAAGTGCTGCAAAAGGAAACCTAAACAAATGGATCCTGAGTCCTCTATGAGAAGAGCTCAGGTGCTGGTTCGGGCGCTTTCCTTTTCTTTGACCGGGGCTCTTGGGCCGTTGTCGGGTTGTCATTCCTTTGCCAAGTGAAAGGAGCGAGCAAATTCCTTTGGTCATCCTGATTTTCTACAGCATGTTGCTCTAAAATCTCAATCAGAGCATCTTTTTTTCTTAATAGCTGCTGTATTTTCTTACATTCCACATTGAGGATACGGTACTTGTTCCTCCAAGACCTCTTCTCCTGCTGAACTTTGCTGAGAGTAACCTGAAGTTTTTCCATCTCAGACATGAAATAAAGGGCAGAGTCCCTTAATGGAAGAACTTCCTGACGAGGGTAAGGCATCCTCAGCTTGAGAGCTCTAGTTTGTACCCAATGGAGATAAGGCTCCCCTGAGACATAGTCTGGTTTTCCTAGAGACTCTTGTCCTTTCCTGTGAACGTGTTTCCAGGCGTGCACTATTCCATCTTTAGTGCCCTGTCATTTTCTCCTTCCTTGAAGAAAAGACCTTCCAGATGAGCATTTCGCGGGACATTCCTCATCGGGTATCCAAATTGACGACGAACTAACAATGGATGATAGTTGATTCCTCCCTTAGTTCCTATAAGGGGTACATTTGGGAAATTTCCACAACGGTCAATAATTCTGATCCTGTCATAGATTCGATTGTACCAATCGATGTCAGAGTTAGTAAGAGACATGATTCTCTGCGACCAACGTAAAGTATTCTTTTGATCCCAAAATGCAGCAGACTTGGGCAAATGGGAAGTGAACCATTTGTATGGAAGGGGTACACAGCATGTGATCATTCCTCCGCTGTATAAATTCCTTAAGTGCACCGAATGATACGCATCTGTGAGTAAGGTCGGTACGGGGTTTCCAATCAGGAAAATCTTAATGGCATTGATATCTACAAAGTTATCGATGTTGGGAAACAAAAATAACCTGTAGGTGAGTGTAACACCCCAAAATTTGCTCTCTTACTTTTGGCTAACTGGCTTATGTTTCTTTTCATTCCTTGCATTAGCATTGTGCATAGCATTGGTTCTTAGCATGGGATCAAGGTACTTGGTCCATCTCAAAGGAGTCCCAAGCCTCAAGGTGTCTCATGGGGTTCATCATATCATCATAAGATCAAGATTGGCAAGAGATTTCAAGTGAACCATACTCTCCTAATAAGGTGGTCCAAATTAGGGTTTTGGTTCCAAAAGGCTTCTTGATGGGTTTTTCCTTGTTCAAATACATTATCATGGGTTTCATATGCTCACAAGTGTTCATGGATAGAGGCTTGGCTAGTGGTTCATTGTGGAGGATTTTCAGTGGATCAGTTACTTATGAAGTAAGCAAAAGTCAACTGTAAGGAAGAAAGTCAACCATGGGTTTTCAAGGGTTCAAATCATGTTTCCCAAGTTCATGTACCTTTATTTGGTTAATGAATAGCATGGATGTCATCATTCTTCAAGAATCAAGAGTTTGTGCAAAAGTTAATAAATTTGGAAAATGACCTATAATGAGAACTTTCCATTTTTGGCAATTTTTCCACCACATTCAACTTGACTTTTCATCATCAAGGAAGCTTCAAATTAATTTTCCTCCAACATGAAAGTTGAAGATCTTTCTCTCCCATTTCCAAAAAGTACTTGAACATCTCCATATCATTTGTGGAACTCTAGTTATGGTCAAAACAATGCAAGGTGCATTTTGAGGTTTTCCATGTACCACTTTTTTCCACCTTTTGCATTTTGGTACAAATTGACTTGTAATTGGTTTTATTGGTTCATGTCACATTACAATATCAAAGTACACCCCATGAGGATTATTTTTGGCCTTTGAATCAAGTCATTCCACGCCATATTCATCACATATTTCACATTATGCAATTTTGCAAGATGGATTGAAACTTGCAAACCAAGACATTTCAAGGCCCAATTCCAATCCATTTGTGATCAGCAAGGAAAGTGTGAGTGATTTATCATGAAAGGCAAGGGAATGCACATGTGGATTAGTGGTGGTATCACTAATTGCATTTTTGCAAAACACTCCAAAACTCATTAACCAAGGGTTTAACCAATTGCTAATCATGATCAGTGGACTAATGGAATATATATAAGCTTACTCATGCCTTCACAACTAGGTCATGCACTCCCATTTGTTCAGAATCTCTTTTTCTCACCAAAACTTTCTCTCTTCAAAACTCTCTCGTCTCAAGGGTTTCTGAAGAAATTTTTTGATATTCTTGATCTACACACTTGGTAGAGTGAGAATCCACCATTGTTTTGAGCTAATAGCAAGGCTTTTATCAAGTTCAGTTCAAGAGGATCCAAGTTCAAACCTCAAGATCTAGCACGATTCCAAGCTCTAATTGCATTTATTTTGCAATTAGAGGTTCCAAGGAGTGGATCTGCAGCTTCCAGAGGGTTTTCTTTGTGTGATTTGAGTTCTGCACGCTTCAGGTTAGTGTGAAATTCTTGCTCATAGAACTTGTTTTTCTTGTATGCATTGTGTTCCTCTTGTTGTTCTGATGATTCTGATGTAATTTTTGTGTGATTTGGACGTGTATCATGAGAGTATTTTGGATCTGAAATTTTGAATCTCAAACTTCTTTTCTTCGATTTGCATTGTATGTTGATTGTTTGCTAATTTGAGTTGCATATTCTTGTTCCTGGTGAAAATCTGAGTTGAAATATGGTAGAGTTTTTGATTTCTGGAGAAATGTAGGTTGATGCTCACCGGAGAAGGTGACCGGAGCTAGGGCTCCGGCACCTGGTTCATGTTCAGTCCGGCGAAGGGTTTAAGTGGAGAAGATGAGTTCCCAGCCATTGATTTGTTTGATCTGATGGCTCATATGTTGCCACACCATTTAAAATATGTTTTCATTTGGTGGTTTGTGTGTATGCCATTCCTTTATTCTTATCATGTACCTTAGATTTGATGCGTTGATCTTGTTTATTTATGTTTTGATTGATTTGATCCCATGCGTTGATTTAATCTGATGGTTTGATGCATGCCAACACATTAAAATTCTCATGTGCTCCCCACGTGTTTCTTTTTAAATTCTGAGTGGTTTGGTGTGCGCGCGTATATCCTTGCTATCATGTACTTTCAATCTGAGCCACTGATCTTGCTTACCTTGCATTTGTTTGACTTGATATCTTGCGTATGATTGATCTGAGGGTCCTAATTGAGTCTGACCGTTGACTGGGTTCCATATGTTTTCTTTTGACTTCGCTGATGGACTTTTATGATTTGGGCTTACTATTCCCACCCCATGCTCTGATCCATTTCATTTCTCAATGTGCCATGCTTGCTGTTTGCACCCCCCATGTTTATTTCTTTTTTTTAATTAATTTTTGCATTTCATTTTTATTTCTTAAAATTAGTTTAATGCATCCAAAAATTATGAAAAAAGTCATGAAGCATATTTAAGGTTTTATAAAATTTTGGCATATTTTATTTTCCTTTTTTCTTTTATTTTTAGCATCTGAATTAATTGTTGCTTTAATTTCTTTTTGAATTTGCTTCAATTGTGCATACTTAACTTGCATATTTTTAAACTCTTTTCATATTGCATTTTGGTCCCTCACTTTTGCATATTAGTTCATAATTCCTATGTGACTTTGCATGTTTGATTGAAGGACTCATCTTGTGAATTTTTGTATGAGTTTTTAATATGGTGTTTTGTCCCTGGTTGAGGTGTTTTGAGAATTAATTTGGTAATTTCTGAAGATGGTTTGTTAATTGTTTGATTGCTCATTGTTTGAGGTCTCTTTTATGCACATTTTTGGATCATGTTTGGTTACTTGTTTGAGAAGGTACTTGTGCCATTGTTTGGAATTGTTTCTTTGACTTTATAAACCATGTTTGAATCATTATAAGTCATGTGATTATCATTATAGGTCATTGGTGTGAGGTTGTTGCATATTTTGTGCACATGTTCAATGTTTGATTTACATGCCTCTTTTGACTTATCTTTTCACTTCTTCTCATCTATGCCTCTTCTTGGTTTGTATTTGGTTTGTGTATGCCATGCCATATCTCTTCTTTGCATCTTATTTTATGTATGTTTCTTACCTTGAAGCTTTGTATTCATGTCATATGTTATTCATGTTTCATGTTGCATCCTTTAACATGTTTCATGTACATGCTTCTTTCTTCTTCTTCTAATGATTCTTAAGGCTTGGATACTTGCTTGTATGCCTTATGTGACACTTGTATAGCATGTTTAGGCACATGTTTAGGTCATCCACATTCTGACTTGGATTTTATTTGAAGCATTCTTGCCTAATCACCTTGTATGTCTGTAATACCCCAAATTTTGACCACTTAGATTTCCCATCATTGTGAAAATCATCATCACAATATGGATGAACCATCATGCTTCATCAGTCTCCCCAAAGATGGGTGAGCATCCAATACAATCAAAATTAGGGTTTCAAGCCCTCTCTGAGTGCTTAAACAAAGGATCAATCAAGAAATGACATGATCTTCAACTTGTCTAATCTCTTAAATATCCACAATGGATCAAAAAGGACTCCCACTTCAAGGATTAAGCACAAGGCTGCTCCCTTCTAGGTGGATCAAGTCTCAAGATCGACAGTGTCACCAAATTAGGGTTTTGGTCGACTAGGGCCTCCAGATGGAAATTTTCATCTGGGCACAAGGCAATGATCCAAAACATGACCTAATATACTTCATGGAACCTCATGAACCCATGCATCAAGTTAATTTTGCCTCAGGGGATGCATTCATCAAAAATCAGGAATTAGGGTTTCTTGACCTAATTCACCCCTAAGTTGACTTTTGGGACAAACCATGAGCCAAGACCTCAAGACATGATTTGAGGGTCTCTAATATACCATATTGATCCATTTGGAACAATGGATTGATCCAAGAAGCTTGAGCAACAAGTCTCAATTTCATCTGCACCACAATTAGGGTTTTAAGAGAAAAGTCAACTGTAACTTTGACTTTTGACCAAGACATGCTCCCAAACCCTAATACATGATTTAATATACCCTATGACACCCATGGAACATGTCCATCAAGTTTGATTTAGGTCAAGGACATGATTTCCTGAAGAATTGCACAGTTTGGAATTCATCTGATAAAAAGTCAACTGTGCACAAAAGTCAACTTTGACTTTTTGAGATTTTTCACCAAAATGGATTTTTAACCCTAAAATGATGTTAATGTATGATTTGAATCATCATTCATCAAGAAAAATCAAGAAAAGTGAGATAACTTGTAAAAGGGGTAACCATAAAACTTAGAAATTTTTCTAAGTTAAAAATAAAGTGGCAAAGGTACCAACTTTGGAGGACCATAACTCCTAAACCACAAGGCCATTTTTTCTCATCCAAAGATGGATTTGTAGCCCTTATTATCAGCTACAAAAACTTCAACTACAAGTCATTCCAATTCATTAAGGATTTTGAGTTATGGAGTGATCAAAGTGGCTGAAAAGTGAAAATGTCACTTTTTCCAACACTTAGTGAAATTTTCACTAAGTCAGATTCTGCCTCACTTTTTGCCAAATGTAGGGGGATTTTTCACTTGGAATCAAAAGAGATCAAAACCAAACTTATTCAAACAGTTGTTGTATCATGTAAGAGCTTTCCAAAATGGCCAAGAACATTGCCAAATTCAACCTACACCATGAGATACAACATTGCCAAGTTGCCTTGCTGAAATCTGTCAAGGCAAGGCAGAATTTGCAACTTTGGTCGATTTGCCAAAATCAGCCAAATTCAATTGCTCCTATCCACTTGGATACCTCAGAGGATTGAATCTAAAGGGGACAATCACTGAGCCAAGCCTCCAAAGTCCATGGAACAAGAAATAGCATGTTGAACCTATAATGGCCAAAATAGGGACAAGACTTCAAATTTGGAATGAGGCATTCAATGAAACCATCAAGGTGGCATGGACTGAGCCATTCTCATCTGAAATCAGTTAAGACTTATCCAAGACCAAGGGAACCAAAGCTCTGTGCCCTAACCTCTAGTCAATGGCTAGAGGAGACTTGGATTTTCATTTGCCAACATTGGCCAAACCTACTTAACAGCTGCCATGCACTATTCCTTGCAAAACAAACTTGCTCTACTATAAATAGAGCTCAATTATGGTCAGTTTGAGTACACCAAAGCCATCTAACAGATGCTTTCCTCAAAATCTCTTCTTTCACTCCAATTTTGCCTTCTAAGGCAAGTCACTATCGGGTTTTGAGTTTGAGAGCAATTCCAATCAAACCAATCACTCACACACCTCACATACATCACATATGAGCTGATCAAACACTTAGATTACTTCTGAAACATCAATTTCACAAAATCACCAGCTGGTTGCTCAAGGTTTTAACCAAAGTGCAGCTGAGGTACCACAAAATGATCCAGCCAATTTCAATCAAGTCCAACCATCCAAACATAATCCATAGGGTGTAGGGAAGCTGTTCAGATCATCACCACTCATCTGTAACACCTCCAAATCAAAAATCACTTTGAACTTGCTGTCACGACTTGGAGGTAAGCATATACTTGGTCATCTCTCAATCTATGCATATTTCCTCGCACAATAATTTGGCCATATGTTCATAATCATGCATGGAATGTTTTCCCTCAATTAATTGCATTGTTTGAATTGTGTATCAAAAATCCTAGCCTTCATGCAGAAATTAGGGTTCTTGAGGTCTCTTCGTGATTTCTTGTTGTATGTTTAATTTAAATGAAATTAAAGTACATAGACATGATCGTGAGGTTGAGGCGAGCATAATGATATGTGGATTACATGATATGATTACGTATTCATGGAGATTGGATAGAAAATGCAAATCTGAGAAACCAAGAATACGCGCGTGTTCTTCAGCTTGTTCTTGGCGCCATTTTTAGAAATTCAAATATTTGAATTTTGTGATTTTTTTTAATTGATTCAAAAATTAATTTCTCTCTGAGTTTTAATGATTTTGAGTTGATTCTTTTTTTAATAATTCACAAAAATGTTAAAATATTTTATTTTCACAAAAAATTCCAAAAATATTATTTATTTCATATAATTGATATTTTTGCAAAGAATTAATATTTTAATTGTTTTTGACATTTTAAATATTTTTTCTACATTGATTTTGCAACTTTTAATGCTTTCTAATTATTTTGTAGGTCAATACTTAATTTTTGAAGCATTAATCCAAGATCACAATTTGTTTTCCATGTGTTAAACAATTTTTGATCATTTTAATTGAATTTTTATTCAATTAAATACATTTTGAAAACAAATTAGGGTTTTGGATTAATTCAACCCTCATAAATCATTTTCAAAACTTTTTGGGCCTCTTGAGAGAGTGTAAGACCCATCCCCCCTTGTACAAAAACTTTTTGGGCCTCACTCATTGTATAAGTCCCTCTGTACAAGTAAACGGCGCGATCGTCGCCCGTTTAAAAATAAAAATCATCTGGGCCTCTCCTTGAGCTATAAGACCCATTCAAAACACTTTGGGCCTCTATTAGAGTGTAAGACCCAATCCCCCTTTTAACCAAAACATTTTGGGCCTCACTTATTGTATAAGTCCCTATGCGTTAAAAGAAAACCTCGGCGCGATCGCCATTTTTAAACGAAAAATCATTTGGGCCTACCCTCGTGTTATAAGCCCCTCTCTTTTCTTTAAACCTTTTTTGGGCCTCTTGAGAGAGTGTAAAACCCATCCCTTTGTACAGAAAACCTTTTTGGGCCCTAGTCACTTGTATAAGTCCCGTTGTACAAAGTCAAACAGTGTGCTCACTGATAAAACCCTGGGCCTCTCCTTGAGCTGTAAGCCCCAAATCTTTCTTTTTCAAAGCACTTTCTCCTTTGATTTTGAATATACTGTTGTTTTCAATCTTTCTTTGTTGAACAACTAGCCAAACAGCATGGAAGCACTACAACCGAGTAAGTGGTTATAGCTTTCATTTACTGCTTTCATATTATAAACTGTATTGTGGGGCTGCTCACTGTAAGTCTCCTTTCATAAACTCATATCTACTGTGTAATAATAGTATAGATATTTCGAGTTTCCCCGGCAACTACGTCTAGAACTAGGTGACGCCGTTTCATTTATTCTTAGAAATAGACGCCTAGATCCCCAATAGGAGCACCAGATACAGTCTTCTCTTCGGCTGTCCTCCTTAGGAATCGTCAAGAAGCTCTACTCCCGAAGATGAATGTATTCTCCGTGAATGGCATCTTTGAGTTTCTTCCAAATTCTCGAACTTTCCTGACTTGATCTATTCCTTGTGGATAGCTTGCCTTGAATGTCTCGGGGTTTGGGTACCCACTACGGTCATAATCTTGGACCTTAACTAAGGAACCCTCTTTAAAAGCTAAAAGTCACTGGATAGTAAACCTCGCACGTTTACCAGTGGTTTTTATCTTTAAAAGAGTTATCTCTCCTAATGGAAAGGAGATGATAGACCCACAGGCTTCTTAAAAGCATCGGCCTCCTCTTGGGCATTATTCAAGGACACTACGGCTTCTTAGAAGTATTCACAACCTCCTCTTAGGCTTCGTATAATGATCTCTTCCTCCGGGAATGATAGCCTCCTCTTGGGCTTCGTACAAGGACCCGTAGGCTTCTTAAAAGTTTCCAGCCTCCTCTTGGGCTTCGTACAAATTGTCCCGACGACCTCCTAGAGGTATAGGAACAGAACCTAGTCATCCTCATAGAACAGTCCTTTCATAGAGTCTACTACTGTTTCTCAAAGCATAGTACAAAAGAAAAAAACTCTAGACTTGGACAGTCTAACTTCCTTGAGTCTCAAAGACATTCTCAAGTGACCCTTTCGTTAAATAGGAAGGAAACCCGCAGACTCGGACAGTCTCAATACCCTTTGGATTTCCCGTTTCCTTAAAGAGAAGGAAATATCCCTGATCCTCAAATCAAATCCCAGAGTACAGTGTTGCTCATATAAGAACTGATTTTCTCTTTTAAAATCAGTATATTGGATCTGTCACTCAACTGAAACAGTTACAATAGCCTCCATCTCGGGCTTCGTACGAGATACCAAAATTCTCCCCAGTGGAGTCAAACAACTTTTTCGCCTCTCTCTCGGGCTTCGTACGAGACACATAAGAGACTCCCTCGTTGAGTCAATTACCCCTTTCGCCTCCATCTCGGGCTTCGTACGAGATACAAAGACTCTCTAATTGAGTCAAACCTCTTAGCCTCCATCTCGGGCTTCATACGAGATACAAAATCACTCTCTTGTTGAGTATAAAAGATTCTCCTGTTGAGTCAACCCTTTTAGCCTCTCTCTCGGGCTTTGTACGGGACACAAAATAGCCTCCTCTTAGGCTTTGTATAATGATTTTCCTAGTGGAAATTAGCCTCCTCTTAGGCTTCGTATAAGAAAACCACTGGTTGATCCAATCAACCTTTTAGCATCAAAGTTGTGCCTCGTTCACAGTATACAAACATCAACAACTCCTTTCCCTTCATCTAATCGCTGTAAGCGGCAAGCCTCTGGATCATCTATATCCACGCCACTGTCCCTCTTTTAGCATGAGAAATTCCTAAGGAAAGATGGCATTGCTCTACACTGAGTTAAAGTCTTCTCCTTCAGGTTAAAACCCTTTCTTCGGAAATTATGGCATTGCTCGGATCCGCGTATCCCAGTTAAAGTAATTCTCCTTCCCCCTCTTTAGGGATGACAAATTCTCTCTAAAGTCGAGGTCTTTCAGCTTCACGTCTTGGGCTTTGAACAAGACACAAATAGACCTTTCAGCTTCACATCTTGGGCTTTGAACAAGATACAAACCACCTTTCGCTGCACGTCTTGGGCTTTAAACAAGACACCAAAAACACTCATTTCCTCCCATAGAATAGGAGGAACTACGAACTCTCTGATTTCCCTGTTTCGGTAAACGGGAATACGTAGGCATAAGATCGAAAGAAAAGATCTTAGCGAGCGCAATCAACAAAAAACCCAAATCCCATATCTCCATCAATTAAAAGCAGTAATTCAAAAGCATCAGTCCTAACATCCTAATCCTTGTTCCCCGCCAGAAACCTTCTGCCCAGGTAAAAAAGAAAGAAAACCGTATTGGCGAAAATACAAATAACCAGTACAAAGGCCCCCCCACATTGATAGCATCTGTAACCTAACAGACCGCTGTTTAAACTCAGTATGCAAAGCAGGGTTAATTGGAGACATCTATTTCCCTTCCTTATTCAGCTCACAATAGGATAAAAAATGAATCGACCTGTAGTCAAAGCTCAAACCGCAGAGAGCGACCAGCGCTTAAGAACCGCGTCCAAAATCGCTCGCTACAATGTCCACTCATTCTTCTTATATTTCTTCCTTGATGACTTTCTTGGATGTTTTGCCACTTGTTTGCACTCTCTTTGTTTGAATTTGTTTGGTAAACATTATGGGTCACCTCTAAGGTGTACATTCTGACTTGGATGAGTTTCATTTGGTTTGTAATCATTTTTCTTTGGGTTGTGACTTCTTTGGGTTTCATTTGTCTTATTGTTGCTTATGTTTGTTTTTTTTGCTAACCATGTAGGGGCTAATGGTAAGTGAATAAGATGTGGATAGTCATCCACATTCTAACTTCTCCTTTCTCTTTTAAGCTTTCATACTTGTGTTTGCTTTGGCATTTAAGATGCTTCTTTCTTCTCTCTTTCTTCTCTCTTTCACTCTCTTCCTCCCATGGATCTCAAGACTTGTTTAAGTCTTGGATTCTCTCCCTTTAGAGCTACCTAGTCCAAGTTAATTTTTGATTAAGCTTGGAGTAGGATTAGCATTAGGTTTTAGGTAGTCGTTCCTCCTAAGCCTCACTAACCATAGGTCATCCATGCATGATAACATTAGGACTCTTAGTTTCCCTTTAGAGTTTCCTTTGGGTCGTCTCTCTTCTCATCTCAAAACTTCTTGAAAACACGTAATAAAAGTTAACGTGTATTGCGCTTGAGCCTTCTATGTGGGAAGTGGGGAAGGAGGGGCTTCCTCTCATTCTTCTAGGATACCTAGTGTACGTCTTGTTGGGGACGATGCGCGAAGTATTCGTTCCTGTATTTAAGACTTTGGTTCAATGCAAGTTATGAACTAACTTAGAAAACACTTCTTGCTTAAAAAACTCCAAACAAACAATAACGTCTTTCCTTTGGGAATTCTTTTCTCATCTCACTCACTCTCAACGTACGAACGTTCTCCTACTCGTTCTCGTGCAAGACGGTAACGCACTCGATTCAGCGAGACTGCAACACCTGAGCTAGAACGTTAGCCGTTCCCTAAAAAACACAAAGCAACCTCGTTGAGGGGAACTACGTCGCTCTGATTCTCATGCTCCCGATGAGATACGTAGGCAGTGGGGTAGGGCCCATTCGAGCACTTCTTTTATTTTCCCTACATTTGTTTCTTGTTATCTCTCCTTTCTTTTTTTTTCCCTTTTCTGTTCCTTTCTTTTCCAGTTCTCTAGCAGTGGAGCTCCAGTTGACGACACCCTTTGATGCAGACAACAAGCATGGATCCCATCGAGTACGATGGACGTGTTTGGTGCTAACACCTTCCCTTCGCGTAACCGACTCCCGTACCCGTTTCTTTTGGTCGCGAGACCATGCTCTTTCCTCTTCCCTCAGGTTTATGCACTGTTTCCTTTCCCTCTCTTGGGATAAATACACATTGCTGGCGACTCTGTGTCTTCCGCGCCACTCTCGCATTTGTACCGTTGGATGCGAATCTTTTGGGAGCGACAGCTGGCGACTCTGCTGGGGACTCTGGTTAACCTCTTTCTGGTCCATCCCCTTTAGCGAGTCAATCCTAGCGCTTGTCTGTTTCATTTCATTGGGTGTTTTTGTGGTGCTTTGTTTTGTTGTATATTACCGTATTTGCTGTTTTATTTGTTTTATTGTCTTTACAGCTTTTATTGCATTGCATTTCATTTTATTACTGTCATACTGGATATTGTTGTGTTGTGATGGCTGGTTTCTGTTTGGCAGGTTGGGAGGTTCTAAGAGATGAGCCCACTACCCAGGCTCGAGCATACCCATAGGTTTTAGTGTGGGCAGGCGTGACACTCCCGTTTGTGTCGGCCACATGCGGGTGATCACGATCCCCACAATCAGACGAGGTTCTATCTAGAGCTATCTGCTACTGTATGCTCTATACAGGCCAGTAGATATTCTATGGAGGAATTGTCGACTCTGATGACCATTCCCGAGGACTCAGTAACGGAACTCCTCCCGGGATGTGACAGTGGCAGACCACGTTCTGTGGCAAACCCATTGCACATTCTCGATCCGAGGACCCAATGCTGGGAACTTGCTATAGGTTTCCCGTTTGAGGTGAATCAGCGGACGACCTCTTTGATTGGCGGTAGCATTGTATCCTTCGGGCTGAATGTGCTATTGCTTCTCAAACCTCTGAAGCTGAGGATCTTTCGTTTTTGTGAATCAGTTAAGGCCTCCTCGATTGGTGATGATGCCAAACCAGAAATGGTGAACGTATCATCATTTCTCGACCTGAGAGCCCGGGATACTGAGGATCTTAGTACCCACATGTGAGAGGGATGGGTGTTTGCAGGTTTGCAGGTGACCTTGACCTTCAACATACCTAGTTTTCTAGTTCTATCATTGTCTTTGCTTTTGTTCTGGGTGTTGGTACAGAGCCTTGATTTGTTCAGTCAGCGCAGTGCAGCCAGTTTGTGTGGACACCTTGATCCCATGCTTCGCATTGCATTCTATTTTTTCTGACATTCATGTTTGTGCATTTTCAGGTAGTATCTAGTCTTTGATTCCAGTCAGAGGGCGTTCATAGGGATGGACACTAAGAGGGGTAAGAAGCACATTATCGTCTACAAGTTCCCGAAGATCACTCTTGGTCCGTTGAACAGTTTATAGAGTATGGCTGGTCCAGAAGTTTTGGGAGCTTTTGAAGAGAAGTATGGGTGGATATTACCCCTAGTTCGGAGCCTCAGTGAATATGAATATAAGGGGCTATATACCTTGATGCAGTTTTATGATCTTTCCTTGAGGTGCTTTGTGATGCCAGATTATGTGTTGGTTCCTACCCTGGAAGAGTACTCCAACATTTTGAGGATTCCTGTCAAAGAAGGTGTTTCTTTATGTGGTTCCCAAGGAGATTGTGATTTCCAAACAGTGGCTGAGGCTCTTTATTTGAGCAGATCTACAGTGGAGGCTGGCTTTTCTAAGAAGGGAAAATCCCGAGGCTATCACTTGGAGTACTTGGTGAAGAGGGCTCAAGAAGAAGCTAAGGAGAAAAGGTGGATGGCTTTCAATGCAATATTGGCTCTGTGTATATATGGCATTGTGTTATTCCCTAATGAGTCTGATTTTGTCGATACGGATGCTATTCAGATATTTACAGCTCAGAATCTGGTACCGACTTTGTTAGGTGATCTCCACTACGCCCTATATAACAGGAATGAGAAAAGACGAGGTGGGGTGGTTGGTTGTTGCGCATCTCTTTTTTACAAGTGGTTTGCCAAACGTTTACCCCAGTCAGGTGCTTTTGTGGATTCAAAGACTTCTTTAGAGTGGAGTAAGCGTCTGATGGGCCTAGCTGCTAAAGATATTCTTTGGGTGGATAAGGGATTATTGGGGACTGATATTTTGCATAGCTGTGGCAAGTATCCTAATGTACCTTTGATCGGAAGAAAAGGAGGTATTAACTACAACCCGTCTTTGGCTATCAGGCAATTTGCATACGCCCTGAAGGATCCTCCAGCTGAAAAAGATTTGGAAGAATCTTTGTATTTTCATATGACTGATGGTGTGGCTATTGCACAAGAAGCTTCTCAAGCTTGGCTCAGCATACAGAAGATAGGTAAAACTGTTTTGGGTAAACCTAATAATCAAGCTTTCACTCTATATGTTGAATGGGTAAAGAATAGGGTAGAAGAGTTCTATTTACCTTTTGATCGGGCACCTCCCTTGTATCCAGAGATTATGGAAGAGAGACTCACTATACCATTCGAAGAATTCGACAAGCAGCAAAAGTTGGTATCTGATCTGAGGGTGGAAAACTCTGATATGAGTAGTCAGCTACAGAATGCTCTACATGACAACTTGGAGTTGAAATGGAAAGTTCAAGACATGACAGCGCATCTAGAAAAAAGAGAGAGGGATTTCGCTGACAGAGGTCAGCACTTCAAAAAGGTTAGTATGGCTACCGAATCATCAGGCAAGGCTAAAAGGAAAAACAAGAAGCTTTTGACTAAGGCAGAAGACAAGCTTGCCACGTATCAGGATATGTGGAAGGAGGTCAAGATTGAGAATGAAGAACTGAAAGGAGAGCTTCAGGTAGTGAAAGCAAGGAAAGATCGTTACTTTGCCAAGTGGAAAGAAGCACAGAAGGAAATTGAAGAGCTCAAGTTGCAAGCCGAGGTCAAGAAGTCTAAGCGCGAGGACAACAACGCTGAAGAGCAGATTGTTAAATTGAACCAAGAGATTGCAAAGAGGAACAAGTTGATCAAAGGGCTGATAAAGCAACCTGCACATCCTGACACCGTGGACCTTCTTGAGGAAGTTGAAGCTAGTTTGTTTGGAATTGATTTGTAGTTGACTTTGTTGTTTATATTTTTTTTTGGATTACCATCAGGTTTGTTGATGGAGTCGCCTTTGATAATGCTTGAATTTGTCTGTAAGAACTACTTTGTTTTCGATAATGGAATATTTGATTTAATTATCTGTGCTCTAGCAGTTCTGGTTTTCAGAAAGGGTTTGTCCCTGTGGTTTGATCCGGTGGTATTCCTGGGTTCGGATTTATTTTCCGATAACGTGTCTAACCCCTTTGCCCGGTTTCATGGAATGGAATCAAAGCGGATGTGTCTTGGAAATGTTCAAATATGTTTGTTTGCATTTTTGCATTCGCATTTGCATAATCATAATCATAATCATTTTTGCATTGCAGGTTATCTCAGATTCTCTGGTTTTCTTATGTTCTCTCTTTTTGTCAGTCAGGATTGATCAACTAACTCATCGGTATTCTACCAGGCTTAATTAGAGCAGAGTGATGGACAAAGTTCAGGCAGACATGGTAGCTATGCAGGCTCGCATCGATCAATTCATGGAGATGATGCAGGGTGTGGTGCAGAGTCAGAATGAGTTCAGAACTCTGGTTCAGCCTTTGGTGTCACAGGTTGATGAAAATGGTATCTTACACGGTGGTTTTCTTAATTGTGTTGTTCCTCTGGGCGGAGGTGGTGCTGGTATCAACATTCCTATTCCTGGCATTGGTGGACAGGGTGGGATTCCTTCAGTGGTTGGAGAAGGAAGCACTGTTCAAGCTATCCAAGGACATCGTTTTGATGATCAACAGGATGATGTTTTTTCGGTCAGAAGCTTGGACGCTGGCCTTCCTATGGTCAGTGATGAGAGGATCCGTTTAATTGAGGCGCAATTGAAAGGGGTTGTGAAGCAGGATGATCTGGGAATAGATTTGAACGACCTAGGATTGGTCCCTTATATTGTCATTCCACACAAGATTCATATTCCTACACTGGAGAAGTATAATGGTTCTACCTGCCCGAGAACTCATGTAAAGGCGTATACCAGGAAGATGGCTGCCCATGCTAAAGACGAGAAGCTAATGATGCACTTTTTCCAGGACAGCCTGTCTGGCGCGTCTTTGGAATGGTATATGGCTCTGGAAAGTAGAGATGTTCGTACTTGGAGAGAGTTAGCTGTAGCTTTTATCAAGCATTACCAGTACAACACAGACATGGCTCCTAACAGAACTCAGCTGTTGAGCATGTCCCAGAAAAATGATGAAAGTTTCAAAGAATACGCACAAAGGTGGCGTGAATTGGCAGCTAGGGTGCAGCCACCAATGCTGGAAAAGGAAATGTTGGATATGTTTATGGACACACTGCCTAAGCACTATTATGAGAAGCTATTGCCTTGTTCTCTAGGCAAGTTTGCAAATGTGATTGCGATCGGACAAAAGATAGAGGTTGGAATTAAGGAGGGAAAAGTTTCTAGTGGTTGTCGCTCCCGGGATTTTCATCCTAGTACAAACGCGAAAGTGGCACCGAAACAGAGTCGCCAGCAATGTGTATTTATCCCAAGAGAGGGAAAGGAAACACCGCGTAAACCTGAGAGAAAGAAAGAGCATGGTCTTACGACCAAGAGAAATGGGTTCGGGAGTCGGTTACGCGAGAGGAAGGTATTAGCACCCCCTCGCGTCCATCGTACCCGATGGGATCCACGCTTGCTTGTCTCGATCAAAGGGTGATAGAAAATGATACTGGAAAAGGAACTGGAAAAGGAAAAGGAAAAAGAGAGAGAAAAAGGAACAAATGTAGGGAAAATAAAAGAAGTGCTCGCATGGGCCCTACCCCACTGCCTACGTATCTCATCGGGAGCATGAGAATCAGAGCGACGTAGTTCCCCTCACTAGGGATGAATTATTTGTGTTTTTTAGAGAACGGCTTACGTTCTAGCTCAGGTGTTGCAGGCTCGCTGGTCCGAGTGCGTTACCGTCTTGCAAGAGAACGAGTAGAAGCGCGTTCGTGCGTTGAGAGTGAATAAGATGAGAAAAGAATTCCCGAAGGAAAGACGTTATTGTTTGTTTTTGTCTTTTAAGAGTTTTTCATTTGTTTGCATATGATAGCGTATCTGAATCTTAGTCATTGGAATGTATACCTTCTCACATTCCAAGATGGAATGGGTAAGAAAGCACACTAAGAGTGAAGAAGACCTCCACACTTAACTCCAATTGTCAAGGTTCAAACACACTAGCGTACTTGTATTTATTAAGTGTTTTTGTTGATTAAGAAATGAAGAAGATTTTTTTTATTATTTGCACCTTCAACAAGTATTGCATTTAAGTCCCTCATACAAGATCAAATGTTTAACACATTGACCCAAGATGGGCTATATGCTACACATTCTAAGATTACAAGAGAAGACCCCTTATAATCTTTTCTTTATATGAAAGGCCTAAATGCAATAAATGCCTACCTTTATTAGATGTTTTGAGTTTTCTTTGAGATGAGAAGATGAAAGACTCAAGAGAGGAGGAAAGGTAAAACCTATGTGGACTAAGACTCAATCCTAATTGAAAATTAAAGGGAGTGATCCTAATGGTTTGTGAGGTTTCAACCTAAAATCTAAAGAAAGAAAGAATTAAACAATTCACTTCCAAAGTAGAAGATGAATTGTAATTCAAAAAGGGAAAGTAATGAGTTATTAAAAGAAAGCACATAAGTGCTTAGCAAAACACCAAATGGAATTGTAAAAGAGAAAGGATAGAAGTTGAATGTGGATTCCTTATCCACACTCAATTGAAACTTACCGAAGCCCCTACATGGTTAGTAAACATGTATAAGAAGTATAAGAAGTAAAAGAACATGTAATGCATCATAAAACTCAAAAGAATTAAATGAGAAACCAAATCCTAGAGCCACAATCAGAATGTACATCATATGGACAACCAATGGTTATTATCATACAAGTGCAAGTGAATAAGCAACAATCATCACCCATTAGCATTTAAACATGTTACAAGAAGAAGGGATAGATGAAAGATGGAAAGAAATGAAGAGGACATGCATAAATGGAACATGTAAATCAACAACCAGAATTGAAAATAAATGAAAAATGGTTTATAAACATCTCAAAAGTATTTATGAATCAACCATCAAGACTTTCAAGAAGTAATAGAAGAAGAAGTGAGATGAAAACTCAAAAAGAAAGTGCAAACAATACATGTTAATGATGCACAAAGTCCAAATTGAAATGAACAGGTAAAGATGACCTATAATGTGTATCAAAGACCTATAATATCATATGAATGGCTCACACAACTATGCAAATGCTCATACAAATATGCACAAAAGAATTCATGCAAACATGCACTAAAGATTACAATGATATAACATGTTATAATGCTTTAAATGAAATGCATCAAACAAAAATCACATGGCCTCATGAAAATTATGAAAACATGGTATTGGAGTTCACTAATCAGAGATGAATCACATACCAAAATAGCATATCAAAATTCAAAGCAAAATGACTTCAAACAAAGCAATTAGGTCAAGTTGAAATGTCATGCAAAGTGGTACAAATATAGGCCTCAAGACATGTCATAAAGTGACCTAAAAAATCAAACAAAAATCATCTAACATGCTTCAATGTATTAGTGAATCAATGCAAAAAGAACCATGCCAAAACAGTTTGTAATGAGCAAGAACAAAATTAAACAAATTCAAGTATCATGCTTAGGATGCATCTAAATGGAAATTCAAAGAAAATTATGGAACAGGGGTAAAAAGGTCATAAAATCAGAAAATAAAATCATGAAAAATTTCCTAAATGTTTTAAGAATACACATGAATTTTTGTAGAATTTTCCAATATATTTTGGTATTTTTAAAAATTAGAAATCAAACGTGTAGAAAGAAATAAAAATGAAAAATAAATGCAAAATGCAGGGGGGTATGAACATAGCAATTGGACAGTTCAAAATCATTGGGCTTCAATACATGGGGGTGTAATTATCAATCTGAATAAGGTCCATTTACACGCCAAACACAATAAGAAGTGTGCACCATCAGTCAACAATTTTGACTCACTCACAACCCTCAGATCAAGTCAAGGTCAAATAAAAGTCAAAGTACTCAAAATCAATGCATGCACGTGAGGACACAAGCCACTTACCATGCACCACACCACACCATGCTTAAGTGAAATTCAGAAAAATGCACGTGAGGATCATGTGAGTTTTAATGTGCTGTCACATTTTGGAGCGTACGATCATGAAAAACACACGGCTGAGATTAAAACGCACACAAACCCTAACAGTTAAAGTCACCGGCCGGAGATGACCTCCGGTCATCTTCTCCGGCCAGCAGCCACCACCTGCAACTCACATTTTCTCCAGAAATTCACAAGCCATATACCAAACGAAAGCTAAGCTCATGAGGAACACAAATCCAACAAGAAAATTCATAGATCAAGCATGAATAAGGAGAATCGAAGAGGATAAATTTGCCCTAATTTTCAGTTCTAAGCTCCTAAAGAGCTCTATCAACTAGCCAGCTTCACATAGCTTCTAATAAGCTCAAACAACACATCAACAAGTCAAAACAGGATAAAATCGTGCAATTAAAGTTTGAGAAATTTTGAAACCTGAAATTGGAGAACTCTTGAATCAACAGAAAACCAGAGATGAGAGATTGATCTTGAGCTTCCTAAGAGCAAAATAAATGCTCTGAACCTTTGGATTTTGAAGACAATGAACTGAGATTCCAATTGGAGAAGTTGCTGCTCTCGATAGCTTGCTCTTACTTCAGCTTGTTCTTGATCAGAAGTGCTTGATGATGAACAATTGATGAAGATCAAGGTGAGAACGTGTGAAGAACTCGTGTGAAATCAGAGAGAGAATGGAGGGAACTCTGAGAGAAAAGTGAGAGCAATTTGGAGTGAGAGTGAAAAATGAGAATCCTCCCTTGAAATTGTGAGAGTTTCAGCTTATATATCCAAGGTTAACTCCCAACCAGTTCAGTTAACAGTTAGAACTCTAGTTAAACTGAGTTAGTTAACTGAGTTTGAGTTAACTAACTGAGTTAGGTGGTTAATGGCACGAGTTGGGGAAGTTCTGTTAGAGTGAGGGTGAGGTTCATGGAGTTATGGTGGTGTGTAGGAGAAGGAAAGTGATGTTATGTTGTTCTGATGTAGCAGCAGGAATCTTGTGGTGCAAGTTTCTCACTTCCTCTTTCATGCAAGGCTCAAGCTCGTATGCATAATGTGAAATGTGTTTGGCCAAATGAAGCAAAGAATAGAGCAGCACACATAGGACTTCTGTCATGTACTTGATGTGTGTTTGAACCAAAATCATGCAGCAAATCTTCATTGTGACAGCAAGTGTTTGAGGAGGAATTTCTCACTTGTCAATGGATGAAACAATCCAATGTTGGTGGCATTAGAAAGATGATACATTAGGGGACAATATTGGTGTTGAAAGTTGGTTGAATTGAAGTTTGGAACATGACCAAATGTGGCTTGTAACAGAAGAAACACCAACTGGTGCATGGGCGAGATAATGAGGTTAGTTGGCAAGGCATGCTTGGCATGGATTTTCAGTTGCATTGACCAATCTTTGAGCCATCATAACTCCTTATCCTTTGATCAAATGAAAAATCCATGAACATCAATCTTGAAGATCTCACATAGGGGAACAACTTTGATGTTGCAAGATTTTTCATTTGAAACCTTTAACCATGAGTAATTGATCAATACATTTGGCCCACCATGTGTTTGTGAAAATGACTGCGCGCGTGCCTTGGAAATCTTGGTCATGACCTAGTTTTGAACCTACTTTGCTCTAACTTTGGTCAATCATATCTCACTCAATTTTTATCCAATGGAGATGTTCCACACATGGATTTGAAGCTTAAAGCAAGGCCTTTCATTGAGGCAGAGTGGAATTTTCATTTGGTGCTCCAAATTTAAATGGCCTTGGTTCAAACTCTGATGCAAAATGGCCAAAACTTGCTATTTTTAGCAACCCTACTTCATCCAAAAATGGCAACTTTTTACATCTTGATTTTTCATGATTCCTTTGGAATTTCTTGACCAAATTTTGTACATTGGTCACATATAACATGAATTTCATGAATTTGACCTTGAAAAGTCAAGAGTTGACTTTTTCCTCTGATTGTTTGACTTGGCCCCAAATTCCCTGATTCTTGATCTTTCTTCCAATTGAACCACTTCCAAAACTAATTGAGATGCAATCTTCCACATCCATATACCTAGGGACATATAGAAAACCATGACATCAAGTCTTGCCCAAAAAATCAAAGATTCCCTGATTTAAATGGAAGCCCTAATTTTGACCCTCTCTGGTTAGGAGGAAATTGCACATCTTCCAAATCCAAATTCCTCAGAGTATGTTGTGTATCCTCTTAAAGGATGATGAGAAATGCCACTTGAGAATGATTTTGAATCAATGAGCTATCTCTTTTGAGGGTTTTCCTTCAATTTTTGAACCTCTTGCATAGTGAAAGATGTAGTGCTTCAATCTCCCATTGAATCTCACTTCCTTGAGGTTTTGGAAGATCAATTGAGATAGTATGAGACATGAGAGACCTCTTGGCTTGCATAGAGCCAACTTGATTGACCTTTTTGTGCTTTGAATGATTCCTTGATTGTCCACCTTCCACTTGACCACATGCCCTGATGGTAAGAAGGATGCCATGCTTCATTTTTCTATGTTAAATGCAATGTAATGTTAATGAGGTGGATATGATATGATAAATGATAATGCCATGCTATGATGCCAAAGAGGGAGAGCAAATTTTGGGGTATTACAGCTGCCCCTATTCAAGCGCTGTAGACCTGAATGCCTGAAAGCGATTGCTTTCGGACTTTCAAGGTATATAGTGATTGAATACCAAATATAACCAAAAATTTGCTCTGGATAGTGAAGAAGAAAAGGGATATAAACCCAACGAGACTGCTGGATTGAATCTTCGATGAAACGTCGGAGAGATCTGTCTTTTGAACGACGCCAGACGACTACTGGCTTGCCACACTACTGTTGGACTTTAATAATGTCTTTTATGCAATTCCAGACGACTACTGGCCTGCCACGCTACTGGTGGACTTTAATAATGTCTTTTTGAACGACGCCAGACGACTACTGGCTTGCCACACTACTGGTGGACTTTAATAATGTCTTTTTGAACGACGCCAGACGACTACTGGCTTGCCACACTACTGGTGGACTTTGCAGCTTCGTGCCACCCGAAGACGGACTTTTGCCAATCCACTGTTGGACTTTTGGAATATGCCACCCTTAGATGGACCTTTCGCCAATCCACTGTTGGACTTTTGCCACCCGAAGACGGACTTTTGCCAATCCACTGTTGGACTTTTGCCACCCGAAGACGGACTTTTGCCAATCCACTGTTGGACTTTTGCCACCCGAAGACGGACTTTTGCCAATCCACTGTTGGTCTTTTAGCTGCTTTGCCACCCGAAGATGGACTTTTGCCAATCCACTGTTGGACTTTTAGCTGCTTTGCCACCCGAAGATGGACTTTTGCCAATCCACTGTTGGACTTTTGCCACCCGAAGACGGACTTTTGCCAATCCACTGTTGGACTTTTGCCACCCGAAGACGGACTTTTGCCAATCCACTGTTGGACTTTTGCCACCCGAAGACGGACTTTTGCCAATCCACTGTTGGACTTTTGCCACCCGAAGACGGACTTTTGCCAATCCACTGTTGGACTTTTGCCACCCGAAGACGGACTTTTGCCAATCCACTGTTGGACTTTTGGAATTTCAAAATTGAATTACTCTCTGCCTCTGCGCCAGACATCTCTGCCGACTCTGCTGAGGACCCACAATCAATGATTTAATCTCGGAGACTCCTAAAAGGATAATATCTCTGCTGGCGAATGGATGAACAATCCGTCTGCTTCGAATTGTCAAGCTTGCCAAAAATAAATTGGACTTTAAGATATGAGGGAATGATGACTCTGCCAGGAATTATTCCATCTGTTTGGGGGATTGAATTCTGGCCACAGCGATTCCACTGGGGATGAGAATTTTTAAATGACGTCCTGCTGGGGAAATGAGCCATTAAAACTCTGCTTGGGGATTTATTCAACCCAAGATCCTTTATAGGGGTTATCCACCTTTTGACCCGGCTGGGGAAAGACTGTGTCATCCTTGTTGAAGAATAGATTCTGCCGATCTTATAAACCTCTGCGGGGAGAACGACAACTCAGCTGGGGAGTATTGCTGACAAGATTCGATGCTGACCTCTGTGGGGATACCATGACCAGAGACACAAACTTGCTGGGGACCCGGGCTACTCTGCCAGGGATATGCAAACCCTGGTTAGAACATTCCCCTGCAACTTGCTAGAAAGAGTCCTTAGAGATCTGTTGGGGAAACCCAAAGCAAATCCACAGTAGTCTGCTGAATAATGTGACCGTCAAGCTTAGGATAAGTACTACAATGCCCCATGTTAGGCGAGCTTCCCTTTAGACAATTCCGTTAGGGATGACGGGTTTATAACAAACTCTGCTGGAGAAAACTGCTTTAAAGCGTCTCGTGTTGGGAAATGCCTTTTGAGAGGATTTTACAGAAGACCAACTGTCCTCAAACTCTACTGGGGGTGATCAACACTTCATGCTGGGGAACCGAACAATTTGTCCCCGAAGAGGATGTCATAAGAGGATTTTACAGAAGATTTAGCCTCTTCAAACTCTTGTGACTTCGCTGGGGATAATGACCATCAGTTTCGGTGTCGACGAGACCACCCTTTTGGGGAATCTGTGACCGTTATCGACACGGAAAAGCTTGTAGCCGTTGGAAGGACTGAATAAGAGAATCGACTTAATAAGATGCCACGGTACCTAGTTGAACTTAATTCACTGATATCGACCCGTTATGCACAATCGTCGACCGAACGATGAACGCCGATCTCCTTACCCATAATTGCCCCAGTCTTTTGCGTGGGGTGATTTATTGCTGGTCTTGTGCTTAAAATCATCTGCACCTGCTACCTGCAACAAAAGAATATGCCCACATGCCCCGAATATTGCGTGGCTAGAATCCACCATCCGGGAGTATTCACCATTCGAAGTAATTTCAAATATTTTTTCTGCGCATGTTATTGCAAGGCTGCCATGTTTTCAAATGCAATGTTTTATCAAAAATTAGGACGTTTTTGCAAACAAAGCAATAAAACAAAAATAGGAGGCTTTTTATTGAAATTCAATTTATTGACTGAGAGCCCAGAATAGGCAATTACATCTGGAAGCAATCCCTGGAAAGAGGTGATCGCTGAAAATTGCGAAAAGAAACTATCCTAATGGCAATGTGAAAACGGAATTCCACTGAGTTTCCATTCTGTTATGACCAGTATGTCTTCAAAACTCCCCGACCTTGCCTTCTGAGGAATGATCAGACCGATTCCTATTCTTCAGAACGTCAGTTGTTCAAACGGTAATGGGTACAAATAACTCAGACTGTAGTCATTCGCTTAAATCCCTCTTTTGTGTGGACCGCCCTTTCAGGTTTTCGATCCACCGGGATACCCTTTTTTGCCTAAGTTGCCCTTTCGGGTTTTCAACTTACCGGGTGTACAATTTTTTCAATTATATCCCTAATTTTTGCCCGAACCTTATTCTGTTTTTGGTTCGCCGGGATGCCCTTTTTTGCCTGGATTTTTTATTTTTATTATCCAGCGGGTCTATTTATGCGAAGTATTTTTTGACTACGTCCGAGTTGACAGGGGATAAAAAGTCTTCGCCATCCATGGTTGTAAGCAATAAAGCTCCGCCCGAAAAGACCTTTTTAACCACGAATGGACCTTCATAATTAGGAGTCCATTTGCCCCTGTGATCTGTATTGGGAGGAAGGATCCTTTTGAGTACCACGTCTCCGACTTTGTAAACCCGAGGACGCACCTTTTGGTCAAATGCCTGTTTCATTCTGCGCTGATATAGTTGCCCATGACATACAGCCGCCAATCGCTTTTCCTCAATAAGGCTCAGCTGATCAAATCTGGCTCGTACCCATTCAGCTTCATCTAGCTTAACATCCATCATAACTCTGAGGGACGGAATCTCTACTTCAACCGGTAGCACTGCCTCCATACCATATACAAGTGAGAATGGGGTTGCCCCAGTGGACGTGCGTACCGACGTTCGATACCCATGCAAAGCAAATGGTAACATCTCATGCCAATCTTTGTACGTGACAACCATTTTCTGCACAATCTTCTTGATATTTTTGTTGGCCGCTTCGACCGCGCCATTCATCTTTGGGCGGTACGGAGAAGAATTGTGATGTTCGATTTTGAAGTCCCGGCATAACTCAGCCATCATCTTATTGTTCAAATTAGAACCATTATCAGTAATGATTCTTTCGGGAACTCCATATCGGCAAATGATATCCCGTTTTAAGAAACGAGCGACCACTTGCTTTGTAACATTGGCATAGGATGCAGCTTCAACCCATTTGGTGAAGTAATCAATTGCCACCAAGATGAAACGATGACCATTGGAAGCTGTAGGCTCAATCTTTCCGATCATATCAATGCCCCACATGGCAAACGGCCAAGGCGACGACATGATACTCAACGGATTTGGAGGCACATGCACCTTGTCTGCATAGATCTGGCATTTATGGCATTTGCGGGCATATTTGCAACAATCTGACTCCATAGTCAACCAATAATATCCCGACCTTAACAACTTTTTAGCCATTGCCTGCCCTCCGGCATGAGTACCGAAAGAGCCTTCGTGCACTTCAATCATCAACAAGTCTGCTTCATGTCTATCCACACATCTAAGCAGGACCGTGTCAAAATTTCTTTTATACAGCACGCCATCTTTGTTCAGGAAGAAACTACCAGCTAACCTTCTCAACGTCTTCCTGTCTTTGGACGATGCCCCGGACGGGTACTCTTGACTTTTCAAGAAACACTTAATGTCATGAAACCATGGCTTGTCATCAGACGTTGCATCTACCGCAAACACAAATGCTGGTCTGTCAAGGCGGGATACCTCAATCTTAGGTACATGGTTCCATCCTTGCACTTTGATCATGGAAGACAAAGTGGCCAAGGCATCAGCGAACCTATTCTCATCTCGAGGAATGTGGTACAGTTTCACTGTTGTGAAAAACGTCAGCAATCTCCTTGTATAATCTCTATACGGCACTAGATTTGCTTGGTGCGTGTACCAACTCCCCTTCACTTGATTGATTACCAAAGCTGAATCACCGAATATATCAAGGGTTTTAATCCGTAGATTAATCGCCTCCTCGATCCCCATTATACAAGCTTCGTACTCTGCTTCATTGTTGGTGCATCCGAAAGTTATTCGTGCAGTGAAAGGCATATGAACACCTTCCGGCGTGATAAGAACTGCTCCAACTCCGCACCCATTCATATTGACAGCCCCATCAAACATCAGACTCCATTTGGATTCAGGGTCTGGCCCCTCCTCCGGGAGTGGTTCCTCGCAGTCTTTAGCTTTGAGAAACATGATGTCCTCATCAGGGAAGTCAAATTTCATGGGTTGGTAATCATCAATCGGCTGTTGCGCAAGATAGTCAGACAAGATACTTCCTTTGATGGCCTTTTGTGAAGTGTACTGAATATCATACTCTGTCAAGACCATTTGCCACCGTGCAACTCTGCCTGTCAATGCTGGTTTCTCGAAAATATACTTGATAGGATCCATTTTTGAAATCAACAAGGTCGTGTGCCTAACCATATATTGCCTCAATCGCTTAGCGGCCCATGCAAGCGCACAGCATGTCTTTTCAAGCGTTGAGTATCGGGACTCACAATCATTGAACTTTTTGCTCAGGTAGTAAATAGCATGCTCCTTCCTACCTGTCTCGTCATGTTGACCGAGAACACAACCCATGGAACCTTCAAGCACTGTCAGATACATTATCAGCGGTCTCCCTTCAACTGGAGGCATTAGAATCGGAGGTTCCTGCAAGTATTCTTTTATCTTATCGAATGCCAATTGGCAATCGTCATTCCACCTGACCGTTTGATCTTTCCTTAACAATTTAAATATTGGCTCACACGTGGCTGTTAGGTGAGATATGAACCTTGCAATGTAGTTCAATCTACCCAAGAAACCACGAACCTCTTTTTCTGTTCTCGGTTCAGGCATTTCTTGTATTGCTTTCACCTTGGCAGGATCAACCTCGATTCCTCTTTCGCTCACAATGAAACCCAGTAATTTTCCAGAACGCACCCCAAACGTGCACTTGTTTGGATTTAATCTCAGACAGAACTTTCTCAACCTTTCAAACAGCTTTTTCAGGTTAATCAGATGTTCCTCTTCAGTTCTCGACTTGGCAATCATATCATCTACATAACATTCGATCTCCTTATGAATCAAGTCATGAAACAATGTCACCATCGCCCGCTGGTACGTTGCCCCTGCGTTTTTCAAACCAAAAGGCATTACTTTATAACAATAAGTACCCCACGGAGTAATGAACGTGGTCTTTTCCATATCTTCAGGTGCCATCTTGATCTGGTTGTACCCGGAGAAACCGTCCATAAATGAGAACACTGAAAACTGAGCTGTATTATCGACCAGCACATCAATATGAGGTAGTGGAAAATCATCTTTCGGGCTAGCTTTATTAAGATCTCGATAATCCACACACATTCTTACTTTTCCATCTTTCTTCGGTACTGGCACGATGTTGGCTACCCATGGAGGATACTTTGTCACAGCAAGAAACCCAGCATCCCACTGCTTCTGGACTTCCTCCTTAATCTTTAAAGCCATGTCGGGGTGAGTCCGACGAAGTTTCTGCTTGACTGGCGGACATTCTTCTCTTAATGGCAGCCTGTGCACAACAATATCTGTATCCAACCCCGGCATGTCTTGATACGACCAGGCGAAGATGTCAACATACTCGCGCAACATTTCCGTCAAAGTTTGCTTCACATCTGCTTGCAAGCTGGCACCAATCCTGATCTCTTTTTTGGCGTCCTTGGTACCAATATTGATGATTTCTACAGTCTCCTGATGAGGCTGGATGACCCTTTCCTCCTGTTTCAACAATCTGGCCAGTTCTTCAGGGAGTTCACAATCTTTCTCATCCCCTTCTTCGGCTTGATAAATCGGATTGTCAAAGTCATACATGGCCATATCAAAATCGTTATCAGTGGTATCCGGAGGATCAAGTCTGCATGAACGGGTTCATGCCTTATTTTAGAATTTATTTTTAAGTGAAACAAAAGAAAATGAAACATTGCCATTTTATATTTTTTGTGCAAAAATAAAAACTGAAAGACAGAGAACAAAATTTGATTGCAAAATGTCCTTTATTAATGATTAAACATTGCAAATGCAACCATGGTGGCCCTACAAATGAATCTATACGCCTTGGGCAGAGCGCAAGATTTTGTCATGCATTATGGTTAGAAAAAACAAAGAAAAATTACTCTGTCTGAAGAGTAACCCGGATGACTTCTTCAACGGACCAGTTCTGCACTTGTTGTCCCGGAGCACGAGGGCGTACCCAGTTGTCCAGGTCACAATTACTGTCAACACTATCCTCTGTGGCTGCACAAGACTGGTCCGTGTAGATAATTCCCCCACTATTGAAAGTAATGGGTCCCCTGCTCCCCGCATCTGAAGTTGTAGAGGGATGATAACCAATACCAAATTTGTCTTCCTTCATTGGGGTCTCTATCAACCTGCCCCAACCTTGGGCGTTACCTGCCCTGACGACTTCGACAGCTTGTTTGTAAGATGAAATGGAGGTACCAGCCCCAACTGGTACAGAAGAAGACTCAGGTGCATCGTCAATATTGACTGCTTCAAATGATTGGCACAGCATCTCATGAATTTCCCCATCCATTTCAATGTACTTGAATGTGGACAAGTGACTCACAAAGATGTCTTCTTCCCCACACACTGTCACAACCTGCCCTTCAAACTCATACTTCAGCTTTTGATGTAGAGTGGAAGTAACAGCTCCAGCTCCGTGAATCCAAGGGCGTCCCAATAGGCAGCTATATGCAGGTTGTATGTCCATTACATGGAACGTGGATTTGAATACCTGTGGTCCAATTTGTACGGGCAATTCCACCTCACCAAACACAGATCGTCTAGTTCCATCGAATGCTCTGACCACCAATTCACTAGGCCTTAAGATCAAACCATCAACTTCCAGCTTCATTAATGCCTTCTTGGGCAAGACATTGAGTGATGAACCAGTGTCTACCAGTACATGAGATAACACTGCGCCCTTACACTCCATCGTGATATGCAAAGCCTTATTGTGGTTTCTTCCTTCAACAGTCAAATCTCTACTTGTAAAGCCCAAGCCATGGCTAACATTAACATTGGAGATTACGCCCTCGAGCTGATTAACAGTAATTTCTTGTGGCACGTACGCACTCTTCAACACTTTCAACAACGCCTGTCGGTGCGCATCAGAGCACATCAATAGTGACAAGATTGAAATCTTTGAAGGGGTCTGATTCAGTTGGTCCACAATCTTATAATCGCTTTTCTTGATTATCTTCATAAATTCTTCCATTTCCTTATCAAAAGTAATCTTTGTCTCTGCTTCAGGTGTAGGCGCACTTTCAACCACCTGTTTACCTTTAGCCTTTGCTGCATCTTCTACCTCCTTATCACTTCTCAAGGTCTGGGGAGCGAACAACCTTCCACTCCTTGTAAAACCCCCTACACCCCCTACATTATCAATATTTGGGCTGACTGACGGCTCCACTTCCTGCTTTTTACCTTCGTAATATACATCTGCCCCATAGTGCCATGGGATAGCTTTCGTAGATGTGAACGGAATTGGCCCTGGCACCGTGATAGTGACAGGACTGGGACCTTCTGGCGCAACACTCGCCACGGGAACTGCATTGACCGGCATTTGAATCTCAGCGGGAGTGTAATAGATGGTCACGGTTGATATCTCATCAGTGTCTTTCACGACTCTGTCGAACTGTAGACATCCTTCATCGATCAGATTCTGTAAACCCATCTTCAACTTATCACAGCCGTTATCCTGATTCATGCACTCAGGGCAATCTTGATTACAGCCCGGGAACACCTGTCCCTTCAATAAACGATCTTTTACAACCAACAAAGAAGTTTTCACTTGATGAACGTCTAACACCAAATTCAATCTCCTCCCATCTTCAATAGCGTACACATTTGCTGCACTATGATCAGGCATGGGATGCTGAGTAATATTAGGAGCGGGAGAGAAATTGATGGCTTTAGCATCAATCAAATCTTGTACTTTATGATGGAAAGCCCAGCATTTTTCAATGGAGTGCCCCTGAGCACCTGAGTGGAACTCACAACGAGCATTAGCATCGAAGTTAGGTGGCAGGTTTCCAGCAACCGGAGCTTTCATAGTACGGAGTTCTACCAACTTTAACTCGAGTAGCCGGGGCAACAGCGCGGCATAAGTCATAGGGAGAGGATCCATCTTACGATCCCTCTGTCTAGACCTTTGCTGGAAAAAAGGTTGTTGCTGTTGAACTTGTTGTTGGGGTTGTTGTTTCTGAACAGACGGTGTGGGGATTGTCACAGCATCTACCTGATAATAAGCTCGAGAACGCCCTCTGCCTCGTCCTCTAAACACAGCATTCGTATCACCTTCTCTTCTTTTCTGGTTACTAGCGAACGGTTTCTTCGTCCCCGAAGAGCCAGCCCCACTCACATCCTGGATCTTTCCAAGCTTTAACAGACTTTCTATTCTTTCTCCCGCAATCACAATATCAGCAAATCCAGTCGACGGACAAACAGCTAATCTGTCAAGATAGGCCCCTTGCAAGGTGCCCATGAACATATCTGCCATTTCTCTGTCTGACAAGGGAGGTTGAACCTGGGCAGCCATTTCCCTCCACCTCTGTGCATATTCTTTGAAACTCTCCTTGGCATTCTGGGACAATCCCTGCAATTGGGTGCGGTTGGGCGCCATGTCAATATTATATTGGTATTGCTTCAGGAACGCTTCTGCCAGATCTTTCCAATTCTTCACAGCAACTCTATTCAACTTCATGTACCAGGTCAAGGACGCCCCAGCCAGACTGTCCTGAAAATAGTGCATCCATAGCTTCTCGTCATCCGTATGGGCTGAAATCTTCCCAAAGTAAGCTTGAAGATGCGTTTGGGGACACGCATTGCCGTGATACTTATCAAAAGTGGGAGGCTTGAATTTAGGGGGAATTCTGACTCCTGAGACCAGCCCCAAGCTGGTAACATCAATACCCATAGAGTTCTTGCATTCTATGGCCCTGATCTTCTCTGCTAATTCATCATACCTTCGATCCCCTTGATTACCCACATCAGCATCCAGCAGAGTAAATTGGTCTTCCAGAGTATCTTCAAGAGTAACACCAGCATGCCTACCATTTCCATTACCCCGATTGTTACCACCAGGAGGAGGGTTGCCACCGGGAGGAGGAATGCCATGTCCCTGTGAATTGTCATGATGATCACCTTCGGGCCCGTTGTCGGGACGCTCTACCAGAAGCCTCAGTCTCTCCTGATTTTGTGCCATGCCAGTCATGAGGGTCATGAACTGGTCCATACGTGCCCTCATTTCCGCCAAATCACTTTGCACTTGATCCATGATTCTTACTTGATTCCTTCGCGTCGAATATCGGTGAATATGACTCTCCGCTATACTGCCTGAAACCAAATAAAGGTTAGAGACCCTGCAACGAGTACCTGCAAAGCAAGTAACAAAAATGCAAAATGATATGCAATGCCATGCAATGCCATGTTTGTCATTTCCGAGGTGCTTTATACCCTGATTCCAATCCAACCACAGAAATCTGAAGACCAGAAATTGTGATATAAAGAGACGTGTCGTGGTCATGTGCTTGTGTGCAGCTATCTGATAAGGAATAATTCTGAATAAAACTGCTCATACTCATTCAACGAAGTATTCAAGTATATTTAAGGAAGGTTCAACCGCAAATGCAATACAAGGAAAAATGGATCCATCAACAAGCCTGATGGTAACCATTAATAACAAAATATAAGGAAAAGAACATCAGTCTGACAATTCCACACCCTTCAGCTTATCACTTGAGTATTTGATCTCCTCAAAAAGTATGCGGGTACGCTGGTGATTCGGCTTTTCAATCATTTCTTTGATCAAGACATCCCTTTTCTCAAGAGCTTCATTTAAAGAACCCATGTGCAGCATCAGAGCCTCGTCATCACACACTCCTTTGTGTCTCTTTATGCCGGCTTGCGTCTTGAGTATCTCCCTTTCTATCATGACTTCTTCAAGCTCTTTCTTGGTGTTCCTCAGCTCACCTCTAGCTTCTTCTAGCTGTTCTTGACTCTTACCGAGGCTTTCCCGATATTTTCTCCTCTGCTCATGCGTCTTTTCAAGCTCTTCGTCCTTAATCTGCAACTGTTCCTGTAATTCAGCATTCTCTATCCTAACTTCGTCCCAAGCGTGCTGAAACTTTGTTAACTTTTCTTTGGTCTGTGCTAACGCCTGTTTGGTTTGCTTGTGGGCTTGAGTAGCATCATCAGTACCTTTACTAATCTTCCGGAAATGTTGGGCTCTTCCAGCAAAGTCTTTTTCTTTTGCAGTTAGGATTTGTTCAGCATCTTGGGCTTTCCGCTCCAGCTCTTTGTTGGCATGTAGAGCATTTTGAAGACGGCTACTCAACTCGGAATTCTCTCCTTGGAGCTTTTTCACCAAGGCTTGCAACTTGTCAACTTCTTCCACAGTAGCAGTGCTTTTCGCTTTCTCATTCTCCGGATACAAAAGGGGTGCCTTACCAAAAGGCAAGAGAAAATCTTCAACTCTTTTCTTCACCCACTCTTCATATGCTGGATAAACCCGGTTGTTAGGCTTTCCTAGAGTAACTTTCCCCTTTTTCAGTACACTACCCCAACTTTCAGAAGCTTTCTGTGCTGCTTCCCATCCATCTGATGTATGAAAATAGAGGGACTCCTCCACATCTCTCTTAATAGGCGGACCTGTCAGGGCATACCCAAATTGTCGAATGGCCAAAGAAGGATTGTAGTTAATCCCACCCAGTCTTCCTATCAGTGGAACGTTAGGGAACTTACCACAGCTGTGGATAATATTCTTACCAATCAGTCCATGATCTACCCATACGATGTCCTTGGCCACCAATCCCATTAAACGTTGTTTCCACTCTAGAGAATCTTTGGAATCCACAAAAGCCCCTGATTGTGGTAAACGGCCTGCAAACCACTTATAGAACAAGGGTGCACAACAACGAATTATCCCTCCTCTTTTCTTTTCATTTCGGTTGTACAGTGAGTAGTGAAGATCTCCCAGTAGCGTTGGCACCGGGTTCCTCATCAGGAATATTCGTATAGCGTCCGTATCAATGAAATCCGGCTCGTTGGGAAACAACACTATGCCGTATATACAAAGGGCTAGCAAAGCATTAAAAACAAGCCAATTCTCGCCTTTAGCTGCTTCCTGGGCCTTCTTAATCAGATATTCCAGCTTGTAACCACGGATCTTTCCTTTGTTGGAGACATTGTCACTTAACTCTGATTTGCTCAAATAAAGAGCACCAGCCAACTTCCCAAAGTCAAGATCCCCCACTGATCCAAAGAAAGGGGGCTCCTCCTTGATAGCAATCCCCAACATGTTGGAATACTCCTCCAGGGTAGGAACCAACACATAGTCTGGAAATACAAAACATCTCAGAGGCGGATCATAGAACTGCATCAACGTATGGAGACCTCTGGCTTCATAATCACTGACATTACGAACCATAGATAAAATCCACCCATATTTCTCTTCAAAAGCTTCTCGTGCTGCCGGGCTCGCCATTCCCTTCAGCACAACAATAGGGCCCAAAGTAGGCGTAAGGAACTTATAGCTGATGATATTCTTCCTCTCTTTAGTGTTCATCTTTGCAGGGACCTGACGACTGGAATCAAGGGTAATATATGCACCTGGAAATGAATAAACATGTATGTTAGGATATGATAATGCAATGCAAAGGGCAATGTGATCAGGTAATCAGGTGTCTGTGCTGAACTGTGAACGGTGTCAGTGTAGCTCTGAGACTAATATAGAACCATAGATAAGAACCATCTGAATACAATAGGATGAAACTTCCTTTTTGTGCAATGATGATAGAAAACCGGGTATGTAGGAGGTCATGGTTACCTGCAAACCTGTAAACAACCCGCCCTTCTCACATGTGGGTACTAGGATGTTCAGTATCCCGGGCTCTCAGGTCGAGAAATGATGATACGTTCACCATTTCTGGTTTGGCATCATCATCAATCGAGGAGGCCTCAACTGATTCTCCAAAACAAAAAGGTCCTCAGCTTCTGGCACTGAGGTCGAGAAGCAATAGTACATTCATCCCTCAGGGTACAGTACTATCGCCAATCGAGGAGTGCCTCCGCTGATTCTCTTTCAAAAAGGGATGTCCTATGGCAAGTTCCCAGCATTGGGTCCTCGGATCGAGAATGTGCAATGGGTTTGCCACGGAATGTGGTCTGCCACTGTCACATCTCGGGAGGAGTGCCGCAACTGAGTCCTCGGGAATGGTCACCAGAGTCGACAGTTCCTCAAGAGAATAACCACTGGCCTGCATAACATGCAGTAGCAGAAAGCTCCTGATAGAACCTCGTCTGGTTGTGGGTCTCATGAACAACAATACGTGGTCACCACCACGCAAGCGTCATGACTATCCACTCTAATACCTATGTATGTACTCAAGCCTTGGTAGTGAGCTTATCTCTCAGAACACCCATCCCGCCAAACAGAAAAAACAGTGCAACACAATATAATATATGATATGTAATGCTAAAAGGCGGTAAATACAGTAATATACAGTAAAACAGTAAATAACCATACAATAAAACAGTAAATACAGCACAACAGTAAACACCCAATGAAAGAAAAGCAGACAAGCGCTAGGATTGACTCGCTAAGGAAACCAGAGATTCTGGGTTCGATACTCCCCAGCAGAGTCGCCAGCTGTCGCTCCCGGGATTTTCATCCTAGTACAAACGCGAAAGTGGCACCGAAACAGAGTCGCCAGCAATGTGTATTTATCCCAAGAGAGGGAAAGGAAACACCGCGTAAACCTGAGAGAAAGAAAGAGCATGGTCTTACGACCAAGAGAAATGGGTTCGGGAGTCGGTTACGCGAGAGGAAGGTATTAGCACCCCCTCGCGTCCATCGTACCCGATGGGATCCACGCTTGCTTGTCTCGATCAAAGGGTGATAGAAAATGATACTGGAAAAGGAACTGGAAAAGGAAAAGGAAAAAGAGAGAGAAAAAGGAACAAATGTAGGGAAAATAAAAGAAGTGCTCGCATGGGCCCTACCCCACTGCCTACGTATCTCATCGGGAGCATGAGAATCAGAGCGACGTAGTTCCCCTCACTAGGGATGAATTGTTTGTGTTTTTTAGAGAACGGCTTACGTTCTAGCTCAGGTGTTGCAGGCTCGCTGGTCCGAGTGCGTTACCGTCTTGCAAGAGAACGAGTAGAAGCGCGTTCGTGCGTTGAGAGTGAATAAGATGAGAAAAGAATTCCCGAAGGAAAGACGTTATTGTTTGTTTTTGTCTTTTAAGAGTTTTTCATTTGTTTGCATATGATAGCGTATCTGAATCTTAGTCATTGGAATGTATACCTTCTCACATTCCAAGATGGAATGGGTAAGAAAGCACACTAAGAGTGAAGAAGACCTCCACACTTAACTCCAATTGTCAAGGTTCAAACACACTAGCGTACTTGTATTTATTAAGTGTTTTTGTTGATTAAGAAATGAAGAAGATTTTTTTTATTATTTGCACCTTCAACAAGTATTGCATTTAAGTCCCTCATACAAGATCAAATGTTTAACACATTGACCCAAGATGGGCTATATGCTACACATTCTAAGATTACAAGAGAAGACCCCTTATAATCTTTTCTTTATATGAAAGGCCTAAATGCAATAAATGCCTACCTTTATTAGATGTTTTGAGTTTTCTTTGAGATGAGAAGATGAAAGACTCAAGAGAGGAGGAAAGGTAAAACCTATGTGGACTAAGACTCAATCCTAATTGAAAATTAAAGGGAGTGATCCTAATGGTTTGTGAGGTTTCAACCTAAAATCTAAAGAAAGAAAGAATTAAACAATTCACTTCCAAAGTAGAAGATGAATTGTAATTCAAAAAGGGAAAGTAATGAGTTATTAAAAGAAAGCACATAAGTGCTTAGCAAAACACCAAATGGAATTGTAAAAGAGAAAGGATAGAAGTTGAATGTGGATTCCTTATCCACACTCAATTGAAACTTACCGAAGCCCCTACATGGTTAGTAAACATGTATAAGAAGTATAAGAAGTAAAAGAACATGTAATGCATCATAAAACTCAAAAGAATTAAATGAGAAACCAAATCCTAGAGCCACAATCAGAATGTACATCATATGGACAACCAATGGTTATTATCATACAAGTGCAAGTGAATAAGCAACAATCATCACCCATTAGCATTTAAACATGTTACAAGAAGAAGGGATAGATGAAAGATGGAAAGAAATGAAGAGGACATGCATAAATGGAACATGTAAATCAACAACCAGAATTGAAAATAAATGAAAAATGGTTTATAAACATCTCAAAAGTATTTATGAATCAACCATCAAGACTTTCAAGAAGTAATAGAAGAAGAAGTGAGATGAAAACTCAAAAAGAAAGTGCAAACAATACATGTTAATGATGCACAAAGTCCAAATTGAAATGAACAGGTAAAGATGACCTATAATGTGTATCAAAGACCTATAATATCATATGAATGGCTCACACAACTATGCAAATGCTCATACAAATATGCACAAAAGAATTCATGCAAACATGCACTAAAGATTACAATGATATAACATGTTATAATGCTTTAAATGAAATGCATCAAACAAAAATCACATGGCCTCATGAAAATTATGAAAACATGGTATTGGAGTTCACTAATCAGAGATGAATCACATACCAAAATAGCATATCAAAATTCAAAGCAAAATGACTTCAAACAAAGCAATTAGGTCAAGTTGAAATGTCATGCAAAGTGGTACAAATATAGGCCTCAAGACATGTCATAAAGTGACCTAAAAAATCAAACAAAAATCATCTAACATGCTTCAATGTATTAGTGAATCAATGCAAAAAGAACCATGCCAAAACAGTTTGTAATGAGCAAGAACAAAATTAAACAAATTCAAGTATCATGCTTAGGATGCATCTAAATGGAAATTCAAAGAAAATTATGGAACAGGGGTAAAAAGGTCATAAAATCAGAAAATAAAATCATGAAAAATTTCCTAAATGTTTTAAGAATACACATGAATTTTTGTAGAATTTTCCAATATATTTTGGTATTTTTAAAAATTAGAAATCAAACGTGTAGAAAGAAATAAAAATGAAAAATAAATGCAAAATGCAGGGGGGTATGAACATAGCAATTGGACAGTTCAAAATCATTGGGCTTCAATACATGGGGGTGTAATTATCAATCTGAATAAGGTCCATTTACACGCCAAACACAATAAGAAGTGTGCACCATCAGTCAACAATTTTGACTCACTCACAACCCTCAGATCAAGTCAAGGTCAAATAAAAGTCAAAGTACTCAAAATCAATGCATGCACGTGAGGACACAAGCCACTTACCATGCACCACACCACACCATGCTTAAGTGAAATTCAGAAAAATGCACGTGAGGATCATGTGAGTTTTAATGTGCTGTCACATTTTGGAGCGTACGATCATGAAAAACACACGGCTGAGATTAAAACGCACACAAACCCTAACAGTTAAAGTCACCGGCCGGAGATGACCTCCGGTCATCTTCTCCGGCCAGCAGCCACCACCTGCAACTCACATTTTCTCCAGAAATTCACAAGCCATATACCAAACGAAAGCTAAGCTCATGAGGAACACAAATCCAACAAGAAAATTCATAGATCAAGCATGAATAAGGAGAATCGAAGAGGATAAATTTGCCCTAATTTTCAGTTCTAAGCTCCTAAAGAGCTCTATCAACTAGCCAGCTTCACATAGCTTCTAATAAGCTCAAACAACACATCAACAAGTCAAAACAGGATAAAATCGTGCAATTAAAGTTTGAGAAATTTTGAAACCTGAAATTGGAGAACTCTTGAATCAACAGAAAACCAGAGATGAGAGATTGATCTTGAGCTTCCTAAGAGCAAAATAAATGCTCTGAACCTTTGGATTTTGAAGACAATGAACTGAGATTCCAATTGGAGAAGTTGCTGCTCTCGATAGCTTGCTCTTACTTCAGCTTGTTCTTGATCAGAAGTGCTTGATGATGAACAATTGATGAAGATCAAGGTGAGAACGTGTGAAGAACTCGTGTGAAATCAGAGAGAGAATGGAGGGAACTCTGAGAGAAAAGTGAGAGCAATTTGGAGTGAGAGTGAAAAATGAGAATCCTCCCTTGAAATTGTGAGAGTTTCAGCTTATATATCCAAGGTTAACTCCCAACCAGTTCAGTTAACAGTTAGAACTCTAGTTAAACTGAGTTAGTTAACTGAGTTTGAGTTAACTAACTGAGTTAGGTGGTTAATGGCACGAGTTGGGGAAGTTCTGTTAGAGTGAGGGTGAGGTTCATGGAGTTATGGTGGTGTGTAGGAGAAGGAAAGTGATGTTATGTTGTTCTGATGTAGCAGCAGGAATCTTGTGGTGCAAGTTTCTCACTTCCTCTTTCATGCAAGGCTCAAGCTCGTATGCATAATGTGAAATGTGTTTGGCCAAATGAAGCAAAGAATAGAGCAGCACACATAGGACTTCTGTCATGTACTTGATGTGTGTTTGAACCAAAATCATGCAGCAAATCTTCATTGTGACAGCAAGTGTTTGAGGAGGAATTTCTCACTTGTCAATGGATGAAACAATCCAATGTTGGTGGCATTAGAAAGATGATACATTAGGGGACAATATTGGTGTTGAAAGTTGGTTGAATTGAAGTTTGGAACATGACCAAATGTGGCTTGTAACAGAAGAAACACCAACTGGTGCATGGGCGAGATAATGAGGTTAGTTGGCAAGGCATGCTTGGCATGGATTTTCAGTTGCATTGACCAATCTTTGAGCCATCATAACTCCTTATCCTTTGATCAAATGAAAAATCCATGAACATCAATCTTGAAGATCTCACATAGGGGAACAACTTTGATGTTGCAAGATTTTTCATTTGAAACCTTTAACCATGAGTAATTGATCAATACATTTGGCCCACCATGTGTTTGTGAAAATGACTGCGCGCGTGCCTTGGAAATCTTGGTCATGACCTAGTTTTGAACCTACTTTGCTCTAACTTTGGTCAATCATATCTCACTCAATTTTTATCCAATGGAGATGTTCCACACATGGATTTGAAGCTTAAAGCAAGGCCTTTCATTGAGGCAGAGTGGAATTTTCATTTGGTGCTCCAAATTTAAATGGCCTTGGTTCAAACTCTGATGCAAAATGGCCAAAACTTGCTATTTTTAGCAACCCTACTTCATCCAAAAATGGCAACTTTTTACATCTTGATTTTTCATGATTCCTTTGGAATTTCTTGACCAAATTTTGTACATTGGTCACATATAACATGAATTTCATGAATTTGACCTTGAAAAGTCAAGAGTTGACTTTTTCCTCTGATTGTTTGACTTGGCCCCAAATTCCCTGATTCTTGATCTTTCTTCCAATTGAACCACTTCCAAAACTAATTGAGATGCAATCTTCCACATCCATATACCTAGGGACATATAGAAAACCATGACATCAAGTCTTGCCCAAAAAATCAAAGATTCCCTGATTTAAATGGAAGCCCTAATTTTGACCCTCTCTGGTTAGGAGGAAATTGCACATCTTCCAAATCCAAATTCCTCAGAGTATGTTGTGTATCCTCTTAAAGGATGATGAGAAATGCCACTTGAGAATGATTTTGAATCAATGAGCTATCTCTTTTGAGGGTTTTCCTTCAATTTTTGAACCTCTTGCATAGTGAAAGATGTAGTGCTTCAATCTCCCATTGAATCTCACTTCCTTGAGGTTTTGGAAGATCAATTGAGATAGTATGAGACATGAGAGACCTCTTGGCTTGCATAGAGCCAACTTGATTGACCTTTTTGTGCTTTGAATGATTCCTTGATTGTCCACCTTCCACTTGACCACATGCCCTGATGGTAAGAAGGATGCCATGCTTCATTTTTCTATGTTAAATGCAATGTAATGTTAATGAGGTGGATATGATATGATAAATGATAATGCCATGCTATGATGCCAAAGAGGGAGAGCAAATTTTGGGGTATTACAGTGGTGATGGATCATTTTTCGGGCAGGGAAAGAAGCCATTTGATGGTTATAAGAAGAAAGGAGAGGCCAATACTGTATCATCCTACAAGGGAAAGGGGAAACAGCATTAGGGTCATAATCAGCAGGTAGCTTCGGTGACAATTCCCGCAGCGCTTCCACCTCAGCAGCAGCAGGGCCAGACTCCGCGTCAGTATCAGCCAAGGCCTAAGCAGAACCGACATTTTGATACTCCACCTCTACCCTATTCGCAGTTGTTTCAGCATTTGCTACAGTTGCAGTTAGTCCAGAAAAGGACTCTAGCTCCTCCCACCGATAATCCACCTCCGGGTTATAATCCTAACGCCCATTGTGAATTTCATTCTGGGGCACCCGGACACTATATTGAAGACTGTAAAGCTTTTAAGCACGCAGTCCAAGACTTGGTGGATTCAAAGGCCATTAACTTTGCTAATGATGTACCTAATATTGTGCAAAACCTGATGCCTGATCACAATGGGCCGAGGGTGAATGTGATAATTGAGGAATGTGAAGCTCTGAATTTGATCATGGATGTTGAGGAGCTGAAGACTCTGTTGGTTGTGGTTAAAAACAGGTTATTGAAGGGTGGTGTCTATCCGGGCTGTGAAGAGAACTGCTCAGATTGTTTGACGAAGGTTAATGGTTGTGATTCGTTGAAGATGGGTATCCAGAGTCTGATTGATGAGGGCTGCTTACAGTTTGATAGAGGTAATCAGCAAGAAGAGGTTGTTAGTGAGAAGGTTGTTACTATCACTATTCCATTCAAAACAATTACAATTTCTGGCCCGGCAAGGCCATCTCCAGTCGTCATTACAAGGGCTGGACCCATTCCGTACGAAAGTTCTAAGGCTATTCCTTGGAATTACGGTGCAGAGGTGTTTCTCAATGGACAAAAGCAGGAATTATTGACTACTTCACCAGTGAGTGCTAGTCCTGAAGTTAAGGTTGAGACTGATGCTATAACGAGAAGTGGTAGGGTGCTTACTCCTGTTAATGATCAACCCAATACTTCTAGGCAAGATAGGGGAAAACAGGCAGTGGATGGTTATGTTCAGACTCCAGTGGTTATTGATTCTACAGTAAATCCGGTTGATGATACTTTTTCTGAGAATGTAGAGGAGTTTATGAGACTCATTCGGAAAAGTGATTACAAGATCGTGGACCAGTTACATCAGACCCCGTCCAAGATCTCTATTCTGTCTTTGCTATTGTGTTCTGATGCTCACAGGAATGCTCTTCTGAAGGTTTTGAATGTAACCTACGTTCCTCAAGAGATTTCTATTAACCAGCTGGAAGGGGTTGTAGCGTACGTGAATGCGGGTATTGGTTTGGGTTTCACAGATCTTGATTTGACTCCTGCTGGGAGGAATCATAACCATGCCCTGCATATTTCGATTGAGTGTCATGGTTCACTGATGTCACATGTATTGGTTGATACTGGATCATCGTTGAATGTATTGCCAAAGAAAGCATTAATGAAGTTAGATACCAGGGGACTTATTTGTACACTAAGTGACTTGGTGGTGCGAGCTTTTGATGGCTCGAAGAGGTCTGTCTTTGGTGAGATTGTGCTTCCAATCAAGGTTGGACCGGAAATCTTTGATGCTACATTTTATATCATGGATATTCAGCCAGCGTACAGCTGTCTGTTGGGTCGTCCTTGGATCCATGGGGCAGGCGTTGTAACCTCCACTTTGCATCAAAAACTGAAATACATGGTTGATGGTCATGTAGTGACAGTGTGCGGAGAAGAAGACATAATGATTAGTTAGCTGTCAACCTTCAAATACGTGGAAGTGGATGGTGAAATCTATGAGACTTTGTGTCAGGGGTTTGAGAAGGTGAAGGTTTCTGAAGAGGTTGTCCAGTCTGAAGCCATAGAACAGCCTGCAGGGGCAAATCAGCCTGAGGTTTCTATGCCTTCGTTTAAAGACGCCAAAGCTGTGGTTGAAGCTGGTAGCTCACAGAGGTGGGGCCAAGTGGTTGAAGTTCAGGAGAAAAGGGATACTTATGGATTGGGATACAAGCCATCCAAGAGAGATGGGGATCCTCCCAAATTCTATGGCTCAGTCCGTTTCACCAGTGCCGGTGTTTTCTTCGACAGAGTTAATGCCATTGAGGAAGAAGGGGACAGTGATTGTGACATGGATAGCTGGATCCGCCCTTGCGTCCCAGGAGAAAGTCCTGTGCAACTGGTCTTCTGAAAAATTCATTCAAGTGACTGGCTTCGAGTAATTGCTTTGTTTTCCTATTATGTTAATCCTGCGTTCTGCCCAAGACGTAGTGATTTTATTTGTAGGGCTTTTAACTGTTGCATGTTTTGCTTTATCATCAATAAAGGACTTTTCACACTCAAATATTTCGATCTCTGTCTTTCTGTTTTTATTTTTATGCATTAAAAACCCACATCAAAATGGCAATGTGTTTCTTTTGTTGCATACATAATAAGACATACCTCATCAATCATGCAGGTCTTTTTGTTCAGATGACACCGATCATGACTCAGCTATAGCTCGGTATGACTCTGACAATCCAATCTATCAGGCTGAAGAAGAGACTGATGAATATTGTGAACTGCCCGAAGATTTGGCCAGATTGTTGAAGCAAGAGGAGAAAGTCATCCTGCCTCATCAGGAGGAAATTGAGATTGTGAATCTGGGAACCGAGGACGCCAGAAAGGAAGTAAGGATAGGGGCTGCATTGGAAGATAGTGTCAAGGGAAGATTGATTGAAATGCTCCAAGAGTATGTGGACATCTTCGCCTGGTCTTACCAAGACATGCCTGGGCTCGATACTGATATTGTTGTACACCGACTACCGCTTAAAGAAGGTTGTGCTCCGGTCAAGCAAAAGTTGAGAAGAACTAAACTGGAGATGTCTGTTAAAATCAAGGAAGAGGTTCAGAAACAGTTGGACGTCGGATTTCTTACCGTGACGAATTATCCTCCATGGGTTGCTAACATCGTGCCTGTACCTAAGAAGGATGGGAAGGCCAGGATGTGTGTTGATTACAGGGATTTGAACAGAGCAAGCCCAAAGGACGATTTCCCTCTCCCTCATATTGACGTGTTAGTTGACAATGTTGCTCAGTATTCTATGTTTTCCTTCATGGATGGCTTATCTGGGTATAACCAAATCAAGATGGCCCCAGAAGACATGGAGAAAACAACATTCATAACACCGTGGGGAACTTTCTGCTACAAAGTGATGCCCTTTGGATTGAAAAATACAGAGGAAAATTATCAGCGGGCGATGGTGACTCTCTTTCATGATATGATTCACAAAGAGATCGAGGTCTATGTTGATGACATGATTGCGAAGTCACAGATGGAGGAAGAACATCTGGTGAATCTTCAGAAGTTATTTGAAAGGTTAAGAAAATTCAGACTGAGGTTGAATCCAAACAAATGCACCTTCGGGGTGAGATCAGGAAAATTGTTGGGGTTCATTGTTAGTGAAAAAGGTATCGAGGTTGATCCTGCAAAGGTAAAAGCCATACAAGAAATGCCTGTGCCGAAAACAGAAAAAGAGGTTCGTGGTTTCTTGGGGAGATTAAACTACATCGCTAGGTTCATCTCGCATCTCACAGCCATGTGTGAACCAATCTTCAAGTTGCTAAGAAAAGATCAAGCGGTCAGGTGGAATGAAAATTGTCAAAAGGCGTTCGAGAGAATAAAAGAATACTTGCAGGAACCTCCGGTCCTTATGCCACCAGTGCCATGACGGCCTTTGATTATGTATCTTACGGTTCTTGAGAATTCAATGGGTTGTGTGGTCGGTCAACACGACGAGTCAGGTAGAAAAGAGCACGCCATCTACTACCTGAGTAAATAGTTTACTGATTGTGAGTCGAGGTACTCGATGCTGGAGAAAACATGTTGTGCACTCACTTGGGCCGTTAAGCGTTTAAGGCAGTATATGTTAAACCATACAACCCTTTTGATTTCGAAGATGGATCCGATCAAGTATGTGTTTGAGAAGCAGGCACTTTCTGGAAGAATAGCCCGTTGGCAGATGGTTCTGACAGAATACGATATTCAGTATGTTTCCCAAAAGGCCATTAAGGGAAGTGTTTTGTCAGAATATCTTGCCGAACAGCCAATTGAGGATTATTAACCGATGAAGTTTGAATTTCCGGATGAGCATATTATGTATCTGAAGATGAAGGATTGTGAAGAACCTTTGCCTGATGAAAGACCTGAGATTGGATCTCAGTGGAAGATGGTTTTTGATGGAGCTGTTAATTCATATGGTAACGGAATCGAGGTAATCATTACGACTCCACAGGGTTCTCATATACCCTTTACTGCCCGATTAGCGTTCATATGCACTAACAACGAGGCAAGGTATGAAGCATGTATCATGGGGTTAGAAGAAGCGATTGATTTGAGAATCAAGAACCTCGATGTTTATGGTGATTCTGCGTTGGTGGTTAATCAGATTACAGGTGAATGGGAGACTTGTCAAGCGAATCTTGTTCCGTATAACAACTATGCCAGAAGGTTGTTACCTTTCTTTGACAGAGTGGACTTCCATCACATTCCCAGGGTTGAGAATCAAATGGCTGATGCTTTGGCAACATTGTCATCAATGTATCAAGTGAATCATTGGAATGAAACTCCTTCAATCAGAATCATGCGCTTGGACAGGCCTGCTTTTGTATTTGCAGTAGAAGGGGTATCAGATGGCAAGCCGTGGTATCATGACATCAAAGCCTTCTTGAAGAGTCAGGAATACCCAGTTGGGGCATCTTCCAAGGATAAAAAGACATTGAGGAATTTATCAGGAAACTTCTTTTTGAATAAGGACGATGTGTTATACAAGAGAAACTTTGACATGGTCTTGCTACGTTGTGTCGATGAACACGAGGCAGGCCTGTTAATGGAAGAGGTTCACGAAGGTTCCTTCGATACTCATGCCAATGGGCATGCTATGGCAAGAAAATTGTTGAGAGCGGGGTATTATTGGATGACTATGGAGTCTGATTGTTTTAAATACGCCCGGAAATGTCATAAATGCCAGATTTATGCCGATAAGGTGTACGTACCGCCTACTCCTCTGAATGTTTTGTCGTCACCTTGGCCTTTTGCCATGTGGGGCATTGACATGATTGGAAAGATCGAGCCGACTGCTTCGAACGGACATCGTTTTATCCTGGTGGCTATTGATTATTTCACGAAGTGGGTGGAAGCAGCATCGTATGCCAATGTCACCAAACAAGTGGTAGCTCGGTTTATTAAGAAAGACATCATCTGCCGGTATGGAGTTTCGGAGAGAATCATTACTGATAATGGTTCAAACCTGAATAACAAGATGATGAAGGAGCTATGTCAGAGCTTTAAAATCGAAAATCATAATTCTTCTCCCTATCGCCCGAAGATGAATGGGGCTGTTGAAGCGGCTAATAAGAACATAAAGAAGATTGTGCAGAAGATGGTAGTGACATACAAAGACTGGCATGAGATATTTCCTTACGCTTTGCACAGATATCGTACTTCAGTACGTACATCAACTGGGGCAACCCCTTTCTCACTGGTGTATGGTATGGAAGCAGTTCTGCCATTAGAAGTTGAGATTCCTTCTTTGAGAATTCTGACTGACGTGAAGCTTGATGAAGCTGAATGGGTGCGTTCCCGGCTGAATAAACTGAACCTCATTGAAGAGAAGAGATTGAAAGCCATTGCACATGGCCGGTTGTATCAGAGCAGGATGAAGAAACCATTTGATCAGAAGGTGCGTCCTCGGTGTTTCCAAACTGGTGAATTAGTTTTGAAAAGGATCACTCCTCCTCAAATAGATCACAGGGGCAAGTGGACTCCGAATTACGAAGGGCCATATGTAGTAAGACAGGTTTTCTCTGGTGGAGCCTTATTACTCTCAACTATGGATGGCGAAGATTTTACGTCCCCTGTGAACGCAGATGTAGTCAAAAAATACTTTGCATAAAAGAGACCCGCTGAACATAAAAAGAAGGTTCAGGCAAAAAGGGGGCATCCTGGAGAACCATAAAAAGAAAAGGTTCGGGCAAAAATTAGGGATAAAAAGAAAAAAGAATAAACCCGCAAGGTTGAAAACCTGAAAAGGCAACCTTGGTAAAAAAAGGGTATCCCGGTGGATTGAAAACCCGAAAGGAGCGATCCAGGCAAAAGTTAGGGATTTAAAAGCAAAGACTAGGATCCGCGTTCGATCTGTGATCACTATTCACACTTGGAAAATTCGAAGGAAAGGAATCAGTCCAGTCAGTCATCTTCAAAGGCCAAAGCATCTGCAGATAAACAAGTCATATGGGTTATAGCTGAGTCAAGTCATGGTGGATGTCTGTTCCCCACATTGCCGACATGTGTATTTTCTTTTACTTTTTTGCGCAATTACCTCTTTCTAGGAATTGCTTCCAAATGTAATTGCATATTTACAGGCTGGTCATTCAATAAAGTTTGAATTTCAGTCAAAGACCTTTTGTTTTCGTTTTACCTATTTTGTTTGTGAAAATGTCCGATATTTTTTATAAACATTACATGCTAAATGTTGAGCTTTGTGAAACAAGTTGGAAAACAGTGGCAATTGCTTAGGCGACAGTCACCATGATGATAATCAATGTAGTCATTTTTGCACGTAGACTTTTCTTTTGGTTTTGCAGGATGACAGGTGTACCTCCCCAGTAGAGCTTTGCTCCCCCAACTTTGAAGTCTGATCGTCCTCAGCAGTTTATTACTCTTCCCTATCATAGTCTCGAGGATCTTCTTCCTCAACAGAGTATAAAGAAGTGATTTCCCAAGCGGAGCCGTTGAGGATTGTCCCCCTCAGCAGGGTATAAGAGGTTTACCCTCAGCCAGAGTTGTGATTTGGCTCATCTTTCCTCAGCAGGAGTGTAGAGGGTTGTATACCCAGCTGAGGTTGTGTTTGGATTATTATTCCCCAGCAAGCATTCAGAAGCTGATTGCTCTATGGTGGATGTTGTTGTATCTCCAGCAGGAGATTCATGGACAAAGATGTTATTATCCCCATAGAATCCTGGGGTCGGCTTTCCTCAGTTGGTTAGAAAGTATAGTCTCACCGACAACGGTTTGATCTAATCCTCAGCAGGGTAAAAGTACTAGCATTCCCCCGACAGGGTGAAGGTATGAGCATCTCCTGAGCAGGTTCAAAATTATTGACTTGTCTCCCCAAGCAGAGTCTAAAGGTGCTCATATCCCCAAGCAGAGTCTGGCGGTGATTGGTATCCCCAGCAAGTCTTAGGACCAATCATTTTTGGCAGGCGTCAAATCCAAGTTCTGAAGTATTTGGCGATCCCCGGCGGAGGAATTTCCATCTTCAATATTCATTCATAGCTATCCCCAATAGAGTGGGTATTCTCTCGGAGTTTTCATCTCCAACAGACGTGGTGATCAGTTCCTTTCCCAGCAGAGCAAAATCTCCCTCAGCAGGGTCTCTTATTTCAGAGGACAATTTAGTTTGTCGTCCCCGGTGGTGTTGCCTTCGCCTTCAGCATTTATTTTGCTGAGGCGCCTCTTTTGCATTGCATAAGCATTTTCTTTGCATGGCATCCTCCTAAATGCGTAGCATTTCTACTTCGTGTGGAGCATTACGGCAAGATTCAAACATATGCATTCGAAGCATAAGCCAGGTTTGATTTCCTTTGCCAGTTTCTTTCCCCGACGGAAAGTAACAGTGCAGGAGACGTTGTTTAACGCTACACCGCAACCAGTGGATTCATCCTTGTTGTTGGTCCTTCCTGTACTCCCCCCGCAGAGTTGTCTGTTTAGATTTCTCTATTCCCCAGCAGAGTTATCTTTGTAGATCCGTTGATTCTACATATTGTTATTTGAAAGTCTACCCTCGGCTTAGTCTTTCTTTGAAAGTCCACCTTTGGCTTGGTCTTTCTCTTTTCTCGAGTTCGCCTTCGGCCATCCTCGTACCCGCTGTTATCTTATTATCCCCAGGAAAGTCTACCTTCGGCTTAGTCTTTCTTTGAAAGCCCACCCTCGGCTTGGTCTTTCTTTTTCGAGCCCACCTTCGGCATGGTCTCGTATCCTTTGTTTGAGAGTCTACCTTCAGCTTAGTCTTTCTTTGAAAGCCCAACCTCGGCCTGGTCTTTCTTGTTCGAGCCCACCTTCGGCATGGTCTCGTATCCTTTGTTTGAGAGTCTACCTTCGGCTTAGTCTTTCTTTGAAAGTCCACCCCCGGCTTGGTCTTTCTTTTTCGAGCCCACCTTCGGCATGGTCTCGTATCCTTTATTTGAGAGTCTACCTTCGGCTTAGTCTTTCTTTGAAAGCCCACCCTCGGCCTGGTCTTTCTTGTTCGAGCCCACCTTCGGCATGGTCTCGTATCCTTTGTTTGAGAGTCTACCTTCGGCTTAGTCTTTCTTTGAAAGCCCACCCTCGGCTTGGTCTTTCTTTTTCGAGCCCACCTTCGGTATGGTCTCGTATCCTTTGTTTGAGAGTCTACCTTCGGCTTAGTCTTTCTTTGAAAACCCACCCTCGGTTTGATCTTTCTTTTGCGAGTCCACCTTCGACCGTTCTCGTAGCACCTTTGTATCCCCCAGTAGGGTCCGCCTTCGGCCGGTCTCGCATTCGTGTTATTTCATCTTCCCCGCAGGCTGCAAATTTCCGGGTTCTTTTTGTATTCAATCACCTTCTACCTTGAATGTCTGAAAGCCGTTGCTATCACCCTTTCAGGTCCAAGTTGATTGAATAGGGGCAGCTATAACAGCCCAAAATTTGCTCTCTTACTTTTGGCTAACTGGCTTATGTTTCTTTTCATTCCTTGCATTAGCATTGTGCATAGCATTGGTTCTTAGCATGGGATCAAGGTACTTGGTCCATCTCAAAGGAGTCCTAAGCCTCAAGGTGTCTCATGGGGTTCATCATATCATAATAAGATCAAGATTGGCAAGAGATTTCAAGTGAACCATACTCTCCTAATCAGGTGGTCCAAATTAGGGTTTTGGTTCCATAAGGCTTCTTGATGGGTTTTTGCTTGTTCAAATACATTCTCATGGGTTTCATATGCTCACAAGTTTTCATGGATAGAGGCTTGGCTAGTGGTTCATTGTGGAGGATTTTCAGTGGATCAGTTACTTATGAAGTAAGCAAAAGTCAACTGTAAGGAAGAAAGTCAACCATGGGTTTTCAAGGGTTCAAATCATGTTTCCGAAGTTCGTGTACCTTTATTTGGTCAAGGAATAGCATGGATGTCATCATTCTTCAAGAATCAAGAGTTTATGCAAAAGTTACTAAATTTGGAAAATGACCTATAATGAGAACTTTCCATTTTTGGCAATTTTTCCACCATATTCAACTTGAATTTTCATCATCAAGAAAGCTTCAAATGAATTTTCCTCCAAAATGAAAGTTGAAGATCTTTCTCTCCCATTTCCAAAAAGTACTAGAACATCTCCATATCATTTGTGGAACTCTAGTTATGGTCAAAACAATGCAAGGTGCATTTTGAGGTTTTCCATGTACCACTTTTTTCCACCTTTTGCATTTTGGTACAAATTGACTTGTAATTGGTTTTATTAGTTCATGTCACATTACAATATCAAAGTACACCCCATGAGGATTATTTTTGGCCTTTGAATTAAGTCATTCCATGCCATATTCATCATTTATTTCACATTATGCAATTTTGCAAGATGGATTGAAACTTGCAAACCAAGACATTTCAAGGCCCAATTCCAATCCATTTGTGATCAGCAAGGAAAGTGTGAGTGATTTATCATGAAAGGCAAGGGAATGCACGTGTGGATTAGTGGTGGTATCACTAATTGCATTTTTGCAAAACACTCCAAAACTCATTAACCAAGGGTTTAACCAATTGCTAATCATGATCAGTGGACTAATGGAATGTATATAAGCTTACTCGTGCCTTCACAGCTAGGTCATGCACTCCCATTTGTTCAGAATCTCTTTTTCTCACCAAAACTTTCTCTCTTCGAAACTCTCTCATCTCAAGGGTTTCTGAAGAAATTTTTTGATATTCTTGATCTACATACTTGGTAGAGTGAGAATCCACCATTATTTTGAGCTAATAGCAAGGTTTTTATCAAGTTCAGTTCAAGAGGATCCAAGTTTAAACCACAAGATCTAGCACGATTCCAAGCTCTAATTGCATTTATTTTGCAATTAGAGGTTCCAAGGAGTGGATCTGCAGCTTCCAAAAGGTTTTCTTGGTGTGATTTGAGTTCTGCACGCTTCAGGTTAGTGTGAAATTCTTGCTCATAGAACTTGTTTTTCTTATATGCATTGTGTTCCTCTTGTTGTGCTGATGATTCTGATGTAATTTTTGTGTGATTTGGACGTGTATCATGAGAGTATTTTGGATCTGAAATTTTGAATCTCAAACTTCTTTTCTTCGATTTGCCTTGTATGTTGATTGTTTGGTAATTTGAGTTGCATATTCTTGTTCCTGGTGAAAATCTGAGTTAAAATGTGGTAGAGTTTTTTATTTTTGGAGAAATGTAGGTTGATGCTCACCGGAGAAGGTGACCGGAGCTAGGGCTCCGGCACCTGGTTCATGTTCAGTCCGGCGAAGGGTTTAAGTGGAGAAGATGAGTTCCCAGCCATTGATTTGTTTGATCTGATGGCTCATATGTTGCTACGCCATTTAAAATATGTTTTCATTTGGTGGTTTGTGTGTATGCCATTCCTTGATTCTTATCATGTACCTCAGATTTGATGCGTTTATCTTGTTTATTTATGTTTTGATTGATTTGATCTCATGCGTTGATTTAATCTGATGGTTTGATGCATGCCAACACATTAAAATTCTCATGTGCTCCCCACGTGTTTCTTTTTAAATTCTGAGTGGTTTGGTGTGCGTGCGTATATCCTTAATATCATGTACTTTCAATCTGAGCCACTGATCTTGCTTACCTTGCATTTGTTTGACTTGATATCTTGCGTATGATTGATCTGAGGGTCCTGATTGAGTCTGACCGTTGACTGGGTTCCATATGTTTTCTTTTGACTTCGCTGATGGACTTTTATGATTTGGGCTTGCTATTCCCACCCCATGCTCTGATCCATTTCATTTCTCAATGTGTCATGCTTGCTGTTTGCACCCCCCATGTTTATTTCTTTTTTTTATTAATTGTTGCATTTCATTTTTATTTCTTAAAATTAGTTTAATGCATCCAAAAATTATGAAAAAAATCATGAAGCATATATAAGGTTTTATAAAATTTTGGCATATTTTATTTTCCTTTTCTCTTTTATTTTTAGCATCTGAATTAATTGTTGCTTTAATTTCTTTTTGAATTTGCTTCAATTGTGCATACTTAACTTGCTGGTTTTATTTCTCATCATCTATAAAACATTTTGAACCCATTCTTTTTGGATTGTTTCATTAACATATTGAAGTGCATAAAAACATTTTTCTCATATTTTTAAACTCTTTTCATATTGCATTTTGGTCCCTCACTTTTTCATATTAGTTCATAATTCCTATGTGACTTTGCATGTTTGATTGAAGGACTCATCTTGTGAATTTTTGCATGAGTTTTTAATATGATGTTTGTCCCTGGTTGAGGTGTTTTGAGAATTAATTTGGTAATTTCTGAAGATGGTTTGTTAATTGTTTGATTGCTCATTGTTTGAGGTCTCTTTTATGCACATCTTTGGATCATGTTTGGTTACTTGTTTGAGAAGGTACTTGTGCCATTGTTTGGGATTATTTCTTTGACTTCATAAACCATGTTTGAATCATTATAAGTCATGTGATTATCATTATAGGTCATTGGTGTGAGGTTGTTGCATATTGTGTGCACATGTTCAATGTTTGATTTACATGCCTCTTTTGACTTATCTTTTCACTTCTTCTCATCTATGCCTCTTCTTGGTTTGTATTTGGTTTGTGTATTCCATTCCATATCTCTTATTTGCATCTCATTTGATGTATGTTTCTGACCTTGAAACTTTGTATTCATGTCATATGTTATTCATGTTTCATGTTGCATCCTTTAACATGTTTCATGTACATGCATCTTTCTTCTTCTTCTAATGATTCTTAAGGCTTGGATACTTGCTTGTATGCCTTATGTGACACTTGTATAGCATGGTTAGGCACATATTTAGGTCATCCACATTCTGACTTGGATTTTATTTGAAGCATTCTTGCCTGATCACCTTGTATGTCCACTCATTCTTCTTCTATTCCTTCCTTGATGACTTTCTTGGATGTTTTGCCACTTGTTTGCACTCTCTTTGTTTGAATTTGTTTGGTAAACATTATGGGTCACCTCTAAGGTGTACATTCTGACTTGGATGAGTTTCATTTGGTTTGTAATCATTTCTCTTTGGGTTGTGACTTCTTTGGGTTTCATTTGTCTTATTGTTGCTTATGTTTGTTTTTTTTGCTAACCATGTACGGGCTAATGGTAAGTGAATGGGATTTGGATAGTCATCCACATTCTAACTTCTCCTTTCTCTTTTAAGCTTTCATACTTGTGTTTGCTTTGGCATTTAAGATGCTTCTTTCTTCTCTCTTTCACTCTCTTCCTCCCATGGATCTCAAGACTTGTTTAAGTCTTGGATTCTCTCCCTTTAGAGCTACCTAGTCCAACTTAATTTTTTATTAAGCTTGGAGTAGGATTAGCATTAGGTTTTAGGTAGTCGTTCCTCCTAAGCCTCACTAACCATAGGTCATCCATGCATGATAACATTAGGACTCTTAGTTTCCCTTTAGAGTTTCCTTTGGGTCGTCTCTCTTCTCATCTCAAAACTTCTTGAAAACACGTAATAAAAGTTAACGTGTATTGCGCTTGAGCCTTCTATGTGGGAAGTGGGGAAGGAGGGGCTTCCTCTCATTCTTCTAGGATACCTAGTGTACGTCCTATTGGGGACGATGCGCGAAGTATTCGTTCCTGTATTTAAGACTTTGGTTCAATGCAAGTTATGAACTAACTTAGAAAACACTTCTTGCTTAAAAAACTCCAAACAAACAATAACGTCTTTCCTTCGGGAATTATTTTCTCATCTCACTCACTCTCAACGTACGAACGTGCTCCTACTCGTTCTCGTACAAGACGGTAACGCACTCGATTCAGCGAGCCTACAACACCTGAGATAGAACGTTAGCCGTTTCCTAAGAAACACAAAGCAACCCTCGTTGAGGGGAACTACGTCGCTCTGATTCTCATGCTCACGATGAGATACGTAGGCAGTGGGGTAGGGCCCATTTGAGCACTTCTTTTATTTTCCCTAAATTTGTTTCTTGTTCTCTCTCCTTTCTTCTTTTTCCCCTTTTCTGTTCCTTTCTTTTCCAGTTCTCTAGCAGTGGAGCTCCAGTTGACGACACCCTTTGATGCAGACAACAAGCGTGGATCCCATCGAGTACGATGGACGTGTTGGGTGCTAACACCTTCCCTTCGCGTAACCGACTCCCGTACCCGTTTCTTTTGGTTGCGAGACCATGCTCTTTCCTCTTCCCTCAGGTTTATGCAGTGTTTCCTTTCCCTCTCTTGGGATAAATACACATTGCTGGAGACTCTGTGTCTTCCGCGCCACTCTCACGTTTGTACCGTTGGATGCGAATCTTTCGGGAGCGACAGTGAGCAAAACAAAGATGCTCTCGAAAGCGGCCACGTTCCCTATACTAGCAAAGTATCTAGCAAAGTATAGGGCTTCTTTATCAAGAATTGGGCTGGCAAACCTTGGATGCCACCCTTAGTGGCCATGTGAGTCCTGACTTCTGACTCGTCCAAATAAATTGCTCTTGCAATGTTTTGATCCTTTGGAATTTCTTCCAGTCCAGAAAAGGGAGCTTGATCAGTAATATGTAAATCAGTCAGGTGAGAATACTCCTCCAGCATTGGTTTAAGCTGATAATCCGGGAATGTGAAACAGTGATAAACTGGATCGTAGAACTGGATTAGCGTGGACAGAATTCCTTCGATTACATGAACCCTCAACAAGGACAACAGTCCTCCATACTTGGCTCTGAAAGCCTCGTGGTTGGTGATCATTCTTTCCAAACCTCTCAAATCCTCTAACTTTGGAACCTTGAAGGTGTACTTATGAGTTTTCCTTCTACCGAAATCCATTAGCGCAATCTCATTCTTTGACATTTGCAATCATTGTCTTAGTTTAATTTGAAAAAGAGAGACTAGAATAGAAGATTCTTTTTTTTTTTAATGTTTTTATGTTTTTTTTAAATGAATGTATGAATACAGCACACAAAAACATAGAAAAAACATGGGGTCAAAGGGTCAGTGTCTTGAAGTCAAGGCTCTACCCCCCCCCCCCCAAAAGGTTTATACTGGTGATTTTTTGTACCTGTCCGCAAAATCATTGACCCCTCTGGGATAACAACAGCAAGCGGATCGCCAACGAGCTGATGTATCCTAGAGTGATCTCAGATGAGGGTAGTATCGCGTGACAACTATTTTCGGTAGCTTCCGCACTACAAAATGGCTTAAGTCTACTAAAAACCGCAGCTTCTCAGATAACCCAGTCGACCACACTACTTTCAACAACCGAAGTCGTATAGGCAATGTATCTGCAAAGGGAGTCTCCACTGAGTTTGATGGTCGATCGGGGGCTCTTAACTAGAATTCACTCCCAGCAAGATTACCCGCATTGCCATCACCTATCTTACGTGTATACTCAATCTTTCCACATGCGGCATCACACGCATTCCCATTAGCAGAAAAATAAACACAGATATCAATTAGGAAAAGCAGTATATATATTTGTCTTAATTATCCTAGACCTCTAGTCTTATGATCCTATACAGACAATGACTCCCCAGTAAAACTGTCATTTCTGTGATGCGAATTTAGGGTTTCCTCCCTTGGGAAAGCAAGCATGAATATCTCCCACTGTGGTCGCCCTTCTGTTGTGGCATTTTTTAAGGTTTCTACCTAAGAGATGGGAAAAGATATGATGTAACATCCCCAGCAGAGATGCCATTTTTCGTGGCAGTTTTCAGACTTAAGGTTTCAACCAGAGAGATAAGAGGGACAAGATGCCCAGCGTGGCCCCACGGTGGGCGCCATTTTTCTGTAGCGAGCGATTTTGGACGTGATTCTTAAGCACTGTCGCTCTAGGGTACTACAGGTCGATTCATTTTCTATCCTATTAAGCTGACCAAGGAAGGGAAATAGATGTCTCCAATTAACCCTGCTTGCATACTGAGTTTAAACAGATGACTGTTGGTTTACATATGCGGTTTAGATTGTGGGCCTCTCTCTGCTTATTTTGTTAAGAATGAAATGAAGGGACTATTCATGGGGATTTTGGATAGGTACTAGATTTGATGTTTTTAGTTAGTGTGCTCGCTAAGATTTTTTTCAATCTTATGCCTATGTATTCCCGTTTAACGAAACAGGGAAATCAGAGCGATCGTAGTTCCTCCTATTCTATGGGAGGAAAAGGTTGTTTTGGTGTCTTGTTCAAAGCCCAAGACGTGAAGCTAAAATGTGGTTTGTATCTTGTTCAAAGCCCAAGATGTGAAGCTGAAGGGTCTATTTGTATTTTTTTCAAAGCCCAAGATGTGAAGCTAAAGGGGTTTGACTTTAGAGAGAATTTGTCATCTCTAAAAGGGGGATATTTAGTCTGTTTGTCACAACTGTTGGGTGACTGGTTATAAAGGAGAATTACTTTAACTGGGATATGTGAATCCAGCAATGCCATAATTTCCTTTATAGGGGATTTTTTAACCTGAAGGAGAAGAGCTTAGCTCAATTTAGAGCAATGCCATCTTTCCTTAGGAATTTCTCATGCTAAAAGAGGGACAGTGGTGTGGATGTAAATAATCCAGAGGCTTGCCGCTTATAGCAATTAGATGAAGGAAAAGGAGTTGTTGATGTTTGCATACTGTGAGCAAGGCTCAAATTTTAATGCTAAAAGGTTGATTGACTCAACCGGGGTTTTCCTTATACAAAGCCTAAGAGGAGGCTATTGGCCCAACAAGAGGGTGTTTTTATGTGTCTTGTATGAAGCCCAAGACGGAGGCTCAAGGTTCGACTCAACAAGAGAGTGCTTTTATATCTCATACGAAGCCCGAGATGGAGGCAGAGAGGGAAGTGACTCAACAAGAGAGTCTTTTATACTCAACAAGAGAGTGATTTGTATCTTGTACGAAGCCCAAGAGAGGCTAAAAGGGTTTGACCCAACAAGAGAGTCTTTTATACTCAACAAGAGAGTGATTTGTATCTCGTACGAAGCCCGAGATGGAGGCTAGGAGTGGGTGACTCAGCAAGAGAGTCTTTTATACTCAACAAGAGAGTGATTTGTATCTCGTACGAAGCCTGAGATGGAGGCTAAAAGGGGTTGACTCAACATGAGAGTGCTTTTATATGTCTTGTACAAAGCCCAAGATTGAGGCTGGACAAGCTGGAGAAAGTATTTTACACAACCTGAGAAGAGGCTAGCTCCTGCTAGGGGAAATCTTTATACCAAGTTTGGATAAAGATAGACTCAACGAGAGAGTATTTTTATATGTGTCTTGTACGAAGCCCAAGACGGAGGCTAAAAGGTTTTGACTCCACATGAGGGTCTTTTATACTCAACAAGGGAGTGGTATTGTATCTCGTACGAAGCCCGAGATGGAGGCTAAAAGTGGGTGACTCAGCAAGAGAGTCTTTTATACTCAACAAGAGAGTGTTTTTGTATCTCGTACGAAGCCCGAGATAGAGGCTAAAAGTGGGTGACTCAACAAGAGAGCCTTTTATATTCAACAAGAGAGTGTTTTTGTATCTCGTACGAAGCCCGAGATAGAGGCTAAAAGGTGATTGACTCAACAAGAGAGTCTTTATACTCAACAAGAGAGTGTTTTTGTATCTCGTACGAAGCCCGAGATGGAGGCTAAAAGGTTAGCTCCGCTGGGGAGAATCATTTGTACAAAGCCCAAGAGGAGGCTATCGTGCTGGTGACTGTTTCAGTTTAGTGACAGGTCACGTATGTTGGATAAAAGAGAAAATCAGTTCTTATAAAGATTGAAGGTAAGGTTGTGCTTTGGCACTGATAGGAGGGTCAGGGTTATTTCCTATTCTTTAAGGAAATGGGAAATCCAAAGGGTATTGAGACTGTCCAAGTCTACTGGTGTTTTGAGAAATTGATTCTCAGGTAGTGAATGATCTTTTTATGATGCCCAAGAGAAGGTGGGTATATTAAGGGATGAAGGTCAACCCGTTAACTGGTCTGACACTTGACTCAGAAAGACAACTCTAGCAAACTGATGACTAGGTTCTGTTCCTATACCTGTAGAGGTCTCTGGGTCCTTGTACTAAGCCCAAGAGAAGGCATGAGAGGTTTTAAGAAGCCGAAGGGTCCTTGTACAATGCCCAAGAGGAGGCGGGGATGCTTTTAAGAAGCTTGTGGGTCCCCAAACCCCGAGAAGTTCAAGACATGCCATTCACCGAGAATAGATCAAGCCAGGAAAGTCCTAGAATTTGGAAGAAACTCAAGAGATGCCATTCACGGAGAAAAGATCATCTCTGGGGAGTAGAGTCTCTTTGACGATTTCTAAGAGTGATAGTCTGAGAAAGGGTTCACAGAGAATGTTGTCTTTCACGTCTCCATATTGTTTAACCCCAAGAGGAGGGAAGACTGTGTCTGGTAATCCTATGGGGATCTAGTGTTGTTTGTATTTAAGAGTGACCAACAGGGCTTTACCTAGTGCTAGACGTAGTTGCCGGGGAAAACTCTAAATAACTATACTAGTATTACACAGTGGATATTTGACAAGTATATAAAAGTTTGTGAAAGAAGACTTACAGTGAGCAGCCCCACAATACAGTTATATATATATATATATATATATATATATATATATATATGAAAGCGGATAAAGAAAGTCGGTAAACACTTACTCGGTTGTAGAGCTTCCATGCTGTTTAGTTAGTTTGTTCAATAAAGAAAGCTTTGATAACAATATTATATTCAAAATCAAAGGAGAAAGTGCTTTGAAAAGGTTGTTGGGGCTTACAACTCAAGGAGAGGCCCAAGGTTTTATCAGTGATTCCACTGTGGTTTTGAAATTGTACAGGGACTTATACAAGTGACTGAGGCCCAAAAAGGTTTTCTGTACAAAAGGATGGGTCTTACACTCTCTCAAGAGGCCCAAATGTGTTTAAAGAAAAAAAATGGGGCTTATAACACGAGGGTAGGCCTAGATGATTTGTTTTTTTTGAATTGGCGATCGTGCCGAGATTTCTTTACCGTACTGGGTCTTATACAATGTATTGAGGCCCAAAAAGTTTTGGTTAAAAGGGGGTTTGGGTCTTACACTCTATTAGAGGTCCAAAGAGTTATTTTTGTACAAGTGGTGGGGCTTACAGCTCAAGGAGAGGCCCAAAAATGGTTTTTGTTTGAGAACGGCGATAGCGTCGTTGTTTCAAAAATGTACAGAGGGACTTATACAATAAGTGAAGCCCAAAAAGGTTTATGTACAAAAAGGGTTGGGACTTACACTCTATTAGAGGCCCAAAGGTGTTTAAAGATATGTCTTATAACTCAAGGAGAAGCCCAAAGATTTTTTGTGAAAAAGGCGACGATCGTGTCAAACCTTTTGACGGTATCGGGACATATACAACACACTGAGGCCCCAAAAGGTTTGTATTTACAAAGGGTTGGGTCTTACACTCTACCAAGATGCCCAAAGTGTTTGAAAAAAGATTTGATGAGGGTTGAATTGATCAAAACCCTAATTTGTTTTCAAAATATATTTTAATTGAATAAAAATTCAATTAAAATGATCAAAATTGTTAAACATGTGTGGAAACAAATTGTGATCTTGGATTATTGTCTCAAAAATTATATTTCTATTCACAAAATGATTGGAAATCACTAAAATTTGAAAAATCAAGAGGGAAAAAATATTTTAAATGTCAAAAACAATTAAAATATTAATTCTTTACAAAAACATTAAGTATATGAAATAAATAATATTTTTGGGATTTTTTGGGAAAATAAAATATTTTAATATTTTTGTGAATTATTAAAAAAATAATCAACTCAAAATCATTAAAACTCAGAGAGAAATTAATTTTTGAATCAATTAAATAGAATCACAAAATTCAAATATTCAAATGTTCAAAAATGGCGCCAAGAACATGGCAAGAACACGCGCCACCCTCTGTTTCTGCAGATTTGCGTTTTCTATCCAATCTCACTGGATACTTGATGATACCATGTAATCTACATATCAATCTACTCGTTTTAACCTCACGATCATGTCTATGGTCTTTAATTTCATTTATTTTAACCATGGAATAAGAAATCAAAGAGAAACCTCAAGAACCCTAAAATTTGTATGAAGGTTCAGAAATTCCATACACGATTCAAATAAAGCAATTGATTGAGGGAAAACACTATATGCATGATTATGAACATATGGCCAAATTATTGTGCAGCAAAAATGCATGGATCATAGAGTTATAAGAGCTCATGCTTACCTCTTGCAGCTGGTGATCGTGTTTTGTGTTAGAGGTGTTACAACTTGGTTCTAAGGATATGGACAACTTCCCTAGGTGCTATGGAGTGTGTCTGGATGCTTGGAATGAATGGAAATGATCTGGAACTTGAGATGGTACCGCAACTGCAAATCTGTCAAGAACTTGAGCAATTGGCTAGTGATTTTGTGATTTTGGTGTTCCAGATGTTGTGTGAGTGTTTGGATCACTTCTATATGATGTTTATAAGGTGTGTGTGTGTGTGATTGGTTTGGTTGGAATAGATCTCAAACTCAAAACCCGATAGTGACTTGCTTTGGAAGGAAATTTTGGAGTGAAGAAGGAGATTTTGAGGAAAGCATCTGTTTGATGGCTTTGGTGTACTCAAACTGATCACAAATGAGCTCTATTTATAGTAGAGAAATTTTTTTTTGCAAGGAATAGTGAATGGCAACTGCTGCATAGGTTTGGCCAATGTTGAGCAATGAGAATCCAAGTCTCCTCTAGCCATTGACTAAAGGTTAGGGCACAGGCTGCTGGTTCCCTTGGTCTTGGATAAGTCTTGACTGAATTCAGTTGGAAATGGCTCAGTCTATGCCACCTTGGTGCATCCATTGAATGCTCCAAAACAAAATTGAAGTCTTGTCCCTCTTTTAGGGATTTCTAGGTTTGGCATGCTACTTTTGGTTCCAAAGACTTGGGAGGCTTATGGATCAGGGTTTGTCCCTCCTTGGTCTCACCTTGAGGCGTTCAGATGGATAAGTGTGTTTGTCATTTGCACAAATTTGGAAAATCGAGTAAAATGCACAAATCTGCCTTGCTTTGACAGTTTCCAACAAGGCATGTTGCCATTGTCATATCTCATGGCTCAAGTGGAATTTGATGGGGTTCTTGGCCATTTTGGAAAGCCCTCATATGATACAACAACTGTTTGATCATAGTTGGTTTTGATACTTTTTGGATCCAAGTGAAAAATACCCCTACATTTGGAAAAAAGTGAAGGCAGATTCTGACATAGTGAAAATTTCACTAAGTGTTGGAAAAAAGTGACATTTTCACTTTTTGTGATTTTGATCATTCCATAACTTAAAATCCATGAGGAATTGGAATGAGTTATGTTTGAAGCTTTTGTAGAGTGCCATGAGAGCTACAAATCCAGCTTTGGATGGGGAAAAATGGCCTTATGGTTTAGGAGTTATGATCCTCCAAAGTTGGTACCCTAGCCACTTTGTTCCATAACTTAGAAAATTTCTAAGTTTTTTAGGGTTACTCCTTTTACAAGTTATCCCACTTTTCTTGATTTTTCTTGATGAATGATGATTCCAATCACACATTAATATCATTTTAGGGTTAAGGAACCATAATTGTGAAAAATCTCAAAAAGTCAAAGTTGACTTTTGTGCACAGTTGACTTTTTGTCAGATGAATTCCAAACTGTGCGATTCTCTATGAAATCAAGTCCTTGACCTAAATCAAACTTGATGGATTGATTTCATAGGTGTTATAGGGTGTATTAAATCATGTCCTAGGGTTTGGGAGCATGTCTTGGTCAAAAGTCAAAGGTGCAGTTGACTTTTTCCGCGAAACCCTAATTGTGGTTCTGATGAATTTGAAACTTGCTGCTCAAGCTTCTTGGATCAATCCATTGTTGCAAATAGATCAATGTGGTTTATTAGAGACCCTCAAATCATGTCTTGAGGTCTTGGCTCTTGTTTTGTCCCAAAAGTCCACTTAGGGGTGAATTAGGTAAAGAAACCCTAATTCCTCATCTTTTGTGAATGCATCCCCTGAGGTTAAATTGACTTGATGATTGGGTTTATGATGTTCTTTAGAGAATCTTAGGTTATGCTTTGAAGCATTGGCCCATGCCCAGAGGAAAATTTCCATCTGGAGGCCCTGGTCGACCAAACCCTAATTTGGTGACACTGGCGATCTTAAGGCTTAATCCACCTGGAATGCTGCAACATTGTGCTTGGTTCTTTATGTGGGAGTCCTCTTGATCCGTTGTGGATGTTTCAAAGAGGGCTTAAAACCCTAATTATTGTTTGTAGTGGATGCTCACCCATCTTTAGGGAGACTAATGGTTCATCACTATTGTGATGATGATTTGCACAATGATGGGAAATCTTAGTGGTCAAAATTTGGGGTATGACAAGCTCTAAATGAGAAAATCAAGGGTGGACTAATCCGTTTCTTGAAAACATCTCAAAAACTCATAAAGAAATAATCTTCAGCAAACAAGATTTCTTGTTTTCTGATGATTCAATCTTGAGCAAATACGTGGTTTATCCAGACGTATTTTCTAAGATAAGCATTCAACAGACATTCCTACTTATCTGATGAATCTATCTTATCAGCTGATTCTTTAATCTTCTTCCAAGCTTTAGTGAGGAAGATTATGTTGTTGACAACTACGAAATTCCAAGAATCAGTGACTTCCTCAAGTAATCCGTTTGATTACAATTTAGTACACAGACATCTTCTGAACTGATACTGAAATTGTAAGTGGATTGAAATCTCACCCAGAGTATTTCTACACACTATAGATGGATCTTTTTCTGACACTGTAAAGTGTTTGATATCCATCAATAACAAAACCGAAGCTCTGATACCAATTGAAGGTGAGAGAAGGACACAAGAAAGGGGGGTTTGAATTGTGTCTTTACTCTTTTAAAATATTTTTGCCTCTTATCGTTAACGTGCTAAGAGAATATCAGAGTTGCGTTGAGAGACTCTGACTTGCGACACGTCATTCAGATTGTGCGATGCATAAAGCATAAGCGACACGGAGAATCTGAATAGCGATGCTTGAATCAGACTTGCAATTACAGAAGCTTATCAGAGTTGAGTTGCAAGGTTCTGACTTGCTTATGTAAGGTTCTGATAATCGATACAGAAACATAAACAATAAATCAAAGCATAACAAGAGTAAAGAACACACGATGTATCCTGGTTCACCTGAGCAACTCTCAAGTTAATCCAGTCCACCCTTCCAAGGTGATTTCACCTTGAACACAAGGACTTAATCCACTATAACCAAATCCGATTACAGATGCACGGGCTAACGCCAGTGACTAACAACCTGCACAACCACAGCTGTGACTAACCCACAATGAACCGTTCATGGATCCAAGTTAATGGATATAACGAACATTGACCCAATAGGTTCCAATCTCGCAAGATCTACTATCAAGATTTCACAGCTAAACGTTCAGGGATTCGAGTTAACGGATATAACGTTTACTGACCATTCTTCTAGGATTTTCAATGAGTTCCATCAGTGATCTCACAAGAGTCTGACCCAACATTGGTCCTCTTTGAGATATGACTATCATTGACCATATTTCAGGATTTCCACACTGACACCAAGTCAATGTCTTCTTAAGTCTCTGATCACACTGATCACTTGAGGAATCCTAATTCACATAGAATTAGTTTGTTGGAGGTTACAGGAATGCTTCTTAACAAGCAGATTTCTCCTAAGTTTAAGTACAAATGAACACACAGTGTTCTAGCAAGATATGAGCAACAGCTCCTTGCAAACTACATGATTCTAACAAGATGTACATGGTATGACAGTTGAATAACATCTTGAGAATTCTTCATCTTCTTTGTTGAGCAAGCTTCGAGCAACAACTCCCTTGCTTTTGATCTTTGATTGCAGAGATGATGTAGTTGGTTGATGACTTGACTGATTTGTAATGTTGTCTTGTTCATCAACAGCTTCTGTACCAATGAATTATTGTTGTGTTGAATGATGATCTTTGAGCTTCAATAACAATGGTCGTGTTTCTATTTTAACAGCATCAGCTGTGTTTGACGATGATGATCTTGATCGTAGAAACGACTTTGATGCGCAACATCACGACACTTAGAAGCATTCCATTATTTCCTTTAAATAGCCGAGTGATAAAATACAGTCGTTAGAGAGCCGTTGGCTATTTGAAAAGATTCGTTAAGCAATGATAAAAGTTGTACTGCCATATCTTCTTTTTACTGTAGAAGAAGTGACAGTATAGGTCTGTTTAGTACGGTGTACAATCATTACTAACGGTAACATTTGTCTTCAAATCTTCAAAGGCTTCTGATGGTAATTAATTGAAGCATGAGTAGAGACTTTATAACCGGGTCTTCTGAATCTTCAAGTCTTCAGTCTTTAAAACTTGTCCATTAGGAATCTGTCTTCAGAGCTTCAGCACTTGTCTAGAAACCCGTCATCTTCACTGCTTCAAGTCTTTAGAGTCTTCAGAACTTGTCCATTAGGAATTTGTCTTCAGAGTCTTCAGCACTTGACTTTTAGAACCAAAATCTTCATAACTCATAAGTCTTCAGAATCTTTCTGCACTTGGTCTTCAGAGCCTTCAGCCTTCAGAACTTCAAGAGCATTGCAACAACAATATCGGCATCCTTGGATCTTTCTGATTATGATCAGATACATAAGCATACTTGCTTCTTTCGACTTGTGTTACACATAGTAACTCGCATATGAACATTCACGCATATCTTGCTGGTGTTTGTTGGATCTGATATCTTATATGATTATGATATGCACACAACACACATTAGAACATAAAATAGTTCTTTCACAAATACTCATTGTTATCATCAAAACATAGAGATGACTTGCAGAGACAACTCTTGCTCTAACACTATCATTATTCCATATTCCAGAAACAAATCCATACAATTCTCACATCTAAATGGCTCAGAGAAGCATAATAGTAACCTGTAACTTTAATGGTACTATTTTTACAGATTGTGATACTTGATTCTCATTTGGCAATACAGATACATACTCTTTCAAAATTCATGTGAATTCTGTTTTTTTTCATTTCAAAGATAGGATGGAAAAAAATTAGAACGATTTGTTGAGGAGATTATTTATCGTCATCCATTAATTAATGGAGATGATGATACATTTTTTTACGTAATGACACCGATCAAGAACGGCAAAAATGTGAAAGCAATGTTTCAGTGCCACGTGATATTTGCTCAATTACCCACAATTGAGTTGTATGTTCGTCTACTTGAACATGCCGAAACATTTCTGACTCAATCGACACAATCACACTAATATGGAATGAGCCAAACTTCTGACGACAGACCAACACAAAAAATGAAACTTTCATACCTAATGAAGAGGTTGGAAAAGCAAGTTACGATGATCTTGAAGAGGTCAGGATGCAAGATCTTTTTGGTAACAGTGATGACAAGGACAGTAAAGATATGATACTCGCGCCTACCCAGACATTTAGCGCCAAACCAATAAACTTGTACAACCCACCTGTACATATGCAAAATATATGCTTGGAAGATGCTGAACCAAGCTTTGTGTTTGGATGTGTCATACCAAACCATATAGCTGACGAAATAGAGATAGGGATGAAGTTTGAAAACAAGGAAGCTTGCATTCTCGCTCTGCAACATTGGCATATAACACCCAGTGTTGACTATTGGGTGAACCAATCTGACAATGAAAAATACATAATTAAATGCAAGAAACTAGACTGAAATTTCAAATGCAGAGCTTCCTTGAGAAAAAGAACTTAAAATGGAAGATTGGTAAGCTATCTGGGCCTCACACATGCACTGACACGTCTATGGCACAAGACCATAGAAAGCTCAGTTCATAAATGATTAGCCACAACATCAGAGAGCTTGTCAACCACGATGATTCGCTTAAGGTGAAGGTGATCATTGCCCATATTGTTGAAAAATACAGGTACACAATATCTTACAGGAAAGCATGGATTGCAAAGTGTAAGGCCATAGAGTCACTGTACGGAAATTGGGAAACATCTTACAACGACCTGCCACAGTGGATATTGGTAATGAAAACCTATCTTCCTGGAACCATTATTGAGTTGCAAACCCTACCTGCAATTTTAAATTATGGTTCCCAAATATCTGGCAAAGAATCTTCCATCGTCTCTTTTGAGCATTTCGACCGCGTATATGCGGCTTCGCCTACTGTAAGCCCATTATGCAAGTTGACGGAACATGGTTGTATAACAAGTATAGAGGAACTCTGTTGATGGAGGTGGCACTGGATGTGAACACAAACATTTTCTTAATAGCTTTCGCATTTGTCAAAGGTGAAATAAAGGAAGCCTGGAGCTTTTTTCTAAGGAACCTGAGGTTACACGTGACACCACAGGCTAATTTGTGTCTAATCTCAGATATACATGAATCGATAAAGAGTGCATATAACAATCCCAAAAACGGATGGCAACATCCACCATCTTTACATGTCTACTGCATTAGACACATTGCGCAAAACTTCATGCGTGAGATTAAAGACAAGGAACTACACAAAAAACTTATTAACATGGGTAACAAAATACATTTCATTTACCTGAACTATTTTTTCATAATTTTACTATGTTTTTCATACCATTTCTATTACAGGTTACACATTTACAGAGGCTACATTTAACTACTATCACGGGGAAATCCGAAGAACAAACATTGAGGCCTCACGTTGGATAGACAACATACCTAGGGAGAAGTGGGCTAGAGCATATGACGGAGGGCAACGTTGGGGACATATGACAACTAACTTGGCAGAAGCCATGAACTTTGTACTAAAGGCAACCCGAAACCTTCCAATCACTGCATTGGTCCAATCTACATACTATCACATGGGTTCCCTCTTTCGTAAAAGAGGCCACCAATGGACCAAAATGCTGGTCTCCATCAAAGTTTTCACGGATGGTTGCAACAAGGGAATGACTGATGAAGTAGCCAAGGCTAACACACATAATGTCATCCAATTTGATCGCAAAAGATTCTGTTTCATGGTTTAGGAAAAAATTAATCAGAATGATGGTCGTCCGACAAGTACTTTCAGCGTTGACCTGAGGAATCGGTGGTGTGACTGTGTGAAATTTCAGGCATTTCACTTACCTTGCTCCCACGTTATCGCAGCATATTCTAGTATACGTCAGAACTACTCCATTCACATTCTAGAAGTCTTCACAGTTCTTAGCGTATTCAAAGTCTACAAGGAAAACTTCCGGGAACTACCGCACGAGGAGAACTGGCCAAAATACGAAGGATTTACTCTTTGCCACGACGATTCCATGAGAATAAATAAGAAGGGACGTCCAACCAATAATAGGATTAAAACCGAAATGGACAGCGTTGAAAAGGAAAAAAAAGGTTGAGATTTGTAGAGAAATAGGTCATATGCGTAAAAAATGTTCAAATGTAGTCGACCCGTCTAGATAATTTCATTTGTTTTTTAAGTTAATCCTTTAATCAAGTTTTAAACTTTCCTTTGGTGTCTTTGTGATCCAACTTTCATTTATAATTCAAGACAACTCTTAATAACAACTACAAAATAAAGACTCTGCTCGTAAACAACAAGACAATGAACATTTAAATGATTTAACACATAAACATGCCTAGGAGATTACAACCATCAACACAATACCAGCTTGTCCATACATCATCATAACACAATCATAATCGTTTTTTACAGCTTTCCAGGACTTTTCATCTCCATCTTTAACAAGCCTTTTAATTCTTCTAATCTTTTCACCTTCACGAATTTCACCTTCTAACCACCTCACTAGACTTCTCTAAAAGTGCTCGAATGTCACTCTGTTCCATAGTCAAATTTTCAACAGGGGTTTTATTGGTGAAAAAAACCAGTTGAGCATCTCTTTTGGTTAGAAAAGTGTTTGGATTGGTGAAATACTCCATGGCCGGATCTATATTTCAGACTAAAATGAAGAAATTGATGTACTAGATCTGAGATTTAGAGGTTACACACAATGCTATTTATAGAAAATAGAAAAATAATTAAATATTTCACTGCTCGTCCAATGAATGGTCGAGCATCATTATGCCATAATTTATGTTTGATAAATAAAATTAAAACTCAAAAGCTAACATACAAGCTAATCAACAACAACAACCAACACAAGTGGATCTTCGACTCCTCTGTTAACTTCGCCACTATGTGCTAAAAACATACATTGGACATCTTCATCATTTTCTATACGATCCAAGTAATACATGTACGTACCCTCCGGGCTTGCATCAATCAGCGTTATATACGGACAACGATACTCCACTTTTCTCACCTTCATACGACGGTCACCCAACTGTCGAAAACTCGTGTTAATTGCTGCAATCACTGTTCTGAAATTCCATTGCGGCTCTAGGCAAACACTGATTTTTTTTCTTGCCCAAAGAACACAAGAGCCCGGACAGACATTTTTAAAAGTACAATTTACTAGGTCGAATGATTTGTGTTGTTACGCATCAATCTACTTATAGAAAAATATTACTTTTAAACTCGATCATTCATTGGCCGAGAATCCCTAACACTCGGTCATTCATTGGCCGAAAGTCTCTAAACACTCGGTGATTCATTGGGTAATAATCCCTTAACGGTGACTTCATTCGACCATTGAATCTAATGTCAAAATCGATTAAAAAAATTAGTATAATATTTTTCATAAATAAATAAATTTATTTTGCATTTATTTTAACTATTTAAAAAAATATATTAATTTTAAAAAAATAATATTTTTTTTAAATATTATTGAATTAATAAAATATATTTTTAATAATTAAAATTATTAAAAAATTAAAAATATTAATAAAATAATAGGGTGCTCGTCACTTCATTGGCCGGCTAAAATTCCTTTGCCTTCAAATGAGATGTGTTGATATACCATGTCCATGTAGCTTCATTTTATGAGCACTAGTGGTATCATAGTTGGCATGATTTGTTTATGATAGATGACTAAACACATTTAAATCACCATCACTCAACACGTGTCTAAAAACCCATTAGCAACACCATCCGAGAATTTTTTACGTAAATACCCTTAATTTTGGAAAAAATTCCCTAAATAACCCATGTTTCAAAAATATTCCCAAAATGCCCCTATTAGGGTTTTGGTTTGAATTATGTCGCCAATGGAATTGGCGACTCCCTTGTAGTGGTTGAACGATGTCGCCAATGCAACTGGAGACACCCAACCAAGTCGCCAGTGCAATTGGCGACACAGTGTAATGCTTAAACCAAGTCTCCAATCCAAGTGGAGACACAGTGTAATGCTTAAACCAAGTCGCCAATCCAAGTGGAGACATGGTGTGTTTTGTGTTTTTTTTTTAAATATTGGAATATTATATTGGTTTTGTTTGCACAATGATATAAAATTTTCATTAATTCAATAAAATATTACATTAATTAATCTTCGTGACCGGGTGCATCCAACCGGCCACCAGTTTCACATCTCCTAGGGACCCTCACTCGTTGCACTCGTTGCAGCCGTTGTACTCGCCCCCCTTGTTCCCCTTGTTGTTGATTTACGCCCGGTGTTTGAGGGGTCGAAGTAGTTTGGCACAACGATGAAATGAGAAGAAAGAAAAAAGGGCGCCCAAACAGCAAGCGTATAAGAACCGAAATGGATATCGGTGATAAAATGATACGACTATGCAGTATCTGTCGTCAACCCGACCACAACAAAAAACATTGTCCCAATGTTGGAGAAACATCTGCATCATAATTTATCTTATCTTTTCGTTTGTTGTAACCAAATGTTTTCATTAATGCATTTCTCTTTGTTATAACAATTTAAACAACATACAACAATAAGTTGATTGATACCTTGTATGTTCCAAAACATCATGTCGATCGGTGGCTTGTCTCGCGACGATACATTTTATGAGTAAAACAAAGTTGTGAGAAGGGATGTGGAACAAACCAAGCTTAACACCCCTATTTATAGTGAAAAATTTCAGTTTTAAGGGTGTCTCCACTTGGATTGGCGACTTGGTTTAAGCATTACACTGTGTCTCCACTTGGATTGGAGACTTGGTTCAAGCATTACACTGTGTCTCCATTTGGATTGGAGACTTGGTTGAGTGTCTCCAATTGCATTGGCGACATGGTTCAACCACTACAAGGGAGTCGCCAATTGCATTGGCGACATAGTTCAAACCAAAATTCTAATTGAGACATTTTGGGAATATTTTTAAAACATGGATTATTTAGAAATTTTTTTCCAAAATTAGGGGTATTTACGTAAAAAATTCCACCATCCGAAAGTGATCGAAAAGATAAGCACAAACAAATATTATGGATGAGAAATCAACCAAATAAAGAAAAAGGATTATGAATGAAAAGTGAGAACAACCCAATATTTTATATCACACACATAACCTCGTGTATTTGATATTTAGGTTAAAAATTAGATTTTGAACTTGAGTTTTCAGAGAGTGATTGAGAAAAATGGGTAAAGGGGGAATGTCAATTGATGATCACGTTGAACAACAGAATATGGCTGCTTGGCTTGTTGGTATAAACACTCTCAAGATTCAACCTTTCAACCTTCCAACTCTTGGTATTCATCTAAATTTCATTTTACTATTGTTATTGTTGTTGTTGTTTATACTACTGATTAGGATCATTGTTAAATTTAGGGATTTGGGTATTCTGTAGATGAAAAATTAGAAAGCAAATCAGAAGTTTGGATGGATATGTAAATTGGATTCAAAATTCAAACTTGAAACTTGGCTTGCTTTGGATTCAGTTTGTAGTTGAAGATTAGGGATTTGGATTTTTCTGTGGTTGAAAAATGATGATTTTTATAGGTAAAGCAAATCAGAGCTATGGATTGATTAATAAATTAGATTCAAAATTCAATCTTGAAATGTGGCATGGTTTATGTTAAGTTCATTGCTGAAGTTTTGGGATTAGGGTTCTATGTAGTTGGAAAATGACAAAAATTACACAGTTAAGCAATTTGGAAATTTGGATTGATTAATAAATTGGATTCAAAGTTCAGATTTTAAATGCGGGCATGGTTTAGATTTAGTTAATTGTTAGAGATTTGGAATTTGTTTTCTTTTTAGTTGAAAGGTGGCAATGTTTGCACAGTCAAGCAATACCGGACTTTGTCTCATTAATAAATTGGATTCAAAATTGAAATATGGCACGTTTTCGATTACTTGATTGTGGCAAGATCCTTGTTAATCCAAGGTTGTCAAGATCGGGATCTTGGATAAGATCAGGATGGGATAGTAAGATCGTGAAACATAAGATAGTTACTAAGATTGGAAGATCCTACCCAATTATTTTTGTAAGATCGAGAGGGGGTAGCAAGATCGCAAAACATAAGATTGTAACAAAAATAGTAAGATATTACTAAAACAAAAAATATTACTATATATTTGAAGTTTGTTTTTACATGATATTTTGGTAGGCAAGTGTATTATAGGGAAAATGACCTCTGTCGAACTATAATTGTTGTGTCTCAGCATCTTGTCATCCTTATGGGCTTGTAATGATGGTGGCCGGAAAACGGTAGACGTGGCCGGAACTGGCCAAGATCGCACTTAATTAATGGTTTTACGTTTTTTTTTTCACAATTTGACTACAACACACAATTCTACTTAAGATCGGGATCATTGGGGTTGAGTGAGATTGCAAAATTGTAAGATTTTAAGATCTAGATCGAGATCTTGACAACCTTGTGTTAATCGATTTCATAGAATTCAAGTCTCATTGCTAAATTTGGCTTACTTCATTTTGTATCTTTGAAGGACCTCATGATGTCAGAATTAGAATGAAAGCTGTTGGAATCTGTGGGAGTGATGTTCACTACCTCAAGGTAGGTAATACTATTATTGTTACATGTGATTACAATATTAAATAAGTGTGAAAATGTTACACTTAGGGTGTGTTTTGTAAACTGTTTGGAGGCAATTTCTCGCGTCCCTATGCAAATAAAACGTGAACAAGTAAGAAGCTCCAATTTGGAGCATTGGCCAGACGTGCGTCTTTTGCCTCTTGGACGCGGAAACAAACAGAGGCTAAGTTCCAATTTGGAGCTTAGATGAGTTTGAAAATCTTTATTTGCAAGTGATTTCCTACATAATTTGCTGCACTTATCTTTGTTTTTTCTAGTATAAAGTTCCAATTTTTATTGATTATTTTACTACTCTCAGACAATGAGATGTGCGGATTTTATTGTTAAAGAACCAATGGTTATTGGTCATGAGTGTGCTGGGATCATAGAAGAAGTTGGTAGTGAGGTCAAGACTTTGGCGTCTGGTGACCGCGTCGCGATCGAGCCTGGGATTACTTGTTGGCGTTGCAACCATTGCAAACTTGGTCGATATAATCTATGCCCTGATATGAAGTTTTTCGCTACTCCACCGGTTCATGGATCCCTTGCTAATCAGGTTTGTTGAAAGAATTCATAATTTTTGTGTCCAATTAGAACTGCAAATATTCTAAAAATTAGAATTTTAGTTGTCGAATAGTGGCTATAACGTAACGGAATTTGAACAAATCGCTATTGTTCTTCGATACACTATTTAGTACAATATTTTTTCAAATAGCAAGTATAGTCGTGCTATTGGACTCTAGACCAGTAGAATTTGAACAATTTTCTATTTTATGTGATTTATGATAATATACAAAATGCCGAAGAATTTTCAAGGAACAATGACAATATGTAGACAAAATCGTATTGCCCCCATGAACTTGTGATTTCAAACATGCACTAGATTGATCATCTCAAATGAAACCCGTGTTTGAGTTACACTCTTCTCTTTTCAGATAGTTCATCCTGCAGACCTATGTTTTAAACTACCAGACAATGTGAGCTTGGAGGAAGGGGCAATGTGTGAACCCTTAAGTGTCGGCGTTCATGCTTGTAGGCGAGCTAATATCGGACCGGAAACAAATGTGTTGATTATGGGAGCAGGACCTATCGGACTTGTTACAATGCTTTCAGCTCGTGCTTTTGGGGCACCTAGGATTGTTGTCGTGGATGTGGATGACCATCGTTTATCTGTTGCAAAAAGTCTTGGTGCAGATGATATTGTTAAAGTTTCAACAAACATTCAGGTATATTGAATCAGAAGTTTCAACAAACAGGTTTAAATTTCCATTTTAATAAACACGTTTATAACTAAGTTTCGAGTACACTGCTTTACAGGATGTAGGTGAAGAAGTTAAGCAAATACATAATGTTATGGGAGTTGGCATAGATGTTACCTTTGATTGTGCTGGTTTTAACAAAACCATGACTACAGCATTGACTGCTACTCAACCAGGTGGCAAAGTTTGTCTCGTCGGAATGGGTCATTCTGAAATGACTGTGCCACTCACACCAGCTGCTGCAAGGTAAATCAATCATACTTAATATGAGTAATTATCAATAACTCCCAAACCGGACCTAAACGATACGTATAAATATACTTTTGGATACGCTTAAATATACTTTTGGTCTCCTTGTTTTTAACTAATTCAAAATTTTCGTCCACTTATTTCTAAATCCATAAATAGTCTCTAGTTTACTCGCTATGAAGCATGGACTCTGACATAGACGGACACTGGGACACAACACGATACTAACACTCCGACACTGATAATGTCAAAAACATAAGACACCAACATTCCTACATATATGATAGGGTTTGAGTTTCATTTATGTATCTATTATTAAAAGAATTAAAAATATTTTAATCAAAATTAACGTCTTTAATTATTCATTAATATCATTGCTTCATTACATGCTCAACTCTTTTAGATGTGTGAGATTTGTGAAAAAAATGCATAAGGTGTGTTGCAAAGAAAGAAACAATTTTTTTTTGAAACACTTGTCTGAGTTGTCGGACGCGTGTTGTGTTGTATGAGTGTTGGGTGTCGGACACTGATTAAAAGAGTGTCGATGGAAAGAAAAAAATACCATTTTTTTGGGGGACACATGACTTTTTTTGACACTTATGTGACTTTTTCTTCATTCATGCAATACAGGGAAGTTGATATTGTTGGCATTTTCCGCTATAAGAATACATGGCCTCTTTGCCTCGAGTTTCTAAGGAGTGGCAAAATTGATGTAAAACCACTTATAACTCATAGGTTTGGATTCTCGCAAAAGGAAGTGGAAGAAGCCTTTGAAACAAGTGCTCGTGGCGGTAATGCTATTAAGGTCATGTTCAATCTTTAGATACTATATATATAGACTGAGAATTTGCAAACTCTCTTACTTTGAACAAAAGTTTGTTTATACTTGTTTGTTCATGACATTGTTCAATGTGTATTTATAATTTGGATTGTGAATAAATTGGCTTCAATAAGAAAGGGTATCAGACGGAAAAGCCTTGAAGAAACTTAAATTTCTTATCCTCTTTGATTTAGAATTGTCATGTATCTGTTGTGTGCTTAAACTTTTCATCCTCTGTTGAGAGAGAGATATATCATTGCTTGAAAAGTCTTTTCAAACTTATATCTAGTCCAGAAGTGAAAAACTGAGAATTCCTCAAAAGACTAAACATAGTATAGTAAAGTTTGACTAAAGTATACTATGATATACTTTTTCTTAAAGTAAAAAAGTTAAAATGTAGCATTGAAAACTAAAAAGCTTGTAGTTCAAAACCCAAGAAAACAATGATAATCAAACTAAAATGGATGGTGCCGGTAGTTGTACAAACCCATGCAGAGGCGCAGGAATCCGTAGCATTCCATTTATTCTCTTTTAAAAGGATGAAATCTCAGCTACTAAGCTACTTGACTACAAAAACTAAAATGATAGGTCAATTGTATCATTAAAAAAATTATCAAGGAAAATCCAATGGAATAAAAATTCAATGATACCAAATAGTCATTTCTTAAATCTAAACTTAAGAAGATGAAACCTATTAAGATTGTAAACTTTAAAAACTTCATTAGAAACTTGCTTCTACAAAGTGAAACTAGAACCGTTTATAGCGAAGGAGACAATCTTGTCAATACATTGGTTACCTTATAAATATGAGAAATTTCAAAATACATATGCTTCAGAAGCTCTAAACACTCAAGTCAAATGTTCAAAATAGTAGCTACAGTGACAATTTTACTCAGCTTGGAAATAAGGCAAGGATCATATTTATAGAAGAGGCAAAGGAGAGCTTCTATTAATCTACAAATGCATGATTTTACTAAACCAATCGCAGAGTTTAAAAGAAAAAGGACACTACAAAAAAATGTTGCATTATCTTACTAGTTTTGTGACATAAGTTATATTGAGAAACCATGTTCATTTTTCATAAACATTACTCTCACACATGTAAGAAGGGAAAATCAGGGATAAGTCACGCATGTCCCTCCGAATGATTCATGGAGTATCAATTCACCGACTTTATAATTATCTTGTTACACATAATATTTGACAATATTAAAATAATCAATCAATCATGAAGGATCATAGCGGTTTCAGGTCAAAAGGTGGCATACACTATTATCACTATAAGAATACTTTATGATAATATTCTCATGGTGAGTCAATTAACACATTATGTAGTGTTTTCATGGTGAGTCAATTAAGTATAAATATTATTTCTAGTATTTATACCTATGTGAAAATTTGATATCTCATAATCATAACATGAGTGATACGGTTATCAGTGTGTGTATATATATGATGAAGGAGAGAGAAAAAAACTCACACATAATCTCCACCATTTATTTTAAAATGTAATGGTTTAGATTCATTCTCATGTTCCCACATAAAAATAACATTCTCATATGATACGTTTTATATATATATATATATATATATATATATATATATATATATATCATATGAGAATGTTATTTTTACGTGGGAACATGAGAATATATATATATAAAAGAAAATACAATCAATGTACATTATCTATTATTGTTTACATTAACAATCTATGTATGTACTACACACCTAGGGATGTAAATGGATATCCATGGGGACGAATACTATGATATCCGTATTTGCCCCATATTCATACGGATATCCGTTAAACGGGTAATCCGCGGGTTTTAAGGTATCCGCGAATATTTTCAGATATCCATGGATAATGTTTTTTCTTATAAAAATTATTTTTTGAAAAAATATTTTTAACTTCCTTTAAAGATACAAAAATTTATTACCACATAACATCCATACAATTCGCTCTTAATTTAACAATACAATTTCATCATATTGATTTTCTTCTTATTCACAAAAACATAATTATATCCAAACATAATATCCATAAATTTATTTTTAACCAAACAAATAAAAAATACTGTGATTGTGAGTTATGATGATAGAGCGGACGACAGAGGAGTAGGAAGGGAGACACTGGTTCGACCGAGGAATGACGACACGTTGGTTGGAATGTGAAATTGTTAAAGTGAAGTATGAATTATTGAAGAGTTTAAATATGAAATAGTTAATAAAATTTGAATGAAATTTGAAAGGTTTTCTCCAAAGAAAAATTCAAAAAAAGAGAGAAATATAAGAAGACTAATTATTTTAGAAGACAAAAATATAAGGTATAATAAACTAATGATATTTAAATGATTTTTATAATTTATTAACGGATATGGATATCCGCGGGTACGAATATCATTAAACTCGTATTCATATTCATTAACAAACAGGTATTTAAATATCAATTTATTTTATCCGTGGATATTCATTACGCTACCCGCCTCATATCCATTACAGATGTTATCCGCAGATATCGGCGGGTACGGATTTTTTTCCATCCCTATACACACCTACTCGTGTTTCAGCTTACATAGTTGACATTCAGACATCATTTATTTTAGACTGTGATATGAATATATTGTTCATCAGTCTTTTATAGCATGATTATAGTTCTTTTACAAGGATTCTTCCAACGTTCTCTCAAGAATGAAACACCTGGTCATTTTAAAGTATTAATAGACTTCTTGATATAGTGATGAATACTATAATCAATTTTGATACTAAGTATTTATTATTATATTGTACTAGCGTCCAGACGGGCACTCGGGTGTCCGTCTGTCCGCTTTTTTAATGCACACGCATAAAAATATAAATGATATTTTTTTATTTATGTTAATTTTAAATGAAAGTTATGTAGGAAATTATTAGTAAGAAGTTATGTATAAAATGATAGTAGTGTTTAATGCAAGTTATTGTGTAAGTTATATATTTCAAAATAAGAATAAAATTGGTAAAAAAAAATTAGACTATACCAAAAATCATGTTTTGCCTTTATATATGTTATAGATGATATATCTAGTGCAATACATATTTTAGTGTATATGATTAATCTAATCACCAAAGCTTATGTATGTTTTGTTAGTCTTATTTTTCTTATCTAATGAGGTAAGTTATTGTCTATGAGACAAAACATCACGTGACGCATGAAATAATAGAGGATTTCTTAATACATCATCTAAGTTTCTTAGGGACTACGTGAAATTTTATTTTTGCCCTCAGATTCCGGATTTGTACATCCGGACGCACCAAATTTTTAAAAAACGCTGATATGTTCCGGATGTGCAAATCCGGAAGAATTCCTGATTTGCAAATCCGAAAAAAATCAAAAGAATTCCATAAAATCATTTACTTCTAAATATAATTAAAATTAATATCATTTTTTCAATATAATTAAATTCAATATAATTAAAATCTATATTAATTAAAATTAATATGATATTTAATATGATTAATTTTTTTCAATATAATTAATATGATTAATATGATATTTAATTTTAAATGATTTTTTTATATTGAAAAACTTAATTTAATTATATTGGATTTAAAATTATATGGTATTTACTTCTAAAATTGGATTTAATTATATTGGTATTTAAAATTATATGGTATTTACTTCTAAATTATATGGTATTTACTTCTAAATTATAATTAAAATTATATGGTATTTACTTCTAAAATTAATTTAATTATATTGAATTTAATTATATTGAAAAAATCATATTAATTTAAATCATATTTATTTTAATTATATTATATTTAATTAAATTGGATTTAATTATATTGAAAAAATCATATTAAGTTTAATTATGTTGGATGTTAATTATATTGGATTTAATTATATTTAGAAGTAAATAATTTTATGGAATTCTTTTGATTTTTTCCGGATTTGCAGATTAGAAATTCTTCCGGATGTGCACATCCGAAAAAAACTGAAAAATTTTAGAGAAAGGGTGCGTCCGGATGTGCACATCCGGAAAAAACTGAAAAATTTTAGAAAAAGGGTGCGTCCGGATGTGCACATCCGGACATTAAGGGTAAAAACGAAAATTTAGATGGTGTCTAAGAAACAAGGGTGGTGTAATAAGAAACATCCAAATAATATTAATGTGAGATTGTGGATATTAGGTGTCTCCACACTAATACTATATGTGTGGGTCAATATGTTTTTTGTGAGATCGAGATGTCAAATTCAAATTTAATGAAAACGCCTAATATCAAACGGCATTCTGTGAAATCTTTGATGATAGTTGGTCCAATATAAAATTTCTAATTGAAGATAAAGAAAATGTTTGATTATACAGAAAGTTATTTTAGATATTTAAGAAGTTATCTAAGATATTTAGAGAAGTTTTTTGGTGAGGTTAAGGTAAACTAGAAGTCTTATCTTGCAATTTATCATGCGCCATCATCCTATACAATCCATTCAATTGATCAGTACAATCAATCATCATATCGTGTCTATAACAATGATCAGAAGTAAATTGGGCAATACAAGCTAAAGATTGACACGGTTTTAAAACTGAAATCAAATTTAATTTGAAATCAGGTGAATATAAGGCATTTTAATAAAAACATATGATGGAAATTTGACATTACCAACATAAGTGGCTTTGATAGAAATTGCATGGATGAGCATACATGATCAATGATCATTGGTTCTATATTTAATTATCTGAATGTTTAAATTGTTACTGAACAATAAATTACATGTTGAAATTGTTCTATTCTAACTCAAGAGAGGTATATCAACTTGTATCCATACTCCAACAATCAAATTTTTGGGCGAGAATACGAGACTGTAATATTCTAGATAGAGGTGAATAGACCACCCAAAAATATTTGACTAATTTAAAAAATTGTTTGGTTTGAAAAACTTATTAGTTTTAGAAACTGGTTTGTATAGAGGGAGCAAAATGCATATAAAATCAATTTTGCTTATAAAATGCTTTACAGTAGAGGTGACAAAATGAATAAATTAGATAGATATGAATTTGATTGGTAATGGATGAATCAAAACAATTCATTAATCAATTAATAATCTATTATAATTTTCTTCAAAAAATTTAATCCAATCCATCCATTAGGAATATAATTCATTCAATCCATCCATTAACAACCTTTTAATGGATGGATATCCGTTCATCCATAAAATAAATTTCATTCATTTTTTTACAATTTATTTTATCTTCTATATTTTACAAAAAATATATTTTTTTAATTTCTCTCTTATCTAAATTTTTTTAACACTAATTTTTAAAATTACATAAATTCATATATATTCCCTAGTTTAATCTCTGAATTAATTTATACTTATTAAATTTTTTTAATATAATTTTTCAAAAATTAAAAAAGAGAAATCTATGTCTCTATCTCTCAATTTATTACATCATCAATTATTTGCATCGTAGACAAAATAAATTGTATAACTAAAAATGTATTAAAAAAAATATTATTCAAATTTGAATGAAAATGGCTTATACTGTGTTTGGAACACCCATTAGACACATTAGACACACATTTACTAGTAAGAAGATTTTATGTTAAACTTTATTTCAAATGATTACATATCACAAATCTAACTACGAGTCTATAACCACAAGACAGTAGCCGTGTTGAGAATTGATTTTAAAAAAATTAAATGACAAAACTCTTAATTTAATCATTAAAATATGATAGTAAGAATAAAATAGAAAGAATTAACTATTATTACTAACATATATAAAAATCCATCCATTAATTATTTTTATTGTGTGCATATAAATCTTGATAACAATTCTATAACACATGTATAATATGTTGAAACGAATTTGTGAATGACTGAGAAACCTTAATATTTTATAGATATTGCATGTCAAAATTAAACAAGGAAAATTATTTAATAAAAAAAACATTCCATATTTCATCCATGTTCTTAAATGGATGAATTGAATCCAATCCACTAACTAATATTTTACTTGATGACTGGATTGAATGGATTATTTTTTAAATGGATTGGATGAATAATTGTTTAATGGATCTAACTGCCACCCTTAGTTTACGCACAACCCTTTAATATGTATACACTATGACAAATTAAATCAATTAGCTTAATCAAACTCAATCAAGTAATACTGTATTGAATTAATATCAATTTACACAAGAAGCGTAAAAATTACAAAATCAACAAGATAATTTGTAGTTCCAATCTAACAAAATATACGTTTAATCTATAAATCACTACCAGGGAAATAACCTAACAACATATGATTCTATGAAAGTGATAAAAATAACCTGAACATGCAATTGTGTGTGTGTGTGTGTGTGTGCGCGCGTGTGTGTGCGCGTGTGCGTGTACGTGTGTGTTAGAGAGAGAGAGAAAGAGAGAGGTTTGACAATCGTCCTCATTAAGCCTACTCCATTATCTAATGGTTTCCCATTGAAAAATTTGGTATTCCCCTAGTTTTTTTAACAAATTATAAAATGCTTTGTACAATCACAATCCAAATAATGATGAAAAAATAAAATCTTTGATCTGGACTCTTGTTGACTTGTACACTGTATCCAAACTAAATATTTGCAAAGTTTTACTCTAAATCGTATTGAATCTTCCATCCCCAACAAATCTGCTCCAAAGTCTCCCTTTTGTAGTGATCTTTCCTCGATCCTACCAGTATCTTGAGGGTTGGTCTCTCCGAAGATTGAGAAAAACTCCCACTTTTTCACTAGGCTTTCATACAGGACTACTAAAGTAATTTTGGAGAGAAAAACTTATTTCTTTTTTGTTAAACTTTTCAAAACCAGGTACAACCACACACACCTTGCAAACCTCTATAATCTTAATAAATCTTCAAAGAAACGTCAGACACAATAACATAATCTCTTAAAAATTCACACATTTCAAAAGATGAGATTTAGATCCACACGAAAATGGAAAAAGAATAAGGTAAAACATGAAAGAATTCATTTGCAAGAACACTTAAAACATATTCAAAATACTTTTAAAAATGAGAGAACAAGTGTGTTGTGAAACTTCAAATCAATAGTGGAAGTGTATGATTTCTAACATTGTGAGAGGTTTTGAAAGAAAATGTTTTTATATGTGTGTGAGATCTAGTGAAAAATGAGTGAAAATGTTGTATGATTCGAGTCATAAGCAAGAGGTATGATTCGAGTCAAAGTATCAAGTGATTTGAATCAAGAAGTAAAAATATATGAGAACTCATTTGTGTTATTTGCATCACATAATCTGTGATTCGAATCACATGATTAGAGTCATGAATTTATGTGATTCGAATCAGAGTCATAGAGGGAAAACCCATTTAAAAACAATCTTTTTTGATTCAATTCAGACAATCTGTGATTCGAATAAAGCAATTATGATTCGAATCATGGATGCTTATGATTCGAATCATGACAACATGAAAGTAATTCTTGGACTCCCTATAATTCCGATTCGATTCATGTGAATAGTTTGATTCAAATATCACTACCAGAATCTAATTTTTTGTAAAGTTTAAAGTGTTTTTGAGATTCTAACTTTGTCATGACTTGAACCATTTTTAAATATGGTTCTTGATCCAAAAACATAACAAATTGACTTAAAGTATATTACTTAAACTATAGCCACACACTTTAATTTATGCATGCGTAAAAACAGATTTAGAAATAAACCATAAGATGTGTAATCAGCGAAGAGACTCAATAAAAATATTAAAAAAAAAAATCAAAGTCACTACTACAAAATAGACCTTTCGTAACACCCATTTTACAACGGCCTTCCTGGTAACCGTCGTAATAAGTCTTTTTTGGGAATTTTTTTTTGTATTTACTAAAAGAAATTTCACTACGGTCATAGTTAACAACTGTAGTGAAATGTACCAGAGTGAAAAAGTTTGAATCCCAACACCAACAATTTTCCATTTATCGTGACATAATGGGCTTGACCTTATATATCACCACGGTTCTTATAACCAACTGTTGTTTAAGGTGAAATCATTTCACGACGGTTTGTATTATCAACCAGGTGAAAGATGTTACATATTTATATATAGGCAAAATTATCTCTCGCTTCAATACATAACAATCGTCTCTCTCAAAACAAAACCCTAGCATCTCTTTCACTTGTCTCTTTCAAACAAAATCCTAACATCTCTGTCACTCGTCTTTCTTATATGAAAACCCCAAACTTATACAGCTAACTCATCTTCTTCGAAGGGTTACCTTTGTTGCATCAAATATTAGGAAATGGCTACCTTACAGGTTCATCTTCACAATAGTTTATGTTTCAAAATCTATTTATGTAATATTATTTACGTTTCAATAGCTTTTTTCATAATGTTTGAACTTTCTGTTTGTTTTAACTTATAGGTAGGGATGGTGAATGAAAAAAATTAACGAGGATAAAGTTAAAGTGAGCGCTGCTGAAATTATGGCCTATACAGACAACAGATGTCCTAACACATGTCAAGATATTGTGCTACATAATCATTTAAACTCAGAGGCGCAACTGCAGACTGATACCTTGAATATCAAAACTGCACCCTCACAGATGTTACGACACCTGATCCAACATGTTAATCAAGACTGAACTGAAAATAGCAGAAAGATAACCAACACAGAATATGATTACCCAGTTCGGTGCAACTCACCTACATTTGGGGGATACCAATCCAGGAAGAAGTAATCACTATCAGTAGTATAGTTTTATGCAAACAACCTCAAGTTTATAGAAAGCACCCACACTAACCTATCACTACCCAATGAAGACTTTATCATTAGAAGTCACATCTAAATGATAAGAGAACCCCCTCTCACTTCCTAAATCACAACTGTGATTATCTAACAGTTACTACACCATAATTGTATGTACCCTATTGAAAGACACTCCTTCCAATAAAAAATTCAGCCAAGACTCTTGACTAATAACAATACTCAACTCTTGCTTCAACGCTTCGAGTGAGAACACTATACAACAACCTATGTCGACCACATAGTATCAAAAAATACATGGGTGACTTACAAATTACACAAGAGACTCTCGAAGCCCTAAACCCTTATGTTGCCCTGACGGCTTATTGTTGTATATTGCATGCTATTTTAGGTCTAGCATGTCCTTATTTATAGACTCTTATTGTATGGGCTTGGACTCTTCAATCAGATCCAATCTTCATATTTTAATTCAGCGGCAAGATCTTTTCCACAGAAATGGGAACAAATCTCCAAATAGTTTCCTAAAAAGTCTCCAAGATCCTTTTTTATGAAATCTAATCATATCTACACTTTGTTCCTAATAAATCTCCTTGACCTGCGTGTATAATGATGAGGTATATCCAAAAAGATCTCATCAAATCAAATCAAATCAGTCAAGAGATATATAACAGCAGCACTATCTGTACCAGACAAAGATGTCGTGACATCTCCTTCGACATCTGTCTGAAACACATAACTGCAGCACCAGCTGTACCAAACCAAGATGTTATGACATCTGTCATGACAGTAATACCCAACATCTTGTAAAATTGTTTTATCCAAAATGTAGCCAATCAAGGACCTAACAATCTCCCCCTTTGGCAAATTTTAGCTAAAACAACCTTTGGATAACACAACCAGCTCCCCCTCAAGGAAACAACCAAGGAACATAACTACTACTTACTTCCCCCCCTTGTTAGCCATAATATGGCAAACCAAGCAACTATGCATCAAAGGAAAGCAAGCAAGTCAGTAGCAGAACACATCCAACTCAGAAGCTTGTACAATCTGACAGGTTACAGTACTCCCTCTATCATAGATAACCAGTGCTCCATTTCAAGAAGAACACCCAAAATGAATGGAAAACATAAGACGCATCTTCATGTTTTCAAGAGCTCACTCCCAGTCCAACCACCTGCTGAAGCACATTCATTTTGGAACCAATATCCCTTCTGACAAGAAACAACAGTCACTCATACATGCTTTTCGTGAGGAACATACGGATCACCATCCTCCTTCAAACAAACTGTTGGATTAAGATCAAAGTCCTATTGATCCCCCTCTTCCTGCAACCATCCACACATCTCCTGAACTCCACCTGAGTTCTCATGTATAGACCTCCAGCTGCTTGAGATAAAATCCAAATGGCCTGGAATGTAGCACACTCCCCAAAAGAGATACCATACCTCTTAGTTTGTTTCTCCCATCGATGTCAGATACCGGACACATGCTTTAGCAAAGCATGACTTGCTAAATAGGGAAAAATCCCCTCCACAAGCTTTTCATCTAGCCTTATCAAGGCCCATCCATCAGATAGTCATCCAACTCTCCAAAGGCAGTCATTCCATATCATTCTCCCGTATGATAATCTGGAATACTCCTAATCAGTTGATGAGTATCTTCATCTTCAGACTTCCAAGCAATCAGTATCTGATCTACTTCAGTCTTCTCTACATTCTCCATCCAAGGCAGACCTTCTACTTCATCATTCTCCTGTATGACTATGTAGACGCTCCTTAGGCATAATGTAGGCACCAAGCTCTTGAACTAGAGCATAATCATCCTTCACCAAGGATATCCATCCAAGATAATGTCCCAACACCAAGTTAGAACATCTTCTACACACCAAGACATCATCACCATGATTCTTGATATGCTCCACCAACTGGACTTACTATAGCATAGTAATCCAAAGAACTGAAGAACTCCAGACAACACTGCGCCACCAGCTTGATCAAGAACTCCAGAAAGAGAGAAATAAACTCTCATCCACCTTCAAGAAGAATAATCTCCTTGAGTCTTCAACTCATCACCCTTCTGCCCAAGAGTAACTTGTTCCAAGACAATCCTCAAGAATAACCAGCTGCCACACTCTGATTATCTTGATTCTTCGAATCCACTTCTGAGATCAACCAAATGCCACATTTTGATCACCTCCTTCATGAATCCTCATATGAAAAACAGCCAAATGTCACATTTTAACCTTTTTCACATTTGTCAGAACTCTCACAAAGATATCCTGATCCACCAATGAAACTTGATCTTCAAGTCACATGTTCCACTTGCTCAATAGCAAACACACTTAGACTCCCTAAGCCATGGACATGTAACATCTTCTCCTTCCTGCAGCTCTCGCAAACTGCCATGAGAACGATATTTTTGAAGCATCCTATTGTTCATTCCTGTAGATCACCCTATCTTAAGTTGATGTGCCACTTCACCAACTGAGATTCTGATGTTGAACTAGATGTCAGAACATTCTGATACGACATCTAGTTGTTGAATTCAGCTCCTTCTTCTGCCACTTGAAGGAACTTCCTCCCTTAATAGAACAAGAGTCCCATGCTCTCATAGACTTGATTCACCAACCAAGTTTGAGTAGACAACCTCCATCCTGTTGATTTGTAGTTATTTCATACAAGCTAACACCTTAAAGAATTCCTGCCAGTGCTTCTCCAAAGACTTCAAATCTTCCACTGTCTGAATCTTTAGAAGGAATAGTTAGAAACTAACCCCCATAGCTATACCAAAGAATGCCACTTCCTTTAGCAGAGCTGTCAGTAGAAAGCCAGAGATAACTGCCACTTATCCTTGACTTTCACAACCAGAGCAAACACCATGCTCCAAAGTACCTAGATCATAAATAAACTGATCCAAGCTGTAACCATCAAGATTATGATGTCTTCATAGTCTTCCATCTCTATCTTCAACAACATCACCAACTGGACAAGTCATTCATAATACTTTCCAGGAACAGATGTTAAGCCAATAATCCCAGGTCAACACCTAGGAGACTTCTGAGCGAATGTAGAACCCCTCCCATGATTCTCTAAGCCTCTGATGAAAAGATGTTAGAACATCTGACAGAACATCCTCAATCTTGACTTTGAAGGATAATCAATTAAATATTTGTGAATTCCACAAATAGCAATTGATCTTAAATCCTTGTATAGTAACCCTTCTTCACTGCTGTAGCTTAGCTCCACCAGATCATGTCATGAACACTTATAAAGTATTCAATCTTGTTGCAAGTATCTTTGACAATGTTGAGATACCAAGGCTGCCACCCTTGACTCAAGTAACTAAGACTTTCTCTGAACAAATCTTATTTACCTCAACAAATCTTCAATCAGATTGGATCCACTCTTAGGGTCAAGAGATATGAATCCTTCCTTGCTGTTTTGGATGGTGAAAATAAATCACCTCCACGTTCTTCAGATTGTGTTTCAAGAAAACACCTTCTAGTCAGAAGAGTAACTAGAAGACTCCAGATACACGACATAGACGTCTTTATGAGTGGACTTGAGAGAATTCTCAAGTATCTTTGACAACCTAGCCGACCAAACATTTATCAAACTCCTAGAGCAAGAACCTGATAAACTTTAACTCAACTCCTCTCCTCTTCAACTGACTCCAAACTGCACCAGGAAACCAAGCTTCCAAGTACCAAGTCATCATTCCAGATATCTAACCACAACTTCCTTCACTCTATCGCTCCCGACTTTGGAATAAAAGAATGCAGATATCTTCAAATATAGAGGCCGACGATTGAGACCTTCCACCAAATGTCTTCAGTAACAACTCCAGAATCCCATAATTCTAGAGCTCTTCTATCAGAAACACATGCACAGAACCACCAAGGAACAGATCCTGCTTGCCCTAATAAGATGTCAGAACATCTTATAAGACAGACCAACAAGAGAACTAGCCACTTCTCCTGTAGTTATTGTAGAACCTCCTCAGCGACATGAACAACCTCCGGGTTGCTCTCTTCGATCCAGAACATCCATCTTATCCATTAATACCCTTGAGTATGTCTGAGTTGATTGATTTGGTCTCCAAAACTCCTCTTCGTTTAAACACCAAAAAGTATCTTCCATGGATCTCATCCAGAACCAGACAGGATGCCTGCTTTGATACCAATTGAAATTCTGGCCTATGCAGACAACAGATGTCCTAACACATGTCAAGACATTGTGCTACATAATCATTTAAACTCAGAGGCGCAACTACAGACTGATACCTTGAATATCAGAACTGCACCCTCACAGATGTTACGACATCTGATCCAACATGTTAATCAAGACTGAACTGAAAATAGCAGAAAGATAACCAACACAGAATATGATTACCCAGTTCGGTGCAACTCACCTACATCTGGGGGATACCAATCCAGGAAGAAGTAATCACTATCAGTAGTATAGTTTTATGCAAACAACCTCAGGTTTACAGAAAGCACCCACGCTAACCTATCACTACCCAATGAAGACTTTATCATTAGAAGTCACATCTAAATGATAAGAGAACCCCCTCTCACTTCCTAAATCACAACTGTGATTGTCTAACAATTACTACATCATAACTGTATCTACCCTATTGAAAGACACTCCTTCCAATAAAAAATTCAGCCAAGACTCTTGACTAATAACAATACTCAACTCTTGCTTCAAAGCTTCGAGTGAGAACACTATACAACAACCTATGTCGACCACATTGTATCAAAAGATACATAGGTGACTTACAAATTACACAAGAGACTCTCAAAGCCCTAAACCCTTATGTTGCCCCGACGGTTTGTTGTTGTATATTGCATTCTATTTTAGGTCTAGCAAGTCCTTATTTATAGACTCTTGCAGTATGGGCTTGGACTCTTCAACCAGATCCAATCTTCACATTTTAATTCAACTGCAAGATCTTTTCCACAGAAATAGGAACAAATCTCCAAATAGTTTCCTAAAAAGTCTCCAAGATCCTTTTTATGAAATCCAATCATATCTGCACTTTGTTCCTAATAAATCTCCTTGACATGCGTGTATAATGATGAGGTGTATCCAAAAAGATCTCATCAAATCAAATCAAATCAGTCAAGAGATATATAACAGCAGCACTATCTGTACCAGACATTAGCACTATATATAATAAATCTCCTTCGACATCTGTCTGAAACCCATAACTGCAGCACCTGCTGTAGCAAACCAAGATGTTATGACATCTTTCATGACAGTAATACCCAACATCTTGTAAACTTGTTTTAGCCAAAATGTATCCAATCAAAGACCTAACAGCTGCAAACATGCGTGAAAGACCCTGAATAACATCCATTCAAAATTAACACAAGTTTACAACTCTCACTTTACCTTCATCCTCCTTTCATTGTGGATGCCATTATGGGACAAGTATGTTTTTTGAAACATTCTATGAGTTGATATGTTGTTGTTGTTGTTGTTATTAATAAAAGTTGTATGTTGTATGTAGTTTATGCTATGTGTTGATAATTTTGTTGTTTTAAATAAGATTTGTTTGTTGTATCTTGTATGTTGTTTAAGATTTGTTGTTGATGAATGTTGTTGTTAATGTTTTTTTAAAAGATTAGTTTATTATATCTTATGTGGTTTGAGTGTTTTTGCAACCCCTTACCGAATACATACCTTTTCAAATTGCATTAGAAAATTATAATATGATAGATAAAGTTATATTAGAAAACAAGTTACACATTCAATTCTAGACAAGAATTCTGCAGCACGTTATCTACATTTTGCTATTTAATCGTTAGAACTAGGTTTAATGCTTCTTGTTATTCAATCGCCCATTTCTCTACCTCTAATTTTGTTTGCAAAGTAAATAATATTTTGCAAAATGAACTAAAGGTGAAGGAAGGAGAGGTTGAAGAACTAGGAGCATTAAACCAAGTTTTAATAGTTAAAGAGCAAAATGCAGATAACGGGTTGAAGAATTATTGTCTAGCATAAAACGTGTAACTTGTTCTTCTAAAATAACTTAATTTGTCATATTATAATGTTCTAGATCAGATTGAAAGGTTATATGTTTAGTGAGTATTGGCGAAATAAGCATTCCACATAATTTATAATAAACTCATTGTATATATCACAACGATTCTTTAGAATAATCATTGTTAAATGTTATGCATTAAAGAATATCACAACGGTTGCTTGAATTAACTGTTGTGATAGGTAGCGCACTACATAGTTTATAATCACGATCCCACGATCATGATGGAAATTATCATACATACAACCACCCTTTACCTCACAATGGTTGGTCATGCGTGGTGGTATCCCTTTTCAAACCATTGAGAATTTGATTTTACGTAGTAGTGAGCTAAAAGACAAGCAACAAAATATAAACCCATGAGGCAGAGACAATACAACTTTAGGTCCAACCGGTGTTTGTAACATTGGGTGTTTGTAACATTGGATGTCATAATTTGGTTTGAGTTTGGACCAATCGCATGAGATGTTGAGGGGATCAAATTTGATTGTTGGATCCAGGATACAAGTTAATATACCTCTCTTGAGTTAGACCAGAACAATAATTTCATAACACATTTCATTAGTCCTGGTTGGAGTGTGTTCCTTTTTAATTTCACTACTAGAAGCATTGGCAGATGAAGATGGTTTGTTCAAATTTAGATGACCATGTTTCTGATAGCAATACTCAACTCTATGGTCATGCCTGTTATAGTGAGTGTATAATATGAAACTAATTTTACTACTAAATTCATTGTTATAGCCTTTAACACACTCATGTGTTCTTTTAGCATCATCAGAATTTATAAGAATGTTGGATTTATCTGTGGGATTAGATGGAACAATGTAGCTTTCTTGTTGATCAACTAAGAAGTAAACTTTGTTAATGGAAGGTAAATAATTTATCATCAAAATTTGAGTCTTTACAAAAGAAAATTGGTCATTTAAACTAGTCAATAATTGTATAACCTTGTCCTTTATAATGAAATATCTTGATAGTTTCATTGCTTCACATCTACAAGGGTGAGGATGGGTGCAAGTAGGAATAGGCCTATGTGATGTTAACTCATCCTAGAGTGATTTCATCTCAACAAAGTATTCTAAGACAGTTCTTGAACCTTGTATGAGGGAATTAATCTACGGACAAAATTTTGAAACTTGAACTCTATCAATTTTTGAAAATGTTTCTTTTTAATCTTCCCAAACATCAATGGAGTGCTCATGGAAGACAATGGTTTGAGTAATGGATTCATAAAAAGAATTAATCAACCAAGTCGTTACACCATTTACAAGATCCCTAATTTAAGTCTTCCCAATAAGGGATCCATCAATGATTGAAATTTTATTCTTTGTACCTAATGTTTGATGCATTCTCCTACTTCATGTTAGATACGTCTACTCATTGAGTTTTTCTGTCACGGTCAAATATTTGGTCATCACTAGCATGAACATAAAATATGGAATCTAATTGTGGATGAATTGGCGGTAGAGTTGCATGAGGCACTGTTGATGGGGAAAAATGATGAGGAGAAGAACAAATTGAAGAAATAGTTGCAAATTAAAAAAATGATGTTGCATAAAGAAAAAGTTTGAAGATGAAGAGAATATAGTAGAAAAAATCAAGTTGAAACAAACTTAATAGATAGCTAAAATCGAAAAAAAATGGAGAGACTCTCAAAAGAGTGCTCTAGTACCATATTATATTCATGATAAATACATCTTACATTTATAGTGCTGATGTGTTGTGTGATACCTAAAGATACACTGCCAAGTAGGAGATAATTTACACTCTAACTAACTCTTAACAACGTTAAACAAGTTAGTAACCACCTAACTAACCCGAGAGTGATGAGAAACTAACAATGTAAGTAACTTATATCATTATCATTCAAAAGGAGAAAATTAGGCTATTTCTGTTTTCTTCTTCTTTCTTTTCTTGCATTTTCATAGAAAGCCAACACAAGCTTATAAAGCTGGTCATTTGTAATTGTATTTTGTTTTTCATGTTAGAAATTATAGGCATAGTATCATATATATCACGATAAGTGACATCGTTTTTAAAAACCGGTTCGTTAACGCAAAACCAACCGTGACAAAATAGTATCACAAGTCACCCATACGGATACTGCTATTCATCATTTTTATGATAAAGAATAAATTGTGATTTATTCACACAACATCAATTATAATCATTGTCGCAACTCTTATACCGACCAAAATCGCAAAAATCATTACGCAATCGCAATTGAGACCGCGACCATTATTTAATAAGTTTATCAGTGGTGCTTGAGTACCTGGCCTCAAGTTTAATTGATTCTAGTGAGTTTCCATTAGCAAAGCAATAATGTATAAATATCAAAGCAATAACATATAATTAGAAGACTCGAGTACCCCTCAATTTAGTTGAATATCGAGATCTTCAACAAATCAAACATTATGACTCAATAACACTGTCATTTTTTATTTTATTTTATTTTAAAATAATTAAAATTTTAATACAATTTACACTTAAGATACCAGTATCCACTTTATATTTATGGATACTAAAAAATTTATCCATATAATTCGAAGAACTAGAACAGTTAATCTCTTGATCTTTCACTTCTAAACGCACCTTCTAATTCATAACTAAATTACTTTTCCTTGACACAAGTTTTTAAACTATGATATCACTGACGCAATGTAAAAGCATTTTTTTATTTTAACTCAATTAGATAGCAATTTTTTAGTTAACTACATCAAATTTTAGTGAGTTTTGATAATCAAATCAATAACTTGTAAAGAGAAAACTTTTTGTCTAAGACTTTCCTTATAAAATACGACCTAACTAAGACAAGTTGTTATATGTATATCATCCTAAAAAAAACATAATTGTTATATGTACACCATTTAAAAAAACATAATTATTATATGTACACCAAGATTGAATTTTCATTAAGCATTATTTGTCTATTTCAATCAATTTGTTTATTGTGAAATGATTTTAAAAATTTAAATATTTTTTATCATTAAACAAAATTTATTTCACGAATAAATTAGCTGTTAAAAAAACAATTAAAAAAAATCAGATACCAATAAGGTATAATAGTGACTCTATCTTTATATAACATACAATATTATCATCCTTCAAATTACGGAATTAATTTAAATTTTTAGATTTGTTTTGTCACGTTGTCACAAGAATTTCTAACTCTATCTCTAAAAGGAATTGTTAAACCGGTCAGACAAGTACTAGTTTAAGTTCCGTCATCCCCTCTCCCAGTTGCTATGAATCGAGAGAGCCCGATCGCTCCTACTGCCTAAGGGCATAAATAGAGCCATCACTCGAGTTATGCTTCTTCTACTAGATCCAATCCAGACATATCTAGTATACGTACAAGAATCAGAAAGGGTCTTATCCCTAGATGGGGGAATTGTGCTACTTGCGTTTCTCTTAGTTGAATTATGGATCTTTCTCTTTTTCTTTCCTTTCTTGTTCTGTCTTGCGCTAAGCAAGCGAGTCTTTCATTCCTTGCTAAGTAAATAAGGACAAGCCCCTTTCGTCTTATAACTTTCCTACGATGATTTTTATCAGTATTACTTATTTCTTTTACATCAATTGTTTTATTTATCTCTTTTATATTCATTGCTTAGTATAATTATATTGATTTTTTTCAAAACAAAAAAGAAAAAAAAAATATTAAAATGGTATAGTATTTAAAATTGATTTATAATCATTTAAGAATAAATTTTGAAATTTTAACGCATAATTGTAAGACAATGGGAAATAATTAAATAGTAATAAAAAAACCATTGGCCAACAAAAAATTTAATAGAAATATTAATTAGAAGTTATTTACTACTTAAAAAGATTAGTAAAGAATTTGAGATATGAGAATAGTAAGATTTCAAATAAAACTTTAAAGGTATTTGATCATTATAAATTAGGTTTATTATTAGAAAAGAATTTAATAAAATATTTTATTTTATTCTTTCTAATATTTTGGTCTTATTGCTTATGATATTCTAACAATGTTCTTCCAATTTTTTACTTTTTTGTTTAAAATTTTATATCATATCATAGAAATATAATTTGTTATATACATATGTCTGTTTTTACAAAGCTTGATTCTTATAAACATAAGTTTATTTTGGACAAATTTTGATATAATCTCTCTCAGTAATATTTTTGAACTATTTTAAAATTAAATATTTATAAATATCAATTATACATGAAATAATTAAGTGTATATTGCAATTATAACTACCCAAAATTTTCAATATTGTTATATTGATACAAAATTTGCATTTTGATGGAAACTAATATTATATATTAACCTTCAAAAACTCTCATCTAGTATGAAATGTAACCGGAGATTTACTTATACTAACTGAGAACATAGAATGCATCCATATATTAATTCAAGAACAACAAAAAATGAAAATATAATGCACATTATCATTTGTAAAACAGACTTGAGATTTTTTTCAACTAACATAATACACGCAAATATTGCATTTTATAAGTGAGAAGCTCACTACCTTAAGATTTTGGGTTCATATCTGGTGTTTAATTAATTTAAATTAAGTGTATAAAATTCAATATGATGATCCCCAGACTCTCTCATGATCCAACAACAAACTCATGCGTAAAACTCAAACCCTTATAATGTCATGTATGCACAAACCAGGAATCGGATATTGCCTTATAACTACTTATGGTTAACTACAAATTGTATGAAACATTTTATTTTATATATATATATATATATATATATATATATATATATATATATATATATATATATATATATATATATATATATATATATATAAACCACATCAAGGATCAAAGAGAGTATTCAATCATGTTTCAGAGTATTGCTATTTTAATGGTAGTTTATTATGTATCAAAGAAAGTGTTTGATAACAGACCCACTCGAATGAGATCCAAGCCCAAGTGGATGGATTTAGATCCTCTCATGCGCACTCTCTGCTGCTGCTTGTGCTGCCTTCATCTCAACCATTAATTTATAATTTTTCTCTCCCTTCAAAACAACTTTATTTTATTTATTTAATTAGTATTAAATCTTGGCCATTAAATGAGGCAGTAGAGGGATGGCTGCAGGAATAGGCAGCAGGTGATCCATTTTCCAAGTGGATGAAGGATTTTGTGACAAAATAATTAGTTTTATTATTAATTGCTATGTTAATTTTTATTTTTCATTTTTCTGGTTGGGATGGCCCATTAGATCAATTCTTAGAAATTGATAAGTTGTATTTAAAGCAACTTCTATTTTGGATGAGAGTAGAATGAATTCAGAATTTTCTTACTTTCTTATTCCTTCTTGCTTTTGTGTGTATCTTTAGAAAACCCTAGATCTTAAATTAATAGTTGTAGAAACCTTTTTATCAAATTGGTGCTTTCATCATGGCTCCACCTCCCAAACCACCTAACCCTAGAGATATCATTGAAGAGCTGTTCAAACAGCCCATATCCATTTAGACAATGCAATGAATCAAACTCAGCAGCAAATGGATGAACAATTTGACAAAACTACGGCAGATCTGCAGCTGATCCAAACTCGAATGGACAACGAAAAACAGATTGCTGATTCAAGATATGAGAACATCATGGGACTGCTCAACAAGATTGTTATCCAAAGGAAACAGCAGCAGCCAGTTACTACTGTTCATACAACTGCAGCAACATCATCCTCATCAGGTATTACTTACCCACCCCATTCACCTCCTATATCAACAACCCATCATAGCCCTATTTTTACAAATGTTTCCACCCCACATAGTTCACCTATTTTCCAGCAGCAGTCCTCAATGGTTAACTCTACAAACACCTTACACCCAACCCTCATAACCACTGCCCCCATTCGCCCCACCCCTACCCAAATCCCTAGGTTTATGTCCTCCCCTTATTTCACTCAACCCAACACCTTGCCATTCACACAAAATTATAATATTCCATTGTTCCAACAAATTCCCCAGCCCCCATTTCAACCACACACCACTACCCCCATTTCGAACTCTGAAATTAGAGTTTCCCATGTTTGATGGTTCAAACCCTCTAGAATGGTTATTTCAGGCAGATCAATTTTTTGAATTTTACCAACTTCCACCTGAACATAGATTATCCATGATGTCTTTCTATATGAAGGGTGAAGCTCTATGTTGGTACAAATGGATGTATCAAAGCAACCTTTTAAGTGACTGGTCCTCTTTTAAAAGAGCTTTGGAATTGCGTTTTGGTCCCTCTACCTATACAAATCACCAAGTTGAATTGTTTAAATTGAAACAAGTGGGTTCTGTTGTGGAATATCAAGCTGCATTTGAAAAACTTGGTACTCAAGTGGTTGGTTTACCTCAAGAGGCCATTCTGAATTGTTTTATCTCTGGTTTGACAGCAGAGATTCAAAACGAGATAGCTATTCTTAAACCGGTTTCAATTTCACAGGCCATTGGACTTGCAAAGCTGATCGAATCTAAGATTAAGGATGCCAAACCCAAGTTTCAGAAATCCTTCCCTATAACAACTCACAAACCCAATACAACAACCCAACAACCAGTCCTACCAAATTCAGCCACTAAAACCCAAGCCCAACCCCAACCCCAACCCCAACCAGCCAAACCTCCCATTCGTAAACTCACTAATGCCTAACTTCAAGAGCGTCGCGCTCAGGGCTTATGTTTCAATTGCGATGAGAAGTTCATACCGGGTCACCGCTGTACTTCCGGTAAGTTCCTCTTGTTGATAGAGGATGATGATATCCCTAACCAACATGAACAGGTAGAAGTCTCGCATGTAGAACCAGACGCAGCTGATGTTCCTTCACACACCACTGAATCTGACGATACTTATTTTCAACTGTCCCCTCAGGATGCCATTGGACACTTTTCCCCCAAGACTCTTAAATTCACCGGATTGCTTAGTGGTTTAACTGTGACAGTTTTAATAGACACCGATAGTACCCATAATATACTTCAACCTCGCATTGCCCAACACCTCAAACTCCCAACCAAACCTATCCCCAATTTTTCCGTCATGGTAGGAAACGGATCTAAACTATCTTGTACTGGCCTCTGCCTCCAAGTCCCCATCACCTTACAAGACAACTTATTCCACATTCCTTTCCATTTATTACCAATCGAAGGGGCAGACGTGGTACTTGGTATGGAATGGTTACGCATTCTTGGTCCTATTATGGCAGATTTCTCAATTCCTAAGATCTCCTTCACCCACCAAAATAACACCATCACCATCACAGGAGATCCAAAATCACTACCTGAACACTCTTCATACAATCAATTCTGCCACCTTTTACACACAGATTCAATTGTGTCAATTCACCTCCTACTTTACCAACCTTCCAATGAAAATCAAACCATCCAACCCAAAAACAAACCAAACCTCCTTGACTCGTTACCCAAATCCCTCCCAAAACAAATAACATCCCTCTTAAAATCCCATGCTGCTGTTTTCCAACAACCCCACGGTCTTCCCCCCTCAAGACCACATGACCATCACATCCCAATACTTCCAAACACAACCCCAATTAATGTGAAGCCATACCGCTATCCACACTCACAAAAAGACGCCATGACAACTATTATTCATGATATGCTTCATGAAGGCATCATTAAGCCTAGCAACAGCCCATACTCCTCACCTGTGTTGTTAGTTCGAAAAAAATATGGGTCTTGGCGGTTCTGTGTAGACTACCGTGCATTAAATGCTATAACAGTCCGTGACCGTTTCCCTATCCCAACGATTGATGAACTCTTTGATGAATTGGGTTCTGTAACGAGTTTTTCTAAGATCGATTTACGATCGGGTTACCACCAAATCAGGGTGGCTTCTGAAGATACACACAAGACAGCTTTCCGGACATATGATGGACACTATGAGTTTTTAGTTATGCCCTTTGGGCTAACTAACGCCCCTAGCTCTTTTCAATCGGCAATGAATGATTTGTTACGCCCATACTTACGTCGGTTTGTCTTAGTTTTTTTTTATGATATTCTCATTTACAGTGCTAGCATTTCTGAACATGTCCACCATTTACAATTGATTTTAGATTTATTGTTATCTAATCACTTTTATGCCAAACTATCAAAATGTGTCTTTGCTGTTTCAAGTGTTGATTACCTAGGTCATATTATTTCTAGTGAAGGTGTAACCCCAGATCCGGCAAAAATTCAGGCGGTCATTGACTGGCCAAGGCCACGTTCTCTCACGACTCTCAGGGGTTTTTTAGGCCTCACCGGCTTTTATCGACGATTTGTTCGTCATTACGCCTCACTCGCCGCCCCTCTCACCGATTTATTACGTTCCATTAAATTGATTTGGAGTACATCAGCTGAGACAACTTTTACAACATTGAAAAAAATAATGACTGAAACTCCAGTGTTAGGCCTTCCAGATTTCTCCCAACTTTTCGTACTTGAAACAGACGCTTCAGCAGTTGCCGTAGGCGCGGTCCTTTCGCAACGTGGTCACCCTTTAGCTTTCTTCAGCAAGAAGTTGTGCAGCCGGCTTCAAGCTTCCTCCGTGTATGTCCGAGAGATGTACGCCATTACTGAAGCTGTAAAAAAATGGCGTCAGTACTTAATTGGGAGACATTTTCACATCTATACAGATCAGAAAAGCTTGAAAATTTTGCTAGTCCAAACAATTCAAACTCCTGAATAGCAAAAGTGGGCAGCTAAACTACAAGGCTTTCAGTTTGACATATTTTACAAACCTGGAAAGTCCAACCAAGTTGCTGATGCCTTGAGCCGCATTGAAACTAACGATGATGAGGCAGTGTTCTTCTCGATCTCTTCTCTGATTCCCTTACTGATCTCTCAGCTCAAGCATTTCTACAAAACCAAACAAGAAGGTCAGACTATCATTCGCAATGTCTTATCTGATCCAGGGTCCAACCCACTGCTTCAAGTAAAAAAGGATCTTGTGTACTACAAGGATAAGATATTTATACCTCCGGATGTCGAACTGCGACAGAATATTTTGAGAGAATATCATTCAACACCAGCTGCGGGTCATTCAGGACTACAACCAACACTAGCACGTGTATCTTCATCATTCCTATGGCCTAGAATCTACAGAGACACAAAGCAATTTGTTAAGAATTGCTCAATATGTCAACAGAACAAATACATGACCAAGAAGAAGCAGGGCCTGCTACAACCCCTACCTATACCAAACCAAGTGTGGGAAGATTTGACCATAGACTTTATCACACATTTACCTATCTCGTGGGGACACACCGTTGTTTGGGTAATCTGTGACAGATTGACAAAATTCTGCTATTTCATAGGTCTCCCAACAAAATTTTCAGCGAAGGATCTGGCTTTGAGATTTTCAGTGGAGATCTGTCGTCTACACGAAATTCCGCGAACAATCATTTTGGATCGCGACCCTCTCTTCCTAAGCAATTTCTGGAAGGAACTTTTTCGAGCACAAGGCACAACCTTGAAGTATAGTACGACATATCACCCTGAAACCGATGGTCAAACAGAGGTCGTTAATCGTTGCTTGGAAACATATCTAAGATGTTTTACCAGTGATAATCCTAAACAGTGGTTCAAATACTTACATTTAGCAGAGCTTTGGCACAATACAACTTTCCATAGTTCCATCAAGATGTCTCCGTTTAAGGCTTTGTATGGACGTCCTCCTCCACCATTTTATCACTATGAACCAGGATCTTCATCACTTGAAGCCATTGATACTTCTCTACAAAATAGAAATCGTATTCTTAGTATTTTAAAAGGGAATCTGGAACGTAGTAGAAAGTACATGGAAAAACAAGCCAACAAAAAAAAAGCAACATCACCTTTAACGAAGGAGACCTCGTCTTGCTCAGATTGCAGCCATATCGTCAAAAATCGGTCCAACGACGTGTTTCGAACAAGTTATCCAAAAGATACTTTGGCCCCTTCAAGATCCAACAATGTATCAGAACTGTCGCCTATCAGCTTGAGCTTCCTGAGTCTTCAAGAATCCACCCAGTTTTTCACGTGTCCCAGTTGCACCCCTTTCACGGTGCTGATCCGGTTTCTCAGTTCCAACCAATCCCAGTGGAACTCGAGCCAAACACAGATGAAAACCTTCCGCATGCAACATCAGAAGATTTAAGGGACTCGAACAACATGGCTAGTTTAGACAAGGAAGAAGACCAAGTTTTGAAGTTGAAGTCAAGGGAAGAGACGACAAGAGAAGGCAATGAAAATGGCAGTGTTTTGGTCAAGGTTAGAGACACAAGAGACGAAGAGTTGAGAGAAAAATGTTATGAGCAAAGACACTCAGAGAATAGCAAACAAAGTGAAACTGAAATGGAAACCCCAATAGCTTTAAAGCAGGCGCATGAACTTATCAACAAGTACTTGGGAAATCCCACTTTCCCTGCTGTTTCACGTGACCGCACGTCCCACTTTACACCACTTCCCAACAACTCTCTTACTTTTTCACCCACCCCACCGCCTAAACCTCACCTTGGGCCCCAAAACATTACTACTTTTTCCTCCCCACATGCATTGGCTCCAGCTTGCAATGAAAGAGCTATTTCACATGCGGCCCTCTTTTCCAAAAAGCAAGTGGACAACGTTCCAGCTGTAACCCATACCCACTCCATTTCCCCAAACGCATCATCCCACGCTGCCTCACCTGCCAATTCCAACGTCCCAGAACCCTTAGCAAATGGACCCAACACTCATAACAATTGGGCTTCTGCTTTTCAGCCCACTAAACCTATTTCAAAACCCAACCTTGAGGACAAGGGTGTTTTTAGGCCGGATAGTAGTGATAACAGACCCACTCGAATGAGATCCAAGCCCAAGTGGATGAAGGAATTTGTGACAAAATAATTAGTTTTATTATTAATTGCTATGTTAATTTTTATTTTTCATTTTTCTGGTTGGGCTGGCCCATTAGATCAATTCTTAGAAATTGATAAGTTGTATTTAAAGCAACTTCTATTTTGGATGAGAGTATAATGAATTCAGAATTTTCTTACTTTCTTATTCCTTCTTTCTTTTGTGTGTATCTTTAGAAAACCCTAGATCTTAAATTAATAGTTGTGGAAACCTTTTTATCAGTATTCAATCATGTATCACCAACAAAGACTTGATTGGATCCACGATCATAACATTTTTCATTCTATTTTGAATACAATTTTTTATAATAAAATCATAAATTATATAAATGAAATTGAGTAATGAGAAATAAATACAATTGTTTATATTTTTGAAGAGATGCTTTATAACCTTTGTAGATAAAACAAATTTTTTTGAAGAAGATGTTGAATAAATACTATTGTGGGAAGAAACTCAAATCCTAAGAAGAATTGCTGACTTGAAGTAGAAAAACAAATTATCATATCACATTTATTCCATCAAATTCAAATTTTTGATTTTTAAAGGGGGGTGTAGGGTAAATTTAATGAGTATCTAATTTGTTGGTGTGAATCCATGAAAATTTCTTGATTCATGATGTGTTGATTTGCTTACATGTTTTGTTTCCAACTGAAATTGTGTGTTAGAATATGGTTCTAGTGGAGTAGATTTAGGGATAAGGGGTGAACTTGCTTGATACCATGAAATTGTCCCCTTGAATGATTATGAATGAATAATGTGAACTAATTGCATGTTGTTGGTGATAAAATGCCTAGCATATATCGTGTGTTTGGTATATGTGTGCTGAGTTGGGCTGAATCATATATGCATTGCAGGTGAGAAAAAACCACAAAGTATGAAAATCATGTTTTGTGGGCTCTGCTACGAGCCGTAGCACCTGTCACAGGTGACCATAGAAGCCCTCTAGTTTTCATATGGGACGAGACTTGATCTCTACTATAGGTCGTAGCATCTGGTATGGGTGGCTATAATAGCCCTCTAAATTTTGCATGGGGAGGGTGATGAGCACACCTACTGACCGTAGCAACTGCTACATGAGATCATAGTAGACCCATGATTCCCCTTTTTTGTCCATTCTTGTAACCTTACTTGGTTCAATTTTGATATACTTCCCATGTCATGCTTAGAGGTGATGGAGTGAAGTCAAAAGTACTTGAAAAACTTGGTAATTCATCTACTTTCACCATTTCCATTGAAACCTTAGTTGGTTAAGTTAATGATGTTCTCTTGTTATGCTTATAAGTGATGAAGTGCAGTTAAATAAATTGGAAACACTTGATAATTTCACTTGTGATAAGCGGTAGAGATCGGTAAGAAAGGAAAAGTGTGAATTATAACCATTTTGGTTATTAATTGAAAAGGAATCAGTTATAAAGAAAGAAAATTCCATTAGCTTAATCAATTAGGATAAGGTTAACAAAGAATTCTATTAATATGTATGTGAAATTCCTAATGGAAATAACTGAATAAAATGAGAACACCTTAGGATCAAGTTAGAATTCAATGGTTATAAATCCTCGGAAGTGTAAAGGCCTTTCAATATTCGATAAATACCGATAGTGTGATTACAGAAAGGGAATCTAATGCACGAGTGTAATGAAAGTTATGATTCCTAGGGCTTGCCTTAAGTGTTGTTCGATACTATGATGGTAAGTGTAACATCCCGGTTTTTCATTTATTGTATTTTAATTGAGTCTAAAAAGATTTATATTATTTTATTTGAGTGTCATATTTATTTTATTGGTATTATTGAGGCTGTGTAGAATTTTATTAGAATTGTCACTAATTTAATTATTTTTACTCAAACAAACTCAATTCATATCATTAAATAAAATTTGCTCTATACAAGGAGGAATCCAATTGAAAACATTACGCCTAGACCAAGAATCAGCCACCTTAGCTAGCTTATGGGCAAGAAAATTCGCTTTGCGCTTTATAAACTTTAACTCAAAGTTGGTATGAGAAACTAAAAGGTTCTTAATACAAGATATAATTAAACTAAACTCAGAAGTTCCACTATTGATATTTTGAAGCGCTTGCACTACCAATTGAGAGTCGCTCTTGAATATGACATGATCCACCTGCATGTGAATGGCTGTCTGCACCACTTCCTTTAAAGCCAACGCCTCACCGTCTATCACCATTAGATGCCAATATCCTAAGCTATTCCAGCATTGATGAATCTCCCACTATTAGTGGTGGAACACATGTTGATAAGACTTCAGCCGCTGTCAAATCTTTGATTGAGAACATGTCACTCAACTCCCAGCAGTTCTCTACTAGAAACAATTCTGCTCGGGCAAGTTGTGTGAATGAAATTCAGGGTTTTTCTTCGAACGAAGCTCTAGAAACCAGACTTGATGAACTTACTTCTTGTGTGAAATAGCTAGCGGTGAGTAGAGCTCAAACATCAAAATTGTGTGGTATCTATACTTCACCTGAACACCTGACTACAAGATGAGTCACTCACTGAGTTGCCTTAAGCATATGCAGCAAACCTTTATAATCGAGGCAACAATCAAAGCAGGTAAAACAACACTCTTGACCTATCCACTAATAGGTACCATCCCAACTAGATAAACCATCCAAACTTTCATCATGGGAATCCATCCACACAACAACCTATTTAACAACAGTTGATGATACCGTTGCCACCACCACATAACCCTCCATAACTAACTACATATGCACCTTTCGGACCTTTACTAGAGGACCTTGTCAAGTAAATGGATGTAAATAATCTCCAGTTTAAGCAACGAACATATTCTAGTATTCAGACTTTGCAGACACAAATTGGATAAATTTCAACTTCAACGAATGCTATGTAGCAAGCTCAAGCATCAAAACAACTACCTCACAAACAGTAGTGAATCCAAAAGGCCCTAATGTGAGTGCAATTTCCTTGAGATCCAAAAAAGTTGCAGAACAAGCCCCAGAAAAAAAATAAAAAATAAATTCTTGAGGTTTCACTTGAACCTTCTGCTGTTATTGAGGCTGAAAAAGAATATGTGCCACAAATTCCTTTCCCACAAAGAGTAATGAAAAATAAAAAGATTGATGAGGAAAAAGAGAAAGAGATTTTGGATGTATTCATAAAAGTGGCGGTAAACAGTCTGCTTCTTGATGTGATTAAGCAGGTTCTGAAATACGCAAATTTTGTGAAAGATTTATGCACACACGAGAGGAGGTTGAAGGGAAACGAGAGAGTCAATTTGAGACAAAACATTTCAGCCCTTATTCAGCCTAAACCTGCACCTGAAAAGGTTACTGTTTCATCCCTCAATCAGGCCATGCCACAGAAATGCAAGGATCCAGGAACTTTTGCTATTCCATGTACCATTGGGGATAGTAAATTCAAAAATTGCATGTTAGATTTAAGAACTTCTATTAATGTTATGCCTATATCTATTTTTAATAATCTTGATCTTGGTTTTTTGCAGCATATGAGTCTTACTATTCAGTTGGCAAACAAGAGCAATGCTAGCCTTATTGAAGTAGTGGAAGGTGTGCTTGTTCCAGTTAATGACTTGATTTTTCCTGCAGATTTTTACATTTTGGACATGGTGGGAGAAACAATTTCAAGCAGATCACTAATCATTTTGGGCAGACCGTTCATGAAAATGACAAAGACAAAAATTGATGTTGACGATGGAACCATGTCCATGGAATTTGATGACTGTCGTATAATTCAACATTTTTTATGCTATGAAACATCCCTTGCAAGAGCATTTTGTTTTTCAAATAGAGTTGCTTTCTGAAATTGTTGATGAAGCTTATTTTGATTTCTTTTTCGCTGATTTTCCATCTTTATCTGGGTTTGATGATATTTACTCATGTGATGATTGTAGTTACACTAACCTTTGTGCTGTATGTGCTGAGATTGATGCTGTCTTGCAGGGTGACATTTTTCCTACAGGTGAAGTTGTCGATGAAGTTGTTTATGCAGCTAAAGCTCTTGACATCATGGTTGCCCCAACCATATCGTCGATTGAACAACCATCTTCCCTAGAGCTAAAACCACTTCCTGAAAATCTAAAATTTTCTTATTTAGAGAGGAATGAAAAACTTTCAGTTATAATTTCTTTTAACCTTTATTTTGATCAAGAATATAAGCTTTTTTAGGTTTTAAAGAAGCATAAGAAGGTGATTGGGTTTACCTTGGCCGACATACCCGGTATTAGCCCTTCCATGTGTATGCCTCAGATTTTGCTTGAAGAGGGAGCTAAGGTAGTGAGGCAACCTCAAAGGCGACTTAACCTTTTAATTTTTGATGTTGTGTAGAAAGAGTTAACCAAGTTATTGCAAGTAGGTATCATATATCCTATCTCTGAGAGTAATTGGGTAAGTATAGTGCAGGTTGTACCTAGGAAATCTAGACTCACATTCGTAAAAAATGAAAAGAATGAACTTGTTCCCACTATAGTTCAGAATAGCTAGATAGTCTGTATTGCTTACAAAAGATTGATCCAGGCTACTAGAAAGGATCACTTTCCTTTGTCGTTCATTGATCAAATGCCTGAATGACTAGATGGTAAATCACATTATTGTTTTCTTTATAGTTTTTCAGGTTATTTTCAGATCCATATTGCACCAGTGGATCAAGAAAAGATAACTTTCACGTACCCATTTGGTACATTTGCTTACAGTAGGATGCCATTCGATCTTTGCAATGCTCTTGGCACATTCCAACAATGCATGATTAGTATTTTGCTGAATTTATTGAAAATTTCATGGAAGTGTTTATGGATGAATTTCCTGTTTATGGTTCTTCATTTTAAGCATGCTGGAAAAGTTTGAATATGGTTTTAGAGAGATGAATTAAAACTAGCCTTGTTTTGAATTATGAAAAATGTCATTTTATGGTTGAACAGGGAATTATTTGGGTCATATAATCTCTGCAAAAGGAGTTTCAGTAGATCTTGCTAAGATTGATGTGATTTCTACACTACCTTACCCATCTTGCATTCGCGAGATTCGTTCTTTTATTTGTCATGCATGTTTTTATAGGCGTTTCATAAAGGATTTCAGCAAGATAGCTCTTCCGCTGTCAAACTTGTTGAAGAATGATGTCACTTTAAACTTTGATGACAAATTCAAAAAGGCGTTTGATTTCTTGAAGAAAACATTGACCTCCACTCCCATCATACAACCTCCTGACTGGACCCTCCCTTTTGAGATTATGTGTGATGCATCTAACTATGCAGTGGGAGCAGTCCTTGCACAAAAGGTGGAGAAGGCTGCATATGTTATTTATTATGCTTCTAGAACTTTAGATTATGCATAGGCTAATTACACTACTACTGAAAAGGAACTTCTAGCTATTGTTTTATCTATTGATAAATTCAGATCATATTTGCTAAGTTCCGAGGTTGTTGCCTTTATTGACCATGCAGCTTTAAAGTACCTGTTGAAGAAACCAGAAGCAAAGTCGAGATTGATTCGGTGGATGTTGTTGCTCCAAGAGTTTAATGTGGAGATTAAAGATAAAAGTGGAGCTGAGAATTTAGTGGTTGATCACTTAAGCAAAATAGAGCGGGATGAAGATCCTTCTCCCATTCAGAATGACTTTCTGTGACACCCACATATAACAACATACATCAAAGCATATATATTATACATGAATCCAAGTCTTAGTACTGAAATACCATAGGTTCCTAGTTAACACATTGTATACATTACATGCCCAAAATACAAATTACTAAAAGTCTATGGCATAATATATACAAAATATCCCAATACACTAAGAACTAGATCAATACAATGATCTCAAAGTAAAACTCCAAAGCGGAAGCCATGACATCCCAAAAAGCCAAGGAAAGTAAGGAAAATGAACGACTTTATCCTTACCCTTCGTGGAACCTGTAGTACCTGTAATATAATCAATAACATGAGGTGAGATATTAAATCTCAGTGAGTTCCCTATCTTATAGATTCTCTCGGCTTTACAAGGTTCTATCATTCCTAACTCAAGTCAAAGGGAAGGGAAATGACCTTGAGTTCACAATCTCACACTATATGGAAACATGTTCATGAGTTCACCAACTCAAAATATCACTAATCGATAACTTTACCAAGGCATCCCCTTTTCCCGTCCGCTTCTACGTCTAGAAGGCGACCTGAGTCATGGATCCTTGTAATCTACTTGACATACGAATGGATTCGGGTTCTACGGGACATTAACCGTTATGAACCGTCACTTCACACGGGCCATTAACCATCATAAGCATACGCTCCATGGGCGCCATTCGTACTGTACACGGGAATCAAACCTGCCAAGTAGTTATACGTACATCTCATAAGAGCTCCAAGCTCATGAAACGACAATTTAGGGAAGCGGTTACGATTTCGTGATCTCACACAAACGTGATTGTATTCAACAATCACAAGGCCACAATCGCCTTAAGGCCCTTTCGCCTTTTCACCTATACTAGGTTTACACATGTTCCATACTAGTGTTTCACTCTCATCTAGACCATTACTCATCAAGGATGCACATCTATACATCGAATGCCCGAGCCTCGCCATCTAGAGTTTTCTATCAATTTCTAGTCACATTACTAGATTCTACTATAGTTTCATGTTGAGGTTTCCTCACTCTTCCGATTCCATATTTTAAACATGCATATCTCTCATTTATGTTCAACAGTAATAGATTAGACAAGATATATTACAATTGTACAATAAACACATATAATAAGTCAATCATACTTTATACACATTTTGGGTTTTCCTTCGATTATTTAATTGGGCATCAAAACCGATATTTTTCACTTCCATTGTGTAGAATATTCTCATAGCTTTCCATCGGTACCAAGAACACCTCGATCGGAAACACGGTTTGAAAGATATTAAATTTCAAAGATATTTTTCAAAACATAACAGTGGTAACCGATTACTCAATATAGGGTAACCAGTTACTTCGAAACAGAGCCAAAATGAGAGTTAGAGACACTTTTGGGTAACCGGTTACTCAATATAAGGTAACCGGTTACTCTGTTCCTTTTCTGCGCAGAACACCAATTTTCAAAGGGTAACCGGTTACTTCCCAGAGGGTAATCGATTACTCTGGGCGCAGAGTAAAAATGCTTGTTTTAAATGGATGTTTTCCAATTCAATCTCATTCCAAACAAGTTCAAACATAATAACAAGTTTCAACAGATGATTCTACATACATATTGATTATTCCATGCAATTTATATCTCATTTTATCCGCTAGAAACATCGATTAACTCATTAAATCAAATTCCACCATTTTTACTCAAAGCTCTTAACCTAAGTTCTATACTTAGGGTTCTAACTAGAACTAACCAATGATCAAGATGATGAAGATGAAGAAGATGTTGGGATGCTTGATGAAGAAGAGATGATGATTCTTGATCTTGAGCTTCTAGGGTTTTGCTTCCTCTTCTTTCTCTCTTCTCCAACTTCTCTCTAACTTCTCTCTCTTAAATGTTACTATGTTTGGCAAAGGAGGAAAATGAAATGATTTAGAGAAATATCATTAATTAGTAACACTAATAAATGTCCAAAAAGTCTCTATAGCTCCAATTAATAAAACCTCAGGGTCAGATAATATTAATTGAATCTGCTCTGAATTCAACAGTTACTCTAATTATCTTTGCAGATAATTTCTCAGAGTACACTGGAACTCAGTTGATCACAACTAATATTATCCAGAGCAAAATAAAAATACCGGGTATTACATCCTCCCCTCCTTAAATAGAAATTAATCCTCGAATTTAAAGATTACCTGAAAAGATGAGGGTAAGCATCTCGCATCTCTGATTCCAGTTCCCAAGTTGCATCACCCGGATGCGTCTCATCCCACTGAACTTTCAAAAGAGGAATCTCTTTATTCCTTAGTACCTTAGTTTCTCTTCCTGTGATACGGCTTTGTTGAGGTTCAAACATCAAATCTGTTTCTATCTCAATTGTATCTGGTAGAATTGGCTGAAGAGGATCTGGAACAAACTTCTGGAGTTGAGACACATGAAAAACATCATGCATTTCTGACAGAGAAGGTGGTAAGGCTAATCTGTAAGCTACTTCACAATTCCTTTCTAGAACTTGATACGGTCCCACGCATCTTGGACTTAACTTCCACGACTTAAACGACCCTTTCAATCTCAATCTCGGAGTAACTTTCAAAAACACGTGATCACCTTCATCAAACTCTAAAGGTATCCTACGGTTATCCGCATAACTCTTCTAACGATCTTGTGCTTGTTTAACTTTATCACGGGCCATTCTAATCTTTTCCGTAGTCTCTTGGATAATCTCGGGTCCTAAAATTCTATCTTCGCCAATTTCCGTCCAACACAAAGGCATCCTACATTTCCTTCCATATAATGCCTCATAAGGAGCCATACCAATGCTTGCATGATAACTATTGTTGTAAGAAAACTCAATCAACGGTAAAAGTTCTATCCAATTTCCTCCACTTCCAAGCACACAAGCTCTTAACATATCTTCCATTGTTTGTATCGTCCATTTCATCTGCCCATCTGTTTACGGATGATTCAACGTGCTCAAACACAACCTCGTTCCCATAGCTTGCTGAAAAGCTCTCCAAAACCTTAAAGTAAACTTTGGATCTCTATCGGACATAATACTAGAGGGAATACCATGCAGCCTCACAATTTCTGAAATAAACAACCTTGCAAGATGACTTGCCTTGTAAGTAGTCTTTACGGCTAAGAAATACGCAGATTTCATCAACCGATCCACAATTATCCAAATAGAATCATAACCACCTTGAGTACGGGGTAATCCAACTGCGAAGTCCATAGAAATACTATCCCACTTCCATACTAGAATTTCTAAAGGTTGTAATAATCCACCCGGTCTTTGATGTTCAATCTTTACCTGTTGGCATATCGTACACTCCGATACATACACATCAATATCTCTTTTCATACCGGACCACCAATAGTTCCTCTTTAAATCCTGATACATTTTCGAAGAACTAGAATGTATAGTAAAAGCACCTTTATGCGCTTCATCCAAAATCCTTCTTTTCAACACCATATCATCCGGAACACAAATCCTTTGGTTAAACAAAATAATTTTGTTGATAGCTCGCACGAAACCCGGTTGTACTAACACTTCTTGTAACTTCTCATCCAACACTTGCCCTTGTTGAATTTCCTCTCTAAGAGTATAATTAACATTCAAATATTCCATCCATCTCCTTTGATGCATATTCAACTCTTTTTGGTCAAAAAGGGATTTCAAACTCTTATGGTCACTAAACATCTCAAAATGTACTCCATACAAATAGTGACGCCACACTTTCAAAGTAAAGATAACTGCTGCCAATTCCAAATCATGCGTCGGATAATTCTTCTCGTGAACTTTTAATTGTCGAGAAGCATAAGCCACTACGTGACTCTCTTGCATCAAGACCCCTCCTAAACCCATCTTTGATGCATCACAAAATACCTCATACGACTTGTTAGGATCAGGAATGATCAAAACAAGAGAAGTCATTAATCTTTCCTTCAAACTCATAAAACTTTGTTCACAAGCCGAATTCCACTCATAAGGACAATCCTTTTGAGTAAGTTTCGTCATTGGTAAAGCCAATTGAGAAAAGCTCTTGATAAACCTTCTGTAATAACCTGTCAGTCCCAAGAAACTTCTAACTTCCGAAACGTTTTCGGTCTCTCCCAATTAATTACCGCTTCAACTTTTGATGGATCAACCGCCACACCTCCTTGAGATATGACGTGACCAAGGAAACTAACATCCGACATCCAAAACTCACACTTGCTCAACTTGGAAAAAAGTTGCTTCTCTTGTAAGATCGATAAAACGATTCTTAAATGTCCTTCGTGTTCTTGTGAACTACGAGAATAAACAAGAATGTCATCAATGAAGATCACTACAAATTGGTCTAAGTAAGCTTGAAATATTTGATTCATATAATCAATAAAAACTTCCGGAGCATTCGTCACACTGAAAGGCATTACTAAGAATTCATAATGGCCATAACGGGTTCTAAATGCGGTCTTTGATACATCTGAACTCTTCACACGAATTTGATGATAACCTGACCGTAAATCAATCTTCGAGAACACACAGGCTCTTTTCAATTGATCTAACATGTCATCTATCTTGGGTAATGGGTATTTGTTCTTGATTGTGACTTTATTCAACTACCGGTAATCAATACATAACCGCATTCCACCATCCTTCTTCTTTACCAACAACACTAGAGCTCCCCAGGGTGAAACACTGGGTCTAACAAAATGCTTAGCCATTAATTCTTTCAATTTCTCCTTCAATTATCTTAACTCAAGTGGTGCCATCTGATATGGAGAAATGAATATAGGAGCCGTTCCCGGTATCAGGTCAATAGAAAATTCCACTTCCTTCTCCGGAGGAAGAGAAGTGACATTCTCGGGGAAAACTTCGGAAAACTCACAGACTACAGGTGTAACAGTCCGTTTTTAATATTTCCTTTTTCCGTGCTTTTTGGTGTTAATTGGTCGAGTCTTTATTTTTAATTGAGCAATATTTATGTTAATTGCTAATTGGTGTGATTATATGTTATTTTTGCACATTGTGTATTTTTACCGTTTTTGAGAGTTTGCGGGGAAAATTGGAATAGAGGGTATTTGACATATTTCATAATTAATAGTATTAGTTAATAATAGTTAGTTTAGATATTTATTAGAAATGTTTAGAATTTTTAAGTTAAGAAAATATAAAAGAAAATAGTTAGTATAAGTTTAGAAAAGAAGAAAAAGAAAAGTTAGTAAGAGTTTCCCAAAAGAGAAGAAAAAGAGAGAAATAGAGAAGTGAAGAGAAAGTGAAGACAAAGGGGAAAAATCACCAAGCAAGCTTTAGGAATCGGATTGTTATCGGGTAAGGGTGTGAAACTCGGTTATTATATTGATTGTGTATGATTATATATGTTTGTTTTTGAATTGTTTGAATGTGTAGAGAATTATGTGGTTAGGTTGCTATTTTTGACATAATCGGTAGAATCGAGAGTTTTCACGGATGAAATTCGAAACAAATTGTGTAGTTTAGTCGTGTGAGGTCAGGCTGAGATTATAGAGACTCGTTTCGTTGAAATCGGTTGATATTGTGAGTTTTGACATTTTTGGGTTTTGAAAATGTGAGATTTTGGTGAAAAATAAAAGTCGTGGAATTGGGTTTTTCTTGATCCTAATATGTTGGTATGTATTTATGTGATATTACCATGTATTTATTCGGGAGAAAGGAATTGAATCGGTCGGGTTTTGTGTAGAGGCAGCAACTGATTTTTCTGGTTTTTAACAGGTGCAATCGATTGCAGCAGGATGCAAATCGATTGCACATGAAAAAAGGGCGAAAAATGTGATTTCTGGGGCCGTGCAATCGATTGCACACAGGTGTAAATCGATTGCACTCTGCTGTTCTTTTTCAAAAATTTGTTTTTTTAAAAGTTGCATAACTTTTTCGTCGTTTATCCGTTTTAGCTGTTCTTTATATCGATCTGAAGCTAAAAATATGTTCTATGATTTGGTGAAGAAAAATATTATTTTTAGCCGACTTTTCCGAGAAACCGTAAAATGGAATTTTTGAGTTATTTTCTATATTGTGCGATAGGATATGATATGTAACGTATGACTTGTGTGAGGGATGTTTGATGGGTATATGATGTTGTGGTGAAGGTTTGTGGCCGTTTGGCAATTATGTGCATTGTATTATATGTACTTGAAATGCATGATTTAATGTATGAGCCTTGATTGCCATGGGTCATTATATGACATGCATCAGGTTGTAGACATTGTAGATCCCTTCGTGGGTGTAAACAATGCATGTAGACATTGTAGATCCCTTTGTGGGTGTAAACAATGCATGTAGACATTGTAGATCCCTTCGTGGGTGTAAACAATGCATGTTGAATTGTAGATCCCTTATGGGTGTAAGCAATTGTTGTATTGATCGTGTGCCTATTATAAAGGACTAAAAACGATCCATAACGTCGTATGCTTGTTGATAAGTGGTAGCGACGGGGAACATCGTATGCCCGACGGGGAGTTACCCTAAGTAACGAGCGATGATTCCAAGAGTTCCTAGGGGACTAATGGTACCGCATGCATAGAGTCGTTGTGTCGGTCTCTGTGCATTTGCATAATTCATTACATGAATGTTTATGTGTTGAATTTTGAGAAGGATTTGTTATGCATTGTGTTAATGTATATGCTTATGTGATTGATGTGTGAAATGGGTTTAATATGTCTTGTGTTGTTTACAAGTATCGTATTTGTGTGGTGAGAATAATTGTGCATATTTTGCTAAGTGTTTTATAATGATATGCAATTATATTATAATCCTGTTTCTCACCCTTCAGCTGTGGTTTAATGTTGTAATGGCATTGCAGATTAGACGCTGGAGGTCTTTTGCGAAGATTAGTGTCTTCGTCTTTTTGTCGTTCCGTCGGCTCTGATATGTAACACGGGTAGTCGGGGTTCGAGTGTAGATGTTTCTTTTGGCTTGTATATAGTGGCTTTGTATGAACATGTATATGACATACTTATCTTTTGTGATGACATCAGTTATGGATGTTCCGCTTTAATTCTGTAACTGAAAGATGATATTTTGGAACTGAGTTCCTATGTTTATATGACTATCAGGTTGTTATATATCTATATGAGCAGGTTGTTTTAGTTCACGTTGGTGTGGCATCTCTGGCTATATCATGATAAATTATTCTTTGCTCTGATGTTTTATTTATAAGATTAGTTTATTCCGGTTTTTGTACGGGGTATAGAAGGGGTGTTACAACAGGGATACTCAGAACTTGAAGGTCGCTACTCTACTCCTTAGTGAGAACCAAAAGAACATATTTTTCCTTCTCAAACAAGAAATTTATCATTCCAAGCGAACCTTCTAAAATAGTTGTTAATACATCCTTCATAGTAGCTTCGGTAGATGGAATGATGATTAGCTTTTCTTCACACCTGATGAAAACCGAATTAGCAGAAAGCCAATCCATTCCCAAAACAACATCTACTTTCTTAAGTGGCAAACAAATAAGATCGATATGAAAAACTCTCCCATCCACAGATAAAACAAAAATTTTCACACATTAAAGGTGTTTCAACCATCTCATCCATGGAAGTAGTAACCACCATGGGAGGAGACAACGAAATAGCTTGCAACCCAAGTCGCTTCACACATTGCATTGACACAAAAGATTGTGTCGCTCCACAATCAAATAATACAAACAAGGATTCCCATTAACGAAACACGTACCAGCAATCAAAGAGTTATCACCCTTGGTCTTCTTTGCATCCAACGTGTAAACTCGACCAGTACTCTTTCCTTGCGTCTGATTCTTATTCTGAGGACAATCCCTCGCCAGATGACCCATTTTCTAACACTGATAGCACTTCACACTTTCGATACCACACCTACCAAAATGAATTCTACCACAAGTACGACATACATGAGGTGCACTTGCTCTAGAATTTTGAACTTGTTTCCCTTTGAAAGCTTGTTGTCGAGGACTAATTTGTTGGCTTGATCTTCCACGATCATTCTGATTCGACCTACTCAAATCCCCCTCTGCTTGAACTTTCTTTAAACTATTCTCAGCCACATAACATTGCCTTAGCAATTCAGCATAAGAAGTGAACTCCCTTTGAGACACACTATGAGAAATCTCAGCTTTCAAACCAAAAAGGAATTGGATGTCCAAGGTCTAGGTGCAAAACTCCATGTCCATTGCAAAGGATAGTAACCATAGTCCAAGATTAGAAGCACAAGTCTTTTAGAGGTTTTGGCCTTTATTAGTGTTTTTTGGTCCAAGTGGACAAAGAGAAAAAGGCATAACCATAAACATGTGTCCAACGGACAAAGGAAAAATTGAGGAAGCATAAACATGTGTCCAGTGGACAAAGGAAAAATTGCGGAAGCATAAACATGATATGAAATGATAATAATGGAGCATAAAAGTAAAAGAGAGATAGGGAGCGAGAAGAAATCGTAAATGAAATTAGTACAATAGTATTGTTAGTAAGTTAGTGATTAGTTGTTAGAGTAAGTGATCAATAGTAATTGAATAATTGCACTTAGGTCAAGGTTAATGAGAACTCATTAGAGGATTGATAAGACCAAAGCCTCCTAACAACACGTTTCATAAGTTTTGAACCAAAAGACAAATAATCAATCATCCTTGATTGTTTTCCGATACAGGACATATGTTGCGCTATGTTAAGCAATCGCCGAGTAATTTACGGAGTAATTACCCTATAATAAGGCCGGTCAATAGATCTTTGTGCTAATGCATGCTAGATGAACGATATGTAAATCGTCATCTGAAAGCAATACCGCATGAAAAGAAAAGAAGGTAGCGATCTAGTCTTGATCAAAATTCAACAAAGGAATTCTAAGATCCATAAGACTTTCACCGATCAAAAGGAAAAAAATAAGATGAAGAGAAAGATGGTCTAACAAGTTATGATCCAACAACAAACAATTTAACAAAAATAGAAATCTCATGAAATAAAATCAAGAACAAAATGACTTCCAATAATTTTTTTTCAAGGTAAAGATGTTGAAAGTAACAAGACCTCAGGAAATGCATATGAGCACGAAACACACTTAGAGCTATGCAAATCTTTCTATGTATGATATATGAATGATTTATGTATGCAATGCAAATGATTGGGACAACTGAGATAGACTCATTTGTGAGGGAAGAATGGGGACTCTAATTCCTCAACACAGGGAACACTGCCCACTCTGCTTGGAGAGAAGATACTGAACATATCTCTGTCACACTTATGAATTGTATCAGGATGACGGTCTTTTGAGGAAAGACATCTTGAGGATTCTTGAAGAAAATTTCCCCAGATTGATTGGCTGAAGAAAAACTTATCATAGCTTCAGTTTGACTGCTGTAGGGGAAAAAATGAACATGGCTTTAATTCTTGAAATGAATGCTGAGAATAAACGGATCATGGCTTCAGCTTGACTATTGTTGGGGATAAACTGATCATGGCTTCAATTCTTGAAATGAATGTTGAGGATAAACTCAGTATGGGTCTTGAAGGAGATCTTCTGGTTAACCAATTTTGAGAATAACTTGCACTGAACAACAAATCTTGACCTGATTCACAACAGGATCTGGAAGTAGTGTGCCCCTGATAGGATCACTGGCCAAGTTTCTCAACTGTTTGAAATTTTCTTGATGAGGAAAAATTGTCTGCAAATGAAACCATTCAAATATGGTAATTTTAATGCAAAGCTCAATGCAATTTTGAAATAAAAAATCATTTTGGAATGATATTATTAATGTAAAGAAAAATGAATCACTTGTCAAAACACAGTGGTTCAGACATACAAAGTGAAAGAGAAAGCAAAGGCATGACATTAAAGAAAATGATTGGCAACAAACTTGGGAGTCAATTTATGCAACCTTGCTGTAGTATGCTTTCAAAACAAACCTGTCTTCAATTAGGTCTTTTGAAGGTTGTAACATGGTATGGTTCACGGTTTTTGAAACAAAGGATATAGGCTCAAAGTTTATTTGTACCCAACCCATTCTTCGTGGTGACCTTTAGTCCTATGCTCAGTTAATTCAAACTATGCATTCAGGTTCCAAGCAATTTTGGAATTGCAACACTGTTATGATGATGGCTCAAGAGATTTTTGAGATGGCAGTCACTCTTTCTTACAACATTCTGTTGTTTTTGATGAGGACCTCGATCAACTCGTTTTGTCTTTGAGGGTTTTGGTAACCTCTTGATTTTTCTTTTGTTATCCCTAAATTTTGCCTGAACTGTGTCATTTGAGCTTACAGTCAGCGGGATGCCCTAATTTTTGCCTAAGTCTCCTTCATAGGTTTTGACTTTGCGGGCTTTTCTTTTGATTTTTTTATTCATTTTTTTTTAAAGATAGTGACTGCCTGGCTTAATGATTACGGTGAACCATCATTGCCTTTTGATTTGAAAGACACCTTCGACACTTCTTTGATGTGTGTGAAGGAAAGTTTTTTTTATTGTAATGATTCTCTTGTGTTTAAATACACAGTCAAATTAACTGAGAACTACCCATCCCCAGGTTAAGATTGCGGGTTTTTTCGTACAGAAAGAAACTCCAACTTCTAGGCCCAAAAGGGTTGACAAGGGATTAACTTCCTTATCTCTCCAGTGTTTGGGAGATGAAACAATGTATGTACATCATCAGCCAAGTTTTAATTGAAAGCATACAATTCAACAATTTTAGGTATTTCGTTTTCATCATCCTTCCTCCAATCTTTGCATAAACAAAAGCTTGATAAAGAAAGTGATCAGGCACTACAACATTTGTTGTCTCTAGCAACACTTTTTTATGTAACATGTAATAATTGTTGCCTTAAATTCGTATAGGCAACAATTTACGGTTGTTGCCAAAAATATATTTGCAACCCTTGATAATTGTTGCCTAAAATACTTTTGGGGACGTTTTTGGAACGTCACTCTTTTATTTTTTTGGCAACGATTGTTAATTGTGCCATTAACAGCCTTTGGGGACGATTTTAGAGCGTTAATATATTATTTCTTTAGCAATGTTTGATAATTATCCCCTAAAATACTTTTGGGGACATTTTTAGATTGTTACATTAGGTCTAATAAAAGACTACATTTCTTCAATGTTGCATAAAATTTTAGCATCATCAAATTTTTGGTGGCAATTTTCTCTCCTAAACTTATACACTAAAAAACAAATATTTTCCTCTAAACATTATTAATATATATATATATATATATATATATATATATATATATATATATATATATATTAAAAATCTTCTAACACATAATAAAATAATATATAACTATAATAATATATAACTATAAAATAGGCATTTATCTAGAATAAAAAATTCAAAATAAAATCATACACATTCCAAAGAAAAAGATTAAGTCAAACTGATCCTCACTCCTCTCAATCTCACATTTTAGGATAAAATATACAAAAAAAAAATGAAAATAGAAAAAAGAAAAAAAAAACTGAAAAGGAAATCGAAAGGTTTTCCATCTTCGAACATCCAATCGCCGAATCTCCTCCTAAACAATGTCGCCGTCTTCTCACATCGGTTGATTCTTTTGGTGTTTACAGTTGATTCTCATTCCCGTCGCTTTCTCTCTCTAACAACCTTCAATCGACACTTCACCCAATTTGCCCTTCCAAAATCACCGGTTTGTAATCCAATCCCTTATCCTTAAAAGTTCACAACTTTTTTCATTTCTCTATTTTGGGTTTCATTCAATTTTCAAAATTTTCTCTTAATTTTCATGTGTTACTCCTATTAGCTAATGGTTGCAAAATGTTTCTATAAATTAGTTTTGCTGAAGTTCTTTGCTTGTTTTTTGATGATAAACTATGGTTCACAATCATCAATATGAGTCTTAGTGAGTAATGGATTGTATCAATATTGTGTGATGTGCTGGTTCTCCCGCGTCTTTCCACCTTCCCGCATCGTAAACGCTCAGTCTAACCCTGTTCGTCTTCGATTTTATCACTATTTTGGCCTTCATCACAAGATGGTCAGTAAAAGAAGGATCAAATTGCTGCATATGTTGAGTACTTGATTCTGTTTACATCGGAGCAATTTGTCGACGATATTGCTGAGTTGATCCGTAATTGTTACCCGTCGAAGGAAATTCTCCTCTTTGATGATGTTTTGGAAACATTTGTCCTTCATCATCCAAAGCATGGGCAGGCAGTTGTACTTTAAACTATTTCATGTATTATCGACGGTACACTAGCCTATGATAAGAATAGTCCTCTATTTGCTTCTTTGATATCTTTAGGCTGCCCAAAAAAAGAGAATGAATATTCAGAACAATGGGCTCTGGCATGTGGTGAAATTTTGTGTATTTTAACTCACTACAATCGCCCTATTTATAAAATGGAAAGGTAATCAAGTGAAACAAAAAGAGAGCAACATGCTGCAATTTCTATGTTAGTCGAGTTGCTGAGTGAAAATTCTTCAAGAGTACCTCTCATTAGCCTTCATTTTGGTAAGAAATTTGTACTTCACGAAGCCGTTTCCAGAGCTCTGGTCAAGTTAGGGACCATATAAATCTCCCCAGCAAAGAGGACAGATAAGCTTTGGTTGCAACTGGTTCTCACATTGAGAGGGGTTCACAATCACTGACCAAACTTTCTTATCATGAGGCGTTGTTCTTATGAGCCAAATTTCTTCTAGTTTTGCCGACGATAGATGAGAATCAAATAACTTGCCCAATTGGTCGAGACAATTGGAGTTCCTGTAACTGGCTTAGGCTCACCCTCAAGACACCATTAAGTATGTTTATATTTAGTTTGATTTTATTATCATTATTTATAGACATAATCTATTATTTAGTCCAAGGTTTTAAAAAACCAACGTGGTCGAGTTGCGGTCGCGTAAAGGCTTTCACAAATTCGGTAGATATAAATGTCGCGACACTAATTATTATTGTCGCTGTGTGAATTAACCATAATGGTGAGTAACAGCCGATACCGTTTTATTGTGGTCGTTTTCACAGTCGCAAACCATTTTTTAAAACTCTGTTTTGTCCATATGTAGTGGTAAAAAAGATCTTAATTCCTGTATATTTCTCTTGATTTTATAAATGGCATTCATTAATAGAAGCTATTGATGTTTTCATCTTTGTTTTGGTGTTGATTTATGTATAATATAGGTTAAATCTAGCCTATAAACCACTCCCCTGGTAAAAATTAATTAGCATGTGTTTGGAATTTTCTGGTATATAGCCAATGGGGCAGCATTGGTGATTTTAATTGGATAGTAAGATAGTGTTCAGTACATGGGGCTGATCTAGTGATGTTATATAGAGCATAGGTTGTAGGTATTCAAATTGTGTTATGTGTCTTCCTTGTTGCAGGGGTACTAAGTGTTATGTTATTTAATAATAAGGTTGAACCAATGTAACCATGCATTGTTTGATTATAAGCATCATGGGTGGAAAACTGAAATAAATGGTGAAAGTGGATTGGTGAAGTTTAATGACAAAGGAAAGTTGCTAGAGCAACAATTCTGTCATAAGAATTACTCATCCATATCCGATTTGGCGATATATATAGTCTTTTTTTTTCACTTCTGTCACCAGTCAAACTTAGGAGATGACTATTGATTACCATTTTCTTTATATTTATCTTATATCATGAGCTCAAATAATTGTCCATCACTTTGTGATTCTCGACCATCTTTGCCGACACCTGAAAATACACAAACAAACTCCACTGCACCCTATCCTAATATGTAGACAAAGGGAAAATCATGATTCAATTAATTGTTATTTAGCCTGCTTATTACTAAATGTTGTTGACTAAATGATATTTGCTTATATAAAATTTGATTTAAAAATCTTTCATTTATTTAGGTTCTTATAAACTGAATTAGCATATTTTCATTGTAGTTTGATCGGTATTTGTGTGTTGATGTATTATTTTGTTCGTATTTGTTTGTTTACACGAGTAGCTCTTAAAATTTTGCTTTCCTTCATCTTTAGAGTTGTTGATTGTGTAATTTCACACTGTAACACTCCCTTGAAAGCCATTTGTACTTTTAATTTTTATGATATGTTGAAGATGATGCTAAGCAATTTTTTATTATCATTTAAATATTTCATATCGAACAAGTTTGGGCGATACTTTTCTACTTCTTGTGTTGTTTGTTTACACGTCCCTATTGTTTACTTTTTTGTATGTTATCACTTTACTATGATATTTAAGCATTCCATTTTTTGCAGAAGGCAACCAAGAATGTTTTTCTAACTACAATTGCTTGTGTTTTTCTAGCTTTTTTTTACAATTGATTTGCGCATATTTATACTTTGATTTCAGATGCTCCCAATTTGATGACCCGCTTAAAGAATCTCGCCAAAATTATGATGATCAGGTTTCCAAAACGAAACTTCACAAAAAGAGAAAAGACAGATACTTTGAGATTCGAGGTTCAAGTGGTAAACCTGCTGCAAGAATTTTAAGAAACACGACGAAAACTGGTGTTATTGTCCTTCCTAGAAGATCCCCAAGGCTAAAGGTACTTTGTCTTTTTTAGCATTTAACTCAAGTTATATGATTCGAATATTTGAATAGGATGTAGATCTTTGAATTTCCCTTCATTATGCTTTTTATACTTCAAAATGTTAAAGCCTCTACTAAATAGCTTTCTAATTATTGTAATACTAACTAGTAACTACTCAAAATCTTCTAATGTTTCCAAATGAAGTGGAACAATTGCTATTTTTAATCACAAACTTACCCCCAATTACAAAAATGTCATCTTGTTTTCACTTTTATCAAATTCATGAAACTTCAAGTTTTCTGCATCTGACTCTATGTTGAGGCCATCTAGACTTTGTCAATGAAACAGAGTACATCAATGACTCTGCCAATCATGTTGATTCTCTTGCATCACAAGCGTGTGGCCCCAATTTTGATTCTTCAGCACTCTTCTAAATTGGTAAAATTAAAATGTAATCAAACCCACATTATAAGAAAAAGGCTTTTATAATAATAATAATAATAATAATAATTATTATTATTATTATTATTATTATTATTATTATTATTATTATTATTATTATTAACAATTTTAATTAGTTGCAGGTGGCATTATTCTTCTGAAAGAGTTATTAAAAGCAAAATATTATTTCAGATAGATTTTAGTTAAACAGTTGAGTTATATAGTTCTTTCTAGTTTTGGCATTTAGAAATTATAAAATGATTATTTGTATTTTTAAGTAACCTTTAAGATACTATTTCTGATTGTATATGGATATGGATGAGCTTCCGTATAATTTAATTTATTTATCTTGATGTCAGCGTATTTGAGTGGCATAATGGAACTTGAATATTGAAACAAGCAGTAGTTGAATTCAATAAAATAAAGTTTTCTCATTTTCTTATATATATAATCATTATTTGCAGATTTCTTATAGTGTGTTCTATAAATTTAATTATGACTTAAGTGCATTTGCAAATGAATTCTTGTTTTGGTTAATGTTAGTTTCACATGATTTCTTTGGCCTTTTATTTAAGTAGCTTTAATTAAAAAATTATTGTTTTTTCTTTATTATTGAATTTCATTTTTAAAATATAGTAACATTAATATATTACTTTTCAAAAAGGGGCTTTTGTATAAAGTCACTATTCCTTCATGTATTTTGGTAGGGTCTACGATAGCATTTATAGATAAAATGCTATTAAAACCTAGACTATATTAGTTAAAATACGATAGCGTTTTAGTGGAAAACGTTACGGACGCCGTAAAAGAACAACCTATAAGCTATGGCTACACTTTAAAAACGATCCTCCTAATTCAGATTTAAGGCAACAATTATTAATTGTAGCCGCATATGGCAACGCTTAAAAAATGTCGCCTCAAAGGCCAAAAATAATTGTCCCCTATTCCTTTTGTTTAGGCGACGTTTTTAAAAAGCGTGCCCAAAGAACATGAAAAAACGTCCCCTCAGACTATAGGCAACGCTCGCATAGGAGACGCCTAAATAACGTCCCTTATTCTTTTAGGCAACGATTTCCAAAGTTCTGACAACGTTTTTCAAGTGTTGCCAGAGACAACAAATGTTGTAGTGAGGAGATATATTTTGTTTTATGAAAAAGAAAGCATAAAGATGCCCACATTGGATATAAATGAATTTGAATCAAAACATTGCAATGCTCATTTCATTGAAATTACCATGAAAATACAAATAAAGTTCGAAAGCAAACAAACAATACAATCAAAGAAAAATGCAAACAGAAAGAAACAAGGCCTAGTGACTAATGAGCAACAAGGATGAGCTGTCCTGTCTGAAACACTGGTTTTAGGAGATGATCCGTCTGAACTGAATCAAACTTCACTTGGCATGCTCCGGCAAAGGATTGTTGACAACATTGGGATTATCATCAAGAATAGTCAGAATCATTGAGTTCACCAATTCTTGTACTCTAGCTTTCAATGCATAGCAACTTTCCAAGTTATGGCCTGCCCCACCTCGATGGAATTCACAGTGAAGATCAGCCCTATCGCCGACTGGGAGAGGATTTGGAGGAGGAGGTAAATCCCTAGTTGTAATCAAACCTTTCTTTACAAGACATGGATACAACTCAGTGTAGGACATCAGGATAGGATCAAAGTTAACCCTATTGCGATTCTGATTTTGTCTAACAGCCTGATGAGGAGCTTGAACCGTTTGAGCATTGACAACAGGAGCAACTGTAGCTACATATTATTGTTGTGTGCGACGAGGTTTACCTTCAACTGAAACAGCATGGGTATCACCATCCTTTTTCTTTTGAAAATTCACAACATACTTTTTAGCACCACTAAAGGCTTTAACATTAGTAATCTTTCCTTTCTTAATACCCTCTTCTAGTCTTTCTCCAATAGTGACTAGGTCAGCAAAACTAGATGATACACTGCCTATCATCTTTTCCCAAAAGAGTGGCTGAAGAGTATCCATGAACAATCCAGTCAATTCCTTTTCAGACAAAGGTGGCTCCACTTGAGCAGCTAGCTCTCTCCAGCGCTGAACTTACTCCTTAAAGGATTCTTTTTCTTTCTGAGACATATTTTGCAATTGACGGCGGTCAGGTGCCATGTCCAGATTGTACTTATATTTCTTTAAGAAAGCATCAGCCAAGTCTTTCCAGCTTTGGATACGGTTCTTCTCAAGTCCCATATACCATTTCATTGAAGCCCCACTCAAGCTGTCTTGGAAACAGTGAATGAGCAGTTTGTCGTTTTTGGCATAAGTAGCCATCTTGCGGCAGTACATCACCAAGTGGCTTCTGGGACATGTGTGCCCCTTGTATTTCTCAAAATCAGGAGTTTTGAATTTTACAGGCATAACCAAGTCTGAAACCAAGCACATGTCCATTGCGGCAGCACTAAAGACATCACTTCCTTCCACGGCTCTTATCCTTTTGTCCAGAGTTTGCCATTGCTCTCTGACTTCTTCAATGTATCCAGGTTCTCCCTGACTTTCAGATTATGGACCAGCAGCATGGTACACGAAAGGAGTATTCTCAGGAATAGCTTGAGCAACAGAATGCACAACAGGCTGAGGTTCAGTGAACAATGGAGTTGAAGATACTGGCAGTACAAACGGGACAAACACAGGAGTAGTTGCAAAGGGTGGCGAGTAATTCAGAGGTAACCTAAATTCTGGCCAAGTAGAAGCTGGTTGCTGAGTCAGTGGAGGGTCAACAACAGCAGGTAAGATTTCAGAGATCACAGTCCTCTGAGGTGGTTCGCCTCTAGCAATCAAAACTTGCATCATTTCTGTGAGTTTGGTCACGTCGGCCTTCAACTCATCAATTTATATTCTAACTTCGGCATTGTGTTGTTCTTGGTTTTCCATTTTCAATCTGACAGCAGCTCTAGTTCCGTAGTTGTGTTGAGGAAACAACTTGACGGTGAACAGATAACTAGAGAAGGAGACAGTTGAAATGAGTTTCTGAGACAACTTGGATAAATGCATATGTATGCTCATGGATGCAAGAGTGCATGGATGCAACAACCACAAACAAGATCACGCAAAGCACACGGGTCAAGGTTCAAGTCACGAGTATGAAGCCAAGGGTAAGAACCAATTCGCAATGGTATGTACTAAGGTTTTGTCTTCATTGTACCTGCAGAAAGCAACGGTTCTAACAGAGTGCCCAGGGTCCACAATCCACTATATGACACACCAGCGCACCGATTTGTTCGGAGGTTAGTAGTTATCCTCAAGAGAATCTAACCTGAGTGTGGAATCGTGTGACAGCTAAGTCGGATTTGCATCTTCATAGCTTCCGCGCCACGTTTCTAAAAAGGCTAAGATGGGTTAAGGGTTACTATGGTCCTCAGTGTTATAGGCTTCTATGGAAAAAGTAATGCCTTCAACGATCGCTCGATCGACATCAGTAATTCCAAAGAGGAAACCACCGAGTGGATGGATTCTTAAGTTCTGCTTTTTCGGGATTCGACTCCCTCGAAGCTTCCTTGACTATACCATTCTCCTATCTCAAAGTACACTCTGGTCCGGGTATAGGACCTATCTCACACACAGAGGAACTCCCAAACAGAACAAACAAGTAACAAGTAAATCAAACGAAAAGCAGTAAATAAATCAAAGTAGGCTAAACCCCTCAAGGGAGGATTTCCCCAGCAGAGACGCCATTTTTTCTGTAGCGGAAAAAACGCGAGTGTAAGCTATTAATTAACTTAACTCGAAAAACAAGAGTCGTCACCGCACTTTTATTTTATCCAAAAAAAAAAGGAAAGGAAAAAGAGCGAACAAAACCTACACAAGTTCTACAACAAGAACAAGTGAACAGAGACTGGGTAAGGGGGTTGGTTACGTTAAGGGAAGGTGTTAGCACCCAAAACGTCTACAATACTCTATAGGAACCCTTTGAAATATTTACGCTTTTGGTCTGAAAAAGTTTGTTTGAAAAGAGATTGAGGAGATGAGAAGAGAAATTGTTTTAAAGATTTTTTTGTGTTTGGAGAGACTTGTCGCCTCATGCCTACGTACCCATGGAGTGCAATGTAGGATCAAAACCTCGTAGTTTGTGGTACAAAGAATGAAATTTGTTTGTTTTGGTTGATTTTAAATGTAAAGACAAGTCGTCATTTCCAAGAGAATAATTCTGCTTAAAGAAATGAATCATGTCTAAACTTATGAAAAAGTTAAAGGAAAAGTGCACAAGGGCATAAAAAGAGTTTGAATGAGTTTGATGTTTTTTAAAAAGTCTTTTGAAAAAGGTGTCAATATGCTTATGTAGTTTAGCATTTGTTAAGAAATGAAAGGAAAAGAGTAAAATTACTTGACAAAGTCAAGGTTTGATTATGAAAGAGGTGATAGTTTGAAATCAAGAAAGTTTTGAAAAAGGGAGAAAGTTTTGAAAATTGAAGAATGGGGAGGAGAAGAAATGACTATCCTAAAGCATAAAGTAAAAAGCGAAGGATAAGAATAGCCTAACCACACAAGCAAGCTCCAAAGTCTTCGAGCCGTAATTCCAAAGCAAAGGGAGAAAGTCCTAGTTCTAAGTCCAAGGTTCCATGAATTGCATTGGATGTCCAAGGTTTAGGTGCAAAAATCCATGTCCATTGCAAAGGATAGTAACCATAGTCCAAGATTAGAAGCACAAATCTTTTAGAGGTTTTGGCCTTTATTAGTGTTTTTTGGTCCAAGTGGACAAAGAGAAAAAGGCATAAGCATAAACATGTGTCCAACGGACACTACGCCAAAATTCGCTTTTGGAAACACTACAAAGACAACGCTTTTATCAGAAAGCGCTGCTATAAGTTTTGAAAAAAAATCGCTGAAAAAAGCGCTGCTAAAGGCTACCTTTAGAAAGTGCTTTCTAAAAGCGCTGCTAAAGACCGTACGAAGACACTACCTTAGAAAGCACTTTTATAAAAGCGCTGCTAAAGGTATAACCTTAGAAAGATCTTTTAAAAAGCGCTGCTAAAGGGTCACCTTAGAAAGCGCTTTCATAAAGTGCTGCTAAAGGCCTTAAGTTGGTCCCATATATGAAAGCGCTTTCTGAAAGCGCTGTTGTAGGCCAATGAAAAGAAAGCGCTTTCTAAGGAAAAGCATGGCTACAGGCTAACCTATGAAAGCGCTTTCAAAAAGCGCTGCCTTAGGTCATTTGTTAATTAAAAAATAAAAAAGCCCTAATCATTTGTTTCTAATCATTTTCACGACTTCTTCCTCATTTCTCTCTGGCGATATCGCAACTGTTCTGTTTCCGACCTCCATCGTTCTCCGACCGCCATTGTTCTGTTCTCCAACCGCCATTGTTGTGTTCTCCGACTGCCATTGTTCTCCGAGCACCATTGTTGTTTGTTCTCCGACCGTGGTACGTTTTCGTTTTTCGTTTTTTTCATTATATGACAGTTAGTGAAATTTTTAGAATGTGTTAGTTTGGTTAGGAATTGTTAAGACTGTTAGTTAGAACTTTTAGAAACTCAACATGAACTAGTAATAATCACTTGTGTTTTAGCAATGTTGCTTGCTGTTACTAGTGCCTGATGAAATGTAATGAATATTCTGTTTGATTAGATGTTTACAAATAGAACACCATAATAGTGAATGTCATCCAAATTGAATGAATGAATGAGTTTGTTGATAGAAACTATGATGACATACCTGAAAATATTGAGTTAAATCAACATGCACAAATCACCAACAAAACTGCCTTCTATACTGGTATGCTTCTTCAGAGCTATTGCCATTGAACCTTGTAGTGGTTTTCTGTTTCTAATGAATGATTGATCAATCTTTTTCAACATGCTCAAATATATATTAATCAATCTTTTTTGTTTGGTAAAATGTATCAATTAAGCATTTGTTGAAATTTGCAACTGATATAGATTAATTAAAAATCAGAATATACAATATAGTAAAGCTTTGAATTGAAAAGAATCAATTGTGACTCTTTAGGATAGAAAATAGGAATGAAAATGACAAACACTTGCAAATTAATTCGTGGACCAAGCGATTGTAGCTTTTTCTTGATAATGAACATCTTGAAATATATTATAATAACTAATAATCAAATATTATAAAAAAGTTATTGATACAGATTGCTAATGAATCTAATTGTTAAGATTGTTAGAATGCTAATGAATTGAGTTTTTTGGATTGTTTATTTTTTTCTTTACTACAGGTCAAATGGCTAGTAACCAGGATACAAATGACTCACACGATACAAATGATGCAAATGATTCAGCTCAGAATGTAGAAAGAGAAATTACACGAGGAATAACAATTATGAAGTCAATAATTCATGCAAGAGATAAAGGAATCAAATGTGATGTACATTGGAGTGTTGAAGACCAACTAATTGAGCCTAACGGTGCAATGTTTGTTAGAACAAGATTTGGTTCTGCATTAATACCTCTGAGATTTGATGATATCAAACAAGTATGTTTGTATGAACAATTTTATAAGGCTAATGTTTGTTACTCTTGATAATCTAACAAACAGGTTATGCTTCTGTTAATTGGTGAGGACTTAATGCTAAAAGAATATATTTCGCCTACACACTACACTTGAAATGCTAAAAAGTAGAAGTTGGCAAGACTTTGATAAAACATGGATAGAGAACAAGTTCTGAAGATCTGAAGACAAAAGGTTCTGATTGAACGAAGTCCAGATGCTGAAGGCTTTCGCTCTCTAATAAAGGTTCTGAAGACCTAACTATAGTCTCTACTCATGCTTCAACTAAATACTATCTGAAGCCTCTGAAGATATGAAGACAATTTGTGAACAAGGTTCTGAAGATCAAAAGCTGAAAACTCCGAAGACGCTGTTCTGAGGACTCAAAGACTTTAAGAACCAAGTTGTGTTTTCCCTTCTTGCTCATGCTCGCAGAAGCCTCTGAAGTTAAGAAGCCATGAAGACTAAGCAACAAAGTTCAAACAAAGATATCTTGGTAAATGTGCAAAAGTTCAAATAAATATATCTCGATAACAGTGCCAAGGTACAAACAAAGATACACTAACAAGACAGGATGCAAAAGGTTTTATCTGTCCCCACGCTTCTACCAAACCGCCGTCAAAAGTCATGATTACTTTACAACGGTTACTTTTGCTCGGCTATAAAAGGACTTGAAGACTCAAAGAATGACAACAACTTCTTCGAATAAAAAATGTTTTATCTTGCTATTATTGTTCTAAAAGTCATTTTCTGTGCTGCAAAATAGTTTACATATTCAGCTTATACTAGAAGCAATACTTTGTAAACAAAACCTTTTTCAAACTGTTGTTTGAAGATCCTTGAAAAAAACCGAGTGAGGTTATAATTCTTGAGAAGTCTAGGAATAGTGAGAGTCTTAGAGGTTGTTCCTTAAGAGAGACCAGTGTGGGTAGATCTCTTGAGAAGTCTAGAACTTGTGAGTTTTAGATTTTGTTGTTAGTCACCAGCAATTTGGCTTGTGCATTGTATTAATCTGTTTGATAAGTGGATTAAGACCTTGATTGAGAGAGGCGAAATCACCTTGGCGGGTGGACTAGATTAACTTGAGAGATTCTCAAGTGAACTAGTATAAACATACTGTGTTATCTCTTTCAAGCTTCATTAATACTATCATTCATAAATTGAAGAGTTGTTAAAAATGGGTTAGTTGAAAAGAAAAGAATTTTATTTTGAAAAACCAATTCAAACCCCCCTTTCTTGTGTTTTTCACACCTTCAATTGGCATCAGAGCTCCGGTTCTGAGGTGATAAAAAGGTTGAGTTTTTATCAAGCACTTAACAGTGTTCAGTACCGATCCAAGTGTGATAAACAATGGCTGCACCTGATCTAAATGTTACCGCAAATGAAAGAGATTCCTATAGTGCAAAACCTCCTATCTTTGATGGGGGAAATTTTGACTATTGGAAGGACAAAATTGAAAGTTACTTTCTGGCCTTTGATTTAGATCTATGGGATCTGGTAGTTGATGGCTACAGTTACCCTGTAGATTCTGAAGGCAAAAAGATTGCCAGAAGTGCATTAACAGATGCTTAAAAGAAGACTTACAAGAATCATCACAGAGCAAGAACGATTCTGTTAAATGCAATTTCATAAACGGAATATGAAAAAATCACAAACAAAGAAACTGCAAAATCTATCTTTGATTCTCTCAAAATGACTCATGAAGGCAACGCTCAGGTCAAAGAGACAAAGGCTCTTGCATTAATCCAGAAATATGAGGTCTTCAAAATGGAAGATGATGAATCTGTGGAAACTATGTTTTCAAGATTTCAGATGCTTGTTGCAGGACTAAAAGTTCTGGACAAAGGTTATTCTACCGCTGATCATGTCAAGAAGATTATCTAAAGTCTGCCTGTCAAATGGAGACCAATGGTAACGGCTTTGAAACTAGCAAAGGACTTGAACAACATAAGTCTTAAGGAACTAATTAGTTCTTTAAGGAATCACGAAATAGAACTTCAAGGGGATGAACCTCAAAAGAAAGGTAAATCTATTGCTCTAAAGGCTAAATCTGAAAAGAAAAAGGCCTATCAAGCAGAGGAAGAATTTAAAGAATTTGAAGAAGATTCAGACGAAGATGAACTATCCCTCATATCAAAGAAGATAAGTCAACTATGGAAATACAGAAGGAATAAGTTCAGAGAAACAAGAAGAAAACCTGAGTATTCACATAGTCAGAAGAAAGCTTATGGTAGAGAAGTCACGTGTTTTGAATGCAAGGAACCTGGACATATCAAGAATGATTGTCTAAAATTCAAGAAAGATGGAAAACCTAGAAAAGCCAAAAAGGGACTCATGGCAACTTGGGACGGTTCAGAGTCAGAAGAAGATTCCGAAGGAGAACATGCAAATGTAGCATTCATGGCCAAGACCGGTACGAATGAAGCTTTATCAGAGGAAGAACTATCAGACTCTGATGACAACAGAGAGGTACTTTCTTCCTTATCTCGTTCTAAACTTGAAATATGATTATCTGAACTTATGGATAGGTATCAACTTCTTTTAAGAAAACACAAAACTCTGAAAAAGACTCTTGTGGTTCCTTCAAAAGACATTACTAAAAGCTAGCAAACTATTTTGGAATTAAACGAAAAATTATTTCTCTTAGAAAAATCAAATGCTGTTTTAAAAAGTAAAGTAGCTAAGTTAGAGGAAGAGATCATGTCTGATACAACTATCACTAATGAAGTTGTCAGATATGACAGAGCTTTTTAGCACTTCCTTGCTAAAAGCATAGATAGAAGTAAAATGGCTTCAATGATCTATGGAGTTAGCAGAAATGGAAGTATATGTCTTGGATATTCAGGACCATCACAACCATATGATGAAACCAAGAATATAAAACTAATACCTCTATCTAAACATTTTGTACGTGCTGATACAAAGCTAAAATGTTCAGAACCAGAAAGTTCTAAGTCTGTTATATCACAAACACAGACACGGAAGAAAACTTCCAAACACAAATACTATGCACAAATACCACACTATTATTATGCTGCACGAAAATCCAAAGGTATCAAAACCTCTGGAAAAGCTAATGTAAAAGGACCCCCAAAATGGGTACCTAAGAATAAGATAATTTATGTTGCAGACATCCTCAAAAGCGCCACCGAAACACCAATCATGGTACCTGGACAGTGGATGCTCACGACATATGACGGGAGAAAGGCATATGTTCCAAGATCTGAAACTTAAGCCTGGAGGTGTTGTTGGTTTCGGAGGAAATCAGAAGGGAAGAATCATTGGCTCTGGAACTATTGGTAATGGTAATCTTCCTTCTATAAATAATGTTCTGTTAGTTGAAGGTCTAATGCACAATTTATTGTCAATTAGCCAGCTTAGTGACAATGGTTATGACGTTATTTTCAATCAAACGTCCTGTAAGGCTGTTTGTCAAAAGGATGGATCTGTTCTGTTCAATGGTAAGAGAAAGAACAATACTTATAAAATTAAATTATCAGACTTAAAACACCAAAATGTAAAGTGTCTTCTGTCTGTAAATGAAGAGCAATGGGTCTGGCACAGACATTTGGGTCATGTTAGCTTGAGAAGAATCTCTCAGCTGAACAAGCTTGGACTTGTCAGAGGATTGCCAAATCTGAAGTACTCTTCAGACGCTCTTTGTGAAGCATGTCAGAAAGGCATGTTTTCAAAAACTTTGTTTAAAGCAAAGAATATTGTTTCTACCTCTAAACCATTGGAACTTCTTCACATTGATCTTTTTGGACCAGTGAAAACTGCTTCTATCAATGGTAAGAAATACGGACTAGTCAGTGTTGACGATTACAGTCGTTGGACATGGGTAAAATTCTTAAGACACAAGGATGAGTCACATTCTGTGTTTGCTTCCTTCTACACCCAAGTGCAAAACGAAATGAATTGCAAAATCGTCAAGGCCAAAAGTGATCATGGTGGAGAATTTGAAAACAAAGATTTTGAAAAACTTTTTGATTCACATGGGATATATCATGATTTTTCTTGTCCTAGAACTCCTCAACAAAATGGAGTTGTAGAAAGAAAGAACAGAACTCTACAAGAAATGGCTCACACCATGATCCAAGAAACTGACATGGCTAAGCATTTTTTGGCAGAAGCAGTTAACACAGCGTGCTATATTCAAATTAGAATCCCTATAAGACCTATCTTGAATAAAACTCCTTATGAATTGTGGAAGAATAAGATTCCCAACATTTCTTATTTTCATCCGTTCGGATGTATTTGTTTTATGTTAAACACTAAAGAGAATCTTGGCAAGTTTGATTCCAAAGCACAGAAGTGTCTGTTGTTAGGATACTCTGAACACTCTAGAGGCTACAGAGTTTATAACACAGAGTCACATATTGTGGAAGAATCAATTCATGTCAGATTTGATGATAAGCTTGACCTTGAAAAGTCAAAGCTAGTTGAAAAGTTTGCAGATTTGGAAATCAGTTTTTCAGAACCTAAAGAAAAGGCAGAAGAAGTTAAAACTCCAGAAGTTCCTACTTCCAATGTCTCTGATGTTCCATCCAATACTCCTCAACAAAAGAAAAGGAGAATGTCAACTTCACATCCTTAAGAACTGATTCTGGGTAGTAAGGACGCTCCCATCAGAACTAGACCAGCTTTCAAACCCTCTGAAGAAACGCTTCTGGGATTGGTTTCGTTAATTGAACCAACAACAGTTGATAAAGCTATTATGGACAAAGACTGGGTTCTGGCAATGGAAGAAGAATGAAACCAGTTCTCAAAGAATGATGTATGGGATCTTGTCCCAAAACCAAAAGGTGTCCACATAATTGGAACCAATTGGATTTTTCAGAAATAAGCTAAATGAAAAGGGTGAAGTCGTAAGAAACAAGGCACGACTTGTTGCACAAGGTTACAGTTAACAAGAAGGAATATATTACAATGAAATCTTTGCTCCATTCGCCAGACTAGAAGCTATACGCCTGTTAATTTCATTTTCAGTAAATCACAACATCATCTTATATCAAATGGATGTTAAGAGTGCATTTCTAAATGGTTACATATCAGAAGAAGTTTATGTCAAACAACCTCCTGGTTTTGAAAACTCAGAAAAGATAGACTTTGTTTTTAAGCTTAAAAAGTCTCTCTATGGTCTGAAACAAGCTCCCAGAGCTTGGTACGACAAGTTGAGCAAATTTCTTTTAGAAAATAACTTCACCAGAGGCAAAATTGATACTACTCTCTTCTGTAAATCATTCAAAAATGACATACTCATAGTTGAGATTTATGTCGATGATATTATTTTTGGTTCTGCTAATCCCTCTCTATGCGAGGAGTTTTCAAAATTGATGCAAGCAGAATTTGAAATGAGTCTCATGGGTGAGTTGAAGTTCTTTCTGGGAATACAAATTGGTCAGAAATCATAAGCTACTTACATTCATCAAAGTAAGTACACTAAAGAACTTCTGAAGAAATTCAACATGTTAGATTGCAAGATAGCAAAAACACCAATGCATCCAACATGCATAATGGGGAAGAAAGAAGCAAGTGGTAAGGTTTGTCAGAAGATTTATCGAGGTATGATAGGTTCTCTTTTGTATCTAACTGCTTCTAGACCTGATATCTTATTTAGCGTAAAGGTGCTAGATTCTAATCAGATCCCAGAGAACCTCATTTAACTACTGTTAAATGAATTCTATGGTATCTGAAAGAAACAACTAACCTTGGCTTGATGTATGAGAAAACATCAGAGTACACTCTTTCTGGTTACTGCGATGCAGACTATGTTGGAGACAGATTGGAAAGAAATAACACATCTAGAAACTGTCAGTTCCTAGGGAACAACCTAATCTCATAGTCAAGCAAGAGGCAATCTACAATTGCTCTCTCTACAGCAGAAGCAGAATACATCTCCACTTCTCTATGCAGTACACAGATGCTCTGGATGAAAAATCAGCTAGAAGATTATCAGATACATGAGAGTAACATCCCTATCTATTGTGATAATACTGCTGCTATCTGTTTAAGTAAAAATCCAATCTTGCATTCTAGGGCTAAGCACATAGAAATTAAACATCACTTTATTCGAGACTATGTTTAGAAGGGAACTCTATGTTTAAAATTCATCGACACAGACCATTAATGGGTAGACATTTTTACAAAACCCTTGGCTGAAGATAGATTTCAATTTATTCTAACACATCTGAAAATGGATTTTTGTCCAGAGTAAGATCATATCAGAATCAGATGTGCTTAGTCAGAGACTGAAGAAATAAGATTTTTTTGTTTAATCTTAGCTATCAGAGGCTACTTCGGTCAGAATGGGCTCTGATCAGATGGAAACTCTTGAGTTATCCAGACCCTGATAATAGTGAAATGTGTCACTTGAATTAGAAAATGATTAACGGGTGTAACCTAGGTTATATCCAAATCATTACATCTATTTTAAAGTACACAATGAACAGTAATCTCTTTTGGGATTGATTTAAAATCATAATTGCGTTCATTTCTTAACTTCCAATGCCATGTTTTCAACTTTTCATATTTCAAAAACACCTTATAAATCCACTCACACCACTTCACTTCCACTTCCACACTTTACGAACCCTAAAAACCCTAATCGCTTCACTCTCTCTCTCTCTCAACCTATTAATCGATATTAATCTTCAACTATCATCATGATGACGCCGATTCAAGAAGAAACCGTCAAGTTCTCCAAAGAGATGGAAGCATCATCAAAGAGGTTATTATCTTCCTCATCAGTATCACCTTTTACTACTTTAACATTGTCTACAGCAACTACAACAGTTACTCCGTCTTCATCATAGTCTTCTAAGATAGATAAAAATCATCTAACTCAAAGAAAAGCCACATTTACCTGTAATCTTGAGAATCTACTTGTACTCAAGGAAATGCATGTAGATTTCGAAAATCTTGTCGAAAATGGATTTAATCTGTTCAATGATGTAGAAGCTCAAGGTTGGAATAATTTCTTTGATAGGCTTAAAGGTCCAGTTTTTGAAGCATTCGTAAAAGATTTCTGGAGACAAGCTGATTGTGATAAACTTCATGTCGTTTCTTATGTCTTGGGAAGAAAAATTATCATCAACGAGAAATCAATTGCTGAACTTTATAAACTAGAATTTCTGAGAAACAAGAGAGTCTATGGAAGGGTAAATAAATCTCCATTCATGAAGAAGGTTATCAACCCAACCATTTACACCAACTATCAACCAAAGAAAACGGAGTACAGGAGAGAAGACCTGCATGTAAATCTGAAAATCTGGCACAAGATTATTCTTGGTTGCATCAATCCAAGACCTTCATCATATTCTGCAGATTACTTCAATGCAAATCAGAAGTATATGCTATATTATTTGCTCACCAAGGAAAGGATGTGCTTACTCTCTATCTTATTTTACTATCTGAGAGATATGGTGAAGAAGACAAGAACAACAGGTGAACCAAAAAGTGATACACCCAAGTACATTCCTTTTGGAAGAATGCTTTCAGACATATTCTATGAAAGTGGTATAGTGGACACTCTGGTTACAGAAGTTCAACACACAGAAGATCTGACTGCAACAATTGGAGAATTAGTCAACGCCACAACACTTAAGCATATAAGAATAATTAATAAAGTAAGAGTGGAACCTTTTTCTATCTCTGAGGACTTATTCAAACTCAGGATCATAGTGCCACATTATCCTGCCTATTATAGAAGCAACCTCATTGAAAAAGTTGTTGCATTTGTAGATGCAATGAAAGCACAAGGATATGATGTATCTGAGGTCAAGAATGAAGAATTTGAACTTGACAAAGAAAAGGGGGAGCAAACTAAAGAGGATGATGAACCTGCTCCTGAACTAACTCTTGCAAAGTCCTTCAGAAGAAAAAGAAAGCAAGCTACTGTTAATTCCGAGCCTCATAAAAGGAAGAAGAATGACAAATCAAAATTCTCCAAGACTGCTACTCTAACCCCTGCATTAGAGAAAACCAGTAAGTTTGATTCTGCTCTATCTGTTTCTAGAGTTGAATCAGTTTCTATTCCATCTTCACAACAAACTATCTCTATTTCCACTTCACATCCACAAGTCAGTTTCAAACCTCCATCTTTTTCAATTCCACCACCACCAATCTCTATTCCTATAACTCCATAAATCTCCTCTCCATCAATCAATACACCTATCCAATCCGAAGTAATTCCTACCTACATACACTTCATCAACAACCATCTCAATCATCCAACAAGATATACCTGTCTCAACGATGTCTTACGCTTTTCATCAGAAAATCATTGCTGAATCCTCAATCCAACACCCTGATCCTCCATCTCCAAAATCTGAACCTCTCATGGTTTCGGTTACCCCAGAAGTATCTTCTCCTACTGACCAACAAACGACTGTACATGTTCCTACTGAGATTGTATCATCTCAGCCAGCACTATCTGAAATCAACTCTGTTGAACCTGACCTTGCTTTAATCATCTATGATGTACCCCTTCCAACAACTCTTGAAGAATGCATTATTCAATTTTGCAACAAGGCGTTAAAGAAGGTTACAAAGTTAAGAGCAGAAATAAACACAAGTATCAAGCCTCTAGAGCTTGAAAATTCTTGTCAGATCTTTCAGAAATGGTTGGATTCTGAACTTGCAAGAATTACAAGCTTCTCAGACACCACTATTACTACTTGAGTTCAACTGGAAAAGGAAAAAGAAGAAGCTGAAGAGCAAAAAAGGGAACTCTAGCTTCTGGCCGCAAAACAAAAAGAAACTGAAGAAGGAGCTGCTGAAGAAGCAAGACTTCTAGCAGAAAAGGCTGCTGAGGAAGCCAGATTGGAACAAGAAGCTGAAGCCACAAAAAAGGCCAAGCAAAATCCTGTAGTTGTTTCCTCATCTGATCCTGCTGTGAAGTGTTTGGAAGACGTAATTAAAGAAATCAAAGGAGAACAGAATATTTTTTAGAGAAAATTTTGCAGAACAAAAAGCTGTCAATACAAATGTTCAGAACCTGCTTCAAAAGATCTTGGACAAAATGTCATCTGGAAGCAACTAATCTTCTCCTTGTTTCATTTTGGTTCTATCTTTTTAGAACTTATAACTTTGTTTTTCACCCTTTGATCACAAAACTTTTTTATTATGACAAAAAGGGGGAGAAGTAATGAATGTGATATTTTGATTCTCATAGTCAATCTCTGAGAAATAACGTTGTTTACATGCTAACCAATAAAACTGTTATTTCTATTAGATTGTTTTTATTTTCAGGATCTAACTCTGAAGGATCAAATTTACAAGTGAATCAAGACTATGAAGGATAAGTACCTGACCCTTTAGAATCAGGGGGAGTCCATCTTGAAAAATTCATAAGTCAGGATATTCAATTTTCACCCAGTTTGAGAATTAGGGGGAGTATCTCTTGTGAAGGATAAATATCTATTAAACTTCTTATTTCAATTACCTGTGTGTTATGAACAAAATTGTGTCATTAAAATACATTGTTTTGTCATCATCAAAAAGGGGGAGATTGTTAGAACAAGATTTGGTTTTGTGTTAATACCTCTGAGTTTTGATGATATCAAACAAGTATGTTTGTATGAACAATTTTATAAGGCTAATGTTTGTTACTCTTGAGAATCTAACAAACAGGTTATGCTTCTGTTAATTGGTGAGGACTTAATGCTAAAAGAATATATTTCGCCTACACACTACACTTGAAGTGCTAAAAAGCAGAAGTTGGCAAGACTCTAATAAAATATGGATAGAGAACAAGTTCTGAAGATCTGAAGACAAAAGGTTCTGATTGAACGAAGTCCAGATGCTGAAGGCTTTCGCTCTCTGATAAAGGTTCTGAAGACCTAACTATAGTCTCTACTCATGCTTCAACTAAATACTATCTGAAGCCTCTGAAGATATGAAGACAATTTGTGAACAAGGTTATGAAGATCAAAAGCTGAAAACTCCGAAGACGCTGTTCTGAGGACTCAAAGTCTTTAAGAACCAAGTTGTGTTTTCCCTTCTTGCTCATGCTCACAGTAGCCTCTAAAGTTAAGAAGCCATGAAGACTAAGCAACAAAGTTCAAACGAATATATCTTGGTAAATGTGCAAAAGTTCAAATAAAGATATCCTGATAACAGTGCAACGGTACAAACGAAGATACACTGACAAGACAGGATGCAAAATATTTTATCTGTCCTCATGCTTCTACCAAACCGCCGTCAAAAGTCATGATTACTTTACCTCATGCTTCGAATAAAAAATGTTATATCTTGCTATTATCATTCTAAAAGTCATTTTCTGTGCTGCAAAATAGTTTACATATTCAGCTTATACTAGAAGCAATACTTTGTAAACAAAACCTTTTTCAAACTGTTGTTTGAAGATCCTTGAGAAAAACCGAGTGAGGTTAGAATTCTTGAGAAGTCTAGGACTAGTGAGAGTCTTAGAGGTTGTTCCTTAAGAGAGACCAGTGTGGGTAGATCTCTTGAGAAGTCTAGAACTTGAGAGTTTAAGAGGTTGTTGTTAGTCACCAGCATTTTGGCTTGTGCATTATATTAATCTGTTTGAAATTAGTGGATTAAGACCTCGATTGAGAGAGCCGAAATCACCTTGGCGAGTGGACTATATTAACTTGAGAGATTCTCAAGTGAACTAGTATAAACATACTGTGTTATCTCTTTCAAGCTTCAATAATACTATTATTCATAAATTGAAGAGTTGTTAAAAAGGGGTTAGTTGAAAAGAAAAGAATTTTATTTTGAAAAACCAATTCAAACCCCCCTTTCTTGTGTTTTTCACACCTTCAATTGGCATCAGAGCTCCGGTTCTGAGGTGATAAAAAGGTGTTAGACGATGGCTATGGATCTAGAAGGGGGTTGAATAGATCCCTTGAGTTTTACACGCAAATGTTTTACAAAATTTATTTTTAAAAATTGTTTAAATGGAAGCTACCACTGGATAGAACGTCTACAACAAACCTTCTACCAAAAGGATCGGATATGCACGAATATATCACGGATGAGTACAGAAGAGAAAATTTCAGTTTTGAATATTACACTTAAGATACACAATCAACAAAATATCACTTGGTTGATGTATATTCCAATCCAATGAGGTAAAATGATAAGCAATTTAAAGACAACAAGTTCGAATTTTGCTTTGACATAAATTATCAAACACCTAGTGTGCGAAAACACACTAAGTGCAGAATTTCAGTGAAGGGTAATGTAAAGCTGCTCCAAGATACAATTCAAGGAATTGTATCAATTTAACAAAACAATTTATCAGCTTACAATTACTCAACAACAGAAATTTCGATGACTTGCGACTTCACAAATTCGAACAAGAGTTAAGGAAAGAGAGAACAAACGCGATTTGATTAGGCAGTTCCCCAATCGTCCTCGCTTTGGGTGCGTCTGCCCCCAACTCCACAAATGGAATTGAGATATATATATATATATATATATATATATATATAGTTGTTGCAATTTATTTTTTACAAGAGAAAACAATGAACATCCAAACCCTCGAACGTCTTCGATCATTGATGCAGAATTTTCTCTTCCCTTGATTCAAGATGAATCAAGTACTCCGAATATGGTTGATTCAATTACCGTCTCACGCTACTAAACCGACAGAAACCACCGTTCTTCAGTTACCTTCACTCGGTCAATTGCAATCTACCAAGAATTCGAACCCAAACATCCTTTCTATGATCCTCTGATTACAGCTACTAAACTGAATAATTGCGCCAATTTCCGGTTACCTTCGCCCAGCCGAATCCCTGTAGAAAGAACAGTTTGTGCAAAATCCCCCAAAATCTATCCGATTCTTTAAGGACAAAACCAACTGGTTTTATTCAAGAAACACCTGCCAAACTCTCAACCCAGAAGATGAAGATTACACTTCCTAAATTCTGAACGTTATCACTTCGATTAATGGGCGACACAAACAAAGATGATTATGTGTGATTGTTTGTTTACATAATGAAGAAGATGAAGATGAAGAGAGAAATGACATATATCTTTCACGTTTCTTGTTGTGAATAAAAGGATGACCAAAACTATTTATATGAAAAAAAATGACCAACAAAAATAATAACAGAAAAGAAATTAAGTGGAAAAAAAATGCAGAATTTGAGGTCATACGTCGACCTCCAGCATTCATGCGTCGACGCATAAAAGAAGAATTTGGTGTCCACAGATTTGTGCGCTTTCCCGCAAGTTTTGGAAGTTAGCGCATGAAATTTGGGGTTAGCGCATGGACTGGAGGATCAGCGCATGAAGTGCAAATTTTCAGGAAATTCAATTTTTCTGAGCATTTTTACCAGACCAATATCAGAGACACATACTAGACACAACTAAAACGATAATGGACATTTATTTTTGGAGAGGACAAGATCCTATGCATCTAGACATATGAACGATAATGGTTAGACGCTATATGCCCGACACGTGAAGTGATACCGCTAAAATTACAATCTAATATGTTTGTTGACATCATTAAAATAAGGCAGCTAGGAGAATATCCCTCACATACTCCCCCTTTTTTATTATGGCAACACTTTCTTAGCTGTCACGAGATATGTAATTTGAGAGTGAACAAAGCTCCCCCTGTCTTTGACATCTGGTTAATAAAATTTCTGCTTGTTATTCTTCTCCCCCTTTGACAACATCAAAAAGAAGAAAAGACAGTGGTCAAAATAATGCAGTATAATACGTATTGGATCATCATATATTTGCAACAATCAAATATTAACATGCATCCACATATGATACCACTAATGTAAACTTAGGAATGATTAAATAAGGAACAAAAAAAACATACAAGCAAAACATTCACTCCGGAAGAGTTTAAACAAACGGAAGCACGTGTCAAAGTTAAGCAACAAAAAAAAACAACCAAACCACAAAACATAAACACAAACACAAATGAAGCATAATGACCTAAGCTCTATGGTCTTCTCCCCCTAAAAGGATGACCTCTTCCCCTATAATGTTGACTTGGTGGTGGAAGGTCCTCGAGTTGAAGGTTGAGCTCAATCAAGGTGATGTTGAGGTTACCGAGGATGTTTGCCAAGTTCAGATTTTGCTGAGTCAAGTTGGCATCCATCTGAATGAACCGATTCATGGCTGCATTTGCGAAATTGTTGAAGTTGGTGATGTGAGAAGATATTTGGTTAGACAGATTTGTGAACTGTTCCTGCTGAGTCGTGTATCGGGTGTCCTGCAGCGCTTGGAATTCTTGATGTTGCAGAGACAACTCATTCAGCCTCGCTAGAATTTCTTCAGACAACTGCTGATCATGCTGGAATGGTGGAGTGGGAGGAGCAGAATTTTCAGGTGGCTGCCATTCATAGTCCTCACCATAAGATGGAGGAACATATGCAGCACCAAGCACAGTCCAGCTGTTTTGTTGCCACTGACCCCCAGCCCTGATTTTCAGAGGTCTCTTCAGGTTGATGGCCCATCCATGCCTCATTGTCCTCTTCTTGCATAGCCACATTCTCTTGCATAACCACATCTTCCTATATGACCACATTTTCATCATTAACCGCTTGATTTACATTTCCTGGAATGCCTTCATCATCACTTCCTTCAAGGTGAACCGGTTCATCATGTTCAGGATGGGTGGATCTTGGTCGATAGATGAACCTGTTCTCACGTGACTGCCAAAAGTAACCCATCATGGAAAGGGTTTTGGCAAGAAATTGTTGTTCAGCAGTGATATGAATGTGATAAATATGCGGAATAGGAACATCAAAGTGATTCAATATGTTTGCAACAATAGACGCATAACCAAGTGCCAGAAATTTGTGGGAGTTGCGAGTAGTGAACATCCTATAAGCAAAATAATAGGGCCAGTTAATTTTGATCCTATTCTTGAGAATATAGATGAGGTGAACCTCTGCCTGCTCAACTCTTGAGTATCCTCCTTTCTTAGGCCTCAAGATGCGAGCAACAATCCACTGAAGAATACGGTCTTTGAATTTTAGATGGCCGGTAGTGACACTTTTAGGAAATAATTCACTTGCCACAAAATTAGCTGAATACGGTTCCCGCAACATTGAATTCAGAGCAGTTTTGAATTCATAGCCCTCAACAAAGGTTTTATCAGTAACCTTTGGGAGAGTGTCATCAGTGTCCAAGACAAACAATGTAGACCATACATCATTTGTCACTTCAAATTCTATATTATTCATGGAGAATTTAAATTCAGCCCCATGAAATTTGCCCTTGATCCCACAATATAATAACCGAGTCAAATCTTCACTATACTTATCATCACATTCTATAAATTCACTAAGATTTTGAAAATTTATAAGTTCAGAAATCTCAGGAATGTGAAAATCTGGACCCATCAGAGGATAAAACCCATGTTGTCTTATAACAGCCCGATTAGAAAATAGTTCCTCAAAAGGAGTAGTTAGCCTTTCAGAAATTAAAGACTTAAAGGTTACCCGTTGTGAAGATGATGATGATGCTCTGGTTGGTGCTGATTGTGAAGATGATCCTCTTGTTCCCCTTCTACTAGGGTTTCTTCTTGAAGCCATTGTTGAAGAAAAGTTGAGAGAGGATGATGACCCTTGTTTTTCGCTGAGAGTAAAGAGGAGATATGTGCAGCCCTTAGAAAACCTTGTAACAGTAATATAGAAGATTTCCTCTTGGTGGGTTTTTTATTTCTAGGGTTTTGATGAGGATTTAGTGGAGAGTAATTGTTATTGATGAGGTTTAATGGAGGAGGATAGGGAGAGATTGACCACAAAGACTAATGAGATGACATGCAAGAATCATAGATTAATATGCAATGAGAATATGTAGGGAGAATGAACACTACTAGGTCAGCGCACACGTCCCAGTAAAGAAAGGGTCCGAACAGTCAAGTTATGCGTCGACCTGTGAATTTGTGCGTCGGCGCATGATTCTTGAATTATTAAAAAAAGTTGAACATGTGTTTATGCGCTATCCCGAAAATTTAGTAGGTCAGCGCATGAATCTATGCGTCGACGCATGAACCTATAAAAGTGAAATTTTGCATTTTTTAAGTTCCAACCAGATAAATAGACATATGCACATACAGAACGAAACATCCACATGAACGATAAGTGCTCAAAATGCAATAAACATCAAGATTAGAGTAATTAATATGGCACAAAATATTGATAAACATCTATAAATTGGAACGATATTACCTTGATCATCATGACGATAAGATCCCTCACATATGGCTAAAAATCTCTTTACATTGTTAGCGAAAAGAATAAACAGGCATATATATATATATATGTGTGTGTGTGTGTGTGTGAAGATCAATACTCTAAAGGATTATTAAGCACGATCCGAGATATCGAGAATGCCAAGTTCCCTACGGATGTGAAAGAAAGACTCTGTAGCTAATCAAAAATTACATCACCTTTCTCTACATGATCCCTAAGAAAATGATGGCGTATTTCGATATGCTTGGTGCGTGAATGCAATACGGGGTTCTTAGTTAGATTAATCGCACTAGTGTTATCGCACAAAATTGGATTCCTTGGGATGTGCCTGATACCTCGCACACATGCATACACTAAACATTATATCGGGATGTGATGCGGTAAGATAAAGAAGAGACCCTATCATACCTCGATACTTCTTTACCTCAACATCCTTACCCTTTTCGTCACGATCAAGATTAGCACTTGTAGGCATAGGAGTATCTATTGCTTTGCAATTCAGCATATCAAAACGTTTTAGTAACTCAAGACAATATTTCGTTTGACTCACGAATGTGCCCTCTTAAAGTTGTTTGATTTGCAATCCGAGGAAATAGTTGAGCTCCCCCATCATGCTCATTTCAAACTCCCCCTGCATCAAACTAGAAAACTCCTTGACCAAGGTCATGTTAGTAGACCCAAATATGATATCATCAACATAAATTTGTACCAAAATTAAGTGTTTTCCTTGACGTTTAATAAAGAGGGTTGTGTCAACCTTTCCTATTGAATACCCTTGATCTAGTAGAAATTTGCTTAGACATTCATACCAAGCCCTAGGGGCTTGTTTAAGTCCGTACAAAGCTCGTTTAACTTTATAGACATGATCAGGATATTCGTGGGATTCAAAATCCGGAGGTTGGGCTACATAAACCTCTTCATTTATGTATCCATTAAGAAACGCACTTTTAACATCCATTTGGAATAATTTAAAGTTCTTTGTGCAAGCATAGGCAAGTAGAAGGCGTATGGCCTCGAGTCGGGCAACCAGCACATAAGTTTCCTCATAGCCGATTCCTTCCTCTTAGTTATAGCCTTGCGCTACAAGCCTAGCTTTGTTACGCGTTATTACTCCATTTTCATCAAGTTTATTCCTAAACACCCATCGGGTGCCGATTACTCGATGATCTCGCGGAAGGGGGACAAGGTCCCAAACCTCATTTCTCCAGAATTGATTTAGTTCATCTTGCATTGATAGAAACCAATGCTCATCGAGTAACGCATCCTTAGTGTTTTTAGGTTCAACTTGGGAAACAAAAGCAGAGTAATAACAAAAGTTACTAAATTTAGAGTGATTAGTTACTCCCTTAGAGATATCACCAAGAATGTTGTCAATTAGATGGTCTTTTGAAGACTTCCAAGCTGGAGGAAGTTTATCTTTATTAGCATGATGATCATCCTCACTTTTCACTGGTTGGTGATCCTTTTCCTCCTCAATACGCACTGCTTCAGGCTGATCAATTCCCTTATCAGTGTCCTTGAGTATGTCTTCAGTAGGTACACCTGCACCATGAAAAGAACTACCCTCTCCGACATTTCTCGGATAAGACTCGTCAAAAGTAACATGAACTGACTCTTCAACTATACGTAACCTCTTATTATAAATTCTATATGCTTTACTTGACTGAGAGTATCCAAGAGAAATACCCTCATCGGCCTTGGCATTAAATTTACCAAGAGACTCTTTCCCATTGTTTAACACAAAGCATTTGCAACCAAATACATGAAGGTGAGAGATGTTTGGCTTACGCCCTTTTAAAAGCTCGTACGGTGTTTTGTTTAGAATAGGCCGGATGAGCACCCTATTCAAAACATAACAAGCCGTACTTATGGCGTCGGCCCAAAAGTATTTTGGTAATCCACCATCATTGATCATAGTCCTTCCAAGTTCTTCCAAAACTCTATTTTTACGTTCCACTACCCCATTTTGTTGAGGGGTACGTGGTGCGGAAAAATTATGATCAATTCCGTTGGAATCACAAAATGCTTCAAATAAATGATTTTCAAACTCACCCCCATGGTCACTTCTAATTGACCCAATGTTTGTGTTTAACTTGTTCTGAGATAACTTAGCAAATCGTTCAAAGGCCGAAAAAGTATCACTCTTATTTGCTAAGAAAATTGTCCAGCAAAACCTAGAAAAATCATCGACTATAACAAGCCCATAATAGTTACCACCTAGACTTTTAACCCTAGATGGTCCAAAGAGGTCCATATGAAGGAGCTCAAGGGGTCTTATAGTTGAAATGATGTTTTTGGATTTGAATGAGATCCTTGTTTGCTTCTCCATTTGGCACGCATCACAAAGGTGATCCTTTGTGAATTTAATTTTGGGCAAACCGATGACTAGGTCTTTAGAGACAATTTTGTTAAGCAAATCAAAATTGATGTGAGCCAACCGTCTATGCCACAACCATGAATCTTCATTCATAGCGACTAGACACTTGTCTCCAATCAACGATACCTCATTTAAGTCTAGCATATAGACGTTGTTCACCCTCAAGCCCTTAAACACGTTCTTTTTGTCGCAATCTTCAACTATGCAACAATCCTTTGAAAAAGATACTTTATAATTCATGTCACATAGTTGACTAATGCTTAAAAGGTTGTGTATAAGGCCTTCCACAAGCAGCACATCAGAGATAGTAGTAGATGAGGGGTTACCTACACTACTTTTGTCGAGAATCTGTCCCTTTTTGTTATCTCCGTAGGTGACAAACCCCTTTTTCTTCGCCACAAAGTCGATAAAAAGAGATATGTCTCCGGTTATGTGTCTCGAGCAGGCACTATCCAGAACCCATCTTCTTTCGGTGGTCTCAAGACTTTGTACCTACAAAAACAATCAAGGGAGAGTAGGTACCCAATTCTCATTGGGTCCTTTAAGGTGAGTAAAACCAAAACCGCACTTGGGCAACCATTGGTAGATGCCTTTCGGAACAAGAAACCTTCTGAAGCGGCATTTCGCAATAGTATAATCAGGCTTACAATAGTAAAGACAATTACGATTCATTTGGAATTTACTTTTGCTATCACTATCTCGAATCACATAAGTATACTTTTGATATGGATTATTCATGCTCTCACGAAAATGTGATCGATCAATAGCAAACGTAACTTTTGGCTTAAGAGCCTTGTCCAATTTGGCCTTGAGGGTTCTCACCTCTCGTTGCCAAATATGACAAGTGTCACCGCCCCAATTGAACCAAGAGGTAGGATCCTTTTCAACCTTGGCTTTTGATGTGTCCACTATAGAGTTTTTGAGAGCTTCCAATTCCTTTTCAGAATCGGAAACCTTCTTCTCCAAATACGTGAAAATCCTTTTATTTAAGGCTAAGCGTTGAAATGCTTCCTTAGCCTCATAGTGTAACATGTCAAAAGCCTTTTGTAACTCTAAATGAGACATAGTATTAACATGATCATATTTAGAATGCTTTACCTCTTTTACTTTGTTGTGGCGTGCCATAAGACAAAAGTTAACGGATTCACTTTCGTCGCTTGAGGAGTCATCTTTCTCCGACTCACTATCGCTTTCGCAAGCGATGTATGGTCGTCGAGACTTATTAGACTTTTTGTTTGAGTGACTCTTGTCATTATCCTTATCTTTGTCTTTCTTTAGAGATGGACAATCCGGCTTGTAGTGCCCGGATTTTCCACAGTTGTAGCACGTACCTTTTACCTTGCCATTTTTATTTCCTTCGCTTCTAGATTGCTTCCTAAACTTGACTAGATTTCTATCCGAGTGTTGAATGTCGTTCTTACGAACATATCTATTGTATCTCTTCACAAATAAACCCATATTATCACCGGATTCTTCATCTTTGTCATTATTGGTTTCATCATCACTTAGCTCTTAATGTGTGGACTTTGAACAAGAAGCCTTAAGAGCTATCGAATTCTTCTCCGTATCTTTTGCCTTCTCTTTCTTGATACTCTTTTCATGTTTATCCAAGCTAATGAGCACTTGCTCATGCTCATCAAGTTTCCCAAACAGTGTCGTGAGGTCTAGTGTAGCAAGATCATTGGCCTCCTTGATAGCGGTGACCTTCGGTTGCCATTCCCTATTAAAACACCTCAGAATTTTGTTAGTAGAAACCTCATTTGGAATTGGTTTACCAAGAACATGCAGTTTGTTGATGATGTGAGTGAATCGTTTTTGCATATCCGCAATGGTTTCCCCTTGCTTCATATAAAACAAATCAAACTCTTGCGTTAGTGTATTAATACGAGCCAACTTAACATCATTAGTGCCTTCGTGGGCTACTTGTAAAGCATCCCACATGGCTTTGGCCGTTTCACAATGGGAGACTCGATAATACTCGTCAACTCCCAAGGAGGAGATGATCATATTACGAGCCTTCCAATCATAGCTGTACTTTTTCTCGTCCTCCTCAGTCCATTGAGCTTCGGGTTTAGGAACGACAACGCCTTACGCGTTAGTCATAGTAATTTGCATGGGACCGTTTAAAATAACGTTCCAAACCTTCCGATCATTGGAATTAATATGAACGTGCATACCATCCTTCCAGTAGCTGTAATTTTCGCCTGTAAAAACTGGAGCTCTATTATAAGCCCCTTTAGGTTCGTTTACCATGATCCAAGAAGTTTTACCGAAGCACCAGAATTAACCAGGCTTTGATACCACTTGTAAGACGATGGCTATGGATCTAGAAGGAGGGGTTGAATAGATCCCTTGAGTTTTACACGCAAATGTTTTACAAAATTTGTTTTTAAAAATTGTTTAAACGGAAGCTACCACTGGATAGAACGTCTACAATGAACCTTCTACCAAAAGGATCGGATATGCACGAATATATCACGGATGAGTACAGAAGAGAAAAATTCAGTTTTGAATATTACACTTAAGATACGCAATCAATAAAATATCACTTGGTTGATGTATATTCCAATCCAATGAGGTAAAATGATAAACAATTTAAAGACAACAAGTTTGAAGACAAATTATCAAACACCTAGTGTGCGAAAACACACTAAGTGCAGAATTTCAGTGAAGGGTAATGTAAAGCTGCTCCAAGATACAATTCAAGGAATTGCATCAATTTAACAAAACAATTTATCAGCTTACAATTACTCTACAACAGAAATTTAGATGACTTGCGACTTCACAAATTCGAACGAACTGAATTGTAAAAGAGTTGAGGAAAGAGAGAACAAACGCGATTTGATTAGGCAGTTCCCCAATCGTCCTCGCTTTGGGTACGTCTGCCCCCAACTCCACAAATGGAATTGAGATATATATATATATAGTTGTTGCAATTTGTTTATTACAAGAGAAAACAATGAACATCTAAACCCTCGAATGTCTTCGATCGTTGATGCAGAATTTTCTCTTCCCTTGATTCACGATGAATCAAGTGCTCCGAATATGGTTGATTCAATTACCGTCTCACGCTACTAAACCGACAGAAACCACCGTTCTTCAGTTACCTTCACTCGGTCAATTGCAATCTACTAAGAATTCGAACCTAAACCTCCTTTCTATGATCCTCTGATTACAGCTACTAAACCGAACAATTGCGCCAATTTCCAGTTACCTTCGCCCAGCCGAATCCCTGTAGAAAGAACAGTTAGTGTAAAAACCCCCAAAATCTATCCAATTCTTGGAGGACAAAACCAACTGGTTTTATTCAAGAAACACCTGCCAAACTCTCAACCCAGAAGATGAAGATTACACTTCCTAATTTTTGAACGTTATCACTTCGATCAATGGGCGACACAAACAAAGATGATTATGTGTGATTGTTTGTTTACACAATGAAGAAGATGAAGATGAAGAGAGAAATGACATATATCTTTCATGTTTCTTGTTGTGAATAACAGGATGACCAAAACTATTTATATGAAAAAAAATTACCAACAAAAATAATAACAGAAAAATAACAGAAAAGAAATTAAGTGAAAAAAAATGCAGAATTTGAGGTCAAGCGTCGACCTCCAGCATTCATGCGTCGACGCATAAAAGAAGAATTTGGTGTCCACAGATTTGTGCGCTTTCCCGCAAGTTTTGGAGGTTAGCGCATGAAATTTGGGGTTAGCGCATGGACTGAAGGGTCAGCGCATGAAGTGCAAATTTTCAAGAAATTCAATTTTTCTGAGCATTTTTACCAGACCAAGATCAGAGACACATACTAGACATAACTAAAACGATAATGGACATTTATTTTTGGAGAGGACAAGATCCTATGCATCTAGACATATGAACGATAATGGTTACCCGCTATATGCCCGACACGTGAAGTGATACCGCTCAAATTACAATCTAATATGTTTGTTGACATCATTAAAACAAGGTAGCTAGGAGAATATCCCTCACAAAAGGTTGAGTTTTTATTAAGCACTTAACAGTGTTCAGTACCGATCCAAGTGTGAAAAACAATGGCTGCACCTGATCTAAATGTTACCGCAAATGAAAGAGATTCCTATAGTGCAAAACCTCCTATATTTGATGGGGAAAAATTTGACTATTGGAAGGACATAATTGAAATTTACTTTCATATAGTGCAAAACCTCCTATCTTTCTTGTGTTTTTCACACCTTCAATGTTGACAAGTTACATAGGTTCACTTGTTCGTCAGCACATACCAGATATGGACTGAGAGAGATACAGGTACGTACCATATATGATTGATATTATTAGATTTTTTTTGACGATTATGTCTTTAAATTACTTATACTAACACACTCTATGTGTATGTTTTTCGTAGAGGTCTTTTAACATTGATGAAAGCCGAAAAAAGTATTGTCTTCAATTGGCCGGAAAAAGACATAGGGTTTCGAACTTTTTTATCAACCACTTTTCTAAAGGATGAGCAAGGGAAGTTTGTTGAAGTAGAACTTCCAATGAAGTATGCGGACTTGATTACACCTGAAGAATAGGAGACATTTGTAGCCAAACGAAGAACCGAAAAATTCCATGTAATGTTAATTTGTCATGTCTATTAATTGTATTGTATACTTGTTGCATTAGAATGTTCTGATATGACTTAAACTTGTTTATCTAGGAAGTGAGTCACATAAATCGGCCAAGAGCATCAAAACCGGTGTATCCATACAAAAAAGGGCGTTTGGGATATGCACACTTACAGCAAAAAATGGTAAGTATATATAAATGCTATGATCTTATTAATTGTCTCAATGTGTTATAATTGATGATCTTATTATTTGTCTCAATGTGTAGTTAGAAGAGAGTAAAAGTGAAGAAACATCTCTTCCGGGACATGTTTTGTGGAAGGCTGCTCGTGTCGGCAAGGATGGAGTTATTAGGGACGATGTTCAACATGTTTTTGACGAATGTGTAAGTATAACATAATGTGTTTAATTAAATCAAAAGTTTACTAACATATAATTAATTTTTAATCCCCACTAATAATTGTCGATATGTAAATGAATTTCAAGAGACTCTATCTCAATCCTTAACTACAGGTGAGGACGAGGATTGCAGGAGCATACTTAGTCGAGTACTAAATGTTCCTGAGTATTTCGGCCGTGTCAGGGGTAAGGGATTTGGTGTGACTCCAACATCCTTATATAAGCATCCAAAGAAAAAAAATCCTAGCAATCAACAAGTGATGCAATCGTTGGAGGAATTAAAAGCGCAAGTCTGTGAATTGCAAAAGGACAAAGAAAGATATATGGCGGAAAAGCGCGGTTCAGAGTTGAAAGATACTAGTGATAAAGCTAGTATCAATTGTCAAAAGAAATTTCCCGAGGTAATTATATATGTCATTATGAAATTAAATTAGCCCATTCATTTTAATTGACATATATACACATTAACAATAACATATTTATTATTGGTTTAGGGAATTTCATCTTGTCAGCTATATTTATCGTCACCGACTTATAGCATAGTTGGCAAGGGAAAAGTGTATAACACTTTGGGAGATTTACTTCACCATAAACCGCTCCCCTGATGGATATCGGAAAGTATCGGTTGATTTTACATTAGAGCCGGATGCGTTGCTACCGATACCTGACGTTGTTTTAGAGACAACATTGCTGCGAGATGCAATAGGATCGTTTGTTGCATGGCCATCAGACCTCATTTTCATAGATGAGAAGGTATGTTGAAAACCATTATGAATGTTTTAGTAATCAAATGTCAATTCTGAACCATTATGAAAAGCATTCTGAACCATTACGTACATTTTTTTACATGGTAATGTTAGACTCCTACAAAACCCGCATCTAGGGATAAAGGGATTTTGCGGCACAACGAGTCTGTTGCATCACAAAAAGAGGTACATTGAAAGTATTAATTCTGTGATCCAAATGCAAAAGCTTCATGATTTTATACTTTACCTAACTTATATGATTTTTAGGTTTCTGCTCAAGAGTCGCAACAAGTCAGCAAGAAAATTAGTAACGTATCCAACAAAAAAAAGAATCTTCCAAGGACCGCATAAAAAAAAGCTTATGTTGCTCGATTTAGGATGTGTCTTGAAACACTTGTGGGAACATCAGATTTGATGGATGGTGCCATTCGTCAAATAGATATGGAGGAAGGTATTTTTGGTTATTCTAATTTCGAAACACTTGCAAAAGAGGACATGGATCAGATTTTTTGGCATCTTGAATTAGGCATCGGTGTTATGCATTCATACATCTGGAACGCCGATCAATCTATTATCTAATTAGTTGAACAATTTATTTACACAATTCAATCAAAATATTCTAATGCTTATTATGTTTTTATTTAAGGTTCTTGTATGAAAAATTTATGCGCGGGAATCAATTGTCAAACAGATTCTATTTCGTGTCTTGCGGCCGTGTCAATGCACCATTAATTGTTCAGGATCCAGATTCAGTAAGAGATCACTTAGTCGAGAGATTTATGGCCAGCAGTATATAAAGTTTGTATCTTTTACCGTATAATACTGGCAACGGGTTAGATTTTCCTTCTAATTTCATTCTAATCTTTGTATCTTTTGCGTAGAAAATTTCCATCTAAACTTTTGTTTTATTTTATAGTGGTCACTGGTTGTTGGTTGCTATTAATCCTACAAAAGAAGTAGTGTATTATCTGAATTCATTGGAAGGTGATTGGACAACATATCGGATATGAAGAATATGGTTGATACGTAAGTGAGATTGTTCTAAATATTCGTGTGTATTTGTAAATTTAATTATTTCTGTGAGATTGTTCTAAATATATGTTTTTATTTTGTTAGAGCAATACAAGTATTTTGATCACAAAGAGAAGCTCGAGTACCACAGTCTAAAGCAAATAACATTACTTGGATCAGAGTGGAGGTATATTAATTTTTACAATTTTGCTTATAATAGTGATGGTACTTGATAAAACAAAACAACTATATATTCTTATTTGTTTTTCTGTGTAGTGTGCTCGTCAACGTAATGGTATAGATTGCGGTTATTACGTTTTGAGGTTTATGAGAGAAATCCTTCATTTGGATCAAATAGAGATTCCAATCATGGTATGGATTTATAACTTAGGATTTATTTTAGTATTTATCGAATATTTCATATAATTTATGACTTTTAACTAAATCATGCATATTATGTTTTATTATGTAGTACTTTGATGAATACAAGTGTGCTCATTACTCGAAAGATAAGTTGGAAGAAATCAAGGAGGAATTGTGTGAATACTTTATTGAGAAAAGAATCATATAAGGTATGGAAGTTGTTATGTAGTTATGGAATGTTGTATAGTTTTGGAAGTGGTTGTATATTAGGAATCTTAGGCTTGAATTATAATGGATTGTATATTTTGAATGGTTTTGAATGGTAATGGTGTATATAATTTGGAGTGGTTTTGAATGGATTATATACTTTGAATGGTTTTGAATGGTTTTGGAGTGTTGTATGGTTTTGAATGGGAATGGTGTATATATTTTGGATTATAATGGTATATCAAAGGCTTGAATTATACAGGTATATGGTATTATTTCCAAAAAATGTTTTCTAAAAAATAAGGAATAGGCAGCGCTTTTAAACAAAAAACTCTTCCTAAATTCTGATTTTTAAAAAAGTGCTTTTAAAAAGCAAATTTTACGTGAAGAAAAGAAAACGCTTTTTAGGAAAAGTGCTGCCTATAGTACACAATAGACAGCGCTTTCCATTAAAAGCGCTGCCTTAGAGTGAAATAAAAAATACATTAGACAATGCTTTAAAAACCGTTGTCTAAAGGGGGACAATAGAAAGCGCTTTTTCCTGAAAAAGTGCTGCCTAAAGATGCCAAAAGAAAGCATAAAAGGCCTGAAAAAGTGTTGTTAAAAACCCACTTTAGAAAGCGCTTTTCCAGGAAAAAGCGCTGCTAAAGGCCTACTTTAGAAAACGCTTTTCAAGGTAAAGCGCTGCCTAAAGTAGGCCTTTAGCAGCGCTTTTGCATAAAAAAAACGTTGTCTTTACCTACAGCAGCGCCACCTTAGGCAGCGCTTTTAAGCGCTGTTAAAGGCCAAAAAAGCGCTGTCTTTTCCCTTCTTTGGCATAGTGGGACAAAGGAAAAATTGCGAAAGCATAAACATGTGTCCAATGGACAAAGGAAAAATTGCGGAAGCATAAACATGATATGAAATGATAATAATGGAGCATAAAAGTAAAAGAGAGATAGGGAGCGAGAAGAAATCGTAAATGAAATTAGTACAATAGTATTGTTAGTAAGTTAGTGATTAGTTGTTAGAGTAAGTGATCAATAGTAATTGAATAATTGCACTTAGGTCAAGGTTAATGAGAACTCATTAGAGGATTGATAAGACCAAAGCCTCCTAACAACAAGTTTCATAAGTTTTGAACCAAAAGACAAATAATCTATCATCCTTGATTGTTTTCCGATACGGGACATATGTTGCGCTATGTTAAGCAATCACCGAGTAATTTACGGAGTAATTACCCTACAATGAGGCCGGTCAATAGATCTTTGTGCTAATGCATGCTAGATGAACGATATGTAAATCGTCATCCGAAAGCAATACCGCACGAAAAGAAAAGAAGGTAGCGATCTAGTCTTGATCAAAATTGAACAAAGGAATTCTAAGATCTATAAGACTTTCACCGATCAAAAGGAAAAAAAATAAGATGAAGAGAAAGATGGATCTAACAAGTTATGATCCAACAACAAACAATTTAACAAAAATAGAAATCTCATGAAATAAAATCAAGACCAAAATGACTTCCAATAATTTTTTTTCAAGAAAATCTTCTTTAAGGTAACATTTTAAAAATACAAAGAAAAACACAAAATATTGAAATCTATTTTAAAATATCATTAATAAAAAATAATGAAAATAAAAGAAAAATTAAAAAAAAGGTAGGGAGGTGAATAGAAGAAAAGATGGTGGTGATAGAGTGGTTTCAACGGGCCAAAGCCCAGTTTATTTTAGAAATAAAAAGAAAGAAATAATACATAAAAAAAGGAAAAGAAAATGAATCAGAAAATGAATTTTATCATCTTCCCCTTTCCAAAACGTAGCCGCTACTGTTCATCTCTCTCCTTCTTTGTTTCTCGACGCCAGAAATCCTCTTCTGCTCCGCCACGCCAGAGCTCATCGCCGCCGCCGGCGGAGCTCACTTCCAACACCTCCTACATCCTCTCTTCAAACTTTTTTTCAATAATCTCCTTCAAATTTCAATCAACACAAACCGGATTCAATCGAAGTCAAGCTCGGAATCACCTTTGAAATTGCGACGGATTTGAAGACGAATTCTCAGGTACACTGATTTCTCTTCTTATTCTTCTTCTTCTTCTTGAAATCCACATGGAATTTATGTTGTTTGACGTTGATACGAACGAAAATGTTGTTGTGTGATGTGGTTTCGGATTTGGTTTGTGTTGTGCGACGAAAAGTTGTTGCGTGAATTATGAAGTGATGAATTAATTGAAGTTTGCAGGTTGTATGAACAAATGGTGAGAAGGAATTAGAGGTGATGAAGAATAGAAGAGCAAAGGTGATTGAAGGTTTTGTTATGAATTTTCAGATGCGGTTATTCAAGAAGGTGGAATTGAAACTGAAAAATTCATTGAAGCTTGATTTGGAATTGATTTTTGCAGAGCTTATTTGGCTATCAAAGCTTGAAGAATTGTGAAACAGAGGTTCTTATTTATAGAAGAAATTAGGTGGAAATTGAATGTCGTTTTTGAATTTTTCATGACGTTTTGAATCTGGTGCTCTGTTGCATTTTGATGTGCAGCGTTTTGATGTGCCTTTTTGTGTTGAAACGAATTGTGTGACCTGCTGCGTTTTGATAAGTACTGCAGCATTTTGGAATCCTTGTTGCAGCTTATGTTAGGAAGTTGTTTAGATTTGAAATTCATGTCGTTTTGCTTCAGCTTGCATTGCGTGTTTGTGCGTGACGTAGTGAGTCTTGGACGTCTTGGAAGTGCTTGAACTTGAGTAGTAGTAGCAGCTTTCACGTGAGGCTCACATTAACACAAAGTTTGTTGTAGGCTTTTGTTGTTTTTGGCTTGGAAAAGTAATAGCTGCAAGTGGCTTGTTTTATTGTTTTAATTTTTTTACTGCACTTGAATTTGCTTTTGGCTTGGAAACTTCATGATGTACCAGCTTGAGGATTTGTATGGCTTAGAAGCTTGTAACATTTAGAAGTGGCTGAAAGTTCACACGACTTGGCTTTATGAAGTTTGCTCGTGTGGGTCATGGTATGATTTTTGTGCTTAAAACAGCATGAAGCTTGTAGTAGCATGACTCCAATTTCACACGGAATATGAAGGTTGCTTGGTGTTATTGAATATGGGTCGTGTGTAATGGCTGGTGAACAACATGAGCCTTTTTTTATTTCTTGGTAATTTGTTTGAATGTATCATGGGTTTGTAACAAAAAATGGGAAATGGGCTTTGGATTCTTTTTTTTTTAATGTAATTCACTTTTTTTTTTAATATTTAGTAATGGATAAATGGAAAAATGTGGATTAGATATTGAAGCAAATGGATAAGAAGAAAATGGTTATTGAATATTGAAGTGGATATTAGAAAGTGGATAATGGATTAAAATGGATAAGTAAAGTGGTTTATGGATATGGATATCAATTGGATTAAAAATGGTTTTTTTGAAGTAAAATGGATAAGGGATGTGTAAATAGATAATTGGTTATGATTTTTTGAATAAAAAGAATGGAATTTGGATTTGGAGAATTTGGTTTAGAAAATGGATTAGGAAAATGGTTTAGAAAATGGATTAGGAAAATGGTTTAGTGAATGGATATGTACCCTCACCAATATTTTCCACACACGGCCACAAAACGTTTGATCCTCAATCTCAACACCTTGAATAATGAACATGAACCCAACATCACAAGCCACTGATACACACCTTGACTAAAAATCCATCAAACTTGACTTGTTTAGACAAATCTCTGAATCTCATAAGTTCTGAATCACTTTGAACCATTTCTGGGAAAATAAATCCACAGAGGAACACAGTCTGGACTGATGAACTCAGATGAACCTGATGAATATCACCACACAACAACTAGACAATCACTGCTTGAGAAATAGCCCACTGAAATAGATAACTTGCACTTGCAACAATTGCTTGATAGTTTGACCAAGATTAGGTCAAACATCCATTTGAACTGGATCATAGCTGAACAACCACACTTGATTTGAAATTATGCCTTGCTTGGACAAGCCTGCGAAACCTAAACACACAGAGAGAGAAACAAGAAAGCTGCAACATATTTTTGGTATTTTGGTTACAGGTTAGTAAATATAAGCAAGTGAGAAGCACACAGATACTCAGGAGAAATAAAGATTATGATCTTGTTTGTGGTATGAGATGCAAATGAAAATGTGAAAAATCTTAGGGGTACAAATTAGGGTTCAACAACTATATGGAAACATGTTCATGAGTTCACCAACTCAGAATATCACTAATCAATAACCTTACCAAGGCATCCCCTTTTCCCGTCCGCTTCTATGTCTAGAAGGCGACCCGAGTCATGGATCCTTGTAATCTACTTGACATACGAATGGATTCAGGTTCTACGGGCCATTAACCATTATGAACCGTCACTTCACACGGGCCACTAACCGTCACAAGCATACGCTCCATGGGCGCCATTCATACTGTACACGGGAATCAAACCTTCCAAGTAGTTATGCGTACATCTCAGATGAGCTCCAAGCTCATGAAACGGCAACTCAGGGAAGCGGTTACGATTACGTGATCTCACACACAAACGTGATTATATTCGACAATCACAAGGCCATAATCGCCTTAAGGCCCTTTTGCCTTTTCACCTATACTAGGTTCACACATGTTCCATACTAGTGTTTCACTCTCATCTAGACCATTACTCGTCAAGGATGCACATCTATACATCGAATGCCTGAGCATCGCCATCTAGAGTTTTCTATCAATTTCTAGTCACATTACTAGATTCTAGTATAGTTTCATGTTGAGGTTTCCTCACTCTTCCTATTCCATATTTTAAACATGCATATCTCTCATTCATGTTCAACAATAATAGATTAGACAAGATATATTACAATTGTACAATAAACACATATAATAAGTCAATCATACTTTATACACATTTTGAGTTTTCCTCCGATTATTTAATCGGGCATCTGTTTACCTTGAAAATTGGTAAACAACCGCTGATCTTCTAAAACAATAAAGTTCTAGTAACTTACAGGATCGATCAGATTGATCCTAGGACATGTGCTGTATGTGTATTTGGAATATTTCACGATTTGGTAAAGTAGGTCTTTCGACAATGCACATAAATAAAAAGGTGTTTGAAGTGTAAAGGAAAGCGATAAAGATCAAAGAAATAACTAAGTCGAACAATACATCAAAAGAGAGAAAAGGCTGAATGTAATGGTTTGATAAAAATTGGAATTAAATGCTGGAAAGGAATGCGTAAAGATCTTAAAGTGCAGAAAGGTAAATGCTTGAAAGTAAAGGCTTTTTAGATGTAAACTTCAAAGTAAAGACTTGGTAATGTAATTGACTGGAAAGGTAAAAGTTTGTAAAGAAAGATTTCAAAGTAAAGAATCTAAAGCAGAAACTTCAAAGTAAATTGCATTGCAATAAAGGATGATGGTGAATACAATCACGTACATTCTCACTTCACTTGTTTCTCGACACACTGGATACTTTGAGTGAATATAGAGTTACTTGTACAAATATGATTTTTTCACACCTATTCTAACTCTAGGACTAACCTATTTATAATACTCTAACGTAACCACCATTTGACGGTTTTACTCCTAGATTACGCCACTTGGCACTTTGCATGTCTCCAACTTCTGGATCTTTGCCACCTGTCCTCTTTTCAAATTCAAATAGTAAAACTTCCCTCCACTATCTAGTTGTAACTGTAGCGCATTATCCATATCAGTTTCATCCTGTCGAATTGACTCTTTGAACTTAGAAATATTTGAAGTCTTGAAATCCTTCCATTCGACTCAGGCTTTCAGCAAACTTGGTCGAAGACCTTCTAGTCGAAGCCTTTTTTTAGCTTATTATCTTAAAGAATACCTTCCCTTAAAGCCAAATTGTTTGAAATCATGTAGCGTCGAAATTAGGAGCTAACAAATTGCCCCCCAAAAATGTCCTTTCGCCAGTGTTGGTAGGAAGGTCATTTTTTGATAACATAATTTTCTACGCCTGCTCATTCGATTATGGAAAACATGGTCTTAACTGACCAACCCACGATTTAGAAACTATTCAGTTTCTTTCAACCATGCTTATGACGTCATGTCATGATGGCAAATCTTCAAACGTCTCTTCAGCCGTATTTACGAACAGTTTTCATCATCACTTTTCTTGGGATTAAGCATTTACAGTCTGCTCTTAACAACCACCATCCAACGATCTCAACAGAGGACATGCGTCCCACTATCGTATCCATTTTAACGGTGGATTCACAGTCCCCTCACCTTCCAAACGCCTATAAATACCTTGTTCTTCCAACTTAAAACTCTTTGCATTCTCAGACTTTCTTTCAACTTATTTTTCTTGTTCTCCAAACTCTCGCAAGAAACCCCAGAACGCACTCTCACTTTTCTCTTCAACTCCCAATAATGGCGTCTTCACAACCCATTCACCAAGAAACAAAAAACCAAAAAGGTAAAACCACTCCGTTCAAGCAAACTCTCCCGCCATTTTTAAACATCCCCGGACCAAAGGTGGTAAAGAACCAACAGTTCATGCCGGAACCTCTTCTGGAAGAAGCAAGGAGCATTTACGAATCTCAGGTAATGGTCCCTCTCCTTGTCTCTGATAAACCCTATACTTTAGGTGGCCCCCTAGCTGATGTTAAACCCACTAATGAAAAACTGGCTGAGTTCTTTCCTTCTTACCGTAAATCTAGACCTTTAGGGCAAAAAAGCAACCCTAATGAGGATGGAGCCTCCCCTGATACACCCACTCTGACGAAAATGGATCTGAGGTACCTTCATGATGGTACGAGACTGGTAAGAGCTGTCAACCCTTTAAAGGATTTTGACATTTGGATGACCAGAATGGAAATGGTCAAAGCTGATCATTGGAAAACCATTGGGATCTATGATTTGCTTATGTTGTCGAAGACCAACATCCCTTATTGTCTGAACTTGCTGGCAGCATCACTTTACTTCTGGGATAGTACCCACTATACCTTTCATCTTCCTTGTGGGATGGTTACTCCCACACTCTTCGACCTTGCTGCCATTGTAGGTCTTTGACCAGATGGCATTTCATACGATCCTGATACTGATGCAGAGGATGCCATAGGGATCTCTGACTCCAAGCTCACATATACCCACTTCATCAACTACCACAAACGTGATACTGCAGAAATCACTGATAAGGAACACATTGCCTTCCTCACCGTTTGGCTGTCGAGGTATGTTTTTTGCTCAAAATCCCTGCAGGTGGCCAAGAAGTATCTCACTCAGGCCAACCAACTTCACAATAATAGAGGAGTTTGCCTTAGTGGGTTGATTTTGGCAAACCTCTACAAGTCTCTCAGCGAAGGGGCGGCTCGACTCAAAGACTTGGAGGCTCAAGGTACTGTTCACTTGAATGGCCCTCTCTGGCTACTTCAGTTATGGCTCAATGCAACTTTTGAAGCTAGCCTTCCTAGGAAAGGACAGGTCGATGAGGATTCTACTGAAATCAAAGAGAGGAGGGTCGAAGGTACCCGCCTGGTGAAACTCACGCCCAATGACGATGGGGAAACTCTCAAGAGAGCCTTCTCCAGTTATATTATGATGTTTACAAAAAGGCATGAGTTCACACCTAGTATGGCTCCCTTTGCTGAGAGAAAATGTGGACCTGAGTGGTTCACAAGGCCGTTCCCTGATTCATCCACCAAACTCGACACCGAATTTGTTTCACTCTGGGAAGCCTTTTTGATTCCTAGATTTATCGTTCAAAGGCTGAATCTTGGAAGAGATATGGCAGCCTTAATCGCTTACCAACCAAATCTTGTCTCTCGACAGTTTGGGTTGGCTCAGATTTTCCCCAAGTGTCTATATGGGAAGAAAGGCCATGTGATCCTTCACACTGCCAGTTTTGATGAAGGAGGTGCTGTAGTCACTTTTGACCGGTGGAACGCTAGGAAAGCAACCCTTTCCCCTGTGTATTTTCAGGCCACATTCTTGTGTACCAAACCCTTCCATAACTGGTGGTCGAAGTACTACAGCGAGCAATTTCTTGATGTTGCTGCTTTCTCTTCCTTACTTGACCAAGCTTTTCTTGATGTGCAGGAGAAGACCAAGAAGAGTAAGTTCATTCATGTCAAAGAAATTCAAGCCTTTCAAAAGTACTTTGAAACTGTCTATCGACCAGGTGATATTAGTCGAACCGTTTGTGAGGCTGCTGTTACTTTGAAGGAGAAATTTCTACAAAAAAAGGATCAGTTGAAAATCCCTTCAAACGTTCCTCTTGAGAAACGTTATAAGGTAGCTTTTGAACTCTTTCCTCCAAAGTTCCCTCGACTGCCTAATGCTGATTTTGGAGTGGCACTTGTCCCCCCATTTCCAGACTGGTTTGTTTGTGGTGAGCACTTAAAACTCCTTCGACAGCAGTCTCAACCGAAAGCCCAACAGGTGGTTGCGACTAAATATATGCTGGACAGTTTCAAAGGACACCTTCATATAGGGGTCGAGGATGTCCGTGTCGAATCCGAAATATATGAACTTTTGGGGCCCTTGATTTGTGATTTTTTAACTAATCACTCAATTATTAACCTTGTAATAATCGTCCGTCTTTCAGCCATGGCCAGGAAGACCAGCTCATCGAAGGGTGCTGCAAAGGTCGAGATGGACACTGAAGGCACAAAGGTACTTTATATCCCTTGCCTAAGTCTTTTTGTGTAACCAATCTTCTAATATTTGCATCACCTTTTAGGCTGCTCGAAAACCTCCAATGCCTTCAGAAAAAGGCAAGAAAGGTGCTCAAGTCGTTGTTCCTCCAGATACTGATGATGAGTCCCCTAAGGAGATAGTAATTAAGAAGAAAAGGAAGCTTGTCAAAGCTTCTGGAACTACCACCCAATCTCCCTCAAAAGCGGCAAGAATCCTTGAGAAGACACCTGCTGCTGGTGGTGTCAAGAAACAACTCTCCAGGGATGCGTCGAAAACGACTGCTGGCGATCCTGAGAGCGCGAACTCAAGTCCTGATGCTGCGGATATACAGGTATGCGTACTATCTTTATTCAGTATTTGGATTCCCTACTCAGATTTCTCCCAATCTTATTCCCTTTACTTGTGGTTTTCAGGCTGATGCAGGTGGTTCCAACCCACCACCATCTTCCTTCAGCTTTGCAACAACTCTGCTGAATAGCCAAGGTGAGCCAACTTATTGTAATACCCCAAAATTTGCTCTCCCCTTTTGTCATCATAGCATGGCATTATCATTTATCATATCATATCCACCTCATTAACATTACATTGCATTTAACATAGAAAAATGAAGCATGGCATCCTTCTTACCATCAGGGCATGTGATCAGGTGGAAGGTGGACAATCAAGGAATCATTCAAAGCACAAAAAGGTCAATCAAGTTGGCTCTAGGCAAGCCAAGAGGTCTCTCATGTCTCATACTATCTCAATTGATCTTCCAAAACCTCAAGGAAGTGAGATTCAATGGGAGATTGAAGCACTACATCTTTCACTATGCAAGAGGTTCAAAAATTGAAGGAAAACCCTCAAAAGAGATAGCTCATTGATTCAAAATCATTCCCAAGTGGCATTTCTCATCATCCTTTAAGAGGATACACAACATACTCTGAGGAATTTGGATTTGGAAGATGTGCAATTTCCTCCTAACCAGAGAGGGTCAAAATTAGGGTTTCTAATAAAATCAGGATATCTCTGATTTTTTGGACAAAGCTTGTTGTCATGATATTCTACATGTTCTTAAGTGTATGTGTATGGAAAATTGCCTCTCAATTGGTTTTGGAAGTGTTTCAATTGGAAGAAAGATAAAAAATCAGGGAATTTGGGGCCAAGTCAAATAATCAGAGGAAAAAGTCAACTCTTGACTTTTTGAGGCCAAATTCATGAAATTCATGTTACATATGTCCAATGTACAAAATTTGGTCAAGAAACTCCAAAGGAATCATGAAAAAATCAAGATGTGGAAAGTTGCCATTTTTGGAAGAGGAAGGGTTACTAAAAATAGCAAGTTTTGGCCATTTTGCATCAGAATTTGAACCAAGGCCATTCAAATTTGGAGTACCAAATGAAAATTCCACTCTGCCTCAATGAAAGGCCTTGCTTTAAGCTTCAAATCCATGTGTGGAACATCTCCATTGGATAAAAAATGAGGGAGATATGATTGATCAAAGTTTGAGCAAAGTAGGTTCAAAACTAGGTCATGACCAAGATTTTCAGGGCACGCGCGCAGTCATTTTAACAAACATGTGGTGGGCCAAATGTCCACTCATTTTACTCATGGTTAAAGGCTTCAAATGAAAAATCTTGCAACATCAAAGTTGTTCCCCTATGTGAGATCTTCAAGATTGATGTTCATGATTTTTTCATTTGATCAAAGGACAAGGAGTTATGATAGCTCAAAGATTGGTCAACACAACTGAAAATCCATGCCATGCACACCTTGCCATGCCATGCCACAAATTGCTCGCCCATGCACCAGTCGTTTTTCCATCTGTTTATGATGATTTTTAGACATGTTTGAGGTACCTTTTCAACTCAAGTCCAACACCAAAATTGTCCTATGATGCTTCCTCAATCCATTGACACCAAGATGATTCATTTTCGTGCCTTGGTCATAAAGAAATCCATGTTCAAACATCACCATCTGCATTGATGCATTGACTGCCATGTGTAGCAGTTCACACATTTTTTTTGGTTCAGTCACACCACAAACACTTCATCATCACCAGCTGATTTCTTTTCCTCATTTGCCCAAACATTCTTGCACGTGCTTTCTCTTTGTTACTTCTTACATGAGAAGGGAAACTTGCAAAACTTCCACCACAAGCTACTGCTGCATAACACCACCTCACCATTATCCTCACCATAAGTGACCATGAGCTCTTCCACACTAAAACAAAACCTCTCCAACTCGTGTCACTAACTGTCATGACTCATTCTGTTAACTCAAACTCAGTTAACTAACTCAGTTAACTGTAGTTCTAACCATCAACCACCAGGGTCAAATCATAACCACGCCTATATAAATAATTCTAACAGATTTGGAAAGAGAGATTCTGATTGTTTCACTCTCACTCCAAAAGCACTCTCAACTTTCTCTCTGAATTTTCTCTCTACCTGCACGAACTCCTCAAGTTCTTCTTCAACCTTCACAATCAAGCAAGAAGACATCACTGAAGCATGGAATAGCACAGTTATCTCCAATTTCAGATTCAGATTTCCTCTTATTCTCAAGATCAAATAGCATTTATTTTGCTCAAATTGAAGTTCTAGAAGTTCAAGAACAAGTTCTCATCTCTGGTTTTCTCAAAAATCCAAAGATCTTCAAGTTTCAGGTTCCAAAAGTTCTCATACTTTGCTTGCACGATTTGATGTTATTTTAACTGGTTGATGTGTTATTTGAGATTATTAGAAGCTATATGAAACCGGTTAGTTGATAGAGCTTCTTAGAAGCTTAGATCCAAAACCTAGGGCTAATTTCATTGCTTCGATTCTCTCTGTTTGTGTGTTGTTTGTGAAAAATAAGCCTAGATTCATGATCTATGTGACTTCCTGAACATTTTGATGTGTATTGCATAAATTTCTGGAATGTTTGATTGATTGCAGTGCCGGAGAGTGGCCGGAGAAGGTGACCGGAGGTCCCTCTCCGGCCGGTGAGGTTTCATTAGGGTTTATATGCCAGATTAAGTCGTGTCCGTTGATTTGTTTTGATCCAAGGGTGGTGGTGGTGCCAGCGAATAAATGGAGAGGGTGTGTGTCACGTGCTTCATTTTTTCCATCTGATGATTAGCATGCGCGTGTGTACATGGTTATTAGTGTGTACTAGCAATGTGAGATGCTTGATTTGATTACCTTGACTTTTACATTGACCTGACCTAATCTGATGGTTGTGAGTGAGTCAAAATGGTTGACTGATGGTACACGCTAGTTATGGTGTTTTGCGTGCTTACTGGACCTAAGCCAGATTGATATCCACACCCCATGTTTTCAAGGCCCAATGATTTTGAACTGTTAATTTGCTATGCATGCACCCCCTTCTTTAGTTCCATTTCATTTTATTTCTCATTTTTGCTACACGTTTCATAGTTAATTTTTAAAAATACCAAAACATATTGGAAAATTCTACAAAAATTCATGTGTATTCTTAAAACATTTAGGAAATTTTTCATGATTTTATTTTCTGATTTTATGACCTTTTTGCCCCTGTTCCATAATTTTCTTTGAATTTCCACTTAGATGCATTCTAAGCATGATACATGAATTTGTTTAATTTTGTTCTTGCTCATTACCAACTATTTTGACATGATTCTTTTTGCATTGATTCACTAATACATTGAAGCATGTTAGATGATTTTTGTTTGATTTTTTAGGTCACTTTATCATATGTCTTGATGCCTATATTTGCTCCACTTTGCATGATGTTTCAATTTGACCTAATTGCTTTGTTTGAAGTCATTTTGCTCTGAATTTTTACATGCTATCTTGATGTATGATGCATTTCTGACCTAGGCATTCCAATGATATGCTGGCATAATTTTCATGAATCCATTTGGTCTTTGTTTGATGCATCACATTGGATGTATAATCCATGGCATGTCATTACAACTTTAGTGCATGTTTACATGAATTCTTTTGTGCACATTTGTATGAGCATTTGCATATGTTATGAGCCATTCATATGATATTATAGGTCTTTGATACACATTATAGGTCATCTTTACATGTTCATTTCAATTTGAACTTTGTGCATCATTAACATGTATTGTTTGCCCTTTCTTTTTGAACTTTCATTTCAATTCTTCTTATATTACTTCTTGAATGTCTTGAAGTTACCTCATAAATACTTTTGAGATGTTTATAAACCCTTTTCCATTTAGTTTCAATTCTGGTTGTTGATTTACATGTTCCATTTATGCATGTCCTCTTCATTTCTTTCCATCTTTCATCTACCCCTTCTTCTTGTAACATGTTTAAATGCTAATGGGTGATGATGGTTGCTTATTCACTTGCACTTGTATGATAATAACCATTGGTTTCCATATGATGCCCATTCTGGTTGTGGTTCTAGGATTTGTTTTCTCATTTAATTCTTGTGAGTTTTATGATGCATTACATGTTCTTTTACTTCTTATACTTCTTATACATGTTTACTAACCATGTAGGGGCTTCGGTAAGTTTCAATTGAGTGTGGATAAGGAATCCACATTCAACTTCTATCCTTTCTCTTTTACAATTCCATTTTGTGTTTTGCTAAGCACTTATGTACTTTCTTTTAATAACTCATTACTTTCCCTTTTTGAATTACAATTCATCTTCTACTTTGGAAGTGAATTGTTTAATTCTTTCTTTCTTTAGACTTTAGGTTGAAACCTCACAAACCTTAGGATCACTCCCTTAACTAATCAATTAGGATTGAGTCCTAGTCCATATAGACTTTTACCTTTATCCTCCCTTGAGTCTCTTTTCTCATCTCAAAGAAAATTCAAAATATCTAATAAAGGTAGGCATTTATTGCATTTAGGCCTTTCATATAAAGAAAAGATTATAAGGGGTCTTCTCTTATAATCTTAAGATGTGTAGCATATGGCCCATCTTAGGTCAATGTGTTACATATTTGATCTTGTATGAGGGACTTAAATGCAATACTTGTTGAAGGTGCAAATAATAAAAAACACTTCTTCACTTCATAATCAACAAAACACTTAATAAACACAAGTATGCTAGTGTGTTTGAACCTTGATAATTGGAACTAAGTGTGAGGGTCTTCTTCACCCTTAGTGTGCTTTCTTACCCATTCCATCTTGGAATGTGAGAAGGTACACATTCCAATGACTAAGATCCAGATACACTGTCGTATGCAAACAAATCCAAAACACTTCCTTCTAAAAGACAAAAACAAACAATAACGTCTTTCCTTCGGGAGTTCTTTTCTCATCTCATTCATTCTCAACGCACGAACGCGCTTCTACTCGTTCTCTTGCAAGATGGTAAGGCACTCGGACCAGCGAGCCTGCAACACCTGAGCTAGGACGTAAGCCGTTCTCTAAAAAACACAGACAATCCATCCCTAGTGAGGGGAACTACGTCGCTCTGATTCTCATGTTCCCGATGAGATACGTAGGCAGTGGGGTAGGGCCCATGCGAGCACTTCTTTTATTTTCCCTACATTTGTTTCTCGTTCCTTTTCCAGTTCTCTTTTCGTTCCTTTTCCAGTATTCTTTTCTATCACCCTTTGATCGAGACAAGCAAGCGTGGATCCCATCGGGTACGATGGACGCGAGGGGGTGCTAATACCTTCCTCTCGCGTAACCGACTCCCGAACCCATTTCTCTTGGTCGCAAGACCATGCTTTTCCTTTCTCTCAGGTTTACGCGGTGTTTCCTTTCCCTCTCTTGGGATAAATACACATTGCTGGCGACTCTGTTTCGGTGCCACTTTCGCGTTTGTACTTGGATGAAAATCCCGGGAGCGACACTTATCACCCTACCTCTGACCTTGGTTCTGGATATAGTTCAATCAGCGAAATTAACCAACTTATCCCTCTTACAAATCCTCCTCCTGAAGCAGATGAAACAAACAAGAATTCTCCTACCAGGACCAATACTCAACAATCCCAGACTGATGGCTCTGATCATGAAGAGGATGATGTTTCTCATCAACAACCTCTCGACCAAACAGAGACTATTGGTATGGGCATAGGAGGAAGGCCCACTGAAGCAGAAGAGGAGGAAGTCAAAAAAGATGAAGAACAAGACGAAGAGAGGGAAAGGACTGAGCAAGATCAAGCCCACACACCTGTGGCTGAACCAGGTCCTGCCAACAATCCAACTCCTGGACCTACGGTCACTTCGACTGCTGGAGGACCCCCCACAGGAGACCCCTTGGCAGCCCTCAAATGGTCGAATCCTCGAGAGTATGCCAGGATGATACTTGGGAAGAAGTACAGCTCTTCAGGTACCAGCCTCAGTACTTCGACCAGCTCTGGGGGTGTAGCTCCAGATGATTTTGCCAGCCCTATCCTTCAAAAAATCAAGGACAAATTCTTCAAGGGAGACATCTACAATGTCTTACTTTCAGATCGAACTGCTCCTCTCTTTCTGAAAGATAGCCTTCAAAAACTGGACCTTTCGACGCTTAGTAAAGATGTTTCTGAATTCCTTGTGGAGCTAACTACTCTAGTAAATCAGATGTCTGAGGACTTCAAACTCCTTCCCAAGATCCAAGACAACATTGAAATCACAACTGGATTGGAAGCTTCGGCTTGGGATGAAGCACATGCATCAGAAGCTATGGTCGAAAGTCTAGAGATTGAACAACAGAAAAGGCAGGCAGAAGTGGAGTCAAACCAAAAGAACATTGATGACTGGAAGCAGCAAATTGAAGAGCTGCAGAACAAGATCTCTAACGCTGAAAAGCGCAACCTTGAGCTGGGAGAATTCGACGACACTGAAATGGCCAGAGAGCTGAAGCGCACCATAGACTTCCTTCATAAGGCCCAAACGCTTGAAAAAGAACTTTCAGCAGCCAAACTCAACAAAGCTCTATGTGAGAAACACCTTCAGAATCACAAGGTCAACTTCCTTGAGTTGAAGTTGAAGCTCCCTTTCTGATTGTCATATGATTTCTTGTTTGTAGTTCCACTTTTTGTTCATCATGTTTTATGGACCTTTTAAGGCCCCATGTACAGGCAATCTTAATGCCCTATGGCCTTTATCTAAATCCTTTTGTTTACTATTAACTCTTCGACTTGCAAAATTTTTCTCTTAAACTTTGCTAACCGAGTAATTAAAGTATTCTGCCTCTTTTCTTGGAAATCATGAAAATAGCGCAGCTTTTAACAGCTTAGTGTTCCAACGGCACAAGTTTCTATTCCATAAAGGAATATTAATAGCGCAACCCTAGGGTCTATTCCCAAGGGTCATTTCACGTATTTCCATCGTTGACTGGCCAATCCCTACAAAGCCTTGCCTCTATAAAACCTTCTTCCCTCTTGGGATATTTTGCACCTACCACAGCAAGCATGAGTACTTCTTCAAAGAAAGCAATGACCAAGAAGGTGGCTGGGGAGACAAAGAAAGTTGAGGCAACAACTACTGCCCTCAATAACACTTCAACTGGAGCAACATCTCGCGCCAAGAAGAGAGAAACCAAGATGAAGGTCCCCAAGAAAGGACATTCCAAAGCACACAACTCTGATGATGAAGCTGACGAAGATTATGTTGCCTTCCTCAACTCTATTAATTGGAGGGACTATGAATGATCTTTCTCCTGGGTTTCATGTTATTGTAATTGTTGTTTTTTTTTTGTATGCCATTTTGGCCCCACATGGCCTATTTTGGCTTTTATAGTCTGAATGAAACTTACGTTTTAATATGAATTTCTTGTAAAATAGGCTTATATTTTTTCAAATATTTCCCATTTACCCTTAAGACTCATAGATCACCCTCCATCTCTTGAATCTCATAAGCATTATTACTAAACGCCTTAATAATTTGAAAAGGACCTTCCCACTTAGGAGACCACTTCCCTAAAGTTCTGGTCTTTCGGTCCATAGGTAAGATCACTTTCCACACTAGGTCTCCAGCTGAAAAGGTTTTAATCTTGACCTTTTTGTTATAAGACTTCTGCACCCTTTTCTTTTGCCTTTTCAGCAACTCTAATGCATGGAGTTTTTCTTCATCTAAGTCTACTAATTCATCAAGCATCATATTCCAATAAGATTCAAATGGAATCTCATGATGCCTTTGAATCCTTATTGACTGAAGATAAATTTCCACAGGCAGAACTGCATCATGACCAAAAGTCAGTCGAAATGGGGTAGTATTAGTTGCCTCTTTGGGGGACGTTCGACATGCCCAAAGTATTTGGTTCAATGTCCTGTGCCAATTTCTTGGCCTTTTTCCCACATGCTTTTTTATTAACCCAATAACTACTTTATTTGCTGCTTCGACTTGGCCATTGGCTTGAGCATAATAAGGTGTGGACGTTACAAGCTTGAATCCCATTTCTTTAGAAAGCTCTTGCATTTTTCGACCAGTGAAGACTGATCCTTGGTCTGTTGTAATTGTTTCTGGGATTCCAAACCTATAGATGATGTGCTTCTGGATAAATTCAATCACATCTTCTTGATCCACATTTGGTAATGGGATAGCTTCTACCCATTTGGTAAAATAATCAATACCCACCAAAATGTACTTATGATTTTTAGATGATGCTGGTCGAATCTCTCCGACCAAATCCAAAGCCCATCCTCTAAAAGGCCAAGGTTTCACTATAGAGTGTAATTCACTTGCAGGGACATGTTGAATGCCAGCGTGAACTTGACATTCCTGACAACCCTTAGCAAATTCCATACAATCTTTTAACATGGTAGGCCAATACATGCCTTGTCGAAACAACAACCATTTCATTTTATGGCCTACCTGATGTGCGCCACATGCCCCACTATGGACAGTCGAAAGGGCTAAGTATGCTTCTGCCTCGCTGAGGCACTTAAGCAATACTCCCTCAGGAGTCTTTTTGAATAATTCATTACCCAACAAGACATAACTTAAAGCTTGATACTTGATTTTCCTTTCTGTCGAAGCTATTGGATTTTTCAGGTAATCCATTATAGGTTTCCTCCAATCCTTGTCAGTTATACTATCAACTGCCAGAATTGCGAAATTGTCTTCATCAACATATCCAAGCTTAGTTTCTTCCAAATATGATGGGGCTAACCCTACTGACACCACCCTTCCTCTGACTTCGACTTCGATTGCATCTTGTAATTTGTCTTTTGAGACTTTATACCCTGATGCAATCTGAGCCAAGTCATTAGCTACCTGGTTTTCCAGTCTAGGGATGTGTCGAAAACTAACTACGTTGAACTTTTTCAACAGTCGATTCACAACTACAAAGTACATAATCAAGTTTTCTTTTATGCACTTGTACTCTTTGGTCACTTGTTTTATGACCAGTTCTGAATCTCCCATTATTTCGACATGAGTTGCCCCCAATTCCAACAATACTTCAAGTCCAGCAATTAAAGCTTCATATTCAGCTTCGTTGTTAGAACAACGGCCTTCGATTTTATACTTAAGTGTTGTTGGAATTTTATTAGGAGAAATAACAAGTATTCCTATGCCTGTCCCATCTTTGTGGCTCGACCCGTCGAAATATAGCTTCCAAGGTGTGTGCGTGTGTGTGGTCTAGTGGTGAAATGCTTGGGTTTTGAGAGTGTGATCCTCTCAAGGTCTCAGGTTCGAATCCTGCTGGGTACAAATTGCTTATTCAAAAAAAAATAGCTTCCAAGGTTCCACATCAAGATAGTTCAGGAGGGTCTCATTTATAGAATGGCCAGCTATAAAGTCTGCCACTATTTGTCCTTTAACAGCTTTTAAAGGCTTATAAGTTAAAGAATATTCAGTTAATGCTAATGCCCATTTTCCAATTCGACTATGCAAAATAGTTTTGGACAACATATGTTTAATAACGTCATAACGAGAAGAAACATAAACATCAACCGGTTTTATATAATGCTTCAATTTGGTACAAGAGTAATACAAACATAAACATAATTTTTCAATCATGCTATATCTAGTTTCTGCATCATTTAAAACTCTACTAAGGTAATAAACGGCTCTTTCGACACCATCATCATCCTCTTGAGCTAACATGCTCCCTAAAGTTCTATCTGACGCGGCTATGTACAATCTCATACACTTATTGCTACGAGGTGGTGAGAGAATAGGGGGTGACTCAGGTACTCTTTAATCTTGTCGAAGGGTTCCTATTGATCTTGCCCCCAGTCGAACCCATCCTTGCTAGCTCGAAGCAATGGTGAAAAGGCTTGCGTTTTCCCACTTAAGTTACATATAAATCTCCTCAAGAAAATTATTTTGCCCAAGAGAGACTGCAATTCCTTCTTTGTTGATGGCGTTTTTGCTTCCATAATGGCTTTGGTTTTATTCTGGTTAATTTTGATCCCCTTCTTGTGGACCACGAAGCCTAAGAAATCCCCTGCCTGCACACCAAAAGCACATTTGAGAGGATTCATTTTCAGACCATGCTTTCTCATCCTTTCAAAGGAATGTCGAAGATGGCTTATATGATCTTTTCCTGAAAAGGACTTAACAACAATATCATCAATATATATTTGCATAAAAGTCTCAATAAAATCATGAAAGACCGAATTCATTTCTCTCTGGTAAGTTTCCCCAACATTTTTTAGACCGAAAGGCATCACTACCCATTCATAAGTGCCTAATGCCCCTGGACATCGAAAAGCAGTTTTTGGGACATCTTCCTCAGCAATGAATATTTGGTTATAACCAGAATAACCATCCAACATGCTCAAGTATTCATGTCCTGCAGCAGAATCAATCAGCATTTCTGCCACACGCATAGAATATTCATCTTTAGGGGTTGCAGAATTTAGATCTCTAAAATCTATACAAACCCTTAAAGAACCATTCTTTTTAATGACTGGTACAATATTAGCTAGCCATTCGACATACCTAGCTGTACGGATGAACTTGCATCTAAGTAGCCTTTCAATTTCCTCTTTGATCTTGGAAAGGATTGTTGGGGCAAACCGTCTTGGATTTTGCTTGACTGGCTTTTTCCCATGTATGATTGGCAACTTATGTTCAACAAGCTCTCTCCTCAAACCAGGCATTTCATCATAGTCCCAAGCGAAGCAATCCTTGAATTCCTTCAATAGTTGAACCATTCCGACTTTGATTAGTGGGTCGAGACTAGCACTAATATAAGTAGGCCTTTTTACTCCCCCCTCACCCAAGTCAATTTCTTCCAAAGGATCCTGCGCCAGCATTTTAATATTATCTGACAGTGGATCCTTTTCAAAACCTAAAGGCTCATTATCATAAACAGCATCAAGCCTTTGGTTTTGGTCTTCAATTTGAGGCCCATAAGGTGGCTCAGGTTCAAAGTCCTTACCAGGGCCTACTTCATAAATTTGAGTTTTGGCTTCGACAGCCATGTGGTTGTGTGCAGCCTTTAAGGCCGCTTGTAACTTAGACTAGGCCACATAGGCCGAAATTCTTTGTAGTGCGTCGAATTCAGTCGTTGTTACTAAATTCACTTCCCCAACCTGTGGGGTCAGCCTCAGGCAGCCCATAGTATAGGACATTGCCTCTTCTCTTACGACTTCTCTGTCCCATCGAAACCCCTCTAGTGGGTGCAAGTGTAATGAGCAGAATGCATGGTCATCTGGGGTGAGATCAAATTCTGCTGGAGTACAAGGCACAATATGCGCCAAATTTTTGTCGAACTCAGCACCATCAACATGATTAACAGGCACCTTAAAGTAGCCTTGATCAGCTTCAATGTTTTCTACTATTCCATCAGGCCTCCAAATTGTTATTCGTTGGTGCATTGATGAAGGTACTGCCCCAATGCCATGGATCCATTCTTTTCCTAGCAAAAGGTTGTAGTTAGCTTTGCTTTCGACCACCATGAACAAGGTGGGTCTTGTCACTGTACCCACAGTCAAGTCAACCTGTAAGACACCTAGAGTGGTCTCAATCTTCCCTTCATAGTTAGAGAGGACCATGTTGTGGGGTTTAAGATTAGTGTCGAATTTACCAATTTTACTTAGCAGAAAATGTGGCATTAAATTGACAGTAGCCCCACAATCCACCAAGATCTTATTAACAGCCACATTCTCTACTTTCCCTGTAATATACAGAGGTTTCAAGTGTCCCTTCATGGCCTCAGTTGGTCACTCAAAGAAAGCATTCTATTCTTTAACACAGCCATTGTTCATTACATAATAGCACACAGGTTGGTGTGCTGCCATTTCTGCCTCAGCGTTGGCATCCAAGTTTTCCACTTCAGTCACCCTGTCATATTCCCTCGGCATTACTGACACTACGTTGACAATGATGTTTAAAGAAGCATCAGAGTCTGAATCAAAATTGTGGGTCGAAGCTTCGTCTTCAACTGTTTCGACCGCAAATTTCTCAGCTTCTTCCTTCTCGGAAGTAAACAGCTTTCAACCCACCAGCAGCTGGTTTGTTGTTCTCATGCCAATGCCTTTATTGCTAGGTGGCAGGACATTAGTGCTGGTCTCCGTCGAATCTTTAGCCTGAGCTTCCCTTAGAGTCTTCCTTCGTCTCTGTTCTCTCCTCCACTGGGACCTAGACATGGGATTTTTTCCTTTGTAATTATCATAAACGTAGGCAGCTTTGTTGGAGGACTTGAATTCTTTCCTATACTCAATTGAAGAACCTCTAGCCACATCGAAACTTTTCCATCTCTGCTTCCCTTTTCCTGCTGCTTCGACAGGTTTAACCCACCTTCCAGTTGGTACTTCACCGCTGGGCTTGAAAGTAGCTTGCTTGGCCCTTGGAATTTGTGGCCTTGGGCCATATTGTTTTTTAGTAGCTTTCCTTGGGTCGAAACGCCTTGGCTTTTGAGCAGCTCTCTTCTCACGTCCAGATTTTGCCTCTTTCCCCGCTTGGAGGCCATGAGCAGCTTCTTTGTCGAAGATAGCACTGCATCGAGGGCACAACATGACTTCAGAGTTCTTCCCCTGGCACCTGTGGAGAAAATCAACGATGGTTTCATCCTCTCTGGGATAAGCCAGTTTGTCGCAGTCCTCTTGTTCATCAATATCCATGGCCTGTCTGTCAGTAACTTCGACCATGTTTATGTTGACTTCATCTTTTAAACGCATTTTGGAAAAGTCAATATCAAGGCTTTCAGCAGTCTCGTCCATCTGTCTAAAATGATCAGCAATCTCTCTCGTCACCATCTGCAATTTTGGTGCTTCTACTTCAGCATGGGTCTCGACTGTAGTTTCAGTGTCGAACCTTTGAACTTCAGAAGAGGTGCTAAAGTAATGTTCAGCAGCCATACATATCAAATGCTCAAGCTGATAGCCATCCATTTCTTCAGCCTCTCTAATAAACACAACATCATTGGTAAGGTCCTCAGTAACCTCCACCACCATGGCATCTCTGCCAAGAGTTTCGTTGGTACTAACACTATCCGAACTGCTGTCAGATAATTCAACCAGTTCGACCATGTTGACCTCCTCAGGCTCTGCATAATTTGCTTCAGCTACTTCAAGGGGGTTGGTATCAATCTTCATCTGGGTCTTAGTCTTCTCCCCAAATTTGAGCCTTCCCTCATGAATAGCATTCTGCACCAAATCCCTGAAAAGAAAACATTGAGACGTCTTATGACCCAAGTAATTATGGTATTTACATAAACCTCTCTTTTTTCTTTGCTCTAAGGGTGGTATTTTAGCACCAGGAGGCACTAATATTTGACCATCCTTAACTAACAAATCAAAAATTTCGTCACATTTAGTGATGTCGAAAGTATATGTTTTCTTTGGGAACCTATCATTTTTTTCGGTTTCGACAGGGTTTTTTCCATTCGAAGGAACTAATAATTTACAAGAATAAGGAGGGGCCTTCTTAAGTTCAGCAAGGTCTATCTCATTTTCGTCGAACCTAACGGACTCATCATACAGTTCTTCAATGCCCTCCTGGTATTCGACATAAGCTACCTTCTTGTTTTTATTCACCCTAGCTTTCTCATCTTTGAGACGCTCTAGCTGTCGTACTCTGTCAGCCAACTGGGCCATATCCCTTAAATACTGGGTGTCCAGTTTTTTCCTGATAGAGCAATCAAGGCCACCAGCGGCCATTTCGACAAGCTCATGCTCAGGCACTTGTGTAAAGCATCTAGCCTTGAGTAGTCGAAACCTATTCAAGTAATCATCTATTGGCTCATTGAACTTTCGTTTCACACTTGCCAATTCTTTCAAACTAATTTTTGTCTTCTCCATGTAAAATTGCTCATGGAACAAACGTTCTAACTGGGTCCAATTACAAATCGAACCAGATGGTAACATAGTGAACCACTTGAACGCATTTTTAGTGAGGGAACTAGGGAAATACTTCACCCTCGGACTCTCATCATTCGCAATCTCACCAGCTTCGATCAGGTAGCGCGCCATATGTTCGACAGTAGATTCTGTAATATCTCCTGAGAACTTAGTAAACTTTGGTACTTTTGTCCTGGGAGGCAATTCAGCTTGAAGTATATAGTCTACTATAGGCGAAGTAAAGTTTGGCCTAGAAAAACCCATATTCAGGCCATTTTGAGCCATTATTCTTTCTACCGAGGCTGCCAAATTATTCTCTGCTGCTACATTGTTGCGTCGAACCTGATTTACCACACGATCAGCGTCTTGATTTCTGTTCACTAGCACCATCCTTGGTTCCTCCTCTTCAAGTATTGGCATTTGATTTCTAGGAGGCTCCTCCCTAGGTGGTTCGACCAACCCTGGATTCACTGGGTTCACTTATTGAGCATTCTCCCTCATCTCGACTCCTTGAGTTTGGCGTTGAACAGGAGCTGGCATTCCCATGAACTCTGTTATTCGTGCCACCTGGGTTGTCATCATTTGATTGGTTTGAGTAGTATTCTGGATCAATGGCTGGAAAATCTCTCCCGTCGTTTGAGACAAAGTATGTACCATTTGCATGTTGCTCTCATCCATCTGTTGCCTTAAATATGCTGCAGACTCATTTGTTAAGTTGGGCCCTTGAGCAGAATATCCCAAACCTATGGACTGGCTGTTTCGACCCATGTTAATTCTAGAACCTGACTCCTACAAAGGGGAAGATATCACATTTTCTGAATATACTGGGAGTGCAGTGCGCAGATTCTGCATCATTGCCGTTGGCATGCCATAGATTGGGTTCCTAGGCAAAGACTGTGAAAATCCTGGGGGAGGAAACTGCCTGTACGTCGAACCTCCTCCTGGCGGAGTCTGAGGATTTGTCATTGATGGGCCAATGTACTCCAAGACTGGCTGAGTGTAAGGCCTCACGTACGTCGCCCCTGGTCCCGCTGTCGAAAACGCTGGCTCTGTCACCATGGTTAACACTGTTGACCCTCCTGTCGAATAAACTGGAGTAGGTGCCACAATACTTCTTGGTAATTCTTGAGGATTGATGGTGTTGTTCTGAACACTTGAACTGCTTGGCTGAGTATTAGTACCAGCAGAACTGGGATTCAAATTTCCTTGGCCAGATGCCATTCTCCTCACGTTTCTTCTCTTTGGCCTATATTCATTTGAATTGGCTACCTTTCCACTTCTCAAGTGCATGAATAGTTTGCCACAATCTCGACCAATGAAACAAAAATACTTATGAAGGCAGTTATAAAACTTCCTTTTGACAGTTATTTAAAAGTTACAAACTTCCAAATCCACGTTTAGCACTGTCCCACTGGGCGTGCCAATTTGTTTACCTTGAAAATTGGTAAACAACCACTGATCTTCTAAAACAATAAAGTTCTAGTAACTTACAGGATCGATCAGATTGATCCTAGGACATGTGTTGTATGTGTATTTGGAATATTTCACGATTTGGTAAAGTAGGCCTTTCGACAATGCACATAATTAAAAAGGTGTTTGAAGTGTAAAGGAAAGCGATAAAGATCAAAGAAATAACTAAGTCGAACAATACATCAAAAGAGAGAAAAGGTTGAATGTAAAGGTTTGATAAAAACTGGAATTAAATACTGGAAAGGAATGCGTAAAGATCTTAAAGTGCAGAAAGGTAAATGCTTGAAAGTAAAGGCTTTTTAGATGTAAACTTCAAAGTAAAGACTTGGTAATGTAATTGACTGGAAAGGTAAAAGTTTGTAAAGAAAGATTTCAAAGTAAAGAATCTAAAGCAGAAACTTCAAAGTAAATTGCATTGCAATAAAGGATGATGGTGAATATAATCACGTACATTCTCACTTCACTTGTTTCTCGACACACTGGATACTTTGAGTGAATATAGAGTTACTTGTACAAATATGTTTTTTTCACACCTATTCTAACTCTAGGACTAACCTATTTATAATACTCTAACGTAACCACCATTTGACGGTTTTATCCTAGATTACGCCACTTGGCACTTTGCAAATTCAAATAGTAAAACTTCCCTCCACTATCTAGTTGTAACTGCAGCGCATTATCCATATCAGTTTCATCCTGTCGAATTGACTCTTTGAACTTAGAAATATTTGAAGTCTTGAAATCCTTGCATTCGACTCAGGCTTTCAGCAAACATGGTCGAAGACCTTCTAGTCGAAGCCTTTTTTTAGCTTATTATCTTAAAGAATACCTTCCCTTAAAGCCAAATTGTTTGAAATCATGTAGCGTCGAAATTAGGAGCTAACAGCATCAAAACTGATATTTTTCACTTCCATTGTGTAGAATATTCTCATAGCTTTCCATCGGTACCAAGAACACCTCGATCGGAAACACGGTTTGAAAGATATTAATTTTCAAAAATATTTTTCAAAACATAACAGTGGTAACCAGTTACTCAATATAGGGTAACCGGTTACTTCGAAACAGAGCCAAAATGAGAGTTAGAGACACTTTTGGGTAACCGATTACTCAATATGAGATAACCGGTTACTCTGCTCCTTTTCTGAGCAGAACACCAATTTTCAAAGGGTAACCGGTTACTTCCCAGAGGGTAACCAGTTACTCTGGGCGCAGAGTCAAAAATGCTTGTTTTAAATGGATGCTTTCCAATTCAATCTCATTCCAAACAAGTTCAAACATAATAACAAGTTTCAACAGATGATTCTATATACATATTGATTATTCCATGTAATTTATATCTCATTTTATCCGTTAGAAACATCGATTAACTCATTAAATCAAATTCCACCATTTTTACTCAAAGCTCTTAACCTAAGTTCTATACTTAGGGTTCTAACTAGAACTCACCAATGATCAAGATGATGAAGATGAAGAAGATGTTGGGATGCTTGATGAAGAAAAGATGATGATTCTTGATCTTGAGCTTTTAGGGTTTTGCTTCCTCTTCTTTCTCTCTTCTTCACCTTCTCTCTAACTTCTCTCTCTCAAATGTTACTATGTTTGGCAAAGGAGGAAAATGAAATGATATAGAGAAATATCATTAATTAGTAACACTACTAAATGTCCAAAAAGTCTTTATAGCTCCAATTAATAAAACCTTAGGGTCAGATAATATTAATTGGATCTGTTCTGAGTTCAACAGTTACTCTAGTTATCTTTGCAGATAATTTCTCAGAGTACACCGGAACTTAGTTGATCACAACTAATATTATCCAGAGCAAAATAAAAATACGGGGTATTTCACTTTCCTGATGAGCAGCTTTTATAGTTACATGGGGTAACTCCTTGGTTTGCTGATATTGTTAATTATCTTGTTGTTGGTGTTTTTCCTGCAAGTGCATCTAGGACACAAATTCACAAACTTAAGAGTGATGCCAAATATTATGTGTAGGATGATCCATATTTATGGAAATTTGGTATTGATCAGGTTGTTAGGAGGTGTGTCCCCGACTATCAGGTTGAATCTATTTTGATCTTTCTCATGCTTCTCAAGTAGGGGGACACTTTGGTCCTCAAAGGGCTGCAAGAAAAGTCCTAGACTCAGGTTTCTTTTGGCCCACTATTTTTAAATATGCTTATGAGACTTACCGCACTTGTAGTGTCAGATAACAGGTACATCCATAACTCGTAAGAGTGAAATGCCTGAGCAACCTATGCTTTTGTGTAAGGTATTTGATGTATGGGGAATTGACATTATGGAGTGTGTTCCTCTGTAATTTCACTACTATAAGCTTTGGCAGATGAAGATGGTTTGTTAAAATTTGGATGTGCATGTTTCTAATAACAATACTCAACTGTATGGTCATGTTTATTATAGTGACTGTATAATCTGAAACTAATTTTACTACTAAATCCATTTTTACAGCCTTTAACACACTAATGTGTTCTTTTAGCATCATAAGAAATTATAAGAATGTTGGATTCATCAGAGGGATTAGATGGAACATTGTAGCTTTCTTGTTGATCAACTAAGGAGTAAACTTTTTTAATGGAAGGTAACGAATTTATCATCAAATTTTGAGTCTTTACAATATAAAATTTGTCATTTAAACCAATCAATAATTGTATCACTTTGTTCTCTAGAATGAAGTTTCTTGATGGTTTCATTACTTTACGTCTGCAAGGGTGAGGACGGGTGCAAGTAGGAATAGGCCTATGTGATGTTAACTCATCCCAAATTGATTTCATCTTAACAAAGTATTCTAAGATAGTTCTTGAAGCTTGTTTGAGAGATTTGATCTGAGGCCAACATTTTAAAACTCATACTCTATCAATTTTTGAAAATGTTTCTTTTTAATCTTCCCAAACATCGATGGAGTGCTCATGGAAGACAATGGCTTGAGTAATGGATTCAAAAACTGAATTAATCAACCAAGTGATTACACCTTTTACCAGATCCCTAATTTAATTCTTCCCAAACAGGAATTGATATGGATCCATCAATGATTAAATTTTTATTCTTCATACCTAATGCTCGATGCATTTTTCAACTTCATGTTGGATTGGTCTACTCATTGAGTTTTTCTATCACTGTCAAATATTTGGGTCATCACTAGCATGAACATAAAATATGGAATCTAGTTGCGGATGAATTGACTGTAGGGTTTCATGAGGCACCATTGATGGGGAAAAATGCTGAGAAGAAGAACAAAATGAAAAAAATAGTTGCAAATTAAAAAAAATGATATTGCAGAAAGAAAAAGTTTAAAGATGAAGAGAATATAGCAGCAGAAAAATAAGTTAAAACAAACTTATAAGATAGCTAAGATCGAAAAAAATGGAGAAACTCTAAAAAAAATGCTATGGTACCATATTATATTCATGATAAATACATCTTACATTTATAGCGTCAATGCGTTGTGTGATAACTAAAAAGATACTGCCAAGTAGGAGATAATTTACACTCTAACTAACTCTTAATAACGTTAAACAAGTTAGTAACCACCTAACTAACCAGAGAGTGATGAGAAACTAACAATGTAAGTAACTTATATCATTATCATGCAAAAGGAGAAAATTAGGTTTTATTTCTGTTTTTTCTTCTTTCTTTACCTGCATTTTCATAGAAAGCCAACACAGACTTATAAAGCTGGTAATTTGTAATTGTATTTTGTCTTTCATGTCAGAAATTATAGGCATAGTATCATATATATCACGATAAGTGACATCGTTTTAAAAACCGGTTCGTTAACGCAAAAACAACCGTGACAAAACAATATCACAAGTCACCGATACAGATATTGTTATTCATCGTTTTTATGATAAAGAACAAATTGTGGTTTATTCACACCACATTAATTGCAATCATTTTCGCAACCTTTATACCGACCGAAATCGCAAAAATCCTTACGCAATCGCAACTGAGACCGCAACCATTATTTAATAAGTTGAAAAGAAAATATATTATGACTCTACAATTCTATAGATCAATTTCTACAATTATAAAAGAAAATATTCAATTTAAAAAAACAATAAAAATAAAATTCACTGTAAAGGAACTGACGTGTCAAAATAAAGGCGGTCAAAACTGCCATTTTTCTATTAACACTACATCAGTTTATAAAACTGTCATATTTTAATGTAAATAGTGGCGGTTTTATTAAACGCAATTTTAAAACCGTCATATTTCATACAAATTTTTGCGGTCTTTAAATTTTTGCCCAGACTTCAAAAAAATTCTGGCTCCACCACTGATGAGAGACTATGTTGTAGACTGTTCATTTTAATGTCAATCTTTTAAACATTTCTCTTGCTGCAATTGAAAGTTGGTGTATATTATTAGTATATATTTATAACTATGTCAATGTTAATCAATTGAAGAATCAATTCAAACTTTACAAATGATGATTTGGTAGGCATGTGATGTGAAACCAGACGGGACCCGTGCGATATCACGGATTTCTTACTAGTTCATCTTAAAAAGAAAAAACATTAACTCTCGTATAATATACTAGCAACCATAATGCATATTTCACCATGTTTTGTCACTCCTCAATTTGTATAAGATCGTCTATTATAATATATTAATTTTAAAATGTATAATTTTTTATTGACAACTCATTCTATTATAATATATTAATTTTGAGATGAACAATCTTTAATTGACAATACATTCTTTTATATGTCACATAATCTAATTTTAGCCACATCAAATAATTTATGATGTGCCGTCTTTAAAAAAAAGGTTAAATAGTGTTTACCCCCCTGCCATATAGGCGTGTTTTGGTTTACCCCCCTTAAGAAAAAAAAATTTATTCCCCCCTCAACTTTCCCAGATTCCATTTACAAACACCCTGATACACCCATGGGTCAAAGATTCTGTTGACTGGGCACTTGGTCTTGCTGACTGGGCCGTTTGTTGACTGCCACGGGTGATTCATAATTAGGTTAAAGTAGCACCATCTTCTTCTTCGTTAAAGTAGCACCATCTTCTTCTTCTTCTTCATACGTGACAGCACCATCTTCTTCTTCTTCTTCGTTCCTGAAAGTTGCTCTTCTCCTTCTTTGTTGTTCATCTGGAAAAACCCTAAACCTAAATGGATAGAAGTCAAAGCGTTGATAGCAGCAATTCTTGTGAAAATCCAACCGGTCCTTTGTGTGGCTGTCGTCGTCCGATGAAGATGTTGGTGGCAAAGACCATACAAAACCGCAATAGGAGGTTTTGGAAATGTCGAAACACAGGGGTGAGTGGAATTCCTCGAAACACTGTTTGTTCTCCTTTTTGGATAATGCTTCATTAATGTTGTTGGTTTTTGCATATGGGTGGTAGCTGCGAGCTTTTTATTTGGGATGATGAAATAGACAACTCCATGAATGGCTTGTCAAATAATGGTAGCTGTTACAAAAACTGTGATGTGGTACATTTGAAGTTGGATATGACTGCAAATAAGCTTCAAAAAGCCAAGTTGAAGATAGCTGTTTTGAAGAGGAAAAATTGGCAACTGAAATTGGCCATTTGGGTGTCTTTGATTATGTTCGCAGTAGTTTACAAGGCCATGTATTTGTAGTTGTCCTGTATTGGTCTGATTTTATGCTATTGTACTGTCATTAGTATGTGCTATATAGGATTTTAGTTGTTTGAATCAGAGTATGAATTGGTTGCAGCCATGTACTAAGAAGTTTATGTAATGAATTCTTGAGTTAAATTAGTAAAGCTTCATTTTTAAAGTCATTCAGCACAATGTGTACAAATTGTTTTCTCAAAACTTTGGATTTCATGTCTTTCAAAATAGGCCATAACAAAATGGCATTGTCAATACAAAAAGGCACTAGCCATAACAAAATAATGTTGTCATTACATAAAGGCCATAACAAAGTGGCATTGTCCTAACTTAAAGGTTCCAAGATAACTAATAACTAAGTCCTAGATTGCAACCATCAAAACAGCCCTGAAACTATTTCCTCATTTTCTTCTTGGCTCTAGAAGAACCACCTTCTTCTTGTGTTAAAACCCCTCCCTCTTGTTCTGGTACACAGATAGGCTGGTTAGAATTTGAACCAGGTCCTATGATTGGTTTCTGAAACCACTTCAGCTTGATTCTTTCACTTGACCTCTTCTTGATTGACATGATCTCTTTCCCCTTCTTCTTAACTTTACCCTTGGCAGCAGGTGCATTTCCTTGAATCACCTCACTTTGACTTGCAGCAGGTGGCTGTGTCTGAGTTGCATCAGGTATGCTTGAAATAAGCTCATCAGAAATGTCACCAAAATAGTCACCTGGTTTATCTACAGCACCTGCATCTGTTTCATTTTCTGGTACAGTGGGAGCATCACCTGGAGCATTATCTGGTACAGTGGGAGCATCATTTTGCTCTGTTGCAGCATTAGATGCCTTGACCTTTTTCTGCAAAACAAGACATATACCATATCAGACATATACCATACCAAGACATATACCAAGACAGATACCATATCAGACAGCATGACATACCTTTCTTTTCAACCCTTTTGGGTCTTGTGTTGGGCTCTTACATGTTTGAACATTGTGACCAAACTTGTCACACCTTGTACACCTGTAGGACACACCAGGCAACCTCCTCCTAGCACCATCTTCACCACTCTCTCTAATCCTCGACTTTTTAGGCCTACCTGGTCCTTTCTTGTATTTAGGTGGTAACAGTTCCTCATCCTGAACTTCTGGCCACATTTCCTGGCCATTAATTGGACTGAAAGCAAAACCATAACACATTGCATACTTCTCTCTTGAATAACACTCATCCACAAATTCCTCTGGATTTTGTTGCCTAAACCCAAGAGCTGCTATAGCATGCCTACATGGAATCCCAACCAACTCCCAGAAATTACGAGTACAAGATTTTTTAGCAATGTCTACTATGAACTCCTGAGTGTTGAAAGAATGGGTGACTTGAAATTTCTCATCCATTGCCCAAGTGGGCAGCCAATGGCCACTCAATACAACCTTATTATCAAGTCTCTTCCTAGGAATAGGCATAACTTTATGGGGCCACTTGTCTAGTTTTAGGGTAGATGTGGAGCACCTATTCATTAGATACTTTCTTATCCACTCACACATAGACAAAATAGGCTTGTCCCTAGCAGCTAAGATTGTGGCATTAAAGGATTCAGCTATATTGTTCATAAGAACATCACATTTAGGGTAGAAAGAGAAAGCATGTTTACACCAACTTTTTGGAGGAATTCCCATTAACCAAGCCCATGCTTTAGGGTCAACTTGTTTCAGCTCAGTCATCTTTTGCAACCACCCTTGGTAGTAAGTTGATTTTGCAGCCCCCATCATCAGATCTCTAATTAAACTTCCACCACCAAATTTTTTTTTGAAATTTGAATAAAGATGCCTTAGACATAACCTATGTTCAATTGTTTCAAACATTTCCTCAAAACAGCTACCAAGCCCTGCATCATGAATACATATCAGTAAACATAAACATGTTACTAGGATTAAAAAAAAACTGACAGATAAACTTACCTTCTGTTGATCAGAGATAAAAACATATCTCTTGTCTTGTCCAATATCTGCCATTAACAACTCAAGAAACCACCTCCAGCTGTCCTTTGTTTCTGTCTCAACAACTCCAAAGGCCAATGGAAAGTATTGATCATTAGGATCCCTTCCCACAGCAATCAATAACTGACCTCCATACTTTGTTTTTAGATGACAGCCATCCACTCCCACAAAAGGTCTACAACCATTAATGAACCCCTTTTTACAACCATCAAAGCAGAAATAGAAAGCACCAAACCTTGGTTGAATGGAAGCACTTGGTCTCTCCACTATGATACTTAGAGTGTTGCCAGGATTCACTCTATGTAACTCAGCCGCATATCTTCTCAAATTTGCATACTGTTTGTCAGCATCTCCCTCTAAGATCTTCTTTGCTATGAGTTTAGCCTTCCATGCCCTCCCCACAGTGATTCCCACAGAATAGTTTTGTCGCATATCCTAAATAATGTCACAGATCCTAACATTTTCTGATGTTTGCATCTTCTTCAATACAGCCTTAGCCACCCACCTAGAGTTGGCAGATTTGTTATCCAAAACCCTAGCACATGTATGTTTGTCCACTATGGTTTTAATAGCAAATGTGTGCTTGTGGCCCACTTTAGAGCAAAGTACCAAAAAACCACACATGGCCCTACACTCAACCCTAACTCTGTATGACTCATTTTTAATGAAAGCTATTTCCCTCCCATTTAATACGGACCACTCACGTATTGCTTCTCTAAAATCATAAAGGGTATTAAATTCCATACCCCACTCAAATTTAAAATTCTTATTCAAGTGCTCCTTCCTAAACTTTTCAAACCTTGGCCCTTTCTCACCATCACTTATATCAGGATCAGAGCTATCAAGCTCATCACTCACATACTCATCATCCTCCTCCCATTTCTTCTTATTGGAGCCACTAATAAATCCACCAATTGAGGGTGATGCATTAATAGGTACAGTGACATCAATACCTTCAAAGCCATCAAGATTTGCAGTTGCTCGTTCATCCTCACTATCATCTAGTCTTTCGACTGCCTCTTCATCACAAACCTCCAGTTCGACAATCTCATTGACACACCTATGAGACCTTACTGAGTCGCTTATATCAACTACATCATGCTCAACAAACATTTCCCCTTCTACTTGGGTTGCACAAGCATATGCTGCAAAATCGTAGCAGTCATCATCATTCTTAAGCTGGAAAAAGTTTTCATCAATTTCAATAATCTTTGTCCATGTTCTATAACTCCCTAAAACATAACCCCACCCGGTCACCAAACTATGAACACAATCCATTCTCCATTTATCAATTTCTAACCCAGACACTAATGTGGATACATCTCCCCTATAAATGGTAACCCCATCACTTAACTTTACAAATTCACCTCCATGGTGATATACAGCTTTGAAAACTTGCATGTTCTGAAAATCAAAACAAACGAACTAAATACCCTAACAAAACCATAAGATATCAGAAACGACATTGGAAGGTTTGAAAAAATACGAACCTTGTCAGCTTGAGCATGAGAAACACCATCGCCTTCCTTGTGCTTCTCAGGTTCCACACATTGGTTGACGACGGTGGCTTCAGTCGGTTCACGGGTTTTCTTTGATTGCTTCCCTTGTTTCTGTTGCTTACGGCTCTTCTTCTTCATCGGCTCTTCGTCTTCCTTCCTTCCTAATTCTGGGACTGAGTAAACCCTAATTATTCTAGGGGGTAGAAACAGAAATTATTTTTGAAAAGTCTTTTCATATTAATATAATTTACTTATCACACGTGGCAGTCAACCAAGTGCCCAGTCAGCAGAATCTTTAACCCATGGGTGTATCAGGGTGTTTGTAAATGGAATCTGGGAAAGTTGAGGGGGGAATAAAAAAAATTTCTTAAGGGGGGGGGTAAACCAAAACATGCCTATATGGCAGGGGGGTAAACACTATTTAACCCAAAAAAAAACAACATGACTTTCTTATATTTTCGTTCTTCTTTTCTTTGGTTCCTTCTCTTTTCCATTTTTTGAGCTTTATATAATATAAGAGCATTTTTTAATACACCACCCAAGTTTCTTAGGCACCACGTGAAATTTCTTTTTTGCCCCCAGTTTTCGGATGTGCACATCCGGACGCACTAATTTTTTAAAAAACGTTGATGTGTTCCGGATATGCATATCCGAAAACATTTCTGATGTGCACTTCCGGAAGGATTTCTTATTAATTCGCGCCAGACCTTCTTCCTACCCCGCATTCTTCACTTTTTCATTTTTCAAACTCTCTCAAATTCTCAAATTTTCAATCCCACAAATCTCGATTTTTTTCACTCGAGTTCGGCGCAGAGCAACTTCTACAACGATCAAGACACTCCAAATCCTCCGTATCTCATTTTAATCAGTAAGTTTTCAAATTTTAGAGTTTCGGAGTTATTTTCGAGTAATCGATTTAGAGTAGACATTTAGATGTAGAAATTGTTAGGTTGTATGAATAACATAGGTTAGAGACAATGTAGGTCTTGTTTTCTGCTTCAAACGGATGATCAAGGCATTAAAATGCCCTTTTGCATGGTATAGTAGCCATGGCTGCCATTTTGAAATTCAAAATACGTACCGGATTTGCAGATCCAGAAAGATTGTAACGTTAAATATTCTGAGTGCTTCCGGATGTGCACATCCGGAAATACCCAAGGTTAAAAATTTTGTGTCCTTGCGGATGTGCACATCTAGAAGACACCCAACGTTAAATATTTTGCATATTTTCGGATGTGCACATCCGAAAGACACTTGGTTTTTTTTTTTTAGTTTGTTTGTTTGTTTTTGTTTAATTATTTTTAAGAAATTCTAATTTATTTATTATGCTTTGCAGATTAGATAGTTGGCAGAGACGATTGTATCATACATGGACGGACAGCTCAGCACACATCTGTCCGACGTGAGCGGATGTAGCCTACAGCCGAGGCTTCCGGCGCAGAGGGAGTTGGGGTAACCCCTACAGCCGAGGGACATCCTACACCACAACCATCCACATCACAGGTTCAGGCCACTTCCATATCACAGGTACAGGCCACTCCCCCTTCAGCTGTCGATTCTACATCTCGGAAGTGTCGCGTTTCTACTCGCAGTTCATCAGAGTCCCAGCCCGCATGCAGGCGTCGTCGGGAGACTCCAGCTCCATCAGCTGCTCCTACTCGTTCCCCTGTTCCAGTTCCTGTTCCAGAAGGTGATCAACCAGCACATGAGGGTGTTGACGCTGATGAGGATTTCGATGAGCTGGGCGGTTACTCCGGGAGACCGTCTGATATGTCCCTACTCGTGGGGTACTCTGAACATACTGCTAGATATGTCTGGCTAGGAGAGGTAACCTTTCTCAGTTTATTTATAGAATTGTTTACGTTGAAAATATTTTCATTTGTAACATTGTTTTATTTGGAAATTTTCAGGAGAAGGATTCCCAGAAGTTCTATAACCATGGGGGCAAAGTTATAGACATGCTTGAGATGCTGCCAGGGGATCAGTGGTTCACGTCTGCACTTGCTACCTCTGGTCTTGGAGGCCTGTATAGGATTGGGTATTCCCAGATCCTGTACGGTATGCTGATGGCCTTTGTTGAGAGATGGCACCCTGAGACATCCTCATTCCATCTACCGTACGGCGATATCACGATGACACTCGATGACATCTCGTACCTTTTACATCTACCGATCACGGGTACCCTTCTCCGTCACGGTAGGATGTCGAAGGTGGACGCAATGGAGATGCTGATTGCAAAGCTTGGGGCTAGCCCAGATGAGGCACCTGCGGAGGTGGCCCAGTTGAGGGGCGCACACGTCCGGTTCTCCTTTCTGATACGCAGATTTTGTGAGGAGCTTGATGAGGCACGACAGGCAACAGGGGATGCAGCTGAGGTGGAGATCCACAGGCAGCGTGCCCTGAGATGCTACTACTTGTTTTTTCTCGGCACGCAAGTGTTTGTGGACACCAGCGCCTATTATGTTGGTGTCGTCTACCTTAGGTACCTTTTGGATCAGACAGAGATCCATACGTATAACTAGGGGGTGGCTGCGCTGGCATACACCTATGCTAGGCTCTCCGATGGTTGCCTCTGGGCATCCAAGACTGTGGCAGGCAGTTGTACACTATACGTGGTAACAATTTAATATTCTAAGTGATTTTTTCATTTTTTTTCTTTCTATATTCATTATAATGTTTGACACTCATGTTATGTTTTCCATTTCAAGCGTGGATTTTACAGCACTTTCCCAACATTACTGGTTGGGGGAGTGTCGACGGGTACACTGAGGATATGCCACATGCTGCTGCATTTCTCCTGCTCAGAGGGAACCAGGCACCCAACCCCTACAGAGTGTATCTTGGTCGGATGGCTGCTGAGGACGTTTTGTATCACCCCTATACCGATCACCGTGTGACGTGCCCGTTCGATGAGGTTTCGCTGTTCTCAGGATGGTTGGCATGCAGTTCGACCATTACTGCTCGATACCTGCCGGAGCGCGTCTTGCGTCAGTTTGGTTACACGTAGACGATCCCCAGGATGCCTCATGAGTCTGCTTCTCTAGGCTTGACCCGCAGGCAGATAGATGAGATATATGCTGACTTCCAGTCCCACTTGGTACCGGAAGAGGCTCGGCCGACCAGAGCGGAGAGAGACTAGAGCGTTGTTGCCGGGTACATCGTATGGTTCTACACCGTCTCACACCCATGCATGGTGCCCACTGCTGAGGGATAGCCACCCAGACCTGCTCATCAGGAGATATTAGAGGAGCGGCAGTCTCGGCTAGACCATACTCAAGATGTCCTACCTCGTTGTCATCAGATAGAGCAGATAGCGCGGCAGGCCATTGCGGACGGTCACCTCCCTGAGGGCTCTAGTGTCAGACTTGCCATGGATAGGATTATTGAGATTGCTCGGGGGGCACTTCAGTACCGCAGACATCGAGCCAGGATTGCGGGTAGGGGCAGGGGTGCCAGGAGAGATCTTTTGCCATACGCAGCAGTTTTTTGTTTGATGTATTCTATTTATATTACATGTATGTACTATATTTTGACAGAGGTTTATTATGTATATATATCATTTTATTTTATATATGGATGTTGTCGAATGTATATTAAGTTGCGACGATGTATTAACATATGCGACCAACCAACAAAACTGATTTTTTTAAAAAAAATAAAGTTCTGTTGTTTTCCGGATCTGCTGATCAGGATTGTTTCTAGATGTGCACTTCCAGAACGCATCAGCGTTTTTTAAAAAATGGCTGCGTCCGGATGTGCACATCCGGGATCAGGGGGCAAAACCGGAAATTCAGGTGGTGCCTAAAAAACATGGGTGGTGTGATAAGAAATTCCCTAATATAACTACCATAATGCGTAGCTCTCCATATTTTATCATTTCACAACTTGTATGACATTAATACCGTATTGCAATCAACAATTTTGATTTCTTACTCTTTTCCTCCTTTTGAGTTTTGTGCCTAAATTGTATTTGCAATACATTGGTGAATAATGCACTTCATTTTCTGCTAAAAAGGCATTTTAATGTCCACTAAACTATATCATTATCCTATTTGTGTCCTCTACTCTTTGATTTTGAGAGTTTAATATTAACGTAGGTGTTCTGGACTGGGTCGGGGTCTGCTCCTCAATCGAGCAGGCCCAACCCACACGTCCTGGGGTGGCCCAACAAAGGCCTCTTATCACAACCAACGTCGAGCACAGGCCTACCTCAACTATGTCGGGCACACGCGGCATAGAGCATCGGGTAGAGGCGTTAAGTCTCTCCGAGCTCGCCCCTCCTCGACACGCAAGGAGTCATCTCCTTCTGCACATAAGTCCTCCCCGCGAGGACACGTCTCTCCCCGACACGCAAGACTCATCCCCGCGAGGACACGTTCTCATGTAACTACCCACTCCCGATGGAATCGGTCTTCCCTAATTCCGAAGATTTAGGAGCGGTTACCCCAGGGCGAAGACCACGTGCTGGTCTTCACTGCGCCACGTAAGCCCTGGCAGTTGCTTGGATTGGGCCTGGCAATCTAGCCCAATGCTAGTGACCGTTGGCCCCGCGCTGGGGGCTCTCTATAAATACCCTCTCACTTGAGAGGGCCAGGTTACACACACTTTCTTACTCTAACCTTGTACTTGCTTTTACTTGTGACCCTTGTCTTACTTGAGCGTCGGAATACCTTGCAGGTACACCCCCCCCCCCCTCGCCCCCCGCCGTCTTTCAACCTCACCGGAGCTGAAGTCCAGACGACGTTGTTGGCCATCAGATACTGTCTGATCCAGGTACGATCAGTAGGTTTGTAGAAATCATGGAGAACCAATTAAGTATTGTTTATTAGTAGAACATAAAATTTAAAACCTCTTTCAATTATGTCTTTTTCTTGCACTATTAATGTTTTTAAGTAACTAACACATTTGGATTGTGGGCTTGAACAACATCAATATTTTCGCATGAAAAGATAGTCATGTTTTTCAATCTCTTTCCTTTCTATTTTCTTTTATTTTGTCAGTTTTTTATTTTATTCTGATTTATGATTTTCAATTTTTAACATCTTCACATACTAAAAATTAAATTAATTATATATTAGATCTTTTATTTTAGGGTACAAACCCCCCTGCAATGTTAGCGAGTTTTCAATTTAGCCCCTGTAAAATTTTTTTTTTAAACACCCCCTCATAATATCCAGATTCCCTCACTTAGGCCCCTGATTGCCACATTGCAACAAAGATTCTTTCCTATTGCTTGCGTGGCAGTCCACGTGGCATTTTTAATATTTTTTTATTCTTTTTTATTTTTTTATTTTTTTATTTTTATATTTTTTTCGTTTTTATTGATTGCACTTCTATTTATATTAATTTTTATTAATATTTTTTAAATTTTTGTTTTGATTTTAAATTAAGAAATATATTATACAAAATATATATTAAATACATTGGGCTTATAGTCTATATACATAGAGCCCATTTTCAATTCTATTAGGTTGGTGTGTGTTTGATATATAAACACTAATATTATTATTAAAAAGATCAATGTGGGACTTCACTTGGTTAAAATTTGAACACTATGCTTGGGAGCATCACCAACTTCCTTCAACCACGTTGTTGCCATGCCTTATCCATACAAACACACTTGCCATACACATACATATACATAGACCCACAAACCAAAACACATAATTCACTATCTAACAGCAACACTAATGCAAGTCCACAAATGTTTCACAAACTAAGCACACACATTCACTTCATTAACACGAAATGCAACTGCACCTGAACCAAAAAACTCCCACAAAACCAAAGAAAAACCTTGCTGCAGTAGCAGTTTCCAACCCAATACAAGTTTCAGTAGAATTTCACAAACTAATACTAACTCCTAACATTTTCTAAGAGTAACAAAATTCAACTTTCCAATAGCTAACATGCCATTCCAATCTCATAGCAGCGTGCATAAAACTCACATTCAAAACCAAGCATATCACATACAACTCATAGTCAAAGCTAAGCATCTCAAATAAACCAAAAAATTTCAATTACACTCTCCCAAGTAAAATAAAAGAAAACAAGCAGTGCATTTCAAATGTTTGGCATACTCAAATTGCATTCAGGATTCAATTTCCTTCACACTTCCAAATTCACTTCACATTTCAAAATCATGTAATCAACTAACGTCAGAACTATTCACATTACTAATTTCTTAATCCAAATCGATTTCCAGCTAACAGCTTCCCTAACAGAAATGCAATTCCATTCATGATCATACAAGCTAACTTCACACTTCAAAGGTCACAACTAACCTAAAGACTAGCTTTGCACTAATTTCAAAGCTAACCAATCTCTAACTGTCTCCAAGCTAACATAACATATTTTTACTTCTAACTAACAAAACAAACATCAACTAACTTCTTACCAATTATTAACCACCCTAATTGTCACTAACTGTCGTAACAGAAAGTTCAAAAAGCAGTTAGCACCTTAACAAATCCCTAACTAATAGAAAATTCAGTTAACTATAACATTCAACTAACTTTCACTAACTATAACACACGTTCAACAAGAATACAAGCAAGAACAGCAATGATTCACACACACTCACCACACTGCAGAACCTTCCGCACTGCATATACCGAACCTAAAGCGAGAATCATGTATCTACAAACAAATATCAACAACACAATAACAGTCCCAAATCACAGTGAAGAAGGAAAATGTTGAGTATTTAACAATGGCAGAGGCATTGAGATCCTACTTGGAAGGAAGAGGATTATGAGAAGGTGAAAAGAGGAAGAAGAGAAATGATGAGATGATAGAAGAATGGTTAGTCCTACATCGGTTGGGAAACAAATATTTTAGGGGTTTATATAACTCAACTCAATAGTACAAACATAAAACATGTTAAGTTAATAATGGGCTTGTGAATGTTTGAGAAGACCCAATTATAATATTTTGATACTTTAAAAAAATAATTCATAAAAAATATTAATTAATTAAAATAATTTAAGAAAAGAAAACGTACAAAAAAACATTAAAAAATTTATTATTTAAAAAATAAAATAAATTAAATTAAAAAATAAAGAAAGTCTATGTGGCATTTAAAAATAAAATAAAAAATAAAATAAAAACCTAGTTGAACAGCCAAGTCACTAAAAATTTGAATCTTTTCTGCACAGGGGGGTATCCGAGGGAATCTGGAAATTGAGAGGTGGGTTTTAAAAAAAAAACTTTACCAAGGGCTAAAATGAGAACTCACTAACATTGCAGGGGGTGTTGTATATTTAACCCTTTATTTTATTCCACAATATTACTTTGGTTTCCTAAATCATGTACGTGTATAGGTGGTCAACAAAAGATCTTATTAATTTAATTTTAATCATTAAATCTATTTATAAAAAAAGGCTTTTGAACTAACAACTATTTTCTCTTTTTTTCTCTCTTTTTCATCCATATTATTGTTTGTTTTTATATACATAAATATCATACTACTATTATTCTAAGGTAATGTTAACTTGTGCTTAAAGTACATGCTAGCAAATCTATAAATAAAATGCTTGTATTGAAGGTTCAAAATTTGTGATTGATCAAATTATATATTGATTTGGTTAAAATTTTATAATTTATTTATTTATTAACTTTTTCAACACAAATATTTTATTTATAGCTTCTTGACATGTGCACTTCCAGCACAAGTTAGTATTATTTTTATTTTAAATAAAAAAATTCACCATATATCTTTGCGGTTGGAAAATTAAATTTAAAAATAAGTTTTATATTTTTCTCTGATATAATTGCACTTTAATTAGTATTATATTCATTTATTCTTTTTACTAATATGCATTTAAAATTATTTATTTTCTTTATTTTAATAAAATATATAGCATAACTGTCATTTAAAATATGAACAGTTTCTTAATTATAATTTATTCCATATCTAGTATTTTATGATAATTAAAACATGATTAATAATTATTAAATAATAATACAAAAAGTAATTAAATATGTAATAAAAAAATTATTTTCATAATTTTTTTTTTGGAATAAATAAAGAATTATATTACCAAAAAACAATGGGAGTACAAAGCCGATCCGAGGATCCAAGCATCCAGACGACAAAATAGATCAACGACAACAAACATTAATCTCTACTACACAGCCTTCCTAACTTCTCATTGTTTTCAGTTCTAATCAAGATCTTCTCTATGATATCATTACTACAAAGACACTTCTTTTTCCTCTTCTGAAAAATAATCTGGTTCCTTATATTCCAGATCGCATACACAGTTTCAGTAAAAGTGAGTTTTAGAAGTTTCTTCCTACAACCTTTACCGCTTGTCATTCTACAAATGGTCTTAAGCTCCAAACCTCATCCTTTTGGAATATGATATGCATTAATCCAGGTTAAGATTTGTACCCAAACTTTTTTGGTCACCTCACAATCAAAAAAGATATGATCACAACTCTCCGGTAGCCCGCAGTATACACATTCGTGGTTATTCCAAATTTAAGCAAGCGGTTTTTTGTGGGGAGTATATCCTGGCATGCCATCCAAAGAGTAAAAATCGCTCTAGGTCTAGCAAGATTCCCGTAAAAGAGATTTTTCCAATCTACTTTCGGTTTGGTCCCTTTAAACATCTGATATACCCTCTTGGTCACATATCTTCCGTTCACCTTGAGCTTTTCCCAGACACTAGAATTCATCAGGATATCTCTATATTTGAATATTGCCTTGATAATCCAGGAACAATGAGGTTTCGGAATGAAATTTTCAGCATCGTCATTTTTCAAATAATACGTATGGATCCAGTTAATCTACATTCTGTCCTTCTTTGCATAAACATTCCACAGTAATTTCACTATGGTGGCCTTGTTCCAATCTCTAAGATAGATGACATTTAGACCACCTGCGAAAATAGGGTCACTGATGTGCTCCCAAGAAACGGGAGCTCTTCGCGTTATCGTATCCTTCCCCGACCAGACAAAACTTCTACAAATGCTATCAATATGAGAAATTATCTTTTTTGGCAACGGGAAAATCTGCATCCAATAATTAGCAATTGAAAAAATCACACTTTTCACAAGTTGAACCCTTCCTGCATAAGATAAGAGTTTGGTACTCCAATGCCTTAATCTCACCATCATTCTCTCAATTAGAGGTTGGCAATCATTTATCGTCAATTTTTTGCTGGCTAGGGGAACTCCAAGGTACTTAAACAGAAAACTTCCTATTGCAAAACCAGTTATTTGTTGAATGATCTTTCTGGATTCTTCGTCAACCCCTCCAAAGTATATCTTGCTCTTTGGGATGCTAATAGTTAGACCAGTAGCCTCAGAGAATTCTTTCACCTTTTCCATGATCAGGCGCATAGATTCATTATCACCTCTCACAAACAGCAATATATCATCCGCAAAACAAAGATTTATAATTTTCAAGCGATCACATTTAGGGTGATAATTGAAGTTCGGATTCGCATATAACCCTTGAAGAACCCGATTGAGATATTCCATAACAAGGACAAAGAGGAGGGGGGAGATAGGATCTCCTTGTCTAAGTCCTCTCTTAGCACGAAGGATATTCGAGGGAATCCTGTTAATAGCGAATCTATAAGATACGGTAGTAACACATGACAAAATCCATTTTATAAAAACCTGTGGGAAACCAAACTCCACCATGATGTGCTCTAAAGATTTCCATTCGACGGTGTCGTGCGCTTTTGAACGTCCATTTGGACCATACATCTGGGAGAAATGTTCTTTCGAGTATACCCTTTTACAAGTTCTTGCGCCATCATGATGTTATCGTGTATAACTCTACCGGGAACAAAAGTGGACTGGTTATCTTCCACTATCGAACTAATCACCTCCCCAAGTCTTGTTGTAAGGACTTTTGATATCATATTATATATTACACTGCTGCCTGATATAGGCCTTAAATCCTTTATGGTTGCAGCTGTATCTGATTTGGGTATCAGTGTGATCATAGAGCAATTGACTGCTCTAAGCATGTTCCCTTGGCGAAGAATTCTGTTATAGCAGCAATTACATCCTGCTTGATGACTGGCCATGTTTTCTTGTAGAAAAATGCATTAAAATCGTCTATACCAGGAGCCTTAGAATTACCAATGGTTTTCAACGCATTCCATATCTCCCCCTCCTCAACGGGCCTTATAAGGCGAAGAGCTTGATCCGCAGAAATTGTTTTTCCTCTTCTCGCAACAGTTATATAAATACCTTTTAAATTAGTTGTGTTGTTGCCGACGAGAGTGGTATAGAAATTCAAAATCTCTTTCTCAATATCTTTATGTTTGTAGAGCTTTTTTCCTTGAAGAGATGTGAGAGTATGGATCCCTTGTTGTTTGTTTTTCTCTTTAACCGATGCGTGGAAATATGCATTATTCCCGTCGCCCAGCTTGAGCCAAGTGACTTTTGATTTTTGTATCAGTATATTCTCCTCAATTTGAGTAAGGTGAACAATGTGATCTGTATATTATTTTATATTGGCTATGGCTTGGTCCTCAAACAGGTTATGGCTTAAATATTCTTGGGCTTCATGCAAATTATGTTTGGCTTTTTGAATTTGATCTTGTATATCACTAACTTTTCTGATGAGGGGAGTCATGACATATTTAAGACGTTTGAGCTTAGTGAAGGTGCGAGAAAGACACAAGAAATGGGGGTTTGAATTGTGAATTTACTCTTCTAAAAACTTTTCATATTTTGTTAAAGAGACGCTCAGGAACCTTCAATGTTCGTTGAGAGATTCTGATCTCTTAACTATGAAGCATGAGAACCATATAGGTTCTGATCATAAGATACGATACTCAGAACTTGCAGTGCGGAAGCTTATCAGAGATAGGCTGCAAGGTTCTGACTTTGCTTAATATGAGGTTCTGATATTCAATACAGAAACATAAATAGAGATACTAAGCAAGAGAGTAAAGGACACACGATATATCCTGGTTCACCACGCGGGTTAATCCAGTCCACCCTCCTCGGGTGATTTTGCCTTGAACACAAGGTCTAAATCCACTATAACCAAATCATGATTACACTTGCACGGGCAACGCCGGTGACTAACCATTTGCACAGCCATACTGTGACTAACTACTTGCACAGCCGCACTGTGACTAACAACCCAATGAACCGTTCAGGGATCCAATAGGATATAACATTCATTGACCGAGCAGACCCACTGCTGGGATTTCACAGCTAGCCGTTTAGGGATTCATCACAATGAATATAACGCTACTGACCATATTTCAGGATTTTCCACAATGACCCTCAGCCATTGTCATCTCAAGTATCTGATCACCACGTGATCTACTCAAGGGCCTCAACTCACAGCTGAACCGTTCAGGGATCCATTCAGGATATAGCGTTCACTGGAGGAGTCTCAATTCATTTAGTTGAATTGGCAAACTGGAGATTACAAATTGTGCTTCTTAATAAGCAAGTTTCTCCTAAGTTTAAGTACAAAGAACACGCACATGTATTCAAGCAAGATTTGAGCAACAGCTCCTTGCTTTCCTAAGAAACTACAAAGATGTATTAGATATTACAATTGTTGACATCTTGTAGATCTTCTTCTTCTTCGTCTTCTTGGTTGAACAAGCTATGAGCAGCAACTCCTTGCTTCAGATCTTCAATGTGGTCTTGACGAGAAGGTAGGTTGATGACTTGACAGATCTTCAATGTTGTCTTCTTCATCAACAGCTTCTGTTCTTGATTGTTGTTGTTGTGTTGATTTGTCTTCTTGAGTTTCAACAAGAATTTCCATTAGTGAAATAATGATAGCTTTTGAATATTCTGAGTGTTACAACGAGAACTCATCGTTGTGGCTATCTTCACAATGACTTGGTCAATTTTGTAGATGAACATTCAGTTCGTGATTCTACAAGTGATCGACACATCAGAAGCAAAAACTCTTTCCATTAAATAGCCAGTAGAAATATAGTTGTTTGAGAATACTGTTGGCTATTTGGAAAAGAGACGTTGTGATAAAATGAGTTGTACTGACACATCTCCTTTTTGTAGAGGGAGAAGTGATCGGATATCTTTTCTTGGGCAGTGTGTATGTAACGCCCCAGTTTTGGTCTTTTACTTTAATTGAGTCGTTTTTTATTATTTTATTATTATATTATTTTATTTCTGACTTTTATGTGAAAATATGTTATTTTTCGTCGTGAATATATTTTATCGGGTTTTGGGAACGTTTGCGAGACATTTGAGTGTAAGGGTATTTTGGGCATTTGGGTGTATTTTGTTAAGTTAGTAAAGAAAAGAAAAATAGAAATAGAGAGAAAATAGTAGAAGAGAAAGAAAGTAAGAAAAGAAGAGAAGAGAAGAAAAGAGGAGAAGAGAGAAAAGAGAGAAATTGGAGAAAAAGCTTGGGAAATCAAGAGAACAAGTTCTAGGAATCGATTAAATCGGGTAAGGGTGTGAAACTCGATTATCTTATTGTTGTGTATGATTATGTATGTGCGGTTGCATGTTGTATTGTCTCGTTCGGTAGTTTTTCGGATATAGGTCGAAATCGTGTAATCGAGTAGAAATCGATGTTTTCACGGACGGAATTCGATATAATTTGTGTTGTATGATCTATGTATGTGTATGAACCATTGCTAGTAATTGTTTTGCTGTTGGAAATGATTTGGGGAAGAAAATGGGAAAAATTGGAGGTATGGAACAGTGTTCACGCAGCAGAATTTTTCTGCTTCTGGTGCAGAGCGCCGGGCGAAAGGCCCTGAGCGCCGGGCGATGCGTTCTTTTCGCCGGGCGGTTCGAGAGGCGCAGAGGTGCCAAGCTTCTGCCTCTTTGAATTATTTTGGGGGATTGGTATCGCCTGTGTTTCGTTGGGCGAAGCAGAGGCGAAGTGCGTTTCGCCGGGCGGTGAGCATGCTCCGCCGGGCGGTTGGTTGTTTTTGAAAACAATTTTCCTTTTTTTTTTTAAATCCATATCTTTCGAACCGTATTTCCGAATTGAGTGATATTTATATCGTTGGAAAGCTTATGAAATGTACTTTTGGATGATGATGATTATGGAATTGTTAGCCGATTTAATTGGGTCAAAAAATTAGGAATAGTGTCGTTTTGTCGACTTTTGCTGTTATAATTGTGTGAATTGGATGTGTAAGGTACACCGTACTGTTAATAAGAATGTTGTATGGATTGTGTGCTGTGTTGGGATAAGAATACTATGTGTCGATGATAATTTGTGGCCTAAGGGCAAGAAAATACTATGTGTGATATTTGATGATAAATGCATGATCATGAATGTGTGTATGTATGCAATGTGAATGTCATGAGTCATTGTATGCCAAGCATCATGATATGTATTATGGAAACGTCCTGAGTGGCGGTTTAATTCCTGAGGGAATTTGCTATAACATCGTGTGCCTCGAAAATATGAGGCGCTGCCTGAGGACCTAAAGCGATGGTTGTAGACGATCGTGTGCCCATGATGGGACTTAAAGCGATCCATAACGTCGTGTGCCTCGAAAATATGAGGCGATGCCTGAGGACCTAAAGCGACGGGTGAACATCGTAGGCCCGACGGGGTGTTACTTGATATTCTCAGTAACGAGCGATGGTTCTAATAGTTCCTGAGTGAACTGGTGATGAGACATGAGAAACAATGGAAGTCGGTACCGCATGGCATGTGCATAGAGTCGTTGTGTCGGTCTCTGTGTATTTGCATAATCATGGATTAAATGTGTATGTTAATTGTGAATGTGATAATGTGATGGAATATGTATAATTGTGTTGATGAGGAGTGTATTATGGGTGATTGACGTGCATTGGTGATGAATACCTGATAATTGTACTGTGTTATGTTTTATTCGATTGTGGTGCATTTGTGGTGAGAACTTTATACTTGTGTATTTTTGTGTTAATACATAATTTTACTCAACGGTATTATGATTGTTTTTCTCACCCTTCTGCTGTTTTATAACGCTCTATGAGGCGTTGCATGTTATGTGTATGTATGGCTTCTTTGATGTGATTCTCCCTTTCTATGCCATGATGTTTCAAATATACTCTGATCAATTTTCGAATTTTCTTTTTACCACTTTAATTGCGGGTTAATTGGGGGTATAGATTGGGGACGTCACATTAAGTGGTATCAGAGCCAGTCCGTGTCAGTTGTGTTTGTTGTGTCGGTTGTGTCTGGCATATTGGGCGAGTTGTGTTGAGCGGGTTGTTGTTTAAACATAGTTTCTGTTTTGGACGAACAGAATATGGCTGGTCGTAATGATGCTGCTTTGGCTGCAGCGATGGAAGCGATGGCACGAGCTGTGCAGGGTGCACCGAATGCTGCCGGAAATGATGAGTTTAGAAAGAATAAGCCGCCGGTCTTTAAAGGGAAACATGATCCGGAGGGTGCGCAGTTGTGGTTGAAAGAGATTGAGAGGATTTTTAGGGTAATGGATTGTGATGACGATGACGATAAGGTGAGGCTGGGCACTCATATGCTACACGAAGAGGCTGATGACTGGTGGGTCAGTACTCGTCAGGTGTTGGAAGCTGATGAGGAGGAAGAAGAGATCACTTGGGAGGTGTTTAGCCGAGAGTTTCTAAGGAAGTATTTTCCCGAGGTTGTCCGAGGAAAGAAGGAGATTGAGTTTCTAGAGCTAAAACAAGGTAATATGTCGGTTATTGACTATACTGCTAAGTTTGTGGAACTTGTGCAGTTTTATCCTCACTATGTGGAAGCGACAGCTGAATTTTCAAACTGTGTAAAGTATGAAAGTGGCTTGGGTCCTGAGATAAAGCAGGCGATTGGTTATCAGAGGATTCGAAGGTTTGCTGATTTGGTTGAATGCTGTAGGATTTATGATGAGGACAGTAAGGCTCGTTCTGCTCATTATAAAAGTGTAAGTGACAGGAAAGGGAAGCAACAGTTCTGTGGTGGACCGTATGTGTCACCGGCTGATAAGGGTAAACAAAGGAGTACTTTTGATCGTAGGTCAGGTGGAGGTGGTATGTCTAATGCTCCGAGGTGTTTTAGATGTGGTGGATTGGGACATCGTCAGTCCGAGTGTAGGAAGAATTTGGATAAGTGTTCTAACTGTGGAGGTGAAGGACATGTTGTGGCTGATTGTAAAAGGAAGAATGTGGTGAAGTGTTATAACTGTGGGGAACCTGGTCACATTAGCTCGAAGTGTCCGAATCAGAAGAAAGCTCCGACTAGTGGGAAAGTGTTTTCATTGGCGGGAACTCAGACTTCAAGTGTTGATCGTCTGATAAGAGGTACTTGCTTTATTAATAACATGCCTTTAATTGCTATTATTGATACTGGAGCGACTCATTCGTTTATTTCGTCTGAGTGCGCGGAACGTTTGAATCTTGGGTTGTCTTCGATGGATGGTGAGATGGTTATTGATACTCCAGCGATGGGGTCAGTAACTACTTCTTTAGTGTGTTTGAGTTGTCCTTTGACCATTTATGGTAAAGACTTTGCGATGGACTTGGTGTGTTTACCATTGGAAGGTTTAGATGTGGTGTTGGGAATGAATTGGTTGCAATTTAATCGAGTTCATATAGATTGCTATCACAAGTTAGTAAGGTTTCCTTCTTGGGAAGATGATGAATTTGAGAGTTTCCTATCCACCAAAGAGTTGAAGAAACTTTTGGCGGATGAAGCTTAGTTGTTTGGATTATTTGCATCTTTGACTGTGGATAGTCAAGTTTCATTGGAGGTGTTTCCTGTGGTGTGTGAATTTCTTGAGGTGTTTCCTGATGATATTTCAGATGTGCCGCCCGAGAGAGAAGTTGAATTTTCTATTGATCTAGTTCCTGGTACTAGACCTGTATCTATGGCACCTTATCGAATGTCGGCATCTGAATTGGTGGAGTTGAAAAAGCAGTTAAGTGAGTTATTGGAAAAGAGGTTCGTGAGGCCAAGTGTTTCTCCTTGGGGTGCTCCAGTTTTGTTAGTGAAAAAGAAGGATGGGAGTATGCGATTATGTATTGATTATCGCCAGTTGAACAAAGTGACGATTAAGAACAAATATCCGCTTCCAAGGGTTGATGATCTGATGGATCAGTTGGTTGGTGCTTGTGTATTTAGTAAGATCGATTTGAGGTCGGGGTACCATCAGATAAGAGTGAAGGAAGAGGATATTCAGAAGACGGCCTTTAGAACACGTTACGGTCATTATGAATATTCAGTGATGCCGTTCGGGGTTTCTAATGCGCCTAGTGTGTTTATGGAATACATGAATCGGATTTTCCATGAGCATTTGGATCGTTTTGTGGTGGTGTTTATTGATGATATTTTAATTTATTCTAAGTCTCGGGAAGAACATGCAGAGCATTTGCGTATTGTTTTGCAGGTTTTGAAGGAAAGGAAGCTTTTTGCCAAATTGTCCAAGTGTGAATTCTGGTTGTCTGAGGTGAGTTTTCTTGGGCACGTAATTTCAGGTAATGGTATTGCAGTGGATCCATCTAAAGTGGAAGCAGTTCTACAATGGGAGGCTCCTAGATCCGTTACTGAAATTCGAAGCTTTCTAGGTTTGGCTGGTTATTATCGGAGGTTCATTGAAGGTTTTTCTAAGCTAGTTCTTCCTTTGACGCAGTTGACTTGTAAGGGCAAAGCATTCATTTGGGATATTCAATGTGAAGAAAGTTTTTGTGAGCTGAAGAGAAGATTGACGACAGCTCCTATTCTGATTTTGCCTGATCCTAATGAACCGTTTGTTGTGTATTGTGATGCTTCTTTAATTGGTTTGGGTGGTGTTTTGATGCAGGAAGGTAAGGTTGTAGCTTATGCTTCAAGGCAATTAAGAGTTCATGAGAAAAACTATCCTACTCATGATCTTGAATTAGCGGCTGTAGTTTTTGTGTTGAAGATTTGGAGGCACTATCTCTATGGTGCAAGGTTCGAAGTCTTTAGTGATCATAAAAGCTTGAAATATTTATTTGATCAGAAAGAGTTGAACATGAGACAGCGGAGATGGTTGGAATTCTTGAAAGACTACGACTTTGGCTTGAATTACCATCCTGGTAAAGCTAATGTGGTAGCTGATGCATTGAGCCGGAAATTGTTGCATATGTCCGCATTGATGGTGAAAGAGTGGGAACTTTTGGAGTCGTTTAGAGATTTGAGTTTGGTATGTAAAGTGACTTCGGTTAGTGTAAGGCTTGGAATGTTGAAGGTTGCTAATGAATTTTTGTTGTCGGTTAGTGAGAAACAAAAGTTGGATTTGAAATTCGTTGATTTGATGAGGAATGAGAATGTGGATTTCAAGGTTGATAATTTTGGTGTTTTGAGATTCCGTGGTCGTATTTGTATACCTGATGATGCAGAGTTGAAAAGAATGATTTTGGAGGAAGGACACCGGAGTAATTTAAGTATACATCCGGGTGCGAATAAGATGTACCAAGATCTGAAGAAGATTTTCTGGTGGTCTGGTTTGAAAAGAGATGTGGCTCAGTTTGTGTATGCATGTTTGACTTGTCAGAAATCGAAAGTGGAACATTTGAGACCTAGTGGTTTGTTGCAACCGTTGGATATTCCTGAGTAGAAATGGGATAGCATTTCGATGGATTTTGCGACGGGATTACCGAACACTCAGCGTGGGCATAATGCTATTTGGGTGATTGTGGACAGGCTGACTAAATCGGCACATTTTATTCCGATTGACATCAGTTTTTCTTTGGAGAGGTTAGCGGAGATCTATATCAGTGTGGTTGTGAAATTGCATGGGATTCCATTGAGTATTGTTTCTGATCGAGATCCTAGGTTTACATCGAGATTTTGGGAAAGTTTACAGAAGGCTTTGGGTTCTAAATTGAGGTTGAGTTCGGCTTATCATCCGCAGACAGATGGTCAGACCGAAAGAACTATTCAGTCGTTGGAGGATTTGTTGAGAGCGTGTGTTTTGGAACAAGGTGGTGCGTGGGACGGTTATCTTGCTTTGATTGAGTTCACGAATAATAACAGTTTCCATTCTAGTATTGGAATGGCACCTTTTGAGGCTTTATATGGGCGAAGATGTCGAACGCCGTTGTGTTGGCACGAAACTGGTGAGAGTTCTGTGGTTGGACCGGAATTGGTGCAACAGACAACGGAAAAGGTAAAGTTTATTCGTGAGAAAATGAAGGCTTCTCAGGATAGACAAAAGAGTTACCATGATCGGAGACGTAAGAATCTTGAGTTTCAAGAGGGTGATCACGTATTTCTGAGAGTTACGCCGATAACGGGTGTTGGTCGTGCTTTGAAATCTAAGAAGCTTACTTCTCGATTTATTGGTCCTTACCAGATATCTGCGAGAGTTGGTGTTGTGGCGTACCGTGTGGCGTTACCGCCGAATCTATCGAATTTGCATGACGTTTTTCATGTTTCACAGCTACGGAAGTATGTTCCGGACCCTTCACATGTGATTCTGATGGACGAGGTTGAGGTAAGAGATAACCTTACGATCGAGGCATTACCAGTTAGTATTTTGGATCGCGAGGTGAAGCGGTTGAGGGGCAAAGAGATTGCACTTGTGAAAGTGGCGTGGGGAGGCGCTGCTGAAGGTAATTTGACGTGGGAATTGGAGAGTCGGATGCGGGAGTCGTATCCAGAGTTGTTTGTTTCAGGTGAGATTTTCGAGGACGAAAATTTCTAAGTGGGGGAGAGTTGTAACGCCCCAGTTTTGGTCTTTTACTTTAATTGAGTCGTTTTTTATTATTTTATTATTATATTATTTTATTTCTGACTTTTATGTGAAAATATGTTATTTTTCGTCGTGAATATATTTTATCGGGTTTTGGGAACGTTTGCGAGACATTTGAGTGTAAGGGTATTTTGGGCATTTGGGTGTATTTTGTTAAGTTAGTAAAGAAAAGAAAAATAGAAATAGAGAGAAAATAGTAGAAGAGAAAGAAAGTAAGAAAAGAAGAGAAGAGAAGAAAAGAGGAGAAGAGAGAAAAGAGAGAAATTGGAGAAAAAGCTTGGGAAATCAAGAGAACAAGTTCTAGGAATCGATTAAATCGGGTAAGGGTGTGAAACTCGATTATCTTATTGTTGTGTATGATTATGTATGTGCGGTTGCATGTTGTATTGTCTCGTTCGGTAGTTTTTCAGATATAGGTCGAAATCGTGTAATCGAGTAGAAATCGATGTTTTCACGGACGGAATTCGATATAATTTGTGTTGTATGATCTATGTATGTGTATGAACCATTGCTAGTAATTGTTTTACTGTTGGAAATGATTTAGGGAAGAAAATGGGAAAAATTGGAGGTATGGAACAGTGTTCACGCAGCAGAATTTTTCTGCTTCTGGTGCAGAGCGTCGGGCGAAAGGCCCTGAGCGCCGGGCGATGCGTTCTTTTCGCCGGGCGGTTCGAGAGGCGCAGAGGTGCCAAGCTTCTACCTCTTTGAATTATTTTGGGGGATTGGTATCGCCTGTGTTTCGCCGGGCGAAGCAGAGGCGAAGTGCGTTTCGCCGGGCGGTGAGCATGCTCCGCCGGGCGGTTGGTTGTTTTTGAAAACAATTTTCCTTTTTTTTTTTAAATCCATATCTTTCGAACCGTATTTCCGAATTGAGTGATATTTATATCGTTGGAAAGCTTATGAAATGTACTTTTGGATGATGATGATTATGGAATTGTTAGCCGATATAATTGGGTCGAAAAATCGGGAATAGTGTTGTTTTGTCGACTTTTGCTGTTATAATTGTGTGAATTGGATGTGTAAGGTACACCGTACTGTTATTAAGAATGTTGTATGGATTGTGTGCTGTGTTGGGATAAGAATACTATGTGTCGATGATAATTTGTGGCCTAAGGGCAAGAAAATACTATGTGTGATATTTGATGATAAATGCATGATCATGAATGTGTGTATGTATGCAATGTGAATGTCATGAGTCATTGTATGCCAAGCATCATGATATGTATTGTGGAAACGTCCTGAGTGGCGGTTTAATTCCTGAGGGAATTTGCTATAACATCGTGTGCCTCGAAAATATGAGGTGCTGCCTGAGGACCTAAAGCGATGGTTGTAGACGATCGTGTGCCCATGATGGGACTTAAAGCGATCCATAACGTCGTGTGCCTCGAAAATATGAGGCGATGCCTGAGGACCTAAAGCGACGGGTGAACATCGTAGGCCCGACGGGGTGTTACTTGAGATTCTCAGTAACGAGCGATGGTTCCAATAGTTCCTGAGTGAACTGGTGATGAGACATGAGAAACAATGGAAGTCGGTACCGCATGGCATGTGCATAGAGTCGTTGTGTCGGTCTCTGTGTATTTGCATAATCATGGATTAAATGTGTATGTTAATTGTGAATGTGATAATGTGATGGAATATGTATAATTGTGTTGATGAGGAGTGTATTATGGGTGATTGACGTGCATTGGTGATGAATACCTAATAATTGTATTGTGTTATGTTTTATTCGATTGTGGTGCATTTGTGGTGAGAACTTTATACTTGTGTATTTTTGTGTTAATACATAATTTTACTCAACGGTATTATGATTGTTTTTCTCACCCTTCTGCTGTTTTATAACGCTCTATGAGGCGTTGCAGATTAGAGCTGCTGGAGGTATTCCTTTTTGTGAAGCGTTGCGTCTTCATTATTTTGGTCGGTCGGCTCTGATATGTGACTCCGGGTAGTTAGGGTGGCCGCGCACTATTATTTTGTATATCTGATGATATATTTTGGTTGTACATATGCTACCTGATGTATGACAAACTGTTTATATGTGTATATGTATATATGTTAATCAGATTTTAGATTTTTCCGCTTTAATTCTAATTTCTGAAAAGTGGGTGTAAGGAACAAAGTTTCCTCTGTATGATTGCTACCCCACAGTTGAATATCATTATGGGCAGGTGTTGCATGTTATGTGTATGTATGGCTTCTTTGATGTGATTCTCCCTTTCTATGCCATGATGTTTCAAATATACTCTGATCAATTTTCGAATTTTCTTTTTACCGCTTTAATTGCGGGTTAATTGGGGGTATAGATTAGGGGCGTCACAGTGTACATTTAACTCACAGCGGTAATATTTAGACTTCAAAACTTCAGTGGCTTCTGATGTTAATTTGATGAAGCATGAGTAGAGTCTTTTTAGCAGAATATCTGATGCTTCAAGTCTTCAGTCGATTGAAGAAGTCCATTAGGAATCAGTCTTCAGAACTTCAGCACTTGGTCTTTAAGAACGTTATTCTTTTCTGCTTCAAGTCTTCTGAATCTTCAGAACCTGTCTTCAGAGTCTTCAGAACTTGATATTTGAAACCTTGAACTTCAGAACTCATAAGTCTTCAGATTCTTTCTGCACTTGGTCTTCAGCGCCTTCAGCCATCAGAACTTCAAGTCATAGGAGTCTTCCGTACTTAAGTTCTTTCAGAGTGTACTTCTTCAGAAGCTTCGCTATCTTCAGAATCTCAATCACTTTCAGAGAGTATCCACAAGAGCATTGCAACAACAATCTTGGCATCCTTGGACCTGGCTGATCATGACTAGATAAAGAAGCGTTCTTGCTTCTCGCGACTTTAGTCACACATAGTAACTTAGTATATGTATATATTCAATCATAGTACATCTAGCTGGTGCATGTTGGTTCTGATGTCTTTAGTTCTTATGATCTGCACACAACACACGTTAGACCATAAAATGGTTCTTTCACAAATACTTATTGTTATCATCAAAACATAGATTGACTTGTAGAAACAATTCTTGCTCTCACACTTAGTCCACAATGTAAACATTGCATTACCATGAACTTGAGGCTCCCAACTGTTTGTAACAGTCTGCATGAAAGAAGGATCTTGGGTTATGCAATTAAGAAACTTTAACATAGTCCTCCTCTTGGGTTGAGTTTGTGGCATTCCAACCTTTAAAAGAGCATGGTCAAAGATGTTAGGAGCTAAAATTTCCACAACACTGTCTTGATATTTTTGAAACCAATCTACATTACCAATGAGCCTATCAATCCTAGAGTAGATGCATCCAATAACATGTTTTTTGGACCAAGTGTAGTGATTACCCTTCGTGGTAGCTTCAAATAATCCTACGGATTGCATCATATCAGCAAGATCTCGATATTCACTTTCAGTCACACTATTCCCCCTAATTCTATCCTTACTTGTAAGAACGTTATTGTAATCTCCCATAATTATCCAAGGTGTCGTGATGGTGCTTGTTAGTTTCTTGGATTGGCTGGAATTTTGGTAAAACAAAGGTTGTTCAATGTTTGATGTCAAGGTGGTGATGTCACAACATTGAGTCTTAACACTGGGCTGTGTTAAGTGTTTATGTTACTAAAGTTTGGGTGTCTGATGTCACAGGCGATGTTGTGACATTAGATCTGCAGAATTAATAACATCAGGTTATGATGTTGTTAGGGTTTGCGTGTTAGCTGGAATTGTGGAGAGCTGTTAGTCTCATTGGATGAGAATATCTTGGGATAGACATTTTCCGCTGCATAGGAGATCTGGTGCAGATTTATAAGAGATTTAAAAGGTTGAAGATTTAAAAAGATTTCAGGAGAAAATCTGTTTTGAAGATTCAGTTTTAAATAACAAATCAGGTCAGATATTGTAGCAGGTCCAAGTCCAATTCAAAGAGCTATATAAAGCGCACCAGTGCTGATGAAAAAGTAACGAAGTAAGAGAGCTAAAGACTGAGTGTCGATTGTGTCTTCGTGTATGTTTTGTAAACCATTCGAGTGTGAATTGGTATTGATGTTTTGAGTTGTTCTTGATCAAAGCTGTGAAGCAGAATCAAGTAGTGGTATTCAAAGTGTGTAATCTTTGAAGTGTTTTAGGGATTGAGTAGGGTTCTCATATCTAAGTGGTTTCTTAGGTAGAAAGTCACTAGTAGGAATTAAGATTAGGAGATTGTCAACTGGGTTGTTGAGTCTGTAATTTAATTCTACAAGTAGTGAATTTCATCCCTGGCTTGGTAGCCCCCAGACGTAGGTAGTTAGACCGAACTGGGTGAACAATTTGGTGTGTTATTCTGCTATTTACTTTGTCCATTGTGCAGAGTGTGTTGTTGTGACATCGCGCCTTAACATCACACGTCTGATACCAGAATTTCAATTGGTATCAAAGCAGGCATCCTGTCTGTCTCTGGGTGAGATCTAGGGAAGTTACTTTCTGGTGTAAAGATGGAAAAAGAAGTTGGAGGATTTGTCAACAGACCCCCTATTTTGGATGGATCCAATTATGAGTATTGGAAGCCAAGGATGATCACGTTTTTGAAATCCTTGGACAGCAGGGCTTGGAAGGCTATAATTAAAGAATGGAAAGCACCTGTTGTGTTTGAAAAATATGATGCTGGGAAAGATAAAGAGGGCACCTCAAAGCCAAAGCCTGAAGAAGATTGGACCAAAGAAGAAGATGAGCTTGCCCTTGGAAATTCCAAAGCTTTGAATGCAATTTTCAATGAGGTGGATAAAAATATATTCAAGTTGATCAATACCTGTGAAGTCGCTAAGGAAGCATGGGATATTTTGAAGGCTACTCATGAAGGAACATTTAGAGTTAAGATGTCAAGACTTCAGCTTTTAACATCTAAGTTTGAAAGCCTGAAGATGAAGGAAGATGAGACTATTCATGACTTCCACATGAGTATACTTGAGCTGGCTAATGCATCCAGTGCCCTTGGAGAAAAAATGTCAGAAGAGAAGCTTGTAAGGAAGATTCTTAGGTCCCTTCCTAAGAGGTACAAGATGAAGGTGACTGCCATTAAAGAAGCACAAGTCATCAGCCAGATGAGGGTTGATGAGCTCATTGGATCTCTTCAAACCTTTGAGCTTGGGTTGAATGAGGAAGAACCTGAGAAGAAGCCAAAGAGTATAGCCTTGGTTTCAAATGATCAAGAAGAGAAAGGGAATAGTGCTGAATCCCAGGAGGATCTATCTCAGGCCATTGTTATGTTGGGAAGGCATTTCAACAAGGTATTCAAAAGAATGAACAAGAACTTCAAGCCTAATGTCAAGAACATTGCTTCTGACATCAGCAAGTCTAAGGAGAAGGATGAAGAGAAGACTGCTCAAGACAAGGGCGTTTAGTGCTTTGAGTGTGAAGGTTATGGACATGTTAAGAAAGAGTGTCCCACATTCCTGAAGAAGCAGAAGAAAGGAATGACAGTTTCTTGGTCAGACTCTGACAGTGAAAGTGAAGGAGAGTCAGCCAAACATGTCAAAGCTTTAAGTGGAACAGTTGTTTCTGATGGTGATTCAAGTGATGAGGAACTGACTTTTGAGGAGTTAGCAGCCTCCTATCATGAGCTGTGTCTGAAGAGTACAGAAATCTGTCAAGAAAGTGAAAAACAGAAGATACAGATTATTCATCTTGAGACTGCTAAAGCTGATTTGAAAAATGAAGTATTATTGGTCAAAGCTCATCTTGATCATATGACCAAATCTGTTAGGATGCTGAACAGTGGTACAGACACACTTGATAAGATCCTTCAGACATAAAAGGTAGCTGGAGACAAGACTGGATTAGGATTTGTGGCTGAGGAAAAGGTTTCTGCTGAAGCAAGCACTTCAGGAACCAAGAAGGAGATGTCTCAACCAATGTCTCAACTTCACACTAAGAGACAGGATCCTAAACCTAAGCAGGTTGCTCATCCACAACCACGGAATGTTGAGAAGAAAAATAGTACTCATCAAAGAAAGGTGCAGTCTCAGGGAGCTAGTCAGTATATGCCACCTCAATATCACAAGAGCATGAAGGCTGCTAGGTTCAATCAGAACATGGTTCATCAACATCAGGGGAACATGTATGAATATGGATACAACAATGTTGTGCCTCATTACTATGGAAGAAGGAAGCCTAATCACCATAGGAGACAGTTCAAAAGACAGTATCCTTACCATAGAAGACAGTCAAACTATGGTAGTAGAAGACAACAACCTTATCATAGAAGAAGAAATCAACACTATGGATGGCAGCACCAGCAACATCATCATCATGGTGGAAGAAGGTTTAACCACTTTAGAGATGACAGAGTTAGATGCTTCAATTGTGGCAGATTTGGACATATGCAGTTCTCTTGCTTCAAGCTTCATGGTTATCCAAATTCTTCTCCTCAACCCAGACAGAAGAGGTCAGGCCCAAAGTAGTAAAACAATGGGTTCCTAAAGCTCAGGTCACATGTCTATTGGCTCACACATCAGATGGACATTTTGCTATGGATGCATGGTACTTTGACAGTGGATGTTCAAAGCACGTGACTGGATCCAAGAATCATTTGGTAGAGTTCAATCCTTGCCATGCAAATGATGTTATTTTTGGCAATGGTGAAAAAGGAGTAGTAGAAGGAGTTGGAAGAGTGAAGAATCATGATGGTCTTACTCTTGATAATGTGCTCCTTGTTCAAGGGTTGAGTGCTAATTTAATTAGCATAAGTCAACTTTGTGATGAAGGTTACAAGGTAAGCTACACCAAAGATGAATGTGTGGTAGCTGATGAGCAGAATGAGGTAGTGATGAAGGGAGTAAGATCCAAAGATAATTGCTATCAGTGGATACCTCAAGTGGACAGCTTATCTAGTGATGTTAAGATTGATGTTGTAACATCAGATGGTGACATCAAGTGTGAAAGTATGGTGAAAAGTCAATATGGGTTAATGACTTATGGTGCGGTTACTCCTAAGTTAGATGATGTGTTAAAAGCCAACTTGAGTAGTCAGTTATGTGAGCAAGATGAAGGAGTCAACAATGCTGATGGAAGGATCAAAAGTTGTGAGCTGAATACTTACAAGGCCAAGAAAGATGACAACCTGACTAATGACTCCTATAGTTCAGAAGAAAAATTTCACAAGTTGACAATCCTTAGGTTGAAAGATGCAGATGCTAGAGCTGATGTTAAAACATCTCAAGTCAAGAAAGGTACTTCTAGCCTTAAAATAAAGAAGAGTGATGATGAACTAATTGCAAAAGTGGTTCCTGGGGTTGCTAAACGACTGAAATCAAGGAAGAGGAAAGCTATTGAGTCACCTCCAAAGATGAGAACTGATAAGCAAAAGATCTATGTGGATGGTACTACAAAATCCAGGAGTAAAGTGTTCATCTCTTCCAGAAATAGGAAGATCAGAGATAAGTCTGATGATAATGTCCAGGATATCTCTCAAATGAAGGAAGCCGTTGTTGTTAGAACTTCTGAGAAAATTCAAAAGGCCATACTAGATAACATTCATGTGCTTTTCATAAAATGGTGGAAGTATGTTTTGGAAAAAGAATTTGGTATAGATACTCTGGATATGGTTGAGTTTTCTAGGATATGGTTCAGAGAGGGTGTGGGAACTTATGGTATTCAGGTGTGTATGAATAAGTTGCTCTGACTGTGTTTTATTGGGAGCTTCTTGAAGGACTTCTTTGTGCAGTGAGTCCTTTGAATGGTGATAAGAAGTTGATGTCCCAAAAGAGGTTATAACATCATGTTTGCTGGTGGTTATATCTGGAAGATGATTAAGATTGGACATGTGGAGTTGGATGCTCTAGCATTTTCGGTCAGAAGAGGTGGAGATTATGGTCATGTGTTTAGTAGTTTGTTCTGGCAAAGCATGACTACTGTCCTTGAAGACTTCACCAGTTTCAACAACTACTGGTGGATGTAAGGATAGAGGAATTGTGATCTCTTGAAGAGACTGGATCTCAGTAAATCCTATAAGTAAGCTGAGAATTTGTGGAGTTTGTGACACAGTGTTGAGTTTGGATTATTTTGCAGATAGTAAATCCAATAGTGGAGCATATGTAATACCCTGGTGTCAAGAGTGTCAAGAGTATCCTTGGTGAAGGATGTCTTTGTTCTGGATCTGAAGCTTAGTGCTTACATTATATCTAAGGAGCATCTACATAGTCATACGGGAGAATGATGAAGTAGAAGGTTTGCCTTGGATGGTGAAGATGAATTATATGATAGCCTTTGGAGAAAGGGACAGTGGTACCAAAATGCATGTACTCAGAAAATGTGCTCAAATGTTCATCTCCATCTAGAGCATTAGTTAATCATGACAGGGGGAGTACTTGTCTATGGATTTTACAGCAAAGGTGCATTTATTGTGAAGATTGCATGCTGATCAAGCTTGTGGAGATTGGTTGCCTCTTATGAGGATATAATGTCAGATAGCATGTTATGACATTAGGTTGTTGATTGGTGTTTTGGTGTGGCCTTGAATGGTTCTAGTCATATGAAGCAAATTGTTTGAATCTTGTGCGCACATGCTTCTGAGGAGATGTCTGAAGACAAGATTGAATCATGGCCTTGAATAGATTGTACACTTGTCTTGGTGTGTGTTATTCTAAGTATGAGGAGTTGACTTAGAGTTCAGTGGAAGGCATTGTGTGGGTGCTTCAGATCTTGTGGATGATTGTGTGAAGCCTTCATAACTGGATGGATGAAGAATATGTCTGGATTTTCAAAATGTGGATATTGCTGACAGAAGAAGTATGGTTTTGTACAGGGTGTCATAGGACTTACTTGTTGGGGTTTGTCTAATTGTGGCTAAAAAGGGGGAGAAGTAGCCAAGAAGTTAAAGACCAAGAAGTTAAAGTTGTCAAATATTCTCTGTTGTCAAAGGAGTTGATGGTTGTTGCTGCTAAGGAATGAAGTCAAGGAATATGCAGCTGATTGCTGATGTTAAGGGGGGGTATTTGTGGAAGGGGAAGTATTTGCGGAACAGCTGCTATGCTGGTTGTTGCATTGAGGGGGAGTGTTGATTGCTGCTAATGTTGAAATATGTGAAGCCGTTTGAAGATAGTAGTTGTGAAGTGAAGTGAAATACTGCTGCTCTGAAGTCTCAAAATTATTAAAGTTTATTCCGCTGCTGAAGTCTCTGAAGGTGTAGAGACTGTTTTAGCCAAAACTAGCCAAAGGGGCAGATTGTTAGTTTCTTGGATTGGCTGGAATTTTGGTAAAACAAAGGTTGTTCAATGTTTGATGTCAAGGTGGTGATGTCACAACATTGAGTCTTAACACTGGGCTGTGTTAAGTGTTTATGTTACTGAAGTTTGGGTGTCTGATGTCACAGGCGATGTTGTGACATTAGATCTGCAGAATTAATAACATCAGGTTGTGATGTTGTTAGGGTTTGCGTGTTAGCTGGAATTGTGGAGAGTTGTTAGTCTCATTGGATGAGAATATCTTGGGATAGATATTTTCCGCTGCATATGAGATTTGGTGCAGATTTGTAAGAGATTTAAAAGGTTGAAGATTTGAAAAGATTTCAGGAGAAAATATGTTTTGAAGATTCAGTTTTAAATGACAAATCAGGTCAGATATTGTAGCAGGTCCAAGTCCAATTCAAAGAGCTATATAAAGCGCACCAGTGCTGAAGAAAAAGTAACGAAGAAAGAGAGCTAAAGACTGAGTGTCGATTATGTCTTCGTGTATGTTTTGTAAACCATTCGAGTGTGAATTGGTATTGATGTTTTGAGTTGTTCTTGATCAAAGATGTGAAGCAGAATCAAGTAGTGGTATTCAAAGTGTGTAATCTTTGAAGTGTTTTAGGGATTGAGTAGGGTTCTCATATCTAAGTGGTTTCTTAAGTAGAAAGTCACTAGTAGGAATTAAGATTAGGAGATTGTCAACTGGGTTGTTGAGTCTGTAATTTAATTCAACAAGTAGTGAATTTCATCCCTGGCTTGGTAGCCCCCAGACGTAGGTAGTTAGACCGAACTGGGTGAACAATTTGGTGTGTTATTCTGCTGTTTACTTTGTCCATTGTGCAGAGTGTGTTGTTGTGACATCGCACCTTAACATCACACGTCTGATACCAGAATTTCAGTGCTGCTTGTGTTTTCAATTTCCTTCCAAAGCAGTTTGCATTTTTCAAGATGATTGTAAGCATACAAAACAGTCACAGTGTATTACATTGAGTGATCCATTCCAAAAACTTCCAGATGGATAAATTGGTCTGTTGTCTTTATAATTTTCACATTGATCTGTTGATAATTCCATAATAGCCATATCCTCCCATTGTCGTGGTTCTTGTAATTATCTTCAAAGTTCCAATTACCAATGAATTTTTTCCTAATCTTATCTGCATTATGCTGCTTGACTCATGTTTCTAATAACGCCACAATAGGCACATTAAAAGTTGAGAGATAGAAGCTGATCTCCCTGTGCCTTGCCTCCTTATTCATGCCCCTAACATTCCATGTAGCTATCATGGAACAGGATTACTTCCCCCTGTTAGACATTCTCCATTCCATAGGGGTGTAAAGGTGTTCAGATTTCTCTTGGAATTGCTTTTCTTGGCGCTTTCATTCGTTGGTGTGATGTACCCTTGTTGTTTCCCTTTGTCACTTCTACTGGATACAACTTCTGTCCAACCTTCTGAGTCCTTATTATTGTCTGCTTCAGATATACCAGGTTCTGGTTGTATATTCCTTGACTCTTGGCTCTTGTTTTTAGCTGTGTTATGAGTGATTGGTTTCCATATCTTTGTTGACGGATTCTTCTGCTAGATATTTTTCTTTACATTGCAGTCATGGCCAATTCTCAAGCATGAATGGAAATAAACAAGTTTCCATTCATATTCGATTTCTTGCTCTAGAGTCTTTCCATTATGATCCTTGATGCAGACTGATTCCCTCAGCTTTTGTGTTATATCGACTTCTACCAATACTCTCGCATATGATATCCATAGTTTCTTAGCAGTACATTCGTCTGTTATGATTGGTTTTCCAACTGCACTTGTGATCTTTGATAGACTTTTCTCCCCCCCCCCCAGAGGTGTAACGGTAAATTCGGCAATGTTATCCACAACGAAAGCACGTGTAGCAAGTCATCCTTAATCTTGAAATCAGTTGTCCAATATCTCAGGAAAATAGGTTTTCCAAAGATAAAGTATGGCCCCTGTTCCATAATTTTTTCCTTATCCTCATGGTTCTTGAATCGTATCACAAAATAGCCTTCATCATTATAGAATAATTCAGGCATAACAACAGAATTCCAAGTTTTTTCCATGAATTTTCTCACTGCATTCATGGAAAGGTTTTGTCCAAGAGCAAACATTATGACTGCATTGTCCCAATATTCTAGTTCTCCCTCTACATCAATGTCATCAATAATGATTTCAATTTCCCCATTAACAATGTTTGGAGCAATGAAATCAACTGTCATTCCTCTTGATTGATTTCGGTTCCTAGAGATCACTTCTACCCAAGGTTTTGTTGCATTCTTTTCTTCCTCGTCTGGTGTCTTTGTCTTGTCCGATTCAGGGGTTTCTTCCACAGTTGGAGGTTTTGTCTGCGTGAGATTTTCCGGTTCTAGTTGATGTGCACGTACGTGTTCATCAATCTCGTCTTGTTCCACCACCGCATGGTTGATGATTGTTCTTTCAATTATTGTATAATTGATAATTACCTATTTTATTTTCATAATTCCTACATATTAAAAATAACGTATGTAATTATCAATTATACAATAATTTATCTATCATATTGTACTTTTTCACTAATATATATAGATTATGTGTTTATACTAAAATTTAATTCCTTATTTTATATCCAACAAATTAGCATTATTATTCTAGATAATTTTCAAAATAAGTTTTACATTTTTCTCTTTCTTAATTAATTACAAATAGGCATTTAAACTGATTTATTTTCTTTTTTTTTATATAAAAATATAGCATAATTTCCTTTTAAAATATGTACATACTCTTAATTATAAATCATTGTATATTAAATATTTTTATGATAATTAAAAAATATTTATTAATTATTTAGTAACTTTTTATTTGCTATATACAAATAATAGTTATAAATATGCAATAAAAAAAGGGCATTTCTTATCACACCACCCTTGTTTCTTAGGCACTATCTGAATTTTCGGTTTTGCCCCCTGATTCCGGATGTGCATATCCGGACGCACCAATTTTTTTTAAAACGCTGATTCTTTCCGGAAGTGCACATCCGAAAACATTCCTGATCTGCAGATCCGGAAAAGGCAGAACATTTTTTTTTTAAATCGGTTTTTTTGCTTGGTCGCATATGTTAATAAATCGTCGCAATTTAATATACATTTGACAACATCCATATATAAAATAAAATGATATATATATATATATATATATATATATATATATATATATATATATAAAATAAATCTCTGTCAAAATACAGTGCATACATCTAATATAAATATAATACATCAAACAAAAAACTACTGCGTATGGCGAAGGATCTCTCCTGGCTCCCCTGCTCCTCTGACCCCTCTGCCCTTACCCGCCATCCTGGATCGATGTCTGCGGTACTGAAGTGCCCCCTGAGCAATCGCAATAATCCTGTCCACGGCAAGTCTGGCACCAGAGCCCTCAGGGAGGTGACCGTCCGCAATGGCTTGCCGCGCTATCTGCTCTATCTCACGACAGCGTGGTAGGACATCCTGAGTGTGGTCCAACTGAGACTGCCGCTCCTCTAATATCTCCTGATGAGCAGGTCTGGGTGGCGATCCCTCAGCAGTGGGCACCATGCATGGGTGTGAGACGGTGTAGAACCACACGATGTACCCGGCAGCAACACTCCAGTCTGTCTCCGCTCTGGTCGCCCGAGCCTCCTCCGGTACCAAGTGGGACTGGTAGTTAGCATATAGCTCATCTATCTGCCTGCGGGTCAAGCCTAGAGGAGCAGACTCATGAGGCATCCTGGGGATCGTCTGCGTGTAACCGAACTGACGCAAGACGCGCTCTGGCAGGTATCGGGCAGTAACAGTCGAACTGCATGCCAACCATCCTGAGAACAAACAAACCTCATCGAACGGGCGCGTCACACGGTGATCGGCATAGGGGCAATACAAAACGTCCTCAGCAGCCATCCGATCTAGATACACTCTGAAGGGGTCCGGCGCCTGGTTCCCTCTGAGCAGGACAAATGCAGCAGCACGTGGCATATCCTCAGTGTACCCCTGGGCACTCCCCCAACCAGTAATATAGGGAAAGTGCTGTAAAATCCACGCCTGAAATGGAAAACATAACATGGGTGTCAAACATTATAATGAATACAGAAAGAAAAGAAATGAAAAAATCACTTAGAATATTAGATTGTTACCACGTATAGTGTACAGCTGTCTGCCACAGTCTTGGCTGCCCAGCGGCAACCATCAGAGAGCCTGGAATAGGTGAATGCCAGCGCAGCAGCCCCCCAGTTGTACCGATGGATCTCTGTCTGATCCGAAAGGTACCTGAGGTAGACGATATCAACATAATAGGCGCTGGTGTCCACAAACACCTGCGTGCCTAGCAAAAACAAGTAGTAGCACCTTAGGGCACGCGTCCTGTGGATCGCCACCTCAGCTGGATCACCATCTGCCCGTCCTGCCTCTGCAAGCGCCTCAGTAAATCTATCCATCAAAAATGAGAATCGGACGTGTGCGCCCCTCAACTGGTGCACCTCCGCATGTGCCTTCTCTGGGCTATCCCCAAGCTCTGTAACCAACAACTCTATGCCGTCCGCCTTCGTCATCCTACCGTGACTCAGAAGGGTACTCGTGATCGGTAGATGTAAGAGGCACGAGATGTCGTCTAGCGTGATCGTGATCTCGCCGTACGGTAGATGGAATGAGGATGTCTCAGGGTGTCATCTCTCAACAAATGCCATCAGGATACCGTACTGGATCTGGGAATACCCAATCCTAGACAGGCCTCCAAGACCAGACTCCGCAAGTGCAGACGTGAACCACTCAGCTGTAGGCAGCATCTCAATCGTGTCCATAACCTTGCCCTCATGGTTATAGAACTTCTGTGAATCCTTATCCTGAAAATTTCCAAATAAAACAATGTTACAAATAAACATATTTTCAACGAATACAATTCTATAAATAAACCGAGAAAGGTTACCTATCCTAGCCAGACAAATCTGGCAGTATGCTCAGAGTACCCCGCGAGTAGGGACATATTAGACGGTCCCCCGGGGTAACCGCCCAGCTCATCGAAATCGTCATCATCGTCAACACCCTCATGTGTTGGGTGATCACCCTCTAGAACAGGAACAGGAACAGGGGAACGAGGAGGAGCAGCTGATGGAGCTGGAGTCTCCCGACGACGCCTGCGTGCGGGCTGGGACCCTGATGAACTAGCAGTAGAATCCCGACGCCTCCGAGATGTAGAATCGGCGGCTGACGGGGGAGTGGCCTGAACCTGTGATGTGGAAGTGGCCTGAACCTGTGATGTGGATGGTTGTGGTGTAGGATGTGGTGTAGGATGTCCCTCAGCTGTAGGGGCTACCCCAACTCCCTCTGCGTCGGAAGCCTCGGCTGTAGACTGCATCCGCTCACGTCGGACAGATGCGTGCTGAGCTGTCCGTCCATGTATGGTACGATCGTCTCTGCCAGCCATCTAATCTGCAAAGCATAATAAATAAATTAAATTTTGTTTAAAAATAATTAAACAAAAACAAACAAACAAGCAAAATTAAAAAAGGAAAAAAAAATAGTCTTCCGGATGTGCACATCCGGAAGGACTCAGAATTTTAAACGTTGGGTATTTCCGGATGTGCACATCCGGAAACGCTAAACGTTTCAATATTTCCGGATTTGTACATCCGGTACGTGTTTTGAAGTTTAAAAATGGCACTCATGGCCACTGTAACAACCAAAAGGGCATTTTTATGCCCTGATCGTCCGTTTGAAGCAGTAAAAATGACCTACATTGTCTCTAACCTATGTTATTCATACAACCTAACAATTTCTACACTTAAATGTCTACTCTAAATCGATTACTCGAAAATTACTCCGAAACTCTAAAATTTGAAAACTTACCGATTAAAATGTGATACGGAGGATTTGGAGTGTGTTGATCGTTGTAGTAGTTGCTCTGCGCCGAACTCGAGTGGAAAAAATCGAGATTTGTGGTGATTGAAAATTTGAGAGTTTGAGAAGGAGTGGAAATGGAAAGGTGAATAATGAGGGGGGAAGAACGTCTGGCGCGAAGTAAAAAGAAATACTTCCGGATGTGCACATCAGAATTGTTTCTGGATATGCATATCCGGAACACTTCAGCGTTTTTTAAAAATTTGGTGCGTCCGGATGTGCACATCCGGAATATAGGGGCAAAAAAATAATTTCACGTGGTGCCTAAGAAACTTGGGTGGTACATTAAGAAATGCCCACAAAAAAAATAGTCTTTTATAGTTTCTATATAACTCGTATATTTTAATAAAAATTGTTTACAAGTATCAACTAAATTGTTTAATACATAATCCATGGTTGATTTCTTGTGAAATAAAAAAATATATACTACTAATTTAAAAACATAATCAATATTTATTCAAAATTTCTCAAACTTATACAATCACTATGAGTTATATAAGTTATAACTTTTGAAATAATATATATATATATATATATATTCACGTAAGCTAAAATACCCATTATAACAAAATATTATAGCTACATAAATTAGGTCTGGCCATTGGGCCAAGCACTAAGGCTAGGGCTTTAGCCCTCCAAATATATCATATGTTATTAAAGAAATTAAGGTTTAAAAAAAGTTTTCATCATTTTAATATTTTCAGTGAAAAAATTTCAGCAGTTACATGAATAATGTTAATTATATAATAAGACTATATTCCTTCCTAAATGCATTTGTTGTTTATAGAATAATGCTAATATAAGTTGTTTAAGTAGAAAGAAGTTTTTCAAAATTAAAATTAATAAAATCTTATCTAAAATCCAAAATATCTCAACAAAGATTAAATAGATTGTCTTTATTATCGATTGAAAAAATGTTAATGAAATTTATTATGATAGTTTAATAAATAATTTTGCATCTCAAAAAGCTTAAAAAATAAATTTTAAATAAATATTATAATAATTTAATTTAATTTAATTTTTTTATAATATAAAAAGTCTCAATTCAAAGTTTGTTTTTTGCCTTGTAGAGTGTTGGGTCTTACCTGATTTTAGCAACAATAAAATTAAACAAAACCAAATAGTCACACCTTATCATTTTTAATATTGATAAGAGTTTTTAAAATAAAAAATTTAAATTTAAATTTGCTTCACTTTAAACAATGTTCTAAAAGAAAACAATAAAAAAATATATATAAAAAAAACTCTTTTAAAGAAATACTTGACATAGATTTAATAAAGAAATTACCACTTAATGTTTTAAAAAAATATAACACTAAATAAAAGTCATAGAAAACAACATTATTGTTAATATAAAAATTTATAATTAAATATATGTTTTAATTGCATATTTAAAATAAAATAATAATGTAAATCTAACAATTACTCCTTTTTTTCATATTATTTTTGGAATGATTATGTTCATATTCAATAATAAATTTTTCTACTTTCTTTAAGTCATTTATCATCCTTATAAATTAAGATATTAATTTATCATATAAATTATAAATACAATGTTTAAAATTTTTCAATAAATTTAAATCGCATATACGCAACAAATGGATCATGTTCTAGTTTTTATTATTTGTTGTGCGGATCAAAATCTAGTTATTTATATTATATAGCAACTGATTCGTCTCATTGTCTTTTGTATTCTAACTCGTATAAACATGATTTAAATGAATAATCTATACAATGCTCAAAATTGTGATATCTTTATTTTTAGCATTTTGTATGTTTTGGTATTGAAACAAAATATTAAAAAATAATAATAATAATAATCCACAAAAGTTGAGAATTTTTTAAATGAAGCTAAGGTTGAACAAAAGGAGAATCAGAAACTTCTGTATCACCGTACTCTGTGAGCGCGTGAAGACATTAGAACTATTAGATTAATAAAATGGAAAGATAGCACTTTGGGCAAACTAATTTTAATACTTTTTAAACTACGCGCAGCTCAATCTCTTGTTTGTTGTTTTTGAGCCGAAGCTTGTCAGATAGTGAAGTGGTCCGTGAAGGTTAAATTATACTTGTGTTAAACAAGTCGAGTAATCTGACTTAACATTGATTTAAGCAACTATTGGAGAGAAGACACCAGTCAGACCTACAAGCACCAGGTAATACGCAGCGGCGTTTTTAATCATACACTATGTATTCATAATCTTAGTTGATGGAGAGAAGACACCAGTCAGACCTATTCATAATCTTAGTTGATGGAGAGAAGACACCAGTCAGACCTGTAAGTATCGAGTAGTACGCAGCTGTAATTTTTAATCATACAATGTGTATTTGTAATCTGACTTTTAATGCTAGTCAATTGTCTGAATCAGTGTTTACAAAAATGTTTTGAGTCGACGGTATCAGATGTCAGTAGTGACAATGACAAAAGAGGAGCTGGAAAGATTACTTAAAGAGAATGGTATAGTTAAGCTGTGGATTTACCGAATGAGAAGAGAGATTTGACTCATATAAACGAAGTCTTAACTAAAGATTCTACATTCAAACTCATTTCTAAACATTCAATGCGTCGTAGTTCTCTCCAATTCAATTGCGTGCTGAAAGTGTCTAATTTATATATATATAAAAAAATTATAGAAATATTATTGAATAGAGCAAGATTACAAAAGAATTTTAAAAAATTATTTGATATTCTATCAATCAATTTATTTAAATGTGTAATAAATTATTTAAAATATATACAAATATCAACTACTAAAATTTATGAATGTTTAAATTGTTTGAAATTTTATATACAACATCATCATAATAATATTAGATAATTTAATGGTCAAACATGGTAAATATGACAATTGGTGTCAATTGAAAGTGATTATGTGTGCTTAGTCTTGTTTTATAGTAATGTAAAACATGAAGGCTTTAGATGTGGAAGTTTAACAAAAAAATGTGACTTGATACTTTAATGAAGCCAGTTTTAAGAAAATCAACTTATGCAGAGATACTTGTTGGCGTAAACCAACTCCCATACAACAAATGCTAATTGAGAATAGTGATTATACATTTGATCCAAACATAGGTAAGTACACTCGATCAAAGAAAAATAATACACATCTTGGTTACTTGTAAATAACAAGGAACTTGAAATTATTCAGTTATATAATATATATATACTCATTAAAAGATGGCGTGCAATGAATGCTAAATAATGTTGTGATTTTGCAAAATGTTTCAATCCTAAAGCAAAGCTTTGTGACAAGGATACCTACTTAACATCAAAACCACAGCTCACATTCTAAAATAAGGACTAATCCCGCAAACATAGATTACATATTTCCTTTTCCTTTTCGTTCTAGCCCGGATATTCTGCATCACTACAGTCTGTTGAACCATATCTCGGCCGGCTCCAGAGAATCCAGGTTTGATTCCAGCACTTATTTTTTACTCTGCAATACCAACCTCACCCCTTCTTGCAGCTAAAAAATTACAAAAAGGAAGATCAAAAAAACGACAAACAAATAACTGGAATACATTATAAGAGAGCCTTCCACTTTATTGGATGTTATTGGTCGTGGTTGTGGCTGGTTCCGCTATCCAATTCCACACTCTCACTTGGCCGGTTCCATCACCGGTGAAGAAAATGCTACCAGGACCAGTCTGAATTGCCCGCACCTCTTGTTTGTTGTATATCTTGCCTCTCTCTGCAAATCTGCACAAGAAATGGAAGGGAAAGTTCAGAACAAGTTCCAAACTCTCAAGAGACCGGAGAATACAAAAGATGGCATAACAAAGAAACATTTCTCTAACAATTTTGTACAATAAACCAAGCTTGTTTTGAATACCATGAAAATGGATGAACCACATCCAGATTTTCTGACATAAATTTGAGATACACATATCTAACAAGAGCAAGAATATGAAGTTATCCACTTACGATGGCAGATCATAGAGGCGAACAGTGTTATCATTGCAAGAGCACAGCAATATGGGTTTTCCTTGCGAATCATGCATCCCACAGAGAGTGACTACACCCTACAGGAAGATCATAACATCATCAGAAACATAATCAAGACCACCTCAAACACTAGCCACATTTTATGTACAAGTTATTACTGCTAAGAATATCATAAAATATGAACCAATATAAAAATAACAACTCTTTCTAATTTTTCATGAAATTGGGTGAAAAGAACTGCCACATGGGAGCAGTAGTAAGTATGATAGTCCTTGAAAATGATAATGCAGGGTACATAATGTAAAAAAGAATAAGAGACATTGGTGAAAAGAAAGGAAAATTGCACAAAACTGTATGAATGTTTCTACTCTTTCCATTTTAAATTTATATAATCAACACGATTTGACCTCAATAAACATTTAATTGCACAATGAACATCAAGCAGTTCATGAGCAGAGTTATTTTTGTCCTGTATTAGGCCCTGCGCTTCGGTGTTTAGGAGAATATTATGTATGATGTATTGCCAAGAATGAATCTAAATAATAAGCTAAATGCATATGTAAGCATTTCTATCAGAAACTAGAGTAAGGTTTTGATATTTTCTAAGCTCCTGTGATGATATGAGTTTAGTTGATAAGGGTAGTTGCTAGGTTGTTTAACAGAAAGGTCATAAATGGAATTGAATCCCAACAATCATGAAATATCAGCATTTCAAATGGAACAAGAAAATTCATACATAAGGTCAACAAAATTCAGGGGGGAAAGTAAATAAATTCATACATACATGTTCTTCGGTGTGAGTATATGTCACTTCCAAATTTCCACTTTCTGTAGCAAACCAGACCTGTATAATAAATCATAACAGTCAAGCCAAAAAACAAAAATACAAACAAATGTCAGCAAATAGTGAGAAAGCTACCTTCACTGTTTTGTCTAATGAACAAGATATAAGGAACTGATCCCAGCAAAGGACAGACATCACAACAGATGTGTGCCCTGTTAGTGTCTGTAAACACTGCAAGGTTTCAAGGTTCCAGACCTGAAAAGAAGCAACCAGTTGGAACAAATAAATCAAAACTCAAATAAATAAAAACCAAAACCAAATTCCACATTGCTCAAGAGGAATGTAAAGAAAATGATTATCAAAGAGAGCTTAAGTATACTTACTCTAATTATATTGTCCATTGAACCAGAATAAAGTCTATTAGCTCCAACAACTAATGAAACAACACCACGGGAATGACCTTTAAGAGATGCAGCTGGCTCGAAACAGTTGGTAGCTACATTAAACTTCCATACCAATATAGCTCCATCCTGCAAGAGTAACATTTCAAGTTGCATAAAACATGAGAATAACAATCCCCGGCACATCTGGTCTACTAGTGCCGACAAGCTCCTATTCTGGGCCGCACCAGTGCCATTCCAGGCAAAATGGCGCTATTAACAATGTAGGCATAAAATTGCAAGAGTTGCAAGTTAATGGGTTAAAGGCTTATACCTCAGATTCCCTAGTCAGTTCTTACTTTTTAATGCTGGTGTAAGCAGTATCCAGTCCCTCACATTTATAAATTTAGAAAGGCAGTTGTAACAAGAGTCTACATAACTCATGAAACTTAAACTCAAATTATAGTTGTAAGTTTATTTAACATTAAAATAATGTCCTGGATCCAGTAATTTTAGTCATTTTGCCAAGTTAACAACTTAAAATAGGTACACCCAACAGCAAGAATACAGAACCAAACAACTATTAATAAAACACCACCAGCAAGAACACAAAAACAGAACACAGAGCAGTAGTTAAGCAGAATGCAACCAGAAATGAGCTTTGATTGGACATTCAGTCAGATAGCAATCTACAAAGTTAAATGCATTGGAAAACAAAATGGCAATGCGCTTACTAATTTCAACAAACAACATATGTATTCCATAGGCACCAGCATAATAATATACATCAGAAGTCAGGATTACTGCCTCAAGAAATAGACTATGACGGAAAAAAACAAAATATATTGCCAATGGAAGAAAAAAGATTACCTGGGTACCAGCAAAGAGCATATCATTAATCACAACAAGTGCATAAACTTGACCAACAGGGCCGTCTAGACTTAGTTCCATTGAATTTTGTGTGTTCCAAGCCTGACAACCAACAAGACCAACCAAATAGGGTATCAGTCAAGATGCTACAAGTGGCAGAAAAATAGTATCTGAACAAAAACATTACACTAAATAGAGTTGAGGTACTTGATAAAAATATATATAAAATGCTTATTTACTCTTTCTAACCTTAACAAAATTGGGTATGCCAACAAAAAGCCAGGGACCTTCACTGATCATACAACCAACTTCACCACCAAGATTGATCACAGCTATACACTGCACGGGATCATAAACAAAAATATAAGTTCAGTTTTACACCTACTTTAGTTCTTTGGCATTACTTCAAAATTATGAAATTCAAAACAAAATACAAGTTCCTGCTAACTTTGAAATTGAAAAAGGAAAAGAAAATGTGATGTCGAATAAAATAGTTTTTTTTAATGCTATATACATTAAGAAATCTTCTACATAGTATATACATTACCATAAACACGAGGTGTGAGCAACAAGAAATGGAATCTCAAACTTCAAGATATAAAAAAATATAAGGTTGTAATGCTGTCTCTTTCAACAAAGACAGCGTTACTTTAAGAGAACAATATACATTAGCTTTCAAGTATAAAATTCAATCTATATGATGATAAATATAATACTTGACCTAGCTAAAATCTAAAACTTCAAGGTATAAAAAATAACTCATTTTTCACCTATACAAAAGAAACTCATGACATTCCAAAAAGAGTTGTCTATGTATTTAAACCTAAAACAAAATTGCAAATAAAACAAACAGAAAAAAAAAAAAAAAATAGTAGCAACCTGTCCAGACTGGCAGTCCCAAACCCTTACAGTTTCATCAGTACTTCCAGTATAAAGCTTATCCGAACCAGAGGGCATAGCAATTCCACTCACAACCTGTTCATTCAACAAAACCAAAACTCATCCCATCAACACATCACCCAAAACTGCCTTAATTAACATAAGTATTACTTATGAGACACAGTTCAACAAATCAATAAATATTAAGCATTTAGTACACAAATAACTTTTTTTTTTAAATACTTTCATCCCAAAAAAAATATTAAATTTTCAAACTTAATCAATGCCGTCATTTATTAATATTTGCCTTTTTAACACATCACAATGAACTGATATGCATAGTAACATTTCATGTTACCTACCATTTAAAACAAATCAATATTATCAACATGAAATTCAAAACATAAGTTCTTGTATTTTGGCCTGTGTGTATCATGAAATTCAATGATAAACATGAACCGGATTTTAAATAAGGGATCCCCATCGCGCAAAGGCTTCCGCAATTTCAGTCGGGTGTTGTGATACTGATTGCGGTTGTCGCATTGTGAATTATCCACGATTTCTTTTTCATCAGAAAACGGTGAATAACCATATGGGCACCTTCGGATACCGTTATTGTATTTTGGTCTGTGTAACATGAAATCCAATGATAAACATGTTGACATCCATAGGTTTCACCATCAAGATATTTCTAAACTACAATAAGTCAATAACACATCTCTATAAAATTAATAAACTAAACTTTTTTTTCTTTACCTTTTTATGTCCTTCAAGCTGAGTCAGTAAAGAAAAGCCATCCCCTACACTCCAAGAGTGAAGGAACTTACACCTGTCTCCAAAACCACAAGTTCCTTGAATCCAATAAGTGCAAACTTTCTCAACATTCACAACAACTCCCCTCCCACCACCTCCAACACTACCACGGCCACCACGACCACGTCCACCACCACGCCCAGGCCCCCACGTATTAAAACTCGACCCACCACCACGCCGGTTACCCGAGAAACCAGAATTTTCGGCATAAGGCCGTTTTGAAGGAGCACCATTTCCATTAGAAGTAGGCAGCTCACTATGCAGAAACGGACACGGATAACGATTGCACTTCCCCGCTTGCCATTGATAACACACTTTCTGATTCTTTGAATCACCGCCGGTGGACCCACCGAGACGGTTATAAACGCGCTTATTACCACCGTCGAAATCCATAGATATAAAAGACTGATTTCACCAAAATTTTCGATTTTCCTTTCAAATTGGAACGGCAATCAGAGAATTATGGTCTGCAAGACTCTATCTTTTCCTTGGATTAGAAGAAACGACAATTCGAGAAATTGAATTGGGATGTTGAATCGACCATGCGCAAGGGATTAAGACTGTATGATAAAGAGAAGGATGGAAGAACAGTGCGATCATTCAGTATGGAGATGAATTGGAATGCGTGGAAAACCCTAATTGTTGAGATTAGGGTTCGAAGGAAGAAGAAAATTGAACCCTAATTTTGAGATGTAGCTTTCAATTCTGCAGTGAGAAAATTTGTTTTTGCAGGTTAGTGAAAGCGTGAGATTAACGACAATGGGAAAGTACGATCCTAATTGCTATTTATACTGTCGCTTTGAGATAAAAGAAACCTTTACTGTGTTGGATTTTGTACCGTTGGTTGTGCAAGTTTTTTATTGGGTAAAAAACTTAACTTTTACTTGTGGAACTTTTTTTTTGGTAGTACAATAGAAAAAATTTAATAATAAAAAAATATTTGATTTTCTTTTATTACAATTATTCAACTTTTTAATTAATGAAAATATAAATAAATAGATTATCATATATTATTGGTGAATATTGAAAGTTTAGTTGAAATTTGATTATATATTTAATAGTGACTTTTTTTCATTAAACAATTGTGTTAAGAGATTAAGAGAGAACATTAGTGCTTCACTTGTAGAATTTTTAACTGTTTTAAATGTGTTAAATATCGATGTGAGAAATTAGAATGTGTTTTGATGGAGTAGTTGAAAATTTTTAAAGAAAATTCTAAGTAGTTTAAACTTTAAATAATTCAATTGAAATTCATTTATTTTTAAATTTTTTTGTTTGGATGAAGTATAAAAATAACTCATTGTTAAAATTTTGGGGTTATTTTCATAAATTTTAAAACTTTTGAGTCAAATTTAAAATATGAAAAATAGGGACCAATTTGAAATTTTTGAAAATTCGAATGATTAATTTGAAAATTTTGAAAAGATGTAGGGACTTATTTGCAATTTTTTGAAATTTTTTTAGGTGAAATTGAAATTTTAATAAAATATGAGGATCATCGTGCAAAAATTAAAAAATTAATAATAAACAATTTAAGATTTGCATTATAAAGAAAGAAGACAATTTCAAATTCTTTACTTATTGGTGTTATTTGAAATTCCTTAAATTTAACTTTTTTTATCAAAAATTCCATAAATTTAACTTAATAAAATATTTCATAAATTTACCTCATTTTAACAATTCTCCATATTTTTTTATCCAAACAATAGATTTTAGTCAAATCATTTTAAATTCCTTCAAAAGATTATTTTTCCTCATTAAAATACTTCATCCAAACACATTCTAAAAGCTATACACGAAAACAAGGAAAATCTAAAAAATTCTCTTAATAACAATACTCTCACTATCACACCATGTTAACTAAAATGTTTGGGTTAGCTTAATAAGGCAAAATAACATTTTTCGTCCCTTAACTTTACACCAGGGTCCAATTTGATCCCTTAACTTTAAAAAGTGGCTAGTTCGTCCTTAACTTTTTAAAATGTGCCACGTTTATCCTTCCGTTAGGTTCCGTTAGTCCCATTTTGAAATCAATGTCCAGGTGGGCGTTGTGTGGGTGACGTGGAAACGAGGAAGTCTTAAAAGAATTTGTAGAAAATGAAAAGTTTAACCTAATAATATCTAAGAGAGTGAACATAAACGCAACTCTGCTAGGGCAAGCGAAAGGGAGCAGCTCAACGAAGGATTGTTGCAAAAAAATTTGTTCCAGACGAGAAGGATAATATCTTTGTTCCAGACGAGAAGTGTAACACCCCACTTTCCCATTTTATAAAAATAAAAGTAATACGGATAAAATCAGAGTTTTCAACTTTTACAAGTAGGATGCTACACCAAATAAAATCAACAATAAAACTCCTTTGTATTAAATGAAGTAAAACAGCGGAATAATCATTTCATAAGTTCACGGCACACTTGCCAAAATACTCCAAAACTCCACATAAACTCGTGGTCCTCAAAATATTGAATTCAAAAGAGATACGTAACAAAATTCAATGAGGAATAACAATCAATAAAATCCCCAAAATTCCCGTGTTACGTATCAGAGCGACTCCTACGACTCGAACAGGCAACACGCACTCCAAGCAACTCAAGTACCAGGATTATCTGTACTTCCGAAGAAGCACAGACACAACAACAACAAGGGGGTGAGAACTACATTTAATAATAAACGGCAAATAACACATGATAAGAGTAGTTGCTCACACACAATCATACAATCACATAAGCACGACCTACTTGTCACTTTCAATCATAATTCAATCAACATAAAATAATAATGCAATGCAACTCAACAATAGACACAATGCATGTGGTACCAAAAATCACCATGGTTCATTCAATCGAACCCGGATAAATCACATACACCTCTACTTGGCAATGATTTATCCCACCACACTCCACATTGGAGTTCGGATGAATCACATACACTCCTCCTGAGCAATGATCCATCACCACCGACACACCATGAATGCATGACATCAATATGCATATAATTCATGTATAATCACACTCATACATTTCCACGATCCTCCTGATCACAATCAATACATAACACCACAGAAAACACCTCACACGATGCTAATTAGCTGATTACTAATTAATTCACCAAAATTATTAAATTAATTATTTTTATCACCAATCCTACATTTTTCAAGGTCTGACATCTATCCCCAACCTCTCAAACCAAAAGAAACAACTTCGGACGCGAAAACGGGAAAGAAATCGCGAAACGACAAAATTTTGCACTCTCACTGGCCATACGCGTATTGCCCATTTCGCTCGCCCATCCATACGCGTATTGCCCCACTTGATACGCGTATGGGCAGAGACCTGTTTTTCCATCAAAATTCCACTTCAGATCTCGTTACGCGTAACGCCCCTCTTACGCGTACTGTTACGCGTACGGGCAGAGGGTCGTGCCAAGCCTCCTTTTGGCCCTCCCATACTCGTATTGACCATAGCCATACGTGTATTGCCCTACCTGATACGTGTATGGCCAGATCTATTATGCAAATGCGATTTCCCTACACCAGTCTGGGTTCTGCTACGGGATCCTCACTTTTCCACTCCAATTCAGTCCCAAACTTGTTTCTACATTAGTTTTAGGTCCTATTCTTCATCTTACTTCTTTTACCTATCATTACTAGTCAAATTTACGGTTCTTGGATCTAATCTCGTTCACTCAACATGCACAAAACTCAGACCTGCAACATTCATATTCATACAGTAACAACAACACCAAAATATCAAACAATCAGAACTACAATAATTCGATTCACATAATTTTCATCACAGATTCACATATGCACAACATAATCATAATGCAGCATAAATTCATACGAATTCCTATGGGGTTAAGGACTCCCCACTACCCTCTCATGATTACATTGCCAATATTAAACCCATTCTCCCCCTTACCTCGAATTTCTTGATCAAATTCCTGCGAAATTGATGAAGATGGGTGCCCTAGCTCTTCCTTGTTCTTCCTTCTCTAACTCTTTCTTTTCCAAAATCTGATTATGGCTAACTCTCACACTAACCCTCACTAATCTCAACTTAATTACTAAACTGCCCCTTGATTCATCCATTAGCCCATTATCAAATTAATTAAATCAGATTTTAATTTAAAATAATAATAGTATTAATAATAATAATAAGGATAATAATAATAATAATATTACTAATAAAATAAGTTCCATATTACTATTAATGGATACACCCCCTACCTTATCACTATTAACATTAACCCTTCGTACTCAGACACCCCCCTAAACAAGGCCAAACAATTGAAATAAAACACGACGATTAAATAATTTAAATTGGGGTGTTACAACTCTCCCCCACTTAAATTATTTTCGTCCTCGATAATGTACCTGATGGAAATAGCTCCGGATACGACTCTCACATCCTGCTCTCCAATTCCCAGGTTACACTTCTGCCAGCAGCTCCTCCCCAAGCTACTCTCACCAGGGGTATCTCCTTTCCTCTGAGTTGTTTCATCTGGCGATCCTCGATCCTTATTGGCCTCGCCTCCACAGTAAGATTATCCCTAATTTGAACTTCATCTCTCTGAATGACATGAGATGGATCCGATACATACTTCCGAAGTTGCGACACATGAAACACATCATGCAAGTTCGAAAGTTCAGGCGGTAACGCCACTCTGTAAGCAACTGCACCAACTCTCTGCAAGATCTGATACGGTCCAATAAACTTGGGATCCAACTTCTTCGATTTCAATGCACGTCCCACACCGGTCACTGGGTTAACTCTCAGGAACACGTGATCCTCTCCAATGAATTCCAAATCTTTCTTCCGATTATCATGATAACTTTTCTGCCTACTCTGAGACGCCTTCATCCTTTCACAGATCATTTGAATTGTCTCAGTAGTCTGTTGCAAAATTTCTGGTCCAAGCACCACATTCTCACCTGTTTCATACCAACACAAAGGTGTCATACACCTCCTACCATACAAAGCTTCGAAAGGCGCCATTGCAATGCTAGAATGGTGACTGTTATTATACGTGAACTCAATCAATGGCAAATGAGTATCCCACGCACCCCCTTTCTCCAACACGCAGGCCCTCAGCAAATCTTCCAACGACTGGATAGTCCTCTCTGATTGACCATCTGTCTGTGGATGATAAGACGAGCTCAACTTCAATTTAGAACCCAAGGCTTCCTGTAGACTCTTCCAAAATTTTGAAGTAAACCTCGGATCTCTATCCGACACTATGCTCGACGGAACACCATGCAACTTCACAATTGTTCTGATATAAATCACCGCCAACTTCGACAATGGAAAACTGGTGTTAATTGGTATAAAATGTGCGGAATTCGGAAGTCGATCCACCACTACCCAAATAGCATCAAAGCCTCTCGCCGTATTTGGCAAACCAGTAACAAAATCCATAGCAATACTGTCCCATTTCCATTCTGGAATTTCCAACGGTTGCATTAATCCCGACAGTTTCTGGTGTTTCACCTTTGACTTCTGACATATCAAACAAGCATAAACAAACTGAGTATGTCCCTCTTCATACCGGACCACCAAAATAACTTCTTCAAGTCATGATACATCTTTGTAGCTCCCGGATAAATACTCAAGCTACTCCGATGACTTTCCTCTAAGATTGCCTTTTTCAATTCCTCATTATCCGGTACACAAATCCTGCCCCGGAATCTCAACACCCAAACATTATCCACTTTAAAATCACTATCAGGATCATCTCCTCCTGTAGGCATTAAGTTCACTAGCTTCACATCCAGTTTCTGGTTTTCTTTAATTACATCCAAAAAGTCATTATTCACCTTTAGCATACCCAATCTAATACTCTCTGGCGTAGTTTCACAAACCATACTCAAGTCTCTGAACTGCTCAATCAATTCCATTTCTTTCACCATCAAGGCTAACATATGGATTGTCTTCCGACTCAGGGCATCTGCCACAACATTAGCTTTTCCCGGATGGTAACTCAAATTGAAATCATAATCCCTTAAGAACTCTAACCACCTTCTCTGCCTCATATTCAACTCCTTCTGATCGAATAAATATTTCAGACTCTTATGATCACTGAATACTTCAAATCTTGATCCATACAAATAATGCCTCCAGATTTTTAACACGAACACTACTGCAGCTAATTCAAGATCATGAGTAGGATAGTTCCACTCATGCACCCTCAATTGCCGCGAAGCATAAACCACTACCTTGCCATCTTGCATCAACACGCCACCTAATCCCATCTTAGACGCATCACAATACACCACAAAAGGTTCACTTGGACTCGGTAGAATTAACACTGGCGCTGAAGTCAATTTCTTTTTCAGTTCCTCAAAACTCTCCTCACAAGCTGCATCCCAAACAAAAGTCTGATTCTTTCTAGTTAACTGAGTCAATGGAAACGCCAAATTAGAAAATCCCTCGATGAATCTTCGGTAATAACCCGCCAAACCCAAAAAGCTTCTAATTTCCGTTGCTGTCTTCGGGGGTTCCCATTGAAGTACTGCACTTACTTTAGATGGATCCACCGCTATGCCATCACCAGAAATAACATGACCCAAGAAACTCACAGTATTCAACTAGAATTTACACTTCGAGAACTTGGCAACAATTTATTATCTTTCAACACCTGCAATGCAATTCTCAAGTGTCCTGCATGATCTTCGTCAGACTTAGAATAAATTAGTAAATCATCAATGAATACTACAATAAACTGATCCAGATAAGAGTGAAAGATACGATTCATATATTCCATAAACACACCCGGCGCATTAGACACTCCGAAAGGCATTACTGCATATTCGTAATGTTCGTAGCGAGTTCTAAAAGCAGTTTTTTGAATGTTATCTTCCTTCACTCTAATCTGGTGGTAACCCGACCTCAAATCAATTTTGCTGAAAACACGAGCTCCCACAAGCTAATCCATTAAGTCATCAATCCTCGGAAGTGGATATCTATTTTTAATGGTCACTTTATTCAACTGGCGGTAATCGATGCACAAACGCATACTACCATCCTTCTTTTTCACTAACAACACCGGAGCTCCCCACGGCGACACACTTGGTCTAATAAACTTCTTATCAAGCAATTCTCTAATCTGAGACTTCAACTCTGCCAATTCTAATGCAGACATCCTGTACGGCACCATAGATATGGGTCTAGTACCAGGAACAAGATCAATAGTAAATTCAACTTCTCTCGTCGGAGGCAACTCTGAAATGTCATCTGGAAATACCTCAGGAAATTCGTTCACTACTGGCAACTCATTAACCGAAGTTTTACTTTCGACAGATAACGAGGCAAACACTGTAAACATCTTAGCTTCATCCTCCAACAATGTCCTCAACTCCCTGCTAGACAACGAATCCTCTAATGCTTCCTCCTCAGGAGTAAGAAACAATAATGTCTTCCTAAAACAATCAATGTAGACCCGATTGAATTCCAATCAGTTCATCCCCAGAATAACATCGAGACTACCGAGTGGAAAACAGATCAAGTCCACTCTGAAATCTCTACCAAACATAGTCAGTGGACACTTCAAACACACCAAAGAAGTAACCACCGAACCAATAGACGGAGTTTTAATTGTCATCCTCTGCTCTAGAGTAGACGGCACAATCCCTAATCTCTTCACACAATCAACAGAAATAAACGAGTGCGTTGCACCCGTGTCAAAGATAGCAATCAAAGGAATACCATTAATAAAGCAAGTACCTTTGACGGAATTCTCCTCATCGGTGGATTGGGCTCCCACCAAGGCAAATACTTTTCCACTGGCATGGGCTTTCTTTGGCTTCTCACAGTGAGTGCTTATGTGACCCTTTTCTCCGCAATTATAACAGGTAGGCATAGTGGCCCTACAATCTGCTATAACATGACCTGGTTTACCACACTTGAAACACTTATTCACCTCATTCGGACAGTTATTAGCACGGTGACCCGCACCACCACATCTGAAACACTTGAGAGTATCAGCACCTACTCCTTTCTCCTTTGGTTTCTTTCCTACGTCAGTTTTCTGTTTCCTTTTATCAGCTGGAGCACTGTAAGGAGTACCTCCAAACCTCTGCTTACCCTTCTTCTCATTCACAGCCTTGTAATGAGCAATTCTGGCTCTGTTATCATTGTCATAGATTCTGCTTCTGCTTACCAGCTCTGGATAGTTTCTTATTTTCTGACAAGCAATGCCCAGTTTGATCTCGGGACGCAACCCATTCTCAAACTTCAAGCATTTAGAAGTCATTGCCTCTTCTGTATTGTAATGAGCACAATACTGAACCAATTCCTCAAACCGAGCAGCATACTCAGCAACAGTCAAATTTCCCTATTTCAACTCCAGGAATTCAACCTCCTTTGCACTTCGGATGTCCTCCAGAAAATACTTTTCCAGGAAATCAGCTTGAAACACTGTCCAAGTAATCTCAGTACCTGCAGCTTCCAACCTCTGACGACTATTATCCCACCAGACTTCAGCCTCACCTTCCAACATATGAGTACCAAACCGTACCTTTTAAGCATCACTGCACCCCATGGTCCTAAAGATTTTCTCCACAGCCTTCAGCCATTTCTGTGCAGCCTCTGGATCCAGAATACCCCCTTCATAAGTAGGCGGCTTATTGCTCTGGAACTGAGCTAAATCACGGAACTGGGCACCTCCCGCCTGATTGGTGTTCTCTACCACTTGTGCCATAGCTTGCATAGCAGCAGCCAGAGCAGCATCATTCCTCCCTGCCATATTGTTCAACAATCAACATATGGTCAGAACACACAATCGACTCCTATTCTAAGGACAGACTCTACTACTACACCTGGCCGGACGGACCGACCTGCTTTGATACCAACACCCGACTTTCCCATTTTATAAAAATAAAAGTAATACGGATAAAATCAGAGTTTTCAACTTTTACAAGTAGGACGCTACACCAAATAAAATCAACAATAAAACTCCTTTGTATTAAATGAAGTAAAACAGCGGAATAATCATTTCATAAGTTCACGGCACACTTGCCAAAATACTCCAAAACTCCACATAAACTCGTGGTCCTCAAAATATTGAATTCAAAAGAGATACGTAAAAAAATTCAATGAGGAATAACAATCAATAAAATCCCCAAAATTTCCGTGTTACGTATCAGAGCGACTCCTACGACTCGAACAGGCAACACACACTCCAATCAACTCAAGTACCTGGATTATCTGAACTTCTGAAGAAGCACAGACACAACAACAACAAAGGGGTGAAAACTACATTTAATAATAAACAGCAAATAACACATGATAAGAGTAGTTGCTCACACACAATCATACAATCACATAAGCACGGCCTACTTGTCACTTTCAATCATAATTCAATCAACATAAAATAATAATGCAATGCGACTCAACAATAGACACAATGCATGTGGTACCAAAAATCACCATGGTTCATTCAATCGAACCTGGATAAATCACATACACCTCTACTTGGCAATGATTTATCCCCCCACACTCCACATTGGAGTACTCCTCCTGAGCAATGATCCATCACCACCGACACACCATGAATGCATGACATCAATATGCATATAATTCATGTATAATCACACTCATACATTTCCACGATCCTCCTGATCACAATCAATATATAACACCACAGAAAACACATCACACGACGCTAATTAGCTGATTACTAATTAATTCACCAAAATTATTAAATTTATTATTATTATCACCAATCCTACATTTTTCAAGGTCTGACATCTATCCCCAACCTCTCAAACCAAAAGAAACAACTTCGGACGCGAAAACAGGAAAGAAATCGCGAAACGGCAAAATTCTGCACTCTCACTGGCCATACGCGTATTGCCCTGGGCCATACGCGTATTGCCCATCTCGCTCGTCCATCCATACGCGTATTGCCCCACTTGATACGCGTATGGGCAGAGACCTGTTTTTCCATCAAAATTCCACTTCAGATCTCTTTACGCGTAACTCCCCTCTTACGCGTAATGCCAAGCTTCCATACGCGTACTGTTACGCGTACGGGCAGAGGGTCGTGCCAAGCCTCCTTTTGGCCCTCCCATACGCGTATTGACCATAGCCATACACGTATTGCCCTACCTGATACGCGTATGGCCAGATATATTATGCAAATGCGATTTCCCCACACCAGTCTAGGTTCTGCTACGGGATCCTCACTTTTCCACTCCAATTCAGTCCTAAACTTGTTTCTACGCTAGTTTTAGGTCCTATTCTTCATCTTACTTCTTTTACCTATCATTACTAGTCAAATTTACGGTTCTTGGATCTAATCTCGTTCACTCAACATGCACAAAACTCAGACCTGCAACATTCATATTCATACAGTAACAACAACACCAAAATATCAAACTATCAGAACTACAATGATTCGATTCACACAATTTTCATCACAGATTCACATATGCACAACATAATCATAATGTAGCATAAATTCATACGAATTCCTACGGGGTTAAGGACTCCCCACTACCCTCTCATGATTACATTGCCAATATTAAACCCATTCTCCCCCTTACCTCGAATTTCTTGATCAAATTCCTGCGAAATTGATGAAGATGAGTGCCCTAGCTCTTCCTTGTTCTTTCTTCTCTAACTCTTTCTTTTCCAAAATCTGATTATGGCTAACTCCCCCACTAACCCTCACTAATCTCAGCTTAATTACTAAACTGCCCCTTTATTCATCCATTAGCCCATTATCAAATTAATTAAATCAGATTTTAATTTAAAATAATAATAGTATTAATAATAATAATAATAAGGATAATAATAATAATAATGTTACTAATAAAATAAGTTCCATATTACTATTAATGGATACACCCCCACCTTATCACTATTAACATTACCCTTTCGTACTCAGACACCCCCCCCCCCCAAACAAGGCCAAACAATTGAAATAAAACACGACGATTAAATAATTTAAATTGGGGTGTTACAATTGAAGATTATCTACTGCAGTTTATCAAAAGGTTAGTTAATTGCTCTTTGATTTAGGTATTTACGAAAATTAGGGTTCGTGTTCTGTTTTAGGGTTCATTTTAATTTGTTAGGGTAAACCCTAATTATTTAGATATTCTGGTTAGGTGTCATGGATGAAGTCATTAATCTCAAAATTCATCACATTGGGGAATTCACTGATCAGGGTCTGAGTGTTTATGAGAATGATGTAGTTGATGATTTGAGGGTAGACGTAGACAGATGGAGTTATTTTGAGCTAGTAGGTGTGTTAAAAGACTTGGGTTATAGGGAGTTTGAAACAATCTACTACAAGGATCCACAATTTGGTATGAATGCACTAGTTGATGACTGGGGTGCATTAGAAATAGCAGATCTGTATAGGGTTCACAAACGTGTTGATATTTACATTCAACACACATTGTCTCAACCTGACTATTGTGATGTTGTTGTTGACAATGTTGATGAGGGCCCTGGAGAAATTGTGGATGAGGTGGAGGAGTTACTTAGTCTACTAGTTGATGATGTTGTTCATGGTGAAAATACCACTCATGTTGAGGAACAAGTTAATGTAGAGGAACAAGTTAATGTTGAGGAACAAGTTAATGTTGAGGAACAAGTTAATGGTGAGGAAGAAATGAATGTTGAGGAACACGTTACTGGTGAAGCACAAATGAATGTTGAGGAACATGTTACTGGTGAGGAACAACTGAATGTTGAGGAAGATGTTAATGTTGATGAACAGCTGAATGTTGAGAAACAAGTTAATGTTGAGAAACAAGTGAATGTTAGAGTTGAGGGGACAAATGTTAGAGTTGGTGATGGTTTAAGTACTGATGATAGTGAAGATGAGGACTACAAGTATGATAGTGCACAAGATGTGGCTTTTGAGGATGAGTCTGATGGGTTTGATGAGGTTGAGGAGGATAGAGTTGATGCCCTAATTGATGATGAAATTGAAGGTAGTAGCAAAGTCCATAAACATAATGTGAAGTCTGGTGAAGATAAAGGCAGTGACAATGATAGTGATGACTTGGAAAGTGGTTGTGATATTGATGATAGTAGTGGAGTTCCAAGAATAAAACATCCTATTTTTAGACAACCAAAAGACATGGCAGATTACAAGTGGGATATGGGAGTCTATTTTAGTTCAAAGGGTGACTTTAAAGAGGCAATAACAACTTATGTTGTGCAAAATGGTAGAGACCTAAGGTTTGTAAAGAATGACAGAGTTAGGGTAAGGGTTAAATGTAAGGATGGTTGTGAGTGGGAGGCATATTGTAGCAAGTTGCCCAATGAAGACACTTGCCAACTCAGGAAGGTGGTTGACAAACATAGTTGCAGTAGGGAATATAATGTCAAACTGATGAGTACAAAATGGCTGAGTAAGAGAATCCAAAATAGCTTGAAAAATAATCCAAGGTTGAGAATAAAGGATATCAAAGAGAAGGCACACAAAAAATGGAATGTTGGGATGAACAAAACAAAGGCAATACGAGCAAGGTATACTGCAAGAGATTATGTTGATGGATCATTTTTGGGAGATTACACAAGGGTGTATGACTACTGTCATAAATTGTTAAGAGCCAATCCAGGGTCAATAGTTAAGCTCAATATGGATCCTGTACCAGAAGGTGTTGAGGATCATATACCATGTTTTAGAAGGCTCTATATATGCTATGCTGCGTGTAAGGAAAGCTTTAAGTTGTGCAGGCATGTAATAGGTCTAGATGGTTGTTTTCTCAAGGGGTTGTGTGGAGGGCAGATTCTGGCTGCTATATGGAGGGATCCTAATGACCAGATGCTTTCCATAGCATATGCAGTTGTGGAGGGTGAAAACAAGGATAGCTGGACTTGGGTTTTAGAGCTCCTAATTGATGACCTTGGAGTCAAAGAGCAATGCATGACTTACACCTTCATATCAGACCAACAAAAGGTAAGTTTCTTATGTTTTTCTTATGTTTTTCTTATGTTATACTATATTTGTATTCTACATTTTATGATATTGCAGGGGCTGCTACCCACTATGGAAGAGCTATTGCCTAGGGTGGAGCATAGGTTTTGTGTTAGGAACCTCTATAACAATTTTAGGAAGAGGTTTCCTGGAAAGATGTTGAAGGACATAATATGGAAGAACTGGTTTCTTGGTGAAGTGCAGTAGGTGTAAGAAAGCAGGACACTACAAGTATACTTGTAAGGACACAACAAGTCAGGCTGTACAACAGAGTGCTCAACACTCTGCCCAAGAATCTACTCAGACTGCTCAACAATCTCAGACTGTTACTCAGTCTGCTGTACAAACTACCCAAGCATCTCAGACAATAACCCAGTCTGCACCACATTCTACTCAATCCTCTAAGGAGAAGACTGCTCAGAAGACTCATGGTCCTGCCAAGGGGAAGACACAGAAGCTACCTGTTAGGAAGGCTCCAAGACCATTTGTTCCACCCGGGCCTACAACCAGGTTGTCTGCATCCAAGAATGTTGTTGGTCCAGTCACTAGGAGATCTACTCCAACTAAGAGAACAGTTGCAAAGAAGAATCCCTAGAAATATTTAGGATGAAGTATTTTATGTTGTATTTTATGCAATATGGTATTGATGTAATGAACAAGTGTATTGTGTTTTTTGTTATGGTTCTGAACTAGTTCCTGGTGTATTTTGTTATGGTGTTGAACAAGTAAATGTTGTTATGAGCCTAATTGTAGTTTGGTGCACTTTGGTGCTTTTGTTATTAACATTTTCTGGTTGTGAACATATTCTGGTCTGTGAGCATATCTACTGCATGTTATTGACTACATTCTGTTATGGCCAAAATTTATAGGTCATTTTGTGAAATTATAGGTCATTCTGTTATGCACAACACTGTATAGGTTATGTCCAATTTTAAAAGTAATGCCAATACTTATAGGTCATGTCCAAAAATTATAGGTCACTTACATCATTGAAAAGAGATACAACCAACTACAACTGATTCATTCATAAAACAACAAATACTTTCATTCATAAAATATTTCTCAAGTTCAACATTGCTTCAAGATAACAGCAAAAACAAATGCTACAATCACATACACCACATAACTAACCTAATTCAACCTAAAAAACAATACAACTATAATTATCAAAAACATCAAATTCCATATTTTTTCCACTTGATGATCTTCATCATTTCAACATCAATAATCATCAGCTTTTTCCCAAGTTCTTCGATGTCTTTTTTTGCTTCATCCAGTCCCTTTGTAGCCACACCCATCCTATGCATCAAAAGTTCTTCTTTCTCATCAAAGGCATCCTCATGGAACCAACCAATGTAATTGCATCCAGCTTGCATCTGAAATTTGCATTTCAAAGAGGTTCAAGATGCATGTATAACAGAAAGATAATACACATAAAATTCAATGGATACCTTATAATTGGGACAACCCCAAAATAATTTTCCCATATTATTCACAGTTTTTGCCCTTTGAAGTACAACCATGTCTCCACAATAACGCATGGGCTTCCTTCTAAGACTTCCACTGCCTGTTGAATCCCCACTTTCTGAATTTCTCTTACTCAACAAAGAAGAAGAACTACCCAATTTCATGTTTCCCTAAACCCTAACTTTTAATTTTGAGTGAAATTGTAAAGAAAGAAGATTAATTGTATTTGCCCTAACAAGTAAAATGCGGGAAACGACTGCAAACGAAACCAACAAGGAAGCAGATGATATTTCAAGTCCATGTCACCTGCCACGTAACCAATACTAAACGAACGTTTGACCAAACTAACGGCAAGGACTACTTTGATACCATTTTAAAAGTTAAGGGACGAACTAGCCACTTTTTAAAGTTAAGGGACCAAAATGGATCCTGGTGTAAAGTTAAGGGACGAAAAGGGTTATGTTGCCGCTTAATAATATTATGTTATAATTAGGGGTTTATTTTATAATTTTGGGTTTAACTTATAATTTGGGGTTATTATATTAAATAAGGGTTTTTTTTTATATAATTTTAGGTTTAATTTATATTTTGAGTTATTATAATAAATTGTGGTTTATTTATATAAATTTGGGTTTAATTTATATTTTTGGGTTCATTATAATTTATTTATTTTATAATTATAAAAATTTGAGTTTAATTTATATTTTTGGGTTCATTATAATTTATTTATTTTTATAATTAATAAATTTGGGATTTATTTTAATTTATTTATTTTTGTAATTAATAAATTCGAATTTATTTACAAGTTTGGGATTTATTGTAGTTTATCTATTTTTATCTTTAATAAATTTGGATTTATTCATAATTTTTGGGTATTATATTTTATAACTAATAAATTTGGGTTTTATCTAACTTATCTTATTTTTTATAATCAAATAATGTGGGTTTATAATCTTAGGTTCATAAAAAAAAATTATGTGGGTTTATTTTATAAATGGGAATTTATTCATTTAGATTTATTTATAATAAATTTGAGTTTAATTTATAATTTGGAGTTTATTATAATAATTGGTAAATTTGGTTTATTTAACTTATTTAAGTTATTTTTATAATTAAAAAATGTGGGTTTGTTATTTTCTAAATTTGCGTTTATAAATTTGAGTTTATTTATTGATTTTACCGGAACAGAAAGAGGATCAGCGGCCAGCAACATGTTGTGAGCTCCAAATTCGTCGGTGGTGGAGAAGAGAAGGGGGTGTACTTGCAAGACACTTTAATGCCAAAGTGAGGTTCAGAGCGAAAGAGAGCAAGTACATAAAGTATGAGTTTAGAATATTTAACCCTCATTTGGAGGAGGGTATTTATACTGTGCCCCCAGCGTTGGGCCAACGGTTATCTGTAGTGGGTTGGATCATTAGGCCCAATACGGATAAATGTCAAGATCTACGTGGGCACACGACTTATCTAATAACTCATGCAATCATGAAATGCATGTCAACAGTAACATCAAGCACAATGACCAACACCATAGTCAAGGTACTCTGCCAATACTGGCCACCACTCACTAAATACATGCTATAATAGTTCAACAACAACAACATAATAATATAACAATCAACAACAACAACAACAATGCAACGTATAATGATATTCATCTTAATCATTATTAGGGGTGTTCAAATCCAAACCAATCCTAATAAAAACCGCAAACCGGTCCAAAAAAATCGAAAACCGCAAAAAACCAAAAATTATTGGATGTGTTTGGATGCCATTTTATAAAACCCAATCGGTTCGGATCGGATTTCGGATTAATTTTTCAAAACCGATCCAAACCGCATGTATATATTTTTATACTTATTGAGTTTTTATTAGTATAATACCTTGTGCTAATTTATTATTAGTTCATACTTTTTTTTTATAAAATACTATTTATTAGTTTGATTTAATCTATTAATATTTAGTATTTCATTTGTTTCAATCATAACTGATCATTATCATTTTGTAATATTAACTTTTAATAAGGTATATGTTATATATTATATCAAATTTATTATTTATTTAGTGTTTTTACAATATTAATAAAATTATAATTTGTAATTTGGATATCCAAAAACCCGATCCAAATCAAACCGCAAAAAATTGGATCGGATCAGATCAGATTTTTTTAACCAATCATCTAAAACCGAACCAAACCGCAAGTAAATATATCTTTGGATCGGACGACATTTTGCTACAAAACCGATCCAAACCGAACCGCGAACTCCCCTAATCATTATACCATACCAATACTGGTCACCATGCAACAATAGTGCTATAACAGCTCAACAACATCACCGACGATAACTTACAGCATAACAGTCAACAACGATATATTTCGAATTCTATCACATCACAACATAAACACTACAATTGCATTTAATCACTACACAGAAAATTAATCCAATTCTGGACCAGAACCCATTTTTATAAGAAAGTTCGTTGTGTTAGCTTTCCAACGCTTCGAACGGCGCGCGAATCGGACACTTGGAACTCAAGTTATGAATTTTCGAAGTTTTCCAAAAAATTTAGACACATCGATGTAATGGGTTACCTCACCATGTAACCGGTTACATCAGTCCCAGAAGCATAAATACCCAGGTTTTCTTCGATGTAACCGGTTACCTTAACCATGTAACCGATTACATCACCCAAAATGCCCAAAAAAACATGTTTTGAATGTAACTGATGCGTCCGCAAGTACACGGAAATATCGAAGTAATATAAAAGATTGTTGAACCCACAGAGACCAATGTCAACCTACCGTAATCTATCGTTGCTTTGTAAAGCTAAGGCTGATGAATATTTAATTAAGAGGAAACTAGAACTAAAACTAAAAATGAACTTAGAAAATATGATAATAAAGAGAGGTCGGAATATGGATTCCGCGTTCCTAAAGGACTTTGTAGAATTCGGGTACTAATTACAACTATAATTTAGTTCCGTAGAATATACCAACTTAAAAACCCCGCCTCACGCTCTCGCGGTATTAACTAAAGTCATGTTCCCTAATCCCAAGATTTTGCTCTCGCTCGTCCGGTAACTAGGAAATATATTTTGAAAGCCATTAATATCCTAAACGTATCTAAAGCGCTCTCGCTGTATTTAGATATGTTGTCTAATTTCCACTATCCGGTTCGACCCCCACGCTCTCGCAGTGCCGGCTCTAACCTTAATTAACTTCTCACTCTCGTTACAAAATCGTGTTAAATAACCTCTCACTCTCGTGACAAAGCTATTTAAATTAGACTTGGAAATTAAAACCATAACAGAATTTTAGTCATAAGTTCGCACCTATTATTTTCTACCGAGTCCCGTCGGTAACGACGGTCCTCATACGCCGGACTCAAGAATATTTAGAAAGACATGGAATTAAATGAAAATGACATAAACATGGTAAATATAATCAATGACAGCATGCTTAAACAATTATGAAATGCAATAACAATAATAATAATAAAGCGATAAAATAAGGAACCTGTAAATACGAGAAAATAAATAGAGACTTGAAGTAAACGGAACTGGAAATAACTTCAATAAAATGATGGCAAGTTTGTTGATCCAAGCAGTTACATAGATTACCGGCCTAAAAACTAATGAGGGAGTAATTCCTCGATGTGAAAAAATACTCCTTTTACAATTGTAATTTTCTGCCTAAAACTACGAATAGCGCTTTCGCGCACAAAACTTGGATCCCTTGAAACTAAATGATAGGTCCTATATATAGTGATAACAGGTTGGAAGTTACTTAAGAATTCATGTGAAAAATAGTGGAGATAATGGGAAGTTGGAGAAGCTGTGTTTGAGAGAATGTAGGAGAAAATGCTGATCGTGCGTGTGCATTGGTCTTCTTTGTCCACGTCTGCGTTTCTGAACATAATAACCACTTTGTGCGTGTGACGGTCATGGTGAGTGTGTGACGGGCATGGCAGCCTTTGGAAGCGTGACGGTCGTGGTGGTTGTGTGACGGTCGTCACACACACGACTTTCTATTTTCTGTTTTTTTCTTAGTCATTTTTCCTGTTTTCTTCTCATTTCTTCATGTTTTTCTACTTTGCTCCTTTTTAGCTTGGACAATGAAATACCTGCGAAAACACTAGAATACTCGCGGAATAATCGGAACTTAAGCTGAAATAACGTAATTATTAGTCGTAAATCAAGGCAAATATATGATACATTTTCGTGTTATCAACACCCACACACTTAAACCTTTGCTTGTCCTCAAGCAAAACATGACTCGTAAGACAAATAGTGCATACGGATACTCATCCTAGGATACCAACTCTACTTTGGTTAAGTTTGTGCCGATAGGTACTTGCTCACACACTAAGGATATCGTAACAACACAATTCCATTTTTGCGGTCATCAACCTCCATCCTATACAAACCAATCCGAATCATGTCATTATACCTAAGCCTAACTCACTCATCCTTCTTTCGTCCCTTTTCATTCTGGCACAATCACATTAAGCTCGTTATCCTTTCACACTCATGGTAGGATGGCCTGTTAGTGACTATGATCTCATTATTATCATTTTTTTTTCTTTTTGGCACATTGGCTTAAAAATCAATAAAATAAAGAAGTTTGCATCGTTGGGCTAAATGATCGGGTGAGGATCACCTAACTTAGAAGGAGCATTTATTTTTTTCCTTTTCTTAATTTACCTTTTAAACCTGAGATCATACACTTATTTGCATCGGCTTCCTACTTAGTGCGTGCTTAGGATGGTGCTGACTGCTAAATAAACTACTTAGGGACTACTAAAGGGGTGAGAACTTAAGGCTATGGCATAACAAGTACTCAAATCGATTTCCATAATTGAGAGGCTCACGGTTTTAAGACGATACCGATCTTGCAGAATTTTCCCAAGTCTCACAATCTAACCTCAATTTTGTCTGTAACCTAAGATTTTCAAAAGAAACACTATTTTTAACTAAAAAATTTTCAAAATATTTGGTATGTCTCAAGAGAACGGGGAAATCGATAGACAACATAAAATCACCATAATGACTCGACAACACATGCACAGACGGACGAAACATTTAAAACAGAAAAAAATTTAAAATCATGTTGGAAAACAGTAAATCTAACTAGAAAGCGGTAAAATGAAAGCGGTAAATGTTCCTCCTCCACACTTAAACCAAACATTGTCCCCAATGTTTTGATAAAAGGTGGTAGAGGAAAAATAGAACCCGTATGAATGCCGTTGCGTGCTACCCCGGCCAAATTCGCGCTGATTCTTCCCTTGCTGTCCCTGTCTTCGCTGGTCACTTCTACTCCGGTGTCTTGTACTACGAGTTATCTGAATTTGCTGAAACTTCATTTTCTTGAAGCCTCTCATCATATTGCCTATTTCTGAAGGAAGTACCTGCAAAAATTGTTAGAAAAATACGGTGCGGTGTGTGCAGGTGGAACCTGACCATGCAAAGAACAAGGAGGATGTAAGTTATGAACGGGAGAGAATTGCTTTCTCCCATCATACTCATCATTGGTGTCACCACCAGCAGCGACATTCATAGGAATGTGCGTGGGCACCAACTCATCTTAAGGGATTGCCATCTAGAGATCTTTCGCCTAAATGTAGCTGAGACGTGACAAGCGATACAATTCTTTATTTTCTGCTAACACAAACAATAAAAGTAAAACATTAAACTAAAAACTCATGGGTTTCCTCCCACGCAGGGCTTTGTTTAACGTCGATAGCTCGATGGCTAATAATTCTCGGTTTCCATGGCCACTTATCAAGCCATCTCACATATCCCTCACCTTTTATTTTCTTCCTTCTGTGGGGCGGTTCATTCTTTTGAACTTGTGGTGGTGGTTCTGGATCTATCCTAAGTAATAGCTTTTCGAGTTTGGGCTTAGTTATTTCATCCATCACCTCAAAGTTTAACCTTACCCTCTTAATAGTAATGATATCCCTAGGTTCATGGTCCTCGAATTTTCTCTTTTTATGTGTGACCTCAAACAAAGATGCATCGATGTAGATATTTTCCAATACCTCCGCATACATTTTGGATTTGGATTCTACCTTAGCTTCCACAAGCCTTTGCCAGAAAGGAATTGGTGGGGTATATGGAGGAACGACATTAGGTGCTTCCTTCGCTGCCTCTTTGATGACCTCCCTTTCAGGTGATCCCAGTGAATTTTTCTCAATCTCTACTTCTTCCTCACCAGAACTCTCCTCAACCTCAATATCACTCTCCTCAACCTCATTATCACTCTCCTCGGGATTCTCGATTTGTTTTTCATTAATGGTTGTTACAACACCCACATGCTCCTCCGGGGAGGGTCCTATAGGTGTCTGTGCAAGCAGGGAGATTTGAGTCTCCAATGCCTCAGTGTGAGTCGCGAGGGACTCAACTATTGTGTTTATCTGCCTAAGGTTTTCATAAGTATCGAGATGTTGTCTTCTAAGTTCTTTATTCTGGAGAGTTTATGTCTCCGCAAAGTGCTCCATCATGGATTCTAGCCTCGAATTAGTTGTTGTTTCAATGAAATCCTCCATTAATGCTTCGAGGTTGGAATTAACAGATTCTTGTGGTTCCTCGAAATATTGGGAATGGTGATCGTAGAGGAAATTTTGGTGCGGTTCCTCGAGATATTGGGAGTGAGTCAGTGTCGCATTGAAATCCTGCATTAATATTTCTAGGTTAGAATTATGAGATTCTTGTGGTTCCTCGAAATTTTGGGAATGGTAATCATAGGAAAAATTTGGTTGCGGTTCCTCAAAATATTGGGAGTATTGCGGTTGGTAATTGTAGAGAAAATTTGGGTGCGGCTCCTCAAGATATTGTGAGTGGTTATCATAGAGAAAATTTGGGTGATACTTAGTTTTTAATTTTTTTAATTATTTATTATTATTATTATTATTATTTTTTATTAGAGTGCCTTAGTCTATACGGTGCAACAACAGAAAAACAATACTGACTGTTGGTCCCCGGCAACGGCGCCAAAAACTTGATGCGTCCGCAAGTGCACGGAAATATCGAAGTAATATAAAAGATTGTCGAACCCACAGAGACCAATGTCAACCTATCGTAATCTATCGTTGCTTTGTAAAGCTAAGGCTGATGAATATTTAATTAAGAGGAAACTAGAACTAAAACTAAAAATGAACTTAGAAAATATGATAATAAAGAGAGGCCGGAATATGGATTCCGCGTTCCTAAAGGACTTTGTAGAATTCGGGTACTAATTATAACTATAATTTAGTTCCGTAGAATATACCGACTTAAAAACCCCGCCTCACGCTCTCGCGGTATTAACTAAAGTCATGTTCCCTAATCCCAAGATTTTGCTCTCGCTCGCCCGGTAACTAGGAAATATATTTTGAAAGCCAATAATATCCTAAAGGTATCTAAAGCGCTCTCGCTGTATTTAGATATGTTGCCTAATTTCCACTATCTGGTTCGACCCCCACGCTCTCGCAGTGCTGGCTCTAACCTTAATTAACTTCTCACTCTCGTTACAAAATCGTGTTAAATAACCTCTCACTCTCGTGACAAAGCTATTTAAATTAGACTTGGAAATTAAAACCATAACAGAATTTTAGTCATAAGTTCGCACCTATTATTTTCTACCGAGTCCCGTCGGTAACGACGGTCCTCATACGCCGGACTCAAGAATATTTAGAAAGACATGGAATTAAATGAAAATGACATAAACATGGTAAATATAATCAATGACAGCATGCTTAAACAATTATGAAATGCAATAACAATAATAATAATAAAGCGATAAAATAAGGAACCTGTAAATACGAGAAAATAAATAGAGACTTGAAGTAAACGGAACTGGAAATAACTTCAATAAAATGATGGCAAGTTTGTTGATCCAAGCAGTTACATAGATTACAGGCCTAAAAACTAATGAGGGAGTAATTCCTCGATGTGAGAAAATACTCCTTTTACAATTGTAATTTTCTGCCTAAAACTACGAACAGCGCTTTCGCGCACAAAACTTGGATCCCTTGAAACTAAATGATAGGTCCTATATATAGTGATAACAGGTTGGAAGTTACTTAAGTATTCATGTGAAAAATAGTGGAGTTAATGGGAAGTTGGAGAAGCTGTGTTTGAGAGAATGTAGGAGAAAATGCTGATCGTGCGTGTGCATTGGTCTTCTTTGTCCACGTCTGCGTTTCTGAACATAATAACCACTTTGTGCGTGTGACGGTCGTGGTGAGTGTGTGACGGGCGTGGCAGCCTTTGGAAGCGTGACGGTCGTCACACACACCACTTTCCATTTTCTGTTTTTTCTTAGTCATTTCTTCCTGTTTTCTTCTCATTTCTTCATGTTTTTCTACTTTGCTCCTTTTTAGCTTGGACAATGAAATACCTGCGAAAACACTAGAATACTCGCGAAATAATCGGAACTTAAGCTGAAATAACGTAATTATTAGTCGTAAATCAAGGCAAATATATAATACATTTTCGTGTTATCAGTAACCAGTTACCTCAACCATGTAACCGGTTACCTCACTGACAGAAGCACTTTTTTGCTATATTTTTACACCAGAACTTATTTTTAAGTTGTTTCAAAATCAGCTTTTCTTAGAATTCGTCCAAAACACTTTTCAAAGTAAAAATACACTTTTCAAAAGTTGAAAAACTCAAGTTTTCCTTTTCAAAATCGTTCATAACATTGTTCCGACTCTGACACGCGAATTACACGTACAACAATCCACATTTACAACATACGCCTCTCAATCCAACGGATTCAACAACAACAATTACACAAGACACAATTTTCAACAGAAATCAACACAACAACATACAATCCATTGAATTATCAAGAATCAATCACAAATCAACACCATAACATTCATGAACAAAGGGAAGAAATTCAAAACCCTACATGTTAGAAACTACCCACCAATCATCATGGCAACCCTTAGATAGTTAGAACCCCATCCTTACCTTAGAGTTATTGTGACAAAGCTTCCTCAACTCCAACAATGGTGATTCTTCCCTTTTTGCCTTAGCTCTCCTTTTTCTCTTTTCTCCACCCAAAACACGTACTGACTCTTTTCCCTATTTCTCTTCCCTTATTATATTATTATTATTCTCCCAAATAAATAGCAACAAATAATGCCAATAATAATTATTTAATTTCAAAAAATATCCATATAATATTATTCCAATAAATAATTACTAAGTAATATTAATAATTAATTACTAACCACACCACCCATCTCTACACAATTGGTCACACCCCCCAATACCTTATTCTCTATAATTCCAAGGTCACTACCCCGTACTAAGGGCAATCCAAACGTAACCCTACACACATAAACACATACATACACACAACAACGTAATATTTAAATTACGAGAATAATTAAAATAAAATGGGGCGTTACGACTCTCCTCCACTTAGAATATTTCCGTCTTCAAAAATTTATCTGATACAAATAACTCCGGATACGACTCACGCATCTTGCTCTCTAACTCCCAAGATATGTTTCCACCGACAGCGCCTCCCCATACTACCTTCACGAGAGCGATCTCTTTGCCTCTTAACTGCTTTACCTCACGACCTTCAATCCGCTCTGGTAAAGCCTCAATCGTGAGATTATCTCTCACCTTAACCTTATCCAACGGAATCACATGCGACAGATACAGAACCTACATCTGAAGTTGTGAAACATGGAATACGTCATGTAAATTCGACAAATTTGGTGGCAGCGTCACCCTATAAGCAACCGATCCAACTCGCTCTAAAATCTTATACGGACCAATAAAACGAGGAGTAAGCTTCCTCGTCTTCAAAGCGCGTCTAACACCAGTCATTGGAGCGACTCTCAAGAATACATGGTCCCCTTCTTGGAACTCAAAATCCTTCCTTCTCTTATCATGGTAGCTATTCTTCCTACTCTGTGAAGCTTTCATCTGTTCCCGAATCAACTTCACCTTATCAGTAGTCTGCTGAACAATCTCAGGTCCAAGTACCACACTCTTACCAGATTCATGCCAACACAAAGGTGTATGACACCTCCGACCACACAAAGCTTTAAAAGGCATCATCCCTATACTGGAATGATAACTGTTATTATAAGTGAACTCAATCAATGGCAAGTGACTATCCCAAGCACCTCCTTGTTCAAGCACACAATCCCTCAACAAATCCTCCAAAGACTGTATAGTCCTCTCGTCTGACCATCCGTCTGTGGATGATAAGTTGAACTCCACCGCAACTTCGAACCCAGAGCCTCTTGCAAACTTTCCCAAAATCTGGAAGTGAATCTCGGATCTCTATCCGACACGATACTCAACGGAACTCCATGTAACTTCACAATCACACGAATATAAATATCTTCCAACTTCTACAGGGGAAAACTGATGTTAATCGGAATGAAATACGCCGATTTCGTCATTCTATCTACAACTACCGAAATGGAATTATGCCCTCTCGGAGTATTCGGCAACCCAATCACAAAATCCATAGAAATGTTGTCCCAATTCCACTTTGGGATATCCAACGGTTGCATCAAACCAACAGGCTTCTGATGCTCCACCTTCGACTTCTGACAAATCAAACAAGCATACACAAACTGAGCCACATCACGCTTCAATCCAGACCACCAAAATATTTTCTTTAGGTCATGATACATCTTTGTAGCTCGTGGATGAATGCTCAAGCTACTTCTATGACTTTCCTCCAAAATCATTCTTTTTAACTGAGAATCATCGGGAATACAAATCCTCTCACAAAATATCAATACACCTCGTTCATCCACTCTAAAGTCACTACCTTCCGCCTGACCATTTCCAACCATCAAATATACCATATTCACGTTCCAACTTCTGACCCTCTCTGATACTATTAAGAAACAATTGTTGATCTTCAGCATACCCAACATCACACTCTGTGGTTCCCGTTCACAAACCAACCTCAAGTCTCTGAGCTGCCAATCAATTCCGACTCTCTAACCATCATAACAGACATATGCAAGGACTTTCGACTCAAAGCATCAGCCACGACATTAGCTTTATTGGGATGATATTTCAAGCCAAAGTCATAATCCTTCAAGGATTCTAACCACCTTCTTTGTCTCATATTCAACTCCTTCTGATCAAACAGATACCTCAAGCTCTTATGATCACTATACACTTCAAATCTGGAACCATAAAGATAGTGCCTCCAAATTTTCAATACGAATACCACTGCAGCTAATTCTAAATCATGAGTTGGATAATTCCTCTCATGGACCCTTAACTGTCGTGAAGCATAAGCAACAACTTTACCATCCTGCATTAACACACCTCCTAAATCCATCAAAGAAGCATCGCAATACACCATAAATGGTTCATTTGGTTCAGGTAGAATCAAAACTGGAGCTGTAGTCAATCTCTTCTTCAGCTCAATGAAACTTTTCTCACAGTGAACATCCCACGCAAATGCTTTACCTTTGCAAGTCAACTAGGTCAACAGAAGTGCCAACTTAGAAAAGCCTTCTATAAATCTACGGTAATAACCAACCAAGCCCAAAAAGCTTCTAATTTCAGTAACCGACTTCGGAGCCTCCCACTGTAGAACTGCATCTACTTTGGATGGATCCACAACAATACCATCACCTGAAATGACATGACCAAGAAAACTCACTTCTTTCAACCAGAATTCGCACTTCGACAATTTCACCTAAAGCTTCTTCTCTTTCAGCACTTGCAACACAATTCACAAATACTCAGCATGCTCCTCTTCTGATTTAGAATAGATCAGAATGTCATCAATGAAAACTACAACGAACTGATCCAAGTAAGTATGGAAGATTCGATTCAAATACTCCATAAACACTCTAGGTGCATTAGAAACTACGAACGACATCACCAAATACTCATAATGTCCATCCCGAGTCCTGAAAGATGTCTTCTAAATATCCTCATCCTTCACTCGAATCTAATGATATTCTGACCTTAAGTCAATCTTACTAAACACACGTGCACCCACTAACCGATCCATCAAGTCATTTATTCTTGGAAGCTGGTACTTTTTCTTAATCGTCACTTTATTCATCTGTCTGTAATCTATACACAACCTTATACCACCATCTTTTTTCTTCACTAACAACACCGGAGCTCCCCAAGGTGATATACTTGGTCTCACAAATTCTTTCAGTTCTGCTAATTCTAACTCTGACATCCTGTATAGTGCCATAGAAATGTCTGGTACCAGGGATAATATCAAAAGATAATTTCACCTCTCTCTCTAGCGGCACATCTAATATTTCATCCGGAAACACATCTAGAAATCACGCACAACTGGCAGCCCATCGTTGTGGCTTTACGGCCTATTTCCAGAACACCGTCATCGCAACATGGAAAACATCTGAGCCTCATCTCCCAACAGTTCTTATACTTACTTAGCAATTATAAACCTCACATCTTCACCTTCATCGTATTTAAGTTCACTCTCTGGGCAAGTCATAGATATCTTCTGGAAAACATCAGAAAATTACACACCGTTGGCATAACTCTAGCCGTCATATCTCACTCTACTCCCTGAGAAGAAACCATCAACCATACATGTTCGTTCTCCTTCAGAGACATCCCAACTCTACCGAAGGACAAGAAACTCAAATCAGCCTCATTTTCAGATATAAGAATCTGCATCGACTCATCAAAACAATCTGTAAGCACTTGGCTTAACTCCAAAAACTCACTGTTCACACCATCTAAGATGGCAAGACACGTCTATTTCATCCATCATGATCCCGTATACTATCAACAAGAGATTAAGGGTGACCAGTTCCTCAATTTGTATATAGACAGTCGACAATCATGATGGGGGATAAACCATTTTACTAAACTATAATAGCGTTCCTTGCATCTTGTGCACAAAGCTACCTAAGGCACAAACCTTTAGTTGACATAAGCATTCTCTCCGTATTTCCTTCAGTTTCAGAAATAACACAACTCTTACAACTCCTGCATCCTTGAAATCTGCAGCACACTACACTACTCATCCAAATGATTGGTAAACACAAGGTTTAACTCCTACCAATCCGTCCCAAGAATTACATCATCTTGTTCCAACTGAAGACAAACTGTGCCCATCCTTAGGAAACACGTCAGGATAGTCCACACATCACAGACCAATCTCTAGCTAAAGCATCATCTTCCCCCTCACAAGGAAGCGAACAATGAGGACACCTGACCTTCTTCCCTCAAGGATCACACCATTCTCAAACAGATGAACAATCCAACACTGCACTCCCTCATGCAGTAACATGATATCTAATCTCTCAACCACTGGAATATCCAAGAGAAGCAGACACTTCTCCCCCACATGTTTCATTCCCAACCTGCATATGGAAAACAAAACAAGCATCGACAGTGTTTTCACACACATGTCGCATACTAGGGAACAACATAATTAAACAATCTGGCTGGATGTACCGACCTGCTCTGATACCACTATGTAACACCCTAAAACCCCCGCGTAAAATAATAATATTATCAGAGTAAAAATTCAAATAAAAATTCAGCACTTAGGATGTTACTTCCAACATACACATGCTCAAGCAAATAACATATAACACATACTTATTATTATAAACGGTACTACGAAATCATTATTAAAAATTCTTCTCAATAAGCAGCGGAAAACTTCTACGAATCGACAATCAAAACTTCGCATATTTAAACCACATATTCATCATCAAGTAAAACAAAATATAATAACTGTAACGGAAATAAAACATAAAGCATTCCATAATCCCCAGTGTTACATATCAGAGCAGACGCTAACTCAAAACATATAGTGAAGGACTTCGTCTTCACTAACCGCAACTCCGCACTATCCTTGATTATCTGCACGTTACCCGCGTGGAGGCAACATTCAAACAGAAGGGGTGAGATATCATAACTAGATAAAGGAAAACATAATAAAAATTAGGCAACAAACTATATCATGCATATCACCCATTCCACAACATACCACAACAACATCTAACATATAATGCAACATTCACGTAACAACAGACGCAACAATTATGCAATGCAATGAAACTCACAACTCGACTCAATGCATGTGGTACCAATTCAATCCCTTTTTCATGATCATAATTCTCGTTGAAATTTCCATATAAGTCGCTCACACCCCATATGGGCACACGACATCCGTGATCACTCACACCCCCATGGGCACACAAATCACCACATTCACTCCCACCCCACACGAGCATATGACCATCTCAACAACAACAACACGATTCTACAATTAGAATATGGATAAGACGCTGACACCCCACATGGGCACATAACTTATCTCACAACTCATGCAATCATGTAATGCATGTCAACAATAACATCGAGCACAATAACCAACACCATAATCAAGGTACTCTACCAATACTGGCCACCACGCACCAAATACATGCTATAATAGTTCAACAACAACAACATAATAATATAACAATCAACAACAACAACAATACAACGTACAATGATATTCATCTTAATCATTATACCATACCAATACTGGTCACCATGCAACAACAGCGCTATAACAGGTCAACAACATCACTGACGACAACTTACAGCATAACAGTCAACAACGATATATTTTGGATTCTATCACATCACAACATAAACACTACCATTGCATTTAAGGAACTACACAGAATATTAATCCAATTATGGACTAGAACCCATTTTTATGAGAAATTTCGTTTCGTTAGCTTTCCAATTCTTCGAATGGCACGCGAATCGGACACCCGGAACTCAAGTTATGAATTTTTGAAGTTTTCCAAAAATTTCCAACACAACAATGTAACGGGTTACCTCACCATGTAACCGGTTACATCAGTCCCAGAAGCAGAAATACCCAGTTTTTCTTCGATGTAACCGATTACCTCAACCATGTAACCGGTTACATCACCCAAAATGCCCAAAAAAACACGTTTTCAATGTAACCGGTTACCTCAACCATGTAACCGGTTACCTCACTGACAGAAGCACTTTTCTGCTATATATTTACACTAGAACTTATTTTTAAGATGTTTCAAAATCAGCTTTTCTTAGAATTCGTCCAAAACACCTTTCAAAGTAAAAATACACTTTTCAAAAGTTTAAAAACTCAAGTTTTCCTTTTCAAAATCGTTCATAACATTGTTCCGACTCTGATACGCGAATTACACGTACAACAATCCATATTTACAACATACGCCTCTCAATCCAACGGATTCAACAACAACAATCACACAAGACACAATTTTCAACAGAAATCAACACAACAACATACAATCCATTGAATTATCAAGAATCAATCACAAACCAACACCATCACATTCATAAACAAAGAGAAGAAATTCAAAACCCTACATGTTAGAAACTACCCACCAATCATCATGGCAACCCTTAGATAGTTAGAGCTCCACCCTTACCTTAGAGTTCTTGTGACAAAGCTTCCTCAACTCTAACAATGATGATTCTTCCCTTTTTGCCCTAGCTCTCCTTTTTCTCTTTTCTCCACCCTAAACACGCTTTTTCCCTAATTCTTTCCCTTATTATTATTATTATTATTATTATTATTATTATTATTATTATTATTATTATTATTATTATTATTATTATTATTATCATTATTATTCCAAATAAATAGTAACAAATAACGCCAATAATAATAATTATTCAATTTCAAATAATATCCATATAATATTATTCCAATAAATAATTACTAACTAATATTAATAATTAATTACTAACCACACCACCCATCTATACACAATTTGTCACACACCCCCAATACATTATTCTCTATAATTCCAAGGTCACTACCCCATACTAAAGGCAATCCAAACGTAACCCAACACACATAAACACATACATACACACAACAACATAAACTTTAAATTACGAGAATAATTAAAATAAAACGGGGCGTTACAATGAAAACTAGATGGCAGACGCTCTAGCTACGTTATCCTCAATGATTAAGGTGAATTGGTGGAATCATGTGCCCAAAATCGACGTGAAGCACCTTGATAGGCCCGCTTATGTGTTTGCAGCCAAGGCGGTTGTAGATAGTAAGCCTTGGTACCACGATATCAAATGCTTTCTTAAAAGTCAAGAATACCCAGCAGAGGCATCCAATAATGACAAGAAGACTCTGAGGAGATTGGCTGCTAGTTTCTTCTTAAATGAGGATGACGTGTTGTATAAGCGGAATTTTGACACGGTCTTGCTCAGATGCGTGGATAGACACGAAGCAGACATGTTGATGCAAGAAGTGCACGAGGGTTTTTTGGTACCCATGCCAACAGACATCCTATGGCGAAGAAGTTGCTAAGAGCAGGTTATTACTAGATGACCATGGAATCAGACTGTTTCAAATATGCTCGAAAGTGCCATAAATGCCAGATTTATGATGACAAAATGCATGTACTGCCGAATCCTTTGAATGTCTTGACTTCTCCGTGACCCTTTGCTATGTGGGGCATTAACATGATCAGAAAGATCGAGCCCACTGCCTCCAATGGGCATCGTTTCATTCTAGCAGCTTCCTTTGCAAATGTCACCAAACAAGTGGTTTCCCAATTTATTAAGAAGGAGATCATCTGTCGTTATGGGGTTCCTGAAAGAATCATCACTAATATTGGTTCTAACCTCAATAACAAGATGATGAAAGAGCTGTGCCAGAGCTTTAAGATCGAACATCATAATTCTTCTCCGTATCTCCGAAGATGAACAGTGTTGTTGAGGCAGCCAATAAGAACATTAAGAAGATTGTGCAGAAGATGGTTGTGACGTACAAGGATTGGCATGAGATGTTGCCTTTCGCTTTACATGGGTACCGTACTTTAGTGCATACGTCAACCAGGGCAACCCCGTTCTCACTCGTGTATGGTATGGAAGCAGTCCTACCAGTTGAGGTTGAAATCCAGTCTCTGAGAGTTATGATGGATGTGAAACTTGACGAAGCTGAATGGGTCCGAACGAGATTCAACGAGCTGAGCCTCATTGAAGAAAAGAGAATGGCAGTTGTATGCCATGGACAGTTATATCAGAGGAGGATGAAGAAGGCCTTTGATCAGAAAGTGCGTCCTCGGTGTTTTCAGACTGGTGATTTGGTGTTGAAACAAATCCTTCCTCCTCAGACAGATCACAGGGGAAAATGGACCCCGAATTATGAATGCCCATGCGTTATTAAGAAGGTTTTCTCTAGCGGAGCCTTGATGCTTTTAACTATGGACGGTGAAGATTTTACATCCCCTGTAAACTCAGACGCAGTCAAAAAATACTTCACATAAAAGAGACCCGTTGGACAACAAAAAGAATAAGTCCAGGCAAAAAAGGGCATCCCGGCGAACCATTAAAAAAGGAAAAAGGTTCGGGCAAAAAATTAGGGATAAAAAGAAAAAATTTAGTAAACCCGGTAAGTTGAAAACTTGAAAAGGTAACTTAGGCAAAAATCGGTATCCCGGTTGATTGAAAACCCGAAAAGGGTGATCCAGGAAAAAGTTAGGGATTTAAAAGCAAAAGGCTGCGATTTGAGTAGTCTGTACTTCATCTCTTTTCAACAACTAGGATTTTTGAAGGATAGGAATCAGTCCAATCACCCTCCTCGGAAATCAGAGCACTCAGAGCGTTTTGAAGACATACGAGTCATAGCAGAATTGAAGCTCAATGGGAATCCACTTTTGCATTGCCACTAATGTAGTTTCTTTTTTTTTTTTTTTGCAATTACCTCTTTTTAGGGATTGCTTCCTTATGTAAATGCCTATTTACAGGCCAATTCAATCAATGAAATTCATTTCATTCAAATAGCTTTCTCTTTTGTTTTCATTTTACTATTTTGTTTGCAAAAACGTTTGAATTTTTTATAAACATTGCATTTGAAAACACTGAAGCTTTACAATAACATGCGTGAAAACATTTAAAATTGCTTTGAATGTTGAGTGTCCTGGGGTGGTAAATTCAGACCATATGATACCCGGGGCACATGTGTGTATCTTTTGTGTTTGCAGGCATCGGTGTTCGCGCTCAATGGTTAGTATGTGCAAGTCAGAGACCATCCCCAACAGGAGACTTGCTTGATCTCTATTCTCCAACAAGCTTTTCCTTCCTCAGCAGAGGCTTGTTTGATCTCAATTCCCCTAGCAGCCAGGTCATAAGGTTGTCATTTCCCCATCAAAGTTCTATGGTTATAGGTTCTCCCCAAGCAGGGTTGGTTCAGGTGATGTCTTCCCAGCAAAGTCGTCATTCCCCGTAGTTGCAGAGTTCGGAAGTTTGCGACAAGTCTTGGCAGTTTCGAGCCCTGATGTATCAACATTACTCCCCATCCGAGGTGTTGATCTCTTCCCCACAGAGAGTCATAAGATCAAATCAGTGGTCACTTCCTCAGCAGAGTTACTAATCATCATCCCCAACAGAGGATTCACTTTGCATCTTGCATATAGTAATCATCATTACATCGCATCTTCAAAACGCGTAGCATTTCCATTTGATATGGAACATTACGCCATGGAAAAAGTCAAACATATACATAAGGAGCATAAGCCAAGTTCGAGTGCTTGCCCAAGAGGCAGATTAACCCTCAGACAAAGCATTGTCGGAACCTTCAATAGATATTCCCAACAAATTATTTGGACTGTTCACGCTAAAGAAGACTTACTTTCTGACACTCGTCCGTGTCAGATAAGATATGTAGATTATACCCAAACACCCATCCGTGTTCTCTTTAGCACATGTAAGTTTCATCTTTCGATACTCGTCTGTGTCCAATCCAAAACACTCACACTTGGCCATTTTCAGGACCTTAGTACTTCGTCTGCATTGACTTCTAAACACTCGTCCGTGTTTACCTTCCTTTGATACTCGTCTGAATCATCTTTCGATACTCGTCCATATCATTAACCTAAACACTCGTCTGGGTTTATTCTCCTTTTCGTTGATACTCGTCCGTATCATCTTTCGATAATCGTCCGTATCTTAATTCGAGCACTCGTTCGTGTTTATTCTCCTTTTCTTTGATACCCGTCTGTATCATCTTTCGATACTTATCTGTATCATTAATCTGAACACTCTTTCGTGTTTTTTCTCAGCTTCTTTGATACTCGTCCATATCATTAGCCCAAACACCCGTCTATGTTTATTCTTATCTCCTTTTAATACTCGTCCGTATCACCTTTCGATACTCGTCCGTATCATAAATTCGAACACTTGTCCGTGTTTGCATGTGATTCTCAACGCTCGTCTGTGTTTGTCTGCCTTTTGATACTCGTCTGTATCATCTTTCGATACTCGTCTGTATCGTTAACCCAAACACTTGTCCATGTTTTGTTCGTTATTCTAAATTCAGTACACCCGTCCGTGTCTGTATCTTTTGATACTCGTCCATATCATCTTTCGATACTCGTCTGTATCATTAATTTGAACACTCGACTGTGTTTGCTTTGGATTCTAAACACTCACGCGCGTTTACTCTCATTCTTTGACACCCGTCTGTATCACCTTTTGATACCCGTTTGTATCGTTGATCCTAACCCATGTCTATATTTTTATCTCGTGATTTCAGACACCCGTCTGTGTCGTTTCTTCTCCCTAACAGATTTCTCAATTTCTTCTACCCCTTTATCCCCGGTAGATTCTTCCACGCTCATCAAGTTTTCTACCCTTATTTTTCTACCCACAGAGTGTAAATTTTCTGGTTCTTTTGGTATTCAATCCCTATTTACCTTGAATGTCTGAAAGTTGTTGCTCTCATCCCTTCAGGTCCGCAGTTGATTGAATAGGGGCAGCTGTAACACCCCAAAATTTGCCCTTATATTTTACCATCAATAAGTGGCTTATGCTTCACATACACGTGCATTAGGGTCATAAACATCATACATGCATCATTGGCTTTCCCAAGACATGGGATCAGAAGTTTCTATGGTATTGATTGTTCAAAGCAAGAGGATGAGATATCCTCAATAACTCAAGCTACAAAGGCTTTTCATGCCTCAAGACATCATATTTGGTTCACCATTTCTTCAGAAGACTGAGATTTGCAAGAAAACTTGAAGAGGATCACTATCATACCCCAAATTTTTACCACTAAGATTTCCCATCATTGTGCAAATCATCATCACAATATGGATGAACCATCATGCCTCATCAGTCTCCCCAAAGATGGGTGAGCATTCACCACAAACAATAATTAGGGTTTCAAGCCCTCTCTGAGCTTTAGACAAAGGATCAATCAAGGAACGACATGATCTTCAACTTGTCTAACCAGTCAAGCATCCACAAAGAATCAAGAGGACTCCCACAACAAGGATTAGGCACAAGGTTGCAACATTCCAAGTGGATTAAGCCTCAAGGTCGCTAGTGTCACCAAATTAGGGTTTTGGTCGATCAGGGCCTCCAGATGGAATATTTCCTCTGGGCATGAGCCAATACTTTAAAAGCACAACTTAAGATACTTCATGGGACCTCATGGACTCAATCATCAAGTCAATTTAGCCTCAGGGGATGCATTCACTAAAAAAATCAGGAATTAGGGTTTCTTGACCTAATTCACTCCTAAGTTGACTTTTGGGACAAATCATGAGCCAATACCTCAAGACATGGTTTGAGGGTCTCTAACACACTACATTTATCCATTTTCAACAATGGATTGATCCAAGAAGCTTGATCAACAAGTTTTAATTTCATCTGAACCACAATTAGGGTTTTGATGGAAAAGTCAACTGTATCTTTGACTTTTGATCAGGACATGCTCCCAAACCCTAGGACATGATTCAATACACCCTATAACACCTATGAAATCAATCCATCAAGTTTGATTTAGGTCAAGGACTTGATTTCATAGAGGATCACACAATTTGGAGTTCATTTGATAAAAAGTCAACTGTGCCCAAAAGTCAAAGTTTGACTTTTTGATTTTTTGATCAATTATGGTTCCCTAACCCTAAAATGATGTTAATGTGTGATTTGAATCAACATTCATCAAGAAAAACCAAAGAAAGTGGGATAACTTGTAAAAGGGGTAACCATAAAAACTTAGAAATTTTCTAAGTTATGGAACAAAGTGGCTAGGGTACCAACTTCCAAGGATCATAACTTGAGATCCAAGCAACCATTTTGGCTGATCCAAAGATGGATTTGTAGCTCTCATGGCATACTACAAAAGCTTCAACTACACCTCATTCCAATTCTCCATGGATTTTAAGTTATGGAATGACCAAAATCACAAAAAGTGAAAATGTCACTTTTTTCCAACACTTCGTGAAATTTTCACTAAGTCGGAATTTGTTTCACTTTTTTCCAAATGTAGGGGCATTTTTCACTTGGATCCAAAAAGTGTCAAGACAAACTATGATCACACATATGTTGTATCATATGAGAGCTTTCCAAAATGGCCAATAACCCCATGAAACTCCACTTAAGCCATGAGATATGACAATGGCAACGTGGCTTGCTGCAAACTGTCATGGCAAGGCAGATTTGTGCATTTTGCTCGATTTGAGCAATTTTTGCAAATGACAAACAAGTTTATCCATCTGAACACCTCAGGGGGAGACCAAAGAGGGACAAACACTGATCCATCAGCCTCCCAAGTCCAAGATTCCCAAAGTAGCATGCCAACCCTAAAATGCCTAAAAAGGGGACAAGACTCCCATTTTGTTTTAGAGCCTTCAATGGATGCACCAAGGTGGCCTGAACTGAGCCATTTCTAACTGAATGAGTCAAGGATAAGATCTGAACCAAAGAACCATAGGCCTGTGCTCTAACCTCTAGTCAATAGCTAGAGGAGACTTAGATTCCTATTGATCAACATTGGCCAAACCTCTATTGTAGTTGCCATTCCCTATTCCTTGCAAAACAAACTTGCTCTACTATAAATAGAGCTCATTTGTACTCAGTTTAAGTACACCAAAGCCATCAAACAAATGTTTTCCTCAAAATCACCTTCTCACTTCAAAATTTGCCTTCTAAAGCAAGTCACTATCGGGTCTTGAGTTTGAGAGTTATTCCAACCAAACCAATCATACACACACACCTCATAAACATCATACCTGAGCTGATCAAACACTTAAACAACAACTGTAACACTGGTTTCCCAGAATCACCAGCCAATTGCTCAAGGTTTTAACCAAGTTGCAGTTGAGATGCCATGAAGTGATCCAACCATTTCCAATCAAGTCTAAGCATTCAAACACACTCCATATGGTGTAGGGAAGCTGTTCAGATCATCACAACTCATCTGTAACACCTCCAACTCAAAAATCACATTGCTCTTGCTGTCACGACCTTCAAGTAAGCCTAAACTTGGTCATCTCTTAATCTATGCATATTTCCTCGCACAATACTTTTGCTAAATGTTCATAATCATGCATATAATATTTCCCCTCAATTAATTGCTTTGTTTGAATCGTGTATCAAAATTCTGAGCCTTCATGCAGAATTTAGGGTTCTTGAGGTTTCTCTTTGATTTCTTATTCCATGCTTAAAATAAATGAAATTAAAGACCATAGACATGATCGTGAGGTGAAAACGAGCAGATTGATATGTGGAATGTGTGATTTCATCAAGTATTCAGTGAGATTCGATAGAAAATGAAAATCAGGCCAAACTCAGAACACGCGCGTGTTCTTGCCATGTTCTTGGCGCCTTTTTCACAAATTCAAATATTTGAATTTTGTGATTTTATTTAATTGATTCAAAAATTAATTTCTCTCTGAGTTTTAATGATTTTGAGTTGATTCTTTTTTTTAATAATTCACAAAAATGTTAACATATTTTATTTTACCAAAAAATCCCAAAAATATTATTTATTTCATATATTTGATATTTTTGCAAAGAATTAATGTTTTATTTGTTTTTAACATTTGAAATATTTTTTCCTCCTTGATTTTCCAAATTTAGTTGGGATCCAATCATTTTGTGGATATAAACATGATTTTTGAAACATTGATCCAAGATCACCACTCTATTTTTCACATGTTTTCATCACTTTTTATTAATTTTTTAACAAAATTAATTCCTTTTTAAACAAAATTAGGGTTTTGATTAATTCAACCCTCATCAATCATTTTAAAACTCTTTGGACCTCTAATAGAGTGTAAAACCCAACCCTTATTGTACAGAAACAATATTTTGGGCCTCAGTGATTGTATAAGACCCAATATATTTTTTAAAACCTCGGCGCGATCGCCAGTTCAAAATAATCCCTTGGGCCTCTCCCTGAGTTGTAAGCCCCATCATTTGTACAAAAACTCTTTGGGCCTCTAATAGAGTGTAAGACCCAACCCCTTTGTAAATAAAACAATTTTTGGGATTCACATATTGTATAAGTCCCTCTGTACGATTTACAAAACAACGGTGCAATCATCGTTAAAACTTGGGCCTCTCCTTGAGTTGTAAGCCCCGACAATCTTTTCAAAGCACTTTCTCCTTTGATTTTGAATTCAAATATATGTTGTTATCAAAACTTTCTTTAATTTGTTTGTTGAACAACTAACAAAACAACATGGAAGCTCTACAACGGGTAAGTGTTTATCCGCTTTCATTTATTGCTTTCATATGTATATAACTGTATTGTGGGGCTGTTTCACTGTAAGTCTTCTTTCACATCCTTTTATATACTTGTCAAATATCAACTGTGTAATACTAGTATCGTTATTTAGAGTTTTCCCCGGCAACTACGTCTAGAACTAGGTAAAACCCTGTTAAATCACTCTTAAATACAAACAAAACTAGATCCCCCGTAGGATTCCAGATACGGTCTTCCCTTCTCTTGGGGTTAAACAATATGGAACAAAGAGAAAGGAAGTATTCTCGGTGAACCTTTTCTCAGACTGTCACCCTTAGAAATTGTCAAAGAAACTCTACTCCCCAGAGTTGATCTATTCTCCGTGAATAGCATCTCTTGAGTTTTATTCCAAATTCTCGAACTTTCCTGGAATGATCTCTTCTCTATGAATTGCATTTCTTGAACTTCTCTTGGTTTGGGGACCCACAGGCTTCCTAAAAGCATGCCCGCCTCCTCTTGGGCGTTGTACAAGGACCCCTCGGCTTCTTAGAAGTTCTCATGCCTTCTCTTGGGCTTAATACAAGGACCCTAATGACCTCCTAAAGGTATAGGACAAAACTTAATCATCCTTCATTAGAGCTGTCATTCTAAAGAGAGCCAAAACCTTCAGACCAATTTTAGGGTTGATACTCATCCCTTGAACGAGTCGGCCTCCTCTTGGGCATCATACACAAGATAAAACTCTACCAGTAGACTTGGACAGTCTAATACCCTTGAGTCTCAAAGACATTCTCAAGTTCCTTTGAAAACATAGGAAAAATACCGATCACTCTGGACCAATCTCTAGTAGAAACCTGACCTCTCTCATGAGGTCTCTCCTGCTTGGACCTGTCTCGGGATCTCAAGAATCCCCCGGCAGAAAGCTAGCCTCCTCTTAGGCTTTGTATAATGATCATTTCCTCAGGAAAGTCAGTCTCCTCTTGGGCTTTGTACAATGATTCTCCCCAACGGAGCTAACCTTTTCAGACTCTCTTGTTGAGTCAATCTCCTTTTAGCCTCCATCTCGGGCTTTGTACGAGACACAAAATCACTCTCTTGTTGAGTATAAAAGACTCTTTTGGTGAGTCATTTCCCTTTTAGCCTTTATCTCGGGCTTCGTACGAGACACTAAAACACTCTCTTGTTGAGTATAAAAGACTCTCTTGTTGAGTCAATCTCCCTTTTAGCCTCTATCTCGGGCTTCGTACGAGACACTAAAACACTCTCTTGTTGAGTATAAAAGACTCTCTTGTTGAGTCAATCTCCCTTTTAGCCTCTATCTCGGGCTTTGTACGAGACATCAAATCACTTTCTTGTTGAGTATAAAAGGCTCTCTTGTTGAGTCAAACCTTTTTAGCCTCCGTCTTGGGCTTCATACAAGACACATATAAAAGCACTCTCTTGTTGAGTCAGTCACTCGTTAGCACTCTCTTGTTGAGTCAACCCTTTTAGCCTATATCTCGGGCTTCGTACGAGACAAATAATAAACACCCTCTTGTTGGGTCAATAGCCTCCTCTTAGGCTTTGTCTAGAGGAATCCCCGGTTGAGTCAATCAACCTTTTAGCATCAACTTGTGCTTTAATCAAGGCATACAAACATCAACAGTTCCTCTTTAGAGATGACAAGTTCTCTCTCAGTCAAACCTTTTAGCTTCAATCTCAGGCTTTGAACAAGACACAAAAACCCTTCAGCTTCACATCTTGGGCTTTGAACAAGATACAAATAAACCGTTTAGCTTCTGTCTTGGGCTTTAAACGAGACACCAAAACATCTTTTCCTCCCTTAGAATAGGAGGAACTACGATCGCTCTGATTTCCCTGTTTCGTTAAACGGGAATACGTAGGCATAAGATTGCAAAATCTTAGTGAGCACACTAATAAAAAAACTCAAAATCCAGTACCTCCATCAATTAACCCAAAAACATCAAATCTAAACACATTACCAAAAACCTCACAAATAGTCCAGACACTGTGTTCTTAGGCAAAATAACCAAAGAAAGACACACGATTTTGATAGCATATGTAAACTAACAGTCAGCTGTTTAAACTCAGTATGCAAGCAGGGTTAATTGGAGACATATATTTCCCTTCCTTAATCAGCTCAATAGGATAAAAAATGAATCAAACTGTAGTACCCAAGCGATCATGATTCGAAACCACCAAAAATATCGCGCTACAGAAGAATGGCGACCACAGTGGGAGGTATTTATCTCTTGCAGTCTTACAGTGGGAGGACATTTATTTCTCACATTCTTGGGTAGAATGCCCTAAATTCACAAAGTATCACAGAAATGGCGACTCTGTTGGGGAGTCATTGTCTGTATAGGATCATAGGACTAGAGGTCTAGGATATTAAGACCAATATATATACTGCTTTTCCTAATTGATATCTGTGTTTATTTTTCTGCTAATGGGAATGCGTGTGATGCCGCATGTGGAAAGATTGAGTATACACCTAAGATAAGGGATGGCATTATACGGGTAATCTTACGGGGAGTGAATCCCAGATAAGAGATCCCGGTCGACCATCAAACTCAGTGGAGACTCCCTTTGCAGATGCATTGCCTGTACGACTTCGATTGTTGAAAGTAGTGTGGTCGATTGGGTTATCTGAGAAGCTGAGGTTTTAGTAGACTGAAACCATTTTGTAGTGCGGAAGCTATCAGGAATAGTTGTCACGCGATACTACCCTAATTTGATATCACTCTAAGATACATCAGCTCGCTGGCGATCCGCTTGCTGTTGTTATCCCAAGAGGGGTCAATGATTTTGCGGACAAGTACAAAAAATCACCAGTATAAACCTTTGGGGATGGGTAGAGCCTTGACTTCATGACACCGACCCTTTGACCTCATGTTTTTTCTATGTTTTTGTGTGCTGCATTCATACATTCATTTAAAAAACATTAAAACAAAGAAAATTTTTCTCTTCTAGTCTCTCTTTTTCAAATTAAACTAAGACAATGTTTGCAAATGTTAGAGAAAGAGATTGCGTTATGGATTTCGGTAGAAGAAAGACTCACAAGTATACCTTCAAGGTTCCAAAATTAGAGGATTTAAGAGGTTTGGCGAGGATGATCACCAACCCTGAGGCTTTTAGAGCTAAGTATGAAGGACTGCTGTCTCTGTTAAGGGTCCATGTAATTGAGGGAATCCTGTCCACGCTCATTCAGTTCTATGATCCAGTTTATCACTGTTTCACATTCTCGGATTATCAGCTAGCACCAACACTGGAGGAATATTCTCACCTGACTGATTTACATATCACTGATCAAGCTCCCTTTTCTGGACTGGAAGAAATTCCAAAAGATTAAACCATTGCAAGAGCGATTTATTTGGACGAGTCAGAGGTCAGGACTCATATGACCACTAAGGGTGGTATCCAGGGGTTGCCAGCCTAGTTCATGATAAAGAAATCCCTGTACTTTATTAGTATAGGGAATGTGGCCGCTTTCGAGAGCATGTTTGTTTTGCTCACCTACGGGTTATTTTTGTTTCCCAACAACAATAACTTTGTAGATATCAATGCCATTAAGATATTTCTGATTGGAAATCCCGTACCAACCTTGCTCGCAGATGCATATCATTCTGTACACTTAAGGAATTTGTACAGCGGAGGAATGATCACATGCTGCGTACCCCTGCTGTACAAATGGTTTATTTCCCACTTGCCCAAGTCTGTCGCATTATGGGATCAAACAAATACTTTACGTTGGTCGCAGAGAATCATGCCTCTTACCAACTCTGACATCGATTAGTACAATCGAATCTATGACGGGATCAGAATCATTGACCGTTGTGGAAATTTCGCAAATCTACCCCTTATAGGAACTAAGGGGGAATCAATTATCATCCAATTTTGGTTCGTCGTTAATTCGGATACCCAATGAGGCATGTCCCGCGTAATGCTCATCTGGAAGGTCTTTTCTTCAAGGAAGGGGAAAATGACAGGGCACTAAAGACAGAAATAGTGCATGCTTGGAAACACATTCATAGGAAAGGAAGAGAGCCTCTAGGAAAACCAGACTGTGTCTCGGTGGAGCCTTATCTCCATTGGGTACAAACTAGAGCTCTCAAACTGAGGATGCCTTACCCTCGTCAGGAAGTTTTTCCATTAAGGGACCCTGTCCTTTATTTTATGTCTGATATGGAAAAACTGCAGGTGACTCTCACTAAAGTTCAACAGGAGAGGAGGTCTTGGAGGAACAAGTACCGCATTCTCAATGTGGAGTGTAAGAAAATACAGTAGCTATTGAAAGATAAGGATGCTCTGATTGAGATTTTAGAGCAACATGCTGTAGAAAATCAGGATGACCAAAGGAATTTGTTCACTCCTTTAACTTGGCAAAGGAATGACAACTCGACAACGGCTCAAGAGCCCCGGTCAAAGAAAAGGAAAGCACCGGAACCATCCCCTGAGCTCTCCTCAGAAAGGACTCAGGATCCATTAGTTTATATATTTCCTTTTACAGCACTATGTAATCTACTGTATTTCCATTTCCGCAATCTTTGAATTCAATAAAACAGGGTCTTCCCCACTGTTTGATATTTGCAAACCTATTGTCAAAGTTTCTTTTGATTAAATAGCAAAATTATTAATTAATATAATCATTGCATATCATTCATCATTCGCCCGTAACACATTCTTCTTCCCTGCGAATCTCATGTTTGTGTCTCGATTCTAGAGTCAAAGTGTCTCATTCGTACAATACTCGGGCCAATCGACAGAAAAAGATGGATGATCTCGAGGAAGAGAATAGAGAGTTGAGAGAAGAGATCGACACTCTGAAAGAAAATCTGAGAAAGCTTCATAATGACATGCAAGCTCTGGCAGCAGCTCAGATGCAGCAACAAAGGACTGTGATCTCAGAAATCACATATACGCCCATAATGGAGAAGTATAATCCTAGGTATAAAATGCCAAAAGATCATCCCTGGGGCATGCCACTCAACTATATCCCAGAAGGATATATTCCGCCGATCATGGAAGATCCGGAAATTGCAGCAGGAGCCGCTGGTCCTAAAGGTTACAAACTTCGGGAAAGCGAAGATGCCAGGGGAATGACAGCAACTCCTGAAGGTTACAAACTTCGGGAGGCACCAAGAATCTCTGCCGTAATGACTATACCACCACTCGTGGTACACACTATCCCGGAAGGAAAGGTTTCCCAAATACCGTTTGGTGAAAACGAAAGTATGAACGACATAATGAAAAAGTTCCAGGAATAGTTCCTGGAGATGCAGAAAGAACTGCAAGCCATTCGCGGTCAGGATCTATTTGGAAAGGACGCCGTAGACCTTTGTTTGGTCCCCAATGTGAAAGTTCCGCACAAGGTCAAAGTGCCCGAATTTGAAAAGTACAAGTGTAACTCTTGCCCTCAAAGTCACTTGGTGATGTACGCTCAGAGGATGTCAACTCAGACAGAGAACCACCAGCTACTGATCCATTACTTCCAGGATAGTTTAACCGGTGTCGCACTCAAATGGTACATGGGTTTAAACTGCACTAAGATTGTCACTTTCAGAGATCTTGGCACTGCCTTCGTTCAACAATATAAGTATAACCTGGACATGGCACTGGACAGAGATCAACTCAGAGCCATGTCACAGAAGGACAAAGAAACCTTTAAGGAGTATGCTCAGAGATGGCGCGAAATTGCCGCCCAGATTTGTCCACCTCTCGAGGAAAAAGAGATGACAAAGATTTTCTTGAAAACCTTAAGTTCATTTTACTACGACAGAATGATCGCCAGTGCACCCAGTGATTTAACCGAGATGGTGGGCATGGGAGTTCGTCTTGAGGAAACCGTCTGAGAAGGACGTTTAGTTAAAGACGTTGGATCATCAAGTAGTACAAAAAGATACGGTAGTGCTCTCCCTAAGAAAAAAGAGCAAGATATTGGCAATATATCTCTTGGAAAGCAAAGGTGACGTTACCAACCAGTAGCAGCTGTAACTCCTACTATTAACCCTGCGCCTGTTCCAACGTATCAACCTCAGGTTGCTCAGAGCCAACCGAATCAACAACAATATCAGCAAAGGACACAATAGCCTCTTCAGCAGGCTCGTCCTCAATACAACAACAATCGTACAACGCGACCACCAGGGTTTGACCCTATACCGATGTTGTACGCAGAACTGTTTCCACTATTACTGGTCAAGGGGTATGTCCAAACCAGGTCTCCTCTTACAGTACCGGAAAATCTGCCTTTTTGGTTCAAAGCGGACCAGACTTGTCCTTACCATCAAGGAGGACCAAGGCATAACAAAGAGAATTGTCTCAGTTTCAAATCCGATGTACAAAAGCTTGTCAGGAGAGGGGTCTTATCTTTCAAAGATATGAATCTGAATGTTCTCACGAACCCGTCGCCTCAACACGAGAAAGCTGCAGTAAATTTGATAGAAGGATAGTCTAACAACAGCTATCAAATTCATGATGTACTCTTATTGAGGACCAATCTGGTCAAGATGCATCGCAGACAGAGCGGGTATGGCCATATACCACCTCATAACTATCACCAGTGTGATATCTGCTCTAAGAACGATCAAGGATGTTCTATGGTGCAATCAGCTCTACAGGAACAATTGGATCTCGGGGTGGATCCAAGAGCACCGAATTCGATGGGTCAACATGACTTATACGAATTCCAACATCATTCAGAGCCACGATATCCGTGCGATGAATGTCAACCTGGTGGCAATGCACTCAAGGCAAAGCCAGTATCATAATCTGCCGCGGCACGATTACAATTCCTATCTGATTTGCTCGGTAAACAATCAGGGATGCTCTTTTATACAAGAGGCCCTCTAGCGTCAGATGGATCTTGGGTGGATCCAGGACTACCATGATAAAATTCTTTATCAGATCAACATGATTCAGATCTTCAATATTCGCTTGATGAATACCAGCTTGGTAGAGTTACACGCTAAGCAAGTTCAGCTCGGTTTTCTGACTTTACATAATTATCAGAACTGTAAAGGATGTCGCGAGAGTGACCAGGGATGTGATCTCGTTCAAAGAACTTTCCAAAACTTGTTAAACCATTGGTGGCTTCCTATCTATCTAGATGAAGACACATAACAAGTCAGTATAATCGATGGGAACCCTACTAGGTATCGGAGTCAGGATGTTCGGTCAGTAAAAACAGACCTAGTAAGGTTACACTGCATTCAAAGCGGACGTGGTCGGGTGCCACCACACAACTATGAATGCTGTAGAGTTTGCTCGGAAGATAATCAAGGATGTTACCTCGTGAGAGCAGCCCTTCAAGGTCAGTTGGACCGCAAAGAGATTCAACCATGTCCAGTTTCGGGGTCCATCGACTTGATGCCCGACTACTTCACTGATCAAATCAAAGATGTCGTTGTAATCTCTGATCACAAAAGGACCAAAGATGTTTGCGCCATCATCCCTCTACTTGACGAATCGAAGATTCTTAACCAGGAACTGATTGAAGTTACTTACGACAGTCAGAGAAATCAGAAGGCTCCTGTAGTTATCTATCTGCCGGGACCAGTACCGTACAAGTCTGATAAGGCGATCCCTTACAAGTACGATGCAACAGTAATTGCGAATGGAAAGGAAACTCTATTACCCTCCGTCGTAAATATTGCAGACATCATTCGAGCAACACGAAGCGGTCAAATCTTCAACCGAGGAGTTGAAGAACCTAGCAAAGAAAAGGAACCTCAAACAAAAGTTCCTAATCAGCCAGTCGGTCAGTCCAGTGATCCCGACCTTTCAAAGAACAATGATGAGATGCTGAAGCTCATCCAAAAGAGTGAATACAACATTGTTGATCAACTGTTGCAAACTCCTTCAAAAATCTCCGTGTTATCTCTATTACTCAGTTTTGAAGCTCACAGGGAGGCTCTGCAGAAAGTCTTAGAGCAAGCCTTTGTGGAACAGGATGTAACAATAAAACAGTTCGATAGCATCGTTTCTAACATCACTTCCTGCAACAACTTGGGGTTTAGTAACGAGGAATTGCCAGAGGAAGGCAAAAGTCACAACATGGCGCTCAATATCACAGTCAACTGCCAAGATGATGCCTTAGCCAGCTTACTGGTAGATACTGGATCGTCCATCAACGTTATGTCGAAGTCTACATTAATGAGACTATCATTTAAAGGATCCCCGATGAGGGGCAGTGAGGTCGTCGTCAAAGCATTTGACGGATCTCGGAAAGCAGTTATCGGCGAAGTCGACCTTTCCATAACTATCGGTCCTCACACTTTCCTAATCACTTTCCAGGTCATGGACGTCCGGGCAGCGTACAACTGTTTACTAGGAAGACCTTGGATACACCAGGGGGAATCACTTCGACACTGCACCAGAAACTGAAGTTTGTCAAGAACGATCAACTAGTCACGGTCTGTGGGGAGCAAGCCTTGATCGTGAGTAACCTTTCATTATCTACTTGTGTAGAGCCGGAGGAGGTTGTTGGAACTCAGTTCCAAGCACTATTAGTGAGCAATGAGAATTAATCAGAAAAAGGAACGTCGATTTCCTCATACAGAGATGCTCTCAAAGTGATCAAAAGTAACAGTGCAAAGGGATGAGGACAACTTGTCATTCCTACTGATAATAAAGCAAAGAAGGGTCTTGGTTTTTCTTCAGCCTGTACCCAGACTGCTACTAACGATGAAAGTCTTCATCCCATTCAGGACTTCTTCCATAGTGGAGGTTTCCTTCACCCAATATCTCAAGAAGTCCATACCATCAACAAGGGTGATCCCTCTGATACAGAGGAAGAATGGAAGTCCTATCTTAAAGAGGACAGTTATATGTCTCAGGAAGAGGTGCCTACGCCATTTTGTTATCCCGCATAGAGTCCGAGATTTATACCCAGGTCAGATGTCAGAATGATATACGGAGATTGTGATCCGGAAGGATGTCGTGCTCCACAAAATTCATTAGAAGAGGATACTATAATGAAATACAACTTTGACCATGACTATTATGGCCCAATGGATGGCCTGCCTATCTGGCAGCCGTATCCAGGAGACTTGAGACAAAAGAGTCAGCCCAACGATACATATCAATTGAGCATCATTGAAAAGAATACCTGCGTCCCCACCATGTCATGGGATCAACACTCAGGGCATTCAAAAAATATCCAGCACGACGCTGAACTGGCAAAGCTTGCAGGACTAGAATTCATCAACTATGCTTTTCCTGAGGTTAACGTCATCGAAAGGGATGCCTCCTCCAGTTCCACAGAAGTGTGGAACACCTTAGGACAACCAAGTGGAAGGTTCGACAACTTGGTCAAATACACCGCTCCTAAAAGCTCTCCTATCAGGCTCGAAGACATTCAGCCAACTGGATGGGAAGATTTACCTGAGAGCATAAATACTATGCAAGATACAACAAAGGAATCCTCTTACGACAACTCTGCCTGGGAGACAGATTCCAATGATCCTGCTTCACTAGAAATCAGCGTTATTTCTGAAGATAAATCAAGGAAGGTACCAGACTTTGTGATTCACCGAGGAGTCCGCCGCCAATGGGTTGTTGTCGTTGTCCCGAAGATTGTTCAGAAGTCTAAGTAATTGCCGTCTTTATCTTAACCTTTCACCCTACCCAGGTGAAACGTATGTTTTGATAGGGCTCACTTTCTGTAAATTTACCTCTTCGCTCTGCCCAAAGCGACCGAGTTTTGTTTTATAGGGCTATAGTTTCAAGAATCGACAGAATCATAAATAAAATAACGTCGTTATGTAATTTCCGCATTTATTGCTGTTTTCTCTTTTCGTTTTTTCATAAAATGGTAATCCTAAAAAACAACTCAATAATAAAAACAAGCAGTTATCAGAAAATACACCACACTTTTGCATTCTCTCTATCTCTTCTAAAAACAATCATCACGTCATGCAGATTGCTTGTTTTAAACCCCATTGAAACATACGATCCAATGCCTTCTCCCAACTTTGAATTCCTGGTATTTGGGGCTTAAGAAGAAGTTGACAACGAAATTCCAGAGATGATCTCCCGATTACTCAGACAGGAGGAAAGGTCCATTGAACCTCACAAGGAGCCGTTGGAAACGGTCAACTTAGGTTCAGGAGAAGAGAGAAAAGAAGTCAAAATTGGGTCGCTGCTCAGTCTAACTGTCAAAGAAAGTTTGATAAAGCTTCTCAAAGAATTTCTCGATGTATTCGCTTGGTCCTATCAGGACATGCCAGGGTTGGATACCAGCATCGTGGAACATCATCTACCGTTAAGATCGGAATGTCCGCCAGTAAAACAGAGGTTGAGGATAACTCACCTAGACACGGCCATCAAAATCAAAGAGGAAGTACAGAAACAGATTAACGCGGATTTCCTCGCCACGTCAGAATATCCTCAATAGCTAGCCAACATAGTACCAGTTCTGTAAAGGACGGAAAGGTCAGAATGTGTGTAGACTACAGGGATCTGAACAAAGCCAGTCCAAAGGATGACTTTCCCTTACCTCACATTGACATACTAGTTGACAGTACAGCAAAATTCAAAGTATTCTCCTTCATGGATGGATTCTCGGGCTATAATCAAATAAAAATGGCGCTGAAAGACATGAAGAAAACTCCGTTCATTACCCCATGGGGTACCTTTTGTTACAAGGTAATGTCGTTCGATTTAAAGAACGCTGGGGCAACCTATCAAAGGGCCATGACTACTCTTTTTCATGACATGATACACAAGAAAATTGAGGTATATGTCGATGATATGATTTCCAAATCTAAAACAGAAGAGGAGCATGTGACCCACCTGTCAAAACTATTCGAGCGGTTGAGGAAGTACAAACCCTGCTTGAATCCTAACAAATGCATATTCGGTGTCCGTTCAGGAAAACTTTTGGGGTTCATCGTCAACCAGAAGGGAATTGAGGTCGATCCTGACAAGGTCAAGGCCATTCAAGAAATGTCTTCTCCGAATACTGAAAAATAAGTCATAGGATTCCTGGGACGTCTGAATTACATTTCCAAATATATATTTCTCATGACTGCGAATGCGCGCCGATTTTCAAATTACTTAAAAAGAACCAGGACTGCGTTTGGACAAAAGACTACCAAACCGCCTTCGACAGTATTAAGGAATACTTGTTGAACCCACCGATTCTATCATCTCCAGTGGAAGGAAGACCACTGATCATCTATTTAACAGTCTTGGAAGACTCCATGGGCTGTGTACTTGGTCAACAAGACGAAACGAAAAGGAAAGAGTTTTCCATCTACTATCTGAGCAAGAAATTCACTGAATGTGAAACTCGGTACACTATGCTTGAGAAAACTTGCTGTGCTCTGGCTTGGGCAGCCAAACGTCTTCGGCAGTACATGATTCGTCACACTACTTGGTTAATCTAAAAAATGGATCCAATCAAGTACGTCTTTGAAAAACCTGCTCTCACGGGAAGGGTCGCCCATTGGCAGATGTTGTTATCAGAATACGACATAGAGTACCACGCTCAGAAAGCCGTCAAGCGAAGTATTTTAGCCGATCATTTGGCTCATCAACCGATTGAAGATCAGGAATCAGTCGGGTTTGACTTCCCAGACGAAGATGTCATGTATCTGAAAATGAAAGATTGCGATGAACTGCTACCCAATGAAGGGCCAGAGCCAGGTTCCCAGTGGGGACTTATCTTTGACGGAGCTGTCAATCATTATGGAAACGGAACTGGGGCAATCATCATAACCCCACAGGGTACCCATATTCCTTTGACTGCCAAACTGACATTCAAGTGTACAAACAACGAAGCCGAATACGAAGCTTGTATCATTGGTCTCAAAGAAGTGATCGACTTAAGGATCAAGAACTTGGATGTATATGGCGACTTAGTCCTGGTTATCAATCAGATCAAAGGAGATTGGAACACATACCAATCAGGACTGATTCCTTACAAAGATTATGCAAGAAGGTTGCTACTCTTCTTCAACAGAATCGAGTTTCATCATATCCCGCGTGACGAGAATCACATGGCTGATGCCTTAGACACTCTCTCTTCTATGATTAGTGTAGGTCAATGGAACGACCTACCTAAGATCGACATAATGCGCCTCGAAAGGCCCGCTTATATCTTCACGATCGAAGCAGTCATAGACGACAAATCCTGGTATCATGATATCAAATGCTTCCTTCAGAAAAAAGAGTACCCACCTGGGGCACTAAAGAAAGACAGAAAAACCCTCAGAAGGCTGGCAGGCAATTTCTTTCTGAGCGGTGATACACTCTATAAGAGAAATTTTGACATGGTCTTGCTCCGATGTGTAGACAGACCAGAAGCAGACATGCTAATAAAAGAAATTCATGAAGGATCCTTTGGCACTCATGCCAACGGACACACAATGGCGAGAAAAATTCTAAGAGCAGGGTACTATTGGTTGACAATGGAATCCGATTGCTACAAGTACATGAGGAGGTGTCACAAGTGTCAGATATACTCAGACAAAATCCATGTACCACCTACACATCTCAAAGTTCTTTCTTCCCCATGGCCTTTTTCCATATGGGGAATCGACATGATTGGTATGATCGAACCCAAAGCTTCGAACGGACATCGGTTCATCCTAGTAGCCATTGATTACTTCACTAAGTGGGTCGAAGCAGCATCGTACGCCAATGTAACCCGACAAGTGGTGGTCCGATTTATCAAAAACAATCTTATATGTCGTTATGGTGTTCCAAGCCAGATCATTACGGATAATGGATCTAACTTAAACAATAAGATGATGAAAGAGTTGTGCAATGAGTTCAAAATGAAACACCGTAACTCCTCTCCCTACCGACCTAAGATGAACAGCGCGGTAGAAGCGGCTAACAAGAACATCAAGAGGATTATTCAAAAGATGGTTATAACCTACAAAGACTGGCACGAGATGCTACCCTTTGCTCTTCACGGTTATCGAACATCTGTCTGCACTTCAACATGGGCAACTTATTTCTCTCTAGTATATGGCATGGAAGCAGTTATCCCCATAGAAGTAGAGATCCCATCAATCCGGGTATTGATGGAAGCTACGCTAACGGAGGCTGAATGGTGTCAAAGCCGACACGACGAACTGAATCTGATCGAAGAAAAGCGAATCATGGCTCTATGCCACAGTCAGTTGTATTAACAGAGGCTAAGGCATTTGACAAAAAGGTCCGACCTCGCGTCTTCAGGAAAGGAGGCCTCGTGCTCTAGAAGATACAATCATTTCTCACTGATTCTCGGGGCAAATGGACTCCGAATTATGACGGCCCCTATGTGGTCAAGAAAGCTTTCTCAGGCGGCGCCTTGAGACTTGCAACCATGGATGGAGAAGAATTTGCCTACCCCACAAATGTTGATGTAGTCAAGAAATACTTCGCCTAAACTAAAAAAAACATCTTGGTGGATTGAAAACCCGAAAGGGCGGTCCAGGCAAAAATTAGAGACATAATCAAAAATCATCCCGATGGATTGGAAATCTCAAAGTAAAATCCAGGCAAAAGTTAGGGATAATGGCAAGTAACTACGTCCAACAGGGGCAAATCCCCAGTAGCAGTCATGCCATCCATCAGAAAACTCCAGTCCAGGTCATCTTCGATGGAAGCTCAGGATGCCCAGAATTCAAAGTTGGTAGAATGATAGTGGTCGTTATGTTTCAATGTAGCCCTTTTCCCTTAAATGACCATTTTCTAACTTTGTAAACACTCTATGGGATCACCCGCTTGGCTGATTTCCATCCTATCAATAAAATTTGAGCCCTAGTGCTTTTTATTTGCGATTCTTATTTGATTTAGCTTTACAGAACGACATTTTTAACATGATTAACGATTCTTGAAATAAAACAAAAATGAATTTACTTGTCAAACTTTTTCTGCTGTTAAAATAAAGATGGTAATTCTTTTGACTGTTGAACATCGAAAGAACATCGGTTGCGTCTCCAAAGGTGTTCTAGCTTCAAAGTGCAGAATCAAAGTACTCCTTATAAACCAGTGCGCCTGAATGAAGGATTGGCTGTATCAGATGCGACTTTCCCATCTGATATCCTCGGCAGAGTTCTTACCTCCTAAGCCCGACCAACGGTGTTCCCGCAGGGACTATTTCTCCTAAGCAAGGCAAAATTGCTATCTTGAACCAGGGGTACTTCTTCGTCCCTTGTAGTGGCCGAGTATCAAGTCGAGTTCAAATATTAGTCTGTATGTCGCGTCAGTTTTGTCAGCATAAACATACATACATCATGCATAGTTAATTTGCATTGATATTCATATTGCATCACTATCACTCTAGTCGGTCTTATCCCCTAGTGATAAAAGTCCTCTGGTCAATCGAGTTGTCAGTTCTTTCCTTGTCAGGAAGCGAATCATCTAAGCAATCTTCCTCCAGTTTATTTCTGGGATGAAGTTGGTCCTCGACCACTTTGATAACTTGAACCTCTAAAAAACAAGAAAACCTTCGACAAATGTCACTCTTCGCCATTGAAGATGATATCCTCGCTTTCTCGGATTAAGGAAAAATCCCCAGAGAAAGCCTCACAACCAAAGACTCTCAACAACACATTGATTTTTCTCTCCAAGAGAGTCAATGTTAATGAAGTCATCAGCACCTCAAAATTGGGGTACATTGTATGGCATTTCTCCGAGAAGATCTCGAAGAAAATTATGATGTACTATCCCCAAGCTGGAAACAGTCTCTCAAGAGACTCGTTTTCCCCAGTAGAATCAACAAATGACGTCTCCAACAGAGAAGTTTGTGCACCTCTACAACTCAGACGAATGGGTTCCCCAGCAAGTCTGACATCAAAAGTTTTTCTCATCAAATGGCATCTCCCCAGGAAAATTCGGCGAGAAGTTTGAGGAAAACCGCTACACATAGCGTCCCTTGTCAAGAAAGTTTATTGACAAAAGAAACTAAGACCAGTTTCTTGGTAGGAAACCAGGATCGAGGGGAAGTTTATTTCAGAAACTAAGACCAGTTCCTTGGTTCCAGGATCGAGGGGAAGTTTATTTCAGAAACTTAGACCAGTTCCTTGGTAGGAAACCAGGATCGAGGGGAAGTTTATATCAGAAACTGAGACCAGTTCCTTGGTAGGAAACCAGGATCGAGGGGAAGTTTATATCAGAAACTTAGACCAGTTCCTTGGTAGGAAACCAGGATCGATGAGAAGTTTATTTCAGAAACTAAGACCAGTTCCTTGGTAGGAAACCAGGATCGAGGGAAAGTTTTACCTTTTCTAAGTATCATTGCTTAGCAAAAGAAGATGGATGAGCTAACTGCCATTCATAACCACCATCAAAATTTCGGGTATTCCGATATTTAATCATCTTGCACCCCGAATGCCCGAATACCTTCACCATTCACACCTTCGGGTCCAAGAAGATTAAATAGGGGCATCTGTCATACCCCAAATTTTGACCACTAAGATTTCCCATCATTGTGCAAATCATCATCACAATATGGATGAACCATCATGCCTCATCAGTCTCCCCAAAGATGGTTGAACATTCACCACAAACAATAATTAGGGTTTCAAGCCTTCTTTGAGCTTTAGACAAAGGATCAATCAAGGAACAACATGATCTTCAACTTGTCTAACCTCTCAAGCATCCACAAAGAATCAAGAGGACTCCCACAACAAGGATTAGGCACAAGGTTGCAACATTCCAAGTGGATTAAGCCTCAAGATCGCTAGTGTCATCAAATTAGGGTTTTGGTCGACCAGGGCCTCCAGATGAAAATTTTCCTCTAGGCATGAGCCAATACTTCAAAATCACAACTTAAGATACTTCATGGGACCTCATGGACCTAATCATTAAGTCAATTTAGCCTCAGGGGATGCATTCACTAAAAAAATCAGGAATTAGGGTTTCTTGACCTAATTCACCCCTAAGTTGACTTTTGGGACAAATCATGAGCCAAGACCTCAAGACATGGTTTGATGGTCTCTAACACACTACATTGATCCATTTGCAACAATGGATTTATCCAAGAAGCTTGATCAAAAAGTTTTAATTTCATTTGAACCACAATTAGGGTTTTGAAGGAAAAGTCAAACTGTATCTTTGACTTTTGATCAGGACATGCTCCCAAACCCTAGGACATGATTCAATACACCCTATAACACCTATGAAATTAATCCATCTAGTTTGATTTAGGTCAAGGACTTGATTTCATAGAGGATCACACAGTTTGGAGTTCATCTGATAAAAAGTCAACTGTGCCCAAAAGTCAAAGTTTGACTATTTGATTTTTTGATCAATTATGGTTCCCTAACCCTAAAATGACGTTAATGTGTGATTTGAATCAACATTCATCAAGAAAAACCAAAGAAAGTGGGATAACTTGTAAAAGGGGTAACCATAAAAACTTAGAAATTTTCTAAGTTATGGAACAAAGTGGCAAGGGTACCAACTTCCAAGGATCATAACTTGAGATCCAAGCAACCATTTTGGCTGATCCAAAGATGGATTTGTAGCTCTCATGGCATACTACAAAAGCTTCAACTACACCTCATTCCAATTCTCCATGGATTTTAAGTTATGGTATTACCAAAATCACAAAAAGTGAAAATGTCACTTTTTTCCAACACTTAGTGAAATTTTCACTAAATCAGAATCTGTTTCACTTTTTTCCAAATGTAGGGGAATTTTTCACTTGGATCCAAAAAGTGTCAAGACAAACTATGATCACAGATATGTTGTATCATATGAGAGCTTTCCAAAATGGCCAAGAACCCCATGAAACTCCAGTTAAGCCATGAGATATGACAATGGCAATGTGCCTTGCTGCAAACTGTCATGGCAAGGCAGATTTGTGCATTTTGCTCGATTTGAGCAATTTTCGCAAATGACAAACAAGTTTATCCATCTAAACACCTCAGGGGGAGACCAAGGAGGGACAAACACCGATCCATCAGCCTCCCAAGTCCAAGATTCCCAAAGTAGCATGCTAACCCTAAAATGCCTAAAGAGGGGACAATACTCCAATTTTGTTTTGGAGCCTTCAATGGATGCACCAAGGTGGCATGAACTGAGCCATTTTTTAACTGAATGAGTTAAGGATAAGATCTGAACCAAAGAACCATAAGCCTGTGCTCTAACCTCTAGTCAATGGCTAGAGGAGACTTGGATTCCTATTGATCAACATTGGCCAAACTTCTGCTGCAGTTGCCATTCCCTATTCCTTGCAAAACAAACTTGCTCTACTATAAATAGAGCTCATTTGTGCTCAGTTTAAGTACACCAAAGCCATCAAATAGATGCTTTACTCAATATCACCTTCTCACTTCAAAATTTACCTTCTAAAGCAAGTCACTATCGGGTTTTGAGTTTGAGAGCTATTCCAACCAAACCAATCACACACACACCTCATAAACATCATACCTGAGCTGATCAAACACTTAAACAACAACTGTAACACTGATTTCTCAGAATCACCAATCAATTGCTCAAGGTTTTAACCAAGTTGCAGTTGAGATGCCATGAAGTGATCCAGCCATTTCCAATCAAGTCCAAGCATTCAAACACATTCCATATGGTGTAGGGAAGCTGTTCAGATCATCACAACTCATCTGTAACACCTCCAACTCAAAAATCACATTGCTCTTGCTGTCACGACCTTCAAGTAAGCCTAAACTTGGTCATCTCTTAATCTATGCATATTTCCTCGCACAATACTTTTGCTAAATGTTCATAATCATGCATAACATGTTTCCCCTCAATTAATTGCTTTGTTTGAATCATGTATCAAAATTCTGAGCCTTCATGCAGAATTTAGGGTTCTTGAGGTTTCCCTTTGATTTCTTATTCCATGCTTAAAATAAATGAAATTAAAGACCATAGACATGATCATGAGGTGAAAACGAGCAGATTGATATGTGGATTGTGTGATTTCATCAAGTATTCAGTGAGATTGGATAGAAAATGCAAATCAGACCAAACTCAGAACACGCGCGTGTTCTTGCCATGTTCTTGGCGCCTTTTTCACAAATTCAAATATTTAAATTTTGTGACTTTTTTTAATTGATTCAAATATTAATTTCTCTCTGAGTTTTAATGATTTTGAGTTGATTCTTTTTTTAATAATTCACAAAAATGTTAAAATATTTTATTTTACTAAAAAAATCCAAAAAATATTATTTATTTCATATATTTGATATTTTTGCAAAGAATTAATGTTTTATTTGTTTTTAACATTTGAAATATTTTTTCCTCCTTGATTTTCCAAATTTAGTTGGATTCCAATCATTTTGTGGATATAAACATGATTTTTGAAACATTGATCCAAGATCACCACTCTTTTTTTCACATGTTTTCATCACTTTTTATTAATTTTTTAACAAAATTAATTCCTTTTTAAACAAAATTAGGGTTTTGATTAATTCAACCCTCATCAATCATTTTAAAACTCTTTGGGCCTCTAATAGAGTGTAAGACCCAACCCTTGTTGTACAGAAATAATATTTTGGGCCTTAGTCATTGTATAAGACCCAACACATTTTTCAAAACCTCGGCGCGATCACCAGTTCAAAATAATCCCTTGGGCCTCTCCCTGAGTTGTAAGCCCCATCATTTGTACAAAAACTCTAAGACCTAACCCCTTTGTAAATAAAACAATTTTTGGGCCTCACATATTGTATAAGTTCCTCTGTACGATTTACAAAATAATGGTGCAATCATCGTTAAAACTTGGGCCTCTCCTTGAGCTGTAAGCCCTAACAATCTTTTCAAAGCACTTTCTCCTTTGATTTTGAATTCAAATATATGTTGTTATAAAAAATTTCTTTAATTTCTTTGTTGAACAACTAACAAAACAACATGGAAGCTCTACAACGAGTAAGTGTTTATCCGCTTTCATTTATCTCTTGGGGTTAAACAATATGGAACAAAGAGAAAGGCAGTATTCTCGGTGAACCTTTTCTCAGACTGTCACCCTTAGAAATTGTCAAAGAAACTCTACTCCCCAGAGTTGATCTATTCTCCGTGAATAACATCTCTTGAGTTTCTTCCAAATTCTCAAACTTTCCTGGAATGATCTCTTCTCTGTGAATTGCATTTCTTGAACTTCTCTTGGTTTGGGGACCCACAGGCTTCCTAAAAGCATCCACGCCTCCTCTTGGGCGTTGTACAAGGACCCTTCGGCTTCTTAGAAGTTCTCATGCCTTCTCTTGGGCTTAATACAAGGACCCTAACGACCTCCTAAAGGTATAGGACATAACTTAATCATCCTTCGTTAGAGATGTCATTCTAAAGAGAGCCAAAACCTTCAGACTAATTTTAGGGTTGATACTCATCCCTTGAAAGAGTCGGCCTCCTCTTGGGCATCATACAAAAGATAAAACTCTACCAGTAGACTTGGACAGTCTAATACCCTTGAGTCTCAAAGACATTCTCAAGTTCCATTAAAAACATAGGAAAAATACCGATCACTCTGGACCAATCTCCAGCAGAAACCCGACCTCTCTCATGAGGGCTCTCCCACTTAGACTTGTCTCGGGATCTCAAGAATCCCCCGGCAGAAAGCTAGCCTCCTCTTAGGCTTTGTATAATGATCCTTTCTTCAGGAAAGTCAGCCTTCTCTGGGGCTTTGTACAATGATTCTCCCCAACGGAGCTAACCTTTTCAGACTCTTTTGTTGAGTCAATCTCCTTTTAGCCTCCATCTCGGGCTTTGTACGAGACACAAAATCACTCTCTTGTTGAGTATAAAAGACTCTTTTGGTGAGTCACTTCCCTTTTAGCCTCTATCTCGGGCTTCGTATGAGACCCTAAAACACTCTCTTGTTGAGTATAAAAGACTCTCTTGTTGAGCAATCTCCCTTTTAGCCTCTATCTCGGGCTTCGTACGAGACACTAAAACACTCTCTTGTTGAGTATAAAAGACTCTCATGTTGAGTCAATCTCTCTTTTAGCCTCTATCTCGGGCTTCGTACGAGACATCAAATCACTCTCTTGTTGAGTATAAAAGACTCTCTTGTTGAGTCAAACCTTTTTAGCCTCCGTCTTGGGCTTCGTACAAGACACATATAAAAGCACTCTCTTGTTGAGTCAGCCACTCGTTAGCACTCTCTTGTTGAGTCAACCCTTTTAGCCTATATCTCGGGCTTCGTATGAGACAAATAATAAACACCGTCTTGCTGGGTCAATAGCCTCCTCTTAGGCTTTGTATAGAGGAATCCCCGGTTGAGTCAATCAACCTTTTAGCATCAACTTGTGCTTTAATCAAGGCATACGAACATCAACAGTTCCTCTTTAGAGATGACAAGTTCTCTCTCAATCAAACCTTTTAGCTTCAATCTTGGGCTTTGAACAAGACACAAAAACCCTTCAACTTCACATCTTGGGCTTTGAACAAGATACAAATAAACCGTTTAGCTTATGTCTTGGGCTTTAAACGAGACACCAAAACATCTTTTCCTCCCTTAAAATAGGAGGAACTACGATCGCTATGATTTCCCTGTTTCGTTAAACAGGAATACGTAGGCATAAGATTGCAAAATCTTAGCGAGCACACTAATAAAAAAACTCAAAATCCAGTACCTCCATCAATTAACCCAAAAACATCAAATCTAAACACATTACCAAAAACCTCACAAATAGTCCAGACACTGTGTTCTTAGGCAAAATAACCAAAGAAAGACCCACGATTTTGATAGCATCTGTAAACTAACAGTCAACTGTTTAAGCTCAGTATGCAAGCAGGGTTAATTGGAGACATCTATTTCCCTTCCTTAATCAGCTCAATAGAATAAAAAATGAATCGAACTGTAGTACCCAAGCGACCGTGATTCGAAATCACAAAAAAAATCGCGCTACAATCAGTCTTTCCTATCTCTGGTCCTTAGATTAGGGTTTTGCCTATTTGTGTATATGGTGCCTTCATGGGCAAGGATTTTGAAGCCTCAACATCATCATATCACATATAACTTCTTGGTTCTAGGGAATCTCAACTTACCTCAGAGGAATTAGGGTTTTCATCATTGATCAACATCTCTTATCTTTTGGGGTTAAAATTAGGGTTTTGGGTAAAATCAGTTTATTTCTGATTCTTTGAGAAAGACTTGATTCCATGGTATTCTATATGTCCTCAAGTATCTATGAGTGGAGTATTGACCATCAATTTCATTCAGAAGGGTTTCAATTGGTCAGATGATTGAGAATCAGCTAAATTGGGAACAAAGTCAACTGAGTAATGAAAAAAGTCAACTCCTAACTTTTTGAGGTCAATCTTGTGTTCATCGTGTTAAATATGACCAATGGGTGAAATTTGATCAAGAAATGTCAAGGGAATCCTGAAAAATCAAGAATTGTGAAAATTTGCCAAATTGGGAAATTAGGGTTTTAAGGGAACTTACTATTTTTGGCAAATTTTCATGTTATGCAGCCACTTTCATGACTAATTTTCTCCATGTTCAAAGCTTCATTTCATTTTTCGTCAAACATGAAAGTTGTAGTGATCATTTCAAGCTTTCCAACCATATAAAATTCACCTCCATTGGATCATTTTTGAGCAAGTTATGATTGTTGGAAGTTGGACATTTCAAACTTTCATACTTCAACACTTAGAATTTTTTCTAAGTGTTTAAGGTCAGTTTGTGTGCCAATGTTCAAGCTCGTTTTTGAGTGGCTTCCAAGCCTTATTTGGAAATCATGTTCAAATGAAAGTTGTAGAGTGATCTTCCACCTTTCCATATGAAGAACATCTCATTTGGATTTGTCAATCAAAAGTTATGGTCATTCAAAGTATGGATCTCAAAGTTGTTCAAGTGAGAAAAACTTAGAATTTTTCTAGGTACAAAGTCAGTTTGGTACCCACAACTTCAACACCAATTTTCATTATGTTTTAGGTCTCCATTCAAATTGCATCTAACATCAGAATGGTTGTATCAAATTCCTTGTTTCTCATAACCCCAAAATCATGCCATTTGAGTCCACATCCACCAATATATACCACCTCAAAGTCACCCCCAAGCAAATGTTCAAGCCATAACATTCCATTCCAAATTCAAAATAAAACTCATCCTATTGTTGTTGTACCAATCCATGCGCATTATGTCATCACCTTTACTACTTTTGACCATGCAAAACCTTACACACCATGCATACCTTACCAACATTACCTCATACATCAATGAAAGAGAAAAGAAGCTTAATCAACAAGTTATCATTGCTCTGATTATGCCACCTAGTATTCATGCACATCATCATCATGTAGTACACTCTACCATAATAATACATCACACACATGGAACCTCTAACCTGTGCCAATCACCACCATAACCTCTCATTTTCAATTTTGTACTAACCATGCTCTAACAAAATTCTAACAATAATTACTTCTTAATCATCATTTAACCCTCCATATAAAGCCTTCAACAACCTCTAACAGAATCAGTTATGCATGATTAGAGCAAGAGAGATCCAAAAAACCATTTTCCCACCCACAAGTTCATCCCTTCGAATCTCTCTCAATATTGAAGCTTTTGCAAAGATTCTTTCACCAGCTTCATCACTATACTTCCTACTAGCTTCTGTATGCATTATTCTTGAGCTGGAAGCACAATATCCTCTTCCCTGAATTCATTCTTCATCATCATCAATTTGGAATTTCAGCAAGGTTTGAAGATTTCCGAGCATTTATTTTGCTTCAGTGAAGATCTCAAGATTGAGCATTGAAGTTCTCTGGGTTTCTTGCACGTGAATCACATCTCTAATAGGTAAGATCTTTGGCTCTCTCTCTGCATCATTTTAGAGACCTTTAAAGGAAGATTAGGAGTATTTAAGAGTTGCATCTGAAGTCCTACATCTTGTAGGCTCTGTTTGTGGTTAGATTAGGGCAAAATGTGAAGATATTTATTTTAGGGATTAATTTATTTCCATTCGTTTCGCATTATAGAGTGACCAAATGAGAATTCTAAGCATGGATTTATAATCAACATGAAATTTCGAGTTAAGTAATGGCCTTGCTTTTAATTTATGGGAACCGTCATCATCACTCACGATGGTGGTCCACCGGAGAAGACGACCGGAGCCCTAGCTCCGGTGTCTATGTTGTGTCAAAGTCATCCAGTCAACGCGTGCATGGCATTTCATGATTGGTATGTGTGTAATTTTCTTAATCCACCTGCAAGTTCATGCCAGCGCATTAATGAAACAAAAATCCACGCGCTTTAATTCCTTTTCCTTGTTTTTCATTTTTTGAATAAATGGAATAAATACGAAATCAAACAAAATGATTATTATAAATGAAGTGGGCCTGCACGCTTTGATATTCACACCCCCCAGTCCTGGCTTAGTGTGGTATTTGAACATGGAAATTGCTTTGCTCACAGCCCCTTTGCCTTTTAGTTCTCATTTTTTATTTTCTTTTGACACAGGTTTCATTTTGATTGATTAAAAATACCTTTCATCACCTAAAAATTCTAAGAAAATTCATGGTTGATCTTTAGGGTATTAATTATTTTTTTCGTAATTTTTAATTCCATTTTGGATTAATTTTGGTAATTGTTTTGGATTTTTGATTTGAAGAAGTATAAATTGGCATATCTTGCATACCATGTCTTGAAATTGATTTTTCTCAACTAGTTGCGATCCTAATTTTTGTATACACTTAGGTACATGTGTATATTTTGATGATCACTTGGGATTTTTCCCACAAATTTTTGGTTCATTTTGGAATTCCTTTTTGTGACTTGTTTTGAGTGATCTATGATTGATGCCTTGCCTTATGTTTGATCTTGTTTAAGCACCTTTTTCACATAATCTTGGGCATATTTTTAGGAAATAATAAGCCACTGACTTCATCATGCTATGACTAGAATTTCATAATTTTTCAAGTCTCCTAACTATTTTTCATAAGCACTTCAATGTATGCATCCTTACTTGAACTTTGGGATTGTCTTTGCAATGTTTAGGGAAGGCACTTGTGCCATGATTATAGGTAATGTTACTCATCCATGTACACTTGATAAGACATGAATCAAAGCTTGCCTAATTCATTTTATAGGTCATTTTGTATGCTCATAGTTGGTGTAAAACTTGCACAAACTTAAACATGATTAAGCATCAAACTTTGACAACTCCACTTGAGCTTTTGTATGCTTCATTTATCCAATGCTTTTGAAACTCAAATGTGAGATATTATAGGTAATTTGCTTATGACTTGTATGTTTTGGAACTAGTTTGACATGACCTTTTACTTTTTTTTACTTGAGTGTAAGTCTACATGCTTTTAGAGGATGATTAGGGTTGAGTTTGCTCATTACTTATTCTAACTTCTAAGAATGTTTTGCCATGACAACTTTGTGACTACTTGAGGTTACTTTTAAGCATTAAATCTATGAGTTAGCTTCTGACTTAGGTCATTTACAAGTCAACTTCATGCTTACTTGTTCATTGTTGTGCCATAAGGGAATGATGCATCATAAAAGTGAGATGTTTGTGTAGAATTGCCTAACCTTTTGAACATCAATTGTTGTTAGTTTCATAATCATCTCTTAATATCTCAAACCTCATTTTGATATGATCATACCATGTGTGCTAATGATCCAACTTGTATGATTTCCTTAACTTCACTTGTGTGGCCTTTAGAGATAAACTTTGCATGACTTTCCAAGTAACAATTGTTTGTGTGCTAACATGAAACATAACTTGATTCTTTTACACTTCTTAGGAAAATAACATGAATGAGGTATAATAGGACATAGATACTGCCCCACTAGGGTTCTCACCTTTTAGGACCCATTTCATTTTGTTAAATGATTGACATTATTTATAGGACAGTCTTAGGACATTTGCATGGGCATAAGTGCATTGTTTTGCATAATTCTTTCAACTATCCAATAGTTGAGCTTGATTTGAATTATTGAACACTTGTATCACTATACATTGACATACACTCTTATGAGGTTCCTCTTTCATCTCACTTCTTCTTTATTACTTCTTTGAATGGTAATTGAATTGCTTAATGTTTACTCTTGTATGATCACATGTGCCCTTAAGGTTCTTAGCTTGAATCTAATCTTGTATTAGGTTCAAAGTAGGATAGACATTAGGTTATCAATCCAAGCATGCTAACATAGGTAAAGATTCCCTTTCCTTATTTCAACTATAGGATCAATCATTGCATGACAACTTCTAGGATGGAGATCGCCTTAGATTTTTCTTTTAACCATTTGAGTCTTTCTTCTCTCTCTAAAAGAAAAAAGCAAAAACACTTAACAAATATTGTATGTGTAGTGTGCCACGAGCCTTAAGCACATTGCAAATGATTAGTGAAGGTCTCCTTTACTCTTCTAGGATGCTTTGCAAATGTCCCGTTGGGGGCGATCTTGTATAAGTATTCGCTCCTATGTCATAGTCTTTAGCATAATACATATCGCACACAAAACAAATCAAAACACTTCCTCTAAAAGACATAAACAAATCAATCATCTTCCTTCGGGATTCTTTTCTCATCTCATTTCCTCTAATTGTAAGGATGCGCTATTTCTGGTCTACAATAAACAGGTAAACGCGTAAGTCTCCACACAAGGAGCGGCAACACCTAAACTGCTAGAACGCGAACATTAGCACCGTCCACCTAAAAAACACCAAACAAACAAGGCCACCCGTAGTGAGCCAAACTAAGACTGCTCTAACTTCCTCTCTCTCATCCAATTGAGGATACATAGGCACGAGACGCGATGTCTTGGAGAGCACAAACCCCCTCTCTATTCAGAACTGCGTTGGCTCTGATTCTCATTCCAGATGAGATACGTAGGCATAGGACGACGATGTCCTATCAAGTCACCTTTCGTGCCTTTCCCCCCTCTTCTTTGTTTCTCATTCTATTCCTTTCCAGTTAGCAGTGGAGCTTCAAATATCTACACCTTTTGATCAGAACAACAAGCGTGGATCCCATCGAGTACGATGGACGCAGAGGGGTTCTAATCCTTCTCTTCGCATAACCGACTCCTGAACCCCGATCTTGGTTGCGATGACCATGTCTTTACCTTCTTCAGGTTTCTTCGATCGTTCCCTTTCCCCGTCGAGATGAATAACGTTCGGTGGCGACTCTGTTTCTCGCCGGTTATTTTTCGCGTTGCGACAGCTGGTGACTCTGCTGGGAATTTTCCCATCCCTAAGCGAGTCAATCTTAGTGCTTGTTTGTTTTCGGTTATTGGATGTTTATTTATATGCTTTACCTGCTTTATTTATGGCTTTTATTCACTACAAAAAAATTACTGATTTGTGACACATAAGTCGCGACAGTTCACTCAAAGTGTCGTTACACGCATTCCGCGACAGTTGCCGCGACACTTTTGGCTATCTGCCTATGCCTTTGTACACATGGATTAAGAGGTTGAAGCACTTCCTTATCCTTTTTAGATTTTGCAATCCCACGACTCCAATATTCTAATATTTTCTCTCAAATAAATTTTCCCTAAAATTCCTCTAACATCTTGAACTTACTTCTCGTTACATTCTTCCTACTCTCAAATCCTTAAATTCTTTTCTTTTCCCTTTTTATTTTTTTTCTCAAATCCATTAAACCTAGCGGCTGTTGCCCTGGGTCATAAAATGGTGATTCCGATTGACACTGGATCTTCTCTGAAAACAAATCAAACAAAGGAATCTTATATCTTGATCGACTTGTTCTTTTAGACACAAAGCTTAATCCTAGTTTGCCTTTCAATTCGGAGGTTTTTGGGATAGAGTTCAGAAATTAGAGGTGAGGAAAACTATTGAAGCTTCAGATCAACTTAAGGGTCTTCCTTATAGCGGTGATGTTCAGATTGGTGATATTCCTACTTTGATGGAACTTGGTCTTAATCCATCGACCACAATGTCACATGTGTTTTTTTTTTAGTTTAGTAATTCATAGATTTAATATTCAACTTGTTGTTTCTTTGATGCTGCATTAGCTCATTCTAAAATGGTTTTGTTGTAAATCTCATGTTTTTATGGTTATTTATGTTTTACAGGTATGGCTTTTGGTTCTGGTGGTTGTTCTACCGGCAAGGTCACATATAATTATGCGATTTGGATTAGTAGCTTACTTGACTTTGCTTTCAATTTGGATTCTACCAAGAAATGCTTGGATGGTAAGGGATTGTTAATCCTTGGTTTATCCTCTGATTCACTACCCGTAACTCGGAATTTGTTTACAGTTGTTTTTGTCTTGAAATGTTTGTGTTAATTTTGGGATTTTTTTGTCTAATTTCTATTTATAGGATCAATTGGGGCGAGTTTATTTTCTATCGGCATTGTTATTCATAACATTAGGGCTTGGTTCAGATGGCGTGCCTGCACTTGTTCAGCCTAGAACTCCAACACTTGTGGTGACGGGGATTCCTAATCTTCCTGTATCTTTAACAGGTTACTCAGATGTAATCTCAAAGTTAGGTACATTAACCTTTACGAGGAAAGGATTATCTGTAGGAAGCACAGTTGCATGTTTGACTTTTACAGTAAGATGCTTTCTGCATTTCTGCTGGGACTTTTAATCTACACTGTTGCATGTTTGAAGCTTTCTAAAACAGTATAACTTTTTTTTTTTAATTTATTTTTTTGATTCTGATTTCTAAGAATTTGGTCCACATTTCTTTGAAGGTATTTCAAAGTGCAAGTTTCTGTCTCACAACCACAACACCTGAACAACTAGCATCTGCTTTGCGATGGTTTATGCTTCCTCTGAGATACATAGGCGTATCTGTATCAGAAATTGTGCTTACCCTTTTACTGTCATTGAGATTTATCAGTCTAGTTTTTGACGAGGTAAGAATTAAGGTTTAATTGTTCCAAAAGAAAAATGTGTAATTGCAAGGAAGATAAAAAAATGGTTTCATAGACGTCGAAGTTGAATGCATAACTATAAGAGGAAAAGAAATGTAACATTCAGGCAGCAACTTCAATCAATAGTTATAACCATGTTTAATACTATTAGCCTTAAGTTTTTTTATTTTCTTTTACCGTACTAATTATTTTCTTTTACTGTACTAATTTCAGAAAATGAATTCATTGAATGTAAATTATGTGTGTCATTTGAATGGTTGATGTAAAGTAGTAGGATAACATTATCGAGTAACAAGTATTTAGATATCTGCGTAGGTGACATTACATCATGTTTGTTTCTTCTACGTGTTATTACTATCTGTGTTTTGTTATTTAAGTTTCAAGCTTTGCCAGAAATTTACGACTATTTTCACCGCCTCTTGTTTTTGCAAAACTATGTCGACTTTTGCATTATGTTTCTACTTGTATTTTCTTGGACTTCTTTCATTATATAGAAGTAATTGTCATCAACAATCTATATTAGTTATTGACATTGTGCAGGATGGGAAGGCAAGGCCAAATACTTCTATGGCAGGAGGGGAGACTGAAGCACTACAGAGGCTAAAATGATTTGCAGCTGAGTGAGTAGCTCAACCAAACAAGGGGTTTAAGGATGGAACATAGAGTATATATGGTGCAAACTTTTCGTGCAAAATTTCTCCTTGGTTGGCAATGGGATAGCTCTCTCCTCTCGAAATGTTTGATGAGCTGAAGAAAACTGCTAGCAGGTGCGCTCCTAGGAATCTTTTCGTGCAAAATTTTTTCTGTTAGATAAGTGTGGTGATTTTATCTCAATGCTAGCAGGGCAGCAATATTTTGGAGTAACCATGCTAGCAGGGCAGCAATATTTTGGAGTAACCATGCTAGCAGGGCATCAATAATTCTGTTAGAGAAGTGGTGTTTCTTTTTTGAAATGAACTTACGGATTTAATCTCAATTTGTTAGAGAAGTGTGGTGATTTTATAAACATGTTATTTGACCTTTACAAATTTCACATGTTATATGAATAATACTGATTAAATTCTAGTGTAATTTTAAATAGTGTTGATTGGACTTATACACAAAATAATTATATCCATAATGTTGGTTTGATTTATGTGTATTTTTCTACACATTATTTGGCCTATGCAAAGCTTTTTGGATGGTTTTTATGATGAAAATTGCTCTTGGAGGTTTAAATGGTTTACCTTGATCATTGTAGGTATCAATCGACACCTTACATGAAATGTTTCATTTCATTCACCAACATCTACCACAATAAAATGTTAGAAATTTATAGTTGAATATTTCAATATCTCTGATTATTTGTATAATTTGTTTTTTTTATATAATTTCTTCCATTAATAGGCTTATTCCTTTGAAAGTTTTAGAGAATAATAGCAAGCTTTAAGACTCTCAATGATAAGCATCAGTAACATTTGTGTCGTCATTTCTTTGAATCACATATTTATTGGTGCAGTAATTTAAACTATGATTTGATATTTGGTTGCAGCTACTTGGGGAGTTGGTTTGGTTATCCGACCAGTATTAGTTATTAGAGACACAGAACATAGATAGTTGTTTTATCCATATTAATCTTGGTGAGTTTATCCTTTCCTTGTGTTATCTTTGACAGACGAAGTTAGCTGCAATATTTAATTTGGGAGTTAAGTATATAAGATTTAATTAATTTGGTGAGTTTATCCACTAACTATCTGCATACCTTTGTCGTTATCTGGCCTTGAGGACTAAATGAAATAGACACATGTAACTAGTTGACTCAAACCTTAAACCAAAATTGAAAAAACTTAATTTATAATAGATATTTGACATACACACTAATGTAATTTATAATAAACTAATTTTATTCTACTATTGTCTATTGGTGCTGATTCTGATTGAAACTTTTGAGAAGATATGTTGTACTTATGTTTAAGATGCAGTGGATTTCAAATATTGAAGCTATATAAACTTGTTTTACTAATTTCAGGAAAAAGAGAAGAAAATAAAAACTCAGATCCCTCAAACAAGACTAAGGACGGAGACAACACCATTTCTTCCCTGGAAAATCATGTCTCTATTTTTAGGTGACCCATAAAACTAACAAAATTCTATTCTTTTATGTTTTTTCTCTTGATTGGCTGAGTTTCTATTTGTGACTTTACTATATTGTTATGATATAACTGTAAAGTGAGAAAGAAAGATATAGAGGTTTCATTGGAAGTGGTCCATAATCTATTGATGAGTTTGTGGTCCAAACAATGTGTATAATTGTATTATGGTTTACTCCAAATTTAAAATCATGCTACTTGATGAGAATTATCTGTTAAATTATTCCATTTACTAGACATTTGGTGAGAAGTTTTGAACTAGTTTGTGCTTATTTGTATTCAACTTATAATTTTCTTGACATTTTTTGGATTTGCGATTAGGTGTTTAGCTTATTCTTTTGAATCCTTTTAGTATATTTTGATGTGAAATCCTATAAAGCACATTTGTTGATAAATATGACAATTAGAAACACTTATAGGAAAAACTGTTGAGTTGAGACAGATCATGTAAAATTGAATCGATTCATCATAGTTGGTTGTTTCTGTTAAGTTTATATATTAGGATTGTCTTCTAAACTTTGAATTTTTGTATGTAACCTTTTAATTTATTTTTTCTTCACTGTTATTCTATGGATGATATCCTCTATTCTGTCAATTAAACTTTTCTCTCCAAATGCTGCCCTGCAAGTTACTCTACAAGAAATTTTATAAACCACGACACTTAGATTCTGACAGTTGGAGCAAAACTGCCCCCACTCTAGTCTTAAGACAGTTCTCACAGCGGTTTTAATCACCTGCCTCCATATATTTAACAAGATTAGGATTAACGCGACACGAAGAATCGCAAAAAGACGAAGTCCAAAGGAAAAGTCACTCCCATAAATAAAGGTTCCAAGGTCGCAGTTTTATTTCTATAATTTACATTTCAATTGAAAATTCCATTGGAGTGATATTCCACTTAGAAGTTAAGACTTCAAATTTTTACGGTGTTTCATTTGAATCTAATTTTTCTTTGCATGCTCATATAGAATGCTACACCATCAGCTAATGGAAATTTGGGTTCAACTTGCTGAATGTTTTGTCTGATTTCAATAAAATTGATAAACCTAAGCCTGATTTGCGGTTAGAGGCAAAGTTGTCAGCTGAGGTTAGTATGTATTAAATCTGCATTGTTGGTGTTTGTTAAATACACATCTACCTTTAGGACTATGGTTCTCAATGAATTTTATGGTTTGAATTGTGCGGATTGGAAAAATAAGTTAAACCTGTGTTTTGTTGTAATTATAGTTTGATGAAGACTTAGCCGCGACATCAGGAGTAATAAAGAGTATGATTCGTAAGTGTCAATGGCACGTCGTCAAGAGTGTATCAATAGTGTACCTGAATTTTATTCACAGCGAATCAGCAAAGGTCGGTCTTCTCAGTAAACTTTGCCTATTTAGTAGTTTGACTCCTAGAAAGTCTTTCTCTAGAAATACCAGAGCTAAGTTACCTAATTAGTTTAGACTAAAGTAGATATTTGACTTTGAGTATGCTTTGAAAATTGTAATCCAACATATATATCAACTAACATGTATGAAAATTGTTAAAACATATGATGTCATAAGTTCTCTCTAAAAGATAATTGAAAATGTGAAAGTTTTTTAATCATTATAAGAACTACTTGTATTACTTGATTAGTTTGCTCAACAATGCTTTTCGGTGCAATTCAGTTGTTACTTTGTAGACCAATTATCATTGTAAAAATGAGAGTGATATATGCAAATGGATAACTGATAATACTTGTTTATTAAGGAACTTTGACTATTGCAGTTTACAATTGAACATAATGTTTTGATTTTGTATCAATAGGGAAAAAATGGAAGCAAATATTTGGTTATTTCTGGAGCAGGAGTATGCTAAATATGATTATTTTCTAATGCATGTAATTGGTTTTATAGGGAGAATGCATGTAATTGATTTTTTTTTAATTTTAGAAATATATTAGCTGCGGAATTACCTGCGGATTTTACATTTCCTGCGGATTTACTTTTGAAAATACATGTGGTTTTATAATTTTGGATAACAAAAACAATTATTTATGGCGGTTTTAACCGCCGCAATTTTCAATTTACGACAGTTCCTTACCCGTCGCAACATAGAACGACGGTTGGAGTGGCGGTTTTAGGAACCGTCGCGATATAGCTTGGCGACACGTTTTCGCGACAAAAGCAAAACCGCCGCGACTAGTAAATTGTGGCGGTTCAAACCGCCGTAATCTGTCAATATTAACCGTCGCAATTTACCTATTTTCTTGTGGTGATTGCACGCGTATCGTATTTATCTACTTTATTACATTTCATTACTGCCATATATGTACTGGACTGTGTTGGATTGCTGGTTTTCTTTGGTGGACAGAGTATTCTAAGAGATAAGCCCACTACCCATGCTTGAGTATACACACAGGTTTTAGAGTGGATAGTCGTGTCGCTTGCGTGGTAGTGACCACGCATAGTGTTCACGAGACCCACAGCCAGACGAGGTTCCTTTGGGAGATATTTTATACTGCATGTTGGTGCAGGTCATAGGATGTTCCCATTGTGAGTTGTCGACTCTGGTGACCATTTCCGAGGACTCAGTTGAAGCACTCCTCTAAAGGGGTAATAATGTCAAACCAGAAATAGCGAACGCATTATTGCTTCTTGATCCGAGGACCCCAAAACTGGGAACTTGCTATAGGATGACCTTTTTAAGGGGTAATCAGTGGAGACACTCCTCGATTGGCGATAATATTGTACCTAGAAGGATGAATGTATTACTGCTTCTCGACCTCAGTGCCAGAAACTGAGGATCCTTTGTTTTAGAACCCACATGTGAGAGGGGATGGGTGTTTACAGGTTTTCAGGAAACTTTGACCTCCAACCTACCTGGTTATCTGGTATTCTTACTGAAGTGAACAGTTGATCCTATTATATTCAATCATTTGTTATTCATATAATTCAGCACAGACACGTCCAGCTATATGTGGCAATTCTGATACCATGCCAATGCATTGCATCATTTCATTTGCATACCCTAACATTCATGTTTTCTCATTTCCAAGTTTATATCTTACTCTTGATTCTAGTCAGTGAGTTTCTACAGGGATATATACTGAGAAAAAGAAAAATATCATCATCTACAAGTTTCCTAAGCCTAATCTAGGCCCCATTAACAACTTGAAGGATTTGGCGAATCCTGATGTATTGGGAGCCTTTAAGAAGAAGTACGGGTGTTGTACCCCAAATTTTACCCCTTAGATGTCACAACATCTTGCACCTACATGTAGGATTCAATCATATGTGCATTGTTAACTAACCACCATATCTTGCTAGTTCGTTCTTTTATGTGAAAGACAGGGTTTGCACAGGAAAGAGAACAAAGGTCATTAAACCAGGATCTCACATGATTCAAGGTCTCCTAAGACATGGTTTGGCTCCCATCATAAGTCCTATGAGCCACAAGTCCATCATGCCTCAAACTAGGGTTTTGTCAAGACAAGTTAGCCATTACCCTTGATGTTGATCAAGACAAGTTCCCAAGCCCTGGGACATGATTCCATGTGATAATAGACATTCTTAGAGGCCATCTATGGACATTGGAAGAGATTGGAGAGGCAAAATCATCAGAGATCATCCAGTTGTATCTTGAGAAAGATTAGGGTTTGGCTGAGGCTTTGCCTTTTGAGATTTTGATCCAAGATGAAGCATTCAAGTCCTAAATTCATCATGACATGTCTAATTGTTGAGTTAGAGCATGAGAAATCAAGTCTTGAGAGGTTTCTTGCAAAGAGGGCAATGTTTGGTCCTTAAAACTTTCTAAGTGTGGAAAATTCACTCCTTGTGCAAAATTAGGAAGGCCATAACTTTCAAACCACACATCTAAATTGAGTGACTCAAAGCTCAAATGGAAGCTCTTTCCATGAACTTTAAAGTGTATTAGAGGGCCTTTCTTCAAAGAATGCATGATTTTTAAGTTATGAGACTTGGAAGATAAGTTGCCTTTAGGACTTCGTGAAATTTTGGTCATTTTCACCCTAATTTTCATCCAACTTTAACTCAATTTTTCACTTAGTTCCAAGCTTCAAATCAAACATCTTTGGATATGAAAGTTGTTCCTTGTTCTTCAAGCTTTCTAAGCATATAAAGAACTCTTCATTTGGATAAACCAATCTCAAGTTATGATGTCCTAAAGTGAGGTGATTTCAAGTTTAAATTTGGACTTAGAAATTTTTCTAAGTTTTCTTTCCAACATCCACTTTTGCCACACTTTGCATGGATTTTTCATATGGTTCTAGGATTCATTTCAAGGTTTATCCAACATGAGATTTGTTCATTTATGTGCCTATTTTCAAAAGAAACCAAGACTTTCTCACGTGGACCATTAATCATGGAATTATGTTGGTTAAAGGAGAGCCCATGCGCATGGTTTTGTGACACTGAGCCTACTACATTTCATGATCAACTATTGTGCAAGTGGAACAAACTTCTGCAGCATCCCCAAAACTTTATCCTTGTGCGTGATACTTGCATATGTGGGATCCCAAGCTTTGCCATTTTAGGCTCTCCTTCTTATGACACAACCAAAAGGTGTTTTGGGATATAACATGGACTTTGGAAAGCAACAATTTTGTAGCTCTGCTCCTTAAAACCTCACGCTGCCATGCTATGCCATGAAATCATAATGTAGCAGCTAATGCAACATCACAGTCATGGCACTACATCCCATCTTTTGACCAAGAAACTTTTCTAAAAAGAGAGGAGGAACCTTTTTGAGAGGAAATTGTATTATGCACCAAGTAGCATTTTTTCATGAAATATCCATGTACTCGTTGAGAGGTGACAGCGACTGGCCATGGAAAATAAAGGAGGGAGTACCATCTGCTATCACTCAACCATTTCTTTCCTCTTGGATAAAGCCAATGACCTCTGAACCTTCAAGGTTATTAACCAGCAATCTCCACTATAAAAAAGGGCTCTTCCTCATTTTCTAAACGGAAGAAAGATAACAAGAACAACACCAAACACCAAGTATCACTCCACGAGATATCACCACTGCCCTAAAGTAAGAAGCTCGTGAGAATGCCATAACACCATCAGTCTTAACATCACCAACCAACACTCTACTCCACAAAATACTACACAAAACCTTGAGAACTCATGAGTTTTTCTTTGCACCAACAATGAGAGCATAAACAACATATCAAAACATTCACAACAGCTCATCAAAAGAAAAAGCGCTCCATATCATAATTTTTTCAAGAACCACTAGTAGCAGCCAGCACATAAAGGTCGACAGTTACGACAATTTCGACTACAAAGCTACGTACTGCAAATAGAGGTATTCATATTACCCTTCACCCTCTCATATGTTTTTTGTTTCTTTGTCCTTTTACATGTTCATGTGATCACCTAGTGACACATAGCTCTTCATGCTGTTTCTTTTTGTTTCATGTGAATGTCATTTATAGATTGTCATGTGGTGCAAATCATTTTGTTTCTTATCAGTACATACATAGTTTGTGTGACTCCCATGTTAACGCTTGCTCATTATGTCAATATGTTACACTTGGGTTTTAGTGAGAAGGTATAGTGTTTCTGTTAATGTTCGTATGTGTGTCTCCATGAAGTTTCATGTCTGTTATTATTGGTTAGTGTTTAAGGTTGCACATGCGTGTATATGTTGTGGTAGGCTTTGCTTGCCATAAGTAGATGTAGAGGCAAGTTGTGTTTGATCAGTGGCTAGCGGTTTTCTCGACGTATCGTTATGAGATTGCTACGTTGTTGTTGCGTGTCTTAGGTGCACTTTCTCATCACCAATGTCATTTTCAATCATGGTTCATGTGTCACCCTCCATATCAGTTTATTCATGTCTTCGTGCTGCTGTTGTGTATGTGGCATACAGTTCATGATGGTTACATGATTTATGTTGCAACTTGGTTTTGGTCGTGGGTGGTTTACGTGTGTTTGCTTCATTTTCATTAGTTTGTTGTCTTGGCAGCATGGATGTTCCTTGTTTTGAACACTATGAAAAGTAGTGTGATTCATGTTTTTTTTGGTTCAAGTGTGGAAGATGGTTTTGTTTGAGCAGAGTATTGATTTCCATGCTCACATACATGTGTTAAACATTCTTAATGCTATCAGCTTGCTCATACATTTGTGTTGGTTGGGTTGGAATCAGTTTTTTGTTTGTTTGTTCTGGTCGTTGATCATATATCACCTTATTGCAAGTTTTATACCAGTGTGAACACTCTATTTTCATGTTCATTCCAACCATGTTTGAGTTAATGTTTTGAGCTATTTTAAGTTTAGAGTTGTTCTATTTCATGAGTGGTGCACATGGATGTTTTGTTTCGTAAATTTTGGGTGAGATTGAGGGTTGTTTCGTAAATTTTTCGGTCGAGCAAAATGAAAGTTCACCATGGCCTGCTGGTATTCCACGATATTTTCCAAATTTATGCATAAATGCATGTTTGAGATGTAAGTGTGGCGAAAGGAGATTGGTCAGGTTCTATTTTGTCTACTTGCTACTTAAATTTCTAAGTGACCGATTGATACTTGTTTAACATGACCATTTGTACACGTCCATAATACTTCATCTGGCTGAGGTTTTGTTTTTTTTTTGGACAGTGGGCTTCATAAACTGCTACCAGCACCCCCATAAGCCAGGTCCATGCGCATAACATTGTAGTTCAATGCATTCAGATTTTACTAATGCACCCCTCCTTTGTTTTTAGTTTAAAACAACATTTTATTTTCTTTTTTTCTTTTCATTTTAATTCTAATTATTTAAAATATTGTTCTCTCACTCTAAAAAACTCCAAAAAAATTCATGAATACTTTTTATGCTTAATTTAATTTCTATAAATTTCTGTTTTTTTTTTATTTTTCATTTTTATTTTATTCACATATCTATTTCTAAAAAATTCCAAAAATATGCATTAACCTTATATTTAATCTTGTACCTTTTTGAAAATCAACCTTGTCTTAAGAGTCTTTTGAGAGTTTGCCTTGGAGTGTTTTAGGGTGTGAGAGAGTTGTTTAAGTTTATTCCATTAGGTTTTGTTTGTACGTTTGATTATTAAGCTCATACCTTTGACATGTTGCCCCTTGATTTTGATGATGCCATATTTGTCACATACTTGTGTTCATTTATTCCCGCTTGTTGTGAACTATCTCACCATCTTTTACCATGCTCATACATGAATGTATATGTCATGCTTTAATGTTATTCTCACTTGATTAATGTTTATCCCTTTTAGCCCTTGAACTCATATTGTTCACACACTCTAATCCCTTTCAAATCTCGTTCATAAGAAGTTGTTATTGTTAGTTCTTGGATTGGCTGGAATTTTGGTAAAATAAAGTATGTTCAATGTTGATGTCAAGGTGCTGATGTTGCAACATTGAGTCTTAACACTGGGCTGTGTTAAGTATTTAAATTGCTGAAGTTGGATGTCTGATGTCACATGGCGATGTTGTGACATTATATCTGCAGAATTAATAACATCAGGTTGTGATGTTGTTAGGGTTCGCGTGTTAGCTGGAATTTTGGAGAGCAAGCTGTCTCATTGGATGCGAATATCTTGGGATAAATATTTTCTGCTGCAAAGGAGATCTGGTGCAGATTTGTAGGAGATTTAAAAGGTTGAAGATTTAAAAAGATTTTAGGAGAAAATCTGTTTTAAATATTCAGTTTTAAATAACAAATCGGGCGAGATTTTGTAGGAGGTCCAAGACCAATTCAAGGAGCTATATAAAGCGCACCAGTACTAGAGAAAAGCAACGAAGAAGAGAGAGCAAAAGACTGATTGTCGTTTATGTCTTCGTTTATGATTTGTAAACCATTCTAGTGTGAATCGGTATTAGTGTTTTGAGTTGTTCTTGATCAAAGCTGTGAAGCAGAATCAAGTAGTGATATTCAAAGTGTGTGATCTTTGAAGTGTTTTAGGGATTGAGTAGTGTTCTCATATCTAAGTGGGTTCTTAGGTAGAAAGTCACTAGTAGGAATTAAGTTTAGGAGTTTGTCAACTGGGTTGTTGAGTCTGTAAATTAATTCTACAAGTAGTGAATTTCATCCCTGGCTTGGTAGCCCCCATACGTAGGTAGTTAGACCGAATTGGGTGAACAATTCCTTGTGTTATTGTGTTACTGTTATTGCTGTCCATTTGCAGAGTGTGTTATTGTGACATCGCACCTTAACATCACACGTCTGATACCAGAATTTCATTTGGTATCAGAGCAGGCATCCTGTCTGTCTCTGGGTGAGATATAGGGAAGTTACTTTCTGGTGTAAAGATGGACAAAGAAGTTGGAGGATTCGTCAACAGACCCCCTATTTTGGATGGATCCAATTATGACTATTGGAAGCCAAGGATGACCACTTTCTTAAAATCCTTGGATAGCAGGGCATGGAAGGCTATTGTTAAAGAGTGGAAAGCACCTGTTGTGTGTGAGAAAGATGATACTGGCAAAGATAAAGTAGGCACCTCAAAGCCAAAGCCTGAAGAAGAATGAACCAAGGAAGAAGATGAGCTTGCCCTTGGAAATTCCAAAGCCCTAAATGCAATTTTCAATGGAGTGGATAAGAATATCTTCCGGTTAATCAATTCCTGTGAAGTTGCTAAGGAAGCATGGGATATTTTGAAGGCTACTCATGAAGGAACGTCTAGAGTGAAGATGTCTAGACTTCAGCTTCTAACATCAAAGTTTGAAAGTCTGAAGATGAAGGAAGATGAGACTATTCATAACTTCCACATGAGTGTTCTTGAGCTGGCCAATGCATCTAGTGCTCTTGGAGAGAAAATGTCAGAAGAAAAGCTTGTAAGGAAGATTCTTAGGTCCCTTCCTAAGAGGTACAAGATGAAGGTGACTGCTATTGAAGAAGCCCAAGACATCAGCAAGATGAGAGTTGATGAACTCATTGGATCTCTTCAAACTTTTGAGCTTGGGTTGAATGAAGAAGAACCTGAAAAGAAGACGAAGGTTATTGCTCTGGTCTCCACTCCTGCAGAAGCTAAGGAAGTCAAAGATGATGATTCTCAGGAAGATTTGTCTCAAGCCATTGCTATGTTGGGAAGGCAGTTCAACAAAGTGTTAAAAAGGTGGAACAATAACTACAAGCCTAGTGTCAAGAACATCTCTTCTGACATCAGCAAGCCAAAAGAGAAAGATGAAGAGAAGACTGCCTAGGATAGAGGTGTTCAGTGCTTTGAATGTGAAGGGTATGGACATGTCAAGAAAGAATGTCCCACATTCTTGAAAAAGCAGAAGAAGGGCATGTCAGTTTCTTGGTCTGAATCTGATAGTGAAAGTGAAGGTGAGTCGGCAAGGCATGTTAGAGCCCTAACAGGAACTGTTGTGTCTGATGATAATAGTGATGGAGAAATTACTTATGAGGAGTTAGCATCTACTTATCGAGCGTTGTGTTTAAAAAGTGTTGAGATTTGTCAAGAAAACAAGTGTCACAAGCAACAGATTGCTCAGCTTGAAAATGAAAAAGCTGATCGGGAAAATGAAGTTGTACTAGTTAAGTCTCAACTAGATCAGATGACAAAATTTGTTAGGATGATGAACAGTGGTACAACTACTCTTGACAAGATTCTTCAGTCAGAGAAAGCTACTGGAGATAAATCAGGCATAGGATATGTGGCAAGCACTTCAGAAACAAAGAAGGAGATATTTCATCCGTTGTCTCAACATCAACCTAAGAGACAACATCCTACCCCTAAGAAGGTTGTTCAGCCCCAGAATGTTGAGAAAAAGAATGGTCCTCATCAGAGAAAGATGCAGCCTCAAGGAGCTAGTCAGTATATGCCTCCCCAATATCACAAGAGCATGCAAGTTGCAAGGTTCAAACAGGACATGTCTCATCAGGTGTCTCAACATCAGGAAATCTGGTATGGATATGGATACAATAATGCTGTGCCTTATTACTATGGAAGAAGAAAGCCTCATCACCATAGAAGACAGCCTAAGAGACAGCATCCTCAGTACAGAAGAAGGCAATCCAACTATGGAATAAGGAGACAACATTATGGGTGGCAGTCACAGCATTATCATCAAAGTGGAAGAAGATCTAACCACTTTAGAAATGACAGAGTCAGATGCTTCTATTGTGGTAAGTTTGGACATATGCAGTCCTCGTGCTTCAAGCTTCACGGTTATCCAAATTCTGCTTCTCAACCCAGACAGAAAGAGGTCAGGCCTAAGGTGGTGAAGCGATGGGTTCCTAAAGTTACCAGCTTGATAGCTCACACCTCCTTAAGGGTTTCTACCAAAGATGACTGGTATTTTGACAGTGGGTGTTCAAGACACATGACTGGTGTAAAGAATCTGCTTGTAGATGTGAAACCTCAGTCTTCTGGTTATGTTACATTTGGTGATGGGATCAAAGGAGAGATAAAGGGGATTGGTAAACTAAACTGTGGTAGTGCTCCCAGACTGGAGAATGTTCTTCTTGTTAAAGGACTAACAACAAATTTGATTAGTATTAGTCAACTTTGTGATCAAGGATTCAAAGTAGACTCCACAAAGTCCGAATGTATGGTAAAAAATGACAAAGGAGAAGTCATTATGAAGGGAGCCAGGTCTAAGGACAATTGTTATCTTTGGGTGCCCCAAAACTCAAATTCTTCCACGTGTGTGCTTGCTAAAGAAGATGATGTCAAAATCTGGCATCAGAAGTTGGGACACCTTCACCTAAAGGGAATGAAGAGAATTATCTCCTCAGAAGCAGTCAGAGGGATTCCCAAACTTAGTATTGAGGAAGGAAAGGTGTGTGGAGAATGTCAAAAGGGAAAACAGACAAAGATGTCTCATCTGAAGCTTCAACATGACACCACCTCCAAGGTATTGGAACTTCTTCATATGGACTTGATGGGACCTATGCAAGTTGAAAGTCTGGGTGGGAAGAAATATGCTTATGTAGTTGTGGATGACTATTCTAGACACACCTGGGTGAACTTCATCAAAGACAAATCAGAGGTGTTTGATGTCTTTAAAGAACTCTGTCAAAGACTCCAAAGAGAAAAGGAGAGTAAGGTTATCAGAATAAGAAGTGATCATGGAAGAGAGTTTGAGAATAGCAAGTTTGAAGAATTTTGCTCGGCTGAAGGTATAAGTCATGAATTTTCATCGCCTATCACCCCTCAGCAAAATGGAGTTGTTGAGAGGAAGAACAGAACTATACAAGAGTCGGCTAGAGCAATGATTCATGCCAAGAAACTTCCTTATCATTTCTGGGCTGAAGCCATGAACACTGCGTGCTACATTCACAACAGGGTTACCCTAAGAAGAGGCACTTCATCCACTCTGTATGAGTTATGGAAGGGAAGAAAACCTAATGTTAAGTACTTCCATGTTTTTGGAAGTAGATGCTATATTCTGGCTGATAGAGAGCAGAGAAGAAAATTGGATTCCAAAAGTGATGAAGGAATATTCTTGGGATACTCTACTAACAGCAGAGCATATAGGGTGTTCAACTCTCGAACCAAGGTAATGATGGAGTCAATCAATGTGGTGATTGATGACAGTGACAAGCAGGAAGATGATGATGTTCCAGATGCTGTTGAGACATCAGTTGGTGAAGCTGCACCAGAAGCTGAAGACAGAAGCCAAACTCCTAGTGTTGCTGCTGCTGAGCCTGCAGCTGAGCAACCCTATAAGGATCCCTCCATCAGAGTGCAGAAGGACCACCCAAAGGAGCTCATTATAGGTGATCCAAACTCTGGAGTAAGGACTAGGTCTAGAGATGTTATAGCAAGCTCATGCTTTGTCTCCAAAATTGAGCCAAAAAATGTCAAGGAAGCATTGGCTGATGAGTTATGGATAAATGCAATGCATGAAGAGCTGGAGCAGTTCAAGAGGAATGAAGTATGGGAGCTTGTTCCTAGGCCTGATGGAGTTAATGTTATTGGAACAAAGTGGATCTACAAAAACAAGTCTGACGAGCTTGGAGTGGTCACAAGAAACAAAGCTATACTTGTTGCACAAGGCTATACTCAAGTTGAGGGAGTTGACTTTGATGAGACGTTTGCTCCAGTGGCTAGATTAGAATCCATCAGACTACTCTTGGGTGTGGCTTGTAACCTAAGATTCAAGCTGTTCCAAATGGACGTGAAGAGTGCTTTTCTGAATGGCTATCTGAATGAATAAGTCTATGTAGACCAACCTAAAGGATTCATTGATCCAAACTTCCCCAATCATGTGTTCAAACTGAGGAAAGCTCTGTATGGCTTGAAACGAGCTCCAAGGGCCTGGTATGAAAGGCTGACAGAATTCTTAGCAGCAAATGGATATAGAAAAGGAGGGATTGACAAAACTTTGTTTGTCAAGGAAGAAGGCGGAAAGTTAATGGTAGCCCAAATCTATGTGGATGACATTGTATTTGGGGGAATGTCAGATGCTATGGTGAAGCAGTTTGTTCAACAAATGCAATCTGAATTTGAAATGAGTTTGGTTGGAGAACTCAGCTACTTTCTTGGGCTACAAGTCAGACAAATGGAGGATTCCATCTTTATTTCTCAAAGCAAATATGCTAAGAGCATAGTAAAGAAATTTGGCCTGGATAATGCCAATCACAAAAGGACACCTGCTCCTACCCATTTGAAGCTATCCAAGGATGAAAATGGAGTGAGTGTGGACCAAAGCTTATACAGAAGTATGACTGGGAGTCTACTATATCTCACAGCAAGCAGACCTGACATTTCCTTTGCTGTTGGAGTGTGTGCCAGATACCAATCTGATCCTAAGGTGAGTCACTTAAACCAAGTGAAGAGAATTTTGAAATACGTGAATGGCACAAGTGACTATGGAATGCTATATAGTAATGATTCTGGGACGGAGTTAAGAGGATACTGTGATGCTGATTGGGCTGGAAGTGCAGATGATAGGAAAAGCACTTCAGGAGGCTGTTTCTTTCTAGGGAACAATCTGATTTCCTGGTTCAGCAAGAAGCAGAATTGTGTATCTCTCTCAACTGCTGAAGCTGAGTATATAGCAGCAGGAAGTAGTTGCTCTCAGCTGGTTTAGATGAAGCAGATGTTGAGTGAATACAATGTCAAACAAGATGTTATGACACTATACTGTGATAATCTGAGTGCCATTAATATATCTAAAAATCCTATACAACATAGTAGGACAAAACACATAGACATAAGGCATCACTTCATAAGGGAATTGGTTGAAGACAAAATTGTTACCTTGGAGCATGTAGCCACAGATAAACAGCTGGTTGACATATTCACTAAAGCCTTAGACGCAAACCAATTTGAAAGGTTAAGAAGCAAATTGGGAATCTGCATTTATGAAGACTAAATGTGCTAGAAAGGGTTGTGAGCAGTTGGTTTTTTTGTCAACTGCCAGGTGAAGGTTGTCAAATTGTGGCTAAAAGAGGGAGAAGTAGCCACAGAAATTAAGGGGGAGCCAAAAGTTCAAGTGTCATATGCTGTCATTGGAGATTGTTGTGATACAGTACAGTAGTGCAGAAATTAAGGGGGAGTAATGAGTAATTACTGAACTGAGTGATCAGCTGGCTTTGCTGGTTCATGATTGAGGGGGAACAACATTGTTGAAAGTTATTGTAGTTGAAGATGGTGCTGCAGCAGAGTTTTTGTGAAGTTGCTGCTGTTGGATGCTGAAGTAAATTGAAGATGCTGCTTGGAGTTTCAAAATTATTGATTGAAGTTTTTCCGCTGCTGAAGTCTCTGAAGGTGCAGAGTGCAGAGATTGTTTTAGCCAAAATTAGCCAAAGGGGGAGATTGTTAGTTCTTGGATTGGCTGGAATTTTGGTAAAACAAAGTATGTTCAATGTTGATGTCAAGGTGCTGATGTTGCAACATTGAGTCTTAACACTAGGCTGTGTTAAGTATTTAAATTGCTGAAGTTGGATGTCTGATGTCACATGGCGATGTTGTGACATTAGATCTGCAGAATTAATAACATCAGGTTGTGATGTTGTTAGGGTTCGCGTGTTAGCTGGAATTGTGGAGAGCAAGCTGTCTCATTGGATGCGAATATCTTGGGATAGATATTTTCTGCTGCAAAGGAGATCTGGTGCAGATTTGTAGGAGATTTAAAAGGTTGAAGATTTAAAAGGATTTTAGGAGAAAATCTATTTTAAATATTCAGTTTTAAATAACAAATTGGGCGAGATTTTGTAGGAGGTCCAAGACCAATTCAAGGAGCTATATAAAGCGCACCAATACTAGAGAAAAGCAACAAAGACGAGAGAGCAAAAGACTGATTGTCGTTTATGTCTTCATTTATGATTTGTAAACCATTCTAGTGTGAATCGGTATTAGTGTTTTGAGTTGTTCTTGATCAAAGTTGTGAAGCAGAATCAAGTAGTGATATTCAAAGTGTGTGATCTTTGAAGTGTTTTAGGGATTGAGTAGTGTTCTCATATCTAAGTGGGTTCTTAGGTAGAAAGTCACTAGTAGGAATTAAGTTTAGGAGATTGTCAACTGGGTTGTTGAGTCTGTAAATTAATTCTACAAGTAGTGAATTTCATCCCTGGCTTGGTAGCCCCCAGACGTAGGTAGTTAGACCAAACTGGGTGAACAATTCCTTGTGTTATTGTGTTACTGTTATTGCTGTCCATTTGCAGAGTGTGTTGTTGTGACATCGCACCTTAACATCACACGTCTGATACCAGAATCTCAGTTATCCTCCCCTTCCTTCCAAAGGAAAGTCTCTCTATTGACCTCAAAGTCATAGAAAGCTCATTATCTCCCTCCTTGACCTCATAGTCATAGGATTCCCCCTTGACCTCATAGTCATAGGATATCAGCTTTGACCTCATAGTCATAGCCACCTCCCTTCTTGACCTCATAGTCATAGGATACCAGCTTTGACCTCATAGTCATGGCCACCTTCTCTTTGACCTCATAAGTCATATGATACTTTCCTTTTGGCCTCATAGCCATTTTTCTTACAACTTAGAATTAAGTTAGAGTTCTTGGACTCTATGTGAGACTCATCACTTTGAGTATTCACTTTCCCCATCACAACTTAGACTTAGAGAGTTTCTTAAACTCTACATGAGCTCATACTCATTCCCCTTGGAACTTTGGCCATAGTCAATGATTCCTCGCCCTTAGTTAGGTGAACTACAGTTGCTCTGATTCTTTAGTCAGATATGTAGGCACAAGATGCGACGTCTTGGCGAGCAAACTTAGTATACATACCCTTAGGTCCTTACCTTAGCATATAGATCCTTTAGCAAGCAAACATAACATAACACAAACTAAACAAGAGGTTCCTGTAGAGTACTACAGATACTTAGGATGCTAATACCTTCCCTTAGTTTAACCAACCCCCGAACCTTAGATCTTCCCCCCTTTAGGTTTTCTCGGTTTTGAACCTTTCCTTTGGATAAATCAAAGTCGGTGGTGAATTCAAAGTTTTGTGATGCAAGTTATCAAATAGCTTGTTATCCGATTCTCACCGCAACAACGGGTGTATCCTATCTTTTGTTCATAACATCAGTGATTATGAGTACATGGGTATTCACACGTTGTTGCAGTTCTACGATCCTCCTTTGAGGTGTTTCACATTTCTACACTATCAATAGGTCCCAACCCTGGAGGAGTATGCAAGTATCTTGGGGATTTCCATAAAGGAGAGCACACCGTTCTTTGGATCCAAGAAAGATCCTGAGTTTGGGGTGTCGCTCCTGAGGATTTGCATCCATGGTACAAACGCGAAAGTGGCGCGGAAAACAGAGTCGCCAGCAATGTGTATTTATCCCAAGAGAGGGAAAGGAAACACTACGTAAACCTGAGGGAAGGAAAAAGACATGGTCTCACGACCAAGAGAAACGGGTAAGGGAGTCGGTTACACGAAGGGAAGGTGTTAGCACCCCACACGTCCATCGTACTCGACGGGATCCACGCTTGTTGTCTCGATTAAAGGGTGTCGTCATCTGGAACTCGGTCGCTACTGGAAACGAGAAGTAATGGGAACGGAGGAGAGCGAAGAAACGGGGGAGAAAAGAAAAGGAAGTGACTCGATAGGACATCGCTCGTCCTACGCCTATGTATTCCCTCGTGCAATGGGAAAGTCAGAGTCAATGTAGTTCAGACGCGAACTAAGGAGGGAGGTTTCTCGCCAAGACATCGCCGTCTTGTGCCTACGTATCCTCAATCGGACTAGAGAGAGGAAATCAGAGCAGTCGTAGTTCGACCTAACGAGGTCGGTTAGTGTTTTTTATGAGCGACGTTAGATTCGCGTCCGACAGTTAGGGTCGATGCCTGTTTGCGACGAGACGGAAGTAACATGCCCTTTTCTGAAAATGAGTTGAACTTAACGATCCCGAAGGATGAAAAAGGTTTGAGTTTGTTTTTGCATTTTTTAAGACAGAAGTGGTTTGAAGTTAGTTCATAACTTGCATTGCACCCAAGTCTGTAACATAGGAACGAATACTTCGCGCATCGTCCCCAACAGGACGTACACTAAGTACCCTAGACGAATGAAGGGAGACCCCCCATACTTCACTTCCCATATGTAAGGCTCATGCGCAATACATGTTAATCCTTTATTAAGTGTTTTAGGATTGTTATGAGATGAGAAGAGAAGACTCAAGGAAAAAGAAAACACTAAGGGGAATTCTATCCTAATGTTGTCATGCAAAAGATGGCCCTATAGTTAAGTTTGAAAGGGGAACTTCTACCTATTTTAGCATGCAAAGGGAAGCCTAATGCTAATCCTAATCCAAGCTTAATAAAAAATTAAATTGGACTAGGTAGCTCTAAGGGAGTGAATCCAAAACTTAAACAAGTCTTGAGACTCAAGGGAAGGAAAGAGTGAAAGAGAAGAAGAAGGAAAGAAGAAAGAAACAAAAATAGCAGCTACAACAGCGCATCTGCAACAACACAGTGTAGCACCCCAAAATTTGCTCTCCTTACTTTAGTACTAACTGGCTTATGGTTCATTTCATTTTTGCATTATCATGTGTGCATATCATTGGTTCTTAGCATGGGGTCAAGGTGCTTGAGGCAGTTCAAGAGGAGAAGGTGGTCTTCAAGGGTCAAGTTTCATACCATTTATCAAGGATCAAGAGTTTGTGCTAAAGTTACTAAATATGGAAATGACCTATAATTTGAAGTTTCCATTCTTGGCAAGTTTTTGCACTACATTCAACTTGACTTTTCACGACCAAGGAAGCTTCAAATGAATTTTTCTCAAACATGAAAGTTGAAGATCTTTTCCTCCCCTTTCCAACAAGTACTAGATGGTCTCCATATCATTTGTGAAACTCAAGTTATGATCAAAAGAAGGCAAGGTGGTTTTTAGGGTTTTCTCATGGTTCCATTTTCACAACTTTTGCATTTTGGGACATATGGACCTATAATTGATTCTATTGCTTCAAGTCACATTCCAACAACCAAGTGTACCTCATAAGGATCATTTTTGGCCTTTGAACTAAGAGATTTCATGACATATTCATCACTTATTTCACATTATGCAAAATTGCAAGATGCATCAAAACTCACAAACCAAGACATTTCAAGACCCAAATCCAATTCAGGTGTGATTAGCAATTGATACATGAGTGATCCATCATAGAATACTTGGGTGTACACGCATGGAGGGGGATGTATGATTCAAAATGCAAATTTCCAAAATCACCCAAAACTCATTAATCAAGGAATTAATAAGACCTAAATGATTATCAGTGGAATAACCTAGAGTATTTAAGCTTACTCATGCACTCATTGGAGGGGAGGCACGTTATTTTGATCAGATTTCAAGTTCTAACCCTAATCCTTCTCTCCTTCGAATCTCCTCACTCACAAGAGATTTTCAAAAAATTCCTTCACGATATTAATCCTTGGGATCCATAGAATACAAAGCTCCCATCATTTGAAGCTAACAACAAGGGTACAGATTGCTTGATCTCAGGTTAGTGACACTTTTCATGATCTTAGAACTCAAATTTCTGACGTGCATAATGATCTGTGGTTGTTGCTGAGCATGCTGATGTATTTTATTTGGAATTTGGACATGTAAATTGGTTGTATCGTGGGTTTTAAAGTTTTGAACCATAACTTATTTCATTCGATTCTCCTTGTATGTTGATTGTTTGTGATTTCTAATGTGATATTCTTAATCCTCGTGAAAATATGGTTTGAAAGGTATATTCGTTTGCATTTTCTGGGAGATTTTGGATTGCAGGTGGCCGGAAGGGACGACCGGAGCTAGGGCTCTGGCGTCTGGTTTGAGTTCCGGCGAGGTTAGGGTTTCCAAGGTGGAAGATGAAATCCCACCGTCCATTAGCCAGATCCAATGGTCCACGGCGTGCCACATCATTTAAAATGTGTTTTTATTTCACGGTTTGTGTATGTGATTGATCCTATGCGTTGATTGAATCTGAGGGTCATTGTTGTACCAACGCATTAAATCCACATGTGCCTTATCACGTGCCTTGTTTAATTTCTGAATACTTTTGTGTGTGAATGTGCATCATTATTAAGGTGGGCGTGTGGATCTATACCACTCATCATGATTGCCTGTTGACTTTATGGACTGATTGCAAGCGTTAGATTGATCAGAGGGCTGATGTGGGTCCAGGGAGTTGACTAAAATCCTATGTCTTGCTTTTGTTTCGCTTATGGACTTTTTTGGACTGGGCTTGTTATCCACACCCCCTGTTGGGCCCATGTCTATTTTTGAACGTGTTCTGCCTGCTATATACACCCCCTTGCTTATGTCATTTGTTTTTATTTTATTTTCATATGGCGTTTGCATTTTATTTTCTAAAAACATTTTTATGCATCCAAAAATTATACAAAAAATAATGAAGCATGTCTAGGGTTTTATAAAATTTTCTCAAATTTTATTTTATTATTTTATTTTATTTTTAGCATCTTAATTAATTATTTGGTTAATTTCTTTTGAGTTTATTCCATATATGCATGCCATAGCTTGTAGAATTTATTTCTCATCATCCATAAAACATTTTGAGTCCATTCTTTTTGCATTGTTTCACCAACACATTGAATTGCATAAAAAAATTTTTCTTTTATTTTTAAAATCAATTCATGTTGCATTTTGGTCTTTCTCATTTGCATATTGAACCATGTTTCTTACTTGATCTTTGCATGATTGTTTGAGTGACTTATTTTGTGAATTTTTGCATGAGTTTTTAACATGATGTTTAACCCTGGTGGAGGCGTGTTGAGAATTAATTTGGTATTTGTTAAAGGTGTTTTGCTAATTGTTTGATTGCTCTTTATTTGAGGTCTTCTTTTATGCACATCTTTGATCATGTCTGATTACTTGTTTGAGAAGGAACTTGTGCCATTGTGTGGGGTTGCTTATTTGACTTCATAAATCATGCTTGAATCATTATAGGTCAGTTGATTGCAATTATAGGTCATTGGTGTGAGGTTGTTGCATACTTTGTGCATATGTTCAATGCTTGGTTTACATGCCTCTTTTTGACTTATCTTCTCACTTCTTCTCATCTATGCTTATTCATGACTTATGTTTGGTTTTTGTATGCCATGCCATATCATTCATTTGCATTTCATTTGATGTATGTTTCTGACTTTGGAGCTTTGCATTCATATCATATGTCATTCATGTTTCATCTTGCATACTTGAACATGTTTCACTTATATGCTTCCTTCTTCTTCTATTGATGTTTGATGCTTGGATATCTGTTGGCATGTCTCATGTGACATTTGCATAACATGTTTAGGCACTTGTTTAGGTCATCCACATTCTGACTTGGATGAGTTTCATTTGGTTTATAACCATTTCTCTTTGGTTTGTGGCTTGCTTGGGTTTCATTTGTCTTATAGTTACTTATGTCTGTTTTGTACTAACCTTTTATGCAGAGGCTGAGGTAAGATATTTGAGGGTGTGGATAGTTATCCATGTTTACCCTCACTCTCTCCTTCTCATCTTCATCTCATTTCTTTTCCTTTAAGTTTTGGATTTCACTTTGTCTGTGATTTAATTGGTTAATGCTTACTTGTGCTTGTTCACATGATCCCCTTAGGATTCCTAGCTCCACTTAATTTCTGATTAAGCTGGAGGTAGGAGAGACATTAGGCTTTCAATCCTTTGCATGCTAACATTAGGTAGTCTTCCCTCCTAATCCTCCCCTTAGGGCCATCTTTGCATGATAACATTAGGATAGATTTTCCCCGTAGTGTTTTTCTTTTCTTTTGAGTCCCTCTTCTCATCCCATAACAATTTCTAAGATACTTAATAAGGTCAACTTTCCTTGCACACAAGCCTTAAACGTAGGAAGTGAAGATTGAGGGGTCCCCCTTCATTCTTCTAGAGTGTTGAGCATACGTCCCATTGGGGACGACCATGCGACACATTCGTTCCCATGTCATAGACTCTGGTTCAAGGTGAGTTATGAATTAACTCAAGTCACTTCTGTCTTAAAAAATATAAACAAATTTCAAATCATTTTTGTCCTGCGGGATTGTCAAACTAAAGGCTATTTTCAAAAAGGGCACGTTACTTTCCGTTTTGTCGCAAACAGGCATCGACCCTAACTGCCGGACGCGAACTTAACGTCGCTCATAAAAAAACACCAAAAGAACTTGGTCCGAACTACGTTGACTCTGAATTTCCCATTGCACAAAGGGAGTACGTAGGCCTAGGATGACGACGTCCTACCGAGTCTGTCTTTATTTTCCCCTTCCCCGTTTTAGTACAGCCATAGATGTTAGGATAACTCACCTTTAGGATAGACAATAAGCGTGGATCCCATCGAGTACGATGGACGCGTGGGGTACTAATACCTTCCCCTCGCGTAACCGACTCCCGAACCCAGGCTATGGTTGCGATGACCATTCCTTTCCCTCTTCCTCAGGTTTATGCGGTGTTTCCTTTCCCTCTCTAGGGATAAATATACATTGCTGGCGACTCTGTTTCCGCGCCACTTTCGCATTTGTACCTAGATGAAAATCCTGGGAGCGACAGCTGGCAACTCTGCTGGGGACGTCTGGTTGACCTATGCTGGTCCATCCCCTTTAGCGAGTCTGTCCTAGCACTTGATTGTTTTTGTTCTCTTTGGGTGTTTTTTGTTTTTTGTTTTGCTTTATTTGTTGTATTTTATTTTTACCACATTTACCGCATTGCATATTATTATCATCTGCTGCACTATTTTTCTGTTTGGCGGGTTGGGAGTTCTGAGAGATAAGCCCAATACCCAGGCTTGAGCATACACGTAGGATTAGCGTGGAAAGTAGTGTGACTTGTGTGGCATTTGGCCAGACGTAGTATACATGAAAACTCCATATCCAGACGAGGTTTTCTTTGGTAATGTTTTATCCTGCACATTGGTGCAGATGATTGAATGCAACTTGGAAAACTGTCGACTCTGGCGACCATTCCCGAGGACTCAATAACGACACTCCTCCCGAGATGTGATAATGGCAGACCAGAAATGGCAAACCCATTACACCTGTCAATCCGAGGACCCAATGCTGGGAACTTGCTATAGGGTTTCCTTTTGGAAAAGAATCAGTGGAAGCACTCCTCGATTGGCGATAGTACTGTACCCCGAGGGATGAATGTACTATTGCTTCTCGACCTCAGTGCCGAAACTGAGGACTTGCCATAGGATGTTTTCTTTTGAGGGGAATCAGTTGAGGCCTCCTCGAGTGGTGATGATGCCAAACCAGAAATGGTGAACGTATCATCATTTCTCGACCTGAGAGCCCGTGATATCGAGGATCCTTGGCTTTCTAGTACCCGCATGTGAGAGGGCAGGGTGTTTACAGGTTTGCAGGTAACCTTGACCTTCAACCTACCCGGTTTTCTGGATTTCTCAGAAGGGTTTGATTATCTGGGTTTCTGGTTATCTCAGTGGTTTGATGTTCCGGAATTTTAGTTTTCTGGGTTGTGGTTCTTATCCAGTCATCAGCACAGTAGTTGTTCAGAACTTATGGATACCTTGATCCCATGTTCGTTGCATATGCATCATCATTCTTGCATACATGTTCTTGTATTTCCAAGGATATAATTGTTGAGGCTCACTGTTGAGCATTTCCATTTATTCCTTGTGGTTCTTTTGAAAAGTCTTGAATTAAAGTAGAATGACTCCTTGGAAATATCCGAGCATGGAATTTTGCATTGCATTAGCATACTCATGTGCATAACAGGTGTTCAAGGCTGGTTATTCTTGTTCTGATCTGGTTTTCTTCGGAATTGTAGACTTAAATCCTCAGGCCATTCAAGAGTTGATCATGGAGCAAATTCAAGCTGAGTTGAGGGAAATGCGAGGCCAGATGGGGCAGTTTATGGGGAACATGCAAACTCTCATGCAAGACCAGAAGATGCTGAGGGAGGAGGTCAATCAGATGAAGACTCAGATGGATTTGGTCATGGAAATTTTGAAAACAGTGTAAAGAAGGAAAACAGTCCTGTGCTCGCTCCCACAATAGAGGCCCTTACTCTTCCCATCTCTTTGGGGTTGGCTCTAGATCATGTATTACTTCGTGAATCCCCTCCACAACCCAAGGTTACAGAACTTTCCCAACAGCAGCCAGGTCTTGGCTCCCAAGAGAAGCCCAAGAGTAAAAAGTGTACACAGAGACAGAAGCAGTCTGAAAGAGTTTTTCATCCGCTCCCTATGCCATATTTTCCGCTATTGCAGCATCTTCTTCAGTTGCAACTGGTACAGAAAAGGACTTTGGCTCCTCTTACTGGTAATACCCCACCAGGCTACAATGAAAAATTCCATTGTGATTTCCATTCTGGGGCACCGGGGAATACTGTGGAGAAATGTAGGGCCTTTCAGCACCAAGTCCAGGATTTGATTGATGCAGGGGCAATTGAATTCACGTCGGGCGGCGTGAGTATACAAGGTGATTTCACCCCAATTATTGTAAAGGAAGTAGAGACTCCTTCCCTGTCCATAGGATCCACCTCGCGTCAGGGATCTCTTCCACAACCTTTTGCTGCAGAAGCTCTACGTCAGCAACCTTTGTTTGTGCCTCCGCCGAATGTGGAAAGGAAAGTACAGGGGCAATTTGGGTGCCCGAATCAGCAGCAGAGGCAATTCAGACCAAGAAGGCCCAAGAGGATATTTGATCCTATTCCTATTCCTTATAGTCAGTTGTTTGCTCGTCTGCTCAAGAACTCTCTGATTCAAACGAGGAGTACCACACCGGTACCGTACCCTATTCCTCCGGACTTTGACATGAACTCTAGTTGTGAGTTCCATTCGGGAACGTTTGGGCATACAATTGATAATTGTAATGTATTCCAGCACAAGGTGCAAGACTTGATCGACTCAAAGGTCATCACGCCCGATGGTACCCCTTTGGATTGAAGCTTCTTTGTCAGAATAAGCACCAGATTGCAAGAGCGTCATCAAAAGCAATAAGTCCAGACGGAGTCAAGCCTTCCTCAACAATGGCAATCATTAGTTTCTTTATTGCATTTTCATATGTAGCTTTCATTTGTTTGTTTAAACATTGCTTGCATGTAAGAACTCGTTTGTTTCTGAATGACAGTTATAATGCAATGAGTATGTTTTTCTCGAAGAATTCCATTCGCGTTCACTCATTTTAAATGTTTGTATGCACTGCAATACTATCTTTCTTGCCTAGACTCTTGGAGGGAGGATGACGAAATAAGAACGCAGATTTCTAATGGTACGCTTTTGGATAAAACCCTGTTAAGGATGTACAGGCATTGTTTCCAATTCACAAACACTGGAGAGATAAGGAGATAGACCTTTGTCAACCCCTTTGAGCCTAGTAGTAAGAGTTCTTTCTGAAAACGAAAAACCCTCATTTTAACCCAGGGGCAGGGTAGGCGTCAGTTAGTTTGACCAAGTGTTCAACTTTCAGAAGGAGTATACATCTGAGGATCCATTACCTTCTGTTCCACTACCAAGAGGTCAAGAGATGTGAAACCACAATGGTTATCCCTCAACAATCAAGGAGTGAGGCAGTCACAACCCTTTCAAGCAAGTAAGACAACCAGTGTCACACGCTTTGTTCAAAAATGGTAATAAAAAAAAGAAAGCCCGCTAAGTCGAAACTTGAAAACAAGCGACTTAGGCAAAAGCTAGGGCATCCCGCTGGACTTCAAAATCGAAAAACTCAAAAGAGACAGTCCAGGCAAAAATTAGGGATAAAAAAAAGGGGCAAAAGAAAGAAAAAGCGAAAAGCGAAAAGGACTACAAAAGAAAATCCTCGATAAGAACAAATTCGTGTGATTACAGGCACAAAAGATAAAAAGGGGTGACTGTCACTCCAAAACTTCCTTAGGTGTAAAACCATTAGTGGCATGGGTTCCTTAAAGATCGTAAACCTTATGAGAGATGAGCGTTTGTGTCAGATTAACTAAACATAGGACTGGAGAACATCACGAAGAGTGGGTAGGCACCGATAAATTTTGAGCCATAAATCCTTTTTTCTGAAACCGTGAACCAGACCACGTTACAACCCTTAAAAGTCCTAATTGAAACAGGGTTTATTCCGAAAGCGTACTTCAACAGGATAGCGTTCCTGACTCCTATGAGTTGTGCTAATAAGATTTGTTGGTATTGCATGTGCGCATTGTTTTGCCGTTCAAAAATCAAGGTCGCATCCCAGCTAGTGATTCCTTCACAAGGCTTGGCGACGCATTTTCAATAAAACTTCAAGGTTAACATGAGTGTTGCATTAGAATTGTCATTCTCATAATAAACATTTTCTGCTTGCATGTGTTTGATATCAAAGAAGCGTACACGGTGAACGACAGTCGAGAAGCTCGATCATGCCAAATTGAGATGGTGAAATCTCCGAAGGACAATCATGTCAAGGGGTATGTGGCCAAGAGATTGCGCGCAGCTTGGGGGGTTCCCGATAAATGGTGATAAGATGTAGCTAATCTGGAGCAGTCATGCTGAAAACTCTCCCTAAAGCAGCCAAACAGGGGCAATCAGGTCGATTTGACAAATCTCTGTGAGATCGGTCAGGGGAAAAGTTTCTTCAAGACTTGGGGCAGGCCATCTCTAGAGCGTGAGAAATTATCCACTCCTGAAAATGGTTAATTGAAAACACCTCTTCAAAGTTCAGAATACTGGGACATAGTATTTTCAAGTCATTACAAATCCTTTCGAGGTAATGTACTTCATGGAGTATGAAGTCTGGGGCAGTTATGTCAAGATCTAATAAATCTCTCCAAGAGTTTGAAGACCCTGGGGCAGTGCGAACGCCCGGTCTTCTATAAAATCCTCTTGAGATGGTTTCTTCCACTAGACTTGGTGGTCTGGGGCAAGTGGCAAGTACAAAGGGCCGTTTATGACCATAGAGACAGGTCAGGTTGGAGGGCAACAACATTGTACTCCCCTAGTAGGGTTGCTCTCCCCAGCATTGAGATTGTACCTTTCCTCAGCAGAGCAGACCCTCCCCAGTAGGAGACTTGGGAAGTATTTTCTCTGGATCAAGACGTTATTTCCCCACAGAATCAGGGTGTTCACTTTCCCTATCCAGTCAGGAAGCGTGCTTTCGCCGACAATGTCATATTCTAGTCCCCAGCAAGGTGGGAGTAAAGTCATTCTCCCCATCAGCAGGCTAAGTTCAGCAGTATCCCCAAGCAGGATGGTATTATGGACTGTTTTCCCCAAGCAGGATGGTATTATGAGCTGGCATCCCCCAGCAGGTCCTAAGCCCATCAGTTATTGGCAATCCTCAGTAACAGACTTCCGACTCCGTTATTGGCATTCATTCTCAACTCCCCCCAGCAGAGGAGGAATCTCAGGTTCGATGTCACCTTCAGTAAAGGACATGTGTAATCCCCGGTAGAGTGTATATTGCTTTGGGATTTCATCCCCGACAGAAGTTGTGGATCCAAAGAGTCGGTCAATGTGATCCTTCTCAGTAGAGTTCCTGGATTCAGAGGACAATTTATTTTTGTCATCCCCAGCTGAATTGGTCTTTTCTCTCCAACATTTATTTTTCTGGAGGGACCCTTTTTGCATATCATAAGCATTTGCATTGCATCCTCAAATGCGTAGCATTTCCACTTCGTGTGGAGCATTACAGCAAAATTCAAACGTAGGCATCCGAAGCATAAGCCAGGTTTGAGTTTTCTTTCGTCGGGAAAAAAGCAGATTTCGGAGAATATCATTCGACTTTACTCCACAAGTGTTGGGTTTAGTCATTCAAAGCAATATTTTACATTCCCTTGCCGAGTTGTTTGCCAGGAGCGTTAATCCATGATTTCATTTTTACCCCTTTGTCCAGGTGGTCCTTTGGTTCATTCCCTCAAGGGTTTTTACCGTCAGACACCCGTCCGTGTTCTTTCAGCACCCGTCCGTGTTTGAACCTTTTAAGCCAATGCCCGTCCGTATTGACTTTTAATGCCCGTCCGTGTCCTTTCAGCACCCGTCCGTGTTTGAACCTTTTAAGCCAATGCCCGTCCGTATTGACTTTTGACGCCCGTCCGTGTCCTTTCAGCACACGTCCGTGTTTGAACCTTTTAAGCCAGTGCCCGTCCGTATTGACTTTTGACGCCCGTCCGTGTCCTTTTAGCACCCGTCCGTGTTTGAACCTTTTAAGTCAATGCCCGTCCGCATTGACATTTGACACCCGTCCGTGTCCTTTCAGCACCCGTCCGTGTTTGAACCTTTGTTTCAATGCCCGTCCGCATTGACATTTGACGCCCGTCCGTGTCCTTTCAGCACTCGTCCGTGTTTGAACCTTTGTTTCAATGCCCGTCCGCATTGACATTTGACGCCCGTCCGTGTCCTTTCAGCACCCGTCCGTGTTTGAACCTTTGTTTCAATGCCCGTCCGCATTGACATTTGACGCCCGTCTGTGTCCTTTCAGCACCCGTTTGTGTTTGAACCTTTGTTTCAATGCCCGTCCACATTAACATTTGACGGCCGTCCGTGTCCTTTCAGCACCCGTCCGTGTTTGAACCTTTGTTTCAATGCCCGTCTGCATTGACATTTGACGCCCGTCCGTGTCCTTTCAGCACCCGTCCGTGTTTGAACCTTTGTTTCAATGCCCGCCTGCATTGACATTTGACGCTCGTCTGTGTCCTTTCAACACCCGTCCGTGTTTGAACCTTTGATTTCGATACTTGTCCGTAGTGACCTTTTGATGACACCCGTCCGTGTTGCCTTCCATTCCCCAGCGAGATCAATCCCCAGTAAATTTACCTTTTTACACCTGTCCGTGTACCTTTTCGATACCCGTCCGTATTGGATCCTTTTACACCCGTCCGTGTACCTTTTCGATACCCGTCCGTATTGAATCCTTTTACACCCGTCCGTGTATCTTTTCGATACCCGTCCGTATTGACCCCTTTTACACTCGTCCGTGTATCTTTTCGATACCCGTCCGTATTGAACCTTTTTACACCCGTCCGTGTATCTTTTCGGTACCCTGTTCGTATCCGATATCTTTGACTCCTTGACACCCACCCGTGTTTATCCCCAGCGTAGTTAACGCTCGTTTGTGTTTATTTCATGACATTCCAATACATTGTTCGTATTGGTTTCCAACACTCGTACGTGTTGTGACAAGTGCAGTATTTATTGCTTGTTCCCCAGTAGTGTCGTCCCTCCTTTGAGGATTGCAAATTTCAGGTTTCTTTTGGTATTTAATTCCCGTGAATCCTTTGAACGCATAACAGCTGTTGCTATCATACCTTCAGGACCAAGTTGATTGAATGGGGGCAGCTGTAGCACCCCAAAATTTGCTCTCCTTACTTTAGTACTAACTGGCTTATGTTTCATTTCATTTTTGCATTATCATGTATGCATATCATTGGTTCTTAGCATGGGGTCAAGGTGCTTGAGGCAGTTCAAGAGGAGAAGGTGGTCTTCAAGGGTCAAGTTTCATACCATTTATCAAGGATCAATAGTTTGTGCTAAAGTTACTAAATATGGAAATGACCTATAATTTGAAGTTTCCATTCTTGGCAAGTTTTTGCACTACATTCAACTTGACTTTTCACCACCAAGGAAGCTTCAAATGAATTTTTCTCAAACATGAAAGTTGAAGATCTTTTCCTCCCCTTTCCAACAAGTACTAGATGGTCTCCATATCATTTGTGAAACTCAAGTTATGATCAAAAGAAGGTAATGTGGTTTTTAGGGTTTTCTCATGGTTCCATTTTCACAACTTTTGCATTTTGGGACATAAGGACCTATAATTGATTCTATTGCTTCAAGTCACATTCCAACATCCAAGTGCACCTCATAAGGATCATTTTTGGCCTTTGAACCAAGAGATTTCATGACATATTCATCACTTATTTCACATTATGCAAAATTGCAAGATGCATCAAAACTCACAAACCAAGACATTTCAATGCCCAAATCCAATTCAGGTGTGATTAGCAATTGATACATGGGTGATCCATCATAGAATGCTTGGGTGTACACGCATGGAGGGGGGTGTATGATTCAAAATGCAAATTTCCAAAATCACCCAAAACTCATTAATCAAGGAATTAATAAGACCTAAATGATTATCAGTGGAATAACCTAGAGTATTTAAGCTTACTCATGCACTCATTGGAGGGGAGGCACGTTATTTTGATCAGATTTCAAGTTCTAACCCTAATCCTTCTCTCCTTCGAATCTCCTCACTCACAAGAGCTTTTCAAAAAATTCCTTCACGATATTAATCCTTGGGATCCATAGAATACAAAGCTCCCATCATTTGAAGCTAACAACAAGGGTAAGAATTGCTTGATCTCAGGTTAGTGACACTTTTCATGATCTTAGAACTCAAATTTGTGACGTGCATAATGATCTGTGGTTGTTGCTGAGCATGCTAATTTGGACGTGTAAATTGGTTGTATCGTGGGTTTTAAAGTTTTGAACCATAACTTGTTTCATTCGATTCTCCTTGTATGTTGATTGTTTGTGATTTCTAATGTAATATTCTTAATCCTCGTGAAAATCTAGTTTGAAAGGTATATTTGTTTGCATTTTTTGGGAGATTTTGGATTGCAGGTGGCCGGAAGGGACGACCGGAGCTAGGGCTCCGACGTCTGGTTTGAGTTCCGGCAAGGCTAGGGTTTCTGAGGTGGAAGATGAAATCCCACCGTCCATTAGCCAGATCCAATGGTCCACAGCGTGCCACATCATTTAAAATCTATTTTTATTTCATGGTTTGTGTGTGTGACGTTCTATGATAACTACCATGTACATCCAATCTGACCCACTCATCACACTTTTGATTGATTGATCCTATGCGTTGATTGAATCTGAGGGTCATTGTCGTGCCAACGCATTAAATCCACATGTGCCTTATCACGTGCCTTGTTTAATTTCTGAATACTTTTGTGTGTGAATGTGTATCATTATTAAGGTGGGTGTGTGGATCTATACCACTCATCATGATTGCCTGTTGACTTTATGGACTGATTGCAAGCGTTAGATTGATCAGAGGGCTGATGTGGGTCCAGGGAGTTGACTGAAATCCTATGTCTTCCTTTTGTCTCGCTTATGGACTTTTTTGGACTGGGATTGTTATCCACACCCCCCTGTTGGGCCCATGTCTATTTTCGAACGTGTTCTGCCTGCTATATACACCCCCTTGCTTATGTCATTTGTTTTTATTTTATTTTCATATGGCGTTTGCATTTTATTTTCTAAAAACATTTTTATGCATCTAAAAATTATACAAAAAAATAATGAAGCATGTCTAGGGTTTTATAAAATTTTCTCAAATTTTATTTTATTATTTTATTTTATTTTATTTTTAGCATCTGAATTAATTATTTGGTTAATTTCTTTTGAGTTTATTCCATATATGCATGCCATAGCTTGTAGAATTTATTTCTCATCATCCATAAAACATTTTGAGTCCATTCTTTTTGTATTGTTTCACCAACACATTGAATTGCATAAAAACATTTTTCTCTTATTTTTAAAATCATTTCATGTTGCATTTTGGTCTTTCTCTTTTGCATATTGAACCATGTTTCTTACTTGATCTTTGCATGATTGTTTGAGTGACTTATCTTGTGAATTTTTGCATGAGTTTTTAACATGATGTTTACCCCTGGTGGAGGAGTGTTGAGAATTAATTTGGTATTTGTTAAAGGTGTTTTGCTAATTGTTTGATTGCTCTTTGTTTGAGGTCTTCTTTTATGTACATCTTTGATCATGTCTGATTACTTGTTTGAGAAGACACTTGTGCCATTGTGTGGGGTTGCTTCTTTGACTTCATAAATCATGTTTGAATCATTATAGGTCATTTGATTGCAATTATAGGTCATTGGTGTGGGGTTGTTGCATACTTTGTGCATATGTTCAATGCTTGGTTTACATGCCTCTTTTTGACTTATCTTCTCACTTCTTCTCATCTATGCTTATTCATGACTTATGTTTGGTTTATGTATGCCATGCCATATCATTCATTTGAATTTCATTTTATGTATGTTTCTGACTTTGGAGCTTTGCATTCATATCATATGTCATTCATGTTTCATCTTGCATACTTGAACATGTTTCACTTATATGCTTCCTTCTTCTTCTATTGATATTTGATGCTTGGATATCTGTTGGCATGTCTCATGTGACATTTGCATAGCATGTTTAGGCACTTGTTTAGGTCATCCAAATTCTGACTTGGATGAGTTTCATTTGGCTTATAACCATTTCTCTTTGGTTTGTGACTTGCTTGGGTTTCATTTGTCTTATAGTTACTTATGTCTGTTTTGTACTAACCTTTTATGCAGAGGCTGAGGTAAGATATTTGAGGGTGTGGATAGTTATCCATGTTCACCCTCACTCTCTCCTTCTCATCTTCATCTCATTTCTTTTCCTTTAAGTTTTGGATTTCACTTTGTTTGTGATTGAATTTGTTAATGCTTACTTGTGCTTGTTCACATGATCCCCTTAGGATTCCTAGCTCCACTTAATTTCTGATTAAGCTGGAGGTAGGAGAGACATTAGGCTTTCAATCCTTGGCATGCTAACATTAGGTAGTCTTCCCTCCTAATCCTCCCCTTAGGGCCATCTTTGCATGATAACATTAGGATAGATTTTCCCCGTAGTGTTTTTCTTTTCTTTCGAGTCCCTCTTCTCATCCCATAACAATTTCTAAGATACTTAATAAGGTCAACTTGCCTTGCACACAAGCCTTAAACGTAGGAAGTGAAGATTGAGGGGTCCCCCTTCATTCTTCTAGAGTGTTGAGCATACGTCCCATTGGGGACGACCATGCGATGCATTCGTTCCCATGTCATAGACTCTGGTTCAAGGTGAGTTATGAATTAACTCAAGTCACTTCTGTCTTAAAAAATATAAACAAATTTCAAATCATTTTTGTCCTGCGGGATTGTCAGACTAAAGGCTATTTTCAAAAAGGGCACGTTACTTTCCGTTTTGTCGCAAACAGGCATCGACTCTAACTGCCGGACGCGAACTTAACGTCGCTCATAAAAAAAACACCAAAAGAACTTGGTCCGAACTACGTTGACTCTGAATTTCCCATTGCACAAAGGGAGTACGTAGGCCTAGGACGACAACGTCCTACCGAGTCTGTCTTTATTTTCCCCTTCCCCATTTTAGTACAGCCATAGATGTTAGGATAACTCACTCTTAGGATAGACAACAAGCGTGGATCCCATCGAGTACGATGGACGCGTGGGGTGCTAATACCTTCCCCTCGCGTAACCGACTCCCGAACCCAGGCTATGGTTGCGATGACCATTCCTTTCCCTCTTCCCCAGGTTTATGCGGTGTTTCCTTTCCCTCTCTAGGGATAAATATACATTGCTGGTGACTCTGTTTCCGCGCCACTTTCGCGTTTGTACCTGGATGAAAATCCTGGGAGCGACACACAGCAGTAAAAAGCAGCACACAAGCAAGACAACTTATAACAGTACACAATTCAGCACAAAGATAGGTGTAAAATGTCGACCAGCAGCACATACAACAACATACATGCATATAGACAGCAGTAGAAACAAGGCAGCATGTGATTCGCTTGAATAAAACTCAAACATGGCAAAGCAAGCATGCAGCAAGCATTACATTTCACAATTAATCATGATCACAATCATACCACAAACCATGGTAAACAACTCTTGAAATCACATGAAAGAATGCATATCATTTGGTACATGAACAAGTCAAAACAAACATGCATCTCATGAATTTAAGTGCAAGCAATCATATTCAAACAACAACTCCAGCAACATCAGCAACAAGTCACAATCAACATGCTCAAGAAGTGTGTGTTATGTGTTCATCGCATCGGGAACGCAACATCGCAAACGCGATCATGAACGATAAAAATCCAAGAGTCGCATGTCAGAAAATTGTGTGCATACAATGGTGTGAGGTACAACAGCATCAAAACAGTCATTAGATGAGTATCATATCAATCCATGAAGATTAAAAGTGAAACGGGATCGAAACATGTTCAAAAATGCACAAAAAAACACTCTGCAGCAGTGTTAATCGATTAACCAATTGCAGTGCAATTGTGTTAATCGATTAACAGCTCTGAATACGCACATTTTGCACTGGTTAATCGATTAACCTAATTGGATTGCAATTGGTTAATCGATTAACACTGTAAAATCAGCACAAAATCAGTTTGAAAAATCACTTCCAGCAGCAAAAGCACTTATGCAATCATCTCCAATGATCATGTAATCAACAATGCACGAAAATTAAGTTCTGAAACAACATTCAAACATCATTTAAATTCAATAATCATCAACATCCACAATCAAGATCAACCAAATGAATCAAAACACATCAAAATTCATGGATCTACATTGTATAAGTTGCAATTAAGCTAAAATGAGTATGGATATGAAATTAACCAACCTACAAAGCTGAGATTTGCTTTGGTAAGTGTTGTAAACAAAAATGGATGAATTCAAGTAGAGAAATCCAAGATCCACAAGCTTCTTGCACTCAAAAGTTGAAGATCCAAGCAAATAAGCAACAAAACTCCAAAATCACTTTCAATAATCACTTCTGAAAAATCAGAACTAGATCCAAACGAAAATCCAAATTGCAAAGCTGAAATGTAGTGATGATGAGAGGCTTTAGCTCAAGAATTAACAAGTTCCAATGAAGAACTTGTTAATCTTTGAAAGAGAGCTTTGAGTGTGGTTGAAAATGGAGTTGGAGAATGAAACAGTGAGAGAGAATTGAGAGAATTCTGAAAATTGGGAGTGAAAATATGATCTAGGTTTTTTGGAGGTTTGGAATGAATTGGTTTAAATAACCCCTAGGTTAGGAGTTAAGTTTGGGTTGGGAGTGAGGTTAAGTGAGTGGAAATTGGGATGAAATGTGAATTAGGAAAGGAAATGTGGAAATGGAGTGGAAAGAATTTGAATATTTGAATGGAAAATCAACTCTCTAGATCCTTCTACTGATGTGTAGAATTAAAATGGATGATTAAAAATTGGATTAAAAAGAAACAGCCCTAAAAATGCAGCATTTGGGCAAAATTCACAATGGTTAATCGATTAACCTAATTGCACGGCAATTGGTTAATCGATTAACACATTCAAAATTTGAATTTTTACGCCAGAAGGAGGGAAACTTGGATATTCGCCTGGCTCTGCCCATTCTGAACCCCGATAGACCTCTGAAACTTGCCATTTGATATTATCATTGGAATACACTTGATATATGCCGTGAACTATTTTTTCGCACTCAGATTAAACTGCTGATAACAACTGTCTGGTGCTGAATAACTGATCAAAAATTGACTGTCAGAGTTTCTGATCATCCAGTCATTTAATGAGCAAAATAAATGCTCAAAAGACTTGGAAAGCTATCTGCTTGGCTCTGACACTATTAAAAATGATACTGGAACTGATGACGCCGTGAGCTGCTGAAAGAATACCTTGATCCCATGCCCAAAAGAAATTTGCAAATGCAAAAATGATGATGCAAATGAAATGAAGCATAAGCCAAAAAGGGTTAGAAACACTAGGGCAAATTTTGAGGTGTTACAGCTGCCCCTATTCAAACTTCTTGGATCCGAGGGTATGGAAGCAACGACTTTCAGACAATCGGGATACACGGAGATTGAATACCAAAATAACCTGGAAATTTGCAACCTGTGGGGATGATGAAATAACGCGAGTACGAGAATGGACGAAGGCGAACTCGAAAAGGCAGATCGGCCGAAGGCGGACTAAACTGGGGATATAAGGACACTACGAGAACGGCCGAAGGCGGACTCGAAAAGAAAGACCAAGCCGAAGGTGGGCTTTCAAAGAAAGACTATGCCGAAGGTAGACTTTCAAAGAAAGACTATGCCGAAGGTAGACTTTCAAACAAAGGATACGAGACCATGCCGAAGGTGGGCTCGAAAAAGAAAGACCAAGCCGAAGGTGGGCTTTCAAAGAAAGACTATGCCGAAGGTAGACTTTTAAACAAGGGATACGAGACCATGCCGAAGGTGGGCTCGAAAAAGAAAGACCTAGCCGAAGGTGGGCTTTCAAACAAAGGATACGAGACCATGCCGAAGGTGGGCTCGTAAAAGAAATACCAAGCCGAAGGTGGGCTTTCAAAGAAAGACTATGCTGAAGGTAGACTTTCAAACAAAGGATACGAGACCATGCCGAAGGTGGACTCGAAAAAGAAAGGCCAAGCCGAAGGTGGGCTTTCAAAGAAATACTATGCCGAAGGTAGACTTTCAAACAAAGGATACGAGACCATGCCGAAGGTGGGATCGAAAAAGAAAGACCAAGCCGAAGGTGGGCTTTCAAAGAAAGACTATGCCGAAGGTAGACTTTCAAACAAAGGATACAAGACCATGCCGAAGGTGGGCTCGAAAAAGAAAGACCAAGCCGAAGGTGGGCTTTCAAAGAAAGACTATGCCAAAGGTAGACTTTCAAACAAAGGATACGAGACCATGCCGAAGGTGGACTCGAAAAAGAAAGACCAAGCCGAAGGTGGGCTTTCAAAGAAAGACTATACTGAAGGTAGACTCTCAAACAAAGGATACGAGACCATGCCGAAGGTGGGCTCGAAAAAAGAAAGACCAAGCCGAAGGTGGGCTTTCAAAGATAGACTATGCCGAAGGTAGACTTTCCTGGGGAGAACAAGATAACAGCGGGTGCGAGGACAGCCGAAGGCGAACTCGAAAAAGAGAAAGACCAAGCCGAAGGTGGACTTTCAAAGAAAGACTAAGCCGAAGGTAGACTTTCAAACAACGATATGTAGAATCGACAGATCTACAAAGATGACTCCGCCGGGGAAAAGAGGAATCTAAACAGACACTCTGCGGGGGAGCATAGGAAGAACCAACAAGAAGGACGAATCCACTTGTTGCGGTGTAGTGTTAAACAACATCTTCTGAATTTTGTTACTTTCTGCTGGGGAAAGAATCTGGTAAAGGATATCAAACCTGGCTTATGCTTCGAATGCATATGTTTGAATTTTATGGCGTAATGCTCCATACGAAATGGAAATGCTACGCGTTTGGGAGGATGCCATGCAAAAATGCTTATGCAATGCAAAAGAGGCGTCTCAGTAAAATAAATACTGAAGACCAAGGCAGCTCCACCGGGGATGACAAACTAAATTGTCCTCTGAAATAAGAGATCCTGCTGAGAAATACTTCACTCTGCTGAGGAAGATCCTGATCACAAACTCTGCTGGATATGAAAACTCCGAGAGAAGATCCATTCTACTGGAGATGGATAAAAATGAATAATGAAGATGGAAACCAAAGAGAAATTCTCTCCGCTGGGGACTACCAATGACTTCCATCGAGGACAGAACTCAACACCCGAATTTGAAATATGCCAATAACCATTGGACTTAAGAACTGCTGGGGGTTTCAACTGCCGTTGAACAGACCACTGTGAAGATCACCATCAAACTTTGCTTGGGGAAACATGTCAATAATTCCAAACCTGTTTGGGGATATTACCGAACTCAACCTGCTGTTGGGAGATGCCCTTGCTTTTACCCTGCCGGGGAATATCAGTACTTTTACCCTGCTGGGGAGTACCGGCCATGACCAGCAAACCTGCTTGAGAAACGGTAGATGCTGACATCCACCCTGCTAGAGGATATCATTAATCTTACTCATCTGAGGGGATAAACTCGTACTATTGCTGGTGAGGGAAACATTTCTCAACTAGCTGAGGAGAATGAGTGCTCAGGCCCTGCGGGGAAAATAACATCTTTTTCCAAAGAAGATATTCTATAAGTCTCTTGCTGGGGATGCGTCGGCATTAACTTCTGACTGCTTGCAGAAAGAGTAATGAAACAACCATAACTCTAGCTGGGGAAATAATCCTCTGTACTCTGCTGAGGAAGATAATCCTCGACACCCTGGCTGAAACAACAACAACCTGCCGAGGAGGATGAACTTTTCAATGTCGAGGAGAGTAGCTCTACTGGGGAGAAACCCTGCTACCCTGCTGGGGATTAGAGCATGTCGTTGCTGACAGAATTACACTTCCTGACCTCCTGAGGAAAGCGATTACCAGGCTCTGTGGGGAAAATAAAGTCTTTTCAAAGACATCCAACACACCTCCTGCTGGAGATACAACCACACCCACCTCGGAGCAATCCACTTTAAACTGCTTGCTAGGGACTAATAAGCCAACATGACTTCGGCTGAGGAACACAATCCTCTGTACTCTTGCTGGGGAGAGTAAGCTCAGCTGAGGATGACGAAACCTCAGTGTTGGGGAGAGAAACTCTACTGGGGAAAAAAAATTTGTTACCCTGCAGCCATATGGTAAACTGAACCGTCTCTATGTTCATAAACGGCCTTTTGAAATCTCCATTTTCCCCAGACCACCAGGTCTAAAGGAAGAAATCATCTCAAGAGGATTTTATAGAGGACCGGGCGTTCACACTGCCCCAGGGTCCTTAAACTCTTGGAGAGATTTATCAGATCTCGACGCAACTGCCCCAGACTTCATAATCCATGAAGTAAATTACCTCGAAAGGATTTGCAATGACTTGAAATATTCTGCCCCAGTATTTTGAACTTTGAAGAGGTGCTTTTAATTAACCGTCTTCAGGAGTGGACAACTTCTCACGCTCTAAAGGTGGCCTGCCCCAAGTCTTGAAGAAACTTTGCCCCTGACTGATCTTACAGAGATTTGTCAAATCGACGTGATTTCCCCTGTTTTCCTGCTTTAGGGAGAGTTTTCAATGTGACTGCTTCAGATTGGCTGCATCTTATCACCATTTATCGGGAACCTCTAGGCTGCGCACAGTCTCTTGGCCACATACCCCTTGACATGACTGTCCTTCGGAGTTTTCACCATCTCAACTTGGTGTGATCGAGCTTCTCAACTGACGTTCATTGTGTGAGCTTCTTTGATGTCAAACACATGCGAGCAGAAAACGTTTAATATGAGAATGATAATTCTAATGCAATACTCGTGTTATCCTGAAGTTTTATTAAAAATGTGTCACCAAGCTTTGTGAACGAATCACTAGCTGGGATGTGACATTGATTTTTGAAGGGAAACAATACGCACATGCAATACCAACAAAAATCTTACTAGCATAACTCATAGGAGTCAGGAACGCTATCTCGCCGAAGTACGCCTTCGGACTAACCCTGCTTCAATTAGGACTTTTGAGGGTTGTAATGTGGCCTGGTTCACGGTTTTGAGAAAAAAGGATTCAAGGCTCAAAGTTAATTGGTGCCCACCCGTTCTTCGTGATGTTCTCCAGTCCTACATTCAGCTAATTTGACACAAGCGCTCATCTCTCAAAAGGTTTTATGGGCTTTAAGGAATCCATTCAATTGATGATTTGAGGCCAGATGAGGTTTTGGAACAACAGTCACCCCTTTTTGTATTTTGTTCGTAGCCACACGACTTTGTTCTGTCAAGGATTTTTCCCTTTGTCGTCCTTTTCGCTTTTTATTCTTTTGTTTTTTTTTTGTTTCCCTGATTTTTGCCTGGACTGACTCTTTTGAGTTTTTCAATTTTTGAAATCCAGCGGGATGCCCTAACTTTTTCCTAAGTCATTTGTTCTCCAGTTTAGACTTAGCGGGCTTTCTTTCTTCTTCTTTTTTAAACAAATCATGTGACACTGGATTGTTTGACTTGTTTGAAAGGGTTGTGACTGCCTCACTCCTTGATTGTTGCAGATAACCATTGTGGTTTCACATCTTTTAACCTCCTGATATGTGAGGAAAGAAAGGTAATGGATCCTCAGATGCGCGCTCCTTTTGAAATTTGAACGCTCGGTCAAACTAACTGACGCCTACCCTACCCCTGGGTTAAGTGTGATGGTTTTTTCATACGAAAGAAACTCCTACTTCAAGGCTCAAAGGGGTTAACGAAGGTCTATCTCCCTTATATCTCCAGTGTTCAGGGATTTGAAATAATTCCTGTACATCCTCAATAGGGTTTTATCCAAAAGCACACAACCAAAGATTTTGCGTTCTCAGATCATCATCCTCCCTCAAGAGTTCAAGACAAGAAAGTTGGTATTGCAATGCATATAAACATGATATGAGTGCATAAAAGCAAGATACTTTAGGAACGACACGTTTATTGCATTAAAATCAACATTCAGAACACAAACAAGTTTTTACATGCAGACAGTGTTTAAACAAGCAAATGAAAGCTACATATGAAAATGCAGTAAAGGAAGCTGATAATTGCCATTGTTGATGAGACTTGACTCCGTCTGGACTTATTGCTTCTGATGACGTCTTCACAGCCTCGAGTGCTCACTCTGATAAAGAAGCTTCACCTTGCGGGGGTACCGTCCGGGGTGATGACCTTTGAGTCAATCAAATCTTGCACCTTGTGCTGGAACGTATTACAGTTATCAAGTGTGTGTCCAAAAGTTCCCAAATGGAACTCACAGCTAGCGTTCATGTCATAGTCCGAAGGAATAGGGTATCGCACTGGCATGGCACTCCTCAGCTGGATCAGCGAGCTTTTAAGCAAGCGAGCAAACAACTGACTATAAGGAATAGGAATAGGATCAAATATCCTCTTTGGCCTTCTTGGTCTGAGTTGCCTCTGTTGTTGATAGTTCTGCTGCCGATGCTGATTTGGGCGCCCCACCTGCCCCTGTACTTTCCTTCCCACATTCGGCTGAGTCACGAACAAGGGTTGCTGATATGGAGCTTCTGCAACATAAGGCTGTGGACGAGATCCCTGACACGAGGTGGATCCTTTGGAAAAGGAGGGAGTCCCCAATTCCTTTTCAATGATGTGAGTAAAATCACCTTGTTTACCAGTGCCAACTGATGTAAACTTGATTGCCTCTGAATCAATGAGATCTTGGACTTTATGCTTGAACCTTGTACAATTCTCAACATTGTGACAAGGTGCCCCAGAGTGGAACTCACATCTAGCATTAACATTAGGTCCCAGAGGAAGCTTTGTGGGAAGAGGTCCCAAACTAACGCGTTCAACCAGTTTGAGCTCGAGCAAATAAGAAAGAAACTGCGCATACGGCATTGGAATGGGATCAAACTTCCTCTTAGGCCCCTCTGACTTAGGATCCTCTTGAGGAGCAGGAAATGATTGCTGATGAGAAAGCTCTGAAACTTCAGTTTGTGGAGGGGATTCACGAAGCAATCCATGATCTAGAGCAGACCCCAAAGAATTAGGAGGAGTAATGACTTCTGTTGCGGAAGCGAGCACATGACTGTCTTCCTTCTTTAACACCTTATCCAAGATTTCCATGACCATGCCCATTTGAGTCTTCATCTGGTTGACTTCCTCTCTCAGCAGTTTCTGACCTTGGAGCATGGCTTGCATATCCTCCCCAAACTGCCTCATCTAAATCTTCATTTCAATCGCTTATGCACGGAGATGTTCCATGACTATCCTCTGATTTTCACAGGTTGAGTAGTGGCGGTAGGTCAAGCTGTCAATTCTGAAGATAATACCAAGTCAGAATGAGAAATCCGCTCCGGGACACCTGTTATGCATATGGGTATGAGAATGCAATGCAGAATGCCATGTTCGAATATTTCCAAGGAATCATTCTGCTTTGATTCAAGTTTTTTTTCCAGAAGAACCACATGAAATAGACGGAAATGCTTAACAGCGAGTCTTAAAGTTAATATCCCTTGGAAATACAAGAACATGTATGCAAAAATTGATGATGCAAATGCAACAGACATGGGATCAAGGCTTCCATAAAGCTTTGTACTGCTGTGCTGCTGAATGGATAATCTCAAGGTTCTGCCCAAATACCCAGAATACCAGAATAACCACACTGATAAATCCATACTGATAAGAAAACCAGAATATCGGGTATGCTGAAAGTGAGGGTTACCTGCAGACCTGTAAACAACCCGCCCCTCTCACATGTGGGTTCTAGAAAACGAAAGGTCCTCAACTTCGGATTCTCGATTTAAGAAGTAATAGTACATTCATCCCTCAAGGTACAATACTATCACCAAACAAAGAGGTCTTCCACTGATTCCCAAACAAGGTCATCCTATAGCAAGTTCCCAGCATTGGGTCCTCGGGTCGAGAGTCGTAATGGATTTGCCATTTCTGGTTTGCCATTATCGTTCTCGGGAGGAGTGCCATTACTGAGTCCTCGGGAATGGTCATCAGAGTCGACAGTTCCTCAAGAGAATAACTACTGGTCTGTATCAACATACAGTAGCAAATATCTCCCAATAGAACCTCGTCTGATTGTGGGGATCGTGATCACCCACACGTGGTCAACACCACGGGAGCGTCACGCCTGCCCACGTTAATACCTATGTGTATGCTCAAGCCTGGGTAGTGGGCTTATCTCTCAGAACCTCCCAACCTGCCAAACAGAAAACCAGCACATCACAACACAGTCCATCATAATAATGAAATGCAATGCAATAAATACAGTAAATACAGTAATATACAACAAAATAAAGTACAACAGATAAACACCCAATGAAATAAAACAAACAAGCGCTAGGATTGACTCACAAAAGGGGATGGACCAGCAAGAGGTCAATCAATCCCCAGCAGAGTCGCCAGCTGTCGCTCCCGAGGATTTGCATCCATGGTACAAACGCGAAAGTGCCGCGGAAAACAGAGTCGCCAGCAATGTGTATTTATCCCAAGAGAGGGAAAGGAAACACTACGTAAACCTGAGGGAAGGAAAAAGACATGGTCTCACGACCAAGAGAAACGGGTAAGGGAGTCGGTTACGCGAAGGGAAGGTGTTAGCACCCCACACGTCCATCGTACTCAACGGGATCCACGCTTGTTGTCTCGATCAAAGGGTGTCGTCATCTGGAACTCAGCCGCTACTGGAAACGAGAAGGAACGAGAACGGAGGAGAGCGAAGAAATGGGGGAGAAAAGAAAAAGAAGTGACTCGATAGGACATCGCTCGTCCTACGCCTACGTATTCCCCCGTGCAATGGGAAAGTCAGAGTCAACGTAGTTCAGACGCGAACTAAGGGGGGAGGTTGCTCGCCAAGACATCGCCCTCTTGTGCCTACGTATCCTCAATCGGACTAGAGAGAGGAAATCAGAGCAGTTGTAGTTCGACCTAACGAGGCCGGTTAGTGTTTTTTATGAGCGACGTTAGATTCGCGTCCGGCAGTTAGGGTCGATGCCTGTTTGCGACGAGACGGAAGTAACGTGCCCTTTTCTGAAATGAGTTGAACTTAACGATCCCGAAGGATGAAAAAGGTTTGAGTTTGTTTTTTCATTTTTTAAGACAGAAGTGGTTTGAAGTTAGTTCGTAACTTGCATTGCACCCAAGTCTGTAACATAGGAACGAATACTTCGCGCATCGTCCCCAACAGGACGTACACTAAGTACCCTAGAGGAATGAAGGGAGACCCCCCATACTTCAATTCCCATATGTAAGGCTCATGCGCAATACATGTTAATCTTTTATTAAGTGTTTTAGGATTGTTATGAGATGAGAAGAGAAGACTCAAGGAAAAAGAAAACACTAAGGGGAATTCTATCCTAATGTTATCATGCAAAAGATGGCCCTATAGTTGAGTTTGAAAGGGGAACTTCTACCTAAGTTAGCATGCAAAGGGAAGCCTAATGCTAATCCTACTCCAAGCTTAATCAAAAATTAAGTTGGACTAGGTAGCTCTAAGGGAGTGAATCCCAAACTTAAACAAGTCTTGAGACTCAAGGGAAGGAAAGAGTGAAAGAGAAGAAGAAGGAAAGAAGAAAGGAACAAAAAAAGAAGCTACAACAGTGCATCTGCAACAACACAACAGTAAAAAGCAGTACACAAGCAAGACAGCTTATAACTGCACACAATTCAGCACAAAGATAGGTGTAAAATGTCGACCAGCAGCACATACAACAGCATACATGCATATAGACAGCAGTAGAAACATAGAAGCATGTGATTCGATTGAATACAACTCAAACATGGCAAAGCAAGCATGCAGCAAGCATTACATTTCACAATTAATCATGATCACAATCTTACCACAAACCATGGTAAACAACTCTTGAAATCACATGAAAGAATGTATATCATTTGGTACGTGAACAAGTCAAAACAAACATGCATCTCATGAATTTAAGTGCAAGCAATCATATTCAAACAACAACTCCAGCAACATCAACAACAAGTCATAATCAACATGCTCAAGAAGTGTGTGCTATGTGTTCATCGCATCGGGAACGCAACATCGCAAACGTGATCATGAACGATAAAAATCCAAGAGTCGCGTGTCGAAAAATTGTGTGCATACAATGGTGTGAGGTGCAACATCATCAAAACAGTCATTAGATGAGTATCGTATAAATCCATGAAGATTAAAAGTGAAACGGGATCGAAACATGTTCAAAAATGCACAAAAAACACACTCTGCAGTAGTGTTTATCGATTAACCAATTGCAGTGCAATTGTGTTAATCGATTAACAGCTCTGAATACGCACATTTTGCACTGGTTAATCGATTAACCTAATTGCACTGCAATTGGTTAATCGATTAACACTGTAAAATCAGCACAAAATCAGTTTGAAAAATCACTTCCAGCAGCAAAAGCACTTATGCAATCATCTCCAATGATCATGTAATCAACAATGCACGAAAATTAAGTTCAGAAACAACATTCAAACATCATTTAAATTCAATAATCATCAACATCCACAATCAAGATCAACCAAATGAATCAAAACACATCAAAATTCATGGATCTACATTGTATAAGTTGCAATTAAGCTAAATTGAGTATGGATATGAAATTAACCAACCTACAAAGCTGAGATTTGCTTTGGTAAGTGTTGTAAACAGAAATGGATGAATTCAAGTAGAGAAATCCAAGATCCACAAGCTTCTTGCCCTCAAAAGTTGAAGATCCAAGAAAATAAGCAACAAAACTCCAAAATCACTTTCAATAATCACTTCTGAAAAATCAGAACTAGATCCAAACGAAAATCCAAATTGCAAAGCTGAAATGTAGTGATGATGAGAGGCTTTAGCTCAAGAATTAACAAGTTCCAACGAAGAACTTGTTAATCTTTAAAAGAGAGCTTTGAGTGTGGTTGAAAATGGAGTTGGAGAATGAAAAAGTGAGAGAGAATTGGTAGAATTCTGAAAATTGGGAGTGAAAATATGATCTAGGTTTTTTGGAGGTTTGGAATGAATTGGTTTAAATAACCCCTAGGTTAGGTGTTAAGTTTGGGTTGGGAGTGAGGTTAAGTGAGTGGAAATTGGGATGAAATGTGAATTAGGAAAGGAAATATGGAAATGGAGTGGAAAAAATTTGAATTTTTGAATGGAAAATCAACTCTCTAGATCCTTCTACTGATGTGTAGAATTAAAATGGATGATTAAAAATTGGATTAAAAAGAAACAGCCCTGAAAATGCAGCATTTGGGCAAAATTCACAATGGTTAATCGATTAACCTAATTGCACTGCAATTGGTTAATCGATTAACACATTCAAAATTTGAATTTTTGTGCCAAAAGGAGGGAAACTTGGATATTCATCTGGTTCTGCCCGTTCTGAACCCCGATAGACCTCTGAAACTTGCCATTTGATATTATCACTGGAATACACTTGAAATATGCCGTGAAATGTTTTTTTGCACTCGGATTAAACTGCTGATAACAACTGTCTGGTGCTAAATAACTGATCAAAAATTGACTGCCGGAGTTTCTGATCATCCAGTCATTTAATGATCAAAATAAATGCTCAAAAAGATTGGAAAGCTATCTGCTTGGCTCTGAACACTATTAAAAATCATACTGGAACTGATGACGCCGTGAGCTGCTGAAAGGATACCTTGATCCCATGCCCAAAAGAAATATGCAAATGCAAAAATGACAATGCAAATGAAATGAAGCATAAGCCAAAAAGGGTTAGAAACACTAGGGCAAGTTTTGAGGTGTTACACGGGGATGTGGCTGATGCTCTTTATATGAGCAAATCAGCGTTGGAAGCTAACATAGCTAGTAAAGGAGGTTTTAAGGGTTATCATCTGGGTTACTTGACAAAGAAAGCTCAAGAGGCAATTGAAGCCAAAAGATGGACTACTTTCAACGCAATATTGGCCCTCTATGTGTACGTTATTGTTCTATTCCCGAATGTGTCAGACTTCGTTGATGTGGACGCTATCCGAATATTCACGATGAAGAATCTGGTGCCAACTTTATTGGGGGATCTTTATCATTCGGTGCATCATAAAAATGAGAAAAGAAGAGGAGGAGTTGTTCATTATTGTGCACCTCTCTTTTACAAATGGTTCGCAAACCGTCTACCTCTTTCGGGCGCTTTTGTGGATACCAAGGATTCTCTGGAGTGGTGTCAGAGATTGATGGGTTTGGCCGCCAAAGATATTGTTTGGATAGATCATGGGTTGCTTTGTAAGGATATCATTCACAGTAGTGGTGAGTTCCCGAATATGCCATTGATTGGGAGAAAATGGGGAATCAATTATAACCCCTCTTTGGCTATCATACAATTTGGGTACACTTTGACAGGTCCACTAGTCAAAAGGGATGTCGAGGAGTCCTTATACTTCCAAGTAACAAATAGTGTGGCGACAACGTAGAAAGTTTCAGATGCTTGGCTCAACATACAGAAAAGAGGGAAAACTATTTTAGGGAAGGGAAATAACCGAACATATCCCCCGTATGAAGACTGGCTAAGGAAGAGGGTTAAGGATTTCTATTTGCCTTTTGACCCGACACCTACTTTGTGTCTCGAGGTTGTGGAAGAAAAAACCACTGTAGCTATTGAAGAATACAACAAGATGCAAGCTATTGTGAATAAACTCCGTGTGGAGAACTTCGATCTGAGTGTCCGCCTTCATGATGCTTGATATATTAACAGGGGATTGGAATGTAAGGCCCATGACGCAACAAAGCTGTTAGCGGAAAAAGAGAAAGACTTTGCAGATAGGGCTCAGCTTTATCGAAAAGCTAACATGGCTGCAGAATCCTCCACCAAGGTTCACAAGCACACTAAGCAACTCTTATTTGAGGAAAATGTCAAGCTTGTTGACTCTCGGAAAATGTGGGATGAATTTACAGCCTACAGGAAGAAGAGAGAAGATGAAATTAGGGCTGAAAATGAAGAACTGAAGAAAAAACTCAAAGCGAAAGAGGAAGAGCTCCAGAATGTGAAAAGAGGCAAAAACCACTTTTCTGACAAGCTAGAGGAGGCTCAAACGGAAATCGAAGAGCTCAAGGTCCAAGCTGGAATAAAGAAGGCAAATCTAAGAGATGTCTTTGGAGATGATGACAACGCAAAGCATATTGGTAAGATGGACCAAGGTATTGGGAAGAGAAACAAGATGATCAAGAGATTGATAGAGCGACCGACTCATCCTGATACCGAATCACTTCTCAAAGAGGTCAGGGGCAGTTTGTATGGACTAGGGGTTTGGGAATGAATTGTCTCTGTATTTCTGTATGTTTCTTATTGTGATTACCATCAGGCTTTTTAATGGAATCAACTATGGTTGTACCAGACGCATTTGTATGACTCTTTGAAGTATTATATGATGAGATGTTTGTTTCAACAATGTTTGTTTCAACCGTACTCTCTCAACAATGTTTGTTCCAGCTATATTTTCTCTGCAATATCTATCTGTTCCAGTAGTATCTTCTTAACAATGTATCGGATCCCTCGCCCGATTAAAACTGGAATCAAAGTATAGAAATACCTTGGAAATGATCAAACATGACATATGCATGCATTCACGCATTTCATTTTGCATAACAGGTGTTTACATTTGAATTTCTTACCTTGTTTGATTGAACAGGCAGGATTGCTGACTCTTACCTTCACCGTTACTCAACATGCCATAATCAACAGAGAGTTATGGAGAAAATGCAATCAGAGTTGGCTGAGATGAGGGCTCGCATGAACCAATTCATGGACATCATGCAGGGGGTGGCTCAGGTCCAGCAAGAACCGAGGGCTTTAGTTCAGAGGGCCGAGGTTGAAGTTACTAATGCTGATAATCAGGTTGACCCTCCGGCTGGAGGCGGTGTTCCAGTTGGTGGAATTGCTGGTGTTGTTCCTGGTGGAGCCCATGAGGGTCTTATTCCTATTCGTATTCCTATTCCTCATCTGGAGGATAATCAAGATGAACAGTTTTCCTTGATGAATGCAGACTTAGGGAGTAATAATGGTGATGGAGACAGAAAGTATCAGTTGCTCGCTGAGAGGATTAAGGCCATTGAGTGTCAGAACACCATGGGAATTGATATGGCGGATATGGGACTGGTCCAGGGACTGAGGATTCCTCCCAAATTTAAAGCACCGACTTTTGACAGGTACAATGGAAACTCTTGCCCGAAGACTTATCTTCAGGACTATTTCAGGAAAATATCCGCATATTCCTACGACAAGAAGCTGTGGATGTACTTCTTCCAGGATAGCCTATCTGGGGCTTCCTTGGAATGGTATATGAAGCTCGAAAGAGCTCATGTCAGAAACTAGAAGGATTTAGCTGAGGCTTTCCTGAAGCAATATCAGTATAATATTGACATGACGCCCAATCGAACTCAGTTACAGAGTCAGACTCAAAAGAGTAAGGAGAGTTTCAAAGAATACACCCAGAGGTGGTGTGAGTTAGCAGCAGGGGTGCAACCGCCTTTACTTGAAAGGGAGATGGCAGATATGTTCATGGGGACATTGTGTAGCATGAGATTTTTGTCGGTGACGCGACTACCTTACTGCAATGGTTGGAATTGGGTGTTACTTTTTGATTTCTTATTTATCCTATGAAGCTGGAAGGGAAAGGGAAGCTATCTAAAACTAACCTTGCACGCAAATGTTTTCTTTAATAAATGCTAAGAGATTGGGGGGTTGGGGTCAGGTTATACAAGGGGAAGTTGCTAATTACCCAGTGTATATATGGTTATCCATAGATCTTCTTTGGCATGTTTAAATACTTTCTAGTGTTTATCTGTTATAGGTTGGGAAAGTTTCTCCTTTGGGAGTGTTGAGAGAGTGTTTTTGTTGTTTTCGAATTTTCCATTGTTTTTTGGTAAGGTGCTAAACCTAAAGTTTTTGATTTGTGTGCTCGCTAAGATTTCGCAATCTTATGCCTACGTATTCTCGTTAAAGAAAATAGGGAAATCAGAGCAATCTTAGTTCCTCCTATTCTATGGGAGGAAAAAGATGATTTTGGTGTCTTGTTCAAAGCCCAAGATTGAAGCTAACGAGTTTGAGAGAGAGAATTTGTCATCTCTATAGGGAGGTATCTCACCTGTTTATCACAGTTGTTGGGTAACTAATTATAAAGCAGAATTACTTTAACTGGAATGTATGGAGTCCAGCAATGCTATAATTTCCTTTATAAGGGAGGTGTCCTGAAGGAGGAAACTTTAACACCGTGTAGAGCAATGCCATTTTTCCTTAGGAATCTTCCATGCTAAGAGAAGGACATTGGCTTGGATGTAAATAATCCATAGGCTTGCCACTTACAGCAATTAGATGAAAGAGGAAGTTTACCAGGATAAAAGAGGGACCACAACTTGGATTTTTGAATCAACAAGTGTGCCACTTACAACAGTTATCTGGAATTAAGGTTTGTTTGATTATTTGTCTTGATATGTGATATACAGAGAAATGTCTTCCTATAGAGAGAACTCTTGATTTTTTCTGAGGGGTTATTGATATATGTGTGCCTTAATCAAAGCCCAAGGTTGAAGCTAAAAGGTTGACTCTACTAGGGAGTTTTACATCTGTCTTGTATAAAGCCCAAGATTGAGGCTAAAACAGAGATTGACTTAGATGGAGAGTAAGAGTTATCTTGTACAAAGCCCAAGATTGAGGCTGAAAAGAGATGGACTCTTCTGGGGAGTATTTTGTCTGTCTTGTACAAAGCCCAAGATTTAGGCTAAAAGAAATTGACTTCACTGGGGAGAGGTTTTATCTGTCTTGTAGAAAGCCCAAGATTGAGGCTAAATCTGTTGAGGAAAAATCATTATACAAAGCCTAAGAGGAGGCTGGTTGGGGAAGATCTTATATGAAGCCTAAGAGGAGGCTGGCTTCTGTTGAGGATTATTGAGATCCCGAGACAGGTCCAAATTGGGGAATCAATTCTCGCTGAGGATTAAAGAAGAGTTGAAATATCAGATGCCCTGAGGTTCTGATTTTGTTAGGGTTTTATTGATGGCAAAGGTTTAAACTTTGAGTATGAAAACCTATGGAGGTTTCAAACTCTGCTAAATATTGATGAAGTGATCAAGGTTTTTCCTGTGCTTTTAGGACACTCGAGGGTTTCTTAGAGATCCAATAGGAGTTGAGACTTTCCAAGTCTACTGGTATGAAGAGGTTGATTCTTAACTGGAGAATGATCTTTGAACGATGCCCAAGAGGAGGCTGAGATTGTCCAAGTCTCTCAAGAAGTGATAAGCTCTAGTGTAGAGAGAGATCTTTGTATGATGCCGAAGAGAAGGCTGATGGTTTAAGGGATGAGAATCAACCCTAAATTGGTCTGATGTTTTGGAATTCTGACTCTCTAGAGGATTGAACTAGTAGAGATGACTAAGTTCTGTCTTATACCTGTAGGAGGTTTTTGGGTCCTTGTACTATGCCCAAGAGGAGGCTGAGAACTTCTAAGAAGCTTGTGGGTCCTTGTACAAAGCCCAAGAGGAGGCTGGGGATGCTTTTAGGAAGCCTGTGGGCCCAAACCTAAGAAAAGTCCAAGAAAGGTTTCACCGGGAATAAGTTATTTCTTTGCAGAACAGTTCTAGGTTTGAAGAAATTCAGAAGAGGTTTCACTGAGAATTAATCCTCTTCGGGGAATTGAATTTCTTGTACACATATTTCTAAGTTGTGACAGTCTTGAGAAAAGTTTCACCGGGAATAATGCCTTTCTCTGTTCAATATTGTATAAGCCTAAGAGGAGGCAAGACTGTATCTGGAATTTCCTATGGGGAACTAGTTTTGACTGTGTTGAAAAAGTAAACACTGGTTTGATCTAGTCCTAGACCTAATTACTGGGGAAAACTCTAAGCAAGTATACATAAGCAAATATATATACAGATGATATATAAACATGTATATATTGAAAATATAGTGGAACTTACAGTTGTGCAAGCCCAAGCAAAGTAACTACAGCTGTATGGTTAGTCATTCAAGAAATTGAAGAATGTTTTGATAAAACTTTTAATTTGAATCTAAATCAAAAGAAAAGTTGTTTTAAATGGAAGTTTGGGTCTTATACTCAAAGAGAGGCCCAGATGAATTCTTTTGAAAAGGCGACGATTGCGTCTTAATTTTGAAAACAACAGAGGGACTTATACAATGACTGAGGCCCAAATTATTGTATTTTACAAAAAGGATGAGATCCAAAGTGACTAGGAAAACCTCAGATCAGGAATATTACAATGAGGTGAATTCAACCTCTTGCTCCAACTTAACCGGGAATAGAAACCGAATGAATCCCTTATGAATAAGGCCAAGAAAATCCTTTGATCCCATGTCTTATAAGACCAATGCAATGATATGATTATGAGTTATGACTAATGATGCAAATGAAAAGGGAACATAAACCAATTATTGAGAAAAATAAGAGGGCAAATTTTGGGGTATTACAGTTGCCCCTATTCAATCACTGTAGACCTGAATGGATGATAGCGATTGCTGTCAGACTTTCAAGGTATAGAGGGATTGAATACCGAAAATAACCAGAAAATTTGCACTCTGTGGAGAAGAAGAAAAGGGATATAAAACCAACCAAATGAATTCTGCTTGCATAAAAACTCTGATGGGAAGAATAGCATTGGAGAACTGTCTTCTGGCACAACGCCAGACGACTACTGGCTTGCCACACTGCGGGTGGACTTTAATAATGTCTTTTATACAACGCCAGACGACTACTGGCCTGCCACGCTGCAGGTGGACTTTAATAATGTCTTTTATACAACGCCAGACGACTATTGGCCTGCCACGCTGCAGGTGGACTTTAATAATGTCTTTTGGGACGACGCCAGACGACTACTGGCTTGGCACGATACGGGTGGACTTTAAGAATGTCTTTTAGCACGACGCCAGACGACTACTGGCTTACCACGTTGCGGGTGGACTTTAACAATGTCTTTTGTACAATGCCAGATGACTACTGGCCTGCCACACTACGGGTGGACTTTAACAATGTCTTTTGTACAACGCCAGACGATTACTGGCTTGCCACACTGCGGGTGGACTTTCGCCAATCTACGGTTGGTCTTGAACCTGTCTTTTTGAATGGAGTCAGACGACTACTGACTTGTCACACTGCGGGTGGACTTTCGCCAATCTACGGTTGGACTTGAAACTGTCTTTTTGAATAGAGTTAGACGACTACTGACTTGCCACACTGCGGGTGGACTTTCGCCAATCTACGGTTAGACTTTCAGCTGAATTGCCACCCTTGGATGGACTTTTGCCAATCTATGGTTGGACTTTGCCTTGCTTTGCCACCCTTGGATAGACTTTTTCCAATCTACGGTTGGACTTGCAGCTGAATTGCCATCCTTGAATGGACTTTTGCCAATCTACGGTTGGACTTTGCCTTGCTTTGCCACCCTTGGATGGACTTTTGCCAATCTATGGTTGGACTTGCTGATTTGCCACCCTTGGATGGACTTTTGCCAATCTACGGTTGGACTTTGCTGCTTTGCCACCCTAAGATGGACTTTTGCTAATCTACGGTTGGACTTTGAAACTTTGCCACCCTTAGATGGACTTTTGCCAATCTGCGGTTGGACTTTGCTGATTTGCAACCCTAAGATCGACTTTTGCCAATCTGCGGTTGAACTTTGCAACTTTACCACCCTTAGATGGACTTTTGCCAATATGCGGTTGGACTTTGATGCTTTACCACCCTAAGATGGACTTTTGCCAATCTGCGGTTGGACTTTGCAACTTTGCCACCCTTAGATGGACTTTTGCCAATCTGCGGTTGGACTTTGATGCTTTGCCACCCTAAGATGGAATTTTGCCAATCTGCGGTTGGACTTTGCAAAAGCATTCAACACTGGATTACGCTCTGCATCCATGTCAGACATCTCTACTGACTCTGCTGAGGAACAATGATCAATGATTTGACCTCAGAGACTCCTGAAAGGATAATATCTCTGCTGGAGAATGAATGAACAATCCGTCTGCTTCGAAATGTCATGCTTGCCAAAAATAAATTGGACTTTGAGATATGGGGAAATGATGACTCTGCCAGGAATTACTTCATCTGCCTGGGGATGAATTCCGATAATAGCAACTCCGCAGGGGATGAGAATTTTCTGAATGACGTCCTGCTGGGGGAGCAAGTCATTAAAACTTCTGCCTGGGGATCTACCAAACTCGAGATCCTTTGCGGGGATCATCAACCCTCTTACTCGGCTGGGGAAAGAATGTACTAACACTTTGCTGAGGGAGAGATTCTGTTGCTCTTATAAACCTCTTGCGGGGAGAAAGAACAACTCCGCTGGGGAGTATTGCTGACAAGATTCAATGCTGAACTCTGTGGGGGATACCATTAACAGAGATACGATCTTGCTGGGGACCGGAGCTACTCCAACGAGGATATGCAAATCCTAGTTGGAAGACAATCCATTGCAACATGCCGAGAAAGAGTCCCTAAAGCTCTGCTGGGAAAACACAAAGCAAATCCACGGTAATCTATTGAGGAACAAAACTGTCGAGCTTAAAACAATGGCTTCAATGTCCCATGCTAGGCAAACCTTCCGCTTGACGACTACACTGGGGATAGTGAGTTTGCCACAAACTCTGCTGGGGAAAACCGCTTTAAAGCGTCTCATGCTGGGGATGCCCCTTGAGAGGATTTTACAGAAGACCAAACATCTTCAAACGCTTAGGCACATGCCGGGACGTGAGCTAGACATATTAACTGGGAGGCCACTCTACTGGGGATAATAGATCTGGAACATCTCTTGCCGGGGAATTTTCAAGATACCTCATGCCTGGGAGAGTCAACAACTTGCTTTTTGCTCCATTATACAAGGTTGATTTGAAGAAATCTTCCCAAGAGGATTTTACAGAAGATTTGACATCCTCAAACTCCTGGACACTCACTGAGCCTTGAACTTTAACTGTGAGGCAACTCTACTGAGGAATTTGCAACCGTTATCGACACAGAAAAGCTTGTAACTGTTGGAAGTATTGAATGAGAGAATCGACTTAATACGATACCCAGTTGAACTTAATTCACCGATATCGAATCGCCGTGAACGACTGCCGACCGAATGATGGACTCAATCAGTAAACGTCGTGACAAAAGGGTGACATGCGAACCCTTTCCTGAACAGGCTTGCCCCGATATTCTGCATGGGGATAAGCGATCACTTGTCTGGAAGAAATGACCCCTGCTCTTGAAAAGGCTTCAATCTTGCTTTTGAGCCTGGTATGAGGCTGCTACCTACAAGCAAAAGGATATGCACGTATGCCCTGTGCTGGATATGACTTCTGCAACTGAGAAAATCCAACTCCGAACCACCACTTGTTGGGGAGAAAGGTTTTGCTGCATCTCTTGCTGGATACATGATTAATGAAGCCTGATGAGAACAAGGGACCACAAATGCCTTGGGTTGGAATGCCCCTTTGTTTCAAGCCTTTTGGCTGATTGACTGCATATACATGAACAACAATTTTTTTTACTTGCCCCAGACCAACATGGTCCACCAAAAGAAATTGTCTCAAGAGGAATTTACAGAAGACTTGACATCCAAAACGCCTCTACGTCTTCAAACTCTTGGAGAGATTCATCGGATCTCGAAATAACTGCCTCAGACTGTGTGGTCTACAGAGGAATTCGCCTTGAGAAGATTCATGAATAATCTCATATCACCGTGAGATATTCTACCTCAGTATTCTAAACCCTGGATAGGCTGATCAGTCGTCTGGATGGACTAACTTCTCGTGCTCTTGGGACGGCCTGCCCCAGTATGAACCTTGAAGTGGTTTTGCCCCTGACTACTGATCTTCGAAGGAAGACCCCGAATACCTGCCTTTGGAGAGATTTGAATCTCGAAGTAATTGCCCCAGTTTAACTGAACTCTGAAGAAATTTCTCGACGTGATTGGCTCAGATTGGCTACACCTTAAAGAGCTGATTCGACGTGATTGCCCCAGCTCGGCTACATCTTAACACAACTTGCTGGGGAAGCTTCCGCTCAACAAAGTTTCCTGAGAAAGTACCACTGGATATGGCTATCCTTCGGGAGTTTCAGGATTCTCAACTCGGCAAGATTAAGCTTCTGGACTGAATTTCCACATGTAAACTTTTTTTGATGTTAAACAAATGTATGCAAGCAGAGAATGTTTTATTCTGAGAATGAAAATTCTAATGCAACACACATGTTAGTCTTGAAGTTTTACTGAAAAGATGTCGCAAACCCTTTGTGAGCGGATCACGGGTTAGGATACGACATTAATTTTTGAACGAAAGAATGTAATGCACATGCAACACCAACAAAGATCTTTTAGCACAACTCATAGGAGTCAGGAACACTATCTCATCAGAGTACGCTCTCGAAATAAACCCTGTTTCAATTAGGACTTTTGAGGGTTGTATCGTGGCCTGGTTCACGGTTTTGAGAAAAATGGTTTATGGCTCAAAGTTTATTGGTGCCCACCCACTCTTCGTGATGTTCTCCCATCCTACGTTCAGCTAATTTGACACAAGCGTTCGCCTCTCAAAAAGATTTTGTGATCTTTAAGGAACCCATGCAACTGATGGTTTGACACCTAATGAGGCTTTGAAGTGACAATCACCCCTTTGTCTTTGATTGGAGTCACACGAATTTGTTCTTGCTCGAGGATTTTCTTTTGTAATCCTTTTGCTTTTCGCTTTCGCATTCTTTTGCCTTTTTTTATCCCTAATTTTTGCCTGGACTGATTCTTTTGAATCTTTAGATTTTGAAGTCCAGCAAGATGCCCTAACTTTTGCCTAAGTCGCTTGTTTTCAAGTTTCGACTTAGCGGGCTTTTTCTTCTTTTTTTTTATTCTTTTTTTCGGAATAAATCGTGTGACACTGGCTTGTCTTGACTTTGTTGAAAGGGTTGTGACCGCCTCACTCTTTGATTGTTGATGGATAACCATTGTGGTTTCACATCTCTTGACCTCTTGACGGTGGAATAAAAGGTAATGAATCCTCAGATGCACACTCCTTTTGAAATTTGAACGCTCGGTCAAATTAACTAACGCCTACCCTGCCCCTGGGTTAAATGTGAGGGTTTTTTCGTACGAAAAGAAAACTCCTACTTCAAGGCTCAAAGGGGTTAACGAGGGTTTATCTCCCTTATATCTCCAGTGTTTGGGGATTTGAAACAATGCCTGTACATCCTCAACAGGGTTCTTATCCAAAAGCACACAATTAGAGATTTTTGCGTTTTCAACTCATCATCCTCCCTTAAGAGTTTAAGCACGACAGTTGGTATTGCAATGTACATATACAAACTTATGAGTGAATACGAATGGATTACTTCAGGAAAAACATGCGCGCTTTATTAGGATTAATATAAAAAGAAAAACAGATTTCATGCATGCATACAAATGTTTTGACAAACATAAAAAGCTGCACATGAGAATGCAGTAAAGAAGCTAAATGATTATCCTTGTTGAGGAGGCTTGACTCCGTCTGGACTTATTGATTCTGAAGATGTTTTTGCAAACTGGGTGCTCAACCTGATGAAGAAAGTTCAATTTATGGGCCACCCGTCTGATGTGATAATCTTTGAGTCAATCAAGTCTTGCACATGGTGCTGGAATGCTCTACACCCCTCAATATCATGGCCTAGTGCCCCTGAGTGAAAATCACAATGAGCATTAGCATCCCATCCTTTTGGAAGCTCAGTAGGAGGAGGATTCAACTTCCGGAGCTCAATTACTCTCAGTTGAAGCAGTTCCTGAAGTAATTCGGCATGACACATCGGTAAAGGATCAAAAACCCTTTCTTGCTTGAGTTGATGACGAAGGGATGCAACCGGGAGGGTCCCAGCTGTGATTTGCTAATGCGGTAGTTTCGGAACCCAAGGCTTCTGGATTGAGGAAGGTCCCTGAGACGAGGTGGAAACTCCATCTCTTTAGCAGCAGTTGGAGGAACATCTCTTTGCTTGACAGTGCTGATGGGAGCGAACTCGATTACCCCTGAATCAATAAGCTCTTGGACCTTATACTTGAGCATCTTACAATTTTCAACATTATGACCAGGTACCCCTAAATGGAATTCACACCTATCATGGACATTGGAACCCATACTAAACTTGGTGTGTGGAGGTCCCGCAATAATCAATTCAATTAGCTAAAACTTAAGCAAGTGCTGAAGCAACTAAGTGTATGGCATCGGGATCAGATCAAACTTCTTCTCAGTCTTCTCTGGATTAAGACCCTCAAGAAACAGATGTTGGTGAAAAAGCTCTGACGGTGGAGAGGATTCACGAGGCAAACCATGGTCTAGAGGATACCCCAAAGAAATAGGAGGAGTGAGAACCTCTGCTGTGGAAGCGGGCACTTGATTGTCTTCCTTTCTTAACACTTCATTCAAAATTTCCATAACCCGGCCCATCTGAGTCTTTATCCGGTTGACTTCTTCTCTCAGCAGTTCCTGACCTCGTGACAACGCTTGAATGTCCACCATAAAATGCCCCAGCCAGGCCTTCATCTCAGTCACCTCCGCTCGGAGTTGTTCTATCTGAACCTTGATTGTGGCGAATCGAGTAGTTGGAAGAAGTCATGTTGGCCGTTTCTGAAGAGAATACCTAGTCAGAATGAGAAATTCGCTCCGGAACACCTGTTATGCATATGAGTATGAGAATGCAATGCAGAATGCCATGTTCGAATATTTCCAAGGAATCATTATGCTTTGATTCACAAATTTTTTTTTAGAAGAACCATAAGAAATGGACGAAAATGCTCAGTGGCAAGTCTCAAAGTTAATATCCCTTGTAAATACAAGAACATGTATGCGAAAATGATGACGTAGATGCAACAGACATGGGATCAAAGCTTCCATATAATCTGGATAACTGCTGTGCTGGTGACCGAATAAGTTCATAGGTCGGCTCTGAAGAGAACATCGGAATACCAGAATATCCAACTAATCAGAATACCAGGATGCTGGGATATCGACATAATCAGAATACTAGAATAAATAGAACACCTGCGTGATCAGAATACGGGAATGCCAGAATATCGGCATAATCAGGGTGCTGGAATAATCAGAATACCATAATACCAGGCTGATGAGTCCACATTGATAAGAGAACCAAAATACCAGGTAGGATGAAAGTCAAGGTTACCTGCAAACCTGTAAACAACCCGCCCCTCTCACATGTGGGTGCTAAGATCCTCAGTATCCCGGGTTCTCAGGTCGAGAAATGATGATATGTTCACCATTTCTGGTTTGGCATCATCATCAATTGAGGAGGCCTCAACTGATTCTCCAAAACGACAGGTCCTCAGCTTCTGGCACTGAGGTCGAGAAGCAATAGTACATTCATCCCTCGGGGTATAGTACTATCGCCAATCGAGGAGTGCCTCCACTGATTCTCTTTCAAAAAAGATATCCTATAGCGAGTTCCCAGCATTGGGTCCTCGGATCGAGAATGTGTAATGGGTTTGCCATTTCTGGTCTGCCATTATCACGACTCGGGAGGAGTGCCGTTACTGAGTTCTCGGGAATGGTCACCAGAGTCAACAATTCCTCCAGAGAATATCTACTGGCCTGTATCAAACATACAGTAGCAGATAGCTCCGGATAGAACCTCGTCTGGTTGTAGGTCTCGTGAACACCCACACGTGGCCAAACACCACGGGAGCGACACGTCCACCCACACTAATACCTAAGTGTATGCTCAAGCCTGGGTAGTGGGCTTATCTCTTAGAACATCCCAACCTGCCAAACAGAAAACCAGTACAGTACAGCACAATCTAGTATAATAATGAAATGAAAATGCAATAAATGCAGTAAAAATAGTAATACAGCAAGATACAGTAAAGTAGTAAGACTATAAACAGCAATACAGTAAAACATCAAAACACAGCACCACAGTAAACATCTAATGAAATAAAAACAGACAAGCGCTAGGATTGACTCGCTTAGGGAACCAGAGATTCTGGGTTCGATCCCCAGCAGAGTCGCCAGCTGTCACTCCCGGGATTTTCATCCTAGTACAAACGCGAAAGTGGCACCGAAACAGAGTCGCCAGCAATGTGTATTTATCCCATGAGAGGGAAAGGAAGCACTGCATAAACATGGGGTAAAGGAAAGAGCATGGTCTTGCGACCAAGAGAACTGGGTTCGGGAGTCGGTTACGCGAGAGGAAGGTATTAGCACCCCCTCGCGTCCATCGTACCCGATGGGATCCACGCTTGCTGCTTCAATCAAAGGGTGATAGAAAAAGATACTGGAAAAGGAACTGCTAGCTGGAGAACTGAAAAAGGAAAGGAGAGAGAAAGAGAAACAAATGTAGGGAAAATAAAAGAAGTGCTCGAATGGGCCCTACCCCACTGCCTACGTATATCATCGGGAGCATGAGAATCAGAGCGACGTAGTTCCCCTCAACAAGGGAAAGGTTGTTTGTGTTTTTTAGTGGAAACATCAACGTTCGCGTCCTAGCAGTTTAGGTGTTGCAGCTCGTTGTTGGGAGACTTACGCGTTACCTGTTTGCGGTAGAACGGACATGACGAGTCCTTAAGAGGTAGAATGAAGAGATGAGAAGAGAATTGTTTGTTTTTGTCTTTTAGAAAGAAGTGTTTTGATTATTTTGTGTTTTGTAACACATATTGTATTTAAGTCCTTCATGTAGGATCGAATGCCTCGCATATCGACCCCAGACGGGACGTACGCTAAACATTCTAAGAAAGTGAGAGAAGACCCCTCACCTCCTTATTCCCACATGAAAGGCTCAAATACAATGCATGTTATGCCTTTTATTAAGTGTTTTTTACTTTTGTTTTGAGATGAGAAAGAGAGACTCAAAAGAGAAGCAAAGGTGAAAACTAAAGGGGACTAAGACTTACCCTGACGTTAGCATGCTTGGAGGTCCTAAGGTTTAGTGTAGTATGAGAACTCTAAGTCTAAAAGAAAAAGAGGGATAACACTGCCTAATGCATATCCTACCTCACTTTAATCAAAGATTAAAGTTGAGCTAGGATCCCAAAGGGATGTGAGAAAATTCTACACATAACATTATATCATGCTATTCATAAAAGAGAAATCAGAAATTAATCAACAATGAGCAATTGAAATTATGGTCAACAATTAATCAACAATAACCAAGTTAGAGTAAAAATGAGAAGTGAAAATCAAGATTAAATTCTAACAAGAAAAACTTAATTTGTCTAATTCTAAAATTAATCCTAAAATTAGTTCAAGGCAAATCTAAACTAAATCTAAAAATATTAATCCTAAAGTTAAATCTAGAATTAATTCAAGTTAATTTCTAATTAAAACTAATCAAATTCTAAAGTTAAATCTAACTACTAAAAGTGAGTTAACCCAAATTAGGATTAAGAACTAAAATCAAAACCAAGATTAAATTCTAATTTTCTAATAAAAAATCTAATTTCTAAAATATAAACAAAATTCTAATCAAAATCTAATTACTACTAATTAAAATATAATCCCAAAATTTAACTATTCTAATTATCCTAATTTACAATTAGCAAAACAATTAATAAAAACAAAACACTTTAGAAGGGGGTGCAATTAGTGGATTATGGGTACAGGCAAACAAACAGGCGCATGGTGTAACACCCCATTTCTACCCGACGGATAAATGTAAAATCAGAGTTATAAAATTTCAACAAACAATAGGATGCTACACTTTCATCTTAAAAACAACTTCGATTAATTTCATATGAACAGATACATAACACTTTGATCGGATGGACCTGTTATTTCTGTGCTTTTGTGGTTGGCATTTATTTTGCTAAAACTATTATAGCAGCAAGATGTTGAATCTTAATGTTCTAAGTGGCTGCTTTCAACATGTCGAATGAAGATGTTCCATGACTGCTCATAGGACATCGCGCTGTGAATTCAGTTTTAATGCTGATTCTGTTTGTGTAAATTGTTACTGAATATTCTGGGAATATTTGGTCATCCTATGTGGCATCCAAAGCATTTTTGGATTGTGGTTATTTCGTGGTTTTCGGATTTGCTGATGTTTCTAATTATGGAGACATAATAGGAAACTTTGGATTGAAGACCTATTTTGTTGGAGTTATTTTTGCAGATTTGTGAGCTGTCTAATTGCTGCGTTTTTGAAGCCCAATTAAGTCCAGATTAATTGCTATATATTGACTGATGTAAACCTAGTTTTAGGTGTAGAACTTACTTGTGTTTTTAGGGTTTTCGAGTGTATTTTGTGAGCCTAACTGGTATCATTCTGATAATAGTATAAGGACTGATTTCTTGTGTTGTAAGTTCTGTCAAGTTACTCATAAGCTTTTAAGCATTGAGTTTCTTGTGTGTCAATCCTCATAAGCTGTGAAGTATTGAGGATTGTGTGTTTTGAAAGTGTGTCTTTCGTTTTTGTTTCTTGTGTGGAAAGGTACCAATCACGGGTTGTGGTTGTAGAGGGATTTGAGGAGGGCCTCATACCTAGGTGAGTCTTAGGTAGAAGTCATAGGAAGGGTAGTGATTAAGTGAGCAGATTATCCAGTGTTTGTATGATCTGTGAATTGATACTATCGTATATTGATTTCGTCCCTGGCTTGGTAGCCCCCAGAGTAGGTGTGTTAGACCGAACTGGGTAAACATATCGCTGTGTTATTTACTTTCTGCACTGTTATTGTTAATTGTTATCTTGTTCATTGTGTTGGATATCAGTGTCCCAACATCCGTATAGGACATCTGATATCTGTGCCAGAATTTCAGGACCGATAACAACAAAATTCATATATATCTTCTTTTCAAAGCAAAACAACTTCAAGATATAACTATTCAACTTTGATTCACTTAACATTTTTGTTCAACTAAAACAACTTCAAAACAACATAATACTTAATAAATTCAACTTAAAAATTCAGCAACATAGAACATATTCAACAATAAATAGCAAGCGTCCATCCCCCCGAGTGTTACGTATCAGAGCAAGACCCTTTTGACTTGCCATAGAGCAACAAAAGACTTTATAAAGTTACTTCGAACTTCCACTGCAAATCTTGAGTACCTGTCCATTTCCCATGTTAGGGGAAATATCAGCAGAAGGGGTGAGATATCTAACAATATAATAAGATGTATGATAAATAATATATTAGGATTTAAATCATACTAAATTACCACTTTACAGCTTATCACAACAATTAGCACAACCAGTCATCAGCATAATATCACAACAAAGTCATCAACTTAATATCACGACAATTTAACCAACTTAATATAACAACTTTCAAACCACAATTATAACAACAAAACTCTCAACAGGTTATAACAACATTTTCGTAACTTTCAAACATTACTTGTCACAACAAGTCAACAATATAATAACAACGAATATATCAGCACAACACTGGAATATGCAGCTTAGAATGTGACTCATACAATGCACATGCATGTGGTACCATTGGAGCAGAACTCCCAACTTAAAAACTGCCAATTAATAGAGGCATCAAATAAGGCATAAGCCTTCAACTTTCAACTTTTTGTCAATCCAGGCCAACTTAATAATTTTACCAATCCAGGCCAACATAATATGCTATGCTATGTATGCGACAACAACTACAACATCAACTTATTCAACGATAACACAACAACCACACAACTGCAACTTAACAACAAGTTCAACTTTGGCCATCGGCCTACAACTTAACAGCAACAACAAATCAACATTGGCCATCGGCCTACAACTTAACAGCAACCACAAATCAACATTGGCTATCGGCCTACAACTTGGTATCAACATCTCAACAACGAAATAAAGACTACATTTCAACAGCAACTCAACAATAACAACGCAACAACCACAATTCGACGGCAACTTAACAACAATACAACACATCAACAACAACTTGTCAACAACGACATGTTAACAACAATAATTCAACATCAACAAAAATATACAACTTATCAACAACGACATGTTAACAATAATAATTCAACATCACCAAAAATATACAACTTATCAACAACGACATGTTAACAACCATAATTCAACATCAACAAAATATACGACAACGATGCGTAATTGTTTCGGACAATTCTACTAAAACCGGTTAATTAACTATCGGCTACAAGTACTAATATTTTCTACTCGGTACCAACCATCTTATACCACAAATGCTTCTTGAATTTATTCGGACCAGAATTCCAAAACCGATTAATTATTCTTCTACTAAAATTACCAAAGCTTCTACTCTGCTTTAATTTTATTGAGACTATTCTGGTACTGTTATTTTGCACGTTCTGCTATATTACTATGAATACTGCTAGCTTATCCTCCTACTAATTCATCACTGTTACAGCTGCTCATGCGTTACTGTCATTTTTTGTTTTGTTCACTGAAGCTAACAAGGGCTACGTGTTAATTCACTAATTCAATTTCCAATTAATTTGCTGGTACTAAACATATTAATTTTCTGCTACATAATAATTTTCTGCTAAGCATAATTATTTTCCGCTACACATAATAATGTTCTACTACATATATTGATTTTCTACTAAACATATTAATTTTTATCTCTTACTATTTCTGCCAAAAACCCACACAACATATGTTATAATATACCAAAAACACACACACAGAAAAAATACACACTCACCCAGACAAGGTGGCTTGCGCCACTATTTCCTTCAAGTAAAGGTGGCTTGCGCCACCATTTACTCACCTTCCCTAAGGTGGCTTGCGCCACCATTCCTAAGAGAACCAAGGTGGCTTGCGCCACCATCAAGCATGCTCCAGGTGGCTTGCGCCACCCTTTCCCTCGCACATGGGGTGGGTTGCGCCATCCTCTCATTTATTTATTTATTTATTTTATCTTTTTTAAAAACAACCTTACATTACTTACATCATCATGTTCCGTCCCAAATTCTTTCCACTGCACAACCCTCTCCCAAAACAGTTCCAAATTCAATCATTCCAATACAACAGAAACACAATAAAATTACACCTTACAGTAACACAAGCCAATTTTCCTACAACCGATTCATCAACAGCAACCGCATTACAATATTCACGACACCATTATAACACAGACAGCGGAAATCCTACGAACCCAACCCCACATACGATTTATCATAAACCCGGTTAAAGAGTTAGAACCCCACCCTTACCTTGGATTGGAGGCCGCTCTAACCCACTGGTTGAATCCTTGTTCACCATAGCTTCAAACATGTGCTCTGCAACTTCTCCTCATACGGCATCTTTGTTTTCTTTTCCTTTTTCCTTCGTAACTGCCTATTTCTTTTCTCCACACAAACCCTTATTTCACTAATTCATAATAATAATAATAATAATAATAATAATAGTATTATTTAATCTATTGGGCCTAATTCTTACACCTCCATTATTACTTCATACCACCATTTAAAATAAGCCCACATAAATAATAATATTATTTCTAATATTATTTCTCCGATTAAACCGACTAATTACTCGACTATCCACTGAACACTCAAACAACATAATAATCCAATTTCTCCTCTTAGAATAATACCGACAAATTCCAATAATTAAATCCTTAATTAATTTAATTAAATAATTAATTAAATTCGGGCGTTACAACTCTCCCCCACTTAGGATATTTTCGTCCTCGAAAATCCATCCAACACACCATTCTCAACTTCGCTTCCAACTCTCTGATCCGCAGTTGCGTTTGGCAACACTCCGACTACTACTTTCCGACACAGTAATAACTCACCATGATTTAACTCCGATACACGCCTACTAATCATTCAACACCTTCGCGACTTATTCGCTAATAACATATCAACCGCTTCAAGAATATCTTGACATATCAACATTTAGAGTAGTAACAACCATACTTACTCATACTTGGATATACAACTTCACATCATCATCTTAACAACATTCTCAACACTACAACTCATACCCGACTCCAATCCCATAATGTACAAGTCAATTATCAACAAAACACCCACATCTCTACTCATATCGTCGCATCATTCTTATAGTGACATCGACATAGCCAACATAATCCACTTCGTCATATTATGAAATATTACTCCTTACTTACAGTAACCAACAACAACATCATGACGACGAGAACAAAATTATAACGTCAACTTAACAGCTTAATTCACGAATATACGCACAACTCCCCATCAGCCAACAACCATAATAACATTATTATAAAATCAGCGAAATTTACGAGAAACACATTATTCTGGCACGCCATCCATTATATCAACAATCCACCAAATCTAACATGTAGATCAAGACACATAATTCACTTAGGCTTCTAATATTTAGTCCTTCACTTCTAACGAGTCGCACAAGCATTAAAACTACACCACTTCACGCTTCAGCTGCGCAACTCTGATCATCCATCTCAAGTCATCGTCCTCACTAAAATTTTTGTCAACTATATGGTTTACAACTTCAATCTAGTTTCGGACTTTCTTTAACATCCACCATAAAATCACTATTCACTTGATATTCTTAATCTCTCACATTGCGACGTTAACTCGCATATAAACCCGCTACTCCAACTTGTTCAATACGTCTTAACTCTTTCCTAGCCACTCCTCTATTAATCCACACCAACTGGTGAGCGACTATCCTCACGATGTAACATCAATCAATTTACACACTATTAAGATAGCAAGACAAGTCTATACCATCCAACACGATCTCATCTACTATCAACAAGAGATTAAGGGTGATCAGTTCCTCAATTTGTCAATTGATAGCCGACAACCATAATGGAGTATAAACCATCATTGTAAAACTATAATAGTGATCCTTTAGAACTTGTACTCAAGTCACATAAAACACCATAATCCAATAACTTTCGGTGAGGTTTACCAACACTCCCACAATTTCCTTCTCATTCGATCTTGTCGATAAGACACCAACGCTCAACATATTACGCGGTCCACAATACACTCACTTAGCCTCACACGAAGGTTCCAACTCAAGAATTACTACTATGCTAGTACATTACACGTCGTCTCGTTCCAATTGAATTCTCACCATGCTGTTCCTCACCGTTTTGGTGATAGAACCTCTCCAATTCTTCTTTTACACATGCCACTACCTTGGCATCATAAACACGACTCTAATTCCTCTTAAAAGCATCTTCCTTAAAAAGGACATCTTCATTCTAATCGTTGTTAATCATCATAAGCTGCATCTATATGAGCTTCGCCAATACTTTCACATCCTTTTTAATGTCGAACATCTCATTTCTCCACTTATTTGCCAACAACATATTACGCTTGACCTTGTCTCAAACAACTGCGATAACAACCATTTATGCCTAAAAGCCTCTAGTTCCGTAACCTACTTTAGAGTCCCTCTATATAGGAATGCATCTACCGTATTTGAAAACACTTTCATAGGATAGAATATATTTTTATCTCCCCATAGGTTCAAACGAAACATCAATCCGATACTCGGAACACAAGATATGAATTTCCAAAGTTATCCGAAAATGCGAACACCGACGTCATGCAACGACATACTTATACACGCCTTATGATAACATCAGAACAAAATTTCTTCGTACCAGTACCAACACTTATCATCCTTGAAATTGTACTCCTCTTCTCGCATTTTCGACTCTGACTCTCGATTCCAACCATTCCAACAATTTCAACAGCTCTTACAATCATCACAAGAATCCCACGACAAGGTCTACAACAATCTGTCATTCTATCACCGTTCAAACTTCGACATCTTAGGCAAGGCTACTCAAACCGACAACTTCACAGTCCATCTAAATTCCATCTTCTAAAAATCCTCCTTGTTACTTGACAATCTCCTTCAGAACATTAGGAATTCACATTCTACTTGTATACCAACAACCGCTACCTTACTCCTCATCCTTCGAGAAGTAAGCATCAACAACGTCTGATCATCCTCTTCTAAGACGTTCCAACTTTATTGACAGACAAAATCATGAATCCATGTCACCTTCGGATTCGGAAAATAGCAAAACTTCTGCAATACTTGCACTGTCGCCAACAGCAGCATACTGAACCAACATCTCACCACCAAGACATATTCGAGAAGCAAAGCTTCTCCCCCACTTATCTTCAACCCAACTCCTGCATACAATCAATTAGAAAAGCAAACAGGTACCGACAGTGTTTCACACACTTGTCGCATACTAAGGGACCAACAACATTTAGACAACATTGGCCGGACAAACCGACCCGCTCTGATACCACTAATGTAACACCCCATTTCTACCCGACGGATAAACGTAAAATCAGAGTTATAAAATTTCAACAAACAATAGGATGCTACACTTTCATCTTAAAAACAACTTTGATTAATTTCATATGAACAGATACATAACACTTTGATCGGATGGACCGATAACAACAAAATTCATATATATCTTCTTTTCAAAGCAAAACAACTTCAAGATATAACTATTCAACTTTGATTCACTTAACATTTTTGTTCGACTAAAACAACTTCAAAACAACATAATACTTAATAAATTCAACTTAAAAATTCAGCAACATAAAACATATTCAACAATAAACAGCAAGCGTCCATCCCCCCGAGTGTTACGTATTAGAGCAAAACCCTTTTGACTTGCCATAGAGCAACAAAAGACTTCATAAAGTTACTTCGAACTTCCACTGCAAATCTTGAGTACCTGCCCGTTTCCCATGGTAGGGGAAATATCATCAGAAGGGGTGATATATCTAACAATATAATAAGATGTATGATAAATAATATGTTAGGATTTAAATCATACTAAATTACCACTTTACAGCTTATCACAACAATTAGCACAACCAGTCATCAGCATAATATCACAACAAAGTCATCAACTTAATATCACGGCAATTTAACCAACTTAATATAACAACTTTCAAACCATAATTATAACAACAAAACTCTCAACAGGTTATAACAACATTTTCGTAACTTTCAAACATTACCTATCACAACAAGTCAACAACATAATAACAATGAATATATCAGCACAACACTGGAATATGCAGTTTAGAATGTGACTCATACAATGCACATGCATGTGGTACCATTGGAGCAGAACTCCCAAATTAAAAACTGCCAATTAATAGAGGCATCAAACAAGGCATAAGCCTTCAACTTTCATATTTTTGCCAATCCAGGACAACTTAATAATTTTGCCAATCCAGGCCAACTTAATATGCTATGCTATGCATGCGACAACAACTACAACATCAACTTATTCAACAATAACACAACAACCACACAACTGCAACTTAACAACAAGTTCAACTTTGGCCATCGGCCTATAACTTAACAGCAACAACAAATCAACATTGGCCATCGGCCTACAACTTAACAGCAACCATAAATCAACATTGGCCATCAGCCTACAACTTGGTATCAACATCTCAACAACGACATAAAGACTACATTTCAACAGCAACTCAACCATAACAACGTAACAACCACAATTCGACGACAACTTAACAACAATACAACACATCAACAACAACTTGTCAACAACGACATTGTAACAACAATAATTCAACATCAACAAAAATATACAACTTATCAACAACGACATGTTAACAACAATAATTCAACATCACCAAAAATATACAACTTATCAACAACGACATGTTAACAACAATAATTCAACATCAACAAAATATACGACAACGATCCGTAATTGTTCCGGACAATTCTACTAAAACCGGTTAATTAAATATCGGCTACAAGTACTAATATTTTCTACTCGGTACCAACCATCTTATACCACAAATGCTTCTTGAATTTATTCAGACCAGAATTCCAAAACCGATTAATTATTCTTCTACCAAAATTACCAAAGCTTCTACTCTGCTTTAATTTTATTGAGACTATTCTGGTACTGTTATTTTGCATGTTCTGCTATATTACTATGAATACTGCTAGCTTATCCTCCTACTAATTCATCACTGTTACAGCTGCTCATGCGTTACTGTCATTTTTTGTTTTGTTCACTGAAGCTAACAAGGGCTACGTGTTAATTCACTAATTCAATTTCCAATTAATTTGCTGGTACTAAACATATTAATTTTCTGCTAAGCATAATTATTTCCTGCTACACATAATAATGTTCTGCTACATATATTGATTTTCTACTAAACATATTAATTTTTATCTCTTACTATTTCTGCCAAATACCCACACAACATATGTTATAATATACCAAAAACACACACACAGAAAAAATACACACTCACCGAGACAAGGTGGCTTGCGCCACTATTTCCTTCAAGTAAAGGTGGCTTGCGCCACCATTTACTCACCTTCCCTAAGGTGGCTTGCGCCACCATTCCTAAGAGAACCAAGGTGGCTTGCGCCACCATCAAGCATGCTCCAGGTGGCTTGCGCCACCCTTTCCCTCACACATGGGGTGGCTTGCGCCATCCTCTCATTTATTTATTTATTTATTTTATCTTTTTTAAAAACAACCTTACATTACTTACATCATCATGTTCCGTCCCAAATTCTTTCCACTGCCAACCCTCTCCCAAAACAGTTCCAAATTCAATCATTCCAATACAACAGAAACACAATAAAATTACACCTTACAGTAACACAAGCCAATTTTCCTTCAACCGATTCATCAACAGCAACCGCATTACAATATTCACGACACCATTACAACACTGACAGCGGAAATCCTACGAACCCAACCCCACATAGGATTTATCATAAACCCGGTTATAGAGTTAGAACCCCACCCTTACCTTGGATTGGAGGCCGCTCTAACCCACCGGTTGAATCCTTGTTCACCATAGCTTCAAACATGTGCTCTGTAACTTCTCCTCATACGGCATCTTTGTTTTCTTTTCCCTTTTCCTTCGTAACTGCCTATTTCTTTTCTCCACACAAACCCTTATTTCACTAATTCATAATAATAATAATAATAATAATAGTATTATTTAATCTATTGGGCCTAATTCTTACACCTCCATTATTACTTCATACCACCATTTAAAATAAGCCCACATAAATAATAATATTATTTCTAATATTATTTCTCCGATTAAACCGACTAATTACTCGACTATCCACTGAACACTCAAACAACATAATAATCCAATTTCTCCTCTTAGAATAATACCGACAAATTCCAATAATTAAATCCTTAATTAATTTAATTAAATAATTAATTAAATTCGGGCGTTACACATGGGCCCTGAGACTCAGGCCCAAGGGTTTCAAAAAGAGAATTGAGGGTGTGATGAGTGATTCTGGTGGTGGAAAGAGGAGATCCGGTGTTGGGCTTGAGGACTGAGGCCCAAATAACTCGTGACAGGATCAGAGGGGGGTGTGGAGTGAAACGGAGGTGCAAAAATTTCATGCATTGGGCTTTGAGTTAGTGGCCCAAGGACCTCCCAATAAGCAGCGAAAGGGGGTGTGTTATTGAACTGAGGTTGTGAACAGAAGAAAAAATCAAATGGGCCTTGAATGCAACCCGGTCCGGTATTGAAACAGATAGTTCTCTATTAACCAAAACCCTAAGTCCCTCCATGAGCAACTCTCAGTCTCTCATCTCCTCCGTTCGCCGTCCTTTTCAATTTCTTCCCCGGCTACAAAATTCCATCCTCGCCTACGCTACCTCATCGTTTCAACACTCTGCTCGCCTCCTCCTTCTACACCTTATCTTCTTCTCTGCAGCAACACTCACGTGGCCGTGATGAAACTTTCTCCTCCGACCTCAGTTTCATCTTTCTCCAACTTCGCCGACATTCTCAACACACCGCCTCCGTCTTCATCATCAAGTCGCAAAGCCTCCTCGATCTATACAAGTCGCAAATCTCACAATAACCTCCGCGATCTCTCACTCTCTCACAACAGAAAATGTTCATCTCTCTCTCAAACTAAGTTGCAAAATTACACAAGTCGTCGCAAATCAAACGATGCATATAGAGAAGCAAAATACACTCTAATCAAAGAACAATCATGTCATGAAGTCGAAGTTTGAATTGAGAACGACTTACCTACCGGAGCAGTTCCGGTGACTCTTCAAAATTGATGAAAACAAAGAGAAAACCAGAGATACTTTCCAGGTATGCGCATTTTACATTCTTGCTTCCGTCTTTGAATTCTGAGATGCTCTTCGATCTATCTCGACTTCCGATCCGTTGCTGCTTCTTACGATTCCGTTTCTATTGTTGACGATTGTTCTTTATGCGTATTCTAATCTCTGCTCAATCTTCTTCTTCTACTTCACACTGCTGCTTGCGATTCTTGCAGCATTGTTGTTGTTTGAACGTGCTTGTTGAATCATTTTTGTAGAACTTTCGATGTCGCCGTTGATTCTGCGTGAGTTCTTGCGGTTGAATTTTGCTGCAGTTATTGTGTTGCTTGAGGTGATGAGTTCTTGAATTGTGTTTGAACTTTGAGCTCTGAATTTGCTGATGATGTTGATTTGTGGTTTTAACAAATGGTGAAAATGAAGTTTTCAATTCTATTGCAGTTTTTAACTGGTTTTTTCGATTGGAAGAGTGAGGTGAGGTTGATTGAATTTGGAGGTTGTATGAGGAATGAAGATGATTGTTGCGGTTTCTGGTTTGAAGATTATTGATGAGTTTTTTATGAATTTGCAGGTTGGATGAAAATGTGTATGGAAGAGTGAAGGTTGGTGAATTCGTATGAAGTTCTTGAAGTTGCAGTGAATTGGAGAAAAATGAAGAAGAAGAAGAAAATTGGAGAGTGGCGAAGGTGAATTCAAGAATGAAGTGGAATTTTTCATCCCCCGAAAACTGTTACAGCACTGTTCTTATATAGAAACTCTGGAGGGCAAAATAGGCTTTTCGATTCCAAATTCTGTTAGGATATTTTGGTATTTTCATCTGGAATTCCATTGAGAGAAAATTTGTTGCTATCATGCATTTGCACCTGCGTTTTGTAATTGTTTTCTGCTTTGTAAACCTATATGTGAAGTTCTATTGCACCCTTTTTCTCAATTTGCTTTTGTCGTTTTGCACACTCGTATTATGCGTTGCCGCTGCAGGTTATAAGATTGTTATAATGTATGCAGTGTGGGCCCTTCACGATTTTGAAAAGGAGTATTGTGTGTGTTGAAAAGTCACATGGAGTATATAGTGGGCAATGTATGTTTAAATGAGTATTTGGTTTGAATTAAAAAGAGTTTAAAATGGATGTTGAATTTGGATATGAAGTGTAATGGATAAAATGAATTTGGTTGTTGGAAAATATGGATATGGATTTGAGAAGTGGATAAATGGATTTAAATGGTTTTAAAATGAAATGCGATTATGAGATGAAATGGATATTAAAAATGATGTGGATAAATTGGTTTAGAAAAATGGATATTAAAATGAAATGGATAAATTGGTTTAGAAAAAGGGATGTTAAAATGAAATGGATATGGACCAAAAAAGTGGTTTTGGATATATGGACTCTTGCAATGGATTAATCAAAGAAAATGGTTTAAGAAAAGGTTATGAAAAAAATGGATTTACAAAATGGATATTGCATATCGACTTTGGAATTAATGAAAAATGGCATTAAACGAATATGGGTTGGAAAGTGATTTAAAACGAATATCAAAATGGTTACGGGTTAGAAAAAAGGAGTTGTGTCTCGTATTCCAAGCAAGTCACATGATCACATTCAATCCACATCCAACTTCAGATCCAAAGTGACTAGGAAAACCTCAGATCAGGAATATTACAACGAGGTGAATTCAACCTCTTGCTCCAACTTAACCGGGAATAGAAACTGAATGAATCCCTTATGAATAAGGCCAAGAAAATCCTTTGATCCCATGTCTTAGAAGACCAATGCAATGATATGATTATGAGTTATGCCTAATGATGCAAATGAAAAGGGAACATAAACCAATTATTGAGAAAAATAAGAGGGCAAATTTTGGGGTATTACACTTATACAATACCTGAGGCCCAAATCATTTTTGGTTAAAAAAAAGGGTTGGGTCTTACACTCTATTAGAGGCCCAAAGAAATTTAACGAAAAGAAATGGGGCTTATAACACGAGGGTAGGCCCAGATGATTTGATTTTGAACTGGCGATCGCGCCGATACTTTTCTTTTAACGCATATGGACTTATACAATATCTGAGGCCCAAAAATTGTTTTGGTTAAAAGGGGATTGGGTCTTACACCATATTAGAGGCCCAAATATGGGTCTTATAGCTCAAGGAGAAGCCCAAGGATTTTTGTTAAAAAGGCGACGATCGTGCCGAACTTTTTTTGACGGTATTGCGAGTTATACAATACACTGAGGGCCAAAAAGGTTTTATTTACTAAAAGGTTGGGTCTTACAATCTATTAGAGGCCCAATGAGTTTTGAAAGTGATTAATGAGGGTTGAATTAATCAAAAACCCTAATTTTGTTTAAAAAGGAATTAGTTTTTTTTAATTAATAAAAAGGATTGAAAACATGTGAAAAATGAGTGGTGATCTTGGATCAATGCTTCAAAAATCATGTTTGTATCCAGAAAATGATTGGAAACCAATTAAATTTGGGAAATCAAGAAGGAAAAAATATTTCAATTGTTAAAAACAAATAAAACATTATTTCTTTGCAAAAATATCAAATATATGAAATAAATAACATTTTTTGGAATTTTTGGCAAAATAAAATATTTTAACATTTTTGTGAATTATTAAAAAAAGAATAAACTCAAAATCATTAAAATTCAGAGAGAAATTAATTTTTGAATCAATTAAATAAAATCATAAAATTCAAATATTTGAATTTTCAAAAAAGGCGCCAAGAACATGCCAAGAACACGCGCGTGTTTTGAGTTTGGCTGATTTGCGTTTTCTATCCAATCTCCCTGAATACTTGATGAGATCACACAATCCACATATCAATCTGCTCGTTTTCACCTCACGATCATATCTATGGTTTTTAATTTCATTTATTTTAAGCATGGAATAAGAAATCAAGACAAAACCTCAAGAACCCTAAAATTTGCATGAAGGCTGAGAATTTTGATACACGATTCAAACAAAGCAATTAATTGAGGGGAAACATTCTATGCATGATTATGAACATTTGGCAAAAGTATTGTGTGAGGAAATATGCATAGATTAAGAGATGACCAAGTTTAGGCTTACTTAAAGGTCGTGACAGCAAGAGCAATGTGATTTTTGAGTTGGAGGTGTTATAGATGTGTTGTGATGATCTGGACAGCTTCCCTACACCATATGGAGTGTGTTTGAATGCTTGGACTTGATTGGAAATGGCTGGATCACTTCATGGCATCTCAACTGCAACTTGATTAAAAACTTGAGCAACTGGCTGGTGATTCTGAGAAATCAGTGTTACAGTTGTTGTTTAAGTGCTTGGATCACTTCTATATGATGTTTATGAGGTGTGTGTGTGTGATTGGTTTGGTTGGAATTGCTCTCAAACTCAAAACCCGATAGTAACTTGATTTAGAAGGCAATTTTGGAAGTGAGAAGGAGATTTTAAGGAAAGCATCTGTTTGATGGCTTTGGTGTACTTAAACTGAGCACAAATGAGCTCTATTTATAGTAGTGCAAGTTTGTTTTTCGAGCAATAGTGAATGGCAACTGCAACAGAGGTTTGGCCAATGGTTGCACTTTGGAATCTCAAGTCTCCTCTAGCCATTGACTAGAAGTTAGAGCACATGCCTTTGGTTCCCTAGTTCAGAGATCATCCTTGACTCATTTAGTTGGAAAAGACTCAGTTCATGCCATCTTGGTGCATCCATTGAATGCCCCAAAACAAAATTGGAGTCTTGTCCCATCTTTAGGCATTTTTAGGTTTGGCATGCTATTTTTAGTTCCAAAGACTTGGGAGGCTTATGGATCAGTGTCTGTCCCTCCTTGGTCCCTCCCTGAGGTATTCAGATGGATAAACTTGTTTATCATTTGAACAAATTGCTCAAATCGAGCAAAATGGACAAATCTGCCTAGCCATGACAGTTTGCAGCAAGGCACATTGCCATTGTCATATCTCATGGCTTAAGTGGAGTTTCATGGGGTTCTTCGCCATTTTGGAAAGCTCTCATATGATACAACATATGTGTGATCATAGTTTGTCTTGACACTTTTTTGATCCAAGTGAAAAATGTTCTTACATTTTGGAAAAAGTGAAACAGATTCTGACTTAGTGAAAATTTCACTAAGTGTTGGAAAAAAGTGACATTTTCACTTTTTGTGATTTTGGTCATTCCATAACTTAAAATCCATGGAGAATTGGAATGAGGTGTAGTTGCCACTTTTAAAGTATGCCATGAGAGCTACAAATCCATCTTTGGATCAGCCAAAATGGTTGCTTGGATCTCAAGTTACGATCCTTGGAAGTTGGTACCCTAGCCATTTTGTTCCATAACTTAGAAAATTTCAAAGTTTTTATGGTTACCCCTTCTACAAGTTATCCCACTTTTCTTGATTTTTCTTGATGAATGTTGATTCAAATCACACGTTAACATCATTTTAGCGTTAGGGAACCATAATTGATCAAAAAATCAAAAAGTCAAACTTTGACTTTGGGCACAGTCGACTTTTTATCAGATGAATTCCAAACTGTGCGGTCCTCTATGAAATCAAGTCCTTGACCTAAATCAAACTTGATGGATTGATTTCATAGGTGTTATAGGGTGTATTGAATCATGTCCCAAGGTTTGGGAGCATGTCTTGGTCAAAAGTCAAAGGTACAATTGACTTTTTCCTCAAAACCCTAATTGTGGTTCTGATGAACTTGAAACTTGGGGATCAAGCTTCTTGGATCAATCCATTGTTGCAAAAGGGTCAATGTGGTGTATTAGAGACCCTTAAATCATGTCTTGAGGTCTTGGCTCATGCTTTGTCCCAAAAGTCAACTTAGGGGTGAATTAGGTCAAGAAACCCTAATTCCTGATTTTTGGTGAATGCTTCCCCTGAGGTTAAATTGACTTGATGATTGGGTTCATGAGGTCCCGTAGAGTATATTATGTTATGTTTTGAAGCATTGGCTCATGCCCAGAGGAAAATTTCCATCTGGAGGCCCTAGTCGACCAAAACTCTAATTTGGTGACACTGGCAATTTTGAGGCTTAATCCACCTGGAAGGTTGTAGCCTTGTGCTTAATCCTTGATGTGGGAGTCCTTTTGATCCTTTGTGGATGTTTGAGAGGTTAGACAAATTGAAGATCATGTCATTTCTTGATTGGTCCTTTGTCTAAGGCTTAGAGAGGGCTTGAAACCCTAATTATTGTTTGTAGTGAATGCTCACCCATCTTTGGGGAGACTGATGAGGGATGATGGTTTACCCATATTGTGATGATAATTTTCCCAATGATGGGAAATATTAGTGGTCAAAATTTGGGGTATGACAGATGCCCCTATTTAATCTTCTTGGACCCGAAGGTGTGATTAGCGAAGGTATTCAGGCATTCGGGCATTCGGGGTGCAAGAGGATTAAATATCGGAATACCCAAAATTTTGATGGTGGTTAGGAATGGCAGTTCACACATCCTTCTTCTTTTGCTAAGCACTGAGGCTTAGAAAAAGTAAACTTCCCCTCGATCCTGGTTTCCTACCAAGGAACTGGTCTCAGTTTCTGATATAAACTTCCCCTCGATCCTGGTTTCCTACCAAGGAACTGGCCTCAGTTTCTGAAATAAACTTCCCCTCGATTCTGGTTTCCTACCAAGGAACTGGTCTAAGTTTCTTTTGTCAATAAACTTTCTTGACAAGGGACGCTATTCATAACGATTTTCCTCAAACTTCTCGTCGAATTTTCCTGGGAAGATGTCATTTGAAGGGAAAAACTTTTGATGTCAGACTTGCTGGGGAACCCATTCGTATGAGTTGTAGAGGTGTAAAAACTTCTCTGTTGGAGATGCCATTCGTCGACTCTACTGGGGAAAACGAGTCTCTTGAGAGACTGTTTCTTGCTTGGGGATATTACGTCATACTTTTCTCAGAGATCTTCTCGGAGAAATGTCATACAATGTATCCTAATTTTGAGGTGTTGATGACTTCAGTGACATGGATTTTCTGGAGAGAAGAACCACTGTGTTGCTAAGAGTCTGTAGTTGCGAGGCTCTCTCTGGGGATTTTCCTTAATCCGGGAAAGCGCAGATATCATCTTCAATGGTGAAGAGTGACGTTTGTCGATGGTCTTCTTGTTTTTCAGAGGTTCAAGTTATCAAAGTGGTCGAGGGCCAACTCCAATCGAGAAATAAAGTGGAGGAGAGAGATAATTCAGACGCAACATTTCTTGACGAGGAAAGAACTGACAACTCGATTTAGAGGACTTCTATCACTAAGGGATAAGATCGACTAGAGTGATAGTGATGCAATATGAATATGAATGTGAATCAATAATGCATGATGTATGTAGGTTTATGCTGACAAACTTGATGCGACATACAGACTAGTAGATGAACACGACTGGATGAAAAGTATCACTCGTTCACGATAGCAATTCTGCCTTGCTTAGGAGAGGTAGTCCCTGCGGGGAACAACCGTTGGTCAGGCTTAGGAGGTAAGAACTCTGCCGGGGGGTGTTAGACGGAACATTCGCATTTGACACAGCTGATCCTTCATTTAGGCGTGCTGGTTTAGAAGGAGTACTTTGATTCTGCACTTTGAAGCTCGATTACTTCTGGAGAAGCGACCAATGTTCTTTCGATGTTCAACAGTCAAAAGAAATTGCCATCTTTATTTTAAAGCAGAAAAAAATTTTCACAAGTAAATTCATTTTTGTTTATTTCAAGAATCGTTAATCATGATAGAAAATGTCGTTGTGTAAAGTTAAAATAAATAAGAATTGCAAACAAAAGCACAAGGGCTCAAATTTTATTGATAGGATGGAAATCAGCCAAACGCGTGATTCCACAGAGTATTTACAAAGTTTAGAAAATGGTAATTTAAGGGAAAAGGGCTACATTGAAACATAATGACCGTTATCCTTCTACCAACTTTGAATTCTGGACATCCTGAGCTTCTGTCAAAGATGACCTTAACTGGAGTTTTCTGATGGATGGCAGGACTGCTACTAGGGGATTTGCCCCTGTTACACGTAGTTACTTGCCATTAATCCCTAACTTTTGCCTGGATTGTACTTTGAGATTTCCAATCCATCGGGATGATTTTTTTTTTGCTTGTGTCTCTAATTTTTGCGTGGACCGCCCTTTGGGGTTTTCAATTCACCGAGACATTTTTTTTCTTTTTTTTAGTATTTAGGCGAAGTATTTCTTGACTACATCAACATTTATGGGGTAGGCAAATTCTTCTCCATCCATGGTTGCAAGTCTCAAGGCACCGCCTGAGAAAGCTTTCTTGACCACATAGGGGCCGTCATAATTCAGAGTCCATTTGCCCCGAGAATTAGTGAGAAATGATTGTATCTTCTTGAGAACGAGGTCTCCTTTCCTAAAGATGCGAGGTCAGACCTTTTTGTCAAACGTCTTCTTCATTCTTTGATGATACAACTGACCATGGTATAGTGCCGTTATTCATTTCTCTTCGATCAGATTCAGTTCGTCGTGTCAAATTTGACACCATTCAGCTTCTGTTAGCTTAGCTTCCATCAGTACCCTGATTGATGGGATCTCTACCTCTACGGGGAGCACTGCTTCCATGCCATATACTAGAGAGAAGGGGGTTGACCCTGTTGAAGTGCGGACAAATGTGTCATAACCCTGAAGAACAAAGGGTAGCATCTCATGCCAGTCTTTGTAGGTTACAACCATCTTTTGAACAATCTTCTTGATGTTCTTGTTAGCCGCTTCTACTGCTCCGTTGATCTTGGGTCGGTAGGGAGATGAGTTATGGTGTTCGATATTGAACTCAGTGCACAAATCCTTCATCATGTTATTGTTCAAGTTGGATCCATTATCCGTAATGATATGGCTTGGAACACCATAACGGCAGATGATATTATTTTTGATAAATCGGACAACCACTTGTCGGGTTACATTGGCGTACGATGCTGCTTCGAGCCACTTGGTGAAGTAATCAATGGCTACTAGGATGAACCGATGTCCATTTGAAGCTTTGGGTTCAATCATGCCAATCATGTCGATTCCCCAAATAGAAAAAGGCCATAGGGAAGAAAGAACTTTGAGATGTGTTGGCGGTACATGGATTTTGTCGGAGTATATCTGACACTTGTGACACTTCCTCATGTACTTGTAGCAATCGGATTCCATGGTCAGCCAATAGTAACCTGCTCTCAGAATTTTTCTCGCCATTGTGTGTCCGTTGGCATGTGTGCCAAAGGCTCCTTCGTGGATTTCTTTTATCAGCATGTCTGCTTCTGGCCTGTCTACGCATCGGAGCAAGACCATGTCGAAATTTCTCTTATACAGTGTATCGCCGCTCAGAAAGAAACTGCCAACCAGCCTTCTGAGGGTCTTTCTGTTTTTCCTTAGTGCCCCAAGTGGGTACTCTCATTTCTGGAGGAAGCATTTGATATCGTGATATCAAGGTTTGTCGTCTATGACTGCTTCAATCGTGAAGATATAAGCGGGCCTCTCTAGGCGCATTATGTCAATCTTAGGTATGTCATTCCAATGACCTACACTAATCATGGAAGAGAGAGTGGCTAATGCATCAACCATGTGATTCTCTTCACGAGGGATATGATGAAACTCGATTCTGTTGAAGAATGGTAACAACCTTCTTGCATAATCTTTGTAAGGAATCAGTCCTGATTGGTATGTGTTCCAATCTCCTTTGATTTGATTGATAACCAGGGTTGAGTCGCCATATACATCCAAGTTCTTGATCCTTAAGTCTATCGCTTCTTCGAGACCCATGATACAAGCTTTGTATTCGTCCTCGTTGTTCGTACACTTGAATGTCAGTCTGGTAGTGAAAGGAATGTGGGTACCCTGAGGTTTTATGATGATTGCCCCAATTCTATTTCCGTAATGATTGACAGCTCCATCAAAGATTAGTCCCCATTGGGAACCTGGTTTTGGCCCTTCACCGGGTAGCGGTTCATCGCAATCTTTCATTTTTAAATACATGACATCTTCGTCTGGGAAGTCAAACCTGATTAATTCCTGATCGTCAATCAGTTGATGAGCCAAATGATCGACTAAAATACTCCCTTTAATGGCTTTTTGAGCTGTGGTATTCGATGTCGTATTCTGATAACAACATTTGCCAACGGGAAATTCTTCCCATGAGATCAAGCTTTTCAAAGACATACTTGATTGGATCCATTTTTGAGATTAACCAAGTAGTGTGACGAATCATATACTAGCGAAGACGTTTGGCTGCTGAAGCCAAAGCGCAGCAAGTTTTCTCAAGCATAGTGTACCGAGTTTCACACTCAGTGAATTTCTTACTTAAATAGTAGATGGCTGACTCTTTTCTTTTTGTTTTGTCCTGTTGACCAAGCACACAACCCATAGAGTCTTCCAAGACTGTTAAGTATATGATCAGTGGCCTTTCTTCCACTGGAGGTGATAGAATCAGTGAGTTCAACAGGTATTCCTTAATACTGTCGAAGGCGGTTTGGCAATCTTTTTGTTAGTTTCTTAGATTGGCTAGAATTTTGGTAAAACAAAGTATATTCAATGTTGATGTCAAGGTGCTGATGTTGTAACATTGAGTCTTAACACTGGGCTGTGTTAAGTATTTAAATTGCTAAAGTTAGATGTCTGATGTCACATGGCGATGTTGTGACATTAGATCTGCAGAATTAATAACATCAGGTTGTGATGTTGTTAGGGTTTGCGTGTTAGCTGGAATTGTGGAGAGCAAGCTGTCTCATTGGATGCGAATATCTTGGGATAAATATTTCCTGCTGCATAGGAGATCTGGTGCAAATTTGTAGGAGATTTAAAAGGTTGAAGATTTGAAAATATTTTAGGAGAAAATCTGTTTTGAATATTCGGTTTTAAATAACAAATCAAGTCAGATATTGTAGTAGTCCAAGCCCAATTCAGATTTCTATTTAAAAGCGTACAAGACCAAAGGAAAAGGTACAGAAATACAGAGAGAAGATCAAGAGCATAGGCTGAGTGTCTTGAGTATTTTGTACGAGTTTTATATACATAATTCTAGGTTGAATTGCTGAGTCGTTTTCTGTCCTCTCTTAAAAGCTGTGAAGCAATAGAGAGTTATTACTTGATCAAACCTGTGAAGTAAGATCAAGGTTGCTCAAAGAGGTTGTTCCTTGAGTATTGTTTTAGGGATTGAGTAGTGTTCTCATATCTAAGTGGTTTCTTAGGTAGAAAGTAACTAGTAGGAATTAAGTTTAGGAGATTGTCAACTGGGTTGTTGAGTCTGTAAATTAATTCTACAAGTAGTGAATTTCATCCCTGGCTTGGTAGCCCCCAGACGTAGGTAGTTAGACCGAACTGGGTGAACAATTTGGTGTGTTATACTGCTGTTTATTTTGTCCATTGTGCAGAGTGTGTTGTTGTGACATCGTACCTTAACATCACACGTCTGATACCAGAATTTCACTTTTGTCCAAACGCAGTCCTGATTCTTTTTGAGTAATTTGAACATTGGCGCACACGTCGCGATCAAGAGGAATATAAATCTGGAAATGTAATTCAGACGTCCCAGGAATTCCCTGACTTGTTTTTCAGTCTTCGGAGAAGGCATTTCTTGAATGGCCTTGACCTTGTCAGGATCAACCTCAATTCCTTTCTGGCTGACAATGAACCCCAAAAGTTTCCTTGAATGGACACCAAAGGTGCACTTGTTGGGATTCAAGCGGAGTTTGTAATTTCTCAACCGCTCGAATAGTTTTGACAGGTGGGTCACATGCTGCTCTTCTGTCTTAGATTTGGCAATCATATCATCGACATATACCTCAATTTCTTTGTGTATCATGTCATGAAACAGAGTAGTCATGGCCCGTTGATAGGTTGCCCTGACATTCTTTAAACCGAACAACATTACCTAGTAATAAAAGGTACCCCATGGGGTAATGAATGAAGTTTTCTCCATGTCTTTCGGCGCCATTTTTATTGGATTATAGCCCGAGAATCCATCCATGAAGGAGAATATTTTGAACTTTGCTGTACTGTCTACCAGCATGTCAATGTGTGGTAAGGGAAAGTCATCCTTTGGACTAGCCTTGTTTAGATCTCCGTAGTCTACACACATTCTGACCTTTCTGTCCTTTTTTGGAACAGGTACTATGTTGGCTAACCATTGAGGATATTCTGAGGTGGCGAGGAAACCCGCGTCAATCTGCTTCTGTACTTCCTCTTTGATTTTGATGGCCATGTCTGGGTGAGTCCGTCTCAACCTTTGTTTTACTGGCGGACATTCTGATCTCAATGGTAGATGATGTTCCACGATGCTGGTATCCAACCCTGGCATGTCCTGGTAGGACCAAGCAAATACATCGTGAAATTCTTTGAGAAGCTTTGTCAAACTCTCTTTGGCAGTTGGACTGAGCAGTGCCCCAATCTTGACTTCTTTTCTCTCTTCTTCTGAACCCAAGTTGATTGTTTCCAACGACTCTTTGTGAGGTTCAATGGACCTTTCCTCTTGTATGAGTAATCGGGAGATCGCTTCTGGAATTTCCTCGTCATTTTCTTCTTCAACCCCAAATACCGGGAATTCAAAGTTGGGAGGAGGCATCGGATCGTGTGTTTCAACGGGGTTTAAAACAAGCAATCTGCATGACGTGATGATTGTTTTTAGAAGAGATAGAGAGAATGCAAGAGTGTGTGCAGTGTATTTTTTTTACTGCTTGTTTTTATTATTGAGTTATTTTTTAGGATTACCATTTTCTGAAAAAAACAAAAAGAGAAAACAACAATAAAATGCGGAAATTACAGAACGACGTTATTTTATTTATGAACTTGTCGATTCTTGAAACTACATCCCTATAAAACAAAACTCTGCCGCTTTAGGCAAAGCGAAGAGGCATAATTACAGAAAGTGAGCCCTATCAAAACATCCGTTTCACATGGGCAGGGTGAAAGGTTAAAGACGGCAATTACTTTGACTTATGAACAATCTTCGAAACATCGACTGCAACCCATTGGCGGCGAACTCCTCGGTGAATCACAAAGTCTGGTACCTTCCTTGATTTTTCTTCAGAAATAACGCTGATTTCGAGCGGGGTAGGATCATTGGAATCAGTCTCCCAGGTAGAGTTGTCGTAGGAGGATTCCTCTGTTGTATTTTGCATAGTATTTGTGCTCTTAGGTAAATCTCCCCATCCAGTTGGCTGAATGTCTTCGAGCCTGATACAAGAGCTTTCAAGAGCGGTGTACTAGACTATATAGTCATATTTTCGACTTGGTTGTCCTAGGGTGTCCCATACTTCTGTGGAACTGGAGGAGTCATCCGTCTCGATGACGTTGACCTCGGGAAAAGCATAGTTGATGAATTCTAGTCCTGCAAGCTTTGCAAATTCATCGCCATGCTGGATATTTTCTGAATGACCTGAGTAATGATCCCATGACATGGTGGGGACACAGGTATTCTGTTCAATGATGCTCAGCTTATTTTCATTGTTTGGCTGATTTTCTTGCCCTAAGTCTCATGGGTACGGCTGCCAGATAGGCAGGCCGTCCATCGGGCCATAACAGTCGTGGTCAAAGCTGTCTTTCATCAGAGTGTCCTCCTCTAATGAGTTTGGTGGAGCACGGCATCCTTCCGGATCACAATCTCTGTATATCGTTTTGACATCTGACCTGGGTATAAATCTCGGACTTTTTGCCGGATAGCAAAATGGCGTAGGCACTTCTTCCTGAGAGATATAACCGTCCTCATTAAGATAGGACTTCCACTCCTCATCTGTATCGGGGGAGTCTCCCTCGTTGATGGTATGGACTTCTTGAGACACTGGGTGAAGGAAACTGCCACTGCGGAAGAAGTCCTGAATGGGATGAAAACTTTCATCGTTAGTAGCAGTCTGGGTACAGGTTGAGGAAAAACCAAGACCCTTCTTTGTTTTGTTATCAGTAGGAATGACAAGCTATCCCCATCCTTTTGCATTGCTATTTTTGATCACCTCAAGAGCATCTTTGTACGAGGAAATCGACATTCCTTTTTCTGATTGATTCTCATTGCTCACCGACAGTGTCTGGAACTGAGTTCCAACAACCTCCTCGGGTTCTACACAAGTGGATAATGAAAGGTTACTCACGATCAAGGCTTATTCTCCACAGACCGTGACGAGTTGATCGTTCTTGACGAACTTAAGTTTCTAGTGCAGCGTCGAAGTGACTGCCCCAGCCTGGTGTATCAAGGTCTTCCTAATAAACAGTTGTACGCTGCCCGGACGTCCATGACTTAGAAAGTGACTAGGAAAGTGTGAGGACCAATAGTTATGGGAAGGTTGACTTCGCCAATAACTATTTTCCGAGACCTGTCAAACGCTTTGACGATGACCTTACTGCCCTTCATCGGGGATCCTTTGAATGATAGTCGCATTAAAGTGGACTTTGGCATAATGTTGAGAGCCGATCCGGTATCTACCCGTAAGCTAGCTAAGGCATCGTCCTGGCAGTTGACTGTAATATTGAGCGCCTTGTTGTGACTTTTGCCTTCCTCTGGCAATTCTTCATCACTGAACCCTAAGTTGTTGCAGGAAGTGATGTTAGAGACGATACTATCGAACTTTCTTATTGAAACATCCTAGTCCACAAAGGCTTGCTCTAAGACCTTCTGCAGAGCCTCCCTATGAGCCTCGGAACTGAGTAAAAGAGATAACACAGAGATCTTTGAAGGAGTTTTTAACAGCTGATCAACAATGTTGTATTTACTCCTTTGGATGAGCTTCAGCATCTCATCATTGTTCTTTGAAAGGTCGGGACCACTGGACTGACCGACTGATGGATTAGGAACTTTTGTTTGAGGTTCCTTTTCTCTGTTAGGTTCTCCAACTCCTCGGTTGAAGATTCGACCACTCCGTGTTACTCGACTGATGTCTGCAATATTCACGACGGAGAGTAATGGAATTTCTTTTCCATTCTCAATTATTGTTGCACCGTATTTGTAAGGGATCGCCTTATCAGATTTGTACGGCACTGGTCCCGGTAGATAGATAACTACAGGAGCCTTCTGATTTTTTTGACTGTCGTAGGTAACTTCAATCAGTTCCTGGCTAAGAACCTTTGATTCATCAAGTAGAGGGACGATGGCACAAACATCTTTGGTCCCTTCGCGATTAGAGATTACAATGACATCTTTGATTTGATCATCAAAGTAGTCGGGCATCAAGTTGATGGGCACCGAAATGGGACATGGTTGAATCTCTTTGCGGTCCAACTGACTTTGAAGGGCTGCTCGCACGAGGTAACATCCTTTGTTATTTTCCGAGCAGACTCTACAGTGCTTGTAGTTATGTGGTGGCACCTGGCCACGTCCGCTTTGAATGCAGTGCAACCTCACTAGGTCCGTTTCCATTGATCGAACATCCTGACTTTGATGCTTAGTAGGGTTCCCATTAACCTCACTGATTTGTTGCGTGTCTTTGTCTAGATAGATCGGAAGCCACTAGTGGTTTAACAAGTGTTGCAAAGTTCTTTGAACGAGAGCACATCCCTGGTCACTCTCACAACATCCTTTACAGTTCTGAAAATTATGTGAAGTCAGAAAACCGAGCCAGACTTGTGTAGCGTGCAACTCCACCAAGCTGGTTTTCATCAAGCGAATATCAAAGATTTGAATCATATTCACCTGATAGGGATTTCTATCATGGTAGTCTTGGACCCATCCAAGATCCATCTGACGCTATCATACCCCAAATTTTGACCACTAAGATTTCCCATCATTGTGTAAATCATCATCACAATATGGATGAACCATCATACCTCATCAGTCTCCCCAAAGATGGGTGAGCATTCACTGCTATAAAAAATTAGGGTTTCAAGCCCTCTCAGAGCTCTTAGACAAAGGATCAATCAAGAAATGACATGATCTTCAACTTGTCTAACCTCTCAAGCCTCTACAATGGATCAAAAGGACTCCCACTTCAAGGATTAAGCACAAGGCTGCCCCCTTCTAAGTGGATTAAGCCTCAAGATCGCCAATGTCACCAAATTAGGGTTTTAGTCGACCAGGGCCTCCAGATGGAAATTATCCTCTGGGCATGAGCCAATGCTTCAAGGTATAACCTATGATGCTCCAAGGGACATCATAAACCCAACCACTAAGTCAATTTAGCCTCAGGGGATGCATACATCAAAAATCAGGAATTAGGGTTTCTTGACCTAATTCACCCCTAAGTTGACTTTTGGGACAAATCATGAGCCAAGACCTCAAGGGAGGATTTGAGGGTCTCTAACACACTACATTGATCCATTTGCAACAATGGATTAATCCAAGAAGCTTGAGCAACAAGTTTCAAATTCATCTGAACCACAGTTAGGGTTTCGCGAGAAAAGTCAACTGTACCTTTGACTTTTGACCAGGACATGCTCCCAAACCCTAGGACATGATTCAATACACCCTATAACACCTACTAAATCAATCCATCAAGTTTGATTTAGATCAAGGACTTGATTTCATAAAGGATCGCACAATTTGGAATTCATCTGACAAAAAGTCAACTGTGCACAAAAGTCAACATTGACTTTTTGAGATTTTTCACAAAAGTGGGTTTTTAACCCTAAAATGATGTTAATGTGTGATTTGAATCATCATTCATCAAGAAAAATCAAGAAAAGTGGGATAACTTGTAAAAGGGGTAACCATAAAAACTTAGAAAATTTTCTAAGTTATGGAATAAAGTGGCTAGGGTACCAACTTTGGAGGACCATAACTCCTAAACCACAAGGTCATTTTTCCCCATCCAAAGCTGGATTTGTAGCCCTCATGGCCCTCTACAAAAGTGTCAAGCCTATTTGGTATTTTTATCATTTTTGTTTGATTTTCTTTTAATATTTACTTTTAAAGGAAAACAAATTAGGGTTCTTTGATTTTCACCCTCACAAATAAATTTCAAACACTTTTGGGCCTCTAATAGAGTGTAAGACCCAATCCTTTGTAAATACAAGTCTATTTTGGGCCTCACTTATTGTATAAGTCCCGTTGTATTTCAAAAGTTCGGCGCGATCGTCGCCCGTGTCAAATAAACCTTTGGGCATCTCCTCGAGCTATAAGGCCCATTTAAAATCATTTTGGGCCTCACTTATTGTATAATTCCCGTTGCATTTCAAAAGTTCGGCGCGATCGTCACCCGTGTAAAATAAACCTTTGGGCCTCTCCTCGAACTATAAGACCCATTCAAAATCATTTTAGGCCTCTAATAGAGTGTAAGACCTAATCCCCTTTTAACCAAAACAATTTTGGGCCTCAGATAGTGTATAAGTCCCCCTGCGTTAAAAGAAACCCCGACGTGATCGCCAGTTAAAAAAAACAAATCATCTGGGCCTACCCACGTGTTATAAGCCCCGGTCCTTTTCTTCAATCACTTTGGGCCTCTTGAGAGAGTATAAGACCCATCACGTTGTACAGAAAACATTTCTCGGGCCTCAGTCACTTGTATAAGTCCCTGTACAAAACGACAGTGCGATCATTGATAAAACCCTGGGCTTCTCCTTGAGTTGTAAGCCCCCATTTTCCTTTCAAAAGCACTTTCTCCTTTGATTTTGAATATAATATTGTTATCAAAGCTTTCTTTGTTGAACAAACTAACCAAACAGCATGGAAGCTCTACAACTGAGTAAGTGTTTACCCGCTTTCATTTACCACTTTCATATGTATATAACTGTACTGTGGGGCTGTTTCACTGTAAGTCTTCTTTCATAAACTCATATCAACTGTGTAATAATAGTATAGATATTTAGAGTTTCCTCGGCAACAACGTCTAGAACTAGGCAAAAACTCGTCTCTTTACCTCTGACGTTCACCCGGACATACCTTAACCCTAAGAATTTTCTTTTACAACAATTTTAGATAACTAGATCTAAGAAATCTCCCCCTTGGACAGTTCATATACAGAAGGCCAATGTTCCAAGTGAAACCCCTTCTGGAACTGTTCATCAGCCTTCTCTTGGGCTTAGTGCAAGGACCCACAGGCTTCCAAAAAGCATCCCCGCCTCCTCTTGGGCATTGTACAAGGACCTGTCGGCTTCTTAGAAGTTTTCATAGCCTCCTCTTAGGCTTCGTATAATGATTCTTTCTCCGGGAAGATAGCCTCCTCTTGGGCTTCGTACAAATTGTCCCTCGGCTTCTTAAAAGTTTTCTCGCTTCCTCTTGGGCTTCGTACAAATTGTCCCGACGACCTCCTAGAGGTATAGGAACAGAAATTAGTTATCTTAATAGAACATTCTTTCAAAGAGTCTAGATCTTACTACTACTGTTTCTTAAGCATAGTACAAGAGATAAAACCCGTAGACTCGGACAGTCTCAATACACTTCGGATTCCCCGTTTCCTTAAAGAACAGGAAATAATCCCGGTCCTCAGATCAAATCCATGAGTACAACATTACCCATATAAGGACTGATTTTCTCTTTTAACCAACATATTGGATCTGTCACTCAACTGAAACAGTTACCCTAGCCTTCTCTTGGGCTTTGTACAAATGATTCTCCCCAGCGGAACAAATCTTTTAGCCTCCATCTCGGGCTTTGTACGAGATACAAAATCACTCTCTTGGTGAGTATAAAAGACTTTCTTGTTGAGTCAAACATATTTTAGCCTCCATCTCGGGCTTTGTACGAGATACAAAATCACTCTCTTGGTGAGTATAAAAGACTCTCTTGTTGAGTCAAACATCTCTTAGCCTCCATCTCGGGCTTCGTACGAGATACCAAAACACTCTCTTGTTGAGTAGAAAGGACTCTCTTGTTGATTCAAACAAACTTTAGCTTCCATCTTGGGCTTCGTACAAGACACACAAAAAGACTCTCTCGTTGAGTCAAACCCTCTTAGCCTCTCACTCGGGCTTCATACGGGACACATAAAAACACCCTCTTGTTGGGCCAACAGCCTCCTCTTAGGCTTTATATAAGAAAACCCCGGTTTAGTCAATCAACCTTTTAGCATCAAAGATGTGCCTCGTTCACAGTATACTAACATCAACAACTCCGTTCCCCTCCATCTAATTGCTGTAAGCGGTAAGCCTCTGGATTATTTACATCCACGCCACTGTCCCTCTTTTAGCATGAGAATTTCCTAAGGAAAGATGGCATTGCTCTAAACTGAGTTAAAGTCTTCTCCTTCAGGTTAAGAAATCCCTATAAAGGAAATTATGGCATTACTGGATTCACATATCCCAGTTAAAGTAATTCTCCTTTATAATCAGTCACCTAACAATTGTGACAAACAACCCCCTTTAGAGATGACAAATTCTCTCTAAAAGTAAACACCCTTTAGCTTCACATCTTGGGCTTCGAACAAGATACAAATAGACCCTTCAGCTTCACATCTTGGGCTTTGAACAAGATACAAACCACCGTTAGCTTCATGTCTTGGGCTTTGAACAAGACACCAAAACACCGTTTCCTCCCATAGAATAGGAGGAACTACAATTGCTCTGATTTCCCTATTTCGGTAAACGGGAATACGTAGGCATAAGATTGAAAGAAAAATCTTAGCGAGAAAACCACATCAAAAACCCCAGGTCACAAATCCTCACATATCAATCAAAACATCCGAGTCCGTATTCCCCACCAAAAGTCTAAACTCGATCAAAATAACCTAAGAGAGGCCCCCCACATCGACCGTACCTGTAAACTAATAGTTTTGACTGTTTAACCTCAGTTTGCAAAGCAAGGTTAGTTGGAGACATATATTTCCCTTCCTTCATCAGCTTCAATAGGATAAAAAATGAATCGACCTATAGTACCCTCCCAGAGCGACAGTGCTTAAGAACCACATCCAAAATCGTTCGCTATAGAAAAATGGCGCCCACAGTGGGGCTCTCTTATTTCATCTCTGGGGTAGAAACCAAAGAGTGGGGACTTCACTGGGGTTAAGGCTTTTTTTGTTGACTTCACTAGGATCTTAGGTCAAAACCTTTAAGTTGGAAAAGTGCCACAGAATGGCGACTCTACCGGGGAGCCATTTTCTGTTAGGATCATAGGATTCATAGCTCTTAAAAATCTAGGACATTTGGACAAATATATATACTGCTTTTCCTAATTGATATATGTGTTTATTTTTCTGCTAATGGGAATGCGTGTGATGCCGCATGTGGAAAGATTGAGTATACACCTAGGAAAAACCTTTTTCAGTAGTGCGGAAGCTATCGGAAATAGTTGTCACGCGATACTACCCTCTTCTGAGGTTCTTCGAAATAACATCACCTAGCACGGTTCCCGGCCCGCTGATGTTATCTCGACAAGAATCAATGATTTTGTGAGACAGGTACAAAAATCACTAGTATAAACCTTTGGGATGGGTAGATCCTTGACTTCATGACACCGACCCTTTGACCCCATGTTTTTTCTATGTTTTTGTGTGCTGCATTCATGCATTCATTTAAAAAACATTAAGCAAAGAAAATTTTCTCTTCTAGTCTCTCTTTTTCAAATTAAACTAAAACAATGATTACAAATAGCAGAGAAAAAAAGATTGCGCTCATGGATTTCGGTAGAAGGAGAACTCATAAGTACACCTTCAAGGTTCCAAAACTAGAGGATTTGAGAGGATTAGCAAGGATGATCACTAACCATGAGGCTTTCAGAGATAAGTACGGAGGTCTGCTACCTCTGTTAAGGGTCCATGTGATTGAAAGAATCATGGAGGCACTCATTCAGTTTTAAGATCCGGTCTATCACTGTTTTACATTCCCGGATTACCAGCTCGCACCAACGCTGGAGGAGTATTCTCACCTGACTGATTTACATATTACTGATCAAGCTCCCTTTTCTGGACTGGAAGAAATTCCAAAGGATCAAATCATTGCAAGAGCAATCTATTTGGATGAGTCAGAAATCAAGACTCACATGACCACCAAGGGAGGAATCCCAGGTTTACCAGCCAAGTTTCTGGTAAAGAAAGCTCTGTACTTTGCTAGTATAGGGAACGTGACTGCTTTTGAAAGCATCTTTGTTTTACTCACCTACGGGTTATTTTTGTTTCCCAACATTGATAACTTCGTCGATATCAACGCCATTAAGGTTTTTCTCATTGGAAACCCTGTACCGACTTTGCTCGCAGATGCGTATCATTCTGTACACTTAAGGAATTTATACAGCGGAGGAATGATCACGTGCTGTGTGTCCCCTACTATATAAATGGTTTATCTCTCATTTACCTAAGTCTGCTGCTTTTTGGGATCATAAGAGTGCCTTGCGTTGGTTGCAGAAAATCATGTCTCTTACCAACTCTGATTTAGATTGGTACAATAGGATTTATGATGGGATCAGAATCATTGACCGTTGTGGAAACTTCCCCAACGTACCCCTCTTAGGAACTAAGGGAGGAATCAATTACCATCCAGTTTTAGTTCGTCGTCAATTTGGATACTCGATGAGGCATGTCCCGTGTAATGCTCATCTGGAAGGTCTTTTCTTCAAAGAAGGAGAAAATGACAGGGCACTAAAGATGGAAATAGTGCATGCTTGGAAAAACGTTCATAAGAAAGGACGGGAGTCTCTAGGAAAACCGGACTGTGTCTCGGCGGAGCCTTATCTCCACTGGGTACAAACTAGAGCTCTCAAGCTAAAGATACCTTATCCTCGTCACAGAGTTCTTCCGCCAAGGGAATCTGTCATGTACTTCATGACTGAAACAAAAAAAATTCAGGTTACTCTCAACAAAGTTCAATAGGAGAGGAGGTCTTGGAAGAACAAGTACCGCATTCTCAATGTGGAATGTACCAAAATACAACAACTGCTGAAAGATAAGGATTCTCTAATTGAGATTTTGGAGCAACATGCTGTAGAAAATCAGGATGACAAAAGGAATTTGCTCGCTCCTTTCACTTGGCAAAGGAATGACAACCCGACAACGGCCCAAGGGCCCCGGTCCAAGAAAAGGAAAGTACCAGAATCAGCACCCGAGTTCTCCTCAGAGAGGACTCGGGACCCATTAGCTTAGGTTTCTATTTCCAGCACTTTGTAATCTACTGTATTTCCATTTCTGCAATCCTTTGAATTCAATAAAACGGGGGTGTCCCCACTGTTTGATATTTGCAATCTAATTGTCGAAGTTTATTTTGACTAAACCAAAAAATAATTAATATAATCATTGCATTCATCATTCTCACGTCACGTATTCTTCTTACCTACGAATCTCACGTTTGTGTCTCGGTTCTAGAGTCAAACAGTCTCATTCGTACAATACTCGGGCCAATCGTCAGAAAAAGATGGATGATCTCGAGGAAGAGAACAGAGAGTTAAAAGAAGAGATCGACGCTCTAAGAGAGGATATGAGAAAGCTTTGTAACGACATGCAAGCCGTGGCAGAAGCTCAACTACAAAGAACTGTGATCTCAGAGATCACCTCAACGCCCATAGTGGAGAAGTATGATTCTAGGTATCAAATGCCGAAAGATCGTCCCTGGGGCATGCCTGTTAACTATATCCCGGAAGGATATGTTCCGCCGATCACTGAAGATCAGGGAATCATAGCAGAAGCCGCTGGGCCTGAAGGTTACAAACTTCGGGAAAGCGAGGATGCCAGAGGTATAATGAGGACTACTGAAGGTTACAAACTTCGAGAAATGCCAAGATTCACTGCCGTAGTAACTGTACCACCCCATGTGGTGCACACTGTCCCGGAAGGGCAGATTCCACAGATACCTTCTGGTAGAAAGGAAAGTATGTTCGATAGAATGGATGAATTCCAGGAGCAGTTCCTAGAAATGCAGAAAGAACTGCAGGCCCTTCACGGTCAGGATCTATTTGGAAAGGACGCCGTAGACCTTTGCTTGGTCCCCAATGTGAAAGTTCGGAACAAGTTCCAAGTACCCGATTTTGAAAAGTACAAGGGTAACTCTTGCCCTCAGAGCCACTTGGTGATGTACGCTCGGCGAATGCAAGCTCAGACGGAGAATCAGGACCTACTGATTCACTACTTTCAGGATAGTTTAACCGGTGACGCATTAAAATGGTACATGGGTTTAAACCGAACTACGATTAGCACTTTCAGAGATCTTGGCACTGCCTTCGTCCAACAATATAAATACAATCTGGACATGGCACCAGACAGAGATCAACTCAGATCAATGTCGCAAAAAGACAAGGAAACCTTTAAGGAGTACGCTCAGAGATGACGTAAAATTCCCGCTCAAATTTGTCCACCTCTTGAGGAAAAAGAGATGACAAAGATCTTCTTAAAGACCTTAAGCTCATTTTACTACGATCGAATGGTCGCCAGTGCGCCCAGTGACTTCACCGAGATGGTCGGTATGGGAGTGCGTCTCGAGGAAGCCGTTCGAGAAGGACGTCTAGTCAAAGACACTGGGTCGACAAGCGGTACTAAAAAATACGGTAGTGCTCTCCCCAAGAAAAGGAGCAAGATATTGGGAATATCTCTCTCGGAAAGCAAAGGCGACGGTATCAACCAGTAGCAGCTGTAACACCTGCTATCAACTCTGCGCCTGTTTCTACGTATCAACCTCAGGTTGCTCAAAGCCAACCGCATTCGCAGCAATTTCAGCAAAGGACACAACAGCCTCTTCAGCAGGCTCGTCCTCAATACAATAACAACCGTACAACGTGGCCACCAGGATTTGATCCTATACCCGTATCGTATGCAGAACTATTTCTGTTACTACTGGCTAAGGCGCATGTCCAGACTAAGTCCCCTCTTACACTACCGGAAAATCCGCCTTTTTGGTTTAAGGTGGATCAGACTTGCCCTTACCATCAAGGAGGAGCAGGGCATAACGTAGAAAACTGTCTCAGTTTCAAGTCCGACGTGCAAAAGCTTATTAGGAGCGGGGTCTTAGCTTTCAAAGATACGAATCCGAATGTTCTCACAAACCCGCTGCCTCAACACGAGAAGGCTACAGTTAATTTGATATAGGAGAGTCTAACAACACCTATCAAATTCATGATGTACTCTTATTGAGGGCCAACTTGGTCAAGATGCATTGTAGACAGAGTGGATATGGCCATGTGCCACCTCATAATTATCACCAGTGTGATATCTACTCTAAAAGCAATCTAGGATGTTCTATGGTGCAATCAGCTCTACAGGAACAGATGGATCTCGAATGGATCCAAGAGCACCGAGTTCGTGGAGTTAATGGGGTTTATACGAATTCTAACATCATTCAAAGCCACGATATCCGTGCGATGAATGTCAACTTGGTGCAAATGCACTCAAGGCAAAGCCAGTTTCATAATCTGACGCGTCACGATTATAATTCCTGCCTGACTTGCTCGGTAAACAAACAGGGATGCTCTTTTGTACAAGAGGCCCTCCAGCGTCAGATGGATCTTGGATGGATTTAAGACTACCGTGATAGGAATCATTATCAAATCAACATGATTCAAATATTCGATATTCATTTGATGAATACCATCCTGGTGGAGTTACATACTAAACAGGTCCGACTTGGGTTCCTGGTATCACATGATTATCAGGGCTGTAAAGCGGGTTACGAAAACGATTAAGGTTGTGCCCTTGTCCAGGAAACACTTCAGCACTTGTTGAACCATTGGTGGCTTCCAATCTATATGGATGAAGACACCCAGCAAGTTAGTATCACTAACGGGAATCCTACTAGATATCAAAGTCAGGATGTTCGGTCGATGGAAACAGATCTAGTGAGGTTACACTGCATTCAAAGCGGACGTGGCCAGGTGCCCCTACACAAGTATGAGCGGTGTGGAGTTTGCTCAGTGAATAATCAAGGATGCTACCTCATGCGAGCAGCCCTTCAAAGTCAGTTGGACCGCGAGGAGATTCAACTATGGTCAAGTTTTGGATGAGTCAACTACCTCGCTGATCAAGTCGTGGACGTTGTCGTAATCTCTGATCATCAGAGGGCTAGGGATGCTTGTGCCATCATCCCTCTACTTGACGAATCAAGAGTTCCCAACCAGGAACGGGTCAAAATTACTTACGATAGTTAGAAAAATCAGAAGGCTCCTGTAGTTATCTATCTACCGGGACCGTTACCGTATGAAACAACTAAGGCGATCCCTTACAAATACGGTGCAACAATAATTGAGAATGGAAAGGAAATTCCATTGCCCTCCGTCGTGAATATTGCAAACATCAGTCGAGTAACATGGAGCGGTCGAATCTTCAACCGAGGAGTTGGAGAACTTAACAAAGAAAAGGAACTTCAGACAGAAGCTCCTAATCCACCAGTCGGTCAATCCAGTAATCCCGACCTTTTGAAAAACAATGATGAGATGTTGAAGCTCATCCAAAGGAGTAAATACAACAGTGTTGATCAACTGTTACAAACTCCTTCAAAGATCTCAGTGCCATCACTTTTACTCAGTTCAGAAGCGCACAGGGAGCCTCTACAGAAAGTCTTGGAGCAAGCCTTTGTAGAACAAGATGTAACAATCAGACAGTTCGATAGCATTGTCTCTAACATCACTTCCTGCAATAACTTGGGATTTAACGATGAGGAGTTACCTGAAGAAGGTCGCCGTCATAACTTGGCGCTCAACATTACAGTCAACTGCCAGGACGATGCTTTAGCCAGCGTACTGGTAGACACTGGGTCAACCCTGAATGTTATGCCGAAATCCACTTTGATGCAATTATCATTCAAAGACCCTCCGATGAGAACCAGCGAGGTTGTCGTCAAAGCATTTGACGGATCCAGAAAAGCAGTTATCGGCGAAGTCGACCTTCCCATAACTATCGGTCCTCACACTTTCCAAGTCACTTTCCAGGTCATGGACATCCGGGCAACATACAGTTGTTTATTATGAAGACCTTGGATACACCAAGCTGGGGCGGTCACTTCGACCCTCCACCAAAAGCTAAAGTTCATCCAAAAGGGCCAACTTCTCACGGTTTATGGAGAACAGGCCTTGCTCGTAAGTAACTTATCATCATCTACTTGTGTAGAACCCGAGGAGGTTGTTGGGACTCAGTTCCAAGCACTTTCGGTGAGCAATAATAATCAATCAGAGAAAGGAACCTCGATTTCCTCATACAGAGATGCTCTCGAAGTGATCGAAAACAACAATGCAAAAGGATGGGGGCAGCTTGTCATTCCTACTGATAATAAAACAAAGAAGGGTCTTGGTTTTTCTGCAACCTGTACCAAGACAGCTGCTAACTGTGAAAGTCTTCATCCCATTCGGAATTTCTTCCACAGTGGAGGTTTCCTTCACCCAATGACTCAAGAAGTGCATACCATCAATAAAGATGATTCATCCGATACAAAGGAAGAATGGAAGTCCTATCTTAACGAGGACGGTTATATGTCTCAGGAAGAGTTGCCTACGCCCTTTTGCTATCCTGCACAGAGTCCGAGATTTATACCCAGGTCAGACGTCGAAATGATATATGGAGATTGTGATCCGGAAGGATGTCGTGCTCCACCAAATTCATTAGAAGAGGACACTCTGATGAAAGACAACTTTGACCACGACTATTATGGCCCGATGAATGGCCTGCCTATCTGGCAGCCATACCCAGGAGACTTGGGGCAAGAAAATCAGCCGAACGATGAAAATCAGCTGAGCATCATTGAAAAGAATACCTTCATCCCCACCATGTCATGGGATCAACACTCAGGTCATTCAAAACCTATCCAGTACGACGATGAATTGGCAAAGCTTGCCGGACAAGAATTCATCAACTATGCTTTTCCTGAGGTCAACGTCATCGAGAGAGATGACTCCTCCAGTTCCAAAGAAGTATGGGACACCCTGGGATAACCAAGTGGAAAATTTGACTTCATGGTCAAGTACACCGCTCCTGAAAGCTCTCATATCAGGCTCGAAGATGTCCAACCAACTGGATGGGGAGATTTGCCTGAGAGCAGAAATACTATGCAAAATACAACTGAGGAATCCTCCTACGATAATTCTGCCTGGGAGACAGATTCCAACGATCCTGCTCCGCCAGAAATCAGCGTTATTTCTGAAGACAAACCAAGGAAGGTACCAGACTTTGTGATTCACCGAGGAGTTCACCGCCAATGGGTTGCTGTCGATGTTCCGAAGATTGTTCATAAGTCTAAGTAATTGTCGTCTTTAATTTAACCTTTCACCCTGGCCAGGTGAAACAGATGTTTTGATAGGGCTCACTTTCTGTAAATGTCCCTCTTCGCTTCGCCCAAAGCGACAGAGTTTTGTTTTATAGGGTTGTAGCTTCAAGAATCGACTTGTTCATTGATAAAATAACGTCGTTCTGTAATTTTCGCATTAATTGTTGTTTTCTCTTTTCGCTTTTCTCAGAAAATGGTAATCCTAAAAAACAACTCAATAATAAAAACATGCAGTAAAAGAAATACACTACACACACTTTTGCATTTTTCTCTCTATCTCTTCTAAAAACAAATCATCACGTCATGCAGATTGCTTGTTTTAAACCCAGTTGAAACATACGATCCAATGCCTTCTCCCAACTTTGAGTTCCCGGTATTTGAGACTGAAGAAGAAAATGACGACAAAATTCTAGAGGAGATCTCCCGACTACTCAAACAAGAGGAAAGGTCCATCGAACCTCACAAAGAGCCGTTGGAAACGGTAAACTTAGGTTTGGAGGAGGAGAGAAAAGAAATCAGGATTGGGGCACTGCTCAGTCCAACTGCCAGAGAGGGTTTGATAAAGCTTCTCAAAGAGTTTCCCGATGTATTCACTTGGTCCTATCAGGATATGCCAGGGTTGGATACCAGCATCGTGGAGCATCACTTACCGTTGAAATCGGAATGTTTGCCAGTAAAACAGAGGTTGAGACAGACTCACCCAGACATGGCCATCAAAATCAAAGAGGAAGTACAGAAACAGATTGACGGGGGTTTCCTCGCTACGTCTGAATATCCTCAATGGTTATCCAACATAGTACCAGTTCGGAAAAAGGACGGAAAAGTCAGAATGTGTGTCGACTACAGAGATCTAAACAAGGCTAGTCCAAAGGACGACTTTCCTTTACCACACATTGACATACTGGTAGACAGTACAACAAAGTTCAAAGTTTTCTCCTTCATGGATGGATTCTAGGGTTATAATCAAATCAAAATGGCGCCGAAAGACAAGGAGAAAACTTCGTTCATTACCCCATGGGGTACCTTTTGTTACAAGGTAATGCCGTTCGGTTTGAAGAACGCCGGGGCAACCTATCAAAGGGCCATGACTACTCTGTTTCATGACATGATACACAAGGAAATCGAAGTGTATGTCGATGACATGATTGCCAAATCTAAAACAGAAGAGGAGCATGTGACCCACCTGTTAAAACTATTCGAGCATTTGCGAAAGTACAAACTCTGCTTGAATCCCAATAAATGCACGTTCGGTGTCCATTCAGGGAAACTCTTAGGATTCATCGTCATCCAGAAAGGAATTGAGGTTGATCTTGACAAGGTCAAGGCCATTCAAGAAATGCCTTCTCCGAAAACTAAAAAACAAGTCAGAGGATTCCTGAGACGTTTGAACTACATCTCCAGATTTATATTCTTCATGACCGCGACATGCGCACCGATTTTCAAATTACTGAAAAAGAACCAGGACTGCGTTTGGACAGAAGACTGCCAAACCGCCTTCAACAGTATTAAGGAATATCTATTGAACCCACCGATTCTATCACCTCCAGTGGAAGGAAGACCACTGATCATCTACCTCACAGTCTTGGAAGACTCAATGGGTTGTGTACTTGGCAAACAAGACGAAACCAAAAGGAAAGAGTCTGCCATCTACTATCTGAGCAAGAAGTTTACAGACTGCGAGACTCGGTACACTATGCTTGAGAAAACTTGTTGTGCTTTGGCTTGGGCAGCCAAACGTCTTCACCAGTATATGCTTCGTCACACTACTTGGTTGATCTCAGAAATGGATCCAATCAAGTATGTATTTGAAAAGCCTGCTCTCACGGGAAAGATTGCCCGCTGGAAAATGTTGCTATCCGAATATGACATAGAGTACCATGCTCGAAAAGCCGTTAAAGGAAGTGTTTTAGCCGATCATTTGGCTCATCAACCGATTGACGATCAGGAATCAGTTGGATTTGACTTCCCAGACAAAGACGTCATGTATCTAAAAATGAAGGACTGCGATGAACCGCTACCCAATGAAGGACCAGAACCAGATTCCCAATGCGGACTTATCTTTGATGTAGCAGTTAATCATTACGGAAATGGAATTGGGGCAATCATCATAACACTTCAGGGTACCCACATTCCTTTCACCGCTAGACTTACGTTCAAGTGCACAAATAATGAGGCCGAATACGAAGCTTGTATCATGGGTCTCGAAGAAGCGATCGACTTAAGGATTAAGAACTTGGATGTATATGGCGACTCAGCCCTGGTTATTAATCAGATCAAAGGAGATTGGAACACATGCCAATCAGGATTGATTCCTTACAAAGATTACGCAAGAAGGTTGTTACCCTTCTTCAACAGAGTCGAGTTTCATCATATCCCTCGTGAAGAGAATCACATGGCTGATGCATTAGCCACCCTCTCTTCCATGATTAGTTTAGGTCAATGGAACGACCTACCTAAGATTGACATAATGCGCCTTGAACGGTCCGGTTACATCTTCACGATCGAAGCAGTCATAGACGACAAACCTTGGTATCACGATATCAAATGCTTCCTTCAGAAACAAGAGTACCCACCTGTGGCATCCAGGAAAGACAGAAAAACCCTCAGAAGACTGGCTGGAAGCTTCTTCCTGAGCGGTGATACACTTTATAAGAGAAACTTCGACATGGTCTTGCTTCGATGCGTAGACAGACCAGAAGCAAACATGTTGATAAAGGAAATTCACGAAGGATCCTTTGGCACTCATGCCAATGGACACACAATGGCGAGAAAAATTCTGAGAGCAGGGTACTACTGGTTGACCATGGAATCCGATTACTACAAGTACATGAGGAAGTGTCACAAGTGTCAGATATACTCAGAAAAAATCCAATTACCGCCAACACATCTCAAAGTTCTCTCTTCCCTGTGGCCTTTTTTCATATGGGGAATCGATATGATTGGCGTGATTGAGCCCAAAGCCTCAAACGAACATCGGTTCATTCTGGTCGCCATTGATTACTTCACCAAGTGGGTCGAAGCAGCATCATACGAAAATGTAACCCGACAAGTGGTGGTTCGATTTATCAAAAATAATATCATCTGCCGTTATGGTGTTCCGAGCCAGATTATTACTGATAATGGATCCAACTTGAACAATAAGATGATGAAAGAGTTGTGCGCTAAATTCAAGATCGAACACCATAACTCATCTCCCTACCGACCCAAGATGAACGGCGTGGTAGAAGCGGCTAACAAGAACATCAAGAGGATTGTTCAGAAGATGGTTGTAACCTACAAAGACTGGCACGAAATGCTGCCCTTTGCTCTTCATGGTTATCGCACATCTGTCCGCACTGCAACAGGGGCAACCCCTTTGTCTCTAGTATATGGCATGAAAACAATGCTCCCCATCGAAGTAGAGATCCCATCAATCCGGGTATAGAGGGAAGCTAAGTTAACAGAAGCTGAATGGTGTTAAAATCGACACAACAAACTGAATCTGATCGAAGAAAAGACAATCACGGCACTATGCCACGGTCATTTGTATCAGCAAAGAATGAAGAGGGCGTTCGACAAAAAGGTTCGACCTCGCATCTTCAGAAAAGGAGACCTTGTGCTCAAGAAGATACAATCATTTCTCACCGATTCCCGGGGCAAGTGGACTCCGAATTATGACGGGCCCTATGTGGTCAAGAAAACCTTCTCAGGCGGTTCCTTGAGACTCGCAACCATTGACGGAGAAGAATTTGCCTACCCCACGAATGTTGACGTAGTCAAGAAATACTTCGCCTAAACTAAAAAAAAAAGAGCGTCTCGGTGGATTGAAAACCCGAAAGGGCAGTCCAGGCAAAAATCATCCCGAAGGATTGGAAATCTCAAAGTACAATCCAGGCAAAAATTTGGGATAAGGGCGAGTAACTATGTTCAACAGGGGCAAATCCCTCAGCAGCAGTTACGTCATCCAAAAGAAAACTCCAGTCAAGGTCATCTTCGACAGAAGCTCAGGATGTCCCAAATTCAAAGATTGGTAGAAGGATAGTGGTCGTTATGTTTCAATGTAGCTCTTTTTCCCTTAAATTACCATTTTCTAAACTTTGAAAACACTCTGTGGGATCACGCGTTTGGCTGATTTCCATCCTATCAATAAAATTTGAGCCCTTGTGCTTTTGTTTGCAATTCTTATTTGTTTTAGCTTTACAGAACGACATTTTAACATGATCAACGATTCTTGAAATAAAACAAAAAAATGAATTTACTTGTCAAACTTTTCTACTTTTAAAATGAAGATGGCAATTTCTTTTGACTGTTGAACATCGAAAAAACATCGATCGCTTCGCCAGAAGTAATCGAGCTTCAAAGTGCAGAATCAAAGTACTCCTGCTAAAACCAGGGCACCTGAACGAAGGATCAGCTGTGTCAGAGACCATGGTTCATTTGACACCCCCGACAGAGGTCTTACCTCCTAAGCCCGACCAACAGTTGTTCCTTGCAGGGACAACTTCTCCTAAGCAAGGCAGAATTGCTACTTTTGGACCAGCGGTACTTCTTCGCCCCGCGATGGACGAGTATCCAGTCATGTTCATCTATTAGTCTGTATGTCGTGTCAGTTTTTTCAGCATAAACATACATACATCATGCATTATTGGTTTACATTCGTATTCATATTGCATCACTATCTCTCTAGTCGGTCTTGTCCCCTAGTGATAGACAGTCCTCTCAATCGAGTTGTCAGTCCTTTCCTCGTCAGGAAACGTTGCGTCTGAACAACCTCTCTCCTCCAGTTTATTTCTGGGATGAAGTCGGCCTTTGACCACTTTGATTACTTGAACCTCTGAAAAACCAGAGAACCCTCAGCCAGCATCACTCTTCGCCATCGAAGATGATATCTTCGCTTTCCCGGATTAAGGAAAATCCCCAGAGAAAGCCTTTTAAGCAGCAATTCTACAATACAGCAGTTGTTCTATGAAAAAACCGTTGATGAAAAGGTCATCAGCACCTCAAAATTAGATCGCATCATATGGCATTTCTCCGAGAAGATCCCGAGAAAATTATGATGTAAGACCTCAAGGGGCAGCAGTCTCTCAAGAGACCTGCTTTCCCCTGTAGAGCCGACAAATGGCGTCTTCAACAAAGAAGTTTGTACACCTCTACAACTTAGACGATTGGGTTCCCCAGTAAGTCTGACATCAAAAGTTTTCCCATTAAATGGCATCTCCCCAGGAAAATTCGGCGAGAAGTTTGAGGAGAACCGCTACAAGTAGCGTCCCTTGTCAATAAAGTTTATTGACAAAAGAAACTGAGACTAGTTCCTTGGTAGGAAACCAGGATCGAGGGGAGGTTTATATCAGAAACTAAGACCAGTTCCTTGGTAGGAAACCAGGATCGAGGGGAGGTTTATATCAGAAACTAAGACCAGTTCCTTGGTAGGAAACCAGGATCGAGGGGAAGTTTTTACCTTTTCTAAGCATCATTGCTTAGCAAACGAGGAAGGATGCACGAACTACCATTCATAACCACCATCAAAATTTTGGGTATGCCGATATTTAATCCTCTTGCACCCCGAATGCCCGAATACCTTCGCCATTCACACCTTCGGGTCCAAGAAGATTAAATAGGGGCATCTGTCATACCCCAAATTTTGACCACTAAGATTTCCCATCATTGTGTAAATCATCATCACAATATGGATGAACCATCATACCTCATCAGTCTCCATAAAGATGGGTGAGCATTCACTGCTATCAAAAATTAGGGTTTCAAGCCCTTTCAGAGCTCTTAGACAAAGGATCAATTAAGAAATGACATGATCTTCAACTTGTCTAACCTCTCAAACCTCTACAATGGATCAAAAGGACTCCCACTTCAAGGATTAAGCACAAGGCTGCTCCCTTCTAAGTGGATTATGCCTCAAGATCGCCAGTGTCACCAAATTAGGGTTTTGGTCGACCAGGGCCTCCAGATGGAAATTCTCCTCTAGGCATAAGCCAATGCTTCTAGGCATAACCTATGATGCTCCAAGGGACATCATAAACCCAACCACCAAGTCAATTTAGCCTCAGGGGATGCATACATCAAAAATCAGGAATTAGGGTTTCTTGACCTAATTCACCCCTAAGTTGACTTTTGGGACAAATCATGAGCCAAGATCTCCAGGGAGGATTTGAGGGTCTCTAACACACTACATTGATCCATTTGCAACAATGGATTAATCCAAGAAGCTTGAGCAACAAGTTTCAAATTCATCTGAACCACAATTAGGGTTTCACGAGAAATGTCAACTGTACCTTTGACTTTTGACCAGGACATGCTCCCAAACCCTAGGACATGATTCAATACACCCTATAACACCTATGAAATTAATCCATCAAGTTTGATTTAGGTCAAGGACTTGATTTCATAGAGGATCGCACAATTTGGAATTCATCTGACAAAAAGTCAACTGTGCACAAAAGTCAACTTTGACTTTTTGAGATTTTTCACAAAAGTGGGTTTTAACCCTAAAATGATGTTAATGTGTGATTTGAATCATCATTCATCAAGAAAAATCAAGAAAAGTGGGATAACTTGTAAAAGGGGTAACCATAAAAACTTAGAAAATTCTCTAAGTTATGGAATAAAGTGGCTAGGGTACCAACTTTGGAGGACCATAACTCCTAAACCACAAGGCCATTTTTCCCCATCCAAAGCTGGATTTGTAGCCCTTATGGCCCTCTACAAAAGTGTCAACTACACCTCATTCCAATACATTATGGATTTTGAGTTATGGAATGATAAAAAAGTATCAAGACCAATTATGATCAAACAGTTGTTGTATCATATGAGGGCTTTCCAAAATGGCCAAGAACATCACCAAACTCAACTTGAGCCATGAGATATGACCATGGCAACATGCCTTGCTGAAAACTACCAAGGCAAGGCAGATTTTGGAGTTTTGCTCGATTTACTCAAATTTTGCAAAGGGCAAGCAACTCTATCCATCTGAACACCTCAAGGGAGGACCAAGGAGGAACCAACTCTGATCCCAAGCCTCCAAAGTCTTTGGAACCAAAAATAGCATGCTAAACCTAGAAATCCCTAAAAGAGGGACAAGACTCCAATTTTGGATTGGAGCATTTAATGGATGCACCAAGGTGGCATGGACTAACACATTTGCAACTGAATTCAGTCAAGAATGATCCAACAACTAGGGAACGACAGCTCTGTGCTCTAACCTCTAGTCAATGGCTAGAGGAGACTTAGATTCTCATTTGCCAACATTGGCCAAACCTCTGTTGTGGTTGCCATTCACTATTGATCCCAAAACAAACTTGCTCTACAATAAATAGAGCTCATTTATGCTCAGTTTGAGTACACCAAAGCCATCAAACAGATGCTTTCCTCAAAATCCCTTTCTTTAGGCAAAAATACCTTCTTTAGCAAGGTAACTCTGAGTTTTTGAGTTAGAGAACATTTCCATCACAACTCATGAACCTAACACATCACATATATCATATCTAAGTTGTCCAAACTCTCACTAATGACCTGTAATCCTTAAATCACAAAGTCACATCTCAAAACCTCAAAATAGGCTTTTTTTTGCATTTTTCAAGCCATGTCTTGATTCAGTCACTTTCAAAACCAGATAAGACCTCAAACACACTCCAAATATCATCCTTGAACTGTCCCAAATGGTTCCCCCCATCTGGAACACCATTTGAGGGAGTTCCTATTTTGGCCATTTTAACCCCTTTTGCAAGAAAGGGCCAGTTTGTGTTTTTGCAGGTTCCAGCTGGTTCCATTCATCCTAAAAGCTTCTAAGGGATCATTTGAGAGTGTCCAAAGCATCAAACTATTTCTGGAACAAGAAACTTGGCAGATTGCACAAAAACTCCAAAAGCTCAAAAGAGAGGTAAGCATCATGACTTGAATCTTCCAAAATATGCATTGCTTTGAAGTCCACTGATCATGCACATCTCATACATGTTATATATGTTGTGTTTGAACCAATTTATCATGTAATTCATGCCTGTACCAAAGTGTAGCATAGAAAATGCAATTATAGGCCTATTTCAAAACCACTATCGGATTTTGAGGAGGGAACATGATTTGGAAAAAATACCACCACCATTGGATTCCTTGTGAAATTCTAGGCCAGATGCATATAAATTTTGTCCCTAACCATGGAGAAATGAGAAAGTTATGGACCTTCCTGTTTCTTGGCAAAACTTGCCTTGCCCTGCCTTGGCCAGGCCTAGAAAACAAGGCAAGCCTTGTGTATTTGTTGGTTTGTTTCAATCAACGGATGTATCACCACCCCAGTGGTAAGGCGCGCGCCCTATAACCTTGAGGTCGTGGGTTCAAACCCCACCCATGCCATTTTGTGTTTTTTCACCTTTTTGCTATTTTTTCCAATATTTTCATATTTTGTTAATTAATTGGAAAATTAATAACTCCTTCAATTTTAATTATTTTTGATTGGTTCTTTTTGAAAAAAATCACAAAAATGTTGAAATATTTTATTCCACAAAAAAATTAAATTTATATTATTTATTTAATATAATTAGTATTTTTGTGAATAAATTCCTTTTTAATTGTTTTAAACATTTTAAAAATGAATATTTACTTTGAAAATCAAAGCCAAATGAGTTTTAATATCTCTTGTGATTAAAACCTCATTTCTTCAAACCTTAAACAAAAATCACAAGTGGTTTATTCAAGCCTATTTGGTATTGTTATCATTTTTATTTGATTTTCTTTTAATATTTACTTTTAAAGGAAAACAAATTAGGGTTCTTTGATTTTCACCCTCACAAATCATTTTCAAACACTTTTGGGCCTCTAATAGAGTGTAAGACTCAATCCTTTGTAAATACAAGTCTATTTTGGGCCTCACTTATTGTATAAGTCCCGTTGTATTTCAAAAGTTCGGCGCGATCGTCGCCCGTGTAAAATAAACCTTTGGGCTTCTCCTCGAGCTATAAGACCCATTCAAAATCATTTTGGGCCTCTAATAGAGTGTAAGACCCAATCCTTTGTAAATACAAGTCTATTTTGGGCCTCACTTATTGTATAAGTCCCCTTGTATTTCAAAAGTTCGGCGCGATCGTCGCCCGTGTAAAATAAACCTTTGGGCCTCTCCTCGAGCTATAAGACCCATTCAAAATCATTTTGGGCCTCTAATAGAGTGTAAGACCGAATTCCCTTTTAACCAAAATAATTTTGGGCCTTAGATATTGTATAAGTCCCCCTGCGTTAAAAGAAACCCCGGCATGATCGCCAGTTAAAAAAAACAAATCATCTGGGCCTACCCTCGTGTTATAAGCCCCAATCCTTTTCTTCAATCACTTTGGGCCTCTTGAGAGAGTATAAGACCCATCCCCTTGTACTGAAAACCTTTCTTGGGCCTCAGTCACTTTTATAACTCCCTGTACAAAACAACAGAGCGATCACTGATAAAACCCTGGGCCTCTCCTTGAGTTGTAAGCCCCCATTTTCCTTTCAAAAGCACTTTCTCCTTTGATTTTGAATATAATATTGTTATCAAAGCTTTCTTTGTTGAACAAACTAACCAAACAGCATGGAAGCTCTACAACCGAGTAAGTGTGTACCCGCTTTCATTTACCGCTTTCATATGTATATAACTGTACTGTGGGGCTGTTTCACTGTAAGTCTTCTTTCATAAACTCATATCAACTGTGTAATAATAGTAAAGATATTTAGAGTTTCCCCAGCAACTACGTCTAGAACTAGGAAAAACCTCATCTCTTTAGCTCCGACGTTCACCCGGACATACCTTAACCCTGAGAATTTTCTTTTACAACAATTTTAGATAACTAGATCTAAGAAATCCCCCCTTGGACAGTTCATATACAGAAGGCCAATGTTCCAAGTGAAACCCCTTCTGGAACAGTTCATCAGCCTCCTCTTGGGATTAGTACAAGGACCCATAGGCTTCCTAAAAGCATCCCCGCCTCCTCTTGGGCATTGTACAAGGACCCGTCGGCTTCTTAGAAGTTTTCACAACTTCCTCTTAGGCTTCGTATAATGATTCTTTCTCCGGGAAGATAGCCTCCTCTTGGGCTTAGTACAAATTTTCCCTCGGCTTCTTAAAAGTTTTCTCGTCTCCTCTTGGGCTTCGTACAAATTGTCCCGACGACCTCCTAGATGTATAGGAACAGAAATTAGTCATCTTAATAGAACAATCTTTCAAAGAGTCTAGATCTTACTACTACTGTTTCTTAAGCATAGTACAAGAGATAAAACCCGTAGACTCGGACAGTCTCAATACACTTCGGATTCCCCGTTTCCTTAAAGAACAGGAAATAATCCCGGTCCTCAGATTAAATCCATGAGTACAACATTACCCATATAAGAACTATTTTTCTCTTTTAACCAACATACTGGACCTGTCACTCAACTGAAACAGTTACCCTAGCCTTCTCTTGGGCTTTGTACAAATGATTCTCCCCAGCGGAGCAAATCTTTTAGTCTCCATCTCGGGCTTTGTACGAGATACAAAATCACTCTCTTGGTGAGTATAAAAGACTCTCTTGTTGAGTCAAACATCTTTTAGCCTCCATCTCGGGCTTTGTACGAGATACAAAATCACTCTCTTGGTGAGTATAAAAGACTCTCTTTTTGAATCAAACATCTCTTAGCCTCCATCTCGGGCTTCGTACGAGATACCAAAACACTCTCTTGTTGAGTAGAAAGGACTCTCTTGTTGAGTCAAACAACCTTTAGCTTCCGTCTTGGGCTTCGTACAAGACACACAAAAAGACTCTCTCGTTGAGTCAAACCCTCTTAGCCTCTCTCTCGGGCTTCGTACAGGACACATAAAAACACCCTCTTGTTGGGACAATAGCCTCCTCTTAGGCTTTGTATAACATCAAATTTGTGCCTCGTTCATAGTATACAAACATAAACAACTCCTTTCCCCTCCATCTAATTGCTGTAAGAGGCAAGCCTCTGGATTATTTACATCCATGCCACTGTCCCTCTTTTAGCACGAGAATTTCCTAAGGAAAGATGGCATTGCTCTAAACTGAGTTAAAGTCTTCTCCTTTAGGTTAAGAAATCCCTATAAATGAAATTATGGCATTACTGGATTCACATATCCCAGTTAAAGTAATTTTCCTTTATAATCAGTCACCCAACAATTGTGACAAACAACCCCCTTTAGAGATGACAAATTCTCTCTAAAAGTAAACACCCTTTAGCTTCACATCTTGGGCTTCGAACAAGATACAAATAGACCCTTCAGCTTCATATCTAGGGCTTTGAACAAGATACAAACCACCTTTAGCTTCATGTCTTGGGCTTTGAACAAGACACCAAAACACCTTTTCCTCCCATAGAATAGGAGGAACTACGATCGCTCTGATTTCCCTGTTTCGGTAAACGGGAATACGTAGGCATAAGATTGAAAGAAAAATCTTAGCGAGCAAACCACATCAAAAACCTTAGGTCACAAATCCTCACATATCAATCATAACATCCGAGTCCGTATTCCCCACCAAAAGTCTAAACTTGATCAAAATAACCTAAGAGAGGCCCCCCCACATCGATCGCACCTGTAAACTAACAATTTTGACTGTTTAACCTCAGTTTGCAAAGCATGGTTAGTTGGAGACATCTATTTCCCTTCCTTCATCAGGTTCAATAGGATAAAAAATGAATCAACCTATAGTACCCTCCCAGAGCGACAGTGCTTAAGAACCACGTCCAAAATCGCTCGCTACAGACGCTGGAGGGCCTCTTGTACAAAAGAGCATCCCTGTTTGTTTACCAAGCAAATCAGACAGGAATTGTAATCGTGCCATGGCAGATTATGATACTGGCTTTGCCTTGAGTGCATTGCCACCAGGTTGACATTCATCGCACGGATGTCATGGTTTTGAATGATGTTGGAATTTGCATAATTCATGTTGACCCCACGAATTCGGTGCTCTTGGATCCATCTGAGATCCAATTGTTCCTGTAGAGCTGATTGCACCACAGAACATCCTTGATTATTTTTAGAGCAGATATCACACTGATGATAATTATGAGGTGGTATATGGCCATACCCCCTCTGTCTGCGATGCATCTTGACCAGATTGGTCCTCAATAAGAGTACATCATGAATTTGATAGCTGTCGTTGGACTCTCCCTCAATCAAATTGACCACAACTTTCTCATGTTGAGGCAACGGGTTCGTGAGAACAGTTGGATTCGTATCTTTGAAAGATAAGACCCCGCTCCTAACAAGCTTTTGTACGTCGGATTTGAAACTGAGACAATTTTCTATGTTATGCCCCGATCCTCCTTGATGGTAAGGGCAAGTTTGATCCGCTTTGAACCAAAAAGGTGGATTTTCTGGTACTGTAAAAGGGGACCTGGTTTGGACATGCCCCTTGACCAGTAAGAGTGGAAACAGTTTTGCGTACAACATTGGTATAGGGTCGAACCCTGGTGGCCGCGTTGTACGGTTGTTGTTATATGGAGGACGAGCCTGCTGAAGTGGCAGTTGTGCCCTTTGCTGATATGGCTATTGATTCGGTTGGCTCTGCGCAACCTGAGGTTGACACGTAGGAACAGGCGCAGGGTTGATAGCAGGAGTTATAGCTGCTACTGATGGGTATCGTTGCCTTTGATTTCCGAGAGAGATATTCCCAATATCCTGCTCTTTTTCTTAGGGAGAGCATTATCGTATTATTTTGTACTACTTGATGATCTAGCGTCTTTAACTAAACGTCCTTCTCAGACGGCTTCCTCAAGACGAACTCCCATGCCCACCATCTCGGTGAAGTCACTGGGTGCACTGGAAACCATTCTGTCGTAGTAAAATGAGCTTAAGGTTTTCAAGAAGATCTTTGCCATCTCTTTTTCCTCAAGAGGTGGACAAATCTGGGCGGCGATTTCACGCCATCTTTGAGCGTACTCCTTAGAGGTTTCCTTGTCCTTTTGTGACATTGATCTGAGTTGATCTCTGTCTGGTGCCATGTCCAGGTTATACTTATACTGCTGAATGAAAGTAGCGCCAAGATCTCTGAAAGTAGCGATCTTAGTGCGGTTTAAACCCATGTACCATTTGAGTGCGGCACCGGTTAAACTATCCTGAAAGTAGGGAATCAGTAGCTCCTGGTTCTTTGTCTGAGTTGACATTCGACGAGCGTACATCACCAAATGGCTTTGAGGGCAAGAGTTACCCTTGTATTTTTCAAATTCGGGTGCCTTGAATTTAAGCGGAACTTTCACATTGGGGACCAAACAAAGGTCTACGGCGTCCTTACCGAATAGATCCTGACCGCGAATGGCTTGCAGTTCTTTCTGCATTTCCAGGAACTGTTCTTGGAACTCATTCATTCTGTCAAACATACTTTCATTTCCACCAGAAGGTATCTGTGGAATCTGTCCTTCCGGGACAGTATGTACCACGGATGGTGGTATAGTCATCATGGCAGAGACTCTAGGTGCCTCCCGAAGTTTGTAACCTTTAGGAGTTGTTGTCATGCCCCTGGCATCTTCGCTTTCCCGAAGTTTGTAACCTTCAGGCACATAGGCTCCTGCTGAGAGTTGAGTGGCATGTGAAGATGGCTGGTTTCTACCTGAGTGAATCGCACACTCAAAGATAACAATAGAGTCGCCACCAAACTTTATTTAGTCCCGAAGGACAGGGAAAATATCGATAAAACCCAAGGGGAAGAGAAACGGGAACGGGGGGTGGGTTATGCGAAAGGAAGGTATTAGCACCTAACGCATCCGTCGTGCTCGACGGGAACCATTTCGCTTGCTTCTAGGCTTGGATGGGTTATCTATCTAAAGGTTTCTAGCTAAAAGAAAGAAGAGAGAGAGAAAGGAAAAGGGGGAAAAGAAAGAAAAGAAGGAAAGTGCTCGCGGAGGAACGAAGTCCTCGTGCCTACGTACCCTCATAGTGCAATGGGGAAATCAGAGCGTCGTAGTTCATGGAACCAGGGGACAGAGAAAAGGGAAGGAAAGAAGGAGAAAGATGGAAGAAATGTGGAAGTGTGCTCGCCAAGACATTGCGTCTCGTGCCTACGTATCTGACATTCAAAAGAATGCAGAATCGAAGCTTCCGTAGTTCGGGGAACTGAACGGAAAACAAAACAAGGGAGAAACAAGGGGATGAAAGAGGTGGTGTCGAAACCAAGAGCAAAAGATGGAGAAATATCCGCTGGGGATGCAAAAGAGAATTGGTGTCGAAACCAAGAAAGTAAGAGCAAGGGGAATAGAATGGAATCCGCTGGGGATCCAAATAAAGGGATGGTGTCAAAACCAAGAGAAAAAGGAGATTCGGTATATTAAATGGCTGGAAGTGGTTAACCGAAGAAAGAGAGAACTGCAACTCTGTGGGAATAGAGAAGCATTGGTTTTAGCAGAGAAAACTGTGATTAACCAGAAGCACGGGTGTAGGACCGATCAAAGGTCGTGACCCAAAGGGATTCGGTAAAGTGACTGAACAAACAGTACTCAACCGAAGAAAGGGTATTTGAACCAAAGAAAGATTACTAACCCAAGGGTGCAAGTATTCAAACCAAGAGGAGGTTGCCAACTGCGGGGGATTCGGTGTTTACAGACGGACTGTGACCAACCGAAGAGAAAAGCGAGTGATTAACCAAGAGAAGGTGATTAACTCAAAAGGGTTCAGTATTTTAACAGACGGACTGTGGTTAACTGAAGAAAAAGGGTGATTAACCAAGAAAAGGTGATTAATGTTTTAACAGTCGGACTGTGATTAACTGAAGAGACGGGTGATTAACCAAGAAAAGGTGATTAACCCAAGAGGAATTTAGTGTTTTAACAGACGGACTGTGATTAACTGAAGAAACGGGTGATTAACCAAGGATAGGTGATTAACCCAAGAGGTGCTCAGTGATTAACAGACGGACTGTGATTAACTGAGTAAGAGAGCAAAATTAGTGTTTTAACTGACAAGCAGTAGTTAAACCAACAACGGGAGAAGAACCATGAGAGGATTGCGAACTCCTGGGGAAGAATGGTCGTGACAGGAAAACTGTGTTAGACCAAAGAAAGAGAATTGAGACTCTTCAGGGGAATCAAAAAGCAATGATTGATTACAAGAAGAAAGGAGTGATGGAACAAAGAGAGATTGCTAGCGCAAGAATAATGATCTCAACCAAGAAGGATGATGATTGATCAGAAGGAGAGATTGAAAGAGATAGGAGTGATCAAGGATCAACTCGACAGGGGAATGAGAAACACTATAGCTGAAGGATAGAGGTGACTATTCTCGAGGAGAGGACAAGACGCCCTTACCAAAGAAATAGCTAGAATGAGGGCAGAAAGACTCCATCCTGATTCCTTCCCTAGCACCCAAAATATAGTGTGGAAAGTGAAGAGGACTGCGCGACCGCTCCAATGTTGTACAGTGCTCCTGCGTAGAGAAACAGACAGCATAACGGCGTCAATTTGTACAGTGCTCCGATGCAAGGCGCAACGCGAAACTCCAACTCCACGAGGGGGAATGAGAGAAGAAGCTCTAAAGGAGGCCTAAAGAGAGGAAAAGGGAAGATCGATTAATCGAAACAAAGTTTCGATCAATTAATCAAGGGATAAATATGCTAACAACTTTCCAAAGAGGATGAAAAGTCATTAAAGCAAAAAGGAGTGAATTATTGATTATACAAGATTAAGTTTATCCGTGAAGAATAAAATTAATGCAAATCTGAAATAGAAGGTGCAAAACAGTGCCAAATGATCATCAAAATGCCACACAAAATCATGCATCATGTGAACAAAGATAGTGCAAGAATTGCTATGTTCATACAATGCTAAGAACATGAAACAATTGAATAACCGAAAATGTGCATCGAAAGTTCATGAACATGCTTCAATCAGAAGTGAAATGACATTAAAAACATCCATAAAATCAAGCATGGCAATCAATGGAAGTTAAAATGAAGAAAGCATGGTAAACACACTTGAAAATGCAAAAAAATGGCATTCCGTACAGTGGTAATCGGTTATAGCATATGTGCTAACCGGTTACATGCTTGAAAATACGTGTTTTTTGGAGAAAATTGAACTGTGTAACCGATTACAGCATAACTGCTAACCGGTTACCACTGTAACTGAGGCAAAAATAACAATAAAAAAAGATTTTCAAAAGTAGTTTTCAACACATAATCACTTATGCCAACCACCACATGCTAGGAACTGAAATTGTGCATGAAAATTGAACTTCAAAACAACAAATAAACAGTGATAGAATCAACTAACACATTAGGATCATGGATCAAACAAATGCAAAACCAAATCGCACACAACAATTATCGACTACATTGCGAGCGATACGAAAATGCGCGAAATGATAAAATTAGTTAGATCCACCAACCTACAAGCCGGAGATTTGGCTTGGTAAATGTTGCAAAGAGATCTTGATGTAGAAAATCAAAGAAAACCAGAGGATCCTTGATTTGTAGACGAAATGCGTCGAAACCGATAAAAAACGCGAAAATGCACCGAAATCGAACTTGCACCAAAATAAATGGTGTGAAAACCTTGGATTGAAGTAGAATGAGATGTAATTCCAGAAATCCAACCAAAGGATGCCAAATGATGAAGGTTAAGCTCAAGAATTAATCACTTTCAATGTGAAAAGTGATTATCCTTCAAGAATAAGAGCTTTTGGTGAGGTTTTGGGATGTGAATTGAGATGAAGATGTAGAAGTTGCAGAAAAATGCAGAGGAGAATGAGAGAATTGAGAGTGAAGAAAGTGTGGATTTGTGTGAATGATTGTGGAGAGTGGTTGAGGGTTTGTGAAATGAGTGAGGCTTTGTTTATATAGACTTTTGGTTTAGAGTGTGATAGCTTTGGACTTTGGTTTGGACTTAGCTTTGGGAGGTTTGGAGTTAGGGTTGGAGTTAGTTACACTTGACTCTTTGAGTCAAGGCGGTTAACTCGGTTAGTTAGGATCAACTCGGTAACAATCCTAATGCAAGCTTCCACATCCAAAGGTTGACATGCTTGTAAAACAAGGAACATGGTGCACTTAATTTAAAGTGATGCATTGAATAAATTAAAGGGAAATGTCTTGAATGGTCTTGAATTGTCTAGAATGTTCCACATGCTGCTAGAATAATGTAGAAACAAAGACCAAAGAGAGTGCATAGCTGTTGTCCCAAAAATGCAGCAAAATCTGCAACTTTGTACAGAGTAACCGGTTACTTGCTTGAAAATTGTAGTTTTTTGGTGAAAAATACACTGTGTAACCGGTTATCAGTTATGCTGTAACCGGTTACTTCAGCTAAACTTCCCCAAATTTGCTTGGAAAATGATGCTGAAGTCCCGTTATTGATTTTCCAACTCTTGTCTTGATAAATAAACATGGAAACCTTTATTTTGAGCTTGTTTTGGTGGTGAAATAATCTTGAGAGGATGCGATTAATCGGGCTTGGAAAACCTGCAGATCCTGCAACAAGAAACACATAGAAACAAGTGGAAATGCGTATGTCGACAATGCTAATGCACATGCTCATGCAAAAGGCAAAAAAGGGAGGTCAAATTTCGGGTTACGACAGCTGCCCCTATTTAATCCTCTTGGACCTGAATGTACGAATTGTGCCAGCTTTTCGATGATTCAAGGTAAAAGGGGATTAAATAAGAGAGTAGCTCGAGAATTTGGCCGACGGCGACAAAAGAAGAGTTGAAAGTGTTTGAAGGTTGATATGTGCAAGGTTTGGCTGAAAGTCTGCAGGGGAGATAAGTCAGGCAAAAAGAGAGGGAGTATGATTGATACATATGCTATGTATGCGTTTCTACATGATGCTCGATATCATGCAATGCAAAGGCTCAAGCTAAGGCACCGTGTGAAATGATTAGGCAAAAACCGTAGCAAAACGACTTCGACATCCTCTGTCAGGAGAGGTGGAGAAGAGAGCTCACAAAGGATGGTGATTCCGCCGGGGAAAGAAACTGAGAACATCTCAGGTTTCTAAATCACCATGGCTGTCCCTGTTGGGGATGAAAGAATTAAATCAATCCTTCCTACCAAGATTGGCTCTGCGTGGGGAAAAGAGATTCCCGAATCATGTTGACTCAGCTGAGGAGAAACCACTGCTACTGGTGACAGATAACTCCTAATCATTTGGAGAAGATGCACAACCCTTGCTGGGGAAAAGCGAGCAAAGCGTCTTTGCTGGGGAACACCTTGGCAACCTGCTGGGAGGATGATGACTCTGTTGAGGAACTGCTGAGGAAACAACAACTTCTTCACTGAATTAAAACAATGCCGACCAGGCGTTAGGCTTACCAATGGATATCACCGATCACCCTGCAGGAGTTACCAGTAACACATGCAATGCATATTACTTTCTCGATTGATTTAGCTTTTTATTGTTCTCAACGTTTTTTAGTATTATGTGATCACAAATAATTGTTTATTTTGCAAACAAAATACTGGCATGACAACAAATTGAGATAACAAAAATGCATTTTATTGAATGTGAAATTTTTGTACATAAAGTGTGTACAAGGATGCAAAATCCTTGATGAGGAAATTTGCAACAAAATTGAAAAACAAATGTAAATGGAAAAGGGAAATCATGCTTTGCATTGATTACAACATTGGCCACCATCCACTGTAAGTCTAGGTTCCAACGCCTTGCACCTGTCGATGATGATTGGAGTGCTCTGTTACCGTCTGAGGTCTAGCCGTGAGGAAAAGAGGCTCAAGTGTTCACAGTCAATGCCTTTATCCCTAATTTTTTGCCTGGACATGCTTTCACATTTTTTTTTCGTCCACCGGGATGCCCATTTTTGCCTAAGTCGCCCCTTCGGGTTTTCAACTTAGCGGGCTATTATTGTTTTTTTTTCATTGTCCCTAACTTTTGCATGGACGTTTCTTATTTTTTTTGGTCTATCGGGATGTCCATTCTTGCCTAGATTGTCCTTGCGGATGTCAATCTAGCGGACTTTTATCCATTTTTTTCAGGCATAATATTTTTTGACTGTATCGGAGTTCACGGGCAATGGAAACTCCTCCCCATCCATTGTGGTGAGGACCAGGGCTCCGCCTGAGAAGGACTTCTTGACAACAAAGGGTCCTCCGTAATTGGGAGTCCACTTGCCTCGTGGATCCGAGTGAACAGGTGAATATCTCTTGAGCACGAGTTCGCCTTCACAGAACGTTCGAGGAAGAACTTTCTTGTCAAAAGCCCACTTGAGGCGTCTCTGATACAATTGACCATGACAAACGGCTGCAAGGCGCTTCTCTTCGATGAGATTCAGCTGGTTGTACCGGGATTGAACCCATTCGGCTTCGTCAAGACCTGCTTCCATGATGACTCTGAGAGAAGGGATTTCAACTTCGATGGGTAGAACAACCTCCATACCATACACAAGTGAGTACGGAGTTGCCCCAGTGGAAGTGAGAACTGAAGTTCTGTAGCCATGCAGTGCAAAGGGAAGCATTTCATGCCAATCTTTGTAAGTTTTGACCATTTTCTGGACAATCTGTAATACCCCAAAATTTGCTCTCCCTCTTTGTCATCATAGCATGGCATTATCATTTATCATATCATATCCACCTCATTAACATTGCATTGCATTTAACATAGAAAAATGAAGCATGGCATCCTCCTTACCATCAGGGCATGTGATCAGGTGGGGGATGGACAATCAAGAGATCATTCAAAGCACAAAAAGGTCAGTCAAGTTGCCTCAAGGCAAGCCAAGAAGCCTTTCATGTCTCATACTATCTCAATTGATCATCCACAACCTCAAGGATAAGAGATACAATAGGAGATTGAGGCATTACATCCTACACTATGCAAGAAGTCCAAAAATTGAAGGAAAATCCTCAAAAGAGATAGCTCATTGATTCAAAATCATCCTCAAGTGGCATTTCTCATCATCCTTTAAGAGGATACACAACATACTCTGAGGAATTTGGATTTGGAAGATGTACAATTTCCTCCTAACCAAAGGGGGTCAAAACTAGGGTTTCCCATTAAATCAGGGAATCTTTGATTTTTTGAACAAAACTTGATGTCATGGTATTCCATATGTCCTTAAGTGTATGTATGTGGAAGATTGCATCTCAATTGGTTTTAGAAGTGGTTCAATTGGAAGAAAGATCAAGAATCAGAGAAATTGGGGCAAAGTCAAATAATCAGAGGAAAAAGTCAACTCTTGACTTTTTGAGGCCAAATTCATGAAATTCATGTTATATGTGTCCAATGTGCAAAATTTGGTCAAGAAATTCCAAAGGAATCATGAAAAATTCAAGATGTAGAAAGTTGCCATTTTTGGATGAAGTAGGGTTACTAAAAATAGCAAGTTTTGGCCATTTTGCATCAGAGTTTGAACCAAGGCCATTTAAAATTGAAGCACCAAATGAAAATTCCACTCGGCCACAACAAAAGATCTTGTTTTAAGCTTCAAATCCATGTGTGGAACATCTCCATTGGATAAAAATTGAGTGAGATATGATTGATCAAAGTTTGAGCAAAGTAGGTTCAAAACTAGGTCATGACCAAGATTTTCAGGTCACGCGAGCAGTCATTTTAACAAACAGTTGGTGGGCCAAATGTCCACTCATTTTTCTCATGGTTAAAGGCCTCAAATGAAAAACTTTTCAACATCAAAGTTGTTCCTTGTAGTGTCATCTTCAATACTCATGTTGGACAAAATTCCATTTGATCAAGTTATAGTGGAGATATATTGGTTCAAAGTCATGTTGATTGTGCTGAAATTTTGTGTGCCAAGTTGCCATGCCATGACTTGATTCACACGCCCTTACACCAGTTCTCAGACCTTTGTGTTTTAAGCTATTTTGCACCATTTTCCAAACCTCATCTCAATTTGAAATCAACATCAAATGTGTTCCACAACATGCCCTCTTTTATTTGGCATCAAAAGTTCCTCAAACCATTCACTAACATGTGAGAAATTCACCCTCAAACACCTACTGTTACAATGATGATTTGGTGCACGATTTTGGTTCACACACACTACAAACACTTCCTCACTTCAGTTTCCTCTTTAGACCAAGCACACATCACTTACACAATGTTTAGTATCACGTGCCTTGCATGAAAATGGAGAGAACAACTTGTTGAGCAAGTTTCTGCCACAACAGTCCTACCATTCCAAGCTTCACTCTTCATCCTCACCATAACTGTCATGAGATTAACCTCACCATAACCCAGCCTTGATCACTCGCCCCCTAACTAACTTGACTCAGTTAGTTAGGGTGGACTCAGTTAACCACCTTGACTCACCCTAACTCAACTCATTAAACCGTGGTAAGCTCACACTATAAAAGAAAATCACACACTCCATTTTCATTTTTCAGTTTTGACAACCACATTTCTCTCCAAGAACACCTCAAACTCTCTCTACTTTCTCTCTGATTCCACACGATTTCAACACTCTTCTTCCACTTTTCATCTGCATTATCATTGTTTGGCATTGTTGGATCAGGAGCACACTGAATCTTCATCATTCTCCAAGTGAAGCTTCATCAACATTTTGCAATTTTCTCTCTGCTCTCAAGATATTAAGCTCAAACAGCATTTATTTTGCTTAGTTTGTGAAGCTCCAAGGAAGAAGAAGAAGATAGGATCTCTGGTATTCTGGTAGATCCAAAGTTCATCACATTTCAGGTTCCCTTCCTCAACTTTGTTTTAGTGAATCTAGCTTGTTTTCGTGGTGTTTGTGGCCTAGTAGAGGTCGTGTGCGTCCTGGCTAGTTGATAGGCTTCTTAGAGGCATAGTTCTATACCTAGGGCTTAATTTGATTGACTCTGTTCTTGCTGTGCGTATGTGTTTGGTGATTTTCATTAGCATATTCATAATGTACGTGAGCTTAGCTTTCAATTGATGTATGCATTGTGATTTTCTGGAGAAGTGTGAGTTGCAGACGGTGGTAAGTGTCCGGAGAAGGTAACCGGAGGTCCCTCTCCGGCCGATGGCTTCATGTTAGGGTTTTATGACCAGTTTGAATGTGATCCGTTGGATGAGTGTGATCTAATGGCTACCATGCTGCCAACACATAAAAATTCATGTGCATGTCACGTGATTCTTCTGATTTCATTTTTAAACATTGTGTGGCATGGTACATGGTAGCTATGGTGAACATTCATGCACATGCGTGAGATTAGGTTACTTTGACCAGGGGTTGACTTGGACTTGATCCTATGGTGTCTATTGCTTTGACTCTTGTTGACTGATTGTGCATGTTAATTATCATGTTTTGCGCATAATTGGACTTAACCAGATTGATATTTACACCCCTCTGTTTGGAAGCCCAATGAATTTGCACTGTCCAATTGCTATGTTCATACCCCCCTGCATTTTGCATTGATTTTTCATTTTTTATTTCTTTATGCACGTTTACTTTTTAATTTTTAAAAATATCAAATAGCATCATAAAATTCCATAAAAATTCATGAGTATCACTAAAACATTTAGGAAATTTTCCATGATTTTATTTCTTGATTTTATGACCTTTTTATCCCTGGTCCATAATTCTCTTTGAATTTCCATTTAGATGCATTCTAAGCATGATACATGAATTTGTTTAATTTTGTTCTTGCTCATTACAAACTGTTTTGACATGGTTCTTTTTGCATTGATTCACCAATACATTGAAGCATGCTAGATGATTTTTGTTTGATTTTTTAAGTCACTTTATGACATGTTTTGATGCCTATATTTGCACCACTTTGCATGATGTTTCAATTTGACCTAATTGCTTTGTTTGAAGTCATTTTGCTCTGAATTTTTACATGCTATCTTAATGTATGATGCATTTCTGACTTAGCCATTCCAATAATATGCTGGCATAATTTTCATGAATCCATTTGGTTTTTGTTTGATGCATTACATTTGAAGTATAATACATGTCATGTCATTTTAACTTTAGTGCATGTTTGCATGAATTCTTTTGTGCATATTTGTATGAGCATTTGCATAGTTGTATGAGTCATTCAAGTGATATTATAGGTCATTGTTGCACATTATAGGTCATCTTCACATGTTCATTTCAACTTGAACTTTGTGCATCCTAACATGTATTGTTTGCACCTTCTTTTTGAGTTTTCATCTCACTTCTTCTTCTATTACTTCTTGAATGTCTTGATGGTTGATTCATGGATACTTTTGAGATGTTCATAAACCTTTTTTTATTTAGTTTCAGTTCTGGTTGTTGATGTACATGTCCCATTTATGCATGTCCTTTTCATTTCTTTCCATCTTTCATCTATTCCTTCTTCTTGTAACATGTTTAAATGCTAATGGGTGATGATTATTGCTTATTCACTTGCATTTGTATGATGATATTCACTTGTTATCCATATGATGCACATTCTGGTTATGATATTAAGATTTGATTTTTCATCTTATTCTTTTGAATTTTAATGTTCATTAAGTGCTTTTTATTCCTTATACATGTTTCTATTGTTTACTAACCATGTAGGGGCTTTGGTAAGTTTCAATTGAGTGTGGATAAGGAATCCACATTCAAATTCTATCCTTTCTCTTCTACAATTCCATTTTATGTTTTGTTAAGCATTTATGTGCTTTCTTTTAATAACTCTTTACTTTCCCTTTTTGAATTACAATTCATCTTCTACTTTAGAAGTGAATTGTTTAATTCTTTCTTTCTTTAGACTTTAGGTTGAAACCTCACAAACCTTTAGGATCACTCCCTTAAATCTTCAATTAGGATTGAGTCTTAGTCCATATAGGTTTTACCTTTTCTCCTCTCTTGAGTCTCTCTTCTCATCTCTTAAAGAAAATCCAAAACATCCAATAAAGGTAAGCATTTATTGCATTTAGGCCTTTCATATAAAGAAAAGATTATAAAGGGGTTTTCTCTTATAATCTTAGAATGTATAGCATTATAGCCCATCTTGGGTCAATGTGTTAAACATTCGATCTTGTATGAGGGACTTGAATGCAATGCTTGTTGAAGGTACAAATAATAAAAAACACTTCTTCATTTCTTAATCAACAAAAATACTTAATAAACACAAATATGCTAGTGTGTTTGAACCTTGACAATTGGAACTAAGTATGGGGGTCTTCTTCACTCTTAGTGTGTCTTCTTGCTCATTCCATCTTGGAATGTGAGAATGTACACATTCCAATGACTAAGATCCAGATACACTGTCATATGCAAACAAATCCAAAACACTTCCTTCTAAAAGACAAAAAACAAACAATAACGTCTTTCCTTCGGGAATTCTTTTCTCATCTCACTCACTCTCAACGTATGAACATGCTCCTACTCGTTCTCTTGCAAGACGGTAACGCACTCGGACCAGCGAGCCTGCAACACCTGAGCTAGAACGTTAGCCGTTCCTTAAAAAAAACCCAATCCATCCCTAGTGAGGGGAACTACGTCGCTCTGATTCTCATGTTCCCGATGAGATACGTAGGCAGTGGGGTAGGGCCCATGCGAGCACTTCTTTTATTTTCCCTACATTTGTTTTTCTTTCTCTGTCCTTTCTTTCTCCTTTCTTTCTTTCAGTTCCTTTTCCAGTATCCTTTTCTATCACCCTTTGATTGAGACAAGCAAGCGTGGATCCCATCGGGTACGATGGACGTGTAGGGGTGCTAATACCTTCCCTGCGCGTAACCGACTCCCGAACCCAGTTTTCTTGGTTGCAAGACCATGCTTTTCCTTCCTTTCAGGTTTATGCGGTGTTTCCTTTCCCCCTCTTGGGATAAATACACATTGCTGGCGACTCTGTTCGGTGCCACTTTCGCGTTTGTACTTGGATGAAAATCCCGGGAGCGACAGCTGGCGACTCTGCTGGGGAAAAGAGGTTGACCTATTGCTGGTCCATCCTAAGCAAGTCAATCCTAGCGCTTGTCTGTTTTTCTTTCATTGGGTGTTTACTGTTGTGCTATATTTACCATTTTATTGTATGGTTATTTACTGCTTTACTGTACATTACTGTATTTACTGCTTTTTAGCATTACATATCATATTATTACTGTTGTGTTGGACTGTGCTATTTTCTGTTCGGCGGGATGGGATTTCTGAGAGATAAGCCCATTACACAGGCTTGAGTATACACTTAGAATTAGAGTGGAGAGTAGTGGGACCTACGTGCCGTTTGGAGTGCGTTGGGTGTTCACGAAATTCACAGCTAGACGAGGCTATCTTGGGACACGTCGTGGCATGCGCATCTTGCGTATTCCAGGATGTAGATCTAGAGAGCTGTCGACTCTAGTGACCGATCATGAGGACCTTAGTGGAAATATCCCTCTTTAGTGGTGACAATGGCAGACCACATTCTGTGGCAAACCCATTCGCACCCGAGGGCCCACTTTGGAACTTGCATAGGATGACTTTTATTTTCTAAGGGGAGTCAGTGGACGACCTCTTTGATTGGCATAGCATTGTATCCTACGGGCTGAATGTGCTATTGCTTCTCAAACCTCCGAAGCTGACAAGCCTTATTTTCTAAGAACCACATGTGAGTATGGGCGGGATGTTTACAGGTTTGCAGGAAACCCAGCCTCCTACCTACCTTACTTGTGATTCTATGATGATTTCAGACATTGTATCCTATGACAGTGATTTAAGTGTTCATCTCAGATATTGCCAGATTCAGTACAGAGACACAGTGCACACAGTTCAATACAGACACCGACACTTGATTACCTGATCACATGCCCTTTTGCATTGCATTATCATATCATAACAGTTATGTTTGTCATTTTCAGGTGCATAATACATTTCTGATTCCAATCCATGGGTTCAACAGAGATCGTTGCCGAGAGAAAGAACAATGTGTCTTACAAGTTTCTAGATCCTGTCTTGGATTCATTGCTCAAAGTTATAGATATGGCTGGTCCGGGTATTCTTGATAGGTTTCAGAAGAGCTACGGGAATTTGGTTGGGATGGTCCGTACAATCACCAAGTATGAACATGATGCCTTGCACACTCTGCTGCAGTTCTACGAGCCTTCGTTGAGGTGCTTTCTTTTTTTAGATTACATTTTGATGCCAACACTGGAAGAATTCTCATTTATTTTGGGAATTCCGATCACGTCGGCAATACCATTCTTCTCTGGTAGTTCTCCCAGCGTAAAAGAAATTGCTGCTGCTTTACAAATGGATCAGGCAGTGATAAAGAGTGGTGTGAGCAGTAAAAATGGAGTTAGTGGATTTCATTTAGAATTTCTGTCTGGACAGGCCCAAGAGGCTGCAAGTGCTAAAAATTGGACGGTTTACAATTCCATTCTGGCTCTCTGCATATATGGCCTAGTTTTCTTTCCCAATCAGCAAGACTTTGTGGATATGCAAGCGACAAGAGTTTTCGTTCTTAAAAATCCAGTCCCTACTTTGTTAGGAGATTTTTATCATTCTGTGCACTATAAGAATGAGAAAAGGAGGGGAGGATCTGTTAGTTGTTGCACTCCACTGCTGAGTCATTGGTTTTTCAAACATTTGCCTCAGACAGGTGCCTTTGTGGAAACCAAAGATGTGGCGAAATGGTCTAAACGATTGATGAGTTTAACTGCTGATAACATTGTATGGTTTGATCACCGGTTATTGAGAATAGAGCTTGTCACAAGATGCGGAAATTTTCCAAATGTGCCTTTGATTGGCAGAAAAGGAGGGATCAATTATAATCCAGTTTTGGCCATCCGACAGTTTGGGTATGCTTCCAGGGATCCTCCTACAGAGCAAGATGTGGAAGAATCTTTATTCTTTACAGGAACTAAAGATGCGAAGGTGGTAGAAGTAGTGAATGCTTGGAAAGATAAGCACAAAATTGGAAAAGCAGTTTTTGGAAAAGGAGATTGTAGATCTTATCCTGAATATGACAGGTGGATTGAGACGAAAGTAAAGGAATTGCTTTTACCCTTTTCAAGGGGACCTCTTTTATGTGCAGTACAGCCAGAACAACCCACTATGGTGGCTATTGAAGAATGTGAGAAGTGGAAGAAAATGGTCAGAGAGTTGCAGATAGAGAATTCTGGAATGAGCAGATGTCTTCAGAAAGCTCTAGCTGACAACAAAGAGTTGGAAAAGAGAGCCTTGAAAGCGGAAAAAACCTTGGCTGACAAAGAGGAAGATTTTGATGACCGAGCTCGGTACTTTCGGAAACTTACTTTGGGAGCAGATGACACTAGTCAGGCTCACAAGATTACAAAACAGGCTTTAGCCCGAAGCAAGGATTCATTAGCTCAACTTCGTCAAGCTTGGGATGAAGTCAGAATTGAAAATGCCGAGTTAAAGGATCAGTCGAAGACTAAAGACGAGGAGCTTAAAAAGGCACATGAGCAGAGGAGAAAGTATCGGGAAAGTCTCGATAAAAGTCAAGAGCAGTTAGAAGAAGTTAGAAGCCAGTTGAAGAATACCAAGAAAGAGCTTGAAGAAGCCATGATAGAAAGAGAGATACTTAAGACGCAAGCTGGCATAAAGAGACACAAAGGAGTGCATGATGACGAAGCTCTTATGCTGCATATGGGTTCTTTAACTGAAGCTCTTGAAAAAAGGGATGTCTTGATCAAAGAAATGATTGAAAAGCCGAATCACCAGCGTACCCGTATACTTTTTGAGGAAATCAAGTATTCAAGTGATAGGCTAAAGGATGTGGAATTGTCAGATTGATGTTCTTTTCCCTGTATTTTGTTGTTAATGGCTACCATCAGGCTTGTTGATGGATCCATTTTTTTTCCTTATATTGCATTTGCGGTTGAACCTTTCTTAAATGTACTTGAATATTTTATTGAATGAGTATGAGCAGTTTTATTCAGGATTATTTCTTATCAGATAGCTGCACACAAGCACATGACCACGACACGTCTCTTTATATCACGATTTCTGGTCTTCAGATTTCTGTGGATTGGATTGGAATCAGGGTATAAAAGCACCTAGGAAATGACAAACATAGCATTGCATGGCATTGCATATCATTTTGCATTTTTGTTACTTGCTTTTCAGGTACTCGTTGCAGGGTCTCTAACCTTTATTTGGTTTCAGGCAGTATAGCGGAGAATCATATTCACCGATATTCGACGCGAAGAAATCAAGTAAGAATCATGGATCAAGTGCAGAGTGATTTGGCCGAAATGAGGGCGCGTATGGACCAGTTCATGACCCTCATGACTGGCATGGCGCAAAATCAGGAGAGGTTGAGGCTTCTGGTCGAGCGTCCAGACAATGGGCCCGAAGGTGATCAACATGACAATTCACAGGGACACGGCATCCCTCCTCCCGGTGGCAACCCTCCTCCTGGCGGTAACAATCGGGGTAATGGAAATGGTAGGCATGCTGGTGTTACTCTTGAAGATACTCTGGAAGACCAATTTACTCTACTAGATGCTGATGTGGGTAATCAAGGTGATCGAAGGTATGAGGAGTTAGCAGAAAAGATCAGGGCTATAGAATGCAAGAACTCTATGGGTATTGATGTTACCAGCTTGGGGCTGGTCTCAGGAGTCAGAATTCCCCCTAAATTCAAACCTCCTACTTTTGATAAGTATCACGGCAATGCGTGTCCCCAAACGCATCTTCAAGCTTACTTTGGGAAGATTTCAGCCCATACGGATGACGAGAAGCTATGGATGCACTATTTTCAGGACAGTCTGGCTGGGGCGTCCTTGACCTGGTATATGAAGTTGAATAGAGCTGCTGTGAAGAGTTGGAAAGATCTGGCAGAAGCGTTCCTGAAGCAATACCAGTATAATATTGACATGGCGCCCAACCGCACTCAATTGCAGGGGTTGTCACAAAATGCCAAGGAGAGTTTCAAAGAATATGCACAGAGGTGGAGGGAAATGGCTGCCCAGGTTCAACCTCCCTTGTCAGACAGAGAAATGGCGGATATGTTTATGGGCACCTTGCAAGGGGCTTATCTTGATAGATTAGCTGCTTGTCCGTCAACTGGATTTGCTGATATTGTGATTGCGGGAGAAAGAATAGAAAGTCTGTTAAAGCTTGGAAAGATCCAGGATGTGAGTGGGGCTGGCTCTTCGGGGACGAAGAAACCGTTTGCTAGTAACCAGAAAAGAAGAGAAGGTGATACGAATGCTGTGTTTAGAGGACGAGGCAGAGGGCGTTCTCGAGCTTATTATCAGGTAGATGCTGTAACAATCCCCACACCGTCTGTTCAGAAACAACAACCCCAACAACAAGTTCAACAGCAACAACCTTTTTTCCAGCAAAGGTCTAGACAGAGGGATCGTAAGATGGATCCTCTCCCTATGACTTATGCCGCGCTGTTGCCCCGGCTACTCGAGTTAAAGTTGGTAGAACTCCGTACTATGAAAGCTCCGGTTGCTGGAAACCTGCCACCTAACTTCGATGCTAATGCTCGTTGTGAGTTCCACTCAGGTGCTCAGGGGCACTCCATTGAAAAATGCTGGGCTTTCCATCATAAAGTACAAGATTTGATTGATGCTAAAGCCATCAATTTCTCTCCCGCTCCTAATATTACTCAGCATCCCATGCCTGATCATAGTGCAGCAAATGTGTACGCTATTGAAGATGGGAGGAGATTGAATTTGGTATTAGACGTTCATCAAGTGAAAACTTCTTTGTTGGTTGTAAAAGATCGTTTATTGAAGGGACAGGTGTTCCCGGGCTGTAATCAAGATTGCTCTGAGTGTATGAATCAGGAGAACGGCTGTGATAAGTTGAAGATGGGTTTACAGAATCTGATCGATGAAGGATGTCTACAGTTCGACAGAGTCGTGAAAGACACTGATGAGATATCAACCGTGACCATCTATTACACTCCCGCTGAGATTCAAATGCCGGTCAATGCAGTTCCCGTGGCGAGTGTTGCGCCAGAAGGGCCCAGTCCTGTCACTATCACGGTGCCAGGACCAATTCCGTTCACATCTACGAAAGCTATCCCATGGCACTATGGGGCAGATGTATATTACGAAGGTAAAAAGTAGGAAGTTGAGCCGTCAGTCAGCCCAAATATTGATAATGTAGGGGGTGTAGGGGGCTTTACAAGGAGTGGAAGGTTGTTCGCTCCCCAAACCTTGAGAAGTGATAAAGAGGCAGAAGCTGCAGCAAAGGCTAAGGGTAAACAGGTGGTTGAAAGTGCGCCTACACCTGAAGCAGAGACAAAGATTACTTTTGATAAGGAAATGGAAGAATTTATGAAGATAATCAAGAAAAGCGATTATAAGATTGTGGACCAACTGAATCAGACCCCTTCAAAGATTTCAATCTTGTCACTATTGATGTGCTCTGATGCGCACCGACAGGCGTTGTTGAAAGTGTTGAAGAGTGCGTACGTGCCACAAGAAATTACTGTTAATCAGCTCGAGGGCGTAATCTCCAATGTCAATGTTAGCCATGGCTTGGGCTTTACAAGTAGAGATTTGACTGTTGAAGGAAGAAACCATAATAAGGCTTTGCATATCACGATGGAGTGTAAGGGCGCAGTGTTATCTCATGTACTGGTAGACACTGGTTCATCACTCAATGTCTTGCCCAAGAAGGCATTAATGAAGCTGGAAGTTGACGGTTTGATCTTAAGGCCTAGTGAATTGGTGGTCAGAGCATTCGATGGAACTAGACGATCTGTGTTTGGTGAGGTGGAATTGCCCGTACAAATTGGACCACAGGTATTCAAATCCACGTTCCATGTAATGGACATACAACCTGCATATAGCTGCCTATTGGGACGCCCTTGGATTCACGGAGCCGGGGCTGTTACTTCTACTCTACATCAAAAGCTGAAGTATGAGTTTGAAGGGCAGGTTGTGACAGTGTGTGGGGAAGAAGACATCTTTGTGAGTCACTTGTCTACGTTCAAGTACATTGAAATGGATGGGGAAATTCATGAGATGCTGTGCCAATCATTTGAAGCAGTCAATATTGACGATGCACCTGAGTCTTCTTCTGTACCAGTTGGGGCTGGTACCTCCATTTCATCTTACAAACAAGCTGTCGAAGTCGTCAGGGCAGGCAACGCCCAAGGTTGGGGCAGGTTGATAGAGACCCCAATGAAGGAAGACAAATTTGGTATTGGTTATCATCCCTCTACAACTTCAGAGGCGGGGAGCAAGGGACCCATTACTTTCAATAGTGGGGGAATTATCTACACGGACCAGTCTTGTGTAGCCACAGAGGATAGTGTTGACAGTAATTGTGACCTGGACAACTGGGTACGCCCTCGTGCTCCGGGACAACAAGTGCAAAACTGGTCCGTTGAAGAAGTCATCCGGGTTACTCTTCAAACAGAGTAATTTTTCTTTGTTTTTTCTAACCATAATGCATGTCAAAATCTTGCGCTCTGCCCAAGGCGTATAGATTCATTTGTAGGGCCACCATGGTTGCATTTGCAATGTTTAATCATTAATAAAGGACGTTTTGCAATCAAATTTTGTTCTCTGTCTTTCAGTTTTTATTTTTTGCACAAAAAAAAAAATAATAAAATGGTAATGTTTCATTTTCTTTTGTTTTACTTAAAAATAAATTCTAAAATAAGGCATGAACCCGTTCATGCAAACTTGATCCTCCGGATACCACTGATAACGATTTTGATATGGCTATGTATGACTTTGACAATCCGATTTATCAAGCCGAAGAAGGGGATGAGAAAGATTGTGAACTCCCTGAAGAACTGGCCAGATTGTTGAAACAAGAGGAAAGGGTCATCCAGCCTCATCAGGAGACTGTAGACATCATCAATATTGGTACCAAGGATGCCAAAAAAGAGATCAGGATTGGTGCCAGCTTGCAAGCAGATGTGAAGCAAACTTTGACGGAAATGTTGCGCGAGTATGTTGACGTCTTCGCCTGGTCGTATCAAGACATGCCGGGGTTGGATACGGATATTGTCGTGCACAGGCTACCATTGAGAGAAGAATGTCCGCCAGTCAAGCAGAAACTTCGTCGGACTCACCCCGACATGGCTTTAAAGATTAAGGAGGAAGTCCAGAAGCAGTGGGACGCTGGTTTTCTTGCTGTGACAAAGTATCCTCCATGGGTAGCCAACATCGTGCCAGTACCGAAGAAAGATGGAAAAGTGAGAATGTGTGTGGATTATCGAGATCTTAATAAAGCTAGCCCAAAAGATGATTTTCCACTACCTCATATTGATGTGCTGGTCGATAATACAGCTCAGTTTTCAGTGTTCTCCTTTATGGACGGGTTCTCCGGGTACAACCAGATCAAGATGGCACCTGAAGATATGGAGAAGACCACGTTCATTACTCCATGGGGTACATATTGTTATAAAGTAATGCCTTTTGGTTTGAAAAACGCAGGGGCAACGTACCAGCGGGCGATGGTGACATTGTTTCATGACTTGATTCATAAGGAGATCGAATGTTATATAGATGATATGATTGCCAAGTCGAGAACCGAAGAGGAACATCTGATTAACCTGAAAAAGCTGTTTGAAAGGTTGAGAAAGTTCCGTCTGAGATTAAATCCAAACAAGTGCACGTTTGGGGTGCGTTCTGGAAAGTTGTTAGGTTTCATTGTGAACGAAAGAGGAATCGAGGTTGATCCTGCCAAGGTGAAAGCAATACAAGAAATGCCTGAACCGAGAACAGAAAAAGAGGTTCGTGGTTTCTTGGGTAGATTGAACTACATTGCAAGGTTCATATCTCACCTAACAGCCACGTGTGAGCCAATATTTAAATTGTTGAGGAAAGATCAAACGGTCAGGTGGAATGACGATTGCCAATTGGCATTCGATAAGATAAAAGAATACTTGCAGGAACCTCCGATTCTAATGCCTCCAGTTGAAGGGAGACCGCTGATAATGTATCTGACAGTGCTTGAAGGTTCCATGGGTTGTGTTCTCGGTCAACATGACGAGACAGGTAGGAAGGAGCATGCTATTTACTACCTGAGCAAAAAGTTCAATGATTGTGAGTCCCGATACTCAATGCTTGAAAAGACATGCTGTGCGCTTGCATGGGCCGCTAAGCGATTGAGGCAATATATGGTTAGGCACACAACCTTGTTGATTTCAAAAATGGATCCTATCAAGTACATTTTCGAGAAGCCAGCATTGACAGGCAGAGTTGCACGGTGGCAAATGGTCTTGACAGAGTATGACATTCAGTACACTTCACAAAAGGCCATCAAAGGAAGTATCTTGTCCGACTATCTCGCGCAACAGCCGATTGATGATTACCAACCCATGAAGTTTGACTTCCCTGATGAGGACATCATGTTTCTCAAAGCTAAAGACTGCGAGGAACCACTTCCGGAGGAGGGGCCAGACCCTGAATCCAAATGGAGTCTGATGTTTGATGGGGCTGTCAATATGAATGGGCGCGGAGTTGGAGCAGTTCTTATCACGCCGGAAGGTGTTCATATGCCGTTCACTGCCCGAATAACTTTCGGATGCACCAACAATGAAGCAGAGTACGAAGCTTGTATAATGGGGATCGAGGAGGCGATTAATCTACGGATTAAGACCCTTGATATATTTGGTGATTCAGCTTTGGTAATCAATCAAGTGAAGGGGAGTTGGTACACGTACCAAGCAAATCTAGTGCCGTATAGAGATTATACAAGGAGATTGCTGACGTTTTTCACAACAGCGAAACTGTACCACATTCCTCGAGATGAGAATAGGTTCGCTGATGCCTTGGCCACTTTGTCTTCCATGATCAAAGTGCAAGGATGGAACCATGTACCTAAGATTGAGGTATCCCGCCTTGACAGACCAGCATTTGTGTTTGCGGTAGATGCAACGTCTGATGACAAGCCATGGTTTCATGACATTAAGTGTTTCTTGAAAAGTCAAGAGTACCCGTCCGGGCATCGTCCAAAGACAGGAAGACGTTGAGAAGGTTAGCTGGTAGTTTCTTCTTGAATAAAGATGGCGTGCTGTATAAAAGAAATTTTGACACGGTCCTGCTTAGATGTGTGGATAGACATGAAGCAGACTTGTTGATGATTGAAGTGCACGAAGGCTCTTTCGGTACCCATGCCGGAGGGCAGGCAATGGCTAAAAAGTTGTTAAGGTCGGGATATTATTGGTTGACTATGGAGTCAGATTGTTGCAAATATGCCCGCAAATGCCATAAATGCCAGATCTATGCAGACAAGGTGCATGTGCCTCCAAATCCGTTGAGTATCATGTCGTCGCCTTGGCCGTTTGCCATGTGGGGCATTGATATGATCGGAAAGATTGAGCCTACAGCTTCCAATGGTCATCGTTTCATCTTGGTGGCAATTGATTACTTCACCAAATGGGTTGAAGCCGCATCCTATGCCAATGTTACAAAACAAGTGGTCGCTCGTTTCTTAAAACGGGATATCATTTGCCGATATGGAGTTCCCGAAAGAATCATTACTGATAATGGTTCTAATTTGAACAATAAGATGATGGCTGAGTTATGCCGGGACTTCAAAATCGAACATCACAATTCTTCTCCGTACCGCCCAAAGATGAATGGCGCGGTCGAAGCGGCCAACAAAAATATCAAGAAGATTGTGCAGAAGATGGTTGTCACGTACAAAGATTGGCATGAGATGTTACCATTTGCTTTGCATGGGTATCGAACGTCGGTACGCACGTCCACTGGGGCAACCCCATTCTCACTTGTATATGGTATGGAGGCAGTGCTACCGGTTGAAGTAGAGATTCCGTCCCTCAGAGTTATGATGGATGTTAAGCTAGATGAAGCTGAATGGGTACGAGCCAGATTTGATCAGCTGAGCCTTATTGAGGAAAAGCGATTGGCGGCTGTATGTCATGGGAAACTATATCAGCGCAGAATGAAACAGGCATTTGACCAGAAGGTGCGTCCTCGGGTTTATAAAGTCGGAGATGTGGTACTCAAAAGGATCCTTCCTCCCAATACAGATCACAGGGGCAAGTGGACTCCCAACTATGAAGGTCCATTCGTGGTTAAAAAGGTCTTTTCAGGCGGAGCCTTATTGCTTACAACCATGGATGGCGAAGACTTTTCATCCCCTGTCAACTCAGACGTAGTCAAAAAATACTTCGCATGAATAGACCCGCTGGATAATAAGAATAAAAAATCCAGGCAAAAAAGGGCATCCCGGCGAACCAAAAACAGAATAAGGTTCGGGCAAAAATTAGGGATATAATTGAAAAAAGATTTGTACACCCGGTAAGTTGAAAACCCGAAAGGGCAACTTAGGCAAAAAAGGGTATCCTGGTGGATCGAAAACCTGAAAGGGGCGGTCAACACAAAAGAGGGATTTAAGCGAATGACTACGGTCTGAGTTATCTATCCCCCATTACCGTTTGAACAACTGACGTTTTGAAGGATAGGAATCGGTCTGATCATTCCTCAGAAGGCAAGGTCGGGGAGTTTTGAAGACATACTGGTCATAACAGAATGGAAACTCAGTGGAATTCCGTTTTCACATTGCCATTAGGATAGTTTCTTTTCTCAATTTTTAGCGATCACCTCTTTCCAGGGATTGCTTCCGGATGTAATTGCCTATTCTGGGCTCTCAGTCAATAAATTGAATTTCAATAAAAAGTTTTCTATTTTTGTTTTATTGCTTTGTTTGCAAAAACGTCCTAATTTTTGATAAAACATTGCATTTGAAAACATGGCAGCCTTGCAATAACATGCGCAGAAAAAACATTTGAAATTACTTCGAATGTTGAATATTCCCGGATGGTGGATTCTAGCCACGCAATATTCGGGGCATGTGGCCATATTCTTTTGTTGCATGTAGCAGGTGCAGATGATTTTAAGAACAAGACCAGCAATAAATCACCCCACGCAAAAGACTGGGGCAATTATGGGTAAGGAGATCGGCGTTCATCGTTCGGTCGACGATTGTGCATAACGGGTCGATATCAGTGAATTAAGTTCAACTGGGTACCGTTGCATCTTATTAAGTCGATTCTCTTATTCAGTCCTTCCAACGGCTACAAGCTTTTCTATGTCGGTAACGGTCACAGGTTCCCCAAAAGAAGGGTCTCGTCGACACCGAAACTGATGGTCATTATCCCCAGCGAAGTCACAAGAGTTTGAAGAGGCTAGATCTTCTGTAAAATCCTCTTATGACATCCTCTTCGGGGACGAATTGTTGTTTTGTCCAAGCATGGGGCATGTTTGTTTCCCCATCATGAAGTGTTGATCATCCCCAGTAGAGTTTGGGGACAGTTGGTCTTCTGTAAAATCCTCTCAAAAGGCATTCCCCAGCACGAGACGTTTTAAAGCAGTTTCCGCCAGCAGAGTTTGTTATAAACTCGTCATCCCTAACGGAATTGTCTAAAGGGAAGCTCGCCTAACATGGGGCATTGTGGTACTTATCCTAAGCTTGACAGTCATATTCTTCAGCAGACTACTGTGGATTTGCTTTGGGTTTCCCCAACAAGGACTCTTTCCTAGCAAGTTGCAGGGGAATGTTCTAACCAGGATTCGCATATCCCTGGCAAAGTAGCCCTGGTCCCCAGCAAGTTTGTGTCTCTGGTAATGATCCCCCACAGAGGTCAGCATCGAATCTTGTCAGCAATACTCCCCAGCTGAGTTGTTGTTCTCCCCGCAGAGGTTTATAAGATCGGCAGAATCTATTCCTCAACAAGCGTGGCACAGTCTTTCCCCAGCCGGGTCAAAAGGTGGATAACCCCTACAAAGGGTCTTGGACTGGATAGATCCCCAAGCAGAGTTTTTCTTTATGACTTTTCTTCCTTAGCAAGACGCCATGCAAAGAAATTCTCATCCCCAGCGGAATCGCTGTGACCAGAATTCATTCCCCCAGCAGATGAAGTGATTACTGGCAGATCTATTATTCTTCAAGTCCAATTTATTTTTGGCAAACTTGACAATTCGGAGCAGACGGATTGTTCATTCATTATCCAGCAGAGATGCTATCCTCTCAGGAACCTCTAAAGTCAAGTCATTGATCATTGTTCCTCAGCAAAGTCGGCAGAGATGTCTGACACGGATGCAGAGTGTAATCCAGTATTGGAATTTTGCGAAAGTCCACCCGTAGTGTGGCAAGCCAGTAGTCGTCTGGCATTGTTAAAAGACGTTAGCAAAGTCCAACAGTGGATTGGCAAAAGTCCATCTTCGGGTGGCAAAGCAGCTAAAAGTCCAACAGTGGATTGGCGAAAGGTCCATCTAAGGGTGGCATATTCCAAAAGTCCAACAGTGGATTGGCAAAAGTCCGTCTTCGGGTGGCAAAAGTCCAACAGTGGATTGGCAAAGGTCCATCTAAGGGTGGCATATTCTGAAAGTCCAACAGTGGATTGGCAAAGGTCCATCTAAGGGTGGCATATTCTAAAAGTCCAACAGTGGATTGGCAAAAGTCCATCTTCGGGTGGCAAAGCAGCTAAAAGTCCAACAGTGGATTGGCGAAAGGTCCATCTAAGGGTGGCATATTCCAAAAGTCCAACAGTGGATTGGCAAAAGTCCGTCTTCGGGTGGCAAAAGTCCAACAGTGGATTGGCGAAAGGTCCATCTAAGGGTGGCATATTCCAAAAGTCCAACAGTGGATTGGCAAAAGTCCGTCTTCGGGTGGCAAAAGTCCAACAGTGGATTGGCAAAAGTCCGTCTTCGGGTGGCAAAAGTCCAACAGTGGATTGGCAAAAGTCCGTCTTCGGGTGGCACGAAGCTGCAAAGTCCACCAGTAGTGTGGCAGGCCAGTAGTCGTCTGGAGTTGCATAAAAGACGTTATTAAAGTCCACCAGCAGCGTGGCAAGCCAGTAGTCGTCTGGCGTCATTCAAAAGGCAGATTTCTCCGACAATGTTTCATTGAAGATTCAATCCAGCAATGTCGGGGGGTTTTTTTCTCACCATCCAGAGCAAATTTTTGGTTATATTTGGTATTCAATCACTATATACCTTGAAAGTCCGAAAGCAATTGCTTTCAGGCATTCAGGTCTACAGCGCTTGAATAGGGGCAGCTGTAATACCCCAAAATTTGCTCTCCCTCTTTGTCATCATAGCATGGCATTATCATTTATCATATCATATCCACCTCATTAACATTGCATTGCATTTAACATAGAAAAATGAAGCATGGCATCCTCCTTACCATCAGGGCATGTGATCAGGTGGGGGATGGACAATCAAGAGATCATTCAAAGCACAAAAAGGTCAGTCAAGTTGCCTCAAGGCAAGCCAAGAAGCCTTTCATGTCTCATACTATCTCAATTGATCATCCACAACCTCAAGGATAAGAGATACAATAGGAGATTGAGGCATTACATCCTACACTATGCAAGAAGTCCAAAAATTGAAGGAAAATCCTCAAAAGAGATAGCTCATTGATTCAAAATCATCCTCAAGTGGCATTTCTCATCATCCTTTAAGAGGATACACAACATACTCTGAGGAATTTGGATTTGGAAGATGTGCAATTTCCTCCTAACCAAAGGGGGTCAAAACTAGGGTTTCCCATTAAATCAGGGAATCTTTGATTTTTTGAACAAAACTTGATGTCATGGTATTCCATATGTCCTTAAGTGTATGTATGTGGAAGATTGCATCTCAATTGGTTTTAGAAGTGGTTCAATTGGAAGAAAGATCAAGAATCAGAGAAATTGGGGCAAAGTCAAATAATCAGAGGAAAAAGTCAACTCTTGACTTTTTGAGGCCAAATTCATGAAATTCATGTTATATGTGTCCAATGTGCAAAATTTGGTCAAGAAATTCCAAAGGAATCATGAAAAATTCAAGATGTAGAAAGTTGCCATTTTTGGATGAAGTAGGGTTACTAAAAATAGCAAGTTTTGGCCATTTTGCATCAGAGTTTGAACCAAGGCCATTTAAAATTGAAGCATCAAATGAAAATTCCACTCGGCCACAACAAAAGATCTTGTTTTAAGCTTCAAATCCATGTGTGGAACATCTCCATTGGATAAAAATTGAGTGAGATATGATTGATCAAAGTTTGAGCAAAGTAGGTTCAAAACTAGGTCATGACCAAGATTTTCAGGTCACGCGCGCAGTCATTTTAACAAACAGTTGGTGGGCCAAATGTCCACTCATTTTTCTCATGGTTAAAGGCCTCAAATGAAAAACTTTTCAACATCAAAGTTGTTCCTTGTAGTGTCATCTTCAATACTCATGTTGGACAAAATTCCATTTGATCAAGTTATAGTGGAGATATATTGGTTCAAAGTCATGTTGATTGTGCTGAAATTTTGTGTGCCAAGTTGCCATGCCATGACTTGATTCACACGCCCTTACACCAGTTCTCAGACCTTTGTGTTTTAAGCTATTTTGCACCATTTTCCAAACCTCATCTCAATTTGAAATCAACATCAAATGTGTTCCACAACATGCCCTCTTTTATTTGGCATCAAAAGTTCCTCAAACCATTCACTAACATGTGAGAAATTCACCCTCAAACACCTACTGTTACAATGATGATTTGGTGCATGATTTTGGTTCACACACACTACAAACACTTCCTCACTTCAGTTTCCTCTTTAGACCAAGCACACATCACTTACACAATGTTTAGTATCACGTGCCTTGCATGAAAATGGAGAGAACAACTTGTTGAGCAAGTTTCTGCCACAACAGTCCTACCATTCCAAGCTTCACTCTTCATCCTCACCATAACTGTCATGAGATTAACCTCACCATAACCCAGCCTTGATCACTCGCCCCCTAACTAACTTGACTCAGTTAGTTAGGGTGGACTCAGTTAACCACCTTGACTCACCCTAACTCAACTCATTAAACCGTGGTAAGCTCACACTATAAAAGAAAATCACACACTCCATTTTCATTTTTCAGTTTTGACAACCACATTTCTCTCCAAGAACACCTCAAACTCTCTCTACTTTCTCTCTGATTCCACACGATTTCAACACTCTTCTTCCACTTTTCATCTGCATTATCATTGTTTGGCATTGTTGGATCAGGAGCACACTGAATCTTCATCATTCTCCAAGTGAAGCTTCATCAACATTTTGCAATTTTCTCTCTGCTCTCAAGATATTAAGCTCAAACAGCATTTATTTTGCTTAGTTTGTGAAGCTCCAAGGAAGAAGAAGAAGATAGGATCTCTGGTATTCTGGTAGATCCAAAGTTCATCACATTTCAGGTTCCCTTCCTCAACTTTGTTTTAGTGAATCTAGCTTGTTTTCGTGGTGTTTGTGGCCTAGTAGAGGTCGTGTGCATCCTGGCTAGTTGATAGGCTTCTTAGAGGCATAGTTCTATACCTAGGGCTTAATTTGATTGACTCTGTTCTTGCTGTGCGTATGTGTTTGGTGATTTTCATTAGCATATTCATAATGTACGTGAGCTTAGCTTTCAATTGATGTATGCATTGTGATTTTCTGGAGAAGTGTGAGTTGCAGACGGTGGTAAGTGACCGGAGAAGGTAACCGGAGGTCCCTCTCCGGCCGATGGCTTCATGTTAGGGTTTTATGACCAGTTTGAATGTGATCCGTTGGATGAGTGTGATCTAATGGCTACCATGCTGCCAACACATAAAAATTCATGTGCATGTCACGTGATTCTTCTGATTTCATTTTTAAACATTGTGTGGCATGGTACATGGTAGCTATGGTGAACATTCATGCACATGCGTGAGATTAGGTTACTTTGACCAGGGGTTGACTTGGACTTGATCCTATGGTGTCTATTGCTTTAACTCTTGTTGACTGATTGTGCATGTTAATTATCATGTTTTGCGCATAATTGGACTTAACCAGATTGATATTTACACCCCTCTGTTTGGAAGCCCAATGAATTTGCACTGTCCAATTGCTATGTTCATACCCCCCTGCATTTTGCATTGATTTTTCATTTTTTATTTCTTTATGCACGTTTGCTTTTTAATTTTTAAAAATATCAAATAGCATCATAAAATTCCATAAAAATTCATGAGTATCACTAAAACATTTAGGAAATTTTCCATGATTTTATTTCTTGATTTTATGACCTTTTTACCCCTGGTCCATAATTCTCTTTGAATTTCCATTTAGATGCATTCTAAGCATGATACATGAATTTGTTTAATTTTGTTCTTGCTCATTACAAACTGTTTTGACATGGTTCTTTTTGCATTGATTCACCAATACATTGAAGCATGCTAGATGATTTTTGTTTGATTTTTTAAGTCACTTTATGACATGTTTTGATGCCTATATTTGCACCACTTTGCATGATGTTTCAATTTGACCTAATTGCTTTGTTTGAAGTCATTTTGCTCTGAATTTTTACATGCTATCTTAATGTATGATGCATTTCTGACTTAGGCATTCCAATAATATGCTGGCATAATTTTCATGAATCCATTTGGTTTTTGTTTGATGCATTACATTTGAAGTATAATACATGTCATGTCATTTTAACTTTAGTGCATGTTTGCATGAATTCTTTTGTGCATATTTGTATGAGCATTTGCATAGTTGTATGAGTCATTCAAGTGATATTATAGGTCATTGTTGCACATTATAGGTCATCTTCACATGTTCATTTCAACTTGAACTTTGTGCATCCTAACATGTATTGTTTGCACCTTCTTTTTGAGTTTTCATCTCACTTCTTCTTCTATTACTTCTTGAATGTCTTGATGGTTGATTCATGGATACTTTTGAGATGTTCATAAACCTTTTTTTATTTAGTTTCAGTTCTGGTTGTTGATGTACATGTCCCATTTATGCATGTCCTTTTCATTTCTTTCCATCTTTCATCTATTCCTTCTTCTTGTAACATGTTTAAATGCTAATGGGTGATGATTATTGCTTATTCACTTGCATTTGTATGATGATATTCACTTGTTATCCATATGATGCACATTCTGGTTATGATATTAAGATTTGATTTTTCATCTTATTCTTTTGAATTTTAATGTTCATTAAGTGCTTTTTATTCCTTATACATGTTTCTATTGTTTACTAACCATGTAGGGGCTTTGGTAAGTTTCAATTGAGTGTGGATAAGGAATCCACATTCAAATTCTATCCTTTCTCTTCTACAATTCCATTTTATGTTTTGTTAAGCATTTATGTGCTTTCTTTTAATAACTCTTTACTTTCCCTTTTTGAATTACAATTCATCTTCTACTTTAGAAGTGAATTGTTTAATTCTTTCTTTCTTTAGACTTTAGGTTGAAACCTCACAAACCTTTAGGATCACTCCCTTAAATCTTCAATTAGGATTGAGTCTTAGTCCATATAGGTTTTACCTTTTCTCCTCTCTTGAGTCTCTCTTCTCATCTCTTAAAGAAAATCCAAAACATCCAATAAAGGTAAGCATTTATTGCATTTAGGCCTTTCATATAAAGAAAAGATTATAAAGGGGTTTTCTCTTATAATCTTAGAATGTATAGCATTATAGCCCATCTTGGGTCAATGTGTTAAACATTCGATCTTGTATGAGGGACTTGAATGCAATGCTTGTTGAAGGTACAAATAATAAAAAACACTTCTTCATTTCTTAATCAACAAAAATACTTAATAAACACAAATATGCTAGTGTGTTTGAACCTTGACAATTGGAACTAAGTATGGGGGTCTTCTTCACTCTTAGTGTGTCTTCTTGCTCATTCCATCTTGGAATGTGAGAATGTACACATTCCAATGACTAAGATCCAGATACACTGTCATATGCAAACAAATCCAAAACACTTCCTTCTAAAAGACAAAAAACAAACAATAACGTCTTTCCTTCGGGAATTCTTTTCTCATCTCACTCACTCTCAACGTATGAACGTGCTCCTACTCGTTCTCTTGCAAGACGGTAACGCACTCGGACCAGCGAGCCTGCAACACCTGAGCTAGAACGTTAGCCGTTCCTTAAAAAAAACCCAATCCATCCCTAGTGAGGGGAACTACGTCGCTCTGATTCTCATGTTCCCGATGAGATACGTAGGCAGTGGGGTAGGGCCCATGCGAGCACTTCTTTTATTTTCCCTACATTTGTTTTTCTTTCTCTGTCCTTTCTTTCTCCTTTCTTTCTTTCAGTTCCTTTTCCAGTATCCTTTTCTATCACCCTTTGATTGAGACAAGCAAGCGTGGATCCCATCGGGTACGATGGACGTGTAGGGGTGCTAATACCTTCCCTGCGCGTAACCGACTCCCGAACCCAGTTTTCTTGGTCGCAAGACCATGCTTTTCCTTCCTTTCAGGTTTATGCGGTGTTTCCTTTCCCCCTCTTGGGATAAATACACATTGCTGGCGACTCTGTTCGGTGCCACTTTCGCGTTTGTACTTGGATGAAAATCCCGGGAGCGACACAATCCTCTTGATGTTTTTGTTTGCTGCTTCAACGACGCCATTCATCTTGAGCCGATATGGTGAAGAGTTGTGGTGCTCGATCTTAAATTCTTGACACAACTCCTTCATCATGTTGTTGTTCAGGTTGCTTGCATTGTCCGTGATAATGTTGCTAGGAATGCCATAGCGACAGATTATCTCTTTCTTGATGAATCTAGCAACCACTTGTCGTATAACGTTTGCATAAGAAGCGGCTTCAACCCACTTGGTGAAGTAGTTGATAGCAACTAGAATGAATCGATGACCGTTGGAAGCCTTCGGTTCGATCATTCCAATTATATCTATACCCCACATGGAGAATGGCCAAGGTGCAGTCAAGACATTCAATGGAGTTGGAGGCACATGGATCTTGTCTCCGTAGATTTGGCACTTGTGACACCTTTTGGCAATGTTGTAACAATCTACTTCCATTGTTGTCCAGTAATACCCAGCCCGAAGGATCTTCTTGGCCATAGCAGGACCTTTAGCATGTACACCCTCGCAGCCCTCATGTATGGACCTTATGATTGTGTGTGCTTCGTGTCTATCCACGCATCTGAGCAACACGGAATCATAATTCTTCTTGTACAGTATACCACCACTTAAGAAGAATTTGGCGCAAAGCCGTTTGAGAGCTTTCTTGTCAGTGATGGTGATACCCTCGGGATATTCCTGTTTTTCCAGATATCTTTTAATGTCGTAGAACCAAGGCTTGTCATCAGACTTAACCTCGATTGCTAAACAGTGTGTCGGTTTGTTCAAGTGATCAATACGGATATGAGGAGCTTCATTCTTCCACTTGACCTTGAACATGGAGGCTAAAGTTGCAAGAGCATCAGGTAGTTGATTTTCCTCTTTGGGAATATGATGAAAAGATATCTCATCAAAGTAAGGAATCAACTTCGCTATGTGTTGTTGGTACGGAACCAGCTTGGAATCCTGAGTCACAAAGTTCCCTCTGACTTGACCGATGACCAAGGCAGAATCTCCATAGACCTCAAGAATCTTGATTCTCATGTCAATTGCCACTTCAATACTGTAGATACATGCTTCATATTCAACCATATTGTTAGTGCATGCAAAGCATAATCTAGTAGTGAAGGGAAGGTGAAAACCCGTTGGAGAGATGAGGATAGCCCCGATTCCACGACCTTTAGAATTGGAGGCACCGTCGAACACGAGCGTCCATCGCGCCCCTGGTTCGGGTCCTATGTCAGGGTCTGGAGTCTCATAATCTCTGATAAACAGAACATCCTCATCGGGAAAGTCAAACTTCATCTGTTGATAACCCTCTATAGGTTGATGAGCAAGGTAGTCAGACAAGACGCTCCCTTTTTTGCTTTCTGGGTAACATGCTGGATATCGTACTCAGTTAACAGCATCTGCCACCGAGCAATCCTTCCAGAGACATCAGGCTTTTCAAATATGTACTTTATTGGATCCATTTTGGATATCAATAAAGTAGTATGGCAAATCATGTATTGTCGTAGGCGTCGAGCAGCCCAGACCAGAGCACAACAAGTTTTCTCCAAGAGTGAGTATCTGGTCTCACAATCAGTGAAATTCTTGCTCAGATAGTAAATTGCATGTTCCTTTCTGCCAGTGTCGTCATGTTGACCCAATACACATCCCATCGATTCATCGAGAACGGTGAGATACATGATTAAAGGCCTACCAGGAACCGGTGGTACTAAGATCGGTGGTTCTTGCAAGTATTGTTTTATCTTGTCAAATGCTTCCTGACAATCATTATTCCATTCAACCGATTGATTTTTCCTTAGTAATTTGAACATTGGTTCACAGGTAGCCATCAAATGAGAAATGAACCTTGAAATGTAATTGAGTCTGCCCAGAAAGCCACGGACTTCTTTTTCTGTTTTGGGAGGCGGCATGTTCTGAATTGCCCGAACCTTATCAGGATCAACTTCAATGCCCTTCTGACTTAAAGCCCAACAGTTTACTAGATCGAACTCCGAAGGTGCACTTCGCAGGATTCAACCGCAGTCTACACTTCCGGAGTCTGTCAAACAGCTTCTTCAGATGAACCAAGTGATCATCCTCAGTTTTGGACTTGGCAATCATATCGTCCACGTAAACCTCAATCTCTTTATGAATCATATCGTGAAAGAGGGTTGTCATGGCACGCTGGTATGTTGCCCCTGCATTCTTTAGACCGAATGGCATGACTTTGTAGCAATATGTACCCCATGGCATGATGAAAGTAGTCTTCTCCATATCAGCTGGGGACATTTTGATCTGATTATATTCTGAAAAACCGTCCATAAAGGAAAAGACAGAGAACTGCGCAGTGTTGTCTACCAAAACATCAATATGAGGCAAAGGAAAATCATCCTTCAGTCTTGCCTTGTTGAGATCTCGATAATCCACACACATTCTGACTTTTTCGTCCTTCTTGGGATCCGGGACAATGTTGGCAATCCATTCAGGATATTCGGAAGTGGCTAGGAACCCAGCGTCAAGCTGCTTCTTTACCTCTTCTCTGATTTTGAGTGCCATGTCGGGTCTAGTCCTTCTGAGCTTCTGCTTGACAAGAGGACATCTGGGCTTGAGTGGCAAGTGATGTTCAACGATGTTGGTATCCAACCCAGGCATATCTTGATAGGACCAGGCAAAGATATCAACATACTCTTTCAATAACTTGACCAACTCGGAGTGTACATGCTCTGCGAGGGATCCGCCAACCTTGACTTCTCTTCTGACCTCATCAGTACCAAGATTGACAACTTCTACTGGCTCTTTGTTTGGCTGAATCTCTCTACACTCGTGCTCAAGGAGCCTTGCCAGTTCAGCCGGTAATTCATAATCTTCCTTACCATCTTCTTCGGCTTGGTTAATTAGAATTCCAGAATTACAATGGACGTTTGCCATGTTGTTATCAACGCTTTTATTAGTTTTGCATGTTTATGAATATGTTTAGAATGAGCTATTATAAAAGTGAAATAGAAAAGAAACTTTTGCCATTTGTTTGTGAAAAGTAAAATAAAGAAAGAAAATAGAGCATGATTTTGAATGCAAAAAACTTTCATTTATTGATCACATAATATTGGAAAAGCGCGAGGCCCTTTACAAGCTATCCACTCGTCTCGGGCGAGGACGAGGGAATGAAAAAGCAAAATGCATTACATGTTATATGGGAAAACCACAAGAATCACGGTAGATGTTCAATTGTTGAGCTTGAAACCTGGCGGACACTTGCGGACAAAGCTTGAAATCTGATTACTGGGACCAGCATCATCAGCAGCTGCCACGATGTCACCTTGCTGGAAACCCGCGCTGTGGAACTTGACAAAGTTGCCTTGTTTCTGATCAGAGGAACCAGATTGACGACCAGGATGATAACCCACTCCAAAACGATTATGCTTCTCAACTATATCAATCACGTGCCCCCAGCCTGGCAAGGCACCTCTATCGATGGTCTCTTTAGCACTCTTAGCAGATGCTAAAGTCAATTGTGGTGATCTACTTTGACTAGTTGAAGCAGAGCTGACATCTTTAAACTTGAGACACTGTAACGGCACCTCAGCTATGCCTTCTTCTGTCTCGACGTATCGAAAAGATGATAACTCGCTTACAATCAGATCCTCTTCACCACAGACAATGACAAGATGATCGCCAAACATGAATTTCAACTTCTGATGTAAATTGGAGGTAACTGCCCCTACAGCGTGGATCCACGGACGACCCAGTAGGCAACTGTATGCAGGATTGATATCCATCACTTGGAAAGTAATGGTAAATAGATGCGGCCCAATGTTGATGGGTAAGTCCACTTCTCCAATGACCTATCTTTGAGAACCGTCAAAGGCTCTAACAACTAAGGCACTTGGTCTCATCTCGATTCCTTCCACTGGTAATTGACTCAATGTACCCTTAGGCATCACATTGAGAGAAGAACCAATATCCACTAGAACACGAGATAACAGGATGTCTGTGCAGGTTACAGATATGTGCAACGCTTTGTTGTGGGAAGTTCCTTCAGGAGGCAATTCTGATTCATTAAAACCCAAATACCAACTTGCAGTTATTTTGACCACTACATCATCGAATTCGACGACGGATATATCTTGCATGACATGGGCACTGTTCAAGACCTTCAACAAAGCTTATCTGTGCGTAGGCGAGCTCATGAGTAAGGATAAAATTGAGATCCTCGAGGGAGTCTGACCCAGCTGATCCACAATCTTAAAGTCACTTTTCTTGATCAGCTTAAGGAACTCTTGATCCTCAAGGGTCTCTTTGCTCTTTGAAACATTCTCAGACGGGATAATCGGTATTGGAACGGCAGTAGATGCCCCTTGTTGAACCACAGGGGTTGCGAATGCAGGTGTCTCCTTGGGAGAAACAACAATTGGAATTTTCACGGGCTTCGTAGTGACCTTCGGGGCAAACACTCGTCCACTACGAGTCATACCTCCACCAGCTGTAACATTCACGATCTCTGATTCGGCGAACCTTATCTCTTGACCTCCAAAAAACACAGAAGACCCATACTTCCACGGTCCCTTTTTAGAATTCTGATATGGAAACGGCTTTGGCGGGCAAACAACGATGGGTTACACCTTCTTCTGTTTAGGGGATTCCACAAGAACTTTCCTATAGACGATGGTGAACAGCTCGATGGCAGCAACTTCCTCGACAGGTTTAGATCTGGCAAATTGTACTTCGCCACAATTCATTAGAATCTGGGCACAACCCTTCAGCCTTCGACACTGGTTGGGATTATCGTCGCAAATCTGACACTTACCATGCAACCCTTTCAACAGCCCATGTTCCTTCAATTTCTTGAAAACCACAGACATCGGAGTCTTTACTTTGTCAACATCCATGATCAATTCAGCCTTCAGACTATCCCCAATCATGTTAACCGCAGGCCCACCGTGATTCGGCAACGGATTACTCTGAATGTTGGGTCCTTCCTCAGCGAAAGTCAGAACCTTCTTATCAATGAGTTCCTGAACTTTGGTTTTGAAAACAAAGCAATCCTCTGTTGCATGTCCTATGTATCCAGCATGATAGGCACAAGATGCATTTGGGTTATGCTTCGGGCCAAATGGAGGAATTACAGGCACAATCTGCTTGGGGACAATTGCCCCTTGGTGAACCAAGTAAGGAAACAACTCCGTGTATGACACCGGAATTCTATCAAAATTCGGACGCTTACGGTTTCCTTGATTGTTGCTGTTCTGGCGATTCTAATTCTGCTGATTTTTGTTCTGTTGATTCTGTTGTTGATTCTGAGCATTCTAAACTGGTTGTTGTGGATGATACTGATATGGAGGTTGTTGATATTGTGCAGCAGCAATGTACGAATACAGATAGTACGGCAAGGGAGCCAGGGGAGCTTGATACTGAGGAGAAACTTGAGCTGTCACAGCGTTGGCTTCACCTTCCTTTTTCTTGGAATGACTGTTCTGAGATTTCCTAGTGGTCGGCTGCTGGGAAGCAGCTCCAGGAATCTTTCCAGTCTTCAAACCATTCTCTATCCGTTCACCAATCGTCACAACATCAACGAAGTTCGATGAATAACTACCCACCATTTTCTCGTAGTAAGATCCTTGCAAGGTACCCATAAAGATGTCAACCAACTCATTATCAAAGAGAGCAGGTCACACACGAGATGCCATCTCACGCCATCTTTGTGCATACTCCTTGAATGTTCCAGCTGAGCGCTGTGATTGATTCTGCCATTGCAATCTAGTTGGTGCCGGATCAAGGTTATATTTGTATTGTCTCACGAACGCTTCAGACAAATCCCTCCAAGTACGGATTTTGCTGCGCTCCAAGCCTATGTACCAATCCAATGAAGCACCAGACAAACTATCTTGAAAACAATGAACTAGAAATTCATCATTATCAATATGGGATGCCATCTTCCTGCAGTACATAGTGATGTGACTACACGGGCAGCTCAAACCTTTATACTTTGGCAAATCAGGTATCTTGAATTTCTGTGGCAGCACAACATTTGGAACCAGACACAAGTCTTTGGCTTCCATACCAAAAGCAAAGAACCCTTCGATAGCTCTGATACGGTCTTCCAACAACTTGTAGTCAACAGATCTATTCTGATTAGTGGGCCTAACAAGAATCTGAGGATTTGGCAGCTGAGAAGTGGCAGGAGCATTCACTTGCAGAGTAGCAAATTGAGAAGGATACACCAAACCCGGATTAACCATCTGACCAACATTCTGACCCATCAGAACACCATACGGATAAATCGGAGGAGGCATCACAGCAACTGAGGAAGATGCCCCAAGATAGAACATCCCAGGATGAGCATTCGGAACAGCAGTTTGAGCAACTTGGGACGGAACCGGAACATGAATAGGAGGACCTCTATACACATGCTCTTCTTCATCAGGAGTTTCAGTGTCAACCAATCCATCAATTTGATGAGTTTGAGCCTGAAGATTCTCAGGATCATCATTCACCACTGGAGGCGGGACTGGAGTAGGCATGACCCATGGATAGGCGGCAGCATTCCCATTAGGCATGGGTGCAGCAAAAGGCTGATATGGCATGAAGGCACTACCATTATTTGCAATCTGAGGAGTGTAATTCGGAGCCATGCCCCAAGGGAAACCAGCGGGTATTTGATTCAAACTAGGCTGAATAGCAGGCTGATTCACAAGTTCAACTGGCGCTTTAACTCTAGCAGGAGAAGGAACAATGACAGCAGAAGTAGCCGTAACAACAGGAGGAACAGTCACAACAGGAGTGACAACAGTTGCATTAGTTGTGGTTATAACAACTGTGGCAGCAGCAGCAGTATCCCTCTGAGCACGAAGGAGCTCCATAATGACATCCATGTTCATCTGAAACTGATCCATCCGACCTTGGAATTGTGCCAGAGTTTCCTTGTAAGCAGTGTTCTCAACTTCAAAGTCAGCCATGATTTTGGATTTGTTTGAGCGAGTAAAATACCGATGTCGAGTCGTCGTCTTGCTACAAGGAATGCAGACAAGGATGGGCAACAGTTCCCGGATGAAGGACATGCATATGCGGGCATGAGTGAATGTAATTCATGCAAAAATAAAGTTTTGAAATGTTTATGCAAAGATAAATTTGACATGATGAGATGATGTGCAACACAACAACAAGAAGCCAGCACAGTCTGAATAGTCCAATCCGAACATCTGCAAAGGTAGTACTGCGTTGGTGCGAGATCTAGCGCAATGAGAGAACAAAGGTTGGAAGAGTCTTGGTTTCCTGCAGAAAAACCCAATATCCCCCTCACAGGTATGATGTAGAAAGAGGGATTCTCAGTTTCAGATTCTCGATTTGAGAAGCAATAGTGCATTCATCCCTCGGAGTACAATACTATCGCCAAACAAAGAGGTCGTCCACTGATTCCCCCAAAAAAGGTCATCCTATGGTAAGTTCCCAACTTTGGGTCCTCGGATCAAGAAGCGTAATGGGTTTGCCATTTCTGGTCTACCATTATCGCTCCTTGGGAGGAGTTTCGCAACTGATTCCTCGGGAATGGTCACCAGAGTCGACAGCTTTCTAGGTTAACACCCCGAAAAGCACAAGACGCGCAAATCAAAACATCTCCCGAGAAAACCTCGTCTGGGTGTGGATTTCGTGAACACCAAACGCACCAAGATGGCACGTAGGTCCCACTACTTTCCATTCTAATCCTATATGTACTCTCAAGCCTGTGTAATGGGCTTATCTCTCAAGTAGCAACCCAACCGACAACAGCAGAGAAAATAGCAGATGTACAGCATATGAATATTTTAAGCAGCAAAGAAATGCAATAAATAAACATAAAGCGAATAAAGCGTAAAGATAAAACTAGGTAAAGAACAGAAGATAAACACCCAAAAAAGCAACAAAGCAAACAAAACTAGGCGAGGCCCCTCAAGGGATGGACCAGCAAGAGGTCAATCTGTCCCCAGCAGAGTCGCCAGCTGAAGATGGCTGATTTCTACCTGAGTGAATCGCACACTCAAAGATAACAACAGAGTCGTCACCAAACTTTATTTAGTCCCGAAGGACAGGGAAAATATCGATAAAACCCAAGGGGAAGAGAAACAGGAACGGGGGGTCGGTTATCAGAAAGGAAGGTATTAGCACCTAACGCATCCGTCGTACTCGACGGGAACTATTTCGCTTGCTTCTAGGCTTGGATGGGTTATCTATCTAAAATCTTCTAGCTAAAAGAAAGAAGAGAGAGAGAGAAAGGAAAAGGGGGAAAAGAAAGAAAAGAAGGAAAGTGCTCGCAGAGGAACGAAGTCCTCGTGCCTATGTACCCTCATAGTGCAATGAGGAAATCAGGGCGTCGTAGTTCATGGAACCAGGGGACAGAGAAAAGGGAAGGAAAGAAGGAGAAAGATGGAAGAAAGGTGGAAGTGTGCTCGCCAAGACATTGCGTCTCGTGCCTACGTATCTGACATTCAATAGAATGCAGAATCAGAGCTTCCGTAGTTTGGGGAACTGAACGGAAAACAGAATAAGGGAGAAACAAGGGATGAAAGAGGTGGCGTCGAAACCAAGAGAAAAAGATGGAGAAATATCCACTGGGGATGCAAAAGAGAATTGGTGTCGAAACCAAGAAAGTAAGAGCAAGGGGAATAGAAAGGACTCCGTTGGGGATCCAAATAAAGGGATGGTGTCAAAACCAAGAGAAAACGGAGATTCGGTATATTAACTGGCTGGCAGTGGTTAACCAAAGAAAGAGAGAACTGCAACTCTGTGGGAATAGAGAAGCATTTGTTTTAGCAGAGAAAACTGCGATTAACTAGAAGCACGGGTGTAGGACCGATCAAAGGTCGTGACCCAAAGGGATTCGGTAAACTGACTGAACAAACAGTACTCAACCAAAGAAAGGGTATTTGAACCAAAGAAAGATTACTAACCCAAGGGTGCAAGTATTCGAACCAAGAGGAGGTTGCCAACTGCGGGGGATTCGGTGTTTACAGACGGACTGTGACCAACCGAAGAGAAAAGCGAGTGATTAACCAAGAGAAGGTGATTAACTCGAAAGGGTTCAGTATTTTAACAGACGGACTGTGGTTAACTGAAGAAAAAGGGTGATTAACCAAGAAAAGGTGATTAACCCAAGAGGAATTTAGTGTTTTAACAGACGGACTGTGATTAACTGAAGAGACGGGTGATTAACCAAGAAAAGGTGATTAACCCAAGAGGAATTCAGTGTTTTAACAGACGAACTGTGATTAACTAAAGAAACGGGTGATTAACCAAGGATAGGTGATTAACCCAAGAGGTGCTCAGTGATTAACAGACGAACTGTGATTAACTGAGTAAGAGAGCAAAATTGGTGTTTTAACTGACAAGCAGTGGTTAAACCAACAACGGGAGAAGAACCATGAGAGGATTGCGAACTCCTGGGGAAGAATGGTCGTGACAGGAAAACTGTGTTAGACCAAAGAAAGAGAATTGAGACTCTTCAGGGGAATCAAAAAGCAGTGATTGATTACAAGAAGAAATTAGTGATGGAACAAAGAGAGATTGCTAGCGCAAGAATAATGATCTCAACCAAGAAGGATGGTGATTGATCAAAAGGAGAGATTGAAAGAGATAGGAGTGATCAAGGATCAACTCGACAGGGAATGAGAAACACTATAGCTGGAGGATAGAGGTGACTATTCTCGAGGAGAGGACAAGACGCCCTTACCAAAGAAATAGCCAGAATGAGGGCAGAAAGACTTCATCCTCATTCCTTCTCTAGCACCCAAAATATAGTGTGGAAAGTGAAACGGACAGCGCGACCGCTCCAATGTTGTATGTAACACCCCAATTTAAATTATTAATCGTCGTATTATTATTTCTGTTTGTTGGGCCTGGTTAAGGGTGAGTGAAGGGTAGTGCCTCAGTGAATTAATGAGAATTAAGACTTTAGTTAATAATAAGGATAGTGATGCGAAAATAATAATATTAATATGGTTAATATTAGTGTTATTATTATTATTCTTGTTATTATCATTATTATTATTAGGATTATTATTGTCAATATTATTTTATATTAATTAAATAAATAAAACCTGATAAAAGAGAATTAAGGGGAGTTTTAGTGGACTAAGCTGGTTTTCACGTAAAAACAAGAATAGGAGAGAAAGAAGAACAAGGAAGAGGAAGGGGTGATAGGGCAAGGATTTCTTCCCAATTTTTCCAGAATTATGAACAATTCAAGGTAAGGGGGAGAACGGGTTCATATTTGGTGAATTGATCGTATAAGGGTAGTGGGGAGTCCTTAACCCCGTAGGGATTTGTATGCAAAAATGTTGAATTGGTGATTTGTTGTATATGTCTGATATGATGATGAAATTGTGCATGTATGGATTGGTGAAAATATGAATTTTTGTTGTTGTTGTTGTTGTATGAACATCTGTTGCAGATCTGTTCTTTTTGATTCAAAGTGGGAGAACGAATTGAGATTGTAGACCTGTAAAACGTGTAGTAATTCTAGGTATAAGAGAAAAGATGAAAATTGGACCTAAAATCAGTGTAGAAACGATTATAGGACTGGTTGGAAGTGAAGAAGTGTGGAAATTGTAGCAGAGTGCAGAGTGGTGAGGCCTCTGGTGATTTACGTAATAGATCTGGCCATACACGTATTGGGCATGGCAATACGCGTATGGGAGTGAAGGAAGAAGGGTGTTACGCGTATGGGATGGCCAATATGCAGCAATACGCGTATGAAGGCTAGGCAATACACGTATTAGGAGGGCCATAAGCGTAAGGTGTCAGAATTTGGGAAATTCAGTGAGAAAGTGTCTCTGTCCGTACGCGTACGACACAAGGCATACGCGTAAGGACTTGGGCATTGTGAGGCAATACGCGTACGAAAGGAGGCATTACGCGTACGAGTTGGGCGAGCGAACTGGCAATACGCGTATGGCATGGGGCAATACGCGTATGGCCAGCGAGTGTGCAGAAGTTCACCGTTTTGCGATTTCTTTCCCGTTTTCGCGTCTGATTCAGTTTCTCTTGGTTTGAGAGGTTGGGAGTGGGAGTCAGATGCTGAGTAATACACAGTTGGTGATGAAACTAATTAATTTTATAATTTTTAGGAATTAATTAGTGTTTGGTGAACTATGGTGGCTTGTGAGGGTTCAATGATTATGGTGCAAGTGGGAACGATTAGGTGTCTCGTGTGTGATCAGGAGGATCGTAACTATGTATGTCTATTATTATACATGTGTGTTATATGTATGTTTGTTGTAATCAGGAGGATCGTGAATTTGTTTATCATTTGATATACATGGGTGTCATATGTATGTTTGTTGTGATCAGGAGGATCGTGAATTTGTTTATCATTGGTTATATATGTGTGTTATGTGTACGTTTATTGTGATCAGGAGGATCATGAATTGTTTATCATTTGATATACATGTGTGTTATATGTAGGATGTGATCAGGAGGATCGTGTGCATGTATTTACGCTTGTATACATGTTTTGTTGTGCATAGTTGAGTCTTGCATATTCATGGTGATTGGTGGGATGAATCATTGCTCAGGAGGAGTGTATGTGATTCATCCGTACTCCTATATAGAGAATGGTGTGGGATAGATCATTGCCAAGTAGAGGTGTATGTGATATATCCGGGGTTCGATTGAATGAACCAATGAGTCGGTACCGCATGCATGGTGTCGTGTTGCATTACATTATCATATGTTGATGGTTGGTGATTGAATGTGACAGTAGGTCGTGATTATATGTTGTTGTTGTTGGTGTGAGATACTACTTCCTTATATGTATTATTCACCTTTTTATATTGAATGTAGTTCTCACCCCTCTGTTGTTGTTGTGTCTGTGCTTCTTCGGAAGTACAGATATTCAGGTGCCAGGTTAGTGCTTGGAGCTTGTGTAGTTGTTCGAGTTTAGAGAGTCGCTCTGATACGTAACACGGGTTTTGGGGGGTTTTTACCATTTGTTTTTATGTTGCATATTTGTTACGTATCTTTCAATTGATGAATATTATGGTGGACCACGATTATGTGGAGTTTTTGGGGTTATAGGCAGATGGCCGTAAATCGAATAATTGAATAAATTTTCCACTGTTTGATTTTATTAAAATAAAAGGAGATTTGTTTTGTTGATTTTAAAATGTGGCATCCTACTTTGGTGTGGAAACTCTGATTTATTTCATATATTTTGTTTATTTTGAAAAATGGGAAAATGGGGTGTTACAATTGGTATCAAAGCAGGTCGGTCCTTCCGGCCAGGTTGTCTAGTATGAGTTGTGTCGTGGTATGCGACATGTGTGTAGAACACTGTCGGTACGCGCTTGTTTTCTAACCGTTTGGTTGTAGGAGTTGTGGTTGAGATAAGTGGGGGGAGAAGCTAGTGCTTCCCCAGGATGCTTCCACTCTGGAAGGACGGATTGGTAAGTAACGGAGTGTTATCATAGTTGGTGAGGGAGGGCCTATACTTCATCGGGATGATCGGCTGTCTATGAACAAATTGGGGAACTGATCACCCTCAATCTCTTGTTGATAGTAGTTGGAATCAAGATGAATGGATAGATTCGCCTTGAAAATTAAGATAGCATGTGATGTGGAAGGTGGTTGTGTTGGGTCGGTAGAGATCTTTATTATCTAAAAGAAGATATAGAAGAGAAGTACTTGTCGGTCAAGTTGAAGAATATCTTTGAGGAGGGACAATCGGGTATGGTTAGTGATTGCTTGTCAGGGAGTAGAGAACAAGGTGATGGCTAGAGAGATACCGGTGTTGGGTAATCCTTGATGTCTTTCTGAGGTGTGGGTCCGAATTGGATAATGGTAGGGAACTGGTATTATGGTGTGCTGAGCGAACGGGTGAATATCTATCAGGAGAAGCCTTAGTGTATTAACGTTCGCGTTGTGACGAGTTAGTAGTGAAGTTGCACGTGTCGAGTTTCTGGTTGTTTGTGAATTTCTTCTTGGATTTATTTTCAGGCGAGATAAGTGGATCATAGGCACGGTAAGAAGATAGAAGTGATTATTGATCCAACACTTGGTACGAGTCCGATGTTATTGACTCCGTACGGAAAGTAGATGCAGGGTGTATTTTTGGAGTATATGAATTGAACCGTCAGGATTTGTTGAAGGTATTTGAGTATTCCGAATCGGAGGAAGATCACGCAGAGCATATGAGAATTGTTTTGGTAGGTGCAGAAGGATAATGAATTATTCGCAAGTTTCGACTTGGGGGTTTTGATTGTAAATGGTGAGTTTATTGGAACAAGTTATTTTTGGTGAGGGTATGGTGGTAGATCCATCGGGAAATTAGCGCAGTGCTTCGGTGGGAAAAACATTTTGAAGACAGTGACGGAGACTAAAAGTGTCTGGGACTTAGTAGGGTATTATTGAAGATTCTTATATCGGAAAATGAGGCGGATTAGAGTTTTGGTATGTTGGTCAGGCCGGGATGTCTCTGGGGGAAAAACTCTTAGGCGATGAAACCAAGATGTTGCTATGTTTGTGATAGTATCGTTCTAAAATTGACAGGAAAGCCACAGTAAAGGGCTGCTGGTTGTGCATGATCCCCAGGTGTGGTTCCAGATGGAATAACACCGTGATGTGTATAAGGGTATTGAGGCTATGGGAAGCAAACTTAGAGTTTGGATGAGTTTTGGAATTCTTAGAGTTTTAGGGCGTTAATGGAAATTTTGAGAAAACCCTTGGGTGTGGATATAATATTGAGATTGAGAGTTCTTTTTGGTTGATAGTTGATACATGTTAGAAATTGTGGAATGTGGATTGTTTAGAGAATGAAATTGTGTATGGAATACTGACAGTTGAATGAGGTAACGATTGAGAATAAGTGTCCACTTTCAAGAATGGAGGGTTGGAATGGTTTGGTTGAGTTTGATTGGAATTGCAATTGTTTGGAATGTTTGATAAGAGTGATGAATTGGCGTGGGTCGAGGCTTTGATCGATTTCATGTGACTGGTTATATTTGTTATCATCGGAATGAGTGGTTACTTACTCAGTTAAGCTTGTATATGAGTCTGAACAAGATGGGATGAGTTCAGAGTGGTGTTCATTAGGGAGATTCGGATCTAATGTAAAGTCAGAAGGAGACTATGAAGGGTGTTTGAGAATTGAGTTGCAAGTGTTGAAAAGGAAGGAATTTTTTTATGCTAAATTAGTCAAGTGAGAATATTGGTTGAAAAGAGATTAGTTTCTTGGATATGTTAATTCTGATGATGGTATTGTTATGAATCCATCGGAAGTAGATGCAGTTCTACAATGAGAGGCTCCGAAGTCGGTTAAGGTGATTAGAAGCTTTTGGGCTTTAGTTGGTTATTACCGGAGGTTATCGAGGGTTCTTCCAAGTTAAAATTTTGTTACTTCAGTTGACTTGCAAAGGGTAAGTCGTTTGCTTTGGATGTTCATTGTGAAGGAGTTTGAGAGGGCTAAAGTAGAAATTGTTTGCTGCTCCAGTTTTGCTTCTTCGTGATCCTAATAAGCCATTGTAAGGTATTGGGATGTGTCCAGGATGAATTTAGTCGGTGTGTGGATGCAGGATGGAAAAAGTCGTCACTTATGCTTTACGACAATTGAGAATTCATGAATTCAAGATGGCTGCGGTTATTTTTGTGTTGAGGATCTAGCAAAATTATTTTTATGGTTTTGAATTCAAATTGTTTAGTAATCACAAGAATATTGAGTGCCAGTTTGGTCAGAAATAATAGAGTATGAGACAACGAGGACGGTTGAGATTCCGGATGAGTTATGACCTTAGCTGGAATTATCCTATTGGAGAAGTTAATGTCGTGCCAGATGAGTTAAGTCGGAAGTTTTTATACATGTCTATTTTGATGACCAGATGGATTAGAACTATTTGAGCAATTCAGAGACTTGCGTCTGGTGTGTAAGATGACACAGCAGAGTGTGAGGTTGGGTATATTAGTAATGAACTATGATTTTTCTGGTGAAGATTAGAGAGAGTCAAAAGTTGGATACGACTTTGGTAAAATTGTTTGTTGCGAGTAATCAGAGTATGCATCGAAAGTGTGATATGGTGCCTTTCGTATGTGTGTGCGTAACTGGTACGAGTTCATGGGTTGAACATTGGAAAAATGTAGGAGCGATGAGACCATTGGACGCCTCAGAATGGAGGTAGAAAAGGTTAAATATTGTTCTTGGGCTATTAAGTAGATGGATGTTTTAGTCTTATATTGATTGGTGAACCGTAGCATTGTTGTAATAATATTTTGTGACAAGGACGTTGATATCATGGTTATGTAGAGGTTGCCGAAATGATATTGTGTTGTGGAACTTTATGTTCTTGTTTTTGTTGTTGCCTCGTTGCCTATGGTGATGGTTCGAGTGCGAGTGGATAATTCCTATGGTGGAGAATTAGGAGAGGGTTACCTATAGTGAGGGTAACGATCTTTGTGTGTGTTCGTAACTTGAGTATTCTTTGGGTCGTGAATTAGTCGTCAAGGGCATTGTATGGGCATTGCATCTTGTCGTTGTTGTAGTTGCTGTTAGCAAGGTCGTCTGTTAGTTTGTGTCATTCATGGTGTACCTTTTGTTGGTATGATTATTGGTTGTCGATTGTGAGAGTCGTACCCGGAGTGATTCATTTCCGTTATATTTTCGAGGACGAAAATAATTTAAGTGGGGGAGAGTTGTAACACCCCAATTTAAATTATTAATCGTCGTATTATTATTTCTGTTTGTTGCGCCTGGTTAAGGGTGAGTGAAGGGTAGTGCCTCAGTGAATTAATGAGAATTAAGACTTTAGTTAATAATAAGGATAGTGATGCGAAAATAATAATATTAATATGGTTAATATTAGTGTTATTATTATTATTCTTGTTATTATCATTATTATTATTAGGATTATTATTATCAATATTATTTTATATTAATTAAATAAATAAAACCTGATTAAAGAGAATTAAGGGGAGTTTTAGTGGACTAAGCTGGTTTTCACGTAAAAACAAGAATAGGAGAGAAAGAAGAACAAGGAAGAGGAAGGGGTGCTAGGGCAAGGATTTCTTCTCAATTTTTCCAGATTTCTGAACAATTCGAGGTAAGGGGGGAGAACGGGTTCATATTTGGTGAATTGATCGTATAAGGGTAGTGGGGAGTCCTTAACCCTGTAGGGATTTTTATGCAAAAATGTTGAATTGATGATTTGTTGTATATGTCTGATAAGAGAAAATATGAAAATTGGACCTAAAATCAATGTAGAAATGATTATAGGACTGGTTGGAAGTGAAGAAGTGTGGAAATCGTAGCAGAGTGCAGAGTGGTGAGGCCTCTGGTGATTTGCGTAATAGATCTGGCCATACGCGTATTGGGCATGGCCATACGCGTATGGGAGTGAAGGAAGAAGGGTGTTACGCGTATGGGATGGCCAATACACAGCAATACGCATATGAAGGCTAGGCAATACGCGTATTAGGAGGGCCATACGCGTAAGGTGTCGGAATTTGGGAAATTCAGTGAGAAAGTGTCTCTGTCCGTACGCGTACGACACAAGGCATACGCGTAAGAACTTGGGCATTGTGAGGCAATACGCGTACAAAAGGAGGCATTACATGTACGAGTTGGGCGAGCGAGCTGGCAATACGCGTATGGCACGGGGCAATACACGTATGGCCAGCGAGTGTGCAGAAATTCACCGTTTCGCGATTTCTTTCCCGTTTTCGCGTCTGATTCGGTTTCTCTTGGTTTGAGAGGTTGGGAGTGGGAGTCAGATGCTGAGTAATACACAGTTGGTGATGAAACTAATTAATTTTATAATTTTTAGGAATTAATTAATGTTTGGTGAACTATGGTGGCTTGTGAGGGTTCAATGATTATGGTGCAAGTGGGAACGATTAGGTGTCTCGTGTGTGATCAGGAGGATCGTAACTATGTATGTCTATTATTATACATGTGTGTTATATGTATGTTTGTTGTGATCAGGAGGATCGTGAATTTGTTTATCATTTGATATACATGGGTGTCATATGTATGTTTGTTGTGATCAGGAGGATCGTGAATTTGTTTATCATTGGTTATATATGTGTGTTATGTGTACGTTTGTTGTGATCAGGAGGATCGTGAATTGTTTATCATTTGATATACATGTGTGTTATATGTAGGATGTGATCAGGAGGATCGTGTGCATGTATTTACGCTTGTATACATGTTTTGTTGTGCATAGTTGAGTCTTGCATATTCATGGTGATTGGTGGGATGAATCATTGCTCAGGAGGAGTGTATGTGATTCATCCGTACTCCTATATAGAGAATGGTGGGGGATAGATCATTACCAAGTAGAGGTGTATGTGATCTATCCGGGGTTCGATTGAATGAACCAATGAGTCGGTACCGCATGCATGGTGTCGTGTTGCATTACATTATCATATGTTGATGGTTGGTGATTGAATGTGACAGTAGGTCGTGATTATATGTTGTTGTTGTTGGTGTGAGATACTACTTCCTTATATGTATTATTCACCTTTTTATATTGAATGTAGTTCTCACCCCTCTGTTGTTGTTGTGTCTGTGCTTCTTCGGAAGTACAGATATTCAGGTGCCAGGTTAGTGCTTGGAGCTTGTGTAGCTTGTTCGAGTTTAGAGAGTCGCTCTGATACGTAACACCGGTTTTGGGGGTTTTTACCATTTGTTTTTATGTTGCATACTTGTTACGTATCTTTCAATTGATGAATATTATGGTGGACCACGATTATATGGAGTTTTTGGTGTTATAGGCAGATGGCCGTAAATCGAATAATTGAATAAATTTTCCGCTGTTTGATTTTATTAAAATAAAAGGAGATTTGTTTTGTTGATTTTAAAATATGGCATCCTACTTTGGTGTGGAAACTCTGATTTATTTCATATATTTTGATTATTTTGAAAAATGGGAAAGTGGGGTGTTACATTGTACAGTGCTCCTGCGTAGAGAAACGGAAAGCATAACGGCGTCAATTTGTACAGTGCTCCGATGCAAGGCGCAGCGCGAAACTCCAACTCCACGGGGGGGAATGAGAGAGAAAGCTCTAAAGGAGGCCTAAAGATAGGAAAAGGGAAGATCGATTAATCGAAACAAAGTTTCGATCAATTAATCAAGGGATAAACATGCTAACAACCTTCCAAAGAGGATGAAAAGTCATTAAAGCAAAAAGGAGTGAATTATTGATTATACAAGATTGAGTTTATCCATGAAGAATAAACTAAATCAAAATCTGAAACGAAAGGTGCAAAACAGTGCCAAATGATCATCAAAATGCCACACAAAATCATGCATCATGTGAACAAAGATAGTGTAAGAATTGCTATGTTCATACAATGCTAAGAACATGAAACAATTGAATAACCGAAAATGTGCATCGAAAGTTCATGAACATGCTTCAACCAGAAGTGAAATGACATTAAAATCATCCATAAAATCAAGCATGACAATCAATGGAAGTTAAAATGAAGAAAGCATGGCAAACACACTTGAAAATGCAAAAAAATGGCATTTTGTACAGTGGTAACCGGTTACAGCATATGTCCTAACTGGTTACATGCTTGAAAATACGTGTTTTTTGGAGAAAATTGCACTGTGTAACTGGTTACAGCATAACTGCTAACCGGTTACCACTGTAACAGAGGCAAAAATAACAGTAAAAACAGCTTTTCAAAAGTAGTTTTCAACACATAATCACTTATGCCAACCACCACATGCTAGGAACTGAAATTGTGCACGAAAATTGAACTTGAAAACAACATATAAACTGTGATAGAATCAACTAACACATTAGGATCATGGATCAAACAAATGCAAAACCAAATCACACACAACAATTATCGACTACATTGCGAGCGATACGAAAATGCGCGAAACGATAAAATTAGTTAGATCCACCAACCTACAAGCCGGAGATTTGGCTTGGTAAATGTTACAAAGAGATCTTGATGCAGAAAATCAAAGAAAACCAAAGGATTCTTGATTTGTAGACGAAATGCGTCGAAACCGATCAAAAACGCGAAAATGCACCGAAATCGAACTTGCACCAAAATAAATGGTGTGAAAACCTTGGATTGAAGTAGAATGAGATGTAATTCCAGAAATCCAACCAAAGGATGCCAAATGATGAAAGTTAAGCTCAATAATTAATCACTTTCAATGTGAAAAGTGATTATCCTTCAAGAATAAGAGCTTTTGGTGAGGTTTTGGGATGTGAACTGAGATGAAGATGTAGAAGTTGCAGAAAAATGTAGAGGAGAATGAGAGAATTGAGAGTGAAGAAAGTGTGGATTTTTGTGAATGATTGTGGAGAGTGGTTGAGGGTTTGTGAAATGAGTGAGGCTTTGTTTATATAGACTTTTGGTTTGGAGTGTGATAGCTTTGGACTTTGGTTTGGACTTAGCTTTGGGAGGTTTGGAGTTAGGGTTGGAGTTAGTTACACTTGACTCACTGAGTCAAGGCGGTTAACTCGGTTAGTTAGGATCAACTCGGTAACAATCCTAATGCAAGCTTCCACATCCAAAGGTTGACATGCTTGTAAAACAAGGAACATGGTGCACTTAATTTAAAGTGATGCATTGAATAAATGAAAGGGAAATGTCTTGAATGGTCTTTAATTGTCTAGAATGTTCCACATGCTGCTAGAATAATGTAGAAACAAAGACCAAAGAGAGTGCATAGCTGTTGTCCCAAAAATGCAGCAGAATCTGCAACTTTGTACAGAGTAACCGGTTACAGCATATCTGCTAACCGGTTACTTGCTTAAAAATTGTAGTTTTTTTGGTGAAAAATACACTGTGTAACCGGTTATCAGTTATGCTGTAACCGGTTACTTCAGCTAAACTTCCCCAAATTTGCTTGGAAAATGATGCTGAAGTCCCGTTATTGATTTTCCAACTCTTGTCTTGATAAATAAACATGGAAACCTTTATTTTGAGCTTGTTTTGGTGGTGAAATAATCTTGAGAGGATGCGATTAATCGGGCTTGGAAAACCTGCAGATCCTGCAACAAAAAACACACAGAAACAAGTGCAAATGCGTATGTCGACGATGCTAATGCACATGCTCATGCAAAAGGCAAAAGAGGGAGGTCAAATTTCGGGTTACGACAGCATGCCCCAGGGACGATCTTTTGGAATTTTATACCTAGGATCATACTTCTCTACTATGGGCGTTGACGTGATCTCTGAGATCACAGTCCTTTGTTGTTGCATCTGAGCTTCTGCTAGAGCTTGCATGTCATTATGAAGCCTTCTTAGATCCTCTTTCAGAGTGTCGATCTCTTCCCTCAACCCTCTGTTCTCTTCCTCGAGATCATCCATCTTTTTCTGTCGATTGGCCCGAGTATTGTACGAATGAGACACTTTGACTCTAGAATCGAGACACAAACGTGAGATTCGCAGGGAAGAAGAATGTGTTACGGGCGAATGATGCATGATCTGCAATGATTAATTATTTTTGTCATTTAATCAAAATAAACTTCGACAATAGGATTGCAAATATCAAACAGTGGGGAAACCTCGTTTTATTGAATTCGAAGATTGCGGAAATGGAAATACAGTATATTACAAAGTGCTGTAAAAGGAAATGTCTAAACTAATGGATCCTGAGTCCTCTCTGAGGAGAGCTCAGGTGCTGGTTTTGGTGCTTTCCTTTTCTTTGACCGGAGCTCTTGAGTCGTTGTCGGGTTGTCATTTCTTTGCCAAGTGAAAGGAGCGAGCAAATTCCTCTGGTCATCCTGATTCTCCATAACATGTTGCTCTAAAATCTCAATCAGAGCATCTTTTTCTTTCAATAGCTGTTGTATTTTCTTACACTCCACATTGAGAATACGGTACTTGTTCCTCCAAGACCTCTTCTCATGCTGAACTTTGTTGAGAGTAACTTGAAGTTTTTCTGTATCAGACATAAAATAAAGGATATAGTCCCTTAACGGAAGAACTTCCTGACGAGGGTAAGGCATCCTCAGCTTGAGAGCTCTAGTTTGTACCCAATGGAGATAAGGCTCCACCGAGACACAGTCTGGTTTTCCTAGAGACTCTCTTCCTTTCCTATGAACTTGTTTCCAGGCATGCACTATTTCTGTCTTTTGTGCCCTGTAATTTTCCCCTTCCTTGAAGAAAAGACCTTCCAGATGAGCATTACGCGGAACATGCCTTATTGGGTATCCAAATTGACAACGAACTAACACCGGATGATAATTGATTCCCCCCTTAGTTCCTATAAGGGGTACATTTGGGAAGTTTCCACAACGGTCAATGATCCTGATCTCGTCATAGATTCGATTGTAGCAATCGATGTCAGAGTTGGTAAGAGACATGATTCTCTGCGACCAACGTAAAGTACTTTTTTGATCCCAAAATGCAGGAGATTTTGGCAAATGGGAAATGAACCATTTGTATAGCAGGGGTACATAGCATGTAATCATTCCTCTGCTGTATAAATTCCTTAAGTGTACAGAATCATAAGCATCTGCGAGTAAGGTAGGTACGGGATTTCCAATCAGACATATCTTAATGGCATTGATATCGACAAAGTTATCGATGTTGGGAAACAAAAATAACCCGTAGGTGAGTAAAACAAATATGCTCTCGAAAGCGGCCACATTCCCTATACTGGAAAAGTACAGGGCTTTCTTGATCAAAAACTGGGCTGGCAAACCCTTGGTTCCACCCTTAGTGGTCATGTGAGTCCTGACTTCTGACTCATCCAAATAAATTGCTCTTGCAATGGTTTGATCTTTTGGAATTTCTTCCAGTCCAGAAAAGGGAGCTTGATCAGTGATATGCAGATCAATTAGGTGATAATACTCCTCCAGTGTTGGTGCTAACTGATAATCCAGGAATGTGAAACAGTGATAGACCGGATTGTAGAACTGAATGAGTGTAGACAGGATTCCTTCAATTACATGGACCCTTAATAGTGACAGCAGTCCTCCATACTTGGCTCTGAAAGCCTCAGGGTTGGTGATCATCCTCGCCAAACCTCTCAAGACTCTAACTTTAGAACCTTGAAGGTGTACTTGTGAGTTTTCCTTCTACCGAAATCCATTAGCAATCTCTTTATCTGACATTTGCAATCATTATCTTAGTTTAATTTGAAAAAGAGAGACTATAAGAGAAATGTTTCTTTGTTTAAATGTTTTTTAAATGAATGTATGAATGCAGCACACAAAAACATAGAAAAAACATGGGGTCAATGGGTCGGTGTCATGAAGTCAAGGCTCTACCCATCCCCAAAGGTTTATACTGGTGATTTTTTGTACCTGTCCGCAAAATCATTGACCCTTCTTGGGATAACAACAACAAGAAGATCGCCAGCGAGCTGATGTATCTTAGAGTGATCTCAAATGAGGCTAGTATCGCGTGATAACTATTTCTGATAGCTTCCGCACTACAAAATGGTTTCAGTCTACTAAAAACCTCAGCTTCTCAGATAACCCGGTCGACCACACTACTTTCAACAACCGAAGTCGTATAGGCAATGCATCTGCAAAGGGAGTCTCCACTGAGTTCGATGGTCGACCGGGAACTCTTAACTGGGATTCACTACCCGTAAGATTACCCGTATAATGTCATCCCCTATCTTAGGTGTATACTCAATCTTTCCACATGCGGCATCACACGCATTTCCATTAGCAGAAAAATAAACACATATATCAATTAGGAAAAGCAGTATATATATTTGTCTTAATCATCTTAGACCTCTATTCTTATGATCTTATACAGACAATGACTCCCCAACAGAGTTGTCATTTCTGTAGTGTTTTGTGGACTTAGGGCCTCCACCCTAAAAGAGGCTAGAAAGAATGCCTCCCACTATGGTTGCCATTTTTCTGTAGCACGGTTTCTATGGTTTCGAATCACTATCGCTTTGGTACTACAATTTGATTTAGTTTTTTATACTATTTAGCTGATTAAGGAAGGGAAATAGATGTCTCCAATTAACCCTGCTAGTAAACTGAGGTTACACAGTCAAAACTGTTGGTTTATAGATGCTACAAAAGGGGGGTTTGTCTTTTAGGGTTATTTTGCCTAAGAACACAGTGGCTGGACTATTTGTTAGGTTTTTTGGTAAGGTGTTAGGTCTGATGCTTTTGATTGATATATGAAGGTACTGGATTTTGGGTGTTTTGATTAGTATGCTCGCTAAGATTTTTGCAATCTTATGCCTACATATTCCCGAGACAGGGAAATCCGAGCGATCATAAAGGTTGTTTTGGTGTCTTGTTCAAAGCCCAAGACATGAAGCTAAAGGTGATTTGTATCTTGTTCAAAGCCCAAGATGTGAAGCTAAAGGGTTTTGGATGAGAGATAATTTGTCATCTCTAAAGAGGAGTTGTTGATGTTTGTATGCTGTGAGCAAGGCACAAATTTGATGCTAAAAGGTTGATTGACTCAACCGAGGTTTCCTTACACAAAGCCTAAGAGGAGGCGATTGACCCAACAAGAGGGTGCCTTTTATTTGTTGTCTCGTACGAAGCCCGAGATAGAGGCTAAAAGGGTTGACTCAACAAGAGAGTACTAACAAGTGACTGACTCAACAAGAGAGTGCTTTTACGTGTCTTGTACGAAGCCCAAGACGGGGGCTAAAAGGTTTGACTCAACAAGAGAGTACATTTATTTGTCCTGTATAAGCGGAGGCTAAAAAGGTTGACTCAACAAGAGAGTCTTTTATACTCAACAAGAGAGTGTTTTGTTGTCTCGCACGAAGCCCGAGATAGAGGCTAAAAGGAGATTAACTCAACAAGAGAGTTTTTTATACTCAACATGAGAGTGTTTTAGTGTCTCGTACGAAGCCCGAGATGGAGGCTAAAAGGAGATTGACTCAACAAGAGAGTCTTTTATACTCAACAAGAGAGTCTGAAAAGGTTAGCTCCGTTTGGTAGAATCATTGTACAAAGCCCAAGAGGAGCCTGTGTTACTCCTAAGGATTAGATCCATAGGCTGACCAAAGGGTGGGGAACTCTCATGAGAGATACCGGGTTTCAATGTTTTTTCCTATATTTGAAAGGAACTTGAGAATGTCTTTGAGACTCAAGGGGGTTTAGACTGTCAAAGTCTAGAGTTTTATCTTTTCTAGAATGCCCAAGAGGAGGCACGGGTATTAAGGGATGAGTATCAACCCTAAAGTGGCCAGAGGTTTGACACTAGAAAGACTGTTCTAGCAAAGGATGACTAAGTTCTGACTTATACCTTTAAAAGGTCATCAGGGTCCTTGTATTAAGCCTAAGAGAAGGTATGATAACTTTTAAGAAGTTGAAGGGTCCTTGTACAACGCCCAAGAGGAGGCGAGGATGCTTTTAGGAAGCCTGTGGGTCCCCAAACTAAGAGAAGTTCAAGAAATGCAATTCAAAGAGAAGAGATCATTCCAGGAAAGTTTGAGAATTTGGAAGAAACTCAAGAGATGCTATTCACGAAGAATAGATCAACTCTGGGGAGTAGAGTTTTTTTGACAATTTCTAAGAGTGACAGTCTGAGAAAAGGTTCACCGAGAATACTGCCTTTCTCTTTGTTCCATATTGTTTAACCCCAAGAGAAGGGAAGACTGTATCTGGAATCCTACGGGGGGGATCTAGTTTTGTTTGTATTTAAGAGTAACCAACAAGGCTTTACCTAGTTCTAGACATAGTTGTCAGGGAAAACTCTAAATAACTATACTAGTATTACACAGTGGATATGTGACAAGTATATAAAAGGATGTGAAAGAAGACTTACAGTGAAGCAGCCCCACAATACAGTTATATACATATGAAAGCGATAAATGAAAGCGGATAAACACTTACCCATTGTAGAGCTTCCATGATGTTTTGTTAGTTGTTCAACAAAGAAAGTTTTGATAACAACAGATATTTGAATTCAAAATCAAAGGAGAAAGTGCTTTGAAAAGTTTGCTGGGGCTTACAGCTCAAGGAGAGGCCCAAGTTTTAACGATGATTGCACCGTTGTTTTAAAAACTGTACAGAGGGACTTATACAATATGTGAGGCCCATGGTGTTTTATGTACAAGAGATGGGACTTACAACTCAAGGAGAAGCCCAGGGTTCTTTTGTTTTAAACTGGCGATCGCGTCGAGATTTTGAAAACACAGTGGGTCTTATACAATACCTGAGGCCCAAATCATTTTTGGTTAAAAAAAATGGGTTGTGTCTTACACTCTTTTAGAGGCCCAAAGAAATTTAAAGAAAAGAAATGGGGCTTATAACACGAGCGTAAGCCCAGATGATTTAATTTTGAACTGGCGCACCGAGATTTTTCTTTTAACGCGAGGGACTTATACAATATCTGAGGCCTAAAAATTTTTTTGGTTAAAAGGGGATTGGGTCTTACACTCTATTAGAGGCCCAAAGATGGGTCTTATAGCTCAAGGAGAAGCCCAAGGATTTTTGTTAAAAAGGCGACGATCGTGCCAAACTTTTTTTGACGGTATTGGGACTTATACAATACACTGAGGCCCAAAAAGGTTTTATTTACTAAAGGGTTGGGTCTTACACTCTATTAGAGACCCAATGAGCTTTGAAAGTGATTAATGAGGGTTGAATTAATCAAAAAACCAAAATTTATTTCAAAAAGGAATTAATTTTGTTTAAAAATTAATAAAAATTGATGAAAACATGTGAGAAATGAGTGGTGATCTAGGATCAATGCTTCAAAAATCATGTTTATTTCCACAAAATGATTGAAAATCAATTAAGTTAGGGAAATCAAGAAGGAACAAATATTTCAAATGTTAAAAACAAATAAAACATTAATTCTTTACAAAAATATCAAATATATGAAATAAATAACATTTTTGGGAATTTTTGGCAAAATAAAATATTTTAACATTTTTGTGAATTATTAAAAAAAGAATCAACTCAAAATCATTAAAATTCATAGAGAAATTTTGAATCAATTAAATAAAATCACAAAATTCAAATATTTGAATTTTCAAAAAAGGCGCCAAGAACATGCCAAGAATACGCGCGTGTTCTGAGTTTGGCTGATTTGTGTTTTCTATCCAATCTCCCCGAATACTTGATGAAATCACACAATCCACATATCAATCTGCTCGTTTTCATCTCACGATCATCTCTATGGTCTTTAATTTCATTTATTTTAAGCACGGAATAAGAAATCAAGACAAAACCTCAAGAACCCTAAATTTTGCATGAAGGCTGAGAATTTTGATACACGATTCAAACAAAGCAATTAATTGAGGAGAAACATTTTATGCATGATTATGAACATTTGGCAAAAGTATTGTGCGAGGAAATATGCAGAGATTAAGTGATGACCAAGTTTAGGCTTACTTGAAGGTCGTGACAGCAAGAGCAATGTAATTTTTGAGTTGGAGGTGTTATAGATGTGTTGTGATGATCTGGACAGCTTCCCTACACCATATGGAGTGTGTTTGAATGCTTGGACTTAATTGGAAATGGCTGAATCACTTCATGGCATCTCAACTGCAACTTGATTGAAAACTTGAGCAACTAGCTGGTGATTCTGAGAAATCAATGTTACAGTTGTTGTTTAAGTGCTTAGATTACTTCTATATGATGTTTATGAGGTGTGTGTGTGATTGGTTTGGTTGGAATTTCTCTCAAACTCAAAACCCGATAGTGACTTGCTTTAGAAGGCAATTTTGGAAGTGAGAAGGAGATTTTGAGGAAAGCATATGTTTTATGGCTTTGGTGCACTTAAACTGAGCACAAATGAGCTCTATTTATAGTAGAGCAAGTTTGTTTTGCAAGCAATAGTGAATGGCAACTGCAGCAGAGGTTTGGCCAATGGTTGCACTTTGGAATCTCAAGTCTCCTCTAGCCATTGACTAGAGGTTAGAGCACAGGCCTTTGGTTCCCTAGTTCAGAAATCATCCTTGACTCATTCAGTTGGAAAAGACTTAGTTCATGCCACCTTGGTGCATCCATTGAATGCCCCAAAACAAAATTGGAGTCTTGTCCCCTCTTTAGGCATTTTTAGGTTTGGCATGCTATTTTTAGTTCCAAAGACTTGGGAGGCTTATGGATCAGTATTTGTCCCTCCTTGGTCCCTCCTTGAGGTGTTCAGATGGATAAACTGGTTTGTCATATGCCCAAATTGCTCAAATCGAGCAAAATGCACAAATCTGCCTAGCCATGACAGTTTGCAGCAAGGCACATTGCCATTGTCATATCTCATGTCTTAAGTGGAGTTTCATGGGGTTCTTGGCCATTTTGGAAAGCTCTCATATCATACAACATATGTGTGATCATAGTTTGTTTTGACACTTTTTGGATCCAAGTGAAAAATGTCCTTACATTTTGGAAAAAGTGAAACAGATTCTGACTTAGTGAAAATTTCACTAAGTGTTGGAAAAAAGTGACATTTTCACTTTTTGTGATTTTGATCATTCCATAACTTAAAATCCATGGAAAATTGGAATGAGTTGTAGTTGACACTTTTAAAGTATGCCATGAGAGCTACAAATCCATCTTTGGATCAGCCAAAATGGTTGCTTGGATCTCAAGTTATGATCCTTGGAAGTTGGTACCCTAGCCACTTTGTTCGATAACTTAGAAAATTTCTAAGTTTTTTATGGTTACCCCTTCTACAAGTTATCCCACTTTTCTTGATTTTTCTTGATGAATTTTGATTCAAATCACACATTAACATCATTTTAGGGTTAAGGAACCATAATTGATCAAAAAATCAAAAAGTCAAACTTTGACTTTTGGGCACAGTTGACTTTTTATCAGATGAATTCCAAACTGTGCGATCCTCTATGAAATCAAGTCCTTGACCTAAATCAAACTTGATGGATTGATTTCATAGGTGTTATAGGGTGTATTGAATCATGTCCCAAGGTTTGGGAGCATGTCTTGGTCAAAAGTCAAAGGTACAGTTGACTTTTTCCTCAAAACCCTAATTGTGGTTCTAATGAACTTGAAACTTAGGGATCAAGCTTCTTGGATTAATACATTGTTGCAAATGGATCAATGTGGTGTATTAGAGACCCTCAAATCATGTCTTGAGGTCTTGGCTCACGTTTTGTCCCAAAAGTCAACTTAAGGGTGAATTAGGTCAAGAAACCCTAATTCCTGATTTTTGGTGAATGCTTCCCCTGAGGTTAAATTGACTTGATGATTGGGTTCATGAGGTCCCATGGAGTATATTATGTTATGTTTTGAAGCATTGGCTCATGCCCAGAGGAAAATTTCCATCTGGAGGCCCTAGTCAACCCAAACCCTAATTTGGTGACATTGCCGATTTTGAGGCTTAATCCACCTGGAAGGTTGCAGCCTTGTGCTTAATCCTTGATGTGGGAGTCCTCTTGATCCTTTGTGGATGTTTGAGAGGTTAGACAAGTTAAAGATCATGTCATTTATTGATTGATCTTTTGCCTAAGGCTCAGAGAGGGCCTGAAACCCTAATTATTGTTAGTAGTGAATGCTCACCCATCTTTGGGGAGATTGATGAGGCATGATGGTTTACCCATATTGTGATGATGATTTGCCCAATGATGGGAAATATTAGTGGTCAAAATTTGGGGTATGACAGGGTACACATCTTGTGATCAGTCCTCCGCTGTACAAATTCCTTAAGTGTACAGAATGATACGCATCTGCGAGCAAGGTTGGTACAGGATTTCCAATCAGAAATATCTTAATGGCATTGATATCTACGAAGTTATCGATGTTGGGAAACAAAAATAACCCGTAGGTGAGTAAAACAAAGATGCTTTCGAAAGCGGCCACGTTCCCTATACTAGCAAAGTACAGAGCCTTCTTTATCAAAAACTGGGCTGGCAAACCTTAGATTACACCCTTAGTGGTCATGTGAGTCCTGACTTCTGACTCGTCCAAATAAATTGCTCTTGCAATGGTCTGATCTTTTGAAATTTCTTCCAGCCCGGAAAAGGGAGCTTGATCAGTGATATGTAAATCAGTCAGGTGAGAATACTCCTCTAGTGTTGGTGTTAGCTGATAATCCGGGAATGTGAAACATTGATAGTCCGGATCGTAGAACTGGATTAGCGTGGACAGGATTCCTTCAATTACATGGACCCTTAACAGAGATAGCAGTCCTCCATACTTAGCTCTGAAAGCCTCAGGGTTGGCGATCATTCTCGCTAAACCTCTTAAATCCTCTAATTTTAGAACCTTGAAGGTATACTTGTGAGTATTTCTTCTACAGAAATCCATAACGCAATCTCTCTCTTTGACATTTGCAAACATTGTCTTAGTTTAATTTGAAAAAGAGAGACTAGAAGAGAAAATTTTTCTTTGTTTTAATGTTTTTTAAATGAATGTATGAATGCAACACACAAAATTATAGAAAAAACATGGGTTCAAAGGGTCGGTGTCATGAAGTCAAGGCTCTACCCATCCCCAAAGGTTTATACTGGTGATTTTTGTACCTGTTCTAAAAATCATTGACCCCTCATCGGATGACGGCAGCAAGCGGATCACCAAGCGAGCTGGTTCATCTTTAAAGTAATCTCAAATGAGGGTAGTATCGTGTGACAACTATTCCCGATAGCTTCCGCACTACTGGTTTCATTCTACTAAAATCCTCAGCTTCATAGATAACCCAATGGAACAATTTGCTTTCAACAGCCGAAGTCGAATATGTATTGAATCCGCAAAGGGCATCTCCACTGATTTGATGGTCGACCGAGACCTCTTATCTAGGATTCACTCCCCGTAAGATTACCCGTATAATGCCATCCCCTATCTTAGGTGTATACTCAATCTTTCCAGATGCGGTATCACACGCATTCCCATTAGCAGAAAAGTAAACACAGATATCAATTAGGAAAAGCAGTATATATATTTGTCTTAACATCCTAGACCTCTATAATCCTATGATCCTATACAGACAATGACTTCCCAACAGAGTTGCCATTTCTGTGATACTTCGTGAACATAGGGCATTCTACCCAAGAATGTGAGAAAGAAATGTCTCCCTCTGTGGTTTCCATTTTTTCTGTAGCGCGATTTTGGCGGTTTCGAATCACTATCGCCTTGGTACTATAGTTTGATTCATTTTTTATCCTGTGAAGCTGATTAAGGAAGGGAAATAGATTTCTCCATTTAACCCTGCTTGCATACTGAGGTTAAACAGTCAAAACTGTTTGTTTACAGATGCTATCAAAAGGGGGTCTGTCTTTGGTTATTTTGCTTAAGAACACAGTGTTTGGACTATTTGCGAGGCTTTTGGTAAAGTGTTTAGATTGGATGCTTTTGGGTTGATTGATGGAGGTACTGGATTTTGAGTTTTGGATTAGTATGCTCGCTAAGATTTTTCAATCTTATGCCTACGTATTCCGGTTTAACGAAACAAGGAAATCAGAGCGATCGTAGTTCCCTCCTATTCTAGGGGGGAAAAAGGTGTTTTGGTGTCTCGTTTAAAGCCCAAGACAGAGGCTAAACGGTTTATTTGTATCTTGTTCAAAGCCCAAGATGTGAAGCTGAAGGGTTTTTATGTCTTGTTCAAAGCCCAAGATTGAAGCTAAAAGGTTTGACTGAGAGAGAACTTGTCATCTCTAAAGAGGAATTATTGATGTTCGTATACCTTGATTGAAGCATAAGTTTGATGCTAAAAGGTTGATTGACTCAACCGGGGATTCCTCTATACAAAGCCTAAGAGGAGGCTACTGACCCAGCAAGAGGGGTGTTTATTATTTGTCTCGTACGAAGCCCGAGATAGAGGCTAAAAGGGTTGACTCAACAAGAGAGTGGTAACGAGTGACTGACTCAACAAGAGAGTGCTTTGATATTTGTCTTGTACGAAGCCCAAAACGGAGTATAAGAAGGTTTGACTCAACAAGAGAGTACTTTTATCTGTCTTATACGAAGCCTAAGACGGAGGCTAAAAAGGTTTGAATCAACAACAGAGTCTTTTATACTCAACAAGAGAGATATTTAGTGTCTCATACGAAGCCCGAGATGGAGGCTAAAAGGAAATTTACTCAACAAGAAAATCTTTTATATTCAACAAGAGAGTGATTTAGTGTCTCGTACAAAGCCCGAGATGGAGGCTAAAAGGGGATTGACTCAAAAAGAGAGTCTTTTATACTCAATAAGAGAGTCTGAAAAGGTTAGCTCCGTTGGGGAGAATCATTTGTACAAAGCCCAAGAGGAGGCTGAATTTTCGGAGGAAAGGATCATTATACAAAGCCTAAGAGGATGTTATGTTACTGCCGAGGATTAGATCCATAGGCAGTTCCGAGTGGGAGAATCCTCATGAAAGAGGCCGGGTTTCTGCTGGAGATTTCTCCAGAATGATCGGGGTTTTTTCCTATGTTTAGAAGGAACTTGAGAATGTCTTTGAGGCTCAAGGGGATTTAGACTGTCCAAGTCTACGGGTGTTGAAGAGTTTTATCTTTTGTAGGATGCCCAAAGGAGGGTAAGGGCTTATAAGGGATGAAGGTCAACACTAAAGTGGCCATCGGTTTGACACTGGAAATACTGCTCTAGCAAATGATGACTAAGTTCTGTCTTATACCTTTAAGAGGTCGTTAGGGTCCTTGTATTAAGCCCAAGAGAAGGCATGAGAACTTCTAAGAAGCTGACGGGTCCTTGTACAACGCCCAAGAGGAGGCGGGGATACTTTTAGGAAGCCTGTGGGTCCCCAAACCAAGAGAAGTTTAAGAAATGCAATTCACAGAGAAGAGATCATTCCAGGAAAGTTCGAGAATTTGGAAGAAACTCAAGAGATGCTATTCATGGAGAATAGATCAACTATGGGGAGTTAGAGTTTCTTTGACAATTTCTAAGGGTGACAGTCTGAGAAAAGGTTCACCGAGAATACTGCCTTTCTCTTTGTTCCATATTATTTAACCCCAAGAGAAGGGAAGACTGTATCTGAAATCCTACGGGGGATCTAGTTTTGTTTGTATTTAAGAGTGATCAACAGGGCTTTACCTAGTTCTAGACGTAGTTGCCGAGGAAAACTCTAAATAACTATACTAGTATTAGACAGTTGATATTTGACAAGTATATAAAAGGATGTGAAAGAAGACTTACAGTGAAACAGCCCCACAATATAGTTATATACATATGAAAGCGATAAATGAAAGCGGATAAATGTAACACCCCAATTCCCATCGCGGATAAATAATACATAAATAAATCAGAGTAAATAAAATTTTATTCTTAGACAGAAACAAGGATGTCACATTTAAAGAAAGAAAACACACTCCCTGCTCATAAATTTGATACATAACTGTAACACCTCAAAATTTGCCCTAGTGTTGCTAACCTTTTTGGCTTATGCTTCATTTCATTTGCATTGTCATTTTTGCATTTGTATTTTTCTTTTGGGCATAGGATCAAGGTTTTCTTTCAGTAGCTCACGGCGTCATCAGTTCCAGTATGATTTTTAATGGTGTTCAGAGCCAAGCAGATAGCTTTCCAAGTCTTTTTAAGCATTTATTTTGCTCATTAAATGACTGGATGATCAGAAACTCTGGAAGTCAATTTTTGATCAGTTATTCAGCACCAAACGGTTGTTATCAGCGGTTTAATCTGAGTGCGAAAAAACATTTCACGGCATATTTCAAGTGTATTCCAGTGATAATATCAAATGGCAAGTGTCAGAGGTCTATCGTGGTTCAGAACGGGCAGAACCAGACGAATATCCAAGTTTCCCTCCTTTTGGCGTAAAAATTCAAATTTTGAATGTGTTAATCGATTAACTAATTGCAATGCAATTAGGTTAATCGATTAACCATTGTGAATTTTGTCCAAATGCTGCATTTTCAGAGCTGTTTCTTTTTTAATCCAATTTTTAATCACCTATTTTAATTCTACACATCAGTAGAAGGATCTAGAGAGTTAATTTTCCATTCAAAAATTCAAATTCTTTCCACTCCATTTCCACATTTCCTTTCCTAATTCACATTTCATCCCAATTTCCACTCACTTAACCTCACTCCAAACCCAAACTTAACTCCTAACCTAGGGGTTATTTAAACCAATTCATTCCAAACCTCTAGAAACCTAGATCATTTTTTCACTCCCAATTTTCAGAATTCTCTCAATTCTCTCTCACTTTTTTCATTCTCCAACTCCATTTTCAACCACACTCAAAGGCCTTCTTCAAAGATTAACAAGTTCTTCATTGGAACTTGTTAATTCTTTACTAAAACCTCTCATCATCACTACATTTCAGCTTTTCAACTTGGATTTTCGTTTGGATCTAGTTCTGATTTTTCAGAAGTGATTATTGAAAGTGATTTTGGAGCTTTGGTTGCTTATTGCTTGGATCTTCAACTTTTGAGTGCAAGAAGCTTGTGGATCTTGGATTTATCTACTTGAATTCATCCATTTCTGTTTACAACACTTACCAAAGCAAATCTCAGCTTTTTAGGTTGGTTAATTTCAGATCCATACTCATTTTAGCTTAATTGCAACTTATACAATGTAGATCCATGAATTTTGATGTGTTTTGATTCATTTGGTTGATCTTGATTGTGGATGTTGATGATTATTGAATTTAAATGATGTTTGAATGTTGTTTCTGAACTTAATTTTCGTGCATTAATGATTACATGATCATTGGAGATGATTGCATAAGTGCTTTTGCTGCTGGAAGTGATTTTTCAAACTGATTTTGTGCTGATTTTACAGTGTTAATCGATTAACCAATTGCAGTGCAATTAGGTTAATCGATTAACCAGTGCAAAATATGCGTATTCAGAGTTGTTAATCGATTAACACAATTGCACTGCAATTGGTTAATCGATTAACACTGCTGCAGAGTGTGTTTTTTGTGCATTTTTGAGCATGTTTCGATCCTGTTTCATTTTTAATCTTCATGGATTGATATGATACTTGTCTAAGGACTGTTTTGATGTTGTTGCACCTCACACCATTATATGCACACAATTTTCCGACACACGACTCTTGGATTTTTATCGTTCATGATCATGTTTGCGACGTTTGGGTCCCGATGCGATGAACACATAGCACACACTTCTCGAGCATGTTGATTGTGACTTGTTGTTGATGTTGCTGGAGTTGTTTGTTTGAACACGATTGCTTGCACTTAACTTCATGAGATGTATGTTTGTTTTGCCTTGTCCATTATCAAATGATGTGCATTCTTTCATGATGAATTCAAGTATTGTGTACCATGGTGTATGACGTGATTGTGATCATGATTAATTATGAAATGTAATGCTTGATGCATGCTTGCTTTGCCATGTTTGAGTTGTATTCAAGCGAATCACATGCTGCCCTATTTCTACTGCCGTCTATATGCATGTAGGCTGTTGTATGTGCTGCTGGTTGACATTTTACACCTATCTTTGTGCTGAATTGTGAGCTGTGGAAAGCTATCTTGCTTGTGTGCTACTTTTTACTGCTGTGTTGTTGCAGATACGCTGTTGTAGCTATTGTTTTTGCTCATTTTCTTCATTCCTTCTTCTTCTCTTTCACTCTTTCCTTCCCTTGAGTCTCAAGACTTATTTAAGTCTTGGATTCGTTTCCTTAGAGCTACCTAGTCCAACTTAATTTTTGATTAAGCTTGGAGTAGGATTAGCATTAGGCTTCCCTTTGCATGCTAACTTAGGTAGACGTTTCCCTTTCAAACTCAACCTTAGGGCCACCTTTTGCATGACAACATTAGGATAGAATTCCCCTTAGTGTTTTCTTTTTCCTTGAGTCCTCTCTTCTCATCTCATAACAATCCTAAAACACTTAATAAAAGATTAACATGTATTGCGCGTGAGCCTTACATATGGGAAGTGAAGTATGGGGGGTCTCCCTTCATTCTTCTAGGGTACTTAGTGTACGTCCTATTGGGGACGATGCACGAAGTATTCGTTCCTATGTTACAGACTTGGGTGCAATGCAAGTTATGTACTAACTTCAAACCACTTCTGTCTAAAAAACACAAATCAAACTCAAACCTTTTTCATCCTTCGGGATCGTTAAGTTCAACTAATTTTCAGAAAGGGCACGTTACTTCCGTCTCGTCGCAAACAGGCATCGACTCTAACTGTCGGACGCTAATTTAACGTCGCTCATAAAAAACACTAACCGACCTCGTTAGGTCGAACTACGACTTCTCTGATTTCCCCTCTCTAGTCCAATTGAGGATACGTAGGCACGAGACGGCGATGTCTTGGCGAGCAACCTCCCCCTTTAGTTCGTGTCCAAACGATGTTGACTCTGACTTTCCCATTGCACGAGGGAATACGTAGGCGTAGGATGAGCGATGTCCTATCGAGTCACTTCTTTTTCTTTTCTTCTTCGTTTCTTCGTTCCTTTCCGTTCCTATTCCTTCTCGTTTCCAGTAGTAGTGAAGCTCCAAATGACGACACCCTTTGATCGAGACAGCAAGCGTGGATCCCGTCGAGTACGATGGACGTGTGGGGTGCTAACACCTTCCCCTCGCGTAACCGACTCCCTTACCCTTTTCTCTTGGTCGTGAGACCATGCTCTTTCCCTTCCTCTCAGGTTTACGCAGTGTTTCTTTACCCTCTCTTGGGATAAATACACATTGCTGGCGATTCTGTTTTCCACTCCACTTTCGCGTTTGTACCATGGATGCAAATCCTCGGGAGCGACAGCTGGCGACTCTGCTGGGGACAGGTTGACCTCTTGCTGGTCTATCCCCTTTTGCGAGTCAATTCTAGCGCTTGTTTGTTTTATTTCATTGGGTGTTTATATTTTGTGCTTTATTTTGTTGTATATTACTGTATTTCTGTTTTACTTTTTTTACCGCATTTATTGCATTGCATTTCATTATTATGCTGGACTGTGTTGTGCTGTGCTGGTTTTCTGTTTGGCAGGTTGGAAGGTTCTGAGAGATAAGCCCACTACCCAGGCTTGAGCATACACATAGGTATTAGCGTGGGCAGGCGTGACGCTCCCGTGGTGTTGACAACGTGCGGGTGATCACGATCCCCATAATCAGACGAGGTTCTATCGGGAGATATCTGCTACTGTATGTTGATACAAGCCAGTAGTTATTCTCTTGAGGAACTGTCAACTCTGGTGACCCTTCCTGAGGACTCAGTAATGACACTCCTCCCGAGAACGATAATGGCAGACCAGAAATGGCAAATCCATTACGACTCTCGACCCGAGGACCCAATGTTGGAAACTTGCTATAGGATGGCCTTTTTTGGGGGGGAATCAGTGGACGACCTCTTTGTTTGGCGATAGTATTGTACCCTGAGGGATGAATGTACTATTGCTTCTCAAATCGAGAATCCGAGACTGAGGATCCCGTTTTCTAGAACCCACATGTGAGAGGGGATGGGAGTTTGCAGGTTTGCAGGTGACTTTGACCTTCAACCTACCTGGTTTTCTAGTTTTATCACTGTGGTTACTTTTGTTCTAGGTTTTGGTACAGAGCTTCGATTGTTCAGCCAGTACAGTGCATCCAGCTCGTGTGGAACTTTGATCCCATGCTTCGCATTGCATTCCATTTTTCTGACATTCATGTTTTTGCATTTCCAGGTAGTATCCAGTCTTTTGATTCCAGTCAGAGGGCATTCATAGGGATGGACACTAAGAGGGGTAAGAAGCACATCATCATCTACAAGTTCCCGAAGCTCACTCTTGGTCCGTTGGACAGTTTACAAGTATGGCTAGTCTAGAAGTATTGGGGGTCTTTAAAGAGAAGTATGGTTGGATATTATCCCTGGTTCGGAGTCTCAGTGAGTATGAATACAATGGACTACACACCCTGATGCAGTTCTATGATCCTTCCTTAAGGAGCTTTGTGATGCCGGATTATGTATTGGTTCCTACCCTAGAAGAGTACTCTAACATCTTGAGAATTCCTATCCAAGGAGGTGTTCCTTTCTGTGGTTCCCAAGGAAACTGTGATTTCCAAGCGCTGGCTCAGGCTCTTTATTTGAGCAAATTGACATTAGAGGCTGATTTTTCTCGCAAAGGAAAACTCCGAGGCTATTACTTAGAGTACTTGGTAAAGAGGTCTCGAGAGGAAGCTAAGGAGAAGGAAGGATACCTTTCAATGCAATATTGGCTCTCTGTATATATGACATTGTGTTATTCCCTAATGAGTGTGAGTTTGTCGATACGGATGCTATTCAGATATTTACAGCTCAGAATCCGGTACCAACTCTATTAGGTGATCTTCACTACGCCCTGTACAACAGGAATGAGAAAAGACGAGGTGGGGTGGTTTGCTGTTGTGCATCTCTTTTCTACAAGTGGTTTGCCAACCGTTTACCTCGGTCAGGTGCTTTTGTGGATGCGAAGGCTTTTCTAGATTGGAGTAAGCATTTGATGGGCCTAGCTGCTAAAGATATTCTTTGGGTGGATAAGGGATTATTGGGGGCTGATATTTTGCATAGTTGTGGAAGGTATCCTAATGTACCCTTAATAGGAAGAAAAGGAGGTATTAACTACAACCCGTCTTTGGCTATCAGGCAGTTCGCGTACGCCCTGAAAGATCCTCCAGTGGAAAAGGATTTGGAAGAATCTTTGTATTTTCATATGACTAATGGTGTGGCTATTGCACAGAAAGCTTCAGAAGCTTGGCTCAGTAGACAAAAGAGAGGTAAAATCGTTCTAGGTAAACCCAATAATCAAGCTTTCGCTCCATATGTTCAATGGATAAAGAAGAGGGTAGAAGAGTTCTTTTTGCCTTTTGATCGGGTTCCTCCCTTGTATCCAGAGATTGTGGAAGAGAGACTCACTGTACCACTCGAAGAATTTGACAAGCAGCGAAAGTTGGTATTTGATCTGAGGGTGGAAAACTTTGATATGAGTAGTCAGCTACAGAGCGCTCTACATGACAAATTGGAGCTAAAATGGAAGGTTCAAAACATGACAGAGCGTCTAGAAAAAAGAGAGAAGGATTTTGCCGACAGAGCTTAGCACTTCAAAAAGGTCAGTATGGCTGCTGAATCATTATGCAAAGGTAGCAGGAAAAACAAGAAGCTTTTGACTAAAGCAGAAGACAAGCTTGCCACGTATCAGGAGATGTGGGAAGAGGTCAAGATCGAGAATAGAGAACTGAAAGAAGAACTTTAGAAAGTGAAAGAAGGGAAAGATCATTACTCCGACAAGTGGAAAAAAACCCAGAAGGAAATTGAAGAGCTCAAGTTGCAAGTCGGGGTTAAGAAGTCGAGGCACGAAGACAACAACGCTAAAGAGCAGATTGCTAAATTGAACGAAGAAATTCCCAAAAGAAACAAGCTGATCAAAGGGCTGATAAAGCAACCTGCACATCCTGACACTTTAGACCTTCTTGAAGAAGTTGAAGCTAGTTTGTTTGGAATTGAATTGTAGTTGATATTGTTGTTTATCTTTCTGTTGGGATTACCATCAGGTTTGTTGATGGAGTCACCTTTGATTATGTTTGAACTTGTCTGTAGGAACTACCTTATTTTCGATAATGGAATATTTGGTTCAATTATCTGTGCTCTGGCAGTTCCGGTTTTTAGAGAGGGTTTGTCCCCATGGCTTGATTCGGTAGTATTTCTGAGTTCAGATTTATTTTCCGATAGTGTGTCTGATCCCTTTCCCGGTTTCATGGATTGGAATCAAAGCAGATATGTCCCGGAATTGTTCAAATATGTTTGTCTGCATTTTGCATTTGCATTTTCATAATCATAATCTTTTTTTGCATAGCAGGTGCTCGTCCCAGGTCTTTCTAACCTTTATTTGGTTACAGTTCAGGATTGCAGGCCAGCCAGTTCACTGGTATTCTACTAGATCAAACCAGAGGAGAATTATGGAGCAAATGCAAGCAGAGATGGCCGACATGCAAGCTCGCATGGCCCAGTTCATGGAGCTGATGCAAGGTGTTGCCCAAGGGCAAGAGCAATTGAGGACTTTGGTCCAACCCTTAGTGGCAAGAGTGGATGAAGACAGGGTTCTTCATGGCGGAGTCCATAATGGCGTTGTTGGTAATGGTGCTCAGGGAGGTCCTGTGGGCGTAGAGATCCCCACTCCTGGTGTTGTGATCCCTCCGGGCGGAGGAGAGCAGCTTGTGATTCCTTCTATTGTGGGAGGAGGAAGTGTTTGTGCTATTCATGGTCGTCGTTTCGAAGACCAACAAGATGAAGTTTTCTCTATACCAGGCGGGGATGCTGGTCCTCGGGCCGACAATGATCAAAGGTTCAGACTGATTGAAGAACAACTAAGGGGAGTGGTGAATCAGAATTCTGTAGGAATGGATTTGGAGGATTTGGGGCTGGTTCCTGGTGCTGTAATCCCGCATAAATTTCCGGTGCCCACTTTTGAGAAATACAATGGTACCACCTGTCCCAAGACGCATGTCAGGGCGTACGCGAGGAAGATGGCCGCGTATTCTAAAGATGAGAAATTGCTGATGCATTTCTTCCAGGACAGCCTGTCTGGGGCATCCTTGGAATGGTATATGCAATTGGAGAGATGCCATGTCTGTAACTGGAGAGAGTTGGTTGAGGCCTTCATCAAGCACTACCAATATAACACTGATATGGCTCCCAACAGGACCCAGTTACAGAATATGTCTCAGAAGAATAACGAAAGCTTTAAGGAATACGCGCAGAGATGGCGTGAACTAGCGGCAAGGGTACAGCCACCCATTTTGGAAAAGGAAATGCTAAATTTGTTTATGGATACTTTGCCGGGACGTTATTATGAGAAACTGTTACCTTGCGCGTCAGGTAAGTTTGCTGATTTGATCATGGTCGGGGAAATGTTAGAGAGTGGAATCAAAGCGGGGAAGGTAGCAGGTAGTGATGGGTCATCTTCTGGTCAAGGGAAGAAACCCTATGTGAATTATAAGAAGAAGGAGGAAACAAATTCTGTGTCGTCTCACCGAGGTAAAGGAAAGCAGCATCAGAGTTATAACCAGCAGGTAGCTTCAGTGACGATTCCTGCAGCGTTTCCACCTCAGCAGCAGCAAAATCAGGCTCAGCGCCAATATCAGCCAAGGCCTAAACAGAACCGACATTTTGATACTCCACCTTTACCATATTCACAGTTGTTTCAGCATTTTCTACAGTTGCAGTTAATCTAGAAAAGGACTCTGGCTCCCCCCACCGGTAATCCACCTCCAGGTTATAATCCTAATGCCCACTGTGACTTTCATTCTGGGGCACCCGGACACTATATTGAGGACTGCAAAGCTTTTAAGCACGTAGTCCAAGACTTGGTGGATTCAAAGGCCATTAACTTTTCAAATGATGGTCCAAATGTCATCCAAAACCCAATACCGAACCATGGTGGGCCGAGGGTTAATGCTGTGTTAGAGGAGAATGAATCTTTGAATTTGTTTACGGATGTTAATGAATTAAGGACTCCTTTGATGGTGGTAAAGGAGAGGTTATTGAGGGGTGGGGTGTCCCCCGGATGTGATGTGAATTATTCAGATTGTATGTCGCAAATGAATGGGTGTGGTTTGTTGAAGTCAGGAATTCAAAAGTTGATAGATAAAGGCCGATTGCAGTTTGACCGATGTGGCCAACAGAAAGTGGTTGTTAACAGGAAAAATGAGGTTGCTACCATTACTATCCCTTTCAGAACAATCACTATTTCAGGGCCGGTAAGACCAGCACCGGTTATTATTACAGCTCCCAGACCCGTTCCATATGAGAGTACCAAGGCCATTCCTTGGAACTATGGGGCCGAAGTGTTCGTTAATGGACAGAAACAAGAACTGGTGGGAACTTCTGTAGTGAACTCTTGTGTTGAAAACAATATTGAGGCAGGGGCTATCACGAGAAGTGGTAGACTCTTTATCCCTTCAAATGATCAAGCTGGTAGTTCTGGACAAGACAAAGGGAAGCAGGTTGTAGATAGTTCTATGCAGCGCCAGTAGTGAATGACTCCATGGCAGGGCCGATTGATAATTCTTTCTCCGAGAATGTAGAAGAGTTTATGAGACTGATTCGGAAAAGTGATTATAAAATTGTTGATCAATTGCATCAGACTCTGTCTAAGATTTATATCTTGTCCCTGTTATTGTGTTCCGAGGCACACCGAAATGCACTGCTGAAAGTACTGAATGCTGCTTACGTACCCCAGGAGATCTCAGTTAATCAGTTGGAGGGGGTAGTGGCCCATGTTAATGCAGGCAATGGTTTGGGTTTTACTGATGTTAACTTGACTCCAGCTGGGAGAAACCATAACAATGCCTTGCATATTTCTGTTGAGTGTCGTGGATCGTTGATGTCTCATGTGCTTGTGGATACTGGATCCTCTTTGAATGTTCTGCCTAAGAAAGCCTTGATGAAGTTGGACACCCGAGGGTTGATATGCACACCTAGTGATTTGGTGGTGCGCGCTTTCGACGGCTCGAAGAGGTCTGTTTTCGGTGAGATTGTGCTACCAATTAAGGTTGGGCCAGAAGTTTTTGATACTACCTTCTATATCATGGACATCCAACTTGCCTACAGCTGTCTGCTGGGTCGTCCATGGATTCACAGTGCTGGGGCTGTGACGTCTACATTGCATCAGAAGTTAAAGTACATGGTAGACGGACATGTGGTGAGGGTTTGTGGAGAAGAGGATATCATGATAAGCCAGCTATCTACTTTCAAGTATGTGGAGGTAGATGGCGAAATACATGAAACTCTATGTCAGGGTTTCGAAGCAGTGAAGATCACTGAGAAGCCTCTCAAGGAAGGTAGCCAATCGGAAGTGGTTCAGCCTATAGTGGTACATCAGCCAGAGATTTCTATGTCTTCCTTCAAAGATGCTCGGGCCGTGGTTGAAGCCGGCGGTTCACAAAAGTGGGGTCAGATTATTGATGTCCAAGAAAAGCGGAATACTCATGGACTGGGATATAAGCCACCCAGGCGTCCTGAAGAGCCTCCCAAGTTCTATGGTCCAGTTCGTTTCACCAGTGCCGGTGTGTTCTTTGATAGAATCAATGCTATTGAGGAGGATGGGGATAGTGATTGTGATATGGAAAGTTGGATCCGCCCATGTGTCCCAGGTCAAAGCCTTCTCAATTGGTCATAAGATAAAGCCATTCAAGTGACCGGACTAGAGTAATTGCTCCTGTTTGTCATCTATGTTAATCCTACGTTCTGCCCAAGACGTAGTGATTCTTGTTTGTGGGACTTGAATGTTTTTGTATGCTTTTCTTTATCATTAATAAAGGACGTTTTTGCATTCAAATGTTTTGATCCCTGTTTTTCTATTTTTTATTTTTGCATTAAAACCACAGCAAAATGGCAATGTGTTTTTGTTTGATGCATCCATAATAAACATATATCATCAATCATGGAGGTTTTCTTATTCAGATTCCACCCATCATGATTCGGCTATGGCTCGGTATGACTTCGATAATCCCATATATCAGGCTGAAGAGGGGTCTGATGAAGATTGTGCCTTACCAGAGGAATTAGCCAGGCTGTTAAAACAGTAGGAAAAGGTCATTCTGCCTCATCAGGAGGAAATCGAGGTTGTTATCTTGGGAACCGAGGACGCAAAGAAAAAGGTACGGATTGGGGCTGCTTTGGAAGACACTGTCAAGGGAAGATTGATTGAAATGCTCCGAGAGTATGTGGATATCTTCGCCTGGTCTTACCAAGACATGCCTGGGCTCGACACTGACATCGTGTTACACCGGCTACCGCTCAAAGAGGGATGTGCTCCGGTTAAGCAGAAGCTAAGAAGGACGAAACCGGAAATGTCTGTTAAGATTAAAGAAGAGGTTCTGAAATAGTTAGATGTTGGGTTTCTTGCTGTAACGAATTATCCTACATGGGTTGCTAATATTGTACTTGTACCTAAGTGTCATACCCCAAATTTTGACCACTTAGATTTCCCATCATTGTGCAAATCATCATCACAATATGGATGTACCTCTGTGCCTCATCAATTTCCTCAAGGAATTGTTGAGCATTCACTACTATCAAAAATAGGGTTTCAAGCCCTCTCAGAGCCTTAGACAAATGACCAATCAAGGAATGACATGATCTTCAACTTGTCTAGCCTCTCAAGTAGCTACAAAGGATCAAGAGGACTCCCACTTCCACTACAAGAAAATTGGCAAGTTACGACGGTTAATATTGGCAGATTACGGCGGTTTGAACCGCCATAATTCACTAGTCGCGACGGTTTTGCTTCTGTCGTGAAAACGTGTGTCGCCAGGCTATATCGCGACGGTTTCTAAAACCGCCACTCCAACCGTCATTCTAGGTTGCGACGGGTAAGGAACTGTCGTAAATTGAAAATTGCGGCGGTTAAAACCGCCATAAATAATTGTTTTTGTTATTCAAAAATAAAAAACCATAGGTATTTCCAAAGGTAAATCCGCAGGAAATGTAAAATCCGCAGGTAATTCCACAACTAATATATCTCTAAAATAAAAAAAAAACAAATGAACTTTTAGCACACACTGAGCATTGTTTTCATTTACAAAAATAATCCATACGAATAATGCCAAGGTTTTATTTACATAACCTTATCAGAAAATTTATATATGGGATTTGATACATCTGACCGACTCCAGAACATGTTAATATCATTTGATTCACTTATAACACTTAGTTTTGGTTTTGACCTCTAACAACAACATCTCTAACAATATCAAACTTAAAAAGGAAATGTAACCAAACAATGCTCCAGAAAATATGACTGTAGAAAGTCATGGCTCTGCAAAACCAGAATGTTTACTGTAGAATGGAAATGCCACCAACCTTTGTTATTGAAGCTAGATCATGCCAAACATACTTTGTCACTAACTTCCTTCTCAACATAGTGTTTCTAACATAAAGTTTACTGAACTGCATGACAAAAGAAAATAATAAGAATATTATAATATACAATGAAATTAAGATAGCTCATAAGTTTGAAAGTGACACATTGATAAAACCGATAGTTGATATCGAATAGTATTAATGACCTTTGCTAAAACATTCAAAACACCCTCTCTAATCATATTACTATTATTATCTTTGAGGAACCTAGTCAAATCCTCCTCACTACCTTTAACAAAGTGCATACTGAAACTAGCAGTTATTTGCATATTATCACGAGTTAATCAAAAGTTAGAAAAGGTGATTCCAGTGCTCTTAAATCCGATGTCCAAAATTACTAAAACTAACCATGGTTTCATATCAAAATCACAAAAGTATATGAAATAATTGTACAGGGCACTACAAAAATAAAATAACAACAATTCATCTTAGTTGGCCAAATAAAACATTAAAAAAAGTAAATAAATGTGTCTCATAAAAGAACTACAATTCATATTAGTTGACGCAAATAAGCTTCTTTCCTGCAAATATAACAAATAAAAAGCATAACATAAAAATAAACAAAATAAATAGTTTCAGATCCTATTAGCATATAAAGGGAATTTAAAGCTAGCTTACCTGCTCAGCAGTTTGGCTTCCAGGGATACACCTTTGGAGAGGCAACCTTCCAAAACCAAAATAGTCAAGGATACATATATCAGCAAACAAGCATGCATAGTGAAAGGTATGAAAATGAAGCAACTTCAAGCTAATTATTTGGGTTTTCAGCTTTTAGCAACAAAATATGTTGAGCATTATCAGGGTGATGGAAATGCAAAAGACAATTGCCACTCTGTCAGATTCGTTACGTGTAAAAAAGCAAGTAATAACTAACCAATTCAACTAGAAGAAGAAAATGAGTAGGAATAATTAATAACAATGTTACTAATTACGTTGTGCAATACTCCCAATATAAATAAATCAATTTATCCTGCAGAAACACTCTTTACACCTGTGATACAATACTTCTTGCCTTAGGCCTTGTCTGTTTACAGTAATGTAAATAAATCTATGGATTAATCAATTTAGTCATTAGAATAATGATTAACAATGTTATAAATTACAGTGAAGCAAACGTTAGTAAATCAAATTGTCATGCACATACATTCTTTACACCTAGGATATCTATAAACACTTCTGCCTTAGGTCTTGTCTGTACATGTTTAGTTTGTCTGACTGCTTTCCTCATTCTCTGTTCAGATATACACCATTCTATTTAAGATTTTTTCATGAATATACTAGCCAGCCTGCGTTTATTTGGACGCATTGTTGGTATTCTTCCTCCACCGTAATATATTCAATTCCCAAACACCAAAGATGATAACTGACTTCCTGAATCAGTCATGGCAAATGCATCCAAGGAAGCACAACCTATGAAGTCCAGTGCTGCTAACTACAATAGCAAAAGTTTCATGTCATTCATTAAAAGACTAACAGCAGCACCAAAATAAGCTGGTGCTCAATAATGTCAAAATTGTATAGAACATGAAGATTGCACAAAACAAAATTTCTTGTTACAAGAAGCTTAATTGGAATAGTCACATCATTAAAATAAATGAAACAAGAATGACAGTAGCATCAAACCTGAGATGAATAATTACCAAATGGTTCAAGTTCTGCTGAAGATAGCAAATTCTCTTTGGTGACTAATTTAGGGTACAAGCTGGTCAAAGAAACCAACCGTGAGCAACCTCCGTACAAATTAGAACCAGCTACAAATAAGTTTGTCTTGCAGTTAAAACCAAGAGCAGCAAGCATAAGAATGGATTATTCAGGTGTCAGTGGACAAAGCCCTTCAGCCCCGAGCTCTGAAGTAGAAGGTAATATGCATAGAAGATTCCAATTACTTTAAATTGGTGTAGATAAACAGTAAGTAAGAATTTTTTCTTCATAAACTAAGATTTCTATGTGTGATAGAAGAAAAGTATTTCGGTCGTATTATATAAGTCAGAACAATTTGAGATGAAAAAATAATGATGCATACTTAGTAGTCTATATCATCAGAGCCAGAGCATGAAAATGGATTTCACTATATGCTTTCAACTCTTTCCTCTTTTCTTCACCTCCCGGAAATTCCCATAAAGAATAAGCTATCATGTCAATTTCAAATCTGAGATGTAAAGCTAGATATTTGGAAGCTCTCTTGGAATTTTTTTCAATTGTCATATTTAATTCTCCAAATGGACTAGCAAAATGTCGATCCAATGGTCCAAAAAGGCCGGCATGCCCGCACAACCTCTTAAGAAGCAAAGCACGAGTTTCTTGTATTCGGGGAACAAATTGCAAGGCGTGAAAATTACATCTGCATCATGAGAAATTGACAACCTTCCAAGATATCATGTTTCTTTCAGTAATGGATCCGGATTTTGTTAGCCAGATAGCCTAGCCTTGGCTGTGATTTCATTCAATACAGTTGTATTTCCACTTGAGGATTTAGATTCTGAACGGCCGTTTAGTTGGTTCGTACTATTAAGAGCATATGGTTCTATACGCTGGACAAGATGTCAGAAATGTAAAAATAGCACATTAGCATCAAATGGTGTCAAATACAACCTGATAGAATCAGAGAGAATATAAATAAGAAAAGAATCTCTCATTGTATTAGATGAAAATTCTGTACGATACAATAAGCTCTCTATATATATAGAGTGCTCAGCATGACAGCTGTACAAACTAAAGCCAGCTCAGCATGACAGCTGTACAAACTAATGCAGAATATTTTCTAACACTTTCTACACTATATCTTTCATACTCTATTAGTCCCCCTTAGAATCTGCTGGTGGGCTTGTCAAGTCAGTTTTGTTTAACACACGCAGCTTGGCACGCAGAGGCACAAATTTGGCAGCAGACAAAGGTTTAGTCAGAATGTCAGCCCACTGATCTTGGGCTGGGACATGTGCCACAGATAGGCTTTTGCTGAGAACTTTCTCACGCAGAAAGAAGATATCAAGCTCCATATGCTTGGTTCTGTTGTGGAGAATAGGGTTATGAGCAAGTGTGACAGTGCTCAAGTTGTCACACAGGATCCTAGGTACCTGAGAGGAGCAGTGAAGTTCCATAAGTAGAGACTGGATCCAAATAAGCTCTGCAGCCAACTGAGCCATGCTGCGGTACTCTGCTTCAGCACTGGACCTGGCTACAAGCTACTGCTTCTTAGACCACCAGGAAACTACATTAGGACCAAGATAGATACAGGCCCCTGAAGTTGACCTCCTATCATCAGGGTCTGATGCCCAATCTGCATCACAGAAACCTAACAATTGCATAGGCTGCTGGACAGAAGCAGGTTGAATAAGCAAACCATGATGCAGAGTGCCACTTAAGTACCTCAAGATCCTCTTGACTGCCTTCCAATGATCCTCTAAAGGATTGGACAGAAACTGACAAACTTTGTTGACAGAAAAAGAGATCTCAGGTCTAGTCAATGTAGCATATTGCAAGGCACCAACAACTGATCTAAACTGAGTTGGATCATCCACAGCAGCTGCACCAACTTTAGATAACTTGCTGCTAGAAACCATGGGAGTGGGCATGCCATTGGCATTGATCATATTCAGTTTGGAAAGCAAATCAGAAATGTATTTAGTTTGGGAAAGAAGCAAGGAACCATTAGGGAGATGAGATACTTCAATGCCCAAAAAATAGTCAAGCGGCCCCAACTGCTTTAGGGAGAATTTATCATTGAGATTCTTGATTAAGGAGGTAATAAAAGGAGCAGAACTGCCTGTGATGATAATATCATCAACATACACCAGAATCATAACCTGAAGCTTTCCTTGATGCAGCAGAAAAAGACTAGGGTCACATCTGCTAGCCTGAAAACCAAGCTGAATTAGTGCACTCTTGAGTTTGTCAAACCAGGCCCTAGGAGCCTGTTTTAAACCATAGATAGCCCTATTCAATTTGCAAACCAGTGTCTTGTCAGCTGCTTCAAAGCCAGGAGGCTGCTGCATAAAAACCTCCTCTTCAAGAGTGCCATTTAGAAAGGCATTATTAACATCAATTTGCTGTATGGTCCATTTATTACTAACAGCAATAGTTAAAACAATTCTGACAGTTACTGGTTTGATGACTGGTGAGAAAGTCTCTTGTAAATCACTGCCAGCCTTTTGATGGAACCCTTTAGCAACTAATCTGGCCTTGTACCTGTGTATGGAACCATCAGGATTTTCCTTTGTTCTGAAAACCCACTTACAGCCAATGGGTTTCCTGCAATCAGTAGCTTTCACCAATGTCCAGGTCTGATTTCTCATCAGTGCCTGATACTCTTCTTTCATTGCCTGAAACCAATGAGGAGCAGCCAAGGCCTGATCAACAGAAGTTGGTTCCATGTGAGCTAAAAGGAGGGTAGGGTGAAATCTAGGAAGAGTGATACCTCTTTTGGCTCTAGTTTGCATAGGGTGCACATTTTGAGGATGAATGAAGGGTAAATTGGTATTGGGAGGGCTGGGACTAGGGCTAGGACCAGCTGAAGAGGAGAGATTTTGAGGGGAAGAAGGTGAGATGGTACTGGTTTCAGCTGGATCAGAAAGAATAAGGGCAGGAGAGTCAGAAGGAGAAGAGGAGACAGGGATGGCAGTGATAGGTTGGGGAACAAGAGAAACAGACTGCTGACTAGAGGTGGGAGATGGCTGATCAGAGGGAGCAGATTGCTCAGGATTGGAAGGAGGAGCAGACCTGGAAGAGGTATTGTAGCTGCCAGCATGATTAGAATTAGAGTTGAGTGAGGAGGAGGAAGTTGAGGGAAGGTGAGACTGACTGGCAGCAGAGGAAAAAGAGAAAGGAGGGACATACCAGGTACTAGAAGGAAAAGAGGAAGAAGAGGAAGATTTGGAGGGAGTGGAAAATAATGTGGAATAGGGAAAATGGGCTTCATGGAACATAACATCCTTAGAGATGTAAATGTGTCCATCTGAGGCAAGGCATTTGTAGCCCTTATGAGCTGTGGAGTAGCCAAGAAAAATGCATTGTTGAGACCTATAGGCTAGCTTATGAGAGTTATAGGGACGCAAGAATGGATAACAGGTGCAGCCAAAGACCTTAAGGTTAGAATAATCAGGTGGTTTGTTAAGGAGTTTGTAGTAAGGAGAATAATTGTCAAGTGTAGGGCTGGGAATTCTGTTGATGAGATAGGCTGCTGTGACAAAGGCATGATCCCAAAACTTTAAAGGAAGAGTGGATTGGGCAAGGAGAGTTAAACCAGTCTCAACAATATGCCTATGCTTGCGTTCAACAAGACCATTTTGGTGGTGTGTATGAGGACAAGTGAACCTATGGACAATACCTAACTCAGTGAGATACTTGGTGAGGGGCCTAAACTCTCCTCCCCCATCAGTTTGGACACACTTTATAGGACAATTAAACTGTAGTTCAACCATTTTCTTAAATTGAAGAAACTGAAGCATGGTGTCAGACTTGAGTTTAAGAGGAAAAACCCAAACAAACCTAGAATAGGCATCTACACAGGTTAGGAAATAAGTGTATCCACTTGAAGATTTCATAGGGGCTGGCCCCCAGAGGTCACACACAACTAATTCAAAAGGATGAGTGTAAACTGTAGTGGACAGTGAGGAAGGTAATCTGTGTGACTTGCCAAGGCAGCAAGCATGACACAGTTCTGTGGTAGGTTTGGGAGGGATAGATAGGTTACAAATTTTGAAAATCTCAATGAGAGCATGATGGTTAGGATGCCCCAATCTGGTATGCCACAGAAAATACTTATTAGTGGCTATAGACAATGAACTATTAGAATGTGGCGAAGGTAACTCAGTGCTAACAGTGGCAGAATTGAGAGAAGAAGAATTAAAAAATTTGCTTGTAGTATTATTATTGAAAGAATCATTACACTGTGACATAAAATTTGGCATACAACTGGAAGTATTACAACTGTTAATTTCAGAGGAACAAGGTAAACTACAGCTAGTACTACAAATATGAAGACTGGGACAAGACTTGGACAGTTGAGAGGCAGCAGGATTAGGAAACTTGTAGAGGCCATCATCTCCAACAAGACCACGGAGTAACACTTCAGAAGAAGCCTGAGATTTGACAACACAGAATTTAGGGTGAAATTCAAAAAACACATTGTTATCTTGAGCAAATTTGCTCACACTCATCAGGTTCTTGGTAATGTGAGGGACAAGTAAAAGATTGCTAAGAGTAAGGGATAGGTTAGGTTTGTGTGGTAAAGGAAAGGACATAGAACCAACAGAATTGATAGACAAACCTTGGCCGTTTCCCATGAAGACTTGCTCAGTACCAGGCAAAGAAATGGAGTCAGACACATTAGAGGCCTCAGGAGTAACATGATGAGAAGCGCCTGAATCAGGATACCACCATTGATTGTTGAAGCTAGCTTCAGTACCTGCATAGAAAGCTTGTGGTGCAGAGGATCTGGGAGGTGCAGCTCTAGGAGAAGGATAAGCAAACTGAACAGGATACACAGCACGTGGAGCCACAAGGAAAGGATTGAATGGAGCTCTCTGCTGTGGATAACCAGCACCAATGGAATTGGAATAGCGATAATAGCATACTGAAGCATCATGACCAGATTTGTGACAAATCTGACACGACATTTTGCCAAAACGGCCTCCACCACGGCCAAAACGACCGCCTCCACGGCCAGAACGACCTCCACGCGAGCCATAAGCGTGATTCTCAGCATTAGCGGTGATGTGACTTGTTCCTTGAGGAAACACGTCAATAACAGATTGATCAGCAGCGACCGGCGCAGGCGGTGGTGCTGCTTGAGTGAGATTCACCGTCGCCGGCTCCGTAACCACGGCTTTACGATGTTTCTCCAGACGCGACTCATGAGCCAATAGAGACGACTCCAGTTCATCTAAAGAATTCAATTCATCCTTACTGTTGACGGCGGCAACAATGGAGTCATACTCCTCAGGAAGCGAATCCAGAACAATCTCAATTAGGTTACGAAGGGGAACCGGGTCCCCAATCGAGACGAGCGACTCACTGATCTCACGCGTGCGAGCCATAAGTTCCTCTATCGTCAACGATCCCTTCGTGAGACGACGGAGCTCCGATCGTAACTGGCGCACTTTGGTGGAAAGAAGAGTGTTGAAGTAACGGTGGATCTCTGTCCAAACTTGCCACGCGTGTTTGCACTCAACAAGCTTCGGAAGAAGCGAATCGGAGATGGTGGAAAGGAGCCAGGTGCAAATTAGGGCATCTTGTTGCTCCCATTCAAGAAACGCACTGTGAGATGCAGAATCGGAAGGTGACGGCAACGGAATCACCGGAACTGTACCAAACCTTTGAAGGCGATGACCGCGAACGACTCCGTCAATCTGTTGCTTCCATTGTTTGAAATTTTTATCGTCAAGCTTTACAGAGATAAGGTGAGAAAGCTTCACCTGAGAAGAAGGAAAAAGAGGCTCCATGGATCGGAAAAAAAAAAGAAGAAGCTCACGATACCATGATAGAATCAGAGAGAATTGAAATAAGAAAAGAATCTCTCATTGTATTAGATGAAAATTCTGTACGATACAATAAGCTCTCTATATATATAGAGTGCTCAGCATGACAGCTGTACAAACTAAAGCCAGCTCAGCATGACAGCTGTACAAACTAATGCAGAATATTTTCTAACACTTTCTACACTATATCTTTCATACTCTATTACAACCATTCCTAGAAGCAAAGGGTTCCATTCAGTTCAAAACAATTGCATTCAGTTTAAAACAAGTTCACAAATGATAAGTTCACTAACATAACCAAGTGATTTACCTGTCAGTTCACTTCATTATAGTCCTGACTCAATCCAATAACTAACATGATTTCCGTTAGCATAATTCTTAACAGTAGCAGTAAGTAAAAGATTGACAGTGCATTCACTCACCACAAAATTATAACAGTCTCACATTAAAATACAACCACAAATAATTCAATCCAATACACTAGCTGTTTTTTCTTTCAATTCCTTGTGTAATTAACATTAGCCTTGCATTGCAAACAATTAACACATCATGTTTTTCAATTCAGTTCATTAGCAACTAACTTTAGCCATAACTATAATAGTATCATCATAATTCCCAAGCCAATTCATACCAACAACAAGCATACCACATCTCATAATTGAATCAACGCATTTCACCTTTTTCATAAGTGAGGATACAGTTGACACTACATTTAAAACTATATGCCATATTTTCTAACTGTCATTCTTGACTAAATTCACATTCTTGACAGGTTCTAACTTCAACAACATGTATTCATACTTCAATTCAAAGCCAAATCACAAACAAGCCATAACTAGCATTCTTCACAACCGTAACTAGCATCATAACACTAAATGGCCAGGAAGTATCACGTTTAACAATTCATTAATATTTTTACTAATTTTTCACTAAGAAATTGACCCAACTTTCATCGGTTTTGACATAACCTATTAACTAATTAAATCACAAGCCATTTATTTCATGACATTTTTTTGCCACAGCTAACAATACATTCAGCAAATCACTTTCAATATAACTGCACAGCAGCAAACAAATTTCATTAATAGCTAACTTGTTCATAGAATAATATATAGAATAGCCCCATTTTTTCTATCATAGTAAAAAACAAAACCCAAAAGGAAAAACCCTACCTTTTTACAAACATCCTAAAATAACACATCGTGATTAACACTGTAAAACACGAAAAAAACACCAAAAACCTTCCTGAATGTTAGAAAAATAGAAGAAATTACTAAAACCGGCGGATCAAAACAAGACCCAGTAAAAATTTGAAAGGTGAAACCGTGTGTGGACTTGACGTCGGTTGAGAGAGAAAAGGAGTGAGAGAGGATTACCGGATCAGAGCTGAGAGATAACGTCTTTACACGCAGAGAGAGAGAAGTTTAAAAATCTTATTTCAGCTCACACTGTGAAGATGAAATCAAACCAAAAACAACGGTTTGGGTTTTTGGTGTGAATAAAAATAAGAAATCCCAAAACACAGACCAAAGTCTCGCACGAGTACCAGCTCTTTTCGTCAATAAATCAACTAGGACAGGAAAAAGGTACAGAAGTTACAAACCTGGATGGTTTTTGACGTGTACCAATACTTCTCTTCATCCTTGTTTCTTTCACATAGAGTTTTTCCTTCACAAACAAATAAGAAATCACCATGAAAAACAAAATCCATGGCAAAATGGAGATCTGTAAAGTTGAATTAAAATGATTTAGGGTTTACAGTTTTCGAAGGAGATTGAAAATGATATAGGATTTGATTGCAGGGAAACCTTATACACTAGATTTAGACGAATTCTTGATTCTTGAAGAAATTAAGGTCAATGGATTCTCTTGGTGAAAAGGGAGAAAGAGAGTGATTTAGGGTTTTTTTTTGTCAATTTTTTTAAGTTAATATTAAAGTGAAATGTAAAATAGGGAAAAAGTAAAAGAAAAAAGAGGGAAAAGGTAAAAGAAATCTACAAAAACAAAATTTATAATTTTTTGTTTTATTTGTTATGTGAGGTGGTTGTAGATTCACGACAGTTAGTCAAAACTGTCGTCTGAACTGTCGTAATTTATAAGTTGAAACAGTTGTATATCAACTGTCGCAATCCAAGTGTCGCAAATCCATAATTTTCTTGTAGTGTTCAAGGATTAAGCACAAGGCTGCTCCCTTTTAGGTGGATCAAGCCTCAAGATCGCCAGCATCACCAAATTAGGGTTTTGATCGACCAGGGCCTCCAGATGAAAAATTTCATCTGGGCACAAGCCAAAGATACAAAACATAACCTAATATATTCCATGGAACCTCATGGACCCAATCATCCAGTCAATTTTGTCTCAGGGGATGCATTCATCAAAAATCAGGAATTAGGGTTTCTTGACCTAATTCACCACTAAGTTAACTTTTAGGGCAAATCATGAGCCAAGACCTCAAAGGAGGATTTGAGGGTCTCTAATTCACTACATTGATTCATTTGGAACAATGGATCAATCCAAGAAGCTTGAGCAACAAGTCTCAATTTCATCTGCACCACAGTTAGGGTTTTAAGGAAAAAGTCAACTGTAACTTTGACTTTTGACCAGGACATGCTCCCAAGCCCTATGACATGCATCAATATATTCTATGACACCCATGGAACATGTCCTTAAAGTTTGATTTAGGTCAAGGACATGATTTCCTGAAGAATTGCACAGTTTGGAATTCATCTGATAAAAAGTCAACTGTGCACAAAAGTCAACTTTGACTTTTTGAGATTTTTCACAAAAATGGATTTTTAAACCTAAAATGATGTTAATGTATGATTTGAATCATCATTCATCAAGAAAAATCAAGAAAAGTTGGATAACTTGTAAAAGGGGTAACCATAAAAACTTAGAAAATTTTCTAAGTTAAAAATAAAGTGGCTAGGGTACCAAATTTGGAGGGTCATAACTCCTAAACCACAAAGCCATTTTTTTCCCATCCAAGGCTTGATTTGTAGATCTCATTTCCCTCTACAAAAACTTCAACTAGACCTAACTCCAATTCATTGTGGATTTTGAGCTATGAGTGAGCCAAAATGGCTGAAAACATGAAAGTACCACTTTTCCAACACTTAGAAAAAATTCTGTCCAAGACAGATTTTGTTGGAAACACCAAAACTTGTGGGGTTCTTTCACACAGTTACAAGCCGAATCAGTTCCAAAGATAAACATCAATGTTGTTGCAAATGTTGCCAAGAATCCAAGCAACTCAATAGCATGAAACCAATCCACTTGTGCCAAGAATTATGGCTGCCACAACACACCATGCCAAGGCTGCCATGAAAAATCAGTTTGGGGGTTTTGTGCCATCCACGATTTCTGAGTCAAAAGGAGTGATCACTATGCCACATGCCTTCAATCTGATCATGAACCAACTGATCCAACTGATAGGGTTGAGTCAAAAGGCCAAGGAATCTTCCAACTTGAAATTCATCCACTTTGGCACATTTTTCCTTGAATTCAAAGGGGCATTAATGTGGAATAGTGCATTTTCAACAAAGTCACTCTACTCAGTCAAGTTCTCTGATTAAACAACAATAAAAACATCTGAAGAATGTGATTTTGGTCAAGGCATAGCCCTGCTCTTGGGAATGGCTAGTTTGCCTTGCTTGAGAAGAAATCCTCCAAGCCAATCCATGCAAATGTGATCTGATCCAGCAGCCATTCACTATTCCTCCAAGACAAAAGTTGATCACCTATAAATAGAAGTTCCAATGGATCATTCAACTCACACCAAAGCCAGTTACAACACTGCTTTCTCTCATTCTTCCTTAAACCTCATGTTTCTTGGTTTTTGAGTAACCACTATCGGGTTTTGAGTTGCAGCTTTAAGCAATCAATTCCAATTGCTCAAACACATCACATATGATGTATTTGAGGTGTCCAAACACTTAAACACTGACTGTAACACCTCAGGCTCAAAATCACCCTTCAACCAAGCCATTATGCCTCAATTATACAGGTGGAGGTTTCCAGCTTGATCCAAAGAGTTTCAAAGTGTTCCAAAGCTTGCAACACACTCCATAACATCCATTGATGCTGTAGGGATCATTAATTCACAACTGGAACAAGGTTTGTGCAGAGTTCCATTTCAACTTGCATCAAGGTAAGCCTCAAAACTCCAACTCCATGATCCATGCATATTTCCTCGCATGATATTTTTGCCAATTGCTTGCCATCATATGTTGATTGTTTTCCCTCAAAAAATTTGATCATAGCACTCATAATCATGCCTACTCGATTGCTTTTGCAAAATTAGGGTTCATACGGCCACAATGATATAATTTGCTATACACTGAAAATGAATGAAATTGGGTATTGCCATCTTCTTCCTTGTGAAAAAACGCATGAGTTTGGTGTTTGAATCATGTCTAATGGTTGAGAAACGAGAGAGATGGAGGGCTTCATGCACGAGCTATAGGAAGAAGATGGCCATGGCGCCATTTTCAGAAAATCCAACTAGTTTGAAATATATTTTTCACTTGCCATGTTATTAATGAATTGGCATTGTGCCCCAGTCGTTGATCAGCTGGTTTGTATGTATTGGCAAGCGAAAGGTCTGGGGTTCGAATCCCCCTCGCCCCAGACCTTTTTATCACTTTTTCCTATTTTCCTATTTTTCACATTATTTTGTTAATGATTTGAAAAATTAATAACTCACTCAATTTTAATTATTTTTGCAAAAAATCATAAAAATGTTGAAATATTTTATTCCACAAAAAAATTAAATTTATATTATGTATTTAATATAATTAGTATTTTTGTGAATAAATTCATCTTTTATTTGTTTTTAAACATTTTAAAATGAACATCCATCTTGAAAAATCAAGACCAAATGAGTTTTAATATATCTTGTGATTTATACCTCATTTTTCAAACCTTAAACAAAAATCACAAGTGGTTTATTCAAATCTATTTGGTATTTTTCATTGATTTTCTTTAAATATTTACTATTTAAAGATTAAAATTAGGGTTTCTTTGATTTTCACCCTCATCAAACAAAACCTTTTGGGCCTCTATTAGAGTGTAAGACCCAACCCTTTTTTTTGTAAAATACAAACTATTTTTTGGGCCTCACTTATTGTATAAGTCCCACTGTATTTTCAAAAACCTCGACGCGCTCGCCAATTCAAAAATCAAACCCTGGGCCTCTCCTTGAGCTATAAGACCCATTAAAAACTTTGGGCCTCTATTAGAGTGTAAGACCCAACCCCCTTTTGACCAAAAACATTTTGGGCCTCACTTATTGTATAAGTCCCTATGCGTTAAAAGAAAACAAACGGCGCGATCGTCGCCTTTTCAAAACAAACCTGGGCCTACCCTCGTGTTATAAGCCCCACTCTTTTTCTTTAAACCTTTTGGGCCTCTTGAGAGAGTGTAAGACCCAAATCTCTTTGTACAAAAAACAATTTTTGGGCCACAGTCACTTGTATAAGTCCCTCTGTACAAATTCAAACAGTGCGCTCACTGATAAAACCCTGGGCCTCTCCTTGAGCTGTAAGCCCCAAGTCTTTATTTTTCAAAGCACTTTCTCCTTTGATTTTGAATATACTGTTGTTCTTAATTTTTCGTTGTTGAACAACTAACCAAACAACATGGAAGCTCTACAACCGAGTAAGTGTTTATACGCTTTCATTTACCGCTTTCATATACATATAACTGTATTGTGGGGCTGTTTCGCTGTAAGTCTCCTTTCATAAACTCATATCAACTGTGTAATAATAGTACAAATATTTAGAGTTCCCCCGGCAACTACGTCTAGAACTAGGTGACGCCGTTTCGTTCGTAGAAATAGACACCTAGATCCCCAATAGGATCACCAGATACAGTCTTCTCTTCGGCTGTCCTCATTAGGAATTATCAATAAACTCTACTCCCAAAGATGAATGTGTGCTCCGTGAATGGCATCTTTGAGTTTCTTCCAAATTCTCGAACTTTCCTGACTTGATCTATTCCTTGTGAATAGCTTGCCTTGAATTTCTCGGGGTTTGGGGACCCACGGGCTTCTTAAAAGCATCGGCCTCCTCTTGGGCATCGTACAAGGACCCACAGGCTTCCTAAAAGCAACCCCGCCTCCTCTTGGGCTTAGTACAAGGACCCATCGGCTCCTTAGAAGTATTCACAACCTCCTCTTAGGCTTCGTATAATGATCTCTTCCTCCGGGTATGATAGCCTCCTCTTGGGCTTCATACAAGGACCCGTCGGCTTCTTAAAAGCTTCCAGCCTCCTCTTGGGCTTTGTACAAATTGTCCCGACGACCTCCTAGAGGTATAGGAACAGAACTTAGTTATCTGCATAGAACAGTCCTTTCAAAGAGTCTACTACTGTTTCTCAAAGCATAGTACAAAATATGAAACTCTGGACTTAGACAGTCTAATATCCTTGAGTCTCAAAGACATTCTCAAGCACCCTTCAAGAATAGGAAGGAACCCCGCAGACTCGGACAGTCTCAATACCCTTTGGATTTCCCACTTCCTTAGAGAACAGGAATAACCCGGATCCTCGAATCAAATCCTTGAGTACAGTGTTGCTCATATAAGAACTGATTTTCTCTTTAAATCAGCATACTGGACCTGTCACTCAACTGAGACAGTAATCACAGCCTCCTCTTAGGCTTTGTATAATGATCCTTCTCCAGTTACAATAGCCTCTCTCTTGGGCTTTATACAATGATTCTCCCCAGCGGAGTCAAACAATGTTTACCCTCTCTCTCGGGCTTTGTACGAGACACATAAGAGACTCCCTCGTTGAGTCAATCACCCCTTTTGCCTCCATCTCGGGCCTTGTACGAGATACAAAAACTCTCTTGTTGAGTCAAATAGCCTTCATCTCGGGCTTTATACGAGATACCAAAACCTTCCCTCGTTGAATCAAAACCTTTTAGCCTCTCTCTCGGGCTTTGTACGAGACACATATTAGCCTCCTCTTAGGTTTATATAAGAAAACCACTGGTTGGTCCAATCAACCTTTTAGCATCAAAGCTGTGCCTCGTTCACAGTACACAAACATCAACAACTCGTTCCCCTTCATCTAATCGCTGTAAGCGGCAAGCCTATGGATCATCTACATCCATGCCACTGTCCCTCTTTTAGTATGAGAAATTCCTAAGGAAAGATAGCATTGCCCTAAACTGAGTTAAAGTCTTCTCCTTCAGGTTAAAATCCCCTATAAAGGAAATTATGGCATTGCTAGGATCCGCGTATCCCGGTTAAAGTAATTCTCCTTTATAAACAGTTATGACATACAAACCCCTCTTTAGAGATGAGAAACTCTCTCTAAAGCTGAGACCTTTCAGCTTCACATCTTGGGCTTTGAACAAGATATAAACACCTTTCGCTTCACGTCTTGGGCTTTGAACAAGACACCAAAACAACCATTTCCTCCCATAGAATAGGAGGAACTACGAACGCTCTGATTTCCCTGTTTCGGTAAACGGGAATACGTAGGCATAAGATTGAAAGAAAAGATCTTAGCGAGCACACTAAACAAAAACCCTAGATCCCATATACCATAATCTGAAGCAGTATCCTAACAAAATCCCAGAGAGAAATCAGTATTGGCGAAAATACAAATAACCAATACAAAGGCCCCCACCACATTGATCGCATCCGTAACCTAACAGACCACTGTTTAAACTCGGTATGAAAGCAGGGTTAATTGGAGACATCTATTTCCCTTCCTTCATCAGATTTAATAGGATAAAAAATGAATCGACCTGTAGTTAAAACTCAACCGCAGTGAGAACGACCAGCGCTTAAGAACCGCGTCCAAAATCGCTCGCTACAGAAAAATGGCGCCCACCGTGGGGCTTTTCAAAATTAGATCTAGGTACGGTCGTCCCCATTTTTCACAGAAAAATGGCGCCCACCGTGGGGCTTGTCTTTCTTCTTTCCTTGTATAGAAAATACAGATTGGGGCTTCCGCCGGGGAACCCATTTTCTGTCAGGAACTTAGGATCCATAGCTTTAAAGGTCTAGGATGATTAGGACAAATATATATACTGCTTTTCCTAATTGCTATACGTGTTTATTTTTCTGCTAATGGGAATGCGTGTGATGCCGCATGTGGAAAGATTGAGTATACACTTAAGATAAGTGATGGCGACGTGGTCGACCATCAACCTCAGTGGAGGCTGACCAATGCAACCCATTCTCTCACCTAGACAATGGGCCGATTGTGATGTCTGAGAAGCTGAGGAGCCAAACCCTTTTGTAGTGCGGAAACTATCGGAAATAGTTGTTACGCGATACTACCCTCATTTGAGGCTGGTGATCTATTCTTGGTGAATGGCACTTACTCTAAGATTGCTCTACAACTTGCTGGCGATCCGCTTGTTGTTTTGCTTTCCTGGGAGGAGCTGATGATAATGAGTACAGGTACAAAAATCACCCTAGTATAAACCTTTTGGGATGGGTAGAGCCTTGACTTCATGACAACGACCCTTTGACCCCATGTTTTTTTCTATGTTTTTGTGTGCTGCATTCATGCATTCATTTAAAAAACATTAAAACATTCAAAAAAATTTCTCTTCTAGTCTCTCTGTTTTTCAAATTAAACTAAGACTGTGATTGCAAATATCGGAGAAAAGGATTGCGCTATTGGATTTCGGTAGAAGGAGAACCCATAGGTATACCTTCAAGGTTCCAAAACTAGAGGATTTGAGAAGGTTAGCGAGGATGATCACTAACCCTGAGGCTTTCAGAGCCAAACACGGAGGTCTGCTGCCACTGTTAAGAGTCCATGTGATTGAGGGAATCATGGATGCGCTCATTCAATTTTATGATCCAGTTTATCACTATTTCACATTCACGGATTACCAGCTCGCACCAACGCTAGAGGAGTATTCTCATCTGATTGATCTACACATTACTGATCGAGCTCCATTTTCTGGACTGGAAGAAATTCCAAAGAATCCGACCATTGCAGGAGCAATTCATTTGGACGAGTCTGAGGTCAGGACTCACATGACTACTAAGGGTGGCATCCAAGGTTTGCCAGCCCAGTTCTTGACGAAGAAAGCTCTGTACTTCGCTAGTATCGGGAACGTGACTGCTTTTGAAAGCATCTTTGTCTTGCTCACCTACGGGTTATTTTTGTTTCCCAACATCAATAACTTCGTCGATATTAACTTCATTAAGGTTTTTCTCATTGGAAACCCTGTGCCGACTTTGCTCACAGATGCGTATCATTCTGTACACTTAGGAAATTTGTACAACGGAGGGGAGATCACATGTTATGTACCTTTGCTTTACAAATGGTTTATCTCTCACTTGCCCAAGTCTGCTGCTTTTTGGGATTGCCCAACTCTGATATAGATTGGTGTAATAGGATTTATGATGGAATCAGAATCATTGATCGTTGTGGAAATTTCCCCAACGTACCCGTTATAGGAACTAAAGGGGGAATCAACTATCATCCGGTATTGGTTCTTCGTCAATTTGGGTAGCCGATGAGGCATGTCCCACTTAATGCTCATCTGGAAGGTCTTTTCTTCAAGGAAGGAGAAAATGACAGAGCACTAAAAATGGAAATAGTGCAAGCCTGGAAGCATGTTCATAAGAAAGGACGAGAGTCTCTAGGAAAACCGGACTGTGTCTCGGTGGAGCCTTATCTCCATTGGGTACAAACTAGAGCTCTCAAGCTAAAAATGCCTTATCCTCGTTATGGAATTCTTCCGCCGAAGGAATCTGTCATGTACTTCATGATGGAAACTGAAAAGCTTCAGGTTACTCTCAACAAAGTTCAAAAGGAGAGAAGGTCTTGGAAAAACAAGTACCACACCCTCAACGTAGAGTGCATCAAAATACAACAATTACTAAAAGAAAATGATGATCTGATTGAAATTTTGGAGCAACATGCTGTAGAGAATCAAGATGACCAAAGGAATTTGCTCATTCCTTTCACTTGGCAAAGGAATGACAACCTGACAACGACCCAAGAGCCCCGGTCAAAGTAAAGGAAAGTACCAGAATCAGCACCCGGTTTCTCTTCAGAGAGGACTCGGGACCCATTAGCTTAGGTTTCTGTTCCTGCACCTTGTAATCTATTGTATTTCCATTTCTGTAATCCTTTGAATTTCAATAAAAAGGGGTTTCCCCACTGTTTGATATTTGCAATATAATTGTCGAAGTTTATTTTTATTAAACCAAAAAACAATTAATATAATCATTGCATTCATCATTCTCACGTCACGTATTCTTCTCCCCTACGAATCTCACGTTTGTGTCTCGGTTCTAGAGTCAAACTGTCTCATTCGTATAATACTCGGGCCAATCGTCAGAAAAAGATGGATGATCTTGAGGAAGAAAACAGAGAGTTGAAAGAAGAGATCGACGCTCTGAGAGAGGATATGAGAAAGCTTCGTAACGACATGCAAGCCATGGCAGAAGCTCGACTATAAAGAACTGTGATCTCAGAGATCACCTCAGCGCCCATAGTGGAAAAGTCCGATCCTAGGTATCAAGTGCCGAAAGACCGTCCTTGGGGCATGCCTGCTAACTATATCCCAAAAGGATATGTTCCGCTGATCGCTGAAGATCAGGAATCTCAACAGAAGTCGTTGGGCCTGAAGGTTACAAACTTCGGGAAAGCGAAGATGCCAGGGGCATACTGAAGACTCCCGAAGGTTACAAACTTTGGGAAATGCCAAGATTCACTGCCGTAGTCACGGTACCACCCCCTATGGTGCACACTGTCCCAGAAGGACAGATTCCACCAATACCTTCTGGTAAAAAGGAAACTATATTTGACAGAATGGAGGAATTCCAGGAACAGTTCCTGGAAATGCAAAAGGAACTGCAGGCCATTCGCGGTCAGGATTTATTTGGAAAGGACGCCGCAGACCTTTTTCTGGTCCCCAATGTGAAAGTTCCGCACAAATTCCAAGTGCCCGACTTTGAAAAGTACAAGGGTAACTCTTGCCCTCAAAGCCATCTGGTGATGTACGCTCGGCGAATGTCAGCTCAGACAGAGAATCAGGACCTACTGATTCACTACTTCCAGGATAGTTTAACCGGTGCCGTATTAAAATGGTACATGGGTTTAAACCGTGCCACGATCAGCACATTCAGAGATCTTGGCACTGCCTTCGTCCAACAATACAAATACAATTTGGACATAGCACCTGACAGAGATCAACTCAGATCAATGTCACAAAAGGACAAGGAAACCTTTAAGGAGTATGCTCAAAGGTGGCGTGAAATTGCCGCTCAAATTTGTCCGCCTCTTGAGGAAAAAGAGATGACAAAGATCTTCTTAAAAACCTTAAGCTCATTTTACTATGACCGAATGGTTGCCAATGCACCCAGTGATTTCACCGAGATGGTGGGCATGGGCGTACGTCTTGAGGAAGCCGTCCGAGAAGGACATTTGGTAAAAGATGCTGGATCGACGAGCGGTACTAAAAAATACGGTAGTGCTCTCCCTAAGAAAAAAGAGCAAGATATTGGGAATATCTCTCTCAGAAAACAAAGGTGACGTTATCAACCAGTAGCAGCTGTAACTCCTGCTATCGGCAAAGGACACAACAGCCTCTTCAGCAGACTCGTCCTCCCTATAACAACAACCGTACAACGCAACCATCAGGGTTTGATCCTATACCCATGTTGTACGCAGAACTATTTCCATTACTACTGGCTAAGGGGCACATCCAGACTAAGTCTCCTCTTATAGTACCGGAAAATCGGCCTTTTTGGTTTAAGGTGGATCAAACATGCCCTTATCATCAAGGAGGATCGAGGCATAACATAGAGAACTGTCTCAATTTCAAGTCTGACGTGCAAAATCTTGTTAGGAGCGGGCTCTTATCTTTTAAAGATACGAATCCAAATGTTCTCACGAACCCGCTGCCTCAACACGAGAAGGCTGCAGTCAATTTGATAGAAGGAGAGACTAACAATGTCTATCAAATTCACGATGTACTCTTGTTGAAGACCAATCTGGTTAAGATGCATTGTAGACAGAGTGGATATGGCCATGTGCCACCTCATAACTATCACCAGTGTGATATCTGCTCTAAAGACAATCAGGGATGTTCTGTAGTGCAAGCAGCTATACAGGAACAGATGGATCTTGGATGGATCCAAGAGCACCGAGTTCTTGGAGTTAACATGGTCTACATGAATTCTAACATCATTCAAAACCACGATATCCGTGCAATGAATGTCAATCTGGTGGCAATGCACTCAAGGCAAAGCCAGTATCATAATCTACCATGGCACGATTACAGTTCTTGTCTGACTTGCTCGGTAAACAAACAGGGATGCTCTTTCATACAAGAGGCCCTCCAGCGTCAGATGGGTCTTGGATGGATCCAGGACTACCATGATAGGAACCACTATCAGATCAACATGGTTCAGATTTTTGATATTCGCGTGATGAATACCAACCTGGTAGAGTTACACGCTGAACAGGTCCGACTCGAATTCCTGGTATCACATGACTATCAAAGCTGTAAAGCGGATTGCGAAAATGATCGAGGTTGTACCCTTGTCCAGGAGGCACTTCAGCACTTGTTAAATCATTGGTGGATGCCAATCTACATGGATGAAGATACTCAGCAAATTAGTATCAGTAACAGGAATCCTACTCGGCATCAGAGTCAGGATGTCCGATCAATGGAAGCTAACCTAGTGAGGTTACATTGTATTCAAAGTGAGTGTGGCCAAGTGCCACCACACAATTATGACCGTTGTAGCGTCTGTTCGGAAAATAACCAAGGGTGTTACCTTGTGAGAGCAGCTCTTCAGGGTCAGGTGGATCGTGGAGAGATCCATCCATATCCGGGTTCTGGACACATCAACTGGACACCGAACTACCTTGCCAATCAAGTCGAGGATGTTGTCACAATCTCTGGTCATTATAGGAGCAGGGATGTTTTTTCCATTATCCCTCTACTTGACGAATCTAAAGTTCCCAACCGGGAACGGATCGAGATTACTTACGATGGTCAGAAAAATCAGAGGACTCCCGTAGTCATCTATCTGCCGGGACCACTACCGTATGAATCAACTAAGGCAATCCCTTACAAATACGGTGCAACAATAGTTGAAAATGGAAAGGAAATTCCATTACCCTCCGTTGTGAATATTGCAGACATCAGTCGTGTAACACGGAGTGGTAGAATCTTCAACCGAGGAGTTGGAGAACCTAACAGAGAGAAGAAACCTTAGACGGAAGCTCCTGATCTACCAGTCGGTCAATCCAGTAATCCCGACCTTTCGAAAAACAATGATGAGATGCTGAAGCTCATCCAAAGGAGTGAATATAACATTGTTGATCAACTGTTACAGACTCCTTCAAAGATCTCAGTATTATCACTATTACTCAGTTCAGAAGCCCACAGGGAGGCTCTACAGAAAGTCTTGGAGCAAGCCTTTATGGAACAGGATGTAACAATTAGACAGTTCGATAGTATTGTCTCTAACATCACTTCCTGCAACAATTTGGGATTTAGTGATGAGGAATTACCTGAAGAGGGTCGCCGTCATAACATGGCGCTCAACATTACAGTTAACTGCCAGGACGATGCTTTAGCCAGCGTACTGGTAGACACAGGGTCAGCCCTGAATGTTATGCCGAAGTCCACTTTGATGCAATTATCATTCAAAGGCCCTCCGATGAGAATCAGCGAGGTCGTCATCAAAGCATTCGACGGATCCAGAAAAATGGTTATCGGCAAAGTTGATCTTCCTATAACTATTGGTCCTCACACTTTCCAAGTCACTTTCCAGGTCATGGACATCCGGGAAACGTACATTTGTTTATTAGGAAGACCTTGGATACATTAGGCTGGAGCGGTTACTTCAACCCTCCACCAAAAGCTAATGTTCATTCAGAACGATCAACTTGTCACAGTCTGTGGAGAACAAGCCTTGCTCGTGAGTAGTTTATCATCATCTACTGGTATAGAACCCGAGGAGGTTATTGGAACTCAGTTCCAAGCACTGTCGATGAGCAAGGACAATCAATCCCAAGGAGGAACCTCGATTTCCTCATTCAAAGATGCTATCAAAGCGGTCGAGAGTACCGATACGACCGGATGGGGACAACTTGTCATTCCTACTAGCAATACAACAAAGAAGGGTCTTGGTTTTTCTGCAACCTGTACCCGGACAACTGCTAACGATGAAAGTCTTCATCCCATTCAGAACTTCTTCCACAGTGGAGGTTTCCTTCACCCAGTGTCTCAAATAATCCATGCTATCAATGAGGAGGATCTCTCTGACACAGATGAAGAATGGAAGTCCTACCTTAACGAGGACGGTTATATGTCTCAGGAAGAGGTGCCTATACCATTTTGCTATCCCGCACAAAGTCCGAGATTTATACCACGGTCAGATATCGAAATGATACACGGAGATTGTGATCCGGAAGAATGCCGTGCTCCGCCAAATTCATTAGAGGAAGACACTCTGATGAAAGACAACTTTGACCACAACTACTATGGCCCAATGGATGGTCTGCCAATGTGGCAACCTTATCCAGGAGATTTGGGGCAAGAGAGTTAGCTGAACAATGAAAATCAGCTGACCGTCATTGAACAGAATACCTGTGTCCCCACCATGTCATGGGATCAACACTCAGGTCATTCAGAAACTACTCAACATGAAGATGAATTCACAACGTTTGCAGGACTTGAATTCATCAACTATGCTTTTCCCGAGGTCAATTTCATCGAGAGAGATGACTCCTCCAGTTCGAAAGAAGTGTGGGACACCTTGGGACAACCGAGTGGAAAATTTGACTATATGGTCAAGTACACCGCTCCCAAAAGCTCTCGTATCAGGCTCGAAGATGTCCAATCAACTGGATGGGGAGATACAGCTGAGAGCACAAATGCTATGCAAAATACAACTGAGGAATCCTCCTACGAAAATTCTGCTTGGGAGACAGATTCCAATGATCCTGCTCCACCAGAAATCAGCGTCATTTCTGAAGACAAATCAAGGAAGGTGCCAGACTTTGTGATTCACCGAGGAGTTCGCCGCCAATGGGTTGCCGTCGAGGTTTCGAAGGCCGTTCATCAGTCAAAGTAATTGCCATCTTTAACCTTTCACTCTGCCCAGGTGAAACGGATGTTTTGATAGGGCTCGCTTTCTGTAAATTTCCCTCTTCGCTGTGCCCGAAGCGACAGAGATTTGTTTTATAGGGCTGTAGTTTCAAGAATCGACCTGTTCATTAATAAAATAACGTCGTTCTGTAATTTCCGCATTAATTGTTGTTTTCTCTTTTTGCTTTCTCAGAAAATGGTAATCCTAAAAAAAAATAAAAAATAAAAACAAGCAGTAAGATAATACACTGCACACACTTTCGCATTTTCTCTATCTCTTCTAAACACGAATCATCACGTCATGCAGATTGCTTGTTTTTGAACCCGTTGAAACATACGATCCGATGCCTTCTCCTAACTTTGAGTTCCCGGTATTTGGGGCTGAAGAAGAAGTTGACAACGAAATTCCAGAAGAGATCTCCCGATTACTTAGACAAGAGGAAAGCTTCATTGAACCTCACAAAGAGCCGTTGGAAATGGTAAGCTTGGGTTCAGAACAAGAGAGAAAAGAAATCAGGATTGGGGCACTGCTCAGTCCAACTGCCAAAGAGAGTTTAATAAAGCTTCTCCAAGAATTTCCCGATGTATTCGCTTGGTCCTATCAGGATATGCCAGGGTTGGATACCAGCATCGTGGAACATCATTTACCATTGAGATCAGAATGTCCTCCAGTAAAACAGAGCTTGAGACGGACTCACCCGGACATGGCCATCAAAATCAAAGAGGAAGTACAGAAACAGATTGACGCAGGTTACCTCGCCACATCAAAATATCCTCAATGGTTAGCCAACATCGTACCCGTTCCCAAAAAGGACGGAAAGGTCAGAATGTGTGTTGATTACAGAGACCTGAACAAGGCTAGTCCAAAGGACGACTTTCCTTTACCACACATTGACATGCTGGTGGACAGTACAGCAAAGTTCAAAATCTTCTCCTTCATGGATGGATTCTTGGGCTATAATCAGATCAAAATGGCGCCGAAAGACATGGAGAAAACTTCGTTCATCACCCCATGGGGCACCTTTTGTTACAAGGTAATGTCGTTCGGTTTGAAGAATACCGAGGCAACCTATCAAAGGGCCATGACTACTCTGTTTCATGACATGATACACAAAGAAATCGAGGTATATGTCGATGATATGATTGCAAAATCAAAAACAGAGAGTGAGCACGTTGAACATCTGTCAAAATTGTTCGAACGTTTAAGAAAATTCAAGCTCCGCTTGAATCCCAACAAGTGCACCTTCGATGTCCGCTCAGGGAAACTCTTAGGGTTCATCGTCAGCCAGAAAGGAATTGAGGTTGATCCTGACAAGGTCAAGGCCATTCAAGAAATGCCTTCTCCGAAAACTGAAAAACAAGTCAGAGGATTCCTGGGACGTTAGAACTACATTTCCAGGTTCATATTCCTCATGACCGCCACGTGTACGCCGATTTTCAAATTACTCAAAAAGAACCAGGATTGTGTTTGGTCAAAAGATTGCCAAACCGCCTTCGACAGTATCAAGGAATATCTGTTGAATCCTCCGATTCTCTTACCTCCAGTGGAAGGAAGACCACTGATCATTTACCTCACAGTTTTAGAGGACTCAATGGGATGTGTACTTGGCCAACAAGACGAAACTAAACGGAAAGAGTCTGCCATTTACTATTTGAGCAAGAAATTCACCGACTGTGAAACTCGGTACACGATGCTTGAGAAAACTTGTTTCGCTTTGGCTTGGGCAGCCAAACGTCTTCGCCAATACATGATTCGCCACACTACTTGGTTAATCTCAGAAATGGATCCGATCAAGTATGTGTTTGAAAAACCTGCTCTCACGGGAAGGATTGCCCGTTGGCAGATGTTGCTATCAGAATATGACATAGAGTACCACGCTCAGAAAGCCGTTAAAGGAAGTCTTTTGCCCGATCATTTGGCTCATAAACCGATTGACAATCAAGAATTAATCGGGTTTGACTTCCCAGACGAAGATGTCATGTATCTAAAGATGAAAGATTGCGATGAACCATTACCCAGTGAAGGGCCAGAACCAGGTTCCCAATGGGGACTAATCTTTGACGGAGCAGTTAATCATTATGGAAATGGAATTGGGGCAATCATTGTTACCCCTGAGGGTACCCACATTCCTTTCACAGCTCGACTTACGTTCAAATGTACGAACAACGAGGCCGAATACGAAGCTTGTATTATGGGTCTCAAAGAAGCGATTGATTTAAGGATCAAAAACTTGGACGTATATGGCGACTCAACCCTGGTTATCAATCAGATAAAAGGAGATTGGAACACATACCAATCAGGATTGATTCCTTACAAAGGCTACGCAAGAAGGTTGCTACCTTTCTTCAACAGAGTTGAGTTTCATCATATCCCTCGAGAGGAGAATCACATGGCTGATGCATTAGCCACTCTCTCTTCCATGATTAGTGTAGGTCAATGGAACGACCTACCTAAGATCGACATAATGCGCCTTGAACGGCCCGCTTACGTCTTCACGATCGAAGCAGTCATAGACGACAAACCTTGGTATCACGATATCAAATGCTTCCTTCAGAAACAAGAGTACCCATCTGGGGCACTCAGAAAAGACAGGAAAAGCCTCAGAAGATTGGCTGGAAACTTTTTCCTGAGTGGTGACACTCTCTATAAGAGAAATTTTGACTTGGTCTTGCTCCGATGCATGGACAGACCAGAAGCAGACATGCTTATGAAAGAAATTCATGAAGGATCCTTTGGCACTCATGCCAACGGACATGCAATGGCGAGAAAAATTCTCAGAGCAGGGTACTATTGGTTGACAATGGAATCCGACTGCTACAAGTACATGAGGAGGTGTCACAAGTGTCAGATATACTCCGACAAAATTCATGTACCGCCATCGCATCTCATAGTTCTTTCTTCCCCGTGGCCTTTTTCCAAATGGGGAATCGACATGATTGGCTTGATCAAACCTAAGGCTTTAAACAAACATCGGTTCATCCTGGTAGCCATTGACTATTTCACCAAGTGGGTCGAAGCAGCGTCATACGCTAATGTAACCCGACAAGTGGTGGTCCAATTTATCAAAAACAATATCATCTGCCGTTATGGTGTTCCAAGCGAGATCATTACTGATAATGGATCCAACTTGAACAATAAGATGATGAAAGAGTTGTGCGCAGAGTTCAAGATCGAACACCATAACTCATCTCCCTACCGGCCCAAGATGAACGGGGCGGTAGAAGCGGCCAATAAGAACATCAAGAAGATCGTTCAAAAGATGGTTGTAACCTACAAAGACTGGCACGAGATGTTACCCTTTTCTCTTCACGGTTACCGAACATCTGTTCGCACTTCAACAGGGTAAACCCCTTTCTCTCTAGTGTATGGCATGGAAGCTGTGCTCCCCATAGAAGTAGAGATCCCGTCAATCCGAGTATTGATGGAAGCTAAGCTTTCAGAAGCTGAATGGTGTCAAAGCCGACACGACGAACTGAATCTGATCGAAGAAAAGAGAATAACGACACTATGCCATGGTCAGTTGTATCAGCAGAGAATGAAGAAGGCGTTCGACAAAAAGGTCCGACCTCGCGTCTTCAGAAAATGAGACCTCGTGCTCAAGAAGATACATCGTTTCTCACTGACTCTCGGGGCAAATGGACCCCAAATTATGATGGTCCCTATGTGGTCACGAAAGCTTTCTCAGGCGGCGCCTTGAGACTTGCAACCATGGACGGAGAGGAATTTGCCTACCCCACGAATGTTGATGTAGTCAAGAAATACTTCGCCTAAAAAAAAGAAAAGAACGTCTCGGTGGATTGAAAACCTGAAAGGGCAGTCCAGGCAAAAGTTAGAGACAAAATAAATCATCCCGGTGGATTGGAAACATCAAAGTACAATCCAGGCAAAAGTTAGGGATAATGGCAAGTAACTATGTCCAACAGAGGCAAGTCCCTCAGCAGCAGTTACACCATTCATCGGAGGAAAACTCCAGTCAAGGTCATCTTCGACAGAAGCTCAGGATGCCCCGAATTCAAAGTTGGTAGAAGGATAGTGGTCGTTATGTTTCAACGTAGCCTTTTTCCCTGTAAATTACCATTTTTTAACTTTGTATATACTCTTTGGAATCACGTGTTTGGCTGATTTCCATCTTATCAATAAAATTTGAGCCCTTGTGCTTTTGTTTGTAATTCTTATCTGTTTTAGCTTTACAGAATGGCGTTTTAACATGATTAGTGATTCTTAAAATGAAACAAAAATGAATTTACTTGTTAAAACTTTTTTTGCTTTTTAATAAAGTCGGCAATTTCTTTTGACTGTTGAACATCAAAGGAACATCAACCGCTTCTCCAGAAGTAAGTGAACTTCAAAGTGCAGAATCAAATACTCCTTCTAGGCCAGTACGCCTGAACGAAGGATCAACTGTATGAGATGCGACTTTCCCATCTGATACCTTCGGTCGAGTTCTCATCTCCTAAGCCCGACCAACATAGTTCCCCGCGAGGACTACTTCTCCTAAGCAAGGTAGAATTGCTACTTTTTGGACCAACGGTACTTCTTTGCCCCGCGACGGCCGAGTATCCAGTCATGTTCATCTTTTAGTTTGTATGTCGCGTCAGTTTTGTCAGCATATACATACATACATCATGCATTATTGATTTGCATTCACATTTCATATTGCATCACTATCACTCTAGTCGGTCTTATCCCCTAGTGATAGAAGTTCTCTCAATCGAGTCGTCAGTTCTTCGCTCGTCAGGAAACACTGTGTCTGAACAGCCTCGCCCCCAATCTATTTCTGGAAGGAAGTTGGCCCTTGACCACTTTGATAACTTGAACCTCTGAAGAACCAAAGGAACTTTCAGTCAACATCACTCTTCGCCATTGAAGATGATATCCTTGCTTTCCCGGAGTAAGGAAAATCCACAGAGAAAGCCTCGTAATCAGAGATTCGGCAGCATGCCAGTTTCGCTCCGAAAAAATCGCTGATGAAAAGGTCCTCGACACCTCAAAATTGGATCCCATCATATGGCATTTCTCCAGAAAGATCCCGAGAAAAGTATGATGTAATATCCCCAAGCGGAAGCAGTCTCTCAAGAGACTTGCTTTCCCCAGTAGAATCGATAAATGGCGTCTCCAACAGATAAGTTTGTGCAACTCTACAACTCAGACGACTGGATTCCCCAACAACTCTGACATCAAAATTTTTCCACTCAAATGGCATCTCCCCAGGAAAATTCGGTGAGAAGTTTGAGGAAGACCGCTACGAATAGTGTCTCTTGTCAATAAAGTTTATTAACAAAAGAAACAGAGACCAGTTCCTTGGTAGGAAACCAAGAACGAGGGGAGGTTTAAATCAGAAACTGAGACCAGTTCCTTGGTAGGAAACCAAGAACGAGGGGAAGTTTAAATCAGAAACTGAGACCAGTTCCTTGGTAGGAAACCAAGAACGAGGGGAAGTTTAAATCAGAAACTGAGACCAGTTCCTTGGTAGGAAACTAGGATCGAGGGGAAGTTAACAAGAGAAACTAAGACCAGTTCCTTGGTAGAAAACCAGGATCGAGGGGAAGTTTTACCTTTTCTAAGCATCATCGCTTAGCTAAAGAAGATGAATGCGTGAGCTACCATTCATAACCACCATCAAAATTTTGGCTATTCCGATATTTAATCCTCTTGCACCCCGAATGACCGAATACCTTCGTCATTCACACCTTCGGGTCCAAGAAGATTAAATAGGGGCATCTATCATACCCCAAATTTTGACCACTTAGATTTCCCATCATTGTGCAAATCATCATCACAATATGGATGTACCTCTGTGCCTCATCAATTTCCTCAAGAAATTGTTGAGCATTCTCTACTATCAAAATTAGGGTTTCAAGCCCTCTCAGAGCCTTAGACAAAGGATCAATCAAGGAATGACATGATCTTCAACTTGTCTAGCCTCTCAAGTAGCTACAAAGGATCAAGAGGACTCCCACTTCAAGGATTAAGCACAAGGCTGCTCCCTTTTAGGTGGATCAAGCCTCAAGATCGCCAGCATCACCAAATTAGGGTTTTGATCGACCAGGGCCTCCAGATGAAAAATTTCATCTGGGCACAAGCCAAAGATCCAAAACATAACCTAATATATTCCATGGAACCTCATGGACCCAATCATCCAGTCAATTTTGTCTCAGGGGATACATTCATCAAAAATCAGGAATTAGGGTTTCTTGACCTAATTCACCCCTAAGTTGACTTTTAGGGAAAATCATGAGCCAAGACCTCAAAGGAGTATTTGAGGGTCTCTAATCCACTACATTGATTCATTTGGAACAATGGATCAATCCAAGAAGCTTGAGCAACAAGTCTCAATTTCATCTGCACCACAGTTAGGGTTTTAAGGAAAAAGTCAACTGTAACTTTGACTTTTGACCAGGACATGCTCCCAAGCCCTATGACATGCATCAATATATCCTATGACACCCATGGAACATGTCCATCAAGTTTGATTTAGGTCAAGGACATGATTTCCTGAAGAATTGCACAGTTTTGAATTCATCTGATAAAAAGTCAACTGTGCACAAAAGTCAACTTTGACTTTTTGAGATTTTTCACAAAAATGGATTTTAAAACCTAAAATGATGTTAATGTATGATTTGAATCATCATTCATCAAGAAAAATCAAGAAAAGTTGGATAACTTGTAAAAGGGGTAACCATAAAAACTTAGAAAATTTTCTAAGTTAAAAATAAAGTGGCTAGGGTACCAACTTTGAAGGGTCATAACTCCTAAACCACAAAGCCATTTTCTCCCATCCAATGCTTTATTTGTAGATCTCATTGCCCTCTACAAAAACTTCAACTAGACCTAACTCCAATTCATTGTGGATTTTGAGCTATGAGTGAGCCAAAATGGCTGAAAACATGAAAGTACCACTTTTCCAACACTTAGAAAAAATTCTGTCCAAGACAGATTTTGTTGGAAACACCAAAACTTGTGGGGTTTTTTCACACAGTTACAAGCCGAATCAGTTCCAAATATAAATATCAATGTTGTTGCAAATGTTGCCAAGAATCCAAGCAACTCAATAACATGAAACCAATCCACTTGTGCCAAGAATTATGGCTGCCACAACACACCATGCCAAGGCTGCCATGAAAAATTAGTTTGGGGGTTTTGTGCCATCCCCGATTTCTGAGTCGAAAGGAGTGATCACTATGCCACATGCCTTCAATCTGATCATGAACCAACTGATCCAACTGATAGGGTTGAGTCAAAAAGCCAAGGAATCTTCCAACTTGAAATTCATCCACTTTGGCACATTTTGCCTTGAATTCAAAGGGGCATTAATGTGGAATAGTGCATTTTCAACAAATACACTCTACACAGTCAAGTTCTCTGATTAACCAACAATAAAAATATCTGAAGAATGTGATTTTGGTCAAGGCATAGCCCTGCTCTTGGGAATGGCTAGTTTGCCTTGCTTGAGAAGAAATCCTCCAAGCCAATCCATGCAAATGTGATCTGATCCAGCGGCCATTCACTATTCCTCCAAGACAAAAGTTGATCACCTATAAATAGAGGTTCCAATGGATCATTCAACTCACACCAAAGCCAGTTACATCACTGCTTTCTCTCATTCTTCCTTAAACCTCAAGTTTCTTGGTTTTTGAGTAACCACTATCGGGTTTTGAGTTGCAGCCTTAAGCAATCAATTCCAATTGCTCAAACACATCACATATGATGTATTTGAGGTGTCCAAACACTTAAACACTGACTGTAACACCTCAGGCTCAAAATCACCCTTCAACCAAGCCATTATGCCTCAATTATGCAGGTGGAGGTATCCAGCTTGATCCAAAGAGTTTCAAAGTGTTCCAAAACTTGCAACACACTCCATAACATCCATTGAATCTGTAGGGATCATTAATTCACAACTGGAACAAGGTTTGTGCAGAGTTCCATTTCATCTTGCATCAAGGTAAGCCTCAAAACTCCAACTCCATGATCCATGCATATTTCCTCGCATGATATTTTTGCCAATTGCTTGCCATCATATGTTGATTGTTTTCCATCAAAAAATTTGATCATAGCACTCATAATCATGCCTACTCGATTGCTTTTGCAAAATTAGGGTTCATACGACCACAATGATATAATTTGCTATACACTGAAAATGAATGAAATTGGGTATTGCCATCTTCTTCCTTGTGAAAAAACACATGAGTTTGGTGTTTGAATGATGTCAAATGGTTGAGAAACGAGAGAGATGGAGGGCTTCAAGCACGAGCTAGAGGAAGAAGATGGCCATGGCGCCATTTTCAGAAAATCCAACTAGTTTGATATATATTTTTCACTTGCCATGTTATTAATGAATTGGCATTGTGCCCCAGTGGTTGATCAACTGGTTTGTATGTATTGGCAAGCGAAAGGTCTGGGGTTCGAATCCCCCTCGCCCCAGACCTTTTTATCACTTTTTCCTATTTTCCTATTTTTTACATTATTTTGTTAATGATTTGAAAAATTAATAACTCACTCAATTTTAATTATTTTTTCTGATTCTTTTTGTATAAAATCATAAAAATGTTGAAATATTTTATTCCACAAAAAAATTAAATTTATATTATGAATTTAATATAATTAGTATTTTTGTGAATAAATTCATTTTTTATTTGTTTTTAAACATTTTAAAATGAACATCCATCTTGAAAAATCAAGACCAAATGAGTTTTAATATCCCTTGTGATTTATACCTCATTTTTCAAACCTTAAACAAAAATCACAAGTGGTTTATTCAAATCTATTTGGTATTTTCCATTGATTTTCTTTAAATATTTACTATTTAAAGATTAAAATTAGGGTTTCTTTGATTTTCACGCTCATCAAACAAAACCTTTTGGGCCTCTATTAGAGTGTAAGACCCAACCCTTTTTTTTGTAAAATACAAACTATTTTCTGGGCCTCAGTTATTGTATAAGTCCCACTGTATTTTCAAAAACCTCGGCGCGCTCGCCAATTCAAAAATTAAACCCTGGGCCTCTCCTTGAGCTATAAGACCCATTCAAAACTTTTGGGCCTCTATTAGAGTGTAAGACCCAACCCCCTTTTGACCAAAAACATTTTGTACCTCACTTATTGTATAAGTCCCTATGCGTTAAAAGAAAACAAACGGCGCGATCGTCGCCTTTTCAAAACAAACCTGGGTCTACCCTCGTGTTATAAGCCCCACTCTTTTTCTTTAAACCTTTTGGGCCTCTTGAGAGAGTGTAAGACCCAAATCTCTTTGTACAGAAAACAATTTTTGGGCCACAGTCACTTGTATAAGTCCCTCTGTACAAATTCAAACAGTGCGCTCACTGATAAAACCCTGGGCCTCTCCTTAAGCTGTAATCCCCAAGTTTTTCTTTTTCAAACCACTTTCTCCTTTGATTTTGAATATACTGTTGTTCTTAATTTTTCTTTGTTGAACAACTAACCAAACAGCATGGAAGATCTACAACCGAGTAAGTGTTTATACACTTTCATTTACCGCTTTCATATACATATAACTGTATTGTGGGGTTGTTTCGCTGTAAGTCTTCTTTCATAAACTCATATCAACTGTGTAATAATAGTACAGATATTTAGAGTTCCCCCGGCAACTACGTCTAGAACTAGGTGACGCCGGTTCGTTCGTAGAAATAGACACCTAGATCCCCAATAGGATCACCAGATACAGTCTTCTCATCGGCTGTCCTCATTAGGACTTATCAAGAAACTCTACTCCCAGAGATGAATGTATTCTCTGTGAATGGCATCTTTGAGTTTCTTCCAAATTCTCGAACTTTCCTGACTTGATCTATTCCTTGTGAATAGCTTGCCTTGAATTTTTCGGGGTTTGGGGACCCACGGGCTTCTTAAAAGCATCGGCCTCCTCTTGGGCATCGTACAAGGACCCACAGGCTTCCTAAAAGCAACCCCGCCTCCTCTTGGGCTTAGTACAAGGACCCACCGGCTTCTTAGAAGTATTCACAGCCTCCTCTTAGGCTTCGTATAATGATCTCTTCCTCCGGGAATGATAGCCTCCTCTTGGGCTTCATACAAGGACCCGTCGGCTTCTTAAAAGCTTCCAGCCTCCTCTTGGGCTTTGTACAAATTGTCCCGACGACCTCCTAGAGGTATAGGAACAGAACTTAGTCATCTGTATAGAACAGTCCTTTCAAAGAGTCTACTACTGTTTCTCAAAGCATAGTACAAAATATGAAACTCTGGACTTGGACAGTCTAATATCCTTGTGTCTCAAAGACATTCTCTAGCACCCTTCAAGAATAGGAAGGAACCCCGCAGACTCGGACAGTCTCAATACCCTTCGGATTTCCCACTTCCTTAGAGAACAGGAATAACCTGGATCCTCGAATCAAATCCTTGAGTACAGTGTTGCTCATATAAGAACTGATTTTCTCTTTAAATCAGCATACTGGACCTGTCACTCAACTGAGACAGTAACCACAGCCTCCTCTTAGGCTTTGTATAATGATCCTTCTCCAGTTACAATAGCCTCTCTCTTGGGCTTTATACAATGATTCTCCCCAGCGGAGTCAAACAATGTTTAGGCTCTCTCTCGGGCTTTGTACGAGACACATAAGAGACTCCCTCGTTGAGTCAATCACCCCTTTCGCCTCCATCTCGGGCCTTGTACGAGATACAAAAACTCTCTTGTTGAGTCAAATAGCCTTCATCTCGGGATTTATACAAGATACCAAAAGCTTCCCTCGTTGAATCAAAACCTTTTAGCCTCTCTCTCGGGCTTTGTACGAGACACATATTAGCCTCCTCTTAGTTTTTATATAAGAAAACCACTGGTTAGTCCAATCAACCTTTTAGCATCAAAGCTGTGCCTCGTTCACAGTACACAAACATCAACAACTCTTTCCCCTTCATCTAATTGCTGTAAGCGGCAAGCCTCTGGATCATCTACATCCATGTCACTGTCCCTCTTTTAGTATGAGAAATTCCTAAGGAAATATAGCATTGCTCTAAACTGAGTTAAAGTCTTCTCCTTCAGGTTAAAACCCCCTTTAAAGGAAATTATGGCATTGCTAGGATCCGCGTATCCCAGTTAAAGTAATTCTCCTTTATAACATACAAACCCCTCTTTAGAGATGACAAACTCTCTCTAAAGCTGGTACCTTTCAGCTTCACATCTTGGGCTTTGAACAAGATACAAACACCTTTCGCTTCACGTCTTGGGCTTTGAACAAGACACCAAAACAACCATTTCCTCCCATAGAATAGGAGGAACTACGAACGCTCTGATTTCCCTGTTTCGGTAAACGGGAATACGTAGGCATAAGATTGAAAGAAAAGATCTTAGCGAGCACACTAAACAAAAACCCTAGATCCCATATACCATAATCTGAAGCAGTATCCTAACAAAATCCCAGAGAGAAATCAGTATTGGCGAAAATACAAATAACCAATACAAAGGCCCCCACCACATTGATCGCATCTGTAACCTAACAGACCGCTGTTTAAACTCAGTATGCAAGCAGGGTTAATTGGAGACATCTATTTCCCTTCCTTCATCAGCTTTAATAGGATAAAAAATGAATCGACCTGTAGTTAAAACTCAACCGCAGTGAGAGCGACCAGTGCTTAAGAACCGCGGCCAAAATCGCTCGCTACACTAAGAAGGACGGAAAGGTCAGGATGTACGTTGATTATAGAGATCTGAATAGAGCAAGCCCAAAAGACGACTTCGTGCTTCCTCACATTGATGTGTTAGTGGACAACACCGCTCAGTATTCTATGTTTTCCTTCATGGATGGCTTCTCTGGGTATAACCAAATCAAGATGGCCCCAAAGGACATGGAGAAAACGATGTTCATAACATCTTGGGGAACATTCTGTTACAAAGTGATGCCCTTTGGGTTGAAAAATGTTGGGGCAACATATCAGCGGGCGATGGTGACTCTCTTTCATGATATGATTCACAGGGAGATCGAGGTCTATGTTGATGACATGATTGCGAAGTCACAGACGGAGGAAGAACATTTGGTTAATCTTCAGAAATTGTTTGAAAGGTTGAGAAAGTTCAGACTGAGGTTGAATCCGAACAAGTGCACCTTCGGGGTGAGATCTGGAAAGTTACTGGGTTTTATCGTCAGCGAAAAAGGTATCGAGGTTGATCTTGCTAAAGTAAAAGCCATTCAAGAAATGCCTGAACCAAGAACAGAAAGAGAGGTTTGTGGTTTCTTAGGGAGGTTGAACTACATTGCTAGATTCATCTCTCATCTTACAGCCACGTGTGAACCGATATTCAAGTTGCTAAGAAAAGATCAAGAGGTCAGGTGGAACGAGAATTGTCAAAAAGCGTTTGAAAAAATAAAGGAATATTTGCAGGAACCTCCGGTCCTTATGCCGCCAGTGCCAGGAAGGCCATTGATTATGTATCTTACGGTTCTTGAGAACTCAATGGGGTGTGTGCTCGGTCAACACGACGAGTAAGGTAGAAAAGAGCATGCCATCTACTACCTGAGTATGAAATTTACTGATTGTGAGTCAAGGTACTCGATGTTGGAGAAAACATGTTGTGCACTCGCTTGGGCAGCTAAGCGTTTGAGGCAGTATATGTTAAACCACACAACCCTCTTAATTTCGAAGATGGATCCGATCAAGTATGTGTTTGAAAAGTAGGTGCTTTCTGGAAGAATAGCCCGTTGGCAGATGGTTATGACAGAATACGATATTCAATATGTTTCCCAAAAAGCCATCAAGAGAAGTGTTTTGTCAGAATATCTCGCTGAATAACTAATTGAGGATTATCAACTGATGAAGTTTGAATTTCCTGATGAGAACATTTTGTATCTGAAGATGAAAGACTGTGAAGAGCCTCTACCTGATGAAGGGCCAGAGATTGGGTCCCAATGGAAGCTGGTTTTTGATGGGGCTGTTAATTGATACGGTAACAGAATCGGGGCAGTCATTACAACTCCGAAAGGTTCTCATATACCTTTCACTGCTCGATTATCGTTCATATGCACCAACAACGAGGCGGAGTATGAAGCATGCATTATGGGGTTAGAAGAAGCAATTGATTTGAGAATCAAGAACCTCGATGTTTATGGTGATTTCGCGTTGGTAGTTAATCAGATTACAGGTGAATGGGAAACTCGTCAAGTGAACTTGGTGCCTTATAATAACTATGCCAGAAGGTTGTTACCTTTCTTTGACAGAATTGACTTCCATCATATACCTCGGGTGGAGAATCAAATGGCAGATGCGTTGGCGACGTTGTCTTCGATGTATCAGGTGAATTGTTGGAATGAAACTCCTTTGATCAGAATCATGCGTCTGGATAGACCAGCTTTTGTGTTTGAAATTGAAGGCGTATCAGATGGAGAACCTTGGTATCATGATATTAAGGTTTTTCTGAAGAGTCAAGAGTATCCAAGGGGTGCATCCACCAAAGATAAGAAGACTCTGAGGAGGTTGGCAGGAAATTTCTTTCTGAATAAAGATGACGTGTTATACAAGAGAAACTTTGACATGGTCTTGCTGCGTTGTGTTGATGAACACGAGGCAAGCCTGTTGATGAAAGAAGTCCATGAAGGATTTTTCGGTACCCATGCCAATGGGCATGCTATGGCCATAAAACTACTGAGAGCGGGGTATTATTGGATGACTATGGAATCTGATTGTTTCAAATACGCCCGGAAATGTCATAAATGCTAAATTTATGTTGATAAAGTGCATGTACCGCCTACTCCTCTGAATGTATTGTCATCACCTTGGCCCTTTGCCATGTGGGGCATTGATATGATCGGAAAGATTGAACCTACTGCTTCCAATGGGCATCGCTTCATTTTGGTTTCCATTGATTACTTCACGAAGTGGTTGGAAGCAGCTTCGTATGCCAACGTCACCAGACAGGTGGTAGCTCGGTTTATCAAGAAGGACCTCATCTGCCGGTATGGAGTCCTGGAGAGAATCATTACTGATAATGGCTCAAATTTGAATAACAAGATGATGAAGGAGCTATGTCAGAGCTTTAAGATTGAACATCACAATTCTTCTCCCTATCGTCCGAAGATGAATGGGGTTGTTGAAGCGGCAAATTAGAACATCAAGAAGATTGTGCAGAAAATGGTAGTGACCTATAAAGACTGGCATGAGATGTTGCCTTATGCTTTACATGGTTATCGTACTTCGGTACGCACACTGACTGGGGCAAATCCTTTCTCACTAGTATATGGTATGGAAGCAGTTCTACCATTAGAGGTTGAGATTCCTTCTTTGAGAATTCTGACAGACGTGAAGCTTGATGAAGCTGAATGGGCGCGTTCCAGACTAGATCAGCTGAACCTTATTGAAGAGAAGAGATTGGCAGCCATTACACATGGTCGGTTGTATCAGAGCAGGATGAAGAAAGCCTTTGATCAGAAAGTGCGTCCTCGGTGTTTTCAGGCTGGTGAGTTGGTTTTGAAAAGGATCCTTCCTTCTCAAACAGATCACAGGGGCAAATGGACTCCAAATTATGAAGGGCCATATGTAGTAAGACAGGTTTTCTCTGGTGGAGCCTTATTACTCTCAACTATGGATGGCGAAGATTTTACGTCCCCTGTGAACGCAGACATAGTCAAAAAATACTTTGCATAAAAGAGACCCGCTGGACACAAAAAGAAAGTCCAGGCAAAAAAAGGGCATCCCGGCGAACCATAAAAAGAAAGGGTTCGGGAAAAAATTAGGGATAAAAAAAGAAAAAGAGAAAAAAAGAATAAACCTGCAAGGTTGAAAACCTGAAAAGGAAACTTTGGCAAAAAGGGGTATCCCGGTGGATTGAAAACCCGAAAAGGGCGATCTAGGCAAAAGTTAGGGATTTGAGAGCAAGAGGCTACGAGCTGCGTTCGATCTGTGAACACTTTTGATACATGGAAATTTCGAAGGAAAGGAATCAGTCCAGTCAGTCTTTTCGAAGGCCAAAACATCTGCGGATAAGCGAGGCATATTGGGTCATAGCTGAATTGAATCATGGTGGATATCTGTTCCCCACATTGCCGACATGTGTATTTTCTCTTATTTATTTTTGAACAATTACCTCTTTTTAGGAATTGCTTCCAGATGTAAATGCCTATTCACAGGCCAAGTCCATTCAATAAAATTTTCATTTCACTCAAAAGCTTTCCATTTGTGTTTTTACTTTTACTGTTTTGTTTGTAAAAACGTCCTATATTTTGATAAATCATTGCATGCAAAAATGTTAAGCTCTGTGAAGCATATCATAAAACAGTGGAAATTGCTTAGGCAACGGTCGTTGTAATGGTAATAGAAGTAGCCTTTTTGCATATAGAGCTCTCTGATGTTTCTGTTTGCAGGGTAACAGGTTTGTCCTTCCCCGGTAGAGCTACTCTCTGCGACATTGAAAAGTTCATCCTCCTCGGCAGGTTGTTGTTGTCCCAGCCAGGGTGTCGAGGATTATCTTCCTCAGCAGAGTACAGAGGATTATTTCCCCAGCTAGAGTTGTGGTTGTTTCATTACTCTTTCTGCAAGCAGTCAGAAGTTGATGCTGACGCATCCCCAGCAAGAGACTTACAAAATATCTTCTTTGGACAAAGATGTTATTTTCCCCGTAGGGCCTGAGCACTCATTCTCCTTAACTAGTCGAGAAACATTTTCCTCACCAGCAGCGGTATGAGTTAATCCCCTCAGATGAGTAAGCTTGATGTTATCCTCTAGCAGGGTGGATGTCAGCGTCTACCATTCCTTAAGCAGGTTTATTGGTCATGGCCGGTACTCCCCAGCAGGGTAAAAGTACTGACATTCCCCGGCAGGGTAAAAGCAAGGGCATCTCCCAACAGCGGGTTAATTTCGGTAATATCCCCAAACAGGTTTGCAATTATTGACTTGTCTCCCCAAAAAAAGTTTGATGGTGATCTTCACAGTGGTTTGTTCAACAACAGTTGAAATCCCCAGCAGGTCTTAAGTCCAATAGTTATTGGCATATTTCAAGTCCAGGTGTTGAGTTCTGTCTTCGATCGAAGTCATTGGCAATCCCCAGCGGAGAGAATTTCTCTTTGGTTTCCATCTTCATTATTCATTTTTATCCATCTCCAGCAGACTGGATCTTCTCTCAGAGTTTTCATATCCAGCAGAGTTTGTGATCGGGATCTTCCTCAGCAGAGTGAAGTCTTTCTCAGCAGGGTCTCTTATTTCAGAAGACAATTTAGTTTGTCATCCCCGGTGGAGCTGCCTTGGTCTTCAGAATTTATTTTGCTGAGACACCTCTTTTGCATTGCATAAGCATTTTTGCATGGCATCCTCCCAAACGCGTAGCATTTCCATTTCGTATGGAGCATTACGCCATAGGAAAATTCAAACATATGCATTCGAAGCATAAGCCAGGTTTGATATCCTTTACCAGTTTCTTTCCCCATCAGAAAGTAACAATTCAGAAGATGTTGGTTAACACTACACAGCAACCAGTGGATTCGTCCTTCTTGTTGGTTCTTCCTATGCTCCCCCGCAGAGTTGTCTGTTTAGATTTCTCTTTTCCCCAGCGGAGTCATCTTTGTAGATCTATCGATTCTACATATTGTTGTTTGAAAGTCTACCTTTGGCATAGTCTTTCTTTGAAAGCCCACCTTCGGCTTGGTCTTTCTCTTTTCTCGAGTTCGCCTTTGGCCATCCTCGCACCCACTGTTATCTTGTTATCCCCAGTAGAGCTATCCTTCGGCATAGTCTATCTTTGAAAGTCTACCTTCGGCTTGCTCTTTCTTTTTCGAGCCCACCTTCGGCATGGTCTCGTATCCTTTGTTTGAAAGTCTACCTTTGGCAAAGTCTTTCTTTGAAAGCCCACCTTTGGCTTGGTCTTTCTTTTTCGAGCCCACCTTCGGCATGGTCTCGTATCCTTTGTTTGAGAGCCTACCTTCGGCATAGTCTTTCTTTGAAAGCCCACCTTCGGCTTGATCTTTCTTTTTCGAGCCCACCTTCGGCATGGTCTCGTATCCTTTGTTTGAAAGCCTACCTTTGGCATAGTCTTTCTTTGAAAGCCCACCTTCGGCTTGGTATTTCTTTTTCGAGCCCACCTTCGGCATGGTCTCGTATCCTTTGTTTGAAAGTCTACCTTCGGCATAGTCTTTCTTTGAAAGCTCACCTTCGGCTTGGTCTTTCTTTTTAAAGCCCACCTTCGGCATGGTCTCGTATCCCTTGTTTGAGAGTCTACCTTCGGCATAGTCTGTCTTTGAAAGCCCACCTCCGGCTTGGTCTTTCTTTTTCGAGCTCACCTTCGGCATGGTCTCGTATCCCTTGTTTGAGAGTCTACCTTCGGCATAGTCTTTCTTTGAAAGCCCACCTTTGGCTTGGTCTTTCTTTTTCGAGCCCACCTTCGGCATGGTCTCGTATCCTTTGTTTGAGAGTCTACCTTCGGCATGGTCTTTCTTTGAAAGCCCGCCTTCGGCTTGGTCTTTCTTTTTCGAGCCCACCTTCGGCATGGTCTCGTATCCTTCGTTTGAAAGTCTACCTTCGGCATAGTCTTTCTTTGAAAGCCCACCTTCGGCTTGGTCTTTCTTTTCGAGTCCGCCTTCGGCCGTTCTCGTAGTATCCTTATATCCCAAGTTTAGTCTGCCTTCGGCCGGTCTGCCTTTCCGAGTTCGCCTTCAGCCATTCTCGTATTCGCGTTATTTCATCATCCCCACAGGTTGCAAATTTCTAGGTTATTTTGGTATTCAATCTCCGTGTATCCGGATTGTATGAAAGTCGTTGCTTCAATACCCTCGGATCTAAGAAGTTTGAATAGGGGCAGCTGTAACACCTCAAAATTTGCCCTAGTGTTGCTAACCTTTTTGGCTTATGCTTCATTTCATTTGCATTGTCATTTTTGTATTTGCATTTTTCTTTTGGGCATGGGATCAAGGTTTACTTTCAGCTGCTACGGCATCATCAGTTCCAGTATGATTTTTAATGGTGTTCAGAGCCAAGCAGATAACTTTCCAAGTCTTTTTGAGCATTTATTTTGCTCATTAAATGACTGGATGATCAGAAACTCCGGCAGTCAATTTTTGATCAGTTATTCAGCACCAGACGGTTGTTATCAGTGGTTTAATCCGAGTGCGAAAAAACATTTCACGACATATTTCAAGTGTATTCCAGTGATAATATCAAATGGCAAGTTTCAGAGGTCTATCGTGGTTCAGAACGGGCAGAACCAGACGAATATCCAAGTTTCCCCCCTTTTGGCGCAAAAATTCAAATTTTGAATGTGTTAATCGATTAACTAATTGCAGTGCAATTAGGTTAATCGATTAACCATTGTGAATTTTGCCCAAATGCTGCATTTTCAGAGCTGTTTCTTTTTTAATCCAATTTTTAATCACCCATTTTAATTCTACACATCAGTAGAAGGATCTAGAGAGTTGATTTTCCATTCAAAAATTCGAATTCTTTCCACTCCATTTCCACATTTCCTTTCCTAATTCACATTTCATCCCAATTTCCACTCACTTAACCTCACTCCAAACCCAAACTTAACTCCTAACCTAGGGGTTATTTAAACCAATTCATTCCAAACCTTTAGAAACCTATATCATTTTTTCACTCCCAATTTTCAGAATTCTCTCAATTCTCTCTCACTTTTTTCATTCTCCAACTCCATTTTCAACCACACTCAAAGCTCTTCTTCAAAGATTAACAAGTTTTTCATTGGAACTTGTTAATTCTTGAGCTAAAACCTCTCATCATCACTATATTTCAGCTTTTCAACTTGGATTTTCGTTTGGATCTAGTTCTGATTTTTCAGAAGTGATTATTGAAAGTGATTTTGGAGCTTTGGTTGCTTATTGCTTGGATCTTCAACTTTTGAGTGCAAGAAGCTTGTGGATCTTGGATTTCTCTACTTGAATTCATCCATTTCTATTTACAACACTTACCAAAGCAAATCTCAGCTTTGTAGGTTGGTTAATTTCATATCCATACTCATTTTAGCTTAATTACAACTTATACAATGTAGATCCATGAATTTTGATGTGTTTTGATTCATTTGGTTGATCTTGATTGTGGATGTTGATGATTATTGAATTTAAATGATGTTTGAATGTTGTTTCTGAACTTAATTTTCGTGCATTGATGATTACATGATCATTGGAGATGATTGCATAAGTGCTTTTATTGCTGGAAGTGATTTTTCAAACTGATTTTGTGCTGATTTTACAGTGTTAATCGATTAACCAATTGCAGTGCAATTAGGTTAATCGATTAACCAGTGCAAAATATGTGTATTCAAAGCTGTTAATCGATTAACACAATTGCACTGCAATTGGTTAATCGATTAACACTGCTGCAGAGTGTGTTTTTTGGGCATTTTTGAGCATGTTTCGATCCCGTTTCATTTTTAATCTTCATGGATTGATATGATACTTGTCTAAGGACAGTTTTGATGTTGTTGTACCTCACACCATTGTATGCACACAATTTTCCGACACGCGACTCTTGGATTTTTATCATTCAAGATCATGTTTGCGATGTTGCGTTCCCGATGCGATGAACACATTGCACACACTTCTCGAGCATGTTGATTGTGACTTGTTGTTGATGTTGCTGGAGTTGTTTGTTTGAACATGATTGCTTGATCTTAACTTCATGAGATGCATGTTTGTTTTGCCTTGTCCATTATCAAATCATGTGCATTCTTTCATGATGAATTCAAGTATTGTGTACCATGGTGTATGATGTAACGCCTCAGTTTTAGTCCGTTTTATTTAATTGAGTCGTTTTGATTATTTTATTTCTGACTTTTATTTGAAAATATATTATTTTTCGTCGAGATTATGTTTTATCGGGTTTTGGGAACGTTTGCGAGATATTTGAGTGTAGGGGTATTTTGGTCATTTCACTTTAATTTTTCCTAAGTTAGAAACATAAATAGAAAGAATAGAGAGAAAAATAGAAAGGAAAGAAAAAGAAGAGAAGAAAAAGAAGAAGAAAGAGAAAAAATTTGGAAAATCTAAGAACCGATTCAACCGACTTTTCAAACGCGATTTAATCGGGTAAGGGTGCGAAACTCGATTATACTATTCTTGTGTATGATTATGTATGTGTGTATTGGATTGTTTGTTGTGTTTCATAGTTTTTCGATTCTAGGTCGATAGAGAGAAATCGATGTTTTCACGATTGGAAATCGATGTAAATGCGGTAGAATACTTGTTACCATGATTAGACTATGTTCTGATTGTTCTATGTTGGTTTGGAAATGTTTTGGTTGAGAAAATATCATTTTGGGTTGTGTAACAGCGCTGCTGGGATTTCTGGTATTCGCAGGTTCGCACTGCGAATCCCCTAGAGAAGGGGAAAGCGAGCATTCGCTGGATATTCGCACTGCGAAGGTGTGGGCGAGCATTCGCCAGAGGTTCGCACTGCGAACTTTGGGTTATTTTGTGTTGTTTGCTCTCTGACTTGGTTCGCTGGGAGACTCGCATTGTGAAATGGGCAGCGAAGATTCGCTGGGATGTTCGCACTGCGAACGTTGGGAAATTTTTAGGCTATTTTCCTTTCTGACTTGGTTCGCTGGGACATTCGCACTGCGAATGAAGTAGCGAAGGACTCGCTAGGAGCTTCGCAATGCGAATGTGACAGTTTTTCCCAATTTGTTTTCTTTATAATTTTTTATCCGTGAGTCGGTTTGAGGCGTGGTTTGGTGCGTTGGAAAGCTTTTGGCACGTTCTTTCTTATATTAATGGTTTCGAGATTGTTAGCCGATTTAATTATGTCGGGAATTTGGAATAGTGTCGTTTTATCGACTTTTGCCGTTTGCATTGTGTGTAATTGATGTGTTATCATGCAATGTGCTGTTATAGGAAGTGAATGCATGCGATTAAATATTGTGATGAAGTTTTGTGGCCTTATGGCAAAGAAATGCATTGTTTTGGGCCTAAGTGCAAAGCATGATTTTTATTGATTGAATTGATTGCATATATGTGTGCATTTGAATGTCATGAGTCATTGTATGCCAAGCATCATGATATGCATTCTTGTGCTGTCGTGTGCCCGTGTGGGGTGTGAGCGACGAATCGATTCCAGAGGGAATCTGCTATAAGGTCGTGTGCCCGTGTGGGGTGTGAGCGATGGTTATAGACGATCGTGTGCCCGTGTGGGGTGTGAGCGATTGGGTCGTGTGCCCGTGTGGGGTGTGAGCGATCCATAAACGTCGTGTGCCTTATACAAAAGAGGTGTGAGCAACGGGGAACATTGTATGCCCGACGGGGAGTTACATTAAGTAACGAGCGATGGTTCCAATAGTTCCTGAGTGAACTGGTGTTGAGAAATGATGGATGGATGGTACCGCATGTGCATTTGCATAGAGTCGTTGTGTCGGTCTCTTTGCATTTGCATAAATCATGAGTGGTTTGATTGTGTGTGGAATTTTAAATGAAATTGATGAGTTTGTTTATGAATATACGTGTTGGTGATAATTGAATTGTGTATGATTGATATGATTTTGTGACCGGTATGTGAGAAAATTCATTGTGTTGGTTTGTAATTGAATTATGGCGTATAATGTGGTGAGAATATTATGTTTGTGTAATTGCGTGTTAGTATATAATTATATGCAATTATATTATGATTGTGTTTCTCACCCTTCTGTTGTTTTGTAATGCTCTATGAGGCATTGCAGATTAGATGCTGGAGGTCTTTTTGTGAAGCTTAGGTCTTCATTCTTTTGTCGGTCGGCTCTGATATGTAGCACCGGGTAGTCGGGGAGATCGAGTGTGATTATTTTGTACTATGTATATGTATCTTTTGGATTGTATATGTATGATATTGGTTATAACAGACAAACTTTTTATGGTATATATACATGAGAGTCAGTTACGGATTTTCCGCTTTTATTCTGTAACTGAATTGTGGGTGTTAGGAACTGAGTTCCTTTGTTATGTGCTACCTGAATTGTTGCATATCTATATGAGCAGGTGATTGTATTTTGTTTCAATTGATGTGACGCCTCCGTCTATGCCGTAAATTTTTAATTATACTCTGATTATTTGTTATTGCTTTATTATTTGGGGGTATAGATTGAGGGTGTTACATTAAGTGGTATCAGAGCCAGTCCATGTCAGTTGTGTCAGTCCTTGTTGGTCTTTGTGGTTGGGTGAGTTGTTTGTTTAACCATAATTTCTGTTATTGGAAATGAACAATATATGGCTGGTAGGAATGACGCTGCTTTAGCTGCTGCGATGCAAGCTATGGCTCGGGCTGTGCAGGGTGCACCTAATGCTGTTGGAAATGACGAGTTCAGGAAGAACAAACCGCCTATCTTTAAAGGAAGATATGATCCTGATGGTGCACAGATTTTGTTGAAGGAGATTGAAAGGATTTTTCGAGTGATGGATTGTGCTGAGGATCAGAAGGTAAGACTGGGTACTCACATGTTACAAGAGGAAGCTGATGATTGGTGGGTTAGTACTCGTCTTGTGTTGGAAGCTGCGGGGGAGGAAGAGATCACTTGGGAATTGTTTAGCCGGGAGTTCTTGAGGAAGCATTTTCCCGAAGATGTTTGAGGAAAGAAGGAGATAGAGTTCTTGGAATTGAAACAAGGTAGTATGTCTGTTGTTGATTATACTGCTAAGTTTGTGGAGCTTGTGCAGTTTTACCCACATTATGCTGAAGCGACTGCGGAGTTTTCTAAGTGTGTAAAGTTTGAGAGCGGATTGCGTCCTGAGATCAAGCAGGCAATCGGGTATCAAAGGATTAGGAGGTTTTCTGATTTGGTGGACTGTTGCAGGATTTATGAGGAGGATAGTAAAGCTCGTTCTACTCATTATAAGAGTGTGGGTGACAGGAAAGGGAAGCAACAGTTTCGTAGTGGTCCTTATGTGACACCAGCTGATAAGGGTAAGCAAAAGGGTACTTTTGATCGAAGGCCAAGTGGAGGAGGTATGTCTAATTCTTTGAGATGTTATAGATGTGGGGAATTGGGACATAGTCAGTTTGAATGTAGGAAAGATGTGAGGAAGTGTACCAATTGCGGAGGTTTAGGGCATGTAGCGGCTGATTATAAGAGGCAGAATGTGGTGAAGTGTTTCAACTGTGGTGAACCTGGTCATATTAGTATGAAGTGTCTGAAACCAAAGCAAGCTCCAGCTGGTGGGAAAGTTTTTGCATTGGCGGGAACTCAGACTACTAATGCAGATCGTCTGATCAGAGGTACTTGTTTTATTAATAGTACACCTTTAGTTGCTATTATTGATACCGGAGTGACTCATTCGTTTATTTCGTCTGAGTGCGCGAAGCGTTTGAATCTTTTGTTGTCTTCGATGGATGGTGAGATGGTTATTGATACTCCAGCAATGGCGTCAATAACTACTTCTTTGGTTTGTTTAAGTTGTCCTTTGACCATTTATGGTAAAGACTTTGAGATGGATTTGGTGTGTTTGCCGTTGGAGGGTTTAGATGTAGTTTTGGGAATGAATTGGTTGCAATTCAATAGGGTTCATATTGATTGTTATCATAAGCTAGTAAGGTTTCCTTCTCTTGAGGAAGACGAGGACTCGAGTTTCTTATCTACCAAAGTGTTGAAGAAACTTTTGGCGAATAAAGCTCAGTTGTTCAGGTTGTTTGCTTCGTTATCCGTGGATAGTCAAGTTGCACTTGATGTGTTTCCAGTGGTGTGTGAATTTCCGAAAGTGTTTCCTGAGGTTATTTCAGATGTGCCGCCAGAGAGAGAGGTGGAGTTTTCTATAGATCTAGTTCCTGGTACTAGACCTGTGTCTATGGCACCATATCCAATGTCGGCATCTGAGTTGGTTGAGTTAAAGAAGCAGTTGAATGAATTGTAAGAAAATAGGTTTGTGAGGCCAAGTGTGTCGCCTTGGGGTGCTCCAGTTTTATTGGTGAAAAAGAAAGATGGAAGTATACGATTGTGTATTGATTATCGCCAGCTGAATAAGGTGACGATTAAGAATAAGTATCCTCTTCCAAGGATTGATGATCTGATGGATCAGTTGGTTGGTGCGTGTGTGTTTAGTAAGATTGATTTGAGATCCGGGTATCATCAGATTAGGGTGAAAGAGGAAGATATTCAGAAGAGGGCTTTTAGGACACGATACGGTCATTATGAATATTCGGTGATGTCGTTCGGGGTTTCTAATGCACCAGGTGTGTTTATGGAGTACATGAATCGTATTTTCCACGAGCATTTGGATCGTTTTGTGGTTGTGTTTATTGATGATATATTAATTTATTCTAAGTCTCGAGAGGAGCACGTGGAGCATTTGCGTATTGTTTTGCAGGTTTTGAAAGAAAGAAAGCTTTTTGCTAAATTGTCCAAGTGTGAGTTCTGGTTGTCGGAGGTGAGTTTTCTTGGGCACGTAATTTCAGGTAATGGTATTGCAGTGGATCCATCTAAAGTACATGCAGTTCTACAATGGGAGGCTCCTAGATCCGTTACTGAAATTCGAAGCTTTTTGGGGTTAGCCGGATATTATCGGAGGTTTACCGAAGGTTTTTCTAAGCTAGCACTTCCTTTGACCCAGTTGACTTGTAAAGGCAAAGCGTTCATTTGGGATATTCAATGTGAGGAAAGTTTTAGTGAGCTAAAGAGAAGATTGACGACAGCTCCGATCTTCCTAATGAACCGTTTCTGGTCTATTATGATGCGTCTTTGATTGGGTTAGGTGGAGTGTTGATGTAGGAAGGTAAGGTGGTGGCTTATGCTTCAAGGCAATTGAGGGTTCATGAGAAAAATTACCCTACGCATGATTTGGAATTAGCGGTTGTGGTGTTTGTGTTGAAAATTTGGAGGCATTATCTCTTTGGTGCTAGATTTGAAGTCTTTAGTGATCACAAAAGTTTGAAATATTTGTTTGATCAGAAAGAGTTAAATATGAGGCAGTGGAGATGGTTGGAATTTTTGAAGGACTACGACTTTGGCTTGAATTACCATCCTGGTAAAGCTAATGTGGTAGCCGATGCGTTGAGTTAGAAATCGTTGCATATGTCAGTTTTGATGGTTAAAGAGTGGGAACTTTTGGAATCGTTTAGAGATTTGAGTTTGGTATGTGAATTGACGTCGGATAGCGTGAGGCTTGGAATGTTAAGGGTTACTAATGATTTTCTGATGACTGTTAGTGAGAAACAGAAGCTGGATGTGAAATTTGTGGATTTGATGTTGGTTGGAGGGAAAGACGTGGATAGTGATTTTAAAGTGGGTGTTAATGGTGTTTTGAGGTTCCATGGTCGAGTTTGTATTCCGGATGATTCGGATTTGAAAAGGATGATTTTGGAGGAAGGACACCGGAGTAATTTAAGTATACATCCGAGAGCGAATAAGATGTACCAAGATTTGAAGAAGATTTTCTGGTGGTCTGGGTTGAAAAGAGATGTGGCTCAGTTTGTGTATGCGTGTTTGACGTGCCAAAAGTCGAAAGTGGAACATCAGAGACCTAGTGGTTTGTTGCAACCGTTGGATATTCCTGAGTGGAAATGGGACAGCATTTCTATGGATTTTGTGACAGGGTTGCCGAATACTCAGCGAGGGCATAATGCTATTTGGGTGGTTGTTGATAGGCTGACTAAATCGGCGCATTTCATTCCGATTGACATCAGTTTTTCTTTGGAGAGATTGGCTGAGATTTATATCAGTGTGATTGTGAAATTGCATGGTGTTCCGTTGAGCATTGTTTCGGATCGAGATCCTAGGTTTACCTCCAGATTTTGGGAAAGTTTACAAAAGGCTTTAGGATCTAAATTGAGGTTGAGTTCGGCTTATCATCCGCAAACGGATGGTCTGACCGAGAGAACGATTCAGTCATTGGAGGACTTGTTGAGAGCTTGTGTTCTTGAGCAAGGTGGTGCGTGGGATAGTTATCTTGCGTTGGTATATTCACATATAATAATAGTTTCCATTCTAGTATTGGAATGACACCGTTTGAAGCGTTATATGGACGAAGGTGTCGAACACCGTTGTGTTGGCACGAATCTGGTGAGAGTTCGGTGGTTGGACCAGAGTTGGTGCAACAGACTACGGAAAAGGTGAAGCTTATTCGCGAGAAAATGAAGGCTTCTCAGAGTAGGCAAAAGAGTTACCATGATCGAAGAAGGAAAGACCTTGAGTTTCAAGAGGGCGATCATGTATTTCTGAGAGTTATGCCGGTAACGGGTGTTGGTCGTGCATTGAAATCGAAGAAGCTTACTTCTCGGTTTATTGGTCCTTACCAGATATCCGCGAGAGTGGGTGTTGTGGCTTATAGGGTGGCGTTGCCGCCGAATCTTTCGAATTTTCACGATGTGTTCCATGTTTCGCAGCTTCGGAAGTATGTTCCGGATCCGTCGCATGTGATTCCAATGGATGAGGTGGAGGTAAGGGAGAACCTTACGGTTGAGGCATTACCAGTGAGGATTTTGGATCACGAGTTGAAGCGGTTACGAGGCAAGGATATTGAACTTATGAAGGTAGCGTGGGGAGGCGCTGCTGAGGGCAATTTGACTTGGGAGTTGGAGAGTCGGATGCGGGAGTCGTATCTAGAGTTGTTCGTCTCAGGTAATATTTTTTAGGGCGAAAGTTTCTAAGTGGGGGAGAGTTGTAACGCCCTAGTTTTAGTCCGTTTTATTTAATTGAGTCGTTCTGATTATTTTATTATTATATTATTTTATTTCTGACTTTTATTTGAAAATATATTATTTTTCGTCGAGATTATGTTTTATCGGGTTTTAGGAACGTTTGCGAGATATTTGAGTGTAGAGGTATTTTGGTCATTTCACTTTAATTTTTCCTAAGTTAGAAACATAAATAGAAAGAATAGAGAGAAAAATAGAAAGGAAAGAAAAAGAAGAGAAGAAAAAGAGGAAGAAAGAAAGGAGAGAGAGAGAGAGAGAGAGAGAGAAAATTTGGAAAATCTAAGAACCGATTCAACCGACTTTTCAAACGTGATTTAATCGGGTAAGGATGCGAAACTCGATTATACTATGCTTGTGTATGATTATGTATGTGTGTATTGGATTGTTTGTTGTGTTTCATAGTTTTTTTATTCTAGGTCGATAGAGATAAATCGATGTTTTCACGGTTGGAAATCGATGTAAATGCGGTAGAATACTTGTTACCATGATTAGACTATGTTCTGATTGTTCTATGTTGGTTTGGAAATGTTTTGGTTGAGAAAATATCATTTTGGGTTGTGTAACAGCGCTGCTGGGATTTTTGGTATTCGCAGGTTCGCACTGTGAATCCCCTAGAGAAGGGGAAAGCGAGCATTCGCTGGATATTCGTACAGCGAAGGTGTGGGCGAGCATTCGCCAGAGGTTCGTACTGCGAACTTTGGGTTATTTTGTGTTGTTTCCTCTCTGACTTTGTTCGCTGGGAGACTCGCATTGTGAAAGGGGCAGCGAAGATTCGCTGGGATGTTCGCACTGCGAATGTTGGGAAATTTTTAGGCTATTTTCCTTTCTGACTTGGTTCGCTGGGACATTCGCACTGCGAATGAAGTAGCGAAGGACTCGCTAGGAGCTTCGCAATGCGAATGTGATAGTTTTTCCCAATTTGTTTTCTTTATAATTTTTTATCCGTGAGTCGGTTTGAGGCGTGGTTTGGTGCGTTGGAAAGCTTTTGGCACGTTATTTCTCATATTAATGGTTTCGAGATTGTTAGCCGATTTAATTATGTCGGGAATTTGGAATAGTGTCGTTTTATCGACTTTTGCCGTTTGCATTGTGTGTAATTGATGTGTTATCATACAATGTGCTGTTATAGGAAGTGAATGCATGCGATTAAATGTTGTGATGAAGTTTTGTGGCCTTATGGCAAATAAATGCATTATTTTGGGCTTAAGTGCAAAGCATGATTTTTATTGATTGAAATGATTGCATATATGTGTGCATTTGAATGTCATGAGTCATTGTATGCCAAGCATCATGATATGCATTCTTGTGCTGTCGTGTGCCCGTGTAGGGTGTGAGCAACGAATCGATTCCAGAGGGAATCCGCTATAAGGTCGTGTGCCCGTGTGGGGTGTGAGCGATGGTTATAGACGATCGTGTGCCCGTGTAGGGTGTGAGCGATCGGGTCGTGTGCCCGTGTGGGATGTGAGTGATCCATAAACGTCGTGTGCCTTATACAAAAGAGGTGTGAGCAACGGGGAACATCGTATGCCCGACAGGGAGTTACATTAAGTAACGAGCGATGGTTCCAATAGTTCCTGGGTGAACTGGTGTTGAGAAATGATGGATGGATGGTGCCGCATATGCATTTGCATAGAGTCGTTGTGTCGGTCTCTTTGCATTTGCATAAATCATGAGTGGTTTGATTGTGTGTGGAAGTGTGAATGAAATTGATGAGTTGATTTATGAATATACGTGTTGGTGATAATTGAATTGTGTATGATTGATATGCTTTTGTGACCGATATGTGAGAAAATTTCATTGTGTTGGTTTGTAATTGAATTATGGCGTATAATGTGGTGAGAATATTATGTTTGTGTAATTGTGTGTTATTATATAATTATATGCAATTATATTATGATTGTGTTTCTCACCCTTCTGCTGTTTTATAATGCTCTATGAGGCATTGCAGATTAGATGCTGGAGGTCTTTTTGTGAAGCTTAGGTCTTCATTCTTTTATCGGTCGGCTCTGATATGTAGCACCGGGTAGTCGGGGAGATCAAGTGTGATTATTTTGTACTATGTATATGTATCTTTTGGATTGTATATGTATGATATTGGTTATAACAGACAAACTTTTTATGGTATATATACATGAGAGTCAGTTACGGATTTTCTGCATTTATTCTGTAACTGAATTGTGGGTGTTAGGAACTGAGTTCCTTTGTTATGTGCTACCTGAATTGTTGCATATCTATATGAGCAGGTGATTGTATTTTGTTTCAATTGATGTGACGCCTCCGTCTATGCCGTAAATTTTTAATTATACTCTAATTATTTGTTATTGCTTTATTATTTGGGGTATAGATTGGGGGTGTTACATATGACGTGATTGTGATCATGATTAATTGTGAAATGTAATGCTTGATGCATGCTTGCTTTGCCCTGTTTGAGTTGTATTCAAGCGAATCACATGCTGCCCTGTTTCTACTGCCATCTATATGCATGTATGCTGTTGTATGTGCTGCTGGTTGACATTTTACACCTATCTTTGTGCTGAATTGTGAGCTGTGGAAAGTTGTCTTGCTTGTGTGCTGCTTTTTACTGCTGTGTTGTCGCAGATGCGCTGTTGTAGATGCTATTTTTGCTCATTTTCTTCTTTCCTTCTTCTTCTCTTTCACTCTTTCCTTCCCTTGAGTCTCAAGACTTATTTAAGTCTTGGATTCGCTTCCTTAGAGCTACCTAGTCCAACTTAATTTTTTATTAAGCTTGGAGTAGGATTAAAATTAGGCTTCCCTTTGCATGCTAACTTAGGTAGACGTTTCCCTTTCAAACTCAACCTTAGGGCCACCTTTTGCATGACAACATTAGGATAGAATTCCCCTTAGTGTTTTCTTTTTCCTTGAGTCCTCTCTTCTCATCTCATAATAATCCTAAAACACTTAATAAAAGATTAACATGTATTGCGCGTGAGCCTTACATATGGGAAGTGAAGTATGGGGGGTCTCCCTTCATTCTTCTAGGGTACTTAGTGTACGTCCTGTTGGGGACGATGCACGAAGTATTCGTTCCTATGTTACAGACTTGGCTGCAATGCAAGTTATGTACTAACTTCAAACCACTTCTGTCTAAAAAACACAAATCAAACTCAAACCTTTTTCATCATTTAGGATCGTTAAGTTCAACTCATTTTCAGAAAGGGCACGTTACTTCCGTCTCGTCGCAAACAGGCATCGACCCTAACTGCCGGATGCGAATTTAACGTCGCTCATAAAAAATTTTAACCGACCTCGTTAGGTCGAACTACGACTGCTCTGATTTCCGCTCTCTAGTCCGATTGAGGATACGTAGGCACGAGACGACGATGTCTTGGCGAGCAACCTCCCCCTTTAGTTCGTGTCTGAACTACGCTGACTTTGACTTTTCTATTGCACGAGGGAATACGTAGGCGTAGGACGAGCGATGTCCTATCGAGTCACTTCTTTTTCTTTTCTTCTTCGTTTCTTCGTTCCTTTCCGTTCCTATTCCTTCTCGTTTCCAGTAGCAGTGAAGCTCCAGATGACGACACCCTTTGATCGAGACAGCAAGCATGGATCCCGTTGAGTACGATGGACGTGTGGGGTGCTAACACCTTCCCCTCGCTTAACCGACTCCCTTACCCTTTTCTCTTGGTCGTGAGACCATGCTCTTTCCCTTCCTCTCAGGTTTACGCAATGTTTCCTTTCCCTCTCTTGGGATAAATACACATTGTTGGCGACTCTGTTTTCCGCGCCACTTTCGCGTTTGTACCATGGATGCAAATCCTCGGGAGCGACAATAACACAAAATGGAATAAACATAAAGGGAAACTTTTTCCAACAAAAGGAAAGTTCAATTATGGAATAAAGCGGAAAGATCCATAACTGACTTGTTTTACAAAATAAATTGTTTTATAACATCAAAATATTAATACAAAGGTAATACAAAATAGATTCAACAAATGTATACACATATAACAAAAGCGTTCCCCGACTCCCGTGTTACGTATCAGAGCAGACAGACCGACAAAAGGATGGAGAACTAATCTTCACAAAAGCCTCCAAGATACTAATCTGCAATTGCCTCATAGAGCAACAAACCACAGCAGAAGGGTGAGAAATAACAACTAAATCAAGATTGCATAATAATATGCAAACACATATAAATTCCCATGCATAATTATTCACACCACAAGCATCACATACTAATACATATGGCATGCCACAGATATATAACATATTTCTAATAATCCAACCACATAGCATATATCAATTATACCAACATAATCCCGTATTCACACATAAGGCATACCAAAGTTATGACATATGGAAACACACCACCACATCACATATATTCATATATAGCATATCATAGATAATTAATACAATCATTGTAATGTACAACATCCCAACAAAACATAGCATATGTCTATACATAAGATATATCATCCATAATCAATGCATTTATCACAAATGCATATCAAATCACCAATGATATCACGAGCTCAACACATAATCAATCAATTCACAATTTCCCACACATAATCAATCCATTCATAATTTCCCACACATAATCAATTCATTCATGACTTATGCAAATGCACAGAGACCGACACAACGACTCTATGCATGCGGTACCATTCCATCCATCATTCTCATCATCATTAATTCACTCAGGAATTATTGGAATCATCGCTTGTTACTTAGTGTAACTCCCCGTCGGGCAAACGATGTTCCCTGTCGCTTTAGGTCCTCTTGGTATAAGGCTCACGACGTTTATGGATCACTTTAGGTCCTCTTTGTATAAGGCTCACGATCCGATCGCTTTAGGTCCTCTTTGTATAAGGCTCATGATCATCTATAACGTCGCTTTAGGTCCTCTTTCTATAAGGCGCATGACCGTTACAGCAGATTCCCTCTGGAATCGTTTCGTCGCTCACACTCCACAAGGGCACACGACATCACAAGGTGCATATCATGATGCATGTCATATCAACGACTCATGACAATCAAATGCACGTTCACAAATCAACAATATGAATTATCTCATCATTATTATTCATGCATTGGAAATCAATTCAAACAATGCCTTTACTTGCCATAAGGCCTCCAAATAACACACATTGATTTTCACATAAACAATGCATTTCATCATAATCCACAAACCACAACAATTAGCATTTTAGCATATACACTCATATCAATTCACATCAAGAATTACTCACCATCAACCACAACAATCCTGCCATCATACAATGATACTCACAACACTAGGATTCACGCCACGAAGGCTACCCACAACAACATACATTAATACCATACATTTGTATTCAAGTCAACAAAGTATTTTTCCATAAGGCCACAACAATTACAACAACTTATCACATGCTTCAACATCATATAACAACACACAAGCTATACGTTATATATCAAAAGCATATCGCATAATAACACATTAATCGCACACAATTACGACGGTAAAAGTCGACAAAATGAAACGTTTCCAAATTCTCGACACAATTAAATCGGCTACAATCTAAAAACCATTTCTATAAGAAAGTACATCTCATTAGCTTTCCAACGGTACTAAGAACGTCTCGATCCGAGTTACGGATCAAAAGTTATGAATTTTCAAAGAAAAGAATTTATTGAGAAACAGCCAGATTCGCCTGGCGACTTAGGATTTCGCCTGGCGAATCCCCCTTCGCCAGCACTTCGCCTGGCGAACTAGTGGCGAACCACAATTTTAGAAAAAGCCCAAGAGTTCCAGTAGCTAACACATTTCTGTCTCCCCGTTTTCGCCTGGCGACTTATAATTTCGCCTGGCGAATCCCTCATCGCCAGCACTTCGCCTGGCGAATCCCAATTCTCCTGGCGAATTGCATCAGAACCAGAAATTTTCTGCTGCGGGTTACACGGTTCCAAACCTCAGAATCCAACTTTCTCCAACCAAAACGTTTTCAATCAATCAAAACAAGTATCAACAATGTTCATACATATAATACGATCATACTACGTGATTCATATCAATTTCCAACCGTAAAAACATCGATTCCAATCAATTTTTCATCAATTTATCAAATTTAAAAACATTATAAAAACAAGAAAACATTCACACAGTCACACACATATACATATACAATCGCAATATAATCGAAACTTCTCACCCTTACCCGATTAATCGCGCTTGAAACGGATGATTTCTTCTTCTCCTCTCTTTTCCTTCCTCTTCCTTTCTTTCCTTTCTCTTTCTTTTCTCTCTCTTTCTCTCAAATCTCTATTTATAAAAATATCTAATTTTTTCTAAAATATCTACCTCTCAAAATGACCATTTTACCCCTCATCTCAAATATCTCGCAAACGCTCTCAAAATGCGATAAAACATAATAACGTTGAAAAATAATATAAAAACGAAAATAATTAAATCGACTCGATTAAATAAATCGGACAAAACGGGGAGTTACAATAAACACTTACCCGTTGTAGAGCTTCCATGCTGTTTTATTAGTTGTTCAACAAAGAAAGTTTTGATAACAATATTGTATTCAAAATCAAAGGAGAAAGTACTTTGAAAAGATTGTTGGGGCTTACAGCTCAAGGAGAGGCCCAAGTTTTAACGATGATCGCACCATTGTTTTGAAAACCGTACAGAGGGACTTATATAATATGTGAGGCCCAAAAAGTTTTTATGTACAAGGGGGTTGGGTCTTACACTCTATTAGAGGCCCAAAGAGTTTTTGTACAAATAACGGGGCTTACAACTCAGGAAGAGGTCCAAGGTTTTTGTAAAAGAAAAAGCCGACGATCGCACCGAATCTTTTGACGGTATCGGGACTTATACAATACACTGAGGCCCAAAGAAGGTTTTTATTTACAAAAAGATGGGACTTACACTCTACCAAGAGGCCCAAGGTTTTTTAAGAAAGAAATGGGTCTTATAGCTCAAGGAGAGGCCCGATTGTTTTTGTTTTAAACTGGCGATCGCGACGAGATTTTTCTTTTAACGCAGAGGGACTTATATAATATCTGAGGCCCAAAAAGGTTTTAGTTAAAAGGGAATTGGGTTTTACACTCTATTAGAGGCCCAAAAAGGTTTTTTAATGATTGAGGAGGGTTGAATTAATCAAAACCCTAATTTTGTTTAAAAAGGAATTAATTTTGTTAAAAATATAATAAAAAGGATTGAAAACATGTGAAAAATGAGTTGTGATCTTAGATCAATGCTTCAAAAATCATGTTTATGTCCACAAAATGATTGGAAACCAATTAAATTTGGGAAATCAAGAAGGAAAAAATATTTCAAATGTTAAAAATAAATAAAACATTAATTCTTTGAAAAATATCAAATATATGAAATAAATAACATTTTTGGGAATTTTTGGCAAAATAAAATATTTTAACATTTTTGTGAATTATTAAAAAAAGAATCAACTCAAAATCATTAAAATTCAGAGAGAAATTAATTTTTGAATCAATTAAATAAAACCACAAAATTCAAATATTCAAATATTCAAAAATGGCGCCAAGAACAACCAAGAACACGCGCCACCCCTCTGTTTCTGCAGATTTCCATTTTCTCACCAATTTCACTGAATACTTGATGAAATCATGCAATCCACATATCAATCTACTCGTTTTCACCTCACGATCATGTATATGGTCTTTAATTTCATTTATTTTAAGCATGGAATAAGAAATCAAGACACAACCTCAAGAACCCTAAAATTTGCATGAAGGCTGAGAATTTTGATACACGATTCAAACAAAGCAATTAATTGAGGGGAAACATTCTATGCATGATTATGAACATATGGCAAAATTATTGTGCGAGAAAATATGCATGAATCATGAGATGCCCAAGTTGAGGCTTACCTCTTGCAGCTGGTGATCGTGTTTTGTGTTGGAGGTCTTACAGCTAGGTTCCAATGATGTGGATAGCTTCCCTAGGTGCCAAGTGATATGCCTAAATGCTTGGGATGGTTTGAAACAAGCTGGAGCTAAAGATGGTACCCCAACTACAAGTCTGCTAAAAGCTTGAGCAGTTGGATGGTGATTTTGAGAAATCAGTGTTCCAGATTTTGTTTAAGTGTTTGGATCACTTCTATATGATGTTTATGAGGTGTGTGTGTGATTGGTTTGGTTGGAATTGCTCTCGAACTCAAAACCCGATAATGTCTTGCTTTGGAAGGCAATTTTGGAGTGAAAGAAGAGATTTTGAGGAAAGCATCAGTTTGATGGCTTTGGTGTACTTAAACTGAGCATAAATGAGCTTTATTTATAGTAGAACAAGTTTGTTTTGCAAGGAATAGGGAATGGCAACTGCAGCAGAGGTTTGGCCAATTGTATCACTTTGGAATCTCAAGTCTCCTCAAGCCATTGACTAGAGGTTAGAGCACAGGCCTATGTGTCTTTGGTTCAGAGCTTATCCTCGACTCATTCAGTTAGAAATGGCTCGGTTCATGCCACCTTGGTGCATCTATTGAATGCCCCAAAACAAAATTGGAGTCTTGTCCCTTCTTTAGGCATTTTTAGGTTTGGCATGCCACTTTTAGTTCCAAAGACTTGGGAGGCTTATGGATTAGTGTTTGTCCCTCCTTGGTCTCCCCTTGAGGTGTTCAGATGGATAAACTTGTTTGTCATTTGCACAAATTGCTCAAATCGAGCAAAATGCATAAATCTGCCTTGTTATGACAGTTGTAGCAAGGCATATTGCCACTGTCATAACTCTTAGCTTAACTGGAATTTGATGGAGTTCTTGGCCATTTTTGAAAGCTCTCATATGATACAACACATGTGTGATCATAGTTTGTTTTGATACTTTTTGGATCTAAGTGAAAAATCCCCCTACTTTTGGAAAAAAAGCAAGACAGATTCTGACTTAGTGAAAATTTCACCAAGTGTTGGAAAATGAGACATTTCATGTTTTCAGCCATTTTGATCACTCCATAACTAAAAATCCATGAGGAATTGGACTGAGGTGTAGTTGACACTTTTTAAGTATGCCATGAGAGCTACAAATCCATCTTTGGGTCAGCCCAAATGGTTGCTCGGATCACAAGTTATGATCCTTGGAAATTGGTACCTGTCATACTCCAAATTTTGACCACTAAGATTCCCCATCATTGTGCAAATTATCATCACAATATGGATGTACCATCATACCTCATCAGTCTCCCCAAAGATGGGTGAGCATCCACTATAATTAGACTTAGGGTTTCAAGCCCTCTCAGAGTTTTTAGGCAAAGGATCAATCAAGGAATGACATGATCTTCAAGTTTTCTAACCTCTCAAACATCCACAATGGATCAAGAGGACTCCCACATCAAGAATCAAGCACCGGGCTGCAACATTCCAAGTGGATCAAGCCTCAAGATCGCAAATGTCACCAAATTAGGGTTTTGGTCGACCAGGGCCTCCAGATGGAAATTTCCTCTAGGCATGAGCCAATGCTTCAAAGCATAACTCAAAATACTCTAGGGACCTCGTAAACCCAATCATCAAGTCAATTTATCCTCAGGGGATGCATTTACTAAAAATCAGGAAGTAGGGTTTCTTGACCTAATTCACCACTATGTTGACCTTTAGGACAAAACATGAGCCAAGAGCTCAAGAAATGATTTGAGGGTCCCTAATAAACTACATTGATCCATTTGTAACCATGGATTGACCTAAGATGCTTGATCAACAAGTTTCAACTTCATCAGAACCACAATTAGGGTTTCGCGGAAAAAGTCAACTGTACCTTTGACTTTTGACCCAGGCATGCTCCCAAACCTTGGGACATGATTCAATACACCCTATAACACCCATGGAACATGTCCATCAAGTTTTATTTAGGTCAAGGACTTGATTTCATAGAGGATCGCACAGTCTGGAATTCATCTGACAAAAAGTCAACTGTGCACAAAAGTCAAACTTTGACTTTTTGAGATTTTTCACAAATATGGTTCTTTGACCCCAAAATGATGTTAATGTGTGATTTGGATCATCATTCATCAATAAAAATAAGAAAAGTGGGATAACTTGTAAAAGGGGTAACCATAAAAAAACTTAGAAATTTTCTAAGTTATGGAACAAAGTGGCTAGGGTACCAACTTTGGAGGATCATATCTCCTAAATCTCAAGGCTATTTCTCCATTCAAAGATGGATTTGTAGCTCTCATGGCCATCTACAAAAGCTTCAACTACACCTCATTCCAATTCATCATGGATTTTGAGTTATGGAATGATCAAAATGGCTGAAAACAAGAAATGTCACTTTTTCCAACACTTAGTGAAATTTTCACTAAGTCAGAATCTGTTTTGCTTTTTTTCCAAAAGTAGGGGGATTTTTCACTTGGATCCAAAAAGTATCAAGACCAACTATGATCACCCATATGTTTTATCATATGAGGGCTTTCCAAAATGGCCAAAAACTCCATGAAACTCCACTTAAGCCATGAGATATGACCATGCCAATATGCCTTGCTGCAAACCGTCATGGCAAGGCAGATTTGTGCATTTTGCACGATTTGCTCAAATTTTGCAAAGGGCAAGCAAATCTATCCATTTGAACACCTCAAGGGGGGACCAAGGAGGGACAAACACTGATCCCCCAGCCTCCCAAGTCTTTGGAACCAAAAATAGCATGCCAAACCTAGAAATGCCTAAAAGAGGGACAAGACTCCAATTTTGGTTTGGAGCATTTAATGGATACACCAAGGTGGCATGGACTGAGCCTTTTCCAACTGAATTCAGTCAAGGATGATCCAAGAACTAGGGAACCAGCAGCCTGTGCCCTAACCTCTAGTCAATGGCTAGAGGAGACTTGGATTCCTATTGATCAACATTGGCCAAACCTCTGCAGCAGTTGCCATTCACTATTGCAGCCAAAACAAACTTGCTCTACTATAAGTTGAGCAAATTTGTGCTCAGTTTGAGTACACCAAAGCACTACAACTGATGCTTTCCTCAAAATCTCTTTCTTTAGGCAAAAATACCTTCTTTAGCAAGGTAACTCTGAGTTTTTGAGTTAGAGAGCAATTCCATCACAGCTCATGATCCAAACACATCCAATATGTCATATCTAAGCTGTCAAAACTCTCACAAGTGATCTGTAACACCAAAATCTCAAAGTCCCATCTCAAAACCTCAAAATTGGACTTTTGTGCATTTTTCAAGCCATGTCTCGATTCAGTCACTTTCCAAACCAGATAAAACCTCAAACACACTCCAAATATCATCCTTGAACAGTCCCAAATGGTTCCCCACATCTGGAACACCATTTGAGAGAGTTGCTATTTTAGCCACTTTTGCCCCTTTTGCAAGAAAGAGCTCAAACTTGTTCCTGAGGTTTCCAGCTGATTCTACCCATCCTAAAAGCTTCTAAGAGATCATTTGAGGGTGTCCAAAGCATCAAATCATTTCTGGAACAAAGCACTTGGCAGATTGCACAAAAGCTCCAAAAAGAGGTAAGCCTCACAACTTGAATTCTTTGAATCATGCTTTCCTTTGATGTCCACTGATCATGCACATCTTATACATGTTATATGTGTTGTGTTTGCACCAATTTATCATGTAATTCACACCTGTACCAAGAGGTAACACGGAAAATGCAAATCATGGCCTATTTCAAAACCACTATCGGGTTTTTCAATAGGAGCATGATCTGAAAAAAAACACCACCACCATTGGATTCCTTGTGAAATTCTAGGCAGGATAGACCTAAATTTTGTCCCAATCCATTGAGAAATGAGAAAGTTATGGCCTTGACGTTTCTGACCAAAAACCTTGCCTTGCCTTGCCTTGGCCAGGCCAAATACAAGGCTAGCCTTGTATATTTGTGGTTGTGTTTCAAAACACGGATGTATCACCACCCCAGTGGTAAGGCGCACATGCTGTACACAAGAGGTCTGGGGTTCGAATCCCCCTCGCCCCAGACCCTCTTTTTGCTTCTTTTTTTTTCCACTTTTTACTATTTTTCATATTATTTTTAATGATTTGAAAAATTAATAGCTCCCTCAATTTTAATTATTTTTGATTGGTTCTTTTTGGAAAAAATCACAAAAATATTGAAATATTTTATTCCACAAAAAATCAAGTTTATATTATTTATTTAATATAGTTGGCATTTTTGTGAATAAATTCATTTTAATTGTTTTTTATACATTTTAAAATTGAATTCTCATGTTCAAAATCAAAACTAAATAAATTTTAATTCATCTTGTGATTAAAACATCATTTTTCAAATCTCAACCAAAAATCACAAGTTGTTTATTCAAACTTATTTGGTATTTTATCATTTTTTATTGATTTTCCTTGAGAATTTACTTTTAAAATGATGAAATTAGGGTTTCCTTGACTTTCACCCAAGCAAAACTTTTTTAAATAACCTTTCGGCCTCTAATAGAGTGTAAGACCCAATCCCTTTTTGAAAACCAAAATGATTTGGGCCTCAGTGTATTGTATAAGTCCTGATACCATCAAAATGTTCGGCGCGATCGTCGCCTTTTTAACAAAAAACCTTTGGGCCTCTCCTTGAGCTGTAAGCCCCATCTCTTGTACAAAAATAACCTCTTTGGGCCTCTAATAGAGTGTAAGACCCAACCTCTTTTTGAAACCAAAATTATTTGGGCCTCAGACATTGTATAAGACCCACGGTGCTTTCAAAAATCTCGACGCAATCGCCAATTCAAAAACAAACCATTTGGGCCTACCCTTGTGTTATAAGCCCCATTTCTTTTCCTTAAACTCTTTGGTCCTCTTGAGAGAGTGTAAGACTCATCCCTTTGTACAGGAAACCTTTTGGGCCGCATATATTGTATAAGTCCCACTGTACGAATTCAAACAACAATGCAATCACTGATAAAAACCTTGGGCCTCTCCTCGAGCTGTAAGCCCCACAATCTTTTCAAAAATACTTTCTCCTTTGATTTTGAATATGTTGTTATCAAAACTTTCTTTGTTGAACAACTAACCAAACATCATGGAAGCTCTACAATGGGTGTCGCTCCCGGGATTTTCATCCAAGTACAAACGCGAAAGTGGCACTGAACAGAGTCGCCAGCAATGTGTATTTATCCCACGAGAGGGAAAGGAAACACCGCATAAACCTGAAAGAAAGGAAAAACATGGTCTCGCGACCAAGAGAACTGGGTTCGGGAGTCGGTTACGCGAGAGGAAGGTATTAGCACCCCCTCGCGTCCATCGTACCCGATGGGATCCACGCTTGCTTGTCTCGATCAAAGGGTGATAGAAAAGAATACTGGAAAAGGAACGAAAAGAGAACTGGAAAAGGAACGAGAAACAAATGTAGGGAAAATAAAAGAAGTGCTCGAATGGGCCCTACCCCACTGCCTACGTATCTCATCGGGAACATGAGAATCAGAGCGACGTAGTTCCCCTCACTAGGGAAAGTTGTTTGTGTTTTTTAGAGAACGGCTTACGTTCTGGCTCAGGTGTTGCAGGCTCGCTGGTCCGAGTGCGTTACCATCTTGCAAGAGAACGAGTAGAAGCGCGTTCGTACGCTAAGAGTGAATGAGGTGAGAAAAGAATTCCCGAAGGAAAGACGTAATTGTTTGTTTTTGTCTTTTAAGAGTTTTTTTTCATTTGTTTGCATATGATAGTGTATCTGAATCTTAGTCATTGGAATGTGTACATTCTCACATTCCAAGATGGAATGAGTAAGAAAGCACACTAATGGTGAAGAAGACCCCCACACTTAGTTCAAATTGTCAAGGTTCAAACACACTAGCATACTTGTGTTTATTAAGTGTTTTTGTTAATTAAGAAATGAAGAAGTGTTTTTATTTGTACCTCCAACAAGTATTGCATTTAAGTCCCTCATACAAGATCAAATGTTTAACACATTGACCCAAGATGGGCTATATGCTATACATTCTAAGATTATAAGAGAAGACCCCTTATAATCTTTTCTTTATATGAAAGGCCTAAATGCAATAAATGCCTGCCTTTATTATATGTTTTGAATTTTCTTTGAGATGAGAAAAGAGACTCAAGAGAGGATAAAGGTAAAAATCTATATGGACTAAGACTCAATCCTAATTGATTAGTTAAGGGAGTGATCCTAAGGTTTGTGAGGTTTCAACCTAAAGTCTAAAGAAAGAATGAATTAAACAATTCACTTCTAAAGTAGAAGATGAATTGTAATTCACAAAGGGAAAGTGATGAGTTATTAAAAGAAAGCACACAAGTGCTTAACAAAATATAAAATGGAATTGTAAAAGAGAAAGGATAGAAGTTGAATGTGGATTCCTTATCCACACTCAATTGAAACTTACCAATGCCCCTACATGGTTAGTAAACATGTATAAGAAGTATAAGAAGTAAAAGAACATGTAGTGCATCATAAAACTCAAAAGAATTAAATGAGAAACCAAATCCTAGAGCCACAACCAGAATGTACATCATATGGAAACAAATGGTTATTATCATGCAAGTCCAAGTGGATAGGCAACAAACATCATCCATGGCATTAGAACATGCCACCATAAGAAAAAAGGGAGAATGAAAGATGAAAGGAAAAAGAAGAAATGCATAAATGGAACATGTAATCCATGGATCAGAAATGAAATGAAATGAAAAATGATTCACAAACCTCTCACAAGTATTCATGAAGCACATCAAGACATTTAAGAAATGATAGAAGAAGTAGAATTGAAATGGAAGTTCCCAACAAAGGAAAGTGCAAACACAACATGTTAAAGGTGCACAAGGTTCAAATGATAATCAACAAGCAAAGATGACATGTAATATGTATCAATGTCCTATAATGTCAAGAGTGTAGCTCACCAAATAGGCAAATGATCATGCAAGTATACACAAAAGAAAACATGTAAACATGCACAAAAGATTACAATGATATGACATGTTATAATGCTTTAAATGAAATGCATCAAACAAAAATCAAATAGCCTCATGAAAATTATGAAAACATGGTATTGAAGTTCACTAATCAGAGATGAATCACATATCAAAGTAGCATGCAAGGAACCAAGGCAAAATGATGTCAAACAATGCACTTAGGTCACATAGACATATCATACAAAGTAGCACAAAAGTGAACACCAAACATGCCATAAAATGACCTAAAAATCAAATAAAAATCACTTAACATACCTCAATATGCTAATGACTCAATACAAAAAGAAGAGCATCAAAACAATTTTTAATGATCAAGAACAAAATTAAACAAGATCATGTATCACCTTAAGAATGCACACCAAAGAAATTCAAAGAAAATTATGGAACAGGGGTAAAAAGGTCATAAAATCAGAAAATAAAATCACCAAAAATTTTCTAAATGTTTTAATGATACTCATGAATTTTTGTGGAATTTTATGATACTATTTAGTATTTTTAAAAATAAAAAAACAAACGTGTAGAAAAATGGAAAAATAAATGCAATGCAAAAATGAATGGGGGTGCATGCCTAGTAAAAATGAGTTCAAAAATCATTGGGCCTTTAGAAATGGAGGTGTGGATAGCAAAATAGTCTAGGTCCATTAAGCGCGCAGTACACATTAATAACCATGCACTTCAGTCAAACCAAGTCAACACAATAACAACCATCGGATTGAGTCAGGTCAACAAACAGGTCAAAGTAAGCAAGATCAAGGCGCACATGTGAGGGAACACATTAACTAGCACGCACTGCACCACACTATGTTTAAGTGAAATCAGAAATACTGCACGTGAGGTGCATGTGTGTTTTAATGCGCTGGCAGTTCCTCCACCCTTGGATTACACAAATCAGACGGCTGACATTAAAACTGAACATAAAACCCTAAAATGAGATCACCGGCCGGAGAGGGACCTCCGGTCATCCTCTCCGGCGATAACCACCACCTGCAACTTTCACATCACCACATAAATGCACAATATTCATACCAAAATGAAGCTGAAGTTGAGCAGGTCATGAATACACACTTATTTTTCACATAGCAATCACACACATAGAGAAACGAAGAGATGAAATCATGCCCTAACTTTTCAAACTATGCCTTTAGAAGGCCTATCAACTAGCCGGAGTAAGCAGAGCTTCTATCAAGCTTATATTAACAAAAACAAGTCAAAATTAAGGGGAATCGAATAGAAAAAGGTTGAGTGATAAAACCTGAAAGTATGGAGAAATTGGAGATGCTGAGAAAACCAGAGATTCTTGCTTCCTTTTTGAGCTTCACTTGGCCAAATAAAGGCTTTCAAACTCTGAAGAGTGATAATGGAGATGGATTTGCAGTGTGCTTACTTCAACAATCCAAAGCTGCTTCAAGTTCAGAGATGATTGAAGATGAAACTTGAAGGTGGAATTAGAAGAGAATGATGAACTCGTACAATGGAGAGATTTGATGAAAAAGAGTGGGAGAATCAGAGAGAAAATTAGAGAGTATTTGGCAGTGAAATGAGAAGAATGAAGCTCCCTGAGATTTGTGAGTTAGATTTTCTTTTATAGCGTGAGCTAACTAAGGTTTAATGAGTTGAGTTAGATGAGTCACAGTGGTTAGACTGAGTGCACCCTAACTAACTGAGTCAAGTTAGTTAGGGGCGAGTTATTGAGGCTGAGTTATGGTGATGGCGGTTCACAATGTGTTATGGTGAGGTTCAATTGAATAAAGCAAGCTCACATCTGCTGCTGCCACAGAAACTTGTTCAACAAGCTTTCCCTTTCCATTTCCATGTATAGTGAGGCACGTGAGGTGTTGTTCATGAAAAGTGTTTGGTTAAATGAAGCAAAGGTTGGAGAGTGAGCAATACATGAGCAAGCTGGTACAATAACAACAACCTTTATTTCTTTTTCTGGTTTTATGTGACAGTTTGGAACCAATGCAACAGTGATTGTTTGAAGATGATTTTCTCTCTTGTTAGTGAATGATTTAATGAGGCATTGAGGGCATTGGAAAGATGGTGCACCAGAGAACAACATTGGTGTGAGAATTGTATTGAATTGAGGCCTCAAACACACCTAAAAATAGCTATGAACATAATGGCTCAAAACTGGTTGGTGAGCGTGGCAAGAGGTTGGCTGGCAAGGCAACTTGGCACACGAAATTTCAGCACATTCAACCTAACTTGAGACCAAAATTTATCCCTCATAAATTGATCAAATGGAATTTTGTCCAACATGAATATTGAAAATGACATTGCAATGAACAACTTTCATGTTGAAAACTTTTCCATTTGAGGCCTTTAATTATGAGAAAAATGAGTGGACATTTGGCTCACCAACTGTTTGAGAAAATGACTGCGCGCGTGCCCTGAAAATCTTGGTCATGACCTAGTTTTGGACCTACTTTGCTCAAACTTTGATCAATCATATCTCACTCAATTTTTATCCAATGGAGATGTTCCACATATGGATGCGAAGCTTAAAACAAGATCTTTTGTTGTGGCTGAGTGGAATTTTCATTTGGTGCTTCAATTTTAAATGGCCTTGGTTCAAACTCTGATGCAAAATGGCCAAAACTTGCTATTTTTAGTAACCCTTCCTCTTCCAAAAATGGCAACTTTCCACCTCTTGATTTTTTCATGATTCCTTTGGAGTTTCTTGACCAAATTTTGTACATTGGACATATGTAACATGAATTTCATGATTTTGGGCTCAAAAAGTCAAGAGTTGACTTTTTCCTCTGATTATTTGACTTGGCCCCAAATTTCCTGATTTTTTATCTTTCTTCCAATTGAACCACCTCCAAAACCAATTGAGGGGCAATTCTCCATACACATACACTTAAGAACATGTAGAATACCATGACATCAAGTTTTGTCCAAAAAATCAAAGATTCCCTGATTTAATGGGAAACCCTAGTTTTGGTGCCCACCTCCTAGGAGAAAAATGTGCAGTCTTCAATTTCAAATTCCTCAGAGTATGTTGTGTACCTTCTTAAAGGATGATGATATATGCCATTTGAGGATGATTTTGGATCAATGAGCTATCTCTTTTGAGGGTTTTTCTTCAGTTTTTGAACCTCTTGCATAGTGAAAGATGTAGTGCTTCAATCTCCCATTGAATCTCTCATTCTTGAGGTTATGGATGTTCCATTGAGATAGTATGAGACATGAAAGGCTTCTTGGCTTGCCTTGAGGAAACTTGATTGACCTTTTTGTGCTTTGAATGATCCCTTGATTGTCCACCTTCCACCCGATCACATGCCTTGATGGTAAGAGGAATGCTATGCTTCATTTTTCTATGTTAAATGCAATGCAATGCTAATGAGATGGATATGATATGATAAATGATAATGCCATGCTATGATGACAAAGAGGGAGAGCAAATTTTGGGGTATTACAGCTGCCCCTATTCAAGCGCTGTAGACCTGAATGCCTGAAAGCAATGGCTTTCGGACTTTCAAGGTATATAGTGATTGAATACCAAATATAACCAAAAATTTGCTCTGGATGATGAGGAAGAAACTCCCCCGACATTGCTGGATTGAATCTTCAATGAAACATTGTCGGAGAAATCTGTCTTTTGAACGACACCAGACGTCTACTGGCTCGCCGCATTACTGGTAAACTTTAACAATGTCTTTTATGCAATTCCAGACGACTACTGGCCTGCCACACTACTGGTGGACTTCAGAAATGTCTTTTTGAACGACGCCAGACGACTACTGGCTTGCCACACTACTGGTGGACTTCGATAATGTCTTTTTGAACGACGCCAGACGACTACTGGCTTGCCACACTACTGGTGGACTTTGCAGCTTCGTGCCACCCGAAGATGGACTTTTGCCAATCCACTGTTGGACTTTTAGAATATGCCACCCTTAGATGGACCTTTCGCCAATCCACTGTTGGACTTTTGCCACCCGAAGACGGACTTTTGCCAATCCACTGTTGGACTTTTGCCACCCGAAGACGGACTTTTGCCAATCCACTGTTGGACTTTTAGCTGCTTTGCCACCCGAAGATGGACTTTTGCCAATCCACTGTTGGACTTTTAGAATATGCCACCCTTAGATGGACCTTTCGCCAATCCACTGTTGGACTTTTGCCACCCGAAGACGGACTTTTGCCAATCCACTGTTGGACTTTTGCCACCCGAAGACGGACTTTTGCCAATCCACTGTTGGACTTTTGCCACCCGAAGACGGACTTTTGCCAATCCACTGTTGGACTTTGCTAACGTCTTTTAACAATGCCAGACGACTACTGGCTTGCCACACTACGGGTGGACTTTTGCAAAATTCCAATACTGGATTACACTCTGCATCCGTGTCAGACATCTCTGCCGACTTTGCTGAGGAACAATGATCAATGACTTGACTTTAGAGGTTCCTGAGAGGATAGCATCTCTGCTGGATAATGAATGAACAATCCGTCTGCTCCGAATTGTCAAGTTTACCAAAAATAAATTGGACTTGAAGAATAATAGATCTACCAGTAATCACTTCATCTGCTGGGGGAATGAATTCTGGTCACAGCGACTCCGCTGGGGATGAGAATTTCTTTGCATGGCGTCTTGCTAAGGAAGAAAAGTCATAAAAAAAACTCTGCTTGGGGATCTATCCAATCCAAGACCCTTTGTAGGGGTTATCCACCTTTTGACCCGGCTGGGGAAAGACTGTGCCATCCTTGTTGAGGAATAGATTCTGCCGATCTTATAAACCTCTGCGGGGAGAACAACAACTCAGCTGGGGAGTATTGCTGACAAGATTCGATGCTGACCTCTGTGGGGGATCATTACCAGAGACACAATCTTGCTGGGGATCATGGCTACTCTGCCAGGGATACGCAAATCCTGGTTAGAACATTCCACTGCAACTTGCTAGGAAAGAGTCCTTAGAGATCTGTTGGGGAAACCTAAAGCAAATCTACAGTAGTCTGCTGAAGAATATGACTGTCTAGCTTAGGATAAGCACCACAATGCACCCTGTTAGGCGAGCTTCCCTTTAGACAATTCCGTTAGGGATGACGAGTTTATAACAAACTCTGCTGGAGGAAACTGCTTTAAAACCTCTCGCGTTGGGGAATGCCTTTTTGAGAGGATTTTACAGAAGACTAACTGTCCTCAAACTCTACTGGGGATGATCAACACTTTATGCTGGGGAAACAATCATGCCCCATGCTTGGACAAACCAACAATTCGTCCCCGAAGAGGATGTCATAAGAGGATTTTACAGAAGATTTAGCCTCTTCAAACTCCTGCGACTTCGCTGGGGATAATGACCATCAGTTTCGGTGTCGATGAGACCACTCTTTTGGGGAACCTGTGACCGTTATCGACACAAAAAAAACTTGTAGCTGTTGGAAGTACTGTATGAGAGAATCGACTTAATAAGATACAACCGTACCCAGTTGAACTTAATTCACTGAGATCGACCCGTTATGAACAATCGTCGACCGAACGATGAACGCCGATCTCCTTACCCATAATTGCCCCAGTCTTTTGCGTGGGGTGATTTATTGCTGGTCTTGTGCTTAACATCATCTGCACCTACTACCTGCAACAAAAGAATATGCCCACATGCCCCGAATATTGCGTGGCTAGAATCCACCATCCGGGAATATTCAACATTCAAAGTAATTTCAAATGTTTTTTTTTTCGCGCATGTTATTGCAAGGCCGCCATGTTTTCAAATGCAATGTTTTATCAAAATTAGGACGTTTTTGCAAACAAAGCAATAAAACAAAAATAGGAGGCTTTTTATTGAAATTCAATTTATTGACTGAGAGCCCAGAATAGGCAATTACATCCGGAAGCAATCCCTGGAAAGAGGTGATCGCTGAAAATTGAGAAAAGAAACTATCCTAATGGCAATGTGAAAACGGAATTCCACTGAGTTTCCATTCTGTTATGACCAGTATGTCTTCAAAACTCCCCGACCTTGCCTTCTGAGGAACGATCAGACCGATCCCTATCTTTCAGAACGTCAGTTGTTCAAACGGCAATGGGGTACAGATAACTCAGACCGTAGTCATTCGCTTAAATCCCTCTTTTGTGTGGACCGCCCTTTCAGGTTTTCGATCCACCAGGATACCCTTTTTTGCCTAAGTTGCCCTTTCGGGTTTTCAACTTACCGGGTGTACAATTTTTTTCAATTATATCCCTAATTTTTGCCCGAACCTTATTCTGTTTTTGGTTCGCCGGGATGCCCTTTTTTGCCTGGATTTTTTTATTTTTATTATCCAGCGAGTCTATTCATGCGAAGTATTTTTTGACTACGTCCGAGTTGACAGGGGATGAAAAGTCTTCGCCATCCATGGTTGTAAGCAATAAGGCTCCGCCCGAAAAGACCTTTTTAACCACGAATGGACCTTCATAGTTAGGAGTCCATTTGCCCCTGTGATCTGTATTGGGAGGAAGGATCCTTTTGAGTACCACATCTCCGACTTTGTAAACCCGAGGACGCACCTTCTGGTCAAATGCCTGCTTCATTCTGCGCTGATATAGTTGCCCATGGCATACAGCCGCCAATCGCTTTTCCTCAATAAGGCTCAACTGATCAAATCTAGCTCGTACCCATTCAGCCTCATCTAGCTTAACATCCATCATGACTCTGAGGGACGGAATCTCCACTTCAACTGGTAGTACTGCCTCCATACCATATACAAGTGAGAATGGGGTTGCCCCAGTGGACGTGCGTACCGACGTTCGATACCCATGCAAAGCAAATGGTAACATCTCATGCCAATCTTTGTACGTGACAACCATCTTCTGCACAATCTTCTTGATATTTTTGTTGGCCGCTTCGACCGCGCCATTCATCTTTGGGCGGTACGGAGAAGAATTGTGATGTTCGATTTTGAAGTCCCGGCATAACTCAGCCATCATCTTATTGTTCAAATTAGAACCATTATCAGTAATGATTCTTTCGGGAACTCCATATCGGCAAATGATATTTTGTTTTAAGAAACGAGCGACCACTTGTTTTGTAACATTGGCATAGGATGCGGCTTCAACCCATTTGGTGAAGTAATCAATGGCCACCAAGATGAAACGATGACCATTGGAAGCTGTAGGCTCAATCTTTTCGATCATATCAATGCCCCACATGGCAAACGGCCAAGGCGACGACATGATACTCAACGGATTTGGAGGCACATGCACCTTATCTGCATAGATCTGGCATTTATGGCATTTGCGGGCATATTTGCAACAATCTGACTCCATAGTCAACCAATAATATCCCGATCTTAACAACTTTTTAGCCATTGCATGTCCTCCGGCATGGGTACCGAAAGAGCCTTCGTGCACTTCAATCATCAACAAGTCTGCTTCATGTCTATCCACACATCTAAGCAGGACCGTGTCAAAATTTCTTTTATACAGCACGCCATCCTTGTTCAAGAAGAAACTACCAGCTAACCTTCTCAACGTCTTCCTGTCTTTGGACGATGCCCCGGGCGGGTACTCTTGACTTTTCAAGAAACACTTAATGTCATGAAACCATGGCTTGTCATCAGACGCTGCATCGACCACAAACACAAATGCTGGTCTGTCAAGGCGAGATACCTCAATCTTAGGTACATGGTTCCATCCTTGCACTTTGATCATGGAAGACAAAGTGGCCAAGGCATCAGCGAACCTATTCTCATCTCGAGGAATATGGTACAGTTTTACTGTTGTGAAAAATGTCAGCAATCTCCTTGTATAATCTCTATACGGCATTAGATTTGCTTGGTGCGTGTACCAACTCCCTTTCACTTGATTGATTATCAAAGCTGAATCACCGAATATATCAAGGGTCTTAATCTGTAGATTAACCGCCTCCTCGATCCCCATTATACAAGCTTCGTACTCTGCTTCATTGTTGGTGCATCCGAAAGTTATTCGTGCAGTGAAAGGCATATGAACACCTTCCGGCGTGATAAGAACTGCTCCAACTCCGCACCCATTCATATTGACAGCCCCATCAAACATCAGACTCCATTTGGATTCAGGGTCTGGCCCCTCCTCCGGAAGTGGTTCCTCGCAGTCTTTAGCTTTGAGAAACATGATGTCCTCATCAGGGAAGTCAAATTTCATGGGTTGGTAATCATCAATCGGCTGTTGCGCAAGATAGTCGGACAAGATACTTCCTTTGATGGCCTTTTGTGAAGTGTACTGAATGTCATACTCTGTCAAGACCATTTGCCACCGTGCAACTCTGCCTGTCAATGCTGGTTTCTCGAAAATGTACTTGATAGGATCCATTTTTGAAATCAACAAGGTTGTGTGCCTAACCATATATTGCCTCAATCGCTTAGCGGCCCATGCAAGCGCACAGCATGTCTTTTCAAGCATTGAGTATCGGGACTCACAATCATTGAACTTTTTGCTCAGGTAGTAAATAGCATGCTCCTTCCTACCTGTCTCGTCATGTTGACCGAGAACACAACCCATGGAACCTTCAAGCACTGTCAAATACATTATCAGCGGTCTCCCCTCAACTGGAGGCATTAGAATCGGAGGTTCCTGCAAGTATTCTTTTATCTTATCGAATGCCAATTGGCAATCGTCATTCCACCTGACCATTTGATCTTTCCTTAACAATTTAAATATTGGCTCACACGTGGCTGTTAGGTGAGATATGAACCTTGCAATGTAGTTCAATCTACCCAAGAAACCACGAACCTCTTTTTCTGTTCTCGGTTCAGGCATTTCTTGTATTGCTTTCACCTTGGCAGGATCAACCTCGATTCCTCTTTCGCTCACAATGAAACCTAGTAACTTTCCAGAACGCACCCCAAACGTGCACTTGTTTGGATTTAATCTCAGACGAAACTTTCTCAACCTTTCAAACAGCTTTTTCAGGTTAATCAGATGTTCCTCTTCTGTTCTCGACTTGGCAATCATATCATCTACATAACATTCGATCTCCTTATGAATCAAGTCATGAAACAATGTCACCATCGCCCGCTGGTACGTTGCCCCTGCGTTTTTCAACCCAAAAGGCATTACTTTATAACAATATGTACCCCACGGAGTAATGAACGTGGTCTTCTCCATATCTTCAGGTGCCATCTTGATCTGGTTGTACCCGGAGAAACTGTCCATAAATGAGAACACTGAAAACTGAGCTGTATTATCGACCAGCACATCAATATGAGGTAGTGGAAAATCATCTTTCGGGCTAGCTTTATTAAGATCTCGATAATCCACACACATTCTCACTTTTCCATCTTTCTTCGGTACTGGCACGATGTTGGCTACCCATGGAGGATACTTTGTCACGGCAAGAAAACCAGCATCCCACTGCTTCTGGACTTCCTCCTTAATCTTTAAAGCCATGTCGGGGTGAGTCCGACGAAGTTTCTGCTTGACTGGCGGACATTCTTCTCTTAATGGCAGCCTGTGCACGACAATATCCGTATCCAACCCCGGCATGTCTTGATACGACCAGGCGAAGATGTCAACATACTCGCGCAACATTTCCGTCAAAGTTTGCTTCACATCTGCTTGCAAGCTGGCACCAATCCTGATCTCTTTCTTGGCGTCCTTGGTACCAATATTGATGATTTCTACAGTCTCCTGATGAGGCTGGATGACCCTTTCCTCTTTTTTCAACAATCTGGCCAGTTCTTCAGGGAGTTCACAATCTTTCTCATCCCCTTCTTCGGCTTGATAAATCGGATTGTCAAAGTCATACATAGTCATATCAAAATCGTTATCAGTAGTATCCGGAGGATCAAGTCTGCATGAACGGGTTCATGCCTTATTTTAGAATTTTATTTTTAAGCAAAACAAAAGAAAATGAAACATTGCCATTTTATTTTTGTGCAAAAATAAAAACTGAAAGACAGAGAACAAAATTTGATTGCAAAACGTCCTTTATTAATGATTAAACATTGCAAATGAAACCATGGTGGCCCTACAAATGAATCTATACGCCTTGGGCAGAGCGCAAGATTTTGACATGCATTATGGTTAGAAAAAAACAAAGAAAAATTACTCTGTCTGAAGAGTAACCCGGATGACTTCTTCAACAAACCAGTTCTGCACTTGTTGTCCCGGAGCATGAGGGCGTACCCAGTTGTCCAGGTCACAATTACTGTCAACACTATCCTCTGTGGCTGCACAAGACTGGTCCGTGTAGATAATTCCCCCACTATTGAAAGTAATGGGTCCCCTGCTCCTCGCATCTGAAGTTGTAGAGGGATGATAACCAATACCAAATTTGTCTTCCTTCATTGGGGTCTCTATCAACCTGCCCCAACCTTGGGCGTTGCCTGCCCTGACGACTTCGACAGCTTGTTTGTAAGATGAAATGGAGGTACCAGCCCCAATTGGTACAGAAGAAGACTCAGGTGCATCGTCAATATTGACTGCTTCAAATGATTGGCACAACATCTCATGAATTTCCCCATCCATTTCAATGTACTTGAACGTGGACAAGTGACTCACAAAGATGTCTTCTTCCCCACACACCGTCACAACCTGCCCTTCAAACTCATACTTTAGCTTTTGATGTAGAGTAGAAGTAACAGCCCCGGCTCCGTGAATCCAAGGGCGCCCCAATAGGCAGCTATATGCAGGTTGTATGTCCATTACATGGAACGTGGATTTGAATACCTGTGGTCCAATTTGTACGGGCAATTCTACCTCACCAAACACAGATCGTCTAGTTCCATCGAATGCTCTGACCACCAATTCACTAGGCCTTAAGATCAAACCATCAACTTCCAGCTTCATTAATGCCTTCTTGGGCAAGACATTGAGTGATGAACCAGTGTCTACCAGTACATGAGATAACACTGCGCCCTTACACTCCATCGTGATATGCAAAGCCTTATTATGGTTTCTTCCTTCAACAGTCAGATCTCTACTTGTAAAGCCCAAGCCATGGCTAACATTAACATTGGAGATTACGCCCTCGAGCTGATTAACAGTAATTTCGTGTGGCACGTATGCACTCTTTAATACTTTCAACAACGCCTGCCGATGCGCATCAGAGCACATCAATAGTGACAAGATTGAAATCTTTGAAGGGGTCTGATTCAGTTGGTCCACAATCTTATAATCGCTTTTCTTGATTATCTTCATGAATTCTTCCATCTCCTTATCAAAAGTAATCTTTGTCTCTGCTTCAGGTGTAGGCGCATTTTCAACCACCTGTTTACCCTTAGCCTTTGCTGCAGCTTCTGCCTCTTTATCACTTCTCAAGGTTTGGGGAGCGAACAACCTTCCGCTTCTTGTAAATCCACTTACACCTCCTACATTATCAATATTTGGGCTAACTAACGACTCAAATTCCTGCTTTTTACCTTCGCAATACACATCTGCCCCATAGTGCCATGGGATAGCCTTCGTAGATGTGAATGGAATTGGTCCTGGTACCGTGATAGTGACAGGACGGGGCCTTTCTTGCGCAACGCTCGCCACGGGAACTGCATTGACCGGCATTTGAATCTCAGCGGGAGTATAATAGATGGTCATGGTTGATACCTCATCAGTGTCTTTCACGACTCTGTCGAACTGTAGACATCCTTCATCGATCAGATTCTGTAAACCCATCTTCAACTTATCACAGCCGTTCTCCTGATTCATACACTCAGAGCAATCTTGATTACAGCCCGGGAACACCTGTCCCTTCAATAAACGATCTTTTACCAACAACAAAGAAGTTCTCACCTGATGTATGTCTACCACCAAATTCAATCTCCTCCCATCTTCAATAGCATATACATTGGCTGCACTATGATCAGGCATGGGATGCTGAGTAATATTAGGAGCGGGAGAGGAATTGATGGCTTTAGCATCAATCAAATCTTGTACTTTATGATGGAAAGCCCAGCATTTTTCAATGGAGTGCCCCTGAGCACCTGAGTGGAACTCACAACGAGCATTAGCATCGAAGTTAGGTGGCAGGTTTCCAGCAACCAGAGCTTTCATAGTACGGAGTTCTACCAACTTTAACTCGAGTAACCGGGGCAACAGCGCGGCATAAGTCATAGGGAGAGGATCCATCTTACGATCCCTCTGCCTAGACCTTTGCTGGAAAAAAGGTTGTTGCTGTTGAACTTGTTGTTGGGGTTGTTGTTTCTGAACAGACGGTGTGGGGATTGTTACAGCATCTACCTGATAATAAGCTTGAGAACGCCCTCTGCCTCGTCCTCTAAACACAGCATTCGTATCACCTTCTCTTCTTTTCTGGTTACTAGCAAACGGTTTCTTCGTCCCCGAAGAGCCAGCCCCACTCACATCCTGGATCTTTCCAAGCTTTAACAGACTTTCTATTCTTTCTCCCGCAATCACAATATCAGCAAATCCAGTTGATGGACAAGCAGCTAATCTATCAAGATAGGCCCCTTGCAAGGTGCTCATGAACATATCTGCCATTTCTCTGTCTGACAAGGGAGGTTGAACCTGGGCAGCCATTTCCCTCCACCTCTGTGCATATTCTTTGAAACTCTCCTTGGCATTTTGTGACAACCCCTGCAATTGAGTGCGGTTGGGCGCCATGTCAATATTATACTGGTATTGCTTCAGGAACGCTTCTGCCAGATCTTTCCAATTCTTCACAGCAGCTCTATTCAACTTCATATACCAGTTCAAGGACGCCCCAGCCAGACTGTCCTGAAAATAGTGCATCCATAGCTTCTCGTCATCCGTATGGGCTGAAATCTTCCCAAAGTAAGCTTGAAGATGCGTTTGGGGACACGCATTGCCGTGATACTTATCAAAAGTGGGAGGCTTGAATTTAGGGGGAATTCTGACTCCTGAGACCAGCCCCAAGCTGGTAACATCAATACCCATAGAGTTCTTGCATTCTATGGCCCTGATCTTTTCTGCTAACTCATCATACCTTCGATCACCTTGATTACCCACATCAGCATCCAGCAGAGTAAATTGGTCTTCCAGAGTATCTTCAAGAGTAACACCAGCATGCCTACCATTTCCATTACCCCGATTGTTACCACCAGGAGGAGGGTTGCCACCGGGAGGAGGGATGCCATGTCCCTGTGAATTGTCATGCTGATCACCTTCGGGCCCATTGTCTGGACGCTCGACCAGAAGCCTCAATCTCTCCTGATTTTGCACCATGCCAGTCATGAGGGTCATAAACTGGTCCATACGCGCCCTCATTTCGGCCAAATCACTTTGCACTTGATCCATGATTCTTACTTGATTTCTTCGCGTCGAATATCGGTGAATATGATTCTCCGCTATACTGCCTGAAACCAAATAAAGGTTAGAGACCCTGCAACGAGTACCTGAAAAGCAAGTAACAAAAATGCAAAATGATATGCAATGCCATGCAGTGCCATGTTTGTCATTTCCTAGGTGCTTTTATACCCTGATTCCAATCCAAACCACAGAAATCTGAAGACCAGAAATCGTGATATAAAGAGACGTATCGTGGTCATGTGCTTGTGTGCGGCTATCTGATAAGAAATAATTCTGAATAAACTGCTCATACTCATTCAACAAAGTATTCAAGTACACTTAAGAAAGCAAATGCAATACAAGGGAAAAATGGATCCATCAACAAGCCTGATGGTAACCATTAACAACAAAATACAGGGAAAAGAACATCAGTCTGACAATTCCACATCCTTCAGCTTATCACTTGAATACTTGACTTCCTAAAAAAGTATACGGGTACGCTGGTGATTCGGCTTTTCAATCATTTCTTTGATCAAGACATCCCTTTTCTCAAGAGCTTCAGTTAAAGAACCCATATGCAGCATAAGAGCTTCGTCATCATGCACTCCTTTGTGTCTCTTTATGCCAGCTTGCGTCTTGAGTATCTCTCTTTCTATCATGGCTTCTTCAAGCTCTTTCTTGGCATTCTTCAGCTGTCTTCTAGCTTCTTCTAACTGTTCTTGACTTTTACCGAGACTTTCCCGATACTTTCTCCTCTGCTCATGTGCCTTTTTAAGCTCCTCGTCTTTAGTCTTCGACTGATCCTTTAACTCGGCATTTTCAATTCTGACTTCATCCCAAGCTTGACGAAGTTGAGCTAATGAATCCTTGCTTCGGGCTAAAGCCTGTTTTGTAATCTTGTGAGCCTGACTAGTGTCATCTGCTCCCAAAGTAAGTTTCCGAAAGTACCGAGCTCTGTCATCAAAATCTTCCTCTTTGTCAGCCAAGGTTTTTTCAGCTTTCAAGGCTCTCTTTTCCAACTCTTTGTTGTCAGCTAGAGCTTTCTGAAGACATCTGCTCATTCCAGAATTTTCTATCTGCAGCTCTCTGACCATTTTCTTCCACTTCTCACATTCCTCAATAGCCACCATGGTGGGTTGTTCTGGCTGTACTGAACATAAAAGAGGTCCCCTTGAAAAGGGTAAAAGCAATTCCTTTACTTTCGTCTCAATCCACCTGTCATATTCAGGATAAGACCTACAATCTCCTTTCCCGAAAACTGCTTTTCCAATTTTGTGCTTATCTTTCCAAGCATTCACTACTTCTACCACCTTCGCATCTTTAGTTCCTGTAAAGAATAAAGATTCTTCCACATCTTGCTCTGTAGGAGGATTCTTGGAAGCATACCCAAACTGTCGGATGGCCAAAACTGGATTATAATTGATCCCTCCTTTTCTGCCAATCAAAGGTACATTTGGAAAATTTCCGCATCTTGCGACAAGCTCTATTCTCAGCAACCGGTGGTCAAACCATACAATGTTATCAGCCGTTAAACCCATCAATCGTTTAGACCATTTTGCCACATCTTTGGTTTCCACAAAGGCACCTGTCTGAGGCAAATGTTTGAAAAACCAATGACTCAGCAGTGGAGTACAACAACTAACAGATCCTCCCCTCCTTTTCTCATTCTTATAGTGCACGGAATGATAAAAATCTCCTAACAAAGTAGGGACTGGATTTTTAAGAACGAAAACTCTTGTCGCTTGCATATCCACAAAGTCTTGCTGATTGGGAAAGAGAACTAGGCCGTATATGCAGAGAGCCAGAATGGAATTGTAAACCGTCCAATTTTTAGCACTAGCAGCCTCTTGGGCTTGTCCAGACAGAAATTCTAAATGAAATCCGCTAACTCCATTTTTACTGCTCACACCACTCTTTACCACTGCCTGATCCATTTGTAACGCGGCAGCAATTTCTTTTACGCTAGGGGAACTACCAGAGAAGAATGGTATTGCCGACGTGATCGGAATTCCCAAAATAAATGAGAATTCTTCCAGTGTTGGCATCAAAATGTAATCTGAAAAAAGAAAGCACCTCAACGAAGGCTCGTAGAACTGCAGCAGAGTGTGCAAAGCATCATGTTCATACTTGGTGATTGTACAGACCATCCCAACCAAATTCCCGTAGCTCTTCTGAAACCTATCAAGAATACTCGGACCAGCCATATCTATAACTTTGAGCAATGAATCCAAAACAGGATCTGGAAACTTGTAAGACACATTGTTCTTTCTCTCGGCAACGATCTCTGTTGAACCCATGGATTGGAATCAGAAATGTATTATGCACCTGAAAATGACAAACATAACTGTTATGATATGATAATGCAATGCAAAAGGGCATGTGATCGGGTAATCAAGTGTCGGTGTCTGTATTGAACTGTGTGCACTGTGTCTCTGTACTGAATCTGGCAATATCTGAGATGAACACTTAAATCACTGTCATAGGATACAATGTCTGAAATCATCATAGAATCACAAGTAAGGTAGGTAGGAGGCTGGGTTTCCTGCAAACCTGTAAACATCCCGCCCATACTCACATGTGGTTCTTAGAAAATAAGGCTTGTCAGCTTCGGAGGTTTGAGAAGCCATAGCACATTCAGCCCGTAGGATACAATGCTATGCCAATCAAAGAGGTCGTCCACTGACTCCCCTTAGAAAATAAAAGTCATCCTATGCAAGTTCCAAAGTGGGCCCTCGGGTGCGAATGGGTTTGCCACAGAATGTGGTCTGCCATTGTCACCGCTAAAGAGGGATGTTTCCACTAAGGTCCTCATGATCGGTCACTAGAGTCGACAGCTCTCTAGATCTACATCCTGGAATACGCAAGATGCGCATGCCACGACGTGTCCCAAGATAGCCTCGTCTAGCTGTGAATTTCGTGAACACCCAACGCACTCCAAACGGCACGTAGGTCCCACTACTCTCCACTCTAATTCTAAGTGTATCCTCAAGCCTGTGTAATGGGCTTATCTCTCAGAAATCCCATCCCGCCAAACAGAAAACAGCACAGTCCAGCATAGCATGATATATCATATGGAATAAAATGGTAAAATGCAGTAAATGCAGTAATATACAGTAATATACAGTAAATAACTATACAGTAAAATGGTAAATACAGCACAACAATAAACACCCAATGCAAGAAACACAGACAAGCGTTAGGATTGACTCGCTTAGGATGGACCAGCAATAGGTCAACCAGGTCCCCAGCAGAGTCGCCAGCTGTCACTCCCGGGATTTTCATCCAAGTACAAACGCGAAAGTGGCACCGAACAGAGTCGCCAGCAATGTGTATTTATCCCACGAGAGGGAAAGGAAACACCGCATAAACCTGAAAGAAAGGAAAAGCATGGTCTCGCGACCAAGAGAACTGGGTTCGGGAGTCGGTTACGCGAGAGGAAGGTATTAGCACCCCCTCGCGTCCATCGTACCCGATGGGATCCACGCTTGCTTGTCTCGATCAAAGGGTGATAGAAAAGAATACTGGAAAAGGAACGAAAAGAGAACTGGAAAAGGAACGAGAAACAAATGTAGGGAAAATAAAAGAAGTGCTCGAATGGGCCCTACCCCACTGCCTACGTATCTCATCGGGAACATGAGAATCAGAGCGACGTAGTTCCCCTCACTAGGGAAAGTTGTTTGTGTATTTTAGAGAACGGCTTACGTTCTGGCTCAGGTGTTGAAGGCTCGCTGGTCCGAGTGCGTTACCATCTTGCAAGAGAACGAGTAGAAGCGCGTTCGTACGCTAAGAGTGAATGAGGTGAGAAAAGAATTCCCGAAGGAAAGACGTAATTGTTGGTTTTTGTCTTTTAAGAGTTTTTTTTCATTTGTTTGCATATGATAGTGTATCTGAATCTTAGTCATTGGAATGTGTACATTCTCACATTCCAAGATGGAATGAGTAAGAAAGCACACTAAGGGTGAAGAAGACCCCCACACTTAGTTCCAATTGTCAAGGTTCAAACACACTAGCATACTTGTGTTTATTAAGTGTTTTTGTTAATTAAGAAATGAAGAAGTGTTTTTATTTGTACCTCCAACAAGTATTGCATTTAAGTCCCTCATACAAGATCAAATGTTTAACACATTGACCCAAGATGGGCTATATGCTATACATTCTAAGATTATAAGAGAAGACCCCTTATAATCTTTTCTTTATATGAAAGGCCTAAATGCAATAAATGCCTACCTTTATTATATGTTTTGAATTTTCTTTGAGATGAGAAAAGAGACTCAAGAGAGAATAAAGGTAAAAATCTATATGGACTAAGACTCAATCCTAATTGATTAGTTAAGGGAGTGATCCTAAGGTTTGTGAGGTTTCAACCTAAAGTCTAAAGAAAGAATGAATTAAACAATTCACTTCTAAAGTAGAAGATGAATTGTAATTCACAAAGGGAAAGTGATGAGTTATTAAAAGAAAGCACACAAGTGCTTAACAAAATATAAAATGGAATTGTAAAAGAGAAAGGATAGAAGTTGAATGTGGATTCCTTATCCACACTCAATTGAAACTTACCAATGCCCCTACATGGTTAGTAAACATGTATAAGAAGTATAAGAAGTAAAAGAACATGTAGTGCATCATAAAACTCAAAAGAATTAAATGAGAAACCAAATCCTAGAGCCACAACCAGAATGTACATCATATGGAAACAAATGGTTATTATCATGCAAGTCCAAGTGGATAGGCAACAAACATCATCCATGGCATTAGAACATGCCACCATAAGAAAAAAGGGAGAATGAAAGATGAAAGGAAAAAGAAGAAATGCATAAATGGAACATGTAATCCATGGATCAGAAATGAAATGAAATGAAAAATGATTCACAAACCTCTCACAAGTATTCATGAAGCACATCAAGACATTTAAGAAATGATAGAAGAAGTAGAATTGAAATGGAAGTTCCCAACAAAGGAAAGTGCAAACACAACATGTTAAAGGTGCACAAGGTTCAAATGATAATCAACAAGCAAAGATGACATGTAATATGTATCAATGTCCTATAATGTCAAGAGTGTAGCTCACCAAATAGGCAAATGATCATGCAAGTATACACAAAAGAAAACATGTAAACATGCACAAAAGATTACAATGATATGACATGTTATAATGCTTTAAATGAAATGCATCAAACAAAAATCAAATAGCCTCATGAAAATTATGAAAACATGGTATTGAAGTTCACTAATCAGAGATGAATCACATATCAAAGCAGCATGCAAGGAACCAAGGCAAAATGATGTCAAACAATGCACTTAGGTCACATAGACATATCATACAAAGTAGCACAAAAGTGAACACCAAACATGCCATAAAATGACCTAAAAAATCAAATAAAAATCACTTAACATACCTCAAGATGCTAATGACTCAATACAAAAAGAAGAGCATCAAAACAATTTTTAATGATCAAGAACAAAATTAAACAAGATCATGTATCACCTTAAGAATGCACACCAAAGAAATTCAAAGAAAATTATGGAGCAGGGGTAAAAAGGTTATAAAATCAGAAAATAAAATCACCAAAATTTTCTAAATGTTTTAATGATACTCATGAATTTTTGTGGAATTTTATGATACTATTTAGTATTTTTAAAAATAAAAAAACAAACGTGTAGAAAAATGGAAAAATAAATGCAATGCAAAAATGAATGGGGGTGCATGCCTAGTAAAAATGAGTTCAAAAATCATTGGGCCTTTAGAAATGGAGGTGTGGATAGCAAAATAGTCTAGGTCCATTAAGCGCGCAGTACACATTAATAACCATGCACTTCAGTCAAACCAAGTCAACACAATAACAACCATCGGATTGAGTCAGGTCAACAAACAGGTCAAAGTAAGCAAGATCAAGGCGCACATGTGAGGGAACACATTAACTAGCACGCACTGCACCACACTATGTTTAAGTGAAATCAGAAATACTGCACGTGAGGTGCATGTGTGTTTTAATGCGCTGGCAGTTCCTCCACCCTTGGATTACACAAATCAGACGACTGACATTAAAACTGAACATAAAACCCTAAAATGAGATCACCGGCCGGAGAGGGACCTCCGGTCATCCTCTCCGGCGATAACCACCACCTGCAACTTTCACATCACCACAGAAATGCACAATATTCATACCAAAATGAAGCTGAAGTTGATCAGGTCATGAATACACACTTATTTTTCACATAGCAATCACACACATAGAGAAACGAAGAGATGAAATCATGCCCTAACTTTTCAAACTATGCCTTTAGAAGGCCTATCAACTAGCCGGAGTAAGCAGAGCTTCTATCAAGCTTATATTAACAAAAACAAGTCAAAATTAAGGGGAATCGAATGGAAAAAGGTTGAGTGATAAAACCTGAAAGTATGGAGAAATTGGAGATGCTGAGAAAACCAGAGATTCTTGCTTCCTTTTTGAGCTTCACTTGGCCAAATAAAGGCTTTCAAACTCTGAAGAGTGATAATGGAGATGGATTTGCAGTGTGCTTACTTCAACAATCCAAAGCTGCTTCAAGTTCAGAGATGATTGAAGATGAAACTTGAAGGTGGAATTAGAAGAGAATGATGAACTCGTGCAATTGAGAGATTTGATGAAAAAGAGTGGGAGAATCAGAGAGAAAATTAGAGAGTATTTGGCAGTGAAATGAGAAGAATGAAGCTCCCTGAGATTTGTGAGTTAGATTTTCTTTTATAGCGTGAGCTAACTAAGGTTTAATGAGTTGAGTTAGATGAGTCACAGTGGTTAGACTGAGTGCACCCTAACTAACTGAGTCAAGTTAGTTAGGGGCGAGTTATTGAGGCTGAGTTATGGTGATGGCGGTTCACAATGTGTTATGGTGAGGTTCAATTGAATAAAGCAAGCTCACATCTGCTGCTGCCACAGAAACTTGTTCAACAAGCTTTCCCTTTCCATTTCCATGTATAGTGAGGCACGTGAGGTGTTGTTCATGAAAAGTGTTTGGTTAAATGAAGCAAAGGTTGGAGAGTGAGCAATACATGAGCAAGCTGGTACAATAACAACAACCTTTATTTCTTTTTCTGGTTTTATGTGACAGTTTGGAACCAATGCAACAGTGATTGTTTGAAGATGATTTTCTCTCTTGTTAGTGAATGATTTAATGAGGCATTGAGGGCATTGGAAAGATGGTGCACCAGAGAACAACATTGGTGTGAGAATTGTATTGAATTGAGGCCTCAAACACACCTAAAAATAGCTATGAACATAATGGCTCAAAACTGGTTGGTGAGCGTGGCAAGAGGTTGGCTGGCAAGGCAACTTGGCACACGAAATTTCAGCACATTCAACCTAACTTGAGACCAAAATTTATCCCTCATAAATTGATCAAATGGAATTTTGTCCAACATGAATATTGAAAATGACATTGCAATGAACAACTTTCATGTTGAAAACTTTTCCATTTGAGGCCTTTAATTATGAGAAAAATGAGTGGACATTTGGCTCACCAACTGTTTGAGAAAATGACTGCGCGCGTGCCCTGAAAATCTTGGTCATGACCTAGTTTTGGACCTACTTTGCTCAAACTTTGATCAATCATATCTCACTCAATTTTTATCCAATGGAGATGTTCCACATATGGATGCGAAGCTTAAAACAAGATCTTTTGTTGTGGCCGAGTGGAATTTTCATTTGGTGCTTCAATTTTAAATGGCCTTGGTTCAAACTCTGATGCAAAATGGCCAAAACTTGCTATTTTTAGTAACCCTTCCTCTTCCAAAAATGGCAACTTTCCACCTCTTGATTTTTTCATGATTCCTTTGGAGTTTCTTGACCAAATTTTGTACATTGGACATATGTAACATGAATTTCATGATTTTGGGCTCAAAAAGTCAAGAGTTGACTTTTTCCTCTGATTATTTGACTTGGCCCCAAATTTCCTGATTTTTGATCTTTCTTCCAATTGAACCACCTCCAAAACCAATTGAGGGGCAATTCTCCATACACATACACTTAAGAACATGTAGAATACCATGACATCAAGTTTTGTCCAAAAAATCAAAGATTCCCTGATTTAATGGGAAACCCTAGTTTTGGTGCCCACCTCCTAGGAGAAAAATGTGCAGTCTTCAATTTCAAATTCCTCAGAGTATGTTGTGTACCTTCTTAAAGGATGATGATATATGCCATTTGAGGATGATTTTGGATCAATGAGCTATCTCTTTTGAGGGTTTTTCTTCAGTTTTTGAACCTCTTGCATAGTGAAAGATGTAGTGCTTCAATCTCCCATTGAATCTCTCATTCTTGAGGTTATGGATGTTCCATTGAGATAGTATGAGACATGAAAGGCTTCTTGGCTTGCCTTGAGGAAACTTGATTGACCTTTTTGTGCTTTGAATGATCCCTTGATTGTCCACCTTCCACCCGATCACATGCCTTGATGGTAAGAGGAATGCTATGCTTCATTTTTCTATGTTAAATGCAATGCAATGCTAATGAGATGGATATGATATGATAAATGATAATGCCATGCTATGATGACAAAGAGGGAGAGCAAATTTTGGGGTATTACAATGGGTAAGTGTTTATCCGCTTTCATTTACCGCTTTCATATGTATATAACTGTATTGTGGGGCTGTTTCACTGTAAGTCTTCTTTCACAAACTTTTATATACTTGTCACATATCAACTGTGTAATACTAGTATAGTTATTTAGAGTTTTCCCCGACAACTACGTCTAGCACTAGGTAAAGCCCTGTTGGCCACTCTTAAATACAAAAAAAACTAGATCCCCATAGGATTTCCAGATATAGTCTTCCCTCCTCTTGGGGTTAAACAATATGGAGACGTGAAAGGCAGCATTCTCGGTGAACCCTTTCTCAGACTGTCACCCTTAGACATTGTCAAAGAAACTCTAACTCCCAAGAGATGATCTTTTCTCCGTGAATGGCATCTCTTGAGTTTCTTCCAAATTCTCGGACTTTCCTGGCTTGATCTATTCTCGGTGAATAGCATGTCTTGAACTTATCGGGGTTTGGGGACCCACAGGCTTCCTAAAAGCATCCCTGCCTCCTCTTGGGCATGGTACAAGGACCCTTCGGCTTCTTAGAAGTTCTCATGCCTTCTCTTGGGCTTCATACAAGGACCCCGACGACCTCTTAAAGGTATAGGACAAAACTTAGTCATCCTTTGCTAGAGCAGTCTTTCCAGCGTAAAAAAACTCCAGCCGTTGTAGGGTTGATACTCATCCCTTAATGCCCGTGCCTCCTCTTGGGCATTGTACAAAAGATAAAACTCTAGACTTGGACAGTCTAAGACCCTTGAGTCTCAAAGACATTCTCAAGTTCCCTTTCAAACATAGGTAGAAACTCGCTTTCTCTTATGAGAGTTCCCCATACTTGGACCCGCCTCCGGATCTCCTGAATCCACGGTGGTAAGACAACCTCCTCTTGGGCTTTGTACAATGATTCTCCCCAGTGGAGCTAACCTTTTCAGACTCTCTTGTTGAGTCACCCACTTTTAGCCTCCATCTCGGGCTTCGCACGAGATAGAAAATCACTTTCTTGTTGAGTATAAAAGACTCTCTTGTTGAGTCAACCAACTTTTAGCCTCCATCTTGGGTTTTGTACAAGACATAGAAAATCACTCTCTTGTTGAGTATAAAAGACTATCTTGTTGAATCGACCACTATTAGCCTCCGTCTTGGGCTTTGTACAAGACATATAAAACACTCTCTTGTTGAGTATAAAAGACTCTCTTGTTGAGTCAATCACTTTTAGCCTCCGTCTTGGGCTTCATACAAGACATATATAAAACACTCTCTTGTTGAGTATAAAAGACTCTCATGTTGGGTCAATTAGCTTTCAGACTCTCTTGTTGAGTCAATTTCCTTTTAGCCTCTATCTCGGGCTGTCGTACCTCGAAAAATATGATCCTCGCGATGGATGCGGAAAAAGCTGTTCGAAACAGAGTCGCCACCGAACTTTATTCATTCCAAGGGAGGAATAGGGAAATATCGATAAAACCTTTAAAGGATAAGAAAATGGTCATCGCAACCAAATTCGGGTTCGGGAGTCGGTTACATAAGAGGGAAGTATTAGCAACCTCTACGTCCGTTGTACTCAACAGGAACCTCTTGATTCGATTCGGGAGAAATGTTAGCTTGGTTTGTTTGTTTTCATCTTAGGTAATATTGCTTTCTAAGGGGGGAAATGGGTGGTTTTTTATTAGGGTGCTCGGCAAGGATTAGAACCCTTGTGCCTACGTATTCCCTCGTGCAATGGGAAATTCAGAGCATTCGTAGTTCGTGGGACTACGGTTGGTTGGTGTTTTTTAAACGAACGAGTGTTTAATTCGCATTCTAACTGCTAAACGTTGGCTTGTCTGCTCGCCAAGGGAGGCTGAAGCACTAGTTAATATGCGTGGAAGAATGGATTAAACAATGTTCTTTTTGTGAAAAATGTTGTTTGAATTGGATTAAGTATATTAGAGATTTGATTGAGAAAAAAGGTTTGATTTGGACAAGTTTTAGGCGAACGAGGGTTTAGGTTGCATTCTAACTGCTAAACATTGGCTTGTCTGCTCGCTATGGGAGGCTGAAGCACGAGTTTATATGCGCGAAAGAATGACTTAAACAATGTTCTTTGGGAAAGGTGTTTGAGTTGTGGATTAAGTGTATTAGGGTTTTGGTTGCGTGGGAAGTGTTTGGTTTGTTAAGTATTTTGAGGGAAGAATGACGACTATTCGATAAACGAGACGTCGGCCTCGCAACCAATTAATCGGGGCATGACTGAGATGCTAGATCTCAACGACACCTTTTTCATTCTATTAATTACGAAATCAGGTTTATTGGACAATGGGCTTCTTTGTCCATGTAATTAGGGCGAGTGTTTTAGGAACGAAAGACCGAAACAAACACAACCCAAAGCGTGCGCCTCAAGAGCGTTCATTCAAGGGCCCAAGAAGTGCTAGACCTCAAGAGTCCACTACTTTCGTAGTTTGATTAAGAAAAAGATTTGAATTTGATGTATTTTAGACGCGTTAATTGAATTAGGGTTTGAATAAGCTAATGATTGAGTGTCTTAAAAGGGTTGTAAGTTTTTAAGTCTTGAAATGGAAGACCGAAAAGAACACAACCCAAGGCATGCGCCCAAGAGCGATCGTTTCAAGACCCAAAGAGTGCTAGACTCTAAAAGCCCATTACTTCCAATAATTAATTATGTGAATGGTTTAAGAAGCTTGACTTAAATATTCTAGGAGAATATTTTAAGTATTAAAACGCTGATTATGATCTTAAGAAAGTGTTTTTAAAAGATGGAATGTTTTAATTGAATTGAATGTCTTAAGTATGAGAGTTTAAGTGAATTAAATGTTTTAGAATGAAAGACGGAACGATCACAACCCAATGCGTGCGCCCCAAGAGTGATCGCTCAAGGACCCAAGGAGTGTTAGACTCCAAAAGCCCACTACTTCCACTATTGATTAGAAAAAAGTTTAAATGTCTTAAGAAATATTTTGAGTTTTGTCTTTAAGGAAATAATTATGACTTAGTTTGATTTGAGAAAGATGTTTTTTTTTTAAAGTTAAGAAATTAATTGGATTAAGTCTTTTAGTTTGAGAACATGAGTTGTATTTTTTTTAAGGGTTAAATGTTTTGATTAAAATTGGAAGTTTTAAGTGTTTTAAAAAAATGATTAAAGTATGAATGAATATGACTTGTTTTAATTGAGTATTTTGATTAAGGTTTAACAAATTTTAGTGTATTTTTTAAGCGAAAGACGAGATGAACACAACTCGAGGCGTGCGCCTCAAGAGCATCCATCAAAGGACCCAAGGAGTGCTAGACCCCAAAAGCCCATTACTTTCGTTGTTAATTATATAAAAAAAATGAATTATCTTAAGAGATTAAGGCTTAATTAAGATTTGATTAAGTGAAAAAAAAGTTACTTTAAGTTTGTAGCATGAATTGCATTAAGGTATAAAAATCCATATGAATATATAATGATTATAGCATAAGATGGGGAAGATAATCAACATAGGTTAGTGATTAGTAACCTCACTCTAACGTTAGTCTTAAAGGAGAAATTCCTAAAAATAAATTCTAAGTTTTAGAATTAAAATAAAGCCCAAATAATTAATTAGATTAAATCAAAATTTTTAATAAAACTAATTATTAAAATTTGAGTGAATATGATTTTTTTAGGATTTAAGAGAAGGCTAAAAAATTAATTAAATTAAATTAAAATATTTAATAAAATTAATTATTAAAATTAATTAATATTAAATAAAATAATTTAATAAAATTAATAAAGTGAAAGAGATGGAAATTAATCAGAAAAGTATTTGTAGATTTCTAGAATTAAAAGCAAAATATGATTAATTAAATTAAAATTTATCATTTAATAAAATTAACCATAAATAGGTTAATTAATATTAAATAAATAATTTTAATCAAATTAACCAAAATGCTAATAATAACAAAATTAATTGACAATTTTAAGAAAATAAAATGTTTTTTTTAGAGTTATTTTTTATTAATTAAAATAAGGTTAGGATTTAAAAAAAACAAACAAAAGGAAAAAAAACAATGGGCCAGAAGAAGAGTAAACAGGGAGGGGCGAATAAGAAAAAAAAAGTTAGGCCCAAACGAACCAACCCAATTCAGATTGAGGGTTTATGGAATTTAGTCACTCTTTGTTGACTAAGGAAAAAAAATCAGGTACGTTGATCTGGGTAGAAGTTAAACCAGCCACTGATCAAACGGTTAGGAATATGCGTACGCATGATAAGGGAAAAGAGGGGAAGCAGGCAAACGAAAAGGGTGATCGGTGACACTTGTCACCGGTTGATTCCGCCACCACATTAAACCCTAGCCTTCAGCTGATAACAAAGAAAAAGGAAAGGAAATGGTTTCATTTTGTAAAATGTTTCTCTTTCTTCGTCCTAAAACTCACGCATCTCTCTATCTCTCTCAAAACAAATCAAACACCGGAAACCTAAAACCTCACCGTAGAAGACGGTGGCTGGCGGCGGCGCCGCCCCTCTTCACCGGCCAACCAACAAAATAAAACCCCAACCTTACCTATTTTACCCTCCCGAGTCCAAATCCAACATCAATTTAGGCTAGAAATTCGTAAAAAAACCAAAAATCAGGAACACAAAAAAAAAACCTAGATCTACCATAAATCCAGCAAACAGAGTAATTGGAAAGGGGTTCAAACCAACACAAGATGCTTAACTAAAAACCAGAACGTAACGTGAAAAAAGGAGTTGGAAAGTACCTAATCGAAGCAAGTCTGACGTATTTCCGGTGCGATTCAAGAAGGTGAGTCTTAGCTTCGTCTCTGTTCTCCTCTATTTACTCTTTTCCTTCGTTTCCTTTCTCTATGCTGCTGATTCTCTTAAACGTTGATTATGATCTTAAGAAAGTGTTTTTAAAAGATGGAATGTTTTAATTGAATTAAATGTCTTAAGTATGGGAGTTTAAGTGAATTAAATGTTTTAGAATGAAAGACGGAACGATCACAACCCAAGGCGTGCGCCCCAAGAGCGATCGCTCAAGGACCCAAGGAGTGATAGACTCCAAAAGCCCACTACTTCCACTATTGATTAGAAAAAAGTTTAAATGTCTTAAGAAATATTTTGAGTTTTGTCTTTAAGGAAATAATTATGACTTAGTTTGATTTGAGAAAGATGTTTTTTTTTTAAAGTTAAGAAATTAATTGGATTAAGTCTTTTAGTTTGAGAACATGAGTTGTATTTTTTTTAAGGGTTAAATGTTTTGATTAAAATTGGAAGTTTTAAGTGTTTTAAAAAAATGAATAAAGTATGAATGAATATGACTTGTTTTAATTGAGTATTTTGATTAAGGTTTAACAAATTTTAGTGTATTTTTTAAGCGAAAGACGAGATGAACACAACTCGAGGCGTGCGCCTCAAGAGCATCCATCCAAGGACCCAAGGAGTGCTAGACCCCAAAAGCCCATTACTTTCGTTGTTAATTATATAAAAAAAATGAATTATCTTAAGAGATTAAGGCTTAATTAAGATTTGATTAAGTGAAAAAAAAGTTACTTTAAGTTTGTAGCATGAATTGCATTAAGGTATAAAAATCCATATGAATATATAATGATTATAGCATAAGATGGGGAAGATAATCAACATAGGTTAGTGATTAGTAACCTCACTCTAACGTTAGTCTTAAAGGAGAAATTCCTAAAAATAAATTCTAAGTTTTGGAATTAAAATAAAGCCCAAATAATTAATTAGATTAAATCAAAATTTTTAATAAAACTAATTATTAAAATTTGAGTGAATATGATTTTTTTAGGATTTAAGAGAAGGCTAAAAAATTAATTAAATTAAATTAAAATATTTAATAAAATTAATTATTAAAATTAATTAATATTAAATAAAATAATTTAATAAAATTAATAAAGTGAAAGAGATGGAAATTAATCAGAAAAGTATTTGTAGATTTCTAGAATTAAAAGCAAAATATGATTAATTAAATTAAAATTTATCATTTAATAAAATTAACCATAAATAGGTTAATTAATATTAAATAAATAATTTTAATCAAATTAACCAAAATGCTAATAATAACAAAATTAATTGACAATTTTAAGAAAATAAAATGTTTTTTTTAGAGTTATTTTTTAATAATTAAAATAAGGTTAGGATTTAAAAAAAAACAAACAAAAGGAAAAAAAACAATGGGCCAGAAGAAGAGTAAACAAGGAGGGGCGAATAAGAAAAAAAAAGTTAGGCCCAAACGGACCAACCCAATTCAGATTGAGGGTTTATGGAATTTAGTCACTCTTTGTTGACTAAGGAAAAAAAATCAGGTACGTTGATTTGGGTAAAAGTTAAACCAGCCACAGATCAAACGGTTAGGAATATGTGTACGCATGATAAGGGAAAAGAGGGGAAGCAGGCAAACGAAAAGGGTGATCGGTGACACTTGTCACCGGTTGATTCCGCCACCACATTAAACCCTAGCCTTCAGCTGATAACAAAGAAAAAGGAAAGGAAATGGTTTCATTTTGTAAAATGTTTCTCTTTCTTCGTCCTAAAACTCACGCATCTCTCTATCTCTCTCAAAACAAATCAAACACCAGAAACCTAAAACCTCACCGTAGAAGACGGTGGCTGGCGGCGGCGCCGCCCCTCTTCACCGGCCAACCAACAAAATAAAACCCCAACCTTACCTATTTTACCCTCCCGAGTCCAAATCCAACATCAATTTAGGCTAGAAATTCGTAAAAAAACCAAAAATCAGGAACACCAAAAAAAACCCTAGATCTACCATAAATCCAGTAAATAGAGTAATTGGAAAGGGGTTCAAACCAACACAAGATGCTTAACTAAAAACCAGAACGCAACGTGAAAAAAGGAGTTGGAAAGTACCTAATTGAAGCAAGTCCGACGTATTTCCGGTGCGATTCAAGAAGGTGAGTCTTAACTTCGTCTCTGTTCTCCTCTCTTTACTCTTTTCCTTCGTTTCCTTTCTCTATGTTGCTGATTCTCTTCTTTTCGTGTCTTTGTAGGGAAAATGAAATGGGGCTGAGCTCAAATTAGCTCAGAGTTTCAATGTGAAACTCTGAGAAATTCCTTAATCAAGAGCTTTGGTGATGGGATTGGAATTTTTGCAGAATTTCAGGTATGCTTGTTTCAGGTGTTTTTCAGTGTTTTTTTTCAGGGTCCCTGGTAAATGAATAGGGTACACTATTTATAGGACTGGGAAATTTGTTGTGATATGTGTGAATTTTTCAGAATCATGTGAGGTTGTTAGGGTTTTAGGGTGAGGTGTGTATTTTGTGAGTATCAATCCGTTACAAATTGTGTGCAAACCCTGATTTGCTGGGATCCTCAGAGAGTGGATTCGTGTGGGGTACTCAAGAAAATGACTCACTCCTTTTATCCTTTTGCCTATAGTGATCATACTTCTAGAATACAATTTTGGCTCAAATTTTCACTATGTAAATTTTGCTTTTCACTGCTGTAAAGTTGTCATTTTTGAATTTTGTTTTACTGCTTTTGGCCTTGTGTGGTCCCCTGTGGATAAATTTTCAGTAATTTTACTGTGTAGTGATTTTTTTGGTGATGTGGCCGTTGTTGACTTTTGAAAACTTCTGAGAAATGTTTTGACTTCTTTTATGAACCATTGCAGGGTATAAAACCAAATCTATTTGAATGAAACCTCATTTTTCTTGTGAAACGAAGTCTGCCTCATTTTTTTACAAATACCAATCTTCTCTTCATAGCAGGTATATAGTTCTTATCTCAATGGTTTACTCCCAATGGTTTTGTACTGCATAGTGTCTTATTAAGCATTGATATGGTCCTTCTATTTTGCTTCCTATGTTGTGGTTATGTTTTTTATCTTTCATTTGTCTTGAAATGGTACAGGGTGAGTACTTGAGCTTCATGGTGATATTTTGCACATAAAGAGCATACTGGTAACTTCTTGTTTAGAATTTTGGTGTCCTTGCTTTTGATAGGAGGATTTTGGAATTAATTTGCTCTAAATCTATTATTTTTGTTTCCTTCTGTATGTATCCATTTTGGCATGAGGAGCTTGGAGCTTTTTGTTTGATGGGGACAATAAGCCATGGCATATGGATGAAGTAATTGGCATCCAATCTTGAAGGTGACGATACTTGGTGGCCTAAAGTTGAAAGACAGCTTGGCATAGTCACAGATAGGGTGAGGGTTCAAGTCTTATTCTTGTACTTTGGAATTGTTTCCTTTGAATTGAACTTAATCTTACATCATGTACTGATTTGTGATATTTGTGGACTGCCTTTTAGGCTTCAATTTTCTCATGGCAGCTTTTGATACATGTTTAAAATGCTCTCCAATTGGTGCTTTGGGTGCTATTTACTTTAATAATGTATTAACCATTTCCTTATTTGTTCTTCATGTGTTAGGACTTTGTTTTTTCTACATTATTTCTAATGGCATATTCATCTTTATTTCATGTATTTTTGGTGCAACATGCTTGGCACAATATGTGAATTTGATGGAAGCTTGGAGGAGGGGATTGACCTAAGGACAATTTGGAGAACTTGACAAAAGGTTCACGACTTTGGTTTGAAGACATCTAGGCAATGCTTTTGGCTTAATGTTGAAGACTTAGTGGAATTTAGGTGCCCGTTTTGTGATAAAATTTGTATGTGTTTGTAACCTGTACTGTCATAGCTTGTACTGAAGTTTAATTTTTGTAAGGTGAAATGAACTTTGGAGTAGTCTCTTATTACCATTCTAAGCATTAGGTCCCTAACTTGGCATGTATGAGTAATTGTTTTTTGAATTCAAGTTTGTGTACTTCACCGTCTTTGACTGATAATCCTCTGCCTTGTATTTTAAGAATAATTTGTATATGATCCTAGCAGCAAGCATTTTTCTCATGGCTTGTATTTTCAAACAAGGTATGTGATGTTGTCTTTAGACATGGCCACATGGTTTAAGTCACGCTTGGAAATTAATTCAGCCTTTACTGCTCAATTTGGCCTATATACTCTTATCATAATCACTCAATCAAGGATTTAAGATAAAAGGGATTGGATCATTACTTACAATAAAGACTCACATCTTACCATAACTTAAGTGGACATTTATTTAATCATATCCTCATGTCAAAGTAAAAATAGTTCTCATGCCTTGAAAGAAATCCAAACGTTGCAGTAAGGTTTGAGTATAATCCTGAAGATTGCTTGAAACAAAGCGATTTAGCTAGCAATGACATCATAGCTTTAGTACCAACTTGCAATAAATTAAATCATGGCTTATGGGCCCATTGAACCTGGCTTCAAACAACTTTGATTTTAACTTGGGATTTACACAAATTCAAACATAGTTTGAGACACTTTGCCAATTTTGACCATGACTTCCAATTGCATTTTGAAACATACTCCAATTTTGCAAAAATAACTCTGACATGGTTGCAAAATATTCGACAGACACGACTAAAGATAATTCCTACTTGAACACCACCCAAACTTGCACATGAATTTTGGTCATACCTTGATTATGCCAGGAGCCTCTTGAGACATGACATGTTCTCGAGTTACAATCGCTCATTTAACCTTGAAAACTAGTCCAAACTTGGATTAAAAGCAAACATGACCTAAAGATGAATCATCTTTTCCTTGAATCGAGGATGGCTTTTTCTTAACTTGTTTTAACCATACATCCTCAGTGTCGCACTTGGAATATGGTTAAAAATCTTCTTGATTATAGCTTGAAATTAGTTTGAAACCAATTGATCATGTCTTGACTAGTTTACCATGAGAATTAGGACACATCTTTTCTTTTATCTCTACTTGGATTCAACACACTTGCAGGGGCCTCTAATTACACAGAATACAAACCAGAACTCCATAACCTAAACTTTAGAGGATTATGACCAAAAACCATATGATGATCTTGAGAAAAGTCCATGAAGCAGCCACATGATTGGCATAAGAAAAATGAGAGAGTAGGACAAATTTGGGGTATGACAGATGCCCCTATCTAATTGTCTTGGACCCGAGGGAATGAACTTTTGCATGGCATTCATTTTTAGGGTAGAAGTCAATTAGATATAAGAAGACCCCAAAATTTGTCTGACAAAAGATAAAGTGTTGTAGAGTAAGAGCTGACAGAATGAGGTAGCGGGGTTCAAACTGAACGAAATAACCTGAGGTCCTTTGGGGTAACCGAAGTAGTCCCTTATCCATATAAGGTTCTCGATGATACCAAATTAATATTTTGAATGCAGAGGATTCTCTGGGTGGTCGAAGCAGTCCCTTATCCATTAAGGTTCCTCGATGATACCAAAACAGTATCTCTGATGGCAGACGATTCTCTGGGTGGTCAAAGCAGTCCCTTATCCATTAAGGTTCCTCGATGCTACCAAAGCAGTATCTCTGATGGCAGACGATTCTCTGGGTCGTCGAAGCAGTCCCTTATCCATCAAGGTTCTTCGATGATACCAAAGTAGTATCTCTGATGGCAGATAATTCTCTGGGTCGTCGAAGCAGTTCCTTATCCATCAAGGTTCTTCGATGATACCAAAGCAGTATCTCTGAAGACAGACGATTCTCTGGGTCGTCGAAGCAGTCCCTTATCCATTAAGGTTCTTCGATGATACCAAAGCAGTATCTCTGTGGTAAATTTGCTGAGAAAAAGTTGAGCAAGATTCAGGTTGAAGGAAACGTGCGGTCTCTGCAGGGGAAAGCTCACAAGAATATTTCTAGTATATCCTCTGCTTGGGGAGTAATGACAACAGCTGTTGGGGATTATCATTATCAACTGCATGGTTGAAGAATGACTTACTGGGGAATCGAATTCCCTGAGCACGTGCGGGGTATCAACTCTTCTTTTAGAAGAATACTTCCGACTTTGATGGAAGACTGGCCAAGATGCTTGTGAACCGATCCTGGATCCTGTTATGCTATGTTGAGGATGGATATGCCATGCATTACATGATGCACTGAAACATATATTAAAATGCAACTGCTAGGGAATCTAATGCACGTATGAATGCACAAGATATGATAGTGCTTGATATGATTATGTAATGCTTACATGTTATGCACATGACGATGCAAATGATCGGGTGCGCTGGGGATAGGTTTCCTTGTCGTGGGTATCACCAGGGATTGGATTTTGAAATCGCCAAATGAAATTGGACTTTGGTTATTTTGTGTTTGCCAATAAATTGGACTTTCAGGTGTCATGAGGATGCCAACAAGGGTGGACTTTAGTGGTTGCCAATGAAAACTGGACTTTTGGAAGGGTAATCTTGAAGGTGCCAACGAGTGTGGGCTTTTGAGTGGTTGCCAACAAGGCGGACTTTTAGGTGATTTGCCAAATGAAATTGGACTTTGGAATGATTTTCCAGACTAGAACTGGATTGGATGATAGATTACCAGATGAGGACTGGTGTTTAAACTTTTATTTGTCAGACGAGAACTGACTTTTAATGTTTTGCCAGGCGGGAGCTGGACCTTTAAAAGATTTTCCAGGAGGGAACTGGACCTTTGAAGATTTGCCAGGCGGGAACTGGACCTTTAAAAGATTTTCCAGGCGGGAACTGGACCTTTGAAGATTTTCCAGGCGGGAACTGGACCTTTAAATGATTTGCCAGTCGAGAACTGGACCATAAATGATTTGCCAAGCGGGAACTGGACCTTAAAATGTTTTGCCAGACGAGAACTGGGCCTTGAAATGTTTTGCCAGACGAGAACTGGACCTTTTAAGAGATTTTCCAGGCGGGAACTGGTCTTTAAAAGATTTGCCAGGCGGGAACTGGACCTTTGAAAGATTTGCCAGGTGGGAACTGGACCTTAAATGATTTGCCAGGCGGGAACTGGACCTTAAAATGTTTTGCCAGACGAGAACTAGGCCTTGAAATGTTTTGCCAGACGAGAACTGGACCTTTTAAGAGATTTGCCAGGCGGGAACTGAACTTTAAAAGATTTTCCAGGCGGGAACTGGACCTTTTAATGTTTTGCTAGACGAGAACTGGACCTTAAAATGTTTGCCAGATGAGAACTGGACCTTGGATTGCCAAGCTAAGTTGGACTTTTGGATTGCCGAGCTAAGTTGGACTTTGGGGTTGCCAAGCTAAATTGGACTTTTGGGTCGCCAAGCTAAGTTGGAATTTTGTGTCAAGTCTTGCGGTATCAGGCTCTGAGATGTCAAATCTTGTTGGAAAGTTAGGCTCGAGGAATGATATGATACGCATGTCTATGAAATGAGCGAAGTGACATGACTGATGCATATGAACGATTTATGCAATGATATGAAGGTTTCCAAAGATGCCCCAGCAAAGGATAAGGGATGGATAGGTTCCTTTGCAGCAAGGTTTCTTGTTTGAAAGGAAAAAGGGTATTTTTGTGGGGTGACAGCATGATTCCCCGACACTCATCTTGGACTCAAAGGTCACTTGACGGTGTTCGTTTGAGCATATTGAAAGCAACGGAGAGATTTTCCCTTGTGTGGCTCATCTTGCTCCAGTATGGGCTTATGAAGAACTTCTCTTTGACAGGAAATTGGAAACAACTATACCATGAGATGATCTCGAGATGGCTTGGCCCAGAATTCCAAGTCGTGAAAGGATTTGTCCTTGAAAGGAAGTTGGAGACAGTTGTACCATGAGATGAACTCGAGATGGCGTGCCTCAGAACAATTGTACCATGATATGGACTCGAGATGGTTTGTCCCATAATTCCAAGCCATGAAAGGATTCTTCCTTGATTGACTGGCTCTTGGAGTATTTGGTTTTGAAGTACCCATGAGGTAGCTTACCCCAGAATGAGTGTTGAAGCGACTTAACTTGTGCTGATTGAACATTGAAGGGGTTTTCCTTTAATCAAAAGAACCTCTAGGTGGCCTGCCCCTGGTTGGTAGAGTCTTGAGATGATTCAACCTGATTACCGAATGATTTGCCCCATAATCAACTAATGCTTCGGGGACTTGCTGTACACTGACTGATTCAATTGGATGTCAATGCCTCTGTTCCATAGGGTTGTGGGGTGTTGTCAATTCCAGCCACCATTGTTGAATAACCCAACCCCCTTTGATTGCCCTTTGTTGGAATTTCCTTGATGTCAAACACTGACTTGCAGTTAAAATTGCTCGTTCAAAAATGGTAATTTTAATGCGATGTTCATGCAAGTTTTGAAAAAATCATCATTATTGGAATGATACGATAGTGTGTGACGGATGGACCATTAGCCCAAACACAATGCTTATTTAGCTGACGTGAAAGATATTGCAAGAATATGACACCAATGCAAGTTATTAGCAAATTTGTAGGAGTCAGTTTACGCAACCTTGCTGTAGTATGCTTTCAGACTAAACCCTGCCTCAATTAGGTCTTTTGAGGGTTGTAACGTGGTCTGGTTCATGGTTTATAGAAATAAAGGATATAAGGCTCAAAATTTGTTTTGAACCCACCCTTTCTTCGTGATGATCTCCGGTCCTACGTTCAGTTAAATTGACACACAAATTCATCTCCTAAGAGAGCTTGACGGTATAATAGTGAAGATGAGGATTCAAGGTCTTCTTAAAATGGCAGTCACCTTATTTTGCTTTTGTTAAGGATGTCAGTAACTCTTTATTTTTGGTACGGTGGTCACTGCATCTTATTTTTATTGCTTGAGGATTTGAGGACCTCTTTTGTTTTTTGAATTTTTTATCCCTAATTTTTGCATGGACTGATTTCTCTTTTTGAGACCATTGGGATTGCCTTGATTTTTTCCTAAGTCTCCTTTTGAGGTATTTGACTTAGCAGGCTTTTGACTTTTTTTTATATTTTCTTTTTGAGTCAGGCTTGTGACTGCTAAGTCATTGGTCATTGAAGAATAACCGTTATAGCTTTTGCATGATGTGAGTGTGTAATCAGGTTAACTGAACACTACCATGCCCCAGGTTGAGTGTAAGGTTTTGGAAATCCGAAGGAAACTTCTACTTCTAGGCTCGAAGTGGTTAACTAGGGACTAACTCCTTATATCTCCAGTGTTTGGGGATTTGAAACAATGCATGTACATCCTTGGCGGGATTCTATCCGAAAGCATACCATCAGCAATTATGGGTATCTCGTTTTCATCATCCTCCCTTCAATATTTGCTAAACAACAACTTGGTAAAGAAAAAAAGTAGAGAGGTATATAGATGAATATATTTTTTTTGCTTTTTGATATGAGTGAAGAAAAATGAGCGAATGCGATGTGATTAGTTCAAAAAATGCATGATCACTTCATTAATATTACCATTCAAAATAAATAATGTTCAAAACAAGTAGCATTTAATCATAAAAGAAATTACAAATGCGAATGATAAAAATAATCCAATGATTGCCAGCATCTGATGAAGTCTTCCTGTCTGAACCACTGGCTGCCTCTTGAAGTCTTGGAACTCATTTGGGCGAGAAACTGACGTGCACAATCAAGTCTCCTTCTTGGAAGGATATGTACTTCTTGTCAATCAACTGTTGCACCTTGGCTTGAAAATCTTTGCAATCTTCAGTCGAATGCCCCATTGATCCCGCATGATATCCACAATGCGCATTGGGGTCATACCCAGGCGGGTATGGTTCTGGAAAAGGCTTGATAGCTTTGGGCTCTACCAGTGAGCTTCTGACCAAATGCGGCAAAAGTTGACAGTACAACATAGGAACTGGGTGAAGAGGAACAGTCCTTCTTTCCAAGTTGTTTCGAGGCCTATACTGATTCTGACGATGATTCTGGTATCCTCGGCCATGAGCTCGTTGATTTGCACGAGGAGAAATCATGGGTTTCTGGTATGACACCCTAGGATTGACAGGTTGCCCATAAGGATGATATGGCGCTGACAATGATAACTTCCTAGAAGCTGAAGGGCCATAAAGTTTTGCTGGTGTACCTTGAGAATACTCAACATTTCTATGACTGCATTAATTCCATTATCCTCTACCTCTTGGGGATTGCTGAAAGATTCAGTCTCGCCAGCTTGATTGCTCGATACGTCTTGGACTTGTTTAGCTTTGAGGTAACTCTCGATGCGTTCTCCAACTATTATAAGGTCAGAGAAGCTTGAAAATGAACTGCCAGCCATCCTTTCAAGATAGGTGGCATTCAGACTGTCCAAGAACATGTCAATCAATTCTTTTTCCAAGAGTGGTGGTTGTACCCTGGCTGCGAACTCTCTCCACCATTGTGCATAGGTCTTAATGGATTCACTGCTCTTCTGAGTTAGGCTTTGCAGCTGCGTACGACTGGGAGCCATGTCCAAATTGTACTCATATTGCTTTAGGAAAGCATTGGATAAGTCTTTCCATGATTGGATACAGCTTCTTTCTAAACCCAAGTACCAATTCAAAGATGCGCTACTCAAACTGTCTTGAAAACAGTAAATCATCAACTTGTCATCGAGAACATGAAAGGTCATCTTTCGGAAGAACATCACCAAATGACGCTTTGGGCAACTGAGACCAGCGTACTTCTCGAAGTTGGGTACTTCAAACTTCAGAGGAATTACCAAGTCTGGCACAAGGCACATATCAATAGCATCGAGCCCAGAAGTATCGCGCACTTTCATAGCTTGAACCTTCTCTTCGAGGGCACAAAACCTTTTCTCCATGGAATCAGACATCGACATCATCTGAGGCTGAGCAGGGATGTTCACTTGTGGAGGACGATCACCAGGTAGACGATCATACAGTGGGTTAGTCGTCACAGTAAAACCTGATGAGGGGGTAAAATCCGCCATCCCAACATGTTGAAAGCTATCCTCTGACATAGCTATTCCAACTTTCAAAGTATCTATCCTCCTTTTATCTCCGCTTGAACTTGCTTCAAATGCTTTGCGGCTACCACAGGTTCAATATGAGCATCGGGAAATCAGCTGGCAGGAAATGGACAGAGGATCGGATGAGTTTTGGTTGGAAGGGTACGCCATGCAAATGAGATGCAAATGCAATGACATGCAAACAAATGCAATGCAGGAAGATCTAGGATCCAGGATATCACAAGTAAATTCCCAACCCTCATAACAGGTAGGCTTTAAGAGGATAGTTCTAGATTCTTTACCCAGAAACCCACTCACGGGATAGCTCTTATGTTGATGGATATGGTTCCCAGGGTCTCGGACACTAGTCGCATCAACACCACGCAACAGGCTAGCTGCATTGTGACAGGGATACGAAAAGGTCTATCCTGAGTGTAGTCTTCATGCTAGGCCCACGAGAAGCGAGTCCTCGGAGACTAACACTAACGACCACCAAGATAGAAACTGGTGCTAAGAGTGGTTCCCAGAGTCACGGATCCTTCATGAATCAAGTCGTACGACAGGCTAGATGCGTTACAACAAGATCTACGAAAAGGTCTACTCCAGGGGAAGCTTTCATGCTAGGCACACAAGGAGCGAGTCCTTGGGGACTAACATTAATTACTTCCAAAATCTAAACTAGGTGTTCTCTCTTCTTTTTCCAAGACTCGGGTATAGAGCCTTACTTGTGATATCAAACCAAAATCCAACAGTCAAGTATGATAAACATCATATAATAAGGAGAAAGCAGTAAAGCAAGTAAGTAATAGGAGAAAACAAACGAGAAGAAACCAAACAAGCGAAGTTAACACTCTCGAATCGAGTCAAGTTAAGCTTGACTCTCTCTAGCATAGGGCAATACTGTCCCCAGCAGAGTCGCCATCTGTCGTACCTCGAAAAATATGATCCTCGCGATGGACACCGAAAAAACTACTCGAAATAGAGTCGCCACCGAACTTTATTCATTCCAAGGGAGGAATAGGAAAATATCGATAAAACCTTTAAAGGATAAGAAAATGGTCATCACAACCAAATTCAGGTTCGGGAGTCGGTTAAGCAAGAGGGAAGGTATTAGCACCCTCTACGTCCATTGTACTCAACGGGAACCTCTTGATTCAATTCGGGAGAAATGTTAGCTTGGTTTGTTTGTTTTCTTCTTAGGTAATATTGCTTTCTAAGGGGGGAAATGGGTGGTTTTTTATTAGGGTGCTCGGCAAGGATTAGAACCCTTGTGCCAACGTATTCCCTCGAGCAATGGGAAAGTCAGAGCATTCGTAGTTCATGGGACTACGGTTGGTTGGTGTTTTTTAAACGAACGAGTGTTTAATTCGTATTCTAACTGCTAAACGTTGGCTTGTCTGCTTGCCAAGGGAGGCTGAAGCACTAGTTCATATGCGCGGAAGAATGGATTAAACAATGTTCTTTTTGTGAAAAATGTTGTTTGAATTGGATTAAGTATATTAGAGATTTGATTGAGAAAAAAGGTTTGATTTGGACAAGTTTTAGGCGAACGAGGGTTTAGGTTGCATTCTAACTGCTAAACATTGGCTTGTCTGCTCGCTATGGGAGGCTGAAGCACGAGTTTATATGTGCGAAAGAATGACTTAAACAATGTTCTTTGGGAAAGGTGTTTGAGTTGTGGATTAAGTGTATTAGGGTTTCGGTTGCGTGGGAAGTGTTTGGTTTGTTAAGTATTTTGAGGGAAGAATGACGACTATTCGATAAACGAGACGTCGGCCTCGCAACCAATTAATCGGGGCATAACTGAGATGCTAGATCTCAACGACACCTTTTTCATTCTATTAATTACGAAATCAGGTTTGTTGGACAATGGGCTTCTTTGTCCATGTAATTAGGGCGAGTGTTTTAGGAACGAAAGACCGAAACGAACACAACCCAAAGCGTGCGCCTCAAGAGCGTTCATTCAAGGGCCCAAGAAGTGCTAGGCCTCAAGAGTCCACTACTTTCGTAGTTTGATTAAGAAAAAGATTTGAATTTGATGTATTTTAGATGCGTTAATTGAATTAGGGTTTGAATAAGCTAATGATTGAGTGTCTTAAAAGGGTTGTAAGTTTTTAAGTCTTGAAATGGAAGACCGAAACGAACACAACCCAAGGCGTGCGCCCCAAGAGCGATCGTTTCAAGACCCAAAGAGTGCTAGACTCTAAAAGCCCATTACTTCCAATAATTAATTATGTGAATGGCTTAAGAAGCTTGACTTAAATATTCTAGGAGAATATTTTAAGTATTAAAATGTTGATTATGATCTTAAGAAAGTGTTTTTAAAAGATGGAATGTTTTAATTGAATTGAATGTCTTAAGTATGAGAGTTTAAGTAAATTAAATGTTTTAGAATGAAAGACGGAACGATCACAACCCAAGGCGTGCGCCCCAAGAGCGATCGCTCAAGGACCCAAGGAGTGCTAGACTCCAAAAGCCCACTACTTCCACTATTGATTAGAAAAAAGTTTAAATGTCTTAAGAAATATTTTGAGTTTTGTCTTTAAGGAAATAATTATGACTTAGTTTGATTTGAGAAAGATGTTTTTTTTTTAAAGTTAAGAAATTAATTGGATTAAGTCTTTTAGTTTGAGAACATGAGTTGTATTTTTTTAAGGGTTAAATGTTTTGATTAAAACTGGAAGTTTTAAGTGTTTTAAAAAAATGATTAAATTATGAATAAATATGACTTGTTTTAATTGAGTATTTTGATTAAGTTTTAACAAATTTTAGTGTATTTTTTAAGCTAAAGACGAGATGAACACAACTCGAGGCGTGCGCCTCAAGAGCATCCATTCAATGACCCAAGGAGTGCTAGACCCCAAAAGCCCACTACTTTCGTTGTTAATTATATAAAAAAAATGAATTATCTTAAGAGATTAAGGCTTAATTAAGATTTGATTAAGTGAAAAAAAAAGTTACTTTAAGTTTGTAGCATGAATTGCATTAAGGTATAAAAATCCATATGAATATATAATGATTATAGCATAAGATGGGGAAGATAATCAACATAGGTTAGTGATTAGTAACCCACTCTAACGTTAGTCTTAAAGGAGAAATTCCTAAAAATAAATTCTAAGTTTTAGAATTAAAATAAAGCCCAAATAATTAATTAGATTAAATCAAAATTTTTAATAAAACTAATTATTAAAATTTGAGTGAATATGATTTTTTTAGGATTTAAGAGAAGGCTCAAAAATTAATTAAATTAAATTAAAATATTTAATAAAATTAATTATTAAAATTAATTAATATTAAATAAAATAATTTAATAAAATTAATTAAGTGAAAGAGATGGAAATTAATCAGAAAAGTATTTGTAGATTTCTAGAATTAAAAGCAATATATGATTAATTAAATTAAAATTTATCATTTAATAAAATTAACCATAAATAGGTTAATTAATATTAAATAAATAATTTTAATCAAATTAACCAAAATGCTAATAATACCAAAATTAATTGACAATTTTAAGAAAATAAAATGTTTTTTTTAGAGTTTTTTTTTATTAATTAAAATAAGGTTAGGATTTTAAAAAAACAAACAAAAGGAAAAAAAACAATGGGCCAGAAGAAGAGTAAATAGGGAGGGGCGAATAAGAAAAAAAAAGTTAGGCCCAAACGGACCAACCCAATTCAGATTGAGGGTTTATGGAATTTAGTCACTCTTTGTTGACTAAGGAAAAAAAATCAGGTACGTTGATCTGGGTAGAAGTTAAACCAGCCACAGATCAAACTGTTAGGAATATGCGTACGCATGATAAGGGAAAAGAGGGGAAGCAGGCAAACGAAAAGGGTGATCGGTGACACTTGTCACCGGTTGATTCCACCACCATATTAAACCCAAGCCTTCAGCTGATAACAAAGAAAAAGGAAAGGAATTGGTTTCATTTTGTAAAATGTTTCTCTTTCTTCGTCCTAAAACTCACGCATCTCTCTCAAAACAAATCAAACACCGGAAACCTAAAACCTCACCGTAGAAGACGGTGGCTGGCGGCGGCGCCGCCCCTCTTCACCGGCCAACCAACAAAATAAAACCCCAACCTTACCTATTTTACCCTCCCGAGTCCAAATCCAACATCAATTTAGGCTAGAAATTCGTAAAAAAACCAAAAATCAGGAACACCAAAAAAAAAACCCTAGATCTACCATAAATCCAACAAACAGAGTAATTGGAAAGGGGTTCAAACCAACACAAGATGCTTAACTAAAAACCAGAATGCAACGTGAAAAAAGGAGTTGGAAAGTACCTAATCGGAGCAAGTCCGACGTATTTCCGGTGCGATTCAAGAAGGTGAGTCTTAGCTTCGTCTCTGTTCTCCTCTCTTTATTCTTTTCCTTCGTTTCCTTTCTCTATGTTGCTGATTCTCTTCTTTTCGTGTCTTTATAGGGAAAATGAAATGGGGTTGAGCTCAAATTAGCTCAGAGTTTCAATGTGAAACTCTGAGAAATTCCTTAATCAAGAGCTTTGGTGATGGGATTGGAATTTTTGCAGAATTTCAGGTATGCTTGTTTCAGGCGTTTTTCAGTGTTTTTTTTCAGGGTCCCTGGTAAATGAATAGGGTACACTATTTATAGGATTGGGGAATTTTTTGTGATACGTGTGAATTTTTCAGAATCATGTAAGGTTGTTAGGGTTTTAGGGTGAGGTGTGTATTTTGTGAGTATCAATCCATTACAAATTGTGTGCAAACCCTGATTTTCTAGGATCCTCAGAGAGTGGATTCGTGTGGGGTACTCAAGAAAATGACTCACTCCTTTTATCCTTTTGTCTGTAGTGATCATACTTCTAGAATACAATTTTGGCTCAAATTTTCACTATGTAAATTTTGATTTTCACTGCTGTAAAGTTGTCATTTTTGAAATTTTGTTTTACTGCTTTTGGCCTTGTGTGGTCCCCTGTGGATAACTTTTCACTAATTTTACTGTGTAGTGATTTTTTGGTGATGTGGCCGTTGTTGACTTTTGAAAACTTCTGAGAAATGTTTTGACTTCTTTTATGAACCATTGCAGGGTATAAAACCAAATCTATTTGAATGGAACCTCATTTGTCTTGTGAAACTAAGTCTGCCTCATTTTTTTACAAATACCAATCTTCTCTTCATAGCAGGTATACAGTTCTTATCTCCAAGGTTTACTCCCAATGGTTTTGTACTACATAGTGTCTTATTAAGCATTGATATGGTCCTTCTATTTTGCTTCCTATGTTGTGGTTATGTTTTTTATCTTTCATTTGTCTTGAAATGGTACAGGGTGAGTACTTGAGCTTCATGGTGATATTTTGCACATAAAGAGCATAGTGGTAACTTCTTGTTTATAATTTTAGTGTTCTTGCTTTTGACATGAGGATTTTGGAATTAATTTGCTCTGAATCTATTGTTTCTGTTTCCTCCTGTATGTATCCATTTTGGCATGAGGAGCTTGGAGCTTTTTGTTTGATGGGGACAATAAGTCGTGGCATATGGATGAAGTAATTGGCATCCAATCTTGAAGGTGAAGATACTTGGTAGCCTAAAGTTGAAAGACAGCTTGGCATAGTCACAGATAGGGTAAGGGTACAAGTCTTATTCTTGTACTTTGGCATTGTTTCCTTTGAACTAAACTTATTCTTACATCATGTACTGATTTGTGATATTTGTGGACTTCCTTTTAGGCTTTAATCTTCTCATGGCTGCTTTTGATACATGTTTAAAATGCTCTCCAATTGGTGCTTTGGGTGCTATTTACTTTAATAATGTATTAACCATTGCCTTATTTGTTCTTCATGTGTTTGGACTTTGTTTTTTCTACATTATTTCTAATGGCATATTCATCTTTATTTCATGTATTTTTGGTGCAACATGCTTGGCACAATATGTGAATTTGATGGAAGCTTGGAGGAGGGGATTGACCTAAGGACAGTTTGGAGAACTTGACAAAAGGTTCACGGCTTTGGTTTGAAGACATCTAGGCAATGCTTTTGGCTTAATGTTGAAGACTTAGTGGAATTTAGGTGCCCGTTTTGTGATAAAATTTGTATGTGTTTGTAACCTGTACTGTCATAGCTTGTACTGAAGTTTAATTTTTGTAAGGTGAAATGAACTTTGGAGTAGTCTCTTGTTACCATTCTAAGCATTAGGTCCCTAACTTGGCATGTATGAGTAATTTTTTTTTGAATTCAAGTTTGTGTGCTTCACCATCTTTGACTGATAATCCTCTGCCTTGTATTTTAAGAATAATTTGTATATGATCCTAGCAGCAAGCATTTTTCTCATGGCTTGTATTTTCAAACAAGGTATGTGATGTTGTCTTTAAACATGGCCACATGGTTTAAGTCACGCCTGGAAATTAACTCAGCCTTTACTACTCAATTTGGCCTATATACTCTAATCATAATCACTCAATCAAGGATTTAAGATAAAAGGGATTGAATCATTACTTACAATAAAGACTCACATCTTACCATAACTTAAATGGACATTTATTTAATCATATCCTCATGTCAAAGTAAAAATAGTTCTCATGCCTTGAAAGAAATCCAAACGTTGCAGTAAGGTTTGAGTATAATCCTGGAGATTGCTCAAAGCAAAGTGATTTGGCTAGCAATGACATCATAACTTTAGTACCAACTCGCAATAAATTAAATCATGGCTTATGGGCCCATTGAACCTGGCTTCAAACAACTTTGATTTTAACTTGGGATTTACACAAATTCAAACATAGTTTGAGACACTTTGCCAATTTTGACCATGACTTCCAATTGCATTTTGAAACATACTCCAATTTTGCAAAAATAACTCTGACATGGTTGCAAAATATTCCACAGACACGACTAAAGATAATTCCTACTTGAACACCACCCAAACTTGCACATGAATTTTGGTCATACCTTGATTATGCCAGGAGCCTCTTGAGACATGACATGTTCTCGAGTTACAATCGCTCATTTAACCTTGAAAACTAGTCCAAACTTGGATTAAAAGCAAACATGACCTAAAGATGAATCATCTTTTCCTTGAATCGAGGATGGCTTTTTCTTAACTTGTTTTAACCATACAGCCTCAGTGTCGCACTTGGAATATGGTTAAAAATCTTCTTGATTATAGCTTGAAATTAGTTTGAAACCAATTGATCATGTCTTGACTAGTTTACCATGAGAATGAGGACACATCTTTTCTTTTATCTCTACTTGGATTCAACACACTTGCAGGGGCCTCTAATTACACAGAATACAAACCAGAACTCCATAACCTAAACTTTAGAGGATTATGACCAAAAACCATATGATGATCTTGAGAAAAGTCCATGAAGCAGCCACATGCTTGGCATAATAAAAATGAGAGAGTAGGACAAATTTGGGGTATGACACGGGCTTCGTACGAGACAGCAAAACACTCTCTTGTTGAGTATAAAAGACTCTCTTATTGGGTCAATAAACTCTCAGACTCTCTCGTTGAGTCAACCACCTTTTCAGACTCTCTCGTTGAGTCCATCTTCCCTTTTCGCCTCCGTCTCAAGCTTCATACGAGACACCAAATTACTCTCTTATTGAGTATGACAGACTCTCTTGTTGAGTCAAACCCTTTTAGCCTCAATCTTGGGCTTTGTACAAGACAGAAAGAACATTTTCCCCAGAAAAGTCAACTTCTAGCCTCCTCTTAGGCTTTGTATAAAGAAAACCCCGGTTGAGTCAATCAACCTTTTAGCATCAAAGTTGTGCCTTGCTCACAGCATACAAAACATCAACAACTCCTCTTTAGAGATGACAAATTCTCTCTCAGCATAAACCCTTCAGCTTCACATCTTGGGCTTTGAACAAGATACAAATAGACCATTCAGCTTCACATCTTGGGCTTTGAATAAGATACAAATCACCCTGTTAGCTTCAATCTTGGCCTTTGAACAAGACACAAAAACACCTTTTTCCTCCCTTAGAATAGGAGGAACTACGATCGCTCTGATTTCCCTGTTTCAGGAATACGTAGGCATAAGATTGTAAAAATCTTAGCGAGCATACTAATCAAAAACCCAAAATCCCGTACCTTCATACATCAATCGAAAAGCATCTGACCTAACATCCTACCAATAGCCTAGACATCGTTCTTAATCAAATAACCCTAAAGAAGAACCCCCTCTTGATAGCATCTGTAAACCAATAGTTTTGACTGTTTAATCTCAGTTTGCAAGCAGGGTTAATTGGAGACATCTATTTCCCTTCCTTAATCAGCTCAACAGGATAAAAAATAAATCGAACTGTAGTACCAAAGCGATAGTGATTTGAAACCACAAAAACCGCGCTATAAAAAAATGGTGACCACAGTGGGAGCCAAAGTAAGATCTAGTCATCGTCGTCCCTATTTTCCACAGAAAAATGGCGACCATAGTGGGAGACATTCTTTCTAGTCTCTTTTAGGGTAAAAACCTTTAAATTCTACAAAATGTCACAGAAATGACGACTCTGCTGGGGAGTCATTGTCTGTATAGGATCATAAGACTAGAGGTCTAGGATGATTAAGACAAATATATATACTGCTTTTCCTAATTGATATCTGTGTTTATTTTCCTGCTAATGGGAATGCGTGTGATGCCGCATGTGGAAAGATTGAGTATACACCTAAGATAAGTGATGGCAATATGGGTAATCTTGCGGGGAGTGAATCCCAGTTAAGAGTCCCCGATCGACCATCAAACTCAGTGGAGACTCCCTTTGCAGATACATTGCCTATACGACTTCGATTTTTGAAAGTAGTGTGGTCGACTGGGTTATCTGAGAAGCTGAGGTTTTTAGTAGACTTAAATCATTTTGTAGTACGGAAGCTATCGGAAATAGTTGTCACGCGATACTACCCTCATTTGAGATCGCTCTAGGATACATCAGCTCACTGGCGATCCGCTTGCTATTGTTATCCCAAGAGGGGGGGGGGGGTAGAAAAAAATCATTAAAAAAATCACCAGTATAACCTTTGGGGGGGGGGGGGGGTAGAGCCTTGACTTCATGACACCGACCCTTTGACCCCATGCTTTTTCTATATTTTTGTATGCTGCATTCATGCATTCATCTAAAAAACATTAAAAAAAAATCTTCTCTTCCAGTCTCTCTTTTTCAAATTAAACTAAGACTATGATTGCAAATGTCAGAGAAAGGAGATTGCGCTAATGGATTTCGGTAGAAGGAAAACTCATAAGTACACCTTCAAGGTTCCAAAACTAGAGGATTTAAGAGGTCTGGTGAGAATGATCACCAACCACGAGGCTTTCAGAGCCAAGTACGGAGGGCTGTTGTCCTTGTTAAGCGTCCATGTAATTGAAGGAATCATGTCCACACTAATCCAGTTCTACGATCCGGTCTATCACTGTTTCACATTCCCGGATTATCAACTAGCACCAACGCTGGAGGAGTACTCTCACCTGACTGATTTACATATCACTGATCAGGCTCCCTTTTCTGGACTGGAAGAGATTCCAAAAGATCAAACCATTGCAAGAGCAATCTATTTGGGTGAGTCAGAGGTTAGGACTCACATGACCACTAAGGGGGGAATCCAGGGTTTTCCAGCCCAGTTCTTGACAAAGAAGGCTCTATACTTTGCTAGTATAGGGAACATGGCCGCTTTCGAGAGCATCTTTGTTTTGCTCACCTACGGGTTATTTTTGTTTCCCAACATCGATAACTTTGTAGATATCAACGCCATTAAGATTTTCCTGATTGGAAACCCTGTACCGACTTTGCTCGCAGATGCTTATCATTTGGTACACTTAAGGAATTTGTATAGTAGAGGGATGATCACCTGTTGTGTACCCCTGCTGTACAAATGGTTCACTTCTCACTTGCCCAAGTCTGCTGCATTTTGGGATCAAAAGAAGACTTTACGTTGGTCGCAGAGAATCATGTCTCTTACCAACTCTGACATCGATTGGTACAATCGAATCTATGACAGGATCAAAATCATTGACCGTTGTGGAAATTTCCCAAATGTACCCCTTATAGGAACTAAGGGAGGAATCAATTATTATCTAGTTTTAGTTCGTCGTCAATTTGGATACCCGATGAGGCATATCCCGCGTAATGCTCATCTGGAAGGTCTTTTCTTCAAAGAAGGAGAAAATGATAGGGCACTAAAGACGAAAATAGTGCATGCCTGGAAACACATTCATAGAAAAGGAAGAGGGTCTCTAGGAAAACCAGATTGTGTCTCGGTGGAGCCTTATCTCCACTGGGTACAAACTAGAGCTATCAAGCTGAGGATGCCTTACCCTCGCCAATAAGTTCTTCCATTAAGGGACTCTGCCCTTTATTTTATGTATGAGACGGAAAAACTTCTGGTTACTCTCAGCAAAGTTCTGCAGGAGAAGAGGTCTTGGAGGATCAAGTACCGTATTCTCAACGTGGAGTGCAAAAAAATACAGCAACTGTTAAAAGAAAAGGATGCTCTGATTGAGATTTTAGAGCAACATGCTATAGAGAATCAAGAAGACCAAAGGAATTTGCTCGCTCCTTTCACTTGGCAAAGGAATGACAACCCGACAATGGCTCAAGAGCCCCGGTCAAAGAAAAGGAAAGTACCAGAACCAACACCTGAGCTCTCCTCGGAGATGACTCGGGACCCATTAGCTTAGATTTCCTTTTGCAGCACTATGTAAATGACTGTATTTCCATTTCTGCAATCCTTTGAATTCAATAAAATTAGGTTTCCCCACTGTTTGATATTTGCAATCCAAGTGACGAAGTTTACTTTGAACAAAAAAAAATATACAATTAATATAATCATTGCATTTCATTCATCATTCTCACTTAACGCATTCTTCTTACCTACGAATCTCACGTTTGCATCTCGATTCTAGAGTCAAACTGTCTCATTCGTACAATACTCGGGCCAATCGTCAGAAAAAGATGGATGATCTTGAGGAAGAGAACAGATAGTTGAGGGAAGAGATCGACACTCTGAAAGAGGATCTGAGAAAGCTTCATAACGATATGCAAGCTCTAGCTGAAGCTCAGATGCAACAACAAAGGACTGTGATCTCAGAGATCGCATCAACGCCCATAGTGGAGAAGTATGATCCTAGGTACAAAATGCATAAAAGATCGTCCCAGGGGAATGCCTATCAACTATATCCCATAAGGATATGTTCCGCCGATCAATGAGGATCAAGGAACCGTAGCAGGAGCCGCTGGGCCTGAAGGTTACAAACTTCGGGAAAACGAAGATGCCAGGGGCATAACAGCAACTCATGAAGGTTATAAACTTTGGGAGACACCGAGAGTCTCGGCCATAATGACTATACCATCACCCGTGGTACACACTGTCCCGGAAGGACAGATTCCACAGATACCCTCTGGTGGAAACGAAAGTATGTTTGACAGAATGACTGAGTTCCAGGAATAATTCCTGGAGATGTAGAAAGTACTGCAAGCCCTTTGTGGTCAGGATTTATTTGGAAAGGACGCTGCAGATCTTTGTTTGGTCCCCAATATGAAAGTCCCGCACAAATTCCAGGTTCCCGATTTTGAAAAGTACAAGGGTAACTCTTGCCCTCAAAGCCATTTGGTGATGTACGCTCGGCGAATGTCAGCTCAGACAAAGAACCAGGAGCTACTGATCCACTATTTGCAGGATAGTTTAACCGGTGCCGCATTAAAACGGTACATGGGTTTAAACCGCACTAAGATCGCCACTTTCAGAGATCTTGGCGCCGCTTTCGTTCAATAATATAAATACAATTTGGACATGACACTGGACATAGATCTACTCAGATCGATGTCACAAAAGGACAAGGAAACCTTTAAGGAGTACGCTCAGAGATGGCGTGAAATTGTCGTCCAGATTTGTCCACCTCTTGAGGAAAAAGAGATGACAAAGATCTTAAAAACCTTGAGCTCATTCTACTACCACAGAATGGTCGCCAGTGCGCCCGGTGACTTCACCGAGATGGTAGGCATGGGAGTTCGTCTTGAGGAAGGCATCCAACAAGGACGTTTAGTAAAAGGCGCTGGATCATCAAGCAGTACAAAACGATACGGTAGTGCTCTCCCTAAGAAAAAAGAGCAGGATATTGGGAATATCTCTCTCGGAAAGCAAAGGCGACGATATCAACCAGTAGCATCTGTAACTCCTGCTATCAATCCCGCGCCTGTTCCTACGTATCAACGTCAGGTTGTTCAGAGCCAACCTAATCAACAGCAACTTTAGCAAAGGACAACACAGTCTCTTCAGCATACTCGTCCTCCGTACAACAATAGCCGTGCAACGCGACCTCCAGGGTTTGATCATATACCTGTGTTGTACGCAGAACTATTTCTATTACTACTGGTCAAGGGGCAATGTCCAAACCAGGTCTCCTCTTACAGTACCGGAAAATCCGCCTTTTTGGTTCAAGACGGATCAGACGTGCCCTTACCATCAAGGAGGACCAGGGCACAACATAGAAAACTGTCTCAGTTTCAAATTCGATGTGCAAAAGCTTGTTAGGAGAGGGGTCTTATCTTTCAAAGATAAGAATCCTAATGTTTTCACGAACCCGCTACCTCAACATGAGAAAGCTGCCGTAAATTTGATAGAGGGAGAATCCAATAACAGCTATCAAATTCATGATGTACTCTTATTAAGGGCCAATTTGGTCAAGATGCATTATAGACAGAGCGGATACGGTCATGTGCCACCTCATAATTATCACCAGTGTGATATCTGCTCTAAAAACAATCAAGGATGTTCTGTGGTGCAAGCAGCTCTACAAGAACAGTTGGATCTCGGATGGATCCAGGAGCACCGAGTTCGTGGGGTTAACATGACTTATACGAATTCCAACATCATTTAGAACCACGACATCCGTGCGATGAATGTCAACTTAGTGGCAATGCACTCAAGGCAAATCCAGTATCATAATCTGCCGCGGCACGATTACAATTCCTGGACTTGCTCGATAAACAAACATGGATGCTCTTTTGTACAAGATGCCCTCCAGCGTCAGATAGATCTTGGATGGATCCAGGACTACCATGATAGAAATCTCTATCAGATCAACATGATTCAAATCTTTGATATTCGCTTGATGAGTACCAGCTTGGTGGAGTTACACGCCAAGCAAGTCCAACTCGGTTTTCTCACTTCACATGATTATCTGAGCTATAAAGTATGTTGTGAGAGTAACCAAGGGTGCGCTCTCGTTCAAAGAACTTTGCAACACTTGTTAAACCACTGGTGGCTTCCAAACTATATGGATGAAGACACGCAACAAATCAGTGTGGTTGACGGGAACCCTACTCGGCATCAAAGTCAGGATGTCCAATCTACGAAAACAGATCTAGTGAGGCTACACTGCATTCAAAGCGGATGTGGCCAGGTTCCACCACACAATTACGAGCGCTGTAGAGTCTGCTCGGAAAATAATCAAGGATGTTACCTCATGCGCGCAGCCCTTCAGAGTCAGTTGAACCGCAAAGAAATCCAACAATATTCAGTTTTGAGGTCTATCAACTGGACGCCAGACTATTTCGCTGACCAGATTAAGGATGTTGTTGTGATCTTTGATCATGAAAGGACCAAGGATGTTTGCGCCATCATCCATCTACTTGACGAATCGAAGGTTCTTAACCAAGAATTGATTGAAGTTACTTACGACAGTCAGAGAAGTCAGAAGGCTCTTATAGTTATCTATCTACCAGGACCGTTACCGTATGAATCAGCTAAGGTTATCCCTTACAAATACGGTGCAACAATAGTTAAGAATGGGAAAGAAATTCCATTACCCTCCGTCGTGAATATTGCAGACATCAGTCGAGTAACACGGAGTGGTAGAATCTTTAACAGAGGAGTTGGAGAACCCAACAGAGAAAAGGAACCTCAAAGAGAAGTTCCTAATCCACCAGTCGGTCAATCCAGTGATCCCGACCTTTCAAAGAACGATGATGAGATGCTGAAGCTCATCCAAAGGAGTGAATACAACATTGTTGATCAACTGTTACAAACTCCTTCAAAGATCTTTGTGCTATCACTTTTACTCAGTTCTGAAGCCCACAGAGAGGCTCTACAGAAAGTCTTAGAACATGGCTTTGTGGAACAGGATGTGTCAATATGACAGTTCGACAACATCATCTCTAACATCACTTCCTGGAACAACTTAGGATTCAGTGATGAGGAATTGCCAGAAGAGGGCAAAAGTCACAACATGGCGCTCAACATCACAATCAACTGCCTGGACGATGCTTTAGCCAGCGTACTGGTAAACACCGGATCGGCTCTCAACGTCAAGCCGAAGTCCACTCTGATGCGACTATCATTCAAAGGATCTCCAATGAGAGGCAGTGAGGTCATCGTCAAAGCATTTGACGAATCCAGAAAAACAGTTATTGGCGAAGTCGGCCTTCCCATAACTATCAGTCCTCACACGTTCCTAGTCACTTTTCAGGTCATGGACATCCGGGAAACATACAGTTGCTTATTAGGAAGACCTTGGATACACCAGGCTGGGGCAGTCACTTCGACCCTTCACCCGAAGCTGATGTTTGTCAAGAATGACCAACTCGTCACGGTCTGCGGAGAATAAGCCTTGATCGTGAGTGTCATACCCCAAATTTTGACCACTAAGATTTCCTATCATTGTGCAAATCATCATCACAATATGGATGAACCATCATACCTCATCAGTCTCCATAAAGATGGGTGAGCTTTCACTGCTATAAAAAATTAGGGTTTCATGCCCTCTCAGAGCTCTTAGACAAAGGATCAATCAAGAAATGACATGATCTTCAACTTGTCTAACCTCTCAAACCTCTACAATGGATCAAAAGGACTCCCACTTCAAGGATTAAGCACAAGGTTGCTCCCTTCTAAGTGGATTAAGCCTCAAGATCGCCAGTGTCACCAAATTAGGGTTTTGGTCGACCAGGGCCTCCAGATGGAAATTCTCCTCTGGGCATGAGCCAATGCTTCAAGGCATAACCTATGAAGCTCCGAGGGACATCATAAACCCAACCACCAAGTAGATTTAGCCTCAGGGGATGCATACATCAAAAATCAGGAATTAGGGTTTCTTGACCTAATTCACCCCTAAGTTGACTTTTGGGACAAATCATGAGCCAAGACCTCAAGGGAGGATTCGCGAGAAAAGTCAACTGTACCTTTGACTTTTGACCAGGACATGCTCTCAGACCCTAGGACATGATTCAATACACCCTATAACACCTATGAAATCAATCCATCAAGTTTGATTTAGGTCAAGGACTTGATTTCATAGAGGATCGCACAGTTTGGAATTCATTTGACAAAAAGTCACTTGTGCACAAAAGTCAACTTTGACTTTTTGAGATTTTTCACAAAATTGGGTTTTTAACCCTAAAATGATGTTAATGTGTGATTTGAATCATCATTCATCAAGAAAAATCAAGAAAAGTGGGATAACTTGTAAAAGGCGTAACCATAAAAACTTAGAAAATTTTCTTAGTTATGGAATAAAGTGGCTAGGGTACCAACTTTGGAGGACCATAACTCCTAAACCACAAGGCCATTTTTCCCCATCCAAAGCTGGATTTGTAGCCCTCATGGCCCTCTACAAAAGTGTCAACTACACCTCATTCCAATTCATTATGGATTTTGAGTTATGGAATGATCAAAATGGCTGAAAACATGAAATGCCACTTTTTCCAACACTTAGTGAAATTTTCACTAAGTCAGAATTTGCCTTCACTTTTTTCCAAATGAAGGGGCATTTTTCACTTGGATCCAAAAAGTATCAATACCAATTATGATCAAACAGTTGTTGTATCATATGAGGGCTTTCCAAAATGGCCAAGAACATCACCAAACTCAACTTGAGCCATGAGATATGACCATGGCAACATGCCTTGCTGGAAACTGCCAAGGCAAGGCACATTTTGGAGTTTTGCTCGATTTACTCAAATTTTGCAAAAGGCAAGCAACTCTATCCATCTGAACACCTCAAGGGGGGACCAAGGAGGAACCAACTCTGATCTCAAGCCTCCCAAGTCTTTGGAACCAAAAATAGCATGCTAAACCTAGAAATCCCTAAAAGAGGGACAATACTCCAATTTTGGATTGGAGCATTTAGTGGATGCACCAAGGTGGCATAGACTGACACATTTACAACTGAATTCAGTCAAGAATGATCCAACAACTAGGGAACCACAGCTCTGTGCTCTAACCTCTAGTCAATGGCTAGAGGAGACTTGGATTCTCATTTGCCAACATTGGCCAAACCTCTGCTGTGGTTGCCATTCACTATTGATCCTAAAACAAACTTGCTCTACTATAAATAGAGCTCATTTGTGCTCAGTTTGAGTACACCAAAGCCATCAAACAGATGCTTTCCTCAAAATCCATTTCTTTAGGCAAAAATACCTTCTTTAGCAAGGTAACTCTGAGTTTTTGAGTTAGAGAGCATTTCCATCACAGCTCATGATCCTAACACATCACATATATCTTATCTAAGCTGTCCAAACTCTCACAAGTGACCTGTAATCCTTAAATCACAAAGTCACCTCTCAAAACCTCAAAATAGGCTTTTTTGCATTTTTCAAGCCATGTCTTGATTCAGTCACTTTCCAAACCAGATAAGACCTCAAACACACTCCAAATATCATCCTTGAACTGTCCCAAATGGTTCCCCCCATCTGGAACACCATTTGAGGGAGTTCCTATTTTGGCCATTTTAACCCCTTTTGCAAGAAAGGGCCAGTTTGTGTTTTTGCAGGTTCCAACTGGTCCCATTCATACTAAAAGCTTCTAAGGGATCATTTGAGAGTGTCCAAAGCATCAAACCATTTCTGGAACAAGAAACTTGGCAGATTGCACAAAAACTCCAAAAGCTCAAAAGAGAGGTAAGTATCATGACTTGAATCTTCCAAAATATGCATTGCTTTGAAGTCCACTGATCATGCACATCTCATACATGTTATATATGTTATGTTTGAACCAATTTATCATGTAATTCATGCCTGTACCAAAGTGTAGCATAGAAAATGCAATTATAGGCCTATTTCAAAACCACTATCGAATTTTGAGGAGGGAACATGATCTGGAAAAAAATACCACCACCATTGGATTCCTTGTGAAATTCTAGGCCAGATGCATATAAATTTTGACCCCAACCATGGAGAAATGAGAAAGTTATGGACCTTCCCGTTTCTTGGCAAAACTTGCCTTGCCCTGCCTTGGCCAGGCCTAGAAAACAAGGCAAGCCTTGTGTATTTGTTAGTTTGTTTCAATCAACGGATGTATCACCACCCCAGTGGTAAGGAGCGCGCCCTATAACCTTGAGGTCGTGGGTTCAAACCCCACCCATGCCATTTTTTGTTTTTCACCTTTTTGCTATTTTTTCCAATATTTTCATATTTTGTAAATTAATTGGAAAATTAATAACTCCTTCAATTTTAATTATTTTTTATTGGTTCTTTTTCAAAAAATCACAAAAATGTTGAAATATTTTATTCCACAAAAAAAAAATTAATGTTATTTATTTAATATAATTAGTATTTTTGTGAATGAATTCCTTTTTAATTGTTTTAAACATTTTAAAAATGAATATTTACTTTGAAAATCAAAGCCAAATGAGTTTTAATATCTCTTGTGATTAAAACCTCATTTTTTCAAACCTTAAACAAAAATCACAAGTGGTTTATTCAAGCCTATTTGGTATTTTTATCATTTTTATTTGATTTTCTTTTAATATTTACTTTTAAAGGAAAACAAATTAGGGTTCTTTGATTTTCACCCTCACAAATCATTTTAAAACACTTTTGGGCCTCTAATAGAGTGTAAGACCCAATCCTTTGTAAATATAAGTCTATTTTGGGCCTCACTTATTGTATAAGTCCCGTTGTATTTCAAAAGTTCGGCGCGATCGTCGCCCGTGTAAAATAAACCTTTGGGCCTCTCCTCGAGCTATAAGACCCATTCAAAATCATTTTGGGCCTCTAATAGAGTGTAAGACCCAATCCCCTTTTAACCAAAACAATTTTGGGCCTCAGATATTGTATAAGTCCCCCTGCGTTAAAAAAAACCCCGGCGCGATCGCTAGTTAAAAAAACAAATCATCTGGGCCTACCCTCGTGTTATAAGCCTCGGTCCTTTTCTTCAATCACTTTGGGCCTCTTGAGAGAGTATAAGACCCATCCCCTTGTATAGAAAACCTATCTTGGGCCTCAGTCACTTTTATAAGTCCCTGTACAAAACGACAGTGCGATCACTGATAAAACCCTGGGCCTGTCCTTGAGTTGTAAGCCCCCACTTTCCTTTCAAAATCACTTTCTCCTTTGATTTTGAATATAATATTGTTATCAAAGCTTTCTTTGTTGAACAAACTAACCAAACAGCATGGAAGCTCTACAACCGAGTAAGTGTTTACCCGCTTTCATTTATCGCTTTCATATGTATATAACTATACTGTGGGGTTGTTTCACTGTAAGTCTTCTTTCATAAACTCATATCAACTGTGTAATAATAGTATAGATATTTAGAGTTTCCCCGACAACTACTTCTAGAACTAGGCAAAACCTCGTCTCTTTACCTCCGACGTTCACCCGGACATACCTTAACCCTGAGAATTTTCTTTTACAACAATTTTAGATAACTAGATCTAATAAATCTACCCCTTGGACAGTTCATATACAGAAGGCCAATGTTCCAAGTGAAACCCCTTCTGGAACTGTTCATCAGCCTCCTCTTGGGTTTAGTGCAAGGACCTACAGGCTTCCTAAAAGCATCCCCGCCTCCTCTTGGGCATTGTACAAGGACCCGTCGGCTTCTTAGAAGTTTTCACAGCCTCCTCTTAGGCTTCGTAGAATGATTCTTTCTCCGGGAAGATAGCCTCCTCTTGGGCTTAGTTCAAATTGTCCCTCGGCTTCTTAAAAGTTTTCTCGCCTCCTCTTGGGCTTCGTACAAATTGTCCAGACGACCTCCTAGAGGTGTAGGAATAGAAATTAGTCATCTTAATAGAACAGTCTTTCAAAGAGTCTAGACCTTACTACTACTGTTTCTTAAGCATAGTACAAAAGATAAAACCCGTAGACTCGGACAGTCTCATTACTCTTCGGATTCCCCGTTTCCTTAAAGAACAGGAAATAATCCCGGTCCTCAGATCAAATCCATGAGTACAACATTACCCATATAAGAGTTGATTTTCTCTTTTAACCAACATGCTGGACCTGTCACTCAACTGAAACAGTTACCCTAGCCTTCTCTTGGGCTTTGTACAAATGATTCTCCTCTAGCGGAGCAAACCTTTTAGCTTCCATCTCAGGCTTTGTACGAGATACAAAATCACTCTCTTGGTGAGTATAAAATACTCTCTTGTTGAGTCAAACATCTTTTAGCCTCCATCTCGGGCTTTGTACGAGATACAAAATCACTCTCTTGGTGAGTATAAAAGACTTTCTTGTTGAGTCAAACATCTCTTAGCCTCCATCTCGGGCTTCGTACGAGATACCAAAACACTCTCTTGTTGAGTAGAAAGGACTCTCTTGTTGAGTCAAACAACCTTTTGCTTCTGTCTTGGGCTTCGTACAAGACACACAAAAAGACTCTCTTGTTGAGTCAAATCCTCTTAGCCTCTCTCTCGGGCTTCGTACGGGACACATAAAACACCCTCTTGTTGGGCCAACAGCCTCCTCTTAGGCATTGTATAAGAAAACCCCAGTTGAGTCAATCAACCTTTTAGCATCAAAGTTTTGCCTCGTTCACATTATACAAACATCAACAACTCATTTCCCCTCCATCTAATTACTGTAAGCGGCAAGCCTCTGGATTATTTATATCCACGCCACTGTCCCTCTTTTAGCATGAGAATTTCCTAAGGAAAGATGGCATTGCTCTAAACTGAGTTAAAGTCTTCTCCTTCAGGTTAAGAAATCCCTATAAAGGAAATTATTGCATTACTGGATTCACATATCCCAATTAAAGTAATTCTCCTTTATAATCAGTCACCCAACAATTGTGACAAACAGCCCCCTTTAGAAATGACAAATTCTCTCTAAAAGTAAACACCCTTTAGCTCCACATCTTGGGCTTCGAACAAAATACAAATAGAACCTTCAGCTTCACATCTTGGGCTTTGAACAAGATACAAACCACCTTTAGCTTCATGTCTTGGGCTTTGAACAAGACACCAAAACACCGTTTCCTCCCATAGAATAGGAGGAACTACGATCGCTCTGATTTCCCTGTTTCGGTAAACGGGAATACGTAGGCATAAGATTGAAAGAAAAATCTTAGCGAGCAAAACACATCAAAAACCTCAGGTCATAAATCCTCACATGTCAATCAAAACATCTGAGTCCGTATTCCCCACCAAAAGTCTAAATTCGATCAAAATAACCTAAGAAAGCCCCCCCACATCGATCACACCTGTAAACTAACAGTTTTGGCTGTTTAACCTCAGTTTGCAAAGCAGGGTTAGTTGGAGACATCTATTTCCCTTCCTTCATCAGCTTCAATATGATAAAAAATGAATCGACCTGTAGTACCCTCCCAGAGCGACAGTGCTTAAAAACCACGTCTAAAATCGCTCGCTATAGAAAAATGGAGCCCACCGCGGGGCTCTCTTATTTCATCTCTGGGATAGAAACCAAAGAGTGGGGACTTCACTGGGGTTAAGACTTTTTTGTTGACTTCACTAGGATCTTAGGTCAAAACCTTTAAGTTGGGAAAGTGCCACAGAATGGTGACTCCGCCGGGGAGCCATTTTCTGTTAGGATCATAGGATTCATAGCTCTTAAAAATCTAGGACATTAGGACAAATATATATATATTGCTTTTCATAATTGATATCTGTGTTTATTTTTCTGCTAATGGGAATGCGTGTGATGCCGCATGTTTAAAGATTGAGTATACACCTAGGAAAAACCTCTTTCAGTAGTGCAGAAGCTATCGGAAATAGTTGTCACGTGTAACGACCCAAAAATCTAAATCAATTATTTAATTATTTATTTAATTAATTTAGAAGGAATTAAGAGGTTTTTGGTAATTTAGGAGAATTTTGGAGTAAAAGAGTGTTTTTGAATAATTTTAATAAAGTAAATGAGCATGTGTTATTTATATTATTATTATTATTAAAAATAAAATGAGAAAGGGCAAGGTGGTCTTATTGGAGAGTAAGTAAGGATAGGATGGGAAGTTCATAAGTTGGGATTTGTTAACCAAAGGAAGAGAATGATCATTTTCTCATTTTGTCGTATCGTTTGTGAAGAACACTGAAGAAGAAATAAGAAGGAGAGCTAGGGCTTGAGGATTACTAGAGGAATCTTGAAGAAAGAAGGAAAAAGCTTCGGATTACTCTAAGGTATGGGGAGAGTTCTTAATTTCTTATAGTTTTATAGGAATTGGAGATGATTATATTAAGGATTTTATGAATTGTGTTAATTTTGATGATTGTTGATGTAGAATGAGTAATTTGATGAAAGTATGATGAATTTGATTGATGTGTATTGCTATATACGTGTTTTGTGAATATTTTTGATCAAATTTCGTGTAGAACACTGATTTTTGGGGTAATCGAAGTTAAAAACGCAGAAAAGCACTTTTCGGGAAAAGTTGGCTTTTGTCGCATCCTGACACGGGCCGTGTCACACAACACGGGCACCCGTGTCAGCCTACTGGTGGGGAAAAATAAAATTTTGTGTTACAGAGCTTCTGACACGGGCCGTGTCACAGGACACGGGCGGCCGTGTCAGGCCTCTATTTCCGGTGAAAACTTTTCTGTTTTGGGTTTTTAGTGCAGGCCTCCTGACACGGGCCGTGTCACGGGACACGGGCGGCCGTGTCAGACCACTGAGTATTTTCCGTTTTTGCTGTTTTGACATGTTCTCTTGGTGATTGTTATGGTCTTGTCGTTTTGTTGCTGTCTTGTCGTTTTGTCGTCTATTTTATGAGGTTTTGATGTTTCCCGTGTTGAATCGTTGTTGTACAATTGTTGTTGATATGTGGATGATAAAAACATGATTTTATGATGAATACTGTTGAGAATGAAATGAATGATGCACATGTTGATAATTGGATGAAATGAGGAGTTTAGCATCATTGCATTTCATGGCATTCTATGTTGGGGCTTCGGCCTATTGGTAGCTTCAATCCCATAGTGCGGATTGAAGTGATATGTTGTTATGTTGTGCTCCCTTGTGGAGGGTTGATGGCCAGTGTCCATCACATGGAGAAAAATCGGTACCACATGCATCCCTTGCATACTATTATGTTGACATCGCATTTTCATGAAGTAGTTGAGATTGTGTTGTGAATGATTGTTGATGATGATTCTGATGTTGTTGTTGCTTAATTAATTATCTTCCATGTTTTTGTACTACTATAATGAATTATGTTTTCTCACCCTGCCTGCTTGGAAATGTTGCCTCTTATGTGGGTAACTTGCAGATAACCAAGAATAGCTACGAGGTGATGAAGGAAGTAGCTTTGGAGTGTTTCGTTATTACTGTCTAGTTAGAGGTGTCCTGCTCTGTGTCATGTAACATCGGGTTGGGAAGATTGTTGTGAACCTCGTTTCTTTTAGTTTATGACTGAATTTTTATAATGTTGATGATGGTGTTTGATTTGGATATATTTATTATGAAGTATTTTATGGAATTGAAAATAAAAGTTGATTTCCGCTGCGTAGTTGTTAATTTTGATATTGATGAACGAGTAACCCGTGTTACGGGACAGGACAATGATTGTTAATTGATGTTTTGAATATATGTGACACCTTTCATGTTGATTTTACTCTGATAATATGAAATGTTTTACTAGAAATTGTATGTGGGGTAGAAGGGTGTTACATTAGTGGTATCAGAGCAGGTCGGTCTGTCCGGCCAAGTTTTGTGTGGTTAGTCTGTTGTCAGTCGTTACTTGTTAATGATTATTTGTTTCTTTCTGACGTGGTGAGTGTTGTACAGAATGGTGGGAAACAACACGCGCGCTCTTGCTGATGCTATTGCAGCTCTTGCTCGGAACGATGCTCCTGATGATTTTTGTGCATTGGAGAAGTTTCAGAGGAACAACCCACCGAAGTTTGAAGGAACTCATGACCCGGCGAGCGTACAAAAGTGGCTCAAGGCGATTGAGAAGATTTTTAGAGTAATATGGTGCTCTGATGCGCAACAAGTGCAGTTCGGAACGCATATGCTGGAAGAAGAGGCCGAGGACTGGTGGGATAACACCCGTCAGAGGCTGGAAGATGTTGGCACTGTGGTGACTTGAAATGTGTTCAAGCAAGAATTTCTGGGCAAGTATTTTCCTGAAGATGCTCGTGGTAAGATGGGAGTGGAATTCATTGAATTGAAGCAAGGAAATATGACTGTGGCGGAGTATGCTGCCAAATTCGAGAGGCTTGTGAAGTTTTGTCCTCATTACGACCGTGCAAATGCTGAACTTTCTAAGTGTCTCAAGTTTGAGAATGGGCTGAGACCAGAGATTAAGCAGGGCATTCGATGCCAACAGATTCGCAGGTATGCGAAACTGGTGGATAAGAGTAGAATCTATGATGAAGATAGTCAAGCTCGATCTGCTCACTACAAACAGCTAAGTGAAAAGAAAGATAAGGGTCAGTTTAGAGGAAAACCTTATGCGACCCCAGGTGATAAAGGGAAGCAGAGGGTATCAGATGAGAAGAAGTCAAGTAGGGGAGCCGCTAATGCACCTACTAAGTGCTATAAGTGTGGAGAGTCAGGTCACAAAGCTGATGGATGTACTAACAAAGTTCTGAGATGTTACCGTTGTGGTAAGACTGGGCATAGGATTAGGGATTGTCTGAGTGAGGGTCCGACTTGTTTCAACTATGGTGAACAGGGGCATATCAGTACTCAATGCCAGAAACCAAAGAAGACTGCTACTACTGCCCAGACTACTGGAAGAGTGTTTGCTTTGGCTGGCTCAGAAAGTTCCCAAGAAGGACAACTTGATTCGAGGTACTTGTTTTATTAACAATGTTGAGTTGATTGCTATTATTGATCCTGGAGCTACGCATTCTTTTATCTCTCTTGAGTGTGCTACTAGATTGGGTTTGAATTTGTCTAACATGAATGGTAGTATGATAATAGAGACTCCGGCTAATGGTTCGGTGACTACCATGCTTGTTTGTTTGAAGTGTCCTTTGACAATCTTTGAGAAGAATTTTGTGATGGATTTGGTGTGCTTACCTTTGCACCAAATCAATGTTATCCTTGGTATGAACTGGTTGGAGTTCAACTACGTTCGTATTAACTGTTATAGCAAGACGGTGAGGTTTCCAGAGTTAGGTGAGGATGGTGAACTGATGTTCTTATCTGCTAAGCAAGTGGATGAACTTTTATTAGATGAAGCGTTGATGTTCGCAGTGTTTGCATCGTTGCCAATTGATGGTGAAGCCGTCAGTGTTGAGTTGTCGGTGGTTTGTGAGTTTCAAGATGTGTTTCCTGAGGATATAAGTGATTTACCTCCGGAACGTGAAGTTGAGTTTGCTGTGGGTCTAATACCAGGTACGAGTCCAGTGTCGATGGCTCCTTATCGGATGTCTGCTTCGGAATTGAGTGAGCTGAAGAAACAACTAGAAGAACTGTTAGAAAAGAAGTTCATTCGACCTAGTGTTTCTCCGTGGGGTGCCCCGGTGTTGCTCGTTAAGAAGAAAGATGGTAGTATGAGATTGTGTGTCGATTATCAGCAGTTGAATAAGATGACCATCAAGAATAAGTATCCGCTTCTGAGAATCGACGATTTAATGGATCAACTCGTAGGTGCTTGTGTGTTCAGTAAGACTGATCTGAGGTCTGGTTATCATCAGATTAGAGTTAAAGCTGATGATATTCCAAAAATAGCCTTCAGAACGAGGTATGGTCATTATGAATATACGGTGATGCCATTTGGAGTTTCTGACGCGCCTGGTGTGTTCATGGAGTATATGAACAGGATCTTTCATGAATATCTTGATAAGTTTGTGGTGGTTTTCATAGATGACATCTTGGTATACTCTAAATCAGAAAAAGAACATGCAGAACATTTGAAGATTGTGTTACAAGTGTTGAGGGAAAAGAAATTGTATGCTAAGTTGTCAAAGTGTGAGTTCTGGTTGAAGGAAGTGAGTTTCCTAGGCCATGTGATTTCAAGTGGTGGAATTTCTGTGGATCCCTCGAATATTGATGTGGTGTTGCAGTGGGAGACTCCGAAGTCTGCTACGGAGATTCGTAGTTTTCTTGGATTGGCTGGTTACTATCGTAAATTCATTGAAGGTTTTTCTAAGTTGGCTTTGCCTTTGACGCAATTGACTCGAAAAGGACAAGCGTATGTATGGGATGTCGCTTGTGAAGAAATTTTTGTGGAACTAAAGAAAAGGTTGACAACTGCTCCAGTGTTAGTTTTGCCAGACCCGAATGAGTCCTTTGTGGTTTATTGTGATGCTTCAAAGATGGGCCTTGGTGGAGTTTTGATGCAAAATGGTAAAGTGGTCGCTTATGCTTCTAGGCAATTAAGAGTCCATGAGAGGAATTACCCTACACACGACTTAGAGTTGGCTGCTGTAGTATTTGTGCTGAAGATTTGGAGGCATTATCTTTTCGGTTCGAAATTTGAGGTATTCAGTGATCATAAAAGTTTGAAATACTTGTTTGATCAGAAAGAGTTAAACATGAGGCAGAGAAGGTGGTTGGAATTGTTAAAGGATTTTGAGTTCGATTTGAATTATCATCCCGGTAAAGCAAATGTAGTGGCTGACGCTTTGAGTAGGAAGTCATTGCATATTTCGATGCTTATGGTGAGAGAACTTGAAATGATTGAGCAATTCAGAGACATGAGTTTGTTGTGTGAAACGACTGCTGATAGTGTGAAATTGAGCATGCTAAAGCTGACTAGTGGGATTTTGGAGGAAATTCGGGAAGGTCAGAAATCTGATTTGAAATTAGTCGACCAGTTAATGAAGGTTAATCAAGGTAATGGAGGTGAGTTCCGAATTGATGGAGATGGAGTTTTGAGATTTCGAGATAGAGTATGTATCCCGGATATTTCTGGAATCAAAAAGATTATTTTGGAGGAAGGGCATAGAAGTCGATTGAGTATTCATCCTGGTGCTATGAAGATGTATCAAGACCTGCGTAGATTGTTTTGGTGGCCAGGTATGAAAAGAGATATTGCTGAATTTGTGTATGCATGTTTGACTTTCCAGAAGTCCAAGATTGAACATCAGAAGCCTTCAGGTATGATGCAGCCGTTGAATGTTCCTGAATGGAAATGGGATAGCATTTCCATGGATTTTGTGACTGGGTTACTGAAGACTGCAGGAGGTAATGACTCGATATGGGTAATTGTGGGTAGGTTAACCAAGTCGGCGCATTTCTTGCCGATGAGAATTAATTACTCTATGCAGAAGTTAGCTGAAATTGTGAAGTTGCATGGAACGCCTTCGAGTATTGTATCGGATAGAGATCCGCAGTTTACGTCAAGGTTTTGGAAGAGTCTACAGGATGCTTTGGGTACTAAGTTGAGGATGAGCTCTGCTTATCACCCGTAGACAGATGGTCAGACGGAAAGAACAATCCAATCTTTAGAAGATTTGTTGAGAGCTTGTGTGCTGGATCAAGGAGGATCTTGGGATAGTCACTTGCCGTTGATTGAGTTTACATACAACAACAGTTTTCATGCTAGTATTGGGATAGCTCCATACGAGGCGTTGTATGGTAGACGTTGTCGAACTCCATTGTGTTGGTATGAGTCGGGAGAGAGTTCTGTACTTGGACCTGAGATTGTGCAAGAGACAACGGAGAAAATTAAAATGATTCGGTATAGAATGAAGACGTCGCAGAGTCGTCAGAAGAGTTACCATGATAAGAGAAGAAAATCACTTGAATTCCAGGAGGGAGACCACGTGTTCTTGAGAGTTACTCCGATGACTGGTGTGGGACGAGCTTTGAAGTCTAGAAAGCTCACTCCGCGCTTTGTTGGTCTGTATTAGATTGTGCAGAGGATAGGAGAGGTTTCCTATCGGGTGGCTTTACCACCGTCACTTGCGAATTTGCACGATGTGTTTCATGTGTCACAGTTGAGGAAGTATATTCCGGATCCGTCGCATGTGATTCAGATGGATGATGTTCGGGTGAGAGATAACCTGACGGTAGAAGCTTTACCTGTGAGGATCGATGGTCGAGAATTGAAGCAACTACGAGGTAAAGAGATTGCTTTAGTGAAAGTATTGTGGGGCGGACCAGCTGGTGATAGTTGGACTTGGGAGCGTGAAGATCAGATGAAGGAGTCGTATCCGACTCTGTTTACCTCAGGTAATTTTCGAGGACGAAAATTCTTAAAGTAGGGGAGAGTTGTAACGACCCGAAAATCTAAATCAATTATTTAATTATTTATTTAATTAATTTAGAAGGGATTAAGAGGTTTTTGGTAATTTTGGAGAATTTTGGAGTAAAAGAGTGTTTTTGAATAATTTTAATAAAGTAAATGAGCATGTGTTATTTATATTATTATTATTAAAAATAAAATGAGAAAGGGCAAGGCGGTCTTATTGGAGAGTAAGTAAGGATAGGATGGGAAGTTCATAAGTTGGGATTTGTTAACCAAAGGAAGAGAACGATCATTTTCTCATTTTGTCGTATCGTTTGTGAAGAACACTGAAGAAGAAAGAAGAAGGAGAGCTAGGGCTTGAGGATTACTAGAGGAATCTTGAAGAAAGAAGGAAAAAGCTTCGGATTACTCTAAGGTATGGGGAGAGTTCTTAATTTCTTATAGTTTTATAGGAATTGGAGATGATTAGATTAAGGATTTTATGAATTGTGTTGATTTTGATGATTGTTGATGTAGAATGAGTAATTTGATGAAAGTATGATGAATTTGATTGATGTGTATTGCTATATGCGTGTTTTGTGAATATTTTTGATCAAATTTCGTGTAGAACACGGATTTTCGGGGTAATCGAAGTTAAAAATGCAGAAAAGCACTTTTCGGGAAAAGTTGGGTTTTGTCGCATCCTGACACGGGCCGTGTCACACAACACGGGCACCCGTGTCAGCCTACTGGTGGGGAAAAATAAAATTTTGTGTTACAGAGCTTTTGACACGGGCTGTGTCACAGGACACGAGCGGCCGTGTCAGGCCTCTGTTTCCGGTGAAAACTTTTCTGTTTTGGGTTTTTAGTGCAGGCCTCCTGACACGGGCCGTGTCACGGGAAACGAGCGGCCGTGTCAGACCACTGAGTATTTTCCGTTTTTGCTGTTTTGACGTGTTCTCTTGCCGATTGTTATGGTCTTGTCGTTTTGCTGCTGTCTTGTCGTTTTGTCGTCTATTTTATGAGGTTTTGATGTTTCTCATGTTGAACCGTTGTTGTATAATTATTATTGATATGTGGATGATAAAAACATGATTTTATGATGAATACTGTTGAGAATGAAATGAATGATGCACATGTTGATAATTGGATGAAATGAGGAGTTTAGCATCATTGCATTTCATGGCATTCTATGTTGGGGCTTCGGCCTATTGGTAGCTTCAATCCCATAGTGCGGATTGAAGTGATATGTTGTTATGTTGTGCTCCCTTGTGGAGGGTTGATGGCCAGTGTCCATCACATGGAGAAAAATCGGTACCACATGCATCCCTTGCATACTATTATGTTGACATCGCATTTTCATGAAGTAGTTGAGATTGTGTTGTGAATGATTGTTGATGATGATTCTGATGTTGTTGTTGCTTAATTAATTATCTTCCATGTTTTTGTACTACTATAATGAATTATGTTTTCTCACCCTGCCTGCTTGGAAATGTTGCCTCTTATGTGGGTAACTTGCAGATAACCAAGAATAGCTACGAGGTGATGAAGGAAGTAGCTTTGGAGTGTTTCGTTATTACTGTCTAGTTAGAGGTGTCCTGCTCTGTGTCATGTAACATCAGGTTGGGAAGATTGTTGTGAACCTCGTTTCTTTTAGTTTATGACTGAATTTTTATAATGTTGATGATGGTCTTTGATTTGGATATATTTATTATGAAGTATTTTATGGAATTGAAAATAAAAGTTGATTTCCGCTGCGTAGTTGTTAATTTTGATATTGATGAACGAGTAACCCGTGTTACGGGACAGGACAATGATTGTTAATTGATGTTTTGAATATATGTGACACCTTTCATGTTGATTTTACTCTGATAATATGAAATGTTTTACTAGAAATTATATGTGGGGTAGAAGGGTGTTACATCACGCGATACTACCCTCTTCTGAGGTTCTTCAAAATAACATCACCTAGCACGGTTCCCGGCCCGCTGATTTTATCTCGACAAGAATCAATGATTTTGAGAGACAGGTACAAAAATCACTAGTATAAACCTTTGGGATGGGTAGAGCCTTGACTTTATGACACCGACCATTTGACCCCATGTTTTTTCTATGTTTTTGTGTGTTGCATTCATGCATTCATTTAAAAAACATTAAGCAAAGAAAATTTTCTCTTCTAGTCTCTCTTTTTCAAATTAAACTAAAACAATGATTGCAAATGTCAGAGAAAGGAGATTGCGCTAATGGATTTCGGTAGAAGGAAAACTCATAAGTACACCTTCAAGGTTCCAAAACTAGAGGATTTGAGAGGATTAACAAGGATGATCACTAACCATGAGGCTTTCAAAGCTAAGTACGGAGGTCTGCTACCTCTGTTAAGGGTCCATGTGATTGAAAGAATCATGGAGGCACTCATTCAGTTTTATGATCCAGTCTATCACTGTTTTACATTCCCGGATTACCAGCTCGCACCAATGCTGGAGGAGTATTCTCACCTGACTGATTTACATATTACTGATCAAGCTCCCTTTTCTGGACTGGAAGAAATTCCAAAGGATCAAATCATTGCAAGAGCAATCTATTTGGATGAGTCAGAAATCAAGACTCACATGACCACCAAGGGAGGAATCCCAGGTTTACCAGCCAAGTTTCTGGTAAAGAAAGCTCTGTACTTTGCTAGTATAGGGAACGTGACTGCTTTTGAAAGCATCTTTGTTTTACTCACCTACGGGTTATTTTTGTTTTCCAACATTGATAACTTCGTCGATATCAATGCCATTAAGGTTTTTCTCATTGGAAACCCTGTACCAACTTTGCTCGCAGATGCGTATCATTCTGTACACTTAAGGAATTTATACAATGGAAGAATGATCACGTGCTGTGTGCCCCTGCTATATAAATGGTTTATCTCTCACTTACCTAAGTCAGCTGCTTTTTGGGATCATAAGAGTGCCTTGCGTTGGTCGCAGAAAATCATGTCTCTTACCAACTCTGATATAGATTGGTACAATAGGATTTATGATGGGATCAGAATCATTGACCGTTGTGGAAACTTCCCCAACGTACCCCTCATAGGAACTAAGGGAGGAATCAATTACCATCCAGTTTTAGTTCGTCGTCAATTTGGATACCCGATGAGGCATGTCCCGCGTAATGCTCATCTGGAAGGTCTTTTCTTCAAGGAAGGAGAAAATGACAGGGCACTAAAGATGGAAATAATGCACGCTTGGAAACATGTTCATAAGAAAGGACGGGAGTCTCTAGGAAAACCGGACTGTGTCTCGGTGGAGCCTTTTCTCCACTGAGTACAAACTAGAGCTCTCAAGCTAAAGATGCCTTATCCTCGTCACAGAGTTCTTTCGCCAAGGGAATCTGTCATGTACTTCATGACTGAAACGAAAAAACTTCAGGTTACTCTCAACAAAGTTCAACAGGAGAGGAGGTCTTGGAAGAACAAGTACCGCATTCTCAATGGGAGTGTACCAAAATACAGCAACTATTGAAAGATAAGGATGCTCTAATAGAGATTTTAGAGCAGTATGCTGTAGAAAATCAGGATGACCAAAGGAATTTGCTCGCTCCTTTCACTTGGCAAAGGAATGACAACCCGACAACGGTCCAAGGGCCCCGGTCCAAGAAAAGGAAAGTACCAGAATCAGCACCCGAGTTCTCCTCAGAGAGGGCTCGGGACCCATTAGCTTAGGTTTCTGTTTCAGTACTTTGTAATCTACTGTATTTCCATTTCCGCAATCCTTTGAATTCAATAAAACGGGGGTGTCCCCACTGTTTGATATTTGCAATCTAATTTTCGAAGTTTATTTTGATTAAACCAAAAAACAATTAATATAATCATTGCATTCATCATTATCACGTCACGTATTCTTCTTACCTACGAATCTCACGTTTATGTTTCGGTTCTAGAGTCAAACTGTCTCATTCGTACAATACTCGGGCCAATCGTCAGAAAAAGATGGATGATCTCGAGGAAGAGAATAGAGAGTTGAAAGAAGAGATCGAAGCTCTAAAAGAGAATATGAGAAAGCTTCGTAACAACATGCAAGCCATGGAAGAAGCTCAGCTACAAAGAACTGTGATCTCAAAGATCACCTCAACGCCCATAGTGGGGAAGTATGATCCTAGGTATCAAATGCCGAAAGATCGTCCCTGGGGCATGCCTGTTAACTATATCCCGGAAGGATATGTTCCGCCGATCACTGAAGATCAGGGAATCATAGCAGAAGCCGCTGGGCCTGAAGGTTACAAACTTCGGGAAAGCGAGGATGCTAGAGGCATAATGAAGACTCCTGAAGGTTACAAACTTTAGGAAACACCAAGATTCACTGCCGTAGTAACGGTACCACCCCCTGTGGTGCACACTGTCCCAGAAGAGCTGATTCCACAGATACCTTCTAATAGAAAGGAAAATATGTTCGATAGAATGGATGAATTCCAGGAGCAGTTCCTGGAAATGCCGAAAGAACTACAGGCCCTTCGCGGTCAGGATCTATTTGGAAAGGACGCCGCAGACCTTTGCTTGGTCCCCAATGTGGATGTTCTGCACAAGTTCCAAGTACCCGATTTTGAAAAGTACAAGGGTAACTCTTGCCCTCAGAGCCACTTCAAAGATCTCAGTGCTATCACTTTTACTCAGTTCAGAAGCGCACAGGGAGGCTCTACAGAAAGTCTTGGAGCAAGCCTTTGTAGAACAAGATGTAACAATCAGACAATTCGATAGCATTGTCTCTAACATCACTTCCTGCAATAACTTGGGATTTAGCGATGAGGAGTTACCTGAAGAAGGTCGCCGTCATAACATGGCGCTCAACATTACAGTCAACTGCCAGGACGATGCTTTAGCCAGTGATAACACGAAAATGTATCATATATTTTCCTTGATTTACGACTAATAATTACGTTATTTCAGCTTAAGTTCCAATTATTCCGCGAGTATTCTAGTGTTTTCGTAGGTATTTCATTGTCCAATCTATTAAGGAGCAAAGTAGAAAAACATGAAGAAATGAGAAGAAAACAGGAAGAATTAATAAGAAAAAGAGCAGAAAATGGAAAGTGGTATGTGTGACGACCGTTACATACCTACCACGACCGTCACGCTCCCAAAGCTTGCCACGATCGTCATGCACTCATCACGACCGTCACACGCTCAAAGATGGTTATTATGTTCAGAACGCAGACGTGGAAAAAGAAGGCCAATTTAGTCACGTTCATCATTTTCTCCTACATTCTCTCAAACACAGCTTCTCCAACTTCCCATTCTCTCGACTACTTCTCCAACTTCCCATTATCTCCACTATTTTTCACATGAATTCTTAAGTAACTTCCAACCTGTTATCACTATTTATAGGACCTATCATTTAGTTTCAAGGGATCCAAGTTTTTGTATGCGAAAGCACAGTTGAATTTATTTCGTAGTTTTAGGCAGAAATTACTGGTGTAAAAAGTGGTAGTTTCTCACATCGAGGAACTACCACACCATTAGTGTTTGGCCTTCAATCTATGTAATACTTGGATCAATCTTGCCGTCATTATTTCAAGATATTTAATTCAATTTTATTTCCAGTTTTATCTTCAGGTTCATTTACTTTTACGCTTTTATTTTCTGCCATTTATATTTATGCTTTATCTTTCTGCCATTGTTATCATTTCAAGCTTTTACCATTTTTCTTCAAGCATCACTTTAAATCATTTTAAACCGCTTGCTATGTTTTCTCCTAATTCAAAAACCCAAAATTGTTTATTTGTTTCTGTCACTATGTTCGGCTAAACAGTTTAATGTCCGGTGTATGAGGACCGTCGTTACCGACGGGACTCGGTAGAAAATAATAGGTGCAAACTTATGATTAAAATTCTGTTTTGGTTTTAATTTCTAAGTCTAATTTAAGTAGCTTTTTCACGAGAGTGAGAGGCTATTTAACACGATTTTGTCACGAGAGTGAGAAATTAAATAAGGTTAGAGCCGGCATTGCGAGAGCGTGGGGGTCGAACCGGATAGTGAAAATTAGGCAACAAATCTAAATACAGCGAGAGCACTTTAGATACGTTTAGGATATTATTGGCTTTCAAAATATATTTCCTAGTTACCGGGCGAGCGAGAGCAAAATCTTGGGATTAGGGAACATGACTTTAGTTAATACCGCGGGAGCGTGAGGCGAAGTCTTTAAGTTGGTATATTCTATGAAACTAAGTTATAGTCGTAATTAGTACCCGAATTCTACAAAGTCCTTTAGGAACGCGGGATCCATATTCCGGCCTCTCTTTATTATCAAATTTTCTTAGTTTTATTTTAGTTCTAGTCTTAGTTTCCCTTTTATCAATTATCATTAGCCTTAGCTTTACAAAGTAACGATAGATTACGGTAGGTTGACATTGGTCTCTGTGGGTTCGACAATCTTTTATATTACTTCGATATTTCCATGCACTTGCGGACGCATCAAGTTTTTGGCGCCGTTGTCGGGGACCAACAGTCAATATTGTTACTCCGTTGTTGCACCGTATAGACTAAGGCACTCCCATATATAAAAAAAATAAAAAATAAATTTAAAAAAAATTTAAAAACTATGTATCATCCAAATTTTCTCTATGAAAACCACTCACAATATCTTGAGGAGCCGCACCCAAATTTTCTCTACAATTACCAACCGCAATACTCCCAATATTTTGAGGAACCGCAACCAAATTTTTCCTATGATTACCATTCCCAAAATTTCGAGGAACCGCAAGAATCTCATAATTCCAACCTAGAAATATTAATTCAGGATTTCAATGCGACACTGACTCACTCCCAATATCTCGAGGAACCGCACCAAAATTTCCTCTACGATCACCATTCCCAATATTTCAAGGAACCACAAGAATCTATTAATTCCAACCTCGAAGCATTAATGGAGGATTTCATCGAAATAACAACTAATTCGAGGCTAGAATCCATGATGGAGCACTTTATGGAGACACAAACTCTCCAGAATGAAGAGCTTAGAAGACAACATCTCGATACTTATGAAAACCTTAGGCAGATAAACACAATAGTCGAGTCCCTCGCGACTCACACTGAGGCATTGGAGACTCAAATCTCCCTGCTTGCACAGACACCTATAGGACCCTCCCCTGGGGAGCATGTGGATGTTGTAACAACCATTAATGAAAAACAAATCGAGAATCCTGAGGAGAGTGATAATGAGGTTGAGGAGAGAGATATTGAGGTCGAGGAGAGTTCTGGTAAGGAAGAAGTAGAGATTGAGAAAATTTTACTGGGACCACCTGAAAGGGAGGTCGTCAAAGAGGTAGAGAAAGTAGCACCTAAGGCTTTTTCTCATGCGTATACCCCACTGATTCCTTTCCCGCAAAGGTTTGTGGAAGCTAAGGTAGGATCCCAATCCAAAACGTATGCGGAGGTATTGGAAAATACCCACACCGATGCACCTTTGTCTGAGGTCCTGTATAAAAAGAGAAAATTTGAGGACCATGAAACTAGGGATATCATTACTGCTAAGAGGGTAAGGTTAAACTTTGAGGTGATGGATGAAATAACTAAGCCCAAACTTGAAAAATCAATACTTAGGATAGATCCAGAACCACCACCACGAGTTCAAAAGAGTGAACCACCCCACATAAGGAAGAAAAGAAAAGGTGAGGGATATGTGAGATGGCTTGATAAATGGCCTTGGGAACTGAAAATTAACACTCCTAACCGTCGAGCTATCGACGTTAAACAAAGCCCTGCGTGGGTGGCAACCCACAAGCTTTTAATTTAATGTTCTACTTTTATTGTTTGTGTTTGCAGAAAATAAAGAATCATATCGCTTGTCATGTTTCAGCTGCATTTAGGCGAAAGATCTCTAGATGACGATCCCTTAAGATGAGTTGGTGCCTACGCACATTCCGACGAATGTCGCTGCTGGTGGTGACGCCAATGATGAGTATGATATGAGAGAGCATATCTCTCTAGTTCGTAACTCACCTCTTCCTTGTCCTTTCGCATGGCCAGGTTCCACCTGCACACACTGCACCGTATTTTTCTAACAATTTTTGCAGATACTTACTTCGTAAATAGGCAATATAATGAGCGGCTTCAAGAAAATGAAGTTTCAGCAAATTCAGATAACTCGTAGTACAAGACACCGGAGTAGAAGTGGCCAGCAAAGACAGGGACAGCAAGGGAAGAATCAACGCGAATTTGGCCGTGGAAGCACGCAATGGCATTCATACAGGTTCTATCTTTCCTTTTTCACCATTTATCAAAACATTGAGGACAATGTTTGGTTTAAGTGTAGGGGAGGAACTTAACTGCTTTCATTTTACCGCTTTCTAGTTAGATTTACTGTTTTCCAGCATGATTTTAAAATTTTTTCTGTTTTAAATGTTTCGTCCGTCTGTGCATGTGCTGTCGAGTCTCTATGGTGATTTTATGATTGTCTATCGATTTCCCCATTCCCTTGAGCCACACAAAATATTTTGAAAATTTTTGAGCTAAAAATTGTGTTTCTTTTGAAAATCTTAGGTTACAGACGAAATTGAGGTTAGACTGTGAGACTTGGGAAAATTCTGCAAGATCGGTATCGTCTTAACACCGTGAGCCTCTCAATTATGGAAATCGATTTGAGTACTTGTTATGCCATAGACTTAAGTTCTCACCCCCTTAGTAGTCCCTAAGTAGTTTATTTAGCAGTCAGCACCATCCTAAGCACGCACTAAGTAGGAAGCCGATGCAAATAAGTGTACGATCTCAGGCTTAAAAGGCAAATTAAGAAAAGAAAAAAATGAATGCTCCTTCTAATTTAGGTGATCCTCACACGATCAGTTAGCCCAACGGTGCAAACTTCTTTAGTGATATTTAAGACAATGTGCCAAAAGAAAGAAAAAAAATGATAATAATGAGATCATAGTCGCTAACAGGCCATCCTACCATGAGTGTGAAAGGATAACGGGCTTAATGTGATTGTGCCAGAATGAAAAGGGATAAAAGAAGGATGAGTGAGTTAGGCTTAGGTATAGTGACATGATTCGGATTGGTTTGTATAGGATAGAGGTTGATGACCACAAAAGCGGAATTGTGTTGTTACGATATCCTTAGTGTGTGAGCAAGTACCTATCGATACAAACTTAACCAAAGTAGAGTTGGTATCCTAGGATGAGTATCCGTATGCACTATTTGTCTTACGAGTCATGTTTTGCTTGAGGACAAGCAAAGGTTTAAGTGTGGGGGTGTTGATAAGACGAAAATGTATCATATATTTGCCTTGATTTACGACTAATAATTACGTTATTTCAGCTTAAGTTCCAATTATTCCGCGAGTATTCTAGTGTTTTCGCAGGTATTTCATTGTCCAAGCTATTAAGGAGCATAGTAGAAAAACATGAAGAAATGAGAAGAAAACAGGAATAATTAATAAGAAAAAGAGCAGGAAATAGAAAGTGGTATGTGTGACGACCGTCACACACATACCACGACCGTCACGCTCCCAAAGCTTGCCACGACCGTCATGCACTCATCACGACCGTCACACGCTCAAGGATGGTTATTATGTTCAGAACGCAGACGTGGAAAAATAAGGCCAATTCAGTCACGTTCAACATTTTCTCCTACATTCTCTCAAACACAGCTTCTCCAACTTCCCATTCTCTCCACTACTTCTCAAACTTCCCATTATCTCCACTATTTTTCACATGAATTCTTAAGTAACTTCCAACCTGTTATCACTATATATAGGACCTATCATTTAGTTTCAAGGGATCCAAGTTTTTGTATGCGAAAGCACTGTTGAATTTATTTCGTAGTTTTAGGCAGAAATTACTAGTGTAAAAAGTGGTAGTTTCTCACATCGAGGAACTACCACACCATTAGTGTTAGGCCTTCAATCTATGTAATGCTTGGATCAATCTTGCCGTCATTATTTCAAGATATTTAATTCAGTTTTATTTCCAGTTTTATCTTCAGGTTCATTTACTTTTACGCTTTTATTTTCTGCCATTTATATTTATGCTTTATCTTTCTGCCATTGTTATCATTTCAAGCTTTTACCATTTTTCTTCAAGCATCACTTTAAATCATTTTAAACCGCTTGCTATGTTTTTGCCTAATTCAAAAATCCAAATTTGTTTATTTGTTTCTGTCACTATGTTCGGCTAAACAGTTTAGAGTACGGTGTATGAGGACCGTCGTTACCGACGGGACTCGGTAGAAAATAATATGTGCGAACTTATGATTAAAATTCTGTTTTGGTTTTAATTTCCAAGTCTAATTTAAGTAGCTTTGTCACGAGAGTGAGAGGCTATTTAACACGATTTTGTCACGAGAGTGAGAAATTAATTAAGGTTAGAGCCGACACTGCGAGAGCGTGGGGGTCGAACCGGATAGTGGAAATTTGGCAACAAATCTAAATACAACGAGAGCGCTTTAGATACGTTTAGGATATTATTGGCTTTCAAAATATATTTCCTAGTTACCGGGCGAGCGAGAGCAAAATCTTGGGATTAGGGAACATGACTTTAGTTAATACCGCGGGAGCGTGAGGCGAAGTCTTTAAGTTGGTATATTCTATGGAACTAAGTTATAGTCGTAATTAGTACCCGAATTCTACAAAGTCCTTTAGGAACGCGGAATCCATATTCCGGCCTCTCTTTATTATCAAATTTTCTTAGTTTTATTTTAGTTCTAGTCTTAGTTTCCCTTTTATCAATTATCATTAGCCTTAGCTTTACAAAGTAACGATAGATTACGCTAGGTTGACATTGGTCTCTGTGGGTTCGACAATCTTTTATATTACTTCGATATTTCCGTGCACTTGCGGACGCATTAGCCAGCGTACTGGTAGACACGGGGTCAGCCCTGAATGTTATGCCAAAATCCACTTTGATGCAATTATCATTCAAAGGCCCTCCGATGAGATCCGGCGAGGTTGTCGTCAAAGCATTTGACGGATCCAGAAAAACGGTTATCGGCGAAGTCAACCTTCCCATAACTATTGGTCCTCACACTTTCCAAGTCACTTTCCAGGTCACGGACATCCGGGCAACATACAGTTGTTTATTAGGAAGACCTTGGATACACCAGGCTGGGGCGGTCACTTCGACCCTCCACCAAAAGCTAAAGTTCGTCCAGAAGGGCCAACTTGTCACGGTTTGTGGAGAACAGGCCTTGCTCGTAAGCAACTTATCATCATCTACTTTTGTAGAACCCGAGGAGGTTGTTGGGACTCAGTTCCAAGCACTTTCGGTGAGCAATAATAAACAATAAGAGAAAGGAACCTTGATTTCCTCATACAAATATGCTCTCGAAGTGATCGAAAATAACAATGAAAAAGGATGGGGGAAGCTTGTCATTCCTACTGACAATAAAACAAAGAAGGGTCTTGGTTTTTCTGCAACCTGTACCCAGACAGCTGCTAACAGTGAAAGTCTTCATCCCATTCGGAATTTCTTCCACAATAGAGGTTTCCTTCACCCAGTGACTCAAGAAGTGCATACCATCAATAAAGATAATTCATCTGATACGGAGGAAGAATGGAAGTCCTATCTTAACGAGGATGATTATATGTCTCAGGAAGAGGTGCCTACGCCCTTTTGCTATCCCGCACAGAGTCCGAGATTTATACCCAGGTCAGACGTCGAAATGATATATAGAGATTGTGATCCGGAAGGATGTCGTGCTCCACCAAATTCATTAGAAGAGGACACTCTGATGAAAGACAACTTTGACCACGACTATTATGGCCCGATGGATGGCCTGCCTATCTGGCAGCCATACCCAGGAGACTTGGGGCAAGAAAATCAGCCGAACGATGAAAATCAGCTGAGCATCATTGAAAAGAATACTTGCGTCCCCACCATTTCATGGGATCAACACTCAGGTCATCCTGAAAATACCCAGTACGACGATGAATTGGCAAAGCTTGTCGGAATAGAATTCATCAACCATGCTTTTCCTGAGGTCATCCTCATCGAGAGAGATGACTCCTCCAATTCCAAAGAAGTGGGGGACACCCTGGGACAACCGAGTGGCAAGTACGACTTCTTGGTCAAGTATACCGCTCCTGAGAGCTCTCATATCAGGCTCGAAGATGTCCAGCCAACTGGATGGGGAGATACAGCTGAGAGCACAAATACTACGCAAAATGCAACTGAGGAATCCTCATACGACAATTCTGCCTGGGAGACAGATTCCAATGATCCTGCTCCACCAGAAATCAGCGTCATTTCTGAAGACAAATCATGGAAGGTACCAGACTTTGTGATTCACCGAGGAGTTCGCCGCCAATGGGTTGCTGTCGATGTTCCGAAGATTGTTCATAAGTCTAAGTAATTGTCGTCTTTACTTTAACCTTTCACCCTGCCCAGGTGAAACAGATGTTTTGATAGGGCTCACTTTCTGTAAATGTCCCTCTTCGCTTTGCCCAAAGTGATAGAGCTTTGTTTTATAGGGTTGTAGCTTCAAGAATCGACTTGTTCATTAATAAAATAACGTCGTTCAGTAATTTCCGCATTAATTGTTGTTTTCTCTTTTCACTTTTCTCAGAAAATGGTTATCCTAAAAAACAACTCAATAATCAAAACAAGCAGTAAAAGAAATACACTGCACACACTTTTGCATTTTTCTCTCTATCTCTTCTAAAAACAAATCATCACGTCATGCAGATTGCTTGTTTTAAACCCATTTGTTGCACCCAAAAATTTGCCCTCCTTACTTTAGTACTAACTGGCTTAGGTTGCATTGCATTTTGCATTATCATATGTGCATATCATTGGTTCTTAGCATGGGGTCAAGGTGCCTGAGGCATGTTCAAGAGGAGAAGATGTTCTTCAAAGGGTCAAGCAAGAGAGGTCAAGTGGATCACTCTCTCCTAACCAGTGCATAAATTAGGGTTTTGAGATTCTTGGGTTTACTGCTCCAATGGGAAAGCTCCTTGGTTTTTTATCATCACCAAATGGAATATCTTATCTTTGTTGGAGAAGATACACATCATATTCAGAGGAATTTGGATTTGGAGACTGTGCTATTTCCTCCTAGACTGAGGGTACCAAAACTAGGGTTTGCCATAAAGTCAGTTTATTTCTGATTTTTTGGGCAAGACTTGATTCCATGGTATTCCTTGGGTCTCTAAGTATCTAGGGGTGGGAGGTTGTCCATCAGTTTAGTTCAGGAGAGACTTAATTGATCAGAAGATTGAGAATCAGGTGAATTGGGTAAAAGTCAACAGTGAGAGGAGAAGTCAACTATGGAATTTTGAGGTTCTCTCCAAGGTTTTCAAGGTCTCACATCCTCATATGGTCCTTAAAAGTCAATTTTCATTCCATTTATCAAGAATCAGGAGTTGGTACAAAAGTTACTAAATTTGGAAATGACCTATAATTTGAAAGTTTCCTTATTGGGCAAGTTCCTGCACTGCATTCAACTTGACTTTTCATCATCAATAAAGCTTCAAATGAATTTTTCTCCAACATGAAAGTTGAATATATTTTTCTCCTCTTTCCAACAAGTACTAGTGGGTCTCCATATCATTTGTGAAACTCCAGTTATGATCAAAAGAAGGAAAAGTGGTTTTTAGGGTTTTTCATGGTTCCATTTTCACAACTTTGGGCATAATGACCTATAATCAATTCCATTGCTTCATGCCACATTCTAATATCAAAGGAAATTCCTTGAGGATTATTTTGGGCCCAAGAACTAAGAAATTTCATGGTGTACGTAATACTTATTCTCCATTATTCAAAATTCCCAAATTGTTTAAAAGTCATGAATCAAAAAGTTTCAAGGCCCAATGTCAATATGGGTGTAATTAGCAATTCAAATGCAAGTGATCTATCATGAAACATTTAAATATCCATGCATGGGAGAGGTGTATCCAACATTATGCAATTTTTTAAAAAATCACCCAAACTCATTAAACCAAGAATTGCCCAAGCCCAATTCATCATCAGTGAAAAACCCTAGTCTATTTAAACCCATCCATGCACTGGTTAGGGTGAGAACACGTGAAGTTGGAGGAGTTTTCAAGTGAAACCTAAAAATGTATTTCTCATTCAAAACTCACGGCCAAGAGGAGCTCTCTCAAAAATTTTTCCACAAACCTCTTCCTGGTGATCCATAGAGTAAAGAGCAACCATCATTCGTAGCTAAAAGCAGGGATTCAGACAGTGCCATCTCAAGTTAGTCACTTTTTGCATGATCACAAAACTCTCCTTTTTTATATGCATAATGTTGTGTGATGTCTATAGATCATGCTGATACAATTTTTTTTTGAATATGGATGCGTATATTGCTTGTACCGTGCGTTTAAAGTTTTATGCCCTAACATATTTCTCATCGTTTTTTATTATGCGTTGATTATTTGCCAATTTGGATTGGATATTTGGAATCCTCACGTTTTTCTGGTCAGAATAGAGTACTCACTTGCAATTTCTGGGAAAAAATGCACTGCAGCTCACCGGAGAGGGTGGCCGGAGCCCTAGCTCCTGCGGCTGCCTGAATTCAGTCCGGCGAGGAGAATTGAGAAGAAGAAGAAATAATCTGACCTTCCATTCTTTGATCTAACGCTCTTCATTATGCCACTTGTCTTTTTTTTATGTTTTAAATTTCAGGTTTACGTGCTTGACATTCCACAAATGCTACCATGCATCCTCACATCACAACCTTGGTTTTTGATTAACGTTTGACTTTGTAACTTAATCTCACGCGTTGATGTAATCTTGTGGTGGTGGTGAGGACAGCGAATAAATGAAGTCACGTGCAGGGCGCATGGCTGGTGCATGGTGTACTGGTCGTTCGTGTGGGTGCGTGTACATGTGGACTGTGGTATGATTGGAAATCGTGACCGTCAATTTTGATCTTGTGGCTGTTGATTATTTTTGTTTACGCGTGTCTGATCAATCCAACGGAAAGCAGCCAGTCAACTGGGTTGACTGAGGTCCATACGTGGGCCATTTTTTATTTTTGTTATTTTTTCTGATGGATTATGTGAATGGGCCGCTATTTGCACCCCACCCTTAGCCCACTTATATTTTTCAGACGTGAATGAATTACTTTCCACACCCCCTTGGCTATTTTCTTCATTTTTATTTTATTTAATTCATTTCATTTCATTTTCATCATTTTAAAATAATTATATGCATTTAAAAATTACCATAAAATTCATGCATACTTTTTTATAATTTTATAAAATTTTCCAAATTTTATTTTTTTATTTTTATTTTATTTTTTATCAGCTGAATCAATTATTTAGTTATTTTCTTTTTGCATTACTCATATCATGCATACTTAAAATTGTTTATTTTATTTCTCTGCACCCATAAAATATTTTCAACCCGTTCTTTTTGTATTGGTTAGATGACATTCTAAAGTACATTAAAATATTTTTCTTTCATTTTTAAAACTATTTCATATTGCATTTTGGTCCTCCCTCTTTGCATATTAAGTCATATTCTTCATCTGAACTTTGCCCAATTGTTTAAGTGACTAACATCTTGATTTTCTTGCAGGAGTTTTTGGTTTTTGGTTTGTCTCTGGTTGGGTAACTTTTATATTTAATTTGGTGACTTTAGAAGTTGTTTTACTATTTGTTTAATGGCTCTTTGTGTGAGATTTTCTTGTATGCGTATCCTTGATTCTGTTTGATTATCTGTTTGGAAAGGCACTTGTGCCATTGCTTTGGGGTTGTTTACTTGACTTCTTTATGCATGTTTGGATTGTTATCACTATAGTATGTCTTTACTTGGGTTCCATCTATCTCACTTCTTTTACTTGTGCCTGTTTCTCACTAACCTCTTATGCAGGGACTAAGGTAAGTTCTTTAAGGGTATGGATAAGTATCCATGGTCGCCCTTACTCTTTCCTTTTCTCTCCTTTTCCTTTAGGATTTAGGTTGTCATCAAACCTCACTAACCGTAGGTCACCCATGCATGATAACTTTAGGACTCATAGTCCCCCTTTAGAGTTACCCTTGTGTCTTCTCTCTTCTCGTCTCAAACTTCTTGAAAATACTTAATAATAATAAAGTGTATTGCGCACGAGCCTTAAGCGTGGGGAATGAGAAATAAGGGGCTTCCTCTCATCTTTCTAGAGTGCTTAGCGAGCGTCCTGTCTTGGGACGATGCGTTAAGTATTCGCCCCTGTGCCCTAGACTTTGGTCCAATGCAACTTAGGAACTAACTTAAGCCATTTCTGTCCTAAAAAATGCAAACAAACTTCAAACCTTTTTGTCCCTCGGGATTGTCAAACTAAAGGATATTTTCAAAAAGGGCACGTTACCTTCCGTCTGAGACGCAAACAGGCATCGAACCTAACTGCCGGACACGAGCTTAACGTCGCTCATAAAAAACACAAAAAGAACTTGGTCCGAACTACGTTGACTCTGAATTCCCCATTGCACAAAGGGGGTACGTAGGCCTAGGACGTCGACGTCCTACCGAGGCTGTCTTTGTCTTTCCCTTCTCCGTCTTAGCACAACCCTAGATGATAGTATAACTCACCCTTAGATTAGACAACAAGCGTGGATCCCATCGAGTACGATGGACGCATGGGGTGCTAGCACCTTCCCCTCGCGTAACCGACTCCCGAACCCAGGTTATGGTTGCGATGACCATTCATTTCCCTCTTCCTTAGGTTTATGCGGTGTTCCCTTTCCCTCTCTTGGGATAAATTTACACGGCTGGCGACTCTGGGAGCGACAACTGGCGACTCTGCTGGGGACTCTGGTTGACCTATGCTGGTCCATCCCTAAGCGAGTCAATACTAGCGCTTGCTTGTCTTTGTGCTCTTTGGGTGTTTTGTGTTTGTGTTGTTTTATTTGTTGTATTTTTATTTTTACAGCTTTTCTGCATTGCATTCCATTTTTATTACTGTCATACTGCTGTGTTGTGCTGGCTGTTCTTGTTTTGCAGGTTGGGTGGGTCTGAGAGATAAGCCCAGTACCCAGGCTTGAGTATACCCTAGGAATAGAGTGGAAAGTAGTGGGACCTACGTGCCTGCTTGGTACGTTTGTGTGTTCACGAAATTCACAACCAGACGAGGCTATCTTGGGATGCATTCTAACGTGTGTGTCTTGCGCATGTTGGGGTGTTGATCTAGAGAGCTGTCGACTCTGGTGACCGATCATCGAGGACCTTAGTGGAAACATCCCTCTTTAGTGGTGACAGTGGCAGACCACTTCCTGTGGCAAACCCATTCGCACCCGAGGGCCCGCTTTGGAACTCGCATAGGATGGCCCCTACTTTTTGAAGAGAATCAGTGGAGGCACTCCTCGATTGATGATAGTACTGTACCCCGAGGGATAAATGTACTATTGTTTCTCGACCTCAGTGCCAAAGCTGAGGACCTTCCGCTTTGGAGAATCAGTTGAGGCCTCCTCGATTGATGATGATGCCAAACCAGAAATGGTGAACGTATCATCGTTTCTTGACCTGAGAGCCCGGGATACTGAACATCCTAGTACCCACACGTGAGAGGGGATGGGTGTTTGCAGGTTTGCAGGTAATCGAAACCTTCAACCTACCCTGTTTTTCTGGATTTCTCATCAATGTCCGATTATTTGGGTTCTTGGTTATCTCAGTGGTTCAGAATTCTGGTTTTCTGGGTTGTGGTTCTCGTTTAGTTAACAGCACAGCACATCCAGCAGTGTTGCCTTGACCCCATGTTTGCATGAGCATATCATTTTCTTGCATCCTAATATGTTTGACATTTTTCAGGGCTTGCATCTTACTCTTGATTCCGGTTTTCTGAGGTTACTTCAGCATGGATGTCCAGAGAAAGAAGACTGTTGCCTATTCATTCCCAGATCCGACCTTGACATTGATTCATAAGCTGATTAATATGGCTGGTTCCGCAGTTCGTACAGAGTTCAGTGGAAGGTATGGGAGACTTCTGAAATTTGTCTACAATATCTCCAAGTATGAGAAGGATGCCATCCATACACTTCTTCAATTCTACGACCCGTCTTTGCGTTGCTTCACTTTCCCGGACTACATCTTGGCCCCAACATTAGAGGAGTTCTCATTTATTTTGGGAATCCCCATCAGGCATGATATAGTTTTCTTTTCTGAAGAACACCTCGAGGTAAAAGAAATGGCTGTTGCTCTTCATATTAGTGAATCCGTTCTGAACAGTAATATTGAAGAAAAACAAGGAGTTAAGGGTTTCCTATTGAAGTTCCTGTTTGATCAAGCCTGCATACATGTTAAAGAGAAGAATTGGACTGCTTTCCAAGCTATTTTGGCTATGTGCATCTATGGGATTGTCCTGTTTCCCAATGTTCCTAATCTGGTAGATATGCATGCTGTCAGAATCTTTATTTCAAAGAATCCTATACCTACCTTGCTAGGTGATGTGTATCATCCAGTCCATTACAAGAATGAAAATAGGCGGGGAAAAACCGTGAGTTATTGTCCACCACTCCTATATACTTGGTTTCTGAGCCATCTCCCCGAAACTGGCGCCTTTGTTGATACGGAAGATTCTCTGAAGTGGTCGAAGAGGTTAATGGGCTTGACTGCTGGCAACATTGTCTGGTTTAACCATGATTTGCTAGGAATAGAGATTATTTACAAGTGCGGAGAATTCCCTAATGTACCCTTGATAGGGAGAAAAGGTGGAATTAACTATAATCCTTCCTTTGTTATCAGACAGTTTGGTTATTCTTTGAGAGGTCCACCTGATGAGAGAGATATCAGAGAGTCCTTATTCTTCAATGGTATTGAGGATCAAGAGATGTCGAGGAAGATTGTGAATGCTTGGAAACAGGTGACCAAGAAGGGTAAAACTTCGTTCGAAAAATGTAATAACCGGACTTTTCCTCCCTATAAAGAGTGGATTAAGAAGAGAGCAGAGGAGGAGCTTCTTCCCTTCCCGGTGGAACCACCTTTGTATCCTTTGGTGATCGAGCCTCCTACCACAGTTGAGTTGGAGAAGTATGACAAATTATGGGCTGAAAAGGAAAGGCTGCGGGAAGAAAATAGTGAGCTAAAAAGAGAGATTTATCAGTGGAAACATGGGCGGGGTGAAGCTGTTCATACCGCCAAGTTGAAGACAGAGCTTCTTGCTAGGGCAGAAAGAGAGCTAACGGACATGGTCACATCTAGACAAAAGATGAAGGAAGCTTTGGATGGTATCAGTAAGGTTCTCGATTCTAAGAAAGAGGAATTAGACAAGGCTTTGCTGAAAATCCACAGGTTCAATGATCACCAAGAAACTGCCATGGCCGAGAATAAAAGAAAGGAAGATGACTACCTAGCTAAGATTGATCAGTTGAAGTCGACGCTCAAGAAGAAATACGTTGAGATGTTATCAGGGATATTCAAGAGACAAGTAGTCAAGGGTCGACTCAATGAAGCCATAGCCTCCATGGAAGAACTGAAGGTCCAAGCTGAAGTGAAGAGATCTAGACATGAGGGACCTAGCATGGATGGTGTTTCTAAAGAAGACGCTTGGGAGTTACATTGTCGATACTTGGATGGGATCATACACAGGAGGGACCTTCTCATTCAAGAACTAATTCAGAGACCAAAGCATCCCGACACCAGAAAGCTGTTCAAGAAGATTCAAGACTGGTGCATAAAGCATAATGGATGGGGGGGATTGACACTTGTGGACTTTGATGATATGCCATAGTCTTCTATTTTCTTTCATTATTTGGATCACCACCAGGCTTGTTGGTTGGGACCTTTGATTATTATGTTCAGACTTGTTACCTTGGATCGTGATTGTTGACATTTGGTTTTCCTCTGGTTTTCTTAATATATGAGCAGAAGTTCCGTCCTATCTTGTTGTTAAACTGGAATCAAGGGGTGGATCGCCCTGCGAATATTCAAACATGTTCATTTGCATTTGCATATTCATGATCATTTTGCATAATCATTTTGCATAATCATTTTGCATAACAGGTGTTCAAGGCTGGTTATTCTTACTTTGATCTGGTTTTCTCAGAATTGCAGACTTAACTCCTCAGGCCATTCAAGAGTTGATTATGGATCAAATTCAAGCTGAGTTGAGGGATGTACGAAGCCAAATGGGCCAGTTTATGGGGAAGATGCAAACCTTGGTTCAAGAGCAGAAAGTGCTGAAGGAAGAGGTCAACCAACTGAAGACTCAGATGAGTATGGTTATGGAGGTCGTGAGAGGTGTGCTAAGCAAAGATAATACTCTCATGCCTGAAGCTGCGGCTGGAACTGTCTCTCCCCCGTTGTTCAAGAGATCCCTCCCTAAGGGTGAGCAGATTGCCACTGTGACTGTCCCAGCTGTACCTCGACAACAACAGAATCGTGCTCCACGCCAGCCGCAATTTACGCCTAAGCAGAATAGACATTTTGAGACTCCACCAGTGCCATATTCTCAGTTATTCCAGCATCTTCTTCAGTTGCAATTGGTACGGAAAAGGACTTTGGCTCCTCCCTCTGGTACTCCCCCACCAGGTTATGATGCAAGAGCCCACTGTGATTTTCACTCTGGCGCGCCGGGGCATAATGTGGAAGACTGTAGGGCATTTCAGCATGCTGTCCAAGATCTGATAGATTCAAAGGTAATTGAATTCACGCCGAGCGGCGTAAGCATACATGGTGGTCCCACTCTAGCTGTTGAAAAAGAAGTGGGTATCCCCGTTGCTTCTCCCAAAGCCACATCAAGTCAGGGGCATTTCTTGCAGTCCTTGGTCTTAGAATCCCCACATCTGCAAATGCTGCCTACGCCTCGACTAAGTCTGAAGAGAAAAGTGCCTGAAAGGATTATGCGCTCGAATCAGGGTCAACAAGAGAATTGCTCTGAAAAGAGACAAAAAAGATCACGAAGGCCTGAGAGAAGGTTTGATCCACTCCCTGTTCCTCACAGCCAGGTTCTTGCCCGTCTACTTGAAAGTTCTTTGGTTCAACTAAGGGATGCCAAGCCTATCCCCGACCCTATTCCTCCTGACTATGATCTGGATGCCAGATGTGAATATCACTCAGACACACTGGGTCATTCAATTGAAAACTGCAACGTGTTCAAGCACAAGGTGCAAGACCTGGTAGACTCAGAGATCATTATATTCACTGAAGATGATATGTACATCAATGGAAGCCTCCTTTCTCAAATGAACACTCAGTCTGCAAGTACGTCCAGACAGAATTAAGCTTCCTCAGCAATGGCAATCTTCAGCTTCTTTACTGCATTTTCATTTGTAGTTTTTCATTTCTTGTTAAAGCATCGTATGCATGTAAGACTTGTTTATTTTTTTATGATGATATTAATGCAATGAGTATGTTTTCCTTGAAGTAATCCATTCGTGTTCACTCTTAAATGTTTATATGCACTGCAATACCAGTTTTCTTTGTTTAGAACTCTTGAGGGAGGATGATGAGACGAAAACGCAGAATCTCTGGTCGTATGTTCAAGGATAGAACCCTGTTGAGGATGTACAGGCATTGTTTCAAACCCCTAAACACTGGAGAGATAAGGAGATAAACCTTCGTTAACCCCTTTGAGCCTTGGAGTAGGAGCTTCTTTCGTACGAAAAAACCCTCATACTTAACCCAGGGGCAGGTTAGGTGTCAGTTAGTTTGAACGAGCGTTCTAATTTCAAGGAAAGTGTGCATCTGAGGATCCATTACCTTCTATCCCACCGGCAAGAGATGTGAAACCCCGATGGTTATCCGTCAACAACTAAGGAGTGAGGCAGTCACGACCCTTTCAAGCAAATAAGACAACCAGCGTCACACGCTTTGTTCAAAAGGGGAATAAAAATAAAGGAGAGAAAGCCCGCTAAGTCGGAACTTGACTTAGGCAAAAGTTAGGGCATCCCGCTGGACTTCAAAATTGAAAAACTCAAAAGAGTCAGTCCAGGCAAAATTAGGGATCGAAAAAGTAAAAGAAAGAGCGGTAAGCATTACAAAAGAAAATCCTCGATAAGAACAAATTCGTGTGATTACAGACACAAAAGATAAAAAGGGGTGACTGTCATTATTGACATAGGTTCCTTAAAGATCATAAACCTTTTGAGAGATGAGCGTTTGGGTCAGATTAACTGAACATAGGATTGGAGAACATCACGAAGAGTGGGTGGGCACCGATAAATTTTGAGCCATAAATATTTTTTCTGAAATCGTGAACCAGACCACGTTACGACCCTTAAAAGTCCTAATTAAAACAGGGTTTATTCCGAAAACGTACTTCAACAGGATAACGTTCGTGACTCCTATAAGTTGTACTAATAAGATTTGTGGGTATTGCATGTGCGCATTGTTTTTCCATTCAAAAAAATCAAGGTCGCATCCCAGCAAGTGATTCGTTCACAAGGCTTGGCGACGTATTTTCATTAAAAGCTTCAAGGTTAACATGAGTGTTGCATTAGGATTATCATTCTCATAAATAACTTGTTCTGTTTGCATACATGTACCTAAACATCAATGGCAGCTTACACAGTGAACGTCAGTCAAGAAGCTTGATCCTACCAAGTTGAGATGCTTGAAAATTCTGAAAGACAATCATATCAAAGGGCATGCTGCCAAGAGACTCAGTGTAGAGTGGGCTCTCCCCAGTAAGTCGTGTTAAGATGTAGCCAATCTGGGGCAGTCACGTCGAGAAATCTCTCCGAAATTCAGTTATTCCGGGGCATTCATTCTAAGATCAGGGGCAAAGTCACTCTAAAGCCCATAATGGGGCAGGCCACCTCTAGAGCATGGGAGATCGTCCAATCCTGAAAATGGTTAATTGAAAACACCTCCTCAAGGTTCAAGATGCTAAAGCAGAATATTTTCAAGTCATTACAATCCCTTTCGAGGTAATGTACTTCATGGATTATGAAGACTGGGGCAGTTATGTCGAGATATGATAAATCTCTCCAAGAGTTTGAAGACTCTGGGGCAGTGCGAACGCCCGGTCTTCTATAAAATCCTCTTGAGATGATTTCTTCCAGTAGGCCTGGTGGTCTGGGGCAAGCGAAAAGTTCAAAGAGCCGCTTATGACAATAAGGACAAGTCAGGTTGCAGGGCAACAGGATTGTACATCCCCAGCAGCTGGCTCTCCCCAGCATTGAGATTGCCCCTTCCCCAGCAGGATAAACTTTCCTCAGCAGAGCAGACATTCCTCAACAGGAGACCTGAAAAGTATTTTCTCCGGATCAAGACGTTATTTCCCCACAAAATTAGGGTGTTCACATTCCCCATCCAGTCAGGAAGCGTACTCTCACCGACGATGTCATATTCCAATCCCCAGCAAGGTGGGAGTAAAGCCATTCTCCCCATCAGCCGGCTAAGTTCAGCAGTATCCCCAGGCAGGATTGTATTATGGATTGTGTTCCCCAAGCATGATGGTATTATGGGTTGGCATCCCCAGCAGGTCCTAAGCCCATCTGTTATTGGCAACATTCAGTAACAGACTTCCGATTCTGTTATTGGCATTCATTCTCAACTCCCCCGGCAGAAGAGGAATCTCAGGTTCGATGTCACCTTCAGTAAAGTGGACAGGTGTAACCCCCGGTAGTGTATGTGCTTTCGGATTTCATCCCCGACAGAAGCTGTGGATCCAAAGTGTCGATCAGTATGGTCCTTCTCAGCAGGGTTCCTGGGGTCAGAGGCAATTTATTTTTGTCATCCCCAGCTGAATTGGTCTTTTCTCTCCGACATTTATTTTGTTGGAGGGACCCTTTTTGCATATCATAAGCATTCGCATTGCATACTCAAAACACATAGCATTTCCATTTCGTATGGAGCATTACGCCACAATTCAAACATTTGCATTCGAAGCATAAGCCAGGTTTGATACTTTCTTTGCCAGTTCTCTTTCTCAGCAGAGATGGCACAACTCAAAAGATTTTGGAGGGTTGCGTTCCTCATACTTGTGCTTCCCGACAGAGTCTTTTATTTAGACTTCTCCTTTCCCCAGCGGAGTCATCTTATCTGTGGATCATGGGTCCGTTAGAAGTTTGTCTGGCCTTTCTCTTTTGTGAAATCCCGTTCTCACCTGACATATTTTGTTTGCCAGAGGTGATTTAAACCAGAAGTTTTGTTTCACGTTATCCCCAGTGAAGTCGCCGTTTATTTTGCTAGTTTCTCTTTATCAGCAGAGATAGCAAGCTTTTGAAGATTTTCTTTTGTCAGTTTCCCTTTATCAGCAGGGATGGCATTTATTTTGCTAGTTTCTCTTTATCAGCAGAGATAGCAAGCTTTTGAAGATTTTCTTTTGTCAGTTTCCCTTTATCAGCAGGGATGGCATTTATTTTGCTAGTTTCTCTTTATCAGCAGAGATAGCAAGCTTTTGAAGATTTTCTTTCGTCAGTTTCCCGTTATCAGCAGGGATGGCATTTATGTTGCTAGTTTCTCTTTATCAGCAGAGATAGCGATCTTTTGGAGATTTTCTTTCGTCAGTTTCCCTTTATCAGCAGGGATGGCATTTATTTTGCTAGTTTCTCTTTATCAGCAGAGATAGCAATCTTTTGAAGATTTTATTCCGTCAGTTTCCCTTTATCAGCAGGGATGGCATTTATTTTGCTAGTTTCTCTTTATCAGCAGAGATAGCAATCTTTTGAAGATTCCTTTCGGCAGTTCCCTTTATCAGCAGGGATGGCATTTTTCAAGATTCCTTCGTCAGTTCTCTTTATCAGCAGAGATGACGTAACTTGGGAGAGTCTGTACAACATTCATGGCTAATTCTCCAGTGAAGGATTACAAATTTCTGGGTTCAAGGTGCATTGCATTAGTACTAACTGGCTTAGGTTGCATTGCATTTTGCATTATCATATGTGCATATCATTGGTTCTTAGCATGGGGTTAAGGTGCCTGAGGCATGTTCAAGAGGAGAAGATGTTCTTCAAAGGGTCAAGCAAGAGAGGTCAAGTGGATCACTCTCTCCTAACCAGTGCATAAATTAGGGTTTTGAGATTCTTGGGTTTACTGCTCCAATGGGCAAGCTCCTTGGTTTTTTATCATCACCAAATGGAATATCTTATCTTTGTTGGAGAAGATACACATCATATTCAGAGGAATTTGGATTTGGAGACTGTGCTATTTCCTCCTAGACTGAGGGTACCAAAACTAGGGTTTGCCATAAAGTCAGTTTATTTCTGATTTTTTGGGCAAGACTTGATTCCATGGTATTCCTTGGGTCTCTAAGTATCTAGGGGTGGGAGGTTGTCCATCAGTTTAGTTCAGGAGAGACTTAATTGATCAGAAGATTGAGAATCAGGTGAATTGGGTAAAAGTCAACAGTGAGAGGAGAAGTCAACTATGGAATTTTGAGGTTCTCTCCAAGGTTTTCAAGGTCTCACATCCTCATATGGTCCTTAAAAGTCAAGTTTCATGCCATTTATCAAGAATCAGGAGTTGGTGCAAAAGTTACTAAATTTGGAAATGACCTATAATTTGAAAGTTTCCTTTTTGGGCAAGTTCCTGCACTGCATTCAACTTGACTTTTCATCATCAATAAAGCTTCAAATGAATTTTTCTCCCACATGAAAGTTTAAGATATTTTTCTCCTCTTTCCAACAAGTACTAGTGGGTCTCCATATCATTTGTGAAACTCCAGTTATGATCAAAAGAAGGAAAAGTGGTTTTTAGGGTTTTTCATGGTTCCATTTTCACAACTTTGGGCATAATGACCTATAATCAATTCCATTGCTTCATGCCACATTCTAATATCAAAGGACATTCCTTGAGGATTATTTTGGGCCCAAGAACTAAGAAATTTCATGGTGTACGTAATACTTATTCTCCATTATTCAAAATTCCCAAATTATTTAAAAGTCATGAATCAAAAAGTTTCAAGGCCCAATGTCAATATGGGTGTAATTAGAAATTCAAATGCAAGTGATCTATCATGAAACATTTAAATATCCATGCATGGGAGAGGTGTATCCAACATTATGCAATTTTCTAAAAAATCACCCAAACTCATTAAACCAAGAATTGCCCAAGCCCAATTCATCATCAGTGAAAAACCCTAGTCTATTTAAACCCATCCATGCACTGGTTAGGGTGAGAACACGTGAAGTTGGAGGAGTTTTCAAGTGAACCCTAAAAAAGGATTTCTCAGTCAAAACTCACGGCCAAGAGGAGCTCTCTAAAAAATTCTCCCACAAACCTCTTCCTGGTGATCCATAGAGTAAAGAGCAACCATCATTCGTAGCTAAAAGCAAGGATTCAGACAGTGCCATCTTAGGTTAGTCACTTTTTGCATGATCACGAAACTCTCCTTTTATATATGCATAATGTTGTGTGATGTCTATAGATCATGCTGATATAATTTTTTTTTAATATGGATGCGTATATTGCTTGTACCGTGCGTTTAAAGTTTTATGCCCTAACATATTTCTCATCGTTTTTTATTATGCGTTGATTATTTACCAATTTGGATTGGATATTTGGAATCCTCACATTTTTCTGGTCAGAATAGAGTACTCACTTGCAATTTCTGGGAAAAAATGCACTGCAGCTCACCGGAGAGGGTGGCCGGAGCCCTAGCTCCGGCGGATGCCTGAATTCAGTCCGGCGAGGAGAATTGAGAGGAAGAAGAGATAATTTGACCGTCCATTCTTTGATCTAACGCTCTTCATTGTGCCACTTGTCTTTTTTTTTTATGTTTTTAATTTCAGGTTTACATGCTTGACATTCCACACATGCTACCATGCATCCTCACATCACAACCTTGGTTTTTTATTAACGTTTGACTTTGTAACTTAATCTCACACGTTGATGTAATCTTGTGGTGGTGGTGAGGACAACGAATAAATGAAGTCACGTGCAGGGCGCATGGCTGGTGCATGGTGTACTGGTCGTTCGTGTGGGTGCGCGTACATGTGGACTGTGGTATGATTGGAAATCGTGACCATCAATTTTGATCTTGTGGCTGTTGATTATTTTTGTTTACACGTGTCTGATCAATCCAACGGCAAGCAGCCAGTCAACTGGGTTGACTGAGGTCCATACGTGGGCCATTTTTTATTTTTGTTATTTTTTCTGATGGATTATGTGTATGGGCCGCTATTTGCACCCCACCCTTAGCCCACTTATATTTTTCAGACGTGAATGAATTACTTTCCACACCCCCTTGGCTATTTTCTTCATTTTTATTTTATTTAATTCATTTCATTTCATTTTCATCATTTTAAAATAATTATATGCATTTAAAAATTACCATAAAATTCATGCATACTTTTTTATAATTTTATAAAATTTTCCAAATTTTATTTTTTTATTTTTATTTTATTTTTTATCAGCTAAATCAATTATTTAGTTATTTTCTTTTTGCATTACTCATATCATGCATACTTAAAATTGTTTATTTTATTTCTCTGCACCCATAAAATATTTTCAACCCGTTCTTTTTGTATTGGTTAGATGACATTCTAAAGAGCATGAAAATATTTTTCTTTCATTTTTAAAACTATTTCATATTGCATTTTGGTCCTCCCTTTTTGCATATTAAGTCATATTCTTCATCTCAACTTTGCCCAATTGTTTAAGTGACTAACATCTTGATTTTCTTGCAGGAGTTTTTGGTTTTTGGTTTGTCTCTGGTTGGGCAACTTTTATATTTAATTTGGTGACTTTAGAAGTTGTTTTACTATTTGTTTAATGGCTCTTTGTGTGAGATTTTCTTGTATGCGTATCCTTGATTCTGTTCGATTATTTGTTTGGAAAGGCACTTGTGCCATTGCTTTGGGGTTGTTTACTTGACTTCTTTATGCATGTTTGGATTGTTATCACTATAGTATGTCTTTACTTGGGTTCCATCTATCTCACTTCTTTTACTTGTGCCTGTTTCTCACTAACCTCTTATGCAGGGACTAAGGTAAGTTCTTTAAGAGTATGGATAAGTATCCATGGTCGCCCTCACTCTTTCCATTTCTCTCCTTTTCCTTTAGGATTTAGGTTGTCTTCAAACCTCACTAACCGTAGGTCACCCGTGCATGATAACTTTAGGACTCATAGTCCCCCTTTAGAGTTACCCTTGTGTCTTCTCTCTTCTCGTCTCAAACTTCTTGAAAATACTTAATAATAATAATGTGTATTGCGCACGAGCCTTAAGCGTGGAGAATGAGAAATGAGGGGCTTCCTCTCATCTTTCTAGAGTGCTTAGCGAGTGTCCTGTCTTGGGACGATGTGTTAAGTATTCGCCCCTGTGCCCTAGACTTTGGTGCAATGCAACTTAGGAACTAACTTAAGCCATTTCTGTCCTAAAAAATGCAAACAAACTTCAAACCTTTTTGTCCCTCGGGATTGTCAAACTAAAGGATATTTTCAAAAAGGGCACGTTACCTTCCGTCTGAGACGCAAACAGGCATCGACCCTAACTGCCGGACGCGAGCTTAACGTCGCTCATAAAAAACACAAAAAGAACTTGGTCCGAACTACGTTGACTCTGAATTCCCCATTGCACAAAGGGGGTACGTAGGTCTAGGACGTCGACGTCCTACCGAGTCTGTCTTTTTCTTTCCCTTCTCCGTCTTAGCACAGCCCTAGATAATAGTATAACTCACCCTTAGATTAGACAACAAGCATGGATCCCATCGAGTACGATGGACGCGTGGGGTGCTAGCACCTTCCCCTCGTGTAACCGACTCCCGAACCCAGGTTATGGTTGCGATGACCATTCCTTTCCCTCTTCCTCAAGTTTATGCGGTGTTCCCTTTCCCTCTCTTGGGATAAATTTACACGGATGGCGACTCTGTTTTTCCACGCCACTCTCGCGTTTGTACCTGGATGAAAATCCTGGGAGCGATACCAGTTGAAACATACGATCCAATGCCTTCTCCCAACTTTGAGTTCACGGTATTTGAGGCCGAAGAAGAAAATGATGACGAAATTCCAGAGGAGATCTCCCGACTACTCAAACAAGAGGAAAGGTCCATCGAACCTTACCAAGAGCCGTAGGAAACGGTATACTTAGGTTTGGAGGAGGAGAGAAAAGAAATCAGGATTGGGGCACTACTCAGTCCAACTGCCAGAGAGGGTTTGATAAAGGTTTTCAAAGAGTTTCCCGATGTATTCGCTTAGTCCTATCAGGATATGCCAGGGTTGGATACCAGCATCGTGGAGCATCACTTACCGTTGAAATCGGAATGTCCGCCAATAAAACAGAGGTTGAGACAGACTCACCCAGACATGGCCATCAAAATCAAAGAGGAAGTACAGAAACAGATTGACGGGGGTTTCCTCACTACGTCTGAATATCCTCAATGGTTAGCCAACATAGTACCAGTTCCGAAAAAGGACGGAAAAGTCAGAATGTGTGTCGACTACAGAGATCTAAACAAGGCTAGTCCAAAGGACGACTTTCCTTTACCACACATTGACATGCTAGTAGACAGTACAACAAAGTTCAAAGTTTTCTCCTTTATGGATGGATTCTCGGGCTATAATCAAATCCAAATGGCACCGAAAGACATGGAGAAAACTTCGTTCATTACCCCATGGGGTACCTTTTGTTACAAGGTAATGTCATTCGGTTTAAAGAACGTCGGAGCAACCTATCAAAGGGCCATGACTACTCTGTTTCATGACATGATACACAAGGAAATCGAAGTGTATGTCGATGACATGCTTGCCAAATCTAAAATAGAAGAGGAGCATGTGACCCACCTGTCAAAACTATTCGAGCATTTGTGAAAGTACAAACTCCACTTGAATCCCAATAAATGCACGTTCGGTGTCCGTTTAGGGAAACTCTTAGGATTCATCGTCAGCCAGAAAGGAATTGAGGTTGATCCTGACAAGGTCAAGGCCATTCAAGAAAGGCCTTCTCCGAAAACTGAAAAACAAGTCAGAGGATTCCTGGGACGTTTGAACTACATCTCCAGATTCATATTCCTCATGACCGCGACATGCACGCTGATTTTCAAATTACTAAAAAAGAACCAGGACTGCGTTTGGACAGAAGACTGCCAAACCGCCTTCGACAGTATCAAGGAATACCTGTCGAACCCGCCGATTCTATCACCTCCAGTGGAAGGAAGACTACTGATCATCTACCTCACAGTCTTGGAAGACTCAATGGGTTGTGTACTTGGCCAACAAGACGAAACCAAAAGGAAAGAGTCTGCCATCTACTATCTGAGCAAGAAGTTTACAGACTGCGAGACTCGGTACACTATGCTTGAGAAAACTTGTTGCGCTTTGGCTTGGACATCCAAACGTCTTCGCCAGTATATGCTTCGTCACACTACTTGGTTGATCTCAGAAATGGATCCAATCAAGTATGTATTTGAAAATCCTGCTCTCACGGGAAAGATTGCCCCCTGGCAAATGCTGCTATCCGAATATGACAGTACCACGCTCGGAAAGCCGTTAAAGGAAGTGTTTTAGCCGATCATTTGGCTCATCAACTGATTGACGATCAGGAATCAGTCAGATTTGACTTCCCAGACGAAGACGTCATGTATCTAAAAATGAAGGACTGCGATGAACCACTACCCAGTGAAGGGCCAGAACCAGATTCCTAATGGGGACTTATCTTTGACGGAGCAGTTAACCATTACGGAAACGGAATTGGGGCAATCATCATAACACCTCAGGGTACCCACATTCCTTTCACCGCTAGACTTACGTTCAAGTGCACAAACAATGAGGCCGAATACAAAGCTTGTTTCATGGGTCTCGAAGAACCGATCGACTTAAGGATTAAGAACTTGGATGTATATGGCGACTCAGCCCTGGTTATCAATCAGATCAAAGGAGATTGGAACACATACCAATCAGGATTAATTCCTTACAAAGATTATGCAAGAAGGTTGTTACCCTTCTTCAACAGAGTCGAGTTTTATCACATCCCTCGTGAAGAGAATCACATGGCTGATGCATTAGCCACCCTCTCTTCCATGATTAGTGTAGGTCAATGGAACGACCTACCTAAGATTGACAAAATGTGCCTTGAACGGCCCGCTTACATCTTCACGTTCGAAGCAGTCATAGACGACAAACCTTGGTATCACGATATCAAATGCTTCCTTCAGAAACAAGAGTACCCACCTGGGGCATCCAGGAAAGACAGAAAAACCCTCAGAAGACTGGCTGGCAGCTTCTTCCTGAGCGGTGATACACTTTATAAGAGAAACTTCGACATGGTCTTGCTTCGATGCGTAGACAGACCAAAAGCAAACATGTTGATAAAGGAAATTCACGAAGGATCCTTTGCCACTCATGCCAACGAACACACAATGGCGAGAAAAATTCTGAGAGCAGGGTACTACTGGTTGACCATGGAATCCGACTGCTACAAGTACATGAGTAAGTGTCACAAGTGTCAGATATACTCATACAAAATCCATGTACCGCCAACACATCTCAAAGTTATCTCTTCCCCATGGCCTTTTTCCATATGGGGAATCGAAATGATTGACGTGATTGAGCCCAAAGCCTCAAACGGACATCGGTTCATTCTGGTCGCCATTGATTACTTCACCAAGTGGGTCGAAGTAGCATCATACACTAATGTAACCCGACAAGTGGTGGTCCAATTTATCAAAAACAATATCATCTGCCGTTATGGTGTTCCGAGCCAGATTATTACTGATAATGGATCTAACTTAAACAATAAGATGATGAAAGAGTTGTGCGCAGAGTTCAAGATCGAACACCATAACTCATCTCCCTACCGACTTAAGATGAACGGAGCGGTAGAAGTGGCTAACAAGAACATCAAGAGGATTGTTCAGAAGATGGTTGTAACCTACAAAGACTGGCACGAGATGCTACCCTTTGCTCTTCACGGTTATCGCACATCTGTCTGCACTTCAACAGGGGCAACCCCTTTCTCTCTAGTATATGGCATGGAAGCAGTGCTCCCCATAGAAGTAGAGATCCCATCAATCCGGGTATTGATGGAAGCTAAGCTAACAGAAGTTGAATGGTGTCAAAGTCGACACAACGAACTGAATCTGATCGAAGAAAAGAGAATCACGGTACTATGCCACGGTCAGTTGTATGAGCAAAGAATGAAGAGGGCGTTCGACAAAAAGGTTCGACCTAGCGTCTTCAGAAAAGGAGACCTTGTGCTCAAGAAGATACAATCATTTCTCACCGATTCCCGGGGCAAGTGGACTCTGAATTATGACGGCCCCGATGTGGTCAAGAAAACCTTCTCAGCCGGTTGCTTGAGACTCGCAACCATTGACGGAGAAGAATTTACCTACCCCACGAATGTTGATGTAGTCAAGAAATACTTCGCCTAAACTAAAAAAAAAAGTGTCTCGGTGGATTGCAAACCCGAAAGGGTGGTCTAGGCAAAAATTAGAGACACGATCAAAAATCATCCCGGTGGATTGGAAATCTCAAAGTACAATCCAGGAAAAAATTAGGGATAAGGGCGAGTAACTATGTTCAACAGGGGCAAATCCCTCGGCAGCCGTTACGTCATCCAAAAGAAAACTCCAGTCAAGGTCATCTTCGACAGAAGCTCAGGATGTCCCGAATTCAAAGATTGGTAGATGGATAGTGGTCGTTATGTTTCAATGTAGCCCTTTTCCCCTTAAATTACCATTTTCTAAACTTTGTAAATACTCTATGGGATCACGCATTTGGCTGATTTCCATCCTATCAATAAAATTTGAGCCCTTGTGCTTTTGTTTGCAATTCTTATTTGTTTTAGCTTTACAGAACGAAATTTTAACATGATCAACGATTCTTGAAATAAAACAAAAAAATGAATTTACTTGTCAAACTTTTCTGCTTTTAAAAAGAAGATGGAAATTTCTTTTGACTGTTGAACATCGAAAAAACATCGATCGCTTTGCCAGAAGTAATCGAGCTTCAAAGTGCAGAATCAAAGTACTCCTGCTAAAACCAGTGCACCTGAATGAAGGATCAGCTGTGTCAGAGACCATGGTTCATCTGACACCCCCGACAGAGGTCTTACCTCCTAAGCCTGACCAACGGTTGTTCCCCGCAAGGACTACTTCTCCTAAGCAAGGCAGAATTTCTACTTTTGGACCAGCGGTACTTCTTCGCCCCGCGATGGCTGAGTATCCAGTCATGTTCATCTATTAGTCTATATGTCGTGTCAGTTTTGTCAGCATAAACATACATACATCATGCATTATTGGTTTACATTCATATTCATATTGCATTACTATCTCTCTAGTCGGTCTTGTCCCCTAGTGATAGACAGTCCTCTCAATCGAGTTGTCAGTCCTTTCCTCATCAGGAAACGTTGCGTCTGAACAACCTCTCTCCTCCAGTTTATTTCTGGGATGAAGTCGGCCTTTGACCACTTTGATAACTTGAAACTCTGAAAAACCAGAGAACGCTCAGCCAGCATCACTCTTCTCCATCGAAGATCATATCTTCGCTTTCCCGGATTAAGGAAAATCCCCAGAGAAAGCCTTTTAAGCAGCGATTCGACAATACAACAGTTGTTCTCTGGAAAAACCGCTGATGAAAAGGTCATCAGCACCTCAAAATTAGATCCCATCATATGGCATTTCTCTGAGAAGATCCCGAGAAAAGTATGATGTAAGACCACAAGGGGAAGCAGTCTCTCAAGAGACCTGCTTTCCCCTGTAGAGCCGACAAATGGCATCTCCAACAGAGAAGTTTGTACACCTCTACAACTCAGACGATTGGGTTCCCCAGCAAGTCTGACATCAAAAGTTTTCCCATCAAATGGCATCTCCCCAGGAAAATTCGGCGAGAAGTTTGAGGAGAACCGCTACAAGTAGCGTCCCTTGTCAATAAAGTTTATTGACAAAAGAAACTGAGACCAGTTCCTTGGTAGGAAACCAGGATCGAGGGGAGGTTTATATCAGAAACTAAGACCAGTTCCTTGATAGGAAACTAGGATCGAGGGGAGGTTTATATCAGAAACTAAGACCAGTTCCTTGGTAGGAAACCAGGATCGAGGGGAAGTTTTTACCTTTTCTAAGCATCATTGCTTAGCAGAAGAGGAAGGATGCGTGAACTGTCATTCATAACCACCATCAAAATTTCGGGTATGTCGATATTTAATCCTCTTGCACCCCGAATGCCCGAATACCTTCGCCATTCACACCTTCGGGACCAAGAAGATTAAACAGGGGCATCTGTCATACCCCAAATTTTGACCACTAAGATTTCCCATCATTATGCAAATCATCATCACAATATGGATGAACCATCATACCTCATCAATCTCCCCAAAGATGGGTGAGCATTCACTGCTATAAAAAATTAGGGTTTCAAGCCCTCTCAGAGCTCTTAGACAAAGGATCAATCAAGAAATGACATGATCTTTAACTTGACTAACCTCTCAAACCTCTACAATGGGTCAAAAGGACTCCCACTTCAAGGATTAAGTACAAGGTTTCTCCCTTCTAAGTGGATTAAGCCTCAAGATCGCCAGTGTCACCAAATTAGAGTTTTGGTCGACCAGGGCCTCCAGATGGAAATTCTCCTATGGGCATGAGCCAATGCTTCAAGACATAACCTATGGTGCTCCAAGGGACATCATAAACCCAACCACCAAGTCAATTTAGCCTCAGGGGATGCATACATCAAAAATTAGGAATTATGGTTTCTTGACCTAATTCACCCCTAAGTTGACTTTTGGGACAAATCATGAGCCAAGACCTCAAGGGAGGATTTGAGGGTCTCTAACACACTACATTGATCCATTTGCAACAATGGATTAATCCAAAAAGCTTGAGCAACATGTTTCAAATTCATCTGAACCACAATTAGGGTTTCGCGAGAAAAGTCAAATGTACCTTTGACTTTTGACCAGGACATGCTCCCAAACCCTAGGACATGATTCAATACACCCTATAACACCTATGAAATCAATCCATCAAGTTTGATTTAGGTCAAGGACTTGATTTCATAGAGGATCGATCAGTTTGGAATTCATTTGACAAAAAGTCAACTGTGCACAAAAGTCAACTTTGACTTTTTGAGATTTTCCAACACTTAGTGAAATTTTCACTAAGTCAGAATCTGCCTTGACTTTTTTCCAAATGTAGGGGCATTTTTAACTTGGATCCAAAAAGTATCAAGACCAATTATGATCAACAGTTGTTGTATCATATGAGGGCTTTCCAAAATGGCCAAGAACATCACCAAACTCAACTTGAGCCATGAGATATGACCATGGCAACATGCCTTGCTGAAAACTGCCAAGGCAAGGCGGATTTTGGAGTTTTGCTCGATTTGCTCAAATTTTGCAAAGGGCAAGCAACTCTATCCATCTGAACACCTCAAGGGGGGACCAAGGAGGAACTAACTCTGATCCCAAGCCTCCCAAGTCTTTGGAACCAAAAATAGCATGCTAAACCTAGAAATCCCTAAAAGAGGGACAAGACTCCAATTTTGGATTGGAGCATTTAATGGATGCACCAAGGTGGCATGGACAGACACATTTGCAACTGAATTCAGTCAAGAATGATCCAACAACTAGGGAACCACAACTCTGTGCTCTAACCTCTAGTCAATGGCTAGAGGAGACTTGGATTCTCATTTGCCAATATTGGCCAAACCTCTGCTGTGGTTGCCATTCACTATTGATCCCAAAACAAACTTGCTCTACTATAAATAGAGCTCATTTGTGCTCAGTTTGTGTACACCAAAGCCATCAAAAAGATGCTTTCCTCAAAATCCCTTTCTTTAGGAAAAAATACCTTCTTTAGCAAGGTAACTCTGAGTTTTTGAGTTAGAGAGCATTTCCATCATAGCTCATGATCCTAACACATCACATATATCATATCTAAGCTGTCCAAACTCTCACAAGTGACCTGTAATCCTTAAATCATAAAGTCACATCTCAAAACCTCAAAATAGGCTTTTTTTTTTGCATTTTTCAAGCCATGTATTGATTCAGTCATGTTCCAAACCAGATAAGACCTCAAACACACTCCAAATATCATCCTTGAACTATCTCAAATGGTTTCCCCCATCTGGAACACCATTTGAGGGAGTTGCTATTTTGGCCATTTTAACCCCTTTTGCAAGAAAGGGCCAGTTTGTGTTTTTGCAGGTTCCAACTGGTTCCATTCATCCTAAAAGCTTCTAAGGGATCATTTGAGAGTGTCCAAAGCATCAAACCATTTATGGAACAAGAAACTTGGCAGATTGCACAAATACTCCAAAAGCTCAAAAGAGAGGTAAGCATCATGACTTGAATATTCTAAAATATGCATTGCTTTGAAGTCCACTGATCATGCACATCTCATACATGTTATATATGTTGTGTTTGAACCAATTTATCATGTAATTCATGCTTGTACCAAAGTGTAGCATAGAAAATGCAATTATAGGCCTATTTCAAAACCACTATCGGATTTTGAGGAGGGAACATGATCTGGAAAAAATACCACCACCATTGGATTCCTTGTGAAATTCCAGACTAGATGCATATAAATTTTGTCCCCAACCATGGAGAAATGAGAAAGTTATGGACCTTCCCGTTTCTTGGCAAAACTTGCCTTGCCCTGCCATGGCTAGGCCTAGAAAACAAGACAAGCCTTGTGTATTTGTTGGTTTGTTTCAATCAACGGATGTATCACTACCCCAGTGGTAAGGCGCGCGCCCTATAACCTTGAGGTCGTGGGTTCAAACCCCACCCATTCCATTTTGTGTTTTTTCACCTTTTTGCTATTTTTTCCAATATTTTCATATTTTGTAAATTAATTGGAAAATTAATAACTCCTTCAATTTTAATTATTTTTGATTGGTTCTTTTTGCAAAAAATCACAAAATGTTGAAATATTTTATTCCGCAAAAAAATTAAATTTATATTATTTATTTAATATAATTAGTATTTTTGTGAATGAATTCCTTTTTAATTGTTTTAAACATTTTAAAAATGAATATTTACTTTGAAAATCAAAGCCAAATGAGTTTTAATATCTCTTGTGATTAAAACCTCATTTTTTCAAACTATAAACAAAAATCACAAGTGGTTTATTCAAACCTATTTGGTATTTTTATCATTTTTATTTGATTTTCTTTTAATATTTACTTTTAAAGGAAAACAAATTAGGGTTCTTGGATTTTCACCCTCACAAATCATTTTAAAACACTTTTGGACCTCTAATAGAGTGTAAGACCCAATTCTTTGTAAATACAAGTCTATTTTGGGCCTCACTTATTGTATAAGTCCCGTTGTGTTTCAAAAGTTCGGCGCGATCGTCACCCGTGTAAAATAAAACTTTGGGCCTCTCCTCAAGCTATAAGACCCATTCAAAATCATTTTGGGCCTCTAATAGAGTGTAAGACCCAATCCCCTTTTAACAAAAACAATTTTGGGCCTCAAATATTGTATAAGTCCCCATGCGTTAAAAGAAACCCCGGCGCGATCGCCAGGTAAAAAAAACAAATCATCTGGGCCTACCCTCATGTTATAAGCCCCAGTCCTTTTCTTCAATCACTTTGGGTCTCTTGAGAGAGTATAAGATCCATCCCCTTGTACAGAAAACCTTTCTTGGGCCTCAGTCACTTGTATAAGTCCCTGTACAAAACGACAGTGCGATCACTGATAAAACCCTGGGCCTCTCCTTGAGTTGTAAGCCCCCATTTTCCTTTCAAAAGCACTTTCTCCTTTGATTTTGAATATAATATTGTTATCAAAGCTTTCTTTGGTTATCAAACTAACCAAACGGCATGGAAGCTCTACAACCGAGTAAGTGTTTACCCGCTTTCATTTACCGCTTTCATATGTATATAACTGTACTATGGGGCTGTTTCACTGTAAGTCTTCTTTCATAAACTTATATCAACTGTGTAATAATAGTATAGATATTTAGAGTTTCCCCGACAACTACGTCTAGAACTAGGCAAAACCTCGTCTCTTTACCTCCGATGTTCACCCGGACATACCTTAACCCTGAGAATTTTCTTTTACAACAATTTTAGATAACTAGATCTAAGAAATCTCCCCCTTGTACAGTTCATATACAGGAGGCCAATGTTCCAAGTGAAACCCCTTCTGGAACTGTTCATCAGCCTCCTCTTGGGCTTAGTGCAAGGACCCACAGGCTTCCTAAAAGCATCCCCGCCTCCTCTTGGGCATTGTACAAGGACCCGTCGGCTTCTTAGAAGTTTTCACAGCCTCCTCTTAGGCTTCATATAATGATTCTTTCTCTGGGAAGATAGCCTCGTCTTGGGCCTAGTACAAATTGTCCCTCGGCTTCTTAAAATTTTTCTCGCCTCCTCTTGGGCTTCGTACAAATTGTCCCGACGACCTCCTAGAGGTATAGGAACAGAAATTAGTCATCTTAATAGAACAGTCTTTCAAAGAGTCTAGATCTTACTACTACTGTTTCTTAAGCATGTACAAAAGATAAAACCCGTAGACTCGGACAGTCTCAATACTCTTCGGATTCCCCGTTTCCTTAAAGAACAGGAAATAATCCCGGTCCTCAGATCAAATCCATGAGTACAACATTACCCATATAAGAACTGATTTTCTCTTTTAACCAGCATGCTGGACCTGTCACTCAACTGAAACAGTTACCCTAGACTTCTCTTGGGCTTTGTACAAATGATTCTCCCCCAGCGGAGCAAACCTTTTAGCCTCCATCTCGGGCTTTGTACTAGATACAAAATCACTCTCTTGGTCAGTATAAAAGACTCTCTTGTTGAGTCAAACATCTTTTAGCCTCCATCTCGGGCTTTGTACGAGATACAAAATCACTCTCTTGGTGAGTATAAAAGACTCTCTTGTTGAGTCAAACATCTCTTAGCCTCCATCTCGGGCTTCGTACGAGATACCAAAACACTCTCTTGTTGAGTAGAAAGGACTCTCTTGTTGAGTCTAACAACCATTAGCTTCCGTCTTGGACTTCGTACAAGACACACAAAAAGACTCTCTCGTTGAGTCAAACCCTCTTAGCCTCTCTCTCTCGGGCTTCGTACGGGGCACATAAAAACACCCTCTTGTTGGGCCAATAGCCTCCTCTTAGGCTTTGTATAAGAAAACCCCGATTGAGTCAATCAACCTTTTAGCATCAAAGCTGTGCCTCGTTCACAGTATACAAACATCAATAACTCCTTTCCCCTCCATCTAATTGCTGTAAGCGGCACGCCTATGGATTATTTACATCCACGCCACTGTCCCTCTTTTAGCATGAGAATTTCCTAAGGAAAGATGGCATTGCTCTAAACTGAGTTAAAGTCTTCTCCCTCAGGTTAAGAAATCCCTATAAAGGAAATTATGGCATTACTGGATTCACATATTCCAGTTAAAGTAATTCTCCTTTAAAATCAGTCACCCAACAATTGTGACAAACAACCCCCTTTAGAGATGACAAATTCTCTCTAAAAGTAAACACCCTTTAGCTTCACATCTTGGGCTTCGAACAAGATACAAATAGACCCTTCAGCTTCACATCTTGGGCTTTGAACAAGATACAAACCACCTTTAGCTTCATGTCTTGGGCTTTGAACAAGACACCGAAACACCGTTTCCTCCCATAGAATAGGAGGAACTACGATCGCTCTGATTTCCCTATTTCGGTAAACGGGAATACGTAGGCATAAGATTGAAAGAAAAATCTTAGCGAGAAAACCACATAAAAAACCTCAGGTCATAAATCCTCACATATCAATCAAAACATCCGAGTCTGTATTCCCCACCAAAAGTCTAAACTCGATCAAAATAACCTAAGAGAGGCCCCCACATCGATTGCACCTGTAAACTAACAGTTTTGACTATTTAACCTCAGTTTGCAAAGCAGGGTTAGTTGGGGACATCTATTTCCCTTCCTTCATCAGCTTCAATAGGATAAAAAATGAATCGACCTGTAGTACCCTCCAAGAGCGACAGTTCTTAAGAACCACGTCCAAAATCGCTCGCTACAGTGAGTAACCTTTCATTATCCATTTGTGTAGAACCCTAGGAGGTTGTTGGAACTCAGTTCCAGGCACTTTCGGTGAGAAATGAGGGTCAACTAGAGAAAGGAACATCAATATCCCCGTACAGAGATGTTCTCGAGGTGATCAAAAGTAACAACGCCAAGGGATAGGGACAACTTATCTTTCCTACTGATAATAAAACAAAGAAGGGTCTTGGTTTTTCTGCAACCTGTACCCAGACTGCCACTAACGGTGAAAGTCTTCATCCCATTCTGAACTTCTTCCATAGTGGAGGTTTCCTTCACCCAGTGTCCCAAGAAGTACACACTATCAACAAGGGAGAGTCCTCCGACACAGAGGAAGAATGGGAATCCTATCTTAATAAGGACGGTTATATGTCTCAGGAAGAGATGCCTACGCCATTTTGCTATCCCGCACAGAGTCCAAGATTTATACCAAGGTCAAATGTCGAAATGATATACAGAGATTGTGATCCGGAAGGATGCTGTGCTCCACCAAACTCATTGGAGGAGGACACTCTGATGAAATACAACTTTGACCACGATTACTATGGCTCAATGGATGGCCTGCCTATCTGGCAGCCGTACCCAGGAGACTTGGGGCAAGAAAATCAGCCGAACAATAAAAATCAGCTGAGCATCATTGAAAAGAATACCTGCATCCCCACCATGTCATGGGATTAACACTCAGGACATTCAGAAAATATCCAGCACGACGATGAATTCGTAAGGTTTGCAGGACTAGAATTCATTAACTATGCTTTTCCCGAGGTCAACGTCATTGAAAGGGATAACTCCTCCAGTTCCAAAGAAGTGTGGTACACCTTGGGACAACCAAGTGGTAAATACGACTTCATGGTCAAATACACTGCTCCTGGAACCTCTCGCATCAGGCTCAAAGACATTCAGCCAACTGGGTGGGGAGATCCACCTGAGAGCACAAATACTATGCAAAATACAACTGAGGAGTCCTCCTATGACAACTCTGCCTGGGAGACAGATTCCAATGATCCTGCTCCACCAGAAATCAGCGTTATTTCTAAAGACAAATCAAGGGAGGTAACAGACTTTGTGATTCACCGAGGAGTTCGCCGCCAATGGGTTGCAGTCGATGTTCCGAAGATTGTTCATAAGTCTAAGTAATTGCCGTCTTTAACATTTCACCCTGCCCAGGTGAAACGGATGTTTTGATAGGGCTCACTTTCTGTAAATTTCCCTCTTCGCTTTGCCCAGAGTTTTGTTTTATAGGGCTGTAGTTTCAAGAATCGACAAAATCATAAATAAATAAATGTCGTTCTGTAATTTCCGCATTAATTGTTGTTTTCTCTTGTCGTGTTTTTAGAAAATGGTAATCCTAAAAAACAATTCAAATAATAAAAACAAGCAGTTTTCAGAAAAACACTGCACACACTCTTGCATTCTCTCTATCTCTTCTAAACACAAATCACCACGTCATGCAGATTGCTTGTCTTAAACCCCGTTGAAACATACGATCCAATGCATTCTCCCAACTTTGAATTACCAGTATTTGAGGCTGAAGAAGAAGAGGACGAAGAAATTTTGGAAGAGATCTCCCGACTACTCATACAAGAGGAAAGGTCCATTAAACCTCACAAAGAGCCGTTAGAAACAGTCAACTTGGGTTCAGAGGAAGAGAGAAAAGAAGTCAAGATTGGGGCACTACTCAGTCCCACTGTCAAAGAAACTTTGACAAAGCTTCTCAAAGAGTTTCCCGATGTATTCGCTTGGTCCTACCAGGACATGCCAGGGTTGGATACCAGCATCGTGGAATATCATCTACTGTTAAGGTCAGAATGTCTGCCAGTAAAATAGAGGTTGAGACGGACTCACCCGGACATGGCCATCAAAATCAAAGAGGAAGTACAAAAACAGATTGACGCGGGTTTCCTCGCCACATCAGAATATCCTCAATGGTTATCCAACATCGTACCAGTTCCGAAAAAGGACGGAAATGTCAGAATGTGTGTAGACTACAGGGATCTAAACAAGGCTAGTCCAAAGGACGACTTTCCATTACCACACATTGACATGCTGGTTGACAGTACAACGAAGTTCAAAGTTTTCTCCTTCATGGATGGATTCTCGGGCTATAATCACATAAAAATGGCACCGAAAGACATGGATAAAACTTCATTTATCACCCCATGGGGTACCTTTTGTTACAAGGTAATGTCGTTCGGTTTGAAGAATGTCGGGGCAACCTATCAAAGGGCCCTGACTACTCTTTTTCATGACATGATACACAAGGAAATCGAGGTATACGTCGATGATATTATTGCAAAATCTAAAACAGAAGAGGAGCATGTGACCCACCTGTAAAAGCTATTCGAGCGTCTGAGAAAGTACAAACTCCGCTTGATTCCCGATAAGTGCACATTCGGTGTCCGTTCAGGAAAACTATTAGGGTTCACCGTCAGCCAGAAAGGAATAGAGGTTGATCCTGACAAGGTCAAATCCATTCAAGAGATGCCTTCTCCAAAGACCGAAAAACAAGTCAGGGGATTCCTGGGACGTTTGAATTACATTTCCAGATTTATATTCCTCATGACCGCAACATGTGCGCCGATTTTCAAATTACTCAAAAAGACTCAGGACTGCATTTGGACAGAAGACTGTCAAACCACCTTCGACAGTATCAAGGAATGCCTGTTGATCTCACCGATTTTATCCCCTCCCGTGGAAGGAAGGCCCCTAATCACTTACTTAACATTCTTGGAAGACTCAATGGGTTGTGTACTTGGCCAACAAGACGAAACCAAAAGGAAAGAGTCTGCCATTTTCTATTTGAGCAAGAAATTCACCGACTGCGAGACACGGTACACTATGCTCGAGAAAACTTGTTGTGCTCTGGCTTGGGCAGCCAAACGTCTTCGCCAGTACATGATTCGTCACACTACTTGGTTAATCTCATAAATGGATCCAATCAAGTACGTCTTTGAAAAACCTGCTCTCACGGGAAGGATTGCCCGTTGGCAGATGTTGTTATCAGAATATAACATCGAATACCATGCTCAGAAAGTCGTTAAGGAAAGTCTTTTAGCTGATCATTTAGCTCATCAATCGATTGACGATCAAGAATCAGTCGGATTTGACTTCCCAGACGAAGATGTCATGTATTTAAAGATGAAAGACTGCAATGAACCGCTACCCAGTGAAGGGCCAGAACCAGGTTCCCAATGGGGACTAATCTTTGACGGAGTTGTCAATCATTACAGAAATAGAATTGGGGCAATTATCATAACACCTCAGGGTACCCACATTCCTTTCACCACGCGACTTACGTTCAAGTGCACAAACAATGAGGCCGAATACGAAGCTTGTATCATGGGTCTCGAAGAAATGATCGACTTAAGGATCAAGAACTTGGATGTATATGGCGACTTAGCCCTGGTTATCAATCATATCAAAGGAGATTGGAACACATACCAATCAGGATAGATTCCTTACAAAGATTACGCAAGAAGGTTGTTACCCTTCTTCAACAGAGTCGAGTTTCATCATATCCCTTGTGAAGAGAATCACATGCTGATGCATTAGCCACTCTCTCTTCCATGATTAGTGTAGGTCAATGGAACGACTTCCCTAAGATTGACATAATGCGCCTTGAACGGCCCGTTTACATCTTCACAATTGAAGCAGTCATAGACGACAAACCTTGGTATCACGATATCAAATGCTTCCTTCATAAATAAGAGTACCCTCCTGGGGCACTAAGGAAAGATAGAAAAACCCTCAAAAGACTGGCAAGAAGCTTCTTCCTGAGCGGTGATACACTATATAAGAGAAATTTTGACATGGTCTTGCTCCGATGCGTAGACAGACCAGAAGCAAACATGCTGATAAAAGAAATTCATGAAGGATCCTTTGGCACTCATGCCAACGGACATACAACGGCGAGAAAAATTCTTAGAGCGGGGTACTATTGGTTGACAATGGAATCTGATTGCTACAAGTACATAAGGAAGTGTCATAAGTGTCAGATATACTCTGACAAAATCCATGTACCGCCAACGTATCTCAAAGTTCTCTCTTCCCCGTGGCCTTTTTCCATATGGGGAATCAAAATGATTGGCATGATTGAGCCCAAGGCTTCAAACGGACATCGGTTCATCTTGGTAGCCATTGATTACTTCACCAAGTGGGTCGAAGCAGCGTCGTACGCTAATATAACCCGACAAGTGGTGGTCCGATTTATCAAAAACAATATCATTTGCCGTTATGGTGTTCCAAGCCAGATCATTACTGATAATGGATCTAACTTGAACAACAAGATGATGAAAGAGTTGTGCACTGAGTTCAAAATCGAACACCATAACTCATCTCCCTACCGACCCAAGATGAACGGAGTGGTAGAAGCGGCTAACAAGAACATCAAGAAGATTGTTCAAAAAATGGTTGTAACCTACAAAGACTGGCACGAAATACTGCCTTTTGCTCTTCCCAGTTATCGCACATCTGTCTGCACTTCAACAGGGGCAACCCCTTTCTCTCTAGCATATGGCATGGAGGTAGTGCTCCCCATAGAAATAGAGATCCCATCAATCCGGGTATTGATGGAAGCTAAGCTAACAGAAGCTGAATGGTGTCAAAGTTGACTTGACGAACTGAATCTGATCGAAGAAAATCGAGTAGCGGCACTATGCCACGGTCAGTTATATCAACAAAGAATGAAGAAGGCCTTCGACAAAAAGGTCCGACCTCGCGTCTTCAGGAAAGGAGACCTTGTGCTAAAAAAGATACAATCATTCCTCACAGATTCTCGGGGCAAATGGACTCCGAATTATGACGGCCCCTATATGGTCAAGAAAGCCTTCTCAGGCGGCGCCTTGAGACTTGCTACCATGGACGGAGAGGAATTTTCCTACCCCATGAATGTTGGCGTAGTCAAGAAATACTTCGCCTAAATAAAAAAAACAACGTCTTGGTGGATTGAAAACCCGAAAGGGCGGTCCAGACAAAAATTAGAGACATAATAAAAAAAATCATCCTGGTGGATTGGAAATATCAAAGTACAATCCAGGCAAAAATTAGGGATAATGGCAAGTAACTATGTCCAACAAAGGGGCAAGTCCCTCAGAAGCAGTTACACCATCCGAGAAAAACTCCAGTCAAGGTCATCTTCGATAGAAGCTCAGGATGTCCAGAATTCAAAGTTGGTAGAAGGATAGCGGTCGTTATGTTTCGATGTAGCCCTTTTCCCTTAAATTACCATTTTCTAAACTTTGTACATACTCTATGGAATCACGCGCTTGGCTGATTTCCGTCCTATCAATAAAATTTGAACCCTAGTGCTTTTGTTTGCAATTCTTATTTTGTTTTAGCTTTATAGAACGACATCTTAACACGATTAACGATTCTTGGAATAAAACAAAAATGAATTTACTTGTCAAACTTTTTTCTGCTTTTAAAATAAAGATGGAAATTTCTTTTGACTGTTGAACATCGAAAGAACATCGATCGCTTCTCCCGAAGTAATCGAACTTCAAAGTACAGAATCGAAGTACTACTTCTAAACCAGTTCACCTGAATGAAGGATCACCTATGTCAGATGCGAACATTACATCAGACACCCCCGGCAGAGTTCTTATCTCCTAAGCCCGACCAACGTAGCTCTCCACGAGGACTACTTCTCCTAAGCAAGGCAGAATTGCTACATCTGGACCAGTGATACTTTTTATCCCCCGCAGTGGTCGAGTATCCAGTCATGTTCATCTGTTAGTCTGTATTTCGCGACAGTTTTGTCAGCATAAACATACATACATCATGCATTATTGATTTACATTCATGTTCATATTGCATCACTATCACTCTAGTCGGTCTTGCTCCCTAGTGATAAAAGTCCTCTCAACCGAGTCGCCAGTTCTTTCCTCTTCAGGAAATGAATCATCTAAACGGTCTCTCCTCCAGTTTATTTCTGGATTAAAGGTGGTTCTTTGACCACTTCGATAACTTGAACCTCTGAAGAGCCAGAGAGCTTTCGACAAACGTCACTCTTCACCATTGAAGATGATATCTTCACTTTCTCTGATCAAGGAAAATCCCCAGAGAAAGCCTTTTAATCAAAGATTCGGCAATACAGCAGTTTTTCTCCGAAAAAATTCGCTGACAAAAAGGTCATCAGCACCTCAAAATTGGAGTACATCACATGGCATTTCTCCGAGAAGATCTCGAGAAAAGTATGATGTAACACCTCCAAGCAGAAAACAGTCTCTCAAGAGACTTGTTTTCCATCGGTAGAGTCGACAAATGGCGTCTTCAAACAGCGAAGTTTGTACACCTCTACAACTCAGACAGATGGGGAATCCAGCAAGTCTGACATTGAAACTTTTTCCATCAAATGGCATCTCCCCAGGAAAATTCGGCGAGAAGTTTGAGGAAAACCGCTACGAATAACGTCCCTTGTCAAGAAAGTTTATTGACAAAAGAAACTGAGACCAGTTCCTTGGTAGGAAACCAGGATCGAGGGGAAGTTTATTTCAGAAACTGAGACCAGTTCCTTGGTAGGAAACCAGGATCGAGGGGAAGTTTATTTCAGAAACTAAGACCAGTTCCTTGGTAGGAAACCAGGATCGAGGGGAAGTTTATTTCAAAAACTAAGACCAGTTCCTTGGTAGGAAACCAGGATTGAAGGGAAGTTTATTTTAGAAACTAAGACCAGTTCCTTGGTAGGAAACCAAGATTGAGGGGAAGTTTATTTTAGAAAGTGAGACCAGTTCCTTGGTAGGAAACCAGGATCAAGGGGAAGTTTACATCAGAAACTGAGACCAGTTCCCTGGCTGAAGACCAGGATCGAGGGGAAGTTTTTTTTACCTTTTCTAAGCATCATTGCTTAGCAAAAGAAGATGGATGGGCAAACTACCATTCATAACCACCATCAAAATTTCGGGTATTCCGATATTTAATCATCTTGCACCCCGAATGCCAGAATACCTTTGCCATTCACACCTTCGGGTCCAAGAAGATTAAATAGGGGCATCTGTTATACTCCAAATTTTGACCACTAAGATTCCCCATCATTGTGAAAATCATCATCACAATACGGATGTACCATCATACCTCATCAGTCTCCCCAAAGATGGGTGAGCATCCACTACAATCAGACTTAGGGTTTTAAGCCCTCTCAGAGCTTTTAGGCAAAGGATCAATCAAGGAATGACATGATCTTCAAGTTGTCTAACCTCTCAAACATCCACAATGGATCAAGAGGACTCCCACATCAAGAATCAAGCACCAGGCTGCAACATTCCAAATGGATCAAGCCTCAAGATCGCCAGTGTCACCAAATTAGGGTTTTGGTCGACCAGGGCCTCCAGATGGAAAATTTCCTTTGGGCATGAGCCAATGCTTCAAAGCATAACTCAAAATACTCTAGGGACCTCATAAACCCAATCATCAAGTCAATTTAGCCTCAGGGGATGCATTTACTAAAAATCAGGAATTAGGGTTTCTTGACCTAATTCACCCCTATGTTGACCTTTGGGATAAAACATGAGCCAAGACCTCAAGACATGATTTTAAGGTCCCTAATAAACTACATTGATCCATTTTTAACCATGGATTGACCTAAGAAGCTTGATCAACAAGTTTCATTTTCATCAGAACCACAATTAGGGTTTCGTAGAAAAAGTCAATTGTGCCTTTGACTTTTGACCCAGGCATGCTCCCAAACCTTGGGACATGATTCAATACACCCTATAACACCCATGGAACATGTCCATCAAGTTTTATTTGTTAGACGATGGCTATGGATCTAGAAGGGGGGGTTGAATAGATCCCTTGAGTTTTACACGCAAATGGACTACAAAATTCTGTTTTAAAAAATTCTGTTTAACGGAAGCTGCTACTGGATAAATCGTCTACAACGAACCTTCTACCAAAAGGATCGGATATGCACAAATATATTTTGGATGAGTATGAAGGAGAAAAATTCAGTTCTGAGTATTTCACTTATAAACGCAGACAACAAATTAATCACTTGCTTGATGTTTATTCCAATCCAATGAGGTTAATTGATAAACAATTAAAAGCACTGTGTTTGAATTTTGCTTGAAAACAAATTATCAAACACGTAGTGTGCGTAAACACACTATGTGCAGAATTTCTATGGAGAAAAATGTGCAGCTGCTCCAGAACACAATTCAACGAATTGTATTGATTTAACCAAAAGCAGTTTATCAGCGTACAATTATTCCACGACAGAAATTACGATAGTTTGCAATGTTACGAAATCGAACACTACTGAAATGTAAACGAGTTAAGGGAAAGAGAGAGAACACCAGAGATTTGATTAGGCAGTTCCCCAATCGTCCTCGCTTTGGGTACGTCTGCCCCCAACTCCGCAAACGGAATTGAGATATATATATATATATATATATATGTTGCTGTTGCAAATTGTTTGTTACAAGAGAAAACTATGAACATACAAACCCCGAACATCTTCGATCGTCGATGCAGAATTTTCTCTTCCCTTGATTCACGATGAATCAAGTGCTCCGAATTTGGTTGATTCAATTACTGTCCCACGCTACTAAACCGAAAGAAAACTTCGTTCTTCAGTTACCTTCACTCGGTCAATTGAAATCTTCCAAGAATTCGAACCCAAAACTTCTTCTACGATCCTCTGATTACAGCTACTAAATCGAAACAGTTGCGCCAATTTCCGGTTACCTTCGCCCAGCCGAATCCCTATAGAAAGAACAGTTTGTGCAAAAAACCCCAAAATCTCCTCGATTCTTGGAGGACAAACCCAACTGATTTGATTCAAGAAACACCTGCCAAACTCTCAACCCAGAAGATGAAGATCACACTTCCTAAATTCTGAACGTTATCACTTCTAACAATGGGTGACACAAACAAAGATGATTATGTGTGATTGTTTGTTTACACAATGAAGAAGATGAAGATGAAGAGAGAACTGACATATATTTTTCACGTTTCTTGTTCTATATGTGAAAAATGAAGACCCAAAACTATTTATATCAAAAATATGACCAAAAAAATAATAGAAAATAACAGACACGAATTTAAATGGAAAGGGCGAAAAACAAGTTCATGCGTCGACCTATGGGTTTTATGCGTCGACGCATAAAGTGCCAGTTTTGAGCCATTTATCACGGGTAAGCGCATGACCATTTTGAGGTCAGCGCATGAATGCTGAGGTCGACGCATAATGCTGATTTTTTAAGAAAATTCAATTTTTTGAATTGTTTTTCACCAGAACAGAGTCAGACCTACATGCGAGATACTATTAGATCACTTGTGGACATGTATTTTGGAAGGAATAAGATCTTAGGTATCTAAACACCTGACCAATATGGACATGACCGACACGTGAAGTGATACCGCTCAAATTACAATCTAATGCATTTGTTGACATCGTTAAAGTCCCCTCTCAAAACCTAAAAATTAGACTTTTGTTCATTTTTCAAGCCATGTCTCGATTCAGTCACTTTCCAAACCAGATAAAACCTCAAACACACTCCAAATATCATCCTTGAACTGTCTCAAATGGTTCCCCACATCTAGAACACCATTTGAGAGAGTTGTTATTTTGGCCATTTTTGCCCCTTTTGCCAGAAAGAGCTCAAACTTGTTCTTGAGGTTTCCAGCTAATTCCAACCTCTAAAAAGCTTCTAAGAGATCATTTGAGGGTGTCCAAAGCATCAAATCATTTCTGGAACGTAGCACTTGGCAGATTGCACAAAAGCTTCAAAAAGAGGTAAGCCTCATAACTTGAATTCTTTGAATCATGCTTTCCTTTGATGTCCACTGATCATGCACATCTTATACACGTTATATGTGTTGTGTTTGCACCAAATTATCATGTAATTCACACCTGTACCAAGAGGTAGCACAGAAAATGCAAATCATGGCCTATTTCAAAACCACTATCGAGTTTTTCAATAGGAGCATTGTTATTTCTTTGTTTTTGTGGTTGGCATTTATTTTGCTAAAACTATTCTAGCAGCAAGATGTTGGATAAAGATGTTCTAATTTTCTGCATTCAACATGTCGGATAAAGATGTCCCATACTGGCTCATAGGACATCGCGTCTGATTTTGGTTTAAAAGGAAGATTTTGTTGCTGTTAATTGTTACTGAATATTCTGTGAATATTTTGGCATCCAAAGTATTTTTGGGGTGAGTTTTTATGTGTTGGTTTTCGAATTTTCAGCATTTTCTAATTATGGAGACATATTTGGAAACTTTAGATTGAAGACCTATTTTGTTGGAGTTTTTATTGCAGATTTGTGAGCAGTCTCTTTGCTGTGTTTTTGAAGCCCAGTCCAGTCTAGATTTAATGCTATATATTGACTGGTGTAAACCTAGTTTAGGTGTGGAACTTACGTGTGTTTTGTTAGGGTTTTCAAGTGTTATTTGTGAGCCTAACTGGTATCATTCTGATAACAGTATAAGGACTGGTTTTTGTGTTGTAAGTTCTGTTAGTTACTCGTAAGCTTTTAAGCATTGAGTTTCTTGTGTGTCAATTCTCATAAGCTCTGAAGTATTGAGAATTGTGTGTTTTGAAAGTGTGGCTTTCGTTTTGTCACTTGTGTTGAAAGGAACCAGTCACGGGTTGTGATTGAAGAGGGATTTGAGGAGGGCCTCATACCTAGGTGAGTCTTAGGTAGAAGTCATAGGAAGGGTAGTGATTAAGTGAGCAGATTATAACCGGGTGTGGTTGCTGTATGATCAGTGAATTGATACTATCGTATATTGATTTCGTCCCTGGCTTGGTAGCCCCCAGAGTAGGATTGTTGATCCGAACTGGGTAAACATATCACTGTGTTCTTTACTTTCTGCACTGTTATTATTTTTGTTATCTTGTTCATTGTGTTGGATATCCGTGTCTCAACATCTGTGTAGGACATCTGATATCTGTGCCAGAATTTCAATTGGCATCAAGAGCTTGCACCCTTGTTTGGTTCTGGGTGAGATTCAGGGAAGGTACTTTCTGGTGCAATGGACAAGGATGGAGGATTTTTGAACAAACCACCTCTGCTTGATGGTTCCAACTATGACTATTGGAAACCAAGGATGATAGCATTCATCAAATCCATGGATGATCAAGCATGGAAAGCTGTTATAAAAGGATGGGAGCCCCCAAAGGTTAGAGATGGAGAAGGTAAACCTACTGATGTGGTGAAGGAAGAGGAAGACTGGGATGATGCAGACTACAAAGGGTCCTTGGGAAATTCCAAAGCCATGAATGCATTGTTTAATGGTGTTAACAAAAATATCTTCAGGTTGATTGAACACTGCACCATTGCAAAAGAGGCTTGGCAGGTCTTGAAGGTTGCTCATGAAGGGACTTCAAAGGTGAAGATGTCAAAACTTCATATTCTCACTACCAAGTTTGAAATTTTGAAGATGAAGGAAGATGAGAGCATTCATGACTTTCACATGAACATTATTGAGATAGCTAATGCTTCAAGTGCCCTAGGTGAAAAGATGTCTGATTGCAAACTGGTCAGAAAAATCCTCAGATCTCTACCTAAGAGATTTGACATGAAAGTGACTGCTATAGAGGAAGCTCGGGACATAGATAAGATGAAAGTGGATGAACTTGTGGGATCACTTTAAACATTTGAATTAGGAATCAGTGAAAAGTCTGAAAAGAAGAAGAGTATAGCTTTTGTGTCAAAGGCAGGTGACTCAGAAGTTGAAAGTAATCTCGACAGAGATGAAGGCCTCTCAAAAGACCTGGTGTTACTTGGCAAACAATTCAACAAAGTGTTCAGAAGGATGGATTGGAAGTCAAGATCAAATGTTAGGGACAAGCCATTCAACATCAGTAAAAACCAGAATGCTGGGAGAAATGCCGGTACTGAAGAAAATTCCAACCAAGGGAAAGGAACTCAGTGTCATGAGTGTGAAGGTTTTGGGCACATAAAATCTGAGTGTCCCACTTATCTCAAGAGGCAAAGGAAGGGATTATCAGTCTCATGGTCAGAAGATGACTCTGAAACTGAAACTGGAAAGCGGGTTACAGCATTAACAGGTGTGTGTGAGTCTGATGAAGAGTCAGTCAGTGAAGATCTTACCTTTGAAGAGCTGGCTGCTTCCTATAAGAATTTATGCATTAAAAGTGAAGAAGTATGTTAGTAGAGAGAAGAATAAAAGAGAGTTATTGTTCATCTAAAAGCTGAAAAGGTAGAGCATTTGGCTACTATCTCTGACCTGAAAAGTGAAGTGGTTGTTCTGAATTCAAAACTGGACAATGTAATCAAGACTGTCAGAATGCTTAATAGTAGCTCTGATGTGCTTGATGAGATTCTGAAGTCAGGCAGAGATGTTGGAAATGTTAGTGGTCTTGGGTTTGAAAGTTCAAGTGAGATGGACAAGGGAAAATGGCCTGAAGTGACACCTGCTCAATCTAAGAAAGAATTGAAGACGCCATATAACATGTTGCAACATCCTCACAGACTTCAGAAGAATTTCACAAGAAGAAAGAATCAAAGATGGAGATGTCACTATAGTGGAAGGTTTGGCCATATAAAACCCTTCTGCTACAGATTATATGGCTACCCCAAAACTGGGTTACAATCTAGTAGGGAACAAGATTGGGTTGGAGCAAAGAAAGTGTGGACTCCCAAGAGTACTGTGGAAGAACACATAGCTCATAAGTCTTTCAGTGTCTCTGCAAGGGAAAAGTGGTACTTTGATAGTGGATGTTTTAAGCACATGACTGGTGTCAAGGGATGTTTGTCAGATGTTAAGTCTCATTCTATTAACTATGTGACCTTTGGTAATGGATCAAAAGGGAGAGTAATGGGTGTTGGAAAATTGGACTGTACAGGACAACCTAATCTGGAGGAGGTATTACTTGTTGAAGGCTTAGATGCAAACTTGATAAGCATAAGTCAACTATGTGATCAGGGTCTCAGGGTCAACTTTACCAATTCTGAATGTCTGATAACAAATAAGAAGGGTAAGGTTGTCATGAGAGGCGAGAGAGCATCAGATAATTGTTATCTGTGGAAGCCTGAGAGCACAACAATATGCTTGGAAACTAATAAAGCTATTGAAAAGAATACTGAGTTAAAATAGGTGTTGATCAATTTTAAAGCAACTCAAAATGTTAGCATGGTGAACTGTGATAATAAGATTAAACTTAGTAAGTATGTCAGCGTGGAAAATTTAAAAGGAAAGTTTGATGGATGCACATTTGAGGCGAAACGGGTGTTCAAAGTTTGTGACTGTCGCGCTTCTCTGGGCCCACTTCTCAAAAATATAAATAGGCGGGCAAACACACTCTACCTACATCAAACATATTATACAAAAATTCCTCCTGCCCTTTCTCTCCAAAGTTCACACGCTTTAGGGTTTTCTCTTAACATCCTCAATATTGTGCCTTGTGATCAATCAAAAATGTCTCAACATCATGCATCAGAATCCATGCATGGCTCTTCTGATAACTCAGGATCTCCTCGGACCAATGCTGGAGATGATGAATCACTTCGAATGATCAACCTCTCAGATCTTGTGCTTGATATTTCTCCCTTGAACGTAGTACCGGCTGATCCTAAAGGAAAACGACAAGTTTCTCACTCAATGGATGCCAATATTCCTGGTAAGAAGTCTAAACCTTTTTCACCTAGGAAGAAAGTTCACTCGATGACTAGATTATATGCAGACCAAATAAGCCCTAGAAAAAACTTGTCTGAAAAAGGGTCTAAGTCTAGTTTGATTGAAAAGAAGAATGCTACTGAATCATGTGGTATAAACAAGAATCATGCTGATGCTGATGTAGTCAGAAAAGATAAGGAACTTAGGGAGTTTGTTGCCAGGGTTTTGAGTGGAGTTGATACAGGTGTTGGGTCTGATGTTCCAACATCCTTGACAGGAAATGCCAATGGCAGTCCTACAAATAGGACTGAAGATGGTGTCCCCATTCATGTGGGTCACGAAAGAAGGAGTAAAAAGAAAGCCAATGTAGTTATCAATGTTGATGATCTCACTTCTGATGAGGAACCCATTGCTGGGATGTTAAGGAGAATTAAGAGAAGAAGAGAGAAAACTGTTATGATTGAAGGTTCAAAGTCTGGAGGTGTGGATAGTACCAAGGGAAAAGTTCGAGTTGGGTCTCCTAAATAATGGAGTAAGGTTGTTATTCCAACTAAGAAGAGAAAAATCACTGATCACAGTGAGTCTGAATATGAGGCTGCAACAGATGTTCAAGACATCATTGGTGTGAAAAACTCTACTTGCAAAAAGACTTATGTTGATGGTTCTATGAGGAATGCAGATAGATGGAGAGTTGTGGATCAAAGGAGGATTGCCCTGGAGAGAGAGTTGGGTAAGGATTTCAATAAATACAAAGAAATCATGGATCTTATTGCAGCTGCTGGGTTGATGAGAACTGTGTCCAAGATAGGACCCTGCTATGAGAAATTAGTCAAGGAATTTGTTGTGAATATATCTGAAGATTGTGATGTTAACAGGAGTAACAACTTCAGAAAAGTGTCTGTGAGAGGAAAAGTCGTCACTTTTTCCCCTGAAGTAATCAACAACTTTCTGGGCAGGTGTAAAGAACCTCAACCTGAGTTAGAGGTCACAGACAATGAAGTGTGTAAGGAGATTACAGGTGGTTGTATTAAACACTGGCCAAATGAAGAAAAGTTGTCCTCTGGAAAACTGAGTGTTAAATATGCTATTGTCCACAAGATTGTTGTTGTGAATTGGGTACCTACCAATCATACATCTACTATTTCCTCCACACTTGGTAGGTTCATTTATGCTATTGGGAAAAAGGTTTCTTTTGATTTTGGGACATACATCTTTGAACAAATTCTGAAACAAGCAAGTTCAACTGCTGTCAAGATGCCTATTTGCTTTCCATCCCTGATCTGTGGTGTTATTTTAGATCAGTTTCCTAACCTTTTGTTAGGGAGTGACAGTGCTCTCAAAAGAAAACCTCATCTGTCCCTACACTACAAGTTACTTGGTGGGGCACATGTTTCAGACATTGTTGGGACATCTTCTCAAACTTCCAGTCATGCTACCTTTGATGATGAAGTCATTGCACAGCTGCAAGAGATGTGCAAGGAACTGGAATATTCCATCAGAAAAGACACTGCTAGGAAGTCCAAACTTGAACAGTTAATTAAAACTTTCATGGAGAAAAAGAATGCTTCTGCTGGAACAGTTGGTAAAGACCAAGAGAACAAGAAAACTGCTGAAGGTGATGCCTCTGGTGGATCTGATAGAGAGAGTGAACAGGGTTCAGATGACTCTGTATCTGGGAGTAGTGATATTGATACTGATGGAGAGGGTGAAGAAATTGCAGAATCGGGGTCAGATGAAGATGATGATGGTGTTGCAGAATAACTGCAGTAGTTGATGTTTTTTTTTGTGCTTGTTTTGTTGTTGTTGGTGCTAGGATAACTATATCTCTGAACATTATCTTTTGTTATATTATGTTTATGTTTTGAACTGTTCTACTTGCCTTTGTCATATTTCTGGCTAAAAAGGGGGAGTAGTGTGCTTGTGCGTGTGCTGGTGCTGCAGCTGAGGGGTGGAATATTGAATGTTGTTGTGTTGCTGCGGTTGAGGGGGAAAGTTTTTTTTTGGTTGTGAATCTTTGATGCTATGCTTTTGTTGGTGCTATGGTGTGTTTTTCGCTGCTGTCTCTGATATTGTTGTTTTGCTTGTGCTGTCTTTGCAAGATTGTTTTGGTTTGTAGTTTTAGCCAAAATAAGCCAAATGGGGAGATTGTTATTTCTTTGTTTTTGTGGTTGGAATTTATTTTGCTAAAACTATTCTAGTAGCAAGATGTTGGATAAAGATGTTCTAATTTTCTGCATTCAACATGTCGGATAAAGATGTCCCATACTGGCTCATAGGATATCGCGTCTGATTTTGGTTTAAAAGGAAGATTCTGTTGCTGTTAATTGTTACTGAATATTCTGTGAATATTTTGGCATCCAAAGTATTTTTGGGTTGAGTTTTTATGTGTTGGTTTTCGGATTTTCAACATTTTCTAATTATGGAGACATATTAGGAAACTTTAGATTGAAGACCTATTTTGTTGGAGTTTTTATTGCAGATTTGTGAGCAGTCTCTTTGCTGCGTTTTTGAAGCCCAGTCTAGTCTAGATTTAATGTTATATATTGACTGGTGTAAACCTAGTTTAGGTGTGGAACTTACGTGTGTTTTGTTAGGGTTTTCGAGTGTTATTTGTGAGCCTAACTGGTATCATTCTGATAACAGTATAAGGACTGGTTTTTGTGTTGTAAGTTCTGTCAGTTACTAATAAGCTTTTAAGCATTGAGTTTCTTGTGTGTCAATTCTCATAAGCTCTGAAGTATTGAGAATTGTGTGTTTTGAAAGTGTGGCTTTCGTTTTGTCACTTGTGTTGAAAGGAACTAGTCACGGGTTGTGATTGAAGAGGGATTTGAGGAGGGCCTCATACCTAAGTGAGTCTTAGGTAGAAGTCATAGGAAGGGTAGTGATTAAGTGAGCAGATTATAACTGGTGTGGTTGCTGTATGATCAGTGAATTGATACTATCGTATATTGATTTCGTCCCTGGCTTGGTAGCCCCCAGAGTAGGATTGTTGATCCGAACTGGGTAAACATATCACTGTGTTCTTTACTTTCTGCACTGTTATTATTTTTGTTATCTTGTTCATTGTATTGGATATCTGTGTCTCAACATCTGTGTAGGACATCTGATATCTGTGCCAGAATTTCAATCATGATCTGAAAAAAACACCACCACCATTGGATTCCTTGTGAAATTCTAGGCAGGATAAAACCTAAATTTTGTCCCAATCCACGGAGAAATGAGAAAGTTATGGCCTTCACGTTTTTGACCAAAAACCTTGCCTTGGCCAGGCCAAATACAAGGCAAGCCTTGTATATTTGTGATTGTGTCTCAATACACGGATGTATCACCACCCCAGTGGTAAGGCGCGCATGTTGTACACAAGAGGTCTGGGGGTTCGAATCCCCCTCGCCCCAAACCCTCTTTTTGCTTTTTTTTCCACTATTTACTATTTTTCATATTATTTTTAATGATTTGAAAAATTAATAACTCCCTCAATTTTAATTATTTTTTATTGGTTCTTTTTTGCCAAAAAATCACAAAAATATTGAAATATTTTATTCCACAAAAAAAAATCAAGTTTATATTATTAATTTTAATATAGTTGGTATTTTTGTGAATAAATTCATTTTAATTGTTTTTTTAAACATTTTAAAATTGAATTCTCATGTTGAAAATCAAAACTAAATGAATTTTAATTCATCTTGTGATTAAAACATCATTTTCCAAATCTCAACCAAAAATCACAAGTTGTTTATTCAAACTTATTTGGTATTTTATCATTTTTTATTAATTTTCCTTGAGAATTTACTTTTAAAATGATGAAATTAGGGTTTCCTTGATTTTCACCCAAGCAAAACGTTTTTAAATAACCTTTGGGCCTCTAATAGAGTGTGAAACCCAACCCCTTTTTGAAAACCAAAATGATTTGGGCCTCAGTGTATTGTATAAGTCCCGATAGCATCAAAAAGTTTGGCGCGATCGTCGCCCTTTTTAACAAAAAACCTTTGGGCCTCTCCTTGAGCCGTAAGCCCCATCTCTTGTACAAAAATAACCTCTTTGGGCCTCTAATAGAGTGTAAGACCCAACCTATTTTGAAACCAAAATTATTTGGGCCTCAGTCATTGTATAAGACCCACGGTTCTTTTAAAAATCTCGGCGCAACCGCCAGTTCAAAAACAAATCATCTGGGCCTGCCCTCGTGTTATAAGCCCCATTTCTTTTCCTTAAACTCTTTGGGCCTCTTGAGAGAGTGTAAGACCCATCCCTTTGTACAGGAAACCTTTTGGGCTGCACATATTGTATAAGTCCCACTGTACGAATTCAAACAACAATGCAATCACTGATAAAAACCTTGGGCCTCTCCTCGAGCTGTAAGCCCCACAATCTTTTCAAAAATACTTTCTCCTTTGATTTTGAATATGTTGTTATAAAAAATTTCTGTGTTGAACAATTAACCAAACAGCATGGAAGCTCTACAACGGGTAAGTGTTTTATCCGCTTTCATTTACCGCTTTCATATGTATCTAACTGTATTGTGGGGCTGTTTCACTGTAAATCTTCTTTCACAAACTTTTATATACTTGTCAAATATCAACTGTGTAATACTAGTATAGTTATTTAGAGTTTTCCCTGGAAACAAGGTCTAGCACTAGGTAAAGCCCTGTTGGTCACTCTTAAATACAAACAAAACTAGATCCCCGTAGGATTTCCAGATACAGTCTTCCCTCCTCTTGGGGTTAAACAATATGGAGACGTGAAAGGCAGCATTCTCGGTGAACCCTTTCTCAGACTGTCACCCTTAGACATTGTCAAAGAAACTCTAACTCCCCAGAGATGATCTTTTCTCCGTGAATGGCATCTCTTGAGTTTCTTCCAAATTCTCGGACTTTCATGGCTTGATCTATTCTCGGTGAATAACATGTCTTGAACTTCTCGGGGTTTCGAGACCCACAGGCTTCCTAAAAGTATCCCCGCCTCCTCTTGGGCGTTGTACAAGGACCCTTCGGCTTCTTAGAAGTTCTCATGCCTTCTCTTGAGCTTCATACAAGGACCCCCGACGACCTCTTAAAGGTATAAGACAGAACTTAGTCATCTTTTGCTAGAGCAGTCTTTCCATCGTCAAAAAACACCGGCCGTTGTAGGGTTGATACTCATACCTTAATGCCCGTGCCTCCTCTTGGGAATTATACAAAAGATAAAACTCTAGACTTGGACAGTCTAAGACCCTTGAGTCTCAATGACATTCTCAAGTTCCCTTTCAAACATAGGTAGAAACCCGGTCTCTCTCATGAGAGTTCCCCATACTTGGACCCCGCCTCCGGATCTCCCGAATCCATGGTGCTAAGACAACCTCCCTCTTGGGCTTTGTACAATGATTCTCCCCAGCGGAGCTAACCTTTTCAGACTCTCTTGTTGAGTCACCCACTTTTAGGCTCCATCTCGGGCTTCATACGAGATAGAAAATCACTCACTTGTTGAGTATGAAAGACTCTCTTATTGAGTCAACCAACTTTTAGCCTCCGTCTTGGGCTTTGTACAAGACATAGAAAATCACTCTCTTGTTGAGTATAAATGACTCTCTTGTTGAGTCGACCACTTTTAGCCTCCGTCTTGGGCTTTATACAAGACATATAAAAACACTCTCTTATTGAGTATAAAAGACTCTCTTGTTGAGTCAATCACTTTTAGCCTCCGTCTTGGGCTTCATACAAGACACATATAAAACACTCTCTTGTTGAGTATAAAAGACTCTCTTGTTGGGTCAATTAACTTTCAGACTCTCTTGTTGAGTCAATTTCCTTTTAGCCTCTATCTTAGGCTTTGTACGAGACATCAAAATAGTCTCTTGTTGAGTATAAAAGACTCTCTTGTTGGGTCAATAAACTCTCAGACTCTCTCGTTGAGTCAATCACCATTTCAAACTCTCTCGTTGAGTTTATCTTCCCTTTTTGCCTCCGTATCGAGCTTCATACGAGATACCAAATTACTCTCTTGTTGAGTATGACAGACTCTCTTGTTGAGTCAAACCCTTTTAGCCTCAATCTTGGGCTTTGTACAAGACAGAAAGAACATTTTCCCGGGAAAAATCAACTTCTAGCCTCCTCTTAGGCTTTGTATAAGGAAAACCCCGGTTGAGTCAATCAACCTTTTAGCATCAAAGTTGTGCCTTGCTCACAGCATACAAAACATCAACAACTCCTCTTTAGAGATGACAAATTCTCTCTCAGCATAAACCCTTCAGCTTCACATCTTGGGCTTTGAACAAGATACAAATAGACCCTTTAGCTTCACATCTTGGGCTTTGAACAAGATACAAATCACCCCTTTAGCTTCAATCTTGGGCTTTGAACAAGACACCAAAACACCTTTTTCCTCCCTTAGAATAGGAGGAACTACGATCGCTCTGATTTCCCTGTTTCGGGAATACGTAGGCATAAGATTGCAAAAATCTTAGCGAGCATACTAATCAAAAACCTAAAATCCCGTACCTTCATACATCATTCGAAAAGCATCTGACCTAACATCCTACCAATAGCCTAGACACCATTCTTAAGTCAATAACCCTAAAGAAGAACCCCCTCTTGATAGCATCTGTAAACCAACAATTTTGACTATTTAATCTCAGTTTGCAAGCAGGGTTAATTGGAGACATCTATTTCCCTTCCTTAATCAGCTCAACAGGATAAAAAATGAATTGAACTGTAGTACCAAAGTGATAGTGATTCGAAACCACAAAAACCGCGCTACATTACCCTAGCCACTTTGTTCCATAACTTAGAAATTTCTAAGTTTTTTATGGTTACCCCTTTTACAAGTTATGCAACTTTCTTAGATTTTTCTTGATGAATGATGAGTCCAATCACACATTAACATCATTTTAGGGTTAGGGAAGCATAATTGATCAAAAAATCAAAAAGTCAAACTTTGACTTTTGGGCACAGTTGACTTTTTATCAGATGAACTCCAAACTGTGCGATCCTCTATGAAATCAAGTCCTTGACCTAAATAAAACTTGATGGATTGATTTCACAGGTGTTATAGGGTGTATTGAATCATGTCCCAAGGTTTGGGAGCATGTCTTGGTCAAAAGTCAAAGGTACAGTTGACTTTTTCCTCAAAACCCTAATTGTGGTCCAGATGAAATTGAAACTTGTAGATCAAGCTTCTTGGATCAATCCATTGTTGCAAATGGATAAATGTAGTGTGTTAGAGACCCTCAAACCATGTCTTGAGGTCTTGGCTCATGATTTGTCCCAAAAGTCAACTTAGGGGTGAATTAGGTCAAGAAACCCTAATTCCTGATTTTTGATAAATGCATCCCCTGAGGCTAAATTGACTTGATGATTGGGTTCATGAGGTCCCTTGGAGTATCTTAAGTTGTGTTTTGAAGCATTGGCTCATCCCAGAGGAAAATTTCCATCTGGAGGCCCTGGTCGACCAAAACCCTAATTTGGTGACACTGGCGATCTTGAGGCTTGATCCACTTGGAAGATTGCAGCCTTGTGCTTAATCCTTGATGTGGGAGTCCTCTTGATCCTTTGTGGATGTTTGAGAGGTTAGACAAGTTGAAGATCATGTCATTCCTTGATTGATCCTTTGTCTAAAGCTCAGAGAGGGCTTGAAACCCTGATTATTGTTTGTAGTGAATGCTCATTCATCTTTGGGGAGATTGATGAGGCATAATGGTTCATCCATATTGTGGTGATGATTTACACAATGATGGGAAATCTTAGTGGTCAAAATTTGGGGTATGACACAAGTACGGTGCACCAACAGTTGAGAATGGAAAAGAAGTTCCATTACCCTCCGTCGTGAATATTGCAGACATCAGTCGAGTAACGCGGAGTGGTCGAATCTTCAACCGAGGAGTTGGAGAACCCAGCAAAGAAAAGGAACTTCAAACAGAAGGTCCAGTTCAACCAATCGGCCAGTCCAGTGATCCCTACCTTTCAAAGAACAATGATGAGATGCTGAAACTCATCCAGAAAAGTGAATACAACATTGTTGATCAGCTGTTTCAAACTCCTTCAAAAATCTTTATGTTATCTCTTTTACTCAGTTCCGAAGCCCACAGGGAGGCTCTACAAAAAGTCTTAGAGCAAGCCTTTGTGGAACAGGATGTAACAATAAGACAATTCGACAGCATCATCTCCAACATCACTTCCTGCAACAACTTGGGGTTTAGTGACAAGGAACTGCCAAAAGAAGGAAAAAGTCACAACATGGCACTCAATATTACAGTCAATTGCCAGGACAATACTATAGCCAACGTACTGGTAGATACATGATCGGCTTTGAATGTTATGCTGAAATCCACTTTAATGCGACTATCATTCAAGGGATCTCCGGTGAGGGGCAGTGAGGTCATCGTCAAAGAATTTGACGGATTCTGAAAAGCAATTATCGGCGAAGTCGACCTTCCCATAACTATCGGTCCTCACACTTTCCTGGTCACTTTCCAAGTCATGGACGTCCGGGCAACATACAGCTGTTTATTAGGAAGACCTTGGATACACCAGGATGGGGCAGTCACTTCGACACTGCACCAGAAACTGAAGTTCGTCAAGAAAGACCAACTAGTCACAGTCTGTGGAGAACAAGCCTTAATCGTGAGTAACTTATCGTCGTCCACTTGTGTAGAACCAGAAGAGGTTGTTGGAACTCAGTTCCAAGCACTTTCGGTGAGCAGTGACAAATCAGAAAAAGGAACGTCGATTTCCTCGTATAAAGATGCTCTCGAAGTGATCAAAAGTAACAATGCAAAGGGATGGGGACAACTTGTCATTCCTACTGATAACAAAACAAAGAAGGGTCTTGGTTTTCCCTCAACCTGTACCCAAAATACAACTAACGATGAAAGTCTTCACCCCATTTAGGACTTCTTCCACAGTGGAGGTTTCCTTCACCCAGTGCCTCAAGAAGTGCATACCATCAACGAGGGAGATTCCTCCGATACAGATGAAGAATGGAAGTCCTATCTTAACAAGGATGGTTATATGTCTCAGGAAGAGGTGCCTACGCCATTTTGCTATCCTGCACAAAGTCCGAGATTTATACCAAGGTCAGAGGTTAAAATGATATACGGGGATTTTGATCTAGAAGGATGCCATGCTCCACCAAACTTATTAGAGGAAGACACTCTGATGAAAGACAACTTTGACCATGACTATTATGGCCCAATGGATGGCCTGCCTATCTGGCAGTCGTACCCGAGAAACTTGGGGCAAGAAAGTCAGCCCAACGATGTATATCAATTGAGCATTATCGAAAAGAATACTTGCATCCCCACCATGTCATGGGATCATTATTCAAGACATTCAGAAAATATCCAGCATGACGATGAATTTGCAAAGCTTGCAGGACTAGGATTCATCAACTATGCTTTTCCCGAGGTCAACGTCATCGAAAGGGATGACTCCTCCAGTTCCAAAGAAGTGTGGGACACCTTAGGACAACCGAGTGGCAAATTCGACTACTTGGTCAAGTACACCGCTCCTGAAAGTTCTCGTATCAGGCTCGAAGACATCCAGCCAACTGGATGGGGAGATTCACCTAAGAGTACAAATACTATGCAAGATACAACAGAAGAGTTTGTCTACGACAACTCTGCCTGGGAAACAGATTCCAATGATCCTGCTCCACCAGAAATCAGCGTCATTTCTGAAGACAAACCAAGAAAAAAGGTACCAGACTTTGTGATTCACCTAGGAGTTCGCTGCCAATGGGTCGCAGTCAACGTTCCGAAAGTGGTCCATAATTCTAAGTAATTGTCGTCTTTATTTTAACCTTTCACCCTGCCCAGGTGAAACAGATGTTTTGATAGGGCTCACTTTTTGTAAATTTCTCTCTTCGCTTTGCCTAAAGCGACTGAGTTTTGTTTTATAGGGTCGTAGTTTCAAGAATCGACAAGATCATAAATAAAATAACGTCGTTCTGTAATTTCCGCATTTACTGCTGTTTTTTCTTTTTCTCTTTTTCAGAAAATGGTAATCCTAAAAAATAACCCAATAATAAAAACAACCAGTTTTCCAAAGAAAATACACTGCACACACTCTTGCATTCTCTCTATCTCTTCTAAAAACAAATCATCACGTCATGCAGATTGCTTGTTTTAAACCCCGTTGAAACATACGATCCAATGCCTTCTCCCAACTTTGAATTCCCAGTATTTGAAGCTGAAGAAGAAAATGATGAAGAAATTCCAGAAGAAATCTCCCGACTACTCAAACAAGAGGAAAGGTCTATTGAACCTCACAAAGAGCCATTGGAAACGGTCAACTTGGTTTCAGAAGAAGAGAGAAAAGAAGTCAAGATTGGGGCACTACTCAGTCCGACTGTCAGAGAAGGTTTGATAAAGCTTCTCAAAGAATTTCCTGAGGTATTCGATTGGTCTTGTCAGGACATGCCCGGGTTGGATACCAGCATCGTGGAACATCATCTACCATTAAGATCAAAATGTCTGCCAGTGAAACAAAGGTTAAGACTGACTCATCCTGACATGGCCATCAAAATCAAGGAGGAAGTATAGAAACAAATTGACGCGGGTTTCCTCGCCACTTCAGAGTATCATCAATGGTTAGCCAACATCGTACCCGTTTTGAAAAAGGATGGAAAGGTCAGAATGTGTGTGGATTAGAGAGATCTAAACAAGCCCAGTCCAAAGGACGACTTTCCTTTACCACACATTGACATGCTGATAGACAGTACAACAAAGTTCAAAGTATTCTCCTTTATGGATGGATTCTCGGGCTATAATCAGATCAAAATGGCGCCGAAAGACATGGAGAAAACTTCATTCATCACCCCATAGGGTACCTTTTGTTACAAGGTAATGTCATTCGGTTTGAAGAACGCCAGGGAAACCTATCAAAGGGCCATGACTACTCTGTTTCATGACATAATACACAAATAAATAGAAGTGTATGTCGATGATATGATTGCCAAATCTAACACAGAAGAGGAGCATGCGACCCACCTGTCAAAACCATTCGAGCAGCTGAGGAAGTACAAACTCTGCTTGAAGCCCAATAAGTGCGCATTCGGTGTCCGTTCAGGGAAACTTTTAGGGTTCATCGTCAGCCAGAAAGGAATTGAGGTTGATCCTGACAAGGTCAAGGCCATTCAAGAAATGCCTTCTCCAAAGACTGAAAAACAAGTCAGAGGATTCCTGGGAAGTTTGAATTACATTTCCAGATTTATATTCCTCATGACCGCGACATGTGCATCGATCTTCAAATTACTAAAAAAGAATCAGGGCTGCGTTTGGACAGAAGACTGCCAAACCGCCTTCGACAGTATCAAAGAATACCAGTTGAACCCACCGATTCTATCACCTCCAGTGGAGGGAAGACCGTTGATTATCTACCTAACAGTCTTGGAAGACTCAATGGGTTGTGTACTTGGCCAACAAGATGAAACGAAAAGAAAAGAGTCTGCCATCTACTATTTGAGCAAGAAATTTATTGATTGTGAGACTCGATACACTATGCTTGAGAAAACTTATCGTGCTCTGGCTTGGGCAGCCAAACATCTTCGCCAGTATATGATTTGTCACACTACTTGGTTAATCTACGAAATGGATCCAATCAAGTACGTCTTTGAAAAACCTGATCTCACGGGAAGGATTGCCCGTTGGCAGATGTTGTTATCAGAATATGACATAGAGTACCACGCTCAGAAAGCCGTCAAAGAAAGTGGTTTAGCCGATCATTTGGCTCATCAACCGATTGACGATCAGGAGTCAATTGGGGTTGACTTCCCTGACGAAGATGTCATGTACTTGAAAATGAAAGATTGCGATGAACCGCTACCTAGTGAAGGGTGTAACGCCCCGGTTTTTGTTAGATTTATTTAATCGAGTCGATTTAATTATTTTTGGTCTTTATATTATTTTATTCTTGGTTATTATGTTTTAACGCGTTTTGGGAACGTTTGTGAGGAAATTGAGTGTAGGGGTATTTTGGTCTTTTTGGCTTGGGTATATATTGTTTTTCCTTTAAAATAGAAACATAGAAAGAATAGAGAGAAAAATAGAGAGAAAGAAAAAGAGAAGAAGGAAAAGAGAAAGAAAAGAAGAGAAATGGAGAAAACTTGGAGAGTAAGGAATCGAATCAACCGACTGTTGAAAGCGCGATTAATCGGGTAAGGGTGTGAAACTCGATTATCTTATCAATGTGTATGAATATGTATGTGTATGTTTGAAGTATTTTTGTCTTTCCATAGTTTTCAATTCTAGGTTGGAAATGAGAAAAATGATTGGGAATCAATGTTTTCGCGGTTGGAATGTGATATAAATGTTGTAGCATACTTGTTGCTATGATTGTGGTATGTTTTAGTGGTTATGTTATGGTTTGGAAGAGATTTTGGTTGAAGAAATATGGTTTTTAGACCCATAGCAGCGCTGCAGAATTTCTGAGTTTTCCTTGGTTCGCCTAGCGAACCTGGGGCGAAGCGAAAGCGAATAATTTTCGAGGGTTCGCCTAGCGAGCCCGTCAGCAAAGGTCAGCGAATGTTCACTAACGTTGTTCGTCTAGAGAACTTTGTATCTTTTCAGTTATGTTTGTTGCTGCCTTGGTTCGCCCAGGGATTCGTGAAGCGAACGGCAAGGCGAAGGTTCGCCAAGGAGTTTGCCTAGCAAACTTTGTGTCTATTTTGGTATCGCCTGGACATTCACCTATCGAAGGTGGTAGCGAATGCTCGCTAGAAGGTTCGCCTAGCAAACATGACAGTTTGTGCAGTTTTGTTTCCTTCATAACTTTTGATCCGTAGCTCGAATCAAGGCGCGGTCGGATGCGTTGGAGAGCTAATGAAATGTCCTTTCTTATAAAATATGGTTTTGAGATTAGTGGCCGATTTAATTGTGTCGAGACTTTGGAAATGTGTCGTTTTGTCGACTTTTACCGTCGTAATTGTGTGCGATTGGTGTGTTATCATGCAATATGTTTTGATATATATATCGTATGACTTGTGTGATGTTATATGATGTGAATGCATGTGATGAAATGTTGTGATGATGGTTTGTGACCTAAGGGCAAGAAAATGCATTGTGATTGTGGTTGATTGTATATGCATGATTATTGATGTTGAGATGGTTCACATGGTTGTATATATGTATGCATTGGATTGTCATGAGTCATTGTATGCCACGCATCATTATATGCATTCTTGTGATGTCGTGTGCCCTAGTGGGTGTGAGTGAAGAAATGGTTCCAGAGGGAATCCGCTATAACATCGTGTGCCCTATACAAAGAGGGCCTAAAGCAATGATTATAGACGATCGTGTGCCTTATACAAAGAGGACCTAAAGCGATCGGATCGTGTGCCTTATACTAAGAGGACCTAAACCGATCCATAAACGTTGTGTGCCTTATACAAAGAGGACCTAAAGCGATCCATAAACGTGGTGTGCCTTATAGAAAGAGGACCTAAAGCGACGGGGAACATCGTTTGCCCGACGGGGAGTTACACCAAGTAACAAGCGATGATTCCAATAGTTCCTGAGTGAACTAATAATGAGATGATGGATTAATGTTACCGCATTGGATTGTATAGAGTCGTTGTGTCGGTCTCTATGCATTTGCATAAATCATGAATGGATTGATTTTGTGTGGAATTGGGAATGGAATTGATGAGTTGATATATGTATGTATGTTGGTGATAAATGTATTGTACATGATTAATATGCCTTGTGATGGATATATGAGATATGATTTGTGTTGTTTTGTATTTGAATTATGGTGTAAGTTGTGGTGAGAATGTTTTATATGTGTATTTTTGTGTTATTATATAATTGTATGCAATTATATTATAATTGTGTTTCTCACCCTTCTGCTATTTTGAATGCTCTATGAGGCATTGCAGATTAGATGTTGGAGGTCTTTTTGTGAAGCTTAGGTCTTCATTCTTTTGTCGGTCGGCTCTGATATGTGGCACCGGGTAGTCGGGGAGATTGTTTGTGATTATCTGTATATGTATATATGTTTTTGGGAGTGTACATGTATGACTCTCTGTATGACAGACAAACCTTTATGTTATATATATATGAGATTTCAGTTGCAGATTTTCCGCTTTTATTCTGTATCTGAATTGTGGGTGTTAGGAACTGAGTTTCTCTGTTATGTGCTACCTGATTGTTGCATATCTATATGAGCAGGTTGTTGTATTTTGTCTCAATTGATGTGACGGCTCCGTCTATGCCATGAATGTTTTAATTATACTCTGATTATTTGTTATCGCTTTAATTCCTCGGGGGATAGATTGGGGGTGTTACATTAAGTGGTATCAGAGCCAGTCCGTGTTAGTTGTGTTAGTTCGTGCCAGTCCGTGTCGGTCTTTGTGTTTGGGGTGAGCTGTTTGTTTAACCATAGTTGTTGTTATTGGATATGAACAGAATATGGCTGGTAGGAATGACGCTGCTTTGGCTGCTGCTATGCAAGCTATGGCTCAGGCTGTGCGGGGTGCACCTAATACTGGTGGGAAGGATGAGTTCAGGAAGAACAAACCGCCTGTCTTCAAAGGGGACATGATCCTGATGGTGCCTAGATTTGGCTTAAGAAGATTGAAAGAATCTTCTGAGTGATGGACTATGCTGAGGAACATAAGGTGAGACTAGGTACTCACATGTTGCAGGGGAGGCTGATGATTTGTGGGTTAGTGCGCGTCACGTGTGGGAAGCTACAGGTGAAGAGGTCACTTGGGCTTTGTTTAGCAGGGAGTTTTTGAGGAAGTATTTTCCTGAAGATGTTAGAGGGAAGAAAGAAATAGAGTTCTTGGAGTTGAAACAAGGTAACATGTCTGTTGTGGATTACACTGCTAGGTTTGTGGAGCTTGTTCAATTTTATCCACATTATACTGAAGCAACTGCAGAGTTTTCCAAATGTGTGAAGTTTGAGAACGGATTGCGTCCTGAGATCAAGCAGGCAATTGGTTATCAAAGGATTAGAAGGTTTTCAGATTTGGTGGATTGTTGTAGAATTTATGAGGAAGATAACAAAGCTCGTTCTACTCATTATAAGAGTGTGAACAAAAGGAAAGGAAAGCAACCGTTTCGTGGTGGTCCTTATGTGACACCAGCTGACAAGGGTAAGCAAAGGGTTAATTTTGATAAAAGGCCAAGTGGGGGAGGTATGTCTAATCCTCTGAGATGTTTTAGGTGTGGTGACTTAGGACATCATCAGTTTGAATGTAGAAAGGATATGAGGAAGCGTTCCAATTGTGAAGGTTTAGGACATGTCGCAGCTGATTGTAAGAGGAATGTGGTGAAGTGTTTCAACTGTGGTGAACCTGGTCATGTTAGTACGAGGTGTTCAAAACCAAAGCAAGCTCAAGATGGTGGGAAAGTATTTGCATTGGCAGGAACTCAGACTACTAGTGCAGACAGTCTAATCAGAGGTACTTGTTTTATTAATAGTACGCCTTTAGTTGCTATTATTGATACTGGAGCGACTCATTCGTTTATTTCGTCTGAGTGCGTGAAGCTTTTGAATCTTTTGTTGTCTTCAATGGGTGGAGAGATGGTTATTGATACTCCAGCAATGGGGTCGGTAACTACTTCTTTGGTTTGTTTAAGTTGTCCTTTGACCATTTATGGTAAAGATTTTGAGATGGATTTGGTGTGTCTGCCGTTGGAGGGTTTAGATGTAGTTCTGGGAATGAATTGGTTGCAGTTCAATCAGGTTCATATTGATTGTTATCATAAGCTGGTAAGATTTCCTTCTCTTGAAGAAGACGAGGAATCGAGTTTCTTATCTACTAAAGAGTTGAAGAAACTTTTGGCAGATGAAGCTCAGTTGTTCGGGTTGTTTGCATCGTTGGCAATGGATAGTCAAGTTGCAATTAATGTGTTTCGTGTTGTGTGTGAATTTCTAGAGGTGTTTCCAGAGGATATTTCAGATGTGCCGCCAAAGAGAGAGGTGGAGTTTTCTATAGATCTAGTTCCTGGTACTAGACCTGTATTTATGACACCTTATCGTATGTCGGCATCTGAGTTGGTTGAGTTGAAGAAGCAGTTGAATGAATTGTTAGAAAATAGGTTTGTGAGGCCGAGTGTATCGCCTTGGGGTGCTCCAGTTTTATTGGTGAAGAAGAAAGATGGGAGTATGCGATTGTGTATTGATTATCGCCAGCTGAATAAGGTGACGATTAAGAATAAGTATCCTCTTCTGAGAATTGATGATCTGATGGACCAGTTGGTAGGTGCGTGTGTGTTTAGTAAAATTGATTTGAGGTCAGGTTATCATCAGATTAGAGTGAAAGAGGAAGATATTCAGAAGACGGCTTTTAGGACACGCTACGGACATTACGAATATTCTGTGATACCGTTCGGGGTTTCTAATGTGCCAGGAGTGTTTATGGAGTATATGAATCGTATTTTCCATGAGCATTTGGATCGATTTGTTGTTGTGTTTATTGATGACATATTGATTTATTCTAAGTCTCGGGAGGAACATGCGGAACATTTGTGTGTTGTATTTCAAATTTTGAAGGAGAAGAGACTTTTTGCCAAGTTGTCCAAGTGTGAGTTCTGGTTGTCAGAAGTGAGTTTTCTTGGGCATGTGATTTCAGGTAATGGTATTGCTGTGGATCCATCCAAAGTAGATGCAGTTCTACAATGGGAGGCTCCTAGATCTGTTACTGAAATTAGAAGCTTTTTGGGTCTAGCCGGATATTATCGAAGATTCATTGAAGGCTTTTCCAAGTTAGCACTTCCTTTGACCCAGCTGACTTATAAAGGTAAATCGTTTATTTGGGATATTCAGTGTGAGGAAAGTTTTAGTGAACTGAAGAGAAGATTGACTACAGCTCCGATTTTGGTCTTACCGAATCCTACTGAACCGTTTGTGGTGTATTGCGATGCGTCTTTGATTGGTTTAGGTGGAGCGTTGATGCAAGAAGGTAAGGTTGTGGCTTATGCTTCGAGGCAATTAAGGATTCATGAGAAGAATTACCCTACTCATGATTTGGAATTAGCGGCTGTGGTGTTTCTATTGAAAATTTGGGGGCATTATCTCTACGGTGCAAGATTGGAAGTCTTTAGTGATCATAGAGTTTGAAATACTTGTTTGATCAGAAAGAGTTGAATATGAGGCAACGGAGTTGGTTGGAATTTTTGAAGGACTATGATTTTGGTTTGAATTACCATCCTGGTAAAGCTAATGTGGTAGCCGATGCGTTAAGCCGGAAATCGTTGCATATGTCTGTTTTGATGGTTAAAGAGTTGGAACTTTTGGAAGCATTTAGAGATTTGAGTTTGGTGTGTGAATTGACATCTGACAGCGTGAGGCTTGGTATGTTAAAGGTTACTATTGATTTTCTGTTAACCGTTAGCGAGAAACAGAAGTTGGATGTGAAATTTGTTGATTTGTTGACGGTTGGAGATCAAAGTGTGAATGGTGACTTTAAAGTGGATGATAAGGGTGTTTTGAGATTCCGTGGTAGAATTTGTATTCCTGATGATTCGGACTTGAAAAGGATGATTTTAGAGGAAGGACACTGGAGTAATTTGAGTATACATCCGGGAGCTAATAAGATGTATCAAGATTTGAAGAAGATCTTTTGGTTGTCCGGATTGAAGAGGGATGTGGCTCAGTTTGTTTATGCGTGTTTGACGTGTCAGAAGTCAAAGGTAGAACATCAGAAGCCCAGTGGATTGTTGCAACCGTTGGATATTCCCGAGTGGAAATGGGACAGCATTTCTATGGATTTTATGACAGGGTTGCCGAATACACAAAGGGGACATAATGCCATTTGGGTGATTGTGGATAGGCTGAATAAATCGGCGCGTTTCATTCCGATTGACATCAGTTTTTCTTTGGAGAGGTTGGCTGAGATTTATATCCGTGTGATTGTGAAGCTACATGGTGTTCCGTTGTGTATTGTTTCAGATCGAGATCCGAGGTTTACTTCCATATTTTGGGAAAGTTTGCAAAAGGAGTTAGGTTCCAAGTTGAGATTGAGTTCTGCTTATCATCCTCAGATGGATGGTCAGACCGAGAGAACTATTCAGTCGTTGGAAGATTTGCTGAGAGCTTGTGTTCTTGAGCAAGGTGGTGCTTGGGATAATTATCTTTCGTTGGTTGAATTCACGTATAACAATAGTTTCCATTAGAGTATTGGAATGGCACTTTTGAAGCATTGTATGGAAGGAGATGTCGAACACCTTTGTGTTGGCATAAATCTGGTGAGAGTTCAGTGGTTGGACCGGAGTTAGTGCAACAGACTACGGAAAAGGTGAAACTTATTCGTGAGAAAATGAAGGCTTCTCAGAGTAGGCAGAAGAGTTATCATGATCGAAGGCGGAAAGATCTTGAGTTTCAAGAAGGAGATTATGTATTTTTGAGAGTTACACCGGTGACGAGTGTTGGTCGTGCATTGAAGTCGAAGAAGCTTACTTCTCGGTTTATTGGTCCTTATCAGATATTCGCGAGAGTGGGTGCTGTGGCTTATTGGGTGGCGTTGCCGCCGAATCTTTCGAATTTGCATGATGTGTTCCATGTTTCACAGCTTCGGAAGTATGTTCCGGATCCGTCGCATGTGATTCCAATGGATGAGGTTGAGGTAAGGGAGAACCTTACGGTTGAGGCAGTACCAGTGAGAATTTTGGATCGCGAGTTGAAGTGGTTAAGATGCAAGGATATTGCGCTTATGAAAGTAGCGTGGGGAGGCACTGCTGAAGGTAATTTGACTTGGGAGTTGGAGATTCAGATGCGGGAGTCGTATCCGGAGTTGTTCGTCTCAGGTAATATTTTCGAGAACGGAAATCTCTAAGTGGGGGAGAGTTGTAACGCCCCAATTTTTTTGAGATTTATTTAATCGAGTCGATTTAATTATTTTTGGTCTTTATATTATTTTATTCTTGGTTATTATGTTTTATCGCGTTTTGGGAACGTTTGCGAGGGATTTGAGCGTAGGGGTATTTTGGTCTTTTTGGCTTGGGTAAATATTGTTTTTCCTTTAAAATAGAAACATAGAAAGAATAGAGAGAAAAATAGAAAGAAAGAAAAAGAAAAGAAGGAAAAGAGAAAGAAAAGAAGAGAAAGGGAGAAAACTTGGAGAGAAAGGAATCGAATTAACCGACTGTTGAAAGCGCGATTAATCGGGTAAGGGTGTGAAACTCGATTATCTTATCATTGTGTATGAATATGTATGTGTATGTTTAAAATCTATTTGTCTTTCCATAGTTTTCAATTCTAGGTTGGAAATGAGAAAAATGATTGGGAATCGATATTTTCGCGGTTGGAATGTGATATAAATGTTGTAGGATACTTGTTGCTATGATTGTGGTATGTTTTAGTGGTTATGTTATGGTTTGGAAGAGATTTTGGTTGAAGAAATATGGTTTTTGGACCCATAGCAGCGCTGCAGAATTTCTGAGTTTTCCTTGGTTCGCCTAGCGAACCTAGGGCGAAGCGAAAGCGAATGATTTTCGAGGGTTCGCCTAGCGAGCCCGTCAGCGAAGGTCAGCGAATGTTCGCTAACGTTGTTCGCCTAGCAAACTTTGTATCTTTTCAGTTATGTTTGTGGCTGCCTTGGTTCGCCCAAGGATTCGGGAAGCGAACGGAAAGGCAAAGGTTCGCCAAGGAGTTCGCCTAGCGAACTTTGTGTCTGTTTTGGTCTGATTGTGGTTTCGCCTGGACATTCGCCTAGCGAAGGTGGTAGCAAATGCTCGCTAGAAGGTTCGCCTAGCGAACATGACAGTTTGTGCAGTTTTGTTTCCTTCATAACTTTTGATCCGTAGCTCGGATCGAGGCGCGGTCGGATGCGTTGGTAAGCTAATGAAATGTCCTTTCTTATAAAATATGGTTTTGAGATTAGTGGCCGATTTAATTGTGTCGAGACTTTGGAAATGTGTCATTTTGTCGACTTTTACCGTCGTAATTGTGTGTGATTGGTGTGTTATCATGCAATATGTTTTGATATATATATCGTATGACTTGTGTGATGTTATATGATGTGAATGCATGTGATGAAATGTTGTGATGATGGTTTGTGGCCTAAGGGCAAGAAAATGCATTGTGATTGTGGTTGATTGTATATGCATGATTATTGATGTTGAGATGGTTCACATGGTTGTATATATGTATGCATTGGATTGTCATGAGTCATTGTATGCCAAGCATCATGATATGCATTCTTGTGATGTCGTGTGCCCTAGTGGGTGTGAGCGACGAAACAGTTCCAGAGGGAATCCACTATAACATCGTGTGCCTTATACAAAGAGGACCTAAAACGATGATTATAGACGATCGTGTGTCTTATACAAAGAGGACCTAAAGCGATCGAATCGTGTGCCTTATACCAAGAGGACCTAAAGCGATCCATAAATGTCGCGTACCTTATACAAAGAGGACCTAAAGCAACGGGGAACATTGTTTTCCTGACAGGGAGTTACACCAAGTAACAAGCGATGATTCCAATAGTTCCTGAGTGAACTAATGATGAGATGATGGATGGATGGTACCGCATTGCATTGCATAGAGCCGTTGTGTCGGTCTCTGTGCATTTGCATAAGTCATGAATGGATTGATTTTGTGTGGAATTGTGAATGGAATTGATGAGTTGAGATATGTATGTATGTTGGTGATAAATGTATTGTGCATGATTAATATGCCTTGTGATGGATATATGAGATATGATTTGCGTTGTTTTGTATTTGAATTATGGTGTAAGTTGTGGTGAGAATGTTTATATGTGTATTTTTGTGTTATTATATAATTGTATGCAATTATATTATAATTGTGTTTCCCACCCTTCTGATGTTTTGAATGCTCTATGAGGCATTGCAGATTAGATGCTGGAGGTCTTTTTGTGAAGCTTAGGTCTTCATTCTTTTGTCGGTCGGCTCTGATATGTGGCACCGGGTAGTCGGGGAGATCATTTGTGATTATTTGTATATGTATATATGTTTTTGGGAGTGTACATGTATGACTCTGTGTATGACAGATAAACCTTTATGTTATATATATATATATATATATATATATATATATGAGATTTCAGTTGCAGATTTTCCGCTTTTATTATGTATCTGAATTGTGGGTGTTAGGAACTGAGTTCCTCTGTTATGTGCTACCTGATTGTTGCATATCTATATGAGCAGGTTGTTGTATTTTATCTCAATTGATGTGACGCCTCCTTCTATGCCATGAATGTTTTAATTATACTCTGATTATTTGTTATCGCTTTAATTCCTCGGGGGATAGATTGGGGGTGTTACAAAGGGCCAGAACCAGGTTCCCAATGGGAACTTATCTTTAACGGAGCTGTCAATCATTACAGAAACGGAATTGGGGCAATCATCATAACACCTCAGGGTACCCATATTCCTTTCATTGCCATACTGACATTCAAGTGTACAAACAACGAGGCCGAATATGAAGCTTGTATCATGGGTCTCGAAGAAGCGATCGACTTAAGGATCAAGAACTTGGATGTATATGGATCAGCCCTGGTTATCAATCAGATCAAAGGAGATTGGAACACATACCAATCAGGACTAATTCCTTACAAAGATTACGCGAGAAGGTTACTACCCTTCTTCAACAGAATCGAGTTTCATCACATCCCTCGTGACGAGAATCACATGGCTGATGCATTGGCCACTCTCTCTTCCATAATTAATGTAGGTCAATGGAACGACGTACCTAAGATTGACATAATGCGCCTAGAAAGGCCCGCTTACATTTTTGCGATTGAAGCAATCATAGATGGCAAACCCTGGTTTCATGATATCAAATGCTTCCTTCAGAAACAAGAGTACCCACCTGGGGCACTAAGGAAGGACAAAAAAACCCTCAGAAGGCTAGCAGGAAACTTCTTTCTGAGGGGCGATACACTCTATAAGAGAAATTTTGACATGGTCTTGCTCTGATATGTAGACAGACCAGGAGCAAATATGCAGATTAAAGATATTCACGAAGGGTCCTTTGACACTCATGCCAACAGACACACAATGGCGAGAAAATTCTGAGAGCAGGATACTACTGGTTGACCATGGAATCTGATTGCTACAAGTACATGAGGAGATGTCACAAGTGTCAGATATACTCAGACAAAATCCATGTACCACCAACGCATCTCAAAGTTCTCTCTTCCCCATGGCCTTTTTCCATATGGGGAATCGACATTATTGGTATGATTGAACCCAGAGCTTCAAACGGACATCGGTTCACTCTAGTACCCATTGACTACTTCACTTAGTGGGTCGAGGCAGCATCGTACACCAATGTAACCCGACAAGTGATGGTCCGATTTATCAAAAACAATATCATCGGCCGTTATGGTGTTCCTAGCCAGATTATTTCGGATAATGGATCCAACTTGAATAATACGATGATGAAAGAGTTGTGTGCTGAGTTTAAGATCGAACACCATAACTCATCTCCCTACCGACCTAAGATGAACGGAGCAGTAAAGGCAGCTAACAAGAACATTAAGAAGATCGTTCAAAATATGGTTGTAACCTACAAAGACTGGCATGAAATGCTACCCTTTGCTCTTCACGGTTATCGCACATTCGTCCGCACTTCAACAGGGGCAACCCCTTTCTCTCTAGTATATGGCATGGAGGCAGTGCTCCCCATATAAGTAGAGATCCCATCAATCCGGGTATTGATGGAAGCTAAGCTAACAGAGGTTGAATGGTGTCAAAGTCGACACGATAAACTTAATATGATCGAAGAAAAGAAAATAACGGCTCTATGCCATGGTCAGTTGTATCAACAAAGGATGAAGAAAGCGTTTCACAAAAATGTTCGACCTCGCGTTTTCAAGAAAGGAAACCTCGTGCTAAAAAAGATACAATCATTCCTCACTGATTCTCGGGGCAAATGAACTCCAAATTATGACGGCCCCTATGTGGTCAAGAAAGCCTTCTCAGGCGGTGCCTTGAGACTCGCAACCATGGATGGAGAAGAATTTGCCTACCCCATAATTGTTGACGTAGTCAAGAAATATTTTGCCTAAATAATAAAAATGAATGAAAAAACGTCTCGGTGGATTGAAAACCTGAAAGGGCGGTCCAGGAAAAAATTAGAGACATAATCAAAACTCATCCCGATGGATTGGAAATCTCAAAGTACAATCCAGGCAAAAATTAGGGATTAATGGCAAGAAACTACGTCCAGTAAAGGGGAAAATCCCCCAGCAGCAGTCATGCTATCCATCAGGAAAATTCCAGTTAAGGCCATCTTAGACGGAAGCTCAGGATGTCCAGAATTCAAAGTTGGTAAAAGGATAACGGTCATTATGTTTCAATGTAGCCATGTTCCTTTAAATTACCATTTTCTAAACTTTGTAAATGCTCTATGGAATCACGCGCTTGGCGGATTTCCATCCTATCATAAAATTTAAGCCCTTGTGCTTTTGTTTGTAATTCCTATTTGTTTTAGCATTACAGAACGACATTTTAACATGATTAACGATTCTTGAAATAAAACAAAAATGAATTTACTTGTAAAAAATTTTCTGCTTTTAAAATCAAGATGGCAATTTCTTTTGATTGTTGAACATCAAAAGAACATCGATCGCTTCTCCAGAAGTAATCGAGCTTCAAAATGAAGAATCAAAGTACTCCTTCTAAACCAGTGCGCCTGAACAAAGGATCGGCTATGTCAGATGCGAATACTCCATCTGACATCCCCGGCAGAGTTCTTACCTCCTCAGCCCGACCAAGGTTGTTCCCTATAGGGACTATCTCTCCTAAGCAAGGCAGAATTGCTATCATGAACGAATGGTGTTTCTTCGTCCCCTGCAGTGGCCGAGTATCTAGTCGTGTTCATCCGTTAATTTGTTTATCGTGTCGGTTTTGTCAGCATAAACATACATGCATCATGCATTATTGATTCACATTCACATTCATATTGCATCACTATCACTCTAGTCGGTATTGTCCCCTAGTGATAAAAGTCCTCTCAATCGAGTTGTCAGTCCTTTCCTCGCCAGGAAGCAAATCATCTGAGCGATCTCTCCCCCAGTTTATTTCTAGATTGGAGACGACTCTTGACCACTTTGATAACTTGAACCTCTGAAAGACCAGAAGGCATTCGATGAACATCACTCTTCGCCATTGGAGATGATATCTCCGCTTTCCCAGATTAAGGAAAAATCCCCAGAGAAAGCCTCACAACCAAAGAATCTCAGCAACACATTGATTTTTCTCTCCAAGAGAGTCAATGTTAATGAAGTCATCGGCACCTCAAAGTCGGATTACATCACATGGCATTTCTCCGAGAAGATCTCGAGGAAAAGTATGATCTAATATCCCCAAGCAGAAAACAGTCTCTCAAGAAGCTCGTTTTCCCCAGTAGAGTCGACGAATGGCGTCTCCAAACAGAGAAGTTTGTACACCTCTACAACTCGGACGAATGGGTTCTCCCAGCAATTCTGACATCAAAAGTTTTTCCCATCAAATGGAATCTCCCCAGGAAAATTCGGCGAGAAGTTAGAGGAAAACCACTACGAATAGCATCCCTTGTCAAGAAAGTTTTATGACAAAAGAAACTAAGACCAGTTCCTTGGTAGGAAACCAGGATCAAGGAGACGTTTATTTCAGAAACTTAGACCAATTCCTTGGTAGGAAACCAGGATCGAGGGGAAGTTTATTTCAGAAACTTAGACCAGTCCTTTGGTAGGAAACCAGGATCGAGGGGAAGTTTATTTCATAAACTTAGACCAGTTCCTTGGTAAGACACTAGGATCGAGGGGAAGTTTATATCAGAAAACTGAGACCAGTTCCTTGGCTGAAGACCAAGATCGAGGGGAAGTTTACCTTTACTAAGCATCATTTCTTAGCGAAAGAAGATGGATGAGCAAACAGCCATTCATAACCAACATCAAAATTTCGAGAATTTCGATATTTAATCCTCTTGCACCCCGAATGCCCGAATACCTTCGCCATTCACACCTTCGGGTCCAAGAAGATTAAATATGGGCATCTGTCATACCCCAAATTTTGACCACCAAGATTCCCCATCATTGTATAAATCATCACCACAATATGGAGGTATCATCATGGCTCATCAGTCTCCCCAAAGATGGGTGACCATTAACCACAAATAAGGATCAGGGTTTCAAGCCCTCTCTGAGCACTTAGACAGAGGATCAATCAAGGAATAAGATGATCTTCAACTTGTCTAAACTATCCAACACCTATAAAGGATCAATAGGACTCCCACATCAAGAATTAAGCACAACGTTGCAACATTCCAAGTGGATTAAGCCTCAAGATCGCTAGTGTCACCAAATTAGGGTTTTGGTCGACCAAGGCCTCTAGGTGGAAGTTTTCCTCTAGGAATGAGCCAATGCTTCAAAGCATAACCCAAGATACTCTAAGGAACCTCATGGACCCAATCATCAAGTCAATTTAACCTCAGGGGATGCATTTACCAAAAAACAGGAATTAGGGTTTCTTGACCTAATTCACCCCTAAGTTGACTTTTGGGACAAAACATGAGCCAAGACCTCAAGACATGATTTGAGGACCTCTAATACACCATAGTGATCCATTTGAAAAAATGGATTGATCCAAGAAGCTTGATTCACAAGTTTCAGTTTCATCTAAACAACAATTAGGGTTTTGAAGAAAAAGTCAACTGTATCTTTGACTTTTGACCAGGACATGCTCCCAAACCTTGGGACATGATTCAATACACCCTATAACACCTATGGAATCCATCCATTAAGTTTGATTTAGGTCAAGGACTTGATTTCATGGAGGATCGCGCAGTTTGAATTTCATCTAATAAAAAGTCAAGTGTACAAAAAGTCAAAGTTTGGATTTTTTGGTCAACCAAGGTTCCTTAACCCTAAAACAATGTTAATGTGTGATTTGAATCATCATTCATCAAGAAAAACCAAAGAAAATGGGTTAACTTGTAAAAGGGGTAACCATAAAAAACATAGAAATTTTCTAAGTTATGGACCAAAGTGGCTAGGGTTCCAACTTCCAAGGATCATAACTTGAGATCCAAGCAACCATTTTGGATGATCAAAAGATGGATTTGTAGCCCTCATGGCATACTTTAAAAGTGTCAACTACACCTCATTCCAATTCCTCATGGATTTTTAGTTATGGAGTGATCAAAATGGCTGAAAACATGAAATGTCACTTTTTCCAACACTTAGTGAAATTTTCACTAAGTCAGAATCTGCCTTGTTTTTTTTTTCAAAATGTAGGGAAATTTTTCATTTGGATCCCAAAAGTTTTAAGACAAACTATGATCACACATGTGTTGTATCATATGAGAGCTTTCCAAAATGACCAAGAACACCATGAAACTCCACTTGAGCTAGGAGTTATGACAGCTGCAACATGCCTTACTGCAAACTGTCTTGGCAAGGCAGATTTGTGCACAAGAGCTTGATTTGTCCAAATTGTGCAATAACAAGCATGGTTATCCATCTGCACACCTCAAGGGGGAACAACCAAGGGACAAACACTGATTCATCAACCTCCAAAGTCCCAAAATCTACAAGTAGCATGCCAAACCTAAAAAGGCTAAAAATGTTTCAAGACTCCAATTTTGTTTTGGAACATTTAATGTATGCTTAGAGGTGGCATGTATCAGAGCAAGAATGAACAATTCAGTCAAGCCTTATCCTTGAATCAAAGAACCATAGGCATGTGCTCTAATCTCAAGTCAATGGCTAGAGGAGACTTGAGATTCCATTTGATCACAATTGGCCACAGACCTGTACCAGTTGCCATTCCCTATTCCTTGCAAAATAAACTTGCTCTACTATAAATAGAGCTTAATTGTGATCAGTTTGAGTACACTAAAGCACCAAACTGATGCTTTCCTCAAAATCTCCTCTTTCACTCCAATTTTGCCTTCTAAAGCAAGTCACTATTGGGTTTTGAGTTTGAGAGCAATTCCAACCAAACCAATGGTTCACACACTTCACATATAATATAAAGAAGTGATCCAAACTCTCACATGTCATCTGGAACATCAGAATCACAAAATCACCTGCCATCTGCACAAGCTTTTGACAGATTTGCAGTTGAGGTGCCAAATCAAGTTCCAGCTCAATTCAATCCATTCCAAGCATTCAGACACACTCCATAGCACCTAGGGAAGTTGTCCACATCATTGGAACCAAGCTGTAACACCTCCAACACAAAACACGATCACCAGCTGCAAGAGGTAAGCCTTAACTTGGTCATCTTATGATTCATGCATATTTCCTTGCACAATAATTTTTCCATATGTTCATAATCATGTATGGAGTGTTTCCCCTCAATTCATTGCTTTGTTTGGGTCGTGTATCAATTTTCTGAGCCTTCATGCAGAAATTAGGGTTCTTGAGGTTTCTCTTTGATTTCTTATTCCATGCTTAAAATAAATGAAATTAAAGACCATAGACATGATCGTGAGGTGAAAACGAGCAGAATGATATGTGGTTTGTGTGATTTCATCAAGTATTCAGTGAGATTGATGAGAAAATGCAAATTCGGGAAAATCAAAACTCGCGCGTGTTCTTGGTGTGTTCTTGGCGCCCTTTTACAATAATTCAAATATTAGAATTTTGTGATTTTATTTAATTGATGCAAAAATTAATTTCTCTTTGAATTTTAATGATTTTGAGTTGATTTTTTTTAATAATTCACAAAAATGTTAAAATATTTTATTTTACAAAAATTTCCCAAAAATATTATTTATTTCATATATTTGCTATTTTTGCAAAGAATTAATTTTATTTATTTTTTAACATTTTAAAAATTTTCTTCATCTTGATTTTCCAAACTTGAATGGTTTTTAATCATTTTGCGGACAAAAACATGATTTTTGAAACATTGATCCAAGATCATCACTCATTTTTCACATGTTTTCAATGATTTTTATTAATTTTTAATCAAAATTAATTCAATATTAAACAAAATTAGGGTTTTGATTAATTCCACCCTCATCAATCTTTTTTTCAAACACTCATGGGCCTATAATAGAGTGTAAGACCCATTCCTTGTAAATAAGATACCTTGTTGGGCCTCACTTATTTTATAAGTCCCGACACATTTTCAAAAACCTCGGCCCGATCGCCGTTTTCAAACAAACCATCTGGGCCTACCCTCGTGTTGTAAGTCACATCTTTCTTTTTTTTCAAAATAATCTTTGGGTCTCTAATAGAGTGTAAGACTCAACCTTTTTTTAAATAAACCATTATGGGCCTCACTTATTATATAAGTCCCTCAGTACATTTTCAAAACAACGATGTGATCGTCGCCTTTTTAAAAATCATCTGGGCTTCTCCTTGAGCTATAAGACCCATCTTTATTCATTTTCAAACTCTTTGGGCCTCTCCTTGAGTTGTAAGACCCATACCTTTGTATAGAAAACCTTTTGGGCCTCAGACGTTGTATAAGTCCCAATACAATCTTTTCAAAACAATTTCCCTTTTGATTTAGGTTCAAATATACAGTTGTTATCAAAACTTTCTTTAATTTATCTGAACAACTAACAATACATCATGGAAGCTTGCTCACCTGTAAGTTTTTATCCGCTTTCATTTACCTACTTTAATATATATAACTGTATTGTGGGAAGCTGCGCATGGTTAGTCTTCTTTCATTCTTTTAAATACATGTCAAATATATATAACTGTATTGTGGGAAGCTGCACATGTATTTAGAGTTTTCCCCGGCAACTAGGTCTAGAACTAGGTAAAGCCCGTTTGGTCACTCTTAAATACAGTCAAAACTAGATCCCCATAGGATTTCCAGATACAGTCTTCCCTTTTCTTGGGGTTAAACAATATTGAACAAAGAGAAAGGCAGTATTCCTCGTGAACCTTTTCTCAGACTGTCACCCCTAGTAATTGTTAAAGAAATTCTACTCCCCGGAGTTGATCTATTCTCGGTGAATAGCATCTCTTGAGTTTCTTCAAACCTCAGAACTTTCACTAAATGATCTATTCTCGGTGAATAGCATTTCTTAAACTTTTCTTGGTTTGGGACCCACGGTCTTCCTAAAAGCATCCCCGCCTCCTCTTGGGCTTTGTACAAGGACCCTTTGGATTCTTAGAAGTTCTCATGCCTTCTCTTGGGCTTATTACAAGGACCTTGGCGACCTCTTAAAGGCATAGGATAGAACTTAGTCATCTGTCGTTAGAGCTGTCTTTCCAAAAAGAGTCACAAAAGCCTCGAGACCAATGTTAGGGTTGATACACATCCCTTAAAAGAGTCGGCCTCCTCTTGGGCGTTGTACAAAGATAAACCTTTCCAATAGACTTAGACAGTCAAAATCCCTTTGAGTCTCAAAGACATTCTCAAGTTCCCTCCAAACATAGGGAGAAACCCCGGATTCTGGATTAATCTCCAACAGAGCTAAAACTTGTGGGTTCTAAAACCCAGTCTCTCTCCTAAAAACTCCCCAACCGGGATCAGTTTATCATCATATAACACTATCTCAAATTAGAACCTCAAGGTATCTGGTCTATCAACTCTTCTGCATCCTCAGCAAGAGTCGATTCCCCATTTGGACCTGCCTCGGGATCTCAATAATTCCCAGCAGAAGATAGCCTCCTCTTAGACTTTGTATAATGATCTTTTCCTCAAGAAAGTCAGCCTCCTCTTGGGCTTTGTACAATAATTCTCACCATCAGAGTTAACCTTTTCAGACTCTCTTGTTGAGTCAATCAATTACTTCCCAGACTCTCTTGTTGAGTCGATCGCCTTTTCAGACTCTCTTGTTGAGTCAATCACTCTCATAGACTCTCTTGTTGAGTCAATCACCCTTTTCGTGCTCTCTTGTCGAGTTAGCCCTTTTTTAGCCTCAATCTCGGGCTTCGTACGAGACAGATAAAAACACTCTCTTGTTTAGTCAACCCTTTTTCGCCTCAATCTTGAGCTTTATACAAGACAGATAAATACCTCCCCAGCGGAGTTAGCCTCCTCTTAGGATTTGTATAATGGTATCCCCAAAAGAGTCAGTCTCTTTTAGCCTCAATCTTCAGCGTTGTACAAGACATATATAAACACTCCCTTGTTGAGTCGGTCATTCCCAGCCTCCTCTTAGGCTTTGTATAAGGACTTCCCTAGTGGAGTCAATCAACCTCTTAGCTTCAACCTTGGGCTTTGATCAAGGCACACAAAAATCAACAATATCTCTTTAGAGATGACAAATTCTCTTTCAGACAACCTTTTAGCTTCAATCTTGGGCTTTGAAAAAGACACAAATACTCCATTTAGCCTCTGTCTTGGGCTTTGAACAAGACACCAAAACATCTTTTTTCTCCCATAGAATAGGAGGAACTACGATTGCTCTGATTTCCCTGTTTCATTTAAACGGGAATACGTAGGCATAAGATTGTGAAATCTTAGCGAGCATACTAATCAAAAACTCTAGGTCCAATACCTACACACATCAATCAAAACTTAGGTCCAGCACCTTCCCAAAAACATCAACAAAAAACTCACTCTCCCTGTCACATTTCCCAAGAAACTTTCCCAACCCATTAACGGATAAACACCATCAAGTGCAAAGCAAAACCTAAAGCTAATATCATGTGGGTAACCACATATAGGATGAGTAATTGACAACTAGCCATTGTATAACCTTACCCCGGACCCCCCAATCTCTTTAAGCGTTTGTTCAGTTAAACATTCGCGTGCAAGGTTAGTTTTAGATAGCTTCCCTTTCCCTTCGAGCTTCATGGGATAAATAAGAAATCAGAAAGTAGCACCCCCTCCTACCATTGCGATAAGGAAAACCCAGCGATAATGTGGTCGCGTCACCGACAAAAACCGCTTGCTACAGTGGGTGTTGGCGGGTTCACCAGGAGTCGTAGGCTGTTTACGCCATAAACTCTTCAGAATGATAATACGGATGCTTTGGCGAAGGCCAAAGGTAAGCAAGTGGTGAATGAGGAGCCTGTACAGAGGACAACTCCTGAGACGTCTTTAGAGAAGGATGTAGATGAATTCATAAAGATTATTAAGAAAAGTGATTACAAGAATGTAGATCACCTTCATCAGACTCTGTCGAAGATTTCTATTTTGTCTTTGTTATTGTCTTCCGAAGCTCATTGTAATGCGTGGTTGAAAATTCTGAATGCGGCATATGTACCTCAGGAGATCTCCATCAACCAATTGGAAGGTGTGATAGCCAATGTTAATGCCAGTCGTGGGCTAGGTTTTAGTGACTTTGATTTGACACCTGGGGGCCGAAACCATAATAAAGCGCTTCATATTTCTATGGAGTGCAAAGGGGCTATTTTGTCTCACGTGCTAGTGGACACTGGTTCTTCGCTTAATGTGCTTCCCAAGAAGGCACTGATTAAGCTGGACGTAGAAGTAGTTCTCAAACCAAGTGATACGGTGGTTCGAGCTTTTGATGGATCAAAGAGATCAATTTTTGGGGAAGTTGAATTGCCTATTAAGGTGGGACCCCAAGTTTTCAATACTACTTTTTACGTTATGGACATTCAACCAGCGTACAGTTTCTTGTTAGGGTGCCCTTGGGTTCATTCCACTGGGGCTGTATCATCAATTATCCATCAGAAAGTTAAGTTCGTTGTGGATGGGAAAGTAGTCACAGTATGTGGTGAAGAAGACATTTTCGTAAGCCATTTGTCTTCCTTCAAATATGTTGAGATGGACGGTGAGATCCATGAGACGTTGTGCCAGGCGTTTGAAGCTGTGAATGTGGAAGAGGTTCCTCCTCCAGCAGAAAAGAAGCAGGGAGTCTCTATTGCGCCTTACAAACAGGCCTAAGCTGTGGTACAGTCACGCAATGCAGAAGGATGAGGTCGAGTAATTGAAGTTCCCGTCAAGGAGAATATGTTTGGAATTAGTTATCTAGGACCAACGGCTTCAGGTCGTCAAGAACCCATCACTTTCTCCAGTGCTGGAATTGTTGATCATGGTCAGATTTTTGCATTGAATGATGAAGACAAAGATAGTGATTGCGACATCAATAACTGGATACACCCATGTGACCCGGGTCAAGAGCTCAACAACTGGTCTTCTGAAGAGATCGTCCAAGTCACTCCTCATGAAGAGTAATTTTCTTTGTTTTCATGTTAAATCCTATGCTCTGCCCAAGGCGTAGAGATTCATTGTAGGGCTTACATTGTTACATATTCAATTTTTATCATTAATAAAGGACATTTTTGCATTCAAATAGTGTGCTCCCTGTCTTTCTTTTTACTTTTTAATAATAAATGGCAATGATTGTTTTCACTTTTTTGCACCCATTCTAAAATAAAGTGTGAACCATCACTCATGCAGATTCATTTCACCGGATTTCATTAATAACGATTCTGCTATGGCTCATGATGACTTTGACAATCCGATTTACCAAGCCAAAGAGGAGGGTGAGGAAGATTGTGAACTTCCTGAGGAGTTAGCCAGGTTTTTGAAACAGGAGGAAAGGGTCATTCAGCCACATTAAGAGGCATTGGAAGTTATTAATCTGGGAACCCTAGACAAGAATATGAAGAAGGGGTTGATTGAAATGCTGCATGAATATGTCGATATCTTCGCTTGGTCTTATCAAGATATGCCAGGGATCGACACAAATATTGTTATGCACAGATTGACTCTCAAAGAGGATTGTCCTCCAGTCAAGCATAAGCTTAGAAGAACGAGACCAGAAATGGCCGTCAAGATCAAGGAAGAAGTACAGAAGCAATTCGACGTAGGTCTCTTGGATGTTACCAGCTATCCACCGTGGGTTGCAAATATTGTGTCGGTACCTAAGAAGGATGGCAAGGTCTGGATGTGTGTTGATTACTGTGATTTAAACAGAGCAAGTTCGAAAGATGACTTCCCATTACCTCACATTGACGTATTGGTTGACAACAAAGCTCAGTTCTCAGTATTTTCTTTCATGGATGGCTTCTCTAGGTATAATCAGATTAAAATAGCACCATATGACATGGAGAAAACAACGTTCATTACCCCATGGGGAACCTTCTATTATAAGGTGATGCCTTTCGGTCTAAAGAACACAGGGGCAACCTATCATCGTGCATGGGGACTCTCTTTCATGATATGATTCACAGAGAGGTCGAGGTCTATGTTGATGACATGATTGCGAAGTCACAGACCGAAGAGGAGCATTTGGTGAACTTGCAAAGACTATTTGAACGGTTGAGAAAATTCAAGTTAAGGCTGAATCCGAATAAGTGCACCTTCAGGGTGAGGTCTGGCAAATTGTTGGGCTTTATCGTCAGTGAAAAAGGGATCGAGGTTGATCCAACTAAAGAAAAAGCAATTCAAGAGATGCCTGAGCCTAGAACAGAAAAAGAAGTTTGTGGTTTCTTAGGGAGGTTGAACTATATTGCTAGATTCATCTCTCATCTTACAGCCACTTGTGAACCAATATTCAAATTGCTGAGAAAAGATCAAGTTATCAGGTGGAATGATGATGGCCAAAGGGCATTCGAAAGAATAAAAGAGTACCTCCAGCAACCTCTGATCCTTATACTTCCAGTTCCAGGGAGACCACTGATAATGTATTTGACAGTACTTGAAAATTCGATGGGTTGTGTACTCGGTCAACACGACGAGACTGTTAGGAAGGAGCATGCCATCTACTACCTGAGTAAGAAGTTCACTGATTGCGAGTTAAGATACTCAATGTTTAAGAAGACATGTTGTGCACTTGCATGGGCTGCTAAGCGTTTGAGGCAATACATGCTGACTCACACAACTCTGTTAATATCCAAGATGGATCCAGTTAAATACATCTTTGAGAAGCCAGCTCTCATCGGAAGGGTTGCTCATTGGCAAATGGTCCTGACAGAATATGACATTCAATATAATTCCCAGAAAGCCATCAAGGGTATTGTTTTGTCCGACTATCTTGCTCAGCAACCACTTGATGATTATCAACCGATGAAATTTAAATTCCCAAGTGAAGACATCATGTACCTGAAAATGAAAGACTTTGAAGAATCGCTAGTTAAAGAAGGACCTGATCCTGAGTCCAAGTGGAGTTTGATGTTTGCTGGGGATCTTAACGTAAATGGTATTGGAGTTGGGGCAGTTATTGTCACTCCAAAGGGTTCTCATATGCCTTTCACCGCCCGACTGACTTTTGAGTGCACCAACAATGAAGCTGAGTATGAAGCTTGTATTATGGGTATCGAAGAGGCTATTGATCTGAGGATTAAAACTCTTGAAATATTTGGCGATTCCGCTTTTGTGATCAATTAGGTCAATGGAGATTGGAATACTCATCAGCCCAATTTAATTTCGTACAGGGATTACACGAGAAGACAACTGACTTTCTTCAATATAGTGAAGCTTTACCATATACCTCGTGATGAAAACCAGATGGCAGACACTCTGGCTATGTTATCCTTAATGATTAAGGTGAATTGGTGGAATCATATGCCCAAAATCGACGTGATGAGCCTTGATAGGCCCGCTTATGTGTTTGCAGCCGAGGAGGTTGTAGATAGTAAGCCTTGGTACCACGATATCAAGTGCTTTCTTAAAAGTCTAGAATACCCATCAGGGGCATCCAATAATGACAAGAAGACTCTGAGGATATTGGCCGGTAGTTTCTTCTTAAATGAGGATGACATGTTGTATAAGCGAAATTTCGGCATGGTCTTGCTCAGATGCGTGGATAGACACGAAGCAGACATGTTGATGGAAGAAGTGCACGAGGGTTCTTTTGGTACCCATGCCAACTGACATGCTATGGTGAAGAAGTTTCTAAGATCAGGTTATTACTAGATGACCATGGAATTAGACTATTTCAAATATGCTCGAAAGTGCCATAAATGCCAGATTTATGCTGACAAAATGCATGTACCGCCGAATCCTTTGAATGTATTGACTTCTCCGTGGCCCTTTTCTATGTGGGACATTGACATAATTGGAAAGATCGAGCCCACTGCCTCCAATGGCCATCATTTCATTCTAGTTGCCATCGATTACTTCACCATGTGGGTGGAAGCAGCTTGCTTTGCAAATGTCACCAAACAAGTGGTTGCCCGGTTTATTAAGAAGGAAATCATTTGTCGTTATGGGGTTCCTAAAAGAATCATCACTGATAATGGATCTAATCTCAATAACAAGATGATGAAAGAGTTGTGCCAGAGCTTCAAGATCGAACATTATTATTCTTCTCCGTATCGTCCGAAGATGAACAATGCTGTTGAGGCAGCCAATAAGAACATTAAGAAGATTATGCTGAAGATGGTTGTGACGTATAAGGATTGGCATGAGATGTTTCCTTTCGCTTTACATGGTTACCGTACTTCAGTGTATACGTTAACTGGGGCAACCCCATTCTCACTCGTGTATGGTATAGAAGCAGTCCTACCAGTTGAGGTTGAAATCCCGTATCTGAGGGTTATGATGGATGTGAAACTTGACGAAGCTGAATGGGTCCGAACGAGATTCAAAGAGGTGAGTCCCATTGAAGAAAGGATAATGGCAGTTGTATGCCATGGGCAGTTATATCGGAGAAGGATGAAGAAGGCCTTTGATCAGAAAGTGCGTCCTCAGTGTTTTCAGACTGGTGATTTGGTGTTGAAACGGATCCTTCCTCCTCAGACAGATCACAGGGGCAAATGGACCCCGAATTATGAAAGCCCATAATTTGTTAAGAAGGCTTTCTCTAGCGGAGCTTTGATGCTTTCAACTATTTACGGTGAAGATTTTACATCCCCTGTGAACTCAGACACAACCAAAAAATACTTCGCATAAAAGAGACCCACGGGACAGCAAAAAGAATAAGTCTAGGCAAAAAGGGCATCCCGGCGAACCATGAAAAAAAGAGAAAGGTTCGGGAAAAAATTAGGGATAAAAAGAAAAAATTGAGTAAACCCGGTAAGTTGAAAACCTGAAAAGGTAACATATGCAAAAATGGGTATCCCGGTGGATTGAAAACCCGCAAAGAGCGATCCAGGTAAAAGTTAGGGATTTAAAAGCGAAAGGCTACGATCTGAGTAGTCTGTACTTCATCTCTTTTCAACAACTAGAAATTTCAAAGGATAGGAATCGGTCCAATCACCCTCCTCGGAAAGTAGAGCACTCTGAGCGTTTTGAAGACATACGAGTCATAGCAGAATTGAAGCTCAATGGGAATCCACTTTTACATCGCCACTAATGTAGTTTCTTTTTTTTTTTGCAATTACCTCTTTTTAGGGATTGCTTCCTGATGTAAATGCCATTTACATGCCAATTCAATCAATAAAATTCATTTTATTCAAATACCTTTCTCTTTTGTTTTCATTTTACTGTTTTGTTTTCAAAAACGTCCGAATTTTTTATAAACATTGCATTTGAAAACACTGAAGTTTTACTATAACATGCATGAAAACATTTAAAATTGCTTTGAATGTTGAGTGTCCTGGGGTGGTAAATTCAGACCATATGATACCCGGGGGCACATGTGTGTATCTTTTGTGTTTGCAGGCATCGATGTTCACGCTTAATGGTTAGTATGTGCAAGTCAGAGACCATCCCCAACAGGATACTTGCTTGATCTCTATTCTCCAACAAGCTTTTCCTTCCTTAGCAGAGGCTTGTTTGATCTCACTTCCCCCAGCAGCCAGGTTCTATTCTTATAGGTTCTCCCCAAGCAGGACTGGTTCAGGTGATGTCTTCCCAGCAAAGTCGTCATTCCCCGCAGTTGCAGAGTCCGGAAGTTCGCGACAAGTCTTGGCAGTTCAGAGCCCTGATGTATCAAGATTACTCCCCAGCCGAGGTATTGATCTCTTCCCCACAGAGAGTCATAAGATCAAATCAGTGGTCACTTCCTCAGCAGAGCTACTAATCATCATCCCAACAGAGGATTCACTTTGCATCTTGCATATAGTAATCATCATTACATCGCATCTTCAAAACGTGCAGCATTTCCATTTGATATAGAACATTACGCCATGGAAAAAGTCAAACATGTGCATACGGAGCATAAGCCAAGTTTGAGTGCTTGCCCAAGAGGCAGACCAACCCTCGGACAAAGCGTTGTCGTGAACCTTCAACTGATATTCCTAACAGATTATTTAGAGTGTTCACGCTCAAGAAGACTTACTTTCTCACACCCGTCCGTGTCAGATAAGATAAGTAGATTATACCCAAACACCCATTCGTGTTCTCTTTGGCACATGTAAGTTTCATCTTTCGATACTCGTCCATGTCGATATTCAATCCAAGACACTTACACTTGGCCGTTTTCAGGACCTCAGTGCTTCGTCTGCATTGACTTCTAAACACTCGTCCATGTTTACCTTTCTTTGATACTCGTCTGTATCATCTTTCGATACCCGTCCGTATCGTTAACCTAAACGCTTGTCCATGTTTATTCTCCTTTTTGTTGATACTCGTCCTTATCATCTTTCGATACTCGTCTGTATTGTAATTTGAACACTCGTCTGTGTTTGCTCTTGGTTTTAAGCACTAGTTCATGTTTATTCTCCTTTTCTTTGATACCCGTCCATATCATCTTTCGATACTCGTCTGTATCATTAATCCGAACACTCGTCCGTGTTTATTCTCAGCTTCTTTGATACTCATCCGTATCGTTAACCCAAACACTCGTCCGTGTTTATTCTCATCTCCTTTTAATACTCGTCTATATCACCTTTCGATACCCGTCTGTATCATAAATTCGAACACTCGTCCATGTTTTCATGTGATTCTTAATGCTCATCTGTATTTGTCTACCTTTTGATACTCGTCTGTATCATCTTTCGATACTCGTCCGTATCGTTAACGCAATCACCCGTCTGTGTTTTGTTTGTGATTTTAAACACTAGTCCGTGTTTGTTATTGGTTGTAAGCACTCGTTCGTGTTTATTTATCTTTTCTTTGATACTCGTTCGTATCGTAAATTCGAACCCTTGTCTGTGTTTGCTTTTGATTCAGTACACCCATCCGTGTCTGTATCTTTTGATACTCGTCCGTATCATCTTTCGATACTCGTCCGTATCGTTAATTCAGTACACTCATTTGTGTATGTATCTTTTTTTATACTCGTCCGTATCATCTTTCGATGCTCGTCCGTCTCATTAATTCAAACACTCGACCGTGTTTGCTTTGGATTCTAAACACTCGTTCGTGTTTACTCTCATTCTTTGACACCCGTCCATATCACCTTTCGATACCCGTCTGTATCATTGATCAAAACCCATGTCTACTTTTTTATTTCGTGACTTCAGAAACCCGTCTGTGTCTTTTCTTCTCCCTAGCAAATTTCTCAATTTCTTCTACCCTTTTATCCCCAGTAGAGTCTTCCACGCTCATCAAGTTTTCTACCCTTATTTTTCTACCCACAAAGTGCAAATTTTCTGGTTCTTTTGGTATTCAATCCCTATTTACCTTGAATGTCTGAAAGTCATTGCTCTCATCCCTTCAGGTCCGCAGTTGATTGAATAGGGGCATCTGTAACACCCCAAAATTTTCCCTCATATTTTACCATCAATAAGTGGCTTATGTTTCACATACATGTGCATTAGGGTCATAAACATCATACATGCATCATTGGCTTTCCCAAGGCATGAGATCAGAAGTTTCTATGGTATTGATTGTTCAAAACAAGAGGATATGATATCCTCAATCACTCAAGCTACAAAGGCTCTTCATGCCTTAAGACATCATATTTGGTTCACCATTTCTTCAGAAGATTGAGATTTGCAAGAAAACTTGAAGAGGATCACTTTTTCCTATCTATGGTCCTTAGATTAGGGGTTTGCCTATTTGTATATGTGGTGCCTTCATGGGCAAGGATCTTGAAGCCTCAACATCATCATATCACATATAACTTCTTGGTTCAAGGGAATCTCAACTTACTTCAGAGGAATTAGGGTTTTCATCATTGATTAACATCTCCTATCTTTTGGGGTTGAAATTAGGGTTTTGGGTAAAATCAATTTATTTCTGATTCTTAGAGAAAGACTTAATTCCATGGTATTTTATATGTTCTCAAGTATCTATGAGTGGAGTATTGACCATCAATTTCATTCAGAAGGGTTTCAATTGGTCAGATGATTGAGAATCAACTAAATTGGGAACAAAGTCAACTAAGCAATGAAAAAAGTTAAATCCTAACTTTTTGATGTCAATCTTGTGTTCATCATGTTAAATATGACCAATGGGTGAAATTTGATCAAGAAATGTCAAGGGAATCCTGAAAAATCAAGAATTGTGAAAAGTTGCCAAATTGGGAAATTAGGGTTTAAGGGAACTTATTATTTTTGGTAAGTTTTCATGTTATGCAGGACTTTCATGACCAATTTTCTCCTTTTTCAAAGCTTCATTTCATTTTTTGTCAAACATGAAAGTTGTAGTTCTCATTTCAAGCTTTCCAACCATATAAAATTCATCTCCATTGGATCATTTTTGAGCAAGTTATGATTGTTGAAAGTTGGACATTTCAAACTTTCATACTTCAACACTTAGAATTTTTTTCTAAGTGTTTAAGGTCAATTTGTGTGCCAATGTTCAAGCTCGTTTTTGAGTGGCTTTCAAGCCTTATTTGGAAATCATGTTCAAATGAAAGTTGTAGAGTGATCTTCCACCTTTCCAACCATATAAAGAACATCTCATTTGGATTTGTCAATCAAAAGTTATGGTCATTCAAAGTATGGATCTCAAAGTTGTTCAAGTGAGAAAAACTTAGAATTTTTCTACGTACAAAGTCAGTTTGGTACCCACAACTTCAACACCAATTTTCATTATGTTTTAGGTCTCCATTCAAGTTGCATCTAACATCAGAATGGTTGTATCAAATTCCTTCTTTCTCATGACCCCAAAATAATGCCATTTGAGTTCACATCCACTAAGATATACCACCTCAAAGTCACCCCCATGCAAATGTTCAATCCATAACATTCTATTCCAAATTCAAAATAAAACTCATCCTATTGTTGATGTTCTAATCCATGTGCATCATGTCATCACCTTTACTACTTTAGACCATGCAAAACCTTACACACCATGCATATCTTACCAACATTACCTTATACACCAATGAAAGAGAAAAGAAGCTTAATCAACAAGTTGTCATTGCTCAGATTATGCCAACTAGTATTTATGCACATCATCATTATGTAGTACACTCTACCATAACAATACATCACACACATGAAGCCTCGAACCTATGAAAATCACCACCGTAACTTCTCATTTTCAATTTTGTATTACCCATGCTCTAATAAACTTCTAACCATGATTACATATTAATCATCATTTAAACCTCCATATAAAGCCCTCAACAACCTCTAACAGAATCAGTTGTGCACAATTAGAGCAAGAGAGATCCAAAAAACCATTTTCACACCCACAAGTTCATCCCTTCGAATCTCTCTCAATATTGAAGTTTTTGCAAAGATTCTTTCGCCAGCTTCATCACTATACTTCTTACTAGCTTCTCTATGCATTATTCTTGAGCTGGAAGCACCATATCCTCTTCCCTGAATTCATTCTTCATCATCATCAATTTGGAATTTCAGCAAGGTTTGAAGATTTCCAAGCATTTATTTTGCTTCAGTGAAGATCTCAAGATTGAACATTGAAGTTCTCTGGGTTTCTTGGCCGTGAATCACAACTCTATCAGGTAAGATCTTTGGCTATCTCTCTGCATCATTTTAGAGACCTTTAAAGGAAGATTTAGGAGCATTTAAGAGTTGCATCTAAAGTCCTACATCATGTAGGCTCTGTTTGTGGTTAGATTAGGGAAAAATGTTAAGATCTTGATTTTAGGGCTAAATTTATTTCCATTCCTTTCGCATTATAGAGTGACCAAATGAGAATTCTAAGCATGGAATTGTAATCAACATGAAATTTCGAGTTAAGTAGTGGCTTTGTTTTTAATTTCTGGGAACTGTCATCATCACTCATGGTGGTGGTCCACCGGAGAAGACGACCAGAGCCCTAGCTCTGGCGTCTGTGTTGTGTCAAAGTCATCTAGTCAACGCGTGTGTGGCATTTCATGATTGGTTTGTGTGTAATCTTCTTAATCCACCAGCGAGTTCATGCCAGCGCATTAATGAAACAAAAATCCACGTGCTTTAATTCCTTTTCATTATTTTTCATTTTCTGAATAAAGGGAATAAATACAAAATAAAAAAATGATTATTATAAATGAAGTGGGCCTACACGCTTTGATATTCCCACCCCCAGTACTGGCCCAATGTGGTATTTGAACGTGGAAATTGCTTTGCTCACACCCCCTTTGCCTTTTAGTTCTCATTTTTTATTTTCTTTTGACACAGGTTTCATTTTGATTGATTAAAAATACCTTTAATCACCTAAAAATTCCAAGAAAATTTATGGTTGATCTTTAGGGTATTAATTAATTTTGATAATTTTTAATTCCATTTTGGATTAATTTTTGTAATTGTTTTAGATTTTTTATTTGAAGAAGTATAAATTGGCATATCTTGCATACCATATCTTGAAATTGTTTTTTCTCAACTAGTTGTGATCCTAATTTTTGTATGCACTTATTTACATGTGTATAGGATACTTTGATGATCACTTGGGATTTTTCCCACAATTTTTTGGTTCATTTTGAAATTCCTTTTTGTGACTTGTTTTGAGTGATCTATGATTGAGGCCTTGCCTTGTGTTTGACCTTGTTTAAGCACCTTTTGCACATAATACTGGGCATATTTTTAGGACATAATAAGCCACTGACTTCATAATGCTATGACTAGAATTTCATAATTTTTCAAGTCTCCTAACTATTTTTCATAGGCACTTCAATGTATGCATCCTTACTTGAACTTTGAGATTGATCTTTGCAATGTTTATGGAAGGAACTTGTGCCATGATTATAGGCCATGTTGCTCATCCATGTACACTTGATTATACATAATCAAATATTGCCTAATTCATTTTATAGGTCATGTTGTATGCTCATAATTGGTGTAAAACTTGCACAAACTTGAACATGATTAAGCATCAAACTTTGACAACTCAACTTCAGCTTTTGTGTGCTTCATTTATACAATGCTTTTGAAACTCAGATGTGAGATATTATAGGTCATTTTCTTCTAACTTGTATGTTTTGAAACTAGTTTGACATGACCTTTTCCTTCTTTTACTTGAGTGTAAGTCTACATGCTTTTAGAGGATGATTAAGGTTGAGTTTGATCATCACTTGTTCTAACTTCTAAGAATGTTTTTCCATGATAACTATGTGACTACTTGAGGTTACTTTTAAGCATTAAATCCATGAGTTAGCTTCTGACTTAGGTCATTTACAAATCAACTTCATGCTTACTTGTTCATTGTTGTACCATAAGTGAATGATGCATCATAAAAGTGACATGTTTGTGTAGAATTGCCTAACCTTTTGAACATGAAATGGTGTGAGTTTCATAATCATCTCTTAACATCTCAAACCTCATTTTTATATGATCATACCATTTGTGCTACTGATCCAACTTGTATGATTTCCTTAACTTCACTTGTGTGGCCTTTAGAGATAAACTTTGCATGACTTTACAAGTAACAATTGTTTGTGTGATAACATGAGATATAACTTGATTCTTTTACACTTCTTAGGAAAATAACATGAATGAGGTATAATAGGACATAGCTACTGCCCCACTAGGGTTCTCACCCTTTTATGACCCATTTCATTTTGTTAAATGATTGACATTATTTCTAGGATAGTCTTAGGACATTTGCATGAGCATAAGTACATTGTTTTGCATAATTCTTTCAACTATCCAATAATTGAGCTTGGTTTGGATTTAATGAACACTTGTATCACTTTATATTGACATCCACTCTTATGAGGTTCCTCTTTCATCTCACTTCTTCTTTATTACATCTTTGAATGGTGATTGAATTGCTTAATGTTTACTCGTGTATGAGCACATGTGCCCTTAAGGTTCCTAGCTTGAATCTAATCTCGTATTAGGTTCAAAGTAGGATAGAAATTAGGTTATCAATCCAAGCATGCTAACATAGGTAAAGATTCCATTTCCTTATTTCAACTATAGGATCAATCATTGCATGACAACTTCTAGGATCGAGATCCCCTTAGATTTTTCTTTTAACCATTTGAGTCTCTTTTCTCTCTCTAAAAGAAAAAAGTAAATACACTTAACAAATATTGTATGTGTAGTGCGCCACGAGCCTTAAGCACATGAGAAATGATTAGTGAAGGTCTCCTTTACTCTTCTAGGATGCTTTGCAAACGTCCCATTTGGGGCGATCTTGTCTAAGTATTCGCTCCTATGTCATAGTCTTTAGCACAATACATATCGCAACCAAAACAAATCAAAACACTTCCTCTAAAAGACATAAACAAATCAATCATCTTCCTTCGAGATTCTTTTCTCATCTCATTCCCTCTAATCCTAAGGATGCATTATTTTTGTTCTACCGCAAATAGGTAAATGCGTAAGTCTCCACACAATGAGCGGAAAGACCTAAACTGCTAGAACGCGAACGTTAGCATCATCCACCTAAAAAACACCAAACAAACAAGGCCACCCGTAGTGAGCCAAACTATGACTGCTCTGACTTCCTCTCTCTCTCGTCCGATTAAGGATACGTAGGCACGAGACGTGATGTCTTGGCGAGCACAATCCCCCTCTCTATTCAGAACTGCGTTGGCTCTGATTCTCATTCTAGATGAGATACGTAGGCATAAGACGACGATGTCTTATCGAGTCACCTTTTGTGCCTTTCCCCCCATCTTCTTTGTTTCTCATTCTATTCCTTTCCAGTTAGCAGTGGAGCTTCAGATATCTACACCTTTTGATCAGAAAAACAAGCGTGGATCCCATTGAGTACGATGAATGCGGAGGGGTGTTAATCCTTCTCTTCGCGTAACCGACTCCCGAACCCCGATCTTGGTTGCGATGACCATGTCTTTCCCTTCTTTAGGTTTCTTTGATCGTTCACTTTCCCCCGTCGGGATGAATAACGTTTGGTGGCGACTTTATTTCCCGCCGATTGTTTTTTGCGTTGTGACAATGAGTATTATAGAGTTTCACATTGTACTACTACTAAAGCTATGTGGGATGCATTGCAAGTTTCCCATGAGGGAACTAATGACGTAAAACTAGCTCGAATCAACACTTTGACACAAGAGTTTGATCTCTTTCACATGAAGCAAGGTGAAACCATTGCCGACATGCAAAAGAGATTTACTCATTTAATCAATCGACTAAACTCACTTGGTAGACCGATTTCCAATGACGTTGCTACTAATAAAATTTTGAGGTGTCTTACTAGGGAGTGGAAACCAAAGGTCACGGTCATAAAGGAAGCCAATGACCTCATGACTTTGGACATCACAACTTTATTTGGCAAGCTTGACGAACATGAGCGAGTGATCATTAGTCTTGCCAATTTGGAAAAAAGGAAAAGAAAGAGAAGTAGAAAGACACGGACAAGAAGTCTATAGCTCTGAAGGCCACTAGCTCAAAGTCCTCCGCAAAAGAGATACGTGATAGTGAATCAAGTCATGATGATGAAGATACGAATGATGATATGGGGCTGTTTGTGAGACGATATAATCGATATATAAAGAAAAATGAAATTCAACATTCGGACAAGAATCTCATAAACTTTCAACGACAAACAAAGTCCTCTATGCATGAAGGAAATAAGAATGGTAAATCAAAAGGTTCATGCTAGAATTGTGGAAAAGTCGGTCATTAGAAGTCGGGTTGTCCATTGATGGAGAAAGACAAGGGAAAAGAAAAGAATTGTCAACAAAAGAAAACGAGCAATCCTAGAAGAGCATAAATTGCTTAGAAAAGTGATAGTGAGTCATCTAGTGAAGATAGCTCAAGTGATGAAGACGAATCCGTCAACCTTTGTCTCTTGGCTCATCAAAAGAAGAAGAAGAAGGTAAGACATTAAGTATGAACACTCTAATAAAATGTCTCATTCCAAATTGCAAAATGCTTTTGATACTTTACACCATGAGGCTAAAGAAGCTTTTAAACGTTTAGCTTTAAACAAACAAATTTTTTCACATTTAGAGAAAAAGATTTCTGATTCCAAAAAGGAATTAGAAGATCTTAAGAACTCTATGGTGGAAGAAACAAAAGAAAAAATTGAGGATGACAAATGTACTTGATTAAATTGGGCAGGTTGTGAAACTTGTCACATTTGGCAAAAAGAAGTAAGAACTCTTAAAGTCAAACTAGACAAGGCTTTAGAACCTAAAGTCACTTTCGCTATTGATCGATCACATTTTAGAAAAAGCATGAATAATCCCTATAAAAAATACACTTATGTGATTAGAGATCAAGTTAGCAAGAGTAACTTCAATGTAAACCTTATTGTTGCAAGAAGGGTCACACCATTGCCAAATGCCGCTTTAGGAGATTCTTAGTTCCTAAAGGAATTTTCCAATGGTTGCCTAAATGCAGTCAAAGATTCACTCACACCCAATGACCCAATAAAAATTGGGTACCTATTTCCCTTGTTTGATGTGTAGGTACAATGTCTTAAGTCTACGGAAAGAAGATGGGTTCTCAATAGTGGATGTTGAAGACACATGACGGGAGACATTTCCTTATTCATTGACTTCGTGGAAAAGAAAAAAGGATTTGTGACCTAAGGTGGCAACAACAAGGGAGCAATACTCGGCAAATAAAGTGTAGGTAATCCCTCTTCTACTACTATCTCAGATGTCCTATTAGTTGAGGGTCTTAAACACAACCTTATTAGCATTAGTCAATTATGCGGCAAAGGTTATAAAGTTTCATTTTCAAAAGATTGCTGCATAATTGAAAATAATGATAAGAAAGATGATGTGTTTAAAGGCCTGAGGGTTAACAATGTCTATATGCTTGACTTAAGTGAAGTATCGTTGACTAGCACTAAATGTCTTATCACCATGAGTGAAGATTCGTGGTTATGGCATAGGCGCTTAGCGCATGTCAACTTCGATTTACTAAATAAAGTAGTCTCAAAGGATCTAGTGGTCAGCTTACCCAAAATCAAATTTTTAAAAGATCACTTATGTGATGTGTGTCAAATGAGGAAGCAAATAAGGATCTCGTTTAAATCTAAAAATATTGTTTCTACAATGAGACCTCTTGAACTCCTCCATATGGACCTTTTTGGACCATCTAGGATTAAAAGCTTGGGTGGTAACTAATATGGTTTTGTGATTGTAGACGACTACTCTAGGTTTTGTTGGACTATTTTCTTAGCAAGCAAGAGTGATACTTTTTATGCATTTGAGAAGTTTGCCAAGCTCTCTCAAAACTAATTGAATACAAGCATTGTAACAATCCGAAGCAATCATGGAGGTGAATTTGAAAACCACCTCTTTGAAGAATTTTGTGATAAGCATGGCATTGATCATAATTTTTCCGTACCACGTACTCATCAACAAAATGGAGTAGTGGAATGTAAAAATGAAATTTTAGAAGAATTAGGAAGAACTATGATCAATGAGAGTGGCCTTCCTAAATACTTTTGGGCTGATGCTATTAGTACGACGTGTTATGTTTTGAATTGGGTGCTTATTCGTCCTATTCTCAACAAAACTCCTTATGAGCTTCTGAAAGGAAGGAAACCTAACGTATCACATCTTCATGTTTTTGGTTGTAAATGCTTTGTGTTGAATAATGGTGTAGCGCGATTTTTGTGGTCTTGAAGCACTATCGCTCGGGTACTACAGTTCGATTCATTTTTTATCCTGTTAAGCTGATTAAGGAAGGGAAATAGATGTCTCCAATTAACCCTTCTCGCATACTGAGGTTAAACAGTCAAAACTGTTGGTTTACAGATGCTATTAAGATGTGGGCCCCTCTTCGATTTATTTTGTTAAAAACACAGTGTCTGGACTATTTGTGAGGTTTTTGGTAATGTGTTTAGATTTGATGCTTTTGGGTTGATTTGATGGAGATACTGGATTTTGGGTTTTTGATTAGTGTGCTCGCTAAGATTTTTCAATCTTATTCCTGCGTATTCCCATTTAACGAAACAGGGAAATCAGAGCGATCGTAGTTCCTCCTATTCTAAGGGAGGAAAAAGGTTGTTTTGGTGTCTTGTTTAAAGCCCAAGACATGAAGCTGAAGGTGATTTGTATCTTGTTCAAAGCCCAAGATGTGAAGCTAAAAGGGTCCTGGATGAGAGAGAATTTGTCATCTCTAAAGAGGAGTTGTTGATGTTTATATGTTGTGAGTAAGGCACAAATTTGATGCTAAAAGGTTGATTGACTCAACCGGGATTTCTCTATACAAAGCCTAAGAGGAGGCTATTGACCCAACAAGAGGGTGTTTTTTATTTGTCTCGTACGAAGCCCGAGATAGAGGCTAAAAGGGTTGACTCAACAAGAGAGTGCTAACAAGTGAATGACTCAATAAGAGAGTTCTTTTATATGTGTCTTGTACGAAGCCCAAGGTGAAGGCTAAAAAAGGGTCTGACTCAACAAGAGAGTCTTTTTTACCTGTCCTGTATAAAGCCCAAAACGGAGGCTAAAAAGGTTGACTCAACAAGAGAGTCTTTTATACTCAACAAGAGAGTGATTTGATGTCTCGTACGAAGCCCGAGATAGAGGCTAAAATGGGTGATTGACTCAATAAGAGAGTCTTTTATACTCAACAAGAGAGTGTTTTAGTGTCTCGTACGAAGCCCGAGATAGAGGCTAAAAGGTAAGTGACTCAACAAGAGAGTCTTTCATACTCAACAAGAGAGTGTTTTAGTATCTCGTACGAAGCCCGAGATGGAGGCTAAACGGGATTGACTCAACAAGAGAGTTTGAAAAGGTTAACTCCGTTGGGGAGAATCATTGTACAAAGGCCAAGAGGAGGTTGTGTTACTGCTGAGGATTAGATCCATAGGCAGGCAAAAGGGTGGGGAACTCTCATGAGAGAGGTCGGGTTTCAGAGTGACCAGTGCTTTTCCTATATTTGAAACGAACTTGAGAATGTCTTTGAGACTCAAGGGGGTTTAGAATGTCCAAGTCTAGAATTTTATCTTTTATACCATGCCCAAGAGGAGGCACGAGCATTTAAGGGATGAGTATCAACCCTAAAGTGGCCAGAGGTTTGACACTGGGAAAACTGCTCTAGCAAAGGATGACTAAGTTCTGTCTTATACCTTTAAGAGGTCGTCAGGGTCCTTGTATTAAGCCCAAGAGAAGGCATGAGAACTTCTAAGAAGCTGAAGGATCCTTGTACAAAGCCCAAGAGGAGGCGGGGATGCTTTTAGGAAGCCTGTGGGTCCCCAAACCAAGAGAAGTTCAAGAAATGCAATTCACAGAGAAAAGATCATTCCAGGAAAGTTCTTAAATTTGGAAGAAACTCAAGAGATGCTATTCACGGAGAATAGATCAACTCTAGGGAGTAGAGTTTCTTTGACAATTTCTAAGAGTGACAGTCTGAGAAAGGGTTCACCGAGAATGCTGCCTTTCTCTTTGTTCCATATTGTTTAACCCCAAGAGAAGGAAAGACTGTGTCTGGTAATCCTATGGGGCATCTAGTTTTATTTGTATTTAAGAGTGACCAACATGGCTTTATCTAGTTCTAGACGTAGTTGCTGGGGAAAAACTCTAAATAACTATACTAGTATTACACAGTTGATAGATGACAAGTATATAAAAGTATGTTAAAGAAGACTTACAGCGAAATAGCCCCACAATACAGTTATATATATATATATACATGACATCGATAAAGGAAAGCGGATAAACATTTACCCGTTGTAGAGCTTCCATGTTGTTTGGTTAGTTGTTCAACAAAGAAAAATTTGATAACAATATTATATTCAAAGTCAAAGGAGAAAGTGCTTTGAAAAGATTGTTGGGGCTTACAGCTCAAGGAAAGGGCAAAGTTTTAACGATGATTGCACCGTTGTTTTGAAAATCATACAGAGGGACTTATACAATATGTGAGGCCCAAAAATTTTTTTATTTACAAAGGGGTTGGGTCTTACACTCTATTAGAGGCCCAAAGACATTTAAAGAAAATACATGGGGCTTATAACACGAGGGTAGGCCCATTTGGTTTAGTTAAAAAGGCGACGATCGCGCCGTTGTTTTTCTTTTAACGCAGAGGGGCTTATACAATATCTGAGGCCCAAAATTGTTTGGTTAAAAGGGGGGTTGGGTCTTACACTCTATTAGAGGCCCAAGAATGTTTTTTATACAAGAAATGGGGCTTACAACTCAAGGAGAGACCCAGATGAAAAACAACGATCGCACCGTTATTTTGAAAACTGTACCGGGACTTATACAATGACTGAGGCCCAAAAATGTTTTAGGTACAAAGGGGGTTGGGTCTTACACTCTATTAGAGGCCCAAGTATGTTTTCGTACCAATGATGGGGCATACAACTCAGGGAGAGGCCCAGGGTTTTTTAAAAAGGCGACGATCGTGTCGAACGTTTGAAAATATACAGAGGGACTTATACAATGTGTGAGCCCCTAAAAGGTTTATTTACAAAAGGATTGGGTCTTACACTCTACCAAGAGGCCCAAACAGTTTTAAAATGATTGATGAGGGTTGAACTAATCAAAACCCTAATTTTGTTTCAAAAAGGAATTAATTTTGTTTAAAAATTAATAAAAAGTGATAAAAACATGTGAAAAAATGAGTGGTGATCTAGGATCAATGTTTCAAAAATCATGTTTATATCCACAAAATGATTGGAAACCAATTAAATTTGGGAAATCAAGAAGGAAAAAATATTTCAAATGTTAAAAACAAATAAAACATTAATTCTTTTCAAAAATATCAAATATATGAAATAAATAACATTTTTGGGAATTTTTGGAAAAATAAAATATTTTAACATTTTTGTGAATTATTAAAAAAAGAATCAACTAAAAATCATTAAAGCTCAGAGAGAAATTAATTTTTGAATCAATTAAATAAAATCACAAAATTCAAATATTTGAATTTTCAAAAAGGGCGCCAAGAACATGGCAAGAACACGCGCGTGTTCTGAGTTTTGCCCAAATTTTCATTTTCCATCCAATCTCACTGAATACTTGATGAAATCACACAATCCACCTATCAATTTGCTCGTTTTCACCTCACGATCATGTCTATGTTCTTTAATTTCATTTATTTTAAGCATGGAATAAGAAATCAAGACAAAACCTCAAGAACCCTAAAATTTGCAGGAAGGCTAAGAATTTTGATACACGGTTCAAACAAAGCAATTAATTGAGGGGAAACATTCTATGCATGATTATGAACATTTGGCAAAAGTATTGTGCAGCAAAATATGCATGGATAATAGAGTTAGAAGAGCTCAGGCTTACCTCTTGCAGCTGGTGATCGTGTTTTGTGTTAGAGGTGTTGCAAGCTGGTTCCAATGATTTGCACAGCTTTCTTAGGTGCCAAGTGATGTGTCTGAATGCTTGGAGTGGTTTGAAACAAGCTGAAACTTGAGATGGTTCCTCAACTGCACATCTATCAAGCACTTGAGTAGTTGGCAAGTGATTTTGTGATTTTGGTGTTACAGATGTTATGTGAGTGTTTGGATCACTTCTATATGATGTTTATGAGGTGTGTGTGTGATTGGTTTGGTAGGAATTGCTCTCAAACTCAAAACCCGATAGTGACTTTCTTTGGAAGGCAATTTTGGAGTGAAAGAACAGATTTTGAGGAAAACATCTGTTTGATGGCTTTGGTGTACTTCAACTGAGCACAAATTAGCTTTAATTATAGTAGAGCAAGTTTGTTTTGCAAGCAATAGTGAATGGCAACTGCAGCAGAGGTTTGGCCAATTGTAGCATTTTGGAATCTTAAGGTTTGGCCAAGTGCAGCAGAGGTTTGGCCAACTGCAGCACAGGCTGCTGGTTCCCTTGGTTCAGATCTTATCCTTGACTCATTCAGTTGGAAATGGTTCAGTTCATGCCACCTTGGTGCATCCATTGAATGCTCCAAAACAAAATTGGAGTCTTGTCCCCTCTTTAGAGTTTTTTAGGTTTGGCATGCTATTTTTAGTTCCAAAGACTTGGGAGGCTTATGGATCAGTGTTTGTCCCTCCTTGGTTCCCCCCTGAGGTGTTCAGATGGATAAGCTTGTTTGTGATTTGCACAAATTGGCCAAATCGAGCAAAATGCACAAATCTGCCTTGTCATGACAGTTTGCAGCAAGGCACATTGGCATTGTAATATCTCATGGCTCAAGTGGAGTTTCATGGAGTTCTTGGCCATTTTGGAAAGCTCTCATATGATACAACATATGTGTGATCATAGTTTGTCATGACACTTTTTGGATCCAAGTAAAAAATGCCCCTACATTTGGAAAAAAAGCAAGGCAGATTTGGGCTTAGTGAAAATTTCACTAAGTGTTGGAAAAAAGTGACATTTTCACTTTTTGTGATTTTGGCCATTCCATAACTTGAAATCCATGGAGAATTGGAATGAGGTGTAGTTGACACTTTTAAAGTATGCCATGAGAGCTACAAATCCATCTTTGGATCATCCCAAATGGTTGCTTGGATCTCAAGTTATGATCCTTGGAAGTTGGTACCCTAACCACTTTGTTCCATAACTTAGAAAAATTATAAGTTTTTATGGTTACCCCTTTTACAAGTTATCCCACTTTCTTTGGTTTTTCTTGATGAATGTTGATTCAAATCACACATTAACATCATTTTAGGGTTAAAGAACCATAATTGACCAAAAAAATCAAAAAGTCAAACTTTGACTTTTGGGCACAATTGACTTTTTATTAGATGAACTTCAAACTGTGCGATCCTCTATGAAATCAAGTCCTTGACCTAAATCAACTTGATGGATTGATTTCATAGGTTTCATAGGGTGTATTGAATTATGTCCTAGGGTTTGGGAGCATGTCCTGGTCAAAAGTCAAAGATACAGTTGACTTTTCCCTCAAAACCCTAATTGCGGTTCAGATGAAAATGAAACTTGTTGATCAAGCTTCTTGGATCAATACATTGTTGTAAATGGATCAATGTGGATCAATACATTGTTGATCATGTCTTGAGGTCTTGGCTCATGATTTGTCCCAAAAGTCAACTTAGGGGTGAATTAGGTTAAGAAACCCTAAGTCCTGATTTTTTATGAATGCACCCCCTAAGGTTAAATTCACTTGATGATTGGGTTCATGAGGTTCCATGCAGTATCTTAGATTATGGTTTGAAGCATTGGCTCATGCCCAGAGGAAAATTCCCATCTGGAGGCCCTGGTCGACTAAAACCCTAATTTGGTGACACTGACGATCTTGAGGCTTGATCCACTTGGAAGGTAGCAACCTTGTGCTTAATCCTTGATGTGGGAGTCCTCTTGATTCTTTGTGGATGTTTGAGAGGTTAGACAAGTTGAAGATCATGTCATTCCTTGATTGACCCTTTGTCTAAAGCTCAAAGAGGGCTTGAAACCTTAATTATGATTGTAGTGAATGCTCACCCATCTTTGGGGAGATTAATGAGGTATGATGGTACATCCATATTATGGCGATGATTTCCACAATGATGGGAAATCTTAGTGGTCAAAATTTGGGGTATGACAAATGGTAAGGAGAACCTTGGAATATTTGATTCAAAGGCTGATGAAGGTATCTTTCTTGGATACTCTCAAACTTGTAAGGCATATAAAATATACAATAAAAGGTTACTTACTGTAGAAGAATCCATACATGTTACGTTTGATGAATCTTAGCCGAAAAATGTCAAAAAAGGTATTTCTTTTCATGGTGCAGTTGTATCTGCAGAAGACATACTCAAAGACATTGAAAAAGAGACTGATCAACCTGAATCGGTGAAAGTTAAGGAGGAGGAGGATCATAACTCTGAAAAGATTAAGGGGATCATCCAATTAGCAACGATGAACTTTATCTAGCTTGGAAATCCTCTAAGGATTATCCCATCGACAACATACTCAGAGACATATCAAAGGGAGTAACTACGAGATACAAGCTAAGTAAATTTTGTTATCACTTTGCTTTCGTCTCTCAAATTGAGCCTAAAAACTCCAAAGAAGCCTTACTCGATGAACATTGGTTTTTATCAATGCAAGAGGAATTAAATCAATTCAAAATAAATGAGGTTTGGGACCTTGTCCCCCTCCGCGAGGCCATCGAGTAATTGGCACCAAATGGGTGTTTAGGAACAAGCTTGACAAAAATTGAGTTATAAAAAGGAACAAAGCGCGCTTAGTGGCGTAAGGCTATAACCAAGAGAAGGGCATAGACTATAAGGAAACTTATGCTCCTGTTGCCCGACTTGAGGCTATACGCGTTTTGCTAGCCTATGCTTGTTATAAGAATTTAAATTATTTCAAATGGATGTTAAGAGTGCTTTTCTAAACGAATACATTAATGAAGAGGTCTATGTATCTCAACCTCCCAATTTTGAAAGTCATGAGTATCCTAATCATGTTTATAAGCTCAAACGTGCTTTGTACGGTCTCAATCAAGCCCCTAGAGCTTGGTATGAGCGTCTTAGCAAATTTTTACTAGACCAAGGATACTCAAGAGGGAAGGTTGATACAAACCTCTTTATTAAGCGTCAAGGAAAAATCTCCATTTTAGTACAAGTTTATGTAGATGATATTATATTTAGATCTACTAACATGCATTTGGTCAAGGAATTTTCTAAGTTGATGCAGGGTGAGTTTGAGATGAGCATGATGGGGGAGCTAAACTAATTCCTCGGACTCCAAATCAAACAACTCGAAGAAGGAACGTTTGTGAGCCAAATGAAGTATTGCTATGAGCTACTCAAGAACTTAGATATGGCTAATTCTAAAGCAATTGACACTCCAATGCCTACATGTGTAAACTTGGATCGAGATGAAAATGGTAAGGTCGTTGATGTAAAGAAGTATAGAGGTATAATAGGTTCTCTTCTCTATCTTACCGCATCTCGACTGAATATCATCTTTAGTGTATGTATGTGTGCTAGATATCAATCATGTCCTGAAGAATCGCATTTAGAAGTTATCAAACGCATACTTAGATACCTATGTGGTACTCCAAAGTATGAGCTTTGGTTTTCCAAGGGAAGTGATTGTACTTTGGTTGGTTATTCCGATTCCGACTTTGCCGGTTTCAAATCGGATAGGAAGAGCACTAGTGGAACTTGTCATTTTCCCTCAAATTCCTTAGTGAGTTGGCATATCAAAAGAAAGTTTCTGTTGCGTTGTCAACAACCGAGGCGGAATACGTTGCAGCCGGTAGTTGTTGTGCCCAAATCTTGTGGCTCATGCAACAATTACTCGACTTTAATGTTAAACTTGAAAGTATTCCCATTTTGTGTGACAACACGAGTGCCATTAACTTAACCAAAAATCCAGTACTACATTCACGCATGAAACATATTGAAATTCACCATCATTTCCTTAGGGATCATGTAGAGAAAGGTGATGTCGTATTTGAGCATGTTGATAGCAAGAATCAACTTACCGACATTTTTACAAAACCACTTGCGACGGAACCCTTCTTAAATATTCGTAGGGAACTTGGCGTTCTCGATATCTCAGATCGTGTTTAAATTGAATGGTTGTATGCTCTATATCTATGCTTCTCTATGCCTTGATTAATAATATTGAAAAGCTCAAGCTATGTGAGGGCATTCATTGTTCATTTTCATTGGAGGTAATATTGTTCCTATCAATTTGACTTATCTTGATCATATATGTGTGTGTACTATGGTTAGTGTGTTATCTTGGTGTTTATTTGATTGCTTAGATCCTTTTTTAATCCATTTTGATGTTTGGAATATGTTTGGGCTTGTTTTTATCTTTGTGTGATGCATTCATAACATGATTTTCATTTTTTTCATGTTTGTACACCATGTGTCGACCTCAACAGGGTATAGGTCCACTCATGCTCTTCTAAATTCAACAATAATTTATTCGGCCTTGTATGCGTCGACTCATACTAAACGGTTCAAAATTTTGAAATTTCAACATGCATGCGTCGACGCATCACATGCTTTGAGTTGACGCATCACTTCGTGGCTCAGAATTTTTCTTGAAAATTGAAGTGTAGCAGTTGGCCTTGGGAACTTAGTGACATTCATTGTGTCTTTTCATTTCATCTTGTCATTATCATTATCATTTGCATCTATTCATTTCATTTCTCTTCACCAACATCTCTCTCAATTCCTCTACAAACCCTAAAACACATTTCCACAACTCTCTCAAATCAGAAACTTCAAGTCCAAATTAGTGAACAATTTGGTCTCTCATCACCTATTTCTACTGTGGGTAGTGTTCATCATTCCCAAAAATAGAGTTTACATGGCTTCTTCAAGAGTAACAGGAAAGAGGTCCACTCGAGCTTCTACTTCTCGAGCAGTAACTTCACAACCTCCGTCTAATATTCCGGTAAACATTATGCCCTTACTTTTTGATGAACTTGCTGAAACTTATGAAAATAATTTTAAGAAAAGGTTAGTTATCATCAATTTGTTTACTATCCGAAAGTGGCTGAACGTATGCACATTCCAGAAATTGTTGATATGCTTAATTTTCAACAGTTCAATAACTTCTTAGAATGTGGTACAAATTATAATGAAGACATGGTCAGGTTGTTTTACACTAGTATACACGGAAAATTTCTTGATTATGACTATGGTTACAAAATTGGTGGTAAGAGCTTAAAGGTTGACAACGAAGTTTGGAAAGATCTATTTGGTATGTATCCATTTGAGTATCCTCATCTTAACATAACCGACACCAAATTGGCTCTGGGTTATGAATTCAAATCTGCTCTGAATTCCATGTTGAAGGATCCCTATACAGAGGATATTGTTGCAAGCAATTTGTTCCCAAAATATGTCACTACCGATTAGTTGAAGCTGATAGATAGGATTCTACAATGGATTGTGGCTCATATTCTCCATCCTAATAAGGGAGGATATTCTCGAGTTGACCAAGCAGAAGTTCACTTGGTCTATTTGCTCAAGAATAAGAAAAGAGATCATTGGTCATACTACATCGCTAGTAGAATTTTTGCTCTGAAGGAATCAGGTAGAGGGACAACTTTATGTTATGGTTCATTCATTCAAAGTATCCTTGATCGTGCTGGGATTGTTGTTCAAGATATTCCATACATCTCCCTTATGAGTGATCAAGAATTTAGCCAAAAGACCGTGACTTTGATGGGTTACCTTTTGGATCGTCAAAAGCAAAGGTATATGGTCAAGACAAAAGCCTCGGGTGCAAGGGTTCAGAATCTAGATGAGGATGAAGAGGAATACCAGGAGGAGGACGACGAAGCTCATCTTATGGAGGAGGATGACCATCCTGTTGACGGTCATGATAATAGTGATTGGTTAGGCGATTCACCTGTGCAGGATCCTTATGCTAACCAAGGCTGGGGAGAATGGAAACACACATGTTGGACTAACCAAGGCACATCTTATAGGCCTCCGTCTCCACCTCAATATCAACCAAACAATTATGAAGTCCTTGAGATGTTGCGGAATATGCATCTTCAACAACAAAATTTTGCGACTCTTCAAGAAGAAAGGTTTACAGCTATGCAGGGTCAGATCCAAGCCCAAAGTGATAATTTTGATTTGTTTGCATTCATAATTTTCAGCAGGTTTGATGCTATGACTGAGACAACTGCAAATCAGTATCAATCTCTTTTTGTTTGCTTCAATCCGCTAAATAGGAATGTCCTTGATTTCACTGAACGACAAGAGGAGCAAAGAGCACCACATCAGGATTATTCCTTTAGAGGGAGAGGAGAGGTCACCCACATAGGGGGAGGAGACCATAGATTGTTGAGCTGTGTTGGTGTTGTGCATTTCATTTAGCATGTTATTGTGTGTTTTGTTTTGTTATTTGTTTTGCTTGTTTGTTGACTTGAAACTTGTAATGAACTACTTTTAATGTGTAATGCACTAAGTTTCCTTCTTTATGTTTCATGTCTTATTTATGTATATATCTCTTGCATTAACAATATTATATGTGAATGTTTGTTGATGCTTTATCGGTTGCAAAGAGTATGATTGCGTACATATAAATATGTTTTGATTACGGATGACCTCTTGCTTCACTCTTTTTGATGTTGTCAAATGGGGAGAATGCAAAACCAAGTGCTTCACAATGATAGCTCAGAATTTTACAAAGAGATATGCATATACTCTGAGGGAGAATGCTTCACAAAGTACTCAATGTGTCGAAGGTTTTGCCATCATCAAAAAGGGGGAGTATGTGAGGGCAAGGTTCCTTAGTCCTTGTTTTAATGATGTCAAAACTAGTAATATCTCGTACTTGTGTATTTTGGACGATATCATCGCGTCTTAGATTGCATTCATCCTTTAATATGCATAAAATAATCCACATATGTGTGTCTATGCATATAGGATCATTCCATATATGAAGATTGTGCATTGGATAATGTTGGATACCTTAGGTCAACTCATAAAGGGTTGTAGGTTGACTCAAATAATTACAAAAATGTGTTTGTAGCTTTTTAGTGTCCCTTCGTCGACTCACAGATATGTGGAGGTCGATGCATGTTGTTGAATAAACAAATTGTTGCACTCGGGTGTCCTTGCGTCGACCCACAGATGTGTGGAGGTCTACCCATATTGTAAGAAAAATAATACTCTGCTCTCGGGTGCTCTTGTGTCGACGCATGGCTTGGTTCAAGTAGACACATGGCTTAAAGTTTTGTGCATATTTTCATTCGGGTGTGTTCAGGTCGACTCATGGAGTGCTGAGGTCGACCTCTCGCTCACTTAAACACATTTTTTTGATTCTTTGTGTTTCCAAATGCTGTTAATTCAGTTATGTGGTCTTGGTCTCATATATATTCATATGTATCATCTTTAGTACGTGACAGAACAAGAAAAGTGAAAATATACATTGAATTTGCTCATCATCTTCATTCTCATACTTTCATTCTTCAACAATTACACATAATCATTTTGGTTGATCTTTACATTGTCGAGGTGATAACGTCCAAACATAGGATTTGTGTATCTAGTTTGGTTTGAGAATTCAATGGTTTTTCTTTAATAAAACCTTGGGGGTTTTGCCCTCCAAGATCTTGAGGATTTAGGTGTTTTTTCACAAATCTTTTCTTCACAGATTCAGCCGATGAAAGGTTTGAAGAATGGTGGGTTCGTTCAAACAAGTTGTGGTAACTGGAGGATTGTGTCGAAAGATTTGGGGTCGAACATCTTGCGATCGAAATCATCCGAGCGAAATACTTGAAGACTCAAGTGAGTACCGATAACCGTAGGTTTGTTCGAAGCGTTTGATGCACTTGATTTAGCTTGAATCAAGGGGAGAGAAGTGAATAGTATCAACATCAACAATTAGGCTTGAGTGTATGGTGACTATAACTTCTCTTGTACAAAACTTTGCAACTTGATAATACATATCTCAATTCTAGTTTTAGAATTGGGGGCATACATACCCGAAGCAAGGACGAAAGGGGAACTTCCTAAACAAATCGGGTTTCGTTCTCTCTTTCTCTATCTCTTTAATTTATGTTGTTAACATTTGTGTGATATCAACTGATGGATAAATTTCCACTGTTGTGTAGTGCTGAAATTCTGTTTTAAAAACTCATTACAATCACTTGGATTGTAATTGTGAAAAATTATGCACTATCATTTCATAGAAAATCCAACTTGGGGTGTTGTGCACACCAAATGTTCAACGTATTGATCGCACACAAACTGTTTGTGAAATTGCCAATTTAATTTTACACTCTACAATTCATTGGAAACCGGATAATACAAAGTGATAATTATTTGTATTGATTAATTGGCAACGTATTGATTCATTTTCTCATTGATTTTATTCCATTCGATTTCGCATATCCGATCTTACCAATAACGATTCATTTAGACGATTTAAAATCGAAGGCCGCTTCTGCACATTTTTTAAAACATTTTTAAGCGCCAATTTTTGTTAAAAGTTAGTGATCTATTCAACCCCCCTTCTAGATCATTGTCATCGTCTAACACAGGGAACTGGTCGAGTGATCGGAGTTTGGTTCCGATCAACAACGGAGCTAAGATCTCGGTCGAGGTCTTTGCTTCGTGGCGTGAACTTCCCATCGCGAGATGGTTTTTTGCCTTATTGGTATGACAACGGCGGAGCTCGGTTGAGGTGTCTCCGTTGGGCCGAGAGCCTGCTCGCACACATAAGAACGGGTTTCTAGATTTTTCGTTTCAAGTTTGGAAGTTGTGCTTGCACCTGAGCACGCTCCTGTGGTTGGGACATACTTCGTTGTGGTCGAACCAAGTATGCCGACCGTGGTGTTAAATGTAATATTGTTTGAGCTTTTCAGCATTCTATGGTCGAGCAAGTTCTTCCTCGTGAAGGTTTTTTAGGTAATAGGCCCCGTTGTTCGTTTTCGCTCGGACACGATATGGGCCTTCCTAGTTGGAGGAAAGTTTTCCCTCACGTGAATATTTTTTATTTCTCCACAAAGCCAGCTAAAAGAATGGAGTCCTTTGCTGGTAATCAATCAATACTAGAGTGGTTATGAGAAATGGAGTTAAGAATGCGAGTTGTAAGTACTCCGGTAGGAAAGAAAGCAAGCAAAGATAGCCCGTGTTATCTAGTGTGTGATTATCCGGTATGTAATCCTTCATCTAATAACCTTTTTCAGATCTCGTATTAGTTCAATGACAGATCACACGGGAACCTCGATCTATGATCTATATTAGATTGTAATTTGAAGTGCCAGGACTAAGCTACAAATTTGGAACTCGCGTCTAATGACTTTGTTGTCATGCCGCAAAGTTATTTTTTGTTTCAGCGAGGCTTCACGGAGGGATGCCCCCGACCAAATTTCTTTGACCAGATTGAGTTCCTCCCTCAATGCCTCGTTGTTCATCGCCTCGTCGAGGGGATATTCAGTCCGCCTAGAGGGCTCTCTAATTTCTATTGGAATAACTGCCTCGGTTCCATAAATTAGTCGGAATGGGGTCTCCCCGGTGGTCGAGTGTGGGGTTATCATGTAGGCCCAGAGCATAGTATGTAGCTCATCGAACCACCTCTTTTTGGCTTCTCTTAGTCTTCATTCTAAGCCTCGCATGATCACTCTGTTCATGGTTTCAGCCTGCCCGTTTGTTTGCGGGTGCTCGACGGACATGAAATGTTGCTTTATGCCTAGTTTGGTGACGAAGTCTTGGAAGTTTTTGTCAGTGAAATATGTCCCGTTGTCGGTGACGATCGCTTGGAGTACATCGAACCCAGAAAGTATGTTCCTTTTGTAGAAACAGAGTATGTTGTGTGCCGTGATTTTTTCGAGGGCCTCGGCCTCTATCAACTTTTTGAAGTAGTCGACGCCGACTATCAAATATTTGTTTTGGTACGATCCGATGGTGAAGGGCTCGAGGATATCCATCCCCCGCCAAGCGAATGGCCACGAGAACGAGAGCGTTTTGAGCTTGTTGGGTGGGGCCAGGTGCATGTCTTTGTGTCCTTGGCAATTTCCGCATTTCTTGACAAGTTATTTCACGTCCAATTGCATGGTGGGCCAGTAGTATCCTTACCGCAAGACCTTTCGGGCGAGGGATCGCGCTCCGAGGTGCTGGGCGTTGATTCCTTTGTGTATCTCCCAAAGTATGTGGGAGACCTTGGACTCCTCGACACACTTGAGAAGAGGGATGGAGAATCCTGATTTGTATAGTTTGTCCTATTTCAAGACTTAAGAGCAAGCTCTACGCCTGATTATGCTTGCCTCTTTCGAGTCGGGGGCAGTTCCCCCTTGGTGAGGAACGTGTACACCGGGGTCATCCAGCAGTTGTTGTCGCTGATGGCGTTCAAGTCGACGGTCGTGGTGGGTTTCTCGATGCTTGGTCGAGAAAGTACCTCCTGGATGACGGACTTTTTCCTCCCTTCTTCTTCGTGCTCGCAAGCTTTGACAGGATGTCTGCCCAGGTGTTGTGCTCGTGGGGAACATGCTTTACCTCTGCGGAGTCAAACAACTTCATCTTCTCTTTCACTAGGGTTAAGTACTCGACGAGGTTGTCATTTTTGGCTTGGTACTCTCTCACCATACCTGAGAGGCATCGAGCTGGAAATCGGTAAATGTCTTTACCTCCTTTGCGCCAAGGTCCTTGGCTAAGCGCAACCCTATGCGGAAGGCCTCATATTCGGCTTGGTTGTTCGAGGTCGGGAAGGATAGAGAGAGGGACACTTCAATCAAGATTCCCCCTTTGTTGTTGAGAATGATGTCCGCTCCGCTTCCTGTCGAGCTGGATACTCTGTCGACGTAGATGGTCCACCCGTGGGCTCCGTCTGTCGAGGAGATTGGAGCAGTCATTTCTGCCATGAAGTCGGCTAGCACTTGAGCTTTGAGGGCCTTTCTTCTCTCGTACTAGACGTCCAACTCAGAGAGCTCGAGCGACCATTTGAGCATCCTACCTGTCATGTCGGGACGACCGAGTAGTTGCTTTACGGGCTGGACTGTCCTAACCACGATCGTGTGGGCCAGGAAGTAGTGCCGCGACCTTCTGGCCGCGTTGATGAGGGCCAGAGCCACTTTTTCGATCTACTGATACTTGAGTTCGGGGCCTTGCAAGACTTTGTTGGTGAAGAAGATAGGTTTTTGCCCTTCGGGGGTTTCGCGAATGAGGGTCGCACTGACACCCTCAGTTGCGAAGGCGAGGTAAAGGTACAACGTCTCCCCGCTTTCAGGTCGCAAGAGGACCAGAGGCTGTGAAAGCACTTGTTTGAGATGGAGGAGGGCTTGCTCACACTCCTCGGTCCACTCGAACGCTGCTTCCTTACGCAAAAATTTGAAAAATGGGAGTGCGTGTTGGGAAGACTTAGCCACGAAGCGGGACAATGAGGTGAGCATCCCCGTTTAGGGATTGGATCGATTTCTTCGAGCTCGGCGTTGGGAACTCGGAGAAAGCTCTGCACTTGTTGGGGTTCGCCTTGATTCCTCGTTCTGTCAAGTGGAAGTCGAGGAATTTGCCTGCTCGGACGTTGAAGGTGCATTTCTCCGGATTGAACCTCATCCTGCATCTCCTTGCCGTGTTGAAGACTCTTTTGAGATGGGTAGTGTGGTCGGTTTTCTCTCGTGATTTCATAACCATCTCGTCCATGTAGACCTCAAGCATGTCCCCAATCTCACCTCGGAAGACTTTGTTCATCATCCATTAGTAAGTAGCATCGGCGTTTTTCAGGAAGAAGAGCATTACGTTGTGGTAATAGTTGCCCGAATCGCTCATGAAAGTCGTGTATTACTTATCTACTTCTGCCATGAAGATTTGGTTGTACCCCGAGTCACGTCCATAAACGACAACAACTTAAAACCTGCAGAATTGTTGACCAATTTGTTGATGTTAGGCAAGGGATGTGCATATTTGGGGCAGGCCCTATTGAGGTCAACATACATACGCCACTTTCCATTAGATTTCTTAACAAGTACAACATTAGACAGCCAGGTTGTGTACAGGACTTCAGAAATAAAATTTGTCTCTAGGAGGTCTTTTACAGCTAATTCAATAGCCTCCGCTTTTTCGGGGGACTGCCTACGCCTACGTTGTACTACGGCCCTAGTGGTCGGATCTATGGTCAGCTGACGGCAACCCATGTTGGGGCCGAGCCCGAGAATCTTTGCAGCGCTCCACGCGAGCAAATTAGCATTCTCCCTGAGGCAGGCCTTCAGCTGCTTCCTCGCCAAGTCGAGAAGTCCCGTGCCAATCTTCACGCTCCTGTCCGAGTCATCGTAGAGGGTAATGAGCTCAAAGTCACCATCTGGGAAGGAACGCATAGGATGAAGGCTTCCCATTGCCATTAGTTGCTGGAGAGGCGTCAGCTGCTGCTTCGTTCTGCTCTTACTTGTCGGGGAAACAGCTGTCGAGGTCGACCGAGTTAACGTGGGGTAGCGACTTCTGTTCCTCGGATTGGGTTGGCTTGCCGGCAGTCTTGGGTGTTATGTTGATCGAGTTCAGCCACTTCGTGGCTGCCTCGAAGCACATTCTTACAACCTCAATGTCCCTGTGAAGGGTGACAACACGACCCCTGGCTGTGTAGTACTTCATCTTCAGGTAGATTGTGGACGGTATTGCGGTCAACTCGGCCAAGGTTGGCCTTCACAGGATGCACTGGTATAGAGAGGGGCACTCTATCACCAAGAAGCGAACTTTGACCTGCCTGGCAGTCTCCTCGGACCCGAAAGTGATGAGCAGCTCAACATAGCCTCATGGCTTAGTGGTGGTTCCATTGAAGCCCTGCAAGTTGAAGCCTACATATGGAGTCAGATGCCTCTCGTTGAGCTGGAGAGTGGTGAACAGGTGAGCATACATAATGTCGACAGAGCTTCCTTGGTCGACCAGGATGTTGCGGATGTCGAAGTTATCTATCTGGGCTCTGATGAGCAGAGGAATTATGGAATTGGGAGCGCCACCCGGTAGCTCCTCGAGGTAGATGGTGATGGGGTTTGATTTCCCCTGGAATTTGCTAAGGGTGGCATTTTGCTTCGAGCTTGTGTCGATTAGCTCACTAAACTTTCCTCTTCACTGACCCCACAGAGAGCTTATTGAGCCCTCCGCTAGATATGATCATAGCGGTGGGGAAGTTCTCCCATGTTCTACGAGCGGACAAAGGTGTGTCGGTCTTGTAGGGGAGGTAGAAGTCTTCCGGCCAGGAGACGCACAGGGCGAATTGCAACCTAGTGTCGTCGGAGGGTGGTGTCACCTCTTTCGACCTTCTTCGGCTAGCGGGCTTCTTGTCGACGAGCTTCGTTCCTCCTAGTGTACTACTTTAAATACCCTTCCTTGATCAGGATCTTGATTGCATCCTTGAGGTGGATGCAGTCTTCTGTGACGTGCCCGTTGTCATACCCCAAATTTTGACCACTAAGATGTCCCATCATTGTGTCAATCATCATCACAATATGAAGGAACCATCATACCTCATCAGTCTCACCAAAGATGGGTGAGCATCCACTACAATCAAAATTAGGGTTTCAAGCCCTCTCAGAGCCTTAGACAAAGGATCAATCAAGGAATGACATTATCTTCAACTTGTCTAACCTCTCAAACATCCATAATGGATCAAAAGGACTCCCACTTCAAGGATTAAGCACAAGGTTGCTCCCTTCTAGGTGGATCAAGTCTCAAGATCGCCAGTGTCACCAAATTAGGGTTTTGGTCGACCAGGGCCTCCAGATGGAAATTTTCATCTGGGCATGAGCCAATGATCCAAAACATAACCTAATATACTCCATGGAACCTCATGGACCCAATCATCAAGTCAATTTTGCCTCAGGGGATGCATTCATAAAAAATCAGGAATTAGGGTTTCTTGACCTAATTCACCCCTAAGTTGACCTTTGGGACAAATCATGAGCCAAGACCTCAAGACATGATTTGAGGGTCTTTAATATACCATATTGATCCATTTGCAACAATGGATTAATCCAAGAAGCTTGAGCAACAAGTTCCAATTTCATCTGCACCACCATTAGGGTTTCGCGAGAAAAGTCAACTGTAACTTTGACTTTTGACCAGGACATGTTCCCAAACCCTAAGACATGATTTAATATACCCTATGACACCCATGGAACATGTCCATCAAGTTAGATTTAGGTCAAGGACATGATTTCCTGAAGAATTGCACAGTTTGGAATTCATCTGATAAAAAGTCAACTGTGCACAAAAGTCAACTTTGACTTTTTGAGATTTTTCACCAAAATGGATTTTTAACCCTAAAATGATGTTAATGTATGATTTGAATCAGCATTCATCAAGAAAAATCAAGAAAAGTTGGATAACTTGTAAAAGGGGTAACCATAAAAACTTAGAAAATTTTCTAAGTTAAAAATAAAGTGACAAGATACCAACTTTGGAGGATCATAACTCCTAAACCACAAAGCCATTTTTTTTTCATCCAAAGATGGATTTGTAGCCCTCATTACCCTCTACAAAAACTTCAACTAGACCTAAGTCCAATTCATTAAGGATTTGGAGTTATGGAGTGATCAAAATGGCTGAAAAGTGAAAATGTCACTTTTTCCAACACTTAGTGAAATTTTCACTAAGTCAGAATCTGCCTTCACTTTTTGCCAAATGTAGGGGGATTTTTCACTTGGATTCAAAAGAGATCAAAACCAAACATGTTCAAACAGTTGTTGTATCATGTAAGGGCTTTCCAAAATGGTCAAGAACATTACCAAATTCAACTTACACCATGAGATATGACATTGGCAAGTTGCCTTGCTGAAATCTGTCAAAGGCAAGGCAGAATTTCCAACTTTGCTCGATTTGCTAAAATCAGCCAAATTCAAATGCTCCTATCCACTTGGACACATCTGAGGATTGAATCTAAAGGGGACAATCACTGAGCCAAGCCTCCAAAGTCCATGGAACAAGAAATAACATGTTGAACCTAGAATGGCCAAAATAGGGACAATACTCCAAATATGGATTGAAACATTCATTGGAAGCATCAAGGTGGCATCGACTGAGTCATTCTCATCTGAAATCAGTCAAGACTTATCCAAGACCAAGGGAACCAAAGCTCTGTGCCCTAACCTCTAGTCAATGGCTAGAGGAGACTTGGATTTTCATTTGCCAACATTGGCCAAACCTACTTACCAGTTGCCATTCACTATTCCTTGCAAAACAAACTTGCTCTACTATAAATAGAGCTCAATTGTGATCAGTTTGAGTACACCAAAGCCATCTAACAGATGCTTTCCTCAAAATCTCTTTCTCTTGGCAAAAATGCCTTTCTTAGAAAGGTAGCTATCGGGTTTTGAGTTTGAGAGCTTTTCCAATCAAACCAATCACACACACACCTCACATACATCATATAGAAGTGATCCAAACACTCACATAACATCTGGAACACCAAAATCACAAAATCACCAGCTGGTTGCTCAAACTTTCAATCAAGTTGCAGCTGAGGTACCACAAATCGTTCCAGCCATTTTCAATCAAGTCCAAGCATTCAAACACACTCCATAGGGTGTAAGGAAGTTTTTAAGATCATCACCACTCGTCTGTAACACCTCCAAATCAAAAATCACATTGCACTTGCTGTCACGGCCTAGGGGTAAGCATAAACTTGGTCATCTCTCAATCTATGCATATTTCCTCGCACAATAATTTTGCCATATGTTCATAATCATGCATGGAATGTTTTCCCTCAATTAATTGCATTGTTTGAATCGTGTATCAAAAATCCTAGCCTTCATGCAGAAATTAGGGTTCTTGAGGTTTCTTCGTGATTTCATGTTTTATGTTTAATTTAAATGAAATTAATGGACATAGACATGATCGTGAGGTTGAAACGAGCATATTGATATGTGGATTGCATGTTATAATCAAGTATTCAGGGAGATTGGATAGAAAATGCAAATCAGCCAAACCCAGAACACGCGCGTGTTCTTCAGCTGTTCTTGGCGCCTTTTTTGAATTTTCAAATATTTGAATTTTGTGATTTTTGTTTAATTGATTCAAAAATTAATTTCTCTCTGAGTTTTAATGATTTTGAGATGATTCTTTTTTTAATAATTCACAAAAATGTTAAAATATTTTATTTTCCCAAAAAATCCCAAAAATATTATTTATTTCATATAATTGATATTTTTATAAAGAATTAATATTTTAATTGTTTTTGACATTTTAAATATTTTTTCCACATTGATTTTGCAACTTTTAATGCTTTCTAATTATTTTGTAGGTCAATACTTAATTTTTGAAGCATTAATCCAAGATCACAATTTGTTTTTCACATGTTAAACAATTTTGATTATTTTAATTGAATTTTTATTCAATTAAATACATTTTTGAAAACAAATTATGGTTTTTGGATTAATTCAACCCTCATAAATCATTTTCAAAACACTTTGGGCCTCTAATAGAGTGTAAGACCCAATCCTTTTTTGACCAAATCATTTTTGGGCCTCAGTATTGTATAAGTCCCGATACCGTCAAAAACAAACGGCGCAATCGTCGCCTTTTAAAAATAACTTTGGGCCTCTCCTTGAGCTATAAGACCCATTCAAAACTATTGGGCCTCTAATAGAGTGTAAGACCCAACCCCCTTTTAACCAAACATTTTTGGGCCTCACTTATTGTATAAGTCCCTCTGCGTTAAAAGAAAACCTCGGCGCGATCGCCATTTTTAACGGAAAAATCAATTGGGCCTACCCTCGTGTTATAAGCCCCAATCTTTTTCTTTAAACCATTTGGGCCTCTTGAAAGAGTGTAAGACCCATCCTTTTGTACAGAAAAACAATTTGGGCCTCAGTCACTTGTATAAGTCCCAAAATCTTTCTTTTTCAAAGCACTTTCTCTTTTGATTTTGAATATACTGTTGTTTTCAATCTATTTTTGTTGAACAACTAACCAAACAGCATGGAAGCTCTACAACCGAGTAAGTGGTTATTGCTTTCATTTACCGCTTTCATATACATATAACTGTATTGTGGGGTTGTTTCACTGTAAGTCTTCTTTCATAAACTCATATCAACTGTGTAATAATAGTATAGATATTTCGAGTTTCCTCGGCAACTACGTCTAGAACTAGGTGACGCCGTTTCGTTTAGTTCGTAGAAATAGACAGCTAGATCCCCAATAGGAGCACCAGATACAGTCTTCTCTTCAGCTGTCCTCATTAGAAATTGTCAAGAAACTCTATTCCCAGAGATGAATGTATTCTCCGTGAATGGCATCTTTGAGTTTCTTCCAAATTCTCGAACTTTCCTGACTTGATCTATTCCTTGTAAATAGCTTGCCTTGAATTTCTCGGGGTTTGGGGACCCACGGGCTTCTTAAAAGCATCGGCCTCCTCTTGGGCATCGTACAAGGACCCACAGGCTTCCTAAAAGCAACCCCGCCTCCTCTTGGGCTTAGTACAAGGACCCTGCGGCTTCTTAGAAGTATTCACAGCCTCCTCTTAGGCTTCATATAATGATCTCTTCCTCCGGGAATGATAGCCTTCTCTTGGGCTTAGTACAAGGACCGATCGGCTTCTTAAAAGTTTCCAGCCTCCTCTTGGGCTTCGTACAAATTGTCCCGACGACCTCTTAGAGGTATAGGAACAGAACTTATTCATCTTCATAGAACAGTCCTTTCATAGAGTCTACTACTGTTTCTCAAAGCATAGTACAAAAGATGACACTCTAGACTTGGACAGTCCAATCTCCTTGAGTCTCAAAGATATTCTCAAGTGACCCCTTTGTTAAATAGGAAGGAAACCCGCAGACTCGGACAGTCTCAATACCCTTTGGATTTCCCGCTTCCTTAAAGAACAGGAATAACCCGGATCCTCAAATCAAATCCTTGAGTACAGTGTTGCTCATATAAGAACTGATTTTCTCTTTAAAATCAGTATACTGGACCTGTCACTTAATTGAAATAGTTACCTTCGCCTCCTCTTGGGCTTTATACAATGATTCTCCCCAGTGGAGTCAAACAACGTTTAGCCTCTATCTCGGGCTTTGTACGAGACACATAAGGGACTCCCTCGTTGAGTCAATCACCCTTTCGCCTCCATCTCGGGCTTTATACGAGATACAAAAGGGTTCTTACTGAGCCAAACGAATTTTTGCCTCCATCTCGGGCTTCATATGAGATACCAAAAGATTCCCTCGTTGAGTCAAAACTTTTTAGCCTCTCTCTCGGGCTTTGTACGAGACACATAATAGCCTCCTCTTAGGCTTTATATAAGAAAACCACTGGTTGATCCAATTAACCTTTTAGCATCAAAACTGTGCCTCGTTCACAGTGCACAAACATCAACAACTCCTTCCCCTTCCATCTAATCATTGTAAGCTGCAAGCCTCTGGATTATCTACATCCATGCCACTTTCCCTCTTTTAGCATGAGAAATTCCTAAGGAAAGATAGCATTGCTCTACACTGAGTTAAAGTCTTCTCCATCAGGTTAAAACCCCCTATAAAGGAAATTATGGCATTGCTAGGATTCACAAATCCCGGTTAAAGTAATTCTCCTTTATAAACATTTGTCATAGACAAGCCCCTCTTTAGAGATGACAAATTCTCTCTAAAGTAAACCCGTTTAGCTTCACATCTTGGGCTTTGAACAAGATACAAATCACCTTTCGCTTCATGTCTTGGGCTTTGAACAAGACACCAAAAACACCCATTTCCTCCCATAGAATAGGAGGAACTACGAACGCTCTGATTTCCCTATTTCGGTAAATGGGAATACGTAGGCATAAGATCGAAAGAAAAGATCTTAGCGAGCACAATCAACAAAAAACCCAAATCCCATATCTCCATCAATCAAAAGCAGTAATTCAAAAGCATCAGTCCTAACATCCTAATCCTTGTTCCCCGCCAGAAACCTTCTGTCTAGATAAAAAGAAAGAAAATCGTATTGGCGAAAATACAAATAACCAGTACAAAGGCCCCCCACATTGATAGCATTCATAACCTAACAGACCGCTGTTTAAACTCAGTATGCAAGCAGTGTTAATTGGAGACATTTATTTCCCTTCCTTATTCAGCTCACAATAGGATAAAAATGAATCGACCTGTAGTTTAAGCTCAAACCGCAGAGAGCGACCAGCGCTTAAGAACCGCGTCCAAAATCGCTCGCTACAGAAAAATGGCGCCCACCGTGGGGCCTCTCAAAGTTAGATCTAGGCACGGTATTCCTTTTTATCTCTTGTGTGATACCACAGATTGGGGCTTCCGCCAGGGCACCCATTTCTGTCAGGAACTTAAGATTCATAACTTTAAAGGTCTAGGATGTTTAGGACAAATATATATACCGCTTTTCCTAATTGCTATACGTGTTTATTTTTCTGCTAATGGGAATGCGGGTGATGCCATATGCAGAAAGATTGAGTATACACTTAAGATAAGTGATGGCGACAGGGTCGACCATCAACCTCAGTGGAGGCTGACCAACGCAACCCATTCTCTCACCTAGACAATGGGCCGGTTGTTAAGTCTGAGAAGCTGAGGAGCCAAAACCCTTTCGTAGTGCGGAAATTATCAGAAATAGTTGTTACGCGATACTACCCTCATTTGAGGCTGGTGATCTATTCTCGGTGAATGGCACTTACTCTAAGATCGCTCTACAACTCGCTGGCGATCCGCTTGCTGTTTTTCTTTCCTGGGAGGAGCTGATGATAATGAGTACAGGTACAAATATAACCCTAGTATAAACCTTTGGGGGATGGGTAGAGCCTTGACTTCATGACAACGACCCTTTGACCCCATGTTTTTTCTATGTTTTTGTGTGCTGCATTCATGCATTCATTTTAAAAAAACATTAAAAAAAAAACTTCTCTTCTAGTCTCTCTGTTTTTCAAATTAAACTAAGATTGTGATTGCAAATATCAGAGAAGGGGATTGCACTAATGGATTTCGGTAGAAGGAGAACTCATAGTTATACCTTCAAGGTTCCAAAACTAGAGGATTTGAGAAGGTTAGCGAGGATGATCACTAACCCAGAGGCTTTCAGAGCCAAGCACGGAGGTTTGCTACTACTATTAAGAGTCCATGTCATTGAGGGAATCATGGATGCGCTCATTCAGTTTTACGATCCGGTTAATCACTGTTTCACATTCCCGGATTACCAGCTAGCACCGACGCTGGAGGAGTATTCTCATCTGATCGATTTACACATCACAGATCGAGCTCCATTTTCTGGACTGGAAGAAATTCCAAATAATCAGACCATTGCAAGAGCAATTCATTTGGACGAGTCTGAGGTTAGGACTCACCTTACTACTAAGGGTGGCATCCAAGGTTTGCCAGCCCAGTTCTTGACAAAGAAGGCCCTGTATTTTTCCAGCATAGGAAACATGACTGCTTTTGAAAGCATCTTTGTCTTGCTCACCTACGGGTTATTTTTGTTTCCCAACATCAATAACTTCGTCGATATTAACTCCATTAATATTTTTCTCATTGGAAACCCTGTACCGACTTTGTTTGCGGATGCGTATCATTCTGTACACTTGGGAAATTTGTACAGCGGAGGGGAGATCACATGCTGTGTACCTTTGCTTTACAAATGGTTTATCTCTCACTTGTCCAAGTCTGCTGCTTTTTGGGATTGTAAGAGTGCCTTACATTGGTCGCAGAAGATCATGTCTCTTACCAACTCTGATATAGATTGGTGCAATAGGATTTATGAGGGAATCAGAATCATCGACCGTTGTAGAAACTTCCCCAACGTACCCCTCATAGGAACTAAAGGAGGAATCAACTACCATCCGGTATTGGTTCGTCGTCAATTTGGATACCCGATGAGGCACATCCCACTGGGTGTTCATTTGGAAGGTCTTTTCTTCAAGGAAGGAGAAAACGACAGAGCACTAAAGATGGAAATAGTGCATGCTTGGAAGCATGTTCATAAGAAAGGACGAGAGTCTCTAGGAAAACCGGACTGTGTCTCGATGGAGCCTTACCTCCATTGGGTACAAACTAGGGCTCTCAAGCTAAAGATGCCTTATCCTCGTTACGGAATTCTTCCGCTGAGGGAATCTATCATGTACTTCATGACGGAAACTGAAAAGCTTCAGGTTACTCTCAACAAAGTTCAAAAGGAGAGAAGGTCTTGGAAGAACAAGTACCGCACCCTCGACATAGAGTGCATCAAAATACAGCAATTACTGAAAGAGAAAGATGCTCTGATTGAAATTTTGGAGCAATATGCTGTGGATAATCAGGATGACCAAAGGAATTTGCTCGCTCCTTTCACCTCGCAAAGGAATGACAACCCGACAACGGCCCAAGAGCCCCGGTCAAAGAAAAGGAAGATACCAGAATCAGCACCCGACTTCTCTTTAGAGAGGACTCGGGACCCATTAGCTTAGGTTTCTGTTTCTGCACCTTGTAATCTACTGTATTTCCATTTCTGTAATCCTTTGAATTCAATAAAAAGGGGTTTCCCCACCGTTTGATATTTGCAATCTAATTGTCGAAGGTTATTTTGATTAAACCTTAAACAATTAATATAATCATTGCATTCATCATTCTCACATCGCGTATTCTTCTTACCTACGAATCTCACGTTTGTGTCTCGGTTCTAGAGTCAAACTGTCTCATTCGTATAATACTCGGGCCAATCATCAGAAAAAGATGGATGATCTTGAGGAAGAAAACAGAGAGTTGAAAGAAGAGATCGACGCTCTGAGAGAGGATATGAGAAAGCTTCGTAACGACATGCAAGCCATGGCAGAAGCTCAAATACAACGAACTGTGATCTCAGAGATCACCTCAACGCCCATAGTGGAGAAGTATGATCCTAGGTATCAGATGCCAAAAGATCATCCCTGGGGCATGCCTGTTAACTATATCCCGGAAGGATATGTTCCACCGATCACTGAAGATCAGGGAATCACAACAGAAGCCGCTGGGCCTAAAGGTTACAAACTTCGGGAAAACGAAGATGCCAGGGGCATACTGAAGACTCCTGAAGGTTACAAACTTTGGGAGACGCCAAGACTCATTACCGTAGTTACGGTACCACCCCCTGTGGTGCATACTGTCCCGGAAGGACAGATTTCACAGACACCTTCTGGTAAGAAGGAAACTATGTTTGACAGAATGGAGGAATTCCAGGAACAGTTCTTGGATATGCAGAAGGAACTGCAAGCCATTCGCGGTCAGGATTTATTTGGAAAGGATGCCGCAGATCTCTGCTTGGTCCCAAATGTGAAAGTCCCGCACAAATTCCAAGTGCCCGACTTTGAAAAGTACAAGGGTAACTCTTGCCCTCAGAGCCATCTGGTGATGTACGCTTGGCAGATGTCAGCTCAGACAGAGAATCAGGACATGCTGATTCAATACTTTCAGGATACGATCAGTACATTCAGAGATCTTGGTACTGCCTTCGTCCAACAATACAAATACAATTTGGACATGGCACCCAACAGAGATCAACTCAGATCAATGTCACAAAAGGACAAGGAAACCTTTAAGGAGTATGCTCAAAGGTGGCGTGAAATTGCGCTCAAATTTGTCCACCTCTTGAGGAAAAAGAGATGACAAAGATCTTCTTAAAGACCTTAAGCTCATTTTACTATGACCGAATGGTTGCTAGTGCACCCAGTGATTTCACCGAAATGGTGGGCATGGGCGTACGTCTTGAAGAAGCCGTCTGAGAAGGACGTCTGGTAAAAGACACTGGATCGACGAGTGGTACTAAAAAATACGGTAGTGCTCTCCCTAAGAAAAAAGAGCAAGATATTGGGAATATCTCTCTCGGAAAGCAAAGGCGACATTATCAACCGGTAGCAGCTGTAACTCCTGCTATCAACCCTGCGTCTATTCCTACGTATCAACCTCAGGTTGCGTAAAGCCAACCTGACCAACAAAGGACACAACAGCCTCTTCAGCAGGCTCGTCCTCCATACAACAACAACCGTACAACATGGCCACCAGGATTTGATCCTATACCCGTAACGTACGCAGAGCTGTTTCCATTACTACTGGCTAAGGGGTACATTCAAACTAAATCTCCTCTTACAGTACCAGAAAATCCGCCTTTTTGGTTTAAGGTGGATCAAACTTGCCCTTACCATCAAGGAGGTTCAGGGCATAACATAGAGACTTGTCTCAATTTCAAATCCGACGTGCAAAAACTTGTTAGGAGCGGGGTCTTATCCTTCAAGGATACGAATCCTAATGTTCTCACAAACCCGCTGCCTCAACATGAGAAGGCTGCAGTTAATTTGATAGAAGGAGAGACTAACAATGTCTATCAAATTCACGATGTACTCTTGTTGAAGACCAATTTGGTCAAGATGCATTGTAGACAGAATGGATATGGCCATGTGCCACCTCATAACTATCATCAGTTTGATATCTGCTCTAAAGACAATCAAGGATGTTCTGTGGTGCAAGCAGCTCTACAGGAACAAATGGATCTCGGATGGATCCAAGAGCACCAAGTTCGTGGAGTTAACATGGTCTACATAAACTCTAACATCATTCAGAACCACGACATCCGTGCAATGAGTGTCAACTTGGTGGCAATGCACTCAAGGCAAAGCCAGTATCATAATCTGCCGTGGTACAATTACAATTCCTGTCTGACTTGCTCGGTAAACAAACAGGGATGCTCTTTCATACAGGAGGCCCTCCAGCGTCAGATGGATCTTGGATGGATCCAAGACTACCATGATAGGAACCCTTATCAGATCAACATGGTTCAGATCTTCGACATTCGCGTGATGAATACCAACCTGGTAGAGTTACATGCTGAGCAGGTCCGGCTCGGATTCTTAATATCACATGACTATCAAAGCTGTAAAGCGGGTTGCGAAAACGATCAAGGTTGTACCCTTGTCCAGGAGGCACTTCAGCACTTCTTAAATCACTGGTGGATGCCAATTTATATGGATGAAGATACTCAACAAATTAGTATCAGTAACAGGAATCCTACTCGATGTCAGAGTCAGGATGTCCGATCAGTGGAAGCTAACCTAGTGAGGTTACATTGTATTCAAAGTGGGCGTGGCCAGGTGCCACCGCACAACTATGAACGTTGCGGCGTCTGTTCAGAAAGTAACCGAGGGTGTTACTTTGTGATAGCAGCTCTTCAGGGTCAGGTCGATCGTGGGGAAATTCGTCCATATCCAGGTTCTGGACCCATCAACTGGACGCCGAACTACCTTGTCGATCAAGTTGAGGATGTTGTCACAATCTCTAGTCATCACAGGACCAGGGATGTTTTTGCCATTATCCCTCTACTTGACGAATCTAAAGTTCCCAACCGAGAACGAATCGAGATCACTTATGATGGTCAGAAAAATCAGAAGGTTCCCATAGTCATCTATCTACCGGGACCACTACCGTATGAATCAGCTAAGGCTATCCCTTACAAATACGGTGCAACGACAGTTGAAAATGGAAAGGAAATTCCATTACCCTCCGTCGTGAGTATTGCAGACATCAGTCGTGTAACACGGAGTGGTAGAATCTTCAACCGAGGAGTTGGAGAACTTAACAAAGAAAAGGAACTTCAGACAGAAGCTCCCGATCCACCAGTCGGTTAATCCAGTAATCCCGACCTTTCGAAAAATAATGATGAGATGCTGAAGCTCATCCAAAGGAGTGAATACAACATTGTTGATCAACTATTATAGACTCCTTCAAAGATCTCGGTATTATCGTTGTTACTCAGTTTAGAAGCCCACAGGGAGGCTCTACAGAAAGTCTTGGAGCAAGCCTTTGTGGAACAGGATGTAACAATCAGACAGTTCGATAGTATTGTTTCTAACATCACTTCCTGCAACAATTTGGGATTTAGTGATGAGGAATTACCTGAAGAGGGTCGCTGTCATAACATGGCGCTCAATATCACAGTTAACTGCCAGGACGATGCTTTAGCCAGCGTACTGGTAGACACAGGATCAACCCTAAATGTTATGCCAAAGTCCACTTTGATGCAATTATTATTCAAGGGCCCTCCGATGAGAATCAGCGAGGTCGTCGTCAAAGCATTCGACGGATCTAGAAAAACAGTTATCGGCGAAGTTGATCTTCCCATAACTATTGGTCCTCACACTTTCCAAGTCACTTTCTAGGTCATGGACATCCGGGCAACGTACAGTTGTTTATTAGGAAGACCTTGGATACATCAGGCTGGAGCGGTCACTTCGACCCTCCACCAAAAGCTAAAATTCGTCAAGAACGATCAACTTGTCACAGTTTGTGGGGAACAAGCCTTGCTTGTAAGTAACTTGTCATCATCTACGGGTATAGAACCCGAGGAGGTTATTGGAACGCAGTTCCAAGCACTGTCAGTGAGCAAGGACAATCAGTTCAAAGGAGGAACCTCGATTTCCTCATACAACGATGCTATCAAAGCGGTCGAGAGTACCGATACAACAGGATGGGGACAGCTTGTCATTCCAACTGGCCATAAAACAAAGAAGGGTCTTGGTTTTTCTGTAACCTGTACCCAGACAGCTGCCAGCGATGAAAATCTTCATCCCCTTTAAAATTTCTTCCACAGTGGAGGTTTTCTTCACCCAGTGTCTCAGGCAGTACATGCTATCAATGAGGAAGATCCCTCTGACACAGATGAAGAATGGAAATCCTATCTTAATGAGGATGGTTATATGTCTCAGGAAAAGGTACCTAGGCCTTTTTGCTTTCCCACAGAAAGTCAGAGATTTATACCACGGTCAGACGTCAAAATGATCTACAGAGATTGTGATCCGGAAGGATGTCGTGCTCCGCCAAATTCATTAGAGGAGGACACTCTGATGAAAGACAACTTTGACCACGATTACTATGGCCCAATGGATGGTCTGCCAATGTGGCAGCCTTACCCAGGAAACTTGGGGCAAGAGAGTCAGCCGAGCAATGAAAATCAGCTGACCATCATTGAACAGAATACCTGTGTCCCCACCATGTCATGGGATCAACACTCAGGTCATTCAGAAACTACTCAACATGAAGATGAATTCGCAACGTTTGCAGGACTTGAGTTCATCAACTATGCTCTTCCTGAGGTTAACGTCATCGAGAGGGATGACTCCTCCAGTTCCAAAGAAGTTTGGGACACGCTGGGAGAACCAAGTTGAAAATACGACTATATGGTCAAGTACACCGCTCCCGAAAGCTCTCGTATCAGGCTCGAAAACATCCAGCCAACAGGATGGGGAGGTACAGCTGAGAGCACAAATGCTATGCAAAATGCAATAGAGGAATCCTCCTACGACAATTCTGCCTGGGAGACAGATTCCAATGATCCCGCTCCACCAGAAATCAGCGTCATTTCTGAAGACAAGCCAAGAAAGAAGGTGCCAGACTTTGTGTTTCACCGAGGAGTTCGCCGCCAATGGATTGCTGTCGAGGTTCCGAAGGTCGTTCACCAGTCAAAGTAATTGCCATCTTTAACCTTTCACCCTGCCCAGGTGAAACGGATGTTTTGATAGGGCTCGCTTTCTGTAAAATTTCCCTCTTCGCTTCGCTCAAAGCAACAGAGTTTTGTTTTATAGGGCTGTAGTTTCAAGGATCGACTTGTTCATTAATAAAATAACGTCGTTCTGTAATTTCCGCATTAATTGCTGTTTTCTCTTTTTGCTTTTTCAGAAAATGGTAATCCTAAAAAACAATTCAATAATAAAAACAAGCAGTAAAAAAAAAATAAAACACTGCACACACTTGCATTTTCCTCTATCTATTATAAACACGAATCATCACGTCATGCAGATTGCTTGTTTTAAACCCCGTTGAAACATACGATCCGATGCCTTCTCCCAACTTTGAGTTCCCGGTATTTGGGGCTGAAGAAGAAGATGACAACGAAATTCCAGAAGAGATCTCCCGACTACTCAGACAAGAGGAAAGGTCCATTGAACCTCACAAAGAACCGTTGGAAACGGTAAACTTGGGTTCAGAAAAAGAGAGAAAAGAAATTAGGATTGGGGCACTGCTCAGTCCAACTGCCAGAGAGAGTTTGATAAAGCTTCTCAGAGAATTTCCCGATGTATTCGCTTGGTCCTATCAGGATATGCCAGGGTTGGATACCAGCATCGTGGAACATCATTTACCATTGAGATCGGAATGTCCGCCAGTAAAGCAAAGGTTGAGACGGACTCACCCGGACATGGCCATCAAAATCAAAGAGGAGGTACAGAAACAGATTGATGTGGGTTTCCTCGCTACATCTGAATATCCTCAATGGTTAGCCAACATCGTACCCGTTCCCAAAAAGGACGGAAAGGTCAGAATGTGTGTTGATTACAGGGATCTGAATAAGGCAAGTCCAAAGGACAACTTTCCTTTACCACACATTGACATGCTGGTAGACAGTACAGCAAAATTCAAAGTTTTCTCCTTCATGGATGGATTCTCGGGCTATAACCAGATCAAAATGGCGCCGAAAGACATGGAGAAAACTTCGTTCATTACCCCATGGGGTACCTTTTGCTACAAGGTAATGTCGTTCGGTTTGAAGAACGCCGGGGCAACCTATCAAAGGGCCATGACTACTCTGTTTCATGACATGATACACAAGGAAATCGAGGTATATGTCGATGATATGATTGCAAAATCTAAAACAGAGAGTGAGCACGTTGAACATCTGTCAAAATTGTTCGAACGTCTAAGAAAATTCAAGCTCCGCTTGAATCCCAACAAGTGCACCTTCGGTGTCCGTTCAGGGAAACTATTAGGGTTCATCGTCAGCCAGAAAGGAATTGAGGTTGATCCTGACAAGGTCAAGGCCATTCAAGAAATGCCTTCTCCGAAAACTAAAAAACAAGTCAGAGGATTCCTGGGACGGTTGAACTACATCTCCATATTCATATTCCTTATGACCGCCACGTGTGCGCCGATTTTCAAATTACTGAAAAAGAACCAGGATTGCGTTTGGACAGAAGATTGTCAAACTACCTTCGACAGTATCAAGGAATATCTGTGGAATCCGCCGATTCTATCACCTCCAGTGGAAGGAAGACCACTGATCATTTACCTCACAGTCCTAGAGGACTCAATGGGATGTGTACTTGGCCAACAAGATGAAACAAAGAGGGAAGAGTCTGCCATTTACTATTTGAGCAAGAAATTCACCGATTGTGAAACTTGGTACACGATGCTTGAGAAAACTTGTTGCGCTTTGGCTTGGGCAGCCAAACGTCTTCGCCAATACATGATTCATCATACTACTTGGTTAATCTCAGAAATGGATCCAATCAAGTATGTCTTCGAAAAACCTGCTCTCACGGGAAGAATCGCCCGTTGGCAGATGTTGTTATCAGAATATGACATAGAGTACCACGCTCAGAAAGCCGTTAAAGGAAGTATTTTAGCCGATTATTTGGCTCATCAACCGATTGACGATTAAGAATCAATCGGGTTCGACTTCCCAGACGAAGATGTCATGTATCTAAAAATGAAAGATTGCGATGAACCGTTACCCAGTGAAGGGTCAGAACCAGGTTCCCAATGGGGACTTATCTTTGACGGAGCAGTTAATCATTACGGAAACGGAATTGGGGCAATCATTGTTACCCCTCAAGGTACCCACATTCCTTTCACTGCTAGACTTACGTTCAAATGTACGAACAACGAGACTGAATACGAAGCTTGTATTATGGGTCTCGAAGAAGCAATTGATTTAAGGATCAAAAACTTGGACGTATACGGCGATTCAGCCTTGGTTATCAATCAAATAAAAGGAGATTGGAACACATACCAATCAGGACTGATTCCTTACAAAGATTATGCAAAAGGTTGTTACCTTTCTTCAACAGAGTTGAGTTTCATCACATCACTCGTGAAGAGAATCACATGGCTGATGCATTAGCCACTCTCTCTTCCATGATTAGTATAGGTCGATGGAATGACATACCTAAGATCGACATAATGCGCCTTAAAAGGCCCGCTTACGTCTTCGCGATTGAAGCAGTCATAGACGACAAACCTTGGTATCACGATATCAAATGCTTCCTTCAGAAACAAGAGTACCCATTTGGGGCACTCAGAAAAGACAGGAAAACCCTCAGAAGATTGGCTGGAAACTTCTTCCTGAGCGGTGACACTCTTTATAAGAGAAATTTTGACATGGTCTTGCTCCGATGCGTCGACAGACCAGAAGCAGAAATGCTGATGAAAGAAATTCATGAAGGATCCTTTGGCACTCATGCCAATAGACACACAATGGCGAGAAAAATTCTAAGAGCAGGGTACTATTGGTTGACAATGGAATCTGACTGCTACAAGTACATGAGGAGGTGTCACAAGTGTCAGATATACTCCGACAAAATTCATGTACCGCCATCACATCTCAAAGTTCTTTCTTCCCCGTGGCCTTTTTCCATATGGGGAATCGACATGATTGGCTTGATCGAACCTAAGGCTTCAAACGGACATTGGTTCATCCTGGTAGCCATTGACTACTTTACCAAATGGGTCGAAGCAACGTCGTACGCTAATGTAACCCGACAAGTGGTGGTCCGATTTATCAAAAACAATATCATCTGCCGTTATGGTGTTCCAAGTGAGATCATTACTGATAATGGATCTAACTTGAACAACAAGATGATGAAGGAGTTGTGCGCTGAGTTCAAGATCGAACACCATAACTCATCTCCCTACCGACCCAAGATGAACAGAGCGGTAGAAGCGGCCAATAAAAACATCAGGAAGATCGTTCAAAAGATGGTTGTAACCTACAAAGACTGGCACGAGATGTTACCCTTTGCTCTTCACGGTTATCACACATCTATCCGCACTTCAACAGGGGCAACCCCTTTCTCTCTAGTATATGGCATGGAAGCAGTGCTCCCCATAGAAGTAGAGATCCCGTCAATCCGAGTATTGATGGAAGCTAAGCTCACCGAAGCTGAATGGTGTCAAAGTTGACACGACGAACTGAATCTGATCGAAGAGAAGCGAATCACGGCACTATGCCATGGTCAGTTGTATCAATAGAGAATGAAGAGGGCGTTTGACAAAAAGGTCCGACCTCGCGTCTTCAGGAAAGGAGACCTCGTGCTCAAGAAGATACAATCATTTCTCACTGACTCTCGGGGCAAATGGACCCCAGATTATGATGGCCCCTATGTGGTCACGAAAGCTTTCTCAAGCGGCGCCTTGAGACTTGCAACCATGGACGAAGAGGAATTTTCCTACCCCACGAATGTTGATGTAGTCAAGAAATACTTCGCCTAAACTAAAAAAAAAAAAAACGTCTCGGTGGATTGAAAACCCGAAAGGGCGGTCCAGGCAAAAGTTAGAGACAGAAAAAAAAAACATCCCGTTGGATTGGAAACATCATAGTACAATCCAGGCAAAAATTAGGGATAATGGCAAGTAACTATGTTCAATAGAGGCAAGTCTCTCAGCAGCAGCAGCTACACCATCCATCGGAGGAAAACTCCAATCAAGGTCATCTTCGACAGAAGCTCAGGATGCCCCGAATTCAAAGTTGGTAGAAGGATAGTGGTCGTTATGTTTCGACGTAGCCCTTTTCCCTGTAAATTACCATTTTCTAACTTTGTATATACTCTTTGGAATCACGCGTTTGGCTGATCTCCATCTTATCAATAAAATTTGAGCCCTTGTGCTGTTGTTTGTAATTCTTATTTGTTTTAGCTTTACAGAATGGCGTTTTAATATGATTAACGATCCTTGAAATAAAACAAAAATGAATTTACATGTTAAAACTTTCTCTACTTTAAAATAAAGACGACAATTTCTTTTGACTGTTGAACATCAAAAGAGCATCAACCCCTTCTCCAAAAGTAAGCGAACTTCAAAGTACAGAATCAAAGTACTCCTTCTAACCCAGTACGCCTGAATGAAGGGATCAACTGTGTCAGAGACCTTGTTTCGTCTGACACACCTCGGCCAAGTTCTTATCTCCTAAGCCCGATCAACGGTGCTCCCAACAGGGACTATCTCTCCTAAGCAAGGTAGAATTGCTACTTTTGGACCAACGGCACTTCTTCGCCCCGCGATGGCCGAGTACCCAGCCATGTTCATCCGTCAATTTGCATGTCGTGTCAGTTTTGTCAGAATAAACATACACACATCATGCATTATTGATTTGCATTCACATTTCATATTGCATCACTATCACTCTAGTCGGTCTTGTCCCCTAGTGATAGAAGTTCTCTCAATCGAGTCGTCAGTTCTTGCCTCGTCAGGAAACGCTGCGTCTGAACATTCTCTCTCCTCCAGTTTATTTCTGGATCAGAATTGGCCCTTGACCACTTTGATAACTTGAACCTCTGAAAGATCAGAGAACCTTCGACCGATGTCACTCTTCGCCATTGAAGATGATATCCTTGCTTTCCCGGATTAAAGAAAAATCCCCAGAGAAAGCCTCCTAAGCAGAGATTTGGCAGTACAGCTGCCATTCTCCGAAAAACCCACCGATGAAAAGGTCATCGGCACCTCAAAATTGGATCCCATCATATGGAATTTCTCCGGAAAGATCCCGAGAAAAGTATGATGTAAGCCCCCAAACGAAAACAGTCTCTCAAGAGACTCGCTTTCCCCAGTAGAATCGACAAATGGCATCTCCAACAGAGAAGTTTGTGCAACTCTACAACTCAGACAACTGGGTTCTCCAGCAAGTCTGACATCAAAAATTTTTCCGTCAAATGGCGTCTCCCCAGGAAAATTCGGCGAGAAGTTTGAAGGAAAATCGCTACTAATAGCGTCCCTTGTCAATTAAGTTTATTGACAAAAGAAACTAAGACCAGTTCCTCGGTAGGAAACTAGGATCGAGGGGAAGTTTACAAAAGAAACTAAGACCAGTTCCTTGGTAGGAAACCAGGATCGAGGGGAAGTTTATTTAAGCAACTGAGACCAGTTCCTTGGTAGGAAACCAGGAACGGGAGGGAGGTTGACAAAAGAAAAACTGAGACCAGTTCCTTGGCCAAAAACCAGGATCGAGGGGAAGTTTTCCTTTTCTAAGCATCATTGCTTAGCTAAAGAAGATGGATGCGATCCGCCTTTCATAACCACCATCAAAATTTAAGGTATTCCGATATTTAATCCTCTTGCACCCCGAATGCCCGAATACCTTCGTCATTCACACCATCGGGTCCAAGAAGATTAAATAGGGGCATCTGTCATACCCCAAATTTTGACCACTAAGATTTCCCATAATTGTGTCAATCATCATCACAATATGGAGGAACCATCATACCTCATCAGTCTCCCCAAAGATGGGTGAGCATCCACTACAATCAAAATCAGGGTTTCAAGCCCTCTCAGAGCCTTAGACAAAGGATCAATCAAGGAATGACATGATCTTCAACTTGTCTAACCTCTCAAACATCCATAATGGATCAAAAGGACTCCCACTTCAAGGATTAAGCACAAGGTTGCTCCCTTCTAGGTGGATCAAGTCTCAAGATCGCCAGTGTCACCAAATTAGGGTTTTGGTCGACCAGGGCCTCCAGATGGAAATTTTCATCTGGGCATGAGCCAATGATCCAAAACATAACCTAATATACTCCATGGAACCTCATGGACACAATCATCAAGTCAATTTTGCCTCAGGGGATGCATTCATCAAAAATCAGGAATTAGGGTTTCTTGACCTAATTCACCCCTAAGTTGACTTTTGGGATAAATCATGAGCCAAGACCTCAAGACATGATTTGAGGGTCTTTAATATACCATATTGATCCATTTACAACAATGGATTAATCCAAGAAGCTTGAGCAACAAGTTCCAATTTCATCTGCACCACAATTAGGGTTTCGCGAGGAAAGTCAACTGTAACTTTGACTTTTGACCAGGACATGCTCCCAAACCCTAAGACATGATTTAATATACCCTATGACACCCATGGAACATGTCCATCAAGTTTGATTTAGGTCAAGGACATGATTTCCTGAAGAATTGCACAGTTTGGAATTCATCTGATAAAAAGTCAACTGTGCACAAAAGTCAACTTTGACTTTTTGAGATTTTTCACCAAAATGGATTTTTAACCCTAAAATGATGTTAATGTATGATTTGAATCATCATTCATCAAGAAAAATCAAGAAAAGTTGGATAACTTGTAAAAGGGGTAACCATAAAAACTTAGAAAATTTTCTAAGTTAAAAATAAAGTGACAAGGGTACCAACTTTGGAGGATCATAACTCCTAAATCACAAAGCCATTTTTTTTCATCCAAATATGGATTTGTATCCCTCATTACCCTCTACAAAAACTTCAACTAGACCTAAGTCCAATTCATTAAGGATTTGGAGTTATAGAGTGATTAAAATGGCTGAAAAGTGAAAATGTCACTTTTTCCAACACTTAGTGAAATTTTCACTAAGTCAGAATCTGCCTTCACTTTTTGCCAAATGTAGGGGGATTTTTCACTTGGATTCAAAAGAGATCAAAACCAAACATGTTCAAACAGTTGTTGTATCATGAAGGGCTTTCCAAAATGGTCAAGAACATTACCAAATTCAACTTACACCATGAGATATGACATTGGCAAGTTGCCTTGCTGAAATCTGTCAAAGGCAAGGCAGAATTTGCAACTTTGCTCGATTTACCAAAATCAGCCAAATTCAAATGCTCCTATCCACTTGGACACATCTGAGGATTGAATCTAAAGGGGACAATCACTGAGCCAAGCCTCCAAAGTCCATGGAACAAGAAATAGCATGTTGAACTTAGAATGGCCAAAATAGGGACAAGACTCCAAATTTGGATTTAAGCATTCAATGGAAGCATCAAGGTGGCATGGACTGAGCCATTCTCATCTGAAATTAGTCAAGACTTATCCAAGACCAAGGGAACCAAAGCTCTGTGCCCTAACCTCTAGTCAATGGCTAGAGGAGACTTGGATTTTCATTTGCCAACATTGGCCAAACCTACTTACCAGTTGCCATTCACTATTCCTTGCAAAACAAACTTTCTCTACTATAAATAGAGCTCAATTGTGATCAGTTTGAGTACACCAAAGCCATCTAACAGATGCTTTCCTCAAAATCTCTTTCTCTTGGCAAAAATGCCTTTCTTAGCAAGGTAGCTATCGGGTTTTGAGTTTGAGAGCTTTTCTAATCAAACCAATCACACACACACCTCACATACATCATATAGAAGTGATCCAAACACTCACATAACATCTGGAACACCAAAATCACAAAATCACCAGCTGGTTGCTCAAACTTTCAATCAAGTTGCAGCTGAGGTACCACAAATCGTTCCAGCCATTTTCAATCAAGTCCAAGCATTCAAACACACTCCATAGGGTGTAAGGAAGCTGTTCAGATCATCACCACTCATCTGTAACACCTCCAAATCAAAAATCACATTGCACTTGCTGTCACGGCCTAGGGGTAAGCATAAACTTGGTCATCTCTCAATCTATGCATATTTCCTCGCACAATAATTTTGCCATATGTTCATAATCATGCATGGAATGTTTTCCCTCAATTAATTGCATTGTTTGAATCGTGTATCAAAAATCCTAGCCTTCATGCAGAAATTAGGGTTCTTGAGGTTTCTTCGTGATTTCATGTTTTATGTTTAATTTAAATGAAATTAATGGACATAGACATGATCGTGAGGTGGAGACGAGCATAATGATATGTGGATTGCATGTTATAATCAAGTATTCAGGGAGATTGGATAGAAAATGCAAATCAGCCAAACCCAGAACACGCGCGTGTTCTTCAGCTGTTCTTGGCGCCTTTTTTGAATTTTCAAATATTTGAATTTTGTGATTTTTGTTTAATTGATTCAAAAATTAATTTCTCTCTGAGTTTTAATGATTTTGAGTTGATTCTTTTTTTAATAATTCACAAAAATGTTAAAATATTTTATTTTCCCAAAAAATCCCAAAAATATTATTTATTTCATATAATTGATATTTTTGCAAAGAATTAATATTTTAATTGTTTTTGACATTTTAAATATTTTTTCCACATTGATTTTGCAACTTTTAATGCTTTCTAATTATTTTGTAGGTCAATACTTAATTTTTGAAGCATTAATCCAAGATCACGATTTGTTTTTCACATGTTAAACAATTTTGATCATTTTAATTGAATTTTTATTCAATTAAATACATTTTTGAAAACAAATTATGGTTTTTGGATTAATTCAACCCTCATAAATCATTTTCAAAACACTTTGGGCCTCTAATAGAGTGTAAGACCCAATCCTTTTTTGACCAAATCATTTTTGGGCCTCAGTATTGTATAAGTCCCGATACCGTCAAAAACAAACGGCGCGATCGTCGCCTTTTAAAAATAACTTTGGGCCTCTCCTTGAGCTATAAGACCCATTCAAAACTATTGGGCCTCTAATAGAGTGTAAGACCCAACCCCCTTTTAACCAAACATTTTTGGGCCTCACTTATTGTATAAGTCCCTATGCGTTAAAAGAAAACCTCGGCGCGATCGCTATTTTTAACGAAAAAATCAATTGGGCCTACCCTTGTGTTATAAGCCCCAATCTTTTTCTTTAAACCATTTGGGCCTCTTGAAAGAGTGTAAGACCCATCCCTTTATACAGAAAAACATTTTGGGCCTAAGTCCCTCTGTACAAATTCAAACAGTGCGCTCACTGATAAAACCCTGGGCCTCTCCTTGAGCTGTAAGCCCCAAAATCTTTCTTTTTCAAAGCACTTTCTCCTTTGATTTTGAATATACTATTGTTTTCAATCTATTTTTGTTGAACAACTAACCAAACAGCATGGAAGCTCTACAACCGAGTAAGTGGTTATTGCTTTCATTTACCGCTTTCATATACATATAACTGTATTGTGGGGCTGTTTCACTGTAAGTCTTCTTTCATAAACTCATATCAACTGTGTAATAATAGTATAGATATTTCAAGTTTCCCCGGCAACTACGTCTAGAACTAGGTGACGCCGTTTCGTTTAGTTCGTAGAAATAGACAGCTAGATCCCCAATAGGAGCACCAGATACAGTCTTCTCTTTGGCTGTCCTCATTAGGAATTTTCAAGAAACTCAATTCCCAGAGATGAATGTATTCTCCGTGAATGGCATCTTTGAGTTTCTTCCAAATTCTCGAACTTTCATGACTTAATCTATTCCTTGTGAATAGCTTGCCTTGAATTTCTCAGGGTTTGGGGACCCACGGGCTTTTTAAAAGCATCGGCCTCCTCTTGGGCATCGTACAAGGACCCACAAGCTTCCTAAAAGCAACCCCGCCTCCTCTTGGGCTTAGTACAAGGACCCTACGGCTTCTTAGAAGTATTCACAGCCTCCTCTTAGGCTTCGTATAATGATCTCTTCCTCCGGGAATGATAGCCTTCTCTTTGGCTTAGTACAAGGACCGATCAGCTTCTTAAAAGTTTCCAGCCTCCTCTTGGGCTTCGTACAAATTGTCCCGACGACCTCCTAGAGGTATAGGAACAAAACTTAGTCATCTTCATAGAACAGTCCTTTCATAGAGTCTACTATTGTTTCTCAAAGCACAGTACAAATGATGACACTCTAGACTTGGACAGTCTAATCTCCTTTAGTCTCAAAGACATTCTCAAGTGACCCCTTCGTTAAATAGGAAGGAAACCCGCAGACTCAGACAGTCTCAATACCCTTTGGATTTCCCGCTTCCTTAAAGAACAGGAATAACCCGGATCCTCAAATCAAATCCTTGAGTACATGTTGCTCATATAAGAACTGATTTTATCTTTAAAATCAGTATACTGGACCTGTCACTTAAATGAAACAGTTACCTTAGCCTCCTATTGGGCTTTATACAATGATTCTCCCCAATGGAGTCAAACAACGTTTAGCCTCTCTCTCGGGCTTTGTACGAGACACATAAGGGACTCCCTCGTTGAGTCAATCACCCTTTCACCTCCATCTCGGGCTTTATTCGAGATACAAAAGGGTTCTTACTGAGCCAAACGAATTTTCGCCTCCATCTCGGGCTTCATACGAGATACCAAAAGATTCCCTCGTCGAGTCAAAACTTTTTAGCCTCTCTCTCGGGCTTTGTACGAGACACATAATAGCCTCCTCTTAGGCTTTATATAAGAAAACCACTGGTTGATCCAATTAACCTTTTAGCATCAAAACTGTGCCTCGTTCACAGTGCACAAACATCAACAACTCCTTCCCCTTCCATCTAATCGTTGTAAGCGGCAAGCCTCTGGATTATCTATATCCATGCCACTGTCCTTCTTTTAGCATGAGAAATTCCTAAGGAAAGATAGCATTACTCTACACTGAGTTAAAGTCTTCTCCTTCAGGTTAAAACCCCCTATAAAGGAAATTATGGCATTGCTAGGATTCACAAATCCCGGTTAAAGTAATTCTCCTTTATAAACATTTGTCATAGACAATCCCCTCTTTAGAGATGACAAATTCTCTCTAAAGTAAACCCCTTTAGCTTCACATCTTGGGCTTTAAACAAGATACAAATCACCTTTCGCTTCACGTCTTGGGCTTTGAACAAGACACCAAAAACACCCATTTCCTCCCATAGAATAGGAGGAACTACGAACGCTCTGATTTCCCTGTTTCGGTAAACGGGAATACGTAGGCATAAGATCGAAAGAAAAGATCTTAGCGAGCACAATCAACAAAAAACCCAAATCCCATATCTCCATCAATCAAAAGCAGTAATTCAAAAGCATCAGTCTTAACATCCTAATCCTTGTTCCCCGCCAGAAACCTTTTGTCTAGAAAAAAAGAAAGAAAACCGTATTGGCGAAAATACAAATAACCAGTACAAAGGCCCCCCACATTGATAGCATTCGTAACCTAACAAACCGCTGTTTAAACTCAGTATGCAAGCAGGGTTAATTGGAGACATCTATTTCCCTTCCTTATTCAGCTCACAATAGGATAAAAAATGAATCGACCTGTAGTTTAAGCTCAAACCGCAGAGAGCGACCAACGCTTAAGAACCGCGTCCAAAATCGCTCGCTACACCCGTTGCTCCTATGGAATGGGCAGTACTTGGACTTGTCGACTTTTGGCTTGGGAGGTGCCAGCTTGGGAAAGCAGACCCGACCCCTTTTGAATTCCTAGTTTATACAATCAGCCAGAATGCGCTCGCGGGGAGCATTGAGTAGCGTGTACTCGGTGAAACGGCCTGCTGGCCCCCTGTCTTCACGAAAGTCGCGGGGCTTATCGTCTTTTCTTTTCTCCCCGCCTCGTCGGGGGGCTAATGAGTCTTCATGCTTGGAGACTTTGGCACTCTCTTGGTTTTGCGAGTCGCGGGCGTTGTTGGTGGCCTCTTTCTCCTTGTACTGGATATAGGCCTGGGCTTTGAGGAGAAGGTCGTCCAACGTGCAGGGCGTTTCGATGCCAACCACTTTGGCTAAATCGTTGTGGGGTCGCAGCACTCGCACAATTAGGTATCTCTTTTTGCACTCTATAATGGATACCTGGACAACCTCTTGATTGAATCCCTCTATGTAGTCTTGGAGAGATTCGTCCTTCCCTTGAATAATGGCCTCGAGTGACGCCTCCGACGTCGGGTGTCGTTGTGAGGCGGTGAAATGCCTGGTGAACTGTGTCTTCAGCTCTTTCTAGGAGGTGATGGATTCAAGGCCGAGGCTCTTGTACCACGCCATCACACCTTTCCTCAGGGTCGTAGGGAAGAGTTGGCACTTTATGGCTTCCCTGACATTGCGGTAGTTGAGCATAGCATCAATCTTCTCGATGTGGTCGTCAGGGTCGGTCGTGCCATCGTAGGTCACCAGACTCGGTGGTTTCTACATCCCGACAGGCAAGGAAGTCTCCATGATGGCTCAGGACAATGGACCGCGAGGGTCGTCTTTGTCATTTCGGACTGGTGATTGCGATGGGGAGGAGTCGTACTGAGGGCTCCTTCCGCGGTGCAACGAGTTCCTTGGTCGACTCTTCAGTTTCTCTGTCTGCCCGCCGACTTTGCTTCTCTTGGGAGCCGGGGAATGTCACTCTTTCTGGGGAGGAGTGCTATCGCCCTTCTAGGTAACCGCAGGCTGAGGCCTTTCTAGTCGTGAGCGACATTCAAGTTGTCGCGGGGAGAGGCTCTGAGACTCATCTTGTTGGAATCTCTATGGGGGAGAGGGAGGACAGGTCTCTCATCGTCGCGGGGACGGGCTACGAGAAACCAAGCGCTGTAACACCCTTCTACCCCAAAGAACATTCACGATAAATATAAACAATTATATCAGAGTACATCACTACAAGGGCGCCACATTTCGTCATAAAACGTCAAAATAACAACCTGATCCATAACACGGGTTATGTCATCATAAATTCAATCAATGCTACGCAGCGGAAAAATACAAATTTTCAACATAATTTATCACTCAAAAGTCTTAAAACAGGAAACTCATAGTGCGAAATTTCGTATTAGTGCGAAATTTCCCCCATACACGTATGACCAGACACACACCAAAAACCCAGATTTCGTATTAGTGCGAAATTTCCCCCATTGCAGCACCTTCCAACTTCTAAATCAGATCCAAAACTACCTTCGATTCATTACAAATTCAAGGTTCTAATTCTACTTCATTGTTTTCATCAATTTTCTTCCATTAGAACCTAATTGCGTTAACCCCAAACCCACAATTTCAGACTTGGTTTAATGTTCATCACAGCAACATCATACACTCATACGAATTTCACAACAATAACAACATTCAACACAAAATTCATGGCATACATCACATTCATACAAAATTCACAATGATCATCATACAATTTCGTCATATTTTCATCAATTGACACATAACCGATAAAACCTACATCTACCTTAAACCCCATATCAAATATAACACCCGAATTACCCCCATACCTTTAATTTCTTAGAAATCGACTTCTTCTTAGCGTTCTCCAGATGATTCCCTCGGTTCTTTGTGTCCTAGCTCTCTTTCCTCAGTTCTCTCAACTTTTCACGATCGTACCAAGTAAACTTCCCTAATCCCTCTTTTTTTTTCCTTTTGTCCTTCTTACCCCCTTGGACCCCTATTATGATTTTCCTATCTTACCCTCACTTATTCCCTTACAAAAGACCACCTTGCCCTTAGTGTCTCACTCCCTTTTTATTTTAAATAATAATAATCTAAATAATATTATTCACATTATTCTATTATTATTACTACTAAAATAATTCCAATTAATCTCTTAATCTCTAAAATGCTCTCATTATTTCCTTAGCTCAATAATATCCCACAACACAATACAACTACACCATGCGTCACAATATTTCATCAAAACTCACCGAAAATCAAGAATAATTATAATAAATCAATTAAATAAATATTATAATTATTTTGGGGTGTTACAACTCTCCCCCACTTAAAGAATTTTCGTCCCCGTAAATTACCTGAAAGAAACAGAGTCGGATACGACCCTTTCATCTGATCTTCACGCTCCCAAGTCCAAGTCTCACCAGCTGGTCCACCCCGTAACACCTTCACCAAAGCTATGTGTTTACCCCGCAGTTATTTCATTCCTCGTCCATTAATCCGTACAGGTAATGCTCCAATAGTCAGGTTATCTCTCACCTGTACATCATCCATTTGGATCACATGCGACAGATCTGGAATGTACTTCCTCAACTGAGATACATGAAACACATCATGTAAATTCGCAAGCGACAGTGGTAAAGCAATCCGATAAGCCACTTCTCATATCCTATGCAAAATCTGATACAGACCAATAAAACGGGGAGTGGGCTTCCTAGACTTCAAAGCTCGACCCACACCAGTCACCAGCGTAACTCTCAAAAATACGTTATCTCCCTCTTGGAATTCAAGTGGTGTCCTTATCTTATCGTGATAACTCTTCTGGCGACTCTCCGAAGCTCTCATCCTTTCTTGGATCATCTTAATCTTTTCATTCGTCTCCTGCACAATCTCAGGTCCAAGTATAGTACTCTCGCCTGACTCATACCAACACAATGGAGTCCTACACCTCCTACTGTACAATGCTTCATTCAGTGTCATCCCAATACCAACATGAAAACTGTTGTTATACTTGAACTCAATCAACGGCAAGTGGCTATCCCAAGATCCTCCTTGGTCAAACACATAAGCCCTCTGTAGCGTACGATTTTTGTCGGTGACGCGACCACCTTATCGCAAAATTGGGCTTTCCTTACCTCCGTGGAAGGAACTGTGAGCAATCTTTTAAGTTTTGTATGATAGCAAATTGTGTGATAAATGCATAAATAAATGCCTATGTGTTTGATGTGCATGTTATAAGATTAGTATGCATGTTTAGTTGGTACATATATGTGATTTTATACCTATACTATGTTTTAAAGACAATACAATTGATACATATCTTTATTGAAATCATAAAAACAATTTTCCTTATGTATGTATCGATTCATATCTGTCTTGCATCGACACATTCCTCTGTTAAAATCACATAAACGATTTTGCTTCAGTATGGATCGATTCATGCTTCTTTGTTGTTAAGCCATGTATCGATTCATACGAATTTTGCACCGGTACATGCTTCTTTGATGTTTCTGAAAATTATGCTATGTATCGATTCATTCGTATTATGTATCGATGCATGATTGAATTTACTTTCTGAAATTAAACAAAGTTACAGTATGCATCGATGCATATATCTGTGTGTCGACTCATGTATGTTATATAACTACCATGTATCGACTCATACGAGTTTCGAATCGATACATAAAGCTGTTTTTTTTTAACCGTTTCTATTTCACATATAAGAAGGTTATGACCGTTCAGTTTGAAGCAAGTGAATTCGTTAGAGTGAAAATTGTGTAATCACAGGAAAAGCAAGTTTGGTGTGCATCAATTTTGGGAGCAGTTTTAGAGACCTGAAAGATACTTTATCTTCATCATCTTCTCAATCACTTTAATTCAAGAACATCAACACATAATCATTCTTGTTCTTCAGATTAAAGGATCATCGAGATAACGTTCAGTGGAACGATCAAGGATCCAGCTGAGTTGAAGATTCAAAGGGGGTTTCAAGGAAAAACCATCTGGTTTGTCCTTCAAGAACGGGTGTGTTCTTGAGGGTTTGTTAGTCACGTTTGCAGAACATATTCAGCCGCATCGTAGGGTTTGGAATTTTGGTAATTTCGCAAACAGGCCGTGGAACTGGTGAATTGTTTGCAATTCTTGCAGGGGAAATTCTTGATTAAGCTCAGATCAAGTGAAGGTTCATACAAGAGGAAGATCTTGGGGTTTAGATTTCTGGCTTTGTATTGTAACCTTGTAAACAAAGAATTCAGCATTATTGATATAACAGGTCTCAATTTCAGTTTGAAATTGAGAGGGAGACGTACCCACACGCGAGGACGAAAGTGGGGAACTTCCTTACCAAATCTCTGCGTATCGTATTCTGTCTTTATCTCTCTTTACGTTTTCAACAATTTTGTGATTCATTTGGTGTATTGTGTCTTAACGTTTCATGATACAATAGTGGTAAGAAAACTTTTATCAAATCACCATTATTGTTAATCATTGAACACATACACGCCAAGTGTTTGACAAAATTGTCAGCTGAGTTTTTGTTCATTGGAAATAGTATTTGTATGATAAGTGCATTTGATTCGATCCTAATCTGGTGTTAATAAATCTTTGTCATCCTAATATAAATCCAGCATTAATTCATGTGTCCGGTTTTCTAGTAGCTGGTCCAGAATAGACGGAAGTCGATTCGGGATCGTATTTTTCTGCTAACTTTCAAAAACTCTGATAAGTATTTTTAAATCCTTGAGTTTCAAGGAGGTGATCTATTCACCCCCCTCTCGATCACTAGCCACACCGTCTAACAAGTGGTATCAGAGCGCCGGTTCGCTGGTGCTTTGTGGCTGCTTGTAACGATATGGATTCTGAACCAAGGGGGGCGTATAATAGAGCGCCTGTTTTCAACGGTGAAAATTATGGCTACTGGAAAGACTGCATGCGAGTTCACATAAATTCTGTTGATAGGAATGTGTGGGCTGCCATTCAAAATGGTCCTTTTCAAATTACTATGAGAAATGAGGCTGGCGCCATAGTTCCTAAACCAGAAGATGATTACGATGAGAAAGATGAGAAAAAGTGGTCGAGTGATTGGAGAGCTCGAAATATGCTAATTTCAGCACTTGGTGCTGATGAGTATTATCGGGTATCCCATTGCTCGACAGCTAAAGAAATGTGGGATGCTTTAGAAATTGCCCATAAGGGTACTACTGAAGTAAAACAGTCCCGTATTAACACACTTAATCAAGAGTTCGAGCTCTTTCGCATGAAACAAGGAGAATCTATCTCTGACATGCAAAAGAGATTCGTTCATCTCATCAATCGTTTGAATGCACTTGGAAAATCTGTTTCCAATGAAATAGCCACTAATAAAATTCTGAGATGTCTTAGCAGGGAATGGCAACCTAAAGTAATAGCTATTAAGGAAGCCAACGATCTCACGATGCTTACGATTACAACTTTATTTGGCAAGCTGGAAGAACATCAGCAAGAACTGGAAAGTCTTGAAATATTTGAGAACAAGAGTAAAAAGGAAAAGAATAAAAACAAAGAGAGTGAGAAGAAGCCAATAGCTCTTGTGGCCTCTAGCTCAAAGTCCTCACAAAAAGAGCAAAGTGACAATGATTCAAGTAGTGACGAAGATTCGGGTGATGAGGAAATGAGACTTTTTGTTAGGAGATATAATAGATTCATTCGAAAGAATGGAATCAAGCATTCCGACAAAAATCTCATTAAGTTTCAAAGACAATCTATAGAGTCAAAACAGGAAGAGAATAAGAAGCATAGAGTAAAAGGATCTTGTTTTAATTGTGGTAAATCTGGACATTATAAGACAGAATGTCCTATGAAGAAAAAGGATAAAGGAAAAGCTCCACCAAAAAGGTTCAATAAACAAAGAAGAGCTTATATTGCATGGGAAAGTGATAGTGATTCATCAAGCTCACAAAGTTCAAATGATAGTGATGAGACAGCAAATCTGTGTCTTATGGCTCACACCAAAAATCAGTCCCACCACAAGAAGAAAATCAACGATAAGAAAGTAAGACAAGCCTACTATAGTAATTTTTCTTCTATGTCTTTTTTTGAACTGAAAATAGCTTTTGAAAAACTGCATAACGAAGCTGTAGATGCTTTTAAAAGATTATCTTCCGATAAACAAATTTTTTCATTCTTGGAAGGTAAAGTATACAAAGCTGAAAAAGATTTAGAAAGTTTGAAAGCTAGTATTGCAGAAAATTCAAAAGATATTAATATTAACGGATGTAGTAAAGTTAGGTATTGTGAAGCTTGTCATATTTGGCAACAAGAGGTTAAAACTCTTAAAGTCAAAATGGAAAAAGCTTTACAACCCATGGTTACTTATGCCGTTGATTCTAGGTTGTTTAAGAAGTCATTAAATCCACCATATGCAAAATACTCTTTTATTCCAAAGGATTTAATGAACAAAAATAAACAAATACATCATCATGGCTTATGTCATTATTGTTGTCGTGCTGGTCATACCATTGAAAAATGCAAGTTTAGGAGATTTCTTGTTCCTAAAGGCATTTATCAATGGAAGCCTAAAGGCAACCATGTTACCACTTACCCACATGGACCCAATGAAAATTGGGTACCTATTTCTCTCTTTTGATATTGTAGGATGAGTGTATTGCATCCGTAGATAGAAGATGGTTTCTAGACAGTGGGTGCTCAAGGCACATGACGGGTGACATATCGCTTTTTATAGACTTCAAAGCAAAGAAGAAGGGATATGTTACTTATGGAGACAACAACAAAGGAGCTATACTTGGCAAAGGTAGTGTAGGTAATCCCTCTACCACTACTATTTCTGATGTCCATCTAGTAGAGGGACTTAAACACAATTTGTTAAGTATTAGTCAATTGTGCGACAAGGGTTACAAGGTTTCTTTCACAAAAACTTGCTGCATAATTGAACATACTGAACAGAATATTGTGTTTAAGGGAGTAAGAGTAAACAATATCTATATGCTTGATCTTTTTGATGTATATTTAACAAGCACTAAGTGTCTAGTTGCCTTGAATGATGATTCTTGGCTTTGGCACAGACGTTTAGCGCATGTTAATTTCGATTTGCTTAATAAGGTTGTATCTAAGGATCTAGTAGTCGGTCTTCCAAAAATAAAATTTTCAAAAGACCACCTATGTGACGCGTGCCAAATGGGAAAACAAAGAAGGATCTCTTTTAAATCCAAAAATGTAATTTCAACTTCACGACCCCTTGAGCTTCTCCATATGGATCTCTTTGGACCTTCTAGGACAAAGAGTCTAGGTGGAAATTATTATGGTTTCGTAATCGTTGATGACTATTCTAGATTTACTTGGACTATATTCCTTCATAGCAAAGATGAAACTTTTTCCGCTTTTAAGAGTTTTGCAAAACTGTCCCAAAATAAAATGAATTCTAAAATAGTTACAATTTGAAGCGATCATGGAGGTGAATTTCAAAACTATCTCTTTGATAAGTACTGTGATAAGAATGGTATTGAGCATAACTTTTCAGCTCCTCGAACTCCACAACAGAATGGCGTTGTGGAGCGCAAAAATCGTGTTTTAGAGGAGTTGGCAAGAACAATGCTAAATGAGGATGGATTACCAAAATATTTTTAGGCTGATGCAATTAGCACAGCCTGTTATGTTTTAAACAGGATTTTAATTCGTCCTATTTTAAATAAAACCCCTTATGAGCTTTTAAAAGGAAGAAAACCAAACTTGTCACATCTTCACGTATTCGGTTGTAAGTGTTTTGTTTTGAATAATGGTAAAGAAAAACTCGGAAAGTTTTATGCAAAAGCGGATGAAGGTATCTTTCTTGGATACTCATAATCAAGTAAAGCATATAGAGTGTATAATAAGCGTTTACTTTCTGTTGAAGAATCTGTCAATGTTTCTTTTGATGAGTCTTATCCGAAAAGTGTCGGAAAAGGTATTTCTTTTGATGACGCAGGTGTATCTACAGAAGACATACTCAAAGAAGTTGTTTCGGAAATTGATCAGTCCAAAACAGAAGACAATGAGGAGGAGGAAGATACTAGTCATGTAAAAGATAAGGAAGAAGGGCAAGCTGAAGTGAATGACCTTCCACCAGCTTGGAGATCTTCAAAAGACCATCATATTGACAACATTTTGGGAGACATTTCAAAGGGAGTAATGACTCATTCTAGGATAAGTAATTTCTGTTCTCACTTCCCTTTTGTTTCACAAGTAGAACCTAAAAATGCCAAAGAGGCCTTGATTGATGAATTTTGGCTAATGGCCATGCAAGAAGAGCTTAATCAATTTGAAAGAAATGACGTTTGGGAACTTGTTCCTCGTCCGCGAGATCATCATATCATAGGTACTAAATGGGTTTTTAGAAATAAGCTTGATGAAAACGGAGTGATAACTAGGAACAAAGCACGTTTAGTGGCACAAGGGTATAACCAAGAGGAGGGCATAGATTATGAGGAAACTTATGCTCCAGTTGCTCGCCTTGAAGCTATACGTCTCTTGCTTGCTTATGCGTGTTCTAAGAATTTTAAGCTTTACCAAATGGACGTAAAGAGTGTGTTTCTAAACGGTGTCCTCAATGAAGAGGTATACGTCTCACAACCTCCTGGTTTTGAGAATGCTGAATATCCAGATTATGTTTACAAATTAAAACGAGCTTTGTACGGTCTTAAGCAAGCCCCTCGGGTTTGGTATGAAAGACCTAGCAAATTTCTACTTGATCATGGATATTCAAGAGGTAAAGTGGATACCACTCTCTTCATTAAACACAAGGGAAAACACATTCTTTTAGTTCAAGTTTATGTAGACGATATAATTTTTGGTTCAACTAACATACACTTGGTCGAAGAGTTTTCCAATGTTATGCAGGGTGAATTTGAAATGAGTCTTATGGGGGAGCTAAATTACTTCCTCGCTCTCCAAATAAAGCAGCTTGATGAGGGTACAGCTGTGTGTCAAACAAAATACTGCAGAGAGCTGCTCAAGCGGTTTGGAATGAACGATTCAAAATCAATCGACACCCCTATGCCTACCAACGGGAATCTAGATAAAGATGAACACGGTAAGAGTGTAGATGTCAAAAAGTATAGAGGTATGATTGGGTCTCTCTTGTATCTTACTGCATTTAGACCTGACATCATGTTTAGTGTTTGTATGTGTGCACGATATCAATCAAATCCTAAGGAATCACACTTGAAAGTTGTTAAGCGTATATTTAGATATCTTCATGGAACATCTAAATATGGGCTCTAGTATTCCAAAGGAAGCGATTGTAGCTTAGTAGGTTACTCCGATTCTGATTTTGCTGGCTGCAAATCAGATAGGAAAAGCACTAGTGGTACATGTCACTTATTTTCAAACTCTTTGGTAAGTTGGCATAGCAAAAAGCAGGTGTCTGTCGCATGGTCAACTGCTGAGGCTGAGTACGTTGCAGCCGGTAGTTGTTGCGCTCAGATTTTGTGGCTAAAGCAACAACTACAAGATTTCGATATTCAACTCAAACGTATTCCAATAAAATGTGATAACACAAGTGCTATAAATCTAACTAAGAATCCTGTTTTACACTCACGCACTAAACACATAGAGATTAGGCATCACTTTCTTCGCGATCATGTTGAAAAAGAGGACGTTTTATTTGAGCATGTTGATACTAAAAACCAACTTGCTGACATTTTTACTAAACCATTAGCAACGGAACCGTTCTTCAACATTCGTCGTGAATTAGGGATTTTAGATCTCTCTTCATTGATGTCTTAAGCATGTTGGTTCTTATTTATATATGTCTCACTTTGTTTGTTGAGATTTGTTTTTAGACCTCATTCATACTTCATAAGGTTACATCAACAGAGGTAATATCATTCCTTTCTATATCTCTTTGGAACTATGTGATTAGTGTATGTTAGAACAAATTCTTTAAGATCGTTTATATGTATTCCTTTGCATATGTTGTTTGAACATTAATGTTTGATTTGTGAATTATACTTGGGCATAATTATCATGAAATAATTCATATTGCATTGACTTAGAGCTGCTAACAGGTTTCTATACTCAACTGGTATTCAAAAATTAGTTAAAACTTAGTTTAGCATCAGTATGTATCGATGCAACAAGTGCATGTGTCGATACATTCTAGTTTCCGGTCGATGTATTCCTGCTATGAGTCGATTCATGTTTTTTTTCATTTTTCAAACTTGTTTCAGTATGTGTCGATGCATCCGTGTTTTGTGTCGACACATAGGACATTTTAAAAACAATTAATTCGTGAAATGAATCGATTCATAACCCCTTGTATCGATGCATACTGATTGTTTTACAATAAATGCATTTTAATTCAGTTTTGGATCGACACATCAGCCAAATTTATAGGTTTCATTCATTCACTCTAGACTCTTTCTTCCTCTCATACCCAAGCGGTTAACCCTAATTTCTTCAAACATCTTCATCTCCTAAACCCTAATTCACCTCCTATCCTTCATTCATCTTAACTCTTCTTCAATTCATCACCATGCCTCCAAGAACCATTCCTGCTAGACAAAGAGGAAGAGAAAAAGTAAAGGAACCTATTGGTACTTCTCATCAGTCTCCACCACCCCCAGAAATCACTCCTAGTGCGCTAACTCTCCTTCATCCTGCCATTGCTGATGAGTTTGAGGCCTCTTTCAAGACAAGGTTAGTTATGAAACCACATGTTTTTAATAAAACTGATGCTTTCGCTCTGCATCTCAACGATATTGTTGATCTGTTGAATGTGCAAAAGCTTGGTACATTTTTTAGCATAAATGATGATTATCACGAGGACTTTATTCGCACCTTTTATGCTGGTCTACAATCTGGTAGAGGTTATATGTTCAAATGTTCTATTGGGACCAGAACTTATACTTTTGAAGCTGCTGATTGGGACAAAGTGTTTCAAATTCCTTTTGGGTTGCCTGGAATGAAGAACTGGCATGACCAGAGTTTTGATACTGACTTTAAAATAAAGGAATATGTTGCATCCATTTCAAAATTGGATAGACCTCTGGGTGAGGATGAACCACTCACATCTGGTATGATTACAAGCATACCTAGAATCCTTCACTGGATTGTCTCGCACATTTTGCGTCCAAGATCCGGTGGTCATTCTAGGTTGGATAGACCAGATATTCATCTTGTGTAGCTTCTTCAAAATAAGGTTTCATTGAATTGGCCAAACTACTTTGTGAAACGCATATTTCTTATGCATAACAGTTCAAAGAATATTACACTTGGATATGCTGCTCAGATTATGAGAATCATAAAATACTGGAATATAGCCATACCTTTAGTACCTCTTATATCTCCCTCTTCTGCTCAAGAGTTCAACACTGCAACTTTATCTCATATGGGATACCGGTGGGATAAGGAGCGTAAATGTTTTTATTTTTTGGAAAGAGGATCCAAAACAAGGTTGTATAATTTTGATGTGCCTTCTGAACAAGTTTTTATGACTGAAGAACAAATGGATGAAGAAATGAATGATGTCAACGAAGAGAATCAGCCTGAAGCAAATGCTAATGCTGGTTGGGGTGATTGGGTGCCACAAAGGTGGTCTCCAACAAATTATGAACCAGGTCCAACTGTTCCTCCATTCTCTGGTGCTGCTTCTTCTTCAACAACTCCTGCGTATTTGACTCAAATGTTTCAGCAAATAGAGCTTGCTAATCAAGCCCGTCATGAACAGGAGCTTGCTTGGCATAATTAACAAAATGAGTGGCATAAAGAGCATCGTGAGTGGCATGATGAGCACACACGGATGTATCATAATCAGCATTCTTGGCACACAGACTTGGTTAAATGGCATCAAGTTTTTTACAATGAAATGTCTGGTTTTATGGACGATTGCCGTGACAATCCTGGTATCATGGACAGGTTCAGAAGCGTTGAAGTTCAGAACCGGTTTAGGCAATATAGTTTCATGGGCCATAATCCTGATGAGATGCCTCCTCCGCCGCCTCCACAAAGTTTCAGAGATCCTGATAGAGCTGATGAGGAGTCCTGTGGAGGCCATAACCCCTTTTAAGCCATCATCATGTCATTTCATTGCATTCCATTTCATAATCATGTTGCTTAAGTTTCTTTGTTATATTGTTCAAACTTTGTATGTTTTGGTATTGCTTATGTAATTCTAAGTACTTTCTTAACAGTTCAATGCTTATTTCTTTTATTTCTGTTTACTTGTGATATTTTTTCCCTTTCCTTGTCATTCTTTGTGAGTGATTGTTTTATGTTAAGCTTCTTTCTTTGTGATTGTTAGCTTCAATGTCAATTTTGCTGTTTATTGCTACATCATTCTAGCTTTGTGACTCTTTAAACAGATTGTTACATCATTCTTTCTTTTTGATGTTGACAAAGGGGGAGAAGAAAGAAAACAAGATGTTGACAGCCATGCACAAACTCAGGGGGAGTGTTCTATCACACATCTTGCAAATTTGCCATCATAAAAAAGGGGGAGTTTGTGAGCAATCTTTTAAGTTTTGTATGATAGCAAATTGTGTGATAAATGCATAAATAAACGCCTATGTGTTTGATGTGCATGTTATAAGATTAGTATGCATGTTTAGTTGGTACATATATGTGATTTTATACCTATACTATGTTTTAAAGACAATACAATTGATACATATCTTTATTGAAATCATAAAAACAATTTTCCTTATGTATGTATAGATTCATGTCTATCTTGCATCGACACATTCCTCTGTTAAAATCACATAAACGAGTTTGCTTCAGTATGGATCGATTCATGCTTCTTTGTTGTTAAGCCATGTATCGATTCATACGAATTTTGCACCGATACATGCTTCTTTGATGTTTCTGAAAATTATGCTATGTATCGATTCATTCGTATTATGTATCGATGCATGATTGAATTTACTTTCTGAAATTAAACAAAGTTACAGTATGCATCGATGCATATATCTGTGTGTCGACTCATGTATGTTATATAACTACCATGTATCGACTCATACGAGTTTCGAATCGATACATAAAGCTGTTTTTTTTAACCGTTTCTGTTTCACATATAAGAAGGTTATGACAGTTCAGTTTGAAGCAAGTGAATTTGTTAGAGTGAAAATTGTGTAATCACAACAAAAGCAAGTTTGGTGTGCATCAATTTTAGGAGCAGTTTTAGAGACCTGAAAGATACTTTATCTTCATCATCTTCTCAATCACTTTAATTCAAGAACATCAACACATAATCATTCTTGTTCTTCGGATTAAAGGATCATCGAGATAACCTTCAGTGGAACGATCAAGGATCCAGCTGAGTTGAAGATTCAAAGGGGGTCTCGAGGAAAAACCATCTGGTTTGTCCTTCAAGAACGGGTGTGTTCTTGAGGGTTTGTTAGTCACGTTTGCAGAACATATTCAGCAAACAGGTCGTGGAACCGGTGAATTGTTTGCAATTCTTGCAGGGGAAATTCTTGATTAAGCTCAGATCAAGTGAAGGTTCATACAAGAGGAAGATCTTGGGGTTTAGATTTCTGGCTTTGTATTGTAACCTTGTAAACAAAGAATTCAGCATTATTGATATAACAGGTCTCAATTTCAGTTTGAAATTGAGAGGGAGACGTACCCACACGCGAGGACGAAAGTGGAGAACTTCCTTACCAAATCTCTGCGTATCGTATTCTGTCTTTATCTCTCTATACGTTTTCAACAATTTTGTGATTCATTTGGTGTATTGTGTCTTAACGTTTCATGATACAATAGTGGTAAGAAAACTTTTATCAAATCACCATTATTGTTAATCATTGAACACATACACGCCAAGTGTTTGACAAAACTGTCAGCTGAGTTTTTGTTCATTGGAAATAGTATTTGTATGATAAGTGCATTTGATTCGATCCTAATCTGGTGTTAATAAATCTTTGTCATCCTAATATAAATCCAACATTAATTCGTGTGTCCAGTTTTCTAGTAGCTGGTCCAGAATAGACGGAAGTCGATTCGGGATCGTATTTTTCCGCTAACTTTCAAAAACTCTGATAAGTATTTTTAAATCCTTGAGTTTCAAGGAGGTGATCTATTCACCCCCCCTCTCGATCACTAGCCACACCGTCTAACAGGAACGTTGGGTGCTACTTTCTGATTTCTTATTTATCCCATGAAGTAGGAAGGGAAAGGGAAGCTATCTAAAACTAACCTTGCACGTGAATGTTTAATTGAGTAAATGCTTAACAGGGATTGGGGAGTACGGGGTCAGGTTATACAATGGGGAGTTGTCAATTACCCATCCTATACATGGTTATCCATGAGATGTTAGTTTTAGGTTCTGCTTTGTACTTGATGGTGTTTGTCTGTAAATGGGAGAGTTTTTCTTTGTGGATGTCTGAGAGAGAGAGAGAGAGAGAGAGAGAGAGAGAGAGAGAGAGAGTTTTTGTTGTTTTTTGGGTTTTCCGATGTTTTTGGTAAGGTAAGGGACCTAAGGTTTTTGATAAGTGTGCTCGCTAAGATTTCGCAATCTTATGCCTACGTATTCCCGTTTTAAGGAAAACAGGGAAATAAGAGCGATCGTAGTTCCTCCTATTCTATGGGAGGAAAAGATGTCTGGTGTCTTGTTCAAAGTCCAAGATTAAAGTTAAAAGGTTGTTTCTTTGTGTCTTGTTCAAAGCCCAAGATTGAAGCTAAAAGGTTTGACTGAGAGAGAATTTGTCATCTCTAAAGGGAGATATCTCATCTATTATCGCAGTTGTTTGGGTAACTGGTTTTTAAAGGAAGAATTACTTTAACTGGAATGCATGGGGTCTAGCAATGCCATAATTTCCTTTGCAGGGGATTTGTCCTAAAGAGGAAAAATTTAACTCAGTGTTAAGCAATGCCATTTTTCCTTAGGAATTCATGCTAAGAGAGGGACATTGGCTTAGATGTAAGTAATCCAAAGGCTTGCCACTTACAGTAATTAGATGAAGTTTTAACCAAAATAATGAGGGACTACAACTTGGATGTTTGTATCAACAAGTGTGCCACTTACAACAGTTATCTGGGATTAAGGTTTTGTTTTGATTGACTATTTTGGTGTGTGATATACAGAGAAAATATCCTCCTGCAGAGAGATTTTAATTTCCTCTGAGGGGATGTTGGTTTTTGTGTGCCTTGATCAAAGCCCAAGGTTAAAGCTAAGAGGTTGATTGGATTCCACTAGGGAAATCATTATACAAAGCCTAAGAGGAGGCATGGAAAGACTGACTCAACAAGAGAGTGTTTATTTGTGTCTTGTACAAAGCCCAAGATTGAGGCTGAAAGAGATTTTGACTCTTTTGGGGAAAGAGTTTTGTCTGGCTTATACAAAACCAAGAATGAGGCTAAAGGAATTGACTCAGTTGAAGAGTATTTGTCTTGTACAAAGCCCAAGATTGAGGCTGAAAGGTTGTGACTCTGTTTAGGGAGTGTTTATATCTGTCTGGTACAAAGCCCAAGATTAAGGCTGAAAATTATGACTCCACTGTGGAGGACATTTTTGGGTGTCTTGTACAAAGCCCAAGATTGAGGCTGAAAGATCGTGACTGACTCAGTTGTAGGATTTTTATATGGTGTCTTATACAAAGCCCAAGATTGAGGCTGAAAAAGGTTAATTGACTCTACTGGAGAGATATTTTGGTGTCTTGTACAAGGCCCAAGATTGAGGCTGACTTAGCTGAGGAAAAATCATTATACAAAGCCTAAGAGGAGGCTGGTTGGGGAATTTCTTATATGGAGCATAAGAGGAGGCTAAATTTTGCTGAGGATTATTGAGATCCAGAGACAGATCCAAAAGGGGGGATCAACTATTGTTGGGGACTACAGAAGAGTTGAGATATCAGAGACAATGAGGTTCTGATTTTGTTTTGACAGTAAATTGACCCTTAGCTGGGGATTTTGAACTGAAGGTATAACAGGTAGAGTTCTTTCCTTTGAAGGGTTTTTTGTTAATGGTGAATTAACAATAATTGACCATGACTGGGGCAATTTAGAGTGAGGGTTTTGAGATTGAGTTGTGAAACCTGTAGAGGTTTTAACTCTTCTTGGAGATTGATTAGGTGATCAGGGATATTTCCTGTTCTTTAAGGAAATAAAAAGGTTTCTTTGAAATCCAAAGGGGATGAGACTGTCCAAGTCTACTGGTATGAAGAGATTGGCTCTCAGCTAGTGAATGATCTTTGTATGATGCCCAAGAGAAGGATGGGGTGTTAAGGGATGAGAATCAACCCTAAACTAGTCTGATGTTTTGACTCAGGAAGACTGTTCTATCAAAGGATGACTAGGTTCTGTCCTATACCTTTAAGAGGTCTCTGGGTCCTTGTACTAAGCCCAAGAGGAGGCCTGAGAACTTCTAGGAAGCCTGAGGGTCCTTGTACAAAGCCCAAGAGGAGGCTGAGGATGCTTTTAGGAAGCCTGTGGGTTCAAACTTAAGAATGTTCAAGAAAGGTTTCACCGGGAATTAATCCTTCCTTTAGTGAACAGTTATATAGTTTGAAGAAATTCAAGAGAAATTTCACCGGGAATTAATACTCTCTAGGGGAATTGAATTTCATTGACAATTTCTAATAGTGACAGTCTGAGAAAAGTTTCACCAGGAATAATGTCTTTCTCTTTGTTCCATATTGTTTAAGCCCAAGAGAAGGCAAGACAGTATCTGGAAATTCCTATGGGGAACTAGTTTGCCTGTCTTAAAAGAGTGATAACTAGCTTTATCTAATGCTAGACTTATTTGCCGGGGAAAACTCTAAGCAGATATACAAGTATATATACAGTTGATATATGACAAGTATTTAAAAGGATATGAAAGAAGGACTTACAGGTGAGCAAGCTTCCAGCAATACAGTTATATATATTTCTGAAAGCATGTAAAAGAAAGCTGATAAAAACTTACAGGTGAGCAAGCTTCCATAGCTGTATTGTTATTTGTTCAAGAAATTGAAGAAAATTTTGATAACAGCTATACATTTGAATTTAAATCAAAGAATAACAGTTGTTTTAAACAGAAGTTTGGGGCTTATTCAACAAGAGATGCTCAGATGACTTTTCTTATAACATTGATCATACTGTAATATTAACAGATGTTGTGGGACTTATACCATAGCAGGGGCCCAAGGTTATTGTATTTACAAAAAGGATTGGGTCTTACACTCTATTAGAGGCTCAAAGTTTGTTTTTGTACAAGAGATGGGGCTTACAACTCAGGGAGAGGCTCATTGAAAAACAAAGATTGTACTGTTGTTTTGAAAACTGTATCGGGACTTATACAAATGAATGAGGCCCAAAATTATTTATGTACAAATGGGGGTTGGGTCTTACACTCTATTAGAGGCCCAAAAGTGTTTTAAAGAAAAGAAATGGGACTTATAGCTCAAGGAGAGGCCCAGGTTATTTCTGTTTTGAAATGACGATCGCACCGAGATTTTTGAAAACACAAAGGGTCTTATACAATGACTGAGGCCCAAAAAGGTTTTGATTTTATAAAGGGGTTGGGTCTTACATTCTATTAGAGGCCCAAAAGTGTTTGAAAAGATTTGTTAGGGTGATAATGATCAAAACCTTAATTTTTTATTTAAAATGTATTTTAATTGAATAAAAATTCAATTAAAATAATAAAACATGGGAAATAAAGTTATGATCTTGGTTTAACACTTAGAAAATCATGTTTCATTCATAGGATGATTTAAAAATCATTTGAATTTTGTAAAACCAAGAGAAAGAAATATTTTTAATGTCTAACAAACAAATAAAAATATAATTCTTTGCAAAAACACCAAATATATGAAATAAATAATATTTTTGTGAAATTTTCATGGAATAAAATATTTTAATATTTTTGTGAATTTTCAAAAAAAGAATAAATAAAAAATAATCAAATTGAGAGAGATATTAATTTTGGAATTAATTAATAAAAACCATGAAAAATGTGAAAAATAGCAAAAAATAGGAAAAGTTGCAAAAAGGTCTGGGTGGGTGTTGAATGCATGACCTCCAAGACAAATACACGCGCGCGCTACCACTGGGGTGGTGATACATCTGTGTATCAAAACCACCCCATTAATATATATGAGTGGCCTGGTTTCTAGGCCTGGCTAAGGCAAGAAACCAAGTCATGGTGGATTTGCATGAAGGATGTAACTTGCTCATTTCTCCATGGATTTGGACAAAATTTAGGTGCATCTTGCCTAGAATTTCATGAGGAATCCAATGGTGCCTTTATATTTTTCAGATGATGTCTCTATTTTAAAACCCGATGGTGGTTTAAAAAATTTCCAAGATTTGCATGTTCTATGATAACACATCATATACACACTAATAGCATGATAAATTGGTTCAAACACAACATATATGATATGTATGAGATGTCTATGATCAGTGGACTTCAAAGCAAAGCATAATTCAAAGAGTTCAAGTTGTCATGCACTTACCTCTTGAAGCTTCTTGTGCTAACTGTCAAGACCCTTATGCAAGAAGTAATCCAAGGCTTTGGACACTATTGATTGATCCCTTAGAAGCTTTTAGGATGATCAAAACTAGCTGGAATCCTCAGGAACAAGTTTTAGCTCTTTCTTGCAAAAGGGGCAAAAGTGACTAATATGGTAACTCCCTCAAATGGTGTTCTAGATGAGGGAAACCAATTGGGACAGTTTGAGGATGATATTTGGAGTGTGTTTGAGGTTTGGTTTGGTTTTGAAAGTGACTGAATCAAGACATGGCTTAAAAAATGCAGAAAAGTCAAAATTTGAGGTTTTGGAGGTTGACTTTCTGATTGTGGTGTTTTAGATCACAAGCGAGTGTTTGAACAGCTTAGATATGACATATTGGACGTGTTTGGATCATGAGCTATGATGAAATGGCTCTCTAACTCAAAAACTTAGTTGTTACTTGCAAAAGAAGGCAAATGTGTAGTGAAAGAGAGAATTTGAAGAAAGCAAATGTAGTGGTGCTTTGGGGTACTTGAATTGATCAGAATTGAGCTCTATTTATAGTAGAGCAAGTTTGTTTTGTAAGCAATAGTGAATGGAGACTTGGACAGTCCCTTGGCCAATTGTAGCATAAAGGCATCTTTAGTCTTCCATAGCCATTGACTTGAGATTAGGGCACAGGCCTGTGGTCCTTTGGTTCAGAGTTGAACCTTGACTCATTCAGTTAGGAATGCCTCAGTTTATGCCACCTTGATGCATCAATTGAATGCATTGAAACAAAATTGGAGTCTTGGCACTTTTTAGCCTTTTTAGGTTTGTCATGGCTACATGTAGATCCTTGGACTTGGGAGGCTTGTGGATCAGATCTTTTCTCTTGGATGTTATCCTCTGATGTGTCCAAATGGATGACAAGGCTTGGAGTTGTCCAAATTGGCTAACTCTAGCAAAATGCACAAATCTGCCTTGTAAAAAATCAGTCCATGATGCCATGTTCCAAGGGTTGTATCTCCCTACTCAAATTGAATTTGGAGAAGATCTGGTACTTGTTGGAAAGCCCTCATGGCATACTTCAACTTTGATGTTCACCAATGAACCTGGTTTAACTTGGATCAAGGTGAAAAATGTCCCTACATTTGGGAAAAAGTAAGGCAGATTCTGACATAGTGAAAATTTCACTAAGTGTTGGAAAAAGTGTCATTTTCATGTTTTTGTGATTTTGATCACTCCATAACTAAAGTCCAATGAATTGGAATTTGAGGTAGTTAAAGCTTTTGTAGAGTGTAGGAATATCTACAAATCAGGCTTTGGATCACTCAAAATAGTTGTTTGGATCAGAAGTTATGGCCCTTGGAAGTTGGTACCAAAACCATTTAAACTTAGTAACTTAGAAAAATTTTCAATTTCTCAAGGTTACCCCTTTTACAAGTTATCTTGATTTCTTGATCAATTCTTGTTCAATTGACATAATAAATCATATTTTGTGACAATATGAACAATAAGGATCATTTTTGCCCAAAAAGTCATGTTTTGACTTTTTGCTCCGGATCGGTTCGGCGCTTAAAACCCTAATTCCCGACTTTTGGGGAATGCACTCTCTGAGGGTGTTTTAACTTTGCCAATGGTTTTTAGGGTTATTTTGAACATATTGAGTCATATGTGGAAGTCTTGGCTCATCCTCTTGTGGAAATCCCATTTTGGAGGTCCCAGTCGTCCAAAACCCTAATTCGGTGATACCGGGTGTTTCGAGGTTCCTTCCTCTTGGAATGCCATAACTTTGTGATTGATTCTTGATATGGGAGTTCTCTTGATTCCTCGTGGAGGTTTAAAGAGGTTAGACAAGTTGAAGATCATGTCATTTCTTGATTGATCCTTTATCTAAGTATCCTGGGAGGGCTAGAAACCCTAATTCTTGATTGTGGTGAATACCTAACAATCCTTGAGGAGGTTGATGAGGCATGATGGTATATCCATATTGTGATGATGATTTGCAAAATGATGGGAAATCTTGGTGTTCAAAATTTGGGGTATGACAGATGCCCCTATTTAATTTTCTTGGACCCGAAGGTTTGAATGGCGAAGATATTCGGACATTCAGGGTGCAAGACGATTAAATATCAGAATACCCGAAATTTTGATGGTGGTTATGAATGGTAATTTGCTCATTAATCTTATTTTTCTAAGCATTGACACTTAGAAAAGGTAAAACTTCCCCTCGATCTTGGTTTTTACCCACGGAATTGGTCTCAGTTTTCTGAAATAAACTTTCCCTCGATCCTGGTCTTCAGCCAAGGAACTGGTCTTAGTTTCTTTTGTTAATAAACTTCCCCTCGATCCTGGTTTTTATCCATGGAACTGGTCTTGTAACACCCCGTTTCCCAAATACATAATATAATAATAATTATAATAGCACTTATCAGAGTTTTCATAAAATACGGGATATTACATTCTTTTCAAATTTATAATAATAGTAACTATAAAAATAATACTTTATTAATTCCATAAAAATTCTTTTATAAAGGTTTATACAAACTGCAGCGGAAAAATATTTTTGTATTTATTTTTATAACATCACCATCTTCAACTCAAATGGCACTAAGGCCTTCATTACAACAAATAAACAACTTCTTCATAATATGTTTCAAAATCTAATACGTAACAAAATAGGAATAAAAATAACTAAACAAGACCCATCTCGTTACGTATCAGAGCAGGCTCCTACACAAAGACACAAGAGACTCTGAACTCAAGCAGCAACTACTCCAATGAATCTGCACGTTACCCACGTAAGAGGTAACATTCAAGCAGAAAGGGTGAGATTTCACAATTCATAATAAAATGATAACATAGTAAGGAATTATCATGTTCAGCAACTTACAATCCTTCACCAATAACAACACATAATGCATGTTATCAACAACAACAATACATTATCATATTATAGCAACAATAGAAATTTATCACGTATGTGTAGTTAACAACTGACATCAAAATCAACACCACATATAACAGCAACCATACAATATCAACTACACATTATTATTCATATTTATCAACAGTTCACAACATCATCAACAATTAGCAGCATCAACAATTTATAACATTTAGCAGCATCAACAATTAACACCAACATCATATGAAATGCAAGTGCACTCATGCATGTGGTACCCAGGGCATAAGCCCTCAACATTTTTCCTTAAATAAGGATCCAAGGCATAAGCCTTCAACAGTGCCAATCCAGGCCAACAACAGGGCATAAGCCCTCAACAATGCATATGTAATCATGCCAAATGAAATCAGCTCAAAAACATCAACAATCAACATTTGGCACAATGGCCCAAGGCATAAGCCTTCAACAACGTCATCAACAACAACATCATAAATATTGGTACAAAGACCCAAGGCATAAGCCTTTAACAACAAACATCAACAATAACATAATTTATTTCATCAAGTAAATAATTACTCCCAACATCATTTTATACATCATTTGATTCGCCCAAATGCGTAACACAACTACTAACGATTGACACAATCATATTCAAATAATTATTTAAAATATCAAACAAAGTCGAAATCACGCAAATGAATATGTTCCGGAAATCTTAGAGAGTCTATTTCAATGATATGAATTTTATTTTAAGACCTAATACACCAATCAGTTCAGTTTAATCAAACCATAAGAACACATACTCACACCGGACAGAATATTTTGTCTAACTTCAAAATGATGCCAAACCTTATATACTTATGATAAAATTCCGAAACATTCCAGTTAGAAAGGTCATTAAGTCCTCTTTCCAACGCAACTGACGCCACCCCCAAACGGACTTACGACGCTCCAGTTACACTCGAAACAAAATGACCAATGCATGACCGAAATCGCCAACATTTATGGTATAAAAACAAGGTAACCACTACTATTGAAGAACTCCTGGACTTAATTTCTCCACATAAACATAAATATTATCGCTTTAGCTTTCTAACGCTTTGAACGGGACCTCAAACGGACTTACGGAACTCAAGATATGCCAAAAACAAGTCGGTCAATACATTTCTACAGTCTCCTGCGATCCCATTACGGAAATTTCACTCTTAAACTCATTTTTTTCAATTTAAAATTATGTCAAACATTTCCCCAACATGTTCAAATGGTTTATTTTGAAAATCACTTATTATTGGTCAATTACATTTTGTTATTTCCCTCTAACCCTATCATCCAACATCAATTCTAACAACATTATGCCATCAAAATTCATCCTCATTCATCAATTCAACACAAATCAATATTTAACAACATTATCAACAAACATATACAACCCTATTACATCAATTCATGATCAACTCAAAAACATCTCTAAACAACCCTAACCCCAAACATACATTATCAATCCCATTATAAAATGTTAGTCCCCTTTTACCTTGTAACTGGAGGCTCTAACTCAAAGGATTTGCAGAATGTTATATTCCTTTCTTTCTCTTCTCTCTACGTTCCGTTCTTCACACTTCTCAACCAGCCTTTTTCCCAAATGATCGTACCAATGTTATGATCTAACTCTATTCTCCCTATATTATATTTCCCATATTCCAATAATAACCTTAGGACCCCTAATATCCCAAGTTATTCCAATTCTACCCTTCTCAACTTATATATATATATATATATATATATATATATATATATATATATATATATTTATTTATTTTTTTTTTATAACAATATACCACTAATCCCCTTTTATTATAATTTCTAATAACAATAATAATAATAATAACCATATAATAATAATTATTATTCCCAATATTACTAATATTATATTTTAAGTATTAATAATAATAACATACTAGCATCCTCATGCCACCCCCAAGGTTCTACACTTTTGGTCATACACCCCCTACCTTATATTTTATATTTTAATAAAAATACTAATAATTTCTATTTTTTTTAATTATTTTAATTACTCAATAATAATAATTAACTAATTATATTATTATATGTCATCATCAACATCACGCAATTCATCACAAAACACAATAATTCATAAATCATCACCACAATTAGTCAAATTAATTAATTAGACTCTATAAATAATAAAATAAATAAAAGAGAACGTTACAGGTCTCAGTTTCTCTTGTCAATAAACTTCCCATCGATCCTGGTTTTTATCCACGGAACTGGTCTCAGTTTCTTCTTGTCAAGTTCTTTTTTCGACAAGGGGTGCTCTTTGTAGCGATTTTCATCAAACTTCTCGCCGAACTATACTGGCGAGATGCCATTTGATGGAAAGCTGTTTTGATTTCAGACCTGCTGGGGAGACCCATTTGTCTGCGTTCGTAGAGGCGTGCAAACTTCTATGGTGGAGTCCATTTGTTGACTCTACTAGGAGAAACAAGTCTCTTTGACAGACTGTTATTTGCTTGGGGATATCACACCATACTTCGGAATTCTCACGGAGAAATGCCATGTGACGTGATCCTAATTGAGGTGCTGATGACTTCATTAACATTGGGTTTCTTTGGAGAAAGACCAATATATTGTCGAGAGTCTTTGGCTAAGAGGATTTGTCTAGAATTTTTCCTTAATCCGGGAAAACAAAGGTATCATCTTCAATAGTGAAGAGTGATGTTCCAAGGATGTACGTTGAACGTCTTCTTGTCTTTCAGAGGTTCAAGTTATCAAAGTAGTCTAAGGCAGACTCTCCTTCAGAAATAAACTGGAGAATATATTATTCAAACAAAACATTTCCTGACGAGGAAAGTACTGACGACTCGATTGACAAGAGGACTTTATCACTTAGGAAATGAGTATGACCAACATGATAGTAATGAAAAATGAATATGAGTATGAATCAATAATGCATAATGTATGTATGTGTATGCTGACAAAACAGACGCGACATACAGACTAGTGAATGAACATGATTGGATACTCGGCCATTGCTAGGGATGAAAAGTACCATTGGTTCAAGATAGCAATCATGTCTCGCTTAGGAGAAGTAGACCCTACGGGGAGAAAATGTTGATCGGTCTTAGGAGGTAAGGACTCTGCTGGGGATGTCAGATGAGACATTGCATCTGAACAGTTAATCCTTCAGTCAAGCACTCTGTTTTAGAAGGAGTACTTTGATTCTGAATTTTGAAGTTTAATCACTTCTGGGGAAGCTGTCGATGTTCTTTCAGACGTTTAGAGTCAAAAGGAAAAGTTATCTTTATTTTAAACGTTGAAGAAATTTTTTGCAAGTAAATTCATTTTTGTTTTATTTCAAGAATCGTTGATCATGTTAAATGTCATTCTGTAAAGTAAAAACAAATAAGAGTTGCAAACAAAAGCACGAGGGCTCAAATTTTATTAATAGAATGGTAATCAGCCAAGTGCGTGATACCATAGAGTATTTACAAAGTTTGAAAATGGTAATTTATGGGAAAAGGGATACATTGAAACGTAACTACCGTTATCTTTCTACCAACTTTGAATTCTGGACATTCTGGGCTTCTGTCGAAGATGACCTTGACTGAAGTTCTCCTTCTGATGGGAAGTATTGTCGCTGGGGATTTTACCCGTGTTAGATATAGTTACTTGCCATGAATCCCTAACTTTTGCTTGGATTGTACTTTGAGAGTTCCAATCCACCGGGATGATTTTCGTTTATGTCTCTAACTTTTGCCTGGAATGCCCTTTCGGGTTTTCAATCCACCGAGACGTTTTTTTTAGTTTATGCGAAGTATTTCTTGACTACATCAACATTTGTGGGGCAGGCAAACTCTTCTCTGTCCATGGTTGTGAGTCTCAAGGCACCGCCTGAGAAGGCTTTCTTGACCACATAGGGGTCGTCATAATTCGGAGTCCATTTGCCCCGGGAATCAGTGAGAAATGACTGTATCTTCTTGAGCACGAGGCCTCCTTTTTGGAAGACACGGTGTCGGACATTTTTGTCAAACGCTTTCTTCATTCTCTGTTGATAAAACTGACCATGGTATAGAGCCGTTATTCGTTTTTCTTCGATCAGATTCAGTTCGTCGTGCCGGCTTTGGCACCATTCAGCTTCTGTTAGCTTAGCTTCCATCAATACCCAGATTGATGGGATCTCTACTTCTATGGGGAGTATTACCTCCACACCATATACTAGAGAGAAAGGGGTTGCCCCTGTTGAAGTGCAGACAGATGTACGGTAACCATGAAGAGCAAAGGGTAGCATCTCGTGCCAGTCTTTGTAGGTTACAACCATCTTTTGAACAATTTTTTTTTATGTTCTTGTTAGCTGCTTCTACCGCTCCATTCATCTTAGGCCGGTAGGGAGATGAGTTATGGTGTTCGATCTTGAACTCGAGGCACAACACTTTCATCATCTTATTGTTCAAGTTAGATCCATTATCTGTAATGAATTTGGCTCGGAACACCATAATGACAGATGAGATTGTTTTTGATAAAGCGGACTACCACTTGTCGGGTTACATTAGCATATAACGCTGCTTCGACCCATTTGGTGAAGTAGTCAATGGCTACCAGGATGAACCGATGTCCGTTCGAAGCTTTTGGTTCGATCATGTCAATCATGTCGATTCCCCATATGGAAAATGGCCACGGGGAAGAAAGAACTTTGAGATGCGTTGGCAGTACATGGATTTTGTCAGCGTATATCTCACACTTGTGACATCTTTTCATGTACTTGAAGCAATCGGATTCCATTGTCAGCCAATAATACCCTGCTCTTAGGATTTTTATTGCCATTGTGTCTCCGTTGGCATGAGTGCCAAAGGATCCTTCGTGAATCTCTTTCATCAACATGTTTTCTTCTTGTCTGTCTACGCATCTGAGCAAAACCATGTCAAAGTTTCTTTGATAGAGTGTATCACCGTTCAGGAAGAAGTTTCCAGATAGTCTCCTGAGAGTTTTCCTGTCTTTTTGGGATGCCCCAGGTGGGTACTCTTGTTTTTTAAGGAAGCACTTGACATCGTGATACCAGGGTTTGTCGTTGATGACTGCTTCAATCGCGAAGATGTTAGCGGGCCTTTCAAGGCGCATTACGTCAATCTTAGGTACGTCGTTCAATTGACCTACACTAATCATGGAAAAGAGAGTGGATAATGCATCAGCCATGTGATTTTCTTCACGAGGAATATGGTGAAACTCAATTCTGTTGAAGAATGGTAACAACCTTCTCGCGTAATCTTTGTAAGGAATCAGTCTTGATTGGTATGTGTTCCAATCTCCTTTGATCTGATTGATAACCAAGGCTCCTTATACATCCAAGTTTTTAATCCTCAAGTCAATTGCTTCTTCGAGACCCATGATACATGCTTCTCGTTGTTTGTGCACTTGAATGTTAACTTGGCAGTGAAAGGAATATGGGTACCCTGAGGGGTAACAATGATTGCCCCAATTCCATTTCCATAATTGTTGACTGCTCCGTCAAATATTAATCCCCATTGGGATCCTGGTTCTGGCCCTTCACTGGGTAGCGATTCATCGCAATCTTTCATTTTCAGATACATGACATCTTCGTCTGGGAAGTCAAATCCGACTGATTCATGATCGTCAATCAGTTGATGAGCCAAATGATCGGCTAAAATACTTCCTTTGACGACTTTCTGAGCATGATATTCGATGTCGTATTCCGATAACAACATCTGCCAACGGGCAATCCTTCCTGTGAGAGCAGGTTTCTCAAAGACGTACTTGATCTAATCTATTTTGGAGACCAACCAAGTAGTGTGGCAAATCATGTACTGGCGAAGACGTTTGGCTACCCAATCCAAAGCACAACAAGTTTTCTCGATCATAGTGTACCGAGCTTCATAGTCGTTGAATTTCTTGCTTGGGTAGTAAATGGCAGACTCTTTTCTTTTTGTTTCGTCTTGTTGGCCAACTACACAAACCATCGAGTCTTCCAAGACTGTCAGGTAAATGATCAATGGTCTTCCTTCCACTGGAGGAGAAAAAATTGGTGGTTTCAACAGATATTCCTTGATACTGTCGAAAGCTTTCTGGCAATCTTCTGTCCATACACAATCTTGATTCTTTCTGAGCAATTTAAAGATTGGTTAGACAAAGGATCAATCAAGAAATGACATGTTCTTCAAATTATCTAACCTCTCAAACATACACAAAGGATCAAGAGGACTCCCACATCAAGGATTAAGCACAAGGCTGCAACCTTCCAGGTGGATTAAGCCTCAAAATCGCCAGTGTCACCAAATTAGGGTTTTGGTCGACCAGGGCCTCCAGATGGAAATTTTCTTCTGGGCATGAGCCAATGCTTCAAAACATAACATAATATACTCCATGGGACCTCATTAACCCAATCATCAAGTCAATTTAGCCTCAGGGGATGCATTCAGTAAAAATCAGGAATTAGGGTTTCTTGACCTAATTCACCCCTAAGTTGACTTTTGGGACAAAGCATGAGCCAAGACCTCAAGACATGATTTGAGGGTCTCTAATACACCACATTGATCCATTTATAACAATTGATTGATCCAAGAAGCTTGATCCCCAAGTTTCAAGTTCATCAAAACCACAATTAGGGTTTTGAGGAAAAAGTCAACAGTACCTTTGACTTTTGACCAAGACATTCTCCTAAACCTTGGGACATGATTCAATACACCTTATAACACCTATGAAATCAATCCATCAAGTTTGATTTAGGTCAAGGACTTGATTTCATAGAGAATTGCACAGTTTGGAATTCATCTGATAAAAAGTCAACTGTGCCCAAAAGTCAAAGTTTTACTTTTTGATTTTTTGATCAATTAGGGTTCCCTAACCCTAAAATGATGCTAATGTGTGATTTGAATCAACATTCATCAAGAAAAATCAAGAAAAGTGGGATAACTTGTAGAAGGGGTAACCATAAAAACTTAGAAATTTTCTAAGTTATGGAACAAAGTGGCTAGGGTGCCAACTTCCAAGGATCATAACTTGAGATCCAAGCAAACATTTTGGATGATCCAAAGATGAATTTGTAGCTCTCATGGCATACTTTAAAAGTGTTAACTACACCTCATTCCAATTCCTCATGGATTTTTAGTTATGGAGTGATCAAAATGGTTGAAAACATGAAATGTCACTTTTTCCAACACTTAGTGAAATTTTCACTAAGTCAGAATCTATCTTGCTTTTTTTCCAAAAGTATGGGGATTTTTCACTAAGATCCAAAAGGTATCAAGACAAACTAAGATCACACATGTGTTGTATCATATGAGAGCTTTCCAAAATGGCCAACAACTCCATCAAATTCCATTTGAGCTAAGATTTATGATAGTGGCAAAATGCCTTGCTATAACTGTCATAACTAGGCAGATTTGTGCATTTTGCTCGATTTGAGCAATTTGTGCAAATGACAAACAAGTTTATCCATCTGAACACCTCATGGAGGGACCAAGGAGGGACAAACACTGATCCATAAGCCTCCCAAGTCTTTGGAACTAAAAATAGCATGCCAAACCTAAAAAACCCTAAAGAGGGGACAAGACTCCAATTTTGTTTTGGAGCATTCAATGGATGCACCAAGGTGGCATGAACTAAGCCATTTCCAACTGAATGAGTCAAGGATGATCTCTGAACTAGGGAACCAAAGGCCTGTGCTCTAACCTCTATTCAATGGCTAGAGGAGACTTGAGATTCCAAAATGCAACCATTAGCCACAGACCTGTACCAGTTGCCATTCACTATTGCAGCCAAAACAAACTTGCTCTACTATAAATAGAGCTGATTTGTGCTCAGTTTAAGTACACCAAAGCCATTAAACAGATGCTTTCCTCAAAATCTCCTTCTCACTTCCAAAATTTCCTTCTAAAGCAAGTCACTATCGGGTTTTGAGTTTGAGAGCAATTCCAACCAAACCAATCACACACACACACACACACACACACACATCTCATAAACATCACCAGGCAGTTGCTCAAATTTTCACCCAAGTTGCAGTTGAGATGTGTCGCATCTGCGAAAATCAACCAGCGGAAAAGAACAGAAGAGTCGCCACCGAACTTTATTTATCCCGACGCAGGGAAAGGAAACGATCGAAGAAAACCTCAACAAAGGGAAAGGAATGGTCATTGCAACCATAGGCTGGGTTCGGGAGTCGGTTACGCGAGAGGAAGGTATTAGCACCCCCTCGCGTCCATCGTACTCGATGGGATCCACGCTTGTTGTTATAGATCAAAGGGTGTAGGGTATCTGAAACTCAACTGCTAACTGGAAACTGGAACGGGAGAAATGAAAGAACGGGGAAAAAGAGAAGAAGTGACTCGATAGGACATCGCATCCTAGGCCTACGTATTCCCTTGTGTAATGGGAAAGTCAGAGTCAACGTAGTTCGGACTACGGTTTTGTGGGGGGAAGGTTGCTCGCCAAGACGTCGCGTCTCGTGCCTACGTATCCTCAATCTTACTGGAGAGAGGAAGTCAGATCAGTCGTAGTTCGACCTAACAAGTTCGGTTTTGTTTGTGTCTTTTAGGTGGAATACGTCAACGTTCACGTTCTAGCAGTTTAGGTGTTGCCGCTCGTTGTGGGAGCCTTACGCGTTTACCTGTTTGCGGTAGAACGGAAATGGCGCTTCCTTTACGATGAGAGTGGGTGAGATGAGAAGAGAATCCCGAAGGAAGACGAAAGGTTTGTTTTTGTCTTTCATAAGAAAGAGTTTTGAATTATTGTTTGTAACATGTATCGTGCTAAAGTCTATGTCATAGGATCGAATGCGTCGCAAATCGACCCGAGACGGGATGCCTGCTAAACACTCTAGGAAAGCGAAGGAAAATCCCTCAACTCTCCATTTCCCATGTACTTAAGGCTTATGGCGCACTCAACATGTATTTATTAGATGTTTTTTATTTTGTTTTGAGATGAGAGAAGAGACTCAAAGTTATAAAGAGAAAACAACTAAGGGGAGACTAAATGAATTCCTAATGTTATCATGCATGGATGTCCTATGGTTATGTGGAGTATAAGAACCACCTAAGTCTAAAGAAGAGAGAGGGATAGCACTATCTAATGCTTATCCTTCCTCACCTTAATAAAAAATTAAGGATAAGCTAGGATCCCAAAGGGGTGTGAGATAGTTATACACAAAGCATTATCTCATGCAATTCACAAACACACAAGAGAAAGTAAAAGATAAGAGAAGAGATATGTGAGTATGGATAAGCATCCACATACTCAAATGTCTTACCTCCGCCCCTACACAAAAGGTTAGCATAAAACATTCACAAGTATTGAACATAAGTGCTAGAAAGTAAACCAAACAATGCTAGTTGCCTTAAGGAGACAACTTAAGAAGCATACAAGGATTAAGCCACTAGGGAAGGGTCCTAAGGGTTAAGGATTCTTCAAAGTCAGTAGGTATAGGTCAAGGTACCCTACCAAAGTAAACATGCCAAAGGAAAGCACACAATGTGAAACTATGCACCAAACAATCATACAAATGCAAGTTATGCACTAACTATGCAAGATGAATGCAAACGAATCATGAACATGAATAAATGCATGTGTAAGCATCAAAGTCAGAATTGAATGAAATTTAAGAACGTGTAGAGATGTCATTAATATGACAAGTGATTCATGGATGCAAACATTGATTAAATAAGAAGAAGTGGTAGCAAACATCATTCAAGTTCCAACAATGCAACATGCTTGTAATGCAAGTAAGAAATGAAAATGTAAGATGAACAATCATGTAATATGAATGTAATTCAGTAGCTCATGACACTTGAAATGACATTTAGAGGTCAAGAATGTATGCACAAAGTCCCTACAAGTATCATGTTGAAGCACATTGATGATTAGGAGCAAACATATTTAAATTAAGTCAAACAAGTTCAAACAAGTTCAAACTATGCGCACTCTAGGTAAAACAAACCAAAAGAAGTTATGTGAGTTAAATGAATCATGCTTGAGCATCCAAGTCAGTAGAATATGACATTTGAATGATGTTGAGACCAAAATAAAAGACCTATAATGTTCATACACAATGCATGTCATTACTTGTTAAAAGTTAAGAGCAAAACAAATTCAAAGTTGTCAAATATGGATGACTTATGAAATGAATGAGGGCGAATGAAGTTAGAATGTGTTAAAGGCATGTAAACATGTCAAATTCAGGGGTTAGATGTATGTTGAATGAAGTTAGAAATCATACACTTTCATGCTATTTAGAAGTTAGAAGAAAGGTAAGTGCAAAACTAGTTCAAAGAAGTATTCGATCATTAGTGTCTTTTGAAGTAAATGAAAGATGAGGTTCACATGGATTAAATGCATATTATACATGTCAAAGTTAGAGGCTATTGACCTTTAATAGGTCTCATACAAGTCCTAAAACAAATGAGAGAAGTACATCACACAAGGTACAAACAAATTTAACAAACAATGTTCTATTTTGAGATGACATATCAAAGTAGGAATGCATGAGGCAAATGGGCATTTGTGAGTCAAAGGAGTATTTACAAGCATATGAACATATTATAGGTCATATGAGATCATGTGTGATGGAATGATGCAACAAGTAAAAGCATATTACATAAACAATGGGAACTAGCACAAGTTGAACAAGTGAAGACAATTTGAGGTCATGTGAATTCAATTAGGTGAAATGGTGTTATGAGTCACACATGAATGGTTAGAGATGATATAAAACAGAAAGCAAGTCAAGTTTGGATGACTTTTGGGTCATGTAAGTCTTCATGAAGATATGGTATGCAACACATAAGATAAAGTAGACAAAGAGGAGTCCAATACCAAGTGCCAATCCATGTTCAATCAAGTCTATACAAATCAATCAAAGTTAAGAGTTAAGGACCTATAATTTGGTTTTGGAAGACCTAAAAGAAATGCCTAAACATGTACACAAATGAATGCATAAGTATCATGTTGAATGGTTACACAAGGAACACAAAGCCCTAGTACTAACAATCTAAACAACTACACAAACAAGATGTACTTCAACAATCAACACAAGCATGATTAAATGTTGTAACATTTAAAAGGAAGCAAGTGAGATGGAGTGCAATCAGAGGCTAAACCATATGCAAAAGAATGAGCCAAAATTCATTTGTTATCATGTTTAAACAAGACCTATAACATGCTCTATAATCATTGAACAAACACGTACAAAATAGCATCCAACAGCCAATCAAACATCACCTAAAAAATCCCTAAAAATTACACAATAGTTCTCAATATGTCCTAATATATCATGTATAGATCCATGTAAAAAATCAGTACCAGACTTCTTATAGAAAATGATTTATGCACCAAGTATCACAAACTATGATCATTAAAGCACAACACAAAGAAAATTCCAAAACAGGCATAAAAATTAATCAAAAATGGAAATGAAAAATTACCAAAATTAAAAGAGAGGGTTAGGACTAACCGTGAATTTTCTTAGAATTTTTAGTAAAAAGGAACTATTTTACCAAAAATCCTTTTGAGACATGCATCCAAAAAAAAATAGTAAAGCTAGAGAATTCCATGGGGGTGCGAAAATAGCAAACAGTCAATTATTATTCACATGGGCCAAGCAAGGGAGGGTGTGAATAACCAAAGTAACGAGCCCCAACACGCGTGGGTCTGATGGTTCATAGTGTAGGGTTCAGTGAAATCCTTTGACTCACTGGGAGACGTTGGATCGAGTCAATCTAACATGGTTAGGAAAGTATGAGTATCTAAGGGCTCATGATTAGAGGAACATGGAGGTCATCACTATCCAATTAGTCAGAATCAAATAAAGAGAGAAAAAAAAAGTCACGTGCGCGAGGGGTGGGTTTTTAATGCGTTGTTGATCCACCATTGGTTCATTCATGCTGCGTGTAATCATTGCCTAATCATGGAGTAATAAGAAACCGAACCAATAGGACGAAGACACCTCATCGTCTTCTCCATTACTCATGCATAAGAACCAGAGAACACAAAAAAAACCAGAAACGCAAGGGGTTTTCACAATCTTTAACCTCAGATTTCTCTATCAATATCGCATCAAATTAAGCAAAATAAAAGCCTAAAATGAAGTCGTAAATGCATAGATTACAAATCCACGAATAATTTAAACAATCATTCACTTAATCACAGATAAAAGTGGACCTAAATTCACGGATCCGGTCACGAATTCTCACAAGATCTCACGTTTCTTTGCAATCAATCTATATACAGCCAGTGCCTCAGGTTGGAGGGCTCAATATGCAGCTATCTACATGACTTAAACCACGTGCTATTTCAATGAATGCTTCAAAGATTAAAGAAGGTTACCGTGCTAAAATGTGTAGTTCAAGCTTCAAGAAATCCGGAATACTTCGTGTTATGTCTTCTAATCAATACCAATATCAAAGAAGATGCTTCTAACAGCTTAAATCCTGCCACGAATGGGATTTTCTATAAAGATGGTGAAGCTTGAATCAATACCAATTCGAAAGTACTTCCATGGTGACTTTAACTCGGTACTGAGGTGTATAGAAAGAAGATTCAATGGAGAAGATAGCGATGGCGAAGAACAATCTTGGAAGAACTCCCCAGAACCCTTGGAGTGCGTCTGTGAAGTTCAGAGAGAGAGAAAAATGGATTTTCCGTTGATCTGATTTGTGAAAAATGAAGTCTCTAACTGATTCTGTTAGAGCTTAGGACTTATATATGTGAGGTTAATGCTGGGTTAAGTATTAACTATGGTTTAGTTTCTGTTATGGTGAGGTTTGGTGTCATTGAATCTGAAATGAAGGTGAGGTTAAGTGTTACAGTTGACACGGTTAGGTATGAAGGGAGTATACTTATTATGGTGTGGTGTTCATGATAGTAGAGATGTGTGGCAAGCATAAAAGCGCAGCTTGTTCAGCAAGTTTTCACTCTCTCTCTCTTCTAACGTATATGGGGCAAGTGTAGTGTGTATATGGCTTGTAAGGAAATGCATGGTCATTTATGGTAAAGATAGAAGCATGAGGTGTGTGGCACGCTGCAGCAAGGTGGCTTTAGTTTGACATGAGTTTGGTTTGAAATTGGAGAGGGATGGCATGGTTGGAACACTTTTAGAAACAAGTTCATGAAGGTGATTTTGGAATGGAATTTCTTGGACAATATATAACCAAATTACACAATCTTTGTACCAAATTGAAGCTCTCATGGAAAAGTATGATTCTTATGATGGAAGTTAATAGAGATGGTGTCTTAAGCATCAATAAAAATGGATTGGAAAGTCATGTGGTCCAAGCTGAATTTGGACTTAGAAATTTTCCAAGTGTTTTCTCATTTGAACCATTTGAACATCCTATCTTCAACACACCATAGCTTCTTCAATAATAATCCATTGGAGATGAATTATATATGGTTGAAAAGCTTTAAGAACCCTCTACAACTCTCATGTTTAACCAAAATTGGATTGAAGCTTGTATCATGGTTGAATTTGGCTTAGAAGTTAACACATCATCTCTTGAAACTTGCTATAAAAAGAAAGTTCTAAAAAGAGAATTTCCAAAAATAGTAATGTTTCCACAAATAGCAACTTTCCACACAATCTTAAGTCTTGATGATTCTTTTGACATTCCATGATCAAATTTGGTCCATTACCCATATTTGTTGTAAGGAAAATGATTTTGACTTTAAAAAGTCAAGGGTTGACTTTTCCCCTGATTAATAGACCTTTTCCCCAATTTCCTTGACTTTTAGCCAATCCTCCAATTGAAACCCTTATGAATGTAACTGAGGGCTCAAACTCCATTCAGAGACACTTGTGAACATGTGGAATATGATGAAATCAAGTCTTTCCCAAAAAATCAGAAATAAACTAACTTTTATGCAAAACCCTAATTTGGTCCCCAACAGTTAGGAGAACATGATTGATCCTCAGAATCCAAATTCCTCTAACTATGATGTGGATTGCCTCAACCCAAGATGACTTATGTGATGAGATGATGTCAGAGACCCAAGGACCCTACTCATGGAGGTGTCTCAAGCTCAATAGGTCAAAACCCTAGTTGATGATCAACCATTATGAGAATGCACCCTCCATTGATTTGCTTGCCAAATTCAAATTCCTGATGGTATAATGGGCCATATGGGTTATCTTGGAGATATGACAAGCTTCAATGGATTGATGAATTAGTATTTAACTCTTCTTGCCTTGCACAATACAGAGATGGTGACACCCTTGATACCATGCCTTATGAGAGCTAATGATGCATATGCAAATGTTTATGTCCTAGATGCAAATGAAATGTGAAGCCTAAGCCACCTATTGGGTATAAATAAGAGGGCAAATTTTGAGGTGTTACAGTTGCCCCTATTTAATCAACTGTGGACCTGAAGGGATGAGAGCAGCGCTTTCAGACATTCGAGGTAGATATGGATTGAATACCAACAGAAACCAAAAAATTTCACTCTGGGGTATAAACTAGGGTAGAAAATCTGATGAGTGTGGAAGAATCTACTGGGGATAACATGGAATATGTGAGATTGGGAAATATGATATGGAGAAGACACGACACAGACCGGTGTTTAAAATCACGAGGTAGAATGAGCATCGGAAGATGACACTCACCAGTATTAAAAAGGGAAGATGATACAGACACACAAATATGTACTGAAGAGACGATACTTATAGGTATAAAAAAATGATACTTTCCAGTATCAAAAGGAAGTTCAGACACGAACGAGTGTACTGAAGAGACGATACTTACCGGTATCGAAAGATGATATTTTCCGGTATCAAGAAGAAGTTCAGACACGAACGAGTGTACTGAAAATATGATACTTATCAGTATCGAACGATGATACTTACCGGTATCACAAGAAAGATACAGACACAGACGAGTGTACTGAAAATACGATACTTACCGGTATCGAAAGATGATACTTTCCGGTATCAAAGAAAAGACTGAATTAATGATACTTACCGGTATCGAAAGAAAGATTGAATGAACGATACTTATCGGTATCGAAAGATGATACTTTCCGGTATCAAAGAAAAGACTGAATTAACGATACTTACCGATATCGAAAGAAAGATTGAATGAACGATACTTATCGGTATCGAAAGACGATACTTTCTGGTATCAAAGAAAAGACTAAATTAACAATACTTACCAGTATCGAAAGAAAGATTGAATGAACGATACTTACCGGTATTGAAAGACGATACTTTCCGGTATCAAAGAAAAGACTGAATTAATGATACTTACCGGTATCGAAAGAAAGATTTAATGAACGATACTTACCGGTATTGAAAGATGATACTTTTCGGTATCAAAGAAAAGACTGAATTAACGATACTTACCGGTATCGAAAGAAAGATTGAATGAACGATACTTACTGGTATCGAAAGATGATACTTTCCGGTATCAAATGGTGAATTGAGATGACGACGCTTACTGGAATAGAAATATGATGCTTTCCGGCATCAAAGAAGAAATTGAAATAACGATGCTTACCGGCATCGAAAGATGACACTTTCCGGCATCAAAGAAGGAACGAAATGACGATGCTTACCGGTATTGAAATATGATGCTTTCCAGCATCAAAGAAGAAATTGAAATAACGATGCTTACCGGCATCGAAAGATGACGCTTTCCGGCATCAAAGAAGGAACGAAATGACGATGCTTACCGGCATTGAAATATGATGCTTTCCGGCATCAAAGAAGAAATTGAAATAATGATGCTTACCGCCATCGAAATATGATGCTTTCCGGCATCAAAGAGGAAAATTGAAATAACGATGCTTATCGGCATCGAAAGATGATGCTTTCCAGCATCAAAGAAGGAACGAAATGACGATGCTCACCGGCATCAAAAGATGATGCTTTCCGGGATCAAAGAAGGAATGAAATGACGATGCTTACCGGCATCGAAAGATGATGCTTTCCGGCATCAAAGAAGAAATTGAAATAACGATGCTTACCGACATCGAAAGATGATGCTTTCCGGCATCAAAGAAGAAATTGAAATAACGATGCTTACCGGCATCGAAAGATGATGCTTTCCGGCATCAAAGAAGGAACGAAATGATGATGCTTACCGGCATCGAAAGATAATGCTTTTCGGCATCAAAGAAGATTGAGAGTAGGCTGGAATCCTAGTCAGACAACTCTGCTAGGGGACAAAGACCAAAAAGGGAAGAGGACCGATCTGCTACCTTAGGGATTGATTAAGGTGCCTGCGGGAGGACTATAGTTACGTCGTTCCTGCTGGGGATAAGAGAAGTCTGAACAGACAACTCTGTAGGGGAATACCAGTATGATGAACAAGTTCATTGGCAACTTCACCGGGGATAAAAGATAAGACTAGTCCTCCTGGATTTAACCACTTTCAGTTGGGGAACCGTCTGGCAGCAAGAATATCCAAACCTGGCTTATACTTCAAATGCATATGTTTGAATTTTTCTATGGCGTAATGCTCCATGCGAAATGGAAATGCTACGCGTTTTGAGGATGCAATGCAATAATGATTACTATATGCAAGATGCAAAGAGGCTCCTCTGCAAAATAAATGCTAAGGATATGAAGGCAACTCCACTGGGAATGACAAACTTGATTATCCTCAAGGTCACAAACCGCGTTGAGGAATACAAATCGAACGGCTTTCTCGATCCAAACCTCCGCTGAAGATGAAATCAGAAAAGAATTTCCACTCCGTTGGGATTAAGAATGACGACTGAAGGTGATAGAACCCTAAGACGTGATACGGAAAAGGCGCCAATAACCATTGGGCTTGGAGTTTGTCGGGGATGATAATTAGCAACTCTGCTGAAGAAGTGATCACTGATCCGATCTTCTGACTTTCTGTGGGGAATAGATCAACAACTCGGCTAGGAGGGGTGTTGATACATCTGGACCCTGAATCACGTAGAATGATGACTTTGCTGGGAAGACAACATCTGAACCGGTCCTGCTCGAGGGGAGCCTGTAACCATAGGACTCCGCAGGGGAAATGACAAGCTCATAACCTGGCTGCTGGGGAAAGACAACCTTCTACCTGGCTACTGGGGAACTGTGATCAACTAAGTCTCTACTGAGGAGGGGAATGCTTCCTGACTTAATGAGAAAATTATATCAGTACTCTGTGGGGAGAGAAGTGAGTCTCTTGCTGCGGATGCCATCCTGCTTAGAGATCCAACCAACCATCCCTACACTATCTGAGGCTTGGACTCTTACTGGAGAAAAGATGAATCCATCTCTGGCTGGGGAAACCAAACCTATGGACTCTTGTTGGGGAGCATAATAAGAAGACCTGGTCTCTACCTTGACTACTTATGCTGGGGAGACATTCATTCTTACACCCCACTGAGAAAGATACCTTATTGAAGAATATAAACCCTATGCTGGGAACCACTTTGGCGTTTCACGCTCTTGCTGATCAACCGCATGTCGATTATCATAAGCGAACTCCCCACTTACCTCAGACCACTTGGTCTATTGGGAGAAATCGTCTGAAGATTTTACAGAAAACCCGGCATACAAAATGCCCCAGGATCTTGAAACTCTCGGAGAGATTTATGGATCTCGACGTAACTTCCCCAAACTATATAGTTTATGAAGGAATTTGCCTCGAGAGGATTCGTAATGATTTGGAATATTCTGCCCCAGTATTTTGAACCTTGAAGAAGTGCTCCTGATTAACCTTCTTCTAGGGGAGGATAACTTCTCGTGCTCTTGAGGTGGCCTGCCTCGTTACGAGCCTTGAAGTGATTTTGCCCTTATTTAGCTGAACTTTAGAGAGATTCTTCGACGTGGCTGCTCCAGATTAGCTGAATCTTGGTATGGCTTGCCCATTTGGCGTGATCATTTGATGGCTTGCCCTTGCTCAATGGAGTCTTCAGGCGTTTGCATCTTATCTTGACCAATCTTTCCATTGCAGAAACTTTCCTGATGTCAAGTATTTACTCACAAGTAAAACAATTTGTTTTGGAAATGATAATTTTAATGCAATGCACATGACAGCTTTGAGATCCAAGTTTGTTCACTGGAAAAATGTTGCGACATATAGCGAACGAATCACTTATCAGAATGTCACATCGATACCAACATGAATAGTAAGAAAAACCGTTTAGGAGTCAGAACTGCCGCGATTTTAACCGAAGTATGCTTTCGAAACAACCCTGCTTCAATTAGATCTTTTAAAGGTTGTAACGTAGCCTGGTTCACGGTTTGAGAAAGAAAGGATATAAGGCTCAAAGTTTTGTTTGTACCCACCCATTCTCCTTGATGTTCTTGAGTCCTACGTTTAGCTAACTTGACATAAGCGCTCACCTTTCAAAAAGGTTAATGTATGGTAGGAGGATAAAATGAACCCACACGGTTTTTGGAGTGACAGTCACCCCTTTTGTCTTTGGCATCTGTGGCCACACGACTTGTTCTTTGCTCGATGATTTTTCTTTTTGTTCCTCTTATTTTTTGCTTTTCGTTCTTTTTTTTTTATTTCCCTGGTTTTTTCCTGGACTGGTTCTTTTTTGAATCTTTCGATTTTTAAGTCCAGCGGGATACCCTAACTTTTGCCTAAGTCACTTGTTTTCAAGTTTTGACTTAGTGGGCTTTCTTTTTCTTTTGATTTTTTTTGAACTAGTCGTGTGACACAGGTTTGTCTTGACTTGTAAAGGGTTGTGACCGTCTCACTCTTCGGTTGGTGAGGGATAACCATGGATGTAATTGATCCTCGAACGAGACACTCCTTTTGAAATTTGAACGCACGGTCAAATTAACTGACACCTACCCTGCCCAGGGTTAAGATTAAGGGTTTTTCGTTTTCAGAAATAAACTCCTACTACTAGGCTCAATGGGGTTTACAAAGGTTTCACTCCCTTATATCTCCGGTGTTTAGAAATTAAAGCAATGCTTGTACATCATCAACAGGGTTTTTGTTCAAAAGCATACAATCGGAAGCTTTGCGTCTTCAGTTTCGTCATCCTCCCTCGGATCCTGCTTAAACAAGCATATGATATCGATAAAAAAGTATGAGTGAACACGACATGATATAATCAAAACATGCATATTCATTTCATCATCATTATCATTATCAATTAAAAACAGACGGGTTTTACAAGCGAGTTTGCACTTTAACAGAAAAGAAACTACAAATGCAAAGAACTGATATGATCTAAATGGTCTCCACCTTCGAGGAACTGGGCTTTCCAAGCTTGATTTGCAAATGCTAGCCATATTCAGAATTGCTCATCAAAGTTAGCCTGATACTCATCTGCACAACTACTCTCGGTGACTTCTTCCATAACCTGGATGGATGAACCCACCTGACTGGACGAAGGAGACTTGCTGATCTGAATACCCTGAGGTGTGAATGAGAACATATTGGAGTTAAGAAGTGTCTGAACTTTGCTCCTGTGCACCTTACAGTCTTCAGTTGAATGCCCCTGTGCCCCAGCATGGTAGTCACAACGGGCGTTGATATCAAAACCTAGTGGGTACGGAGGAATCACTGGACCTATCTCCTTTGGCACTATAAGTCCACCTCTAATTAAATCTGGTAACATCTGACTGTACGACATTGGCAACTAAGCGAAATGCCTCTCTGGCTTTCTTGGCCTTTGTCGGGCAAGCTGACGCGGCTGATGGCGATATGACCATTGATTCTGAGGATGTCCCTGACTCGGAGAAAGATACTGTCCTTGATACAGAGACTCAGAAGATTGCTGAATTTAAACAGTTGATATGCTTGAATGCTGAGAATGAGGTGGTGAAGATTCCTGGATGGAACTATTTTCTTCCTCCAATCCTTCTTGAGAACTAACAACTTATTCTTTTTCATTAGCTTGAAAGTTCAAGATGCCTTGGAGCTTTCCACACTTGAGCAGGCTCTCGATACGTTCTCCCACCATCACCAGGTCAGAAAATTTTGCTGCCCCATTGACAATCATCTTTTCAAAGTACGGCCCTTGCAAGGTATCCATGAACAAATCAACCAATTCTCTATCCGAAAGTGGTGGTTGAACACGAGTAGCTAACTCTTTCCATCTCTGAGCATACCCTCTGAATGATTCATTATCTGCTTGAGACAAGTCTTGCAAATGCATTCGGATGGGAGCCATGTCAAGATTATAACTGTATTGCTTCACAAAGGCGTTGGCTAGATCTGATCATGATTGGATGTAACCACTTTTTAACTGCATATACCAATACACTGATGTCCCACTCAGACTGTCTTGGAAACTTTGAATCATGAGTTTGTCGTTGTGGACATAAGAGGTCATTCTTCGGCAAAACATCACCAAATGTTTCTTTGGACAACCATCCCTTTTGTACTGCTCAAACATCGGTGTCTTAAACTTTGGAGGCATTACAAGGCCAGGTACCAAACACATGCTCGAAGCATTCAAATCAAGAGTATCACACCTCTCTAGGGATTTAATTTTCGCGTCCAACACACGATATCTTTCATCATCAACAGATCGTGGATCCTTAGGCTTCATCTTTGGAACTGCCCCTTGGACATCTGGCATAGAGAATGCAAAACTGTGATAATCAGCGACATCAAGAGAAGATGGATGTCCGCCTCGGACAATGGGACGCTCTTGCATAACAGGATCCTCAACAGGGATTTGCACCGGCTGAGCTTGGGCAACATTGTTCATCGGAGGTGGAATAACATTCTCATTTCTTTGAATATTGGCTTCTCCCCTTGTCATGGCGGCCACAACTTCCATTAGTTGGTCCAACTGAGTTTTCATCAATTCAACATCGGCCCGAGTCACAAACTGATTCAGTTCCCCTGAGTTCATGATTCTCCCCAAAAATACTGATTCAAGTCCAATACACAAATCGGGAAACCAACTGCAAGTCGTGGACAGAGGATGGATGAGCTCACTGTTCTAGCTTGGAGAAAGATATGCAAAATGATGCAAGATGCAAATGCAATGCAAAGGTATGAATGCAATAAGACATGGGATCAAAGCTTCCATATAGTCTGAATAATCACTGTGCTGTGCTGATGACTGAATAAGTTCATAAGGTCTGCTCTGAAGAGAAAATCGGAATACCCGAATATCCGAATAATCAGAATACCCGAATGCCAGAATACCAGAATAATCGGAATACCATAATACCAGACTGATAAGTCCACACAGATAAGGAAACCAGAATACCGAGTAGGGTGAAGGTTAAGGTTACCTGCAAACCTGTAAACACCCGCCCATTCTCATATGTGGGTACTAAAAAACCGAGGATCCTCAATATCACGGGCTCTCAGGCCGAGAAATGATAATACGTTCACCATTTTCTGGTTTGGCATCATCATCAATCGAGGAGGCCTCAACTGATTCCCCTAAAAAAGGTTATCCTATAGCAAGTTCCCAGTTTCGGGTCCTCTGCAGGATACGTAATGGGTTTGCCATTTCTGATCTGCCATTATCGCTCCCTGAAGGAGTGCCTTAACTGAGTCCTCGGGAATGGTCACCAGAGTCGACAACTTTCGAGGTTAACAATCTGAAATGCACAAGACGCGCAAATCAGAACATCTCCCAAGAAAACCTCGTCTGGTTGTGGATTTCATGTAAACCATACGTACCAAGACGCTACGTAGGCCACACTACTTTCCACTCTAGTCCTATGTGTGTACTCAAGCCTGTGTAATGGGCTTATCTCTTAGAACACCCTGCCCACCAAACAGAAAAATCCAGCATAGTCCAGCACAGTACAATATATATGGCAACAGTAAATGAAAAGCGAGTAAATATAATAAAACATTAAACATGCAACAATGCCATAAATAAAGCGAGTAAAGTAAATAGATAAACACCCTAAAATCAAAAAACAAACAGGCGCTAGGATTGACTCGCTTAGGGAACCAGAGATTCTGGGTTCGTTCCCCAGCAGAGTCGCCAGCTGTCGTATCTGTGAAAATCAACCGGTGGAAAAAAACAGAAGAGTCGCCACCGAACGTTATTTATCCTGACGCAGGGAAAGGAAACGATCGAAGAAAACCTCAACAAAGGGAAAGGAATGGTCGTCGCAACCATAGCCTGGGTTCAGGAGTCGGTTACACGAGAGGAAGGTATTAGCACCCCCTCGCGTCCATCGTACTCGATGGGATCCACGCTTGTTGTTATCGATCAAAGGGTGTAGGGTATCTGAAACTCAACTGCTAACTGGAAACTGGAACGGGAGAAACAGAAGAATGGGGAAAAAGAGAAGAAGTGACTCGATAGGACATCACGTCCTAGGCCTACGTATTCCCTCGTGCAATAGGAAAGTCAGAGTCAACGTAGTTCGGACAACGGTTTTGTGGGGGGAAGGTTGCTCGCCAAGACATCGCGTCTCGTGCCTACGTATCCTCAATCTTACCAGAGAGAGGAAGTCAGAGCAGTCGTAGTTCGACCTAACAAGATCGGTTTTGTTCGTGTCTTTTAGGTGGAATACGTCAACGTTCACGTTCTAGTAGTTTAGGTGTTGACGCTCGTTGTGGTAGCCTTACGCGTTTACCTTTTTGCAGTAGAATAGAAATGGCGCTTCCTTTACGATGAGAGTGGGTGAGATGAGAAGAGAATCCCGAAGGAAGACAAAAGGTTTGTTTTTGTCTTTTATAAGAAAGAGTTTTGATTTATTGTTTGTAACATGTATCGTGCTAAAGTCTATGACATAGGATCGAATGCGTCGCAAATCGACCCAAGACGGGACGCCTGCTAAACACTCTAGGAAAGCGAAGGAAAATCCCTCAACTCTCCATTTCCCATGTACTTAAGGCTCATGGCGCACTCAACATGTAGTATTTATTAGATGTTTTTTTATTTTGTTTTGAGATGAGAGAAGAGACTCAAAGTTATAAAGAGAAAACAACTAGGGGCGGACTAAATGAATTCCAAATGTTATCATGCATGGATGTCCTATGGTTAGGTGGAGTATAAGAACCACCTAAGTCTAAATAAGAGAGAGGGATAGCACTATCTAATGCTTATCCTACCTCACCTTAATAAAAAATTAAGGATGAGCTAGGATCCCAAAGGGGTGTGAGATAGTTATACACAAAGCATTATCTCATGCTATTCACAAACACACAAGAGAAAGTAAAAGATAAGAGAAGAGAGATGTGAGTATGGATAAGCATCCACATACTCAAATGTCATACCTCAACCCTACACAAAAGGTTAGCATAAAACATTCACAAGTAATGAACATAAGTGCTAGAAAGTAAACCAAACAATGCTAGTTGCCTTAAGGAGACAACTTAAGAAGCATACGAGGATTGAGCCACTAGGGAAGGGTCCAAAGGGTTAAGGATTCTTCAAAGTCAGTAGGTATAGGTCAAGGTACCCTACCAAAGTAAACATGCCAAAGGAAAGAACACAATGTCAAACTATGCACCAAATAATCATACAAATGCAAGTTATGCACTAACTATGCAAGATGAATGCAAACGAATCATGAACATGAATAAATGCATGTGTAAGCATCAAATTCAGAATTGAATGAAATTTAAGAACGTGTAGAGATGTCATTAAGATGGCAAGTGATTCATGGATGCAAACATTGATTAAATAAGAAGAAGTGGTAGCAAACATCATTCAAGTTCCAACAATGAAGCATGCTTGTAATGCAAGTAAGAAATGAAAATGTAAGATGAACAATAATGTAATATGAATGTAAGTCAGTAGCTCATGACACTTGAAATGACATTTATAGGTCAAGAATGTATGCACAAAGTCCCCACAAGTATCATGTTGAAGCACATTGATGATTAGGAGCAAACATATTTAAATTAAGTCAAACAAGTTCAAACTATGCACACTCTAGGTAAAATAAACCAAAAGAAGTCATGTGAGTGAAATGAATCATGCTTGAGCATCCAAGTCAGTAGCATATGACATTTGAATGATTTTGAGACCAAAATAAAAGACCTATAATGTTCATACACAATACATGTCATTACTTGTTAAAAGTTAAGAGCAAAACAAATTCAAAGTTGTCAAATATGGATGACTTATGAAATGAATAAGGGTGAATGAAGTTAGAATGAGTTAAAGGCATGTAAACATGTCAAATTCAGGGGTTATATGTATGCTGAATGAAGTTAGAAATCATACACTTTCATGCTATTTAGAATTTAGAAGAAAGGTAAGTGCAAAACTAGTTCAAAGAAGTATTCGATCATTAGTGTCTTTTGAAGTAAATGAAAGATGAGGTTCACATGGATTAAATGCATATTAGTCATGTCAAAGTCAGAGGGTATTGACCTTTAATAGGTCTCATACAAGTCCTAAAACAAATGAGAGAAGTACATCACACAAGGTACAAACAAATTTAACAAACAATGTTCAATTTGGAGATGACATATCAAAGTAGGAATGCATGAGGCAAATGGGAATTTGTGAGTCAAAGGAGTATTTACAAGCATATGAACATATTATAGGTCATATGAGATCATGTGTGATGGAATGATGCAACAAGTAAAAGCATATTACATAAACAATGGGAACTAACACAAGTTGAACAAGTGAAGACAATTTGAGGTCATGTGAATTCAATTAGGTGAAATGACGTTATGAGTCACACATGAATGGTTAGAGATGATCTAAAATAGAAAGCAAGTCAAGTTTGGATGGCTTTTAGGTCATGTAAGTCTTCATGAAGATATGGTATGCAACACATAAGATAAATTAGACAAAGAGGAGTCCAATACCAAGTGCCAATCCATGTTCAATCAAGTCTATACAAATCAATCAAAGTTAAGAGTTAAGGACCTATAATTTGGTTTTGGAAGACCTAAAAGAAATGCCTAAACATGTACACAAATGAATTAATAAGTATCATGTTGAATGGTTACACAAGGAACACAAAGCCCTAGTACTAACAATCTAAACAACTACACAAACAAGATGTACTTCAACAATCAACACAAGCATGATTAAATGTTGTAAAAATTCAAAGGAAGCAAGTGAGATGGAGTGCAATCAGAGGCTAAACCATATACAAAAGAATGAGCCAAAATTCATTTGTTATCATGTTTAAACAAGACCTATAACATGCTCTATAATCATTGAACAAACACGTACAAAATAGGATCCAACAGCCAATCAAATATCACCTAAAAAATCCCAAAAAATTACACAGTAGTGCTCAATATGTCCTAATATCTCATGTAAAGTTCCATGTAAATAATCACTACCAGACTTCTTATAGAAAATGATTTATGCACCAAGTATCACAAACTATGATCATTAAAGCACAACACAAAGAACATTCCAAAACAGGCATCAAAATTAGTCAAAAATGGAAATAAAAAGATACCAAAATTAAAAGAGAGGGTTAGGACCAACCATGAATTTTCTCAGAATTTTTAGTAAAAAGGAACTATTTTTCCAAAAATCCTTTTGAGACATGCATCCAAAAAAAAAAAGTAAAACTAGAGAATTCCATGGGGGGGGGGGGGTGCAAAAATAGAAAACAGTCAGTTATTATTCACATGGGCCAAGCAAGGGAGGGAGTGAATAGCCAAAGTAATGAGGCCCAACACGCGTGGGTCTGATGGTTCATAGTGTAGGGTTCAGTCAAATCTTTTGACTCACTGGGAGACGTTGGATCGAGTCAATCTAACATGGTTAGGAAAGTATGAGGATCTAAGGTCTCATGATTGGAGGAACATGGAGGTCGTCACTATCCAATTAGTTAGAATCAAATGAAGAGAGAAAAAAAAGTCACGTGCGCGAGGGGTGGGTTTTTAATGCGTTGTTGATCCACCATTGGTTCATTCATGATGCGTGTAATCATTGCCTAATCATGGAGTAATAAGAAACCGAACCAATAGGACGAAGACACCTCATCGTCTTCTCCATTACTCATGCATAAGAACCAGAGAACACAAAACAAACCAGAAATGTAAGGGATTTTCACAAACTTTAGCCTCAGATTTCTCTATCAATATCGCATCAAATTAAGCAAAATAAAAGCCTAAAATGAAGCCCTAAATGCATAGATTACAAATCCACGAATAATTTATACAACCATTCACTTAATCACAGATAAAAGTGGACCTAAAGTCACGGATCCGGTCACGAATTCTCACAAGATCTCACATTTCTTTGCAATCAATCTATATACAGCCAATGCCTCAGGTAGGAGGGCTCAATATGCAGCTATCTACATGACTTAAACCACATTCTATTTCAATGAATGCTTCAAAGATTCAAGAAGGTTACCGTGCTAAAATGTGTAGTTCAAGCTTCAAGAAATTCGGAATACTTCGTGCTATGTCTTCTAATCAACACCAATATCAAAGAAGATGCTTCCAAAAGCTTGAATCCTGCCACGAATGGGATTTTCTATGAAGATGGTGAAGCATTCGAAAGTACTTCCATGGTGACTTTAACTCGATAGTGAGGTTTATAGAAAGATGATTCAATGGAGAAGATAGCGATGGCGAAGAACAATCTTGGAAGAACTCCCCAGAACCCATGGAGTGCGTCTGTGAAGTTCAGAGAGAGAGAAAAATGGATTTTCCTTTGATCTGATTTGTGAAAAAGGAAGTCTCTAACCGATTCTGTTAGAGCTTAGGACTTATATACGTGAGGTTAATGCTGGGTTAAGTATTAACTATGGTTTAGTTTCTGTTATGGTGAGGTTTGGTGTCACTGAATCCGAAATGAGGGTGAGGTTAAGTGTTACAGTTGACATGGTTATATATGGAGGGAGTATACTTGTTATGGTGTGGTGTTCATGATAGTAGATATGTGTGGCAAGCATAAAAGCGCAACTTGTTCAGCAAGTTTTCACTCTCTCTCTTCTAACGTATATGGGGCAAGTGTAGTGTGTATATGGCTAGTAAGGAAATGCATGGTCATTTATGGTAAAGATAGAAGCATGAGGTGTGCGGCACGCTGCAGCAAGGTGGCCTTAGTTTGACATGAGTTTGGTTTGAAATTGGAGAGGGATGGCATGGTTGGAACACTTTTAGAAACAAGTTCATGAAGGTGATTTTGGAATGGCATTTCTTGGACAATATGTAACCAAATTACACAATCTTTGTACCAAATTGAAGCTCTCATGGAAAAGTATGATTCTTATGTTGGAAGTTAATAGAGATGGTGTCTTAAGCATCAATAAAAATGGATTGGAAAGTCATGTGGTCCAAGCTGAATTTCGACTTACAAATTTTCTAAGTGTTTTCTCATTTGAACCATTTGAACATCCTATCTTCAACACACCATAGCTCATTCAATAATAATCCAATGGAGATGAATTATATATGGTTGGAAAGCTTTAAGAACCCTCTACAACTCTCATGTTTAACCAAAATTGGATTGAAGCTTGTATCATGGTTGAATTTGGCTTAGAAGTTAACACACCATCTCTTGAAACTTACTATAAAAAGAAAGTTCTAAAAAGAGAATTTCCAAAAATAGTAATGTTTCCACAAATAGCAACTTTCCACACAATCTTAAGTCTTGATGATTCTTTTGACATTCCATGATCAAATTTGGTCCATTACCCATATTTGACGTAAGGAACATGATTTTGACTTTAAAAAGTCAAGAGTTGACTTTTCCCTTGATTAATTGACCTTTTCCCCAATTTCCTTGACTTTTAGCCAATCCTCCAATTGAAACCCTTATGAATGTAACTGAGGGCTCAAACTCCATTCAGAGACACTTGTGAACATGTGGAATATGATGAAATCAAGTCTTTCCCAAAAAATCAGAAATAAACTGACTTTTATGCAAAACCCTAATTGGTCCCCAACAGTTAAGAGAACATGATTGATCCTCAGAATCCAAATTCCTCTAACTATGATGTGGATTGCCTCAACCCAAGATGACTTATGTGATGAGATGATGTCAGAGACCCAAGGACCCTACTCATGGAGGTGTCTCAAGCTCAAAAGGTCAAAACCCTAGTTGATGATCAGCCATTATGATAATGCACCCTCCTTTACTTTGCTTGCCAAATTCAAATTCCTGATGGTATGATGGGCCATATGGGTTATCTTGGAGATATGACAAGCTTCAATGGATTGATGAATTAGTATTTCACTCTTCTTGCTTTGCACAATACAGAGATGGTGACACCCTTGATACCATGTCTTATGAGAGCTAATGATGCATATGCAAATGTTTATGTCCTAGATGCAAATGAAATGTGAAGCCTAAGCCACCTATTGGGTATAAATAAGAGGGCAAATCTTGAGGTGTTACAAGATGCCATGAAGTGATCCAGCCATTTCCAATCAAGTCCAAGCATTCAAACACACTCCATATTGTGTAGGGAAGCTGTTCAGATCATCACAACTCATCTGTAACACCTCCAATTGAAAAATCGCATTGCCCTTGCTGTCACGACCTTCATGTAAGCCTAAACTTGGTCATCTCTTAATCTATGCATATTTCCTCGCATAATACTTTTGCCAAATGTTCATAATCATGCATAGAATGTTTCCCCTTAATTAATTGCTTTGTTTGAATCGTGTATCAAATTTCTCAGCCTTCATGCAAATTTTAGGGTTCTTGAGGTTTTGTCTTGATTTCTTATTCCATTCTTAAAATAAATGAAATTAAAGACCATAGACATGATCGTGAGGTGAAAACGAGCAGATTGATATGTGGATTGTGTGATTTCATCAAGTATTCAAGGAGATTGGATAGAAAACGCAAATCAGTCAAACTCAGAACACGCGCGTGTTCTTGGCATGTTCTTGGCGCCTTTTTTGAAAATTCAAATATTTGAATTTTGTGATTTTATTTAATTGATTCAAAAATTAATTTCTCTCTGAATTTTAATGATTTTGAGTTGATTCTTTTTTTAATAATTCACAAAAATGTTAAAATATTTTATTTTGCCAAAAATTCCCAAAAATGTTATTTATATCATATATTTGATATTTTTGCAAATAATTAATGTTTTATTTGTTTTTAACATTTGAAATATTTGTTCCTTCTTGATTTCCCTAACTTAATTGATTTTCAATCATTTTGTGGATATAAACATGATTTTTGAAGCATTGATCCTAGATCACCACTCATTTCTCACATGTTTTCATCAATTTTTATTAATTTTTAAACAAAATTAATTCCTTTTTGAAACAAATTTAGGGTTTTTGATTAATTCAACCCTCAATAATCACTTTCAAAACTCATTGGGCCTCTAATAGAGTGTAAGACCCAACCTTTTAGTAAATAAAACCTTTTTGGGCCTCAGTGTATTGTATAAGTCCTAATACCGTCAAAAAAAGTTTGGCACGATCGTCGCCTTTTTAACAAAAATCCTTGGGCTTCTCCTTGAGCTATAAGACCCATCTTTGGGCCTCTAATAGAGTGTAATACCCAATCCCCTTTTAACCAAAACAATTTTTGGACCTCAGATATTGTATAAGTCCCTCTGCGTTAAACGAAAAATCTCGGTGCGATCGCCAGTTCAAAATCAAATCATTTGGGCCTACCCTCGTGTTATAAGCCCCATTTCTTTTCTTAAATTTCTTTGGGCCTCTAATAGAGTGTAAGACCCAACCCTTTTTTTTAACCAAAAATTATTTGGGTCTCAGGTAATGTATAAAACCCACTGTGTTTTCAAAATCTCGACGCGATCGCCAGTTTAAAACAAAAGAACCCTGGGATTCTCCTTGACTTGTAAGTCCCATCTCTGTACAGTTTTCAAAACAACAGTGCAGTCATCGTTAAAACTTGGGCCTCTCCTTGAGCTGTAAGCCCCAAAAAACTTTTCAAAGAACTTTCTCCTTTGATTTTGAATTCAAATATCTGTTGTTATCAAAAATTTCTTTGTTGAACAACTAACAAAATAGCATGGAAGCTCTACAACGGGTAAGTGTTTATCCACTTTCATTGATTGCTTTCATATGTATGTAACTGTATTGTAGGGCTGCTTCACTGTAAGTCTTCTTTCACATCCTTTTATATACTTGTCTCATATCCACTGTGTAATACTAGTATAGTTATTTAGAGTTTTCCCCGGCAACTATGTCTAGAACTAGGTAAAGCCTTGTTGGTTACTCTTAAATACAAACAGAACTAGACCCCACCGTAGGATTCCAGATACAGTCTTCCCTTCTCTTGGGGTTAAACAATATGGAACAAAGAGAAAGGCAGTATTCTCGGTGAACCTTTTCTCAGACTGTCACTCTTAGAAATTGTCAAAGAAACTCTACTCCCCAGAGTTGATCTATTCTCCGTGAATAGCATCTCTTGAGTTTCTTCCAAATTCTCAAACTTTCCTGGAATGATCTCTTCTCTGTGAATAGCATTTCTTGAACTTCTCTTGGTTTGGGGACCCACAGGCTTCCTAAAAGCATCCCCGCCTCCTCTTGGGCGTTGTACAAGGACCCTTCAACTTCTTAGAAGTTCTCATGCCTTCTCTTGGGCTTAATCCAAGGACCCTGACGACCTCTTAAAGGTATAAGACAAAACTTAGTCATCCTTTGCTAGAGTAGTCTTTCCAGCGTCAAACCTCTGGCCACTTTAGGGTTGATACTCATCCCTTAATGCCCGTGCCTCCTCTTGGGCATTGTACAAAAGATAAAACTCTAGACTTGGACAGTCTAAACCCCCTTGAGTCTCAAAGACATTCTCAAGTTCCTTTCAAGTATAGGAAAAAACACTGAAACCTGGTCTCTCTCATGAGAGTTCCCCACCCTTTGGCCTGCCTATGGATCTAATCCTCAGCAGTAACACAACCTCCTCTTGGGCTTTGTACAATGATTCTCCCCAACGGAGCTAACCTTTTCAGACTCTCTTGTTGAGTATAAAAGACTCTCTTGTTGAGTCAATCTCCTTTTAGCCTCCATCTCAGGCTTCGTACGAGACACTAAAACACTCTCTTGTTGAGTATAAAAGACTCTCTTGTTGAGTCAATCTCCTTTTAGCCTCTAACTCGAGCTTCGTACGAGACAACAAAACACTCTCTTGTTGAGTATAAAAGACTCTCTTGTTGAGTCAACCTTTTTAGCCTCCGCCCTAGGCTTTATACAGGACAACTAAAAGTACTCTCTTGTTGAGTCAAACCTTTTAGCCTCCGTCTTGGGCTTCGTACAAGACACATAAAAGCACTCTCTTTTTGAGTCAGTCACTTGTTAGTACTCTCTTATTGAATCAACCCTTTTAGCCTCTACCTCGGGCTTCGTACGAGACAACAAATAAAAGGCACCCTCTTGTTGGGTCAATAACCTCCTCTTAGGCTTTGTATAAGGAAACCTCGGTTAAGTCAATCAACCTTTTAGCATCAAATTTGTGCCTTGCTCACAGCATACAGACATCAACAACTCCTCTTTAGAGATGACAAATTCTATCTCATCCAAAACCCTTTAGCTTCACATCTTGGGCTTTGAATAAGATACAACACCAACACAACCTTTTTCCTCCAATAGAATAGGAGGAACTACAATCACTCTGATCTCCCTGTCTCGGGAATACGTAGGCATAAGATTGCAAAACGTTTAGCGAGCATACTAATCAAAACACCCAAAATCCAGTACCTTCATATATCAATCTGTAGCGAGCGATTTTGGAAGTGGTTCTTAAGCACTGTCGCTCTGGGGTACTGCAGGTCGATTCATTTTTTATCCTATTGAAGCTGATGAAGGAAGGGAAATAGATGTCTCCAACTAACCCTGCTTGCAAACTGAGGTTAAACAGTCAAAGCTGTTGGTTTACAGATACGGTTTTAGTTTGTGGGCCTCTCTCTGCTTATTTTGTTCAGAAAGAAATACCGGGACTGTTCATAGGGAATTTGTTGGGATCCTGCGCCAGATTGGATGGAGGTAGGGGACTTTGGGGTTTTTTGATTAGTGTGCTCGCTAAGATTCTTTTTCAATCTTATGCCTATGTATTCCCGGGATAGGGAAATAAGAGCGATCGTAGTTCCTCCTATTCTATGGGAGGAAATGGTGTTTTGGTGTCTTGTTCAAAGCCCAATACATGAAGCTAAAGGTGGTTTGTATCTTGTTCAAAGCCCAAAATGTGAAGCTGAAGGGTCTATTTGTATCTTGTTCAAAGCCCAAGATGTGAAGCTAAAATGGTGTTGACTTTAGAGAGAATTTGTCATCTCTAAAGTGGTATGTTTGTCACAATTGTTGGGTGACTGATTATAAAGGAGAATTACTTTAACTGGGATATGCGAATCCAGCAATGCCATTTTTTCCTTTATAGGGGATTTTCAACCTGAAGGAGAAGACTTTAACTCAGTTTAGAGCAATGCAATCTTTCCTTAGTAATTTCTCATGCTAAAAGAGGGACAGTGGCGTGGATGTAAATAATCCAGAGGCTTGCCGCTTACAACAATTAGACGAGGGAAAAGGAGTTGTTAATGTTTGTATGCTGTGACCAAAGCATGATTTGATGCTAAAAGGTTGATTGAATCAAACGGGGATTTCTTTATACAAAGCCTAAGAGGAGGCTATTGACCCAACAAGATAATGCTTTTGTGTCTCGTACGAAGCCCGAGATATAGGCTAAAAGGGTTGACACAACAAGAGAGTGTTTTTATATGTGTCTTGTACGAAGACCAAGACGGAGGCTAAAAGGGTTTGACTCAACAAGATAGTCTTTTATACTCACCAAGAGAGTGATTTGTATCTCGTACGAAGCCCGAGATAGAAGCTAAAAGGATTTGACTCAACAAGAGAGTCTTTTATACTCACCAAGAGAGTGATTTGTATCTCGTACGAAGCCCGAGATAGAGGCTAAAAGAGGATTGACTCAACAAGAGAGTCTTTTATACTTAACAAGAGAGTGTTTTTGTATCTTGTACGAAGCCCGAGATGGAGGCTAACAATGTTTGACTCAACAAGAGAGTCTTTTATACTCAACAAGAGAGTGATTTTGTATCTCGTACGAAGCCCAAGATGGAGGCTGCAAAGGTTAGCTCTGCTGGGGAGAATCATTGTACAAAGCCCAAGAGGAGGCTACGGTTACTATTTCAGTTGAGTGACAGGTCCAGTATGTTGGTTAAAAGAGAAAATCAGTTCTTATATGGGTAATGTTGTACTCATGGATTTGATCTGAGGACCGGGATTATTTCCTGTTCTTTAAGGAAACGGGGAATCCGAAGGGTATTGAGATTGCCCAAGTCTACGGGTGTTTTTTCCTATTTTTGAAAGGAACTTGGGAATGTCTTCGAGACTCAAGGAGATTAGACTGTCCAAGTCTAGAGTTTTATCTTTTGTACTATGCTTAAGAGAGATTAAGAGACAGTATGTTCGCCGTAGGAAGATCTAGACTGTTTGAAAGACTGTTCTATTAAGATGACTAATTTCTGTTCCTATACCTTTAAGAGGTCGTCGGGACAATTTGTACGAAGCCCAAGAGGAGGCGAGAAAAACTTTTAAGAAGCCGAAGGGAAAATTTGTACGGAGCCCAAGAGGAGGCTATCTTCCCGGAGGAAGAATCATTATACGAAGCCTAAGAGGAGATTGTGAAAACTTCTAAGAAGCCGACGGGTCCTTGTACAACGCCCAAGAGGAGGCGGGGATGCTTTTAGGAAGCCTGTGGGTCCTTGCACTAAGCCCAAGAGGAGGCTGATGAACAGTTCCAGAAGGGGTTTCACTTGGAACATTGGCCTTCTGTATATGAACTGTTCAAGGGGGAGATTTCTTAGATCTAGTTATCTAAAATTGTTGTAAAAGAAAATTCTCATGGTTTAGGTTATGTTGAAATATCCGGGAGAACGTCGGATGTAAGGAGATGAGGTTTTGTCTAGTTCTAGACGTAGTTGTCGGGGAAACTCTAAATATCTATACTAGTATTACACAGTCGATATGAGTTTATGAAAGAAGACTTACAGTGAAACAGACCCAAAGTACAGTTATATACATATGAAAGCAGTAAATGAAAGCGGGTAAACACTTACTCGGTTGTAGAGCTTCCATACTATATTGTTAGTTGTTCAACAAAGGAATTGAAAATAACAGTATGTTACAAAATCAAAGGAGAAAGTGCTTTTGAAAGGAAAATTGGGGCTTACAGCTCAAGGAGAGGCCCAGGGTTTAATCAGTGATCGCACTGTCATTTTTTACAGGGACTTATACAAGTGACTAAGGCCCAAGAAAGGTTTTCTGTACAAGGGAATGGGTCTTACACTCTCTCAAGAGGCCCAAAATGATTGAAAGTGAACAAAGATGGGTCTTATAGCTCAAGGAGAATCCCAGGGTTTATTTTGAAAAGGGCGACGATCGCGCCGAGGTTTTGAAAATGCTGTGGGTCTTATACAATGACTGAGGCCCAAAAGTTTTTGGTTTCAAAAGGGGATTGGGTCTTACACTCTATTAGAGGCCCAAAATGATTTTGAATGGGTCTTATAGCTCGAGGAGAGGCCCGGATGGTTTGTTTTAAACGGGCGATGATCGCGCCGAACTTTTGAAATACAACGGGACTTATACAACATTTGAGGCCCAAAATAGGTTTGCATTTACAAAGAATTGAGTCTTACACTCTTTTAGAGGCCCATGAGTGTTCGAAAAAGTTTGTTAGGGTGAAAATCAATAAAACCCTAATTTCATCATTTTTTGATATAACTATTCAAAGAATATTAATACAAATGATAAAAATTCCAAATAAGTTTGAATAAACAACTTGTGATTTTGGTTTTAGGTTTGAAAAATGAGGCTTTCATCACAAAATGAATTAAAACCTACTTGGTTTTGATTTTCCAAAATGGATATTTATTTTTAAAAGGTTTAAAAACAAATAAAAGACATTTATTCACAAAAATACTAATTATATTAAATAAATAATATAAATCTAATTTTTTGGGGGAATAAAATATTTCAACATTTTTGTGATTTTTTCCAAAAAGAACCAATAAAAAAATAATTAAAATTGAGGAGTTATTAATTTTTCAAACTATTAAAAATAATATGGAAAATAACAAAAAGTGGGATAAATAGCAAAAAAAGGATCTGGGGCGAGGGGGATTCGAACCCCAGACCTCTTGTGTATAGGGCGCGCGCCTTACCACTGGGGTGGTGATACATCCGTTGATTGAAACACAACCATAAATATACAAGGCTTGCCTTGCTTTTGGCCTGGCCCAAGGCAAGGCAAGGCAAGTTTTGACAAGAAACGAGAAGGTCCATAACTTTCTCATTTCTCCATGGTTGGGGACAAAATTTATATGCATCTGGCCTAGAATTTCACAAGGAATCCAATGGTTGTGGTATTTTTTTCAGATCATGATCCCTCCTCAAAATCCGATAGTGGTTTTGAAATAGACCATATTTTGCATTTTCTGTGCTACATCTTGGTACAGGTATGAATTACATGATAAATTGATGCAAACACAACACATATGACATGCAGAAGAGATGCATGATCAGTGGACTTCAAAGCAATGCATATTTTGGAAAGTTCAGGTCATGATGCTTACCTCTTTTTGAGCTTTTGGAGTTTTTTGTGCAATCTTCCAAGTTGCTTGTTCCAGAAATGGTTTGATGCTTTGGACACTCTCAAATGATTCCTTAGAAGCTTTTAGGATGATTGGAATCAGCTGGAAACTGCAAAAACAAAAATTGGCCCTTTCTTGCAAAAGGGGTTAAAATAGCCAAAATAACAACTCTCTCAAATGGTGTTCCAGATGTTGGGAGGGATTTGGGACAGTTCAAGGATGATATTTGGAGTGTGTTTGAGGTTTTATCTGGTTTGGAAAGTGACTGAATCAAGACATGGCTTGAAAAATGCAAAAAAAAAACCTATTTTCAGGTTTTGAGAGGTGACTTTGAGATTTAAGGATTACAGGTCACTTGTGTGAGTTTGGACAGCTTAGATATGACATATTGGATATGTTTGGATCATGAGCTATGATGGAAATGCTCTCTAACTCAAAAACTCAGAGTTACCATGCTAAAGAAGGTATTTTTGCCTAAAGAAAGTGATTTTGAGGAAAGCATCTGTTTGATGGCTTTGGTGTACTCAAACTGAGCACAAATGAGCTTTATTTATAGTAGAGCAAGTTTGTTTTGGTATCAATAGTGAATGGCAACTGCAGCTGAGGTTTGGTCAATGTTGATCAATAGGAATCCAAGTCTCCTCTAGCCATTGACTAGAGGTTAGAGCACAGAGCTGTGGTTCCCTATTTGTTGGATGAATCTTGACTGAATTCAGTTGGATGAAGCTCAGTTCATACGACCTCTAAGCATCCATTAAATGCTCTAATCCAAAATTGGAGTCTTGTCCCTCTTTTAGGGATTTCTAGGTTTGTCATGCTACTTCTTGTTCCAAAGACTTTGGAGGCTTGGATCAGTGTTTGTTCCCTTTAGATTTGATCCTCAGATGTGTCCAAAGTGATGACAAGGCTTGGAATTATCTGATTTTTCCAAATCGAGCAAAAGTGTAAAATTCTGCCTAGCCTTGGCAGTTTTCAGCAAGGCATATTGCCATTGTCATATCTCATGGCTCATGTGGAATTTGATGGAGTTCTTGGCCATTTTGGAAAGCCCTCATATGATACAATAACTGTTTGATCATAATTGGTTTTGATACTTTTTGGATCCAAGTGAAAAATTCCCCTACATTTGGAAAAAAGTGAAGGCAGATTCTGACTTAGTGAAAATTTCACTAAGTGTTGGAAAAAAGTGACATTTTCACTTTTTGTGATTTTGATCATTCCATAATTTAAAATCCATGGGGAATTGGAATGAGTGGTAGTTGAAGCTTTTGTAGAGGGTAATGAGAGCTACAAATCTAGCTTTGGATGGGAAAAATGGCCTTGTGGTTTAGGAGTTATGATCCTCCAAATTTGGAACCCTAGCCACTTTGTTCCATAACTTAGAAAATTTTCTATGTTTTTTATCGTTACCCCCTTTTACAAGTTATCCCACTTTTCTTGATTTTTCTTGATGAATGATGATTCCAATCATACATTAACATCATTTTGGGGTCAAAGAACCATAATTGTGAAAAATCTCAAAAAGTCAAAGTTTGACTTTTGTGCACAGTTGACTTTTTATCAGATGAATTCCAAACTGTGCGATCCTCTATGAAATCAAGTCCTTGACCTAAATCAAACTTGATGGATTGATTTCATAGGTGTTATAGGGTGTATTGAATCATGTCTTAGGGTTTGGGAGCATGTCCCGGTCAAAAGTCAAAGATACAGTTGACTTTTTCCGCGAAACCCTAACTGTGGTTCTGATGAAATTGAAACTTGTTGCTCAAGCTTCTTGGATCAATCCATTGTTGAAAATGGATCAATGTGATTTATTTGAGAGCCTCAAATCCCCTCTTGAGGTCTTGGCTCATGTTTTGTCCCAAAAGTCAACTTAGGGGTGAATTAGGTCAAGAAACCCTAATTCCTGATTTTTGATGTATGCATTCCCTGAGGCTAAATTGACTTGGTGATTGGGTTTATGATGTTCCTTGGAGCATCATAGGTTATTCTTTGAAGCATTGGCTCATGCCCAGAGGAAAATTTCCATCTGGAGGCCATGGTCAACCAAACCCTATTTTGGTGACACTAGCGATCTTAAGGCTTGATCCACCTAGAAGGGAGAAGCCTTGTGCTTAATCCTTGAAGTGGGAGTCCTCTTGATCCTTTGTGGATGTTTGAGAGGCTAGACAAGTTGAAGATCATGTCATTTCTTGATTGATGATTTGTCTAAGAGCTCTGAGAGGGCTTGAAACCCTAAGTCTGATTGTAGTGGATGCTCACCCATCTTTGGGGAGACTAATGGTTCATCCATATTGTGATGATGATTTGCACAATGATGGGAAATCTTAGTGGTCAAAATTTGGGGTATGACAGATGCCCCTATTTACCCTTCTTGGACTCGAAGGTGTGAATGGCGAAGGTATTCGGGCATTCGGGGTGCAAGGGGATTAAATATCGGAATACCCGAAATTTTGATGGTGGTTATGAATGGAAATTCGCGCAGCCTTCCTCTTTTGCTAAGCAATGATGCTTAGAAAAGGTAAACTTCCCCTCGATCCTGGTTTCCTACCAAGTAACTGGTCTCAGTTTCTGATTTAAACTTCCCCTCGATCCTGGTTTCCCACCAAGGAACTAGTCACAATTTCTGAAATAAACTTCCCCTCGATCCTGGTTTCCTACCAAGGAACTGGTCTCAGTTTCCGATATAAACCTCCCCTCGATCCTGGCTTCCTACCAAGGATTTGGTCTCAATTTCTGAAATAAACTTCCCCTCGATCCTGGTTTCCTACCAAGGATCTGGTCTTGGTTTCTTTTTTCAATAAACTTTATTGACAAGGGACGTTATTTGTAGCGGTTCTCCTCAAACTTCTCGCCGAATTTTCCTGGGGAGATGCCATTTGATGGAAGAAGTTTTGATAGCAGAGAAGCACAAACTTCTCTGTTTGAGACGCTGTTTGTCAACTCTTTTGGGGAAAACGAGTCTTCTTGAGACACTGCTTTCGTTTGGGGATATCGCATCATACTTTTCTCAGAGATCTTTTCGGAGAAATGCCATATGATGTGATCCAATTTTGAGGTGCTCATGACTTCATTTACATCGACTCTCCGAAGAGCAAAATCAATGTGTTGCTGAAAGTCTTTAGTTGTGAGCTTTCTCTGGGGATTTTCCTTAATCCAGGAAAGCGAAGATATCATCTTCCATGGCGAAGAGTGATGCTGGCTTGGAGTTCTCTGGTTTTTCAGAGGTTCAAGTTATCAAAGTGGTCAAAGCCGACTTCATCCCAGAAATAAACTGGAGGAGAGAGGTAGTTCAGATGCAACATTTCTTAACGAGGAAAGAACTGACAACTCAATTGAGAGGACTGTTATCACTAGAGGATAAGACCGACCAGAGTGATAGTGATGCAACATGAATATGAACGCAAAGTAGTAATGCATGATGTTGTATGTTTATGCTGACAAAACTGACATGACATACAGACTAATAGATGAACACGAGTGGATACTCGGCCAGTGCGGGGGACGAAGAAATATCATTTGTTCAAAATAGCAACTCTGCCTTGTTTAGGAGAAGTAGTCCTCGTGGGGAGCTACGTTGGTCGGGCTTAGGAGATAAGAACTCTGCCAGGGGTGTCAAATGAAACAATGGTCTCTAATATAGCTGATCCTTCATTCAGGTGCACTGGTTTAGAATGAGTACTTTGATTCTGCACTTTGAAGCTTAACCGCCTTTGGGAGAAGCCATCGATATTCTTTCGATGTTCAACAGTCAAAAGAATTTGCCATCTTTATTAAAAAGTAGAAAAATTTTACAAGTAAATTCATTTTTGTTTTATTTAAAGAATCCCTGATCATGTTAAAATGTCGTCCTGTAAAGCTAAAACAAATAAGAATTGCAAACAAAAGCACAAGGGCTCAAATTTAATTGATAGGATGGAAATCAGCCAAACGCGTGATTCCATAGAGTATTTACAAAGTTTAGAAAATGGTAATTTAAGGGAAAAAGGGCTACATTGAAACGTAACGACCATTATCCTTCTACCAACTTTGACTTCGGGGCATCCTGAGCTTCTGTCGAAGATGACCTTGACTGGAGTTTTCCTGACGGATGATGTAACTGCTGTCGAGGGACTTGCCCCTTTGTCGAACGTAGCTACTTGCCATTATCCCTAATTTTTTCCTGGATTGTACTTTGAGGTTTCCAATCCACCGGGATGATTTTTGATCATGTCTCTAATTTTTGCCTGGACCGCCCTTTCGGGTTTTCAATCCACCGAGACGTTTTTTTTTTGTTTTTTTTAGGCGAAGTATTTCTTGACTACGTCAACATTCGTGGGGTAGGCAAATTCCTCTCCGTCCATGGTTGCAAGTCTCAAGGCACCGCCTGAGAAAGCTTTCTTGACCACATAGGCCGTCATAATTCGGAGTCTACTTGCCCCGAGAATCAGTGAAAAATGATTGTATCTTCTTAAGCACGGGGTCTCCTTTCCTGAAGACGCGAGGTCGGACCTTTTTGTCGAACGCCTTCTTCATTCTTTGCTGATACAACTGACCATGGCATATTGCCGTGATTTGACTTTCTTCGATCAGATTCAGTTCATCGTGCCGACTTTGGCACCATTCAGCTTCTGTAAGCTTAGCGTCCATCAATACCCGGATTGATGGAATCTCTACTTCTATGGGGAGTACTGCCTCCATGCCATATACTAGAGAGAAAGGGGTAGCCCCTGTTGAAGTGCGGACAGATGTGCGATAACCGTGAAGAGTAAAGGGTAGCATCTCGTACCAATCTTTGTAGGTTACGACCATCTTTTGAACAATCTTCTTAATGTTCTTGTTAGCTGCCTCTACCGCTCCGTTCATCTTGGGTCGGTAGGGAGATGAGTTATGGTGTTCGATCTTGAACTCTGTGCACAACTCTTTCATCATCTTGTTGTTTAAGTTAGATCTATTATCAGTAATGATCTGGCTTGGAACACCATAACGGCAGATGATATTGTCTTTGATAAATTGGACCACCACTTGTTGGGTTACATTGGCGTATGACGCTGCTTCGACCCATTTGGTGAAGTAATCAATGGCTACCAGGATGAACCGAATGCCGTTCGAAGCCTTGGGTTCAATCACACCATTCATGTCGATTCCCCATATGGAAAAAGGCCACGGGGAAGAGAGAACTTTGAGATGTGTTGGCGGTACCTGGATTTTTTCGGAGTATATCTGACACTTGTGACACCTCCTCATGTACTTGTAGCAGTCGAATTCCATGGTCAACTAGTAGTACCCTGCTCTCAGAATTTTTCTCGCCATTGTATGTCCGTTGGCATGAGTGCCAAATGACCCTTCGTGAATTTCTTTTATCAGCATGTCTGCTTCTGGTCTGTCTACGCATCGGAGCAAGACCATGTCAAAGTTTCTCTTATAAAGTGTATCACCGCTCAGGAAGAAGCTGCCAGCCAGTCTTCTGAGGGTTTTTCTGTCTTTTCTTAGTGCCCCGGGTGGGTACTCTTGTTTCTGAAGGAAGCATTTGATATCGTGATACCAAGGTTTGTCGTCTATGACTGCTTCAATCGTGAAGATGTAAGCGGGCCGTTCAAGGCGCATTATGTTGATCTTAGGTAAGTCATTCCATTGACCTACACTAATCATGGAAGAGAGAGTGGCTAATGTATCAGCCATGTGATTCTCCTCACTAGGGATATGATGAAACTCGACTCTGTTGAAGAAGGGTAATAACCTTCTTGCGTAATCTTTGTACAGAATCAATCATGATTGGTATGTGTTCCAATCTCCTTTGATCTGATTGACGACCAAAGCTGAGTCGCCATATACATCCAAGTTCTTGATCCTCAAATCAATCGCTTCCTCGAGACCCATGATACAAGCTTCGTATTCGGCCTCATTGTTTGTGCACTTGAACATAAGTCTAGCGGTGAAAGGAATGTGGGTACCCTGAGGTGTTATGATGATTGCCCCAATTCTGTTTCTGTAATGATTGACAGCTCCGTAAAAAATGAGTCCCCATTGGGAATCTGGTTCTGGCCCTTCACTGGGTAGCGGTTCATCGCAGTCTTTCATTTTTAGATACAAGACATCTTTGTCTGGGAAGTCAAATCTGACTGATTCCTGATCGTCAATCGGTTGATGAGCCAAATGATTGGCTAAAACACTTCCTTTAACGGCTTTCTGAGCGTGGTACTCTATGTCATATTCTGATAACAACATTTGCCAACGGGCAATCCTTCCCGTGAGAGCAGGCTTTTCAAAGACATACTTGATTGGATCCATTTTAGAGATTAACCAAGTGGTGTGACGAATCATGTACTGGCGAAGACGTTTGGCTGCCCAAGCCAAAGCGCAACAAGTTTTCTTGAGCATAGTGTACCGAGTCTCGCAGTCGGTGAATTTCTTGCTCAAATAGTAGATGGCAGACTCTTTTATTTTTGTTTCATCTTGTTGGCCAAGTACACAACCCATTGATTCTTCCAAGACTGTTAAATAGATGATCAGCGGTTTTCCTTCCATTGGAGGTGATAGAATCGGCGGGTTCGACAGGTATTCCTTGATACTGTCGAAGGCGGTTTGGCAGTCTTCTGTCCAAACGCAGTCCTGATTCTTTTTAAGTAATTTGAAAATCGGCGCACATGTCGCGGTCATGAGGAATATGAATCTGGAAATATAGTTCAAACATCCCAGGAATCCCCTGACTTGTTTTTCTGTCTTTGGAGAAGGCATTTCTTGAATGGCCTTGACCTTGTCAGGATCAACCTCAATTCCTTTCTGGCTGACGATGAATCCTAAGAGTTTCCCTGAACGGACACCGAACGTGCACTTGCTGGGATTTAAGCGGAGTTTGTACTTTCTCAGACGCTCGAATAGTTTTGACAGGTGGGTCACATGCTCCTCTTCTGTTTTAGATTTGGCAATCATGTCATCGACATGCACTTTGATTTCTTTGTGCATCATGTCATGAAATAGAGTAGTCATAGCCCTTTGATAGGTTGCCCTGGTGTTCTTCAAGCCGAACGACATTACCTTGTAATAAAAAGTACCCCATGGGGTAATGAACGAAGTTTTCTCCATGTCTTTTGGCGCCATTTTGATTTGATTATAGCCCGAGAATCCATCCATGAAGGAGAAAACTTTGAACTTTGCTGTACTGTCTCCCAGCATGTCAATGTGTGGTAAGGGAAAGTCGTCCTTTGGACTTGCCTTGTTTAGATCTCGGTAGTCGACACACATTCTGACTTTTCCGTCCTTTTTCGGAACTGGTACTATGTTGGCTAACCATTGAGGATATTCTGACGTAGCGAGGAAACCCGCGTCAATCTGTTTCTGTACCTCCTCTTTGATTTTGATAGCTATGTCTGGATGAGTCCGTCTCAACCTTTGTTTTACCGGCGGACATTCTGATCTCAACGGTAGATGATGTTCCACGATGCTGGTATCCAACCCTGGCATATCCTGATTGGACCAAGCGAATACACCGGGAAACTCTTTGAGAAGTTTCGTCAAACTTTCTTTAACAGTTGGACTGAGCAGTGCCTCAATCTTGACTTCTTTTCTCTCTTCTTCCAATCCTAAGTTGACTGTTTCCAGCAACTCTTTGTGAGGCTCAATGGGCCTTTCCTCTTGTCTGAGTAGTCGGGAGATCTCCTCTGGAATTTCGTCGTCATTTTCTTCTTCAACCTCAACTACCAGGAACTCAAAGTTGGGAGAAGGCATTGGATCGTATGTTTCAACGGGGTTTAAAACAAGCAATCTGCATGACGTGATAATTTGTGTTTAGAAGAGATAGAGAGAATGCAAGAGTGTGTGCAGTGTTTTATATTTTTTTTTAACAATGCTTATTTCTATTTATTTTGTTTTTTAGGATTACCATTTTCTGGAAAAAGCAGAAAGAGAGAACAACAATAACTGCGGAAATTACAGAACGACGTTATTTTATTTATGAAAAAGTCGATTCTTGAAGCTACAGCCCTATAAACCAGAACTCTGTCGCCTTGGGCCAAGCGAAGAGGGATATTTACAGAAAGTGAGCCCTATCAAAACATCTGCTTCACCTGGGCAATGTGAAAGGTTAAAGTAAAGATGGCAATTACTTAGACTTATGAATAATCTTCGGAACATCGACAACAACCCATTGGCGGTGAACTCCTCGGTGAATCACAAAGTCCAGTACCTTCCTTGATTTGTCTTCAGAAATGATGCTGATTTATGGTGGAGCAGGATCATTAGAATCTGTCTCCCAGGAAAAGTTGTCATAGGAGGATTCCTCTGTTGTATTTTGCATAGTATTTGTGCACTCAGGTAAAACTCCCCATCCAGTTGGCTGGATGTCTTCGAGCCTGATACGAGAGCTTTTAGGAGCGGTGTACTTGTCCATGAAGTCAAATTTGCCACTCGGTTGTCCTAAGGTGTCCCACACTTTTTTGGAACTAGAGGAGTCATCTCTTTCGATGACGTTGACCTCGGGAAAAGCATAGTTAATGAATTCTAGTCCGGCAAGCTTTGCCAATTCATCGTCATACTGGATATTTTCTGAATGACCTGAGTGTTGATCCCATGACATTGTGGGGACGCAGGTATTCTGTTCAATGACGCTCAGTTGGTTTTCATTGTTCGGCTGATTTTCTTGCCCCAAGTCTCTTGGGTACGACTGCCAGATAGGCAGGCCATCCATTGGGCCATAATACTCGTGGTTAAAGTTGTCCTTCATCAGAGTGTCCTCCTCTAATGAGTTTGGTGGAGCACGGCATCCTTCTGGATCACAATCTCCGTATATCATTTCGACGTCTGACCTCGGTATAAATCTCGGACTCTGTGCGGGATAGCAAAAGGGAGTCTGCGTTTCGCCTTGAGACGTATAACCGTCCTCGTTGAGATAGGACTTCCATTCTTCCTCTGTATCGGAGGAATCATCTTTACTGATGGTATGCACGTCTTGAGTCACTGGTTGAAGGAAGCCTCCACTGTGGAAGAAGTTCTGAATGGGATGAAGACTTTCATCGTTAGTAGCTGTCTGGGTGCAGGTTGCAGAAAAACCAAGACCTGTCTTTTTCCTATTGTCAGTAGAAATGACAAGCTTCCCCCATCCTGTTGTATTGGTATTCTCGACCGCTTTGATAGCATCTTTGTATGAGGAAATCGAAGTTCCCCCTTCGGATTGATTGTCCTTGTGTAGCGAAAGCGTTTGGAACTGGGTTCTGATTACCTTCTCCGGTTCTACATAAGTGGATGACGATAAGTTGCTTACGAGCAAGGCCTGTTCTCTACAGACTGTGACGAGTTGGTCGTTCTGGACGAACTTTAGCTTTTGGTGGAGGTTCGAAGTGACCGCCCCAGCCTGATGTATCCAAGGTCTTCCTAATAAACAACTGTAAGTTGCCCGGATGTCCATGACCTGGAAAGTGACTTGGAAAGTGTGAGGACCGATAGTTATGGGAAGGTCGACTTCACCGATAACCGTTTTTCTGGATCTGTCAAATGCTTTGACGACGACCTCGTTGGTTCTCATCGGAGGTCCTTTGAATGATAATTGCATCAAAGTGGACTTCGGCATAACATTCAGGGCTGACCCTGTGTCTACCAGTACACTGGCTAAAGCATCGTCCTGGCAGTTGACTGTAATGTTGAGCGCCATGTTATGACGGCAACCTTCTTCAGGTAATTCCTCATCACTAAATCCCAAGTTATTGCAGGAAGTGATGTTAGAGACAATGCTATCGAACTGTCTAATTGTTACATCCTGTTCCACAAAGGCTTGCTCCAAGACTTTCTGTAGAGCCTCTCTATGGGCTTCGGAACTGAGTAAAAGTGATAGCACAGAGATCTTTGAAGGAGTTTGTAACAGCTAATCAACAATGTTGTATTCACTCCTTTGGATGAGCTTTAGCATCTCATCATCGTTTTTTGAAAGGTCGGGATTACAGGATTGACCGACTGGTGGATTGGGAACTTCTATCTGAGGTTCCTTTTCTTTGCTGGGTTCTCCAACTCCTCTGTTGAAGATTCTACCACTCCGTGTTACTCGACTGATGTCTGCAATATTCACGACGGAGGGTAACGGAATTTCCTTTCCATTCTCAATTGTTGTTGCACCGTATTTGTAAGGGATAACCTTAGTTGATTCATATGGTAGCGGTCCTAGTAGATAGATGAGTATGGGAGCCTTCTGATTTTTTCGACCATCATAAGTAATTTCGATCCATTCCTGGTTGGGAACTCTCGATTCGTCAAGCAGAGGGATGATGGCACAAACATCCCTAGCCCTCTAATGAACAGAGATTGCGACAATGTCCTCGATTTGATCAGCGAAGTAGTTGATTGATCCAGAACATAACCATGGTTGAATCTCTTTGCGGTCCAACTGACTTTGAAGGGCTGCTCACACGAGGTAGCATCCTTGATTATCCACTGAGCAAACTCCACACCGCTCATAGTTGTGTAGTGGCACCTGGCCACGTCCGCTTTGAATACAGTTTAACCTTACTAGATCGGTTTCCATCGACCGAACATCCTGACTTTGATATCTAGTAGGATTCCCGTTAGTGATACTAATTTGCTGGGTGTCTTCATCCATATAAATTAGAAACCACCAGTGGTTCAACAAGTGCTGAAGTGTTTCCTGGACAAGGGCACAACCCTGATCGTCTTTGCAACCCGCTTTACAGCTCTGATAATCATGTGATACCAGGAACCCGAGCCGAACCTGTTTAGCATGTAACTCCACCAGGCTGGTATTCATCAAGCGAATTTCGAAGATTTGAATCATGTTGATTTGATAATGATTCCTATCATGGTAGTCTTGAATCCATCCAAGATCCATCTAACGCTGGAGGGCCTCTTGTACAAAAGAGCATCCCTGTTTGTTTACCGAGCAAGTCATACAGGAATTGTACTCATGCCGCAGCAAATTATGATACTGGCTTTGCCTTGAGTGCATCGCCACCAAGTTGACATTCATCGTACGGAAGTCGTGGTTTTGAATGATGTTGGAATTCGTATAAACCATGTTAACTCCACGAACTCGGTGCTCTTGGATCCATCCGAGATCCATCTGTTCCTGTAGAGCTTATTGCACCACAGAACATCCTCGATTTCTTTTAGAGTAGATATCACACTGGTGATAATTATGAGGTGGCACATGGCCATACCCACTTTGTCTACAATGCATATTGACCAAGTTGGCCCTTAACAAGAGTACATCATGAATTTGATAGATGTTGTTAAACTCTCCCTCTATCAAATTGATTGTAGCCTTCTCGTGTTGAGGCAGCGGGTTCGTGAGAACATTCGGATTCGTATCTTTGAAGGATAACACCTCGCTCCTAAAAAGCTTTTGCACGTCGGATTTGAAACTGAGACAGTTTTCTATGTTATGCCCTGGTCCTCCTTGATGGTAAGGGCAAGTCTGATCCACCTTAAACCAAAAAGGCGAATTTTCTGGTACTATAACAGGAGACTTAGTCTGGACATGCCCCTTGGCCAGTAGTAATAGAAATAGTTCTGCGTACGATACGGGTATAGGATCAAATCCTGGTGGCCGCGTTGTACATTTGTTGTTGTATTGAGGACGAGCCTGCTGAAGAGGCTGTTGTGTCCTTTGCTGAAATTGTTGCGACTGCGGTTGGCTTTGAGCAACCTGAGGTTGATACGTAAAAACAGGCCCAGGACTGATAGCAGGAGTTACAGCTGTTACTGGTTGGTACCGTCGCCTTTGCTTTCCGAGAGAGATATTCCCAATATCTTGCTCCTTTTTCTTAGGGAGAGCACTACCATATTTTTTAGTACCACTTGTCGACCCAGTGTCTTTGACTAGACGTCCTTCTCGAACGGCTTCCTCGAGACGTACTCCCATACCGACCACTTCGGTGAAGTCGCTGGGCGCATTGGCAACCATTCTGTCGTAGTAAAATGAACTCAAGGTCTTTAAGAAAATCTTTGTCATCTCTTTTTCCTCAAGAGGTGGACAAATTTGAGCGGCAATTTCACGCCATCTCTAAGCGTATTCCTTAAAGGTTTCCTTGTCCTTTTGCGACATTGATCTGAGTTGATCTCTGTCTGGTGTCATGTCCAAATTGTATTTATATTGTTGGACGAAGGCAGTGCCAAGATCTCTGAAAGTGCTAATCGTAGCGCGGTTTAAACCCATATACCATTTTAATGCGGCACCGGTTAAACTATCCTGAAAGTAGTGAATCAGTAGATCCTGGTTCTCTGTCTGAGCTGATATTCGCCGAGCGTACATCACCAAATGGCTTTGAGGGCAAGAGTTACCCTTGTACTTTTCAAAATCAGGTACTTGGAATTTGTGCGGGACTTTCACATTGGGGACCAAACAAAGGTCTGCGGCGTCCTTTCCAAATAAATCATGATCGCGAATAGCCTACAGTTTCTTCTGCATTTCCAGGAACTGCTCCTGGAATTTATCCATTCTATCGAACATACTTTCCTTTCTACCAGAAGGTATCTGTGGAATCTGTCCTTCCGGGACAGTGTGCACCACAGGGGGTGGTACCGTTACTACGGCAGTGAATCTTGGTGTTTCCCGAATTTGTAACCTTCAGGAGTCCTCATTATGCCTCTGGCATCCTCGCTTTCCCAAAGTTTGTAACCTTCAGGCCCAGCGGCTTCTGCTATGATTCCCCGATCTTCTGTGATCGGCGGAACATATCCTTCCGGGATATAGTTAACAGGCATGCCCCAGGGACGATATTTCGGCATTTGATACCTAGGATCATACTTCTCTACTATGGGCATTGAGGTGATCTCTGAGATCACAGTTCTTTGTAGCTGAGCTTCTGCCATGGCTTGCATATCGTTACGAAGATTTCTTATATCCTCTCTCAGAGCGTCGATCTCTTCTTTCAACTCTCTGTTCTCTTCCTCGAGATCATCCATCTTTTTCTGACGATTGACCCGAGTATTGTACGAATGAGACAGTTTGACTCTATAACCCAGACACAAACATGAGTGAAATTCTGGTACCAGACGTGTGATGTTAAGGTGCGATGTCATAACAACACACTCTATATAATGGACAGCAATAACAGTAAATAAATCAACACAATGATTTGTTCACCTAGTTCGGTCTAACTACCTACGTCTGGGGACTACCAAGCCAGGGATGAATTTCACTACTTGTAGAATTAAATTACAGACTCAACAACCCAGTTGACAATCTCCTAATCTTAATTCCTACTAGTGACTTTCTACCTTAGAAACCACTTAGATATGAGAACACTACTCAATCCCTAAAACCACTCAAAGAAAAACCTCTTTGAGAAACCTTGATCTTGCTTCCTAGCTTCGATCAAGTCACACAACTCTCTTTGCTTCACAGCTTTAGAGAGGACAGAAAACGACACAGCAATTCACCCTAGAATTCTGGTTATACACCTCGTACAAAATACTCAAGACACTTAGCCTCTGATCTTGATCTTCTCTCCGTATTTCTGTACTTTTTCCTTTGGTCTTGTGCGCTTTATATAGCTCCTTGAATTGGGCTTGGACTTGTCACAATATTTGATCAGATTTGTTAATTAAAACTGAATCTTCAAAACATATTTTATCCCCAAAATCTTTTTAAATCTTCAACCTTTTAATTCTCCAACAGACATGCAATCAAATCTCCCATGTAATAGAAAATATCTATCCCAAGATATTCTCATCCAATGAGTCAACCACTCTCCACAATTCCAGCTAATACGCGTCCCCTAATAACATGTCCTGTTGTTATTAATTCTGCAGGTCTAATGTCACAACATCGCCATGTGACATCAGACATCCACTTAAACAACTTAACACAGCCCAGTGTTAAGCACAATGTTGTGACATCAAGCCCATGACATCAAACATTATTAACCCTCACAACTTAGTACAGCCCAGTACTAAGACTCATCAAACATTGTTAACCTTCACAACTTAGTACAGCCCAGTACTAAGATTCAATGTTGCAACATCAACACCATGACATCAACATTGAACACCTTGTTGTTTTACCAAAATTCCAGCCAATCCAGGAACTTACAATCTCCCCCTTTGGCTAATTTTGGCTAAAACACCCTCTGAACCCTCAGAGTCTTCAGCAGCGGAAAATCTTCAGTAATTTGAACTCTTTATCAGCAGAAGTTTAACAATCTTCATAGTCTTCATCACTTGATCTGCTGCAGCACCATCTTCATTATTGACAACAGCCAATTAGTGCTCCCCCTAAAAAACATGAACCAGCATCACAGCTGTTCAGTAGCTCACAATGTGTAGCACTTCTCCCCCTTGATGTCTGCCTGGCTGCACTCTTCAAATGCTATGATATTTTCACTAGCAGCTCAGTCTAAACTCCCCCTCAATAACTGTACTTCTGCATCACAACTAGCAGCACTTGACCTTATTTGATACTCTTGACTCTCTTGGCTATTTCTCCCCCTTTTTAGCCACAATTTGACAAACCTTCTGAGCACCCTTTGCTGCAAAATCCATGGACAAGTACTCCCCCTGTCATGATTATTAAATGCTCTAGATGAATATGAACATTTAAGCACACTTGCTGAGCACATTCATTTTGGTACCACTGTCCCTTTTTCCACAGACAGTTATTCCCTATCATAATCTTCATCTTCAGACTTCCTGATCAACTTCAGTCTTCTCTACATTCTCCATCCAAGGCAAACCTTCTACTTCATCATTCTCCCGTATGACTATGCAGATGCTCCTCAGATATAATGTAAGCACTAAGTTTCAGATCCATAACAAAGACATCCTTCACCAAGGATACTCTTGACACTCTTGACACCAGGGTATTACATATGCTCCACTACTGGATTTACTATCAAAATAATCCAAACTCCACACTGTGTCACAAACTCCACAAATTCTCAGCTTACTTAAAAGCTTTACTGAGATCCAGACTCTTCAAGAGATAATAATCAGATCACAATACCTCTACCATTACATCCACCAGTAGTTATTGATACTAGTGAAGTCTTCAAAATCAGTAGTCATGCTAAACTTCACATTCTAATTCACATAAACAGAAACATTTCTTCCACATGTCCAATCTTAATCATCTTCCAGATATAACCACCAGCAAACGTGATGTTACAACATCTTTTGGGACATCAGCTTCACCATCCAAAGGACTCATTGCACAAAGAAGTCCTTCAAGAAGCTCCCAAAAAAAACACAGTCAGAGCAGCTTAGTCAGGTTAACATACACACCTGAATACCATAAGTTCCCACACCCTCTCTGAACCATATCCTAGCAAACTCAACCATATCTAGAGTATCTATACCAAATTCTTTTTCCAGAACATACTTCCACCATTTTATGAAAAGCACAGGAAGGTTATCCAGTATGGCCTTTTGAATTTTCTCAGAAGTTCTAACACCAACGACTTCCTTTATTTGAGAGATATCCTGGACATTTTCATCATACTTATCTCTGATCTTCCTATTTCTGGAAGAGATGAACACTTTACTCCTGGATTTTGTAGTACCATCCACATAGATCTTCTGCTTATCAGTTCTCATCTTTGGAGGTGACTCAATAGCTTTCCTCTTCCTTGATTTCAGTCGTTTAGCAACCCTACGGATTGTCAACTTGTGAAATTTTTCTTCTGAACTATAGGAGTCATTAGTCAGGTTGTCATCTTTCTTGGCCTTGTAAGTATTCAGCTCCCAACACTTCCTAAGGTCACAGCTTTTGATCCTTCCATCAGCATTGTTGACTCCTTCATCTTGCTCATATAACTGACTACTCAAGTTGGCTTTTAACACATCATCAATCTTAGGAGTACCAGCACCATAAGTCATTAACCCAGATTGACTTTTCACCATACTTTCACACTTGATGTCACCATCTAATGTTACATCATTGACTTCATCATCACCAGACTGGCTTTCAGTTTGAGGAATCCACTGATAGCAATTGTCTTTAGATCTTGCCCCAGTCATTACAGCCTCACCCTTCTCATTAGTTACAACACATTTATCTTTGGTATAGCTGACTAAGTAACCATCATCACATAATTGGCTGATGCTTATCAGATTTGCATTCAAACCATTGACAAGATAGACATTGTCAAGTTCAGGTCCTTGTACTTTTCCAATACCTTCAACAACTCCTTTATTCCCCTTACCAAAAATAACTTCAAGAGAGGGGCAAGGGCTAAATTCAGCAAACATGGATCTATATCCAAACATGTGTTTGGAACACCCACTATCAAAATACCATGTTCCTTCTTTAAACTCTTTGTCAGCCATGTGATCCAATAAGCACTTCACCTTCTCCTTAGGTACCCATTGTTTAACAACTTTGGGCCTGTGCTCTCTCCATCTGTTTTGAGGCTGAGGGTATCCATGCAGCTTGTAGCAAGAGTACTGCATATGTCCAAACCTTCCACAATAAAAGCATCTCACCCTTTCATCTCTGAATCTTCTGCCATGATGAGATTGCTTAGGCTGCCATCCATAATGTGGTCTCCTCCTACCATAACTGGCCTGCCTTCTATTATGCTGGTATCTTCTTCCATAAGGAGGCTGAGAATGTTGTTTCCTGGATTGTCTCCCATGATGGTGTGGCTTTCTTCTTCCATAGATATGAGGAACAACATTGGTGTAACCATACCCCTGATGTTGAGACACCTGATAAGACATGTGCTGTTTGAACTGAGCAGCTTGCATGCTCTCATGGTATTGAGGGGGCATATACTGACTAGCTTCCTGTGGCTGCTTTCTCTTCTGATAGGGACCAGTCTTCTTCTCAATCTTCTTAGGTTGTGAAACATCAGCTTTCTTAGGGGTAGGATCCTGCTTCTTTGGCTGATGTCGAGATGAAAGTTGTGACACTTCCTTCTTTGAACCTGAAGTGCTTCCTTCTGAAGTTCCCTTGTCCTCAGCCACATAACCTATCCCAGCTTTGTCTCCAGCAGCTTTTTCTGACTGAAGGATCTTGTCGAGTGTGTCTGTACCACAACTCAGCATCCTGACAGACTTGGTCATTTGATCAAGATGAGCTCTAACTAGCACCACTTCATTTTCCAGGTCAGCCTTTTCATTCTCTAGCTGAGCAATTTGTTGCTTGTGGCACTTGTTTTCTTGACAAATCTCAGCACTCTTTAAACACAGCTCTTGATAGGTAGATGCTAACTCCTCATAAGTTACTTCTCCATCACTAGAATCATCATCAGAAACCACAGCTCCTGTTAAAGCTCTCACATACTTTGCTGACTCGCCTTCACTTTCACTATCAGAGTCAGACCAGGAAACTGTCATGCCCTTCTTCTTCTTTTTCAAGAAGGTGGGACATTCTTTCTTGACATGTCCATACCCTTCACACTCAAAGCATTGCACTCCTTTATCTTGGGCAGTTTTCTCTTCATCCTTCTTGCTGGTGTCAGAAGTCATGTTCTTGACATTAGGCCTGGAGTTATTATTCATTCTCTTGAATACTTTGGTGAACTGTCTTCCCAACATCACTATGGCCTGAGACAGATCCTCCTGGGATTCAGATTTCTTCTCTTTCTCTTCTTCACCATTTGTCACCAGGGCTATACTCTTTGGCTTCTTTTCTGGTTCTTCCTCATTCAACCCAAGCTCAAAGGTTTGAAGAGATCCAATGAGCTCATCAACTCTCATCTTGCTGATGTCTTGTGATTCTTCAATGGCAGTAACCTTCATCTTATACTTCTTAGGTAGGGACCTAAGGATCTTCCTCACAAGCTTTTCATCTGACATCTCCTCACCAAGAGCACTAGATGCATTGGCCAGCTCAAGAACACTCATGTGGAAATCATGAATAGTCTCATCTTCCTTCATCTTCAGGCTTTCAAATTTTGATGTTAAAATCTGAAGACTTGACATCTTGACTCTAGATGTTCCTTCATGAGTAGCCTGCAAGATATCCCATGCTTGCTTAGCAACTTCACATGTATTAATTAACCTGAAGATATTCTTATCCACTCCATTGAGGATTGCATTTAGAGCTTTGGAATTTCCAAGGGCGAGCTCATCTTCCTCCTTGGTCCATTCTTCTTCAAGCTTTGGCTTAGAGGTGTCTTCTCTATCTTTGCCAGCATCATCCTTCTCACACATGACAGGAGCTTTCCATTCTTTAATAACAGCCTTCCAAGCCCTACTGTCCAAGGATTTTAAGAAGGTGGTCATCCTTGGCTTCCAATAGTCATAATTGGATCCATCCAAAATAGGGGGTCTGTTGACGAATCCTCCAACTTCTTTGTCCATCTTTTCACCAGAAAGTAACTTCCCTAGATCTCACCCAGAGACAGACAGGATGCCTGCTCTGATACCAATTGAAATTCTGGTACCAGACGTGTGATGTTAAGGTGCGATGTCACAACAACACACTCTGCATAATGGACAGCAATAACAGTAAATAAATCAACACAATGATTTGTTCACCCAGTTCGGTCTAACCACCTACGTCTGGGGGCTACCAAGCCAGGGATGAATTTCACTACTTGTAGAATTAAATTACAGACTCAACAACCCAGTTGACAATCTCCTAATCTTAATTCCTACTAGTGACTTTCTACCTAAGAAACCACTTAGATATGAGAACACTACTCAATCCCTAAAACCACTCAAAGAACAACCTCTTTGAGAAACCTTGATCTTGCTTCCTAGCTTCGATCAAGTCACACAACTCTCTTTGCTTCACAGCTTTAGAGAGGACAGAAAACGACACAGCAATTCACCCTAGAATTCTGGTTATACACCTCGTACAAAATACTCAAGACACTCAGCCTCTGCTCTTGATCTTCTTTCCGTATTTCTGTACTTTTTCCTTTGGTCTTGTGCGCTTTATATAGCTCCTTGAATTGGGCTTGGACTTGTCACAATATTTGATCAGATTTGTTAATTAAAACTGAATCTTCAAAACAGATTTTATCCCCAAAATCTTTTTAAATCTTCAACCTTTTAATTCTCCAACAGACCTGCAATCAAATCTCCCATGTAACAGAAAATATCTATCCCAAGATATTCTCATCCAATGAGTCAACCACTCTCCATAATTCCAGCTAATACGCGTGCCCTAATAACATGTCCTGCTGTTATTAATTCTGCAGGTCTATTGTCACAACATCGCCATGTGACATCAGACATCCACTTAAACAACTTAACACAGCCCAGTGTTAAGCACAATGTTGTGACATCAAGCCCATGACATCAAACATTGTTAACCCTCACAACTTAGTACATCCCAGTACTAAGACTCATCAAACATTGTTAACCTTCACAACTTAGTACAGCCCAGTACTAAGATTCAATGTTGCAACATCAACACCATGACATCAACATTGAACACCTTGTTGTTTTTCCAAAATTCCAGCCAATCCAGGAACTTACAGTGAGATTCATAGGTAAGAAGAATACGTGACGTGAGAATGATGAATGCAATGATTATATTAATTGTTTTTTTGGTTTAATCAAAATAAACTTCGACAATTAGATTACAAATATCAAACAGTGGGGACACCCCCGTTTTATTGAATTCAAAGGATTGCGGAAATGGATATACAGTAAACTACAAGGTGCGGAAACAGAAACATAAGCTAATGGGTCCTGAGTCCTCTCTGAGGAGAACTCGGGTGCTGATTCTGGTACTTTCCTTTTCTTGGACCAGGGCTCTTGGGCCATTGTCGGGTTATTATTCCTTTGCCAAGTGAAAAGAGCGAGCAAATTCCTTTGGTCATCCTGATTTTCTACAGCATGTTGCTCCAAAATCTCAATTAGAGCATCCTTATCTTTCAGCAGTTGCTGTATTTTGGTACACTCCACATTGAGAATGGGGTACTTGTTCTTCCAAGACCTCCTCTCCTGTTGAACTTTGTTGAGAGTAACCTGAAGTTTTTCCGTTTCAGTCATGAAGTACATGACAGGTTCCCTTGGCGGAAGAACTCTGTGATGAGGATAAGACATCTTTAGCTTAAGAGCTCTAGTTTGTACCCAGTGGAGATAAGGCTCCACCGAGACACATTTCAGTTTTCCTAGAGACTCCCGTCCTTTCTTATGAACATGTTTCCAAGCGTGCACTATTTCCATCTTTAGTGCCCTGTCATTTTCTCCTTCCTTGAAGAAAGACCTTCCAGATGAGCATTACGCGGGACATGCCTCATTGGGTATCCAAATTGATGATGAACTAAGACTAGATGGTAATTGATTCCTCCCGTAGTTCCTATGAGGGGTACGTTGGGGAAGTTTCCACAACGGTCAATGATTCTGATCCCGTCATAAATCCTATTGTATCAATCTATATCAGAGTTGGTAAGAGACATGATTTTCTGCGACCAACGTAAGGCACTCTTATGATCCCAAAAAGCGGCAAACTTAGGCAAATGGGAGATAAACCATTTATATAGCAGGGGTACACAGCACGTGATCATTCCTCCGTTGTATAAATTCCTTAAGTGTACAGAATGATACGCATCTACGAGCAAGGTTGGTACGGCGTTTCCAATGAGAAAAACCTTAATGGCATTGATATCGACGAAGTTATCAATGTTGGGAAACAAAAATAACCCGTAGGTGAGTAAAACAAAGATGCTTTCAAAAGCAGTCACGTTCCCAATACTAGCAAAGTACAGAGCCTTCTTTACCAGAAACTTGGCTGGTAAACCTGGGATTCCTCCCTTGGTGGTCATGCGAGTGTTGATTTCCGACTCATCCAAATAGATTGCTCTTGCAATGATTTGATCCTTTGGAATTTCTTCTAGTACAAAAAAGGGAGCTTGATCAGTAATGGGTAGATCAATCAGATGAGAATATTCCTCCAGCGTTGGTGCGAGCTGGTAATCCGGGAATGTGAAACAGTGATAGACCGGATCGTAAAACTGAATGAGTGCCTCCAGGATTCCTTCAATTACATGGACCCTTAACAGAGGTAGCAAACCTCCGTACTTGGCTCTGAAAGCATCAGGGTTAGTGATCATCCTTGCTAATCCTCTCAAATCCTCTAGTTTTGGAACCTTGAAGCTATACTTGTGAGTTTTCTTCTACCGAAATCCATTAGCGCAATCCTTTTCTCTCTGACATTTGCAATCATTGTTTTAGTTTAATTTGAAAAAGAGAGACTAGAAGAGAAATTTTTTCTTTGCTTAATGTTTTTTTTTAAATGAATGCATGAATGCAGCACACAAAAACATAGAAAAAACATGGGGTCAATAGGTCGGTGTCATGAAGTCAAGGCTCTACCCATCCCAAAGGTTTATACTAGTGATTTTTGTACCTGTCTCTCAAAATCATTGATTCTTGTCGAGATAATAGCAGCGGGCCGGGAACCGTGGTAGGTGATGTATTTCGAAGAATCTCAGAAGAGGGTAGTATCACGTGACAACTATTTTCGATATCTTCCGCACTACTGAAAGAGGTTTTTCCTAGGTGTATACATAATATTTCCACATGCGGCATCACACGCATTCCCATTAGCAGAAAAATAAACACAGATATCAATTAGGAAAAGTAGTATATATATTTGTCCTAATGTCTTAGACTTTTTAAGAGCTATGAATCCTATGATCCTAACAGAAAATGGCTCCCCAGCAGAGTCGCCATTCTGTGGTACCTTCCCAACTTAAATGTTTTTGACCTAAGATCCTAGTGAGGGACGATCCTAGCAATAATGACATTCCCTGATGGAACCGTCATTTGGTGATACCTTGTGAACCCAAGGACTCGTCCTAAGAGAAGGTTTCAACCAAAGGGATAAGAGAGACAAGATTCCTTTATTTAAGAGGGCCCCACGGTGGGCGCCATTTTTCTGTGGTAGCCACCTCCATGAAAATGACTTGTCCAAGGTTTTCACACTAAATTGAAAGAAAGAAAGAAAGGCCCCATGGTGGGCACCATTTTTCTGTAGCGAGCGATTTTGGACGTGGTTCTTAAGCACCGTCGTTCTAGGGTACTACAGGTCGATTCATTTTTTATCCTATTGAAGCTGATGAAGGAAGGGAAATAGATGTCTCCAACTAACCCTGCTTGCAAACTGAGGTTAAATAGTCAAAATTGTTTGTTTACAGATTCAGTTTTAGTTCGTGAGCCTCTCTCTGCTTATTTTGTTCATAACGAAATACCGGGACTGTTCATGGGGAATTTGTTGGGATCCTGCACCAGATTGGATGGAGGTAGGGGACTTTGGGGTATTTTGATTAGTGTGCTCGCTAAGATTCTTTTTCAATCTTATGCCTACGTATTCCCGGGATAGGGAAATCAGAGCGATCGTAGTTCCTCCTATTCTATGGGAGGAAATGGTGTTTTGGTGTCTTGTTCAAAGCCCAAGACATGAAGCTAAAGGTGGTTTGTATCTTGTTCAAAGCCCAAAATGTGAAGCTGAAGGGTCTATTTGTATCTTGTTCAAAGCCCAAGATGTGAAGCTAAAAGGGTGTTGACTTTAGAGAGAATTTGTCATCTCTAAAGGGGTATGTTTGTCACAATTGTTGGGTGACTGATTATAAAGGAGAATTACTTTAACTGGGATATGCGAATCTAGCAATGCCATAATTTCCTTTAAAGGGGATTTTCAACCTGAAGAAGAAGACTTTAACTCAGTTTAGAGCAATGCTATATTTCCATAGGAATTTCTCATGCTAAAAGAGGGATAGTGGCGTGGATGTAAATAATCCAGAGGCTTGCCGCTTACAACAATTAGACGAGGGAAAAGGAGTTGTTGATGTTTGTATGCTGTGACCAAAGCATGATTTGATGCTAAAAGGTTAATTCAATCAAACGGGGATTTCTTTATACAAAGCCTAAGAGGAGGCTATTGACCCAACAAGAGGATGCATTTGTGTCTCGTACGAAGCCCGAGATAGAGGCTAAAAGGGTTGACTCAACAAGAGAGTGTTTTTATATGTGTCTTGTACGAAGCCCAAGACGGAGGCTAAAAGGGTTTGACTCAACAAGAGAGTATTTTATACTCACCAAGAGAGTGATTTGTATCTCGTACGAAGCCCGAGATAGAGGCTAAAAGGGTTTAAATCAACAAGAGAGTCTTTTATACTCACCAAGAGAGTGATTTGTATCTCGTACGAAGCCCGAGATAGAGGCTAAAAGAGGATTGACTCAACAAGAGAGTCTTTTATACTCAACAAGAGAGTGTTTTTGTATCTCGTATGAAGCCCGAGATGGAGGCTAACAATGTTTGACTCAACAAGAGAGTCTTTTATACTTAACAAGAGAGTGATTTTGTATCTCGTACGAAGCCCGAGATGGAGGCTGCAAAGGTTAGCTCTGCTGGGGAGAATCATTGTACAAATCCCAAGAGGAGGCTAGGGTTACTGTTTCAGTTGAGTGACAGGTCCAGTATGTTGGTTAAAAGAGAACATCAATTCTTAAATGGGTAATGTTGTACTCATGGATTTGATCTGAGGACCGGGATTATTTCCTGTTCTTTAAGGAAACGGGGAATCCGAAGGGTATTGAGACTGCCCAAGTCTACGGGTGTTTTTTCCTATTTTTGAAAGGAACTTGAGAATGTCTTCGAGACTCAAGGAGATTAGACTGTCCAAGTCTAGAGTTTTATCTTTTGTACTATGCTTAAGAGAGATCAAGAGACAGTATGTTCGCCGTAGGAAGATCTAGACTCTTTGAAAAACTGTTCTATTAAGATGACTAATTTCTGTTCCTATACCTTTAAGAGGTCGTCGGGACAATTTGTACGAAGCTCAAGAGGAGGCGAGAAAAACTTTTAAGAATCCGAAGGGACAATTTGTACAAAGCCCAAGAGGAGGTTATCTTCCCGGAGGAAGAATCATTATACGAAGCCTAAGAGGAGGTTGTGAAAACTTCTAAGAAGCCGACGGGTCCTTGTACAATGCCCAAGAGGATGCGGTGATGCTTTTAGGAAGCCTGTGGGTCCTTGCACTAAGCCCAAGAGGAGGCTGATGAACAGTTCCAGAAGGGGTTTCACTTGGAACATTGGCCTTCTGTATATGAACTGTTTAAGGGGGAAATTTCTTAGATCTAGTTATCTAAAATTGTTGTAAAAGAAAATTCTCATGGTTTAGGTTATGTTGAAATATCTGGGAGAACGTCGGATGTAAGGAGACGAGGTTTTGTCTAGTTCTAGACGTAGTTGCTGGGGAAACTCTAAATATCTATACTAGTATTACACAGTCGATATGAGTTTATGAAAGAAGACTTACAGTGAAACAGCCCCACAGTACAGTTATATACATATGAAAGCGGTAAATGAAAACGGGTAAACACTTACTCGGTTGTAGAGCTTCCATACTGTATTGTTAGTTGTTCAACAAAGGAATTTAAAATAACAGTATGTTATAAAATCAAAGGAGAAAGTGCTTTTGAAAGGAAAATTGGGGCTTACAGCTCAAGGAGAGGCCCAGGGTTTAATCATTGATCGCACTGTCGTTTTGTACAGGGACTTATACAAGTGACTGAGGTCCAAGAAAGGTTTTCTGTACAAGGGGATGGGTCTTACACTCTCTCAAGAGGCCCAAAATGATTGAAAGTGAACAGAGATAGGTCTTATAGCTCAGCGAGAAGCTAGGGTTTATTTTGAAAAGGGCGACAATCGCGTCGAGGTTTGGAAAATGTTGTGGGTCTTATACAATGACTGAGGCCCAAAAATTTTTGGTTTCAAAAGGGGATTGAGTCTTACACTCTATTAGAGTCCCAAAATGGTTTTGAATGGGTCTTATAGCTCGAGGAGAGGCCTAGATGGTTTGTTTTAAATGGGCGATGATCGCGCCGAACTTTTGAAATACAACGGGACTTATACAACATTTGAGGCCCAAAATAGGTTTGTATTTACAAAGAATTGGGTCTTACACTCTTTTAGAGGCCCATGAGTGTTCGGAAAAGTTTGTTAGGGTGAAAATCAATAAAACCCTAATTTCATCATTTTTTAATATAATTATTCAAAGAAAATTAATACAAATGATAAAAATTCCAAATAAGTTTGAATAAACAACTTGTGGTTTTGGTTTTAAGTTTGAAAAATGAGGCTTTCATCACAAGATGAATTAAAACCTACTTGGTTTTGATTTTCCAAAATGGATATTTATTTTTAAAAGGTTTAAAAACAAATAAAAGACATTTATTCACAAAAATACTAATTATATTAAATAAATAATATAAATCTAATTTTTTTGGGGAATAAAATATTTCAACATTTTTGTGATTTTTTGCAAAAAGAACCAATAAAAAATAATTAAAATTGAGGGAGTTATTAATTTTTCAAACTATTAAAAATAATATGGAAAATAACAAAAAGTGGGAAAAATAGCAAAAAGAGGATCTGGGGCGAGGGGGATTCGAACCCCAGACCTATTGTGTATAGGGTGCGCGCCTTACCACTAGGGTGGTGATACATCAGTTGATTGAAACACAACCATAAATATACAAGGCTTGCCTTGCTTTTGGCCTGGCCTAAGGCAAGGCAAGGCAAGGCAAGTTTTGATAAGAAACGGGAAGGTCCATAACTTTCTCGTTTCTCCATGGTTGGGGACAAAATTTATATGCATCTGGCCTAGAATATCACAAGGAATCCAATGGTGGTGGTATTTTTTTTCAGATCATGATCCCTCCTCAAAATCCGATAGTGGTTTTGAAATAGACCATATTTTGCATTTTCTATGCTACATCTTGGTACAGGTATGAATTACATGATAAATTGATGCAAACACAACACATATGACATGTAGAAGAGATGCATGATCAGTGGAGTTCAAAGCAATGCATATTTTGGAAAGTTCAAGTCATGATGCTTACCTCTTTTTGAGCTTTTGGAGTTTTTTGTGCAATCTGCCAAGTTTCTTGTTCCAGAAATGGTTTGATGCTTTGGACACTCTCAAATGATCCCTTAGAAGCTTTTAGGATGATTGGAATCAGCTGGAACCTGCAAAAACCAAAACTAGCCCTTTCTTGCAAAAGGGGTTAAAATGGCCAAAATAGCAACTCTCTCAAATGGTGTTCCAGATGTTGGAAGCCATTTGGGATAGTTCAAGGATGATATTTGGAGTGTGTTTGAGGTTTTATCTGGTTTGGAAAGTGACTGAATCAAGACATGGCTTGAAAAATGCAAAAAAAAACCTATTTTGAGGTTTTGAGAGGTGACTTTGAGATTTAAGGATTACAGGTCATTTGTGTGAGTTTGGACAGCTTAGATATGACATATTGGATGTGTTTGGATCATGAGCTGTGATGGAAATGCTCTCTAACTCAAAAACACAGAGTTACCTTGCTAAAGAAGGTATTTTTGCCTAAAGAAAGTGATTTTAAGGAAAGCATCTGTTTGATGGCTTTGATGTACTCAAACTGAGCACAAATGAGCTCTATTTATAGTAGAACAAGTTTGTTTTTGGATCAATAGTGAATGGCAACTGCAGCAGAGGTTTGGCCAATGTTGATCAATAGGAATCCAAGTCTCCTCTAGCCATTGACTAGAGGTTAGAGCACAGAGCTGTGGTTCCCTAGTTGTTGGATGAATCTTGACTGAATTCAGTTGGAGGAAGCTCAGTTCATGCCACCTCTAAGCATCCATTAAATGCTCTAATCCAAAATTGGAGTCTTGTCCCTCTTTTAGGGATTTATAGGTTTGGCATGCTACTTCTTGTTCCAAAGACTTTGGAGGCTTGGATCAGTGTTTGTTCCCTTTATATTTGATCCTCAGATGTGTCTAAAGTGATGACAAGGCTTGGAATTATCTGATTTTTCTAAATCGAGCAAAAGTACAAAGTTCTGCCTAGCCTTGGCAGTTTTCAGCAAGGCATATTGCCCTTGTCATATCTCATGGCACAAGTGGAATTTGATGGAGTTCTTGGCCATTTTGGAAAGCCCTCATATGATACAATAACTGTTTTATCATAATTGGTTTTGATACTTTTTAGATCCAAGTGAAAAATGCTCCTACATTTGGAAAAAAGTGAAGGCAGATTCTGGCTTAGTGAAAATTTCACTGTGTTGGAAAAAAGTGTCATTTTCACTTTTTGTGATTTTGATCATTCCATAATTTAAAATCCATGGGGAATTGGAATGAGTGGTAGTTGAAGCTTTTGTAGAGGGTAATGAGGGTTACAAATCCAACTTTGGATGGGAAAAAAAGGGCCTTGTGGTTTAGGAGTTATGATCCTCCAAAGTTGGTACCCTAGCCACTTTGTTCCATAACTTAGAAAATTTTCTATGTTTTTTATGGTTACCCCTTTTACAAGTTATCCCACTTTTCTTGATTTTTCTTGATGAATGATGATTCCAATCATACATTAACATCATTTTGGGGTCAAAGAACCATAATTATGAAAAATCTCAAAAAGTCAAAGTTTGACTTTTGTGCACAGTTGACTTTTTGTCAGATGAATTCCAAACTGTGCGATCCTCTATGAAATCAAGTCCTTGACCTAAATTAAACTTGATGGATTGAATTCATAGGTGTTATAGGGTGTATTAAATCATGTCTTAGGGTTTGGGAGCATGTCTTGGTCAAAAGTCAAAGATACAGTTGACTTTTTCCACGAAACCCTAACTATGGTTCTGATGAAATTGAAACTTGTTGCTCAAGCTTCTTGGATCAATCCATTGTTGCAAATGGATCAATGTGATGTATTTGAGACCCTCAAATCCCCTCTTGAGGTTTTGGATCATGTTTTGTCCCAAAAGTCAACTTAGGGGTGAATTAGGTCAAGAAACCCTAATTCCTGATTTTTGATGTATGCATCCCCTGAGGCTAAATTGACTTGGTGATTGGGTTTATGATGTCACTTGGAGCATCATATGTTATGCTTTGAAGCATTGGCTCATGCCTAGAGGAAAATTTCCATCTGGAGGCCCTGGTCGACCAAACCCTAATTTGGTGACACTGGCGATCTTAAGGCTTGATCCACCTAGAAGGGAGAAGCCTTGTGCTTAATCCTTGAAGTGGGAGTCCTATTGATCCTTTGTGGATGTTTGAGAGGCTAGACAAGTTGAAGATCATGTCATTTCTTGATTGATCCTTTGTCTAAGAGCTCTGAGAGGGCTTGAAACCCTAAGTCTGATTGTAGTGGATGCTCACCCATCTTTGGGGAGACTAATGGTTCATCCATATTGTGATGATGATTTGCACAATGATGGGAAATCTTAGTGGTAGAAATTTGGGGTATGACACAATCAAAAACATCAAACCTAACACCTTACCAAGAAACCTCACAAATAGTCCAGCCACCGTGTTCTTAGGAAAAATAACCCTGAAAGACAAACCCCCCCTTTTGTAGCATCTGTAAACCAACATTTTTGACTGTTTAACCTCAGTTTGCGAGCAGGTTTAATTGGAGACATCTATTTCCCTTCCTTAATCAGCTTAATAGGATAAAAAATGAATCGAACTGTAGTACCAAAGCGATAGTGATTCGAAACCACAAAAACCGCGCTACAGTGCGCAAATCGCGGTCATGAGGGATATAAACCTCGAGATGTAATTCAGACGTCCGAGGAATCCTCTGACTTGTTTCTCCGTTTTTGGAGAAGGCATTTCTTGAATGGCCTTGACCTTGTCCTGTAGCAAGCGATTTTTGTCGGTGACGCGACCACCTTATCGCTGGGTTTTCCTCAGCGTAATGGTAGGAGGGGGTGCTACTTTCTGATTTCTTATTTATCCCATGAAGCTGGAAGGGAAAGGGAAGATATCTAAAACTAACCATGCACGCGAATGTTTAACTGAACAAACTCTTTAAAAGAGATTGGGGGTCCGGGGTCAGGTTATACAATGGGTAGTTGTTAATCACCCATCCTCTATGTGGTTATCCACAGGATATTAGCTTTAGGTTCTGCTTTGTAATTGATGGTGCTTATCTGTTAATGGGTTGGGAAAGTTTCTCCTATGAGAGAGAGTCTTTGATAATTTTGGTGAGGTATTGGACCTCAGCTTTGATGGGTGTATGTAGGTACAGGACCTAGAGTTTTTGTTTAGTATGCTCGCTAAGATTTCACAATCTTATGCCTACGTATTCCCGTTTAAATTAAACAGGGAAATCAGAGCAATCGTAGTTCCTCCTATTCCAAGGGAGGAAAAAGATGTTTTAGTGTCTTGTTTAAAGCCCAAGACATAGGCTAAAAGGAGTATTTATGTCTTGTTCAAAGCCTAAGATTGAAGCTAAAAGGTTGACTGAAAGAGAATTTGTCATCTCTAAAGAGGGATGGTTGATTTTTATGTGCCTTGATCAAAGCCCAAGGTTGAAGCTAAAAGATTGATTGACTAAGCTAAGGATTTCCTTATACGAAGCCTAAGAGGAGGCTAGGTAAGATCGACTCAACAAGAGAGTGTATATGTCTTGCACCAGGCCCAAGATTGAGGCAAAAAAGAGACTGACTCTTTTGGGGCTATCATTATACAAAGCCTAAGAGGAGGCTAACAGTTTGACTTTTCCAGGGAAAATGTTCTTTCTGTCTTGTACGAAGCCCAAGATTGAGGCTAAAAGAGATTTTCTGACTCCGTTGGGGAGATTTATATGTGTCTTGTACAAAGCCCAAGATGAAGGCTGAAATGAGTTGACTCAACAAGAGAGTGCTTTTATATGTCTTGTACAAAGCCCAAGACAGAGGCTAAAAGAGTTGACTCAACAAGGGAGTCTTTTATACTCAACAAGAGAGTGATTTTCTATCTCGTACAAAGCCCGAGATTCAGGCTAAAAGGAGATTGACCCAACAAGAGAGTCTTGAAAAAGTGATGGACTCAACAAGAGAGTCTGAAAGGTGATTGATTCAACAAGAGAGTCTGAAAAAGTTAGCTCCGCTGGGGAGAATCATTGTACAAAGCCCAAGAGGAGGCTGACTGTGTTGAGGAAAGATCATTATACAAAGCCTAAGAGGAGGCTATCTTACTACTGAGGATTAGATCCATAGGCAGGCCCAAAGGTGGGGAACTCTCATTAGAGAGACAGGGTTTCTGTTGGAGATTTATCCAGAGTGATCGGTGTTTTTTTTTCCTATGTTTGAAAGGAACTTGAGAATGTCTTTGAGACTTAAAGGGGTTTTAGACTGTCCAAGTCTACTGGTGTTGAAGAGTTTTATCTTTTGTAGGATGCCCAAAAGAGGGCAAGGGCCTTAAGGGATGAGAATCAACCCTAAGGTGGCCAGAGGTTTGACACTGGAAAGACTGCTCTAGCAAAGGATGACTAAGTTCTATTTTATACCTTTAAGAGGTCGTTAGGGTCCTTTTATTAAGCACAAGAGAAGGCATGAGAACTTCTAAGAAGCCGAAGGCTCCTTGTACAAAGCCCAAGAGGAGGCGGGGATGCTTTTAGGAAGCCTGTGGGTCCCCAAACCAAGAGAAGTTCAAGAAATGCAATTCACAGAGAAGAGATCATTCTAGGAAAGTTCGAGTATTTGGAAGAAACTCAAGAGATGCTATTCAGGGAGAATAGATCAACTCTGGGAGTAGAGTTACTTTGACAATTTCTAAGGGTGACAGTCTGAGAAAATGTTCACCGAGAATACTGCCTTTCTCTTTGTTCCATATTAATTAACCCCAATAGAAGGGAAGACTGTATCTGGAGATCCTATGGGGATCTAGTTTTGTTTGTATTTAAAGAGTGACCAACAGGCCTTTACCTAGTTCTAGACTTAGTTGCCGGGGAAAACTCTAAATAACTATACTAATATATATACAGTTGATATATGACGAGTATTTAAAGGAGTATGAAAGAAGACTAACCATGCGCAGCTTCCCACAATACAGTTATGTATATGAAAGAATTTAAAAGAATGAAAGAAGACTAACCATGCGCAGCTTCCCACAATACAGTTATGTATATGAAAGCATATAAAAGAAAGCGGATAAACACTTACCCGTTGTAGAGCTTCCATGTTGTTTTGTTAGTTGTTCAACAAAGAAATTAAAGAAATTTTTGATAGAAACTATACATTTGGGTTCAAAATCAAAGGAGAAAGTATTTGAACAGAGATCGGGGCTTACAGCTCAGGGAGAGACCCAAATTGTAACAGTGAGGGCACTGTTGTTTTATATCGGGACTTATACAACGACTGAGGCCTAAAAATCTTTTGTCAAAAGGGGATTGGGTCTTACACCTCAAGGAGAGGCCCAAATAGTTTGAAAATGAATAAATATGGGTCTTATAGCTTAAGGAGAAGCCCAATTGATTTTGTTAAAAAGGCTACGATCTCGTCGGACGTTTGAAAATATACAGAGGGACTTATACAATGTGTGAGGCCCAAAAAGGTATTATTTACAAAGGAGTTAGGTCTTACACTCTATTAGAGGTCCAAAAAAGTTTTTAAGAAAAGGAATGGAACTTATAGCTCGAGGAGAGGCCCAAATGATTATTTGTTTGAAAAATGGCGATCGCGTCGAGGTTTGAAAAACACAGTGGGTCTTATACGATGACCGAGGCCCAAATTATTTTGGTTTTCAAAAGGGGGTTGGGTCTTACACTCTATTAAAGGCCCATGAGTGTTTGACAAAGATTTGTGAGGGTGAAAGTCAAAGAAACCTTAATTTTATCATTTTTGAAAGTAAATTCTTAAAGAAAATCAATAAATAATGATAAAATACCAAATAAGCTTGAATAAACAACTTGTGATTTTTGGTTGAGACTTGAAAAATGATGTTTTAATCACAAGATGAATTAAAACTAATTTGGTTTTGATTTTCAAGATAAAAATCCACTTTTAAAAGTATTTAAAACAATTAAAAATGAATTTATTTACAAAAATACCAACTATATTAAATAATTAATATAAATCTGATTTTTTTGTGCAATAAAATATTTTAGCATTTTTGTGATTTTTTGCAAAAAGAACCAATAAAAAATCATTAAAATTGAGAGAGTTATTAATGTTCCAAATTATTTAAAATAATATAACAAATATTTTAAAAAATGGAAAAAATAGTAAAAAGAGGATCTGGGGCGAGGGGGATTTGAACCCCATACCTCTTGTGTGCAGCGTGTGCCTTCTACCACTGGGGTGGTGATACATCCGTGTATCAAAACCACCCCATGAATACATGAGGCATGCCTTGTTTTTGGCCTGGCCAAGGCAAGGCAAGGCAAGGTTTTGGCCAAAAACGTGAAGCTAGTAACTTTCTCATTTCTCTATGGATTGGGACAAAATTTAGGTCTATCTTGCCTAGAATTTCACAAGGAATCCAATGGTGGTGGTGATTTTTTCTGATGAGGCTCCTATTTCAAAACCCGATAGTGTTCTTGAAATAGGCCTATAATTGCATTTTTCTATGCTACCTCTTGTTACAGGCATGAATTACATGATGAATTGGTTCAAACACAACATATATAACATGTATGAGATGTGTATGATCAGTGGACTTCAAAGCAATGCATATTTCAAAGAGTTCAAGTTGTGATGCTTACCTCTTTAGGAGCTTGTTGTGCAATCTGCCAAGCTTCTTGTGCCAGAAGTAATTTGATGCTTTGGACACTCTCAATTGACCAATATGGAAACTCTCTGAAACGGTGTTCCAGATGTGAGGAACCATTTGGGACAGTTCAAGGATGATATTTGGAGTGTGTTTGAGGTTTTATCTGGTTTTGAAAGTGACTGAATCAAGACATGGCTTGAAAAATGCAAAAAAGTCCAATTTTGAGGTTTTGAGAGGGGACTTTGTGATTTTGGTGTTACAGGTCACATGTGAGAGTTTGGACAGCTTAGATATGACGTATTGGATATGTTTGGATCATGAGTTGTGATGGAAATGCTCTCTAACTCAAAAACTCAGTGTTACCTTGCAAAAGAAGGCATTTTGGCCAAGAGAAAGGGATTTTGAGGAAAGCAAGTGTTGTAGTGCTTTGGTGTACTTAAACTGAGCACAAATGAGCTCTATTTATAGTAGAGCAAGTTTGTTTTGCAAGCAATAGTGAATGGTGGCTGCAACGGGCTGTTGGCCAATTGGATCACTTTGGAATCTTAAGTCTCCTCTAGCCATTGACTAGAGGTTAGAGCACATGCCTATGGTTCTTTGGTTTAGAGCTTATCCTTGACTCATTCAGTTGGAAATGGCTCAGTTCATGCCACCTTGGTGCATCCATTGAAAGCTTGGAAACAAAATTGGAGTCTTGGCCTCTTTTAGGCTTTTTAGGGTTTAGCATGCTACTTTGTGAATCTTGGACCTGGGAGGCTGATGAATCAGTGCATGTCCCTTGGTTGTTCCCCCTTGAGGTGTGCAGATGGATAAGCATGCTTGGAATTGCACAATTTGAGAAAATCGAGCCTTTATGCACAAATCTGCCTTGCCAAGACAGTTTGCAGGAAGGCATGTTGCAGCTGTCATAACTCCTAGCTCAGGTGGAGTTTGATGAAGTTCTTGGCCATTTTGGAAAGCTCTCATATGATAAAACATATGTGTGATCAAAGTTTGTCTTGACACTTTTTGGATCCAAGTGAAAAATGCCCCTACATTTTGAAAAAAGTGAAACAGATTCTGACTTAGTGAAAATTTCACTAAGTGTTGGAAAAAGTGGCATTTTCATGTTTTTGTCATTTTGGTCACTCCATAACTTAAAATCCTTGAGGAATTGGAATGAGGTGTAGTTGACACTTTTAAAGTATGCCATGAGAGCTACAAATCCATCTTTGGATCATTCAAAATGGTTGGTGGGATCTCAAGTTATGATCCTTGGAGGTTGGTACCCTAGCCACTTTGTTTCATACTTGTACACAGTTGACTTTTTATGACTTTTATGAAAAATCTCAAAAAGTCAAACTTTGACTTTTATGCACAGTTGACTTTTTATCAGATGAATTCCAAACTATGTGATCCTCTATGAAATTAAGTCCTTGACCTAAATCAAACTTAATAGATGGATTCCATAGGTGATATAGGGTGTATTGAGTCATGTCCCAAGGTTTAGGAACACGCTTTGGTCAAAAGTCAAAGGCACAGTTAACTTTTTCTTCAAAACCTTAAATGTGGTTCAAATGAAATTGAAACTTGTAGATCAAGCTTCTTGGATCAATCCATTGTTATAAATGGATCAATATGGTGTATTGGAGACCCTCAAATCATATCTTGAAGTCTTGGCTCATGTTTTGTCCCAAAAGTCAACTTGGGGGTGAATTAGGTCAAGAAACCCTAATTCCTGATTTTTATGTGAATGCATCCCCCGAGGCTAAATTGACGTGATGATTGGTCCATGAGGTCCCATGGAGTATCTTAGGTTATGCTTTGAAGTATTGGCTCTTGCCCAGAGTAAAATTTCCATCCGGAGGTCCTGGTCGACCAAAACCTTAATTTGGTGACACTGGCGATCTTGAGGCTTAATCCACTTGGAATGCTGCAACCATGTGCTTGATTCTTGATGTGGGAGTCCTCTTGATCCTTTATGGATTTTTGAGAAGTTATACAAGTTGAAGATCATGTCATTCCTTGATTGATCTTTTGCCTAAGTGTCCTAATAGGGCTCAAAACCCTAATTCTGATTGTGGTGAATGCTCACCCCTCTTTGAGGAGATTGATGAGGCATGATGGTTCATCCATATTGTGATGATGATTTGCACAATGATGGGAAATCTTAGTGGTCAAAATTTGTGGTATGACAGATGCCCCTATTTAATCTTCTTGGACCCGAAGGTGTGAGTGGCGAAGGTTTTCGGGCATTCGGGGTGCAAGATGATTAAATATTGAAATGCGCAAAATTTTGACAGTGGTTATGAATGGTAGCTTATGCATTCATCTTCTTTTACTAAGAAATGATTCTTAGAAAAGGTAAAACTTCCCCTCGATCCTGGTTTCCTTCCAAGGACCTGGTCTCAGTTTCTGATATAAACTTCCCCTCGATCCTGGTTTCCTACCAAGGAACTGGTCTCAATTTCTTTTGTCAATAAACTTTCTTGACAAGGGACGCTATTTGTAGCGGTTTTCCTCAAACTTCTCGCCGAGTTTTCCTGGGGAGATGCCATTTGATGGGAAAAACTTTGATGTTAGACTTGCTGGGGAACCCATTCGTCTGAGTTGTAGAGGTGTACAAACTTCTCTGTTTGGAGACGCCATTTATCGACCCTACTGGGGAAAAAGAGTCTCTTGAGAGACTGCTTTTCGCTTGGGGATATTACATCATAATTTTCTTCGAGATCTTCTCGGAGAAATGCCGTACAATGTATCCCAATTTTGAGGTGCTGATGACTTCATTAACACTGACTCTCCTGGAGAGAAAAATCAACGTGTTGCTGAGAGTCTTTAGTTGCGAGGCTTTCGCTGGGGATTTTCCTTAATCCGAGAAAGCGGAGATATCATCTTCAATGGCGAAGAGTGACATTTGTCGAAGGTTTTCTGGTCTTTCAGAGGTTCAAGTTATCAAAGTGGTCGAGGACCAACTTCGTTCCAGAAATAATATGGAGGAGAGAGATTGTTCAGACGCAACATTTCCTGACAATGAAAGAACTGACAACTCGATTGAGAGGACTTTTATCACTAGGGGATAAGACCGACTAGAGTGATAGTGATGCAATATGAATATGAATGTAAATCAATAATGCATGATGTATGTATGTTTATGCTGACAAAACTGACACGACATACAGACTAATAGAGGAACACGATTGGATACTCGGCCACTGCAGGGGATGGAAAGTATCATCTGGTCAAAAAAATGGCAATTCAGTCTTGCTTAGGAGAGATAGTCCCCGCGAGGAACACCGTTGGTCGGGCTTAGGAGATAAGAACTCTGTCGAGGGTGTTGGACGGAATAGGCGCATCCGACACAGTTGATCCTTCGTTCAGGCATACTGGTTTAGAATGAGCACTTTGATTCTGCACTTTGAAGCTCAATTACTTTCGGAGAAGCGATCGATGTTCTTTTGATGTTCAACAGTTAAAAGAAATTGCCATTTTTATTTTAAAAGCAGAAAAATATTTGACAAGTAAATTCATTTTTATTTTATTTCAAGAATGGTTGATCATGTTAAAACGTCGTTCTGTAAAGCTAAAACAAATGAGAGTTGCAAACAAAAGCACAAGGGCTCAAATTTTATCGATATGATGGAAATCAGTCAAACGCGTGATTCCATGGAGTATTCAAAGTTAGAAAATGGTACCTTAAGGGAAAAGGGCTACATTGAAACATGACGACCGCAATCCTTCTACCAACTTTAAATTCTGGACATCCTGAGCTTCTGTCGAAGATGACCTTGACTGGAGTTTTCTGATGGATGGCGTGACTGCTACTGGGGGATTTGCCCCTTTGTTGGACGTAGTTACTTGCCATTAATCACTAATTTTTTCCTGGATTGTACTTTGAGATTTCCAATCCATCGGGATGATTTTCGATTATGTCTCTAATTTTTACCTGGACCGCCCTTTCGGGTTTTCAATCCACCAAGACGTTTTTTTTATTTTTTTTATTTTATTTAGCTAAAGTATTTCTTGACTACGTCAACATTCGTGGGGTAGGCAAATTACTCTCCATCCATGGTTGCAAGTCTCAAGGCACCGCCTAAGAAAGCTTTCTTGACCACATAGGGGCCGTCATAATTCAGAGTCCATTTGCCCCAGGAATCAGTGAGAAATGATTGTATCTTCTTGAGCACGAGGTCTCCTTTCCTGAAGGTGCGAGGCAGACCTTTTTGTCAAACGTATTCGTCATCCTTTGCTGATACAACTGACCGTGGCATAGTGCCGTTATTCTCTTTTCCTCGATCAGATTCAGTTCGTCGTGCCGACTTTGACACCATTCAGCCTTTGTTATCTTAGCTTCCATCAATACACAGATCGATGGGATCTCTACTTCTATGGGGAGCACTGGTTCCATGCCATATACTAGAGAGAAAGGAGTTGCCCCTGTTGAAGTGCGACAGATGTGCTATAACCGTGAAGAGAAAAGGGTAGCATCTCATGCCAGTCTTTGTAGGTTACAACCATCTTTTGAATAATCCTCGTGATTTTCTTGTTAGCCGCTTCTATCGCTCCGTTCATCTTAGGTCGGTAGGGAGATGAGTTATTGTGTTCGATCTTGAACTCAATGCACAACTCTTTCATTATCTTATTGTTCAAGTTGGATCCATTATCCGTAATGATCTGGCTAGGAACACCATAACGGAAGATGATATTGTTTTTGATAAATCGGACAACCACTTGTTGGGTTACATTGGCGTACGATGCTGCTTCGACCCACTTGGTGAAATAGTCAATGGCTACTAGGATGAACCGATGTCCGTTCGAAGCCTTGGGTTCAATACGACCAATCATGTCGATTCCCCATATGGAAAAAGGCCATGGGGAATAGAGAACTTTGAGATGCGTTGGCGGTACATGGATTTTGTCGGAGTATATCTGACACTTGTGACACCTCCTCATGTACTTGTAGCAGTCGGATTCCATTGTTAACCAATAGTACCCTGCTCTCAGAATTTTTCTCGCCATTGTCTGTCCGTTGGCATGAGTGCCAAAGGATCCTTCATGAATTTCTTTTATCAGCATGTTTGCTTCTGGTCTGTCTACGCATTGGAGCAAGACCATGTCAAAGTTTCTCTTATAGAGAGTATCATCGCTCAGAAAGAAGCTGCCTGCTAGCCTTCTGAGAGTCTTTCCGTCCTTTCTGGATGTCCCAGGTGGGTACTCTTGTTTCTGAAGGAAGCATTTGATATCGTGATACCAAGGTTTGTCGTCTATGACTACTTCAATCGTGAAGATGTAAACGGGCCTCTCAAGGTGTATTATGTCAATCTTAGGTAGGTCGTTGCATGGACCTACACTAATCATGGAAGAGAGAGTGGCTAATGCATCAACCATGTGATTCTCTTCACGAGGGATATGGTGAAACTCGAATCTATTGAAGAATGGTAACAACCTTCTTGCGTAATCTTTGTACATAATCAATCCTGATTGGTATGTGTTCCAATCTCCTTTGATCTGATTAATAACTAGGGCTGAGTCGCCATATACATCCAAGTTCTTAATCCTTAATTCGATCGCTCCTTCGAGACCCATGATACAAGCTTCGTATTCGGCCTTGTTGTTTGTACACTTGAATGTCATTCCGGCGGTGAAAGGAATAAGGGTACCCATAATGATTGACAGCTCCATCAAAGATTAGTCCCCATTGGGAATCTGGTTCTGGCCTTTCACTGGGTAGCGGTTCATCGCAATATTTCATTTTTAAATACATGACATCTTCGTCTGGAAAGTCAAACCCGATTGATTCCTGATTGTCAATCGGTTGATGAGCTAAATGATCGGCTAAAACACTTCCCTTAACGGCTTTCTGAGCATGGTATTCTATGTCATATTCTGATAACAACATCTGCCAACGTGCAATTCTTCCCACGAGAGCAGGCTTTTCAAAGACATACTTGATTGGATCCATTTTTGAGATTAACCAAGTAGTGTGACGAATCATATACTGGCGAAGACGTTTGGCTGCCTAAGTCAGAGCACAACAAGTTTTCTCAAGAATAGTGTACCGAGTCTCGTAGTCGGTGAATTTCTTGCTCAGATAGTAGATGGCAGACTCTTTCCTTTTTGTTTCGTCTTGTGGACCAAGTAAATAGCCCATTGAGTCTTCCAAGACTGTTAAGTAGATGATCAGTGGTCTTCCTTCCACTGGAGGTGATAGAATCGGTGGGTTCAATAGGTATTCCTTAATACTGTTGAAGGCGGTTTGGCAGTCTTCTGTCCAAACGCAGTCTTGATTCTTTTTGAGTAATTTGAAGATTGACGCGCATGTCGCGGTCATGAGGAATATAAATCTGGAAATGTAGTTCAAACGTCCCAGGAATCCCCTGACTTGTTTCTCAGTTTTTGGAGAAGGCATTTCTTGAATGGCCTGACCTTGTCAGGATCAACCTCAATCCCTTTCTGGCTGACGATGAACCCTAAAAGTTTCCCTGAACGGACACCGAAAGTGCACTTATTGGGATTCAAGCGGAGTTTGTACTTTCTCAATTGCTCGAATAGTTTTGACAGGTGGGTCTTATGCTCCTCTTCTGTCTTAGATTTGGCAATCATATCATCGGCATATACCTCAATTTCTTTGTGTTTCATGTCATGAAACAGAGTAGTCATGGCCCTTTGATAGGTTGCCCCGACATTCTTCAAACTGAACGACATTACCTTGTAACAAAAAGTACCCCATGGGGTAATGAACGAAGTTTTCTCCATGTCTTTCGGCGCCATTTTTATCTGATTATAGCCCGAGAATTCATCCATGAAGGAGAAGACTTTGAACTTTTCTGTATTGTCTACCGGCATGTCTATGTGCGGTAAGGGAAAGTCATCCATTGGACTGGCCTTGTTCAGGTCCCTGTAGTCTACACACATTCTGACCTTTTCGTCCTTTTTTGGAACGAGTACGATATTGGCTAGCCATTGAGGATACTCTGATGTGGCGAGGAAACCTTCATCAATCTGTTTCTGTACTTCCTCTTTCAATTTGATGGCCATGTCTGGATGAGTCCGTCTCAGTCTTTGTTTTACCGGCGGATATTCCGATCTTTACGGTAGATGATGTTCCACGATGCTGGTATCCAACCCTGGCATGTCCTAATAGGACCAAGTGAATACATTGGGAAATTCTTTGAGAAGCTTTATCAAACTTTCTTTGACAGTCGGACTGAGCAGTACCTCAATCTTGATTTCTTTTCTCTCTTCTTCTGAACCCAAGTTGATCGTTTCTAACGGCTCTTTGTGAGGTTCAATGGACCTTTCCTCTTGTCTGAGTAATCGAGAGATCTCTTCTGGAATTTCATCGTCAACTTCTTCTTCAGCCTCAAATACCGGGAATTCAAAGTTGGGAGAAGGAATTGGATCGTATGTTTCAATGGGGTTTAAAACAAGCAATCTTCATGGCGTGATTATTGTTTTTAGAAGAGATAGAGAGAATACAAGAGTGTGTGCAGTGTAATTTTTTGGAAACGGCTTGTTTTTATTATTGAGTTGTTTTTTAGGATTACCATTTTCTAAAAAAGCGAAAAGAGAAAACAGCAATAAATGCAAAAATTACAGAACGACGTTATTTTATTTATGATCTTGTCGATTCTTGAAAATACAGCCCTATAAAACAAAACTCAATCGCTTTGGGCGAAGCGAAGAGAGAAATTTACAGAAAGTGAGTCCTATCAAAACAGCCGTTTCACCTGGGCAGGGTGAAAGGTTAAGATAAAGACGGTCAATTACTTAGACTCATGAACGACTTTCGAAACGTCGACAGCAACCCGTTGGCGGCAAACTCCTCAGTGAATCACAAAGTCTGGCACCTTCCTTCTTGATTTATCTTCAGAAATAATGCGGATTTCTGGTGGAGCAGGATCGTTGGAATTTGTTTCCCAAGCAGAGTTGTCGTAGACGAACTCTTTTATTGTATCTTGCATAGTATTTGTACTCTCAGGTAAATCTCCCAATCCAGTTGGCTGGATGTCTTCGAACCTGGTACGAGAGCTCTTAGGAGTGGTGTACTTGACCAAGTAGTCGAACTTGCCACTTGGTTATCCTAAGGTGTCCCACCCTTCTTTGGAACTGGAGGAGTCATCTCTTTCGATGACGTTGACCTCGGGAAAAGCATAGTTGATGAATTCTAGTCCTGCAAGCTTGGCAAATTCATCGTCGTGCTTGATAGGTTCTGAATATTCTGAGTGTTGATCCCATGACGTGGTGGGGACGCATGTATGCTTTTCTATGATGCTCAGTTGATAAGCATCGTTGGGCTGACTCTTTTGCCCCAAGTCTTCCGGGTACGGCTGCCAGATAGGCAGGCCATCCATTGGGCCATAATAGTCATGGTCAAAGTTATCTTTCATCAGAGTGTCCTCCTCTAATGATTTTGGTGGAGTACGGCATCCTTTCGGATCACAATCTCCATATATCATCCTGACATCTGACCTTGGTATAAATCTCGGAATCTGTGCGGGATAGAAAAATGGCGTAGGCACCTCTTCCTGAGACATATAACCATCCTCGTTAAGATAGGAATTCCACTCTTCATCTGTATCGGAGGAGTCACCCTCGTTGATGGTATGCACTTCTTGAGGCACTGGGTGAAGGAAACCTCCATTGTGGAAGAAGTCCTGAATGGGATGAAAAATTTCATCGTTAGTAGCAGTCTGGGTACAGGTTGAGGAAAAACAAAGACCCTTCTTTATTTTGTTATCAATAGGAATGACAAGTTGTCCCCGTCCTTTGGCATTGTTACCTTTGATCACTTCGAGAGCATCTTTGTATGAGGAAATCGATGTTCCTTTTTCTGACTGTTTTTCATTGCTCACCGACAGTGCGTGGAACTGAGTTCCAACAACCTCCTCTGGTTCTACACAAGTAGACGATGATAAGTTACTCACGATCAAGGCTTGCTCTCCGCAGACTGTGACTAGTTGGTCGTTCTTGACGAACTTCAGTTTCTGGTGCATTGTTGAAGTGACTGCCCCAGCCTGGTGTATCCAAGGTCTTCTTAATAAGCAGTTGTATGCTGCCCAGACATCCATGACCTGGAAAGTGACTAGGAAAGTGTGAGGATCGATAGTTATGGGAAGGTCGACTTCACCAATAACTGCTTTCTAGCATCCGTCAAATTCTATGACGATGACCTAACTGCCCCTCATCGGGGATCCCTTAAATGATAGTCGCATTAAAGTGGACTTCGGCATAACATTCAGAGTTGATCCTGTGTCTACCAGCACACTGGCTAAAGCATCGTCCTGGCAGTTGACTGTAATATTGAGCGCCATGTTATGACTTTTTCCCTCTTCTGGAAATTCCTCGTCGCTAAACCCCAAGTTGTTGCAGGAAGTGATGTTGGCAACGATGTTGTCGAATTGTCTTATTGACACATATTGTTCCACAAAAGCTTGCTCTAAGACTTTCTGTAGAGCCTCTTGTGAGCTTCGAAACTGAGTAAAAGAGATAACACAGAGATTTTTGAAGGAGTTTGCAACAGTTGATCAATAATGTTGTATTCACTCTTCTGGATCAGCTTCAGCATCTCATCGTTGTTTGTTGAAAGGTCGGGACCACTGGACTGACCGACGGTTAATCGGGAACTTCTGTTTGAGGTTCCTTTTCTATGCTAGGTTCTCCAACTTCTTGGTTGCAGATTCGACCGCTTCGTGTTACTCGATTGATGTCTGCAATATTCATGATGGAGGGTAATGGAACTTCCTTTCCATTCTCAATTGTTGTGGCACCGTATTTGTAAGGGATCGCCTTATCAGATTTGTACGGCATTGGTCCTGGCAGATAGATAACTACAGGAGCCTTCTGATTTTTCTGACCATCGTAACTGGCCTCAATTGGTTCACGATTGAGAACCTTTCCACCATCAAGAGGGACTCTGGATTCACGGAGTAGAGGGATTATGGCACATATGTCTTTGGCCACTTCTCGCTTAGGGATCAAGATAACATCCTTGCTTTGATCAGGATGATAGTTTAGCATTGAATCAGAGCTTAACCATGGTTGAATTTCCTTATGCTCCAACTGACTTTGGAGGGTTGCTCGCACGATGTAGCATCCTTGATTATTCTCCGAGCAGACTCTACAACGCTCGTAGTTGTGTGGTGGCACCTGGCCACGCCTGCTTTGAATGCAGTACAACTTCGCTAGGCCGGTTCCCATTGACCGAACATCGTGACTTTGATGCCTAGTAGGGTTCCCATTAATCATACTGACTTGTTGTGTGTCTTCATCTAGATAGATCGGAAGCCACCAGTGGTTTAACAAGTGTTGAAGTGTTCTCTGAACGAGCGCACAACCTTGGTTACTTTCATGACACACTTTACAGTTCTGATACTCATGCGAAGTCAGAAAACCAACCTGGACCATCTTAGCGTGTAACTCCACCAAGCTAGTATTCATCAAGCGAATATCGAAGATTTGAATTATATTAACTTGATACTGACTTCTATCACGGTAGTCTTGGATCCATCCAAGATCCATCTGACGCTGGAGGGCCTCTTGTACAAAAGAGCATCCCTGATTGTTTACCGAGCAAATCAGACCGGAATCATAATCGTGCTGTGGCAGGTCATGATGTTGGCTTTTCCTTGAGTGAATTACCACCAAGTTAACATTCATCGCACGGATGTCGTGGTTTTGAATGATGTTGGAATTTGTATAAGTCATGTTGACCCCACGAATTCTGTGATCTTGGATCCAACCGAGATCCAACTGTTCTTATAGAGATGATTACACCACAAAACATCCTTGATTGTCTTTCGAGCAGATATCACACTGGTGATAGTTATGAGGTGGTACATGATCGTACCTGCTCTGTCTGCGATGCATCTTGACCAGATTAGCCCTTAATAAGAGTACATTATGAATTTGATAGATGTGGTTAGACTCTCCCTCTATCAAATTGACTGCAGCTTTCTCGTGTTGAGGCAACGGGTTCGTCTGAACATTTGGATTTGTATCCTTGAAGGATAAGACCCCGCTCCTGACAAGCTTCTGTACATCAGATTTGAAACTAGGACAGTTTTCTATGTTGTTCCCTGGTCCTCCTTGATGGTAAGGACAAGTCTGATCCGCTTTGAACCAAAAAGGCAGATTTTTCGGTATTGTAAGAGGAGACCTGGTTTTGATGTGCCCTTTGACCAGTAGTAACGGAAACAGTTATGCGTACAACATGGGTATAGAGTCGAACCCTGGTGGTCGCGTTGTACGGTTGTTGTTGTACAGAGGACGAGCCTGTTGAAGATGTTGTTGTGTCCTTTGCTGATATTGTTGTTGATTCGGTTGGCTTTGAACAACCTGAGATTGATACGTAGGAAAAGGCGCAGAGTTAATAGCAGGAGTTATAGCTACTACTGGTTGGTAATGCCGCCTTTGCTTTCTGAGAGAGATATTACCAATATCTTGCTCTTTTTTCTTATGGAAAGTACTACCATATCTTTTGGTACTGCTTGATGGTCCAACATCTTTAATTAAACGTCTTTCTCAGACGGCTTCCTCGAGACGAACTCCCATGCCCACCATCTCGGTGAAGTCACTGGGCACACTGGCGACCATTCTGTCGTAGTAGAATGAGCTCAAGGTTTTCAAGAAGATTTTTGTCATCTCTTTTTCTTCAAGAGGTGGACAAATCTGGGCGGAAATTTCACGCCATCTCTGAGCATACTCCTTAAAGGTTTCCTTATCCTTCTGCGACATGGCTCTGAGTTGATCTCTGTCCGGTGCCATGTCCAGATTATACTTATATTGTTGAACAAAGGCAGCGCCAAGATCTCTGAAAGTGACGATCTTAGTGCAGTTTAAACCCATGTACCATTTGAGTGCGGCAACGGTTAAACTATCTTGGAAGTAATTAATTAGTAGTTGTTGGTTCTCTATCTACGTTGACATCCTTTGAGCGTACATCGCCAAGTGACTTTGAGGGCAAGACTTACCCTTGTATTTTTCAAATTCGGGCACCTTGAATTTGAGCGGAACTTTCACATTGGGGACCAAACAAAGCTCTGCGGCGTCCTTTCCAAATAGATCCTGGCCGCGAATAGCTTGCAGTTCTTTCTGTATCTCCAGGAATTGTTCCTGGAATTCCTTCATTTTATCGTACATACTCTCATTTCCACCAGAAGGTATCTATGGAATATGTCCTTCCAGGACAGTGTGTACCACGGGTGGTGGTACAGTCATTACGGCAGTGAATCTTGGTGCTTCCCTCTCCCGAAGTTTGTAACCTTCAGGAGTTGTTGTCATGCCCCTTGCATCTTCGCTTTCCCCGAGTTTGTAACCTCCAGGCCCAGCGGCTCCTGCTGTAGTTTTTGGATCTTACATGATTTGCGGAATATATCCTTCTGGGATATAGTTGAGTTGAATGCCATAGGGACGATCCTTAGGCATGGTATATCGAGGATCATACTTTTCCACTATAGGCGTCGATGTGATCTCTGAGATCACGGTCCTTTGTTGTTGCATCTGGGCTGCTGCCAGAGATTGCATGTCATTGTGAAGTTTCCTCAGATCTTCTTTCAGAGTGTCGATTTCTTCTCTCAACCCTTTGTTCTCTTCCTCGAGATCATCCATTTTCTTTTGACGATTGGCCCGAGTATTGTACGAATGAGACAGTTTGACTCTAGAATTGAGACACAAACGTGAGATTCGTAGGTAAGAAGAATGTGTTATGTGAGAATGATGAATGATATGCAATGATTATATTTATTTTTATTTTATTGTTTAATCAAAATAAACTTCGACAATTGGATTGCAAATATCAAACAGTGGGGAAACCCCGTTTTATTGAATTCAAAGATTGTAGAAATGGAAATACAGTAATTTACAAAGTGCTGTAAAAGGAAATTGTCTAAACTAACGGATCCTGAGTCCTCTCTGAGGAGGGCTCATGTGATGGTTCTGGTACTTTCCTTTTCTTTGACCGGGGCTCTTGAGCCGTTGTCAGGTTGTCATTCCTTTTCCAAGTGAAAGGAGCGAGCAAATTTCTTTGGTCATCCTGATTTTCTACAGCATGTTGCTCTAAAATCTAAATCAGAGCATCTTTATCTTTTAATAGTTGCTGTATTTTGTTACACTCCACATTGAGAATGCGGTACTTGTTCCTCCAAGACCTTTTCTCCTATTGAACTCTGTTGAGAGTAACCTGAAGTTTTTCTGTATCAGACATAAAATAATGGACAGATTCCCTTAATGGAAGAAATTCGTGACGAGGGTAAGGCATCCTCAGTTTGAGAGCTCTAGTTTGTACCCAGCGGAGATAAGGCTCCACAGAGATACAGTCTGGTTTCCCTAGAGACTCTCTTCCTTTTCTGTGAACATGTTTCCAGGCATGCACTATTTCTGTCTTTAGTGCCCTGTCGTTTCCTCCTTCCTTGAAGAAAAGACCTTCCAGATGAGCATTACGCGGGACATGCCTCATCGAGTATCCGAATTGACGACGAACTAAAGCTGGATGATAATTGATTCCTCCTTTAATTCCTATGAGGGGTACATTAGGGAAATTTCCACAACGGTCAATGATTCTGATCCCATCATAGATTCGATTGTACCAGTCTATGTCAGATTTGGTAAGAGACATGATTCTCTGCGACCAATGTAAAGTACTCTTTTGATCCCAAAACGCAGCAGACTTGGGTAAATGGGAAGTCAACTATTTGTATAGGAAGGGTACACAGCATGTGATCATTCCTCCGCTGTACAAATTCCTTAAGTGTATAGAATGATAAGCATCTGCGAGCAAGGTTGGTACGGGGTTTCCAATTAGAAAAATCTTAATGGCATTGATATCAACGAAACTATCAATGTTGGGAAACAGAAATAACCCGTAGGTGAGCAAAGCAAAGATGTTTTCGAAAGCAGGCACATTCCCTATACTAGCAAAGTACATGGCCTTCTTTATCAAAAACTGGGCTGGCAGACCCTGGATTCCACCCTTAGTGGTCATGTGAGTCCTGACTTCAGACTCGTCCAAATAAATTGCTCTTGTAATCGTTTGATCTTTTAGAATTTCTTCCAGTCTAGAAAAGGGAGCTTGGTCAGTGATAGGTAAATCAGTCAGGTGAGAGTACTCCTTCAGTGTTGGTGCAAGTTAATAATCCGGGAATGTGAAACAGTGATAGACCGGTTCATAAAACTGAATGAGCGTAGCCAGTATTCCTTCAATTACATGGACCCTTAACAGAAATCCTCGCCAATCCTCTCAAATCCTCTAGTTTTGGAACCTTGAAGGTGTACTTGTGAGTCTTCCTTATACCGAAATCCATAACGCAATCTTTCTCTCTGATATTTGCAATCATTGTCTTAGTTTAATTTGAAAAAGAGAGACTAGAAGAGAAAATTTTCTTTGTTTAAAGTTTTTTTAGTGAAATGAATGCATGAATGCAGCGCACAAAAACATAGAAATTACATGGGGTCAAAGGTTCGGTGTCATAAAGTCAAGGCTCTACCCATCCCCAAAGGTTGTACTGGTGATTTTTTATACCTGTCCGCAAAATCATTAACCCCTCTTGGGATAACAACAGCAGGCTGGAATCACCCGAGCGAGCTGATGTATCTTAGAGTAATCTCAAATGAGGGTAGTATCGGGTGATAACTATTTCCGATAGCTTCCGCACTATAAAATAGTAACATGGTTTCAGTCTACTAAAATCCCCAGCTTCTCAGATAACCCAATCAAACAATCTGCTTTCAACAACCGAAGTCGTATAGGCATTGAATCCGCAAAGGGTATCTCCACTGATTCGATGGTCTACCGAGACCTCTTATCTGGGATTCACTCCCCGTAAGATTACCCATCTCGTGACATCATCTATCTTAGGTGTATACTCAATCTTTCCAGATGCGGCATCACACGCATTCCCATTAGCAGAAAAAATAAACACGGATATCAATTAGGAAAAGTAGTATATATATTTGTCCTAACATCCTAGACCTCTAGTCCTATGATCCTAAGAGTCAATGACTTCCCCAGTAGAGTCTCCATTTTCCTGTGGAAGATGGGGACGATGCCCCAAGGATCAATCTAATGACTCCCCAGCAGAGTCTCCATTTTCCTGTAGCAAGCGATTTTTGTCGGTGACGCGGCCACCTTATCGCTGGGTTTTCCTCACCGCAATGGTAGGAGGGGGTGCTACTTTTTGATTTCTTATTTATCCCATGAAGCTGGAAGGGAAAGGGAAGATATCTAAAACTAACCTTGCAACTGAACAAACACTTTAAAAGAGATGGGGGGTCCGGAGCAGGTTATACAATTGGTAGTTGTTAATTACCCATTCTATATGTGGTTATCCACAGGATATTAGCTTTAGGTTCTGCTTTGTAATTGATGGTGCTTATCTGTTAATGGGTTGGGAAAGTTTCTTCTATGAGAGAACTTTTGATAATTTTGGTGAGGTATTGGACCTCAGTTTTGATGGGTGTATGTAGGTACGGGACCTAGAGTTTTTGTTTAGTATGCTCGCTAAGATTTCGCAATCTTATGCCTACGTATTCCCGTTTAAATGAAACAGAGAAATCAGAGCAATCGTAGTTCCTCCTATTCTAAGGGAGGAAAAAGATGTTTTGGTGTCTTGTTCAAAGCCCAAGACAGAGGCTAAAAGGAGTATTTGTGTCTTGTTCAAAGTCCAAGATTGAAACTAAAAGGTTAACTGAAAGAGAATTTGTCATCTCTAAAGAGGGATGGTTGATTTTTATGTTCCTTGATCAAAGCCCAAGGTTGAAGCTAAAAGGTTGATTGACTCGGCTGGGAATTTCCTTATACGAAGCCTAAGAGGAGGCTAGGTAAGATCGACTCAACAAGAGAGTGTATATGTCTTGCACCAGGCCTAAGATTAAGGCAGAAAAGAGACTGACTCTTTTGGGGCTATCATTATACAAAGCCTAAGAGGAGGCTAACAGTTTGACTTTTCTGGGGAAAATGTTCTTTCTGTCTTGTACGAAGCCCAATATTGAGGCTAAAAGGGATTTTTTTACTCCTTTGGGGAGATTTATATGTGTCTTGTACAAAGCCCAAGATGGAGGCTAAAATGAGTTGACTCAACAAGAGAGTGCTTTTATATGTCTTGTACAAATCCCAAGACGGAGGCTAAAGGAGTTGACTCAACAAGGGAGTCTTTTATACTCAACAAGAGAGTGATTTGTTGTCTCGTACAAAGCCCGAGATTGAGGCTAAAAGGAGATATACCCAACAAGAGAGTCTTGAAAAAGTGATTGACTCAACAAGAGAGTCTGAAGGGTGATTGACTCAACAAGAGAGTCTAAAAAAGTTAGCTCCGCAGGGGAGAATCATTATACAAAGCCCAAGAGGAGGCTGACTGTGTTGAGGAAAGATCATTATACAAAGTCTAAGAGGAGGCTATCTTACTGCTGAGGATTAGATCCATAGGCAGGCCCAAGGGTGGGGAACTCTCATGAGAGAGACCGGGTTTCTGTTGGAGATTTATCCAAAGTGATCGGTGTTTTCTTTTTCCTATGTTTGAAAGGAACTTGAGAATGTCTTTGAGACTCAAAGGGGTTTTATACTGTCCAAGTCTACTGGTGTTGAAGAGTTTTATCTTTTGTAGGATGCCCAAAAGAGGGCAAGGGCCTTAAGGGATGAGAATCAACCCTAAGGTGGCCAGACGTTTGACACTGGAAAGACTGCTCTAGAAAAGGATGACTAAGTTATGTTTTATACCTTTAAGAGGTCGTTAGGGTCCTTGTATTAAGCCTAAGAGAAGGCATGAGAACTTCTAAGAAGCCGAAGGGTCCTTGTACAAAGCCCAAGAGGAGGCGGGGATGCTTTTAGGAAGCCTGTGGGTCCCCAAATCAAGAGAAGTCAAGAAATGAAATTCACATAGAAGAGATCATTCCAGGAAAGTTCGAGTATTTGGAAGAAACTCAAGAGATGCTATTCACGGAGAACAGATCAACTCTGGGGAGTAGAGTTTCTTTGACAATTTCTATGGGTGACCGTCTGAGAAAAGGATCACCGAGAATACTGCCTTTCTCTTTGTTCCATATTGATTAACCCCAAGAGAAGGGAAGACTGTATCTGGAGATCCTATGGGGATCTAGTTTTGTTTGTATTTAAAGAGTGACCAACAGGGCTTTACCTAGTTCTAGACGTAGTTGTCGGGCAAAACTCTAAATAACTATACTAGCATATATACAGTTGATATATGACGAGTATTTAAAGGAGTATGAAAGAAGACTAACCATGCGCAACTTCCCACAATACATTTATGTATATGAAAGCATTTAAAAGAATGAAATAAGACTAACCATGCGCAGCTTCCCACAATACAATTATGTATATGAAAGCATATAAATGAAAGCGGATAAACACTTACCTGTTGTAGAGCTTCCATGTTGTTTTGTTAGTTGTTCAGCAAAGAAATTAAAGAAAGTTTTGATAGCAACTATACATTTGGGTTCAAAATCAAAGGAAAAAGTATTTGAACAGAGATCGGGGCTTACAGCTCAGGGAGAAGCCCAAATTGTAACAGTGAGGGCACTGTTGTTTTGTATCGGGACTTATACAATGACTGAGGCCTAAAAAGTTTTGGTCAAAAGGGGATTGGGTCTTACACCTCAAGGAGAGGCCCAAAGAGTTTGAAAATGAATAAATATTGGTCTTATAGCTCAAGGAGAAGCCCAATTGATTTTGTTAAAAAGGCAACGATCTCGCCGGACGTTTGAAAATATACAGAGGTACTTATACAATGTGTGAGGCCCAAAAAGGTATTATTTACAAAGGAGTTGGGTCTTACACTCTATTAGAGGCCCAAAAAAGTTTTTAAGAAAAGGAATTGGACTTATAGCTCGAGGAGAAGCCCAGATGATTATTTGTTTGAAAAATGGCGATCGCGTCGAGGTTTGAAAAACACAATGGGTCTTATACGATGACCGAGGCCCAAATTATTTTGGTTTTCAAAAGGGGGTTGGGTCTTACACTCTATTAGAGGCCCATGAGTGTTTGAAAAAGATTTGTGAGGGTGAAAATCAAAGAAACCTTAATTTTATCATTTTTAAAAGTAAATTCTTAAAGAAAATCAATAAATAATGATAAAATACCAAATAAGCTTGAAAAAACAACTTGTGATTTTTGGTTGAGACTTGAAAAATGATATTTTAATCACAAGATGAATTAAAACTCATTTGGTTTTGATTTTCAAGATAAAAATCCACTTTTAAAAGTATTTAAAATAATTAAAAATGAATTTATTTACAAAAATACCAACTATATTAAATAATTAATATAAACCTGATTTTTTTTTTTGTGGAATAAAATACTTTAGCATTTTTGTGATTTTTTGCAAAAAGAACCAATCAAAAATCATTAAAATTGAGAGAGTTATTAATTTTCCAAATTATTTAAAATAATATAACAAATATTTAAAAAAATGGAAAAAAAATAGTAAAAAGAGGATCTGGGGCGAGGGGGATTTGAACCCCAGACCTCTTGTGTGCAGCATGCGCCTTCTACCACTGGGGTCGTGATACATCCGTGTATCAAAACCACCCCATGAATACATGAAGCATGCCTTGTTTTTGGCCTGGCCAAGGCAAGGTTTTGGCCAAAAACGTGAAGCTTGTAACTTTCTCATTTCTCTATGGATTGGGACAAATTTAAGTGTATCTTGCCTAGAATTTCACAAGGAATCCAATGGTGGTGGTGGTTTTTTCTGATGAGGCTCCTATTTCAAAACCCGATAGTATTCTTGAAATAGGCCTATAATTGCATTTTATATGCTACCTCTTATTACAAGCATGAATTACATGATGAATTAGTTCAAACACAATATATATAACGTGTATGAGATGTGCATGATCAGTGGACTTCAAAGCAATGCATATTTCAAAGAGTTCAAGTTGTGATGCTTACCTCTTTAGGAGCTTGTTGTGCAATCTGCCAAGCTTCTTGTGTGATAAGTAATTTGATGCTTTGGACACTCTCAATTGATCCCTTAGAAGCTTTTAGAATGGTTGGAACCAGCTGGAATCCTCAGGAACAAGTTTGAGCTCTTTCTTGCAAAAAGGGCAAAAGTGACCAATATGGCAACTCTCTCAAATGGTGTTCTAGATGTGGGGAACCTTTTGGGACACTTTGGAATCTTAAGTCTCCTCTAGCCATTGACTAGAGGTTAGAGAACAGGCCAATAGTTCTTTGGTTCAGAGCTTATCCTTGACTCATTCAGTTGGAAATGGCTCAGTTCATGCCACCTTGGTGCATCCATTGAATGCTTGGAAACAAAATTGGAGTCTTGGCCTCTTTTAGGCTTTTTAGGGTTTGGCATCCTACTTTGGGAATCTTGGACTTGGAAGGCTGATGAATCAGTGTCTGTCCCTTGGTTGTTCCCCCTTGAGGTGTGCAGATGGATGAATGCTTGGAATTGCACAATTTGAGTAAATCGAGCCATTATGCACAAATCTGCCTTGCTAAGACAGTTTGTAGCAAGGCATGTTGCAGCTGTCATAACTCCTAGCTCAGGTGGAGTTCGATGAAGTTTTGGCCATTTTGGAAAGCTCTCATATGATAAAACATATGTGTGATCATAGTTTGTCTTGACACTTTTTGGATCTAAGTGAAAAATACCCCTACATTTTGAAAAAAGTGAAAGAGATTCTGACTTAGTGAAAATTTCATCAAGTGTTGGAAAAAGTGGCATTTTCATGTTTTTGTCATTTTGGTCACTCCATAACTTAAAATCCTTGAGGAATTGGAATGAGGTGTAGTTGACACTTTTAAACTATGCCATGAGAGCTACAAATCCATCTTTGGATCATTCAAAATGGTTGCTTGGATCTCAAGTTATGATCCTTGGAAGTTGGTACCCTAGCCACTTTGTTTCATAACTTAGAAAAATTCTAAGTTTTTATGGTTACCCCTTTTACAAGTTATCCCACTTTCTTGGATTTTTCTTGATGAATGATGATTCCAATCACATATTAACATCATTTTAGGGTTAAGGAACCATAATTGTGAAAAATCTCAAAAAGTCAAACTTTGACTTTTGTGCACAGTTGACTTTTTATTAGATGAATTCCAAACTGTGTGATCCTCTATGAAATCAAGTCCTTGACCTAAATCTAACTTAATAGATGGATTCCATAGGTGATATATGGTGTATTGAATCATGTCCCAAGGTTTGGGAGCACGCTTTGGTCAAAAGTCAAAGGCACAGTTGACTTTTTCTACAAAACCCTAATTGTGGTTCAGATGAATTTGAAACTTGTAGATCAAGCTTCTTGGATCAATCCATTGTTGCAAATGGATCAATATGGTGTATTGGAGACCCTCAAATCATGTCTTGAGGTCTTGGCTCATGTTGTGTCCCAAAAGTCAACTTGGGGGTGAATTAGGTCAAGAAACCCTAATTCCTGATTTTTTTGTGAATGCATCCCCCGAGGCTAAATTGACTTGATGATCGGGTCCATGAGGTCCCATGGAGTATCTTAGGTTATGCTTTGAAGCATTGGCTCGTGCCCAGAGGAAAATTTCCATCTGGAGGCCCTGGTCGACCAAAACCCTAATTTGGTGACACTGGCGATCTTGAGGCTTAATCCACTTGGAATGCTGCAACCTTGTTCTTGATTATCGATGTGAGAGTCCTCTTGATCCTTTATGGATGTTGGAGAAGTTAGACAAGTTTAATGTCATGTCATTCCTTGATTGATCTTTTTCCTAAGTTTCCTGAAAGGGCTCAAAACCCTAATTCTGATTGTGGTGAATGCTCACCCCTCTTTGAGGAGATTGATGAGGCATGATGGTTCATCCATATTGTGATGATGATTTGCATAATGATGGGAAATCTTAGTGGTCAAAATTTGGGGTATGACATGTCCGGATAAACCTCAATTCCTTTCTGGCTGACGGTGAACCCTAGGAGCTTTCCTGAGGGAACACCGAATGTACACTTGTTAGGATTCAAGGGGAGTTTGTATTTTCTTAGACGTTTGAAAAATTTTGACAAATGTTAAACGTGCTCCTTCTTTGTTTTTGATTTGGCAATCATATCATTGATATACACTTCGATTTCTTTGTGCATCATGTCGTGAAACAGAGTCGTCATGGCCCTTTGATAGGTTGCCCCGGTGTTCTTCAAACCGAACGACATTACCTTGTAACAAAAGGTGCCCCATGGGGTGATAAAGGAAGTTTTCTCCATATCTTTTGGCGCCATTTTGATTTGGTTATAGCCCGAGAATCCTTCCATGAAGGAGAAAACTTTGAACTTTGTTGTACTGTCTACCTGCATGTCAATGTGTGGTTAGGGGAAGTCGTCCTTTGGACTTGCCCTGTTCAGATCCGTGTAGTCTACACACATTCTGACTTTTTCGTCCTTTTTCAGAACTGGCACTATGTTAGCTAGCCATTGAGGATATTCTGAGGTGGCAAGGAAACCAGCGTCTATCTGTTTCTGCACTTCCTCTTTGGTTTTGATACCCATGTCCAGGTGAGTTCTTCTCAACCTTTGCTTTACTGGTGGACATTCTGATTTTACGGTAGATGATGTTCCAAGATGCTGGTATCCAACCTTGGCATGTCCTAATAGGACCAAGCAAACACATCGGGAAATTCTTTGAGAAGCTTTATCATGTCTTCTTTGACTGTCGGACTGAGCAGTGCCCTAATCTTGACTTCTTTCCTTTCTTTTTCTGAACCCAAATTGACCATTTCCAACGGCTCCTTGTGAGGCTTAATAGACCTTTCCTCTTGTCTGAGTAATCGGGAGATCTCTCCTGGAATCTAAGTGTCCTCTTCTTCTTCAGCTTCAAATACCGGGAATTCAAAGTTGGGAGAAGGCATGGGATTGTATGTTTCAATGGGGTTTAAAATAAGTAATCTGCAAGGCGTGATGATTTATTTTTAGAAGAGATAGAGAGAAATGAAAGAGTGTGTGTAGTGTATTTTCTGAAAAATGCTTGTTTTTATTTATTGAGTTTGTTTTCGGATTACCATTTTCTGAAAAGCGAAAAGTGAAAACAACAATTAATGCGGGAGTGACATAATGACACTTATTTATTCATGATTTGTCGATTCTTGAAACTACAGCCCTATAAAACAAAACTCTTGCGCTTTGACGAAGCGAAGAGGGATATTTATAGAAAGTGAACCCTATAAAAATACCTGTTTCACCTGGGCAGGGTCAAAGGTTAAAACAAAGACGGCAATGACTTAGACTTATGGACGACTTTCGGGACATCGACAACAACCCATTGGCGACGAACTCCTTGGCGAATCACAAAGGTTGGTGCCTTCTTTCTTGGTTTGTCCTCATAAATGACGTTTATTTCTGACAAAGCAGGATCATTGGAATCTTCTTCCCAGGCAGAGTTATCGTAAATGAACTCTTCAGTTGTATCTTCTACGGTATTTTCACTCTAAAGGGAATCTCCCCATCCAGTTGGCTGGATATCTTTGAGTTTGATACGAGAGGTTTCAGGAGCAGTATACTTGACTAAGAAGTCGTATTTGCCGCTCGATTGTCCTAAAGTGTCCCACACTTCAGCGGGAGAAGAGGAGTCATCTTCCTCGATGACGTTGACCTCTAGAAAAGCATAGTTGATGAACTCTTGTCCTGTAGTCCTTGCAGGTTCATCGTTGTGCTGGGTATTTTCTGAATAGCCTGAGTAATGATCCCATGACTGGGAGGGGACACAAGTATTTCTTTCAATGTTGCTCAACTGATATACCTCATTGGGATGACTCTTTTGCCCCAAGTCCTCTGGGTATGGCTTCCAAATAGGCAAGTCATCTAGCGGGTCATAATAGCCATAGTCGAAGTTATTTTTCATCAGATCATCTTCTAATGAGTTAGGCAAAGCATGACATCCCTCAGGATCACAATCTCCGTACATCATCTTGACGTCTGATCTTAGTATATATCTCGGACTCTGTGTGGGAAAGCAAAATGGCGCATGTGCCTCTCCCTGAGACATGTAACCATCCTCATTGAGATATGATTTCCACTCTTCATCCATATCAGAGGAGTCACTTTCATTGATAGTGTGTACTTCTTGAGACACTGGATGAAGGAATCCTCCGCTGAGGAAGAAATCCTGAATGGGACGAAAGCTTTCGTCTTTCTTGGCAGTCTGGGTGCAGGTTGAAGAAAAACCAAGACCTTTATTTGTCTTGTTATCCGTAGGAATCACAAGTTGTCCCTAACCTTTTACGCCGTTACTCTTGATTACTTCAAGAGCGTCTTTGTATGAGGAAATCAACGTCCCTTTTTCTGGTCGATTTTCATTGCTCCCCGAGAGAGCTTGGAACTGGGTTCCAACAACTTCTTCTGGTTCTAAATATGAGAATGATGATAAGTTACTCACGATTAAGGCTTGCTCTCCGTAGACTGTGACCATCTTGTCATTCTTGATGAACTTCAGCTTCTGGTGAAGTGTCGAAGTGACTGCCCCAGCCTCGTGTATCCAAGATCTTCCTAATTAACAGTTGTATGCCGCCCGGATATCCATGACCTCGAAAGTGACTTGGAAAGTGTGGGGTCCGATGGTTATGGGAATATCTACTTCGCCGATAACTATTTTTCTGGATCCGTCAAAAGATTTGACAATGATCTCATTGCCTCTCATCGGAGCTCCTTGAAATGATAGTCGTGACAGAGTTGACTTGGGCATAACATTCAGAGATGATCCTGTGTCAACTAGTACGCTGGCTAAAGCATCGTCTTGGCAGTTGATTGTAATGTTAAGCGCCATGTTGTGATTTTTGCCCTCTTTCGGTAGTTCCTCATCACTGAATCCTAAGTTGTTGCAGGAAGTGATGTTGGAAATGATGCTGTCAAACTCTCCTACAGTTACATCTTGTTCCACGTAAGCTTTCTCTAAAAAATTTTGCAGAGCTTCCCTGTGAGCTTCGGAACTAAGTAGGAGAGATAACACAGAGATCCTAGATGGAGTTTGCAACAGTTGGTCTACAATGTTATACTCGCTTTTCTAGATGAGTTTCAGCATCTCATCGCTGTTCTTTGAAAGTTTGAGACTACTGGACTGCTCGATTTTCTAATTTGGAACTTCTATTTGAGGTTCCTTTTCTTTGGCGGGTTCTCCAACTCCCCTGTTGAAAATCCGGCCACTCCGTTTGACTCGACTGATGTCGGCAATGTTTACAACGGAGGGTAATGGAGTTTCCTTTCCATTTTCAATTGTTATTGCACCGTACTTGTAAGGGATAGCCTTATCTGAACGGTACGATATTGTTCCTGGTAAGTAAATCACCACTGGAGCCTTTTGATTTTTCTGACCATCGTAGGAAGCCTCAATTGGTTCAAGGTTGAGAATCTTCCTACTGTCAAGAGGAACTTTCGACTCGTTGAGCAGAGGGATTATGGCGCAAACGTCTTCGGCCATTTCGTGCTTGGAAATGATGACAACATCTTCGCTTTGATTAGAAAGATAGTCTTGTATCACGTTGATCGACCCGGAACTTGAACATGGTCAGATCTCTTTTTGGTCCAACTGATTTTGAAGAGCTGACCGCATAAGATAACAGCCTTGGTTGTTCTCTGAGCAAACCCTACAATGTTCATAATTATGAGGTGGCACCCGACCATGTCCGCCTTGTATGTAATGCATTTTGACCAGATCTGTTTCCATCGAGCGGACATCTTGACTCTGGTGTCTACTTGGATTTTCGTTAGTCATACTGATCTGTTGTGTAGCTTCGTCCAAGTAAATTGGAAGCCACCAGTGGTCCAACAAGTGTTGAAGTATTTGCTGGACAAGCGCCATCCTTGGTCGTCCTCTTGACACTCCTCACAATCCTGATAATCATGTGAAGCCAGAAAACCGAGCCTGACTTACTTAGCATGTAGTTCTACCAGACTAGTATTCATCAAGCGTATGTCAAATATCTGAACCATATTGATTTGATGAGTATTTATTTCCTGATAATCTTGGATCCATCTGAGATCCCTCTGACGTTGAAGGGCCTCTTGTATAAAAGAGGGTCCCTGATTGCTTGTTGAGCAGATCGGGCAAGTGTTATAATCATGTTGTGGCAGATTATGATATTGACTTTGCCTTGAGTGCATGGCTACCAAATAAACATTCATCGCAAGGATATTGCGGTTCTGAACAATGTTGGGATTAGCATGGGCCATGTTGACCTCTCAGATTTTGTGATCTTGAATCCATCTGAGATTCATCTGTTCTTGTAGAGCTAACTGAACTACTGAACATCCTTGATTATTCTTTGAGCAGATATCACACTGGTGATAATTGTCAGGCGGTACGTGACCATACCCGCTCTGCATGCAATGCATCCTGACCAGATTGGTCCCCAGCTGGAGTACATCGCGAATTTGATAACTGCGGCTGAATTCTTCCTCTATCAAATTTATTGTAGCCTTGCCGTGTTGTGGAAACGGGTTCGTCTGAACATTCGGATTAGTATCTTTGAAAGATAAGACCCCGTTCGTGACAAGTTTTTGTACGCCAGATTTGAAACTGAGACAGTTTTCGATGTTGTGCCCCGATCCTCCTTGATGGTAAGGGCAAGTTTGGTCTGCTTTGAACCAAAAGGGCAGATTTTCCGGTACTGCAAGAGGAGACTTAGTCTGGATGTGCCCCTTGGCCAGTAAAAGTGGAAAAAGTTCTGCGTACAACATCAGTATAGGGTTAAACCCTGGTGGTCGTGCTGTATGATTGTTATTGTTGTACTGAGGATGAGCCTGCTGAAGAGGCTATTGTGTCCTTTGTTGATATTGTTGTTGACTAGGTTGATTTTGAGCAAACTGAGGATGATAAGCCGGAATCGGCGCAGGGTTGATAGCGGGAGTTATCGTCGTTACTGGTTGATACCTTTGCCTTTGCTTTCCCTGAGAGATATTGTTGATCTCCTATTCTTTCTTTTTCTGGAAAGCACTACCATATTTTTTGGTACTACTGGATAGTTCAGCCTCTTTGGCTAACCGTCCTTCTCGGACTGCCTCTTTAAGGCGTACTCCCATGTTTACCATCTCGGTGAAATCACTGGGCGCACTGGCGACCACTCGGTCATAGTAGAATGAGCTTAAGATCTTCAGAAAGATCTTTGTGATCTTTTTTTCCTCAAGAGGTGGACAAATCTGGGCGGCAATTTCACACCATCTCTGAGCGTATTCCTTAAATGTCTCTTTATCCTTTTGAGACATCGCTCTGAGTTGATCTCTATCTTGTGCCATGTCCAGGTTATACTTGTATTTTTGGACAAAGGCAGCGCCGAGATCTCTGAAAGTAATGATTTTGGAGCGGTTTAAACCCATGTACCATCTGAGAGCGGCACCGGTTAAACTGTCCTGAAAATAGTGGATCAGTAGCTGTTGATTTTCTGTCTGAGTTGACATCTTTCGAGCGTACATCACCAAATGACTTTGAGGGAACCTTGAATTTGGGCGGGATTTTGACATTTGGGGCTAAGCATAGGTCGGCGGCGTCCTTTCCAAACAAGTCCTGACCGCGAATGGCATGCAGTTCCTTCTGCATCTCCATGAACTGTTCTTAGAACACGTTCATTTTTTCGTACATCTCTTCATTTACACCAGAGATCGTTTGTGGAATCTGTCCTCCCGGGACAGTGTGTACCACTGCTTGTGGTATGGTCATTACAGTTGTGACTCTTGGTTCTTCAGAGCCCTGAAGTTTGTAACCTTCCAAGTCTTCTGGGACCGGCAGAATGTATCCTACAGGAATAAAGTTGAGAGGCATGCCCCAGGGCCGACCCTTAGGCATGTTGTACCACGGATGATTCTCATGTGTCTCCACTATGGGTGTAGATGTGATTTCCGAGATCACAGTCTTTTGCTGATGCTGCTGTTGGGCTGCTGCCAGGGATTGCATGTCACTATGAAGTTTCTTCAGATCGTCTTTTAGAGCGTTGATTTCTTCTCTCAACTCTCTATTCTCTTCCTCGAGATCGTCCATTTTCTTTTGTCGATTGGCCCGAGTATTGTACGAGTACGACATTTTGACTCTAGAAGTGAGACGCGCGCGTGAGACTCGAGAGAATGCGTTTATGTAAGAATGATGAATGCAATGACATATTTTTTTAGTTTTTTTGCTTTAATCAAAAAGAAACTTTAAAAAAATTGCAAATATCATACAGAGAGGGGGGGCCCTTTTTATTGAATTGAAGGATTGCGATATGTTTCAAAGAAAAGTACAGTATTTTACAAAGTGCAGTAAAAGGGAACATCTAATGCTCAAGGATCCTGAGTCCTCTCTGAAGAGAGCTCAGATGCTAGTTCTGGTAGTTTCCTTTTCTTCGATCGAGGTTCTTTAACCGTTGTTAGGTTATCAGTTCTTTGCCAAATGAAAGGAGCAAGTAAATTTCTTTGATCTTCCCGACTCTCTGCAGTATGCTGCTTTAATATTCCAATCAGAGCATTCTTTTCTCTTAACAGTTCCTGAATTTTGATACCCTCCATGTTGAGAGTTCGGTATTTTTTTTCTAAGAACTCTTCTCTCGTTGAACTTTATTGAGAGTGACCCGGAGTTTTTCCGTTTCAGACATGAAATAAAGGGCAGATTCCTTTAAGGGAAAAACTTCTTGACAAGGGTAAGAAATCCTCAGCTTGAGGGCTCTAGTTTGTACCCGATAGGGATAAGGCTCCAAGGAGATACAATATGGTTTTCCTAGAGACTATTGTCCTTTTCTGTGAATGTGTTGCCAGGCATGCACTATTTCCTTCTTAAGTGCTCCGTCATTTTCTCCTTCCTTGAAGAAAAGACCTTCCAAATGAACTTTTCGCGGGATATGTCTCATCGGGTATCCGAATTGACGGCGGGCTAAAACTGGATGATAATTAATTCCCCCTTTAGTTCCTATGACTGGTACATTAGGGAAGTTTCCACATCTGTCGATGATTGCTACACCCTCATAAATCCTATTTGACTAGTCTATGTCAGAGTTGGTGAGAGATATGATTCTCTGTGACCAACGTAGAGAGTCTTATGATCCAAAAAAGCAGCAGACTTAGGTAGATGGGAAATGAACCACTTGTAAAGCAATGGTACACAACATGTGATCATTCCTCTATTGTACAAATTCCTTAAGTGTACAAAATGATAAGCATCTGCGAGCAGTGTTGGTACAGGGTTTCCAATTAGAAATATCTTAATGGCATTGGTATCGACGAAGTTATCGATGTTAGGAAAGAGGAATAATCCGTATGTGAGTAAAACAAAGATATCCTCAAAAGCGGTTACGTTTCCTACACTGGCAAAGTATAGGGCTTTCTCCATCATAAATTTAGCTGGTAAGCCCCAGATTCCTCCTTTAGTGGTTATGTGAGTCCTGACCTATGACTCATCCAAATAGATCGCTCTTGCAATGATTTGTTCCTTTGGAATTTCTTCCAGTCCAGAAAAGGGAGCTTGGTCAGTGATAGGTAAATCAATCAGGTGAGAGTACTCCTCTAGGGTTGGTGTCATTTGGTAATCCAGGAAGGTGAAATAGTGATGGACTGGATCGTAAAACTGAATTAGCCTAGACAGAATTCCTTCCCAAACATGGACCCTTAACAGAGACAGCAGTCCTCTGTGCTTGGCTCTGAAAGCCTCAGGGTTGGAAATCATCTTTTCCAACTTCCTTAAATCCTCTAGTTTTGGATCCTTGAAGTTGTACTTGTGCATCTTTCTTCTACCGAAATCCATAACGCAATCCTTCTGATATTTGCAATTTATCGTTTAGTTTAATTTTGAAAAAGGTTTTTTTGTTTAAAAAGAGTTTTTAAGATGAATGCATGAATGTAGCACACAAAAACATTGAAAAAATATGGGTTCAAAGGGTCAGCGTCACGAGCATGGAGTCATGGCTCTACCCATCCCCAAAAGGTTGTACTATTTTGGTAATTTTTGTACCTGTAGAACGGGTTAAAGTTCCCAAAAATCACTAACTCAATCTTGAGATAACAACAGCAAGCTGGTTCACCCAAGCGAGCTATAGTATCCCAAAAGAAATCTCAGTTTGAGTGTAGTATCGCGTATCAACTATTTCCGATAATCACCGCACTACCAACTAGCCACATGGTTAATGTCTACTAAATCCTCAGTTTCACGGGTCACCGCACTATGATATCGTCCACTTTCACAATAAAGGGTTGTTCAGCGTAGTATCACACGGGTACCTCCACTGAGTCGATGGTCTACCAGGTTCAACTTATTCGGGAATCACTCCCTATAAATGTTCCCCGTCTTTGCCATCACTTATCTTATGGTTTCTCTCAAACTTTCCAAATGCGACATCACTTGCATTCCCATTGACAGAAAAATAAACACAGATATCAAGTAGTAAAAGTATTATATATATATATATATATATATATATATATATATATATATATATATATAGTATTCCTAAAACTAACATCCTAGACCTCTTATGAATTCTAGTCTTACTGTGAATCCCCAGTGGAGTCGCCATCTTTCTATAGCGTACGATTTTTGTCGGTGACGCGGCCACCTTATCACAAAATTAGGCTTTCCTTACCTCAGTGGAAGGAACGTTGGGTGCTACTTTCTGATTTCTTATTTATCCCGTGAAGCTGGAAGGGAAAGGGAAGCTATCTAAAACTAACCTTGCACGCGAATGTTTAATTGAACAAATGTTTGACAGAGATTAGGGAGCCCGGGGTCAGGTTATATAATGGGGAGCAGTCAATTATCCATCCTATACATGGTTATCCATGAGATGATAGTTTTAGGTTCTGCTTTGTACTTGATGGTGTTTGTCTATAAATGGCCGAGTTTTTCTTTGTGGATGTCTGGGAGAGAGAGAGATTTTGTAGTTTTTCGGGTTTTTCGATGTTTTTGGTAAGGTCGGGGACCTAAGGTTTTTTATAAGTGTGCTCGCTAAGATTTCGCAATCTTATGCCTACGTATTCATGTTTTAAGGAAAATAGGGAAATCAGAGCGATCGTAGTTCCTCCTATTCTATGGGAGAAAAAGATATCTGGTGTCTTGTTCAAAGCCCAATATTTGTTTGTTTGTGTCTTGTTCAAAGCCCAAGATTGAAGATAAAAGGTTTGACTGAGAGGGAATGTGTCATCTCTAAAGGGAGATATCTTATCTGTTATCGCAGTTGTTTGGGTAACTGGTTTTTAAAGGAAGAATTACTTTAACTGGAATGCATGGAGTCCAGCAATGCCATAATTTCCTTTGCAGGGGATTTGTCCTAAAGAGGAAAACTTTAACTCAGTGTTGAGCAATGCCATTTTTCCTTAGGAATTCATGCTAAGAGAGGGACATTGGCTTGGATGTAAGTAATCCAAAGGCTTGCCACTTACATCAATTAGATGAAGTTTTAATCAAAATAATGAGGGACTACAACTTGGATGTTTGTATCAACAAGTGTTCCACTTACAACAGTTATCTGGGATTAAGTTTTTTTTTATTGACTGTTTTGGTGTGTGATATATAGAGAAAATATCTTCCTGCAGAGAGATTTTGATTTCCTCTGAGAGATGTTGGTTTTTGTGTGCCTTAATCAAAGCCCAAGGTTGAAGCTAAGAGGTTGATTGGATTCGACTGGGGAAATCATTATACAAAGCCTAAGAGGAGGCTGGGAAAGACTAACTCAACAAGAGAGTGTTTATTTGTGTCTTGTACAAAGCCCAAGATTGAGGTTGAAAGAGAGTTTGACTCTTTTGGGGAAAGAGTTTTGTCTGTCTTGTACAAAGCCCAAGAATGAGGCTAAAGGAATTGACTCAGTTGGAGAGTATTTGTCTTGTACAAAGACCAAGATTGAGGCTGATAGGTTGTGACTCTGTTTAGGGAGTGTTTATATCTGTCTTGTACAAAGCCCAAGATTGAGGCTGAAAATTATGACTCCACTGTGGAAGACACTTTTGGGTGTCTTGTACAAAGCCCAAGATTGAGGCTGAAAGATCCCGACTGCCTCAGCTATAGGATTTTTATATGGTGTCTTGTACAAAGCCCAAGATTGAGGCTAAAAAAGGTTAAATGACTCTACTGGAGAGATATTTTGGTGTCTTGTACAAAGCCCAAGATTGAGGCTGACTTAGCTGAGGAAACATTATTATACAAAGCCTAAGAGGAGGATGGTTGGGGAATTTCTTATATGGAGCCTAAGAGGAGGCTAACTTTGGCTGAGGATTACTGAGATCCACAGACAGGTCCAAAAAGGGGGATCAACTCTTGCTAGGGATTACAGAAGAGTTAAGATATTAGAGACCATAAGGTTCTGATTCTGTTTTGACAGTAAATTAACCCTAAGCTGGGGATTTTGAACTGAAGGTATAATAGGTAGAGTTTTTTCCTTTGAAGGGTTTTTTGTTAATGGTGAATTAACAGTAATTAACAGTAAATTAACCCTAAATGGGAAAATTTAGAGTGAGGGTTTTGAGATTGAGTTGTGAAACCTGTAGAGGTTTTAACTCTGCTTGGAGATTGATCAGGTGATCAGGGTTATTTCCTGTTTTTTAAGGAAATAAAAAGGCCTCTTTAAAATCCAAAGGGTATGAGACTGTCCAAGTCTACTAGTATGAAGAGATTGGCTCTCAGCTGGTGAATGATCTTTGTATGATGCCCAAGAGAAGGCAGGGGTGTTAAGGGATGAGAATCAACCCTAAACTGGTCTGATGTTTTGACTCAGGAAGACTGTTCTATCAAAGGATGCCTAGGTTCTGTCCTATACCTTTAAGAGGTCTCTAGGTCCTTGTACTAATCCCAAGAGGAAGTCTGAGAACTTCTAGGAAGCCTGAGGGTCCTTATACAAAGCCCAAGAGGAGGCTGGGGATGCTTTTAGGAAGCCTGTGGATCCAAACTTAAGAATGTTCAAGAAAGGTTTCACCGGGAATTAATCTTTTCTTTAGTGAACAGTTCTAGAGTTTGAAGAAATTCAAGAGAAGTTTCACCGGGAATTAATCCTCTCTGGGGGACTTGAATTTCTTTGACAATTTCTAATAGTGACAGTCTGAGAAAAGTTTCACCGGGAATAATGCATTTCTCTTTGTTTCATATTGTTTAAGCCCAAGAGAAGGCAAGACTGTATCTGGAAATTCCTATGGGGAACTAGTTTGACTGTATTGAAAGAGTGATAAATGGCTTTATCTAATGCTAGACTTAATTTCCAGGGAAAACTCTAAGCAGATATACAAGTATATATACAGTTGATATATGACAAGTATTTAAAAGGATATGAAAGAAGGACTTACAGGTGAGCAAGCTTCCAGTAATACAGTTATATATATTTATGAAAGCATGTAAAAGAAAGCTGATAAAAACTTACAGGTGAGCAAGCTTCCATATCTGTATTGTTAGTTGTTCAAGAAATTGAAGAAAGCTTTGATAACAGCTATACATTTGAATTTAAATCAAAGAATAACAGTTGTTTTAAACAGAAGTTTGGGGCTTATTCAACAAGAGATTCCCATATGACTTATTTGATAACATGGATCATACTGTAATATTAACAAATGTTGTGGGACTTATACCATAGCAAGGGCCCAAGGTTATTGTATTTACAAAGAGGATTGGGTCTTACACTCTATTAGAGGCCCAAAGTTTGTTTTTGTACAAGAGATGGGGCTTACAACTCAGGGAGAGGCCCATTGAAAAACAAAGATTGTACTATTTTTTTGAAAACTGTATCGGGACTTATACAAATGACTAAGGCCCAAATTTATTTATGTACAAAGGGGGGTTGGGTCTTACACTCTATTAGAGGCCCAAAAGTGTTTTAATGAAAAGAAATGGGACTTATAGCTCAAGGAGAGACCCAGGTTATTTCTGTTTTGAAATGACGATCGCGCCGAGATTTTTTAAAACACAGTGGGTCTTATACAATGACTGAGGCCCAAAAAGGTTTTGGTTTTAAAAATGGGTTGGGTCTTACACTCTATTAGAGACCCAAAAGTGTTTGAAAAGATTTGTTAGGGTGATAATGATCAAAACCCTAATTTTTTATTTAAAATGTATTTTAATTGAATAAAAATTCAATTAAAATAATCAAACATGTGAAAAAAGTTATGATCTTGGCTTAACACTTGGAAAATCATGTTTCATTCATAGGATGATTTAAAAATCATTTGAATTTTGTAAAACCAAGAGAAAGAAATATTTTTAATGTCTAACAAACAAATAAAAATATAATTCTTTGCAAAAATACCAAATATATGAAATAAATAATATTTTTGTGAAATTTTCATATAATAAAATATTTTAATATTTTTGTGAATTTTCAAAAAAATAATCAATAAAAAATAATTAAAATTGAGAGAGAAATTAATTTTGGAATTAATTAATAAAAACCATGAAAAATGTGAAAAATAGCAAAAAATAGGAAAAGTTGCAAAAAGGTCTAGGTGGGTGTTGAACCAATGACCTCCAAGATAAACACACGCGCGGGCTACCACTGGGGTGGTGATACATCCGTGTATCAAAACCACCCCATTAACATATATGGGTGGCTTGGTTTCTAGGCCTGGCCAAGGAAAGAAACTAAGTCATGGTGGATTTGCATGAAGGCTGTAACTTGCTCATTTTTCCATGGATTTGGACAAAATTTAGGTGCATCTTGCCTAGAATTTCATGAGGAATCCAATGGTGCCTTTAGATTTTTCAGATGATGTCTCTATTTTGAAACCCGATGGTGGTTTCAAAAATTTCTAAGATTTGCATGTTCTACGCTAACGTATCATATACACACTAATAGCACGATAAATTGGTTCAAACACAACATATATGATATGTATGAGATGTCTATGATTGGTGAACTTCAAAGCAAAGCATAATTCAAAGAGTTCAAGTTGTCATGCACTTACCTCTTGAAGCTTCTTGTGCTAACTATCAAGACCCTTGTGCCAGAAGTAATCAAAGCTTTGGACACTCTTGATTGATCCCTTAAAAGCTTTTAGGGTGATCAAAACCAGCTGGAATCCTTAGGAATAAGTTTTAGCTCTTTTGGTAACTCCCTCAAATGGTGTTCCAGAGGAGGGAAACCAATTGGGACAGTTTGAGGATGATATTTGGAGTTTGTTTGAGGTTTGGTTTGGTTTTGAAAGTGACTGAATCAAGACATGGCTTGAAAAATGCAGAAAAGTCAAAATTTGAGGTTTTGGAGGTTGACTTTCTGATTTTGGTGTTTTAGATCACAAGTGAGTGTTTGAACAGCTTAGATATGACATATTGGATGTGTTTGGATCATGAGCTATGATGAAATTGCTCTCTAACTCAAAAACTCAATTGTTAGTTGCAAAAGAAGGCAAATGTGGAGTGAAAGAGAGAATTTGAAGAAAGCAAATGTAGTGGTACATTGGGGTACTTGAATTGATCAGAAATGAGCTCTATTTATAGTAGACCAAGTTTTTTTTGCAAGCAATAGTGAATGGTAACTTGGACAGTCCCTTGGCCAATTGTAGCTTAAAGGCATCTTTAGTCTTCCCTAGCCATTGACTTGAGATTAGGGCACAGGCATGTGGTCCTTTGGTTCAGAGTTGAACCTTGACTCATTCAATTAGGAATGCCTCAGTTCATGCCACCTTGATGCATCAATTGAATGCATTGAAACAAAATTGGAGTCTTAGCACTTTTTAGCCTTTATAGGTTTGTCATGGCTACATGTAGATCCTTGGACTTGGGAGGCTTGTGGATCAGATCTTTTCTCTTGGATGTTATCCTCTAATGTGTCCAAATGGATGAAAAGGCTTGGAGTTGTCCAAATTGGCTAACTCGAGCAAAATGCACAAATCTGCCTTGTAAAAATCAGTCTATGATGCCATGTTCCAAGGGTTGTATCTCCATACTCAAATTGAATTTGGAAAAGATCTGGTACTTGTTGGAAATCCCTCATGGCATACTTACACTTTGATGTTCACCAATGAACCTGGTTTAACTTGGATCAAGGTGAAAAATGTCCCTACATTTGGGAAAAAATAAGGCATATTCTGACTTAGTGAAAATTTCACTAAGGGTTGGAAAAAGTGTCATTTTCATGTTTTTGTGATTTTAATCACTCCATAACTAAAAAGCCATGATGAATTGGAGTTTGAGGTAGTTGAAGCGTTTCTAGAGTATAGGAAGATCTACAAATCAGGCTTTGGATCACTCAAAATGGTTGCTTGAATCAGAAGTTATTGCCCTTGGAAGTTGGTACCAAAACCATTTAAACTTAGTAACTTAGAAAATTTTTCAATTTTTCAAGGTTACCCCTTTTACAAGTTATCTTGATTTCTTGATCAATTCTTGTTCAAATGACATTATAAATCATATTTTGTGACAATATGAATCATAAGGATCATTTTGGCCAAAAAGTCATGTTTTGACTTTTGGGTTCAGATCGGTTCGGCGCGTAAAACCCTAATTCCCGACTTTTGGGGAATGCACTCTCTGAGGGTGTTTTAACTTTGCCAATGGTTTCTTAGGGTTATTTTGAACATATTGAGTAATATTTGGAAGTCTTGGCTCATCCTCTTGTGGAAATCCCACTCTGGAGGTCCCAATCGTCCAAAACCCTAATTCGGTGATACCGGGTGTTTCGAGGTTCCTTCCTCTTGGAATGTCACAACTTTGTGCTTGATTCTTGATATGGGAGTCCTCTTTATTCCTCATGGAGGTTTAAATAGGTTAGACAAGTTGAAGATCATGTCATTTCTTGATTGATCCTTTGTCTAATTATCCTAGGAGGGATCGAAACCCTAATTCTTGATTGTGGTGAATGCCTAACAATCCTTGAGGAGGTTGATGAGGCATGATGGTATATCCATATTATGATGATGATTTTCACAATGATGGGAAATCTTGGTGGTCAAAATTTGGGGTATGACACCCTCGATAAATCCTCCAAGGACTGGATAGTCATCTCTGTCTGACCATCCATCTGTGGATGATACGCAAAACTCATCCTTAACTTAGTACCCAAAGCATCTTGTAAAATTTTCCAGAACCTCGATGTAAATCTCGGGTCTCTATCCGACACAATACTCGAATTTATCCCGTGAAACTTCACTATTTACTCAATGAACATCTCAGCTAGCTTCTGCATAGAATGATTAATCTTCTTCTGTAAGAAATGAGCAGATTTAGTTAATCTGTCCACACTAACCCAAATCGAATAATTCCCTTTTACAGTTTTCGACAATCCCGACAAAAAATCCATGGAAATACTATCCCATTTCCATTCTGGAATATTCAATGGTTGCATCATACCCAAAGGCTTCTGGTGTTCAATCTTTGACTTCTGACAAGTTAAACACGCGTATGCAAACTCTGCAATATCCTTCTTCATACCTGGCCACCCAAATAATTTCTACAAATCCTGGTACATCTTCATAGCACCGGGGTGAATACTCAATCTACTCTGATGCCCTTCCTCAAGAATACTCTTCTTAATTGCTGGAACATCTGGAACACGCCCTTTGTCTCTGAACCTCATCACACCATTCTCATCAATCCGAAATTCACCTCTGTTACCTTGGTTAATCAAGGTTGATTGATCGACCAACCTCAAGTCAGATTGCTGACCCACTCTGATTTCTTCTAGAATAACACTAGTCAGTTTTAGCATACCCTACCTCACACTTTCAGGAGTCTCTTCACATACTAAACTCAGGTCTCGGAATTGCTCGATTAATTCCAATTCTCTCACCATAAGCATCAACATATGCAATGACTTCCCGCTCAATGCATCATCCACCACATTTGCTTTACCAAAATGGTAATTAAAATCAAAGTCATAATCCTTGTAGCGCGAGTTTTTGCGTGGTTGCGAAGCACTATCGCTTTGGGGTACTACAGTTCGATTCATTTTTTATCCTATTGAAGCTGATGAAGGAAGGGAAATAGATGTCTCCAATTAACCCTGCTTGCATACTGAGTTTGAACAGATGACTGTTGGTTTACAGATGCTATAAAGATTGTGGGTCTCTCTTAGGTTATTTTATTAAAAATAACAATGTCTGGCCTATTGGTAGGATGTTAGGACTGATGCTTTTTGATTGATGTATGAAGGGACGGGATTTTTGGTTTTTGATTAGTATGCTCGCTAAGATTTTTCAATCTTATGCCTACGTATTCCCGTTTAAGGAAACAGGGAAATCAGAGCGATCGTAGTTCCTCCTATTCTATGGGAGGAAAAAGGTTGTTTTGGTGTCTTGTTCAAAGCCCAATACGTGAAGCTAAATATGGTATTTATCTTGTTCAAAGCCCAAGATGTGAAGCTGAAGGGTCTAATTGTATCTTGTTCGAAGCCCAAGATGTGAAGCTAAAGGGTTTTGACTTTAGAGAGAATTTGTCATCTCTAAAGGGGGGGTATTTGGTCTGTTTGTCACAACTGTTGGGTGACTGATTATAAAGGAGAATTACTTTAACTGGGATATGTGAATCCAGCAATGCCATAATTTCCTTTATAGGGGATTTTTAACCTGAAAGAGAAGACTTTAACTCAATTTAGAGCAATACCATCTTTCCTTAGGAATTTCTCATGCTAAAAGAGGGACATTGGCGTGGATGTAAATAATCCAGAGGCTTACCGCTTACAGCATCTAGATGAAGGAAAAGGAGTTGTTGATGTTTGTATACTGTGAGCAAGGCACAGATTTTGATGCTAAAAGGTTGATTGACTCAACCGGGGTTTTCTTATACAAAGCCTAAGAGGAGGCTATTGACCCAACAAGAGGGTGTTTTTATGTGTGTCTTGTACGAAGCCCAAGACGGAGGCTAAAAAGTTTTGACTCCACATAAGGGTCTTTTATACTCAACAAGAGAGTGGTTTTGTATCTCGTACGAAGCCCGAGGTGGAGGCTAAAAGTGGGTTGACTCAACAAGAGAGTCTTTTATACTCAACAAGAGAGTGATTTTTATCTCGTACGAAGCCCGAGATGGAGGCTAAAAGGGATTGACTCAACAAGAGAGTCTGAAAAGGTTAGCTCCGTCTGGGAGAATCATTTGTACAAAGCCCAAGAGGAGGCTATTGTGCTGGTGACTGTTTTAGTTTAGTGACAGGTCCAGTATGTTGGATAAAGAGAAAATCAGTTCTTATGAAGATTAAAGGTAAGGTTGTACTTTGGGATTGATCAGAGGATCAGGGTTATTTCCTGTTCTTTAAGGAAATGGAAAATCCAAAGGGTATTGAGACTGTCTAAGTCTACTGGTGTTTTGGAGAAATCGATTCTCGGATAGTGAGTGATCTTTGTATAATGCCCAAGAGAAGGCTGGTATGTTAAGGGATGAAGGTTAACCCATTAACAGGTCTGACACTTGACTCAGACAGACACCTCTAGCAAATTGATGACTAGGTTCTGTTCCTATACCTGTAGAGGTCTCTGGGTCCTTGTACTAAGCCCAAGAGAAGGCATGAGAGCTTTTAAGAAGCCGAAGGGTCCTTGTACAATGCCCAAGAGGAGGCGGGGATGCTTTTAAGAAGCCTGTGGATCCCCAAACCCCGAGAAGTTCAAGACATGCCATTCACCGAGAATAAATCAAGCCAGGAAAGTCCGAGAATTTGGAAGAAACTCAAGAGATGCCATTCACGGAGAAAAGATCATCTCTGGGGAGTTAGAGTTTCTTTGACGATTTCTAAGGGTGACAGTCTGAGAAAGGGTTCACTGAGAATGCTGCCTTTCACGTCTCCATATTGTTTAACCCCAAGAGGAGGGAAGACTGTGTCTGGTAATCCTATGGGGATCTAGTTTTGTTTGTATTTAAGAGTGGCCAACAGGGCTTTATCTTGTGTTAGACGTAGTTGTCGGGGAAAACTCTAAATAACTATACTAGTATTACACAGTGGGTATTTGACAAGTATATAAAAGTTTGTGAAAGAAGACTTACAGTGAGCAGCCCCACAATACAGTTATATATATATATATATATGAAAGCGGATAAAGAAAGTGGGTAAACACTTACTCGGTTGTAGAGCTTCCATGCTGTTTGGTTAGTTGTTCAACAAAGAAAGTTTTGATAACAATATTATATTCAAAATCAAAGGAGAAAGTTCTTTGAAAAGATTGTTGGGGCTTACAGCTCAAGGAGAGGCCCAAGGTTTTATCAGTGATTGCACTGTTGTTTTGTACAGGGACTCATACAAGTGACTAAGGCCCAAAAAGGTTTTCTGTACAAAGGGATGGTTCTTACACTCTCTCAAGAGGCCCAAAGGTGTTTAAACAAAAAGAATGAGGCTTATAACACGAGGGTAGGCCCAGGTGATTTGTTTTTGAACTGGAGATCGTCCCGAGATTTCTTTACCGTACTGGGTCTTATACAATGCATTGAGGCCCAAAAAGGTTTTGGTTAAAAGGGGGTTGGGTCTTACACTCTAATAGAGGCCCAAAGGTTTATTTTTATACAAGTGGTGGGCTTACAGCTCAAGGAGAGGCCCAGATAATTTTTTTGTGAAAAAGGCGACAATCGTGTCGAACCTTTTGACGGTATCGGGACTTATACAACACACTGAGGCCCAAAAAGGTTTGTATTTACAAAGGGTTGGGTCTTACACTCTACCAAGAGGCCCAAAGGTGTTTGAAAAAGATTTGATGAGGGTTGTATTGATCAAAACCCTAATTTGTTTTCAAAATATATTTTAATTGAATAAAAATTCAATTAAAATGATCAAAATTGTTAAACATGTGGAAAACAAATTGTGATCTTGGATTAATGTTTCAAAAAATTATGTTTCTATTCACAAAATGATTGGAAATCACTAAAATTTGAAAAATCAAGAGGGAGAAAATATTTTAAATGTAAAAAACAATTAAAATATTAATTCTTTACAAAAAAAATCAAGTATATGAAATAAATAATATTTTTGGGATTTTTTGGGAGCATAAAATATTTTAACATTTTTGTGAATTATTAAAAAAAGAACCAACTCAAAATCATTAAAACTCAAAGAGAAATTTATTTTTGAATCAATTAAATAAAATCACAAAATTCAAATATTCAAATGTTCAAAAATGGCACCAAGAACATGGCAAGAACATGCGCCACCCTCTGTTTCTGCAGATTTGCGTTTTCTATCCAATCTCACTGAATACTTGATGATATCATGCAATCTACATATCAATCTACTCGTTTTTACCTCACGATCATGTCTATGGTCTTTAATTTCATTTATTTTAAACATGGAATAAGAAATCAAAGAGAAACATCAAGAACCCTAAAATTTGCATGAAGGTTCAGAAATCCCTTGCACGATTCAAACAAAGCAATTGATTGAGGGAAAACACTCTATGCATGATTATGAACATATGGCCAAATTATTGTGCAAAAAAAATGCATGGATCATAGAGTTAGAAGAGCTCATGCCTACCTCTTGCAGCTGGTGATCGTGTTTTGTGTTAGAGGTGTTACAGCTTGGTTCCAAGGATATGGACTACTTCCCTAGGTGCTATGGAGTGTGTCTGGCTGCTTGGAGTGGATTGAAATGATCTGGAACTTGAGATGGTACCCCAACTGCAAATCTGTCAAGAACTTGAGCAATTGGCTAGTAATTTTGTGATTTTGGTGTTCCAGATGTTGTGTGAGTGTTTGGATCACTTCTATATAATGTTTATGAGGTGTGTGTGATTGGTTTAATTGGAATAGCTCTCAAACTCAAAACCCGATAGTAACTTGCTTTGGAAGGCAATTTTGGAGTGAAAGAAGAGATTTTGAGGAAAGCATCTGTTAGATGGCTTTGGTGTACTCAAACTGATCACAAATGAGCTCTATTTATAGTAGAGCAAGTTTGTTTTGCATGGAATAGTGAATGGCAACTGCTGCATTGGTTTGGCCAATGTTGATCAATGAGAATCCAAGTCTCCTCTAGCCATTGACTAGAGGTTAGGGCACAGGTTGCTGGATCCCTTGGTCTTGGATAAGTCTTGACTGAATTCAGTTGGAAATGGCTCAGTCCATACCACCTTGGTGCATCCATTGAATGCTCCAAAACAAAATTGGAGTCTTGTCCCCTCCTTAGGGATTTCTAGGTTTGGCATGCTATTTTTAGGTCCAAGGACTTCGGAGGCTTGGGATTAGAGTTGGTTCCTCCTTGGTCTCCCCTTGAGGTGTTCAGATGGATAAGTATGTTTGTCATTTGCACAAATTTGGCAAATCGAGCAAAATGCACAAATCTGCCTTGCTTTGACAGTTTTCAGCAAGGCATGTTGCCATTGTCATATCTCATGGCTCAAGTGAAATTTGATGGAGTTCTTGGCAATTTTGGAAAGCCCTCATATGATACAACAACTGTTGGATCATAATTGGTGTTGCAGTGAGAATCGGATAACACGTTATTAATTAACTTGCATCACATTTCTTTGAATTCACCACCGACTTTGATTTATCCAAAGGAAAGGTTCAAAACCAAGAAAACCTAAAGGGGGGAAGATCTAAGGTTCGGGGGTTGGTTATACTAAGGGAAGGTATTAGCACCCTTAATATCTGTAGTATTCTACAGGAACCTCTTGTTTGCTTGTATTATGTTATGTTTGCTTGCTAAGGGTAAGGTAAAGGTGTTGCCAATGACTATGAGGTCAAGGGCTACCTATGACTATGAGGTCAAGGGTAAGATGGCTATGAGGCCAAGGTAATAATGAGCTATCTATGACTATGAGGTTAGTAGAGAGACTTTTCTATGACTATGAGGTCGATAGAGGATGGCTATGAGGCCAAGGGAGAGGGGCTATGACTATGAGGTCAAAGCTTTGCCTATGACTATGAGGTCAAAGGTAAGATGGTCCTATGACTATGAGGTAAAGAGGGAATCCTATGACTATGAGGTCAAAGGATGGTAATGAGCTTTGTATGACTATGAGGTCAATAGAGAGACTTCTTATGACTATGAGGTCAAGGTAGAAGAAGTAACTCTATACTATGAGGCCAAAGCTTTACCTATGACTATGAGGTCAAGGTTGAATAGATTACTCTATGACTATGAGGTCAAGAGGGGGATGGATGCCTGAGACTATGAGGTCCAAGGTATCAATGAGCTTTCTATGACTTTGAGGTCAATAGAAAAACTTTTCCTTTGGAAGGAAGGGGAAGAATAACATCTTGTAAACAAGAGTTACAATGGGGTTGAAATACAATGAAACATATGAGTTCAAGAATTCCAAACAATAAGCATTTAATCAACACATGAAGTGAATTTTTAAATGTAAGCATAACAAACAGCAAGAGTAAGTGATCATGTAAATGTGACAATTATGGCCGAGAAAGCATTCACAATTTAAAGCAAATGCATTTGGAGTCATGCAACTTATCAACAGAGAACAAAAACAAACAACATTCTCATGGTAAGATTTTGTTAAAGTCAGGAAACAAAGCTTCACAAATCAAGCATACTTCAAAGAAAACTCAATTCAAAGTCAGTGGTCACATGAACATGTCAAGCATGGCTGGAGGGCACAAGAAACAATTGGATTTAAATCATACGACTTCAACAGATAACAAAACTACAGATAATATTCTCATGGTAAGGTTTGTTAAAGTTAGGACACAAAGCTTCATGAATCACGACATACTTCCAACACATCTCACTTTTAAAGTCAGTAGTCACATACATAAACCAAGTATGGCAGAAAAGGGCATTCTCACGGTTTAAAAACAAATGCATTTGGAATCATGCAACTTAATAATCAGAAGCCAGAAAAGTACAAACAAACTTTCTCATGATAAAGCTTTGTTCAAAGTCAGGGAGTAATTCTCAAACAAAATTTCACAAGTTTACAGAATATTCCTAAGAAAAATCCTCTAACGTTTTCAAGAAAAATAATTAATTTTATTTATAGAACAAGTTTAAGGATTAAAAATGAGGTTATGCACATTTTATCGTTTTGAAATCCTTAGAAAAATAAAATAGTTAAAAGATGGATCAAAATAAAATAAAATGAAATAAAATAAATAATAAGAAAAACTACAATGTGGCGGGCGCCACCTTAACATCATGGCCGACGCCATAGGGACTCATGTGGCCGGCGCCACCTATTGCATGGCGGGAGCCATGTGTGGATGTGGGTCCCATTAATTCATTTTATTATTTTTTTTATTTGTTTTGTGTATTAGTGATGTGTGGCGGGCGCCACTATATGCATGGCGAGCGTCATTTTAACTCTTTTCATTTTTCGTTCAGTTTTCTTTTAAATTAACACGAATCCAGTTAACGATCATCAACACAAAACTAACATATTAACGGTTTCATCACAGAAACAAGCAATAATCAGCCAACAACAAGATACGAATATGATAACAAGATGGAGCAAAATGATCACATAATCAGACAATAACGAGATAACAAATATGATAACAGTATGGTGCAAATATGAAACAAATGATCATCGCGTATAAAAGACAAAGTGAAATAGAGTGATACCTAGTGGAGACAGTCCACTGCTTCTTCACAGGTACGGGTCTCTGGAAATGGTGGATGAGCTTCCTTTCTTCAACTGCTACAGAGCCAAACCTCTTTCACAGAAAGAAACACAAGTTTCTGGTGGTTAAGATGTTGGAGGTTTGGAGGTTTGAAATGTTTACAGAAGGATTGAAAATGACAAGTTCTTTGCATGTTTTGAAGATTACTTGCAGAACTAAGAAAGGGAGGATTGGAGAGAGTTTTCTTATCTCTTTCTCGGTGTTTTTGTGTGTGGCTTACAGAGGGAATGAAAGGTGGTGAATTCCTTTGCAAGTTTTTGAAGATTACTTGCAGGATTATGGAAGGGAGAAGTAGAGAGAATTTTTCTTGGTAATTTCTGGTGTGTTGAACAAAGGAGAAGTGGTCACCTTTTATAGGCAAGCAAAATGGTTCGTGCCTTGGAGATACAGTGGTTAATTGATTTGTCCATAGGAGAAAAAATTAGGGTTTGTGTAGCACTTCTTTCAGTCGTTGATCTCAGTCAACCTTGGAGATCGTTGTGCTTCACTTGCTGAACAAATACAGTGGAGGACATGGTGCAGGTCTGCCCCTTTCATCCTTTAATATCCAATCCAAAAACCCTTCTTATTGTGCCACGAGAGAGAAAGTAAAAAGAAGTAATAGTTGGAATTGAGAATTACGAATTCTCTGATCATGAACACAGGTCTCTTGTGCTGAGCCATTTTATTTCATCAATCCACTATGGGGTCCCAGAAAGCTTTTGGTTTCATTAGGAGAGGATGGGCTTAAAGAGGTAGTATTTAGCGACCTCACGAAAATTGTTTTACAAGCAAGGCATCTTCAGATTTTTTTCAAATAATAATATGAGGCACATGAGATGGATTAAGTGCCTAATGCCTTGCTAATACAACCTTACGTGAATACCACTTTAAACTTTCAACTTTATGACCTTAATTCAAATGACAATATTTTTGGACCTCATGGAAATTGAAATAAATCACATGTTCGTGAACAAAAAAATGTCACAAGAACCCTCTTAGAAAATTCTAAGTTACCAAATTTTAAACATTCCATGACACCAATTTGAGATGTTGTACTTTGATGGATATTTATCCAAATAAAAATTTTTGCACTCAAAAGAAGGTTTTTTTCAAGACTCATAGGTGGACTCCAAGTATGTCCACTAACACATGGAATGATGTCTTAAGACTTGGGATCACACTTTGCTTGACATGTAAGGCAATGGTTGACATGTCTAGATATAACACTTGATTTCTTGTTGAGAAAGACTTCTTGGATGCATGTAGATTCAAATGGTTGTACTTGGGGGCCAAAAGATGTCTTAGGAAGATCTTTTCCTTTTTATGTAAACCTATCTTTCACAATAAAAGGAAGCACTTGCAAGAATGAAATGGTTAGTTAACAATGCATACATGATTGAGGCCTAAATGTAGGTGCAAGATAATATGACATCTAAGGGGTAAAATTTGGGGTACAACAGTTGCCCCTATTTAAATAGCTTTACCGGATGGCACGAGGAATGGGAATCCTCGGGACACCAAGGTGAAAGGTATTTAAATATAGCAAACCGAAAATTTTGCCCTTAGATGGAATGCAGATGCTCAGGACAGGTAACAAACGTGCATATGCTGACATGTTATGAACTCTAGTATGATGATATGATGTTATGACAGTGCAAAAATGCAGACAAACAAGACACCAAAGGATAAAAGGCTACCAAACACAAGTGAGCTTCACTGGGGTAGGATGAAGGAAGTATCCACAAGGAAGACTCACTGAGATGCTGACTAACCAACAAAAGAGACTCACAGGGGAGACTCCAAGGAAGCACTGGGGATAGAAACGTAAGAGGGAAACCCTACAGATCCTCACTGGAAAAAGGAGCCAGAGAGGTGTTCCCCACTGAGGAAAAATCCATGGAGCTGGATGACAGGTTCATATGTGACCGGTCAACACTGGGGAAATAAAGAACACACTCTTTCTGGGCATGAAGCCAGAAAGAAAACATGATCTCCACTGGGGATCAATTTGAAATAAAAGGATAGACCTCAACAAAGGATTTTCTGGGATTTCTTATACTGAAGAGTTCAAACGGGATCTTCAAGAAAAGCCAGAAAAGACAGAGACAAACTTTGCGCGTCAGATGAAAAGATGACTGGGCTTTACCTGGGAATAAGGTTAATGAGCCATTAATGATCCTACTAGGGTACCAATATGAGTTGGTTGGGATAACAACATGATTTGGTTTAGGAAGAATACCAGTATGAGCTGGCTTTGGGTGTGCCAATATGAGTTGGACTTTGAATACCAGTATGAGCTGGATTTTGGTTGCCAGTATGAGCTGGATTTTTTAATACCAGTATGAGCTGGATTTTGGTTACCAGTATGAGCTGGATTTTGGTTACCAATATGAGCTGGATTTTGATTACCAATATGAGCTAGATTTTTGGATACCAGTATGAGCTGGATTTTGGTTACTAGTATGAGCTGGATTTTAGTTACCAATATGAGCTGGATTTTGGTTACCAGTATGTGCTGGATTTTGGACACCAGTATGAGCTGGATTTTTGGTTATCCATATAAGGAGATTAAATATCCGATAGGTCAATACCGGGGTTTATAGGTTAGACTTTATGGGGAATAGTGATCAAAGAGTCAAAAATCTGGCGCATGTAGGTAAAGACCGGATGCAAAAAAGACACAGACAAAAAGTCTGCAAACCAGCAAAAAAAAAGAGGTCTCGGGAGATAAGGACCCAACAAGCAAAACACACATAAATGCAAAGATGCACAATGCTATGGTATGATGCTAATGTCGAATGATATGCAAGAGAGAACTCTAACAAGACGACGACAGACTGGGGAAAGTGAGTGGAAGGAAAGACACATCCACTACAAGGAGTCACACTGAAATCTGGAAGTAATCAATCTTGGAGCCAATCCAGGAATGTCCTTACTTCACTGGGGAAATGAAATTTCACATTTTCAACAGACATTTGTGAAGATACAGGGGAGAATCCCTTTATATCGTGGCATCTAGTTATTACTGAGATGTTTTAATTCAGGGAAGTATTTGTCAATCTTTCTTCAACGACAAGCTTGGATGATTTATCAGTGTTTTTGTCATAACCAGATTTTTTGAGGGTAGCCATTGATTTCACTAAATCGTCCCTAATGCCAAAGCAAAAATTTATAGTTTCACTGTGTTTTCTCAAAAGATTTTTTTTCAAAACATTTTCCGCTTTCAAAACCATCATTAATGAATAAGTGAAGTTTTGCATAACAAGGAAAATAACAGAGCGGTGATAAACATCAAACAAAGAATGGCTCAAAAATCTAATTTCATTAGAATGGTAACTTGCCAATAGCGAAGTCCCATGGAACATTACAATTGAAAAATGGCAATTTGGGAAAAGGTTACATCATATTCAGTGACCACTATCCTCCCTAATGACTAAGAGTCCTAAAATCTTTGCTGCTGATGAGGATCAACAAAAACTGAGCTTCTTCAAGAGTTCTTGGAGGTGGGTGACAACCCGGTCTGACACAGTGAAACGCCTTTGTCCCTAACTTTTGCCTGGACCGCCCTTTCAGGTTTTCGGTCCACCGGGACGCTCTTTTTTGCCTAGGCCGCCCTTTCGGGTTTTTGACCCAGCGAGCTCTTTCTTTTTTTTATTTGATCCCTAACTTTTGCCTGAGTCTCCTTCATAGGTTATGGGCCACCGGGATACCCTTTTCTTGCCTAAGTCGCCATTTCTGGTTTTCGACTTAGAGGGCTTTTTTAGGCGTAATATTTTCGTACTGAGTCAGCATTCACAGGGTGCGCGAGTTGTTCACCGTCCATCGTTGTGAGGAATAAAGAGCCTCCTGAGAATACAGTCTTTACCACAAACGGACCCTCATAGTTAGGTGCCCATTTTCCGCGAGCATCCCTTTGAGATGGCAGAATCTTCTTAAGTACAAGCTCTCCTTCTAGAAATTCTCTAACATGAACCTTCTTGTCGAATGCCCTCTTCATTCTTTTCTGATACAAATACCCATGACACATGGCGGTCTGTCGCTTTTCATCAATGAGGTTCAGCTGGTCATATCTCTCTCTGACCCATTCCACTTCATCAAGCTTGGTTTCCATCAGGATTCTCATAGATGGTATCTCTACTTCAATAGGGAGGACAACATCCATTTCATATACCAGAGAAAAGGGTGTTGCCCCTGTCGAAGTTCGAACCGAAGTTCTGTATCCGTTCAAGGAAAATGGTAACATTTCGTGCCAATCCTTATAAGTCTTGACCATTTTTTGCAGGATCTTTTTGATGTTCTTATTGGAGGCTTCGACAGCTCCATTCATCTTGGGACGGTAAGGTGAAGAATTGTGATGCTCAATCTTGAAATTGTCATACAACTCTTTCATTGTCTTGTTATTCAGATTTGTCCCATTGTCGGTTATGATCTTGTTAGGGATTCCATAACGACAAATGATGTTATTTTTGATAAAACGAGCAACCACTTGCTTGGTCACATTGGCGTAGGAAACGGCTTCAACCCACTTTGTGAAATAGTCTATCGCTACTAGGATGAAACGGTGGCCGTTAGAAGCTTTCGGCTCGATGGCTCCAATCATGTCAATGCCCCACATAGAGAAAGGCCACGGAGATGACAGAACATTCAGCAATGTTGGAGGAACATGCATCTTATCAGCGTAGATCTGGCACTTATGACACTTTCTGGCGTATTGGATGCAGTCAGCTTCCATAGTCAACCAATAATACCGAGCCCTTAAGACCTTCTTAACCATAGCATGCCCATTGGCGTGAGTACCAAAGGCTCCTTCATGAATATCGTGCATCAACAGGTCTGCTTCTCGTTTATCAACACATCTTAGCAGGACCATGTCGTGATTTCTCTTTTAAAGCACATCATTGCTGAGGAAAAATTTAGATGACAACCTCCGCAATGTTTTCTTATCAAGACTGGAAGCATTGGCAGGATACTCTTGAGTCTTCAAATAATTCATGATGTCGTGAAACCACGGTTTTCCATCCATCTCTTCTTCAACTGACTGGCAGTAAGCGGGTTCGGTCTTGCGCTCGATACTGATGAGAGGCGCTTCATTGAAAAACCTGACTTGCCACATTGAAGCTAGCATGGCTAATGAGTCGGCTATGTGGTTCTTTGAGCGAGGAACATGACGGAAGGTAATCTCATCAAAGTATTTGATCATTTCCACAATATAAGCACGATATGGGATCAGTTTCTTATCCTTAGTTTCCCATTCACCTTTGACTTAATAGATAACCAAAGCCGAATCACCCATAACGTCTAGAATCTTGATTCTGAGATCAATTGCAGCTTCTAACCCCAAAATACAAGCTTCATACTCAGCAACATTATTCGTACATTCAAAGTCTAACCTTGCTGTAAAAGGAGTATAACCGTCGGCAGGGTTCATCAGTACAACACCCACACCATGTCCTTTGAAATTGGAAGAACCATCAAACATCATCTTCCATCTAGAACCGGGTTCAGGACCTTCATATGGGCCTGGCTCTTCACAATCTTTTACCAACATAATGTCCTCGTCAGGAAAGTCAAACTTGAGAGGTTCATAATTTTCAACAGGCTGATCTGCAAGGTACTCTGATAAAACACTTCCCTTGATAGCCTTCTGAGCAACATATTGGATATCATATTCTGACAGTAACATGTGCCAACGAGTAAGTCTTCCTGTTTGAGCAGGCTTCTCAAAGATATACTTTATTGGATCCATTTTCAAGATCAAAAAAGTAGTATGACATATCAGATACTACCTCAAACGTCTGACGGACCACGCTAAAGCACAACAGGTCTTCTCAAGCAGTGAATAACGACTTTCGCTATCAGTGAACTTTTTGCTTAAGTAATAGATGGCATGCTCTTTGCAACCGGTTTCATCATGTTGGCCCAAGAAACATCCCATGGATCCTTCTAAAATAGTCATGTACATGAAGAGAGGTCTTCCAGGAACAGGAGGAACCAGGATCGGCGGTTCTTGCAGATAATTCTTGAGTTTTTCAAAAGCTTGTTGACAATCAGAATTCCACTCCACAGTCTGATCTTTGTGGAGTAATTTGAAAATTGGTTCACAAGTAGGAGTCATGTTGGAGATGAATCTGGAGATATAGTTCAAACGGCCCAGAAATCCTCTTACTTGAGACTCAGTCTGCGGAGCTATCATCTCTTGAATGGCTCTCACCTTATCAGGATCTACTTCAATTCCTCTTTGATCGACGATAAAACTGAGCAGTTTCCCTGATCTGACACTGAAGGTACATTTGGCAGGATTCAACTTCAGCTGATATTTCTGAAGCCTTTTGAATAGTTTCAGAAGATGGTCCAAATGTTCCTCCTCGCTTTGGGATTTAACAATCATATAATCCACATATACTTCAATCTCTTTATGGATCATGTCATGGAATAAGGTCACCATAGCTCTTTGATAAGTTGCCCCTGCGTTTTTCAATCTGAAAGGCATTACTTTGTAGCAATAGGTTCCCCATGGGGTGATGAATGTGGTTTTATCCATGTCGGTCGGGTCCATTCTGATCTGATTATAGCCTGAGAAACCATCCATAAATGAGAAGACTGCAAATCAAGCTGTATTATCCACCAGAGTATCGATATGTGGTAGAGGGAAATCATCCTTAGGACTGGCTTTGTTGAGATCCCGGTAATCTACGCACATTCGCACTTTACCATTCTTCTTCATTACTGGCACAATGTTGGCTACCCATTCAGGATACTTCGAAACTGCCAAGAAACCTGCATCTAGTTGTCTTTTAACTTCATCTCTGATCTTGAGGGCCATGTCAGGTCGACTTCTACGGAGTTTCTGTTTCACAGGAGGACAATCGGGTTTGAGAGGTAGTTTATGAACTACTATATCTGTATCTAAACCAGGCATATCCTGATAAGACCAAGCGAACACATCCACATATTCTTCCAAAAGCAGTACCAGCCGTCGTCAAACGTCTGCCCCAAGTGTTGCCCCAACCTTGACCTCTTTCTTCTTTTCTTCGGTACCAAAATTGATGATTGCGACTTGTTCCTCATGTGGTTGAAGATCCGAGTACTGATATTCACACATTTCTGCCAAATCATCAGGGACCTCATAGTCCTCCTCATCCTCAGCTTGATAAATAGGTGAGTCAAAGTCAATAGTGAGATTAGGGTCACTGAATACAACGGGTTTGGGATTTATTCTGCATGATGGAGGGATTTATTTTATTAAAATGTACAAAACTCAAATGCAAAAAGAAAATGTTTTTGTAGTTTTGAAAAGATTGCCATTTTCCTTAAAAAAAGCAAAAGAACAGTAAAATAAAGACAGAGAATTCAACAAAACGATCACTTTCATTGATTAATAAGAGTTAAAAGCGGTGGCCCATACAAAATAATCCGATAGCTTCGGGCAAAGCTACGAAATTTGAAAACATCAACAAAAACAAGCAAATTACTCTGGCATAGGGTACAAAGTAGGGATCTCAATAGCTTCCCAATTACTCAAAGCGGCGTCACACTGAAAAACCAAGTGATTGATGTCTTCGCCTTCAGCGTCTTCGATGATGGCATGAACTTGATGTCCTCCACTGATGAACATCTCTTGAATTATCTTCAGTCTTCCCGTGGTCGGAGCAGCTTTTTCCTCAAGAGTTGGTTTATAACCCAACCCTTGGTACTTTTCTCTCTCTTGGATCTCGACGACTTTGCCCCAGCCTTCCGGTATACAATTCTGTAGGGCGGATTGAATACTTTTGAAGGAAGCAAAAGATGGATCATTGGAGGCCACTGGCTTGTTATCATTAATCATAACAATATTTGTTATCTCAAGAGCTTGGAAAGAAGTTTCCAAAGCGTCTTCATCAGCCTCAATGTAACGAAAGGAGGACAAATTGCTGACCATCAAGTCTTCCTCTCCGTGTATGATAACCAACTTCTCTTCAGCTACAAACTTCATTTTTTGATGCAAAGTTGATGTTACGGCGCCGGCCTCATGGATCCAAGTTCTACCCAACAAACAACTGTAAGCAGGGTTGATGTCCAAAACCTGGAAAAGGATGTTGAACACTTGAGGACCAATCAAAACAGGCAACTCGATCTTTCCCATCACCGATCTTCTCGAGACATCAAAAGCTTTAACAACAGGCGAAGTGGGTCTCATTACAGCTCCTTGGTAAGTCAGCTTTCAAGGGTTCTTTTTGGTAGCACATTCAGAGATGAACCGGTATCCACAAGAACTCTGGCCAATGTATCTTCTTGACACTTCACTGACACATGTAAAACCAGGTTATGGTTCCTTACTGCTCGAGGTAACTCCTCGTCGCTGAAACTGAGAGTGTTACAAGCTGTAATGTTGGCGATGACATGGTCAAATTGTCCTGCGGTTATATCTTGGGCGACGTGTGCCTGGGCCAGTACCTTTTGTAGAGCTGCTCGATGGACAGGTGAATTCACTAGTAGAGACAAGATTGAAATCTTGGATGGGGTCTGATGAAGTTGATCTACCACCTTGTAATCACTCCTCTTGATGATTCTTAGGAACTCCTCATCTTCTTCCTTACTAACTAACTCCTTTCCTTTGTCCTTAGGGGGTACAGAAATAGCGGTCTCTTTGGGCATAGTTTCTTTGAATAAAGGAGTGTAAACTCTGCCGCTTCGGGTTATTTTTCCCGTTCCAACTATGTTTGTCACCTCTTCAGTAGTTCCCACCTCATTCCTTGGAACTACTTCTTCAACAGCGGTTCCCACCTCATTCCTTGGAACCACTTCTCCGCGGGTTTTGTTACCCATAATGTTCTCATAGATCCATGGTACGGCTTTAGTTCCTCTGAACCTGAATGGCATAGGTTGTCGAGTATCGTATTGCTTGGAGTGATTGGCAGCGGTAGTAATAACAGTCTCAGGATTATTGAAAACTGGTACAGGTTTATTAAACACAGGCACCACAGAATCGGACTTAGGCATATTGAACATAGGCACCTGCTCTCTTGGCTTTGGCAGGTTAAACACAGGCTCGATCACTGCAATTTCATCCTTCTTTCCTTTACTGAATACTTGTAGAAATCCTTCATTAATCAAACCTTGGATGTCGTCTAGGATCAATTGACGACCCTTGATGCTGGTATTACAACCCTCACAATTACTATGACAAGCTTTGACCAAACCAGCTTCAAACAACTTAGCATGGAAGATCTTCATAGGAGTCAGTATCTTTGAGGCATCCATTAATACTACCTAATTATTCTCGTCTTCAATGGCATTGGTGGCCCCATGTGTGGGCAATGGATTGCTTTTCACATTTGGCGGGTTATCCGCAAAAGACAAGATCTTCTTCTCCACCAAACCTTTTACCACATATTTCAAAGCAAAGCAACCCTCCAAATCATGACCCGCTGCCCCTTGATGAAAGGCATAAGTAACATTCGGATTATGGAACATTATAGATCTCTCTGAGGGTGGACCCATAGGTCTAGTGACAATCAAACCTTATTGAACCAGAGAAGGATACAACTCAGTGTAAGTCATGGGTATGGATGGGAATGAAGGTTTTCCTCCCTGTCTTCTGTAAGTAGTGTTCTACTGAGGAACTTGCTATCTCGGTTGTTGATATTGTTGGGTATTTGGCACATGCCGATAGGCTGGCTGTTGGTAGATTGGCGCATGTTACGCTGCTTGGTGATTGAAGGTCGGTGTTACAACCGCTATGTAAGGTTGCTGAGCATATTGAATCGGGTAGATCGGTTGCTGAGAGAAGTTAGGACCTGCCTGCTGTTGGTAGGTTGGTTGTTTCCATCTGGGATTTTTCCCCCTCCCTGCCATGACGGCATTGGTTTCTCCTTCTTTCTTTTTATGAAAGTTACTGGGAGCCTTCTTGACATTGTTACTGGTTGAACTGCTCGCAGAACTTACCACCTTCCCACTTTTTAACCCGGCCTCTACTTTTACACCAGCTGCGACGATGTCAGCGAAATTGGCATTGACGCTGCTGATCATTCTTTCATAAAATTCTGGTTTCACTGTATCTATAAACCAGTCTGCCAATTCTTTCTCAGTCAGGGGTGGTTCAACTTGAGAAGCAGTTTCCCTCCACCGTTGTGCATACTCTTTAAAGGATTTGGTGCGGCTTTGGGTCATGCTTAGCAATTGTCTTCGGTCAGGGGCTAGATCCAGATTGTACTTGTAATGTTTCACAAAAGCATCCATTACATCTTGGAAACAGTGGACCTAAGATTGATCCAGACTTAGGTACCACTTAGCAGCAGCGCCCTTCAAGCTATCTTGAAAACAATGTATCATTAACTTGTCATTACGCACGTGGGCGGTCATTCTTCGAAAATACAAGATCAAGTGTGATCTGGGACACGTGGCGCCCGAGTATAGCTCAAAATTCGGCAGCTTGAATTTAGAGGGAATTACCAAGTCTGAGACTAGGCACATGTCCTTGACATCAGTGCTAAAGGCGTTACTTCCTTCCATAGCCTTTATTTTCCTCTACATTGTCTCGACGCTCTCTCTTAAATTTTCATTTTGGTCCTCTCCCTCTTCAGATACATCAATGTAGTCATAAGGGCGGTGATTATGGAAAACAGGACGGACTTGTGTCTACACCGCTGGTGGAGCAAAGGTAGGAATAACCTGCTGAGTTTCGTTAATCAGAGGTATTGTCTGTTGAGTAGATTGAGGAACTATGGCGCGGATGAAGTCGAATGGCATACCCAACGTATGGTTTACAACAGGAATGATGGGAGGTTCTACTTTAGTGGTGATGATCTCGGAGATCACAGTGGCCTGGGTATCCATCTTTGCTCTCAAAATGTTGACAGCTTCCAAAAGTTGCCCCATTCCACCTCGTATTTCTGTCAATTCATTATTAACTCGATCCATTTCCCCATAGGCTTCTGACATCTTCAATCGAGCTTGGGCCCGAGTGTTGTATCTGTGCTTAGGATTCAGTGTGACGGTTCTGAGATAACAAGGCAACATCAGACAAAACCAAAGAGGAGAATGCACATGATATGATATGATATGATGCAGATGACAATGCACATGAAAATTCAGGCTAAACTATCAAGAAACCAAAGAAATTTTGCAAATAATATAGGAAATGGAACCTTTTGTCAAAACATCTTATTCATTAAGAAAATCTGGCAGTCGTTACATCAAGAGCAGAGTATCTTCATGCTCTGAATACAAAAAAAGAATAGGGACATACCCCCAACAGAAAGGAAATAATAACAACATCGAAATAACAAAGAAATAAATATCAACATCAACTTTAAAGGACTAGAAATTGGATCCACTGGTGGCTATCTCCTCCTCTTCATTAATCTTCTTCATAAGCTCCTCAATACGACCCTTGATCCTTTCTCTCTCGAGAAACAAATCAGTCAGAGCATCCACCATCCTTTTTTTGGTCTTCGATGGTGCTTCATGACGAGGAAATGACTTCCTCATCACTCGAGCTATGTCACGGGACCATTGCAGGTGGGTCTCAGTGACAGAACATTCAGCCCTCCACAATCGCCTATTAATCTGGCGCCAAGCGCGCTCAAGTCGCATTTTCATTTCGAAACCTTCCTTTTCTTCATAGTACATCATGTGCATGTCCTCATTGGCTGGAGGTCCTTCCTTCATGTGGCCTAGCTGGCAGCGAGCAAGGACAGGGTTGTAAATGATACAACCATTTCTTCCCATCAAGGGTACATTGGGGCAATCCCCACAGCTAACGATCATGGTAATTCCTTCATCTGTCGGGTCATACCATTCGATATCAGTATGCTTTAGCTCTATTAACTTCTTGGACCACATCTTACAATCTTCAACCCCCAGAAAGTCGAAGTCTTTGGTAGATAAGAGACGAACCATTTGTAGAAGAGAGCTACACAGTAGACAATTGGCCCACAACCTCTTGAGTATCTGGTCTGGATCGAGTGGTAAACATCGGCAAGCAAAGTTGGGACTGGATTGTTGATTGCGAATATCTGAATGGCTTGGACATCCACAAAATGTTTGGCGTTTGGGAATAGAAACAAATCGTAGATCATCGGAGCTAAGGTTGATTCAAACAGTTCCTCATTTCCTCGGTTCTTGAAATAAAGGGCTTTTCCTAGCAAGAACAAAGCGGGGAGTCCGTGTCGCCCTCCTTTGATGGTCAAATTAGCTTGAATGTCCGATACTCTGATTTTCGTAGCCATGGCAATTTCTTTAATGGAGGGCACTGCCTCGATCCCAGAGAAAATTAGAGCCTTCCTGATGGGGATTCCAATCATGGCATAGAACTCTTCCAAGGTTGGGACCAACTGGAACTCGGGAAATAGGAAGCAACGGTAAGCTGGATGGTATAGTTGAACCAAAACCTCAAGGGGCCCTTTGGTTACTGGCAGTCTCATTAGTGGAAGAAGGCACCCATACTTATCGGCGAAGGCTCATGGGTCTGCGACTCTATCACCCAACCACAACAATTGTTCAAGCTCAGGAAGCTCAAAGGAATAAGGCCAAACATTCTTTCCTACGGCATCCATGTCTACAAAATCTGCAAAATAAAATTAGTACCTTGATAGTTTAGCAAAAGATGCAAAGTGCAATGCAGATGCGATTGGTTTTAAGGAACTCAAGAAAGACAATTTTCAAAACAAGCTTCATTTCATTAAATATTGAGAAGAGTTTACAACTTGGATAGTACATCTCAAAAAGGCGCAAAATACAATAAGATGAGAACAACAGCTAGGCCTAGAAGAAAAAGAAACCCTATCTAGGAGTGTCTTGCTTCGCGCCTTCTCTTCTGTCCCTTCAACTCGTGATTCTCGAAGACCAGCTTATCGAAAATCCCTTTCCAAGCACCAGACGTCGTAGGAACACTGGCATACTCATGAGTGCTAGAAGTAGGCCTCATGCTAGAGAAAAATGAATTTTCCTGTGCCAGAGTTTCATCTATCACACGTTTTTCCAGCTACTCGATCAAGTCGTCTTTCTCTTTCATCTTCTCCTTCATTTCTTCTGGCTCGATGCAGACGGTATGATATTTCCATTCCCACGTGTCCCTTTCAAGCTTCATTCTTGCTAGAGTTTCCTGGTATTCTTCCATGCGCTCAATGGGAATAGCAGATGGAGATGCAATAGTTGGCTGCTGAAGTATTTTGGGAAGATACGGCATTTTGAGGTCACGAGCTCGAGATCGAACCCATTGGAGGAATGGTTCCAAAGCTACACAGTTCCTTTTTCCCAGATCATTCTTGGTGCTTTCGTGGAATTTTTCCCAAGCACACCAAACCCCACTTTTGGTCTCATTAGTGGCTTTTTCATTAAGGTAGAAGAAACCGGATACATGAATACTCTTAGGCTTTCCTTTCATTGCAAATCCAAATTGGCGTCTGGCAAGAACAGGGTTATAGTTGATCCCACCATGAATACCAAGAAGAGGTACGTTATACTCCTTTGTCATAAACAGGATCATACCAAAAGATGTCATTGTGAGTAAGAGAAATGATCCTTTGAGACCAACGAAGTTTGTCAGGGTTGTCTCGGAATTCAGATTTTCGAGGCATATGAGTGATGTACCACTGGTAAAGCAATGGTGCGCAACATAAAATAGTTCCTTTCCCTTGAAGAGACCTATGATGGACAGAATGGAGAGCATCACCAAGTAATGTAGGCACAGGGTTTCCACTAATAAAGATCCTGATGGCGTTGATGTCGACAAAATCCTCCACATTAGCGAACAAAAACAGACCATAGACCAATAAAGCAAAGGTTGCTTCAAAGGCAGCAATACTATTTGCATTGAAAAATTGACAAGCTTTTTCATATAAGAACTTAGAAGGTAGTCCCTTGATGCCATCCTTGGTGGTGATGTGGGGCTTGACCTCTGACACATCTAAGTGAATACACTCGCCAATCTCTTTTGGAGTAGGGATTTTCTCTTGACCGCTGAAAGGTCTTTATTTTTTCACAGGTAAGCCAAACCAATGAGAGTATTCTTCCAAGGTTGGAACCAGCTGGTAATCCGGGAAAGTGAAGCAATGATAGAGAGGATCATAAAACTGGACCAAGGTGTCAAGAATTCCTTCCTCCATTTCAGTTCTAAGAAGGCCAATTAGTCTTCCATATCTCTTTCAGAAATTTTCATGTCCAGTCACCAAGGTTGCAAACTTCTTTAGCTTCGCTAATTTGGGCCTTTTGAAATTGAACTTTTTAGTGTTTCTCTTCTCGATATCCATGATACCTATGATTTCAAAGGAAAATATGACTGAGTTCCTTAAAACCAATAAAATGGATGCAATGAGATGTGTGCAATACGCAAACATGGGAAAATACACAGATATATGTATACACAATAAAGCACACAAGTCCTAGGTTTAGAGGTCTCATGAAAGGAGCCATGATCTACACATCCCAACAAGGTGTGGACTATAGGTTCATCAACTGTAGAACAGGGTTCTAAAAGTTCCCAGAGTTTACGTAAATCCTTCGGATATTATCGGTCTGCATGACTACTCACGCGGGTTAATAATATTCTCAAGATAAACTCGTCTGAGTGTAGTATCGCGTAACAACTAATTAGGACTTGCTCCCTCGTAGCCACCGCACTACATCTTACAAGGCCAAATGGGTGAAGGTAACTACGGTCCTCAGAATCCCTGGCTCCCAATTGAAAAAGTAATATCAATGCGACTGCTCACATTAGACATCAACAATCCCAAATGGCCTCATCTGAGTGTGGTCATCATATTCCATAGATTGTTAGGACTACTCCCAACAACCGACTATTGATTACACCACGATCCTATCATATATGTGCTCTCAAGTCCGGGTTAGGACCTATCTCACCACTCAATAGTAGCAACCCTCCAAACAGAAGAATCCAAAAAAGTATACAAATATGTACAGGTATAGCAAACAAACATGAATAACATAAACAAAACAAGGTGGGCTTAACCCTCAAAAAGAGATCCCCAGTGAAGTCGCCATTTCTGTTGCAGTGAGAATCAGATAACACGCTATTAATTAACTTGCATCACATTTCTTTGAATTCACCACCGACTTTGATTTATCCAAAGGAAAGGTTCAAAACCAAGAAAACCTAAAGGGGGAAAGATCTAAGGTTCGGGGGTTGGTTATACTAAGGGAATGTATTAGCACCCTTAATATCTGTAGTATTCTACAGGAACCTCTTGTTTGCTTGTATTATGTTATGTTTGCTTGCTAAGGGTAAGGTAAAGGTGTTGCCAATGACTATGAGGTCAAGGGTAAGATGGCTATGAGGCCAAGGTGATAATGAGCTATCTATGACTATGAGGTCAGTAGAGATACTTTTCTATGACTATGAGGTCGATAGAGGATGGCTATGAGGCCAAGGGAGAGGGGCTATGACTATGAGGTCAAAGCTTTGCCTATGACTATGAGGTCAAAGGTAAGATGGTCCTATGACTATGAGGTCAAGAGGGAATCCTATGACTATGAGGTCAAAGGATGGTAATGAGATTTCTATGACTATGAGGTCAATAGAGAGACTTTTTATGACTATGAGGTCAAGGTAGAAGAAGTAACTCTATGACTATGAGGCCAAACCTTTACCTATGACTATGAGGTCAAGGTTGAATAGATTACTCTATAACTATGAGGTCAAGAGTGGGATGGATGCCTAAGACTATGAGGTCCAAGGTAGAAATGAGCTTTCTATGACTTTGAGGTCAATAGAAAAACTTTTCCTTTGGAAGGAAGGGGAAGAATAACATCTTGTAAACAAGAGTTACAGTGGGGTTGAAATACAATGAAACATATGAGTTCAAGAATTCCAAACAATAAGCATTTAATCAACACATGAAGTGAATTTTTAAATGTAAGCATAGCAAACAGCAAGAGTAAGTGATCATGTAAATGTGACAATTATGGCCGAGAAAGCATTCACAATTTAAAGCAAATGCATTTGGAGTCATGCAACTTATCAACAGAGAACAAAAACAAACAACATTCTCGTGGTAAGATTTTGTTAAAGTCAGGAAACAAAGCTTCACAAATCAAGCATACTTCAAAGAAAACTCAATTCAAAGTCAGTGGTTACATGAACATGTCAAGCATGGCTGGAGGGCACAAGAAACAATTGGATTTAAATCATACGACTTCAACAGATAACAAAACTACAGATAATATTCTCATGGTAAGGTTTGTTAAAGTTAGGACACAAAGCTTCATGAATCACGGCATACTTCCAACACATCTCACTTTTAAAGTCAGTAGTCACATACATAAACCAAGTATGGCAGAAAAGGGCATTCTCACGGTTTGAAAACAAATGCATTTGGAATAATGCAACCTAACGATCAGAAGCCAGAAAAGTACAAACAAACTTTCTCATGATAAAGCTTTGTTCAAAGTCAGGGAGTAATTCTCAAACAAAATTTTACAAGTTTACAGAATATTCCTAAGAAAAATCCTCTAACGTTTTCAAGAAAAATGATTGATTTTATTTACAGAACAAGTTTAAGGATTAAAAATGAGGTTATGCACATTTTATCGTTTTGAAATCCTTAGAAAAATAAAATAGTTAAAAGATGGATCAAAATAAAATAAAATGAAATAAAATAAATAATAAGAAAAACTACAATGTGGCGGGCGCCACCTTAACATCATGGCCGGCGCCATAGGGACTCATGTGGTCGGCGCCACCTATTGCATGGCGGGAGCCATGTGTGGATGTGGGTCCCATTATTTCATTTTATTATTATTTTTATTTGTTTTGTGTATTAGTGATGTGTGGCGGGCGCCACTATATGCATGGCGAGCTTCATTTTAACTCTTTTCATTTTTCATTCAGTTTTCTTTTAAATCAGCACGAATCCAGTTAACGATCATCAACACAAAACTAACATATTAACGGTTTCATCACAGAAACAAGCAATAATCAGCCAACAACAAGATACGAATATGATAACAAGATGGGGCAAAATGATCACAGAATCAGACAATAACGAGATAACAAATATGATAACAGTATGGTGCAAATATGAAACAAATGATCATCGCGTATAAAAGACAGAGTGAAATAGAGTGATACCTAGTGTAGAGAGTCCACTGCTTCTTCACAGGTACGGGTCTCTGGAAATGGCGGATGAGCTTCCTTTCCTCAACTGCTACAGTGCCAAACCTCTTTCACAGAAAGAAACACAAGTTTGTGGTGGTTAAGATGTTGGAGGTTTGGAGGTTTGAAATGTTTACAGAAGGATTGAAAATGACAAGTTCTTTGCAAGTTTTGAAGATTACTTACAGAACTAAGAAAGGGAGGATTGGAGAAAGTTTTCTTATCTCTTGCTCGGTGTTTTTGTGTGTGGCTTACAGAGGGAATGAAAGGTGGTGAATTCCTTTGCAAGTTTTTGAAGATTACTTGCAGGATTATGGAAGGGAGAAGTAGAGAGAATTTTTCTTGGTAATTTATGGTGTGTTGAACAAAGGAGAAGTGGTCTCCTTTTATAGGCAAGAAAAATGGTTCGTGCCTTGGAGATACAGTGGTTAATTGATTTGTCCATAGGAGAAAAAATTAGGGTTTGTGTAGCACTCCTTTTAGCCGTTGATCTCAGTCAACCTTGGAGATCATTGTGCTTCACCTGCTGAACAAATACAGTGGAGGACATGGTGCAGGTCTGCTCCTTTCATCCTTTAATATCCATTCGAAAAACCCTTTTTATTGTGCCATGAGAGATAAAGTAAAAAGAAGTAATAGTTGGAATTGAGAATTACGGATTCTCTGATCATGAACACATGTCTCTTGTGTTGAGTCATTTTATTTCATCAATCCACTATGGGGTCCCATAAAGCTTTTGGTTTCATCAGGAGAGGGTGAGCTTAAAGAGGTAGTATTTAGTGACCTCACGAAAATTGTTTTACAAGCAAGGCATCTTCAGATTTTTTCAAATAATAATAAGAGGCACATGAGATGGATTAAGTGCCTAATGCCTTGATAATACAACCTTACGTGAATACCACTTTAAACTTTCAACTTTATGACCTTAATTCAAATGACAATATTTTTGGACCTCATGGAAATTGAAATAAATCACATGTCCGTGAACAAAAAAATGCCACAGGATCCCTCTTTAAAAATTCTAAGTTACCAAATTTTAAACCTTCCATGACACCAATTTGAGATGTTGTACTTTGATGAATATATATCCAAATAAAAATGTTTGCACTCAAAAAAAGGTTTTTTTCAAGACTCATAGGTGGACTCCAAGTATGTCCACTAACACATGGAATGATATCTCAAGACTTGGGATCACACTTTGCTTGACATGTAAGGCAATGGTTGACTTGTCTTAATATAACACTTGATTTCTTGTTGAGAAAGACTTTTTGGATGCATGTAGATTCAAATGGTTGCACTTGGGGGCCAAAAGATGTCTTAGGAAGATCTTGTGCTTTTTATGTAAACCCTATCTTTCACAATAAAAGGAAACACTTGCAAGAATGAAATGGTTAGTTAACAATGCATACATGATTGAGGCCTAAATGTATGTGCAAGATAATATGACATCTAAGGGGTAAAATTTGGGGTACAACAATTGGTTTTTATACTTTTTGGATCCAAGTGAAAAATGCCCTTACATTTGGAAAAAAAGTGAAGGCAGATTCTGACTTAGTGAAAATTTCACTAAGTGTTGGAAAAAAGTGACATTTTCACTTTTTGTGATTTTGATCATTCCATAACTTAAAATCCAAGAGGAATTGGAATGAGTTATGTTTGAAGCTTTTGTAGAGGGCCATAAGAGCTACAAATCTAGCTTTGAATGGGGAAAAATGGCCTTGTGGTTTAGGAGTTATGATCCTCCAAAGTTGGTACCCTAGCCACTTTGTTCCATAACTTAGAAAAATTTCTAAGTTTGTATGGTTACCCCTTTTACAAGTTATCCCACTTTTCTTGATTTTTCTTGATGAATAATGATTCCAATCACACATTAACATCATTTTAGCGTTAAGGAACCATCATTTTGAAAAATCTCAAAAAGTCAAAGTTTGACTTTTGTGCACAGTTGACTTTTTATCAGATGAATTCCAAACTGTGCGATCCTCTATTAAATCAAGTCCTTGACATAAATCAAACTTGATGGATGGATTTCATAGATGTTATAGGGTGTATTAAATCATGTTCCAAGGTTTGGGAGCATGTCTTGGTCAAAAGTCAAAGGCACAGTTGACTTTTCTCGCGAAACCCTAATTGTGGTTCTGATGAATTTGAAACTTGTTGCTCAAGCTTCTTGGCTCAATCCATTGTTGCAAATGGATCAATGTGATTTATTAGAGACCCTCAAATCATACTTTGAGTTCTTGGCTCATGTTTTGTCCCAAAAGTCAACTTAGGGGTGAATTCGGTCAAGAAACCCTAATTCCTAATCTTTTGTGAATGCATCCCCTGAGGTTAAATTGACTTGATGATTGCGTTCATGATGTCCCTTGGAGCATCATAGGTTATGATTTGAACCATTGGCTCATGCCTAGAGGAAAATTTCCATCTGGAGGCCATGGTCGACCAAAACCCTAATTTGGTGACACTGGCGATCTTGAGGCTTAATCCACTCAGACTCTACAACCTTGTGCTTGATTCTTGAAGTGGGAGCCCTCTTGATCCTTTTTGGATGTTTGAGAGGTTTACACATGTTAAAGATCATACCGTTCCTTGATTGATCCTTTGTCTAAAGCTCTGAGAGGGCTTGAAACCCTAATTTTGATTGCAGTGGATGCCCACCCATCTTTGGGGAGACTAATGAGGTATGATGGCCCATCCATATTGTGATGATGATTTACACAATGATGGGAAATGTTAGTGGTCAAAATTTGGGGTATGACAAAGGTGCGAATTCCCGAAGGTGTGAATGACGAAGGTATTCGGGCATTCGGGGTGCAAGAGGATTAAATATCAGAATACCCAAAATTTTGATGGTGGTTATGAATGGTAGTTCACATATCCTTCTTATTTTGCTAAGCAATGATGCTTAAAAAAGGTAAAAACTTCCCCTTGATCCTGGTCTTCAGCCAAGGAACTGGTCTTAGTTTCTGAAATAAACTTCACCTCGATCCTGGTTTCCTACCAAGGAACTGGTCTTAGTTTCTGATATAAAATTCCCCTCGATCCTAGTTTCCTACCAAGGAACTGGTCTTAGTTTCAGAAATAAACTTCCCCTCGATCCTGGTTTTATACCAAGGAACTGGTCTTAGTTTCTGATATAATCTTCCCCTCGGTCCTGGTTTCCTACCAAGGAACCGGTCTTAGTTTCTTATATAAACTTCCCCTCGATCCTGGTTTCCTACCAAGGAACTGGTCTTAGTTTCTTTTGTCAATAAGCTTTCTTGACAAGGGACGCTATTCGCAGCGGTTTTCCTCAAACTTCTCGCCGAATTTTCCTGGGGAGATGCCATTTTATGGAAAAAGTTTCGATGTCAGACTTGCTGGGGACCCCATCCGTCTGAGCTGTAGAGGTACACAAACTTCTCTGTTTGGAGACAGCATTTGTCGACTCTATCGGGGAAAACGAGTCTCTTGAGAGACTGCTTCCGCTTGGGGATATTACATCATACTTTTCTCGATGTCTTCTCGGAGAAATGCCATATGATGTACCCTAATTTTGAGGTGCCGATGACTTTGTTAACATTGACTTTCTGGAGAGAAGAACCAATGTGCTGCTGAGAGTCTTCAGTTAAGAGGCTTCCTCTGGGAATTTTTCTTAATCCGGGAAAGCGAAGACATCATCTTCAATGGTGAAGAGTGTCGTTTATTAAATGTTTTCTTGCCTTTTCAGATGTTCAAGTTATCAAAGTGGTCAAGGGCCAACTCTAATCCAGAAATAAACTGGAGGAGAGATTGTTCAGACACGACGTTTCCTGACGAGGAAAGCACTGATAACTCGATTGTGAAGACTTTTATCATTAGGGGACAAGACCGACTAGAGTGATAGTGATGCAATATTAATGTGAATGTAAATCAATAATGCATGATGCATGTATGTATATGCTGACAAAACTGACACGACATACAGACTAGTAGATGAACACGACTGGATACTGTAACACCCCAATTCCCATCGCGAATAAATAATACATAATTAAATCAGAGTAAATAAAAATTTATTTTTCCGACATAAACAAGGATGCCACAATTAAGGAAAGAAAACACAATCCCTGCTCAATTATTTGATACATAACACAAAATGGAATAAAGGTAAAAGGGAAACTTTTTCCACATAAAAGGAAAGGTCAATTATGGAATAAAGCGGAAAGATCTATAACGGAGTTGTTTTACAAAATAAATTGTAATATAACGTCAAAATATACATACAAAAGTAATACAAAATATATTCAACAAATGTATACGCATACAACACAAGCGTTCCCCGACTCCCGTGTTACGTATCAGAGCAGACCGACTGACAAACGGATGGAGAACTAACCTTCACAAAAGCCTCCAAGATACTAATCTGCAATTTCCTCATAGAGCAACAAACCACAGCAGCAGGGTGAGAAATAACAACTAAATCAAGATTGCATAATAATATACAAACACATAAAAATTCACATGCATAGTTAATCTCACCACACGCATCACATACCATTACATATAGCAAGCCACAGATACATAACATATTTCTAACAATCCAACAACATAGCATATATCAATTATACCAACATAATCACATATTCACACATAAGGCATATCTAAGTCATAACATAGGGAAACACACCATCACGTCACATAGCATATGTCTATACTTAACACATATCATCCATAACCAATGCATTTATCACATATGCACATCAATTCACCAATCCAATCATAAATCTCAACACATACTCAATCAATTCATGATTTCCCACACATAATCAATCCATTCATGATTTTCCACACATAATCAATCCATTCATGATTTTCCACACATAATCAATCCATTCATGATTTATGCATATGCACAGAGACCGACACAACGACTCTATGCAATGCAATGCGGTACCATTCATCTGTCAATCTCATCACTAGCTCACTCAGGAACTATTGGAACCATCGCTTGTTACTTAGTGTAACTCCCCGTCAGGCAAACGATGTTCCCCGTCGCTCACACCTCTTTGTATAAGGCATACGACGTTTATGGATCGCTCACACCTCTTTGTATAAGGCACACGACCCGATCGCTCACACCTCTTTGTATAAGGCACACGATCGTCTATAATCATCGCTCACACCTCTTTGTATAAGGCACACGATGTTGTAGCGGATTCCCTCTGGAATCGTTTCATCGCTCACACCCACTAGGGCACACGACATCATAAGAATGCATATCATGATGCTTGGCATACAATGACTCATGACATTCCAATGCACACATATACATATCCATAATCATGCATATATAATCAAATACAACCCAATGCATTTTCTTGCCCTTAGGCCACAAACCATCATCACAACACTTCATCACATGCAATTACATCATATAACATCACACAAGTCATACGATATCCATATCAAAAGCACATTGCATGATACACATCAAATACACACCATTAAAACGGTAAAAGTCGACAAAACGACACAATTCCAAATTCCCGACATAATTAAATCGGCCAACAATCTCAAAACCATTTTAATAAGAAAGAACATTTCAATAGATTTCCAAAGATACCAAGAATGTTCAAAACGGATAATCGGAACACAAGTTATGGAGTTTAAAAGGAAACATAATTATTAAAATTCCCCAGGACCGCCCGGCGCTACCCAACGACCGCCCGGCGCTGGCCCTTCGCCTCTACTTCGCCCGGCGAAGCAAGAGCGTAACAATTTCCCATCCACGACTCAAAAGAGTCAGAATCGTGCTAAGCTGCGCCTCCCAGGTATCTCCCGGCGCAAACCCGCATCGCCCGACGCTCTGAGCACCGCCCGACGCCCTACACCAGAAATGGAAAAATTCTGCTTCATTCTCCCATGGCTCCAAGGGCCAAAATTCCACTTTTCCCCACCAAAACAGTTTCAAACATCGAAACAAATATCAACGATTATTCATAAACACAGTGTGATCATACAACGCCATTTATATCGATTTTCGACCGTGAAAACATTGATTTCCATCAATTGTTCATCAATTTATCAAATGAGAAAAAGTTGTAAAACAACCAAAACAAAAACGTCAAACAACACATATACATACACAAGCAAGATATAATCGAAACTTCTCACCCTTACTCGATTAATCGCGATTGAAACAGAGGTTTCCTCGATTTTCCTCTTTCTCCTCTTCTCTCTTTCTTTCTTCTCATTTTCTTTCTCTTCTTTTTCTTTTCTTTCTATTTCTCTCTAATCTCTATTTATATAAAAATATCTAAACCCCTAAAAGACTATTTTACCCCTCAGCTCAAATATCTCACAAACGCTCTTAAAACGCGATAAAACATAATAACGATGAAAAATAATATCTTGTCAAATAAAAGTCAAGAATAAAATAATATAAAAACGAAAATAATTAAATCGACACGAGTAAATAAATAAGACAAAACGGGGTGTTACAATTCTCCCCCACTTAGACATTTTCGTCCTCGAAAATATAACTGAGACGAACAACTTCGGATACGACTCTCGCATCCGACTAACCAACTAACATGCCAACACTAGGCACACCACGAATAACACAAACTGACAAACCACCTTGCTAACAGCAACTACAACAACGACACGACAACGATGACAACTACAACGACAAGATGCAAAGCCCGTACAATGCACTTGGCGACCAACTCACGACTCAAAGAATACCCAAGTTACGAACACACAGGTTCTATCTTGAACCAAAACACAACAAGATCGTTACCATCAGCGTAGGTAACACTCCTCTAATTCACCACAAGGAATCAGCTACTCGCACTCGAACCATTACGATGGAGATGAGGCAAAACACAAACAAGAACACAAGTTCCACGACCCAACATCGTTTCAACAACCTCTACATAACCACAATACCAACATCCTTGCCACACAACATTATTACAACAATGCTACGATTCCCCAATCGAACATATAACCAAAACATCCATTTGCACAGTAGCCCATGAATAATATTTAAACCTTTCACCTAACACTTCCATTCTGAAACGTCCAATGGTCTCCTCATTCCAACATGTTTCCAATGTTTAACCTATGAACTCTTACAAGTTCCACACGTAAATACAAAATGTGCCACATCACGCTTCCGCTGCGCACTCTGATTACTCGAAACCATCAAGTCTACCAATCTCACGTCCAAAGTCTAACTCTTTCTCACCTCTTCCAAAAATCCCTGTTCACTTTAATATTCCCAACCTCACACTCTCCTGTGTTATCTCACACACCAGACACAAGTCTCTGAACTGCTCAAATAATTTTAATTCTCTGACCATCAAAACAACCATATGCAAAGACTATCGACTTAACTCTTCAGGCACAACATTAGATTTTCCTCGAAGGATAATCCAAGCCAAATTCATAACTCGTCACGAATTCTAACCATCCTCGTTGTATCATACTCTATTCGTTCAGAACAAACAAGTACTCAATATTCTTGTGATTACTAAACACTTCGAACCTAGAACCATAAAGATAATACCTCCAAATATTCCAACCCAATACAACCGCAACCAATCCCAAATCCGGAATAGTATAGATCCTTTTATAAATCCTCAATTGTCGTAAAGCATAAGCCATGACTTTACCCTCTTGCATTAACACACTGACCAAACTCCTCAAAGACACATCCCAATACCTCACAAATGGTTTATCAGGATCACGCAGAATCAAAACTGGAGCCGTACACCACTTCTACTTCATCCCACCAAACTTACTCCCAACGAACATCCAAAGCAAACGACTTACCCTTTGCAAGTCAACTGAAGTAACGAAAGCGCTAACTGGGAAAGCCTTCCTTAACCTTCGGTAATAACCAACTAAAGTCCAAGAATTTCTAATCTCCTTAACCAACTTCGGAGCCTCTCATTGTAGAACTGCATCTACTTCCGATGGATCCATTAACCATACTCTCATCTGAAATAACATATCCACGAAAACCAACCTTTTTCAACCCAAATTCTCACTCAAATAACTTAGCATAAAACTTCATCTCTTTTCGACACTTGCAATTCAATTCTCAAACATTCTACTTGTTCTTCCTCTGAGTTTATAACAGATCCGAATATCCTCAATCAAAGCCATTACGAACTTATCCAAATAAATATGGAAGATACGATTCCTCTACTCCACAAACATTACAGACGTATTACTAACACCAAATAACATCACTCTACATTGTAATGCCCAACCAAATCCCAAAAGATATAAATTCTTAAAGCTTCTGCAAAAAATTTCACTGGGTAACTGGCTACTCACATCCAAGCTTAACCGAGTAAATAATAGCCTATCCCGACAATAACAAACATAACCAGTCACATTAAATCGATCAAAGCCTCAACTCACACAATTCACCACTCTTATCAAACATTCCAACCAATTGTGATTTCACTCAATCTCAACCAAACCATTCCAGTTATTTATTCATGAAAGTTGACACTTATTCGCAATCGTTACCTCCTCCAACTGTCAGTAATCCATACACAATTTCTTCTCGTGACAGCCCAGATCCCATAAATCCCAACATGTAGCAACAACCAACTAGAAAGAACTCTCAAATATTACACCCACACCTAAGGGTTTTCTCAAGATTTCCATTAATGCCCTAAAACTTTAAAAAAAAACTCCAAAACTCTAAGTTTTACCTTCCATAGTCTCAATACCATCATACACATCATGCTTGTTATTCCGTTCAATCATCCTTCCTTTTTGTTACTAACAATACTGGAGCTCTCCAAGACGACACAGCCTCATAATTCTCCTTTCTAGTAAATCTTTCAACCGCTCTTTCAATCTAAGTAATTCTAACGCAAACATCCAATATTCCATCCGGAACACATCTGGAATCACGCACAACTGGTAGCCCCAACACTGTGGCTTTCCTGTCAATTCCAGAACACTATCATCACAAACATGACCAACATCTGAGTTTCACTTCCTAAAAGTTCTTCTACTTACTTAGCAGATCCAAACCTCAAATCTTCCCCTTCGTCAAATTTGATTTCACACTCTACTCTCTGAGAACAACCTTTAACAATACCCAATCGTTCTCTCTCAATGACTTCCCAACTTGACCAACATACCAAAACCTCTAATCCGTCTCATCTTCCGATACTAGAATCTTCATCGACTCAACAAAACAATTTGTAATCATTTTCTTAATTCCAAACAATTCATTGCACACACTATCAAAGCCGGAAAGACACGTCTATTCCATCCAACACAATTCCCGTCTACTATCAACAAGAGATTAAGGGTGATCAGTTCCTCAATTTGTCAATAGACAGCCGACAATCATGATGGGGCATAAACCGCCTTTACCAAACTATAATAGCATTTCTTGCATCTTGTGCACAAAATACCTAAGGCCCAAATCCTTAGCTGACATAAACCTTACCTCCGCATTCCCTCCGGAATCAGGAACAACACTGTCCAAACAACACTTACACTCTTACAACCAACCGCACACTGAGCCAATGCTCCACACCTGAAGCAACTTAGAGAAGTACAAGCTTCTCCCCCACTTATCTCATTCTCAATCCTGAAGACAAAAAACCAGAAAGCACTGACAGTGTTTCACACACATATCACGTACTAAGGAACAGACAACATCGACAGTATTCAACTGTCACACCAACTGACTCAACAACTTGGCCGGACAACCCGACCTGCTCTGATACCACTATAGTAACACCCCAATTCCCATCACGAATAAATAATACATAATTAAATCAAAGTAAATAAAAATTTATTTTTTCCGACAGAAACAAGGATGCCATAATTAAGGAAAGAAAACACAATCCCTGCTCAATTATTTGATACATAATACAAAATGGAATAAAGGTAAAAGGGAAACTTTTTCCACATAAAAGGAAAGATCAATTAGGGAATAAAGCGGAAAGATCTATAACAGACTTGTTTTACAAAATAAATTGTATTATAACATCAAAATATACATACAAAAGTAATACAAAATATATTCAACAAATGTATACGTATACAACACAAGCGTTCCCCGACTCCCGTGTTACGTATCAGAGCAGACCGACTGACAAATGGATGGAGAACTAAGCTTCACAAAAGCCTCCAAGATACTAATCTGGAATTGCCTCATAGAGCAACAAACCACAGCAGAAGGGTGAGAAATAACAACTAAATCAAGATTGCATAATAATATGCAAACACATAAAAATTCACATGCATAGTTAATCTCACCACACACATCACATACCATTACATATAGCAAGCCACAGATACATAACATATTTCTAACAATCCACCAACATAGCATATATCAATTATACCAACATAATCACATATTCACACATAAGGCATACCTAAGTCATAACATAGGGAAACACACCATCACATCACATAGCATATGTCTATACTTAACACATATCATCCATAACCAATGCATTTATCACATATGCACATCAATTCACCAATCCAATCATAAATCTCAACACATACTCAATCAATTCATGATTTCCCACACATAATCAATCCATTCATGATTTTCCACACATAATCAATCCATTCATGATTTTCCACACATATTCAATCCATTCATGATTTATGCATATGCATAGAGGCCGACACAACGACTCTATTCAATGCAATGCGGTACCATCCATCCGTCAATCTCATCACTAGTTCACTCAGGAACTATTGGAACCATCGCTTATTACTTAGTGTAACTCCCCGTCAGGCAAACGATGTTACCCGCCGCTCACACCTCTTTGTATAAGGCATACGACGTTTATGGATCGCTCACACCTCTTTGTATAAGGCACACGACCCGATCGCTCACACCTCTTTGTATAAGGCACACGATCGTCTATAATCATCGCTCACACCTCTTTGTATAAGGCACACGGTGTTGTAGTGGATTCCCTCTGGAATCGTTTCATCGCTCACACCCACTAGGGCACACGACATCATAAGAATGCATATCATGATGCTTGGCATACAATGACTCATGACATTCCAATGCACACATATACATATCCATAATCATGCATATATAATCAAATACAACCCAATACATTTTCTTGCCCTTAGGCCACAAACCATCATCACAACACTTCATCACATGCAATTACGTCATATAACATCACATAAGTCATACGATATCCATATCAAAAGCACATTGCATGATACACATCAAATACACACCATTAAAACGGTAAAAGTCGACAAAACGACACAATTCCAAATTCCCGACATAATTAAATCGGCCAACAATCTCAAAACCATTTTAATAAGAAATAACATTTCAATATCTTTCCAACGATACCAAGAATGTTCAAAACGGATAATCGGAACACAAGTTATGGAATTTAAAAGGAAACATAATTATTGAAATTCCCCAGGACCGCCCGGCGCTACCCAACGACCGCCCGGCGCTGGCCCTTCGCCTCTACTTCGCCCGGCGAAGCAGGAGCATAACAATTTCCCATCCACGACTCAAAAGAGTCAGAATCGTGCTAAGCTGCGCCTCCCAGGCATTGCCCGGCGCCCTACACCAAAAATGGAAAAATTCTGCTTCATTCTCCCATGGCTCCAAGGGCCAAAATTCCACTTTTCCCCAGCAAAACAGTTTCAAACATTGAAACAAATATCAACGATTATTCATAAACACAGTTTGATCATACAACGCCATTTAAATCGATTTCCGACCGTGAAAACATCGATTTCCATTAATTGTTCATCAATTTATCAAATGAGAAAAAGTTGTAAAACAACCAAAACAATAACCACAAACAACACATATACATACACAAGTAAGATATAATCGAAACTTCTCACCCTTACCTGATTAATCGCGATTGAAACGGAGGTTTCCTCGATTTTCCTCTTTCTCCTCTTCTCTCTTTCTTTCTTCTCCTTTTCTTTCTCTTCTTTTTCTTTTCTTTCTATTTCTCTCTAATCTCTATTTATATAAAAATATCTAAACCCCTAAAAGACTATTTTACCCTTCAGCTCAAATATCTCGCAAACGCTCTCAAAACGCAATAAAACATAATAACGATGAAAAATAATATCTTGTCAAATAAAAGTCAAGAATAAAATAATATAAAAACGAAAATAATTAAATTGACTCGAGTAAATAAATAAGACAAAACGGGGCGTTACAGATACTCGGCCACAGCGGGAGATAAAAAGTATTGTTAGTTCATGATAGCAATTCTACCTTGCTTAGGAGAAATAGTCCCTGCGGGGAGCTACGTTGATCGGGCTTAGGCGATGAGAACTCGGCCGAGGATGTCAGATGGAGTATTCGCATCTGACATAACTGATCCTTCTTTCAGGCGCACTGATTTAGAAGGAGTACTTTGATTCTGCACTTTGAATCTCGATTACTTTTGGCGAAGCAATCGATGTTCTTTCGATGTTCAACAGTCAAAAGAAATATCCATCTTTATTTTAAAAGCAGAAAAGTTTGACAAGTAAATTCATTTTTGTTTTATTTCAAGAATCGTTAATCATGCTAAAATGGTGTTCCGTAAAGCTAAAACAAATAAGAATTGCAAACAAAAGCACAAGGGCTCAAATTTTATTGATAGGATGGAAATCAGCCAAACGCGTGATTCCATAGAGTATTTACAAAGTTAGAAAATGGTAATTTAAGGGAAAAGGGTTACATTGAACCACAACGACCACTATCCTTCTACCAACTTTGAATTCGGGGCATCCTGAGCTTCTGTCGAAGATGACCGTGATTGGAGTTTTTCTTCTGATGGATGGCATTACCGCTGAGGAGTTGAACTGATCAGACGTAGTTACTTGCCATGCATCCCTAATTTTTTCCTGGATCGTACTTTGAGATTTCCAATCCACCGGGATGTTTTTTTTTTATGTCTCTAACCTTTGCCTGGACCGCCCTTTCGGGTTTTCAATCCACCGAAATGTTTTTTTTCTTTTAGTTTAGGCGAAGTATTTCTTGACTACGTCAACATTTGTGGGGTAGGAAAATTCCTCTTCGTCCATGGTTGCAAGTCTCAAGGCACCGCCTGAGAAAGCTTTCTTGACCACGTAGGGGCCGTCATAATTCAGAGTCCATTTTCCCTGAGAATCAGTGAGGAATAATTGTATCTTTTTGAACACAAGGTCTCCTTTCCTGAAGACGCGAGGTCGAACCTTTTTGTCAAACACCTTCTTCATTCTCTGTTGATACAACTGACCATGGCATAGTGCCGTGATTTGACATCATTCAGTCTCTGTTAGCTTAGCTTCCATCACTACCCTGATCGATGGGATCTCTACTTCGATGGGGAGCACTTCCTCCATGCCATATACTAGAGAGAAAGGAGTTACCCCTATTGAAGTGCGAACAGATGTGCGATAACCGTGAAGAGCAAAGGGTAGCATCTCGTGCCAGTCTTTATAGGTTACAACCATCTTCTGAACGATCTTTTTGATGTTCTTGTTAGCCGCTTCTACCGCTCCGTTCATCTTGGGTCGGTAGGGAGATGAGTTATGGTGTTCGATCTTGAACTCAGCACACAACTCCTTCATCATCTTATTGTTCAAGTTAGATACATTATCAGTAATGATCTGGCTCGGAACACCATAACGACAGATGATATTGTTTTTGATAAATCATACCACCACTTGTCGGGTCACATTGGCGTATGATGTAACACCCGGTTATTTAATTAATTATTTAATTAAATGTCTTCGTATTATTTGTTTGAATTGTGTTGGTTGTCGAAAATGTGTGTTGAGTTGCCATGTCGGTGTTAGATGAATTAATTTAATTGATTTAAGTTGTGTTGGCTTTAGTTTGATTAATTTAATTAAACTGATTAAGTTGTAGATATAGTATTAGAAATAATACTATATTATATTAGTTGGGCTTTGATGACTAGAAGTAGAATTAGTGGGGGTGTAGTAATGAGGCCCAATAATACAAATAGAATAATAGTGTTATTATTAGGTAATTATAATTGTGAGGAATTAGAAGTAGCAGTTACGGAGAAGAGGAAAGAGGAACAAGGGTTTGGAAACAAATACGTAGAGGCTGCAAGAGCGAGAACCCATTCGGAGAGTAGAGCGGCCTTCAATCCAAGGTAAGGGTGGGGTTCTGACTCTATAATAGGGTATTTGATGAATGATATGTGGGGTTGGGTTTGTAGAATTACCTCTGTCTGTGTTGTAATGGTTGTCGTGGATATTCAAATACGGTTGCTGTTGATGAATTGGTTGTAGGAGAAATGGCAATTTGGATTATTAATGAAAATTTGGATTACTAACAATTCAACTTTAGATTATTAAGGACAAAAAAACGTTAGTACTGGTAGCAGCAAATAACATTTGTTTAGTATTATGTTAGAACTTTAATAATTGGTTGGTATAATGTTACTAAAATGTTAGTAAGATATATTATGAAATACTAATATTATGCTGGTAAGAAATATTAAGAAAACTAGTATTATATTAACAACAGTAGCCAGAAAAATAATATTGGGTTGATATATTAGTATTGTGTTAGTGACAATAACAGAAAAGAAATCATATTCGTTTGGGATATTAATAATATGTTGGTAACAGTAAGCAGAAAAATAATGTAGCCACTGTCATTAGCTTCAGTAATAGAAAAATGACAGCAAAGGCATGATATTCTCAGTAGCAGTAACAGTGATAAACTAGTAAAAGAATAATCTAACAGGTGTGAATGTTGTTGCGTTGCCTCTAATTATTGGCAAGAATTAAGTTGTAGGCTTAACGCCAAAGTTGAATTGTGGTTATAATTGTTGTTGTAGTTGCTGTTGTGTTTATATTGTTGTTGCATACATAGCATATCAAGTTGGAGTTGATGCTCGTTAAGTTGGCCTGGATTGGAAAATTAAGATGAAGGCTTAGGCCTTGTTGATGCCTCTATTAATTGGCAGATTTTTAAGTTGGCAGTTCTGCTCCAATGGTACCGCATGCATGTGCATTTTCTGAGTCGCATTCCATGTTGCATAAAATTGTTGTTGTGTGGTTGATTAATGTTGATGGTAATGTTGTGAAGTGGTGATTTTATATAATCTGATTTAATATATTGTTTATCACATACCCGATTATATTGTTTGATATCTCACCCCTTATGTGGTTGGTGATGGTTTATACGCCATCCTGCAGGTAATCCAGAGTGAAGGCTATTTACCTTCATTAGTTCGAGTCGGTGTCGTCGCTCTGATACTTAACACTCGGGGGGATGAACGCATGTTTCCTTTATCATTGATTTTAGTATTGTTGCTGAATTTTAAGTTGTTTTCATTAAAGACTTTTTGTTTGAAGTTGTTTTATGTGAACAAAGATGGTATGTTATCAAAGTTGAATTTTTGTGAATCCACTACGTAGTAATGACAGTTGTTTTATTTTAAAGACTGAGCAGGTTGTTATCGGTTCATCCGAAATTATGTGTTATGTATCTGTTTTCCAGGTGAATAATTGTGGTTGTTTTTAAGTAGAAAGTGTAACATTCCATATGTACGTTGAAAATTTGTAACTTTGATTTTATATTATTCGATGGGGAGAATTGGGGTGTTAAATTAGTGGTATCAGAGCCTGGTCGGTCCATCCGGCCACGTTGTCGAGTCGTAGCTTTGTTTAACAATCCAGTATTATTAACTAGTTCTAACCTTTGTTTACGTTGTAGTGATAAGTTGAGATGGCTGGAAGGAACGATGCTGCAATTGCTGCTGCGTTGGAAGCAATGGCTCAGGGTTTGCAGAATCATCCGAACGCTAACGAGAATGCTGGATCTCGCAGTTTGGCAACTATTCAAAGGGAGAATCCGCCTACCTTCAAGGGCAATTATGATCCTGATGGAGCGCTGGATTGGTTGAAAGAGATGGAGAGAATCTTCCGTGTGATGGACTTCACTCTAGCGCAGAAGGTTCGATATAGGACTCACATGCTAGCAGTCGAGGCTGATGACTGGTGGCTAAAGACTCGTCAAAGGTTGGAAGCTGCAGGTGAAGGTATCACTTGGGTTGTGTTCCGAAGGGAGTTCCTGAGGAAGTATTATCCAGAGGATGTTCGTGGTAAGAAGGAAATCGAGTTTCTTAAGCTGAAACAAGGAAGTATGTCGGTTACTGAATATGCTGCAAAGTTTATTGAGTTGGCTAAGTTTTATCCGCACTATAATGGGGATATTGTTGAGTTTTCAAAATGCATCAAGTTTGAGAGTGGGTTGCACCTAGAGATCAAGAAGGCAATTGGATATCAAAAGATTCGTGTCTTCTCTGATTTGATTGATAGTTGCAGAATTTATGAAGAGGATAACAATGCTCATTATAAGATCATTAATGAGAGGAAGAGCAAGTACCAACAGAATCGTGGCAACCCTTATGATGCTCCAGCTGGAAAAGGTAAACAGAAAGTGGCTGATGGCAAGAGGACTAGTGGGGGAGATGTTCCTGCTGGCATAACTTGTTTCAAATGTGGGAAACCTGGTCATAAGAGTAATGTGTGTACTGCTGAGGTGAAGAGGTGTTTCCGTTGTGGTAAGACTGGGCATGCAATATCTGAGTGCAAGCATAAAGAGATGATTTGTTTCAACTGTGGTGAAGAAGGACACATTGGTAGTCAGTGTCAGAAACCAAAGAAGGCGCAAACCAGTGGGAAAGTGTTCGCTTTGGCTGGGACTCAGACAACTACTGAGGAGAGACTCATCAGAGGTACATGTTTTATTAATGGTACTCCTTTAATCACTATGATTGATACTGGTGCTACTCATTGTTTTATTGCTGCTGAATGTGCTGAAAGATTGGGTCTTATATTGTCGCCTATGAAAGGAGAAATGGTCGTCGAGATTACGGCTAAGGGATCGGTGACTGCTTCTCTTGTGTGTTTAAAGTGTCCTTTGACGATCTTCGGCAGAGACTTTACTGTTGATTTGGTGTGTTTTCCGTTAACTGGGACGAATGTAATCTTGGGAGTGAACTGGTTAGAATATAACTATGTTCATATCAATTGTTACAACAAGTCAGTGAGATTTTCTACTCCTGAAGAGGAATAAGCTGGTTTGTTGTCTTTTAGGCAGTTACAGCAGTTGATGCAAGAAGGAGCTCAGATGTTCTCAGTTATGGCGTCGTTATCTATTGAGAGCCGAGCTATAATTGAGGAGTTGCAAGTGGTGCATGAATTTCCTAAAATTTTCCCTGATGAAATTCCTGATGTACCTCCAGAAAGAGAAGTGGAATTTGCAATTGACCTTGTACCTGGTACCAGACCTGTTTCTATGGCACCATACAGGATGTCTGCATCTGAATTATCAAAATTAAAGAAACAATTGGAGGATTTGCTTGAAAAGAAGTTTGTGAGGCCAAGTGTATCGCCGTGGGGAGCTCCAGTGTTGTTAATAAAGAAGAAAGATGGAAGTATGAGGCTCTGTGTTGATTATAGACAATTAAATAAAGTGACAATTAAGAACAAGTATCCGCTTCCGAGAATAGATTACTTGATGGATCAATTGGTAGGTGCTCGTGTGTTTAGCAAGATTGATTTGAGGTCGGGCTATCATCGGATTAAAGTGAAAGATGAAGATATTCAGAAGACGGGCTTCAGAACGCGTTATGGACATTATGAGTATTCGGTGATGCCTTTCGGTGTTACTAATGCGCCGGGAGTATTCATGGAGTACATGAACTGTATCTTTCATACTTATTTGGATCGGTTTGTGGTGGTGTTCATTGATGATATATTAATTTACTCTAAATCGGAAACAGAGCATGCAGAACACTTAAAACTAGTATTGCAAGTTTTGAAAGAAAAGAAGTTATATGTAAAGCTGTCTAAATGTGAATTTTGGTTAAAGGAGGTTAGTTTTCTCGGTCATGTCATTTCAGGTAGTGGCATTGCTGTGGATCAGTCTAAAGTAGATGTTGTGTTGCAATGGGAAACTCCAAGGTCGGCTACCGAGATTAGAAGCTTTTTGGGACTAGCCGGTTATTACCGAAGGTTTATCGAAGGATTTTCTAAGTTAGCACTTCCGTTGACTAAATTGACTTGTAAAGGTAAAGGTTTTGTGTGGGACATTCAATGTGAAGAAAGTTTTACGGAGTTGAAGAAGCGATGGACAACGGCTCCGGTTTTGACATTACCTAATCCAGGAGAACCTTTTGTGGTGTATTGTGATGCTTCTAAGATGGGTTTAAGAGGTGTGCTTATGCAGAATGATAAGGTAGTTGCTTATGCATTGAGGCAGTTGAGAACTCATGAAAAGAACTATCCTACGCATGATTTAGAACTTGCTGCAGTCGTTTTTGTACTGAAGATTTAGAGGCATTATCTTTATGGTTCTAGATTTGAAGTGTTTAGTGACCATAAGAGTTTAAAGTATTTATTTGATCAGAAGGAATTGAATATGAGACAACGAAGATGGTTGGAATTATTAAAAGATTATGATTTCGGTTTGAAATATCATCCAGGCAAAGCTAATGTCGTGGATGATGCCCTAAGTCAGAAAACTTTGCATATGTCGGCGATGATGGTTAAAGAATTGGAATTAATTGAGCAGTTCAGATATATGAGCTTAGTTTGCGAAGTGACACCGCAGAGTGTGATGTTGGGAATGCTGAAGATTAACAATGATTTTCTGGACAGTATCAAGGGAGCTCAGAAGTTAGACGTGAAATTGGTAGATTCGATGGTTGGGTTCGATCAGTCCGAGAATGATGATTTCAAGTTAGATGCCTATGGTGTGTTGAGATTACGTAATCGCATTTGTATTCCTGATGATGCGGAGATGAAGAAAGCGATTCTTGAGGAAAGTCATAGAAGTAAATTAAGTATTCATCCGGAGGCTACAAAGATGTATCAGGACTTGAAGAAATTGTTTTGGTGGCCTGGGATGAAGCGTGATGTAGCTCGTTTTGTGTACGCATGTTTAACTTGTCAGAAGTCGAAAGTTGAACATCAGAAGCCTGCATGGTTGATGCAACCGTTAGAAGTTCCAGAATGGAAGTGGGATAGCATTTCAATGGACTTTGTGACGGGATTACCTAATACTTCAAGAGGACACGATTCGATTTGGGTGATTGTTGATAGGCTTACGAAGTCGGCTCATTTTATTCCTATTAACATCAGTTTTCCAGTACCGAAGTTGGCAGAGATTCATACTAGCGTAATTGTAAAGCTGCACGGTGTTCCTCTGTGTATTGTGTCGGATATGGATCCGAGGTTTAATTCTGATTTTTGGAAGAGTTTACAAGAGGCGTTGGGTTCTAAGTTGAGGTTGAGTTCAGCGTATCACCCTCAGACGGATGGTCAAACTGAGAGGACTATTCAGTCGTTGGAGGATTTGTTGAGAGCTTGTGTTCTTGAGCAGGGAGGTTCATGGGATACTTATCTTCCATTGATCGAGTTCACTTATAATAACAGTTACCATTCCAGTGTTGGAATGGCACCTTTTGAAGCGTTATATAGTAGGAGATGTAGGACTCCTTTATGTTGGAATGAATCTGGGGAAAGTGTAGTGCTTGGACCTGAAATTGTTCGAGAGACTACTGAGAAGGTGAAGTTAATCCGAGAAAAGATGAAATCTTCCCAAAGTAGGCAGAAGAGTTATCATGACAAGCGAAGGAAAGATTTAGAATTTCAAGATGGTGACCATGTGTTTTTGAAAGTTACACCTGTGACAGGTGTTGGGCGTGCATTGAAGTCTAAGAAGCTTACTGCTCGTTTTATTGGTCCGTATCAGATTTTGGACAGAGTTGGAAATGTTGCTTATAGAGTGGCCTTACCGCCTAATCTTTTGAATTTACATGATGTGTTTCATGTGTCACAACTCCGGAAGTATGTTCCAGATCCATCTCATGTAATTCATATGGATGATGTGCAAGTACGGGACAATCTTACTATGGAAACGATGCCTGTACGAATCGCGGATCGTGAAATGAAGACTCTAAGAGGCAAGGACATTGTGTTGGTAAAAGTAGTCTGGTTAGGAGCTGCCGGAGAAAGTATGACGTGGGAGTTGGAAATCAAGATGCGGGAATCCTATCCCGAGTTGTTTGAACAAGGTAAATTTTCGAGGATGAAAATATCCTAAGTGGGGGAGACTTGTAACACCCGGTTATTTAATTAATTATTTAATTAAATGTCTTCGTATTATTTGTTTGAATTGTGTTGGTTGTCGAAAATGTGTGTTGAGTTGCCATGTCGGTGTTAGATGAATTAATTTAATTAATTTAAGTTGTGTTGGCTTTAGTTTGATTAATTTAATTAAACTGATTAAGTTGTAGATATAGTATTAGAAATAATACTAGATTATATTAGTTGGCCTTTGATGACTAGAAGTAGAATTAGTGGGGGTGTAGTAATGAGGCCCAATAATACAAATAGAATAATAGTGTTATTATTAGATAATTAGAATTGTGAGGAATTAGAAGTAGCAGTTACGGAGAAGAGGAAAGAGGAACAAGGGTTTGGAAACAAATACGTAGAGGCTGCAACCACGAGAACCCAATCGGAGAGTAGAACGACTTTCAATCCAAGGTAAGGGTGGGGTTCTGACTCTATAATAGGGTATTTGATGAATGATATGTTGGGTTGGGTTTGTAGAATTACCTCTGTCTGTATTGTAATGGTTGTCGTGGATATTGAAATACGTTTGCTGTTGATGAATTGGTTGTAGTAAAAATGGCAATTTGGATTATTAATGAAAATTTGGATTACTAACAATTCAACTTTAGATTATTAAGGACAGAAAAACGTTAGTACTGGTAGCAGCAAATAACATTTGTTTAGTATTATGTTAGAACTTTAATAATTGGTTGGTATAATGTTAATAAAATGTTAGTAAGATATATTATGAAATACTAATATTATGTTGGTAAGATATATTAAGAAAACTAGTATTATATTAACAACAGTAGCCGGAAAAATAATATTGGGTTGAAATATTAGTATTGTGTTAGTGACAGTAACAGATAAGAAATCATATTCGTTTGGGATATTAATAATATGTTGGTAAAAGTAAGCAGAAAAATAATGTAGCCACTGTCATTAGCTTTAGTAATAGAAAAATGACAGCAAAGGCATGATATTCTCAGTAGCAGTAACGGTGATAAACTAGTAGAAGAATAATCTAACAGGTGTGAATGTTGTTGCATTGCCTCTAATTATTGACAAAAATTAAGTTGTAGGCTTAACGTCAAAGTTGAATTGTGGTTATAATTGTTGTTGTAGTTGCTGTTGTGTTCATATTGTTGTTGCATACATAGCATATCAAGTTGGAGCTGATGCTCGGTAAGTTGGCATGGATTGGCAAATTAAGTTGAAGGCTTATGCCTTGTTGACGCCTCTATTAATTGGTAGATTTTTAAGTTGGGAGTTCTGCTCCAATGGTACCACATGCATGTGCATTTTCTGAGTCGCATTCCATGTTGCATAAAATTGTTGTTGTGTGGTTGATTAATGTTGATGGTAATGTTGTGAAGTGGTGATTTTATATAATCTGATTTAATATATTGTTTATCACATACCCGATTATATTGTTTGATATCTCACCCCTTCAGTGGTTGGTGATGGTTTATACGCCATCCTGCAGGTAATCCAGAGTGAAGGCTATCTACCTTCATTAGTTCGAGTCGGTGTCGTCGCTCTGATACGTAACACTCGGGGGGATGAACACATGTTTCCTTTATCGTTGATTTTAGTATTGTTGCTGAATTTTAAATTGTTTTCATTAAAGACTTTTTGTTTGATGTTGTTTTATGTGAACAAAGATGGTATGTTATCAAAGTTGAATTTTTGTGAATCCGTTGCGTAGTAATGACAGTTGTTTTATTTTAAAGACTGAGCAGGTTGTTATCGGTTCATCCAAAATTATGTGTTATGTATTTGTTTTCCAGGTGAATAAATGTGGTTGTTTTTAAGTAGAAAGTGTAACATTCCTTATGTACGTTGAAAATTTGTAACTCTGATTTTATATTATTCGATGGGTAGAATTGGGGTGTTACATATGATGCTGCTTCAACCCACTTGGTGAAGTAATCAATGGCTACAAGGATGAACCGATGTCCGTTTGAAGCCTTGGGCTCAATCATGCAAATCATGTCGATTCCCCATATGGAAAAAGGCCATGGGGAAGAGAGAACTTTGAGATGGGTAGGCGGTACATGGATTTTGTCTGAGTATATCTGACACTTGTGACACCTCCTCATGTACTTGTAGCAATCGGATTCCATGGTCAACCAGTAGTACCCTGCTCTCAGAATTTTTCTGCCATTGTGTGTCCATTGGCATGAGTGCCAAAAGATCCTTCATGAATTTCCTTTATCAGCCTGTCTGCTTCTGGTCTGTCTACGCATCAGAGCAAGACCATGTCAAAATTTCTCTTATAGAGTGTATCACCGCTCAGGAAGAAACTGCCTGCCATCCTTCTGAGGGTTTTCCTGTCTTTTCTTAGTGCCCCAGGTGGGTACTCTTGTTTCTGAAGGAAGCATTTTATATCGTAATACCAAGGTTGGTCACCTAGGACTGCTTCAATCGTGAAGATATAAGCGGGCCGTTCAAGGCGCATTATGTCGAACTTAGGTAAGTCATTCCATTGACCTACACTAATCATGGAAGAGATAGTGGCTAATGCATCAGCCATGTAATTCTCATCACGAGGGATGTGATGAAACTCGATTTTGTTGAAGAAGGGTAACAACCTTCTTGCGTAATCTTTGTAAGGAATCAATCCTGATTGGCATGTGTTCCAATCTCCTTTAATCTGATTGATAACCAAGGCTGAGTCGCCATATACATCCAAGTTTTTAATCCTTAAGTCGATCGCTTCTTCGAGACCCATGATACAAGCTTCGTATTCAGCCTCGTTGTTTGTACACTTGAATGTCAGTCGGGCGGTGAAAGGAATGTGGGTTCAACAGGTATTCCTTAATACTGTTGAAGGCGGTTTGGCAGTCTTTTATCCAAACGCAGTCCTGATTCTTTTTGAGTAATTTGAAAATTGGCGTGCATGCCGCGGTCATGAGGAATATGAATCTGGAGATGTAGTTCAAACATCCTAGGAATCCTCTTACTTGTTTTTCAGTTTTCGGAGAAGGCATTTCTTGAATGGCCTTGACCTTGTTAGGATCAACCTCAATTTCTTTCTGGCTGACGATGAACCCTAAGAGTTTCCCTGAACGGACACTGAATGTGCATTTGTTGGGATTCAAGCGGAGTTTGTACTTTCTCAACCGCTCGAATAGTTTTGACAGGTGGGTCACATGCTCCTCCTCTGTTTTAGATTTTGTAATCATATCATCGACATATACCTCAATTTCTTTGTGTATCATGTCATGAAACAGTGTAGTCATGGCCCTTTGATAGGTTGCCCCGACGTTTTTCAAACTGAACGGCATTACCTTGTAACAAAAGGTACCCCATGGAGTAATGAACGAAGTTTTCTCCATGTCTTTCGGCGCCATTTTGATTTGATTATAGCCCGCGAATCCATCCATGAAGGAGAAAACTTTGAACTTTGTTGTACTGTCTACCAGCATGAAAATATGTGGTAAAGGAAAGTCGTCTTTTGGACTAGCCTTGTTTAGATCTCTATAATCGACACACTTTCTGACTTTTCCGTCCTTTTTTGGAACTGGTACAATGTTGGCTAACCATTGAGGATATTCTGATGTGGCGAGGAAACCCGCGTCAATCTATTTTTGTACCTCCTCTTTGATTTTGACGGCCATGTCCGGGTGAGTCCGTCTCAACCTCTATTTTACTGGCGGACATTCTGATTTCAATGGTAAATGATGTTCCACGATGCTGGTATCCAACCCTGGTATGTACTGATAGGACCAAGCAAACACATCAGGAAATTCTCTGAGAAGCTTTGTCAAACTCTCTTTGGCAGTTGGACTGAGCAGTGCCCCAATCCTGATTTATTTTCTCTCTTTTTCTGAACCCACATTGATCGTTTCCAACGGCTCTTTGTGAGGTTCAATGGACCTTTCCTCTTGTCAGAGTAATCGGAAGATCTCTTCTGGAATTTCGTTGTCAACTTCTTCTTCAGCCCTAACTACCGGGAACTCAAAGTCGGGAAAAGGTATCGGATCGTATGTTTCAATGGGGTTTAAAACAAGCAATCTGCATGACGTGATGATTTGTGTTTAGAAGAGATAGAGAAAATGCAAGTGTGTACAGTGTATTTTTTTTGAAAAACTGCTTCTTTATTTTGAATTGTTTTTTAGGATTACCATTTTCTGAGAAAAGCGAAAAGAGAAAACAGCAACTAATGCGAAGATTACATAACGATGTTATTTTATTTATGAACAAGTCGATTCTTGAAACTACAGCCCTATAAAACAAAAATCTGTCGCTTTGGGCGAAGCGAAGAGGGAAATTTACAGAAAGTGAGCCCTATCAAAACATCTGTTTCACCTGGGCAGGGAGAAAGGTTAAAGACGGCAATTACTTTGACTTATGAACAATCTTTGGAACATCGACAATAACCCATTGGCGGCGAACTCCTCTGTGAATCACAAAGTCTGGTACCTTCCTTGATTTGTCTTCAGAAATAACGCTGATTTCTGGCGGAGCAGGATAATTGAAATTTGTCTCCCTTTTGCATAGCATTCGTAATCTCAGATAAATCTCTGCATCCAGTTGGCTGGATGTCTTCGAGCCTGATACCAGAGCTTTCAGGAGCAGTGTACTTGACCATGAAGTCAAATTTTCCACTTGGTTGTCCTAAGGTGTCCCACACTTCTTTGGAACTGGAGGAGTCATCTCTCTCGATGACGTTGACCTCGGGAAAAGCATAGTTGATGAATTCTAGTCCGGCAAGCTTTGCCAATTCATCGTCGTACTAGATATTTTCTGAATGACCTGAGTGTTTATCCCATGAAATGGTGGGGACGCAGGTATTCTGTTCAATGATGTTCAGCTGATTTTCATTGTTCGGCCAATTTTCTTGCCCCAAGTCTCCTGGGTACGGCTGCCAGATAGGCAGGCCATCCATTGGGCCGTAATAGTCATCGTCAAAGGTGTTAGACGATGGCTATGGATCTAGAAGAGGGGTTGAATAGATCCCTTGAGTTTTACACGCAAATGGTTTATAAAAGATGTTTTAAAAAATTGTTTAACGAAAGCTACCACTGGATAGAACGTCTACAACGAACCTTCTACCAAAAGGATCGGATATGCGCGAATATATCACAGATGAGTATGGAATAGAAAAATTCAGTTTTGAATACTATACTTAAGACACGTAATCAACAAAATATCACTTGGTTGATGTATATTCCAATCCAATGAGGTAAAGTGATAAGCAATTTAAAGGCAACAAGTTCGAATTTTGCTTTGAAACAAATTATCAAACACCTAGTGTGCGAAAACACACTAAGTGCAGAATTTCAATGGAGGGTAATGTAAAGATGCTCCAAGATACAATTCAAGGAATTGTGTCAGTTTAACAAAACAATTTATCAGCTTACAATTACTCTACGACAGAAATTTCGATGACTTGCGACTTCACAAATTCGAACGAACTAAATTGTAAAAGAGTTAAGGAAAGAGAGAACAAACACGATTTGATTAGGCAGTTCCCCAATCGTCCTCGCTTTGGGTACGTCTGCCCCCAACTCCACAAATGGAATTGATATATATATATATATATATATATATATATATATATATATATATATATATATATATATATATATATATATATATATATATATATATATATATATATATAGTTGTTGCAAATTGTTTATTACAAGAGAAAACAATGAACATCCAAACCCTCGAACATCTTCGATCGTTGATGCAGAATTTTCTCTTCCCTTGATTCAAGATGAATCAAGTCCTCCGAATATGGTTGATCCAATTACCGTCCCACGCTACTAAACCGAAAGAAACCACCGTTCTTCAGTTAACTTCACTCGGTCAATTTCGATCTACCAAGAATTCGAACCCAAACCTCCTTTCTACGATCCTCTGATTACAGCTACTAAACCGAACAATTGCGCCAATTTCCGGTTACCTTCGCCCAGTCGAATCCCTGTAGAAAGAACAGTTTGTGTAAAAACCCCCAAAATCTATCCAATTCTTGGAGGACAAAACCAACTATTTTTATTCAAGAAACACCTTCCAAACTCTCAACCCAGAAGGTGAAGATTACACTTCCAAAATTCTGAACGTTATCACTTCGATCAATGGGCGACACAAACAAAGATGATTATGTGTGATTGTTTGTTTACACAATGAAGAAGATGAAGATGATGAGAGAAATGACATATATCTTTCACGTTTCTTGTTGTTTAATAAAAAGGATGACCAAAACTATTTATATAAAAAAAATGACCAAAAAAAATAATAACAAAAAAATAACAGAAAAGAATTTAAGTGAAAAAATGCAGAATTTTGAAGTCATGCGTCGACCTCCAGCCTTCATGCGTCGACGCATAAAAGGAGATTTTAGTGTCCATTGAATTGTGCGCTTTCCCGCAGGTTTTGGAGGTTAGCGCATGAAATTGGTGGTTAGCGCATGGACTTGAAGGGTCAGCGCATGAAGTACAATTTTTCAGGAAATTCAATTTTTCTGAGCATTTGCACCAGACCAAGATCAGAAACACATACTAGACACAGCTAAAATGATAGTGGACATTTATTTTTGGAGAGGAAAAGATCCTATGCATCTAGACACATGAACGATAATGGTTAGACGCTATATGCCCAACACGTGAAGTGATATCGCTCAAATTACAATCTAATATGTTTGTTGACATCATTAAAACAAGGTAGCTAGAAGAATATCCCTCACATACTCCCCCTTTTTTATGATGGCAACACTTTCTTTGCTGTCACGAGATATGTAATTTGAGAGTGAACAAAGCTCCCACTGTCTTTGACATCTGGTTAATAAAATTTCTGCTTGTTATTCTTCTCCCCCTTTGACAACATCAAAAAGAAGAAAAGACGATGGTCAAAATAACGCACTATAATATGTAGTGGATCATCATATATTTGCAACAACCAAACATTAACATGCATCCACATATGATACCGCTAATGTAAACTTAGGAATGATTAAATAAGGAACAAAAACATACAAGCAAAACATTCACTCCGGAAGAGTTTAAACAAACAGAAGCACACGTCAAAGTAAAGCAACAGAGAAAAAGAAAAACAACCAAACCACAAAACATAAATGCAAACACAAATGAAACATAATGCCCTAAGCTCTATGGTCTTCTCCCCCTAAACGGATGTCCTCTTCCCCTATAGTGTTGGCTTGGAGGTGGAAGGTCCTCTAGATGTAGGTTGAGTTCAATCAACGCGCTGTTTAGGTTTCCAAGACTATTTTCCAGGTTCTGGTTTTGTTGAGTTAAGTTGGCATCCATCTAATTGAAACGATTCATAGCGGCGTTAGCAAAATTGTTGAAGTTGCTAATGTGAGATGAGACTTGATCAGACAGATTGGTGAACCGTTCTTCCTGAGCAGAGTAGCGAGTATCTTGCAGAGCTTGAAATTCTTGATGCTGAAGAGTCAATTCATTCAACCTAGCCATAATTTCTTCAGAACCCTGCTGATCATGCTGAGACGGTGGAGTTGGAGAAGCATAGTTTTCAGGTTGATGCCATTCATAATCCTCACCATAGGTTGGAGGCACATAGGCGCTTCCACATACAGTCCAACAATTTTGTTGCCAGTGACCCCAGCCCTGATTTTCAGAAGTTTCTTCAGGTTGATAGCCCATTCATGCCTCATTGTCCTCTTCTTGCATAGCCACATTTTCTTGCATAACCACATCTTCTTGCATAACAATATTTTCATCATTGACATCATGATTTGCATTTTCTGGAATGCCCTCATCATCACTTCCTTCAAGGTGAACCGGTTCATCATGTTCAGGATGGGTGGATCTTGGTCGATAAAAGAACTTGTTCTCACGTGAATGCCAAAAGTAATCCATCATGGAAAGGGTTTTGGCAAGAAATTGTTGTTCAGCGGTAATATGAATGTGACAAATCTTCGGAATAGGAACATCAAAGTGATTCAAAATGTTTGCAACAGCAGATGCATAACCAAGTGCCAGAAATTTGTTGGAGCTGCGAGTAACGAACATCCTATAAGCAAAATAATAAGGCCAGTTAATTTTGATCTTATTCTTGAGAATATAGATGAGGTGAACCTCTGCCTGCTCAACTCTTGAGTATCCTCCTTTCTTAGGCCTCAAGATGCGAGCAACAACAAACTGAAGAATACGGTCTTTGAATTTTAGATGGCCGGTAGTGACACTTTTAGGAAATAATTCACTTGCCACAAAATCATCTGAATACGGTTCCTGCAACATCGAATTAAGAGCAGTTTTGAACTCATAGTTCTGAACAAAAGTTTTATCAGTAACCTTTGGGAGAGTGTCATCAGTATCCAATACAAAAAGTGTAGACTATACATCATTGGTCACTTCAAATTCTGTATTATTCATAGAGAATTTAAATTCAGCCCCATGAAATTTGCCCTTGATCCCACAATAGAACAACCGAGTCAAATCTTCACTATACTTATCATCACATTCTACAAATTCACTAAGATTTTGAAAATTTATAAGTTCAGAAATCTCAGGAATGTGAAAATTTGGACCCATCAGAGGATAAAACCCATGTTGTCTTATAACAGCCCGGTTAGAAAATAGTTCCTCAAAAGGAATAGTTAGCCTTTCAGAAATTAAAAACTTAAAGGTTACCCGTTGTGAAGATGATGATGTTCTGGTTGGTGCTGATTGTGAAGATGATCCTCTTGTTCCCCTTCTACTAGGGTTTCTTCTTGAAGCCATGGTTGAAGAAAAGTTGAAAGAGGATGATGACACTTGTTTTTCGCTGAGAGTGAAGAGGAGATATGTGCAGCCCTTAGAAAACCTTGTAGCAGTAATATAGAAGATTTTCTCTTGGTGGGTTTTTTATTTCTAGGGTTTTGATGAGGATTTAGTGGAGAATAATTATTATTGATGAGGTTTAATGGAGGAGGATAGGGAGAGATTGACCACAAAGTCTAATGAGATGACATGCAATAACCATAGATTAATGTGCAATGAGAATATGTAGGGAAAATGAACAACATTAGGTCGGCGACACGTCCCAGTAAAGAAGGGAGTCTGAACGGTCAAGTTATGCGTCGACCAATGAATCTGTGCGTCGGCGGATGATTCATGAAGTTTCTGAAAAAAGTTGAACATGTGGTTATGCGCTATCCCGAAAATTTACTAGGTCAGCGCATGAATCTATGCGTCGATGCATGAACATACAGAAATGAAATTGTGCAAATTTTTAAGTTCCAACCAGATAAATAGACATCTACACATACAGAACAAAACATCCACATGAACGATAAGTGCTCAAAATGCAATAAACATCAAGATTAGAGTAATTAATATGGCACAAAATATTGATAAACATCTATAAATCGGAACGATATTACCTTGATCATCATGACGATAAGATCCCTCACATATGGCTAAATATCTCTTTGCATTGTTAGTTAAAAGAATAAACAAGTATGTATATATGTGAAGATCACTACTCTAAAGGATTATTAAGCACGATCCGAGATATCGAGAATGCCAAGTTCCCTACGGATGTGAAAGAAAGGCTCTATAGCTAACGGTTTTGTGAAAATGTCAGCAAGTTGATTCTTAGTGTCAACATGCTCAAAAATTACATCACCTTTCTCTACATGACCCCTAAGAAAATGATGGCGTATTTCGATATGCTTGGTGCGTGAATGCAATACGGGGTTCTTAGTTAGATTAATCGCACTAGTGTTATCGCACAAAATTGGAATACGTTCAAGTTTTAGGTTGAAATCAAGTAATTGTTGTTTAAGCCATAAGACTTGAGCACAACAACTACCGGCGGCAACGTATTCCGCCTCGGCTGTTGACAAAGCAACGAAAACCTGTTTCTTGCTGTGCCAACTCACCAAGGAATTTGCAAAAAAGTGACATGTGCCACTGGTACTTTTCCTATCCAACTTGCACCCGGCAAAGTCGGAATCAGAGTTGCCAACTAAGGAACAAACTCTACCTTTGGAATACCACAACCCATACTTTGGAGTACCAGAGAGGTATCGAAGTATGCGCTTAACTGCCTTTAGGTGGGATTCCTTGGGATGTGCCTGATACCTCGCACACATGCATACACTAAACATTATATCGGGACGTGATGCGGTAAGATAAAGAAGAGACCCTATCATACCTCGATACTTCTTTACCTCAACATCCTTACCCTTTTCGTCACGATCAAGATTAGCACTTGTAGGCATAGGAGTATCTATTGCTTTGCAGTTCAGCATATCAAAACGTTTTAGTAACTCAAGAAAATATTTCGTTGGACTCACGAATGTGCCCTCTTCAAGTTGTTTGATTTACAATCCGAGGAAATAGTTGAGCTCCCCCATCATGCTCATTTCAAACTCCCCCTGCATCAAACTAGAAAACTCCTTGACCAAGGTCATGTTAGTAGACCCAAATATGATATCGTCAACATAAATTTGTACCAAAATTAAGTGTTTTCCTTGAAGTTTAATAAAGAGAGTTGTGTCAACCTTTCCTCTTGAATACCCTTGATCTAGTATAAATTTGCTTAGACGTTCATACCAAGCCCTATGGGCTTGTTTAAGTCCGTACAAAGCTCGTTTAAGTTTATAAACATGATCAGGATATTCGTGGGATTCAAAACCCGGAGGTTGGGCTACATAAACCTCTTTATTTATGTATCCGTTAAGGAACGCACTTTTAACATCCATTTGGAATAATTTAAAGTTTTTTGTGCAAGCATAGGCAAGTAGAAGGCGTATGGCCTCAAGTCGGGCAACCGGCGCATAAGTTTCCTCATAGTCGATTCCTTCCTCTTGGTTATAGCCTTGCGCTACAAGCCTAGCTTTGTTACGCATTATTACTCCATTTTCATCAAGTTTATTCCTAAACACCCATCGGGTGCCGATTACTCGATGATCACGCGGAGGGGGGACAAGGTCCCAAACCTCATTTCTCCAGAATTGATTTAGTTCATCTTGCATTGATAGAAACCAATGCTCATCGAGTAACGCCTCCTTAGCGTTTTTAGGTTCAACTTGGGAGACAAAAGCAGAGTAATAACAAAAGTTACTAAGTTTAGAGCGAGTAGTTACTCCCTTAGAGATATCACCGAGAATGTTGTCAATTGGATGGTCATTTGAAGACTTCCAAGCTGGAGGAAGTTCATCTTTATTAGCATGATGGTCATCCTCACTTTTCATTGGTTGGTGATCCTTTTCCTCCTCAATATGCACTGCTTCAGGCTGGTCAATTCCCTTATCAGTGTCCTTGAGTATGTCTTCAGTAGGTACACCTGCACCATGAAAAGAACTACCTTCTCCAACATTTCTCGGATAAGACTCGTCAAAAGTGACATGAACTGACTTTTCAACTATGCGTAACCTCTTATTATAAATTCTATATGCTTTACTTGACTGAGAGTATCCAAGAAAAATACCCTCATCGGCCTTGGCATCAAATTTACCAAGAGTCTCTTTCCCATTGTTTAACACAAAGCATTTGCAACCAAATACATGAAGGTGAGAGATGTTTGGTTTACGCCCTTTTAAAAATTCATACGGTGTCTTGTTTAGAATAGGTCGGATGAGCACCCTATTCAAAACATAATAAGCCGTACTTAAGGCGTCGGCCCAAAAGTATTTTGGTAATCCACCATCATTGATCATAGTCCTTCCAAGTTCTTCCAAAACTCTATTTTTACGTTCCACTACCCCATTTTGTTGAGGGGTACGTGGTGCAGAAAAATTATGATCAATTCCGTTGGAATCACAAAATGCTTCAAATAAATGATTTTCAAACTCACCCCCATGGTCACTTCTAATTGACCCAATGTTTGTGTTTAACTTGTTCTGAGATAACTTAGCAAATCGTTCAAAGGCCGAAAAGGTATCACTCTTATTTGCTAAGAAAATTGTCCAGCAAAACCTAGAAAAATCATCGACTATAACAAGCCCATAATAGTTACCACCTAGACTTTTAACCCTAGATGGTCCAAAGAGGTCCATATGGAGGAGCTCAAGGGGTCTCATAGTTGAAACGATGTTTTTAGATTTGAATGAGATCCTTGTTTGCTTCCCCATTTGACACGCATCACAAAGATGATCCTTTGTGAATTTAATTTTGGGCAAACCGATGACTAGGTCTTTAGAGACAATTTTTTTAAGCAAAACAAAATTGATGTTAGCCAACCGTCTATGCCACAACCATGAATCTTCATTCATAGCGACTAGACACTTATCTCCATTCAACGATACCTCACTTAAGTCTAGCATGTAGACGTTGTTCACCCTCAAGCCCTTAAACACATTCTTTTTGTCGTTATCTTCAACTATGCAACAATCCTTTGAAAAAGATACTTTATAATTCTTGTCACATAGTTGACTAATGCTTAAAAGGTTGTGTCTAAGGCCTTCCACAAGCAGCACATCAGAGATAGTAGTAGATGAGGGGTTACCTACACTACCTTTGCCTAGAATCTGTCCCTTGTTGTTATCTCCGTAGGTGACAAACCCCTTTTTCTTCGCCACAAAGTCGATAAAAAAAGATATGTCTCCGGTCATGTGTCTCGAGCAGCGACTATCCAGAACCCATCTTCTTTCGGTGGTCTCAAGACTTTGTACCTACAAAAACAATCAAGGGAGAGTAGGTACCCAATTCTCATTGGGTCCTTTAAGGTGAGTGAAACCAAAACCGCACTTGGGCAACCATTGGTAGATGCCTTTCGGAACAAGAAACCTTCTGAAGCGGCATTTCGCAATAGTATGACCAAGCTTACAACAGTAAAGACAATTACGATTCATTTGGAATTTACTTTTTCTATCACTATCTCGAATCACATAGGTATACTTTTGATATGGATTATTCATGCTCTCACGAAAATGTGATCGATCAATAGCAAACGTAACTTTTGACTTAAGAGCCTTGTCCAATTTGGCCTTGAGGGTTCTCACCTCTCGTTGCCAAATATGACAAGTGTCACAGCCCCAATTGAACCAAGAGGTAGGATCCATTTCAACCTTGGCTTTTGATGTGTCCACTATAGAGTTTTTGAGAGTTTCCAATTCCTTTTCGGAATCGGAAACCTTCTTCTCCAAATACGTGAAAATCCTTTTATTTGAGGCTAAGCGTTGAAATATTTCCTTAGCCTCATAGTGTAACATGTCAAAAGCCTTTCGTAACTCTAAATGAGATATAGTATTAACATGATCATATTTAGAATGCTTTACCTCTTTTGCTTTGTTGTGGCGTGCCATAAGACAAAAGTTAACGGATTCACTTTCGTCACTTGAGGAATCATCTTTCTCCGACTCACTATCACTTTCCCAAGCGATGTATGCTCGTCGAGACTTGTTGGACTTTTTGTTTGAGTGACTCTTGTCATTATCCTTATCTTTGTCTTTCTTTAGAGATGGACAATCCGGCTTGTAGTGCCCAAATTTTCCACAGTTGTAGCACGTACCTTTTACCTTGCCATTTTTATTTCCTTCGCTTCTAGATTGCTTCCTAAACTTGACTAGATTTATATCCGAGTGTTGAATATCATTCTTACGAACATATCTATTACATCTCTTCACAAATAAGCCCATATCATCACCGGATTCTTCATCTTTGTCATTATTGGTTTCATCATCACTTAGCTCTTGATGTGTAGACTTTGAACAAGAATCCTTAAGAGCTATCGACTTCTTCTCCGTATCTTTTGCCTTCTCTTTCTTGATACTCTTTTCATGTTTATCCAAGCTAATGAGCACTTGCTCATGCTCATCGAGTTTACCAAAGAGTGTTGTGAGGTCTAGTGTTGCAAGATCATTGGCCTCCTTGATAGCGGTGACCTTCGGTTGCCATTCCCTATTAAGACACCTCAGAATTTTGTTAGTAGAAACCTCATTTGGAATTCGTTTACCAAGAACATGCAGTTTGTTGATAATGTGAGTGAATCGTTTTTGCATATCCGCAATGGTTTCCCCTTGCTTCATGTAAGACAAATCGAACTCTTGCGTTAGTGTATTAATACGAGCCAACTTAACATCATTAGTGCCTTCGTGGGCTACTTGTAAAGCATCCCACATGGCTTTGGCCATTTGACAATGGGAGACTCGATAATACTCATCGACTCCCAAGGAGGAGATGATCATATTACGAGCCTTCCAATCATAGTTGTACTTTTTCTCGTCCTCCTCATTCCATTGAGCTTCGGGTTTATGAACGACAACGCCTTCCGCGTTAGTCATAGTAATTTCCATGGGACCGTTTAAAATAACGTTCCAAACCTTTTGATCTAAGGAATTAATATGGACGTGCATACAATCCTCCCAGTAGCTGTAGTTTTCGCCTATAAAAACTGGAGCTCTATTATAAGCCCCCTTAGGTTCGTTCGCCATGATCCAAGAATTTTTACCGAAGCACCAGAATTAACCGGAGCTCGTGATAACACTTGTTAAACGATGGTTATGGCTCTAGAAGGGGGGTTGAATAGATCCCTTGAGTTTTACACGCAAATGGTTTACAAAAATTGTTTTAAAAAATTGTTTAACGGAAGCTACCATTGGATAGAACGTCTACAACGAACCTTCTACCAAAAGGATCGGATATGCGCGAATATATCATAGATGAGTATGGAAGAGAAAAATTCAGTTTTGAATACTACACTTAAGACACGCAATCAACAAAATATCACTTGGTTGATGTATATTCCAATCCAATGAGGTAAAGTGATAAGCAATTTAAAGACAACAAGTTCGAATTTTACTTTGAAACAAATTATCAAACACCTAGTGTGCGAAAACACACTAAGTGCAGAATTTCAGTGGAGGGTAATGTAAAGCTGCTCCAAGATACAATTCAAGGAATTGTATCAGTTTAACAAAACAATTTATCAGTTTACAATTACTCTACGGCAGAAATTTCGATGACTTGCGACTTCACAAATTCGAACGAACTGAATTGTAAAAGAGTTAAGGAAAGAGAGAACAAACACGATTTGATTAGGAAGTTCCCCAATCGTCCTCGCTTTGGGTACGTCTGCCCCCAACTCCACAAATGGAATTGAGATATATATATATATATATATATATATATATATATATATATAGTTCTTGCAAATTGTTTATTACAAGAGAAAACAATGGACATCCAAACCCTCGAACGTCTTCGATGGTTGATGCAGAATTTTCTCTTCCCTTGATTCAAGATGAATCAAGTCCTCCGAATATGGTTGATCCAATTACCGTCCCACGCTACTAAACCGAAAGAAACCACCGTTCTTCAGTTACCTTCACTCGATCAATTTCGACCTACCAAGAATTCGAACCTAAACCTCCTTTCTACAATCCTCTGATTACAGCTACTAAACCGAACAATTGCCCCAATTTCCGGTTACCTTCGCCCAGCCGAATCCCTGTAGAAAGAACAGTTTGTGCAAAAACCCGCAAAATCTATCCAATTCTTGGAGGACAAAACCAACTGGTTTTATTCAAGAAACACCTGCCAAACTCTCAACCCAGAAGATGAAGATTACACTTCCTAAATTCTGAACGTTATCACTTCGATCAATGGGCGACACAAACAAAGATGATTATGTGTGATTGTTTGTTTACACAATGAAGAAGATAAAGATGAAGAGAGAAATGACATATATATTTCACGTTTCTTGTTGTTTAATAAAAAGGATAACCAAAACTATTTATATAAAAAAATGACCAACAAAAATAATAACAGAAAAATAACAGAAAAGAAATTAAGTGAAAAAATGCAGAATTTTGAAGTCATGCATCAACCTCCAGCCTTCATGCGTCGACGCATAAAAGGAGATTTTAGTTTCCATTGAATTGTGCGCTTTCCCGCAGGTTTTAGAGGTTAGCGCATGAAATTGGGGGTTAGCGCATGGACTTGAAGGGTCAGTGCATGAAGTGCAATTTTTCAGGAAATTCAATTTTTCTGAGCATTTTCACCAGACCAAGATCAGAAACACATACTAGACACAATTAAAATGATAGTGGACATTTATTTTTGGAGAGGACAAGATCCTATGCATCTAGACACATGAACGATAATGGTTAGACGCTATATGCCCGACACGTGAAGTGATACCGCTCAAATTACAATCTAATATGTTTGTTGACATCATTAAAACAATGTAGCTAGAAGAATATCCCTCACAAAAGTTGTCCTTCATCAGAGTATCCTCCTCTAATGAGTTTGGTGGAGCACGACATCCTTCAAGATCACAATCTCCATATATCATTTCGACATCTGACCTCGGTATAAATCTCTGACTCTGTGCGGGATAGCAAAAGGGCGTAGGCACCTCTTCCTGAGACATATAATTGTCCTCGTTGAGATAGGACTTCCATTCCTCATCCGTATCGGAGGAATCTCCCTCATTGATAGTATGGACTGTTTGAGGCACTGGGTGAAGGAAACCTCCACTGTGGAAGAAGTGTTGAATGGGATGAAGACTTTCATCGTTAGCAGCTGTCTGGGTGCAGGTTGTAGAAAAACTAAGACCCTTCTTTGTTTTATTATCAGTAGGAATGACAATCTGTCCCCATCCTTTTGCATTGTTATTCTCGATCACTTCGAGAGCATCTCTATATGAGGAAATCGAGGTTCCTTTCTCTGATTGATTCTCATTGCTCACCGAAAGTGCTTGGAAATGAGTCCCAACAACCTCCTCGGGTTTGTCGCTCCCGAGGATTTGCATCCATGGTACAAACACGAAAGTGGCGCAGAAAACAGAGTCTCCACCAATAATTATTTATCCCAAGAAAGGGAAAGGAAACGCTGCGTAAACCTGAGGGAAAGGAAAAGAGCATGGTCTCGCGACTAAGAGAAACGGGTAAGGAAGTCGGTTACGCGAAGGGAAGGTGTTAGCACCCCACACGTTCATCGTACTCGATGGGATCCACGCTTGTTGTCTCGATCAAAGGGTGTCGTCATCTGGAGCTCCACTTCTACTTGAAAGGAGAAGAAACGGGAACGGAAAGGAATGAAGAAACGAAGAAGAAGAGAAAAAGAAGTGACTCGATAGGACATCCCTCGTCCTATGCCTACGTATTCCCTCGTGCAATGGGAAAGTCAGAGTCAACGTAGTTCGGACACGAACTAAGGGGGGAGGTTGCTCGCCAAGACATCGTCGTCTTGTGCCTACGTATCCTCAATCGGACTAGAGAGAGGAAATCAGAGCAGTCGTAGTTCGACCTAACAAGGTCGGTTAGTGTTTTTTATGAGCGACGTTAGATTCGCGTCCGGCAGTTAGGGTCGATGCCTGTTTGCGATGAGACGGAAGTAACGTGCCCTTTTCTGAAAATGATTGAAACTTAAAGATCCCAAAGGATAAAAAAGTTTGAATTTGTTTTTGTATTTTTTAAGACAGAAGTGGTTTGAAGTTAGCTCATAACTTGCATTGCGCCCATGTCTGTAACATAGGAACAAATACTTCGCACATCGTCCCCAACAGGACGTACACTAAGTACCCTAGAAGAATGAAGGGAGACCCCCCATACTTCACTTCCCATATGTAAGGCTCATTCGCAATACATGTTAATCCTTTATTAAGTGTTTTAGGATTGTTATGAGATGAGAAGAGAATACTCAAAGGAAAAGAAAACACTAAGGGGAAACTAATTCTAATGTTATCATGCAAAAGGTGGCCCTATGGTTGAGTTTGAAAGGGAAACTTCTACCTAAGTTAGCATGCAAAGGGAAGCCTAATGCTAATCATACTCCAAGCTTAATCGAAAATTAAGTTGGACTAGGTAGCTCTAAGGGAGTGAATCCAAGACTTAAACAAGTCTTGAGACTCAAGGGAAGAGAAAGAGTGAAAGAGAAGAAGGTGAAAAGAAAAGAACAAAAACAGAAGCTGCCACAGCGCACCTGCACCAACAGAGCAGTTAAATACCAGCAAACACGCCAAACAACATTCAACAGCTCATATTCAGCACATATATGGGTGTAAAAAAGCAGCAGCACATACAACAGCACATGTGTATATAGATAGCAGTAGAAACAGGGCAGCATGCGATGCATTGAAAAATGATGCAATCATGGCATAACAAACACACATTTAACATCATGCATTTCTCTATTAAAGATGATCACAATCACGCCACATACCATGTTGAACAAGCTTGAAGATATCATGAAAGAATGTACATTATCAAGCATATGAACAAGTTGAAATAAGTGTACACTTCTTGAAATGGAAAGTAAATGAACATGCACATAGCAATTCCAACAACATAAGTATCAATTAACAATTAACATGCTCAAGGAGTGTGTGCAAAGTGTTCGCCAAATTAAGAAAACATCCATGCAAACATGAACATTTAACAATACAAGTCCAAGAATCGCGAGTCGGAAAATTGTGTTCATGCAATAGTGTGAGGTGCAACAGCTCAAGAATGATCCACAAATCATCATCATATCAATCCGTAAAGTTTAGACATGAAAAGGATCTCAAACAACCAAGAAAATGTAAGAAAATCAAGTTCTTCTTCAGTGGTAACCGGTTACAGCATAACTGCTTACCGGTTACACAGTTCAAAATAGCCTGAAAATACACAAAAAACAACAGGGTAACCGATTAGCAGATACGCTGTAATCGGTTACACAGCAGCAGAATTCAAAAATAAGTGTTCAGAATCACTTTTCAGCAGCTTATCACTTCTCCAATCACCTGCATGTTAGGGCATCTCAATATGCACGAAAATTACATGTCAAAACTAGCAAACACACATCAATCAACCAGCAACAACAATCAAATCCACAATCTAAAGGATCAAACACAACAAATTCAAGATCTACATCATGAACAAGCAAAATAAGCTAAAATGAAAAGTTGATCTAAAATTCACCAATCAACAAAGCTGAGAATTGCTTTGGTGAATGTTGATAAGCTGCAATTGATGAATCTAAGCAAGAAAACCAGAGATCCAATGCAATCTTCAAGAGAAAATGTAAAAGAAATGCAATGTGATGAACTTGCTTCAAGCTTCTCCAAAATCACTTCCAAGAACATAGATCCAAAATCAAAATAGTAGCAAAATCAGAATTCCTTCAAGAATTAGTGAATGGATGAAGGTTTAGTTCCAAGATCAACAAATTTCAATGCAAAATTTGTTGAACTTTGATGGTGGAACTTTGAGTGAGGGTTTTGGAATGAGAGAGAAGTTGAGAGAAAATTGGAGTGAAATGTGTAGAAAATTCAGAAAATGGATCAAAGTTGTGTGAGGTTTGGAATGAATTGATTTAAATAGAAGCTAGGTTAGGAATTCAAATGTGGTTTGGAGTGAGGTTTAGTGGGTGGAAATTAGGGTGAAAAGTGGATTAGGAAAGGAAATGTGGAATTAGAGTGGAAAATGTTGGAAGGAATTTGAATTTTGGGTGGAAAATGATGAAAATATCAATTCTAGATCCTTCCCACACGTGCACATGCCAAGCACATGATCACAAATGATGAAAACAGAATTTTTCAAATTTTGCCAAGAGTAACCGGTTACAGTATATCTGCTAACCGGTTACTCAGTTCAAAAACTGAAGAAATGCGCAGAAAAACCAAAGGGTAACCGGTTATCAGATACGCTGTAACCGGTTACACAGTGCAAACTTTGAATTTTGGCGCCTTTTGGAGGGAAACTTGAAAAAGGGACTTCTGATTGTTGTCTTGGAACCATTAAGCCTCTGAACCCCAAAACTTGGCATTGCTACTGAGTAACACTGAAACACACTTGACATATGTTGTGAATTCCGTTTTGTGCTCAGAATACTGCTGAAAATAATCGTCTGGTGCTGAATAACTGATCAAAAATTGACTGTCGGAGTTTCTGATCATCAAGTCATTTAATGAGCAAAATAAATGCTCAAAAAGACTTGGAAAGCTATCTGCTTGGCCTTGAACACTGTTAAAAATCATATCAGAACGGATGACGCCTTGAGCTGCTAGAGAATACCTTGATCCCATGCCCAAAAGAAATATGCAAAATGCAAAAATAACAATGCAAATGAAATGAAGCATAAGCCAAAAGGGTTAGAAACACTAGGGCAAATTTTGAGGTGTTATAGCTGCCCCTATTCAAACTTCTTGGATCCAAGGGTATGGAAGCAAAGGCTTTCAGACAATCGGGATACATGGAGATTGAATACCAAAATAACCTGAAAATTTGCAGCCTGTGGGGGTAGTAAATAGAATGAATATGAGAACGGCCGAAGGCGGACTCGGGATAAAAAACCGACCGCATGTGGACCCACTGGGGATATAAGAATGAACGAGTACGACCGAAAGCGGACTCGAAAAGGATAAACGAGTACGACCGAAAGCGGACTCGAAAAGAAAGACCGGCCGAAGACGGAATTTCAACAACAAACGAGTATGACCGAAAGCGGACTCGAAAAGAATGACCGGCCGAAGACGGAATTTCAACAACAAACGAGTACGACCGAAAGCGGACTCGAAAAGAAAGACCGGCCGAAGACGGAATTTCAACAACAAACGAGTACGACCAAAAGCGGACTCGAAAAGAAAGACCGGCCAAAGACGGAATTTCAACAACAAACGAGTACGACCGAAAGCGGACTCGAAAAGAAAGACCGTCCGAAGACGGAATTTCAACAACAAACGAGTACGACCGAAAGCGGACTCGAAAAGAAAGACCGGCCGAAGACGGAATTTCAACAACAAACGAGTACGACCGAAAGCGGACTCGAAAAGAAAGACCGGCCGAAGACGGAATTTCAACAGCAAACCAGTACGACCGAAAGCGGACTCGAAAAGAAAGACCGGCCGAAGATGGACTTTCCAACCCAAGATAAGTAGAATCAACGGATCTACAAAGATGACTCTGCTGGGGAAGAGAGAAATCTAAACAGACAACTCTACGGGGGAGTGTAGGAAAGACCAACAAGAAGGAGGAATCCACTGGTTGCGGTGTGATGTTAAACAACATCCTCTGAATCATGTTACTTTCTGCTGGGGAAAGAAATCGGTAAAGGATATCAAACCTGGCTTATGCTTTGAATGCATATGTTTGAATTTTTCTATGGCGTAATGCTCCATATGAAATGGAAATGCTACGCATTTGGGAGAATGTCATGAAAAATGCTTATGCAATGCAAAAGAAGCGTCCCAGCAAAATAAATGCTGAAGACGAAGGCTGCTCCACCGGGGATGACAAACTAAATTGTCCTCTGAAATAAGAGACCCTGCTGAGAAAGACTTCACTCTGCTGAGGAAAATCTTGATTACACACTCTGCTGGAGATGAAAACTCCGAGAGACTACCCACTCTGTTGGGGATAGATAAAAATGAATACTGAAGATGGAACCCAAAGAGAAATTCTCTCCGCTGGGGATTACCAATGGATTCTACCTGGATCTGAAAGAATAACAATAACAGCTGGACTTAAGACCTGCTGGGGATATCGACCGCTGTTGAACAAACCACTGAAAATATCACCACCAAACTATGTGTGGGGAAACAAGTCAATAATTATGAACCTGCTCGGGGATATTACCGAACTCAACCTGCTGCTGGGAGATGCTCTTACCTTTACCCTGCTGGGGAATATCAGCCAAAACCAGCACGTCTGCTTAGGGAACAGTAGATGATGACATCAACTCTGCTAGAGGATAACATCAAGCTTACTCATCTGAGGGGATTAACTTATATCATTGCTGGTGAGAAAAACATTTCTTGACTAGCTGAGTGCTCAGACCCTGTGGGGAGAATACGATCTTTATCTAAAGAAAATATTTCACAAGTCTCCTGCTGGGAGATGCGTCAGCATCAACTTCTGACTGCTTGCTGAGAGAGTAATCGATCACAACTCTAGCTGGGGAATTAATCTTCTGTATTCTGCTGAGGAAGATAATCCTCGACACTCTGGCTGGGAAAATAACAACCTGCTGAGGAGGATGAACTTTTCAATGTCGAGAAGAGTAGCTCTACTGGGGAAGGACAAACCTGTTACCCTGCAAACAGAATCAACAGAAAGTTCTATATGCAAAAAGGCTACTTCTATTACCATCACAACGACGGTTACCTAAGCAATTTCCACTATTTTCTGATATGCTTCGTAAAGCTTAACATTTCCGCATGCAATGTTTTATCAAAATATCAGACGTTTTCATAAACAAAACAGTAAAAGTAAAAAAGACAAATGGAAAGCTTTTGAGAGAAATTAAAATTTTATTGAATGAATTGGCCTGTAAATAGGCATTTACATTCAGAAGTAATTCCTGAAAAGAGGTAATTGCACAAAAATAAAAGAAAATACACATGTTGGCAATGTGGGGAACAGATATCCACCATGATTCAATTCAGCTATGATCCAATATGCCTTGCTTATCCGCAGATGCTTTGGCCTTCGAAAAGACTGACTGGACTAATTCCTTCGAAATTTCCCTGTATCAAAGAATGCTCACAGATCGAACGCAGATCATAAACTTTTGCTTTTAAATCCCTAACTTTTGCCTGGATCGCCCTTTTCGGGTTTTCAATCTACCGGGATACCCCTTTTTGCCAAAGTTGCCTTTTCAGGTTTTCAACCTTGCGAGTTTTTTCTTTTTTCTTTTTTTCATCCCTAATTTTTTCCCGGACCTTTTTCTTTTTATGGTTCGCCGGGATGCCCCTTTTTTTCCTGGACTTTCTTTTTATGTCCAGCGGATCTCTTTTATGCAAAGTATTTTTCGACTACGTCTGCGTTCACAGGGGACGTAAAATCCTCGCCATCCATAGTTGAGAGTAATAAGGCTTCGCCAGAGAAGACCTATCTTACTACATATGGCCCTTCGTAGTTTGGAGTCCATTTTCCCCTGTGATCTGTCTGAGGAGGAAGGATCCTTTTCAAAACCAGTTCACCAGCCTGAAAACATCGAGGACGCACTTTCTGATCAAAGGCTTTCTTCATCCTGCTCTGATACAATCGACCATGTTCAATGGCTGCCAATCTTTTCTCTTCAATAAGGTTCAGCTGATTCAGTCTGGAACGCACCCACTCAGCTTCATCAAGCTTCACGTCTGCCAGAATTCTTAAAGAAGGAATCTCAACCTTAAATGGTAGAACTGCTTCCATACCATATACCAGTGAGAAAGGAGTTGCCCCAGTCGATGTGCGTACCGAAGTACGATAACTGTGTAAAGCATAAGGCAACATCTCATGCCAGTCTTTATACGTCACTACCATTTTCTGCACAATCTTCTTGATGTTCTTATTTGCTGCTTCAACAGCCCCATTCATCTTCGGACGGTAGGGAGAAGAGTTGTGATGTTCAATCTTAAAGCTCTGACATAGCTCCTTCATCATCTTGTTATTCAAATTTGAACCATTATCAGTAATGATTCTCTCCGGGACTCCATGCCGGCAGATGATGTCCTTCTTGATAAATCTGGCTACCACTTGTCTGGTGACGTTGGCAAATGAGGTTGCTTCCACCCATTTCGTGAAATAATCTATGGCAACCAAAATGAAACGATGCCCATTAGACGCAGTGGGCTCAATCTTCCCGATCATATCAATGCCCCACATAGCAAAGGGCCAAGGTGATGACAACACATTCAGAGGAGTAGGCGGTACGTGCACCTTATCGGCATAAATCTGGTATTTATGACATTTCCGGGCGTATTTAAAACAATCAGACTCCATAGTCATCCAGTAATACCCCGCTCTCAACAGCTTTCTAGCCATAGCATGCCCATTGGCATGGGTACCGAAAGAACCCTCATGAACTTCCTCCATTAACAGATTTGCCTCGTGTTCATCAACACAACATAGCAAGACCATATCAAAATTCCTCTTGTATAACACACCATCTCTATTCAAAAAGAAATTTCCTGCCAACCTCCTCAGAGTCTTCTTATCTTTGGTGGATGCACCCACTGGATACTCTTGACTCTTCAGAAAAACCTTAACATCATGATACCAAGGTTTGCCGTCTGACACATCTTCAATTGCAAACACAAAATCTGGTCTATCCAAATGCATGATTCTGATCAAAGAAGTTTCATTCCAATGATTCACCTGATACATCGAAGACAACGTTGCCAACGCATCGGCCATCTGATTCTCCAACCGGGGTATATGATGGAAGTCAATTCTCTCAAAGAAAGGTAACAACCTTCTGGCATAGTTGTTATAAGGCACCAAGTTCGCTTGACTAGTTTCCCATTCACCTGTGATCTGATTAACTACCAACACAGAATCACCACAAACATCGAGATTCTTGATTCTCAAATCAATTGCTTCTTCTAACCCCATGATGCATGCTTCATACTCCGCCTCATTGTTGGTGCATATGAACGCTAATCGGGCAGTGAAGGGTATATGAGAACCCTGTGGAGTCATAATGATTGCCCCAATTCCGTTACCATATGAATTAACAGCCCCATCGAAGACCAGCTTCCACTGGGATCCAATTTTTGGCCCTTCATCAGGTAGAGGCTCTTCACAATCCTTCATCTTCAGATACATAATGTGCTCATCAGGAAATTCAAACTTCATCAGTTGATAATCCTCAATTGGTTGTTCAGCGAGATATTCTGACAAAACACTTCCCTTAATGGCCTTTTGAGAAACATATTGAATATCGTATTCTGTCAGAACCATCTACCAACGGACTATCCTTCCAGAAAGCGCCTGCTTTTCAAACACATACTTGAACGGATCCATCTTCGAAATCAAGAGGGTTGTGTGGTTTAACATATACTGCCTTATATGCTTAGCTGCCCAAGCGAGTGCACAACATGTTTTCTCCAGCATTGAGTACGTCGACTCACAATCAGTAAACTTTTTACTCAGGTAGTAGATGGCATGCTTTTTTCTACCTGACTCGTCGTGTTGATCGAGCACACACCCCATTGAATTCTCAAGAACCGTAAGATACATAATCAAAGGCCTTCCTGGTACTGGCGACATAAGGACCAGAGGTTCCTGCAAATATTCTTGTATTCTTTCAAACACTTTTTGACAATTCTCACTCCACCTGACCTCTTGATCTTTTCTTAGCAACTTGAATATCGGTTCACATGTAGCTGTAAGATGAGAGATGAATCTAGCAATTTAGTTCAACCTCCCTAAGAAACCACGAACCTATTTTTCTGTTCTTGGCTCAGGCATTTCTTGAATGGCTTTTACTTTAGCAGGGTCAACCTCGATACCTTTTTTGCTGACAATAAAACCCAGTAACTTTCCAGATCTCACCCCGAAGGTGCACTTGTTCGGATTCAACCTCAGTCTGAACTTTCTCAACGTTTCAAACAGTTTCTGGAGATTCACCAGATGCTCTTCCTCTGTTTGTGACTTCGCAATCATATCATCAACATAGACCTCGATCTCTTTTTGAATCATATCATGAAAGAGAGTCACCATCGCCCGCTGATAGGTTGCCCCAACATTTTTCAATCTAAAGGGCATCACTTTGTAACAGAATGTTCCCCACGGTGTTATGAACGTCGTTTTCTCCATGTCCTCTGGGGCCATCCTAATTTGGTTATACCCAGAGAAGCCATCCATGAAGGAAAACACAGAATGTTGAGCAGTGTTGTCCACTAACACGTCAATGTGAGGAAGCGGGAAGTCGTCTTTTGGGCTTGCTCTATTCAGTCTCTGTAATCAACTCACATCCTGACCTTTCCGCCTTTCTTAGGTATAGGTACAATATTAGCAACCCATGGAGGATAATTCGTTACAGCAAGAAACCCAGCATCTAACTGTTTTTGAACCTCTTCTTTAATCTTGACAGACATTTTCGGTTTCGTCCTTCTCAACTTCTGCTTAACCGGAGCACATCCTTCTTTGAGCGGTAGCCGGTGTACCACGATGTCAGTGTCGAGCCCATGCATGTCTTGGTAAGACCAGGCGAAGATATTCACATACTCTCAGAGCATTTCAATCAATCTTCTTTTTATAGTATCTTCCAAAGCCGCCCCAATCCGTACCTCTTTCTTTACGTCCTCGGTTCCCAAGTTAACAACCTCGATTTCCTCCTGATGAGGCAGAATGACCTTTTCCTCCTGTTTTAACAGCCTGGCTAATTCCTCTGGTAAGGCACAATCTTCATCAGTCCCCTCTTCGGCCTGATATATGGGATTATCGAAGTCATATCGAGCCATAGCTGAATCATGATGGGTGGAATCTGAACAAGAAAACCTGCATGATTGATGATTTATGTTTATTATGGATGCATCAAACAAAAAAACATTGCCATTTTGCTGTGGTTTTAATGCAAAAAAAAAACAGAAAAACAGGGATCAAAAAATTTGAAAATGTCCTTTATTAATGATAAAGAAAATCATACAAAAACATTCAAGCCCTACAAACAAGAATCGCTACATCTTGGGCAGAACGTAGGATTAACATAGATCACAAACAGAATCAATTACTCTGGTCCGGTCACTTGAATGGCTTTCTCTGACGACCAGTTGCAAAGACTTTGACCCGGAACACAGGGGCGGATCCAACTATCCATATCACAATCATTATCCCCATCCTCCTCAATAGCATTGATTCTATCAAAGAATACACCGGCACTGGTGAAACGAACTAGACCATAGAACTTGGGAGGCTCTTCAGGACGCCTGGGTGGCTTATAACCCAGTCCATGAGTATTCCGCTTTTCCTGGACATCAATAATCTGACCCCACTTTTGTGAACCGCCAGCTTCAACCACGGCCCGAGCATCCTTGAAGGAAGACATAGAAATCTCCGGCTGATGTACCACTGTAGGTTGTTCTACCACTTCAGGTTGGCTGACTTCACTGAGAGATTCCTTGGGAATCTTTACTGCTTCAAAAGCCTGACATAGAGTTTCATGTATTTCGCCATCTACCTCCACATACTTGAAAGTAGATAACTGGCTTATCATGATATCCTCTTCCCCACAAACCGTCACCACATGTCCGTCTACCATATACTTCAACTTCTGATGCAATGTAGACGTCACAGCCCCAGCACTGTGAATCCATGGACGGCTCAGCAGGCAGCTGTAAGCAGGCTGGATGTCCATGATATAGAAGGTAGCATCGAAAACCTCGGGCCCAACCTTAATTGGTAGCACAATCTCTCCGAAAACGGATCTTTAAGAGCCATCGAATGCGCGCACCACCAAGTCACTAGGTGTACAGATCAACCCTCGGGTGTCCAGCTTCATCAAGGCTTTCTTAGGCAGAACATTCAAAGAGGAACCAGTATCCACAAGCACATGAGACATCAACGATCCACGGCACTCAACAGAAATATGCAAGGCATTATTATAGTTTCTCCCAGCTGGAGTCAAGTCAACATCAGTAAAACCCAAACCATTACCTGCATTAACATGGGCCACAACCCCCTCCAACTGATTAACTGAGATCTCCTGGGGTACGTAAGCAGCATTCAGTACTTTCAGCAGTGCGTTCCGGTGAGCCTCCGAGCACAACAACAAGGATAAAATAGAAATCTTAGACGGAGTCTGATGCAATTGATCAACAATTTTATAATCACTCTTCCGAATCAGTCTCATAAACTCTTCTACATTCTCTGAAAAATAAGTACCAATCGGTCCTGCCGTGGAGTCATTCACTACTGGAGCTTGCACAGAATTATCTACAACCTGCTTTCCTTTGTTTTGTCTGGAACTACCAGCTTGATCATTAGAAGGGATAAAGACTCTACCACTTCTCGTGATAGCCCCTGCTTCCTCATTATTCTCACCACAAGAGTTCACCACAGAAGTTCCCACCAGTTCTTGCTTCTGTCCATTAACAAACACTTCGGCTCCATAATTCCAAGGAATGGCCTTGGTACTCTCATATGGCACGGGTCCGGGAGCTGTAGTAATAACTGGTGCTGGTCTTACCATCCCTGAAATAGTGATTGTTTTGAAACGGATAGTAATTGTAGTAACCTCATTTTTTCTGCTAACAATTTCTTTCTGTTGGTCCCACCGGTCAAACTGCAATCGACCTTCATATATCAGCTTTTGAATTCCTGACTTCAACAAACCACACCCACTCATTAGCGACATTCAATCTGAACAATTCTCATCACATCCGGGGGACACCCCGCCCTTCAATAACCTCTCCTTTACCACCATCAAAGGAGTCTTTAATTCATTAACATCCATAACCAAATTCAAAGATTCATTCTCATCTAACACAGCATTAACCCTCGGCCCACCGTGGTTCGGCATTGGGTTTTGAATGACATTAGGCACGTCATTTGAAAATTTTATGGCCTTTGAATCCACCAAGTGTTGGACTTTATGCTTAAAAGCTTTGCAGTCCTCAATATAGTGTCCGGGTGCCCCAGAATGAAAATCACAGTGGGCATTAGGATTATAACCCAGAGGTGGATTACCAGTGGGAGGAGCTAGAGTCCTTTTCTGGATTAACTGCAACTGTAGCAAATGCTGAAACAACTGTGAATATGGCAATGGCGGAGTATCGAAATGTCGGTTCTGTTTAGGCGTAAATTGTTGCTGGCGCGGGGCATGATTTTGTCGCTGCTGAGGTGGAAGCGCTGCAGGGATTGTCACTGAAGCTACCTGTTGGTTATAAATCTGATGCTGCTTTCCTTTACCTCGGTAAGACGACACAGAATTTGTTTCCTCCTTCTTCTTATAATTCACATAGGGCTTCTTCCCTTGACCCGAAGATGACCCATCATTACCTGGTACTTTCCCAACTTTGATTCCACTTTCTAACATCTCCCCAACCATGATCAAATCAGCAAACTTGCCTGACATGCAAGGTAACAGTTTTCATAATAACGTCCCGGCAAAGTATCCATAAACAGGTTCAATATCTCCTTCTCCAACAAGGGTGGCTGCACCCTTGCCGCTAGTTCACGCCATCTCTGCGCGTATTCCTTAAAGTTTTCGTTATTCTTCTGAGACATATTCTGTAGCTGGGTCCTGTTAGGAGCCATATCAGTGTTATATTAGTAGTGCTAAATAAAGGCCTCGGCCAACTCTCTCCAATTACGGACATGGCATCTCTCTAATTGCATATACCATTCTAAGGATGCCCCAGATAGACTGTCCTGAAAGAAATGCATCAGCAATTTATCATCTTTAGAGTACGAGGCCATCTTCCTCGCGTATGCCCTGACATGTGTCTTGGGACAAGTGGTACCATTGTATTTCTCAAAAGTGGGCACCTGAAATTTATGCGGAATCACAACACCGGGAACCAGCCCCAAATCCTCCAGATCCATACCCACAGAATTTTGATTCACAACCCCCCTTAATTGTTCTTCAATCAGTCTGAACCTTTGATCATTATCCACCTGAGGAATAGCATCAACACCTTGCATAGAAAAAATGTCGTCCTGTTGGTCATCATAACGACGGCCGTGAACAACGCAAACACTTTTTCCTCCTCCGACAACAAAGGGAATCACCACCTGCTCTCCTCCACCCAGAGGTATCACAACACTAGGAATGGGGATCTCTACGCCCGAAGGAGCTCCCTGAGCACCGTTATTAACAACGCAATTATGGACTCGCCATGAAGAACCCCATCTTCATCCACTCTTGCCACTAAGGGTTGGACCAGAGTCCTCAGTTGCTCTTGCCCTTGGGCAACACCTTGCATCAGCTCCATGAATTGGTCCATGCGAGCTTGCATGGCGGCCATCTCTGCTTGCATTTGCTCCATAATTCTCCTCTGTTTTGATCTAGTAGAATACCGGTGAATTGGCTGGCCTGCAATCCTGAACTGTAACCAAATAAAGGTTAGAAAAACCTGGGACGAGTACCTGCTATGCAAAAAATGATTATGATTATAAAAATGCAAATGCAAACAATCATACTTAAATAATTCCGGGACATATCCGCTTTGATTCCAATCCATGAAACCGGGCAAGGGATCAGACACACTATCGGAAAATAAATCCGAACCCAAAAATACTACCGAATCAAGCCATGGGGACAACCCTCTCTAAAAACCATAACTGTCATAGCACAAATAGTTGAACCAAATATTCCATTATCGAAAATAAAGTAGTTCCTACAGGCAAGTTCAAGCATAATCAAAGGTGACTCCATCAACAAACCTGATGGTAATCCCAACAAAAAGATAAACAACAATATCAACTACAACTCAATTCCAAACAAACTAGCTTCAACTTCTTCAAGAAGGTCTAAAGTGTCAGGATGTGCAGGTTGCTTTATCAGCCCTTTGATCAGCTTGTTTCTTTTGGCAATTTCTTGGTTCAATTTAGCAATCTACTCTTCAGCGTTGTTGTCTTCGTGCCTCGACTTCTTAACCTCGGCTTGCAACTTGAGCTCTTCAATTTCCTTCTGGGCTTCTTTCCACTTGCCGGAGTAATGATCTTTCCTTGCTTTCACTTTCTGAAGTTCTTCTTTCAGTTCTCTATTCTCGATCTTGACCTCTTCCCACATCTCCTGATACGTGGTAAGCTTGTCCTCTACTTCAGTCAAAAGCTTCTTATTTTTTCTAGACGCTCTGTCATGTCTTGAACTTTCCATTTCAACTCCAAGTTGTCATGTAGAGCGCTCTGTAGCTGACTACTCATATCAGAGTTTTCCACCCTCAGATCAAATACCAACTTTCCCTGCTTGTCGAATTCTTCGAGTGGTACAGTGAGTCTCTCTTCCACAATCTCTGGATACAAGGGAGGCGCCCGATCAAAAGGCAAATAGAACACTTCTACCCTCTTCTTTATCCGTTCAACATATGGAGCGAAAGCTTGATTATTGGGTTTACCCATAATGGTTTTACCTCTCTTGTGTCTACTGAGCCAAGCTTCAGAAGCTTTCTGTGCAATAGCCACACCATCAGTCATATGAAAATACAAAGATTCTTCCAAATATTTTTCAACTGGAGGATCTTTCAGGGCGTACGTAAACTGTCTGATAGCCAAAGACGGGTTATAGTTAATACCTCCTTTTCGTCCGATTAAGGGTACATTAGGATACCTTCCACAACTATGCAAAATGTCAGTCCCCAATAATCCCTTATCCACCCAAAGAATATCTTTAGCAGCTAGGCCCATCAGACGCTTACTCCAATCTAGAGAAGTCTTCGCATCCACAAAAGCACCTGACCGAGGTAAACGGTTGGCAAACCACTTGTAGAAAAGAGATGCACAACAGCAAACCACCCCACCTCGTCTTTTGTCATTCCTGTTGTACAGGGCGTAGTGAAGATCACCTGATAAAGTTGGTACCGGATTCTGATCTGTAAATATCTGAATAGCATCCGTATTGATAAACTCAGACACATTAGGGAATAACACAATGCCATATATACAGAGAGCCAATATTGCATTGAAAGATATCCACCTCTTCTCCTTAGCTTCCTCTCGGGCCCTCTTTACCAAGTACTCTAAGTGATAGCCTCAGAATTTTCCTTTGTGAGAAAAATCAGCCTCTAATGTCGATTTGCTCAAATAAAGAGCCTCAGCCAGCGCTTGGAAATCACAGTCTCCTTGGGAACCACAGAAAGAAACACCTCCTTGGATAGGAATTCTTAAGATGTTAGAGTACTCTTCTAGGGTAGGAACCAATACATAATCCGGCATCATAAAGCACCTTAAGGAAGGATCATAGAACTGCATCAAGGTGTGTAGTCCATTGTATTCATACTCACTGAGGCTCCGAACCAGGGATAATATCTAACCATACTTCTCTTTAAAGACCCCCAATACTTCTGGACTAGCCTTACTCTGCAAACTGTCCAACGGACCAAGAGTGAGCTTCGGGAACTTGTAGATGATGATGTGCTTCTTACCCCTCTTAGTGTTCATCCCTATGAATGCCCTCTGACTGGAATCAAAAGACTGGATACTACCTGGAAATGCAAAAACATGAATGTCAGAAAAATGGAATGCAATGCGAAGCATGGGATCAAAGTTCCACACGAGCTGGCTGCACTGTACTGACTGAACAATCAAAGCTCTGTACCAAAACCCAAAACAAAAGTAACCACAGTGATAAAACTAGAAAACCAGGTAGGTTGAAGGTCAAAGTCACCTGCAAACACCCATCCCCTCTCACATGTGGGTTCTAGAAATCGGGATCCTCAGTCTCGGATTCTCGATTTGAGAAGCAATAGTACATTCATCCCTCGGGGTACAATACTATCGCCAAACAAAGAGGTCGTCCACTGATTTCCCCAAAAAGGTCATCCTATAGCAAGTTCCCAGTATTGGGTCCTCGGGTCGAGAGTCGCAATGGATTTGCCATTTCTGGTCTGCCATTATCGTTCTCGGGAGGAGAGCCATTACTGAGTCCTCAGGAATGGTCACCAGAGTCGACAGTTCCTCAAGAGAATAACTACTGGCCTGTATCAACATACAGTAGCAGATATCTCCCGATAGAACCTTGTCTGATTGTAGGGATTGTGATCACCCGCACGTGGTCAACACCACGAGAGCGTCACGCCTACCCATGCTAATACCTATGTGAATGCTCAAGCCTGGGTAGTGGGCTTATCTCTCAGAACCTCCCAACCTGCCAAACAGAAAACCAGTGCAGCACAACACAGTCTAGCATAATAATAAAATGCAATGCAACAAATGCGGTAAAAACAGTAAAACAGTAAAGCAATAATGCAGTAATACAGTAATATACAACAAAATAAAGCACCACAGATAAACACCTAATGACAAAAAGAGACAAGCGCTAGGATTGACTCGCAAAGGGGATGGACCAGCATGAGGTCAACCTGTCCCCAGAAGAGTCGCCAGCTGTCGGTCCCGAGGATTTGCATCCTTGGTACAAACGCGAAAGTGGCGCAGAAAACAGAGTCGCCAGCAATGTGTATTTATCCCAAGAGAGGGAAAGGAAACACTGCGTAAACCTGAGGGAAAGGAAAAGAGCATGGTCTCGCGACCAAGAGAAACGGGTAAGGAAGTCGGTTACGCGAAGGGAAGGTGTTAGCACCCCACACGTCCATCGTACTCGATGGGATCCACACTTGTTGTCTCAATCAAAGGGTGTCGTCATCTGGAGTTCCACTTCTACTGGAAAGGAGAAGAAACGGGAATGGAAAGGAACGAAGAAATGAAGAAGAAGAGAAAAAGAAGTGACTCGATAGGACATCCCTCATCCAATGCCTACGTATTCCCTCGTGCAATGGGAAAGTCAGAGTCAACGTAGTTCGGACACGAACTAAGGGGGGAGGTTGCTCACCAAGACATCGCCGTCTTGTGCCTACATATCCTTAATCGGACTAGAGAGAGGAAATCAGAGCAGTCGTAGTTCGACCTAACAAGGTCGGTTAGTGTTTTTTATGAGCGACGTTAGATTCGCGTCCGGCAGTTAGGGTCGATGCCTGTTTACGACGAGACGGAAGTAACGTGCCCTTTTCTGAAAATGATTGAAACTTAATGATCCCGAAGAATAAAAAAGTTTGAATTTGTTTTTGTATTTTTTAAGACAGAAGTGGTTTGAAGTTAGCTCATAACTTGTATTGCGCCCAAGTCTGTAACATAGGAACAAATACTTCGCGCATCATCCCCAACAGGACGTACACTAAGTACCCTAGAAGAATGAAGGGAGACCCCGCATACTTCACTTCCCATATGTAAGGCTCATGCGTAATACATGTTAATCCTTTATTAAGTGTTTTAGGATTGTTATGAGATGAGAAGAGAAGACTCAAAGGAAAAGAAAACACTAAGGGGAAACTAATCCTAATGTTATCATGCAAAAGGTGGCCCTATGGTTGAGTTTGAAAGGGAAACTTCTACCTAAGTTAGCATGCAAAGGGAAGCCTAATGCAAATCCTACTCCAAGCTTAATCGAAAAATAAGTTGGACTAGGTAGCTCTAAGGGAGTGAATCCAAGACTTAAACAAGTCTTGAGACTCAAGGGAAGAGAAAGAGTGAAAGAGAAGAAGAAGCTGAAAAGAAAAGAACAAAAACAGCAGCTGCCACAGCGCACCTGCACCAACACTGCAGTTACAGACCAGCAAACATGCCAAACAGCATTCAACAGCTCATATTCAGCACATAAATGGGTGTTAAAAAGCAGCAGCACATACAACAGAACATGTGTATATAGACAGCAGTAGAAACAGGGCAGCATGCGATGCATTGAAAAATGATGCAATCATGGCATAACAAACATACATTTAACATCATGCATTTCTCGATTAAAGATGATCACAATCACGCCACATACCATGTTGAACAAGCTTGAAGATATCATGAAAGAATGTACATTATCAAGCATATGAACAAGTTGAAATAAGTGTACACTTCTTGAAATGGAAAGTAAATGAACATGCATATAGCAATTCCAGCAACACAAGTATCAATTAACAATTAACATGCTCAAGGAGTGTGTGCAAAGTGTTCGCCACATTAAGAAAACATCCATGCAAACATGAACATTTAACAATACAAGTCCAAGAATCGCGAGTCAGAAAATTATGTTCATGCAATAGTGTGAGGTGTAACTGCTCAAGAATGATCCACAAATCATCTTCATATCAATCCGTAAAGTTTAGACATGAAAAGGATCTCAAACAACCAAGAAAATGCAAGAAAATCAAGTTCTGCTTCAGTGGTAACCGATTATAGCATAACTGTTAACCGGTTACACAGTTCAAAATAGCCTAAAATTACGCAAAAACAACAGGGTAACCGGTTAGCAGATATGCTGTAACCGGTTACACAGCAGCAGAATTCAAAAATAAGTGTTCAGAATCACTTTTCAGTAGCTTATCACTTCTCCAATCACCTGCATGTTAGGGCATCTCAATATGCACGAAAATTACATCTCAAAACCAGGAAACACACATCAATCAACCAGCAACAACAATCAAATCCACAATCTAGAGGATCAAACACAAAAAATTCAAGATCTACATCATGAACAAGCAAAATAAGCTAAAATGAAAAGTAGATCTAAAATTCACCAACCTACAAAGCTGAGAATTGCTTTGGTGAATGTTGATAAGCTGCAATTGATGAATCTAAGCAAGAAAACCAGAGATCCAAATCAATCTTCAAGAGAAAATGCAAAATAAATGCAATGTGATGAACTTGCTTCAAGCTTCTCCAAAATCACTTCCAAGAACTTAGATCCAAAAGCAAAACAGTAGCAAAATCAGAATTCCTTCAAGAATTAGTGAATGGATGAAGGTTTAGTTCAAAGATCAACAAATTTCAATGCAAAGTTTGTTGAACTTTGATGGTGGAACTTTGAGTAAGGGTTTTGGAATGAGAGAGAAGTTGAGAGAAAATTGGAGTGAAATGTGTAGAAAATTCAGAAAATGGATCAAAGTTGTGTGAGGTTTGGAATGAATTAATTTAAATAGAAGCTAGGTTAGGAATTCAAATGTGGTTTGGAGTGAGGTTTAGTGGGTGGAAATTGGGGTGAAAAGTGGATTAGGAAAGGAAATGTGGAATTAGAGTGGAAAATGTTGGAAGGAATTTGAATTTTGGGTGGAAAATGATGAAAATATCAATTCTAGATCCTACCCACACGTGCGAATACCAAGCACATGATCACAAATGATGAAAACAGAATTTTTCAAATTTTTCCCAGAGTAACCGGTTACAGCACATCTCCTAACCGGTTACTCAGTTCAAAAACTGAAGAAATGCGCAGAAAAACCAAAGGGTAACCGGTTATCAGATACGTTGTAACCGGTTACACAGTGTAAACTTTGAATTTTGGCGCCTTTTGGAGGGAAACTTGAAAAAGGGACTTCTGACAGTTGTCTTGAAACCATTAAGCCTCTGAACCCCAAAACTTGGCGTTGCTACTGAGTAACACTGAAACACACTTGACATATGCTGTTAATTCAGTTTTGTGCTCAGAATACTACTGAAAATAATCGTCTGGTGCTGAATAACTGATCAAAAATTGACTGCCGGAGTTTCTGATCATCAAGTCATTTAATGAGCAAAATAAATGCTCAAAAAGACTTGGAAAGCTATCTGCTTAGCCTTGAACACTGTTAAAAATCATACCGGAACTGATGACGCCTTGAGCTGCTAGAGAATACCTTGATCCCATGCCCAAAAGAAATATACAAAATGCAAAAATAACAATGCAAATGAAATGAAGCATAAGCCAAAAGGGTTAGAAACACTAGGGCAAATTTTGAGGTGTTATAGCTGCCCCTATTCAAACTTCTTGGATCCAAGGGTATGAAAGCAAAGGCTTTCAGACAATCGCGATACATGGAGATTGAATACCAAAATAACCTGAAAATTTGCAGCCTGTGGGGGTAGTAAATAGAATGAATATGAGAACGGCCGAAGGCGGACTCGGGATAAAAAATCGATAGAAGGCGGACCCACTGGGGATATAAGAACGAACGAGTATGACCAAAAGCGGACTCGAAAAGGATAAACGAGTACGACCGAAAGCGGACCCACTGGGGATATAAGAACGAACGAGTACGACCAAAAGCGGACTCGAAAAGGATAAACGAGTACGACCGAAAGCGGACTCGAAAAGAAAGACCGGCCGAAGACGAAATTTCAACAACAAACGAGTACGACCGAAAGCGGACTCGAAAAGAAAGACCGGCCGAAGACGAAATTTGAACAACAAACGAGTACGACCGAAAGCGGACTCGAAAAGAAAGACCGGCCGAAGACGGAATTTCAACAACAAACGAGTACGACCGAAAGCGGACTCGAAAAGAAAGATCGGTCGAAGACGGAATTTCAACAACAAACGAGTATGACCGAAAGCGGACTCTAAAAGAAAGACCGGCTGAAGACGGAATTTCAACAACAAACGAGTACGACCGAAAGCGGACTCGAAAAGAAAGACCGGCCGAAGACGGAATTTCAACAACAAACGAGTACGACCGAAAGCGGACTCGAAAAGAAAGACCGGCCAAAGACGGAATTTCAACAACAAACAAGTACGACCGAAAGCGGACTCAAAAAGAAAGACCGGCCGAAGTCGGAATTTCAACAACAAACGAGTACGATCGAAAGCGGACTCGAAAAGAAATACCGGCCGAAGACGGAATTTCAACAGCAAACGAGTACGACCCAAAGCGGACTCGAAAAGAAAGACCGGCCGAAGATGGACTTTCCAACCCAAGATAAGTAGAATCAACGGATCTACAAAGATGACTCCGCTGGGGAAGAGAGAAATCTAAACAGACAACTCTGCAGGGGAGTGTAGGAAGGACCAACAAGAAGGACGAATCCACTGGTTGTGGTGTGATGTTAAAGAACATCCTCTGAATCATGTTACTTTCTGCTGGGGAAAGAAATCGGTAAAGGATATCAAACCTGGCTTATGCTTCGAATGCATATGTTTGAATTTTTCTATGGCGTAATGCTCCATACAAAATGGAAATGCTACACGTTTGGGAGGATGCCATGCAAAATGCTTATGCAATGCAAAAGAAGCGTCCCAGCAAAATAAATGTTGAAGACGAAGGCTGCTCCACCGGGGATGACAAACTAAATTGTCCTCTGAAATAAGAGACCCTGCTGAGAAAGACTTCACTCTGCTGAGGAAAATCTTGATTACACACTCTGCTGGAGATGAAAACTCCAAGAGACTACCCACTCTGTTGGGGATAGATAAAAACGAATACTGAAGATGAAACCCAAAGAAAAATTCTCTCCGCTGGGGATTACCAATGGCTTATACCTGGATTTGAAAGAATACCAATAACAATTGGACTTAAGACCTGCTGGGGATATCGACCGCTGTTGAACAAACCACTGAAAAAGATCACCACCAAACTATGCTTGGGGAGACAAGTCAATAATTCTGAACCTGCTCGGGGATATTACCGAACTCAACCTGCTGCTGGGAGATGCTCTTACCTTTACCCTGCTGGGGAATATCAGCCAAAACCAGCACGTCTGCTTAGGGAACAGTAGATCATAACATCAACTCTACTAGAGGATAACATCAAGCTTACTCATCTGAGGGGATTAACTCATATCGTTGCTGGTGAGAAAAACATTTCTTGACTAGCTGAGTGCTCAGACCCTGTGGGGAGAATACGATCTTTGTCTAAAGAAAATATTTCACAAGTCTCCTGCTGGGAGATGCGTCAGCATCAACTTCTGACTGCTTGCTGAGAGAGTAATCGATCACAACTCTAGCTGGGGAATTAATCTTCTGTATTCTGTTGAGGAAGATAATACTCGACACTCTGGCTGGGAAAACAACAACCTGCTGAGGAGGATGAACTTTTCAATGTCGAGAAGAGTAGCTCTACTGGGGAAGGACAAACCTGTTACCCTGCAAACAGAATCAACAGAAAGTTCTATATGCAAAAAGGTTACTTCTATTAACATCACAACGACCATTACCTAAGCAATTTCCACTGCTTTCTGATATACTTCGCAAAGTTTAACATTTCCGCATGCAATGTTTTATCAAAACATCGGACGTTTTCATAAACAAAACAGTAAAAGTAAAAAACACAAATGGAAGCTTTTGAGAGAAATGAAAATTTTATTGAATGAATTGGCCTATAAATAGGCATTTACATTCGGAAGCAATTCCTGAAAAGAGGTAATTGCACAAAAATAAAAGAAAATACACATGTTGGCAATGTGGGGAATAGATATCCACCATGATTCAATTCAGCTATGACCGAATATGCCTTGCTTATCCGCAGATGCTTTGGCCTTCGAAAAGACTGACTGGACTAATTCCTTCAAAATTTCCATGTATCAAAGAATGCTCACAGATCGAACGTAGATCATAGCCTTTTTCTTTTAAATCCCTAACTTTTGCCTAGATCGCCCTTTTCGGGTTTTCAATCCACCGGGATACCCCTTTTTGCCAAAGTTGCCTTTTCAGGTTTTCAACCTTGCGGGTTTATTCTTTTTTCTTTTTTTTATCCCTAAGTTTTTTCCCGAACCTTTTTCTTTTTATGGTTCGCCGGGATGCCCCTTTTTTGCCTGGACTTTCTTTTTGTGTCCAGTGGATCTCTTTTATGCAAAGTATTTTTTGACTACGTCTGCGTTCACAGGGGACGTAAAATCCTTGCCATCCATAGTTGAGAGTAATAAGTCTCTGCCAGAGAAGACCTGTCTTACTACATATGGCCCTTCGTAGTTTGGAGTCCATTTGCCCCTATGATCTGTCTGAGGAGGAAGGATCCTTTTCAAAACCAGTTCACCAGCCTGAAAACATCGAGGATGCACTTTCTGATCAATGGCTTTCTACATCCTACTCTGATACAACCGACCATGTGCAATGGCTGCCAATCTTTTCTCTTCAATAAGGTTCAGCTGATTCAGACTGGAACGCACCCACTCAGCTTCATCAAGCTTCACGTTTTCCAGAATTCTTAAAGAAGGAATCTCAACCTCTAATGGTAGAACTGCTTCCATACCATATACCAGTGAGAAATGAGTTGCCCCATTCGATGTGCGTACCGAAGTATGATAGCCGTGTAAAGCATAAGGCAACATCTCATGCCAGTCTTTATACGTCACTACCATTTTCTGCACAATCTTCTTGATGTTCTTATTTGCTGCTTCAACAGCCTCATTCATCTTCGGACGGTAGGGAGAAGAGTTGTGATGTTCAATCTTAAAGCTCTGACATAGCTTCTTCATCATCTTGTTATTCAAATTTGAACCATTATCAGTAATGATCCTCTCCGGGACTCCATACCGGCAGATGATGTCCTTCTGTATAAATCTGGCTACCCCTTGTCTGGTGACGTTGGCAAATGAGGCTGCTTCCACCTATTTTGTGAAATAATCGATGGTAACCAAAATGAAACGATGCCCATTAGAGGCAGTGGGCCCAGTCTTCCCGATCATATCAATGCCCCACATAGCAAAGGGCCAAGGTGATGACAACACATTCAGAGGAGTAGGCGGTACGTGCACCTTATCGGCATAAATCTGGAATTTATGACATTTCTGGGCGTATTTAAAATAATCAGACTCCATAGTCATCTAGTAATACCCCGCTCTCAACAACTTTCTAGCCATAGCATGCCCATTGGCATGGGTACCGAAAGAACCCTCATGAACTTCCTCCATTAACAGATTTGCCTCGTGTTCATCAACACAACATAGCAAGACCATATCAAAATTCCTCTTGTATAACACACCATCTCTATTCAAAAAGAAATTTCCTGCCAACCTCCTCAGAGTCTTCTTATCTTTGGTGGATGCACCCACTGGATACTCTTGACTCTTCAGAAAAACCTTAACATCATGATACCAAGGTTTGCCGTCTGACACATCTTCAATTGCAAACACAAAAGCTGGTCTATCCAAACGCATGATTCTGATCGAAGGAGTTTCATTCCAACGATTCACCTGATACATCGAAGACAACGTTGCCAACGCATCGGCCATCTGATTCTCCAACCGGGGTATATGATGGAAGTCAATTCTGTCAAAGAAAGGTAACAACCTTCTGGCATAGTTGTTATAAGGCACCAAGTTCACTTGACGAGTTTCCCATTCACCTGTGATCTGATTAACTACCAACGCAGAATCACCATAAACATCGAGATTCTTGATTCTCAAATCAATTGCTATTTCTAACCCCATTATGCTTGCTTCATACTCCGCCTCATTGTTGGTGCATATGAACGTTAATCGGGCAGTGAAGGGTATATGAGAACCCTGTAGAGTCGTAATGATTGCCCCAATTCCGTTACCATATGAATTAACAGCCCCATCGAAGACCAGCTTCCACTGGGATCCAATTTCTGGACCTTCATCAGGTAGAGGCTCTTCACAATCCTTCATCTTCAGATACATAATGTGCTCATCAGGAAATTCCAACTTCATCGGTTGATAATCCTCAATTGGTTGTTCAGTGAGATATTCTGACAAAACACTTCCCTTAATGGCCTTTTGGGAAACATATTGAATATCGTATTCTGTCAGAACCATCTTCCAACGGACTATCCTTCCAGAAAGCGCCTGCTTTTCAACACATACTTGATCGGATCCATCTTCGAAATCAAGAGGGTTGTGTGGTTTAACATATACTGCCTTAAATGTTTAGCTGCCCAAGCGAGTGCACAACATGTTTTCTCCAGCATTAAGTACCTCGACTCACAATCAGTAAACTTTTTACTCAGGTAGTAGATGGCATGCTCTTTTCTACCTGACTCGTCGTGTTGACCGAGCACATGCCCCATTGAATTCTCAAGAACCGTAAGATACATAATAAAAGGCTTTCCTGGTACTGGCGGCATAAGGACCGGATGTTCCTGCAAATATTCTTTTATTCTTTCAAACGCTTTTTGACAATTCTCATTCCACCTGACCTCTTGATCTTTTCTTAGCAACTTGAATATCGGTTCACACGTGGCTGTAAGATGAGATATGAATCTAGCAATGTAGTTCAACCTCTCTAAGAAACCACGAACCTCTTTTTCTGTTCTTGGCTCAGGCATTTCTTGAATGGCTTTTACTTTAGCAGGGTCAACCTCGATACCTTTTTTGCTGATAATAAAACCCAGTAACTTTCCAGATCTCACCCCGAAGGTGCACTTGTTCCAATTCAACCTCAGTCTGAACTTTCTCAACCTTTCAAACAGTTTCTGGATATTCACCAGATGCTCTTCCTCTGTTTGTGACTTCGCAATCATATCATCAACATAGACCTCGATCTCTTTGTGAATCATATCATGAAAGAGAGTCACCATCGCCCGCTGATAGGTTGCCCCAGTATTTTTCAAACTAAATGGCATCACTTTGTAACAGAATGTTCCCCACGGTGTTATGAACATTGTTTTCTCCATGTCCTCTGGGGCCATCCTGATTTGGTTATACCCAGAGAAGCCATCCATGAAGGAAAACACAGAATATTGAGCAGTGTTGTCCACTAACACGTCAATCTGAGGAAGCGGGAAGTCGTCTTTTGGGTTTGCTCTATTCAGATCTCTGTAATCAATGCACATCCTGACCTTTCCGTCTTTCTTAGGTACAGGTACAATATTAGCAACCCTTGGAGGATAATTCGTTACAGCAAGAAACCCAGCATCTAACTGTTTTTGAACCTCTTCTTTAATCTTGACAGACATTTCCGGTTTCGTCCTTCTCAGCTTCTGCTTAACTGGAGCACATCCTTCTTTGAGCGGCAGCCGATGTACCACGATGTCAGTGTCGAGCCCAGGCATGTCTTGGTAAAACCAGGCAAAGATATCCACATGCTCTCGGAGCATTTCAATCAATCTTTTTTTTACAGTATCTTCCAAAGTTGCCCCAATCCGTACCTCTTTCTTTGCGTCCTCGGTTCCCAAGTTAGCAACCTCGATTTCCTCCTGATGAGGCAGAATGAACTTTTCCTCCTGTTTTAACAGCCTGGCTAATTCCTCTGGTAAGGCACAATATTCATCAGTCCCCTCTTCGGCCTGATATATGGAATTATCAAAGTCATATCGAGCCATAGCTGAATCATAATGGGTGGAATCTAAACAAGAAAACCTACATGATTGATGATTTATGTTTATTATGGATGCATCAAACAAAAACACATTATCATTTTGCTGTGGTTTTAATGCAAAAATAAAAAACAGAAAAACAGGGATCAAAACATTTGAAAACGTCCTTTATTAATGATAAAGAAAAGCATACAAAAACATTCAAGCACTACAAACAAGAATCGCTACGTCTTGGGCAGAATGTAGGATTAACATAGATGACAAACAGAATCAATTACTCTGGTCCGGTCACTTGAATGGTTTTCTCTAACGACCAGTTATGAAGACTTTGACCCGAAACACAGGGGCGGATCCAACTATCCATATCACAATCACTATCCCCATCCTCCTCAATAGCATTGATTCTATCAAAGAATACACCGATACTGGTGAAACGAACTGGACCATAGAACTTGGGAGGCTCTTCAGGACGCCTGGGTGGCTTATAACCCAGTCCATGAGTATTCCGCTTTTCCTGGACATCAATAATTTGACCCCACTTTTGTGAACCGCGGGCTTCAACCACGGCCCGAGCATCCTTGAAGGAAGACATAGAAATCTCTGGCTGATCTACCACTGTAGACTATTCTACCACTTCAGGTTGGCTGACTTCCCTGAGAGATTCCTCAAGGATCTTTACTGCTTCAAAAGCCTGACATAGAGTTTCATGTATTTCGCCATCTACCTCCACATACTTGAAAGTAGATAGCTGGCTTATCATGATATCCTCTTCTCCAAAAACCGTCACCACATGTCCGTCTACCATATACTTCAACTTCTGATGTAATGTAGACGTCACAGCCCCAGCACTGTGAATCCATGGACGGCCCAGCAGGCAGCTGTAAGCAGGCTGGATTTCCATGATATAGAAGGTAGCATCGAAAACCTCTGGCCCAACCTTAATTGGTAGCACAATATCTACGAAAATGGATTTTTTAGAGCCATCGAATGCACGCACCACCAAGTCACTAGGTGTACAAATCAACCCTCGGGTGTCCAGCTTCATCAAGGTTTTCTTAGGCAGAACATTCAAAGAGGAACCAGTATCCACAAGCACATGAGACATCAACGACCCACGGCACTCAACCGTAATATGCAAGGCATTATTATGGTTTCTCCCAACTGGAGTCAAGTCAACATCAGTAAAACCCAAACCATTACCTGCATTAACATGGGCCACTACCCCCTCCAACTGATTAACTGAGATCTCCTGGGGTACGTAAGCAGCATTCAGTACTTTCAGCAGTGCGTTCTGGTGAGCCTCCGAGCACAACAACAAGGATAAATAGAAATCTTAGACGGAGTATGATGCAATTGATCAACAATTTTATAATCACTCTTCCGAGTCAGTCTCATAAACTCTTCTACATTCTCTGAAAAATAAGTACCAATCGGCCCTACCGTGGAGTCATTCACTACTGGCGCTTGCACATAATTATCTACAACCTACTTTCCTTTGTTTTGTCTGGAACTACCAGCTTGATCATCAGAAGGGATAAAGACTCTACCACTTCTCGTGATAGCCCCTGCTTCCTCATTATTCTCACCACAAGAGTTCACCACAGAAGTTCCCACCAGTTCTTGCTTCTGTCCATTAACAAACACTTCGGATCCATAATTCCAAGGAATGGCCTTGGTACTCTCATATGGCACGGGTCCGAGAGCTGTAGTAATAACTGGTGCTGGTCTTACCGTCCCTGAAATAGTGATTGTTTTGAAACGGATAGTAATGGTAGCAACCTCATTTTTTCTGCTAACAATTTCTTTCTGTTGGTCCCACCGGTCAAACTGCAATCGACCTTCATCTATCAACTTTTGAATTCCTGACTTCAACAAACCACAACCACTCATTTGCGACATACAATCTGAACAATTCTCATCACATCCGGGGGACACCCCACCCTTCAATAACCTCTCCTTTACCACCATCAAAGGAGTCTTTAATTCATTAACATCCATAACCAAATTCAAAGATTCATTCTCCTCTAACACAGCATTAACCCTCGGCCCACCGTGGTTCGGCATTGGGTTTTGAATGACATTCGGCACGTCATTTGAAATGTTTATGGCCTTTGAATCCACCAAGTCTTGGACTTTATGTTTAAAAGCTTTACAGTCCTCAATATAGTGTCCGGGTGCCCCATAATGAAAATCACAGTGGGCATTAGGATTATAACCCGGAGGTGGATTACCGGTGGGAGGAGCTAGAGCCCTTTTCTGGATTAACTGCAACTATAGCAAATGCTTAAACAACTGTGAATATGGAAACGGCGGAGTATCGAAATATCGGTTCTGTTTAGGCGTAAATTGTTGCTGGCGCGGGGCATGATTTTGTCGCTGCTGAGGTGGAAGCGCTGCAGGGATTGTCACTGAAGCTACCTACTGGTTATAACTCTGATGCTTCTTTCCTTTACCTTGGTAAGATAACACAGAATTTGTTTCCTCCTTCTTCTTATAATTCACATAGGGCTTCATCCCTTGACCCGAAGATGACCCATCATTACCTGGTACTTTCCCAGCTTTGATTCCACTTTCTAACATCTCCCCAACCATGATCAAATCAGCAAACTTGGCTGACATGCAAGGTAATAGTTTCTCATAATAATGTCCCGACAAAGTATCCATAAATAGGTTCAACATCTCCTTCTCCCGACAAAATTAATTAATATTAAATAAAATAATTTAATAAAATTAATTAAATAAGAATTGAGGACTTATTAAATAAAAGTGTTTTTTAGAACTTTTTTAGAATTAAAACCAAATTAATAATTAATTAAATTAAAATTCAATATTTAATAAAATTAATCATAAATAGATTAATTAATATTAAATAAAAAAATTTAATAAAATTAACTAACCTGTTTTAATAATATTGTTTTTCCAAAAGTTTGTTTCTAAATGGAAATAAAATAAAACATATTTTAATAATTAAAAAAAAAACAAATAAAAAACTTAACAATGGGCCAGAAATTAGTGAAGCAAAAAGGGGTGCGAATTAAAAAAAAAAGCTCTCAGGCCCAACACTCAGAAGCCCACACTGGTGAGGGTCTACCAAGGGCCTTAGTCAACACTGGTTGACTGCCTGAGAAATCTGGATCGTTTGATCAATCAGAGTCATCAAAAACCTAGATCTAAGGGTCTGAGACGTAGAGAGCACGGTGGGGCTACAACAAGTGGGCGCGTGGGATTAAGGAGTGCACAGGGACCGGTGACACTTGTCACCGGTGGGAGGCTCCACCATGGCAGCTCATCACAATCAACTAAAACAAAGGGAACGGTGGAATGGAGTCATTTTGCACTCCGCCTTCTCTCTCTTCGCTCTTTCTCTCTCAATGCTTCTCTCTCTCACACTTCCTCTCGCCGGAACCCTAGCACCACCGGAGAAGAAGGTGGCCGACGGCGGCGCCGCCCCACTTCTCCGGCCGAACACCACCCAAAGACCTTAAACCCACCAAAAAAACCTTCTAAATCCAAATCTGAACTTGGATTTCCCTAAAACCTCCCCAAAAAAACCAAATCGGAACCACCCCCAATCTAAACCCTAACTTCTAAACCTAAAAAAAATCAAGCAAAATAACAAGGAAATGCAAGTAATCAAGTTATGGGACAGCAATCAACACGATTTTCAGCAAGGGAGGCTACCTCTTGAAGATTCTTTCGGAAGAGCTTTTAGGACATGTTCAGGTATTTGCTTCCGATCTCTTCTCCTTCTGTGTATCTCCCTTTCCCGTTTGATGTCGTTTCAGATGTTGCTTGCCATATTTTTTTTGAAAGCGTGAGGTTGAGCTCACCTATATCAGAGTTTCAGTGTGAAACTCTGATTAGGTTTTTTAGGAAGAATGAGCTTTAGTGAGGTGTATTGAGTGGTACTCTGCAGAGTAATTTTTAGGGTTTTTCTTCCGCCTTCCGTGTGTTCTTGGGTGTCCCCCTTTTGTGAATGAATAGTGCAACTTATATAGGGTGAAATTGGTACGTGTAAACTTTTGCACTTGTGTGAATTCTTCTAGATGGAATGATGAAGTGTCAATTCTGAGAATCAAGCCGTTAAGCCTTTGTGTGTGCAGTCCCCTGATTATGTGGGATCCCATGTGCTGCGTGAAAATATCCTTTCTGCTGTGAAATCTTAATCTTTGTCTTTTCTGCCTTCTACAAAACTGACTACTATGTGGCCCCCATATGATTGAATTATTTGCTATGAAATCTTTGTTATTTGCAGCACATTGCTATTTGCTTTGCACTTGTGACTTTCTTGTTTATGAATTTAAATGAACTAATTTGAGTATCATGTACCAAGTGCTGAGATTTTGGCTCACATTTGGTGAAATTGAAATGTTATTGAATTGATGCAGTGTTGAATTTGTGAGGAGTGAGTTGAACGAATTCTAAATTTTTTGTGATAGTAAATTCTGAAATTGTAAATCATGAGGATTGTTGATGGATTTGTTACGATTGGTAACTTACTTATGAAAAGACTTGGTGTTATGAACTTGCATTTATTCATATTGTTGAATTGAACTCCCTACTGCTGGTTTTGATTTTCACTACTCAATCTTTGACCTTAACTGAAATATGACTTTTATTCCTTTTTTTTTTTTGCTTGCTTGCATTGTACTAATTCTTTATTTCAATTTCTTTTCATGTACCTTGGCTTGAAGACTTGAAATGGAGTTGGCATGAGAGACTTGCATGGTATGAAAATGGAGACATTCTTGGAGTAGCATGAATAGTTTGGAGTAGCAATGAAGATTTGATGATGGCAGCTTGTATGGCATAAGCACGGATGAAGAAAACTGGCTGAAAGCTTCTTGGATTGATGAAGACTCGAAAGAGTCTTACATTGGTAATACTTTCATAATACTGCTTGTGCAAATGACTTTTTTGTAACTTGGTTCATGAGAGCTCTCCACTAATTTATTTGGATCTTTTGACTTGCTTGTTTTTGGTATTATGGTATAATCATGAAAAATGGTCCCCCTTGAACCGTGTTAATGTTGGTATATGTTTATCAGTTATGAATTTTGAACCTTGTTGATTTTCTATTACTCACACACTTTTGCTGCCTGTGCATAATTTATTGAACTTTGCTCACTTCATCTTTTTCTCTTTTCAATCCTATTATTCTGTCATGTCTTGATTGGTGTTGGTAGTGAAGTATGGCTGCTAGAGTACACATCACTGAGCGTAATTTTGCCTTGTAGGTTTTATAAAAAGTGTGGCTGGCTAAACATGAATTTTCAAGAAAGTTTGGCAGGTATTGTATTAATTGTTGTATTTCGCTGCTGCTTGGACCATGGCTTGGTGTTAGTAATTTGACAAGTTTGTGGAAAAAACTGGTGGATTAGCATGAAGAATAGAACTCGGTACGGCGAATAGATCAATGGCTGCTCTTAGGTCTTGCGTTTGACTCAAACATGGTGCTCAATCTTTTAAGCTTAGAGTCCAAGAAGTTTGTAGGATTTGTAGTTTTGGATTTTCTTGTAATTTCAAATGTGCTCTTATTCCATTGAAACTCACTTGTGGGATTAATGTTGATGTTCAGACTTTGTAACTTTATTCTTTTGTGAATCTCGCCTTAATCCTGTGATCACAAATTATGTGATGATTTGAAATACAACAGATTCTTTTGTGAATGAACTTTATGTTCACACTAGTTAAGATGAGATGCTTTAAAATGGCCTGTAAATTGTGATTTGAATTTTTAGCCTGCTGATATTGTTGCAATTGTGCATATCATAGCTTTAGCTTGCTATCTTCCACGTCTTGTTACATTTTAAATGTCCAAAACTTGGCTCAAAGGCACCCCAATACCAAGCATAACTCTTATTTGGACACGGCTTGGCCATGGCTTGATACTTGGCTATGTCTTGAAAACAATGGCTCAAGTCTTGCAAATTTGAATTTCATGACCTAACTTGAAATAAATTGACCGTATTTTAAATCAACTCTAATTATGGTTGGGAACCAACTTGACATAAATCAAGATAAATCTTGAAATAATTCTTCTAAACGTGGCTTGAAAATGGACTCCAACCACTTCTTTGTGATGCAAAATAGAACCTATCTCATGTCTTGATTAAACACAAAGCTTTACCAGTCTTGAAACAACATTTGAAGTTATTCTTGAAATGTACTTTGGCCATGACTTGGTTGAAATAACACCTTCCACAATTAATTCAAGCCCTTGAATTAAGACCATTGACTCTGTCATTACACCTGACTTGGAATAATTCTTGACTTGAACCAATGCTTAGCACGCTTGTCTTGACTTTCCTTAAATCAATTCCTTGAACTTGACATTCTTGAATCGCTTATCATTTGATTTAGAGCCACACCATTGTCATTAGCCTCCCTGCAAAATCCTAAACGTACAGAGAAAGAAACAAGCAAACTACAACATATACCTTTTTTTATTTTTTTTAATAATGGTTAGTGGATGGAAATACAGATAAAAATTATATACAGGTAGGAAAATTTTGGGGTATGACAGATGCCCCTATCTAATTGTCTTGAACCTGAGAAAAAGAACTGCTGCACGGCGTTCATTTTTAGGCTAGAAGCCAATTAGATATAAGAAGACCCCAAAATTTGTCCGACATAAGGTAAAGTGATATAGAGTGAGAGTTGACAGAATGAAGTAACAGGATTCAAACTGAACAAAATAACTTGAGGTCTTTGGGTGGTCGAAGCAGTCCCTTATCCATATAAGGTTCTTCGATGATACTAAAGTAGTATCTCTGAAGGCAGACGATTCTCTGGGTCGTCGAAGCAATCCCTTATCCATTAAGGTTCTTCGATGATACCAAAGCAGTATCTCTGAAGGCAGACGATTCTCTGGGTTGTCGAAGCAATCCCTTATCCATTAAGGTTCTTCGATGATACCAAAGCAGTATCTCTGAAGGCAGACGATTCTCTGGGTCGTTGAAGCAGTCCCTTATCCATTAAGGTTCTTCGATGATACCAAAGCAGTATCTCTGTGGTAAATTTGCTGAGAAATAGTTGAGTAAGATTCCTGTTGGAGGAGGTGCGCTGGCTTTGCCTGGGAAAACTCACAAGAAACTTTCTAGGATATCCTCTGCTTGGGGAGTACGAAAAGCAACAGCTGCTGGGGATTGTCAATATCAACTGCATGGCTGAAGAATGACTTGTTGGGGAATAGAATTCCTTGAGTATGTGCGGAGTATCCACTTCTCTTTTGAAGAAATACTGCTGACTTTGAAGGAGGACTGGCCAAGATGCTTGCGAATTGATCCTGGATCCTGTTATGCTATGCTGGGGATGGAAATGACATGCATTGCAAAACGCACTGAAACACATACTAAGATGCAACTGCTAGGGAATCTAATGCACGAATGAATGCACAAGATATGATAGTGCTTGACATGATTATGATACTATGCTAGCATCTTATGCACATGACAATGTAAATGATCGGGTGCGCTGGGGATACGTTTCCTTGTCGTGGGTATCACCAGGGATTAGATTTGGTAGTTGCCAAATGAAATTGGACTTTGGCAGTTTTCCAAATGAAATTGGACTTTGGAATGATTTTCCAGACTAGAACTGGATTGGATGATAGATTACCAGACGAGAACTGGTGTTTAAACTTTTGTTTGTCAGACGAGAACTGACTTTTGGATAGTCTACCAGACGAGAACTGGTGAGAAAAGGGTATTCGCTAGACGAGAACTGGGCCTTAAAAGATTTGCCAGACGAGAATTGGGCCTTAAAAAGATTTACCAGACGAGAACTGGGCCTTTTAATGGATTGCCAGACGAGAACTGGACCTTACAGTGATTTGCCAGACGAGAACTGGACCTTAAATGATTTGCCAGGCGGGAACTGGACCTTGAAATGTTTGCCAGGCGGGAACTGGACTTTGAAAAGATGGAGATGCCAACGAGTGTGGTCTTTTGGGTACTTGCCAATAAAGGATTGGACTTTTGGATTGCCAAGCTAAGTTGGACTTTGGATTGCCAAACTAAGTTGGACTTTTGGATTGCCAAGCTAAGTTGGACTTTGGATTGCCAAATGAAATTGGAATTTAAGTTGCCAAGCTAAGTTAGACTTTAGATTGCCAACCTAAGTTGGACTTTGGATTGCCAAATGAAATTGGACTTTAAGTTGACAAGCTAAGTTGGACTTTGGATTGCCAACCTAAGTTGGACTTTTGTGTCAAGTCTTGCGGTATCAGGCTTGGAGATGTCAAAACTTGTTGGAAGGTTAGGCTCGAGGAATGATGCACATGTCTATGCAATGAGCGAAGCGACATGATTAATGCATATGAGTGATATATGAAAGTTTCCAAAGATGCCCCAGTAGAGGATAATGGATGAATGGGTTCCTTTACAGCAAGGTTTCTGGTTAGAAAGAAGGTAAAAGGTTGTTTTTGTGGGGTGATAGCATGATTCCCCGACACTCATTTTGAACTCAAAGGTCACTTGACGGTGTTCGCTCGAGCAGATTGAAAGCAACGGAGAGATTTGCCCCTGTGTGGTTCATCCTGCCCCAGTCTGGGTCTATAAAGAATTTCTCCTTGACAAGAAATTGGAAACAACTGTACCATGAGATGAACTCGAGATGGCTTGCCCCAGAATTCGAAGTTATGAAAGGATTTGTCCTTGAAAGGAAAATTCAGAAGCAGATGTACCATGAGATGAACTCGATATGGCTTGCCCCAGAATTCCAAGTCGTTAAAGGATTTGTCCTTGAAATAAATGCTCTTGGAGTACTTGGCTTCGAAGTACCCTTGAGGTAGCTTGCCCCAGAATGAGCGTTGGAGCGACTTAACTTGTGTTGATTGAACATTGGAGCGGTTTTCCTTTAATCAAAAGAACCTCTGGGTGACCTGCCCCTGGTTAGTAGAGTCTTGAGATGATTCACCTTAATCAACCTGTTCTTGAATGATTTGCCCCATAATCAACTAATGCTTCGGGGACTTGCTTTAAACTGACTGACTCCATAATCATGGGATGTCAATGCCCATGCTCCATAGGGTTATGAGGTGTTGTCAACTCCAGCCAACATTGTTGAATGACCCAAACCCCTTTGATTGCTCCTTGTTGGAATTTCCTTGATGTCAAACACTGCCTTGCAGTCAAATTTGTTCGTTCACCAATGGTAATTTTAATGCGATGTTCATGCAAGTTTTGAAAAATCAATCATTATTGGAATGGTACAATAGTGTGTGACGAAGGGGCCATTAGTCCAAACGTGGTGCTGATTTAGCTGGTGTGAAAGATATAGCAAGAATAGGACACCAATTCAGAAGATTAGCAAATCTTTAGGAGTCAGTTTACGCAACCTTGCTGTAATATGCTTTCAGAATAAACCCCGCCTCAATTAGGTCTTCTGAGGGTTATAACGTGGTCTGGTTCACGGTTTATAGAAACAAAAGATATAAGGCTCAAAATTTGCTTTGTACCCACCCCTTCTTCGTGATGATCTCCAGTCCTGCGTTCAGTTAAACCTGCACATGCTTGTATTCCAAAAGGGTTGACGGTTCAAGGTATGCTTGAAATGACAGTCACCTTTATTTGTTTTTGATGAATGTTAGTGACCTCTTGATTTTGATAAGGTGGCCACTGAGTCTTATTTTGTTTTTGTTGAGGATTCGAGGACTTTTTTTGTTTTTTTGATCCCTATCTTTTGCATGGACTGATTTTGCTTTTCGAGTCCATCAGGGTTGCCTTGATTTTTGCCTAAGTCTCCTTTGAGGTGCTCGACTTAGCAGGCTTTTGTTTTTTTTTTGTCAGAGGATTGTGACCGCCAAGTCATGGGTAATTGATGAACAACCATCACGTTTTTGGATTTTACTTTTGTGAATTGGGTGCGTAACCAGGTTAACTGAACACTACCCTGCCCCAGGTTAAGTGTAGGGGTTTGAATATCCGAAGGAAACTTCTACTTCTAGGCTCGAAGTGGTTAACTAGGGACTAACTCCTTATCTCTCCAGTGTTTGGGGATTTGAAACAATGCCTGTACATCCTTGACAGGATTCCATCCGAAAGCATACCATCAGCAATTATAGGTATTTCATTTTCGTCATCCTCCCTCCAATCTTTGCTAAACAAAAGTTTGATAAAGTGAGTGGACAAGAAGTATATGGAAGAATTTTGTTGTTTTATTTTTATATATATAAGTAAAGCAAAATGAACGAATGCGACATGATTAATTCAGAAAATGCATGATCACATCATTAATATTACCATTCAAAACATCAATATTCAAAAACAAGTAGCATTTAACATAACGAAATTACAAATGCAAATGATAAATGTCCAATGGTTGCCAGTATCTGAGGAAGTCTTCCTGTCTGAACCACTAGCTGCCTCTTGAAGTCTTGGAACTTATTTGGGCCAGAAGCTAACGTGCACAATCAAGTCTCCTTCTTGGAAGGATATGTACTTCTTGTCAATCAACTATTGCACCTTGCCTTGAAAAGCTTTGCAATCTTCAGTCGAATGCCCCATTGATCCAGCATGATATCCACAATGCGCATTGGGGTCATACCTAGGCGGGTATGGTTTTGGCAAAGGCTTGATAGCTTTGGGCTCTACCAGTGAGCTTCTGACCAAATGCGGCAAAAGTTGACTGTACGACATAGGAACTGGGTGAAGAGGAGCAGTCCTTCTTTCCAAGTTGTTTCGAGGCCCATGCCGATTCTGACGATGATTCTGATATCCTTGAGCTCGTTGATTTGCACGAGGAGAAATCATGGGTTTCTGGTATGACACCCTAGGCTTGACAGGTCGCCCATAAGGATGATATGGCGCTGACAATGATAACTGCCGAGAAGCTGAAGGGCCATAAAGTTTTGCTGGTGTACCCTGAGAATACTCAACATTTGCTATGACTGCATCAATTCCATTATCCTCTTCCTCTTGGGGATTGCTGAAGGATTCAGTCTCGCCAGCTTGATTGCTCGAGACGTCTTGGACTTGTTTAGCTTTGAGGTAACTCTCGATGCGTTCTCCTACTATTATAAGGTCAGAGAAGCTTGAGAATGAACCGCCAGCCATCCTTTCAAGATAGGTGGCATACAAACTGTCCAAGAACACGTCAATCAATTCTTTGTCCAAGAGTGGTGGTTGTACCCTGGCTGCCAACTCTCTCCACCGCTGTGCATAATCCCTAATGGATTCACCGCTCTTCTGAGATAGGCTTTGCAGCTGCGTGCGACTAGGAGCCATGTCCAAATTGTACTCATATTGTTTTAGGAAAGCATTGGATAAGTCTTTCCATGATTGGATATAGCTTCTTTCTAAATCCATGTACCAATTCAAAGATGCACCACTTAAACTGTCTTGAAAACAGTAAATCATCAACTTGTCGTCGCGGACATGAGAAGTCATCTTTTGGCAGAACATCACCAAATGACGCTTTGGGCAACTGAGACAAGCGTACTTCTCGAACTTGGGTACTTCGAACTTCGGAGGAATTACCAAGTCTGGCACTAGGCACATATCAACAGCATCAAGCCCAGAAGTATCGCGCACTTTTATAGCTTGAACTTTCTCTTCAAGGGCACAAAACCTTTTCTCCATGGAATCAGACATCGACATCATCTGAGACTGAGCAGGGATGTTCACTTGTGGAGGATGATCACCAGGTAGACGATCATACAGTGGGTTAGTCGTCACAGTAAAACCTGATGAGGGGGTAAAATCCGCCATCCCAACATGTTGAAAGCTATCCTCTGACATAGCTATTCCAACTTTCAAAGTATCTATCCTCCTTTTATCTCCGCTTGAACTTGCTTCAAATGCTTTGCGGCTACCACAGGTTCAATATGAGCATCGGGAAATCAGCTGGCAGGAAATGGACAGAGGATCGGATGAGTTTTGGTTGGAAGGGTACGCCATGCAAACGAGATGCAAATGCAATGATATGTAAACAAATGCAATGCAGACAGATCCAGGATCAAAACAACATCTGATTCTGAGGAAGGAGTTAGACACGGGATATCTCTGATCACAAAAAAAACCCCATAGGTAAGCTCTAATCAGGTAGGTGCCTAGAGTTACAGATATCTTTCAAAGACATTATGGCCATGACGAAGGAACATCAGACGATAATATCTTTGAAAGTATCTCGTCTAGGTGAGCCCACGAGAAAGACTCCTCGGAGGCGCCCACTACACAACCATCGACACACGGGTTCTAAGCAGGGCTCTCAGAATCCTAGATCGAGGTCGAAAATATTACTGTCAGGAAGTAATACGTTTGAGGGATCTCATCTGATTGTGGCGTTCGCATTAACTCACATAGAATTAACACTACTAACCACCATGGGAAAACGGGTTAATGGTCCTTGGGATCGACGATTCAGGCTCGAAAACATTATCATCGTGACGAAGTAATGTCAAAACAATAACATTTCCAAGGGAATCTACTCCAAGCGAGGTCTTCGCTTTGGCTCACGCGGAAGAAACCACGCAAACCTCCACTACACAACCACCATCCTAATCCTAGGGTTATACTCGGGCTCGGGTATAGAGCCATCTCACAGAGCACCAATGATTAGAGAACCCCCACAGTGTCATATAAGATAATAATAGGATATAATAAAAATAAGCAAGCAAGTAGATAACAAATAATCAGACAAGCAAGCACACAAGCAAGAGAAGATAAATAAACAAGCAGATCTAACACTCACAAATCGAGTCAAGTTAGGCTTGACTCTCTCTAGCATAGGGCAATGCATATTCCCCAGCAGAGTCGCCATCTGTCGTACCTCAAAAAATACGATCCGTGCGATGGACGTGGAAAAAAAACTGTTCGAAATAGAGTCGCCACCGAACTTTATTCATTCCAAGGAAGGAGTATGAAAATATCGATAAAACCTTTGAAAGGGATAAGAAAATGGTCATCGCAACCAAATTCGAGTTCGGGAGTCGGTTACGCAAGAGGGAAGGTATTAGCACCCTCTACGTCCGTTGTACTCAATGGGAACCTCTTGATTCGATTCGTGAGAAATGTTAGCTTGGTTTGTTTGTTATCTTCTAAGGGTTTGCTTCTAAGGGGAAAGGGGGTGGTTTTTTATTAGGCTGCTCGGCAAGGATTGAGAACCCTTGGGCCTACGTATTCCCTCGTGCAATGGGAAAGTCAGAGCATTCGTAGTTCGTGGGACTACGGTTGTTTGGTTTGTGTTTTTTTAAACGAACGAGTGTTTAATTCGCATTCTAACTGCTAAACGTTGGCTTGTCTGCTCGTCGAGGGAGGCTGAAGCACTAGTTCATATGCGCGAAAGAATGGACTAAACAATGTTCTTTTGAGAAAAGTTGTTTGAATTGGATTAAGTGTGTTAAGATTTGATTGAGAAAAAGAGTTGGATTTGGATGTGTTTTAGGGTTTCGGTCGCACGGAGGCGAGGAAAGGATAATTTTGATCGCATTGGATGTTTTAGGGGTGACAATTGTTTAAACCCGAGTAAGAGAACTCGCACCTAAACAATTGAGGAGAAAGACCAAAGACTTGGTCCCCCTCACTTCACCTTTCAAAATGTTTAAGTAAGGTTTAAGTGTATTAGTAACATGATTAGGAAAATGTTGAGTATGGTCGAGTTCGTACGTTTTAGAGGCGTCAATTACCCACACACGAGTAAGCAAACTCGCACCCAAGTAATTGAAGAGAAAGATCAAAGACTTGATCCCCCTCACTTCACCTTTTGATAAAATGTTAGATAAAGGTTTAATGTTTTAAAGTATTAATTGGAAAGGGTTTAAATGTTGTCGAGTTTCGTTTGTTTTAGAGGCGTCAATTGTCCACACACGGGTAAGGAAACTCGCACCCAAACAATTGAAAAGAAAGACCAAAGACTTGGTCCCCCTCTTTTTCACCTTTAAAAAAATGTGTTTGAATAGAGATTAAATGTATTGATGATTGATTAAGAAAAGGAGTTTGAGTGTTATCGGATTATATGTATTTTAAAGGCGTCAATTGCCCACACACGAGTAAGGAAACTCACACCCAAGCAATTGAAGAGAAAGACCAAAGACTTAGTCCCCCTCTTTTTCACCTTTATGAAAATGTTTAAGTATTATTACGTATGTTGGTTTGATTTGAGAAAAGCACTCGACGTTGGATCGAGGTTTTAATTTACGTATGAGGAGGTTAAGAAATGGAAGGAAAGGAAGTTATGGTGTGAAGTGAAGGTTGGAAATACTTGATATATGGATCAAGTAAATGCTTAGGTTTGAATTGATTGAATTTATTTAGAAAATACTTGATGTTGGATCAAGTTTGTTTTACTCTTATAAAAAAGGGTTGATTTTAATCTTATGGAATTAATTAAGCCATGATTAAACATAAACCAATCACATACATGCATACAAATCAAAATAAAATGGGTAATCGTTGCATAAGGCCCAAGAGGAGGCAAAGGGGAGGTCGGTTGCGATCGTGAAAACGATCGACTTATCAGGTATGAAAGTGATTGACACGAAGTCCAAATATTAGTTGAAAAATATTTTGATTTGAATAAACACGCAATGACATAGCATAATATAATCAAGGCATAAAAAATCCACAAGGTAAACATCATGCACCACACATAATAAGCATAAATAAATGGACTCAAGCATGATATGGTTAGTCCCCTAATTCTAGTGTTAGTTTAAGGGAGGAATCCTAAACTAAAATAAATTCTAAGTTTTAGAATTAAAATAAAGTTCAAATAATTAATTAGATTAAATTAAAATATTTAATAAAATTAATTATCAAAATTAATTAATATTAAATAAAATAATTTAATAAAATTAATTAAATAAGATTTGAGGACTTATTAAATAAAAGTGTTTTTTAGAACTTTTTTTGAATAAAAACCAAATTAATAATTAATTAAATTAAAATTCAATATTTAATAAAATTAATCATAAATAGATTAATTAATATTAAATAAAAAATTTTAATAAAATTAACTAACCTGTTTTAATAATATTGTTTTTCCAAAAGTTTATTTCTAAATGGAAATAAAATAAAACATATTTTAATAATTAAAAAAAACCAAATAAAAAACTTAACAATGGGCCAGAAATTAGTGAAGCAAAAAGGGGTGCGAATTAAAAAAAATGCTCTCAGGCCCAACACTCAGAAGCCCACGCTGGTGAGGGTCTACTAAGGGCCTTAGTCAACACTGGTTGACTGCCTGAGAAATCTGGATCGTTTGATCAATCAAAGTCATGAAAAACCTAGATCTAAGGGTCTGAGACGTAGAGAGTACGGTGGGGCTGCAACAAGTGGGCGCGTGAGATTAAGGAGTGCACAGGGACCGGTGACAAGTGTCCCACCATGGCAGCTCATCACAATCAACTAAAACAAAGGGAACGGTGGAATGGAGTCATTTTGCACTCAGCCTTCTCTCTCTTCGCTCTTTCTCTCTCAACGCTTCTCTCTCTCACACACACTTCCTCTCGCCGGAACCCTAGCACCACCGGAGAAGAAGGTGGCCGACGGCGGCGCCGCCCCTCTTCTCCGGCCGAACACCACCCAAAGACCTTAAACCCACCAAAAAAACCTTCTGAATCCAAATCTGAACTTGGATTTCCCTAAACCTTCCCCAAAAAAACCAAATCGGAACCACCCCCAATCTAAACCCTAACTTCAACAACCTAAACAAAATCAAGCAAAATAACAAGGAAATGCAAGTAATCAAGTTATGGGACAGCAATCAACACGATTTTCAGCAAGGGAGGCTACCTCTTGAAGATTCTTTCGGAAGAGCTTTTAGGACGTGTCCAGGTATTTGCTTCCGATCTCTTCTCTTCTGCGTATCTCCCTTTCCCGTTTGATGCCGTTTCAGATGTTGCTTGCCATATTTTTTTTAAAGCGTGAGGTTGAGCTCACCTATATCAGAGTTTCAGTGTGAAACTCTGATTAGGTTTTTTAGGAAGAACGACCTTTAGTGAGGTGTATTGAGTGGTACTCTGCAGAGTAATTTTTAGGGTTTTTCTTCCGCCTTCCGTGTGTTCTTTGGTGTCCCCCTTTTGTGAATGAATAGTGCAACTTATATAGGGTGAATTTGGTACGTGTAAACTTTTGCACTTGTGTGAATTCTGCTAGATGGAATGATGAAGTGTTAATTCTGAGAATCAAGTCGTTAAGCCTTTGTGTGTGCAGTCCCCTGATTGTGTGGGATCCCATATGCTGCGTGAAAATATCCTTTCTGCTGTGAAATCTTAATCTTTGTCTTTTCTGCCTTCTAGAAAACTGCTACTGTGTGGCCCCCATATGATTGAAATATTTGCTATGAAATCTTTGTTATTTGCAGCACACTGCTATTTGCTTTGCACTTGTGACTTTCTTGTTTATGCATTTAAATGAACTAATTTGAGTATCATGTGCCAAGTGCTGGGATTTTGGCTCAAATTTGGTGAAATTGAAATGTTATTGAATTGATGCAGTGTTGAATTTGTGAGGAGTGAGTTGAACGAATTCTAAATTTGTTGTGATAGTAAATTCTAAAATTGTAAATCATGAGGATTGTTGATGGATTTGTTACAGTTGGTAACTTACTTGTGAAAAGACTTGGTGTTATGAACTTGCATTTATTCATATTGTTGAATTGAACTCCCTACTGCTGGTTTTGATTTTCACTACTCAATCTTTGACCTTAACTGAAATATGACTTTTATTCCTTTTTTTTTTTTTTGCTTGCTTGCATTGTACTAATTCTTTATTTCAATTTCTTTTCATGTACCTTGGCTTGAAGACTTGAAATGGAGTTGGCATGAGAGACTTGCATGGTATGAAAATGGAGACATTCTTGGAGTAGCATGAACAGTTTGGAGTAGCAATGAAGATTTGATGATGGCAGCTTGTATGGCATAAGCACGGATGAAGAAAAGTGGCTGAAAGCTTCTTGGATTAATGAAGACTCGAAAGAGTCTTACATTGGTAATACTTTCATAATACTGCTTGTGCAAATGACTTTTTTGTAACTTGTTTCATGAGAGCTCTCCACTAATTTATTTGGATCTTGTGACTTGCTTGTTTTTGGTATTATGGTATAATCACGAAAAATGGTCCCCCTTGAACCGTGTTGCTGTTGGTATATGTTTATCAGTTATGAATTTTGAACCTTGTTGATTTTCTATTACTCACACACTTTTGCTGCCTGTGCATAATTTATTGAACTTTGCTCACTTCATCTTTTTCTCTTTTCAATCCTGTTATTTCTGTCATGTCTTGATTGGTGTTGGTAGTGAAGTATGGCTGCTAGAGTACACATCACTGAGCGTAATTTTGCCTTGTAGGTTTGGCTGGCTAAACATGAATTTTCAGGAAAGTTTTGCAGGTTGTGATTTTCTGGTTGTGTGCATTTCTCTTGGCAGGTATTTTGTTAATTGTTGTATTTCGCTGTTGCTTGGACCATGGCTTGGTGTTAGCAATTTGACAAGTTTGTGGAAAAAACTGGTGGATTAGCATAAAGAATAGAAATCGGTATGGCGAATAGATCAATGGCTGCTCTTAGGTCTTGCGTTTGACTCAAACATGGCGCTCAATCTTTTAAGCTTAGAGTCCAAGAAGTTTGTAGGATTTGTAGTTTTGGATTTTCTTGTAATTTCAAATGTGCTCTTATTCCATTGAAACTCACTTGTGGGATTAATGTTGATGTTCAGACTTTGTAACTTTATTCTTTTGTGAATCTCGCCTTAATCCTGTGATCACGAATTATATGATGATTTGAAATACAACAGATTCTTTTGTGAATGAACTTTATGTTCACACTAGTTAAGATGAGATGCTTTAAAATGGCCTGTAAATTGTAATTTGAATTTTTGGCCTGCTGATATTGTTGCAATTGTGCATATCATAGCTTTAGCTTGCTGTCTTCCACGTCTTGTTACATTTTAAATGTCCAAAACTTGGCTCAAAGGCACCCCAATACCAAGCATAACTCTTATTTGGACACGGCTTGGTCATGGCTTGATACTTGGCTATGTCTTGAAAACAATGGCTCAAGTCTTGCAAATTTGAATTTCATGACCTAACTTGAAATAAATTGACCGTATTTTAAATCAACGCTAATTATGGTTGGGAACCAACTTGACATAAATCAAGATAAATCTTGAAATAATTCTTCTAAACGTGGCTTGAAAATGGACTCCAACCACTTCTTTGTGATGCAAAATAGAACCTATCTCATGTCTTGATTAAACACAAAGCTTTACCAGTCTTGAAACAACATTTGAAGTTATTCTTGAAATGTACCTTGGCCATGACTTGGTTGAAATAACACCTTCCACAATTAATTCACGCCCTTGAATTAAGACCATTGACTCTGTCATTACACCTGACTTGGAATAATTCTTGACTTGAACCAATGCTTAGCACGCCTGTCTTGACTTTCCTTAAATCAATTCCTTGAACTTGACATTCTTGAATCACTTCTCATTTGATTTAGAGCCACACCATTGTCATTAGCCTCCCTGCAAAATCCTAAACGTACAGAGAAAGAAACTAGCAAACTACAACATATACCTTTTTTTTATTTTTTTAATAATGGTTAGTGGATGGAAATACAGATAAAAAGTATATACAGGTAGGACAAATTTGGGGTATGACAAGATCAAATACCAACTTTCGCTTCTTGTCGAATTCTTCGAGTGGTACAGTGAGTCTTTCTTCCACAATCTCTGGATACAAGGGACGCGCCCGATCAAAAGGCAAATAATACTCTTCTACCCTCTTCTTTATCCATTCAACATATGGAGCGAAAGCTTGATTATTGGGTTTACCCATAACGGTTTTACCTCTCTTCTATCTACTGAGCCAAGCTTCAGAAGCTTTCTGTGCAATAGCCACACCATCAGTCATATGAAAATACAAAGATTCTTCCAAATCTTTTTCAACTGGAGGATCTTTCAGGGCATACGCAAACTGCCTGATAGCCAAAGACGGGTTGTAGTTAATACCTCTTTTTCGTCCGATTAAGGGTACATTAGGATACCTTCCACAACTATGCAAAATGTCAATCCCCAATAATCCCTTATCCACCCAAAGAATATCTTTAGCAGCTAGGCCCATCAGACGCTTACTCCAATCTAGAGAAGTCTTCGCATCCACAAAAGCACCTGACCGAGGTAAACGGTTGGCAAACCACTTGTAGAAAAGAGATGCACAACAACAAACCACCCCACCTCGTCTTTTCTCATTCCTGTTGTACAGGGTGTGGTGAAGATCACCTGATAAAGTTGGTACCCAATTCTGAGCTGTAAATATTTGAATAGCATCCGTATCGACAAACTCAGACTCATTAGGGAATAACACAATGCCATATATACAGAGAACCAATATTGCATTGAAAGCTATCCTCCTCTTCTCCTTGGCTTCCTCTCGAGCCCTCTTTACCAAGTACTCTAAGTGATAGCCTCAGAATTTTCCTTTGCGAGAAAAATCAGCCTCTAATGTCGATTTGCTCAAATAAAGAGCCTCAGCCAGCGCTTGGAAATCACAGTCTCCTTGGGAACCACAGAAAGGAACACCTCCTTGGATAGGAATTCTCAAGATGTTAGAATACTCTTCTAGGGTAGGAACCAATACATAATCCGGCATCCTAAAGCACCTTAAGGAAGGACCATAGAACTGCATCAAGGTGTGTAGTCTATTGTATTCATACTCACTGAGGCTCTGAACCAGGGAAAATATCCAACCATACTTCTCTTTAAAGACCCCCAATACTTCTGGACTAGCCATACTCTGCAAACTGTCCAACGGACCAAGAGTGAGCTTCGGGAACTTATATATGATGATGTGTTTCTTACCCCTCTTAGTGTCCATCCCTATAAATGCCCTCTGACTGGAATCAAAAGACTGGATACTACCTGGAAATGCAAAAACATGAATGTCAGAAAAATGGAATGCAATGCGAAGCATGGGATCAAAGTTCCACACGAGCTGGCTGCACTGTACTGACTGAACAATCAAAGCTCTGTACCAAAACCTAGAGCAAAAGTAACCACAGTGATAAAACTAGAAAACCAGGTAGGTTGAAGGTCAAAGTCACCTGCAAACCTGCAAACACCCATCCCCTCTCACATGTGGGTTCTAGAAAAAGGGATCCTCAGTCTCGAATTCTCGATTTGAGAAGCAATAGTACATTCATCCCTCGGGGTACAATACTATCGCCAAACAAAGAGGTCGTCCATTAATTTCCCCAAAAAGGTCATCCTATAGCAAGTTCCTAGCATTGGGTCCTCGGGTCGAGAGTCGTAATGCATTTGCCATTTCTGGTCTTCCATTATCGTTCTCGGGAGGAGTGTCGTTACTGAGTCCTCGGGAATGGTCACCAAAGTCGACAGTTCCTCAAGAGAATAACTACTGGACTGTATCAACATACAGTAGCAGATATCTCCCGATAGAACCTCGTCTGATTGTAGGGATCATGTTCACCCGCACGTGGTTAACACCACGGGAGCGTCACGCTTACCCACACTAATACCTATATGTATGCTCAAGCATGGGTAGTGGGCTTATCTCTCAGAACCTCCCAACCTGCCAAACAGAAAACCAGCGCAGCACAGCACAGTCCAGCATAATAATGAAATGCAATGCAACAAATGTGGTAAAACCAGTAAAACAGTAAAGCAATAATGCAGTAATACAGTAATATACAACAAAATAAAGCACCACAGATAAACACCCAATGACAAAAACAGACAAGCGCTAGGATTGACTCGCAAAGGGGACGGACCAGCAAGAGGTCAACCTGCCCCCAGAAGAGTCGCCAGCTGTCGCTCCCGAGGATTTCCATCCATGGTACAAACGCGAAAGTGGCGCAGAAAACAGAGTTGCCAGCAATGTGTATTTATCACAAGAGAGGGAAAGGAAACACTGCGTAAACTTTAGGGAAAGGAAAAGAGCATGGTCTCGCGACCAAGAGATACGGGTAAGGAAGTCAGTTATGCGAAGGGAAGGTGTTAGCACCCCACACGTCCATCGTACTCGATGGGATCCACGCTTGTTGTCTCGATCAAAGGGTGTCGTCATCTGGAGCTCCACTTCTACTGGAAAGGAGAAGAAACGGGAACAGAAAGGAACGAAGAAACGAAGAAGAAGAGAAAAAGAAGTGACTCGATAGGACATCCCTCGTCCTATGCCTACGTATTCCCTCGTGCAATGGGAAAGTCAGAGTCAACGTAGTTCGGACACGAACTAAGGGGGGAGGTTGCTCGCCAAGACATCGTCGTCTTGTGCCTACGTATCCTCAATCAGACTAGAGAGAGGAAATTAGAGCAGTCGTAGTTCAACCTAACAAGGTCGGTTAGTGTTTTTTATGAGCGACGTTAGATTCGCGTCCGACAGTTAGGGTCGATGCCTGTTTGCGATGAGACGGAAGTAACGTGCCCTTTTCTGAAAATGATTGGAACTTAACGATCCTGAAGGATAAAAAAGTTTGAATTTGTTTTTGTATTTTTTAAGACAGAAGTGGTTTGAAGTTAGCTCATAACTTGCATTGCGTCCAAGTCTGTAACATAGGAACGAATACTTCGCGCATCGTCCCCAACAGGACGTACAATAAGTACCCTAGAAGAATAAAGGGAGACCTACCATACTTCACTTCCCATATGTAAGGCTCATTCGCAATACATGTTAATCCTTTATTAAGTGTTTTAGGATTGTTATGAGATGAGAAGAGAAGACTCAAAGGAAAAGAAAACACTAAGGGGAAACTAATCATAATGTTATGATGCAAAAGGTGGCCCTATGGTTGAGTTTGAAAGGGAAACTTCTACCTAAGTTAGCATGCAAAGGGAAGCCTAATGCTAATCCTACTCCAAGCTTAATCGAAAAATAAGTTGGACTAGGTAGCTTTAAGGGAGTGAATCCAAGACTTAAACAAGTCTTGAGACTCAAGGGAAGAGAAAGAGTGAAAGAGAAGAAGTTGAAAATAAAAGAACAAAAACAGAAGTTGCCACAGCGCACCTGCACCATCACAGCAGTTAAAGACCAGCAAACACGCTAAACAGCATTCAACAGCTCATATTCAGCACATAAATGGGTGTAAAAAAGCAGCAGAACATACAACAGCACATGTGTATATAGACAGCAGTAGAAACAGGGCAGCATGCGATGCATTGAAAAATGATGCAATCATGGCATAACAAACACACATTTAACATCATGCATTTCTCGATTAAAGATGATCACAATCACGCCACATACCATGTTGAACAAGCTTGAAGATATCATGAAAGAATGTACATTATCAAGCATATGAACAAGTTGAAATAAGTGTACACTTCTTGAAATGGAAAGTAAATGAACATGCACATAGCAATTCCAGCAACACAAGTATCAATTAACAATTAACATGCTTAAGGAGTGTGTGCAAAGTGTTCGCCACATTAAGAAAACATCCATGCAAACATGAACATTTAACAATACAAGTCCAAGAATCGCGAGTCGGAAAATTATGTTCATGCAATAGTGTGAGGTGTAACAGCTCAAGAATGATCCACAAATCATCTTCATATCAATCCGTAAAGTTTAGACATGAAAAGGATCTCAAACAACCAAGAAAATGCAAGAAAATCAAGTTCTGCTTCAGTGGTAACCGGTTACACAGTTCAAAATAGCCTGAAAATATGCAAAAAAACAACAGGGTAACCGGTTAGCAGATACGCTGTAATCGGTTACACAGCAGCAGAATTCAAAAATAAGTGTTCAGAATCACTTTTCAGCAGCTTATCACTTCTCCAATCACCTGCATGTTAGGGCATCTCAATATGCACGAAAATTACATCTCAAAACCAGCAAACACACATCAATCAACCAGCAACAACAATCAAATCCACAATCTAAAGGATCAAACACAACAAATTCAAGATCAACATCATGAACAAGCAAAATAAGCTAAAATGAAAAGTATATCTAAAATTCACCAACCTACAAAGATGAGAATTGCTTTGGTGAATGTTGATAAGCTGCAATTGATGAATCTAAGTAAGAAAACCAGAGATCCAATGCAATCTTCAAGAGAAAATGCAAAATAAATGCAATGTGATGAACTTGCTTCAAGCTTCTCCAAAATCACTTCCAAGAACTTAGATCCAAAAGCAAAACAGTAGCAAAATCAGAATTCCTTCAAGAATTAGTGAATGGATGAAGGTTTAGTTCCAAGATCAACAAATTTCAATGCAAAATTTGTTGAACTTTGATGGTGGAACTTTGAGTGAGGGTTTTGGAATGAGAGAGAAGTTGAGAGAAAATTGGAGTGAAATGTGTAGAAAATTCAGAAAATGGATCAAAGTTGTGTGAGGTTTGGAATGAATTGATTTAAATAGAAGCTAGGTTAGGAATTCAAATGTGGTTTGGAGTGAGGTTTAGTGGGTGGAAATTGGGGTGAAAAGTGGATTAGGAAAGGAAATGTGGAATTAGAGTGGAAAATGTTGGAAGGAATTTGAATTTTGGGTGGAAAATGATGAAAAAATCAATTCTAGATCCTTCCCACACGTGCACATGCCAAGCACATGATCACAAATGATGAAAACAGAATTTTTCAAATTTTGCCCAGAGTAATCGGTTACAGCACATCTGCTAACCGGTTACTCAGTTCAAAAACTGAAGAAATGCGCAGAAAAACCAAAGGGTAACCGGTTATCAGATACGTTGTAACCGGTTACACAGTGCAAACTTTGAATTTTGGCGCCTTTTGGAGGGAAACTTGAAAAAGGGACTTCTGATAGTTGTCTTGAAACCATTAAGCCTCTGAACCCCAAAACTTGGCATTGCTACTGAGTAACACTGAAACACAATTGACATATGTTGTGAATTCCGTTTTGTGCTCGGAATACTGCTGAAAATAATCGTCTGGTGCTGAATAGCTGATCAAAAATTGACTGCCGGAGTTTCTGATCATCAAGTCATTTAATGAGCAAAATAAATGCTCAAAAAGACTTGGAAAGCTATCTGCTTGGCCTTGAACACTGTTAAAAATCATACTGGAATGGATGACTCCTTGAGCTGCTAGAGAATACCTTGATCCCATGTGTTGCGGTGAGAATTGGATACCATAGTTATTAATGAACTAGGATCACATTTCTTTAAATGTTCACCACCGTCTTTGATTTATCCAAAGGAAAGGTTCAAAAGCGAAAAAAAACCTAAAGATCTAAGGTTCGGGGGTTGGTTACGCCTAGGGAAGGTATTAGCATCCTAAACGTCCGTAGTACTCTACGGGAACCTCTCGTTAGTATATGTTATCTCTCATTCGCTTGCTAAGGGTGCTATGCTAAAGGTTGAACCCTAGGGGTTAGTATCTAAGTATACTCGATAAGGTATCGCTCCTTACGCCTACGTATCCTCGGGAGTAGAATCAGAGTATGCGTAGTTCTGAAAAGAGGAACTTCTTGACGGGGTCAAGGTTCCAAAGGGAAGTAAAGTCTTGGGCAAGACCTTACATAGAGTGCGGCGACTCTAAAGTTGTAGGTTGGTTTAAGAGGGGTAGGATTGTAAATGTTCGCGGCGGAGCATTTACTTGGAGTGCGGCGACTCCAATCCTAAGGCTAAGGTTCTAATTGTCTACGGCGAGACGTGGAGTACGGCGACTCCGAATCCTATGGCCAAGGGTTCTAAAGGCGTTAGTCTTATGACGGTTTAGTCAATTATTAATAACTTTCCTTTGGAATGTCAAGGGGGCAATTAACTTAAGAGTTCATTTAGTTGTGCGCACTAGCGAGGTGGAGTAGTATTGTGTATAGTGATCGAAGGTCGAATGCGACGCCCGAAGGTAGTCGACTTACATAGGTATAAAAGCGGCTCGACGTTGGATCGAGAGTTTTTTGTGTTTTGAAAGGGTTTTGGACATGTAAAGCATTCATCAATATAAGCATATAGCAAGCAGCAATATCAATCATAAAATGGCATACAACAAGCGATTCACTCACGTGAGGGGGATCTAACGAGTTGATTTATCGAGAAAAAGTTTATTTTTATTATGAAAAAGGTTGATTTTGAGATTTATTAATAAAAGTTATTAAAAAATATCTTATTAAGGGTTAATTAATTTTAATAATTAGAAAAAGGGTTTTACTTATCTAAATTTTAATTGTACTTATAAAAAAGGATTTTCATTAGTTTAGATATTTAAAAAAAGGGTTTTATCAGAATTATGTTATATTGAAAAGGTAAAAAAAATTCTAATTAATTTTGAAAGATTATTAAATATTAATGTTTATTATAAAAAGGTTATTAGGAGTTCGTTAAAAAAAAGTTAATTATAGTGTTTATGAAATAGCTTTATTATTATGATGGATTATAAAAAAAGTTAATTTTACTAACGAAAGTGTTAAAAACTAATTGTTTTTAAATAAAAGGATTATTAAGAAAAAGAGACGGAGGGATTCTCACACGGACGGATTAGATCCATCTCCCACACGGCCTATCTCACTCTTCTCTCGCTCATTCTCACGATTCCTCTCAGTTCTCTCAACAATTTGGGTTGTTGAACCCTAATCGCCGCCGCTCACTTTCGTTTTCTCTCTCGATCTCTCAGTTTCTCACGCGACCTGTAAAAGAAAACAAGCAACAAAAACCCCACCCCAATCGGCCCCTATTTCCCCAATTTCACTACATGTGGGTGTTTTACAGATTACAAATAATAGAATGCAAACGAAATGAAAGCGATGGCGGAACGGCGACGGCTCCGATCCGGGAAGTTCTCTTTCTCTCTACCTTCTTGTTTGTGAGTTTGCGATTGCTTCGTTCCTCTTCTGATTTCTGATCCTTGCGGCAATGATGAGGCAACGCGCTCCTGAGCCTGTGTCTTTGGTGGGTTCGGAAAATTTTTGGTGATTGTTGATTTGGGATCTTTGCGATTTTTCTCTCTTAGGTTTTTTGATTTTTCCGTCCCCTTTTTTCCGATAGCGTGAACACCCTTTTATAGCCAAGGCCAGTGATGAGGTTTGGGAAATTTTTTTAATGCTGTATTGAAAGTGATTTCAATGTTGCGATTTTCTTGATTTTGTTGGATGCCTGTTTTGGAATGTTTCGATTGTGTCTGATACGTTAGCTTGGAAATTTGATTTCAAAAATTATCCTTTTCGATTCCTGTCAGTTTCGGAAAACTTGCTGGCGGTATCTTGGATATTGCCCATACTTTCCAATTTTGACAATGATGAAAAAAGATTTCCAATTTCAAAATTCTGAGGCCGAATTAGGAAATGTTCAAATGTTGTCTGGTGAAATTATGATATGTTTTTTTTTTTTTTTTGAAATAATCGAAACTTTCCGTAATTGCTCAATTCTTCCTTGTAACCTGTCTTGGAATGTTTTATTTGTTGACAATAGTTATGAATTTTGCTTCCCTTAGTGTATTCAAATCAGATATTGCTACTTCGATTCCTCTTACTCTCCTTCTTGTTTATGTACGCATCTTGCAGTTGCTTGGACTGTGTGGAAGTTTCAAGGATTGTGACCAACTCCACAATTTGTACAAAACCAAAGATCCACATCCATAGAACAAAACAAACTTCAATAGCAGCTTGTGCAAGATCAATAAGCCACTCCAAGAAAGGTATGCTCAGGATGGATATCGCCAAAGGATCAAAACAGCCAGGTTGAGATGAAATTGCTTCAGTTATTCATTTATGATAGTTCTCCCTTTGTTGTTTATTATGAACCGCACGTTGTTCGCTTGTTCATAGCACTAACTAGTTGTTCATTTTAACGTGTACCTTTGAGACAGCCTTGGCATGGAGTTTGGATTGGTGAGAGGCTATGGTACCGCTGGTCATGAAGTCCTAGATGAGGCGTATGGAGTAAAACGAAGGTGAGGGCTCTTGTAGCAAAAGGTGACGCTCAGTATTTACTCTTAAGTTTGAGGTCATTTGCAATGCCCTGAAATTCTCTCGAATTTGAACCCAATTACGGTTGCAATATGAACTGCTCGTGTCGTTTGCAGCATTTGGCTCAATTGCATTGCGAGCTAATCGTTAAGAACTGATTTTGGACAGGTTACGGCGGCATGTTGTGAAGCTCGGACGAGTTTGCAAGTTTGGGTAGCATGATGCTCGGGGTGGCATTTAAATCAAAGCATCAACACCTTGCACGATGTACCCTACTGCAAGTTATGCAAATGGGAGTCCGAACGGGGATACAGGTAAACTAAAATGAAGTCTAAATTCTCCTGTCAGTATTGAATTCCAGTTGGTGTATCTAAAGTTTCTTTTGATGTATGCAACAGTTTTGGCTTGAATTTTGGAAATTGGATAGACTGTTGAGTTTTGTTGATACTTGATGATGCTGGCACGTCTTTGAATTTCTTGCCAAGTTGTGAAAGCTCCAAGGATGCTCCTTCATTATGCTTCAATATTTCTCCACAGTTTTGAGCCTATGTTCAACGGTACGTTGTGTATTTCATTGTCCGCTTCTGTTTCGATCCATCAAACGAGTGCCGGTCTTGTAATATCGTTCATGTTGGTTAATTTTCAAACAGGTTATGTTGCAACTTCATCTGAATATTGTCCAGATTGCGTCTGAGAATGCGCCCGTAGTTGGTGATGGTTGGGAGAAACAGCAGCAGGCGGTGTTGGTGTAATTCACATGCCCTGAAACAGCCGGTGAAGCTGGAACTTGTATGTTCAATTATCTCTCCTTTTCTCAGAAATTTGAATTGGCCTGAATTTTCTTGATATCTCTTGTAAACTTTGAATTTTCAAAGCATGTGATAATTTGACTTTTGAATGGTTTTGCAAATCTTTGAGCCAAAACATCTTTTGTTCTTGAGAAACAAATGAATTCATCATGGGAAAACGGTTTTGGTTTGATGAAGTTGATAAATGTTGATGATTAATTGTATTCTGCTTTGATATTATACCGTGCGAACATGAACTAATAGTTACTCTTATGTTGTGCAGGGATTTGCAACAAGTATGAAGAGCAATTCCTCTGTAGATGGTAGATGGCTTAAGAATTCGGGCAACGTCAATTCGATTCGGCTAGCTACGATGTTGAATAGGCCTTGATAGGAATTATGCTTAGAATTGACATAATACTTTATTTGTTTTGACAGTATTTAGATGCTTCCTGCGTTTTCCATGGCATTTTATTTAGTAGCTTTGAGACAATTATTTATACTGGTGTTGCTTCTGCTTTACATATCTTGTGTTAGCATGAGCCTTTAATGCAATTAGCTTTTTCAAAAGAAAACTGTCCTTCGTCTATTAACATAGTCCGACACCGTTAGTCTTTAAATTTTAAAAGCCAACAGTACCTACGTCATTTGAAACTTATGGATAGGATCAATGAATTACATGCCAAGATGTCTAAAGCCTTCCCATAATAAATCCACACCTCAGCCTTTTCGTCAGTACTCATGTGGTGTTGGAAATAAAGTATGTTGGTAAAGTTCCTCACCTATTTGACAACAAGAACGTCCACTTGAGACAACTTTTGGACTTAACTTATGAACGACATGGTACCACTTAAGCCACTTGAAACCTGACTTAATTTGAGCCTTGATTGTTGGTGATGAACTCGAAATTAGTCATGATCTTAAACAGAGCTTGACTTGGAAACAAATAATCCTCATTTGAAAATAGATACCAGCTTGAAAATAAGATTTCCACCTCGTCCCGTAAATGGGGAACGCTTCTTGAAAGTAACTTGGTACAATATGATCTTAAATCGATTTTGAAGTACGACTTAAAAATCAAATGTAAACCGAGTGATGATGTCTTGAATATCAAGGGAGAAATCCCTTGAACTTATTGATTCATTTATCATAGCTCCACAATATTTCACTTCTCCGTCAAGGAAATAATATGTCAAAGTGCAGGCTCCACAAAACTATCAAGAATCCAAACCCTTCTAATTGGTAACCAAAGATTCAACTTAGCGAAAGAGTCCCAAAATACACCTTCCTTAGGGAAACTCTGAGGAAGCTTGAGGAGGATGGACCTGATAGTGGCTTAGGGGTCGAAAGGATAAGAATCAAACACAAACTTGCAGAGACCAGAGAACCTCCACACACAAAGCACAACTTCAATATCTCGAGTTTTCTGCAGCAGTACCTATATTCACAAATGAAACAAACAGACAAAAACTAGGTAAAGCAGTTAGTCACGCGCGAATGATTGACCTAATAGGTTATGCAGACACATCAATGTATCTAAGGGAAAAATTTGGGGTACAACACCATGCCCAAAAGAAATATGCAAAATGCAAAAATAATAATGCAAATGAAATGAAGCATAAGCCAAAAGGGTTAGAAACACTAGGGCAAATTTTGAGGTGTTACAGGGTTCTACACAAGTAGATAATGACAGGTTACTCACGATCAAGGCTTGTTCTCCACAGGCTGTGATGAGTTGATCGTTCTTGACGAACTTCAGTTTCTGGTGAAGCGTCGAATTGACCACCCCAGCCTGGTGTATCCAAGGTCTTCCTAATAAGCAACTGTATGTTGCCCGGACGTCCATGACCTGGAAAGTAATTAGGAAAGTGTGAGGACCGATAGTTATGGGAAGGTCGACTTCGCCGATAACTGCTTTCCGAGACCCGTCAAATGCTTTGACGATGACCTCACTGCCCCTCATTGGGGGTTCTTTGAATGATAGTCGCATTAAAGTGGACTTTGGCATAACGTTGATGGATGATCCTGTGTCTACCAGTACGCTGGCTAAAGCATCGTCCTGGCAGTGAACTGTGATATTGAGTGCCATGTTGATTCATTGTTGCACCATATTTGTATGGGATCACCTTAGTTGATTCATACGGTAATGGTCCCGGCAGATAGATAACTACGGGAGCCTTTTGATTTTTCTGACTGTCGTAAGTAACTTCAATCAGTTCTTGGCTAAGAACCTTTGATTCATCCAGTAGAGGGATGATGGTACAAACATCCTTGTTCTGTTGATGATCAGAGATTATGACAACGTCTCTGATTTGATCAGCGAAGTAGTCCAGCGTCCAATTGATTGGTTCGGGACTCGGACATAGGTGAATCTCTTTAGGTTCCAACTGACCTTGAAGGGCTGCCCGCACAAGGTAGCATCCTTAGTTATTCTCCGAGCAGACTCTACAATGTTCATAGTTGTGTGGTGGCACCTGGCCACGCCCACTTTGAATGCAGTGCAACCTTACCAGGTTTGTTTCCATAGATCGGACATCTTGACTTTGACGCCGAGTAGGGTTTCCATTAAGCACACTGATTTATTGCGTGTCTTCATCTAGATAGATTGGAAGCCACCAGTGGTTTAATAAGTGTTTTAAAGTTCTCTGAACGAGAGCACACCCTTGGTTACTCTCACAACATCCTTTACAGTTCTGATAATTATGTGAAGTGATAAAACCGAGTTGGACCTGCCTGGCATGTAACTCCACCAATCTGGTATTCATCAGACAAATATCAAAGATTTGAATCATGTTGATCTGGTAAGGATTTCTATCATGGTAGTCTTGGATCCACCCAAGATCCATCTGATGCTGGAGGGCCTCTTGTATAAACGAGCATCCCTGTTTGTTTACCGAGCAAGTCATACATGAATTATAATCGTGTCGCGGCAGATTATGATACTGGCTTTGCCTTGAGTGCATTGCCACCAAGTTGACATTCATTGCACGGATGTCATGGTTCTGAATGATGTTGGAATTCGTATAGGTCATATTGACTCCACGAACTCGATGCTCCTAGATCCACCCGAGATCCAATTGTTCTTGTAGAGCTGATTGCACCACAGAACATCCCTGATTGTTTTTAGAGCAGATATCACACTGGTGATAGTTATGAGGTGGCACATGGCCATATCCGCTCTGTCTATAGTGCATCTTGACCAAGTTGGCTCTTAACAAGAGTACATCATGAATTTGATAAGTGTTGTTAGACTCTCCGTCTATCAAATTGACTGCAGCTTTCTCATGTTGAGGCAGCGGGTTTATGAGAACATTCGGATTCGTATCTTTGAAAGATAAGACCCCGCTCCTAACAAGCTTTTTCACATCGGATTTGAAACTGAGACAGTTTTCTATGTTATGCCCTGGTCCTCCTTGATGGTAAGGACAAGTCTGATCCGCCTTAAACTAAAAAGGCGGATTTTCCGGTACTGTAAGAGGAGACTTGGTTTGGACGTGCCCCTTGACCAATAGTAATGGAAACAGTTCTGCGTACAACATGGGTATAGGGTTGAACCCTGGCGGTCGCGTTGTACGGTTGTTGTTGTACTGAGGACGAGCCTGCTGAAGAGGTTGTTATGTCCTTTGCTGATATTGCTGTTGATTCAGTTGGCTCTGTGCAACCTGAGGTTAATACGTAGGAACAGGCGTGGGATTGATAACAGGAGTTACAGCTGCTACTGGTTGATAACGTCGCCTTTGCTTTCCGAGAGAGATATTCCCAATATCCTGCTCTTTTTTCTTAGGGAGAGCACTACCGTATCATTTTGTACTACTTGATGGTCCAGCGTCTTTTACTAAACGTCCTTCTCGGGCGGCTTCCTCAAGAGGAATTCCCATGCCCACCATCACGGTGAAGTCACTGGGCGCACTGGCGACCATTCTATCGTAGTAAAATGCGCGTAAGGTTTTTAAGAAGATCTTTGTCATCTCTTTTTCCTCCAGAGGTGGAGAAATTTGAGCGGCAATTTCACGCCATCTCTGAGCGTACTCCTTAAAGGTTTCCTTGTCCTTTTGTGACATTGATCTTAGTTGATCTCTGTTCGGTGCCATGTCCAAATTGTATTTATATTGTTGAATGAAAGCATCGCCAAGATCTCTGAATGTACCGATCGTAGCGCGGTTTAAACCCATGTACCATTTAAATCCGGCACCGGTTAAACTATCCTGAAAGTAGTGAATCAGTAGCTCCTGGTTCTTTGTCTGAGCTGACATTCGCCGAGCGTACATCACCAAATGGCTCTGAGGGCAAGAGTTATCCTTGTACTTTTCAAAGTCGGGTACCCAGAATTTGTGCGGAACTTTCACATTGGGGACCAAGCAGAGGTCCGCGACGTCCTTTCCAAATAGATCCTGACCGCGAATGGCTTGCAGTTCCTTCTGTATCTCCAGGAATTTTTCCTGGAACTCATTCATTCTGTCGAACATGCTGTCATTTCCACCAGAAGATATCTGTGGAATCTGTCCTTCCAGGACAGTGTGTACCACGGGCAGTGGTATAGTCATTATGGCCGAGAATCTCGGTGCCCCCCAAAGTTTGTAACCTTCAGGAGTTGCTGCCATGCCCCTGGCATCTTCGCTTTCCCGAAGTTTGTAACCTTCAGGCCCAGCGGTTCCTGCTATGGTTCCTTGATCCTCAACGATCGGCGGAACACATCCTTCCGGGATATAGTTAATAGACATGCCTCAGGGACGATCTTTCGGCATTTTGTACCTAGGATCATACTTCTCCACTATGGGCGTAGATGTGATCTCCGAGATCACAGTCCTTTGTTGTTGCATTTGAGCTTCTTCTAGAGCTTGCATGTTGTTATGAAGCTTTCTCAGATCCTCTTTCAGAGTGACGATCTCTTCCCTCAACTCTATGTTCTCTTCCTCGAGATCATCCATCTTTTTCTGACGATTGGCCCGATTATTGTACGAATGAGATAGTTCGACTCTAGAATCGAGACGCAAAGGTGAGATTCGTAGGTAAGAAGAATGTGTTTAGTGAGAATGATGAATGATATGCAATGATTATATTAATTATATGTTTTTGTTTATTCAAAGTAAACTTCGACCATTAGATTGCAAATATCAAACAGTGGGGAAACCCCGTTTTATTAAATTCAAAGGATTGCAGAAATAGAAATACAGTAGATTACAAAGTGGTGAAAAAGGAAATCTAAACTAATGGATCCTGAGTCCTCTCTGAAGAGAGCTCAAGTGTTGGTTCGGGCGCTTCCTTTTCTTTGATCGGGGCTCTAGGGCCGTTGTCGGGTTGTCATTCCTTTTCCAAGTGAAAGGAGCGAGCAAATTCCTTTGGTCATCCTGATTTTCTATAGCATGTTGCTCTAAAATCTCAATCAGAGCATCTTTTTCTCTTAATAGCTGCTGTATTTTCTTGCACTCCACATTGAGAATACAGTACTTGTTCCTCCAAGACCTCTTCTCCTGCTGAACTTTGCTGAGAGTAACCTGAAGTTTTTCCGTCTCAGACATGAAATAAAGGGCAGAGTCCCTTAATGGAAGAACTTCCTAGCGAAGGTAAGGCATCCTCAGCTTGAGAGCTCTAGTTTGTACCCAGTGGAAATAAGGCTCCACCGAGACACAGTTTGGTTTTCCTAGAGACTCTCGTCCTTTCCTATGAACGTGTTTCCAAGCGTGCACTATTTCCGTCTTTAGTACCCTGTCATTTTCTCGTTCCTTGAAGAAAAGACCTTCCAGACGAGCATTACGCGGGAAATGCCTCATCGGGTATCCAAATTGACGACGAACTAACACTGGATGATAGTTGATTCCCTCCTTAGTTCCTATAAGGGGTACATTTGGGAAATTTCCACAACGGTCAATGATCCTGATCCCGTCATAGATTCGATTGTACCAATCGATGTCAGAGTTAGTAGGAGACATGATTCTCTGCGACCAACGTAAAGTATTCTTTTGATCCCAAAATGCAGCAAACTTAGGCAAATGGGAAGTGAACCATTTATAAAGCAAGGGTACACAGCATGTGATCATTCCTTCATTATACAAATTCCTTAAGTGTACCGAATGATACGCATCTGCGAGTAAGGTCGGTATGGGGTTTCCAATCAGAAAAATCTTAATGGCGTTGATATCTACAAAGTTATCGATGTTGGGAAACAAAAATAACCCGTAGGTGAGCAAAACAAAGATGCTCTCGAATGCGGCCACGTTCCCTATACTAACAAAGTACATGGCTTTCTTTATCAAGAACTGGGCTGGCAAACCCTGGATGCCACCCTTAGTGGTCATGTGAGTCCTGACTTCTGACTCGTCCAAATAAATTGCTCTTGCAATGGTCTGATCCTTTGGGATTTCTTCCAGTCCAGAAAAGGGACTTGATTAGTGATATGCAGATCAGTCAAGTGAGAATACTCCTCCAGCATTGGTGCAAGCTGATAGTCCGAGAATGTGAAACAGTGATAGACCGAATCGTAGAACTGGATTAGTGTGGATAGGATTCCTTCGATTACGTGGACCCTTAACAAGGACAGCAGTCCTCCATACTTGGCTCTGAAAGCCTCGTGGTTGGTGATCATTCTCGCCAAACCTCTCAAATCCTCTAACTTTGGAACCTTGAAGGTGTACTTATGAGTTTTCCTTCTACCAAAATTCATTAGCGCAGTCTCCTTTCTCTGATATTTGCAATCATTGTCTTAGTTTAATTTGAAAAAGAGAGACTAGAAGAGAAGATTTTCTTTGTTTTAATGTTTTTTAAATGAATGCATGAATGCAGCACACAAAAACATAGAAAAAACATGGGGTCAAAGGGTCGGTGTCATGAAGTCAAGGCTCTACCCCCCTCCCCAAAGGTTTATACTGGTGATTTTTTGTACCTGTCCGCAAAATCATTGGCCCCTCTGGGATAACAACAACAAGCGAATCACCAGCGAGCTGATGTATCCTAGAGTGATCTCAGATGAGGGTAGTATCGCGTGACAACTATTTCCGATAGCTTCCACACTACAAAATGGCTGAAGTTTACTAAAAACCTCAGCTTCTCAAATAACCCAGTCGACCACACTACTTTCAATAACCGAAGTCGTATAGGCAATGTATCTGCTAAGGGAGTCTCCACTGAGTTTGATGGTCGATCGGGGGCTCTTAACTGGAATTGACTCCCAGTAAGATTACCCGCATTGCCATCACCTATCTTAGGTGTATACTCAATCTTTCCAATGCGGCATCACACGCATTCCCATTAGCAGAAAAATAAACACAAATATCAATTAGGAAAAGCAGTATATATAATTGTCTTAATCATCCTAGACCTTTAGTCTTATGATCCTATACAGACAATGACTCCCTAGCAGATTTTGTCATTTCTGTGATATGAATTTAGGGTTTCATCCCTTGGGAATGCAAGAAAGAATGCCTCCCACTGTGGTCGCCACTCTGTTGTGGCACTTTTTAAGGTTCCTACCTAAGAGATGGGAAGAGAACAAGATCTCTATGATCCCCAGTGAAGTCGCCATTTTTCTGTAGCGCGAATTTTTGCGTGGTTGCGAACCACTATCGCTTTGGGGTACTACAGTTCAATTCATTTTTTATCCTATTGAAGCTGATGAAGGAAGGGAAATAGATGTCTCTAATTAACCCTGCTTACAAACTGAGTTTAAACAGATGACTGTTGGCTTACATATGCTATTAAGATTATGGGTCTCTCTTAGGTTATTTTGTTAAAAAAAATAGTGTATAGGCTATTGGTAGGATGTTAGGACTGATGCTTTTCGACTGATGTATGAAGGTACGGGATTTTGGGGTTTTGATTAGTATGCTCGCTAAGATTTTTTTAATCTTATGCCTACATATTCTCGTTTAACGAAACAGGGGAATCAGAGCGATCGTAGTTCCTCCTATTCTATGGGAGGAAAAAAAGGTTGTTTCGGTGTCTTGTTCAAAGCCCAAGATGTGAAGCTAAATTTGGTTTGTATCTTGTTCAAAGCCCAAGATGTGAAGCTAAAGGGTCTATTTGTATCTTGTTCGAAGCCCAAGATATGAAGCTAAAGGGTTTTGACTTTAGAGAGAATTTGTCATCTCTAAAAGGGGATATTTGGTCTGTTTGTCACAACTGTTGGGTGACTGATTATAAAGGAGAATTACTTTTACTGGGATATGTGAATCCAGCAATGCCATAATTTCCTTTATAGGGGATTTTTAACCTGAAGGAGAAGACTTTAACTCAGTGTAGAACAATGCCATCTTTCCTTAGGAATTTCTCATACTAAAAGAGGGACAGTGGCGTGGATGTAAATAATCCAGAGGCTTGCCGCTTACAACGATTAGATGAAAGAAAAGGAGTTGTTGATGTTTGTATACTGTGAGCAAGGCACAGATTTTGATGCTAACAGGTTGATTGACTCAACCGGGGTTTTCTTATACCAAGCCTAAGAGGAGGCTATTGACCCAACAAGAGGGTGCTTTTAGGTGTCTTGTACGAAGCCCGAAAGAGAGGCTAAAAGGGGTTGACTCAACAAGAGAGTGTTTTTATATGTGTCTTATACGAAGCCTAAGACGGAGGCTAAAAGGTTTTGACTCCACATGAGGGTCTTTTATACTCAACAAGAGAGTGGTTTTGTATCTCGTACGGAGCCCGAGATGGAGGATAAACAGGTTGACTCAACAAGAGAGTCTTTTATACTCAACAAGAGAGTGTGAAAAGGTTAGCTCCGTTGGGGAGAATCATTTGTACAAAGATCAAGAGAAGGCTAATGTGTTGGTGACTGTTTCAGTTTAGTGACAGGTCCAATATGTTGGATAAAAGAGAAAATCAGTTCTTATGAAGGGAACGATTAAAGGTATTGTTGCGCTTTGGGATTGATCCGAGGATCAGGGTTATTTCATGTTCTTTAAGGAAACGGGAAATCCAAAGGGTATTGAGACTGTCCAAGTCTACTGGTGTTTTGATTCTCGGATAGTGAGTGATCTTTGTATAATGCCCAAGAGAAGGCTGGTATGTTAAGGGATGAAGGTCAACCCATTAACTGGTCTGACACTTGACTCAGAAAGACAGCTCTAGCAAATTGATGACTAGGTTATGTTCCTATACCTGTAGAGGTCTCTGGTTCCTTGTACTAAGCCCAAGAGAAGACATGAGAGATTTTAAGAAGCCGAAGGGTCCTTGTACAACGCCCAAGAGGAGGCGGGGATACTTTTAAGAAGCCTGTGGGTCCCCAAACCCCGAGAAGTTCAAGACATACCATTCACCACGAATAGATCAAGCCAGGAAAGTTCGAGAATTTGGAAGAAACTCAAGAGATGCTATTCACAGAGAAAAGATCATCTCTTGGGAGTAGAGTCTCTTTGACAATGTCAAAGGGTGACAGTCTGAGAAAGAGTTCACAGAGAATGCTGCCTTTCACGTCTCCATATTTTTTAACCCCAAGAGGATGGAAGACTGTGTCTGGTAATCCTATGGGGATCTAGTTTTGTTTGTATTTAAGAGTGACCAACAGGGCTTTACCTAGTGCTAGACATAGTTGTCGGGGAAAACTCTAAATAACTATACTAGTATTACACAGTTGATATTTGACAGGTATATAAAAGTTTGTGAAAGAAGACTTACAGTGAGCAGCCCCATAATACAGTTATATATATATATGAAAGCGGATAAAGAAAGTGGGTAAACACTTACTCGGTTGTAGAGCTTCCATGCTGTTTTGTTAGTTTGTTCAACAAAGAAAGCTTTGATAACAATATTATATTCAAAATCAAAGGAGAAAGTGCTTTTAAAAGATTGTTGGGGCTTACAGCTCAAGGAGAGGCCCAATGTTTTATCAGTGATTGCACTGTTGTTTTGAATTTGTACAGGGACTTATACAAGTGACTGAGGCCTAAAAAGGTTTTCTGTACAAAGGGATGGGTCTTACACTCTCTCAAGAGGCCCAAAGGTGTTTAAAGAAAAATAATGGGGCTTATAACATGAGGGTAGGCCCAGATGATTTGTTTTTTGAACTGACGATTGCGCCGAGGTTTCTTTACCGTACTGGGTCTTATACAATGCATTGAGGCCCAAAAAAGTTTTGGTTAAAAGGGGGTCGGGTCATACACTCTAATAGAGGCCCAATGATTTATTTTTGTACAAGTGGTGGGGCTTACAGCTCAAGGAGAGGCCTAATGATTTTGCTGAAAAAGGCGACGATCGTGCCGTTGTTTTTTTGAAAATGCAGTGGGACTTATACAATGACTAAGGCCCAAAAAGTGGTGTATTTACAAAGGGGATGGGTCTTACACTCTAATAGAGGCCCAAAGTGTTTTAAAGAAAGGAAATGGGACTTATAACACGAGGGTAGGCCCAGTTGATTATGGTTTTGAAATGGTGATCGCGCCGAGATTTTTAAAAACGTAGTGGGTCTTATACAATGACTGAGGCCCAAAAATGTTTGGTTTTCAAAGGGGTTGGGTCTTACACTCTATTAGAGGCCCAAAGGTGTTTTAAAAAGTTTGATGAGGGTTGAATTAATCAAAAACCCTAATTTGTTTTCAAAATGTATTTTAATTGAATAAAAATTCAATTTAAATGATCAAAATTGTTAAACATGTGGAAAACAAATTGTGATCCTGGATTAATGTTTCAAAAATTATGTTTCTAGCCACAAAATGATTGGAAATCACTAAAATTTGAAAAATCAAGAGGGAGAAAATATTTTAAATGTCAAAAAACAATTAAAATATTAATTCTTTACAAAAATATCAAGTATATGAAATAAATAATATTTTTGGGATTTTTTGAGAAAATAAAATATTTTAACATTTTTGTGAATTATTAAAAAAAGAATCAACTAAAAATCATTAAAATTCAGAGAGAAATTAATTTTTGAATCAATTAAATAAAATCACAAAATTCAAATATTTGAATTTTCAAAAAGGGCGTCAAGAACAATGGCCAGAACACGCGCTACCCTCTGTTTCTGCAGGTTTGCGTTTTCTATCCAATCTCACTTAATACTTGATGATAACATGCAATCTACATATCAATCTACTCGTTTTCACCTCACGATCATGTCTATGGTCTTTAATTTCATTTATTTTAAGCATGGAATAAGAAATCAAAGAGAAACCTCAAGAAACCTAAAACTTGCATGAAGGCTCAGAAATTCCATACACGATTCAAACAAAGCAATTGATTGAGGGTAAGCATTATATGCATGATTATGAACATATGGCCAAATTATTGTGCAGCAAAAAAGGCATGGATCATAGAGTTAGAAGAGCTTAAGCTTACCTCTTGCAGCTGGTGATCGTGTTTTGTGTTAGAGGTGTTACAGCTTGGTTTCAAGGATATGGACAGCTTCCCTAGGTGCTATGGAGTGTGTCTGGATGCTTGAAGTGGATTGAATTGAGCTGGAACTTGATTTGGCACCTCAACTGCAAATCTATCAAAGGCTTGTGCAGATGGCTGGTGATTTTGAGAATCTGGTGTTCCAGATGTTATGTGAGTGTTTGGATCACCTCTATATGATGTTTATGAGGTGTGTGTGTGATTGGTTTGGTTGGAATAGCTCTCAAACTCAAAACCCGATAGTGACTTACTTTGGAAGGCAATTTTGGAGTGAAGAAGGAGATTTTGAGGAAAGCATCTGTTTGATGGCCTTGGTGTACTCAAACTGATTACAAATGAGCTCTATTTATAGTAGAGCAAGTTTGTTTTGCAAGGAATAGTGAATGGAAACTGCTGCATAGGTTTGGCCAATGTTGATCGATGAGAATCCAAGTCTCCTCTAGCCATTGACTAGAGGTTAGGGCACAGGCTGCTGGTTCCCTTGGTCTTGGATAAGTCTTGACTGAATTTAATTGGAAATGGCTCAGTCCATGCCACTTTGGTGCATCCATTGAATGCTCCAAAACAAAATTGGAGTCTTGTCCCCTCTTTAGGGATTTCTAGGTTTGGCATGCTATTTTTAGTTCCAAGGACTTGGGAGGCTTGAGATCAGAGTTGGTTCTTCCTTGGTCTCCCCTTGAGGTGTTCAGATGGATAAATGTGTTTGTCATTTGCACAAATTTGGCAAATCGAGCAAAATACACAAATCTGCATTGCTTTGGTAGTTTTCAGCAAGGCATGTTGCCATTGTCATATCTCATGGCTCAAGTGGAATTTGATGGAGTTCTTGGCCATTTTGGAAAGCCCTCATATGATACAACAACTGTTTGATCATAATTGGTTTTGAAACTTTTTGGATCCAAGTGAAAAATGCCCTTACATTTGGAAAAAAAGTGAAGGCAGATTCTGACTTAGTGAAAATTTCACTAAGTGTTGGAAAAAAATGACATTTTCACTTTTTGTGATTTTGATCATTCCATAACTTAAAATCCATGAGGAATTGGAATGAGTTATGTTTGAAGCTTTTGTAGAGGGCCATGAGAGCTACAAATCCAGCTTTGAATGGGGAAAAATGGCCTTGTGGTTTAGGAGTTATGATCCTCCAAAGTTGGTACCCTAGCCACTTTGTTCCATAACTTAGAAAATTTTCTAAGTTTTTATGGTTACCCCTTTTACAAGTTATCCCACTTTTCTTGATTTTTCTTGATGAATGATGATTTCAATCACACATTAACATCATTTTAGGGTTAAGGAACCATAATTGTGAAAAATCTCAAAAAGTCAAAGTTTGACTTTTGTGCATAGTTGACTTTTTATCATATGAATTCCAAACTGCGCGATCCTCTATGAAATCAAGTCCTTGACCTAAATCAAACTTGATGGATGGATTTCATAGGTGTTATAGGGTGTATTAAATCATGTTCCAAGGTTTGGGAGCATGTCTTGGTCAAAAGTCAAAGGCACTGTTCACTTTTCCGTGAAACCCTAATTGTGGTTCTGATGAATTTGAAACTTGTTGCTAAAGCTTCTTGGCTCAATCCATTATTGCAAATGGATCAATATGGTGTATTAGAGACCCTCAAATCCTCCTTTGAGGTATTGGCTCATGTTTTGTCCCAAAAGTCAACTTAGGGGTGAATTAGGTCAAGAAACCCTAATTCCTGATTTTTTTTATGAATGCATCCCCTGAGGCAAAAATTGACTTGATGATTGGGTTCACAATGTCCCTTGGAGCATCATAGGTTATGCTTTGAAGCATTGGCTCATGCCCAGAGGAAAATTTCCATCTGGAGGCCCTGGTCGACCAAAACCCTAATTTGGTGACACCGTTGATTTTGAGGCTTGATCCACTCAGAATGCTGCAACCTTGTGCTTGATTCTTGCTGTGGGAGTCCTCTTGATCCTTTGGGGATGTTTGAGAGGCTAGACAAGTTAAATATCATGTCATTTCTTGATTGATCCTTTGTCTAAGGCTCAAAGAGAGCTTGAAACCCTAATTATTGTTTGTAGTGAGTACTCACCCATCTTTGGGGAGACTGATGGTTCATCCATATTGTGATGATGATTTGCACAATGATGGGAAATCTTAGTGGTCAAAATTTTGGGTATGACAAAACCAAGACCCTTCTTTGTTTTGTTATCAGTAGGAATGACAAGTTGTCCCCGTCCTTTCGCATTGTTACTTTTGATCACTTTGAGAGCATCTCTGTACGAGGATATTGAGGTTCCTTTCTCTGTTTGATTCTCATTGCTCGCCGAAAGTGCTTGGAACTGAGTCCCAACAACCTCCTCGGGTTCTATACAAATAGATAATGACAGGTTACTCACGATTAAGGCTTGTTCTCCATAGACTGTGACGAGTTGATCGTTCTTAACGAACTTCAGTTTCTGGTGCAGCATCGAAGTGACTGCCCCAGCCTGGTGTATCCAAGGTCTTCCTAATAAACAGTTGTACGCTGCCCGGACGTCCATGACCTGGAAAGTGATTACGAAAGTGTGAGGACCGATAGTTATGGGAAGGTCGACTTTGCCGATAACTGCTTTCCGATATCCGTCAAAGGCTTTGACGATGAATTCACTCCCCCTCGTCGGGGATCTTTTGAATGACAGTTATGGGAATGATAACTGTCTATTGACACATCCTGTTCCATAAAGGCCTGCTCTAAGACTTTCTGTAGAGCCTCTCTGTGGGCTTAGGAACTGAGTAAAAGTGATAGCACAGAGATCTTTGAAGGAGTTTGTAAAAGCTGATCAACAATGTTGTATTCACTCCTCTGGATGAGCTTCAGCATCTCATCGTTGTTTTTTGAAAGGTCGGGATCACTTGACTGACCGACCGGTGGGTTGGGAGCTTTTGTCTGAAGTTCCTTTTCTTTGTTAGGTTCTCCAACTCAACTATTGGAATTTCCTTTCCATTCTCAACTATTGTTGCACCGTATTTGTAAGGGATCGCCTTAGCTGATTCCTACGGTAATGGTCCCGGTAGATAGACAACTACAGGAGCCTTCTGATTTATCTGACTGTCGTAAGTAACTTCAATCAGTTCTTGGCTAAGAATCTTTGATTCGTCCAGTAGAGGGATGATGGAACAAATATCCTTGGTCCTCTCAGGATCAGAGATTACAACCACATCTTTGATTTAATCAGCGAAGTAGTCTGACGTCCAGTTAATGGACCCCGAAACTGGACATGGGTGAATCTCTCTGGGGTCCAACTGACCTTGAAGGGCCGATCACACGAGGTAACATCCTTGGTTATTTTTCGAGCAAACTCTACAGCGTTCATAGTTATGTGGTGGCACCTGGCCACGTCTGCTTTGAATACAGTGTAACCACACTAGATATGTTTCCATTGATCGAGCATCCTGACTTTGATGTCTAGTAGGGTTCCCATCGATCATACTGACTTGTTCTGTGTCTTCATCTAGATAGATCAGAAGCCACCAGTGATTTAACAAGTGTTGCAAAGTTCTTTGAACGAGAGCACATCCCTGGTCACTTTCATAACACCCTTTAGAGTCCTGATAACGATGCGAAGTTAGAAAACCGAGCTGGACTTGCTTAGCGTGTAATTCTACCAAGCTGGTATTCATCAAGCGAATATCGAAGATTTGAATCATGTAGATCTGATAAAGATTTTTATCATCGTAGTCCTGGATCCACCCAAGATCCATCTGACGCTGGAGGGCCTCTTGTACAAAAGAGCATCCCTGATTGTTTACCAAGCAAATCAGACAAGAATCATAATCGTGTCGTGGCAGATCATGATGTTGGCTTTGCCTTGAGTGCATTGCGACCTGGTTGACATTCATTGAATGGATGTCGTGGCTCTGAATGATGTTGGAATTCGTATAAGTCATGTTAACCCCACGAATTCGATGCTCTTGGATCCACCCGAGATCCAATTGTTCCTGTAGAGCTGATTGCACCACAGAACATCCTTAATTTTTTTTAGAGCAGATATCACACTGGTGATAATTGTGAGGTGGTACATGACCGTACCCGCTCTGTCTGCGATGCATCTTGACCAGATTGGTCCTCAATAAGAGTACAACATGAGTTTGATAGTTGTCATTAGACTCTCCTTCTATCAAATTGACTGCAGCTTTCTCGTGTTGAGGCAACGAGTTCATGAGAACATTTGGATTTGTATCTTTGAAAGATAAAACCCCACTCCTAACAAGGTTTTGTACGTCGGATTTGAAACTGAGACAGTTTTCTATGTTATGCCCTGGTCCTCCTTGATGGTAAGGACAAGTCTGATCTGCTTTGAACCAAAAAGACGGATTTTCCGGTACTGTAAGAAGAGACCTGGTTTGGACGTGCCCCATGACCAGTAGTAACGGAAATAGTTCTGCGTACAACATTGGTATAGGTTCGAACCCTGGTGGTCGCATTGTACGGTTGTTGTTGTACTGAGGACGAGCCTGATGATAAGGCTGTTGTGTCCTTTACTAATATGGTTGTTGATTCGGTTGGCTTTGTGCAACCTGAGGTTGATACGTAGGAACAGGCACAGGGTTGATAGCAGGAGTTATAACTGATACTGGTTGGTAACGTCGCCTTTGCTTTCTGAGATAGATATTGCCAATATCCTGCTCTTTTTTCTTAGGGAGAGCACCACTGTATCTTTTTTATACTACTTGATGATCTAGCGTCTTTAACTAAACGTCCTTCTCAGACGGCTTCCTCAAGACGAACTCCCATGCCCACCATCTCGGTGAAGTCACTGGGTGCATTGGCAACCATTCTGTCGTAGTAAAATGAGCTCAAGGTTTTCAAGAAGATCTTTGTCATCTCTTTTTCCTCAAGAGGTGGACAAATCTGGGCGGCAATTTCACGCCATCTCTGAGCGTACTCCTTAAAGGTTTCCTTGTCCTTTTGTGACATCGATCTGAGTTGATCTCTGTCTGGTGCCATGTCCAGGTTATACTTATACTGCTGAACGAAGGCAGCGCTAAGATCTCTGAAAGTAGCGATCTTAATGCGGTTTAAACCCATGTACCATTTGAGTGCGGCACCGGTTAAACTATCCTGAAAGTAGTGAATCAGTAGCTCCTGGTTCTTTGTCTGAGCTGAAATTCGCCGAGCATACATCGCTAAATGACTTTGAGGGCAAGAGTCACCCTTGTACTTTTCAAAATTGGGAACCTGGAACTTGTGCGAAACTTTCACATTGGGGATCAAACAAAGGTCTGCGGTGTCCTTTCCAAATAGATCCTGGCCGAGAATGGCTTACAGTTCTTTCTGCATATCTAGGAATTGTTTCTGGAACTCATTCATTCTGTCGAACATACTTTCGTTTCCACCATAAGGTATCTATGGAATCTGTCCTTCTGGGATAGTGTGTACCACGGGTGGTGGTATAGTCATCATGGCAGTGACTCTAGGTGTCTCCCGAAGTTTGTAACCTTCAGGAGTCGTTGTCATGCCCCTGGCATCTTCTCTTTCCCAATGTTTGTAACCTTCAGGCCCAGCGGTTCTTGCTGCATTTTTCGGATCTTCCATGATCGGCGGAATATATCCTTCCGGGATATAGTTGAGTGGCATGCCCCAGGGACGATCTTTCGGCATTTTGTACCTAGGATCAGACTTTTCCACTATGGGCGTTGATGTGGTCTCTGAGATCACAGTTCGTTGTTGTTGCATCTGAGCTTCTGCCAGAGCTTGCATGTCACTATGAAGCCTTCTCAGATCTTCTTTCAGAGTGTCGATCTCTTCTCTCAACCCTCTGTTCTCTTCCTCGAGATCATCCATTTTCTTCTGACGATTGGCTCGAGTATTGTACGAATGAGACAGTTTGACTCTAGAATCGAGACACAAACATGAGATTCGTAGGGAAGAAGAATGCGTTTATGTGAGAATGATGAATGATATGCAATGATTATATTAATTATTTTTGTTTATTCAAAGTAAACTTTGACAATTAGATTGGAAATATCAAACAGTGGGGAAACCCCGTTTTATTGAATTCAACGATTGCGGAAATGGAAATACAGTAGATTACAAAGTGTTGTAAAAGGAAATCTAAACTAATGGATCTTGAGTCCTCTCTGAGGGGAGCTCAGGTGCTGGTTCTAGTGCTTTCCTTTTCTTTGACCAGGGCTCTTCAGCCATTGTCGGGTTGTCATTCCTTTGCCAAGTGAAAGGAGCGAGCAAATTCCTTTGGTCATCTTGATTCTCTACAGCATGTTGCTCTAAAAACTCAATCAGAGCATCCTTATCTTTCAATAGCTGCTATATTTTCTTCCACTCCATGTTGAGAATGCGATACTTGTTCCTCCAAGACCTCTTCTCTTGTTGAACTTTGTTGAGAGTAACTTGAAGTTTTTCCGTGTCAGACATGAAATAAAGGACAGAGTCGCTTAACAGAAGAACTTCCTGGCGAGGGTAAGGCATCCTCAGCTTGAGAGCTCTGGTTTGTACCCAGTGGAGATAAGGCTCCACCGAGACACAATCTGGTTTTCCCAGAGCCTCTCGTCCTTTCCTATGAACGTGTTTCCAAGCATGCACTAGTTCTATTTTTAGTGCCCTGTCATTTTCTCCTTCCTTGAAGAAAAGACCTTCCAGATGAGCATTCCGCGGGACATGCCTCATCGGGTATCCGAATTGATGACAGACTAACACCGGATGATAGTTGATTCCTCCCTTAGTTCCTATAAGGGGTACATTTGGGAAATTTCCACAATGGTCAATGATTCTGATCCCGTTGTAGATTCGATTGTACCAATCGATGTCAGAGTTGGTAAGAGACATGATTCTCTGCGACCAACGTAAAGTATTCTTTTCATCCCAAAATGCAGCAGACTTGGGCAAATGGGAAATGAACTATTTGTATAGCAGGCGTACACAACATATGATCATTCCTCCGCTATATAAGTTCCTTAAGTGTACCAAATGATATGCATTTGCGAGTAAGGTCGGTACGAGATTTCCAATCAGACATATCTTAATGGCATTGATATCTACAAAGTTATCGATGTTGGGAAACAAAAATAACCCCTAGGTGAGCAAAACAAAAATGCTTTCGAAAGCGGCCACATTCCCTATACTAGTAAAGTACATGGCTTTCTTTATCAAGAATTATACTGGCAAACCTTGGATGCCACCCTTAGTGCTCATGTGAGTCCTGACTTCTGACTCGTCCAAATAAATTGCTCTTGCAATGGTTTGATCTTTTGGAATTTCTTCCAGTCCACAAAAGGGAGCTTGATCAGTGATATGTAAATCAGTCAGGTAAGAGTACTCCTCCAGCATTGGTGCTAGCTGATAATCCGGGAATGTGAAACAGTGATAAACCAGATCGTAGAACTGAATTAGTGTGGACAGGATTCCCTCAATTACATGGACCCTTAATAGAGACAGCAGTCCTCCATATTTATCTCTGAAAGCCTCGGGGTTGGCGATCATCCTCTCCAAACCTCTCAAATCCTCTAACTTTGGAACCTTGAAGGTATACTTATGAGTCTTTCTTCTACCGAAATCCATAGCGCAATCTCTTTATCTGATATTTGCAATCATTGTCTTAGTCTAATTTGAAAAAGAGAGAATAGAAGAGAAGATTTTCTTTTTTGAATGTTTTTAAAATGAATGTATTAATGCAGCACACAAAAACATAGAAAAAACATGGGGTCAAAGGGTCGGTGTCATGAAGTCAAGGCTCTACCCCCCCCCCCCCTCCCCCAAAGGTTTATACTAGTGATTTTTTGTACCTGTCCGCAAAATCATTAATCCCTCTTGGGATAACAACAGCAAGCGGATCACCAGCGAGCTGATGTGTCCTAGAGTGACCTCAAATAAGGGTAGTATCACGTGACAACTATTTCCGATAGCTTCCGTACTACAAAATGGTTTCAGTCTACTAAAAACCTTAGCTTCTCAGATAACCCAGTCGACCACACTACTTTCAACAACCGAAGTTGTATATGCAATGTATCTGCAAAGGGACTCTCCACTGAGTTTGATGGTCGACCAGGGACTCTTAGTTGGGATTCACTCCCCATAAGATTATCCGTATTGTCATCACCTATCTTAGGTGTATACTCAATCTTTCCACATGCGGCATCACAAGCATTCCCTTTAGCAGAAAAAATAAATACATATATCAAATAGGAAAAGTAGTATATATATTTGCCTTAATCATCTTAGACCTCTAGTCTTATGATCCTAAACAGACAATGACTCCTCAGCAGAGTCACCATTTCTGTGATACTTTGTGAACTCAGGGTTTTCTACCTAAGATTGAAAGAACCGGACCCCACGGTGGGCACCATTTTTTCTGTAGCGCGATTTTTGTGGTCTTGAAGCACTATCGCTCGGGTACTATAGTTCGATTCATTTTTTATCCTGTTAAGCTTATTAAGGAAGGGAAATAGATGTCTCCAATTAACCCTGCTTGCATACTGAGGTTAAACAGTCAAAAATGTTGGTTTACAGATGCTATGTGGACGTGGGCCCCTCTTTGGTTATTTTGCCTAAGAACACGGTGTCTGGACTATTGGTGAGGTTTTTGTTAATATGTTTAGATTTGATGCTTTTGGGTTGATTGATGGAGGTACTGGATTTTGAGTTTTTTATTAGTGTGCTCGCTAAGATTTTTCAATCTCATGCCTACGTATTCCCGTTTAACGAAATAGGGAAATTAGAGCGATCGTAGTTCCTCCCTATTCTAGGGGAAAAGGGTGTTTTGGTGTCTCGTTCGAAGCCCAAGACAGAGGCTAAAAGTGATTTGTATCTTGTTCAAAGCCAAAGATGTGAAGCTAAAAGGGTTCTGGATGAGAGAGAGTTTGTCATCTCTAAAGAGGAGTTATTGATGTTTGTATGTTGTGAGCAAGGCACAAACATGATGCTAAAAGGTTGATTGGCTCAACCAGGGATTCCTCTATACACAGCCTAAGAGGAGGCTATTGACCCAAGAAGAGGGTGTTTTTTATTTGTCTCGTACGAAGCCCGAGATAGAGGCTAAAAGGGTTGACTCAACAAGAGAGTGCTAACAAGTGAATGACTCAACAAGAGAGTGATTTTATATGTGTCTTGTACGAAGCCCGAGACGGAGGCTAAAAAGGGAATGACTCAACAAGAGAGTACTTTTATCTGTCTTATACGAAGCCTAAGATGGAGGCTAAAGAAGTTTGACTCAACAAGAGAGTCTTTTATACTCAACAAGAGGGTGATTTAGTATCTCGTACGAAGCCCGAGATGGAGGCTAGAAGGTTTGACTCAACAAGAGAATCTTTTATACTCAACAAGAGAGTTTTTAGTATCTCGTACGAAGCCCGAGATGGAGGCTAAAAGGTTTTGACTCAACAAGAGAATCTTTTATACTTAACAAGAGAGTCTGAAAAGGTTAGCTCAGCTAGGGGAGAGTCATTTGTTCAATGCCCAAGAGGAGGCTACCTTACCGCTATGGATTCTGGAGATCCTGAAGCGGGTCCAAGTGTGGGGAACTCTCATGAGAGAGATCGGGTTTCTGCCTATGTTTGAAGGGAACTTAAAAATGCCTTTGAGACTCAAGGGTCTTAGACTGTCCAAGTCTAGAGTTTTATCTTTTGTACAATGCCCAAGATGAGGCACAGGCATTAAGGGATGAGTATCAACCCTATAACGACCGGAGTTTTTGACGCTGGAAAGACTGCTCTAGCAAAGGATGACTAAGTTCTGTCTTATACCTTTAAGAGGTCGTTAGGATCCTTGTATTAAGCCCAAGAGAAGGCATGAGAACTTCTAAGAAGCCGAAGGGTCCTTGTACAACGCCCAAGAGGAGGCGGGGATGCTTTTAGGAAGCCTGTGGGTCCCCAAACCAAGGGAAGTTCAAGACATGTTATTCACAGAGAATAGATCAAGCCAGGAAAGTTCAAGGATTTGGAAGAAACTCAAGAGATGCTATTCACGGAGAATAGATCAACTCTGGAGAGTAGAGTTTCTTTAACAATTTCTAAGAGTGACAGTCTGAGAAAGGGTTCACCGAGAATGCTACCTTTCACGTTTCTATATTGTTTAACCCCAAGAGGAGGGAAGACTGTGTCTGGTAATCCTATGGGGGATCTAGTTTTGTTTGTATTTAAGAGTGACCAATAGGCTTTACCTAGTTCTAGACGTAGTTGTCAGGGAAACCTCTAAATAACTATACTAGTATTATACAGTGGATATGTGACAAGTATATAAAAGGTTGTGAATGGAGACTTACAGTGAAACAGCCCCACAATACAGTTATACATATAAAAGCGATAAATAAGAGCAGATAAACATTTACCCGTTGTAGAGCTTCCATGCTGTTTGGTTAGTTGTCCAACAAAGAGAACTTTGATAACAATATTATATTCAAAATCAAAGGAGAAAGTACTTTGAAAAGATTGTTGGGGCTTACCGCTCAAGGAGAGGCAAGGTTTTAACGATGATCGCACCACTGTTTTGAAAACTGTACAGAGGGACTTATACAATATGTGAGGCCCACAAAAGTTTTATGTACAAGGGGGTTGGGTCTTACACTCTATTAGAGACCCAAAGAAAAGACATGGGGCTTATAACACGAGGGTAGGCCCATTTGGTTTTGTTAAAAAGGCGACGATCACGCCGTCGTTTTTGAAAATACAGTGGGACTTATACAATGACTGGGGCCCAAAAGTTTGTGTATTTACAATGGGGATGGGTCTTACACTCTAATAGAGGCCCAAAAGATTTAAAGAAAAGGAATGGGGCTTATAACACGAGGGTAGGCCCAGGGATTTGATTTTGAACTGGCGATCGTGCCGAGATCTTTCTTTTAACGCAGAGCGACTTATACAATATTTGAGGCCCAAAATTGTTTTGGTTAAAAGGGGATTGGGTCTTACACTCTATTAGAGGCCCATGAGTGTTTTTGAAAGTTTGATGAGGGTTGAATTAATCAAAACCCTAATTTGTTTTCAAAAATATATTTTAATTGAATAAAAATTCAATTAAAATGATCAAAATTGTTAAACATGTGTGGAAACAAATTGTGATCTTGGATTAATGTTTCAAAAATCATGTTTATATCCACAAAATGATTGGAAATCAATTAAGTTTGGAAAATCAAGGGAGAAAAAATGTCAAATATATGAAATAAATAATATTTTTCGGATTTTTTGGTAAAATAAAATATTTTAATATTTTTGGGAATTATTAAAAAAAGAATCAACTCAAAATCATTAAAACTCAGAGAGAAATTAATTTTTGAATCAATTAAATAAAAATCACAAAATTCAAATATTTGAATTTTCAAAAAGGGCGCCAAGAACACGCGCCACCCTCTGTTTCTGCAGATTTGCATTTTCTATACAATCTCACTGAATACTTGATTATATCATGCAATCTACATATCAATTTGCTCGTTTTCACCTCACGATCATGTTTATGGTCTTTAATTTCATTTATTTTAAGCATGGAATAAGAAATCAAAGAGAAACCTTAAGAACCCTAAAATTTGCATGAAGGCTTAGAAATTTCATACACGATTCAAACAAAGCAATTGATTGAGTGAAAACACTCTATGCATGATTATGAACATATGGCCAAATTATTGTGCAACAAAAAATGCATGGATCATAGAGTTAGAAGAGCTCATGCTTACCTCTTGCAACTGGTGATCGTGTTTTGTGTTGGAGGTGTTACAGCTTGGTTCCAATGATGTAGATAGCTTCCCTAGGTGCCAAGTGATGTGTCTGAATTCTTGGAATGGTTTGAAACGAGCTGGAACTGAAGATGGTATCTCAACTGCAACTTGGTTAAAACCTTGAGCAGTTGGCTGGTGATTCTGAGAAATCAGTGTTCCAGATGTTGTTTAAGTGTTTGGATCACTTCTATATGATGCTTATGGGGTTGGAATAGCTCTCAAACTCAAAACCCGATAATGACTTGCTTTAGAAGGCAAATTTGGAAGTGAGAAGGTGATTTTGAGGAAAGCATCTGTTTAATGGCTTTGGTGTACTCAAAATGAGCACAAATGAGCTCTATTTATAGTAGAGCAAGTTTGTTTTGCAAGCAATAGTGAATGGCAACTGCAGTAAAGGTTTGGCCAATGTTGATCAATAGGAATCCAAGTCTCCTCTAGCCATTGACTAGAGGTTAGAGCACAGGCTGCTGGTTCCCTAGTTCTTGGATAAGTCTTGACTGAATTCAGTTGGAAATGGTTCAGTCCATGCCACCTTGGTGTATGTATTGAATTCTCCAAAACAAAATTGGAGTCTTGTCCACTCTTTAGGGATTTCTCGGTTTGGCATGCTATTTTTAGTTCCAAGGACTTGGGAGGCTTATGGATCAGTTTTTGTCCCTCCTTAGTCCCTCACTTAGGTGTTCAGATGGATAAGCATGTTTGTCATTTGCACAAATTTGGCAAATCGAGCAAAATCTACAAATCTGCCTTGCCATGACAGTTTGCAGTAAGGCATATTGTCATTGTCATATCTCATGGCTCAAGTGGAATTTCATGGGGTTCTTGGCCATTTTGGAAAGCTCTTATATGATACAACATATGTGTGATCATAGTTTGTTTTGATACCTTTTGGATCTGAGTGAAAAATGCCCCTACATTTGGAAAAAAAAAAGCAAGGAAGATTCTGACTTAGTGAAAATTTCACTAAGTGTTGGAAAAAGTGGCATTTCATGTTTTCAGCCATTTTGATCCAACCATAACTCAAAATCCTTGATGAATTGGAATGAGGTGTAGTTGACACTTTTAAAGTATGCCATGAGAGCTACAAATCCATCTTTGGATCAGCCCAAATGGTTGCTTGGATCTCAAGTTATGATCCTTGGAAGTTGGTACCCTAGCCACTTTATTTCATAACTTAGAAAAATTCTAAGTTTTTATGGTTACCCCTTTTACAAGTTATCCCACTTTCTTTGGTTTTTCTTGATGAATGTTGATTCAAATCTTACATTAACATCATTTTAGGGTTAGGGAACCATAATTTATCAAAAAATCAAAAAGTCAAACTTTGACTTTTGGGCATAGTTGACTTTTTATCAGATGAACTCCAAACTGTGCGATCCTCTATGAAATCAAGTCCTTGACCTAAATGAAACTTGTTGGATTGATTTCATAGGTGTTATAGGGTGTATTGAATCATGTCCTAGGGTTTGGGAGCATGTCTTGGTCAAAAGTCAATGATACAGTTGACTTTTTCCGCGAAACCCTAACTGTGGTTCTGATGAACTTGAAACTTGGGAATCAAGCTTCTTGGATTAATCCATTGTTGCAAATGGATCAATTTGGTGTATTAGAGACCCTCAAATCATGTCTTGAGGTCTTGGCTCATGTTTTGTCCCAAAAGTCAACTTAGGGGTGAATTAGGTCAAGAAACCCTAATTCCTGATTTTTAATGAATGCATCCTATGAGGTTAAATTGACTTGATGATTGGGTCCATGAGGTCCCATGGAGTATTTTAGGTTATGCTTTGAAGCATTGGCTCATGCCCAGAGGAAATTTTCCATTTGGAGGCCCTGGTCGACCAAAACCCTAATTTGGTGACACTGTCGATCTTGAGGCTTGATCCACTTGGAAGGGAGCAGCCTTGTGCTTAATCCTTGAAGTGGGAGTCCTCTTGATCCTTTATAGGTGTTGGAGAGTTTATACAAGTTGAAGATCATGTCATTCCTTGATTGATTCTTTGTCTAAAGCTCAGAGAGGGCTTGAAACCCTAATTATTGTTTGTAGTGAATGCTCACCCATCTTTGGGGAGACTGATGAGGCATGAAGGTTCCTCCATATTGTGATGATGATTTGCACAATGATGGGAAATCTTAGTGGTCAAAATTTGGGGTATGACAGTCTTCAGAAATGACGCTGATTTTTGGCGGCGCAGGATCGTTGGAATCTGTTTCCCAGGCAGAGTTGTCATAGACGGTTTCCTCTGTTGCATTCTGCATAGTATTTGTACTCTCAGGTAAATCTCCCCATCCAGTTGGCTGGATGTCTTTGAGCCTGATACGAGAGCTTTCAGGAGCGTTGTATTTGACCAAGTAGTCGAACTTGCCACTCGGTTGGCCTAAGGTGTCCCACACTTATGAGGAACTGGAGGAGTCATCCCTCTCGATGACGTTGACCTCGGGAAAAGCGTAGTTGATGAACTCTAGTTCGGCAAGCTTTGCCAATTCATCGTTGTACTAGATAGGTTATGAATACCCTGAGTGTTGATCCCATGTCATGGTGGGGACGCAGGTATTCTGTTCAATGATGCTCAGCTGATTCTCATTGTTCGGCTGATTTTCTTGCCCCGAGTTTCCTGGGTACGGCTGCCAAATAGGCAGGCCATCCATTGGGCCATAATAGTCGTGGTCAAAGTTATCTTTCATCAGAGTGTCTTCCTCTAATGAGTTTGGTGGAGCACGGCATCCTTCTGGATCATAATTTTCGTGTATCATTTTGACGTTTGACCTTGGTATAAATCTCATACTCTGTGCGGGATAGCAAAATGGCGTAGGCACCTCCTCCTGAGACACATAATCATCCTCGTTAAGATTGGACTTCCATTCTTCATCCGCATCGGAGGAATCTCCCTTGTTGATGGTGTGCACTTCCTGCTGCACTAGGTGAAGGAAACCTCCACTGTGGAAGAAATCCTGAATGGGATGAAGATTTTCGTCGTTGGTAGCAGTCTGGGTACAGGTTGAAGAAAAACCAATACCCTTCTTTGTTTTGTTATCAGTAGGAATGACAAGTTGTCCCCATCCCTTGGCATTGTTACTTTTGATCACTTCGAGAGCTTCTCTGTATGAGGAAATCAAAGTTCCTTTCTCTGACTGATTCTCATTGCTCACCGAAAGTTCTTGGAACTGGGTTCCAACAACCTCCTTGGGTTCTACACAAGTAGACGATGATAAGTTACTCACGAGCAAGGCTTGCTCTCCGCAGACAGTGACGAGTTGATTGTTCTTGGCGAACTTCAGTTTCTGGTGCAGTGTCGAAGTGACTGCCCCATCCTGGTGTATCCAAGGTCTTCCTAATAAATAGCATTATGCTCCCCGGACGTCCATGACCTGGAAAGTGATTAGGAAAGTGTGAGGACCGATAGTTATGGGAAGTTCGACTTCGCCGATAACTGCTTTCCGAGATCCGTCAAATGCTTTGATGATGACCTACTGCCCCTCATCGGGGATCCTTTGAATGATAGTCGCATTAAAGTGGACTTTGGCATAACATTGATGGCTGATCCAGTATCTACCAATACGCTGGCTAAGGCATTGTCCTGAAAGTTGACTGTGATATTGAGGGCCTTGTTGTGTCTTTTGCCTTCCTCTGGCAATTCCTCATCACTGAACCCTAAGTTGTTGCAGGAAGTGATGTTGGAAATGATGCTATCGAACTGTCTTATTGTCACATCCTGTTCCACAAAGGCTTGCTCTAATACTTTCTACAGAGCCTCCCTGTGATCCTCGAAACTGAGTAATAGAGATAACACAGAGATTTTTGAAGGAGTTTGCAACAGTTGATCAACAATGTTGTATTCACTCTTTTGGATGAGCTTCAGCATCTCATCGTTATTTGTTGAAAGGTCGGGATCATTGGACTAACCGACCGGTTGATTGGGAACTTCTATTTGAGGTTCCTTTTCTTTGTTGGGTTCTCCAACTCCTCGGTTGAAGATTCGACCGCTCCGTGTTACTCGACTGATGTCTGCAATATTTACGACGGAGGGTAATGGAACTTCCTTTCCATTCTCCACTTTTGTTGCACCGTATTTGTAAGGGATCGCCTTATCGGACTTGTACGGTACTGGTCCCGGTAGATAGATAACTATAGGAGTCTTCTTATTTTTATGACTGTCGTAGATAACCTTAATCAGTTCCTGGCTAAGAACCTTTGATTCGTCAAGTAGAGGGATGATGGTACAAACATCTTTGGTCCTTTCGCGATCAGAGATTACAACGACATCCTTGATTTGATCAGCGAAGTAGTCGGGCATCATGTTGATGGACCCCGAAACTGGACATGGTTGAATCTCTTTGCGGTCCAACTGACTCTGAAAGGCTGCTCGCACGAGGTAACATCCTTGGTTGTCTTCCGAGCAAACTCTACAGCGTTCACAATTATGTGGTGGCACCTATCCACGTCCGCTTTGTATGTAGTGTAACCTCACTAGATCGGTTTTTGCTGACCGAACATCCTGACTCTGAAGCCTAGTAGGGTTCCCGTCGATCATACTGACTTATTGTGTGTCTTCATCTAGATAGATCAGAAGCCACCAATGATTTAACAAGTGTTGCCAAGTTCTTTGAACGAGAGCACATCCCTGGTCACTCTCACAACATCCTTTGCAGTTCTGATAATTATGCGAAGTAAGAAGACCGAGCTGAATTTGCTTAGCGTGTAACTCTACCAAGCTGGTATTCATTAAGCGAATATCAAAGATCTGAATCATGTTGATCTGATAAGGATTTTTATCATGGTAGTCCTGGATCCACCCAAGATCCATCTGACGCTGGAGGGCCTCTTGTACAAAAGAGCATCCCTGTTTGTTTACCAAGCAAATCAGACAGGAATCATAATCGTGTCGTGGAAGATCATGATGTTGGCATTTCCTTGAGTGCATTGCCACTAAGTTGACATTCATTGCACGAATGTCATGGTTCTGAATGATGTTGGAATTCGTATAAGTCATGTTGACCCCCCAAATTCGGTGCTCTTGGATCCACCCGAGATCCAACTGTTCCTGTAGAGCTGATTGCACCACAGAATATCCTTGATTGTTGTTAGAGCAGATATCTCGCTGGTGATAGTTGTGAGGTGGTATATGACCGTACCCGCTTTGTCTGCGATGCATCTTGACCAGATTGGTCCTCAATAAGAGTACATCATGAATTTGATAGCTGTTGTTAGACTCTCCCTCTATCAAATTGACTGCAGCTTTTTCGTGTTGAGGCAAACGGTTCGTGAGAACATTCGGATTCGTATCTTTGAAAGATAAGACCCTGCTCCTAACAAGCTTTTGTACATCGGATTTGAAACTGAGGCCGTTTTCTATGTTATGCCCTGGTCCTCCTTGATGGTAAGGACAAGTCTGATCCGCCTTGAACCAAAAAGGAAGATTTTCTTGTACTGTAAGAGAAGACCTGGTTTGGACATGCCTCTTGACCAGTAAGAGTGGAAATAGTTCTGCGTACAACATCGGTATAGGATCGAACCCTGGTAGTCGCGTTGTACGGTTGTTGTTGTACTGAGGACAAGCCTGCTGAAGAGGTTGTTGTGTTCTTTGCTGGTATTGTTGTTGATTCGGTTGGCTTTGCGCAACCTGAGGTTGATACGTAGGAACAGGCTCCTGGTTGATAGCAGGAGTTACAGCTGCTACTGGTTGGTAACGTCGCCTTTGCTTTCCGAGAGGGATATTCCCAATATCCTGCTCTTTTTTCTTAGGGAGAGCACTATCGTATCTTTTTGTACTACTTGATGATCCAGAGTCTTTAACTAAATGTCCTTCTCGGACGGCTTCCTCAAGACAAACTCCCATGCCCACCATCTCGGTGAAGTCGCTGGGTGAACTGGCGACCATTCTGTCGTAGTAAAATGAGCTCAAGGTTTTCAAGAAGATCTTTGTCATCTCTTTTTCCTCAAGAGGTGGACAAATCTGGGCGGCAATTTCACGCCATCTCTGAGTGTACTCCTTAATGGTTTCCTTGTCCTTTTGTGACATCGATCTGACTTGATCTCTATCTGGTGCCATGTCTAGATTATACTTATACTGCTGAATGAAAGCAGCGCCAAGATCCCTAAAAGTAGCGATCTTAGTGCGGTTTAAACCCATGTACCATTTGAGTGCGACATCGGTTAAACTATCCTGGAAGTAATGGATCAGTAGCTGGTGGTTCTCTGTCTGAGTTGACATCCTCCAAGCGTACATCACCAAGTGGCTTTGAGGGCAAGAGTTACCCTTGTATTTTTCAAATTCTGGCACTTTGAACTTGTGCGGAACTTTCACATTGGGGACCAAGCAAAGGTCTGCGGCGTCTTTTCCAAATAAGTCCTGACCGCGAAGGGCTTGCAGCTCTTTCTACATCTCCAGGAATTGTTCCTGGAACGCATTCATACTGTCGAACATATTTTCGTTTCCACCAGAAGGTATCTGTGGAATCTGTCCTTCCAGGATAGTATGTACCACGGCTGGTGGTATAGTCATCATGGCAGAGACTCTTGGTGCCTCCCAAAGTTTGTAACCTTCAAGAGTTGTTGTCATGCACCTGGCATCTTCGCTTTCCTGAAGTTTGTAACCTTCAGGCCCAGCGGTTCCTATTGCAGTTTCCAGATCTTCCAAGATCGACGAAATATATCCTTCTGGGATATAGTTGAGTGGCATGCCCCAGGGACGATCTTTCGGCATTTTATACCTGGGATCAAACTTTTCCACTATGGGTATAGATGTGATCTCTGAGATCACAGTCCGTTGTTGCTGCATCTGGGCTGGTGCCAGAGAATGCATGTCACTATGAAGCCTTATCAGATCTTCTTTCAGAGTGTCGATCTCATCTCTCAACCCTCTGTTCTCTTCCTCGGGATAATCCATCTTTTTCTGTCGATTGGCCCGAGTATTGTACGAATGAGACACTTCGACTCTATAATCGAGACACAAACGTGAGATTCGTAGGGAAGAAGAATGCGTTTATGCGAGAATGATGAATGATATGCAATGATTATATTAATTAATAATTTTGTTAATCAAAAGAAACTTCGACAATTTTTATTGCAAATATCACACAGTGGGGAAGACCCCATTTTATTGAATTCAAAGATTGCGGAAATGGAAATACAGTAGATTACAAAGTGTTGTAAATGGAAATTTCTAAGCTAATGGATCCTGAGTCCTCTCTAAGGAGAGCTCAGGTGCTGGTTCTGGTGCTTTCCTTTTCTTTTACCGGGGCTCTTGAGCCGTTGTCGGGTTGTCATTCCTTTGCCAAGTGAAAGGAGCGAGCAAATTCCTTTGGTCATCATGATTTTCTACAACATGTTGCTCTAAAATCTCAATCAAAGCATCCTTATCTTTCAATAGCTGTTGTATTTTCTTACACTCCACATTGAGAATGTGGTACTTGTTCCTCCAAGACCTCTTCTCCTGTTGAACTTTGTTGAGAGTCACCTGAAGTTTTTGCATATCAGACATAAAATAAAGGACAGGGTCCCTTAATGGAAGAACTTCCTGACGAGGGTAAGGTATCCTCAGCTTGAGAGCTCTAGTTTGTACCCAGTGGAGATAAGGCTCCACCGAGACACAGTCTGGTTTTCCTAGAGACTCTCTTCCTTTCCTATGAACGTGTTTCCAAGCATGCACTATTTCTATCTTTAGTGCCCTGTCGCTTTCTCCTTCCTTGAAGAAAAGACCTTCCAGATGAGCATTACATGGGACATGCCTCATTGGGTATCCGAATTGACGACGAACAAGAATTGGATGATAGTTGATTCCTCCCTTAGTTCCTATAAGGGGTACGTTTGGGAAATTTCCACAACGGTCAATGATTCTGATCCCGTCATAGATTCGATTGTACTAATCGATGTCAGAGTTGGTAAGAGACATGATTCTCTGTGACCAACATAAAGTATTCTTTTGATCCCAAAATGCGGCAAACTTTGGCAAATGAGAAATGAACCACATGTATAGCAGGGGTACACAGCATGTGATCATTCCTCCGCTATATAAATTCCTTAAGTGTACAGAATGATACGCATCTACGAGTAAGGTTGGTACGGGATTTCCAATCAGACATATCTTAATGGCATTGATATCTACAAAGTTATTGATGTTGGGAATCAAAAATAACCCGTAGGTGAGCAAAACAAAGATGCTCTCGAAAGCGGCCACATTCCCTATACTGGCAAAGTACAGAGCTTTCTTTATCAAGAACTGGGCTGGCAAACCTTGGATTCCACCCTTAGTGGTCATGTGAGTCCTGACTTCTGACTTGTCCAAATAAATTGCTCTTGCAATGGTTTGATCTTTTGGAATTTCTTCTAGTCCAGAAAAGGGAGCTTGATCAGTGATATGTAAATCAGTCAGGTGAGAATACTCCTCCAGTGTTGGTGCTAGCTGATAATCCGGGAATGTGAAACTGTGATAGACCGGATCGTAGAACTGAATGAGCGTAGCATGTAATCCCTCAATTACATGGATTCTTAACAGAGACAGCAGTCCTCCATACTTAACTTTGAAAGCCTCAGGGTTGGTGATCATCCTCGCCAAACCTCTTAAATCCTATAATTTTGGAACCTTGAAGGTATACTTATGAGTCTTTCTTCTACCGAAATCCATAACGCAACCTCTTTCTCTGATATTTGCAAACATTGTCTTAGTTTAATTTGAAAGAGAGAGACTAGAAGAGAAAAAAAAATTAATGTTTTTTAAAATGAATGCATGAATGCAGCACACAAAAACATAGATAAAACATGGGGTCAAAGGGTCGGTGTCATGAAGTCAAGGCTCTACCCCCCCCCCCCCAAGGTTTATATTGGTGATTTTTTGTACCTGTCCGCAAAATCATTGATCCCTCTTGGGATAACAACAGCAAGCGGATCGCCAGTGAGCTGATGTATCCTAGAGTGATCCCAAATGAAGGTAGTATCGCGTGACAACTATTTCTGATAGTTTCCACACTACAAAATGGTTTCGGTCTACTAAAAACCTCAGCTTCTCAGATAACCCAGTCGACCACACTACTTTCAACAACCGAAGTCGTATATGCAATGTATCTGCAAAGGGAGTCTCCATTGAGTTTGATGATCGACCGAGGACTCTTAGCTGGGATTCACTCCCCGTAAGATTACCCATTTTGCCATCACCTATCTTAGGTGTATACTCAATCTTTCCACATGCGGCATCACACGCATTCCCATTAGCAGAAAATAAACACAGATATCAATTAGGAAAAGCAATATATATTTGTCTTAATCATCTTAGACCTCTAGTCTTACGATCCTATACAGACAATGACTCCCCAGCAGAGTCGCCATTTCTGTGGTGCTTTGTGAATTTAGGGCTTTCTGCCCAAGAAGGTGAGAAAGAAAAGTCTCCCACCGTAAGACTGCAAGAGGTAAATACCTCCCACTGTGGTCTCCATTTTTCCATGGCTTTTTCTGAACTTAAGGTTTCTACCGAAGATTGTAAGAAAGAGAATACAGCCCCACGGTGGGTGCCATTTTTTCTGTAGCCCGATTTTTGTGGTCTTGAATCACTATTGCTTGGGCACTACAGTTCGATTCATTTTTTATCCTGTTAAGCTGATTAAGGAAGGGAAATAGATGTCTCCAATTAACCCTGCTTGCATACTGAGTTTAAATAGTCAAAATCGTTGGTTTACAGATGCTATTAAGATGTGGGCCCCTCTTCGGTTATTTTGTTAAGAATATAATATTTGGACCATTTGTGAGGTTTTTGGTAATGTGTTTAGATTTGATGCTTTTGGGTTGATATATGAAGGTACTGCATTTTGGGTTTTTGATTAGTGTACTCGCTAAGATTTTTCAATCTTATGCCTACGTATTCCCGTTTAACGAAACAGGGAAATCAGAGCGATCATAGTTCCTCCTATTCTAAGGGAGGAAAAAGGTTGTTTTGGAGTCTTGTTCAAAGCTCAAGGCATGAAGCTAAAGGTGATTTGTATCTTGTTCAAAGCACAAGATGTGAAGCTAAAAGGTTCTGGAGGAGAGAGAATTTGTCATCTCTAAAGAGGAGTTGTTGATGTTTGTATGCTGTGAGCAAGGCACAAATTTGATGTTAAAAGGTTGATTAACTCAACCGGGGATTTCTGTATACAAAGCCTAAGAGGAGGCTATTGACCCAACAAGAGGGTGTTTTTTATTTGTCTCGTACGAAGCCCGAGATAGAGGCTAAACGGGTTGACTCAACCAGAGAGTACTAACAAATGACTGACTCAACAAGAGAGTGCTTTTATGTATCTTGTATGAAGCCCAAGACGGAGGCTAAAGGTTTGACTCAACAAGAGAATCTGTAATACTCAACAAGAGAGTGATTTGTTGTCTCATACAAAGCCCGAGATAGAGTCTAAAAGGGTTTAACTCAACAAGAGAGTCCTTTATACTCAACAAGAGAGTGACTTAGTATCTCGTACGAAGCCCGAGATAAAGGCTAAAAGGAGATTGACTCAACAAGAGAGTCTTTTATACTCAACAAGAGAGTGATTTAGTATCTCGTACGAAGCCCGAGATAGAGGCTAAAAGGAGATTGACTCAACAAGAGAGTCTTTTATACTCAACAAGAGAGTGTTTTAGTATCTCGTACGAAGCCCGAGATAGAGGCTAAAAGGTTATTGACTTAACAAGAGAGTCTTTTATACTCAACAAGAGAGTGTTTTGCTGTCTCGTACGAAGCCCGAGATATAGGCTAAAAGGGTTTAACTCAACAAGAGAGTCTGAAAAGGTTAACTCTGTTGGGGAGGATCATTGTACAAAGCCCAAGAGGAGGCGGAGTTACTGCTGAGGATTAGATCCATAGGTAGGCAAAAGGGTGGGTAACTCTCACGAGAGAGATCGGGTTTCAGAGTAATCAGTGTTTTTCCTATATTTGAAAGGAACTTGAGAATGTCTTTGAGACTCAAGGGGTTTTAGGCTGTCCAAGTCTAGAGTTTTATCTTTTGTACAATGCCAAAGAGGAGGCACGGGCATTAAGGGATGAGTATCAACCCTAAAGTGGCTAGAGGTTTGACACTAGAAAGACTGCTCTAGCAAAGGATGACTAAGTTCTGTCCTATACCTTTAAGAGGTCGTCAGGGTCCTTGTATGAAGACCAAGAGAAGGCATGAGAACTCCTAGGAAGCCGAAGGGTCCTTGTCCAATGCCCAAGAGGAGGCGGGGATGCTTTTAGGAAGCCTGTGGGTCTCCAAACCAAGAAAAGTTCAAGAAATGTAATTCACAGAGAAGAGATCATTCCAGTAAAGTTCGAGAATTTGGAAGAAACTCAAGAGATGCTATTCACGGAGAATAGATCAACTCTGGGGAATAGAGTTTCTTTGACAATTTCTAAGAGTGACAGTCTGAGAAAGGGTTCACCGAGAATGCTGCCTTTCTCTTTGTTCCATATTGTTTAACCCCGAGAGAATGGAAGACTGTGTCTGGTAATCCTATGGGGGATCTAGTTTTGTTTGTATTTAAGAGTGACCAACAGGGCTTTACCTAGTTTTAGACGTAGTTACCGAGGAAAACTCTAAATAACTATACTAGTATTACACAGTTAATATGTGACAAGTATATAAAAGGATGTGAAAGAAGACTTACAGTGAAACAGCCCCACAATACAGTTATATACATATGAAAGCGATAAATGAAAGCAGATAAACACTTACCCGTTGTAGAGCTTCCATGTTGTTTTGTTAGTTGTTCAACAAAGAAAATTTGGATAACAATATTGTATTCAAAAATCAAAGGAGAAAGTGCTTTGAAAAGATTGTTGGGGCTTACAGCTCAAGGAGAGGCCCAAGTTTTAACAGTGTTTGTACTGTTGTTTTGAAAATCGTACAGAGGGACTTATACAATATGTGAGGCCCAAAAAATGGTTTTACTTACAAAGGGGTTGGGTCTTACACTCTATTAGAGGCCCAAATTTTTTTTGTACAAATGATGGGGCTTACAACTCAAGGAGAGGCAAAGATGATTTTGATTTAAAAGGCGACGATCGTGCCGTGATTTGTAAAATACAACGGGACTTATACAACATCTGAGGCCCAAAAATTGTTTGTATTTAAAAAGGATTGGGTCTTACACTCTACCAAGAGGCCCAAAGAATTTTTAAGAAAAGAAATGGGTCTTATAGCTCAAGGAGAGGCCCAAATTATTTTAACCTGGCGATCGCGTAGAGATTTTTTACCGTGTCAGGACTTATACAATATCTGAGGCTCAAAATGATTTAGGTTAAAAAGGGATTGGGTCTTACACTCTATTAGAGGCCCAAGGAGTTTTTAAGAAAAGAAATGGGTCTTATAGCTCAAGGAGAGGCCCAGATTTTTTTAACCTGGCGATCGCGACGAGATTTTTTTTACCGTGTCGGGACTTATACAATATCTGAGGCCCAAAAATGGTTTTTGTTAAAAAGGATTAGGTCTTACACTCTATTAGAGGCCCAAAGAGTTTGAAAATGATTTATGAGGGTTGAAATCAAAGAAACCCTAATTTTGTTTTCCTTTAAAAGTAAATATTTAAAGAAAATCAATAAAAATGATAAAAATACCAAATAAGTTTGAATAAACCACTTGTGATTTTTGTTTAAGGTTTGGAAAATGAGGTTTTAATCACAAGATGAATTAAAACTCATTTGGTTTTGATTTTCAAGATGAATATTCACTTTTAAAATGTTTAAAACAATTAAAAATGAATTTATTCACAAAAATTCCAATTATATTAAATAAATAATATAAATTTGATTTTTTTGTGGAATAAAATATTTCAACATTTTTTTTATTTTTTTCAAAAAGAACCAATCAAAAATAATTAAAATTGAGGGAGTTATTAATTTTTCAAATCATTAAAAATAATATGAAAAATAATAAAAAAGTGAAAAAAAAACATTAAAAAGGGGTCTGGGGCGAGGGGGATTCGAACCCCAGACCTCTTGTGTGTAGTGTGTGTGCCTTACCATTGGGGTGGTGATACATCCGTGTATCAAACCCCAGCCACAAATATACAAGGCTTGCCTTGTTCTTGGCCTGGCCAAGGCAAGGTTTTTGGTCAGAAACGTGAAGGTCATAACTTCCTCATTTCTCCATGGATGGAGACAAAATTTATATGTATCTGGCCTAGAATTTCCCAAGGAATCCAATGGTGGTGGTGGTTTTTCCAGAAAATCAATCCTCCTCAAAACCTGATAGTGGTTTTGAAATAGGCCATGATTTGCATTTTTTGTGCTATCTCTTGGTGCAGGCATGAATTACATTATGAATTGGCTCAAACACAACACATATAACATGTATGAGATGTGCATGATCTGTGGTCCTCAAAGCAAGGCATATTGTAAAGAGTTCAAGTTGAGATGCTTACCTCTTTATGAGCTTTTTGGGCAATCGGTCAAGTGCCTTGTTCCAAAAATGTTTTGATGCTTTGAACAATCTCAAATGATCCCTTAGAAGCTTTTAGGATGATTGGAATCAGCTGGAAACCTCAGGAAAGGAAACTGACCCTTTCTTGCAAAAGGGGCAAAAGTGGCCAAAATAGAAACTCTCTCAAATGGTGTTCTAGATGTGTGAAACCATTTGGGACAGTTCAAGGATGATATTTGGAGTGTGTTTGAGGTTTTATTTGGTTTGGAAAGTGACTGAATCAAGACATAGCTTGAAAAATACAAAAAGGCCCTATTTTGAGGTTTTGAGAGGGGACTTTGTGATTTTGGTGTTACAGGTCACTTGTGAGAGTTTGGACAGCTTAGATATCACATATTGGATGTGTTTGGATCATGAGCTGTGATGGAATTGCTCTCTAACTCAAAAACTCAGAGTTACCTTGCTAAAGAAGGCATTTTTGCCTAGAGAAAGAGATTTTGAGGAAAGCAAGTGTTGTAGTGCTTTGGTGTACTTTAACTGAGCACAAATGAGCTCTATTTATAGTAGAACAAGTTTGTTTTGCAAGCAATAGTGAATGGCAACTCCTGCAGAGGTTTGGCCCATGGTTGCATTTTGGAATCTCAAGTCTCCTCTAGCCATTGACTAGAGGTAAGGGCACAGGCTGCTGGTCCCCTAGTTCAGAGATCATCCTTGACTCGTTCAGTTGGAAATGGTTCAGTTCATGCCACCTTGGAGCATCCATTGAATGCTCCAAAACAAAATTGGAGTCTTGTCCCCTCTTTAGGCAATTTTAGATTTAGCATGCTATTTTTAATTCCAAAGACTTGGGAGCCTTATGGATCAGTGTTTGTCCCTTCTTGGTCCCTCCCTGAGGTGTTCAGATGGAGAAACTTGTTTGTCATTTGCACAAATTGCTCAAATCGAGCAAAATGCACAAATCTGCCTTGCCATGGCAGTTTGCAGCAAGGCACATTGCCATTGTCATATCTCATGGCTCAAGTGAAATTTCATGGGGTTCTTGGCCATTTTGGAAAGCTCTTATATGATACAACATATGTGTGATCATAGTTTGTTTTGATACTTTTTGGATCCAAGTGAAAAATGCCCCTACATTTGGAAAAAAAGCAAGGCAGATTTGGACTTAGTGAAAATTTCACTAAGTGTTGGAAAAAAGTGACATTTTCACTTTTTGGGAATTTGGCCATTCCATAACTTGAAATCCATGAGGAATTTGACTGAGGTGTAGTTGACACTTTTAAAGTATTCCATGAGAGCTACAAATCCATCTTCGGATCAGCCAAAATGGTTGCTTGGATCTCAAGTTATGATCCTGGGAAGTTGGTACCCTAGCCACTTTATTTCATAACTTAGAAAAATTCTAAGTTTTTATGGTTACCCCTTTTACAAGTTATCCCACTTTCTTTGGTTTTTCTTGATGAATGTTGATTCAAATCACACATTAACATCATTTTAGGGTTAAGGAACCATAATTATGAAAAATCTCAAAAATTCAAACTTTGACTTTTGTGCACAGTTGACTTTTTACCAGATGAATTCCAAACTTTGCGATCCTCTATGAAATCAAGTCCTTGACCTAAATCAAACTTGATGGATTGATTTCATAGGTGTTATAGGGTGTATTGAATCATGTCCCAAGGTTTGGGAGCATGTCTTGGTCAAAATTCAAAGGTACAGTTGACTTTTTCTTCCAAAACCCTTACTGTGGTTCTGATGAACTTGAAACTTGGGAATCAAGCTTCTTAGATTAATCCATTGTTGCAAATGGAACAATGTAGTGTGTTGGAGACCCTCAAATCATGTCTTGAGGTCTTGGCTCATGTTTTATCCCAAAATTCAACTTAGGGGTGAATTAGGTCAAGAAATCCTAGTTCCTGATTTTTGAAGAATGCATCCCCTGAGGCCAAATTGACTTGATGATTGGGTTCATGAGGTCCCTTGGAGTATTTTAGGATATGCTTTGAAGCATTGGCTCATGCCCAGTGTAACACCCCGATTAAATTTAATTATTTTTCCTAATTAAATTGAATATTATTGTATGTGCCGTGTATATATGTGTTTTGGATTAAGTGTGGGTTACCCTTAGGGTGGGGGTAGTGCCCTTGGAGTTATGAAGGATAAGGTGTTGGAGGATGGGATAGTCGGTTAATATTATTATTTAAATTATTGAGGAGATTGTTGTTATTATTTATTTTGGGTGAAATAATAATAATAATAATAATAATAATAATAATAATAATAATAATATTAGATAATAATAATATTTGGGAATAACAAGGAAAATATAAATAGGAAAAAGGGTTAGAAAGGAAAGGGTGGTCAGTACGTGTTTTGGAGAAGAGAAGGAAGAGCAGAGAAGAGTTAGGTCAAGAAGAGCTCCATTGTTGAGGTAATATTTCAAGAATTCTAAGGTAAGGGTGGGGCTCTCTATCTCTTAAGGGTTGCATAGTAGTGGTATGAGGGTAGAAAATCGTTAGGATCTCCCTGTTATGTTGTTGGTGAGAATTGGGAATTGGGTTGTAGGTTAGAGGGTTTGGTAGGAAGAGAAAATTATGCAATTGATTATAGAATTGTGTTGTATATGTGTATATTTCATTTGCTGCTACTTTATTGGTGTTTTCTGGACTGTATGATACCAAATTCGGGGGAATTGTGAGGTCTGAATCGTGCAAAATCGCAATCGCAAGATTACTGATTCGCCCAGATTCTCCAGGCAAAAATGGAACTCGCCAGGCGAAAGTGGATTCGCCAGACATTCGCCAGGCGAATGTAGAAGCGAAAGGGGAGTGAAAAATCAGAGTTTCTGGATTTTGTATGGGGGAGTCGGATTCGCCACTGCTTCGCCAGGCGAGCAGGAGGCGAAAGTGGAATTCGCCAGGCGAATGGGGATTTCGCCAGGCGAAAGTGGTTTCGCTGGTGCTTCGCCAAGCGAGCATCAGGCGAATTGGGCTGAGACGAACCGAATTTTCTGAAACTTCAGAAATTCATATCTTTTGATCTGTAGGTCCGTTTCCGTCGCCGTTCGAAGCGTTGGAAAGCTAGTTTTGCGTACTATTTATAAAAATTGATTTCAATACCAGAATTCCAATCCTTTGACGTGCTATATGGAAATTGAGCGTGTTGTTTGTGTGGTGAGTGAAGATGATGGAGTCGTCGATGTGTATACATGATATATTTGTATATTGTTGTTGTGGCAGGTATGTACTGCGGTTGCATCCTAGTAGTATGATGTATTGATGTGTTGGTTGTCGTGTACATGTGATTACTGTTATATTCATTGTTGTTGTCGTTTTTGTTGTGCGTTGTCATTGCATGCATGACAAGTTGCATAGTTGTGGGATGGCGTGCCCAGATGGGGCGTTATCGTATATCCGAATTCCATGATAGAATCGTTGTTGTTGGTGCGATCATGAAATAGGGGTCGTACGTGACCATGAAATAGGGGTCGTTGGTGTGATCATGAGATAGGGGTCATACTTGACCATGAAACAGAGGTCAAGAGTTCCGACGGGAACTGTGATCATGAAACAGGGATCGATTGGTACCACATGCATTGAGTCGAGTCGTGGGTCTCATTGCATTCAATCCTTGTATGTTGATTATCTGTTGTATGATGAATGGTGTTGTGATGATGTTGTTGTGATAGGGTGGATTCCGTATGTTTTTATGCTTTCATACTTATGTTATGCATTCTTTATATTGATTGAGAATATCACCCCTTCTGTTTGAATGTTACCTCTACATGGGTAACGTGCAGATAAGCAGGAGTAGTCGCAGGTGGAGTGGTGAAGACAAGGTCTTCTGGTGTGACTTATCGAGTCACGTCTGCTCTGAGTTTGTAACAGCGGGGGTGTCGTAACGCTAGAGTCTTTTGAATTCTGTTATATACTATTACTATTTTAATTAAGAATGTTGTGTGTGACTAAACATGTTTTTACCTGAGTTGACTTTTCCGCTGTGCATGAACGTTAAAATGTCATGTTTAATTATAATATCAGCGTATTATTATTGTGTGCATGTTAAGTTGAGTAGTAGAAGTAGCATCCTAAATCCATGTATTTTATTTTTACTCTGATAAATTACGTTTAAATTGTCGCGGGGGTTTAGGGTGTTACAAAGTGGTATCAGAGCAGGTCAATCCGTCCGACCAAGTTGTCGAGTCGTTGTCGTGTGTTAGTTGTTTAGTGTTAGTGTTAGTGTCAGTTCCTTAACCATGGTGTTCTGTTGTTGGTGTGTGGTAGATTGAGAATGGCTGGAAGGAACGATGCTGCTCTTGCTGCTGCTTTGCAAGCTATGGCTCAAGAAGTGCAGAATTTGCCACGTGCTAACGAGAATGATGAGTTTCAAAAGAACAACCCGCCTACTTTCAAGGGAAGGTATGATCTGTGAGAGCAAGAATTATCTCTACAAGTCAATCTATGTTTTGATGATAACAATGTGTATTTATGAAAGAACCATTTTATGGTCTAACGTGTGTTGTGTGCAGATCATTAGAACTAAAGACATCAGAACCAACATACACCAGCAAGATATACTATGATTGAATATATATATATATATGTGTGTGTGTGTGTGTGTGTGCGTGTGTGAAGTTACTATGTGTGACTAAAGTCGCGAGAAGCAAGAATGCTTGTTTATCTAGTCATGATCAGCCAGATCCAAGGATGCCAAGATTGCCGTTGCAATGCTCTTGTGGATGCTCTCTGAAAGTGATTAAGATTCTGAAGATAGCGAAGCTTCTGAAGAAGTACACTTAGAAAGAACCGAAGTTCTGAAGACTCCTATGACTTGAAGTTCTGAGGGCTGAAGGCGCTGAAGACCAAGTGCAGAAAGAATCAGAAGACTGATGAGTTCTGAAGATCGAGCTTTCAAACAAGAAGTTCTGAAGACTCTGAAGACAGGCTCTGAAGATTCGAAAGACTTAAAGCAGAAAAAGGATAATGCTCTTAAAGACCAAGTGCTGAAGTTCTGAAGACTAATTCCTAATGGACTTCTTCAATCAACGAATGACTTGAAGCATCAGATATTCTGCTATAAAGACTCCACTCATGCTTCATCAAATTAACATCAGAAGCCACTGAAGTTTCGAAGTCTAAATATTACCGTTGTGAGTTAAATGTACACACTGCCCGAGAAAATATGTCTGGTCACTTCCTCCTCTGTAAAATGAAGATGTGTCAGTACAACTCATTATATCAGAACGTCTCTTTTCCAAACAGCCAACAGTATTCTCTAACGGCTATATTTCTACTGGCTATTTAATGGAAAGAGTTTTAGCTTCTGATGTGTCGATCACTTTAAGAATTACGAACTGAATGTTCATCTACAAAATTGACCAAGTCATTGTGTGAAGATAGCAACAACGATGAGTTCTCGTTGTAACACTTAGAATATTCAAAGTTGTCATTATTTCACTCATGGCAATTGTTGTTGAATCTCCAAAGAACAAATCAACACAACAACAACAATCAAACAGAAGCTATTGATGAAGAAGACAACATTGAAGATCAGTCAAGTCATCAACCTACCTTCTCGTCAAAGCTACATTGAAGATCTGAAGAAAGGAGTTGCTGCTCAAAGCTTGCTCAACTAGAAGACGAAGAAGAAGAAGATCTACAAGATGTCTACATTCATAATATCAAATACGTCTTTGTCGTTTCGTAGGAAAGCAAGGAGCTGATTGCTCAAAACTTGCTTGAACACATGTGTGTGTTCTTTGTACTTAAACCTAGGAGAAACTTGCTTATTAAGAAGCACAATTTGTAATCTCCAGTTTGCCAATTCAACTAGATGAATTGAGACTCCTCAAGTGAAAGTTATATCCTGATGGGATCCCTGAACGGTTCAGCTGTAAGTTGAGGCCCTTGAGTAGATCACGTGGTGATCAGATACTTAAGATGACAATGGCTGAGGGTCATTGTGGAAAATCCTGAAATATGGTCAGTAGCATTATATTCATTGTGATGAATCCCTGAACGGCTAGCTGTGAAATCCCAGTAATGGGTCTGTTCGATCAATGAACGTTATATCATGTTGGATCCCTGAACGGTTCATTGGGTTGTTAGTCACAGTGCGGCTATGCAAGTGGTTAGTCACCGGCTGTTGCTCGTGCAAGTGTAATCATGATTTGGTTATAGTGGATTAAGTCCTTGTGTTCAAGGCGAAATCACCTGAGGAGGGTGGACTGGATTAGCCCGCATGGTGAACCAGGATATATCGTGCGTCCTTTACTCTCTTGCCTAGTATCTCTATTTATGTTTATGCATTGAATATCAGAACCTTATATTAAGCAAAGTCAGAACCTTGCAGCCTATCTCTGATAAGCTTCCGCACTGCAAGTTCTGAGTATCATATCTTATGATCAGAACCTATATGGTTCTCATGCTCCATAGTTAAGAGATCAGAATCTCTCAACGAACATAGAAGGTTCTTGAGTATCTCTTTAACAAGATGTGAAAAGTTAGAAAAATAGTAAATACACAATTCAAACCCCCATTTCTTGTGTCTTTCTCGCACCTTCAATTGGTATCAGAGCTCCGGTTCTGTTATTGATTTACATCAAACACTTAACAGTGTCAGAAAAAGATCAGGATATGGTACGTAGAAGTACTCTTGGTGAGATTAAAATCCACTTACAATTTCTTTAACAGTTCCGCAGTTAACTGTATACAAAATTGTAATCAATCTGATTACTTCTTGAGCAATTCACTGATTCGAGATGAAGCCTCACTAAAGTTGAAGAATCAGTTGATAAGATAAATTCATCAAAGGAAGTATCTGTTGAATGCTCATTCTGGAAAATACGTGTGGGTAAAACCACGTATATGATTAAAAGATGAATCATCGGAAAGCAAGAAATCTTGTTTGCTGAAGATTAATTCTTTATGAGTTTTTGAGATGTTTTCAAGAAACGGATTAGGTCCACCCTTGACTTTCTCATTTAAAAAACTCATTATGGATCTCTTCATGTAAAGAAGGAAGATTGATGTTCTAAGACTTTGAATTTCATAAATAAATCTGTTAACCTCAGAATCTGAAAAATTCAAATTATTAGAAATGATTCAATGTCAGAATCTGGAATGATCAAAAGATTCAATGGAGAACTGAATCCCAAAGATTCAGTAATTACTTGATTCTGAACGAACTCTTAAGATCTTAACTGGTTCAGTGATCAAGCTCCAACAACCTGAAATCATCCTAGTAAAGATCAAATGTTGATAATCTGATTTTCAACATATCAAGTGTTCTCAGAACCACTTGTGCTATGAAATTAGATGCTATCATTTCAGGTATCTTGGTTCTCCAACTGATGTCTTAAAAGATGACGTTAATGATGTTCGTTTAAAGAAACTAGTTAACTCATAGATATGTGTGAACAACCCCCAAATAAGTTGATCATCATTGTGAGAACAAGAGGTTCATACAAACCATGTCTAGTGATGTACACATGGGGCGCGATGATGTTTTAGCTCTGAACAAGTTTTGAAACAACCTTGAGCAACAAGTCAGATGCTGATATGATAATTCCTCCTTGTATAACCTCTTAAAGGTTCTCACTGAACTGATGAAATCAATCATCTTACAAAGAAAAGAAACTTTCACAAACGCAAACTGAATTCGGGCTATGAAAGGAGAACTCAACCAATTCTCAAGCTTGTCGTTTAAGATTCAAATCCATATCTTAGGAACTGTATCGGAACTAAACAGGTTCTATGGATCAAGAAAATGAGAAGTGAGAAACAATCAAAAACAAATGTAATCTGTTATTTATGAATGGGGTCATCAAATGAAATCTACTATTCACTCAGTAATGCTCCCACGCATATGAGTGTCGCCTTATCAAAAAGGATTGCATGTAATTGGCTAAGTTCAATTAAAATGATCACTCTAATCATGCTAAGTCCTAATCTCGGTTATTGTAACCTAGAGAACTAAAGGACAAGGGTGAACAGGAAAAGAGAGAAAAAGCTATAATCCAACTAGGATCACTTTCCAAGAAAATATTCTCTTCAGAAGTCAGAACACAAGCTTATCTTGAAGAACCCAAGAAACATCTGCAGCTTACTCAGAAATAGGCAGAATCAGAAAGATGCTCAAAGCTTCAGGAGTCTGAGATGAATGATTTCACGAAAAGTCTTAGCTAAAAGATTTTGTTTAAAGAGGTTAAGCATCCCTAAGGTGTATCTTGAAGAATCTCAGAACCTTCAACTCTCTCTCAGAAGCAAGCCAAGTCTGAAAGAAGTTGATCAAAAGCTCAGAAGAATACACTCATGTAAAAATACGAAGATTTCAAAAATCATCAGAATGAAGACCAAAGTCAAGAAAAAAAGCACTCAGTTAAGTCTGAAAAATCTAAGGTACACTTTTCTTTTCACTAATAATCTGTTAAACTCATGAGATGCCTTAATTAGAATTCTTTCAAATTTATCATATCATGCTTTACTAGGTAATTATTTAGGAATCCTTACATGTTTCTTTAGGGAAATATTCAACCAATAGAAAATCTGTCAAGCATAGATGAAAGAAATTGTTAAATACAAGAAAACCCTTTAACAAAAACTACACGCAAAAGAATACAATAATAATTGTGAATCTATTGAAACCACAACATATCTCTGACAACTTAATAAGATCTTACTAAAATCTTTTGAATTGTTCTATATCTTCCCTAGACTAGGCATAATTCAATCTACACACTTACTCTATAAAGTCACGTCTTCCTTTCATACTCCTACACTCAAAACCCTAAAACTCTAAGCCTCTTTGTTCATCCACTATCATGCCTCCACTAACCTTTCTCGGTAATCCAAATCTTCTTGAACTTATTCCTGAGAAACGATTCTCATTCAGTACTCCTTCACTCTTAAGAGACACTGCATGTAGTATAGCAGATATTCTGTATACTCAACAATGGACTAGGTACTCCATGATGCTAGAAAAACCTATCTATGTAAACCTGGTCAAAGAATTTTGGAAACATGCCGATCTTGATGTTGAAAGAAATTGCATCACTTTCTATGTTTTTGAAATCCCTATTGACATCAACCTATTCTCAGTGATCCTTGCAACTGGATGTGAGGATGCTGGAATTCATGTCAATTTTGACAAACACAATTTCTTTCCTGCAAGAAATTTTGCATCCCTTCACAGCCTATCTTCCATATACATACCCTACAATCCTGAGAATCTTCTACCCACTCCCAAGGCCTGGTACAAACTCATGTTGTCAAACTTTCTTCCCAGAATAGATAGCAATAATCTAATTCGATTTCACGACCATAAGTTCATTTATTTACTAATGAATGACTTTCAGATAAATCTGCCACACTCAATCTTCAACTGCCTTTGGAAAACCATCCTTGAGTCTCGAAACCCCGCAAAATCCTACATTCCTTATGGAAGAGTATTATCTGAGATTTTCTTCAGAGATGGAATTATAGACATGATCAAAGAAAGAATTGAAGAAGATGGTCCTGATGAGTTTCCAGAAAACTGTATGTTGAAGATAAAATGTGAAGTCTTTAGTGACTAGAGAAACTATGCTAACTATGCTTTAATTTTTTTTAAGAAAAACGTATTGTCAAATCTATAATCATTAATTAAAGTCTCTCTTTGAACAATAAAATGTTACATAGATAATAAGCTTTGTTAGAATTTTACTAGAATATTAATTCATTAAGGATTTTCTGCGATTCGAATTTATTACCATCATTAATGTACCTGACTCATTGACCACTCACCAAAAAGTCATCATTAATTCTAGTATCATTTCCAATAAATAAACAACTAACTCATCTCTGTAGCTACACGCATCTACATCTCTCCATATACCCAAAATTTAAATATCTATGAAATAACAAATCAAAGCCTATCCCCAAAAGCAATCATCACACTTCATCCTAACTCACCCATAAAAGGTAGGATTCCTCTCTCAATTACAAAATTCTAAACTCACTAAGAACAATGAACTCTCAAAGGATTGGATCAACCTTCCTTGGAAACAAAGAAAATCTACACCTTATTCCTGAAAAGAAACTCAACCTTGCTAATCCTGGAAAAAATGGTTTAGAAATACTCAGAAGCATGCAAGCTCAGTCTTGGCAAAGCTATTATGCTCTTCTATATGGTCCCATTTATCCAAACCTTGTTAAAGAATTCTGGAAATATGCCAGAATCAACAATGATGGTAAAACCATCTGGTCAGAAGTTCACTATCAACCCATTGCTATCTTTGTCTCTTCGATAGAGAGAATCATAGAATGTATCTCTGAAGGAGTCACGATTGAAAACTTTCAATCTGATCTAAGTATGGTGGATAGATGCAGAATCCTGTTCGATAACTCAGATCCATATGAACCAAACAACCCAGAGAAGCTTCTCCCGTCTCCAAAAACCTGGTTCAAATTTTCTTTGACCAACCTTCGTCCTCGTGGAGATGCTAGAAGCACCCTGAAACATAGCGACAGAATCTTTATCTTTCTTCTAACACATCATGTTACAATAGATCTCCCTAAAACCATTTTTAATCATATGAAACATTCTATCAAAATCTCCAGAAACAAAGTGCAAGCTTTCATTCCATATGGAAGAATCATCTCAGAAATTCTTCTAAAAGAAAGGGCCTGGGATTTAATTATCAGGCTTGAACCTGGTACTTCTCATGTCGAAATCAGTTGTGAAACTATGAACAGTGTTGAGGATTCTGATGATTAAGGTGGTGATGTTCATTTAGCAGTTGCTATGTTTTGTCTTTAATTCGTTATGTACAATCACCATTGAATTAATGAAAATGTCTTATTTGTCTTTTAGATAATTTAACCAGTATTAGAAATCAAATTGGCTAAATTAAAAGAAACTCATTAATTTATCCCATCTAGGAAATTGCATACAAAAGGCTACTTCCCTATTTCTTACTAGAAATTTCTCAGCTGTTCAACTCTCTTGAAATACGCATACAGTTGTTCGACCAATAAACTATTAAGGAACATCTCAATCCTTCATAACACGGAAATACGTAACTCTAAAAGTTTTTCTCTTATAAGAACCTGTTTTTGTCGAGTCCAAATCTGTATCTATATGTTTGTGTTTAAATCCTTATCTAATCTATGTTTGACTACAGTTAGCCTGTTTAATGAGCTTTTTATTGGTTTCATGTCTCTCACAATTGGCCTCCATCCTTCAATTAAATACATACTGAGTATAGATGTGTATCCCTAAAATGAGTCTAAATGCTTCTAAATGATTAAATGACTCTATATCTGAATATAAATGACTCCATGCTTAAATTGCTCATATGCCCTGACACTTTTTGATAATGTCAAAAAGGGGGAGAAATATATTGATTGATTTTGATTGAAAGAAGGAAATTTGAAAGAATGCAGAACTCAAACAAAGTACTCTTATAAAATGCGTTACTACTAACGTTTGTTGTTTGATGTTATCCGAGGAACTCTAAACAAGTTCACTAGGCATTCTAAAGACAGGATAAGAAGAAGAACTACAATCATAGAATAAAAGCTGTCTAAGAAGAATCAGAATCAGTAAGAAAACTCTGAAAGCAATCAAGACGAAGCATACATTTCAAGATGCTCACTCAGAAGATCTGTGCAAATCAGAAGTCAAGAACTGTCTGAAGATCCGGATTAAAGATCCAAGCAAGAAACCATTCTGATGTTTATCAGGAACCATTTGAAATAAAGATGATTTGGTATCAAACTAAATCATCAATTGGAAATCAAATTCAGTACACAAAGATTAGTATCAGACTTTCAATCAAAGCAAAGTTGTGGATTACTGTCAAAGTACCTTCATTGGTATCAATATCAGCACTCTAATGAATTACCTCTCAAGAGTATGAGAAGAAATTTTTCACTTGGTATCAGACTCAACATACTCTGGTATAAGACTCAGCACATCACATGAAATCAAGCTTTGATAAACTACTAAGTATGACTTTAACAAGGTTCTGAGATGAAGACCTGTGTTCAAAAGTCAAAACAGTCATGATCTACATTGGTGTTTAAAATCTTATCATCCAGATTTATAATTCTGAAGATCCCAAAATCTGGCGTATAGGAATTAAGGGGAGACTGCCCTGAAGATCAAAATTGCAAAATCTCAAATCTTCATATAAGTCTGAAACTCAGGGGGAGTGTCTCAAAAGACAGTTTCTGATATACAGCGAAGCTATGTTTATCAGTCGAAGAACTGCTCTAATTCTGTGCTCAATTAAATCGACTGAAAAGTAGAAATGCTTCAGACGACTCTGAAGATAACAAGCTCTGATATGACAACAAAGGAAACTGAGTTCTAAAGATCTGAAGATGGAAGTTCTATTGAACTAGTCCAGATGCTAAAGACTCTTCATTTTCCTAAAAACAAGATAGAGAAGTAACTCTTTTCTATTTTTGTTCTGGAAACTCAAGTTGTTACTCTGTATATCTTTGGATTATATAAAATCCTAGATGATCTCAGATAAAGCTTTGAGGATAACTCATTCAGGGGGAGCTGTTGTTCCATACTCTGAATTTGTTTGTTTTGGTGATTACCTTGTATAAAATGTTCAATCAAAATACTTGGTTTTGTCATCATCAAAAAGGGGGAGATTGTGAGAGCAAGAATTGTCTCTACAAGTCAATCTATGTTTTGATGATAACAATGAGTATTTATGAAAGAACCATTTTATGGTCTAACGTGTGTTGTGTGCAGATCATAAGAACTAAAGACATCAGAACCAACATACACCAGCAAGATGTACTATGATTGAATATATATATATATATATATATATATATATATATATATATATATATATATATATATATATATATATATACGAAGTTACTATGTGTGACTAAAGTCGCGAGAAGCAAGAATGCTTGTTTATCTAGTCATGATCAGCCATATCCAAGGATGCCAAGATTACTGTTGCAATGCTCTTATGGATGCTCTCTGAAAGTGATTAAGATTCTGAAGATAGCGAAGCTTCTGAAGAAGTACACTCAGAAAGAACCGAAGTTCTGAAGACTCCTATGACTTGAAGTTCTGATGGCTGAAGGCGCTGAAGACCAAGTGCAGAAAGAATCTGAAGACTGACGAGTTCTGAAGATCAAGGTTTCAAACAAGATGTTCTGAAGACTCTGAAGACAGGCTCTGAAGATTCGGAAGACTTAAAGCAGAAAAAGGATAACGCTTTTAAAGACCAAGTACTGAAGTTCTGAAGACTGATTCCTAATGGACTTCTTCAATCAACGGAAGACTTGAAGCATCAGATATTCTGCTATAAAGACTCCACTCATGCTTCATGAAATTAACATCAGAAGCCACTGAAGTTTCGAAGTCTAAATATTATCGTTGTGAGTTAAATGTACACATTGCCCGAGAAAAGATATCTGGTCACTTCCTCCTCTGCAAAAAGAAGATGTGTCAGTACAACTCATTATATCACAACGTCTCCTTTCCAAACAGCCAACAATATTCTCTAACGGCTATATTTCTACTGGCTATTTAATGGAAAGAGTTTTCGCTTCTGATGTGTCGATCACTTGTAGAATTACGAACTGAATGTTCATCTACAAAATTGACCAAGTCATTGTGTGAAGATAGCAACAACGATGAGTTCTCGTTGTAACACTTAGAATTTTCAAAGTTGTCATTATTTCACTCATGGCAATTGTTGTTGAATCTCCAAAGAACAAATCAACACAACAATAACAATCAAACAGAAGATGTTGATGAAGAAGACAACATTGAAGATCAGTCAAGTCATCAACCTACCTTCTCGTCAAAGCTACATTGAAGATCTGAAGCAAGGAGTTGCTGCTCAAATCTTGCTCAACAAGAAGACAAAGAAGAAGAAGATCTACAAGATGTCTACAATCATAATATCAAATACATCTTTGTAGTTTCTTAGGAAAGCAAGGAGCTGATTGCTCAAAACTTGCTTGAACACATGTGTGTGTTCTTTGTACTTAAACCTAGGAGAAACTTGCTTATTAAGAAGCACAATTTGTAATCTCCAGTTTGCCAATTCTACTAGATGAATTGAGACTCCTCAAGTGAACGTTATATCCTGATGGGATCCCTGAACGGTTCAGCTGTGAGTTGACGCCCTTGAGTAGATCACGTGGTGATCAGATACTTGAGATGACAATGGCTGAGGGTCATTGTGGAAAATCCTGAAATATGGTCAGTAGCATTATATTCATTGTGATGAATCCCTGAATGGATAGCTGTGAAATCCCCGCAGTGGGTCTGCTCGGTCAATGAATGTTATATCCTGTTGGATCCCTGAACGGTTCATTGGGTTGTTAGTCACAGTGCGGCTGTGCAAGTGGTTAGTCACCGGCTGTTGCCCGTGCAAGTGTAATCATGATTTGGTTATAGTGGATTAAGTCCTTGTGTTCAAGGCGAAATCACCTGAGGAGGGTGGACTGGATTAGCCCACATGGTGAACCAGGATATATTGTGTGTCCTTTACTCTCTTGCTTAGTATCTCTATTTATGTTTATGCATTGAATATCAGAACCTCATATTAAGAAAAGTCATAACCTTGCAGCCTATCTCTGATAAGCTTCCGCACTGCAAGTTCTGAGTATTGTATCTTATGATCAGAACTTATATGGTTCTCATGCTCCATAGTTAAGAGATCAGAATCTCTCAACGAACATTGAAGGTTCTTGAGTATCTCTTTAACAAGATGCGAAAAGTTACAAAAAGAGTAAATACACAATTCAAACCCCCTTTTCTTGTGTCTTTCTCGCACCTTCATGATCTGGATGGAGCGCAGACTTGGCTCAAGGAGATTGAGAGAATCTTCAGGGTTATGGAATGTCCTGAGGCACAGAAGGTGCGGTTGGGTACTCATATGTTGGCTGAGGAGGCTGATGACTGGTGGGTTAGTACTCGTCAAGTGTTGGGAGCAGCAGGTGAGGCCATTACTTAGGTTGTGTTCAGTAGAGAATTCTTAAGGAAGTATTTCCCTGAAGATGTCCGAGGAAAGAAGGAGATTGAGTTTTTGGAGCTGAAGCAGGGTAATATGATGGTTACAGAGTATGCTGCTAAATTCTCCGATTTGGCTAAGTTTTATCCTCACTACAGTGCGACAACTGTTGAGTTCTCGAAGTGTGGCAAGTTTGAGAATGGGTTAAGACCTGAGATCAAACAGGCAATTGGGTATCATCGGATCAGAAGATTTCTTGATTTGGTGGATTGTTGCAGAATATTTGAGGAAGATAACAAGGCTCGATCGGCTCACTATAAGGGGCTGGCCGAGAGAAGTGGAAAACAACCGGTGAATCGTGGGAAGCCTTACGCATCTCCAGCTGATAAGGGTAGACAGAAACATGCTGATGGCAAGAAGCCGAGTGGGGGAGGTGCATCTGCTTCTCTGAAGTGTTTTAGGTGTGGTGAGTTGGGGCATCGTGTCAATGAGTGCACGAGCGATGTGAAGAAGTGTTTCAAGTATGGACAGGCAGGACATCTGATTGCTGACTGCAAAGCTAATATGGTTACTTGTTACAATTGTGGGGAACAGGACCATATTAGTACTCGTTGTCAGAAACCAAAGCAAGCTTCGGCTGGAGGAAAAGTGTTCGCTTTGACAGGGACTCAGATTTCCAGTGAGGACAGATTGATCAGAGGTATATGTTATATTAATGATATGCCTTTGATAGCTATTATTGATACTGGTGCTACACACTCTTTTATTGCTGCTGATTGTGTAAGAAGGCTAGGCCTTGTTGTTTCTCCTATGAAAGGGGAGATGGTTATCAAAACTCCTGCTAAGGGATCGGTGACTACTTCTTTAGTTTGTTTGAATTGTCCATTGTCAGTCTTTGGTAAAGACTTTGGTGTAGATCTGATTTGTTTACCGTTGGGAGGTCTCGACGTGATTTTGGGTATGAACTGGTTGGAGTTCAATCATGTTCATATTAACTGTTTTAATAAGTCGGTTTGATTTATTACTCCTGAGGAAGAGGGAGAAGATAGTTTTCTGTCTGCTAGAGAGTTGAAAGAGCTCTTGGAAGAAGAAGCTCAGGTGCTTTCATTGTTTGCATCTTTGTCAGTGGAGAGTAAGTCAGTGATTAGTGAATTGCAAGTGGTGGATGAATTTCCTGAAGTGTTTCCAGATGACATTGCTGATGTACCACCAGAGAGAGAAGTTGAGTTCGCTATCGATCTTGTCCCTGGTACCAGACCTATCTCTATGGCACCATACAGGATGTCGGCATCAGAATTGTCAGAACTGAAGAAGCAATTGGAAGACTTGTTAGAGAAGAAATTTGTGAGACCAAGTGTATCACCTTGGGGAGCTCCAGTGTTGTTGGTAAAGAAAATGGATGGTAGTATGAGGTTGTGTATTGATTACAGACAGTTGAATAAGGTAACGATTAAGAATAAGTATCCACTTCCAAGAATAGATGACTTGATGGACCAGTTAGTGGGTGCTCGTGTGTTTAGCAAGATTGACTTGAGGTCGGGGTATCATCAAATACGGGTAAGAGACGAAGATATTCAGAAGACGGCTTTCAGAACTCGATATGGACATTATGAGTATGTGGTGATGCCGTTCGGAGTTACTAATGCACCTGGTGTCTTCATGGAATATATGAATCGTATTTTTTATGAGTACTTGGATCAGTTTGTGGTTGTCTTTATTGACGATATTCTGATCTATTCTAAGTCAGAAGAAGAACACGTTGAACATTTGCGAATTGTGTTGCAAGTGCTGAGAGAGAAGCAGCTCTATGCGAAGTTATCTAAGTGTGAATTCTGGTTGAGAGAAGTAAGTTTTCTTGGTCATGTTATTTCTGGTGATGGTATTATTGTGGATCCGTCCAAGGTAGACGCCGTTCTACAATGGGAAACTCCAAAGTCGGTGACCGAGATTAGAAGTTTCCTGGGTTTGGTTGGTTATTACCGAAGGTTTATTGAAGGATTTTCGAAGTTGGCACTTCCGTTAACTCAGTTGACGTGCAAGGGGAAAGCATTCGTGTGGGATGTTCATTGTGAAAAGAGTTTCATTGAGCTGAAGAAGAGGTTGACCACAGCTCCAGTGTTGGTTCTACCTTAACCAAATGAACTGTTTGTAGTGTATTGTGATGCTTCTTTGATGGGGCTAGGAGGTGTGCTGATGCAGGATGGTAAGGTTGTAGCTTATGCTTCACGACAGCTGAGGGTACATGAGAGGAATTATCCGAATCATGATTTGGAATTAGCCGCAGTGGTTTTTGTATTGAAAATTTGGAGGCATTATCTCTATGGTTCCAGATTGAAGTGTACAGTGATCATAAGAGCTTGAGGTATCTATTTGATCAGAAGGAATTAAATATGAGGCAGAGGAGATGGTTAGAATTCTTAAAGGATTATGATTTTGGCTTGAACTATCATCCAAGCAAGGCTAACGTCGTGTCTGATGCTCTGAGTCGAAAATCGTTGCATATGTCTGCTATGATGGTTAAAGAGTTAGAATTGATTGAATAGTTCAGAGATATGAGTTTGGTCTGTGATCAGACACCGCATAGTGTTATGTTGGGTATGCTGACAATCAACAATGAATTTCTTAATAATATTCGAGACAGTCAGAAGTTGGATGTGAAACTAGTAGAGTTGATGATTGGGGATAACCAAGCAGCAGGTAATGAGTACAGGGTGGATGAGCAAGGTGTGTTGAGATTCTGTGACAGGATTTGCATTCCTGATAATCCTTAGTTGAAAAGAATGATTTTAGAAAAAGGTCATCGGAGTAGTTTGAGTATCCATCCAGGAGCTACGAAGATGTATCAAGACTTGAAGAAGATATTTTGGTTGCCTGGATTGAAACGTGATGTGGCTCAGTTTGTGTATGCTTGTTTGACTTGTCAGAAGTCGAAAGTGGAACATCAGAAACCTGCTGGTATGATGCAACCGTTAGACATTCCAGAGTGGAAGTGGGACAATATTTTTATGGATTTTGACCGGGTTGCCTAATACGCCGATGGGACATGATTCCATTTGGGTAGTAGTGGATAGACTGACGAAGTCAGCACATTTCATTCCGATTAATATCAGTTTTCCTTTACAGAAGTTGGCAGAGATTTATATCCGAGTGATTGTGAAACTGCATGGGATTCCGTTGAGCATTGTGTCGGATCAAGATCCAAGGTTCACTTCCAGATTTTAGGAGAGTTTGCAGGGAGCTTTAGGATCGAAGTTGAGGTTGAGTTCGGCTTATCATCCGCAGACGGATGGTCAGACGGGAAGAACTATCCAGTCTTTGGAAGACCTGTTGAGGGCTTGTGTGCTTGAACAAGGAGGTGCTTGGGATAACCATTTGGCGCTGATCGAGTTCACTTATAACAACAGTTATCATTCCAGTATCGGAATGGCACCTTTTGAGGCATTGTATGGTCGTAGGTGTCGGACGCCTTTGTGTTGGCACGAATCTGGTGAGAGTGTAGTGCTTGGACCCGAGATTGTTCGACAAACTACCGAAAAGGTTAAGTTGATTCGAGAAAAGATGAAAGCTTCGCAGAGTAGGCAGAAGAGTTACCATGATAAGAGAAGGAAAGATCTTGAGTTTCAAGAAGGAGACCATGTGTTTTTGAGAGTCACTCCAGTGATCGGGGTTGGTCGTGCGTTGAAGTCGAGGAAGCTTACTCCTCGATTTATTGGTCCGTATCAGATATCTGCAAGAGTTAGACCTGTTGCCTACAGAGTGGCGTTGCCACCCAATTTGTAGAATTTACATGAGGTGTTCCATGTGTCGTAGCTTCGGAAGTATGTTCCGGATCCGTCGTATGTGATTCCGATGGATAATGTGGAAGTAAGAGATAACCTTACAGTTGAAGCCTTACCAGTACGGATTGAAGACCGCGAGGTAAAGCAACTAAGGGGCAAGGATATCGCTCTTGTGAAGATAGTGTGGGGAGGCGCTGCTGGTGGAAATATGACTTGGGAGTTGGAGAGCAGGATGCGAGAGTCGTATCCAGAGTTGTTCGGATGAGGTAAATTTTCAAGGACGAAAATATTCCAAGTGGGGGAGAGTTGTAACACCCCGATTTAATTTAATTATTTTTCCTAATTAAATTAAATATTATTGTATGTGTCGTGTATGGATGTGTTTTGAATTAAGTGTGGGTTACCCTTAGGGTGGGGGTAGTGCCCTTGTAGTTATGAAGGATAAGGTGTTGGAGGATGGGTTAGTTGGTTAATATTATTATTTAAATTCTTGAGGAGATTGTTGTTATTATTTATTTTGGGTGAAATAATAATAATAATAATAATAATAATAATATTACATAATAATAATATTTGGGAATAACAAGGAAAATATAAATAGGAAAAAGGGTTAGAAAGGAAAGGGTGGTCAGTACGTGTTTTGGAGAAGAGAAGAAAGAGCAGAGAAGAGTTAGGTCAAGAAGAGCTCCATTGTTGAGGAAAGATTTCAAGAATCCTAAGGTAAGGGTGGGGCTCTCTATCTCTTAAGGGTTGCATAGTAGTGGTATGAGGGTAGAAAATCTTTAGGATCTCCCTGTTATATTGCTAGTGAGAATTGGGAATTGGGTTGTAGGTTAGAGGGTTTGGTAGGAAGAGAAAATTATGCAATTGATTATAGAATTGTGTTGTATATGTGTATATGTCATTTGCTGCTACCTTATTGGTGTTTTCTGGACTGTATAATACCAAATTCGGGGAAATTGTGAGGTCTGAATCTTGCAGAATCGCAATCGCAAGATTGCTGATTCGCCCAGATTCTCCAGGCGAAAATGGAACTCGCCAGGCGAAAGTGGATTCGCCAGACATTTGCCAGGCGAATGTAGAAGCGAAAGGGGAGTGAAAAATCATAGTTTCTGGATTTTGTATGGGGGAGTTGGATTTGCCACTGCTTCGCCAGGCGAGCAGGAGGCGAAAGTGGAATTTTCCAGGCGAATGGGGATTTCGCCAGGCGAAAGTGGTTTCGCTGGTGCTTCGCCAGGCGAGTATCAGGTGAATTGGGCTGAGACGAAGCGAATTTTTTGAAACTTCAGAAATTCATATCTTTTGATCCGTAGGTCCGTTTCCGTCGCCGTTCGAAGCGTTGGAAAGCTGGTTTCGCGTACTATTTATAAAAATTGATTTAAATACCAGAATTCCAATCCTTTGATGTGCTAAATGGAAATTGAGCGTGTTGTTTGTGTGGTGAGTGAAGACGATGGAGTCGTCGATGTGTATGCATGATATATTTGTATATTGCTGTTGTGGCAGGTATGAACTGCGGTTGCATCCTGGTAGTATGATGTGTTGGTTGTCGTGTGCATGTGATTACTATTATATTCTTTGTTTTTGTCGTTGTTGTTGTGCGTTGTCGTTGCATGTATGACAGGTTGCATAGTTGTGGGATGGCGTGCCCAGATGGGGCGTTATCGTCTATCCGAATTCCTTGATGGAATCGTTGTTGTTGGTGCGATCATGAAATAGGGGTCGTACGTGACCATGAAATGGGGGTCGTTGGTGTGATCATGAGATAGGGGTCATACTTGACCATGAAACAGGGGTCGAGAGTTCCGACGGGAACTGTGATCGTGAAACAGGGATCGATTGGGACCACATGCATTGAGTCGAGTCGTGGGTCTCATTGCATTCAATCCTTGTATGTTGATTATTTGTTGTATGATGAATGTTATTGTGATGATGTTGTTGTGATAGGGTGGATTCCCTATGTTTTTATGCTTTCATACTTATGTTATGCATTCTTTATATTGATTGAGAATATCACCCCTTCTGTTTGAATGTTACCTCTACATGGGTAATGTGCAGATAAGCAGGAGTAGTCGCAGGTGGAGTGGTGAAGACGAGGTATTCTGGTGTGAGTTATCGAGTCGCGTCTGCTCTGAGTTTGTAACATCGGGGGTGTCGGAACGCTAGAGTCTTTTGAATTCTGTTATATACTATTACTATTTTAATTAAGAATGTTGTGTGTGACTAAACATGTTTTTACCTGAGTTGACTTTTCCGTTGTGCATGAACGTTAAAATGTCATGTTTAATTATAATATCACCGTATTATTATTGTGTACATGTTAAGTTGAGTAGTAGAAGTAGCATCCTAAATCCATGTATTTTATTTTTACTCTGATAAATTACGTTTAAATTATCGCGGGGGTTTAGGGTGTTACACCCAGAGGAAAATTCCCACCTGGAAGCCCTGGTCGACCAAAACCCTAATTTGGTGACACTGGCGATCTTGAGGATTAATCCACCTGGAATGTTGCAACCTTGTGCTTAAATCCTTGATGTGGGAGTCCTCTTGATCCTTTGTGGATGTTTGAGAGGTTAGACAAGTTGAAGATCATGTCATTCCTTGATTGATCCTTTGTCTAAATCTTAGAGAGGGCCTGAAACCCTAGTTATTGTTTGTAGTGAATGCTCACCCGTTTTGGGGAGACTGATGAGGCATGATGGTTCATCCCTATTGTGATGATGATTTGCACAATGATGGGAAATCTTAGTGGTCAAAATTTGGGGTATGACAATATCATCCAAAAATATAGTAGTTGGTCTTCCTAAAATAAAGTTTTCCAAAGACAAATTGTGTGATGTTTACCATATGGAAAAGCAAACAAGAGTGTCATTTAAACTGAAGAAGGTTATTTTGACATCAAAACCTCTTGACCTTCTTCATTTAGACTTGCTTGGCCCTTCGCAGACACGAAGTCTAGGTGGTAACTATTACGGATTTGTGATTGTTGATGACTACTTTATATTTACATGGACGCTTTTCTTAGCCCATAAGGATCATACTTTTAAAGCTTTTGTCAACTTTCCTAAGGTTGTTCAAAATATTTTTGGTTTTAAAATCATCATTCTCTATAGTGATCATGGTGGGGAATTCATGAACCACCATTTTTTAAAACTTTTGCACTAAAAATGGTATTGCTCATAATTTCTCATATCCTATAACTCAACAATAAAACGGTGTTGTAGAATGTAAGAACCGTGTGTTGGAAGAGCTTGCTCGGACTATGATAAATGAGATTAGCCTACATAAGTATTTTTTGGCGGATGCGGTTAACATTGCATGCCACATCTTAAATAAGGTAATCATAAGATATATCCTAGAGAATACACCCTATGAGATACTTAAGGTTAGAAAAGATAATATTACATATTTTTGAGTTTTCGGTTACAAATGCTTTATTTTGAATAACTGAAAAGATAACCTTGGTAAATTCAATGCAAAATTTGATGAAGGTAGTTTCTTAGGGTACCCATCTACGAGTAAAGCCTATAGGATTTACAATCATAGAAGTTCTTATGCAGAAGAGTCAATTCATTTTACTTTTAATGAGTCATTACCCTAAATGTCGGGGAAGGGTATTTGTTCTGATGTTTCAGGTATTATAATAGAAAGATTGATTGACGACGAAAGTTTAAAAGAGGATCCCAATCCAAAAATAAAGGATAAGGACATTACGGAAGATAGACAAGAAAGCTTACATGAGGATGACAAACAAGAGACTTCGAACCAGCTACCATAAGATTGGACAATCATAAAGGATCATTTGTTAGATTAAATTCTTGGAGACATCAAAAAGGGAGCAAGTACCAGGTCACAAGTTAATAATTTATGTAAGTACTTTGCTTTCATTTCTCATATTGAACCTAAATTGATATATGATGGCTTACTTGAAAACTGATAGTTACTTGTTATGCAATAGGAACTAATCCAATTTAAAAGAAATGGCGTTTGGGACCTTGTCCCGCATCCGATTGATAAAACTGTCATAGGCACAAGATGGGTATTTAGGAATAAGATGGATGAAAATGGAATAATTACGAGAATTAAAGCTAGGTAAGTATAAAAAGGATATTATCAAGTTGAAGGGATCGACTACGAGGAGACTTATATTATTGTAGCCCATCTAGAAGCCATTAGAGCCCTTTTAGCATTCTCCTTCTACCTGAACTTTAAGCTTTACCAGATGGACATTAAGTCTGATTTTCTAAATGGCCATATAAATGAAAAGGTGTACGTCTCACAACCTCCGGGTTTTGAGAATCACGATAATCATAATCATGTTTTTAAGATGAAAAGGACCCTTTATGGTCTAAAACAAGCTCATCGAGCTTGGTATGAGAGATTGGGTGGATTTTTTATCAAACAAGGATTTAATCATGGGAAAGTCGACACCACATTATTTATAAGACATAAGTAAAAGCATATTCTTATAGTGCAAATTTATGTATATGATATTATATTTAGGTATAGTAATATATCTCTATATCGCAAATTTGTTAGTTTGATGCAGGGGGAGTTTGAGATTGTAACTTATGGGAGAGTTAACATACTTATTAGGATTTCAAATCAAGAAAGGTGTAGAAGGGACTTTCATAAGTCAAACAAATTATTGTCTATATCTTCTCCAGAAGTTCAAGATGAAAGATCCAAAGATTACCTCAACTTTAATGGCTTCAAATGTCCTCATAGACAAAGATGAAAAAGGAGTGGATTTCGACATAACCAAGTATTAAGGTATAATCGGATCCTTACTCTATTAAACTGTAAGTAGGCCTAATATCATGTTTAGTGTGTGCATATGTGCTAGATATCATGAAGGTTGAGAAACACAAGAAATGGGGGTTTGAATTAGGTTTCATATTTCGTCCCTATTTTCGGAATTTAAACTAATGATGTTAAAAATAAATGAACACAATTATTTTTATCCTGATTCACTGTTAACGAAGTTACTCTATTCCACCCCTTAAGGTGATTTCGCCTTATCACAAGGACTTAATCCAATAATCATCAACGATTACAACCACAATGGATACCTTTCATTTCCTTCTTGAGAATCCTGGCTTTCACTCGACTCTCGAGGAATCAACCTCCAAGTCATTCAACAACGAACTGGCCCTCTCAAGCATCCTGGCTTTCACATAGCCACTTAAGGAACATCATTCACTAAGTTGTTAGAAACACACTTAGTCATCTCAAGCATTCTGGTCTTCACTCGACCGCTCAAGGAACAATACCTTTTTCAAGGATTTTCGTGTGCACTATTATGCTTCTTACAAGCTTATTACACAAATGAAATACAATAACACCTAAGTGTTTTCTAGCAAGATATGAGCAACAACTCCATGCTTTCTAATACAAAACTATCTAAAGAACAAATCTCTAAGAGATTATAAAGCACACTAGTTCTGTATTGCTTAAAAGCTTTCTTGATGAGCACTACAACTTCTTTTCATGAGCTTTAAGCTTCTTTCTGATGTACTCCTTTCTTGAGTAGGTAATACTTCTTCCAGCTTAACCATCAAGATCAACTAAGTTAATATGCTTCACTTATTGATGTTTCACTTGACTAGTTTCACATGGCTTTAGCATGTTGCATCGTTGTACACTCTTCAGCAGTTTGCTTCAGCTTCTTCATTGAGCATTCTTCATTTAAGCTTCAGCTTGTAGCATCTTTTACTCCTTTCTTGAGCTTTAATGCTTTTACCAATTTAACCATCAAGTTCAACTAATCTACTATGCTTCACATATTGATGTCTTACTTGAGTAGTTTCATATGGTGTTAGCATGATTATCGCTTGTGCACACTTTGTAGTAGAAACTTCATCTTTGCTTGCTACATCTTGATTGTTTGTTGTGTTGAATAATAACACTTCAGTATGAGCAGCATCCAACTAACTTTTTATCCCTCCCTCTTTTTCTCATGATCAGCGGCTGCTTCAAGCAACATTTCTTCAAGCTTCCAAGTCTTCAATTTATAGAGCTGGAGAGAATAGATCCGTTGAGGGGTATTCTTGGAAACATATTCCAACAGCAATATCCCAACGTTCACATGAAGGAATGGTTAACATCACTGTACAAAAAGTTGTCATTGTGCCACCCTATCGAGGTAGAAGTCACAGAGTTTTAGTATTACTATATTCAGCTCAAAACCATTTTAATCTTCAGTCTTCTAGCATCTTCAGAGGCTTCATATATTAACTTGATGAAGCGTGTTGTAGAAGAGTCATTATTTGTGTAGTCTTCAGAACCACAGTCTTCAGAATTCCAGATCTTCGTTCAACAGAACTATCTTAAGAATCTTCAGCACTTGGTTTCTTAGAAGCATTATCTTTAGAATCTTTAGAACCTGTTCCTTAAGAACCTTGTCTTCAGAGTCTTCATATTTAATTAATCATGTTCTTGTCTTCAGAGTCTTTAGCACTTCGTTCAATCACAACTTTGTCTTCAGAAACTCTTCAGAACTTGATCTTCATAAATTGTGTCTTCAAAATCTTCAGAGCTTTGTTCACCTGAAGCACGTTTTTAGAATCTTCAGAACTTGTAACATTAAAAGCGCATCACATTAGAAATCCTTATAGGTCTTTCTCATAAAGTCTCAATTAGAATGTCCAGAACTAACATTCATTAGAACCGTTGTATTAGAAACATTCATGAATCTTGACTTTATCTTGTACACACATATGTTTTCTTCTAGAGTGTTGATAACAGAGTCTGATGGCGTGACACGCTTTCTTATTAGAGTCAGAATCATATTGACTACAGCCACACACTAGACAGAAACCATATCATACAGAATTATTCTCTTAGATAACATGTACAGTTATCATCAAAACTCAAAGGCCAGATATATAACCAAATCTTTTTCTTATAATCTCCCCCTTTTGATGATGACAAATAATGCATTTTGATAGAGCAATTTGTATAGGGTAATCACCATAAATCCACAGAGTCAAAGATAAGCTTAACACGCTCCCCCTGATTCTATACTCTCAAAATTCATTTATGCTTGTTCAGAGTCTCCCCCTGATTCTAAGACTCACAAAATGATTTTGAAGTAGAATCATTCAATAGAGAATGATTACTTCTCATTGACGTCTCATTAGAATCTGACTAGAACTGGCTGGTCTTCATCTTAGAACCAAGCTTGCTATCAGAATACTGTAGACGTATCAGAACTTGATTTGTCTTATCAGACTTGATGTCTTGCATTATATATCAGAAACTGGTAGATACTTTCTTAGATGCCACTCATCATGTATCAAAACCAAATCTTCAATATCTTAGCATAGATCGCCAACAGGTGCACATATCCTCATGTCATTTGATGGTTCAGAAACCGAATATTTTCTTTTATGACCATAACTTGTTTTCTTCTCCAAAGGATTCACATTCTATTAATGTTGGAGTCTAGATACCGTTTGAGGTTTGGATACCATTGAATTTTAGACACCAATTGAATAATTCTTTCAGAAAGTTAACAACTTTTGACAAGTTTTGGGTATCAGCGCGAAATTCATGGACATCCCTTGTTTTTTATAACTTAGTGGTCAACACCAGATATTCATATATTATCAGATCGAGCTTGTTTGGAATTCTTCTTTCTTGTACATGTCTTCTGATGATTATATCTTTTGATCTATTATACAATTGCTTATAATATAATCTTCTTGATTATTGACTTCTGATGTACATCACTTGCTTTACTTCTTGATCATATCTTCTTGATATCTTATCAAATACAAATTATGTATTCTGATATATCATAACTTCTGATATGTCTTGTATTCTGTCTTCTAATAGCCTATTCTAACATACAGTGAACTTTTGCAAAGTTCCTGATCAATTCTCAAACATATGGTTAGAAGTAAAACATATTCGATTATATTTGGGATAAGATTCTTAGATTAGGCATATCAAAATCATTATATTTTTCCCCCTTTTTTAGAAATAGAAAAGGTATAGAAAGGAATTGTCAAGGAAATATGGAGACGATCATAATGATAGAAAAAGAAATGTCATTAATACTCAATATAGATAACAATGAGAAACAATAATGGCATGCTAAAAAAATATCATTCATCAGATTGAAAAATAAAAATAGAACATAAAGCAAAAGGTATCATATAGTGCCTAAGGTTTGGGGGTTGAAAAGGTTCTTTGATACAACTGAGAGACCATATCCAAAATACTCTTGTTGACCTCTTCTTGCTCATCAACTTTTGCTTTGAGTATCTTCTGTTCTTTTTGCACATCCATTAAAGTATTCAATACTTGAGAAAACAGATTTACTTTAGAGGAATTTGGCTCATCAGATTGAGTTGCTTGATTTAAGGAGGTTTCTGCAAAATCCTTTTCAATGACAACTTCTTCAGTCACTTCTTTCTCCTTAGTCGAACTGTTTTCACCAACTTCTCTCTTCCTTTTTCTGCTTGAGCTTGTGTCTGGATTGTGCACTGCAAATGTCCTGGCTAATCCCAATTTCACCAAATCTCCACTGTGAAAGTATTTTCTGTTTTAAATTTCTTGTGCTACTTGAGGGTTTATCAATTCTATGATATTTTTATCAGTGAGAAGAGCAGAGATTAGCCTTCCATGAGGAATCTAGGTTCTTTGGGTTGGTAATATTTTCTTTGAACGATTGATAGATTCACGAAAAAGTTGAAGATAAATGCTGGTAGATTGATCTTCATTTTTTTGGCCAAATAGAATAGCATGTACTTTAGATCAAGATCAAATTTTGTTGGATTTTCCCTTGGTGAATGATAAATGCTTCCATAGATGATATTGAGCCAGAATTTTAGGTTATCATACAGTTTTGAGGTTAAGTTGGAATCCTTACCATCTTTGAATATGGTAGGAGTGAACATTCGAATCTGCTCAGAAAAACTTAGTCTGTTGCTCAACATAGATTCCCTTCTGTTGTGGCATTCAAGTTCAGTGTTCTCATGAGAGAGAAGTTTAGCAATGTCATCCAACTGAATGTTTATACCATGACCTTTAATATTTGAGCACACCATAGTGTTATTCATAACATAGGCGTTTTCCCATAATTCCTTGACCAGTTCTGGATAGGTTGGTCCTTTAAGAAGATCAAAGTATGTATTCCATCCTTGAATATCAAGCGTTTCAGAGAAGTCAAAATCATGTGTGGTGAGATCTCTGAAATCTACATTATGTTCAAAGATAACAAATAGAAGTTCAATTGGTAGAGCCAATGTGAATTTTGGATCATCGTTCAGATGATTTTCCAGTCGCTATTTTTGGAGAGCCAAGCTTTGGGTCACAGTCATGCAGGTTTCCATTTGAAGAGAATGAAGGCACACACGATTTTAGGGTTGAAAGAACAAAAGGGTTTGAAAGATAAAAGTGTGACAAGATGTAGCGTAGGTGTGTGATGTGATGTGGTGTGAATATAAATAGAGACAATTTTGATGATTATGAATACTAAGAAAAGGAAACGATTAGACATAGATGAATGTAAAATCAATTTTAGCATATAATCCCAACACACGTCTAGTCATTTAGGGTAATAATTACTGAGCATGGATTGCAAAAGGACAAATGTCTTAAAATGAGGTATAACCTCTTCACATACCTGGAAACGTGTTGAAAGGGTTAACTTCTCAGTTCCCAACGGTTACAAAGATCTCAATCGTTTACACGATCTTTAACACTCAAGATATATTTCTTGAAGAATTAATTTTCTATTTCAATACTCTTGTAGAATCCCAGCTAGTGATGTGGAGGCTTCTTCAGAGTCACCACGTGTTTAGCTTCTGTAGTCGTCGATGAGTTCTTCTAGCTGGACTGCTAGAATCATTTCTTCTTTCATCATCTATCTTCTTTCTTCTCCAATTCTCATCTTCAGAGTGTGTGTTGGATGCATATTAGCCTTCTTTATCTTGTATTGACTAAGTCAATTTTCTTGACATGATTTTCTCCTTCAATGGATGCAGATATCATGAACATCATCTCATGAGATGCATCTTCTGAGGGTTTAAATGATGATCTTGTTCTTACAAGAAGTTGACAAAAATTTGGTCTTATTAACCAGTATCAGTTCATCAGAAAGTAACAATTTGACTTATCCTTTTTTAGGGAGTAAATGAACTGTGATGGTTTCTGATTGTGCATCTTCTGATTTCTTCCTTCTGATTTTCATTAATAACTTCATTTAGAGAAGATAGCTTCTAGCTTTGTATTATTCCACTAAGCTTTAGTTTCTGACTTCCAAGCTCATTATCAAATCTGACACTGATTTGATTTTTGATCAAGGTACTTCCGTAGCCTTTGGATATTCAGAGCAATCTAACCAATATGCATCAGAATAGATTCGAACCATATTTTGTTCTGAATAGACATGCTAGTTGCTTCCTAGAAATGCTTTGTCATGATGATTTCTCATATATAATGATTTAATCCATTTCTTTTCAAATCTTGTTTTATCTTCAATCATCTGTATCTGATAGTGAAGAACTGGAACATCATAATCTTCTTTTCACCAGCTAGCTTTTTAAGCTCATACTTTCACTCAGTCACATGAGTCTAGAAAGTAGTGAACACAGAAGGATACATTTATGTATCAGGAGCTCCAGAAAAGAAACTTTGGATAACATTCTGACAAACTTAAGCTTGTTCAACTGAGATACCATTCTTAAGCTAAAATGACTTACTTGTCTTAAGCCATTCTTCTTCATGAACACACATACGTCAAGAACTCGGAATTTTTTTATCTTGCATGTGTTGGTCTCCCAAACTTCTGACAGCTTGATAATCATCCTTTCTAATCACTTTAGAAATCCATGAAGCTTTCCAGAATTGGAGTAGATGTTTTCATTCTGTGAAAACAGTCAGAATCCTGATAACCAGCTCCATAAGCTTCTATTCAGATAGCAAGCTTCTGATCATCTTCTTCAAGAATCTTGACGAAGAAATCATCATTCAGAATCTAAAGTTCAGCAGTCATGATTTGAAAACTTGATGACAATATTTCTAACATCTTCAGCATACTTCATCTTGAAGTTTCCATGCTTCAAAATAATGACACAAGCATTCTCTCTTCTTCACATGAATGAGTTCCTAATGAGCAATACTGAGAAAGTCAATGGTAGACCGAGTCTATTTGTTGAAAACATCCCATACTCAAAAAGAATTGACTTTCAGCAAACAATATTTCTTACTTTTTGATGATTCTTGTTGATCTCTTCTAGATGATTCTTCTTAAGCCTTGTCTAGGCATCACCTTGATGAGATACGTAGCTTTCAACTAACGTATTCTAAGAATAACATTCATCAGATTCTTCTAATTATCTGACGAGTCTATTATCCTTTTACCAGCTGATTCTTCATCTTGCTTTCCATCTTCTTGAAATCACCATAAGAGAAGATTATGTTGTCAATAACAACCAACTCTAAGAATCAGTGACACGATCCAGAATGAACCTTTTTGGTTTGTCATTTCAGTACTCAAACTTTCCATCATTGTATGAGACTGAAATTATAGATGGTGGATGAGATTAACCAGAGCGTTTCTCAAAGCTCGTCCGTATCTTTATCTGACACAGTTAAGTGTTTGATAAACATCAATAACAGAACCGGAGCTGTGATACCAATTGAAGGTTGAGAAACAGAAGAAAGAGGGGTTTGAATTGGGTTTCATATTTCGTCCCCATTTGCATAATTTAAACAAATGACGTTAACATATAAATATAAATAAATGAACACAATTATTTTAATCCATGTTCACTGTTAACGTAGTTACTCCAATCCACCCCTCAAGGTGATTTCGCCTTATCACAAGGACTTAATCCAATAATCATCAACAATTACAACCACAATGGATACCTTCCATTGCCTTCTTGAGAATCCTGGCTTTCACTCGCCTCTCAATGAATCAACCTTCGAGTCGTTCAACAACGACTTGGCCCTCTCAAGCATCCTGGCTTTCACATAGTCGCTCAAGGAACATCATTCACTAAGTTGTTAGAAACACGCTTAGTCATCTCAAGCATTCTAGTCTTTACTCGACCGCTCAAGGAACAATACCTTTTTCAAGGATTTTCGTGTGCACTATTAGGCTTCTTACAAGCTGATTACACAAATGAAGTACAATAACACCTAAGTGTTTTCTAGCAAGATATTGTAACACCCCAATTTATTTTAATTAATTTTTCGTAATTAAATTGAATGATGTTGTGTATTTGTGTATGATTATGTGTGTTTGGGGTGAGGTTGGGTCGCCTTAGTATGGAGTAGAGACCTTATAATTATAGAAAATAAAGTATCGGAGGGTGTATGACTATTGGGATGGAATATGTGGTGTGGTTAGTAAGTGATTATTAAATTAAATAATTTAGTGGGAATTAATTCATTTTAAAATAATTAGTTTAATTATTTTATTTAATAAAAATTGGATAATATGAGTGGAGAGATGACAAGGGCAAGGTGGTCCATTCATGAGGATTAGTAAGGATAAAGAGGGAAAAACATATTTGGAGTCTAAGGGTCATAATAGGAAAAGAAGGAAATTAGAGGAGAAGAATTATTTAGTGATCGATCGAATTCTGAAGAAAAGAGAAAAGGGAACGGGAAGCAGAGGATAGGGCAAGGTGAAGGATTGAATCCATTAGAGAAGAAGGAAACTCATCAATACAAGGTAAGGGTGGGAATTCTTTAATCTCTCAAGGGTTGGATGATGTATGTATTTGGGTAGGAATCACTAGGTTGAATTCATGATAATGCTGAATATTGTGATGGATAATTGGGGTTTTTATGGGGTTTGATGGCAAAAAGATAGGTCCTAATGATGTAGGATGTTAATATGTGTTCATGATGTTGTCTATAAAATCATGTATGTTGTGGTTGCTAAATGTTGCTGAGAATTGATATGATTTTCGTACACTATGAGGACTGTTTTGGGGAGAAATTAGGTCTGGTGTAGTAGACAGTGGGATTGCAGGAACTATGCTACGCGCACGTAGCGCCGGGCGGTAGAATTGTAGCGCCGGGCGGTGTTGTGTCGTCGAGCAGTGCTCAAGAGGCACAGCCTGGAACGCTACTTGAAGTGTTAGAATTTAAGAGGAGAAGCTACGCCCGTGCGTCGGCGGGTAGTGCGAGAGGCGCAGCAGTGCTGTGCCAGGCAGTGACCAGGAGGCGTTGCATGGAACGCTACTGGAAGGTTTAAAATTTAAAGGGGGAAGCTACGCCTGTGTTCCATCGGGCGGTGCAAGAGGCGCAGCAACATCCTTGCTGTGTCGGGCGGTGTGATGAGGCGCAGTAATGCTGCTTGCGCAATTTTTGTTGTTTCCTTGTTGTTATCTGGTGGTTTCGCGTGTTTTCCTGTTGCTTCGTTGATAATTTTCTTAGATGATGTATTTTGGAATATTGTTATGAATATGCATGCTCGAATAGGTGTATATGTGTTGTTGTGAATTAATGAATCGAGTAATGATGATATGCTATGGTGATGTATTTGTTTCGTTGTTGCATATTGTCGTTGAAGGTGCATAGCATGATGCATGAGTTAAGGGATGACGTGTGCCCATGTGGGGTGTGAGCGTCTATCTGGATTCCTTTAATGGAATCGATGTTGTTATTGTTGTTGAGGTGATTGTGTGCCCATGTGGGGTGTGAGCGACTAGATAGACGTTCCGACGGGAATTGTGATCATGAAACAGGGATCAGAATTTAGTACCATATGCATTGAGTCTAGTTGGTGTATCATTGCATTATTCTTGTTAGTTGTGTTGCATTATGTTGTGATTGATGATTTGTGGTTGTGTTGAGGTATGTGATTGTTGTTGATAGTTGCGATCTCGATGAATAACTTGTTGGTTCATGCTTTTATACTTATATCATCTTCTTCTTTTGTTGATTTGAGAATCTCACCCCTTCTGTGTTTGGTGATGCTTTATACGGCATCCTACAGATACTCAGGAGTAGTTGGAAGTCGTGGTCGGTGAAGACGAGGTGCTTCACCTTAGTGGCGTCTGCTCTGATATGTAACATTAGGAGTCGGGAACGATTTGATGCATATTTTATTTTGATTAAAGAATTTTAGTTGTCTTTACGGTTTACAGAACTAATTTTTGGTCACTTGAGACCATTATGCATTATTATTCGAGTGATATTTCCGCTGCATAATAAAGAGTATTTTTGGATTAAAGTATGTTTTAATTTATGTTACATGTCTACTCATGAGCAAGTGTATGTGAAAGTAATGCCCTTATTTCTAAATTGTATTATTTTACTCTGATGGATCCAATTAAATTATGCAGGGGAAATTTAGGGTGTTACATAGTGGTATCAGAGCAGGTCGGTCCGTCCGGCCAGGTTGTCTAATTATGTTGTTCCCTAGTATACGACATGTGTGTGAAAACACTTTCGGTGCTTGTTTTGTTTTCCATTTGCAGATTGGGAATGAAACAATGGGGGGAGAAGTGTCTGCTTCTCTTGGATATTCCAGTTGTTGAGAAATTGGATATCATGTTGCTACATGAGAGAGTGCAGTGTTGGATCGTCCAACTGTTTGGGAATGGTGTGATCCTTGAGGGAAGGCGGTCAGGTGTTCTCGTTGTTCACTTCCTTGTGAGGGGGAAGACGATGTTGGGGCTAGAGATGGGTCGGTGATGGGTGGAGTATCCTGACGTATTTCCTAAGGATGGGCACAGGTTATCTTTAGTCGGAACAGGATGATGTTATTGTTGGGACGAATTGGTGGAATTAAACCATGTGTTTACCAATCATTTAGATGAGTGGTGTAGTGTGTTGTTGAGACAAGTGTAGCTCCGGTGTTATGAGTTAAGAAGAAAGAAGGTAGTACGCGATTGTGTGTGGATTATCGACAGTTGTCTAAGGTAATGATTGAGAATAAATATCCACTTCAACGGGATTAATGATTTGATGGACCAACTGTTATGCTAGTGTGTCTTCAGTATAATTAAATTAAGGTCAGATTACCTTCAGATTTGGGTGAAGAGTGAGGATAGTTGGGGGATCTTAGAGGTAAGAGAAAAGGGTGGAACTCATGTTCACCATTTCCAATCTTCATTTTCGCACTTATGGAACAGGCTTCACTAAACAGGTGATAACTTTTTGCTGATAACTCCGATGGGAGCGATTCTGGACTTTTTGGAAAGCTTGTGAAATTCCCTTCATTTTGGCATATAATTTTGTATCTAGAAGGTCTGTATTGAAGTAGATAATCGTGTTTGAAGTTGAGCGAGTCTTGCTGAAAATGGGTAAGATGAGGTCAGGTATAAAATGTTTAGTAATAGAACAGAGGTGAGGGTATCAGGGAAGCACATGGAGGTGCGGCGTATGCCAATTGAGAATGATTAGAGTGGAGAGATTCTTGAGGAAGGAAGACGGTTAAAAAGTAAAGTGGATTGTGTGTCATTGATGACATGATGTCGACATGTGTCGGGAAGATTTTGAACAGTTTCTATCACCAACCAGATGATGAGATGGTACTGTTGAGATTGTGATTGGAATGAGACCCAAATGTGAAACTATATGGATCATCGAGATTATGAAATTAAAGGAAATATGAAGGATTTATTAGTGTTGTTAAAGTTATCTACTTGGATAAATGTTTCATTTGGAGCGGACCGATTTGAATTGTACTTGGTATGGTAGCATTTCCGGTATCGGGAGAATATTTAACAATTGTGTTGTGCTACGAGTGTGTATAGGAGAATATGTAATGGATTTTGGGCATTTATGTATCATTGACGGGGTTGAAAAGAAGGAAATTAAGAAAATGTTTGTAAGCCTTAGAGAGATTATTGAACACTATGCTTAGGTAACTTTGAGCACAAAGTAAAGGACGCTATTGTAGTTGGGTAACGAAGATTTATGCCACCGTTATGGTTGTCAGCTACCTATTGACAAATTGAGGGACTGATCACCCTTAATCTCTTGTTGATAGTAGACGGGATCATGTTGGATGGAATAGACGTGTCTTGCCAGATGGGATAGTATGTACAGTGAATTGTTTGGAGCTAAGCCAAGTGCTTACGGATTGTTTTAATTTGTCGATGCAGATTCCTATATCTGAAAATGAGGCAAATTCGAGGCTTTTGTATGTCGATCAGATGTTGTTAATAGTTACTTATTAGGAGTAGAGAATAATGTGCTGACTAGTGATATGCCAAGGGTGTCGCCTTGGAGAGCTTCATTATTATTGGTAAAGAAAAGGATGGTAGCATGAGGTTGCGTGTTGATCGATGAGTAGTATAGAAACTCACAGTTGTGTTCTGGATAGCTTGAGTTTTGATTTGTAATGAATCAAGAATTCGATTGACATGGGACTTGAAGCATTGGAAATATAATCCAAGGAGGAAGTAAATGGGAATGTGAGGCCATGATTAGACCAAGGATGTCGGGTAGAGGATGGTAGTGGCTAGTATGCCTTAAAGTGTATGTAGAGAGTATGAATCGTATCTTCCATACTTATTTGGATAAGTTCGAAGTGGTGTTCGTTGTGGATGTTCTGATCTATTATAAAATCTGAAAAAGAACGTGTAGAGTATTGGAGAATTGAGTTACAAGTATTGAAAGAGATAAACTTATATGGTAAGTTATCAAAGTGTGACTTTTGGTTAGTAAAGGTGAGTTTGCTTGGTTATGTTAATTCAGACGAGGTTATTGTTGTGGATCCATCAGAAGTAGATGTAGTTCTACAACGAGAAAGCCCGAAGTGGGTTAAGGAGATTATAATATTTTTAAACTTAGTTGGTTATTACCGCAGGTTATGGAAGGTTTTTCCAAGTTAGCATTTTCGTTATCTCAGTTGACTTGGGATGGGTAAGTCGGTTGTTTGGGGATGTTTGTGGTGAGGAAAGTTATAGAGAGCTGAAGTAGAAGTTGACTACGGCTCCAGTTTTGATTCTGCCCGATCTTAATGAACCACTTGTGAGGTATTAGGATGTGTTTAAGATGAGTTTAGACAATGTGTTAATACAAGAGGGTAAAGTCGCAACTTATGTTTTATGACCAATGAGGAGTCACGAAAGTATCTATCCTGTTCAAGATTTGGAATTGGCTGCGGTTGTATTTATGTTGAACATCTGGAGGTATTATTTTATGGATCTAGGTTCGAAGTGTTTAGTAATCACATAAGTGTAGAATACCTGTTAGGTTGGAAGGAATGGAGTATGAGATGACAAGGATGGTTGGAATTCTTGATAAGTTAAGTCGAAAGTCTTTTCATATGTCTGCTTTGATGGTTAGAGAATTAGAATTGAGTTAGCAGTTCAGAGATTGGTGTCTGGTGTGAGAGATAACGCAGTGGAGTGTGAGGTTGGGCATATTAAAAGTGAACAACGATTTTCTGGTGATTGTTAAAGAGAGTCAGAAGTTGGATGTGAACTAGGTAGATTCGATAGTTGCGAGTGATTAGAGTGGGCAGCTGAAGCATGATGTAGTGCAGTTCTTACATGCGTGTGTGTGACTTGTAAGAATGCAAGGGTTGGACGATAGAGCCTGCAAGGCTGATGCAAACCATTGGACATTCCAAGATCGAAGTGATAGGTGAAAGTTCTAAATATTGTTCATCTATTACTATATAAATGGATGTATTAGTTTACATGTTTAATTGGTGGATCGTAGCACTGTTGCATCAGTGTAATGTGACAACGATGTTGGTAATAGGGTAATGTTGATGTGGTTAAGACGATGTGTGTTATGGAACTTTATGTTCTTATCCTTGTTGTTACCTGGGTACCTATGGTGATGATAACGATTGTGTTATGTTCTAGTTCTAGAGTGAACTTGTGTGTTGGTAACTTGGTTATTCTTTGCTTCTTGAGTTGGTCGTCGAGTGCATTGCGTGAGCATTGCATCTTGTTGTTGTTGTTGTCGTTGGTAAGGTGTATTGTTGTTTTGTGTTATTCTTAGTGTTGCCTTTCACGGCATGGGAGTTCTTTATTGGATGCGAGGACGTATTCGGGGTAGTTCGCATCAGGTAAATTTTCGAGGACGAAAATATTCTAAGTGGGGGAGAGTTGTAACACCCCAATTTATTTTAATTAATTTCTCGTAATTAAATTGAATGATGTTGTGTATTTGTGTATGATTATGTGTGTTTTGGGTGAGGTTGGGTCGCCTTAGTATGGAGTAGAGACCTTAGAATTATACAAAATAAAGTATCGGAGGGTGTGTGACTATTGGGATGGAATATGTGGTGTGGTTAGTAAGTGATTATTAAATTAAATAATTTAGTGGGAATTAATTAAATTTAAAATAATTAGTTTAATTATTTTATTTAATTAAAATTGGATAATATGACTGGAGAGATGACAAGGGCAAGGTGGTCCATTCATGAGGATTAGTAAGGATAAAGAGGGAAAAACATATTTAGGGTCTAAGGGTCATAATAGGAAAAGGAGGAAATTATAGGAGATGAATCATTTAGTGATCGATTGAATTCTGAAGAAAAGAGAAAAGGGAACGGGAAGCAGAGGCTAGGGCAAGGTGAAGGAGTGAATCCATTAGAGAAGAAGGAAACTCATCAATATAAGGTAAGGGTGGGAATTCTTTAATCTCTCAAGGGTTGGATGATGTATGTATTTGGGTAGGAATCACTAGGTTGAATTCATGAGAATGCTGAATATTGTGATGGATAATTGGGGTTTTGATGGGGTTTGATGGGAAAAAGATAGGTCCTAATGATGCAGGATGCTCATATGTGTTCATGATGTTGTCTAGAAAATCATGTATGTTGTGGTTGCTAAATGTTGCTGAGAGTTGATATGATTTTCGTGCACTATAAGGACTGTTTTGGGGAGAAATTGGTTATGGTGTAGCAGACAGTGGGATTGCAGGAACTCTGCTACGCGCACGTAGCGCCGGGCGATAGAATCGTAGTGTCGGGCGGTGCTTTGTGTCACCGGGCGGTGCTCAAGAGGCACAGCCTGGAATGCTACTTGAAGTGTTAGAATTTGGGAGGAGAAGCTACGCCCGTGCGCCGCCAGGCGGTGCAAGAGGTGTAGCAGTGTTGTGCCAGGCGGTGACCGGGAGGCGTTGCATGGAACGCTATTGGAAGTGTTAAAATTGAAAGGGGGAAGCTACGCATGTGTGTCGTCGGGCGGTGCAAGAGCCGCAGCAACGCCCCTGCTGTGTAGAGCGGTGTGATGAGGCGCAGCAATGCTGCTTGCGCAATTTTTGTTGTTTCCTTGCTGTTTTCTGGTGGTTTCGTGTGAATTCCTGTTGCTTCGTTGATAATTTTCTTAGATGATGTATTTTGGAAGATTGTTATGAATATGCATGCTCGAATAGGTGTATATGTGTTGTTGTGAACTAATGAATCGAGTAATGATGATATGCTATGGTAATGTATTTGTTTCGTTGTTGCATATTTTCGTTGAAGGTGCATAGCATGATGCATGAGTTGAGGGATGACGTGTGCCCATGTGGGGTGTGAGCGTCTATCCGGATTCTTTTAATGTAATCGATGTTGTTGCTGTTGTTGAGGTGATTGTGTGCCTATGTGGGGTGTCAGCAATCACGATCATCGTGTGCCCATGTGGGGTGTGAACGACTAGATAGACGTTCCGATGAGAATTGTGATCATGAAATAGGGATCGGAATTTGGTACCACATGCATTGAGTCTAGTTGGTGTCTCATTGCATTATTCTTGTTAGTTGTGTTGCATTATGTTGTGATTGATGATTTGTGGTTGTGCTGAGGTATGTGATTGTTGTTGATAGTTGCGATCTGGATGAATAACTTGTTTATTCATGCTTTTATACTTATATCATCTTCTTTTTTTGTTGATTTGAGAATCTCACCCCTTCTATGTTTGGTGATGCTTTATACGGCATCCTGTAGATACTCGGGAGTAGTTGGAAGTCGTGGTCGGTGAAGACGAGGTGCTTCACCTTTGTGGCGTCTGCTCTGATATGTAACATTAGGAGTCGGGAACGCTTTGATGCATGTTTTATTTTGATTAAAGAATTTTAGTTGTCTTTACGGTTTACAAAACTAATTTTTGGTCACTTGAGACCTTTATGCATTATTATTCGAGTGATCCATTTCCGCTGCATAATAAAGAGTATTTTTGGATTAAAGTATGTTTTAATTTATGTTACATGTCTACTCATGAGCAAGTGTATGTGAAAGTAATGCCATTATTTCTAAATTGTATTATTTTACTCTGATGGATCCGATTAACTTATGTGGGGGAAATTTAGGGTGTTACAGATATGAGCAACAACTCCTTGCTTTCTAATACAAAACTATCTAAAGAATAAATCTCTAAAAGATTATAAAGCACACTAGTTTTGTATTGCTTAAAAGCTTTCTTGATAAGCACTATGACTTCTTTTCATGAGCTTTAAGCTTCTTTCTGATGTACTCATTTCTTGAGTAGGTAATGCTTCTTCCAGCTTAACCATCAGGATCAGCTAAGTTACTATGCTTCACTTATTGATGTTTCACGTGACTAGTTTCACATGGCTTTAGCATTTTGCATCGTTGTACACTCTTCAGGAGTTTACTTCAACTTTTTATTCATTGAGCATTCTTCATTTAAGCTTCAGCTTCTAGCATCTTGTACTCCTTTCTTGAGCTTTAATGCTTTTACCAATTTAACCATCAAGTTAAACTAAGCTACTATACCTCACTTATTGATGTCTCACTTGAGTAGTTTCATATGGTGTTAGCATGATTATCGTTTGTGCACAATTTGTAGTAGCAGCTTCATCTTTGCTTGCTACATCTTAATTATTTGTTGCGTTGAATAATGACATTTCGGTATGAGCAGCATCCAATTAACTTTTTATATCTCTCTCTTTTTCTCATGATCAGTGGCTGCTTTAGGCAACATTTCTTCAAGTTTCCAAGTCTTCAATTTATAGAGTTGGAGAGAATAGATCCTTTGAGGTGTATTCTTGGAAACATATTCCAACAGCAATATCCAAATGCTCACATGAAGGAATGGTCAACATCACTGTACAAAAAGTTGTCCTTGCGTCACCCTATCGAGGTAGAAGTCACAGAGTTTTAGTGCTATTATATTCAGCTCAAAACCATTCTTATCTTCAGTCTTCTAGCATCTTCAAAGGCTTCAGATATTAACTTGATGAAGCGTGTTGTAGAAGAGTCATTCTTTGTGTAGTCTTCAGAACCACAGTCTTCAGAATTCTAGATCTTCATTCAATAGAACTATCTTGAGAATCTTCAGCACTTGGTCTCTTAGAAGCATTATCTTCCGAGTCTTCAGAACCTGTTCCTTCAGAACCTTGTCTTCAGAGTCTTCAGATTTCATTAAGCATGTTCTTGTCTTCAGAGTCTTCAACACTTCGTTCAATCAGAACTTTGTCTTCAGAAACTCTTCAGAACTTGATCTTCATAAATTATGTCTTCAGAATCTTCAGAGCTTTATTCACCTGAACCACGTCTTCAGAATCTTCAGAACTTGTAACATTAGAAGCTCATTACATTAGAAAGCCTTATAGGCATTTCTCATAAAGTCTCAATTAGAATGTCCAAAACTAATGTTCATTTGAACCGTTGTATTATAAACATTCATGAATCTTGACTTTATCTTGTACACATATATGTTTTCTTACACAGTGTTGATAACAGAGTCTGATGACGTCACACGCCTTCTTATTAGAGTCAGAATCATGTTAACAATAACCACACACTAGACAGAAACCATATCATACAGAATCGTTCTCGTATATAACATGTGCAGTTATCATCAAAACTCAAAGGCCAGATGTAGAACCAAATCTTGTTCTTACATATCATGCATCACCTAAGGAATCCTACTTTAAGATCATTAAACTTATTTTGAGGTATCTTAACGGAACCTTTAATAACGGTATTTGGTATCCAAAGGAAAATGCTTGTAGCTTAGTAGGATATTCTGATTTCGATTTCGCGGGGTGTAAGTTGGATAGGAATAGTACTAGTGGTACTTGCGGCTTATTTGGAAGCTGCTTGGTTTCTTGGCATAGTAAGAAACAACATGGTGTTGCTCTTTCTACCACTGAGGCTGAATATGTGGTCGCCGATAGTTGTTGTACACAAGTCTAATGGCTTAAGCAACAATTATTGGGCTACGATTTTTAACTTGGTTATGTTATATTTAAGTATGATAGTACTAGTGCTATAAGTCTTACTAAGAATCCAGTACTACACTCACGGACTAAGCACATTGAGATCCGACACCATTTCCTAAGAGATCATGTTGAGAAAGGAGACGTTATTTTTAGTATGTTGACACCAAAAGTTAGCTTGCTGACATTTTTACAAAACCGGCGTCTTTGGAATACTTCCATAATAGTAGGGACTTGGGGGTCTTAGACTCATCTTTCCTTAAATAGGATGAGATTTTGGTTTTTAGTTTTTCTTGCTATAAATATTTTGATTTCACTAACACTTCTTATAGAAAATAGTAGCATCTACGAACCTACAATAGTATGTCTCTAAACCTTGTATAATTCTATGTGTCTTGTGCTAGAGCTACGCATTGGTTTGCTTATTTCCTGCATATCTCGTTCATTCATCTCTAGCTTATGTCTTTGATCATTTGTACTTGCATTTAAGTCTTTTAAATGTGTATTGCTAATTATGTGCATTAGAACATTTGATTACTTGTTCGTGCATTATTTATGATTGTTAATGCATACCTTAATTTACAAGTTTGCTCACTTAATTGTTAGTTGTTAAACGTTTGTGTTGCATGTCTATTTGCGTTATATTGCTTGTGTCGTGTTTTTCTTTGTTGAATATGTGATCATGGTTGATGTATATGCTACTTAGTTTTTTTATCTCATTTGTTCTTTGGAATTATATGTTAGTGGTTGTTTTCTTTGGTTTTAGATGCATTTCAAACTATCTCTTTTTGATGTTGTCAAAGGGGGAGAAGTTGTAATCAGTCTAGAATTGATTTATGCATTTTTATGCTGTGGGTTTTTTGTATGCAATGTTTCAGGGGGTGTTACACGTGTTACTCAAAAGTTGACTTAATTCCAAGTGAAAGCTTGCCAAGCATGAAAAGGGGGAGATTGTAGTTGCATGTCTCTACTATCCGGTTATTTTGTTGCTTGTCTTATCGCTTTCATCTTTGTTTTATTTCAAGTTGTTGAGTCTCCTTCATATTTGCATTTCTTGTGTTTTGAATGCATAAAACTTTGGTTATATTTGATCTTGAACTAAATGTTCTTTCATCAATAGCATATGATAGTGAAATAAAATCACTTTGTATTTTTGTACAAACTTTGATTCAAGGTAAAACCTAAAAAAGCTTTTGAAAATTTGAAATTTTGAGATTTTACAAGATTGATTCAAATCATTCAGTTTTACACTGAATGTTTGATCCTGATCAAATTTTACACTTGATCCTGATCATTTTCCTGGGAACAGATTTTGTCTAATTTGATTCGAATCAAAATTTGTACATGATTGGAATCTATTTCAATTTTCAAAAATAATGTTTGTTTATTTTTAATTTTATATGAATCAAACATTGAACATGATATGAATCAAATCCATTTGCCCAAAAATCCAGTTAGTTATGTGTCAGTTGATTCGAATCAAATTTGTTTTCATGATTTGAATCAGAAGGCTTGTGTCATTTGATTTGAATCAAATTTTGTTCATGATTCAAAAGTTGGGCATTTCTTTCATTTCACCTCATTTTGCTCATTTGATTTAAAGCATATTTTTATTGATTCGAATCTAACCGCCATTTTTCAACCATTTTGTGTGCTTCATCTCAAGCACATATAAATCTTTTTTATCATTATTCTAAACATAACATCTATCATTCTGTTACTGTTTTTCAGTATGATTTTGTGTTAAAATCAATTTCCTCTATTTTGAGTGTTCAAAGTCTTGCTACGAATTTCTCACATCTTCAACTTCAATTAAGTTTCAAGTCTTGATAACGAGAGTTATGGGATTTATTGAAGGAGTCGAGTCTTTGAAACTAACCGTTCTTGGAGATCATGTTGAGTTTTTAGGTTGTTAGCAAGAACAAGGGATTATCAATGGTGGTGACAAATTCCATTGAAAAGAAGTAGGTTCTTCTCTCCAGCATTGCCTTCTTAGTAATTGTGTGGAAGGCTACAGATAAGGCGGAGTTCTTCTCGAGTCTTTGGAGAATTTCATCGTTCAAGGAATCGGTAGGATCAAGGGGTTGATAGCTACACACGAAGGCTTGGAGCAGAATTGGTGTAATTGGAAGGTTCAAGAAATGTATTCGAGTAAAGATTACGTAGAAAAGTTTGGCATGTTTGATGTCTACAAGTCAGTATCCAAATTAGGAGATTTATTTTCTCAGTTGTAATTGTGGATTGGTAATTGTATGAACTCTTGGAAATATTTGTCAAATAACAAGGAACTATGCAGGTTCTAATGGGAAACCATTGAAGAGTGCATGTTGATCAAGCGAGGATCAACGTCGAAGTACTATAAATCTCGGTGTCATCTGTAACACCCCAAATCTGTAAGAATATTTATTTAATTTATTTAAATATAATATTCGTGCATTTCTGTGAATTTTGGTGATTCGTGTTAATGTCAGTGATTTTGTGGAATTTTAGTTATTTAATTAAATAATAGTATATATTGGAATATATTGTATTATTATTTATTTTAAATAATATTAGAGGAATTAAGGGTAAGAGGACTTTTGAGGAGGATTAGTGAGGGTATTTTGGAGAAAGGCCAATTTTAGAAGCCCAAGAGTTAGGTTTAACAAAAAGGAGGATTTGAGAGAAATAGGTTTCATTTTGTTAGACCGTGAAAAGAAGGAAAGAAGTGAGAGCTCTGACGAAAAAGGAGAAGGCAAGGAATTCGAGAAGGTTTCCAAAGACTCAAGAGAGAAAGCTTCGAATCGACAATCTAAGGTATGGGGAGTATTGCCTTTCATTGTTTTCAATATAGGGATTCGATGTATTTAAAGTGGATTTTGAGGTTTATGAGGGTTTATGGGTTTTTGTGATAAACTGATGATTTGAGGGTGTTTTGTGAATCGATTATTAAGGGTTGAATTGAATCGGATAAAATAGACCTTGAGGGTGATTTTCCTTGTCGATGTTGTTTCGACCTTGTGGTGAAAGGGATTTATGGGGTTTATGAGAAGCTTGAGAGTTTGTGAAGGTTTAGGTGATTTGGTGTTTTGAATAGGGTAACGAATCGACCTAATAGACGTAGGTTTTGTGCCTTTGATTTCCATGATGCCTTAGGAATGTTGTAGGGATGTTTTTGGGGTAATTGGGGTTGAAATCGTAAGGATTTTTGGGGTTGTGGTACTACTGATATGTAGCAGCAATTTGCTGTAATCGCGAGTTCGCAAAGCCAATGATTCACTCGCACGGCGAACATTCGCCCCAGACTCGCAATGCGAGTAGCGCAACGAATGCGCAATGATGGTGTTTTGGGATACTGGCCTGGAAATGGAAGGGATTCTTAGTTCGCAAGGCGAACTTCCCATCGAACGGGTTCGCACAGCGAACGAAGTGGCGAAGATGATAGATGAAGCTTTCTGGTGTTTCTGTGTGGAAATGGTGGGACTCGCAAGAGCTCGCAAAGCAAACGTCCTAGCGAGCAGGTTCACGCAGCGAACATCTGTTGTTCGTGAAAATTTGTTTACAATTCTGTGTTGTTTTGATGTTTTGATGCTGTGATTTTTATGACGAATTACCATGATGTTACTGATGATTATGAGATGACGTTTTTTGATTATTTGACGAATATATGATGACATGATTTATATGAGAACTGATGAATGATGATGCACATAATGATGTTTTATTTGATGATGAAGATTAGTGACGTTGTGTATCATGCATTCATAGTATTCTCTGTGACGATATAGACTTCATTCCCATTATGCGGATATGAGGTTATTTGACATGCTCTGGTTCTTGTGTGGAACCGATCCTAATGACGGGGATCTTTGGAGGGTGATGGCCTAGTGTCCATCGATTATGACGATTGGTACCACATGCATGAGTCTTGTTATGCATTGTATTTATTTGGCATTGATGTAGTTTATGATGTTATGATTTTTTATGTTTTCCTTCTGATGACCCTGAAGATGTTGTATATGATGATGACGCCATTTTATGCATATCTTGTTTTTATATTGATTATAATGAATTGTGATTACTCACCCTGCCTGTTTGAATGTTGCCTCCACGTGGGTAACGTGTAGGTGATCAGGCTTAGCAGTGGATGCCTTCGAGGACTCTTGAAGTTTATTTGCTTTTGGTCGATGTAGAGGGTCTTGCTCTGATAGTGTAACATCGGGTTGGGTCGTTGAGTCAAACCATTGTTGAGTTGTTATTTTGTTGTTATTTGATAACTATGGTTTTATGTTGCAAACCTTTTTGAGTTGAAATATTGTGGTTATGGTGGTTCCGCTGCTGTTTGAGGGTTTTTGAATTATTTTGAGGAAAACCCGTTGTTTACGGAGCAAATGTTTTATTTTGGGTTTTTGAGAAGAGGTGATTTTGATTTTCTCTGATAAATTGTGTATTTTGCCGTGTATTTTTGTGGGTTAGAAAAGGGTGTTACATCATCTCTCTAACTCTTACTCTTGCATTTATATTCGTAGAGATTGCTTGCTAGTTTTTCAATTCCTTAATATTATATTGTTTTGTTCTTGATAGTGATTAATTAAGTAAAGCTTAGGTTTTGTTGGAATTAGAAAACTAGTCAAGCTAGTATTGTGATTGATAAATTTGAAAACTGATTGAATTTAGAATTCCACACATTAAACCAATTATGTACACTTCTTGTGACTACACAGATTGAATCAATTCATACCTAGCGTTTCATCTTGATAATCTTGGATATTTGTGAAATTAACTGTGTTAGCTTAATCATATTCAACAACATAATTTTCATTTTTGCTTCAAACCTTCTATTTGCAACTCATTTTTTGAAAACACTCTGATTTTGGAAAACGAAAATTTCATTTTTTAATTTGGGTCTATTCCCCCAGCCGCCCCCCCCCCCACCCCCTCTAGACCGTTTTTATAACTCCATATTCACACTTAACACACCCCAAATTGGGTCTTCTCTGCCATAGTTTCTTAAAGCTTTGTCCCCATGTCTTTACTCTTCTTCCCCTGACGGGATTCACTGAAAGTAATACATATGTGATTGATTAACTTTGGTCCTCTAGGTTCAACTCCAACAGCTCATAAACCTTCGTTCCTCTTGGATAGACATTGAAGACACAATCCATAACTTTACCATCAATCTAATTGAACTTGATTTGATCAATAAGAAATTTTTTGGCAACCTTAGAATAAGAGTAAAGTTCATATTTCCTAGTTCAAACCACCATAAGTCATTGGAAGTTTATTATTGTAAATGAACACCTGTCGATGTTGCAGAACAAAAGCAAATGTGTAATTATCATCTCCACAGGGAGTGTTTGTATTTCAAAAACCGTTCAATAGTTTATAGTACTTTAAGTTTGGTTTATCACATAGTTGATTGTTTGGAGAATACTTGAAATGTAAACTAACAAAAAAAACAAAATTAAACTTTTCGATGTTTTAACAATGAGAAAACTTGTTGGGGTTATATTTCATTGACCTATTCTTATGCAATATCCTTGGCCATTAATATGAAATTCTAACTAGCTATTAATTTTACCGCCTGAAGCTCTCGTTGTAACTCATGTCTAAGTCAACAATGTGAGATCAGTCGTATTACCTAATAGACGATCTCTCAAGTGATTAACCAATACACCAACATTAAGTTTCAACAGTAAATGCATATATTAAACCTAAATCTATGTTTAGACTTTAGCATCCAATAGATGACAAACTTAGATCTAGTAATGACCAGTACCATTAGAATACCAAGTCATGCCATGAAAATATGTTTCAAGTAGTTAATCCAAAACAAACATTAAGAATGAAGAATCCATCAATATTAAAACAAAAGAAGAATTATATAGAAATTTATGGTCGGGATCAAAACATAAGTAATAGTAAAACTACATCTAACCCCGATAAAAGATAAAATTAGTTATGATTACCCATCCTAGCTTTATAATTAAGCTCTAGAAGAAATAAATTTATCAACATCTGTTGACGATTCCTCATACAACGCTTCCGCCTAGATCTTCCTCTCTTATTCTCTCATGTTGTGATTTTTGGTGAGAACCTAACTTTATTGAGGAACTACCTCGAATCCACGGATCTCCCTAAATGAACTGCCTGGAATCCCTATTTATAGGGGTAGGAATGGTAGGCTCGCTTAACGCACCTACTTTTTTCTAGATTAAGTATATTTAGTTCACATACCACTAATCTTGGGGCCTATGATCGCTAAGCGCACCACCCATACTCACTTAGCCTACAAAATCTTCCTTCACCATAAAGTAATGTAACCTTGAAGTCATGAACATTCTTTGCTCGCTAAGTGCGCCTGTGTTCCTTGGCTTAGCAAGGTTGAACCTTTGCTTGCTAATCACATATGTATTCTTGGCTTAGCGAGCCTTGTTTTGTTAGGTAAGTACTTTGGCTTGGTCTCTTGTGTTGTTTTGGTGATTTCTTGATCCTTTTTGTCTATTTTAATAAATGCTCAGTTAAAATGTCCACACATGCATTTTATCACTATTCATTGATAAATCGGGGGGTCTTCATTTGATTACTTGTAAAACAAGTTAATAAGTGATTACGTATTTGACGTATTGTTGGCACTTATTAGCCGACTAGATAAGCTACTTTGGAACCAGCCTTACCCCATAAATTCAATGACATCTCAACGCTAAAATACATTTTTATCCTTTATCTTCTACAAAACTCATTAAAGTACTCAGAAACAACCTCTAGACATCCGCTATGCCTTGACCTCAAATCCCATAACTTGTTCTTCTTGTCATGAAAGTATTCTCTAGTTGATGATGAATGAAAAATAAAATTAGAATCTTATAAAGTATATAAAACACATATTTTTGAATCTTTAGCTATGATAACTTCACCATCTAAAAATTTCAACACCCCATGTTCAACTCTAGTGCAATAGTCTAGATCATCAAACATGCTTATAGATAATATGTTTCATCTAAGTTTTGGAACATAGATTACATTTGGAAGATCGTAAATTCGCGATCATCGAACATTTTAAGTCTGGTTGTACCAATACCATAAACCTTGGAAGCCTTATTGTCACCAAGGAGAACTACTCTCTTTTGCTCCAGCTTCAAAGTCTCAAAGTATTATTTTCTTGGACACATGTGATAAGAGTAACCTGATTCCATGATCCAGCCCTTTTTAGTCTCCAAATTACACACCAATAATACTCTGACACCCAAAATTATCCTCTTTTGAGGAAACTGTAATCTGAACAAAATCATCTTTTCCCCTTCTCTTGAAACAATCCCTCATAAAGTGACTTGGTTTTTAACAAGTAAAGCATTTTATCTTTGAATTGCCAAACCTCTTTGATTTTTACATCCCTCTACGCTCACTTCCTCTTCTTAACACACTCAAGTCTTCACCATTATCACCAGTCTTCAAATATTCCACCTTAAAAATTTTGTGAATATCACAATTGTCTAAACTTCATCCAAAGTAATAATACCTTTCATACCATTAATAGGAGTGGGAATAGACTAGGTCGAGCTAGGATTTTCCAAGCCTGAGCCTAGACTGCTAAAAAACTTAAAGTCTAAGCCTAACCTATAGCCTATCATAGACTTATTTTTAGGCCTGAGTCTGGCCTTTATGAAGGTCTGATTAACCTATTAGCCTACTTAAAAGCCTATTTCATTTGAACATTTGTAAATAAGTAATTCAAATAATGTTTAAATAAACTAACAAATTGAAAGATCAATGAGACTAAATATTTTCTTGCATTGACTTATTCGAGTATACCTAGTAGCATAAGTTTCGTGATACTATTTGATTGAGAGAACTTATTAAAATAACTTATGACATTGTTCATAAGATTTTTTCAGCTTATTTATATAATTTCTTCAAGATAACTAAGCTTTATTTTTTGTATTTTAATTCAAAGTACAAAATAAAATATTATAATACAAAACTTATTCATATTTATTTAAACAGGTCAGCCTGATATGCTTAAAAAGATATTTATATAGCGAGTGACTTAGTTTTTTTAGCTAAATAGGCTTATGAAAAATCCTGAGCCTTTTCTATTTTTTTTTTAAAGTCTGGCATGGTCTTGGACTGTGTAGGCTAGGCCGCATGCCCCTGTTAGCCGGCTTGTCCTATTTCCACCCCTAACCATACAGAAGGAAATCCTTAAAGTGATCAAAGGATATAGGTAATGAGTTCAACAAGAGTAGATTATTTTCCTCGTCTTCAATCTCCACTTCAATATTTTCAAGAACATCAACAATCTTGTGAAATTATGTCAATTGTTCCACTATGAATTTGTTCTCTTTCATTCAAAATGAGTAGAGATGTTGTTTCAGACACAACATGTGAGCCTAAGACTTTTTCATATATAATGATTCAATTTTTTTCCACATCGAAGTTGCAGTCTTCTCCCTAGTCACTTCCTTTAGAACTTTATCCTCGAGGCGTAAGATAATGGCGCTCTTATCCTTATCCACTATCTCGGTCTTTTCTGCTCGTGTTAGGTGTAAAGGCATTAATGCCTAACCCTTTAATACTTTAATACACCTCCCTTGAGTTAATATTGCTTGCATCTTCAGTTTCCATAATCCAAAATCATTGTCTCCAGAAAACTTCCAAATCTTCCATTTACCCATGGTGCTCACTTGTAAACAATGCCCATTTGTCCCATGGTGTACATCATTTGTTGTGAAAACTAGTAGAATAATTTAAAGCAATTAAAAAAAATATTTAGAGTTTAAACACACCAAAAAAAATTGATGTGCGGGGACAAAGAATAATGGTAATTAACCAAAAGAAATGGCCTAAAGAAACACAATAACTTGCCAAAAGTGAAAGCAAAACCAATGCAAGCCCGAAGAAGATAAAATACAAGAACATATTAACTTATTTATTCAGTTAGAATAAGCGATCTACTTTGGAGGAGAGATCAGTTCTCTGATTCACTATATTTACAAAAGTTGTTACAAGAGATTGTAAATGAGTTGCAAGAAAAAGTCTTTTGAATTGCCACAAACAAAACTTTATTTCTACCCAAGTGTTTCTCAATCTCTCAAACTCTCAATATAAGAATCACACATGTCCAATGTGTTTAAAATATTTCTCAATCCTGTTAGATATCTCTAAAGATTTTCTAAATATCAAAAACTCCAAAGAATTTCAAAAATAGACTTGAAGAATTAATTTGAAATAAAAATCAAACTTAATAGAGTGCCAACATATTTTTGCCTAATAATTATTATTTGCTCTTGATTTATAATTAAATTTAAATTTAAATATATCAATTGTTAAGGTAAGTTAGTGAATTTTCTTTTCGTTATTATATTTTATTTTTAAATAATTTTTTAATGTTAAAATCTTTTTGGTATTCATCTCTAACATAATTGGTGTTGTTTAACATTAATAACATCATGCTTTGGAAGTTAAGTGTCACGTTAAAGACGAATATTAAAATAATTTTAACATTCACAAATTATGTTAAAATAAAATGAAGTTTCTTAATGCACCACCCAAGTTTCTTAGGCACCATGTGAAATTATTTTTTTGCCCCCTAATTCCGGATGTGCACATCCGGACGCACCCGGATCCTTAAGAATTAAAAACTTTTTCCGGATGTGCATATCCGGAGTGTCTCCGGATCTGTATATCCGGAAGACATTCTGAAATATTTAAAGCTGCACGATCACTCCCCCCTTCCCATAATCAACCTTCTTCTTCCACACTCACTCTCACCAAGTCAAAAAACCCTACTTCATCTCTCACTCAAAAAGTTCAAATTTTTGGTGCAACAAATCAAAGGGAGAAAGGAAAGACTGAATTTCAGGTAAACATTCAACTTCATCCACTACATTGCTCACATTATCAATCTACATTTTTGGAAAAACAAGTTACGCTACTTCCGGATGTGCACATCCGGAACGAATTTAGCATGAACTTTTCCGGATGTGCACATCCGGAAAAATGCCTGAAGCTAATTAATTTAAGTTTTCAGTATTTTTGAATAAATCTTATTTATACATATTAATTGTTCTATTCTTGTTTATAAATAGAGATGGTGCATCCCGATAACATGGCAAAAGAATTAGTTGCGCCGATTTCCTCGAAAGATGAAGGTATGCTCGTAAAGTCGGTTGATGTCGGCGGTGACTTTAACAACAAGCAAGACTTTGATGATCGTGAAAGCATGATCGCATACATTCGTAGGACGGCTATTGAGCTCGGTTTCGATGTAAATATCGGGAGATCGGATAATGGGTCGGATAGAAGAAAAGCTTTTGTAATTTTGGGGTGCGAAAGAAGCGGCAAATATCAAGCACCTCTACGGAAGTTAAAGAAAGACGAGACCGGTACTAGAAGATGTGAGTGCCCTTTTAAGATTGGTGGTTACATGTTAGTTTCCAAGAAATGGAGATTTACCGTTCGTTGTGGTATACATAACCACGAAATGTGCTCAAAGCTACAAGGTCATCCAAGTGTATGTCGGCTCAAGGCGAAAGAGAAGACATGTATAGCCGACATGACCTTGAACCTTGTCCAACCGAAGAATATACTTGCGACGTTGAAACGGAAAGAACCCGAAAATGTTGCAAACATAAAGCAAGTGTATAACATGCGGTATCAAATGAACAAGGCAATTAGGGGAGATAGGAATGAGATGCAACAACTGTTGAAAGTGTTGGAGGACAACGATTACGTGTCTCGGTACAGATGTCGCGATGATGGAATTACGGTACGAGATATTTTTTGGACTCATCCGGATTCCATCAAGTTGTTCAACACGTTCTCGACAGTGCTCATTCTCGATAGCACCTACAAGACAAACAATTATCGTCTTCCATTGTTTGAGATGGTTGGCGTTACGTCTACGGATAAGACATATGCCGTCGGCTTTGCCTTTTTGGAGTGTGAGAAAGAGTGGTCAAGTCGGGTGTCATTGTAGAGAAAATTATGGATGCATGGACTCATATTCTAAATTCTTCCACAACGGAATTATATGTCGATTCGGTCATTAAATTCTGGAAAGTGTGTGAACGGTACCCCCGCTTTGTTGAAATATGTTGGGCAGAAATAACTTTACCCTAACTTTTCTTTAAATTAGGGGTTTCATTTGATATCTTTCACAAAACCTCAAAATGTCTCAATTGTATCAAATCAAAATCCGTTGGTATGCCGCAAGTGTCTCCTTCACCGACGGCAAAACACGCGGTCAAAAGTTTACGATAATGAGGGACATCCCCCTCGACCAAATCATTGACGACATCGAACATCTCCTACCTTACGGAGACAAGCGGAAGGTTGCGAAGCTTCAGTATCGTTCACCTTCGGTTGACAACGAAGGGAACGTCGCTTACATCCTTGTTGAGCTCAAGAATCAAGACGATGTTAGAGCGATGTGGCAAACTTATTTGGGTTACGAGGAACAATTCCCGTTCGAGTTCAAGGCGACCGTCAAAATCCGAAGAACGGTCGATGACATCTTAGAGATGTGCAAGCGTCCACCGGGCTATTGATCTTGTAATATTTAAATTTCTGTCGATGCCATGTCGATTTTCTCAATGTAATCCCGATTTTATTTTATGAATGTGAGAAACATTTTTGGTTTTGGTGTTCTGCTTCAGTTTTTTTTTTTTCCGGATTTGCAAATACGAACTTTTACCGGATGTGCACCTCCGGGAAAAAATGAAAATTTTAAAAAAAATGGTGCGTCCGAATGTGCACATCCGGAATCAAGGGGCAAAACCGAAAATTCACTTGGTGCCTAAAAAACAAGGGTGGTGTGATAAGAAATTGCCAAATAAAAAGATATAGGATGAAAACTAAAATTCGTTAACTTAACAAAAGAATTGATATATTTAAACTTTGAATTTAAGTATTCAATAAAAAAGATACCCTCTCCGTTTGAAAATAATTATTATAAGAGATTAATTGGAACACACTGTCAGTGTAAAACTACTTTACACTGACATCCAATTAAAATGAATCATTTTGACACATGAAAAGAGGAAAACATGGAAGAATTAGTTATTAAAATAGTTTAATTATAATTTATTTATTTTTACACATAATTCCATAATTATGTGTCAAAATGATTCATTTTAATTGGATGTCAGTGTAAAGTAGTTTTACACTGACAGTGTATTCCAATTAATCTCTTATTATAATTATAATTTCACACATATTAAAAAAATGTAATAAATAAAATAAAGAGGATAATATTTTTATCAAATTATCTTTATTTATTATTAGTGTATTGTCATGCAGGATAATAGAATAATAAATTAAAAGTATTAATTAGTGAGTATAATTGAAAGATAAATATTAAAATTGTATTGAAAATTAAAATACCACACTTATTTAAAACAAATAATATTATAAAATACAACAATTATTTTTGAAAAGTGAAAGTAGCATTTAATTTTTTTCTATCAAATTGTTATTCAATAGAATCAATACTATACATCCTATCATTAGAACTTTGGCCCCTTTTTATTCTCCGTCTCCTCTCTTCTTCAATACAAATCCATATTATTAAAAATTAATATAATAATTAATTAGCTACATATAATACTTCTAATATTTGTTTTGACTCAATTGTATATAAAATATTAATGAGTTCATATTAAAAAGTTATTTTGAAATTAAATTATTTCTACGCTTTTTGAAATCTAACTACACTAAATTATTTGACTAATTTTAATTTTTAAGAAATATTTTATTTTTTAAAAATGTAAAGATATTCAATTGAGATGATATTAAACGGTCACACGTTACCACATCCGTTTCAAAATATAAGATGCTTTGCAAAAAAAATTATTTCAAATTATAAATTATTTGGGAATTTCTCAATACACCACCCAAGTTTCTTAGGCACCATGTGAAATTTCATTTTTGCCCCCAGATTCTGGATTTGCACATCCGGACGCACCAAATTTTTAAAAAACGCTGATATGTTCCGGATGTGCACATCCGGAAGAATTTCTGATTTGCAAATCCGGAAAAAATCAAAAAAATTCCATAAAATCATTTACTTCTAAATATAATTAAATCCAATATAATTAAAATCCAACATAATTAAACTTAATATGATTTTTTCAATATAATTAAATCCAATATAATTAAAATTAATATGATTAAAATTAATATGATTAAAATTAATATGATTTTTTCAATATAATTAAATCCAATATAATTAAATTAATTTTAGAAGTAAATACCATATAATTTTAATTATAATTTAGAAGTAAATACCATATAATTTTAAATACCAATATAATTAAATCCAATTTTAGAAGTAAATACCATATAATTTTAAATCCAATATAATTAAATTAATTTTTTCAATATAAAAAAATAATTTAGAATTAAATACCATATTAATCCTATTAATTATATTGAAAAAAATTAATCATATTAAATATCATATTAATTTTAATTAATATAGATTTTAATTATATTGGATTTAATTATATTAAAAAAATGATATTAATTTTAATTATATTGGATTTTAATTAGATTGGATTTAATTATATTTAGAAGTAAATGATTTTATGGAATTCTTTTGATTTTTTCCAGATTTGCAAATCAGAAATTCTTCCGGATGTGCACATCCGGAACATATCAGTGTTTTTTAAAAATTTGGTGCGTCCGGATGTGCAAATCCAGAATCTGGGGGCAAAAATGAAATTTCACATAGTGCCTAAGAAACTTGGGTGGTGTATTGAGAAATTCCCAATTATTTTACAATTCTAATATAAACGTTAATATTTTTTTCTTAAAATATCCTTAGTATTTATTCTTTTTCCTGTGTAATTAATGAAACTTATTATTATAAAATTATATATAATTTATCTTTCTTATACAAAATTAATTAAGTTTTTTTCTTAGTGTAAAATACTCAATCGGTCTCTAATTTGAGTCTTTAATTTGAGAGAGAGGGAGTAATTTTTAACAAACTTTAATCAAATAAAGAAAACACAATATAGAAGTTGTTTTCCAACTTTAAAAAAAAAAATCTATTTTGGACCAATTTGTCATAGAAGTTCAATATATAGAAATTCAATAGTCAATGGAGTGCTATTGAATTGAACTGCCAAGTGCCAAGGTTTTAAGACCTCAAATGACAAGATAAGATTCATAGCCACAATCCAAAACAACCTCATGTTCTTAAGGTGCTTTCTCATAAAACAAAGAAATTAAATTTCTAGAAATTCAACTTCCTTTTCTCTCATCAAGAAATCATCACACACACTAATGAGTTCTAAGATAAACTTCTCAAGCCCTCCAATACCATGCAATTTCATCACCAAAAAACTAAATCCTCTAAAAAGAAACACTATCATCTTCTCTTCCTTTTCCTCAAATGAAAAACAACCAAAAACCATTTTCACCACAATTGAAACTCCATCAAATGATGATAAGGCTTACACTATCAACTTCAAGACAAAAAGTGCTTGCAAGCTTGGAATTTCAAGGTATCCTGATTTTGAATATGATGCTGAAGGAGGAATAGGAAATGGTTGTTGTGCAAAGGCAACAAAAAATCAAGATGATAATGATATTATTCTTGTTTCATTTGATCTTGAAACATTGTATATTCCATCATTAACAAGCTCTACTACTAAGTTTCTTGGATTGCCATTGCCACCATTCTTGAGGATTGATATTGTTCCAGAAGCTTTCCATGGAAGTATTAATCAAGAATCTGGCAAGGTAAGATACATGTTTCACGGTTTTAAAAAACGGTTGCGGTCGCGTTGCGGTCGCATAAAACTTTTGCAATTTCGATCGATATAGGGGCTGAGGTGTTGTGGCACTGATTGTGGTCGTCGCAGTATGACTTAACTATAATTTATACTTTATCTATCGTATGTGTGTACACCTTTTACTGACACTTGATGCTTATTCTTCTAACTTTGCCATATCTAAAGAAAGTTAAAACTTCGTCGAAATAATCATTAGCATCGATTTTATGATGACAAGTCGAATACAATATCTGATAATCTGTAAAATTATATTTTTACTTACAAGGTTGATCTTGAGTTTGAGGCCAAGTTCTTGTTTTCTGCTGGTAGTATCTATAAGGCTCCACCGTTGATTGTGAAGACAGTGTTGACATCTGAAGAATCAAAGGGGACAATGAAGAGTGGAAGAGGGATGCGATTGGATGAAGAAGGAAAATGCAGACTTGTTGGTGTGGCTACAGTTGATCCTATTGATGATTTCATTATGAATTCTTTCCTTGGCCTACCAACTGAATGTCTTGCTGAGTTAAATGCTGTGATATCTATTTCTTCTTCGTCATAAGAGTTAAAATTTTATTCAATAATAGATGTATTTCATCTATATAATAAATCAGATATATTGATTATTTGATGAATCTAAAAAAAAATTTCCTCTTAATAAAGGACCAAAGGAAATACTAATATAGGAATATTCATAGCTAGAGACGTGACTTCTCATTCATGATGACAGAATAGTTGCAAAATTAGGAAATTGTCTTCAAAACCATCTTCCAAAATATCTTGTTGTTCACTCAATAAAATACAGCCAGTTGAATGCATAACTCTTGTTTCATTCATTTTTTATTTTTGTTTCATTTATGAACAAGGTTAAGGAATGACTGAAAAATAACCTATTTCCTTTGCCAGTCATAAGATTTACTTCTGTTTTTTTTTTAAATGGGATAGTTTTCTCAATAATGGTTGGTTATGATAAAACAAAATAAAGTAAATCTTGTAAATTGTCATTCTAAATGAAATAATTATAGAACATCATCATGGTTTCGCCAAACTTATGTTCAATCCAAATATGCACTTTCATCATTGAGCTGCAAAACAAGTTCACAGCAAGTGTAATACTCCAAGATAAACATATATGGCTAGTACTTGTAAAGTACAACAAGGATGATACTCTGCGCGTGTAATCACAAGAGGGTGCTTGTGAGATTATGAATGAATACACAACCCTTGGGGCTGGAATATCAATAGATGACTTCTTAGGCAGGGTAATAGGGAGAAAACAGTTTTCTCCTACTTTTCCAACGAGAATGTTGGAATAGGGAAAGACCGATTCTTCCTCAAATATCATAGGGACAATTTCCTCCTTTATTGTTGTGACCCAAACCTAGATGCCTCAGAGACCACGCGTGATGAGACAGGTGGATCATGGGTGTTAGTTTGGGCCGGGCTACCCATGAGAGCGTCTGCCGGCACTTCGGCAGTTCCCTTTGGGCCGGGCTGCCTCTTCCGGGCCCAATAAGATCATCCCCCATCCACATAACAATTTTAGAAAGTAAGAAACTAGCCAATATACTAAAACTCAATCCTCAACTTGTAACAATGCAACTCGTGCAAAGAGATTTCATTTCCTTGCATTCTATAACACTTCTTCTCTTGTACATTTTTGGACACACCAAGGTAACAATGAAACTATAAAAAATCTTATTCCAAATTGTAATACCATTTTATCAACATAAGATGAGGTCTTGTACACCAAAATGACATAAAACATTAATTACATTTCCTTCTCTTTCTTTCTTTTTTCTTTTTTGTTGTTTCTCTTTGTAATATACTTCTAAACAAAATCAGGATCCTCTTCTGCATTCTCCAAGCCAGAAAATTGGTCACTATTATAAACAAAGATTCCATTTTCAAGTTTATTGAATAACTTAGGTATCTGATCTAAATATAGATCAGATATATTAATTATTCAATGAATCTAAAAAGAGAATATTTGCTTATAATAATTATTAGAGTAAAATAACAGTAAATACTAACAAGACCTTCATAATAATTTATTCAAATGCAAGCCTTTGAGTGCCAACCAGTGAAGCATACTGGCCCTTCTTAGCTAACAGCTCAAAATGAGTGCCTAGTTCTGCAACCCTCCCATCTGAACAGAGTGCAATTTGATAAGCATTTTGAACCGTGCTTAACCTGTGAGCTATGACTAATGTTGTCCTCCCCTTCATCAAATGGTTCAGAGCATCTTGGACCAAGCGTTCACTGACGGTATCCAGAGCACTTGTAGCCTGCAGGAGCAAATAATATCTAAATGGATTCGGCATATATCAATTCAGTCAGTGTTGTCAAGTACCAACTATAACAGTGCTATAGAGCTGTAGTCTAGCGGAACTTTTAACAAACCTTCTGCAATACACAATTTAGGACAAAATGAGAAATACGAAGAATTAAACAAATATATCACCTCATCAAGTATTAGGATGGGAGCATTCTTCAGGAGAGCTCGGGCAATGGCAATTCTCTGCAATGTAGGAACACTAAAGTCAAGAACATGCATTCTCATGCAAGGGAAGGTTTATAGCATGCAACCTCTATTTTAATTCTTTACCTGCCTCTGTCCCCCGCTCAGTAGGCCTCCGCGTTCACCAACAAGTGTATCATAGCCCTTTTGAGAAAGGATCAACAATAAGGTAAATAATTTATGTATTGTAATCATACAAAAGAATTCGCATAGCTAAAAGACAAACCAACCTGAGGAAGTGAAATTATAAAGTCATGAGCATTTGCTGCTTTTGCTGCCTTGATCACATCGTCTTTAGAAACATTGTCATCTGGAAGTCCATATGCAATATTTTCTCCAACAGACACCGAAAACAAAACAGGTTCCTGTCATATCGTATGTCAATATTATCATTTTGAAACAAATAACATGTTTGATATCAAATATGATTTCTCTTTTTTCTTTTTATAGTTTTCATACTTGATTTACGATAGAGACAACCCGAGCCCATTCGCTTTTGTCAAATGTTCGGACATCCTCTCCACCAACTGTTATACAACCTCTCGTTGGCTACAGAAACAAAAGTCACTTCATCTATGTAAATTTCAAGACACAGAAATCAAATGAAATTTCAACTTTACAAATTCTGAAATAGAAATCAAACCTCATAAAAACGAGACAATAGCTGTACGATCGTACTTTTTCCTGCACCACTAGCGCCCACCAGTGCAGTTACAGTTCCACATTTTAGTCTTAAATTTAAGCCGCGTAAAATTTCCACATCTGGCCTTAAAGGGTAAGAGAAATACACATCTGCGGTATAATACGAGTATAATTAATTAGTTATGGAACTTTGAAACTTCATCACTTACAAGAAAAGAGAAGTCAAGATGAGAAGCTCCCATTACAAGAACATTAGCAAACATAGCTGTTAACGTCTAAAATTCGTACAATGAAGGATAGTAAAATTGAAATAGAGATAGATAGATACCTTCAAGACAAATATCTCCAGACCAAGTTAAACTAAACACGTTGCTTGATGTTTTTAATGCTGACATGTAATGCAAATGGCTGTTTTGGTTTTTTTCTTCAGAACTATTAGAGAAGAACAATTTATAGTTCTCTTTGTTCACCGCCTTTTGTTTCAGTTCTCTTTCTAAGCCATAGGCAAGGGCGTCATCAACTTGAACTCCAGATAGAACAGAGTTGATCCTCTCAACAGCCGCAAAACTTGCACGAAGATCTCCGAAAGTATTAACCAATCCTTGAACCTAAGAGACATAATAATATCGGAGACCAAGGAGAGGATGAAAATATAAAGTAAAACAAGAAGTGAACAACTCGATTTTCTTACTGCGAATGTTAAAGTGAAAGTATATCCAATAAAAGATGCCATAGTTCCAACAGAGAGTTGACCCTGCAAGCAAGAACTATTAGCTACTCAAAAAAAGCAGTGAATAATAATTTCATTGATGGAAAGTCATTCGAAAAGAAATGATAAGAGAAAGCGGTATATGATCAAATGATATAGAATTGCTTACCGCCTTAACTTTGCTTCCTCCGAGACAATATAGCGCAGTTAAAGAAATATAAACAGCAACTCTAGTCAAGGATTCATTTATAGATTTGAAAGTTCCAAGCTTTATACCACTCGATTCGAAGGATAGAACCTGTATGGAACTCATGATTAACACATAAGTATCTCTTCTAGAAGGTGTCTTACCTTTATGACTACAGCTATCAGTACTTTAATAAGCTTACCTGGTTAGCAAACATAAACATTTGCCGCTTTTCTCCACTAAAGGATCGCACCTGTAAGTATGTAAGTCACTGTTTCAGTTGTTAATTACAGATATTAGCCATTAAGATGCTCATTATAATATGAACTGCTAGGAACTCACTGTTCGAATAGCAGAAAATGTTTCTGTTATACAATCAGATATAGAAGCTTGAGCCAACCCATGTGCTTTAAAAACAGGCAAAGTCGATCTCTTGTAGACAGCTTCAGCAAACCAAAAATGAAAAAATCAAGAGCATGGAAGAAGGCATAAAATGAAAAATATCATCGCACAATTTTTTTTCATATAGTGATGAATTTTCATTCAAGCTAAATAGTTGTGTCATATAAGCAATTTATTTTTGAAGTTATGATACACATTTCCCAAAGGTTTAGCAAAGGAGGAATACGTACAGAATTATTATATTTCTAATTTCTATAATAAACGATAACAGTGTTAATGGAAACCTAAAACCAATGTTTTTAATCACTGAAAATAAGGGTTTGTTCAAATTCCGTTACACAATAGTGCAGCTGCTATAGCCAAGATTTGACAAGATTTATACTATCACAGAATAATAGCGATCTGTTCAAATTCCACTATGCTATAGCATTGCAATAGCCGCCATGATTGTAAGACTCGCGAGTCAACTCATAAACTTGTGAGTTTACGAGTCTAGGAGGTCAAAACGAGTTGAATTGTACTCAGACTCTTTTTCATGGTAGACTCGGTCAGAATAAGATAGACTCGCACAGAATAAAAAGTTTGACTCGTACCGACTCGGTCATACTACAAAAATAACTTTTTTTGTCTTTGTTTATCTTATCTTACTCTCGAGACTGACAAACTTGATAGCAACTATTTAACAACAGTACCTAAAACAACCGGTCATGAACTGTTATGATCAAATACAAAAGAAATTTACCAATTGAAATGGAAACTGCGATCATCAGAACACCCAGAATTGGAGTCAGTTGAGGAGATAAAGTAAAAAGTATGAATATTGTCCCAGTGACCTGTGAATACAAGGAAAACGGAAGCAGCAATGAACATGACCAGCAATATGTAAATGAAAATATGCATGTATACAACCTAAAGTGACAATAATAGAAGGAAGCAAATCTTCCATACTCAAACAAAATAATTGTGTTACAAAAGCCAATCCTTAAGAAATGAAGGAAAATCATCCCAACAAAGTGATAAAGGAATGAACCGTACATGTGCTTAAATATGGGAAATATAAAGCTCACTTCTCATTGGTCTAGAGTTGCTTGCCTCAGATAATGCCCTGAATCCACGATCCCTTGAAACATTCTCGCCGACGATGTTTTTAAGAGAACCCAAATCAGATGTTAACAAACCAGTGATTTCACCTACCTACAAGAATAAACCAAAGAAAGTGCAACAAATATTCGCACCTACTCCATTAGCATATTATAAAACAAAGAAAAAATAGATGAATCAGTATTATATAGCTTATTAAAATTTGTGAAATGTTATTTAATTATTCTATGGGGGTGCTAGCGCAGCGATGACTTGATATGATCCTCAGACCGTCAGAACTGAATCAAGGCTCCTACAAATAATCCTAGAAAGAAAATAGTATGTATCTACTTATATTATTATGAATGAAATGGGATTGTCTTACATAAATGAATGAGAAAGAATTAAACAAAGATATCAGGGCTGAAAGAAAGAGGGGACGAAGACAAAGGAAATAGAATGTCAATGCTCAAAAATCAAGTAAAAGTGACAGAAACATGGTCCCAGCTCTCAAGACTATCAAGAGATTAACAAACATGGAAAAATGAAATGCAAGCATAATTTGAATTATTCCATATACATACCTTGTATTTGTCAAAAAACTCAACCTGCATAGATAAAAGGAACGTCATTTGATTAAACAACCAAAGCAAAATATCTTACAAATAACAATCTCCGGGCATTATCAGAAACTACAAATGAAAATTTGAAAAAGAATAAATTGAGCTAGAAAGATTATATAGATTTTACTTGACCTTCTGAATCAATAGTCTTCCAAAGATCTGAGCTCTTAGTGTTGACATAACTTTCTCCCACACTATGTTCATGTTTATTACAAAAATAACTGTAAAAATTGGCTCTAGAGCATACAGAACTCCCATTTTACTGAGAAGACTCCACAAGGGCTCGGGTCTAACACCAATAAGAACTTCAAAAAACCGCCCTAAGAAAACAACAACATATAAGAATGCATAAAAGATAATCAATAATGAAATTGTACACGAGCATTAGTTAAACATGAATACAAAGATAAAAGACAGCACCTAAATGCTTTAACTTTTGATATTGCAAAACCAACCCAAAATGGCTGACTGTTCAAAATAACATGTTATCTATTCAATAACAATAAGAAAACAAACTTTTAATTTGGGGATTGATCAAATTCAAATTTTTTACATGACAAGATTAACAGAGGAATAAGTTGATTCAAATTTAGGTCTAATTGCTTAGGTCGAGTTCCCCGCCATGTTATTCGCTAATAAGAGACTAAACAACCATCAATTACCTTACTTGCATATATTTTTATGGATGAATAGATTTTTTTAGGGCATATTTGCATTCAATGAAGTGTTATTTCGTTGATTGGATAAGTTAAAATCGGATGGAGCGGAACGGAGTGAGATGGTATGGATTCCATTCCATTCCATCACTTACCACCATATTTCTTCCCCATGAAAAACTTACCTTGTTCTATCCTAAAACATACAAATGATGGAATGGAATTTTCATTCCACTCCGTTTAATATCCAAACAAACACTAGGCAAAAGAATTGGTTTTAAATGAATTGATTTTGTAAAATTAATTCTAGCTCAGAGTGAGTTAAAGATAAGTTGCTTTAAGTTTGGATAAATGTATGTAAAAATAAGATTAACAGTAAATATTAATAAATATTAATGTAAAAATAACCTTTAAACTCAAAAGTTACAAATTCTAACTTCAAGTAGACTCAATTATGGAGACAGAATTAATTCACAACTTTGGAATTGATTTTGCCTCTTCTAAAAGCTGAACCAAACATACACTTAAATTAAAAATTTACCTACATTTTTTTACTAACTATTATAAACTATAGAATTGAAATATGATATTACCATGTGAAAAAATAAGTATTATCCTATTATGAACTAGAACAAGTTGAACTAAGCAATTTCACCAAGTACTATTATCCTATTATACAAATGAGAGGGCGATTTGCAATAAATATAAATAAATAAAAGGTGTGAAGTGTAAGCAATATTTATAAAAATAAAATAAAAAATTACCTGAAAAAATGGGCATGGATAGGGTACAGGTGGTGCAGGCAAAGAGAGAAGCAACACAAAGAGCGAGACGAACTTTATGCTTCATGAGAAGCATAGATAGAAGCTCCCATGTAACAACCCTAGGTGTTGGTGGATCCTCTTGCCGCAACCCGTCGAGTTTCGGATCCGTGTCGGCGATATTCGGGTCGGATGCGGGTCCGGTGACGTAAGCATGTAGCGGTTGGGGGAGAAGATGAGTGCGATGAGGAGATAGGGTTTTGGATTGGAATCGGATGGGGCGAATGAGAAGACGCGGTGAGAGTGAGAGTGAGTGTGTTGGTTTTCGAATTTTGTAGGAAGAAGATGAAGAGAGGGGAAGGTGGAAATGGCATAGTGGTTTTACAGAGGCCATTGAGAGAGAGTGAAGTTCTCAGTTAGGAGAAGAATCTAAGAAGAATGAATGAGAGTTGAAAGATTGACTTTTTTTATTCATTCATTCATGACACACATGACTGATGACACACATGAACACGATGTGTGATTTATCCTCTCTTTTTTTCTTCTTGTTATTATTTATTTATATTAAAGGTTTTTTTATTTTTTATTTTTAAATAGGTGATGGTTTGATTAAATTCCTCAATAGTAAAATATTGACAAAATATCATTTTTCAGTAACTTTATTTTGGAGTCTAATTTGATCATTAACTTTAAAAAGTGTCACGTTGGGCATTTAACTTTTAAAACGGTGTCATGTTTCTCCTTATGTTGTCGTTAGCCAAAGCTAGTAAATCCCTTTCTGGTGGCATTTTTCGTGGTGACGTGGATATAACATTTAATATAAGAATCCAAGTGTATTATCTTGTTCATAAACACATAAACTTTTACGAAGAAGCCCTAAAACATCTGTTGTTGCGATGGCGAATCGAAGGGAGAAATCTCAGTGAAATCAAAGATCGAACACGTTATTGAAGGCGCGTATGGTGGCTTCATCAAAGAAGTGATGGATTGAAGACGATTGAAGACGTGTTTATCAAAAGGTTAGTAATGTTGGAGTTAAACAGGAGTTGAAGAGGCCATTGTTGGACTTAAACAAGTTAATGTTGGGTCTTAAAGTGGTCGCTCTAATATGTAGTATTAGGGATGGGATGTCAATCATTATTTGTGTTTATATTTTATTTATGTTGGAGTTTCGTTGATGAGACTTTATGTCGAACTTGTTTTATTTCTGCGACTTACTTACACATGACTATCTCGTATTTGAAGTTTTATGTTATGGTGAAGCATGAGTGACACTCTAATTTGTGGATTTTTATTTGAATTATTTTATTAAAGGTCGAGTCAGGGATTAAGATGTTACATTAGACGTAGGTTTTGTCGGGAGTCGATGTTTCGTGAATCTGAATAGTGATTTATTGAGTTATATGAACTCAAGTGACATGTTTCCACACAATGTGAGAATTCCTACGATACTCAAGTCTTCATCCCTTTTTATGACTTAAGTGAAGAATCAACTAGAAACACTGTAGAGTCGAGTGGACCCATAAGATAGGAAACCCGCTGAGATTATTATCTCATCCCATTTTTGTTGCTATTTTTCATACAGTTCTTTACAGGTGAAAGGCAAGGACAAACTAGCTTGATGTCCTTGGCCACTTGATATTTTGGATGATGTTCCGTTGTGTAGATAGTTATTTTGAGATCATTCAGAGGATGATCTAGTTCTTTGTTTTATTTTAGGCACCTTTGTATATATTGTGCCTTAGTTGTATATTATTTTTGGGCATGTATATGTGTACTGTGACGCCCCCAATCTAATACCCCCAAAAACACGCAATTAAGGCGGTAAAAGAAAATTCGAAAATCGATCAGAGTATAATTGAAACATCATGGCATAGAAAGGGGAATCACATCAAAGTAACCAAACATACACATAACATGCAACACCTGCCCATAATGATATGCAACTGTGGGGTAGCAATCATACAGAGGAAACTTTGTTCCTTACACCCACTTTTCAGAAATTAGAATTAAAGCGGAAAATCTAAAATCTGATTAACATATATACATATACACATATAAACAGTTTGTCATACATCAGGTAGCATATGCACAACCAAAATATATCATCAGATATACAAAATAATAGCACGCGGCCACCCTAACTACCCGGAGTCACATATCAGAGCCGACCGACCAAAATAATGAAGACGCAACGCTTCACAAAAAGGAATACCTCCAGCAGCTATAATCTGCAACGCCTCATAGAGCGTTATAAAACAGCAGAAGGGTGAGAAAAACAACCATAATATAATTGAATAAAATTATATATATAAACACAAAAATGTACAAGTAACACATTCTCACCACAACCACCTATAACATAATACCGCACAATTCTCAAGCATCGAATACCATTACACACCACACATATACCATACAATTATCAATCACATTCACAAATTCACACACAATTAATTCATGATTTATGCAATGCACATAGACCGACACAACGACTCTATGCACATGCCATGCGGTACCGACTTCCAATGTCTCATGTCTCATCATCAGTTCACTCAGGAACTATTGGAACCATCGCTCGTTACTGAGAATCTCAAGTAACTCCCCGTCGGGCCTACGATGTTCACCCGTCGCTTTAGGTCCTCAGGCATCGCCTCATATTTTCGAGGCACACGACGTTAAAGATTGCTTTAAGTCTCCAAAGGAGCCCACAATCGTTTATAACCACCGCTTTAAGTCCTCAGGCATCGCCTCATCTTTTCGAGGCACACGATGTTATAGCATATTCCCCTCGGGAATCAACCGTCTCTCAGGACGTTTCCACAATGCACATTATGATGCTTGCCATACAATGACTCATGACACTCACATTGCATCCATGCACATATTCATAATCATGCATATATTATCAAATACAGCACTTAGCATTTTCTTGCCTTTCGGCCACAATTCATCCCCACAACAGCACATAAGGCATACACATCCAATTCACCAACTTATAACATAATACACGTCAAATACGCATCATTTAAAACAACAAAAGTCGAGATTCGACACTATTCACATTTCCCAACAAAATTTAATCGGCTAACAATTCTCAAAACCTCATAATCACAAAGTACGTCTCGATACCTTTCCAACGACACCAAGAATACAAAAATCGGATACTCGGAACAAAAGTTACGGACAAAACCGAAAACACATTTTGAAAAATCACATTTTTGCAAATCTCCTGTCCATACGCGTACCACCTATTCCCATACGCGTATTGACAGAGCAATTTTCCTTCACAAAACCACGTTTCACAAATCCATACGCGTATTGGCCTCGCCCATACGCGTATCACCAGAGGGCCGGTAAAACATGCAAGTTCATACGCGTATTGCCCCCAAAACAGCACAATGTTACGCGTATCGCCTGGTCTCATACGCGTATTGGCAAGCCCCTTACGCGTATGGCCAGGACAGGCCCAGAAAAATTCTGCAGAACAATTTCTGCGTTTTTCCACCCCAATCATCCAATTTCTTCACCTAAAACTCAGAAAAACAGCAATTTGAAGTGTAATAACATACCACAAACATGTATGAGCAATCAACAATGCATTCAACAAGATTTTTACCACAATCAAATTCATTTCTAATCAATTTTTACACAATCTAGGTTTTACTAATATTCTCCAAATCAATCCAAAAACAAAAACAAAACACATACATAATCGTATACAATCATAGAATAATCGAGTTTCGCACCCTTACACGATTTAATTCGATTCTAGGAATTGATCTTGATGATTTTCACACTTTTTCTCCAATTTTCTCTCTTCTCCTCTTTTCTTCTCTTTTCCCTTCTTTCTTCTTTCTTTCTCTCTATTTTTCTTTCCCTTTTCTTTTCTATTTTCTTTTCTTACTAACTTAGTAAAAATATCTATGAAATGTCCAAAATACCCCCACACTCATATATCTCGCAAACGATCCCAAAACCCGATAAAATATATTCACGACTAAAAATAACACATTTTCACACAAAAGTTGAAATTACAATAAAATAATAATAAAATAATCCAAAAAGACTCAATAAAATAAAATTGGCAAAACGGGGCGTTACAATTCTCCCCCACTTAGAAATTTTCGTCCTCGAAAATCTTACCTGATACAAACAACTCCGGATACGACTCCCGCATCCTACTCTCCAATTCCCACGTCAAATTACCCTCAGCAGTGCCTCCCCACGCCACTTTCACAAGTGCAATCTCTTTACCCCTCAACCGCTTCACCTCGCGATCCAAAATACTAACTGGTAATGCCTCGATCGTAAGGTTATCTCTTACCTCAACCTCGTCCATCGGAATCACATGTGAAGGGTCCGGAACATACTTCCGAAGCTGTGAAACATGAAAAACGTCATGCAAATTCGACAGATTCGGTGGCAACGCCACACGATACGCCACAGCACCAACTCTCGCAGATATCTGGTAAGGACCAATAAATCGAGAAGTAAGCTTCTTAGATTTCAAAGCACGACCAACACCCGTTACCGGCGTAACTCTCAGAAATACGTGATCACCCTCTTGAAACTCAAGATCCTTCCGTCTCCGATCATGATAACTCTTTTGTCTATCCTGAGAAGCCTTCATTTTCTCACGAATAAACTTTACCTTTTCCGTCGTTTGTTGCACCAAATCCGGTCCAACCACCGAACTTTCACCTGTTTCGTGCCAACACAACGGCGTTCTACATCTTCGTCCATATAAAGCCTCAAAAGGTGCCATTCCAATACTAGAATGGAAACTGTTATTATACGTGAACTCAATCAAAGCAAGATAACCGTCCCACGCACCACCTTGTTCCAAAACACACGCTCTCAACAAATCCTCCAAAGATTGAATCGTTCTTTCGGTCTGACCATCAGTCTGCGGATGATAAGCCGAACTCAACCTCAATCTAGAACCCAAAGCCTTCTGTAAACTTTCCCAAAATCTCGATGTAAACCTAGGATCTCGATCCGAAACAATACTCAATGGAATCCCATGCAATTTCACAACCACACTGATATAGATCTCAGCTAACCATTCCAAAGAAAAACTGATGTCAATCGGAATAAAATGCGCCGATTTAGTCAGCCTGTCCACAATCACCCAAATAGCATTATGCCCACGCTGAGTGTTCGGTAATCCCGTCACAAAATCCATCGAAATACTATCCCACTTCCACTCAGGAATATCCAACGGTCGCAACAAACCACTAGGCCTCAAATGTTCCACTTTCGATTTCTGACAAGTCAAACATGCATACACAAACTGAGCCACATCTCTTTTCAAACCAGACCACCAGAAAATCTTTTTCAAATCTTGGTACATCTTATTCGCACCCAGATGAATACTTAAATTACTCCGGTGTCCTTCCTCCAAAATCATTCTTTTCAACTCCGCATCGTCAGGAATACAAATACGACCACGGAATCTCAAAACACCAAAATTATCCACCTTGAAATCCACATTCTCATTCCTCATCAAATCAACGAGTTTCAAATCCAGCTTTTGTTTCTCACTAACCGACATCAAAAATTCATTAGCAACCTTCAACATTCCAAGCCTTACACTAACCGAAGTCACTTCACATACCAAACTCAAATCTCTAAACGACTCCAAAAGTTCCCACTCTTTCACCATCATTGCGGACATATGCAACGATTTCCGGCTCAATGCATCGGCTACCACATTAGCTTTACCAGGATGGTAATTCAAGCCAAAGTCGTAGTCTTTCAAGAATTCCAACCATCTCCGCTGCCTCATGTTCAACTCTTTCTGATCAAATAAATATTTCAAGCTTTTATGATCACTAAAGACTTCGAACCTTGCACCATAGAGATAGTGCCTCCAAATCTTCAACACAAAAACTACAGCCGCTAACTCAAGATCATGAGTAGGATAGTTTTTCTCATGAACTCTTAATTGCCTTGAAGCATAAGGTACAACTTTACCTTCCTGCATCAAAACACCACCCAAACCAATTAAAGAAGCATCGCAGTACACAACAAACGGTTCATTAGGATCAGGTAAAATCAGAATAGAAGTTGTCGTCAATCTTCTCTTCAGCTCACAAAAACTCTCTTCACATTGAATATCCCAAATGAATGCTTTGCCCTTACAAGTCAACTGCGTCAAAGGAAGAGCTAGCTTAAAAAACCCTTCAATGAACCTCCGGTAATAACCAGCCAAACCCAAAAAGCTTCGAATCTCGGTAACGGATCTAGGAGCCTCCCCTTGTGGTATTGTTGTGGATCCATCTAATGCTCCTCACGAGACTTAGAATAGATTAAAATATCATCAATAAACACCACCACAAAACGATCCAAATGCTCGTGGAAAATCCGATTCATGTATTTCATAAACACACCAGGCGCATTAGAAACCCCGAACGGCATCACTGAATATTCATAATGACCGTAACATGTTCTAAAGGCCGTCTTCTGAATATCCTCTTCCTTCACCCTTATCTGATGATACCCCGATCTCAAATCAATCTTACTAAACACACAAGCACTAACCAACTGATCCATCAGATCATCAATCCTTGGAAGCGGATATTTGTTCTTAATCGTCACTTTGTTCAACTGGCGATAATCAATACATAATCGCATACTCCCATCTTTATTTTTCACTAACAAAACTGGAGCACCCCAAGGAGAAACACTTGGCCTCACGAACCTCTTTTCCAACAACTCATTTAACTGCTTTTTCAACTCCACCAATTCAGATGCCGACATTCTATAAGGTGCCATAGAAACGGGTCTAGTACCAGGAACTAGATCTATCGAAAATTCAACTTCCCTCTCTGGCGGTACATCTGAAATATCATCAGGAAACACCTCAGGAAATTCGCACACAACAGGAAACACCTCCAATGAAACTTGACTATCCACAGTCAAAGATGCAAATAATCCAAACAACTGAGCTTCATCCGCCAAAAGTTTCTTCAACTCTTTGGTAGATAAGAAACTCGAGTCTTCGTCTTCCTCAAGAGAAGGAAACCTTACAAGCTTATGATAACAATCAATGTGCACCGATTGAATTGCAACCAATTCATTCCCAACACCACATCTAACCCTTCCAACGGTAAACACACCAAATCCATCGCAAAGTCTTTACCATAAATGGTCAAAGGACAACTCAAACACACTAAAGAAGTAGTTACTGACCCCATCGCTGGAGTATCAATAACCATCTCACCATTCATCGAAGACAACCCCAGATTCAAACGTTCCGCGCACTCAGACGAAATAAACGAATGAGTCGCTCCAGTATCAATAATAGCAATTAAAGGCGTATTATTAATAAAGCAAGTACCTCTTATCAGACGATCAGCACTTGAAGTCTGAGTTCCCGCCAATGAAAACACCTTTCCACTAGTCTGAGCCTTCTTCGGATTAGGACACTTCGAGCTAATGTGACCAGGTTCCCCACAGTTATAACACTTCACTACATTCTTCCTTTTACAATCAGCTAAAACATGTCCGATACCACCACAATTAGAACACTTATCCACTTTCTTCCTATATTCCATCTGGCGATGACCCAATTCACCACATTTAAAACACCTAGGAGCATTAGACATACCTCCTCCACTTGACCTTCGATCAAAATTACCCCTTTGTTTACCTTTATCAGCCGGCGACACATACGGACCACCACAGAACTGTTGTTTCCCTTTTTTGTCACTTACACTTTTATAGTGAGCAGAACGAGCCTTACTATCTTCATCATAAATCCTACAACATTCCACCAAATCAGCAAACCTTTGGATCCTCTGATAACCAATAGCCTGCTTTATCTCAGGACGCAAACCACTTTCATACTTCACACACTTTGAAAATTCAGCTGTCGCTTCCACATAATGAGGATAAAACTGCACAAGTTCCACAAACTTAGCAGTATAGTCAATAACCGACATATTACCTTGTTTTAGCTCTAAAAACTCAATCTCCTTCTTTCCTCGGACATCCTCGGGAAAATACTTCCTTAGAAACTCTCGGCTAAACACCTCCCAAGTAATCTCTTCTTCCTCCTCATTAGCTTCCAACACCTAACGAGTACTGACCCACCAGTCGTCAGCCTCTTCATGTAGCATATGAGTGCCCAGCCTCACCTTAACATCATCGTCATCACAATCCATTACCCTAAAAATCCTCTCAATCTCTTTCAACCACAACTGCGCACCATCCGGATCATGTTTCCCTTTAAAGACCGGCGGCTTATTCTTCCTAAACTCATCATTTCCGGCAGCATTCGGTGCACCCTGCACAGCTCGTGCCATTGCTTCCATCGCAGCAGCCAAAGCAACATCATTACGACCAGCCATATTCTGTTCGTCTAAACACAGAAACTATGGTTAAACAACAACTCGTCCAACACACTCGCCCAATATGCCAGACACAACAGACACAACAGACACCACAAACACAACTGACACGGACGTAGCTCTGATACCACTTAATGTGACGCCCCCAATCTAATACCCCCAAAAACACGCAATTAAGGCGGTAAAAGAAAATTCGAAAATCGATCAGAGTATAATTGAAACATCATGGCATAGAAAGGGGAATCACATCAAAGTAACCAAACATACACATAACATGCAACACCTGCCCATAATGATATGCAACTGTGGGGTAGCAATCATACAGAGGAAACTTTGTTCCTTACACCCACTTTTCAGAAATTAGAATTAAAGCGGAAAATCTAAAATCTGATTAACATATATACATATACACATATAAACAGTTTGTCATACATCAGGTAGCATATGCACAACCAAAATATATCATCAGATATACAAAATAATAGCACGCGGCCACCCTAACTACCCGGAGTCACATATCAGAGCCGACCGACCAAAATAATGAAGACGCAACGCTTCACAAAAAGGAATACCTCCAGCAGCTCTAATCTGCAACGCCTCATAGAGCGTTATAAAACAGCAGAAGGGTGAGAAAAACAACCATAATATAATTGAATAAAATTATATATATAAACACAAAAATGTACAAGTAACACATTCTCACCACAACCACCTATAACATAATACCGCACAATTCTCAAGCATCGAATACCATTACACACCACACATATACCATACAATCATCAATCACATTCACAAATTCACACACAATTAATTCATGATTTATGCAATGCACATAGACCGACACAACGACTCTATGCACATGCCATGCGGTACCGACTTCCAATGTCTCATGTTTCATCATCAGTTCACTCAGGAACTATTGGAACCATCGATCGTTACTGAGAATCTCAAGTAACTCCCCGTCGGGCCTACGATGTTCACCCGTCGCTTTAGGTCCTCAGGCATCGCCTCATATTTTCGAGGCACACGACGTTAAAGATTGCTTTACGTCTCCAAAGGAGCCCACAATCGTCTATAACCACCGCTTTAAGTCCTCAGGCATCGCCTCATCTTTTCGAGGCACACGATGTTATAGCATATTCCCCTCGGGAATCAACCATCTCTCAGGACGTTTCCACAATGCACATTATGATGCTTGCCATACAATGACTCATGACACTCACATTGCATCCATGCACATATTCATAATCATGCATATATTATCAAATACAGCACTTAGCATTTTCTTGCCTTTCGGCCACAATTCATCCCCACAACAGCACATAAGACATACACATCCAATTCACCAACTTATAACATAATACACGTCAAATACGCATCATTTAAAACAACAAAAGTCGAGATTCGACACTATTCACATTTCCCGACAAAATTTAATCGGCTAACAATTCTCAAAACCTCATAATCACAAAGTACGTCTCGATACCTTTCCAACGACACCAAGAATACAAAAATCGGATACTCGGAACAAAAGTTACGGACAAAACCGAAAACACATTTTGAAAAATCACATTTTTGCAAATCTCCTGTCCATACGCGTACCACCTATTCCCATACGCGTATTGACAGAGCAATTTTCCTTCACAAAACCACGTTTCACAAATCCATACGCGTATTGGCCTCGCCCATACGCGTATCACCAGAGGGCCGGTAAAACATGTAAGTTCATACGCGTATTGCCCCCAAAACAGCACAATGTTACGCGTATCGCCTGGTCTCATACGCGTATTGGCAAGCCCCTTACGCGTATGGCCAGGACAGGCCCAGAAAAATTCTGCAGAACAATTTCTGCATTTTTCCACCCCAATCATCCAATTTCTTCACCTAAAACTCAGAAAAACAGCAATTTGAAGTGTAATAACATACCACAAACATGTATGAGCAATCAACAATGCATTCAACAAGATTTTTACCACAATCAAATTCATTTCTAATCAATTTTTACACAATCTAGGTTTTACTAATATTCTCCAAATCAATCCAAAAACAAAAACAAAACACATACATAATCGTATACAATCATAGAATAATCGAGTTTCGCACCCTTACCCGATTTAATTCGATTCTAGGAATTGATCTTGATGATTTTCACACTTTTTCTCCAATTTTCTCTCTTCTCCTCTTTTCTTCTCTTTTCCCTTCTTTCTTCTTTCTTTCTCTCTATTTTTCTTTCCCTTTTCTTTTCTATTTTCTTTTCTTACTAACTTAGTAAAAATATCTATGAAATGTCCAAAATACCCCCACACTCAAATATCTCGCAAACGATCCCAAAACCCGATAAAATATATTCACGACTAAAAATAACACATTTTCACACAAAAGTTGAAATTACAATAAAATAATCCAAAAAGACTCAATAAAATAAAATTGGCAAAACGGGGCGTTACATGTACACTATTGCCAATAAGCTTTTATGTATTTCAGTGCCAAACTGACACTATGTATAATATGTATTCTAGAAATGTATTATATGTGTGTGTTACACTTAAGATGTCACTCCCTGCACATTAATCTCAATATTTTGTTTGTACAATCTTTGTTGGAAAAGGTTTTACCCAAGTCCCGCAGTTTGTTGATTAAATGGAGGAATCTAGTTTGCATGGAATCCACGAATTCTTCATGTTTCATATTAAATAGTTCAAACTGCTCTGTAAACATATTGATTTTAGAATCTTTGATTTCCTTCATTCCATCATAGAGAGTTTAGAGAGCATCCTACATACTTTTAACACTCGTATGATGTGAAATCGAATAAAACACTTTATCACTTAGTGCTGAAATAAGTATATTCCTCACTTTCAAATCATATGAAGACTTTTTGGTTTCAACATCATCCCAATATTTTGGATGTTTAAGAACTCCGTCATCAACCTTGGGAATAAATGGCCCCTCGGTGACGAAACATCAATGATTTTGGTCAACCGATAATAAGTGTACATACATGATTGATTTCCAATATGTATAATTTTCGCCTTTGAAAACGGGTGCTCTATTATACGCTCTCTTAGGATCATCATCTTCCGACATATTCACAAAATTTTGGACGTCGATTAGACACAATCAAAAGACCAGCTCTTGATTCCAATTGTTGGGTGTGAATATAGAAGTAAAAAAACTGTCTAGGGGGTGAATAAACCCAAATTAAAATTTCAACCACCGTTTTTCAAAATGAGAGTGTTTTCAAAAATGAGTTGTGAGCGGAAGGTTTGATGGGAAAATGAAAATTATACAAATAAATACCGATTAAGCCAATATGGATCGTGTCACAAATATCAAAGATTATAATAAGCAAACACTTGGTATGAATTATTTCAATTTCTGTAATCACAAGAAGTGTATGCACAATGATTCAATTTAAGGAGTTCTAAATTCAAGTTGTTTCCAGATTATCAATCGACAATTTTGCTTAACAAGTTATCCAATTCCAACAAAACCTAATGCTTACGTAATAAATCACTATTAAGAATAAATTATATAATACGAGGATTTGAAAAACCTAAGCATGCAATCACTATGAATTTAAATAAGAGAGAGAGAGAGAGAGAGAGAGAGAGAGAGAGAGAGAGAGAGATTTATAGTGTTCGATATAACACCCTTCTACCCAACAAGCATCCACGATGAATATAATCAATCATATCAGAGTAAAATCCCACAAGGGCGTCACATTTTGTCATAACACATCAAATAATAACATCCTGCTCCGTAAAACGGGTTAAAACATCAAGATTAAATCATTTACTACGCAACGGAAAACTTCATAAGTATCGTAAGCTATAACATAAAAAGGTTTAAAACAACTTCGAAACATCATAACATCATCAATAAAAGAATACTATGGTTCGACTCAAACGTCCCGACCCGATGTTACATATCAGAGCAAGACCCTGTACTCGACCAAAATAATCAAAAGTACTTCAAGTAAGCTCTTCACGTACCAAAAAGCTAATCCTGATCACCTGCACGTTACTTACGTGGAGGTAACATTCAAACAGGCACGGTGAGTAATCATAAACCATTATATAAGATATAAGATAAGAAATAATAAGGTAGCATGCATCATAATAAAACAACATCGTCATTAATACATCATCATCATCATCATACACCATGAAAATTATGTCATCAACATCATTCGTTCACAATCATGCAATGCCACATAATATGAAATGCACAACATCGACTCATGCATGTGGTACCAATTTGTCATGTTTGATGGACACTAGGCCATCACCCTCCAAAGATCCCCACCTATAGGATCGATTCTACACAAGAACCGGAGCAACGTCATACACCACAATCCACACAATGGGATTGAAGACACCACTAAACCTGTAACGCCCATATATATACATACATCAAAGCATATATTATACATGAATTCCACTTTTGGTACTGAAATATACAATAAGTTCCTAGTAAACACATTATACATATACATGCTCAAAAAGCCTAATACAAAAAAACTACGGCATAGTATATCTACAAGATGTTCCAAAGACAAATACTAAGAACTAGATCAAATAATGATCTCAAAAACTCCACAACGGAAGCAAAGCCATCAGATAAGTAAGGATAATCACACAGCCTTATCCTTACCCTTCGCGGAACCTGCAGTACCTGTGATGTAAACAACAACAGTGGGGTGAGATACATCAAATCTCAGCGAGTTCCCTATCTTAGAGTCCTCTCGGCTTTACAAGGTTCTAACAACCTAACTCAAGTAAAAAAGGGAAGGGAAGTGACTTTGAGTACACACACACTATAATATGCAACCACACTCGTGAGCCTGTTAACTCACACCAATACAAAGGTAAATCCTGAGCCTATTAACTCAAGAAATCTCGTTAATCAATAACCGTACCAAGGTATCCCCTCTTCCCGTCCGCTTCTACGTCTAGAAGACGATCCGAGTCATGGATCCTTGTAGTTACTTGGCATACGAAATGGATTCGGGATCATCGACCCGTACACCGTGATCCGTCACTTCACACGGCCCGTACACCGTCACAAGTCTCTTTACGCGTAGGCTCCATTCGTACTATACGCGGGAATCAAACCTGCCAAGTAATTGTGCATACGTTTCAGAGGAGGTGCTCGAGTCTCATGAAACTACACCGTAAGATAAACTGGTTATGATTACTAGCCACACGCCTCAACCTTTCATGCGCGAGCGTTGTCACTATGACATTTCACGCTTTCCGACATTGTTTATGGTAATGTTCCTCACTCTACCTATTCCGTATTTTAACATGCATACATATTCAACAACAATTACCCACCATTAAACGATAAAAGTCGACAAAACGACACTATTCCAAAATCCCGACATAATTAAATCGGCCAATAATCGTAAAACTATTTTAATAAGAAAGTACATTTTGTTAGCTGTCCAACGATATCAAGAATGTTAAAAACGGGTAAACGAGTCAAAAGTTATGGACATAACGAGAAATGGTATCGCGAAAAAACACAATTCTGCACCCTCCTGGCCGTACGCGTATTGCCCTAAGCCATACGCGTATTGCCTTGCTCACTCGCACATCCATACGTGTATTGCCCAAAGTCATACGCGTATGGGAAGAGACTGATTTTTCCCAAAAAATTCCTTTTCAACCACCAATACGCGTATTGCCTCACTTCATACGCGTATTGCCCAAAACCCTACGCATACCCTTACGCAAATGAGCAGATGGCCGAGAAAATGGAACCCCATACGCGTATTGCCCACCTTTTTTCATGGCCATACGCGTATTGCCTTAACCAATACGCGTATTGCCTTGGGTGATACGCGTATGGGCAGCGTGAAACCCAGAATTTTCCTGCATAATTGGTTCTGCGAAAATGCTCCATTTTCCCTTCCAATTCACTTCTAAACACCAGAAAAATACCATTTGGATACACAACAACACATATCTAACATGTATCAATCATACAGAACATTAAAACATGATTTTTGTGTAAAATTTCTCATTTTCTAACAATATCAAACTAACTCTAAAACTCAATAAAACTATACTCTAAAGTGTCTAACTAGAACCCACCTGGAATACAAGATGAGGATGATGAATTGGAGATGAAAAGATGAAGTTGTGTTGATGATCCAAGCTCTTGAGCTCTTGGGGAATTTCTCTTCTTTTTCCTTCCTTTTTCCTTTCTTTTTCCTTTCTTTCTTCAAAGTTCTCTATCTCTTCCAAATGAGAGGAAAGGAAAAGTTAAAGAGGAAAATTTAATTAGTAACACTACTAATTGTCCAAATTATCTCAAAAGCACCAAATTAATAAAACTCCAAGTTAAATAATATTAATCTAATCAATTCCGAGTTCGTCAGTTTACTCTAATTACTTTATCCAATAATTGCTCAGAGTACACCGGAACCCAGTTGATCATAATAATATTATCCAAAATGTTTACAAAATTATGGGGTATTACATCCTCCCCCCCTTAAATAGATATTCGCCCTTGAATTTAAAAGATTACCTGAACAGATGAGGGTAGACCTCCCGCATTTCCGATTCCAATTCCCAAGTTGCATCTCCCGGATGTGTCTCATCCACTAGACCTTAACAAGAGGAATCTCTTTATTTCTTAACACTTTAGTTTCTCTTCCTGTGATACGACTCGGTTGAGGCTCAAACGTCAAATCAGCTTCTATCTCAATGGTATCTGGTAAAATTGGCTGAAGAGGATCTGGGAAAAATTTCTGAAGCTGAGACATATGAAAAACGTCGTGCATCTCTGACAGAGAAGGCGGTAAGGCTAATCTGTAAGCTACTTCACCAATTCTTTCCAATATCTGATACGGTCCCACGTATCTCGGGTTTAACTTCCGCGACCGAAACGGTCCTTTCAACCGCAATCTCGGAGTAACTTTCAAAAACACGCGATCGCCTTCTTCAAATTCTAAAGGCCTTCTACGGTTATCCGCATAACTCTTCTGACGATCTTGTGCTTGTTTGACCTTATCACGGATCATCCTAATCTTTTCCGTAGTCTCGTGAATAATCTCAGGTCCCAAAATTCTATCGTCGCCAACTTCCGCCCAACACAATGGCGTTCTACACTTCCTACCATATAACGCCTCATAAGGTGTCATACCAATACTTGCATGATAACTGTTATTATAAGAGAACTCAATCAACGACAAAAGTTCTATCCAATTCCCTCTACTTTCAAGTACGCAAGCTCTCAACATGTCCTCTATAGTTTGTATTATCCGTTCCGTCTGACCGTCCGTTTGCGGATGGTTCGACGTGCTCAAACATAACCTCGTTCCCATAGCTTGTTGAAAAGCTCTCCAAAATCTCGAGGAAAACTTGGGATTTCTATCCGAAACAATACTAGTGGGAATACCATGCAATCTCACTATCTCTGAAATGAACAACCTCGCGAGATGACTCGCCTTGTAGGTAGTCTTCACAGCTAAGAAATGCGCGGATTTCGTTAACCGATCCACAATTACCCAGATCGAATCATAACCACCCTGAGTACGGGGTAGTCCAACGGCGAAGTCCATAGAAATACTATTCCATTTCCATACCAGAATTTCTAAAGGTTGCAACAAGCCACCCGGTCTTTGGTGTTCAATCTTTACTTATTGGCACACCGCACACTCCGACACATATACCGCAATGTCTCTTTTCATTCCGGACCACCAATAGTCCCTCTTTAAATCTCGATACATCTTTGAAGACCCCGGATGTATAGTAAAAGCACCCTTATGCGCTTCTTCCAAAATCCTCCTTTTTAACTCTGTGTTATCCGGAACACAATTCCTTTGGTTAAACAAAATAGTTCTGTCGGTAGCTCGCACAAAACCCGGTTGCAATAACACTTCTTGCAACTTCTCGTCTAACCCTTGCTCTTGCTGGATTTCTTCCCTAAGAGTAGAAGTGACATTCAAATTCCCCATAATTACACAATTTGGAGTCCAGTTAAATTGAAGATTTAGATCTCTAAACTTTTCCATTAAGGTATACTCTAACATCATCAACTCGGCATTATGCAACACCTTCCTACTCAATGCATCTGCCACCTTATTTGCTTTACCCGGGTGGTATTTTAACTCCAAGTCATAATCCTTCAAATATTCCATCCATCTCCTCTGACGCATGTTCAACTCTTTCTGATCAAATAAGTACTTTAAGCTCTTGTGGTCGCTAAACATCTCAAAACGTACACCATACAAATAGTGACGCCACACTTTCAAAGTAAATACAACTGCCGCCAATTCCAAATCATGCGCTGGGTAATTCTCTTCATGGACTTTCAACTGTCGTGAAGCATAAGCCACTACATGTCCCTCCTGCATTAACACACCGCCTAATCCTTTCTTCGATGCATCACAATATACCTCATACGACTTGCTAGAATCAGGAATAACCAAAACAGGAGTGGTCGTCAATCTCTCCTTCAAACTCCTAAAACTTCTTTCACAAGCCGAATCCCACTCATACGAATAATCCTTCCGAGTAAGTCTTGTCAATGGTAAAGCCAATTGCGAAAAACCCTTGATAAACCTTCTGTAATACCCTGCCAATCCCAAGAAACTTCTAACTTCAGAAGCATTCTTCGGTCTCTCCCAATTAATCACTGCTTCAACTTTTGATGGATCGACCGCTACACCTCCCTGGGATATGACATGACCAAGAAAATTAACCTCAGACATCCAAAACTCACACTTACTTAACTTAGCAAAAAGTTACTTCTCTTGTAAGATGGATAAACCAATTCTTAGATGTTCTCCGTGCTCTTGAGGATCACGAGAATAAATAAGAATGTCATCAATGAAAATCACCACAAATTGGTCCAAGTAAGGTTGGAATATCCGATTCATATAATCCATGAAAACTGCCGGAGCATTCGTCGCACCGAAAGGCATCACCAAAAATTCATAATGACCATAACGGGTTCTAAATGCGGTATTTGGTACATCTGAACTCTTCACACGAATCTGATGATAACCCGACCGTAAATCAATCTTCGAGAACACACAGGCTCCTTTCAATTGATCCAACAGGTCGTCTATCCTTGGTAATGGGTATTTGTTCTTGATGGTGACCTTATTCAACTGACGATAATCAATACACAATCGCATTCCACCATCCTTTTTCTTTACCAATAACAATGGAGCTCCCTAGGGCGAAACACTGGGTCGAACGAAATGCTTAGTCAACAACTCTTCCAATTGATCCTTTAATTCTCTTAATTCAAGTGGTGCCATCCGATACGGAGAAACGGATATTGGAGCCGTTCCCGGTATTAGGTCAATAGAGAATTCCACTTCCCGCTCCGGAGGAAGAGAAGTGATATCCTCGGGGAAAACTTCAGGAAAGTCACAAACTACCGGAATACTCAAAACTTGGATGTTACTACTCTCCTCCTTAGTAAGAATCAAAAGAATAGACTTTTCCTCCTCAAACAAGAAATTAATCATTCCAACCGTACCTTCTAAAATAGTAGTCAACACATCCTTCGGAGTAGCCTCATCGGATGGAATAATGATCAGCTTTTCCTCATACCCAATAAACACCGAATTAGCGGAAATCCAATCCATTCCCAGAACAACATCCACTTTCTTAAGCGGTAAACAGATAAGGTCAATCTGGAAAACTCTATCATTCACAGACAAAACACAATTTTTCACACATCGACGGTGTCTCAACCATCTCATCCATGGCAGTAGTAACCACCATGGGTGGAGACAATGGAATAGCTTGCAACCCCAGTCGCTTCATACATTGCATCGATATAAAGGAATGTGTTGCTCCACAATCAAACAAAATAAAACAAGGAAACCCATTAACAAACATGTACCGGCAATCCTAGAGTCATCGCCCCTTGCTTCCTCCCCTTGCGTCTGATTCCTACCCTGGGGACAATCCCTTGCCATATGTCCCACTCCATCACAATGATAACACCTAAAAGTTCCATCGACACACTTCCCGTAGTGATACTTGTTGCACAACCGGCACCAAGGGGGAGTGTTAGGTCTAACACCTTGCACCTGCTTCCCTTTAAAGGCTTGTGGTCTAGGTCTATACTGCTGACTTGATCTCCCACTCTCATTCGCAACCACGTAGCCTTGCCTCGACTGTTGGAATTCAAACTCTCTCCGGATCCTCAAAGAACTAGGAAGGTACTTTTCCATAAAAATAGTCCTGAACTGCCCCCACACTCTAGGTACACCTTGCATAGTCATAAAAGCTGAAGCAACATCCCACCATCTCTCAGCAGGACCCCTCAGTGAGTGAGAAGCAAACACTACCTTGTTCTCCTCACTACAGTAAATCATCAGAAAGATTATCTCCATGTCAGTAATCTAGTCATGAGCTTTCACAGGATCCAATCTGCCATGAAATTCTAGAGGATTCATGCGGATGAAATCCCGAAAACTTCCACCTACAACATCTGGAAGAACCACCTGAGGATGAAGACCTTCATTTATACGTTGCACCATCTGTTGCATGAATTGATTATGTTGCTGCTGCATCTGTTGCATAAATCGATACAAAGGAGCATTCTCATTGCCGCCTGGCGGATTCGTCCTAGCTGGAGGAGTGGTGGGTCTACCACGATTGCTTCTGCGTCCGCCAACCATGTTCCTAAACGTCATATAGATAGGATTAAGTTGATCAGGCTCAATACCAAACATATAACACTTAAGACCAATAGCGACACAACGCATATGAAACAGAAAGAATACTTATTCTATTTCATGGCTAGGTCGAGGATACGACCTGCTCTGATACCAACTGTAACGCCCATATATATATACATACATCAAAGCATATATTATACATGAATTCCACTTTTGGTACTAAAATATACAATAAGTTCCTAGTAAACACATTATACATATACATGCCCAAAAAGCCTAATACAAAAAAACTACGGCATAGTATATCTACAAGATGTTCCAAAGACAAATACTAAGAACTAGATCAAATAATGATCTCAAAAACTCCACAACGGAAGCAAAGCCATCAGATAAGTAAGGATAATCACACAGCCTTATCCTTACCCTTTGCGGAACCTGCAGTACCTGTGATGTAAACAACAACAGTGGGGTGAGATACATCAAATCTCAGTGAGTTCCCTATCTTAGAGTCCTCTCGGCTTTACAAGGTTCTAACAACCTAACTCAAGTAAAAAAGGGAAGGGAAGTGACTTTGAGTACACACACACACTATAATATGCAACCACACTCGTGAGCCTGTTAACTCACACCAATACAAAGGTAAATCCTAAGCCTATTAACTCAAGAAATCTCGTTAATCAATAACCGTACCAAGGTATCCCCTCTTCCCGTCCGCTTCTACATCTAGAAGACGATCCGAGTCATGGATCCTTGTAGTTACTTGGCATACGAAATGGATTCGGGATCATCGGCCCGTACACCGTGATCCGTCACTTCACACGGCTCGTACACCGTCACAAGTCTCTTTACCCGTAGGCTCCATTCGTACTATACGTGGGAATCAAACCTGCCAAGTAATTGTGCATACGTTTCAGAGGAGGTGCTCGAGTCTTATGAAACTACACCGTAAGATAAACTGGTTATGATTACTAGCCACATGCCTCGGCCTTTCATGCGCGAGCGTTGTCACTATGACATTTCACACTTTCCGACATTGTTTATGGTAATGTTCCTCACTCTACCTATTCCGTATTTTAACATGCATACATATTCAACAACAATTATCCACCATTAAACGATAAAAGTCGACAAAACGACACTATTCCAAAATCCTGACATAATTAAATCGGCCAACAATCGTAAAACCATTTTAATAAGAAAGTACATTTTGTTAGCTGTCCAACGATATCAAGAATGTTAAAAATGGGTAAACGAGTCAAAAGTTATGGACATAACGAGAAATGGTATCGCGAAAAAACACAATTCTGCACCCTCCTGGCCGTACGCATATTGCCCTAAGCCGTACGCGTATTGCCTTGCTCACTCGCCCATCCATACGCGTATTGTCCAAAGTCATACGTGTATGGGCAGAGACTGATTTTTCCCAAAAATTCCTTTTCAACCACCAATACGCGTATTGCTTCACTTCATACGCGTATTGCCCAAAATCCTACGCGTACCCTTACGCAAATGAGCAGATGGCCGAGAAAATGGAACCCCATACGCGTATTGCCCACCTTTTTTCATGGCCATACGCGTATTGCCTTAACCAATACGCGTATTGCCTTGGGTGATACGCGTATGGGCAGCGTGAAACCCAAAATTTTCCTGCATAATTGGTTCTGCGAAAATGCTCCATTTTCCCTTCCAAATCACTTCTAAACACCAGAAAAATACCATTTGGATACACAACAACACATATCGAACATGTATCAATCATACAGAACATTAAAACATGATTTTTGTGTAAAATTTCTCATTTTCTAACAATATCAAACTAACTCTAAAACTCAATAAAACTATACTCTAAAGTGTCTAACTAGAACCCACCTGGAATACAAGATGAGGATGATGAATTGGAGATGAAAAGATGAAGTTGTGTTGATGATCCAAGCTCTTGAGCTCTTGGGGAATTTCTCTTATTTTTCCTTCCCTTTTCCTTTCTTTTTCCTTTCTTTCTTCAAAGTTCTCTATCTCTTCCAAATGAGAGGAAAGGAAAAGTTAAAGAGGAAAATTTAATTAGTAACACTACTAATTGTCCAAATTATCTCAAAAGCACCAAATTAATAAAAATCCAAGTTAAATAATATTAATCTAATCAATTCCGAGTTCGTCAGTTTACTCTAATTACTTTATCCAATAATTGCTCAGAGTACACCAGAACCCAGTTGATCATAATAATATTATCCAAAATGTTTACAAAATTATGGGGTATTACAAGACTGAAGTCCTAAAATCTCACTGGACCGAAGTCCTAGAATGCTATGAATGCATGATGCAAATGTCATAATCGTCATCATCATAAAATCGTCACATTGAATCATCATTCAAAACATTAAAACATCATATTATCTCGTCATCTTCATGCATCAAAAGTCATCATAAAACATCAAGGCACAAAACATCACAAGATAGGAAAGAAAAGAATTTAAAACAAAGCCACTACTTCTGCTCGCCTGGAGCTCGCCCGGCGAAACAGCACGCTCGCCTGGGTTTCGGCTGGCGAAGCAGGGGCGAAATATCTTCCCACATACAAAATCTAGAAACTCCAATTTTCACACTCTCCTTTCGCTTCTATTTTCGCCCGGCGAAGCAGCTCGCTCGCCTGGGCTTCGCCCGGTGAAGCAGGGGCGAATCCTACACTCTCATACAAAATCCAGTAGCACCCTTGATGACACTAAATTATACTGTATTTTCGACTCTGATTTCACATGCATATTAGTTGTTTTTCTATTATTTTTGCTTTGTTATTATTATGTTTCCCTTTGTTTTCAGGTTTTTAATAAAATCAAGGTCCCAGACGGAAAAGGATGCAAAAGGAGCAAGAATTCAAGTTTGGCAACAATTTACTCTTGTCGCTTCTCTTGTCGTGGACGCCCCAGGGTAGGCGACGACGTGTCCCATGATCTCCACAACTCAACTGCCACGTTCCCACGATCAAGCACTCGCCTTGGCCATTTTCTTCATGTCGCGGGCGCGGTAGGCCTGTCGCGGGCGCGACAAGGCAAAAATCAGTTCCCGCCCATTTTCAAGCCAAGGTCACTTTTGTCTTTGCACCATGCCAACTTTGCCTATAAATACTCTCAGGACTCGAACTTTAGGATCATCCAATCTTAGTTTACTTCATCCTAGGCATAAATTTCACTCTTGTAAAGTGGTAATCTTCTCACATCGAGGAGTTATTGCACTGTGTGTGATCGAGTTTGTAATCAAGTCTTGGAGTGTCTGTAATCAAGTTGGAGCACTTTGATAGAAGTAATCCTGCCAGCATTTTCTTTTCCGTACATTGTACCAGATTTAAAGACTCCGCTTTGGAGCAGGTTTTATTTTAATCGCATTTACTCTCATTTATTTCTTGCACTTGCTTTATTTTGTTTATTTATTGTCTCGCCTTACTTTCCAAAACTTTACTTTTCAAAAGACTTAATTCCATACATGATAAGAATTAACATGACTGTTATAACTACCATGGCTGGCTAAGTTTTAGATAGGTAAGAATGTAAAGACCATAATCACCGTAATACGTCTATATGTTAATAGAAATACTTAAGGGTTGTTTTAATCTTTAACACAAGTTTTCTGTACTTAAAAGCAATGTTGGGTAAGATCGAAAGCCGTCCAACCATTTGTAAACTTGTTTAGTTCTCAACCGATCAAATACAGCGAAAGCACTTTGCTCAGTTGAGTAGGGATTTTTAACACTTTAGAAAAGAGATTTTAAAACTATTTTCGGACGCATTAGTGGGATTAGAATCTGGTTCATTTTGAACCTCTTTAGTTTAGAGATTTCAGGTCAGAATACTTTTCTGTTTAGTTTAGAATTTGCATTTCTTAAAAGTAAGTTTTCCATGACTCTAACGCAATGCGCGCCTTTTTATAAGTGACAATAAAGGGGTTAGTTTAAAGGGTAAACTTGGTTCTGACTACGCGAAAGCGACAGTTCCTGTTAAATTGAATTCTTTTCTTAAAATAGAAGATATTGCCCGTAAGTAGTTCTGTTGATGAATATAGAAATATTATCGGTTATGAGAATTACATTCAAGCCTATTGTTTTGTCTGAATTTTATTACCTCGTCATTTAATTTTATTTATTTTCCTCTGCATTAGTAAACCCTGAATTGAACTGCCTTAGATAAGCACTGTAACAAACGGAAATCGTTAGATCGACATTTGGTCTCTGTGGATACGATAACTTTTTATATTACTCTGACGCGATTCGTGCACTTGCGAATACAACGCATCAAGTTTTTGGCGCCGTTGCCGGGGACCAATTTTCGCCGAATTCCGAATTTCGTTTGTTATCACCGTTTAGACTAGGGCCGCACGAACTGGTCGATGCGTAGATCTCGCAGCTCGAGTAGTGTAATAGATCCTTTAGTGGAACCAGAACGTTATGCTCTCGCATGACTTTGGCTTCATCGAATTAAGCAAGCTATGGCCGAAGACCGTAACCAAAGACCCCTTAAGGAATTCGCTCAGCCTGCTGACGAAGAACCGAGCTCTAGTATAGTTAACCCTACCATACCTGCCAATAATTTTGAACTAAAACCGTCCCTATTACAACTAGTTCAACAAAACCAATTCGCAGGACTACCATCTGAAAACCCAAACCAACATCTAAAAGTCTTTATCCAGTTGTCAAACACCTTTAAGACCAATGGTGCTAGTCCTGAGGCGATTCGTTTAAGACTATTTCCCTTTTCCCTTAGAGACAAAGCCCTAACTTGGTTAGATTCCCTTCCAGCCAATTCTATAACAACATGGGAAGACCTTAGGAGAACATTCCTTGCTAGATACTTTCCCCCAAGCAAAACAGCCGTTCTCCGAAACCAAATAACAAGATTTACCCAAAACCAAGGAGAATCACTATTTGAAGCTTGGGAGAGGTATAAAGACCTTCTAAGGGCTTGTCCACACCACGGCTTGGAGCAATGGTTGATTATACATACCTTTTACCACGGACTCTATTATAACACAAAGATGTCCATCGACGCTGCCGCTGGCGGTGCCCTGATGAACAAACCCTATCCCGACGCTTGTGGTCTCATTGAAGATATGGCTCAAAACCATCATCAATGGGGAAACGAAAGAGCAACAGTGGAAAAGAAAGAAGCCTAAGGAGGTAAACATGAGGTAAGCTCTATAGACATGATGCAAGCCAAAATGGATGCTATGGCCCTCAAGATCGATCAAATGTACGCACAACCAACCGCTGTAGCAGCAGTAGTATCGGATTGTGAACTTTGTGGTACTAAAGGTCATCAATCAGATGACTGCCATCTGTTAAACGAGACTAACCCAGACCCAGTCAACTATGCCCAAGGAAACCCGTTCTCAAATACTTACAACCCTGGATGGAGAAATCACCCTAATTTTTCCTACAAAAACAATAACCCTATTCAAAACCAAGCACCTCCGAGATCAACCAACAATCAAGCACCTAGACAAAACCAACCTATGCAAGCAGTGCCACCTAAGCCAAATATTGAGAAAGTGCTAAATGATTTTATGACAGCACAAGCCCAGCAAAACAAAGAGTTCCTAAATCAGAACATTCATGTGAATGAGCTGCTTACCCAACTAGGAACCAAAATGGATCAAATGGCCACCCACAACAAGATGCTTGAAACCCAGATCTCTCAGGTAGCCTTAAAGCAAGCACCCCAAACTACTCCTGGAGGACAATTTCCTGGACAACCTCAACAGAACCCTCGAGGGCAAGCTAACGCTGTTACCTTACGAAGTGGAACCACTTATGAAGGGCCTAAAAATCCGACATTGAGCGACTCCGAAATTCCCAACAAAGATGCTACCCCCGAAGGTGAGAAATTCGTAGAAATTGAGAAACCAAAAGGCAAAGATAAAGGAGAAGTTACGGACGAAGCTTCAACACCCCCTCAGCCATACAAACCACCAATTCCCTATCCACAAAGACTTAAACAAACTAAGATCAATGACCAATTCCAGAAGTTTGTTAAAGTTATAGAAAAACTCCATGTAGAGATTCCTTTTACAGAAGCCATCACCCAAATACCATCTTATACTAAATTCCTGAAGGACATCCTCACCAATAAACGTAGACTTGACGATTCAAAACCAGTGGAGTGTAATTCCATTTCCGAGAACAAACTTGCCAAAAAAGACAAAGATCCGGGGAATTTCTCCATACCTTGTATTTTGGGGAATCATGTCATAGATAAAGCCTTTCTGGACTTAGAAGCCAGTGTAAGCCTAATGCCCCTCGCAGTTTGTGAACGATTGAAACTAAGAGATTTGCAACCTACTAAGATGTCTCTCCAATTAGCTGACAGATCTATAAAATACCCTGTAGGCGTATTAGAAGACATCCCAGTTAGAATAGGCAAGTTGTTCATTCCCACCGACTTCGTCGTAATGGACATCAAAGAAGATAAAGATATCCCAATCCTCCTAGGTAGACCCTTCCTATCAACCGCAGGAGCCATAATAGATGTCAAGAAAGGAAAATTGACTTTTGAGGTAGGTAACGAAAAAATAGAGTTTGTCCTAGCAAAGTTTCTCGCGGCACCAATAATAGGAGATGCATGTTATGCAGTTGACGTCATTGATGAATGTGTCCGTGAACTTAACCAGGAAGAGCCAATAGAAAGAATAAAACTACCTTCAACGCCCATTGAGAAAGATGATGACAGTATGGAACCCTACATAGATGATAGTCTTTTTGAATGTCCATCCTTAACTCCAGATCCTATACAAAACCCCAGCAAACCAACCTTAGAATTGAAAGAATTACCCAAGAATCTAAGATATAAGTTTTTAGACAAAGAAATGGACAGACCAGTTATAGTCAGTGCCGTTCTGAACCAAATTGAAACAAACCAACTCTTAGATGTCTTGCGAAGATATCCCTCAGCACTAGGGTACAACATCTCAGATCTTAAAGGAATAAGTCCATCTGTGTGCATGCACTGGATTTCACTTGAAGAAGATGCTAAACCTTCGAGAGAACACCAAAGAAGGATTAACCCTATAATGAGTGAGGTAGTTAAGAAGGAAGTTCTTAAGTTGTTGGAAGCAGGGATAATATATCAGATCTCGGACAGTAAATGGGTAAGCCATGTGCATGTAGTACCTAAAAAGGAAGGCATCACCGTGGTTCAAAACGAAAAAGGTGAGCACGTTACAAAACGGATAGAAGGAGGTTGGCGTATGTGCATAGATTACAGAAAGTTAAACAAAGCCACTAGGAAAGACCATTTCCCATTACATTTTATAGATCAGATGTTGGAACGTCTGGCTAGATATTCCTACTTCTGTTACCTCGACGGATATTCAGGTTTTTTCCAAATTTCTATACACCCTGATGACCAAGAGAAAACAACCTTCACATGCCCATATGGAAGTTTTGCCTATAGACGTATGCCTTTCGGACTCTGTAATGCCCCAGCAACTTTCCAGCGTTGCATGATGTCAATCTTCGCTGATTATCTTGATGGAATTATGGAAGTATTCATGGACGATTTCTCAGTCTGCGGATTTGATTTCAATAACTGTCTAGTCAACCTTGAAAAGATCTTGAAGAGATGTGTCGAAGTAAACCTGGTATTAAATTGGGAGAAATGTCACTTCATGGTCACTGAAGGTATAGTTCTAGGACATATCGTTTCTGAAAAAGGCATTGAAGTTGATAAAGCCAAGATCGAGGTGATAGAGAATCTTAAACCACCCAAAACAATTAGAGAAGTTCGAAGTTTTCTTGGACATGCTGGATTTTACCGGCGTTTCATTAAAAATTTCTCTAAGATCACTAAACCTTTGACAGGTCTTCTGATGAAAGATGCCGAGTTCATTTTTGATGAAAAATGCAACGAAGCATTCGACCTTTTAAAACAAGCTTTAATCTCAGCACCCATTATGCAACCACCAGATTGGACAAAACCTTTTGAAATCATGTGTGATGCTAGTGATTACGCTGTAGGAGCAGTGCTAGGGCAAAGATCTGATAAGAAGTTACATGTGATTTACTACGCCAGTAGAACTCTAGATGTCGCTCAGCTAAACTATGCAACCACAGAAAAAGAACTCCTAGCCGTAGTTTTCGCCATAGACAAATTTAGATCCTATTTGGTGGGAGCCAAAATAATTGTTTACACTGATTATGCCGCCATCCGATACCTTTTGAATAAAAAGGATGCTAAACCTAGATTACTCCGGTGGATACTTTTATTGCAAGAATTTGACCTTGATATCAAAGATAAGAAAGGCACCGAGAATGTAGTTGCCGATCACCTTTCCAGGCTTGAGTTCTTGAAACCTGATGTAGTACCCATAAATGATGACTTTGCTTATGACAGGTTAATCGCTAAGCTAGATGCCATTGGAGATGTAAGTTTAGAAACCTTGGAAGATTCTGAAAAATCCTTAGCGGTAAATAATGTACCTTGGTATGCAGATTTTGTTAACTATCTTGCTGCAGATATAATACCTCCTGATCTCAGCTATCAGCAGAAAAAGAAGTTCTTCAATGACGTTAAACATTTCTATTGGGATGAGCCACTCCTTTTTAAGAGAGGCACTGACGGAATCTTTCGCCGGTGTGTTCCAGAAGAAGAAGTGCATCATATCATAGAACATTGTCACTCAACACCCTACGGAGGACACGCAAGCACATCTAAGACTCACGCTAAGATCTTACAAGCTGGTCTTTATTGGCCAACTATATGGCGTGATGTTCATACATATATAACCAAGTGTGACCTGTGTCAACGCTCCGGAAACATCTCGAGGAGAAATGAAATGCCATTAAGAAACATTCAAGAAGTAGAACTTTTTGATGTTTGGGGAATCGACTTCATGGGACCTTTCCATCCTTCTTAGGAAATAAATATATTTTAGTCGCTGTCGATTACGTGTCCAAATGGATTGAAGCTATAGCTGCACCCACAAACGACACCCGAGTAGTGATTAAGATGTTCAAGCAGAATATATTCCCTAGATTCGGAGTTCCCAGACTAGTCATAAGTGATGGAGGATCACATTTTATATCTAGGATTTTTGACAAATTGTTGAGGAAGTATGGAGTTAAACATAGAGTAGCCACACCTTACCACCCGCAAACCAGTGGGCAAGTAGAAGTATCCAATAGAGAGATCAAGCATATCTTAGAAAAAACTATCTCGATATCCAGAAAGGATTGGTCACAGAAGCTTTCAGAAGCACTGTGGGCCTACAGGACAACCTATAAGACTCCCATTGGAACAACCCCTTACCAACTAGTTTACGGAAAATCATGTCACTTACCCTTTGAATTGGAACACAAAGCATATTGGGCCATCAGAACCTTAAATTTCGATTACTTAGCAGCTGGTGAGAATCGCATCTTAGACATACATAAGCTAGAAGAGCTCCGACAATCAGCCTATGAAAATGCCATCATATATAAAGAGAAAACCAAAGCATGGCATGACAAGAAGATCGTCAAGAAAGACTTCAACATAGGTGACCCTGTTCTTCTGTACAATTCAAGACTGCGACTTTTTCCAGGTAAGCTTCGATCTAGATGGACGGGCCCGTTCGAAGTTTCCAAAGTCCTAAAATCCGGGGCAGTGGAAATTAAGAACAAATCTTGTAGTCCATTCGTTGTAAATGGGCAAAGGCTTAAGCATTATGAAGGAGGTGACATTCCAGCATACTACTCCAGGTTCACATTAACAGACCCACCTATCCTCGCACCAGATACATGACTTGAACTCGTCGAGCTAACGACGTTAAACAAGCGCTGCATGGGAGGCAACCCATGGTTTCTTTCATATTTATTTTCTTTCCGTTTATTTTTTATTTACGTTTGTTCGTATGTTTGTACATATATGTCTAACTTGTTTTGTGTGTTTGATTTCAGGACCCGTTCTTCCTAACCTTTTCTTTCAGGATGCCACCAGTCGATGACATGCACGTGACCTTTAGAGACGACGCCCAGAGAGAGCGTTATGCGATGCTTTCACTCAGACCTATGGCACCCACTCGCTACCCAGACAGTGACTGCATGGAAGCTTTGGGCATAGAGCCCAGTGTCCGATACTTGACCCGCCAGCTCAAATGGGACCAGTACGCTGATGATTTGCATCCCACCTATAGGAACCTCACTCTAGAGTTCCTCAGGTCTTTCTCCTATGATCCGTACTTGTGACCAGATGGCCACACCAGCTTCAGGTTATTTGGCACAGAGTATTCGTTCACCCATACTGAGTTCGGTGATCTTCTTGGATTTGAGACTGGAGTTGGCGCTATCCCTGAGTGCCCATGGGTTACTTCATGAATAGAGACGTGGAGAAATTTTGGAGTGACATCTCTAGAGGTGGAGGCCCTGACCCTGATACTCACATTTCACAGGTTATCCATAACCCAGCTCTCCGATACTTTCAGATGATCATTGCCCATACATTCTTTGGGATAGCAGATGCTGATGACCACGTTACTGAGGAGGACATATTTTTCATGTTTTGTGCGAATCAGTCGCGTCGTTTAGCTTGTGGTAACTTTATGCTGTACTCTTTTAGTGGTGTTGCTACCTGGGCAGGAGGACCTATACATGTAGGAGGTAATGTGACTGAGATTGCTGCTGCTCTAGGCCTTGGCCGAAAGCTATTTCATTTGACTCCCTACTGCAGCCATACCACCATGGATATTTGTAATACCCCGTATTTTATGACACCGAATAATATTGCATTGTGATTAATTGAGTCCGGTTGCTCTGAGAAATTATTTGATAAAATAATTAGAGTAACTTCGGTACTTAGAATTGATCCAATAAATATTAATTATTTCGGAGACATTTATTTAATTTGGACTTTTAGTAGTATTATTTCTAATACTAAGTTACTATATTTCTTTTCCTCCCATTTGCCAAAGATAGTAAGACATAGAGAAAGTTAGAGGAAAGAAAGAAGGAAGAAAGGAAAGGAAGGAGAGAAAAAGAGAAGAAGAGGAAAGTTGAAGAAAAGCTCAAGAACCATCAAGATCATCATCCAATCTTCATCCAAACTTCTCAATCATCTTCATCTTGCTCTATTTGAAGGTGGGTTCTAGTTAGTACCATTGTAGAGAGCTCTAGAGAGTTTTTGGATTTAGGTTAGATTATGGAAATATGGAATTTTATGGTTGATTCTTGCTATAAATGTTGTTATAGGCTTGTTATCATGTTTGCATTATGTCTTGACTATTGTGGGATGTTGGGTTATGTTTTGATGGAGAAAAATGTGGATTTGATGGAGTTGCAGCAGCTGGGAGAAGTTCTGGTTCGCAGGGTTCGCCTAGCGAACCTGGGGCGAAGCCCAGCGAACAGCAATCGAGGGTTCGCCTAGCGAACCCGAACGTTCGCCTAGCGAAGGTTCGCTGGCATGTTCGCCTAGCGAACTTAGTGTGTTTTGAATATGGGAACTTACTGTCTTGGTGCTCGCTGGCACATTCGCCTAGCGAAGGTGGAGGCGAAGGTTCGCCAGACGTTCGCCCAGCGAACTTATGGTGTTTTAGGTCTGGGAGTTTTCTGTTTAATTACTCGCCAGCTTGCTCGCCTAGCGAAGGCGAAGGCGAAGGCTCGCCAGCTCGTTCGCCTAGCGAACCTGGGGCGAGCTGTGTTATTTTTTATAACTTGTTCTCGCCATATCTTTTGATCCGGTGGTCTGTTTTGAATGTTCAGCATATCATTAGAAAGTTGGAGAAATGACCTTTATGATGACGATAAGGCATTGTCGTTTTGATTGCCCGATTAAATAATCGGAGGAACCCGAAGTGGAAATCATTTGATAATTTATGTAAACTATGTTTTAAATTGTGTTTACCTATCCTTTTATGTTGTGAATATGTTGTGATTGGAAATGCATGAAAGATAAAAAGGAAAATAGTAAGAGTGAGGAAAACCCTTATGAACTATAGGAGAATTTAGAAGTTGGAAACACTAGTATGGAACATGTGGTTAACCTTTGTGGATTTGAACCGGCATGTGAGGCCGAGAGGCATTATAGCCTGTGATTGTCGAATACAATCGTGGTGTTGTGTATGATCACGTAATCGTAACCGGATTATTTATTTGAGTGTAGTTTCATGAGTCTCGGACTCCTCTGAAATGGATGCACAACTACTTGGCAGGTTTGATTCCCCGTACTGTACGAATGGCGCCCATGGAGCGTAGGCTTGTGACGGTATAAGGCCCGTGAGAAGCGACGGTTCATAACGGTATAAGGCCCGTAGAACCCGAATCCATTCGTATGTCAAGTAGATTACAAGGACTTATGACTCGAATCGCCTTCTAGACGTAGAAGCGGACGGGAATAGGAAGTACCTTGGTATGGTTATCGATTAGTGATATTGTGGGTTGATGAACTCATAGCATGTTTCCATATAGTGTGTGTGTGCTCAAAGTCACTTCCCTTCCCCCGGACTTGAGCTAGGATTGTTAGAACCATAAATAATCCGAGAGAATCCATAAGATAGGGAACTCACTGAGATTTGATGTATCTCACCCCACTGTTGTTGTTTACATCACAGGTTCTGCAGGTTCGGCGACGGGTAAGGATAAAGTGGTTTGACTTTTCCTTTCGGTTCGTAGATTTTGAGATGGCATGGCTTCCGCTATGACGTTCTATTTTGAGATCATTGCATTGATCTAGTTCTTAGTTTTTATCTTGTTGGAACATCTTGTATATGTAATGCCTTAGCTTTCGTGTTGTATTAGAGGCATTTATGTGTATAATGTGTTAGCTAGGAACTTATTGTATTTCAATACCAAATACTTGGATTCATATATATAATTTATGCTTTGATGTATGGATTTTATATGTGGGTGTGACAATATTGATTTTTGTTTAGATCGGGGGCTGATGAGAAGGAACTCCTTTAATCCCTCTCAGTTCAGACTCTTGATCGATGGTGAGACCATACATCATTTCACTTTGCCAGATCCTGTTATGACCAGTGTCCATGACCCAGCAAACTGGACATATGCCTTAGAAGGACACGGTGAGACGGTGGACGCACCACGACCCTGCCCAGAGCCAGAGTACGTTCCAGCTCCACCACCTGACAGGACCACAGTATGGTCAAATAACCATTCATTAGGTACTCCAGATATGCAGACCCAGATGGCGATGATGCGCCAAGAGATAGCAGATCTCTGACAGACTCTTGCTGACTTACACCTGAGGATGGAAGTGTCAGAGCTGACCCACGCTACTGAGTCCGATGTGCTGCATGAAGACATAGCAGAGCTCCGTCGTGAGATAGCGAGACTCCGTGGAGATGACCAGACATCTTGATTTCCATTTTCGTATTATTTACTATATTTCTTATGCATTAATTTACTTCCAGTATCACCCAGACATATTTCCTACTATTTGCATTTGATATATTCCCGATTTATATTAACGTTTGAGTTTTTTATGTTTATATGGTAATATTTTCTTTTGTTTTGTTTTTCTTTGACAAAATATATAAAAAAAATTTTATAAAAAATATATATGCTTGTGAAAATTTTGTGCAAAACTACATTTTTAGGACATATGAATGCTAAAAAGACCCCCCAAGGCTAAATGAAGGACAAAAAGCCCATTCAAAAAGACAAATTGAGGCCCATCAGCGATTTACTCTCGTCGCGCCCGCGGCAGCGTCCTTGAAAATTCGGGACAGAACCTCCATTTCCACCATTTTTGAAGCTCCAACCTTTTCAAACCCATTTTTTCCCTCCGAAAAATCCCTATAAAACCCCATTGAAATTCATATCTCTAGCATTCACCAATCATCTCTTAACTTTCCATTTCAATTTCCATAAACAAAAACCCAAAAAAATCCAACCTTTATCATACCACTTTTCTTCCACCCTCTTCACCATCTTCACCATCTTAATGGAGTCATTCTTCGGGAAGGACAATCCGGGAATAGGCAGAGACAGCAACTTCAAAAGCTTCAAGATCGAGAAATTCTCTCGACGAGGTATGTCAACGATACTTGCTTGCACGCTTTAGGGGTTCATCATAGCGTTTTCCATATGTTAGACTGTGTAGGTTTAGGCACTGTTTTCACCACAAAAGAACCCACATATGAGAGGATGACGATTGAGTTTTTGAGTTCATTGGTTTATACCATTTGCCCCGACACTGCTAGCACAGTCGGTACCGTGCATTTTAGACTGTTTGCTGTTGAGTATCAGTACAGTACCGACGAACTAGCAGGTCTATTGGGATTCCCTCATGGGGAGGGTGCTGTTTGTGAGGCTCCTTCAGATGCTGAATGGTCGGTCGGGATATTCGCCTTCTGGCACAGGTTGTCAGATACTATTGTTGATTCCTTTAAGGGAATACTCGCCTCGACCATTCATAACCCGGCCATAAGAATTTTCAGATATCTTTTGGCATGCTCTATTTTTGGCCGGGAGAATCAAAACAAAGTTAATAGCAAAGAAATTTTGTTCTTGCAAGGATGCCTCACAAATGTAAGAATCAATCCGGTTCCATTTATGATCGCCCACATGTGCTTAACGGTAAATAAGGGTGGACCGATAGTTTTTGGCGGATTGATTACGTCTATTGCTCGGGCACTAAATTTGAATGATGAGATAACTACTTTGGAACCACTGCCCTCTCGCACAATTAATTTAAAATTTCTGAAAGACATGAAATTGTGCCGATCGAGGAGGGCTGGTGGTTATGAGTTGATGATTCACGGGGTAGCCGTCGAATCAATTGTTATGTCGTGCAGTAGACGTACAGATGTACGATTCGAGAGGAACTGGATCTATGACCTTACTGCCCCACCTTTTCTAGGTCCAATTCCTCCTAATGACCATGACAATGAGGGGCCCAACACAGATGATGAGTATGACCATAGAGAGCGTGTGTCCCCCCCTCGCCCTACACAATCACACATCACACCATCTTCTTCTAACACTTTTGCAGGAGCTGCTCCCGGATTTTATATTACGGAGGAGATGTGGCGAGACCATATGGCTAGAGAAGCACGGCATGAAGACCTGCTCTCTTCCATTCAGCAACAGATGGCGGACCAGATGAGCTTTATGCAAGAGTCGCAGCGGAGAGCGGACCAATCCTACGAGACCATCTCCTGTACTCTGCTTGCGATCACTAGTGAGCAGTCCCGTCAACAGCAATATAACCATCAGCACTTTCAGCTTATGGAGGCCACTCAGGGTTCCATCTTAGGTAACCTTCGTGAGGTGAAAGCTGCTCAGGCAGAATTGCAAGCTAGGATTGTCCAGTGAGACCATCACCATAGAAGATCCCGTCGTTCCGAGCGTTCAGCACAGGGCGGCGAAGGCACCAGCGGTCCTCACTAGTTTTGCCAGGTTCCTTTCTCCTTAGCTTACTTCGAAACATTGGGGACAATGTTTGATTTAAGTGTGGGAGGAGATTTTATCGTTTTTATTTCCGTCGTTTTAGTAGTTTATTTTTATTTCCCTTTAGTTATTTACTTTTGTTTCTGTTTTAAAAAATGCATGTGTTTGAAGAGTCATTAGTATAGGTATATTTTTTGGTTCACCTTCATTTTTTCCCACATATTTTAACACCAAAAAAAATTTTTCTAGAAAAAAGTGTTGTTCTGAAAAATTTTTGGGCTTTAAGACAGGTTCGGGTTAGGATGCGGTGACTTGGGAGAACCTTCGAAACATCAGTATCGTCCTTACACCATGAACTTCGTAAATATAAGAATCACACCTGAAACCCCATGTACCATAGCCCTAATTTCATCTCAAAATCATCCTTAGTAGTTTATTTCAGCAATCAGCTCCGGCCTAAACATGTTTTAAGTAGGAGACCGACGAATATAAGTGACTGATCTGAGTGCATATTCAAAAAAAAAAATTAGGATGTTTAGCTTGCTCATCTCAGTTGGTTCAGAGGTATCTGGCGCTGAACTCGGTAGGGCGGATTACGATCCGATCCCCCACAACTGCACTTGAGAGGAATAAAAGGATTTTACACAGTTCCCTGTGCCAGAAATTCGGTATGAACAGATCAAAATCACTAACAGGTCGCTCTACCATGAAGCATGTGCGGAAAACGGGCTTAATGTGATTGCGCTTGAATGAAAAGGACTCAAAAGAGATGGAAAAGGAAGGCCTAAGTATTGTGGGATATAATGGGTTGATTGGTATAGGAGCGAAGTTTATGTCCGTATTTGCGGATTAGTGTCATCACGATGCCCTTGGTTCACTCAGTTAGTACCGACCACAGCATCCAGACTGGGACTTAGAAGCCCTTTTCGCCCAAAAATCATCGATCGACACTGATTTTTCTTCTATGAGCTTTAAATGTTTTGCTTGAGGACAAGCAAAGGTCTAAGTGTGGGAGAATTTGATGACACTAAATTATACTGTATTTTCGACTCTGATTTCACATGCATATTAGTTGTTTTTCTATTATTTTTGCTTTGTTATTGTTATGTTTCCCTTTGTTTTCAGGTTTTCAATAAAATCAAGGTCCTAGACGGAAAAGGATGCAAAAGGAGCAAGAATTCAAGTTTGGCAGCAATTTACTCTTGTCGCCTCTCTTGTCGCGGACGCCCCAGGGTAGGCGACGACGTGTCCCATGATCTCCACAACTCAACTGCCACGTTCCCACGATCAAGCACTCGCCTTGGCCATTTTCTTCATGTCGCGGGCGCGGTAGGCCTGTCGCGGGCGCGACAAGGCAAAAATGAATTCCCGCCCATTTTCAAGCCAAGGTTACTTTTGTCTTTGCACCATGCCAACTTTGCCTATAAATACTCTCAGGACTCGAACTTTAGGATCATCCAATCTTAGTTTACTTCATCCTAGGCATAAATTTCACTCTTGTAAAGCGGTAATCTTCTCACATCGAGGAGTTATTGCACTGTGTGTGATCGAGTTTGTAATCAAGTCTTGGAGTGTCTGTAATCAAGTTGGAGCACTTTGGTAGAAGTAATCCTGCCAGCATTTTCTTTTCCGTACATTGTACCGGATTTAAAGACTCCGCTTTGGAGCAGGTTTTATTTTAATCGCATTTACTCTCATTTATTTCTTGCACTTGCTTTATTTTGTTTATTTATTGTCTCGCCTTACTTTTCAAAACTTTACTTTTCAAAAGACTTAATTCCATACATGATAAGAATTAACATGACTGTTATAACTACCATGGCTGGCTAAGTTTTAGATAGGTAAGAATGTAAAGACCATAATCACCGTAATATGTCTATATGTTAATAGAAATACTTAAGGGCTGTTTTAATCTTTAACACAAGTTTTCTGTACTTAAAAGCAATGTTGGGTAAGATCGAAAGCCGTCCAACCATTTGTAAACTTGTTTAGTTCTCAACCGATCAAATACAGCGAAAGCGCTTTGCTCAGTTGAGTAGGGATTTTTGACACTTTAGAAAAGAGATTTTAAAACTATTTTCAGACGCATTAGTGGGATTAGAATCTGGTTCATTTTGAACCTCTTTAGTTTAGAGATTTCAGGTCAGAATACTTTTCTGTTTAGTTTAGAATTTGCATTTCTTAAAAGTAAGTTTTCCATGACTCTAACGCAATGCGCGCCTTTTTATAAGTGACAATAAAGGGGTTAGTTTAGAGGGTAAACTTGGTTCTGACTACGCGAAAGCGACAGTTCCTGTTAAATTAAATTCTTTTCTTAAAATAGAAGATATTGCCCGTAAGTAGTTCTGTTGATGAATATAGAAATATTATCGGTTATGAGAATTACATTCAAGCCTATTGTTTTGTCTGAATTTTATTACCTCGTCATTTACTTTTATTTATTTTCCTCTGCATTAGTAAACCCTGAATTGAACTGCCTTAGATAAGCACTGTAACAAACAGAAATCGTTAGATCGACATTTGGTCTCTGTGGATACGATAACTTTTTATATTACTCTGACGCGATTCGTGCACTTGCGAATACAACGCATCAACCCTTTTTCCACCTTCCCTTCGCTTTCACTTTTGTCCGGCGAGGTTGGGGCGAATTCGCTTTACCCGGCGAGCTTGGAATTTCGCCCGGCGAATCCGCGCGAACCTGCAACTTCGTAGTTGCGATTCTGCACCAGTTCAGTCCCTCAAGGCTTACGATTTCAGTACCAAACAGTCCAATTTTCATCTCTTTTCATCATAGAAACAACATATCAACAACAATACATCAACATAGGTTTTTATTCCTAATATGTAACACGTCCTGAACCCTAATTCCGTCATGAACTTGTCTAATTTACCCAGAAACCCACTACCTGCATGCTTCTACACCTATATCAATTATAATGATGAATAATAGTCCCCATACCTTAGAAAATTGCTTTCCGATTCTTCCTCTTTGAGTTCTTCCGAAACCTCTCTGATCCCTAGCTTCCTTCTCCTTTTTCCTCAGAGCTTTCTCCAAACTGATCGTACAAACTGACTTCCCACTCTCTCTTTTTTCTTTAAGTCATTCTTACCCCTAGGACCTTTAATAGACTTTTCCAACCTTGTCCTCACTTAACTCATCCAATGTTACCATCTTGCCCCTAATGTTTCTCTTAATTATTTATAATAATAATAATAATAATACATTTTACATAATCCATATTATTATTATAAAAATAATATTAACACATCACATAATTCTAAAATACTCCCAGCACCCCCTTTAACATCATCATACCCCACAACATCAATTATAGACATAAAAAAAATTCACTAAAATTCACCGAAAATTACAAATATTTATAATAATTCAATTAAATAAATATTCTACTCATTTTGGGGTGTTACAACTCTCCCCCCACTTAAAAAAATTTCGTCCTCGAAAATTACCTGAAGAAAACAGAGTCGGATTCGACTCCTTCATCTGATCCTCGCGCTCCTAAGTCCAACTCTCACCAGCCGGTTCACCCCATAACACCTTCACCAAAGATATATCTTTACCCCGTAGTTGCTTCATTTCTCTTCCATCTATCCACACAGGTGATGCTTCAACGCTCAGATTATCTCTCACCTGTACGCCATCCATCTGACTCACATGCGATGGATCCAGAATGTACTTCCTCAACTGAGGCACATGGAACACATCATGTGAATTCGCAAGCGACAGCGGTAAAGCAATCCGATAGGCTACCACCCCTATCCTCTGCGAAATCTGATACAGACCAACAAAACATGGAGTGAGCTTCCTAGACTTCAAAGCTCGACCCACACCAGTCACCGGCGTAACACTCAAAAACACGTGATGTCCCTCTTGGAATTCGAGTGCCTTTCTTCTCTTATCATGATAACTCTTCTGACGACTCTGCGAAGCTTTCATCCTTTCTTGGATCATCATAATCTTTTCAGTCGTCTCCTGCACAATTTCAGGTCCGAGTACAGTACTCTCGCCCGATTCATACCAACACAATGGAGTTCTACACCTCCTTCCATACAAAACTTTATATGGCGCCATCCCAATACTAGCATGAAAGTTGTTGTTGTATGTGAACTCAATTAATGGCAAATGCTATCCCAAGATCCCCCTTGATCCAACATACAAGCCCTCAGCAAATCCTCCAAAGATTGGATAGTCCTCTCTGTCTGACCATACGTCTGCGAATAATATGCATAACTTATCCTTAACTTAGTACCCAAAGCATCTTGTAAACTTTTCTAGACTCTCGACATAAATCTCGGGTCTCTGTTCGACACAATACTCGAAGGAATCCCATGCAACTTCACAATCTCCTCAATGTACATCTCAGTTAACTTCTGCATATAATGGTTAATCTTCATCGGCAAGAAATGAGCCGATTTAGTCAACCTGTCTACAATCACCCAGATAGAATTATTCCCTTTTGCAATCTTTGGCAATCCCGATACAAAATCCATCGAAATACTATCCCATTTCCATTCTGGAATATTCAATGGCTGCATCATACCCAAAGGCTTCTGATGTTCAATCTTGAACTTCTAACAAATCAAACAGGCATAAACAAACTCCGCAATATCTTTCTTCATACCTGGGCACCAAAACAATTTCTGCAAATCCTGGTACATCTTCGTAGCACCGGGATAAATGCTTAATCTACTTCGATGTCCTTCTTCAAGAATACTCTTCTTAATTTCGGGAACGTCTGGGACACGCACTCTGTCTCTGAACCTCATCACACCATTCTCATCAATCCGGAATTCACCTCCGTTACCCTGGCTAATTAAAACTGACTGATCAACCAACTTTAAATCAGATTGCTGTCCCACTCTGATCTCTTCCAGAATACCACTAGTCAACTTCAACATACCCAACTTCACACTGTCGGGAGTCTCTTCACATACCAAACTCAAATCTCGAAATTGTTCAATTAATTTCAACTCTCTCACCATAAGCATGGACATATGCAATGACTTTCTGCTCAATGCATCGGCCACCACGTTTGCCTTACCAAGATGGTAATTCAAATCGAAATCATAGTATTTCAACAATTCCAACCACCTCCTCTGCCTCATGTTCAACTCTCTCTGATCGAATAAGTGCTTCAAACTCTTATGATCGTTGAACACTTCAAATTTAGAGCCAAAAAGGTAATGTCTCCAAATTTTCAACACGAACACCACAACTGCCAATTCTAAGTCATGTGTAGGATAATTCCTTTCATGAACTCTCAATTGTCTCGAAGCATAAGCAACAACCTGTCCATTTTACATCAACACTCCACCAAGACCCATCTTCGAGGCATCACAATACACCACAAAAGATTCATTCAGATTAGGCAAAATCAAAACCAGAGCGGTCGTCAATTTCTTCTTCAATTCCACAAAACTCTCTTCACATGCAACATCCCACACATAAGCCTGACCCTTACGAGTCAACTGCGTCAACGGTAACGCTAATATAGAAAAACCTTTTATGAACTTGCGATAGTAACCTGCAAACCCCAAAAAACTTCGTATCTCAGTAGCAGACTTCGAAGTCTCCCACTGTAGCACATCATCAATCTTAGAAGGATCAACAACAATTCCACCACTCGAAATCACATGGCCAAGAAAACTCACCTCTTTCAACTAAAACTCACACTTCGACAGTTTTGCATATAGCTTCTTCTCTTTCAATACTTGCAACACAATCCTCAAATACTCATCATGCTCTTCTTTAGATTTAGAGTATATCAGGATATCATCAATGAAAACCACCACAAACTTATCCAAATACTCATGGAAAATCCAATTCATATACTCCATGAACACACCAGGTGCATTGGATACACTAAACGGCATCACAGTGTATTCATAGTGACCATACCTCATCCTGAAAGCTGTCTTCAGAATATCAGCCGGCTTAACATGAATCTGATGATAACCAAACCTCAAATTAATCTTACTGAACACACAAGTGCCTACTAGCTGATCCATCAAATCGTCAATTCTCAGAAGTGGATACTTATTCTTGATAGTCACCTTATTTAACTACCGATAATCAACACACAACCTCATGCTACCATCTTTCTTCTTTACTAACAGCACAGGAGCACCCCACAGAGAAATACTCGGTCGAACAAACTCCTTCTCAAGCAATTCTTTCAGTTGTTTCTTTAATTCACTTAGCTCAGAAGCTGACATCCGATAAGGAGCCATTCACACCGGACTCGTACCTGGTATCAAATCAACCGCAAACTCTACTTCACGTTCTGGAGGCAAATCACTTATGTCATCCGGAAACACTTCTGGGAATTCGCAGACGACAGGTAATTCGACACTTGCAGCTTCACGATCAACTTGCAACGATTCAAACAGCACAAACATCAAGGCTTCGTCTTCTAAGAGTTCGTCTACTTGCTTAGCAGACAAGAACATCAACTCTCCACTATCACCAAACTCAGGAAACTCCACGGTCTTATTATAACAATTAATGTGAACGTAGTAGAACTCCAACCAGTTTATCCCCAGAATCACATCGATTTGGTGTAAGGGCAAACACACCAAATCCATCACAAAACTCTTCCCAAAAATCATCAAAGGACATCTCGAACACACAAAAGTAGTAGTAACAGAACCATTAGTAGAAGTCTCTATTAACATACTACCATTCATATTAGACAATTTCAAACCCAATATATTAGCACATTCAAGCGAAATAAACGAATGAGGTATCACCAGTATCAATAATAGCGACCAACTCAACATTGTTAATAAAACAAGTACCTCGAATCAAGTTATCCTTATTAGGAACTTCTGAACCACTCAAAGCAAACACTCTGCCATTAGTCTGAGCAGCAGTAGCAGCCTTCTTCCGCATCTGACACTCGGTACTAATGTGACCTTGTTCACCACACTTGAAACAAGTCGAACCTTCATCCTTGCAGTCAGTAGCTCTGTGACCTCTCTTACAACATCTGTAGCACCTCAACACACTATTGTTGCAAACTTCAGCATGGTGGCCTTGCTCGCCACACCTATAACACTTCACAGAAGCGGGAGCTGCTCCCTCACTTCTCTTTTTCTCATTTGAAGCATTCTGTTTCCCTTTGTCAGCTGGAGTCACATACGGCTTTCCTCTGAACTGTCCCTTCTCTTTCTTCTCACTGAGATGCTTGTAGTGAGCATATCGAGCGTGGTTTTCCTCATCATAGATCATACTCTTATCCACTAGCTCAACATACCGGCGAATCTGTTGGTATCTGCCGTAACCCGAAATTTGACCCCCCCCTTTTTTGAATTTTTGCATAAGTATGTACATTCACATCGCTAGCATATGCATTCACACTTTTTATTTATGATTTTGGTTGTAGGAGTATTCAGGTTTTCCAAGCCGGTTAATCGCATCCTCACAAGATCATTACATCATCAAAACAAGCTCAAAATAAGGGTTTCCATGATTACTCATCAAAACAAGAGGTGGAAAACCGAAACTAGGACTTCACATCATTTTCTAAGCAAATTTAGGAAAGTTTGGCTGAAGTAACCGGTTACAGCATATATGATAACCGGTTACTCAGTGTATTTTTCACCAAAAACTACATTTTTCAAGCAAGTAACCGGTTATCACATATGCAGTAACCGGTTACCACGTACAAAGTTGCAGATTCTGCTGCAATTTTGGGACAGCAACTCTGCACTCACTTTGTTCTTGGATTCTACATAATTCTAGAAGCATGTGGAACATTCTAGACAATTCAAGACCATTCAAGACATTTCCCTTACATTTATTCAATGCATCACTTTAAATTTAGAGCACCATGTTACTTAATTTACAAGCATGTCAACCTTTGGATTTTGAAGCTCACATTGGAATTGTTACTGAGTTGATCCTAACTAACCGAGTTAACCGCCTTGACTCAGTGAGTCAAGTGTAACTAACACCAACCCTAATTCCAAACCGCCCAAAGCTAAGTCCAAACCAAAGTCCAAAGCTCTTACACTCCATACCTAAACTCTATATAAGCCAAGCTTCACCATTTTCCAAATCCTCCACAATCATTCACACAAATTCAAACTTCCTTCACTCTCAATTCTCTCACATTCTCTCTGATTTTTCTCTGCTACTTCTTCATCTTCATCACAATTCTCTTCCAAAACCACACTAAAGCTCTTAATTCACCATTGAAGAAAAGCTATTTTCACCTTAAAAGTGCTTTTTCTTGAGCTTAACCTTCATTATCATTCCATTCTACTGAATTTTTTGGAGCTTCAGTAGTTTTTGGATTCATCTCAAGTGATCACTTCAAGCTTCTTCGGTGATAATTCTCATTTCGGAGTTTTCGTCGCAATATGCTCGGTTTCGATACATTTCGACTATAATTGAAGATTTCCTCTGGTTTTCTTTGATTATCTTCATCATCTTGCCATTATACTTGAGTTTCTAGAATTCTATTAACTTTTGGATTCATCTCAAGTGTTTGCTTCAAGATTCTACGGTTCGAATTCGCATTTCGGAGCTTCGTCGCAATTTGCTTGGTTTCGGTACGATACGGCTACGATTGAAGATTCCTCTAGTTTTCTTTGATCTTCTGCATCAAGAATCCTTTGCAACAATTACCAAGGCACATCTCAGCCTTGTAGGTTGGTAGATCTTACTTTACTCACTGTTTCGATCATTCCCGCGTGTTTACGTTGTAATTTCGATCGTTTTCGGTTTAATTTATCATGCAATTGCTTGATCTTTAATCTCCATGATTAATGCTTGTAATTTGTGTTTAATTGCCCTTACATGATGTAATTTTAGTGCACAAATTCATGCCCTAGCATGTGGTGTTTGACATAAGTGATTAAGTGCTGAAAATCACTTTTGAAAAGCTGTTTTTGCAGTTATTTTTGCCACTGTCTTAGTGGTAACTGGTTAGCAGATATGCTGTAACCGGTTACTCAGTTCAATTTTCACCAAAAACGCTGGTTTTCAAGCCAGTAACCGGTTAGCTGATATGCAGTAACCGGTTACCACTGAACAGAATGGCCATTTTTGAGTTTTTTCAAGCTTGTTTGGTATCCTTTCTTCTTCTAACTTTGATGGATTAACATGCTTGATATTTGTGGATGTTTTAAGTGCTGTTAACCTCTGTTTAGAGCATATTTACATTAATTCAATGATTGATTTATCAATTCTTGCAATTATGTGTGTTCTTGATTTTTGTTTGAACATGCTAATTCTTGCACAATCCTTGATCACTTGTTAACATGTTTGCATTGCATACTAATTGTCCTTTTGGTACTGTTTTGCATATTTGTTTCTTGATTACATTAAATTTGTTCTTTATTGAGCAAATTTAATCATGCTTAATCAATAACTCACACCTTTTGCTTTAATGGTTTTTCATCCTCTTTGAAAAATTGTTAGCATAGCATTTTCCCTTTGATTAATTGATCGAAACCATGTTTCGATTAGTTGATATTCCCCTTCCCTTTCTTTAGGACCTCCTTAGATCTTCTCTTTCTCGATCCCCCGCGAGGTTGGAGTTTCGCGCTATGCCTTGCCTTGGAGCACTGTACAAACTGAAGCTGTTACGCTGTCAATTTCGCAACGCGTAGAGCATTGTACAACGTAGAGCTGTTACTCTGTCTGTTTCAACTTCTGCATTACACCCTGTGTGTTTGAGAAGGAATAAGAAGGGAGAATTCCTACTCTCATTTTGACTACTTCAGGTAGGGGACGAATGACCCTGTGCTTGGCTTAGTCATCTCTATCTCCAATCGGTAGTGTACCCTCTTCCCCAGTCGAGTCGATCCTCGATCACTCTTATCTCTTTCAATCAGCCTTTTGATCTATCACCATTCCATTTGTTCATGATCATTAGCAATCTTCAGAGAGTCAATCTCTTGCCCTTGTTCAATACCTTTCCCTTGTTCAATGCTCTATCGCGCTCTTTCTTTGGTTAAACACAGTTTTCCTATTAAACACCGAAACTCTTGCGGAGTTCGCAACCTTCTCTTGGTTCTTCTCCCTTTGATTGGTTAACCATTGCTTGTCAATTAAAACACCAATTTGCACTCTCTTCAGTTAAACACAGTCCGTCTGTTAAAACACTGAATTCCTCTTGGGTTAATCACCTTCTCTTGGTTAATCACCCGTCTCTTCAGTTAAACACAGTCCGTCTGTTAAAACACTGAGTTCCTCTTGGGTTAATCACATATTCTTGGTTAATCACCCTTTTCTTCAGTTAACCACAGTCCGTTTATTAAAATACTAAACCTTTTTCAAGTTAATCATCTTCTCTTGGTTAATCACTCGCTCCTTTCGGTTAATCACAGTCCGTCTGTAAACACCGAATCCTCAGCAGTTGGCAACCTCCTCTTGGTTCGAATACTTGCATCTTTGGGTTAGTAACCTTTCTTTGGTTCGAATACCCTTTCTTCGGCCCGGTACTGCTTGTTCAGTCAGTGTACCGAACGTCCTTTAGGTCACGATTGCTTGGTCCCACACACGTTCTTTGGGTCACGACCTTTGCTCGGTCCTACACCCGTCCTTTGGGTCAGACCTTTGCTCGGTCCTACACCCGTCCTTTGGGTCACGACCTTTGCTCGGTCCTACACCCGTCCTTTTGGGTCACGACCTTTGCTCGGTCCTATACCCGTCCTTTGGGTCACGACCTTTGCTCGGTCCTACACCCGTCCTTTGGGTCACGACCTTTGCTCGGTCCTACACCCGTCCTTTGGGTCACGACCTTTGCTCGGTCCTACACCCGTTCTTTGGGTCACGACCTTTGCTCGGTCCTACACCCGTTCTTTGGGTCACAGCCTTCGCTTGGTCCCACACCCGTTCTTTGGGTCACGACCTTTGCTCGGTCCTACACCCGTCCTTGGGGTCACGACCTTCGATCGGTCCTACACCCGTCCTTCTGGTTAATCACAGTTTATTTGTTAAAACCATTTCTCTTCTCCCAGAGTTGCAATCTTTGTTTCCCTCGGTTAATCACTATTTATCAGTTAACGTATCGATGCCCCCTCAGAGTCAAACACCTCCTCTTGGTTTAGTACTCTTTCTTTTGGTTCATCATAGTCCGTCTGTTGACACCATTCCCTTTTCCCCACAGAGTTTATAAATCTCTCTTTCTCTTCGGTTAACCACTGCCAGCTAATTAATATACTGAGGTTTCTTAATCTCTTGGTTTTGACACCATCCCCTATTTTATTTCCCAGTAGGGTCGCTACCTTCTGGTCCCCAACATTTTTCTTTGTTCTCTTGTTCCCCAGTGGAGTTTCTTTTATACCTTTTGTTCCTTTGCATTCTTGGTTTTGACACCACTCTTGCACGTTATTCTCAGTACAGTTTTTGTCTTTCCTTTGTACTCCTTTCTTGGTTTCGACACCACTTCTTTTTATTATCCCCAGCGGATCTTTCTCCACCCCCTTTCGCTCTTGGTTTTGACACCATTTCCTTTCTTTCCTTGGTTTTCCGTTTTAGTTCCCCGAACTACGGAAGCACTGATTTTGCATTCTTTCAAATGTATGATACGTAGGCACGAGATCGCGATGATCTTGGCGAGCACCCTTCCATCCTTTTCCTTTCTTTTCTGTCCCCTGGTTTTAAGAACTACGGCGCTCTGATTTCCTCATTGCACTATGAGGGTACGTAGGCACGAGGGCCAAAATCCTCCGCGAGCACTTTCTTTTCTTTTCTTTCTTCTTCCCCTTTTCTTCTCTCTCCTATTTCTTTTAGCTAGAAACCTTTAGATAGATAACCCATCCAAGCCTAGAAGCAAGCAAAATGGTTCTCGTCGAGTATGGCGGATGCGTAAGGTGCTAGTACCTTCCTTTCCCATAACCGACCCCCGTTCCCGTTTCTCTTCCCTTTGGGTTTTATCGATATTTTCCATGTCCTTTGGGACTAAATAAAGTTCGGTGGTGGCTCTGTGTTATATTTGAGTGTGCGATTCACTCAGGTATAAACCAGCCATCTTCAGTTGGAGACTCTGCTGGGGAGTTCTTGCTCCTGAGCCTCGCCTCCTTTTGCTTGTCTTCTGGCTAGGTGGGACTCCCCATCTTCAGCTGGCGACTCTGCTGGGGAGTTCTTGCTCCTGAGCCTCGCCTCCTTTTGCTTGTCTTCTGGCTAGGTGGGACTCCCCATCTTCAGCTGGCGACTCTGCTGGGGAGTCCTTGCGCTTGCAAGTTGGGGTCTCGCCTAGTTTTGTTTGCTTTCTTACTTGCTTGCGTGTTTATATTTTACGCTTTACTTGCTTTATTTTATTTAGCTTTATGTTTATTTACTGCATTTCTTTACTGCTTTAAATATTCATATACTGTATACTCTGGATATCTGCTGTATTTTCTGCTGTTGTTGGGATGAGTAGATATTATTGGAGAGAAAGGTCCTAACATCGGGCCTAGTATACACATAGGCTAGAACGTGGATAGTCGTGAGGCCTGCGTTTTACGCGTTGGGATATCACGAGACCCACATCCCAGATCGTGGTTCGTTTGAGAATACTTCCGTCCTATGAGAATTCACTACGGCAGGGGAATTTCATCCTGAGTCCTATGGTTTGAGCGACCTTTTCTAGGGACCACCTTGTTGTGTCTAGATCACACCTGTGAGGGGGATATGGGTTTTTGCAGGAAAACAAGCCTATTCATACCTTTGTCCTCTCACGTAGTTCAGATCTTCGCACCGACGCAGAAGCTGTATATGCAGAATATCCAGAAGAGATTGCATCTCTAACTTACATTATTGCATAATGTTATTGCATCAATATGTATGCCAAATTTTTGAACCAGAGTTATGGCATCATTGTATATACCGCATTGTCGGGCATGAGTTATTGCATCATCATATGTATGTTAAACCTTTGCATCATCTAACCTTTGCATCATTGGATGTTGCATATCTCATTTGCATGCCATCTGCATAAACAACATATGCATACATACCTTTGCATTGCATACCTTCAAACCAGAGAAAGCTCACTTTCTTCCCTTCATCAGCCCAAAGACAACGATTCTGCGACGCCGAAAGCCAAAGAATCATGGAACAGGTTGGGTATGAGAGCAAAATGCACAAGGAAGGCAAGGTTGACATGGTTGTGGAACTACTTATGGACAGTATGACAATGAACTCCTCGGATCATGTTGTGATTGACGAGCCAACCCAGAATGGACCAAAAGTGGATAAGGTCATGAATGTGGATGCAAGCAATCTGCGGGTTCACCCCTTGTCTAATCAGAAGACCACTCAAGGCAATCAGTAACAAAAGCGTAAGCAAATCAGCAAAGGGAACAACAATCAAGGGAGGTGACTTCTTCATCATGGTCTAATTCCCATGACTTACACGCATCTACTGCCTGTTCTGATTCATGTTGGGGCAATTGTTCCTAAAGAAATCAAGCCGGCCAAGTTTCCTTATCATCCTAAGCATGATCCTAATGCCACATGTGGATACCATGCTGGATATGTGGGGCATTCTACAGAAACCAGTGTTGTCTTTAAAGACAAAGTCCAAGAGCTCCTCGATCAGAAGTTGCTTTGCTTTACAGAGAAGCCTTGCCAGAAGTTTGCACCTGTGATTGCTGAAACATATACCGAAGCTGAGAATAGAGGTCCTCCTATTCATGTGCAGATTCCTCCAGCTGTTCAACCTGTTGGGCAATACCCCTACCAAAGTTTTTAGTCTGGTACCTCTGGAATGCCTTTTGCCTATCCTGGGGCACCCTCTGCTGTTGTACCTTCAGTTACTTATCCTGGGGCACCCTACACTCCGTATGGGATCCATTTTGGTCAGACTGTTAATCGAATGGGTAATCCTGGTTTTATGCACCCTGCTCAAGTGTTCCCGCGAGACGTTACTCGTCAGGTTCATCCTCAAGCACCTCTGGCTCCTACGCCATACTATTTATTCTCGCATGTTGCCGCAACCCAACATCAACAGCCTCCTCAGAATCATAATCAGCAAGCCCAAGGTCGAGAGCGCCAAAATCAGCGCAAGCCTCGGGACAATCTAGAACAAAGGAATGCTCCTCTAGATTCGATTCCCGTAACATACAGTCAACTTCTCCCACATCTGGTTCAGAACTTACTGGTTGTTCCCAAAGCTCTGAAGCCCCCTCCAAAACCATTCCCACCTGGGTATGATCCCAATGTGCGGTGCAGATATCATGCTGGGTCGGCTGGACATTCGACTGAGGATTGCAACGCTTTCAAAGCTAAAGTCCAACAGTTGATTGACAAGAAGCACTTAACCGTTCAAAGTGGGAAACTGTGGGTGAACGGAAATCCCTTGTCCGTGTAAGAGCCAAGATCGTAAAAGAATCCCTTGATCAAGCCTGAGAGCACTTCCTCAACATCGACAATCATCATGTCACTACATCTTTTCCATTTTGTAATTTTTTGTTTGTCAAGCATTGTTCACTTGTAAAACTTGTTTGTTTTCAGATGATAATAATAATGAAATGAATATGCATGTTTTAAATAAATTCATTCGTGTTCACTCATACTTTTTTATCAATATCACATATTTGATCAAGCAAAATCAAAAAGAGAATGATGAAATCAAAAAGTCATGAGATTATTGTCTGTATGCTTTTGAATAAAACCTTGCTGACGATGTAAGGCATTGATTCCATTCCCAAACACCGGAGGTATAAGGAAGATAATCCCGTCAACCCCTTTTGGGCCTTGAAGTAGGAGTTTCTTTCTGTACACATAAATTCCTCAATCTTAACCAGGGGCAGGGTAATCTTCAGTTAGTTTGACCATGCGTTCAAATTTCAAAACAAGTACCCCATCTGCGGATCAACCACATCATATCCCTCGCAAGAGGTCGGAAAAAACACAAATCCACAATGGTTATCCCTCACCGACCAAAGGAATGAGGCAGTCACAACTCACCCTACAAATCAAACACATGTCACACGATTTTGTTCGAGAGAAAAAATCAAAATCACAAGGAAAAAAAAGCAAAAGAATAAAAGCCCGCTAAGTAAAAAACTCAGAAACAAATGACTTAGGCAAAAATTAGGGCATCCCGGTAGACTGCAAGTTCAAAATAATTAGTCTACGCAAAAATTAGGGGAAACAAAAAGAACAAAACAGAGAATCAAAAGAGAAAAATCCTCAACAAGAACATGTTCGTGTGATCACATGTGACAAAAACAAAAGGTGAGTGACTGTCGCTCCAAAACTCTTGTCGATTCCTCTATCGTCACCTCCATCATTCAAAATCCTTTTGAAAGGAGAACGCTTGTGTCAAACTAGCTGAACGTAGGACTGGAGAACATCAAGGAGAATGGGTGGGGTAAAATAATTTTTGAGCCTTATATCCTTTCTTTCTTAAACCATGAACTAGGCCACGTTACAACCCTCAAAAGACTTAATTGAAGCAGGGTTTATTTCAAAAGCATACGACAGTAAAATCACGTCAAAGCTGACTCCTAAAGATTTGCTTATCATTTATGCCGATAATGACATGGCATTCTAATTGGTGATCCATTCACTATATGTCAAAATCTTAGTGAACATACTTGGATTTCAAAACTGACATATGCACAGCGTTAACATTATCATTTTCAAAGCCAACACTTTTTACTTGCGAACAAGCACTTGACATCAAGGAAGTTTCCACAATGGAAAGTGTGATCACCTCAAGGGGCAAAATTCCTAAGAACTCCGTTGAGCAAAAAGGCCTAGCCCTCTCAATATTCAGTCAATCTGAGCCAATCACGTCGAGATTCAGCAAATCTCTCAAAGATCAGTTGGTCAAGGGCATTCCTCCAAAGATCGATTAGACAGGGGAAAAATCACTTCGATAGCTCATATTGAGGCAGGCCACCTCAAAAGCACAAGAAGCCAACCTCTCCAAAGGATAGTTAATCAGGGGCATACTGTTCTGATCCACTAGGGCAAGTGAGATCAAGGTCATTCTATGACACAACTGCTTCTCAGCTCATGACTGGGGCATTTCATGCAGATACCCAATAGACTGGGACAGAGACGGGCTACCAAAGTACAAGTTCTTTCCCTATTTTGAAGCAAGAGCAATGGGGCATCAACACTGCTGATCCTGAAATCGGTGTCGGGGAATCACGTCTTTGTGGCTTATACCCTAACCTCAACTCTTTCACCTCCCACAACAAAAACATTAGAACCGTTGCATATACCTTTCTCATGCATTAGTCACGTCGCTTCACTCATACTTATTATTCATCTGGCGTAGCATGAAATCTTAACTTAAGCTCGATCATACTCAACTTCTCTTCAAAAACCTGATCACTGACATTCTGCATATAGTAATCATCATCGCATGACATTGCATCCTTCAACACATAGCATATTCATTCAAATAGAGCATTACACCATACAGGTTCAAACACGCATCCTAATCAAAGTCCAGTTCTCGTCTGGTAAACTTTTCCAAAGACCGGTTCTCGTCTGGCAAAAAATTTTCAAAGTCCAGTCCTCGGCTGGTAAACCTTTCTGGAACTTTTTCAATCCTTTGGTTCGTCCAGAACATTCCAACTTGCAGCTGGAGCGAGTGAAACTGGACGTGTTTCTTAAGCACTGTCGCTCCTTGGGGGTTACTACAGGTCGATTCATTTTTTATCCTATTGTGAGCCGACTAAGGAAGGGAAATAGATGTCTCCAATTAACCATGCTTGCATACTGAGTTTAAACAGCGGTCTGTTAGGTTACGGATGCTATCAATGTGGGGGGCCCTCTCTTAGGTTATTTTCAGGGAATTTAAACTTTTAGCGGGGAATACGGACTAGGATGTTTTGACTGATATACGGGATTTTGGGTTTTTGTTTAGTGTGCTCGCTAAGATTTTTCTTTCAATCTTATGCCTACGTATTCCCGTTTTTTCGAAACAGGGAAATCAGAGCGATCGTAGTTCCTCCTATTCTACGGGAGGAAATGGGGTTTTGGTGTCTTGTTCAAAGCCCAAGACGTGAAGCTGAAAGGGTTTGACTTTAGAGAGAATTTGTCATCTCTAAAGAGGGGTTTGTCTGTCACAACTGTTTATAAAGGAGAATTACTTTAACCGGGATGTGTGAATCCGGCAATGCCATAATTTCCTTTATAAGGGATTTCCAACCTGAAGGAGAAGACTTTAACTCAGTGTAGAGCAATGCCATCTTTCCTTAGGAAATTCTCATGCTAAAGGAGGGATAGTGGCATGGATGTAGATGATCCAGAGGCTTGCCGCTTACAGCGATTAGATGAAGGGGAAAGAGTTGTTGATGTTTATGTACTGTGAACGAGGCACAACTATGATGCTAAAAGGTTGATTGGATCAACCAGTGGTTTTCTTATACAAAGCCTAAGAGGAGGCTATTGGCCCAACAAGAGGGAGTTTTTACGTGTCTTGCACGAAGCCCGAGAGAGAGAGGCTAAAAGGGTTGACTCAACAGGAGAATCTTTTATACTCAACAAGAGAGTGTTTTTGTATCTCGTACGAAGCCCGAGATGGAGGCTAAAGTGTTGATTCAATAAGAACCTTTTTGTATCTCGTACAAAGCCCGAGATGGAGGCGAAAGAGGGTACTGTTTCAGTTAAGTGACCAGTATATGGGTTCAAAGAGAAAATCAGTTCTTATATGAGTAACGCTGTACTCAGGGATTTTGATTCGAGGATCAGGGATATTTCCTTTTCTTTGAGGAAATGGGAAATCCAAAGGGTATTGAGACTGTCCGAGTCTACGGGGTTCCTTTCTATTCTTGAAGGGTTCTTGAGAATGTCTTTGAGACTCAAGGAAATTAGACTGTCCAAGTCTAGAGTCTCATCTTTTGTACTATGCTTTGAGAAACAGTAGTAGACTCTTGGAAAGACTGTTCTATTAAGATGACTGATTTCTGTTCCTATACCTTTAGGAGGTCGTCGGGACAATTTGTACGAAGCCCAAGAGGAAGCTGGAAACTTCTAAGAAGCCGAGGGACAATTTGTACTAAGCCCAAGAGGAGGCTATCATTCCCGAAGGAAGAAATCATTTATACGAAGCCTAAGAGGAGGCTGTGAATACTTCTAAGAAGCCGACGGGTCCTTGTACAACGCCCAAGAGGAGGCGGGGATGCTTTTAGGAAGCCTGTGGGTCCCCAAACCCCGAGAAGTTCAAGACTGGCTATTCACAAAGAATAGATCAAGCCAGGAAAGTTTGAGAATTTGGAAGAAACTCAAGGGATGCAATTCACGGAGAAGAGATCATCTCTGGGAAATAGAGTTTCTTGACAATTCCTAAGGGTGCTTTTAAGAAGCCTGTGGGTCCCCAATCCCCGAGAAGTTCAAGACAGGCTATTCATAAAGAATAGATCAAGCCAGGAAAGTTCGAGAATTTGGAAGAAACTCAAGGGATGCAATTCACGGAGAAGAGATCATCTCTAGGGAGTAGAGTTTCTTTGACAACTTCTACGAGTGACAGTCTGAGAAAGGGTTAAAAAAGAACCTGCCTTTCACATCTCCATATTGTTTAACCCCAAGAGGAGGGAAGACTGTGTCTGGTAATCCTATGGGGATCTAGTTTTGACTATTTAAGAGCGATTAACGGGCTTAACCTAGTGCTAGACGTAGTTGCCGGGGAAACTCTAAATATCTATACTATTATTACACAGTCGATATGAGTTTATGAAAGAAGACTTACAGCGAAACAGCCCCACAATACAATTATATGTATATGAAAGCGGTAAATAAAAGCGGATAAACACTTACTCGGTGGTAGAGCTTCCATGCTGTTTGGTTAGTTGTTCAACAAAGAAAGATTGAAAACAACACTATATTTCAAAATCAAAGGAGAAAGTGCTTTGAAAAAGAAAGATTTGGGGCTTACAGCTCAAGGAGAGGCCCAGAGTTTTATTAGTGATCGCACTGTTGAATTGTACAGAGGGACTTATACGAGTGACTGAGGCCCAAAATTTGTTTGTTGTACAAAGGGATGGGTCTTACACTCTCTCAAGAGTCCCAAAAGGTTTAAAGAAAAAGAGTGGGGCTTATAACACGAGGGTAGGCCCAGATGATTTTTCGTTTGAAATGGCGATCGCGCCGAGATTTTCTTTTAACGCAAAGGGGATTATATAATAAGTGAGGCCCAAAATTGTTTGTACAAGGGGGTTTGGGTCTTACACTCTCTCAAGAGGCCCAAAGAGTTTTGAAAATGATTTATGAGGGTTGAATTAATCAAAAACCCTAATTTGTTTTCAAAATGTGTTTTAATTGAATAAAATATTCAATTAAAATGATCAAAATTGTTTAACATGTGGAAAACAAATTGTGATCTTGGATTAATGCTTCATAAATCATGTTTTGCCCTACAAAATGATTAGAAATCATTAAAATTTGCAAAATCAATAAGGAAAAAATATTTTAAATGTCAAAAACAATTAAAACATTAATTCTTTGCAAAAATATCAATTATATGAAATAAATAATATTTTTGGGATTTTTTGGGAAAAGAAATATTTTAACATTTTTGTGAATTATTAAAAAAAGAATCAACTCAAAATCATTAAAACTCAGAGAGAAATTAATTTTTGAATCAATTAAATAAAATCACAAAATTCAAATATTTGAATTTTCAAAAAGGGCGCCAAGAACACCCCAAGAACACGCGCGTGTTCTGGGTTTTGCCCAGATTTGCATTTTCTCTCCAATCTCACTGAATACTTGATTATATCATGCAATCCACATACCAATCTGCTCGTCTCAACCTCACGATCATGTCTATGGTATTTAATTTCATTTATATTAAACATGGAATAAAAAATCAAGACAAAACCTCAAGAACCCTAATTTCTGCATGAAGGCTGAGAATTTTGATACACGATTCAAACAAAGCAATTAATTGAGGGGAAACATTCCATGCATGATTATGAACATTTGGCAAAAGTATTGTGCGAGGAAATATGCATAGATTGAGAGATGACCAAGTTTAGGCTTACCTCTAGGTCGTGGCAGCAAGTTCAAAGTGATTTCTGAGTTGGAGGTGTTACAGATGAGTTGTGATGATCTGAACAGCTTCCCTACACCCTATGGAGCGTGTTTGAATGCTTGGACTAGATGGAAATGGGTTGGATCACTTCATGGCATCTCAACTGCAACTTGGTTAAAACCTTGAGCAATTGACTGGTGATTCTGAGAAATTAGTGTTCCAGATGTTGTTTAAGTGTTTGATCAGCTCACATATGATGTATGTGAGGTGTGTGTGTGATTCGTTTGAGTGGAATTGCTCTCTACTGAAAAACTCGATAGTGATTTGCTAAGAAAGGCATTTTTGAGAGTGAGAAGTGGATTTTGAGAAAGGCAAGTGTTGTAGCCCTTTGGTGTACTTAAACTGATCACAATTGAGCTCTATTTATAGTAGAGCAAGTTTGTTTTGCAAGAAATAATGAATGGCAACTGCTGAGTAGGGTTAACCAATGTTGGCAAATGAAAATCCAAGTCTCCTCTAGCCATTGGCTAGAGGTTAGGGTGTAACATCCCAATTCCCATCGCGAATAAATAATACATAGATAAATCAGAGTAGATAAAAATTTATTTTTCCGACAGAAACAAGGATGCCACATTTAAGTAAATAAAACACCATCCCTGCTCATAAATTTGATACATAGCACAAAATAAAATATCCTCAAAGGGAAACTTTTTCCATATAGAAGGAAAGGTAAATTATGGAATAAAGCGGAAAGATCCATAACCGACTTGTTTTACACAATAAATTGTTTTATAACATCAAAATATACATACGAAAATAATACAAAATATACTCATCAAATGTATACATATATAATAAAAGCGTTCCCCCGACTCCTGTGTTACATATCAGAGCAGACAGACGACAAAGGACGGAGGACTAATCTTCACAAAAGCCTCCAAGACTACTAATCTGCAATTGCCTCATAGAGCAATAAACCACAGCAGAAGGGTGAGAAATAACAACTAAATCAAGATTGCATAATAATATGCAAAATATAAAAATTCACATACATAGTTATTCTCACCACAAGCATCACATATTAATACACATAACATATACCAATTATACTAACATAATCACATATTCACACATAAGGCACACCAAGTCATAACATATGGAAACACACCACCACATCACATATTTTCATACATAGCATATCGTCCACAAACAATGCATTTATCACGTATGCACATCAATTCACCAATCTAATCATAAATCTCAACACATAACAAATCAATGCACAATTTACCACACATAATCAATCCAGTCATAAATCTCAACACATAACAAATCAATGCACAATTTATCACACATAATCAATCCAATCATGATTTATGCAAATGCACAGAGACCGACACAACAACTCTATGCAATGCATATGCGGTACCATCCATCCATCATTTCTCAACACCAGTTCACTCAGGAACTATTGGAACCATCGCTCGTTACTTAGTGTAACTCCCCGTCGGGCATACGATATTCCCCGTCGCTTTAGGCCCTCTAATTTTTTTAAGGCTCACGACGTTTATGGATTGCTTTAGGTCCTCTTTGTATAAGGCTCGCAATCCGATCGCTTTAGGTCCTCTTTGTATAAGGCTCACGATCGTCTATAATCATCGCTTTAGGTCCTCTTATTTTTAAGGCGCACGATCCGGTAAGATCTCTTTAAGTCCTCTTATTTTTAAGGCACACAATGTTATAGCGGATTCCCTCTGGAATCAATTCGTTGCTCACACCCACTAGGGCACACAACATCAACAACATGCATATCATGATGCTTGGCATACAATGACTCATGACATTCAAATGCACACATATATGCAACCATCTCAATCAACAATAATCATGCTTTGCAATTCAAGCCCAAAACAATGCATTTACACCATACAACAGCACACAAGCCATACCATATCCATATCCACAGCATATTGCATGATACACATCAATTACACACAATTACAACGACAAAAGTCGACAAAACGACACTATTCCAAATTCTCGACATAATTAAATCGGCCAATAATCCCCAAAACCATGTAATAAGAAAGAACATCTCATTAGCTTTACAATGGTACCAAAACACTCAAAACGGATCATTGGATCCCAAGTTATGCAATTTACAGGAAAACTAAATTATGGAAAACTCCCCAGGACCGCCCGGCGCTGACCCTTCGCCTCCACTTCGCCCGGCGAAGCAGGGGCGTCACAATTCCTCACCAATGACTCAATAGAGTTTGAATTGTGCTAGGCTGCGCCTCCCGGACACCGCCCGACGCTCTGAGCACCGCCCGACGCTCCACACCAGAAGCAGAAAAATCTGCTGCATTTCACACGGTTCCAAAACCTAAAAATTCTATTTTCCCAACCCAAATCACTTCCAGCAGCAAAACAAATATCAGCAATGGTTCATAAACATAGTGTGATCATACAACACAATTTATATCGAATTTCATCTGTGAAAACATCGATTTCAAACAATCGCTCCTAATTCCAATCGATACGAAAAGTCACGAAACAACCAAAACAATTACAACAAACAACACATATACATACACAAGCAAGATATAATTGAAACTTCTCACCCTTACCCGATTATTCGCGCTCGAAACGGAGTTCCCGCGATTTTTCCTCTTTCTCCTCTTCTCTCTTTCTTTTTTATCCTTTTCTTTCTCTTCTTTTTTTCTTTCTCTCTATTTTCTCTCAAATCTCTATTTATATAAAATATCTAAACCCCTACTCTCAAATATCTCGCAAACGCTCCCAAAATGCGATAAAACATCATAACAATGAAAAAAAATAATATATTGTCAAATAAAAGTCAAGAATAAAATAATATAAAAACAAAAATAATTAAATTGACTCGATTAAATAAATAAGACAAAAACCGGGGCATTACAATTCTCCCCCACTTAGAAATTTTCGTCCTCGAAAATGTAACCGATACGAACAACTCCGGATACGACTCTCGCATCCGACTAACAAACTAACATGCCAACAAAAGGCACACTACGAATAACACAACAAACCAACCACCTTGCTAACAGCAACCACAACAACGACAACGACGACAACTGTAACGACAAGATGCAAAGCCCATACAATGCACTTGACGACCAACTCACGACTCAAAGGATACCCAAGTTACGAACACACACAGGAATTAGCTACTCGCACTCGAACCAACCCGATGGAAACGAGGCAACAACACAAACAAGAACATAAAGTTCCACGACACAACATCGATTCAACAACCTCTACGTAACCACAATACCAACATCTTTGTCACACAACATTATTACAACAATGGTACGAATCACCAATCGAACATATAACCAAAACATCCATCTACATAGTAGCCCATGAATAATATTTAAACCTTTCACTTAACACTTCCATTCTGAAACGTCCAATGGTCTCATCATTCCTACATGTTTCCAATGTTCAACCTATGAACTCTTACAAGTCACACACGCATATACGAAATATGCCACATCACGCTTCCGCTGCGCACTCTGATTACTCGAAACCATCAAGTCTACCACTCTCACGTCCAAAGTCTAACTCTTTCTCATATTCTCCAAAAATCATTGTTCACTTTTAAGATACCCAACCTCGCACTCTATTGTGTTATCTCACACACCAGACACAAGTCTCGGAACTGCTCAAATAATTCTCATTCTTTGGCCATCCAAACAGACATGCATAACAACTTTCGACTTAACTTTTCAGGCACAACCTTAGCTTCTCCCGAAGGATAATCCAAGCCAAATTCATAACTCGTCATTAATTCCAACCCTCCTCGCTGACTCCTACTCTATTCCTTTAGACCAAACAAGTACTCAATATTCTTGTGATTACCAAACACTTTGAACCTAGAACCATGAAGATAATACCTCCAAATATTCCAACACAATACAACCACAACCAATTCCAAATCCAGAATAGTATAGACCCTTTTCTGAATCTTCAATGGTCGTAAAGCATAAGCCACGACTTTACCCTCTTGCATTACACACTGCCTAAACTCATCAAAGACGCATCCCAACACCTCACAAACAGTTTATTAGGATCATCCAGAATCAAAACTGAAGCTGTAGACAACTTTTACTTCAGCTCACCAAAACTCACTCACAACGAACATCCAAAACAAATGACTCACCCTTTGCAAGTCAACTGGGATAACAGAAGTACGAACTTAGCAAAGTCTTCCCTAGTCTGCAGTAACAACCAACTAAGCCCAAAAATTTCTAATCTCCTTAACCAACTTCGGAGCCTCTCATTGTAGAACTGCATCTACTTCCGATGGATCCATAACAATACCATCATCAGAAATCACATATCCAAGAAACTAATCTTTCTCAACCAAAAATCTCACTTGAATAACTTAGCATAACACTTCGTTTCCTTTCAACACTTGTAATTCAAATCTCAAACACTCTATCTGTTTCTCCTCTGAGCTTACAACAGATCCCAATATCCTCAATCAAAACCACCACGAACTTATCCAATCAAATATGGAAGATACGATTCATATACTCCACAAACATTACAGACGCATTACAAACACCAAATACCCTCACTGCACCTTGTAATGCCCAACCACATTCCAAAAGATATAAACCCTTAAAGCTTTAGCAAACATTTTCACTGGGTAACTGGTTACTCACATGCAAGCTTAACCGAGTAAATAACAACCTATCCCGATGATAACAAACATAACCAGTCACATTAAATCGATCAAAGCCTTAACTCACACAATTCACCACTCTTATCAAACATTCCGAACAATTGCAATTTCACTCAAACTCAGCCAAACCATTCCAGTTATCTATTCCTGAAAGTGGACACTTATTCTCAATCGTTACCTTATTCAACTGTTAATAATCCATACACAATTTCTTCTCTTAATAGTCCAAATTCCATAAATCCCCACATGTAACAACAACCAACCCAAAAGAACTCTCAAATATTACATCCACACCTAAGGGTTTTCTCAAGATTTCCATAGTCTCAATACCATCAAGGAATTTCAAATCGTTTATGATTTGCCACAATTCACAACTCAAGCTATCCAGAACACAACCGCAAGTTTCCATACTACTCACTGGTTAACACGCAACCTCCTGCTATAATCTTTTTCCTTACCAACCATGATGGACCTCTTCAAGTCAACACACTAATGTTTCATCCAAAAACACATCTGAAAACCATGCATCACTGACGACCTATCACTGTGACTTTCCTGCCAATTTCCAGAATACTATCATCATAAACAAGGCCAACATCTTAGTCCCATCTCCTAAGAGTTTTCTACTTACTTAGCAGATATAAACCTCAACTATTCACCTTCATCCAATTTAAGTTCACTTTCTACTCTCTGAGAAGCAGCCATTAATAATACCCAATCATTCCCTCTCAATGACTTCCCAACTTAACCAACATACCATAACCTCTAATCCGCCTCATCTTTCGATATAAGAATCTTCATCAACTCATCAAAATAATCCGTAATCATTTTCTTAATTCCAAACAATTCATTGCACACACTATCAAAGCCGGAAAGACACGTCTATTCCGTCCAACATAATTCCCGTCTACTATCAACAAGAGATTAAGGGTGATCAGTTCCTCAATTTGTCAATAGACAGCCGACAATCATGATGGGGCATAAACCGTCTTTACCAAACTATAATAGCATTTCTTACATCCTGTGCACAAAACTACCTCAGGCACAAATCCTTAGTTGACATAAACCTCACCTCCGTATTCCTTCCAGAATCTGGAACAACACTATCCAAACAACACTTACACTCTTGCAATCTACAACACACTGAGCCAGTGCCCCACACCTGAAGCAACTTGGAGAAGTTCCAGCTTCTCCCCCACTTATCTCATGCTAACTCCTGCAGACAACGGAATAGAAAAACCAGAAAGTACTGGCAGTGTTTCACACACCTATCACGTACTAAGGGACAACCAATAACGACAGTATTCAACTGTCACCCCAACTGACTCAACAACTTGGTCGGACGGACCGACCTACTCTGATACCACTAATGTAACACCCCAATTCCCATCGCGAATAAATAATACATAGATAAATCAGAGTAGATAAAAATTTATTTTTCCGACAGAAACAAGGATGCCACATTTAAGTAAATAAAACACCATCCCTGCTCATAAATTTGATACATAGCACAAAATAAAATACCCTCAAAGGGAAACTTTTTCCATATATAAGGAAAGGTCAATTATGGAATAAAGCGGAAAGATCCATAACCGACTTTTTTTACACAATAAATTATTTTATAACATCAAAATATACATACGAAAATAATACAAAATATACTCATCAAATGTATACATATATAATAAAAGCGTTCCCCCGACTCCTGTGTTACATATCAGAGCAGACAGACGACAAAGGACGGAGGACTAATCTTCACAAAAGCCTCCAAGACTACTAATCTGCAATTGCCTCATAGAGCAATAAACCACAACAGAAGGGTGAGAAATAACAACTAAATCAAGATTGCATAATAATATGCAAAACATAAAAATTCACATACATAGATATTCTCACCACAAGCATCACATATTAATACACATAACATATACCAATTATACTAACATAATCACATATTCACACATAAGGCACACCAAGTCATAACATACGGAAACACACCACCACATCACATATTTTCATACATAGCATATCGTCCACAAACAATGCATTTATCACGTATGCACATCAATTCACCAATCCAATCATAAATCTCAACACATAACAAATCAATGCACAGTTTACCACACATAATCAATCCAGTCATAAATCTCAACACATAACAAATCAATGCACAATTTACCACACATAATCAATCCAATCATGATTTATGCAAATGCACAGAGACCGACACAACGACTCTATGCAATGCATATGCGGTACCATCCATCCATCATTTCTCAACACCAGTTCACTCAGGAACTATTGGAACCATCGCTCGTTACTTAGTGTAACTCCCCGTCGGGCATACGATGTTCCCCGTCGCTTTAGGTCCTCTTATTTTTTTAAGGCTCGCGACATTTATGGATTGCTTTAGGTCCTCTTTGTATAAGGCTCACAATCCGATCGCTTTAGGTCCTCTTTGTATAAGGCTCACGATCGTCTATAATCATCGCTTTAGGTCCTCTTATTTTTAAGGCGCACGATCCGATAAGACCGCTTTAAGTCCTCTTATTTTTAAGGCGCACGATGTTATAGCAGATTCCCTCTGGAATCGATTCGTTGCTCACACCCACTAGGGCACACAACATCAACAACATGCATATCATGATGCTTGGCATACAATGACTCATGACATTCAAATGCACACATATATGCAACCATCTCAATCAACAATAATCATGCTTTGCAATTCAAGCCCAAAACAATGCATTTACACCATACAACAGCACACAAGCCATACCATATCCATATCCACATCACATTGCATGATACACATCAATTACACACAATTACAACGACAAAAGTCGACAAAACGACACTATTCCAAATTCCCGACATAATTAAATCGGCCAATAATCCCCAAAACCATGTAATAAGAAAGAACATCTCATTAGCTTTACAATGGTACCAAAAACACTCAAAACAGATCATTGGATCCCAAGTTATGCAATTTACAGGAAAACTAAATTATGGAAAACTCCCCAGGACCGCCCGGCGCCACCCAAGGACCGCCCGGCGCTGGCCCTTCGCCTCCACTTCGCCCGGCGAAGCAGGGGCGTCACAATTCCTCACCAATGACTCAATAGAGTCATAATTGTGCTAGGTTGCGCCTCCCGGACACCGCCCGACGCTCTGAGCACCGCCCGACGCTCCACACCAGAAGCAGAAAAATCTGCTGCGTTTCACACGGTTCCAAAACCCAAAAATTCTATTTTCCCAACCCAAATCACTTCCAGCAGCAAAACAAATATCAACAATGGTTCATAAACATAGTGTGATCATACAACGCAATTTATATCGAATTTCATCCGTGAAAACATCGATTTCCAACAATCGCTCCTAATTCCAATCGATACGAAAAGTTGCGAAACAACCAAAACAATTACAACAAACAACACATATACATACACAAGCAAGATATAATTGAAACTTTTCACGCTTACCCGATTATTCGCGCTCGAAACAGAGTTACCGCGATTTTTCCTCTTTCTCCTCTTCTCTCTTTCTTTCTTCTCCTTTTCTTTGTCTTCTTTTTTTCTTTCTCTCTATTTTCTCTCAAATCTCTATTTATATAAAATATCTAAACCCCTACTCTCAAATATCTCGCAAACGCTCCCAAAATGCGATAAAACAACATAACAATGAAAAAAAAATATTGTCAAATAAAAGTCAAGAATAAAATAATATAAAAACAAAAATAATTAAATCGACTCGATTAAATAAATAAGACAAAAACCGGGGCGTTACATAGGGCACAGGCTGCTGGTCCCCTTGTTCTTGGATAAATCTTGACTGAATTCAGTTGCTAATAGCTCAGTCCATGCCACCTTGGTGCTTCCATTGAATGCTCCAATCCAAAATTGGAGTCTTGTCCCTATTTTGGGCAATTCTAGGTTTGGCATGCTATTTCTTGTTCCAAGGACTTTGGAGGCTTGACTCAGTGATTGTCCCCTTTAGATTCAATCCTCAGATGTGTCCAAAGTGATGACAAGGCTTGGAATTGACTGATTTTGGCAAATCGACCAAAAGTGCAAAAATCTGCCTTGCCTTGGCAGATTTCAGCAAGGCATCTTGCCACTACCATATCTCAAAGCTAAAATTGAATTTGGTGATGTTCTTGGCCATTTTGGAAAGCCCTTATATAATACAACAACTGTCTGATCATATTTGGTTTTGATACCTTTTGGATCCAAGTGAAAAATCCCCTTACACTTGGAAAAAAGTAAGGCAGATTTTGAATTAGTGAAATTTTCACTAAGTGTTGGAACAAAGTGACTTTTCTTGATTTTAATCACTCCATAACTCAAAATCCATGAGGAATTTGGACATAGATCAGTATGAAGCTTTTGTAGAGGGCAATGATATCTACAAATCAAGCTTTGGATGGGGAAAAATAGCTTTGTGGTTTAGGAGTTATGATCCTCCAAAGTTGGTACCTTTGTCACTTTATTTCATAACTTAGAAAATTTTCTAAGTTTTTATGGTTACCCCTTTTACAAGTTATCCCACTTTCTTTGATTTTTCTTGATGAATGATGATTTAAATCATACATTAACATCATTTTAGGGTTAAAAATACATTTTTGTGAAAAATCTCAAAAAGTCAAAGTTGACTTTTGTGCACAGTTGACTTTTTATCAGATGAATTCCAAACTGTGCGATCCTTTGGGAAATCATGTCCTTGACCTAAATCAAACTTGATGGACATGTTCCATGGGTGTTATAGGGTATATTGAATCATGTCCTAGGGTTTGGGAGCATGTCCTGGTCAAAAGTCAAAGCTACAGTTGACTTTTCTCGCAAAATCCTAACTGTGGTTCAGATGAAATTAAAACTTGTTGCTCAAGCTTCTTGGATCAATCCATTGTTCCAAATGGATCAATATGGTATATTATAGACCCTCAAATCATGTCTTGAGGTCTTGGTCATGATTTGTCCCAAAAGTCAACTTAGGGGTGAATTAGGTCAAGAAACCCTAATTCTTGATTTTTGATGCATGCATCCCTTGAGGCAAAATTGACTTGATGATTGGGTCCATGAGGTTCCATGGAGTATTTTAGGATATTCTTTGAAGCATTGGCTCATGCCCAGAGGAAAATTTCCATCTGGAGGCCCTGTTCGACCAAACCCTAATTTGGTGACACTGGCGATCTTGAAGCTTGATCCACCTAGAAGGGAGCAACCTTGTGCTTAATCCTTGAAGTGGGAGTTCTCTTGATCCATTGTGGATGTTTGAGAGGTTAGACAAGTTGAAGATCATGTCATTCCTTGATTGATCCTTTGTCTAAGCACTCGGAGAGGGCTTGAAACCCTAATTTTGATTGTGGTGAATGCTCAACAATTCCTGGAGGAGATTGATGAGGCATAAAGGTACATCTATATTGTGATGATGATTTGCACAATGATGGGAAATCTTAGTGGACAAAATTTTTGGTATGACAGATGCCCCTATTTAATCTTCTTGGACACGAAGGTGTGAATGGCGAAGGTATTCGGGCATTCGAGGTGCAAGAGGATTAAATATTGGAATATCCAAAATTTTGACGGCGTCTATGAATGGTAATTCACGCATTCATCTTCTTTCGCTAAGCAATGATGCTTAGAAAAGGTAAACTTCCCCTCGATCCTGGTCTTCAGCCAAGGAACTGGTCTCAGTTTCTGATTTAAACTTCCCCTCGATCCTGGTTTCCTACAGAGGAACTGGTCTCAGTTGCTGAAATAAATTTCCCCTCGATCTTGGTTTCCTACCGAGGAACTGGTCTTAGTTTCTTTTGTCAATAAACTTTATTGACAAGGGACGCTATTCGTAGCGGTTTTCCTCAAACTTCTCGCCGAATTTTCCTGGAGAGATGTCATCTGATGGGAAAAAATGATGTAAGACTTGCTGGGGAACCCAATCGTCTGAGTTGTAGAGGTGTACAAACTTCTCTGTTGGAGACGCCATTTGTCGGCTCTACTGGGGAAAATGAGTCTCTTGAAAGACTGTTTTTGTTTGGGATCTCACATCATACTTTTCTCGGGATCTTCCCGGAGAAATGCCATATGATGCGATCCAATTTGAGGTGCCGATGACCTTTTCATCCGTGGTTTTTTCAGAGAAAAACTGTTGTACCACCGAATCTCTGATTAGGAGGTTTTCTCTCGGGATTTTCCTTAATCTGGGAAAGCAAGGATATCATCTTCAATGGCGAAGAGTGATGTTGACTGAGGGCTCTCTGGTTTTTCAGAGGTTCAAGTTATCAAAGTGGTCGAGGAGCCAACTTCGTTCCAGAAATAAACTGGAGGAGAGAGATTGTTCAGACGCAGCATTTCCTGACGAGGAAAAAACTTGACAACTCGATTGAGAGGACTTTTGATCACCAGGGGATAAGACCGACTAGAGTGATAGTGATGCAGTATGACATGTGAATGCAAATCAATAATGCATGATGTACGTATGTATATGCTGACAAAACTGACGCGACATACAAACTAAAAGATGAACATGACTGGATACTCGGCCATCGCAGGGCGAAGAAGTACCGTTGGTCCCAAAAGTAGCAATTCTATTTTGCTTAGGAGAAGTAGTCCTCGCGGGGAACTATGTTGGTCGGGCTTAGGAGATAAGAACTCTGCCGAGGCGTGTCAAACGAAAAAAGGTCTCTGACACAATTGATCCCTTCATTCAGGCGTACTGGGTTAGAAGGAGTACTTTGATTTTGCACTTTGAAGTTCGCTTACGTCTGGAGAAGCGATTGATGTTCTTTTGATGTTTAACAGTCAAAAGAAATTGCCATCTTTATTTTAAAGCAGAAAAAGTTTTACAAGTAAATTCATTTTTGTTTTATTTCAAGAATCGTTAATAATATTAAAATGTTGTTCTGTAAAGCTAAAACAACTGAGAATTACAAACAAAAGCACAAAGGCTCAAATTTTATTGATAAGATGGAGATCAGCCAAACGCGTGATTCCAAAGAGTATTTACAAAGTTAGAAAATGGTAATTTACAGGGAAAAGGGCTACATTGAAACATAACGACCACTATCCTTCTACCAACTTTGAATTCGGGACATCCTGAGCTTCTGTCGAAGATGACCTTGACTGGAGTTTTCCTCTGATGGATGGTGTAACTGCTGCTGAGGGACTTGCCTCTGTTGAGCATAGTTACTTGCCATTATCCCTAACTTTTTCCTGGATTGTACAGTGATGTTTCCAATCCACCGGGATGATTTTTTTTTTGTCTCTAACTTTTGCCTGGACCGCCCTTTCGGGTTTTCAATCCACCGAGACGTTTCTTTCTTTTTAGGCGAAGTATTTCTTGACTACATCAACGTTTGTGGGATAGGCAAATTCCTCTCCGTCCATGGTTGCAAGTCTCAAGGCACCGCCTGAGAAAGCTTTCTTGACCACATAGGGGCCGTCATAATTCAGAGTCTATTTGCCCCGAGAATCAGTGAGAAATGATTGTATCTTCTTGAGCACAAGGTCTCCTTTCCTGAAGACGCGAGGTCAGACCTTTTTGTCAAACGCCTTCTTCATTCTTTACTGATACAACTGACTGTGGCATAGTGCCGTTATTCATTTCTCTTCGATCAGATTCAGTTCGTCGTGTCGACTTTGACACCATTCAACTTCTGTAAGCTTAGCTTCCATCAATACTCGGATTGATGGGATCTCTACTTCGATGGGAAGCACTGCCTCCATGCCATATACTAGAGAGAAAGGGGTTGCCCCTGTTGAAGTGCGGACAGATGTGCGATAACCGTGAAGAGCAAAGGGTAGCATCTCGTGCCAGTCTTTGTAGGTTACAACCATCTTCTGAACAATCTTCTTGATATTTTTGTTAGCCGCTTCTACCGCTCCGTTCATCTTGGGTCGGTAGGGAGATGAGTTATGGTGTTCGATCTTGAACTCTGTGCACAACTCTTTCATCATCTTATTGTTTAAGTTAGATCCATTGTCTATAATGATCTGGCTCGGAACACCATAACGGCAGATGATATTATTTTTGATAAATTGGACCACCACTTGTCGGGTTACATTAGCGTACGACGCTGCTTCGACCCATTTGGTGAAGTAATCAATGGCTACCAGAATGAACCGATGTCCGTTTGAAGCCTTGGGCTCAATCATACCAATCATGTCGATTCCCCATATGGAAACAGGCCATGGGGAAGAAAGAACTTTGAGATGCGTTGGCGGTACATGAATTTTGTTGGAGTATATCTGACACTTGTGACACCTCCTCATATACTTGTAGCAGTCGGATTCCATTGTCAACCAATAATACCCTGCTCTTAGAATTTATCTCGCCATTGTGTGTTTGTTGGCATGAGTGCCAAAGGATCCTTCGTGACTTTCTTTCATCAGCATGTTTGCTTCTGGTCTGTCTATGCATCGGAGCAAGACCATGTCAAAATTTCTCTTATAGAGAGTATCACCGCTCAGGAAGAAACTACCTGCTAGTCTTCTGAGGGTCTTTCTATCCTTTCTGAATGCCCCAGGAGGGTACTCTTATTTTTTAAGGAAGCATTTGATATCGTGGTACCAAGGTTTGTCATCTATGACTGCTTCAATCATAAAGATGTAAGCGGGCCTTTCAAGGCGCATTATGTCGATCTTAGGTAGGCCAGTCCATTGACATACACTAATCATAGAAGAGAGAGTGGCTAAGGCGTCAGCCATGTGATTCTCACCACGAGGGATGTGATGAAACTCGATTATGTTGAAGAAAGATAACAACCTTCTTGCATAATCTTTGTAAGGAATCAGTCCTGATTGGTATGTGTTCCAATCTCCTTTTATCTGATTGATAACCAGGGTTGAGTCGCCATATACGTCCAAGTTTTTGATCCTTAAATCAATTGCTTCCTCGAGACCCATAATACAAGCTTCGTATTCGGCCTCGTTGTTTATACATTTGAACGTAAGTCGAGCAGTGAAAGGAATGTGGGTACCCTGAGGGGTAACAATGATTGCCCCAATTCCATTTCAATAATGATTAACTGCTCCATCAAAGATAAGTCCCCACTGGGAACCTGGTTCTGGCCCTTCACTGGGTAGCGGTTCATCGCAATCTTTCATTTTTAGATACATGACATCTTCGTCTGGGAAGTCGAACCCGATTGATTCCTGATCGTCAATCGGTTGATGAGCCAAATGATCGACTAAAACACTTCCTTTAACGGCTTTTTGAGCATGGTACTTTATGTCATATTCTGATAACAACATCTGCCAACGGGCAATCCTTCCTGTGAGAGCAGGCTTTTCAAATACATACTTGATTGGATCCATCTCGGAGACCAACCAAGTAGTGTAACGAATCATGTACTGGCACAGACGTTTGGCTACCCAAGCCAAAACACAATAAGTTTTCTCGAGCATTGTGTACCGAGTTTCACAGTCGGTGAGCTTCTTGCTCAGATAGTAAATGGCAGACTCTTTCTATTTGGTTTCGTCTTGTTGGCCAAGTACACATCCCATTAAGTCCTCTAGGACTGTGAGGTAGATGATCAGTGGTCTTCCTTCCACTGGAGGTGATAGAATCGGAGGATTCAACAAATATTCCTTAATACTGTCGAAGGCAGTTTGGCAATCTTCTGTCCAAACGCAGTCCTGGTTCTTTTTTAGCAGTTTTAAAATCGGCGTGCATGTCGCGGTCATGAGGAATATAAATCTGGAGATGTAGTTCAAACGTCCCAGGAATCCTCTAACTTGTTTTTCAGTTTTCGGAGAAGGCATTTCTTGAATGGCCTTGACCTTGTCAGGATCAACCTCAATTCCTTTCTGGCTGACGATGAACCCTAAGAGTTTCCCTGAGCGGACACCGAAAGTACACTTGTTGGGATTTAAGCGGAGTTTATACTTTCTCAAACGCTCGAATAATTTTGACAGGTGGGTCACATGCTCCTCCTCTGTCTTAGATTTTGCAATCATATCATCGACATATACCTCGATTTCCTTGTGTATCATGTCATGAAACAGAGTAGTCATGGCCCTTTGATAGGTTGCCCCGGCGTTCTTCAAACCGAACGGCATTACCTTGTAACAAAAGGTACCCCATGTGGTAATGAACGAAGTTTTCTCCATGTCTTTCGGCGCCATTTTAATCTGGTTATAGCCCGAGAATCCATCCATGAAGGAGAAAACTTTGAACTTTGCTGTACTGTCAACCAGCATGTCAATATGCGGTAAAGGAAAGTCGTCCTTTGGACTTACCTTGTTCAGATCCCTATAATTGACACACATTCTAACTTTTTCGTCCTTTTTTGGAACGGGTATGATGTTGGCTAACCATTGAGGATATTCTGACGTAGCGAGGAAACCCGCGTCTATCTGTTTCTGTACCTCCTCTTTGATTTTGATGGCCATGTCTGGGTGAGTGCGTCTCAATCTCTGCTTTACTGGCGGACATTCCGATCTTAACGGTAAGTGATGTTCCACGATGCTGGTATCCAACCCTGGCATGTCCTGATAGAATCAAGCGAATACATCGGGGAATTCTTTGAGAAGCTTTATCAAACTCTCTTTGGTAGTTGGACTGAGCAGTGCCCCAATCCTGATTTCTTTTCTCTCTTTTTCTGAACCCAATTTACCGTTTCCAACGGCTCTTTGTGAGGTTCGATGGACCTTTCCTCTTGTCTGAGTAATCGGGAGATCTTTTCTGGAATTTCGTTGTCAACTTCTTCTTCAGCCCCAAATACCGAGAACTCAAAGTTGGGAGAAGGCATCGGATCGTATGTTTCAACGGGGTTTAAAATAAGCAATCTGCATGACGTGATGATTCGTGTTTATAAGAGATAGAGAGAATGCAAAAGTGTGTGTAGTGTATTTTTTTATTACTGCTTGTTTTTATTATTGAATTGTTTTTTAGGATTACCATTTTCTGAGAAAAAGCAAAAAGAGAAAACAACAATTAATGCGGAAATTACAGAACGACATTATTTTATTAATGAACAAGTCGATTCTTGAAACTACAGCCCTATAAAACAAAAGCTCTATCACTTTGGGCAAAGTGAAGAGGGAAATTTACAGAAAGCGAGCCCTATCAAAACATCCATTTCACCTGGGCAGGGTGAAAGGTTAAAGATGGAAATTACTTTGACTTATGAACAATCCTTGGAACATCAACAGCAACCCATTGGCGGCGAACTCCTCGGTGAATCACAAAGTCTGGCACCTTCCTTGATTTGTCTTCAGAAATAACGCTGATTTCTGGTGGAGCAGGATCATTGGAATCTGTCTCCCAGGCAGAATTGTCGTAGGAGGATTCCTCAGTTGTATTTTACATAGCATTTGTTCTCTCAGGTAAATCTCCCCATCCAGTTGGCTGGATATCTTTGAGCCTGATACGAGAGCTTTCGGGAGCGGTGTACTTGACCATATAGTCATATTTTCCACTCGGTTGTCCCAAGGTGTCTCACACTTCTTTGGAACTGGAGGACTCATCCCTCTCGATGACGTTGACCTCGGGAAAAGCATAGTTGATGAATTCCAGTCCTGCAAACGTTGCAAATTCATCGTCATGTTGAGTAGTTTCTGAATGACCTGAGTGTTGATCCCATGACATGGTGGGGACACATGTATTCTGTTCAATGATGCTCAGCTGAGTTTCATTACTCAGCTGACTTTCTGGCCCCAAGTCTCCTGGGTAAGGCTGCCACATTGGCAGGCCATCCATCGGGCCATAGTAATTATGGTCAAAGTTGTCCTTCATCAGAGTGTCCTCCTCTAATGAATTTGGCGGAGCACGACATCCTTCCGGATCACAACCTCCGTATATCATTTCGACATCTGACCGTGGTATAAATCTCGGACTCTGTGCGGGATAGCAAAATGGCATAGACGCCTCTTCCTGAGACATATAATCGTCCTCGTTAAGATAGGACTTCCATTGTTCATCTGTGTCGGAGGGATCCTCCTCATTGATAGCATGGATTTCCTGAGGCACTAGGTGAAGGAACCCTCCACTGTGGAAGAAGTTTTGAATGGGATGAAGACTTTCATCGTAAGCAGCTGTCCGGGTACAGGTTGCAGAAAAACCAAGACCCTTTTTGTTGTATTGCTAGTAGGAATGACAAGCTGTCCCCATCCTGTTGTATCGGTACTCTCGACTGCTTTAATAGCATCTTTGTATGAGGAAATCGAAGTTCCTCCTCTGGGTTGGTTGTCCTTGTGTAGCGAAAGCGCTTGGAACTGGGTTCCGATTATCCCTTCTGGTTCCACACAAGTGGATGACGATAAATTGCTGAAGAGCAAGGCCTGTTCCCCACAGACTGTGATGAGTTGGCCGTTCTGGATGAACTTTAGCTTTTGGTGGAGGGTTGAAATGACCGCTCCAGCCTGATGTATCCAAGGTCTTCCTAATAAACAACTGTATGTTGCCCGGATGTCCATGACTTGGAAGGTGACTTGGAAAGTGTGAGGACCAATAGTTATGGGAAGGTCAACTTCGCCGATAACCATTTTTCTGGATCCGTCGAATGCTTTGACGACGACCTTGCTGGTTCTCATCGGAGGGCCTTTGAATGATAATTGCATCAAAGTGGACTTCGGCATAACATTCAGGGCTGACCCTGTGTCTACCAGTACGCTGACTAAAGCATCGTCCTGGCAGTTGACTGTGATATTGAGTGCCATGTTATGACGGCGACCTTTTTCTGGTAATTCCTCATCACTAAATCCCAAATTATTGCAAGAAGTGATGTTAGAGACAATACTATCGAATTGTCTGATTGTTACATATTGTTCCACAAAGGCTTGCTCCAAGACTTTCTGTAGAGCCTCCCTGTGCGCTTCTGAACTGAGTAACAGTGATAATACCAAGATCTTTGAAGGAGTTTGTAATAGTTGATCAACAATGTTGTATTCACTCCTTTGGATGAGCTTCAGCATCTCATCATTGTTTTTCGAAAGGTCGGGATTACTGGATTGACCGACTGATGGATCGGGAGCTTCTATCTGAAGTTCCTTTTCTTTGTTGGACTCTCAAACTCCTCTATTGAAGATTCTACCACTCCGTGTTACTTGACTGATGTCTGCAATATTCACGACGGAGGGTAATGGAATTTCCTTTCCAATTTCAATTGTTGTTGCACCGTATTTGTAAGGGATTGCCTTAGCTAATTCATACGGTAGTGGTCCCGGCAGATAGATGACTATGGGAACCTTCTGGTTTTTCTGACCATCATAAGTAATCTCGATCCGTTCCCGGTTGGGAATTCTTGATTCGTCAAGCAGAGGGGTAATGGCAAAAACATTCCTGGTCCTCTGATGATCAGAGATGACGACAACGTCCTCAATTTGATTGGCAAGGTAGTTCGGCGACCAATTGATGGGTCCGAAACCTGGATATGGGCGAATCTCTCCACGATCCACCTGCCCCTGGAGAGCTGCTCGCACAAGGTAGCACCCTTGGTTACTTTCCGAACAGACTCCACAACGTTCATAATTGTGTGGTGGCACCTGGCCACGCCCACTTTGGATACAATGTAACCTCACTAGGTTAGCTTCCACGAGTCGGACATCCTGACTTTGACGCTGAGTGGGGTTTCTGTTATTGATACTAATTTGCTGAGTATCTTCATCCATGTAGATTGGCATCCACCAATGATTTAACAAGTGCTGAAGTGCCTCCTAGACAAGGGCACATCCCTGATCATTTTCGCAACCCGCTTTACAGCTGTGATAATTATGTGATATCAGGAATCCGAGTCGGACCTGCTCAGCATGCAACTCTACCAAGTTGGTATTCATCAAGCGAATGTCGAAAATCTGAACCATATTGATCTGATATGGATTCCTATCATGGTAGTCTTGGATCCATCCAAGATCCATCTGACGCTGGAGGGCCTCTTGTACAAAAGAGCATCCCTGTTTATTTACCGAGCAAGTCAGACAGGAACTATAATCATGCCGCGGCAGATTATGATACTGGCTTTGCCTTAAATGCATTGCCACCAAATTGACATTCATCGCACGGATGTCATGGTTCTGAATGACGTTGGAATTCATATAGACCATGTTAACTCCACGAACTCGGTGCTCTTGGATGCATCCGAGATCCATCTGTTCCTGTAGAGCTGATTGCACCACAGAACATCCTTGATTGCTTTTAGAGCAGATATTACACTGGTGATAATTATGAGGTGGCACATGGCCATATCCACTCTGTCTACAATGCATCTTGACCAGATTTGTCCTTAACAAGAGTACATCATGAATTTGATAAACGTCGTTAAATTCTTTCTTAATCAGGTTGACTGCAGCTTTCTCATGTTGAGGCAGCGGATTTGTGAGAACATTGGGATTTGTATCTTTGAAAGATAAGAGCCCGCTCCTAACAAGCTTTTGCACGTCAGATTTGAAATTGAGACAGTTCTCTATGTTATGCCCTGGACCTCCTTGATGATAAGGGCATGTCTGATCCATCTTAAACCAAAAAGGCGAATTTTCTGGCACTGTAAAGGGCGACTTAGTCTGGATGTACCCCTTAGCCAGTAGTAACGGAAATAGTTCTGCGTACAACATGGGTATATGATCAAACTCTGGTGGCCGCGTTGTACGGTTGTTATTGTATGGAGGACGAGCCTGCTGAATAGGCTGTTGTGTCCTTTGCTGATTAGGTTGGCTCTACGCAACCTGAGGTTGATACGTAGGAATAGGCGCAGGGTTGATAACAGGAGTTACAGCTACTACCGGTTGGTACCGTCGCCTTTGCTTTCCGAGAGAGATATTCCCAATATCTTGCTCTTTTTTCTTAGGGAGAGCACTACCGTATCATTTTGTACTACTCGATGATCCAACGTCTTTTACCAAACGTCATTCTCAGATGGCTTCCTCAAGACGAACTTCCATGCCCACCATCTCGGTGAAGTCACTGGGCGCACTGGCAACCATTCTGTCATAGTAAAATGAGCTTAAGGTCTTTAAGAAGATCTTTGTCATCTCTTTTTCCTCAAGAGGTGGAAAAATCTGAGCGGCAATTTCACGCCATCTCTGAGCGTACTCCTTAAAGGTTTCCTTGTCCTTTTGTGACATTGATCTGAGCTGATCTCTGTCCGGTGCCATGTCCAAATTGTATTTGTATTGTTGGACGAAGGCAGTACCAAGATCTCTGAATGTGCTAATCGTAGTAAGGTTTAAACCCATGTACCATTTGAGTGCGGCACCGGTTAAACTATCCTGAAAGTAGTGAATCAGTAGGTCATGATTCTCCGTCTGAGCTGACATTCGCCGAGCGTACATCACCAAGTGACTCTGAGGGCAAGAGTTACCCTTGTATTTTTCAAAGTCGGGCACCTGGAATTTGTGCGAAACTTTCATATTGGGGACCAGACAAAGGTCTGCGGCGTCCTTTCCAAATAAATCCTGACCGCGGATGGCTTGCATTTCCTTCTGCATTTCCAGGAACTGTTCCTGGAATTCATCCATTCTATCGAACATAGTTTCCTTCTTACCAGAAGGTATCGGTGGAATCTGTCCTTCCGGGACAGTGTGCACCACAGGGGGTGGTACCGTGACTACGACAGTGAATCTTGGCATTTCCCGAAGTTTGTAACCTTCAGGAGTCCTCAGTATGCCCCTGGCATCTTCGCTTTCCCGAAGTTTGTAACCTTCAGGCCCAACGGCTTCTGTTATGATTCCCTGATCTTCAGTGATCGGCGGAACATATCCTTCCGGGATATAGTTAACAGGCATGCCCCAGGGACGATCTTTTGGCATTTGATACCTAGGATCATACTTCTCCGCTATGGGCGTTGAGGTGATCTCTGAGATCACAGTCCTTTATAGCTGAGCTTCTGCCATGGCTTGCATGTCGTTACGAAGCTTTCTCATATCCTCTCTCAGAGCGTTGATCTCTTCTTTCAACTCTCTGTTCTCTTTCTCAAGATCATCCATCCTTTTCTGACGATTGGCCCGAGTATTGTACGAATGAGACAGTTTGACTCTAGAAGCAAGACACAAACGTGAGATTTGTAGGTAAGAAGAATACGCGATGTGAGAATGATGAATGCAATGATTATATTAATTGTTTTTTGGTTTAATCAAAATAAACTTCGACAATTAGATTGCAAATATCAAACAGTTGGGAAACCCCCTTTTATTGAATTCAAAGGATTACAGAAATGGAAATACAGTAGATTACAAGGTGCAGAAACAAAAACCTAAGCTAATGGGTCCCGAGTCCTCTCTGAAGAGAAATCGGGTGCTGACTCTGGTACTTTCGTTTTCTTTGACCGAGGCTCTTGGGCCGTTGTCGGGTTGTCATTCCTTTGCTAGGTGAAAGGAGTGAGCAAATTCCTTTGGTCATCTTGATTCTCTATAGCATGTTGCTCCAAAATTTCAATCAGAGCGTCCTTATCTTTCAGTAGTTGCTGTATTTTGATGCACTCCACGTTGAGGGTGCGGTACTTGTTCTTCCAAGACCTCTTCTCCCATTGAACTTTGTTGAGAGTAACCTGAAGCTTTTCAGTCTCAGTCATGAAGTACATGACAGACTCCCTCGGCGGAAGAACTCCGTGACGAGGATAAGGCATCTTTAGCTTGAGAGCTCTAGTTTGTACCCAGTGGAGATAAGGCTCCACCGAGACACAGTCCGGTTTCCCTAGAGATTCCCGTCCTTTCTTATGAACATGTTTCTAAGCGTGCACTATTTCTGTCTTTAGTGCTCTGTCATTTTCTCCTTCCTTGAAGAAAAGACCTTCCAGATGAACACTCCGTGGGACGTGCCTCATCGGGTATCCAAATTGACGACGAATGAGAACTGGACAGTAATTGATTCCTCCCTTAGTTCCTATAAGGGGTACATCGGGGAAGTTTCCACAACGGTCAATGATCCTGATCCCATCATAAATCCTATTACACAAATCAATGTCAGAGTTGGTAAGAGACATGATTTTCTGCGACCAACGTAAGGCATTCTTGTGATCCCAAAAAGCAGCAGATTTAGGCAAATGAGAGATAAACCATTTGTAAAGCAAAGGTACACAACACGCGATTTCCCCTCTAGTGTACAAATTCCCTAAGTGTACAGAATGATACGCATCTGCGAGCAAAGTCGGCACAAGGTTTCCAATGAGAAAAACCTTAATAGAGTTGATATCGACGAAGTTATTAATGTTGGGCAACAAAAATAAACCGTAGGTGAGTAAAACAAAGATGCTTTCAAAAGCAGTCACATTCCCGATACTAGCGAAATACAGGGCTTTCTTTGTCAAGAACTGGGTTGGCAAACCTTGTATGCCACCCTTAGTGGTCATATGAGTCCTGACCTCAGACTCGTCCAAATGAATTGCTCTTGCAATGGTCTGATTCTTTGGAATTTCTTCCAGTCCAGAAAATGGAGCTTGATCGGTAATGTGTAGATTAATCAGATGAGAATATTCCTCCAACGTTGGTGCTAACTGGTAATCCGGGAATGTGAAACAATGATAGACCGGATCGTAGAACTGAACGAGCGCATCCATGATTCCCTCAATCACATGGACTCTTAGCAGAGATAGCAAACCTCCGTACTTGGCTCTGAAAGCCTCTTGGTTTGTGATCATCCTCGCCAAACCTCTATCCTCTAGTTTTGGAATCCTGAAGGTGTACTTATGAGTTCTCTTTCTACCGAAATCCATTAGCGTAATCCTTTTCTTTGATATTTGCAATCATAGTCTTAGTTTATTTTGAAAAGACAGAGAGACTAGAAGAGAAATTTTTTGAATGTTTTAATGTTTTTTAAATGAATGCATGAATGCAGCACACAAAAACATAGAAAAAACATGGGGTCAAAGGGTCGTTGTCATGGAGTCAAGGCTCTACCCATCCCCAAAGGTTTATACTAGGGTGATTTTTGTACCTGTACTCAAAATCATCAGCTCCTCCCAGGATAACAAACAACAAGCGGATCACCAGCGAGCTGTATGAAATCTTAGAATAAATGCTATTCACCGAGAATAGATCATCAGCCTCAAATGAGGGTAGTATCGCGTGATAACTATTTCTGATAGTTTCCGCACTACAAAAGGGTTGGCTCCTCAGCTTCTCAGACGTCACAATCGACCCATTGCCTGTGGGAGGGAATGGGTTGCATTGGGAAGCCTCCACTAAGGTTGATGGTCGACCTCGTCGCCATCACTTATCTTAAGTGTATACTCAATCTTTCCACATGCGGCATCACACGCATTCCCATTAGCAGAAAAATAAACACAGATATCAATTAGGAAAAGCAGTATATATATTTGTCCTAATGTCTTTGACCTTTTTTAAAAGCTATGAATCTTATATTCCTGACAGAAAATGGCTCCCCGGCGGAGTCGTCATTCTGTGGTTCCTTCCCCACTTAAAGGGTTTTGACCTAAGATCCTATTGAAGTCAACAAAAAGTCATATCCCTGCGAAATCCCTTTTTCTTCTACCTAAGATATGAAAACAGTTGGGCCCCACGGTGGGCGCCATTTTTCTGTAGCGAGCGAAACTGGACGTGTTTCTTAAGCACTGTCGCTCCTTGGGGTTTACTACAGGTCGATTCATTTTTTATCCTATTGTGAGCTGACTAAGGAAGGGAAATAGATGTCTCCAATTAACCCTGCATGCATACTGAGTTTAAACAGCGGTCTGTTAGGTTACGGATGCTATCAATGTGGGGGGGCCTCTCTTAGGTTATTTTCAGGGAATTTAAACTTTTAGCGGGGAATACAGACTAGGATGTTTTGACTGATATACGGGATTTTGGGTTTTTGTTTAGTGTGCTCGCTAAGATTTTTCTTTCAATCTTATGCCTACGTATTCCTGTTTTTCCGAAACAGGGAAATCAGAGCGATCGTAGTTCCTCCTATTCTACGGGAGGAAATGGGGTTTTGGTGTCTTGTTCAAAGCCCAAGACGTGAAGCTGAAAGGGTTTGACTTTAGAGAGAATTTGTCATCTCTAAAGAGGGGTTTGTCTGTCACAACTGTTTATAAAGGAGAATTACTTTAACCGGGGTGTGTGAATCCGGCAATGCCATAATTTCCTTTATAAGGGATTTCCAACCTGAAGAAGAAGACTTTAACTCAGTGTAGAGCAATGCTATCTTTCCTTAGGAATTTCTCATGCTAAAGGAGGGACAGTGGCATGGATGTAGATAATCCAGAGGCTTGCCGCTTACAGCGATTAGATGAAGGGGAAGGAGTTGTTGATGTTTATGTACTGTGAACGAGGCACAACTTTGATGCTAAAAGGTTGATTGGATTAACCAATGGGTTTCTTATACAAAGCCTAAGAGGAGGCTATTGGCCCAACAAGAGGGAGTTTTTACGTGTCTCGTATGAAACCCGAGAGAGAGAGGCTAAAAGGGTTGACTCAACAGGAGAATCTTTTATACTCAACAAGAGAGTGTTTTTGTATCTCGTACAAAGCCTGAGATGGAGGCTAAAGTGTTGATTCAATAAGAACCTTTTTGTATCTCGTACAAAGCCCGAGATGGAGGCGAAAGAGGGCACTGTTTCAGTTGAGTGACCAGTATATGGGTTCAAAGAGAAAATCAGTTCTTATATGAGTAACGCTGTACTCAGGGATTTTGATTCGAGGATCAGGGATATTTCCTTTTCTTTGAGGAAATGGGAAATCCAAAGGGTATTGAGACTGTCCGAGTCTACGGGGTTCCTTCCTATTCTTGAAGGGTTCTTGAGAATGTCTTTGAGACTCAAGGAAATTAGACTGTCCAAGTCTAGAGTCTCATCTTTTGTACTATGCTTTGAGAAACAGTAGTAGACTCTTGGAAAGACTGTTCTATTAAGATGACTGATTTCTGTTCTGATACCTTTAGGAGGTCGTCGGGATAATTTGTACGAAGCCCAAGAGGAGGCTGGAAACTTTTAAGAAGCCGAGGGACAATTTGTACTAAGCCCAAGAGGAGGCTATCATTCCCGAAGGAAGAAATCATTTATACGAAGCCTAAGAGGAGGCTGTGAATACTTCTAAGAAGCCGACGGGTCCTTGTGCAATGCCCAAGAGGAGGAGGGGATGCTTTTAGGAAGCCTGTGGGTCCCCAAACCCCGAGAAGTTCAAGACAGGCTATTCACAAAGAACAGATCAGGCCAGGAAAGTTCGAGAATTTGGAAGAAACTCATGGGATGCAATTCATGGAGAAGAGATCATCTCTGGGGAATAGAGTTTCTTGACAATTCCTAAGGGTGCTTTTAAGAAGCCTGTGGGTCCCCAAACCCCGAGAAGTTCAAGACAGGCTATTCACAAAGAATAGATCAAGCCAGGAAAGTTCGAGAATTTGGAAGAAACTCAAGGGATGCAATTCACGGAGAAGAGATCATCTCTGGGGAGTAGAGTTTCTTTGACAACTTCTACGAGTGACAGTCTGAGAAAGGGTTCAAAAAGAATATGCCTTTCATATCTCCATATTGTTTAACCCCAATAGGAGGGAAGACTGTGTCTGGTAATCCTATGAGGATCTAGTTTTGACTATTTAAGAGCGATTAACGGGCTTAACCTAGTGCTAGACGTAGTTGTCGGGGAAACTCTAAATATCTATACTATTATTACACAGTCGATATGAGTTTATGAAAGAAGACTTACAACGAAACAGCCCCACAATATAGTTATATGTATATGAAAGCGGTAAATAAAAGCGGATAAACACTTACTCGGTTGTAGAGCTTCCATGCTGTTTGGTTAGTTGTTCAACAAAGAAAGATTGAAAACAACCGTATATTTCAAAATCAAAGGAGAAAGTGCTTTGAAAAAGAAAGATTTGGGGCTTACAGCTCAAGGAGAGGCCCAGGGTTTTATCAGTGATCGCACTGTTGAATTTGTACAGAGGAACTTATACGAGTGACTGAGGCCCAAAATTTGTTTGCTGTACAAAGGGATGGGTCTTACACTTTCTCAAGAGGCCTAAAAGGTTTAAAGAAAAAGAGTGGGGCTTATAGCACGAGGGTAGGCCCAGATGATTTTTTGTTTGAAATGGCAATCGCGCCGAGATTTTCTTTTAACGCAAAGAGGCTTATACAATATCTGAGGCCCAAAGTTGTTTTTGGTTAAAAGGGGATTGGATCTTACACTCTATTAGAGGCCCAAAAAGTGTTGAATGGGTCTTATAGCTCGAGGAGAGGCCCAATTGATTTTTTAAAAGGCGACGATCGCGCCGTTTACTTGTACAGATGGACTTATACAATAAGTGAGGCCCAAAATTGTTTGTACAAGGGGGTTTGGGTCTTACACTCTCTCAAGAGGCCCAAAGAGTTTTGAAAATGATTTATGAGGGTTGAATTAATCAAAAACCCTAATTTGTTTTCAAAATGTGTTTTAATTGAATAAAATATTCAATTAAAATGATCAAAATTGTTTAACATGTGGAAAACAAATTGTGATCTTGGATTAATGCTTCATAAATCATGTTTTGCCCTACAAAATGATTAGAAATCATTAAAATTTGCAAAATCAATAAGGAAAAAATATTTTAAATGTCAAAAACAATTAAAACATTAATTCTTTGCAAAAATATCAATTATATGAAATAAATAATATTTTTGGGATTTTTTGGGAAAAGAAATATTTTAACATTTTTGTGAATTATTAAAAAAAGAATCAACTCAAAATCATTAAAACTCAGAGAGAAATTAATTTTTGAATCAATTAATTAAAATCACAAAATTCAAATATTTGAATTTTCAAAAAGGGCGCCAAGAACACCCCAAGAACACGCGCGTGTTATGGGTTTTGCCCAGATTTGCATTTTCTCTCCAATCTCACTGAATACTTGATTATATCATGCAATCCACATACCAATCTGCTCGTCTCAACCTCACGATCATGTCTATGGTATTTAATTTCATTTATATTAAACATGGAATAAAAAATCAAGACAAAACCTCAAGAACCCTAATTTCTGCATGAAGGCTGAGAATTTTGATATACGATTCAAACAAAGCAATTAATTGAGAGGAAACATTCCATGCATGATTATGAACATTTGGCAAAAGTATTGTGCGAGGAAATATGCATAGATTGAAAGATGACCAAATTTAGGCTTACCTCTAGGTCGTGGCAGTAAGTTCAAAGTGATTTCTGAGTTGGAGGTGTTACAGATGAGTTGTGATGATCTGAACAGCTTCCCTACACCCTATGGAGTGTGTTTGAATGCTTGGACTTGATGGAAATTGGCTGGATCACTTCATGGCATCTCAACTGCAACTTGGTTAAAACCTTGAGCAATTGACTGGTGATTCTGAGAAATCAGTGTTCCAGATGTTGTTTAAGTGTTTGATCAGCTCACATATGATGTATGTGAGGTGTGTGTGTGTGTGATTGGTTTGAGTGGAATTGCTCTCTACTGATAAACTCGATAGTGACTTGCTAAGAAAGGCATTTTTGAGAGTGAGAAGTGGATTTTGAGAAAGGCAAGTGTTGTAGGCCTTTGGTGTACTTAAACTGATCATAATTGAGCTCTATTTATAGTAAAGCAAGATTGTTTTGCAAGGAATAGTGAATGACAACTGCTGAGTAGGGTTAGCCAATGTTGGCAAATGAAAATCCAAGTCTCCTCTAGCCATTGACTAGAGGTTAGGGCACAGGCTGCTGGTCCCCTTGGTCTTGGATAAGTCTTGACTAAATTCAGTTGCTAATAGCTCAGTCCATTCCACCTTGGTGCTTCCATTGAATGCTCCAATCCAAAATTGGAGTCTTGTCCCTATTTTGGGCAATTCTAGGTTTGGCATGCTATTTCTTGTTCCAAGGACTTTGGAGGCTTGGCTCAGTGATTGTCCCCTTTAGATTCTATCCTCAGATGTGTCCAAAGTGATGACAAGGATTGAAATTGGCTGATTTTGGCAAATCGACCAAAAGTGCAAAAATCTGCCTTGCCTTGGTAGATTTCAGCAAGGCATCTTGCCACTACCATATCTCAAAGCTCAAATTGAATTTGGTGATGTTCTTGGCCATTTTGGAAAACCCTTATATGATATAAAAACTATCTGAACATATTTGGTTTTTATACCTTTTGGATCCAAGTGAAAAATCCCCCTACATTTGGAAAAAAAGTAAGGCGGATTTTGACTTAGTGAAATTTTCACTAAGTGTTGGAACAAAGTGACTTTTCTTGATTTTGATCACTCCATAACTCAAAATCCATGAGGAATTTGGACATAGATCAGTATGAAGCTTTTGTAGAGGGCAATGAGATCTACAAATCAAGCTTTGGATGGGGAAAAATGGCTTTGTGGTTTAGGAGTTATGATCCTCCAAAGTTGGTACCTTTGTCACTTTATTTCATAACTTAGAAAATTTTCTAAGTTTTTATGGTTACCCCTTTTACAATTTATCCCACTTTCTTTGATTTTTCTTGATGAATGATGATTAAAATCATACATTAACATCATTTTAGGGTTAAAAATCCATTTTTGTGAAAAATCTCAAAAAGTCAAAGTTGACTTTTGTGCACAGTTGACTTTTTATCAGATGAATTCCAAACTGTGCGATCCTTTGGGAAATCATGTCCTTGACCTAAATCAAACTTGATGGACATGTTCCATGGGTGTTATAGGGTATATTGAATCATGTCCTAGGGTTTGGGAGCATGTCCTGGTCAAAAGTCAAAGCTAAAGTTGAATTTTCTTGCAAAACCCTAACTGTGGTTCAGATGAAATTAAAACTTGTTGCTCAAGCTTCTTGGATAATCCATTGTTCCAAATGGATCAATATGGTATATTAGAGACCCTCAAATCATGTCTTGAGGTCTTGGTTCATGATTTGTCCCAAAAGTCAACTTAGGGGTGAATTAGGTCAAGAAACCCTAATTCCTGATTTTTGATGTATGCATGCCTTGAGGCCAAATTTACTTGATGATTGGGTCCATGAGGTTCCATGGAGTATTTTAGGATATGCTTTGAAGCATTGGCTCATGCCCAGAGTAAAATTTCCATCTGGAGGCCCTGTTCGACCAAACCCTAATTTGGTGACACTGGCGATCTTGAAGCTTGATCCACCTAGAAGGGAGCAACCTTGTGCTTAATCCTTGAAGTGGGGGTCCTCTTGATCCATTGTGGATATTTGAGAGGTTAGACAAGTTGAAGATCATGTCATTCCTTGATTGATCCTTTGTCTAAGCACTCGGAGAGGGCTTGAAACCCTAATTTTGATTGTGGTGAATGCTCAACAATTCCTGGAGGAGATTGATGAGGCATAAAGGTACATCCATATTATGATGATGATTTGCACAATGATGGGAAATCTTAGTGGTCAAAATTTGGGGTATGACAGCAGCACATTACCTCAACCTGCACTTTTGCATTGCATAATGTCAAGCATCATGAACATCACATCGAATACATGACATATGCATCATAGCATGCTCCCCTTTGTCTGACTTATCTCTCAGCAAATTTTTAGCCAAATTCGCACCTCGCACCCCTCTTTTTGTCGCCGTCGGCCAAATTTTTGAGATACTCTTTTTATTTAATCCCCTTCTACCTCGAATAACCGAAAAGCTAGCGCAATTCGAACATTCAGGTCCAAGAGGATTAAATTGGGGCCGCTGTCGTAACCCGAAATTTGACCTCCTTTTTTGAATTTTTGCATAAGCATGTACATTCGCATCGCTGGCATATGCATTCGCACTTTTTATTTATGATTTTGGCTGCAGGAGTATTCAGGTTTTCCAAGCCGGTTAATCACATCCTCACAAGATTATTACGTCATCATCAAAACAAGCTCAAAATAAGGGTTTCCATGATTACTCATCAAAACAAGAGGTGGAAAACCGAAACCAGGACTTCAGCATCATTTTCCAAGCAAATTTGGGAAAGTTTGGCTGAAGTAACCGGTTACAGCATATCTGATAACCGGTTACTCAGTGTATTTTTCACCAAAAACTACATTTTTCAAGCAAGTAACCGGTTATCACATATACAGTAACCGGTTACCACGTACAAAGTTGCAGATTCTGCTGCATTTTTGGGACAGCAACTCAGCACTCACTTTGTTCTTGGATTCTACATAGTTCTAGAAGCATGTGGAACATTCTAGACAATTCAAGACATTTCCCTTACATTTATTCAATGCATCACTTTAAATTAAGAGCACCATGTTACTTAATTTACAAGCATGTCAACCTTTGGATTTTGAAGCTCACATTGGGATTGTTACCGAGTTGATCCTAACTAATCGAGTTAACCGCCTTGACTCAGTGAGTCAAGTGTAACTAACACCAACCCTAATTCCAAACCTCCCAAAGCTAAGTCCAAACCAAAGTCCAAAGCTCTTACACTCCATACCTAAACTCTATATAAGCCAAGCTTCACCATTTTGCAAATCCTCCACAATTATTCACACAAATTGAAACTTTCTTCACTCTCAATTCTCTCTGATTTTTCTCTGCTACTTCTTCTTCATCACAATTCTCTTCCAAAACCACACTAAAGCTCTTAATTCACCATTGAAGAAAAGCTACTTTCACCTTGAAAGTGCTTTTTCTTGAGCTTAACCTTCATTATCATTCCATTCTACTGAATTTTGTGGAGCTTTAGTAGTTTTTGGATTCATCTCAAGTGATCACTTCAAGCCTCTTCGGTGATAATTCTCATTTCGGAGTTTTCGTCGTAATTTGCTCGGTTTCGATACGTTTCGACTATAATTGAAGATTTCCTATGGTTTTCTTTGATTATCTTCATCATCTTGCCATTATACTTGAGTTTTTGTAATTCTATTAACTTTTGGATTCATCTCAAGTGTTTGCTTCAAGATTCTACGGCTTGAATTCGCATTTCGGAGCTTCGTCGCAATTTGCTCGATTTCGGTACGATTCAACTACGATTGAAGATTCCTCTGGTTTTCTTTGATTTTCTGCATCAATAATCCTTTGCAACAATTACCAAGGAACATCTCAGCCATGTAGGTTGGTAGATTTCACTTTACGCACTGTTTCGATCATTTTCGCGTGTTTACGTTGTAATTTCGATTGTTTTTTGTTTAATTTATCATGCAATTGCTTGATCTTTAATCTCCATGATTAATGCTTGTAATTTGTGTTTAATTTCCCTTACATGATGTAATTTTAGTGCACAAATTCATGCCCTAGCATGTGGTGTTTGACATAAGTTATTAAGTGCTGAAAATCACTTTTGAAAAGTTGTTTTTGCAGTTATTTTTGCCACTGTCTCAGTGGTAACCGGTTAGCAGATATGCTGTAACCGGTTACTCAGTTCAATTTTCACCAAAAATGCTGGTTTTCAAGCCAGTAACTGGTTAGCAGATATGCAGTAACCGGTTACCACTGAACAAAATGGCCAATTTTGAGTTTTTTCAAGCTTGTTTGGTATCCTTCTTCTAACTTCCATGGATTAACATGCTTGATATTTATGGATGTTTTAAGTGTTGTTAACCTCTGTTTAGAGCATATTTACATTAATTCAATGATTGATTTATCAATTCTTACAATTATGTGTGTTCTTGATTTTTGTTTGAACATGCTAATTATTGCACAATCCTTGATCACTTGTTAACATGTTTGCATTGCATACTAATTGTCCTTTTGGTACTATTTTGCATATTTGTTTCTTGATTACATTAAATTTGTTCTTTATTGAGCAAATTTAATCATGCTTAATCAATAACTCACACCTTTTGCTTTAATGGTTTTTCATCCTCTTTGAAAAATTATTAGCATAGCATTTTCCCTTTGATTAATTGATCGAAACCATGTTTCGATTAGTTAATCTTCCCATTCCTTTTCTTTAGGACCTCCTTAGATCTTCTCTTTCTCGATCCCTCGCGAGGTTGGAGTTTCGCGCTATGCCTTGCCTTGGAGCACTGTACAAACTGAAGCTGTTACGCTGTCCATTTCGCAACGCGTGGAGCACTGTACAACGTGGAGCTGTTACTCTGTCCGTTTCAACTTCTGCATTACACCCTGTGTGTTAGAGAAGGAATGAGAAGGGAGAATTCCTACTCTCATTCTGACTACTTCAGGTAGGGGACGAATGACCCTGTGCTTTGCTCAGTCATCTTTAACCAAGAGACGAATGACCCTCTTCCCCAGTCGAGTCGATCCTCGATCACTCTTATCTCTTTTAATCAGTCTTTTGATCTATCACCATTCCCTTGGTTCATGATCATTAGCAATCTTCAGAGAGTCAATCTCTTGCCCTTGTTCAATACCTTTCCCTTGTTCAATGCTCTATCGCACTCTTTCTTCGGTTAAACACAGTTTTCCTGTTAAACACCGAAACTCTTGCAGAATTCGCAACCTTCTCTTGGTTCTTCTCCCTTTGATTGGTTAACCATTGCTTGTCAATTAAAACACCAATTTGCACTCTCTTTAGTTAAACACAGTTTGTTTGTTAAAACACTGAATTCCTCTTGGGTTAATCACCTTCTCTTGGTTAATCACCCGTCTCTTCAGTTAAACACATTCCGTCTGTTAAAACACTGAGTTCCTCTTGGGTTAATCACCTATTCTTGGTTAATCACCCTTTTCTTCAGTTAACCACAGTCCGTCTGTTAAAATACTGAACCTTTTTCGAGTTAATCACCTTCTCTTGGTTAATCACTCGCTCCTTTCGGTTAATCACAGTCCGTCTGTAAACACCGAATCCCCAGCAGTTGGCAACCTCCTCTTGGTTCAAATACTTGCATCTTTGGGTTAGTAACCTTTCTTTGGTTCGAATACCCTTTCTTCAGTCAGGTACTGCTTGTTCAGTCAGTGTACCGAACGTCCTTTGGGTCACGATCTTTGCTTGGTCCCACACCCGTTCTTTGGGTAATGACCTTTGCTCGGTCCTACACCCGTTCTTTGGGTCACGACCTTCGCTTGGTCCCATACCCGTCCTTTTGGGTCACGACCTTTGCTCGGTCCTACACCTGTCCTTTGGATCACGACCTTTACTCGGTCCTACACCCGTCCTTTGGGTCACGACCTTTGCTCGGTCCTACACCCGTCCTTTGGGTCACGACCTTTGCTCGGTCCTACACCCGTTCTTTGGGTCACGACCTTTGCTTGGTCCCACACCCGTTCTTTGGGTCACGACCTTTGCTCGGTCCTACACCCGTCCTTGGGGTCACGACCTTCGATCGGTCCTACACCCGTCCTTGGGGTCACGACCTTCGATCGGTCCTACACCCGTCCTTCTGGTTAATCACAGTTTATCTGTTAAAACCATTTCTCTCCTCCTAGAGTTGTAATCTTTGTTTCCCTCGGTTAATCACTGTTTATCAGTTAACGTACCGATGCCCCCTCAGAGTCAAACACCTCCTCTTGGTTTAGTACTCTTTCTTTTGGTTCATCACAGTCCATCTATTGACACCATTCCCTTTTCCCCACAGAGTTTATAAATCTCTCTTTCTCTTCGGTTAACCACTGCCAGCCAGTTAATATAACGAGGTTTCTTAATCTCTTGGTTTTGACACCATCCCCTATTTTGTTTCCCAGTAGGGTCGCTACCTTCTGGTCCCCAACATTTTTCTTTGTTCTCTTGTTCCCCAGTGGAGTTTCTTTTATACCTTTTGTTCCTTTACATTCTTGGTTTCGACACCACTCTTGCACGTTATTCTCAGTACAGTTTTTGTCTTTCCTTTGTACTCCTTTCTTGGTTTCGACACCACTCCTTTTTGTTATCCCCAGCGGATCTTTCTCTACCCTCTTTCGCTCTTGGTTTTGACACCATTTTCCTTTCTTTCCTTAGTTTTCCGTTTTAGTTCCCCGAACTACGGAAGCTCTGATTCTGCATTCTTTCGAATGTATGATACGTAGGCACGAGATCGCGATGATCTTGGCGAGTACCCTTCCATCCTTTTCCTTTCTTTTCTGTCCCCTGGTTCCAAGAACTACGACGCTCTGATTTCCTCATTGCACTATGAGGGTACGTAGGCACGAGGGCCACAATCCTCCGCGAGCACTTTCTTTTCTTTTCTTTCTTCTTCCCCTTTTCTTCTCTCTCCTCTTTCTTTTAGCTAGAAACCTTTAGATAGATAACCCATCCAAGCCTAGAAGCAAGCAAAATGGTTCTCGTCGAGTACGACGGATGCGTAAGGTGCTAGTACCTTCCTTTCGCATAACCAACCCCCATTCCCGTTTCTCTTCCCTTTGGGTTTTATCGATATTTTCCCTGTCCTTTGGGACTAAATAAAGTTCGATGGCGACTCTGTGTTATCTTTGAGTGTGCGATTCACTCAGGTATAAACCTGCCATCTTCAGTATCCAATACCCTGTTTGATCTCTGGTCTCAGCCCAATCTCAAACTTAAGGCATTTGGACATCTCAGCATCAACACGATTATAATGCGGACAAAACTTCACCAGCGCCTCAAACTTTGTCGCATATTCTGCCACAGTCATGTTTCCTTGCTTCAGCTCAAGGAATTCTACCTCCTTCTTGCCGCGACCATCTTCAGGAAAATATTTTCCCAAAAACTCTCTCTTAAACACAACCCATGGTATCTCGGTACCAACATCCTCCAGCCTCTGACGGGCGTTATCTCACCAATCCTCGGCTTCTTCTGATAGCATATGAGTACCGAACAGAACTTGTTGAGCATCCGTACACCCCATCACCCGGAAGATCTTCTCAATCACCTTGAGCCACTTTTGTGCACTCTCTGGATCATGAGTACCCACAAAAGTTGGCGGATTGTTCCTCTGAAACTTCCCAAAGCACGGAACTCATCAAGAGCTCCATCATTCTGATTGTTCTGGGTCATCGCTTGGGCAAGCGACTCCAACGCATCAGCAATATCACGTTCGTTTCTTCCAGCCATCCTACACACCACCAACAAGGTTAGAAGAAACAAAACATCGACAATGTGCACATTCTCATCGACCGACAGGGAACTGACATCATAAGACCTGGCCGGACAGACCAACCAGGCTCTGATACCACTAATGTAACACCCTTCTACCCAACAAGTATCCACGATGAATACAATCAATCATATCAGAGTAAAATCCCACAAGTGTGTCGCATTTCATCATAACACATCAAATAATGACATCCTGCTCCGTAACACGGGTTAAAATATCAAGATTAAATCATTTACTATGCAACGGAAAACTTCATAAGCATCGTAAGTGTAATACCTCAAAATTTTCCCTCTTATCTCTCTCCAATAATTGGCTTATGTTTCATTCATTTGCATTTCATAATAGGTCATACTAAAAATCATACACATCATTGGTTGCAAGGCATGGTATCAAGTACATCAAGGTGTGGACAGTTCAAAGCCAAAGGACAAGAGTAAAAATCTTTTCCAAACAAGTCACAAGGGTTTCTCACATCTTAATTCATCTCATTTGAGTCCTCAAGGTATCACAAGATGAGAATTCAATAGAAGATTGAAGGAAGTTATATTCTCCTAACCAGTGCAAACTAGGGTTTTGGAATTCTGGAGTATAACACCCAAATGGGCAAGATCTTTGAGCTTTTATCATTTCCAAATGGCATATCTCATCTTTGTTAGAGAGGATATACATCATATTCAGAAGAATTTAGATTTGGAGGATGTGCTGATTTCTCCTAGACTAAGGGGTCAAAATTAGGGTTTGCCATAAAATCAATTTATTTCTGATTTTTTGGGCAAGACTTGATTCTATGGTATTCTACATGTCCTCAAGGGTCTAAGGATGAAGAATTGTCCATCAATTTGATTTGGAAGGGTTTCAATTGATCAGTTGATTGAGAATCAGGAGATTTGGGGGAAAGTCAATTGTGCAGAGGAAAAAGTCAGCTCTTGACTTGTTAAGGTCAATTTCATGTTCATCATGTCAAATATGATCATTGGTGAGGATTTGATCAAGAAATAATGAAAGATTCATCAAAAATCAAGAAGTATACAAAGTTGCCAAAAATAGCAATGTAGGGTTGCCATTTATGGCAAGTTTTGACAAGCTGAAGGGTCAACTTTAGAGCTTTCTTTCTCCATGCTCCAAGAACCAAAGTGAAAGGCTAGGGAGGCCTATCAAAAGTTCACATTTTAAGCTTCAAATCCATACCAAAAACATCCCCATTGGATCAAAATTGAGAGACATATGATGGATCAAAGTGAGGAGAAATCAATGCAAAGTGACAAGTCATGACCAGCTATTGCGCCATAATTTCCACAAACACTTGGTGTGCATGTTGTGCCTAAGTTCATGTTCAAATTTCTCCATGATAGAGACTCCAAATGGAAAATATTTCAACATGACTTTTGTTCATTTTCATATCCCCTTCAACTTTGGTGTTGGACATTTTTTCATTTGATCAATGTATGAGGAGTTATGGTGAGGCAAAGTAGGTAGCTCCACTGATGTTTTTCCACACACACATGAGCTGGTCAGGCCAGGTCAGACTGACCTGCTACATCAGTTATGCACACTCATCTTCATGGTCATTTTTTAGTGTCTTAGAGGCTCCAATTACATTTGATTTTCACATTAACTTTGTTCTACTTCCTTTCCTCTTTCCAAATCATCCTTGGCCATGCCATCTTACTCTATGGTCATAAAGATATCATGCTCCAAACTGGTCACCATGCGGTCTGGTTTCTTCATTCTCAAGAAAATGAATTTAGTCAAACAAGAGTGTTGTCATTCTCATTCTCATGCGCATGCCATCATTATCAGCATATGTCATCAAAACATTGCCCTTTTAAGCTAAACCATGTCCTTACACACTACACTTGATCACATACTCTTTACCATATATGTTTAAACCAAATGAGAGAAAAAGAGAAACTTGCAAAGCAAGTTGTGTAGCTGCTGCAAGTTCAGAGCATCATCACCATCCAACTTAAACCTCACCATAACATTCCATGCTCCCTCTCCATACACAAACAACCCGTGCACACTTCATTACACTCCATCTCCATTCAAATCCAAATTCACTCACTCAGTTAACTCACCCACTCTAATCATGGTTCTAACTGTTAACTACAGTGGTTAACATCTAACTCATGGTATATAAACCATTCTCTAACTGTTTTTCAACTAACTTTTCATTTCTTCACATTTCATCAACTTTCTCTCTTTCTCACTCTGAGTATTCTCTCTCTCTCTCTCTCACTCGAACTTGTTCATTCTCCTTCAAGATTCATCATCATCATCATCAAGGGATCTTGAAACTGCTAGCATTGAAGCTTTGGATTGCATCTTCTTCTTCAAGTTTTCTCCCCAAATCTCACTGGTTCAAAGCACTACATGACCTTTATTTGGTTAAGATGAAGTTCAAGAAGCTATTGGAATCTCCTCTCTGGTATTTTTTTGATCAGAAATAGCTTCAAAGTACAGGTTCAGATCTACATCTCTGGCTCTCATTACGCTTTAATTTTACTTGTTTTTATGTGTTTCTGAGCTTAATAGAAGCAACGTGATAACCGGCTAGTTGATAGGCACTTAGGTGCGTAGAACTCAAAACCTAGGGCAAAATGTTTCCCTTCGAATCCCTCCGTGTGTGATTTGTTTGTGAAATCTAAACCTGGATCTGTGATCTACGTGGAGAGATGAAAAGAATGAGGTATGGTTTGTGAATTTCTGTGATGTTTGGCAACTGTGCACGGGGGAGACTCACCGGAGAAGACGACCGGAGTCTTCTCCGGCCACCTGAAAGTCCATATGAGGAAGAACCCTAGGCCTTTTCTCAGTTTAAAACACAATCGTCGATGCTTGTTGATCCAACGTTCCAAGAAGTGCCAGCGCATTAATGAAGGAGGTGGCTGGTCACGTGAGTTCATTTGTGGGATATTTGACTTCAGATGATTGTATGTGGTGGCCTCATCATTGTTATCATGTGCGTGTGTTGTGATCCTTTGGATTTGATCTACTTTCTTGATCATCATACGCTGACTAGATCCTGTGGCTCTTGATGAGTCAACTTGTTGACTGAACTCCATGCTATGCACTTCTCTGAACACGCTTTTGGACTGGGCTGATGTGGCGCTATTCACACCCTCCTTTTTTGAGCCCAAATGTATTTGAACTTGGTTTTTGCTTACGCTACCTTTTCCTTTTGTATTTTTATTTTTTATTTTTGCATGATTGTTTGGTTTTTAATTTTTAAAAATACATACAAGCATCCAAAAATTCTACCAAAATTCATAAAGCATCTAGAAACATTTAAATAATTTTTGATCATTTTATTTTCTGTTTTATCATGTTTTGGCATATTTTCATGAGTTCTCTTTTATTTTCTTTTGTTTGTGCATTTAACCATGACCTATGCTTCATTCTAATTTTGTTTGACATAGTTATGCACTGAATTGTTGCCTAATAATTGGTACATGCATTTGTGATATATTGAGGTATGTCATGAATTTTTTCATAGATTTTTAGGTTTTTTCTTGTTGGTTTTTGGATGAAATTTTTGAGCTACTTGTTTGCATGACTTGTATGACATTGTGAGACATGTTTGTGCATGCTTGGTAATGGATTTTGGGCCATCCTTTTGAAGCTTGTTTGCACACTGATTGTACCTTAATTTGATTGCCTTTTCTCAAGTTTCTCAATATCTTGACATGACTTTATGGGTTGTATAAAAGCATGTTGGTTTGTGTGAAGGTAGGAGACTTATGTTTAGGTCTTAATAAGCATTGTGTGCTATCTTATTTGACCATATGTTGAGGCTTTTTAATTCATGTTGCATGAATATTATAGGTCCCTTTCATCATGTTATAGGTCATTCAAAGTTCCTCCTTACTTGACTTGTATACATTTTTTTTAGCTTGAAATACCTTGTGTAATTGTGCATTCTTCTTAAATCTTCTTTGAGTTTATGTTTGCACCAACTCTTGCATGATCTTGCACACTCACTCCAACATCATTCACTTCTGTTTGTAATCATCCTCAACCATATTCCATGACCCATAATTGCATATTACAAGTTTGCTTAAGTGCATAAACTTTTGTATGCTTGCTTAACCTAACTTGAACATGTTTGCTCTTAATCCTCAATATGCTTGAATGTGATACTTGTTTGGACTTTGTGCTTCCATCCTTGAAATTTCTCCACATTATTAAATTTCATTCAATTCTGACCTTGATGCTTACATGTGCATTCATCCATATTCATGATTCTTTTGCATCCATATTGCATTATTAATGTTTCATTTGCATTTGTGTTTGGTACATAGTTTGCCTTCATTTGTGTTCATATGGTGTGTTTACATTAGTAGGATCATTTAATATGTACATACTGACTTTGCTTGTCCCTTAACCATTAGGACCCTTCCCTTTTGGTTTGAGCTTGACTTTCTTCTTAACTTGTCTTCTTGAAGCAAGTAGCTTTGTTTGGTTTAAGTTTCTTGTACTAGTTTTCATTACTTGTGATGATTATGTACTAACCTTTTGTGTAGGGGCAGAGGTAAGACTTTTGAGTATGTGGATGTTAATCCATACTCATCTCTTCTTTCATCTCATCTCTTTCATTACTATTTCTCTCTTGTGAATAGCATGATATAATGCTTGTTTGTGTATAATTTTTCTCACATCCCTTAGGGATCCTAACTCATCCTTAATTTTTGATTAAGGTGAGGTAGGATAAGAATTAGATAGTGCTATCCCTCTCTTCTCTTTAGACTTAGGTGGTTCTTATGCCCCACATAACCATAGGACATCCATGTATGATAACATTAGGATTATTAGTCTTTCCCCCATTTAGACTTTTTCCTTTCTTCCTTTGAGTCTCTTTCTCATCTCAAAACAAAAATCAAAACATGTAATAAGGGCAACAAGTATTGTACGCCGTGAGCCTTAAGTACATGGGAAATGGAAGTAGAGGGGTTTCCCTTCGCCTTTCTAGAGTGTTTAGCATACGTCCTGTTAGGACGACCATGCAAGGCATTCGTTCCTATGTCATAGACTTTAGTGCAATACTTGTTATGAACACAAAATAATTAAAACACTTCTTCTTAAAAGACAAAAACAAACAATTCTCTTCTCATCTCTTTCATTCCTTTCATAAGGGATGCGTCACTTCCGTTCTACCGCAAACAGGTAAATTCCTAAGACTCTGTACAACGAGCTACGACACCTAACTGCTGGAATGCGAACCTTGGCGTCTTCCGTTAAAAAACATAAACAAAGCATATCCATCCTTGGCTAAGTCGAACTACGACTGCTCTGACTTCCTCTCTCTAGTTAGATTGAGGGTACGTAGGCACAAGACGACGATGTCTTGGCGAGCAACCCCCTAGTTCGCGTCCGAACTACGTTGACTCTGACTTTCCCATTGCACGAGGGAATACGTAGGCCTAGGACTCCGAGGACGTCCTACCGAGTCACTTCTTTTCTTTTTCTTCCTCGAGTCCTCGTTCCTTCCCGTACCTGTTCCTTTTCCTTTCTAGTAGCAGTGGAGCTCCAGACGATGACACCCTTTGATCGATAACAACAAGCATGGATCCCATCGAGTACGATGGACGCGTGGGGGTGCTAATACCTTCCCCTCGCGTAACCGACTCCCTTACCCGTTTCTCTTGGTCGCGAGACCATTGCTTTTCCCTTCCCTCAGGTTTACGTAGTGTTTCCTTTCCCTCTCTTGGGATAAATACACATTGCTGGCGACTCTGTTTCTGCGCCACTTTCGCGTTTGTACTTGGATGAAAATCCCGGGAGCGACAATAAGCTATAACATAAAAAGATTTAAAACAACTTCAAAACATCATAACATCATCAATAAAAGAACGCTATGGTTCGACTCAAACGTCCTGACCCGATGTTACATATCATAGCAAGACCCTCTACTCGACCAAAATAATCAAAAGTACTTCACGTAAGCTCTTCACGCACCAAAAAGCTAATCCTGATCACCTTCATGTTACCCACGTGGAGGTAACATTCAAACAGGCAGGGTGAGTAATCATAAACCATTATATAAGATATAAGATAAGAAATAATAAGGTAGCATGCATCATAATAAAACAACATCGTCATTAATACATCATCATCATCATACACCATGAAAATCATGTCATCAACATCATTCGTTCGCAATCATGCAATGCCACATAATATGAAATGCATAACATTGACTCATGCATGTGGTACCAATTCGTCATGTGTGATGGACACTAGGCCATCACCCTCTAAAGATCCCCACCAATAGGATCGATTATGCACAAGAACCGGAGCAACGTCATACACCCCAATCCACATAATGGGATTGAAGCCACCACTGGACCGAAGTCCTAAAATCGTCACTGGACCGAAGTCCTAGAATGCTATGAATGCATGACGCAAAAGTCATAATCGTCATCATCATAAAATTGTCACATTGAATCATCATTCAAAACATTAAAGCATCATATTATCTCGTCATCATCATGCATCAAAAGTCATCATAAAACATCAAGGCAGAAAGCATCACAAGATAGGAAATAAAAGAATTTAAAACAAAGCCACTGCTCCTACTCGCCTGGAGCTCGCCCGGCGAAACAGCGCGCTAGCCTGGGTTTCGCCCGGCGAAGCAGGGGCGAAATATCTTCCCCCATACAAAATCTAGAAACTCCAATTTTCACACTCTCTTTTCGCTTCTATTTTCGCCCGGCGAAGCAGGGGCGAATCCCACACTCTCATACAAAATCCAGTAGCACCCTTTTTCCACCTTCCCTTCGCTTCCACTTTAGGCCGGCGAGGTTGGGGCGAATTCGCTTCGCCTGGCGAGCTTGGAATTTCGCTCGGCGAATCCGCGCGAACCTGCAACTTCGCAGTTGCGATTCTGCACAAGTTCAGTCCCTCAAGGCTTACAATTTTAGTACCAAACAGTCCAATTTTCATCACTTTTCATCATAGAAACAACACATCAACAACAATACATCAACATAGGTTTTTATTCCTAATATCTAACACGTCCTGAACCCCAATTCCGTCATGAACTCGTCTAATTTACCCGGAAACCCATTACCTATATGCTTCAACACCTATATTAATTATAATGATGAATAATACTCCCCATACCTTAGAAAATTGCTTTCCGATTCTTCCTTTTTGAGTTCTTCCGAAACCTCTCTGAGCCCTAGCTTCCTTCTCCTTTTTTCCTCAGAGCTTTCTCCAAACTAATCGTACAAACTGACTTTCCACTCTCTCTTTTTCCTTTAAGTCATTCTTACCCCTAGGACCCTTAATATACTTTTCCAACCTTGTCCTCACTTAACTCATCCAATGTTACCATCTTGCCCCTAATGTTTCTCTTAATTATTTATAATAATAATAATAATAATAATAATAATAATACATTTCACATAATCCATATTATTATTATAAAAATAATATTAACACATCACATAATTCTAAAATACTCCCAGCACCCCCTTTAACATCATCATACCCCACAACATCAATTATAAACATCAAAATAATTTACTAAAATTCACCGAAAATTACGAATATTTATAATAAATCATTTAAATAAATATTCTACTCATTTTGGGATGTTACATTTGACGCTCGTCGTCACTTTACCTACGTGTACTCTTCAATGGTTTCCTATTGGAACCTGCACAGCTCCTTGTTATTTGACAAATATTTGCAAGAGTTCATACAATCACCAATCCACAATACAATTGAGAAAATAAATCTCCTAATTTGGATCTTGACATATATACAACACACTTGCCAAACTCTTCCATATTAAAAATCACACTGAAAAATATGTTCGGAATGATAAATTATTCTTTTTTGAGAGATGATGACAAAAACGTTTTATATACGCTTCAGATTTAGCACACAAAGTGGTTGAAAAAGTTAGTTAGAATCAAATCAAGAGAAAAATATGATTTAAATCAAATGAGAAAATGAAGTGGAATAAAAGAAATAACTAATTTTTGAAAAACTTTCAGTTGATTCGGATCAAGCAAAGAGTGATTCAAATCAAATGCCACGTGATTCGAGTCATGTGTAAAAGTTGATTCGAATCAAATGCCACATAATTTGACAATGAATTTTTGAAAAAGTGATTGATTTGAATCATGTCTAAATATTGATTCAAATCAAATCAAACATAATCTGACACTAGGAAAATGATCATAATCAAGTACAAAATTTGATTCGAATCAAAAGTTTATGTTTCGCTTCTGTCCAATTTGATCAAAATAAAAAATTTAGTGTAAAACTGAATGATTCAAATCAATCTTGTAAAATCTCAAATTTTCAAAAGCATTTTGAGATTTTACTTTTGAACCAAACTTTAACCAAAACACAAAATGATTTCATTCCACTAACATATGCTATTGATCAAAAGACATCATAATCAAGATTAAATCTAACCAAAGTTTTATGCATGCTAAAAATGAATCGTTTCAAACTCGATTTTGAGAAGTGCAAACATGAAAGAGACTCAACGAATCAAAATAAAAACAAAGATGAACGCGATAAGACAAGCAACAAAATAACTGAATATAGAAGCTCCCCTGAGTGAAGTAGGGACATGCAACTACAAGTTTTAGATGAGAATTTTCTCCATTACAAGATTGAGTCTCTTCTCTTTTAAGTATATAGGGTTACCAGTTGGCATCAATCCTAGATCGTAGTCTACTTGGGAACCCATAGTTAGCTTAATCCAGAAAAGACTCCTCTCCTGGAATCATAGGTATGTTAGCTTAGGGGGAAGAGTCACTATTCAGTTCTTAATGTTATTCCTGTGTTAATAATTTCCTTCCTTAAGTTGTCAGTCAAAGTTTCGAAGAAGATTGTTAGGATTCAGAGGAGTTTTATATGGGAAAGGGTGAAAGAGGAGTCTAAGATCTCCTGGGTCAAGTGGTCTGATGTGTGTAAGCCTAAGAAGGATGGTGATCTAGGGGTTAGAGATCTTCGGGTGGTTAATTTAGCTCTTCTGGCTAATGGAGGTGGCATCTTTTGTCCGGTGTTTCTAGTTTATGGGTCAATATTATGGTTTCTAACTATGTTATTTACAGAGTCTCTTCATTGGATAGAGGCCATGTTCTGTTCGGTCTCTACCTGGTGGAAAATAGTGTCCCTTTTTGGGTCTAACAAGGATGATCCCCTTAATTGGTTTGAAAATGGTTTGACGAGAAAGGTTGGGCCTGGTTTATTGACCCCTTTCTGAAACGATCATTAGGTTAAGAATATTCCTTTGAGATCTAGGTTCTATAGGCTCTTTATTATTTCCCAAAGGCAATCAGGCACGATGGGAGAGATGGGGTGGTGGAAAGAGGGGAGGGTTGTGTGGGATCTTGGTTAGAGGATACTTTTTTTCATTCATAAAGAATCTATGGTAGATGAGTTTTTCTTGGTCCTCTAAGATTTTTCAATTTTTTTAGGAAAGGGGTAGTTGGGTCTGGAGACATTCTAGAGACAGGTTGTTCCCGATTTCTTCTACCTATCAATTCCAGGTGGACTCTCGTCCTCCTCTAGAGCCCCCATTAGTTATTGAGAACCATAATCTCCCTATAATTTTGGAAAGTTGAACACCCTATAAGATCTTAGTTTTTTCTTGGCAAATTATGCAGGATAAATATTCTTCTATGGGAAAATCTATTCAAACAGAAAGTTATTTTTGATTTAGGGGGTGTTTTGTGTAGTTTATGTGATCATTGGTTTGAATCAATTTCTCATTTATTTGTTACTTGTAACTTCTCGTCCAATGTTTGGTATGGGGTTGTAGGGGGTTGGGGTTGTAGGTGGTTAGGGTTGCATGTAATTATTCCTAGGGAGTTTGGCGCCTCTTTGAGTTTATGTATTCTTTCGGAGGGAGGTCTAAGGTTAAGGGTGGTTTTATTATGATTTGGCATGCCATGATTTTGTCTATTTGGTTACAGCAGATTCGCCGTGATTATGTGGCCGCAAATAACAATCTAGTAGCCATGGTCGAAAGGATAATGGCGCGAAATGGGGTAAACTTTGGTCTTCGAAGACCAAACTATACTTCACCATTATCAGAGTATATTTTGCAATCAGATCTACCTCCTAGATGGAAAGTTCCTAAATTCACTAAATTTTCTGGGGATACCACTGAATCCACTGTCGAACATGTGGCTAGGTACTTGATAGAGGCTGGAGAGATTTTGAATAATGAAAACCTTAGGGTAAAATATTTCCCAAGCTTTCTCACCAAAAATGCTTTTACATGGTCTACAACCTTGCCACCAAATTCGATCCATAATTGGACTTAGTTAGAAAGATTGTTCCGTGAACAGTTTTATATGGGACAAACCAATATTAGCCTGAAGGAATTAGCCAGTATCAAACGAAATTTTACTGAGCCAATAGATGATTACTTGAATAGATTCCGTTTACTCAAAGTCAGGTGTTTTACACAAGTTTCAGAACACGAATTGGTCGAAATGGCCGCTGGGGGTCTAGACTATTCTATTAGAAAGAAACTGGACACCCAGTACTTGAGAGATATGGCCCAGCTGTCTGATAGGGTTCGACAATTAGAACGCTTGAAGGAGTAAAAAGCCAGAGCAAATAAAAACAAGAGGGTGGCCTATGTCGAATATAATGAAGACGACGAGGGACAATATAATGAGCCTTCATACTTCGACGAAAGTGAGATCGATCTCGCTGAGTTAAAGCAAGCCCCCCTTATTCCTATAAAGTTTTCACCCCTTCGAACGGGAAAAACCCAGTCGAACCAGAAAGGAACAATAGATTTCCTAAGAAAACTTATACATTCGACGTCACCAAATGTGACGAAATCTTCGACTTGTTAGTTAAGGATGGTCAAATGATAGTGCCTCCCGGTGCTAAAATGCCTCCTTTAGAGCAAAGGAGAAGGAAGGCAGAAAGGGAGGCCAGAGAGAATCAGAAACCTGAATCAAGCACCAATTTACCTGCTGAAAAGGGTGAGAAAAAGGAATTGAAACCCATCGAAAAGAAGCCTGTAGAAGGGAAGTTATTTCTCACTCAAGAAGAAGAGGCTAAAAAGGTGTATGATTGTTCGATCGCTGAAGACGAGATTCTCACTAATGACTTCGATACAAATTCAGAAGCATCTTTGGATATCATGGTTAATGTAGTATTTGTGCTTCCAAGGGAGTTCGACCAAGTTACTGAGGTCGAAGAGCAGGAGGATAATACCGACATAGAGATGGCCACTCACAGGCCAGTTTGTTACTATGTTATGAACAATGGTTGCATAGAAGAACATAATGCATTCTTCGAAAGACCTGACGAGGCTATGAAAAGTCACTTAAAGCCTCTCTTTATTACAGGAAAAATCGAAGATGTGCCAGTCAATAAGATCCTGGTAGATTGCGGTGCAGTAGTAAACCTGATGTCGCATTTCATGCTAAAAAAGATAGGGAAGTTTGACACGGACACGAAGCCCCACAATATGGTGTTATCCCACTATGAAGGAAAAGTTGGCACCATATTAGGGGTGATTCAAGTCGACCTGACGGTAGGAACCATCACTAGACTAACCATGTTCATGGTTGTGGAGACTAAGGCTAACTACAATTTATTGTTAGGGCGTGAATGGATTCATGGCATAAGAGCCGTACCATCATTAATGCATCAAAGAATTACCATCTGGCGAACGGATGGTATTGTGGAAAATATCGAAGTCGGTCAAAGCTATTTTATGGCTTCGGTTAAACATGTCGATAAACGCAGCTTCGACAAACATTTAGCTAATATTGCTCATTGCAATCCGGCCAGTTTTGCATTTACTCCAGATGACAACGCGTATTGCTCTTTGTACTTGCACCTCATTAATGGTTTTCAGTGGGATCGAGAGGTTGTGGGTGAAGACGACCTTGCATACATAGGGACATTTGGAATCGACCCAACAGGTTGAGGGAGCGAGTTTGGCGATGATGACTGAGTTGCCAGCGCTCAAAAGAATTTTGGCTTATATAGCCGAAAATAAATTAAAAGCGGCCTTGGAGCCTGAAGTAAAATTCATGGCTGTCGAAGCCAAGAAAGAATCATATCAGGAAATTCCTGGTAAGGACTTTGACCCAGAACCACCTGATAAGGTTTGGGATGAAGTGCAAGGCCAGAGGCTCGACGCCATTTACGATGACGAGCCTTTGGGGTTCGAGAAAGATCCGCTGACAACCAACATCAAAATCCTAGCGCAAGATCCACTTGAAGAGATCGACTTGGGAGACAGGGAGACAAAAAGGCCAACGTATATCAGTGCCAATATCAACCCTCAACTCAAAGTCGAAGTGATCTAATTGCTGATGGAGTTCAAAGACTGCTTCGCATGGGACTATGACGAGATGCTTGGTTTGAGCAGAGAGCTGGTTGAATTAAAGTTGCCAATCAAGCTTGGGAAGAAGCCCATTAAGTAGAATCCAAGGCGGGTTGCACCTGAAATTCTCTCAAATATTAAAGAGGAGGTCGAAAGACTTCTGCGATGCAAATTCGTTCGTACAACCAGGTATGTCGAATGGCTTTCACATATCGTGCCAGTTATTAAGAAAAATGTTACTTTAAGGGTTTGCATAGATTTTAGAGATTTAAATGATGCAACCCCAAAGGATGAGTATTCAATGCCTGTGACGAAAATGTTAATCGATTCTGCCACGGGACACGAATACCTTAGTATGCTTAATGGATATTCAGGGTATAATCAGATATTCATTGCTGAAGAGGATGTCTCAAAACAGCATTTCGATGTCCTGGAGTGTTGCGGTGAGAATCAGATATCAAGCTATTAATTAACTTGAATCACACATCTTTGAATTCACCACCGAGCTTTGATTTATCCAAAGGAAATGGTAAAGATCGAAGAAAACCCTAATTGCGCTAAGTGAAGACAAAGCTAAGAGATCAGGGATCGGGGGTTGGTTATACTAAGGGAAGGTATTAGCACCCTAAGTATCTGTAGTACTCTACATGAACCTCTTGTTAATGTTTATGTTATGTTATGTTTGCTTGCTAAGGGAATCTGCAAAGGGTAAAGGTAAAGACCTAAGGGTATGTACACTAAGTTTGCTCGCCAAGACGTCGTATCTTGTGCCTACGTATCTGACTAAAGAATCAGAGCAACTGTAGTTCACCTAACTAAGGGTGAGGAACCATTGACTATGGCCAAAGTTCCAAGGGGAATGAGTATAAGCTCATGTAGAGTTTAAGAAACTCTCTAAGTCTAAATTGTGATGGGGTAAAGTGAATACTCAAAGTGATGAGTCCCACATAGAGTCCAAAAACTCTAACTAAATTCTAAGTTGTAAGATTGAATGGCTATGAGGCCAAGGGGGAAATGGTGACCACCTATGACTATGAGGTCAAGGGGAAGATGGCTATGACTATGAGGTCAAAGCTTACCTATGACTATGAGGTCAAGGTTAAGAGATGGCTCTATGACTATGAGGTCAAGAGGGAATCCTATGACAATGAGGTCAAGGATAAGAGATGGATCTAAGGAGGGTAAGATGGTAATGAGCCTATGACTTTGAGGCCAATAGAGAGACTTTCCTTTGGAAGGAGGGGAGGCAACTTCTTATAAACAAGAGTTGAAATGGGAATTGAAATTAAGTGAACAATATGAGTTCAAGAATTCAAAGGTGATAAACATCAATTAAGCATGATCAATCTCAAAAGTATGATTCAAACATATATGTATGGCAAGAGATAATGAGATAATTCACAAAAAACATAAACAAATGAGCACACACAAATATGATAAAGATAACATCTCCAAGTTTTAAATCCAAGAAAAAAAAATATCCAAGGTAAGAGACTTAGCAACAAAGCCAAAAGATACAAACAAAATCCTAAGGGGAAAACCTTATCCAAGGTCAAGGAACCTTCTCAAACAACCCTCTCATGCACCAAGAACAAATCCAAAGAACTCTTACAAAACTCTCAAGAATTAAGTGATTTTTAAAGGAAGTTCAAGATTAAATGAAAAGTTTACACATGTTTTTGTAAATTTAAAAAATTAATATGAAAATAAAATAAAAGTAAAAACAAAAATTATGGGAAATTAAATTAGGCATTAAAGAGTGTTTATGATTTTTTTTTGGAATTTTTGAGTGGAAGAAAATATTTTAAATAATTGAAAATTGAAATGAAAAGAAAAGAAAAATAATTGAAATATTTGAAAACAAAAAATAGTGGAGGGTGCACTAATCAGAAATAAGTGGGGAGTTTGCAGCGCGTGGGCCTTTGACGGGGTGTCAATAGCAGCAACCGAAGTTGGAAAACCAAGAGAAAAATAAAAAAAAAAACAACCAAAAGGGTGTCTGGGGCGAGGGGGATTCAAACCCCAGACCCCTAGGTTACAACGCGTATGGTTTACCACTGGGGTGGCTATACATCCAATGTATAAGCCACCCCTGATACTACTTAAGCTAACAATCTCTCAGAATTATTATTTCCTAACACTACATGAAATAAACGTGACAGCACTAGTGGATCAACATCAACCGGTCACAGAGTTTTAAGTTACAACACGCCAAAACGGCGACTGACCAAGCACACAATGCTTTCTGTCTTTATTTCATGTAAACATGCAACAAATTTATGAACTTATCGTGAGAAACAACAGCATCAATGGGTGGTTTCTCATCATCTTGTTCACTTCTATCTCCATCAAATCTTAATTAAATTTAGCGAAATAAAACCCCAACTTAAAGTACTCACATGACAGAACAAGGATGAGCCCTAAGCAACACAAAGTAAACACTAGGGTTTGGAGAAGAAAAAGACACGATATCATACATTCGCAGCTAATGTGATCATGATGAGATAAAGTTAATGCAAACTTAAAGGTTCCAAATTACCATTCTTTCTCCTTCTGCCAACCTTATGCTAACAAGACTCAAACAAAGTCTATTTAACAAAACCTCACAATGCAACACTCACAACATGGAGATATTTCAGAACCATGATGATCTTATCAAGGAAATAAGGAGGAACTGAGGTATTCAGACTGGAATCAAACCTCACAGGGTATTATCATGCCAAAACCATTTCACATTGTCATTTTAAACTAGTGTAGATGCAAACAAAACAACCTAAACATAGTAGAGGAGCCCTCTAAAGCTTGTACATGAGCGTGGAGTTATGAGCTAAGGGAGAGTGAGAACAACTACTTATCATGCCAACAGAACTCCAAACAACCTACATGTTGTTAACCTAAACCAAAATAAAATGGACAGCTTGAGAAAAGTTCAAACATGCAAGTTTCAGTATGAGGACATGAACATAATGTGTTCCTAGCTATCAATAATAGATAGTGCTAACAAATGCATCAACCTTCAAACAATAACATGATAACAGTGTGGGAATTCAAGTGATTTATATGAGCATGATATTTGAACATGGAGTGAAAAAGTGTGAGGGTTACCTAGTGGAATAAGTCCGCTGCACCTTCACTTGGAATGAGTTATGAGGATTCAAAATGGTCGAGCTTCTTCTTTCTCAAACTACCAGCTGCTACTGAACTATCCTCCTCCTTCTTAGTGCCATGAAAATGCACAAAACCACTAGTATGATGTGCTCTTAGTATTCTGATGTATGTGTTGAATGTTGGTTTGTGCTTAATGGCTCACGAGTTCCCTCTTTGAATGGTGTATTTTTTTGGTGAATGTGAAAGAGAATAGGAAAGCTTGCAAGTCTGGTTTCTTGAGTCAGAAATGAGTTTTCTCTTTTTCTCTCTTGCTCTCTCTTGTTATGCACTCTCTTGGGATGCTTTTTTTTAATGATTTTGCTAGCACCCAAACCTCTCCTCTTAAACTGAAAAGAGTTTGAATTTGTTTTGGTCAAATGCTTAGAGAAATGGGCATGATAGTGATATGCCTCGAGCTAACCATGGCAGAGGTTGGGAGAGTGTGCCTTTGTTGTTTTGTGTTCAGCATAGCTGCAGAGATGATGGTGAGATGTTTGAGAAAGCATGCTGCACAAATTTGATCATTTTCACCCTTTCATGAATGAACTGCTACTCCCTTTTTGCTTGTCAAAGGATGATGCACGTTTTATGTAAGTTTTGAGACCAACAAACTGACAAGTTTGGACTCTTTGTAGGTGCTTTGGATGCTGCAACAACTCTGTCCAAACTTGGCTCCAAAAATTGATGATATTGGCATAAACCAGGCAAGTCGTGTAGTGTAATTTGACAGCTCATTTCCTCATGCACAAAGACTCATTTGAGGAGGTTTTGAGTTCTTTTGAAACCTGATGTGTGACTGAATACATTTCAAGTTAGAGGCCGTTTGAAAATGCAAGTAGAATTTGAGAAAAACTTGGCACAAAACCTGCCCAAAACATGATGCCTTGCGCTGGCTCAAAATTGCCAAACACATTCCTCCAAACTCTTAACTTGAGAACACCATATCTCTTTATTGATTGATCCAATTGGAACACTCTTAAGACAAATGTAGTGAAATTTCACTAAGTCATAAATGGATATGGACTTCCAAGTCTCATAACTTAAAAACCAAGCCTCATTTAAAGAAGGACCCTCTAATACACTTTGAATTTCATGATGAGAGCTTCAATTTGAGTTTTGAGTCACAAAATTTGGATGTGTGATTTGAAAGTTATGACCTTCCCAAATTTGTACAAGGAGTGAATTCTTTCACACTTAGAAAGTTTCAAAGACCAAACCTTGCCCTTTTTGTAAGAAACCTCTCATACGTGGACTTCTCATGCTCTAAGTCAAGAATCAAGCATGTCATGATGGATTATGGCTTGAATGCTTCATCTTGGATCAAAATCTCAAAAGTCAGAGGCCTTATTTTTCAGTCAAAACCCTAATTTTCTTCAGGAATTCAACTGGATGATCTCTGATGATCTTGCTCCCACAATCTCTTCCAATGTCCATGGATGACCACTAAGAATGTCTATTATCATGTGAAATCATGTCCCAAGACTTGGGATCATACCTTGATCAACATCAAAGGCAATGGTTGACTTTCTTGACCAAAACCCTAATCTGGGGTCAGATGAGTTTGTGGCTCATAGTACTTGTGGTCGGAGCCAAACACACTTGATTTCTTATTGAATAAGACTTCTTGGATGCATGTAAGTTCAAATGGTTGCATTTTGGAGTCTCAGTTATCCTTCTTGAACAGATGGCTTCTCATACTAATCTCACTCAAACTGGTGAACACTTGTGATGGTTATCTGGAGCCAAAAGATGTCCTAGGAGACCTTGAAACATGTGGGAGCCTGGCTTAGGAGGCTTTGTCCTCTTTCTTGTATAAACCCTGGCTTTCACACAAAAGAAACAACTTGCAAGATGAGGTGGTTAGTTAACAATGCACAGATGATTGAAACCTAAATGCAAGTGCAAGATGTTATGTCATCTAAGAGGTAAAATTTGGGGTAAAACATGGAGCATTAGGCACTTATGAATAGGTGGTGATGCCTTTCGGCTTAAAAAATGATGAGGCAACATACCAAAGGGCAATGAATTCGATTTTTCATGATTTTATTAAGACTTTTATGCAGATCTATATTGATGATATTGTTGTAAAGCTAATTTCAGGGAATAATCACATATACAATCTTCGACAATCCTTCGAAAGGATGAGGAGACATGGTTTGAAAATGAATCCTTTCAAATGTGTTTTTTGTGTGCATGTGGGGGATTTCTTAGGCTTTGTGGTCCACAAAAATGGAATCGAAATAAACTAGAACAAGACCAAGTCCATAATGGAGGCGAAAACGCCATAGACAAAAAGGAGTTGCAGTCTTTGCTGGGCAAGATTAATTTCTTAAGAAGGTTTATCTCGAACCTTAGCGGCAAAACTCAAGCCTTCTCACCTCTGCTTCGACTCCAGAAGGAAGAATTCAAATGGATGCAAGCTCAATAAGAGGCTTTCGACAAAATCAAGGAGTACTTGAGCCACCCTCTAATTCTGATTCCACCTTGTAGAAATAGGAGTATGAGGTTGTATATATCTGCGTCAGATAAGACTTTAGGGAGCCATGTTCGATGAGAAGTTGTAGGGTTTGGCAAACATCATGATATAGCTAGTGAAGGTTTGTTGAATAGGCCGACCTTCGTCACTAGGAGTTAATTTGGCCAAGCGTGGACTTTCGACTCTCATGTTCTTCACTTCGTCAGCATCTTCATTAATAAGATTTTTGTAAGGAAAGCAAGCTTCGAATGAAGCATTCAACCACAGTTGCAGAAGCCAGAAAGGCCCAGAGAGGAGGGGATTCCATTTTTCTCCTAGACACTTAAGTTAGGTAACACATTCGCTCATAGATTCATAAAGACTGACCAGAATCAGTTTGCTCAAACATAGATTATGGCCAGAGTGAAGTTGGTTCGCCATGGTTAAGAATTTCCTGGCTACTTGGAGTGACTTTGAACAGAAGACACAGCGAGACAGCCATAATGCTAGGAAGGATATGTGATCTACATCAGAAACCTCCTCTACATCTTTGTCATGGTAATGTGCTATGTGGGTCGAATATGCTGCCATAGAGGTTGCAAATTTTATGCTATCATCAGATATGTAGTCGGAGTCATATGTGTTGCCAGTCGGTTTGAGCCCTGTGATAGAGGCTACGTCAAATAAGGTGGGGGTCAACATTCCACAGGGAAGATGGAAAGTGTAATAGGTGTTGTCCCAAAAATACAAGAAAGAGACAAGCATGCTCGAACAGTAGTCAGTAGAGGTGTGAGAAAACACAAGAAAGAGGGGTTTGAATTGGGTTTTTAAAATGAAAGATTTTGTGAAACTTAAACAAAGATCACAAATAAACTAACAAGAGAGAAAGACACACGATATATCCTGGTTCACTTGAAAACTATCAAGTTAATCCAGTCCATCCGCCAAGGTGATTTCGCCTTATACACAAGGACTTAATCCACTATAATCAACTGATTACACTGCACTAGCAACTGCTGGTGACTAACAATCAAAGACTAACCGTCTCTTCTTAAGGATTATGACCCAACTGGTCCCTTAAGGAATACAAACAACTGTTTCAAAAAAATTAATGTTTACAAAGAATTGCTTCTGCACAAGCTGATATAAACACTATGAATAGCTCAAATAGCTTAAAGAAAATCTATACAGTAAGAACAATGTTTCTTGCTTTGTATTGTGGTGCTTTACTGTTCACGCATGTGTCTCTCTTGATTTTCTTCAAGTGATCAAGTCTTTATATAGCCAGAAAAAGATCCTTTGGAGAGCAGATCAGGAATATCATTAAGATTATTGGCGACTTGAAATAATGTCGTTATGAATGGATGAAAATCGTACACAAAAGTTGTCCTTTGTACCACCAAAACAGGGTAGTGGAATGGTAGTGGAAAAGAACATGTTTGATATGTACTATGTATTATTTTCCCTCGCAAACGTTTCAACTTCTTCTGTTCATCAGAGGCTTCTGAATAGAGATAATTGAAGTATGAGTAGAAGAGTTTATCACTGGGTCTTTAGAGTCTTGAGTCATTAGAGTCTTCAGAACTTGTTCACCAGAACCTTGTATTCAGAGTCTTTAGCACTCAGTCTTCAGAACCCTTGGTTATCAGAAACTTAAGTCTTCAGAGTCTTCAGAACGTTGTTCAGCAGAACCTTGTCTTTAGAGTCTTCAACACTTAGTCTTCAGAAACTTAAGTCTTCAGAGTCTTCAGAACGTTGTTCAGCAGAACCTTGTCTTCAGAGTCTTCAGCACTTAGTCTTCAGATACTTAAGTCTTCAGAGTCTTCAGAACGTTATTCAGCAGAACCTTGTCTTCAGAGTCTTTAGCACTTAGTCTTCAGAAGATAATCATCATAGTCATATTCAGAGGCAGAATCCAAGAGAACATTGTAGCAGCAACATATTGTCTTCTTAGAATCTTTCTGAAATTGAGTAGATCAGAAGAAAACTTGCTTCTTTGACGCAGAAGCGACTTTTGGTCAAATAAGAGTGGCGTTGCACATGATCTTTATCAGAGTCAGAGCTTTCTTAATCAGAGTCAGATCCTATTTGTTAATTCTACAGAAAACAAACGTTAGAATACCAAAATTTTTCTCACACAAATACTACATTGTTATTATCAAAACTTAGAGATATCTTGCAAAACCAAATCTTGTTCTAACAATCTCCCCCTTTTTGATAATGACAAAACAATGTATTTTGATAAAACAATTTTGTACGAAAATAATTAATAGGAAATGACACAAATAGGTTTAGAATAAACTTCCCTTTATGAAGCTCCCCCTGAATCTAAGACTTAAAAAAAATCTTATCAGATTAGGGATACTAGAGCCTGGTTACAAGGATCTAGTCAGATCCAGAATATCAGAGCTTGATTATAGTGGTAATGGAGTCTGATAATAGAGCCTGATTGGTTAGATCAGAGCCTGATTAAATCAGAGCCAGGTTGCCAATATATAAATATTGTTCCTGAAAAGCATTCTAAGAAGAAAATTGTGCAATTAAAATGCTTAGAATGTCAGAGCTATGATTCAGAGACAAGATATTTATCAAAACATTTTTCCATTAATATACTCCCCCTTTTTGTCATAATAAAAAAGGGTAATCAATGGTTAACGTAATCATTTGGATTATTGGAATTAATTCAAGAGAAATTAGATATATTAAATTTAGGGCTTATCCCTTTTGATAGCAATCATAAAGAAATGCAATAAGATAAAATAGATGCAACAAATATACTTTTTATTAATTAAACAAAACGCCAGAGGCGCGGTACAAAAGCAAGACGCAGAACAATACAACCACAAAACAACAGACAGACAGAAGGAAAGATTATTAATCAAAGTCATGAAAAGAGAGATCAAAATCTGAGAGGCCAACAGAAACACCCGCCCACCAACCATCAAAAGTCCTCCACCTCATCAACACTTTCACATCGTTCTTCAATTGTAGCATTCTCTGGTCCAAGTATTCTGGCTAAACCAATGATTTCAGCCTTGAAGAACAACTTAGACATAATTCTTCCATAAGGTATGAAGGACTTGTACTGATTTCTGGAGATTTCAACACAGTTCTTCAGATGATTGAAGATGGTTTGAGGAAGGTTCACTCGGACATTGTACATCATGAAGTAGATAAAGAGTCTATCATCATGAGACAAAACATTTTTGGCCATTCCTCTGGGTCGAAAGTTAGTAAGTAGGAGATGAAACCACATTTTACAGGTGGGAATGAGTCCTTCAGGATTGTAGGGTTCATATCTGTTAAGAGACACATCATGAATTCCAATGAGATCCTCAACAAAGGAGTAGGACATATGGAAATCTTCAACAGTGACTCCAGATTGAACATAATTTATGGCTTGAGCGATGGAGGTAGGTGTTATGATGACCGAAACACCAAAAACAGAAGACCTGACAAAATTATTGTCTTCTCCAATCCTTGTAAATTTCCAGAATTCCTTCACAAGGACAGGATAAATGGGTCCATGCAGGATTGCGTAGTATCCCGACCACCCTTGAATTTGCATGTTGGTAGATATGTATAAGCCTGAGTCTCTGAGTCGTGGGAGGTTTGGCCTTTTCTCATTGATGACTTCCATAACTTCGTCATTGCCAAGAAAAGTTTTGATAGACGTAGTGAATGAAAAAGGATAGGAAGGAAAAGTAAGTTTTGAAGAACTGATGAAGAGTTATGAAGAGGATTATGGTATTTAAAGAGAAGAAAAATGTATCAGCAATAAATAACAATAAAGATTAGATGAACGGAAACGAAAATTCATCATTTCCAATGAGGGACAAGAGCAGGATAAGAGACACAAACAAAAACAAAGAATGGGAAAAGAGTGTATCAGTCTCCAAAAGATTACAGATCAGGTATACGTTATTCAAATCTTGACCTCGGTCAATAAATACGAATAAATGTATACTTGAAAATGGGAGGGAAGAATCTGACAAGGAATAAAGGTTGGGTAGAGACGCGCTTAGTTTCAAGAAATCTTTGTCTTACATATATCTTAATGAATGCATAATAATAGGGGAAGACATACAGATTTAATATATTCTCAAGTAAATTACCAAACCCAATGCGTCAAAACATGATCACAACAATAATAGGGAATATTAAGGAATAATTACTTGAAATCTAGTCTCACGAAAACACAACGTTCGTGGTGTCTATTCAACTGTAAGGTATGATTTTATTTTGGACAGGTGTCACAAATAATCATAGTCGTTTGTTTTCAAGAGAGCCCGTTTGATTTTCCCAAAGTCAAGAATACCAAGAGGTATCTGACTGGATGAGTTTCTAATCAGGACAACTTCTAACATGTAGAAGTATCATTAATCACAAAGACACAAAATAGAGAAACAATCTACTTAACATCAGAATCTTATCTCAGAAGTTCTGGTGACTTGACACATCAAAATATCATCTACTTATTTTGGACACGGTGTTATAAATAGATTTTCCAGAATGAATACGAATCTATCCCCAACAAGGGGTTTTGTGAAAATATCATCCCACTGGTGGTCTGTATCCACAAATTTTAATTGAAAAGCACCCTTCTGAACATAGTCACGTAAAAAGTGATATTTTATTTCAATATGTTTTGCCCTAGAATGCAAAATAGGATTCTTAGATAAACAAATAGCATAAGTATTATCACAGAAGATATGAATGTTACTCTCGTGTATCTGATAATCTTCTAGTTGAGTCTTCATCCAGAGTATTTGAGTACTGCACAGTGATGCTGAGATATATTGTGCTTCTGCAGTTGAAAGTGCAATTGTAATGCCCTGATTCCAATTATTCCCATTTTGTTGAGTCCTTTATTTAAATTGAGTGATAAATTATTTTATTTGTAGAATTGGTATGTTAATATGCTATGTTGATGTGTTATGATAATTGACCGTTTTGAGAGTTTTCGGGGAAAACTGGAATGGAAGGTATTTCAGACTTTTCTCAATTAATGATAAGTTAGAAATTTAGTGGAATTAGAATTTTTTTTGAGAAAATGAATTAATTGAATTTAGTGGAAAATGAGAGAAAAGAAATAGAAAAGAAAGAAAAGAGATAGAAAGGAGGAATAGAGAAAAATAGAAAGAAAAAGAATAGAAAGAAAGAGGAGGAAGAGAAAAGAGGAGAAAGTTTGGAAAAAACAAGAGAATAATCAAGAACAATCAATAGCAAGTTTGGAATCCGGGTAAGGGTGTGAAATCTTGTTATCTTAACAATGTGTATGATTATGTATGATTGTATTGTGGATTTTTGTTGATTTTCATGAGTTTTGGGGTATAAACCCATTGGTGTAGAAAATGGTAGAAATCGATGTTTTCGCGGATAGAAACCAATATAATTTGTGTTGTATAATCTCCACATGTTTATGAATCATTGCTATGAATTGTTTTGCTGTTGGAAGTGAATTGGGGGAGAAAATGGAATTTTTGGGGATTTTGGAACAGTGAAAACGAAGCAGAAATTCTGCTTCTGGTGCAGAGCGCCGGGCGAAAGGCCCAGAGCGCCGGGCGGTTGTTCCTTCGCCGGGCGAAAATGAGAGGCGCGAGGGTGCCAAGCTACTGGTTTGATTCACGTTTGGGGGAATTTCCTTCGTCCCTCCTTCGCCGGGTGAAGCGAAGGCGAAAACGAAGCGTCGCCGGGCGAAACTCCCCTGTCGCCGGGCGCTTTTGTTTTTTTTTCATATAATTTTCTTTTCTTTTAACGATTCATAATTCTCGAACCGTAACTCCGATTTAGGCGTTCTTTATATCGTTGGAAAGCTATTGAGCTGTACTTTATGATTATGATGGTGTGGAAACTGTTGGCCGATTTTATTATGTCGAAAAGTCGGGAATAGTGCTATTTAGCGACTTTTACCGTTTTGATTGTGTGTTTGAATGCGAATCATATAATAGTGCATTGATGTGAATGTATATAGATTGTATGTGATTGTATGAGATGAATGCATGAATATATATTGTGAATATGTATGCATTTCAAAAATGTCTTGAGTTATTTTGCATGTGAAGCATAATGAAGTACATTCTTGTGTTGAGCGATTCTAATGAGAATCCGTTGTATCGTCGTGTGCCTATGTGAGGTGTGAGCGATGATTAAGAACGATTGTGTGCCTATGTGAGGTGTGAGCAATCGGATTGTGTGCCTAGGTGAGGTGTGAGCAATCAGATCGTGTGCCCGCGTGTGGGGTGTGAGCGATCGGGTCGTGTGCCCAGGTGGGGTGTGAGCGATCCATAAACATTGTGTGCCCATGTGGGATGTGAGAAATGGGTGAACATCGTACACCCGACGGGGAGTTACAGTGGTAACGAGCGATGGTTCCAATAAGTTCCTGAGTGAACTTGAGATGATTGAGTCGGTACTGTATTGCATTTGCATAGAGTCGTGAGTTGGTCTCTATGATTTGCATTTATCATCTTTATAATGATGTGTTGTTGAGTAAACATAATTGTGTATGTTTATGTGGAATGATTGGGAATTGTGAAAGTATGCATGATGAATATGCTTGGATGATATATAGATATACCTTGTGATGTATATGGAGGAATTGTGATGGATTGTGGTGAGAATGTGGAATATGTGTATTTTTATGTTTATATATATAATTATATACATTGTTATTATGATAATATTTCTCACCCTTCTGCTGTTTTATAATGCTCTATGAGGCATTGCAGAGTAGGTATGCTGGTGGTCTTTTTGTGAGGCCTGTCTTCATTCTTTTGGTCGGTCGGCTCTGATATATAGCACCGGGTAGCTAGGATGGCTGTAATTCTTTTGTGATACATATGTATATGTATCTTGCTGATGAATGTTTATGTAAACATGTATGATGTTGGTGGAGAATATTTGATGATTCATGTATATATGTATATATGTTTGTTGTTATTCAATGTTTAGATTTTTCGCTTTTATTCTAAATATTGAGATGTGGGTGTAAGGACCAAGTTCCTCTGTTGCAAGTTACCCCACTGTTGCATATCAATGTTGAGCAGGTGTTGTATGTTGTAAAATTGTGTATGATGTGACATGCCTTTTTTATGCCATGTTATAATTATACTCTGACGAAATTTTTAATATGTGCCTAAATGATTATGTGATTATTTGGGGGTATAGAAAGGGGGTGTTACAGCAATCGTTGATTGTCTTTTGCTTGCCCAAGAGACGAGATTGTTCCCCAGAAACTGACAGTTTCCAGAAGTACTTTTCCTTTCCAATCTGTCTTCAGCATAATCTGCATCACAATAACCAGAAAGCTTGTACTCTGATGTTTTCTTATACATCAAGCAAAGGTTATTTGTTCCTTTTAGATACCTTAGGATTCTCTTAACAACTGTTAAGTGAGTTTCCCTTGGATCTGATTGGAAATGAGCACAAAGACATACACTGAACAGAATATCTGGACGAGAAGTAGTCAAATACAAAAGAGAGTCTATCATACCACGATAGAGCTTCTGACAAACCTTTTTACTTACTTCTTTTTTCTCCATAATGCATGTCGAATGCATATGAGTCTTTGCAGGTTTACTTTCTGACATATTGAACTTCTTCAGAAGTTCTCTTGCATACTTGCTCTGATGAATGTACGTTCGTTCTGGACGTTAATCAATCTGAATTCCCAGAAAGAATTTGAGTTCTCCCATCAGACTCATTTCAAAATCAGCCTGCATTAACTTAGAGAATTCCTTGCATAAGGAAGTATTAGCAGAACCAAATATAATATCATCAACGTAGATTTAAACAACCAGAATGTCATTTTTAAAGGTTTTGCAAAAGAGTGTTGTATCAACTTTTCCTCTGGTAAAGTCATTTTCCAAAAGAAAGTAACTTAGCCTTTCATACCAAGCTCTGGGAGCATGTTTCAGACCATATAATGAATTTTTAAGTTTGAAAACGAAACCTGGGTTTTCAGAACTTTCAAAACCAGGAGGTTGGTGCACATACACTAAAGGTGTGAAAAACACAAGAAAGGGGGGGGGGGGTTTGAATTGGGTTTTTAACATAAAAACTATTCTTTAAAAATAATCCCCTTTACAAATAACCTTCACTTCTTGATAATAAAGCAAGAGAAACTAAAAAGAAGGATCACAGTATGTTTATACTAGTTCACTTGAGAAACCCTCAAGTTAGTCTAGTCCACCCGCCAAGGTGATTTTGCCTCTCTCAATCGAGGTTTTAGTCCACTAATCAAATTGATTAATACAATGCACAAGCTAAACTGTAAGTGACTAACAACAATCTCTAAGACACACTAGTCCTAGACTTCTTAAGAATTCTGACCTAACCGGTCTCTTAAGGAAATCAAACAACTGTCTGAAAATACAATGCATAAGCCAAACTGCAAGTGACTAACAACACTAAAACTCACTGTCTTAGTCTTCCTAAAGCTTCTGACCTACCTGGTGATTTAGGGAACACAAATCTTCCTAAAGCTTCAGACCTAACCGGTCCTTTAGGAATCACAAACAACTGTTTGTTACAAAGGTTTGTTTACAATAATGATGCTTCTACACAAGCAGAGTAAACACAGTTTCTAGCTCAATTTAACTTAGAGCGAATCTACACAGTAAGAACAATCTTCTTCTTTGTATTGTGGTGCTTTACTATTCACTCATAAATTTCTCGGTTTCTTGAGTTCTTTCCTCATATGAATCAGTGTTTTTAATATTTCTCTTTTTCACATTGAGTGTTGCACTTGTTATCACTACTGATTCGTTGAATGATTAAGTCTATATATATAGCCAGAAAAAGATCCGTTGAAGGGCAGATCAGTAATATCAGAAAAGTACTGGCGACTTGAAATAATGTCGTTATGCTGGGGTGAAAATCGTATGCTGAAATTGTCCTTTGTACCACCAAATCAGGATAGTGGAAAAGAACGTGTTTGATCTGTACTATGTACTATTTTCCCTCGCAAACATTTCATCTTCTTCTATCCATCGGAGGCTTCTGAGTTGATATGATTGAAGCATGATCAGAAGAATGAATCATTGGGTATTCAGAAACTCAAGTCTTCAGAATCTTCAGAAACTCGTTCACCAGAACCTTGTCTTCTGAATCTTCAGCACTTGTCTCCATAACCCTTATTCTTTAGAATCCTTAAGTCTTCAGAGTCTTCAGAACTTCGTTTAGCAGAACCTTGTCTTCAGAATCTTCAGCACTCCTTCTTCAGAACCCTTGGTTATCAGAAACATAAGTCTTCAGAAGTTAACAACTTTAGAAGCTAAACAGACTTCAGAAGTAGAACACCAGAGTCACGCTCAGAAGTTAGAATCCAAGAGACGTTACAGCAGCAACATAATGTCTTCTCAGAATCCATCTGAATGTGATCATATACAGAAGCAACCTTGTTTCTTGGAACGAAAGCGACTTTTATCACACAAAGTGATTCGCATATGGTTTTCAATTAAGATCAGAACCTGTTTGTTAAAACCATCAGAATAACAAACGTTAGAGTACCAAAATTGTTCTCACATAAATACTCCATTGTTATCATCAAAACATAGAGATAAGATGCAGAACCAAATCTTGTTCTTACAATCTCCCCCTTTTTGATGATGACAAAACCATGTATTTTGATAGAACAATTTATACAGGGTAATCACCATAGCCGACAAATTCAGAGTTTAAGCTCTCATCTCCCCCTGAATCTGTTAATCTCAAGATTTCATTTATGCTTGTTCAGAGTCTCCCCCTGATCTCAAGACTCACAAAATAAAATTTGAGTTCTTCAGAACATAACAATAGAGAAGGAATACTTCCCTACAACAACTTATCAGAGTCTGACTAGAACACTAGGTCTTCATCTCAGAACCTGGTTACTATCAGAACTTTGATGAAAAATCAAAACTTGATTTTGAGTCTGATTGGATGATGTCGTGCATCTCGTATCAGAACTTCTTATCAGATCTTGAAGAAGAATCACAACTTCTTAAGTATCAGAGTTTGATTAGAAATAACTTCTCTTTTGTCAATCTTTTCTTGGATTCACCAATCTTATCAGATTCAGAGCCTGATTGGTTTTATTAGAATATCATCCATTGCAGAGCGTATCTTCTGAATAGTATATTTGAATTAGAGAATTGACTTGACTTGTTTTTAAGGAGATTTCTGCTTCTGACGCTTTGAGTCTGAATTTCATACTTTCAGAAAGTTTACAACTTCTGAACACTATGATATCAAACAAGATTTCTTGACTTTCAGAAAGTTCACAACTTCTGAACAGTATTGGAACATCTATTTGAATAAACATATATTTTTGAAGTGTACAACTTCTTAACCATTAATTATCAGAGTTGAAATTATCCATAAGATTTTCAATCTTTAGAGAGTAGGATCTTTATATTCAACCTGTCTAGAATGCTAAGTCAACTTTTTCTAAGTTCCTCAATTGAAACATCAAACAAACAGTTAGTTGCAAAAGCATTATGTAATGTTTGATTTCGAGATTCTGAGAATGAGTACTATCAAAATCATTTTACTTTCTCCCCATTTTTGTCATAATCAAAAAGGGTAATCAAAATTTTACCTAAATCATTTTGATTTGAAAGAATTTAGATAAGTTAAATTTAGTCATTTTCTTCCTTTTTATGGTAATCATTATGGAATGCAGTAAGACAAGATAAAGAAAATAAGGAAAGTACTTCATTGATAGAACAACAAAACGTCGGAGCGCAGTACAGGAACATAATCATAAAACAGGAAAACAAACAACAACAAGGACAACGGACATGAAAAGCGATGATAAACGGAAGAAATACCAAGCAACCAGCAACCAAAAGACCAAACAGTGATGAAACGCACGCCAACCAGCTATCTCATTCCCTGATGATGGTTTCAGAATAGTTCATGGGAGAACACCATTCAGTATTGAGTTTCTCATTCATTCCGATTTGTCTTAAGTGAGCAACAACTCCTTGGAGATCAAGAATGTGAGAAATAACTCTACTGTAAGGAATCTGAAACGATAACTCTGCTCTTGACGAAAGAATTTCTCCTTTCAAGAAGTTGAATATGGATTGAGGCAGATTAATCTTAATCTTGGAGATTAAGAAGAAAATGAAAAGCCTATCCATAGCAGAGAGTCGTCCTGTTCCCTTTTCCCTGGGTCTAAGATTTGTTCCCATAATTTGGTACCATATTTTAGCCTCAGGAGTGAGAGAAGAGGGACTATCAGCAGGTCTTTCTTGAAGATAGATGATGTGAATATGTTTAGCAAACCAGTTATTTCCTCTGTAGTATTCAACACATTCACCATCTTCTTTGCATTCAATAGCTTGAGAGATGATTGAGGAGTTGATCATGATGGGAAATCCATATACAGTAGACATAATGCAACAAGCATCGGATTCATATGCAAGGATGCGAGCATTGGCCCAGAATTCTTTTACAAGAGCTGGATAGATAGGTCCGTTGAGAATTTCAAGATATATGTCCTAGTTTTGGTAGATGATGTCTGAGAGAATGTTGGTATGACCATTTTCAACAAGATCATTAAGATCAATAGAGTATTCTTTCAAGAGATCCAAATCAGAGATTTCTCCTCTAATGGTTTTAGAAGACATCTTGAAAGTAAGAAGGATAGGAGCAAAAAGCAAGTTTGGAAACGGATGACTGGTTATGTGGTATATAAAGAGAACAAAGAGTGATAGCAATAAATAGCAATAAAGACTGGATGAATTGGGACGAGAATTTCATCATTTCCAATACACGGGATACAAACAAGAATAAATAATGATGAAAGAGTGTGCCAGTCTCCAAAAGATTATGGAATAGTATATGTTATTGATATTATGACATCAGTCAATAAATATGAATAAATGTATACTCGAAAATGAGAGGGCATACTCTGACAAAGAATAAAGGAGGGAAGACAAATGTTAAGTCCCAGGAAATCTCTGTCTTACATACATCTTTATGAATGCTTGAAGCGTAGTCTCACAAAATCACAACGCTCAAGGTGTCTCTTCAACAGTAGATATTATTTGATTTTGGACACGTTTTGATATCCTCAGAGTCTGGAAAACCAAAAGGTTTCTATCTGATCAGAGACGCTTCTGACAAAATCATCTTCTGATGACTAAGGTTAAAGACAAATGCTTCTTAGTTTAAACGGAAATCTGATTTCTTCAGACTCTAACTAAACACATTTGATTCTGATGAAATCTTACTCTGGACAGTAGTCCATTTTCAAATGCTTCAGAATAAATAGAAATCTATCTTCAGTCAAGGGTTTTGTAAAAATATCAGTCCATTGATGGTCTGTATCTATAAATTTTAAACATAAGATTCCCTTCTGAACATAGTCTCTAATAAAATGATGTTTAATTTCTATGTGCTTAGCCCTAGAATGTAAGATTGGATTCTTACTTAAATAGATAGTAGCAGTATTATCACAAAAGATAGGAATGTTACTCTCATGCATCTGATAATCTTCTAGCTGGTTCTTCATCCACAACATCTACGTACTGCATAGAACGCGGATATGTACTCTGCTTCTGCTGTTGAGAGAGCAATTGTTTATTGCCTCTTGCTTGACCATGAGATCAGATTCTTCCCGAGAAACTGACAGTTTCCAGAGGTGCTTTTTCTTTCCAATCTGTCTCCTGCGTAATCTGCATCATAATAACCAGAAAGAGAGTACTCTGATGTTTTCTCATACATCAAGCCAAAGTTAGTAGTTCCTTTCAGATACCTTAGAATTCTTTTAACATCAGTTAAATGAGATTCTCTAGGATCTGATTGAAATCTAGCACACAAATGAACACTAAAAAGAATATCAAGTCTAGAAGCAGTTAAGTACAGAAGAGAGTTTATCATACCACGATAGAGCTTCTGACAAAACTTTCCACTTACCTCTTCCTTTTCCAGAATACATGTTGGATGTATTGGAGTCTTAGCTGGTGTACAATCCATCATGTTGAATTTCTTCAGAAGTTCTTTGGTGTACTTACTTTGATGAATGTAAGTAGCCTCTGATTTTTGGTCAATTTGAATTCCCAGAAAGAACTTCAATTCACCCATCAGACTCATCTCGAATTCTGCCTTCATTAGCTTAGAAAACTCTTCACAAAGAGAGGGATTAGCAGAACCAAAAATAATATCATCAACGTAAATCTGAACTATAAGCATATCATTTTTGAACATTTTACAGAAGAGGGTGGTGTCAACCTTGTCTCTGGTGAAGTTATTTTCTAAAAGAAAATTACTCAATCTGTCATACCAAGCTCTGGGAGCTTGTTTCAGACCATAGAGATATTTTTTAAGTTTAAAAACAAAATCTAACTTCTCAGAATTTTCAAATCCAGGAGGTTGTTTGACATAAACTTCTTCTGAAATATAACCATTCAAAAATGTACTCTTAACATCCATCTGATATAAGATGATGTTATGATTTACAGAAAAGGAAATTAATAGGCGTATGGCTTCTAACCTGGTGACTGGAGCAAAGGTTTCTGTATAGTCTATTCCTTCTTGTTGACTATAACCTTGTGCAACCAGTCGTGCCTTGTTTCTGACAACCTCACCCTTTTCATTGAGCTTGTTTCTGAATACCCATTTAGTTCCAATAACATGGACACTTTTAGGCTTCTGAACAAGATCCCAAACATCGTTCTTTGAAAACTGGTTAAGTTCTTCTTCCACCGCCAGAATCCAATCTTTGTCCAGTAGAGCTTCATCAACAGATGTTGGCTAGATCAAAGACACCAAACCCAGAAGTGTTTCTTCAGAAGGTTTGAAGGCTGATCTGGTTCTGATAGGAGCATCCTTATTTCCCAGAATCAATTCTTCAGGGTGTGAAGTTGCAACTCTGCTTTTCTTTTGTTGTGGAGGATTAGTAGGAGCAACAACAATATCCGAAGTAGGAGCTTCTGAATCTTTGATTTCTTCTGCCTTTTCTTTAGGTTCTGAAAAACTGATCTCCAAATCTGCAAACTTTTTAACTAGCTTTGACTTTTCAGAGTCAAGCTTATCATCGAATCTGACATGAATTGATTCTTCCACAATTCGTGATTCTGTGTTATAGACTCTGTAGCCTTTTGTGCGTTCAGAATATCCTAACATCAGACACTTCTGTGCTTTGGAATCAAACTTGCCCAAATTCTCTTTAGTGTTCAACATAAAGCAGACACATCCAAAAGGATGAAAATAAGAAATGTTGGGCTTTCTATTCTTCCATAATTCATAAGGAGTCTTACCTAAAATAGGTCTTATTGAGATTCTATTTTGAATATAACATGTTGTGTTAACTGCCTCTGCCCAAAAGTGCTTAGCCATGTCAGTTTCTTGGATTATGGTGCGAGCCATTTCTTGCAATGTCCTATTCTTTCTTTCAACAACCTCATTCTGTTGTGGACTTCTAGGACAGGAGAAATCATGGGATATGCCATAAGAATCAAAACGTTTTTCAAAATCTTTGTTTTCAAATTCTCCACCATGATCACTTCTGACTTTGACAATTTTGCAATTCTTTTCATTTTGCACTTGGGTACAGAAGGAAGCAAACACAGAATGTGACTCATCCTTGTGTCTTAAGAATTTTACCCATGTCCAACGATTGTAATCATCAACTATGACTAGTCCATATTTCTTTCCATTGACTGAAGCAGTTTTCACTGGTCCAAATAAGTCAATGTGAAAAAGTTCTAATGGTTTAGAGGTAGAAACAATCGTTTTTGCTTTAAAGGAAGTTTTTGAAAACTTGCCTTTCTGACATGCTTCACAAAGAGCATCTGAAGAATACTTCAGATTGGGAAAGCCCCTGACAAGTCCTAGCTTGTTCAGCTGAGAAATTCTTCTCAAGCTAACATGACCTAGACGTTTGTGTCAGACCCATTGCTCTTCATTAACGGACAGAAGACATTTTACATTCTGATTTTTCAAATCAGAAAGTCTGATTTTGTAAGTATTGTTTTTCCTCTTACCATTGAACAGAACTGACCCATCCTTCTGACTAACAGCCTTACAGGACATTTGATTAAAGATAACGTCATAACCATTGTCACTAAGTTGTCTAATTGACAATAAGTTATGCATTAGACCCTTAACTAAAAGAACATTGTTGATAGAAGGAAGTTTACCATTACCAACAGTTCCAGAGCCAATGATCTTTCCCTTCTGGTTTCCTCTGAAACCAACGACACCTCCAGACTTAAGTTCCAAATCTTGGAACATATGCCTTTCTCTCGTCATGTGTCACGAGCATCCACTGTCCAGGTACCATGACTGGTGTTTCAGTGGCGCCATCAAGGATGTCTGCAATATTGATTATCTCACTCTTAGGTACCCATTTTCTGGGTCCTTTCTTGTTAGTCTTTCCAGAGGTTCTGACACCTTTGGATTTCTGTGCAACAGGATAATCAAGTGGAATTTGTGCATGATATTTAGGCTTAGAAGTTTCCTTCTGTGTCTGTGTTGCAACAGAATCAGAACCTTCTAATTCTGAACATTTCAGTTCGGTGCCAGCAGGCACAAAATGTTCAGACAGAGGTTTTAGTTTGATACTCAGAGTCTCATCAAATGGTTTTGATGGTCCTAAATATCCCAGACCTCTACTTTCGTTTCTGCTAACTCCATAGATCATTGAAGCCATCTTGCTTCTATCTATGCTTTTAGCAAGGAAGTACTGAAAAGCTCTATCATATCTGATTACTTCATCAGTAACAGATATGTTAGAAGTAATCTCTTCTTCTAGCTTAGAGACTTTACTTTTTAGAACAACATTAGATTTTTCTAAAGAATTTTTTTTTTCATTTAAATCAGAAATATTTGGCTCGCTCTTAGTAGAGTTCTCAGAAACAGCCACAAAAGTCTTTTTCAGAGTTTTGTGTTTACTTAGAAGAAGTTGATACCTTTTCATAAGTTCTGATAAACCTATTTCAAGTTCAGAATGAGATAAGGAAGAAAGTACCTCTTTGTCGTCATCAGAGTCTGATTCTTCATCAAGTGTCAGTTCATCCTCTGATAAGGCTTCGCTCATGCTGGTTTTTTCCATGAGTGCCACGTTGGCACGTTCTTCATCAGAATCTTCTTCTCCTGACTCTGAATCATCCCATGTTGCCATAAGAGCCTTTTTAGCTTTGAAAACCTTCTTAGGTTTTCTATCTTTCTTGAGCTTTGGACACTCGTTCTTATAATGTCCAGGCTCCTTGCATTCGTAACAAGTAGCTTATTTTTCAGAAGCTTTCTTTTGACCAGATGTAGACTCAGATCTACCTTTTCTTCTTGGCCCTCTGAACTTGCTCTTTCTGTGTTTCCATAGCTGATTTATCTTTCTTGATATGAGAGACAGTTCATCTTTGTCTGAATCTTCTTCAGATTCTTCTGAGTTCTCCTCCGTTTGGTAAGCCTTTGTCTTTTTAGACTTAGACTTCAGTGCAACATACTTACCTCTTCTCTGAGGTTCATCTTCTTGAAGCTCTATCTCATGACTTCTTAAAGAACTAATCAGTTCCTCAAGACTCGTGTTGTTCAGATCCTTTGCCAATTTCAAAGCAGTTACCATTGGTCTCCATTTTACAGGAAGACTCCTGATAATCTTCTTGACATGATCAGCAGTAGAATAACCTTTATCCAGAACTCTGAGTCCTGCAACAAGCATCTGGAATCCTGAAAACATAATTTCCACAGATTCGTTGTCTTCCATTCTGAAGGCCTCATACTTCTGGATTAGGGCCAGAGCCTTTGTCTCCTTGACTTGAGCATTGCCTTCATGAGTCATCTGAAGAGAGTCAAAGATAGACTTTGCAGTCTCTCTATTTGTAATCTTTTCATACTCTGTATATGAAATAGCGTTTAGCAGAATCGTTCTCGCTCTGTGATGATTCTTGTAGGTTTTCTTTTGAGCCTCTGTAAATGAGCTTCTGGCAATCTTTTTGCCTTCAGAGTCTACTGGATATTTGTAGCCATCAACTACCAGATCCCATAGATCCAAATCAAATCCCAGAAAGTAACTTTCGATTCTGTCTTTCCAATAGTCAAATTTCTCGCCATCAAAGATAGGAGGTTTTGCACTATATGAATCTCTTTCATTATTATCAGAAGCGACATTAGAAGTACTTGCGGCAGCCATTGTTTTTCACACTTTGGGTCGATACTGAACACTGTTAGGTGCTTGATAAAAGTTCAAACTTTTTATCTTCTCAGAACCGGAGCTTTGATGTCAATTGAAGGTGTGAAAAACACAAGAAAGGGGGGAGGGGGGTGGGTTTGAATTGGGTTTTTAACATAAAAACTATTCTTTAAGAATAATCCCCTTTACAAATAACCTTCACTTCTAGATAATAAAGCAAGAGAAACTGAAAAGAAGGAACACAAAATGTTTATACTAGTTCACTTGAGAAACCCTCAAGTTAGTCTAGTCCACCCGCCAAGGTGATTTTGCCTCTCTCAATCGAGGTCTTAATCCACTAATCAAACTGATTAATACAATGCACAAGCTAAACTGCAAGTGTCTAACAACAATCTCTAAGACACACTAGTCCTAGACTTCTTAAGAATTCTGACCTAACCGGTCTCTTAAGGAAATCAAACATCTGTTTGAAAATACAATGCACAAGCCAAACTGCAAGTGACTAACAACACTAAAATTCACTTTCTTAGTCTTCCTAAAGCTTCTGACCTACCCGGTCCTATAGGGAACACAAATCTTCCTAAAGCTTCAGACCTAACCGGTCCTTTAGGAATCACAAACAACTGTTTGTTACAAAGGTTTGTTTACAATAATGATGCTTCTACACAAGCAGAGTAAACACAGTTTCTAGCTCAATTTAACTTAGAGTGAATCTACACAGTAAGAACAATCTTCTTCTTTGTATTATGGTGCTTTACTGTTCACTAATAAATTTCTCTATTTCTTGAGTTCTTTCCTCATATGAATCAGTGTTTTTAATATTTCTCTTTTTCACACTGAGTGTTGCACTTGTTATCACTACTGATTCGTTGAATGACCAAGTCTATATATATAGCCAGAAAAAGATCCGTTGAAGGGCAGATCAGTAATATCATAAAAGTACTGGCGACTTGAAATAATGTCGTTATGCTGGGGTGAAAATCGTACGCTGAAATTGTCCTTTGTACCACCAAATCAGGGTAGTGGAAAAGAACATGTTTGATCTGTACTATGTACTATTGTCCCTCGCAAGCGTTTCATCTTCTTCTATCCATCAGAGGCTTCTGAGTTGATATGATTGAAGCATGATCAGAAGAATGAATCATTGGGTCTTCAGAAACTCAAGTCTTCAGAATCTTCAAAAACTCGTTCACCAGAACCTTGTCTTCTGAATCTTCAGCACTTGTCTTCATAACCCTTATTCTTCAGAAACCCTAAGTCTTCAGAGTCTTCAGAACTTCGTTCAGCAGAACCTTGTCTTCAGAATCTTCAGCACTCCTTCTTCAGAACCCTTGGTTATCAGAAACATAAGTCTTCAGAAGTTAACGACTTCAGAAGCTAAACAGACTTCAGAAGTAGAACATCAGAGTCACGCTCAGAAGTTAGAATCCAAGAGACGTTACAGCAGCAACATAATGTCTTCTCAGAATCTATCTGAATGTGATCAGATACAGAAGCAGCCTTGTTTCTTGGAACGAAAGCGACTTTTATCACACAAAGTGATTCGCATATGGTTTTCAATTAAGATCAGAACCTGTTTGTTAAAACCATCAGAATAACAAACGTTAGAGTACCAAAATTGTTCTCACACAAATACTCCATTGTTATCATCAAAACATAGAGATAAGATGCAGAACAAAATCTTGTTCTTACATACACTTCTTCAGAAATATACCCGTTTAAAAATGCACTCTTTACATCCATCTGATATAAAGTAATGTCATGATTCACAGCAAAGGAAATTAAAAGACGAATAGATTCTAACTTGGCAACTAGTGCAAAGGTTTCTGTATAGTCTATCCCTTCTTGCTGACTATAACCTTGTGCTACCAGTCGTTCCAAACTTTATTTTAAGATTTACTAGCACATGTCCTAGGATCAGTATGGTCGATCATGTAAGTAACCAAATTTCTTTTCGATTTGGAAGACCAACGATTGTTTACTAATTTTCATGGTAAACACCCAACCCATTGGTAAATTGGTTAGTTTGTTTCGGGTTTAGTCTTAAAAGTACGTGTTGAATACTCAACCCAACCCAAAGAATATTGAATGAGTTGAATATTGAATTTAATTAAATTAGACTAAATCCAACCCGCGAACCCCTACGTATATTAAAACAAAAATTAAAAAAAGTTGAATTTAATTAAATTTTATTTTAATATAAAAAATGTCACAACAAAAATTAAATGAATTGGTTTTATTATTAATTAAAAAATATATATTAAACTGAACTGATTATAATAATTTAATAAATATTTTGCAAATTCAAATATTTATAAAGTAAAATTTTAATTAAAGACATAATCATTAATTTTAAAATAAAATTTTAAATTCGCCTGTTGAGACGAACCTGTATTTAAGGAAAGCCGTGCTCAATTAAAAATGCATTCATGATTGAGGAATACATATACTTTTTGTTTTATTTAGGTTAAAATACAGTTTTGGTCCCCCTGTTTTTTAAAATTCACAGTTTTGGTCTTCCTGTTTTTTTTATAACAGTTTTGGTCCCCCACGCCTCACTGTTCATGTACGGACGTGCACTATTCATGCACGGACATGTACGGACAAGTTACTGTTCATCACTTTTTTTTTTGCCAAAATTGGGGTGGGGGACCAAAACTGTTAAAAAAAAAAACAGAGGGACCAAAACTGTGAATTTTGAAAAACAGGGGACCAAAACTGTATTTTAGCCTTTTATTTAATTAAGTAAAGAATTTCCTATTTCATCCTACTAATTTGGAGTTTAAGTACTGAGCAATCCATTGTAGTTAGTAAATTATAATTAAGATTGCAAAATATTTAATTTAACAAAATAATGGATATATCATTATTACATATCAGAGTGAAGTTATATCTATCTAATATATAAAACATTTATTTTGTTTTTTCTTTTAAATGAAGGGTGAAATGAGGGGAAAAGAAGTGAGAAAATGGATGGTGTATTGACGGTGTAAATATTTTTACTTTGTTAATCAATGACAATCATGTAATCCGTCAAGTCATCCTGTAAATTTTAAATTATTTATATGATTTAACACTTTAAAATATGGGTTTAATGGTGATGCACGGACAGTGTAAAAATATTTTACACTGTCATCTAATGAGAATATATTATTTTGCCATATCATACAAGTATTTTAAATTTTACAGTATGACTTGGCGGGATGCATCGTCGTTATTGGTTGACAGTGTAAAATTAATTTACACTGCCAGTGCAGAGTCCCTTTTCTTTTAAAATATTTTAATTGAAAATATGTGGAATACTTTTTTACACTGACAGTGCAAACCATTAAACTCAAAAGAATTTTAGACTATTACGTTTATAATTTCTTTTGCTTTTATATTTGAAAATGGATGGAGTACTACTGCAGAACAACAGATGGAATGACTTTCACACCATGTGCATGTAGGCTAATATTTGGAGTTTGAATTATTGACGAATGAAATCACCTTCCGCAATAACCACATCTGCAGGTGCATCCATCACTGCATGCCTAAAGTAAATTCATAGTTTAGTATAGACATTTTCTATTTCACGATCCAAAAATGAAAGAAAACCAAACACGCCAACTTTAGAAGTTTCATAATTGTATATACCTCGTCATCTTGAATGTTTTATGTGAAATCGAGACAAGCATAATGGGCTGCGGGTTGTCATCATTTGAAAAATCCCTTGCCAAATCTTCGTCTTTAAGCCAGATTCTCTCATTTCAAAAACACATTTATCTAAGTTCCTCTTCTTCAAACACCTATACACCGGATTTTGAATTTTGAAATTTTTAGAAAATGGAATATGAATAGGAAGAGGAACTTAGATAAATGGGTGTCTGAATAGGAAGAAGAATTTTGATTTCTTTAAGAGGAAAAGTGAAAACCATAGAATTAGTTTTAAGAGTGAAGAGTAAGGTGAGTTATATATATACATAGAGGAGGTATGGTTGAAAGGATAGGTAAGGTAGGGGTGATCGTATCCGAACCAATTCAAAAGTAAAACCGCAAATCGAACCAATTCAAACTGAAAACCGCAAAAACCGCATTTGGTTTGGATGATTTTTGATGATTTTTTTACTGAACCGCACGGTTTGATTCGGTTTGCGGTTTTCATTTCACAAAACCGAACCAAACCGAACCAAACCGCATTTTAAACTTAAGTTACTAATTTCTATTTTTATATTTCCAATTCCACGTGACTCACTTCCAATTTCAATCAGTCATTAGCTTTCAATACTAATATCTAATTTTTATTATCATATTAAATTTGTTTTATTTTTTAATACAGTAATACTACTATTTTAATTTTAAATTAAACTTTCAATTTCAATTTCAATTTATTGACTGCAATCTCAATTTCAATTCCAAATTGTATTTTCTTTGTTAGTGATAAGATTTCCTTCTAAAATGACTGCAGAATCTCTATTAATTTAATTCTAGTAATGTTTGTTTTAATTTTTTATTATTATTATTTTATTTTGTTGAAGATTAACTTTTTATGGATATGTTTTATATGCGGTAACTATTACCCCTGTCAGAAAAACATGGCCATATAACTAGCATTTTTTAATAAACAATTTATTTGTAATAAACAACTTGCTTTGTATGATTGTTCTGTTTAGGAAATTATATGATTAGTTTCTTAGTTTTATAATTCCATAATCAAGAAGTCTATAAACCGCAACCACCGAACCGATTCTAACCGCATTGGTTTGGTTTGGATGAATTTTTAAAAATCAACCGAACCAAACCGAACCGCATACATTTTTATCTCGCGGTTAGAATAATTTTTATGCTCAAAACCGAATCAAACCGCACCGCGAACACCCATGAGGTAAGGTAACAGGAAATGTGTGAGTGTGTGTGTTTTGTGTGAGTCAGCTAGTTGCATATTTAAATGTTTTTTGATTGGTTATAAATGATTTGGAATGAGAAAAGTAAACAAGAGAGAAAGTGTGGTTGTGTGTGGTAATGCAACACGTAAAGAGAAAACACTTGGCTCAAAACCAACTAACCATGTTATCAAAATATCTTTTTTGTTTTATTTTTTGAACGCATCTAATCAAAATATCTTTTTTGTTTTATTGTTTGAACGCATCTAATCAAAATATCTGTACTACTCACTATTATTGGTTTGCAAAGGATTGCTATGAATATGATTTTTTTGGCTTTTCATCCTTTTTTTTTATATAATAAGTAAAACATTCTTAAGAATATATATTTGAGTTAGTAGGTATTTTGCTCTTGATATATAGGTGATTTTTGGTATTTTTTTCAATAATTTTTTTTTCGGATTTCAACCTTGTCACATAAAATTTTATCATTTTAGATTTTATGAGAATCTAACTGATTTTTTTTTAATTTTCATTTTGAATAATTTTAAATTATACATACGTATTTTATTTAACTTTTTTTAAAATTTTTTATATATTAAAACATCAATAAACTAAAATTTCGCACTACATAAATCTAAGACATAATCCAAGAGCCTAACCACTAACCTAACCACCAAATGTTTCTTTTGTTAAATATTTTCCCCAAATATATCTATGACATACTGGTTTCCAATATTTAAAAAATAATATTTCAATTATCTCTCTTTTACTTACACTTTTATTTTACATATTTTATATTTTATAATATTAGTTTATTATTTTAATATTTATTTATATATAATAAATTATTCATTTAAAATTAAATATATTAAAATGAACAAAGAATGTGAATTTTATTTGAAGATTTATCATTAACATGTATCAAGTATTATTAATAATTCAAAAATAATAAGAAAATGTATTAATAAATGTATTAAACATGTGAGTAATAATGTCTAACAAAATTAAAAATCTATACATTTTGTGTATTAAAGTTTAAATTTATAGAACTCTCTCTGATGCCCTAATCGGAACTGATGACTCAACGGCGGCGGGGGCGGCCGAAATTGTCGGTGCCACCTTCACCGGAGGTCCCACCGGTTCTGGAAGAGCATGTCGAAGAGCGGCGAGTGGAAAATGATGATGTAACTGCTGATAAGAATTCTGAAGATGAAGTCAACACTGCGAAACCCCAAATCCTTACGACAAGTGAGAAACCGATAATGGAGGAACGTAAACTGTGGGTGGATGTGATAAGCGATAACCGGAATCCTGCTAAAGGTCTGGCTATGGAATATGTGGCACCAAAATTGGTAAATGGAAGCGTTGAAGTTGAAATCGAACACGAGGATATTGAGTCTGAACTTCGATGTTGGGATAATGCCCTAATTCTCTATGTGGTTGGAGGTGAATTGAGTTTGAATTCACTGAAGATTTTCATTCAGAAGACATGGAATTTTTTGAAATCACCGGAATTGTACTACCATGATGAAGGCTATTTCCTGATCAGATTCAATTCGCATGAAGATAGGGAGATGGTGATGATGAAGGGTCCCTACACAGTTAGAAATCTGCCATTGATACTAAAGGAATGGAGACCAGAGTTTGACTTAAAGAAAGATTTGTTGAGAACCCTGCCAATTTGGGTTAAATTACCACAATTGCCTCTACATCTATGGGGTGTTAAGAGTTTGAGCAAGATTGGTAGTGTGGTTGGAAGACCAATTGTGACAGATGAGTGTACTTCTAGCAAATTGCGTGTCTTATATGCTAGGTTATTGATAGAAGTGGACATCACCCAGCCGTTGGTGAAGGAAATTGCTATTAAAAATCTCCAAGGCAATGTTGTTATGCAAGAGGTAGAGTATGAATGGAGGCCTAAGTATTGTGATAAGTGCCAGAAACTGGGGCATAATTGTGGAGACAAGAGGAAGATACAACAATGGCGTCCTAAGCAAAAACCACCAGAACCAGTCAAGCAAAAAGAGGCTCAACCATCCACATCAAATGAAGAACAAGACAATACTGTTGAGCAAGAGGAACCCTGGACAACTGTGAAAAGTACTGCTAGAGATAAAGGTAAATCTCAACTTGGAACTACTAGTGTAGTGAACTGTAATAATGGATTTGAGGTGTTAGAGGTTTTGAATGATCCTCTAATATCCATAAATCTTGAACCATGTTAGCTTCTTGGAATATTAGGGGCCTTAACAAAGTAGAGAAGATGAGGGAGATAAGGTCTCATCTCCAAGAGCTTAATCCTACTATTATAGTTCTTATTGAAACTAGAGTAAAAGAGAATAAAGCTAAGAGTATTAGAGAAAAAATGAACATGGATGATAACTGGCTGGACAATTATAAAGATCACATTAATGGCAGACTTTGGATTCATTGGGATAAAGCTAAGGTGGATGTGAAGTTTGTGCAGAGTTCTAATCAATATATTCAATGTGGTGTTCATGACAAGTCAGGAGCTTTACTTTACTGGTTAACAGTTGTGTATGCTCATAATCAGTTAGATAAAAGAAGAATTCTATGGAAAGAGATTGAGCACCTATATGGAAATTTACAAGGACCCTGGTGTGTTATTGGAGATTTTAATAATGTGGCTAAACATCAAGATAGGGAGGGTGGAAAAATTGTAACAGAGAGTGAGTTTGAAGACCTCCAAGCTATGATGAGTATTACTGGCCTTAGTGAAATGGATAGCATTGGGGACTATTATACTTGGTCTAATAAACATGAGGTGGGGACCATATATTCCAGAATTGATAAGGCCCTTGGCAATATTGACTGGTTTAATAACTTCTTGGACAATACTTTGAAAATCCTTCCCCCACATGTTTCTGATCATGCTTTGCTCTTTATTGCTAATAAAGATAGTAATAGCAGAAGAAAGAAACACTTTAGATTTAGTAATTGTTTGACTGATCTCCCTGGTTATGATGAAGCTATAAAGAAGAGCTGGGAAAAACCATTCAATGAGACTCCTATGTATACTTTATGGTACAAGCTTAAAAGACTGAAATGTGATCCCAAAGCCTTTAGCAAGCCTCTATCAGATGTGAAGAAAAGACTGGAGATTGCTAGAAGTGATCTTAAAACTGCTCAACATGATTTGACTGATGACAAGATGAATAAACAGATCATTGAGAAGATAAAGAAGCTGACAGAGGATGTGATTTCTCTTAATGATCTTGAAGTGAAGATCCTGGCTCAAAGGGAAAAAATAGATTGGTTAAAGAAGAGTGATGGTAACAATTCTTATTTTTATGCTTCTATAAAGGCTAGACAGCATAGCAATAATTTGAGCACTCTTAGGAGGAGTGATGGATCTCTTATTCAGTCCCCTCAAGATATTAGTCAGGAAGTTCTCAAGTTCTATGGTAGTTTGATGGGTCAGGATAGCAATATCATAATCCATGTTGATATTGATGCCATGAGACAGGGTGCTCAGCTGACTAATGACCAAAGTGAAAACCTTATCAGGGATGTATCTGAGGAGGAAATTACTAAGTCTCTCAAAGGCATAGGTGACATGAAGAGCCCGGGGTATGATGGTTTTAGTGCCAAGTTTTTTAAGGCCAGTTGGAATACTATTAAAGAAGATGTTGTGGCTGCTGTTAATGAATTCTTTGCTACAGGTCAGATATACAAGCCTTTTAACAGCACAGTTGTTTCTTTGATTCCTAAATCTGGTGAGGCAAAAGAGATGAAGGACTATAGGCCTATTGCAGGATGCACTATTTTTTACAAAATTGTGTCCAAGATTATGACTGATAGGCTTGGAATTGTTTTGCAATCAGTGGTTAATAAATGTCAAGCTGCTTTCATACCAGGTCAACAAATCCAAAACCATATTCTGTTAGCTACTGAATTGATCAAAGGGTACACTAGAAAAGGAGGAACTCCTAGAATTATGATGCAAATAGACCTTCAAAAGGCCTATGATATGATTAGTTGGAAAGCTTTGGAGTGCATTATGAGAGAGATAGGTATTCCCGTGAAATTCATTCAGTGGACTATGAATTGTGTAACTTCTGTTTCTTACACTTTCAATATCATGGGGGAATACACTGATTTTATGCAAGCTAGAAGGGGGATTAGGCAAGGTGATCCCATCTCACCATTGCTGTTTGTTATAGTCATGGAGTACATGGATAGACTAATGAAGAAGATGCATTAGGATCCTGATTTCAATTTCCATTCCAAATGTGAGTCTTTAAATATAACCAAACTTACTTTTGCAGATGATGTGCTCCTTTTCTGTAGGGGAAATCAAACTTCTTTGAAGATGATGCTTCAAGCTTTCAAGATGTTTTCTCAATCTACTGGTTTGGTGGTGAATGAGAACAAATGCAAGATTTATTTTGGTGGTATGGAGGGTAAAAATACTGATGGCCTGAGAAGTTTAACAGGGTTTCCTTCAGGTGCTCTTCCTTTCAAATATCTAGGGGTGCCTATTACTAGTAGGAAGCTTGCTATCCATCACTATATGCCTCTGATTGATAGAATTGTTAATAGAATTCACCATTGGTCTTCTAAACTGTTAAGCTATGCAGGAAGGGTTCAATTAGTTAGATCTATTGTTGTTGCTATTGTTCAGTATTGGATGTGCTGTCTGTTAATTCCTAAGTTTGTTATTAGGAAAATCAATGCCATTTGCAGAAGTTTCATTTGGACTGGTAAAGAGATCATTAGCAAGAAGAGCCCTGTGTCCTGGAAGAAGATTTGTAGACCAGTTGTGCAAGGGGGTCTTCAAATATTTGACCTTGAAATGTGGAATGAAGTTCTGCTGTTAAAGTGTCTTTGGAATATTTGCATCAAGAGTGATAATCTTTGGGTCAGATGGATCCATACTTATTACATAAAAAGAAAACCTGTGATGAATTATGAGATTAAAACTAGCTGTTCTTGGATCTTTAAAGCTATCATGCAGCAAAGGAGCTTGGTGCAGAAAGTTCAAGACAGTTGGAATAAGGCTGTTGACAGTACAAGGTTCAAAGCTTCCAAATTCTATCATGAACTTGTTGATGATGGTACCAGAGCCTATTGGAGAAAGCTCATCTGTGGTAATAGTCAGGCCTCGTGCTATCCATTGTATGTGGATGGCTTGTCATAAAAGCCTCCCAACCAAAGATTATTTGAAGAAGATTGACACTGCTATTGATAACGAGTGTGTTCTTTGTCATGGTGAGAATGAGAACATAGATCACCTTTTCTATGATTGTGTCAAGACCAGGCCAATTTGGGAAACAATCTTGAAATGGTTGGATATACAGCATAATCCAAAGCCTTGGAATGATGAGAGTACTTGGATTAGTGATAGGGCAAAAGGGAAAGGATGGAGAGTATCCTTGTTTAAAATTGCTGCTGCTGAAACCATATATTACACTTGGAACTATAGGAATAGTATAGTTTTTGGAATTGATGTTGATAGAGATAAGATAGTTAAGGATATTATAGATACCATAGTTTACAAAGGGTGGGAAAATGTAAAGATAAGGAAACATTTAGTTCACTATATGATGTAATTAGTTTGTAGGTTGGTTGGATCCTTTGGATCACCTTGTGTATTCTTGTGTTTTTTTTAATTAATATATTTCTCTTTTGATTAAAAAAAAAAAAGTTTAAATTTATATGAAATAATGTATTAAAATTTCAAGTTAAAATTATTTACTTATTAAAATTAAAATTTATATGAAATAAACAAAATACATATGAACTACAAAATTTTTTTTTTATAAATTTCAAATAAAATTTCATACAAATTAAAACTATATGAAAATTTATTTTAAATTTACAAATTGAAATTTAAAGTTTAAAATATCAAATAAGAATAGACATATATAGTTTACAAAACACGTCCAAATCTATTTAAATACTACTAAAATCTGTTTGAACTTAAAAAGTAATTATTATTTGTGATTTTTGATTTAAACATGATTTTTCGAGACCATCCAAACATTTTTACAAGTTTATATATATATATATATATATATATATATATATATATATATATAAACATATTATGTTCATTTTGATATATTAATCTAATTCTTTATTTTTTTGAATAACATATATTCATATTTAAACATATTTAATACACAAATTAAAATTATCTTCAAATAACATTTAAAATAAAATTCAAACATTTAAATAATATTACATTTAATTAATTTACTAAATTTACATTTAAGTAATATTTAAATATGTTCGGATAATGTAATTAATAATATTTAAATATATTTGGATGATATTAAAAAAGAATTTTTAAATTACAATTAATTGACATTTTTTTAGTTCAAAAACATTTTAATAGTATTTAAATATGTTTGGATGTATTAAGTTGTTCCGTTTAGTAGAATTATTTAGACGGCTGGAAATTTAATTACATTGTGACATACATTTTCTATGTAATCTTAATTCGCTATACTGTTTTAGTTAATTACTTATTTTATATTATAATATTGTTTATGGGCAAAATTAATAAATGTTTTGGTGTAAGATATTAAACAAGTTAAAAAAAAAGTAAATATTAATGTATATAATGTATACGCAAATGAGTTTAAGGATGCAGTTACTTCCCGATTTGATAAAATAGTAAATAAAATACCATCAATATTTACCAAGCAGGATGTCACTCACAACCATACACAAAACCACTTTGAATAACATAATAATGAAAAAACTCATTTGATAACCAGCAGAAAATTACAAAACATTTGACATTGAAAATCTTAACAACATTATTAGTTAAAAAAGTGGTCCAAACATCACGAATCGAACAGAAAGATATGCAATATAAAGTAAATAACAGAACAATTCGTTCCCCTCGTGTTACATATCAGAGCAACTCCATTATAGACTCTAACGATAGGAAACTAAAGAGGCACAACATCGTCCTTAACCTCAAGCTCATACTCCAGTACCTGATTATCTGTACTCCATAAGAGGACAGAGGAAACAACACAAAAAAGGGTGAGAATACATTCAACTAATAAACTGTGCATAAACAATCAGGATAGATTCACCTACTACAAAAATCATCCACATATCAGAAATGCACATCAACATCATGTAATAAAATCCTATAATCGACATCCCCATAGTCAACTCAGACCCATTCATAACAGCATACACATACATATATATGAAATGTGACTCACGACACAACATGATACTTATGCATGTGGTACCATTATGGACAACACAAGTTCATCTCGTTCTTGAATCCCCACCATAGGACCAGAGCACACCAATTCGCTACTATCACCATAAGTAACGCATCACCGATTCCCATCTGGAACCAGCTACTCGCTCCTGAATCCACACCATCGGACTAGAGCACACCAAAACTAGATCAAAGCTCGTACACCATGATGCATGACTTTCAACAACATGCATTATCACCAAAATTATCACCATAAACAATCACCAAACAACAGCACCACATCAAATGCATATTCAGACGACATTCAATCATGTTAAATCATTTAGCATCAGTTCATCATTACGTAAACAAAATAATTCACAAAATCATCCATACATTCCATACAGTGAACATACAACTACACGTCAATTATCGTACCAAACACCACCATGAGGTAGCTTTGTGCGTTAACTCTCCTATGCTTTAAATGACACCTCATTTGAACCTACGAAACTAAAGTTATGGACAAAATCGTCAGACAATGCAACATGGTCCAAAACAGGATTTTTCAAAAATTGGCCTAGAACAATCGAGTGTCATGGGAATACAATTGAGTGTCATCAAAATAATTTATATTTTGTTTCCCTCAAAATCGCGTTTAGAATCAATGCAATCAATTAATTGGGAATGACAGTTGATTATCATGTTTTCTTTTTCAAAAATTGAACGCGTGCAATCGATTGTCATGGGGTGACAATCGATTGTCACTAGTATTTTTTCCCATAAAAACTCAGTTTTCTCTGAATCTCTCATATTCTTCCTCACATACCTCTCATATCTCAAACCAATCTACATTAGAACAATCAAAACACAACAAAATCACATTCTAACTTGACTAACACATCAAGTATCCCTAGAATAAAACTGATTCATCATTTTTATCATGAATTTATCAATTAAAATCATGCCCTAAAACTCCAAACTTCAACACAATTCATCATACAAGTAATTGATTTATGAACATACAGCAATACAGCAACACAAACAATATATCACATCAATTCATGGCAGAACATAATCATAAACATTCATTTATCATACTCATCATCAAGAAATAGAGAAAAACAAAACCTATAGGAGGTTAAGGGAAACCTTTATACCCTTTTATGATATAAGCACCCTTAGATGAAGAATCCCCCTACCTTGGATTTTTCAGCAAAAACACCTTCAAGCCTTAACAATGGAGGTTCTCCTATGCCTTTTCTCCTAGTCTCTTCTTCAAAATCCTGTTTTTTCTCATATGCTAGTCTCAAACTTCTCTACTAACTCCTTTTTAGTAGTAACCTAATTCTCCTTAAAAATCTAATTCCCACGATATCCTCACTTATTCCTCTATTCACCAAAATACCCCTTTTGACTATAATTTCATTTTAATAATAACACTAATAATATTCTCCCTTATTCTCTAATACTTTTGATTCTATTATTTTAATTAAATAACTAGAACTATATCTACCAACCCCAAAACATCATAAACGAATATTACCCGCCTAAACACCACTCAAATGCTCATAGAGGTTGGTTTAAACAATTAAATACACGCAAATTTGTTTAAATAAATAAATTAGAAAAATGGGGTGTTACACTGGACATACAATGTTGAGAGCGAAACTTTAATCCCTCTATAAAAGATCATCATCTTTAGAGTCACTAACCCTATTTCATCAACTCTAATTGATCACCCTAAAAATAATCCAAGTATTAGAACACTTTTACCATCATCCAACATTCGATCATTCAGATGAAGTGGCAGAATATCTCAAGGAAAGGAAGAAGTGGAAAAATCAACCGAAGATAGGACATTCATTCACGGGAGGATAGAAGGAATATGGAAGTGTTTAGAGGCAAGTAAAAGAGAATCAAATAATCCAACATCTTAGCAATCTGTTTTTTCCGAAAATACTAGACAAATATATGGAAAAATATATTTGTTATCTATTTAACAAGCATGGAGATATAATTGAAGTGGTGATCCCACCAAAGAGGAACAAATTTGGAAAAAGATTTAGGTTTGTTAGGTTTAATGAAGTTGAAGATGAGAGGATGTTAGCTATAAGAATAGACAACATCTTCATTGATAGTAAGAAGATTCATGCAAATGTCCCAAAATATCAAAGAGAAAAGGTAGTGTTACACGTAGAAGACAAGGTAAATAGGAGGCCAATGTAGGATATTGAATACTTTAATATAAGTAGTAAACATCAATATCAAGTAAAGGAAGGGAAGTGTAACACCTCAAAATTTTCCCTTTTGTTCTAACCTAACTGTCTTATGCTTCCTTTCTTTTGCATTGTCATTTTTGCATTTGCATTTTTCTTTTGGGCATGGGATCAAGGTATTCTCTAGCAGCTCACAGCGTCATCAGTTCCAGTATGATTTTTAATGGTGTTCAAGGCCAAGCAGATAGCTTTCCAAGTCTTTTTGAGCATTTATTTTGCTCATTAAATGACTTGATGATCAGAAGCTCCGGCAGTCAATTTTTGATCAGTTGTTCAGCACCAGACAGTTGTTATCAGCAGTTTAATCGGAGTACGGAAAAATAGTTCACAACATATTTCAAGTGTTTTCCAGTGGTAATATCAAATGGCAAGTTTCAGAGGTTTATCATGGTTCAGAACAGGTGGAACCGGACGAATATCCAAGTTTCCCTCCTTTTGCCGCCAAATTTTGAATTTTTGAATGGAGTAATCGATTATACAAAGTGAGTAACCGATTACTCTGGGCGAAATTGCAAAATGTGGTATTTTTTCAGCGTTGCAGAATTTTTGAGCATTTGTGATCATGTGCTTAGCTTGTGCATGTGTGGGAAGGATCTAGAACTGATCTATTTTCATCATTTTCCATCCAAAAATTCAAATTCTTTCCACTCCAATTCCACTTTTTCTTTCCTAATTCACATTTCATCCCAATTTCCACTCACATAACCTCACTCCCAACCCAAACTTAACTCCTACCCTAGGGGTTATTTAAACCAATTCATTCCAAACCTCAAAGACCTAGATCATTTTTCCACCCTCAATTTTCAGAATTCTCTCAATTCTCTCTCACTTTTTTACTCTCAATCTCCATTTTCAACCACACTCAAAGCTCCTTCATAGAGAATAACAAGTTCTTCATTGGAACTTGCTAATTCTTGAGCTAAAACCTCTCATCCTCACTACATTTCAGCTTTTCAATTTGGATTTTCGTTTGGATCCGGTGCTGAATTTTCAGAAGTGATTATTGAAAGTGATTTTGGAGTTTTGTTGCTTATTTGCTTGGATCTTCAACTTTTGAGTGCAAGAAGCTTGTGGATCTTGGATTTCTCTACTTTAATTCATCCATTTCTGTTTACAACACTTACCAAAGCAAATCTCAGCTTTGTAGGTTGGTTAATTTCAGATCCATACTCATTTTAGCTTAATTGAAACCTATACAATGTAGATCCATGAATTTTGATGTGTTTTGATTCATTTGGTTGATCTTGATTGTGGATGTTGATGATTGTTGGATCTCATTGATGTTTGATTGCTGTGATTGAACTTAATTTTCGTGCATTATTGTTTATATGATCATTTGGATGTTTGGATAAGTGGTTTGTTGCTGAAAAGTGCTTTTCAAAGTTGATTTTCTGCCTCTGTTTCAGTGGTAATCGATTACTCTAACAGGGTAACCGATTACTCTGCCTTATTTTCACGTTTTTAGCCAATTTTCAACTGAGTAATCAATTACCCTAGGTGAGTAATCGATTACCACTGAAGCAGATTGTGTTTTTCTTGCATTTTCTTGCTTGTTTGAGATCTCTTGCATGTTTAAACTTCATGGATTGATACGTTGTTGATTTGTGGATTATTCTTATGCTGTTTCACCTCACACCATTGCATGAACACGATTCTTCGACACGCGATTCTTGGTTTCTCATTGTTGAATGTTTACGTTTGCGTTGTTGATTAATTGATGCGATAAACACGATGCACACGCACACTTGAATCATGTTACTTCCTGATTGATGCTCAAGTTGCTGGATCTTTAATGCATGATCGTTTGTTTGCACCTACGTTTGTTTATGCATGTTGCTTTGATCGATGATTAGGAAGTGCAACCTTGTTGAATGTACATGTGTGTGGATCGTTTGCATGTCTTTAGTTTGTCCATGTCTAGTTGTTTGATGCTTAATCAGATGCATGCTTGTCATGATTAGACACTATTGAGACCTTGTTATGAGCATTTGTTTGGATACGATGCATGTTGCCTTGTCTTTCCACGGCTGTCCATGTGTATGTGTGCTGTTTGACCTTTTTACACCCTTTCTTGTGCTGAATTGGGTGCTGTTGTAAGCTGCCTTGCTAGTGTGCTACTTTTTACTGCTGTTTTGGTGCAGGGACGTTATGGTAACTGCTGTTTTATTTATTCGCTTCTTTTCCTCCTTCGTCTCTTTCACTCTTTCTCTTCCCTTGAGTCTCAAGACTTGTCCAAGTCTTGGATTCACTCCCTTAGAGCTACCTAGTCCAACTTAATTTTCGATTAAGCTTGGAGTAGGATTAGTATTAGGCTTCCCTTTGCATGCTAACTTAGGTAGAAGTTCCCCTTTCAACCTCAATTATAGGGCCACCTTTGCATGACAACATTAGGATAGAATTCCCCTTAGTGTTTTCTTTTCCTTTGAGTCTCCTCTTCTCATCTCATAACACTTCTAAAACACTTAATAAATATAACGAATATTGCGCTCGAGCCTTAAGTGTAGGAAAGGAAGAACGAGGGGTCTCCCTTCCTCTTCTAGAGTGTTTAGCATATGTCCCATTTGGGGGCGACCATGCGACTCACTCGTTCCCGCATGGTAGACTTTGGTGCAATGTAAGTTACGAACTAACTTCAATCCACTTCTGTCTAAAAAACAAAAACAAACTCAAACCTTTTTCATCCTTCGGGATCGTTAAGTTCAACTCATTTTCAGAAAAGGGCACGTTACTTCCGTCTCGTCGCAAATAGGCATCGACTCTAACTGCCGGACGCGAATCTAACGTCGCTCATAAAAAACACCAACCGACCCCGTAGGTCGAACTACGACTGCTCTGATTTCCTCTCTCTAGTACGATTGAGGGTACGTAGGCACAAGACGGCGATGTCTTAGCGAGCAACCTTCCCCCTTAGTTCGTGTCCGAACTACGTTGACTCTGATTTTCCTGTTCCCGAGGGAATACGTAGGCCCAGGACTCCGAGGATGTCCTATCGAGTCATTTCTTTTTCTTTTCTTCATCATTTCTTTGTTCTTTTCCGTTCCCGTTTCTTCTCCTTTCCAGTAGCAGTGGAGCTCCAGACGACGACACCCTTTGATCGAGACAACAAGCGTGGATCCCATCGGGTACGATGGACGTGTGGGGTGCTAACACCTTCCCTTCGCGTAACCGACTCCCTTACCCGTTTCTCTTGGTCGTGAGACCATGCTCTTTACCTTCCCTCAGGTTTACGCAGTGTTTCCTTTCCCTCTCTTGGGATAAATACACATTGCTGGCGACTCTGTTTTCCGCGCCACTTTCGCGTTTGTACCATGGATGCAAATCCTCGGGAGTGACAGCTGGCGACTCTGCTGGGGAGTGGTTGACCTCTTGCTGGTCCATCCCCTTTTGCGAGTCAATCCTAGCGCTTGTTTGTTTGTTTTCATGGGGTGTTTATCTGTTGTGCTTTATTTTGTTGTATATTACTGTATATTATTGTATTACTGTATTTTACCGCATTTATTGCATTGCATTTCATTATTATGCTGTACTGTTCTGCTGCTGGATTTTCTGTTTGTAGGGTGGGTTGGATTCATGAGAGAAAAGCCCAATACCCAGGCTTGAGCATACACCTATGATTAGCGTGGAAATTAGTGTGACTTGTTTGGCATTTGGCCAGACGTAGTATACATGAAAACTCCACATCCAGACGAGGTTTTCTTTGGTAATATTCTATCTTGCGCATTTGGGGCTGACGATGGAATGTAACCTGGAAAACTGTCGACTCTGGCGACCGTCTCCCGAGGACTCAGCAACGCCTCTCCTCCCGACATATGATAATGGCAGACCAGAAATGGAAAACCCATTATACTTGTTGATCCGAGGACCCAATGCTGGGAACTTACTATAAGATGACCTTTTTTTGGGGGAATCAGTGGACGACCTCTTTGTTTGGCGATAGTATTGTCCCCCAAGGGATGAATGTACTATTGCTTCTCAAATCGAGAATCTAAGACTGAGGATCCCGTTTTCTAGAACCCACATGTAAGAGGGGATGGGTGTTTGCAGGTCTGCAGGTAACCGAAACCTTCAACCTACCCGATTTTCTGGATTTCTCATCAGTGTACCGTTATCATCCTGATATTCTGGCAGTTTGAGTGGGCCGTTATTCTGGATTTCTGGGTTTCTGATATCTGGGGTCTTATTCAGTCAGCAGAACAACAACAATTTTGAGCATCATAGATACCTTGATCCCATGTTTGCATTTGCATCATCATTTTGCATTCTAACATGTTTGTTCATTTGTAGGGTTGCATCCTAACTTTGATTCCGGTTATCCGAAGACTGTCCATGATGACTACTAGCACTGAAGAGAGAAAGAATATCATCCCGTACAAGTTTTCGGAGCTGCATTTAGATGCAGTGCACAAGATCTCGGCTATGGCAAAACCTGGGGTATTGGCAGACTTTAGAAGAGAATATGGGAAGATCCTGAGTTTCGCCCGAGATGTTACTAACTATGAGTTCAGGGCTCTGCACACTCTGATACAGTTCTATGACACTCACCTGCGGTGTTTTCTGTTTGCAGATTATCTTTTAGCTCCGACATTGGAAGAGTATGCCCTCATTTTGGATGTTTCCGTCAAAGAAGAAGTTCCCTTCTATCCTTCTAAAGAGTTTCCCGATCTGGAAAAGGTTGCTGCCACGTTACCGTTGGATCAGTCCTTACTGAGGAAATATGTTGCGAGTAAAGGAGGTTATAAAGACTTTCACACGAAGTTTTTGATCGAGCAGACTGCTATTTGTGCTAAGGCTAAGTGTTGGTCGGTGTTCAATGCAATTCTGGCTATGTGTGTTTATGGAACAACGTTGTTCCCTAATGTGAAGGATTTTGTAGACGTGCACGCTGTCCGTATATTCACCACGAAGAATCCGATACCCACCTTGCTTGGGGATCTGTACTATTCAATGCACTATAAGAATGAGAAGAGGAGAGGAGGACCTCTTTACTTTTGTGCTCCAGTTCTCTACCAGTGGTTTGCCGATCGCCTTCCCAAATCTGGGGCATTCGTAGACACCAAAGAAACATTGGATTGGTCGAGGAGACTGATGGGATTAAGGGCTGACAACCTGAGTTGGATCAATCGTGATTTGTTAGGCCAAGAGATCCTGATCAGCTGTGGAGGTTACCCAAACGTACCTTTATTAGGAAGAAAAGGGGGAATTAATTACAACCCTATTCTTGCTATTAGGCAATTTGGGTATGCTTTGAAGAAACCGCCAAAGGACCAAGATGTTCGAGAGTCTCTATATGTGAGTGGGGAAGCCAATCTGGAAGTGCTAAAAGAAGCTGCAAATACTTGGGGAGATCGCCACAAGAAAGGAAAAACTTCTTTTGGAAAGTGTAAAAACAAAGCCTTCCCTGCATACGAGGCTGGATTCAGAGGAGAGTAAAGAATGTACTTCTGCCGTTCTACAGAGAACCTCCATCTTACCCCCTGCTGATTGAATCTCTGACCACAATTGAGATGGAGAAATATAATAAACTGTGGGCTGAAAGGGAGAAGCTTCGAGAGGAGAACGGTGAACTGCAAAGAGAAATCTACCAGTTGAAGCATGAGCGAGGTGAAGCGGTTCACGTTGCCAAGTTGAAAACAGAGTTGCTCGCCAAGAAAGAAAAGGAGTTGGCCGATGAAATTGCATCCAGAAAGAAGGTGGGACAAGCTTTAAAAAGTGTTAGCAGAGTTTTGAAGACTAAGAAGGAAGACTTGGCCAAAGCTTCGCTAAAAATTCACAGGTTCAATGCTAATCGAAACACTGCAATCGCAGCCAACAAGCAGAAAGAGGATAAGTATTTGGAGCAGATTGAGAATCTGAAGTTGAAGCTCAGGAAGAAAGACGAGGAGATCTTATCAGGGATGTTCCAAAGACACATAGTTGAGAAGCGACTGAATGAGGCCATAGCAACCATAGAAGAGCTGAAGATACGAGCTGAAGTGAAGAAGCCTAGGGGTGAAGGCTCTAGCTTAGGCAAGGGATAATACTTTGTAGTTTGCTCTTTCTTTATTGTATTCTGGGTCACCACCAGAATTGTTGGCTGGGATCTTTGCTTCTTTTGTTTTCAGACTTATTATTGTTATCTTAGGTTGTAACCTCTGACGGTGATTTTTCCTCTGGTTTATATATGAGCAGCAGTTTCATCCTATCTCGTCTTTAAACTGGAATCAAGGGGTGGATCGCCCTGCAAATATTCAAACATGTTCATTTGCATATGCATAGTCATAATCATTTTTGCATCGCAGGTGCTCGTTCCGGTTTCTCCTAACCTTTATTTGGTTGCAGGTAGGATAGCTGACCAGCTGTTTCACCGGTATTCAACTAGATCAAATCAGAAAAGAGTAATGGTGTAACACCCTTCTACCCCACATACAATTTCTAGTAAAACATTTCATATTATCAGAGTAAAAACAACATAAAGGGTGTCACACATATCCAAAGACATCATGTAAATATCATTGTCCTGTCCCGTAACACGGGTTACTCATTCATCAATATCAAAATTAACAACTTCGCAGCGGAAATAAACTTTTATTTTCAATTCCACAAAATACTTCATAATAAATATGTCCAAATCGAACACCATCATCAACATTATAAAAATTCAGTCATAAACTAAAAGAAACGAGGTTCACAACAATTTTCCCAACCCGATGTTACATGACACAGAGCAGGACACCTCTAACTAGACAGTAATAACGAAACACTCCAAAGTTACTTCCTTCATCACCTCGTAGCTATTCTTGGTTATCTGCAAGTTACCCACATAAGAGGCAACATTTCCAAGAAGGCAGGGTGAGAAAACATAATTCATTATAGTAATACAAGGACATGGAAGATAAATAATTAAGAAACAACAACATTAGAATCATCATCAACAATTATTCACAACACAATCTCAACTACTTCATGAAAATGCGATGTCAATATAATGGTATGCAAAGGATGCATGTGGTACCGATTTTTTTCTCCATGTGATGGACACTGGCCATCAACCCTCCACAAGGGAGCACATCATAACAACATATCACTTCAATCCGCACTATGGGATTGAAGCTACCAATAGGCCGAAGCCCCAACATAAAAATGCCATGAAATGCAATGATGCTAAACTCCTCATTTCATCCAATTATCAACATGCACATCATTCATTTCATTCTCAACAATATTAATCATAAAATCATGTTTTTATCATCCACATATCAACAACAATTGTACAACAACGATTCAACACGAGAAACATCAAAACCTCATGAAATATACGACAAAACGACAAGTCAGTAGCAAAACGACAAGACCATAACAATCAGCAAGAGAAAATGTCAAAACAGCAAAAACGGAAAATACTCAGTGGCCTGACACGGCCGCCCGTGTCCCGTGACACGGCCCGTGTCAGGAGGCCTGCACTAAAACCCCAAAATAGAAAAGTTTTCACCGGAAACAGAGGTCTGACACGGCCGCCCGTGTCCTGTGACACGACCCGTGTCAGAAGCTCTGTAACAAAAAAAAATTATTTTTCCCAACCAGTAGGCTGACAAGGGTGCCCGTGTTGTGTGACACGGCCCGTGTCAGGATGCGACAAAACCCAACTTTTCCCGAAAAGTGCTTTTCTGCGTTTTTAACTTCGATTACCCCAAAATCAGTGTTCTACACAAAATTTGATCAAAAATACTCACAAAACACGCATATAGCAATACACCTCAATCAAATTCATCATATTTTCATCAAATTACTCATTTTACATCAACAATCATCAAAATCAACACAATTCATACAATCCTTAATCTAATAATCTCCAATTCCTATAAAACTATAAGAAATTATGAACTCTCCCCATACCTTAGAGTAATCTGAAGCTTTTTCCTTTTTTCTTCAAGATTCCTCTAGTAATCCTCAAGCCCTAGCTTTCCTTCTTCTTTCTTCTTCAGTGTTCTTCACAAAAGATACGACAAAATGAGAATATGATCTTTCTCCTCCTTTGGTTAACAAATCCCAACTTATGAACTTCCCATCCTATCCTTACTTACTTTCCAATAAGACCACCTTGCCTTTTCTCATTTTATTTTTAATAATAATAATAATATAAATAACACATGCTCATTTACTTTATTAAAATTATTCAAAAACACTCTTTTACTCCAAAATTCTCCAAAATTATCAAAAACCTCTTAATTCCTTCTAAATTAATTAAATAAATAATTAAATAATTGATTTAGATTTTCGGGTCGTTACAACTCTCCCCTACTTTAAGAATTTTCGTCCTCGAAAATTACCTGAGGTAAACAGAGTCGGATACGACTCCTTCATCTGATCTTCACGCTCCCAAGTCCAACTATCACCAGCTGGTCCGTCCCACAATACTTTCACTAAAGCAATCTCTTTACTTCGCAGTTGCTTCAATTCTCGACCATCAATCCTCACAGGCAAAGCTTCTATTGTCAGGTTATCCCTCAGCTGAACGTCATCCATTGGAATCACATGTGACGAATCCGGAATATACTTCCTCAACCGCGACACATGAAACACATCATGCAAATTCGCAAGTGACGGTGGTAAAGCCACCCGATAGGAAACCTCTCCTATCCTCTGCATAATCTGATACGGACCAACAAAGCGCGGAGTGAGCTTTCTAGACTTCAAAGCTCGTCCCACACCAGTCATCGGAGTAACTCTTAAGAACACGTGGTCTCCTTCCTAGAATTCAAGTGTTTTTCTTCTCTTATCATGGTAACTCTTCTGACGACTCTGCGACATCTTCATCTTATCCCGAATCATTTTAATTTTCTCCATTGTCTCTTGCACAATCTCAGGTCCAAGTACAGAACTCTCTCCCGACTCATACCAACACAATGGAGTTCAACAACGTCTACCATACAACGCCTCATATGGAGCCATCCCAATACTAGCATGAAAACTGTTGTTGTATGTGAACTCGATCAACGACAAGTGAATATCCCAAGATCCTCCTTGATCCAGCACACAAGCTCTCAACAAATCTTCTAAAGATTGGATTATTCTTTCCGTCTGACCATCTGTCTGCGGGTGATAAGCAGAGCTCATCCTCAACTTAGTACCCAGAGCATCCTGTAGACTCTCCCAAAACCTTGACGTAAACCGCGGATCTCTGTCCGATACAATACTCGAAGGTGTTCCATGCAACCTCACAATTTCATCAATATAAATCTCAGCTAACTTCTGCATAGAGTAATTAATTCTCATCGGCAAGAAATGCGCCGACTTAGTTAACCTATCCACAATTACCCATATCGAGTCATTACCTCTTGCAGTCTTCGGCAACCAAGTCACAAAATCCATGGAAATGCTATCCCATTTCCATTCAGGAACATTCAACGGCTGCATCATACCTGAAGGCTTCTGATGTTCTATCTTGGACTTCTGGCAAGTCAAACATGCATACACAAATTCAGCAACGTCTCTCTTCATACCTGGCCACCAAAACAATCTACGCAGGTCTTGATACATCTTCATAGCACCAGGATGAATACTCAATCGACTTCTATGCCCTTCCTCCAAAATACTCTTTTTGATTCCAGAAATATCCGGAATACATACTCTATCTCGAAATCTCAAAACTCCATCTTCATCAATTCGGAACTCACCTCCATTACCTTGATTAATCTTCATTAACTGGTCAACTAATTTCAAATCAGATTTCTGACCTTCCCGAATTTCCTCCAAAATTCCACTAGTCAGCTTTAGCATGCCCAATTTCACACTATCAGCGGTCGTCTCACACAACAAACTCATGTCTCTGAATTGCTCAATCATTTCAAGTTCTCTCACCATAAGCATCGAAATATGCAACGACTTCCTACTCAAAGCGTCAGCCACTACATTTGCTTTACCGGGATGATAATTCAAATCGAACTCAAAATCCTTTAACAATTCCAGCGACCTTCTCTGCCTCATGTTTAACTATTTCTGATCGAACAAGTATTTCAAACTTTTATGATCACTGAATACCTCAAATTTCGAACCAAAAAGATAATGCCTCCAAATCTTCTGCACAAATACTACAGCAGCCAACTCTAAGTCGTGTGTAGGGTAATTCCTCTCATGGACTCTTAACTGCCTAGAAGCATAAGCGACCACTTTACCATTTTGCATCAAAACTCCACCAAGGCCCATCTTTGAAGCATCACAATAAACTACAAAGGACTCATTAGGGTCTGGCAAAACCAACACCGGAGCAGTTGTCAACTTTTTCTTTAGTTCCACAAAACTTTCTTCACAAGCGACATCCCATACATACGCTTGCCCCTTTCGAGTCAATTGCGTCAAAGGCAAAGCCAACTTAGAAAAACCTTCAATGAATTTACGATAATAACTAGCCAATCCAAGAAAACTACGAATCTCCGTAGCAGACTTCAGAGTCTCCCACTGCAACACCGCATCAATCTTTGAGGGATCCACAGAAATTCCACCACTTGAAATCACATGGCCTAGGAAACTCACTTCCTTCAACCAGAACTCACACTTTGACAACTTAGCATACAACTTCTTTTCCCTCAACACTTGTAACACAATCTTCAAATGTTCCGCATGTTCTTCTTCTGATTTAGAATATACCAAGATGTCATCTATGAAAACCACCACAAACTTATCAAGATATTCATGAAAGATCATGTTCATTGACTCCATGAACACACCAGGCGCATTAGAAACTCCAAATGGCATCACCGTATATTCATAATGACCATACCTTGTTCTGAAGGCTGTTTTTGGAATATCATCAGCTTTAACTCTAATCTGATGATAACCAGACCTCAGATCAATCTTACTAAACACACTAGCACCTACGAGTTGATCCATTAAATCGTCGATTCTCGGAAGTGGATACTTATTCTTGATGGTCATCTTATTCAACTGCCGATAATCGACAGACAATCTCATACTACCATCTTTCTTCTTAACGAGCAACACCGGGGCACCCCACGGAGAAACACTAGGTCGAATGAACTTCTTTTCTAACAATTCTTCTAGTTGTTTCTTCAGCTCACTCAATTCCGAAGCAGACATCCTATAAGGAGCCATCGACACTGGACTCGTACCTGGTATTAAGTCCACAGTAAACTCAACTTCACGTTCCGGAGGTAAATCACTTATATCCTCAGGAAACACATCTTGAAACTCACAAACCACATGCAACTCATCACTGACGGTTTCTCCATCAACTGGCAATGATGCAAACACTACGAACATCGACGCTTCATCTAATAAAAGTTCATCCACTTGCTTAGCAGATAAGAACATCAGTTCACCATCCTCACCTTACTCTGGAAACCTCACAGTCTTGCTATAACAATTAATATGAACGTAGTTGAACCCCAACCAGTTCATACCAAGGATAACATCGATTTGTGCAAAGGTAAGCACACCAAATCCATCACAAAATTCTTCTCAAAGATTGTCAATGGACACTTCAAACAAACAAGCATGGTAGTCACCGAACCACTAGCCGGAGTCTCTATTATCATACTACCATTCATGTTAGACAAATTCAAACCCAATCTAGTAGCACACTTAAGAGAGATAAATGAATGCGTAGCTCCAGTATCAATAATAGCAATCAACTCAACATTGTTAATAAAACAAGTACCTCGAATCAAGTTGTCCTTCTTGGGAACTTCTGAGCCAGCCAAAGCAAACACTCTTCTAGTAGTCTGGGCAGCAGTAGCAGTCTTCTTTGGTTTCTGGCATTTAGTACTGATATGCCCCTATTCACCACAGTTGAAACAGGTCGGACCCTCATTCGGACAGTCACCAATTCTATGCCCAGTCTTACCACAACGGTAACATCTCAGAACTTTGTTAGTACATCCATCAGCTTTGTGACCTGACTCTCCACACTTATAGCACTTAGTAGGTGCATTAACGACTCCCCTACTTGACTTCTTCTCATCTGATACCCTCTGTTTCCCTTTATCACCTAGGGTCGCATAAGGTTTTCCTCTAAACTGACCCTTATCTTTCTTTTCACTTAGCTGTTTGTAGTGAGCAGATTGAGCTCGACTATCTTCATCATAGATTCTACTCTTATCCACCAGTTCCGCATACATGCGAATCTGTTGGCATCCAATTCCCTGCTTAATCTCTGGTCTCAGCCCATTCTCAAACTTGAGACACTTAGAAAGTTCAGCATCTGCACGGTTGTAATGAGGACAAAACTTCACAAGCCTCTCAAATTTGGCAGCATACTCCGCCACAGTCATATTTCCTTGCTTCAATTCAATGAATTCCACTTCCATCTTACCACGAGCATCTTCAGGAAAATACTTGCCCAAAAATTCTTCCTTGAACACATTCCAAGTCACCACAGTGCCAACATCTTCCAGCCTCTGACGGGTGTTATCCCACCAGTCCTCGGCCTCTTCTTCCCGCATATGCGTTCTGAACTGCACTTCCTGCGCATCAGAGCACCCCATCACTCTAAAAATCTTCTCAATCGCCTTGAGCCACTTTTGTGCGCTCGCCGGGTCATGAGTTCCTTCAAACTTCAGTGGGTTGTTCCTCTGAAACTTCTCCAACGCACGAAACTCATCAGGAGCATGGTTCCGAGCAAGAGCTGCAATAGCATCAACAAGAGTGCGCGTGTTGTTTCCAGCCATTCTGTACAACACTCACCACGTCAGAAAGAAACAAATAATCGTTAACAAGTAACGACTGACAACAGACTGACCACACAAAACTTGGCCGGACAGACCGACCTGCTCTGATACCACTAATGTAACACCCTTCTACCCCACATACAATTTCTAGTAAAACAATTCATATTATCAGAGTAAAAACAGCATAAAGGGTGTCACACATATCTAAAGACATCATGTAAATATCATTGTCCTGTCCCGTAACACGGGTTACTCATTTATCAATATCAAAATTAACAACTTCGCAACGGAAATCAACTTTTATTTTCAATTCCACAAAATACTTCATAATAAATATGTCCAAATCGAACACCATCATCAACATTATAAAAATTCAGTCATAAACTAAAAGAAACGAGGTTCACAACAATTTTCCCAACCCGATGTTACATGACACAGAGCAGGACACCTCTAACTAAACAGTAATAACGAAACACTCCAAAGCTACTTCCTTCATCACCTCGTAGCTATTCTTGGTTATCTGCAAGTTACCCACATAAGAGGCAACATTTCTAAGCAGGCAGGGTGAGAAAACATAATTCATTATAGTAATACAAGGACATGGAAGATAAATAATTAAGAAACAACAACATCAGAATCATCATCAACAATTATTCACAACACAATCTCAACTACTTCATGAAAATGCGATGTCAACATAATGGTATGCAAAGGATGCATGTGGTACCGATTTTTTTCTCCATGTGATGGACACTGGCCATCAACCCTCCACAAGGGAGCACATCATAACAACATATCACTTCAATCTGCACTATGGGATTGAAGCTACCAATAGGCCGAAGCCCCAACATAAAAATGCCATGAAATGCAATGATGCTAAACTCCTCATTTCATCCAATTATCAACATGCGCATCATTCATTTCATTCTCAACAATATTCATCATAAAATCATATTTTTATCATCCACATATCAACAGCAATTGTACAACAACGATTCAACACGAGAAACATCAAAACCTCATGAAATAGACGACAAAATGATAAGACAGCAGCAAAACGACAAGACCATAACAATCAGCAAGAGAAAACGTCAAAACAGCAAAAACAGAAAATACTCAGTGGCCTGACACGGCCGCCCGTGTCCCGTGACACGGCCCGTGTCAGGAGGCCTGCACTAAAACCCCAAAACAGAAAAGTTTTCACCGGAAACAGAGGCCTGACACGGCCGCCCGTGTCCTGTGACACGGCCCATGTCAGAAGCTCTGTAACAAAAAAAAAAATATTTTTCCCAACCAGTAGGCTGACACGGGTGCCCGTGTTGTGTGACACGGCCCGTGTCAGGATGCGACAAAACCCAATTTTTCCCGAAAAGTGCTTTTCTGCGTTTTTAACTTCGATTACCCCAAAATCAGTGTTTTACACGAAATTTGATCAAAAATACTCACAAAACACGCATATAGCAATACACCTCAATCAAATTCATCATACTTTCATCAAATTACTCATTTTACATCAACAATCATCAAAATCAACACAATTCATACAATCCTTAATCTAATCATCTCCAATTCCTATAAAACTATATGAAATTATGAACTCTCCCCATACCTTAGAGTAATCTGAAGCTTTTTCCTTCTTTCTTCAAGATTCGTCTAGTAATCCTCAAGCCCTAGCTCTCCTTCTTCTTTCTTCTTGAGTGTTCTTCACAAAAGATACGATAAAATGAGAATATGATCGTTCCCCTCCTTTGGTTAACAAATCCCAACTTATGAACTTCCCATCCTATCCTTACTTACTTTCCAATAAGACCACCTTGCCCTTTCTCATTTTATTTTTAATAATAATAATAATATAAATAACACATGCTCATTTACTTTATTAAAATTATTCAAAAACACTCTTTTACTCCAAATTCTCCAAAATTATCAAAAACCTTTTAATTCCTTCTAAATTAATTAAATAAATAATTAAATAATTGATTTAGATTTTCGGGTCGTTACAAATGGAACAGATGCAGACTAAGATGGCTGCCATGCAGGCTTGTATGGCTTAGTTCATGGAATTAATGCAAGGCGTTGCACAAGGGCAAGAGCAGCTGGGGACCCTTGTCCAACCCTTGGTGGCAGAGTTGATGGGAGTGTGAAGCCAAACGGGGCAGTTTACGGAGAAAATGCAAGCATTGATTCAAGACCAGAAAATGCTGAAGGAAGAAGTCAATCAACTGAAGGCACAGATGAGCCTGGTTATGGAGATCTTGAGAGGTGTGTTAAACGAAGATAATACTCCCATGCCTGAAGATGCAACTGGAATTGTCTCTCTTCCATTAGTTAAGGGATCCCCCCCAAAGAGTGAGCGGATTTCTACTGTGATCATTCCGGCTGTATCTCCACAACAGGGAATGGCTCCTCGTCGATGGTAGGATAAACCAAAGATGAATCGGCACTTCGAGACTCCGCCAGTGCCATATTCTCAGCTATTACAGCATCTCCTTCAGTTGCAACTGGTGCAGAAAAGCACTCTGGCTCCTCTTACTGGTATTCCCCCACCGGGCTATGATGCAAGAGCCCACTGTGGTTTTCACTCTAGTGCGCCGGGGCATAATGTGGAAGATTGTAGGGCGTTTCAGCATGCTGTCCAGCATTTGATCGATTCAAAGGTAATTGAATTCACGCCGAGCGGCGTAAGCGTATAAGATGGTCCTACTCTAGCTGTTAAAAAGAAGTGGATATCCATATTACCTCTCCTAAAGCTGCTTCAAGTCAGGGGCATTTCTTGCAATCCTTGATCTTAGAATCCCCATGTCCGCAACTGCTGCCTACTCCTCGATTAAGTCTGAGGAGAAAAACGCTTAAGCAAGAGGAAGGCACGAGTCAGCATCGATAGCAGAAGTCTCAGCGTCAGAGTCAGCATAGGCCTTGCAACAACCTGGAAAGAATAAATGCTTTTCTTCACCCGGTTCCTATGTCGTAGGGTCAACTTATTCCACATCTGGTTTGAAATTCGTTGGTAGAGCCCAAGTCTCTGATGCTTGTTCCGGAACCATACCCTCTCGGATACAATCCTTATGTACGATGTGGATATCATGGAGGGTCCATGGGACACTCAACTGAGTACTGCAAAGCATTCCAAGCCAAGGTGCATCAGTTGATTGATAAGGGGTACATATCTTTTCCAGAGGGAAAGTTGGTGGTGCACGTCAACCTCTCATCTGTCTGAGCTTGAGGACTCCCAAAGGCCATCATCAGAAGCAATAAGTCCAGACGGAGTCAAGTCTCCTCAACAATGGTAATCTTCGGCTTCTTTATTGCATTTTCATATGTAGCTTTCATTTGTTTGTTTAAACATTGTCTGCATGTAAAAACTTGTTTGTATTTTGAATAATGATTTTAATGCAATGAATGTGTTGTTCCTGAAGTACTTTACTTTTATGCACTCATATCATGTTTATATGCACTGCAATACCAACTTTCTGGTCTAGAACTCTTGAGGGAGGATGACGAGGTGAAAACGCAAAATCTTTGGTTGTGTGCTTTTGGATAAAACCCTGTTGAGGATGTACAGGAATTGTTTCAAATCCCTAAACACTGAAGATATAAGGGAGATAGACCTTCGTTAACCCCTTTTGAGCCTTGAAGTAGGAGCTTCTTTCGTACGAAAAAACCTCCACACTTAACCCAGGGGTAGGGTAGGCGTCAGTTAATTTGACCGAGCGTTCAAATTTCAAAAGGAATGTGCATCAGAGGATCCATTACCTTTATTCCCTCACACATCAGGAGGTCAAAAGATGTGAAACCACAATGGTTATCTATCAACAATCAAGGAGTGAGGCAGTCACAACCCTTTCAACAAAGTCAAGACAAGCCAGTGTCACACGATTTGTTCCGAAAAAAAAAGAAAAGAAAAAAAAAGAAAAAGCCCGCTAAGTCGAAAACTTGAAAACAAGCGACTTAGGCAAAAGTTAGGGCATCCCGCTGGATTTCAAAATCGAAAAGTTCAAAAGAGTCAGTCCAGGCAAAAACTAGGGATCAAAAAGCAAAAGAATGAAAAGCGAAAAGCGAAAAGGATTACAAAAGAAAATCCTCAAACAAGAACAAATTCGTGTGGCTGTAGACACAAAAGACAAAAGGGGTGATTGTTGCTCCAAAACCTCATTAGGTGTCAAACCATCAGTTGAATGGGTTCCTTAAAGATCACAAAATCTTTTTGAGAGATGAGCGCTTGTGCCAAATTAGCTGAACGTAGGACTGGAGAACATCACGAAGAGTGGGTGGGCACCAATAAACTTTGAGCCTTAAATCCTTTTTTCTCAAAACCGTGAACCAGGCCATGATACAACCCTTAAAAAGTCCTAATTGAAACAGGGTTTATTCCGAAGGCGCACTTTAGCGAGATAGCGTTCCTGACTCCCATGAGTTGTGCTAATAAGATTTTTGTTGGTATTGCATGTGCGTATTGTTTTCCATTCAAAAATAAATGTCGCATCCCAGCTAGTGATTCGTTCACGAGGCTTGGCGACGCGTTTTCAATAAAACTTCAAGGTAAACACGAGTGTTGCATTAGAATTGTCATTCTCATAATAAACTTTTTCTGCTTGCATGTGTTTGACATCAAAGAAGCTTACATGATGAACATCAGTCGAGAAGCTCGATCACGCCAAGTTGAGATGGAGAAAACTCCGAAGAACAGTCATGTCAAGGGGTGTATGGCCAAGAGGTTGTGCGTAGCCCAGATGTTCCCGGTGAATGGTGATAAGATACAACCAATCTGGGGCAGTCACACTGAAAACTCTCCCTAAAGCAGCCAAACAGGGGCAATCAGGTCGATTTACCAAATCTTTGTAAGATCAGTCAGGGGAAAAGTTTCTTCAAGACTTGGGGCATGCCACCTCAAGAGCATGAGAAGTTGTCCACTCCAGAAGGCGGTTAATCGAGATCACCTCTTCAAGGTTCAAAATACTGGGGCAGAGTATTTTCAAGTCGTTACAAGTCTTCTCGAGGCAAATTCCTTCAAAGATCATACAGTCTGAGGCAGTTACGTCGAGATCCGATAAATCTCTCCAAGAGTTTGAAGACCTTGGGGCAGTGTGAACGCCCAGTCTTCTATAAAATCCTCTTGAGATGATTTCTTCCTTTAGACCTGGTGGTCTGGGGCAAGTGGAGAGTTCAAAGGACCGTTTAAGACCGTAGAGACAGGTCAGGCTGGGTAACAAGAGTGTTTTCCCCAGTAGAGTTTCTCTCCCTAGCACTGAAAGTTCATTATCCTCAGCAGAGCTTACTCTCCCCAGCCAGAGTGCAGAGGAGTGTGTTCCCCCAGCCGAAGTCATGGTTGGTTGATTATTCCCCAGTAAGCAGTTTAAATTGGATTGCTCCGAGGTGAATATGGTTGTATCTCCAACAGGAGGTGTGTTGGATGTCTTTGAAAAGACTTTATTTTCCCCACAGAGCCTGGTACTCACTTTCCTCAGCAGGTCAGGAAGTTTATTTCCGTCAGCAAAGGCATGCTCTAATCCCCGGCAGGGTAAATTCTTTCTTCCCACAGCTGGTTAAGCTCAAGGATATCCCTTGGTAGGTTTTGTTGACTATTCTGCCCAGTAGAGCTACTCTCCTTGACATCGAAAAGCTCATCCTCCTCGGCAAGCGGTTGTGTTCCCAGCCAGGGTGTCAAGGATTATCTTCCTCAGCAGAGTACAGAGGATTATTCCGCCAGCTAGAGTTGTGATTTGTTTCATTACTCTTTCTGCAAGCAGTCAGAAGTTGATGCTGATGCATCCCCAGCAAGAGACTTATAGAATATCTCCTTGGGACAAGGATGTTATTTTCCCCACAGAGTCTGAACACCTATTTTCCTCAGCTAGTCAGGAAATATTTCTCACGAACAAAGGTTTGGTCTGATCCTCATCAGAGAATTAAGCTTGGTGGTATCCCCTAGCAGAGTTGATGTTGTCAATCACCATTTCCCAAGCAGATGTGTTGGTCATGGCCGGTACTCCCGTGCAGGGTAAAAGTACTGATATTCCCCGGCAGGGTAAAAGCAAGGGCATCCCCCAACAGCAGGTTGAGTTCGGTAATATCCCCAAGTAGGTTCGGAATTATTGACTTGTTGAGTTCGGTAATATCCCCAAGAATTGGGTTATCCTTACTTCTTCTTAGTCAACCCAGGATAAGGTTTCTTGGTTCCACTAGAAGAACCAGCAGCATTCTGTATCTTTCCATTCTTTAGCATAATTTTAATCCTTTCATCAACAATAACCAAATATGAGAAACCAAATGAAATACTACCCATCATTTGCTCTAGATATGACCCTTAAAGGGTACCCATGAACATTTCCACTAGTTCTCTTTCGAGAAGAGGTGGTTGAACCCTAGCAGCCAATTCCCTCCACCTTTGGGCGTACTCTTTGAATGTTTCATCAGTCTTTTGAGTGAGTCTTTGCAACTGAGTACAATTGGGAGTCATCCATATTATACTGATAATGCTTGAGGAAAGCTTCAGCTAGATATTTCCAGGATCTGATATATGTGCGCTCCACTGAGGCTGTCTTGGAAGAAATGCATGAGCATCTTTTCATCATCAGAGTACGCGACCATTTTTCTGCAGTATGACCAGATGTGAGTCTTTGGGAATCTAACACCTTTTTACTTATCAAAGTATGAGACCTTGAATTTAGCAGGGATTCTAACACCGGGTACCAAACACATGTCAGCAACGTCCAACCCAAAGGTGTTGGATCACTCCATAGCTCTCATCTTTTCTTCCAAAGCACGTACATTCTTTTCCACTTCACCAGCAGATGGATCAAAAATAGAGTCATCTCGGAAGAAGGCGTCATTGTGGTCGTCCAGTTCAAGAATGAAATCCCGGTTTACTTGATCCATTTCAGGAGTTAAGTGAGCCCTAACAGGAATTGGGATAGCAGCAGGAGTTGGGATGGCACCGACAGGAGTAGTATTAGCAGGAGGTGGAGTAGTACCCACGGGTTTTGGAATGGTACTAGGAGGAGGTGGCACTGGAGGATTGGTAGCAGCAGCAACAACTTGTCTTATCTCTTATTGATTTCTGGCCATAGTCTGCATGACTTCCATCAGCTGACCCGCCTGGGTCCTCATGTTGAGCATTTATTCTCTGAGAGCAGTTTGATTTTGTTCTAGTTTATCCATGAGTAATCTTTGATAGCTACTGGTGTTGTAAGGATGTCGAGAAGTCAGCTTGTCAGGAGAAAAAGGCCAAGCTGATGAGTTTCTTGTTTTGCTTTATGAAATGCAACATGATGCATGAATGTGTATTAGATTTTTTTTACTACAAATCTCTTTGGTTACCTTTTATTTATTGCAAAGAATATAAACATTTATTTCAAGAAACCGTCTACGGACAACTTCAAGATTAGCAGTAAGCCCCTTAAAGGTCTTCTTGCAAAACTTGACAAAGGTGTAGGCTGGATCGAGAGTGTTCTCGGGAAGCATAACTTGATATGCTATCTTCAATTTGTCAGGAAGCTGTCAAATGACAAAGTTGGACAACCCATCCATATTTGCAAACTTCCTCTTCCACTCAGCATAAAGACCTTTAAGATTTTTGATAATATTATCCCTCTTAGCCACATCATCTTCAGCCCTACGATAATTGTCTTCCCAATACTTGGAGTTTTTCCCCAGCTCTAAGTAAACTTCATCAAAATTCCCAGCTTTCAATCGTCTAATTTGTTCACCAGCCCTTTCTAATTGGAATTTCTCATGTAAGAGTTAGCGATGTATCTTCTCTTTTTCCAATTGCTCATGGGATAAATTGTTCTTGCACTCTTTGACGGTGTTCCTCAACTCAAAGATTTGGGCTTCATAATCCTCTCTAGCATCCTTCTTCATTTGGTTGGATATCTTAACAGTCTCCTCCAAGTCTCGGATAATGTGCCAAGCTCGATCCAACTCTTCGTTTCTTCCATCCAATTCAAAACTAGCTCCCTTAAGAGCATCTCCAACCCATTCTCTCTTTTCTTCTGCGTCTATCACTCGTTTCCTACTACTTGTGAACTTTTCTTTCAACTTCTTCCTCTCAATCTCCAAGTCTTCACTCTTTTGCTTGGTTTGGTTGAGTTGGACTCGTAGCTGAGCATTATCATCCTCAAGTTCCTTGATCTTAGCTTTTAGCTTCTCCATATCTTTTTGCAAGATCAGCTCAGGCTCATATATGGATGGGAAGGCTGAAGAATAAAAAAGGAAAGGAAGTTTGACCACTTGAGCTCTTTCTTTCACCCACTGAACATAAGGCTCTTTTGCAACGACGTTATTCTTCCCCATATCTGGTCCACTTCTGACGATCTTTGTCCACGCTCTTTGAAACTTTCTCACAGTAGGGTTAGATGGAGTGACGTCATTGATAACAAAAGGTAAATCTTCCTTGTCTTTAGCAGGGCCCTTCATTGCATGCCCAAACTATGTCTCATGAATAACGCATGGTTATAATTGATGAAACCATGTGTTCCCACAAGTGGTACGTTAGAAAACTCCCCACAACGAAGTATGATGTTCTTAGTCTCCCGCTCCCTTTTGTACCATGTGATGGAGCTAGCGGTGAGTGAAGCAAATCTCTGAGGCCATGGGAGCTTTTTAGAAACAAAAGGACCTTCTTGAGGCATGTGACTTAGCATCCACATGTGCTAGAGAGGAGCGCAGTAGAGGAAAGTCCCACTTTTCTTCTCATGTCGAGTGTGGAAAGTGTGATAGAAATCTGCTAGAAGGAATGGTACTGGGTTACCAACCAAGAATATCTCTACTGCTAAATGATCTATGAAATTGTCTATGTTAGGAAAGAGAACAATACCATAAATCAAGAATGCCACAAGTGCGCAACAAGCATCCCACTTCTCTTCCTTAATACACTTCCATGCTCGGTCTTCCAAGAACTTCCTTGAGAATCCCTTGATGGCCCCTTTGGGCACCCAGTTGGCTACAACATCATCTACATTGATACCCAAAGATGAGGCTAACATTGGCATAGTAAAATATTCTTCGAGCTTTGGAAACAGATTATGATCTTTGATAGGACGATCTAAGAGCTTTTCAAATTCCTCCAAAGTAGGAGCAATTTGAATATCGGAGAAGGTGAAGCAACGGAGAGAAATGTCATAGTATTGAGCCAAAGTAGCGAGGGCTCCCACTTCCACTTTTTCTGCTAGAAGTTATTGAATGTTCCCATAGTTCACTTGAATTTTGTTGCGCTTAAGCGGTGTGATCTTGGAACACAAAGTCTTCAGGCTATCAATCCGGGGTTCCTTGTACTTGAAGGACAAAGTGCTTTTTCTGACAACTTCGACGTCTATATCCATCATGATTTCCTTATGAATGCTTTCTCTGTAATAAACATAAGATACTAAGAGCTTTGTTTCATTTTTTTATGAATGAATGAACGCATGGATGCATGAATGGATTCTCAGCATATGGCTTCACAAGTCCGGGGTACGGATGGAGGATAAACACTGATTGCTCTCCGAACATGGATCTCAGCAGGTAAGGTCTAAGGTTAAACATGAATCCCAAAGTCATTGAATGTTCATCACGCATGGCAGAAGAATGCCCGTTGGCAACTCCATCAAATGAATATATTCTTGGTGAGGTCTTCGTATCGACCCACACGAGAAAAGCTTCTTAGGACCCTTACTACGTGACCATCGACATTGGGTTCTAGACAAAGGTCTCAGAGTCATGGACTTCCTTGACTGTTTGTTGTGTATGTTAGTGATTTCCAGGAAACAACTCCATCAAGAAAGTCTATTCTGAGTGAGATCTTCGTACCGACCCACATGAGAAAAGCTTCTCGGAGGCCCACACTACGCGACCATCAATTCTAGTTGGCCAAAGGTTCAAGGTTTTACAAAGGTCCTTAGTGTCATGGATCCCAATGAAAATATCGATCGCTTACGACAAAAGCTTCTCGGTCGTTGTCGCGGTGAAGAATCGGAGAGCAAGCTATTGACTAGCTTGACTCGCAAAACAAGATGTCACCATCAAAATTTTACTTTTCCAAGGGAATGGGATAAGATCGAATAAACCCATAATAAACATGCAAAGCAAAAAGCAAGGCTAAGAGCAAAGCAATAAAGAGATTTAAGGTACGAGGGTTGATTATGCAAAAGGAAGGTACTAACACCTTAAGCATCCGTAGTATTCTATAGGAACCTCTTGGAATATCTATGTTTTGACTAAAAGTGTTTGCTGAAAAAAAAGATTGGGGAGATGAGAAAAGAAGTGTTTTTTTATTGTTTTTTTTATTTGGAAAGACATGAAGTTTTTGTGCCTACGTACCAATAAAGGATCAAAACCTTGTAGTTCGGGGTACAAATAACAAAAGGGTTTGTTTTGGTTGATTTTAATGAAGAGACGTTTTGTCATCTTAAGGAGAATACTCAACTAATCGACCCACAAGTATGAGAAGATGAATCTTTGCATCATCATGAAGGAAGGGCTCCAGCTTGGATATAGAATCTACAAGTATGCCGCTAACTCCTTCACATGGAAAAAAAATAAACATCATTTTTAATCATTATTATGGGGATAGGAGATTTATATCTCAACTATATAGATGACTCATGTCTAATCTCTAGAGAAAAAATTTTAAAAGGAAAAGCCAAGTGGCAAAAAGTTGTGAATGAGTTTTGTGTTTTTTAGTCTTATGAAAAGATTTTTGATATGCTTAAAATGTCTTGAAGCATTCATAAAAGAAAAGAAAGTTTTGAAAATGCAATGACCTAAGTCAAAGTTTTTTTTTATTGAAAGAGGTTCAAGTAAGAAAAATGGAAACCTAAGGGTAAACATGAATCAAATGATGGGTAAAGGATGCAACAAGGCACACAATGGACATGCACATGACAATAAGTCAACCATAATCCCTTTCTCTTGGATTTAAACACAAGTACAAGTATCAAGCAAGAAGTAATCAGGGAGCAATAGTATATATCAAGCAAGGTAAGGGAAGACCATGCATCATAAAGATAATATTCAAGGATCAAGCAACGCAAGACAAGTCTTAGTCACAAATAAGCAAAGAAGAACACATAGGAGTAAGAGATATCATGGAGAGATAACACTCAAAAGGAAGCATCCAAACATAAATCACATAAACACATAAGTTATCAAACCATACAAGAGACATGGTAAGGAAAACATCAAGGCATTTAGAAATGATTCAACAGTCAACATAACTTCATAAGAAAAAAGTATCTCAAGTAACTTCAAGCTGAAAATCCGAATCATGCATCAAGATTAAACATCTCAAGTGTATCATGAAAAGTTCATGTATTAAGGATCAAAATCCTAAAGCAACTCTTCAAGTCTCAAAGAAAAACATTAATACATGGCAAAGGTTTACATCAAAGCAAGAATTCAAGTCACTAGGGTTTTGAATCATATAGGCATTCATTTTTAGTCAAACCCTAAAATAAACTAAAACGTATCAAGAGGCCTAGCACCAAGAGAAGCAAACAACAAACAATGAAGCCAAGCATCAAATAACATCATCAAGATATTCAATCCTAAGGCATGGCAGAAGGATAACTGAAATTCTGGTATCAGACGTGTGATGTTAAGGTGTGATGTCACAACAACACACTCTGCACAATGGACAACAATAACAGTAAAATAACACCAAGAATTGTTGACCCAGTTCGGTTACAACCAACCTACTCTGGGGGCTACCAAGCCAGGGATGGAATTCACTACTTGTAGATATAATTTACAGACTCAACAACCCGTTGACAATCTCCTAAACTTATACTCTACTAATGACTTCCTACCTAAGAAACCACTTAGGTATGAGAACACCACTCAATCCCTTATAAACACTCAAAGAGACCACTTTGAGTACCCTTGATCTTACTTCACAGCTTCGATCAAGCAACCACTCTCTATTGCTTCACAGCTTCTAGAGAGGACAGAAACTTAACACCTATTCAAACCCTAGAATAGTGTAAATACAATTCGTACAAAATACTCAAGACACTCAGCCTATGCTCTTGATCTTCTCTCTGTATTTCTGTACCTTTTCCTTTGGTCTTGTGCGCTTTATATAGCTCCTTGAATTGGGCTTGGACTTGTCACAATATTTGATCAGATTTGTTAATTAAAACTGAATCTTCAAAACAGATTTTATCCCCAAAATCTTTTTAAGTCTTCAACCTTTTAATTCTCCAACAGACCTGCAATCAAATCTCCCATGTAACAGAAAATATCTATCCCAAGATATTCTCATCCAATGAGTCAACCACTCTCCACAATTCCAGCTAATACGCGTGCCCTAACAACCTGCTGTTGTTATTAATTCTGCAGGTCTGATGTTACAACATCACCTGTGTGACATCAGACATCCAACTTCAGCACTTAACTACTTAACACAGCCCAGTGTTAAGACTTCAATGTTACAACATCAGCACCTTGACATCAACATTGAATAACCTTTGTTTTACCAAAATTCCAGCCAATCCAGGAACTATCAATCTCCCCTTTTGGCTAATTTTGGCTAAAACAATCTCTGCACTCTGCAAACAACTTCTGCACTCTGCACCTTCAGAGATTTCAGCAGCGGAATAATCTTCAATCAATTTGAAACTCATTAATCAGTAGCAGTTTGATAATCTTCAAAGTCTTCATCACTTGATCTGCTGCAGCCCCATCTTCATTATTGACAACAGCCAATTGGTGCTCCCCCTCAAAAACATGAACCAGCATCACAACTGTTCAGTTGCTCATAATGTGCAGCACATTACTCCCCCTAGATGTCTGCTTGGCTGCACTCTTCACATGTCATGATATCTTTAATACTCCCCCTTAATAATTGTATCACCACTTTTCAACTAAACACCTTTTAGCAGCATCAACACCATATCTCCCCCTTAATCTCTGCATCACATCAGCAGCATATGGCAATAATCCTCTTGACTATCTTGGCTATCTTCTCCCCCTTTTTAGCCATAATTAGGCAAGCTTCTATAAGAAGCCCTATTAACTATAGTTAGTATACCCTAGTTCTCATTGTTAGCCTCTCAATTAGTAAACAGGCAAAACAAATCATAGAAGGAAACTAAAACACAAACAGTGCATAATCCAGCACAATATTCAAATTACAAACCAAGCACATTAAGTGCAAATACAGAAAATAAAGCTAACCCTACTAAAATAGAAGGCAATCATTAAAAGCTTGAATCTTCTGAGCTGAGATCAGCATCCTTCCTTGTGTTGACAGCTTCACCTTCCTTTGTTGCCAATCTCAGAGCCATGACAAGTCTTTCAAATTTTTGTTTCCTTTCAGTACTAACTCTTATGACTTCATCTAACTCCTTGCAAGCCTCCTCTAGTTCTGCAATCAACCCAGTCTTGGCTGGTGACTGTTGTGATGTTGAAGCAGATGTCTTGACATTGTTAGGAACATGTTTCAACTTGTAATGAGGTAACAAGGCAGGCTTCTTTTTGCACACTACATCTGAACGCTGTAGAATTCCAAGATGTTGAGACACGATAATCCCACAAATGAGAGAGGGAAAAGCAATGGGCATTTTTACAGCATTTGTAGCAGCATGCTTAATAGTATGATCATAGATGTAGGAGCCATAGTCAATTCTTTGTTTTGTCCCTACTGCATAAATTATCTTCCCCAATTCAACAGAAATTGTGGTCTTGTGACTAGTAGGAACCCAGTTGGCAATACCTATTCTGTGCAGAACAGCATATTTGACACTCAACACACTGGCTAACAGCTTTCCTTCTGCGGGCCAAACATCTACCTGACCAGCAGTGATTTCTTTGCATATAATATTGTTGGAGGCTTCTAATTCCCCATAATCTTCCTCATTTCTTCCTAAGTAGGCATTGATCATCTCAGGAGAAAACCAGACACACTTACCCCTGAGGGTAACTCTTCTGAAAGTTCGGCTCTTACTGTCATTTATTGACTCAGGTATATTCACTATGAACTCCCTGACCAGTCTATCATAGCAATCAGCCAACCCTGACACAGTCCTTATGAGACCAGCAAGCTTAATTAGGTCAATAATTTCAGTAGATTCTACGTCCTTTGCTACAACCTCTCTTTCCAGAGCTATTTTTCTTAGGCTCACACACTTCCACAAGGAGGCACTTCTGGCACTGTGAGATGAGGTGTTATCAGCCACTTGATTTGTACCCGGGTTGATGTCTTGAGCATCACTCTCAGAATCTGCCTCCTCCCTGATTCTCCTCTTCTTGCCAGACCTGGCACCTTTGCTCCATGACTTGGGACAGTCTGTAGATGAAGTCCTTTTGTTATCCTTCCCTCTTTCAATACTATCATCATCAGATGAGTCCTCAATCTCTATAACCTCAACCTGCTCCTTCCTGTGGCTTTCATTCCTAGGGGATGATGTTCTGACATCAAGACTGATACCAATGTCATCAGAATTTTCACCTTCAGCTTCTTGACTAAGGGCCTGGCTTTGAAGGTTTTTGTCCTCTCCTTGAGAGTCGACTTGTTCAGCAGGCATTTGCCTTAGAGGGACGGAAATCCCTTTCACCCGTATCCCCTTTTCAAGGATTTTGGTGGCAATCTGTTCCAAGTGCTTGTCTACATCAAACTTCTCCTCAACAGCCTGAGAAGATGATGATCTAGCTTCAGGTTTATTCACCGTGGTCGAGGGTTTAGGGTTACCTGACTCGGGAAGCGCACTAGAAATTAGTTCTTCGGGAGAAACCCTAGTTCGTACCTGATCAGAGTTCATGGAAGGGACGGACATTGTTCCTTTGTGACAGTATGAGGTCAGATGATCCTTCTTGTGGAGGACGACGAATGGAAGGAAGAAATACTCTTTAATGAACCGTGACCTTGCTGCACTAGAGAATGATGGTCTGAGGTATGGCGCCAGCTTTTCAGTATTTAAAGACCAATTACTAATTTTCTCCCTCCATAAATACTTTCCTTTTAAAACACTCACATCAGCATTTGTTAACTTTGAGTGACCTTTTAGCATCCTGATGTCATAGTCTGATGTTATAACATCAATTTGTACATCACTAGTTGAATCACCTTCAAGATAGGTCCACTGATAATAGTTGTCTTTGGTTCTGGCACCCTTCATAACAATCTGATTATGCTCATCAGAAACCACACACTCATGCTTAGTGTAGTTTACCTTGTAACCTTCATCACACAACTGGCTTATGCTGATCAAATTTGCTTTTAATCCACTGACAAACATCACATTGTCAAGATCTGGTCTACCATCACCTTCCACTTTCCCAAATCCTGCAACTATACCTTTCTCTTCATTGCCAAACACAACCTCGTGAGAGGAACAATGACTGACTTCAGCGAACATAGATCTACATCCAGACATGTGTTTGGAACACCCACTGTCAAAGTACCATGTTCCTTCTTTAGCCTCTTGGTCATCCAAGTGAGCCAATAAGCACTTCACCTTCTCCTTAAGTACCCATTGTTTAACAACTTTGGGCCTGTGCTCTCTCCATCTGTTTTGAGGCTGAGGGTATCCATGCAGCTTGTAGCAAGAGTACTGCATATGTCCAAATCTTCCACAATAATAGCATCTCACCCTTTCATCTCTGAATCTTCTGCCATGATGAGATTGCCTATGCTGCCATCCATGATGTGGTCTCCTTCTACCATAACTGCCCTGCCATCTATTCTGTTGATATCTTCTCCCATAAGTCGGCTGAGAATGCTATTTCCTGGATTGTCTCCCATGATGGTGAGGCTTTCTTCTTCCATATACATAAGGAACAACATTGGTATAACCATACACATACCAGTTATCCTGATGTTGAGACATCTGATGAGACATGTGCTGTTTGAACTGAGCAGCTTGCATGCTCTCATGGTATTGTGGGGGTATATATTGGCTAGCTCCCAGTGGCTGCTTTCTCTTCTGATAGGGACCAGTCTTCTTCTCAATCTTCTTAGGTTGTGAAACATCAGCTTTCTTAGGGGTAGGAACTTGCTTCTTTGGCTGATGTTGAGATGAAAGTTGGGACACTTCCTTCTTTGAACCTGAAGTGCTTCCTTCTGAAGTTCCCTTGTCCACAGCCACATAACCTATCCCAGCTTTATCTCCAGCAGCTTTTTCTGACTGAAGTATCTTGTCAAGTGTGTTTGTACCACAGCTCAGCATCCTAACAGATTTGGTCATTTGATCAAGATGAGCTCTAACTAGCACCACTTCATCTTCAAGATCAGTCTTTTCATTCTCTAGCTGAGCAATCTGTTGCTTGTGGCACTTGTTTTCTTGACAAATCTCATCACTCTTTAAACGCAGCTCTTGATAGGTGGATGCCAACTCCTCATACGTTACTTCTCCATCACTAGAATCATCATCAGAAATCACAGCTCCTGTTAAAGCTCTCACATGCTTTGCTGACTCGCCTTCACTTTCACTATCAGAGTCAGACCAGGAAACTGTCAAGCCCTTCTTCTGCTTTTTCAAGAAGGTGGGACATTCTTTCTTGACATGTCCATACCCTTCGCACTCAAAGCACTGCACTCCTTTATCTTGGGCAGTTTTCTCTTCATCCTTCTTGTTGGTGTCAGAGGTCATGTTCTTGACATTAGGCCTGGAGTTATTATTCATTCTCTTGAATACTTTGGTGAACTGTCTTCCCAACATCACTATGGCCTGAGATAAATCCTCCTGGGATTCAGAACTCTTTTCTTTATCTTCTTCATTATTTGACACCAGGGCTATACTCTTTGGCTTCTTTTCTGGTTCTTCCTCATTCAACCCAAGCTCAAAGGTTTGAAGAGATCCAATGAGCTTATCTACTCTCATCTTGCTGATGTCTTGTGATTCTTCAATGGCAGTAACCTTCATCTTATACTTCTTAGGTAGGGACCTAAGGATCTTCCTCACAAGCTTTTCATCTGACATCTTCTCTCCAAGGGCACTAGATGCATTGGCCAGCTCAAGAACACTCATGTGGAAATCGTGAATAGTCTCATCTTCCTTCATCTTCAGGCTTTCAAATTTTGATGTTAAGATCTGAAGTCTCGACATCTTAACTCTAGACGTTCCTTCATGTGTAGCCTGCAAGATATCCCACGCTTCCTTAGCAACTTCACAGGTATTGATTAACCTGAAGATATTTTTATCCACTCCATTGAAGATAGCATTCAGAGCTTTGGAATTTCCAAGGGCAAGCTCATCTTCCTCCTTGGTCCACTCTTCTTCAGGCTTTGGCTTAGAGGTGCCTTCTTTATCTTTGCCAGCATCATCCTTCTCACATATGACAGGAGCTTTCCATTCTTTAATAACAGCTTTCCAAGCCCTACTGTCCAAGAATTTTAAGAAGGTGGTCATCCTTGGCTTCCAATAGTCATAATTGGATCCATCCAAAATAGGGGGTCTGTTGACGAATCCTCCAACTTCTTTGTCCATCATTACACCAGAAAGTAACTTCCCTAGATCTCACCCAGAGATAGACAGGATGCCTGCTCTGATACCAATTGAAATTCTGGTATCAGACGTGTGATGTTAAGGTGTGATGTCACAACAACACACTCTGCACAATGGACAACAATAACAGTAAAATAACACCAAGAATTGTTGACCCAGTTCGGTTACAACCAACCTACTCTGGGGGCTACCAAGCCAGGGATGGAATTCACTACTTGTAGATATAATTTACAGACTCAACAACCCGTTGACAATCTCCTAAACTTATACTCTACTAATGACTTCCTACCTAAGAAACCACTTAGGTATGATAACACCACTCAATCCCTTACAAACACTCAAAGAGACAACTTTGAGTACCCTTTGTCGCTCCCGGGATTTTCATCCTAGTAGAAACGCGAAAGTGGCACCGAAACAGAGTCGCCAGCAATGTGTATTTATCCCATGAGAGGGAAAGGAAACACTGCATAAACCTAAAGGGAAGGAAAAGCATGGTCTTACGACCAAGAGAAAGGGTAAGGGAGTCGGTTACGCGCGAGGAAGGTATTAGCACCCCCACACGTCCATCGTACCCGATGGGATCCACGCTTGCTGCTTCAATCAAAGGGTGATAGAAAAGGATACTGGAAAAGGAACTGCTAACCGGAAAACTGGAAATGAAGGGATAGCAAAGAAAAGAGAGAGGAGAAAGAAGAGAGAAACAAATGTAGGGAAAATAAAAGAAGTGCTCGCATGGGCCCTACCCCACTGCCTACGTATCTCATCGGGAGCATGAGAATCAGAGCGACGTAGTTCCCCTCAACGAGGGTCGCTTTATTTGTGTTTTTTAAAAGAACGGCTAACGTTCTAGCTCAGGTGTTGCAGGCTCGCTGGTCCGAGTGCGTTACCATCTTGCAAGAGAACGAGAAGGAGCGCGTTCGTGCGCTGAGAGTGAGTGAGGTACGAAAAGAATTCCCGAAGGAAAGACGTTATTGTTGGTTTTTGTCTTTTTTAGAAAGAAGTGTTTTTTTACTTGGTGTTTTGCAACATGTATTGTATTTAAGTCCCTCATGTAGGATCGAATGCCTCGCATATCGACCCAAGACAGGACGTATGCTAAACATTCCAAGAAAGTGCGAGAAGACCCCACACTTCCTTGTTCCCACATGAAAGGCCTAAATACAACAGGTATTATGCCTTTATTAAGTGTTTTTTATTATTGTTTTAAGACGAGAGAAGTGACTCAAAAGCGGAGAAAAAGGTAGAATCTAATAGGGAAACTAAGACTCGATCTTAAAGTTAGCATGCTTGGAGATCCTATGGTTAAGTGTGGTATGAGAATCTAATCCTAAAAGAGAAAGAGGGATAGCACTACCTAATGCATATCCTACCTCACTTTAATCAAAGATTAAAGTTGAGCTAGGATCCCAAAGGGATGTGAGAAAATTCTACACACATAGCATTATATCATGCTATTCATAAAAGAGAAATAAAAAAAAAATCCACAATGAGCAAATGAAATTAAAGTCAACAATTAATCAACAAAACCCAAGTTAGAATTAAAATGCTAAGTAAAAAACAAGATTAAATTCTAACAAGAAGATATTAATCCAAGATTAAAAACTAATTCTAAAATTGGTTCTAGTTAATTCTAAACTAAATCTAAAGAAAATTAATCCTAAAGTTAAATCTAGAATTAAAACTAGTATTGATCCTAACCTAAAATTAAAATCTGAACTAATGAACAATTAAGCTAAAATTCGATTTGTGCGATTAAACTAAAAATCATTATTTAAAAACCACTATCCAAAATCTACTCGAATTAGTCAAGATTAACTAAAATTAGTTTACAACTAATTAACCTCTAATCAATGCTAAGAGTCACAATTTATTTCCAATTGGGCATTAGTTCCAAAAATCTACAATTATGAATTAATGCTAACAATCCTAGTTCTAAAATTAATTCTAAAACAAGACTAAGTTCTAATTAGAAAATTAATCTAATCTAGTTATCCTAAAATAATGCCAAGTCATATTTAATTCTAAAACCACTAAATCCAATATTATCATTCATTTACATACCTAAAACAAAAAAAGATGAAGTTAAATTGAAAATAAAACTAAAAAAAAAGGAAGGGTGCAGACAGAGATTGGGAGGCGTGGAGAGTAGTCCAGGCGCATAGGCTGTTGATGTCTTAGGCCCAATGTTTCTTTTGGTAACCAGGGGAGGGTACGAAGTGAAACGGGGGTGTAGTTGGAATGTGCATGGGCTTGTATGTTCAGTCAAGGGTGTGAGAAGTGAAACGGGGGTGAGTCAGGTCCAGATAATTGAAACTCGGTTCAATAAAAAAGAAAAAACCCTAGAGGACAAACACATCCTCACTCTCTTCTTCTCCAATCTTTCGCCGCCGTAACCTCCTCTGTTCATCCTAAAAACGCCCCTTCCAATCATCATCTTCTCCGTTCGACATAAAAAACTCGCCATGGCTCCTTCTTCAAAATCTCCCAATCGCTGTCCACCTTAACCTCTTCGCCGATGAAATGCCGCCGTCATGTCTTTGCAAGCTCCGCCATCTTCTTCGCAAAACCTTCATCACAAACTCCACTGGAAGCTCTACTTCCTCCGTTCGCATCGCACCGTCGGAATCGCGCCGTTTTCACAACTATCCTTCAATTGCCTACCGAATCGTACCTCCCAACCTCACCGCGACACACTCTCAGCTTCATCTCCTCCTTCAACATCGCCAAATCTCCAGAAACAACTCATGCCATAGAAATCGCTCACCAACACTCTCAGATTACACGGAAAACAACTACCTCTAACAATCAACAAAACAGAGTCTACAACAATCACATAGCGAAGTAGGATCGTGCTTTACATACCTACCGAAGACAGTCCGGTGCCTCTTCGCTTGTGACGAGAGAGAACTCCATGAGGTAAGCTGATTTTTGCACTTTCTGATTTCGATTCAATTTCTCAATCTTCTCCTTCTCTTCGGATGTGCGAATTCCGCGGCGTGCTATAGTTGTTGTTACAGTTGCAGAATGAAAGAAATTGCAACGAATCTTCTTCTGCGCTGTGAGAATTAACAACTCATTGATTCTGGTTCTGATGAATTCGTTACAGGTTATGAATTTCTGGATTGATGTCGAGCCTTTTGAAGAGTTTGGTTTGAAGGTGATGAAGATGAATTCAAGAAGATGCTTGTTCTACATTGAAGTGGATGAATTGAAAAGTTGCAGAGCTTTTGAGAATTGAAGATGAAGAGTGGAAGAATGAGAAAGATGAAGATTGTCGATTCAAGAAGAAACCTCGAAGAATGAGGATGATGAGGTTTTATAGAGAAGAATCAGGGAGGGGTAATTTGGTATTTGCAGGTGAAAATCGGTTAGAGTTTGTTAGAGTTGGTTAGAGTGAATTTGGGAATAGATTTGTTTCTGAATTTTCTGTAATGAAATTAGTCATGAATTTTTCACTGCTATATGTTTAGAATTTTCAGTGAATTCCGCTTGAATTTTCTGTTGTCAAGTTTTGCAGCGAATTTTGGTTAGGGATTGGGTTCTGTTAGCGATTGGAATTGGTTATCAATTTTGGTTATGGTTTTACTGTCATGTAAACTCACTTATTCTTCTGTTATGAATGATATATATGAGATGGTTCCCTTGATACGCACCACACAAGAAAAGAGTATTTTCAAATTCACTAAATGGTGGTCAAACATAGGGAACGTCCTCTACGTCAAAACGCAACTTTTGAGTCATAGCATGATTCATTGTGAGGGCCCATCTTGCCAATACCAAAGATATTCATTGATCCCCTCTTCCAAAATGAGCATGGGCTTAAAACTGGATTTATTGGACCGATTTGGCATTCATGGATTTGGAGGTTGGGACATGGATTCAAAATGGGATTTTGAATGATATTTCAATTGGTTGTAGGCGATGGAAATGTATAGAAATGGATAGATTTTAAAAATGGGACTTGTATAACATGGATGTAGAAATTGGATAGAGAAATGGTTTAACATGGTATTTGAAATATAATTGGAATATGAATATATGAATAATGAATTTGGATATGAACTTGGATATAGACAAAATGAATTGTGGATCTAATAGTGGGTATTTGGTAAAAAAACTATTCTAAATGGATTTAAAAATTGGACATTGGATATGGTTTGAAAAAGGAAACAAAATGGGTTTAGATTGGATATCGAAATGAAAATGAATTTGGACAAAAGTGGTAAAAATGGAATGGATATTTATGAAGTGAAAAAGAATGGATAAAAGTGGTAAAAATGGAATGGATATTTATGAAATGAAAAAAATGGATAAAAGTGGTCTAAAAATGGATATGGGTTAGAAAGTGGTTTAGATATGGATTAGATGGTTCACAGTTGAAATGGATAGAAAAGATGGATAATGAAATATGAATTCCAAAAGATCCACATAACCAGTCTTAACATGTTTAATTCTCCCCAAATTCCAAATCCAAAGCAAACTCGTATTCTCAACCAATCTCCAACTTCAATCAATAAACTTTGCTACCCATGAATACCAAGACGCATTTGTCAGGCAACCTTAACCACCGTTTCCAATTGAAGAATATCAACCAAATGGCACAGAAGATAAGAAACCATGATCCCATAACTCAGGAACACATGCAAATGAATGAATATGAGGTATGACCTAATGGAAATGCAGATGATTGTGAAACGCAAGCCAGAAAAAGGTAGGGCAAATTTTGGGGTGCTACAGCTGCCCCTATTCAATCGACTTGGACCTGAAAGGATGATAGCAACCGCTTTCAGACATTCAAGGTACAAGAAGATTGAATACAAAAAGAACCGCAAAATTTGCACCCTGTGGAGAAGAAAAGGGATACAAACCCAACCAAATGAACACTGCTTGGATAAAACTCTGGTGGGAAGAATAACATTGGAGAGATGTCTTTTGTACAACGCCAGACGACTACTGGCCTGCCACACTACGGGTGGACTTTAGCAATGTCTTTTGTACAACGCCAGACGACTACTGGCCTGCCACACTACGGGGGACTTTTGCCAATCTACGGTTGGACTTACTGATGAATTGCCACCCTTGGATGGACCTTTTGCCAATCTACGGTTGGACTTTAAGAATTTGCCCCCCGGAGATGGACCTTTTGCCAATCCACTGTTGGACTTTTGCCACCCGAAGACGGACTTTTGCCAATCCACTGTTGGACTTTTGGAATTTGCCACCCGGAGATGGACCTTTTGCCAATCCACTGTTGGACTTTTGCCACCCGAAGACGGACTTTTGCCAATCCACTGTTGGACTTTTGCCACCCGAAGACGGACTCTTGCCAATCCACTGTTGGACTTCAAGAATTCCAAAATTGGATTACTCTCTGCATCTGTGTCAGACATCTCTGCTGACTCTGCTGAGGAACAATGATCAATGATTTGACTTCGGAGACTCCTGAAAGGATAATATCTCTGCTGAAGAATGAATGAATAATCCGTCTGCTTCGAATTGTCACGCTTGCCAAAAATAAATTGGACTTTGAGATATGAGGGGAGTGGTGATTCTGCCAGGAATTACTTCCTCTGCTTGGGGATGAATTCTGGTCACAACAACTCCGCTGGGGATGAGAGGGTAGACCATCAACTCTGAGGTTGAGGAAAAATGGCATCATCTCTGAGATTGAGAAAATTTGAAGTAAACAATAACACTGAGGTTGAGGAAAAGGTAGACATCAACTCTGAGGTTGAGAAAAACCATAACTTCAACTCTGAGGTCAGAAGAAAGATATACGTCAACTCTGAGATTGGTAAAAGGGTATACATCGATTTTGAAACCGGAGATAAAACCCTTGACTTCGACTCTGAGGTTGGGGAAGAAAAGCATTTTCATCAACTCTGAGGTCGAGAAAAGGTATACAACAACTTTGAAGTTGGGGAAGAAAAGCATTTTCATCAACTCTGAGGTCGAGAAAAGGTATACATCAACTTTGAAGTTGGGGAAGAAAAGCATTTTCATCAACTCTGAGGTCGAGAAAAGGTATACATCAACTTTGAAGCTGGAGAAAGGCTATACGAAAACTCTGAGGTTGGTAAAGAGGGTGTCAACTCTGAGGTTAGACAAAACAGGCGTCAAGTCTGAGGTTGGGGAAAATAGGCGTCAACTCGGAGGTTGGACAAAACAGGCGTCAACTCTGAGGTTGGGGAAAAAAGGCTTCAACTTTGAGGTTGGGCAAAACAGGCGTCAACTCTGAGGTTGGAGAAAACAGGCGTCAACTCTGAGGTTGGACAAAACAGGCGTCAACTCTGAGGTTGGGGAAAAAAAGGCTTCAACTCTGGGGTTGGGCAAAACAGGCGTCAACTCTGAGGTTGGAGAAAACAGGCGTCAACTCTGAGGTTGGACAAAACAGGCGTCAACTCTGAGGTTGGGGAAAAAAAGGCTTCAACTCTGAGGTTAGACAAAACAGGCGTCAACTCTGAGGTTAGGGAAAATAGGCGTCAACTCGGAGGTTGGACAAAACAGGCGTCAACTCTGAGGTTGGGGAAAAAGGCTTCAACTCTGAGGTTGGGCAAAACAGGCGTCAACTCTGAGGTTGGAGAAAACAGGCGTCAACTCTGAGGTTGGACAAAACAGGCGTCAACTCTGAGGTTGGGGAAAAAAAGGCTTCAACTATGAGGTTGGGCAAAACAGGCGTCAACTCTGAGGTTGGAGAAAACAGGCGTCAACTCTGAGGTTGCGGATCACTGCTTTAATTGAGGGTTGATCTGGCTTTCGCACAAGGTACTAAATCTGGCTGATGCTTCGATGCATGTTTGAATTTTCTTTATATTGCGTAATGCTCCATGCGAAATGGAAATGCTACGCATTTTGAGGATGCAATGCAATGATGATAACTACATGCAAGAATGAGAGGACACTCCAACGGGGAATGCGCAGAACAGAATAAGCAAACTTCACTGAGGAAGGTATCACCAATATCTGATCTCTAGTAAGGAGATAACCAACTGTACCATCAATAACCACTGGTGATGCCAACTCTGTCGAGGAACTGCAAGCTGAATTGCAAACTCTGTTGGGGAGATACCAATAAAGATTGGATGTTGAACCGCTGAGAATGCCATTAATCATTGGACTTTGGCTTGCGGGGAATTACCGACTCTGACTTTTGAGGAAAAGAATACTCTGATTTCTCACCATCTTCAAACTGTTTGAAGATATTCTGTCGTCTTACCCTACTGAGAATGAGGAATCCACCTACACTGCTGGGGATAAGAAATCCTCATAAAGAACCCTTTTCGATTTGAGGACGCTTCTCTGCTAGGGGAAGCATAGCAATTCCAACACCTTGCTGGGACAAGGATACCTTCTGGCTCCTTGCTGGGGAAGAGACTTAATATTTCAAGTTTCTGCTGGTCGACTGCATGCCGATTATCAAGAGTGAACAACGGTTCTTTCCTGACTCTCCACTTTCCCCAGACCACAGGATTTACTAGACGAACTCATCTCAAGAGGATTTTATAGAAGATCGGGCGTTCACACTGCCCCAGGGTTTTCAAACTTTTGGAGAGATTCATCGGATCTCGACGTAACTGCCCCGGACTGTATGATCTGCGAAGGAATTTGCCCCAAGAGGACTTGTAGTGACTTGACATATTCTGCCTCAGTATTTGGACCTTGAAGAGGTGTTTCTGATCAACTGCCTTCTGGAGAGAATAACTTCTTATGCTCCGGAAGTGGCCTGCCTCGATACGAGCTTTGAATTGGCTTTGCCCCTGATCTTCGAATGAATGCCCCAAAATAACTGAACTTTAGAGAGATTTCTCGACGTGACTGCCCCAGATTGGCTACATCTCATCACGACTTACTGGGGAAAGCCCACGACACTGAGTCTCTTGGCAACATGCCCCTTGATATGACTGTCCTTCAGACTTTTCAAGCATCCCAACTCGGCAGGATCAAGTTTCTCGACTAGCATTCACTGTGTAAGCTTCATTGATGCTTAGGCACATGTATGCAAGCAGAACAAGTTTATTATGAGAACGATAATTCTAATGCAACAAACATGTTAACCTTGAAGTTTTTATTGAAAAAAAATGTCGCAAAGCCATGTGAGCGAGTCACTAGTTACGACATTGATTTTTGAATGGAAAATAATACGCACATGCAATACCAACAAAAATATTATTAGCACAACTCATGGGAGTCAGGAACGCCATCTCGTTGAAGTACGCCTTCAGAATAAACCCTGTTTCAATTAGAACTTTTAAGGGTTGTAACGTGGCCTGGTTCACGGTTTTAGAAAAAAGGATTTATGGCTCAAACTTTGTTTGTACCCACCCATTCTCCTTGATGTTCTCCAATCCTACGCTCAGTTAATTTGGCATAAGCGCTCATCTCCCAAAAGGCTTTTTGTGGGGACCGATGGTTTAAAGAACCCATGCGGTTTTCGAAATGACAGTCACCCCTTTTTGTCTTCAGTGTTTCGGTCATACGACTTGCTCCTTATCGAGGATTTTTTCTTGATTATTTTTTTTCATTTTTTCACTTCTTTATTTCCCTGATTTTGCCTGGACTGATTCTTTCTGAATTTTTCAATTTTGAAGTCCAGCGGGATGCCCTAACTTTTGCCTAAGTCGCTTGTTTTCAAGTTTCGACTTAGCGGACTTTCTTTCTCCTTTTTTTTCTTTTTTTTTTCCCAACAAATCGTGTGACACTGGTTGTCTGACTTGTTTAAAAGGGTTGTGACTGCCTCATTCCTTAGTTAATGAGGGATAACCATTGTGGTTTCACATCCCTTGATCTCCGGATGTGTGAGGGAAGAAAGGTAATGGATCCTCAGATGCACACTCCTTTTGAAATCTGAACGCTTGGTCAAATTACTGACAACTACCCTTCCCTTGGTTAAATGAGGGTTTTTCATTTTCAGAAAGAAACTCCTACTTCAAGGCTCAAAGGGGTTGACAAGGGTCTATCTCCCTTATATCTTCAGTGTCTGGGAATTTGAAGCAATGCCTGTACATCCTCAACAGGGTTTTATCCAAAAGCACACTGCCAAAGATTTTGCATTTTTACCTCATCATCCTCCCTCCAAGAGTTTAAGCAAGAAAGTTGGTATTGCAATGCGCAGAAACAATATATGAATGAATAAAAATGAATTACTTCAAGAAAAACATATTCATTGCATTAAAACATCATTCAGAATACAAACAAGTTTTTTAGGCATACAATGCTTTAACAAGAAATGAAAAACTACAAATGAAAATGCAGTAAAGAAGCTGAAGATTGCCATCGCCAAGGAGGCTTGATTATGTCTGGACGTTCTTGTAAACTGAGTTCTCACTTGAGACAGGAGGCTTCAATTGATGTACATATCATCTTCAGTGAATGCAATGACCTCTGAGTCCACCAGGTCTTGCACCTTGTGCTTGAACACGTTGCAATTTTCAATGGAATGACCCGGTGTGCCTGAGTGATACTCGCATCTAGCATCCAGATCATAATCAGGAGGAATGGGGTCAGGGACGGGCTTGGCATCCCTTAGTTCAACCAGAGAGCTCTCAAGTAAACGGGTAAGAACATCAATGTGAGGAATAGGGAGTGGATCGAACCTTCTCGCAGGCCTCCGTGATCTTTGTTGTCTCTGTTGCTGAGGAGCATAAGGTCGCTGATACTGAACAGGCTGTTGAACAACAGGAGGAATATACACAACACTAGTTTCTCCTTCCTTTCCCTTGGAGGACCCAGCATAAGGTTTCTTTGCATCTTCAGCAGCAATTCGAATCTTTCCCGTTTTGATGCCAATTTCGACTCTTTCTCCTGCCAATACAAGACCTGAAAATCCGGCTGACAAACATCCAACCAATTTCTCATAATAATGCCCCTGAAGCGTATCCATGAACATATCAACAAGCTCTCTTTCCAACATCGGAGGTTAAACTTGGGAAGCCAATTCATGCCACCTCTGGGCGTATTCTTTGAAGCTTTCGTTTTGTCTCTGAGAAAGACTTTGCAATTGCATTCTACTGGGCGCCATGTCCGTGTTGAATTGGTAGTGCTTGATGAAAGCTTCTGCCAAATCTCTCCAGCTTTTAATATGCGTTCTCTCCAAGCTCATATACCAGTCTAAAGATGCCCCGGTTAAGCTGTCTTGAAAGAAATGCATCAGCAGCTTCTCATCATCAGTATAGGCAGACATTTTGCTGGAATATGCCATGATGTGAAGCTTAGGGCAGGTGGATCCATTGTACTTCTCGAAAGTAGGCGCCTTGAACTTCGGAGGAACCTTCACACCTGGGACCAACCCTAAGTCATACATGTCCATACCCAAATCATTCTGGCCCTTTAAAGCATTCACTCTCTCTTCGAGCATACGAAACTTCTTGTCCACCTCAGTAGGAAAATTCATCTCAGCATCATAAAATTGTTCTTCCTGATTATCCACTTTCTGACGAGGAACATGAATCCTAGCAGCACTTCCTCTGGATTGACTCATAGGAGAGGGTGGAGGAAGATCAACACGCGGAGGATTCACAACTCCGCCCGGAGTATTACCAACAACATTCCCATTCCCAGCCTCTGGGATAACAACAACACTCCTTTAAATAATTGCCCCTAATTCCTCTTGTTGTTGAGCCATGCCCTGCAGCAACTCAAAGCACTGAGCCATACGAGTCTGGAATTCCGACAACTCTGCTCGCATCTGATCCATGATCCTTCTCTGATTGCTTCAAGTTGCGCAGTGGTGAGAAGTCAGGTTTGCAGTTCTGGAGACAATACCAAGTCAGAATAAGAATCCCCTTCTGAGAATACCTGTTAGCATATGAGTATGAGAATGCAAAATGTCATGCAATGCAAATGTAAAGACATAGGATCAAGGTATCCACAAAGCTCTGGATAAGTGCTGTGCTGATGACTGAATAAGCTCATAGGTCTGCTCTGAAGAGAATACCGGAACAACAGAATATCCGAATAATCATAATACCATAACACCAGGCTGATACTGATAAGAAATCCAAAGTACCGGGTAGGTAGAAGGTCAAGGTTACCTGCAAACCTGTAAACACCCGCCCATTCTCACATGTGGGTACTAAGATCCTCAGTATCCCGGGCTCTCAGGTCGAGAAATGATGATACGTTCACCATTTCTGGTTTGGCATCATCATCAATCGAGGAGGCCTCAACCGATTCACCAAAATGAAAGGTCCTCAGCTTCTGGCACTAATGTCGAGAAGCAATAGTACATTCATCCCTCGGGGTACAGTACTATCGCCAAACGAGGAGTACCTCCACTGATTCTCTTTCAAAAAAGATATCCTATGCAAGTTCCAAAGTGGGCCCTCGGGTGCGAATGGGTTTGCCACAGAATGTGGTCTGCCACTGTCACCACTAAAGAGAGATGTTTCCACTAAGGTCCTCATGATCGGTCACTAAAGTCGACAGCTCTCTAGATCGACATCCTGGAATACGCAAGATGCGTACGCCATGATGGGTCCCAAGATAGCCTCGTCTAGCTGTGAATTTCGTGAATACCCAACGCACTCCAGACGGTACGTAGGTCCCACTACTCTCCACTCTAACTCTAAGTGTATACTCAAGCCTGTGTAATGGGCTTATCTCTCAGAAATCCCATCCCGCCAAACAAAAAACCAGTCCAGTACAACAGTAATAATATGATATGTAATGCTAAAATGCAGTAAATACAAACAAGTAAATAAACAGCAAAATAAAGCACAACAGTAAACACCCCATAAAAAAACAAACAAGCGCTAGGATTGACTCGCTTAAGGATGGACCAGCAATAGGTCAACCTTCCCCAGCAGAGTCGCCAGCTGTCGCTCCCGGGATTTTCATCCTAGTACAAACGCGAAAGTGGCACCGAAACAGAGTCGCCAGCAATGTGTATTTATCCCATGAGAGGGAAAGGAAACATTGCATAAACCTAAAGGGAAGGAAAAGCATGGTCTTACGACCAAGAGAAAGGGTAAGGGAGTCGGTTACGCGCGAGGAAGGTATTAGCACCCCCACGCGTCAATCGTACCCGATGGAATCCACGCTTGCTGCTTCAATCAAAGGGTGATAGAAAAGGATACTGGAAAAGGAACTGCTAACCGAAAAACTGGAAATGAAGGGATAGCAAAGAAAAGAGAGAGGAGAAAGAAGAGAGAAACAAATGTAGGGAAAATAAAAGAAGTGCTCGCATGGGCCCTACCCCACTGCCTACGTATCTCATCGGGAGCATGAGAATCAGAGCGACGTAGTTCCCCTCAACGAGGGTCGCTTTGTTTGTGTTTTTTAAAAGAACGGCTAACGTTCTAGCTCAGGTGTTGCAGGCTCGCTGGTCCGAGTGCGTTACCATCTTGCAAGAGAACGAGAAGGAGCGCGTTCGTGCGCTGAGAGTGAGTGAGGTGCGAAAAGAATTCCCGAAGGAAAGACGTTATTGTTGGTTTTTATCTTTTTTAGAAAGAAGTGTTTTTTACTTGGTGTTTTACAACATGTATTGTATTTAAGTCCCTCATGTAGGATCGAATGCCTCGCATATCGACCCAAGACAGGACGTATGCTAAACATTCCAAGAAAGTGCGAGAAGACCCCACACTTCCTTGTTCCCACATGAAAGGCCTAAATACAACAGGTATTATGCCTTTATTAAGTGTTTTTTATTATTGTTTTAAGACGAGAGAAGTGACTCAAAAGCGGAGAAAAAGGTAGAATCTAATGGGGAAACTAAGACTCGATCTTAAAGTTAGCATGCTTGGAGATCCTATGGTTAAGTGTGGTATGAGAATCTAATCCTAAAAGAGAAAGAGGGATAGCACTACCTAATGCATATCCTACCTCACTTTAATCAAAGATTAAAGTTGAGCTAGGATCCCAAAGGGATGTGAGAAAATTCTACACACATAGCATTATATCATGCTATTCATAAAAGAGAAATAAAAAAAAAATCCACAATGAGCAAATGAAATTAAAGTCAACAATTAATCAACAAAAACCAAGTTAGAATTAAAATGCTAAGTAAAAAACAAGATTAAATTCTAACAAGAAGATATTAATCCAAGATTAAAAACTAATTCTAAAATTGGTTCTAGTTAATTCTAAACTAAATCTAAAGAAAATTAATCCTAAAGTTAAATCTAGAATTAAAACTAGTATTGATCCTAACCTAAAATTAAAATCTGAACTAATGAACAATTAAGCTAAAATTCGATTTGTGCGATTAAACTAAAAATCATTATTTAAAAACCACTATCCAAAATCTACTCCAATTAGTCAAGATTAACTAAAATTAGTTTACAACTAATTAACCTCTAATCAATGCTAAGAGTCACAATTTATTTCCAATTGGGCATTAGTTCCAAAAATCTACAATTATGAATTAATGCTAACAATCCTAGTTCTAAAATTAATTCTAAAACAAGACTAAGTTCTAATTAGAAAATTAATCTAATCTAGTTATCCTAAAATAATGCCAAGTCATATTTAATTCTAAAACCACTAAATCCAAGATTATCATTCATTTACATACCTAAAACAAAAAAAGATGAAGTTAAATTGAAAATAAAACTAAAAAAAAAAGGAAGGGTGCAGACAGAGATTGGGAGGCGTGGAGAGTAGTCCAGGCGCATAGGTTGTTGATGTCTTAGGCCCAATGTTTCTTTTGGTAACCAGGGGAGGGTACGAAGTGAAACGGGGGTGTAGTTGGAATGTGCATGGGCTTGTATGTTCAGTCAAGGGTGTGAGAAGTGAAACGGGGGTGAGCCAGGTCCAGATAATTGAAACTCGGTTCAATAAAAAAGAAAAAACCCTAGAGGACAAACACATCCTCACTCTCTTCTTCTCCAATCTTTCGCCGCCGTAACCTCCTCTGTTCATCCTAAAAACGCCCCTTCCAATCATCATCTTCTCCGTTCGACATAAAAAACTCGCCATGGCTGCTTCTTCAAAATCTCCCAATCGCTGTCCACCTTAACCTCTTCGCCGATGAAACGCCGCCGTCGTCTCTTTGCAAGCTCCGCCATATTCTTCGCAAAACCTTCATCACAAACTCCACCGGAAGCTCTACTTCCTCCGTTCGCATCGCACCGTCGGAATCGCGCCGTTTTCACAACTATCCTTCAATCGCCTACCGAATCGTACCTCCCAACCTCACCGCGACACACTCTCAACTTCATCTCCTCCTTCAACATCGCCAAATCGCCAGAAACAACTCATGCCATGGAAATCGCTCACCAACACTTTCAGATTACATGGAAAACAACTACCTCTAACAATCAACAAAACAGAGTCTACAACAATCACATAGCGAAGTAGGATCGTGCTTTACGTACCTACCGGAGACAGTCCGGTGCCTCTTCGCTTGTGACGAGAGAGAACTCCATGAGGTAAGCTGATTTTTGCACTTTTTGATTTCGATTCAATTTCTCAATCTTCTCCTTCTCTTCGGATGTGCGAATTCCGCGGCGTGCTACAGTTGTTGTTGCAGTTGCAGAATGATACAAATTGCAACGAATCTTCTTCTGCGCTGTGAGAATTAACAACTCGTTGATTCTGGTTCTGATGAATTCGTTACAGGTTATGAATTTCTGGATTGATGTCGAGCCTTTTGAAGAGTTTGGTTTGAAGGTGATGAAGATGAATTCAAGAAGATGCTTGTTCTACATTGAAGTGGATGAATTGAAAAGTTGCAGAGCTTTTGAGAATTGAAGATGAAGAGTGGAAGAATGAGAAAGATGAAGATTGTCGATTCAAGAAGAAACCTCGAAGAATGAAGATGATGAGGTTTTATAGAGAAGAATCAGGGAGGGGTAATTTGGTATTTGCAGGTGAACATCGGTTAGAGTTTTCACTGCTATATGTTTAGAATTTTCAGTGAATTCCGCTTGAATTTTCTGTTGTCAAGTTTTGCAGCGAACTTTGGTTAGGGATTGGGTTCTGTTAGCGATTGGAATTGGTTATCAATTTCGGTTATGGTTTTACTGTCATGTAAACTCACTTATTCTTCTGTTATGAATGATATATATGAGATGGTTCCCTTGATACGCACCACACAAGAAAAGAGTATTTTCAAATTCACTAAATGGTGGTCAAACGTAGGGAACGTCCTCTACGTCAAAACGCAACTTTTGAGTCATAGCATGATTCATTGTGAGGGCCCATCTTGCCAATACCAAAGATATTCATTGATCTCCTCTTCCAAAATGAGCATGGGCTTAAAACTGGATTTATTGGACCGATTTGGCATTCATGGATTTGGAGGTTGGGACATGGATTCAAAATGGGATTTTGAATGATATTTCAATTGGTTGTAGGCGATGGAAATGTATAGAAATGGATAGATTTTAAAAATGGGACTTGTATAACATGGATGTAGAAATTGGATAGAGAAATGGTTTAACATGGTATTTGAAATATAATTGGAATATGAATATATGAATAATGAATTTGGATATGAACTTGGATATAGACAAAATGAATTGTGGATCTAAAAGTGGGTATTTGGTAAAAAAACTATTCTAAATGGATTTAAAAATTGGACATTGGATATGGTTTGAAAAAGGAAACAAAATGGGTTTAGATTGGATATCGAAATGAAAATGAATTTGGACAAAAGTGGTAAAAATGGAATGGATATTTATGAAGTGAAAAAGAATGGATAAAAGTGGTAAAAATGGAATGGATATTTATGAAATGAAAAAAATGGATAAAAGTGGTCTAAAAATGGATATGGGTTAGAAAGTGGTTTAGATATGGATTAGATGGTTCACAGTTGAAATGGATAGAAAAGATGGATAATGAAATATGAATTCCAAAAGATCCGCATAACCAGTTTTAACATGTTTAATTCTCCCCAAATTCCAAATCCAAAGCAAACTCGTATTCTCAACCAATCTCCAACTTAAATCAATAAACTTTGCTACCCATGAATACCAAGACGCATTTGTCAGGCAACCTTAACCACCGTTTCCAATTGAAGAATATCAACCAAATGGCACAGAAGATAAGAAACCATGATCCCATAACTCAGGAACACATGCAAATGAATGAATATGAGGTATGACCTAATGGAAATGCAGATGATTGCGAAACGCAAGCCAGAAAAAGGTAGGGCAAATTTTGGGGTGCTACACCCTTGATCTTACTTCACAGCTTCGATCAAGCAACCACTCTTTATTGCTTCACAGCTTCTAGAGAGGACAGAAACTTAACACTTATTCAAACCCTAGAATGGTGTAAATACAATTCGTACAAAATACTCAAGACACTCAGCCTATGCTCTTGATCTTCTCTCTGTATTTCTGTACCTTTTCCTTTGGTCTTGTGCGCTTTATATAGCTCCTTGAATTGGGCTTGGACTTGTCACAATATTTGATCAGATTTGTTAATTAAAACTGAATCTTCAAAACAGATTTTATCCCCAAAATCTTTTTAAGTCTTCAACCTTTTAATTCTCCAACAGACCTGCAATCAAATCTCCCATGTAACAGAAAATATCTATCCCAAGATATTCTCATCCAATGAGTCAACCACTCTCCACAATTCCAGCTAATACGCGTGCCCTAACAACCTGCTGTTGTTATTAATTCTGCAGGTCTGATGTTACAACATCACCTGTGTGACATCAGACATCCAACTTCAGCACTTAACTACTTAACACAGCCCGGTGTTAAGACTTCAATGTTACAACATCAGCACCTTGACATCAACATTGAATAACCTTTGTTTTACCAAAATTCCAGCCAATCCAGAAACTATCAATAACCAATCACCAACACATGAATCATGCAAACATACATGCCTCAAGAATAAACTCATAAATTTATCAAGACAAAATATCAAACAACGTGTAACATCAACATCAAAACCTAATCATGCATCATGTGAAAAATTAACACAAATAACATGGATTCATTATCAAAGCATACTATGACTAAGATCAAACAAAAAGTATGACAAGGTATTCAACACATATGAATCAAATAGAAGCAAGTTAATCATGGCAAAAATTGAATCAAATCATAATGAAAACATTGATAAAATAAGATAAATAATAAAGTTTTTTTTTAAAATTTTTTTAACATGAAAATATAAATAATTAACAGACAGAAGTTCTCCCCCTATCTTTCACAAATGATGCTTCTTCAACAAGAAACGCCCCAAAATCACCACATGATATCCCATGACAAACTTCATGATCACATAGTGAGAGAGTACCAGGATCACATCCTTGTACCACAACCAACAAACTCTTGGATTGAGACCAAAATCACCATTGATCCGTCTCATCCAGAAACCATCTATACCCTGTACAAATCCACCTTGAATTTTACAGCCATAGATATCCTTGTTCCTTGAGATACAATCCAATTGAATCTAGAATGCTTCACATTCCTCAAAGAGACATACAGAGTCCCTTAGCTTGTTAGCTCGCCCAAATGTTCTTCACACTTGAAGGACATCAAACACATGCTCCAGAAATCCTCGACTTACTTGATTCACAAGCACCAAACTGATCCACTTCTCTCTAGCATAACTTGTAGCAGAAGAAACCACCTTTCCACAAGCATTCTAACCTCAACAAGGGCCAACCATCCAGATAAACACCCCATGATCCAAGACAGTCTTCAATTTATCATTCTCCCATATGATAAGATAGAACACTTCTGATTCAACTGGTGAATATCAGCTTCCACAATCTGAAGTCCAAGTTCAGAAACCATAATGATGTTATAACATCAGTTAGGACATCTGGATCATATCACATACACCATACACTATGGTTCTTGATACAATTACCACTGGACTTACTATCTGCATAGTAATCCAACTAAAGATCTTCAGAGAACACATCTCATCCAACTTGTCAATAAGAACTCCATACAACCAAAGAGAGAAATAAACACTCATTTAACTCCCAAAAGAAGGTAATCTTCCATAAGCAACTTGGAGCTTCTACCACAAGCTCCAAGATATGAACAGAATCAGATCCTCCTTTGATTTTCAACCAACTACCCTTCTGCACAAGAGTAATTAGTTCCCAGCAAACTGTTTGAATGTACGATAAAGATCAACCAAATGCCACAGTTTGGTTAATCTCACCTTTCTTCAGAGTTCCAGAAAGTCTTCTGATCCACCAATGAAATCTAATCTTCAAGTTACATAATCCACCTACTCCATAGCAAGCCATCTTAGACACACCAAGACTCAGACATGTAACATCTACTCCTTTTTGCAGCCCCCGAAAACTGCATGAGATAGACCTTTTTGAAGCATTAATTCCATTTATTTATGAGAAGATCAACTTAGCTTACGATGATGCGCCACAACATCAACTAAGACCCTGAAGTTTCTGCTTGATGTCACAACATCTAATCAGACATCCAGCTGGAGAGTTCAGTCCTTAATTCTACCAATTAGAAGAACCTACTCCCTATAACAGAACAAGAGTTCCATGTTCTCATAGACTTGATTAATGATATCACGTTAGAGTAGCCGACCTCCATCTTGCTTTACTGCACTACAATAACCACCTCATCTTCAGAGAAACCAAGCATGCTAAAAATTGATTCTACAGAAGAGATCAGTCACACAAGGTCTTTACAAAAGGAATCCCGCTTTTCTTAAGTAGAGACTTCTTCAGAAAGTCGGAGACAACTGCCACTTATCCTTGACCTCCAAGATGAGCAAGATCATATGCTCCTACATACCTAGATCAGAAATAAACTGACTCAAGAAGTGCTATTACCAGCACCATATTCTAGACAAGTTTCTTGCCAGGAAACTTTCTAGATAAAGATCAGATGCTTCTAGTCGAAACTGGAACATACCTGCTGCACTCCAATACTCCTAGGTCAGAAATAAACTGATCCAAGAAAATTGTCTTCATCTTCACTTCCATCAGCACTACATTCTAGTCAAGCTTCCTGCCACGAAACTTCCTAGTCTGATTACATGCCAAAATAAAGACTGATCCTACCACACACACGTGTATGATACCAAGATCATCAGCTACAACTCCTTTGCACCAGAGATTCACTCCTTGAATCAACAGGCTTTTGTACATACTCCACTGTCAAGATATTTCAACATCTGATAGAACACCAGTTCCTTAACTTGACTGTACCCGTTCTCCAAAGAACAGATCCTTGAGCAGATGCAACAAGAGATGTTGTACTTTCTGATGTACCAACTTGTCACCAGTGATCTTGTACTAAAAAAAATAGGGATAATCAATTAAATATTTTTTAATTCCACAAATAGCAATTGATTTTAAATCCTTGTCCTCAAAACCATACATCCTGTAGGATATATGATCTACCAGATATCAACACAATTGTGTTAAAATCTTTATAGTCAAACAACATATTGAGACATCAAGTCTGCCACCCTTGACTCAACCTGCTTATGACTTTCTTTTGCTAATAGAATCCTTGTAAATCATGAATGGTGAAAATAAATCACCTCCCATTATCTCCAAGTTGAATAACATCTATCAGCACCAGAGATCTTCAGAAATCCATCTTCAACATGAGAATAAATTATCCTTCTGAAAGAGCTCTTCAACCCCGACCAGAGATGCCTTTATGAGTGGACTTGAGTGAAAACTCAAGTATCTTTGACAACTTTGTAGAAAAGAACATTTATCAAAATCATAGATCATGAACTTTGATAAACACGATCTCAACTAACCTTCCCTTCAAACTGACTTCAAAATACAAGTTGGAACCAAACTTCCAAGTATTAAGTCAACATGACAGAAATCTACCAACAACTCTCTCCATTCCATTGCTCCCAACTTTGGAATGACTAGAGCTTTCAAGATGCTGATATCTTCAAGAAGAGAGGCCAAAAATCAAGATCTTCCACCATCTTTCTTCTGTCATAACTCCATAATCCCATAAATACCATAGTTCTTACACCAAAAACATATGCAGCGGAACCACCAAGGAACATCTTCAACATACCCCAATAAGACGTGAGAACATCTTACAAGACACCATACAGGAGAACTAGCCACTCCTCCTGCAGTTGCTATAGAGACTCCTCAGAAAGCTTGAACAACCAACAATAATTGTTACCTTCAATCCAGAACATCTATCCCATCCATTAATACCCTTGAGTATGTCTGAGTGAATGATCTGATCTCCCAAACTCCTCCTTGTATAAAGCGCCAAAAAGTATCTCCCAAGATCTCATCCAGAAACAGACAGGATACCTGCTCTGATACCAATTGAAATTCTGGCATAACAGATAGCAGATCTCCTAACACATGTCAAGATATTGTTCTTTGCACATCTTTAAAACAAGAGCAGAACAAACAAACTGATATTCAGAATATCAGCAACAGCAGCAAGACAAATGTTTCGACATCTGTTACAACATGTTAATCAAAACTGAACTGTAAATTGTAGAATGATAAACAACACAGAATATGATAATCCAGTTCGGTGCAAATCACTTACATATGCGGGCATACCAAGCCAGGAAGAAGAATCCACTATCAGTAGTATAGTTTTATGTAAACAACCGCTGGTTTACAGTAAACAACCTCTGGTTTACCTATCACTACCCAATGGAGACTTTATCATTAGAAGTCACATCTAATTGATAAGAGAAACCCATCTCACTCCCTAAATCACAACTTGTGATTATCTAACAGTTATAGTCACAATAACTGTGTCATCCTACTTGAAAGACACCCCTTTCAATACAAAGTTCAGCCAAGCATTCTTGACTAACAAACTAACTCGGATTTGCTTAAAAGCTTCATCCAAGAACAATACACGATTCATTACCTACAGGTTTCTGAATCTGTATAACAACTATGTCTTCCACAATGTATCAAATCGATATAAAGGGAGACTTACATCACAAAGGAGCCAACGACTCTCAAAACCCTAAACCCTACTTTACAAATGTTTACAAAATAGGATTCCTAAGTCTATGTCTTTCTCTCTCTATTTTCTGCCCTAGGACTAGGTCTTCTTTTATAGCCTTCTACTGCCTTGGGCTTCAAATCTTCTGTTGGCTGATTCCTTGATCCACTGCAGTGATCGCTCATTGAATCTTGCACCAGATTTAAAACCCCTATATGATGCGTCCGCAAGTGCACGGATTTATCGAAGTAATATAAAAGATTGTCGAACCCATAGAGACCAATGTCAACCTACCGTAATCTATCGTCGCTTTGTAAAGCTAAGGCTAATGATAATTGATAAAAGAGAAACTAAAACTAAAACTAAAATAAAACTAAGAAAATATAATAGAAAAGAGAGACCGGAATGTGGATTCCGTGTACCTCAGGCACTCTGTAATTGGTTGGCGTTAATTTACGTATGTTCCGTAGAAAATATTGATCTAAAGACTCCGCCTCACACTCTCGCGCTATTGACTAAAGCCACATCTCCTAACCACAGGATTTTGCTCTCGCTCGCCCGTTTTAATTAGAAAACGTATTTTGAAAATCAATTAGATCCTAATCGATACCTAAAGCGTTCTTGCTGTTTTTAGAATCAATGCCCCGTTCCCACTATCTGGTTCGATCCCCATGCTCTCGCAGTGCCGGCTCTAACCTTTACTTGCTTCTCACTCTCGTGACTAAACAGTGCTAAATAACCTCTCATTCTCGTGACAAGGCTATTTAAATTAAACTTGGAAACAAAGACCAAAACATAATTTATTCTAAGTTAACGCTAATTTAATTACCGAGGTCCGTCGGAACGACGATCCTCAAATACCGGACTCTTAACAATTTAGCAAGACATGGAATAAAACATAAACAAATTAAACATCATAATTGCATTTGAAAACATCATGATAATTAATTTTGGAAAGCTATAAACAATAATAATAAGCAATTAGATAAAGAACCTGTAAAGACTTGAAGTAAAATGCGAGAAATAAAGAAACTTGAATTAACTTTAACTTCAATAATGATGGCAAGATTGTTGATCCAAGCAAGTTACATAGAACATAGGCCTAAATACTAATGGTGGAGTAGTTCCTCGATGTGAGAAACTACCCCTTTTACAATTGTAATTTCTGCCTAAAACTATGAAACAACTTCGGTAGCGCTTCCGCGCACAAAACTTCGATCCTTCAAAATGTAAAGAAAACTACTATATATAGAGTAACAATGTGTCTGGTAACTCCCGAAGATCATGTGTGAGTCATGGAGAAAGTGGGAGAAAACCTTCCCAGTAGTGTTGTAGTGGGTGGTTACAAGACCATGCGTGGAGAGAAATAAGGAACGTCGAAATATTCTGAGAAAACCAAGCCATGCCGGTCGCCATACGCCTTGTGACGAGGGTCACACTTTAGAAGGCGTTAGGGTCGCCATATGCTTTGTGACGGTCATCACACTAATTGAGTGCAGTTTTCTATTTTTCTGTCCTCTGTCTTCTTTTCTTCTCCTTTTTTCCTATTATTTCTTCTTTTCTCATACAAGTTGGTCTAGATGAAATACTTGAAAATAAGCTTAAATACTTGCATAATAAAACATAAATAAACGAAAAACGATAAAATAATTCATGCAAGTTAAGTCAATTTAACGATATAATTTCGCGTTATCACTATATTGGTCGAATCTGGATGTTGGAACATTGTATTCGACATCTTGGTTTGCAGCATTCTTCATTAAATTTTAGCCAAAATTTAGTCAAACCACAGGAGCTTTCAAACTGTTTTTGCTCTGATTCTTCGCACATGGCTTTGAAGTAGTTGAATACCTGTAAACAAACGAAATACCAACATAACAGTGCAAATGTAAAACAAAACAACTGGAAAACATACATCAAACAAGTCAAATAAGCTATGTAATCTCACGTCATCAGTTCACAGTGAAGTTTATCGGGATTAATTTATGATTCAAATTTCTAAGATTGATAATGTCTCAAGGACTAATTTAGGGTTTTATTCATTTCAGGAGAAAGTTTGAGAATAGTTTCAAATGTGAATATGGAGCTAATATCGAAATTCGAGTTTTAATCATCGTTCGGAATCGAAAAATTCGAGGCATTACAAAATAAACTCAAGAGTGCAAAATAAAGTCCAATTACAAAAGGTTCAAAGTCCATTTCTTTTTTTTTTAAAAGTCCACCAACAAGGTATCATTCCACCAAAAGTCTATACCATTTTTACATACAAAAATCCACAAAAACCATAATCACAATTCAAAAGGGCCATGTTACTTCACATTATAAAAGCCCATTCAAACTTTCAAGTCCATTACCAAAATTGCACAAAAAATAAAGGCCATAAAGCCCATTATACATTGCCAAAAGAAACAAAGCCAAAAGCAACAAGTCATGAAAATAAAACCCAGCTACAACAAGCCTTTGCCATTCCAATTCACATGCTACATTTGAAATTTCCAAATTACCTCTACCTCACACGAGACTTCACACCACCATTCATAAAAAACTACCACAATCTTCAGCATCATCCTCACAATAACATCAGCCACGACACCACGCTGTCGAGCAACAACATACAAACATGTACGTATAACGACCATGGCCCACTTCAATTTCACAAATTTCACTCCTTGCAAAGCCTGCACGAAAATGCAAAATGACTCACACAACAAATAACCAATGCATTCACAACCTGCATCAAGCACATATAACGCACCGACCTGCACACTGCTTACTCAACAACGAAACAAAACCATTGCAAATCACGTAGCATATCCTGCACCAAGGACCTTGACACAAAACCACACACAAAACAATTTGCAAGCCACGAACCTTCAGCCAGTACAACACAACAACCATCACACAAATTGTTACATGACCCCACACTACAATGCGTAGCAACAACGTCACACAAACCGACAGAATATTCCAAACAATATTTTCCTCTCACTCTCCCCATTTCACCCTCCATAATCCCTATAAAAGGATACCTTTCCTTACTCAAAAGAGAAGTTCAGAGAACCAAATAAACTCTGCCAAATTCTTCCCCACCTTCCTTCAACCATACCCAAACACCCAAAACCATTCCAAAAGCACAACCATCAACAACCACAAATCCAAACCGAGAATCAGAAAGAGAAGAAGATTGAGTGAAACTAAAACAACATAAACCGAATCAAATCTAAACTTGAGCAAACGAAACGGTGCAAACCTGATTTGATTGAAAATGCGACCGAGGCAAGCGAGACGAGCGAACAATAGATCGAAACAGAGTAAACCGAGACGAACATAAAGCGAACTTGAGACGAGAGCAGAAGCGAGAGAGGTCGAGGAGGTTGGAACGAGTTTTGATTGCTCTTTTGATCTTGTTTTTTTTTTCTTTTAAATCTCGTTTTATGGATAATGAAAGCGGTGCATGTGTTCATCACGTTTCTTGACCATGATTGTTTCTTCAATTTTTGTTTAAAGAAAAGTTGGAAAACAACGATGTGTTTTTGGTTTCGTTGAAGAGTGAAAGAGTATGGCCTTGTATTCCATTTATGAATCTGATGGAATTCTCTGGTAGCAAACCTACACTGTCTTGAATACTTGGGTGTTGTAGTGGTTTTGGACCGAGCTGCTTATTGTTGTTGTTGAGCTCATAGGCCCGTGATGTTCTAAGCACATACCACCTCCTTGTTTTTTCTACTACCGCGCCCTTGTTTTTTTGATAGATGATGGGCTTTGTAAGGCCCACATGATTCTATACACACACATCTGATCTCATACCCCCCTCATCTTAGTTTCTTTCAAAGATTATTTCTATTTATTTTTAATTTTGGGAATTAGAAAAACATTAGATTTTAATTTTAATTTAGATTTTAATCTTGATTTTAATTTTAAATTTTGGTCAACTTTTCTTCTTAATTTTTGTTAACCTTTTTTTGGATTAATCTTTGACTAATTTTCTTTTTAATTCCTAATGATTTTGATTTTTTAATTTTTAGATTGTCTTTGGATATAAGGTCTTATTAATCTTTGGAATTTTGACATTAAATTTTGATCATGGTTTTAATTAGTTTGGTATTAGATTGATTTATTTTTTATTAAATTTTGATTTCGGACTTTGATTAACATTATGGCGTGGTGTTAATTCTTGACCTCGATTTTGTTGATTTGGATTAACTAGGTGTTGTCTGACTAATTGAATTTTCATCAAATCATGTAGTTAATTTTTGATTGATTTCCTTTTGATTTTCTTTAGTGGAACAATTTGATTGAACTTTGGTTAGACTTTTGATTGTTTTCCTTTCCATAGAAGTTTTAATTAATCTTGTTGATGGTTTGTGTGGAATATTTTGCATATCTTGCTTGGAGTGAGTTTCATGACTTGTTGAACTATTTCAAATGACTTGGTGTTAATTTTCATGAGTTCTTGATGCATATTTCATTGAGTTCTCAAGATATTTTTTTCTGCATGTTGGGTTGATTAATTCTTGATATATCATGGTTGATGAGTCTTCTTGTGCAAAAGTTGATTTAATGTAGAATGTTGTTGTTGCATACACTGCTGTTGTGAATAAAGTGTGTTGTTATATATTGCTATCCTGTTGTTGCTGAATGCACACCTGTTCTGTTCTGAAAATAGAAGCTGTTAAATGCTGTTCTGGCTTGTTTGCTGGAATTTACTGTTGTGATGTGCTGAAGCGCTATTGATGCACACCTGTTATGTTCTAAAAATAGGAGCTGTCTGGAGATAAGGCGGATTTGAGTTTCTTGTCAGTCGGTCAAGTTGGGATGTCTCTGAGGGAGAACGATCAGGTATTGTTGATAGTTGCTTCTCAGGGAGTAGAGAGCAAGGTGATGGCTAGAGATATGCCAGTGACGTGTAATTCCTGATGTTTTCCTGAAGATATTTGTGACTTGCCTAGAGAGTATGGATCTGGGTTTGGTGATAGTAGAGAGCTGATGTTGTTGTCTGCTAAGCAAGTGGATGAACTTCTAGAAAATGAAGCCTTGATGTTTGTAATGTTTGCATCGTTGCAAATTAATCATGAAGTTACAAGTGTTAAATTGTCGGTTGTCTGTGAATTTCCAGATGTATTTCCAGACGACATAAGTGATTTTCTGCCATAGCGTGACGTGGAATTTGCGATCGACCTAGTACTTGATACGAGTCCGATGTCAATGACTCCATACAGAATGATTGCTTTAGAGTCGTGTGAATTGAAAAAATAGTTGGAAGAATTACTTGAGAAGAGGTTTGTTTGACCAAGTATTTCTCTATGGGATGCACCTGTCTTGTTGATTAAGAAGGAGGATGGAAGTATGAGGTTATGTGTTGACTATAGGCAGCTGAATAAGGTGACTATCAAGAATAAGTATCCATTTTTTAGAATTGATGACCTGATGGATAAGTTGGTTGGTTCCTGTATTTTCAGCAAGATAAAATTGGGGTCTGCTTATCATCAGATTCGGGTTAAACTAGATGATATTCCGAAGACAGCTTTCAGGACGAGGTATGGTCACTATGAATACATTGTGATGCCATTTGGCATATCCAACACACCAGGTGTGTTCATGGAGTATATGAATCAGATTTTTTCATAAGTATTTGGATAATTTTTTCATGATCTTCATTGATGATATTCTGATCTACTCTAAATCAGAAGAAGAGCATGCTGAGCATTTGCGAGCTGTGTTGTAAGTGTTGAAAGAGAAAAAGTTGTATGCAAAACTGTCAAAATGTGAGTTATGGTTGAAGAAAGCGAGTTTCCTTGCCATGTGATATCTAGTGGTGGAATTTTTGTGGATCCTTCTAAAGTTGATGTTGTGTTGCAATGGGAAACTCCGAAGTCGGCTACTAAGATTCGAAGTTTTCTTGGTTTGGCTAGTTATTATCGCATGTTTATTAAGGATTTTTCTAAGTTGGCGTTACCGTTGACTCAGTTGAATCGAAAAGGTCAAGCTTATGTGTGGGATGTTGCGTGTGAAGAAAGTTTTGTGAAATTAAAGAAGAAGTTGACGACTGCTCTAGTATTGATTTTGTCCAATTCGAGTGAATATTTTATAGTATATTGTGATGCGTCAAAGACAGGACTTGGTGGTGTATTGATGCAAAATGGTTAGGTCGTTGTTTATGCTTCTAGACAACTGAAGGTTCATGAAAGGAATTATCCTACGCATGACTTAGAATTGGCAACTATAGTGTTCGTGTTGAAAATTTAGAGACATTATCTTTTTGGCTCTAATTTTGAGGTGCTCAGTGATCATAAGAGTCTGAAGTATTTGTTCGATCAGAAAGAGTTGAATATGAGGTAGAGAAGGTGGCTTGAACTACTGAAAGTTTATAATTTTTATTTGAGTTACCACCCTGGTAAAGCAAATGTGGTAGCTGATGCTTTGAGTAGGAGGTCCTTGTGTATGTCGATTCTTATGGTGAGAGAGTTGGTATTGATTGAGCAATTCAGAGACATGAGTTTGGTGTGTGAAGTAACTTCTAACAGTGTGAAGTTAGGGATGTTGAAACTGACTAGTGGTATTCTTGAAGAAATCAAAGGAGATCATGTGTTTTTTAGAGTTACTCTGGTAACGGGTGTTGGTCGAGCTTTGAAGTCTAGAAAGCTCAAGTTGTGTTTTGTTGGTTCGTATCAAATTTTGTAGAGGATAGGAGAGGTGGCCTACTAATAACAATATCAGTCAACAAGCGTGATTGATATTATGAGAAATATGTTCCTGTTGCCGGATTAAGCATACGGTTATAAATAACGCAATTTAATGATTAAGCAAGGTTAGTTGCGATTAAAATTGGGAACACAAATCAATCAAACTAAATCAATAATATTGTATGATAATCGAATTAAGCAAACAATGATCACAAAACAATATTGAAAGGAATCGAAATCAAATTAATAATATCATAGCAATCTCAAAGTTTGGAACCTGAGTACAGTGAATCCGTCCCGAAAGTGTTAGTTCATTTTTTTTTTAGATTTTATTTGACACGAAAGAAGAAATATGATTAAAATAAATTCATAAAAATACAAAAACACGAAATTTCACATAATTAAGACAAATAAGAATTTTGAGAATTTTTTTGGATTTTTTCGAAACTGTGAAAACAGTAAAAAATTAATTAAAAATAGAAAAAAGAGGAATTTGGCGATTTGAGACCGTACGGGACAATTGATCGCACGATTTTTCTGCTCCCAGTAGGCAAAAACAGTTTTACAATCGGACACAATTTTCTCAAAACCGATTTTTTTGACTAGGCAGGACACGAGACGGGACGTCCAGACGCGAAAACGTGTGAAACCGCAGAAAAATTCAGAAAAATAACAGAAAATTGCAAAATATCAAAACACACAATACCTAAAACTAAACAATTGGCTAATTCGACAAGAATCCCCGGCAACGGCGCCAATTTGATCCGCTGTTGCGCGCGGATAAAAAACGAGTGATTTTCAAAACTGTAGTAAAGCGACAATGACTCGAGTCGTATCGCAAGGATTCTTGATTTATTAACCAACAGTAGTAACGAATATGGGGGGGGGTTTGTGATCGATTCAAGAGAACAAAGCAGAAAAAAATGATTATTAAAATAAGTAATTAAAATAAGTGATTATAAAACAAACGGATTCACTGTGTCGGGTTCTCCATGAGTTCTTACAAAGCGTATAATTTTCTCTTGGAAATTCTGTTACAAAAAATCTAGCGGCTGCCTAGGTATAAGTGAAAGACAATCCATTTGGTTCACAACCCAACTGGGTCAAATACAAAACCCAGGCCCATTACAAATGACCCAAAACAAAAATATTTATAATGCTGCAACTTCAACGACTTTTTCAAGTCTACTACAGTCCGATTCAGCTTCTTCGTCCAACATAAAAGTTGTAGATCTTTTTCTTAGCTTTCTGACGAATAGTAGAACGCCTCAATCCGATTCCTGTAGCTCCAGTTATGAATTTATTCGTAAAAGCTGCAATTGCTGTAAAATAAAGTGCGAAAATTAAATAAAGGAAAAAAATCAACTAAATTAGAAAAACATTATAAAACATGAAAATAAGCAAAACAAACCAAGGAAATGCTTAAGTACAAACATGGAGAATGTGCATCGAAATGCACGGATCACCTACCGGACTGCTTTGCCGCCACTACTTGCTAATCTTCATGACGTGTTTCAAGTGTCTCAGTTGAGAATATACATTCAGGATCCGTCTCATGTGATCCAAATGGATTATGTACAGATGAGAGATAACCTGACAGTTGAAGCAGTTGCGGGGTAAAGAGATTGCTTTGGTGAAGGTAGTGTGGGGTGGACCAGCTGGTGGAAGTATGACTTGGGAGCATGGGGATCAGATGAGAGGGTCATATCCGACTCTGTTTTCCTCCGATAATTTTCAGGGACAAAAATTATTTAAGTGGGGGAGAGTTGTAACACCCTAAAAATTTAGAATTATCTATCTGAATGAATTGTTTGTGATTTATTTAGGAATTATGTGATGTATGATGATGCGTGATGAAGCATTGTTGTGAGAGAGTCGATTATTTTAATTATTTAGATTTAAATAATTTAGTTATATTATTTAGATTTATAATAATAATTAAAATAAGAATATTAAAGTGAAAATAAGGATAAAGGCATAGGTAAACGTGTGTGAGTTAAGTGAGGACATAAGAGGCAAGTCATAGAAAGGTTCCTAAGGTTAAACAAGTAAAACAAGGAAAGAGAATTCAGTATGTACGATCGTAACATTTGAGAAGAACGGAAGAGAGGCAAGGGCTTTCAGAGAACCAAGAGGAGAACTCGGTAGGACGCGAAAGAAGAGGGTCAATCGCTAGGAATCGAGGTAAGGGGTGTAATCCTGGTTTATTATGATCGATAAATGGTTAAAATAGATGTGGGTTTTACCTTGTATGGTGAATTGATAAAAGTATGATGAAAAGTATGGAGAAATTGTTGATGTTGAATTATTGCAATGTCGATCCTTGATGAATTGGTGCAATGGTTATGAATTGTTGTTAATCTTTGATACTATACCATAATAAGTGATTTTAAAATGATTAGATAGCAGGAAAATTGATATAATTTTGAATCTATGCTTGAGAAATTGATGAACTGTTATGTTGAAATCCTTGATCCTATGAGATAATGAAATTATGTGTTGATGATGATGAATTTGTGTGTTGGTGATGAGGAATTGGTGATAATATATGAATTGATGTTATTGTAATGTTATGATGTTAACCCATGAGTATACAAGATGATAAGTGATTTTTAGAATGTTAAGATAGAAGAAAATTGGGACTGAAATGATATAATTATGTAGCACAGATTCTAACATGATAAAACAGTGAAAAGTGTTTTTAAAAAGTGATTTTGGGGCCAACGTAACAGTATGCACCGGCCTGTAGGTTTTATGTGCCGACACATAGCCTCTAAAAAGGCATTTTTAAAGAAAATCTGGTCGTATGCCCTGATATTCCTATGTGCCGACCTGAAAATGGTTACATGCTGACCTGTACGTTAGCACATGGATAGAAGCAAAACAGGCATAAATACTGCAGCACATGTACCGACCTGAAACACTTATGCGCTAGGACATGCACTTAGATTTTGCCAAAATGTTAATACGATTTTGATCATAACTTTTGAACCGTATATCCAAATGACGAGTCGTTTGAAGCGTTAGAAAGCTAATAAATAGAACTTTAACATAGTATAAATAGGTGAATTGTTTGCCCAATATTTATATATCTTATATGTTTAGGAGTGTGGTTATTACTTGTTGTGTACGCTATGAAGTCTTGTTGTAAGTGACGAATGTTGAGTGTTGTTACAATGATGTTGCTGTGATGTTAATGATGGTATTATGACGATGTTTTAATGATGTGCATGTTAGAATACATGCATGATGTGTTTATGATGATTATGTTGATGGTGGTATACACGGTCAGAAGAGGGGCCAATGTGTATGTGTTGTTTTTGCATGTTGAAAGTCCATGCATCCATGTTGTCGGAACATTGGTTCTTTTTGGTGAGTCTCGATATTATGGTGATGGATCAGGTGTGAGTAGCTAATTCCTATTATGGGGGATTAGTGAAGCGTTACCCGTGGTGAGGGTAACGAGTTTTGGTGAGCCTCGATCCAATTGTGATGGATCGGGTGCAAGTGGTTACTTCCTATTATGGGGGATTAGTGAAGCGTTACCTGTGGTGATGGTAATGAGTTTTGGTGGGCCTCGATCCTATTGTGATGGATCGGGTGTGAGTAGCTAATTCCTATTATGGGGAATTAGTGAAGCGCTACCTATGGTGATGGTAGCGATTTTGGTGTGCTCCGGTTCTAAGAAGGAATCAATCCTATGGTAGGGATCTTTGGAGGATGATGAACCAGGTGTTCATAAAGAATTGGTACCACATGCACTTGAGTCAAAATGTTGTTGCATCCTATGTGGCATTGCATAAACTATTGTTGATGAGTTGTGACGTGATGATCCTTGAGAACTATGTGAGTATATGATGACTTTGATGATGAAAATGTGGTATTGTTGTGATGTTGTGTAGGTGAGCAAGATGTATTGATGTATAATGTGTGTTGATATAATGATATTTTCAACTACTAAATCTTTTCCTTATATCTTTTATAATGAATTGTGATTACTACCCTGCCTGTTTGAATGTTGCCTCCACGTGGGTAACGCGCAGATGCTCCAGAGTAGCTTGTAGAAGCGTTGAAGATAACTTTGGAGTATTTTATTAGTTTTTGTTAATTAGAAGGTGTCTTGCCACTACGACATTTATTGCTTATGGCAACACTATTTTATGCAACATGCGTAAATTGTTGCCTATAAAAAGATCAGGCAACAATTTTTTATTGTTGCTAAGAGAAATATCGTAACACCCGATAAATGTTCCCTAAAATATTTTTGGGGATGATTTTTAAATGTCCTTATAATTTATTTTTGACAATAACTGATAAATGTCCCCTTAAATATTTATGGGGACAATTTTAGTTTGTTGCATTATTCCTAATAAAAGGTTACATTTTTCAAATGTTGCATAAAAACTTCAATAACAAAAAAATTTGGCGGCAACTTTCCCTCTAATTTACTTCTAATTTAATTGATTCATTTCTCATTATTTTTTCACATTTATAATTTTATCATAATTATACATAATTCTAAATTTATCAATTAATTTAGTGTTAAAATATTAATAAAATATTATATTAATATATTATAATTTTTTTATTGAAATTATTAAAAAAAATGTATATTTTATAGATTAATTATGAAAAGAAAATTATTAAGAAAAAACCAAATAAAACACGTTGAATAAAAACTATTAAAATAACATTCAGTAAAAAAATTTATAAATAAAAAATTAAGTAAAAGAAAAATTCAATTAGACCACTTAAGTCTAAGGCCCACCGTGAAATATATCTTGAAAGAAATGAAAAACTATGTTGTTATTTGAAGCAGAGAAACTCTATCTATTTCGGAAACCTAACATTTACAAAAGATACCGCGGCCCTTTTGCCGTTTTGTTACGAGAGTGCTGCCGGTGTGTGCCGCCGGTCGTTGTTTGCTGTGAGTTACCTTCGTTCATCGTATTACTCACTATCATCTTCGTTTCTTCCCTTTCGGTAAGTTTCAAAGCATTTTCGTTTATGTCGATTTGTTGATTGGATTTATGGTCTGATTTGTGTTTTAATTTGTGTTTTATTATATGAATCTTTCTGTTTTTTTTATGTGAATCCTTCAATTTTGTTCGTTCTTTACTATCTTCCATTTCTGAAAGTCATTGAGACATTTTGTGTAGTAATTGCTTGTGTTAAAAATAGATATGAAGCTTGAAAACAAGTGATGTAAGGTCCACAATAGCTATTATAATGAAGATTTGGACCAGGCGAAAGACCGTTGTTTCTTTTTTCTTAGAAACCTTGCTTTTGAAAAGACGGGTTGGCTTGCAGCAAACATGCAGTATTCATGTTAAGCTTCAACTAAGATCTAGGGTTCGTTTGGATAAACAACTTATTTGCAGCTTATAGCAGAAACACTTATTTTATCAAAATAAGCTCTTATGAATAAGCTTGCATAATCTATTTTTATTACAAAAGATAAAATAAGTTTAAATTGTTTTTATATATGCTATAAGTTGTCTTTATAAGCTATCTTGGATAACTAATAGAAATAAGTTCAAAATACATTATGAAAAATGTTATAAGCTGTTTTGATAAGGTCTGTCAAACAATGTCACCAAACATTTTTCAGTAGATAAACTCAAATAAATCAATCCAAACATGCCCCTACGCCGGTTTGAATTAGCTTACTTGAACTTATCTACTCACTGACATAAACACTGTTATTGAGACTATTTGTAAGAGCTGATAGAAACAACTTATGCCATTTACATAAGTTGTTTTCAGCATATACGATAACAGTTTGATTTTATCTTTTCTTATAAAAATAACTCATACATAAGCAATTTTGCTTAAGGAAGTAGAGAGTATATGAATTTAGTAGAAATTTTTTAGACGGGTATTTATGTTTGGCCTATAGAAACCATTAACAAAATGGTAGAGTCTTCTAGTACAGAGTGATTAACCAATCTGGATTAGCTTTTGCTGTAGGTTAATATGTTAGTTTCTTTATTATTTACTCAACTTTGTTTCTACAGTGGACATAATTTCTGCCATTAAATTTGACAAGTCTGGTGATCATCTTGCTACCGGTGACCGCGGTGGTCGAGTATTCTCCTTGAACAGACAAATTCTAAAGATGTAAGTCTGATTTTAGCTACTCTTGATTTTTTTTATTTCTAAGCAAAACGTATCAACATAGTTTTGATTTTTGAACGATTCCTTGTAACCAACTTGGTATTGTTAATATCTGTGTATTTACTATGTAATTTAGCAGCATGGATCAAGAAAGGATTTGGAGAGTACCGACTATTCCAATAGCCGGCATCCTGAGTTCCGCTATAAAGCTGAGTTTCAGAGTCATGAGCCTAAGGTAATTATTTTGTCACCAGGCACAAGTTAATGCTGCTAAAACTATCCATGGCTTAGCAATTTTGATGTATATAACATGATGATTGTTGTTTCGGTTTGACTATCTTAAGAGTTTGGAAATAGAAGAGAAAATTAACAAGATCAAATGGTGCCAAACCGCTAATGGCGTTGTATTCCTCCTATCTACAAATGACAAAACAATCAAATTTTGGAAGGTATGAAATGAATGCACACAGTGTTAGTTTTCATATGAATTAATATGATTGATTTGTCTCCTACGCCGCTTATTGTTATTGTCTTTATTTGAGTTGAACAGGTTCAAGAAAAGAAGGTGAAGAAAATTTCTGACATGAATATTGACCCTTCAAAAGCAAATGGAAATGTATCTATCGCAAGTTCGAGTAATTCTTGTATCCTTAAGCCACATCTTGCAAATGGAGGATCTTCAGATAAAACATATAGTTATCTAAGCAATGATTTCTCATTCCCACCAGGAGGCTTACCGTCACTAAGATTACCCTCTGTAGTTGTATTCAACCTTCAGCCTTCGCAGTTGAATTCCTTTTTCAAATATTTGTTTATCGTGTATAGTATACGTTTAGTTACGGTTCTATGCTTCATTTTTAAACCATGATAATCACTTCTTTGGTACGTCGTAGTGCTTACACTTGCATTGTAAAATATGTAGGTAGCTAGCCATGAGACCAGTCTGTTGGCTCAATGTCGTAGAGTATACGCACATGCTCATGACTATCACATCAATTCAATTTCAAATAACAGGTGATTTGGTTTTCATATTGTATACAATAAATATATTTTCTTCATGCAATGTTGATTTGGAAATGTTGACTTTTATTTCTCCGAGTTCATGTCTACATGATTTTTATTGTAATGTACATTTTTTTTCTGAAATCTGATCACATTTGAATGATTGGAATATCTTCTAGCGATGGAGAAACTTTCATATCCGCCGATGGTTTGCGAATAAATATTTGGAACCTGGAAATTAGCAATCAAAGTTTTAATATTGTCGATGTAAAGCCTGCAAATATGGAGGATCTTACTGGTAAGCTTTCAGTACTATAGTTTTATGTTAGTTAAAAGAAACTAGGTGAAATAACTTGTTATCTGTGATGCTAGTTAAAAGAAACTAGACGGTCTTTTATTAGTATTGGTAGAGTCATTGACCGTAGATAATACTATTGCAGAAGTGGGCATTCCATCTTATGCTACTACCAACTATGATGCTAACGTGGCTTGCTAAAAATTGGCCACTATTATTGAATGCGGATATTATTGTGTTGGATTTGTTGTTTTATCTTGGTGAGGTTAATAAGTCGCGGCACAATCTTGTTAGTTGTAAGGAATGAATCCAACGTAAAGAATGAGGCATGTACACATTCTTACGTAACAATGGATTTAACATCGTAAAGTCACATTCATTTATAATTTTAATTGTTGGGATTGGATGACTTCCATTTCATGTTTGGATCGGATGACTTAGTTGTAGGTTTTTATCTTGTTAATAATATATTTGTTGTTAAAAGAAGGTATTAACTTAGATTTTTGTAATAATTGTCTTGGTTGATTTGTTTTCATTTTCCAATGCAGCAAGATATTAATGAAGATGTTGATGAGGACGACGACATAAATGACTAATTTCATGAGGACGATTCAAGTGTTGGGGATGAAGTAGGTGAAGAATTTCAAGAGGACGACATGGGTGATGAGCTCCAAGAGGACGACATAGATGATGAAGAGGATGATGAAGATGACGATGAGTTTGATAAACTTAAATGAGTTGGTTTTTGTTGTTTTAGGCTTGTGCTTAAGCATTAAACATAAAGAAACTATGCATTTTGTCATTTCGGTAGACTTATACTTCTAAGTATTAAACTTATAGCATTAAGTAATGTTAGACATTTTATGTCTATTGTGTGTACGAGTTTGAGTTAATATTTGAAGATATGTATTTGAGTTAATGCTTAAGCATTAAACTTAAAGAAATTATGTATTGTCATTTTGTTAGATTTTATTAACACAACCTTTGTAATACATGCAATTTATATTGGGTGCAATTCTTGTTTGAATTGTTTATTTTATAAATAAAAATATGGCAAAAAAAATCCTAAGTAACTTATAGAAACATGTTTACCTAGTGTTCTCACACTATTTCACTTTTAGGGAACAATTGATAATTGTTGCCATATATGACAACACTTGAAAATCGTTCCCATAGAGTATTCTTACTCTACCACTTTTAGGGAATGATTTTCAGTCGTTGAAACTTTTAGCAACACCTTTAAATCGTCGCCTAAGATGTCACGGAAAAACGTCCCATTTTCATATAGTTTAGGGGACATTTTTGAAAAGTGTGCCAAAAAAGTAAAAATAAACGTTCCCTAAACTAATAGGCAACGCTCGTATAGAGGACGACTGAAAAATGTCCCCTATTCTTTTAGGCAACATTTATCTCAATTCTGGCAACACTTTTCAGTTGTTGTCAAAGAGGAAAAACGTTGTAGTGTGCTCTAATATGTAACATCAGGTTGGGAACACTAGTTATGCGCATGTTGTGTTTCCTTGACTAACATATTTTATGGGGATTTTGAAGATGTCGAACTCTTGTAATTCCAAATTGGATGAGAATAAAATTATTATGAGTTTGTTTTATCAAGGAGCTTATTATGACGATGAGTCTACTGCGATGTTTTTCTTTTTTTAAAAGATGTGTTGATCTATAATAAGTTGTTATTTCTACATGACGTAGCTTATGTTACGGAGCAGGATGGTATTTATGATGTTTCTATGAAGTGCGACACCCTTGAGTGGTGATTTTATTTTATTTAATACCCATATGTTACGAGAAATATATGTTGGATTAGAAAGGTGTTACAAATAAAAACCATGAGACAATGAGTAAGGTCCATGGCGCGTCTATAAAAATTTTGGAAATGCAAATTGGTCAGCTATCTAGACAAATAGCTGCCTTACCTAGCTCGAGTAGAGGATTTACAGGTAATATTGTAGACAATCCTAAAAATGAGTATTGCAAGGCTGTAGAAACAGGTTTTAAGGTAATCACCAACAGGTAGGGGTGGAAAAACGGGTCGTGGCTCGCCCGGCCAGCCCGCGGACCCACCAAAAATGGTGGGTTGGGTTGGGATTTTGGGTCCTCCGCCCACAAACGCCCGCCTTGCTAAAGACCGATACCCGCCAAAGCCTGCCCCGCCAAAACTCGCCGCCCGTGAAAGCCCGGCGCACCTATTCGTTCAGCTTGTTCCACCTTAAACCCGCCATTTTTTAGTTAATTCTAGTAATTCCAATTCTTGATGGTTTTATTTTATACATTTATTTGAGAATATATGCAATATTTTTTGAAGTAAAATTTGTTTAAAAGATGCTTTATAAAAATTGTTCTAAAAAATAAGTGAAAAAGCTAATTGAAATGTAAAAACAAGCTTATTAATCTATTAAAAAAAATTAAAAATAAGTAAATAAATTAGTAGGCGGGCAAGCCCGCCGCCTGCCAACCCGCCATCTTGGCGAGGCGAGCTAGATTTTTATGCCCATTTCTATTTGGCGGGCTTGCCCACCCTGCCTATTTTTTTGCGGGCTTAAGGCGGGGCGGAGCGGGTGGCCCGTTTTGCCTCCCCTACCAACAGGGTTGGGGATGAAATAGTGGAAGTGGATTTGATGGAAAACGAAGAAGTGAGGACAGAAAAAGAGGAGAGTAAAAATCAGGGTGACCAAGATGAGAGAGGAGTCACCATTAAACAATAATAGATAAAAACTCCCATGGGAGAAGGACTAAGAAGCAGATCCTTAATGATCCCAATCCAGAACTACCTGATTACATCAATCCGCCTTATTCTATAATTAAGAATAAACCATTACAGGAAGATGAGGGAGGATTGTTTGCAAAGTTTAAATGGACGATGACTACATTTCAGGTAAGTATTTCATTTCATGAGGTTTTAGAACTAATGCCAAAGTTTGTTAAATTTATAAAGGCATTGATGAAGGGTATAAAGCAGAAGTTACTCAAAGAACAGGTAAACATGACGAAGAAAGATGATACGAAAGTGCCTCAAACACTGCCACCCAAACTGACAGATCCAGGTAAGTTTACTATCACTTGTGCTATTGGTAGAGTAAAGATTCCACATGATTTATGTGATTTAGGGTCTAGTATCAATTTCATGCCGCTGAATAACGTTAAAGAATTTAAATTAGGAGAGATCATACCGAGTAATATGACTTTCACTTTAGCTGATTCATCAGTTACTCATCTGCTTGGTATCTTACTATACGTGTTAGTACATGTCGATAATTTAGTTTTTCCTATAGATTTTTGGTGATTGATATGAAAGGAGATTCAGGATGGTCAATTATTCTCGGACGCCCATTCTTGGCAACTAAGAAGGCTTTAATAGATGTAGAAATCAGTGAGTTGGTCTTGAAGTTCAACAAGGAAAAAGTGGTGTTTAAGGTGTATGAATGGACACCATATGTGGATGACCTAGAGACATGCTACTAGATGGAAGAAAAAGGTAGTGATATTGACAAAGGAAAGAAAGCAAGTGAATTGACCGATGTGAGGGTATCCCTTGCGCCTGGCATGCCTTAGGCACGAACCGTCAAGCTAATGAATAAAAATAAGCGCTTGTGGGAGGCAATCCATCAATAAGTATTTATTTTATTTTTATGTTAATTTTGGTTTCTAAACATGTAGAATTTATGTGTTATGTTGCTAGAAAAGTAAGCAGATGAAAGAGAACAATGGAGAAGAAAAGAATAAGAAAATGTTGAAGCCCCTAGAATAATCATGTAGGCCATCGCGCATGTGATAGGACCACATCTTGTGCGCGATGCTTGCAAAATGCGTACGATAGAGATGTTGGGGAAAACCTGAATACCGTTAGCATCGCGCGTGCGATGAAAGCATAGCGCGTGCAATAGAGACGTTGCGGAGACCGTTACCATCATGCGTGCGATGGTAATGGATATGTGGCCTATAAATAGATATTTTTGAAATCTCTTTTCCCATAATTCTTTTTCTTCTCATTCTGCTTCACAAATATTCATCTGAGCATACTTTATGTGTAATTCTTTTTCTCTGTGCAGTGTTATTTTTGTGTGTTATTGTAGGTACAAATGGATTCAAAGAGAGGAAGAATAACAAGAGGCTCATTTTCAAGAAGTGCCCTCGCTCATAATGCTCCTACCTTCCCCAATCTCAAATTTCTTTCTGAGGCTCATGTTCAAAAGTACCTCAAATTGGTTGATTACCACATTGTGAGGGAGAGAGCATTCGCATGCAAAGATCTGCAAGGTTTTGGAGAGGTAGTGGAGATGCTGCAACAAAGATATTGGGAAAGTTTCAACAATTTGATTCGAGAAGCAAACAAAAGCATAGGCCTAGAATTTTATACAAACTTGGCATTTAACGAGGGAGGAACCTAAACTTCTTATGGGCGAGAAGTATGTTGACTATTCTCCTAGTGCAGTTAATTCTCTTTCTAATTTTCAACCTCCTCCTGTATGCGCTCTTAGGAAATATAGAAATGAGCACAAGGTAATAAATGAGGCAATGGCCCAAGAGATGATATAATCTTTTTATTGGCCAGGGGCAGAATCGGTGGTTAAGCATGGCTTAGCACTCCAACCCAAAACTGCCAAAGTCGCGTCTAACCAATCACAATTTATTATGAAGTGGTGTTTAGGACTCATAGCTCTTTTATGGGGGGACCTATTGATTTGGGGCGTTTAATTTCTAAAAATATAAAATACATGGCTAACTCTGCACAACGAGCTTATGGCATTTTTGTGTTATTAATAAACAGTGCAGAAGAGAAGGTGTTCCCGTTTACCCCGACGATGAGATGATAAGTTCAAAAGCAACTCTCAACGCTTCAACTATAAGGAGGCTGCAACACATGCATCCAACAGAAGCTGCTCCAAATGATCAAGAAGACAATCAAGCGGAAAATGATGAAGGTTTCTACCAACCTCAAGTGCATCACCAACCAGAGCAAATTCAAGGTCAACAAGCTTCAAATTTTCAATGAAGAATGGGAGCTCATACAACGAGGGTTACAAGGTGGATAACAAAAGTTTCACCCACTTTGTATACAGAACCTCATAGATTCGCTCCTTTATCCTGAGACTTCTACATCCAACAAGAAGACCATATGTCTGCTCAGAGTTTAAGAGCACGGTTTGCAACTGCTAAAAAATGGAGAATTACTTCACCAATCAAGATAAAGAGCAAGCAAGGAGGAGATACCATATGCGAGCAAAATGGACTAGGCAGAATAATGGCTTCAACAACACAATGAATGACATGCATGATCTTTTCCGCAATGATAACATATAAAAAGATACGTAGTTTGTTTTTAATTCTTATAAGATTTTCTTTTTTATTTTCAAATGTATACCTAGAGAAGAGTAATAGAAACTATAAGTACTCTTCTCCCAATGTATTGTTCAATAATGTTGTCTTTAATGAACAAGTTTGTAGCCGTTGTCTCTTTCAAATTTACAAATTTGCAACTATAGCATTGAACAAATGAACCAAAAGGAAACATGATCATTAGGAAAGAAACTTACAACTTGAAGGCAAATGATGGAAAAAAAATTAAACAAATTATAATCAACCTTCAGATACCTCAACTAGTAAGGTTTGAGCCAAATAAATCTCATTATTTACTATTCTTTCTTATTGAGTGTATCCATGCATTATTGCTTTATCAAGTTTGAACTATTTCCGATTAAATTTGTTTGGTTTGATTTACACACACTGAGACAGTTGTTTGTTTTTAACTTTGAAACTTTTTAACCACCCTGTAGTAATAGGTACACCCATTGCTAACCACTTTGAGCTTAGCCTTTCTTTTGGTACTTTGCCTTCATTCTTAGCCGTATGACTTGAAAGATCTTGTCTTTCCATCCTCTCTTTGGAGTTAGGTAGAATTGTAGTTCTTAAGTGGTATGAAAGAAATTAAGTTTGGGCTTTCTCTTGGATGTGAGAAAAGTTCTAAGTTTGGGGTTGGGGTACTAGAGAAAAATGGTCAAAACTTTAAAATTTTGAGAAAAAAAGACGTGGAAAAAGGAACTTAAAAAAAAAAGAGATTAAAAGAATGCAAAGTGCATATAAGGACCACAATAGTAATATATCTAGTACCATCAATAAGGAACAAATGGGTGTGATAATAGAAGGAGAAATAGGAACCTAACTCCAAAGGTTTAAACCTACTTTCCCAAAAATATCATACCCAAACATAAGCTAAGATACAACCAAAAAAGCCCTCAAATGTGTGTGTTTTGATTTCTTTGACGAATTATATTAGAACATGATCAAGCTAAGTATAAATTATTTTGCATGTTGATTGAGAGAATACCTTATCCATTGAATGAGTGAAGGTGGGATGAGAGACAGGTTGAGTACTTGTCAAAGTTTGAGAACATTTTCTGAATTTGTCAGATGGAAGTTAGAAGCTAGAACGATGGTCAGGTAAAAAGAAAAGTTTATATGGTAATGTTCAGTTGTTATTGTGCTAATTATTTTCTATTTGGAATTGGAAGTGCATGCGAGTTACTATAGGACAAGCAACGATTCAAGTTTGGGGTTGTGATGACACTCTGTCATTGCATGATTTTGGTCAAAGAAACGGATCAAAACAAGTTAAAGAGGAGAAACAGTGAAGAATAAAGGCCAAAGAAAGAAGAAAAAATGACTAAGTATGAAAAAATCGGGACTTAATGAAAATCATGTGAAAATTAGGTGAAAAGGGAGAAAAAGTGTGCATCTATTGGAAAGATCATGCATAGCATCGCGCACGCGATAATGAAGTAAAAGCTGCATCGCACGTGCGATACAAGTTATCACGCGCGAGATGACCTTTTTCTGACGTGTTATGGTCTATTTCGAAGGCTTTAAAAGGGTAAAGCTGGTAATTTTTCAAGGGTTCTGAATTTTTACATGTGAAGGAAGAGTTTACAGCACTAGAGGGCATATTTGGAGAGCATTTGAAGCCATTAAAGGCTAATTCTTCAAGGGATTTTTTATACAACCTTCTAATTTAATTTTGGTATTGTAATTAGCACTGTGAGTAGTTAATTCTCTCTAGGTTAGGTTGTTTTTGTTGAACCTATTTTGATATTGTTGGGACATATGTTTGATTTGATATTGCATGAGTACTATAATCTATAATTCTATTCAATTGCACCTTGTTCTTAATGCTTTTTTATGTGAGATACTCTTTTAATATGATTTTGGGCCCATAGGGAATACTGACCATTAGTCTATATGTTGGACCTAGGGCAATTGTTGTGCTTAAGATGGTGGACTAGGGATAGGAAACTCTGAGTAGTGGCTTAGGAATTAATGCTTTATCGTAGTTCATATTCTTGCTTACGCTGGTGGACTAGGGATAGAAAAATATGAGTATTAATTAGTGAGCTATACACAAAGGGATTGGATTGGGTATAGCAGTTGTAGCGAGCGATTTTGGACGTGGTTCTTAAGCACTGCCACTCTGGGGTACTACAGGTCGATTTATTTTTTATCCTATTGAAGCTGATGAAGGAAGGGAAATAGATGTCTCCAACTAACCCTGCTTGCATACGGAGTTTAAACAGCGGTCTGTTAGGTTACGGATGCTATGTGGAAGTCGGGCCTCTTTCTGCTAATTTTGTTAAGACTGAAATGACGGGACTATGCTATTGGTAGGATGTTAGGACTGATGCTTTTCGATTGATGTATGAAGGTACGGGATTTTGGGTTTTTGATTAGTGTGCTCGGTAAGATTTCTCTTTCAATCTTATGCCTATGTATTCCCGTTTACCGAAATAGGGAAATCAGAGCGATCGTAGTTCCTCCTATTCTATGGGAGGAAATGGTGTTTTGGTGTCTTGTTCAAAGCCCGAGACATGAAGCTAAAGGTGGTTTGTATCATGTTCAAAGCCCAAGATGTGAAGCTGAAGGGTCTATTTGTATCTTGTTCGAAGCCCAAGATATGAAGCTAAAGGGGTGTTGACTTTAGAGAGAATTTGTCATCTCTAAAGGGGTCTGTTTGTCACAATTGTTGGGTGACTGATTATAAAGGAGAATTACTTTAACTGGGATATGCGAATCCAGCAATGCCATAATTTCCTTTATAGGGGATTTTCAACCTGAAAGAGAAGACTTTAACTCAGTTTAGAGCAACACCATCTTTCCTTAGGAATTTCTCATGCTAAAAGAGGGACAGTGGCGTGGATGTAAATAATCCAGAGGCTTGCCGCTTACAGCAATTAGACGAGGGAAAAGGAGTTGTTGATGTTTGTATGCTGTGACCAAAGCATGATTTGATGCTAAAAGGTTGATTAAATCAAACGGGGATTTCTTTATACAAAGCCTAAGAGGAGGCTATTGACCCAACAAGAGGATGCTTTTGTGTCTCGTACGAAGCCCGAGATAGAGGCTAAAAGGGTTGACTCAACAAGAGGATGCTTTTGTATCTCGTACGAAGCTCGAGATGGAGGCTAAAGGTGATCGGCTCAACAAGAGAGTCTTTTTATACTCAACAAGAGAGTTTTTTGTATCTCGTACAAAGCCCGAGATGAAGGCTAAAAGAGGATTGACTCAACAAGAGAGTCTTTTATACTCAACAAGAGAGTATTTTATACTCAACAAGAGAGTGTTTTTGTATCTCGTACGAAGCCCGAGATGGAGGCTAACAATGTTTGACTCAACAAGAAAGTCTTTTATACTCAATAAGAGAGTGATTTTGTATCTCGTACGAAGCCCGAGATGGAGGCTGCAAAGGTTTGCTCCGCTGGGGAGAATCATTTGTACAAAGCCCAAGAGAAGGCTAGGGTAACTGTTTCAGTTGAGTGACAGGTCCAGCATGTTGGTTAAAAGAGAAAATCAGTTCTTATATGGGTAATGTTGTACTCGTGGATTTGATCAGAGGATCAGGATTATTTCCTGTTTTCTAAGGAAACGGGGAATCCAAAGGAGCTTTATACTGTCCGAGTCTATGGGTTTTATCTTTTGTACTATGCTTAAGAAACAGTAGTAGTAAGATCTAGACTCTTTGAAAGACTGTTCTATTAAGATGACTAATTTATGTTCCTATACCTCTAGGAGGTCGTTGGGACAATTTGTACGAAGCCTAAGAGGAGGCGAGAAAAACTTTTAGGAAGCCGACGTGACAATTTGTACGAAGCCCAAGAGGAGGCTATCTTCCCGGAGGAAGAATCATTATACGAAGCCTAAGAGGAGGCTGTGAAAACTTCTAAGAAACCGACGGGTCCTTATACAACACCCAAGAGGAGGCAGGGATGCTTTTAGGAAGCCTATTGTCGCTACTCGAAAAATAGTCGACCGGAGGCGAAAAGAGGAAGAAACAGAAGAGTCGTCATCGAACTTTATTTATCCCATGAGGGGAAGGGAAAACATCGAGAAAACCCAAAGGAGAAAGGATAAGATGGTCTCGCAACCAAATTATGGGTTCGGAAGCCGGTTATCCGAGGAGAAGGTATTAGCACCCCTCACATCCATCGTACTCGATGGGAACCATTTGCTTGTCTATGTGTAAGGATGTTTGCTAAAAGTATTGCTTTCTAAGAGTGTTCTAAGAGGGAAAAAGAAGGGTGATAACCAAAGAATGTGAAAGAAAATAAAAGAAAAGATGGGGAGAAGAAAAGAGGAAAAGAAAAGGAGACTCGATAGGATCTCGCGGTCCTATGCCTACGTATTCCCTCGTGCAATGGGAAAGTCAGAGTCAACGTAGTTCGGAGGACTACGGGTGAAGAAAATGGAAGGGGGCTCGTCAAGATCGTTATAATCTTGTGCCTACGTATCTTACATTCGGACGAGAATGAAGAATCAGAGCGATCGTAGTTTGACCTACGATTTGTTGGTGTTTTTTATGGACGATGTTAACGTGCGGGTTCTAGCAGTTAGGTGTTTTGTGGCTCGCTCGTGGAGTCTTATGCGTTACCTGTTTGCGGTAGAACGGACACAACATGTCCTTTTTGAAAAAGATGATTTTCGCCATCAAGGCAAGATGTCACATTTGATTTGTGAAGGTTTGATTTTAAGGGGTGAAATAAGTCCTCGGATAGGAACCCCTTCGGGTAGTACCCAATTCTTTATCTCAAAAGATTTATTTCGAAAATGGTGTGGCGAATATAGTCACGTCTTCGTATTGAAAGACGAGTATCGAGACCACACACTCTAAAGTGAGCATCCTATTACTCGGAGAGGAAGAGATCTTCACCTAATCCTCTCTCTTTTGTTCAATACAGAGAGAACTTTATTCTCTTATTAAGAAAGTGTTTTTGGTTTTAGATGGTAAGTGCTTTACGACAGTGAACCCTAAAGGTAATGTCAAGCACTCGGGATAGGAGAAGGCCTTCGCCTAACCACTCCACGACCATCTAAGTTTATTAAGAAAATGTTTGAAAATGCACTTGGTACAAGACCAAGGTTTTTAGACACAAGGAGATGAAATAAAGAGAGAAAAAGGTTTTTGAAAGAGTGGGTGGTGAATATAGTCACGTCTTCGTATTGAAAGACGAGTATCGAGACCACACACTCTAAAGTGAGCATCTTAATACTCGAAGAGGAATAGGTCTTCACCCAATCCTCTCTTTTTAGTTCAATACAAAGAGAAAATTTGAAAATGAGCACTTGGTACTAGCCCAAGGTTTTTGACTTAAGAAGAGAATGAAAATGAGAAATGAAATCGAAACCGAAATGAAATCGAAAAGAAAATGGCCTCATATTGATCAAGATTTTGAATCGATTGAAGGAAATCAAGTAATCATGATTTTTGTTATATCATTGGCCCAAAATAAAATCGGAAAGAAATAACAAAGACGAAATGAAAAGTGAGAATGAATCTAAAAATAAGATCTAAACAAAATGATAATCAAAATGTAATCAAGAAAGGTTTAAGAATAAAAATAATTTACACAAAATATCTAATAAAAAATATAATTAACAAAATATCTAAAAAATTTACAAAAAGTATTTAGCAAAATAACTTATAGAAATCCTAATCATAAAATTAATAAGATATTAATAAAGACTATTAACAAAATAAATAGTTAATGAAATTTCATAATATTATTTACAGAAAATTTCTCTAAAAATGTTATAAACTAAAATATTAACAAAACATTTTTTATTATAAGATTATTAACGAAAATGGTTAAATAAAAAAAAGAGTAAGAATTAACAAGAATATTAACAAAAATCACAAGATTATGAAAAATGATTATTAAGAAAAATTATTAACAAAACATTGTTAACAAAATAATTAACTAAAATTATTAACAAATATTTAGCAAAGATTTTTTTTAACAACAAAAAGAAAACTAAAAAAAAAAGAAGAATTTGGGTCAAGAAAAAAAACAACAGTAGAAAGGCCCAAGAGGGCGCCCCACCTCATGTGAAACGGGTCGGGTTTCGGGTCTTCTTCCGACCCAGTTCGGCCAGGCAAGAAAGGAAAAAGGGTTAAAGAAACCCTATACGGCCGTGTGAGAAGAATCACAAAACACGATCTAAAAGAACTCGTTCCTTCCCCTACCAATCTCTCTGATCTTCTCGTCTTCTCTTCCTCACGGTGCTTCTCTTTTTTTTTTCTCGTGGAGCGGCCTCTCTCAGTCTCGTATTCCTCTCTCAGATTCGTCTCTCTCGGCTCTCACTCGGGGCGGCTTCTCCTTCTCCCTCAGTTTTGTGATTTCTGGGTTTGAATGGTTGTCAATCGCTCATCTTCATCTTCAATTTCTGGTTATGATTCTTGTTTTTATGGTTCGACGGGTGTTAATACGAAGATCGATTGTTGTTGTTAGGTTGTTTCCGTCGCCGGAGGCAAACCGAAGATGGTTGATGATGGCGGCAAGGTCGTAAAAGATGAGTGGAGGGATGGCGGTCCGAAGGTGGGTTCGATGTTTGTGGTTTGGATGTGGCTGGTGCGGATTGCAAACGGAGTGGAGGGAGTTGCGAAGGGCGTGTGATATGGGTGACTGAAGGTGAGTTTTTTTTGCAGAGAATTCTCTTATCTCTTTTTCGTATAATTTTTCTTTTTTTCTCCTCGATTTGTCTCTGAATCTGTTCAGTTTTGCAGTTTGGGGAAGAGTCGAGATTGTAGTGTGGTGAAACGAAACGAAGCTTGTTTAGGTGGTGAAGGAAGAAAGGGGATTTTCAGAAAGTGGGTTGAGGGAGGTTCATGGTTATGTATCCACGAAGAAGAGTGATTAGTTTCACATGATTTGTTGATGAAAATGGTGGCAAAGGGGTTAGTTATGAAGTTGCAGTGGTGAAGGTTTAGAGGTTCGTCTTTTTCTTTTCAGAGAACTTTTCTCAATGTTTTTCTCCGTCCTTTTTTATTCGGCCCCCTCCTTCCCTCTTATTCTTTTTTTTTTGTACAGCTGTTAGGTTGCTTTCATGACTCAGATTATGTTGGTTGGAGCAGCGTGATGTTGCTGTTGCTTGTACAAGTCTTAATTTGCAGAATTTTGTCTTCTTTGTAGCAGGATAGCAGTACGGTAGTGTGATGGTTGTGGTGCAGGGAGGTTTTGCAGAGTGTGTAGGTGGAGTTGCAGGACTGGTACAACTTGTTAGGGTCTCTAGGTGGTAATTTTTGGAGCGTAGTCTTCTTGTGTTGTCGCTGGAATTGTGGTACGGTTTCTGCAGGCTGTTGTTTGTTGGTTTGAGTAGCTGATGGATTAAACTTCTTTGGGGTTCAAATTATTTCTCTCTTTTTTTTTTAATTGTAATTGAAAAGGATAATGGACTTGTAATCTATGAGATTGATTTTTTTTTTGTAAATTTGGCTAATGAGCTTGCTATTTACACCTTCAATGTGGAAATGGACCATGATTTGGACAAATAATAAATGTATGGATTTTATGGATCATGTACTTTTGTAGATTTTTTTGGTGATAATGGATTTGTAAATAAAAATATGAATTATTTAGAAGAATGGATGGACTTAGGAAAATAACATGGACAATGATGGGTAATTAAAGAGAAATGGATTTTTATGGATAATTGAAATGGATTGGATGGATTAAAACTTGAATTGAATTGGAAATGGTATTTGGATATCACATGATGGATTTGGTTAATGAAATGGACATGTACAAAATAATGATGGGCTTGAAATTTAGACATGAACATGGAAAGGGGTTGAATTGAAAAAACGAAATTTGGAAAAAATGGATAGTGAAATAAAATGGAAAATGAATTAATATGAAAAAGATAAATGGAGAACAAAAAAGAAAATGGATAATTGGTTGTGAATTGAATTTGAATTGGATTGAGAATGGTTGATGGATATAAGAGGGTTTTAAAATGTGGTTTAAAGTGATCGGAGAAATGGATCGGTAAATTGGTTTAGAAAATGGGTAATAATGGACGTGGACCAATATTTCCAACAACACGGCCATGAAATCTCGACTTTTAACTCAAACTCAACCTTGTCTTCTTCCACAAACCTCTGATTAAATGAACACAACTGCCATGAATAACTCGCAACAACCATCTGATGAATGAACCAAACTCCACATGAATTGAAATTTGGTGGCCTGATGACCTCTACACCACATAATTCAACCTTGGGTACACACCGGCTGAGAAATAATCCACTTTATCTTTGAATGCACATTGATACTCCTCTGAATACGGAAGACTCGAACCATAGGAAAACGCCTTGATCCCATGTCATAAAAGCTTAAGCAAAGTATGATTATGAGTTATGACCTAATGGAGATTCAGAGATGATATGATATGCAAGGCTAGGGTTAGGGTGAAAATGAGGGTGTGACAGATGCCCCTATTTAATCTTCTTGGACTTGAGGGTAAGCGTGGCTAAGGCTTTCTTACAATCAAGGTACAAGGAGATTAAATATAAGAATACCCGGAATATTCAGCTGGAAAAGGAGTGGAATGAAAGGTGATGAATCAGTGGGATGGATTGAAAAGGCATCTGTCAGGGAATAGGTAATTGGTTATGAGGGATATGAAGATATGCTTGAGATACAATGCAGAATGAACAAGAATGCTAATGATACAGAAATGTATGCGAAATGTTGGGGATATGAAGATGTGAAAGTCTGGACTTTGCTGGAATAATGGTAGATCAACTCAGGGGTTGAGACTAACAAACATACCATCGACTCGGGGGTCCTGAACAAATCAAACAACAAATCAACTCAGGGGTTGAAGAAACAAAGAGATAAACTGTCATCAACTCGGGGATTGAAAAAAAGGTAAAGGTAACAACATCGACTCGTGGGTCAAGAACAAAAATAAGGTATCAACTCAGGGGTTGTGAAAGTAGTAACACTGATATCGACTCGGGGGTCAAGAATAAGAACAAGATATCAACCCAGGGGTTGAGAAGGTGAAGAAAATATCGACTCAGGGGTCAAGAACAAGGTATCAACTCAGGGGTTGTGAAAATAGTAACACTGATATTGACTCGGGGGTCAAGAATGTAAAGACAACATTGACTCAGGGGTCAAGAACAAAAACAAGGTATCAACTCAGGGGTTGAGGAAGGAAATGACAATGATATCGACTCGGGGGTCAAGAACATAAAGACAAGATTGACTCAGGGGTCAAAAACAAAAACAAGATATCAACGCAGGGGTTAAGGAAGGAAATTGATGATATCGACTCGGGGGTCAAGAACATAAAGACAAGATTGACTCAGGGGTCAAAAACAAAAACAAGATATCAACGCAGGGGTTGAGGAAGGAAATGACAATGATATCGACTCGGGGGTCAAGAACAAAACAAAATATCAACGCAGGGGTTGAGGAACGAAATGATTATGTTATGTATGCAATGCATATGTGGATGCAAGCAGGTGATCGATTTTATGAAGGTGCCAATGGGGTGGGCTTTTGGTAAGTGGCCAAGCAGGGTTGGACTTTGGTTTCAGGGTGCCAAGGAAGGTTGGGCTTTTGGTGGTAGGTTGCCAAGCAGGGTTGGACTTTAGGTGAAAGGATTTGACTTCCCGATACTCGGTATTTGACGGTGCGATGATAAGAAGACCGATGTGGATGCTTCTGGTGCCCCAAGCTTGATTATTTGTAGCAGTTGCATGCTTGTTCTCGAGAGAACCTCGCTTCTAGCTAATGTGTCGTAATGGCTTGCAAAACGTAGCGACTTATCTAATGCATATTGATTGCGCTTTTGCTCTGCCCCAAGGCTTTTTGACACTTGTTGAACTCCAAGGTTGCTTAGTGTATGACATGGTCAGCTTGACCAACTTAAAAGCGTGGAGGGAAACTGTTCCTTTGCAACCTGTCTGCCCCTAGTCGGTAGGGTCTCTGAAGGAGTCTTCCTGGAAAGGTTTATGCCATGACATAGTCTGAGATGATTTGCCCCAGTGTCTGAATCTTGCAGTGGTCTGCCCCCATTCTTGGCCTTTGAAAAACTTGCCCCAGATCCACAAGGTCACGAGAAAGTCTTGATCCATGTCAGCACCAACAGATGTTCAAGTTCCTCTTTGATTTCTCTTGGTTGGAATTTCCATAATGTCAAGTACTAATTTGCAGTTAAAATTGATTATTCATAAATGGTAATTTTAATGTGACATTCATGCAAGTTTTGAAAAGTCATTTATTGAAATGATGTGAAGGTGTGTGATGAGTGGACCATTAGTCCAAACGTAGTGCTGATTTACTAGTGTGAAAGATATAGCAAGAAGAGTGACACCAGTGCTGAAGATTTAGCAAATTTGTGGGGAGTCAGTTTACGCAACCTTGCTGTAGTATGCTTTCAGAATAAACCCCGCCTCAATTAGGTCTTTCGAGGGTTGTAACGTGGTCTGGCTCACGGTTATTGAAACAAAAGATATTAGGCTCAAAACTTATTTTGGTACCCACCCCTTCTTCATGATGATTCTCCAGTCCTACGTTCAGTTAAATTGACACACACATCTAGAGTTTGACGGTGTAAGAGTGAAGATGCGGATTCAAGATTTTCTTGAAATGACAGTCACCTTATTTATTTTTGTGGATGGATATCAGTGACCTTTTGATGGTGATCACTAAATTTTATTCTGTTCTGCTCGAGGATTTGAGGGCCTCTTTTGCTTTATTCATTTTTTGATCCCTAACTTTTGCCTAAGTCGCGCCTTTGAGTGGTGGACTTAGCGGGCTTTCTCTTTTTTTTTTGGAAAGGCTTGTGACTGCCAAGTCTTTGGTCATTGAATAACAACAGCCATAACAGGAGGTTTCATCTTGAAAGTATGTACAATCAGGATAACTGAACACTACCCATGCCCAGGTTAAGCGTAAGGGTTTAGAAATCCGAAGGAAACTCCTACTTCTAGGCTCGAAGTGGTTGACTAGGGACTAACTCCTTATCTCTCCGGTGTTTAGGGGATTTGAAACAATGCCTGTACATCATCAGCAGGATTTTATCCGAAAGCATACAGTTTGCAATTATGGGTATTTAGTTTTCATCATCCTCCTTTCAATCTTTGCTAAAACAACAGTTGATAAAGGGAGTGAAATGTAGAAATATTTTTGTGATTTTTTTTAATAGATGAGAAAAGACGAGTGAATACGAATGGACTTGTTCAAAACGTGCATGATCATTACATTAATAATACCATTAATAAACAACAATGTCTTAAAAGCAAATAGCACTGAACAAAAGAAACTACAAATGCATAGTAAAGACATGATCTAAAATTGCCAACATTGAGGAATCAGACTTTTCTCTTTTGAGTTGCTGTTGGGCTAGCTCTCTTGCTCATCGATACCAGTATGATAGCCTTCTTCACACATACTCTCAGCAACTTCTTCCATGACATAGGCTGACGGACCCGCATGATCAAATGAAGAATTGATGTTGATTTAAAGACCTTGAGGTGTAAATGAGATTAGCTTGGACTCAATCAAATCTTGGACCTTGTTTTTGAGCTGTTTGCAATCCTCGGTTGAATGCCCCATTGCGCCAACATGGTAACCACATCGTGCATTGGCGTCAAAGCCTGGTGGGTATGAAGGGATCACAGGGTCCAAGTCCTTTGGCACTATCAGCCCACTATTGATTAAGCGTGGTAGTATATGACTGAATGGCATTAGCAATGGATCAAAATGCCTTTTTGGATTTTTATTATAGCAGCGTCGGCGTTGCGGAGTATGCTGCTGTGCAATCTGTTGTTGATGAGGGAGACCTCTATTAATAGGAGGATATTGACCATGTGGAGAGGATGGAGTCACACAGGTAGACCCATAGGATTGCTGACTTTGAACAGGTGAGATGCTTGGGTGATAAGGTAATGGAGGTGGGACATGTGGAGCTTCCCAAATGGAGTTAATTTCACCATCCTCTTCTTCCTCTCGGGAACTGACAACTGATTCACTTTCGCTAGCTAGAATGTTCAAGGAGCCTTGGATCTTTCCACTCTTGAGGATGCACTCAAGGCGTTCTCCAGCTATCACCAGGTCAGAGAAGTTTGATGTCCCAGTGCCAGCCATCTTTTCCAAGTATGGACCTTGCAAGGTATTCAAGAACAGATCAACCAATTCTCTATCTAGGATTGGTGGTAGAACACGAGCAGCTACCTCTCTCCATCTCTGAGCATATCCTCTGAAGGATTCGTCGTCCTCTTGAGACAAGCCTTGCAATTGCATGCGACTGGGAGCCATGTCAAGATTGTATTGGTACTGCTTTACAAAGGCGTTACCTAGGTCTGTCCATGATTTGATGTGGTTGCTCTCTAGATGCATATACCAACTCAGTGATGCTCCACTCAGACTGTCTTGGAAATAGTGAATCATAAGTTCGTCGTCCTAGACATGCGAGGTCATTCTTCTGCAAAACATCACCAAATGTTGCTTTGGACAACTATCCCCTTTATACTTCTCAAAATTCGGTGTGTTGAACTTTGGAGGTATTACAAGGTTGGGTACCAAACACATGCTTGAAGCATTCAGATCCAAATTATCACGGCTCTTTATGGCGTTAAGCTTCTCTTCCAGCACTCGACACTTTTCCATAAGCTCAACAGCTTGCGGATCCTTGGTTTTCATCACAGGGACCGCCCTTTGGGGATTTGACTCAGAGAATGCAAAACTATGATATTCCATGGCGTCAAGAGAAGAAGAACTTCCATCTTGGACAATGGTATGTTCGCGAATAATAGGATCATCAACGGAGATCTGCACAGGCTGAGCTTGAGAAACATTGTTCACTTGAGGTGAAACGACATTCTCAGTGGCTGAAGTCCTTTGAATGTTGCCATCTTTCCTTGCCAAGGTTGTCATAGCTTCCACAAGTTGGTCCAACTGGCTTTTCATCAATACAACATCTGCTCTTGACGCAAACTGGTTATGCTCTTCGGAGGCCATGATCCTTCAAAAGCTACTTCGAGTCCAATACGAGCTTCAGGAAGTCAACTGCGGGCTATGGACAAAGGATGGATGAGTTCTCTGGTTTAAGGTTGGAGAATGATATGCAAAATGATGCAAAGATGCTTATGCAAATGCAACGTTATGAATGCAATAAGACATGGGATCAAAGATCGCTGAATTAGGGGTTCGCAACAGGTATCAAGGTCACAGATTCTGCAGGACAACACAACAAGATATCCCTCACCTCGGGTAGGTTATCTATTGGTTTATAACAGGGCATTCCACGGGTTTTCAAACAAGTTCCCATGCACTAACCCTCAAAAGTTTTCCATCATAACGACGATTCGTAAGACGGTAATCCCTTCAAAAGATGAGCACAGAGTTATGTCTTAGTAACCTTTGGAATTGGGTTCTAAGGGACCTCAGAATCACGGACTCCCAGGTCGGAAACAAAGACGCCATTACGACTGATCGTAAGACATAATCATTCCCAAAGGGGCCTCATCTGATCGGTGGAAGTTAAACCAACTCGACGAGTCCTAAGTCTCGCAAATCAGTAAGCAACCACCTCCTAGCTTAGTGTATACTCAAAAAGCTCGGGTAGAAAGCCTTTCTCCTCACAAACCATCCCCAATATACCCAACAAATAAGAGGAACATAAAATAATAAAGCAATAATAAAGCAAACAAAAATACACATACGACAAACAAATTAGGCTTGGCTTGCTTAGGGATTTCCATGTCCCCAGCAGAGTCGCCAACTGTCGCTACTCAAAAAATAGTAGACCGGAGGCGAAAAGAGGAAGAAACAGAAGAGTCGCCATCGAACTTTATTTATCCCATGAGGGGAAGGGAAAACATCGAGAAAACCCAAAGGAGAAAGGATAAGATGGTCTCGCAACCAAATTATGGGTTCGGAAGCCGGTTATGCGAGGAGAAGGTATTAGTACCCCTCACATCCATCGTACTCGATGGGAACCATTTGCTTGTCTATGTGTAAGGATGTTTGCTAAAAGTATTGCTTTCTAAGAGTGTTCTAAGAGGGAAAAAGAAGGGTGATAACCAAAGAATGTGAAAGAAAATAAAAGAAAAGATGGGGAGAAGAAAAGGGGAAAAGAAAAGGAGACTCGATAGGATCTCGCGGTCCTATGCCTACGTATTCCCTCGTGCAATGGGAAAGTCAGAGTCAACGTAGTTCGGAGGACTACGGGTGAAGAAAATGGAAGGGGGCTCGCCAAGATCGTTACAATCTTGTGCCTACGTATCTTACATTCGGACGAGAATGAAGAATCAGAGCGATCGTAGTTCGACCTACGATTTGTTGGTGTTTTTTATGGACGATGTTAACGTGCGGGTTCTAGCAGTTAGGTGTTTTGCGGCTCGCTCGTGGAGTCTTATGCGTTACCTGTTTGCGGTAGAACGGACACAACATGTCCTTTTTGAAAAAGCTGATTTTCGCCATCAAGGCAAGATGTCACATTTGATTTGTGAAGGTTTGATTTTAAGGGGTGAAATAAGTCCTCGGATAGGAACCCCTTCGGGTAGTACCCAATTCTTTATCTCAAAAGATTTATTTCGAAAATGGTGTGGCGAATATAGTCACGTCTTCGTATTGAAAGACGAGTATCGAGACCACACACTCTAAAGTGAGCATCCTATTACTCGGAGAGGAAGAGATCTTCACCTAATCCTCTCTCTTTCGTTCAATACAAAGAGAACTTTATTCTCTTATTAAGAAAGTGTTTTTGGTTTTAGATGGTAAGTGCTTTACGACAGTGAACCCTAAAGGTAATGTCAAGCACTCGGGATAGGAGAAGGCCTTCGCCTAACCACTCCACGACCATCTAAGTTTATTAAGAAAATGTTTGAAAATGCACTTGGTACAAGACCAAGGTTTTTAGACACAAGGAGATGAAATAAAGAGAGAAAAAGGTTTTTGAAAGAGTGGGTGGTGAATATAGTCACGTCTTCGTATTGAAAGACGAGTATCGAGACCACACACTCTAAAGTGAGCATCTTAATACTCGAAGAGGAATAGGTCTTCACCCAATCCTCTCTTTTTAGTTCAATACAAAGAGAAAATTTGAAAATGAGCACTTGGTACTAGCCCAAGGTTTTTGACTTAAGAAGAGAATGAAAATGAGAAATGAAATCGAAACCGAAATGAAATCGAAAAGAAAATGGCCTCATATTGATCAAGATTTTGAATCGATTGAAGGAAATCAAGTAATCATGATTTTTGTTATATCATTGGCCCAAAATAAAATCGGAAAGAAATAACAAAGACGAAATGAAAAGTGAGAATGAATCTAAAAATAAGATCTAAACAAAATGATAATCAAAATGTAATCAAGAAAGGTTTAAGAATAAAAATAATTTACACAAAATATCTAATAAAAAATATAATTAACAAAATATCTAAAAAATTTACAAAAAGTATTTAGCAAAATAACTTATAGAAATCCTAATCATAAAATTAATAAGATATTAATAAAGACTATTAACAAAATAAATAGTTAATGAAATTTCATAATATTATTTACAGAAAATTTCTCTAAAAATGTTATAAACTAAAATATTAACAAAACATTTTTTATTATAAGATTATTAACGAAAATGGTTAAATAAAAAAAAGAGTAAGAATTAACAAGAATATTAACAAAAATCACAAGATTATGAAAAATGATTATTAAGAAAAATTATTAACAAAACATTGTTAACAAAATAATTAACTAAAATTATTAACAAATATTTAGCAAAGATTTTTTTTAACAACAAAAAGAAAACTAAAAAAAAAAGAAGAATTTGGGTCAAGAAAAAAAACAACAGTAGAAAGGCCCAAGAGGGCGCCCCACCTCATGTGAAACGGGTCGGGTTTCGGGTCTTCTTCCGACCCAGTTCGGCCAGGCAAGAAAGGAAAAAGGGTTAAAGAAACCCTATACGGCCGTGTGAGAAGAATCACAAAACACGATCTAAAAGAACTCGTTCCTTCCCCTACCAATCTCTCTGATCTTCTCGTCTTCTCTTCCTCACGGTGCTTCTCTTTTTTTTTTCTCGTGGAGCGGCCTCTCTCAGTCTCGTATTCCTCTCTCAGATTCGTCTCTCTCGGCTCTCACTCGGGGCGGCTTCTCCTTCTCCCTCAGTTTTGTGATTTCTGGGTTTGAATGGTTGTCAATCGCTCATCTTCATCTTCAATTTCTGGTTATGATTCTTGTTTTTATGGTTCGACGGGTGTTAATACGAAGATCGATTGTTGTTGTTAGGTTGTTTCCGTCGCCGGAGGCAAACCGAAGATGGTTGATGATGGCGGCAAGGTCGTAAAAGATGAGTGGAGGGATGGCGGTCCGAAGGTGGGTTCGATGTTTGTGGTTTGGATGTGGCTGGTGCGGATTGCAAACGGAGTGGAGGGAGTTGCGAAGGGCGTGTGATATGGGTGACTGAAGGTGAGTTTTTTTTGCAGAGAATTCTCTTCTCTCTTTTTCGTATAATTTTTCTTTTTTTCTCCTCGATTTGTCTCTGAATCTGTTCAGTTTTGCAGTTTGGGGAAGAGTCGAGATTGTAGTGTGGTGAAACGAAACGAAGCTTGTTTAGGTGGTGAAGGAAGAAAGGGGATTTTCAGAAAGTGGGTTGAGGGAGGTTCATGGTTATGTATCCACGAAGAAGAGTGATTAGTTTCACATGATTTGTTGATGAAAATGGTGGCAAAGGGGTTAGTTATGAAGTTGCAGTGGTGAAGGTTTAGAGGTTCGTCTTTTTCTTTTCAGAGAACTTTTCTCAATGTTTTTCTCCGTCCTTTTTTATTCGGCCCCCTCCTTCCCTCTTATTCTTTTTTTTTGTACAGCTGTTAGGTTGCTTTCATGACTCAGATTATGTTGGTTGGAGCAGCGTGATGTTGCTGTTGCTTGTACAAGTCTTAATTTGCAGAATTTTGTCTTCTTTGTAGCAGGATAGCAGTACGGTAGTGTGATGGTTGTGGTGCAGGGAGGTTTTGCAGAGTGTGTAGGTGGAGTTGCAGGGCTGGTACAACTTGTTAGGGTCTCTAGGTGGTAATTTTTGGAGCGTAGTCTTCTTGTGTTGTCGCTGGAATTGTGGTACGGTTTCTGCAAGCTGTTGTTTGTTGGTTTGAGTAGCTGATGGATTAAACTTCTTTTGGGTTCAAATTATTTCTCTCTTTTTTTTTAATTGTAATTGAAAAGGATAATGGACTTGTAATCTATGAGCTTGATTTTTTTTTTGTAAATTAATGAGCCTGCTATTTACACCTTCAATGTGGAAATGGACCATGATTTGGACAAATAATAAATGTATGGATTTTATGGATCATGTACTTTTGTAGATTTTTTTGGTGATAATGGATTTGTAAATAAAAATATGAATTATTTAGAAGAATGGATGGACTTAGGAAAATAACATGGACAATGATGGGTAATTAAAGAGAAATGGATTTTTATGGATAATTGAAATGGATTGGATGGATTAAAACTTGAATTGAATTGGAAATGGTATTTGGATATCACATGATGGATTTGGTTAATGAAATGGACATGTACAAAATAATGATGGGCTTGAAATTTAGACATGAACATGGAAAGGGATTGAATTGAAAAAACGAAATTTGGAAAAAATGGATAGTGAAATAAAATGGAAAATGAATTAATATGAAAAAAGATAAATGGAGAACAAAAAAGAAAATGGATAATTGGTTGTGAATTGGATTAAGAATGGTTGATGGATATAAGAGGGTTTTAAAATGTGGTTTAAAGTGATCGGAGAAATGGATCGGTAAATTGGTTTAGAAAATGGGTAATAATGGACGTGGACCAATATTTCCAACAACACGGCCATGAAATCTCGACTTTTAACTCAAACTCAACCTTGTCTTCTTCCACAAACCTCTGATTAAATGAACACAACTGCCATGAATAACTCGCAACAACCATCTGATGAATGAACCAAACTCCACATGAATTGAAATTTGGTGGCCTGATGACCTCCACACCACATAATTCAACCTTGGGTACACACCGGCTGAGAAATAATCCACTTTATCTTTGAATGCACATTGATACTCCTCTGAATACGGAAGACTCGAACCATAGGAAAACGCCTTGATCCCATGTCATAAAAGCTTAAGCAAAGTATGATTATGAGTTATGACCTAATGGAGATTCAGAGATGATATGATATGCAAGGCTAGGGTTAGGGTGAAAATGAGGGTGTGACACCTGTGGGTCCTTGCACTAAGCCCAAGAGGAGGCTGATGAACAGTTCCAGAAGGGGTTTCACTTGGAACATTGGCCTTCTGTATATGAACTGTTCAAGGGGAGATTTCTTAGATCTAGTTATTTAAAATTGTTGTGAAAGAAAATTCTCATGGTTTAGGTTATGTTGAAGTATCCAGTATAACGTCGGATGTAGGGAGACGAGGTTTTGTCTAGTTCTAGACATAGTTGCCGGGGAAACTCTAAATATCTATACTATTATTACACAGTCGATATGAGTTTATGAAAGAAGACTTACAGTGAAACAGCCCCACAGTACAGTTATATGCATATGAAAGCGGTAAATGAAAGCGAGTAAACACTTACTCGGTTGTAGAGCTTCTATGCTGTTTTGTTAGTTGTCCAACAAAGAAAAATTTGATAACAATATTATATGCAAAATCAAAGGAGAAAGTGCTTTTGGAAAGGAAAATTGGGGCTTACAGCTCAAGGAGAGGCCCAGGGTTTTATCAGTGATTGCACTGTTATTTGAAATTATACAGGGACTTATACAAGTGACTGAGGCCCAAAAAGGTTTTCTGTACAAGGGGATGGGTCTTACACTCTCTCAAGAGGCCCAAAAAATGGTTGAAAGTGAGCAAAGATGGGTCTTATAGCTCAAGGAGAAGCCCAGTGGTTAATTTTGAAAAAGGCGACGATCGCCGAGGTTTTGAAAACACCGTGGGTCTTATACAAGGACTGGGGCCCAAAATGTTTTTGGTTTCAAAAGGGGATTGGGTCTTACACTCTATTAGAGGCCCAAAAATGATTTTGAATGGGTCTTATAACTCGAGGAGAGGCCCAGATGGTTTGTTTTAAATGGGCGATGATCGCGCCGAACTTTTGAAATACAACGGGAATTATACAATAAGTGAGGCCCAAAATAGGTTGTATTTACAAAGGATTGGGTCTTACACTCTATTAGAGGCCCAAAAATATATGAAAATGATTGATGAGGGTTGAAATCAAAGAAAACCCTAATTTTTCCCTTTAAAAGTAAATATTTAAAGAAAATCAATAAAAATACCAAATGAGTTTGAATAAACCACTTGTGATTTTTGTTTAAGGTTTGAAAAATGAGGTTTTAATTACAAGATGAATTAAAACTCATTTGGTTTTGATTTTCAAGGTAAATATTCACTTTTAAAATGTTTAAAAACAATTAAAAAGGAATTTATTCACAAAAATACTAATTATATTAAATAAATAATATAAACTTGATTTTTTTGTGGAATAAAGTATTTCAAAATTTTTGTGATTTTTTGCAAAAAGAACCAATAAAAAATAATTAAAATTGAAGGAGTTATTAATTTTCCAATTAATTAATAAAACATGAAAATATTGGAAAAATAGCAAAAAAAAAGTGAGAAAGCACAAAATGGTCTGGGTGGGGTTTGAACCCACAACCTCAAGGTTATAGAGCGCGCGCCTTACCACTGGGGTGGTGATACATCCGTTGATTGAAACAAAACAACAAATACACAAGGCTTGCCTTGTTTTCTAGGCCTGGCCAAGGCAAGGCAAGACAAGTTTTGGCAAGAAACGGGAAGGTCCATAACTTTCTCATTTCTCCATGGTTGGGGACAATATTTATATGCATCTGGCCTAGAATTTCACAAGGAATCCAATGGTGGTGGTATTTTTTCCAGATCATGCTCCCTCCTCAAAATCCGATGGTGGTTTTGAAATAGGCCTATAATTGCATTTTCTATGCTACACTTTGGTACAGGCATGAATTACATGATGAATTGGTTCAAACACAACATATATAACATGTATGAGATGTGCATGATCAGTGGACTTCAAAGCAATGCATATTTTAGAAAGTTCAAGTCATGATGCTTACCTCTCTTTTGAGCTTTTGGAGTTTTTTGTGTAATATGCCAAGTTTCTTGTTCCAGAAATGGTTTGATGCTTTGGACACTCTCAAATGATCCCTTAGAAGCTTTTAGGATGAATGGAATCAGCTGGAACCTGCAAAAACACAAACTGGCCCTTTCTTGCAAAAGGGGTTAAAATGGCCAAAATAGCAACTCCCTCAAATGGTGTTCCAGATGGGGGGAACCATTTGGGACAGTTCAAGGATGATATTTGGAGTGTGTTTGAGGTTTTATCTGGTTTGGAAAGTGACTGAATCAAGGCATGGCTTGAAAAATGCACAAAAGTACTATTTTGAGGTTTTGAGAGGTGACTTTGTGATTTAAGGATTACAGGTCACTTGTGAGAGTTTGGATAGCTTAGATATGATATATTGGAGGTGTTAGGATCATGAGCTGTGATGGAAATGCTCTCTAACTCAAAAACTCAGAGTTACCTTGCTAAAGAAGGCATTTTCGCCTAAAGAGAGGGATTTTGAGGAAAGCATCTGTTTGATGGCTTTGGTGTACTCAAACTGAGCACAAATGAGCTCTATTTATAGTAGAGCAAATTTGTTTTGGGATCAATAGTGAATGGCAACCACAGCAGAGGTTTGGCCAATGTTGATCAATGGGAAACCAAGTCTCCTCTAGCCATTGACTAGATGATAGAGCACAGGCCTTTGGTTCCTTAGTTGTTGGATCATTCTTGACTGAATTCAGTTGCAAATGTGTCAGTCCATGCCACCTCTAAGCATCCATTAAATGCTTCAATCCAAAATTGGAGTCTTGTCCCTCTTTTAGGGATTTCTAGGTTTGTCATGCTACTTCTTGTTCCAAAGAATTTGGAGGCTTGGATCAGTGTTTGTTCCCTTTAGATTTGATTCTCAGATGTGTCCAAAGTGATGACAAGGTTTGGAATTATCTGATTTTGCCAAATTGAGCAAAAGTGCAAAATTCTGCCTAGCCTTGGCAGTTTTCAGCAAGGCATATTGCCATTGTCATATTTCATGACTCAAGTTGAGTTTGGTGATGTTCTTGGCCATTTTGGAAAGCCCTCATATGATACAACAACTGTTTGATCATAATTGGTTTTGATACTTTTTGGATCCAAGTGAAAAATGCCCCTACATTTGGAAAAAAGTAAGACAGATTCTTACTTAGTGAAAATTTCACTAAGTGTTAGGAAAAGTGACATTTCATGTTTTCAACCATTTTGATCATTCCATAACTCAAAATCCATGATGAATTGGAATGAGGTGTAGTTGAAGCTTTTGTAGAGGGCTATGAGGGCTACAAATCCAGCTTTGGATGGGAAAAAATGGCCTTGTGGTTTAAGAGTTATGATCCTCCAAAGTTGGTACCCTAGCCACTTTGTTCCATAACTTAGAAAATTTTCTAAGTTTTTATGGTTACCCCTTTTACAAGTTATCCCAATTTTCTTGATTTTTCTTGATGAATGATGATTCAAATCACACATTAACATCATTTTAGGGTTAAAAAACCATAATTGTGAAAAATCTCAAAAAGTCAAAGTTTGACTTTTGTGCACAGTTGACTTTTTGTCAGATGAACTCCAAACTGTGCGATCCTCTCTGAAATCAAGTCCTTGACCTAAATCAAACTTGATGGATTGATTTCATAGGTGTTATAGGGTGTATTGAATCATGTCTTAGGGTTTGGGAGCATGTCCTGGTCAAAATTCAAAGGCACAGTTGACTTTTCTTGCGAAACCCTAATTTTGGTTCTGATGAATTTGAAACTTGTGGATCAAGCTTCTTGGATTAATCCATTGTTGCAAATGGATCAATGTGGTGTATTGGAGACCCTCAAATCCTCTCTTGAGGTCTTGGCTTATGTTTTGTCCCAAAAGTTAACTTAGGGGTGAATTAGGTCAAGAAACCCTAATTCCTGATTTTTGATGAATGCATCCCCTGAGGTCAAAATTGACTTGATGATTGGGTCCATGAGGTTCCATGGAGCATATTAGGATATTCTTTGAAGCATTGGCTCATGCCCAGAGAAAAAATTCCATCTGGAGGCCCTGGTCGCCCAAACCCTAATTTGGTGACACTGGCAAACTTGAGGCTTAATCCACTTAGAAGGGAGCAGCCTTGTGCTTAATCCTTGAAGTGGGAGTCCCTTTGATCCATTGTAGAGGTTTGAGAGGTTAGACAAGTTGAAGATCATGTCATTTCTTGATTGATCCATTGTCTAAGGCTTAAAGAGGGCTTGAAACCCTAATTTTTGTTTGTAATGAGTGCTCACCCATCTTTGGGGAGACTAATGGGGCATGATGGCACATCCATATTGTGATGATGATTTTCCCAATGATGGGAAATCTTAGTGGTCAAAATTTGGGGTATGACAGATGCCCCTATTTAATCTTCTTGGACCCGAAGGTGTGAATGGCGAAGGTATTCGGGCATTCGGGGTGCAAGAGGATTAAATATCGGAATACCCGAAATTTTGATTGTGGTTAGGAATGGTAATTCACGCATCCTTCTTCTTTTGCTAAGCAATGATGCTTAGAAAAGGTAAAAACTTCCCCTTGATCCTGGTTTTTCAGCCAAGGAACTGGTCTAAGTTTCTGATATAAACCTCCCCTCGGTCCTGGTTTCCTACCAAGGATATGGTCTAAGTTTCTTTTGTAAACTTACCCTCGATCTTGGTTTCCTACCAAGGAACTGGTCTAAGTTTCTTTTGTAAACTTCCCCTCAATCCTGGTTTCCTACCAAGGAACTGGTCTAAGTTTCTTTTGTCAATAAACTTTATTGACAAGGGACGCTACTTGTAGCGGTTCTCCTCAAACTTCTCGCCGAATTTTCCTGGAGAGATGCCATTTGATGGAAATGGTTTTGATTGTAGAGAGGCACAAACTTCCCTGTTGGAGACACCATTTGTTGACTCTACTGGGGAAAACGAGTCTCTTGAGAGACTGCTTTCGCTTGGGGATATTGCATCATACTTTTCTCGGGATCTTCCTGGAGAAATGCTATATGATGTGATCCAATTTTGAGGTGCCGATGACCTTATGAACATCGATTCAATGGAGAGGAAAATCAATGTGTTGCTGAAAGTCTTTAGTTGTGAGGCTTTCTCAGAGGATTTTTCTTAATCCGGGAAAGAGAAGATATCATCTTCAATAGCGAAGAGTAACATTCGTCGAGCATTTTCTTGTTTTTCAGAGGTTCAAGTTATCAAAGTGGTCGAGGACCGTCTCTAGCCCAGAGATCAACCAGAGAGAGATTGCTTAGATGATTCACTTCCTGACGAGGAAAAAACTGACAACTCGATTGAGAAGACTTTTATCACTAAGGGATAAGACCGACTAGAGTGATAGTGATGCAATATGAATGCGAATGTAAATCAATAATGCATGATGTATGTATGTTTAAGCTGACACAACTGACACAACATACAGGCTAGTAGATGAACATGACTAGATACTCGGCCACAGTGGGAAATAAAAAGTATCGTTGGTTCAAGATAACAATTCTGCCTTGCTTAGGAGAAATAGTCCATGCGGGGAGCTACGTTGATCGGGCTTAGGAGATGAAAACTTGGCCGGGGATGTCGAATGAAACATGGTCTTCGACACAGTTGATCCTTCGTTCAGGCGCACTGGTTTAGAAGGAATACGTTGATTCTGCCCTTTGAGGTTCGATTACTTCTGGAGAAGTGATCGATGTTCTTTCGATGTTCAACCGTCAAAAGAAATTGCCATCTTTATTTTAAGCAGAAAATTTTTACAAGTAAATTTATTTTTTGTTTTATTTCAAGAATCGTTAATCATGTTTAAATGTCGTTCTGCAAAGCTAAAACAAATAAGAATTACAAACAAAAGCACAAGGGCTCAAATTTTATTGATAGGATGGATATCAGCCAAGTGCGTGATTCCATAGAGTATTTACAAAGTTAGAAAATGGTAATTTACAGGGAAAAGGGCTACATTGAAACATAACGACCACTATCCTTCTACCAACTTTGAATTCTGGGCATCCCGAGCTTCCGTCGAAGATGACCTTGACCGGAGTTTTCCTGACGGATGATGTAACTGCTGCCGAAGGACTTGCCCCTTTGTCGAACGTAGTTACTTGCCATTATCCCTAATTTATGCCTGGATTGTACTGTGATGTTTCCAATCCACCGGGATGATTTTTGATCATGTCTCTAATTTTTGCCTGGACCGCCCTTTCGGGTTTTCAATCCACTGAGACGTTTTTTTAGTCGAAGTATTTCTTGACTACGTCAACATTTGTGGGGTAGGCAAATTCCTCTCCGTCCATGGTTGCGAGTCTCAAGGCGCTATCTGAGAAAGCTTTCTTGACCACATAGGGGCCGTCATAATTCGGAGTCCACTTGCCCCGGGAATCAGTGAAAAATGATTGTATCTTCTTGAGCACGAGGTCTCCTTTCCTGAAGATTCGAGGTCGGACCTTTTTGTCGAACGCCTTCTTCATTCTTTGCTGATACAACTGACCATGGCATATTGCCGTGATTCGCTTTTCTTTGATCAGATTTAGTTCATCGTGCCGACTTTGACAACATTCAGCTTCTGTAAGCTTAGCTTCCATCAATACCCGGATTGATGGGATCTCTACTTCGATGGGGAGTACTGCTTCCATACCATATACTAGAGAGAAAGGGGTTGCCCCTGTTGAAGTGCGGACAGATGTGCGATAACCGTGAAGAGAAAAGGGTAGCATCTCGTGCCAGTCTTTGTAGGTTACAACCATCTTCTGAACAATCCTCTTGATGTTCTTGTTAACCGCTTCTACCGCTCTGTTCATCTTGGGTCGGTAGGGAGATGAGTTATGGTGTTCGATCTTGAACTCTGTGCACAACTCTTTCATCATCTTATTGTTCAAGTTAGATCCATTATCTGTAATGATCTGACTCAGAACACCATAATGGCAGATGATATTGTTTTCGATAAAGCGGATCACCAATTGTCGGGTCACATTGGCGTATGACGCTGCTTCAACCCACTTGGTGAAGTAATCAATGGCTACCAAAATGAACCGATGTCCGTTCGAAGCCTTGGGTTTAATCATGCCAATCATGTCGATTCCCCATATGGAAAAAGGCCACGGGGAAGAGAGAACTTTGAGATGTGTTGGTGGTACATGGATTTTGTCTGAGTATATCTGACACTTGTGACACTTCCTCATGTACTTGTAGCAGTCGGATTCCATGGTCAACTAGTAGTACCCTGCTCTCAGAATTTTTCTCGCCATTGTGTGTCCGTTGGCATGAGTGCCAAAGGATCCTTCGTGAATTTCCTTTATCAGTGCGCCTGCTTCTGGTCTGTTGACACATCGGAGCAAGACCATGTCAAAATTTCTCTTATAGAGTGTATCACCGCTCAGGAAGAAGCTGCCGGCCAGTCTTTTGAGGGTTTTTTCTGTCTTTCCTTAGTGCCCCAGGAGGGTACTCTTGTTTCTGAAAGAAGCATTTGATATCGTGATACCAAGGTTTGTCGTCTATGACTGCTTCAATCGTGAAGATGTAAGCGGGCCGTTCAAGGCACATTATGTCAATCTTAGGTAAGTCGTTCCATTGACCTACGCTAATCATGGAAGAAAGAGTGGCTAATGCATCAGCTATGTGATTCTCATCACGAGGGATGTGATGAAACTCGATTTCGTTGAAGAAGGGTAACAACCTTCTTACATAGTCTTTGTAAGGAATCAGTCCTGATTGGTATGTGTTCCAACCGCCTTTGATCTGATTGATAACCAGGGCTGAGTCGCCATATACATCCAAGTTCTTGATTCTTAAATCAATCGCTTCCTCGAGACCCATGATACAAGCTTCGTATTCAGCCTCGTTGTTTGTGCACTTTAACGTAAGTCTAGCGGTGAAATGAATGTGGGTACCCTGAGGTGTTACGATGATTGCCCCAATTCCGTTTCCATAATGATTGACAGCTTCGTCAAAGATAAGTCCCCATTAGGAACCTGGTTCTGGCCCTTCACTGGGTAGTGGTTCATCGCAGTCCTTCATTTTTAGATACATGACATCTTCGTCCGAGAAGTCAAACCCGATTGATTCCTGATCGTGAATCGGTTGATGAACCAAATGATCAGCTAAAATACTTCCTTTAACGGCTTTCTGAGCGTGGTACTCTATGTCAAATTCTGATAACAACATCTGCCAACGGGAAATCCTTCCCGTGAGAGCATGTTTTTCGAAGACGTACTTGATTGGATCCATTTCTGAGATTATGCAAGTAGTGTGATGAATCATGTACTGGCGAAGACGTTTGGCTGCCCAAGCCAAAGCACAACAAGTTTTCTCAAGCATAGTGTACCGAGTCTCGCAGTCGGTGAATTTCTTACTCAAGTAGTAAATGGCAGACTCTTTCCTTTTTGTTTCGTCTTGTTGGCCAAGTACACAACACATTGAGTCCTCTAGGACTGTTAAGCAAATGATCAGTGGTCTTCCTTCCACTGGAGGTGATAGAATTGGTGGGTTCCACAGGTATTCCTTAATACTGTCGAAGGCGGTTTGGCAATCTTCTGTCCAAACGTGGTCCTAATTCTTTTTGAGTAATTTGAAAATCGGCGCACATGTCGCGGCCATGAGGAATATGAATCTGGAGATGTAGTTTAAACGTCCCAGGAATCCTCTGACTTGTTTTTCAGTTTTCGGGGAAGGCATTTCTTGAATGGCCTTGACCTTGTCAAGATCAACCTCAATTCCTTTCTGGCTGACGATGAACCCTAAGAGTTTCCCTGAACGGACACCGAAGGTGCACTTGTTGGGATTCAAGCAGAGTTTGTACTTTCTCAGACGCTTGAATAGTTTTGACAGGTGGGTCACGTGCTCCTCTTCTGTCTTAGATTTTGCAATCATGTCATCGACATATACCTCAATTTCCTTGTGTATCATGTCATGAAACAGAGTAGTCATGGCCCTTTGATAGGTTGCCCCGGCGCTCTTCAAACCGAACGACATTACCTTGTAACAAAAGGTACCCCATGGGGTAATGAACAAAGTTTTCTCCATGTCTTTCGGCGCCATTTTTATCTGATTATAGCCCGAGAATCCATCCATGAAGGAGAAAACTTTGAACTTTGCTGTACTGTCTACCAGCATGTCAATGTGTGGTAAAGGAAAGTCGTCCTTCGGACTAGCCTTGTTTAGATCTCTGTAGTCGACACACATTCTGACTTTTCCGTCCTTTTTTGGAATGGGTACGATATTGGATAACTGTAGCGAGCGATTTTGGACGTGGTTCTTAAGCACTGTCGCTCTGGGGGGGGGGGGTACTACAGGTCGATTCATTTTTTATCCTATTGAAGCTGATGAAGGAAGGGAAATAGATGTCTCCAACTAACCCTGCTTTGCAAACTGAAGTTAAATAGTCAAAACTGTTGGTTTACAGATGCGATCAATGTGGGAGGGCCTCTCTTGGGTTATTTTGATCGAATTTAGACTTTTGGTGGGGAATACAGACTCGGATGTTTTGATTGATATGTGAGGAGTTGTGACCTGAGGTTTTCGATGTGGTGTGCTCGCTAAGATTTTTCTTTCAATCTTATGCCTACGTATTCCCGTTTACCGAAACAGGGAAATCAGAGTGATCGTAGTTCCTCCTATTCTAGGGGAGGAAATAGTGTTTTGGTGTCTTGTTCAAAGCCCAAGACATGAAGCTAAAGGTGGTTTGTATCTTGTTCAAAGCCCAAGATGTGAAGCTGAAGGGTCTATTTTTATCTTGTTAAAAGCCCAAGATGTGAAGCTAAAAGGGTGTTGACTTTTAGAGAGAATTTGTCATCTCTAAAGAGGATCTGTTTGTCACAACTTATTTGGTGACTGGTTATAAAGGAGGATTACTTTAACCGGTATATGTGAATCCAACAATGCCATAATTTCCTTTATAGGGGATTTTTTAGCCTGAAAGAGAAGACTTTAACTCAGTGTAGAGTAATGCCATCTTTCCTTAGGAATTTCTCATGCTAAAAGAGGGACAGTGGCGTGGATGTAAATAATCCAGAGGCTTGCCGCTTACAGCAATTTAGATGAGGGAAAAGGAGTTGTTGATGTTTGTATGCTGTGACCAAAGCATGATTTGATGCTAAAAGGTTGATTGAATCAAGCGGGGATTTCTTTATACAAAGCCTAAGAGAAGGCTATTGACCCAACAAGAGGATGCTTTTGTGTCTCGTACGAAGCCCGAGATAGAGGCTAAAAGGGTCGACTCAACAAGAGAGTGTTTTTATATGTGTCGTGTACGAAGCCCAAGACAGAGGCTAAAAGGGTTTGACTCCACAAGAGAGTCTTTTATACTCAACAAGAGAGTGATTTGTATCTCGTATGAAGCCCGAGATAGAGGGTAAAAGAGGATTGACTCAACAAGAGAGTCTTTTATACTCAACAAGAGAGTGTTTTGTATCTCGTACAAAGCTCGAGATGGAGGCTGCAAAGGTTAACTTTGCTGGGGAGAATCATTGTACAAAGCCCAAGAGGAGGCTATGGTTACTGTTTCAGTTGAGTGACAGGTCCAGTATGTTGGTTAAAAGAGAAAATCAGTTCTTATATGGGTAATGTTGTACTCATGGCTTTGATCTGAGGATCGGGATTATTTCCTGTTCTTTAAGGAAACGGGGAATCTGAAGGGTATTGAGACTACCCAAGTCTACATGTGTTTTTTCCTATTTTTGAAAGGAACTTGAGAATGTCTTCGAGACTCAAGGAGATTGGACTGTCCAAGTCTAGAGTTTTATCTTCTGTACTATACTTAACAGAGATCAAGAGACAGTACGTTCGTGGTAGAAAGATCTAGACTCTTTGAAAGACTGTTCTATTAAGATGACTAATTTCTGTTCCTATACCTTTAAGAGGTCGCTGGGACAATTTGTACGAAGCCCAAGAGGAGGCGAGAAAAACTTTTAAGAAGCCGAAGGGACAATTTGTACGAAGCCCAAGAGGAGGCTATCTTCCCGGAGGAAGAATCATTATACGAAGCCTAAGAGGAGGCCGTGAAAACTTCTAAGAAGCCGACGGGTCCTTGTACAACGCCCAAGAGGAGGTGGGGATGCTTTTAAGAAGCCCGTGGGTCCCCAAATCCCGAGAAGTTCAAGACATGCCATTCACTGAGAATAGATCAAGCCAGGAAAGTTCGAGAATTTGGAAGAAACTCAAGAGATGCCATTCACGGAGAAAAGATCATCTTTGGGGAGTCAGAGTTTCTTTGACAATTTCTAAGGGTGACAGTCTGAGAAAGGGTTCACCGAGAATGCTGCCTTTCACGTCTCCATATTGTTTAACCCCAAGAGGAGGGAAGACTGTATCTAGTAATCCTATGGGGATCTAGTTTTGTTTGCATTTAAGATGGATCAACAGGGCTTTACCTAGTGCTAGACGTTGTTTCCGGGGAAACTCTAAATATCTATACTAGTATTACACAGTTGATATGAGTTTATGAAAGAAGACTTACAGTGAAACAGCCCCACAATACAGTTATATACATATGAAAGCGGTAAATGAAAGCGGGTAAACACTTACTCGGTTGTAGAGCTTTCATACTGTATTGTTAGTTGTTCAACAAAGAAATTGAAAATAACAGTATATTACAAAATCAAAGGAGAAAGTGCTTTTGAAAGTAAAATTGGGGCTTACAGCTCAAGGAGAGGCCCAGGGTTTTATCAGTGATCGCACTGTCGTTTTGTACAGGGACTTATACAAGTAACTGAGGTCCAAGAAAGGTTTTATGTACAAAGGGATGGGTCTTATACTCTCTCAAGAGGCCCAAAGGTGTTTAAAGAAAAAGAATGGGGCTTATAACACGAGGGTAGGCCCAGATGATTTACCTTTTTAACTGGCGATCGCGCCGGGGTTTCTTTTAACGCAGGGGGACTTATACAATATCTGAGGACCAAAATTGTTTTGGTTTAAAGGGGATTGGGTCTTACACTCTATTAGAGGCCCAAAATGGTTTTGAATGGGTCTTATAGCTCGAGGATAGGCCCAGATGGTTTGTTTTAAATGGGCGATGATCGCGCCGATCTTTTGAAATACAACGGGACTTATACAACATTTGAGGTCCAAAATAGATTTGTATTTACAAAGGATTGGGTCTTACACTCTATTAGAGGCCCAAAAGTGTTTGAAAATGATTTGTGAGGGTGAAAATCAAAGAACCCTAATTTGTTTTCCGTTAAAAGTAAATATTAAAAGAAAATCAAATAAAAATGATAAAAATACCAAATAGGCTTGAATAAACCACTTGCGATTTTTGTTTAAGGTTTGAAAAAATGAGGTTTTAATCACAAGAGATATTAAAACTCATTTGGTTTTGATTTTCAAAGTAAATATTCATTTTTAAAATGTTTAAAATAATTAAAAAGGAATTTATTCACAAAAATACTAATTATATTAAATAAATAACATAATTTTAATTTTTTTATGGAATAAAATATTTCAACATTTTTGTGATTTTTTGCAAAAAGAACCAATAAAAAATAATTAAAATTGAAGGAGTTATTAATTTTCCAATTAATTAACAAAAACATGAAAATATTGGAAAAATAGCAAAAAGGTGAAAAACACAAAATGGCATGGGTGGGGTTTGAACCTACGACCTCAAGGTTATAGGGCGCGCGCCTTACCACTGGGGTGGTGATACATCCGTTGATTGAAACAAACCAACAAATACACAAGGCTTGCCTTGTTTTCTAGGCCTGGCCAAGGCAAGGCAAGACAAGTTTTGCCAAGAAACGGGAAGGTCCATAACTTTCTCATTTCTCCATGGTTGGGGACAAAATTTATATGCATCTGGCCTAGAATTTCATAATGAATCCAATGGTGGTGGTATTTTTTTCAGATCATGCTCCCTCCTCAAAATCTGAAAGTGGTTTTGAAATAGGTCTATAATTGCATTTTCTATGCTACACTTTGGTACAGACATGAATTACATGATAAATTGGTTCAAACACAACATATATAAGATGTATGAGATGTGCATGATCAGTGGACTTCAAAGCAATGCATATTTTGGAAGATTCAAGTCATGATGCTTACCTCTCTTTTGAGCTTTTGGAGTTTTTGTGCAATCTGCCAAGTCTCTTGTTCCAGAAATGGTTTGATGCTTTGGATGTAATGCCCCGTTTTGTCTTATTTATTTAATCGAGTCGATTTAATTATTTTCGTTTTTATATTATTTTATTCTTGACTTTTATTTGACAATATATTATTTTTCAATGTTATAATGTTTTATCGCGTTATGAGAGCGTTTGCGAGATATTTGAGATGAAGGGTAAAATGGTCTTTTTAGGGGTTTAGATATTTTGTTATTATAAGAAAGAAAGAAAAGAGAGTTTAGAGAGAAAATAGAGAGAAAGAAAAAGAGAAGAGAGAAAGGAAGAGGAAGGGAAAGAAGAGGAAAACTTGGGATCGAAGAAATCTCCGTTTCAATCGCGATTAATCGGGTAAGGGTGAGAAGTTTCGATTATACCTTGCTTGTGTATGTATATGTGTTGTTTGTTGTAATTGTTTTGGTTGTTTCACAACTTTTTCTCATTGATAAATTGATGAACAATTGATAGAAATCGATGTTTTCACGGATGAATTTCGATATAAACTGCGTAGAATACTTGTTGATTATGTTGGAACATGTTTTGGTTGATATATTATGATTTAGAAGTGTTTGGGTGGAAGAAATGATTAATTTTGGTCCCATATGACCTATATTGACGCTGCTGTGAATTTCTGGGTTCGCAGGTTCGCTTTGCGAACCCCAGCGAAGGGGAAAGCGAAGGTTCGCCCAGAAGTTCGCATTGTGAACTTTATGCTGTTTTTTCTCTGCCACGGTTCGCTGGGGGTTCGCATTGCGAATAGGAAAGCGAACGGGACAGATTTTCCATTTTGTTTCCTTCATAACTTTTGATTCGTAACTCGGATTGAGGCACGGTCGGATGCGTTGGAAAGCTCTTTCAATGCTCTTTATGATAGTGGAATAGGGACATATGTTTATTTCATGGATTGATATGGTAGAGTTAAATATTGTGATGAATGTGATAAGTGTAGTTTATGTTTTCACCAAAATTCATGAATCGGGAATCCGATTGATATGGGACTTGAAGCCTTGGAAAGAGAATCCAACGTGCTAGTAATTGGTTATGTGATACCATGTGTTAACTAAGAATATTTGGTAGAGGATGATTAGTGGGTTGTAGGTTTTGTTGTGTTTGTTGGTGTTCGATGCGATATGCTATCGTCATATTAATGTGGGGCTTTAATGCTATTTATATGATGTTGATGCATGTTATAATGATGTTGTTGTGTGGTAAAATACATTGTTTGATTGAATATCAATGTATGTTGTTATGATGTTTTGTGGGATTGTTGTGGTTGATGGTGAGTAATTCTTGATGTGAATTGATATGAGTGTATATGCTAAAATGCTAATTGTTGTGGTTTGTGGATTATGATGAAATGCATTGTTTTGTGTTTGATTGCAATGCATGATTATTGATGTTGAGATGGTTCACATGGTTGTATATATGTATGCATTTGATTTTCATGAGTCATTGTATGCCAAGCATCGTGATATGCATTCTTGTGATGTCGTGTGCCCTAGTGGGTGTGAGCGACGAAACGATTCCCGAGGGAATATGCCATACCGGTCGTGAGCCTTATACAAAGAGGACCGAAAGCGATGTTATAGACGATCGTGAGCCTTATACAAAAAGGACCGAAAGTAATCAGATCGTGAGCCTTATACAAAGAGGAACGAAAGCGATCCATAAACGTCGTGAGCCTTATACCAAGAGGACCGAAAGCGAAGGGGAGCATCGTTTTCCCGAAGGGAAGTTACACTAAGTAACAAGCGATGATTCCAATAATTCCTGAGTGAATTAATGATGAGAATGATGGATGGAACAGTACCGCATTGCATTTGCATAGATTCGTTGTGTCAGTCTCTTTGCATTTGCATAAATCATGAATGGACTGATTATGTGTGGAAAATCATGAATGGATTGATTATGTGTGGAAAATCATGAATGGATTGATTATGTGTGGAAATTGTGAATAGATTGATTATGTGTTGAACTTGTGATATCATTGGTGATTTGATATGCAATTGTGATAAATGCATTGGTTATGGATGATATGTTTTATGTATAGACATATGCTATGTTTTGCGGGGATGTTGTACATTACAATGATTGTATTAATTATCTCTGGTATGCTATACATGAATATATGTGATGTGGTGATGTGTTTCCATATGTCATAACCTTGGTATGCCTTATGTGTGAATATGTGATTATGTTGGTACAATTGATATATGCTATGTTGTTGGATTATTAGAAATATGTTATGTATCTGTGGTATGCTATATGTATTAGTATGTGATGCTTGTGGTGAGAATAATTATGCATGTGAATTTATATGTGTTTGCATATTATTATGCAATCTTGATTTAGTTGTTATTTCTCACCCTTCTGCCGTGGTTTGTTGCTCTATGAGGCAATTGCAGATTAGTAGTCTTGGAGGCTTTTGTGAAGATTATTTCTCCATCCGTCTATCAGTCAGTCTGTTCTGATACGTAACACGGGAGTCGGGGAACGCTGTTGTTATATATGTATACATTTGTTGGATCTATTTTGTATTAACTTTGTATGAATATTTTGATGTTATAAAATAATTTATTTTGTAAAACAAGGTAGTTATGGATCTTTCCGCTTTATTCCATAATTGACCTTTCCTTTTTGTTGGAAAAAATTTCCCTTTTTGGTTCATTCCATTTTGTGTTATGTATCAAATTTATGAGCAGGGATTGTGTTTTCTTTCTTTAAATGTGGCATCCTTGTTTCTGTCTAAGAATAATAAATTTTTTATTTACTCTGATTTATTTATGTATTATTTACCTGCGATGGGAATTGGGGTGTTACATAAGTGGTATCAGAGCAGGTCGGTCCGTCCGGCCAAGTTGTTAAGTCAGTTGGTGTGACAGTTGAATACCGTCGATGTTGTTTGTTCCTTAGTATGTGATATGTGTGTGAAACACTTTCAGTACTTTCTGGTTCTTTTAATCCTTTGTCTGCGGGATTTAGAATGAGATAAGTGGGGGAGAAGCTTGTGCTTCTCCAAGTTACTTCAGTTGTGGAGCGTTGGTTGCAAGATTGTAAGTGTTGTTTGGACAGTGTTGTTCCCGAATTCCAGAGGGAATGCGGAGGTAAGGTTTATGTCAACTAAGATTTGTGCCTTAGGTAGTTTGTGCACAAGATGCAAGAAATGCTATTATAGTTTGGTAAAGACAGTTTATGCCCCATCATGATTGTTGGCTGTTTATTGACAAATTGAGGAACTGATCACCCTTAATCTCTTGTTGATAGTAGACGAAATTATGTTGGATGGAATAGACGTGTCTTTCTGGCTTTGATAGTGTGTGCAATGAATTGTTTGGAATTAAGAAAATGATTACGGATTGTTTGATGAGTCGATGAAGATTCTTATATAGGAAAATGAGACGGATTAGAGGTTTTGGTATGTTGGTCCAGTTGGGAAGTCATTGAGAGAGAATATTTGGGTATTATTAATGGCTGCTTCTCAGAGAGTAGAGTGTGAACTCAAATTTGGACTGAAATTCTGGTACCAGACGTGTGATGTTAAGGTGCGATGTCACAACAACACACTCTGCAATAATGGACAGAATAAGCAACAGGAAAACACAAGGAATTGTTCACCCAGTTCGGTCTAACTACCTACGTCTGGGGGCTACCAAGCCAGGGATGAAATTCACTACTTGTAGATATAATTTACAGACTCAACACACCAGTTGACAATCTCCTAAACTTATACTCTACTAGTGACTTTCTACCTAAGAAACCACTTAGATATGAGAACACTACTCAATCCCCTAAAACACTCAAAGAACAACCTCTTTGAGATCCCTTGATCTTGCTTCCTAGCTTCGATCAATCAACAACTCTCTATTGCTTCACAGCTTCTAGAGAGGACAGAAAATTCAACACCTATTCAACCTAGAATAGTGTGATTACAAGTACTCTAAACAAACCCTAGACTCTAAGCCTCCAGCTCTTGATCTTCAATCTGTTTTCTGTACCTTCTTCCTTGGTCTTGTGCGCTTTATATAGCTCCTTGAATTTGGATTGGATTTGTCACAATATTTGATCAGATTTGTTAATTAAAAACCGAATCTTTTAAAACAGATTTTATCCCCAAAATCTTTTTAAATCTTCCACCTTTTAATTCTCCAACAAACCTGCAATCAAATCTCCCATGTAACAGAAAATATCTAGCCCAAGATATTCTCATCCAACGAGTCAACACTCTCCACAATTCCAGCTAATACGCGACCCTAATAACAACAAGCCCATGCTGTCATTAGCTTCAGTTCTGCAGGTCTGATGTTACAACATCACCTATATGACATCAGACATCCACTTCAGCAACTAGCAACCTTAACACATCCCAGTGTTAAGTGCAATGTTATGACATCAAGCCCATGACATCAAACATAGTTAACCTTCACAACTTAGTACAGCCCAGTACTAAGACTCAATGCTGCAACATCAACACCATGACATCAGCATTGAACACCTTGTTGTTTTACCAAAATTCCAGCCAATCCAGGAACTTACAATCTCCCCCTTTGGCTAATTTTGGCTAAAACAATCTCTGCATCTTCAGAGACTTCAGCAGCGGAATATCTTCAATATTTTGACACATTAACTTGCAGCAGTTTGACAATCTTCATATAGTCTTCATTACTTGACCTGCTGCAGCACCATCTTCATTATTGACAACAGCCAATTGGTGCTCCCCCTCAAAAACTTGAACCAGCATCACAGCTGTTCAATAGCTCACAATGTGCAACACATCTCCCCCTTGATGTCTGCTTTGCTGCACTCTGCACTCTTCAATGCTATGAATACTTCACTAATGTGCAACACATCTCCCCCTTGATGTCTGCTTTGCTGCACTCTGCACTCTTCAATGCTATGAATACTTCACTAGCAGCTCCACAACTATGCTGTCTATACTCCCCCTCCAGAGCTGCATCATTACTTTTCAACTAAACACCTTTTATTTTTATTTTTTTAGCAGCAACTACTCTTCTCCTCATGGCAATTTTTAACTCTCCCCCTTTTTAGCCATAATTAGACAACTATCCCAAACCAAATGCCCTTCAAGGTGACATAATACTGGTCCCACTGTCAGTAGCAACAAGACCTATGTAGTCTCCAAGCACAATGTTCTGACATTATTAATGACATAGTCAAAAACAACTTCCAACCCCTTGACTGGTCAGGCGATACAACCCAAGCATTTGAACAAACCATTATAAAACCACTCTTTCTCCTATGCTCAGCACAACACACCAATAAAGCATGAGTCAATCAAGCTCCAAAGAACCAACCAAGAACCTCAAGCATGAGGATACACAACCAGACCCTATGAAGAAGAAGATCAAATCTCAGACGACATCAGGTCCTTCTACAGGAGCAACAAAAATTGGCAGGACTTCAGTGACCACTATGAAGCCTGGTAAGAACCATTTTGCTCAACAACAGCCTTCAGAAGATGAATGGGATGCAGATTGGAAGGATTTTCTGGATGCAGGAGATTGGCATGAGGATGTAGTCTAATCTTGTATTTTCAACTATTGAATAAAAATCCTATTTTTAGATTTTTCAGTTGCCATGCCAAACACTTTACAGTACTTTTCTAAACTGCATTAAACAGAACCAGAGCACCAAGATGAGTTTCTTAGAGAGACTACACTAAAAAATTGAACAGACTATTTTATGTACCATACTATCTGCAGTTGAATAACCATTATCTTATAGGCCAACTGCACCATAAAACATCTTTCAATTAATTTTGAAGTAATACGCTCCCCAATTTTAAACTCTCAAATTGGTTAGCATACATGAACTCATCATCTAATTTCTCTTTATTTACCAAATAATCTGAGTATTTAACCAGATCTTTTCTATCAACCTGCTCATCATCCCATTGACGAGTAACATTCTGCAATGTTGTAACATCTTTCTTGACATGGTGATTGCCCAACAGTCGTTTCTTCCACAAGAGTTGATAGCATGAGTTCTTTCCATATAACACTGATCTACGACTGTTCTTCTTCTTAGATCTGATTTTGCCCCTCTTTCTTCTTCTTAGTCTTCCAAGATCAGTTTGTATCTTTTGACCAGCATGATTCCATCCTAGAGGATGTGTATTTATTCTTGACATTTTAATCCAGGATCTGATAGAGCCAATATCAGAGGTCCTCTGCATGTCAATTTTCATATTGGGATCAGTCTTAGACTCTAGTCTATTCTGAATCATTTTTGCACTTTGTTCATCATCCTTCTTGAGGCTAGAGATACTCTTCTTGTCTTGAGATGTTTCAGCATCTGCTCTGACATCTGTATCTTTCGACACAGAGCTATTCATCCAGGGGAGGTTTTCTTCTGAGACATCGATCTTCTTCAGATCTTGATGATAGAATTTTTTATAGTTACCACTGTTATCTCCCATAACTTCAGTGAGTTCTTCAATCTCTAGCCTTTTAGACTTACTCACAGTCAGACCACTACATTGATGCGAGATTATGATGATTTGTTCAGATGTCAAGACATCAGCATCTTTCCTCTCGAGAGATGTTGCTCTATTCAGCTCCTGAGAACCTTTAATCCTTCCATCAATGGTGAGGACTGATGTGTAACATTTGCCCTTGACTAATTTCAGATCATCTTTTCTTCTGACCTTCATCAACTTGAGGGAACCTTCATCATTCTGATGTCTACACCTGATATCTTCTTTATCTTCACCAGACTGGCTTTCAGTTTGAGGAATCCACTGATAACAATTGTCTTTGGATCTTTCACCAGTCATTACAGCCTCACCCTTCTCATTCGTTACAACACATTTGTCTTTGGTGTAGCTGACTAAGTAACCTTCATCACATAATTGGCTGATGCTTATCAGATTAGCATTCAAACCATTGACAAGATAGACATTGTCAAGTTCAGGTCCTCTTACTTTTCCAATACCTTCTACAACTCCGTTATTCCCTTTACCAAACACCACTTCAAGAGAAGGACACGGTCTATATTCAGCAAACATGGATCTACATCCAGACATGTGTTTGGAACACCCACTGTCAAAATACCATGTTTCTTCTTTAGCTTCTTTGTCAGCCAGGTGAGCCAATAAGCACTTCATCTTCTCATTCTGTACCAATTGTTTAACGACTTTGGGCCTGTATTCACTCCATCTGTTCTGTGTCTGAGGGTATCCATGCAGCTTGTAGCAAGAGTATTGCATATGTCCAAGCCTTCCACAATAAAAGCATCTCACCCTTTCTTCTCTGAATCTTCTGCCTTGATGAGACTGCATAGGTTGCCATCCATAATGTGGTCTTCTCCTAACATTGCTTGCCTGCCTTCTATTATGCTGGTATCCATAAGGAAGCTGAGAATACTTTTTCCTGGATTGTCTCCCATGATGGTGGGACTTTCTCCTTCCATAATGAGACACAGCATTAGTGTAACCATACCCCTGATGTTGAGACACCTGATGAGATACGTGCTGTTTGAATTGAGGATGCTGTCTTCTAGGCTGTCTCCCATGGTGATGAGGCTTCCTTCTTCCATAATTATACGACACAGCATTGTTGAGGCCAGGTCCATACCAGTGTTCCTGATGTTGAGACATCGGATGTGACCTGGTCTGCTTGACTCTTGCAGCTTCCATGCTCCTATGATATTGGGGGGGCATATTCTGGCTTGCTCCTTATGGCTGCTTTCTCTTCTGATTATGACCAGTCTTCTTCTCAATCTTCTTAGGTTGTGAAACATCAGCTTCCTTGGGAGTAAGATTCTGCCTCTTTGGCTGATGTTGAGGCACAGTTTGTGACTCTTCCTTCTTTAGACCTGAAGTACTTGCTTCTGAGGTACCTTTGTCTTCGGCCACATATCCTATCCCAGCTTTGTTTCCAGCAACCTGTTCTGACTGGAGTATCTTGTCAAGAGTGGCTGTACCATTGTTCAGCATCCTAACAGATTTTGTCATCTGATCAAGTTGAGATCTCACTAGAACAACTTCATATTCCAGATCAGATTTTTCATTCTCAAGTTGAGCAATCTGTTCCTTGTGGCACTTGTTTTCTTGACAAACTTCAGCACTCTTTAAACACAACTCCTTGTAGGTTGAAGCTAGCTCATCATAGGTGACTTCTCCATCACTATCATCATCAGATTCTACAATTCTTGTCAAAGCTGTAACATGCTTTGCTGACTCACTTTCATCTTCGCTATCAGTGTCAGACCAGGAAATTTTCAAGCCTTTATTTTGCTTCTTCAAGAATGTGGGACACTCTTTCTTGACATGTCCATACCCTTCACATTCAAAGCACTGAACACCTTTATCTTGGACAGTCTTCTCTTCATCTTTCTCTTTTGACTTGCTGATGTCAGAGGAGATGTTCTTGTCATTAGGCCTGTAGTTATAGTTCATCTTCTTGAACACTTTGTTGAATTGCCTTCCCAACATAACTATAGCCTGAGGCAGATCCTCCTGGGACTCATCATCTTTAGCTGCTGCAGGAGTGGAGACTAAAGCTATACTCTTAGGCTTCTTTTCTGGTTCTTCCTCATTCAGTCCAAGTTCAAATGTTTGAAGAGATCCAATAAGCTCATCAACTCTCATCTTGCTGATGTCTTGAGATTCTTCAATGGCTGTTACCTTCATCTTATACTTCTTAGGGAGGGACCTAAGAATCTTTCTCACCAGCTTCTCTTCTGTCATCTTCTCACCAAGAGCACTGGATGCATTTGACAGCTCAAGAACACTCATGTGGAAGTCATGAATAGTCTCATCTTCCTTCATCTTCAAGCTTTCAAACTTAGATGTTAGAAGCTGAAGTCTAGACATCTTAACTCTAGATGTGCCTTCATGAGTAGCCTTCAAAATATCCCAAGCAGCCTTAGCAGTTTCACATGAGTTGATAAGCCTGAATATGTTCTTGTCAACCCCATTGAAGATAGCATTTAGGGCTTTTGAATTCCCAAGGGCAAGCTCATCTTCTTCCTTGGTCCATTCTTTTTCAGGCTTAGGCTTTGAGGTGCCTTCTTTATCCTTGCCAGCCTCATCTTTCCCACATACCTCTGGAGCTTTCCATTCTTTAATGACAGCCTTCCAAGCTCTGCTGTCTAATGACTTTAAAAAAGTAGTCATTCTAGGCTTCCAATACTCATAGTTTGAGCCATCCAAGATAAGGGGTCTGTTGACGAATCCTCCAACCTCTTTGTCCATCTTTCACCAGAAAGTAACTTCCCTAGATCTCACCCAGAGACAGACAGGATGCCTGCTCTGATACCAATTGAAATTCTGGTACCAGACGTGTGATGTTAAGGTGCGATGTCACAACAACACACTCTGCAATAATGGACAGAATAAGCAACAGGAAAACACAAGGAATTGTTCACCCAGTTCGGTCTAACTACCTACGTCTGGGGGCTACCAAGCCAGGGATGAAATTCACTACTTGTAGATATAATTTACAGACTCAACACACCAGTTGACAATCTCCTAAACTTATACTCTACTAGTGACTTTCTACCTAAGAAACCACTTAGATATGAGAACACTACTCAATCCCCTAAAACACTCAAAGAACAACCTCTTTGAGATCCCTTGATCTTGCTTCCTAGCTTCGATCAATCAACAACTCTCTATTGCTTCACAGCTTCTAGAGAGGACAGAAAATTCAACACCTATTCAACCTAGAATAGTGTGATTACAAGTACTCTAAACAAACCCTAGACTCTAAGCCTCCAGCTCTTGATCTTCAATCTGTTTTCTGTACCTTCTTCCTTGGTCTTGTGCGCTTTATATAGCTCCTTGAATTTGGATTGGATTTGTCACAATATTTGATCAGATTTGTTAATTAAAAACTGAATCTTTTAAAACAGATTTTATCCCCAAAATCTTTTTAAATCTTCCACCTTTTAATTCTCCAACAAACCTGCAATCAAATCTCCCATGTAACAGAAAATATCTAGCCCAAGATATTCTCATCCAACGAGTCAACACTCTCCACAATTCCAGCTAATACGCGACCCTAATAACAACAAGCCCATGCTGTCATTAGCTTCAGTTCTGCAGGTCTGATGTTACAACATCACCTATGTGACATCAGACATCCACTTCAGCAACTAGCAACCTTAACACAGCCCAGTGTTAAGTGCAATGTTATGACATCAAGCCCATGACATCAAACATAGTTAACCTTCACAACTTAGTACAGCCCAGTACTAAGACTCAATGCTGCAACATCAACACCATGACATCAGCATTGAACACCTTGTTGTTTTACCAAAATTCCAGCCAATCCAGGAACTTACATGGACGAAGGTGAATAGTTGAGGTTTATATCTGCTAAGTAAGTAGAAAACTCTCAGGGAATGAGACTAAGATGTTTGTTATGTTTGTGATGATATTTTTCTAGAAATTGGAAGAAAGGCCACAGTGATGGGCTGCCAGTTGTGCATGATTCCAGATGTGTTTCCGGATGGAATATTGGATGTTAGCGTTAGAATTACTCAGATTGAAAGAGCGGTTGGAAGATTTACTGGAAAAGGGATTTGTGAGACCAAGTGTGTCGTCTTAGAGAGCTCCAGTATTGTTAGTAACAAAAAAGAATGACGATTGAATGAAATAACAAGCATGATGTGTATAATGGTATTGAGACTATGGAAAGTAAAACTTAGAGTTTTGGAGTTTTTAAAGTTTTAGGGCATTAATGGAAATCTTGAGAAAACCCTAGGTGTGGATGTAATATTTGAGAGTTCTTTTTGGTTGGTTGTTGCTACATGTTGGAATTTATGGAATTTGGACTGTTAAGAGAAGAAATTGTGTATGGATTACTAATAGTGGAATAAGGAAACGATTGAGAACAAGTGTCCACTTTCATGAATAGATGACTGGAATGGTTTGGTTGAGTTTGAGTGAAATTACAATTGTTTGGAATGTTTGATAAGAGTGGTGAATTGTGTGAGTTGAGGCTTTGATCGATTTAATGTGACTGGTTATGTTTGTTATCATCGGGATAGGCTATTATTTACTCAGTTAAGCTTGTATGTGAGTAACCAGTTACCCAGTGAATTTTTTTGCAAAAACTTTAAGAATTTATACCTTTTGGAATTTGGTTGGGCATTACAATGTACAGTGATGTTATTTGGTGTTAGTAATGCGTCTGTAATGTTTGTGGAGTAGGGGAATCGTATCTTCCCTATTTATTTGGATAAGTTCGTAATGGTTTTGATTGAGGATATTCGGATCTATTATAAACTCAGAGGAAGAACAGGTAGAGTGTTTGAGAATTGAATTACAAGTGTTGAAAAGAGACGAAGTTTTATGCTAAGTTATTCAAGTGAGACTTTGGGTTGAAAAAGGTTAGTTTTCTTGGATATGTTATTCCAGATGAGAGTATGGTTATGGATCCATCGGAAGTGGATGCGGTTCTACGATGAGAGGCTCCGAAGTTGGTTAAGGAGATTAGAATCTTTTTGGACTTTAGTTGGTTATTACCGGAGGTTATGGAAGGCTTTTCCAAGTTAGCATTTTCGTTACTTCGATTGACTTGCAAAAGGTAAATCGTTTGTTTGGGATGTTCGTTGTAAGGAAAGTTTCATAGAGCTAAGGTGGAAGATGTCTACGGCTCCAGTTTTGATTCTGCGTGATCCTGATAAACTGTTTGTGAGGTATTGGGATGCGTCTTTGATGAGTTTAGTCAGTGTGTTAATGCAAGAGAGTAAAGTCGTGGCTTATGCCTTACGACAATTGAGTATTCATGATTTCAAGATGGCTTCGGTTACTTTTGTGTTGAGAATCTGGAGGTATTTTTTTGAGGGTTTTAGGTTCGAAGTGTTTAGTAATCACAAGAGTTTAGAGTACTTGTTTGGTCTGAAGGAATAGAGTATGAGACAACGAGGATGGTTAGAATTCATGACGAGTTATGAATTTGGCTTGGATTATCCTTCGGGAAAAGCTAATGTGTTGCCTGAAGAGTTAGGTCGATAGTCTTTGCATATGTCTGTTTTGATGGTCAGAGGATTAGAATTATTAGAGCAGTTCAGAGACTTGTGTCTGGTGTGTGAGATAACACAGTAGAGTGTGAGGTTGGGTATATTAAAAGTGAATAGTGATTTTTGGCGAATATGAGAAAGATTTAGACTTTGGACGTGGGGTTGATAGTTTGGATGGTTACGAGTAATCAAAGTGCCCATCGAAAGCGCGATGTGGCACATTTCGTATATGCATGTGTGACTTGTAAGAGTTCATAGGTTGAACATTGGAAACATGTAGGAATGATGAGACCATTGGACGTTTCAGAATGGAGGTGTTATGTGAAAGGTTTAAGTATTATTCATGGGCTACTATGTAGATGGATGTTTTGGTTGTATGTTCGTTTGGTGATCGTAGCATTGTTGTAATGTTGTTGTGTGACAAGGATGTTGGTATTGTGGTTATGTAGAGGTTGTTGAAACGATGTTATGTCGTGGGACTTTAGGTTCTTGTCTTTGTTGTTGCCTCGTTTCCATGGTGCTGGTTCGAGTGCGAGTAGCTAATCCCTTTGTGGGAGAATAGGGGAGTGTTACCCGTGTGTTCGTAACTTGGGTTTTCTTTGAGTTGTGAGTTGGTCGTCAAGTGCATTGTATGGGCTTTGCATCTTGTCATTGTAGTTGTCGTCGTTGTCGTGTCGTTGTTGTAGCTGCTGTTAGCAAGGTGGGTTGTCAGTTTGTGTTATTCGTAGAGTGCCTTTTGTTGGCATGATAGTTGGTTAGTCGGATGCGATAGTCGTATCCGGAGTTGTTCGTATCAGTTATATTTTCGAGGACGAAAATGTCTAAGTGGGGGAGAATTGAAACGCCCCGTTTTGTCTTATTTATTTAATCGAGTCTATTTAATTATTTTCGTTTTTATATTATTTTATTCTTGACTTTTATTTGGCAATATATTATTTTTCATTGTTATTATGTTTTATCGCGTTTTGAGAGCGTTTGCGAGATATTTGAGATGAGGGGTAAAATGGTCTTTTTAGGGGTTTAGATATTTTGTTATTATAAGAAAGAAAGAAAAGAGAGTTTAGAGAGAAAATAGAGAGAAAGAAAAAGAGACGAGAGAAAGGAAGAGGAAGGGAAAGAAGAGGAAAACTTGGGATCAAAGAAATCTCCGTTTCAATCGCGATTAATCGGGTAAGGGTGAGAAGTTTCGATTATATCTTGCTTGTGTATGTATATGTGTTGTTTGTTGTAATTGTTTTGGTTCTTTCACAACTTTTTCTCATTGATAAATTGATGAACAATTGATAGAAATCGATATTTTCACGGATGAATTTCGATATAAAATGCGTAGAATACTTGTTGATTATGTTAGAACATGTTTTGGTTGATATATTGTGATTTGGAAGTGTTTGGGTGGAAGAAATGATGAATTTTGGTACCATATGACCTATATTGACGCTGTTGTGAATTTCTGGGTTCGCAGGTTTGCTTTGCGAACCCCAGCGAAGGGGAAAGCGAAGGTTCGCCCAGAAGTTTGCATTGCGAACTTTATACTATTTTTCTCTGCCACGGTTCGCTGGGGGTTCACATTGCGAATAGGAAAGCGAACGTGACCGATTTTCCATTTTGTTTCCTTCATAACTTTTGATCCGTAACTCGGATTGAGGCACGGTCGGATGCGTTGGAAAGCTCTTTCAATGCTCTTTATGATAGTGGAATAGGAACATATGTTTATGTAATGGATTGATATGGTAGAGTTAAATATTGTGATGAATGCGATAAGTGTAGTTTATGTTTTCACCAAAATTCATGAATCGGGAATTCGATTGATATGGGACTTGAAGCCTTGGAAAGAGAATCCAACGTGCTAGTAATTGGTTATGTGATACCATGTGTTAACTAAGAATATTTGGTAGAGGATGATTAGTGTAGCGACCCGAAAATCTAAATCAAGTATTTAATTATTTATATAATTAATTTAGAAGGAATTAAGAGGTTTTTGATAATTTTGGAGAATTATGGATTAAAAGAGTATTTTTAAATAATTTTAATAGGATGAATAATCACGTATTATTTGGATTATTATTATTATAAAGAATAATAAGAAAAAGGACAAGGTGGTCATAAAGGGAAAAGAGTAAGGGTAGAGTTGGAAGTTCATAAAATGGGATATTTAACTAAAGAAGAAAGGAGCGATCATTTTCTAATTGATCGTGTTTTGTGAAGAACGCTGAAGAAGAGAGAAGAAGGAGAACTAGGGCTTGAGGATTACTAAAGGAATCTTGAAGAAAGAAGGAAAAAGCTTCAGATTACTCTAAGGTATGGGGAGAGTTCATAATTTCTTATAGTTTTATAGGAATTGGAGATGAATAGATTAAGGATTGTATGAATTGTGTTGATTTTGATGATTGTTGATGTAGAATGAGTAATTTGATGAAAGTATGATGGATTTGATTTATATGTATTGTTATATGTGTGTTTTGTGAGTATTTTTGATCAAATTTCGTGTGGAACACTGATTTTGGGGTAATGGGAATAAAAAATGCAGAACACGGGCCGTGTCACAGGACACAGGCGATAGTGTTGCTGGCACGGGCCGTGTCACAGGACACGGGCGACCGTGTCAGGTTACTGTCTTGTCGTTTTGTCGTTTCTTTCATGAGGTTTTTGATGTTTCTCGTGTTGAATCATTGTTGTATAGGTGTTGTTGATATATGGATGATAAAAACATGATTTTTTTGGTGAATATTGTTGAAAATGAAATGAATGATGCACATGTTGATATTTGGATGAAATGAGGAGTTGAGCATCATTGCATTTCATGGAATTTTTATGTTGGGGCTTCGGCCTATCGGTAGCTTCAATCCCATAGTGCAAATTAAAGTGATATGTTGTTATGTTGTGCTCCCTTGTGAAGGGTTGATGGCCAGTGTCCATCATATGGAGAAAAATCGGTACCACATGCATCCTTTGCATACCATTATGTTTGACATCGCATTTTATGAAGTAGTTGAGATTGTGTTGTGAATAATTGTTGATGATGATTCCGATGTTGTTGTTGCTTAATTATTTATTTTCCATGTCTTTGTATTACTATAACGAATTATGTTTTCTCACCCCGCTTGCTTGGAAATGTTGCCTCTTATGTGGGTAATTTGCAGATAACAAAGAATAGCTACGAGGTGACGAAGGAAGTAGCTTTGGAGTGTTTCGTTATTACTGTCTAGTTAGAGGTGTCCTGCTCTGTGTCATGTAACATTGGGTTGGGAAGATCGTTATGAACCTCGTTTCTTTTAGTTTATGACTGAATTTTTATAATGCTGATGATGGTGTTTGATTTGGACATATTTATTACGAAGTATTTTATGGAATTGAAAATAAAAGTTGATTTCCGCTGCGTAGTTATTAATTTTGATATCGATGAACGAGTAACCCGTGTTACGGGACAGGACAATGATATTTACATGATGTCTTTGAATATGTGTGACACCCTTTATGTTGTTTTTACTCTGATAATATGAAATGTTTTACTAGAAATTGTATGTGGGGTAGAAGGGTGTTACATTAGTGGTATCAGAGCAGGTCGGTCTGTCCGGTCGAGTTTTGTGTTGTCAGTCTGTTGTCAGTCGTTACTAGTTAACGATTATTTGTTTCTTTCTGACGTGGTGAATGTTGTACAGAATGGCTGGAAACAACATGCGCGCTCTTGCTGATGCTATTGCAGCTCTTGCTCGGAACCATGCTCCTGATGAGTTTCGTGCGTTGGAGAAGTTTCAGAGGAACAACCCACCGAAGTTTGAAGGAACTCATGACCCGGCGAGCGCACAAAAGTGGCTCAAGGCGATTGAGAAGATTTTTTAGAGTGATGGGGTGCTCTGATGCACAGCAAGTACAGTTCGGAACGCATATGCTGGAAGAAGAGGCCGAGGACTGGTGGGATAACACCCGTCAGAGGCTGGAAGATGTTGGCACTGTGGTGACTTGGAATGTGTTCAAGCAAGAATTTATGGGCAAGTATTTTCCTGAAGATGCTCGTGGTAAGATGGAAGTGGAATTCATTGAATTGAAGCAAGGAAACATGACTGTGGCCGAGTATGCTGCCAAATTTGAGAGGCTTGTGAAGTTTTGTCCTCATTACAACCGTGCAGATGCTGAACTTTCTAAGTGTCTCAAGTTTGAGAATGGGCTGAGACCAGAGATTAAGCAGGGGATTGGATGCCAACAGATTCGCAGGTATGCGGAACTGGTGGACAAGAGTAGGATCTATGATGAAGATAGCCGAGCTCGATCTGCTCACTACAAACAACTAAGTGAAAAGAAAGATAAGGGTCAGTTTAGAGGGAAACCTTATGATACCCAAGGTGATAAAGGGAAACAGAGGATATATGATGAGAAGAAGTCAAGTAGGGGAGTCGTTAATGCAACTACTAAGTGCTATAAGTGTGGAGAGTCAGGTCACAAAGCTGATGTGTGTACTAATAAAGTTCTGAGATGTTACCGTTGTGGTAAGACTGGGCATAGAATTAGTGATTGTCCGAATGAGGGTCCGACCTGTTTCAACTGTGGTGAACAGGGGCATATTAGTACTCAATGCCAGAAACCAACGAAGACTGCTACTGCTGCCCAGACTACTGGAAGAGTGTTTGCTTTGGCTGGCTCAGAGATTCCCAAGAAGGACAACTTGATTCGAGGTACTTGTTTTATTAACAATGTTGAGTTGATTGCTATTATTGATACTGGAGCTACATATTCATTTATCTCTCTTGAGTGTGCTACTAGATTGGGTTTGAATTTGTCTAACATGAATGGTAGTATGATAATAGAGACTCCGGCTAATGGTTCTGTGACTACCATGCTAGTTTGTTTGAAGTGTCCTTTGAAAATCTTTGAGAAGAATTTTGTGATGGATTTGGTGTGCTTACCTTTGCACCAAATCGATGTTATCCTTGGTATGAACTGGTTGGAGTTCAACTACGTTCATATTAATTGTTATAGCAAGACTGTGAGGTTTCCAGAGTTAGGTGAGGATGGTGAACTGATGTTCTTATCTGCTAAACAAGTGGATGAACTTTTATTAGATGAAGCATTGATGTTCGCAGTGTTTGCATCGTTGCCAGTTGATGGTGAAGCCGTCAGTGCTGAGTTGCCTGTGGTTTGTGAGTTTCAAGATGTGTTTCCTGAGGATATAAGTGATTTACCTCCGGAACGTGAAGTTGAGTTTGCTGTGGACTTAATACCAGGTACGAGTCCAGTGTCGATGGCTCCTTATCAGATGTCTGCTTCGGAATTGAGTGAGCTGAAGAAACAACTAGAAGAATTGTTAGAAAGGAAGTTCATTCGACCTAGTGTTTCTCCGTGGGGTGCCCCGGTGTTGCTCGTTAAGAAGAAAGATGGTAGTATGAGATTGTGTGTCGATTATCGGCAGTTGAATAAGATGACCATCAAGAATAAGTATCCGCTTCCGAGAATCGACGATTTAATGGATCAACTCGTAGGTGCTTGTGTGTTCAGTAAGATTGATCTGAGGTCTGGTTATCATCAGATTAGAGTTAAGGCTGATGATATTCCGAAAACAGCCTTCAGAATGAGGTATGGTCATTATGAATATACGGTGATGCCATTTGGGGTTTCTAACGCGCCTGGTGTGTTCATGGAGTATATGAACAGGATCTTTCATGAATATCTTGATAAGTTTGTGGTGGTTTTCATAGATGACATCTTGGTATATTCTAAATCAGAAGAAGAACATGCGGAACATTTGAAGATTGTGTTACAAGTGTTGAGGGAAAAGAAATTGTATGCTAAGTTGTCAAAGTGTGAGTTCTGGTTGAAGGAAGTGAGTTTCCTAGGCCATGTGATTTCAAGTGGTGGAATTTCTGTGGATCCCTCGAAGATTGATACGGTGTTGTAGTGGGAGACTCCGAAGTCTGCTACGGAGATTCGTAGTTTTCTTGGATTAGCTGGTTATTATCGTAAAGTCATTGAAGGTTTTTCTAAGTTGGCTTTGCCGTTGACGCAATTGACTCGAAAAGGACAAGCGTATGTATGGGATGTCGCTTGTGAAGAAAGTTTTGTGGAACTAAAGAAAAAGTTAACAACTGCCCCGGTGTTAGTTTTGCCAGACCCGAATGAGTCCTTTGTGGTTTATTGTGATGCTTCAAAGATGGGCCTTGGTGGAGTTTTGATGCAAAATGGTAAAGTGGTCGCTTATGCTTCTAGGAAATTAAGAGTCCATGAGAGGAATTACCCTACACACGACTTAGAGTTGGCTGCTGTAGTATTTGTGTTGAAGATTTGGAGGCATTATCTTTTTGGTTCGAAATTTGAGGTATTCAGTGATCATAAAAGTTTGAAATACTTGTTCGATCAGAAAGAGTTAAACATGAGGCAGAGAAGGTGGCTGGAATTGTTAAAGGATTTTGAGTTCGATTTGAATTATCATCCCGGTAAAGCAAATGTAGTGGCTGATGCTTTGAGTAGGAAGTCATTGCATATTTCGATTCTTATGGTGAGAGAACTTGAAATGATTAAGCAATTCAGAGACATGAGTTTGTTGTGTGAGACGACCGTTGATAGTGTGAAATTGGGCATGCTAAAGCTGACTAGTGGGATTTTGGAGGAAATTCGGGAAGGTCAAAAATTTGATTTGAAATTAGTTGACCAGTTAATGAAGATTAATCAAGGTAATGGAGGTGAGTTCCGAATTGATGAAGATGGAGTTTTGAGATTTCGAGATAGAGTATGTATTCCGGATATTTCTGGAATCAAGAAGAGTATTTTGGAGGAAGGGCATAGAAGTCAATTGAGTATTCATCCTGGTGCTATGAAGATGTATCAAGACCTGCGTAGATTGTTTTGGTGGCCAGGTATGAAAAGAGATATTGCTGAATTTGTGTATGCATGTTTGACTTGCCAGAAGTCCAAGATTGAACATCAGAAGCCTTCAGGTATGATGCAGCCGTTGAATGTTCCTGAATGGAAATGGGATAGCATTTCCATGGATTTTGTGACTGGGTTACCGAAGACTGCAAGAGGTAATGACTCGATATAAGTAATTGTGGATAGGTTAACTAAGTCGGCGCATTTATTGCCGATGAGAACTCTATGCAGAAGTTAGCTGAGATTTATATTGATGAAATTGTGAGGTTGCATGGAACACCTTCGAGTATTGTATTGGATAGAGATCTGCGGTTTACGTCAAGGTTTTGGAAGAGTCTACAGGATGCTTTGGGTACTAAGTTGAGGATGAGCTCTGCTTATCACCCGCGGACAGATGGTCAGACGGAAAGAATAATCCAATCTTTAGAAGATTTGTTGAGAGCTTGTGTGCTGGATCAAGGAGGATCTTGGGATAGTCACTTGCCGTTGATCGAGTTCACGTACAACAACAGTTTTCATGCTAGTATTGGGATGGCTCCATATGAGGCGTTGTATGGTAGACGTTGTCGAATTCCATTATGTTGGTATGAGTCGGGAGAGAGTTCTGTACTTGGACCTGAGATTGTTCAGGAGACAACGGAGAAAATTAAAATGATTCGGGATAAAATAAAGACGTCGCAGAGTCGCCAAAAGAGTTACCATGATAAGAGAAGAAAAGCACTTGAATTCCAAGTGGGAGACCACGTGTACTTAAGAGTTACTCCGACGACTGATGTGGGACGAGCTTTGAAGTCTAGAAAGCTCACTCCGCGATTTGTTGGTCCGTATCAGATTATGCAGAGGATAGGAGAGGTTTCCTATCGGGTGGCTTTACCAGTGTCACTTGCGAATTTACATGATGTGTTTCATGTGCCGCAGTTGAGGAAGTATATTCCGGATCCGTCGCATGTGATTCAAATGGATGATGTTCAGGTGAGAGATAACTTGACGGTAGGAGCTTTACCTGTGAGGATTGATGGTCGAGAATTGAAGCAACTGCGAGGTAAAGAGATTGCTTTAGTGAAAGTATTGTGGGGCGGACCAGCTGAGGATAGTTGGACTTGGGAGCGTGAAGATCAGATGAAGGAGTCGTATCCGACTCTGTTTACCTCAGGTAATTTTCGTGGACGAAAATTCTTAAAGTAGGGGAGAGTTGTAACGACCCGAAAATCTAAATCAAGTATTTAATTATTTATATAATTAATTTAGAAGGAATTAAGAGGTTTTTGATAATTTTGGAGAATTATGGATTAAAAGATTATTTTTAAATAATTTTAATAGGATGAATAATCATGTATTATTTGGATTATTATTATTATAAAGAATAATAAGAAAAAGGACAAGGTGGTCATAAAGGGAAAAGAGTAAGGGTAGAGTTGGAAGTTCATAAACTGAGATATTTAACTAAAGAAGAAAGGAGCGATCATTTTCTAATTGATCGTGTTTTGTGAAGAACGCTGAAGAAGAGAGAAGAAGGAGAACTAGGGCTTGAGGATTACTAGAGGAATCTTGAAGAAAGAAGGAAAAAGCTTCAGATTACTCTAAGGTATGGGGAGAGTTCATAATTTCTTATAGTTTTATAGGAATTGGAGATGAATAGATTAAGGATTGTATGAATTGTGTTGATTTTAATGATTGTTGATGTAGAATGAGTAATTTGATGAAAGTATGATGGATTTGATTGATATGTATTGCTATATGTGTGTTTTGTGAGTATTTTTGATCAAATTTCATGTGGAACACTGATTTTGGGGTAATGGGAATAAAAAATGCAGAAAAATCACGTTTTGGGAAAAGTGGGTTTTTGTTGTACCCTGACACGGGCCGTGTCACACAACACGGGCACCCGTGTCAGCTTTCTGGTTGAAAAGTTAGAATTTTGTGTTAACAGGTTGCCTGACACGGGTTGTGTCACAGGACACGGGCGGCCGTGTCAGACTACTGTCATTGTTGCGTTTTCTTTTTTTTTTTTTGGAATTGTTGTTCAGTGCTGCTGACACGGGCCATGTCACAGGACACAGGCGACCGTGTCAGGCTACTGTCTTGTCGTTTTGTCGTTTCTTTCATGAGGTTTTTGATGTTTCTCGTGTTGAATCATTGTTGTATAGTTGTTGTTGATATATGGATGATAAAAACATGATTTTTTTGGTGAATATTGTTGAAAATGAAATGAATGATGCACATGTTGATATTTGGATGAAATGAGGAGTTGAGCGTCATTGCATTTCATGGCATTTTTATGTTGGGGCTTCAGCCTATTGGTAGATTCAATCCCATAGTGCGGATTGAAGTGATATCTTGTTCTATTGTGCTCCCTTGTGGAGGGTTGATGGCCAGTGTCCATCACATGGAGAAAAATCGGTACCACATGCATCCTTTGCATACCATTATGTTTGACATCGCATTTTATGAAGTAGTTGAGATTGCGTTGTGAATAATTGTTGATGATGATTCCGATGTTGTTGTTGCTTAATTATTTATTTTCCATGTCTTTGTATTACTATCACTAATTATGTTTTCTCACCCTGCCTGCTTGGAAATGTTGCCTATTATGTGGGTAACTTGCAGATAACCAAGAATAGCTACGAGGTGACGAAGGAAGTAGCTTTGGAGTGTTTCATTATTACTGTCTAGTTAGAGGTGTCCTGCTCTGTGTCATGTAACATCGGGTTGGGAAGATCGTTGTGAACCTCGTTTCTTTTAGTTTATGACTGAATTTTTATAATGCTGATGATGGTGTTTGATTTGGACATATTTATTACGAAGTAGTTTATGGAATTGAAAATAAAAGTTGATTTCCGCTGCGTAGTTGTTAATTTTGATATCGATGAACGAGTAACCCGTGTTACGGGACAGGACAATGATATTTACATGATGTCTTTGAATATGTGTGACGCCCTTTATGTTGTTTTTACTCTGATAATATGAAATGTTTTACTAGAAATTGTATGTGGGGTAGAAGGGTGTTACAATTAGTGGGTTGTAGGTTTTGTTGTGTTTGTTGGTGTTCGATGCGATATGCTATCGTCATATTAATGTGGGGCTTTTGTGCTATTTATATGATGTTGATGCATGTTATAATGATGTTGTTGTGTGGTAAAATACATTGTTTGATTGAATATCAATGTATGTTGTTATGATGTTTTGTGGGATTGTTGTGGTTGATGGTGAGTAATTCTTGATGTGAATTGATATGAGTGTATATGCTAAAATGCTAATTGTTGTGGTTTGTGGATTTTGATGAAATGCATTGTCTTGGGTTTGATTGCAATGCATGATTATTGATGTTGAGATGGTTCACATGGTTGTATATATGTATGCATTTGATTGTCATAAGTCATTGTATGCCAAGCATCATGATATGCATTCTTGTGATGTCGTGTGCCCTAGTGGATGTGAGGGATGAAATGATTCCAGAGGGAATATGCTATAACGGTCGTGAGCCTTATGCAAAGAGGACCGAAACCGACGTTATAGACGATCGTGAGCCTTATACAAAGAGGACCGAAAGCGATCGGATCGTGAGCCTTATACAAAGAGGACCAAAAGCGATCCATAAACGTCGTGAGCCTTATACCAAGAGGACCGAAAGCAACGGGGAACATCGTTTTCCCGACGGGGAGTTACACTAAGTAACAAGCGATGATTCCAATAATTCCTGAGTGAATTAATGATGAGAATGATGGATGGAACAATACCGCATTGCATTTGCATAGAGTCGTTGTGTCGGTCTCTTTGCATTTGCATAAATCATGAATGGATTGATTATGTGTGGAAAATCATGAATGGATTGATTATGTGTGGAAAATCATGAATGGATTGATTATGTGGGGAAATTGTGAATTGATTGATTATGTGTTGAGCTTGTGATAGCATTGGTGATTTGATATGCAATTGTGATAAATGCATTGATTATGGATGATATGTTTTATGTATAGACATATGCTATGTTTTGCGGGGATGTTGTACATTACAATGATTGTATTAATTATCTCTGGTATGCTATACATGAATATATGTGATGTGGTGGTGTGTTTCCATATGTCATAACCTTGGTATGCCTTATGTGTGAATATGTGATTATGTTGGTATAATTGATATATGCTATGTTGTTGGATTATTAGAAATATGTTATGTATCTGTGGCATGCTATATGTATTAGTATGTGATGCTTGTGGTGAGAATAATTATGCATGTGAATTTATCTGTGTTTGCATATTATTATGCAATCTTGATTTAGTCGTTATTTCTCACCCTTATGCTGTGGTTTGTTGCTCTATGAGGCAATTGCAGATTAGTAGTCTTGGAGGCTTTTGTAAAGATTAGTTCTCCATCCGTCTGTCAGTCTGTCTGCTCTGATACGTAACACGAGAGTCGGGGAACGCTGTTGTTAGATATGTATACATTTGTTGGATCTATTTTGTATTAACTTTGTATGAATATTTTGATGTTATAAAATAATTTATTTTTTAAAACAGGGTAGTTATGGATCTTTCCGCTTTATTCCATAATTGACCTTTCCTTTTTCTTGGAAAAAATTTCCCTTTTTGGTTCATTCCATTTTGTGTTATGTATCAAATTTATGAGCAGGGATTGTGTTTTCTTTCTTTAAATGTGGCATCCTTGTTTCTGTCTAAGAATAATAAATTTTTTATTTACTCTGATTTATTTATGTATTATTTATCTGCGATGGGAATTGGGGTGTTACATAAGTGGTATCAGAGCAGGTCGGTCCGTCCGGCCAAGTTGTTGAGCCAGTTGGTGTGACAGTTGAATACTGTCGATGTTGTTTGTTCCTTAGTATGTGATATGTGTGTGAAACACTGTCAGTACTTTCTGGTTCTTTTAATCCTTTGTCTGCGGGATTTAGAATGAGATAAGTGGGGGAGAAGCTTGTGCTTCTCCAAGTTGCTTCAGTTGTGGAGCGTTGGTTGCAAGATTGTAAGTGTTGTTTGGACAGTGTTGTTCCCAAATTCCAGAGGGAATGCGGAGGTAAGGTTTATGTCAACTAAGATTTGTGCCTTAGGTAGTTTGTGCACAAGATGCAAGAAATTCTATTATAGTTTGGTAAAGATGGTTTATGCCCCATCATGATTGTCGGCTGTCTATTGACAAATTGAGGAACCGATCACCCTTAATCTCTTGTTGATAGTAGACGAAATTATGTTGGATGGAATAGACGTGTCTTTCCGGCTTTGATAGTGTGTGCAATGAATTGTTTGGAATTAAGAAAATGATTACGAATTGTTTGATGAGTCGATGAAGATTCTTATATCAGAAAATGAGACGGATTAGAGGTTTTGGTATGTTGGTCCAGTTGGGAAGTCATTGAGAGAGAATGATTGGGTATTATTAATGGCTGCTTCTCAGAGAGTAGAGTGTGAACTCAAATTTGGATGAAGGTGAATAGTTGAGGTTTATATCTGCTAAGTAAGTAGAAAACTCTCAGGGAATGAGACTAAGATGTTTGTTATGTTTGTGATGATATTTTTCTAGAAATTGGAAGAAAGGCTACAGTGATGGGTTGCCAGTTGTGCGTGATTCCAGATGTGTTTCCGGATGGAATATTGGATGTTAGCATTAGAATTACTCAGATTGAAAGAGCGGTTGGAAGATTTACTGGAAAAGGGATTTGTGAGACCAAGTGTGTCGTATTAGAGAGCTCCAGTATTGTTAGTAACAAAAAGGAAGGATGATTGAACGAAATAACAAGCATAATGTGTATAATGGTATTGAGACTATGGAAAGTAAAACTTAGAGTTTTGGTGAGTTTTGGAGTTTTTAAAGTTTTAGGGCATTAATGGAAATCTTGAGAAAACCCTGGGTGTGGATGTAATATTTGAGAGTTCTTTTTGGTTGGTTGTTGCTACATGTTGGGATTTATGGAATTTGGACTGTTAAGAGAAGAAATTGTGTATGGATTACTAATAGTTGAATAAGGTAACGATTGAGAACAAGTGTCCACTTTCATGAATAGATGACTGGAATGGTTTGGTTGAGTTTGAGTGAAATTACAATTGTTTGGAATGTTTGATAAGAGTGGTGAATTGTGTGAGTTGAGGCTTTGATCGATTTAATATGACTGGTTATGTTTGTTATCATCGGGATAGGCTATTATTTACTTAGTTAAGCTTGTATGTGAGCAACCAGTTACCCAGTGAAAATTTTCGCAAAAACTTTAAGAATTTATACCTTTTGGAATTTGGTTGGGCATTATAATGTACAGTGATGTTATTTGGTGTTAGTAATGCATCTGTAATGTTTGTGGAGTAGGGGAATTGTATCTTCCCTATTTATTTGGATAAGTTCGTAATGGCTTTGATTGAGGATATTCGGATCTGTTATAAACTCAGAGGAAGAACAGGTAGAGTGTTTGAGAATTGAATTACAAGTGTTGAAAAGAGACGAAGTTTTATGCTAAGTTATTCAAGTGAGACTTTGGGTTGAAAAAGGTTAGTTTTCTTGGATATGTTATTCCAAATGAGAGTATGGTTATGGATCCATCGGAAGTGGATGCGATTCTACGATGAGAGGCTCCGAAGTTGGTTAAGGAGATTAGAATCTTTTTGGACTTTAGTTGGTTATTACCGGAGGTTATGGAAGGCTTTTCCAAGTTAGCATTTTCGTTACTTCGATTGACTTGCAAAAGGTAAGTCGTTTGTTTGGGATGTTCGTTGTAAGGAAAGTTTCAGAGAGCTAAGGTGGAAGATGTCTACGGCTCCAGTTTTGATTCTGCTTGATCCTGATAAACCGTTTGTGAGGTATTGGGATGCGTCTTTGATGATTTCAGTCAGTGTGTTAATGCAAGAGAGTAAAGTCGTGGCTTATGCCTTACGATAATTGAGTATTCATGATTTCAAGATGGCTTCGGTTACTTTTGTGTTGAGAATCTGGAGGTATTATTTTGAGGGTTTTAGGTTCGAAGTGTTTAGTAATCACAAGAGTTTAGAGTACTTGTTTGGTCTGAAGGAATAGAGTATGAGACAACGAGGATGGTTAGAATTCGTGACGAGTTATGAATTTGGCTTGGATTATCCTTCGGGAAAAGCTAATGTTGTGCTTGAAGAGTTAGGTCGATAGTCTTTGCTTATGTCTGTTTTGATGGTCAGAGGATTAGAATTATTTGAGCAGTTCAGAGACTTGTGTCTGGTGTGTGAGATAACACAGTAGAGTGTGAGGTTGGGTATATTAAAAGTGAATAGTGATTTTTGGCGAATATGAGAAAGAGTTAGACTTTGGACGTGGGGTTGATAGTTTGGATGGTTACGAGTAATCAGAGTGCGCATCGAAAGCGCGATGTGGCACATTTCGTATATGCATGTGTGACTTGTAAGAGTTCATAGGTTGAACATTGGAAACGTGTAGGAATGATGAGACCATTGGACGTTTCAGAATGGAGGTGTTAGGTGAAAGGTTTAAGTATTATTCATGGGCTACTATGTAGATGGATGTTTTGGTTGTATGTTCGTTTGGTGATCGTAGCATTGTTGTAATGTTGTTGTGTGACAAGGATGTTGGTATTGTGGTTATGTAGAGGTTGTTGAAATGATGTTATGTCGTGGGACTTTAGGTTCTTGTCTTTGTTGTTGCCTCATTTCCATGGTGCTGGTTCGAGTGCGAGTAGCTAATCCCTTTGTGGGAGATTAGGGGAGTGTTACCTGTGTGTTCGTAACTTGGGTTTTCTTTGAGTTGTGAGTTGGTCGTCAAGTGCATTGTATGGGCTTTGCATCTTGTCGTTGTAGTTGTCGTCGTTGTCATGTCGTTGTTGTAGCTGCTGTTAGCAAGGTGGGTTGTCAGTTTGTGTTATTCGTAGAGTGCCTTTTGTTGGCATGATAGTTGGTTAGTCGGATGCGATAGTCGTATCCGGAGTTGTTCGTATCAGTTATATTTTCGAGGACGAAAATGTCTAAGTGGGGGAGAATTGTAATGCCCCGTTTTGTCTTATTTATTTAATCAAGTCGATTTAATTATTTTCGTTTTTATATTATTTTATTCTTGACTTTTATTTGACAATATATTATTTTTCATTGTTATTATGTTTTATCGCGTTTTGAGAGCGTTTGCGAGATATTTGAGATGAGGGGTAAAATGGTCTTTTTAGGGGTTTAGATATTTTGTTATTATAAGAAAGAAAGAAAAGAGAGTTTAGAGAGAAAATAGAGAGAAAGAAAAAGAGAAGAGAGAAAGGAAGAGGAAGGGAAAGAAGAGGAAAACTTGGGATCGAAGCAATCTCCGTTTCAATCGCGATTAATCGGGTAAGGGTGAGAAGTTTCGATTATATCTCGCTTGTGTATGTATATGTGTTGTTTGTTGTAATTGTTTTGGTTGTTTCACAACTTTTTCTCATTGATAAATTGATGAACAATTGATAGAAATCGATGTTTTCACGGATGAGTTTCGATATAAACTGCGTAGAATACTTGTTGATTATGTTAGAACATGTTTTGGTTGATATATTGTGATTTGGAAGTGTTTGGGTGGAAGAAATGATGAATTTTGGTACCATATGACCTATATTGACGCTGTTGTGAATTTCTGGGTTCGCAGGTTCGCTTTGCGAACCCCAGCGAAGGGGAAAGCGAAGGTTCGCCCAGAAGTTCGCATTGCGAACTTTATGCTGTTTTTTCTCTGCCACGGTTCGCTGGGGGTTCGCATTGCGAATAGGAAAGCGAACGTGACATATTTTCCATTTTGTTTCCTTCATAACTTTTGATCCGTAACTCGGATTGAGGCACGGTCGGATGCGTTGGAAAGCTCTTTCAATGCTCTTTATGATAGTGGAATAGGAACATATGTTTATGTCATGGATTGATATGGTAGAGTTAAATATTGTGATGAATGTGATAAGTGTAGTTTATGTTTTCACCAAAATTCATGAATCGGGAATTCGATTGATATGAGACTTGAAGCCTTGGAAAAAGAATCCAACGTGCTAGTAATTGGTTATGTGATACCATGTGTTAACTAAGAATATTTGGTAGAGGACGATTAGTGGGTTGTAGGTTTTGTTGTGTTTGTTGGTGTTCGATGTGATATGCTATCGTCATATTAATGTGGGGCTTTTGTGCTATTTATATGATGTTGATGCATGTTATAATGATGTTGTTGTGTGGTAAAATACATTGTTTGATTGAATATCAATGTATGTTGTTATGATGTTATGTGGGATTGTTGTGGTTGATGGTGAGTAATTCTTGATGTGAATTGATATGAGCGTATATGCTAAAATGCTAATTGTTGTGGTTTGTGGATTATGATGAAATGCATTGTTTTGGGTTTGATTGCAATGCATGATTATTGATGTTGAGATGGTTCACATGGTTGTATATATGTATGCATTTGATTGTCATGAGTCATTGTATGCAAAGCATCATGATATGCATTCTTGTGATGTCTTGTGCCCTAGTGGGTGTGAGCGACGAAACGATTCCCGAGGGAATCTGCTATAACAGTCGTGAGCCTTATACAAAGAGGACCGAAAGTGACGTTATAGATGATCGTGAGCTTTATACAAAGAGGACCGAAAGCGATCGGATCGTGAGCCTTATACAAAGAGGACCGAAAGCGATCCCTAAACGTCGTGATCCTTAAACCAAGAGGACCGAAAGCGACGGGGAACATCGTTTGGCCGACGGGGAGTTACACTAAGTAACACGTGATGATTCCAATAATTCCTGAGTGAATTAATGATGAGAATGATGGATGGAACGGTACCGCATTGCATTTGCATAGAGTCGTTGTGTCGGTCTCTTTGCATTTGCATAAATCATGAATGGATTGATTATGTGTGGAAAATCATGAATGGATTGATTATGTGTGGAAAATCATGAATGGATTGATTATGTGTGGAAATTGTGAATTGATTGATTATGTGTTGAGCTTGTCATATCATTGGTGATTTGATATGCAATTGTGATAAATGCATTGGTTATGGATGATATCTTTTATGTATAGACATATGCTATGTTTTGCGGGGATGTTGTACATTAAAATGATTGTATTAATTATCTCTGGTATGCTATACATGAATATATGTGATGTGGTGGTGTGTTTCCATATGTCATAACCTTGGTATGCCTTATGTGTGAATATGTGATTATGTTGGTATAATTGATATATGCTATGTTGTTGGATTATTAGAAATATGTTATGTATTTGTGGCATGCTATATGTATTAGTATGTGATGCTTGTGGTGAGAATAATTATGCATGTGAATTTATATGTGTTTGCATATTATTATGCAATCTTGATTTAGTTGTTATTTCTCACCCTTCTGCTGTGGTTTGTTGCTCTATGAGGCAATTGCAGATTAGTAGTCTTGGGGGCTTTTGGGAAGATTAGTTCTCCATCCGTCTGTCAGCCTGTCTGCTCTGATACGTAACACGAGAGTCAGGGAACGCTGTTGTTAAATATGTATACATTTGTTGGATCTATTTTGTATTAACTTTGCATGAATATTTTGATGTTATAAAATAATTTATTTTGTAAAACAAGGTAGTTATGGATCTTTCCGCTTTATTCCATAATTGACCTTTCCTTTTTCTTGGAAAAAATTTCCCTTTTTGGTTCATTCCATTTTGTTTTATGTATCAAATTTATGAGCAGGGATTATGTTTTTTTTCTTTAAATGTGGCATCCTTGTTTCTGTCTAAGAATAATACATTTTTTATTTACTCTGATTTATTTATGTATTATTTATCTGCGATGAGAATTGGGGTGTTACATTGGACACTCTCAAATGATCCCTTAGAAGCTTTTAAGATGAGTGGAATCAGCTGGAACCTGCAGAAACACAAACTGGCCCTTTCTTGCAAAAGGGGTCAAAATGGCCAAAATAGCAACTCTCTCAAATGGTGTTCCAGATGTGTGAAACCATTTGGGACAGTTCAAGGATGATATTTGGAGTGTGTTTGAGGTCTTATCTGGTTTGGAAAGTGACTGAATCAAGACATGGCTTGAAAAATGCAAAAAAGCCTATTTTGAGGTTTTGAGAGGTGACTTTGAGATTTAAGGATTACTGGTCACTTGTGTGAGTTTGAACAACTTAGATATGATATATTGGATGTGTTTGGATCATAAGCTGTGGTGGAATTGCTCTCTAACTCAAAAACTCAGAGTTACCTTGCTAAAGAAGGCATTTTTGCCTAGAGAAAGAGATTTTGAGGAAAGCATCTGTTTGATGGCTTTGGTGTACTCAAACTGAGCACAAATGAGCTCTATTTATAGTAGAGCAAGTTTGTTTTGCAAGCAATAGTGAATGGCAACTGCTGCAGAGGTTTGGCCAATGTTGTCCAATGGAATCTCAAGTCTTCTCTAGCCATTGACTAGAGGTTAGAGCACAGGCCTTTGGTTCCCTAGTTGTTGGATCATTCTTGACTGAATTCAGTTGCAAATGTGTCAGTCCAAGCCACCTCTAAGCATCCATTAAATACTCCAATCCAAAATTGGAGTCTTGTCCCTCTTTTAGGGATTTCTAGGTTTGGCATGCTACTTCTTGTTCCAAAGACTTTGGAGGCTTGGGATCAGAGTTGGTTCCTCCTTGGTCCCCCCTTGAGGTGTTCAGATGGATAAAGTTGCTTGCCCTTTGCAAAATTTGAGCAAATCAAGCAAAACTCCAAAATCTGCCTTGCCTTGGCAGTTTTCAGCAAGGCATGTTGCCATGGTCATATCTCATGGCTCAAGTTGAGTTTGGTGATGTTCTTGGCCAGTTTGGAAAGCCCTCATATGATACAATAACTGTTTGATCATAATTGGTTTTGATACTTTTTGGATCCAAGTGAAAAACGCCCCTACATTTGGAAAAAAGTGAAGGCAGATTTTAACTTAGTGAAATTTTCACCAAGTGTTGGAAAAAGTGGCATTTTATGCTTTCAGCCATTTTGATAATTCCATAACTCAAAATCCATAATGAATTGGAATGAGGTGTAGTTGACATTTTTGTAGAGGGCCATAAGGGCTACAAATCCAGCTTTGGATGGGGAAAAATGGCCTTGTGGTTTAGGAGTTATGGTCCTGCAAAGTTGGCACCCTAGCCACTTTATTCCATAACTTAGAAAATTTTCTAAGTTTTTATGGTTACCCCTTTTACAAGTTATCCCACTTTTCTTGATTTTTCTTGATGAATGATGATTCCAATCATACATTAACATCATTTTGGGGTCAAAGAACCATAATTGTGAAAAATCTCAAAAAGTCAAAGTTTGACTTTTGTGCACAGTTGACTTTTTGTCAGATGAATTCCAAACTGTGCGATCCTCTATGAAATCAAGTCCTTGAGCTAAATCAAACTTGATGGATTGATTTCATAGGTGTTATAGGGTGTATTGAATCATGTCTTAGGGTTTGGGAGCATGTCCTGGTCAAAAGTCAAAGATACAGTTGACTTTTTCCGCGAAACCCTAACTGTGGTTCTGATGAAATTGAAACTTGTTGCTCAAGCTTCTTGGATCAATCCATTGTTTCAAATGGATCAATATGATGTATTTGAGACCCTCAAATCCCCTCTTGAGGTCTTGGCTCATGTTTTGTCCCAAAAGTCAACTTAGGGGTGAATTAGGTCAAGAAACCCTAATTCTTGATTTTTTGATGAATGCATCCCCTGAGGCTAAATTGACTTGATGATTGGGTTCATGAGATCCCTTGGAGCATCATAGGTTACGCTTTGAAGCATTGGCTCATGCCTAGAGGAAAATTTCCTTCTGGAGGCCCTGGTCGACCAAACCCTAATTTGGTGACACTTGCGATCTTAAGGCTTGATCCACCTAGAAGGGAGAAGCCTTGTGCTTAATCCTTGAAGTGGGAGTCCTCTTGATCCTTTGTGGATGTTTGAGAGGCTAGACAAGTTGAAGATCATGTCATTTCTTGATTAATCATTTGTCTAAGAGCTCTGAGAGGGCTTGAAACCCTAAGTCTGATTGTAGTGGATGCTCACCCATCTTTGGGGAGACTAATGGTTCATCCATATTGTGATGATGATTTGCACAATGATGGGAAATCTTAGTGGTAAAAATTTGGGGTATGAAAGATGCCCCTATTTAATCTTCTTGGACCCGAAGGTGTGAATGGCGAAGGTATTCGGGCATTCGGGGTGCAAGAGGATTAAATATTGGAATACCTGAAATTTTGATGGTGGTTATGAATGGCAGTTCACGCATCCTTCCTCTTTTGCTAAGCAATGATGCTTAGAAAAGGTAAACTTCCCCTCGATCCTGGTTTCCTACCAAGGAACTGGTCTGAGTTTCTGATTTAAACTTCCCCTCGATCCTGGTTTCCCACCAATGAACTGGTCTCAATTTTTGAAATAAACTTCCCCTCGATCCTGGTTTCCTACCAAGGAACTGGTCTCAGTTTCCGAAAAGCTTTAACAAGTAAATTCATTTTTTATTTATTTCAAGAATCGTTGATCATGTTAAAATGTCGCCCTGTAAAGCTAAAATAAATAAGAATTGATAACAAAAGCACAAGGGCTCAAATTTTATTGATAGGATGGAAATCAGCCAAGCGCGTGATTCAATGGAGTATTTACAAAGCTAGAAAATGGTAATTTACAGGGGAAAGGGCTAATTGAAACACGACGACCACTATCCTTCTACCAACTTTGAATTCGGGATATCCTGAGCTTCTGTCGAAGATGACCTTGATTGGAGTCTTTCTGATGGATGATGTAACTGCTGCTGAGGGACTTGCCCCTGTTGGACGTAGTTACTTGCCATTATCCCTAATTTTTTCCTGGATTGTACTGTGATGTTTCCAATCCACCGGGATGATTTTAGATTATGTCTCTAATTTTTTCCTGGACTGCCCTTTCGGGTTTTCAATCCACCGAGACGTTTTTTTTAGGCAAAGTATTTCTTGACTACATCAACATTTGTGGGGTAGGAAAATTCCTCTCCGTCCATGGTTGCGAGTCTCAAGGCGCCGCCTGAGAAAGCTTTCATGACCACATAGGGTCCGTCATAGTTTGGAGTCCATTTGCCCCGAGAATCAGTGAGAAATAATTGTATCTTTTTGAGCATAAGGTCTCCTTTCCTGAAGATGTGAGGTCGGACCTTTTTGTCGAATGCCTTCTTCATTCTTTGCTGATACAACTGACCGTGGCATAATGCCGTGATTCGCTTCTCCTCGATCAGATTCAGTTCATCGTGTTGACTTTGACACCATTCAGCCTCTGTTAGCTTAGCTTCCATCAATACCCGGATTGATGGGATCTCTACTTCTATGGGGAGCACTGCTTCCATGCCATACACTAGAGAGAAAGGGGTTGCCCCTATTGAAGTGCGGACAGATGTGCGATAGCCATGAAGGGAAAAGGGTAGCATCTTATGCCAATCTTTGTAGGTTACAACCATCTTCTGAACAATCCTCTTGATGTTCTTGTTAGCCGCTTCTACCGCTCCGTTCATCTTGGGTCGGCAGGGAGATGAGTTATGGTGTTTGATCTTGAACTCAGCGCATAACTCTTTCATCGTCTTGTTGTTCAAGTTGGATCCATTATCGGTAATGATCTGGCTCGGAACACCATAACAGCAGATGATATTATTTTTGATGAATCGGACCACCACTTGTCTGGTTACATTGGCGTATGACGCTGCTTCAACCCACTTGGTGAAGTAGTCAATGGCTACCAGGATGAACCGATGTCCGTTCGAAGTCTTAGGTTCAATCATGCTAATCATGTCAATTCCCCATATGGAAAAAGGCCATGGGGAAGAGAGAACTTTGAGATGTGTTGGCGGTACATGGATTTTGTCTGAGTATATCTGACACTTGTGACATCTCCTCATGTACTTGTAGCAGTCGGATTTCATTGTCAACCAATAGTACCCTGCTCTTAGAATTTTTCTCGCCATTGTATGTCCGTTGGCATGAGTGCCAAAGGACCCTTCGTGAATTTCTTTTATCAGCATGTCTGCTTCTGGTCTGTCGATGCATCGAAGCAAGACCATGTCAAAGTTCCTCTTATAGAGTGTATCACCGCTCAGGAAGAAACTGCCTGCCAGCCTCCCGAGGGTTTTTCTGTCTTTCCTGGATGCCCCAGGTGGGTACTCTTGTTTCTGAAGGAAGCATTTGATATCGTGATACCAAGGTTTGTCATCTATGACTGCTTCAATCGTGAAGATGTAAGTGGGCCTTTCAAGGCACATTATGTCGATCTTAGGTAAGTCGTTCCATTGACCTACACTAATCATGGAAGAGAGAGTGGCTAATGCATTAGCCATGTGATTCTCATCACGAGGGATGTTATGAAACTCGATTCTGTTGAAGAAAGGTAACAACCTTCTTGCATAATCTTTATAAGGAATCAGTCCTGATTGGTATGTGTTCCAATCTCCTTTGACCTGATTGATGACCAAAGCTGAGTCGCCATATACATCCAAGTTCTTGATCCTCAAATCAATCGCTTCTTCGAGACCCATAATACAAGCTTCGTATTCGGCCTCATTGTTTGTGCACTTGAACGTATGTCTAGCGGTGAAAGGAATGTGGGCACCCTGAGGTGTTATGATGATTGCCCCAATTCCATTTCCGTAATGATTGACAGCTCCGTCAAAGATTAGTCCCCATTGGGAACCTAGTTCTGGCCCTTCACTGGGTAGTGGTTCATCGCAGTCTTTTATTTATAGATACATGACATCTTCGTCTGGGAAGTCAAACCCGATGGATTCCTGATCGTCAATCAGTTGGTGAGCCAAATGATCGGCTAAGATACTTCCTTTAATGACCTTCTGAGCATGGTACTAAATGTCGTATTTTGATAGTAGCATCTGTCAACGGGCAATCCTTCCCGTGAGAGCAGGCTTTTCAAAGACGTACTTGATTGGATCCATTTCGGAGATTAACCAAGTAGTGTGACGAATCATATACTGGCGAAGATGTTTGGCTGCCCAAGCCAGAGCGCATCAAGTTTTCTCAAGCATCATGTACCGAGTTTCGTAGTCGGTGAATTTCTTACTCAGATAGTAGATGGCAAACTCTTTCCTTTTTGTTTCATCTTGTTCGCCAAGTACACAACCCATTGAGTCTTCCAAGACTGTGAGGTGGATGATCAATGGTCTTCCTTCCACTAGAGGTGATAGAATCGGGGGGTTCAACAGGTATTCCTTAATACTGTCGAAGGCAGTTTGGCAGTCTTCTGTCCAAACACAATCCTGATTCTTTTTGAGTAATTTGAAAATCGGTGAACATGTCGCGGTCATGAGGAATATGAATTTGGAGATGTAGTTCAAACGTCCCAGGAATCCCCTGACTTGTTTTTCAGTCTTTGGAGAAGGCATTTCTTGAATGGCCTTGACCTTGTCAGGATCAACCTCAATTCCTTTCTGGCTGACGATGAACCCTAAAAGTTTCCCTGAACGGACACCGAACGTGCACTTGTTGGGCTTCAAGCAGAGTTTGTACTTTCGCAAACGCTCGAATAGTTTTGACAGGTGGGTCACATGCTCCCCCTCTATTTTAGATTTTGCAATCATATCATCGACATATACTTCAATTTCTTTATGTATCATGTCATGAAATAGAGTAGTCATGTCCCTCTAATAGGTTGCCCCGGCGTTCTTCAAACCGAACAACATTACCTTGTAACAAAAGGTCCCCCATGGGGTAATGAAGGAGGTCTTTTCCATTTCTTCCGGCGCCATTTTGACCTGATTATAGCCCGAGAATCCATCTATGAAGGAGAAGACCTTGAACTTTGCTGTACTGTCTACCAGCATGTCAATGTGTGGTAATGGAAAGCCGTCCTTTGGATTAGCCTTGTTTAGATCTCTGTAGTCAACACACATTCTGACCTTTCCATCCTTTTTCGGAACTGGTACTATGTTGGCTAACCATTGAGGATATTCTGACGTAGCGAGGAAACCCGCGTCAATCTGTTTCTGTACCTCCTCTTTGATTTTGACAGCCATGTCTGGATGAGTCCGTCTCAACCTTTGTTTTACCGGCGGACATTCTAATCTCAACGGTAGATGGTGTTCCACGATGCTGGTATCCAACCCTGGCATATCCTGATAGGACCAAGCGAATACATCGGGAAACTCTTTGAGAAGTTTCGTCAAACTTTATTTGACAGTTGGACTGAGCAGTGCCCTAATCTTGACTTCTTTTCTCTCTTCTTCTGAGCCTAAGTTGACTGTTTCCAGCAACTTTTTGTGAGGCTCAATGGACCTTTCCTCTTGTCGGAGTAGTCGGGAGATCTCTTCTGGAATTTCGTTGTCAACTTCTTCTTCAGCCCTAAATACTGGGAACTCAAAGTCGGGAGAAGGCATCGGATCGTATGTTTCAACGGGGTTTAAAATAAGCAATCTGCATGACGTGATGATTTGTGTTTAGAAGAGATAGAGAGAATGCAAGAGTGTGTGTAGTGTATTTTTCTTTTACTGCTTGTTTTTATTATTGAGTTATTTTTTTAGGATTACCATTTTCTGAAAAAAGAAAAGAGAAAATAGCAATTAATGCGGAAATTACAGAACGACGTTATTTTATTAATGAACAAGTCGATTCTTGAAACTACAGCCCTATAAAACAAAACTCTGTCGCTTTGGGCGAAGCGAAGAGGGATATTTACAGAAAGCGAGCCCTATCAAAACATCCGTTTCACCTGGACAAGGTGAAAGGTTAAAGTAAAGATGGCAATTACTTAGACGTATGAACAATCTTCAGAACATCGACAGCAACCCATTGGCGGCGAACTCCTCGGTGAATCACAAAGTCTGGTACCTTCCTTGGTTTGTCTTCAGAAATAACGCTGATTTCTTGCGGAGCAGGATCGTTGGAATCTGTCTCCCAGGCAGAATTGTCGTATGAGGATTCCTCAGTTGCATCTTGCATAGTATTTGTACTCTCAGGTGAATCTCCCCATCCAGTTGGCTGGACATCTTCAAGCCTGATATGAGAGCTTTCATGAGCGGTGTACTTGACCATATAGTCGTATTTTCCACTTGGTTGTCCCAAGGTGTCCCACACTTCTTTGGAACTGGAGGAGTCATCCCTCTCGATGACGCTGACTTCTGGAAAAGCATAGTTAATGATTTCTAGTCCGGCAAGCCTTGCCAATTCATCGTCGTACTGGATATTTTCTGAATGACCTGAGTGTTGATCCCATGACATGGTGGGGACACAGGTAATCTGTTCAATGATACTCAGCTAATTTTCATTGTTCAGCTGATTTTATTGCCCCAAGTCTCCTGGGTACGGCTTCTAGATAGGCAGGCCATCCATTGGGCCATAATAGTCGTGGTCAAAGTTGTCGTTCATCAGAGTGTCCTCCTCTAACGAATTTGGTGGAGCCCGGCATCCTTCCGAATCACAATCTCTGTATATCATTTCGAAGTCTGACCTGGGTATAAATTTCGGACTCTGTGCGGGATAGCAAAATGGCATAGGCACCTCTTCCTGAGACATATAATCGTCCTTGTTAAGATAGGACTTCCATTCCTCCTCTGTATCAGAGGAGTCACCCTTGTTGATAGTATGTACTTCTTGAGACACTGGGTGAAGGAAACCTCCACTGTGGAAGAAATTCTGAATGGGACGAAGACTTTCATCGTTGGTAGCAGCCTGTGTACAGGTTGAGGAAAAGCCAAGACCTTTCCTTTTCTTATTGTCAATAGGAATGATGAGCTGCCCCCATCCTGTTGTATTGGTATTATCGACCGCTTTGATAGCATCGTTGTACAAGGAAATTGAGGTTCCTTTCTCTGATTGATTCTCATTGCTCACCGTAAGCGCTTGGAACTGAGTTCCAACAACCTCCTCGGGTTCTACACAAGTAGATGATGATAAGTTGCTCACGAGCAAAGCCTGTTCTCCACATACTGTGACAAGTTGGCCCTTCTGGACGAACTTTAGCTTTTGGTGGAGGGTCGAAGTGACCGCCCCAACCTGATGTATCCAAGGTCTTCCTAATAAACAACTGTATGTTTCCCGGATGTCCATGACCTGGAAAGTGACTTGGAAAGTGTGAGGACCGATAGTTATGGGAAGGTCAACTTCCCCGATAACCATTTTTCTGGATCCGTCAAATGCTTTGACGACAACCTCGCTGGTTCTCACCGGAGGTCCTTTGAATGATAATTGCATCAAAGTGGACTTTGGCATAACATTCAGGGCTGACCCTATGTCTACCAGTATGCTGGCTAAAGCATCATCTTGGCAGTTGACTGTAATGTTGAGCGCCATGTTATGACGGCGACCTTCTTCAGGTAATTCCTCATCACTAAATCCGAAGTTATTGCAGGAAGTGATGTTAGAGACAATGTTATCGAACTGTCTGATTGTTACATCTTGTTCCACAAAGGCCTGCTCCAAGACTTTCTGTAGAGCCTCCCTGTGCGCTTCTGAACTGAGTAAAAGTGATAGCACTGAGATCTTTGAAGGAGTTTGTAACAGTTGATCAACAATGTTGTATTCACTCCTTTGGATGAGCTTCAGCATCTCATCATTGTTTTTCGAAAGGTCGGGATTACTGGATTGACCGACTGGTGGATCAGGAGCTTCCGTCTGAAGTTCCTTTTCTTTGTTAAGTTCTCTAACTCCTCGGTTGAAGATTCGACCGCTCCGTGTTACTCGACTGATGTCTGCAATATTCACGACAGAGAGTAATGGAATTTCCTTTCCATTCTCGACTGTGGTTGCACCGTACTTGTAAGGGATAGCCTTAGTTGATTCATACGGTAGTGGTTCTGGTAAATAGATGACTATGGGAGCTTTCTGATTTTTCTGACCATCGTAAGTAATTTTGACCCGTTCCTGGTTGGGAACTTTTGATTCGTCAAGTAGAGGGATGATGGCACAAACATCCCTAGCCCTCTGATGATCAGAGATTACGACAACGTCCTCAATTTGATCAGCGAGGTAGTTGACTGATCCAGAACTTGACCATGGTTGAATCTCCTCGCGGTCCAACTGAATTTGAAGGGCTGCTCGCATGAGGTAGCATCCTTGATTATTCACTGAGCAAACTCCACACCGCTCATAGTTGTGTAGTGGCACCTGGCCACGTCCGCTTTGAATACAGTGTAACCTCACTAAATCTGTTTCCATCGACCGAACATCCTGACTTTGCTATCTAGTAGGATTCCCATTAGTGATACTAACTTGCTGGGTGTCTTCATCCATGTAGATTGGAAGCCACCAATGGTTCAACAAGTGCTGAAGTGTTTCCTGGACAAGGGCACAACCTTGATCGTTTTCGCAACTCGCTTTACAACCCTGATAATCATGTGATACCAGGAACCCGAGCCGTACCTGTTTAGCATGTAACTCCACCAGGCTGGTATTCATCAAACGAATATCGAAGATTTAAATCATGTTGATTTGATAATGATTCCTATCACGGTAGTCTTGAATCCATCCAAGATCTATCTGATGCTGGAGGGCCTCTTGTACAAAAGAGCATCCCTGTTTGTTTACCAAGCAAGTCAGGCAGGAATTATAATCGTGACGTGGCAGATTATGATACTGGCTTTGCCTTGAGTGCATTACCACCAGGTTGACATTCATTGCACGGATATCGTGGTTTTGAATGATGTTGGAATTCGTATAAACCATGTTAACTCCACGAACTCGGTGTTCTTGGATCCATCCGAGATCCAATTGTTCTTGTAGAGCTGATTGCACCACATAACATCCTTGATTGGTTTTAGAGCAGATATCACACTGGTGATAATTATGAGGTGGCACATGGCTATATCCACTCTGTCTACAATGCATCTTGACCAAGTTGGCCCTCAGTAAGAGTACATCGCGAATTTGTTAGGTGTTGTTAGACGCTCCCTCTATCAAATTGACTGTAGCCTTCTCGTGTTGAGGCAGCGGGTTTGTGAGAACATTCAGATTCGTATCTTTGAAAGATAAGACCCCGCTCCTAACAAGCTTTTGCACGTCGGATTTGAAACTGAGACAGTTCTCTATGTTATGCCCTGGTCCTCCTTGATGGTAAGGGCAAGTCTGATCCACCTTAAACCAAAAAGGCGGATTTTCCGGTACTGTAAGAGGAGACTTAGTCTGGACATGCCCCTTAGCCAGTAGTAACGGAAATAGTTCTGCGTACGATATGGGTATAGGATCAAATCCTGGTGGCCGTGTTGTACGGTTGTTGTTGTATTGGGGACGAGCCTACTGAAGAGGCTGTTGTGTCCTTTGCTAAAATTGCTGCGAATGCGGTTGGATTTGAGCAACCTGAGATTGATACGTAGAAACAGGCGCGGGGTTAATAGCAGGAGTTATAGCTGCTACTGGTTGATATCGTCGCCTTTGCTTTCCGAGAGAGATATTCCCAATATCCTGCTCTTTTTTCTTAGGGAGAGCACTACAGTATCGTTTCGTACTACTTGATGATCCAGCGTCTTTAACTAAACGTCCTTCTCGGACGACTTCCTCAAGACGAACTCCCATTCCCACCATCTTGGTGAAGTCACTGGGCGCACTGGTGACCATTCGGTCGTAGTAAAATAAGCTTAAGGTCTTTAAGAAGATCTTTGTCATCTCTTTTTCCACAAGAGGTGGACAAATTTGAACGGCAATTTCACGCCATCTCTAAGCGTATTCCTTAAAGGTTTCCTTGTCCTTTTGTGACATTGATCTGAGTTGATCTCTGTCTGGTGCCATGTCCAAATTGTATTTATATTGTTGGACGAAGGCAGTGCCAAGATCCCTGAACGTGCTGATCGTAGTGCGGTTTAAACCCATGTACTATTTTAATGCGACACCGGTTAAACTATCTTGAAAGTAGTGAATCAGTAGGTCCTGATTCTCTATCTGAGCTGACATTCGCCGAGCGTACATCACCAAGTGGCTCTGAGGGCAAGAGTTACCCTTGTACTTTTCAAAGTCGGGCACCTGGAACTTGTGCGGGACTTTCACATTGAGGACCAAACAAAGGTCCGCGACGTCCTTTCCAAATAAATCCTGACCGCGAATAGCCTGTAGTTCCTTCTGCATTTCCAGGAACTGCTCCTGGAATTCATCCATTCTATCGAACATACTTTCCTTTCTACTAGAAGGCATTTGTGGAATCTGTCCTTCCGGGACAGTGTGCACCACAGGGGGTGGTAACGTTACTACGGCAGTGATTCTTGGCGTTTCCCAAAGTTTATAACCTTCAAGAGTCCTCAATATGCCTCTGGCATCCTCGCTTTCCCGAAGTTTGTGACCTTCAGGCCCAGCGGCTTCTGCTATGATTCCCCGATCTTCAGTGATCGGCGGAACATATCCTTCCGGGATACAATTAACAGGCATGCCCCAGGGACGATCTTTCGGCATTTGATACCTAGGATCATACTTCTCCACTATGGGCATTGAGGTGATTTCTGAGATCACAGTTCTTTGTAGCTGAGCTTCTGCCATGGCTTGCATGTCATTACGAAGCTTTATCATATCCACTCTCAGAGCGTCGATCTCTTCTTTCAACTCTCTGTTCTCTTCCTAGAGTTCATCCATCTTTTTCTGACGATTGGCCCGAGTATTGTACGAATGAGATAGTTTGACTCTAGAACCGAGACACAAACGTGAGATTCATAGGTAAGAAGAATATGTGACGTGAGAATGATGAATGCAATGATTATATTAATTGTTTTTTTTTGGTTTAATCAAAATAAACTTTGACAATTAGATTGCAAATATCAAACAGTGGGGGTGGGGGGGGGGGGGACCCCGTTTTATTGAATTCAAAGGATTGCGGAAATGGAAATACAGTAAATTACAAGGTGCGGAAACATAAACCTAAGCTAATGGGTCCTGAGTCCTCTCTGAGGAGAACTCAGGTGATGATTCTGGTACTTTCCTTTTCTTGGACTGGGGCTCTTGGGCCGTTGTCGGGTTGTCATTCCTTTGCCAAGTGAAAGGAGCAAGCAAATTCCTTTGGTCATCCTGATTTTCTACAACATGTTGCTCCAAAATCTCAATTAGAGCATGCTTATCTTTCAGCAGTTGTTGAATTTTGGTACACTCCACATTGAGAATGCGGTACTTGTTCTTCCAAGACCTCCTCTCCTGTTGAACTTTGTTGAGAGTAACCTAAAGTTTTTCCATTTCAGTCATGAAGTACATGACATATTCCCTTGGCGGAAGAACTCCGTGACGAGGATAAGGTATCTTTAGCTTGAGAGCTCTAGTTTGTACCTAGAGGAGATAAGGCTCCACCGAGACACAATCCGGTTTTCCTAGAGACTCCCGTCCTTTCTTATGAACATGTTTCCAAGCGTGCACTATTTCCATCTTTAGTGCCCTGGCATTTTCTCCTTCCTTGAAGAAAAGACCTTCCAGATGAGCATTACGCGGGACATACCTCATTGGGTATCCAAATTGACGACGAACTAAAACTGGATGGTAATTGATTCCTCCCTTAGTTCCTATGAGGGGTACGTTGGGGAAGTTTCCACAACGGTCAATGATTCTGATCCCGACATAAATCCTATTGCACCAATCTACGTCAGAGTTGGTAAGAGACATGATTTTCTGCGACCAACGCAAGGCACTCTTATGATCCTAAAAAGCAACATACTTAGGTAAATGGGAGATAAACCATTTATATAGCAGGGGCACACAGCACGTGATCATTCCTCCGTTGTATAAATTCCTTAAGTGTACAGAATGATACGCATTTGCGAACAAAGTCGGTACAGGATTTCCAATGAGAAAAACCTTAATGGAGTTGATATCTACAAAGTTATCGATGTTGGGAAACAAAAATAACCCGTAGGTGAGTAAAACAAAGATGCTTTCAAAAGCAGTCATGTTTCCTATACTAGCAAAGTACAAAGCTTTCTTTACCAGAAACTTGCCTGGTAAACCTGGTATGCCACCCTTAGTGGTCATGTGAGTCTTGACTTCTGACTCATCCAAATAGATTGCTCCTGCAATGATTTGATCCTTTGGAATTTCTTCCAGTCCAGAAAAGGGAGCTTGATCAGTAATATGTAAATCAGTCAGGTGAGAATACTTCTCCAGCATTGGTGTGAGCTGGTAATCCGGGAATGTAAAACAGTGATAGACCGGATCGTAAAACTGAACGAGTGCCTCCATGATTCTTTCGATCACATGGACCCTTAACAGAGGTAGCAGACCTCCGTACTTAGCTCTGAAAGCCTCATGGTTTGTGACCATCCTTGCCAAACCTCTCAAATCCTCTAACTTTGGAACCTTGAAGGTGTACTTATGAATTTTACTTCTACCGAAATCCATTAGCGCAATCTCCTTTCTTTGGTATTTGCAATCATTATTTTAGTTTAATTTGAAAAAGAGAGACTAGAAGAGAAATTTTTTCTTTGCTTAATGTTTTTTAAATGAATGCATGAATGTAGCACACAAAAACATTGAAAAAACATGGGGTCAAAGGGTCGGTGTCATGAAGTCAAGGCTCCACCCATCCCAAAGGTTTATACTAGTGATTTTTGTACCTGTCTCTCAAAATCATAGATTCTTGTCGAGATAACATCAGCGGGTCGGGAACTGTGCCAGGTGATGTGATTTCGAAGAACCTCAGAAGACGGTAGTATCGCGTGACAACTATTTCCGATAGCTTCCGCACTACTGAAAGAGGTTTTTCCTAGGTGTATCCTCAATCTTTCCACATGCGGCATCACACGCATTCCCATTAGCAGAAAAATAAACACAGATATCAATTAGGAAAAGCAGTATATATATTTGTCCTAATGTCCTAGACTTTTAAGAGCTATGAATCCTATGTTCCTGACAGAAAATGGCTCCCCGGCGGAGTCGCCATTCTGTGGTACCTTCCCAACTTAAAGGTTTTTGACCTAAGATCCTAGTGAAGTCAACAAAAAAGTCTTATCCCCAGTGAATTCCCCACTCCTTGGTTTCTACCCAAGAGATGAAACACCGGCCCCACGGTGGGTGCCATTTTTCTGCAACGAGCGATTTTGGACGTGGTTCTTAAGCACTGTCGCTCTTGGGGGGGGGGGGGTACTACAAGTCGATTCATTTTTTATCCTATTGAAGCTAATGAAGGAAGGGAAATAGATGTCTCCAACTAACCCTGTTTTACAAACTGAAGTTAAACAGTCAAAACTGTTGGTTTACAGATGCGATCAATGTGGGAGGGTCTCTCTTGGGTTATTTTGATCGAATTTAGACTTTTGGTGGGGAATACGGACTCAGATGTTTTGATTGATATGTGAGGATTTGTGACCTGAGGTTTTTGATGTGGTGTGCTCGCTAAGATTTTTCTTTCAATCTTATGCCTACGTATTCCCATTTACCGAAACAGGGAAATCAGAGCGATCGTAGTTCCTCCTATTCTAGAGGAGGAAACGGTGTTTTGGTGTCTTGTTCAAAGCCCAAGACATGAAGCTAAAGGTGGTTTGTATCTTGTTCAAAGCCCAAGATGTGAAGCTGAAGGGTTTATTTTTATCTTGTTCGAAGCCCAAGATGTGAAGCTAAAAGGGTGTTGACTTTTAGAGAGAATTTGTCATCTCTAAAGAGGATCTGTTTGTCACAACTTGTTTGGTGACTGGTTATAAAGGAGGATTACTTTAACCGGGATATGTGAATCCAGCAATGCCATAATTTCCTTTATAGGGGATTTTTTAGCTTGAAAGAGAAGACTTTAACTCAGTGTAGAGTAATGCCATCTTTCCTTAGGAATTTCTCATGCTAAAAGAGGGACAGTGGCGTGGATGTAAATAATCCAGAGGCTTGCCGCTTATAGCAATTTAGATGAGGGAAAAGGAGTTGTTGATGTTTGTATGCTGTGACCAAAGCATGATTTGATGCTAAAAGGTTGATTGAATCAAGCGGGGATTTCTTTATACAAAGCCTAAGAGGAGGCTATTGACCCAACAAGAGGATGCTTTTGTGTCTCGTACGAAGCCCGAGATAGAGGCTAAAAGGGTTGACTCAACAAGAGAGTGTTTTTATATGTGTCGTGTACGAAGCCCAAGACGGAGGCTAAAAGGGTTTGACTCCACAAGAGAGTCTTTTATACTCAACAAGAGAGTGATTTGTATCTCGTATGAAGCCTGAGATAGAGGCTAAAAGAGGATTGACTCAACAAGAGAGTCTTTTATACTCAACAAGAGAGTGTTTTGTATCTCGTACAAAGCCCGAGATGGAGGCTGCAAAGGTTAACTTTGCTGGGGAGAATCATTGTACAAAGCCCAAGAGGAGGCTATGGTTACTGTTTCAGTTGAGTGACAGGTCCAGTATGTTGGTTAAAAGAGAAAATCAGTTCTTATATGGGTAATGTTGTACTCATGGCTTTGATCTGAGGATCGGGATTATTTCCTGTTCTTTAAGGAAACGGGGAATCTGAAGGGTATTGAGACTACCCAAGTCTATGGGTGTTTTTTTCCTATTTTTGAAAGGAACTTGAGAATGTCTTCGAGACTCAAGGAGATTGGACTGTCCAAGTCTAGAGTTTTATGTTCTTTACTATACTTAAGAGAGATCAAGAGACAGTACGTTCGTGGTAGAAAGATCTAGACTCTTTGAAAGACTGTTCTATTAAGATCACTAATTTCTGTTCCTATACCTTTAAGAGGTCGTCGGGACAATTTGTACGAAGCCCAAGAGGAGGCGAGAAAAAATTTTAAGAAGCCGAAGGGACAATTTGTACGAAGCCCAAGAGGAGGCTTTCTTCCCGGAGGAAGAATCATTATACGAAGCCTAAGAGGAGGCTGTGAAAACTTCTAAGAAGCCGACGGGTCCTTGTACAACGCCCAAGAGGAGGCGGGGCTGCTTTTAAGAAGCTTGTGGGTCCCCAAATCCCGAGAAGTTCAAGACATGTCATTCACTGAGAATAGATCAAGCCAGGAAAGTTTGAGAATTTGGAAGAAACTCAAGAGATGCCATTCACGGAGAAAAGATCATCTTTGGGGAGTCAGAGTTTCTTTGACAATTTCTAAGGGTGACAGTCTGAGAAAGGGTTCACCGAGAATGCTGCCTTTCACGTCTCCATATTGTTTAACCCCAAGAGGAGGGAAGACTGTATCTGGTAATCCTATGAGGATCTAGTTTTGTTTGCATTTAAGAGTGATCAACAGGGTTTTACCTAGTGCTAGACATTGTTGCCAGGGAAACTCTAAATATCTATACTAGTATTACACAGTCGATATGAGTTTATGAAAGAAGACTTACAGTGAAACAGCCCCACAATACAATTATATACATATGAAAGCGGTAAATGAAAGAGGGTAAACACTTACTCGGTTGTAGAGCTTCCATACTGTATTGTTAGTTGTTCAACAAAGAAATTGAAAATAACAGTATATAACAAAATCAAAGGAGAAAGTGCTTTTGAAAGTAAAATTGGGGCTTACAGCTCAAGGAGAGGCCCAGGGTTTTATCAGTGATCGCACTGTCGTTTTGTACAGGGACTTATACAAGTAACTGAGGCCCAAGAAAGGTTTTATGTACAAAGGGATGGGTCTTATACTCTCTCAAGAAGCCCAAAGGTGTTTAAAGAAAAAGAATGGGGCTTATAACACGAGGGTAGGCCAGATGATTTACCTTTTTAACTGGCGATCGCGCCGAGGTTTCTTTTAACGCAGGGGGACTTATACAATATTTGAGGCCCAAAATTGTTTTGGTTAAAAGGGGATTGGGTCTTACACTCTATTAGAGGCCCAAAATGGTTTTGAATGGGTCTTATAGCTCGAGGAGAGGCCCAGATGGTTTGTTTTAAACGGGCGATGATCCCGCCGAACTTTTGAAATACAACGTGACTTATACAACATTTGAGGCCCAAAATAGATTTATATTTACAAAGGATTGGGTCTTACACTCTATTAGAGGCCCAAAAGTGTTTGAAAATGATTTGTGAGGGTGAAAATCAAAGAACCCTAATTTGTTTTCCTTTAAAAGTAAATATTAAAAGAAAATCAAATAAAAATGATAAAAATACCTAATAGGCTTGAATAAACCACTTGCAATTTTTGTTTAAGGTTTGAAAAAATGAGGTTTTAATCACAAGAGATATTAAAACTCATTTGGTTTTGATTTTCAAAGTAAATATTCATTTTAAAAATGTTTAAAACAATTAAAAAGGAATTTATTCACAAAAATACTAATTATATTAAATAAATAACATAAGTTTAATTTTTTTGTGGAATAAAATATTTCAACATTTTTGTGATTTTTTGCAAAAGGAACCAATAAAAAATAATTAAAATTGAAGGAGTTATTAATTTTCCAATTAATTAACAAAAACATGAAAATATTGGAAAAATAACAAAAAGGTGAAAAAACACAAAATGGCATGGGTGGGGTTTGAACCCACGACCTCAAGGTTATAGGGCGCGCGCCTTACCACTGGGGTGGTGATAGATCCGTTGATTGAAACAAACCAACAAATACACAAGGCTTGCCTTGTTTTCTAGGCCTGACCAAGGCAAGGCAAGGCAAGTTTTGCCAAGAAACGGGAAGGTCCATAACTTTCTCATTTCTCCATGGTTGAGGACAAAATTTATATGCATCTGGCCTAGAATTTCACAAGGAATCCAATGGTGGTGGTATTTTTTCAGATCATGCTCCCTCCTTAAAATTCGATAGTGGTTTTGAAATAGGCCTATAATTGCATTTTCTATGCTACACTTTGGTACAGGCATGAATTACATGATAAATTGGTTCAAACACAACATATATAACATGTATGAGATGTGCATGATCAGTGGACTTCAAAGCAATGCATATTTTGGAAGATTCAAGTCATGATGCTTACCTCTCTTTTGAGCTTTTGGAGTTTTTGTGCAATCTGCCAAGTCTATTGTTCCAGAAATGGTTTGATGCTTTGGACACTCTCAAATGATCCCTTAGAAGCTTTTAGGATGAGTGGAATCAGCTGGAACCTCCAAAAACACAAACTGGCCCTTTCTTGCAAAAGGGGTCAAAATGGCCAAAATAGCAACTCTCTCAAATGGTGTTCCAGATGTGTGAAACCATTTGGGACAGTTCAAGGATGATATTTGGAGTGTGTTTGAGGTCTTATCTGGTTTGGAAAGTAACTGAATCAAGACATGGCTTGAAAAATACAAAAAAGCCTATTTTGAGGTTTTGAGAGGTGACTTTGAGATTTAAGGATTACAGGTCACTTGTGTGAGTTTGGACAGCTTATATATGATATATTGGATGTGTTTGGATCATAAGCTGTGGTGGAATTGCTCTCTAACTCAAAAACTCAGAGTTACCTTGCTAAAGAAGGTATTTTTGCCTGGAGAAAGAAAATTTGAGGAAAGCATCTGTTTGATGGCTTTGGTGTACTCAAACTGAGCACAAATGAGCTCTATTTATAGTAGAGCAAGTTTTTTTTGCAAGCAATAGTGAATGGCAACTGCTGCAGAGGTTTGGCCAATGTTGTCCAATGGAATCTCAAGTCTCCTCTAGCCAATGGCTAGAGGTTAGAGCACAGGCCTTTGGTTCCCTAGTTGTTGGATCATTCTTGACTGAATTCAGTTGCAAAAGTGTCAGTCCATGCCACCTCTAAGCATCCATTAAATGCTTCAATCCAAAATTGGAGTCTTGTCCCTCTTTTAGGGATTTCTAGGTTTGGCATGCTATTCTTGTTCCAAAGACTTTGGAGGCTTGAGATCAGAGTTGGTTCCTCCTTGGTCCCCCCTTGAGGTGTTCAGATGGATAGAGTTGCTTGCCCTTTGTAAAATTTGAGCAAATCGAGCAAAACTCATAAATCTGCCTTGCCTTGGCAGTTTTTAGCAAGGCATGTTGCCATGGTCATATCTCATGGCTCAAGTTGAGTTTGGTGATGTTCTTGGCCATTTTGGAAATCCCTCATATGATACAATAATTGTTTGATCATAATTGGTTTTGATACATTTTGGATCCAAGTGAAAAATGCCCCTACATTTGGAAAAAAGTGAAGGCAGATTTTAACTTAGTGAAAATTTCACCAAGTGTTGGAAAAAGTGGCATTTCATGTTTTCAGCCATTTTGATAATTCCATAACTCAATCCATAATGAATTGGAATGAGGTGTAGTTGACATTTTTGTAGAGGGCCATGAGGGCTACAAATCCAGCTTTGGATGGGGAAAAATGGCCTTGTGGTTTAGGAGTTATGGTCCTCCAAAGTTGGTACCCTAGCCACTTTATTCCATAACTTAGAAAATTTTCTAAGCTTTTATGGTTACCCCTTTTACAAGTTATCCCACTTTTCTTGATTTTTATTGATGAATGATAATTCTAATCATACATTAACATCATTTTGGGGTCAAAGAACCATAATTGTGAAAATTCTCAAAAAGTCAAAGTTTGACTTTTGTGCACAGTTGACTTTTTGTCAGATGAATTCCAAACTGTGCGATCCTCTATGAAATCAAGTCCTTGACATAAATCAAACCTGATGGATTGATTTCATAGGTGTTATAGGGTGTATTGAATCATGTCTTAGGGTTTGGGAGCATGTCCTGGTCAAAAGTCAAAGATACAGTTGACTTTTTCCGCGAAACCTTAACTGTGGTTCTGATGAAATTGAAACTTGTTGCTCAAGCTTCTTGGATTAATCCATTGTTGAAAATGGATCAATGTGATGTATTTGAGGCCCTCAAATCCCCTCTTGAGGTCTTGGCTCATGTTTTGTCCCAAAATTCAACTTAGGGGTGAATTAGGTTAAGAAACCCTAAGTCCTGATTTTTTGATGAATGCATCCCCTGAGGCTAAATTGACTTGATGATTGGGTTCATGAGATCCCTTGGAGCCTCATAGGTTATGCTTTGAAGCATTGGATCATGCCCAGAGGAAAATTTCCATCTGGAGGCCCTGGTCGACTAAACCCTAATTTGGTGACACTAGCGATCTTAAGGCTTGATCCACCTAGAAGGGAGAAGCCTTGTGCTTAATCCTTGAAGTGGGAGTCCTCTTGATCCTTTATGGATGTTTGAGAGGCTAGACAAGTTGAAGATCATGTCATTTCTTGATTGATCCTTTGTCTAAGAGCTCTGAGAGGGCTTGAAACCCTAAGTCTGATTGTAGTGGATGCTCACCCATCTTTGGGGAAACTAATGGTTCATCCATATTGTGATGATGATTTGCACAATGATGGGAAATCTTAGTGGTCAAAATTTGGGGTATGACACTAACCATTGAGGATATTCAGACCTGGCGAGGAAACCCGCGTCAATCTGTTTCTGCATCTCCTCTTTGATTTTGACAGCCATGTCTAGATGAATCCATCTCAACCTCTATTTTACTGGCGGATATTCTGACCGTAACGGTAAGTGATGTTCCACGATGCTGGTATGAAAGCCTGGCATATCCTGATAGGACCAAGCGAACACATCGGGAAATTCTCTGAGAAGCTTTGTCAAACTCTCTTTGGCAGTTGGACTGAGCAGTACCCCAACCCTGATTTCTTTTCTCTCTTCTTCTGAACCCAAGTTGACTGTTTCCAATGGCTCTTTGTAAGGTTCAATGGACCTTTCCTCTTGTCGGAGTAATCGGGAGATCTCTTCTGGAATTTCATTGTCAACTTCTTCTTCAGCCCCAAATACCGGGAACTCAAAGTTGGGAGAAAGCATCGGATCGTACGTTTCAACGGGGTTTAAAACAAGAAATCTGCATGACGTAATGATTTGTGTTTAGAAAAGATAGAGAAAATGCAAGAGTGTGCAGTGTATTTTTCTTTGAAAACTGCTTGTTTTTATTATTGAGTTATTTTTTAGGATTACCATTTTCTGAGAAAAGTGAAAAGAGAAAACAACAATTAATGCGGAGATTACAGAACGACGTTATTTTATTTATGAACAAGTCGATTCTTGAAACTATAGACCTATAAAACAAAACTCTGTCAATTTGGGCAAAGTGAAGAGGGAAATTTACAGAAAATGAGCCCTATCAAAACATCTGTTTCACTTGGGCAGGGTGAAAGGTTAAAGATGGCAATTACTTTGACTTATGAACAGTCTTCGGAACATCGACAGCAACCCATTAGCGTCGAACTCCTCGGTGAATCACAAAGTCTGGTACCTTCCTTGATTTGTTTTCAGAAATAACACTGATTTTTGGCAGAGCAGGACCATTGGAATCTGTCTCCCAGGCAGAGTTATCGCAGGAGAATTCCTCTGTTGTATTTTGCGTAGTATTTGTACTCTCTGCTGTATCCCCCACCCAGTTGGCTGGATGTCTTCGAGCCTGATACGAGAGCTTTCATGAGCGGTGTATTTGACCATGAAGTCGTACTTTCCACTCAGTTGTCCCAAGGTGTCCCACACTTCTTTGGAACTGGAGGAGTCATCCCTCTCGATGACGTTGACCTCGGGAAAAGCATAGTTAATGAATTCTAGTCCTACAAACGTTGTGAATTCATCGTCGTGCTGGGTATTTTCAGGATAACCTGGGTGTTGATCCCATGACATGGTGGGGACGCAGGTATTCTTTTCAATGATGCTCAGCTGATTTTCATTGTTCGGATGATTTTCTTACCCCAAGTTTCCTGGGTAAGGCTGCCAGATAGGCAGGCCATCCATCGGGCCATAGTAGCTGGTGTCAAAGTTGTCTTTCATCAGATTGTCCTCCTCTAATGAGTTTGGCGGAGCACGGCATCCTTCCGGACCACAATCTCCATATATCATTTCGATGTCTGACCTCGGTATAAATCTCAGGCTCGATGCAGGAAAGCAAAAGGGAGTTTACATTTCGCCCTGAGACGTGTAACCGTCCTCGTTGAGATAGGACTTCCATTCTTCCTCCGTATTGGCGGAATCATCTTCATTGATGGTATGTACTTTTTGAGACACTGGGTGAAGGAAAACTCCACTGTGGAAGAAGTTCTGAATGGGAAGAAGACTTTCATCGTTGGTAGCAGACTGTGTACAGGTTGAGGAAAAGCCAAGACCTTTCCTTTTCTTATTGTCAATAGGAATGACAAGCTGCCCCCATCCTGTTGTGTTGGTACTCTTGACCGCTTTGATAGCATCTTTGTACGAGGAAATCAAAGTCCCCCCTTCGGATTGATTGTCCTTGTGGAACGAAAGCGTTTCGAACTGGGTTTTGATCACCCCCTCCGGTTCTACATAAGTGGATGACGATAAGTTGCTTACGAGCAAGGCCTGTTCTCCACAGACTGTGACGAGTTGGTCGTTCTGGACGAACTTTAGTTTTTGGTGGAGGGTCGAAGTGACCGCCCCAACCTGATGTATCCAAGGTCTTCCTAATAAACAACTGTATGTTGCTCGGATGTCCATGACCTGGAAAGTGATTTGGAAAGTGTGAGGACCAATAGTTATGGGAAGGTCGACTTCGCCGATAACCGTTTTTCTGGATCCGTCAAATGCTTTGACGAAGACCTCGCTGGTTCTCATCGGAGGTCCTTTGAATGATAATTGCATCAAAGTGGACTTTGGCATAACATTCAGGGCTGACCCTGTGTCTACTAGTACGCTGGCTAAAGCATCGTCCTGGCAGTTAACTGTGATATTGAGCGCCATGTTGTGACTTTTGCCCCCCTCTGGCAAATCCTCATCACTGAACCCTAAGTTGTTGCAGGAAGTGATGTTAGAGACAATGTTATCGAACTGTCTAATTGTTACATCCTGTTCCACAAAGGCTTGCTCCAAGACTTTCTGTAGAGCCTCCCTGTGCGCTTCTGAACTAAGTAATAGTGATAATACCGAGATCTTTGAAGGAGTTTGTAACAGTTGATCAACAATGTTGTATTCACTCCTTTGGATGAGCTTCAGCATCTCATCATTGTTTTTCGAAAGGCCGAGATTACTAGATTGACCGACTGGTGGATCAGGAGCTTCCATCTGAAGTTCCTTTTCTTTGTTAGGTTCCCCAACCCCTCGGTTGAAGATTCTACCACTCCGTGTTACTCAACTGATGTCTGCAATATTCACGACGGAGGGTAATGGAATTTCCTTTCCATTATCAACTGTTGTTGCACCGTATTTGTAAGGGATAGCCTTAGTTGATTCATACAGTAGTGGTCCCGGTAGATAGATGACTATGGGAACCTTTTGATTTTTCTAACCATCGTAAGTAATTTCGATCCGTTCCTGGTTGGGAACTCTCGATTTGTCAAGTAGAGGGATGATGGCACAAACATCTTTGGTCCTCTGATGATCAGAGATTACGACAACGTCCTCGATTTGATCAGCAAAGTAGTTGATTGGTCCAGAAGTTGACCATGGTTGAATCTCTTTGCGGTCCAACTGACTTTGAAGGGATGCTCGCACGAAGTAGCATCCTTGATTATCCACTGAGCAAACTCCACACCGCTTATAGTTGTGTAGTGGCATCTGGCCACGTCCACTTTGAATACAGTGTAACCTTACTAGATCTGTTTCCATTGACCGAACATCCTGACTTTGATATCTAGTAGGATTCCCGTTAGTGATACTAACTTGCTGGGTGTCTTCATCCATATAGATTGGAAGCCACCAGTGGTTCAACAAGTGCTGAAGTGTTTCCTGGACAAGGGCACAACCCTGATCGTCTTCGTAACCCACTTTACAGCCATGATAATCATGTGATACCAGGAACTCGAGCCGGACCTGTTTAGCATGTAACTCCACTAGGCTGTTATTCATTAACCGAATATCGAAGATTTGAATCATGTTGATTTGATAATGATTCCTGTCACGGTAGTCTTAAATCCATCCAAGATCCATCTGACGCTATAGGGCCTTCTGTATGAAAGAGCATCCCTGTTTGTTTACTGAGGAAGTCAGGCAAGAATTATAATCGTGACGCTACAGATTATGATACTGGCTTTGCCTTGAGTGCATCACCACCAGGTTGATATTCATCGCAAGGATATCGTGGTTTTGAATGATGTTGGAATTCGTATAAACCATGTTAACTCCACGAACTCGGTGCTATTGGATCCATCCGAGATCCATCTGTTCCTGTAGAGCTGATTGCACCACAGAACATCCTTGATTGCTTTTAGAGCAGATATCACACTGGTGATAATTATGAGGTGGCACATGGACATATCCACTCTGTCTACAATGAATCTTGACCAAGTTGGCCCTTAACAAGAGTACATCATGAATTTGATAGATGTTGTTAGACTCTTCCTCTATCAAATTGACTGTAGATTTCCCATGTTGAGGCAGCGGGTTCGTGAGAACATTCGGATTCGTATCTTTGAAAGATAAGACCCCGCTCCTAACAAGCTTTTGCACGTCGGATTTGAAACTGAGACAGTTTTCTATGTTATGCCCTGGTCCTCCTTGATGGTAAGGGCAAGTCTGATCCACCTTAAACCAAAAAGGCGGATTTTCTGGTACTGTAAGAGGAGACTTAGTCTGGACATGCCCCTTGGCCAGTAGTAACGGAAATAGTTCTCCGTACGATATGGGTATAGGATCAAATCCTGGTGGCCGCGTTGCACAGTTGTTGTTGTATTGAGGACGAGCCTGCTGAAGAGGCTGTTGTGTCCTTTGCTGAAATTGCTGCGAATGCGGTTGGCTTTGAGCAACCTGAGGTTGATACGTAGAAACAGGCGCAGGGTTGATAGCAGGAGTTACAGCTGCTACTGGTTGGTACCGTCGCCTTTGCTTTCCGAGAGAGATATTCCGAATATCTTGCTCCTTTTTCTTAGGGAGAGCACTACCGTATTTTTTAGTACCTCTTGTCGACCCAGTGTCTTTGACTAGACGTCCTTCTCGAACGGCTTCCTCGAGACGCACTCCCATACCGACTATTTCGGTGAAGTCGCTGGGCGCACTGGCAACCATTCTATCGTAGTAGAATGAGCTCAAGGTCTTTAAGAAAATCTTTGTCATCTCTTTTTCCTCAAGAGGTGGACAAATCTGAGCGGAAATTTCACACCATCTCTGAGTGTACTCCTTAAAGGTTTCCTTATCCTTTTGCGACATTGATCTGAGTTGATCTCTGTCTGGTGCCATGTCCAAATTGTATTTATATTGTTGGACGAAGGCAGTGCCAAGATCTCTGAAAGTGCTAATCGTAGTGCGGTTTAAACCCATGTACCATTTTAATGCGGCACCGGTTAAACTATCCTGAAAGTAGTGAATCAGTAGATCCTGTTCTCTGTCTGAGCTAACATTCGCCGAGCGTACATCACCATATGGCTTTGAGGGAAAGAGTTACCCTTGTACTTTTCAAAATCGGGTACTTGGAACTTGTGCGGGACTTTCACATTGGGGACCAAGCAGAGGTCCGCGGCGTCCTTTCCAAATAGATCCTGACCGCGAATGGCTTGCAGTTCCTTCCGCATTTCCAGGAACTGCTCCTGGAATTCATCCATTCTATCGAACATACTTTCCTTTCTACCATAAGGTATCTTTGGAATCTGTCTTTCCGGGACAGTGTGCACAACAGGGGGTGGTACCGTTACTACGGTAGTGAATCTTGGAGTTTCCCAAAGTTTGTAACCTTCAGGAGTCCTCGTTATGCCTCTGGTATCCTCGCTTTCCCGAAGTTTGTAACCTTCATGCCCGACGGCTTCTGCTATGATTCCCTGATCTTCAGTGATCGGCGGAACATATCCTTCCGGGATATAGTTAACAGGCATGCCCCAGGGACGATCTTTTGGCATTTGATACCTAGGATCATACTTCTCCACTATGGGCGTTGAGGTGATCTCTGAGATCATAGTTCTTTGTAGCTGAGCTTCTGCCATGGTTTGCATGTCGTTACGAAGCTTTCTCATATCCTCTCTTAGAGCGTCGATCTTTTCTTTCAACTCTCTGTTCTCTTCCTCGAGATCATCCATCTTTTTCTGACGATTGGCCCGAGTATTGTACGAATGAGACAGTTTGACTCTAGAACCGAGACACAAACGTGAGATTCGTAGGTAAGAAGAATACGTGACGTGAGAATGATGAATGCAATGATTATATTAATTGTTTTTTTTGTTTAATCAAAATAAACTTCGACAATTAGATTGCAAATATCAAACAGTGGGGAAACCCTCGTTTTATTGAATTCAAAGGATTGCGGAAATGGAAATACAGTAAATTACAAGGTGCGGAAACAAAAACCTAAGCTAATGGGTCCCGAGTCCTCTCTGAGGAGAACTCGGGTGCTGATTCTGGTACTTTCCTTTTCTTGGACTGGGGCTCTTGGGCCGTTGTCGAGTTGTCATTCCTTTGCCAAGTGAAAGGAGCGAGCAAATTCCTTTGGTCATCCTGATTTTCTACAGCATGTTGCTCTAAAATTAGAGCATCCTTATCTTTCAGCAGTTGCTGTATTTTGGTACACTCCACATTGAGAATGCGGTACTTATTCTTCCAAGACCTCCTCTTCTGTTGAACTTTGTTGAGAGTAACCTGAAGTTTTTCCGTTTCAGTCATGAAGTACATGACAGATTCCCTTGGAGGAAGAACTCCGTGACGAGGATAAGGCATCCTTAGCTTGAGAGCTCTAGTTTGTACCCAGTGGAGATAAGGCTCCACCGAAACACAGTCCGGTTTTCCTAGAGACTCCCGTCCTTTCTTATGAAAATGTTTCCAAGCGTGCACTATTTCAGTGTTTAGTGCCCTGTCATTTTCTCCTTCCTTGAAGAAAAGATCTTCTAGATGAGCATTACGCGGGACATGCCTCATCAGGTATCCAAATTGACGACGAACTAAAACTGGATGGTAATTGATTCCTCCCTTAGTTCCTATGAGGGGTACGTTGGGGAAGTTTCCACAACGGTCAATGATTCTGATCCCGTCATAAATCCTATTGTACCAATCTATGTCAGAGTTGTTAAGAGACATGATTTTCTGTGACCAACGTAAAGCACTCTTATGATCCCAAAATGCAGCAGACTTGGGCAAATGGGAGATAAACCATTTATAGAGCATGGTTACACAGCATGTGATAATTCCTCCACTGTATAAATTCCTTAAGTGTACAGAATGATACGCATCTGCGAGCAAGGTTGGTACGGTGTTTTCAATGAGAAAAACCTTAATGGCGTTGATATCGACGAAGTTATCAATGTTGGGAAATAGAAATAACCCGTAGGTGAGTAAAACGAAGATGCTTTCAAAAGCAGTCACGTTCCCTATACTAGCAAAGTACAGAGCTTTCTTTACCAGAAACTTGGCTGGTAAACCTGGGATTCCTCCCTTGGTGGTCATGTGAGTCTTGATTTCTAACTCATCCAAATAGATTTCTCTTGCAATGATTTGATCCTTTGGAATTTCTTCCAGTCCAGAAAAGGGAGCTTGATCAGTAATGGGTAGATCAATCAGATGGGAATACTCCTCCAGCGTTGGTGCGAGCTGGTAATCCGGGAATGTGAAACAGTGATAAACCGGATCGTAAAACTGAACGAGTGCCTCCATGATTCTTTCAATTACATGGACCCTTAACAGAGGTAGTAGACCTCCGTACTTGGCTCTGAAAGCGTCAGGGTTAGTGATCATCCTTGTTAATCCTCTTAAATCCTCTAGTTTTGGAACCTTGAAGGTATACTTGTGAGTTTTCCGTCTACCGAAATCCATGAGCGCAATCCTTTTTTCTCTGATATTTGCAATCATTGTCTTAGTTTAATTTTAAAAAAGAGAGACTAGAAGAGAAAATTTTTCTTTGCTTAATGTTTTTAAAATGAATGTATGAATGCAACACACAAAAACATAGAAAAAACATGGGGTCAAAGGGTCGGTGTCATGAAGTCAAGGCTCTACCCATCCCAAAGGTTTATACTAGTGATTTTTGTACCTGTCTCTCAAAATCATTGATTCTTGTCGAGATAACATCAGCGGGCCGGGAACCGTGCTAGGTGATGTATTTCGAAGAATCTCAGAAGAGGGTAGTATCGCGTGACAATTATTTCTGATAGCTTCCGCATTATTGAAAGAGGTTTTTCGTAGGTGTATACTCAATCTTTCCACATGCGGCATCACACGCATTCCCATTAGCAGAAAAATAAACACAGATATCAATTAGGAAAAGCAATATATATATTTGTCCTAATGTCCTAGACTTTTAAGAGCTATGAATCCTATGTTCCTGACAGAAAATGGCTCCCCGGAGGAGTCGCCATTCTGTGGCACCTTTCCAATTTAAAGGTTTTGACCTAAGATCCTAGTGAGGGCCGATCCTAGCCATAATGACATTCCCCGATGGAACCGTCATGAAAATAACTTGTCCAAGGTTTTCACCTTAAATTGTAAGAAAGAAACGGTGGGCGCCACTTTTCTGTAGCGAGGGATTTTGGACGTGGTTGTTAAGCACTGCCGCTCTGGGGTACTACAGGTCGATTCATTTTTTACCCTATTGAAGCTGATGAAGGAAGGGAAATAGATGTCTCCAACTAACCCTGCTTGCATACTGAGTTTAAACAGCGGTCTGTTAGGTTACAGATGCTATGTGGAAGTGGGGCCTCTTTCTGCTTATTTTTTTAAGACTGAAATGACGGGACTATGTTATTGGTAGGATGTTAGAACTGATGCTTTTCGATTGATGTATGAAGGTACAGGATTTTGGGTTTTTAATTAGTGTGCTCGCTAAGATTTCTCTTTCAATGTTATGCCTACGTATTCCTGTTTACCAAAACAGGGAAATCAGAGCGATCGTAGTTCCTCCTATTCTATGGGAGGAAATGGTGTTTTGGTGTCTTGTTCAAAGCCCAAGACATGAAGCTAAAGGTGATTTGTATCTTGTTTAAAGCCCAAGATGTGAAGCTGAAGGGTCTATTTGTATCTTGTTCGAAGCCCAAGATATGAAGCTAAAGGGGTGTTGACTTTAGAGAGAATTTGTCATCTCTAAAGGGGTCTGTTTGTCACAATTGTTGGGTGACTGATTATAAAGGAGAATTACTTTAACTCGGATATGCGAATCCAGCAATTCCATAATTTCCTTTATAGGGGATTTTCAACCTGAAGGAGAAGACTTTAACTCAGTTTAGAGCAACGCCATCTTTCCTTAGGAATTTCTCATGCTAAAAGATGGACAGTGGCGTGGATGTAAATAATCCAGAGGCTTGCCGCTTACAGCAATTAGACGAGGGAAAAGGAGTTGTTGATGTTTGTATGCTGTGACCAAAGCATGATTTGATGCTAAAAGGTTGATTGAATCAAACGAGGATTTCTTTATACAAAGCCTAAGAGGAGGCTATTGACCCAACAAGAGGATGCTTTTGTGTCTCGTAAGAAGCCTGAGATAGAGGCTAAAAGGGTTGACTCAACAAGAGAGTGTTTTTATATGTGTCTTGTACGAAGCCCAAGATGGAGGCTAAAAGGGTTTGACTCAACAAGAGAGTCTTTAATTATACTCACCAAGAGAGCGATTTGTATCTCGTACGAAGCCCGAGATGGAGGCTAAAGGTGATCGGCTCAACAAGAGAGTCTTTTTATACTCAACAAGAGAGTGTTTTGTATCTCGTACAAAGCCCGAGATGAAGGCTAAAAGAGGATTGACTCAACAAGAGAGTCTTTTATACTCAACAAGAGAGTCTTTTTGTATCTCGTACGAAGCCCGAGATGGAGGCTAACAATGTTTGACTCAACAAGAGAGTCTTTTATACTCAACAAGAGAGTGATTTTGTATCTCGTACAAAGCCCGAGATGGAGGCTGCAAAGGTTTGTTCCGCTGGGGAGAATCATTTGTACAAAGTCCAAGAGAAGGCTAGGGTAACTGTTTTAGTTGAGTGACAGGTCCAGCATGTTGGTTAAAAGGGAAAATCAGTTCTTATATGGGTAATGTTGTACTCATGGATTTGATCTGAGGATCGGGATTATTTCCTGCTCTCTAAGGAAACGGGGAATCCAAAGGAGCTTTATACTGTCTGAGTCTACGAGTTTTATCTTTTGTACTATGCTTAAGAAATAGTAGTAGTAAGATCTAGACTCTTTGAAAGACTGTTCTATTAAGATGACTAATTTCTGTTCCTATACCTCTAGGAGGTCGTCGGGACAATTTGTACGAAGCCCAAGAGGAGGCGAGAAAAACTTTTAGGAAGCCGACGGGACAATTTGTATGAAGCCCAAGAGGAGGCTATCTTCCCGGAGGAAGAATTATTATACGAAGCCTAAGAGGAGGCTGTGAAAACTTCTAAGAAGCCGACGGGTCCTTGTACAACGCCCAAGAGGAGGCGGGGATGCTTTTAGGAAGCTTGTGGGTCATTGCACTAAGTCCAAGAGGAGGCTGATGAACAGTTCCAGAAGGGGTTTCACTTTGAACATTGGCCTTCTGTATATGAACTGTTCAAGGGGGAGATTTCTTAGATCTAGTTATCTAAAATTGTTGTGAAAGAAAATTCTCATGGTTTAGGTTATGTTGAAGTATCCGGTATAACGTCAGATGTAGGGAGACGAGGTTTTGTCTAGTTCTAGACGTAGTTGTCGGGGAAACTCTAAATATCTATACTATTATTACATAGTCGATATGAGTTTATGAAAGAAGACTTACAGTGAAACAGCCCCACAGTACAGTTATGTGCATATGAAAGTGGTAAATGAAAGCGGGTAAACACTTACTCGGTTGAAAAATGAGGTTTTAATCACAAGATGAATTAAAACTCATTTGGTTTTGATTTTCAAGGTAAATATTCACTTTTAAAATGTTTAAAAACAATTAAAAAGGAATTTATTCACAAAAATACTAATTATATTAAATAAATAATATAAACTTGATTTTTTTTTTGTGGAATAAAGTATTTCAACATTTTTGTGATTTTTTGCAAAAAGAACCAATAAAAAATAATTAAAATTGAAGGAGTTATTAATTTTCCAATTAATCAATAAAACATAAAAATATTGGAAAAATAGCAAAAAAAAAGTGAGAAAACACAAAATGGTCTGGGCGGGGTTTAAACCTACAACCTCAAGGTTATAGAGCGCACGCCTTACCACTGAGGTGGTGATACATCCGTTGATTGAAACAAAACAACAAATACACAAGGCTTGCCTTGTTTTCTAGGCCTGGCCAAGGCAAGGCAAGGCATGTTTTGGCAAGAAACGGGAAGGTCCATAACTTTCTCATTTCTCCATGGTTGGGGAGAAAATTTATATGCATCTGGCCTAGAATTTCACAAGGAATCCAATGGTGGTGGTATTTTTTTCAGATCATGCTCCCTCCTCAAAATCCGATGGTGGTTTTGAAATAGGCCTATAATTGCATTTTCTATGCTACATTTTGGTACAAGCAAGAATTACATGATGAATTGGTTCAAACATAACATATATAACATGTATGAGATGTGCATGATCAGTGGACTTCAAAGCAATGCATATTTTGGAAAGTTCAAGTCATGATGCTTACCTCTCTTTTGAGCTTTTGGAGTTTTTTGTGCAATCTGCCAAGTTTCTTGTTCCAGAAATGGTTTGATGCTTTGGACACTCTCAAATGATCCCTTAGAAGCTTTTAGGATGAATGGAATCAGCTGGAACCTGCAAAAACACAAACTGACCCTTTCTTGCAAAAGGGGTTAAAATGGCCAAAATAACAACTCCCTCAAATGGTGTTCCAGATGGGGGGAACCATTTGGGACAGTTCAAGGATAATATTTGGAGTGTGTTTGAGGTTTTATCTGGTTTGGAAAGTGACTGAATTAAGGCATGGCTTGAAAAATGCACAAAAGTACTATTTTGAGGTTTTGAGAGGTGACGTTGTGATTTAAGGATTACAGGTCACTTATGATTTTGGATAGCTTAGATATGATATATTGGAGGTGTTAGGATCATGAGCTGTGATGGAAATGCTCTCTAACTCAAAAACTCAGAGTTACCTTGCTAAAGAAGGCATTTTGACCTAAAGAGAGGGATTTTGAGGAAAGCATCTGTTTGATGGCTTTGGTGTACTCAAACTGAGCACAAATGAGCTCTATTTATAGTAGAGCAAGTTTGTTTTGGGATCAATAGTGAATGCCAACCACAGCAGAGGTTTGGCCAATGTTGATCAATGGGAAGCTAAGTCTCCTCTAGCCATTGACTAGAGGTTAGAGCACAGGCCTTTGGTTCCCTAGTTGTTGGATCATTCTTGACTGAATTCAGTTGCAAATGTGTCAGTCCATGCCACCTCTAAGCATCCATTAAATGCTCCAATCCAAAATTGGAGTCTTGTCCCTCTTTTAGGGATTTCTAGGTTTGTCATGCTACTTCTTGTTCCAAAGACTTTGGAGGCTTGGATCAGTGTTTGTTCCCTTTAGATTTGATCCTCAAATCACTACAACAAAAGTAAGTTATAACATCGCACCTTAGACAACGCTTTAATACAAAAGCGCTGCTTTAAGTTAAAAACAAGGAAACTAGCCATTTAAAAAAGTAAAAGCGCAAAAAAATATAAGACCTTAGACAGCGCTTTGGTCAAAAGCGCTTTATAAGGTCTTATAAATTTAAAAAAAAAATTTAATGGAAAATATTAGACAGCGCTTTAGTTAAAAGCACTTTCTAAGGTCTTAAAAATTAAAAAAAATAAAATCAAAAGCGCTGTCTAAGGCCAACCTTTGAAAGCGCTTTTAAAAGCGCTGTCTAAGGTCCAGCTTAGAAAGCGCTTTTATTAAAAGCGCTGTCTAAGGTCTAATAAAATTAAAATATATGAATAGTCAGTATTCATTTTCATATTTGCGCTCTTTCTTCTCCCCTGCATGCGAACAGAGCTCAAAACCCTTCACCGAAAAACCTTCACCGTCAACCGTAAACCTTCACCGAAAAACCTTGTCGTCCGTCCGTTTCTGCTCATTTCCGTCGTCGTTCGTTTTTGCTCATTGCCATCGTCCGTTCGTTTCTGCTCTTTGATACATTTCGTTCTTGCATTGCCATTGTTACCGTCGTTAAAGGTACGTCGTTGTTGTGTTTTGTTAAGTTTTGTTAATGAAGTTAATGAAAACGAGTTTTGTTAATGAAGTTAATGAAAATGAGTTTTCGTTCTTTCTGCTCTTTGATGAGTTTTGTTAATGAAGTTATGTTGGACTGTTTTATTAATGAAGTTTTGTAGTGAATGAGTATGTTTGAAGTTTTGTTAATGAAGTTTTGTAGTGAATGAGTATATTTGATGAGTTTGTTAATGAGTTTTGTTAATGAAGATTTGTTAATGAAGTTTTGTAGTGAATGTGTATGTTTGATGAGTATGTTTGATGAGTTTTGTTAATGAAGTTATTGTTTAGGTCGAAATTAGTTGGACTGTTGTTGGAATTTGAATTGTTAACATGCTAGTTTAGGTTAGTTTTAGTGAGCTAACTCCAAGTATTTTTGTTTAAAACATATTTTATTATATTTGTTAAATCGTTTAGTTTAGTTTAGTTTAGTTTAGTTTAGTTTAGTTTAATGAAGTTTTGTTTAAAACATCTTCTAAATAGTTTAGTTTAATGAAGTTTAGTTTAATGAAGTTTTGTTTAAAACATCTTCTAAATAGTTTAGTTTAGTTTTATTAAATCTTCTAAAAAAACTTTTATTTTAAAACATATCCAACTCTTTATCCATTATAGCTAAAGAGGTAAAATTTGTTATATACTTGATTTCTTTCTTATATTTGTTATATATTATGTCATATTTGTTATATTTGATATCCTTGATTTTTTTATTATATTTGTTATATATTATATTTGATATCCTTGATTTATTTATTACAGGTTAGATGGCTACTAACAATGATCACCCACATGATGATGATCACCCACATGATGATGATCACCTACATGATGATGATCCCGATATTCAGGTTGGAAGTAACAGATCTATGGAAGCAGAGATTAGAAGAGGAATAACCATTATGAAGAGAGTGATCCGTGCTAGAGATCAAGGCATCACTTATAATGTGCATTGGAGCGCCCAGAATACACTTATTGAGCCTAACGGTCATACTTTGACAAGTTTCATTGGTGCACTTGTAAGGAATGCGGTTCCTATTACTTGTGATGATTGGAGATCCAAACAGTTGAAGGAAACCAAAGAAAAAATTTGGAATGAGATAAAGGTACCATAATTATGTCTTTAATTATGCCAACTAATTATGTCCTTCAAATTATTTGTACTAACCAATGTGTATGGTTTTTTTATAGGTGCTTCAACGTCGAGGAAGAAAGAAAAGCTTTTTTGATGAGATTGGAAGGGAAGCTCCTAAGAGGGTTTAGGACATATTTAAACCGCACCTATCTTAGGGATGCTGACGATAACTTTGTTGATGGAGAGTATCCATCTAAATATGCAAGTTTGATTTCACCACAAGAATGGGTAACGTTTAAATCCAAACGACAAACCCCAGAATTTACGCGATTAAGTGCAATTAATCGGGAAAGAGCATCAGCTCCCAAGTATAAATACAGGAAAGGATGTGTTGGATATGGACGTTTGGAGCAATCTTTGGTAAGTATCAATATATTGCAATGCTATAATAATTGTTCATCATGAGTTATAGTTGATCATATTATTTGGCTTTATATGTAGTTACAACAGGCGAATAGCTCTGAAACATCTCTTCCTGCACATGTCTTGTGGAAGGAAGCCCGTGTGGGCAAGTCTGGAGTTGTTGCAGTAGAGGTTCTACAAGTATTTGAGAAATGTGTAAGTATAACAATATTTCTTTAATTAAATCAAAACTTTATTAACAAATATTTGACAAATATTCGATATTCATCTGATTTTCAGGAGGCGTTATCTCAGTCTGTATCTCCAGACGATACCAAGAGCATACTTAGTCGGGCATTAGATGTCCCTGAGTATTCTGGTCGGGTGAGGGGTAAGGCATTTGGGATCACCCCGACCTCCTTGAATATTAAAAAGGGAAAGGTTGCTAGTAATGCAGAACTTCAAGCTAAATTGGAAGCACTAGAAGCTGAGGTTCGGGAATTACGAAAGGAAAAAGAAAGGGATAACACTTCATGTGTTAGAGATGGATCGGAGAAAGATAGTATCAACTGCAGCTTTCATCCGATTATTCCAGAGGTATTTATATATATATTTATGAAATTAAATTAGTAGCTTAAATTATTTAAATGACATATATACACATTAACAATGACATATTTATTTTTGGTTTTAGGGCGTTTCCCAATGTCAGCTCTTCTTATCTTCACCAACTTATCGGAATGTTGCAAAGGGAAAAGTGTATAACAATGGGGTACAATTACTTCACAATAAATCCCTCCCTACTGGAAGTTTGAAAGTATCAGTTGATATTGCTATAGAGGAGGAAGCACCATTACCCTATCCTGACGATGATTCGGATGTAACATTGGTGCGAGATGCTATAGGGTCGTATGTTGCATGGCCGTCAAACCTCATACTCGTAGGATATGAGGTATGCTTAAAACCGTTATAAACCTTTGTTAACCTTAATGTGTAGATTCAAAGATTTTACGAGCATTTTATTTTCATTTTTTACATGGTAATGTTATTTAGACTCCAACAAAATCCAAAACAAAGGATAAGCGGATTCCGGAGCATACCGAGTCCGTTGTTTCAAAAAAACAGGTACATCACAATTATATGATATTTATACATAGAAAATGTTAAATTGGATATCTTATACTTCATCTAACAAATTATATGATATATAGCTGCCTGGTAAACAGATTAGCAACATTTCAATGCAAAAAAATGTTGGTGCTAAGAAGAGCAGGGGTAGAAAACAACCTATCTCCAAGTTTAGGTCATGCCTCCAGACGTATCTACAAGTGACAGATATTATCACCGGAGGTGTTCGTCTTATACATATGGAGAAAGGTATATATGGCTTTGAACATGACCAAATTATTAGTAATGAAGACTTCGAGCAAGTTTTTAATCATGAAGAATTGGGCGGCACTGTTGTCAATACATACGTGAGGTATATATCCGATCTACTTTGGTATATTAATTGAACAACTTATTTACTTTATGTTTCAAATGAATAGTCTAATGTTAATGATGTTTTTATTTAAGGTTTCTGTATGACAGAGTTATGCGCCCACACGGATTGCAGCAAAGATTTGCATTCCTATGCCCGACGTCTGTCAACTTAACCTTAATAATCAATAAACCAGATGAGGTCCTGGCGTATATACGCGACATCTTTATGGACAACCAAGAAACGGAAAAGTTGTTCTTTTTACCGTTTAATACTGGGTTAGATTTTCATTCTAAATTCATCTATTATAGTTTTTTTGTATTTTGACGTCGGGTAGAAAGTTTCCATCTAACACTTGTTTAATCTTACAGTGGACATTGGTTGTTGGTCACAATTAATCCTAGCAGAGCAATGGTGTATTATCTGGATTCGTTAGGAAATGATTGGACAACATACCCGAATTTGAAGAAGTGTATTGACACGTAAGTGAGATTGTTCTAAATATGAATGTGTATATTTATTTGTTTGTTTATTTATTTATGTGAATTTTTCTAAATATTCACTTATATTTTATTAGCGCTATACAAGCTTTCCTAGCACTACGAGCTAGCCATCTACCACAGCGGAGAGTCAACCCCATTATTACATGGAATACAGTGAAGGTATATTAATTATCACATGTGTTATTATATTAGTGATGCTACTTGATAAAACTTAGGATTTATCCATATTTTCTTTTCATTTGTAGTGTCCTCGGCAACGCAATCAAATAGATTGTGGCTATTTCATGTTAAGGTTTATGAGAGACACTCTTTTGTTGGATCGAATAGAGATTCCATCCGATGTATGTATTTCTAACTTATGAGTTATTTTAATATTAACACATATCTCTCATGTCTAATGAAATAGTTAAAACTAAATCAAACTATGTTATATTATTATGTAGTACTTTGAAGAATGCAAGTGTGCTCATTACTCAATTTCTCAATTGGATGAAATTAAAGAGGATTGGTGTCAATTCATTATGGAGCTCGGAATTTTACAAGGTATAATATTGTACTCTTACTTTAATTGATGAGAATTTAAATATGTGTAACTTTATTTATGTATTCTTTTAATTGAATTACAATCTTTGTGTTTTCAGGACCTATAATGTAGATTTGAAGCATACCTTTGGTTGGATGCAAAAGTACTAGTATAAGTGATATGTGCATTTGTACTAGTATATAATTTTGGTTTGTAATTTTAAATATATATATTGGTTTGAATTGCCAATTGTTTTGGATATATAATTTTGGTGTAAATTGATACATTTAAATAGGATAAATTGGATTGATTTGAATCTCCAAATTGTGGTATTTTTCTGAACAAGTCAAAAACAGGTTGAAAAAACAGGTCAAATTCTGGTTGAAAAAACCTGGTAAAAATTGAGGTTTTAAAAAATTTATATAAAATTTTTCGTATACCTTAGACAGCGCTTTTACCAAAAGCGCTGTCTAAGGTATACCTTAGACAGCGCTTTGGGTGAAAGCGCTGTCTAAGGTATACCAAAAAAAGTCAAACAAGGTAGGGCTTAGACAGCACTTTCACCAAAAGCGTTGTCTAAGGTATACGAAAAATTTGGTATAAAGGTACCATAGACAGCGCTTTTCATTAAATATACCCACCTTTAGACAGCGCTTTTGGTATTAACCAAAGCGCTGTCTAAACCTATAGCAGCGCAGGTTTATACAGCGCTTAAAAACGCTGTCTAAGGGCAAAAAAAGCGTTGTCTAAGGTCTTATCTGTTGTAGTGAATGTGTCCAAAGTGATGACAAGGCTTGGAATTATCTGATTTTGCCAAATCGAACAAAAGTACAAAATTCTGCCTAGCCTTGGCAGTTTTCAGCAAGGCATATTGCCATTGTCATATCTCATGACTCAAGTTGAGTTTGGTGATGTTATTGGCCATTTTGGAAAGCCCTCATATGATATAACAACTGTTTGATCATAATTGGTTTTGATACTTTTTGGATCCAAGTGAAAAATGCCCCTACATTTGGAAAAAAGTAAGACAAATTCTGACTTAGTGAAAATTTCACTAAGTGTTAGAAAAAGTGACATTTCATGTTTTCAGCCATTTTGATCATTCCATAACTCAAAATCCATGACGAATTGGAATGAGGTGTAGTTGAAGCTTTTGTAGAGGGCTATGAGGACTACAAATCCAGCTTTGGATGGGAAAAAATGGCCTCGTGGTTTAGGAGTTATGATCCTCCAAAGTTGGTACCCTAGCCACTTTGTTCCATAACTTAGAAAATTTTCTAAGTTTTTATGGTTACCCCTTTTACAAGTTATCCCACTTTTCTTGATTTTTCTTGATGAATGATGATTCAAATCACACATTAACATCATTTTAGGGTTAAAAAACCATAATTGTGAAAAATCTCAAAAAGTCAAAGTTTGACTTTTGTGCACAGTTGACTTTATGTCAGATGAACTCCAAACTGTGCGATCCTCTATGAAATCAAGTCCTTGACCTAAATCAAACTTGATGGATTTATTTCATAGGTGTTATAGGGTGTATTGAATCATGTCTTAGGGTTTGGAAGCATGTCCTGGTCAAAAGTCAAAGGCACAGTTGACTTTTCTCGCGAAACCCTAATTTTGGTTCTGATGAATTTTAAACTTGTGGATCAAGCTTCTTGGATTAATCCATTGTTGCAAATGGATCAATGTAGTGTATTGGAGACCCTCAAATCCTCTCTTGAGGTCTTGGCTCATGTTTTGTCCCAAAAGTCAACTTAGGGGTGAATTAGGTCAAATAACCCTAATTCCTGGTTTTTGATGAATGCATCCCATGAGGTCAAAATTGACTAGATGATTGGGTCCATGAGGTTCCATGGAGCATATTAGGATATGCTTTGAAGCATTGGCTCATGCCCAGAGGAAAAATTCCATCTGGAGGCCCTGGTCGACCAAACCCTCATTTGGTGACACTGGCGATCTTGAGGCTTAATCCACTTAGAAGGGAGCAGCCTTGTGCTTAATCCTTGAAGTGGGAGTCCCTTTGATCCATTGTAGAGGTTTGAGAGGTTAGACAAGTTGAAGATCATGTCATTTCTTGATTGATCCATTGTCTAAGGCTCAAAGAGGGTTTGGAACCCTAATTTTTGTTTGTAGTGAGTGCTCACCCATCTTTGGGGAGACTAATGAGGCATGATGGCACATCCATATTGTGATGATGATTTGCCCAATGATGGGAAATCTTAGTGGTCAAAATTTGGTGTATGACAGCGGTTTTGTTAATTCACCATGGAATTATACTGATAATATCATTTGTGTAGTACATTGAACATCAACAATAAATATATACGGGATTCTATACACTACATGACCGCTTTCGTAAATCTGGCAGAACACTTTATTTCCTTTCCACAATTAAAACTCACCCCCCCCCACATTTTAGTATTTTCTACGCATTGCACAATTTTGTATTGTTAAATAGCAGTCCTTGTGGATTCGGTCTTTTTTATTACTGTGATATTATCAGCACACTTACCGAGAAGTCATCAATTTATAATTTGTTGCTGCCTTTTCTTCACATGAGATTTAATATGGAGGATCTTTGAAGGTTCTTCCATAAGTTGATCCTTCACAGGATCTTTTGGATTTTATGTCCTCAAGGATTCTTCTTGATGATGTTCTTTCATCTCCATTTCCATAAATTTTTTCTTGTTGAAGCTTCTTTAAATATTCTACCAGATGGAGATTCTTCAACATCGACTTGGATAAATGAAGTTCTCTCGCAAGTTCTTCTCCATGAGATTTCTCAATCATTTCTTTTGGGTGTAGCTTCATCATTATCATTTAGAGATTCTTTAAAAAATCATTCATCTATTGAGATTATTTGTTTGAAAGGAAACAATTGGGATTGATTATACTCTTCCTCACTAGATTCTCTTGATGAGGATTCTTCTAATGAACTTCTTCTAATGAACTTGAGTTTAATTCCCGATATTTCAAAACTTGAATCAATTAAATGAGTTTTTTTTATTATCTATTCCTTTCTAGATTCTTCCTGAAACATAGCAAACAAACTGCAATCTTTTGAATTGAGTATCATGTCCAATGCCAAGGATAGTAACCATAGTCCACCATTAAGAGAACAAGTTTTTTAGAGGTTTAAGCCTTTATTAATGTTTTTGGTCCAAATGGACAAAAGAAAAAGAGCATAAACATAAACAAATGGTCCAAGTGGACAAAGGAAAAATAGCGGAAGCATAAGCAATAAATGATATGATATGATAACATAAAGCATAAAAAAATAAAGAGATAGGGAGCAAGAAGTAAATATAAACAAAATTAGTACAATAATATTATTAGTGAGTTAGTGATTAGTTTTTAGAGCAAATGATCAACGATGGTTAAATGATGAACTTAGGCCAAAGTTAATGAAGACTCATTAGAGGATTGGTAAAATCAAAGCCTCCTTACAATAAGTTTCATAAGTAATGGACCCAAGACAAATAATCAACCATCCTTGGACTTTCAAACATAGGTTTGGGCCATAAATGATCATTTTCCGATGTGGGACGTATGTAGCGCTATGTTAAGCAATCGTAACACAATCTATGAGGAAGATCATACTACGGGAGGCCGGTCAATAACAATGTTAGTGCCAATGCATGCTAGAGAAGTGATATGTAGATCACTCTCCGAAAGCAATACCGCACGAAAAGAAAAGGTGTAACGATCTCATCTTCATCAAGAACTTAAAATAAGTTCAATAATATCGAAGATTTTCATCGATCCAAAGAAAATGAGAAATAGATGAAGAAATGCCTAATTGAACCACACAAAGATGTAATTCAAGGAAAAGAACTAAAGGAAAGGGAAGGAAAAGGAAAAGGAACCAAAACAGTCCCAAAAACAAGCCCAAATCATATTCTGGACATTGTGTAGTCGATTACCCTAATGCTGGTAATCGGTTACCACTGAGAAAAAGGCAGATCCAGGCATGAAAATAGGGTGAAATCGATTACCACCCGGAAGGTAATCGATTACACCTGCTAAAACAACAGAAAACCAGTTTGAAAAATGCAAAATCCTTGATCAATCATTTCTTCAAAAACCTCATGATCAAGGATGCAATTGTGAACGAAAATTCAAGTAAAACAACAACAAATAACACCAATGGATCACAATTTTAAAGATCCAAAGATCAAGCAACGAGAATCAATAATAGATCACATTGTGAAGGATGTATCAAGAACAACAATGGTGGATCAAGAGTTTACAACTTCAAATATGAAAATTCTTCAAATCAACTTCAAGAACCACACTCCAAAGCCTTGATCTACAGAAATTAATGATGAAAAAGTAAATGGATGAAGATTTAGCTCAAAGATTAGTAAGTTCTAATGATGAACTTACTAACTTTCAATAGAAGAAAGAGCATTGGTGAATTTAGTAGTTGGAGAAAATTGAGAGAGTCAAGAAGAATTTTGACAAGGTGAATTTGGCTATCAAAAGCTTGAAGAATGAATGAAATGAGGCCTCTATTTATAGAATCTAGGCTTGGGAATTTTGGTGGATTGGAGTTTGATTTTGAACCAAAATTAGGCTTGGAATTTGAATTTGGAGGAAAAATCAAGATCAAGTGGTGATTAATGAGGGTGTATGATGGGAATTAATTGTGATGAGGTAGGGGAATTATTTGGAAGTGATCTAGAATATTCTCAAATGATGAAATTGGTGCCAAATGCTGCAGAATTTGATGATTTTTTTTTCAAATTTTCCACATGGTAATCGATTACCCATATAGTGGTAATCAGTTACTTCGATGAAAAATGGGAAAATTGCCTGTTGATTGCACTGCTGTGGCTCTGGCTCGATTCTTTTTGCTTGTCAAAAAAGGCATGGAAATAAACACATGAACATCAGAGTCTCTTGAATAATAATCAATTAAATCTTGGAAACTCTTGATCAGATGATTTTGAATTGTTCGCAGATCAACTTTGACTTTGTTCAGATGAATTTCATTCAAGCTGAGGGACTGGTATTTGATATCCTTAATCCCAATCCTTCCTGAAAAAGTTAGTAAAGGGGAAACAAACATATTTTTGGATTTTGATTAAAAGTTAGTAAACATAAGCAAATAAAGGAAAATAAGAAACACACAGATGCTCGGTGATCCCTGCAAGGCATAAACCCAAAGAAGAGAGAGATAAAGGACCCAAAGCATGATCTTGTTTGTGATGCAAAGATGCAAATAAGATGTGAAATCTTAGGGGTAAAAATTAGGGTACAATAGTTTTCGAAGACAAGAAGGAATTATGTCAGGAAAGTCCTGGTAAGGACTTCGACCCAGAGCCACCTGATAAGGCTCGGGATAAAGTGCAAGGCCAGAGGCTCGATGCCATCTACGATGACGATCCTTTGGGGTTCGAGAAGGATCCGCTAGCAACCAACATTAAAATGCTAGCGTAAGATCCACTTAAGGAAATCGACTTGGGAGATGGGGCGACAAAAAGGCCAACGTATATCAATGCTAATATCAACCCTCAACTCAGAGTCGAACTGATCCAATTGCTGACAGAGTTCAGAGACTGCTTCGCATGGGATTATGATGAGATGCCTGGTTTAGACGGAGAGCTGGTTGAATTAAAGTTGCTAATCAAGTCTGGGAAGAAGCCCATCAAGCATAATCCAAGGCGGTTTGCACCTGAAATTCTTTCGAAGATTAAAGAGGAGGTCGAAAGACTTCTGTGATGCAAATTCATCCGTACAACCAGGTATGTCGAATGACATTCAAATATCGTGCCAGTTATTAAGAAAAATGGTACTTTTAGGGTTTACATATACTTTCGAGATTTAAATAATGCAACCCCAAAGGATGAATATTCGATGCCATTGGGGAAAATGTTAGTCGATTCTGCCGTAGGACACGAATACCTGAGTATGCTTGATGGATATTCAGGGTATAATCAGATATTCATTGCTGAAGAGGATGTCCCAAAAACAACATTTTGATGTCCTGGAGCATTAGGCACTTATGAGTGGGTGGTAATGCCTTTCAGCTTGAAAAATGCTGGGGCAACTTACCAAAGGGCAATGAATTCGATTTTCCATGATTTTATTGAGACTTTTATGCATATCTATATTGATGATATTGTTGTAAAGTCAATTTCATGGAAAAATCACATAAACCATCTTCGACACTCCTTTGAAATGATGAGGAGACTTGGTTTGAAAATGAATCCTCTCAAGTGTGCTTTTTGTGTACAAGCGGGGGATTTCTTAGGCGTTTTGGTCCACAAAAAGGGAATCGAAATAAACCAGAATAAGATCAAGGCCATAATGGAAGTGAAAGCGCCATCTGTAACACCCCCAATCTATACCCCCAAGCTATTAAAGCGATAAATAAAAATTCAAAATTTCACCAGAGTATATTTAAATTATCATGGCATAGACAGGGAGAATCACATTATATTGAAACAAAACATACAACACCTGCTCATAAAGATATGCAACAGTGGGGTAGCAATCAACAAAGGAACTCAGTTCCATACACCCACATTTCAGATTTTAGAATAAAAGCGGAAAATCTAAAACTGAATCTCATATATATATTACTTGAAAAGTTTGTCATACATCAAGTTATACATGCACAAGCCAAAAGATATATATACAGAATACACAATAATCACAAACGGCCTCCCTAACTACCTGGTGTCACATATCAGAGCCGACTGACAAAAGAATGAAGACCTTAGCTTCACAAAAAGACCTCCAGCAACTCTAATCTGCAATGCCTCGTAGAGCATTATAAAACAGCAGAAGGGTGAGAAAAACAATCATAATACAGTTGCATACAATTATATATTAACACAGAAATGCACAAATAGAATATTCTCACCACAAATGTACCACAATCCAATATAACACACACAGTGCAAATACCAGGTATTCATCACCAATGCACATCAATCATACACAATGCACTCATCATCAACACAATTATACATGTTTCATCTCATCAATCCCATTCCCAATTATCACACGCCAACACCTAGAGCACATATAGATTATATTCACATATTCACATATTCACGCATAATGCATATGTTTATACACAAAACATATCATTCATAATTCAATGCATTTAACATGAAGGCACATCAATTCACAAATGCTATCACAAGCTCAATCACGTAATTATTCCATTCCCAATTGCATATTAATCATGCACAATACATTTATCACAAATGCATATCACAATGTCTCACACCTAATCAACCAAATCATGATTTTTCACATATAAACAATGCAATCATAACCCATGCAGATGCAAAGAGACCGACACAACGACTCTATGCAAATGCACATGCGGTACCGACTTTCTCAAATCTCATCACCAGTTCACTCAGGAACTATTGGAACCATCGCTCGTTATTGAGGGTCGCTCAAATAACACCCCGTCGGACCTACGATGTTCACCCGTCGCTTTAGGTCCCCACATGGGCACACGACGTTTATGGATTGCTTTAGGTCCCCACATGGGCACACAACCCGATCACTTTAGGTCCCCACCTGGGCACACGATCCGATCGCTTTAGGTCCCCACATGGGCACACGATCATCTATAACCATCGCTTTAGGTCCCCACCTGGGCACACGATGTTATAGCAGATTCCCTCTGGAATCGAACCGTCACTCAGGACGTCACAAGAATGCATATCATGATGCTCAACATACAAGAACTCATGACAACTAATGCATCTTCACACATATATGCAACCATAAACATGCATATATAACCAAATACAACACATTACATTTATTTGCCTTTCAGCCACAATTCATCACCACAACATGTCATCACATGCATTCACCTCATATAACATCACACAAGCTACACGTTACATATCAAAAGCATATAAAATGATAACACATCAATCACACACATTATACGCGATAAAAACCCGACAACCCGACTATTTTTCCAAAAACACGAATTAATTAAATCATCTTTTACTCCCCAAACCATTTTTAATAGAAAGAACTTTTCATTAGCTTTCCAACGCTTCAAACGGGGGTCAAAACGGACTTACGGTTCAAAAGTTATGAAGAAAACAAAATCGGACATTTTGGAAAATTCTGTGATGCACGGGTCAGCGCACGACAATCATGCGTCGACGCACAGTTGCAGGGGTTAGCGCACGAATGCGCAGATTTTGCTAAAAATTCAGTTTTCGATCGTTAAATGCCTTCCGGACCTCCGATTTCGATTCCGTAAAAAGCTGCGATCTCAGAATTCAATATACTGCATTATTTTCACCATTAAAAAGCCATCCAACACATTTTCCATTTTTGAAATACTTTGAAACATAGTTTTATCAATTTACTCAACTCCAAACTCGCTCAAAACCACTCGAAAAACACAAAAACCACCATCCCCGATTAATTCCTATCCTTACCCGATTAAATATCAACCTATACCAATGTTACCAGACATATCCAAACACTTTTACTCGATCACAACATCAATTGCACAAAAACATCAATATATATCAAAAACTCAAAAGTTACAAATTCAATTCGATTCAATCAAATGATCACATTAAATCACGACCCAACATCACACGACTCTACTACGCAATTTATTCCGACTTTCGTCCGAAAAAACATCGATTTCTACTCGTTTATCTCATTTCGACCTATATTTGGACAACCAACAACATTTCCACACAAACATACATAATCATACACAAATATAGTATAATCGAGTTTCGCACCCTTACCCGATAAATTCGCGTTTGAAAAGTCGGTTGAATCTGTTCCTAAATCCCCAAGTTTTTCCTCTTTTTCTTCTTCTCTTTCTCTTCTCTGTATTTTTCTGTTTTCTTTCTACTTTCCTATCTCTTCTTTCTACTTTTCTATTTTAAACAAAAAATCAAAATATCTAACCACACAAAAGACCAAAATACCCCTACACTCAAATTTCTCGCAAACGTTCCCAAAACGCGATAAAACATAATCACGATGAAAAATAACATATTTCCAAATAAAAGTCAAAAATAAAATAATATAATAATAAAATAATCAAAACGACTCGATTAAATAAAAACTGACAAAACTGGGGCGTTACACCATCAACAAAGAAGGAGTTGCGGTCATTGCTGGGAAAGATTAATTTCTTGAGAAGTTTAATCTCAAACCTTAGCGGTAAAACTCAAGCCTTCTGACCTTTGCTTCGACTCAACAAGGAAGGATTTGAAAGGGGACAAGCTCAACAAGAGGCTTTCGACAAAATCAAGGAGTATTTGAGTCACCCTCCAATACGGATTCCGCCTTGTAGAAATAGGAGTATGAGGTTATATATATATATATATGTGTGTGTGTGTGTGCCGGATAAGACTTTAGGGAGCATGTTAGCTCAAGAAGATGAAAATGGTGTCGAAAGAGTCATTTACTATCTTAGTAGAGTTTTGAACAATGCAGAAACTAGGTATAGCACAATCGAAAAACTATGCCTGTGTTTGTAGTTCTCATTTATAAAACTTAAGCATTATATAAAACCTGTTGATGTTTTTGTTTCCACACATTTTGATGTTATAAAGCATATGTTGTCAAAACCAATTTTGCATAGTCGAATTGGTAAATGGGCATTAGCCTTAACTTAATATTCTCTAACTTATATGCCCTTAAAAGTTGTTAAAGGACAAGTAGTGGTGGACTTTATAGTCGACCACTCGATAAATGAAGAATCATTAAATGACCTTGAACTAGAACCTTGGAAGTTGTACTTCGATGGTTCGAGTCATAAAGACGGAACATGTGTAGGAGTCTTGATTAGTTCTCCTAACAAAATTCCAACAAAATTAAAGTAAAATTGGAAGGTCTCTGTTCAAATAACGAGGCTGAATACGAAGCTCTTATAGCCGAACTTGAGATATTGTTGGAATTGGGGGAAAATCGAGTCGAAATAATGGGTGACTCAGAGTTGGTCATAAAATAAATCACGAAGGAGTACAAATGTGTGAAAGAAAATCTTATCTTGTACTTCGTGATAGCCAAATCGACTCTTAAAAAGATTTGACCTGGTCAGTATTCGACACATTCCTCGTTTGGAAAACCAAGTAGCTAATGATTTGGCTCAGATTGCTTCTGGGTATAAAATTTCGAAGGAAAAGTTGCAAGATGCGATCGAAGTCAGAAGAAGGGTTGTGTCGACCAGATTATCTCCATCAGATTCGGAAACAACAAGGCTAGGATATGCTGATAAAGAGAACTTCGAGATATTAGCAATTGACAGCCTGACGGGCGAAGATTGGAGAAAACCTATAGTGGAATATTTGCAAAATCCAACGGCATCTACTGAACGAAAAATTAGGTATCGAGCCTTAAGTTATGTTCTTTTGTGAAACGAATTGTTTAAAAAGACTCCCGAGGAAGTTTTGCTTAAATGTCTTAGCGAGTCTGAGGCATATTTAGCCCTTTCGAATGTCCATAATGGGGCATGTGGGGCACATCTGGTGGACCATAAAATGAAGTGGTTGTTATTTCGACAAGGAATGTATTGGCCCACCATGTTGAAAGATTGTATTAAGTTTGTCAAAGGGTGTCAAGAATGTCAAGTGCATGTAGGCATACAACACGTTCCTGCAAGCGAATTGAATTCTATAGTCAAACCATGGCCTTTTAGAGGTTGGGCTTTAGATCTTGTTGGAGAAATTCGACTAGCGTCATCCAAAAATCAAATATACATCTTGGTTGGTATTGATTATTTTACAAAATGGATCGAAGTTGTACTACTGACAAACATTGACCAAGAGGATGTGATCGAATTCATCAAGAAATACATCATCTACAGGTTCAGAATTCCAGAAACTATTACAACAGACCAAGGATCGGTATTTACTGGTCAAAAGATGCAAGAGTTTGCTAAAGAAATAGGTTTTAAACTGTTAACATCCACACCTTACTACGCTCAAGCTAATGGCCAAGTTGAGGCAGCAAATAAGATTATCATTGCTTTGATTAAGAAGCATGTTGGGAAAAAGCCTCGAAACTGGCCTAAGACTTTGGACAAAGTCCTCTGTGCATGTCGAACATCCCTAAGGAGGCTATTAATACAACTCCATTTCGATTGACGTTTGTCCATGATGCAGTTTTACTAGTAGGAATTTATTTGCAATCTACAAGAATTCAAAGACATCATGAAATTCCATCAGATATATATTGGAATATGATGTTAGACGAATTAGTGGATTTGGACGAAGAAAGACTAAAAGCCTTGGAATTGCTAAAAAGACAGAAAAGGAGAATAGAGATGTCTTATAACAAAAAAGTTAAAGTTAAGGCGTTTGTTCCTGAAGATTTGGTTTGGAAAGTGATCATTCCTATGGATCGAAAAGATAGGGCTTTAGGGAAATGGTCCCCTAAGTGGGAAGGTCCTTTTCGAGTTATTCAAGTATTCTCTAACGGTGCATATGAGATTGAAGAATTAAGTGAGGATAAAAGGGTCTTGAGAGTGAATGGAAAATATTTGAAAAAATATAAACTTGCACTCTAAGAAATAAAAATAGCAAAAGAATAATCACATGCAAAATGGTCGAAGCCAACATGGTAAATAAAGTATTGCCAAAATGGCTTAAGTCATTACAAGTTATGCCATAAAGGGCTAATTACAATCGAAAAGGAAATAAAATTCAAATTTAGTTTAGAATATGAAAGAGCTCTTCATCCTCTCATATTTGGATTTTTGAAGCATCAAGCGACGTTCACAGAGAGCTTTGTTAGTCGAGAGGGTCTCGATTTCCTTTCCAAGCTGCTGGGCTCTCTTGACATGATACATTCCAACTTTGAGTTCTTTGGCTTCCTTTTCTTGGTTGGACTGGAGAAACTCATTTTTACGCTGCTTAGCCTGAGAAATTTTTCTTTGCAAAATCTTGATTTGCTTTTCCCAATCTTTGACATTTTTGTCACAACTTCCGATTTCCTTTTTATTCTGTTTAGAGATTTTTTTCCAAGTTTGAAACTTTAGTAGTAGATTCAGAAAACGCGTCCCATTCGGCCAGCTGGGTCTCTGACTTTTTGATAATTGTGTTGGAGAAATCTCGAAGACGGTTTATATCAGCAACAACAAGGTCGATCAATGTGCCCAGTTCCATGATAACATCAGCAACTTCAGGAGAAACCTCCAAGACATTGACTTGCTTCAAGAGTTTTTTAAGCCCAAAATGGGCAGATGCATCATTTTCCAAGAGTTGGAATAGGTCCAATGTTGAAAATTTGCTCTTTGATTTGAGGAAGCAAGTCCTCCTCAGGTTTTCCAATGGATTGGTTTCCTGAGGCAGTCAAAGTGTTGGTGCTTTTATCACCAAAGCTGTATCTGGAGCTAATCATGGCTTTCAAGTACTGCAGCGACCTTTGTACCTTCAGCGACTCTAGTTATGCGTGTGAAAGATTGGTAGAGTTTGTTCCAGTCAAAGAAGGATTGGTTTTCGATGGATCTCCTTGTTTCTCTTCTTCTTGTTTGTCCTCCACTATAATTTCATCTTCGATTAATATAACTTCGTCAACAATGTTTGCCATAACCTCGTCAGCGATGTTGGCCACAACTTCGTCAGCGACATCAGCCATAACTTCTTCCATAGCTGGGCTTGTTTGTTGTTCAGGTTCGTTGGTGTGCAAAAGCTTAGTGGTGGCAACAGGCATTTTCTCTTGAACATCAGCAAGTTGGCTCACTTCGTCAGTGGACCCTTTTGTGGAATCCTTGGGGGAAGTTATGGAAGGGCTCGTTGGATGGTATGTAGCTTTGCTGCTTGTAGTCGGAATGATTTGTTGTACCATTGGACACCCTTGATCATCTTTAGTAGTTAAAGAAAAGAAACTAAAATGGGTTAGAAGTATATTAATCGAAGAAAACTATAAAAGTTCAAAACGAAGAAGAAATCTGTGCACCTCAGGATTCTCAGTCCCAGGGCTAGAGTGTCATACCCCAAATTTTGACCACTAATATTTCCCATCATTGTGCAAATTGTTACCACAATATGGATGAACCATCATGCCTCATCAATTTCCTCAAGGATTGTTGAGCATTCACTAAAATCAAGAATTAAGGTTTCAAGCCCTCTCAGAACACTTAGACAAAAGATCAATCAAGAAATGACATGATCTTCAACTTGTCTAACCTCTTAAAACATCCACAAAGGATCAAGAGGAATCCCACATCAAAAATCAACCACAAAGTTGTGACATTCCAAGTGGTTTGAGCCTCGAAACACTCGATGTCGCCAAATTAGGGTTTTGGACGACTGGGACCTCCAAAGTGAGATTTTCACAAGAGGATAATCCAAGACTTCAACATGTGGCTCAATATGCTCAAAATAAATCTAAGGATCCATTTGCAAAGTTAAAATTACCCTCAGAGGATGCATTCCTCAAAAATCAGAAATTAGGGTTTTACGCGCCAAACCGCTCCGGAGCCAAAAGTCAAAACATGACTTTTTTGGCAAAAATGATCCTTATGATTCATATTTTCATAAAATGTGATTTATAATGTCATTTGAACAAGAATTGATCAAGAAATCATGATAACTTGTAAAAGGGGTAACCTTGAAAAATTGAAAATTTTTCTAAGTTATTAAGTTTGAATGGTTTTGGTACCAACTTCCAAGGACCATAACTTCTGATCCAAGCAACCATTTTGAGTGATCCAAAGCCTGATTTGTAGATATTCCTACACTCTACAAAAGCTTCAACTACCTCAAACTCCAATTCTTCACGGCTTTTAAGTTATGGAGTGATCAAAATGACAAAAATGAAGAAAATGACACTTTTCCAACACTTAGTGAAAATCTGCCTAAGTTACCAGCCGTAGACACCAATGTTCACGAGGATTTTTCAATGGGATCCAAATAGTTTCAAGACAAACTATGATCACACATGTATTGTATCATATGAGGGCTTTCTAAAAAGCACAAGAGCCTCCCATAACTCAACCTGAGCAAGGAGATATGATCCCCTCAAAATCACCATTTCCAACTGTCTTGTACAAGGCAGAATTTGGCATTTTGCTCGATTTGGAAAAATCAGACAAATTCAAGCCTTGTCATCTGTTTGGACACATCAAAGGATAAAATCAAAGGGGAATGATCTGATCCCCGAGCCTCCCAAGTCCAAGAATCTACATATAGCCATAACAAACCTAAAAAGGCTAAAAAGTGCAAAAGACTCCAATTTTGTTTCCAAGCATTCAATGGAAGCATCAAGGTGGCATGGACTGAGACAAACTTAACTGAATTGAGTCAAGATTCAGCTCTGAACCAAAGGACCATAGGCTTGTGCCCTGACCTCAAGTCATTGGTCATGAAAGACTAGAACTCCTTTATGCTACAAGTGGCCACATCCCTGCTGCAGTTGCCACACACTATTGCAGCCAAAACAAACTTGCTCTACTATAAATAGAGCTCATTTGTGCTCAGTTCAAGTACCCCAAAGCACTACAACTGATGCTTTCCTAAAAATCCCTCTCTTTAGGCCAAAATGCCTTCTTTTGCAAGTCATCTCTGAGTTTTTGAGTTAGAGAGCAATTCCACCACATCTCATGATCCAAGCACATCTAATGTATCATATCTAAGTTGTTCAAACACTCACCCTTGATCTGAAACACTAAGATCAGAAATTCAACCTCCAAAACCTCAAAACTTGACTGTTTTGCATTTTGCAAGCCATGTCTTGATCCAGTCACTTCCAAAACCAAAACAAACCTCAAACACACTCCAAATATCATCCTCAAGCTATCACAATTGGTTTCCCTCATCTGGAACACCATTTGAGAGAGTTACTATATTGGTCACTTTTGCCCCTTTTGCAAGAAAGAGCCGATTCTTGTTCCTGAGGACTCTAGCTGGTTTTGATCATCCTAAAAGCTTCTAAGGGATCAATCAAGAGTGTTCAAAGCATTGAATCACTTCTGGCACAAGGAAATTAACAGATAGCACAAGGAGCTTCAAGAGGTAAGTGTATCACAACTTGAACTCTCTAAATCATGCATTGCTTTGAGGTCCATTTATCATGCTATTATCACCTGTACAATGAGATAGCATAGAACATGCAAATTTAGGCCTATTTTGAAATCACTATCGGATTTTAAAATGGAAACATTTTTTGAAAATTCCAAGGGAAGCATTGGATTCCTCATGAAATTCTAGGCAGGATACACCTAAATTTTGTCCCAATCTAGGGAGAAATGAGGAAGTTAGAGCCTTCATGCAAGAGGCCTAAAATCAGGCCTTGCCTTGGGCAAGGGTCAGGCCATGGTGCCTTGGCTAGGCCTAAAACAAGGCATCCCATATATGTTGATGGGGTGGTTTTGATACACGGATGTATTACCACCCCAGTGGTAGCGCGCATGTGTGTTTGAATGGAAGGTCTTGGGTTCAACACCCACCCAGACCATTTTACCATTTTTCACTATTTTTGCTAATTTTTTTTCAAATTTTTATGGTTTTTATTAATTAATTCCAAAATTAATTTCTCTCTCAATTTTAATTATTTTTTATTGGTTCTTTTTCTGAAAATTCCCAAAAATGTTAAAATATTTTATTCTACAAAAATTTCACAAAAATATTATTTATTTCATATATTTGGTATTTTTGTAAAGAATTATGTTTTTATTTGTTCTTAAACATTAAAAATTATTTATTTCTCTTGATTTTGCAAATTCAAATGATTTTCAAATCATTCTATGAATAAAACATTCTTTTTCAAACATTAATCCAAGATCACAACTTGTTTTTCACACATGTTTGATAATTTTGTTTATTTTTATTGAATTTTTATTCAATTAAAATACATTTTAAAATCAAATTAGGGTTTTGATTACTTTTCACCCTCACAAATCTTTTTCAAAAAACTTTGGGCCTCTAATAGAGTGTAAGACCCAACCCCCTTTATACATAAATAATTTTGGGCCTCGGGCACTGTATAAGTCCCAGTACAGTTTTCAAAACGACGGTGCGATCACAGTCTTTCCTTGGGACTCTCCTTGAGTTGTAAGCCCCATCCCTTGTACAAAAACAAACTTTGGGCCTTTAATAGAGTGTGAGACCCATCCCTTGTAAATAAAAACCTTTTTGGGCCTCAGTCATGGTATAAGTCCCACTATGTTTTTAAAAATCTCGGCGCGATCGCCATTTCAAAACAAAATCAACTGGGCCTACCCTTGTGTTGTAAGTCCCATTTCTTTTCTTTTCAAACACTTTGGACGTCTACTTGAGTTGTAAGACCCATCTCTTTGTACAAAAAACCTTTTTGGGCCTCAGTCATTGTGTAAGTCCCGATGCAATTTTCAGATTAACGGTATGATTATTGTTTTTTCATCTGGGCCTCTGTTTGAGTATAAGCCCCAAAACTTTCTTTAATTTCTTGAACAACTAACCATACAACTGTTACACTGGAAGCTTGCTCGCCTGTAAGTTTTAAACAACTTTCTTTTATATAATTGCATATATATATATATATATATATATATTTGTTTGTGCTGGAAGCTTGCTCACCTGTAAGTCCTCCTACCCTCCTTTTACATACAATATATATTTCATCTGTATATATATACCTGTATATTATCTGCTTAGAGTTTTCCCCGACAATTAGGTCTAGGATTAGATAAATCCAGTGGTCGCTCTTTCAACACAGTCAAAACTAGTTTCCCATAGGAATTTCCAGATACAGTCTTGCCTTCTCTTGGGCTTATAGAATATGGAACAAAGAGAAAGGCATTATTCCCGGTGAAACTTTTCTCAGACTATCACTAATAGAAAATTGTCAAAGGAATTCATTTCCCCTAGAGAGGATTAATTCCCGGTGAAACCTCTCTTGAATTTCTTCAAACCCTAGAACTGTTCATTGAAGAAAAGATTATTCCCGATGAAACGTTTCTTGAAATTTTCTTAAAGTTTGGACCCACAGGCTTCCTAAAAGCATCCCTGCCTCCTCTTGGGCTTTGTACAAGGACCCTCTGGCTTCTTACAAGTTCTCATGCCTTCTTTTGGGCTTAGTACAAGGACCAAAGACCTCTTAAAGGTATAGGACAGAACTTAGTCATCCTTTGTCAAAGCAGTCTTTCCAGAGTCAAAACCTCAGATCAATTAAGGGTTAATTCTTATCCCTTAAAATACCAGCCTCCTCTTGGGTATCATACAAAGATAAACCTTCTCATACTAGTAGACTTAGACAATCTAATCTCCTCTTGGATCTCAAAGACATTCTCAAGTTCTCTACAAACACAGGAGAAACCATGGTCATTTAATCAATCTCCAGTAGAGTTAAAACCCCCCATAGGTTCTAAAACTCAAACTCTCTTCCAAATTTCCCCCAGCTAGGGTCAAATCACTATCAATAAACCTTTATCAGAACCTCAAGGCATCTGATATTTCAACTCTTCTGTAAACCCTCAGCAAGAGTTGATTCCCCAACTAAGACCTGTCTCTGGATCTCAATAGTCCTCAGCAGAAGATAGCCTCCTCTTAGGCTTTGTATAAAGATATTTCTTCACTCTCTTGTTGAGTTTAATCACTTTTTATCCTCCTCTTAGGCTTTGTATAAGGATCTTTCCACACTCTCTTGTTGAGTCAGTCATTTACAGCCTCCTCTTAGGCTTTGTATAATGATCCTTCATTCCCTCAGCAAAAGTCAACCTCAATCTTGGGCTTTGTACAAGACAGATAAAAACACTCTCTTGTTGAGTCAATCACCTTAAAACACTCTCTTGTTGAGTCAATCACCTTAAAACACTCTCTTGTTGAGTCAATCACCTTAAAATACTCTCTTGTTGAGTCAATCTTCTTTCTTAAAGCACTCTCTTGTTGAGTCAACCCTTTTCAGCCTCCTTTTCGGCTTTGTATAATGATTTCCCTCAGTAGAGTTTGCCTCAAAAGCACTCTCTCACTGAGTCAATTCTCTTTCAGCCTCAATCTTGGGCTTTGTAAAAGACACCCATAAATACCCTCCAGCCTCAATCTTGTGCTTTTTACAAGACACATATAAAATTTACCTAAGCAGAGTCAATCCTCTTTCCAGCCTCCTCTTAGGCTTTGTATAATGATTTTCCTCAGTAGAGTCAGCCTCAATCTTGGGCTTTGTACAAGACAAAACATACTCTCTAGCAGAGTCAATCTTCTTTTTGCCACAATCTTGGGCTTTGTACAAGACAGATAAAAACCTCTCACCAGTAGAGTCAGTTTCCCCTTTTAGCCTCAATCTTGGGATTTGTACAAGACAGATAAAACATCTCCCAGAAAAGTCAACTTCCAGCCTCCTCTTAGGCTTTAATGATATCCCCCAAAGAGTCAGTCTCTTTTTAGCCTCAATCTTGGGCTTTGTACAAGACAGAAAATAAACTCCCCAGTAGAGTCAATCAATCTTTTAGCTTCAACCTTGGGCTTTGATCAAGGCACACAATAAAATCAACATCCCCTCAGAGAAAATCAAAAGCCTCTCTGTAGGAAGACATTTCTCTGTATATCACACATCAACACAGACATTCAAAATAAATCCTAATCTCAGACAACTGCTGTAAGTGGCACACTTGTTGATTCAAATATCCAAGCTGTAGTCCATCTCTTATCCTGGTAAAACTTCCTCTTTCATCTGATTGCTGTAAGTGGCAAGGAAAAATGGCATTGCTCAACACTGAGTTAAAGTTTTCTCCTTCAGGACAAATCCCTTATAAAGGAAATTATGGCATTGCTGGATTATCATATCTCAGTTAAAGTAATCCTCCTTTATAAACAGTCACCCAACAGTTGTGATAAACAAACGATATGTCTCCCTTTAGAGATGACAAATTCTCTCTCAGTCAAACCTTTTTAGCTTCAATCTTGGGCTTTGAACAAGACACAAATACTCATTTAGCTTTAATCTTGGGCTTTGAACAAGACACCAAAACATCATCTTTTTCCTCCCATAGAATAGGAGGAACTACGATTGCTCTAATTTCCCTGTTTTCTTTAACGGGAATACGTAGGCATAAGATTGCGAGATCTTAGCGAGCACACCAATCAAAAACTTTAGGTCCAGTACCTTCACACCAATCAAAAACTTTAGGTCCAGTACCTTCACACCAATCAAAACTTAGGTCCAGTACCTTACCAAAATCATCAAAAACTCTCTCTCTCTCTCTCTCTCTCTCTCTCTCAAAAAAACTCCCAAAGGAGAAACTTTCCCAACCCACGACAAACAAACACCAGTAAGTAGAAAGCAGTAAGGAATTGCTTATAACCTATGGATAACCACATAAAGGATGAGTAATTGATAACTCCCCATTGTATAACCTGACCCGAACTCCCCGAATCTCTTAAGCATTTGTTCAGTTAAACATTTGCGTGCAAGGTTAGTTTTAGATAGCTCCCCTTTCCTTTCCAGCTTCACAGGATAAATAAGAAATCAGAAAGTAGCACCCCAAGTCCTACCATTGGGGTGAGGAGAACCCCATGGCGATAAGGTGGTCGCGTCACCGACAAAAATCGCACGCTACAGGAAAATGGCGACCCTGCTGGGGAGTGCCATTAGGATCTGTCTTACCTTAGTCATCATTCTTCACCATTTTCCAACAGGGAAATGGCGACTCTACCGGGGAGTCATTTTGTCTGTCTAGGACTAGGATTAGAATTCCTAAGAGGTCTAGGTTGTTAGCAATCATACTATATATATATATATATATATATATATATATATATATATATATATATTGCTTTTCCTACTTGATATCCGTGTTTATTTTTCTGTCAATGCGAATGTGATCGATACGCATGTGAAAAGTTTGGGAGAACCCTAAGATAGGTGATGACATAGATGGGTGGACTTACAGGGAGTGATTCCCGAATAAGCGATCCAGGTAGACCATCAAATCAGGCGAAGGCCTGTGTGGATACTATGTTGAACGACTAACGCCGTGAAAATAGACCCTATCCAAGTGCGACACTCGTGACCCTGAGGATTTAGTAGACATTAACCATATGACCATTTGGTAGTGCGGTAACTATCGGGAATAGTTGATATGCGATACTACACCCAAATTGAGATTACCCTAGGATGCTACAGCTCACTTGGGTGAACCAGCTTGCTGTTGATATCCCTAGGGGCTCAATGATTTTGGGAACCTTTAACCCGTTCTACAGGTACAAAAATTGACCAGAATACAACCTTTGGGGATGGGTAGAGCCATGACTCCATGCTCGTGACGTTCGTCATACCCCAAATTTGTCCTACCTATGAATGGTTTTCATCTAAACATTCATCCACTAACCATCATATCTATATCCAATCCATTTGTCCATTTTCACTTTTAATTAACCTATCTTTTTCTTGTATTCTTTTTTTATAACCATTTCCATTATCCATTACAAATATCCATAACCATTTCTACCTTTCCTATTATCCATTTTGTCATAAATAACCATATTTCATTTTAAATCCACTTATCCATTTTTCAACTCCATATTTTCCAATAACCAAGTTCATAAACCCATATTCATTTCCCATCCAATTTAAATCCATACCATATTCATATCCAAAAGTCCATAAACCATATCCATTTGGTAAAACCATAATCCACTTTAAAATGTCCATTTTCATTAACTTTACAAATCACCATTTTTCATTTCCATATCCATTCTTTTTCTTTAACCCAATTTTAAATTCATTTTAACCTTTTTTTATTATTATCCAAATATTAACCAATTACCCAAAATTTGTCCATATCCACTTAATTAATCCAATCCATTTTTTTCATACCCATTACACATTATCCATTTTATTCAAAAAATATCACAAAAAATATCCATTTCAAAAATCCATTATCCACTCCAAATATCCAAAACAATTTTTTATCACTTTTCCACCTTAAACTTTTATCGAAAAAATACCATTCATCCATTCTAATATATATATGAGCCCAATGTATATATATGAGCCCAATAGCATAACTATCTTACAAAGCCCATGTTAATATGATAAGTCCATTGTTTGACCTAGCTATAAAAGGAAGAGGCACTGGTTCCAAGAAAAACAACAACAAAAAAGTCTGAAAAAAAAAAGAAAAAGAAAAACGGCGCACAAGGTGGGATCTAAACCTCATCTTGAATGAGCTTTTGAAGAAACACAGAAGAAAAATTCTTCTCTTCACACACAACAAAAATGGATCGCAAAAAATGGTTCTCTCAATTGCATTAATCAGCATTATCTTCGCCGGCGTCGGAGGTCAAACTCCGTCGTCAGCTCCGACTACATCTCCAACAACAGTCGCCACTCCCACTGTTTCTCCCGTCGCACCACTGACACCAGTTCCAGTATCTTCACCACTCAACCTTAATCCGATTTGCTTCAAAACCACAAACTTTCATAACCTCACACTCCATCTTCCTCAAACATCACTATTCCTCCCTAACAATTATCTTCTTCAAATACCAACCAACTAAAACCTCTTCATCAACCCACCCTCTGCTTCAAACCTTCACAACACCACAAATATACGATAAACCCTCATAAACTCATCAACAACCGAACCATTCAAATCCATCATCTTCATTTTTTTTCTTTTTTTAGACGCACAAACCCTTTCCTTCGAACCATCAACAACAACCCTCTCCCAACAACAACAGAGGCGTTGGTATCGATTTGAATCTCGCCTCTCTTCCATCAACTATACAACCTAGAATCGCAACGTCAAAACCCAGAATCCGCAGAATATGAAGAGAGATAGTCGGAAAAGAATCATAGATGAAGTAGATCGGAAGGAATGACGAAACGGAAAGTTTGAGAATGAATCCGAAAAACCTGAGCAATTGAGGCGAACTGAGCCGCGAATCCGGACCGAGCGAACTTGAATCGTATATATCGGGAGACTGAGATAATCGAGTCAAAGAATTGATGATGTTGTTCTATTTTCAACCGAACCTTTGACATGGTTGTTGCTATTGCGCTGCGCACGAAAGCTTAGATCGGCCAAGGGAGAGGTCGGATGCAAATTTCAGAGGGTTCTCGATTGTTTGGGTTTGCTATTTTCTTGGTTTTTATTTTCAGAGAAAATTGGTAATGGTGTGTCTTATTGTAGTGCTACAGCTTTGGTTTTAACAATTTAATTTTGTTTTGCTAGATACTTGCTCCATTTTTACTAACGAACCATGAGTTTGTAATTTGGACTTAAAGCCAATTGTTGAGGCCCACACGATTTTTTTCTCTCAGGTTTTTGGCGGATGATGGGCTGAAAGCCCAAATGATTCCACTTTTTGTTTATGCACACACATTATCTTGATCTGCCGCACCCTCTATCTGTTTTTTTTTTCCGATTAATTCTATTTTTTCTTTAGATTTAGATCTCATTGTTAATTAGAGTTTTGATTATTTCTTTGTTAAACTTTGATTAAGATTTTTGGATTAATTCTTGGATAAGTTTGATTTTAATTTTGACGATAAGTTAAGTAAAACATTTTTCTTAATCTTCAATTTTGATTACATTTTAATCTTGGTGTTATTTCTAATTTGTGCTAATTAGGTTTAGGTTTTGATTAATTCTTGAAATTAGTTAAATTCTTGTTAAAAATTATTTTTTTTACTTAGGATAATTTTAACTTTGATTTAAATTTTGACTATTTGTTAGATTTAATTATATTTAGTTTTTCATCATTAATTTTGATTAGTCTAGGTTTTAGGTTTTGATTAACCTTGATGTATAGTTTCGATTAATTTTGTTTATGTCTAATTGAATTTTCATTGAACCTTGGAACTTTAATTGATTTTTAGCGGATTTTTGATTAGAATTTTAATTGACTTTCTTTTAGTAAGGTCTTGCTAACTTTTTGATTCTCTTGTTAGCACCTTTGATTTTGGCTCAGTTGAGATATTGGATGTTGATTTGTGATGTTGGACACTTGAGGATTAATCGAATTGACAACGGTGAAGCTTCTAAAAATTCTTGAGCCTTTTTGCATGCTTTGAAGAGGCAACGGACCTTCTCTGTTAGGTACCCCTAGAATCTCGATTTTATCTTCCATGCCTCATTCTAGGATTGTATCCATGTTAGAAGCGTGTTTCTTCCCCCACTTTGTTTGATTTATAATCTTTGTGTGGTGTTTATAATTTTCTCTTGTGGATTTATTTCATGCCTTGATTATATGTATGCTATTCATATTACACTTGTCCAAACCCAAAATCTTTTTCAAACTAATACCTTGACTTAATGTCAAGCCATTTTCATACCTTGTAAGTCGATCGTTTTCACGATCGCAATCGACCTCACAATGCCTCCTCTTGGGCTTCATACAACGATAATTGTTGCACATTTCACTTTGGTTTGTATGCGTGTATGTGATTGACTCACTTTAACCATGGCACGATTATTCCCACTTGATTAATTACACCCCTTCCCCATAAGATTAAAATCAACCTTTTTTACAACAATAAACAAGCTTGATCCAACGTCAAGTATTTTCCAAATCAAATTCAATTAATCTCCAAATTTCACTTGACCCACATATCAAGCCCCTTTACCTCTTGTAAGTCGAGTGCTTTCGCCTCGCAATCGACCTTACCTTAAACCATAGGACCTCCTTTCCATTAGTGCTCAAACCATTCCGCACGCAAATCCAAACCTCGATCAACATCGAGTATTTTTTTTAAATCAAATCAATAAACATAATCATACCTAAACACTATTTCTTAAAAGGTGAAAAGAAGGGGGATCAAGTCTTTGGTCATTCTTTTCCATTGTTTGGGTGCGAGTTTTCTTACTCGTGTGTAGACAATTGACGCCTCTAAAAAACTTAAACCTTAACTTGTCAATTGTTTAGGTGCGAGTTTACTTACTCGTGTGTGGACAATTGACACCTTTAAAACACACGAACTCGATAAGCATTCAAACCTTTTCAAAATCAAATTATCAAAACACTTAATCATATATTCAAACACAATTTCCTAAAAGGTGATGTGAGGGGGGCCAAGTCTTTGACCTTTCTCTTCAATTGTTTAGGTGCGAGTTCTCTTACTCGTGTGTGAACGATTGAAACTTCTAAAAGACATAAACCTTAATTCGTCGGTTGCTTGTGTGCGAGTTCTCTTACTCGTGTATGAGCAATCGTCAGCTATTGCTTGGGTGCGAGTTCTCTTACTCGTGTGTGAGCAATTGTTGCCTCTAAAATATCCAACATGATCAAAATTATCCTTTCCTCGCCCACGTGCGACCGAAACCCTAAAACACGTCCAAATCCAAACCTTTTTCTCAAATCAAATCTTAACATACTTAATTCATAATCAAACAACTTTTCACAAAAAAGAACATTGTTTAATCCATTCTCTCGCGCATATGAACTAGTGCTTCAGCCTCCCCCGATGAGCAGACAAGCCAACGTTTAGCAGTTAGAATGCAAATTAAACACTCGTTCGCCTAAAAAACACAAACCAACCGTAGTCCCATGAACTACGAATGCTCTGACTTTCCCATTGCACGAGGGAATACGTAGGCCCAAGGGTTCTAATCCTTGCCGAGTACACTAATAAAAAAAACCACCCATTTCCCCCTTAAAAACTAATCCTTTTACCTTAGAAGATAACAAACAAACCCTATCTAACCTTTCTCACGAATCGAATCAAGAGGTTCCCATTGAGTACAACGGATGTAGAGGGTGCTAATACCTTCCCTCTTGCGTAACCGACTCCCGAACCCGAATTTGGTTGCGATGACCATTTTCTCCCTTTAAAAGGTTTTCTCGATATTTTCCTTTCCCTCTCTTGGGATGAATAAAGTTCGGTGGTGACTCTGTTTCGAACAGTTTTTTCCGCGTCCATCGCGAGGATCGTATTTTTCGAGGTACGACAGATGGCGACTCTGCTGGGGATATCTGCATTGCCCTATGCTAGAGAGAGTTAAGCCTAACTTGACTCGATTCGTGAGTGTTGATCCGCTTGTGTGTTTATCTTCTCTTGCCTGTTTGCTTGCTTGTTTGATTATCTATTTGCTTACTCATTATTATTATATCCTATTGCTATTTCTTGTGACACTGTGGGGGTTCTCTGATCATTGGTACTTCGTGAGATGGCTCTACACCCGAGTCCGAGTATAACCTTAGGATGGTGGTTGTGTAGTGGAGGCTTGCGTGGTTTCTTCCGCGTGAACCGAAGCAAAGACCCCGCTTGGAGTAGATTCCCTTGGAAATGTTATCGTTTTGACGTTACTTCGTCACGATGATAATGTTTTCGAGCCTGAATCGTTGATCCCAAGGACCATTAACCTAATTTACCCATGGTGGCTGGTAGTGTTAATTCTATGTGAGTTAATGCGAACGCCACAATCAGATGAGATCCCTCGAACGTATTACTTCCTGACAGTAATATTTTCGACCTCGATCTAAGATTCTAAGAACCCTAAACCCGTGTGTCGATGGTTGTGTAGTGGGCGCCTCCGAGGAATCTTTCTCGTGGGGAAGAAACGAAGACCTCACCTAGACGAGATCCTTTCAAAAATATTATCGTCTGATGTTCCTTCGTCATGGCCATAATGTCTTTGAAAGATATCTGTAACTCTAGGCACCTACTTGATTAGAGCCTACCTATGGGGTCCGATGATCAGAGATATCCAGTGTCTAACTCCCTCCTCAGAATCAGATGTTGTTTTGATCCTGGAACCTTGCATAAGCATTGCATACTCATGACATTAGCATATCATTTTCCTGCAAACTCATCCGATCCTCTGTCCGTTTCCTGCTAGCTGATTTCCCGACGCTCATACTGAACCTGTGGTAGCCGCAAAGCTTTTAAAGCAAGTTCAAGCGAAGAGGAGGAGCATAGATAATTTGAAAGTTGTGACGGCTATGTCAGAGGATAGTTTTCAACATATTGGGACGAAGGATTCTGACCCCCCATCAAGTTTTGCTGTGTCGACTAACCCACTATATGATCATCTACCTGGTGATCATCCTCCACGAGTGAACATCCCTGCTCAGTCTCAGATGATGTCGCTGATTGATTCCGTGGAGAAAAGGTTTTGTGCCCTCGAAGAGAAAGTTCAAGCTATGAAAGCGCGCGATACTTCTGGGCTCGACGCTGTTGATATGTGCCTAGTGCCAGACTTGGTAATTCCTCTGAAGTTCGAAGTACCCAAGTTCGAGAAGTACGCTGGTCTCAGTTGCCCAAAGCGTCATTTGGTGATGTTTTGCCGAAAGATGACTCCTCATGTCCGCAATGACAAGTTGATGATTTACTGTTTTCAAGATAGTTTAAGTGGTGCATCTTTGAATTGGCACATGGATTTAGAAAGAAGTTGTATCCAATCATGGAAAGACTTAGCCAACGCTTTTCTAAAGCAATATGAGTACAATTTGGACATGGCTCCCAGTCGCACGCAGCTGCAAAGGCTAACTCAGAAGAGCGGTGAATCCATTAAGACCTATGCACAACGGTGGAGAGAGTTCGCAGCCAGGGTACAACCACCACTCCTGGATAAAGAAGTGATTGACATGTTCTTGAATAGTTTGCATGCCACCTATCTGGAAAGAATGACTGGCAGTTCATTCTCAAGCTTCTCTGACCTCATAATAGTAGGAGAACGCATCGAGAGTTACCTCAAAGCTAAACAAGTCCAAGACGTCTCAAGCAATCAAGGTGGTCAGACTGAATCCTTCAGCATACCCCAAGAGGAAGAGGATAATGAAATTGATGCAGTCATAGCAAATGTTGAGTATTCTCAAGGTGCACCAGCAAGACTTTATGGACCTTCAGCTTCTCGGCAGTCATCATTGTCAGCGCCATATCATCCTTATGGGCAACCTGTCAATCCTAGGGCGTCATACCAGAAACCCATGATTTCTCCTCGTACAAATCAACGAGCCCGTGGTCGAGGATATCAAAATCATCATCAGAATCAGCATAGGCCTCGAAACAACTTGGAAAGAAGAACTGCTCCTCTCCACCTAGTTCATATGTCGTACAGTCAACTCTTGCCGCATCTGGTCCGAAACTCACTAGTAGAGCCCAAAGCTATCAAGTCGTTGCCAGAACCATACCCGCCTGGATACGACCCCAATGCACATTGTGGATATCATGCTGGATCAATGGGGCATTCAACTGAAGATTGCAAAGCTTTTCAAGCCAAGGTGCAACAGCTGATTGACAAAGAGTACATATCATTTCCAGAAGGAAGCTTGGTTGTGCATGTCAGCGTCTCGCCCAAATAAGTTCCAAGACTTCAGGAGGCAACTAGTGGTTCAGACAGGAAGACTTCCTCAGATACTGGCAATCATTGGATTGTTTTTATCATTCACATTTGTAATTTCGTTATGTTAAATGCTACTTGTTTCGAACATTTGTTTATTTTGAATGGTAATATTAATGAAGTGATCATGCATTTTTTGAACTAATCACGTCGCATTCGCTCATTTTTCTTCACTTATATCAAAAAGCAAAAAAATATATTCATCTATATACCTCTCTTCCCTTTTTCCCTTTTACCAAGTTGTTTAGCAAGTATTGGAGGGAGGATGATGAAAACAAGATACCCATAATTGTTGATGGTATGCTTTCGGATGGAATCCTGCCAAGGATGTACAGGCATTGTTTCAAATCCCCAAACACTGGAGAGATAAGGAGTTAATCCCTAGTAAACCACTTCGAGCCGAGAAGTAGAAGTTTCCTTCGGATATTTAAACCCTTACACTCAACCTGGGGCAGGATAGTGTTCAGTTAACCTGATTACGCACTCAGTTCACAAAAGCAAAATCCAAAAACATGATGGTTGTTCATCAATTACCCATGACTTGGCAGTCACAATCCTTCGACAAAATCAAAAACAAAATAAAAAAAAAACAAAAAAGCCTGCTAAGTCAAACACCTCAAAGGAGACTTAGGCAAAAATCAAGGCAACCCTGATGGACTCGAAAAGCAAAATCAGTCCATGCAAAAGATAGGGATAAAACAAAAGAGGCCCTCGGATCCTCAACAAAAACAAAACAAGACTCAGTGACCACCAAAATCAAAACCAAAGGGTCACTGACACCCATCAAAACAAAATAAGGCGACTGCCATTTCGAGCAAACCTTGAATCATTCATCGCTTACACCGTCAACCCTTTTGGAGGACAAACATGTGTGTCAATTCAACTGAACGTAGGACTGAAGATCATCTCGAAGAAGGGGTGGGTACAAAATAAATTTTGAGCCTTATATCCTTTGTTTCTAAACCGTGAACCAGACCACGTTATAACCCTTAAGAGACCTAAATGAGGCGGGGTTTATTCTGAAAGCATACTACAGCAAGGTTGCGTAAACTGACTCCTAGAGATTTGCTAATCTGCTGAATTGGTGTCATATTCTTGTTATATCTTTCACACCAGCTAAATCAGCACCACGTTTGGACTAATGGTCCATCCGTCACACACTATCACATCAATCTAATAATGACTGATTTTCAAAACTTGCATGAGCATCGCATTAAAATTACCATTTGTGAATAAACAATTTTGACTGCAAGTCAGTGTTTGACATCAAGGAAATTCCAACAAGGAGCAATCAAAGAGAGTTAGATCATTCAACAAAGTTGATTTGAACTAACAACACCTCATAACCCTTTGGAACAGGGGCATTGACATCCAATGATTATGGAATCAGACAGTTTAAAGCAAGTCCCCGAAGCAATAGTTGATTATGGGGCAAATCACTCAAGAACAGGTCGATCAGAGTAAATCATCTCAAGACTCTACCAACCAGGGGCAGGCCACCCAGAGGTTCTTGTGACTAAAGGAAAACCCCTCCAATGTTCAATCAGCACAAGTTAAGTCGCTCCATCGCTCATTCTGGGGCAAGCTACCTCAAGGGTACTTCGAAGCCAAATACTCCAAGAGTCATTCAATGAAGGAAGAATCCTTTCATGACTTGGAATTCTGGGGCAAGCCATCTCGAGTTCATCTCATGGTACATCTGCTTCCATTTTCCTTTCAAGGACAAATCCTTTCACGACTTGGAATTCTGGGGCAAGCCATCTCGAGTTAATCTCATGGTACATCTGCTTCCAACTTCTTTTCAAGGACAAATCCTTTCACGACTTGGAGTTCTGGGGCAAGCCATCTCGAGTTCATCTCATGGTACAGTTGTTTCCAATTTCCTGTCAAGGAGAAATTCTTCATAGACCCAGACTGGGGCAAGATGAGTTATACAGGGGCAAATCTCTCTGTTCCTTTCAATTTGCTCAAGCGAACTCCATCAAGTGACCTTTGAGTTCAAGATGAGTGTCGGGGAATCATGCTATCACCCCACAAATAACCTTTTGCCTTTCTTTTAACAAGAAACCTTGCTGCATAGGAACCTATCCATCCCTTATCCTCTCCTGGGGCATCCTTGGAACCCTTCATATCATTGCATAAATCGTTCATATGCATTAGTCATGTCGCTTCGTTCATTGCATAGACATGTGCATCTACCTCAACCCTAACCTTCCAACAAGATTTGACGTCTCAAAGCCTGGTATCGCAAGATTTGACACTAAAGTCCAACTTAGCTTGGCAATCTAAAGTCCAGTTCTTGTCTGGCAAAGCATTTTAAAGCCCAGTTCTCGTCTGGCAAACATTTTTAAGGTCCAGTTCTCGTCTGGCAAATCATTATAAAGTCCAGTTCTCGTCTGGCAAATTATTTTAAGGCCCAGTTCTCGTCTGGAAAGTCTTTTAAGGCCCAGTTCTCATCTGGCGAATACCATTTTCTCACCAATTCTCGTCTGGTAGACTGTCCAAAAGTCAGTTCTCGTCTGACAAACAAACAAGTTTAAACACCAGTTCTCATATGGTAATCTATCCTCCAATCCAGTCTTAGTTTGGCGCATAACCAAAGTCCAATCCTTTATTGGCAACTACTCAAAAAGTCCACACTCGTTGGCATCTTCAAATCTACCCTTTAAAGTCCAGTCTTCATTGGCAACCATTTTATTGGCAAACACCAAAATAACCAAAGTCCAATTTCAGTTGGCAATTACTGATTCCAATCTCTGGTGATACCCTCGACAAGGAAACTTATCCCCAGCGCGCCCTGATCATTTGCATCGTCACATGCATAGCATGCTAGCATAACATTACATAATCATATCAAGCACCATCATATCATACGTGCATTAGATTCCTTAGCAGTTGCATTTTAGTATATGTTTCAGTGCATCATGTTAGTGCATGGCAATCCATCCCCAGCATAGCATAGCAGGATCCAGGATCAGTTCGCAAGTATCTTGGCCAGTCCTCCTTCAAAGTCGACAGCATTCTTCAAAAGAAAGTTGATACCCCGCACGCGCTCAAGGAATTCTATTCCCCAGCAAGTCATTCTTCAGCCATGCAGTTGACAATGACAACCCCCAGCAGCTGTTGCTATTCTTACTCCCCAAGCAAAGGATACCATAGAAAGTTTCTTGTGAGCTTTCCCCTGCAAAGCCAGCACATTTCCTCCAACAAGAATCTTGCTCAACTTTTCTCCAGCAAATTTACCGCGGAGATACTGCTTTGGTATCATCGGGGAATCTTAATGGATAAGGGACTGCTTCGACAACCCAGAGAATCGTCTGCCTTCAGAGATACTGCTTTGGTATCATTGAGGAACCTTAACGGATAAGGTACTGCTTCAATGTTCCAGAGAATCTTCTGCTTCCAAAGATACTGCTTTGGTATCATTGAGGAACCTTAACGGATAAGGTACTGCTTCAATGTCCCAGAGAATCGTCTGCTTCCAAAGATACTGCTTTGGTATCATCGAGGAACCTTAATGGATAAGGGACTACTTCGACGACCCAGAGAATCATCTGCCTTCAGAGATACTGCTTTGGTATCATCGAGGAACCTTAATGGATAAGGGACTGCTTCGACGACCCAGAGAATCGTCTGCCTTCAGAGATACTACTTTGGTATCATCGAGGAACCTTAATGGACAAGGGACTGCTTCGACGACCCAGAGAATCGTCTGCCTTCAGAGATACTGCTTTGGTATCATTGGGGAACCTTAATGGATAAGGGACTGCTTCGACGACCCAGAGAATCATCTGCCTTCAGAGATACTATTTTGGTATCATCGGGGAACCTTAATGGATAAGGGACTGCCTCGACGACCCAGAGAATTGTCTTCCTTCAGAGATACTGCTTTGGTATCATTGGGGAACCTTAATGGATAAGGGACTGCTTCGACGACCCAGAGAATCGTCTGCCTTCAGAGATACCGCTTTGGTATCATCGAGGAACCTTAGTGGATAAGGGACTGCTTCGACGACCCAGAGAATCTCGCGCTTTTTTTTTCATACATGCAACTTTGGTATCATCGAGGAACGTTAATGAATAAGGGACTGCTTCAACCACCCAAAGAACCTCAAGTTATTTTGTTCAGTTTGAACCCCGCTACTTCATTCTGTTAGCTCTTACTCTACAAACACTTTACCTTTTGTGAGACAAATTTTTGGGGCATTCTTATATCTAATTGACTTCTACCCTTAAAATGAACGCCATGCAACCGTTCACTCTCTCGGGCTCAAGCCAATTAGATAGGGGCATCTGTCATACCCCAAATTTGTCCTACCTATGAATGGTTTTCATCTAAACATTCATCCACTAACCATCATATCTATATCCAATCCATTTGTCCAATTTCACTTTTAATTAACCTATCTTTTTCTTGTATTCTTTTTTTATAACCATTTCCATTATCCATTACAAATATCCATAACCATTTCTACCTTTCCTATTATCCATTTTGTCATAAATAACCATATTTCATTTTAAATCCACTTATCCACTTTTCAACTCCATATTTTCCAATAACCAAGTTCATAAGCCCATATTCATTTCCCATCCAATTTAAATCCATACCATATTCATATCCAAAAGTCCATAAACCATATCCATTTGGTAAAACCATAATCCACTTTAAAATGTCCATTTTCATTAACTTTACAAATCACCATTTTTCATTTCCATATCCATTCTTTTTCTTTAACCCATTTTTAAATTCATTTTAACCTTTTTTATTATTATCCAAATATTAACCAATTACCCAAAATTTGTCCATATCCACTTAATTAATCCAATCCATTTTTTTCATACCCATTACCCATTATCTATTTTATTCAAAAAATATCACAAAAAATATCCATTTCAAAAATCCATTATCCACTTCAAATATCCAAAACAATTTTTTATCACTTTTCCACCTTAAACTTTTATCCAAAAAATACCATTCATCCATTCTAATAATATTCACACAAGATAGTTAAAAAAAATATATATGAGCCCAATAGCATAACTATCTTACAAAGCCCATGTTAATATGATAAGTCCATTGTTTGACCTAGCTATAAAAGGAAAAGGCACTGGTTCCAAGAAAAACAACAACAAAAAAGTCTGAAAAAAAAAAGAAAAAGAAAAACGGCGCACAAGGTGGGATCTAAACCTCATCTTGAATGAGCTTTTGAAGAAACACAGAAGAAAAATTCTTCTCTTCACACACAACAAAAATGGATCGCAAAAAATGGTTCTCTCAATTGCATTGATCGGCATTATCTTCGCCGGCGTCGGAGGTCAATCTCCGTCGTCAGCTCCGACTACATCTCCAACAACAGTCGCCACTCCCACTGTTTCTCCCGTCGCACCACCGACACCAGTTCCAGTATCTTCACCACTCAACCTTAATCCGATTTGCTTCAAAACCACAAACTTTCATAACCTCACACTCCATCTTCCTCAAACATCACTATTCCTCCCTAACAATTATCTTCTTCAAATACCAACCAACTAAAACCTCTTCATCAACCCACCCTCTGCTTCAAACCTTCACGACACCACAAATATACGATAAACCCTCATAAACTCATCAACAACCGAACCATTCAAATCCATCATCTTCATTTTTTTTCTTTTTTTAGACGCACAAACCCTTTCCTTCGAACCATCAACAACAACCCTCTCCCAACAACAACAGAGGCGTTGGTATCGATTTGAATCTCGCCTCTCGTCCACCAACTATACAACCTAGAATCGCAATGTCAAAACCCAGAATCCGCAGAATATGAAGAGAGATAGTCGGAAAAGAATCATAGACGAAGTAGATCAGAAGGAATGACGAAACGGAAAGTTTGAGAATGAATCCGAAAAACCTGAGCAATTGAGGCGAACTGAGCCGCGAATCCGGACCGAGCGAACTTGAATCGTATATATCGGGAGACCGAGATAACCGAGTCAAAGAATTGATGATGTTGTTCTATTTTCAACCGAACCTTTGACATGGTTGTTGCTATTGCGCTGCGCACGAAAGCTTAGATCGGCCAAGGGAGAGGTCGGATGTAAATTTCAAAGGGTTCTCGATTGTTTGGGTTTGCTATTTTCTTGGTTTTTGTTTTCAGAGAAAATTGGTAATGGTGTGTCTTATTGTAGTGCTACAGCTTTGGTTTTAACAATTTAATTTTGTTTTGCTAGATACTTGCTCCATTTTTACTAACGAACCATGAGTTTGTTATTTGGACTTAAAGCCAATTGTTGAGGCCCACGCGATTTTTTTCTCTCAGGTTTTTGGCGGATGATGGGCTGAAAGCCCAAATGATTCCACTTTTTGTTTATGCACACACATTATCTTGATCTGCCGCACCCTCTATCTATTTTTTTTTTCGATTAATTCTATTTTTTCTTTAGATTTAGATCTCATTGTTAATTAGAGTTTTGATTATTTCTTTGTTAAACTTTGATTAAGATTTTTGGATTAATTCTTGGATAAATTTGATTTTAATTTTGACGATAAGTTAAGTAAAACATTTTTCTTAATCTTCAATTTTGATTACATTTTAATCTTGGTGTTATTTCTAATTTGTGCTAATTAGGTTTAGGTTTTGATTAATTCTTGAAATTAGTTAAATTCTTGTTAAAAATTCTTTTTTTTTACTTTGGATAATTTTAACTTTGATTTAAATTTTGACTATTTGTTAGATTTAATTATATTTAGTTTTTCATCATTAATTTTGATTAGTCTAGGTTTTAGGTTTTGATTAACCTTGATGTATAGTTTCGATTAATTTTGTTTATGTCTAATTGAATTTTCATTGAACCTTGGAACTTTAATTGATTTTTAGAGGATTTTTGGTTAGAATTTTAATTGACTTTCTTTTATTAAGGTCTTGCTAACTTTTTGATTCTCTTGTTAGCACCTTTGATTTTGGCTCAGTTGAGATCTTGGATGTTGATTTGTGATGTTGGACACTTGAGGATTAATCGGATTGACAACGGTGAAGCTTCTAAAAATTCTTGAGCCTTTTTGCATGCTTTGAAGAGGCAACGGACCTTCTCTGTTAGGTACCCCTAGAATCTCGATTTTATCTTCCATGCCTCATTCTAGGATTGTATCCATGTTAGAAGCGTGTTTCTTCCCCCACTTTGTTTGATTTATAATCTTTGTGTGGTGTTTATAATTTTCTCTTGTGGATTTATTTCATGCCTTAATTATATGTATGCTATTCATATTACACTTGTCCAAACCAAAAATCTTTTTCAAACTAATACCTTGACTTAATGTCAAGCCATTTTCAGACCTTGTAAGTCGATCGTTTTCACGATCGCAATCGACCTCACAATGCCTCCTCTTGGGCTTCATACAACGATAATTGTTGCACATTGCACTTTGGTTTGTATGCGTGTATGTGATTGACTCACTTTAACCATGGCACGATTATTCCCACTTGATTAATTACACCCCTTCCCTATAAGATTAAAATCAACCTTTTTTTACAACAATAAACATGCTTGATCCAACGTCAAGTATTTTCCAAATCAAATTCAATTAATCTCCAACTTTCACTTGAACCACATATCAAGCCCCTTTACCTCTTGTAAGTCGAGTGCTTTCGCCTCGCAATCGACCTTACCTTAAACCATAGGACCTCCTTTCCATTAGTGCTCAAACCATTCCGCACGCAAATCCAAAGCTCGATCAACATCGAGTATTTTTTTTAAATCAAATCAATAAACATAATCATACCTAAACACTATTTCTTAAAAGGTGAAAAGGAGGGGGATCAAGTCTTTGGTCATTCTCTTCCATTGTTTGGGTGCGAGTTTTCTTACTCGTGTGTAGACAATTGACGCCTCTAAAAAACTTAAACCTTAACTTGTCAATTGTTTAGGTGCGAGTTTACTTACTCGTGTGTGGACAATTGACACCTTTAAAACACACGAACTCGACAAGCATTCAAACCTTTTCAAAATCAAATTATCAAAACACTTAATCATATATTCAAACACAATTTCCTAAAAGGTGATGTGAGGGGGGCCAAGTCTTTGACCTTTCTCTTCAATTGTTTAGGTGCGAGTTCTCTTACTCGTGTGTGAACGATTGACACTTCTAAAAGACATAAACCTTGCCGAGCACACTAATAAAAAAAACCACCCATTTCCCCCTTAAAAACTAATCCTTTTACCTTAGAAGATAACAAAAAAACCCTATCTAACCTTTCTCACGAATCGAATCAAGAGGTTCCCGTTGAGTACAACGGACGTAGAGGGTGCTAATACCTTCCCTCTTGCGTAACCGACTCCCGAACCCGAATTTGGTTGCGATGACCATTTTCTCCCTTTAAAAGGTTTTCTCGATATTTTCCTTTCCCTCTTTTGGGATGAATAAAGTTTGGTGGCGACTCTGTTTCAAACAGTTTTTTCCGAGTCCATCGCGAGGATCGTATTTTTCGAGGTACGACAACGTTGAACCCTTGAACCCATGTTTTTTCAATGTTTTTGTGTGCCGCATTCATGCATTCATTTAAAAAACTCTTAAAAAGAGAAAAAAATCTTCTTTTTCTTCCTCTCTTCTTTTTCAAAATAAACTAAAACAATAATTGCAAATATCAGAGAGAAAGATTGCGTTATGGATTTCGATAGAAGAAAGACGCACAAGTACACCTTCAAGGCTCCGAAACTAGAGGATTTAAGAAGGCTGGAAAGGATGATTACCAACCCTGATGCTTTCAGAGCTAAGCACGGAGGGCTGTTGTCTCTGTTAAGGGTCCACGTAGGTGAAGGAATCCTGCCTACGTTAATCAGTTTTATGATCCGGTTTATCACTGTTTCACATTCCCGGATTATTAACTTGCACCAACACTGGAGGAGTATTCTCACCTGATTGATTTACCTATCACTGACCAAACTCCATTTTCTAGACTGGAAGAAATTCCAAAGGAACAAACCATTGCAAGAGCAATCGATTTGGACGAGTCAGAAGTCAGGACTCACATGACCACTAAGGAAGGAATCCAGGGTTTACCAGCTAAATTCCTGACGGAGAAAGCTCTATACTTTGCCAGTGTAGGAAACATAATTTCTTTCGAAGATATCTTTGTTCTGCTCACGTACAGGTTGTTCCTTTTTCCAAACATCGATAACTTCGTCAATACCAATGCCATTAAGTTATTTCTGATTGGAAACCCCGTACCAACTCTGCTCGTAGATGCTTATCATTATGTACACTTAAGGAATTTATACAACAGAGGAATAATCACATGTTGTGTACCCCTGCTTTACAAATGGTTCACTTCCCATTTACCCAAGTCTGCTGCTTTTTGGGACCGTAAGAGTACTCTACGTTAGTCACAAAGAATCATGTCTCTTACCAACTTTGACATAGACTGGTATAATAGGATTTACGAAGGGATAAAGATCATCGACAGATGTGGAAATTTCCCTAATGTACCCCTCATAGGAACTAAAGGAGGAATCAACTATCATCCAATTTTAGTTCGCCGTCAACTCGGATACCCAATGAAGAATATCCCGCATAATGTTCATCTGGAAGGTCTTTTCTTCAAGGAAGGAGAAAATGACAGAGCACTAAAGAAGGAAATAGTGTATGTATGGCAACATGTTCACAAGAAAGGAAGAGAGTCTCTAGGAAGACCAGCCTGTATCTCCGTGGAACCTTATCTCCACTGGGTGTAAACTAGAGCCCTCAAGCTGAGGATGCCTTACCATCGTCAAGAACCTGACAACGACTGAAGATCCCCGGTCAAAGAAAAGGAAAATAGCAGAACCAACATCTGAGTTCTCTTCAGAGAGGACTCAGGATCCATAAGCTTAAACATTTCCTTTTACAGCACTTTGTAAAATACTGTATTTTCCATTTCTGCAATCTTTCAAATTCAATAAAATAGGGTCTCCACCCTTTACTGTATGATATTTGCAATCTATTTGTTGAAGTTTCTTTTTTATTAAAGCAAAAAACAAAAAAATATATCATTGCATTCATCATTCTCATATAACGCGTTCTTCTTATCTTCGAATCTCACGTATGTGTCACGATTCTAGAGTCAAACTATCTCATTCGTACAATACTCGGGCCAATCGACAAAAGAAAATGGACGATCTCGAGAAAGAGAATAGAGAGCTGAGAGAAGAAGTCGACGCTCTGAAGGAAGATCTGAAAAAACTTCACCGTGACATGCAATCTCTGGCAGCAGCTCAGAAGCAACAACAAAGGACTGTGATCTCAGAGATCACACCTACGCCCGTAGTGGAGACATATGATCCTTAGTACAACATGCCTAAAGGACGCTCCTAGGTCACGCCTATCAACATTGTCCCTGAAGGATACATCCTACCGGTCACTGAAGACCCAGAAACTGCAGCAGGAACCGCTGGGCCTGAAGGTTACAAACTTCGGGAAAGCGAAGACGCAAGAGTGATGACAGCAACTCCTGAAGGTTATAAACTTCGGGGCATGGAAGCACCAAGAGTCACTGCCGTAATGACCATACCACAACCAGTGGTACACACTGTCCCGGAAGGACATATTCCACAAGTAATTCCTGGTGGAAACGAAGATATGTACAAAAGAATGAATGAGTTCCAGGAGCAATTCCTGGAAATGCAGAAGGAACTGCATGCCATTCGCAGTCAAGATTTATTCGGATAGGATGCTGCAGACCTTTGTCTGGTCCCTAACGTGAAAATACCGCATAAATTCTAGGTGCCTGACTTTGAAAAATACAAAGGCAACTCTTGCCCTCAAAGTCATTTGGTGATGTACGCTCGAAAGATGTCAACTAAGACAGAGAATCAACAGCTACTAATCCATTATTTCCAAGACAGCTTAACCGGTGCCGCACTCAGATGGTACATGGGTTTAAACCGCACCAAGATCAACACTTTCAGAGATCTTGGCGCATCTTTCATTCAACAGTATAAGTATAACCTGGACATGGCACCAGATAGAGATCAACTCAGAGCAATGTCGCAAAAGGACAAGGAAACTTTTAAGGAATATGCTCTGAGATGGCGTGAAATTGCCGCCCAGATCTGTCCCCCTCTTTAGGAAAAAGAGATGACAAAGATCTTTTTGAAAACCTTAAGCTCATTCTATTACGACCGAATGGTCGCCAGTGCGCTCAGCGACTTCACCGAAATGGTGAACATGAGAGTACGCCTTAAAGAAGCAGTTCGAGAAGGACGTCTGGTCAAAGATGCAGGGCCATCAAGCAGTACCAAAAGATATGGTGGTGCTTTCCAAAAGAAAAAGAGCAAGATATCGGTAATATCTCTCTCGAAAAGCAAATGCGAAGGTATCAACCAGTAGCAGTGGTAACTCCCGCTATCAACCCTGCGCCAGCTCCAACTTATCAATCTCAGGTTGCTCAGAGCCAACCAAATCAACAACAGTGTCAGCAAAGGACACAACAACCTCTTCAGCAGGCTCGTCCACAGTACAACAACAACAATAATCGTACGACACGACCATCAGGGTTTGACCCTATATCGATGTTGTACGCAGATTTGTTTCCGCTTCTACTAGTCAAGGGGCACGTCCAAACTAGGTCTTCTCTTATCGTACCGGAAAATCCGCCTTTTTGGTTTAAAGCGGATCAAACTTGCTGTTACCATCAAGGAGGACCGGGGCACAACATTGAAAACTGTCTCAACTTCAAATCTGATGTGCAGAAACTTGTCAGGAACGGGGTCGTATCTTTCAAAGATACTAATCCAAATGTTCAGACAAACCCGTTGCCTCAACATGAGAAGACTGCAGTAAATTTGATAGAAGAGGAATTTAGCCGCAGTTATCAAATTCGCGATGTACTCCTATTAGGAACCAATCTGGTCAGGATGCATTGCAGACGGAGCGGGTACGGTTATGTACCACCTCACAATTATCACCAGTGTGATATTTGTTCAAAGAATAATCAGGGATGTTCCGTAGTGCAATCAGCTCTATAAGAACAAATGAATTTCGGATGGATTCATGATCATCGAATCCGTGAGGTCAATATGGCTCACACAAATCCCAACGTTGTCCAGAACCACAACATTCTGAAGATGAACTTCAACTTAGTGGCAATGCACTCAAGGCAAAGTCAATACCATGATCTGCCACGACACAATTACAATTCCTGTCCGATCTGCTCAATAAGCAATCAGGGATGCTCTTTTGTACAAGAGGCCCTCCAGCGTCAGATGGATCTCAAATCGATTCTGGACTATCAGGAGAGAAATAATCATCAAGTCAATATGATTCAGATCTTTGATATTTGCTTGATGAATACCAACCTGGTTGAATTGCACGCTAAGCAAGTCAGGCTTGGTTTTATGGCTTCACATGATTATCAAGATTGTAAAGTGTGTCGTAAAGATGGCCAAGGATGCGCACTTGTCCAAAGAACACTTCAACACTTGTTGGACCACTGGTGGCTTCCAATCTACTTGGATGAAGCTACACAACAGATCAGTATGACTGACGAGAATCCTGATAGGTATCAAAGTCAGGATGTTCGCTCGATGGAAACAAATCTAGTGAAGTTGCACTGCATAGAAAGTGGACGTGGTCGGGTGCCACTACACAACTACGAGCGTTGTAGAGTTTGCTCAGAGAATAACCAAGGATGCTACCTCGTACAGGAAGCTCTTCAAAATCAGTTGGACCGGAAAGAGATCCAACCATGTTCAAGTTCTGGGTCGACCAACGGGATACCCGACTATCTCCCTGATCAAAGCAAAGACGTTGTCTTAATCTCTAATCATGAAATGACCAAAGACGTATGCGCCATAATCCCTCTACTCGATAAATCAATAGTTCCTCTTGATAGTAGAAAGATTCTCAACCTCGAACCGATTGAGGCTGCCTACGATGGTCAGAAAAATCAAAAGGCTCCTGTGATTATCTATCTGCCAGGACCAATACCCTACGAATCCGATAAAGCTATCCCTTACAAGTACGGTGCAACAACAATCGAAAATGGAAAGGAAACTCCATTACCCTCCGTTGTAAACATTGCTGACATCAGTCGAGTAACACGAAGCGGTCGGATCTTTAATCGAGGAGTTGGAGAACCTGCCAAAGAAAAGGAACCTCAAACAGAAGTTCCTGATCAACCAGTTGATCAATCCAATAATCTGGAACTGGTAAAAAATAGCGATGAAATGCTGAAGCTCATCCAGAGAAGCGAGTACAACATTTTAGACCAACTATTGAAAACTCCTTCGAGAATCTCTGTACTATCTCTCTTGCTCAGCTCCGAAGCTCACAGGGAAGCTTTGTAGAGAGTCTTGGAACAAGCTTTCGTAGAACAAGATGTGACGATAAGATAATTTGACAACATCATCTCCAACATCACTTCCTGCAACAACTTAAGATTCAGTGATGAAGAACTGCCAGAAGAAGGCAAAAATCACAATATGGCGCTCAACATTACAGTCAACTGCTAGGACGATGCTTTAGCCAGTGTACTGGTAGATACCGGATCAGCTCTGAATGTTATGCCAAAATTTACTCTGATGTGATTATCATTTCAAGGATCTCCGATGAGAGGTAGTGAGGTCATCGTCAAAGCCTTTGACGAATCTAGAAAAATAGTTATCAGCGAAGTTGATCTTCCCATAACTATCGGTCCTCACACTTTCCAGGTCATGGATATCCGGGCAGCCTACAACTATTTATTAGGAAGACCTTGGATACACGAAGCTGGGGCAGTCACTTCGACACTTCACCAGAAGCCGAAGTTCATCAAGAATGACAAGTTAGTCACAGTATGCGGAGATCAGACCTTAATAGTGAGCAACTTATCATCATTCTCCAATGTAGAACCCGAGGAGGTTGTTGGAACTCAGTTTCAAGCACTCACAGTGAGCAATGAGAATCGATCAGAAAGAGGGACGTCGATTTCCTCATACAAAGATGCTCTCGAAGTGATCAAGAGTAACGACATAAAAGGATGGGGATAACTCGTAATTCCTACTGATAACAAGATAAAGAAAGGGCTTGGTTTCTCTTCAGCCTGTACCCAGACTATTAAGGACGAAAGTTTTCGTCCCATTCAGGACTTCTTCCACAGTAGAGGCTTCCTCCACCCAGTGTCTCAAGAAGTACACATCATCAACAAGAGTGACTCCTCCAATATGGACGAGGAATGGAAATCTTATCTCAACGAGAATGGTTATATGTCTCAGGAAGAAATGCATGCGCCATTTTGCTATCCCACACAGAGTCTGAGATATATACCAAGATCAGATGTCAAGATGATGTATGGAGATTGTGATCCTGAGGGATGCCGTGCTCCACCAAACTCATTATAGGAGGACACTCCGATGAAAGACAGCTTCGACTATGACTATTTTGATCCCCTGAATGACTTGCCCATCTGGCAGCCGTACCCAGAAGACTTGGGGCAAAAGAGTCAGCCCAACAATGCATATCAGCTGAGCATCATCGAAAAGAATACCTGTGTCCCCATCGAGTCATGTGATCGTTACTCAGGACATTCTGAAGATATTCAGCATAACGATGAATCTGGAAAGATTGCAGGACAAAAGTTCATCAACTATGCTTTTCTTGAGGTCAACGTCATCGAGAGGGAAAACTCCTCCAGTCCCACAGAAGTATGGGACACCTTAGGATAGCCGAGTGGCAAGTATGACTTCTTGGTCAAGTACACCACTCCTGAAAGCTCTCGTATCAGGCTCGAAGACATCCAACCAACTGGATGGGAAGATCCGCCTGAGAGTGAAAACACTGTGCAAAATATAACAGAAGAGTTTGTTTATGACAACTCTGCATGGGAGGAAAACTCCAACGATCCTTCTCCACCAGAAATCTGCGTCATTTCTAAGGACAAACCAAGAAAGAAGGTACCAGACTCTGTGATTCCCCGAGGAGTTCGCCGCCAGTGGGTTGCTGTCGATGTCCCAAAAGTCATCCATAAGTCTAAGTAATTGTTGTCTTTGTTTTAACCTTTCACCTTGCCCAGGTGAAACAGATGTTGTTATAGGGATCACTTTCTGTAAATGTCCCTCTTCGTTTCGCCCAAAACGACAGAGTTTTGTTTTATAGGGCTATAGTTTCAAGAATCGACAAAACCATAAATAAATAAATGTTGTTCTGTAATTTCTGCATTTATTGCTGTTTTCACTTTTCATTTTTTTTTTTAGAAAATGGTAATCCTAAAAAAACTCAAAAAAATAACAAGCATTTTTCAGAAAATACACTGCACACACTCTTACATTTCTTTCTATCTCTTCTAAAAAAAATCATCACCTCATGCAGATTGCTTGTTTTAAACCCCATTGAAACATACGATCTAATGCCTTCTCCCAACTTTGAATTCCCGGTATTTGATGCTGAAGAAGAAGAAGACGAAGAAATTCCAGAGGAGATCTCCCGATTCCTCAGACAATAGGAAAGGTCCATTGGACCTCACAAGGAGCCGTTGGAAACGGTCAACTTGGGTTCAGAAGAAGAGAGGAAGGAAGTCAAGATTGGGGCACTGCTCTGTTTGACTATCAAAGAAAGCTTGATAGAACTTCTTAAAGAGTTTCCCGATGTATTTGCTTGGTCCTATCAGGACATGCCAGGGTTGGATACCAGCATCGTGGAACATCATCTACCGTTGAGATCAGAATGTCCTCCAGTAAAACAAAGACTGAGACGGACTCACTCGGATATGGCCATCAAAATCAAAGAGGAAGTGCAGAAACAGATTGACGCGGGTTTCCTCGCCACCTCAGAATATCCTCAATGGCTAGCCAACATAGTGCCAGTTCCGAAAAAGGACGGAAAAGTCAGAATGTGTGTAGACTACAGGGATCTGAACAAAGCCAGTCCAAAGGATAACTTTCCCTTACCACACATAGACATGCTGGTAGACAGTACATCAAAGTTTAAAGTCTTCTCCTTCGTGGATGGATTCTCGGGCTATAATCAAATCAAAATGGTACTGAAAGACATGGAGAAAACTTCATTCATCACCCCATGGGACACCTTTTGTTACAAGGTAATGCCGTTTGGTTTGAAGAATGTCGGGGCAACCTATCACAGGGCCATGACTACTTTGTTTCACGACATGATGCACAAAGAAATCGAAGTGTATGTCAATGATATAATCGCAAAATCTAAAACATAAGAAGAGCATGTGACCCACTTGTCTAAACTATTTGAGCGTCTGAGAAAGTACAAACTCCGCTTGAATCCCAACAAATGCACATTTGGTGTACGCTCAGGAAAACATCTTGGGGTTCATCATCAGCCAGAAAGGAATTGAGGTTGATTATGAAAAAGTCAAGGCTATTCAAGAAATGCCTTCTCCGAAGACTGAAAAACAAGTTAGAGGATTTCTGGGACGTCTGAATTACATTTCCAGATTCATATCTCTTATGATCGCGACATGCGCGCCAATCTTCAAACTACTCAGAAAGAATCAAAGCTAAGTATGGACGAAAGATTTCCAAAAAGCTTTCGACAGTATCAACGAATATCTGTTGAATCCACTTATCCTGTCACCACCAGTGGAAGGAAGACCACTGATCATATACCTAACAGTCTTGGAAGACTCCATGGGTTGTGTACTTGGCCAACAAGACGACACGAGAAGGAAAGAGTCTGCCATCTACTATTTGAGCAAGAAATTTACCGACTGTGAAACTCGGTACACTATGCTTGAGAAAACTTGCTGCGCTCTGGCTTGGGCAGCCAAACGTCTTCGCCAGTACATGATTTGTCACACTACTTGGTTAATCTGCGAAATGGATCCGATCAAGTATGTCTTTGAAAAACCTGCTCTCACGGGAAGGATCGCCCGTTGGCAGATGTTGTTATCAGAATATGACATAGAATACCAGGCTCAGAAAGCCGTCAAAGGAAGTATTTTAGCCGATCATTTGGCTCATCAACTGATTGACGATCAGGAATCAGTCAGATTTGACTTCCCAGACGAAGATGTCATGTACTTGAAAATGAAAGATATCGATGAACCGCTACCCAGTGAAGGGCCAAAACCAGGTTCCCAATGAGGACTAATCTTTGATGGAGTTGTCGACACTTATGGAAATGGAATTGGGGCAATCATCATAACACCTCAGGGTACCCATATTCCTTTCACTGCCCGACTGACATTCAAGTGTACAAACAACGAGGCCGAATACGAAGCTTGTATCATGGGTCTCGAAGAAGCGATCGACTTAAGGATCAAGAACTTGGATGTGTATGGAGACTCAGCCTTAGTTATCAATCAAATCAAAGGAGATTGGAACACATACCGATCAGGACTGGTTCCTTACAAAGATTTCGCGAGAAGGTTATTACCCTTCTTCAACAGAATCGAGTTTCATCATATCCCTCGTGAAGAGAATCACATGGATGATGCACTAGCCACTCTCTCTTCCATGATTAGTGTAGGTCAATCGAACGACGTACCTAAGATTGACATAATGCACCTTGAAAGGCCCGCCTACATCTTCACGATTGAAGCAGTCACAGACGACAAACCTTGGTATCACGATATCAAATGCTTCCTTCAGAAACAATAGTACCCACCTGGGGCATCCAGAAAAGACAGGAAAACTCTCAGAAGACTGGCTGACAACTTCTTCCTGAGCGTTGATACACTCTATAAGAGAAATTTTGACATGGTGTTGCTCCGATGCGTAGACAGACCAGAAGCAAACATGCTGATGAAAGAAATTCACGAAGGATCCTTTGGCACTCATGCCAATGGACACACAATGGCAAGAAATATTCTGAGAGCAGGGTACTACTGGTTGACAATGGAATCCAATTGCTACAAGTACATGAGGAGATGTCACAAGTGTCAGATATACTCAGACAGAATCCATGTACCGCCAACACATCTCAAAGTTATTTCTTCCCCATGGCCTTTTTCCATATGGGGAATTGATATGATTGGTATGATTGAACCCAAAGCTTCAAACGGACATCGGTTCATCCTAGTAGCCATTGACTATTTCACCAAATAGGTTGAAGCAGCGTCATACGCTAATGTAACCCGAAAAGTCGTGGTCCGATTTATCAAGAACAATCTTATCTGCCGCTATAGTGTTCCAAGCCAGATCATTACTGACAATGGATCTAACTTGAACAATAAGATGATGAAAGAGTTGTGCATTGAGTTCAAGATCAAACACCATAACTCATCTCCATATCGACCCAAGATGAACGGGGCGGTAGAAGCGGCTAACAAGAACATCAAGAAGATTATTCAAAAAATGGTTGTAACCTACAAAGACTGGCACGAAATGCTGCATTTTGCTCTTCATGGTTATCGCACATATGTCCGAACTTCAACAGGGGCAACCCCTTTCTCTCTAGTATATGGCATGGAAGCAGTGCTCCCCATAAAAGTAGAGATACCATCAATCAGGGTATTGATGAAAGCCAAGCTAATAGAAGTTGAATGGTGTCAAAGTCGACACGATGAGCTGAATCTGATCGAAGAAAAGCATATAACGGCTCTATGCCACAGTCAGTTGTATCAGCAAAGAATGAAGAAAACATTTGACAAAAAGGTTCGACCCCATGTCTTTAGAAAAGGAGACCTCATGCTCAAGAAGATACAATCATTCCTTACTGATTCCCGGGGCAAATGGACTCCGAATTATGACGGCTCCTATGTGGTCAAGAAAGCCTTCTCAGGCGGCGCCTTAAGACTCCCAACCATGGATGGAGAAGAGTTTGCCTACCTCACGAATGTTGTCAAGAAATACTTCGCCTAAATAAAAAAAACGTCTCAGTGGATTGAAAACCTGAAAAGGCGATCCAAGAAAAAATTAGAGACATAAGCAAAAATCATCTCGATGGATTGGAAATCTCAAAGTACAATCCAAGCAAAAGTTAGGGATTAATGGCAAGTAACTACGTCTGATCAGTTCAACTCCTCAGTAGTCATGCCATCCATCAAGAAAACTTCAGTCAAGGTCATCTTCGACAGAAGCTCAAGATGTCCATAATTCAAAGTTGGTAGAAGGATAACGGTCGTTATGTTTCAATGTAGCCCTTTTCCCTTAAATTACCATTTTCCAAACTTTGTAAATGCTCCATGGAATCACGCACTTGGCTGATTTCCATCCTATCTATAAAATTTGAGCCCTAGTGCTTTTTGTTTGCAATTCTCATTTGTTTTAGCTTTACAGAATGACATTTTAACATGATCAACGATTCTTGAAATAAAATAAAAATGAATTTACTTGTCAAATTTTTCTGCTTTTAAAATAAAGATGGGAATTCCTTTTGATTGTGAACTTCAAAAAGAACATCGATAGTTTCTCCGAAGGTGGCCGAACCTCAAAGTGCAGAATCAAAGTACTTCTTCTAAACCGGTATACCTGAATGAAGGATCAACTGTTTCAGATGCCATGTTCATCTGAGATTCTCGACAGAGTTTGTACCTCGTAAGACTGATTAAAAATTCTCCCCCCCACATTGTCTACCTCTTCCAAGCAGGGCAGGATTGCTATTTTGAACCAGTGATACTTCTATCCCCCTCAGTGGCCGAGTATCCCTTCGTGTTCATTCACTAGTCTATATGTCGTGTCAGTTTTGTCAGCATAAACATACATACATCATGCATAATTGATTCACATTCATAATCATATTGCATCATTATCACTCAGGTCAGTCTTACCCCTAAGTGGTAAAGTCCTCTTATCAATTGAGTTATCAGTTTTTTCCTCGTCAGGAAATGTTTTGTCTGAACAATCTCTCTCCCCCAGTTTATTTCTGGATTGGAGATGGTCCTCGACCACTTTGATAACTTGAGCCTCTGAAAGGCAAGAAGATATTCGACAAATGTCACTCTTCACCATTGAAGATGATATTTTCGCTTTCCCGGATTAAGGAAAATCCCCAGAGAAAGCCTCTCAACCAAAGACTCTCAGCAAAACATTGGTTTTTCTCCCAAGAAAGTCAATGTTAATGAAGTCATCAGCACCTCAAAATTGGATTACATCACACGGCATTTCTCCGAAATGATCTCGAAGAAAAGTATGATGTAATATCCCCAAGCAAAAGCGGTCTTTCAAGAGACTCATTTTTCCCCAGTAGAGTCAACAAATGGCGTCTCCAACAGAGAAGTTTGCACACCTCTACAGTTCAGACAAATGGGTTTCCCCAGCAAGTCTGACATCAAAACTTTTTCCCATCAAATGGCATCTCCCCAGGAAAATACGGCGAGAAGTTTGATGAAGACCGCTACACATAACGTCCTTTGTCAAGGAAGAAACTCGACAAGAAGAAACTGAGACCAGTTCCTTGGCTGAAGACCACGATCAAGGGGAGGTTCATTTCAGAAACTGAGATCAGTTCTTTAGCTGAAGACCAGGATCGAGGGGAAGTTTATTTCAAAAACTGAGACCATTTCCTTGGCTGAAGACCAGGATCGAGGGGAATTTTTTACCTTTTCTAAGTATCGTTGCTTAGCAAAAGAAGATAGATGTGCAAACTTCCATTCATAACCACTGTCAAAATTTTGGGTATTATGATATTTAATTCTCTTGCACCCCGAATGCCCGAATACCTTCGCCATTCACACCTTCGGGTCCAAGAAGATTAAATAAGGGCATCTGTCATACCCCAAATTTTGACCACCAAGATTTCCCATCATTGTGGAAATTGTTACCACAATATAGATGAACCATCATGCCTCATTAATTTCCTCAAGGATTGTTGAGCATTCACTACAATCAAGAATTAGGGTTTCAAGCCCTCCCAGAACACTTAGACAAAAGATCAATCAAGAAACGACATGATCTTCAACTTGTCTAACCTATTAAAACACACACAAAGGATCAAGAGGAATCCCACATAAAAAATCAAGCACAAAGTTGTGACATTCCAAGTGGTTTGAGCATCGAAACACCCGATGTCGCCAAATTAGGGTTTTGGACGACTGGGACCTCCAGAGTGAGATTTTCACAAGAGAATGAGCCAAGACTTCAACATGTGACTCAATATGCTCAAAATAACTCTAAGGATCCATTTGTAAAGTTAAAATTACCCTCAGAGGATGCATTCCTCGAAAATAGGAAATTAGAGTTTTACGCGCCGAACCGCTCCGGAGCCAAAAGTCAAAACATGACTTTTTTGGCAAAAATGATCCTTATGATTCATATTTTCATAAAATGTGATTTATAATATCATTTGAACAAGAATTGATCATAAAATCATGATAACTTGTAAAAGGGGTAACCTTGAAATATTGAAAATTTTTCTAAGTTATTAAGTTTGAATGGTTTTGGTACCAACTTCCAAGGACCATAACTTCTGATCAAAGCAACCATTTTGAGTGATCCAAAGCCTGATTTGTAGATCTTCCTACACTCTACAAAAGCTTCAACTACCTCAAACTCCAATTCTTCATGGATTTTAAGTTATGGAGTGATCAAAATGGCAAAAATGAAGAAAATGACACTTTTCCAACACTTAGTGAAAATCTGCCTAAGTTACCAGCCTTAGACACCAATGTTCACGAGGATTTTTTAATGGGATCCAAATAGTTTCAAGATAAACTATGATCACACATGTATTGTATCATATGAGGGCTTTCTAAAAAGCACAAGAGCCTCCCATAACTCAACCTGAGCAAGGAGATATGATCCCCTCAAAATCACCATTTCCAACTGTCTTGTACAAGGCAGAATTTGGCATTTTGCTCGATATGGAAAAATCAGACAAATTCAAGCCTTGTCATCTATTTGGACACATCAAATGATAAAAACAAAGGGGAATGATCTGATCCCCAAGCCTCCCAAGTCCAAGAATCTACATATAGCCATAACAAACCTAAAAAGGCTAAAAAGTGCAAAAGACTCCAATTTTGTATCCAAGCATTCAATGGATGCATCAAGGTGGCATGGACTAAGACAAACTTAACTGAATTGAGTCAAGATTCAGCTCTGAACCAAAGGACCATAGGCCAGTGCCCTAACCTCAAGTTAATGGTCATGGAAGACTAGAACTCATTTATGCTACAATTGGCCACAGACCTGCTGCAGTTGCCACACACTATTGCAGCTAAAACAAACTTGCTCTACTATAAATAGAGCTCATTTGTGCTTAGTTCAAGTACCCCAAAGCACTAGAACTGATGCTTTCCTCAAAATCCCTCTCTTTAGACCAAAATGTCTTCTTTTGCAAGTCATCTCTGAGTTTTTGAGTTAGAAAGCAATTCCACCACAGCTCATGATCCAAACACATCCAATGTATCATATCTAAGTTGTTCAAACACTCACCCTTGATCTGAAACACTAAGATAAAAAATTCAACCTCCAAAACCTCAAAACTTGACTGTTTTGCATTTTGCAAGCAATGTCTTGTTCCAGTCACTTCCAAAACCAAAACAAACCTCAAATACACTCCAAATATCATCTTCAAACTGTCCCAATTGGTTTCCCTCATCTGGAACACCATTTGAGAGAGTTACTATATTTGTCACTTTTGCCCCTTTTGCAAGAAAGAGCCAATTCTTGTTCCTGATGATTCCAGCTGGTTTTGATCATCCTAAAAGCTTCTAAGGGATCAATCAAGAGTGTTCAAAGTATTGAATCACTTCTGGCTCAAGGAACTTGATAGATAGCACAAGGAGCTTCAAGAGGTAAGTGCATCACAACTTGAACTCTCTAAATCATACATTTCTTTGAGATCCATTGATCATGGACCTCTCACATATATCATATGTGTTGTGTTTGAACCAATTTATAATGTTATTATCACCTGTACAATGAAATAGCATAGAACATGCAAATTTAGGCCAATTTTGAAATCACTATCGGATTTTAAAATGGAAACATTTTCTAAAATTTCCAAGGGCACCATTGGATTCCTCATGAAATTCTAGGCAGGATACACCTAAATTTTGTCCCAATCCATGGAGAAATGAGGAAGTTAGAGCCTTCATGCAAGAGGCCTAAAATCAGGCCTTGCCTTGGGCAAGGGCCAGGACATGGCGCCTTGGCCAGGCCTAAAACAAGGCATCCCATATATGTTGATGGGGTGGTTTTGATACATGGATGTATCACCACCCCAGTGGTAGCGCGCATGTGTGTTTGAATGGAAGGTCGTGGGTTCAACACCCACCCAGACCATTTTGCCATTTTTCACTATTTTTGCTATTTTTTCATATTTTTATGGTTTTTATTAATTAATTCCAAAATTAATTTCTCTCTCAATTTTAATTATTTTTTATTGGTATTTTTTCTGAAAATTCCCAAAAATGTTCAAATATTTTATTCTATAATAATTTCACAAAAATATTATTTATTTCATATATTTGGTATTTTTGTAAAGAATTATGTTTTTATTTGTTCTTAAACATTAAAAAATATTTCTTTCTCTTGATTTTGCAAATTCAAATGATTTTCAAATCATTTTATGAATAAAAAATTCTTTTTCAAACATTAATCCAAGATCACAACTTGTTTTTCACACATGTTTGATAATTTTGTTTATTTTTATTGAATTTTTATTCAATAAAAATACATTTTAAAATCAAATTAGGGTTTTGATTACTTTTCACCCTCACAAATCTTTTTCAAAAAACTTTGGGCCTTTAATAGAGTTTAAGACCCAACCCCCTTTGTACATAAATAATTTTGGGCCTCAGTCATTGTATTAGTCCTAGTACAGTTTTCAAAACGACGGTGCGATCAATGTCTTTCCATGGGCCTCTCCTTGAGTTATAAGCCCCATCCCTTGTACAAAAACAAACTTTGGGCCTCTAATAGAGTGTAAGACCCATCCCTTGTAAATAAAAACCTTTTTGGGCCTCAGTTATGGTATAAGTCCCACTGTGTTTTCAAAAATCTCGACGCGATCGCCATTTCAAAACAAAATCAACTGGGCCTACCCTTGTGTTGTAAGTCCCATTTCTTTTATTTTCAAACACTTTGGGCCTCTCCTTGAGTTGTAAGACCCATCCCTTTGTACAGAAAACCTTTTTGGGCTTCAGTCATTGTGTAAGTCCCGATGCAATTTTAGATTAACGGTACGATTACTGTTTTTTCATCTGGGCTTCTCTTTGAGAATAAGCCCCAATCTTCTTTTCAAAAAAAACTTTCCTTTTTGTTTAGTTTCAAACTCATAGTTGTTATCAAAACTTTCTTTAATTTCTTGAACAACTAACCATACAGGTGTTACACTGGAAGCTTGATCGCCTGTAAGTTTTAAACATCTTTCTTTTACATACTTGAACATATATATATATATATATATATATATTTGTTTGTGTTGGAAGCTTGCTCACCTGTAAGTCCTCCTACCCTCCTTTTACATATATTATATATTTCATCTGTATATATATACCTGTATATTATCTGCTTAGAGTTTTCCCTGATAATTAGGTCTAGGATTAGATAAAGCCAGTGGTCGCTCTTTCAACACAGTCAAAACTAGTTCCCCATAGGAATTTCCAGATACAGTCTTGCCTTCTCTAGGGCTTATACAATATGAAACAAAGAGAAAGAAATTATTCCTGGTGAAACTTTTCTCAGACTGTCACTAATAGAAAATTGTCAAAGGAATTCATTTCCCCCAGAGAGGATTACTTCACGGTGAAACCTCTCTTGAATTTCTTCAAACCTTAGAACTGTTCATTAAAGAAAAGATTATTTCCGATGAAACTTTTCTTAAAGTTTGGACCCACAAGCTTCCTAAAAGCATCCTCGCCTCCTCTTTGGCTCTGTAAAAGGACCCTCCGGCTTCTTAGAAGTTCTCATGCCTTCTCTTGGGCTTAGTACAAGGACCCAAAGACCTCTTAAAGGTATAGGACAAAACTTAATCATCCTTTGTCAGAGCAGTCTTTCCAGAGTCAAAACCTCAGATCAAGTAAGGGTTGATTCTCACCCCTTAAAATACCAGCCTCCTCTTGGGTATCATACAAAGATAAACCTTCTCATACTAGTAGACTTGGACAGTCTAATCTCCTATTGGATCTCAAAGACATTCTCAAGTTCCCTACAAACACAGGAGAAACCCTGGTCATTTAATCAATCTCCAGTAGATTTAAAACCCCCATAGGTTCTAAAACTCAAACGATCTTCCAAATTTCCCCCAGCTAGGGTCAAATCACTATCAATTAACCTTTATTAGAACCTCAAGGCATATGATATTTCAACTCTTCTGTAAACCCTCAGCAAGAGTTGATTCCCCAACTAGGACCTATCTCTAGATCTCAATAATCCTCAGCAGAAGATAACCTCCTCTTAGGCTTTGTATAAAGATATTTCTTCACTCTCTTATTGAGTTTAATCACGTTTTAGCCTCCTCTTAGGATTTGTATAAGGATCTTTCCACACTCTCTTGTTGAGTCAATCATTTTCAGCCTCCTCTTAGGCTTTGTATAATGATTTTTCTTTCCCTCAGCAAAAGTCAGCCTCAATCTTGGGCTTTGTACAAGACAGATAAAAACACTCTCTTGTTGAGTCAATCACCTTAAAACACTCTCTTGTTGAGTCAATCACCTTAAAACACTCTCTTGTTGAGTTAATCTTCTTTCTTAAAGCACTCTCTTGTTGAGTCAACCCTTTTCCATCTCCTCTTCGGCTTTGTATAATGATTTCCCTCAGTAGAGTTAGCCTCAAAAGCACTCTCTCACTGAGTCAATTCTCTTTCTGCCTCAATCTTGGGCTTTGTACAAGACACATATAAAATTTCCCTAAGCAGAGTCAATCCTCTTTCCAACCTCCTCTTAGGCTTTGTATAATGATTTTCGTCAGTAGATTCAGCCTCAATCTTGGGCTTTGTACAAGATAAATCATACTCTCCAGCAGAGTCAATCTTCTTTTAGCCACAATCTTGGGCTTTGTACAAGACAGATAAAAACCTCTCACCAGTAGAGTCGGTTTCCCCTTTTAGCCTCAATCTTGGGCTTTGTACAAGACAGATAAAATATCCCTCGAAAAATTAACTTCCATCCTCCTCTTAGGCTTTGTATAATTATATCCCCCAAAGAGTCAGTCTAGTTTTAGACTCAATCTTGGGCTTTGTACAAGACAGATAAAAACACTCTCTTGTTGAGTCAATCACTTTAAAACACTCTCTTGTTGAGTCAATCACCTTAAAACACTCTCTTGTTGAGTCAATCTTCTTTCTTAAAGCACTCTCTTGTTGAGTCAAGCCTTTTCAGCCTCCTCTTTGGCTTTGTATAATGATTTCCCTTAGTAGAGTTAACCTCAAAAGCACTCTCTCACTGAGTCAATTCTCTTTCAGCCTCAATCTTGGGCTTTGTACCAGACACCCATAAATACCTGTAGCGCGATTTTTGTGGTCCTGAGTCACTATCGCTTGGGTACTACAGTTCGATTCATTTTTTATCCTATTGAGCTGATTAAGGAAGGGAAATAGATGTCTCCAATTAACCCTGCTTGCATACTGAGTTTGAACAGCGGTCTGTTAGGTTTCAGATGCTATGTGGATGTGGGGCCCAATCTTTGGTTATTTTTTTAAGAACACAGTGTCTGGATTATTTGTGAGGTTTTTGATGCTTTTGGGTTAATTTGGTGGAGATAGTGGATTTTGGGTTTTTGATTAGTATGCTCGCTAAGATTTTTTCAATCTTATGCCTACGTATTTCCGAAACGGGGAAATCAGAGCGATCATAGTTCCTCCTATTCTATGGGAGGAAAAAGGTGTTTTGGTGTCTTGTTCAAAGCCCAAGACATGAAGCTAAAGGTGATTTGTATCTTGTTCAAAGCCTAAGATGTGAAGCTGAAGGGTTGGATGAGAGAGAATTTGTCATCTCTAAAGAGGAGTTGTTGATGTTTGTATGCTGTGAACAAGGCACAACTTTGATGCTAAAAGGTTGATTGACTCAACCGGGGTTTTCTTTATACAAAGCCTAAGAGGAGGCTAGAAGTTGACTTTTCTGGGGAAAATGCTCTTTCTGTCTTGTACAAAGCCCAAGATTAAGGCTAAAAGGGTTTGACTCAACAAGAGAGTCTTTTATACTCAACAAGAGAGTTTGTTGTTGTGCCTTGTATGAAGCCCAAGACGGAGGCTAAAAGTGTTTGACTCAATAAGAGAGTCTTTTATACTCAACAAGAGAGTGTTTTTCTATCTCGTACGAAGCCAGAGATGGAGGTTTAAGTGTTTGACTCAACAAAAGAGTCTTTTATACTCAACAAGAGAGTGTTTTCTATCTCGTATGAAGCCCGAGATGGAGGTTAAAAGTGTTTGACTCAACAAGAGAGTCTTTTATACTCAACAAGAGAGTGTTTTCTATCTCGTACGAAGCCCGAGATGGAGGCTAAATGTGTTTGACTCAACAAGAGAGTCTTTTATACTCAACAAGAGAGTGTTTTTCTATCTCGTACGAAGCCCGAGATGGAGGCTAAAATGTTTGACTCAACAAGAGAGTCTTTTATACTCAACAAGAGAGTGTTTTTCTATCTCGTACGAAGCCCGAGATGGAGGCTAAAGTGTTTGACTCAACAAGAGAGTCTTTTATACTTAACAAGAGAGTGTGAAAAGGTTAGCTCCGCTGGGGAGAATCATTGTACAAAGCCCAAGAGGAGGCTATCTATGCTGGTGACTGTTTCAGTTTAGTGATAGGTCCAGTATGTTGGATAAAAGAGAAAATCAGGTCTTATGAAGGATGTCAGATACCATGTGTCATACCCCAAATTTTGACCACTAAGATTTCCCATCATTGTACAAATCATCATCACAATATGGATGAACCATCAGTCTCCCCAAAGATGGGTGAGCACTCACTACAAACAATAATTAGGTTTTCAAGCCCACTCTGAGTGCTTAGACAAAGGATCAATCAAGGGATGACATGATCTTCAACTTGTCTGAACCTCTCAAACATCCACAATGGATCAAAAGGGCTCCCACTTCAAGGATTAAGCACAAGGCTGCTCCCTTCTAAGTGGATTAAGCCTCAAGATCGCCAGTGTCACCAAATTAGGGTTTAGTCGACTAGGGCCTCCAGATGGAATGTTTCCTCTGGGCATGAGCCAATGCTTCAAAGCATATCCTAATATGCTCCATGGAACCTCATGGACCCAATCATCAAGTCAATTTTGACCTCATGGGATGCATTCATCAAAAATAAGGAATTAGGGTTTCTTGACCTATTTCACCCCTAAGTTGACTTTTGGGACAGAACATGAGCCAAGACCTCAAGAGAGGATTTGAGGGTCTCTAACACACTACCTTGATCCATTTGCAACAATGGATTAATCCAAGAAGCTTGAGCAACAAGTTTCAATTTCATCTGAACCACAGTTAGGGTTTCGCAAGAAAAGTCAACTGTAGCTTTGACTTTTGACCAGGACATGCTCCCAAACCCTAGGACATGATTCAATACACCCTATAACACCTATGAAATCAATCCATCAAGTTTGATTTAGGTCAAGAACTTGATTTCATAGAGGATCGCACAGTTTAGAATTCATCTGACAAAAAGTCAACTGTGCACAAAAGTCAATTTTGACTTTTTGAGATTTTTCACAAAAATGGGTTTTTAACCCTAAAATAATGTTAATATGTGATTTGAATCATCATTCATCAAGAAAAATCAAGAAAAGTGGGATAACTTTTAAAAGGGGTAACCATAAAAACTTAGAAAATTTTCTAAGTTATGGAATAAAGTGGCTAGGGTACCAACTTTGGAGGACCATAACTCCTAAACCACAAGGCCATTTTTCCCCATCCAAAGCTGGATTTGTAGCCCTCATGGCCCTCTACAAAAATTTCAACTACACCTCATTCCAATTCATTATGGATTTTGAGTTATGGAATGATCAAAATGGCTGAAAACATGAAATGCCACTTTTTCCAACACTTAGTGAAATTTTCACTAAGTTAAAATCTGCCTTCACTTTTTTCCAAATGTAGGGGCATTTTTCACTTGGATCCAAAAGGTATCAAAACCAATTATGATCAAACAGTTATTGTATCATATGAGGGCTTTCCAAAATGGCCAAGAACATCACCAAACTCAACTTGAGCCATGAGATATGACCATGGCAACATGCCTTGCTGAAAACTCCTAAGGCAAGGCAGATTTTGGAGTTTTGCTCGATTTGCTCAAATTTTGCAAAGGGCAAGCAACTCTATCCATCTGAACACCTCAAGGGGGGACCAAGGGGGAACCAACTTTGATCCCAAGCCTCCCAAGTCTTTGGAACCAAAAATAGCATGCCAAACCTAGAAATCCCTAAAAGAGGGACAAAACTCCAATTTTGGGTTGGAGCATTTAATGGATGCACCAAGGTGGCATGGACTGACACATTTGCAACTGAATTCAGTCAAGAATGATCCAACAACTAGGGAACCACAGCTCTGTGCTCTAACCTCTAGTCAATGGCTAGAGGAGACTTGGATTCCAAAATGCAACCATTGGCCAAACCTCTGCAGCAGTTGCCATTCACTATTGCTTGCAAAACAAACTTGCTCTACTATAAATAGAGCTCATTTGTGCTCAGTTTGAGTACACGAAAGCCATCAAACAGATGCTTTCCTCAAAATCCCTTTCTTTAGGCAAAAATACCTTCTTTAGCAAGGTAACTCTGAGTTTTTGAGTTAGAGAGCATTTCCATCACGGCTCATGATCCTCACACAAGTGACCTGTAATCCTTAAATCACAAAGTCACCTCTCAAAACCTCAAAATAGGTTTTTTTGTATTTTTCAAGCCATGTCTTGATTCAATCACTTTCCAAACTAGATAAGACCTCAAACACACTCCAAATATCATCCTATAACTGTCCCAAATGGTTCCCCCCATCTGGAACACCATTTGAGAGAGTTACTATTTTGGCCATTTTGACCCCTTTTGCAAGAAAGGGGCAGTTTGTGTTTTTGCAGGTTTCAGCTGATTCCACTCATCCTAAAATCTTCTAAGGGATCATTTGAGAGTGTCCAAAGCATCAAACCATTTCTGGAACAAGAAACTTGGCAGATTGCACAAAAATTCCAAAAGCTCAAAGGAGAGGTAAGCATCATGACTTAAATCTTCCAAAATATGCATTGCTTTGAAGTCCACTGATCATGCACATCTCATACATGTTATATATGTTGTGTTTGAACCAATTTATCATGTAATTCATGCCTATATCAAAGTTTAGCATAGAAAATGCAATTATAGGCCTATTTCAAAACCACTATCGGATTTTGAGGAGGGAGCATGATCTGAAAAAAATACCACCACCATTGGATTCCTTGTGAAATTCTAGGCCAGATGCATATAAATTTTGTCCCCAACCATGGAGAAATGAGAAAGTTATGGACCTTCCCATTTCTTGGCAAAACTTGCCTTGCCTTGCCTTGCCTTGGCCAGGCCTCGAAAACAAGGCAAGCCTTGTATATTTGTTGGTTTGTCTTAATCAACGGATGTATCACCACCCCAGTGGTAAGGCACGCGCCCTATAACCTTGAGGTCGTGGGTTCAAACCCCACCCATGCCATTTGGTGTTTTCTCACATTTTGCTATTTTTTCCAATATTTTCATGTTTTGTTAATTAATTGGAAAATTAATAACTCCCTCAATTTTAATTATTTTTGATTAGTTCTTTTTGCAAAAAATCATAAAAATGTTGAAATATTTTATCCCACAAAAAAAATCAAATTTGTATTATTTATTTAATATAATTAGTATTTTTGTGAATAAATTCCTTTTTAATTATTTTAAACATTTTAAAAATGAATATTTACTTTGAAAATCAAAACCAAATGAGTTGTAATATCTCTTGTGATTAAAACCTCATTTTTTCAACCCTTAAACAAAAATCACAAGTGGTTTATTCAAGCCTATTTGGTATTTTTATCATTTTTATTTGATTTTCTTTTAATATTTACTTTTAAAGGAAAACAAAATAGGGTTCTTTGATTTTCACCCTCACAAATCATTTTGGGCCTCTAATAGAGTGTAAGACCTAATCCTTTGTAAATACAAATCTTTTTTGGGCCTCACTTATTGTATAAGTCCCGTTGTATTTCAAAAGTTTGGCGCGATCGTCGCCCGTGTAAAATAAACCTTTGGGCCTCTCCTCGAGCTATAAGACCCATTCAAAAATCATTTTGGGCCTCTAATAGAGTGTAAGACCCAATCCCCTTTTAACCAAAACAATTTTGGGCCTCAGATATTGTATAAGTCCCCTTGCGTTAAAAGAAACCCCGATGCGATCGCCAGTTAAAAAGGTAAATCATCTGGGTCTACCCTCGTGTTATAAGCCCCATTCTTTTTCTTTAAACACCTTTGGGCCTCTTGAGAGAGTATAAGACCCATACCTTTGTACATAAAACCTTTCTTGGGCCTCAGTTACTTGTATAAGTCCCTGTACAAAACGACAGTGCGATCACTGATAAAACCCTGGGCCTCTCCTTGAGCTGTAAGCCCCAATTTTCCTTTCAAAAGCACTTTCTCCTTTGATTTTGTAATATACTGTTATTTTCAATTTCTTTGTTGAACAACTAACAATACAGTATGGAAGCTCTACAACCGAGTAAGTGTTTACCCGCTTTCATTTACCGCTTTCATATGTATATAACTGTATTGTGGGGCTGTTTCACTGTAAGTCTTCTTTCATAAACTCATATCGACTTTGTAATACTAGTATAGATATTTAGAGTTTCCCCGGTAACAACATCTAGCACTTGGTAAAGCCCTGTTGATCACTCTTAAATGCAAACAAAACTAGATCCCCATAGGATTACCAGATACAGTCTTCCCTCCTCTTGGGGTTAAACAATATGGAGACGTGAAAAGAAGCATTCTCGGTGAACCCTTTCTCAGACTGTCACCCTTAGAAATTGTCAAAGAAACTCTGACTCCCCAAAGATGATCTTTTCTCCGTGAATGGCATCTCTTGAGTTTCTTCCAAATTCTTAAACTTTCCTGGCTTGATCTATTCTCAGTGAATGGCATGTCTTGAACTTCTCGGGATTTAGGGACCCACAGGCTTCTTAAAAGCATCCCCGCCTCCTCTTGGGCGTTGTACAAGGACCCGTCGGCTTCTTAGAAGTTTTCACAGCCTCCTCTTAGGCTTCGTATAATGATTCTTCCTCCGGGAAGATAACTTCCTCTTGGGCTTCGTACAAATTGTCCCTTCGGCTTCTTAAAAGTTTTTCTCGCCTCCTCTTGGGCTTCGTACAAATTGTCCCGACAACCTCTTAAAGGTATAGGAACAGAAATTAGTCATCTTAATAGAACAGTCTTTCAAAGAGTCTAGATCTTTCTACCGCGAACGTACTGTCTCTTGATCTCTCTTAAGTATAATATAGAAGATAAAACTCTAGACTTGGACAGTCCAATCTCCTTGAGTCTCGAAGACATTCTCAAGTTCCTTTCAAAAATAGGAAAAAAAACACCCGTAGACTTGGGTAGTCTCAATACCCTTCGGATTCCCCATTTCCTTAAACAACAGGAAATAATCCCGATCCTCAGATCAAAGCCATGAGTACAACATTACCCATATAAGAACTGATTTTCTCTTTTAACCAACATACTGGACCCGTCACTCAACTGAAACAGTAACCATAGCCTCCTCTTGGGCTTTGTACAATGATTCTCCCCAGCAAAGTTAACCTTTGCAGCTTCCATCTCGGGCTTTGTACAAGATACAAAACACTCTCTTGTTGAGTATAAAAAGACTCTCTTGTTGAGTCGATCCCCTTTAGCCTCCATCTCAGGCTTCATACGAGATACCAAACACTCTCTTGTTTAGTCAACCCTCTTAGCCTCTATCTCGGGCTTCGTACGAGACACATAAGAACTCCCTCTTGTTGGGTCAATAGCCTCCTCTTAGGCTTTGTATAAAGAAATCCCCGTTTGATTTAATCAACCTTTTAACATCAAATCATGCTTTGGTCACAGCATACAAACATCAACAACTCCTTTTCCCTCATCTAAATTGCTGTAAGCGGCAAGCCTCTGGATTATTTACATCCACGCCACTGTCCCTCTTTTAGCATGAGAAATTCCTAAGGAAAGATGGCATTACTCTACACTGAGTTAAAGTCTTCTCTTTCAGGCTAAAAAATCCCCTATAAAGTAAATTATAGCATTACTGGATTCACATATCCCGGTTAAAGTAATCCTCCTTTATAACCAGTCACCAAACAAGTTGTGACAAACAAATCCTCTTTAGAGATGACAAATTCTCTCTAAAAGTCAACACCCTTTTAGCTTCACATCTTGGGCTTCGAACAAGATACAAATAGACCCTTCAGCTTCACATCTTGGGCTTTGAACAAGATACAAACCACCTTTAGCTTCATGTCTTGGGCTTTGAACAAGACACTAAAACACCATTTCCTCCCATAAAATAGGAGGAACTACGATCGCTCTGATTTCCTTGTTTCGGTAAACGGGAATACGTAGGCATAAGATTGAAAGAAAAATCTTAGCGGGCACACCACATCGAAAACCTCAGGTCACAAATCTTCACATATCAATCAAAACATCGGAGTCCGTATTCCCCACCAAAAGTCTAAATTCGATCAAAATAACCCAATAGAGGCCCCACCAAATTGATCGCATCTGTAAACCAACAGTTTAGACTGTTTAACCTCAGTTTGCAAAGCAGGGTTAGTTGGAGACATCTATTTCCCTTCCTTCATCAGCTTCAATAGGATAAAAAATGAATCGACCTGTAGTACCCCCCCCCCCCCCCAGAGCGACAGTGCTTAAGAACCACGTCCAAAATCACTCGCTAGAGAAAAATAGCGCCCGCTGTGGGGCCGGTGTTTCATATCTTGGGTAGAAACCAAGGAGTGGGGACTTCACTGGGGATAAGACTTTTTTGTTGACTTCACTAGGATCTTAGGTCAAAAAACTTTAAGTTAGGAAGGTACCACAAAATGGCGACTCCACCGGGGAGCCATTTTCTGTCAGGAACATAGGATTCATAGATCTTAAAAGTTTAGGACATTAGGACAAATATATATACTGCTTTTCCTAATTGATATCTGTGTTTATTTTTCTGCTAATGGGAACGTGTGTGATGCCGCATGTGGAAAGATTGAGTATACACCTAGGAAAAACCTCTTCCAGTAGTGCGAAAGCTATCGGAAATAGTTGTCACGCGATACTACCCTCTTCTGAGGTTCTTCGAAATAACATCACCTAGTACGGTTCCCGGCCCGCTGATGTTATCTCGACAAGAATCAATAATTTTGAGAGACAGGTACAAAAATCACTAGTATAAACCTTTGGGATAGGTAGAGCCTTGACTTCATGACACCGACCCTTTGACCCCATGTTTTTTCTATGTTTTTGTGTGCTGCATTCATGCATTCATTTAAAAAACATTAAGCAAAGAAAAATTTTCTCTTCTAGTCTCTCTTTTCCAAATTAAACTAAAATAATGATTGCAAATACCAGAGAAAGGAGATTGCGCTAATGGAATTTGGTAGAAGAAAAACTCATAAGTACACCTTCAAGGTTCCAAAGTTAGAGGATTTGAGAGGTTTGGCAAGGATGATCACAAACCATGAGGCTTTCAGAGCTAAGTACGGAGGTCTGCTACCTCTGTTAAGGGTCCATGTGATCGAAAGAATCATGGATGCACTCATTCAGTTTTATGATCCGGTCTATCACTGTTTTACATTCCCGGATTACCAGCTCGCACCAACGCTGGAGGAGTATTCTCACCTGACTGATTTACATATTACTGATCAAGCTCCCTTTTTTGGACTGGAAGAAATTCCAAAGGATCAAATCATTGCAGGAGCAATCTATTTGGATGAGTCAGAAGTCAAGACTCACATGACCACTAAGGGTGGCATACCAGGTTTACCAGCCAAGTTTCTGGTAAAGAAAGCTCTATACTTTGCTAGTATAGGAAACATGACTGCTTTTGAAAGCATCTTTGTTTTACTCACCTACGGGTTATTTTTGTTTCCCAACATCGATAACTTTGTAGATATCAACGCCATTAAGGTTTTTCTCATTGGAAACCCTGTACCGACTTTGCTCGCATATGCATATCATTCTGTACACTTAAGGAATTTATACAACGGAGGAATGATCACGTGCTGTATGCCCCTGCTATATAAATGGTTTATCTCCCATTTACCTAAGTCTGCTGCTTTTTGGGATCATAAGAGTGCCTTGCGTTGGTCGCAGAAAATCATGTCTCTTACCAACTCTGACGTAGATTGGTGCAATAGGATTTATGCCGGGATCAGAATCATTGACCGTTGTGGAAACTTCCCCAACATACCCCTCATAGGAACTAAGGGAGGAATCAATTACCATCCAGTTTTAGTTCGCCGTCAATTTGGATACCCAATGAGGCATGTCCCGTGTAATGCTCATCTGGAAGGTCTTTTCTTCAAGGAAGGAGAAAATGACAGGGCACTAAAGATGGAAATAGTGCACGCTTGGAAACATGTTCATAAGAAAGGACGGGAGTCTCTAGGAAAACTGGACTGTGTCTCGGTGGAGCCTTATCTCCACTGGGTACAAACTAGAGCTCTCAAGCTAAAGATGCCTTATCCTCGTCACAGAGTTCTTCCGCCAAGGGAATCTGTCATGTACTTCATGACTGAAACAGAAAAACTTCAGGTTACTCTCAACAAATTTCAACAGGAGTGGAGGTCTTGGAAGAACAAGTACCGCATTCTCAATGTGGAGTGTACCAAAATACAGCAACTGCTGAAAGATAAGGATGCTCTAATTGAGATTTTGGAGCAACATGCTGTAGAAAATCAGGATGACCAAAGGAATTTGCTCGCTCCTTTCACTTGGCAAAAGAATGACAACCCGACAACGGCCCAAGAGCCCCGGTCCAAGAAAAGGAAAGTACCAGAATCAGCACCCGAGTTCTCCTCAGAGAGGACTCGGGACCCATTAGCTTAGGTTTCTGTTTCCACACCTTGTAATTTACTGTATTTCCATTTCCGTAATCCTTTGAATTCAATAAAACAGGGTCCCCCCCCCACTGTTTGATATTTGCAATCTAATTGTCAAAGTTTATTTTGATTAAACAAAAAAAAACAAAAAACAATTAATATAATCATTGCATTCATCATTCTCACGTCACGTATTCTTCTTACCTACGAATATCACGTTTGTGTCTCGGTTCTAGAGTCAAATTTTCTCATTCGTACAATACTCGGGCCAATTGTCAGAAAAAGATGGATGATCTCGAGAAAGAGAACAGAGAGTTGAAAGAAGAGATCGATGCTCTGAGAGAGGATATGAGAAAGCTTCGTAATGACATGCAAGCCATGGCATAAGCTCAGCTACAAAGAACAGTGATCTCAGAGATCACCTCAATGCCCATAGTGGAGAAGTATGATCCTAGGTATCAAATGCCAAAAGATCGTCCCTGGGGCTTGCCTGTTAACTATATCCCGGAAGGATATGTTCCGCCGATCACTGAAGATCGGGGAATCATAGCAGAAGCCGCTGGGCCTAAAGGTTACAAACTTCGGGAAAGCGAGGATACCAGAGGCATATTAAGGACTCCTAAAGGTTACAAACTTCGGGAAACGCCAAGATTCACTGCCGTAGTAACGGTACCACCCCCTGTGGTGCACACTGTCCCGGAAGGACAGATTCCACAAATACCTTCTGGTAGAAAGGAAAGTATGTTCGATAGAATGGATGAATTCTAGGAGAAGTTCCTGGAAATGCAGAAGGAACTGCAGGCTATTCGCGGTCAGGATTTATTTGGAAAGGACGGCGCGGACCTTTGTTTGGTCCCTAATGTGAAAGTCCCGCACAAGTTCCAGGTGCCCGACTTTAAAAAGTACAAGGGGAACTCTTGCCCTCAGAGCCACTTGGTGATGTACGCTCGGCGAATGTCAGCTCAGACAGAGAATCAGGACCTACTGATTCACTACTTTTAGGATAGTTTGACCGGTGCCGCATTAAAATGATACATGGGTTTAAACCGCACTACGATTAGCACTTTCAGAGATCTTGGCACTGCTTTCGTCCAACAATATAAATACAATTTGGACATGGCACCAGACAGAGATCAACTCAGATCAATGTCGCAAAAGGACAAGGAAACCTTTAAGGAATACGCTCAGAGATGGCGTGAAATTGCCACTCAAATTTGTCCACCTCTTGAGGAAAAAGAGATGACAAAGATCTTCTTAAAGACCTTAAGCTCATTTTACTACGACCGAATGGTCGCCAGTGCGCCCAGTGACTTCACCGAGATGGTGGGCATGGGAGTTCATCTTGAGGAAGCCGTCCGAGAAGGACGTTTAGTTAAATACGCTGGATCATCAAGTACTACGAAACGATACGGTAGTGCTCTACCTAAGAAAAAAGAGCAGGATATTGGGAATTTCTCTCTCGGAAAGCAAAGGCGACGGTACCAACCAGTAGCAGCTGTAACTCCTGCTATCAACCTTGCGCCTATTTCTACGTATCAACCTCAAGTTGCTCAAAGCCAAACACATTCGCAGCAATTTCCGCAAAGGACACAACAGCCTCTTCAGCAGGCTCGTCCTCAATACAACAACAACCGTACAACGCGGCCACCAGGATTTGATCCTATACCCGTATTGTACACAGAACTATTTCCATTACTACTGGTTAAGGGGCATGTCCAGACTAAGTCTCCTCTTACAGTACCGGAAAATCTGCCTTTTTGGTTTAAGGTGGATCAGACTTGCCCTTACCATCAAGGAGGACCAGGGCATAACATAAGAACTGTCTCTGTTTCAAATCCGACATGCAAAAGCTTGTTAGGAGCGGGGTCTTATCTTTCAAGGATACGAATCTGAATGTTCTCACAAACCCGCTGCCTCAACACGAGAAGGCTACAGTCAATTTGATAGAGGGAGAGTCTAACAACACCTATCAAATTCGCGATGTACTCTTACTAAGGGCCAACTTGGTCAAGATGCATTGTAGACAGATGGATATGGCCATGTGCCACCTCATAATTATCACCAGTGTGATATCTGCTCTAAAAGCAATCAAGGATGTTCTGTGGTGCAATCAGCTCTACAGGAACAATTGGATCTCGGATGGATCCAAGAACACCGAGTTCGTGGAGTTAACATGGTTTATACGAATTCCAACATCATTCAAAACCACGATATCCGTGCAATGAATGTCAACCTGGTGGCAATGCACTCAAGGCAAAGCCAGTATCATAATCTGCCACATCACAATTATAATTCCTGACTGACTTGCTTGGTAAACAAACAGGGATGCTCTTTTGTACAAGAGGCCCTCCAGCGTCAGATGGATCTTAGATGGATTCAAGACTACCGTGATAGGAATCATTATCAAATCAACATGATTCAAATCTTCGATATTCGTTTGATGAATACCAGCCTGGTGGAGTTAGATGCTAAAAAGGTCCGGCTCGGGTTCCTGGTATCACATGATTATCAGGGCTGTAAAGCGGGTTGCGAAAATGACCAAGGTTGTGCCCTTGTCCAGGAAACACTTCAGCACTTGTTGAACCATTGGTGGCTTCCAATCTACATGGATGAAGACACCCAGCAAGTTAGTATCACTATCGGGAATCCTACTAGATATCAAAGTCAGGATATTCGGTCGATGGAAACAGATCTAGTGAGGTTACACTGTATTCAAAGCGAACGTGGCCAGGTGCCTCTACACAACTATGAGTGGTGTGGAGTTTGCTCAGTGAATAATCAAGGATGCTACCTCGTGCGAGCAGCCCTTCAAAGTCAGTTGGACCGCAAGGAGATTCAACCATGGTCAAGTTCTGTATCAGTCAACTACCTCGCTGATCAAATCAAGGACGTTGTCGTAATCTATGATCATCAGAGGTCTAGGGATGTTTGTGCCATCATCCCTCTACTTGACGAATCGAGAGTTCCCAACCGGGAACGGATCGAAATTACTTACGATGGTCAGAAAAATCAGAAGGCTCCCATAGTCATCTATTTACCGGGACCACTACCGTATGAATCAACTAAGGTTATCCCTTACAAATACGGTGCAAAAACAATTGAGAATGGAAAGGAAATTCCATTACCCTCCGTCGTGAATATTGCAGACATCAGTCGAGTAACACGGAGTGGTAGAATCTTCAACAGAGGAGTTGGAGAACCTAACAAAGAAAAGGAACCTCATACAGAAGTTCCCAATCCACCAGTCGGTCAATCCAGTAATCCCGACCTTTCGAAAAACAATGATGAGATGCTGAAACTCATCCAAAGGAGTGAATGCAACATTGTTGATCAACTGTTACAAACTCCTTCAAAGATCTCAGTATTATCACTGTTACTTAGTTCAGAAGCGCACAGGGAGGCTCTACAGAAAGTCTTGGAGCAGGCCTTTGTGGAACAGGATGTAACAATTAGACAGTTCGATAGCATTGTCTCTAACATCACTTCCTGCAATAACTTGGGATTTAGTGATGAGGAATTACCTGAAGAAGGTCGTCGTCATAACATGGCGCTCAACATTACAGTCAACTGCCAGGATGATGCTTTAGCCAGCGTACTGGTAGACACAAGTTCAGCCCTGAATGTTATGCCGAAGTCCACTTTGATGCAATTATCATTCAAAGGACCTCCGATGAGAACCAGCGAGGTTGTCGTCAAAGCATTTGACGGATCCAGAAAAATGGTTATCGGGGAAGTCGACCTTCCCATAACTATTGGTCCTCACACTTTCCATGTCACTTTCCAGGTCATGGACATCTGGGCAACATACAGTTGTTTATTAGGAAGACCTTGGATCCATCAGGCTGGGGCAGCCACTTCAACCCTCCACCAAAAGCTAAAGTTCGTCCAGAAGGGCCAACTTGTCACAGTCTGTGGAGAACAGGCTTTGCTCGTAAGCAACTTATCATCATCTACTGGTATAGAACCTGAGGAGGTTGTTGGAACTCAGTTCCAAGCGCTTACGGTGAGTAATGAGAATCAATCAGAGAAGGGAACCTTCATTTCCTCGTACAAAGATGCTATCAAAGTGGTCGATAATACCAATACAACAGGATGGGGACAACTTGTCATTCCTACTGATAATAAAACAAAGATTACATAGTGGACAGCTTATCATTGACACGGGTGCAACCCACTCGTTCATTTCTGTTGATTGTGTGAAGAGATTAGGAATTGTGTCGTCTACTCTAGATCAGAGCATGACGATTGAAACACCATCTATTGGTTCTGTAGTTACTTCCTTGGTGTGTATGAAGTGTCCGTTGCCTATGTTTGGTAGAGATTTCAGAGTGGACTTGATTTGTTTGCCACTCGGTAATCTCGATGTTTTTTTGGGGATGAACTGGTTGGAATTCAATCGGGTTTACATTGATTGCTTTAGGAAGAAGTTATTGTTCCTTACTCCTGAAGAGGAAGCATTAGCGGATTCTTTGTCTAGCAGGGAGTTGAGGACGTTGTTGGAAGATGAAGCTAAGATGTTTGCGGTGTTTGCCTCATTATTTGTTGAAAGCAAGACTTTAGTTAATGAGTTACTGGTGGTGAGTGAATTTCCTGAAGTGTTTCTAGATGATATTACAGAACTGCCTCTGACGAGGGAAGTTGAGTTTACTATTGATCTTGTTCCTGGTACCAGACCTATATCTATGGCACCGTACAGGATGTCTGCATCAGAATTGGCAGAGTTGAAATCTAAGATTGGAGAATTGCTTGATAAGAAGTTTATTAGACCAAGTGTGTCGCCGTGGGGAGCTCCAGTGTTGTTGGTGGAAAAGAAGGTTGGTAGTAATACGGTTGTGCATTGATTATCGTCAGTTGAATAAAGTGACCATTAAAAATAAGTATCCACTTCCGAGATCGATGACTTAATGGATCAGCTTGTGGGAGCTCATGTTTTCAGCAAAATCGTTTTGAGATCGGGTTACCATCAGATTAGAGTAAAAGAAGATGATATTCAGAAAACTGCGTTCAGGATTCGCTATGGACATTATGAATATGCAGTGATGCCTTTCGGAGTGTCTAATGCGCCGGGTGTGTTTATGGAGTATATGAATCGTATCTTTCATTCTTATTTGGATCAGTTTATTATGGTATTCATTGATGGCATACTGATTTATTCTAAGTCTGACGAAGATCATGCAGGATACTTGAGAATTGCATTTCAAGTGTTGAAAGATAATAAATTTTTTGTAAAGTTCTCGAAATGTGAATTCTGGTTGAAGACCATGAGTTTCTTGGGTCATGTTATTTCTGGCGATGGCATAGCGGTGGACCCATCTAAAGTAAGTGCGGTGCTTCAGTGGGAGCCACCGAAGATAGCGACGGAGATCAGAAGTTTCTTGGGTTTGGGAGGTTATTACCGAAGATTCATTGAAGGGTTTTCCAATTTGGCATTACCATTGACTCAGTTAACTAGAAAGAATCAAGCTTTTGTTTGGGATGCGGCTTGTGAGGAAAGTTTTGAGGAATTGAAGAAGAAATTGACTACGGCACGAGTATTAATTCTACTAAGTCCAAGTGAGCCTTTTGTGGTGTATTGTGATGCGTCTAAGATGGGATTGGGCGGTGTGTTAATGCAAGATGGCAAGGTAGTGGCGTATGCTTCGCGGCAATTGAGGGTGCATGAGAGGAACTATCCTACTCATGATCTTGAATTAGCTGCGGTGGTTTTTGTATTGAAAATCTGGAGACATTATTTATATGGATCGAGATTTAAAGTATTCAGTGATCACAAAAGTCTGAAGTACTTGTTCGATCAGAAGGAATTGAATATGAGGCAGCGAAGATGGTTGGAGTTCGTGAAAGACTATGATTTTAATTTGAGTTATCATATGGGGAAAGCTAATGTTGTAGCAGATGCACTAAGTCGGAAGACAATTCACATGTCGGCATTAATAGTAAAAGAAATAGAATTGATTGAATAGTTCAGAGACTTGAGTATGGTTTGTGAAACTACACTGAAGAGTGTTAGGTTGGGTATGCTTAAGGTGAATAATGACTTCTTGGATGTAATTAAGGAAAATTAGAAACTTGATGTGAAGCTAGTGGACTTGATGCCTACAGGAGGAGATGATCCTGATGGTGATTTTAAAGTGGATAATGTTGGAGTTTTGAGATTCCGGGGCAGAATTTTTGTACCGGATAATGATGAATTGAGAAAGGCAATCTTAGAGGAGAGTCACCGGAGTAGCTTGAGTATTCATCCGGGAGCTACGAAAATGTATCATGACTTGAAGAAGTTATTTTGGTGGTCCGGTATGAAGAGGGACATAGCTCAGTTTGTTTATGCTTGTTTGACATGTCAGAAATCAAAAGTGGAACACCAGAAGCCTTCGGGGTTAATGCAACCGTTAGAGATTCCGGAATGGAAGCGGGACAGTATTGCTATGGATTTTGTTACTAGTTTGCCAAGTACGGCGAGGGGCTTTAATGCTATTTGGGTAGTGGTGGATCGACTTATGGAATCCGAACATTTTATACCAATTAACATTAATTTTCTGTTGTCAAAGCTAGCGGAGGTTTATATCAGGATAATTGTGAAGTTGCATGGTGTTCCATCGAGCATAGTATCGGATAGAGATCCGAGGTTTACTTCAGAGTTTTGGAAGAGTCTGCAGGAAGCCTTGGGTTCTAAATTGAAGTTGAGCTCGGCTTATCATCCACAGACCGATGGTCAGTCAGAGAGGACTATTCAGTCGTTGGAAGATTTGCTGAGAGCCTGTGCGTTGGAGAAAGGTGGTGCGTGGGATACTCATTTGCCATTGATCGAGTTCACATATAACAATAGTTACCATTCTAGCATTGGAATGGCACCTTTCGAAGCTTTGTATGGTCGGAGGTGTAGGACGCCTCTGTGTTGGTATGAGACTGGTGAAAATGTGGTGCTTGGACCTGAGATTGTGCAACAGACTACTGAGACAATTCAGATGATCCGCGAGAAGATGAAAACGTCTCAGAGTAGGCAGAAAAGTTATCATGACAATCGGAGGAAAGACTTGGAATTCAGTGAAGGTGACCACGTGTTCCTGAGAGTCTACCCAATGAGCGGTGTTGGGCGTGCATTGAAATCAAAGAAGCTGGATCCTAAGTTTATTGGACCGTATCAGATCCTACAGAGAGTTGGTGCAGTTTCTTATAGAGTGGCGTTGCCGCCTGAACTTTCGAACTTGCATGACGTGTTTCATGTGTCGCAACTTCGGAAGTATGTATCTGATCCATCTCATGTTATCCAGAGGGATGAGGTGCAGATTATAGATAATCTTACTGTTGAGGCGATGCCGATAAGGATCTAGGATCGCAAGATGAAGCAACTTAGAGGAAAGGAGATACCCCTGGTGAGAGTAGCTTGGGGAGGAGCTGCTGGAGGGAGTGTGACCTGGGAATTGGAAAGCAGGATGCGAGAGTCGTATCCAGAATTGTTTCCATCAGGTACATTTTCGAGGACGAAAATAATTTAAGTGGGGGAGAGTTGTAACACCCCATTTTAATTATTTAATCGTCGTGTGTTATTTTGAATTGTTTGGCCTTGTTAAGAGTGTGTGTTTGAGTGCGTAGGGATAATAATAAGATAGTAATGAATAATGTGGGGGCATATCCAATAATAGTAGTATGGAGTAGATTATTATTATTATGCCTAATAATATTATTATTATTATTATTAATAGTATTGAACTTAAGATTATGAAATATTAATTTGAGTATTATTATTATTATTATTATTATTATTATTATTATCACTATTAATATAATGATAATAAAATAAAAATCTGATTTAATTAGTAATATGGTTAGTGGGAGGAAAATAAGGAAAAGAAACATTAATCAGAATTAGGGGCAGTTTAGCCATAATATTATTTTCAAAAAGAGAAGGGTTAGAGAAGGAAGAACAAGGAAAGAACAACTGTTAGGGCAATCTCCAAATCCAATTTTCGCAGGAATTTTCTGAGCAATTTCGAGGTAAAGGGGGAGAATGTATTTCAATATTGGTGGTAATAACATGAGAGGGTAGTGAGGAGTCCTTATCCTCGTAGGAATTTCGTATGTATGTTCTGTGTGTGAATTTAGAATCTGATATTGGTGCATTGTTGTGAATCTAGTATAAATTGGTTGCCGATTTTATGAATTTTGTGTTATACTGTGATGATCTATGGAATTCCCTATTGTTGTTGTTGTTCTGTATGAATGCAGTTGTAGCACTGGTTTTGATGCAGGTTGAGAGGACAAAATTAGATCTAAGACCTGTAATTTTGGTTAGTAATGATAGGTGAAAGATGCAAGATGAATGATAGGGCCTAAAATTGATGTAGGACTAATTTTAGGACTGTTTTGGAGTGAAAAAGTGAGAATCCCGTAGCAGAACTCAGACTGGTGTGGAGGAAATAAGTTTGCGTAATAGATCTGGCCTTACGCGTAACAGGGAGTGTGTTACGCGTAATGTTGGGAACAGACTGAGGCAATACGCGCATTGGAGGGACAAAAGGAGGCTTTGGCACGTCCCTCTCCCCGTATGCGTAACAGTTCGCGTACGGAAACTTGGCAATACGCGTACGGGGAGTATTTACATGTAACTAGATCTGGAAGTGGAATTTTGAGGGAATAAGGTCCCTGCTCGTACGCGTAATAGGTAGGGCAATACGCGTATGGCAGGGCAGGAGGAGAGGCTTTACGCGTATGATACGCAGTAGGATGGGCGAGCGAGCTGGGAAATACGCGTATGGTACGAGGCAATACGCGTATGGCCAGCGAGAGTGCATAATCTTGCCGTTTCGCGAATTCTTTCCCGTTTTCGCGTCCGAAGCGGTTTCTTTTGGTTTTAGAGGTTGGGTATAGATGCCAGAACCTGAGAAAGGTGTAATTGGTGATGAAAATAATTAATTTAGTAATTTTGGTGGATTAATTAGACAATTAGCTAATTGAACGCCGTGTGAGGAATTTCTTGTTGTGATGTGTGTGATGGTGAGCAGGTATCTCACGTGTGATCAGGAGGATCGTGAAGATGTATGATTGTTGTCATACATGTGTGTTGTATGCATATTTATTGTCATGCATTCATGGTGTCGGTGGTGATGAATCATTGCTCAGGAGGAGTGTATGTGATTCATTCAAACTCCAATGTGGAGTGTGGTGGAGATAAATCATTGCCAAGTAGGGGTGTATGCGATTTATCCGGGTTCGATTGAATGAACCATGGTGTATTGGTACCACATGTATTGTGTTGATGTCTTTGAGTCGCATTGCATTATTATGTGTTTGGTGAAATCTGAATAAAAATGACAAGTATGTCGTGATGGTGTGTTACTGATATATGATTGCGTGAGTACTACCTTTAGCATGTATTATTCTCTGTTTATTATTGAATATAGTTCTTACCCCTTTGTTGTTTGTTGAGTCTGTGCTTCTTCGGAAGTACAGATAATCCAGGTACTTGAGTATGCATGGAGTGCGTGTTGCTTGATCGAGTCTTAGGAGTCGCTCTGATACGTAACACAGGATATTTTGGGGATTTTATCAGTTATTATTCTTTATTTGTTTTGTTACGTATCATTTTTTATTTGAATATGGTGGACCACGATTGATGTGGATTTTTGGTGTTGTTGGCAAATGGCCGAAATTTGAATAAAACATTTTATTTTCCGCTGTTTTACTTCATTGATGAAAAGAAGTTTTGATGTTGGTTTTAATGATGTAGCATCCTACTTATAGGGTGAACTCTGATTATTTTCGTATTATTCATATATTTTATAAAATGGGAAAGTGGGGTGTTACACTTTACCTAGTGCTAGACGTAGTTGCCGGGGAAAACTCTAAATAACTATACTAGTATGACACAGTGGATATGTGACAAGTATATAAAAGGATGTGAAAGAAGACTTACAGTGAAGCAGCCCCACAATACAGTTATATATATATATATGAAAGCGGTAAATGAAAGCGGATAAATACTGACCCGTTGTAGAGCTTCCATGCTGTTTTGTTAGTCGTTCAACAAATAAATTTGGGTAACAACATATATTTGGATTCAAAATCAAAGGAGAAAGTGTTTTGAAAAGATTATTGGGGCTTACAGCTCGAGGAGAGGCCCAAGGTTTTATCAGTGATTGCACTGTTGTTTGGAAATTGTACAGGGACTTATACAAGTAACTGAGGCCTAAAAAGGTTTTATGTACAAAGGGATGGGTCTTACACTCTCTCAAGAGGCCCAAAGGTGTTTTAAAGGAAAGGAATTGGGCTTATAACACGAGGGTAGGCCCAGATGATTTGATTTTTGAACTGGCAATCGCGCCGAGATTTTTCTTTTAACGCGGAGGGACTTATACAATATCTGAGGCCCAAATAGTTTTAGTTAAAAAGGGGTTGGTTCTTACACTCTATTAGAGGCCCAAAGAGGTTTTTTTTTTGTACAAGAGATGGGGCTTACAACTCAAGGAGAGGCCCATGGGTTTTCGTTAAAAAGGCGACGATCGCGCCGAACTTTTTGACGGTATCGGGACTTATACAATACACTGAGGCCCAAATCATTTTGGTTTTTAAAAAGGGTTGGGTCTTACACTCTATTAGAGGCCCAAAGATTATTTAAAAAAGTTTTGCTTGGGTGAAAATCAAGGAAACCCTAATTTCATCATTTTAAAAGTAAATTCTCAAAGAAAATCAATAAAAAATGATAAAATACCAAATAAGTTTGAATAAACAACTTGTGATTTTTGGTTGAGATTTGGAAAATGATGTTTTAATCACAAGATGAATTAAAATTCATTTAGTTTTGATTTTCAACATGAGAATTCAATTTTAAAATGTTTAAAAAATAATTAAAATGAATTTATTCACAAAAATACCAACTATATTAAATAAATAATATAAACTTGATTTTTTTGTGGAATAAAATATTTCAATATTTTTGTGATTTTTTGCAAAAAGAACCAATAAAAAATAATTAAAATTGAGGGAGTTATTAATTTTTCAAATCATTAAAAATAATATGAAAAATAATAAAAAAAAAAGTGGAAAAAGCATTAAAAAGGGGGTCTGGGGCGAGGGGGATTCGAACCCCATACCTCTTGTGTGCAGTGTGCGCCTTCTACCACTGGGGTGGTGATATATCCTTGTATTGAAACACAACCACAAATATACAAGGCTTTCCTTGTTTTTGGTCTGGCCCAAGGCAAGGCAAGACAAGATTTTGGTTAGAAACGTGAAGGCCATAACTTTCTCATTTCTCCATGGATGGAGACAAAATTTATATGCATCTGGCCTAGAATTTCCTAAGGAATCCAATGGTGGTGGTGGTTTTTCCAGCAAATAAATCCTCCTCAAAACCCGATAGTGGTTTTGAAATAGGCCATGTTTTGCATTTTCTGTGCTACCTCTTGGTACAGGTGTGAATTACATGATAAATTAGTGCAAACGCAACACATATAACATGTATAAGAGATGCATGATCAGTGGACTTCAAAGCAAGACATATTTCAGAGGGTTCAAGTTGTGATGCTTACCTCTTTTTGGAGCTTTTGGGCTATCTACCAAGTTCTTTGTTCCAAAAATGTTTTGATGCTTTGGACACCCTCAAATGATCCCTTAGAAGCTTTTAGAGTGGTTGGAACCAGCTGGAAACCTCAGGAATGAAAACTGGCCCTTTCTTGCAAAAGGGGCAAAAGTGGCCAAAATAGCAACTCTCTTAAATGGTGTTCCAGATGTGGGGAACCATTTGGGAAAGTTCAAGGATGATATTTGGAGTGTGTTTGAGGTTTTATCTGGTTTGGAAAGTGACTGAATCAAGACATGGCTTGAAAAATGCACAAAAGTCCTATTTTGAGGTTTTGAGAGGGGACTTTGAGATTTTGGTGTTACAGGTCACTTGTGAGAGTTTGGACAGCTTAGATATGACATATTGGATGTGTTTGGATCATGAGCTGTGATGGAAATGCTCTCTAACTCAAAAACTCAGAGTTACCTTGCTAAAGAAGGTATTTTTGCCTAGAGAAAGTGATTTTGAGGAAAGCATCTATTTGATGGCTTTGGTGTACTCAAACTGGCCACAAATGAGCTCTATTTATAGTGTGTCAAGTTTGTTTTGGCTGCAATAGTGAATGGCAACTGCTGCAGAAGTTTGGCAAATGTTGATCAATGAGAATCCAAGTCTCCTCTAGCCATTGATTAGAGGTTAGAGCACAGAGCTGTGGTTCCCTAGTTGTTGGATAAGTCTTGACTGAATTCAGTTGGAATAGGCTCAGTCCATGCCACCTTGGTGCATCCATTGAATGCTCCAAAACAAAATTGGAGTCTTGTCCCTCTTTGTAGGGGTTTTAGGTTTGGCATTCTACTTTTAGTTCCAATGACTTGGGAGGCTTATGGATCAGAGTTGGTTCCTCCTTGGTCCCCCTTGAGGTGTTCAAATGGATAGATTTGCTTGCCCTTTGCAAAATTTGAGCAAATCGAGCAAAATCCCCAAATCTGCCTTGTTATGACAGTTGCAGCAAGGCATATTCCCACTGTCCTAACTTCTTGCTCAGATTGAGTTTGGTGAAGTTCTTGGTCATTTTGGAATGCCCTCATATGATACAACATATGTGTGATCATAGTTTGTTTTGACACTTTTTGGATCCAAGTGAAAAATGCCCTTACATTTTGGAAAAAGTGAAACAGATTCTGACTTAGTGAAAATTTCACTAAGTGTTGGAAAAAGTGACATTTCATGTTTTCAGCCATTTTGACCCAACCCTAGCTCAAAATCCATGATGAATTGGAATGAGGTGTAGTTTAAGCTTTTATAGAGGGTCATGAGAGCTACAAATCCAGCTTTGAATGGGGAAAAATGGCCTTGTGGTTTAGGAGATATGATCCTCCAAAGTTGGTACCCTAGCCACTTTGTTCCATAACTTAGAAAATTTCTAAGTTTTTATGGTTACCCCTTTTACAAGTTATCCCACTTTTCTTGATTTTTCTTGATGAATGATGATCCCAATCACACATTAACATCATTTTAGGGTCAAAGAACCATAATTGTGAAAAATCTCAAAAAGTCAAAGTTGACTTTTGTGCATAGTTTACTTTTTGTCAGATGAACTCCAAACTATGCAATCCTCTATGAAATCGAGTCCTTGACCTAAATCAAACTTGATGGATTAATTACATAGGTGTTATAAGGTGTATTGAATCATGTCCCAAGGTTTGGGAGCATGCCTGGGTCAAAAGTCAAAGTCACAGTTGACTTTTCCCGCGAAATCCTAATTATGGTTCTGATAAATTTGAAACATGTTGATCAAGCTTCTTGGATCAATCCATTGTTGCAAATGGATCAATGTAGTGTATTAGGTACCCTCAAATCCTCTCTTGAGGTATTGGCTCATGTTTTGTCCTAAAAGTCAGCTTAGGGGTGAATTAGATCAAGAAACCATAATTCCTGATTTTTTATGAATGCATCCCCTGAGGCTAAATTGACTTTATGATTGGGTTTATGAGGTCCCTTAGAGTATTTTGGATTGTGCTTAGAGGCATTGGCTCATGCCTAGAGGAAAAATTCCATCTGGAGGCCTTGGTCGACCAAAACCCTAATTTGGTGACACTGGCGATCTTGAGGCTTAATCCACTTGGAATGTTGCAACCTTGTGCTTGATTCTTGATGTGGGAGTCCTCTTGATCCTTTATGGATGTTTGAGAGGTTTAGACAAGTTGAAGATCATGTCATTCCTTGATTGATCCTTTGTCTAAGGCTCTTAGAGGGCTTGAAACCCTAAATTTGATTGTAGTGGATGCTCACCCATCTTTGGGGAGACTAATGAGGTATGATGGTCCATCCATATTATGATGATGATTTGTGTAACGGTCCGTTTTTAATATTTTCTTTTCCCGTGCTTTTTGGTGTTAATTGGTCGAGTCTTTATTTTTAATTGAGCAATATTTATGTTAATTGCTAATTGGTGTGAATATATGTTATTTTTGCACATTGTGTATTTTTACCGTTTTTGAGAGTTTGCGGGGAAAATTGGAATAGAGGGTATTTGACATATTTCATAATTAATAGTGTTAGTTAATAATAGTTAGTTTAGATATTTATTAGAAATGTTTAGAATTTTTAAGTTAAGAAAATATAAAAGAAAATAGTTAGTATAAGTTTAGAAAAAGAAGAAAAAGAAAAGTTAGTAAGAGTTTCCCAAAAGAGAAGAAAAAGAGAGAAGAGGAAAAGAGAAGAGAAAGAAGAAAAGAGAGGAAAAACTTGTGAAGGAAGAAATCAATCTCCCGACTTTCTAGAACACGATTAAATCGGGTAAGGGTGCGAAACTCGGTTATTATATCATTGTGTATGATTATGTATGTTTTGTGTGGATGTTTTGGTTGGTTTTCCACATGTTTCCGTTTATGCCGTATTGGACGAAATCGATAGAAATCGATGTTTTTACGGTCGAAAAATCGTATAAATACATGTGTTGGTTGGTTATGTGTATGTGAGCTGCTGTTTAAAGTTTCATGAAGTTTGGTTATGTTTTGGTTAGTTTTCGTTAGGTTTCCGTTGTTTTGTCCGTTTAGGTCGAATTGTAGGAAATCGATAAAAACCGATGTTTTCACGGTTAGAATTCGAAATAAATTACGTAGTTGTATCGAGTAAGGTTAGGTCGTCGTATGTCGTGCTTTTTATTCAATTTGGTGATGTTTGAAAATTCTGGTTTTTGAAAGGTTGAAATTTAATCGAAAAATCGAATGTCGTAGAAATTTCGTTTATGTGTTCTAAATTGTTCTTATGTATTTGGTGGTTGCGCGTATATGTTTGTTTCGATGAAAATGTTCGATTTAGTCGAGTTTACGGGCACTTGGAAAAATGGCAGCAAAGGTGTATTTTGAGAAAATCTGATTTTTGGGAAAAACAGGGCTATGAATCGATACATAACAGCTATCTATCGATACGAAATGGTTTATGTATCGATACATAACCCTTATGCATCGATACATACTGTGAAAATTGGGAAAAACAGCATTTTCACTACAGCATGTGTCGACACATGCGTGCTATGTATCGATACATGTGGCTTTTTGTATCGATACATAGGCTTATGTATCGATACATACTGTGCTGAACCATAAATTCGGGTTTGTCGGGGAAACTTCGGAAATTCATATCTCTTGAACCGTAAGTCGGTTTTGATCCCCGTTCGAAGCGTTGGGAAGCTAACGAGATGTACTTTCTAGGAAAAATAGTTTTGAGGTCTGAACTTGGTCCAATCGGTACAGTTTTTACGAACCGTTTCGTAGTGTAGGGCGTCCGGTTTATGTTTTTGCGTTATTTTGAAATATTCATATCTTGTTAACCGTTTATCGTATTTAAGAGTTCTTTATACCGAATCGAAGCTGTCAATGAGTACTTTTTGATGATGATAGAAAATATTATTTTTGGCCGACTTTTAGCCGACTTTTCTGAGAAACCGTAAAAATGGAATTTTGAGTTATTTTCTATATTGTGCGATAGGATATGATATGTAACGTATGACTTGTGTGAGGGATGTTTGATGAGTATATGATGTTGTGGTGAAGATTTGTGGCCATTTGGCAACTATGTGCATTGTATTATATGTACTTGAAATGCATGATTTAATATATGAGCCTCGATTTCCATGGGTCATTATATGACATGCATCATGTTGAAGACATTGTAAGATCCCTTCGTGGGTGTAAACAATGCATGAAGACATTGTAAGATCCCTTTGTGGGTGTAAACAATGCATGAAGACATTGTAGATTCCTTTGTGGGTGTAAACAATGCATGTTGAATTGTAGATCCCTTATGGGTGTAAGCAATTGTTGTATTGATCGTGTGCCTATTATAAAGGACTAAAAATGATCCATAACGTCGTATGCTTGTTGATAAGTGGTAGCGACGGGGAACATCGTATGCCCGACGGGGAGTTACCCTAAGTAACGAGCGATGATTCCAAGAGTTCCTGGGGGACTAATGGTACCGCATGCATAGAGTCGTTGTGTCGGTCTCTGTGCATTTGCATAATTCATTACATAAATGTTTATGTGTTGAATTTTGAGAAGGATTTGTTATGCATTGTGTTAATGTATATGCTTATGTGATTGATGTGTGAAATGGGTTTAATATGTCTTGTGTTGTTTACAAGTATCGTATTTGTGTGGTGAGAATAATTGTGCATATTTTGCTAAGTGTTTTATAATGATATGCAATTATATTATAATCCTGTTTCTCACCCTTCTGCTGTGGTTTAATGCTGTAATGGCATTGCAGATTAGACGATGGAGGTCTTTTGCGAAGATTAATGTCTTCGTCTTTTTGTCGTTCCGTCGGCTCTGATATGTAACACGGGTAGTCGGGGTTCGAGTATAGATGTTTCTTTGGGCTTGTATATAGTGGCCTTGTATGAATATGTATATGACATACTTATCTTTTGTGATGACATCAGTTATGGATGTTCCGCTTTAATTCTGTAACTGAACGATGATATTTTGGAACTGAGTTCCTATGTTTATATGACTATCAGGTTGTTATATATCTATATGAGCAGGTTGTTTTAGTTCACGTTGATGTGACATCTCTGTTTATATCTAAATGAATTATTCTTTGCTCTGATGTTTTATTTATAAGATTAGTTTATTCCGTTTTTGTACGGGGTATAGAAGGGGTGTTACATTAAGTGGTATCAGAGCCAGTGTTGAGTCAGTTGTTGAGTCTGTTGGCGTGACAGTTGAATACTGTCGTTGTTGTTTGTCCCTTAGTACGTGATATGTATGTGAAACACTGTCAGTGCTTTCTGGTTTTCTAATCCTTTGTTTTTAGGAGTTAGAATGAGATAAGTGGGGGAGAAGCTGGTACTTCTCCATGTTGCTTCAGGTGTGGAGCGCTGGCTCAGTGTGTTGTGAATTGCAAGATTGTAAGTGTTGTTTGGACAGTGTTGTTCCCGATTCCGTAAGAAATGCGGAGGTAAGGTTTATGTCAACTAAGGATCTGTGCCTTAGTTAGTTTTGTGTATGGGATGCAAGAAAGGCTATTATAGTTTGGTAAAGACGGTTTATGCCCCATCATGATTGTCGACTGTCTATTGGCAAATTGAGGAACTGATCACCCTTAATCTCTTGTTGATAGCAGACGGAAATTATGTTGGATGGAATAGGCGGGTCTTTCTGGCTTTGATAGTGTGTGAAATGAATTGTTTGGAATTTAAGGAGATGATTACAGATTGTTTTGATGAGTCGATGAAGATGCTAATATCGGAAGATGGAATGGAATAACAAGTATAATGGTATTGAGACTATGGACAGCAAACTTAGAGTTCTGGTGGGTTTGGAGTCTTTGGAGTTTTAAGGCATTAATGGAAATTGTGAGGAAACCCTTGTGGGTGGATGTAACATTGTGTTTGAGAATTCTTTTTGGTTGGTTGTTGATACATGTTGGAATTGCGGAATTGGACGGTCAGGAGAAGAAATTGGGTATGGATTACTAACAGTTGAATACGGTAATGATTGAGAATAAGTGTCCACTTTCATGAACAGATGACTAGAATGGTTTGATTAAGTTTGAGTGAATTACAATTGTTTGGAATGTTTTATAAGAGTGGTGAGTTGTGTGAGTTGAGGCTTTGATCGATTTAATGTGACTGGTTAGGTTTGTTATCCTCGGAATAGGTTGTTATTTACTCGGTTAAGCTTGTATGTGAGTAACCAGTTACCTAGTGAAAAGTTTTGCAAAAGCTTTAAGGATTTATATCTTTTGGATTTTGGTTGGGAATTGCAACGTACAGTGATGGTATTTGGTGTTAGTAACGCGTCCCTAATGTTTGTGGAGTAGAGGAATCGTATCTTCCATATTTACTTGGATAAGTTCGTAGTGGTTTCGATTGAGGATATTTGGATTTGTTATAAACTCAGAGGAAGAATGAGTAAAGTGTTTGAGATTTGAATTACAAGTGTTGAAAAGAGACGAAGTTTTATGCTAAGTTATTCGAGTGAGAATTTTGGTTGAAAAGGGTTAGTTTCTTGGAAATGTTATTTCAGATAAGAGTATGGTTAATGGATCCATCGGAAGTAGATGTAGTTCTACATGAGAGGCTCCGAAGTTAGTTAAGGAGATTAGAAACTTTTGGGATCAGTTGGTTGTTATTACAGGTTATGGAAGACTTTGTTAAGTTCGTACTTCTGGTATCTCAGTTGACTTACAAAGGGTGAGTCGTTTGTTTGGATGTTCGTTGTGAGTAAGTTTTGGTGAGCTGGAGTAGAAGTTGTCTACGGTTTCAGCTTTGATTTTGTGTGATCCTAATAAACCGGTTGTGGGATATTGTGATGTGTCTTTGATGAGTTTAGTCAACGTGGTAATGCAAGAGGGAAAAGTCGTGGCTTATGCTTTACGACAATTGAGGATTTATAAAAGGATCTGTATTATTATGGATTTGGAATTGGTTGCGGTGGTATTGTGTTGGAATAGTTGGAGGTATTATATTTATGGTTCTAGGTTCGAAGTGTTTGGTAATCGCAAGGATATTGAGTACTTGTTTGGTCTAAAGGAATAGAGTATGAGGCAACGAAGATGGTTGGAACTTCTGAAGGACTATGACTTTAGCTTGAATTACCATCCTGGTAAGGCTAATGTGGTAGCTGATGCTTTGAGTCAGAAATCTTTACGTATATCTGCTTTGATGGTGAAAGAGTGGGAACTTCTGGAACAATTTCGAGACTTGAGTTTGGTTTGTGAGCTTTCACATGAGAGTGTGAAGCTTGGTATGTTAAAGATCACTAATGATTTTCTGTTGTCTGTTATAGAGAAACAGAAGTTGGACTTGAAACTTGTTGATTTGTTGCTTGTTGGAAATCAAGAAGTGAACGGTGACTTTAAAGTGGATGATCAGGGTATTTTGAGATTCCGTGGTAGAATTTGTATACCGGATGATGCAGAGTTGAAAAAGATGATTCTTGAGGAAGGACACCGGAGTAGTATGAGTATACATCCTGGTGCTAATAAGATGTACCAAGTTTTGAAGAAAATATTTTGGTGGTCTGGTTTGAAACGAGATGTGGCTCAGTTTGTTTATGCGTGTTTGACTTGTCAGAAGTCAAAAGTGGAACATCAAAGGCCTGCAGGATTAATGCAACCGTTGGATATTCCGGAGTGGAAATGGGATAGTATATCGATGGATTTTGTGACGGGTTTGCCTAATTCTCCGAGTAGGCATAATGCTATTTGGGTGATCGTGGATAGACTGACTAAATCGGCGCATTTCATTCCGATTGATATCAGTTATTCTATGGAGCGTTTGGCTGAGATTTATATTAGTGTGGTTGTGAAGTTACATGGCGTCCCGTTGAGTATTGTTTCTGATCGTGATCCGAGGTTTACTTCCAGATTTTGGGAAAGTTTGCAAAAGGCGTTAGGTTCTAAGCTGAGATTGAGTTCTGCTTATCATCCACAGACTGATGGTCAGACAGAGAGAACAATTCAGTCATTGGAAGATTTACTGAGATCTTGTGTTCTTGAGCAAGGTAGAGTTTGGGACAGTTTTCTTTCATTGATCGAGTTTACGTATAATAACAGTTTCCATTCTAGTATCGGAATGGCACCTTTTGAGACACTTTATGGAAGAAGATGTCGAACACCTTTGTGTTGGCATGAATCTGGTGAAAGTGCAGTAGTTGGACCTGAGTTAGTTCAACAAACGACGGAAAAGGTGAAACTTATTCGGGAGAAGATGAAAGCTTCTCAGAGTAGGCAAAAGAGTTATCATGATAAAAGGGAAAGAGATCTTGAGTTTCAAGCGGGTAATCATGTGTTTTTGAGGGTTTCGCCGGTGACTGGTGTTGGACATGCTTTGAAGTCGAGGAAGCTTACTTCACGTTTTATTGGTCCATATCAGATATCCGAAAGAGTTGGTGCAGTGGCTTACAGGATAGCATTGCCACCGAATCTTTCGAATCTACATGATGTTTTCCATGTTTCACAGCTACGGAAGTATGTTCCAGATCCGTCTCATGTGATTCCGATGGATGAGGTTGAGGTAAGAGATAATCTTACGGTTGAGGTTTTACCGGTGAGGATTTTAGATCGCGAGTTGAAAAGGTTAAGAGGCAAGGAGATTGCACTTGTGAAAGTGGCGTGGGGAGGCGCTGCTGAGGGCAATTTGACTTGGGAATTGGAAAGTCGGATGCGGGAGTCGTATCCGGAGTTGTTTGAATCATGTAATATTTTCGAGGACGAAAATTTCTAAAGTGGGGGAGAGTTGTAACGGTCCGTTTTTAATATTTCCTTTTCCCGTGCTTTTTGGTGTTAATTGGTCGAGTCTTTATTTTTAATTGAGCAATATTTATGTTAATTGCTAATTGGTGTGAATATATGTTATTTTTGCACATTGTGTATTTTTACCGTTTTTGAGAGTTTGCGGGGAAAATTGGAATAGAGGGTATTTGACATATTTCATAATTAATAGTGTTAGTTAATAATAGTTAGTTTAGATATTTATTAGAAATGTTTAGAATTTTTAAGTTAAGAAAATATAAAAGAAAATAGTTAGTATAAGTTTAGAAAAAGAAGAAAAAGAAAAGTTAGTAAGAGTTTCCCAAAAGAGAAGAAAAAGAGAGAAGAGGAAAAGAGAAGAGAAAGAAGAAAAGAGAGGAAAAACTTGTGAAGGAAGAAATCAATCTCCCGACTTTCTAGAACACGATTAAATCGGGTAAGGGTGCGAAACTCGGTTATTATATCATTGTGTATGATTATGTATGTTTTGTGTGGATGTTTTGGTTGGTTTTCCACATGTTTCCGTTTATGCCGTATTGGACGAAATCGATAGAAATCGATGTTTTTACGGTCGAAAAATCGTATAAATACATGTGTTGGTTGGTTATGTGTATGTGAGCTGCTGTTTAAAGTTTCATGAAGTTTGGTTATGTTTTGGTTAGTTTTCGTTAGGTTTCCGTTGTTTTGTCCGTTTAGGTCGAATTGTAGGAAATCGATAAAAACCGATGTTTTCACGGTTAGAATTCGAAATAAATTACGTAGTTGTATCGAGTAAGGTTAGGTCGTCGTATGTCGTGCTTTTTATTCAATTTGGTGATGTTTGAAAATTCTGGTTTTTGAAAGGTTGAAATTTAATCGAAAAATCGAATGTCGTAGAAATTTCGTTTATGTGTTCTAAATTGTTCTTATGTATTTGGTGGTTGCGCGTATATGTTTGTTTCGATGAAAATGTTCGATTTAGTCGAGTTTACGGGCACTTGGAAAAATGGCAGCAAAGGTGTATTTTGAGAAAATCTGATTTTTGGGAAAAACAGGGCTATGAATCGATACATAACAGCTATCTATCGATACGAAATGGTTTATGTATCGATACATAACCCTTATGCATCGATACATACTGTGAAAATTGGGAAAAACAGCATTTTCACTACAGCATGTGTCGACACATGCGTGCTATGTATCGATACATGTGGCTTTTTGTATCGATACATAGGCTTATGTATCGATACATACTGTGCTGAACCATAAATTCGGGTTTGTCGGGGAAACTTCGGAAATTCATATCTCTTGAACCGTAAGTCGGTTTTGATCCCCGTTCGAAGCGTTGGGAAGCTAACGAGATGTACTTTCTAGGAAAAATAGTTTTGAGGTCTGAACTTGGTCCAATCGGTACAGTTTTTACGAACCGTTTCGTAGTGTAGGGCGTCCGGTTTATGTTTTTGCGTTATTTTGAAATATTCATATCTTGTTAACCGTTTATCGTATTTAAGAGTTCTTTATACCGAATCGAAGCTGTCAATGAGTACTTTTTGATGATGATAGAAAATATTATTTTTGGCCGACTTTTAGCCGACTTTTCTGAGAAACCGTAAAAATGGAATTTTGAGTTATTTTCTATATTGTGCGATAGGATATGATATGTAACGTATGACTTGTGTGAGGGATGTTTGATGAGTATATGATGTTGTGGTGAAGATTTGTGGCCATTTGGCAACTATGTGCATTGTATTATATGTACTTGAAATGCATGATTTAATATATGAGCCTCGATTTCCATGGGTCATTATATGACATGCATCATGTTGAAGACATTGTAAGATCCCTTCGTGGGTGTAAACAATGCATGAAGACATTGTAAGATCCCTTTGTGGGTGTAAACAATGCATGAAGACATTGTAGATCCCTTTGTGGGTGTAAACAATGCATGTTGAATTGTAGATCCCTTATGGGTGTAAGCAATTGTTGTATTGATCGTGTGCCTATTATAAATGACTAAAAATGATCCATAACGTCGTATGCTTGTTGATAAGTGGTAGCGACGGGGAACATCGTATGCCCGACGGGGAGTTACCCTAAGTAACGAGCGATGATTCCAAGAGTTCCTGGGGGACTAATGGTACCGCATGCATAGAGTCGTTGTGTCGGTCTCTGTGCATTTGCATAATTCATTACATAAATGTTTATGTGTTGAATTTTGAGAAGGATTTGTTATGCATTGTGTTAATGTATATGCTTATGTGATTGATGTGTGAAATGGGTTTAATATGTCTTGTGTTGTTTACAAGTATCGTATTTGTGTGGTGAGAATAATTGTGCATATTTTGCTAAGTGTTTTATAATGATATGCAATTATATTATAATCCTGTTTCTCACCCTTCTGCTGTGGTTTAATGCTGTAATGGCATTGCAGATTAGACGATGGAGGTCTTTTGCGAAGATTAATGTCTTCGTCTTTTTGTCGTTCCGTCGGCTCTGATATGTAACACGGGTAGTCGGGGTTCGAGTATAGATGTTTCTTTGGGCTTGTATATAGTGGCCTTGTATGAATATGTATATGACATACTTATCTTTTGTGATGACATCAGTTATGGATGTTCCGCTTTAATTCTGTAACTGAACGATGATATTTTGGAACTGAGTTCCTATGTTTATATGACTATCAGGTTGTTATATATCTATATGAGCAGGTTGTTTTAGTTCACGTTGATGTGACATCTCTGTTTATATCTAAATGAATTATTCTTTGCTCTGATGTTTTATTTATAAGATTAGTTTATTCCGTTTTTGTACGGGGTATAGAAGGGGTGTTACAATTTGCACAATGATGGGGAATCTTAGTGGTAAAAATTTGGGGTATGACAGTGGGGTCGCTGTGTTGTGGCTGTTCTGGCTGAAGGAATTTTCTCTTTTTAATTTTGTTTATAGGTTGTATTTGTATTGTGGGGTCATGGAGAAATACGTGTGCTGCATTGTGCGTAGGTGATTCATGGCGTTACGTCAAGTTGTGGTGATGGATGGCTTGTGTGGTGTTCATTTTGGCTGAAAAAATGTTGTTGTGTTATGGCCAGGCTTGATGATGCGCAGGGATGTTGGCTCATTTTTGCTGCAGTGTGTGACAATTATGGCTATGTTATGGTAGTAACTTTTCTTGGCTTGATGGCATGTAGTATGAGTAGGATATGGAGTTGTGTGAAAAAATTGCCTTGTATGAAGTGGTGTGCTACGTATCAAGGTTGAGAATTGTTTGGAAAAGTTTGGCAATTGGTTTGTTTTGTATTAAGACTTGGCAGCTTTTTTGTATGATAATGGACCTTTCCCATTTTTTTGTGTAATTAATGTAAATGGGCTTGAGCCTTTTATTGTAAAATGATATGGACTTTGTGATGATTTTTTTTTTGTAGAAACATGGTAGTATGAAATGGGCTTTTTTGTGCTAGGCCTTTTTTTTGTGGTAAATCATGAGCAATAATTTTTTAGAATTTTGGATGCAAATGGACTTGAATTGCTAATTGGCTTAACATGTAATGTTGGCACCCTTGAACTTGATTTGGACAATGTTTGATCTCACAATTCTTTGATAACAGGCTTGAAACCTTGATTCTTGATTTAAAATGTTATGACAATTAACCTTGACCATCCAATAAGAACCAAACTTCCATATTCTTGACTCCTCCATTTGAAAATGAAACAACTCAAATCAATCCTTGACAAATGAAACAATACGTGAATCCATCTTTAATTTGAAATGAATCAGAACCCTAAATCGAAATGAATCCATCACTGAATTAATCCTTGGAATTTGCTGCTTGAACTTGAATTGCTGAACCAAATTTTTACCATGAACCAAATGCTCAGTCAGCAATATGCCTTTACATAGAAGATAATGACTTGTCATAGGGACCTCAACATCTTGCATAAAACCCTAACTAGAAAATAACCTGGATTCTAATAATTCTTGAAGCACTGATAATTTGATCCATACACAACTGTCTTGAACTGGCACAAAAACCCTAACTGAAAGCTCAGACCCACACCACTTGAATTTCACATCCTAGCCTTGATCTTGAAACACTTTCTTGCCTGAATAAGATTAGGTTAAAACAAGATGAACTTCAATCCATATTGCACACACTCCTGACCTGGTATCTTCAACTGAAACTTGGACTTAGATGAAAACAACAACTTTTTTTTTTGGAGTTTTTGAATATTGGTTAGTGGATGGAAGTACAGATGAAGGTAATGTACAGGTAGGACAAATTAGGGGTATGACAGATGCCTCTATCTAATTGGCTTGGACCTAGTAAGATGAACTGCTATGGTGTTCATTATTTCGAGGTATAAGTCAATTAGATACGAAGAAGACTCTGAATTTGTCCGAAAAGAAAGATAATGCTTAGGAAGTAAAAACAACAGATCAATGTCGACCCTCGAGTGGACACTGGATAACTTGCAAAGGTTGTCATCACCAAAAAGATGACAGGCCTATCACCAAAAGGATGATAGTGAACTCACACGACTCGACTTGCTATTACCAAAAGGATAATAGTAAGCATACACACATATTTTCGACACCAAAAGGATGACAGATCTATCACCAAAAGGATGATAGAAAATACACGACTCTAACACCAAAAGGATGACAGATCTATCACCAAAAGGATGATAGAAGACACACGACTCCGAATTGCTATTACCAAAAGGAAACAGTAAGCATACGCACGAAGACCCTTCACCAAAAGGATGAAAATGAGGTCAACAACACTTGCTATTACCAAAAGGATAATAGTAAGTATACACATAGATTTCTTACACCAAAAGGATGACAAACCTATCACCAAAAGGATGTGTAGCGTGCGGTTTTTTCCTAGTGACGCGACCACCTTACCGCGAAATTGGTTTGGGGTGCTACTTTCTGATTTCTGTATTTATCCTATGAAACTGGTTAAGGAAGGGAAATATATCTTAAACTAACCCTACCCGCAAATGTTTTCTTTAATAAATGCTAAGAGATCGGGGATCGAGGTCTGGTTATACAAAGGGAAGCTATTAACACCCAGTGTATCTATGGTAATCCATATGAACCTTCTTTTGCATGTATTTCTGTTAACTTGAAATGCTTTCTTGTGTTTATCTGCTGTGGATTGGGAAAGTTTCTCCTTTGGGAGAATTTAGAGACTGTTTTTGTTGTTTTTGGGTTTTCTGTTATTTTTGGGAAGGTACCTGGACCTAAAGTTTTTTTGATTTGTGTGTTCGCTAAGATTTCACAATCTTATGCCTACGTATTCCCGTAAAGAGATTTGGGAAATCAGAGCAATCGTAGTTCCTCCTATTTCTATGGGAGGAAAGAATATGTAGTGTCATGTTCAAAGTCCAAGATTGAAGCTAGCAGAGTATTTGTCTCTTGTTTGAAGCCCAAGATTGAAGCTAAAAGGGTGATTGAGAGAGAGAGAGAGAGAGAGAGAGAGAGAATTTGTCATCTCTAAAGGGAGAATATCTCACCTATTCATCACAAGTGTTGAGTAATGGGTTATAAGGGGAACTACTTTAACTGGGATATGGGAATCCAGTAATGCCATAATTTCCTTTATAAGAGAGATGTCATGAAGGAAGAAGCTTTAACTCAGTGTAGAGAAATGCCACTTTCTCCTTTATGAATCTTTCATGCTAAGAGAGGGACATTGGCTTGGATGTATGGAATCCAGAGGCTTGCCACTTACAGCTATTAGATGAAAGATAAGATTTTAGCCAGGATAAATGAGGGACTCCAGCTTGGATTTTGAATCAACAAGTATGCCACTTACAGCAATTATCTGGAAAAAGGTTTTGATTATTTATTTTGATATGTGATGTATAGAGGATATATCTTCATGCAGAGAGAACTCATGGTCACTTCTGAGGGGATGTTGATTTTTGTGTGCCTTGATCAAAGCCCAAGGTTGAAGCTAAAGGAAACTGACTCCACTGGGGGAGGTTTTATCTGTCTTGTACAAAGCCCAAGATTGAGGCTGACTGGGGAAATTCTTATATGAAGCCTAAGAGGAGGTTGTCTCTTGCTGAGGATTTGTTGAAATCCAGGAGCAGGTCCAGATTGTATTGGGGAATCCAAAGGGATTTACTCTTGCTGGGAATCAGGGAAGAGTTGAAATAACAGATTCCATGAGGCTCTAATTTCATTGAGGATTTGGTGATGGTCAATTGACCCTGGTTGGGATGTTTTCAAGGTGAAAGTTAAGCCTTGTTAGGGGCTAGGGGAGTTTTAAAGTAAGTTTGAAACCCTTGGAGGTTTTAACTCTTCTGGAGACTAGTATATTGGTAGAGTGATCAGGGTTCTTCCTATGCTTTTAGGAAACTTGAGGGTCTCTGTGTGTGGTCAAAAAGGAGACTATGATAAGTGAGATTTTCCAAGTTTACTTGAATGAAGCCCAAGAGAAGGCTGAGACTGTCCAAGTCTCTCAAGAAGTGGTAGACTCTGGTGTAGAGAGGGGTCTTTGTATGATACCTAAGAGAAGGTTGTTGGTTTAAGGGATGAAGATCAACCATAGAATGGTATGATGTTCTAGAATTTGAACTCTCTTGGGGATTGAACTAGTAGAGATGACAATTTTCTATCCTATGCTTTTAGGAAGCCTTTGGGTCCTTGTACTAAGCCCATGAGGAGGCTGGGGAACTTCTAACAAGCCTGTTGGTCCTTGTACTAAGCCTAAGAGGAGGCTGGGGATACTTCTAGGAAGCCCGTGGGTCCAAACCTAAGAAACGTTCAAGAAAGGTTTGTCGCAACTGCGAAAAACAATCGGCGAGAAAACTAGAACAGAGGAGTCACCACTGAACGTTATTTATCCTGACACAGGGAAAGGAAACGATCGAAGAAAACCTGGAGAAAGGGAAAGACATTGTCATCGCAACCATAGTCCGGGTTCGGGAGTTGGTTACGCGAGGGGAAGGTATTAGCACCCCCACGCGTCCATCGTACTCGATGGGATCCACGCTTGTTGTCTAATCAAAGGGTGAGTTATCCTAAAGTCTATGGCTAAACAGAAAATAGGAAACAAAAAGGAAAAAAAAAGAGACTTGATAGGACATCGCCGTCCTAGGCCTACGTATTCCCTCGTACAATGGGAAAGTCAGAGTCAACGTAGCTCGGAGGACTACGGGTGGAGGTTGCTTGCCAAGGTATCGCCGTCTTGTGCCTACGTATCCTCAATCGAATAAGAGAGAGGAAATCAGAGCAGTCGTAGTTCGACCTACGGGTCGAAAAGAGGGAAGGGTGCTCGCCAAGACATCGTCGTCTTGTGTCTACGTATCCTTAATCTATCCAGAGAGAGGAAATCAGAGCGTCCATAGTTTGTGGTAACGACCACACAATGGTTAAGTGTTTTTTATGAGCGATGTTAGGTTCGCGTCCGGCAGTTAGGGTCGATGCCAGTTTGCAACAAAACGAAAGTAACGTGCTCTTTTCTGAAAATGATTTGAGACCCCACAAATCCCGAATGATAAAAAATATTTGAATTTGTTTTTGTATTTTTTAGACAGAAGTGATTTAATTTAGTTCATAACTTGCATTGCACCAAAGTCTATGGCATAGGAACGAATGCATAGCAAATCGTCCCAAGACAGGACGCCCGCTAAACACTCTAGAAAAATGAGAGGAAACCCCTCATTCCTCATTTCCCACGCTTAAGGCTCGTGCGCAATACACGTTACCTTTATTAAGTATCTTAGAATTGTTAAGAGATAGGAAGAGAAGACTCAAAGGAAAAGAAAACACTACGGGGAATTCTATCCTAATGTTGTCATGCAAAGGTGGCCCTATGGTTGAGGTAAGAAGGGAAACATCTACCTAAGTTAGCATGCATGGATTGAAAGCCTAATGTCTCTCCTACTCCCAACTTAATCAGAAATTAAGGGGGACGAGGAATACTAAGGGATCATGTGAACAAACACAAGTAAACATTAACCAATTCAATCACGGATATCAACAAAATCAAGACTTAAACAAGTCTCAAGAAAAGAAAGAAAGTTCAAAGATGTACAAGTGTTCAAACATCAACATGTTGACACAACAAAGATACAAAGCACTTAAGTATTAAACATGATACGCAAACAAAGCCTGCTTTGAGGTAGGGCTTCAGATGTACTCAATATTCTTCTAACATGGATACAATCCTAGAATGAGGCATGAAAGATAAAATTGAGATTCTAGGGGTACCTAACGGAGAAGGTCTGTTGCCTCTTCGATGCGTGCAAAAAGCTCAAGAATTGTTAAAAGCCTCACCATTATCAATCCAATTAATCCTCAAGTGTCCAACATCACAAATCAACATCCAAGGTCAACTGAGCCAAAATCAAAAGGGCTAACCAGAGATACCAAAAGTTAGCAAGTACTTAATAAAAGAAAGTAAATTAAAATTCTAATTAAACTCAACTAAGAAAATATTGATATTTGAACAAAAACTACTCAAGATTATCATCGAAAATAAAATCCAAAATTATCACAATTATCTAAACAACATCATCAAAGAGCATTCTGTGGCGAGCGATTTTGGCCGTGGTTCTTAAGCACTGTCGCTCTGGTGGTACTACAGGTCGATTCATTTTTTATCCTATTGAAGCTGACTAAGGAAGGGAAATAGATGTCTCCAATTAACCCTTCTTGCATACTGAGTTTAAACAGATGACTGTTGGTTTACAGATGCTTTAAAGATTGTGTGTCTCTCTTAGGTTATTTTGTTAAAAAAAACAGTGTCTAGGCTATTGGTAGGATGTTAGGACTGATGCTTGTCGATTGATGTATGAAGGTACAGGATTTTGGGTTTTTGATTAGTATGCTCGCTAAGATTTTTTTCAATCTTATGCCTACGTATTCCCATTTAACGAAACAGGGAAATCAGAGCGATCGTAGTTCCTCCTATTCTATGGGAGGAAAAAGGTTGTTTTAGTGTCTTGTTCAAAGCCCAAGATGTGAAGCTAAAGGTGGTTTGTATCTTGTTCAAAGCCCAAGATGTGAAGGTGAAGGGTCTATTTGTATCTTGTTCGAAGCCCAAGATATGATGCTAAAGAGTTTGACTTTAGAGAGAATTTGTCATCTCTAAAGGGTGATATTTGGTCTGTTGGTCACAACTGTTGGGTGACTGATTATAAAGGAGAATTACTTTAACTAGGATATGTGAATCTAGCAATGCCATAATTTCCTTTATAGGGGATTTTAAACCTGAAGGAGAAGACTTTAACTCAGTTTAGAGCAATGTCATCTTTCCTTAGGAATTTCTCATGCTAAAAGAGGGACAGTGGCGTGGATGTAAATGATTCAGAGGCTTGCCGCTTACAGCAATTAGATGGGGGAAAAGGAGTTGTTGATGTTTGTATACTGTGAACGAGGCACAAATTTTGATGCTAAAAGGTTGATTAACTCAACCGGGGTTTCCTTATACAAAGCCTAAGAGGAGGCTATTGACCCAACAAGAGGGTGTTTTTATGTGTCTCGTACGAAGCCCGAGAGAGAGGCTAAAAGGGGTTGACTCAACAAGAGAGTGCTTTTGTATGGTCTTGTACGAAATCCAAGACGGAGGCTAAAGGTGTTTGACTCAACAAGAGAGTCTTTGTACCTCGTACGAAGCCCGAAATGGAGGCTGAAAGGGTTTGACTCAATAAGAGAGTCTTTTATACTCAACAAGAGAGTGCTTTTGTATCTCGTACGAAGCCCGAGATAGAGGCTAAAAGGGTTTGACTCAACAAGAGAGTCTTTTATACTCAACAAGAGAGTTTTTGTATCTCATACGAGGCCCGAGATGGAGGCTGAAAGGGAAGTGACTCAACGAGAGAGTCTTTTATAATCAACAAGAGAGTGTTTTTGTATCTCGTACAAAGCCCGAGATAGAGGCTAAAAGGGTTTGACTCAACAAGAGAGTCTTTTATACTCAACAAGAGAGTTTTTGTATCTCGTACGAAGCCCGAGATGGAGGCTGAAAGGGTTTGACTCAACAAGAGAGTCTTTTATACTCAACAAGAGAGTTTTTGTATCTCGTACAAAGCCCAAGATGGAGGCTGAAAATGTTTGACTCAACAAGAGAGTCTTTTATACTCAACAAGAGAGTGCTTTTGTATCTCGTACGAAGCCCGGGATGGAGGCTAAAAGGGTTTGACTCAACAAGAGAGTCTTTTATACTCAACAAGAGAGTTTTTGTATCTCGTACGAAGCCCGAGATGGAGGCTGAAAGGGAAGTGACTCAACGAGAGAGTCTTTTATACTCAGCAAGAGAGTGTTTTTGTATCTCGTACAAAGCCTGAGATAGAGGCTAAAAGGGTTTGACTCAACAAGAGAGTCTTTTATACTCAACAAGAGAGTTTTTGTATCTCGTACGAAGCCCGAGATGGAGGCTGAAAGGGTTTGACTCAACAAGAGAGTCTTTTATACTCAACAAGAGAGTTTTTGTATCTCGTACGAAGCCCGAGATGGAGGCTGAAAGGGTTAGCTCCACTGGGGACAATCATTGTACAAAGCCCAAGAGGAGGCTATTGTAACTGTTCCAGTTTAGTGACAGGTCCAGTATATTGGATAAGGAGAAAATCAGTTCTTATATGGGTAATATTGTGCTCAGAGGATCAGGGTTATTTCCTGTTCTTTAAGGAAATGGAAAATCCAAAGGGTATTGAGACTGTCCAAGTCTACGGGTGTTTTGAGAAATCGATTCTCAGGTAGTGAATGATCTTTGTATGATGCCCAAGAGAAGGCTGGCATGTTAAGGGATGAAGGTCAACCCATTGACTGGTCTGACACCTGACTCAGAAAGACATCTCTAGCAAATTGATGACTGGGTTCTGTTCCTATACCTGTAGAGGTCTCTGGGTCCTTGTACTAAGCCCAAGAGAAGGCATGAGAGCTTTTAAGAAGCCGAAGGGTCCTTGTACAACACCCAAGAGGAGGCGGGGATGCTTTTAAGAAGCCTGTGGGTCCCCAAACCCCGAGAATTTCAAGACATGCCATTCACCGAGAATAGATCAAGCCAGGAAAGTCCGAGAATTTGGAAGAAACTTAAGAGATGCCATTCATAGAGAAAAGATCATCTCTGGGGAGTAGAGTCTCTTTGACGATTTCTAAGGGTGAAAGTCTGAGAAAGGGTTCACTGATAATGCTGTCTTTCACGTCTCCATATTGTTTAGCCCTAAGAGGAGGGAAGACTGTGTCTGGTAATCCTATGGGGATCTAGTTTTGTTTGTTTTTAAGAGTGGCCAACAGGGCTTTACCTAGTGCTAGACGTAGTTGCCAGGGAAAACTCTAAATAACTATAGTAGTATTACACAGTGGATATTTGACGAGTATATAAAAGTTTGTGAAAGAAGACTTACAGTGAGCAGCCCCACAATACAGTTATATATATGAAAGCGGATAATGAAAGCGGGTAAACACTTACTCGGTTGTAGAGCTTCCATGTTGTTTGGTTAGTTTGTTCAACAAAGAAAGCTTTGATAACAATATTATACTCTAAATCAAAGGAGAAAGTGCTTTGAAAAGATTGTTGTGACTTACAGCTCAAGGATAGGCCCAAGGTTTTATCAGTGATTGTACTGTTGAAGTTGTACAGTGGGACTTATACAAGTGACTGAGGCCCAAAAAAGGTTTTCTGTATAAGGGGGTGGGTCTTACACTCTCTCAAGAGGCCCAAAGATTTATTTTTGTACAAGTGTTGGGGCTTACAGCTCAAGGAGAGGCCCAAAAGTTTTGTTTTAAAAGGTGACGATCGCGTCGAACTTTTTGATGGTATCGAGACTTATATAATAAGTGAGTCCCAAATTATTTTGGTTTCAAAAAGGGGTTGGGTCTTACACTCTATTAGAGGCCTAATGGTTTTTAAAGAATGGGGCTTATAATATGAGGGTAGGCCCAAGGGTTTGATTTTTGAACTGGCGATCGCGCCGAGATTTTCTTTTAACGCATATGGACTTATACAATATTTGAGGCCCAAAATTATTTTGGTTAAAAGGGGATTGGGTCTTACACTCTATTAGAGGCCCAAAGTGTTTTAAAGTTTTGTTTGAGTGAAAATCAAGGAAAACCCTAAATTTGTTTTCTTTTAAAAGTAAATATTTAAAGAAAATAAAATAAAAATGATAAAAATACCAAATAAGTTTGAATAAACCACTTGTGATTTTTTTTGAAGGTTTGAAAAATGAGGTTTTAATCACAAGATAAATTAAAACTCATTTGGCTTTGATTTTCAAAGTAAATATTCACTTTTAAATAATTAAAAACATATAAAAATTGAATTTACTCACAAAAATACTAATTATATTAAATAACTAATTAAAATTTAATTTTTTTATGGAATAAAATATTTCAATATTTTTGTGATTTTTTGCAAAAAGAACCAATAAAAAATAATTAAAATTGAGGGAGTTATTAATTTTTCAAATCATTAAAAATAATAAGAAAAACAATAATAAAGTGGAGAAAATAGCAAAAAGAGGATCTGGGGCGAGGGGGATTCGAACCCCAGACCTCTTGTGTATAGGGCGCGCGCCTTACCACTGGGATGGTGATACATCCGTTGATTGAAACACAACCACAAATATACAAGGCTTGCCTTGTTTTTGGCCTGGCCCAAGGCAAGGCAAGATTTTGGTTGAAAACGTGAAGGTCATAACTTTCTCATTTCTCCATGGATTGGGACAAAATTTAGGTCTATCCTGCCTAGAATTTCACAAGGAATCCAATGATGGTGGTATTTTTTTCAGATCATGCGCCTTTTGAAAAACCCGATAGTGGTTTTGAAATAGGCCATGATTTTCATTTTCTATGCCATCTCTTGGTACAAGCATGAATTACATGATAAATTGGTGCAATCACAACACATATAACATGTATAAGGGATGCATGATCAGTGGACATCAAAAGAAAGCATGGTTCAAAGAATCCAAGTTGTTATGCTTACCTCTTTTTGGAGCTTTTGTGCAATCTGCCAAGCCACTTGTTCCAGAAGTGAGTTGATGCTTTGAACAACCTCAAATGATCTCTTAGAAGATTTTAGAATGGTTGGAATCAGTTGGAAACCTCAGGAACAAGTTTGAGCTCTTTCTTGCAAAAGGGGCCAAAATAGCAACTCTCTCAAATGGTGTTCCAGATGGGGGGAACCATTTGGGACAGTTCAAGGATGATACTTGGAGTGTGTTTGAGGTTTTATCTGGTTTGGAAAGTGACTGAATCAAGACATGGCTTGAAAAATGCACAAAAGTCCTATTTTGAGGTTTTGAGAGGTGACTTTGTGAATTTGGTGTTACAGGTCACTTGTGAGAGTTTGGACAGCTTAGATATGATATATTGGATATGTTTGGATCATAAGCTATGGTGGAATTGCTCTCTAACTCAAAAACTCAGAGTTACCTTGCTAAAGAAGGTATTTTTGCTTAGAGAAAGAGATTTTGAGGAAAGCAAGTGTTGTAGTGCTTTGGTGTACTCAAACTGAACACAGTTGAGCTCTATTTATAGTAGAGCAAGTTTGTTTTGCAAGGAATAGTGAATGGCACCTGCTGCATAGGTTTGGCCAATGTTGTTCAATGAGAATCCAAGTCTCCTCTAGCCATTGACTAGAGGTTAGGGCACAGGCTGCTGGTTCCCTTAGTCTTGGATAAGTCTTGACTGAATTCAGTTGGAAATGGCTCAGTCCATGCCACCTTGGTGCATCCATTAAATGCTTCAATCCAAAATTGGAGTCTTGTCCCTCTTTTAGGTATTTCTAGGTTTGGCATGCTACTTTTGGTTCCAAAGACTTTGGAGGCTTGGGATCAGAGTTGGTTCCTCCATGGTCCCCCCTTGAGGTGTTCAGATGGATAGAGTTGCTTCCCCTTTGCAAAATTTGAGCAAATCGAGCAAAACTCCCAAATCTGCCTTGCCATGACAGTTTGCAGTAAGGCATATTGGCATTGTCATATCTCATGGCTCAAGTGGACTTTGATGGAGTTCTTGGCCATTTTGGAAAGCCCTCATATGATACAACAACTATTTGATCATAATTGATTTTGATACTTTTTGGATCCAAGTGAAAAATTCCCCTACATTTTGAAAAAAGTAAGACAGATTCTGACTTAGTGAAAATTTCACTAAGTGTTGGAAAAAAGTGACATTTTCACTTTTTGTGATTTTGATCATTCCATAACTTCAAATCCATGAGGAATTGGAATGAGTTATAGTTGAAGCTTTTGTAGAGGGCCATGAGAGCTACAAATCCAGGTTTGGATGGGGAAAATGGCCTTGTGGTTTAGGAGTTATGATCCTCCAAAGTTGGTACCCTAGCCACTTTGTTCCATATCTTAGAAAAATTTCTAAGTTTTTATGGTTACCCCTATTACAAGTTATCCCACTTTTCTTGATTTTTCTTGATGAATGTTGATTCAAATCACACATTAACATCATTTTAGGGTTAAGGAACCATAATTGTGAAAAATCTCAAAAAGTCAAAGTTGACTTTTGTGCACAGTTGACTCTTTATCAGATGAATTCCAAACTGTGCGATCCTATGAAATCAGGTCCTTGACCTAAATAAAACTTGATGGATTGATTGCATAGGTGTTATAGGGTGTATTGAATCATGTCCTAGGGTTTGGGAGCATGTCCTGGTCAAAATTCAAAGGCACAGTTGACTTTTCCCGCAAAACCATAATTGTGGTTCTGATGAAAGTGAAACTTGTTGCTCAAGCTTCTTGGACCAATCCGTTGTTGCAAATGGATCAATGTGGTGTGTTAGGAACCCTCAAATCATCTCTTGAGATCTTGGCTCATGATTTGTCCCAAAAGTCAACTTAGGGGTGAATTAGGTCAAGAAACCTTAATTCCTGATTTTTAGTTAATGCATCCCCTGAGGCTAAATTGACTTGATGATGGGGTCTATGAGGTCCCATGGAGTAATTCAAGTTATACTTTGAAGCATTGGCTCATGCCAAGGGGAAATTTTCCATCTGGAGGCCCTGGTCGACCAAAACCCTAATTTGGTGACACTGGCGATCTTGAGGCTTGATCCACTTAGAAGGTTGCAGCCTTGTGCTTAATCCTTGATGTGGGAGTCTTCTTGACCCCTTGTGGATGTTTGAGAGGTTAGAAAAGTTGAAGATCATGTCATTCCTTGATTGATCCTTTGTCTAAGAGCTCTGAGAGGGCTTGAAACCCTAAGCTTGATTGTAGTGGATGCTCACCCATCTTTGGGGAGACTAATGAGGCATGATGGATTACCCATATTGTGGTGATAATTTGCACAATGATGGGAAATCTTAGTGGTCAAAATTTGGGGTATGACAGATGCCCCTATTTAATCTTCTTGGACCCGAAGGTGTGAATGGCGAAGGTATTCGGGCATTCGGGGTGCAAGAGGATTAAATATCGGAATACCCGAAATTTTGATGGTGGTTAAGAATGGCAGTTCACACATCCTTCTTCTTTTGCTAAGAAATGATGCTTAGAAAAGGTAAACTTCCCCTCGATCTTGGTCTTCAGCCAAGGAACTGGTCTCAGTTTCTGAAATAAGCTTCCCCTCGATCCTGGTTTCCTACCAAGGAACTGGTCTCAGTTTCTGATGTAAACTTCCCCTCGATCCTGGTTTCCTACCAAGGAATTGGTCTCAGTTTCTTTTGTCAACAAGCTTTCTTGACAAGGGACGCTATGTGTAGCGATTTCCCTCAAACTTCTCGCCGAATTTTCTTAGGGAGATGCCATTTGATAGAAAAATATCTGATGTTCGACTTGCTGGGGAACCCAGTCGTCTGAGTTGTAGAGGTTCACAAACTTCTCTATTGGAGATGCCATTTGTCGACTCTATCTGGGGAAAACGAGTCTCTTGAGAGACTGCTTTTGCTTGGGGATATTGAATCATACTTTTCTCGGGATCTTCTCGGAGAAATGCCATATGATGTTATCCAATTTTGAGGTGCTGATGACCTTTTCTTCAGCAGATTTTTCAGAGAAAAACTGCCGTATTACCGAATTTCTGATTACAAGGCTTTCTCTGGGGATTTTCCTTAATCCGGGAAAGCGGAGATATCATCTTCACTGGCGACGAGTGATGTTTGTCGAAGGTTCTCTGGTCTTTCATAGGTTCAAGTTATCAAAGTGGTCGAGGAACCAACTCTAATCCAGAAATAAACTGGAGGAGAGAGATTGTTCAGACGCGACATTTCTTGACGAGGAAAGAACTGATAACTCGATTGAGAGGACTGTTATCACTAGCGGATAAGACCGACTAGAGTGATAGTGATGCAATATGAATGTGAATGCAAATCAACAACGCATGATGTATGTATGTTTATGCTGACAAAACTGACGCGACATACAGACTAGCAGATGAACACGACTGGATACTCGGCCACAGTGGGGGATGTAAAGTATCAATGGTTCACGATAGCAATTCTGCCTTGCTTAGCAGAGATAGTCCCTGTGGGGGAACACCGTTGGTCGGGCTTAGGAGGTAAGAACTATGTCGGGGGTATCAGATGGGAAAGTCACATCTGATACAACTGATCCTTCATTCAGGCGCACTGGCTTAGAAGGAGTACTTTTATTCTGCACATTGAGGCTCGAACACTTTTGGAGACGCAATCGATGTTCTTTCGATGTTCAACAGTCAAAAGAATTTGCCATCTTTATTAAAAGCAGAAAAAAATTTACAAGTAAATTCATTTTTGTTTTATTTCAAGAACCGTTGAACATGTTAAAATGTCGTTTTGTAAAGCTTAAAACAAATAAGAATTGTAAACAAAAGCACAAGGGCTCAAATTTTATTGATAGGATGGAAATCAGCCAAGCGCGTGATTCCATAGAGTATTTACAAAGTTTGAAAATGGTAATTTAAGGGAAAAGGGCTACATTGAAACATAACGACCATTATCCTTCTACCAACTTTGAATTCGGGACATCCTGAGCTTCTATCGAAGATGACCTTGACTGGAGTTTTCTTTCGATGGATGGCATTACTGCTGAGGAGTTGAACTGATCAGACGTAGTTACTTTCCATTAATCCCTAATTTTTGCCTGGATTGTACTTTGAGATTTCCAATCCACCGGGATGATTTTTTATTATGTCTCTAATTTTTTCCTGGACCGCCCTTTCGGGTTTTCAATCCACCGAGACGCTTTTTTTTAGTTTAGGCGAAGATTTCTTGACTACGTCAACATTTGTGGGGTAGGCAAATTCCTCTCCATCCATGGTTGCAAGTCTCAAGGTGCCGCCCGAGTAAGCTTTCTTGACCACATAAGGGTCGTCATAGTTCGGAGTCCATTTGCCCCGGGAATCAATGAGAAATGATTGTATCTTTTTTAGCACAGGGTCTCCTTTCCTGAAGACGCGAGGTCGAACCTTTTTGTCAAATGCCTTCTTCATTCTTTGCTGATACAACTGACCATGGCATAGTGTCGTTATTCATTTTTCCTCGATCAGATTTAGTTCGTCGTGCCGGCTTTGGCACCATTCAGCTTCTGTTAGCTTAGCTTCCATCAATACCCAGATTGATGGGATCTCTACTTCGATGGGGAGCATTGCTTCCATGCCATAAACTAGAGAGAAAGGGGTTGCCCCTGTTGAAGTGCAGACAAATGTGCGATAACCGTGTAGATCAAAGGGTAGCATCTCGTGCCAGTCTTTGTAGGTTACAACCATCTTTTGAACAATCTTCTTGATATTCTTGTTAGCCGCTTCTACCGCTCCATTCATCTTGGGTCGGTAGAGAGATGAGTTATGGTGTTCGATCTTAAACTCTGCACACAACTCTTTTATCATCTTATTGTTCAAGTTAGATCCATTATCAGTAATGATCTGGCTCAGAATACCATAACGGCAGATGATATTATTTTTGATAAATCGGACTACCACTTGTCGGGTTACATTCGCATATGACGCTGCTTTGACCCACTTGGTGAAGTAATCAATGGCTACCAGGATAAACCGATGTCCATTCGAAGCTTTGGGTTCAATCATGCCAATCATGTCGATTCCCCATATGGAAAAAGGCCATGGGAAAGAAAGAAATTTGAGATGCGTTGGTGGTACATAGATTTTGTATGACACTTGTGACACCTCCTCATGTACTTGTAGCAGTCGGATTCCATGGTCAACCAATAATACCCTGCTATGAGAAATTTTCTCGCCATTGTGTGTCCGTTGGCATGAGTGCCAAAGGATCCTTCGTGAATTTCTTTTATCAGCATGTCTGCCTCTGGTCTGTCTACGCATCGGAGCTAGACCATGTCAAAATTCCTCTTATAGAGTGTATCACTGCTCAGGAAGAAGCTGCCTGCTAGCCTTCTGAGGGTTTTTCTGTCTTTTCTTAATGCCCCAGGTGGGTACTCTTGTTTCTAAAGGAAGCATTTGATATCGTGATACCAAGGTTTGTCATCTATGACTGCTTCAATCGCGAAGATGTAAGCGGGCCGTTCAAGGCGCATTATGTCGATCTTATGTAAGTCGGTCCATTTACCTACACTAATCATGGAAGAAAGGGTGGATAAGGCATCAGCCATGTGATTCTCATCACGAGGGATGTGATGAAACTCGATTCTGTTGAAGAAAGGTAACAACCTTCTTGCATAATCTTTGTAAGGAATCAATCCTGATTGGTGTGTGTTCCAATCTCCTTTGATCTGATTGACGGCCAAACCTGAGTCGCCATATACATCCAAGTTCTTGAACCTCAAATCAATCGCTTCCTCGAGACCCTTAATACAAGCTTCGTATTCGGCCTCGTTATTTGTACACTTGAACGTAATTCTGGCGGTGAAAGGAATGTGGGTACCCTGAGGTGTTATGATGATTGCCCCAATTCTGTTTCCGTAATGATTGATAGCTCCATCAAAGATAAGTCCCCATTGGGAACCTGGTTCTGGCCCTTCACTGGGTAACGGTTCATCGCAGTCTTTCATTTTTAGATACATGACATCTTCGTCGGGGAAGTCAAACCCGATTGATTCCTAATCGTCAATCGGTTAATGAGCCAAATGATCGGCTAAAATACTTCCCTTAGCGACTTTTTGAGCGTGGTATTCGATGTCCTATTCTGATAACAACATCTGCCAACGGGCAATCCTTCCCGTGAGAGCAGGTTTTTCAAAGACATACTTGATTGGATCCATTTCGGAGATTAACCAAGTGGTGTGACGAATCATGTACTGGCGAAGACGTTTGGCTGCCCAAGCCAAAGCGCAGCAAGTTTTTTCAAGCATAGTGTACCGAGTCTCGCAGTCGGTGAATTTCTTGATCAAATAGTAGATGGAAGACTATTTCCTTTTGGTTTCGTCTTGTTGGCCAAGAACACAGCCCATGGAGTCTTCCAAGACTGTTAATTATATGATCAGTGGTCTTCCTTCCACTGGAGGTGACAGGATTGGCGGGTTCAACAAGTATTCCTTGATACTGTCGAAGGTGGTTTGACAGTCCTCTATCCAAATGCAGTCCTGGTTCTTTTTGAATAATTTGAAAATCGGCGCACATGTTGCGGTCATGAGGAATATGAATCTGGAGATGTAGTTCAAACGTCCCAGGAATCCTCTGACTTGTTTTTCAGTTTTCGGAGAAGGCATTTCTTGAATGGCCTTGACCTTGTCAGGATCAACCTCAATTCCTTTCTGGCTGACGATGAACCCTAAGAGTTTCCCTGAACAGACACCGAAGGTGCATTTGTTGGGATTCAAGCGGAGTTTGTACTTTCTCAACCGCTCGAATAGTTTTGACAGGTGGGTCACATGCTCCTCTTCTGTCTTAGATTTTGCAATCATGTCATCGACATATACCTCAATTTCCTTGTGTATCATGTCATGAAATAGAGTAGTCATGGCCCTTTGATAGGTTGCTCCGGCGTTCTTCAAACCGAACGGCATTACCTTGTAACAAAAGGTACCCCATGGGGTAATGAATGAAGTTTTCTCCATGTCTTTTGGCACCATTTTAATCTGATTATAGCCCGAGAACCCATCCATGAAGGAGAAAACTTTGAACTTTGATGTATTGTCAACCAGCATGTCAATGTGTGGTAAAGGAAAATCTTCCTTTGGACTAGCCTTGTTCAGATCCCGATAGTCCACACACATTCTGACCTTTCCGTCCTTTTTTGGAACTGGTACTATGTTGGCTAACCATTGAGAATATTCCGATGTGGCGAGGAAACCCGCGTCAATCTGTTTATGTACCTCCTCTTTGATTTTGATGGCCATGTCGGGGTGAGTCCGTCTCAACCTCTGCTTTACTGGAGGACATTCTGACCGTAACGGTAAGTGATGTTCCATGATGCTGGTATCTAACCCTGGCATGTCCTGATAGGACCAAGCGAATACATCGGGGAATTCTTTGAGAAGCTTTGTCAAATTCTCTTTGGCAGTTGGACTGAGCAGTGCCCTTATCCTGATTTCTTTTCTCTCTTTTTCTTAACCCACGTTGATCGTTTCCAACGGCTCTTTGTGAGGTTCAATGGACCTTTCCTCTTGTTTGAGTAGTCGGGAGATATCTTCTAGAATTCCGTCGTCAGCTCCTTCTTTAGCCCCAAATATCGGGAACTCAAAGTTGGGATAAGGCATCGGATCGTATGTTTCAATGGGGTTTAAAACAAGCAATTTGCATGACGTGATGATTTATGTTTAGAAGAGATAGAGAAAATGCAAGTGTGTGTGCAGTGTTTTTTCTTTGAAAACTGCTTGTTTTTATGATTGATTTGTTTTTTAGGATTAACATTTTCAAAAAAAGCAAAAAGAAAACAGCAATTAATGCGAAAATTACAAAGCGACGTTATTTTATTTATGAACAAGTCGATTCTTGAAACTACAACCCTATAAAACAATCTCTATCGCTTTGGGCGAAGCGAAGAGGGAAATTTACAGAAAGTGACCCCTATCAAAACATTTGTTTCACCTGGGCAGGGTGAAAGGTTAAAGACGGCAATTACTTTGACTTATGAACAATCTTCGGAACATCGACAGCAACCCATTGGCGGCGAACTCCTCGGTGAATCACAAAGTCTGGTACTTTCCTTGATTTGACTTCAGAAATAACACTGATTTCTGGCGGAGCAGGATCATTGGAATCTGTCTCCCAGGCAGAGTTGTCGTAGGAGGATTCCTCTGTTATATTTTGCATAATATTTGTGCTCTCAGGTAAATCTCCCCATCCAGTTGGCTAGATATCTTTGAACCTGATACGAGAGCTTTCGGGAGCGGTGTACTTGACCATGTAGTCATATTTTCCACTTGGTTGTCCCAAGGTGTCCCACACTTCTTTGGAACTGGAGGAGTCATCTCTCTCGATGACGTTGACCTCGGGAAAAGCATAGTTAATGAATTCTAGTCCGGTAAGCTTTGCCAATTCATCGTCGTACTGGATAGGTTCTGAATGACCTGAGTGTTGATCCCATGACATGGTGGGGACACAGTTATTCTGTTCAATGACGCTCAGTCAATTTTCATTGTTCGGCTGATTTTCTTGCCCCAAATCTCCTAGGTACGGCTGCCAGATAGGCAGGCCATCCATTGGGTCATAATAGTCGTGGTCAAAGTTGTCCTTCATCTGAGTGTCCTCCTCTAATGAGTTTGGTGGAGCACGGCATCCTTCCGGATCACAATCTCCATATATCATTTCGACATCTGACCTCGGTATAAATCTCGGACTCTGTGCGGGATAGCAAAAGGGCATAAGAACCTCTTTCTGAGACATATAACCGTCCTCGTTGAGATAGGACTTCCATTCCTCATCCGTATCGGAGGGATCTTCCTCGTTGATGGTATGGACTGCTTGAGGCACTGGGTGAAGGAAACCTCCACTGTGGAAGAAGTCCTGAATGGGATGAAGACTTTCATCGTTAGCAGCTGTCCGGGTGCAGGTTGCAGAAAAACCAAGACCCTTCTTTGTTTTATTATCAGTAGGAATGACAAGCTGTCCCCATCCTTTTGTATTGTTATTTTTTATCACTTCGAGAGCATCTCTGTATAAATAAATCGAGGTTCCTTTTTCTGATTGATTCCTATTGCTCACCGACAGTGCTTGGAACTGAGTCCCAACAACCTCCTCGGGTTCTACACAAGTAGATAATGACAGGTTACTCACGAGCAAGGCTTGTTCTCCACAAACCGTGACGAGTTGATCGTTCTTGACGAACTTCAAATTTTGTGCAGTGTCGAAGTGACTGCCCCAGCCTGGTGTATCCAAGGTCTTCCTAATAAGCAACTGTATGTTGCCCGGATGTCCATGACCTGGAAAGTGATTAGGAAAGTGTGAGGACCGATAGTTATGGGAAGGTCGACTTCGCCGATAACTGCTTTCTGAGACCCGTCAAATGCTTTGATGATGACCTCACTGCCCCTCATCGGGGGTCCTTTGAATGATAGTCGCATTAAAGTATACTTCGGCATAACGTTGATGGCTGATCCGGTGTCTACCAGTACGCTGGCCAAAGCATTGTCCTGGTAGTTAAATGTGATATTAAGCGCCATGTTGTGACTTCTGCCCCCCTCTGGCAAGTCCTCATCACTGAATCCTAAGTTGTTGCAGGAAGTGATGTTAGAGATGATGCTATCGAACTGTCGTATTGACACATCCTGTTCCACAAAGGCCTGCTCTAAGACTTTTTGTAGAGCCTCCCTGTGGGCTTCGGAACTGAGTAAAAGTGATAGCACTGAGATCTTTGAAGGAGTTTGTAACAGCTGATCAACAATGTTGTATTCGCTCCTTTGGATGAGCTTCATCATCTCATCGTTGTTGTTTGAAAGGTCGGGATCACTAGATTGACCGACTGGTGGATTGGGAGCTTCTGTCTGAAGTTCCTTTTCTTTGTTAGGTTCTCCAACCCCTCGGTTGAAGATTCGACCGCTCCGTGTTACTCGACTGATGTCTGCAATATTCACGACGGAGGGAAATGGAATTTCCTTTCCATTCTCAATTATCGTTGCATCGTATTTGTAAGGGATCACCTTAGCTGATTCATACGGTAATGGTCCCGGCAGATAGATAACTATAGGAACCTTCTGATTTTTCTGACTGTCGTAAGTAACTTCAATCAGTTCCTTGCTAAGAACCTTTGATTCGTCTAGTAGAGGGATGATGGTACAAACATCCTTGTTCCTCTCAGGGTCAAAGATTATAACCACGTCTCCGATTTGATCAGTGAAGTAGTCTAGCGTCCAGTCAACGAACCCCGAAGCTAGGTATGGGTGAATCTCCCTGCGATCCAACTGACTCTGAAGGGCTGCTCGCACGAGGTAACATCCTTGGTTATTTTCCGAACAGACTCTACAGCGTTCATAGTTGTGTGGTGGCACCTGGCCACGCCCGCTTTGAATGCAGTGTAACCTTACTAGATCTATTTCCGTAGATCGGACATCCTGACTTCGATGCCGAGTAGGGTTCCCATCAACCACACTGATTTGTTGCGTGTCTTAATTCATATAGATTGGAAGCCACTAGTGGTTTAATAAGTGTTGTAAAGTTCTCTGAACGAGAGCGCACCCTTGGTTACTCTTACAACATCCTTTACAGTTCAGATAATCATGCGAAGTGAGAAAACCAATTTGGACCTGCCTGGCGTGTAACTCCACCAAGCTGGTATTCATCAGACGAATATCGAAGATTTGAATCATGTTGATCTGATAGGGATTCCTATCATGGTAGTCCTGGATCCATCCAAGATCCATCTGACGCTGGAGGGCCTCTTGTATAAAAGAGCATCCATGTTTGTTTACCGAGCAAGTCAGACAGGAATTGTAATCGTGTCGCGACGGATTATGATACTAGCTTTACCTTGAGTGCATCGCCACCAAGTTGACATTCATTGTAGGGATGTCGTGGTTCTGAATGATGTTGGAATTCGTATAGGTCATGTTGACTCCACGAACTCGATGCTCTTGGATCCATCCGAGATCCAATTGTTCCTGTAGAGCTTATTGTGCCACAGAACATCCCTGATTGTTTTTAGAGTAGATATTACACTGGTGATAGTTATGAGGTGGCACATGGCCATATCCACTCTGTCTACAATGCATCTTGACCAAGTTGGCCCTTAATAAGAGTACATTATGAATTTGATAGATGTTGTTAGACTCCCCCTCTATCAAATTGACTACAGCTTTCCCATGTTGAGGCAGCGAGTTTGTGAGAACATTAGGATTCGTATCCTTGAAAGATAAGACCCCGCTCCTAACAAGCTTTTGCACATCAAATTTAAAACTGAGACAGTTTTCTATGGTAAGGACAAGTCTGATCCGTTTTAAACCAAAAAGGCGGATTTTCCGGTACTGTAAGAGGAGACTTAGTTTGGGCATGCCCCTTGACTAGTAGTAACAAAAACAATTATGCTTACAACATGGGTATAGGGTCGAACCCTGGCGGTCGCGTTGTACGGTTATTGTTGTACGGAGGACGAGTCTGTTAAAGTTGTGTCCTTTGCTGAAATTTTTGTTGATTAAGTTGGCCCTGCGCAACCTGAGGTTGATACGTAGGAACAGGCGCAGGATTGATATCAGGAGTTACAGCTGCTACCGGTTGATATCGTCGCCTTTGCTTTTCGAGAGAGATATTCCCAATATCCTGCTCTTTTTTCTTAGGGAGAGCACTATCGTATCGTTTTGTACTACTTGATGATCCAGCATCTTTAACCAGATGTCCTTCCCGGACCGCTTCCTTAAGACGAACTCCCATGCCCACCATCTCGGTGAAGTCACTGGGCGGACTGGCGACCATTCTGTCATAGTAAAATGAGCTCAAGGTCTTTAAGAAGATCTTTGTCATCTCTTTTTCCACCAGAGGTGGAGAAATCTGAGCGGAAATTTCACGCCATCTCTGGGCGTACTCCTTAAAGGTTTCCTTTTCCTTTTGTGAGATCGATCTGAGTTGATCTCTGTCCGGTGCCATGTCCAGATTATATTTGTACTGTTGAACGAAAGTAGCGCCAAGATCTCTGAACGTTCCAATCGTAGCGCGGTTTAAACCCATGTACCATTTGAGTGCGGCACCGGTTAAACTATCCTAAAAGTAGTGAATCAGTAGCTCCTGGTTCTTTGTCTGAGCTGACATTCACCGAGCATACATCACTAAATGACTCTGAGGGCAAGAGTTACCCTTGTATTTTTCAAAGTCGGGCACTTGGAACTTGTGTGGAACTTTCACATTGGGGACCAAGCAGAGGTCTGCGGCATCCTTTCCAAATAAATCCTGACCGCAAAGGGCTTGCAGTTCTTTCTGCATTTCCAGGAACTATTCCTGGAATTCATTCATTCTGTCGAACATGCTTTCGTTTCCACCAGAAGGTATCTGGGGAATCTGTCCTTCTGGGACAGTGTGTACCACGGGCGGTGGTATAGTCATTATGGCCGAGACCCTCGGTGTCTCCCGAAGTTTGTAACCTTCAGGAGTTGCTGCCATGCCCCTGGCATCTTCGTTTTCCCAAAGTTTGTAACCTTCAGACCCACCGGTTCCTGCTGCGGTTCCCCGATCCTCAGCGATCGGTGGAACATATCCTTCCGGGATATAGTTAAGTGGCATGCCCCAGGGACGATCTTTCGGCATCTTGTACCTAGGATCATACTTATCCACTAAGGGCATTGATGTGATCTCTGAGATCACAGTCCTTTGTTGTTGCATCTGAGCTTCTACTAGAGCTTGCATGTCGTTATGAAGCTTTCTCAGATCCTCTTTCAGAGTGTCGATCTCTTCTCTCAACTCTATGTTCTCTTCCTCGAGATCTTCCATCTTTTTCTGACGATTGGCCCGAGTATTGTACGAATGAGACAATTTAACTCTAGAATCGAGACGCAAACGTTAGTTTCGTAGGTAAGAAGAATGCGTTTATGAGAATGATGAATGCAATGATTATATTAATTATTTTTGTTTATTCAAAGTAAACTTCGACAATTAGATTGCAAATATCAAACAGTGGGGAAACCCCGTTTTATTGAATTCAAAGGATTCCGGAAATGGAAATATTGTAGATTACAAAGTGCTGGAAAAGGAAATCTAAACTAATGGATCCTGAGTCCTCTCTGAAGAGAGCTCAGGTGCTGGTTCGGGTGCTTTCCTTTTCTTTGACCGGGGCTCTTCAGCCGTTGTCGGGTTACCATTCCTTTGCCAAGCAACAGGAGCGAGCAAATTCCTTTGATCATCCTGATTCTCCACAGCATGTTGCTCTAAAATCTCAATCAGAGCATCTTTTTCTCTTAACAGTTGATGTATTTTCTTGCACTCTACATTGAGAATACGGTACTTGTTCCTCCAAGACCTCTTCTTCTGCTGAACTTTGCTGAGAATAACTTGAAGTTTTTCCGTCTCAGACATAAAGTAAAGGGCAGAGTCCCTTAATGGAAGAACTTCCTGACGAGGGTAAGGCATCCTCAGCTTGAGAGCTCTAGTTTATACCCAGTGGAGATAAGGCTCCACCGAGACACAGTCTGGTTTTCCTAGAGACTCTTGTCCTTTCCTATGAATGTGTTTCCAAGCGTGCACTATTTTCGTCTTTAGTGCCCTGCCATTTTCTCCTTCCTTGAAGAAAAGACCTTCCAGATGAGAATTCCGTGAGACGTGCCTCATCGGGTATCCGAATTGACGACGAACGAGAATTGGATGATAGTTGATTCTCCCCTTAGTTCCTATAAGGGGTACATTTGGGAAATTTCCACAACGGTCAATGATCCTGACCACGTCGTAGATTCAATTGTACCAATCGATGTCAGAGTTGGTAAGAGACATGATTCTCTGCGACCAACTTAAAGTATTCTTTTGATCCCAAAATGCAGCAGACTTAGGCAAATGGGAAGTGAACCATTTGTATAGCAGAGGTACACAGCACGTGATCATTCCTCCGCTGTATAAATTCCTTAAGTGTACCGAATGATACGCATCTGCGAGTAAGGTCGGTACGGGGTTTCCGATCAGGAAAATCTTAATTGTGTTGATATCTACAAAGTTATCGATGTTGGGGAAACAAAAATAACCCGTAGGTGAGCAAAACAAAGATGCTCTCGAAAGCGACCATATTCCCTATACTTTGCTAGTATAGGGCTTTCTTTGTCAAGAACTGGGCTGGCAAGCCCTGGATTCTGCCCTTAGTGGTCATGTGAGTCCTGACTTCTGACTCGTCCAAATAGATTGCTCTTGCAATGGTTTGATCTTTTGGAATTTCTTCCAGTCCAGAAAAGGGAGACTGATCAGTAATATGTAAATCAGTCAGGTGAGAGTACTCCTCTAGGGTTGGTGCTAGTTGATAATCCGGGAATGTGAAGCAGTGATAGACCGGATCGTAGAACTGGATTAATGTGGACAGGATTCCTTCGATTACATGAACTCTTAACAAGGACAGTAATCCTCCATACTTGGCTCTGAAAGCCTCGTGGTTGGTGATCATTCTCGCCAAACCTCTTAAATCCTCTAGTTTTGGAACCTTGAAGGTGTACTTATGAGTTTTCCTTCTACCGAAATCCATTAGCGCAATCTCCTTTCTCTGATATTTGCAATCATTGTCTCAGTTTAATTTGAAAAAGAGAGATTAGAAAAGAAGATTTTTTTTTATTTTTTGTTTTAATGTTTTTTAAATGAATGTATGAATGCAGCACACAAAAACATAGAAAAACATGGGGTCAAAGGGTCGGTGTCATGAAGTCAAGGCTGTACTCCCCCCCTCCCCCAAAGGTTTATACTGGTGATTTTGTGTACCTGTCCGCAAAATCATTGACCCCTCTGGGATAACAACAGCAAGCGGATCGCCAGCGAGCTGATGTATCCTAGAGTGATCTCAAATGAGGGTAGTATCGCGTGACAACTATTTCCGATAGCGTTCGCACTACAAAATGGCTTAAGTCTACTAAAAACCTCAGCTTCTCAGATAACCCAGTCGACCACACTACTTTCAACAACCGAAGTCGTATAGGCGATGTATCTGCAAAGGGAGTCTCCACTGAGTTTGTGGTCGATCGGGGGCTCTTAACTGAAATTCACTCCCAGTAAGATTACCCGCATTTCCATCACCTATCTTAGTTGTATACTCAATCTTTCCACATGCGACATCACACGCATTCCCATTAGCAGAAAAATAAACACAGATATCAATTAGGAAAAGCAGTATATATATTTGTCTTAATCATCCTAGACCTCTAGTCTTATGATCCTATACAGACAATGACTCCCCAGCAGAGCTGTCATTTCTGTGATACTTTGTGAACTCAAGTTTCTACCTGAGAGATGGGAAGAGAACAAGATGCCCTGCTAGGCCCCACGGTGGGAGCCATTTTTCTATAGCGAGCAATTTTGGACGTGGTTCTTAAGCACTGTCGCTCTAGTGGTACTACAGGTCAATTCATTTTTTATCCTATTGAAGCTGACTAAGGAAGGGAAATAGATGTATCCAATTAACCCTGCTTGCATACTGAGTTTAAACAGATGACTGTTGGTTTACAGATGCTATAAAGATTGTGGGTCTCTCTTAGGTTATTTTGTTAAAAAAACAGTGTCTAGGCTATTGGTAGGATGTTAGGACTGATGTTTTTCGATTGATGTATGAAGGTACGAGATTTTGGGGTTTTGATTAGTATGCTCGCTAAGATTTTTTTCAATCTTATGCCTACGTATTCCCGTTTAACGAAACAGGGAAATCAGAGCGATCGTAGTTCCTCCTATTCTATGGGAGGAAAAAGGTTGTTTTGGTGTCTTGTTCAAAGCCCAAGACGTGAAGCTAAAGGTGGTTTGTATCTTGTTCAAAGCCAAAGATGTGAAGCTGAAGGGTCTATTTGTATCTTGTTCAAAGCCCAAGATATGAAGCTAAAGGAGTTTGACTTTAGAGAGAATTTGTCATCTCTAAAGGGGGATATTTGGTCTGTTTGTCACAACTGTTGGGTGACTGATTATAAAGGAGAATTACTTTAACTGGGATATGTGAATCCAGCAATGCCATAATTTCCTTTATAGGGGATTTTAAACCTGAAGGAGAAGCCTTTAACTCAGTTTAGAGCAATGTCATCTTTCCTTAGGAATTTCTCATGCTAAAAGAGGGACAGTGGCGTGGATGTAAATAATCCAGAGGCTTGCCGCTTACAGCAATTAGATGGGGGAAAAGGAGTTGTTGATGTTTGTATACTGTGAACGAGGCACAAATTTTGATGCTAAAAGGTTGACTAATTCAACCGGGGTTTCCTTATACAAAGCCTAAGAGGAGGCTATTGACCCATCAAGAGGGTGTTTTTATGTGTCTCGTACGAAGCCCGAGAGAGAGGCTAAAAGGGGTTGACTCAACAAGAGAGTGCTTTTGTATGTGTCTTGTACGAAACCCAAGACGGAGGCTAAAGGTGTATGACTTAACAAGAGAGTCTTTGTACCTCGTACGAAGCCCGAGATGGAGGCTGAAAATGTTTGACTCAACAAGAGAGTCTTTTATACTCAACAAGAGAGTGCTTTTGTATCTCGTACGAAGCCCGGGATGGAGGCTAAAAGGGTTTGACTCAACAAGAGAGTCTTTTATACTCAACAAGAGAGTTTTTGTATCTCGTACGAAGCCCGAGATGGAGGCTGAAAGGGAAGTGACTCAACGAGAGAGTCTTTTATACTCAGCAAGAGAGTGTTTTTGTATCTCGTACAAAGCCCGAGATAGAGGCTAAAAGGGTTTGACTCAACAAGAGAGTCTTTTATACTCAACAAGAGAGTTTTTGTATCTCGTACGAAGCCCGAGATGGAGGCTGAATGGGTTTGACTCAACAAGAGAGTCTTTTATACTCAACAAGAGAGTTTTTGTATCTCGTACGAAGCCCGAGATGGAGGCTAAAAGGGTTAGCTCCACTGGGGACAATCATTGTACAAAGCCCAAGAGGAGGCTATTGTAACTGTTCTAGTTTAGTGACAGGTCCAGTTTATTGGATAAGGAGAAAATCAGTTCTTATATGGGTAATATTGTGCTCAGAGGATCAGGTTATTTCCTGTTCTTTAAGGAAATGGGAAATCCAAAGGGTATTGAGACTGTCCAAGTCTACGGCCGTTTTGAGAAATCGATTCTCAGGTAGTGAATGATCTTTGTATGATGCCCAAGAGAAGGCTGGCATGTTAAGGGATGAAGGTCAACTCATTAACTGGCCTGACACCTGACTCAGAAAGACAGCTCTAGCAAATTGATGACTAGGTTTTGTTCCTATACCTGTAGAGGTCTCTGGGTCCTTGTACTAAGCCCAAGAGAAGGCATGAGAGCTTTTAAGAAGCCGAAGGGTCCTTGTACAATGCCCAAGAAGAGGCGGGGATACTTTTAAGAAGCCTGTGGGTCCCCAAACCCCGAGAAGTTCAAGACATGTCATTCACCGAGAATAGATCAAGCCAGGAAAGTCCGAGAATTTGGAAGAAACTCAAGAGATGCCATTCACGGAGAAAAGATCATCTCTGGGGAGTAGAATCTCTTTGACGATTTCTAAGAGTGACAGTCTGAGAAAGGGTTCACTGAGAATGCTGCCTTTCACGTCTCCATATTGTTTAACCCCAAGAGGAGGGAAGACTGTGTCTGGTAATCCTATGGGGATCTAGTTTTGTTTGTTTTTAAGAGTGACCAACAGGGCTTTACCTAGTGCTAGACGTAGTTGTCGGGGAAAACTTTAAATAACTATACTAGTATTACACAGTTGATATTTGACGAGTATATAAAAGTTTGTGAAAGAAGACTTACAGTGAGCAGCCCCACAATACTGTTATATATATGAAAGCGGATAAAGAAAGCGGGTAAACACTTACTCGATTGTAGAGCTTCCATGCTGTTTGGTTAGTTTGTACAACAAAGAAAGCTTTAATAACAATATTATATTATAAATCAAAGGAGAAAGTGCTTTGAAAAGATTGTTGGGGCTTACAACTCAAGGAGAGGCCCAAGGTTTTATCAGTGATTGTACTGTTGAAGTTGTACAGTGGGACTTATACAAGTGACTGAGGCCCAAAAAAGGTTTTCTGTACAAGGGGGTGGGTCTTACACTCTCTCAAGAGGCCCAAAGATTTATTTTGGTACAAGTGGTGGGGCTTACAGCTCAAGGAGAGGCCCAAAAGTTTTGTTTTAAAAGGCGACAATCGCGTCGAACTTTTTGATGGTATCGGGACTTATACAATAAGTGAGACCCAAATTATTTTGGTTTCAAAAAGGGGTTGGGTCTTACACTCTATTAGAAGCCTAATGGTTTTAAAAGAATGGGGCTTATAACACGAGGGCAGGCCCAAGGGTTTGATTTTTGAACTGGTGATCGCACCGAGATTTTCTTTTAACGCAGAGGGACTTATACAATATCTGAGGCCCAAAATTGTTTTGGTTAAAAGGTGATTGGGTCTTACACTCTTTTAGAGGCCCAAAGTGTTTTAAAGTTTTGTTTGAGTGAAAATCAAGGAAAACCCTAAATTTGTTTTCTTTTAAAAGTAAATATTTAAAGAAAATCAAATAAAAATGATAAAAATACCAAATAATTTTGAATAAACCACTTGTGATTTTTGTTGAAGGTTTGAAAAATGAGGTTTTAATCACAAGGTAAATTAAAACCCCTTTGGTTTTGATTTTCAAAGTAAATATTCACTTTTAAATGTTTAAAAACAAATAAAAAATGAATTTACTCACAAAAATACTAATTATATTAAATAACTAATATAAATTTAATTTTTTTGTGTAATAAAATATTTCAACATTTTTGTGATTTTTTGCAAAAAGAACCAATAAAAAATAATTAAAATTGAGGGAGTTATTAATTTTTCAAATCATTAAAAATAATAAGAAAAACAATAATAAAGTGGAGAAAATAGCAAAAAGAGGATCTGGGGCGAGGGGGATTCGAACCCCAGACCTCTTATGTATAGGGTGCGCGCCTTACCACTAGGATGGTGATACATCCGTTGATTGAAACACAACCACAAATATACAAGGCTTGCCTTGTTTTTGGCCTGGCCTAAGGCAAGGCAAGGCAAGATTTTGGTTGAAAACGTGAAGGCCATAACTTTCTCATTTCTCCATGGATTGGGACAAAATTTAGGTCTATCCTGCCTAGAATTTCACAAGGAATCCAATGGTGGTGGTATTTTTTTCAGATCATGCTCCTATTGAAAAACCCGATAGTGATTTTGAAATAGGCCATGATTTGCATTTTCTATGCCATCTCTTGGTACAAGCATGAATTACATGATAAATTGGTGCAAACACAACACATATAACATGTATAAGGGATGCCTGATCAGTGGACATCAAAAGAAAGCATGGTTCAAAGAATCCAAGTTGTGATGCTTACCTCTTTTTGGAGCTTTTGCGCAATCTGCCAAGCCACTTGTTCCAGAAGTGAGTTGATGCTTTAAACAACCTCAAATGATCTCTTAGAAGCTTTTAGGATGGTTGGAATCAGCTGGAAACCTCAGGAACAAGTTTGAGCTCTTTCTTGCAAAAGGGGCAAAAGTGGCCAAAATAGCAACTCTCTCAAATGGTGTTCCAGATGGGGGAACCATTTGGAACAGTTCAAGGATGATATTTGGAGTGTGTTTGAGGTTTTATCTGGTTTGGAAAGTGACTGAATCAAGACATGGCTTGAAAAATGCACAAAAGTCCTATTTTGAGGTTTTCAGAGGTGACTTTGTGAATTTGGTGTTACAGGTCACTTGTGAGAGTTTGGACAGCCTAGATATGATATATTGGATGTGTTTGGATCATAAGCTATGGTGGAATTGCTCTCTAACTCAAAAACTCAGAGTTACCTTGCTAAAGAAGGTATTTTTTCCTAGAGAAAGAGATTTTGAGGAAAGCAAGTGTTGTAATGCTTTTGTGTAATCAAACTGAACACAATTGAGCTCTATTTATAGTAGAGCAAGTTTGTTTTGCAAGGAATAGTGAATGGCAACTGCTGTATAGGTTTTGCCAATGTTGATCAATGAGAATCCAAGTCTCCTCTAGCCATTAACCAGAGGTTAGGGCACAGGCTGCTGGTTCCCTTGGTCTTGGATAAGTCTTGACTGAATTCAGTTGGAAATGGCTCAGTCCATGCCACCTTGGTGCATCCATTAAATGCTCCAATCCAAAATTGGAGTCTTGTCCCTCTTTTAGGTATTTCTAGGTTTGGCATGCTACTTTTGGTTCCAAAGACTTGGGAGGCTTGGGATCAGAGTTAGTTCCTCCTTGGTCCCCCCTTGAGGTGTTCAGATGGATAGAGTTGCTTCCCCTTTGCAAAATTTGAGCAAATCGAGCAAAACTCCCAAATCTGCCTTGCCATGACAGTTTGCAGCAAGGCATATTGGCATTATCATATCTCATGGCTCAAGTGGACTTTGATGGAGTTCTTGGCCATTTTGGAAAGCCCTCATATGATACAACAACTGTTTGATCATAATTGGTTTTGATACTTTTTGGATCCAAGTGAAAAATGCCCCTACATTTTGAAAAAAGTAAGACAGATTCCGACTTAGTGAAAATTTCACTAAGTGTTGGAAAAAAGTGACATTTTCACTTTTTGTGATTTTGATCATTCCATAATTTAAAATCCATGAGGAATTGGAATGAGTTGTAGTTGAAGCTTTTGTAGAGGGCCATGAGAGCTACAAATCCAGCTTTGGATGGGGAAAATGGCCTTGTGGTTTAGGAGTTATGATCCTCCAAAGTTGGTACCCTAGCCACTTTGTTTCATAACTTAGAACAATTTCTAAGTTTTTATGGTTATCCCTTTTACAAGTTATCCCACTTTTCTTGATTTTTCTTGATGAATGTTGATTCAAATCACACATTAACATCATTTTAGGGTTAAGGAACCATAATTGTGAAAAATCTCAAAAAGTCAAAGTTGACTTTTGTGCACCGTTAACTCTTTATCAGATGAATTCCAAACTGTGCGATCCTCTATCAAATCAAGTCCTTGACCTAAATAAAATTTGATGGATTGATTTTATAGGTGTTATAGGGTGTATTGAATCATGTCCTAGGGTTTGGGAGCATGTCCTGGTCAAAAGTCAAAGGAACAGTTGACTTTTCCCGCGAAACCCTAATTGTGGTTCTGAGGAAATTGAAACTTGTTGCTCAAGCTTCTTGGACCAATCCATTGTTGCAAATGGATCAATGTGGTGTGTTAGGGACCCTCAAATCATCTCTTGAGGTCTTGGCTCATGATTTGTCCCTAAAGTCAACTTAGGGGTGAATTAGGTCGAGAAACTCTAATTCCTGATTTTTAGTGAATGCATCCCCTGAGGCTAAATTGACTTGATGATGGGGTTTGTTAGGTCCCATGGAGTAATTCAAGTTATGCTTTGAAGCATTGGCTCATGCCCAGGGGAAAATTTCCATCTGGAGGCCCTGGTCGACCAAAACCATAATTTGGTGACACTAGCGATCTTGAGGCTTGATCCACTTAGAAGGTTGCAGCCTTGTGCTTAATCCTTGATGTGGGAGTCCTCTTGATCCCTTGTGGATGTTTGAGAGGTTAGAAAAGTTGAAGATCATGTCATTCCTTAATTGATCCTTTGTCTAAGAGCTCTGAGAGGGCTTGAAACCCTAAGCTTGATTGTAGTGGATGCTCACCCATCTTTGGGGACACTAATGAGGCATGATGGATTACCCATATTGTGGTGATGATTTGTACAATGATGCGAAATCTTAGTGGTAAAAATTTGGGGTATGACACATTCCATCAAACTTAATCAAGTAAATTAACAAGTCAAAATAACATTTAGGGTGCAAATCAGGATGAGGAGTATGAATCAATATGGGCTCTAAAACCCATTCATCACCATAAGTCAGCAGCAACAAAATATAATGGTCAAGAAAAATAAAACACGGGCCTAAAATCTAAAGCCCAAATGCCCACACACCAAAACTTTATGTGCTCTCTGGAATCTTGACATTGAAGTATACCATCATCTTTACCATCACAAATAAACAACAACTTTTATCACGTTTAACAAAAAGAGGAAACCAAAGAAATGAAACGGCATCAAAGTTAGAAATAAAGCAACACGACTCGTCACTATCGTCAATGTCATCTCGCATCACAACTCAATCGCTCCATTTCTGTCTCCGTCGTCTCCACAGTTTTCACGGTCTCGCTCCCTTTCGTTATTCGCTTTCTTGTTCGCAGATTCGCTTTCGGTTCGTTCGAATCAGGTTTGTCCGTTTGAGATTCTCGTTCAGCTTAATCTCTTCTTCTTCTTCTTCGACTCTGATTTGCCTAAACAAGTTGGTTTCGGATGCTCTGTTCACACTCTCCTTCGCCTCACTCTTCTGTTTGTTCTGTTTATGAGTTTCGATCTAGTTTAAGAGTGGGTTTGTGGGTTTGAGGAAAGGAGGTTTGAAGATTCTGTGAGATTGAAGAACGGAGAGGGATGAGGTTGATTTGTGGTTGGTGTTGAGAAGGGATATTGAAAGGAGGATGAATGGTGAGAGTTGGAGAATGAGTTTTGTTGGATTTGGAGATTCAGTTTATGGTGGAAGTTGAAATCTGATGAAGGTTTGGTGTTGAAGGTTATGAGTTGATGAAGAAAGACGAAATACAAAGAGGGTGGTTCTATTTCGGTGGTATGAAGAGGGTGGTTCGAACATTGAAAGAAAATTGTATTTCGCAGGTTATGGATTTGTGGTGTTGAGAGCTTGTTTGGGAATGATTTTAGCAGAGTGATTTTGGGTCAAAGAGCTTGGAATGAGAGTGAGGAAAGGCTGGATTTATAGAAGGAGTGAAGGGTAGAATGGAGAATGAATGATAAGAATTTGTGAGCTGGAAAGAATAACGGTTTCATTTGGAATATTCATTGCTGAAGGAATTTGTGTGAGGTTTGTGAATTATAGGTGGGGTCGACTGCGTACGTGATATTTGTGCAAAATATATGTTGCTGTTGAAGGTTTGCAAATGCGTTTGGATTGCGGTAGCACATGATCTGCACGTCCTTTTTTCTTTTGATTGTTTTTATGTTTTGCTTTTAATACGTGTTGTGTGCGTGACCTGGTTAACTCTGTCTTTTGCGTGTAGGCTTTATTTTGGCTATCATGAGGCTCATCTTGCATCTTGGTTACTTATGGCTTAGAAGCTTTGGAAACCAGCTTATTCCGTGAAGAATTGGTGGACTAGGTTGTTGTTTTTGAAAGGTGTGGGACGTATTTGGCAAACAAATTGTGGTTGTTGTGTGGCATCGTTGTTGTACGGTTTTGGTCGTATTTCTTTGTGTGCATTGTGCTCTGGGTAATGCAACTTGGCATGTTTGGAAATTGTAGTGGCTGGCTAGGTTAGAAGTGTGGACCGAATTGTACCATTCATGTAAAACAATTTGTTTTCTTCTTTTTTTTTTCTGCAATATTTTTAGTGTAAGATGTATTTTTTCTAATAAATTTGTAATGGAATTGGCTTATTTGTAATGGATAGAAAAACAATGGAATTGTAATATGAGAGGTATAGTAATGGGCTTAGACTTAAGATAGGATATGGACATGAACATTGGATTTTGAAGTTTTTATTATAATTTGGAAATGGATTCAAAATAAATAAAAATTGGAAATTATTAAATTGGATAAGGATTTATGATGGACAAAGAAAAAATGGTTCTAAAAGTGGATTGAATATGGATAAAGAAAAATGGTTTAGAAAAAGGTTATGGAAAATGGATTTAATATGGATTACGGATTTGTACATGGCCAAAGAAAAATGGTTTTAAAAAAGTAGATAACCACACTACACCAATTTCAAACTTTTCACAACATCACAACGACCCTCGTCTTAGCTTTCAATTCCAAAAACTTGAATAATCACCAATGACATCCATTAACGCATAACATTGAATAACAGGCAACTTTGACTTGAAAACAAATTCTTAAATCTCTGATCTTCTGGACCAAACCTCACATGAATGACTACTTGATGACTTGATGAGTTCAATACACAACAATTTGACCTTGAATACTCACTGACTGGTAGAGTCTACTGATACTGATAACCTGTGATTGAAGCAAAACTCCTGATGATTTGAACAAGATGAGGTCAAACTTCCATATGATCATAACGGAATAAACACTCCTGACTTGAAGCTATACATCTTAACCTGGAATCAATGCTCTTGAGCTGTTAAGAAGGATTCAAACCCTAATTCACAACCTTACTAATTAAAACCATGATGAAACCCTAGTCTCCTGATGCCTCTGAGAAATCCTGAATCCAATATACTTGATACTTGATGAATCCTCTAAAGTGAAATTGCAACAACAAAAATTCAATTTTCTACCCAAACTTGAATGGAAATACCTCAAGGCAAATAAGAAGCCTTGGCTCAGAGAAGACTCCTGATCTTATGTCCTATAAGACCAATGCGATGTATGATTATGAACTATGACCTAATGGATGCAAATGAAAAAGGAAACATAAGCCAGTTAGTGGTTAGAAAAAAGAGAGGGCAAATTTTGGGGTGCTACAGTTGCCCCTATTCAATCGACTTGGACCTGAAGGAATGATAGCAACAGCTTTCAGACATTCAAGGTACACGGATATTGAATACCAAAAGAACCCGAAAATTTGCAAACTGTGGGGATAATGAAATAGAGTATTTGCTAGCTGAAGATGGACTATGCTGGGAAGACAAGACCGGCCGAAGGCGGACTAACCAACAAAATAATACGAGAACGGCCGAAGGCGAACTCGAAAAGGAAGACCGGCAGAAGGCGGACTACCCAACAAAAGAATACGAGGACGGCCGAAGGCGAACTTGAAAAACAAGACCGGCCGAAGGCGGACTCCGCAACAAAAGAATACGAGGACGGCCGAAGGCGAACTCGAAAGGGAAGACCGGCTGAAGACGGACTAACCAACAAAATAATACGAGGACGGCCGAAGGCAAACTCGAAAAGAAAGACCAGCCGAAGGCGGATTACCCAACAAAGGAATACGAGGACGGCTGAAGGCGAACTCGAAAAGGAAGACCGGCCGAAGGCGGACTACCAGACAAAGGAATACGAGGATGGTCGAAGGTGAACTTGAAAAGGAAGACCGGCCGAAGGCGGACTAACCAACAAAATAATACGAGGACGGCAGAAGGCGAACTCGAAAAGGAAGACCGGCCGAAGGCGGACTACCCAACAAAGGAATACGAGGACGGTAGAAGGCGAACTTGAAAAGGAAGACCGACCAAAGGCGGACTACCCAACAAAGGAATTTGAGGATGGCCGAAGGAGAATTCGAAAAGAAAGACCGGCCGAAGGCGAACTCGAAAAGGAAGACCGGCCGAAGGCGGACTAACCAACAAAATAATACGAGGACGGCCAAAGGCAAACTCGAAAAGGAAGATTGGCCGAAGGCGGACTACCCAACAAAGGAATAAGAGGACGGCCGAAGGCGAACTCGAAAAGGAAGACCGGCCGAAGGCGGACTAACCAACAAAATAATACGAGGACGGCCGAAGGCGAACTCGAAAAGAAAGACCGGCCAAAGGCAGACTACCCAACAAAGGAATACGAGGACGGCCGAAGGCGAACTCGAAAAGGAAGACCGGCCGAAGGCGGACTAACCAACAAAATAATACGAGGAAGGCCAAAGGCGAACTCGAAAAGGAAGACCGGCCGAAGGCGCTCTACCCAACAAAAGAATACGAGGACGGCCGAAGGCGAACTCAAAAAGGAAGACCGGCCAAAGGCGCTCTACCCAACAAAGGAATACGAGGACGGCCGAAGGCGAACTCGAAAAGGAAGACCGGTCGAAGGCACTCTGCCCAACAAAAGAATACAAGGACGGCCGAAGGCGAACTCAAAAAGGAAGACCGACCGAAGGCGCTCTACCCAACAAAGGAATACGAGGACGGCCGAAGGCGAACTCGAAAAGGAAGACCGGTCAAAGGCACTCTGCCCAACAAAAGAATACGAGAACGGCCGAAGGCGAACTCAAAAAGGAAGACCGGTCGAAGGCGTTCTACCCAACAAAGGAATACGAGGATGGCCGAAGGCGAACTCGAAAAGGAAGACCTGCCAAAGGCGCTCTACCCAAAAAAAGAAAACGAGGACGGCCGAAGTCGAACTCGAAAAGGAAGACCGGCCAAAGGCACTCTACCCAACAAATGAAAACGAGGACGGCCAAAGGCGAACTCGAAAAGAAAGACCGGCCGAAGGCAATCTACCCAACAGAATAAAATAAGGACAGCCGAAGGCGAACTCGAAAAGGAAGACCGGCCGAAGGCGCTCTACCCAACAAAAGAAAACGAGGACGGCCGAAGTTGAACTTGAAAAGGAAGACCGGCCGAAGGCACTCTACCCAACAAATGAAAACGAGGACTGCCGAAGGCGAACTCGAAAAGGATGACCGGCCGAAGGCGCTCTACCCAACAGAATAAAACGAGGACGGTTGAAGGCGAACTCGAAAAAGGAAGACCGGCCGAAGACGCTCTATAAAACAAAAGAATACGAGGACGGCCGAAGGCGAACTCAAAAAGAAAGACCGGTCGAAGGCGCTTTACCCAACAAAAGAAAACGAGGACGGCCGAAGTGGAACTCGAAAAGGAAGACCGGCCTAAGACGGATTAACCAACAAAATAATACGAGGACGGTCGAAGGCAAACTCGAAAAGGAAGACCGGCCAAAGGCGGACTCCGCTGGGGATAACAGGACAGCCAAGGGTAAAAGCAACAATTTTACGACCCCCGAATTGATCTGGAATCAAAGTTGAGGAAAAGAGAAGTCTAAACAGACAACTCTGCAAGGGTGTACCAGAATGTACAACAATATGAAGAACGAATCCACTGGAGTTCTCACTGGGGATAAAGTAAAACAAAATCTCTTGAGTCATGCCATCTCTGCTGAGGAAGAGAACCTGGCTTATGCTTCGAATGCATATGTTTGAATTTTTCTATGGCGTAATGCTCCATACGAAATGGAAATGCTACGCGTTTGGGAGGATGCCATGCAAACGATGCTTATGCAATGCAACAAGAAACGCTCCCGCAAAATAAATGCTGAAAACGAAGGCAGCTCCACCGGGGATGACAAAATAAATTATCCTCTGAGTCCAAGAACTCTGCTGAGAAGGATCACACTGAACAACTCCTTTAATCAACAACTTCTGCTGGAGATGAAATCCAAAAGAAGATCCACTCTGTTGGGGATTATATATAACTCCTTGAAAAAGGAAACCAGGACCTGAATCGGAAGAGTGCCAAATATCACTTGGACTTAAAACCCACTGGGGATGTTAACCATCGCTGATCAAACCTGCTGCAAAGACTACCACCAAACTCTGCTTGGGGAGACAAATCACAAATACTAGACCTGCTGGAGACACCATTGAACTTAACCCACTGTTGGGGAAATGACTTCGCCCTTATCCTGCTGAGGGTTGGATCATGTTGTTGATGGTGAAAACACGTTTCCTGACTAGCTGAGGGAAGTAGACACCAAGACTCTGTGGGGAAGACAACAATTTTGTCCCGGGAATACATTCCACAAATCTCCTGCGGTAATAAAACAACATCCAACCTAGAGCAATCTACTTTAAATGCTGGCTGGGGAACAATCTTCTATACTCTGACTAGGGAGAGTGACAGTCTTATGAGGATGATGAAACCTCAATGCTAGGGAGAATAACTCTGCTGGGGAGAAAAGTCAACGAAACCTGCCTAGGGATATCATTGAGCTTAACCTATTGTTGGAGGAAAGATTTTACCCTGCTGGGGATTAGAGCATGTTGTTGTTGACGGAATTACACTTCCTGATCTGCTGAGGAAAGTGAGTACCAGACTCTGTGGGGAAAATAAAGTCTTTTCAGTGACATCCAACACATCTCCTGCTGGAGATACAACAACATCCGCCTTGGAGCCATCCACTTCTGGCTGCTTACTGGGGAATAATAAACCAACCATGACTTCGGCTAGGGACACAATCCTCTGTACTCTTGCTACGGAGAATAAGTTTTGCTGAGGATGATGTACTTTCAGTGCTTGGGGAGAGAAACTCTACTAAGGATGATGACCTTTCAGTGCTGGGGAGAGAAACTCTATTGGGGAAAACAATTTTGTTACCCTGCAGCCATACGGTAAACCAAGCCATTTCTATGTTCATAGACTCTGCTCAAGAATCCAACCAAAACCTCCGCTCTGTAATAAACATTTGCTGAAAATACCCCAGGGCTCTGCTGAAGAGAAGTTCCAATGGCAATTAGCCTCTGACCTGCTAAGGAAAGCTAACCACCACCCACAAATCTGTTTGGGGAACGACTATTAACGATATCTGCTCTGCTAGGGGACGTCATTCTACCCTTACTCCGTTGGGGAGACGGAAACCACTTCACCGCAAGCTTGAGAAACACCAACCCAACACACTTGACTTGTACGCGGGAATATAAATTCGTGTTGACAAGCAATAAACTCCACCAACCCGGCCGAGGGAGAACAAACTTCTGAACTCTTGTTGGGGACCTTAGTCAGCTTTTTCATAATGCTCTGCCATGGACGATAGAACTTCACCTATCTTTGCTGAGTACGAATGGCAATTCAAATGCCTCGCTGGAAAAAGATACCTTTTGGCGCCTTGCTGAGGAAGAGAAATTCCATACTGGGAACTACTTTGGCAATTCATGCTTCTGTTAAACTGCATGTTTATTCTCACACGTGGCCGACGGCCCTTTGATCTCCACTTGCCCCAGACAACAGGATCTAACGGAAGAAATCGTCTCAAGAGGATTTTATAGAAGACCTGGCTTTCAACATGCCCCGGGTCTCCAAACTCTTAGAGATGTATCAGATCTCAATATAACTGCCCCAGACTTCATAATCCATAAAGTAAACTGCCTCGAGAGGATTCGTAATGATCTGAAATGTTCTGCCCTAGTATTCTGAACTTTGAAGAGGTGCTTTCAATTAACCGTCTTCTGGGGTGGACAACTTCTCATGCTCTAGAGGTGGCCTGCCCCGATACGAACCTTGAAGTGAACTTGCCTCTGACCGACTGGTCCTTGAGAGATTTGCCAAATCTCGACGTGATTGCCCCATATTAAACTCTTGTGGAGAGACTTATCGGATCTCGACATAATTGCCCCAGTTTGGCTGAATATTTGAAGAAATTTTCTCAACATGACTGCCCATGACTGATTGAACTCTGAAAATACTTTCTCGACTTGAATGCCCCAGCTTGGCTTCATCTTAACACAACTTTCTAGGAAGACTCCTACTCAACATGGTCTTTCAGCACCATGACCTTTGATACGACTGTCCTCCGGGGTCTTCAAGCACTTCAACTTGGCAGGATCAAGCTTCTCAACCGATGTTCATTATGTAAACTTCTTTGATGTCAAACAAATGTATGCAAGCAGAAAATATTTATTCTGAAAATGATTACTCTAATGCAACACACATGTTAATCTCGAAGTCTTTTATTGAAAAGATGTCGCAAGGCCACGTGAGCGAATCACTGCTTAGAATACGACATTGATTTTTGAATGCACATGCAATACCAATAAGATCTTTTAGCACCACTCATGGGAGTCAGGAACGCTATCTCATTGGAGTAAGCTCTCGAAATAAACCCTGTTTCAGTTAGGACTTTTGAGGGTTGTATCTTGGCCTGGTTCACGGTTTTGAGAAAAAAGGATTTAAGACTCAAAGTTTATCGGTGCCCACCCACTCTTCGTGATGTTCTCCAGTCCTACGTTCAGCTAACCTGACACAAGCGCTCATCTCTCAAAAGGTTTTATGATCTTTAAGGAACCCATGCAATTGATGGTTTGAGACCAGATGAGGTTTTGGAGCAACAGTCACCCCTTTTGTCTTTTGTGTCTGCAGTCACGCGACTTGTTCTTTATCGAGGATTTTTCTTTTGATCCTTTCTTTTTGTTTTTCGCTTTTTTTTTTATTTCCCTGATTTTTCCTGGACTGATTCTTTTTTTTTATCTTTCGATTTTGAAGTCCAGCGGGATGCCTAACTTTTACCTAAGTCGCTTGTTTTCAAGTTTTCGACTTAGCGGGCTCTTTTTTTTTTTAACAAATCGTGCGACACTGGCTGTCTTGACTTCTTTGAAAGGATTGTGGCTGCTTCACTCCTTGTGGTGAGGGATAACCATTGTGGTCTCACGCCCCTTGACCTCCTGATATGTGAGGAAAGAAAGGTAATGGATCCTCAGATGCACACTCCTTTTGAAAGTTAAACGCTCAGTCAAACCAACTGACAACTACCCTGCCCCTAGGTTAAATGCGAGGGTTTTTTCAAATGAAAGGAAACTCCTACTTCAAAGCTCGACAGGGTTGACAAGGGTCTATCTCCCTAATATCTTCGGTGTTTGGGGATTTGAAACAATGCCTGTACATCATCAGCAGGGTTTTATCCAAAAGCACACAACCAAAGATCTTGCATTTTTCACTTCATCATCCTCCCTCAAGAGTTCAAGACAAGAAAGTTGGTATTGCGGTGCATATAAACATGATATGAGTGCATAAAAGTAAAGTACTTCAAGAACAACACATTCATTGCATTAAAATCATCATTCAAAACACAAACAAGTTTTTTCATGCAAACACTGTGCAAACAAACAATGAAAAATTACACATGAAAATGCAGTAAAGAAGCCGAAAATTACTATTGTTGAGGAGACTTGACTCTGTTTGGACTTATCGCTTTAGGAGATGACCCTTGAAGTATTCAAACTCAAACAGATGATTGGTTGACATGCACCACCAAATTTCCCTCTGTAAAGGACATGTACCCTTTGTCAATCAATTGTTGCACTTTGTCCTGGAAGGCTTTGCAATAATCAGTTGAGTGCCCCATGGATCCTCCATGATATCCGCATTGTACATTGGGGTCGTACCTAGGAGGGTATGGCTCTGGCAACGGCTTGAGAGTCTTGGGCTCTACCAATGAGTTTTGAATCAGGTGTGGTAGAAGCTGACTGTATGATATGAGAACTGGATGAAGAGGAGCATTCCTTCTTTCCAAGTTGTTGCGAGGCCTATGCTGATTCTGATGCTGATAGTTCTGTTATTGACACCGACTTGTGCCTTCCTCTCGCTCAGGCACTTTCATCCTTAAACTCGGCTTAGGAACAGGCAACAGTTGTGGGCGTGGGGATTCTAAGACCAAGGACTGCAAGATATGCCCCTGCCTTGATGCAACTCTAGGAGAGACAATAGGGATATCCACTTCTTTTTCAGCAGCTGGAGTAGGACCACGTTGTACACCTACGCCGCCCGGCGTGAATTCAATTGTCTTTGAATCGTTAGGTCATGGGGGAGTACCAATAAGCGGAGCTAAACTCCGAAGTTCAACCAATCGGAGTTGAAGTATATGCCTCAACAGGTGAGCATAAGTCATCGGAAGTGGATCAAAGATTATGTCGGCTTTCTTCGGCTTCAATGGGTACTTCTTAACCTTGGGTTTCTCTTGGGAAACAAGATCTGGCTGCAGTCGGGAAGGTCCTGGAACCTCGGGTTGAGCAAAAAATCTGTGAGGCACATCACTCTTTGGGAGAGATCCCAGAGGCAAGGGTGAAATGACAATTTCTGCTGCAGTCTCAGGCGTGGGATTGTCATCCCTTCTGAGCACACTTCTCACAACTTCCATAACCAGGCTCATCTGAGTCTTCAGTTGGTTGACCTCTTCCTTCAGCATTTTCTAGTCTTGAATCAACAATTGCATTTTCCCCATAAACTTCCCCATTTGGCTTCGCACTTCCCTCAATTCCGCTTGAATTTGCTCCATGATCAACTTCTGACTGGCTTGAAAAGTTAAGTCTGCAATTCTGAAGAAAACCAGTTCAGGACAAGAATAAACAACCTCGAACACCTGTTATGCAAATGAGTATGGAAATGCAATGCAAATGCCATGTTTGAATATTTCCAAGGAATCGTTATTCTTTAATCCAAGTTTTTTTCCACATACGAACCACAAGAAAAAGATGGAAATGCTCAACAGCGAGTCTTAAAGTTAAGATCCTTGGAAATACGAGAACATGTATCTTAGAATGCAGAATGATGATGCAGATGCACACATGGGATCAAGGTATCAAGTTGCTCTGAACTTCTGCTGTGCTGTCAACTGAACAAAGGCCAGAAACCCAGAATACCAAAATATCGGAACATCAGATCACTGGGATAACCAGAAAACCAGGTAGATAACTACACACTGACGAGAAACTCAAGAAACCAGGTAGGTTGAAGGTTAAGGTCACCTGCAAACACCTATCCCCCCTCACATGTGGGTTCTAGAAAATTGAGGATCCTCGGCGTTGGATTCTCGATTTGAGAAGCAATAGTACATTCATCCCTTGGGGTACAATATTATCGCCAAACAAAAAGGTCGTCCACTGATTCCCCCAAAAATAAGGTCATCCTATGTAAGTTCCCAGCTTCGGGTCCTCGGATCAAGAAGTATAATGGGTTTTCCATTTCTGGTCTTCCATTACTACCTCTTGGGAGGAGTGCCTCTACTGAGTCCTCGGGGAAACGGTCGCCAAAGTCGACAGCTCTCTAGATCAACACCCTGAAATGCGCAAGACACGAATGTCAGAATATCTCCCAAGATAGCCTCGTCTGGATGTGAATTTCGTGAACACCAAACGTACCAAGGCGGCGCGTAGGTCCTACTACTTTCCACTCTAGTCCTAAGTGTATACTCAAGCCTGTGTATTGGGCTTATCTCTCAAAGAATCCTACCCAACAGACAACACAGCAGCAGCAGAACAGCAAGATAACAGTAATCAAATGCGATAAATGCAGTAAAATGCAGTAATACAGTAATATACAACAAAATAAAGCACAACAATAAACACCCAATGAAATAAAAACAAACAAGCGCTAGGATTGACTCGCATAGGAAACCAGCGTCCCCAGTAGAGTCGCCAGCTGTCGCAACTGCGAAAAACAATCGGCGGGAAAACTAGAAAAGAAGAGTCGCCACCGAACGTTATTTATCCCGACGCATGGAAAGGAAACAATCAAAGAAAACCTGGAGAAAGGGAAAGACATGGTCATCGCAATCATAGTCCGGGTTCGGGAGTCGGTTACGCGAGGGGGAGGTATTAGCACCCCCACGCATCCATCGTACTCGATGGGATCCACGCTTGTTGTCTAATAAAAGGGTGAGTTATCCTAAAGTCTATGGCTAAACAGAAAACGGGAAACAAAAAGGGAAAAAAAGAGAATCGATAGGACATCGTCGTCCTAGGCCTATGTATTCCCTCGTGCAATGGGAAAGTCGGAGTCAACGTAGTTCGGAGGACTACGGGTGGAGGTTACTCTCCAAGACATCGCCGTCTTGTGCCTACGTATCCTCAATCGGAAAATAGAGAGGAAATCAGAGCAGTCGTAGTTTAACCTACAGGTCGAAAAGAGGGAAGGGTGCTCACCAAGACATCGTCGTCTTGTGCCTACGTATCCTCAATCTATCCAGAGAGAGGAAATCAGAGCGACCGTAGTTCGTGGTAACGACCACACAATAGTTAAGTATTTTTTATGAGCGACGTTAGGTTCGCGTCCGGTAGTTAGGGTCGATGCCTGTTTGCGACAAAACGGAAGTAACGTGCTCTTTTCTGAAAATGATTTGAGACCCCACAAATCCCGAAGGATAAAAAAGATTTGAATTTGTTTTTGTATTTTTTAGACAGAAGTGATTTAAGTTAGTTCATAACTTGCATTGCACCAAAGTCTATGGCATAGGAACGAATGCATAGCAAATCGTGCCAAGACAGGATGTCTGCTAAACACTCTAGAAAAATGAGAGGAAACCCCTCATTCCTCATTTCCCACGCTTAAGGCTCGTGCGCAATACACGTTACATTTATTAAGTATCTTAGAATTGTTAAGAGATAGGAAGAGAAGACTCAAAGGAAAAGAAAACACTACGGGGAATTCTATCCTAATGTTGTCATGCAAAGGTGGCCCTATGGTTGAGGTAAGAAGGGAAACATCTACCTAAGTTAGCATGCATGGATTGAAAGCCTAATGTCTCTCCTACTCCTAACTTAATCAGAAATTAAGAGGGACGAGGAATCCTAAGGGATCATGTGAACAAACACAAGTAAACATTAACCAATTCAATCACGAATATCAACAAAATCAAGACTTAAACAAGTCTCAAGAAAAGAAAGAAAGTTCAAAGATGTACAAGTGTTCAAACATCAACATGTTGACACAACAAAGATACAAAGCACTTAAGTATTAAACATGATACGCAAACAGAGCCTACTTTGAGGTAGGGCTTCAGATGTACTCAATATGCTTCTAACATGGATACAATCCTAGAATGAGGCATGAAAGATAAAATTGAGATTCTAGGGGTACCTAACGGAGAAGGTCCCTTGCCTCTTTGATGCATGCAAAAAGCTCAAGAATTGTTAAAAGCCTCACCATTATCAATCTAATTAATCCTCAAGTGTCCAACATCACAAATCAACATCCAAGGTCAACTGAGCCAAAATCAAAAGGGCTAACCAGAGAAACCAAAAGTTAGCAAGTACTTAATAAAAGAAAGTCAATTAAAATTCTAATCAAACTCAACTAAGAAAATATTGACATTTGAACAAAAACTACTTATGATTATCATCGAAAATTAAATCCAAAATGATCACAATTATCTAAACAACATCATCAAAGAGCATTCCATCAAACTTAATCAAGTAAATTAACAAATCAAAATAACATATAGGCTGCAAATCAGGATGAGGAGTATGAATCAATATGGGCTCTAAAACCCATTCATCACCATAAGTCAGCAACAAAAAAATATAATGGTCAAGAAAAATAAAACACGGGCCTAAAATCTAAAGCCCAAATGCCCACACACCAAACCTTTATGTGCTCTCTAGAATCATGACATTGAAGTATACCATCATCTTTACCATCACAAATAAACAACAGCTTTTATCACGTTTAACAAAAAGAGGAAACCAAAGAAATGAAACGACATCAAAGTTAGAAATAAAGCAACACGACTCGTCACTCTCGTCAACGTCATCTCGCATCACAACTCAATCGTTCCATTTCTGTCTCTGTCGCCTCCACGGTTTTCACGGTCTCGCTCCCTTTCATTTTTCGCTTTCTTGTTCACAGATTCGCTTTCGGTTCGTTTGAATCAGGTTTGTCCGTTTGAGATTCCCATTCGTCTTAATTCTTCTTCTTCTTCTTCGACTCTGATTTGCCTAAACAAGTTGGTTTCGGATGCTCTGTTCGCACTCTGCTTCGCCTCACTCTTCTGTTTGTTCTGTTTATGAGTTTCGATCTGGTTTAAGAGTGGGTTTGTGGGTTTAAGGAAAGGAGGTTTGAAGGTTCTGTGAGATTGAAGAACGGAGAGGGATGAGGTTGATTTGTGGTTGGTGTTGAGAAGGTATATTGAAAGGAGGATGAATGGTGAGAGTTGGAGAATGAGTTTTGTTGGATTTGGAGATTCGGTTTATGGTGGAAGTTGAAATCAGATGAAGGTTTGGTGTTGAATGTTATGAGTTGATGAAGAAAGACGAAATACAAAGAGGGTGGTTCTATTTCGGTGGTATGAAGAGGGTGGTTCGAACGTTGAAAGAAAATTGTATTTCGCAGGTTATGGATTTGTGGTGTTGAGAGCTTGTTTAGGAATGATTTTAGCAGAGTGATTTTGGCTCAAAGAGCTTGGAATGAGAGTGAGGAAAGGCTGGATTTATAGATGGAGTGAAGGGTAGAATGGAGAATTAATGATAAGAATTTGTGAGCTGGAAAGAATAACGGTTTCATTTGGAATATTCATTGCTGAAGGAATTTGTGTGAGGTTTGTGAATTGTAGGTGGGGTCGACTGCGTACGTGATATTTATGCAAAATATATGACACTGTTGAAGGTTTGAAAACGCGGTTGGATTGCGGTAGCACATGATCTGCACTTCCTTTTTTCTTTTGATTGTTTTTGTGTTTTGCTTTTAATACGTGGTGTGTGTGTGTGACCTACTGCGAATTGCAGGGCGGAGTGTAACGGTGAGTGTTTTTGTTGCAAGCAAGGTTGTGGTGACTTGGTTAACTCTGTCTTTTGCGTGTAGGCTTTATTTTGGCTATGATGAGGCTCATCTTGCATCTTGGTTACTTATGGCTTAGAAGCTTTGGAAACCAGCTTATTCCGTGAAGAATTGGTGGACCAGGTTGTTATTTTTGAAAGGTGTGGGACGTATTTGGCAAACAAATTATGGTTGTTGTGTGGCACCGTTGTTGTACGGTTTTGGTCATATTGCTTTGTGTGCGTTGTGCTCTAGGTAATGCAGCTTGGCATGTTTGGAAATTGTAGTGGTTGGCTGGGTTAGAAGTGTGGACCGAATTGTACCATTCATGTAAAACAATTTGTTTTCTTCATTTTTCTTCTTTTTTTTTTTGTCTGCAAATTTTTTGGTGTAAGATGGATTTTTTCTAATAAATTTGTAATGGAATTGGCTTATTTGTAATGGATAAAAAAACAATGGAATTGTAATATGAGAGGTATAGTAATGGGCTTAGACTTAAGATAGGATATGGACATGAACATTGGATTTTGAAGTTTGTATTATAATTTGGAAATGGATTCAAAATAAATAAAAATTGGAAATGATTAAATTGGATATGGATTTATGATGGACAAAGAAAAATGGTTCTAAAAGTGGATTGAATATGGATAAAGAAAAATGGTTTAGAAAAAGGTTATGGAAAATGGATTTAATATTGATTACGGATTACGGATTAAAATGGTTCCAAACTTTTCACAACATCACAACGGCCCTCATCTTAGCTTTCAATTCCAACACCTTGAATAATCACCAATGACATCCATTAACGCATCACACTTTATAACAGGCAACTTTGAATTGAAAACAGATTCTTAAATCTCTGATCTTCTGGACCAAACCTCACATGAATCACTGCTTAATGACTTGATGAGTTCCATACACAACAATTTGACCTTGAATACACACTGACTGAGAGAGTCTACTGATACTGATAACCTGTGATTGAAGCAAAACTCCTGATGATTTGACCAAGATGAGGTCAAACTTCCATCTGATCATAACTGAATAAACACTCCTGACTTGAAGCTATACATCTTTACCTGGAACCAATGCTCTTGAGCTGTTAAGAAGGATTCAAACCCTAATTTACAGCCTTACCAATTAAAACCATGATGAAACCCTAGTCTCCTGATGCCTCTGAGAAATCCTGAATCCAATATACTTTATACTTGATGAATCCTCTAAAGTGAAATTGCAACAACAAGAATTAAATTTTTTACCCAAACTTGAATGGAAATACCTCAATGCAAATAGGAAGCCTTGGCTCAGAGAAGACTCCTGATCCCGTGTCCTAGAAGACCAATGCAATGTATGATTATGAACTATGACCTAATGGATGCAAATGAAAAAGGAAACATAAGCCAGTTAGTGGTTAGAAAAAAGAGAGGGCAAATTTTGGGGTGCTACAAGGTTTGATCGGGAATAATCCTTTCTTTGTTGAACAGTTCTAAGGTTTGAAGAAATTCAAAAGAGGTTTCACCAGGAATTAATCCTCTATGGGGAAATGAATTTCTTGTATACACATATTTCTAAGTTTTGACAGTCTTGAGAAAAGTTTCACCGGGAATAATTCCTTTCTCTGTTCCATATTGAATAAGCCCAAGAGGAGGCAGACTGTATAGGGAATTTCCTATGAGGGAACTAATTTTGACTAAGTTAAAAGTAACCTCTGGTTTGACCTAAGTGTAGACCTAACTGCTGGGGAAACTCTAGACAAATATGCACAAATATATACAGATAATTGAATCAACAAGTATATAAACAAATATGCATTAAATTGAAAAGATGTTGGGACTTACACTCTGAAAGGAGGCCCAAGTGTATGGTGATTGATTTTATGATTTTAACTCTATGTTTAGGGTTTTAAGAAATTGAAGAAAGTTTTGAGAAAACTTTGAATTTGAATTTGAATTAAAAGAATGTTGTTTGAAAAGAAAAGAGTGTTTGGGGCTTATAACTCAAAGAGAGGCCCAAGTGGTCTAAGAGCAGTTTCACCAGGAATAATGCTCCTCTTAGTACCAGTTTAAAAACAGATAGATGATTTTGAAAACAGAGATATAGGGCTTACAACTCAAGGAGAGGCCCATGGAAGTCGTTTATTGTTTAAAACAAAGTTTATATACAAAAGTTTTGGGCTTATACTCAAGGAGAAGTCCATGTGACTTATTTGAAAACATTGATCGCACTGCGATATCGAAAGACGTTGTGGGACTTATACTATAGCAGAGGCCCAAAAGTGTTTTTATACAAAGATGGGTTGGGTCTTACACTCTATTAGAGGCCCAAAAGTGTATGTCAAGAAAGAATAATGGGGCTTATACTCAAGGAGATGCCCAGATGATTTATTTGAAAAGGTGACAGTTGTGTCGCAGTTTTGAAAACCACAGAGGGACTTATACAATGACTGAGGCCCCAAAAATTATTTATACAAAGGGATCGGTCTTACACTATACAAAGAGGCCCAAAGATTTTATTTTTATACAAGAGTTGGGGCTTACAACTCAAGGAGATGCCCAGATGAAAAATAGCGATCACACTGTTTATTGTATCGGGACTTATACAATGACTGAGGCCCAAAATGGTGTATTTACAAAGGGGATGGGTCTTACACTCTACAAAGAGGCCCAAAAGGATTTTTCAAATGAAGTTTGAAAAATGAAAATTAAGGAAAACCCTAATTTTAATTAAAAAACAATTTTTCAAAGAATATTAAATAGAAAATAATATAAAATATCAAATATATTTAAAAACAAGTTGTGAGGTTTGAAAAATGTTTTGAAAAATCAAGATGAAAATTTCATAAAAAATGTTAAAAAACAATTAAAATGAAATGCTTTACAAAAATTCAAACTATATTAAATAAAAATATAAATTTGATTTTTTTGTAGAATAAAATATTTTAACATTTTTGTGAAATTTAAAAAAAAAAATAACCAATAAAAAATGATTAAAATTGAGAGAGGTTTGAAATCAATTTAGAAAATAATAAAAAATTCAAAAATTCAAATAATTTGAAAAATGGCGCCAACAGTCACCTTCTTCTTCCTCGCGACCACGCCATGGACGATTTGCAAGACCTCACTTTTCTCTCTGATTACTAAATGGTTTTAACTTTTGTAAACATCAATCTCACTCGTTTTTTAATAAGGATTCCAATGGTACCAATTAATTGCATTTATACTAAGTGTGGAGTGAGAAATCAAGTGATGAACACATGAATCCTAATTTCTGCAAGAACACTGTGAAATCCTATACACGATAGCTACAAAGCAATTTATTGAGGGGAAACACTCTACATAAGTGCAGAAACATGTTTGTAACTTGAAAACACATTTATGATGCATGGATCATAGAGTTTGAGAGTTCAGGCTTACCTCTTGCAAGAAGAAATTGGATTGTGTGTTGAAGGTGTTACAGATGTTGTTTGATGACTTGGACAGCTTCAATGGACCTTATGTAAGGTGTTTGGAAGCTTGGAATTGATTGGAACAACCTGGAACTTGTTGTGGTACCTCAACTGCAATTTGGCTCAAGTGTGATTTTATGCTTTGTGATTCTGAGGTTACAGACGTGTGAGAAGTGTTTGGATAGCTCACATATGATGTATATGATGTGTCTACAACATTGGTTTTGATAGAATTGCTCTCTATTTGAAAATTCGATAGTTACTTGCTAAAGAAGCATTTTCTGGTTTTTTGAGAGTGAAAGGAAGAAAAACATGAGTTGTTATGCTTTGGCGTACTCAAACTGGTCAGAAAAGATCCCTATTTATAGTAGAACAAGTTTGTTTTGCGAGAAATAGTGATTAGGGGCTGGATCACCTTATTATCCATTGAGTTTTGTCATGAAGCCAAAGTCTCCTCTAGCCATTGACTTGAGTCAATCTTGCAAGCCTATGGTCTTCTGATTCTTGGACTAATCTTGACTCATTTGCAATGTTGTGGACTGATACATGTCAGCTCTATGCATCCATTCAATGCCTCATGACAAAGTTGGAGTTTTTGGAAATGAACCTTGAATGCCACATGCCTAAAGGATTGGATTTTTGACTTGGTGGCCTTGTGATCAGATACTTCATCATTCATGTTGATTTTGGAAAGAAATACAATGATACAAGTATCCAAAATTGGCTCAAGAAATCGTGGGATACAAGTTATGTACCAATGTTGTTGTGTAGGCAGGGTGAAAATGCCATTTTTTTAGGCTTATAACTCCTTGCTCAAGTTGAATCATGGGAGGCACTTGTACTTTTTGGAAAGCCTATATATCATACTTCAACTTTGATGTTTAACTTTGGTCTTGAATCATCTTGGATCATAATGAAAAATGGCCTCAAAGTTGGTGAAAATACAAAACAGATTTTGTCCAAAAATTTCACTAAGTGTTGAAAAAATGTCCATTTTCCATTTTTTGTGATTTTGATCAATCCATAACTCAAAATCCATTAGGATTTAGAATATTTTGTAGTTGACAATCTTGAAGTATGTAATGAGAGCTTTCATTTGAGCTTTGGATGGAAGAAAAAGGTTACTTGGATCACAAGTTATGGTCTTGCAAAGTTGGGTAGAAATCACTTTATTTCATGACTTAGTGAAATTTCAAGTTTCTTAAGATTGCCCCTTTTGCAAGTAACCCTACTTTTCTTGATTTTTCTTGATGGATGATGATCCAAACCATAAGTTAACATTGTTTTTGACTTAGAGAAGCCATATTTGTCAAGAAATTCCAAAAGTCAAACTTGGTTTTTTGGCACAGTTGACTTTTTTCAAATGAATTTCAAACTTTGTGATTCTCTATAAAATCAAGTTATATACCTAATTCAAACCTAATGGATGGATTCCCTAGGTGTTTTAGAGTGTCTTGAATCATATCCTAAGGTTTGAGATTATGTCTTGGTCAAAAGTCAAAGGTATGGTTGACTTTTTCTCAGAAACCCTAGTTTAGGATCCAGATGAATTTGAATCTCTATATTGCTCATGAACCAAGTTCTTTGTGTCCATTTGAACTTTTAAGAGGATCAAAATAAGATATTTTAGGTCTTCAAAACATTTCTTGAGGTTTTGGCTCATGCATTTCTTCAAAAATCAACTTAGGGGTGAATTAGGTCAAGAAACCATAATTCCTGATTTTTTATGAATGCATCCCCTGAGGATATTTTGAACTTATGATTGGATCCATGAGGTCCCTTTGAGATTCTTGGATCATGTTTTGAAGTATTGGCTCATGCCCAAATGAAAATTTCTCTCTGGAGGTCTTGGGCGATCAAAACCCTAATTTGGTGACACTGATGATCTTGAGGCTTGATCAACTTGAGATGTTGCATTTTCATGCTTGATTATTGATATGGGAAACCTCTTGATCCTTCATGGATGTTTGATAGGCTTGACAAGTTGAGGATCATGTCAATTCTTGATTGATCCTTTGTCTGAGTACTCTAAGGGGGCTCAATACCCTAATTCTTGATTGGAGTGAATGCTCAACAATCTTTGAGAGGATTGATTAGGCATAAAGGTACATACATATTGTGGTGATGATTTGCACAATGATGGGAAATCTTGTGGTTAAAATTTAGGGTATGACAGATGCCCCTATTTAATATTCTTGGACCTGAAGGTGTGAATGGCGAAGACGTTCGGACATTCAAGGTAAAAGAGGATTAAATATCAGAATACTCAAAATTTTGACTGTGGTTGTGAATAGCAGTTATTTGCTCATCCATCTTCTTTTGCTAGGCAATGTTATTTAGAAAAGGGTGAAACTTCCCCTCGATCCTGGTCTTCAGCCATGGAATTGGTCTCAGTTTCTTCTTTTTGAAATAAACTTCCCCTTGATCATGGTCTTCCGCCATGGAACTGGTCTCAGTTTCTTTTTGAAATAAACTTCCCCTCGATCCTGGTCTTCTGCCATGGAACTGGTCTCAGTTTCTTTTTGAAATAAACTTCCTCTCGATCCTAGTCTTCTGCCATGGAACTGGTCTCAGTTTTTTTTTTAAATAAACTTCCCCTCGATCCTGGTCTTCTGCCATGAAACTGGTCTCAGTTTCTTTTTGAAATAAACTACCCCTTGATCCTGGTCTTCTGCCATGGAACTGGTCTCAGTTTCTTCTTGTCAATTCTTTTTCTAGATAGGGAATGCTATCTGTGATGGTTTATGTCAAACTCCTCTTTTCGAAGAATGCCATTTTACGGAAAAACGATTTGATGTCAGACTTGCTGGGGAAACCCATTGGTCTGAACTGTAGAGGTGTGCAAACTTCTCTGTGGGAGATGCCATTTGTTGGGGAAATTACACCATACCTTCTCTTTTCGGAGAGATGCTATGTGATTTAGTCCAATTTTGAGGTGTTGATGACAACATTGAAAGCAAAAAATTTCGGAGAGAAACTGCCGTATCGCCAAGAATATTTTGTCGAGAAGCTTTCTCTGGGGATTTTTCCGTAATCTGGGAAAGCAAAATAATGTCTTTGTTGGTGAAGAGCTAAGTTTCAAAGGTGTATAGCCAAACAACTTCTTGTCTTTTAGAGGTATAAGTTATCAAAGTGGTCGAAGACCGATTTCAATCCAGGAATAAACTGGAGAGAGATTGTTTAGACGATACATTTTCCTAATAAGGAAGACTGATAACTCTATCATAGAGAAGACGCTTATCACTTGGGGATGAATATGATCAAAGTGATATTAATGCAACATGCGTATGAATATGAATTAATTATGCATGATGAATGTATGTTTATGCTGACAAAACAAACATGACATACAGACTGGTGATTTGTTCAGCTGGATACTCGACCACTCTGGGAGATGGGGGTATCATTGAATATTCTTTTTCTTGGGAGTAGGGATTCCCGCGTTCGTTCCGGTTTCTGGAGATATAAACCTACTAGGGATAGAAATCCGTTCTTGCTCTTCAAGGGGAGATTCTACTAGGGAGAGAAACCAATCATTGGTTCTCAGAGGTAAGAACTCTATCGGGGATGATAGATGGGACATTCCATCTGAAGTACTTGATCCTTCATTCAAGGTGTACTGGTCAAAAGGAGTACTTTGATTGTGCATTTTGAAGTTTGACCACTACTGAAGAAGCAATCGATATTCCTTTTGTGCTCATTAATCAAAAAGAAATTGCCATCTTTGTTTTGAAAGCAAAAATAAATTTGATAATTAAATTCTTTTTTTTTTTGTTTCAAGAATTGTTGATCATATTAAAATGTCATTTTGCAAAGCAGAATAAATGAGAATTGCAAACAAAAGGCACAAGGGGTCAAATTTTATTGATAGAATGATAATCTGCCAAACGCATGATCCCATGGAGCATTACAAAGTTTAGAAAATGGTAATTTAAGGGAAAGGGTCTACATTGAAACATAACGACCACTATCCTCCCACCAACTTTAAATTCTGGACATTCTGGGCTTCTGTCGAAGGTGACCTTGACTGAGGTTTTCTTGATGGATGATGTTACCATTGAGGAGTCAATCTTGTCGGATATAGTTACTTGCCATGAATCCCTAACTTTTTCCTAGATTTCCCTCTCGGGTTTTCAATCCATCGGGATGGTCATTGTTTATGTCTCTAATTTTTTCCTGGACCGCCCTTTTGGGTTTTCAATCCACCGAGACGTTTTTTTTATTTATGCGAAGTATTTCTTGACTACATCAAAATTCATGGGGTAGGTAAACTTCTCTTCATCCATGGTTATAAGTCTCAAGGCACCGCCTGGGAAGGCTTTCTTAACAACATAAGGGCCACCGTAATTCGGAGTCCATTTCCCCCTAGAATCAGTAAGAAATGATTCTATCTTCTTGAGCACAAGGTCTCCTTTCCTTAAGACACGGGGTCGGACTTTTTTATCAAATTCCTTCTTCATCCTTTGCTGATATAACTGACCATGTCATAAAGCCATCATCCTTTTTTCCTCGATCAGATTCAGTTCATCGTGTCGGCTTTGACACCAATTGAAATTCTGGCACAGATATCAGATGTCTTATACGGATGTTGGGACACTGATATCCAACACAATGAACAAGATAACAATTAACAATAACAGTGCAGAAAGTAAATAACACAGCGATATGTTTACCCAGTTCGGTCTAACACACCTACTCTGGGGGCTACCAAGCCAGGGACGAAATCAATATACGATAGTATCAATTCACAGATCATACAAACACCGGATAATCTGCTCACTTAATCACTACCCTTCCTATGACTTCTACCTAAGACTCACCTAGGTATGAGGCCCTCCTCAAATCCCTCTACAACCACAATCCGTGATTGGTACCTTTCCACACAAGAAACAAAAATGAAAGACACACTTTCAAAACACACAATCCTCAATACTTCACAGCTTATGAGGATTGACACACAAGAAACTCAATGCTTAAAAGCTTATGAGTAACTTGACAGAACTTACAACACAAGAAATCAGTCCTTATACTGTTATCAGAATGATACCAGTTAGGCTCACAAAATACACTTGAAAACCCTAAAAACACAAGTAAGTTCCACACCTAAAACTAGGTTTACATCAGTCAATATATATCAATTAATCTGGACTGAATTGGGCTTCAAAAACGCAGCAATTAGACTGCTCACAAATCTGCAAAAATAACTCCAACAAAATAGGTCTTCAATCCAAAGTTTCCTATTATGTCTCCATAATTAGAAACAGCAGCAAATCCGAAAACCACCAAATAACCACAATCCAAAAATGCTTTGGATGCCACATAGGATGACCAAATATTCCCAGAATATTCAGTAACAATTTACACAAACAGAATCAGCATTAAAACTGAATTCACAACGCGATGTCCTATGAGCAGTCATGGAACATCTTCATTCAACATGTTGAAAGCAGCCACTTAGAACATTAAGATTCAACATCTTGCTGCTATAATAGTTTTAGCAAAATAAATGCCAACCCCAAAAGCACAGAAATAACAATCTCCCCCTTTGGCTTATTTTTGCTAAGCGAAAACACAAAAAAATCCAGCATAGCATAGCAGCACTCCCCTTCAGCTGCATATAAACACTCAGTACAGCAAACAACTCATCATAGCAGCACTCCCCTTCAGCTGCATATAAACACTTAGTACAGCAAACAACTCATCATAGCAGTATAAAAAAAGAAAAAACTCCCCCTCAACAGCAGCAACATTCCACATTCCCCCCTCAACTACTGCAGCAACACAAGCACACAAGCACTCCCCACACAAGCATCCACATAATCCACACAACATACTACTCCCCCTTTTTATCCATAAATATGACAAAGGCAAGTAGAACAAGTTAAGATAAAAATAAACCAGAGTAAACTGCATCAGCGAGTAGATGCACACCACATCACATGCCCAAATGTCATGCACAAACTTCAGCATTTTCCCTTCTTTCACACACTGTACCACCAGAACCTCTTTCAATCTGGCAGCCAGAAGGAACATTGATTGCTATAGTTCTTCATGAATGCACACCCCAAGTCTGCTCCTCAAGTTTTCAAACTGAGTTGTATCCAGAGCCTTGGTAAATATGTCAGCAAGCTGATTTTCTGTGCTCACATGCTCAAGAGTTATGACTTTGTCCTCCACAAGTTCTCTGATGAAGTGATGCCTGATGTCAATGTGCTTAGTCCTGCTATGTTGAATGGGATTTTTGGAAATATTAATAGCACTCAGGTTGTCTCAAAATAGTGTCATGACATCTTGTGTGACATTATACTCAGACAACATCTGCTTCATCCATACCAGTTGCGCACAACTACTACCAGCTGCTATGTACTCAGCTTCAGCAGTAGAGAGGGATACTGAATTTTACTTCATGAAATAAGATTATTTCCCAAAAAGAAGCATCCTCCAGAGGTACTCTTCCTATCGTCAGCACTTCCAGCCCAATCAGCATCACAATATCCTACTAAAATGGGACTTGAGTCATGGGAGTAAAGCAACCCATAATCACATGTACCACTCACATACTTTAGAATTCTCTTCACTTGATTTATGTGACTGACCTTGGGTTCTGCTTGATATCTTGCACACACACCAACAGCAAAAGTTATGTCTGGCCTACTTGCTGTAAGATACAGCAGACTGCCAATCATACTTCTATACAGACTTTGTTCAACATTCACTCCCTTTTCATCTTTGGATAACTTCAAGTGAGTAGGAGCAGAAGTCCTCTTATGCTTGGCATTATCCAGTCCAAACTTCTTCACAATGTTCCTCGCATATTTGCTCTGACAAATAAAAATGGAGTCTTCCATCTGCTTGACTTGTAATCCAAGGAAGTAGGCTAATTCACCCACCAAGCTCATCTCAAATTCAGACTGCATTTGAGTGACAAAATGTTGGACCATTTCATCTGACATCCCGCCAAACACAATATCATCTACATAAATCTGAGCAATCATTAGTTTCCCATCCTTCTCCTTGACAAAAAGAGTTTTATCAATACCACTCTTCCTGTACCCATGTTAACTAAGAACTTAGTCAGTCTTTCATACCAAGCTCGTGGAGCTTGTTTCAGCCCATATAGAGCCTTCTTCATCTTGTAAACATGATCAAGAAAGTTTGGATCCACAAACCCTTTAGGCTGCTCAACATAGACTTCCTCATTAAGATAGCCATTCAGAAAAGCACTCTTGACATCCATTTGAAACAATCTGAATTTCAGCAAACATGCCACTCCTAGCAACAATCTGATGGATTCCAATATAGCCACAGGCGCAAATGTTTCATTAAAGTTTACTCCTTCAATCTGTGTGTATCCTTGAGCAACTAATCTGGCTTTGTTCCTGTAACAACTCCTTGCTCATCAGACTTATTCTTATACACCCATTTTGTTCCAATCACATTTGTTCCTGCTGGTCGTGGTACCAGTTCCCAAACTTCATTCCTCTTGAACTGACAAAGTTCATCTTGCATAGCACTTATCCAGAACTTATCTGTCAATGCTTCTTTGACATTCTTTGGTTCGATCTTTGACACAAAGCATGCATTTGACACAGTCTCCCTTGTTCTGGTTCTTACACCTTCATTCAGATCACCAATAATCAATTCCTTCGGGTGATCCTTCTGAATCCTTATAGAGGGTCCCCGGTTAGCATCCTCTACCTCTTCATTCTCAGGTCTAGTGTTGGTTTCTTGAGCACTATCTTCTACAGACTCAATGTCTTGAGAGATTTCATTGTTCATGGGCAGACATGCTCCAACATCATCTGGGACATCTTCATCTTTGCTAGAGTCATCAACCACCACATTTATGGATTCCATCATCACCTGAGTTCTGGAATTAAATACCCTATATGCTTTACTGTTTGTAGAGTATCCCAAAAATATTCCTTCCTCACTCTTAGGATCCATCTTTCGCCTTTGCTCACGATCCGCTAAGATATAACACTTGCTACCAAACACATGGAAATACTTCACATTTGGCTTTCTACCTTTCCATAGCTCATAAAGAGTGACAGAAGTACCTGATCTGATAGTCACCCTATTGTGTATATAGCAAGCAGTATTCATGGCTTCAGCCCAAAAATGATATGGAAGCTTTTTGGCATTAATCATGACTCTTGCACACTCTTGTATAGTCCTGTTCTTGCGTTCCACCACACCATTCTGCTGAGGAGTGATTGGTGATGAGAATTCATGAGTGATTCCCTCAGATAAGTATAACTCTTCAAACCTGCTATTTTCGAACTTTTTCCCATGGTCACTTCTGATTCGAACAACACCACAATCCTTTTCCCGTTGAATCCTTTGACACAACTCTTTGAAGGCTGCAAATACTTCAGACTTTTCTCTGATGAAGCTTATCCAAGTGAACCTGGAGTAATCATCTACTACAACATAGGCATACTTCTTCCCACCAAGACTTTCAACCTGCATAGGTCCCATTAAGTCCATGTGAAGAAGTTCCAGAACTCCAGAAGTTGTGGTAAGATGTTGAAGCCTCTTGTGTGACACCCTTGTTTGCTTCCCAACTTGGCATTCACCACATATTTTATCCTCATCAATCTTCAGCTTGGGAATACCTCTAACAGCTTCACTTGACATAACTTTCTTCATCCCTTTCAGGTGTAAATGACCCAATTTCTAATGCCACAGTTTGGTTTCATCTTCCTTTGACATCAAACAAGTAGACAAACTTTCAGGTTCTTGAGGATTCCATAGATAGCAATTATCCTTAGACCTGGTTTCCTTCATAATAACTTCATCTTTCTCATTGGTTACTAGACATTCAATTTTTGGTGAAATTTACTTTGAGGCCTACATCACACAGTTGGCTTATACTGATTAAATTTTTGGTCAGCCCTTTGACAAATAGAACACGATCCATATTTGGTTGTCCTGTGTAGTCCAGCTTTCCAACCCCTTTTATTTCCCCCTTTGATCCATCCCCAAAGGTGACATAATTGGTGGAGTGAGGCCTGATATCTGACAAGAACTTCTTCACACCAGTCATGTGTCTTGAACAACCACTGTCAAAGTACCAATCTTCTCTTGCAGATGCTCTAAGAGAGGTATATGCTATGAGACCAGCCATCATTTGTCTAGGAATCCATCTTCTCTTCACTTAACCCTAACTCTGTCCTTTATTTTGTTGCTGAGCAGTTTTGGGATAACCGTGCAGCTTGTAGCAAAAGGACTTTAAGTGACCAATCTTTCCACAGTAATGGCATCTCCATGGTTTATACTTTGATCTACAAACTCTTTTCTGATGCTTCATCTGATGTTGAAACATGTGATTTGACATCCCCACTTCTTGCTTTAGTTTTTGAGGAACAAACTTCAATACAGGCTTCTTGGAAGTCTCTGCTTGATTGTTAAAACCAAGGCCTTGCACATTCCCAGCTTCTTTCCCATTCTGAAGGATCTCATCCAGCTGCGTGGTACCATTGTTCAGCATCCTTATAGATTTGGTCATATTGTCAAGTTTTGACTTTTGACATTCAACCTCTTCCTTCAGATCAGCAATGGTTAATAGATGTTCTTCCTTCTCAGCTTCTAGTTGAGCTATCAGAATCTTCTGTTCCAATATTATCTGGCACCTTTCTTCATTCTTGATACACAATTCTGAAAACCCTGTGAATACTTCTTCCTTAGTGAGTTCTCCAACATAGGATTCTTTGTCAGAGTCAGATTCACAAGTAGTTTCTCCATCAGCCTTACAGATTCCAGTCAAAGCAGTCACCAATTTTGCTAATTCTTCTTCAACATCACTCTCAGACTCTCCTTCTGACCAAGACACAGATAGGCCCTTCTTCTGCCTTTTGAGATACGTGGGACACTCAGTCTTTATGTGCCCATATCCCTCACATTCAAAGCACTGAACTCTCTTCCCTTGATTGGAGTCTTTTTCAGTTCTGGATCTTCTGCCTCCATCCTGGTTCTTACTGATGTCGAGTGACTTATTCTGAGCATTTGCTCTCGACTTCCAGTCAATCCTTTTCAACACTTTGTTAAATTGTTTTCCAAGTAGTACCAGATATTTAGACACCCCTTCATCTCTGACCAGGTCACCTTCATCTTCTGAGTCACCAGTATTTGACACAAAAGCTATGCTCTTCTTCTTTTCAGACTTCTCACTGATCCCTAATTCGAATGTTTGAAGAGATCCCACCAGTTCATCCACTTTCATCTTGTCTATATCCTGAGCCTCCTCTATAGCAGTCACTTTCATGTCAAATCTCTTAGGTAGAGATCTGAGAATCTTTCTGACCAGTTTGCTATCAGACATCTTTTCACCTAGGGCACTAGAGGCATTAGCTATCTCAATAATGTTTATATGAAAATCATGAATGCTCTCATCCTCTTTCATCTTCAGGCTCTCAAACTTGCTAGTGAGAAGTTGAAGTTTGGACATCTCCACCTTTGAAGTCCCTTCATGAGCAACCTTTAAGACCTCCCACGCCTCTTTTGCAATGGTGCAGTGTTCAATCAACCTGAAGATATTCTTGTTAACACCATTGAACAATGCATTCATGGCTTTGGAATTCCCTACGGATCCTTTGTAATCTGCATCATCCCAGTCTTCCTCTTCCTTCACCACATCAGTAGGGGTACCTTTTTCATCTTTAACCTTAGGGGGCTCCCATCCTTTTATAACAGCTTTCCATGCTTGATCATCCATGGATTTGATGAAAGCTATCATCCTTGGTTTCCAATAGTCATAATTGGAACCATCAAGCAGAGGTGGTTTGTTCAGAAATCCTCTATCCTTGTCCATTGTACCAGAAAGTACCTTCCCTGAATCTCACCCAGAATCAAATAAAGGTGCAAGCTCTTGATGCCAATTGAAATTCTGGCACAGATATCAGATGTCCTATACGGATGTTGGGACACTGATATCCAACACAATGAACAAGATAACAATTAACAATAACAGTGCAGAAAGTAAATAACACAGCGATATGTTTACCCAGTTCGGTCTAACACACCTACTCTGGGGGCTACCAAGCCAGGGACGAAATCAATATACGATAGTATCAATTCAAAGATCATACAAACACCGGATAATCTGCTCACTTAATCACTACCCTTCCTATGACTTCTACCTAAGACTCACCTAGGTATGAGGCCCTCCTCAAATCCCTCTACAACCACAATCCGTGATTGGTACCTTTCCACACAAGAAACAAAAATGAAAGACACACTTTCAAAACACACAATCCTCAATACTTCACAGCTTATGAGGATTGACACACAAGAAACTCAATGCTTAAAAGCTTATGAGTAACTTGACAGAACTTACAACACAAGAAATCAGTCCTTATACTGTTATCAGAATGATACCAGTTAGGCTCACAAAATACACTTGAAAACCCTAAAAACACAAGTAAGTTCCACACCTAAAACTAGGTTTACATCAGTCAATATATAGCAATTAATCTGGACTGAATTGGGCTTCAAAAACGCAGCAATTAGACTGCTCACAAATCTGTAAAAATAACTCCAACAAAATAGGTCTTCAATCCAAAGTTTCCTATTATGTCTCCATAATTAGAAACAGCAGCAAATCCGAAAACCACCAAATAACCACAATCCAAAAATGCTTTGGATGCCACATAGGATGACCAAATATTCCCAGAATATTCAGTAACAATTTACACAAACAGAATCAGCATTAAAACTGAATTCACAGCGCGATGTCCTATGAGCAGTCATGGAACATCTTCATTCAACATGTTGAAAGCAGCCACTTAGAACATTAAGATTCAACATCTTGCTGCTATAATAGTTTTAGCAAAATAAATGCCAACCCCAAAAGCACAGAAATAACAATCTCCCCCTTTGGCTTATTTTTGCTAAGCGAAAACACACAAAAATCCAGCATAGCATAGCAGCACTCCCCTTCAGCTGCATATAAACACTCAGTACAGCAAACAACTCATCATAGCAGCACTCCCCTTCAGCTGCATATAAACACTTAGTACAACAAACAACTCATCATAGCAGTATAAAAAAAGAAAAAACTCCCCCTCAACAGCAGCAACATTCCACATTCCCCCCTCAACTACTGCAGCAACACAAGCACACAAGCACTCCCCACACAAGCATCCACATAATCCACACAACATACTACTCCCCCTTTTTATCCATAAATATGACAAAGGCAAGTAGAACAAGTTAAGATAAAAATAAACCAGAGTAAACTGCATCAGCGAGTAGATGCACACCACATCACATGCCCAAATGTCATGCACAAACTTCAGCATTTTCCCTTCTTTCACACACTGTACCACCAGAACCTCTTTCAATCTGGCAGCCAGAAGGAACATTGATTGCTATAGTTCTTCATGAATGCACACCCCAAGTCTGCTCCTCAAGTTTTCAAACTGAGCTGTATCCAGAGCCTTGGTAAATATGTCAGCAAGCTGATTTTCTGTGCTCACATGCTCAAGAGTTATGACTTTGTCCTCCACAAGTTCTCTGATGAAGTGATGCCTGATGTCAATGTGCTTAGTCCTGCTATGTTGAATGGGATTTTTGGAAATATTAATAGCACTCAGGTTGTCTCAAAATAGTGTCATGACATCTTGTGTGACATTATACTCAGACAACATCTGCTTCATCCATACCAGTTGCGCACAACTACTACCAGCTGCTATGTACTCAGCTTCAGCAGTAGAGAGGGATACTGAATTTTACTTCATGAAATAAGATTATTTCCCAAAAAGAAGCATCCTCCAGAGGTACTCTTCCTATCGTCAGCACTTCCAGCCCAATCAGCATCACAATATCCTACTAAAATGGGACTTGAGTCATGGGAGTAAAGCAACCCATAATCACATGTACCACTCACATACTTTAGAATTCTCTTCACTTGATTTATGTGACTGACCTTGGGTTCTGCTTGATATCTTGCACACACACCAACATCAAAAGTTATGTCTGGCCTACTTGCTGTAAGATACAGCAGACTGCCAATCATACTTCTATACAGACTTTGTTCAACATTCACTCCCTTTTCATCTTTGGATAACTTCAAGTGAGTAGGAGCAGGAGTCCTCTTATGCTTGGCATTATCCAGTCCAAACTTCTTCACAATGTTCCTCGCATATTTGCTCTGACAAATAAAAATGGAGTCTTCCATCTGCTTGACTTGTAATCCAAGGAAGTAGGCCAATTCACCCACCAAGCTCATCTCAAATTCAGACTGCATTTGAGTGACAAAATGTTGGACCATTTCATCTGACATCCCGCCAAACACAATATCATCTACATAAATCTGAGCAATCATTAGTTTCCCATCCTTCTCCTTGACAAAAAGAGTTTTATCAATACCACTCTTCCTGTACCCATGTTAACTAAGAACTTAGTCAGTCTTTCATACCAAGCTCGTGGAGCTTGTTTCAGCCCATATAGAGCCTTCTTCATCTTGTAAACATGATCAGGAAAGTTTGGATCCACAAACCCTTTAGGCTGCTCAACATAGACTTCCTCATTAAGATAGCCATTCAGAAAAGCACTCTTGACATCCATTTGAAACAATCTGAATTTCAGCAAACATGCCACTCCTAGCAACAATCTGATGGATTCCAATATAGCCACAGGCGCAAATGTTTCATTAAAGTCTACTCCTTCAATCTGTGTGTATCCTTGAGCAACTAATCTGGCTTTGTTCCTGTAACAACTCCTTGCTCATCAGACTTATTCTTATACACCCATTTTGTTCCAATCACATTTGTTCCTGCTGGTCGTGGTACCAGTTCCCAAACTTCATTCCTCTTGAACTGACAAAGTTCATCTTGCATAGCACTTATCCATAACTTATCTGTCAATGCTTCTTTGACATTCTTTGGTTCGATCTTTGACACAAAGCATGCATTTGACACAGTCTCCCTTGTTCTGGTTCTTACACCTTCATTCAGATCACCAATAATCAATTCCTTCGGGTGATCCTTCTGAATCCTTATAGAGGGTCCCCGGTTAGCATCCTCTACCTCTTCATTCTCAGGTCTAGTGTTGGTTTCTTGAGCACTATCTTCTACAGACTCAATGTCTTGAGAGATTTCATTGTTCATGGGCAGACATGCTCCAACATCATCTGGGACATCTTCATCTTTGCTAGAGTCATCAACCACCACATTTATGGATTCCATCATCACCTGAGTTCTGGAATTAAATACCCTATATGCTTTACTGTTTGTAGAGTATCCCAAAAATATTCCTTCCTCACTCTTAGGTCCATCTTTCGCCTTTGCTCACGATCCGCTAAGATATAACACTTGCTACCAAACACATGGAAATACTTCACATTTGGCTTTCTACCTTTCCATAGCTCATAAAGAGTGACAGAAGTACCTGATCTGATAGTCACCCTATTGTGTATATAGCAAGCAGTATTCATGGCTTCAGCCCAAAAATGATATGGAAGCTTTTTGGCATGAATCATGACTCTTGCACACTCTTGTATAGTCCTGTTCTTGCGTTCCACCACACCATTCTGCTTAGGAGTGATTGGTGATGAGAATTCATGAGTGATTCCCTCAGATAAGTATAACTCTTCAAACCTGCTATTTTCGAACTTTTTCCCATGGTCACTTCTGATTCGAACAACACCACAATCCTTTTCCCGTTGAATCCTTTGACACAACTCTTTGAAGGCTGCAAATACTTCAGACTTTTCTCTGATGAAGCTTATCCAAGTGAACCTGGAGTAATCATCTACTACAACATAGGCATACTTCTTCCCACCAAGACTTTCAACCTGCATAGGTCCCATTAAGTCCATGTGAAGAAGTTCCAGAACTCTAGAAGTTGTGGTAAGATGTTGAAGCCTCTTGTGTGACACCCTTGTTTGCTTCCCAACTTGGCATTCACCACATATTTTATCCTCATCAATCTTCAGCTTGGGAATACCTCTAACAGCTTCACTTGACATAACTTTCTTCATCCCTTTCAGGTGTAAATGACCCAATTTCTAATGCCACAGTTTGGTTTCATCTTCCTTTGACATCAAACAAGTAGACAAACTTTCAGGTTCTTGAGGATTCCATAGATAGCAGTTATCCTTAGACCTGGTTTCCTTCATAATAACTTCATCTTTCTCATTGGTTACTAGACATTCAATTTTTGGTGAAATTTACTTTGAGGCCTACATCACACAGTTGGCTTATACTGATTAAATTTTTGGTCAGCCCTTTGACAAATAGAACACGATCCATATTTGGTTGTCCTGTGTAGTCCAGCTTTCCAACCCCTTTTATTTCCCCCTTTGATCCATCCCCAAAGGTGACATAATTGGTGGAGTGAGGCCTGATATCTGACAAGAACTTCTTCACACCAGTCATGTGTCTTGAACAACCACTGTCAAAGTACCAATCTTCTCTTGCAGATGCTCTAAGAGAGGTATATGCTATGAGACCAGCCATCATTTGTCTAGGAATCCATCTTCTCTTCACTTAACCCTAACTCTGTCCTTTATTTTGTTGCTGAGCAGTTTTGGGATAACCGTGCAGCTTGTAGCAAAAGGACTTTAAGTGACCAATCTTTCCACAGTAATGGCATCTCCATGGTTTATACTTTGATCTACAAACTCTTTTCTGATGCTTCATCTGATGTTGAAACATGTGATTTGACATCCCCACTTCTTGCTTTAGTTTTTGAGGAACAAACTTCAATACAGGCTTCTTGGAAGTCTCTGCTTGATTGTTAAAACCAAGGCCTTGCACATTCCCAGCTTCTTTCCCATTCTGAAGGATCTCATCCAGCTGCGTGGTACCATTGTTCAGCATCCTTATAGATTTGGTCATATTGTCAAGTTTTGACTTTTGACATTCAACCTCTTCCTTCAGATCAGCAATGGTTAATAGATGTTCTTCCTTCTCAGCTTCTAGTTGAGCTATCAGAATCTTCTGTTCCAATATTATCTGGCACCTTTCTTCATTCTTGATACACAATTCTGAAAACCCTGTGAATACTTCTTCCTTAGTGAGTTCTCCAACATAGGATTCTTTGTCAGAGTCAGATTCACAAGTAGTTTCTCCATCAGCCTTACAGATTCCAGTCAAAGCAGTCACCAATTTTGCTAATTCTTCTTCAACATCACTCTCAGACTCTCCTTCTGACCAAGACACAGATAGGCCCTTCTTCTGCCTTTTGAGATACGTGGGACACTCAGTCTTTATGTGCCCATATCCCTCACATTCAAAGCACTGAACTCTCTTCCCTTGATTGGAGTCTTTTTCAGTTCTGGATCTTCTGCCTCCATCCTGGTTCTTACTGATGTCGAGTGACTTATTCTGAGCATTTGCTCTCGACTTCCAGTCAATCCTTTTCAACACTTTGTTAAATTGTTTTCCAAGTAGTACCAGATATTTAGACACCCCTTCATCTCTGACCAGGTCACCTTCATCTTCTGAGTCACCAGTATTTGACACAAAAGCTATGCTCTTCTTCTTTTCAGACTTCTCACTGATCCCTAATTCGAATGTTTGAAGAGATCCCACCAGTTCATCCACTTTCATCTTGTCTATATCCTGAGCCTCCTCTATAGCAGTCACTTTCATGTCAAATCTCTTAGGTAGAGATCTGAGAATCTTTCTGACCAGTTTGCTATCAGACATCTTTTCACCTAGGGCACTAGAGGCATTAGCTATCTCAATAATGTTTATATGAAAATCATGAATGCTCTCATCCTCTTTCATCTTCAGGCTCTCAAACTTGCTAGTGAGAAGTTGAAGTTTGGACATCTCCACCTTTGAAGTCCCTTCATGAGCAACCTTTAAGACCTCCCACGCCTCTTTTGCAATGGTGCAGTGTTCAATCAACCTGAAGATATTCTTGTTAACACCATTGAACAATGCATTCATGGCTTTGGAATTCCCTACGGATCCTTTGTAATCTGCATCATCCCAGTCTTCCTCTTCCTTCACCACATCAGTAGGGGTACCTTTTTCATCTTTAACCTTAGGGGGCTCCCATCCTTTTATAACAGCTTTCCATGCTTGATCATCCATGGATTTGATGAAAGCTATCATCCTTGGTTTCCAATAGTCATAATTGGAACCATCAAGCAGAGGTGGTTTGTTCAGAAATCCTCTATCCTTGTCCATTGTACCAGAAAGTACCTTCCCTGAATCTCACCCAGAATCAAATAAAGGTGCAAGCTCTTGATGCCAATTGAAATTCTGGCACAGATATCAGATGTCCTATACGGATGTTGGGACACTGATATCCAACACAATGAACAAGATAACAATTAACAATAACAGTGCAGAAAGTAAATAACACAGCGATATGTTTACCCAGTTCGGTCTAACACACCTACTCTGGGGGCTACCAAGCCAGGGACGAAATCAATATACGATAGTATCAATTCACAGATCATACAAACACCGGATAATCTGCTCACTTAATCACTACCCTTCCTATGACTTCTACCTAAGACTCACCTAGGTATGAGGCCCTCCTCAAATCCCTCTACAACCACAACCCGTGATTGGTACCTTTCCACACAAGAAACAAAAACGAAAGAGACACTTTCAAAACACACAATCCTCAATACTTCACAGCTTATGAGGATTGACACACAAGAAACTCAATGCTTAAAAGCTTATGAGTAACTTGACAGAACTTACAACACAAGAAATCAGTCCTTATACTGTTATCAGAATGATACCAGTTAGGCTCACAAAATACACTTGAAAACCCTAAAAACACAAGTAAGTTCCACACCTAAAACTAGGTTTACATCAGTCAATATATAGCAATTAATCTGGACTGAATTGGGCTTCAAAAACGCAGCAATTAGACTGCTCACAAATCTGCAAAAATAACTCCAACAAAATAGGTCTTCAATCCAAAGTTTCCTATTATGTCTCCATAATTAGAAACAGCGGCAAATCCGAAAACCACCAAATAACCACAATCCAAAAAAACTTTGGATGCCACATAGGATGACCAAATATTCCCAGAATATTCAGTAATAATTTACACAAACAGAATCAGCATTAAAACTGAATTCACAGCGCGATGTCCTATGAGCAGTCATGGAACATCTTCATTCAACATGTTGAAAGCAGCCACTTAGAACATTAAGATTCAACATCTTGCTGCTATAATAGTTTTAGCAAAATAAATGCCAACCACAAAAGCACAGAAATAACACCAATCAACTCCTGTTATCTTGGCTTCCATCAATACTCTTAGTGATGGGATCTCTACTTCTATGGGGAGCAATGCCTCTATGTCATATACTAGAGAGAAAGGGGTTGCCCCTGTGGAAGTGCGGATGGATATGAGATAACCGTGAAGAGCAAAGGGTAGCATCTCATGTCAATCTTTGTAGGTTACAACCATCTTCTGAACTATCTTCTTGATATTCTTGTTAGTTGCTTCTACCACTCCATTCCTTTTAGGTTGGTAGGGAGATGAGTTATAGTGTTCGATCTTGAACTCAGCACATAACTCTTTCATCATCTTGTTTTTCAAATTGGACCCATTATCCGTAATGATCTGGCTTGGAACACCATATGAAATTGTTCTTGATAAATCGGACCACCACTTGTCTGGTCACATTGATGTATGATACTGCTTCAACCCACTTGGTGAAGTAGTCAATGGCTACTAGGATCAACCGACGTCCGTTTGAAGCTTTAGGTTCAATCATGTCAATCATGTCGATTCCCCATATATAGAAAGGACATGGAGAAGAAAGAACCTTGAGATGTGTTGGCGGTACATGGATTTTGTCGGCGTATATCTGACACTTATGACACCTCCTCATGTACTTGTAGCAATCGAATTCCATTGTCAGCTAATAATATCATGCTCTCAGAATCTTTCTTGCCATTGTGTGTCCATTGGCATGAGTGCCAAAGGATCCTTCATGGATCTCTTTCATTAACATATTTGCTTCTTGTCTGTCTATGCATCTGAGCAAGACCATGTCGAAGTTTCTCTTATAGAGTGTATCACTGTTCAGGAAGAAGTTTCCAGCCAGTCTTCTGAGAGTCTTCCTATCTTTTCTTGATGCCCCAGGCGGGTATTCCTGTTTTTGAAGGAAGCATTTGATATCGTGATACCATGGTTTATCATCTATGACTGCTTCAATCGTGAAGATGTAAGCAGGCCTTTCAAGGCGCATTATGTCGATCTTGGGTACATCGTTCCATCGACTCACACTAATCATGGAGGATAGAGTAGCTAATGCATCAGCCATGTGATTTTCTTCACGAGGGATATGATGAAACCTGATTCTGTTGAAGAATTGTAACAACCTTCTTGCGTAGTCTTTGTAAGGAATCAATCCTGATTGATATGTGTTCCACTCTCCTTTGATCTGATTGATAACTAGGGTTGAGTCTCCATACACATTCAATTTCTTTATCTTTATGTCAATAGCTTCTTCGAGACCCGTGATACAAGCTTCATATTCGGCCTCATTGTTTGTGCATTTGAATGTCAATCTGGAAGTCAAAGGAATATGAGTACCCTGAAGTGTTACTATGATTGTCCCAATTCCGTTTCCATAAGCATTGACGGCTCCGTTGAATTTTAGTCCCTATTGGGAACCTGGCTCTGGCCCTTCGCTTGGTAGCAGTTCATTGCAATCTTTCATTTTTAAGTACATTACATCTTCGTCCGGGAAGTCAAATTTGACTGATTCCTGATCGTCAATCGGTTGATGAGCCAAATGATCGGCTAAAATACTTCCTTTGACGGCTTTCTGAGCATGGTACTCGATGTCGTATTTCGATAACAACATCTGCCAACGAGCAATCCTTCCCGTAAGAGTAGGCTTTTCAAAGACGTACTTGATCGGATCCATTTCGGAGATTAACCAAGTAGTTTTACAAATCATCTACTAGCGCATACGTTTGGTTGCTCAAGCCAGAGCACAGCAAGTTTTCTCGAGCATGGTGTATCGAGTTTCACAGTCTGTGAATTTCTTCCTTAAGTAATAAATGGCAGATTCTTTTCTTTTTGTTTCATCTTGTTAGCCAAGCACACAACCCATGAAGTCTTCCAAGACTGTTAAGTAGATGATCAATGGTCTTCCCTCCACTGGAGGAGACAGAATTGGTGGATTCAGCAGATATTCTTTGATGCTGTCAAAATCTTTTTGGCAATCTTCTGTCCATACACAACTTTGGTTCTTTCTGATTAGTTTGAAGATCGGCGCGCATGTCGCGGTCATGAGGGATATGAATCTTGAGATGTAATTCAGACGTCCCAAAAATCCTCTGACCTGCTTTTCAGTCTTTGGATAAGGCATTTCTTGAATGGCCTTGACTTTGTCGGGATCAACCTCAATTCTTTTCTGGCTGTCGATAAATCCTAAGAGTTTTCCTGAGCGTACACCAAATGTGCACTTATTAGGATTCAAGCGGAGTTTTTATTTTCTTATACGCTCGAATAACTTTGATAGGTGTTCCACATGTTCTTCTTCTGTTTTAGATTTGGCAATCTTGTCATCGATGTACACTTCAATCTCTTTGTGCATCATGTCATGAAACAGAGTTGTCATGGACCTTTGATAGGTTGCCCCTGCGTTCTTTAGACCGAACGACATTACCTTGTAAAAAAAGGTGCCCCATAGGGTGGTGAATGAAGTTTTATCCATATCTCCTGGTGCCATTTTAATTTGATTATAGCACGAGAATCCATCCATGAAGGAGAAGACCTTGAATTTTGTTGTGCTTTTTACCAGCATGTCAATGTGTGGCAGGGGGAAGTCATCCTTTGGACTTGCTTTGTTCAAATCCATGTAGTCTACACACATTCTGACTTTTCCGTCCTTCTTTGGAACTGGCGCTATGTTAGCTAGCCATTGAGGATATTCTGAGGTGGCAAGGAAATCTGCGTCGATTTGCTTCTCCACTTCCTCCTTAATTTTGATGGTCATATCTGGATGAGTCCTTCTCAGTCTTTGTTTTATCAGATGACATTTTGTTTTTAGTGGTAAGTGATGTTCCACGATGTTGGTATCCAACCCTGGCATGTCCTGGTAGGACCAAACAAACACATTTAGAAATTCTTTGAGAAGTTTTGTCAAGCCCTCTCTGACAATTGGACTGAGCAGAGCTCCAATCTTAACTTCTTTCCTTTTTTCTTCTGAACCTAAATTGACCATTTCCAATGGCTCTTTGTAAGGTTCAATGGACCTTTCCTCTTGTTTGAGTAATCAGGAGATCTCTTCTGGAATTTCTTCGTCCTCTTCTTCTCCAGTTTCAAATACCGGGAATTCAAAGTTGAGAGAAGACATTGGATCATATGTTTCAATGGGGTTTAAAACAAGTAATCTGCATGACGTGATGATTCCTTTTTAGAAAAGACAGAGAGAATGCAAAAGTGTGTGCAGTGTATTTTTTGAAAACGCTTATTTTTATTTCGGGTTGTTTTCTTTAGAATTACCATTTTCTAAAAAACAAAAAGTGAAAATAACAATGAATGCGGGAATTCAGAATGAAATTATTTATTCATGATTTGTCGATTCTTGAAACACAACCCTATAAAACAAAACTCTGTCGCTTTGGGCGAAGCGAAAAGGGACATTTACAGAAAAGCAAACCCTATAAAACATCCATTTCACCTGGGCAAGGTGAAAGGTTAAAAGAAATATGTGGCAATTACTTCGACTTATGAACGACTTTCGGGACATCGACTGCAACCCAATGGCGACAAACTCCTATGTGGATCACAAAGTCGGGTACTTTCCTTTTTGGTTTGTCTTCAGAAATGACACTGATTTCTCGCGGAGTAGGATCATTGGAGTCTTCTTCCCATGCAGAGTTATCTTAAGAGGACTCTTCTGTTGCATCTTCCATGGTGTTTTCACTTTCAAGAGGATCTCCCCATCCAATTTGCGGGATGACCTCGTATCTGATGCGAGAGCTTTTAGGAGTAGTGTATTTGACTAGAAATTCGTACTTGCCGCTTGGCTGCCCCAAGGTATCCCAGGTTTCTCTAGGAATGGATGGTCATCTTCCTCAATGACATTGACTTCAGGAAATGTGTAGTTAATGAATTCTTGTCCTACGACCTTTGCAAATTCATCAACGTGGTGTTGGACATTTTTGGAATGTTCTGAGTAAGGATTCCATGACTTTGTGGGAACATGTGTATTCTTTTCAGGACTATAGGTATTGTCCGACTGACTCTTTTGCCTCGAGTCTTCTGTGTATGGCTTCCAGATAGGCAAATCATCCAAGGGATCATAATAATCGTAGTCAAAGTTTTCTTTCATCAGAGTGTCTTCCTCTAATGAGTTGGGTTGAGCACGAGATCCTTCGAGATCACAATCTCCATAGATCATTCTGACATCTGATCTTGGTATATATCTGGGACTTTGTTTTGGAGAGAAGAATAGCATGTACATTTCTCCCTGAGATATATAACCTTCATCGTTGATATAAGACTTCCACCCCTCATCTGTATCAGAAGATTTATTCATATCGATGGTGTGGACTTCTTGAGATACTGGGTGGAGGAAACCTCCGCTGTGGAAGAAATCCTGAATGGGACAAAAACTTTCATCCTTCTTCGTAGTCTGGGTACAGGTCGGAGAGAAACCAAGACCTTTTCTTGTCTTGTTATCAGTAGGAATTACAATCTGTCTCCGTCCTTTTATGTCACTGCTCCCAATTCTCTTGGTGATTCTCATTGCTCACCGAGAGTGATTGAAATTGAGTTCCAATAATCTCCTCTAGTTCTACACATGAAAATGATGATAAGTTGCTCACGATTAAAACTTGCTCTCCGCATACGGTGACTAATTTGTCATTCTTGACGAACTTTAACTTCTGGTGAAGTGTCAAAGTGACTGCCCCGGCTTCGTGTATCCAAGGTCTTCCTAATAAACAGCTGTATGCTGCTCGGATGTCCATGACCTGGAAGATGACTTGGAAAGTGTGAGGACCGGTGTTTATGGTAAGATCGACTTTGCCGATAAATATTTGTTTGGATCCATCAAAGGCTTTGACGATTATCTCACTGCCTTTCATGGGAGTACCTTGAAAAGATAGTCGAACCAAAGTTGACCTAGGCATGACATTTAAGGATGAACCTGTGTCTACCAGTACGTTGGCTAAAGCATCGTCCTGGCAATTTACTGTGACGTTGAGTGCCAGGTTTGGTTCTTGCCTTCCTCTGGAATTTCTTCATCATTGAAGCCCAAGTTGTTGCAGGAAGTGATGTTGGAGATAATGTCGAATTGACCCACGATCACATCTTGCTCTACAAAGGCCTATTCTAAGACTTTCTGTAGAGCTTCCCTGTGAGCTTCTGAACTGAGCTGGAGAGATAGTACAGAGATCCGAGACGGAGTTTGCAACAATTGATCCACAATGTTATACTCGCTTTTCTGAATGAGCTTCAGCATTTCATCATTTTTTTCACAGGTTCTGCATTGCTGGCCTGACCGACTTGTTGGTTAGGAACTTCGACTTGAGGTTCCTTTTCTTTGTTAGGCTCTCCAACTCCTCTATTCAAGATTCGACCTCTCCGGGTGACCCGACTGATGTCGGCAATGTTCGTAACGGCGGGTAATGGAGTTTCTTTTCCATTTTCTATGGTCGTTGCACTGTACATGTATGGGATAGCCTTTTCTGATTTGTACGGTATTGGACCTGGCAAGTAGATGACCACAAGGGCTTTTTGGGCCTTTTGAGCGTCGTTAGCAACCTCGATCAGTTCTAAGTTTGGAATTTTCCTACTGTCAAGAAAGACTTTTGACTCATTGAGCAGAGGAATTATGGCGCAAACATCCTTGGTTATTCCATGATTGGAGACTATGACAATGCTTTTGTCTAGTAGTCCTTGGTTCTTGTCTTGAACAAGGAGGTAATCTTGCATCATGTTGATTGATTCAGAATTCAAGCATGGGTGAATCCCCTTTCGGTATAACTGATGCTAGAGGGCTGCTCGCACGATATAGCATCCCTGGTTATTTTCCGAGCATATTCCACAGCATTCATAATTGTGAGGTGGTACCCGACCGTACCCACTTTGTATGTAGTGCATCCTTACTATATCTGTTTCTAGTAAGCGGATATCACAACTTTGGTGTCTACCAGGATTCCCATCAGCCATGCTAACTTGTTGCGTGTCTTCATTCAGGTAGATCGGAAACCACCAGTGGTCCAACAGATGTTGAAGAGTTCTTTGTACAAGCGCACAACCTTGGTCGTTTTTGTAGCATTCTTTGTAGTCTTGATAATTGTGTGAGGCCAGAAAAACAAGTCTGACCTGCTTGGCATGCAATTCCACTAGACTGGTATTCATTAGGCGGATTTCAAAGATTTGAGCCATGTTAACCTGATGATCATTCCTTTCATGGTAGTCTTGGATCCACCCGAGATCCATTTGACGCTGGAGGGCCTCTTGTATAAAAGAGCATCCCTGATTGTCTTTTGAGCAATCCGAGCAAGTGTTGTAATCGTGTCGCGGCAAATTGTAATACTGACTTTGTCTTGAATGCATTGCCACTAGATTGACGTTCATTGCACGAATGTCATGGTTCTGAATAATGTTGGGATGTGCATGGGCCATGTTTACTTCACGAATCCTGTGATCCTGAATCCAGCCCAGATCCATTCGCTCTTGCAGAGTTGTTTGTACTATGGCACATCCTTGATTATTCTTGGAATAGATATCACACTGATGATAGTTATTAGATGGCACATGGCTGTACCCGCTCCATTTGCAATGTAATTTTACCAGGTTAATTCCCAGTAAGCGTACATTGTGAATTTGATTACTGCTGCCAGGTTCTTCTTCTATCAAATTCACTGTAGTCTTCTCATGTTGCGGTAATGGGTTCGTCTGAACATTCAGATTAGTATCTTTGAAAGATAAAACCCCGTTTCTGACGAGCTTCTGTACATCAGACTTGAAGCTGAGGCAATTCTCAATGTTATGTCCTGATCCTCCTTGATGGTAAGGGCAAGTTTGATCTGCTTTGAACCAAAAAGGTGCATTGTCTGGCACTGTGAGAGGAGTCTTGGTTTGAACATGCCCCTTGTCCAGTAGAAGTGGAAATAACTTTGCATACAACATTGGTATAGGGTCGAACCCTGATGGTCGTGTAGTACGATTGTTATTATTATACTGCGGGCAAGCCTACTGAAGAGGCTGTTGCGGCCTTTGCTGATACTGTTGTTGATTTGGTTGGCTCTGAGCAACCTGAGGTTGATATGTTAGAGCTGGCGCTGGGTTGATAGCGGGAGTTACTGCTGCTACCAGTTGATACCTCCGCCTTTGTTTTCCCAGAGAGATATTGCTGATATCTTGCTCTTTCTTCTTTTAGAAAGCACTACCGTATCTTTTGGTACTGCTGGATGGCTCTGTATCTTTGACCAATCGTTCTTCTCGGACTGCTTCTTCACGGCGTACTCCTATGTTCACCATTTCAGTAAAATCACTAGGTGCACTAGCGACCATTCGATCGTAACAAAACGAGCTTAATGTTTCAGGAAGATCTTTGTCATTTCCTTTTCCTCTAGAGGAGGACAGATCAGGGCGGCAATTTCACGCTATCTCTGAGCATATTCCTTGAAGGTTTCTTTATCCTTTTGTGACATTGCTCTGAGTTGGTCCCTATCTGGTGCCATGTCCAAGTTGTATTTATACTGCTGAACGACGGATGCCCCGAGATCTCTAAAAGTACTGATCTTGGTGTGGTTTAAACCCATGTACCATTTGAGTGCGGCACCGGTTAAACTGTCTTGGAAGTAATGGATTAGTAGCTGTTGATTTTTTGTATGAGTAGACATCTTTCGAGCGTACAACCCCAAATGACTTTGTGGGCAAGAGTTTCCTTTGTTTTTTTCAAAGTCAGGCACCTTGAATTTGTACGGTATCTTTACATTAGGGACCAAACAGAGGTCAGCGGCGTCTTTACCAAACAAGTCTTGACCGCAAATGGCATGCAGTTCCTTCTGCATTTCCAAGAATTGTTCCTGGAATTCATTCATCCTTTCATATACGTCTTTGTTTCCGCCCAAAGCAGCCTGCAGAATCTGTTCTTTTGGGATAGTGTGTACCACTGGTTGTGGTATAGTCATTACGGCGGTAATTCTTGGTGCTTCAGTGACCTGAAGTTTGTAACCTTCAGGAGTTTCCGTTGTAACCCTTGCATCTTCATTTACCTGAAGTTTGTAACCTTCAGGTCTGGCAGTTCCTGCTACAACTTTCGGGTCTTCAGTGACCGGTGGGATGTATCCTTCATGTATAAAGTTAAGAGGCATGCCCCAGGTAAATCCTTTAGGCATGTTGTACTGAGGATGACTGCCAGGTGTCTCAAATGATGGTGTAGACATAATCTCTGAGATCACAATCCTTTGATGTTGTTGTTCCTGGGCTGCTATCAGGGATTGCATGGTGTTGTGGAGTTTCTCCAAACTCTCCTTTATAGAGTTGATTTCTTCTCTCAGTTCTCTATTCTCTTCCTCGAGATCGTCCATTTTCTTTTATCGATTGGCCCGAGTATTGTACGAATGAGACAGTTTGACTCTAGAGTGCGACACGTATGTGAGACACAAAGACAAAGATGTGTTATGTGAGAATGATGAATGATATGCAAAGAATGATATATATTTTTTTAGTTTTTTTTTTTCAAAAGAACTTTTAACAATTATATTGCAAATATCACACAGTGGGGGGAGACCCTTTTATTGAACTCGAAAGATTGCAGTATTTTACAGGGAAAAGTACAGTATTTTACAAAGTGCGAGAAGAAAATTAGGCCTATGGATCCTGAGTTCTCTCTGAGGAGAGCTCAGATGCTAGTTCCTAAACTTTTATTTTCTTTGATTGGGCACCTTCAGCTATTGTCAGGTCGACGATCCTTTGCCAAGTGAAAGGAGTGAGCAAATTTCTTCATTCCTTCTGACTTTCTATAGCATGCTGCTCTAATATCTCAATCAGGGCATCCTTTTCTTTTAGCAGTTCCTGAATCTTGGTGCATTTCAAATTAAGGATCTGGTACTTGTTCTTCCAGGAGTTCTTCTCGCGTTGAACTTTTTTAAGAGCGACCTGGAGTTTTCCCGCATTAGACATGAAATAAAGGACAGATTCCTTTAAAGGAAAAACTTTTTGACGAGGGTAAGGCATCCTCAGTTTGATAGCCCTAGTTTGTACCCAGTGGAGATAAGGCTCTGCAGAGATGAAATTTTGCCTCCCCAGGGACTCTCTCCCTTTCCTGTGAATATGTTGCCAGGCATGAACTATTTCTTTCTTTAGTGCCCTGTCATTTTCTCCTTCCTTGAAGAAAAGACCTTCCAGATGAACATTATGTGGGATATTCTTCATCGGGTATCCAAGTTGACGACAAGCTAAAATTAGATGATAGTTGATCCCTCCTTTAGTACCAATGAGGGGTACATTGGGGAAATTTCCGATTGTACCAATCTATGTCGGAGATGGTAAGGGACATAATCTTCTGCGACCATCGCAGACTACTCTTATGATCCCAAAAAGCAGCAGACTTGGGCAAGTGGGAAATAAACCATTTGTAGAGTAATGGTACACAGCATGTGATCATCCATCCATTGTACAAATTCCTTAAGTGTATAGAATGATAAGCATCCGCGAGTAAGGTTGGGACCAGATTCCCAATTAGGAATATCTTAACAGCATTGGTGTCGACGAAGTTGTCAATGTTGGGAAAGAGGAATAACCCATATATGATCAGAACAAAGACATCCTCGAAAGCGGTTACATTTCCTATACTGGTAAAGTATAGAGCTTTCTCCATCAGGAATTTAGCTGGTAAACCCTGGATTTCTCTTTTGGTGGTCATGTGAGTCCTGATTTCTGACTCATCCAAATAGATTGCTCTTGTAATGGATTGATCTTTTGGAATTTCTTCCAGTCCAGAAAATGGATCTTGATCAGTGATAGGTAAATTAATCAGGTAGGAATACTCTTCCAGTGTCGGTGTGAGCTGGTAATCTGGGAAAGTGAAGCAGTGGTATACCGGATCGTAAAACTGAACTAGTGTAGACAGGATCCCTTCAACCATGTTGACTTTCAAAAGAGACAACAGTCCTCCGTGCTTAGCTCTGAAAGCTTCGGGATTAGTAATCATTCTTCCCAATTTCCTTAGGTCTTCTAGTTTTGGAACCTTGAAGGTGTTTTCTTCTTCCAAAATCCATAACGTAACCTCTAATATTTGCAATTATTGTTTCAGTTCTTTTAGAAAAAGAGTTTTTCTTGTTTTTAAAAAAGGTTTTTAATGAATGCATGGATGCATGAATGCAACAAACAAAAACATTTGAAAACATGGGTTTAGGGGTTCATCGTCACGAGCATGGAGCCATGGATCTACCCATCCCCAAAGGTGTGTACTAATAGGTCAATTTTTGTACTTGTAGAATGTGTTCTAACAAAGGTTCCCAAAATCATTAACCCCTCTATGGGATATTAACAGCAAACTGATTGACTCAGGAGAGCTGTAATATCCTAAGATGTGTAGCGTGCGATTTTTGTCGATGACGCGACCACCTTACCGCAATGGTTGGAATTATGTGCTACTTTCTGATTTATTATTTATCCTATGAAGCTAGAAAGGAAAGGGAAGCTATCTAAAACTAACCTTGCACGCAAATATTTTCTTTAACAAATGCTAAGAGATTGGGGGGTCGGGGTCAGGTTATACAAAGGAAAGTTGTCAATTACCCAGTGTATATATGGTTATCCATAGACCTTTTATGGCATATTTTTCTATTGGTTTAAATACTTTCTGGTGTTTATCTGATGTGGGTTGGGAAAGTTTCTCCTTTAGGAGTGTTGAGAGATTGTTTTTTGTCGTTTCGGGTTTTTCGTTGTTTTTGGTAAGGTACTGGACCTAAAGTTTTTTATTTGTGTGCTCGCTAAGATTTCGTAATCTTATGCCTAAATATTCCCGTAAAGATATATGGGAAATCAGAGCAATCATAGTTCCTCCTATTCTATGGGAGGAAAGATGTTTGGTGTCTTGTTCAAAGCCCAAGATTTAAGCTAAAGGTTATTTGTGTCTTGTTCAAAGCCCAAGATTGAAGCTAAAGGTTTTCCTGAGAGAGAATTTGTCATCTCTAAAGGGAGAATATCTCACCTATTCATCACAAAATGTTGGGTACTTGACTATAAAGGAAAATTACTTTAACTGGGATATGAGAATCCAGAAATGCCATAATTTCCTTTATAAGGGAATTGTCTTGAAGGAGGAAACTTTAACTCAGTGTAGAGCAATGCCATTTTTCCTTAGGAGTCTTTTGATGCTAAGAGAGGGACATTGGCTTGGATGTAAATAATCCAGAGGCTTGCCACTTACAGCAATTAGATGAAAGCGAGAGTTTACCAGGATAAAAGAGGGACTGCAACTTGGATTTTTGAATCAACAAGTGTGACACTTATAGCAGTTATGTGGATTTAGGGGTTTTTTTATTGTTTGTTTTGATATGTGATGTACAGAGAAATGTCTTCCAACAAATAGCACTTTGGATTTCCTCTGAGGGGATGCTGATTTTTGTGTGCCTTAATCAAAGCCCAAGGTTGAAGCTAAAAGGCTGACTCTGCTTAGGGATCTTTATCTGTCTTGTACAAAGCCCAAGATTTAGGCTAAAGAGAGATTGACTCTACTGGGGAGATTTTATCTATCTTGTACAAAGTCCAAGATTAAGGCTAACTGACTCTACTAGGGGGAAGTTTTATCTGTCTTGTACAAAGCCCAAGATTGAGGCTAAAAAATTGAGGAAAATCATTATACAAGGCCTAAGAGGAGGCTGGCTGGGGAGATTCTTATATGAAGTCTAAGAGGAAGCTGGCTTGTGCTGAGGATTATTGAAATCCAAGAGCAAGTCCAAATTGTATTAGGGAGTCAACTTTTTCTAGGCATTGGAGAAGAGTTGAGATATCAGAGACTATGAGGCTCTGATTCTGTTAGAGTTTTATTGATGGTAAAGATTTAAGCCTTGAGTATGAAAACCTATGGAGGTTTCAAACTCTGCTGGAGATTGATGAAATGATCAGGGTTTTTTCCTGTGCTTTTAGGAAACTTGAGGGTTTATTTGAGATCCAAGAGGAGATGCGACTTTCCAAGTCTATTGGTATGAAGAGGTTAACTCTTAGCTGGAGAATGATCTTTGTATGATGCCCGAGAAGAGGCTGAGACTGTCCAAGTCTACTTGTATGAAACCCAAGAGGAGGTTGAGACTATCCAAGTCTACTTGTATAAAGCCCAAGAGGAGGTTGAGACTGTCCAAGTCTACTTGTATGAAGCCCAAGAGGAGGCTGAGACTATTGGTTTTTAAGGGATGAGAAACAACCCCAGAATGGTTTGATGTTCTGTAATTCTGACTCTCTGGAGGATTGAACTAGTAAAGATGACTAAGTTCTGTCCTATACCTGTAGGAGGTCTTTGGGTCCTTGTACTAAGCCCAATAGGAGGCTGAGAAACTTCTAAGAAGCCTGTGGGTCCTTGTACTAAGCCCAAGAGGAGGCTGGGGATGCTTTTATGAAGCCTGTGGGTCCAAACCTAAGAAAAGTTCAAGAAAGGTTTCACCGGGAATTAATCCTCTCTCTGTTGAACAGTTCTAAGGTTTGAAGAAATTTAAAAGAGGTTTCACCGGGAATTAATCCTCTTTGGGGAAATGAATTTCTTGTACAAATATTTCTAAGTTGTGACAGTCTTGAGAAAAGGTTCACCGGGAATAATGCATTTCTCTGTTCCATATTGTGTAAGCCTAAGAGGAGGCAAGACTGTATCTGGAATTTCCTATGTGTTAAAAAAGTAACCACTGGTTTGACCTAAATCTAGACCTAACTTCTGGGGAAAACTCTAAGTAAATATATACAAGTATATACAGATGAAATATATAAACAAGCATATATTGAAAAGATAGTGGAACTTACAGTTGTGCAAGCCCAAGCATAATAAATATAGTTGTATGGTTATTTATTCAAGAAATTGAAGAAAGTTTTAATAAAAACTTTGAATTTGAATCAAAGAAGAAAGTTGTTTTAAAAATAAGTTTAGGGCTTATACTCAAGGAGAGGCCCAAAAGTTTTCTTTTGAAAAGGCGACGATCGCGTCGTAGTTTTGAAAACCACAGAGGGACTTATACAATGACTGAGGCCCTAATTATTGTATTTACAAAAAGAATGGGTCTTACACTCTATTAGAGGCCCAAAATTTTATTTTTATACAAGAGTTGGGACTTATAGCTCAAGGAGAGACCCAGATGAAAAACAGCGATTGCACCGTTTGTTTTGAAAATCGCGTAGGGACTTATACAATGACTGAGGCCCAAATTATTTATGTACAAAGGGGGTTGGGGTCTTACACTCTATTAGAGGCCCAAAAAGTGTTTGAAAGGAGAAAAATAGGGCTTACAACTAAAGGGAGGCCCAGATGAAAATTGTTTGAAAATGGCGATCGCGCGCGAGATTTTTTTTAAATCGTATCGGGACTTATACAATGACTGAGGCCCAAAAAGGTTTATTTACAAAGGGATAGGACTTACACTCTATAAAGAGGCCCAAAAATGATTTGAAAAATGTTTGTGAGGGTGAAAACAATTAAAACCCTAATTTGATTTAAAATGCATTTTAATTTGAATAAAAATTAATTAAAATGATCAAAATTATCAAACAAGTATGATAAACAAGTTGTGATCTTGGATTAATGTTTGAAAAATTATGTTTTAACCATAGAATGATTTGAAAATCATTTGAATTTGAAAAATCAAGAGAAAGAAATATTTTTAAATGCTTAAAAACAAATAAAAAATAAATTCTTTACAAAAATATTAAATATATAAAATAAATAATATTTTTGTGAATTTTTTGTAGAATATAATATTTTAACATTTTTGTGAATTTTGAAAAAAAGAAACAATTCAAAAACATTAAAATTCAGAGAGAAATTAATTTTTGAATCAAATAATAAAAATATCAAAATATTCAAATATTCAAAATTTTTAAAAAGGCGCCAAGAACACCTTGTGTGGTTCGCGCGAGCTCTGTTTTTGCAGATTTGCAAAACCTCTCATATCTCTCTGATTACTCAATGAAAATGACTTTTGTAAACATGAAACTTGCTCTTTTTTAACAAGGATTACAACCATATAAATTAATTGCATTTATATTAAGTGTGGAGTGAGAAATCAGAAGATGAACTCAAGAACCCTAATTTATGCAAGAACACCATGAAATCCTATACACGATTCGTACATGGCAATTGATTGAGGGGAAACACTCTACATAAGTGCAGAAACATGTTTGTAACTTGAAAACACATTTATGATGCATGGATTATAGAGTTTGAAGGATTCAGGCATACCTCTTGTAGCTGGTGATCGAATTCTATGTTGGAGGTGTTACAGATGTAGTGTAATGATCTGGACAGCTTCAATGGACCTCAAGTAATGTGTTTGAAGGCTTGTAATGGATTGAATCATCTCAGAACTTATTGTGACACCTCAACTGAAAACATGCCAAAAAGCTTGAGTAAATGGGGGGTGACTTTGTGATTCTGATGTTCCAGATGAGTTTTAAGGTTATGGATCACTCATATATGATGTATGTGAGGTGTTGGCATGATTGGTTTTGATAGAATTGCATGGAAATTTTGAATGTTACTTGAATGAGAAGAAAAATCTGGTTTTTGGAGAGTGATTTTGAGGAAAGCATGTGTTATATTTCTTTGGTGTGCTCAAACTAACCACAAATGAGCTCTATTTACAGTGTGTCAAGTTTGTTTTGGCAGCAATAGTGAATGGTGGCTGGTACAGCTCATTGTCCAATTGTTTTCAAAAGGAATCTCAAGTCTCCTCAAGCCATTGACTTGAGTCAATCTTACATGTCTATGGTCTTCTGTTGCAGGGATAAGGCTTGACTCATTCAGTTGGATTTGCTTCAGTCCATGCCACCTTGATGCATCCATTGAATGCTCCATGACAACTTTGAAGTTTTTGGCTTTTGCATCATTAGATATCACATGCATACATGATGATCTTTTGTCTTGGAAGGCTTGTGACTCAGAGATCTTTTACTTTGATCTGATCCTTAGTGTTTCTAGAAGGATTACAAGACTTGTAATTGCCTAAATTAGCCAATTCGAGTAAATGACCTATAATCTGTCTTGGAAAGAAATCAGTTTTTGGTACCATGTTCCAACGGTTGTAACTCCCTGCTCAAATTGAATTTGGAGATGATCTGGTACTTGTTGGAAAACTCTCATGACATACTTTAACTTTGATGTCCACCAATGGACCTGGTTCAGCTTGGACCAAGGTCAAAAATGGCCTCAAAGTTGGTGAAAATTCAAGACAGATTCTGTCCAAAATTTCACTAAGTGTTGGAAAAAGTGGTCATTTTCATGTTTTTGTGATTTTGATCAATCAATAACTCAAAACCCATTCCTATGGTTGCCCCTTTTGCAAGTAACCCTATTTTTCTTGGTTTTTCTTGATGGATGATTATCAAAACCATGCATTAACATTGTTTTTGACTTAGGGGAGCCATATTTGTGAAAATTTTCAAAAAGTCTAACTTGATTTTGGGCACAGTTGACATTTTGTCAGATGAATTCCAAACTGTGTGATCTTCTATACAATCAAGTTCTTGACCTAATTCAATCCTAATGGATGGATTCCATAGGTGTTTTAGGATGTCTTGAATCATTTCCCAAGGTTTGGGAACATGTCTTGGTCTAAAGTCAAAGGTACAGTTGACTTTTTCTTCAAAACCCTAATTGTGGTCCAGATGAACTTGAAACTTGTGAATCAAGCTTCTTGGGTTAATCCATTGTTGCAAATGGATCAATGTGGTGTACTTGAGGCCCTTAAATCATGTCCTGAGGTCGTGGCTCATGTCTTGCCTCAAAAGTCAACTTAGGGTGAATTAGGTGAAGAAACCCTATTTCCTAATTTTTTATGAATGCTTCCCCTGAGGCTACTTTGAATCTATGATTGGGTTCATGATGTCCCTTTGTGAATTTTGGATCATGTTTTGAATGTATTGGCTCATTCCCAGAGGAAAAATTTCATCTGGAGGCCTTGGTCGACCAAAACCCTAATTTGGTGACACTGGCGATCTTGAGGCTCAATCCACTTGGAATGTTGCAACCTTGTGCTTGATTTTTGATATGGGAGACCTCTTGATCCTTCATGGGTGTTTGAGAAAAAGTTGAAGATCGTGTCAATTCTTGATTGATCCTTTGTCTAAGTGCTCTGAGAGGGCTTAAAACCCTAATTCTTGATTGTAGTGAATGCTCAACAATCCTTGAGAAGATTGATGAGGTATGATGGTACATCTATATTGTGGTGATGCTTTGCACAATGATGGGTTTTTTGTGGTAAAAATTTGGGGTATGACAAGATGAATCTCCTTTGAGTGTAGTATCGTGTATCAACTATTCCCGATAGTCACCGCACTACCTAATGGTTTATCAGTTAAGTGTCTACTAATCCTCAGATTCAAGGGTAGCCCAATAGGAAAAAAACAATGCTTTCACGACATGCTCATTCAACATTGGTAATTCCACGCGAGCACCTCCACTGATTTGGTGGACTCTCAAGTCAGCTTGGTCAAGATTCACTCCCTATAAGCCTCCCCGAACACGCCACCACTTATCTTAATGTTCTCTCGGACTCACCACATGCGTATTAATCGCATTCCCAAATAACAGTAATTTAAACACGGGTATCAAATAATATGACAGTAGATGATATATATATGTAGCAAAAAACGAGAAAGCAAATAAGATAGCAGAAAAATAAATGCAAAGCAAGGCCTATACCTCTTAGGAAATCTAATCCTAATAAATCCCCGGCAGAGTCGCCATTTTTCTGTAGCGTGCGGTTTTTTCCTGGTGACGCGACCACCTTACCGCGAAATTGGTTTGGGGTGCTACTTTCTGATTTATGTATTTATCCTATGAAGCTGGTTAAGGAATGGGAAGATATCTTAAACTAACCATGCACGCAAATGTTTTCTTTAACAAATGCTAAGAGATTAGGGATCGGGGTCTGGTTATACAAAGGGAAGCTATTAACACCCAGTGTATCTATGGTAATCCATAGGAACCTTCTTTTGCATGTATTTCTGTTAACTTGAAATGCTTTCTTGTGTTTATCTGCTGTGAATTGGGAAAGTTTCTCCTTTAGGAGAATTGAGATACTGTTTTTATTGTTTTTGGGTTTTCTGTTATTTTTGGGAAGGTACCTGGACCTAAAGTTTTTTTGATTTGTGTGCTCGCTAAGATTTCGCAATCTTATGCCTACGTATTCCCGTAAAGAAATTTGGGAAATCAGAGCAATCGTAGTTCCTCCTATTTCTATGGGAGGAAAGGATATGTAGTGTCTTGTTCAAAGCCCAAGATTGAAGCTAGCAGAGTATTTGTGTCTTGTTTGAAGCCCAAGATTGAAGCTAAAAGGGTGATTGAGAGAGAGAATTTGTTGTTGCGGTGAGAATCGGATATCAAGCTATTAATTAACTTGAATCACAAATCATAAAGTTCACCATCGAGCTTTGATTTATCCGAAGGAAAGGGTAAAGATTGCAAAAACCCTAAGTGCGCTATGTAGAAACACAGCTCAGAGATCTAAGGTTCGGGGGTTGGTTATACCTAGGGAAGGTGTTAGCATCCTAAGTATCTGTAGTACTCTACAGTAACCTCTTGTTAGTATTTATGTTATGTTATTGTTTGCTTGCTAAGGAAAATGTGCTAAAGGAAAGACCTAGGGGTTTATTTACTAAGTATGACCGCCAAGACATCGCATCTCGTGCCTACGTCCTGACTAGGATGCAATCAGAGCATTCGTAGTTCACCTCACTAAGGGTGAGGAACTCTTGACTGTGGTCAAGGTTCCAAGGGGAAATGAGTTCTCATACCTATGGCACTCACATAGAGTTAACAAACTCTCTAAGTCTAAGTTGAAAACTAACTACAAGTAGACTTTTAACAAAGTCAAAGGGGAAAATGGGTACACATCATAATGGTGGCCACATAGAGTTTAAAAAAACTTCAAACCTAACTCTAAGTTATAAAGCAAAATGGATTTAATAAGGTCAATGGAGATGATCCTAAAAAGGTCAAGGAGGTGAAAAGGGAAAGGTCTAAGCTATCTTAAAAATGACTTGAAATTCTGGTACCAGATATGTGATGTTACGTGTGATGTCACAACAACACACTCTGCAATGGACAATGTAAAACAGCAATAAATCACACAAAGAATTGTTCACCCAGTTCGGTCTAACTACCTACGTCTGGGGTCTACCAAGCCAGGGATGAATTTCACTATTAGTAGTATTAATTTACAGACTCAACAACCCAGTTGACATCTCCTAAACTTAATCACTACTTAATGAACCTTCTACCTAAGAGACCACTTAGGTATGAGAACACTACTCAATCCCTAAATCACTTCAGTGATATAATTCAAAGATCACACACTTTGAATAACACAACTTGATTCTGCTTCACAGCTTTGATCAAGAACAACTCAAAACAACAACACCAATTCACACTAGAATGGTTTACAAAACATACACGAAGACACAAACGACTCTCAGTCTTTAGCTCTCTTTCTTCGTTACTTTCTTCAAAGGATTGATGCGCTTTAAATAGCTCTTTGATCTAGTCTTGGACCTGCTACAATATCTGACCTGATTTGTTATTTAAAACTGAATCTTCAAAACAGATTTTATCCCCAAAATCTTTTTAAATCTCAGTCTTTAAACATCCCTACAAATCTGCATCAAATCTCTATGCAACGGAGAATATCTATCCCAAGATATCTGCATCCAATGAGGCTAACAGCACTCCCAATATCCAGCTAAAACGTAAACCCTAACAACATCACTAAACCTGATGTTATTAATCTTCGCAGACCTGGTGTCACAACATCGCATGTGACATCAGACTTCACAACTCCAACAAGTTAAACACTTAACATCAACCAATGTTAACACTCAATGTTAAGACATCACCCATGTGACATCAACATTGAACAACTTTGTTTTACCAAAATTCTAGCCAATCCAAGAACCAACAATCTCCCCCTTTGGCTAATTTTGGCTAAAACACTCTCTGCACCATCAGAGACTTCAGCAGCGGAAAATAAAAATTTTAAAAACAAACAGCTCTTCATGCACTCATTAGCTCTCAAAACAACAATGGTCAAGCTCCCCCTAAAAAACTGAACCAGCATAAACAGTTGTTCATCATGCACACTCCCCCTCAACATCTGAACTACACCAGAACTGAGATAGGGCACACTCTACACACAAAGGCTAGGCTAACTCTCCCCCTTTTTAGCCACAATTGGACAATCACCAAACACAATGTCCTGACATAAAGATATGGTCAAACATCATGCTTCCCAAAAACACAAGTTCCAACACGTTGACTGTTCAGTCGATACAAACTATGCTCCTTGTTTTCATTATAACCACATGCCTTTCTTCCTTCTAGCAGCACCACTCAGTCACCAAGAATGAGCCAGTCAAACATCAAAGATGCAGCAAAGAACTTCAAGCAGAAGGACAAGACTTCAGATCCACCTCAGAAGAGGAGCAAAACAAAGACTGCAGCTGAAACTACTTCAGGAACCACAAAGACAAGCAGAACCTCAGAGACAACCATGAAACCCAGTAAGAAACATCATGTGCATCAACAAGCTTCTGATGATGATTGGGATGAAGACTGGAAAGCTTTTCTAGATGCAGGGGGTTGGGAAAATCTGTAACTGTTGATGTACTTCAAACCTATAACCCTTCAGCAGTTGAATAAAAACAATATTTAATAAAGAATACAACTGCTTAATCCACTTTCTAGCACATTTACTCTTCATAAATGCAAATTCCCAATTTACTTCTCAAACTTTCAAATTGGTTTGCATCTAATGCTTTAGTGAATATATCAGCTAACTGTTTATCTGTAGCTACATGCTCCAATGCAACAACTTTATCCTCTACCAAATCTCTTATAAAATGATGCCTTATATAAATATGCTTAGTTCTGCTATGTTGAATAGGATTCTTAGAGATATTGATAGCACTCAAATTATCACAGTACAATGTCATGACATCTTGCTTGACATTGTATTCACTCAGCATTTACTTCATCCACACCAGTTGAGAGCAACTACTCCCTGCTACTATGTACTCGACCTCAGTAGTAGAAAGAGACACACAGTTCTGCTTCTTACTAAACCAAGAGATCAGATTATTCCCTATGAAGAAACAACCTCCTGAAGTGCTTTTCCTATCATCAGCACTCCCAGCCCAGTCAGCATCACAATATCCCCTTAACTCAGTCCCAGATCCATGACTATACAGCATCCCATAGTCACTAGTGCCATTAACATATTTCAGGATCCTCTTCACTTGATTCAAGTGACTAACCTTAGGCTCAGATTGATATCTGGCACAAACTCCAAGAGCAAAAGAAATGTCAGGTCTGCTAGCTGTGAGATACAATAGACTCCCAATCATGCTTCTATATAAACTTTGATCCACACTAACTCCATGTTCATCCTTGGATAATTTCAAATGAGTAGGAGCAAGAGTCCTCTTATGATTAGCATTTTCTAGCCCAAATTTCTTCACTATGTTCTTTGCATATTTTCTCTGAGAAATGAAGATGGAGTCCTCAATTTGTCTAACTTGTAGACCAAGGAAATATCTGAGTTCTCCAACCAAACTCGTTTCAAATTCAGATTGTATCTGTTGCACAAAATGTTTCACCATATCATCTGACATCCCACCAAATACAATGTCATCAACATAGATTTGGGCTACCATCAGGTTTCCTCCTTCTTCCTTGACAAACGAGGTCTTGTCAATTCCTCCTTTTCTGTACCCATTCAATGCTAAGAATTCTGTAAGCCTTTCATACCAAGCCCTAAGAGCTTGCTTCAAACCATACAGGGCTTTCCTAAGTTTGTAAACATGATTAGGAAAAGTTGGATCAATGAACCCTTTTGGTTGATCTACATACACTTCTTCATTCAAGTAACCATTCAAAAAGGCACTCTTCACATCCATTTGGAATAGCTTGAATCTGAGATTACAGGCCACACCCAAGAGTAATCTGATGGACTCCAATCTAGCCACAGGAGCAAATGTTTTATCAAAGTCAACTCCTTCAACTTGGGTGTATCCCTGTGCAACAAGTCTTGCCTTGTTTCTGGTAACCACTCCTAGTTCATCAGACTTGTTTTTGTAGATCCACTTGGTCCCAATCACATTCACCCCTTCAGGACTAGGTACAAGCTCCCATACTTCATTCCTCTTGAATTGCTCCAGCTCTTCATGCATTGCATTTATCCAAAACTCATCAGTCAATGCTTCCTTGACATTCTTTGGCTCAATTTTGGAGACAAAACATGAACTTGCTATAACATCTCTTGACCTAGTCCTCACTCCAGAATTTGGATCACCTATAATGAGCTCCTTTGGGTGGTCCTTCTGTATTCTGATAGAGGGATCTTTATGAGGTTGCTCAGTTTCAGGCTCAGCAGCAACACTAGGAGTTGGACTTCTGTCTTCAGTTTCTGGAGCAACTTCACCCACTGATGTTCCAACATCATCTAAGACATCATCATCTTCCTGCTTGTCATTGTCATCAATCACCACATTGATGGACTCCATCATCACCTTGGTTCTAGAGTTGAAAACCCTATATGCTCTACTGTTGGTAGAGTATCCCAAAAAGATTCCTTCATCACTTTTGGAATCCAATTTTCTTCTCTGTTCTCTATCAGCCAGAATATAACATCTACTTCCAAAAACATGAAAGTATTTAACATTAGGTTTTCTTCCCTTCCATAGTTCATACAGAGTGGATGAAGTGCCTCTTCTCAGGGTAACCCTGTTGTGAATGTAGCAGGCAGTATTCATGGCTTCAGCCCAGAAATGATAGGGAAGTTTCTTGGCATGGATCATAGCTCTAGCAGACTCTTGGATAGTTCTGTTCTTCCTCTCAATTACTCCATTTTGCTGAGGAGTAATAGGTGATGAAAACTCATGACTTATACCTTCAGCAGAGCAAAATTCTTCAAACTTGCTATTTTCGAACTCTCTTCCATGGTCACTCCTTATCCTGATAACTTTACTTTCCTTTTCCCTTTGGAGTCTTTGACAAAGATCTTTAAAGACATCAAACACCTCAGATTTGTCTTTGATGAAGCTCACCCAGGTGTACCTTGAATAGTCATCCACAACTACGTACGCATATTTCTTTCCACCCAGACTTTCAACCTGCATAGGTCCCATCAAGTCCATATAAAGTAGATCCAAGACCTTGGAGGTGGTGTCATGTTGAAGCTTCGGATGAGACATCTTTGTCTGCTTCCCTTTTTGACAGTCTCCATACACTTTTCCTTCCTCAATATTAAGTTTGGGAATTCCTCTGAGTGCTTCTGAGGAGATGATTCTCTTCATTCCCTTTAGGTGGAGATGTCCCAACTTCTGATTCCAGATTTTGACATCATCTTCTTTAGCAAAAACACAAGTGGAAGAATTTGAGTCTTGTGGCACCCAAAGATAACAATTGTCCTTAGACCTGGCTCCCTTCATAATGACTTCTCCTTTATCATCTTTGACAATGCATTCAGACTTTGTAAAGTCTACTTTGAATCCTTGATCACAAAGTTGACTAATGCTAATTAAATTTGCTGTCAGTCCTTTAACAAGAAGAACATCCTCCAGTCTGGGAGCACCAGCACAGTTCAGTTTACCACTCCCCTTTATCTCTCCTTTGACCCCATCACCAAAGGTAACATAGCCTGAAGAATGAAGCTTCACATCTACCAATAGATTCTTTACTCCAGTAATGTGCCTTGAACACCCACTGTCAAAGTACCAATCTTCTTTGGTAGAAAACCTTAAAGAAGTGTAAGCTATCAAGTTGGTAACCTTAACTTTAGGGACCCATTGCTTCTGAGGCTTGGTAACTTGCCTTCCTTTATAACAGTTCTGTTTGGGAACACCCTGATGAGCCTTCTGAGGATATCCATGTAGCTTATAACAATAGGCTTTAATGTGTCCAAAACAACCACAATGGTGACATCTCCAGTGTCTGTATTTCTTCTTAGATGGAGTTCTGTCAGGATGTTTTAACATCTGTTTTAACATCACTGGTTTGGAGGTGATAGCACTTGCATCACTGGTGAATCCTAAACCACATTTGTCTGCAGCCATCTTCCCAATACTAAGAATGTTTTCTAATGCATCAGTACCATTGTTCAACATTCTGATAGTTTTGGTCATAGAGTTCAGTTTATAGTTAAGCATACTGACTTCAGCTTCAAGTTTAGTCTTTTTAGCTTTTACTGTACTATGGTTTTCTTCAGCTCTTCTCCTTCAAGACACACTTGTTCACTTCTTATGAAAAGATCTTTATAAGTGACAGCAAGTTCATCATAAGTAACCTCATCATCACAAGAATCATCATCTGGCTCATAAACTCCAACCATAGCTCTGACAAGTTTAGCTGAATTTTCTTCAGATTCACTCTCACTGTCAGACCAAGAAGCTGATAACCCTTTCTGCTTCTTTAGAAAAGTAGGACATTCCTTTTTGACATGTCCATACCCTTCACACTCATAGCATTGTATCCCTTTGTCATTACTGGACTTTTCTTCATCTTTAGACTTCTTCCCTTCTTCTCCTGATCTGTTGATGTCAGAATTAATGTTCTTGACATTGGGATTATAACTCCTATTTATCCTCCTCATAACTTTGTTGAACTGCTTTCCCAGCAAGGCAATAGCCTGAGACAGCTCCTCCTGAGAATCATCCTCTTTCCCTTTCTTGGCTTCTTCAGAACTGGAGACCAAAGCTATACTCTTGGACTTCTTTTCAGGTTCCTCTTCATCCAACCCTAACTCAAACGTTTGAAGAGATCCAATTAGCTCATCAACTCTCATTTTGCTGATGTCTTGAGCTTCTTCAATTGCAGTCACTTTCATCTTATACCTCTTGGGGAGGGACCTAAGGATTTTCCTTACCAACTTTTCTTCAGTCATCTTTTCTCCAAGAGCACTAGAGGCATTAGACAGCTCAAGAATACTCATGTGAAAGTCATGAATAGTTTCATCTTCTTTCATTTTTAGACTTTCAAACTTTGATGTCAGAAGTTGAAGTCTAGACATCTTAACTTTAGATGTTCCTTCATGTGTTGTCTTCAATATATCCCATGCTTCCTTAGCAACTTCACAAGTATTGATCAACCTGAAGATGTTCTTATCAACTCCATTGAAAATAGCATTTAGAGCTTTGTAATTACCAAGGGCAAGCTCATCTTCTTCCTTGGTCTATTCTTCTTCAGGTTTCAGTTTTGAGCTACCTTCTTTTTCTTTCCCAGCATCATCCTTCTCAACAACAACAGGTGCTTTCCATTCTTTTATGATAGCCTTCCAAGCCCTGTTGTCCAAGGATTTCAAAAAGGTAATCATCCTTGGCTTCCAATAATCATAATTTGAGCCATCCAAAATAGGGGGTCTATTCACAAATCCACCAACTTCCTTGTCCATCTTACCAGAAAGTATCAGCCCTAGATCTCACCCAGATGCAGAACAGGATGCCTGCTCTGATACCAATTGAAATTCTGGTACCAGATATGTGATGTTACGTGTGATGTCACAATAACACACTCTGCAATGGACAATGTAAAACAGCAATAAATCACACAAAGAATTGTTCACCCAGTTTGGTCTAACTACCTACGTCTGGGGGCTACCAAGCCAGGGATGAATTTCACTATCAGTAGTATTAATTTACAGACTCAACAACCCAGTTGACATCTCCTAAACTTAATCACTACTTAATGAACCTTCTACCTAAGAGACCACTTAGGTATGAGAACACTACTCAATCCCTAAATCACTTCAGTGATATAATTCAAAGATCACACACTTTGAATAACACAATTTGATTCTGCTTCATAGCTTTGATCAAGAACAACTCAAAACAACAACACCAATTCACACTACAATGGTTTACAAAACATACACGAAGACACAAATGACTCTCAGTCTTTAGCTCTTTTTCTTCATTACTTTCTTCAAAGGATTGATGCGCTTTAAATAGCACTTTGATCTGGTCTTGGACCTGCTACAATATCTGACCTGATTTGTTATTTAAAACTGAATCTTCAAAACAGATTTTATCCCCAAAATCTTTTTAAATCTCAGTCTTTAAACCTCCCTACAAATCTGCATCAAATCTCTATGCAACAGAGAATATCTATCCCAAGATATCCGCATCCAATGAGGCTAACAGCACTCCCAATATCCAGCTAAAACGCAAACCCTAACAACATCATTAAACCTGATGTTATTAATCTTCTGCATACCTGATGTCACAACATCGCATGTGACATCAGACTTCACAACTCCAACAAGTTAAACACTTAACATCAACCAATGTTAAGACTCAATGTTAAGACATCACCCATGTGACATCAACATTGAACAACTTTGTTTTACCAAAATTCTAGCCAATCCAAGAACCAACATGACTTATAAGTCAACCTGATAACTTTCCTTTGGAATTGGAATCTAAATATTATCAAAGAAGGATGAAGGCTAACAAGCTGACATCACTTAAGAAGATAAATTGACAAAGCCAAAGTAAGCATGAATAAGATGAGTGAATATGGGTGAGATGAACAAGGATAATATTCAAATATGATATCAATGACAAGGGTAACAAAAGATAACATTCAAATATGATGTTAATCAAAGAATCACAAAAAGTAACACCACTTAATCATGAATATAAAACAAAAATGGATAAGTCATAATAATACTTAAACATAGAGAAAGTTCAAACAAACATGGATAAGTCATAACAATATTTAAACATGGTACATTCAAGTAGTTTCATAGCAAAAACATGTGAATATGATACATGGACATATAACTAACATCATATGAGTATGGACATGGATCCATCATTAATCAACAAGATATCAAACATTGAGCATTTGAAACAATCATGGATTCATCAAAAATTAGGTCCAAAACAAAATCAACAAAAATGTACAAGTTAATCAAAATATTTAGAAAATATCAAAGCACATTTTAAAAATAGATAAATAGAAACCTAAAGCTAAATAAATGAAAGAGTACGAATATTTTTAGTCTTTTTTTTAGCATGAGAATGAAATAAATGGCAAGAAAAAATAAAATGTTCTTTTTGATTTTTTTTTGTTAAAAATGAAGATGAAAGTTAAAACAAATGAAAATGAAATAAATAAAATTTAATACCATATATGATCAACCAATACCCATTTTCATGGGGTTTTCACTCAACTTATCAAGCAAACACAATAGCAACTTGAATGGATGAAAATAAAGCCTTAATAAGGGTTTGGAATCAAGAAAGTTTACCTATTGGAGTGTGTCCAATGCACCTTCTAGAGTACTTCCGGGTGAGATATGATAATGTCTACAGCTTCATTGAGCCCCTAGGAGTGTGTTGGAATGTTTGGTTTCAATGCCTTGGATGAGTTATATTTGATGTAAAGGAAGTGGGAAAATCGGGAAATTCGAAGTTTCGACTTTTATGCGACAATGGATTTTAGTGAGAATATGATATTTGAAAGAATTTCATGACCATTTCCCTTGAATCTTTCTTGAATTGATCTTGAATGAATCCATGAATCTCCTTTAATGAAGAAAACAAATGGCCTATATATAGGATTCTTGATCCTCTCCATTCTTGAGTACCAAGACTGCCCAGAGTATCAACTTCTAATTACAAGTTTGCCACCAGTAATTACAAAACTGCCATTAGTAGTGTAAATGATGTTGATCCTCATGTTGATCCTCACGCTGATCCTGACGCTGATCATCAACTGCTCTTTGATAATTACCACTTTGCCATTACTTGGTGCCCAAGTATGGTATATTCCTTCCTTGATCCCCAAGCAAGTACAAATATTACCATTTTGCGATTGAGTGATGCTGATCCTCACGCTGATCCTCAACTGATCTTTGATAATTACAACTTTGCCATTGCTTGGTGCCCAAGTAAGGTATATTCCTTCCTTGATCCCCAAGCAAAAATAAATATTACCATTTTGCCATTGAGTGATGATGATCCTCACGCTGATCCTCAACTCCTTTTTGATAATTACAAAAATGCCATTATCTTCCCTCTTGATCCTCACACATTATTACAACTTTGCCATTGCATTATTTTCTTATCCTTTTTGTGTTTCTTTCAAACATATGATTTTCTTTCTTCGATTTCCTCGACTCAACTTGACCAAACTCGATTATTTCCCACACTTTCTCGATTATTGACTCGAAAAGTCCGTAGTCGACCAACAAAAATGTCAAAAGTCAAACTTTGACTTTGAGCATATATTGACTTTTTAACAATTGAATTAAAATTCTCTGACTATTAATAGATCAAACTTCTCGAGCCATCTTAAACAAATGAATGGGTCACCAAGATGCATTTGAAACCTTTGAATCATGTTTTAAGCCATGAGATCCTGGTGAACTTGAATTGATGCGTACTCAAACTTGATTATTGATGGAGGGAAACTCTTGATCCCCATGAATGAGTGGAGGTTCTTGAGAAGTGGAGAATCATACAACTCCTTGATTTGATCATTTGCTTGAACTTCTTGATGCATAACCCTATTTTACAAATGAACAAACAAAAAATGTCTTTATAATTTGTTAGACATGCATGAATGATTGACCTATAATGATAAGTAAATGTTCCATGAATCTAGGGGTAAAATTTGGGGTATGACAGTTGCCCTTATTTAAATATCTTCACCAGATGACATGAGTGATGATAATCCTCATGAAATCATGGTGAAAGGTATTTAAATATAGATAACGGAAAATTTTTCCCTTAGATGCAATGACATGTTATGCTAAGAAACAATGCAAATGCTGACATGCCATGAACTCTAGCATGATGATATGATGATGATAAATGCAAAATGTAGACAAAAAAACAAAAGCAAACTGGAAAAAAGTCAACACAATGAGTAACGACTCACTGGGGATGACAACAACACTAGGGAAGCTGTAACAAACTGGGGAAATCTAAAGTGATTGAGCAACATGTCTGAGCATGACCATGTGACACTTTAGAAGAAAGAGATCCCCACTGGAGATAGAACCAAGAGATGGTCTTCACTGGGGAATATCCAGAGTTGTTGCTCAATAGGCTCAAGCAATGACTGACTGACACTCTAAGACACAAGGTAAAACAACCTCATTAGAAGTGGACCCAAAAGATGGGCTCCAATGGAGGTATCTAGAATGATTGATCATCAAGTTCAAGTATGACTGGATGACACTTTTAAAAGAAAAAGATCCTCAATGAAGGTAGAACCGAAAAGACGGTCTCCATTGGGGAAATAAAACAAGACATCTAAAGTGATTGAACAACAGGTACAAGCACAACCGGTTGGCACTTTAGAAGAAAAGATCCTCACTGGAGGTTAAACCAAAATGATGGGCTCCAATAAAGGTATCTAGAATGATTGATCATCAGGTTCAAGTATGACATGTTGACATTCTAGAAAAAAATATCCTCGATGATGATTGAACTGTTAAACGGTCTCCACTGAGGAAAGAAAACAAATAAGACATCCAAAGTGATGGAACAACAGGTTCAAGTATAACCAGTTGGTACTTTAGAAGAAAAAATCCTCATTGTAGGTTGAACCAAAATGATGGGCTCCAATAGAGGTATCTAGAATGATTGATCATCAGGTTCAAGTATGACATGATGACATTTTAGAACAAAAAGATCCTCAATGAAGATTGAACTGGTAAACGGTCTCCACTGGGGAAAGAAAACAAACAAGACATCCAAAGTGATGGAACAACAAGTTCAAGTATGACCGGTTGTCACTTTAGAATAAAAGATCCTCAGTGGAGGTTGAACCAAAATGATGGGCTCCAATAGAGGTATCTAGAATGATTGATCATCAGGGTCAAGTATGACATGTTGCTAGAAAAAAAAGATCCTCAATGAAAATTAAACTGGTAAACGGTCTCCACTTGGGAAAGAAAACAAACAAGACATCCAAAGTGATGGAACAACAGGTTCAAGTATGACCGGTTGGCAATTTAGAAGAAAATATCCTCACTGGAGGTTGAACCAAAATGATGGGCTCCAATAGAGGTATCTAGAATGATTGATCATCAGGTTCAAGTATGACATGATGACACTCTAGAACAAAAAGATCCACAATGAAGATTGAACCGGTAAACGGTCTCCAACTGGGGAAAGAAAACAAACAAGACATCCAAAGTGATGGAACAATAGGTTCAAGTATGACCGGTTGTCACTTTAGAAGAAAAGATCCTCACTGGAGGTTGAACCAAAATGATAGGCTCCAATAGAGGTATCTAGAATGATTGATCATCAGGTTCAAGTATGACATGATGACATTCTAGAACAAAAAGATCCTTAATGAAGATTGAACGGGTAAACGGTCTCCACTGGGGAAAGAAAACAAACAAGACATCCAAAGTGATGGAACAACAGGTTCAAGTATGACCGGTTGGAACTTTAGAACAAAAGAAAACAACCTCATTGGAAGTAGAACAAAAATAAAGGGTTCTCATAAAGGCATCTAGAAAATTGATCATCAAGTTCAAATGTGACCGGATGACATCCTAGAAAGAAAAGGATCCTCATTGAAGGTTGAACCAAAAGATGGTCTCCAATGGGGAAAGAAATAAAACAAGACATCTAAAGTGATGGAACAACAGGTTCAAGCATGACCGGTTGGCACTCTAGAACAAAAACAACCTCACTGGAAGTAGAACCAAAAGATGGGCTCCAATAAAGGTATCTAGAATGATTGATCATCAAGTTCAAATGTGACCGGATGACATTCTAGAAAGAAAAAGGATCCTCAATGAAGATAGAACCGAACATACGGTTTCCACTGGGGAAAAACAACACTTCTAAAGTGATGGAATAATAGGTTCAAGCATGACCGATTTTCACCTTAGAAGAAAAGAAAAACAACCTCATTGGAAGTAGAACCAAAAGGTGGGCTCCAATGGAGGTGTCTAGAGTGATTGATCGTCAAGTTCAACTGTGACCGTATGACATTCTAGAAAGAAAAGAAATCCTCAATGAAGGTTGAACCAGAAATACGGTCTCCACTGGGGAAATATCCAGAGCAGTGGATCAACAAGTTCAAGTATGACTGGCTGATACTCTAGGGCAAAAATAGGACACAAACCTTAAAGCCTTAGGATTGGACCAAAGAAAACGTCCTCATTGAAAGCAGGACCAAAATATGGTCTCCAATGGGAAATAGGTAAACATCTCCACTTCATTTAGGAGTAAAAGAGTTATAAGACATCACCAGGGAAAATGGTATCCAGGAATTCACTGGGAAACACACATCCACTTCATTTGGAGATGTACAAAGCCTAGGCAAGATTACTGGGGATCTCACAAAAGAGATACAGGTTGGTTTCTTATGAGCAAATTTTCTGAAATAAAGAGAAAAAAATCAGAGTCTTCATTAACATCTCAAAGAGATGCCATTTGATATAAGCAAACTGGATAGATGACCTAATGAGGAATCATCACTTGCAATAAAATCCTTGTTAAAGGGGTAACTCAAATAAAGAGAAACCATTTGTAAGGTCTTCAACAAAATTCCCCTGAGAGACTTCTAGGGGGATACCAAAATGTAATTGCAGAAAGTTTAATAACACCAGAGATAGATAAGCTTCTCAGAAGAGATTGCCGCTTATCGCCATAGAAAATAAGCTTCTCTAAGAGATTGCCACTTGTTGCAAGTAAATTTAAAGGAAAACGCCAAGGACGGATAAGCTTCTCAGAAGAGAGACTTCCGTTTATCGTTGTTAAGGTAGTAATAGCAAAACAAAGCTTCCCAATGAGATTGCCACTTGTTGTTTAGGTGTAAATTCCAAGGAGATGTTACAACAACCCTGCTGGAGAATGGATTTCGTCTTCAATGAGGATCTGTATTAGATTCTTCCTGTGATACACAGTGCAAAATAAATGCATGCTCAAAATAGGTTCAAAAGCACCACTACCAGGGACCAAAGTTCAATCTAGGAACAAGCTAGAAACAAACGGCCAAACAAGACTCCAACCATTGAGGAAACAAGACTCCAACCATTGAGGAATGAACTCAAATGGGGATTTATCTTATCCAAAGATGGAAAAGATAACTGAAGCAACCATCATCCACGAGAACCAAACTCTGTGGGGAATTTAGCAAGGATGGGCACTTTATGCCTAAGGGCTGACAACTCTATTGGAGAGAAAAGACAAACCCAGTCACTTGGGGAGATAAACACCAAAGTGAACAAACAGGTAAACATTAGGAAGGTATCAAAAATGCTCAGATGCCATGCATATGTATGAATGCATGCATGCCATGTTTATGCTCATGCTGACAAAACAGACAAAGGGAAGCAAAACTAGAGATGAAATAAACATCTCGACAAGGATACCCAGCCCACCTCATCAGATTGGACCATTACTAGGGATGAACAGGCAAAACCAACAATTCTACTCCAAGGTTTCAACCTTCTCTGAGGGAAAAGAGTAATCCACTCAGGGTATAGCATCATGACTTCACTTGGATTGCCATCATGAGCCTAATTTCATTGTTGGAGGAGGAGATCCATGGAGAACTGCCAAGATCAACTGAAGTAACAACTTACTCGGGAGCTAGAAAAGGATATCACAAGAATTAAGTAATTCTGCACTTCAATTGCATAATGATCATCACAACGAGCAACGAATCTTGCAACAAACAAACTTCAAATCTCCTCTGGCCCAGATTACATGGTCTATGAGAAGAAGTCGTCAAGAGGATTTTACAGAAGAATTGGCATACAAGATGCTTCAATATCTTCAAACTCTTGGAAAGATTCACGAATCTCGACATAACTGCCCCATATTGACTGCATTTCGAGAGATTTACCGAATCTCGACCTGAATGCTTCTGATTAACTGCATTTGCACAACAAAGTCCTCAGACTGTGGTAGTAACAACCGGGGAACAAACTTGCCCTTGTTGGTGGGTCTTTGGAGTCCTTGCCTCGAAACAACTTGCCATAATATTCTTAAATTTGGAGAGTTATGCCCCTGATTCACCGACTCCTGGAATGGTTGATTAACAAATCTCCAAATCGGTTTCCCCTGGCTGAGCTTCTTTACCAAGTCAAATTCCCTAGTTGGTTGCATTTGTTGAGATTCCCTTGATATTGGATTATCTTGCAAATAGTATTGTTCAATAAAAATTGGCAATTTCAATGCAACATTCATGTAAGCTTTTGAAATCAAAGTTTATTGGTAAAACACACAGTGAAGTGATTAAATAATAAAAAACCAGGTGGATCTGGTCATTTACAGAGTGACAGATGAAGTGATCAACACACACAATTAGCAAAGATCATTAGGAGTCAGGTTTTCCATCCTTGATGTAGTATGCTTTCAAAATAACCTTACCTCAATTAGGTCTTTTAAAGGTTGTAACGTGGCTTGGTTCACGACTCATGAAACAAAGGATAAAGGCTCAAAATTTGTTTGTACCCACCCAATCTTCATGATGAACTTCAATCATACGTTCATTTAATTGACACACGCATTCTAACCCCAAAAGACTTTGATATTGTAATAGTAATGATGAGGATTCAAGATTTCCTTGCAATGACAGTCATGCTACTTCGTCTTTGTTTTGTTGAGGATTTCATGACCTCTTCTTGTCTTTGCTGAGGTTTTGAGACCTCTTCTTGTCTTTCCTGAGGTTTTGAGACCTCTTCTTGTCTTTGCTGAGGTTTTGAGACCTTTTCTTGTCTTTGCTGAGGTTTTGAGATCTCTTATTGTCTTTCATTGTAATCCCTAAGTTTTGCCTGGACCGCTTCTTTGAAGCTTTTGGTCCACCGGGATGTCCTAATTTTTGCCTAACAGGTTGTGACTACCACATTATTGGTGAATGTGGATTCAATAAATTTCCTGGCTTTCTTTAATTTCTTAGTCCCTTTTGGGAATTTGAAGGATAACACATGGTTGATCCTCTACAGAGAGTGTACAAATGAATGGACCTTTTGGAGATTGAACGCATAGTCAAATTAACTGAACCCACTACCCTGCCCCAGGTTCAAATTTAAGGGTTTTTGTTATTTGGACAAGAAAACTCCTACTTCAAGGCTCAAAGGGGTTAGCGAGGGTTTATCTCCCTTATATCTCCAGTGTTTAGGGGATTTGAACAATGCCTTACATCATTGGCAAAGTTTAATCGAAAGCATACCAACAACAGTTATGAATATAACGTTTCGTCATCCTCCCTAATCTTTGCTAAAATAACAGTTTGATAAAGATAAGTGGATGGAAAGAAAAATCTTTTTTTTATGACAATAAAAGAAAACGAGTGAATACGAATGGACTTATTCAAAAGATGCATAAACGTTTCATTAATCTTTCCAATTCAAAAGTACAACAGCTTACAAGCAAACATGAAATCAAAAAAAAAGGAAAACACAACTGAAAATAGTGAAATAAACAAAAGACAGCCAGCTTTGAAGGATTGACTTCAGCAGCCTTCAATTTCCATATTCAAGCAGGGGAACACCTCCATCACTGACCACTTGCTCCTTGTGGTATAGAACCTTGAGAGGCTTCTCATGTCCTTTGTCTTTTGTCTTGGGAGTCGAGGCATCAGTATTTGGCTTACCTTCTTGAGGTTTCAGTAGCTCCAACAAGCTTAGCAATCTCACTTCGAAATCCTTACACTCTTCAACTGGATGGCCCATTGTCCCAGTACGATATTTGCATTCCACTTATGGGTAATATTCTTCGAGAATCAAATCCTTGTCATAGACCAGCTTTTTCACAAAAGCTTCTAACGCCAGGCAAGTATCCAGGTCGTGCCCTTCAGCCCCTTTGTGAAACTCACAAGTCAAGTTTGCATTGTGCCAAGGTCCTAGCACAGGGTTGAGAGGTTCTGGAGTCACCAACGTATTCTGAATCAACAGTGGGTAGAGTTTGCTCAGCGGCACAGGAATTGGCTTGTAATGAGTCTTGTCCCTTTTGACAGAATACCTCTTCTTGTTTTGGCTTTGAGAACCTTGAGGGGAAACAACCATTGGAGGCTGAGACGCTCTTTTGGTAGCCACCTGATGGGGATAACATTCTGGCGCAATACTAAATGCTGGTTGACACGAAATTTCCCCAAGTGCGTGCCTCTGGTATGGAAGAACCACAGGAGGCGGTGAATGATTTTTGACTTGAATGCCTTGAGGCGTGAATGAGAACACCTCGGACTCTAGCAGAGTCTGAACCTTGCTCCTGAGCACCTTGCAGTCTTCAGTTGAATGTCCCTGTGCCCCAGCATGGTAGTCACATCGGGCGTTGGCATCAAAGCCTGGTGGATATGGAGGGATCACTCGATCTATCTCCTTTGGTACTATCAATCCACCTTTGATCAAATCTGGCGATATCTGACTGTACGACATTGGAAACAGAGTGAAATGCCTCTCTGGCTTCCTCGGCCTCTGTCAGGCGTGCTGACGCGGTTGACGGCGGTCTGGCCCTTGATACTGAGGAGGTCCTTGAGTTGGAGGAACCACAGAAGACGACGAATTGATAACTTCTCTGGGTGCAACAGGGTGTGCGTACCCCTCTTTCTTCATCAAGTTCTGCAAAGTCACCAAGACCCGATTCATTTGACCTTTGAGGACTCTGATCTCCTCCTTCAGGGTTTCTTGATTTCTCAAAATCTCGTTCATCGTTGTCATTTGTCCAAAATGCGTGCTAGGTACCCTTCTAGAGATATGGGAAGAAGAATATGAGACTCAAGGCTGAGAAACGAGATGCAATGCAAATGTAATGACATGCACATGCAATGCAAATGCAAGATAAAAGAGGTTTCAAAAACTCAAAGATAATTGCAAACATTAATAGCAGATTCAACAGAAAACTTCATTCATTAAAGATTACAATTTCCAACCAAGTCGACAGTGTTTACAAACAGTATCACCAAATACAAATAAAAATTGCAACAAAGGTTGAAGCAAACAAACATGTTGTCAACTTTAGGGAATCAAATACAGGAAAGCAAAGATGAATTCAGTAACAGACACCTAGTCCCTCTTCATCTTGATACATCCTCCACAACGTTAACTATCCCATGAGCGGGCAAAGGATTGTTCTTGATATTAGGCTGAGAATCATTAAAAGACAGAATCTTCCTCTCCACCAAATCCCTTACGATATGCTTCAAAGATAAACAACTTTCCAAATTATGACCTGGTGCACCTTCATGGAACGCACAATGAGTATTGGGATTGTAAGAAGGTGGAAGTGGATCAGGAGGTGGACCCAATGACTTTGTAGTTATTAATCCTTGTTGTATCAAAGAAGGATATAACTCTGTGTATGTCATAGGAATAGGGGGAATGGGAGGCCTACCACCTTGTCTTCTATTTGGAGCGTTCTGACGAGAAGCTTGAGTCCTTTGTTGATAAGTATGAGCTTTGGGCGCTCGTTGATAGATTGGTGGTTGAAGAACCGAGTGGTAAACAGAAGCTTGGTTGTTGAATGTGGGCACAACGGCGACCACATAAGGTTGCTGAACAGGATAAAGAGGATGCTGAACATAACACTGTTGTTGCTGATGATGTTTCCAAGACTGATTTTTCTTCTTTCTGCTTGTCATCACAGCATTAGTCCCTTCTTCCTTTTTGAAGGACTTCTTGGCATCGTTGCTCGAACTACCAGCTCCCTTGGTCATTTTCCCACTCTTCAGACCAAACTCTACTTTAACTCCCATAGCCACAATATCGGAAAAATTAGCAGACACACTACTGGTCATCCTTTCGTAGAATTCTGGTCTCACCGTGTCGACAAACCAGTCAGTTAACTCCTTTTCGGTTAAAGCTGGCTCTACTTGCGAGGCCGTTTCTCTCCAACGCTGAGCGTATTCCTTAAACGACTCGGAGTCCTTCTGAGACATGCTTAAGAGTTGCCTTCTGTCTAGAGTAAGATCCATATTATACTTGTAGTGCTTAATGAAGGCATCTGACAAATCTTGGAAACTGTGGATACGGGATTGATCCATACTTAGGTACCATTTGGCAGAATCACCCTTCAAGCTATCCTGAAAACAATGAATCATCAGAAGCACCCTTTCATGGCGCTTATCCCCCTTTTCAGACATGTCGGGAACGTCATAGACTTGATGCGCATCATGGAAGTAAGGATGCACTGGTGTTTGTACGAAAGTTAGTACAGAGATAGGAACCGCTTGAGGAACCTCTGAATTCAAAGGAACTATCTGTTGAGACAACTGTTGAGTAGTTTGCACTGTAAATGGTGGTGGTACAAAACCAAAAGGAGGACTATAAGAAGGTACACTGGCAACAGTTACAGGTGTAGGATCCACTGCTATGTTGACGGTTTCAAAAACCATGGTGGTCTGAGTGTCCATGTTTACACGTATGGTTTGTAGCATCTCCATAATTTGTCCTACATTTCTTCGTAGACCTTCCAACTCACCACTAACTCACTCAATCTCCATATTCTGCTATGTCATTCTTCAACAACTTCTATTAGCAACAAACATGAGTCTTACAAAGGGAAACTGGTTTTCTGAACCAAATACTAGAGATGTGATGTTTGCAACTAAATCTCTAAGTTTCTTGAAGACCTTTTCGAAAAAGAATGCTCATGGATGCATGAATGAATGGATGCATAAACACACATATGCAGGTAAACACATATATACATGCAACAAGCAAAGAGGACCTAAGTTTGGAGATCACGTGCGTGGAGCCATGGTCTATCCATCCCAAGAGGTATGTACTATGGGTTTATGATCTGCAGAACAGGGTTCTAAAAAGTTCCCAGAGTCATCTATAAATCTTTCAGATATTATCGGCCTACACGACTACTCGTGCAGGTTAATAATATTCTCAAGATAAACTCATCTTAGTGTAGTATCGCATGACAACCATCACAGGTCTACACTTGAATGATCACTGCACTACGTCCTAAAAAGGCCAAGTGGGGGTAAAGGGTAACTAAAGATCCTCAGTATCACAGACTCCCAGGTTGGAAAGAGTGACATCAATACGACTACTCGCATCAGACATCAATAATCCCAAAGGGGCCTCCACTGAGCGTGGTCATCATATGCCAAACATGTTAGGACTACTCCCAACTGGCGACTATTGATTACACCACAATCCTATCATATGTGTATGCTCAAGTCCAGGTTAGGACTTATCTCACCACTCAAGGTAACAACCCTGCACACAGAAAAACCCAAGCACAACAGGTATATATACAGATATGAATATGTACAGATATACAAATATAGAGGCAAGCAAGCATATAAATAACACAAATATAAACAAGGTGGGCTCAACCCTCTTAGCGGGAGATTATGCTAGTTCCCTAGTGAAGTCGCCATTTCTGTTGCGGTGAGAATCGAATATCAAGCTATTAATTAACTTGAATCACAAATCATGAAGTTCACCACCGAGCTTTGATTTATCCAAAGGAAAGGGCAAAGATCGTAAAAACCCTAAGTGCGCTTTGATTTATACCTAGGGAAGGTGTTAGCATCCTAAGTATCTGTAGTACTCTACAGGAACCTCTTGTTAGTATTTGTGTTATGTTATTGTTTTCTTGCTAAGGAAAATGTGCTAAAAGAAAGACCTAGGGGTTTATTTACTAAGTATGCTCGCCAAGACATCGCATCTCGTGCCTACGTATCCTGACTAGGATGGAATCAGAGCATTCGTAGTTCACCTCACTAAGGGTGAGGAACTCTTGACTGTGGTCAAGGTTCCAAGGGGAAATGAGTACTCATAACTATGGCACTCACATAGAGTTAATAAACTCTCTAAGTCTAAGTTGAAAACTAAGTAGAAGTTGACTTTTAACAAAGTCAAAGGGGAAAATGGGTACACATCATAATGGTACCCACATAGAGTTTAAAAAAACTCCAAAGCTAACTCTAAGTTATAAAGCAAAATGGCTCTAATAAGGCCAAGGGAGATGATCCTAAAAAGGTCAAGGAGGTGAAAAGGGAAAGGTTTAAGCTATCTTAAAAATGACTTATGAGTCAACCTGATAACTTTCCTTTGGAATTGGAATCAAAAGATTATCAAAGAAGGATGAAGGCCAACAAGCTGACATCACTTAAGAAGATAAATTGACAAAGCCAAAGTAAGCATGAATAAGATGAGTGAATATGGCTGAGATGAATAAGGATGATATTCAAATATGATATCAATGACAAGGGTAACAAAAGATAACATTCAAATATGATGTTAATCAAAGAATCACATAAAGTAATACCACTTAATCATGAATATAAAACAAAAATGGATAAGTCATAATAATACTTAAACATGGAGAAAGTTCAAACAAGCATGGATAAGTCATAACAATATTTAAACATGGTACATTCAAGTAGGTTCATAGCAAAAACATGTGAATATGATACATGGACATATAAGTAACATCATATGAGTATGGAAATGGATCCATCATTAATCAACAAGATATCAAACATTTAGCATTTGAAACAATCATGGATTCATAAAAAGTTAGGTCCAAAACAAAATCAACAAAAATGTACAAGTTAATCAAAATATTTAGAAAATATCAAAGCACATTTTAAAAATAGATAAATAGAAACCTAAAGCTAAATAAATGAAAGAGTACGAATATTTTTAGTATTTTTTTTAGCATGAGAATGAAATAAATGGCAAGAAAGAATAAAATGTTCTTTTTTATTTTTTTGTTAAAAATGAAGATGAAAGTTAAAACAAATGAAAATGAAATAAATAAAATTTAATACCATATATGATCAACCAATACCCATTTTCATGGGGTTTTCACTCAACATATCAAGCAAACACAATAGCAACTTGAATGGATGAAAATAAAGCCTTAATAAGGGTTTGAAATCAAGAAAGTTTACCAATTGGAGTGTGTCCAATGCACCTTCTAGAGTACTTTCGGGTCACATATGATGATTTCTACAGCTTCATTGAGCCCCCAGGAGTGTGTTGGAATGTTTGGTTTCAATGCCTTGGATGAGTTATATTTGATGTAAAGGAAGTGGAAAAATCGGAAAATTTGAAGTTTCGACTTTTATGCGACAATGGATTTTAGTGAGAATATGGTATTTGGAAGAATTTCATGACCATTTCCCTTGAATCTTTCTTGAATTGATCTTGAATGAATCCCCCCATGAATCCTTGAATCTCCTTTAATGAAGAAAACAAATAGGCTATATATAGGATTCTTGATCCTCTCCATTTTTTAGTACCTGGACTGCCCTGAGTATCAGCTTCTAATTACAAGTTTGCCACCAGTAATTACAAAACTGCCATTAGTAGTGTAAATGATGTTGATCCTCATGTTGATCCTCACGCTGATCCTCACGTTGATTCTCAACTGCTCTTTGATAATTACAACTTTGCCATTGCTTGGTGCCCAAGTATGGTATATTCCTTCCTTGATCCCCAAGCAAGTACAAATATTACCATTTTGCCATTGAGTGATGTTGATCCACACGCTGATCCTCAACTGCTCTTTGATAATTACAACTTTGTCATTGCTTGGTGCCAAAGTAAGGTATATTCCTTCCTTGATCCCCAAGCAAGTGAAAATATTACCATTTTGCCATTGAGTGATGATGATCCTCACGCTGATCCTCAACTCCTTTTTGATAATTACAAAAATGTCATTGTCTTCCCTCTTAATCGTCACACATTATTACAACTTTGACATTGCATTATTTTTTTATCCTTTTTGTGTTTCTTTCAAACATATGATTTTCTTTCTTCGATTTCCTCGACTCAACTTGACCAAACTCAATTATTTCCCACACTTTCTCGATTATTGACTCGAAAAGTCCGTAGTCGACAAAAAAATGTCAAAAGTCAAACTTTGACTTTGAGCATCTATTAACATTTTAACAATTGAATTAAAATTCTCCGACTATTAATAGATCAAACTTCTCGAGCCATCTTTAACACGTGAATGGGCCACAAAGATGCATTTGAAAACTTTGAATCATGTTTTAAGCCATGAGATCCTGGTGAACTTGAATTGATGCATACTCAAACTTGATTATTGATGGAGGGACACTCTTGATCCCCATGAATGATTGGAGGTTCTTGAGAAGTGGGGAATCATACAACTCCTTGATTTGATCATTTGCTTGAACTTCTTGATGCGTAACCCTATTTTACAAATGAACAAATAAAAAAAAGTCTTTATAATTGGTTAGCCACGCATGAATGATTGACCTATAATGATATGTAAATGATCCATGAATCTAGGGGTAAAATTTGGGGTATGACATTTGTCATCTCTAAAGAGAAAATATCTCACCTATTCATCACAAGTGTTGAGTAATGGGTTATAAGGGGAACTACTTTAACTGGGATATGGGAATCCAATAATGCCATAATTTCCTTTATAAGAGAGATGTCATGAAGGAAGAAGCTTTAACTCAGTGCAGAGCAATGCCACTTTTTCCTTTATGAATCTTTCATGCTAAGAGATGGACATTGGCTTGGATGTATGGAATCCAGAGGCTTGCCGCTTACAACTGTTAGATGAAAGATAAGATTTTAGTCAGGATAAATGAGGGGCTCCAGCTTGGATTTTGAATCAACAAGTGTGCCACTTACAATAATTATCTGGAAAAAGGTTTTGATTGTTTGTTTTAATATGTGATGTATAGAGGATATATCTTCCTGTAGAGAGGACTCATGGTCTCTTCTGAGGGGATGTTGAATTTTGTGTGCCTTGATCAAAGCCCAAGGTTGAAGCTAAAGGAAACTGACTCCACTGGGGGAGGTTTTATTTGTCTTGTACAAAGCCTAAGATTAAGGATGACTGGGGAAATTCTTATATAAAGCCTAAGAGGAGGTTGTCTCTTGTTGAGGATTTGTTGAAATCCAGGAGCAGGTCCAGATTGTATTGGGGGATCCAAAGGGATTTACTCTTGCTGGGAATCAGGGAAGAATTGAAATAACATATGCCATGAGGCTCTGATTTCATTGAGGATTTGGTGATGGTCAATTGACCCTGGGTAGGATGTTTTCAAGATGAAAGTTAAGCCTTTTTGGGGGTCAGGGGAGTTTTAAAATGAGTTTGAAACCCTTGGAGGATTTAACTCTTCTGGAGACTGGTATATTGGTAGAGTGATCAGGGTTCTTCCTATGCTTTTAGGAAACTTGAGGGTCTCTGTGTGTGGTCAAAAAGGAGACTATGATAAGTGAGACTTTCCAAGTTTACTTGAATGAAGCCCAATAGGAGGTTGAGATTGTCCAAGTCTCTCAAGAAGTGGTAGGCTCTGGTGTAGAGAGAGGTCTTTGTATGATGCCCAAGAGAAGGATGTTGGTTTAAGGGATGAAGATCAACCCTAGAATGGTATGATGTTCTGGAATTTGGACTCTCCTGGGGATAGAACTAGTAGAGATGACTAATTTCTATCCTATCCTTTTAGGAAGCCTTTCGGTCCTTGTACTAAGCCCAAGACGAGGCTGGGGAACTTCTAAGAAGCCTGTTGGTCCTTGTACTAAGCCCAAGAGGAGGCTGGGGATACTTCTAGGAATTCTGTGGGTCCAAACCTAAGAAAAGTTCAAGAAAGGTTTCACAGGGAATAATCCTTTCTTTGTTAAACAGTTCTAAGGTTTGAAGAAATTCAAAAGAGGTTTCACCGGGAATTAATCCTCTCTGGGGAAATGAATTTCTTGTATACACATATTTCTAAGTTTTGACAGTCTTGAGATGAGAAGAGAAAACTCAAGGAAAAAGAAACTCTAAAGGGAAACTAATTATTCCTAATGTTATCATGCTTGGATTGAGAGCCTAATGTCTATCCTACTCCGAGCTTAATCAGAAATTAAGTCAGACTAGGAGCCTTAAGGGAGCATGTGAATACAGAGTAATCAACAAGTAAACATCACACGACCCAATCACAAAGTAAAATCAAGAAAGAAACATATAAGTATTTAATTAGAAATTAATCCAAGTTAATTTCTATTCTAATCTATTTATTCTAAGTTAATTTCTAAACAAAATTCAAATTAAATCTAATTAATCAAAATAATTAACCAAGATTTAATTTCCAAAAAAAACAAACCCTAATTAAAAAACTAAAAACGAGAGACAGGGTGCAGCAGCAGTGCTGGGTGGTGTGGATAGAGTCTTCAGACGTCTGGGCTTCAGATTTAAAGGCCCAAAAGCCTCCTCACAGCCGCAGGGGGTGCAGCGAGCGATACGGAGGTCTAGAAAGAAAATTAAGGCGCATGGGCTTGAAGATGCTAGGGCCATGGTTCCTATGTTCAGCCAGGGGGGGCGAAAGCATTATTGGGTGAGTGAAAAGCAAGGCGAATGTATGGGCCTAAGAACCTGGTCCAGGTGTATCAATCTTAACATGTAAACCCTAACAACTCTTAAAGCAAAATCAAACTCTCACTCTCCTCTCTCCTCTGTTTGCCGTCACCCTCAACCTTCTTCTCATCTTCCACGAAACAAAAAAACACGTCGTCCAGAACCATACCGCGCCGGACTCCACACCGCCACCATCACAACAACATCCTCCTTCTCGTTTGCTCCATTCAACCGAAATGAAAATACTCTCTATTCACAACTCTCTTCTCAAATATCTCCATGTACTAGCCGGAAAAGTTCGACGTCACACCGTAAGCAACTCACCGCCGTCACGCCTCCTTCTCGACATTAATTTCCAACGAAGCTCTTTGCCGGAAACCTAGCAACCTCCACCGCGCCATGGCACGTTGGCGGCGACGGCAGAGCGTGAACTTCCGTCAACTCACCACTCAACACTCACAACGTCATCTAATCATCAGCTTCAACGATCCAAACACGACGCGGACCTCATAACAACTTCGACGAACTGCCCTCTCACTTTCTCACGATGCGATACGCGCAACAACCTCAATCTCTCTCTCACAGAGCAAATCAACACGAATACGAATTGAAGAACAACATCATCACAGAATCAAAGTTTAGATCGAGATTGACTTACCTACCAGAGCAGTTTCGGTGACTCTTCAATTGCAAATGAACTGGTGCGAACCGAATCTTCAGGTATCAGGTATGCGTAATTTCTTCGCTCTTCCTCTTCTTTGAATCTTCTGTTGATCCTCATATCTTCTTCTTTTTCTACTTGATTCTACTGTGTTGAATTCACGTTACATCGAAATTACAAAAGAGTTGTGGATCTGTTGTTGAATTGAAGTTGTTACAGAGTTGTGACAAATCTTCTTCTGCTTTGGATTCTGGTGAATTTGTTACAGGTTTTATGGAGTGGGTCGAAGATGCTGAAGAGATTCAGTTTGTAGGTTGTTTAGAAGATGGAGCTAGAGGAATGGAGGAAGTTGCAGAGAGAATGAAGGTTGATGAAGCATTCAAGAGAGACCCTAGATTGATGAAGATGGAGGTCTTATATAGAGGGGGAAAGAAGAATCGAGAAGAAGAAAGTTAGTTATGAGTCTATTAAAGAAATCCACGTGAGATCTGTTATGGAGTTTTTGAATTTGTAATTTTAGATGATGGTTTTGGGATTAAAAATTGGGTATTGGTTTTGGAAGTTGGCGAAATGGATTCAAAAACGAATTTGATAATGGAGTATGGATCCTCAAATGGATATCTTAGATTTTGAATATGAATAAGATATGTAAATGGATAATTTGAATGGTTTAATGGATACAATGGATGTGGTTTAAAAATGTAGCTTGATATGGAATTTAGATATTTTTTGTGAAATGATTATTAGAATAAATGGTTAAAAATGGATTTTATAAATGGATATACACAAATGGATTTGGAAATTGAAGGTGGATATGAATGGTTAAATGGATTGATACTCATGGATCATGAGTTAAAATGGCTTGTATTTCAAATTCCAAATAATCCACATGAACCCTCTTCACCCTCCGTTTGCTTAAAAACTATTGACCAATTGAACATCCCAACCCAAACTTCAAACCCAAATTAAACTGGCCTTCTTTGCGAATTCAATCTCAAATCCGTACTAATTTGCATTACAAGCAACAAGCAGTAAACAACTAAGAGAACCACACTGCCTTGACGAGAATATGAGTCCACAACTCGATCTTTTGCACCATGACCCAATTCTCCTTTATATTCACCCTGAAACCTGGGGAACCTCTGAATACAACAACCTTGAACCTCTGAATACAACAACCTTGAACCTCTGAATAGGAGATACCAATAACATGAAAAACCTTCGGTCCCATGTCTTAGAAGACCAATGCAATGATATGATTATGATTTATGACCTAATGAAGATGCCAATGAAAAAAGAAACATAAGCGAGAAAAAGTAGGGCAAATTTTGGGGTGTTACAGCTGCCCCTATTTAATCAACTTGGACCTGAAAGGATGATAGCAATGGCTTTCAGACATTCAAGGTAGAAGGTGATTGAATACCAAAAGGACCCTAAAATTTGCAAACTGTGGGGATAATGAAATAGAGTGTTTGCGAGGACGGCCGAAGGCGAACTCGGAACAAAAGACTAAGCCGAAGGTGGACTTTCAAACAACAAAATAATACGAGGACGACCGAAGGCGAACTCGGAACGAAAGACCAAGCCGAAGGTGGACTTTCAATCAACAAAATAATACTAGGACGGCCGAAGGCAAACTCGAAAAGAAAGACCAAGCCGAAGGTGGACTTCGCTGGGGATACATTGGTAGACCATCAACTCTGAGGTTGAGGAAAAAACTAGCATCAGCTCTGAGAAAGAAAAGGATAACCATCAACTCTGAGGTTGAGGAAAATCTGGACTAAACACTAACTTTTAATGTTTAAGAAAAAGGTAGACATCAACTCAGAGATTGAGCAAAAACCATATCTTCAACTCTGAGGTTAGAAGAAGGATATACGTCAACTCTGAGATTGGTAAAAAGGGTATACATCGATTGTGAAACCGGAGCTAAAAACATTGACTTCAACTCTAAGGTTGGAAGAAAAGAATCAGTCAACACTGAGGTTGGAAGAAAAGAATCAGTCAACACTGAGGTTGGAGAAAATATATACAACAACTATGAGATTGGTAAAAAGGGGCGTCAACTCTGGGGTTAGACAGACAGACGTCAACTCTGAGGTTGGAGACATGCCACAATATATGATAACTCTGAGGTTGGTGGAAAAAAAAGGTACGACAACTCTGAGGTTGGAGAAAAAATATGCGACAACTCTGAGGTTGGTAAAAAAAGGCTTCAACTCTGAGGTTGGACAGACAAAAGTCAACTCTGAGGTTGGAGACATGCCACAATATATAATAACTCTGAGGTTGGTGGAAAAAAAAGGTATGACAACTCTGAGGTTGGAGAAAAAATATGCGACAACTCTGAGGTTGGTAAAAAAAAGGCTTCAACTCTGAGGTTGGACAGACAGACGTCAACTCTGAGGTTGGGGAGGAAGGGCGTCAATTCTGAGATTGGGGACAAAAGGCGTCAACTCTGAGGTTGGAAAGGGAATATGCGACAACTCTGAGGTTGGGGAAAATATGTACGACAACTCTGAGGTTGCAAAGAAAGGGCGTCAACTCTGAGGTTGGGGAAAAGATAAGCATTTTCATAAACTCTGAGGTCAAGAAAAAGGTATACGACAACTTTGAAGTTGGGGAAGAAAGGATATTTCATCAACTCTGTGGTCAAGAAAAGGTAAGAAACAACTTTGAAGTTGGTAAAAGTGGCGTCATTCATCAACTTTGAGGTCGAGAAAAGGTATACGACAACTTTGAAGTTGGTAAAAATGGCGTCAACTCTGAGGTTTGAGCACTCTTCGGAGGATTGGAATCACTATTTTGATTAAGGGTTGATATGGCTTTCCTGCAAGGTACCAAATCTGGCTTATGCTTCGATGCATGTTTGAATTTTTCTATCTATGGCGTATTGCTCCATATCAAATGGAAATGCTACGCATTTTGAGGATGCAATACAATGATGATTACTATATGCAAGAATGAGAGGACACTCCACCGGGGAATGCGCAAGACGAAACAAGCAGACTTCGCTGAGGAAGGGATCACCAATATCCAATCTCCTGTAGGGAGATAACCAACTATACTACTAATAACCCCTGGTGCTGCAAAACCTGTCGGGGAATCGCAAGCTGAATTGCAAACTCTGTTGGGGAGATGCCAATGAAGATTGGACTTTGAACTGCTGAGAATGCCAATAACCATTGGACTTTGACTTGCGGGAAAATACCGAATCTGACTTTTGAGGAAGAGAATACTCTGACTTCTCACCGTCTTCAAACTGATTGAAAATAATCCACCGTCTTACCCTGCTGAGAATGAGGAATCCACGTACACTGCCGGGGATAAGAAATCTCCATAACGAACCTTTTTCGATTTGAGGACGATTCTCTGCTTGGGGAAGAATATCAATTCCAGCACCTTGCTAGGACAAAGATACCTTCTGGCTCCTTGCTGGGGAAGAGAATTCGAAAGCTTAATGCTTCAAGCGTCTGCTGATCAACGGCATACTGATTATCAAGAGTGAACAACGGTTCCTTTAATTCTCGACTTGCCCCAGACCACAAATTTCGATGGAAGAAATCATCTCAAGAGGATTTTAGAGAAGACCAGACATTCACACTGCCCCAGGGTCTTCAAACTCTCAGAGAGATTTATCGAATCCCGGCGTAACTTCCCCAGACTGTATGATTTATGAAGGAATTTGCCTCGAGAGGACTTGTAATGACTTAAAATACTCTGCCTCAGTATTTTGAACCTTGAAGAGGTGTTCTTGATTAACCGTCTTCTGGAGAGGATAACTTCTCATGCTCCGGAGGTGGCCTGCCTCAATATGAGCTTCGAAGTGATTTTGCCCCCTAATCTTTGAATGAATGCCCCAGAATAACTGAACTTCGGAGAGATTTCTCGACGTGACTGCCCCAGATTGACTACATCTTAACACGACTTACTGAGGAGAGTCCACACTACACTGAGTCTCTTGGCAACGTGCCCCTTGATATGACTGTCCTTCAGAATTTTCAAGCATCCCAACTCGGCAGGATCAAGCTTCTTAACTGACGTTCATCATGTAAACTTCCTTGATGGTTAAGCACATGTATGCAAGCAGAACAAGTTTACTATGAGAATGATAATTCTAATGCAACAAACATGTTAAACTTGAAGTTTTTATTGAAAAGATGTCGTAAAACCCTGTGAACATGTCACTAGCTAGGATGCGACATCGATTTTTGAATGGAAAACAATACGCACATGCAATACCAACAAAAATCTTATTAGCACAACTCATGGGAGTCAGAAACGCTATCTCGCTGAAGTACGCCTTCAGAATAAACCCTGCTTCAATTAGAACTTTTAAGGGTTGTAACGTGGCCTGGTTCGCAGTTTTAGAAAAAAGGATTTATGGCTCAAAATTTATTTGTACCCACCCATTCTCCTTGATGTTCTCCAGTCCTACGTTCAGCTAATCTGACACAAGCGCTCATCTCTCAAAAGGTTTTATGATCTTTAAGGAACCCATGCAATTGATGGTTTGTGACCTGATGAGGTTTTGGAGCAATAGTCACCCCTTTTGTCTTTTGTGTCTGTAGCCACACGACTTTGTTCTTATTTGAGAATTTTTCTTTGTAATCCTTTTCGCTTTTCGCTTTTCATTCTTTTGCTTTTTGATCCCTAATTTTTGCCTGGACTGACTCTTTTGAGTTTTTCGATTTTGAAGTCCAGCGGGATGCCCTAACTTTTTCCTAAGTCGCTTGTTTTTAAGTTTCGACTTAGCGGGCTTTCTTTCTTTTTTTTTTTGAACAAATCGTGTGACACTGACTTGTCTAACTTATTTGAAAGGGTTGTGACTGCCTCACTCCTTGATTGTTGATGGATAACCATTGTGGTTTCACATCTCTTGTCCTCTTGAAGGTGGAATAGAAGGTAATGGATCCTCAGATGCACACTCCTTTTGAAATTTGAACGCTTGGTTAAACTATTGACAACTACCCTGCCCCAGGCTAAATGTGAGGGTTTTTCTTATGAAAAGAAACTCCTACTTCGAGGCTCAAAGGGGTTGACGAAGGTCTATCTCCCTTATATCTCCGGTGTTTGGGGATTTGAAGCAATGCCTATACATCCTCAACAGGGTTTTATCCAAAAGCAAACAACCAAAGATTTTGCGTTTTTACCTCATCATCCTCCCTCCAAGAGTTTAAGCAAGAAAATTGGTATTGTAATGTACAGAAATATTATATGAATGAATAAAAATGAATTACTTCAAGGAAAAAACATATTCATTGCATTAAGATCATCATTAAAAACAAACAAGTCCTTTCATGCATACAATGCTTTAACAAGAAATGAAAAACTACAAATAAAAATGCAGTAAAGAAGCTGAAGATTGCCATCGCTGAGGAAGCTTGATTCTGTCTGGACTTATTACTTTTCACGGCATACTTGCAGTCTGAGTGCTCACTTGAGAAAGGAGACTTCAATTGATGTGCAGATCGTCTGCACTGAATGCAATAACACCTGACTCGACCAGATCTTGCACCTTGTACTTGAATACGTTGCAATCTTCAATTGAATGACCTGGTGTGTCCGAGTGATACTCACATCTAGCATCCAGATCATAATCAGGAGGTGTGGGGTCGGGAACAGGTTTGGCATCCCTTAGTTCAACCAGAGAACTCTCAAGTAGATGGGCAAGAACATGACTGTGAGGAATAGGGAGTGGATCGAACCTTCTCGCAGGCCTTCGTGATCTTTGTTGTCCCTGTTGCTAATGAGCATAAGGTCGCTGATACCGAACAGGCTGTTGAACAACAGGAGGAATATACACAGCACTAGCTTCTCCTTCCTTTCTCTTGGAGGACCCAGCATAAAGTTTCTTTGCATCTTCAGAGGAACCAGCAACAATTTGAATTTTTCCCGTTTTGATGTCGTTTTCGACTCTTTCTCCTGCCAATACAAGACCTGAAAATCCAGCTTACAAACATCCAACCAATTTCTCATAATAATTCCCCTGAAGCGTATCCATGAACATATCAACGAGCTCTCACTCCAACATCGGAGGTTGAACTCAGGAAGCCAATTCGTGCCACCTCTGGGTGTACTCTTTGAAGCTTTCGTTTTGTTTTTGAGAAAGACTCTGCAATTGTATTCTATTGGGCGCCATGTCCGTATTGTACTGGTAGTGCTTAACAAAAGCTTTTGCCAAATCTCTCCAGCTTTTAATATGCGTTCTCTCCAAGCTCATATACCAGTTTAAGGATGCCCCAGCTAGGCTGTCCTGAAAGAAATGCATCAGCAGTTTCTCGTCGTCCGAAAAGGCAGACATTTTTCTAGAATATGCCCTGATGTGAAACTTGGGGCAGGTGGTTCCATTGTACTTTTCGAAAACAGGCGCCCTGAACTTCGAAAACAGGCGCCCAAATCATTCTGGCTCTTAAAAGCCTTCAATCTCTCTTCAATCATACGAAGCCCCTTGTCCGTCTCAGTAGGGAAACTCATCTCAGCATCATAAAATTGTTCATCCTGATCATCCACCTCCCGACAAGGAACAGGAATCTTAACAGCACTTCTTCTGGGTTGACTCATAGGAGGAGGTGGAGGATGATCAGTACGTGGAGGATTCACAACTCCGCCCGGAGTATTACCAACAACATTCCCATTATCAGCCTCTGGGATAACAACAGCAGCCCTGTGAATAACCTCCCTTAATTCCTCTTGACGTCGAGCCATACCCTGCATCACCTCCATGCACTGAGCCATACGAGTCTGGAATTCCGACAACTCTGCTCGCATCTGATCCATGATTCTCTTCTGATTGCTTCGAGTTGCGTAGTGGTGAGAAGTCAGGTTTGCAGTTCTGAAGAAAATACCAAGTCATAATAAGAAGTCCCCTCTTTGAATACCTGTTATGCATATGAGTATGAGAATGCAAAATGTCATGGGATGCAAATGCAATGACACGGGATCAAGGTATCCAAATTTCTGAACAGCTGTTATGCTGATGACTGGATAAGTTCATAGGTCTGCTCTGAAGGGAAAACCAGAATACCAGAATATCCGAATAACTAGAATACTAGAATAACCAGAATACCAGGCTGATAAGTCCACACTGATAGGAAAACCAGAATACCGGGTCGGTTGAAGGTTAAGGTTACCTACAAACCTGTAAACATCCAGCCCCTCTCACATGTGGGTACTAGAAAACCGAGGATCCTCAGTATCCCAGGCTCTCAGGTCGAGAAATGATGATACGTTCACCATTTCTGGTTTGGCATCATCATCAATCGAGGAGGCCTCAACTGATTCCCCTAAAAAAGGATATCCTATAGCAAGTTCCCAGCATTGGGTCCTCGGATCAAGAATGCATAATGGGTTTGCCATTTCTGGTCTGCCATTATCACATCTCGGGAGGAGTGTCATTACTGAGTCCTCGGGAATGGTCACCAGAGTCGACAATTCCTCCAGAGAATATCTACTGGCCTGTATCAAACATACAGTAGCAGATAGCTCCGGATAGAACCTCGTCTGGCTGTAGGTCTCGTGAACACTCACACGTGACCAAACACCACGGGAGCGACACGCCTGCCCACGCTAATACCTATGTGTATGCTCAAGCCTGGGTAGTGGGCTTATCTCTCAGAACATCCCAAACTGACAAACAGAAAACCAGTACAGCACAACACAGTCCAGCATAATAATGAAATGCAAATGCATAAATACAGTAAAATAGTAATACAGTAATATACAACAAAATAAAGCACCACAATAAACACCCAATGAAAAGAAACAACCAAGCGCTAGGATTGACTCGCAAAGGGGATGGACCAGCAAGAGGTCAACCTGTCCCCAGCAGAGTCGCCAGCTGTCGCTCCCGGGATTTTCATCCAGGTACAAACGCGAAAGTGGCGCAGAAACAGAGTCGCCTGCAATGTGTATTTATCCTAAGAGAGGGAAAGGAAACACTGTGTAAACCTGAGGGAAAGGAAAAGCTTGGTCTCACGACCAAGAGAAACGGGTAAGGGAATCGGTTACGCGAGGGGAAGGTGTTAGCACCCCACGCGTCCATCATACTCGATGGGATCCAAGCTTGTTGTCTCAATCAAAAGGGTGTCGTCGTCTGGAGCTCCACTGCTACAGGACCGGAGAAGAAACAAAAATGGAAAAGAACGGAGAAACGGGGGAGAAAAGAGAAAGAAGTGACTCGATAAAACATCGCCGTCCTAGGCCTACGTATTCCTTCGTGCAATGGGAAAGTCAGAGTCAACGTAGTTCGGAGGACTACAGATAGAGGTTGCTCGCCAAGACTTCACCGTCTTGTGCCTACGTATCCTCAATCGGGCGAGAGAGAGAGGAAGTCAGAGCAGCCGTAGTTTGACCTAACAAAGTCTTAGTGTTTTTTATGAGCGACGTTAAGTTCGCGTCCGGCAGTTAGGGTCAATGCCTGTTTGCAACGAGACGGAAGTAACGTGCCCTTTTCTGAAAATGAGGTTGAAACTTAACAATCCCGAAGGATGAGAAAGGTTTTGAATTTGTTTTGTGTTTTTTAGACAAGAAGTGGATTGAAGTTAGTTTGTAACTTGCATTGCAACCAAGTCTACAACATAGGAACGAATGCGTCGCATATCGTCCCCAACAGGATGTACACTAAGCATCCTAGAAGAATGAAGGGAAACCCCTCATTCCTCCTTTCCCATATACAAGGCTCATGTGCAATACACGTTAATCTTTATTAAGTGTTTTGGAGTGGTTGTGAGATGAGAAGAGAAGGCTCAAGGAAAAGGAAACTCTAAAGGGAAACTAATTATTCCTAATGTTATCATGCTTGGATTGAGAGCCTAATGTCTATCCTACTCCGAGCTTAATCAGAAATTAAGTCGGACTAGGAGCCTTAAGGGAGCATGTGAATACAGAGTAATAAACAAGTAAACATCAGACAACCCAATCACAAAGGAAAATCAAGCAAGAAACATATAAGTATTTAATCAGAAATTAATCCAAGTTAATTTCTATTCTAATCTATTTGTTCTAAGTTAATTTCTAAACAAAATTCAAATTAAATCTAATTAATCAAAACAATTAACCAAGATTTAATTTCCAAAAAAAAATAAACCCTAATTAAAAAAACTAAAAACGAGAGTCAGGGTGCAGCAGCAGTGCTGGGTGGTGTGGATAGAGCCTTCAGGCGTCTGGGCTTCAGATTTAAAGGCCTAAAAGCCTCCTCACAGCCGCAGGGGGTGCAGCGAGCGATACGGAGGTCTGGAAAGAAAATTAAGGCACCTGGGCTTGAGGATGATAGGCTCATGGTTCCTATGTTCAGCCAGGGGGGCGAAAGCATTATTGGGTGAGTGAAAAGCAAGGCGAGTGTGTAGGCCTAAGTGTCGCGGTGAGAATTGGATACCATAGCTATTATATTAACTTGAATCACATTTCTTTTATTTCACCACCCTCTTTGATTTATCCAAGGGAAGGGAGAAAGATCGAATACCCACAGTATGTAATGCAAATGCAAACAAAGATTCTAAAGTTCGGGGGTTGGTTATACCTGGGGAAGGTGTTAGTACCCTAGATATCTGTAGTACTCTACAGGAATCTCTTGTTTTACTTATGTTATTTGTTTTTTTTTTGCTTGCTAAGGGTTAAGGGTAGGTGACCTAGAATTCTATTCCTAAGTGTGCTCGACAAGATATCGCATCTTGTGCCTACATATCCTGTCGGAAATGAATCAGAGCACTTGTAGTTCCCCTTGAAGGATACTAAAGGTTTGAAAAAAGGTCAGGGAGAAGAGATGAGTCATCATCTTAAGAAACCACCACAGTTTTTGAAATTTGTTTGTATTTGTGGGGTATGGGATTGTATGTCCCTTCTTTGAGATGATTCACATCTAATTCTCTTGTGTGGAGAATTAGGTGAGCTAAAGTTTAATTGTAAAAATCAAAATTTAAGGGGGACTAACTTAGGAAGTCTATCCTAAAGTTGTCTAAATAAACTTATCTTAAAGGGTATCGAGACTTATGATGCAAATGAAATGCACCGTGCACAATAATTTGATTATCATGCATGGGATTTTCCCTTGGATATTAATGCAATCGATAATTAAAAGATTTAAACGAGAGTCCTAGCAAAGTGGTGCTAGTCTTGTGTCTAGTGACCAAAAGGTTGATTGCGATGCTTTAAAAGCAATCGACTTACAAGGGTGGAAAATGACTCGACGTTGGATTGAGATTTTTATATTTTGAAAGGTTTAAAGTACAAAAACAATGCATACATCAAATATAATGACAAGCAAACAAGAGCATAAGCAAGGCATAATATCAATTAGGGTCTTAATCTAAGTCACTCAAACATACGATTTTAGCGCGGGGGATTCTAACGGGGATCAGTTTATTGAGAAAAGAGCTTTGATTAATTTTAAAAGGGAAAAAAAGGTTTATTATCTTGAGGATTTTATGTTAAAGATTAATAATTAAAAGGGGTTAAAGATTTCTTATTAAAAGGGTTTTAATTATTTTGAAAGAAAAGGTTCTATTATTTAGCCTTAAGGTTAATTAAAGAAAAAAAAAGAGTTTAATTTTAAAAGGGAAATTAATGAAAGTTTTAAATTTATTTAGGAATTATGTTAGAGATTATTCTTAATTTGAAAAAGTTTAGGATTAATAAAAAAGGTTTTAACTATTTTAAAAGAATTTTATTATTACTTAGTTTAAAGCTATATGAAAAGGTTAATAAAGTTTTCTTATTAATTAGAAAAATAACTTAATTTGAATATTTTTAAAAAACGGGTTTTACTAAAAGTTTGTAATAAATTTTTATAAAAAAGTGATATAAAAGAAATTATATTTTAAAAGTTCCTACATACCTATATTTTAGGATTGGTTATTAAGAAAAAGATTTGATCATTTTAAAAAAGATGAATTTGTTATAAAAGATTAAATAAAAAAGGATTTGTATATAAAAAAACGGAGAGATCTGGTGCTGCAAGGGAGAGAGGGTCCATCGCGGACCCTCATATCTCAACCGTATGATGCCAGCAGAGCATGATCCAACGCTCACGATGAAAGGGTGCATGGTGGTGTGATGTGTGCGCGTGTATATGATCAATCGGAACATAAAAAAAAGGGCAAACGATTCTCACCATTCTCTTTCTCGTATCTCTCTTCGTTCTATCTTTCCTCTCTCTCGCTATTTTCTCATCTTCTCCGATCAATCAAATAATGCGAATCAAAAACCCCAACCCCAACAAGCCCGATACCCCAATTTCACTATGATTTCATGATTTACATATTACATGTGATAACAAAGCAAGAAAAAAGTAAAAGGGAACGTGCTCGTTAATCTTTGATCCACCTCGACCGAGTACTCACTCCTTTGATTTCTCGATCCGTGTGCGTTGTGTTTGCTTCAACAGGTAACGTCCTTGATCCTTTCGTATGTGTGTATGTGTTCTTCGGATTTCTGATTTGGTGCTAAAATGAAGTTTTTTGTATCTGATTCTTTTGAGTGTGATGACTTTGATGGATTTTTTGGTGAAAGTGTCTCTGCGTTTTGATTGGGATTAGAGTTTGATGCTTGTAATTGACTTAAAGGATTGGTGATGATGAATCTCCCTCTACTTTTTTGTCTACTTTAGGGTAGGTTTTCTTGGTGTGTTTCAAATGTCGCAAGTGCTTCTTCTTATATACCTCTGAGGTTGCTATTGATTTGATTGCGTATTGATGCATTTCCTTCTTGGTTGTGGGCCTGTCTGGATCTTATTTGAAATTGTTTTGAAAACTTACCAACTTGGTTTGATTGTGTTGAAACCGATTTGGAAAGTTTGGATGATTACTTATTTTTGTGATTTGGTGAATGACTAATTGCGATTGTTTTTGCTTTGTTTTAACGGTAATAACCAAGGATGAAAAATAGCACATTGATGACATTTGAAATGGTGCCAAAACTTGCCATTGTTGGACGAAAATTTTATGAGGAAAAGATTATGAACCAACGTTGATTTTGATTTCCAAATGGTTTCTAACTTGCAACTTTTGATTCTATTAATTTTGCCATTTACCATATCGAATTAACTTTTCCTTTTCTTTTTCATGTGTTTGGCCTTCATGCTTGATGAGGAATCCTGGATTAAAGACTGTCGTACTGTCTTGAGATATTGAGGACGGGGACTATGTCTGCAAGCTTGGAACTCCATGAGTTATTGATGCCAGCAACCGACAGTTGGTTGAGGTGGATTTGGAAATGTTTGGCTGTAAGGACTCTTGCAACGTAAACTTCGATTTCATAGATGGTAACTTTGAAACACTTTCTTTTTTATGTATTGTTGGATACCTTGTTGAACCGTGGTTTGACCTTTTAGTTAAAGTTAAAACACCCTGTGACTGATGCATATATGCTTTTGACCTGTTATCCATGTGTCTTCGAACTTCAAGGATGAGTGTGACATTTTTTATTTCGTGCAGGTTCTAAAATTCTGGTTTTGAGGACCAATGTAAAGCTAATCCTACTTCCAAAATCCTAGTCAAGTCTCCAAAATTTAGAGCGAGTAGCTAAGGTCAGAATGAAAGGATTCTTGGTTGATCATGTCCAATTTTAGTGATGTCTTTCTATCCCTATCTTGATTCTTTCCTTATTCTTTGGGTAACTGCAGATGCGAGTGGAAATGACACTAAACACGTCGCGAACCATTCCAAGTCATCGCAACTTCTCCAGTAAACGTCTTCAAATTGTTACCTCCAAATTAAACACGTGTGAAGAAACCTTGTTAGTTGAAGGTATACTAATCTGTTTGGAGACCAGCCAAGGAGATTCTATCCATGTATGCTCAGGTACACTCTCGTAACATTTGCGAAACACTGTTGTAAATTGGATGAACAAATAAGACGGGGATTGACCAAAGTAAGATTAGGTATTTGGATATTTTTTAGCACATGAGTTCCATCATGTAGGGTCTTGTGGATTTTAGTTAAGGACGGATCACATGCTAGGAATCTAAGCTTCACCTGCGAGTGTTATTTGCAATTCACAACTTCATGATTCACTGTTAGTGAATTGTACTATGATTCTGAATTCATGAGTTTCAAACTTTGTCTTTTGGAATTATTGGCAATTTGAATCTCTCTAGAACTCATGCTACACTTACGTTATGTGTTTGAAAAACAACTTATCTCACTTCCGGTTCAGGCATGTAGAGTCTGCTTAATGAATCCTTGATGGCAGTTGGAATAATATTGGCTGCTATGTGGTATTGGTATTAGATGCACAACTTTAATTTGACATCAAATTGATGTTCTTGTCATATGGTTGCAGGCTGGTGTTGTCTAGTGATTGGAGCATTTGAAGTATTTCCAATAACTAAAGCTGCACTAAAGAAACTTACGAACGATGGATCATTAGGAATGTCAGCCTGCTGGAAGTAATTAATGATGGCTCTAGAGGATCATCCATGACTGCCATAATTGGTACTGCTCCCAGCTCAACGTACAAACCATTGAAAATGCCACTAGAGTTCCAAATATGGGACAAGAAGCATTACCTTAGTTCCTCATCATATGTTTCAATTGCTTGCTTTATGATTTTCACCTGGAAGTACTCTGTAAAAGCAAATTTGCAGCAGATATGTGATTTGTACTTTGCATATTTGAATTGGAGTCTCATACTTTGAAATTTTCAATTTGCTTACGTTCCTCATTGTTTTGGTGGGTTATGGTAAATTCTTGTAATTCTTAAAACAGGCATGAATGCTTTGCTTGCAATCTTAATTCCATTTTAGAAATTCATAATGACATAAATTTTAGGATTTATCCCTTTTGTGGTGGCTTTGGAAATTTAGAACCTTAAGATGTAAGTTTGGATGCAAAATATATTAGAAATTGCATCCTTAACTTTTGAACGGTTTTTTTTTTTGTGAACCTTTGTACCAAAACATCTATTCCTTATCTTCTAATTATGAACCAATTGAATTTAACATCGGCAAATGGTTTTTGTAGGAATTGTAATGGAGCATGTGAAAGTGTGAGCCTTGATGGTTTCGTATGGTTTGATCCCAAGCAAAACTTCTTCAAATTTGTGTTTTAAGAAACTTTAATCATTAGCATGAATCTCTTTAATGTAACTTAATATACGGAAGAAAAACTATCAACAAGTTAATTAATCAAACAACATCTTCCACGTTTGGCCATAATGACTCTTGTAAATCAAAATACGATCCACATGATCCGCTTGAATGATCTTGACTTCATCATTTGTGACTTGTATTCCATATACCATAAGCATGAGTTTCGACCATAAGGATGCATTTTACCTCGGTGATCTTAAATTGGTGAATGATGAACTTGAACTTATTCACGTGAGAACAGATATATGCAATCTCTTCGAATTAAGTTTGAATTCTTGAATAATTAAATTGAAGCCTTGAACCTGTACTTTGGGTTCCAAATGTCTACTTCCTTCTAAATTGAACCTTCATTACTTAAGAACACGACATCATCAAGCAAACACAATTCTTAATTCTTGAGGAACTAACAAAGAGGGGAAAACACCATCTTGTAGTATAACCTTGCCACACAACCAGTGACCAGCCTTAAGGTACCAAATTCCATATCAAAGGGTGCAACGATCTAGTATTCCGGGGGGAAAACTGCAGAGTCTGGAGGGAGAAAAGGCTTGGTAGTGGTTTGGGGATCAAAAAGGGGCGGGCACAATCTCTCAGGGATCCACACGCTTCTTGCAAGGACCATGGAACCTCTACAAACACACACAGCACAACCTTCAAGACCTTGAATCTTCCGCAGTAGTACATGTGTTCACAAATGAAACAAACAAGCAAAATCTAGATAAAGTGGTAAGCTATGCACGAATGATCGACCTAATATGTAATGTGAAGAACAAGGTGGGGATCTTAGGGTCAAAAATTAGGGTGCGATACTAAGAACCCGGTCCATGTGTATCAATCTTAACATGTAAACCCTAACAACTCTTAAGCAAAATCAAACCCTCACTCTCCTCTCTCCTCTGTTTGTTGTCACCCTTAACCTTCTTCTCATCTTCCACGAAACAAAAAAACACGCCGTCCAGAACCATACCGCGTCGAACTCCACACCGCCACCATCACAACAACATCCTTCTTCTCATTTGCTCCATTCAACCGAAATGAAAATACTCTCTATTCACAACTCTCTTCTCAAATCTCTCCGCGTACTAGCCGGAAAAGTTCGACGCCACACCGTAAGCAACTCATCGTCTCCGCGCCTCCATCTCGACACCAATTTCCAACGAAGCTCTTTGCCAGAAACCTAACAACCTCCACCGCACCATGGCACGTTGCCGGCGGCGGCAGAGCATGAACTTCCGTCAACTCACCACTCAACACTCACAACATCATCCAATCATTAGCTTCAACGATCCAAACACGACGCGGACCTCATAACAACTTCAACGAACAGCGCTCTCACTTTCTCACGATGCGATACGCGCAACAACTTCAATCTCTCTCTCACGGCGCGAATTAACACGAATACGAATTGAAGAACAACATCATCACAAAATCAAAGTTAGGATCGAGATTGACTTACCTACCGGAGCAGTTCCGGTGACTCTTCAATTGCAAACGAACTGGTGCGAACCAAATCTTCAGGTATCAGGTATGCGTAATTTCTTCGCTCTTTCTCTTCTTCGAATCTTCTGTTGATCCTCGTATCTTCTTCTTCTTCTACTTGATTCTACTGTGTGTTGAATTCACGTTGCGTCGAAATTACGAAAGAGTTGTGGATCTGTTGTTGAATTGAAGTTGTGACAAATCTTCTTCTGCTTTGGATTCTGGTGAATTTGTTACAGGTTATGAATCTCTGAATTGATGTTGAGTTCTTGATGAAATTTTGAATTGCAGGTTTTATGGATTGGATTGAAGATGCTGAAGAGATTCAGTTTGTAGGTTGTTTAGAAGATGGAGATGGAGGAATGGAGGAAGTTGCAGAGAGAATGAAGGTTGATGAAGCATTCAAGAGAGGCCCTAGATTGATGAAGATGGAGGTCTTATATAGAGGGGGAAAGAAGAATCGAGAAGAAGAAAGTTAGTTATGAGTCTGTTAAAGAAATTCACGTGAGATCTGTTATGGAGTTTTTGAATTTGTAATTTTAGATGATGGTTTTGGGATTAAAAATTAGGTATTTGTTTTGGAAGTTGGCGAAATGGATTCAAAAATGAATTTGATAATGGAGTATGGATCCTCAAATGGATATCTTGGATTTTGAATATGAATTGGATATATAAATGGATAATTTGAATGGTTTAATGGATACAATGGATGTGGTTTAAAAATGTAGCTTGATATGGAATTTGGATATTTTTTGTGAAATGATTATTCGAATAAATGGTTAAAAATGGATTTTATAAATGGATATACACAAATGGATTTGGAAATTGAAGGTGGATATGAATGGTTAAATGGATTGATACTCATGGATCATGAGTTAAAATGGCTTGTATTTCAAATTCCAAATAATCCACATGAACCCTCTTCACACTCCGTATGCTTAAAAACTCTTGACCAATTGAACATCCCAACCCAAACTTCAAATCCAAATCAAACTGGCCTTATTTGCGAATTCAATCTCAAATCCGTAATAATTTGCATTACAAGCAACAAGTAGTAAACAACTGAGAGAACCACACTGCCTTGACAAGAATATGAGTCCACAACTCGATCTCTTGCACCATGACCCAATTCTCCTTTATATGCACCCTGAAACCTGGTGAACCTCTGAATACAACAACCTTGAACCTCTGAATACAACAACCTTGAACCTCTGAATAGGAGATACCAATAACAAGAAAAACCTTTAATCCCATGTCTTAGAAGACCAATGCAATGATATGATTATGATTTATGACCTAATGAAGATGCCAATGAAAAAAGAAACATAAGCGAGAAAAAGTAGGGCAAATTTTGGGGTGTTACAGCGCGGAAGAAATTGGTTCGACAGAGTCGCCACCGAACTTTATTTATCCCAAAAGAGGGAAAGGAAAATATCGAGAAAACCTTTGAGAGAGATAAGAACATGGTCATCGCAACCATATTTTGGTTTCGGGAGTTGGTTGGTTTTAGAGGTGACAATTGTCCACACACGAGTAAGAGAACTCGCACCCAAACAATTGAGAAAAAAAAATAGAAAACTTCATCCCCCTCCATTTCACCTTGAAAGAAATTGTGTTTGAATATGGATTAAGTGTTTTTGAATGATGAGTGTTTGGAAAAATGGTTTGAATGTTATCGAGTTAGATGTCTTTTTGAGGTGTCAATTGCTCACACACAAGTAAGAGAACTCGCACCCAAACAATTGAGGAAAAAGATTGAAGACTCGATCCCCCTCCCTTTCACCTTGAAAAGAGTTTCGATAGTTGTTATGTGTTTAAAAATTTTATTTGAGAAAATCCACATGATGTTTGATCAAGGGTTTGATTGTATGCGAAGAGGTGGATTGCGAGGCAAAAGGCACTCGGCTTAAAAGTTTGTTTTGAAAATGGCTCGAAGATGAATCGAGGGTTTGCAAAAAAAGGTGTGAATCGATCCTAGTCCCTAGGGGTGCTCCTAGTAACGAAACCACGAAGAAATGTGCAAGTGTGTGCATTAGGTTGATGGCAATGCTAAAGAGCAATCGACTTACAAGGGTGTTTTGAAAAGTGGATCGACGATGAATCGAGAATTAGTTTAAAAATGGTTTAGTCTATGCTAGTGCCTAAGGGTGCTCCTAGTAAACAAACCACAATCAAAGCAAGTAAAATGCATACATCAGAATGGGAGCGGGCTACATATATGTTACACGGGATTGCAAGAAATAAATGGGGTCATTGTCAGGTAGCCCAAGAGGAAGCCGTGAGTGTGCGAAGTGTCCTAAACTAAGCCACGAACAAGAGTTCAGACAAAAATCTCCTTGCTAGGGTTTTTGTACAAAGTTTAAACTCCATGTCTCATAATAGTAACCAACAGTCCACCAATTGAATGTTTTAGGGTTTCGATAGTTTTAGTGTGTTTTTGTATTTTGATCAAGATAAACAAGAAAAGGGTTAGATGAACAAGATATGAATAAGATGATATGAACAGTATGATAATAATATGATCAATAATATAGATAAGAATATAATCGAGGATATATTGATAGAAAGATAGAGCAAGATAGTATATTAGACAGAAATAAAAATTAGTTGTTATTGATTAATCGTTAATTGTTATTTGATCGGATGAATCGAGTCAACTGTAGCGCTAAACCATCATAGCACGATCTATGACGAAGATCATGCTATAGGAGGCCGTGCAATTGGTGTTTGTGCTAAAACACGTTGGAGAAACGATATTGTGAATCATTCTCAACGAATCGTGCCACACGAAGAGAAAAGCAAACAGTCTCGTCTTAATCACAAACTTTCGTCGATTAATCGAAGGTAACCTATCACGATTCCAAAGTATAAAAAATGATCTCGATGATCATTCACTACAGATTTGAAATAATGAAGGTTAAACAACCTCAACAATCAACATTCGTAATATTAAAGACTTTCATCGACCAAATAATCAGAATGAAAATGAAATAAAATCGAAATGAAAAAGAACCATGAAAAAAAGGAAAAACATGAACCAATCAACATATTAAAAATAAGAGTTTTTAAAAAAAAGGAAACTATGAAAATTCAAAAGAAATAAATGTGAGAAAAATAAAAGAACAAAAATAGGGAAGGGGAGGCGCTGAATAAGAAATGGAAGGTGTATGAATAGCAAAAAGTTAGAATCATATGGGCTCTACCACCAAAGCCCATCATCCTTTCATAATAAACACACAAAAAAATAAAAATAAGGGTGGATGGGTCTGCGCATAAGAATCATATGGGAGAGCTGAAAACCAAAAGCCCATTAGCCAATTTTAAAAATAAAAAATAAAAAAATAAACAAAGGAAAAAACGGATTAAAAAAAGTGTGGAAAGCTTCAACGCAGCATGTCTCCTCTTTCAAAACAAACACGGTTGAAATCCAAACATGGTCATAGAGCTGATTCAACATAAATAACATTTTTAAATCACGGTAAAACAAGATTGAAGAATGGTGTGATCATGAGAACACAACACACTTGATCCAACCTTTCCTTGTCGTTTTACGTTCTCGGCTTTGCTCGATTTCTCGCTTGTTTCGTTTGGGTATCAAAACATGTTTGTTTTTAATATATTCTTGTCTCAAATTGCTTCTTCTTCTATTAGTCTGGTTCTAGGTTTTGATTGGGTTGAGTGTTGGTTGAGGATTGAAGGAAAAGATGAAGATGATTGAAGGTGGGATTTCGGGAAGAATTGTGTTGAAGGTTTTTTTATTGGTGTTTGAGTTGTTGTTGAAGGGTATGTGGGAAGAAAATGAAGATTTGGGTTGTTGAAGAGGATGAAAGGAGTTGATTTTTCTGCAGAATGATTTTGGTTCTCATAGAACTTGAAGAAATCAGTGTGAATGGGTTGGATTTTATAAAGTGGAATGAGGGTATTATGGGGTGAGATCCTTTGTGAGAAAAAATTGTGACGTGGTCGTAACAGTTTTGTTGAGGTGCATATTTACATTGTGGCTCTGCATAACTTTTTGTGTGCGTTGTGATGAATAGGTAATTGCAGCTTGCATAATTGCTTGTGGGGTCGTTGTGTTGTGGCTGTTCTGGCTGAAGGAATTTTCTCATTTTAATTTTGTTTATAGGTTATATTTGTATTGTGGGGTCATGGAGAAATTCGATTGATGCATTGTGCGTAGGTGATTCATGGCGTTACGTTAAGTTGTGGTGATGGATGGCTTGTGTGGTGTTCGTTTTGGCTGAAAAAAATGTGTTGTGTTATGGCCAGGCTTGATGATGCGCAGGGATGTTGGCTCGTTTTTGCTACAGTGCGTGACAATTATGGCTATGTTGTGGTAGCAAATTTTCTTGGCATGGTGGCTTATAGTATGAGTAGGACATGGCGTTATGTGAAAAAAATTGCCTTGTATGAAGAGGTGTGTTGCGTGTCAAGGTTGGGAATTGTTTGGAAAGGTTTGGCAATTGGTTTGTTTTGTATCAAGACTTGACAGCTTTTTTGTATGATAATGGACCTTTCCCATTTTTTTGTGTAATTAGTGTAAATGGGCTTGAGCCTTTTATTGTAAAATGATATGGACTTTGTGATGATTTTTTTTGTAGAAAGATGGTAGTGTGAAATGGGATTTTTTGTGTTAGGCCTTTTTTTGTGGTAAATCATGAGCAAGAATTTTTTAGAATTTTGGATGAAAATAGACTTGAATTGCTAATGGGCATAACATGTAATGTTGGCACCCTTGAACTTGATATAGACAATCTTTGATCTCACAATTTTTTGTCTTGATAACAGGCTTGAAACCTTGATTCTTGATTTAAAATGTTATGATAATTAATCTTGACCATCCAATAAGAACCAAACTTCCATATTCTTGACTCCTCCATTTGAAAATGAAACAACTCAATTTGATCCTTGACAAATGAAACAATACGTGAATCCATCTTTAATTTGAAATGAATCAGAACCCTAAATCAAAATGAATCCATCACTGAATCAATCCTTGGACTTTGCTGCTTGAACTTGAATTGCTGAACCAAATTTTCACCATGAACCAAATGCTCAGTTAGCAATATGCCTTTACATCAGAAGATAATGACTTTTCATAGGGACCTCAACATCTTACATAAAACCCTAACTGGAAAGTAACCTGAATTCTGATAATTCTTGAAGCACTGATAATTTGATCCATACACAACTGTCTTGAACTGGCACAAAAACCCTAAATAAAAGCTCAGACCCACACCACTTGAATTGCACATCCTAGCCTTGATATTGAAACACTTTCTTTCCTGACTAAGATTAGGTCAAAACTAGATGAATTTCAATCCATACTACACACACTCCTGACCTGGTATCTTCAACTGAAACTTGGACTTAGATGAAAGCAACAACATTTTTTTTTGGATTTTTTGATTATTGGTTAGTGGATGGAAGTACATATGAAGGTAATATACAGGTATGACAAATTTGGGGTATGATAGAAGGAAACAATTGTTGCTCAAGAATGTGAAGATCATTGTGCTAAGGAAGTATATGAAAATGCTCCAGAAGAAGAAGTTGTTTCTACAGAAAAGAATAATGGGTCTAGGAACTGGCTGAATGAGAGTCCTGCTGGAAGTGGCAAAAAGGTAGAAGCTGCATAATAACATGTTTCACTGGCTGCAGGATCAAGTATTAAGGCTGAACCCGTAAATGACTTTAATCTTAATTCTTCTCTGAGAAATCACCTTCACCGTCACCTGCAAAGTCCAATCAAAACTCTATCATGGCCATACAACCCTATCTATCAAACATTCATGAACATACTAATTTTTCTATTCCCTCAAAGTCCTCTAAAAAAAAACACAAAACATTAATATTCGAGTCCATGACCAATGTAACGCCATGTATAATATATATCTAGAATCACATTATACAAGAGTTATTCTTTGGTACTGACACCATCATAAGTGCATATTGGCATAATTTACATACTTGACTATTTTACAAAACATAAAAGAAAACTATGGTACAAGATATGGAAAGTGCCAAACAAAAAAAAATCTAAGATCTGAGTACAATATCCATCATTGTACAAGATACATAATACACAGCGGAAAGACATAATCTAAGCTTCTCTTGAAACATCCAAGCATATATCCACTTGTAAACTAAACCTGTAAAGAATACCTGAAAAATAACAACAACAATGGGGTGAGATAATAATCTCAGTGAGTTCCCTATCTTATGGGTTCACTCGGCTTTACAGGGTTTTAATCAAATTCTAACTCAAGTCAAAGGGGAAAGGGATAAGACTGAGCTCACAAAGCTTGCAATGTATGGAAACATATCTCTTGAGTTCAACAACTCAACTATTTATTACTCGGGAAAAATACAAACTGTAAAGCAAGGGTGATTAGTCCCAAAATCAATCACAAAGATCTATCCGTCAGATATGGCCAACGTTAGTCCTAGCCTCCACTGAATGGATCACACATTCCATCAGATATGGCCAACGATGCTCCAAGCCTTCACTGCATGGAACACAAACTACCAGATATGGCCAACCGCAATACCCAGCCTCCACCATGTAGAATACACTATCTACCGGATATGGCCACCAGTACCCCTATCCTCCACTACATAGTGATAGTCAATCCATCTCAAATATGGCCAACAATTGTCCTAGCCTCTACTAACGGATACATCATCCATTAGATATGGCCAATGGCACTCCTTGCCTCTACTGAGTGAAATACACTAAGCCCTTTCCACCAGATATGGTCAAAGGATACCGGACATCCACTACATGGAATCCACCATTAGATATTGTCCACGGAGTCCATATGTCCACTGCGTCGAATACGCTTAACTGAGTTACAGTTATTCATCAATTACCAGGTGATCACATTCACCTTAATCACATAATAACACCGCATGTTCCATACAATGCATCTCACTCATACTATAGTGGCCATTCATTTATGACACACACTTAGGTACCATATGGCATGAATGTCACCTTCTAGTGTTATCTAATCATACTTGTAACCTAGTTATCTTTCTAATCCATTTACTTAGTTATAAGTCTAGGTTTCATCACTCATCTTTATAGTGCTTTAATCATGTTATCACACAATCATTATACATATGTAGCATAACACGATCATACAAGAAGCACACATATATGGTAGTATAATATATCAAACATAATCAACCATAAGAGTTCACATACTTATTAAGGCATACAAGCCAAAACTATCCTCCACCAAGTATCTTTGGTTAACTCATGGTATCACATCACCATTTAATATTCCCTTAGGATTACCTTTCCAATTCACAGGGTATACATCTTCACCCATCACATATTATAATACATTTTGAAATTCTAGCACTTTAAGACAGATGTCAAGACTGATGTCCCAACACCAAAACACAATGTCAAGATAGATGTTAAGACATCATTTGCTGACAGAAAATAATTAAATGCATAAGGTAAGTTGTAGAAGAATAAATAACACAATCAATTGTTAACCTAGTTCAGTGCAACATCACCTAAATCTGGGGGCTACCAAGCCAGGAAGGAAATCCACTATAATAGTATTAGTTCAAAGCTAAACTCCCTCATTTACAACTAATCAACTAATCACTACCCGTGCTATTTCTACCTAGGAACTCCTAGATATGAGAAACCTTTCTCACTTCCCACAATCACCTCAGTGATAGAACCAGTGACAAGAACCAAAAGAGAATATTACACTTCCAATAAACAATATCAGTTTTGCTTAAAAGCTTTAAACTGATGGACAATACACTCGTGCTTAAAAGCTCATGAGTGAAAAATGAACAATCAGTTAACTCAATGCATCAAAACTTATACAAGAGTGACATACAAAAACACAACACGCTAAAAGAACTCTTAATCCCTAAACCATTATTTGTGCTCACACGGTTTCTTTAATGATAACGCTTAAGTTTCTAGGTTTATTAAGTCTCTTTATATTGACTCTTGCAGTATGGGATTGGACTCTTCAATCAAATCCAATCTTCCAGTTAGAAATCACCTGCAGAATCTTTTCCCCAAAAATAGGAACGAATCTTCAAAGTTTCCTAAAAAGCCTCCAAGATCCTTTTTATAAAACCAAATCAAATCTGCAATGTCCTAAAATATCCTTGCTTAGTTGTGCTTCTATGAGAACTAAAATCATCCAGAATCTCATATTTTAAAATAAATCTTTAAGGATTTAAAATGCCAAATTGTTCTGATGTTCTGGTATAACATGCCACAACATCTGTCAGAACATCTGTCAAGAAAAGTAACAGCAGACTCTGCCATACCAGTTGGTCAAGATGTCATGACATCTTGCTCAATATCTGGCTGTGATACATGGTTTTCCAAATTAAACATGTTTTACCAAAATTGTTCCCAATCATAAAATCACAGACCTAACAATCTCCCTCTTTGGCAAATTTTGGCTAAAACAACCTTTGCACAATAGTTCTGGAGAAGAGGAATAAAACCACAAACACAAAACACAAGCTACATGAAAACATGTAAACTTTGTACAAATTGCAAACAGAAAGATATCAAAGATAAAATGCAGTTACAGATCATCAGAGATTACAACTCCTTCAAACTACAAAAATCTCCACAGATAAGATGTCAAGACATGTGGTCTGACATCACATCAACACAACTCCAACACAGCAATACTCCCCCGCAAGGGAAAATCCATATCACCAGAAAATCCAAGCCATAAACAGTCCTAGTTCACACATCAGAGGCACATGCAGCAGAAGAAAAATAAGCCTCACAAATAAACACATTAGGAAAGATGTCAGAACATATGGTATGACATCATGCCACACATACCACATCAGCAGTAGCAGCAGCAAAAAAATCCCTCAAGCACACATAAGCATGACAGATAATCATGATCCCCCTAAACAGTTGCATATAGTAAGCATCAACAATAGACTACTCTCTTCTTAGCAGTAGCAAAGTCTTATCACAATGTTAATCAACATGTAAAGACATGTGACATGATATCAGTACAAACAAAAATACACTAACACTTTACTCCCCCCTTTTTAACCAAAAATTTACAAAAATTATAGTAAATGTAAACAACAAGTTGGAATCACACAGTGCATTCAAGCATAAACAAAGTAATGGAAACACACAAATGGAAGCACAAAGTAATGGAAACACACATAACTTGGTGGAAACACACATTCTTAATCATCTTCAGGTGATCTTCCACCTCTTGCCCATGTCAAAGATCCTTCTACACGTCTTGTTGTTGTCACATGTTTTAGGAGTGTTGACACTGAACTCCCTTGCCACAACCTTAAAACATGTTTTCTTCAAACCAGCATTTCTATCTTGCAGAGATATTTTATTCCATCCCTTAACAATGGCAACTTGCTTAGGCTTATCATGCCACAGAGAATAGAGGAAAGATACATTACCCATATAAGAACTGATTTTCTCTTTTAACCAACATGTTGGACCTGTCACTCAACTAAAACAGTTACCCTAGCCTTCTCTTGGGCTTTGTACAAATGATTCTCCCCAGCGGAGCAAACCTTCAGCCTCTATCTCGGGCTTCGTACGAGATACAAAATCACTCTCTTGTTGATATAAAAGACTCTCTTGTTGAGTCAAACACCTTTAGCCTTCATCTCGGGCTTCGTACGAGATACAAATCACTCTCTTGTTGAGTATAAAAGACTCTCTTGTTGAGTCAAACACCTTTAGCCTCCATCTCAGGCTTCGTACGAGATACAAAAACACTCTCTTGTTGAGTATAAAAGACTCTCTTGTTGAGTCAAACAACCTTTAGCCTCCGTCTTGGGCTTCATACAAGACACATACAAAAGCACTCTCTTGTTGAGTCAACCCTTTTAGCCTCTCTCTCGGGCTTCGTACGGGACACATAAAAACACCCTCTTGTTGGGCTAATAGCCTCCTCTTAGGCTTTGTATAAGAAAACCCCGGTTGAGTCAATCAACCTTTTAGCATCAAAGTTGTGCCTCGTTCACAGTATACAAACATCAACAACTCTTTTCCCCTTCATCTATTGGCTGTAAGCGGCAAGCCTCTGGATTATTTACATCCACGCCACTGTCCCTCTTTTAGCATGAGAAATTCCTAAGGAAAGATGGCATTGCTCTAAACTGAGTTAAAGTCTTCTCCTTCAAGTTAAAAATCCCCTATAAAGGAAATTATGGCATTGCTGGATTCATATATCCCAGTTAAAGTAATTCTCCTTTATAATCAGTCACCCAACAGTTGTGACAAACAGACCCTCTTTAGAGATGACAAATTCTCTCTAAAGTCAAAACCCTTTAGCTTCATATCTTGGGCTTCGAACAAGATACAAATAGACCCTTCAGCTTCACATCTTGGGCTTTGAACAAGATACAAACCACCTTTAGCTTCATGTCTTGGGCTTTGAACAAGACACCAAAACACCATTTCCTCCCATAGAATAGGAGGAACTGCGATCGCTCTGATTTCCCTGTTTCGGTAAACGGGAATACGTAGGCATAAGATTGAAAGAGAAATATTAGTGAGCACACTAATCAAAAACCCAAAATCCCGTACCTTCATACATCAATCGAAAAGCATCAGTCCTAACATCCTACCAATAGCATAGTCCCGTCATTTCAGTCTTAACAAAATAAGCAGAAAGAGGCCCCACTTCCACATAGCATCCGTAACCTAACAGACCGCTGTTTAAACTCAGTATGCAAGCAGGGTTAGTTGGAGACACCTATTTCCCTTCCTTCATCAGCTTCAATAGGATAAAAAATGAATCGACCTATAGTACCCCAGAGCGGCAATGCTTAAGAACCACGTCCAAAATCGCTCGCTACACTTGGTAATTTGGCACTCACCAAAAATTTTTCCTTCTTCAATCTTGAGTTTTGGAATGCCTCTGATAGCTTCCTTAGAGATGATCTTCTTCATGCCTTTTAGATACAGGTGACAAAGTTTTTGGTGCCATAGTTTAACTTCATCTTCTTTGGTTAGAAGATATGTGGAGGCACAACTTGCTTCTTGAGGAACCCACAAGTAACAGTTGTCCTTAGATCTGACTCCCTTCATTAGCATTTCGTTCTTCTCATTTGTGACCAAGCATTTAGATTTAGTAAAGTTGACTTTGAGGCCTTGATCACATAGTTGACTGATGCTAATCAGATTTGTTGTCAACCCTTTTACAAGAAGGACTTCATTAAGGTTAGGAATCACTGAGCAATTCAGCTTTCCAACTCCCTTAATATCCCCTTTAGCCCCATCACCAAAAGTGACATAGCTAGTAGAGTAATATCTAATGTCCACCAAAAATTTCTTAACACCTGTCATATGCTTGGAGCACCCACTATCAAAGTACCAGTCTTCTTTGGCTGAGACTCTGAGAGAAGTGTGAGCTATGAGACCATTAGTAGCAACTTTGGGAATCCACTATTTTTTAACATTAGTAGCAGCCTGATTAGGTCTGAGCTGAGGAGCAGGCTTAGGATATCCATATAGCTTGAAGCAGAAGGGCTTTATATGACCAAATAGACCACAGTGTCATACCCTAAATTTTGGCCACAAGATTTCCCATCATTGTGCAAATCATCACCACAATATGGATGTACCTTCATACCTCATCAATCCTCTCAAAGATTGTTGAGCATTCACCTCAATCAAGAGTTAAGGTTTTGAACCCTCTCAGAACACCCAGGCAAAGGATCAATCAAGAATTGACATGATATTTAACTTTTCAATCCTCTCAAACATCCATGAAGGATTAAGAGGTCTCCCATATCAAGAATCAAGCACAAGAGTGCAACATTTCAAGTGGATCAATCCTCAAGATCATCAGTGTCACCAAATTAGGGTTTTGGTCGACCAAGGCCTCCAGAGAGAAATTTTCATCTAGGCATGAGCCAATACTTCAAAACATGATCCAAGAAGATCAAAGGGACCTCATGGATCCAATCATAAGTTCAAAATAGCCTCAAGGGATGCATTCATCAAAAATCAGGAATTAGGGTTTCTTGACCTAATTCACCCCAAAGTTGACTTTTGGAGCAAGGCATGAGCTAAGACCTCAAGGAATGTTTTGAAGACCTCAAATATCTCATATTGATCCTCTTACAAGTTCAAATTGACAAAAAGAACTTGGTTCATAAGCAACATAAGGATTCAAATTCATCTGGACCTCAAACTAGGATTTTTGAGAAAAAGTCAACCATACCTTTGACTTTTGACCAAGACATGATCACAAACCTTGGGAAATGATTCAAGACACTCTAAAACACATATGGAATCCATCCATTAGGTTTGAGTTAGCCCAAGAACTTGATTTCATAAAGGATCACAAAATTTGAAATTCATCTGATAAAAAGTCAACTGTACCCCAAAACCATGTTTGACTTTTGAGATTTCTTGACAAACATGGCTTCTTCAAGTAAAAAACAATGTTAACTTATGGCTTGGATCATCATCTATCAAGAAAAATCAAGAAAAATGGGGTTACTTGCAAAAGGGGCAACCTTAAGAAACTTGAATTTTCACTAAGTCATAAAAAAAGTGATTTTTACCCAACTTTGCAAGACCATAACTTGTGATCCAAGAAACTTTTTTCTTCCATCCAAAGCTCAAATGAAAGCTCTCATTACATACTACAAGATTGTCAACTACACCATATCCCAAATCTTCATGGATTTTGAGTTATGGATTGATCAAAAACACAAAAAATGAGAAATGGACATTTTTCAAACACTTAGAAAAATTTGAGACAGAATTTGTCTCATGATATGTCCAACTTTGGAGGCATTTTCCATCATGATCCAAGATGATTCAAGACCAAAGTTAAACATCAAAGTTGAAGTATGATATATGGGCTTTCTAAAAAGTACAAGAGCCCCCCGTGATTCAACTTGAGCAAGAAGTTATGAGCTTCCCAAAATGGCATTTTTCACCCTGCCTACACAACAACATGGATACATGACTTATGCCACACGATTTCTTCCTTCAAGTTTTACCACTTTACCAACTTTGTCATCTTCCAATAACACAAAACTTCTGATGACTCACTTGTTACTTGATCAAGGAGTCAAGAATTCAACTAGGCATGTACAAAATCATCATGACATGAACCTTGAAATTCAAATTTGGAATCAAGCATGTATGTGATACATAGAGGTGGCATGAATCAGTTACAAGCCAGTCCAAATGAGTCAAGATTTCTCCAAAGATCAGAGGACCTAAACCTGCAAAGTTTGGCCCAAGTCAATGGCTATAGGAGACTTTGGCTACATGATAAAAACCATTGGATAATAGGGTGATCCAGCCTCCATTCACTATTCCTTCAAAAACAAACTTCCTCTACTATAAATAGAGGTCATTTGTGACTGATTTGAACACACCAAAACATAGCAATCCATGTTTTCCTTCACTTCACTCTCTAAAACCAGAGTTTGCTTCCTTTTCAAGTAACTTTCAAAATTTTCAATAGGAAGAAATTCTATAAAAACTAATGGTGTAGACATCTCATATATATCATATAGAAGCTATCCAAACACTTTTCCATCATCCGTAACATCAGAATCATAAACCTTCAAATCACACTTGAGCCAAGTTACAATTGAGGTACCACAAAGAGTTCCAGGTGTTTCCAATCAATTCCAAGCTTCTACACACCTTGCATAAGGTCCATTGAAGCTGTCCAGATCATCACACAACATCTGTAACACCTCTACATCAGAATTCTAATTCCTCTTGCACAAGTAAGCCTGAAGCTCTCAAACTCTATACTACATGCATCATAAATTTGTTTTCAAGTTACCAACATCCTTCTGGTAGTTCATAGAGTGATAACACTCAATCAATTGCTATGTTTCATTCGTGTTTAGGATTTCATGATAGTTTTTGCAAATTCTAGGGTTTCTGTGTTCATACATGATAACTCTCTCCACACTTAAAATAAATGAAATTAAATGGTACCATCTTAATCCTTGATTAAAAACGAGCAAGATTAATGTTTGAATCGTTCCATTTCATTACGAATTGAGGGAGTTATTGAGGTTTTTGCAAATCTGGAAAACCAGAGCTCGCGCGAAGAAGATGACTTGTTCTTGGCGCCTTTTTCAAATTTTTGCATTTTTGAATTTTCTTTTATTTTTTTAATTGATTTCAAAAATTGATTTCTCTCTGATTTTTAATCATTTTGGATTGATTCTTTTTTTCAAAATTCACAAATATGTTAAAATAGTTTATTCCACCAAAAAATAAAAAAATATTATTTATTTAATATATTTTGAATTTTTGTAAAGAATTTCTTTTAATTGTTTTTAAACATTTTGAAAGAGTTCATTCTCTTGATTTTTCAAAACCAAATGAATTTTAAGCATTCATATGAATGAAACATCAATTTTAAAAAATTTATCAAAGTTCATAACATGTTTATTGAATATATTTGATAATTTTCATCATTTTATTTGATTTTTCTTTAAAAAATAAATTTTAAATTAAAATTAGGGTTTTCCTTTTTATTTTAATTTTTCAAATTTCATTTTTTGATACATTTTGGGCCTCTTAGTAGAGTGTAAGACCCACTCTTTTTTGTACATAAATAATTTGGGCATCAGTCATTGTATAAGTCCCACTGTGGTTTTCAAAACCACAGCGAGATCGTCGCCTTTCAAATAAAAGTCATTTGGGCCTCTCCTTGAGTATAAGCCCCATTTTTCTTCTTTACAAACACTTTTGGGCCTCTAATAGAGTGTAAGACCCAACCTCTCTGGTACATAAACAAATTTTTGTGCCTCTGCTATAGTATAAGTCCCACAACGTCTTTTTGTATCGCAGTGCGATCACTGTTTTCGAAATAAGTCATTTAGGCCTCTCCTTGAGTATAAGCCCCAATCTTTTGTATAAACACTTTGTTTTAAACCAAAAATAACTTTCATGGGACTCTCTTTGATTTGTAAGCCCCATACCTCTGTTTTCAAAATCATCTGTCTGTTTTAAACTGGTACTAAGAGGAGCATTATTCCCGGTGAAACTGCTCTTAGACCACTTAGGCCTCTCTTTGAGTTATAATCCCCAAACATTCTTTTTTTTAAACAATTATTTATTTCCAATTCAAACTTAAAGTTTTTTTCAAAACTTTCTTCAATTTCTTAAAACACTAATCATACAGTCATCATCAATATAATCAATCACAATACACTTGGGCTTATTTTTAGAGTGTAAGACCCAACATCTTTTGTTTTCAATGCATACTTGTTTATATACCTATTACTTCAATTATCTGTATATACTTGTGCATATCTATCTAGAGTTCCCCCGGCAGTTAGGTTTACACTTAGGTCAAACCAGAGGTTACTTCTAACTTATTCAAAACTAGTTCCCTCATAGGAAATTCCCCTCGATACAGTCTGCCTCCTCATGGGCTTATTCAATATGGAACAGAGAAAGGCATTATTCTCGGTGAAACTTTTCTCAAGACTGTCAAAACTTAGAAAGAAACATATACAAGAAATTCATTTTCCCATAGAGGATTAATTCCCGGTGAAACCTCTTTTGAATTTCTTCAAACCTTAGAACTGTTTAACAAAGAAAGGATTAATTCCTGGTGAAACCTTTCTTGAACTTTTCTAGGCTTGGACCCACAGGCTTCCTAGAAGCACCCCCAGCCTTCTCTTGGGCTTAGTACAAGGACCACCAGGCTTCTTAAAAGTTCCCTTAGCCTCCTCTTGGGCTTAGTACAAGGACCCAAAGGCTTCCTAAAAGCATAGGATATAAATTAGTCATCTTTACTAGTTCAATCCCAAGGAGAGTCGAAAGCCTAGAACATCCTACCATTCAAAAGTTGATCTTCAACCAACAGTCTCCTCTTGGGCATCATACAAAGATCTTTTTCCAACCAGAGTCTATCTCTTTTTAATGAGACTTGGATAGTCTCAGCCTCCTCTTGGGCTTCATTCAAGTAGACTTGGAAAGTCTCATAGTCTCCTTTTTTACTAAACACAAAGACCCACAGGTTTCCTAAAGGCACATGATATATCCTGATCATTTTACTAATACATCAGTCTCCAGCAGAGTTAAAAGCTTCTAAGGTTTTTAAAATCACCCTTACTCTCCCCTAACCCCCAACAAGGTTTAAACTTTCACCTTAAACATCCCAGCCAGGGTCATTTTACCATCAACAAATCCCCAATAAAATCAGAGCCTCATGGCATCTGGTATTTCAATTCTTCTCTGATTCCCAGCAAGAGCAAAAACCTTTTGGATTCCCCAATACAATTTAGACCTTTTCCTGGATTTCAATAATCCTCAGAAAGAGTCAGCCTCCTCTTAGACTTCATATAATGATTTTCTCAATCAGCCTCAATCTTGGGCTTTGTACAAGATAAAAATCATACTCCCAGTTAAGTCAGTCTTCTTTGAAACTACACTCAAACTTTTTAGCCTCAATCTTGGGCTTTGTACAAGACAGATATAAACACTCCCCAATGGAGTAAGTTTCTTTTAGCTTCAACCTTGGGCTTTGAACAAGGCACGCAAAAATCAACATCCCCTCAGATGAGACCATGAGTCCACTCTGTAGGAAGATATTCCCTTTATACATCACATATAAAAAACAAACAATTAAAACCTTTTTTTCCAGATAAACTGCTGTAAGTGGCACACTTGTTGATTCAAAATTCAAGCTGAAGTCCCTCCTTTATCTTGGCTAAAATCTCTCTTTCATCTAACAGCTATAAGTGGCAAGCCTCTGGATTCTATACATCCAAGCCAATGTCCCTCTCTTAGCATGAAAGATTCATAAAGGGAAAAGTGGTATTGCTCTACACTGAGTTAAAGCTTCTTCCTTCATGACATCCCTCTTATAAAGGAAATTATGGCATTGCTAGATTCTACATATCCCAGTTAAAGTAATTTCCCTTATAATCAATTTCTCAATATTTGTGATGAATAGGTGAGATATCTCCCTTTAGAGATGACAAATTCTCTCTCAATCACCCTTTTGGCTTCAATCTTGGGCTTTGAACAAGACACAAATACTCTGATAGCTTCAATCTTGACTTTGAACAAGACACCAAATATTTTTCCTCCCATATAATAGGAGGAACTATGATTGCTCTGATTTCCCAAATCTCTTTACGGGAATACGTAGGCATAAGATTGTGAAATCTTAGCGAGCACACAAATAAAAAATCATAGGTCCAGTACCTTCCCAAAAACAACAGAAAACCCGAAAACAACAAAAACATTCTCTCAACACTCCCAAAGGAGAAACTTTCCCAATCCAGCGCAGATAAACACAAGAAAGCATTTCAATTTAGCAGAAACACATGCAAAAGAAGGTTCCTATAGATTACTATAAATACTCTGGGTGTTAGTAGCTTCCTTTTGTATAACCAGACCCTGATCCCCGATCTCTTAGCATTTGTTAAAGAAAACATTTGCGTGTAGGGTTAGTTTAAGATATCTTCCCCTTCCTTTCAAGCTTCATAGGATAAATACAGAAATCAGAAAGTAGCACCAAACATGCGGTAGGTGGTCGCGTCACCGAAAAAAACCGACTGCTACAGAAAAATGGCGACTCTGTTAGGAAATTATAGGATTAGATTTCCTAAGAGGTTTAGGCCTTGCTTTGCATTTGTTTTTTTCTGCTATCTTACTTGCGTTCTCATTTTGTATATATCATTTGTTGTCATATTATTTGATATCCTTGTTTACATTACTGTTATCTGGGAATGCGATTAATACGCATGTGGTGAGTCTGAGAGAACATTAAGATAAGTGGTGACGTATTCAGGAAGGCTTATAGAGAGTGAATCCCGACCAATCTAACTTGAGAGTCCATCGAATCAGTGGAGGTGCCCGCGTGGAATTACCAATGTTGAACGAGCAAGTCGTGAAAGCATTGTTTTTTCCCATTGGGTTACCCGTGAAACTGAGGATTAGTAAGCATTTAACCATTTGACCATTAGTTAGTACGGTAACTATCAGGAATAGTTGATATGCGATACTACACTCAAAAGAGATTTATCTTGGGATATTACAGCTCTCATGAGTCAGTAAGTTTGTTGTTAATATCCTTAAGAGGGGTCAATGACTTTGAGAACCTTTGTTAGAACCCGTTCTACAGGTACAAAATTTAACCTCTAGTACACACCTTGGGGATGGGTAGATCCATGGGTCCATGCTCGTGACGATGAACCTCTAAACCCATGTTTTCAATTTTTTTTGTTTGCTACATTCATGCATTCATTAAAAAACTCTTTTTAAACAAGAAAAAATCTTTTTCTAAAAGAACTCAAACAATAATTGCAAATATCAAAGGTTGCTTTATGGATTTGGGTAGAAGAAAAATGCACAAGTACAACTTCAAGGTTCCAAAACTAGAAGACCTAAGGAAATTAGGAAGAATGATTACGAATATCGAGGTTTTCAGTGCTAAGCACAGAGGACTGATGTATCTTTTGAAGGTCAACATGGTTGAAGGGATCCTGTCTACACTGGTTCAATTTTACAATCCGGTATACCACTGCTTCACTTTCCCAGATTATTAGCTCACACCAACACTGGAAGAGTACTCTCACCTAATTAATTTACCTATCACTGATCAAGATCCATTTTCTGGATTGGAAGAAATTCCAAAAGATTAAGACATTGCAAGAGCAATCTCTTTGGAAGATTCAGATGTCAGGGCTCACATGACCACCAAGGGAGGAATCCATGGTTTAACAGCTAAATTCCTGATGGAGAAAGCTCTATACTTTGCTAGTATAGGAAATATAACCACTTTCGAAGATGTCTTTGTTTTGCTCATATATGGGTTATTCATCTTTCCTAACATTGACAACTTCATTGACACCAATGCTTTTAAGATATTCTTAATTGGGAACCCAGTCCCAACCCTGCTCGCGGATGCTTATCATTCTGTACACTTAAGAAATTTGTACAGTGGAGGGATAGTCACATGCTGTGTACCCTTACTCTACAAATTGTTAATTTCCCACTTACCCAAGTCTGCTGCTTTTTGGGACCACAAGAGTAATCTGCGATGGTCGCAGAAGATTATGTCTCTTACCAATTCTGATATAGATTGGTACAATCGGATCTATGACGGAGTAAAAATCATTGACAAATGTGGAAATTTCCCTAATGTACCCCTCATTGGTACTAAATGAGGGATCAACTACCATCCAATTTTAGCTCGCCGTCAACTTGGATACCCGATGAAGAATATCTCACATAATGTTCATCTGGAAGGTCTTTTCTTCAAGGAAGGAGAAAATGACAGGGCACAAAAGAAAGAAATAGTGCATGCCCGACAACATATTCACATGAAGGGGAGAGAGTCCCTGGGAAGGCCAAATTGCATCTTTGCAGAATCTTATCTCCACTGGGTACAAATTAGAGCCATCAAACTGAGGATGCCTTACCCTGGTCAAGAAGTTTTTCCCTTAAAGGAATCTGTCCTTTATTTCATGTCTGATACGAAAAAACTCCAGATCACTCTAAACAAGGTTCAACGTGGGAAGAACTCTTGGAATAACAAGTATCAGATTCTTAATTTGGAGTTTACCAAGATTCAGGAACTGCTAAAGGAAAAGGATGCTCTAATTGAGATACTAGAGCAGCATGCTATAGAAAGTCAGGAGGAACGAAGAAATTTGCTCTCTCCTTTCACTTGGTAAAGGATCGTCGACCCGACAATAGCTGAAGGGGCCCGATCGAAGAAAAGAAAAATTTAGAAACCAGCATCTGAGCTCTCCTCAGAGAAAACTCAGGATCCATAGGCCTAATTTCCCTTCTCGTACTTTGTAAAATACTGTACTTTTCCCTGTAAAATACTGCAATCTTTCGAGTTCAATAAAAGGGTCTCCCCCGCTATGTGATATTATATAATTGTTAAAAGTTCTTTTGAAAACAAAACTAAAAAAATATATCATTCTCATTCTTTGCATATCATTCATCATTCTCACATAACACATCTTTGTCATTGAGTCTCACACATGTGTCACACTCTAGAGTCAAACTGTCTCATTCATATAATACTCGAGTCAATCGACAAAAGAAAATGGACGATCTCGAGGAAGAAAACAGAGAGCTGAGAGAAGAGATCAACGCTATAAAGGAGAGTTTGGAGAAACTCCACAACACCATGGAATCCCTGGCAGCAGCCCAGGAACAACAACATCAAAGGTCTGTGATTTCGGAGATTACATCTACACCAGCATTTGAAACACCCGGCGGTCATCCTCAGTACAATATGCCTAAAGGTTTTCCCTGGGGCATGCTTCTCAGCTTTATACCTGAAGGATACATCCCTTCGGTCACTGAGGACCTAGAAGCCATAGCAGGAACCGCCAGACCTGAAGGTTACAAACTTCAGGTAAATGAAGATGCAAGGATTACAACAGAAACTCCTGAAGGTTACAAACTTCAGGTCACTGAAGCACCAAGAATTATTGTCGTAATGACTATACCACAACCGGTGGTACACACTATCCTAGAGGAACAAATTCTGCAGGCCACTTCTGGCAGAAACGAAGAAGTATACAAAAGGATGAATGAATTCCAGGAACACTTCTTGGAAATGCAGAGGGAACTGCATGCCATTCGCGGTTAGGACTTGTTTGGTAAAGACGTTGTTGACCTCTGTTTGGTCCCTAATGTAAAGATACCGTGCAAATTCAAGGTTCCTAACTTTGAAAAATACAAAGGCAACTCTTGCCCTCAAAGTCATTTGGTAATGTGCGCTCGGAAAATGTCTACTCAGACAGAAAATCAACAGCTACTAATCCATTACTTCCAAGACACTCTAACCGGTGTCGCACTCAAATGGTACATGGGTTTAAACTGCACCAAGATCAGTACTTTCAGTGATCTTGAGGCAGCCTTCGTCCAGCAGTATAAATACAATTTGGACATGGCACCAGATAGGGACCATCTCAGAGCAATGTCCCAAAAGGATAAAGAAACTTTTAAGGTATATGCTCAGAGATGGCGTGAAATCGCCGCCCAGATCTGTCCTCCTCTCGAGGAAAAGGAAATGACAAAGATCTTATTGAAAACATTAAGCTCGTTTTATTACGATCGAATGGTTGCCAGTGCACCCAGTGACTTCACTGAAATGGTGAACATGGGAGTACGCCTTGAGGAAGTAGTCCGAGAAGGATGATTGGTCAAAGATGCAGAGCCATACAGCAGTACTAAAAGATACGGTAGTGCTTTCCAAAAGAAGAAATTGCAAGATATCAGTAATATCTCTCTGGGTAAGCAAAGACAAAGGTATCAGCCGGTAGCAGCAGTAACTCCCGCTATCAACCCAGCGCCAGCTCCGACATATCAATCTCAGGTTGCTCAGAGCCAACCAAATCAACAACAGTATCAGCAAAGGCAGCAACAGCCTCTTTAGCAGGCTCACCCACAGTACAATAACAATAATTGTACTACACGATCACCAGGGTTCGACCCTATACCAATGTTATATGCAGAGTTATTTCCATTTCTACTGGCCAAGGGGCACGTTCAAACCAGGACTCCTCCTACCGTACCAGAAAATCCACCTTTTTGGTACAAATCCGATCAAACTTGCCCTTACCATCAAGGAGGATCAAGACATAACATTGAGAATTGTCTCAGCTTTAAATCTGATATACAGAAGCTCGTCAGAAATGGGGTTTTATATTTTAAAGATATTAATCTGAATGTTTAGACGAACCCATTACCGCAACATGAGAAGACTACGGTGAATTTGATAGAAGGAGAACCATGGCGGCAGTTATCAAATTCACAATGTAAGCTTACTAGGAACTAACCTGGTAAAAATGCATTGCAGACAGAGCGGGTATGGTCATTTACCATCTCACAACTATCATCAGTGTGGTATCTGTTCCAAGGACAATCAAGGATGTGCTATAGTATAAGCAACCCTTCAAGAACAACTGGATCTAGGCTGGATTCAGGATCACAAGATTCGTGAAGTAAACATGGCCCTTGCACATCCAAACATTGTTCAAAACCATGACATCCGTGTAATAAACGCCAATCTAGTGGCAATGCATTCAAGACAAAGTCAGTATTACAATTTACCATAGCACGATTACAACGCTTGCCCGATTTGCTCAAAAGATAATCAAGGATGCTCTTTTGTACAAGAGGCCCTCCAGCGTCAAATGGATCTTGGATTGATCCAAGACTAACAGGAAAGGAATGATCATCAGGTTAACATGGTTCATGTAACGCCCCATTTTGTCTTATTTATTTAATCGATTCGATTTAATTATTTTCGTTTTTATATCATTTTATTCTTGACTTTTATTTGACAATATACTATTTTTCATCGTTATTATGTTTTATCGCGTTTTGAGAGCGTTTGCGAGATATTTGAGCTGAGGGGTAAAATAGTCTTTTAGGGGTTTAGATATTTTTATATAAATAGAGATTAGAGAGAAATAGAGAGAAAAGAAAAAGAAGAGAAAGAAAAGAAAGAAAGAAGGAAAAGGAGAAGAAAGAAAGAGAGAAGAGGAGAAAGAGGAAAAATCGAGGAAACTCCGTTTCAATCGCGATTAATCGGGTAAGGGTGAGAAGTTTCAATTATATCTTGCTTGTGTATGTATATGTGTTGTTTGTGGTAATTGTTTTGGTTGTTTTACAACTTTTTCTCATTTGATAAATTGATGAACAAATGATTGGAAATCGATGTTTTCACGGTCGGAATTCGATATAAATTGTATTGTATGATCACACTGTGTTTATGAACAATTGTTGATACTTGTTTTGCTGTTGGAATTGATTTAGGATGAAAAATGGAATTTTTGGGGGTTTTGGAACTGATAGTTCCTGGATTGTCTGGAATTTTGGTAAAACAAAGGTTATTCAATGTTGATGTCAAGGTGCTGATGTTGTAACATTGAAGTCTTAACACTGGGCTGTGTTAAGAGGTTAAATGCTGAAGTTAGATGTCTGATGTCACACAGGTGATGTTGTAACATCAGACCTGCAGAATTAATAACAGCAGGTTATTAGGGTACGCGTATTAGCTGGAATTGTGGAGAGTGGTTGACTCATTGGATGAGAATATCTTGGGATAGATATTTTCTGTTACATGGGAGATTTGATTGCAGGTCTGTTGGAGAATTAAAAGGTTGAAGATTTAAAAAGATTTTGGGGATAAAATCTATTTTGAAGATTCACTTTTAATTAACAAATCTGATCAAATATTGTGACAAGTCCAAGCCCAATTCAGGAGCTATATAAAGCGCACAAGACCAAAGGAAAAAGTGGACAGAAAACATTCAGAAGATCAAGAGCAGAAGGCTTAGTGTCTAGAGTTTGTTTAAAGTGCTTGTATTTACACTATTCTAGGGTTTGAATAGGTGTTGAGTTTCTGTCCTCTCTAAAGCTGTGAAGCAAAGAGAGTTGTGTGATTTGATCGAAACTGTGAAGTAAGATCAAGGGTACTCAAAGTGGGTTCTTTGAGTGTTTGTAAGGGATTGAGTGGTGTTCTCATACCTAAGAAAGTAATTAGTAGAGTATAAGTTTAGGAGATTGTCAACGGGTTGTTGAGTCTGTAAATTATATCTACAAGTAGTGAATTCCATCCCTGGCTTGGTAGCCCCCAGAGTAGGTTGGTTGTAACCGAACTGGGTCAACAATTCTTGGTGTTATTTTACTGTTATTATTGTCCATTGTGCAGAGTGTGTTATTGTGACATCACACCTTAACATCACACGTCTGATACCAGAATTTCAATTGGTATCAAAGCAGGCATCCTATCTGTCTCTGGGTGAGATCTAGGGAAGTTACTTTCTGGTGAAAAGATGGACAAAGAAGTTGGAGGATTCTTCAACAGACCCCCTATTTTGGATGGATCCAATTATGACTATTGGAAGCCAAGGATGACCACCTTCTTAAAATCCTTGGACAGTAGGGCTTGGAAGGCTGTTATTAAAGAGTGGAAAGCACCTGTCATGTGTGAGAAGGATGATGCTGGTAAAGATAAAGAAGGCACCTCTAAGCTAAAGCCTGAAGAAGAGTGGACCAAGGAGGAAGATGAGCTTGCCCTTGGAAATTCCAAAGCTCTGAATGCTATCTTCAATGGAGTGGATAAAAACATCTTCAGGTTAATCAATACCTGTGAAGTTGCTAAAGAAGCGTGGGATATCTTGCAGGCTACTCATGAAGGAACATCTAGAGTCAAGATGTCACGACTTCAGATTTTAACATCAAAATTTGAAAGCCTGAAGATGAAGGAAGATGAGACTATTCATGATTTCCACATGAGTGTTCTTGAGCTGGCCAATGCATCTGCTCTTGGAGAGAAGATGTCAGATGAAAAGCTTGTGAGGAAGATCCTTAGGTCCCTACCTAAGAAGTATAAGATGAAGGTTGCTTCCATTGAAGAATCACAAGACATCAGCAAGATGAGAGTAGATGAGCTCATTGGATCTCTTCAAACCTTTGAGCTTGGGTTGAATGAGGAAGAACCAGAAAAGAAGCCAAAGAGTATAGCCCTGGTAACAAATGGTGAAGAGGAGAAAGGGAAGAAATCTGAATCCCAGGAGGATCCGTCTCAGGCCATAGTGATGTTGGGAAGACAGTTCACCAAAGTATTCAAGAGAATGAATAATAACTCCAGGCCTAATGTCAAGAACATGACTTCTGACACCAGCAAGAAAGATGAAGAGAAAACTGCCCAAGACAAAGGAGTGCAGTGCTTTGAGTGCGAAGGGTATGGACATGTCAAGAAAGAATGTTCCACCTTCTTGAAAAAGCAGAAGAAGGGCATGACAGTTTCCTGGTCTGACTCTGATAGTGAAAGTGAAGGCGAGTTAGCAAAGCATGTGAGAGCTTTAACAGGAGCTGTTGTTTCTGATGATGATTCTAGTGATGGAGAAGTTACTTATGAGGAGTTGGCATCCACCTATCAAGAGTTGTGTTTAAAGAGTGCTGAGATTTGTCAAGAAAACAAGTGCCACAAGCAACAGATTGCTCAGCTAGAGAATGAAAAGATTGATCTTGAAAATGAAGTGGTGCTAGTTAGAGCTCATCTTGATCAAATGACCAAGTCTGTTAGGATGCTGAGCTGTGGTACAAACACACTTGACAAGATACTTCAGTCAGAAAAAGCTGCTGGAGATAAAGCTGGGATAGGTTATGTGGCTGAGGACAAGGGAACTTCAGAAGGAAGCACTTCAGGTTCAAAGAAGGAAGTATCACAACCTTCATCTCAACATCAGACAAAGAAGCAGGATCCTACCCCTAAGAAAGCTGATGTTTCACAACCTAAGAAGAAGACTGGTCCCTATCATAAGAGAAAGCAGCCACAGGGAGCTAGTCAGTATATGCCTCCACAATACCATGAGAGCATGCAAGCTGCTCAGTTCAAACAGCACATGTCTCATCAGATGTCTCAACATCAGGACAACTGGTATGGTTATGGGTATGGATACACCAATGTTGTTCCTTATGTATATGGAAGAAGAAAGCCACACCATCATGGGAGACAATCCAGAAAACAGAATTCTCAGCCGACTTATGGGAGAAGATATCAACAGAATAGATGGCAGGGCAGTTATGGTAGGAGGAGACCACATCATGGATGGCAGCATAGGCAATCTCATCATGGCAGAAGATTCAGAGATGGAAAGGTGAGATGCTATTATTGTGGAAGATTTGGACATATGCAGTACTCTTGCTACAAACTGCATGGATACCCTCAACCTCAAAACAGATGGAGAGAGCACAGGCCCAAAGTTGTTAAACAATGGGTACCTAAGGAGAAGGTGAAGTGCTTATTGGCTCACTTGGATGACAAAGAGGCTAAAGAAGGAACATGGTATTTTGACAGTGGGTGTTCCAAGTACATGTCTGGATGTAGATCCATGTTTGATGATCTTAGACCTTGTCCCTCTCATGAAGTCATATTTGGCAATGGAGGAAAATGTGTTGTTGCAGGAGTTGGGAAAGTGCAAGGTGATGGTAAACCTGAACTTGACAATGTTCTGTTTGTCAGTGGCTTAAGTGCAAATTTGATCAGCATAAGCCAATTGTATGATGAAGGTTACAAGGTAAACTACACTAAGCATGAGTGTGTGGTTTCTGATGAGCAGAATCAGATTGTTATGAAGGGTGCCAGAACCAAAGACAACTGCTATCAGTGGACCTCTCTTGAAGGGAATTCAACTAATGATGTTGATGTCATAACATCAGACTATGACATCAGGATGCTGAAAGGTCACTCAGAGTTAACAAGTTCTAATGTGAGTGTTTTAAAAGGAAAGTCTTTATGGAGGGAGAAAATTAGTAATTGGTCTTTAAATACTGAAAAGCTGGCGCCATACCTCAGACCATCATTCTCTAGTGCAGCAAGGTCACGGTTCATCAAAGAGTATTTCTTCCTTCCATTCGTCGTCCTCCACAAGAAGGATCATCTGACCTCATACTGCCTCAAGGGAACAATGTCAAACCAGACGTCGTCTCCATCAAAGAAATCTGTCGCTCAAAGCTCTTCGCGAGATAAGGCTAGGGTTTCTTCAGAAGAGGGATTTGCAGAAGAAGCTTTGAATATAGAACCTATCTCAGTGATGCTCCCAAAATCAGGTACTTCGAGACCCACTAAACTAACTCCTAAGAGACCTGCTACTATTTTCAAGAATCCTGAAACAAAGAAGGTTGTTACGAGTGTGTTATTTGGGGATAAAACTGTGCCAAAATCATCTACGTCTCAGACTATTGAAGAGAAGTTTGATGTTGACAAAAGGATGGGTAATCTTGCCTCAAAGATTCTAGACAAAGGTATCCCTGTCAAAGGAATTTCAATCCCACTGAATCGGATGCCAGCTGAGAAAGACAACATACAGGAAGGTAAGTCAAGTCTTCAACAACTTGCAATGACAGCTATTGAAGATGCTGATCAAAGTGAAGACATGCATGAAGAAACAAATGTTGAGGAGAATGTTAGGATATCTGTTGAACCCACTTCTGTTGAAGCAGATGTTAGAACATCGCTTAGTGGGGATGCTGAGACTACTGATGTAATTGATGTTGATGACTTGTCTGATAATGAAGTCATTGAAAGAGCAGTGCCTAGGCTGTCCAAGAGACTAAGAAAAGGAAAGATGGTTGAATCGCCGTCAAAGAAAGCTTCTGATGAGAAGAGGAAAAAGACTGTTGTTGGGCCAACAAAAGCATGGAGTAAGGTTGATGTGAATCCCAGAAAAAGGAAGTTAATGGAAGAATCTGAATCAGAGTATGATGTTGAGGATGATGTTCAAGACATCACTCCTGTCAGAAAGACAATCTTGAAGAGAATTGCTGACAAGATCCCTGAGGTTCCGGTTGATAACATTTCATTCCATTATGCAAGCAGTGCGTCGATATGGAAGTTCATCTGTCAAAGAAGACTTGCTCTTGAAAGAGAGATTGGGAAAGAAATTATGGAGATCAAAGAAATCATAGAGGTGATTAAGACTGCTGGTCTGATGAAGACGGTTCATGGGTTCTCCGAGTGCTATGACAGCTTGGTTAAGGAATTTGTGGTAAATATTCCTGTGAAGATTTCAGACAAACGCAGTGTGGACTACATGAAAGTGTTTGTGAGAGGAAAATGTGTTGATTTCTCTCCTGAAGTTATAAACAAATATCTAGGAAGAAAAGATGAAGTATTTGCTGAGCTAGAAGCCACTGAGAATGATGTCTGCAAGGAAATAACTGCTGGTCAAGTTAAGGTGTGGCCCTTGAAAGGGAAACTGCCAACTAGCAAACTCAGTGTTAAGTATGCTGTCTTACACAGAATTGGAGCCTCAAATTGGGTGCCTACCAATCATAAAACCACAACAGCTATGGGACTAGGGAGGTTTATTTATGCTGTGGGGACTAAGAAGAAGTTTGACTATGGAGCATATGTGTTTGAGCAGACTGCAAGACATGCCACCACTAATGCTATCAAACTGCCTATAGCATTTCCTTCGCTCATCTGTGGAGTTATGATGAAACAACATCCAGGCATCTTAACAAGTTCAGACACAGCATGTAAGAGGAAATCAGCTTTATCTTTGCATCCCAAACTGTTTGCTGGGAGCCATGTTCCAGACATTGTTGAAACATCAAGCTCTGGGATTAAGAAGGTCAGTACAAAATCTGAACTGATTAAAGAATTAAGGGTAACCTGCAAGGATCTTGACATGGTTATCAAGACCAGCACCGACAGGAAAATGAAGATTGAGCAGATGATTAAAGACTTGGAACAGGGGAAAGACAATGGTGACACTGAGGACTCCAGGTCAGATGAGGGTGAAGAAGATGCTGATGGTACCAGCTCGAATGAAGACTAATCTCTATCTGCTATTAGTCTTGTATTAGTTTACTTTTTTGCTATGCTTGGTTTTGTAATTTGAATATTGTGCTATTTTATGCACTGGTTATGTTTTTAGTTTCCTTCTATGATTTGTTTTGCCTGTTTACTAACTGAGAGGCTAACAATGAGAGCTAGGGTGTACTGACTATAGTTAATAGGGTTGTTTGCCTAATTATGGCTAAAAAGGGAGAGAACATAGCCAAGATAGTCAAGAGGATTATTGCCATATGCTGCTGATGTGATGCAGAGATTAAAGGGGAGTTAGATTGATGCTGATAAAAGGTGTTTGGGGGAGTTTTGACATTTGAAGAGTGCAGCCAAGCAGATATCAAGGGGGAGAAAAGTGATGCATATTATGAGCTACTGAACAGCTGTGATGCTGGTTCATGTTTTTCAAGGGGGAGCACCAATTGGCTGCTGTCAATAATGAAGATGGTGCTGCAGCAGATCAAGTAATGAAGACTATGAAGACTATGAAGATTGTCAAACTGCTGCTAATGAGTTTCAAATTTCTGAAGATTATTCCGCTGCTGATAGCTCTGAAGGTGCAGAGTGCAGAAGTTGATTGCAGAATGCAGAGATTGTTTTAGCCAAAATTAGCCAAAGGGGGAGATTGATAGTTCCTGGATTGGCTGGAATTTTGGTAAAACAAAGGTTATTCAATGTTGATGTCAAGGTGCTGATGTTGTAACATTGAAGTCTTAACACTGGGCTGTGTTAAGAGGTTAAATGTTGAAGTTGGATGTCTGATGTCACACAGGTGATGTTGTAACATCAGACCTGCAGAATTAATAACAGCAGGTTATTAGGGTACGCGTATTAGCTGGAATTGTGGAGAGTGGTTGACTCATTGGATGAGAATATCTTGGGATAGATATTTTCTGTTACATGGGAGATTTGATTGCAGGTCTATTGGAGAATTAAAAGGTTGAAGATTTAAAAAGATTTTGGGGATAAAATCTGTTTTGAAGATTCAGTTTTAATTAACAAATCTGATCAAATATTGTGACAAGTCCAAGCCCAATTCAGGAGCTATATAAAGCGCACAAGACCAAAGGAAAAAGTGGACAGAAAACATTCAGAAGATCAAGAGCAGAAGGCTTAGTGTCTAAAGTTTGTTTAAAGTGCTTGTATTTACACTATTCTAGGGTTTGAATAGGTGTTGAGTTTCTGTCCTCTCTAAAGCTGTGAAGCAAAGAGAGTTGTGTGATTTGATCGAAACTGTGAAGTAAGATCAAGGGTACTCAAAGTGGGTTCTTTGAGTGTTTGTAAGGGATTGAGTGGTGTTCTCATACCTAAGTGGTTTCTTAGGTAGGAAGTAATTAGTAGAGTATAAGTTTAGGAGATTGTCAACGGGTTGTTGAGTCTGTAAATTATATCTACAAGTAGTGAATTCCATCCCTGGCTTGGTAGCCCCCAGAGTAGGTTGGTTGTAACCAAACTGGGTCAACAATTCTTGGTGTTATTTTACTGTTATTGTTGTCCATTGTGCAGAGTGTGTTGTTGTGACATCACACCTTAACATCACACGTCTGATACCAGAATTTTAGGAACCATGAAACCCGCAGCAGAATTTTCTGGTTCTGGTGTGATTCGCCAGGCGAATTGGGGATTCGCCAGGCGAATTAGGTCTCGCCACTAGTTCGCCAGGCGAAGTGCTGGCGAAGGGTGATTCGCCAGGCGAAATCGTAAGTCGCCAGGCGAAATAGGAAAGACAGAAATGGGTTAGCTTCTGTAACTCTTGGGGGTTTTTCTAAATTTGTGGTTCGCCACTAGTTCACCAGGCGAAGTGCTGGCGAAGGGGGATCCGCCAGGCAAAATCCTAAGTCGCCAGGCGAATCTGGCTGTTTCTCAATAAATTCTTTTCTTTTAATTTCATAACTTGTGTTCCGATTATCCGTTTTGAACATTCTTGGTATCGTTAGAAAGCTATTGAGATGTATTTTTTTATTAAAATGGTTTTGAGATTGTGGCCGATTTAATTATGTCGGGAATCTGAAAATGTGTCGTTTTGTCGACTTTTACCGTTTTAATTGCGTGTATTTGATGTATTATCATGTAATGTGCTTTTGATGTATATCGTATGACTTGTGTGAAGTTATATGATGTGAATGCAAATGAAGATATGTTGTGATGATGGTTATGGCCTAAGGGCAATAAAATGCATTGTGTTGGGTTTGATTATATATGCATGATTATGGATGTGTATATGTGTGCATTTGAATGTCATGAGTCATTGTATGCCAAGCATCATGATATGCATTCTTGTGATGTCGTGTGCCCTAGTGGGTGTGAGCGACGAAATGATTCCCGAGGGGATCCGTTATAACATCGCGTGCCTTATACAAAGAGGTGTGAGCGATGATTATGGACGATCGTGTGCCTTATACAAAGAGGTATGAGCGATCGGGTCGTGTACCTTATACAAAGAGGTGTGAGCGATCCATAAACGTCGTGTGCCTTATACAAAGAGGTGTGAGCGATGGGGAACATCGTTTGCCCGACGGAGAGTTACACTAAGTAACAAGCAATGGTTCCAATAGTTCCTGAGTGAACTAGTGATGAGAATGATGGATGGATGGTACCGCATTTGCATAGAGTCGTTGTGTCGATCTCTTTGCATTTGCATAAATCATGAATGGATTGATTATGTGTGGAAAATCATGAATGGATTGATTATGTGTGGAAAATCATGAATTGATTGAGTGTGTATTGAGATTTATGTTTGACTTGGTGAACTGATGTGCATATGTGATAAATGAATTGGTTGTGGATAATATGTTTTATGCATAGACATATGCTATGTGATGTGGTGGGGTGTTTCCATATGTTATGACTTTGGTGTGCCTTATGTGTGAATACGTGATTGTGTTGGTGTAATTGACATATGCTATGTGTATTAATATGTGATGCTCGTGGTGAGAATATTTATGCTTGTGAATTTATATGTGTTTGCATATTATTATGCAATCTTGATTTAGTTGTTATTTCTCACCCTTCTGCTGTGGTTTGTTGCTCTATGAGGCAATTGCAGATTAGTAGTCTTGGAGGCTTTTGTGAAGATTAGTTCTCCATTCTTTGTCGGTCTGTCTGCTCTGATACGTAACACGGGAGTCGGGGAACGCTTTTGTTATATATGTATACATTTGTTGAATATATTTTGTATTACTTTTGTATGTGTATTTTGAAGTTATAAAACAATTTATTTTGTAAAACAAGTCCGTTATGAATCTTTCCATTTTATTCCATAATTGACCTTTCCTTTTATATGGAAAAAGTTTCCCTTTTACGTTTATTCCATTTTGTGTTATGTATCAAATAATTGAGCAGGGATTGTTTTTTTTCCCATAATTGTGGCATCCTTGTTTCTGTCGGAAAAATAAATTTTTATTTACTTTGATTTAATTATGTATTATTTATTCGCGATGGGAATTGGGGTGTTACAGTTCAAATCTTTGGCATCCGCTTAATGAATACCAGTCTAGTGGAATTGCATGCAAAGCAAGTCAGACTTAGTTTTCTGGCCTCACACGATTATCAAAACTGCAAAGAATGCTACGAAAATGACGAAGGTTGAGCGCTTGTACAAAGAACTCTTCAACATCTTTTTGACCACTGGTGGCTCCCAATCTGCCAGGATGAAGACACGCAACAGGTTAGCATAACTAATGGGAATCTTGATAGACACCAAAGCTGTGACATCCGCCTACTGGAAACAAATTTGGTAAGGATGCACTGCATACAAAGTGGATACGGTCGAGTACCACCTCACAATTATGAGCGCTGTGGAATATGCTCGAAAAATAACCAAGGATGTTATCTCGTGCGAGCATCTCTCCAGCATCAGTTAGATCGAAAGGAAACTCAACCGTGCTTGAATTCTCAATCAATCAACATGGTGCAAAGTTGCCTCCCTGTTCAAAACAAGGACCAAGGACTACTGGACAAAAGTCATATTGTCTCAGTCTCCAATAAAAGAGAACCTGTCGACCATGGAATTACCAAGGATGTTTGCACAATAACTTCTCTGCTCAATGAGTCAAAGATCCCTCTTGATAGTAGAAAAATTACAAACCTAGAGCTGATCGAGGTTGCATACGACGGTCAAAAGGCTCAAAAAGCCCCTGTGGTTATCTACTTTCCAGGACCAATACCATACAAGTCAGAAAAGGCTATCCCGTACAAGTACGGTGCGATTACAATAGAAGATGGAAAAGAAATTCCACTACCATCCGTTGTAAACATTGCTGACATCAGTCGAGTTACCCGGAGCGGTCGAATCTTCAACAGAGGAGTTTGAGAACTTACAAAAGAAAAGGAACCTCAAGCAGAAGTTCCTAATCAACAAGTCGGTCAATCCAACAACGCGCAACCTATAAAGAACAACGATGAAATGCTAAAGCTTATTCAAAAAAGCGAGTACAACATTGTGGATCAATTGTTGAAAACTCTATCTTGAATCTCTGTGTTATCTCTCTTGCTCAGTTCAGAAGCACACTGAGAAGCTCTGCAGAAGGTTCTAGAACAAGCCTTTGTAGAGCAAGATGTGACAGTAGGTCAATCCGATAGCATTATCTCCAACATCACTTCCCGCAACAATTTGGATATCAGTGATGAAGAACTTCCAGAGGAAGGCAAGAACCATAATATGGCACTTAATATCATAGTCAATTGCCAGGACGATGCTTTAGCCAGTGTACTGGTAGATACAGGTTCATCCTTGAACGCCATGCCAAGGTTAACCTTGGTACGACTATCTTTTCAAGGTACTCCCATGAGAGGCAGTGAGATCATCGTCAAAGCCTTTGACAGATCCATAAAAATAGTTACCGGTGAAGTCAATCTTCCCATAACCATTGGTCCTCACACTTTCCAAGTCATGGACATCCGAGCAGCATACAACTATTTATTAGGAAGACCTTGGATACATGGAGCAGGGGCAATCACTTCGACACTTCACTAGAAGCTAAAGTTCGTCAAGAATGACAAATTAGTCACGGTATGCGGAGAGCAAGCTTTAATCGTGAGAAACTTATCATCATTCTCCTGTGTAGAACCAGAGGAAGTCATTGGAACCCAATTTCAAGCACTCTCGGCGAGCAATGAGAATCACCAAGAAAAAGGAACATCGATTTCCTCATACAAAGACACTCTCAAAGTAATGGGGAGTGGTGACATAAAAAGATAGGGACAAAGTGTAATTCGTGCTGATAACAAGACAAGAAAAGGTCTTGGTTTCTCTCCGACATGTACCCAGACTACAAAGAAGGATAAAAGTTTTCATCTCATTCAGGATTTCTTTCACAGCGGAGGCTTTCTCCACCCAGTATCTCAAGAAGTCCACACCATCAAGAACAACAACTCTTCTGATATAGATGAGGAGTGGAAGTCCTATCTCAACGATGAAGGTTATGTATCTCAGGGAAAAATGTACGTGCCATTCTGCTCTCTAAAGCAAAGTCCCAGATATATACCAAGATCAGATGTCTGAATGATTTATGGAGATTGTGATCCCGAAGGATGTCGTGCTCCACCCAATTCGTTAGAGGAAGACACTCTGATGAAAGACAACTTTGACTATGATTCTTATGATCCTCTGGATGATTTGCCTATCTGGAAGCCATACATGGAAGACTCAGGGAAAAAGAATCAGCCGGATAATGCCTATCAGCTGAATAATCTTAAAAAGAATACGCCTGTTCTCCTAGAATCATGGAATCCTTACTCAGAACATTCCAAAAATGACCCACACCGCGGTGATGAATTTGCAAAGATTTCAGGACAAGAATTCATTAACTATACATTTCCTGATGTCAACATCATTGAAGAAGATGACTCATTTATTCCCACAGAAACCTGGGATACGTTAGGGCAGCCAAGCGGTAAGTACGACTTTATAGTCAAATACACCGCTCCCGAAAGCTCTCGCATCAGATACGAGGACATCCAGCCAACTGGATGGGGAGATCCTATTGAGAGTGAAAACACTATGGATGATGCGACATAAGAGTCCTCTTATGATAACTCTGCATGGGAAGAAGACTCCAATGATCCCACTCCTCCAGAAATCAGTGTCATTTCTGAAGACAAACCAAGAAGAAAAGTACCGAACTTTGTGATTCACAGAGGAATTTGTTGCCATTAGGTTGCGGTCGATGTCCCGAATGTCGTTCATAAATCAAAGTAATTGTCGCATCTTTGTTTTGACCTTTCACCTTGCCCGGGTGAAATAGATGTTTTATAGGGCTTACTTTTCTGTAAATGTCCCTCTTCACTTCGCCCAAAGCGACAGAGTTTTGTTTTATATGGTTGGGTTTCAAGAATCAACAAATCATAAATAAATAATGTCATTCTGGATTCCCGCATTTATTGCTATTTTCACTTTTCGTTTTTTCAGAAAATGGTAATCCTACAAAACAACCCGAAATAAAAATAAGCGTTTTCAGAAAATACACTGCACACACTTTTGCATTCTCTCTATCTTTTCTAAAAAGGGAATCATCACGTTGTCTAGATTACTTATTTTAAACCCCATTGAAACATACGATCCAATGCCTTTTCCCAACTTTGAATTCCCGGTATTTGAAGCCGAAGAAGAAGAGGACGAAGAAATTCCAGAAGAGATCTCCCGACTACTCAAGCAAGAGGAAAGGTCCATTGAGCCTTACAAAGGGTCATTGGAAATAGTCAATTTAGGTTTAGAAGAAGAAAAGAAAGAAGTTAAGATTAGAGCACTGCTCAGTCCAACTGTCAGAGAAGGCTTAATAAAACTTCTCAAAGAGTTTCCAGATGTGTTTGCTTAGTCCTACCAGGACATGCCAGGGTTGGATACCAACATCGTGGAACATCACTTACGATTGAAAACAGAATGTCCTCCAGTAAAACAAAGACTGATAAGGACTCACCGTGATATGACCATCAAAATTAAGGAGGAAATGCAGAAACAGATCGACGCAGGTTTCCTTACCACCTCAGAGTATCCTCAATGGCTAGCCAACATAGTATCAGTTCCAAAGAAGGACGGGAAAGTAAAAATGTGTGTAGATTACAAGGATTTAAACAAAGCAAGTCCAAAGGATGATTTTCCCCTACCACACATTGACATGCTGGTAGACAGCACAACAAAATTCAAAGTCTTCTCCTTCATGGATGGATTCTCGGGCTATAATCAAATCAAAATGACGCCGGAAGACATGGAGAAAATTTCCTTCATTGCCCCATAGGGCACCTTTTGTTACAAGGTAATGTCGTTCGGTCTGAAGAACGCAGGGGTAACTTGTAAAAGGGCCATGACAACTCTGTTTCACGACATGACGCACAAAAAGATTGAAGTGTACGTTGATGACATGATTGCCAAATCTAAAATAGAAGAAGAGCATGTGGAACACCTATCAAATTTATTCGAGCGTCTGAGAAAATACAAACTCCACCTGAATCCCAACAAATGTACATTCGGTGTTCGCTCAAGAAAGCTCTTAGGATTCATCGTCAGTCAGAAAGGAATTGAGGTTGATCCCGACAAAGTTAAGGCCATTTAAGGAATGCCTGCTCCAAAGACTGAAAAACAAGTAGGAGGATTTTTGGGACGTCTCAATTACATCTCAAGATTCATATCCCTCATGACCGAGATATGCGCGCCCATCTTCAAACTACTCAGAAAGAACCACAGCTGTGTATGGACAAAAGACTGCCAAAATGCTTTCGACAGCGTCAAAAAATATTTGCTGAATCCACCGATTTTGTCTCCTCTAGTAGAAAAAATACCATTGATCATCTACTTAACAGTCTTGGAAGACTCTATGGGTTGTGTACTTGGCCAACAAGACGAGACAAAAAGAAAAGAGTCTGCCATTTATTACTTAAGCAAGAAGTTCACAGACTGTGAAACTAGATACACTATGCTCGAGAAAACTTTTCGCGCTCTGGCTTGGGCAGCCAATCGTCTTCGCCAGTACATGATTTATCACACTACTTGGTTAATCTCTGAAATGGACCTAATCAAGTATGTCTTTGAAAAGCCTGCCTTAATGGGAAGGATTGCCCGTTGGCAAATGTTGTTATCAGAATACGACATCGAGTATAATGCTCAGAAAGCCGCCAAAGGAAGTATTTTAGTCGATCATTTGGCTCATCAACCGATTGACAATCAAGAACCAGTCAAATTTGACTTCCCGGATGAAGATGTCATGTATCTAAAAATGAAAGATTGCGATGAACTGCTTCCAAACGAAGGGCCAGAACCAGGATCCCAATGGGGACTAATATTCGACGGAGCTGCCAACACTTATGGAAACGAAGTTAGGGCAATCATTGTGACACCTCAGGGTACCCATATTCCTTTCACTGCCAGATTAAAATTCAAATGCACAAATAATGAGGCCGAATACGGAGCTTGTATCATGGGTCTCAAAGAAGCTATCGACTTAAGGATAAAGAACTTGGATGTGTATGGCGACTCAGCCTTGGTTATAAATCAGAGTAAAGGAGAGTGGAACGCATATCAACCAGGATTGATTCCTTACAAAGACTACACAAGAAGGTTATTGCCCTTCTTCAACAAAATTGAGTTTCATCACATCCCTCTTGAAGAAAACCACATGGCTGATGAACTGGTTACTCTATCCTCCATGATTAGTGTGAGTCGATGGAACGACGTACCCATGATTGACATAATGCGCCTTGATAGGCCAGCTTACATATTCGCAATTGAATCAGTCATCGACGGCAAGCCTTGGTATTACGACATCAATCATTTCCTTCAAAAACAAGAATACCCGCCTGGGGCATCAAGAAAAGATAGGAAGACTCTCAGAAGACTGGCTGAAAACTTCTTCTTGAACAATGATATACTCTACAAGAGAAACTTCGACATGGTTTTGCTCAAGTGTATACAGGACATTGTCTACAAGGAATTAATGCTAGACAAGGCATTGTCTCATTTTGAGAAGATGGATAAATTAGGTTATGTAACTAGTTTGGCTTTTACCAATTTGATGGCTTTGTATACGAGGTTAGGTCAACTCGTGAAAGTTCCTCTGCTGGTTAATCATATGAAGCAGAGGAAGTTTAGGATAACTAGATTTACGTATGTTGTTTGGATGAATAGCTGCACCGCGTTGAATGACCTTTATGTGGTTGAAAGTGTTTATGAGGAGATAAAAAGGGAAGACGGAGAGAAAATTGATTGGAAGACTTATAGTAACGTTGTTGCTATCTATGTGAAAGTTGGACAATTTGAGAAAGCGGAGTTAATGCTTAAGAATATGGAAGAGATAGTGAAGTCGCGGAAACATGAAGCTTACCATTACTTGTTGGGACTTTATGGTGGGACTGGTAATGTTACAGAGGTTTATAAAGTGTGGAGGTCGCCCAAATTGGTCTCGTCGGTGACCAATCAGAGTTATCTTGTTATGCTTTATACGCTTAAAAGGCTTAATGATATGGAGGGGATAATAAAATGCTTTAAGGAGTGGGAGTTTAGGCATGTGAATTATGATTCAAGGTTGGCTGGTGTTGCAGTGTATGCTTACTTGAGTCAGAACATGGTTGAAGAAGTTGTGTCAATCTGTGAGGAGGATCTTAGGAGGTGCAAAATACCTTTCTTTAGGATTCGATAAAATGTTCATGATGTCTTTGTTGGAGAAATGTCAGTTGGATGGTGCTATGAGCCACTTAGAGGCGACACTTTCTGATGTCACCAACGATAAATATTGTTCTTCACCACAAGTTGTGAGGGCTTTTCTAAAGTATTATGAAGAAGAAATAGATCTTGATGGTGTTGATGAGTTAAGCAAAATTCTCAGGAATCACAATTTTGACGAATCCTGTATTAAACCTGCACTACTGCATCAAAGTCATATCCTGAAATTGAGTCAGTATTGAAGGATGATTCTTATGTCAACCACGAGAACTTGTAACTTGGAAGGGGATTTTCACTATGAAAAGGCTCATTGTGGCTGCACAAAATTTATGTCCAGAAGCATGAAAGCCTATTTAATTTCGAGCTTGATAATTTAACAATGTGAATTGATTATGTTTCAATGAGATACGTAATGGTTTGTCAGATTCTTTCAGAATTGAACTCAATAGGGTTAGGCATTAAAATCGGCAAGCAGCCTTGTCATGTCAATTTATTTCTTACACGCTCTTTGGCTCAAATTTGTACTTCACAATTGACAATGGAAACTCACTCTCAATGTCACAATTTCTGGAAGTGTTCATATTGAGTGATATTTTTGCAGATATTTTTATAGTTAAACTAGCTAAAGTAAAAGAGAGACAATATTTAGATGTGCTAGAAGAAATTAGTCTCTATAATAATTATGTGAGTAAGTAATGATTATTATCAACAAAAAAGAGAGAGTAAAGATATCTAACATATACATATTTCATAATGATAGTGTATCAAAATCAATATTTTGACAATAATGCATTGGTGTAATAAGAAGATTAATCTCATTTATATCAGTCGACAAAAAATATTGAATATTATTTATAAGACTACTTCAAGTAAGAATAAATTACTTTTCAATCTAAATCCCCCCTCTTTTTCTCTAGTTTGCAGTATATGTAATGAAACAATAAAAGATTTAATTATTGAAATACTTATATGACAATAACATTCAATGTTGTTATGCCTGATTGGGCTGATGATGTGAGTAATTTGACTTCTTCCAATTTAGATGCTCAAAATTTTAATCTAATTTTAAGTGTTCAATTTATTTATCTAATAAAAATGTATTTAATTAATTTTATTCAATACAATTTAAAGTTATCTTTTAATAATATACCAAAAATTCATTAGTTTCTAATTTTTTAAACCTTTTTTTAGGGAATTCCCATAATTGAGCCCAATAGTGATCTGCAACATACTGTTGAGGTAGGTCTTTTAACATTTCTGCATACTTAATTGATGTTATAATCTTTCAAGATTTAGTTGCACATTTTATGTATTTTTTGTTCCACTTTCTAACTGATATATTAATATGTAGATCAAGTCATCAAATCAAATTGAAAGAAGTTTTGCATGTGTAATTATTACATTTTGCATTCTTCAAGCTCTACTATTGTGTATAAATTTTACTCTTGTGTAATTTTTCTGCAGAATTATCTTCTCATCGCCACTCTGATTAGCGTAAGTCTTGTATTTGGTTGCTATGTAGTTGTGCAGGTACTTTATTCACTTCATCTTCAATCTTCTAACGTAACTCTAACTTGTGTGTAATTCCTAATTCTTTTTATAATACTATTTAATTGTTCTTATTACTATAAGTATAATTTTGTCTCTAGTTATGTTTCATTATTGTTAACTTGATTGCTGATTTTTATAAGTTTAATGTTTATTTTATCGATGTAAGTAGAAGTTTTAGTGTTTTACTCTTATATACACTAGACAATAAATATTGGACTTACAACTATCCATCTAGTTTTCATTCATTCTAAAACATGATCAGTATAGTGAAGCTAACTTTGTATACTATATGTATGAAAAGTCTCGTATCCTTTAAACAGTTTTGTTTTGATTTTTTTAGGCATTACATGCACGTTGCGAACCTAGACAATTGGAGAAAAATGGATAAAGCAAATTAATCTTTAGAAATCCAGAAGTAGAGCTCCTGTAAGTGATGAATAATTCAGCATGCTTTAGAAATCCTCCTTTTTTACATAGCTCCATAATACTCCCTTTGTTTGTTACTATTTCTTCTAGGAACCGTTACGGGCATCAATATCAAATCAACTAAATATTGGTGGTTATCGTTATCCAATGAATAATTTAGGTTATGTACTTATGTTTATGGTGCATCAGTTCTAGTAGTAGTGATAACAATTGTTTATAACATTAATAGAGTTGGAATATAATTAGAATTTATTTTTTGATTTTTTTATATTTGCAATTTGCTGCAGTTCAAACCGCCACAATTTACCGAAAACAAAAATCAAAATGAAATTTCACGACGGTTGGTAACCATCGCAATATTCAGGTTACATTAGTTTCCTAATCATCGTGAAAGAGAACGACGATTGGCGTGACTGTTTTGACAACCGTTGCAATACAGCCTCGCGACGCACGTTTCTGGGGCGAAGATGTAACCGTCTTAACATGCAAATTGCGGCGGTTCTAACCGTCGTAACCTGCCAAAATAAACCATCCCAATTTGCCAATTTTTTTGTGGTGTATGGGCTTAGACTCTTCAATCAAATTCAATCTTCCCGTTGTAAATCACCTGCATATTCTTTTCCCCAAAAATAGGAACGAAACTTCAAAGTTTCCTAAAAAGTCTCCAAGATCCTTTTTATGAAACCAAATCAAATCTACAATATTCTGAAAATATCCTTGCTTAGTTGCGCCTGTATGAGAACTAAAATCATCCAGAATCTTATATTTTTAAATCAAATCTTCAAGGATTTAAAATGTCGAACTGTTTTGATGTTCTGGTATAACATGTCACAACATCTGTCAGAATATTTGTCAAGAAAAGTAACAGCGGACTTTGTTGTACCAGTTGGTCAAGATGTCATGACATCTTGCTCAACATCTGGTTGTGATACATGTTTTTCCAAACTAAACATGTTTTATCAAAATTGTTGCCAATCATAAAATCATAGACCTAGCACATTCATTCAATTGATACCAATTTATTATCACATAGAGCATGGGAATAACTTTCCAACGCTTCTGACCGCGCCTCAATCCGAGTTACGGTTCCAAAGTTATGAAGGAAATAAGAAATAGGAAAACAGAATTCTGTTATGGTCCCACAACGACCCCTAGGCGAGGCTGGCTCGCTTTCAGTTCACATAAAGAACTCTAGCCGAGGAAGAGGCAGAACCAAAATAAGGGTATGGTCGTAAAGCGGCCGCAAGGCGAGCTCGCACAGCGACGCTGAAGCTCGCACAATGAGCGTAGTAGAAAGGCTCGCTTGGAGATCACCTTGAGCTCGCACACCGACTCAAGCGATTTCCAGATTCTGTAAAACACAAACCTGCATTAACCATGGTCAAGACTCTACCCCTACACATTCATACAACATCGAAACACCCAATAGTAATGGTATAACATAATAAAACATGTAATTCAACAAGATTATCATATAGGATGTAAATTCAACACATTTAACATGATTTTCACACAAAACCCTACACCCCAAACATGTATTTCTTCCCACCCAAGGATAAACTATCTAATGGAACTCACCTTGATGAAGAATATTGATGAAGGAGATGGATGATGATGGGTTTCTTCTTCTTTTTCCATAAGCTCTTCCTTCTTTCTCTCTTTCTCTTCTCTTCTTCTTTTCCTTACCAACTTTCTTCTTCTTTCCTTTTCTTTCACATAAATATATATAATACATATAATATTATATAATATTATACAATGGTGCTAAATATCTCCACTTGATATTTTGTTATCTAACACCAATTGACCAATTATTAATATTACTAAAATGTCCTCTCTTGCACTTATTAATATTGGTCTGTCTCTTTCATAATAATTAATCTCTTCAGAGTTTACTAGTTACTCTATTGATCCTAATTGACAACATTTAGAGCACTTAGGAGTTTCAAATATTCCAATTAACAAAATATAGAGTACATAGGAACTCAATTTATCTCAACTTGTATCTAATTGAGCATTTAAAGGAATATGGGGTATTACAACCTACCCTTTAACCAATCTAATCAAGTCAATCTTAATGCTAGCATTCAAATAGGATAACCTTCACCAATTCCTGGTGAATCTAGAAATGCCTTGAATGCTAAGCCTCTTAATGTTGCATCACCCTTAAATAGTTCCACCAAAACCATTACAAATCAACTTATTCATAACTATCTTAATGATGGACCTGAATATGCTGAGTCTGAACTAAAACCAGAAGGCAATATCCAGGATCAGCCTTTACCGTCAATTCATCAAGAAACCACCTAACGCATATCCCCATCAATTCATGCTTTAAGCAAAGAAAACTCCGCTAAATCTGTTTATGAAACCCCGCAAAAAGATGAAACAAATAAATCCAAACCATCTCAGTACATAACCAACTTTCAGCCTCTACCCAACCATGTACTTTCTCAATTAGAAACTTTTAAGATTGGGTTATATGACGAGGCAAAAGCAATAATGGAAGAAGGGTTCACGTACACTGATCATGTGGCTTATAATGCAAAGTGGGAATAGTTCAAAAGATATGTTAACTCGGTCATTCAAAGTCTGAAAAATTTCTCAAAAAGGGAGGTAGTTGTAACAAGCCATAAGCAACTGCTCAATTTAGAAGCTAAATTAGCATTAATGAATGTTAAGAGATAATGAGGATACAGATGACTAATAACCAACTTTTAGTGGATGCTCAACTCAAGACTATTGTTGCAAGACAAGAAGAAATCGATTATGATCTGAAGACAATCATGGAAATATTGAAGAAACCTTAGGTCTAGGTTGTAGAACCTGAATATGTGTTAGATGGCTTGTTTATCTTTTATCTGTGTTATGACATGCTTGTGAACTTATCTCGTTTTAGACTACTTTATACATGTTGCTCTTATTTAATTATCTTGTGCTTTATACTTCTATCTTGATAATTTAAAGTAAATGAAACTTGCTTTCGCTGGCTTAAATAAATAGAAACTGAAAAAGGGAAATTTCATTAGAATTTAAAAGTTACATGAGAATAGATAAGACATTACAACAATTTAGCCTATTGCTATTCTTCCTTGTTGCTTCAGTCATATCTCTTTATATTACAAATAAATTATTTCCATGATTGATCTGCTTCCTTGTCTTCAGAAGAAGGAACTTCATCATCAATAAACATTTCCTCTGGACATTTATGTGTTCTTTCAATCCTGAAACTTACTCTCTGTAGGCAGCCAATCTGGTTTGAACACCTTCCTCTTCCTTAATTTTCTGTTTCTCTTTTGCTGCATCAGCATGAAGTTTTGTAGAAAGTTCCTTGACTGCCAAACGTTTCTCTCTTGTCATTTCATCCTTCTTCAGTAATTCAAACTCTCTTGCAAAATCTCATTTTTCACTCTTGTGAGGAATTTGGTTATGAGATTTTCTCTTCATAACACGTTTTTTTATAGAAGTATTTCTGAGAATTGGATGAAACCTTGAGGAACCCATGTCAATATGATTTTATAGTGAGTTTTGAGTATTCACTCAAGTACAAATAATGGAATATGTGCACCTATGAAAACTGATCTTTGACCATCTTGGGATACTGCACTCATGTCCAACATTTACTTGACTCTGACTACTCTTAATCTTATAAAGTATCATTGACCATCTTGGAACACTGCGCTTCTGTTCAACATTTACTTTACCGGTCACCTTTCGTATCTTTGTTAAAAGTTTTTGATGTGACAAAAAGGGGAGAAAAATATAACAGTATTTAATAAAGAATCTGAACCCTTCATATTTAATGTTGTTCATTTATAATTAATGTACTTTTATATTTCTATTATTTTCTATTATTTTGGTTATTTTTTTGTGTTGGTTATCTTACCCAGGTGATATATTTTAATTTTCTTGAATATAGAATGAAGGGGGAGCTTGCAAACCCCAACCTTGGACTATTAGACTCAGAGGGAGCTTACAAACCTCAGACTCTAAAATTGCTTTGAAAATTAAAATATTTTTTCTAGAATATAATACTTAGGGAGAGTTTACATAACTCAACCTTGGACTATTAGACTCAGGTGGAGTTTACAAACCTCATACCTTGATGTTGCCAAGAAAATTATAACTGCCCAACATTGTTCTTTAAATACTTATGTTTGTCATCATAAAAAAGGGGGAGATTGTTAGAACAAGATTTGTTCATGACATATATCCCTTGAGTTTTGATGATAACAAAGTATTTAAAGAACATTGGTGTTATCTAATGTGTATTCCAAGTATGCAGGTTCTAAAGCTTGAATAGAAGACATTCAGAATCTGATATAAGGACGCATTTGAGAGAAGCTGAGTTACAACCTTCTAGTGGATCAGAACCTGAAGAACACTCTCTAAGTGATGTCTGGCGTAGACTCTGAAGCTGAAGGCCCCGGCATCAAAAGAGCAACATATTGTCTCTACACTAAGTTAATGTATCAACTTTTGGTGAACATTCAGAGTAAGTAATAAAGCTTGAGTTGTCCGTACTGCAAAAAGCAAGCTGCATTGTCAAATCCGTTTATCGGCTAGAGTCTATGTTCACAGGGCTCAAGAAGAGTTGACATGTTTTACGAATATCTACTCTTAACGGATCTATAGTACAAGATTACATATAAGACACAATGGTTAAACATGTTACATAATGGATTAAGATCTTTTGGTGTATCTTTCTTCAACGTCTCTTGTACTATGAAAAAACAAAGACACTTGTTCAAGTTATCTCTTCCAACAGTTAGTCTCCTACAACTGCTATATAAGTTGTTGAAGATTAAAATTGAAGTCTTCAACAAGGAATAAAGGGAAAATAGAGAAGGAAAGCCAAGAAGGATAAAAGTGTTCTACATTTCTGTCTGGATGGAGGAATAACAAGATCAACAATAAGCAACACAATTGAGTATGCAGAATTTCTGTTATATGTTGTAAATTGTACTAAGCCTTAAGATTTCTTAAACATTGAATATCTTAAAAATCTTAAGTGCTTAAGGTCTTTGTTATGGTGATTACCCTATACCTCTGATTTTGTATCAAGTACACCTTGTTCTCTATTTTGCTAAACATGTTGTTTAGTAGTTTAGATAAAGTCTCTTGCTACGTGCATGAGCACCAAAGTATCTTGCTGAGAAGTTTGAGCCAAGTAAGTATCTTGCTATGTGATAGAGAATTAAAAGTCTTGATCAGTTATTAATTAAGCAGAAAGTCTTAGACTGTGAGTCTGAGCAGAAGTCTTGAGTTCCTGGAACTTAAGCAAGGAAGTCTTGGGCCCGAGGGGCTTGAGCAGAAGTCTTGGATTCGTGGAATCTAAGCAGGGAAGTCTTGGACCGAGGGTCTGAGCAGAAGTCTTGAGCCTGAGGGGCTTAAGCAAGGAAGTCTCGGGTTCGTGGAACCTAAGCAAAAGTCTTGAACCTGAGGGGTTTAAGCAGGAAGTCTCGGGCTGAGGTATGAGCAGAGAAAAGTATAATACTTAAGTGTATAAGCAGTTGTAATCATGTTTGATTATAGTGGAAATCTCTTACGTTGTAAGGGGATTGAACTACTCTCAGTTTGGGAGGAACCAGGATAATTCTGTTGTGCTCTTTATCTGTTTATTTACTTCTGTTGTTATCCGCTGCATTTGTTATCAAGTTCTGAATCTTCGTTTAGAATATGAACTCTGTTCAGAAGTTCTGAAATTGGAGAACACAATTTAACCCCTCTTCTTGTGTATTTTCCCCACCTTCAATCTTATGATAATTTTTATAATGTTTTTAAAACTTATTTTTACAAGTAATCCAGGATAGCTTATGTTTTGAATCAGAACCAAATTATGCTTGGATTGTTTAGTTGGACTCCTGACGATGTACTGTAGTTCTTCGGTGTGGCAGAGCATGGGATTGACCTACAAAATTAGCACTTTAACGTCTAAGTCAGTTAATGAGTCAAAAAAGAGTAAAGTGAAGTATGAAAAAAATTTGTGTACCTTTTAGAATAGTAAATTGCTTTCTCTTTTTTGGTAAACATAAGTTATACAATAAGCGTTAATTTTGATAAACATTTGTACTATAAATTACAAATAAAATGTTCATCCAAAAGCCCCTTAAGCTATATTTGGATTGATGAAATGAAAAGGAATGATATGAAATGAAATGATTTAAACTTATATTTGATTGTTTAGATTAATTAAAAATATGATGGAATGAAGTGAAACATTATGAAATGCATTTAATCCCATTTCATCACTTTCCATCATCTTTTCTACCATTCGATATAGACAAAATGATAAAATTGCTCTATTATATAATGAAATATCAAATAATAGAATGACATCTTTATTGAATTCTGCTATGTTCCACTCAATTTAACTCCGCTTCACTTCATTCTACAATGATCATTTTACAATATCCAAACATAACCGTGTTTAGATTGATGGAATGTGATATAGTGAAGTGGTGTGAGATTAAATGAAGTTATATTCCATTGTTTAGATAAGTTAAAATTAGATAGAGCAATGCAAAATGAAATGGTATGAATTCAATTCCATCACTCATCATCATATTTCTTCTCTTCTGATTCGGAAAAAATAAAGATTTTGTCTTGCTCCATTTTAAAATATTCAAACGATAAAATAAAATTTTCATTTTGATATGTTAACTTCCTTATCGATAAAATAAATATTTTCCCTCATGTTAACTGTTGTGACAAACGCCGCACCAAGAACAAATAAAAATATGAGAAAGATTGAGTTTCTTGAACAAACACAAAAAACCTTTTAGTTTTATGAAAGAGAGAGAAGAGAGAAGAAGAAGAATTAGTTAAAATCGTTTTTCTATTCACTTATCCAATTAGGGCAAAAAGTTACAAATGAATAACAACAATTAACGTTTAACCCTCTCTCAACAACCTGAGAGAGCAGGCTATTTATAGACTACAAGCTAACTTAAACACTAAACTAACTTAAGTACTAAGTTAACTTACACAACTACATGCTAGAATATACTTCGACTACAACATTGCACAACTCTATTAAAACATGAAGTTATCCCTATCGAGACTGGAGTTTGATCCAAAATACCACAAATTTCCACCTTTGAACAACCTCTACAACATTAAGGGAACAAACTAGCTTTCATCATGCAGCTTTATCAACTGACTATAGTGGAACCACTTGCTACTTAGCAATGACTTGGTGATCATTTCTGCAACATTGTGATATGCAAAACCATCATCACTTTGACTTGTCCACTTTCAATTTTCTCCTTGATGAAATATAGCCTAGCACCAATGTGCTTTGCTCTCTCATGAAAAGCTGAATTTTTCGACAGATGTATGACACTTTGACTATCATATTTAACAATGATAACTCGACCTTGAAGTTTCAATTCCTTAACAAACCCTTCAAGCCATAATGCTTATTTCACGACTTCAGTGAGGGAAATATATTCAGCTTTAATGGTTAATAAGGCAACAACATTCTGAAGAGAAGTTTTCCAACTGATTGTTGTACCTAACATAGCAAAAACATATCCTAAAAAAGATTTTCTAGTATCCATACATTCTGCATAGTCAGAGTCGACAAATCCTTCGACTTCGGCTTCACTATAACTTATGGATCCACCATAAACCAGGACCCTACTCAGGGATCCTTTTATATATCTTAGAATCCAATTCAAAGCTTGCTAGTCTGCCTTCCCATTATTGGCCATATACCTACTTACAAGGCTCACACCGTACATTATGTGTAACATCATATAAACCATATCATACATCAAAGGACCTATTATACTAGCATATGAAATGATATTCATATAGGCTCTTTTTTTACTTTAGTACTAACACTTGAGTCGTACTAAGCTTGAATTGAGAATTTTTCGGTGTTACAACAGGCTTTGAATTCGACATACCAAATTTGTCGAGAATCATCTTCAGGTATGTCTATTGAGATAAACATAATTTTTAATGCTTTCTATCTCTCTAGATGTCAATCCTAAGAATTGTGGTGGTTGCTCCAAGATCCTTTATATTGAACTTCTTATCAAATTCATCCTTCACCTTCATTACATCCCCGACACTGTTTCTTGCTATGAGGATGTTATCCACATAAAACAACAAAATAACAAATGAACTTCTAGGTTGAAACTTGAAGTAAACAAAGTGGTCAAATTGACTCCTAGTGAAACCTATGTGTGCCATGAACTTGTTAAATCTCCTATTCCAATGTCGAGGGGATTGTTTCAGGCCATAAAGACCCATTCAACTTGCACACAAAATCCTCCATGCCCTTTTTTACATACCCTTCAGATTGCCTCATCATGATTGTTTTCATCTAGATCACCATACAAAAAGGTTGCATTTCTATCCATTTGTTCAAATTCTAAGTCAAACTTCGCCACCATGGCTAACAATATTCTAATGGAGCTATGTTTTACAATAGGGAGAACACGTCATTGAAGTCAACTCATTCTTTCTTAGTGAGCCCCCTAGCAACCAACCTTACCTTAAATTTCTTCGACATCACTCCTTAGATTCCTTCCTTAACCTTGAAATTCCACTTACAACTGACTAATCTGGCTTCAGCGGGTTTCTCGATCAGCTCCCAAGTGTGGTTATCATGAAGATATTTAATCTCATCATCCATGGCTTTCAGCCATTCATTCTGGTTTCGATTCCTCATATCTTCCTTGTAATCTCTAGGTTCTTCATCAAGTATCTCACTAGTAAAGATTATGCAAACATAATGAGATATGCATAACCAAGTCTCTGAGGTGGCTTGACAACTCTTTTCGACATGTCTCTTGCCAACAGGTAGTCATTATCAGCATCCTTATTTTCATCAGTAACTTGTGCTTTTTCTTCGACTTCATCTAGGTTATGCAATTTAGCATAAATATGCTCCACCTCAAAAGTAATCTCTTCCTGTTCCAACTCTTCTTCAGAGATCTTTGCATTTTGACCAACATCATTAGTTTTGTTGAATGTTATTTGTGCTTCATTGAAAACTACATTATGACCTGTGATACACCTTCTATGACCTGGTTATAGGCACCACAATCTATATGCTTTTACTCCGTTAAGATACCCCATAAACATACATCTCAGAGCTCTAGGTTCGACTTTGTCTTGCCTAATGTGAGCATAGGCTACACAACCAAATACTCTAAGTTTGTCGAGATCTGATGAATGACCCGACCAAACTTATTTAGGTGTCTTCATCCTCTAGGCAGTCGAGAGACACCTATTTATCAAGTATGTTGCAGTCACAACAGTCTCAGCCCAAAACACCTTCTTCAATACAACACTAACCAACATGCATATAACCCTTTCCAAGATTATTCGATTGAATCTCCATTTTGATGAGGAGTACCCACAATAATCTTGTTCCTTGCAATACCATACATACTACAGTAACTATCGAAAACTTCATTGTAGAACTCAAGGCCATTATCGATTTTCAACCTCTTGACCTTCTTGCCAGTCTGATTTTCGACCAGAGTCTTCCAACTTTTGAAATTCTCAAAAGTTTCATCCTTAGTCTTTTGGATGAATATCCATAACTTTCTAGAATAATCATCAACTATGGATAGAAAATACATTGCACTTGAGTGTGAAGGACTCCTTGCAGGCCCCCAAGATCAACATGAGTGTAACAAGGGATCCATGTATTTTGTTTACCTTTGATAAATTACACTCTGTAGGATTTACCAAACACACAAGGTTCGCGGAACTCCAGCTTTTCGGCTTTGTCACCACCTAAAAGATTTTGTTTCCCCAATTCGACAAGACCCCTTTCACTGACATGACACAATCTCATGTGACATAGTTATGTCTTCGACACAAGTTTCGTGGAGGCAAAATCTACTGATCCACTTACAACCTCAGCCTCAAGGGTATACAAGCCTTGTTTCTTCACGCCTCTCAAGACTTTCTTCGACCCCTTTATGACTTTAAGGATGCCATGCTCTCATTTCAAAACATATCCTTTCTTGTCGAATTCACCAAGAGAAATCAAATTTCTCTTCAGATCTGGTACATATCTAACACCAGTCAACAATTTTATTGACTCATCATGGAGCTTGAATCTTACAAGTCCAATACATGCACTTTTGCAGGCTTTGTTGTTTTCCAACAACATTGATTCACCTTCTTGATCGCATAATTTCTCAAACACGTCTTTGTTTGGACTCATGTGCCATGTACACCCTAAATCCATAATCCACTGCTCGCTAGAGTCGCTGCTTGAAACCACAAGAACATCAGATGATTCAAAATTATCTTGCACAATAACTGTGTTGTCATTATCCTTCATTGACGACATCTTCATCCACACTCACCACACTAATTTGTTGTGACAAACGCCGCACTAGGAATGAATAAAAACTACGAGAAATATTGAATTTCTTGAACAAACACAAGAAACCTTTTTAGTTTTACGAAAGAGAGAGAAGAGGCAATAAGAAAAATAAGAATTTATTAAAACTATTTTTCTATTCACTTTTCCAATAAGATAAAAGGTTACAAGTGAATAACAACAACCAACATTTGACCATCTCTCAACATCATGAGAAAGCAGCATATTTATAGACTATAAACTAACTTATGTACTAAGCTAACTTAAACACTAAGCTAATTTAAACAATACATTAGTTTATACAACTACATACTAGAACAGATTTCGATTTCAACATCCACAATTCTATCAAAATATAAAATTATTTTTGTCAAAACTAGAATTTGATCCAAAATATCACATTAGTTTCATTTCTTGATATCCAAAAATAGTTTTATTTTTGAAGATGTAAAAAGTGTATCATCAAAACCATGCATCATGATCGATGGAACATCGATTATTTAATGAGTTATCTATTCAATCACTCACTTAATTTTTATGACACACGATGTTTTTTTATTATCGATAACAAATAACAATTACTAAAATACTACTACAAAATAATAATGCTGTGTCTCAGAGATATCATCATCACCATCTCCTCACGAGATTCTGCTCCTGTTTTAGGCACTCCTCAACTCGCTCCGAGTTGACTCATTCCCTTCCTCTCATTTCAAGATCAACCACTGCAACCGTACTCCGCCGTTAATAATCCCCAATCACCTTCTCCGTCAATGCAAAACTCGCCGTCGATTATAGTCGGCTCATCCTCTCCCATATCGCGGGAATAACCTTCCTTTTGACTTCGCTTTTCAGCGAATTCGATGGCTCTCTTTCGCTCTCTCATCCTCCTCGCCGCAATCTGTTATTGCCTCCTCTCAATCGCAGCCAGCGACGGCGACACCGATCCGATTTACAAGTAAGCTCGCTCTTCCATTTTTCTACTTAACCAACAGAAAATAATCGGAGATTCTTCTGCAAATTTTTTATCTAAGCGAATGATATGATTTTGGCTTATTACAGTTTGATTGTATAGGTGCCGTAAAATTTAGAAGTTGGATTTCTCTTTTTGATTCGTAAATTTTTTAGGATATGATGATTTTTTAGTGTGGACTTGAGAGTTTTTAAGATTGTGTTATATATGTATAGTCTTCGCAGGGAGTTTTTAATGAATATTAGTGTACGAAGGACAAACACCAGAACCACTACACCGACGCCACATTGAAACTGGCAATAAATTAAACGTAATTATATTTGTCGGTTTCGGTTTTTGAAATTGACACGGACATGCCTTTTTTCTGAAATGTCGTGATACAATGACCTTAGTTATCTCGAGGGATTAATATTCAAAGATTTACTTGGATTCCTTAGTTTAACAGGAATTTAGTATGTGGTTGGATTTGTGGTTAATTTCTAGGATTCTCATGCTTGCATCTAAGTGCAATTAATGATGATGCATTTTTTTTGGTATGTTTAGGGGTTTGATGTCATATTTTAACTTTTAAGCATAGAGTGTGAATGTGAGATTAGAGTTTAATGAAATAATGGTTTCTTCTATTTGACTTGTCTTTAGTGAGCAATTTACTTTACAATTTACTTTAGAGGGCATAATGAACAATCCCAATACTCAATTGTTGATGAATAAATCAATGGTTGATGTTATATACATATTCATAACAAGTCATGAATGTGTTGGAATATCAGTCATCAATGTATTAATCAACCGATGAGATTAATTTTTCTAATCTCTGAATTGAATTGCTCGCTTTAGATGAACTAAATCTTGTATTATGTGGGTAGTTTGTAGTTATTTTTCTTGGAGTTGCATTGCTTCCGATGATTTCTGGAAGTTACACGACTTGCAATTGGTGAAGTGAACAGTGTTTTTTTTTATCATGTCAAGTTTATAATGTGTGTGATGGAGATATCTCTCTTTCCCTCTCTGTGTTTTCTTTTTGCGTGAATTTTAGATAATGGTAACTGTGACGATTGAGAGGTGTCCGGTGCCTTATTTTTGTATGGAACAATTTGTATTGTTCATAGCATTCATGTATGCAGTCATCTTTACTGATTACCGGAAGATATTACCGTCACACTTTTTTTAGGTTGATCTTAGTTTGTGAATTTGAAATTTCATGCCAGCATGATTGGCAGTAGTTATGAGCCACAGCTTGTATATTATTAATGCAATGAATGCGTGGATCATTGCAATTGAAATTGCCAAGAAAGCAGTTGGGGGCATTTATGATTCATTACTATTTTTTGGCTAGCATGGTTAACTATGTACAATGTTGACTTGTTGCCATGTTTTTTATCTTCATCTTTGTAGCATTATGTGCCTTTATTTTTCTTAAATATTTGTTTAGGCGTAATTTTACTCCAACATAAACACATTTTTAGGCCATATCTCATTCAACTATTTTTCTTAAATATTTGTTTAGGCGTAATTTTACTCCAACATAAACACATTTTTAGGCCATATCTCATTCAACGTGGGCCTCTCCACAATTTTCTAGAAGTATTGAGTTAGTTTTTTGACAAAGTGTAAAAGGTTTAGATGATTTAGTGCATTTTTTAATTTACTATTGCAATATTACCAATGTTTGTTTTCTCTTGATAAATCCAATTTTCATGACAATGCAATCAGTAAAGAGTGAACTTCTCATAAGATAAGCTATCACAGCTTTGGATTTTATAGTTAACTTTGATGGCATGTCTAGTTGGACTCCTTGTTTGATTAACTCTTGAACCGCGGTGTGCCCCACAACTATTTATATATAATAATTGTTGGCATACTTAGTTTTTTTCTCTTTATAATAATTAGTTTCACACCATAACTGGTTTTCCTGAGCAAATTTTAGATTACAAAAATAGATAGTCTTGTATACTTTAAGGTTATACGGGATATCATTTTTCCCGAAATTGGTTGCATTGGAACCTCTCCTGAAAAACAAAAACTTGAATTTAATGAGGATTTGATGGCAACCTTAGTCTCGATGTTATGCCCAAATATATATACTTATTGGCAACATTCAAAAGAAAATTTAAGTATCCCCTTTACAACATTGTGTCTGAGGTTTGCTTTTGATAACTTCTCCATTTCCTTGGCATGGAGGCATTGTGGTATTTTAATATTTGAATATCAGGTGTTACGTGCTTACGCAATATCAATCACAACTTACATTCAAAACTTCAAATAAAGCCTTCTCATGGTTGTTTAAACTCTCGAGAACTCCCAAAATTGCAAGTTTTCTGGGTATCAAAATCAAGTTAACACTTAACTCACGTACAAAATCATTTCTATTTAAACTCCGGTAGACTCAGTGTTAGACCTTTCATTAAAGAATTAAGGAAAACTGAAGGTTCAGTTTTTGTAACTATTATTATTTTATTAGGAGTGGTTGGTGAAAAATTATTAGGAGCATTAGTGGAAAATTATTAAGAGCAGTTATCTTTTACTAATTATGTCTTTATGTTTAGAATAAATATGGCAAGATAGGAGGGCTCGATTATCACGGAATTTAAGGAAGGTGCAGACCCTCGAAGTTCTGCCATCTTATACTGTAATTCAAAAAGAATTTTCCAATTTCCTATTCTATATCAGTTGGTTTCTGTCAACTGGGAGTGAAACACCAGAGGAATCGACACCATCATCAGGTTAGTTGGCGTACCTTTTGGCTTGCATTTATTTGGCATTTCAAGTGGGAATATCGGGACAAATTGCCTATTTCTTCTGACAAAGAAGAGGACACTGAAATTGAATCAGAGTCATTAACCGTTGAAGATTCACTAGATGTTTAACAACAAGACATTAATCAAGTAAATTTAAATCCAACAATGATAGCAGCAAAGAAAGGTGGGGGAAAAATAGAGAAGGGGGCAAAAAATGTCCCATTATGGATTTGATGAAAGAGACCAAAACACATTTATGTAAATATATGGGTTTTGATAGACACAGGTCTTGGATCAGAGCCGGACTATGATACCATCTTAAAATGTGTGGGTTTGGCGTAACTCATTCCTACAAAACCGACCTGAAAGGTGAGGGCTGTCCATGCTTTTTAAATACTACACATGTTAGAAGTTGAGAATTCAAGAAGAAGAAGAAACAGAATGAGAAAGAAAGAGAGAGAGAGAGAAGGATCATTTCATTATGATCGAGTTAGTTACAATTAGGTATGAACAGGGTGTATTTATAACAACCCTTGATGACTAACAGCCTAACTGATTCTGTTACACACTTGTAACAGAATCCTAACTAACCTCTTAACAGCATTGTACATCTGTGTAACTAACTTTAGTTACTTTACAATAGGGCCCTTTCATATACTCTGATATTCCCCCCTCAAACTTAGGGAGGTTGATCAAGTTTGAGCTTGTCAAGAACCCTAAGTTTGTCTCTTAGAACCAAGAACCTGTTGGTAGAAAGTGGTTTTGTCAGCACATCTGCCCACTGATCTGAGGCACGAATGTGAGATAAAATATGACTTTTGCTGAGGACTTTCTCCCTGACAAAGAAAATTTCCAACTCCATGTGCTTGGTTCTGGAATGCAGGACTGGATTGTGGGCCAAGAACACTGCACTAAGGTTGTCAAATAGAACTCTGGGAGTCTGATGCTTGACTTTGAGTTCAAGGAGAAGAGACTGGAGCCATACTATCTCAGCAGTGGCACGTGCAAGGCTTCTGTATTCTGCCTCAGCACTAGATCTAGCAACTAAAGTCTGTTTCTTTGCCCATCAAGAGACAAGGTTAGGACCTAGAAACAGACAAGCTCCTGAAGTAGACCTTCTATCATCAGGATCAGAGGCCCAGTCAGCATCACAGAAACCTGTGATTGTGATGGGAGTGGTGAGATTGGCAGGGGCAAGAAGAAGCCCATGATTGGAGGTGCCCTGCAAGTATCTCAGAATCCTTTTGACTGCCTTCCAATGATCCTCTAAAGGATTGGACAAAAACTGGCAAACCTTGTTGACAGCAAAGGAAATTTCAGGCCTAGTAACTGTAGCATATTGTAGAGCACCTACAATAGACTTGAAGTAAGTTGGATCACTCACTTAAGCTGAGCCAACTTTGGACAGTTTGGTGCTGGAGGCCATAGGAGAAGCAATGCCCTTGGCTGCAAGCATGTTTGTTCTAGCCAAGAGGCCCCTGACATATTTTCCTTGGGATAATAGGAGAGAACCATTGGCAAGATGATGGACCTCTAAGCCAAGAAAGTAGTCCAGTTGACCTGGATCTTTTAGGGAGAAAGAAAGATTGAGCTTGGACACCAAAGTGTGTATGAATTGTTGTGAGGAGCAAGTGATGATGATGTCATCCACATATACTAAGACAAGTGTGTAACACATAGTAGAGTGCAGGATGAATAAGGAAGAATCACATTTACTGGCTGTAAACCCAAGAGAAAGAAGAGCTCCTTTGAGTCTATCAAACCAAGCTCTAGGGGCCTGCTTAAGGCCATAAAGTGCCTTGTGTAACTTACAAACCATGCCAGAGTCACCATGAACAAACCCAGGAGGCTGAACCATATAAACCTCTTCATTAAAAATGCCATTTAAGAAGGCATTATTAACATCCAGTTGTTGAATAGCCCATTTCTGAGAGATAGCCAAAGTTAAGACAACCCTGACAGTGATAGGTTTAACTACTGGTGAGAATGTTTCAGTGTAGTTAAACCCTTCAACTTGATGGAAACCTTTGGCCACTAACCTGGCCTTGTACTTGTTAATAGAGCCATCTGGATTTTCCTTTACTCTAAAAACCCACTTACAACAAATAGGTTTTCTGTGAGCTGGAGGAGGAACAAGTGTCCAGGTGTTGTTTTTCATCAATGCCTCATATTCAGATTTCATAGCAGCAAACCATTCAGGAGCAACCATAGCCAGCTTATAGGAGGTTGGTTCAAGATGTGTTAGAAGCAGTGTGGGATGTAGTCTTGGTTGAACAATACCATTTTTGGCCCTGGTGACCATAGGGTGTGTGTTATGAGGATGTAGAGAGGGTATGGGTGAGGAATCATTAGAAGAAGTAGGTGAAGAAGAATTATTTGAGACAGAGTGAGTGGAGTCAGGATGAGAAGTGGAAGCAGAACCAATAGTAGCCTGAGATGAAGAAGGCTGAGATTCAAGAGGTATAGTGGTGGTAGACAAAGACTGAGAGTGTTCCAAAGAACTGGCATCATGGTGAGGAGGAGATGGCATAGATGTAGGAGAATTTGAGTGAGTTGAACCATGTTGGCTAGGCATAGTAGTGATAGGTAAAGAAGTAAATGAATTGGAATTAACCAAACCATTGGAACTTGGTGAATTAGAAAGAGAGTGACTTAGTGTTGGTAAAGTTGATATATTTTGGGTGGGAGGATGAACTTGCAAAGGTCTCGGGATGGAGGAGCCAAACTGAGGTAAACCTGCTGAGACAGTAGTAGACACAGCCTGACTAGAGGTGAACAGCTCAAAGTAAGGGAACCTGACTTCATTGAACAAAACATCCTTGGAAATGAAAATTTTGCCACTAGAATCCATACATTTGTAGCCTTTGTGAGACAAGGAATAGCCAAGAAAAATACATTCTGTAGAGTGCATAGCAAACTTGTTAGAGTTGTAAGGCCTTAGATGAGGGAAACAGAAACAACCAAAGGGTTTCAAGAATTTGTAGTCAGGATATTTGAAGTGGAGAAGAAAGAAAGGAGAAACATTAGCCAAAGTAGGTGTGGGAAGTCTGTTGATGAGATAAGTGGCTGTGAGAAAAGCATGGTCCCAGAAAGAAAGAGGCAACCTGGCTTGAGCTAGAAGGGTTAAGCCTGTTTCAACAATATGCCTGTGCTTCCTCTCCACAGACCCATTTTGATGGTGAGTGTGAGGGCAGGTAATTCTGTGAATGATACCATGAGAAGTCAGAAAATGGGTGAGGGGCTTGAATTCACCACCACCATCAGTTTGGACAGACTTAATTTTAAGATTAAGTTGTAATTCAATGAGAGCTTTGAACTGAACAAATGTGTTTAGTGTGTGAGACTTCAATTTGAGAGGGTACACCCATGTATACCTGCTATAGGCATCAACACAAGTGAGAAGATAGGTATAGCCACAAGAAGATGTAACAGGGGAGGGTCCCCATAGGTCACAGAAAATCAATTCTAAAGGTTTAGTATAGACAGCAGTGGAAGCAACAGAAGGCAATCTATGAACCTTACCCATACAACAAGCATTGCAAAAATCTGTAAAGATTTTATTAGGAATATGAATATTACAGAGTTGAAGCACATGCTTTAAAGTGTCATGACTAGGATGCCCTAACTTTTGATGCCATATTTGATACAAACTAGGACTATGAACATTATTACACTGAACATGAAAATCAAGACTAGGTCTTAAATGAGAAGATGAAACAGGATGACTTGCTGGTTGATGAGCAACACTAAGCACTTGTGGAGATGATGCAGAAGGAAGGGAGCTGTCAAACTTGTAAAGTCCATCACTACCAAGTGAGCCCTTCAGCAACACTTTAGAGGTAGCCTGGCATTTTATAAAACAATCATTAGCATGAAACTAAAAAAAGAATAGATTATCTTTGGCAAATTGACTGACACTGACCAAATTCTTAGTAATTGAAGGTACTAAGAGGAGATTATTGAGTTTAAGAGACTTATCAGGACATAAATTGGAAGAAAAAGTCATAGAACCAAGAGATGTAATAGCCAAACTTTGCCCATTTCCCACATGAACCTGATCAGAACCAGGAAGGGAAATAGATTCCACTAGATTAGAGGCATCAGGAGTGACATGGTGAGTAGCTCCAGAGTCAGGATACCAGTTTTGATTGTAGAAAGGAGTGTATTCAGTACCAGCTACAAGTGCCTGAGGTCTTGGTGTTGCAAACTGAGGCTGGACAGAGGGATTTCCAGGTCTAGGAGCAGGGTAGAACTGAGGATTTGGTGCCCTGTATCCAGGGTGAGTCCACACATTGGACTGAGGCATGCCAAAGCTTGCAGGAGTAGGAGAATAGCCATAGGAATCCTGACTGTGACGATAATAACAATAACTGGCATCATGACCAGGCTTATGACAGATTTGGCACTGAACCACACCTCTGTAGCCATGGCGTGCACCACGACCACGACCACGAAATCGTCCACCACGTTGTCCTTTGCCACGAGACTGATTTTGACGTCCACCAAAACTAGCACTAGGAGCATCAAACTGAGTTGAGTCTAGAGGTTCAGCAGAGTTAGAAAGATTAGGTTGAGCACCTCCTTGAGTGAGATTAACAGAAACAGCTTCAGTAACTTCTTTCTTGGTCTTCTCAATACGTGATTCTTGAGCAAGAAGAGACTCAAGCTCATCAAGTGACACAAACTCAGGTCTAGTGTTAACAGCAGCCACAATTGAATCAAATTTAGAAGGGAGAGCTTCTAAAATAAGCTCAATTTGGTCACGATGCAAGACAGGATCACTAATTGACATTAAAGTGTCAATGATGATGCGAACACAAGCAAGGAATTCAGAGATGGTGCGCGTTCCCTTTGACAGTGATCGCAGCTCAGATCGTAGCTGTCTGGAGCGCGTTTTCATCTGTGTGTGGCAGTAAGAATGGACTTCCTCCCATACCTGCCATGAATGACGAAGCAACACGAATCTTGAGAGCAGCGAATCAGAAATTGTGGACAAAAGCCACGTGCACAACAGTGCATCTTGTTCTTCCCACGCGACGAAGCTAGGGTTTTCAGTCCCTGAGTCGCGATCAGCAATTGAAAGAAATCGTTCAGGAATTTGAGGTGAAACGACGAATTTCACCATATTTGTACCTCGCAAGACTCCTTCTACTTGTTGACGCCATTGACGATAATTGGAATCATCCAATTTCACAGAGATCTTCTGTTTGAAGGTTGTTGCAGCAGCGGAATTGGCTGTAGATGATTGCGAGAGAGAAGGTGTAGCCATGGCGCAAAAACAGGCTCCAAAGATCAGAAGCTCTTCTTGGATACCATGTTAGAAGTTGAGAATTCAAGAAGAAGAAGAAACAGATTGAGAAAGAGAGAAAGAGAGAGAGAGAAGGATCATTTCATTATGATTGAGTTAGTTACAATTAGGTATGATCAAGGTGTATTTATAACAACCCTTAATGACTAACAGCCTAACTGATTCTGTTACACACTTGTAACAGAATCCTAACTAACCTCTTAACAGCTTTGTACAGCTGTGTAACTAACTTTAGTTACTTTACAATAGGGCCCTTTCATATACTCTAAAACACATGCCATATCTCTAAGCAATGTGGGACTAAATCTATCCATTAAACCCAACAAAATATAGGTGTTGGAGACTACAATGAAGACACAATTAAGCCATTAGGGGCGGACCGCATTTTAAAGGTTGAAATTCTACAACTTTGATGGACATGGCGCGAGTATTGTGTTTGAATCGAGGGAGAACTCTGTCTTGAACAACTACAGGAGATAGATGGGCTTCACTCAAGTTGGATCCGCCACCACCAGCCGGAAGATCCAGACGGGTCCTTGGTGAAGGATAGGTTGTCCTCTGGTTTTGATGGAACCGACATTGTTATTGCCTACTACTGTCATGCTATGTTTTTGGGTCTAACATACCACTTAAAACAAAGCGTATGATCCAGACAAAAGTTATCATGTTCACACCTTGCTCTGGAGATAGACGGGCTTCACTCAAGTTGGATCCGCCACCACCACCAAAGCCGGCAGATCCAGACGGGTCCTTGGTGAAGGGTGGATTGTCCTCTAGTTTGATGGAACCGACACTGTTAATGCTTACTACTGTCCTGCTATGTTTTTGGGTCTAACATACCACTTAAAACAAAGCGTATGAACCAGACAAAAGTTATAATGTTCACGCCTTGCTCTGTCACTCTACTTTAAGTTATGGGACCCTAATGAATCCTAATTTTATCCTTCACCTTGTCCTCAAGGTGAATCTTTTGAAGGGAGTATTGCTAGACCTTAAGAATTATTAGGAATCAAAATTGAATGTTATCATGTTCACGCCTTGCTCTGCCACTCTAAGTTATGAGACCCTAATGAATCCTTATTTTATCCTTCACCTTGTGCTCAAAGTGAATCTTTTGAGATGAGTATTGTTAGACCTTAAGAATTATAAGGAATCAAAATTGAATGTGTCTGTTCTGTTCTATTCTGTCAGGAAATTACTTTTTTATTAGCCATTAGTGTTTTTAATATTAACATTTAGTAGCAGTTATTAAATATTTATTTGGGGAGTGTGAATAAAATGAGGAAACCGTAGGTAAGATGGGTTATCCCAGAAAATTATAAGAGGTTATTTTGGAGAGACGAAGCTCTCGAATTTCTTTAAAACTCGATGTAATAACTATTAAATTTCCTTGTTTGGTTACAATTTCTATCAAATGCAATAGGATTTCATGTGTAAGAATGCTTAAACAAGTCTACAACATAGTGGTTATGTTCCCCAAGCATGCCTAAACTGACAGGGATTTAGTGTTTTCTAAAAGACTCAAAATGCAACAGGAAAACTTAAGCTCCTTAATGTGTAACATTCACCTCACAGGTACAGAACAGAACAGAACAGCCACATTCAATTTTGATTCCTAATAATTTTTAAGGTCTAACAATACTCCTCTCAAAAGATTCACCTTATTTGGGGAATCTTTTGAGAGGAGTATTGTTAGACCTTAATAATATAAGGCGAATCTTTTGAGAGGAGTATTGTTAGACCTTAAGAATTATTAGGAATCAAAATTGAATGTGGCTGTTATGTTCTATTCTGTCAGAAAGTTACTTTTTTATTAGCCATTAGTGTTTTTAATATTAACAATTAGTAGCAGTTAACCCCCAAGGGTTGACCTAGTGGTGGAGGCTTGGGTCTTGAAAGTGTGCTCCTCTCAAGGTCTCAGGTTCGAATCCTATTAGGTACAATCAACCCTTGTGTGGGCCAGTCCATACGGAACTTTGCTCCGGCTTTAAACGGGGCCCCCCGCTAGTGGACGGTGGGATTGGTCCCTCTTGGATTAGTCGGTCTCGCGGCCGGATACCAAGATTTAAAAAAAAAAAACAATTAGTAGCAGTTATTAAATATTTAGTAGCAGTTATTTCATATTTTTGATAATAGCTTGATACAAAATTCTAAACATTAGCCCCAAAGGATACAAGACTCATAATTCTAAATAAATAGAGAAATCAGGAAATAAATCATAATAATTACTAAGTAATATGAAAACTAATATTAGGAGAGAATATAAAACTAAATTTTTTAAAATTAATCGCATGAAATAAACTGTGATACCCTAACATAGTAACATGATATTCTAGGATAGTTTCATATATTTTAATAGAGGTGAGTGAACCTAACATACTAGGTTGATTCTAGCTCCAACAAGCGTAACCCAATTCCATGCTCTAACAATTTGAACCTTGTAATTTGTCATTTTCTTCCATCAATTTTGAATTTGTTATGCTCTTTTCGTGGTTGCTGAGCTGTGTTTTTATCTTGTGATTTGTGAATTTGTCCATCAATTTTGAATTGTGATGTTATTTTGTGTTATGGAATGGTCTAGATTTATTTGTTGCTTGCGGAATATTTCAATTTCTTTTTGGTTTGATTTATAACTTGGTTTGAATAATGAATATTTACTAAGTTCATAATATTAAATTGTGTGAAGATAGTACAATAGATGTTTTAAACATTAATTTGGTATTAGGTAAACACTTGCAACTTTTCAAAACAAGTCTACGGAAATTCCAAAATCTTTGACAGCCTTGTACCCTCATATACTTTTGAAATATTGTACAGTTTTTTTGATTGTTTGTAGCTTATGCAATCCTGATTGTTTGTGAGAGATCACCTAGCATGTATTTACAATAAGTGGGGTTCTGGGCATGGTAGTCAAATTACATACAAGTTTCATCGTAAGATTGCAGGATCTTAGTATTTTTAACACCTTTAACGAATGATTCAACATTGACCTCTATGCTAACAAAACTACTGCTGTTATTATGTGTTTTCCATACAAATTAACAAAAATGGATTTTTTTATGTTCAATTCTTACCATATTTTGTTGTGACAATTGAATTTTAGGGGCTGTGTAGAACAGTGCGAGAAATCTGGATGTGTAGGGGCTAGGTGTTTTCAACATTGTAAATTCTCATCAGATGGAAAACCGATCGATGGTCCATGGTATATGCATGAACCACTTTACCTGGAGTGGAAACAATGGGACTGTCGCACTGATTGTCGGTATCACTGCATGCTAGTTAGAGAGGAAGAAAGAACGAAACTTGGTGAAACGCCTGTCAAGTATCATGGAAAATGGCCATTTAGGCGCATTTATGGGATTCAGGTTCTTTCAAGAATATCCTATTAAAGGTTCAAGAGTAATAGTATGCTAATTTGGTGGTTTTGGTTTCTGATTGTAGCATGGATGTATGTTTCAGGAACCTGTGGCTGTTGCTCTGTCTGCTCTTAATCTTGCTATGCAGTTTCATGGCTGGGTATCCTTCTTCATTCTTGTTTACTACAAGTTGCCTCTGAGGCCAGATAAAAAGGCTTATTATGAGTACACCGGCTTGTGGCATATTTATGGGATTCTATCAATGAATGCATGGTTGTGGAGTGCTGTTTTTCATAGTAGGTAAGTTGTTCACTTTATTTGTTCTTATTGTAGTCTGGGCTGTATGCCTCCATATATTAAAGGAAAAATATATCATGCCGTCTTTTAAGTTGTTTAACTGTACCCGATTAGTCCTTTAAGGATTTTTGTCCCATGATGTCCTATAAGTTTTATTACATGCACACTATTACCTTTTTTCACATATTCCGTTGTAAAAATACACATGTGTCGGTTATGTTACTGATGCAGCATGAATGAGGTTTCCAACTTATCCAACGTGTACCACTTTTCCATCTCTTAAGTGTAACGCTTGCCCATTTTAGAATTAGGTTAAACGATTTGAGACAAAGACTGCGCAAGTGAGAAGAATAATATGCTACGTAGCCCTAGAGGTATTCATTATCCAATGTATGAAAACCCCAGGATAACTCATCCATTCCTCTTATCCCACGTACAATATTTGTCCCAAATCATTTAACCCGATTCTAGAATGGACAGGAGGTACATGTAGGATAAGTGGCCAACCCTGTTAATTATAAGGCATCTGTATTTTTGTAACATAAATGTGTGAAAAGGGCAACAGTGTGCATGCAATGGGATAAAAAAAACTTAAAATACTAATTTGGTACAATTAAATATCTTAAAGGAACATAGGATGTATTTTGCCTATGTTATGAACATATGATGTATTTTACCTATGTTATGGTTCAGGATTGATGTACTAACTCAAACCTCGGTTGTCGTTTCTTTGTGGTCCGTAATATCAGTTTTCTTTGTATAGTATGTTTTAACATAAAAAAAAGGAAGTTTGACATCACAATCATACACAAAGCATCTTACATCACAATCATGCATAATGTAGTGACTCGCAAGGCCTTTACATAAAATGATGTATTTCCTAAATATGGATTTATCCTTTGATTTCTATTTTGATGTGTATTTCAATCTTTTATCATCTGTAGAGCTGTGGAATTAACAGAGAAGCTGAATTATTCTTCTGCTGTGGCCTTACTTGGATTTTCCCTCATTCTAGCAATACTCCGAGCTTTTAATGTGAGGGATGAGGCTACAAGAGTCATGGTTTCTGCTCCCTTGGTTGCTTTTGTGACAACTCATATCATGTATCTGAATTTCTATGAACTGAATTATGGTAATCTTTTAATTTGAAAATACACTGCTATTATTGTTGTTGCTGTTGTCTTTTGAGTTACACATCTTATAATTTTTATGTTCCCTACTAGATTCATGTTTTATGATTTTTATTACAGCAAGTATCCTCTATCTGAATATCTACTCGTATAATCTTTTCCAGGTTTGAACATGAAAGTTTCAATGTTGATGGCTGTTGTCCAGCTTCTTATTTGGGCATTCTGGGCTGTTGTTTCCAGCCATCCGACACGATGGAAATTATGGACAGTGGTGGTGGGAGGAGTCCTTGCTATGATCTTAGAGACATATGACTTCCCACCTTACATGGGTTATATTGATGCTCATGCTGTATGGAATGCAGCGAACATTCCCCTCACATTCCTTTGGTGGAGTTATATAAGGGATGATGCTGAATTTAGAACCTCTGCTCTTCTTAAGAAGGTTAAATAGTGTTGTCGAAGGATCGAAGTTGAAGGGTGGATCAGATGAAGGATATTCATATGCTTACTTTGATTTGTATATTAGAACCATTTTCCTTTTCCTCGCGGTGAACATTTCTTTAAGTGCTTATCGCGATGGTTCCATGTTTTTGAATTTGTAACTTTTGTTTTTCTCATGAATGAAGCATACTTGTTAATGTAATTTAAATTTGTCATGCCTTACACGCCTTGTAAATTTGTAACCCCTATCTTCTTTTCTCTTCCTTTCTTTGGTGTAGAAGGTTGCGCTATATAACCAAAAAGTGCCAGTTACACCTCAACACAACAACTTTAATGAAAAATAGGGATGAAAGTTTTAAATCCGTATTGTTTTGGCTCGTTTTCTTTTTTTAAAGCTTTTGTGGGGGTGATCGGAATGGGCAGGCACCATCGTTTGCCATTTTATTCAAAATTTCTTATCGTTGCCAGTCTATTCAAAATTTCTTATCGTTGGCCACTCTAATCAAAACTTTTGATGAAAAGATCATGAAATGTTACAAAGAGAACATGAAGAAAAATAATTAGAAAAGTAGTTAGTTTATTTAACTTTATTGTTGAAATAAAAAAATGATTTTCTAAATACCCCTCATTAGAACTTAGGCCATTGAAATAAAATAAAAAATTTAAAAAAATCTACATTATTAGCAAGGTATTTAAGGATAACAATGTCAAACAAAATAAAATTAGCTGGAGTTTGTTTATGTTTTAGATTACCAAGTTAAGAATTATTTTTGCTTAAATTTGAAATTAGAGCTTGTATTCCAAAATTTCCAATGGATAATGATGGACTGACTTTAAGGCCAATTTGCAGAAAATATAGAATGACTTTAAGGCCAAGTTGAAGAAGAGATAGATTGACTCTAAGGCCAAGTGCATAATGGTTCTGGTCCTTCTGTTAATTGCGGTTAGTCATCTTTCAAAATATCAACTAATATTTGGCATACTTTAGACTCTTTAGATTCAGACCCAGTGCAATTACTAATGAATGAAAGCATTTTATTGGTGAGGCATAGTTTTGATGAAATTGCAGCTAAATTTCAATAGTTTTTTTTTTTTTTAATTTTTATTTTTTTATGAATACCAAATTCCAATATAAGATACATAGACAAATATTTTTTCATTTTTAAATTGTATATTCTCTTTTCTTGAAAAGAATACAAAAACATAATCCTTTTCAATTTACAATCAAACAAAAACTGAACCAAACACATCGAATTTAAAAACTCCATAGTGATACCTCTTCATCTTGATATTCTTCTACATCAATATTTTCATATTCTTGATACTCAAAACTATGAGTAGGGGACATTAGAGCCATATTCCTCCATAACTCTGGCATGTTTGTCATTCCTTCTTCCTCTTCTATACAAAACATATTCAACTTCTCTATTGCAATGGCCGGTAAAACGATGACCGGTACAGCGTTGTCAACGTCCTTAGTCATTAAAATCTTGTCTGGTCTGAAAGCCTCGGCGGCTTCTGTAGCGGCTTTTTGTATATCTTTTGTATCAGAGGTTGCAGGAATAGGGAGTCGCCACACCGAGTCTGCGAAATTGAGACAGGCGTAGCGGCCTCTCAATGCCAATGCAGCAACATCGTGGGCTCGGGCCGCCATCTCGGCCGTTGGAAAAGTCCCTAGCCAAATTCTAGTCTTCTTGTTGGGCTCCCTCATTTCACATACCCACTTATCTAAATTCCTCTTCCTCACACCTCTATACACCGGGTGGCGGGTTTCCTTGAATATCTTCCTCCCTGCCTTCTTCTTCGGGCAACTCGAGGCTAATCGGAGCTCCACGTTGAAAGCTTTTGAGGAAATGGTGTGTGAATTTGAAGAGATGTTAAACATATTTAAGTGTTTAGAAGGTTTTGAGAGAGAAAAGGGAAGTGGTGATAGAGTTTGTGTTAAGAAAGTGAAGAGTAATGTGTGTTATATATATAGGAAAACATGGTTTAAGGTAACAACAGTGTGAGAGTGTTTGTAAGTGTGTGTGTTTTGTGTGAGACGAGTGAGTGAGTTTGGATATTTTACAAATGTAATGAGACAGGTGGTTGGCTAGTTATTAAGGCAGCTTAGTGATTGGTCATAGATTATTTGGAAAGAGAAAGGGAAACAGATGAGAAGAGAGAGAGAGTGTGTGTGACATATAATGAGGAACAACACTTGGCTCAAAACCAACAATGTTAATAAAATATCCTCACCTTTTTTTTTGTTTGAAAGACATTTAACAAAATATCTAAACGGATACTGCCTCACTATATAAGGTTTATTAAAGGTTTCATGAGAGAATGTACTATTTTTGGCTCTTCATTCCCTTTTTATTTTATAATACCTTTTGTATATATTAAGAAAAAGTTTTCTAAGGAGTATACTTCTTTTGGTCCTTATTTTTTTTTTAAATTTTATTTAAACAATATATATATTAAGAAAAAGTATTCTAAGGAGTATACTTCTTTTGGTCCTTATTTTTTTTTTTAAATTTTATTTAAACAATATATATATATATATATATACTTATATTCATATTTTTAGAAACAATAAAAAATGTGTTGTTATTTTAAATTTAATTTTTTTAATTGAAATCATGGAGGTGGTGGTGATAACGAAGGAAATTTGTTTAATTAATAAAAAATTGTGATTGATTGTTTGTAATGTTATGCATTATGTCTCTCTCTCTCTCTCTCTCTCTCTCTCTCTATATATATATATATATATATATATATATATATATATATATATATATATATTCATTTTCCATTACATTGAATAATATTCATGTTTTGGTTTATAATCCGATTTCACTACAGTGCTGACAGATTAATGAATGATAACTAGATGGTGGTGTTTGGTCGGAATGTTCGTCTTTGACTATAGTAGAGAGAGTGTACTTATAAATACTTAGACACTAAAATTAATGTGTTTAAGGTGAAAGCTATACAACATATACCTTGAGAGGTGTTGTTATGAAACTATATAGTCTTGAAGATGTGGTACTGGGTGTTTTGGGCAACCTTAAGTCCAATCCATGGCAGTTTGCTCTACACCATCATTTGTAGTTGATGAATTTCCTTTTTGAGGGTAACACTTAAATATAGTAGAGAGAGTGTACTTATAAATATTCAGACACTCAACTTAGTATGTGTTTAAGATGAAAACTATAAAGCATATACCTTAAGAGGCGTTGTTATGGAACTTATATAGTCTTGAAAATGTGGTACTGGGTTTGGGCCAGCCTTAAGTCCAATCCATGGCAGTTTTCTCTACATCATCATTTGTAGTTGATGAAGTTCCTATTTGAGGGTAACACTTAAACATGTAAAATTTTCTTTTGGGAGGCCGTAGTTGGTTGTCTTGTCGTCCTTTTACTCATGGTCATAGTTGATTGATTATGAGTCTCTTGTTATGATTTATTGTCAAATGAGTATGTTCTATTGTAGATTGGACCGATGATGGAGTTGACTTGTGAGCATACTCATTTTGGATTTAATGTGTTTTTAAACTCGTGTCAGCATCTTGGACGAAACATGACTCTTGAAGGTTATGATTTGATATTGATTCCACGTTAGGTGTTATTGACATCGTATAATCTCTAAGAGAATTTCATTGGCGAAATGTAAATGTTCCATTCTCCCCCAAGGAGGAATCCTTAGATTGAGGTGGAGACGATGTCATTACTCTCAAAAACTCAGTATAGGCTGAGATATGGAGCATACTGAATAAAGTTGAGAGCGAAAATTCTCATCCAACCAAGCATATGACCTTAGAGGGAGAATCCAACTTATTGAAGTTAATGGTTTGAATTCTCACTCAATCAAGTGTAGAAGTTTTGAAAGGGAGTCTAGTTTACCGGCTGTCGCAATGCGAAAAAACAACCGGTAGAAAAAAAGAGTCGCCACCAAACGTTATTTATCTCGATAGGGAAAGGAAACGATAAAAGAAACCTCAAAAGGGATAAGACATGGTCAGCGCAATCAAGTCTCGGGTTCGGGAGTCGATTACGCGAGAGAAAGGTATTAGCACCCCTCACGTCCGTTGTACTCAACGGGATCCACGCTTGTTATTCTAATCAAAGGGTGTGTTATCTAAAGCCTACATGCTAACAGAAACGAAAAGGAAAAAACAAAAAGAGACTCGATAGGACTTCGCCGTCCTAGGCCTACGTATTCTCTCGTGCAATGGGAAAGTCAGAGTCAACGTAGTTTGGAGGACTACGGGTGGATGGGGGGAAGGTTTCTCGCCAAGACTTCGCCGTCTTGTGACTACGTATCGCGTCCGTAGTTCGTGGGTATGACTACATATTAGTTAAGTGTTTTTTATGAGCGACGTTAAGTTGGCGTTCCAGCAATTAGGGTCGATGCATGTTTGCGGTAGAACGGAAATAACATACTCTTTCTCAAAATGGGTGTGATAAACAATCCCGAAGGATAAAATGATTTGCAGTTTGTTTGTGAGTTTTAACAGAAGTGAATTGAATTTGTTTGAGATTCGTATTGCACTAAAGTCTATGACATAGAAGCGAATGTGTCGCAAGATCGCCCCCAAACGGGATATATGCTAAACACTCTAGAAGAAGTAAGGAAAGACTCCTCATCATCATTTCCCATAAACTTAAGGCTCGTGGCGCACAATACTCATTGTATTTATTACATGTTTTGATTTTTGTTTTGAGAAGAGAAAGAAGACCCAAAGGGCAAAAGAAAATCTAGGGGAAAACTTACCTAGATGTTGTCATGCGATATGGCCCTATAGTTGAGGATGAGAAGGTAAGTCTACCTAATGTTATCATACAAAGATGAACCTAAAGTTGAGGTTCAAAGGGACTACCCTAATGTTGTCATGCAAAGGATTGTGAGCCTAATGTCTATCCTACTTTGAACCTAACAAAAAATTAAGTTCAAACTAGGAGCCCTAAGGGAGCATGTGATCAATCACAAGTAAACATTAAACAAGCTCAATCTCAACAACAACAAGTATTCAGAACTCAAAGGAGAAGAAATGAGAAGAAGAGAAGAAAGATGTTAAAGCAAGACAAGTATAAATTAAGGAAATAAACAAAAAACAGCAGCAACAACAGCGCTTCAGCACAGCACAACAGTAAATTCCAACAAACAAGTAAGAACACCATTTAACAACTCCTATTTCCAGAACAGAACAGGTGTAATATCCAGCAGAACAAAATAACATTATTTAACAGCGTGTATGTACAGAACATCAGTGGATGTAACATAATTTTCTTCCTCAACCAAACTTAGCAAAATCAAGCATGATACATCAAGAGTTAATCAAATGCCTCAAGAATTCATCAAGATAACATGCATAAAAATGCCTCAAGTTATGCTTCAAGAATCTCATGAAGATTAATATCAAGTCATTTAAACAAAATGCTCAATGTAATTAATCAAAGAAATAATTCAACAAGTCATGAAACTCATTCCAAGCAAGGCATGAAAATTATTCCACGCAAGTCATCAACAAGATTAATCGAGAATTCTATGGCAAGAATCAATTAAAAGTCCAATCAAAGTTCAAACAATTTGTTCAAAAGAAACTAAATGATTCAATTAAAAAGCAACTAAAAACTCTGTTAAAATCAACCAAGAAGTCAATTAGGATTCTAACTAACTCAATTAGCATTCAACTAAAAATTACTATTAACATTTTAATCAATTCCAATGAAGATTAATAAAAATATGATCAACAATTATCAAAAAGTTTAATCAACTATTAGCAAAATCTCAACTAAATTTTAATAGGGAAATTTTATCAAAAGTTTAACAAGAATTAACCAAAAATTATCTAATTAACAATTAACAAAAACTCTAATCAAAGTTATCAAAAACTAAATATCGACAAAAAACTAATCAAGAAATTAAAATCAAGATTATCATTAAAAGTTTAGTCAAGAATTAATATCAAAACAAATCAAATTATCCATTTAATTAATCAAAAATCTAAATCTAAATCAAATTAAACAAAACTCCAATTAAAACTTAATAATCTAAGATCAAATTAGAATCAAAATTAAAATTAACATCAAGATATAATTAAAAAAAGAAAATTATAATCAAAACTCAAATCGAAGCTCTAATATGATAAAACTAACATTAGATCAATATTAGCAGAAATTACGAATAAAGTTATTCACAATCAAAACAAAGTTAAGATCTAAATCAAAAATATAACATTAAATTAAAATTAACTTCTAACTAGGTGTGCCACAAGTAAACAGGAAGGTGCAGAAACTCCATGGAATCATCATGGGCCTCACGGCCCATTCATCCATTATCAGCCAACAAAAAAACAAAGGCAACCGGGCCTATAAAACCCACGAATCAAGACCCAAGCATGGAAAGGCTTTAGGGTCAATACACCAACATTCAACTTTCAGTAGCATCATCAATTCATTTTTAAAACAAAAGAAAAAGTCAAAACTGAAAATCCCTAGAGTGATGCTCATACAAATTGAGGAACGGAAAAATGTAACAACGCTCAGATATTATCATCCTCATCGCGCGGCACAACAACATAGAACAACAACAACAACATCAAAGACTAGCTCAGAATCTCATCGAATTAATCATCGCTTTAGAAAAAGAGGATTAAATTTATGGTGAAATCGACCTTCTTCCTCGCAACCTTTCACTCCGTCTTCGCTCTATGCTTCTCATCCGTTCATTTCCGATTCAAGTTCTCCGCGTGATTCACTCAGGTTTGTTCGTTTGAGGTTCTTGTTTAGTTCAATCTCATCTTCTTCTTCTTCTTATCCTGTTTCTGATCTAGATATCATTTTGGGTTGAATGGTGATTTGTGGTTTATGCAGAATGTTGGGTAAGGAAGAGGGTGATTTGAAGAGTGGCTGAGGGAAAAATGAAAGGTGGTTCAAGGTGATGGGTTGTGATTCGTGAAGAATTGTTCAAGAAGATGAAGAGGGTACAGTTTGTGAGGTTTTTGAGCGAAGGGTTATTGTTGCTTGTGAAGGAAAAGATGTTGAATAAAGAAAGGTTTTGAGAGAGAGAGTGAGGCTTGTTCAGAGGGTGAATTGGCACTCAAAAGGAATTGGTGAGCTGGAATATGCTGTTGTTGCTACGCATTTTCTTTTTTCAGATTTGTGAATTAGTTATTATGGTTGTGTGAAGTGTGTACAGGTAAGTCACGTTGCTGCAGGGTGCGTGAGGAATTTGGTTGGCTTGGAATGGTTAAACGGACTATTGTTGTCGTGTGCTGCGTTGAGGTTGAAGGGAAGAGAGGTCACAAGGTCTGTATGAAAAGTTTTGTTGTTTCGCGTGGCCTGTAGTTTTTGTTTCTTGTTTTTGCACATTGAAAACTCTATTCACCTCATGTAAGATGCTCACTGCCTTTTGTGGAAAAGAATTCGTGAATTGGTTGTTGTTGATTTTGTGTAGGTCGTACAAGGCAACGTGGGGTCATGAAATTGTGCAGAAGAAATTTGGATCATGTGGGCAAGGGTGTTGGCTTATTTTCTTGTTTGGTCATGTATTGAAATTGGAAAGGCAGCGTGAGATGCTTCATGTTGAGGCTTTTATTTTTTATTTTTGTAATTGTAATGGCTCTTTTTGTTGTAAGGCATAATTGGCTTGTTTATGTAATGGATCCTATTTTTTAACATATGGGCTTGTATGAGTTCTGTTGACATTTTGATGATATTTAGTAATGGGTTTATGGTTATATAAGTGGTTTAGAAAATGGATATGGTTTAAAATTTTATGAATTGGATATTAAAAACTAGATAATGAATATAAAATGAAAAATGGACATGGATATGATGGATAATTGGTTAATATGGTTTTGAAAAAAAAAAGGATTATGGTCACAATAAAATGGTTATTGATATTAACAATGGATATTAGAAATTGTTCTGGACTGGGCCGAGGCTGCCCAGCAGTCGAGCAGGCCCAACCCATACTGTCTGGGGAGGCCCAATAAGGTAAGGTCCTTCTGCGGACACGCGACTGTCACGTGCTAACCACAGTCTCGCCGGGCACCCAGGTAGTGTCGGGCACGTGGGACAATAGGAGTCGGGGACGTCCCACCCCGCTGAGATGCAACTCCTCGACAAGCTAGCTTCTCCCCGCGAGAATACCACGCATCACTCCTCGACGGACATGGCTCCTCCCCGCGAAGCCATGTCCAGTCTACGGGCTTGGTAGGTCCTCGACACAGAAGGCTCCTCCCCGCGAGGAGTATCCAACGGTCCGTACCACGTGGACACGTTCCAAGTAACCTCCCACTTCCGAAGGATTCGGTCTGCCCTACTTCCGGAAATCTAGGAGCAGTTACTCTAGGGCGAAGACCACGTGCTGATCTTCACTACTACACGTAAGCCCTGGCAGTTATCGGTAGTGGGCCTAGCTGATCCAACCCATTGCTGATAACCGTTGGCCCCGCGCTGGGGGCTCTCTATAAATACCCTCTCATTTGAGAGGGTCAGGTTAGACACTTTCTTCCTACCATTCACACTTTCTCGTATTTGCTGATATTCTGTACACTCTCTCACTTGAGCGTCGGAGTACCTTGCAGGTACACCCCCCGCCGTCTCTCACCATCACCGGAGCTGCCGTTCCAGACGCCGTTGGCCACCATCACTGTCTGATCCAGGTACGATTAGTGGCGCCGTCTGTGGGAACAACATAAGCTTCCCCGTTTTTCTGTTCGATAAACCAAAGCTTTCTCCGCTCAACAACCATCATGGCCAACCCGTCAGCGAATCAGGCTCTAGACAACGTTATTGCGCAGCTTAGCACTGGCAACCACGTCGACAACAACTCTGCCCGACCTGTCACGGAGAACGACGTCAGAGACGGACTCATCGCTTCTCCATCTTCCGAGGAAGTGGAGTACAAGACAGCTCACCAGGACGGACAGGAAACCGTCCTCCAGCCCGTTTTCCAACCCGTGGACCCGCCGCCAAATGCGGATCCGAGCACCGCTGCCCTGTTTGCGTTGGTCAATCAGACCAACCAGATGATCTTCAACCAGAACATCCGGATCGAGGCGCTGGAGAAAAGTCGTGGCCGGTCTTCCCCGCGAAGGCACCGACCACCACCATTTCCGAGACGTTCACTGTCCCCGGAGGCATCTCGCAGCCCCTCCCCGGTTCCCAGGGGTCGCAGACCACGCTTGGAGCGTGCTCAGCCTGAGTATCCTCAGAAACGCCACCGCTCCCGGCCACCAAAGGAACCAGTTCGCTCCTCGAAAAATAAAAGGAGTAGGCCGGACGCCGAGGAGACCAGAGGCCGCCCGAAGGACCACTCCCCGAGACGTCACTATGTTCATGGACACCGCTCCCCCTCTGTGTCTCCGGGTGCCAGCGAGGATGACGATTACCGGACCCCTTTGGCCAGGCACATCATGGACGCCCCTATTCCTAAGGGCCTGGAGAGGCCCCCATCTTTGGGGACATATGACGGGACTTCCGATCCTGACGACCATGTCGAGAGTTTCGAGGCTCTTCTCGATTTCAGGAATGTTTCCGGCGCTATCAAATGCCGATTATTCCCTACGACTCTGCGGAAAGGGGCCATGGCTTGGTACAAAAACCTGGCATCTGAGTCAATCACGTCGTGGAGAGTCCTGAGGGAGCGTTTCAGGAAACATTTTACGGCTTCTCGTCGCCATCCGAAGACGATAGCCTCCCTGGAAGCCATCTTTCAGGGGAAGGATGAACCTCTCCGGAGCTACATAGAGAGGTTCAACAAGGAAGCGGTCGAGATCCACGTGACCGACCACATCAAAATGTATCTCACCATCAAGGGTTTGCGGATAGGGTCCAAGTTCGCAGAATTCGTCGGGCTGCACCGTCCCCGCAGCTTTGAAGGCCTCCTCGAAAGGGCTCAGTCGCATATTGAGTTCGAGGAAGCTGAGGCTGCACAAATCGCCCTCGACTCGAGGCGCAGAGAAGGCCCCCGCGGCAAAAAGGAAGAAGACTCCCCTCCACCCAGGCGGGGCAGAGATAGGAGAAGAGAAGACTCCCCTCCACCCAAGCGAGGCAGGGAGAGAAAGAAAGAAGTCCGGACCAAAGAGCCCCGCGAATCACGGGGACCGTCTGGCCTTTTCAAAGATTACACACCGCTGAACGTGTCCCGCTCACGCATTTTCAGCGACTGTGCTAACTCGGAGTTCGTCAAAGGGGGAATCCGCTTCCCGAAATCGACGGCTTCCAAACCAAATGCTGACAAGTCCAAGTATTGCCGGTTTCATCGCAGTCACGGGCACGTTACCGAAGATTGCGTCCACCTTAAGGACGCAATCGAAACACTGATCAAAGAAGGGTACCTGAAGAAGTACGCCAAGCAGCAGGAGGCCCCCCGCCCCAGCGGCCAGGAGGCCCAGAACGTCGAGGAGTCAACTCCCTCCCCCAACAACGGATCGCTGCAAGTCGCGCTGAGCATCACGCGACCTGAAGACTTCGGCTTCTCGGGTGAACTCGACAGCCCTGAAGCTGTCCGAAACATGTGGCTGAACTTCCCAGCAGAAGACTCGATAAGTGCTCGCAGTACCTGGGAGTCCTTCCCCCAAGCCCTGGTCATATCTGGCGGAGCCCCAGACCGGTTGACCGTAGGGTCAATAAAGAGGAAATTCGACGAGCTGAAAACAACAGCTCCCCACGCCCCTACACTCGACAGGTTCAAGGGAAGATCATGTCCGATTACCTTCTACCTCGAGGAACTTCCCGGTGGGGCACCGAACGCCAACATTCCCCTCTTGATCCGGGCACAGATGGCCAACTTTGATGTCCATAGAATTTTGGTCGACCAGGGGAGCTCGGTGGACATCATGTACGTCCACCTCTTCGAGACCCTCCAGCTGACCAAGCAACACTTGTCCCCATACGTAGGATCAGACCTGCAAGGCTTCAACGACGCGACCACCCGACCATGGGGCTTCGTTGAGCTGATGGTCACCTTCGGGATTGAGGAAACTGCCCGACAGGTGAAGACGCGTTTCTTGGTGGTAGACTGCTCGTCCCTCTACAACTGCATCATGGGGAGGACCACGCTGGCGGAACTAACGGCCGTGCCATTAACGGTCCACCTGAAGATGAAGTACTACACGAAGCGTGGACGTGTGGTCACTCTCCCCGGAGACATCAAGGCGGCCAGAAGATGTTTCGACGCAGCAATCAAGGGTCTGAGCGTCGTCGGCGGCGTCAAACCCAAGACTCAGGCTGAGACAGCTCCAGACGTCGTGCAGGTTCCACTCCCGTCGGTCAGCGCGGTCGACCTTGACAACAGGTTCCCCGGTGAGCAGGAAGAAGCTGCAGGCGGGAACCTCCCAGTTGAAGCCAACGGGCAGCCTCTCTACCCAACGCGCCCCATCCCAGATGGAGATTTCGAGCTGGTTCCCCTCGGAGACAACCCAGATCGGAGCGTGAAGATTGGCTCTGGACTCCCCGACCTGGCGAAGAGGCAACTGAAGGCATGTCTCCAAGAAAATGCAGATTTGTTCGCCTGGAGTGCCGCAGAGATGCCTGGACTGGACCCTGAAGTAGCTTGTCATCAGCTGACCATAGATCCGGCCGCTAGGGCCGTAGCTCAACGTAGGCGTAGGCAGTCTCCGAAAAAAATGGAGGCTGCTGAAAAAGCTGTAAAAGACCTCCTAGAGGCAAATTTTATTTCCGAGGCCAAGTACACGACTTGGCTCTCAAATGTTGTACTCGTTAAGAAAAATAATGGAAAGTGGAGGATGTGCGTTGACTACACGGATCTTAACCGGGCATGCCCGAAAGACTCTTATCCCTTGCCTAACATCGACCAACTAGTCGATAATTCTGCAGGATTTAAATTACTATCCTTCATGGACGCCTATTCGGGGTACAACCAAATCCCCATGGACGAGGCCGACAAGCGGCACACCGCTTTCATGACCGAGTCGGGGGGATCCTCCAGGAAATCCACGAAGGGATCAACGCCCAACACCTCGGCGGAAGATCCCTTGCCCGGAAAGCACTCCGGGCGGGATATTATTGGCCCACTATGCAGCATGATGCAAAGGAACACGTTAAGAAGTGTGACCGCTGCCAGAGACACGGGGACATGCACCTCGCTCCTCCAAACGAGCTTAAGTCATTATCGTCCCCGTGGCCATTTGCGTGGTGGGGAATGGATATCCTCAGACCTTTCGTCATGGGGTCGTACCAAAACAAGTACCTCATCGTCGGGGTGGATTACTTCACGAAGTGGATTGAGGCCGAGGCGCTGGCCAAAATCACTGCTTTCAACATACTCCATCTCTACAAGAGAAACATCCTCGCCCGATTCGGGGTGCCCCAAGCCATTGTCACGGACAACGGGACACAGTTCACCGACAGGAACTTCCAAGACTTCGTCGCCAAACTGGGCACAAAGCAGCACTTCACGTCGGTCGAACACCCTCAAACCAACGGGTAGGCCGAAGCAGCGAACAGAGTGATATTCAGGGGGCTCAAGCGACGACTCGGTGAGGCCAAACAACGGTGGGTCGAGGAGTTGCACAGCGTCCTCTGGGCGTATCGAACAACCCCACACTCAACGACCGGGGAGACCCCGTTTCGCCTAACGTACGGAACCGAAGCGGTTATCCCCGCCGAGATCAGGGAACCCTCGAGGAGAACAGAAGCTCCCCTCGATGATGGAATGAACGACGAAGCCTTGCGAGAGGAACTCAGCCTTGTCGAAGAGATAAGGACCGACGCTTCCCTCCGAGAAGCCTCTTTAAAACAAAAAATAACTTTGCGTTATAACGACAAAGTCATCAAACGTGACTTCCAAGTAGGCAGTCTTGTCCTACGGAGGAATCAAAAAGATTCGCGCGAAGGAAAACTGGCCGCGAACTGGGAGGGCCCGTACCGCGTCACCGCTAAGACGGGGACGGGTGCCTATTACCTCGAGAACCTACACGGGGAACAACTTGCTCGACCATGGAATGCTGAGAAGCTCAAGCAATACTACAGTTAGACACTGCCCGGGACAGTACAACGTCGCGACCACGAGGGCGTGCAACGGTACATGCGCGACACCTCTATATAATACACGACGGCCAAAAACCACGAAGTGTGTGCGTGAGACTTTTTGGCCCGGCGAGGAGACCTCACCCGAGCTCCTTCATCGACGTACCAAATAGGCAGAACACCCAGCTCGCGATGGGAAGTTCACGCCGCGAAGCTAAGACATCGACCGCTTTCTTGGCCTCGTCCAAGGTCGGAGTACAACCCCTGACCGCTCGGATAAGCTCTCTACGCAGTCGAGCATCATCAAAGTCGAGCAAAAGCCCAAGGCGCCAGTGGTATCAACTACTTAGACAAAAATAAGTAATGCATAAAATATCACACACAGGCAAAATTAATAAAGAGGCACAACGAAGTATGAAAATCGGGCAAAGCCCATTGTACGAATGTTACACATATAACCCCACAAAGCGGGCAAAATAACCATTATGCGAAAAGTACATCAAATAAGCCCACAAGCCGGACAAAAACAAAATGGCACGCAGGCCAAGCAAACTATGTCCCTACTCCGCGGCAGTCTCGGTGGCGTCCGACCCACCTCCCTCGTTGGCGTCCCCTCCTTGCCCGGGCGGCACTATCCGGCCGTCGACCACCTCGGAGTCAACGTCCGCCCCATCAGTCACCAGGCCGGGATTCAGGATCTGGAGTTGCGCCACTGCGTTTCGGAACCCTATGCCCGCAGTCTCAAGAACGTCATCCTCGGCCAGACGAATATCCTGCTCGAGTTTCCTGAGTTGGGCCACCAATGCTGCTCGAGTGGTTAGGAGCCTATCTTCTTCGGTTTCGCCTTCAGCTGGCCGCACAGCAGCCTCCAACTCGGCGACCCTCTCCTTGAGTTGCTTCTCCTCTGCCTCCAATTCGGAGATGCGGGCAACGTGGCCTCTCTCCGTTTCCTCGACTTCCTTCAGCTTTTTCTCAGCCCGCTGCTGCTGCTCGCTTTGTTCTTTGTTCAGGTCCCTGCACTCCTTCAACTCATTGCGCAGTTCGAGCATCTCAGCATCTAATTTCTCGAGCTTTTCTTGCAGTCGAGAAAACTCAGAAGCAGGGCGAGCCTCGTCGTTCAGGACAATGGCGGTCGAGCAAAGCCGCATGACCGCAGACAAATCCTCGAAGATCATCTTCCTCCTCGCCTCCGCGGCAGCTCACAGCACAGCTTGGACTTCAGAGGGAGGGACACGGGGATAGATGACTTCGGAGAAGAAGCGAGGCTTTTGATGGCATGGTGGAAGTTCAAACCTTGAAGGAGGTGGGGGATTGTCTTCATGGCCTAGGTCGACGATCTCCACGCTCGAAACCCGTTGCCGCTTTGGCGTCCCTTGAGTACCCGGAGACTGGCTCCCTGCAGGAGGTGTCCGCCTCTCTGAAATCTCAGACACAGTGGCAGCAGGCTGAAACTGACTGGAACCTTCGGGTATGGCGGCCGAGGAACCACCCTCAGGCATGGCCCCGGAAGGAGCGACATCTTGACCTTTCGAGCGAGACGCCTCCACCCGAAGCTGCTCTTCCCTAGCCCTCTTCGCCTTCATTTTCTTGAATCTTTCCTCGGCTCCGGCCATTTTTCCTGCAAAAAGAAAGCAAAAAATGTTAGTAAGGCAAGGAATGAAAAGAATACAGATGCGAGGAAAGCTTAGATCGTGCATGTTTTCACCACCTAACAACTCGATGGCCTCTTCGTCGGAGAAGGTCTCGAGCAGAACGTGGGTATTGATCAGACGACGTTGTTTCTTCACCTGCCCGTCTGCTTCCAGTATAGGCTGGCCGTCCAGCGTTTCGTGCTGAGCCTCGTTGAAGCTCGCAACGAACGCGACGATCTTATCGTAAGCTTCCCGCTCATAGACATCCAGCTGATTATGCTTCACCTTATATTTGTCGACCCCCTTTTTGAAGTGTTCCTCCGTCCAGTATAGGGGGAACCTCGGCTCTAGAACCTCCTCGGAGACACCGTCGACCTCGCGGGTGACTTTCCGGTACAACGAGTATACGGCCCCGACGGTGACCGGCTGCACGAAATAATAACGGAACTTGAAGTCCTGGATGGAATCTAAGTATGTATGAAACAGAGCTTTGCTCTGCTTGAAGGACACCCATCCATGTCGTCCACCTGATGACGGCCTCTGTAGATGGAATATCCGGAAAAGAGGGACGCCGTCGGGACGATCTCTAAGTACTTACAGACAAGATCGAAGGCCCGGATAAAAGTCAAGGAGTTCGGATGAATTTGCGAGGGGGCCAGCTGCAACCAGGAGAAGATTCCCTCTTGTAAGTCTGTGAAGGGCAACCTCCACCCTGCCTTGTCGAACATAAATTCATATAACGGGATGCGCATCCCCCGGTAAGGCGAGCATATCCGATGATGCTCCTCTGGACGAAAAACTTTTCAAGATTTGTCGGACCCGATGAGCCTGTGCTCGACGGTGCAGAACGCGTCGTCCACGTCTTTGTAGATGAAGATAGACGGCATCTCCAGGGCTTCTTTACAGACCCACTCTTCGAGCGGGCGCTCCTGCGCGAAAGCCATGTGGGCCATGGGGATTCGGGTTGGTCGTTGTCCTCTTCGAATGATCCTACGGCCACCTTCGCAGACAAATCGTCCATTTACCTGAAAAGCAGAAGGAAACGGTGAATTCGATGGGTCATATCAAATTCACCCCTCCACCGCTGTTTAAGCGAACGGGCGAGGAAGGGGCAAGGCTCTCTCGGTTCCCCGACATAACCGGCCGAGGATCGACACGTTCGCCGGGGAACTCATCGCCTCCTCGGAAGATTCTGCCCCGTGTCCCCGCGACGCTAAGGAAAAGAGTAACTATTGAGGACCCCGAGACATTCAACGGGTCCCCGACATGTTCATCCCTAGTCCCCGAAATATTCAACGAGAGCGGGTGAAGTTCTTAGCACCCCCTCTCTCAACAACAGAAGATTCCCGCCGTATTCACCAGGAATCCTCTCATTTCTCGTGAGAACATCATCAGTTCATCAAGGAAATGCCATATACTAGATGAAATCAAAGAGAAATGTAAGAAAAAGATCAATTTCGAAGCAAGTACCTGGTGAGTAGCGGTTTAGGGTTCCGGCACGGAGTTTCCGGCGGCGAACGGCTGTTGTAGGAGAGACTAGGTTTCCGGCACGGAGTGTCCGACGGTTGACGGCGGCGAACGGCGTCTAGAGAGGGTAGAGAGAGAGAAGGAGAGGGATTCTTGAGAGAGAAGCGGAAAAGTGAAAAATGAACGAGGGGAGCGGCTTTTATAGGCGATTCTCACGGAACTCGAGGGGCATAGGGCACTCGAGTGCGCTACTCTAGCCAGCCGCCCTAGCCTCCCTAGGTAATGATGGCAGGCGACACGTGGCACGCATGCAACTGCGCGTCTTCCCACGCGTGCCGTTCCAGTTTTCCCCAACGCTTTGAATCTGAGACCCCTCATCTCCCCGACGTGCCGACCAAACGCGGCTGAATGATGCCCGACTTATGTGCGACCGCATGGACGTCGACCACGAGAATGACCTCCTCGGTTCTTCTCTGGGCGCATCCCCGACATGCCAATAACCCTTAAGTCATGGCTCTGACACCTCAGAGCAACGACTTGGGGGGCTCCTGTTCTGGACTGGGGCGAGGCTGCCCAGCAGTCGAGCAGGCCCAACCCATACTGCCTGAGAAGGCCCAATAAGGTAAGGTCCTTCTGCTGACACGCGACTGCCACGTGCTAACCACAGTCTCGCCGGGCACCCAGGTAGTGTCGGGCACGTGGGACAATAGGAGTCGGGGACGTCCCACCCCGCTGAGATGCGACTCCTCGACAAGCTAGCTTCTCCCCGCGAGAATACCACGCATCACTCCTCGACGGACATGGCTCCTCCCCGCGAAGCCATGTCCAGTCTACGGGCTTGGTAGGTCCTCGACACAGAAGGCTCCTCCCCGCGAGGAGTATCCAACGGTCCGTACCACGTGGACACGTTCCAAGTAACCTCCCACTTCCGAAGGATTCGGTCTGCCCTACTTCCAGAAATCTAGGAGCAGTTACTCTAGGGCGAAGACCACGTGCTGGTCTTCACTACTACACGTAAGCCCTAGCAGTTATCGGTAGTGGGCTTAGCTGATCCAGCCCATTGCTGATAACCGTTGGCCCCGCGCTGGGGGCTCTCTATAAATACCCTCTCATTTGAGAGGGTCAGGTTAGACACTTTCTTCCTACCATTCACACTTTCTCGTATTTGCTGATATTCTGTACACTCTCTCACTTGAGCGTCAGAGTACCTTGCAGGTACACCCCCCCGCCGTCTCTCACCATCACCGGAGCTGCCGTTCTAGACGCCGTTGGCCACCATCACTGTCTGATCCAGGTACGATCAGAAATGATTTGGTTATGATGGATATTGAATGTAGATAAAGAATATGGATATGGATTTAAGAATATGGACTAAAAGTAAATGGTTAGATAAATGGATAATTGGTTAAGAAATGGATTTAAAAAAACTTGGAAAGGATGAATTGGGTTGAAAAAGTAATGATTTAAAAGTGGATAGTGATGGATAGAAAATGGATCATGGATAGGAAATCCTGATTTTTAGCTCAAAGCCATTCTTAACTTTTTTTCTACAAGCCTCTGATAAAACATGAAACACAGTTACCGCTGAACAACCCACAATTGAAACAACGGCCATCACCTTTAATTCTCTGAATCTCTGATCAATAAGTTATGAATCATTTCAAATTTGTCTGAATCGCTGTCTGGGAAAATAAATCCACAGCTTGAACACAGTTGAACCTATGATCATGATGAACTTGACTTTTGAATTAAATTTCTCATGAACCATTTCCTGATAACTTGCCGACTTTCGGCACATGACAAATTGACCTTGTGTAACGCCCCAGTTTTAGTTGTTTTTATTTAATTGAGTCGTTTTGAATATTTTATTATTATATTATTTTATTTCTGACTTTTGTTTGAAAATATGTTATTTTCATCGAGATTATATTTTATCGCGTTTTGGGAGCGTTTGCGAGATATTTGAGTGTAGGGGTATTTTGGTCTTTTGGTGGGGTAGATATATTTTTTTTTCATATAATAGAAAGAAAAGAGAGAAAAATAGAAAGGAAAGAAAAAGAAGAGAAGAAAAAGAGAAAGAAGGAAAGAGAAGAGAAAGAAGAAGAGATATAAAAACTTGTGGAATTAGGAACCGATTCAACCGACTTTTCAAACGCGATTTAATCGGGTAAGGGTGCGAAACTTGATTATACTATGCTTGTGTATGATTATGTATGTGTGTATTGGATTGTTTGTTGTGTTTTCATAGTTTTCGATTCTAGGTCGATAGAGAGAAATTGATGTTTTCACGGTTGGAAATCGATGTAAATGCGGTAGAATACTGGTTACCATGATTAGACTAGGTTCTGATTGTTATATGTTGGTTTGGAAATGTTTTGGTTGAGAAAATATCATTTTGGGTTGTGTAACAGCGCTGCTGGGATTTCTGGGTTTCGTAGGTTCGCACTGCAAATCCCCTAGTGAAGGGGAAAGCGAACATTCGCGGGCAATTCGCATTGCGAAGGTGGGGGCGAGCATTCGCCAGAGGTTCGCACTGCGAACTTTGGGTTATTTTGTGTTGTTTGCTCTCTGACTTGGTTCGCTGGGGAACTCGCACTGCGAAGGGTGTAGCGAAGGTTCGCTGGATGGTTCGCACTGCGAACGTTGGGAATTTTATAGGCTATTTTTAGTTCTGACTTGGTTCGCTGGGACATTCGCACTGCGAATGAAGAAGCGAAGGACTCGCTAGGAGCTTCGCAATGCGAATGTGACAGCTTTTCCCAATTTGTTTTCTTTATAACTTTTAATCCGTAAGCCGGTTTGAGGCGCGATTTAGTGCGTTAGAAAGCTTTTGGCATGTTCTTTCTTATATTAATGGTTTCGAGATCGTTGGCCGATTTAATTATGTCGGGAATTTGGAATGTGTCGTTATTGACTTTTATCGTTTTAATGGTGTGCATTTGACATGTTATTATGCAACATGCCTGTGATATGTACTGTATGACTGGTGTGATGTTATGTAATGTGAAGGTATGTGTTTAGATGGTGTGATGATGGTTTGTGGTCGTATGGCAAATAAATACATTGTTTTGGGCTTGAAGTGCAAAGCATGATTTTTATTGATTGAAATGATTGCATATATGTGTGCATTTGAATGTCATTGTCGCTCCCAAAAGATTCGCATCCAACGGTACAAAGGCGAGAGTGGCGCGGAAGACAGAGTCGCCAACAATGTGTATTTAAATCGAGAGAGGGAAAGGAAACACTGCGTATACCTGAGGGGAAAGGATAGAGCATGGTCTTGCGACCAAGAGAAGTGGGTTCGGGAGTCGGTTATGCGTGAGGAAGGTATTAGCACCCCCACGCGTCCATCGTACCCGATGGGATCAACGCTTGCTTGTCTCGATCAAAGGGTGTCGTCAACTGGAGCTTCGCTGCTGCTGGAAAGGAAAAGGGACTGCTAGCTGGAGAACCGGAAAAGGAAGGGAGAGGGAAAGAGAAACAAATGTAGGGAAAATAAAAGAAGTGCTCGAATGGGCCCTACCCCACTGCCTACGTATCTCATCGGGAGCATGAGAATCAGAGCGACGTAGTTCCCCTCAACGAGGGTTGCTTTGTGTTTTTAGGGAACGACTTACGTTCTAGCTCAGGTGTTGCAACTCGCTGTATGGAGACTTAGGCGTTACCGTCTTGCAAGAGAACGAGAAGAAGCACGTTCGTACGTCGAGAGTGAGTGAGATGAGAGAAGAATTCCTGAAGGAAAGACGTTATTGTTTGTTTGGAGTTTTTTAGCAAGAAGTGTTTTTTTTACAGTTATTTGTAACTTGCATTGAACCAAAGTCTTAAATACAGGAACGAATACTTCGCGCATCGTCCCCAACAGGATGTACACTAGGTATCCTAGAAGAATGAGGGGAAGCCCCTCACTCCCCATTTCCCACATAGAAGGCTCGAGCGCAATACACGTTAATTTATTACGTGTTTTCAAGAAGTTTTGAGATGAGAAGAGAGACGACACAAAGGAAACTCTAAAGGGAAACTAAGAGTCCTAATGTTATCATGCATGGATGCCCTATGGTTAGTGAGGCTTAGGAGGAACAAATACCTAAAACCTAATGCTAATCCTACTCCAAGCTTAATCAAAAATTAAGTTGGACTAGGTAGCTCTAAGGGGAAAAGAATCCAAGACTTAATCAAATCTTGAGATTCATGGGATGAGAAAGAGTGAGAGAAGAAAGGAGCATCTTAAATGCTAAGGCAAACACAAGTATGAAAGCTTAAAAGAGAAAGGAGAAGTTAGAATATGGATGACCATCCACATCCCATTCACTTACCATTAGTCCCTACTGTAGCGAGTGATTTTTGGATGTGGTTGCGAAGCACGATCGCTCTGGTACTACAACTCGATTCATTTTTTATCCTATTAAAGCTGATGAAGGAAGGGAAATAGATGTCTCCAATTAACCCTGCTTGCATACTGAGATTAAACAGTCAAAACTGTTGGTTTACAGATGCTACAAAGATTCGGGGTTTCTCCTAGGTTATTTTGTTGACGAGGGGTGCTTTAGGCTACCGGTTAGGATGTTAGGACGAATGTATGAAAGTATGGAATTTTGGGTTTTTGTTTAGTGTGCTCGCTAAGATTGTTTCTTTCAATCTTATGCCTACGTATTCCCGTTTACCGAAACAGGGAAATCAGAGCGTTCGTAGTTCCTCCTATTCTATGGGAGGAAATGGGTGTTTTTGGTGTCTTGTTCAAAGCCCAAGACGTGAAGCGAAAGGTAGTTTGTATCTTGTTCAAAGCCTAAGATGTGAAGCTAAAAGTGTTAACCTGAGAGAGAATTTGTCATCTCTAAAGGGGTCTGTTTGTCACAACTGTTGGGTGACTGCCTGTAAAGGAGGATTACTTTAACCGGGATTTGTGAATCCGGCAATGCCATAATTTCCTTTATAGGGGATTTTAACCTAAAGGAGAAGACTTTAACTCAGTTTAGAGCAATGCCATCTTTCCTTAGGAATTTCTCATACTAAAAGAGGGACATTGGCATGGATGTAGATGATCCAGAGGCTTGCCGCTTACAGCAATTAGATGAAGGGGAAGGAGTGATTGATGTTTGTGTACTGTGAACGAGGCACAACTTTGATGCTAAAAGGTTGATTGGACCAACCAGTGGTTTTCTTATACAAAGCCTAAGAGAAGGCTAATATGTGTCTCGTACAAAGCCCGAGAGAGAGGCTAAAAGGTTTTGACTCAACGAGGGAATCTTTTAGTATCTCGTATAAAGCCCGAGATGGAGGCTATTTGACTCAACAAGAGAGTTTTTATATCTCGTACAAAGCTCGAGATGGAGGCTAAAACTTGTTTGGCTCAGTAAGAACCTTTTTGTATCTCGTATAATGCCCGAGATGGAGGCGAAAGGGGTGATTGACTCAACGAGGGAGTCTCTTATGTGTCTCGTACAAAGCCCGAGAGAGAGGCTAAACGTTGTTTGACTCCGCTGGGGAGAGTTATTGTATAAAGCCCAAAAGGAGGCTGGACTTCACTGGTATAGTATACTGATTTTTAAAGAGAAAATCAGTTCTTATATGAGCAACACTGTACTCGAGGATTTGATTCAAGGATCCGGGCTATTCGTGTTCTTTAAGGAAGCGGGAAATCCGAAGGGCATTTAGACTGTCCGAGTCTACGGGTTTTCTTCCTATTTTTGAAGGGGTCACTTGAGAATGTCTTTGAGACTCAAGGATATTAGACTGTCCAAGTCTAGAGTTTTATCTTTTGTACTATGCTTTGAGAAACAGTAGTAGACTCTTTGAAAGGACTGTTCTATGCAGATGATTAATTTCTGTTCCTATACCTCTAGGAGGTCGTCGGGATAATTTGTACGAAGCCCAAGAGGAGGCTGGAAACTTTTACGAAGCCGACGGGTCCTTGTACGAAGCCCAAAAGGAGTAAATGAAAGTAGTAACCACTTACTCGGTTGTAGAGCTTCCATGCTGTTTGGTTAGTTGTTCAACAAAGAAAGATTGAAAAACAACAGTATATTCAAAATCAAAGGAGAAAGTGCTTTGAAAAAGAAAGATTTGGGGCTTACAGCTCAAGGAGAGGCCCAGGGTTTTATTAGTGAGCGCACTGTTTGAATTTGTACAGAGGGACTTATACAAGTGACTGAGGCCCAAAAAGGTTTTCTGTACAAAGGGATGGGTCTTACACTCTCTCAAGAGGCCCAAAAGGTTTAAAGAAAAAAGAGTGGGGCTTATAACACGAGGGTAGGCCCAGTTGACTTTTCGTTAAAAATGGCGATCGCGCCGAAATTTTTTTTAACGCGAAGGGGCTTATACAATAAGTGAGGCCCAGATAATTTTGGTTAAAAGGGGGTTGGGTCTTACACTCTAATAGAGGCCCAAATGAGTTTTAAGAAAAGAAATGGGTCTTACTACTCGAGGGTAGGCCCAAGGTTTTTTTGTTTTGAAAAGGCGACGATCGCGTCGTTTGTTTTTGACGGTATCGGGACTTATACAATAAGTGAGGCCCAAAAATGATTTGGTCAAAAAAGGATTGGGTCTTACACTCTATTAGAGGCCCAAAAAGGTTTGAAAATGATTTATGAGGGTTGAATTAATCCAAAAACCCTAATTTATTTTCAAAAATGTATTTAATTGAATAAAAATTCAATTAAAATGATCAAAATTGTTTAACATATGGAAAACAAATTGTGATCTTGGATTAATGCTTCCAAAATTAAGTATTGACCTACAAAATAATTAGAAAGCATTAAAAGTTGCAAAATCAAGGTGGAAAAAATATTTTAAATGTCAAAAACAATTAAAACATTAATTCTTTGCAAAAATATCAATTATACAAAATAAATAATATTTTTGGGATTTTTTCGGAAAATAAAATATTTTAACATTTTTGTGAATTATTAAAAAAAGAACCAACTCAAAATCATTAAAACTCAGAGAGAAATTAATTTTTGAATCAATTAAATAAAATCACAAAATTCAAATATTTGAGTTTGAAAGAAATGGCGCCAAGAACAGCTGAAGAACATGCGCGTTTTTCAGTTTTGCCCAGATTTGCATTTTCTCTCCAATCTCATTGAATACTTAATCATATCATGCAATCCACATACCAATCAACTCGTTTCAACCTCACGATCATGTCTATGGTATTTAATTTCATTTAAATTAAACATATAACAAGAAATCATGAAAAATCCTCAAGAACCCTAATTTCTGCATGAAGGCTAGGATTTTTGATACACGATTCAAACAATGCAATTAATTGAGGGGAGACATTCCATGCATGATTATGAACATATGGCCAAATTATTGTGCAGCAAAAATTGCATGGATCATAGAGTTAGAAGAGCTCATGCTTACCACTTGCAGCTGGTAATCGTGATTTGTATTGGAGGTGTTACAGCTAGGTTCCAATGATCTGGATAGCTTCCCTAGGTGCCATGGAGTGAATGCTTGGAATGGATTGAAATGGTTTGGAGCTGAAGATGGTACCTCAACTGCAAAACTGTCAAGAACTTGAGCAATTGGCTGGTGATTTTGTGAAATCTGTGTTCCAGATGTTATGTGAGTGTTTGGATCACTTCTATATGATGTATGTGAGGTGTGTGTGTGATTGGTTTGATTGGAAAAGCTCTCAAACTAAAATCCCGATAGTGACTTGCTTTGGAAGGCAAAATTGGAGTGAAAGAAGAGATTTTGAGGAAAACATCTGTTTGATGGCTTTGGTGTACTCAAACTGATCACAATTGAGCTTTATTTATAGTAGAGCAAGTTTGTTTTGGGATCCACAGTGAATGGCAACTGCAGCAGAGGTTTGGCCAATGTTGTCCAATGGAAATCCAAGTCTCCTCTAGCCATTGACTAGAGGTTAGGGCACAGGGCTGTGGTTCCCTTGATCTTGGATAAGTCTTGACTGAATTCAGTTGAGAATGGCTCAGTCCATGCCACCTTGATGCTTCCATTGAATGCTCCAATCCAAAATTGGAGTCTTGTCCCTATTTTGGCAATTCTAGGTTCAACATGCTATTTCTTGTTCCAAAGACTTTGGAGGCTTGGCTCAGTGATTGTCCCCTTTAGATTCAATCCTCAGAGGTGTCCAAGTGGAAATGAGCATTTGGATTTGGTTGATTTTGGCAAATCGACCAAAAATACAAAATCTGCCTTGCCTTGACAGATTTCAACAAGGCAACTTGCCAATGTTATATCTCATGGCTCAAGTTGAATTTGGTAATGTTCTTGGCCATTTTGGAAAGCCCTTACATGATACAACAACTTTTTGAACATGTTTGGTTTTGATCTCTTTTGAATCCAAGTGAAAAATCCCCCTACATTTGGCAAAAAGTAGGGTAAAATCTGACTTAGTTAAATTTTCACTAAGTGTTGGAACAAATTGACTTTTCTTGATTTTGATCACTCCATAACTCAAAATCCATGAGGAATTTGGACATAGGTCAGTATGAAGCTTTTGTAGAGGGTAATGAGATCTACAAATCGAGCTTTGAATGGGGAACAATGGCCTTGTGGTTTAGGAGTTATGGTCCTCCAAAGTTGGCACATTAGTGTCACTTTTTCCATAACTTAGAAATTTTTCTAAGTTTTTATGGTTACCCCTTTTACAAGTTATCCCACTTTCTTTGATTTTTCTTGATGAATGATGATTCAAATCATACATTAACATCATTTTAGGGTTAAAAATCCATTTTGGTGAAAAATCTCAAAAAGTCAAAGTTGACTTTTGTGCACAGTTGACTTTTTATCAGATGAATTCCAAACTGTGCAATTCTTCAGGAAATCATGTCCTTGACCTAAATCAAACTTGATGGACATGTTCCATGGGTGTCATAGAGTATATTGATTCATGTCCTAGGGCTTGGGAGCATGTCCAGGTCAAAAGTCAAAGTTACAGTTGACTTTCCTTGCGAAACCCTAATTGTGGTGCAGATGAAATTGAGACTTGTTGCTCAAGCTTCTTGGATTAATCCATTGTTCCAAATGGATCAATATAGTTCATTAGAGACCCTCAAACCCTCTCTTGAGGTCTTGGCTCATGACTTGCCCTAAAAGTCAACTTAGGGGTGAATTAGGTCAAGAAACCCTAATTCCTGATTTTTGATGAATGCATCCCCTGAGGCAAAATTGACTTGATGATTGGGTCCATGAGGTCCCATGAAGTATATTAGGTTATATTTTGGATCATTGGCTCATGCCCAGAGGAAAATTCCCAACTGGAGGTCCTGGTCGACCAAAACCCTAATTTGGTGACACTGGCGATCTTGAGGCTTGATCCACCTAGAAGGGAGCATCCTGGTGCTTAATCCTTGCTGTGGGAGTCCTCTTGATACATTGTGGATGTTTGAGAGGTTAGACAAGTTGAAGATCATGTCATTCCTTGATTGATCCTTTGCCTAAAAGCTCTGAGAGGGCTTGAAACCCTAAGTCTTGATAGTAGTGAATGCTCAACAATCCTTGAGGAGATTGATGAGGCATGAAAGTACATGCATATTATGATGATGATTTGCACAATGATGGTAAATCTAAGTGGTCAAAATTTGGGGTATGACAGATGCCCCTATTTAATCTTCTTGGACACGAAGGTGTGAATGGCGAAGGTATTTGGGCATTCGGGGTGCAAGAGGATTAAATATCGGAATACCCGAAATTTTGATGGCGTCTATGAATGGTAATTCACGCATTCATATTCTTTCGCTAAGCAATGATGCTTAGAAAAGGTAAACTTCCCCTCGATCCTGGTCTTCAGCCAAGGAGCTGGTCTCAGTTTCTTTTTTAAACTTCCCCTCGATCCTGGTTTCCTACCGAGGAACTGGTCTTAGTTTCTGATGTAAACTTCCCCTCGATCCTGGTTTCCTACCAAGGAACTGGTCTTAGTTTCTGATTTAAACTTCCCCTCGATCCTGGTTTCCTACCAAGGAACTGGTCTTAGTTTCTTATGTAAACTCCCCCTCGATCCTGGTTTCCTACCAAGGAACTGGTCTTAGTTTCTTTCGTCAATAAAATTTACTGACAAGGGACGCTATTCGTAGCGGCTTTCCTTCAAACTTCTCGCCGAATTTTCCTGGGGAGATGCCATTTGAGTGGAAAAAGTTTTGATGTCAGACTTGCTGGGGAACCCAGTCGTCTGAGTTGTAGAGGTGCACAAACTTCTCTGTTTGGAGACGCCATTTGTCGAATCTACTGGGGAAAACGAGTCTCTTGAGAGACTACCTTCGTTCGGGGTCTTTACATCATACTTTTCTCGGAGATCTTCTCGGAGAAATGCCATATGATGTGATCCAATTTTGAGGTGTCGATGACCTTTTCATCAGTGGGTTTTTCGGAGAAAAACTTCCGTACTGCCGAATCTCCGATTTAGGAGGCTTTCTCTTGGGATTTTCTTTAATCCAAGAAAATAAGGATATCATCTTCAATGGCAAAAAGTGATGTTAACTGAGGGCTCTCTTGTCTTTCAGAGGTTCAAGTTATCAAAGTGGTCGAGGACCCAACTTCAATCCAGAAATAAAACTGGAGGAGAGCGATTGTTCAGACGTAACACTTCCTGACGAGGAAAGGGCTGACAACTCGATTGAGAGGACTTTTATCACTAGGGGACAAGACCGACTAGAGTGATAGTGATGCAATATGTCTGTGAATGTAAATCAATAATGCATGATGCATGTATGTATATGCTGACAAAACTGACGCGACATACAAACTGACAGGTGAACACGACTGGATACTCGGCCATCGCGGGGCGAAGAAGTACCGTTGGTTTAGAATAGCAATTCCACCTTGCTTAGGAGAGATAGTCCCTGTTGGGAGCCATGTTGGTCGGGCTTAGGAGATATGAACTCTGCCAAAGATGTCAGATGGAATAGTCGCATCCGACACTGTTGATCCTCCATTCAGGCACACTGGCATAGAAGGAGTACTTTGATTCTGCACTTTGAAGTTCGCTTACTTCTGGAGAAGCGGTTGATGCTCTTTTGATGTTCAACAGTCAAAAGAAATTGCCATCTTTATTTTAAAAGAAGAAAAAAGTTTTACAAATAAATTCATTTTTGTTTTATTTCAATAATCGTTAATCATATTAAAATGCCGTTCTGTAAAGCTAAAACAAATGAGAATTACAAACAAAAGCACAAGGGCTCAAATTTTATTGATAAGATGGAGATCAGCCAAATGCGTGATTCCAAAGAGTATATACAAAGTTTGAAAATGGTAATTTATAGGGAAAAGGGCTACGTTGAAACATAACGACCACTATTCTTCTACCAACTTTGAATTCAGGACATCCTGAGCTTCTGTCGAAGATGACCTTGACTGGAGTTTTCTGACGGATGATGTAACTGCTGCTGAGGGACTTGCCTCTGTTGAACATAGTTACTTGCCATTATCCCTAACTTTTGCCTGGATTGTACTATGAGATTTCCAATCCATCGGGATGATTTTTTTCATGTCTCTAACTTTTGCCTGGATCGCCCTTTTGGGTTTTCAATCCACCGAGACGTTTTTTTTTTTAGTTTAGGCGAAGTATTTCTTGACTACATCAACATTCGTGGGGTAGGCAAATTCTTCTCTGTCCATGGTTGCAAGTCTCAAGGCGCCGCCTGAGAAAGCTTTCGTGACCACGTAGGGGCCATCATAATTCGGAGTCCACTTGCCCCGAGAATCAGTGAGAAATGATTGTATCTTCTTGAGCACAAGGTCTCCTTTCCTGAAGATGCGGGGTCAAACCTTTTTGTCGAACGCCTTTTTCATTCTCTATTGATACAGCTGACCATGGCATAGTGCCGTGATTCGCTTCTCCTCGATCATATTCAGTTCGTCGTGTCGGCTTTGACACCATTCAGCTTCGGTGAGCTTAGCTTCCATCAATACTCAGATTGATGGGATCTCTACTTCTATGGGGAGCACTGCTTCCATGCCATACACTAGAGAGAAAGGGGTTGCCCCTGTTGAAGCACGGACAGATGTGCGATAACCGTGAAGAGCAAAGGGTAGCATCTCGTGCCAGTCTTTGTAGGTTACAACCATCTTTTGAACGATCTTCTTGATGTTCATATTGGCCGCTTCTACCGCTCCGTTCATCTTTGATCGGTAGGGAGATGAGTTATGATGTTCGATCTTGAACTCTGCGCACAACTCTTTCATCATCTTGTTGTTCAAGTCAGATCCATTATCAGTAATGATCTCGCTTGGAACATCATAACGGCAGATGATATTGTTTTTGATAAATCGGACCACCACTTGTCGGGTTACATTGGCGAATGACGCTGCTTCGACCCACTTGGTGAAGTAGTCAATGGCTACTAGGATGAACCGATGTCCGTTTGAAGCCTTGGGCTCAATCATGCCAATCATGTCGATTCCCCATATCAAGAATGGCCATGGGGAAGAGAGAACTTTGAGATGTGATGGCGGTACATGAATTTTGTCAGAGTATATCTGACACTTGTGACACCTCCTCATGTACTTGTAGCAGTCGGATTCCATGGTCAACCAGTAGTACCCTACTCTGAGAATTTTTCTCGCCATTGTGTGTCCGTTGGCATGAGTGCCAAAGGATCCTTCATGAATTTCTTTCATAAGCATGTCTGCTTCTGATCTGTCTACGCATCGGAGCAAGATCATGTCAAAATTTCTCTTATAGAGAGTGTCACCACTCAGGAAGAAGTTTCCAGCCAGTCTTCTGAGGGTTTTTCTGTCCTTCCTTAGTGCCCCAGGTGGGTACTGTTGTTTCTGAAGGAAGCATTTGATATCGTGATACCAAGGTTTGTCGTCTATGACTGCTTCAATCGTGAAGATGTAAGCGGGCCGTTCAAGGTGCGTTATGTCGATCTTAGGTAAGTCGTTCCATTGACCTACACTAATCATGGAAGAGAGAGTAGCTAAGGCGTCAGCCATGTGATTCTCTTCACGAAGGATGTGATGAAACTCGACTCTGTTGAAGAAAGGTAGCAACCTTCTTGCATAGTCTTTGTAAGGAATCAATCCTGATTGGTATGTGTTACAATCTCCTTTTATCTGATTGATAACCAGGGCTGAATCGCCGTATACGTCCAAGTTTTTGATCCTTAAATCAATCGCTTCTTCGAGACCCATGATACAAGCTTCGTATTCGGCCTCGTTGTTCGTACATTTGAACGTAAGTCTGGCAGTGAAAGGAATGTGGGTACCCTGAGGGGTAACAATGATTGCCCTAATTCTGTTTCCATAATGATTAACTGCTCCGTCAAAGATAAGTCCCCATTGGGAACCTGATTCTGGCCCTTCACTGGGTAACGGTTCATCGCAATCTTTCATTTTTAGATACATGACATCTTTGTCTGGGAAGTCAAACCCGGTTGATTCTTGATCGTCAATCGGTTGATGAGCCAAATGATCGGCTAAAATACTTCCCTTAACGGCTTTCTGAGCGTGGTACTCTATGTCATATTCTGATAGCAACATCTGCCAACGGGCAATCCTTCCCGTGAGAGCAGGTTTTTTGAAGACGTACTTGATTGGATCCATTTCGGAGATCAACCAAGTAGTATGACGAATCATGTACTGACAAAGACGTTTGGCTGCCCAAGCCAAAGCGCAACAAGTTTTCTCAAGCATCGTGTACCGAGTCTCACAGTCGGTGAATTTCTTGCTTAGATAGTAAATGGCAGACTCTTTCCGTTTAGTTTCGCCTTGTTGGCCAAGTACACATCCCATTGAGTCCTTTAGAACTGTGAGGTAAATGATCAGTGGTCTTCCTTCCACAGGAGGTGATAGAATCGGAGGATTCAACAGATATTCCTTGATACTGTCAAAGGCGGTTTGGCAATCTTCTGACCAAACGCAATCCTGGTTCTTTTTGAGTAATTTGAAAATCGGCGCACATGTGGCGGTCATGAGGAATATGAATCTGGAGATGTAGTTCAAACGTCCCAGGAATCCTCTGACTTGTTTTTCAATTTTTGGAGAAGGCATTTCTTGAATGGCCTTGACCTTGTCAGGATCAACCTCAATTCCTTTCTGGCAGACGATGAACCCTAGTAATTTCCCTGAATGGACACCGAAGGTGCACTTGTTGGGATTCAAGCGGAGTTTGTACTTTCGTAAACGCTCGAATAGTTTCGACAGATGGGTCACATGCTCCTCTTCTGTCTTAGATTTTGCAATCATATCATCGACATATACCTCGATCTCTTTGTGTATCATGTCATGAAAAAGAGTTGTCATGGCCCTTTGATAGGTTGCCCCGGTGTTCTTTAAACCGAACGACATTACCTTGTACCAAAAGGTGCCCCATGGGGTGATGAATGAAGTTTTCTCCATATCTTCCGACATCATTTTGATCTGGTTATAGCCCGAGAATCCATCCATGAAGGAGAAAATTTTGAACTTTGATGTGTTGTCTACCAGCATGTCAATGTGTGGTAAAGGAAAGTCGTCCTTTGGACTAGCCTTGTTCAAATCCCTGTAATCAACACACATTTTGACCTTTCCATCCTTTTTCAGAACGGGTACGATATTGGCTAACCATTGAGGATATTCAGATGTAGCGAGGAAACCCGTGTCAATCTATTTCTGTACCTCCTCTTTGATTTTGATGGCCATGTCCGGGTGAGTCCGTCTCAACCTCTGCTTTACTGGCGGACATTCCGATCTCAATGGTAAGTGATGTTCCACGATGCTGGTATCCAACCCTGGCATGTCCTGATAGTGGCATGTCCTGATAGGACCAAGTGAATACATCGGGGAATTCTTTGAGAAGCTTTATCAAACTCTCTTTGGCAGTTGGACTGAGAAGTGACCCAATCCTGATTTCTTTTCTCTCTTGTTCTGAACCCAAGTTTACCGTTTCCAACGGTTCTTTATGAGGTTCAATGGACATTTCCTCTTGTCTGAGTAATCGGGAGATCTCTTCAGGAATTTTGTTGTTAACTTCTTCTTCAGCCCCAAATACCGGGAACCCAAAGTCGGGAGAAGGCATCGGATCGTATGTTTCAACGGGGTTTAAAACAAGCAATCTGCATGACGTGATGATTCGTGTTTAGAAGAGATAGAGAAAATGCAAGTGTGTGCAGTGTTTTATTTTACTGCTTGTTTTTATTATTGATTTGTTTTTTAGGATTACCATTTTCTGAAAAAACGAAAAGAGAAAACATCAATTAATGCAGAAATTACAGAACGACGTTTTTTATTAATGAACAAGTCGATTCTTTAAACTGCAGCCCTATAAAAAAAAACTCTGTCGCTTTGGGCTAAGCGAAGAGGGAAAATTTACAGAAAGCGAGCCCTATCAAAACATCCGTTTCACCTAGGCAGGGTGAAAGGTTAAAGATGGCAATTACTTTGTCTGACGAACGACCTTCGAAACCTAGACGGCCACCCATTGGCGGCGAACTCCTCAGTGAATCACAAAGTCTGGCACCTTCCTTGATTTGTCTTCAGAAATGACACTGATTTCTGGTGGAGCGGGATCATTGAAATCTGTCTCCCAGACAAAATTGTCGTAGGAGAATTCCTCAGTTGTATTTTGCATAGTATTTGTGCTCTCAGCTGTATCTCCCCATCCAGTTGGCTGGATATCTTCGAGTCTGATACGAGAGCTTTCGGGAGCGGTGTACTTAACCATATAGTCGTATTTTCCACTCAGTTGTCCCAAGGTGTCCCAAACTTCTTTGGAACTGAAGGAGTCATCTCTCTCGATGACGTTGACCTCGGGAAAAGCACAGTTGATGAATTTAAGTCCTGCAAACGTTGCGAATTCATCTTCGTGTTGAGTAGTTTCTGAATGACCTGAGTGTTGATCCCATGACATGGTGGGGACACAGGTATTCTGTTCAATGATGGTCAGCTGATTTTCATTGTTCGGCTGACTCTCTTGCCCCAAGTTTCCTGGGTAAGGCTGCCACATTGGCAGACCATCCATTGGGCTATAATAGGTGTAGTCAAAATTGTCTTTCATCAGAGTGTCCTCCTCTAATGAGTTTGGCGGAGCACGACATCCTTCCAGATCACAACCTCCGCATATCATTTCGACATCTGATTGTGGTATAAATCTCAGACTCTGTGCGGGATAGCAAAATGGTATAGGTGCCTCTTCCTGAGACATATAACCGTCCTCGTTAAGGTAGGACTTCCATTCTTCATCTGTGTCAGAGGGATCTTCCTCATTGATAGCATGTACTGCTTGAGACACTGGGTAAAAGAAACCTCCACTGTGGAAGAAGTTTTGAAGGGGATAAAGACTTTCATCGTTAGCAGCTGTCCGGGTACAGGTTGCAGAAAAACCAAAACCCTTCTTTGTTGTATTGCCAGTAGGAATGACAAGCTGTCCCCATCCAGTCGTATCGGTACTCTCGACCGCTTTGATAGCATCGTTGTATGAGGAAATCGAGGTTCCTCCTTGGGATTGATTATCCTTGCTCACCGACAGTGCTTGGAACTGAGTTCCAATAACCTCCTCGGGTTCTATACCAGTATATGATGACAAGTTATTCACAAGCAAGGCATGCTCCCCGCAGACTGTGACAAGTTGATCGTTCTAAACGAACTTTAGCTTTTGGTGGAGGGTCGAAGTGACCGCTCCATCCTGATGTATCTAAGGTCTTCCTAATAAACAACTGTATGTTGCCCGGATATCCATGACCTGGAAAGTGACTTGGAAAGTATGAGGTCCGATAGTTATGGGAAGATCAACTTCGCCGATAACCGCTTTTCTGGATCCGTCGAACGCTTTGACGACGACCTCACTAATTCTCATCGGAGGGCCTTTGAATGATAATTGCATCAACGTGGACTTCGGCATAACATTCAGGGCTCACCCTGTGTTTACCAGTACGCTGGCTAAAGCATCGTCCTGGCAGTTGACTGTGATATTGAGCGCCATGTTATGACGGCGACCCTCTTCGGGTAATTCCTCATCACTAAATCCGAAATTGTTGCAGGAAGTGATGTTAGAGACAATACTATCGAACTGTCGGATTGTTACATCCTGTTCCACAAAGGCTTGCTCCAAGACTTTTTGTAGAGCCTCCCTGTGGGCTTCTGAACTGAGTAACAGTGATAATATCGAGATCTTTGAAGGAGTTTGTAACAGTTGATCGACAATGTTGTATTCACTCCTTTGGATGAGCTTCAGCATCTCATCATTATTTTTCGAAAGGTCGGGATTACTGGAATGACCGACTGGTGGATCGGGAGCTTCCGTCTGAAGTTCCTTTTCTTTGTTGGATTCCCCAACCCCTCGGTTGAAGATTCTACCGCTCCGTGTTACACGACTGATGTCTGCAATATTCACGACGGAGGGTAATGGAATTTCCTTTCCATTTTCAACACTCGTTGCACCGTATTTGTAAGGGATAGCCTTAGTTGATTCATACGGTAGTGGTCCTGGTAGATAGATGACTACGGGAGCCCTCTGATTTTTCTGACCATCGTAAGTAATCTCGATCCATTCCCAGTTGGGAACTTTAGATTCGTCAAGTAGAGGGATAATGGCAAAAACATCCCTGGTCCTGTGATGACCAGAGATTGTGACAACATCCTCGACTTGATTGGCAAGGTAGTTCGGCGTCCAGTTGATGGGTCCAGAACCCGGATATGGGCGAATCTCTCCATGATCCACCTGACCCTGAAGAGCTGCTCTCACAAGGTAACACCCTTGGTTACTTTCCGAACAGACGCTACAACGATCATAATTGTGTGGTGGCACCTGGCCACGCCCACTTTGAATACAATATAACCTCACTTGGTTAGCTTCCACAGATCGGACATCCTGACTCTGACGCCGAGTAGGATTCCTGTTGCTGATACTAATTTGCTGAGTATCTTCATCCATATAAATTGGCATCCACCAGTGATTTAACAAGTGCTGAAGTGCCTCCTGGACAAGGGTACAACCTCGATTGTTTTCGCAACCCGCTTTACAGCTTTGATAGTCGTGTGATATTAAGAATCTGAGTCGGACCTGCTCAACATGCAACTCTACCAAGTTGGTATTCATCACGCGAATATCGAAGATCTGAACCATGTTGATCTGATAAGGGTTCCTATCATGGTAGTCTTGGATCCATCCAAGATCCATTTGACGCTGGAGGGCCTCTTGTATAAAAGAGCATCCCTATTTGTTTACCGAGCAAGTCAGACAGGAACTGTAATCGTGCCGTGGCAGATTATGATACTAGCTTTGGCTTGAGTGCATTGCTACCATGTTGGGATTCATTGCACAGATATTGTGGTTCTGAATGACGTTGGAATTCGTATAGACCATGTTAACTTCACGAACTCGGTGCTCTTGGATCCATCCGAGATCCATGTGTTCCTGTAGCGCTGCTTGCACTACAAAACATCCCTGGTTGTTTTTAGAGCAGACATCACATTAATGATAATTATGAGGTGGCACATGGCCATATCCACTCTGTCTATAATGCATCTTGACCAGATTGGTTTTCAACAAGAGTACATCGTGAATTTGATAGCCATTGTTAGATTCTCCTTCTATCAAATTGACTGTAGCTTTCTGATGTTGAGGCAGCGGGTTCGTGAGAACATTAGGATTTGTATCCTTGAAGGATAAGACCCCGCTCCTAACAAGTTTTTGCACGTCGGATTTGAAATTGAGACAGTTCTCTATGTTATGCCCTGATCCTCCTTGATGATAAGGGCATGTCTGATCCACCTTAAACCAAAAAGGCAGATTTTCCGGTACTGTAAGAGGAGACTTAGTCTGGATGTGCCCCTTAGCCAGTAGTAACGGAAATAGCTCTGCGTACGGCACGGGTATAGGATCAAATCCTGGCAGCCGTGTTGTACGGTTGTTGTTATATGGAGGACGAGCCTGCTGAAGAGGTTGTTGTGTCCTTTGCTGATTAGGTTGGCTCTGCGCAACCTGAGGCTGATACGTAGGAATAGGCGCAGGGCTGATAGCAGGAGTTACAACTGCTACTGGTTGATAACGTCACCTTTGCTTTCCGAGAGAGATATTCCCAATATCTTGCTCTTTTTTCTTAGGGAGAACACTACCATATTTTTTAGTACCGCTTGATGATCCAGCGTCTTTAACCAAACGTCCTTCTCGGACGACTTCCTCAAGACGAACTCCCATGCCCACCATCTCGGTGAAGTCACTGGGTGCACTGGCAACCATTCGGTCATAATAAAATGAGCTTAAGGTCTTTAAGAAGATCTTTGTCATCTCTTTTTCCTCAAGAGGTGGACAAATTTGAGCGGCAATCTCACGCCACCTTTGAGCATACTCCTTAAAGGTTTCCTTGTCCTTTTGCGACATCGATCTAAGTTGATCTCTGTCGGGTGCCATGTCCAAATTATATTTGTATTGTTGGACGAAGGCAGTGCCAAGATCTCTGAATGTGCTGGTCGTGGCATGGTTTAAGCCCATGTACCATTTTAGTGCGGCACCGATTAAACTATCCTGGAAGTAGTGAATCAGTAGGTCCTGATTCTCTGTCTGAGCTGACATCCGCCGAGCGTACATCACCAGATGGCTTTGAGGGCAAGAGTTACCCTTGTATTTTTCAAAGCCGGGCACTTGAAATTTGTGCGGGACTTTCACATTGGGGACCAAGCAGAGGTCTGCAGCGTCCTTTCCAAATAGATCCTGACCGCGAATGGCTTGCAGCTCCTTCTGCATTTCCAGGAATTATTCCTGGAATCCATCCATTCTATCGAACATAGTTTCCTTCTTACCAGAAGGTATTGGTGGAACCTATCCTTCCGGGACAGTGTACACCACAGGGGGTGGTACCGTGACTACGGCAGTGAACCTTGGCGTTTCCCAAAGTTTGTAACCTTCAGGAGTCTTCAGTATGCCCCTGGCATCTTCGCTTTCCCGAAGTTTGTAACCTTCAGGCCCAGCGGCTTCTGTCGCGATTCCCTGATCTTCAGTGATCGGCGGAACATATCCTTCCGGGATATAGTTAACAGGCATGCCCCAAGGACGATCTTTTGGTATTTGATTCCTAGGATCATACTTCTCCACTACGGGCGTTGAGGTGATCTCTGAGATCACAGTTCTTTGTAGCTGAGCTTCTGCCATGGCTTGCATGTCGTTACGAAGCTTTCTCATATCCTCTCTCAGAGCGTCGATCTCTTCTTTCAACTCTCTGTTTTCTTCCTCAAGATCATCCATCTTTTTCTGACGATTGGCCCGAGTATTGTACGAATGAGACATTTTAACTCTAGAAACGAGACACAAACATGAGATTCGTAGGTAAGAAGAATACGCGATGTGAGAATGATGAATGCAATGATTATATTAATTGTTTTTTTGGTTTAATCAAAATAAACTTCGACAATTAGATTGCAAATATCAAACAGTGGGGAAACCCCTTTTTATTGAATTCAAAGGATTACAAAAATGGAAATACAGTAGATTACAAGGTGCAGAAACAGAAACCTAAGCTAATGGGTCCCGAGTCCTCTCTAAAGAGAAATCGGGTGCTGATTCGGGTATCTTCCTTTTCCTTGACCGGGGCTCTTGAGTCGTTGTCGAGTTGTCATTCCTTTGCCAGGTGAAAGGAGCAAGCAAATTCCTTTGGTCACTTGATTCTCTACAGCATGTTGCTCCAAAATTTCAATCAGAGCATCTTTCTCTTTCAGTAATTGCTGTATTTTAATGCACTCTATGTCGAGGGTGCGGTACTTGTTCTTCCAAGACCTCCTCCCCCGTTGAACTTTGTTGAGAGTAACCTGAAGCTTTTCAGTTTCCGTCATGAAATACATGACAGATTCCCTCGGCGGAAGAATTCCGTAACGAGGCTAAGGCATTTTTAGCTTGAGAGCTCTAGTTTGTACCCAATGGAGATAAGGCCCCATCGAGACACAATCCGATTTTCCTAGAGACTCCCGTCCTTTCTTATGAACGTGTTTCCAAGCGTGCACTATTTCCATCTTTAGTGCTCTGTCGTTTTCTCCTTCCTTGAAGAAAAGACCTTCCAGATGAGCATTAAGTGGGACATGCCTCATCGGGTATCCAAATTGACGGCGAACCAACACCGGATGGTAGTTGATTCCTCCCTTAGTTCCTATAAGGGGTACGTTGGGGAAGTTTCCACAACGATCAATGATTTTGATGCCATCATAGATCCTATTACACCAATCTATATCAGAGTTGGTAAGATACATGATCTTCTGCGACCAATGTAAGGCACTCTTGCAATCCCAAAAAGCAGCAGACTTGGGCAAGTGGGAGATAAACCATTTGTAAAGCAAAGGTGCACAGCATGTGATCTCCCCCTCCGCTGTACAAATTTTCCAAATGTACAGAATGATACGCATCTGCGAGCAAAGTCGGCACAGGGTTTCCAATGGGAAAAACCTTAATGGAGTTGATATCGACGAAGTTATTGATGTTGGGAAACAGAAATAACCGGTAGGTGAGCAAGACAAAGACGCTTTCAAAAGCAGTCACATTTCCTATACTGGCAAAATACAGGGCCTTCTTTGTCAAGAACTGGGCTGGCAAACCTTGGACGCCACCCTTAGTGGTTAGGTGAGTCCTGACCTCAGACTCGTCCAAATGAATTACTCTTGCAATGGTCGGATTCTTTGGAATTTCTTCCAGTCCAGAAAATGGAGCTCGATCTGTAATGTGCAGATCAATCAGATGAGAATACTCCTCCAACGTTGGTGCGAGCTGGTAATCCGGGAATGTGAAACAGTGATAAACTGGATCATAAAACTGAATGAGCGCATCCATGATTCCCTCAATCACATGGACTCTTAACAGTGGTAGCAAACCTCCGTACTTGGCTCTGAAAGCCTCTTGGTTTGTGATCATCCTCGCCAAACCTTTTAAATCCTCTAGTTTTGGAATCCTGAAGGTATACCTATGAGTTCTCCTTCTTCTGAAATCCATTAGCGCAATCCTTTTCTCTGATATTTGCAAACACAGTCTTAGTTTATTTTGAAAAACAGAGAGACTAGAAGAGAAATTTTTTGAATGTTTTAATGTTTTTTAAATGAATGCATGAATGCAGCACACAAAAACATAGAAAAAACATGGGGTCAAAGGGTCGTTGTCATGAAGTCAAGGCTCTACCCGTCCCCAAAGGTTTATACTAGGGTGATTTTTGTACCTGTACTCATTATCATCAGCTCCTCCCAGGAAAGTAAAACAACAAGCGGATCGCCAGCGAGTTATAGAACGATCTTAGAGTAAGTGCCATTCACCGAGAATAGATCACCAGCCTCAAATGAGGGTAGTATCGCGTAATAACTATTCCTGATAGTTTCCGCACTACAAAAGGGTTTGGCTCCTCAGCTTCTCAGACATCACAATCGGCCCATTGTCTAGGTGAGAGAATGGGTTGCATTGGTCAGCCTCCACTGAGGTTGATGGTCGACCTCGTCGCCATCACTTATCTTAAGTGTATACTCAATCTTTCCACATGCGGCATCACACGCATTCCCATTAGCAGAAAAATAAACACGTATAGCAATTAGGAAAAATAGTATATATATTTGTCCTAATCATCCTAGACCTTTAAAGCTATGAATCCTAAGTTCCTGACAGAAAATGGGTTCCCCGGCGGAAACCCCAATCTGTGGTTTCATTCCAAATTAACGGCGTTTTGACCTAAGATCCTAATGACGTCAAGGTTTCTACGTAGGGGACAAAAAAAAGAACAAGATCCCTAAAGAGACCTGATCGTTTTCCCTAGCAGAGTTGCCATTTTTCTGTAGCGAGTGATTTTTGGATGTGGTTGCAAAGCACGATCGCTCTGGTACTACAACTCGATTCATTTTTTATCCTATTAAAGCTGATGAAGGAAGGGAAATAGATGTCTCCAATTAACCCTGCTTGCATACTGAGATTAAACAGTCAAAACTATTGGTTTACAGATGCTACAAAGATTTGGGGTTTCTCCTAGGTTATTTTGTTGACGAGGGGTGCTTTAGGCTATCGGTTAGGATGTTAGGACGAATGTATGAAAGTATGGGATTTTGGGTTTTTGTTTAGTGTGCTCGCTAAGATTGTTTATTTCAATCTTATGCCTACGTATTCCTGTTTACCGAAACAGGGAAATCAGAGCGTTCGTAGTTCCTCCTATTCTATGGGAGGAAATGGGTGTTTTTGGTGTCTTGTTCAAAGCCCAAGACATGAAGCGAAAGGTAGTTTGTATCTTGTTCAAAGCCCAAGATGTGAAGCTAAAAGTGTTGACCTTAAAGAGAATTTGTCATCTCTAAAGGGGTCTGTTTGTCACAACTGTTGGGTGACTGCCTGTAAAGGAGAATTACTTTAACTGGGATTTGTGAATCCAATGCCATAATTTCCTTTATAGGGGATTTTAACCTGAAGGAGAAGACTTTAACTCAGTTTAGAGCAATGCCATCTTTCCTTAGGAATTTCTCATACTAAAAGAGGGACATTGGCATGGATGTAGATGATCCAGAGGCTTGCCTCTTACAACAATTAGATGAAGAGGAAGGAGTTGTTGATGTTTGTGTACTGTGAACGAGGCACAACTTTGATGCTAAAAGGTTGATTGGACCAACCAGTGGTTTTCTTATACAAAGCCTAAGAGAAGGCTAATATGTGTCTCGTACAAAGCCCGAGAGAGAGAGGCTAAAAGGTTTTGACTCAACGAGGGAATCTTTTGGTATCTCGTATAAAGCCTGAGATGGAGGCTATTTGACTCAACAAGAGAGTTTTTATATCTCGTACAAAGCCCGAGATGGAGGCTAAAACTTGTTTGGCTCAGTAAGAACCTTTTTGTATCTCGTATAAAGTCCGAGATGGAGGCGAAAGGGGTGACTGACTCAACGAGGGAGTCTCTTATGTGTCTCGTACAAAGCCCGAGAGAGAGGCTAAACGTTGTTTGACTCCGCTGGGGATAGTTATTGTATAAAGCCCAAAAGGAGGCTGGACTTCACTGGAGAAGGATCATTATACAAAGCCTAAGAGGAGGCTATGGTTACTATTTCAGTTGAGTGACAGGTCTAGTATACTGATTTTTAAAGAGAAAATCAATTCTTATATGAGCAACACTGTACTCGAGGATTTGATTCGAGGATCCGGGCTATTCCTGTTCTTTAAGGAAGCGGGAAATCCAAAGGGCATTGAGATTGTCCGAGTCTACGGGTTTTCTTCCTATTTTTGAAGGGGTCACTTGAGAATGTCTTTGAGACTCAAGGATATTAGACTGTCCAAGTCTAGAGTTTTATCTTTTGTACTATGCTTTGAGAAACAGTAGTAGACTCTTTGAAAGGACTGTTCTATGCAGATGATTAATTTCTGTTCCTATACCTCTAGGAGGTCGTCGGGACAATTTGTACGAAGCCCAAGAGGAGGCTGGAAACTTTTACGAAGCCGACGAGTCCTTGTACGAAGCCCAAGAGGAGGCTATCATTCCCGGAGGAAGAATCATTATACGAAGCCTAAGAGGAGGCTGTGAATACTTCTAAGAAGTCGAGAGGTCCTTGTACTAAGCCCAAGAGGAGGCGGGGTTGCTTTTAGGAAGCCTGTGGGTCCTTGTACGATGCCCAAGAGGAGGCCGATGCTTTTAAGAAGCCTGTGGGTCCCCAAACCCCGAGAAATTCAAGGCAAGCTATTCACAAGGAATAGATCAAGTCAGGAAAGTTCAAGAATTTGGAAGAAACTCAAAGATGCCATTCATGGAGAATACATTCATCTCTGGGAGTAGAGTTTCTTGACAATTCCTAATGAGGACAGCCGAAGAGATGACTGTATCTGGTGATCCTATTGGGGATCTAGTTGTCTATTTCTATGAATAAACGAAACGACGTCACCTAGTTCTAGACGTAGTTGCCGGGGAAACTCGAAATATCTATACTATTATTACACAGTTGATATGAGTTTATGAAAGAAGACTTACAGTGAAACAGCCCCACAATACAGTTATATGTATATGAAAGCGGTAAATGAAAGAAATAACCACTTACTCAGTTGTAGAGCTTCCATGCTGTTTGGTTAGTTGTTCAACAAAGAAAGATTGAAAAACAACCGTATATTCAAAATCAAAGGAGAAAGTACTTTGAAAAAGAAAGATTTGGGGCTTACAGCTCAAGGAGAGGCCCAGGGTTTTATCAGTGAGCGCACTGTTTGAATTATACAGAGGGACTTATACAAGTGACTGAGGCCCAAAAAGGTTTTCTGTACAAAGGGATGGGTCTTACACTCTCTCAAGAGGCCCAAAAGGTTTAAAGAAAAAAGAGTGGGGCTTATAACACGAGGGTAGGCCCAGTTGACTTTTCGTTAAAAATGGCGATCGCGCCGAGATTTTTTTTTAACGCGAAGGGGCTTATACAATAAGTGAGGCCCAGATGATTTTGGTTAAAAGGGGGTTGGGTCTTACACTCTAATAGAGGCCCAAATGAGTTTTAAGAAAAGAAATGGGTCTTACTACTCGAGGGTAGGCCCAAGGTTTTTTTGTTTTGAAAAGGCGACGATCGCGCCGTTTGTTTTTGATGGTATTGGGACTTATACAATAAGTGAGGCCCAAAAATGATTTGGTCAAAAAAGGATTGGGTCTTACACTCTATTAGAGGCCCAAAAAGGTTTGAAAATGATTTATGAGGGTTGAATTAATCCAAAAACCTTAATTTGTTTTCAAAAATGTATTTAATTGAATAAAAATTCAATTAAAATGATCAAAATTGTTTAACATATGGAAAACAAATTGTGATCTTGGATTAATGCTTCAAAAATTAAGTATTGACCTACAAAATAATTAGAAAGCATTAAAAGTTGCAAAATCAAGGTGGAAAAAATATTTTAAATGTCAAAAATAATTAAAACATTAATTCTTTGCAAAAATATCAATTATACAAAATAAATAATATTTTTGGTATTTTTTGGGAAAATAAAATATTTTAACATTTTTGTGAATTATTAAAAAAAGAACCAACTCAAAATCATTAAAACTCAGAGAGAAATTAATTTTTGAATCAATTAAATAAAATCACAAAATTCAAATATTTGAATTTGAAAGAAATGGCGCCAAGAACAGCTGAAGAACACGCGCGTTTTTCAGTTTTGCCCAGATTTGCATTTTCTCTCCAATCTCACTAAATACTTAATCATATCATGCAATCCACATACCAATCAACTCGTTTCAACCTCACGATCATGTCTATGGTATTTAATTTCATTTAAATTAAACATATAACAAGAAATCATGAAAAATCCTCAAGAACCCTAATTTCTGCATGAAGGCTAGGATTTTTGATACACGATTCAAACAATGCAATTAATTGAGGGGAAACATTCCATGCATGATTATGAACATATGGCCAAATTATTGTGCAGCAAAAATTGTATGGATCATAGAGTTAGAAGAGCTCATACTTACCACTTGCAGCTGGTGATCGTGATTTGTGTTGGAGGTGTTACAGCTAGGTTCTAATGATCTGGATAGCTTCCGTAGGTGCCATGGAGTGTGTATGAATGCTTGGAATGGATTGAAATGGTTTGGAGCTGAAGATGGTACCTCAACTGCAAAACTGTCAAGAACTTGAGCAATTGGCTGGTGATTTTGTGAAATCTGTGTTCCAGATGTTATGTGAGTGTTTGGATCACTTCTATATGATGTATGTGAGGTGTGTGTGTTTGATTGGAAAAGCTCTCAAACTCAAAACCCGATAGTGACTTGCTTTGGAAGGAAAAATTGGAGTGAAAGAAGAGATTTTGAGGAAAGCATCTGTTTGATGGCTTTGGTGTACTCAAACTGATCACAATTGAGCTCTATTTATAGTAGAGCAAGTTTGTTTTGGGATCCACAGTGAATGGCAACTGCAGCAGAAGTTTGGCCAATGTTGTCCAATGGAAATCCAAGTCTCCTCTAGCCATTGACTAGAGGTTAGGGCACAGGGCTGTGGTTCCCTTGATCTTGGATATGTCTTGACTGAATTCAGTTGAGAATGGCTCAGTCCATGCCACCTTGATGCTTCCATTGAATGCTCCAATCCAAAATTGGAGTCTTGTCCCTATTTTGGCAATTCTAGGTTAAACATGCTATTTCTTGTTCCAAAGACTTTGGAGGTTTGGCTCAGTGATTGTCCCCTTTAGATTCAATCCTCAGAGGTGTCCAAGTGGATAGGAGCATTTGGATTTGGTTGATTTTGGCAAATCGACCAAAAATGCAAAATCTGCCTTGCCTTGACAGATTTCAACAAGGCAACTTGCCAATGTTATATCTCATGGCTCAAGTTGAATTTGGTAGTGTTCTTGGCCATTTTGGAAAGCCCTTACATGATACAACAACTGTTTGAACATGTTTGGTTTTGATCTCTTTTGAATACAAGTGAAATAACCCCCTACATTTGGCAAAAAGTAGGGTAAAATCTGACTTAGTGAAATTTTCACTAAGTGTTGGAACAAAGTGACTTTTCTTGATTTTGATCACTCCATAACTCAAAATCCATGAGGAATTTGGACATAGGTCAGTATGAAGCTTTTGTAGAGGGCAATGAGATCTACAAATCAAGCTTTGAATGGGGAACAATGGCCTTGTGGTTTAGGAGTTATGGTCCTCCAAAGTTGGCACATTAGTGTCACTTTTTCCATAACTTAGAAATTTTTCTAAGTTTTTATGGTTACCCCTTTTACAAGTTATCCCACTTTCTTTGATTTTTCTTGATGAATGATGATTCAAATCATACATTAACATCATTTTAGGGTTAAAAATCCATTTTGGTGAAAAATCTCAAAAAGTCAAAGTTGACTTTTGTGCACAGTTGACTTTTTATCAGATGAATTCCAAACTGTGCAATTCTTCAGGAAATCATGTCTTTGACCTAAATCAAACTTGATGGACATGTTCCATGGGTGTCATAGAGTATATTGATTCATTTCCTAGGGCTTGAGAGCATGTCCAGGTCAAAAGTCAAAGTTACAGTTGACTTTCCTCGCGAAACCCTAATTGTGGTGCAAATGAAATTGAGACTTATTGCTCAAGCTTCTTGGATTAATCCATTGTTCCAAATGGATCAATATAGTTCATTAGAGACCCTCAAACCCTCTCTTGAGGTCTTGGCTCATGACTTGCCCTAAAAGTCAACTTAGGGGTGAATTAGGTCAAGAAACCCTAATTCCTGATTTTTGATGAATGCATCCCCTGAGGCAAAATTGACTTGATGATTGGGTCCATGAGGTCCCATGAAGTATATTAGGTTATATTTTGGATCATTGGCTCATGCCCAGAGGAAAATTCCCAACTGGAGGCCCTGGTAGACCAAAACCCTAATTTGGTGACACTTGCGATCTTGAGGCTTGATCCACCTAGAAGGGAGCATCTTGGTGCTTAATCCTTGCTGTGGGAGTCCTCTTGATCCATTGTGGATGTTTGAGAGGTTAGACAAGTTGAAGATCATGTCATTCCTTGATTGATCCTTTGCCTAAAAGCTCTGAGAGGGCTTGAAACCCTAAGTCTTGATAGTAGTGAATGTTCAACAATCCTTGAGGAGATTGATGAGGCATGAAAGTACATCCATATTATGATGATGATTTGCACAATTATGGGAAATCTAAGTGGTCAAAATTTGGGGTATGACACCTACATGGTTAGCAAAAACAAACATAAGCAATAATAGTGCAAATGAAACCCAACAAGGTATAACCCAAAGAGAAATGATTACAAACCAAAAGAGAAATCATCCAAGTCAGAATGTACACCTTAGAGGTGACCCATAATGTTTAGCAAACAAACTCAAGCAAAGAGAATGCAAACAAGTGACAAAACATCCAAGAAAGTCATCAAAGAAGGAATAGAAGAAGAATGGGTGGATATGCAACATGATCATGCAAGAATGCTTCAAATAAAAACCAAGTCAGAATGTGGATGACCTAAGCATGTGCCTAAACATGTTATACAAGTGTCACACAAGGCACACAAGCAAGTATCCAACATTAGGAATCATTAGGAGAAGAAGAAAGAAGCATGTAAATGACACATGTTAAAATATGCAAGATGCAACATGAATAACATATGACATGGATACAAAGCTTCAAGGTCAGAAACAAATATCAAATAAGATGCAAAGAAGTGATATGGAATGGCATACACAAACCAAACACAAACCAAGAAGAGACATAGGTGAGAAGAAGTGAAAAGATAAGTAAAAAAAGGCATGTAAATCAAACATTGAACATGTGCACAAAATATGCAACAACCTCATACCAATGACTTATAATTGTGATCAAATGACTTATAATGATTCAAACATGGCTCATAAAGTCAAAGAAACAATCCCAAACAATGGCACAAGTGCCTTCTCAAACAAGTAACCAAACATGATCCAAAGATATGCATAAAAGAGACCTCAAACAAAGAGCAATCAAATAAATAGCAAATCAACTTCAGAAATTACCAAATTAATTCTCACAAAACCTCTACCAGAAGCAAACATCATATTAAAAATTCAAGCTAAAATTCACAATATAAGCATCTCAAACAATTATGCAAAGTCACATAGAAACTATGAACAAGTATTCAAAAGAGATGGACTAAAATGCAATATGAAAAGAGTTTAAAAATAAAACAAAAATGTTTTTATGCCCTTCAAAATGTTTATGAAACAATACAAAAAGAATGAGTTCAAAATGTTTTATATTCTATGAGAAATAAATTCTACAATGCAAAGTATGTACATATGAAACAATTCACAAAGAAAATGATCACATAATTAATTCAGACATAAAAAATAAAATAAAATAAGAAAATAAAATTTTCCAAAATTTTATAAAATGCTAAACATGTTTCATGATTTTTTTTATAATTTTTAAATGCATCAAACTATTTTTAAAAATTAAAAAGCAAATGCAACAATTAAATGAAAAATAAAATAAATGCAATCAGCAAGGGGGGTGTAATCAGCAAGCAAGCACGTTGGAAATAAGAAAGGCCCAAAAGAGGGGGGGTTCAGAAAGCAAGGCCCAATGAAAAGGTCCAAAGCGAAGTCAAACAACAAAAAAAAGAAACCAAGTCAAACCAAATGACTCAACATTAACCCTCAGATCAATCCAACGTGTGGCATTTAGTCAATCAAACAAAAGGTAATCATGATCAGCGCTCCAGATCCATACACCCACGTTAATAATGATGCCCACGCACATACATAATTACTCAGAAATTAAAAAGCAAGCACGTGGTAAGCACATGAAAAATTAATGTGTTGGCATCCATTCAACCATTGGATTAATCCTACGCATGCAAATCAGTCACACAAATTAAATATTAAACAAGATCAGTGGCCCAGATCAAAGCGCATAGTAACAATCATGGAGATGCACGCACACAATTAATAAAATAAAATAGAATTTTAAATTATGTGGCGCAACGTAGACCATCAGATCCAAGCAAGGGTCGACCGAGATTCCATCTTCTTCATTTAAACCCTCCACCGGCCGAAAACACAACCAGTCGCCGGAACTAGGGCTCCGGTCACCCTCTCCGGTGAGCTGCAACAAAAACTTTTCCAGAAATTGCAAACAAACACACTATTCCAACCAGAATTAATCAAGGATCAATAATATCATATCCATTTCAACAAACAATCACCACATAAAGCAAATCGAACGAAAGAAGTTTTAGATCCAAAACTTAAATCTCAAAATGCACACAATCCACACGTCCAAATTTCAAACAAAACACATCAGCATGCTCAGTGAACCTCATAGATCATTATGCACACTTAAAATTCAAGTTCTAAGAGCATGAAAAGTTCACCAACCTGAGATCTTGAAGAGCTTAAAATACTCCTAGAAAACCAGAGATAAGCTGCAGATCTAGCCTTAGGAACCTCTAATTGCAAAGTAAATGCAATTAGAGCTTGAATATGGTCTGGATCTTGAGTTTTGAAGAAGAGGTTTCCAAATTCGAACCCTATGATATCCTTGATTATAGCTTCAGATGATGGTTGATTTGCATTCTATGAACTTCAAGGATTCAGAATGTGAAAGAAAATTGTGAAATGAGAGAATCGAAGAAGAGAAAACTTGGAGTGAAAAATGGATTCTGAGCCAAAATGAATGCATGACCTAATTTTGGAGGCATGAGTTAGCTTATATACTCTCCATTAGTCCACTGATTGTGATTAGCAATTGGTTAATCCTTTGGTTAAGGAGTTTGGAGTGATTTTACAATTTTGCAATTAGTGATCAAACCACTAATTCTCACGTGCATTCCCTTGACTCTCATGATAAACCACTCACACTTTCCATGCTGTCACAAATGAAATGGAATTGGGCCTTGAAATGTCTTGGTTGGTGAGTTTTGAATCAATTTACATAATTGTACTTTGTGAAAATAATGAGAAATATGGCATGAAATAACTTGATTCAAAAGCCAAACTTGTGCCAAATGAAGTGTACTTGAGTGTGATAACCTGACTTGGGTCATTAGAAGTCATTATAAATCAATTGGAGCCAAAATGTAAAAGGTGGAAAAAATGGTACATGGAAAACCATCAAAGTGCACCTTGCATTGTTTTGGCCATAACTAGAGTTCCACAAATGATATGGAAATGTTCTAGTACTTTTTGGAAATGGGAGAGAAAGATATTCAACTTTAATGTTGGAGGAAAATTCATTTGAAGCTTCCTTGATGATGAAAAGTCAAGTTGAATGTGGTGGAAAAATTGCCAAAAATGGAAAGTTCTCATTATAGGTCATTTTCCAAATTTAGTAACTTTTGCACAAACTCTTGATCCTTGATGAATGGCATGAATCTTGACAATTGAAGACCATATGAGGATGTGAGGCCTTGAAAACCATGAAAAGAACCTCAACATTCCACAGTTGACTTTCTCCTTTACAGTTGACTTTTCTTGGTTTACAAGCAACTGATCCACTGAACATTCTTCACCATGAATTATTAACCAAACCCTCATCTTATGGATACCTGTGAGCATATAGACCTCATAGCATCATGCTTGAACACACAAAGCTCTCCAAGAAGTCCTTTTGATTCACAAACCCTAATTGGTCCCTCTGGTTAGGAGGGAGAGATCCACTTGCAATCTTTTGCCATGCTTGATCTTGTGATGATGTGATGAACTCCTCAAACCACCTTGAGGCTTGAGACTCCTCTGAGGCTTGTGAGAAACCCTTGGCCCTTATTCTCTTGCTTTAGATGATCCACACCTTTGAAAACCACTTGATCCCATGTCCTATGCTGAATGCCATGCTATGCAATCTATGACCTACTATGGAATGTAAAAAGAGTAAAGCATATACCAATATATTGAGAAAAGAAAGAAGGTAAATTTTGAGGTATTACAGCTGCCCCTATTCAATCAACTGTGAATCTGAATGGATGAAAGCAACGACTATCAGGAATTCAAGATACATAGGGATTGAATACAAAAATAACCGAGAAAATTTGCACTGTGTGGACAAAGAAAAAAAGTTATAAACAAAGCAATGGTAAGGAAGAAAGGTTGTGAGAGAGAAATTGGAACCATTAGACCCCATAGGAAACCTGTCAGGAACCGGTGAACTACCTGTCGGGAACGGTCAATGTGCTTGTCGGGAACGACTAATGTGCCTGTCGGGAACGGTCAATGTGCCTGTCGGGAACGGTCAATGTGCCTGTCGTGAACGGCTAAAGTGCCTATCGGGAACGGTCAATGTGCCTGTCGGGAACGGCTAAAGTTGAAAACCTATGGCTTACCTATCGGGAATGGTAAATGGGCCTGTCGGGAATGGCTAGGTTTAAAACTCAAAGGTCGCCTGTCGGGAATGGCTAAAGTTAAAAACCTATGGCTTACCTGTCGGGAACGGTAAATGGGTCTGTCGGGAACGGCTAGGTTTAAAACTCAAAGGTCGCCTGTCGGGAACGACTAAAGGAATCCTATCGGGAATGGTTCCGATTTTCCTGTCGGGAACGACTAAAGTTAAAAACCTACGGCTTACCTGTCGGGAACGGTAAATGGGCCTGTCGGGAATGGCTAGGTTTAAAACTCAAAGGTCGCCTGTCGGGAACGGCTAAAGTTAAAAACCTATGGCTTACCTGTCGGGAACGGTAAATGGGCCTGTCGGGAACGGATAGGTTTAAAACTCAAAGAGAGCGGTCGGGAACGGCTGCAGTTTATAACCAAAGCTTACCTATCGGGAATGGGTAACGGGGCCTGTCGGGAACTGGCATGGTTAAAACTCAAAGGGAGCGGTCGAGAACGGCTGCAGGAATCCTATCGGGGATGGTTCCAGGAGACTTGTAAGCTGAGAGGTATGACTCTGTGGGGAGCAAAACTGATGAAACCCTTTGCGCTGCTTTGAAATGTCTGTTGAGGAATGAACGAGGCATTCTTTCTGGCTTTGCCACTAATACAAGGAGCAAAGTTTTGGACTCTCGCACGAGTTATCAAAACTGGCCTATGCTTCACATGCATATGTTTGAATTTTTCCATGGCGTAATGCTCCATCTCAATGGAAATGCTACGCGTTTGAGGATGCTATGCATACTATATGCAAAATGCAAAGAGGTCCTCAGCAAAATAAATGCTGAGGAAAGGCAAGCAACTCCGCTGGGGATAACTAGCTGGATTGACTTCGCGGTCGCAAACCGTACTGGGGAAGACAAATTGACCTGATCTCCTAATCTGGGCACTGACCTGACAAACCTGTTAAGGCTACTGTAGGAAATGATAACCTTGCTGGGGAGGCATCATCCGAACCAGTCTGCTTAGGGAATAACTGCAACCATAGAACTCCGCTGGGGATTAATGAGCTTACAACAAACTCTGTTGGGGAGATGTCCCTTGAGAGGATTTTACAGAAGACCACGCCTCTTCAAACTCTACTGGGGAAATAAGCTTACAACAAACTCTGCTGGGGAGAATCACTTCAAAGTGTCTCATGCCAGGGAATGTTTCTTAAGAGAATTTTACAGTAGATTCAACATCTTCCAACTCTTAAACTAATACCGAGACTTGAGCTAGGATACAGTAGTTGGGAGGCCACTCTGTTGGGGATAATAGATCTGGACTACTCCTGCCGGGGAATTTCATGATGCTCCATGTTTGGGATGGTCAACCACTTGCTTTTGCCCCAAGATACAAGTCTGATATGGAGAAAACATCCCAAGAGGATTTTACAGAAGATTCAGCATCTCCAAACTCCTGGACACTCACTGAGTCTTGAACATCAGCTGTAAGGCGTGTGAAGAAACTCTACTGGGGAGTTTACAACCGTTATCGACACAGACAAGCTTGTAGCTATTGGAAGTATTGAATGAGAGAATCGATTTAACCAAATACAATACTACCAATTTGACAACGTTGCCGGGGATCATGAAGCTCTGTAAATACGCTGGGGATGACTACCTCCAAGAATAGCCTTCCAGCTGAGAAGCTGTCTGCTTGGGGAGGAACGATCATTTGCGCTTCGCAAAAGGATTCGGGTTGAAGGCGTCATACATCTTTGCATAGCCATCCAGTGAAATCTCCACACCTGCAAACAAAAGAATGCGCACATATGTCCCAGAATAATACGGGTTTTGGTAGTATTCAACCAAGCACACGCGTCATTTAAAGCAATTTTCAATGTTTTTCCTTTTAGGCATGTTATTGTAGAACCCCCAATGTTTTCACATGCAGATGTTTATCAAAAAGAATTGGACGTTTGTGTAAACAAAGCAAATATAAAAACAAAACAAACAGATAGAATTATTCTGAATAACGACAATTTATTGATTGAAGAGCATGAAAAAAGGCATTTACATCAAGAAGCAATTCCTGGAAAGAGGTAATTGCCAAAACAGAGAAGAAACTGTCATAATGGCAATGTGAAAATAGAACTTCATTGAGTTTCAACCCTGCTATGGTTCATATATCTTCAAGATTCTCCAACTGCTTTGCTTTTAAAGGGGGACGATTGAACTGATTCCTATCCTTCGGAGTGCTTACTGATTGAGACGAGGCAATACAGATTACTCAGATCGCAGTTTTCGCTAAATCTTTCTTTTGCCTGGATCGCCCTTTACGGGTTTTCAATCCACCGAGATACCCTTTTTTGCCTAAGTTGCCCTTGCGGGTTTTCAACTTACCGGGTGTACTTTTTATTTTATTTTATTTTATCCCTAATTTTTGCCCGAACCTTTCCCTTTTTTTTGGTTCGCCGGGATGCCCTTTTTTTCCTGGACTCTCTTTTTACTGTCCAGCGGGTCTCTTTATACGAAGTATTTTTTAACTGCATCTGAGTTCACAGGGGACAAAAAATCCTCAACGTCCATTGTTGTAAGCATCAAGGCTTCGCTCGAGAAAACCTTCTTAACAACATATGGACCTTCATAATTAGGAGTCCATTTGCCCCTGTGATCTGTATTCGGAGGAAGAATCCTTTTCAATACCAAGTCGCCCGTCTGGTAAGTCTGAGGGCGCACTTTCTGATCAAATGCCCGTTTCATTCTCCTCTGATACAGTTGTCCATGACAAACTGCAGCCAATCGTCTTTCTTCGATGAGACTCAACTCGTTGAACCTCGCTCGAACCCATTCAGCCTGTGATGTTCAATTTTAAGGCTTTGGCATAACTCTTTCATCATCTTATTGTTGAGATTAGAACCATTGTCAGTAATGATCCTTTCAGGAACTCCATATCTGCAGATAATCTCCTTCTTAATGAATCGGGCTACCACCTGCCTGGTAACATTTGCAAAAGAGGCAGCTTCTACCCACTTGGTAAAGTAATCAATAGCCACCAGAATGAATCGATGTCCGTTGGAAGCTGTAGGCTCAATCTTCCCTATCATATCAATGCCCCACATAGCAAAGGGCCATGGAGAACTCATCACATTCAGGGGGTTTGGTGGCACATGCACCTTATCAGCATAGATTTGGCATTTGTGGCATTTTTGGGCATACTTAAAGCAATCAGCCTCCATAGTTATCCAATAATACCCTGCTCGTAATAATTTCTTCGCCATAGCATGCCCACCAGCATGGGTACCGAAAGATCCTTCATGTACTTCCTGCATTAACAGGTCTGCTTCATGTCTATCCACGCATCTGAGTAAGACCATGTCAAAGTTTCGCTTGTATAACACATCCTCATTCAAAAAGAAGCTTCCTGTCAACCTCCTCAGAGTCTTTTTGTCATTGTTTGATGCCCCTGCTGGATACTTTTGGCTCTTCAAGAAACGCTTGATATCAAAATACCAGGGTTTATCATCAGTCGTCATATCAACGGCAAACACATGAGCTGGTCTGTCTAGCCTCATCACATCAATCTTTGGGATATGGTTCCACCAATTCACCTGAATCATGGAAGACAATGTAGCTAAAGCATCAGCCATCTGATTCTCGTCACGAGGGGTATAGTACAATTTTACTGTTGTAAAGAAAGTCAATAGTCTTCTCGCGTAGTCTCTGTAAGGAATCAAGTTCTGCTGGTTGGTATGCCAATCTCCGTTGATCTGGTTGATCACTAGAGCGGAATCACCAAATATCTCAAGAGTCTTGATCCTCAAATCAATGGCTTCTTCAATACCCATGATACATGCCTCATATTCCGCTTCGTTGTTGGTAACATCAAAAGTCAGCCTGGCAGTTAAAGGTATATGCGATCCTTTCGGAGCGATAAGGACTGCCCCAACACCACTTCCATTCATGTTAACAGCCCCATCAAACATCAGTTTCCATTTGTCATCAGGATCCGGTCCTTCATCAACCGGAGGCTCTTCACAATCTTTAGCCTTGAGAAACATAATGTCTTCATCAGGAAAATCAAACTTCATTGGCTGATAATCATCAATGGGCGACTCGACAAGATAATCAGACAACACACTCCCTTTGATAGCTTTCTGGGAAGTGTATTGTATATCATACTCAGTCAAAACCATCTGCCACCGAGCGACCCTTCCATTAAGAGCTGGCTTTTCGAAGATGTACTTGATTGGATCCATTTTTGAAATCAGTAGGGTTGTATGAGTCAACATGTATTGCCTCAATCGCTTAGCAGCCCATGCTAGTATGCAACATGTCTTCTCAAGCATCAAGTACCTGGACTCACAATCGGTGAATTTTTTGCTTAGGTAGTATATAGCATGCTCTTTCCTACCTGTCTCGTCGTGTTGACCGAGAACACAACCCATTGATCCATCACGTACAGTGAGATACATAATCAGTGGCCTCCCAGGAACTGGAGGCATGAGAATTGGAGGATTTTACAAGTATTCTTTTATTTTATCAAAGGCCTTTTGACAGTCATTGTTCCACCGGATTGATTGATATTTTCTCAATAATTTGAATATTGGCTCGCAGGTTGTAGTAAGATGAGATATAAATCTTGCAATATAATTCAACCTTCCCAAAAACCCACGAACTTGTTTTTCAGTTCTCGACTCCGGCATTTCTTGAATGGCTTTTACCTTTGCTGGATCCACCTCGATTCCTTTTTCACTGACAATGAAGCCTAGAAGCTTACCAGATCTTACCCCAAAAGTACACTTATTCGGGTTCAGCCTCAGTCTGAAATGTCTCAACCGTTCAAACAACTTTTTCAAATTTATCAAATGCTCTTCTTCCGTTTGTGATTTGGCAATCATATCATCCACATAAACTTCAATTTCTTTGTGAATCATATCATGGAAGAGCGTCACCATGGCACGCTGATATGTAGCCCCAACATTCTTTAAACCAAACAGCATCACATTATAACAGAATGTGCCCCAAGGGGTAATAAATGTAGTTTTCTCCATATCCTCGGGCGCCATCTGAATCTGGTTGTATCCGGAAAACCCATCCATGAAAGAAAACACAGAGAATTGAGTCGTATTGTCTACCAACACATCAATGTGTGGTAACGGAAAATCATCTTTTGGACTCGCCCTGTTCAAATATCGATAATCCACACACATTCTGACTTTGCCATCCTTCTTCGGCACAGGCACAATATTAGCGAGCCATGGCGGATAATTAGTAACAGCTAGAAACCCCGCATCCAACTGCTTTTGCACCTCCTCTTTGATCTTGATGGCCATCTCAAGTTTGGTTCTCCGAAGCTTCTGCTTGACAGGAAAACAACCCTCTTTCAGCGGCAATCTGTGCACAACGATGTCTGTATCCAACCCCAGCATATCTTGATAAGACCAGGCGAAGATATCGACATACTCTCGCAACATCTCAATCAACTCTTTCTTTACATTCTCAGCCAGGCTTGCCCCTACTTTAACCTCTTTCCTTACCTCTTCAGTACCGAGATTGACAACTTCTATATCTTCCTGATGAGGCTGAATGGCTCTTTCTTCCTGTTTCAATAATCTAGCCAACTCCTCAGGAAGTTCACAGTCTTTTTCGTCCCCCTCTCCGGCTTGGTATATTGGATTATCGAAGTCATAATAAACCATAGCAGAGTCGTCACCAATGAGATCCAGAGAATTACTTCTGCATGAATGATAATTCATGCCTTTAGAAACTGCTCTTTGAAAGGAAAAAGAAAAATGCAAGAAAACTTGTGAAGAAAACATTGCCATTTTTATTTATCTAATAAAAATAAAAAAGAAAGACAAAGAACACAATTTGAATACAAAACATCCTTTTATTAATGATAAAAACTTGTATGAAAACAAATGGGGGCCCTACAATGAAGTCACTATGGCTTGGGAAGAGCATAGGACCTTTGCATGCTTAATGAAAGAAAACAAAGAAAATTTACTTATTTGGCAGAGTAACTTGGATGAGATCCTCCGAAAACCAATTGTTCAGCTTCACTCCTGGGGCACATGGGCGCACCCAGTTGTCCAGGTCACAGTCACTATCTTCACCATCTTCAATTGCTGCACAGGTATGGCTTGGATATATGACCCCTCCACTTGAGAAGAAAACTGGCCCTTGGCGCTCTTGACCCTGTAGTGGAACTCGAGGAGGTTTATAACCAATTCCGCTCTTATCATCCTTGAAAGGTATCTCAATCATTTGTCCCCAACCTTCGGTATGACCAGACTGCACCACCTCTAAAGCCTGCTTATATGAAGTCATAGAGGTTCCCACTCTTGCCTCACCAGACGGAGAATCTCTCACCATATTCATAGTTTCAAATGCCTGACAGAGAGTTTCGTGGATTTCTCCGTCCATCTCCATGTACTTGAAGGATGACAGATGGCTAACAAAAATATCTTCTTCTCTGCATACCGTAACAACTTGACCATCAACTACAAATTTTATCTTCTGATGCAAGGTTAAAGATACGGCCCCAGCAGCGTGGATCCAGGGACGACCCAATAGACAACTATAGGCAGGTTGGATGTCCATCACATAAAACACTGTATTGAACACCTGGGGTCCTATCTGGACAGGTAGCTCTACTTCTCCAAACACTGATATCTTTGAACCATCAAACGCTTTCACCACCAGATCACAAGGTCTGAGTATCACCCCTTCCACATCCAGCTTGGCTAATGCTTTCTTAGGCAACACATTGAGGGATGAGCCAGTGTCCACCAATACATGGGATAACATGGCACCTTTACATTCCATCGATATGTGGAGAGCCTTATTGTGATTCCTTCCTTCTGGCATTAAGTCAAAATTTGTGAATCCTAGACCGTTACCAGCATTAACGTTGGAGATCACACTTTCAAGCTGGTTCACTGATATTTCTTGCGGTACGTACGCCATATTCAAAATTTTGAGCAAAGCATTCCGATGAGCTTCGGAACATAGCAACAATGACAATATGGAGATCTTAGAAGGAGTTTGATGTAGATGGTCAACGATCTTATAATCGCTCGTTCTGATTATTCTCATGAATTCTTCAACATCTCTCTCAAATGACTTGTCAGATTCTGCCTCTGGTACCTGTTCAGCCCTTGGCGTTGGTTCATCATTTATTACCCGCTTCCCTTTGGCCCTCTCTAATGCTTCAGTATTGTCTTTCCTGAGTGTCTGAGGAGCAAAAAGCCTTCCGCTGCGAGTGAAACCGCCCAATCCTCCAACATTTTCGATACTTGAACCACCTTCCTTAGGAGTTTGCACCTCCTGCCTCTGTCCTTGACTATTAGTCCCATAGTACCACGGGATAGCAACCTTGTTCTCATTTGGGACATAGCTGGGAACAGTTATAGTTATAGGAGCTACTCGTTCAGGCGCAGATATATGTACAGGAGCAGGCACCGGAATTTCCACAGGATCAAAGTAGATTGTAATAGTAGAAACTTCATCATCATTCTCTTTCAACTGATCAAATTTTAAACATCCTTCATCTATCATACTCTGAAGGCCAGTTCTCAACTTTACATAACCATTATCAGCAATCAAGCAATCTTCACAACTCTCTGAACAACCAGGAAATACAGCCCCTTTCAGCAAGCGTTCCTTCACAACTTTCAACGGAGTCTTGACATCATTAATGTCCCTCACCAGGTTCAGCCCTCTATCTTCTTCAATGGCATGCACCCCCGGTCCACCATGCGAAGGCATGGGATTTTGAATTACATTAGGCCTCAGAGAAAAATTAATAGCCTTTGAATCAACAAGATCTTGAACAACATACTTGAAAGCCTTGCAATTTTCCACATTGTGTCCTGGCGTGTTGGAGTGAAACTCACACTTTTCATTTGCATCATATCCAGCGGGTAACCTACCATCTGGGGGAGCCAGAGCCCTCAATTGTACCAAATTCAAACGAAGTAAGTTTTGTAGCATCTGTGAACATGTCATAGGGAAAACATCAAAATGTTTGTCATTCATTCTCTTTCTTGGGTGATATTGCCTCTGAGCTGCAGATTGAGCCTCATTATCCGGAGTTGGAATAGTTATAGATGCTGCCTGGTGATATGTACCCTGTCGTCCTCTACCTCTCTCCCCTTGTGCATATGCAGCATTAGCGTCACCTTCACGCTTTCTGTTATTATTGCCAAAAAACTTCTTTGCAGGTGCTGAACTTGTACCACTTCCTTCCTGAATTTTCCCCATCTTTAACAAACTCTCAATTCTCTCTCCAGCAATTACTATGTCAGCAAATCCAGCAGATGGACAAGCGGCCAGCCTATCAAGATACGGACCTTGCAAAGTATTCATGAACATGTCAGCCATTTCTCTATCTGCCAATGGAGGTTGCACCTGAGCAGCAAGTTCACGTCACCTCTGGGCGTACTGCTTAAAACCTTCCTTAAGGTCCTGTGTCATGCTTTGTAACTGAGTGCGATTCTGTGCCATATCGATGTTATACTGGTATTGCTTTAAGAAAGCCTAGCACAACTCTTTCCAGCTTCTAACGCGGGCCCTGTCCAACTTTATGTACCACTCCAGTGAGGCTCCAGACAAGCTGTCTTGGAAAAAATACATCCATAACTTCTGATCATCAGAATAAGCTGTTATCTTCTGGTTGTATGCCTGGAGATGAGTTTTGGGACAAGTGCTACCATTATACTTGTCGAAAGTAGGAGGTTTAAACTTCGGGGGAATCTTGACACCCTGTACCAGTCCCAGATCTTCAACATCAATTCCCAAAGGATTCTGATTCTCTATAGCCTTCACCCTCTCATCCAATCCCTCGTATTTCCTTTCATCATGGTAGAATCCCATATCAGCATTAAGTACGGAAAACTGGTCATCTTGACGATCTTCCACCAGCCCATTGTTGCCAGGAGCAAAACCCAAGTTAACTCCAACCGGAGGAGGAGTAACCACAGGAGGATTGACCACAAGAGGGTTAACCCTAGGGGGATTAACGTGATCACCCGTAGGAATCTCAGTCTCCAACCTCTGGATGGTAGCTCTCATGTCTTCTTGCCCTGCTCTCAGGTCCTGCTGCCCCTGAGCAACCCCCTGCATCAGATTCATAAATTGTTCCATGCGTGCCCTTAACTCAGCCAACTCTGTCTGTACCTGATCCATAGCTCTAGCCTGGTTTCGTCTGGTTGCGTATCGGTGAATGAGAGAATCAGCTATTGTGCCTGTGACCAAATAAAGGTCAGAGAGCTCCTGCAACAAGTACCTGCTATGCAAAAATGAAATGATATGCAATGCCAATGCCATGTTCGAATATTTCCGAGGAGTCATTATGCTTTGATCCAGAAATTTTTTTTTACCACACGAAATGGATGGAGATGCCCAGCAGCAAGTCTCAAAGTTAATATCCCTTGGAAATACAAGAACATGTATGCAAAAATGTTGATGCAGATGCAACAGGCATGGGATCAAGGTATCCGGCATCTATGCTAAACTAGCTGGACAATCTTGAGGCTCTGTACAAAATCTTGAATCAAACCGGGATAACAGAATAACCACACTGATACGGCTGTAGAGACAAAGAATCCAAAAACAAACGGGTAGGTAGAAGGTCACGGTCACCTGCAAACCTGAAAACAAACCCGACCCTCTCACATGTGGGTACTAAGATCCTCAGTATCCCGGGCTCTCAGGTCGAGAAATGATGATACATTCACCACTTCTGGTTTGGCATCATCACCAATCGAGGAGGCCTCAACTGATTCACAAAAACGAAAGATCCTCAGCTTCAGAGGTTTGAGAAGCAATAGCACATTCAGCCCGAATGATACAATGCTACCGCCAATCAAAGAGGTCGTCCGCTGATTCACCCCAAAAGGAAACCCTATAGGAAGTTCCCAGCATTGGGTCCTCGGATCGAGAATGTGCAATGGGTTTGCCACAGAACGTGGTCTGCCACTGTCACATCCCGGGAGGAGTGCCGTTACTGAGTCCTCGGGAATGGTCATCAGAGTCAACAATTCCTTAAGAGAATAACTACTGGCCTGTATCAACATACAGTAGCAGAAAGCTCCTGATAGAACCTCGTCTGATTGTAGGGATCATGATCACCCGCATGTGGCCAACACCACGGGAGCGTCACGCCTGCCCACGCTAAAACCTAGGTGTATGCTCGAGCCTGGGTAGTGGGCTCATCTCTCAGAACATCCCAACCCGCCAAACAGAAAACCAGCTAGCACAGCACAGTAATATCCAGTATGACAGTAATAAAATGCAATGTAATGCAATAAAAACTATAAATACAGTAAAAACAAATAAAACAACAAATACAGTAATATACAACACAACAAAGCACCACAAAACACCCAATGAAAAGAAACAGACAAGCGCTAGGATTGACTCGCTAAAGGGGATGGACCAGCAAGAGGTTAACCAGAATCCCTAGCAGAGTCGCCAGCTGTCGCTCCCGAAAGATTCGCATCCAACGGTACAAACGCGAGAGTGGCGCGGAAGAACAGAGTCGCCAGCAATGTGTATTTATCCCGAGAGAGGGAAAGGAAACACTGTGTAAACCTGAGGGGAAAGGATAGAGCATGGTCTTGCGACCAAGAGAACTGGGTTCGGGAGTCGGTTATGCGTGAGGAAGGTATTAGCACCCCCACGCATCCATCGTACCCGATGGGATCCATGCTTGCTTGTCTCGATCAAAGGGTGTCGTCAACTGGAGCTTCGCTGCTGCTGGTAAGGAAAAGGGACTGCTAGCTGGAGAACCGGAAAAGGAAGGGAGAGAGAAAGAGAAACAAATGTAGGGAAAATAAAAGTGCTCGAATGGGCCCTACCCCACTGCCTACGTATCTCATCGGGAGCATGAGAATCAGAGCGACGTAGTTCCTCTTAACGAGGGTTGCTTTGTGTTTTTAGGGAACGACTTACGTTCTAGCTCAGGTGTTGCAGCTCGCTGTATGGAGACTTAGGCGTTACCGTCTTGCAAGAGAATGAAAAGAAGCACGTTCGTACGTCGAGAATGAGTGAGATGAGAGAATAATTCCCGAAGGAAAGACGTTATTGTTTGTTTGGAGTTTTTTAGCAAGAAGTGTTTTTTTACAGTTATTTGTAACTTGCATTGAACCAAAGTCTTAAATACAGGAACGAATACTTCGCGCATCGTCCCCAACAGGATGTACACTAGGTATCCTAGAAGAATGAGGGGAAGCCCCTCACTCCCCACTTCCCACATAGAAGGCTCGAGCTCAATACACGTTAATTTATTACGTGTTTTCAAGAAGTTTTGAGATGAGAAGAGAGACGACACAAAGGAAACTCTAAAGGGAAACTAAGAGTCCTAATGTTATCATGCATGGATGCCCTATGGTTAGTGAGGCTTAGGAGGAATGACTACCTAAAACCTAATGCTAATCCTACTCCAAGCTTAATCAAAAATTAAGTTGGACTAGGTAGCTCTAAGGGGAAAAGAATCCAAGACTTAATCAAGTCTTGAGATTCATGGGATGAGAAAGAGTGAGAGAAGAAATGAGCATCTTAAATGCTAAGGCAAACACAAGTATGAAAGCTTAAAAGAGAAAGGAGAAGTTAGAATATGGATGACCATCCACATCCCATTCACTTACCATTAGTCCCTACATGGTTAGCAAAAACAAACATAAGCAATAATAATGCAAATGAAACCCAACAAGGTATATCCCAAAGAGAAATGATTACAAACCAAAAGAGAAATCATCCAAGTCAGAATGTACACCTTAGAGGTGACCCATAATGTTTACCAAACAAACTCAAGCAAAGAGAATGCAAACAAGTGACAAAACATCCAAGAAAGTCATCAAAGAAGGAATAGAAGAAGAATGGGTGGATATGCAACATGATCATGCGAGAATGCTTCAAATAAAAACCAAGTCAGAATGTGGATGACCTAAGCATGTGCCTAAACATGTTATACAAGTGTCACACAAGGCACACAAGCAATTATCCAACATTAGGAATCATTAGGAGAAGAAGAAAGAAGCATGTAAATGAAACATGTTAAAATATGCAAGATGCAACATGAATAACATATGACATGGATACAAAGCTTCAAGGTCAGAAACAAATATCAAATGAGATTCAAATAAGTGATATGGCATGGCATACACAAACCAAACACAAACCAAGAAGAGGCATAGGTGAGAAGAAGTGAAAAGATAAGTCAAAAAACGCATGTAAATCAAACATTGAACATGTGCACAAAATATGCAACAACCTCATACCAATGACTTATAATTGTTATCAAATGACTTATAATGATTCAAACATGGCTCATAAAGTCAAAGAAACAATCCCAAACAATGGCACAAGTGCCTTCTCAAACAAGTAACCAAACATGATCCAAAGATATGCATAAAAGAGACCTCAAACAAAAGCAATCAAACAAATAGCAAATCAACTTCAGAAATTACCAAATTAATTTTCACAATACCTCTACCAGAAACAAACATTATATTAAAAATTCTAGCCAAAATTCACAAGATAAGCATATCAAACAATTATGCAAAGTCACATAGAAACTATGAACAAGTATGCAAAAGAGAGGGACTAAAATGAAATATGAAAAGAGTTTAAAAATAAAACAAAAATGTTTTTATGCCCTTCAAGATGTTGATGAAACAATGCAAAAAGAATGATTTCAAAATGTTTTATATGCTATGAGAAATAAATTCTACAATGCAAAGTATGTACATATGAAACAATTCACAAAGAAAATGATCACATAATTAATTCAAACATCAAAAATAAAATACAATAAGAAAATAAAATTTTCCAAAATTTTATAAAATGCTAAACATGCTTCAAGTTTTTTTTTGTAATTTTTAAATGCATCAAACTATTTTTAAAAATTAAAAAGCAAATGCAACAATTAAATGAAAAATAAAATAAATGCAATCAGCAAGGGGGGTGTAATCAGCAAGCAAGCACGTTGGAAATAAGAAAGGCCCAAAAGAGGGGGGTTCAGAAAGCAAGGCCCAATGCAAAGGTCCAAAGCGAAGTCAAACAACAAAAAAAAGAAACCAAGTCAAACCAAATGACTCAACATTAACCCTCAGATCAATCCAACGTGTGGCATTTAGTCAATCAAACAAAAGGTAATCATGATCAGCGCTCCAGATCCATACACCCACGTTAATAATGATGCCCACGCACACACACAATTACTCAGAAATTAAAAAGCAAGCACGTGGTAAGCACATGAAAAATTAATGTGTTGGCATCCATTCAACCATTGGATTAATCCTACGCATGCAAATCAGTCACACAAATTAAATATTAAACAAGATCAGTGGCCCAGATCAAAGCGCATAGTAACAATCATGGAGATGCACGCACACAATTAATAAAATAAAACAAAATTTTAAATGATGTGGCACAACGTAGACCATCAGATCCAAGCAAGGGACGGCTGAGATTCCATCTTCTTCATTTAAACCCTCCACCGACCGGAAACACAACCAGTCGCCGGAGCTAGGGCTCCGGTCACCCTCTCCGGTGAGATGCAACAAAAACTTTTCCAGAAATTGCAAACAAACACACTATTCCAACCAGAATTCAACAAGGATCAATAATATCATATCCATTTCAACAAACAATCACCACATAAAGCAAATCGAACGAAAGAAGTTTTAGATCCAAAACTTAAATCTCAAAATGCACACAATCCACACATCCAAATTTCAAACAAAACACATCAGCATGCTCAGTGAACCTCATAGATCATTATGCACACTTAAAATTCAAGTTCTAAGAGCATGAAAAGTTCACCAACCTGAGATCTTGAAGAGCTTAAAATACTCCTAGAAAACCAGAGATAAGCTGCAGATCTAGCCTTAGGAACCTCTAATTGCAAAATAAATGCAATTAGAGCTTGAATATGGTCTGGATCTTGAGTTTTGAAGAAGAGGTTTCCAAATTCTAACCTTATGATATCCTTGATTATAGCTTCAGATAATGGTTGATTTGCATTCTATGAACTTCAAGGATTTAGAATGTGAAAGAAAATTGTGAAATGCACTTGTGAAATGAGAGAATCGAAGAAGAGAAAACTAGGAGTGAAAAATGGATTATGAGCCAAAATGAATGCATGACCTAATTTTGGAGGCATGAGTTAGCTTATATACTCTCCATTAGTCCATTGATTGTGATTAGCAAGTGGTTAGTCCTTTGGTTAAGGAGTTTGGAGTGATTTTGCAATTTTGCAATTAGTGATCAAACCACTAATTCTCACGTGCATTCCCTTGCCTCTCATGATAAACCACTCACACTTTCCATCCTGATCACAAATGAAATGGAATTGGGCCTTGAAATGTCTTGGTTGGTGAGTTTTGAATCAATTTGCATAATTGTACTTTGTGAAAATAATGAGAAATATGGCATGAAATAACTTGATTCAAAAGCCAAACTTGTGCCAAATGAAGTGTACTTGAGTTTGATAACCTGAATTGGGTCATTAGAAGTCATTACAAATCAATTGGAGCCAAAAAGTAAAAGGTGGAAAAAATGGTACATGGAAAACCATCAAAGTGCACCTTGCATTGTTTTGGCCATAACTAGAGTTCCATAAATGATATGGAAATGTTCTAGTACTTTTTGGAAATGGGAGAGAAAGATATTCAACTTTCATGTTGGAAGAAAATTCATTTGAAGCTTCCTTGATGATGAAAAGTCAAGTTGAATGTGGTGGAAAAATTGCCAAAAATGGAAAGTTCTCATTATAGGCCATTTTCCAAATTTAGTAACTTTTGCACAAACTCTTGATCCTTGATGAATGGCATGAATCTTGACAATTGAAGACCATATGAGGATGTGAGGCCTTGAAAACCATGAAAAGAACCTCAACATTCCACAGTTGACTTTCTCCTTTACAGTTGACTTTTCTTGGTTCACAAGCAACTGATCCACTGAACATTCTTCACCATGAATTATCAACCAAACCCTCATCTTATGGATACCTGTGAGCATATAGACCTCATAGCATCATGCTTGAACACACAAAGCTCTCCAAGAAGTCCTTTTGATTCATAAACCCTAATTGGTCCCTCTGGTTAGGAGGGAGAGATCCACTTGCAATCTTTTGCCATGCTTGATCTTGTGATGATGTGATGAACTCCTCAAACCACCTTGAGGCTTGAGACTCCTCTGAGGCTTGTGAGAAACCCTTGGCCCTTATTCTCTTGCTTTGGATGATCCACACCTTTGAAAACCACTTGATCCCATGCCCTATGCTGAATGCCATGCTATGCAATCTATGACCTACTATGGAATGCAAAAAGAGTAAAGCATAGACCAATTTATTGAGAAAACAAAGAAGGTAAATTTTGAGGTATTACAGTCATGAGTCATTGTATGCTGAGCATCATGATGTGCATTCCTGTGATGTCGTGTGCCCTAGTGGGTGTGAGCGACGAATCGATTCCAGAGGGAATCCGCTATAACATCGTGTGCCTTATGCAAAGAAGTATGAGCGATGATTATAGACGATCGTGTGCCTTATACAAAGAGGTGTGAGCGATCGGGTCGTGTGCCTTAAACAAAGAAGTGTGAGCGATCCATAAACGTCATGTGCCTTATACAAAGAGGTGTGAGCGACGGGGAACATCGTATGCCCGACAGGGAGTTACATTAAGTAACGAACGATGGTTCCAATAGTTCCTGAGTGAACTGGTGTTGAGATGATGATTGTCAGTACCGCATGTGCATTGCATAGAGTCGTTGTGTCGGTCTCTGTGCATTTGCATAAATCATGAATGGTTTGATTGTGTATGGAATTGTGAATGAAATTGATGGGTTGATATATGAATATATGTGTTGGTGATAATTGAATTGTGTATGATTGATATGCTTTTGCGACCGGTATGTGAGAAAATTCATTGTGTTGGGTTGTACTTGAATTATGGCATATAGTGTGGTGAGAATATTGTGTTTGTATAACTATGTGTTAATATATAATCATATGCAATTGTATTATGATTGTGTTTCTCACCCTTCTGCTGTTTTATAATGCTCTATGAGGCATTGCAGATTAGATTGCTGGAGGTCTTTTTGCGAAGCTTAGGTCTTCATCCTTTTGTCGGTCGGCTCTGATATGTAGCACCGGGTAGTCGGGGTGATCGAGTGTGATTATTTTGTATTATGTATATGTATCTTTTGGATTGTACATGTATGATATTGGATATGACAGACAAACTTTTTATGGTATATATACATGCGGTTCAGTTACGGATTTTCCGCTTTTATTCTGTAATTGAATTATGGGTTGTAGGAACTCAGTTCCTTTGTTTTGTGCTACCTGAATTGTTGCATATCTATATGAGCAGGTTGTTGTATGTTTGTTTCAAATTGATGTGACTCCTCGGTCTATGCCATGAATTTTAATTATACTCTGATTTATTGTTATCGCTTTAATAGCTTGGAGGTATAGATTGGGGGTGTTACATTAAGTGGTATCAGAGCCAGTCCGTGTCAGTTTGTGTCAGTCCTTGTTAGTCTTTGTGGTTCAGTGAGCTGTTTGTTTAACCATAGTTGTTGTTATTGGAAATGAACAGAATATGGCTGGTAGGAATGACGCTGCTTTAGCTGCTGTGATCCAAGCTATGGCTCAGGCTGTGCAGGGTGCACCTAATGCGGCTGGTAATGATGAGTTCAGGAAAAACAAACCGCCTATCTTCAAAGGAAGATATGATTCTGATGGTGCACAGATTTGGTTGAAAGAGATTGAAAGAATCTTCCGAGTGATGGATTGTGCTGAATATCAGAAGGTGAGACTGGGTACTCACATGTTACTGGAAGAAGCTAATGATTGGTGGGTTAGTACTCGTCATGTGTTGGAAGCTACAGAGGAGGAGATTACTTGGGCTGTGTTTAGCATTGAGTTTCTGAGGAAGTATTTTCCTGAAGATGTAAGAGGAAAGAAGGAAATTCAGTTCTTGGAATTGAAACAAGGTAATATGTCTGTTTTTTATTATACTGCTAAGTTTGTGGATCTTGTGCAGTTTTATCCACATTATGCTGAAGCGACTGCGGAGTTTTCTAAGTGTGTGAAGTTTGAGAACGGATTGCGTCCTGAGATAAAGCAGGCAATCGGTTACCAAAGGATTCGAAGGTTTTCAAACTTGGTGGATTATTGTAGGATTTATAAGGAGGATAGTAAAGCTCGTTCTACTCACTATAAGAGTGTGAGCGAGAGGAAAAGGAAGCAACAGTTCCGTGGTGGTCCTTATGTGACACCGACAGATAAAGGTAAACAAAGGGGGAATTTTGAGAGAAGGTCAAGTGGAGGAAGTATGTCTAGTCCTCTGAGATGTTATAGGTGTGGGGACCTAGGACATCGTCAGTTCGAATGTAGGAAAGATATGAGGAAGTGTTCCAATTATGGAGGTGTAGGACATGTCGCAGCTGATTGTAAGAGGAATGTGGTGAAGTGTTTCAATTGTGGTGAACCTGGACATGTTAGTACGAAGTGTCCAAAACCGAAGCAAGCTCCAGCTGGTGGGAAAGTTTTTGCCTTGTCGGGAACTCAGACTTCAAGTACAGACCGTCTGATCAGAGGTACTTGTTTTATTAATAGTACGCCTTTAGTTGTTATTATTGATACTGGAGCGACTCATTCGTTTATTTCGTCTGAGTGCACGAAGAGTTTGAATCTTATGTTGTCTTTGATGGGTGGAGAGATGGTTATTAATACTCCAGCAATGGGGTCAGTAACTACTTCTTTGGTTTGTTTAAGTTGTCCTTTGACCATTTATGGTAAAGACTTTGAGATGGATTTGGTGTGTTTGCCGTTGGAGGGTTTAGATGTGGTTTTGGGAATGAATTGGTTACAATTCAATCGGGTTCATATTGATTGTTATCATAAGTTTGTAAGATTTCCTTCTCTTGAGGAAGATGAAGACTCGAGTTTCTTATCTACCAAAGAGTTGAAGAAACTTTTGGTGGATGAAGCTCAGTTGTTTGGGTTGTTTGCATCGTTGACCGTGGATGGTCAAGTTTCACTTGATGCGTTTCCTGTTGTGTGTGATTTTCCGGAAGTGTTTCCTGAGGATATTTCAGATGTGCCACCAGAGAGAGTAGTGGAGTTTTCTATAGATCTAGTTCCTGGTACTAGACCTGTATCGATGGCACCATATCGAATGTCGGCATCTGAGTTGGTTGAGTTAAAGAAGCAATTGAATGAATTGTTAGAGAAGAGGTTTGTGAGACCAAGTGTGTCGCCTTGGGGTGCTCCAGTTTTGTTGGTGAAAAAGAAAGATGGAAGTATGTGATTGTGTATTGATTATCGTCAGTTGAATAAGGTGACGATTAAGAATAAGTATCCTCTTCCGAGAATTGATGATCTGATGGATCAGTTGGTTGGTGCGTGTGTGTTTAGTAAGATTGACTTGAGGTCAGGGTATCATCAGATAAGGGTGAAAGAGGAAGATATTCAGAAGACGGCTTTTAGGACACGATACGGTCATTATGAATATTCTGTGATGCCGTTCGGGTTTCTAATGCGCCGGGTGGGTTTATGGAGTACATGAATCATATTTTTCACGAGCATTTGGATCGATTTGTGGTTGTGTTTATTGATGATATCTTAATTTATTCTAAGTCTCGGGAGGAGCATGCGGAGCATTTGCGTATTGTTTTGCAGGTTTTGAAGGAGAGGAGACTTTTTGCCAAACTGTCCAAGTGTGAATTCTGGTTGTCGGAAGTGAGTTTTCTTGGACACGTAATTTCAGGTAATGGTATTGTTGTGGATCCATCTAAAGTATAGGCAGTTCTACAATGGGAGGCTCCGAGATCTGTTACTGAAATTCGAAGCTTTTTGGGTTTGGCCGGATATTATCGAAGGTTCATTGAAGGTTTTTCTAAGCTAGCACTTCCTTTGACCCAGTTGACTTGTAAAGGCAAAGCGTTCATTTGGGATATTCATTGCGAGGAAAGTTTTAGTGAGCTGAAGAGAAGATTGACGACAACTCCGATTTTGATTTTACCGGATCCTAATGAACCGTTTGTGGTGTATTGTGATGCGTCTTTGATTGGTCTAGGTGGTGTGCTGATGCAAGAAGGTAAGGTAGTGGCTTATGCTTCGAGGCAATTGAGGGTTCATGAGAAAAATTATCCTACTCATGATCTTGAGTTAGCGGCTGTAGTTTTTGTGTTGAAGATTTGGAGGCATTATCTCTACGGTGCAAGATTCGAAGTCTTTAGTGATCATAAAAGTTTGAAATATTTGTTTGATCAGAAAGAATTGAATATGAGGCAACATAGATGGTTGGAGTTTTTGAAGGACTACGACTTTGGCTTGAATTACCATCCGGGTAAAGCTAATGTGGTAGCTGATGCGTTGAGTCGAAAATCGTTGCATATGTCCGCTTTGATGGTTAAAGAGTGGGAACTTTTAGAATTGTTTAGAGATTTGAGTTTGGTGTGTGAAGTGATGTCGGATAGTGTGAGGCTTGAAATGTTGAAGGTTACTAATGATTTTCTGTTGACGGTTAGTGAGAAACAGAAGATGGATGTGAAATTTGTGGATTTGATGACGGTTGGAGAGAAAAGTGAAAATGAGGACTTTAAAGTGGACGATAAAGGTGTTTTGAGGTTCCGAGGTAGAATTTGTATTCCTGATGATGTGGGGTTGAAAAGGATGATTTTGGAGGAAGGACACCGGGGTAATTTGAGTATACATCCGAGAGCGAATAAGATGTACCAAGATTTGAAGAAGATTTTCTGGTGGTTTGGATTGAAGAGAGATATGGCTCAGTTTGTGTATGCGTGTTTGACTTGTCAGAAATCGAAGGTAGAACATCTGAGGACTAGTGGTTTGTTGCAACAGTTGGATATTCCTGAGTGGAAGTGGGACAGCATTTCTATGGATTTTGTGACAGGGTTACCGAATACTCAGCGAGGGCATAATGCTATTTGGGTGGTTGTAGATAGGCTGACTAAATCGGCTCATTTCATTCCGATTGACATCAGTTTTTCTTTAGAAAGGTTGGCCGAGATTTACATCAGTGTGATTGTGAAGTTGCATGGGGTGCCGGTAAGTCTTGTTTCTGATCGAGATCCAAGGTTTACCTCGAGATTTTGGGAAAGTTTACAAAAGGCTTTGGGTTCTAAATTGAGATTGAGTTCGGCTTATCATCCGCAGACGGATGGACAGACCGAGAGAACGATTCAGTCGTTGGAAGATTTGTTGCGGGCTTGTGTTCTTGAACAAGGTGGTGCGTGGGATAGTTATCTTGCATTGATTGAATTCACGTATAATAACAGTTTCCATTCGAGTATTGGAATGGCACCATTTGAAGCGTTGTATGGACGAAGGTGTCGAACACCGTTGTGTTGGCACGAATCCGGTGAGAAAGCGGTGGTTGGACCGGAGTTAGTGCAACAGACTACGGAAAAGGTGAAGCTTATTCGCGAGAAAATGAAGGCTTCTTAGAGTAGGCAAAAGAGTTATCATGATCGAAGGAGGAAAGATCTCGAGTTTCAAGAGGGCGATCATGTATTTTTGAGAGTTACGCCGGTAACGGGTGTTGGTCGTGCATTGAAATCGAAGAAGCTTACTTCTCGGTTTATTGGTCCTTACCAGATATCCGCGAGAGTTGGTGCTGTGGCTTATAGGGTGGCGTTGCCGCCGAGTCTGTCGAATTTGCATGATGTGTTCCATGTTTCACAGCTTCGGAAGTATGTTCTGGATCCGTTGCATGTGATTCCGATGGATGAGGTTGAGGTAAGGGAGAACCTTACAGTTGAGGTATTACCGGTGAGTATTTTGGATCGCGAGGTGAAGCGGTTGAGGGGCAAGGATATTGCACTTGTGAAGGTAGAATGAGGAGGCGCTGTTGAGGGCAATTTGACTTGGGAGTTGGAGAGTCGGATGCGGGAGTCGTATCCGGAGTTGTTCGTCTCAGGTAATATTTTCGAGGACGAAAATTTCTAAGTGGGGGAGAGTTGTAACGCCCCGGTTTTAGTTGTTTTTATTTAATTGAGTCGTTTTGAATATTTTATTATTATATTATTTTATTTCTGACTTTTGTTTGAAAATATGTTATTTTTCATCGAGATTATATTTTATCGCGTTTTGGGAGCGTTTGCGAGATATTTGAGTGTAGGGGTATTTTGGTCTTTTGGTGGGGTAGATATTATATTTTTTTCATATAATAGAAAGAAAAGAGAGAAAAATAGAAAGGAAAGAAAAAGAAGAGAAGAAAAAGAGAAAGAAGGAAAGAGAAGAGAAAGAAGAAGAGAGAGAAAAACTTGTGGAATTAGGAACCGATTCAACCGACTTTTCAAACGTGATTTAATCGGGTAAGGGTGCGAAACTTGATTATACTATGCTTGTGTATGATTATGTATGTGTGTATTGGATTGTTTGTTGTGTTTTCATAGTTTTCGATTCTAGGTCGATAGAGAGAAATCGATGTTTTCACGGTTGGAAGTCGATGTAAATGCGGTAGAATACTGGTTATCATGATTAGACTAGGTTCTAATTGTTATATGTTGGTTTGGAAATGTTTTGGTTGAGAAAATATCATTTTGGGTTGTGTAACAGCGCTGCTGGGATTTCTGGGTTTCGTAGGTTCGCACTGCGAATCCCCTAGCGAAAGGGATAACGAACATTCACGGGCAATTCGTACTGCGAAGGTGGGGGCGAGCATTCGCAGAGGTTCGCACTGCGAACTTTGGGTTATTTTGTGTTGTTTGCTCTCTGACTTGGTTCGCAAGGGAACTCGCACTACGAAGGGTGTAGCGAAGGTTCGCTGGATGGTTCGCACTGCGAACGTTGGGAATTTTATAGGCTATTTTCAGTTCTGACTTGGTTCGCTGGGACATTCGCACTGCGAATAAAGAAGCGAAGGACTCGCTAGGAGCTTCGCAATGCGAATGTGACAACTTTTCCCAATTTGTTTTCTTTATAACTTTTAATCCGTAAGCCGGTTTGAGGCGCGATTTGGTGCGTTAGAAAGCTTTTGGCATGTTCTTTCTTATATTAATGGTTTCGAGATCGTTGGCCGATTTAATTATGTCAGGAATTTGGAATGTGTCGTTATTAACTTTTATCGTTTTAATGGTGTGCATTTGACGTGTTATTATGCAACATGCGTGTGATATGTACTGTATGAGTGGTGTGATCTATTTAGCTGTAATTTATAATCTATTTGCTTATTTAGAAAATATTAATTTTATGATAATCATTTTGATAAAAATGCTAAAAATAAATACAATAACTCTATTTATAGATCATATTTTAAAGTCAACCACATGTTGAAATTGTAATTCAGTGTTGTGTCGAAGTCAAAGGTTTATAGGTTTGGTCGAAGTAGTGTATGTTAGTCGAATAGTTGTAATACATTGTAAGTCAGCTGTATTCGACAGAGTCGAATATAGCTGATAAAGAGTTGTGTCGAAATGTAGTTTGGGCCTGGGCCGTGATGGCTTATATAAAGGGTTTCCTAGTTTGTAATTTTTACACACACACACAGCTTCATACAGGTTTTACACAGTTAATACAATTTTACACAATTCTACAACATAGTTTTCTCTCTCTCTCTCTCTCTCTCATCTTCTTCTTCTTCTTCTTCTTCTTTAAAAATCCCATCTTTCTTGAACCCTAGTTCCAACAAATTGGTATTACAGAGCCCGGTTACGATTACAATTTTGAGAGAATCAAATGGCAAACGGAACAACATCTACGCAATTTCCAGCAAACTTACCGGTTTTCAAAGGCGAGAACTATCAACGGTGGGTGGCGCAGATGAAGGTCATTTTCAGATTTCAAGATGTTGTTGAAATCGTCAATGATGGAGTATGGGAATTGGGGGCAAATGCAGATGAGGCGCAGAAGGCTGTGCACAAAGATCAAAGGAAGAAAGATGGCAAAGCACTGTTCTTGATTCACCAGTGTGTGGATCCAAACGTGTTTGAAAAGATTATTGAGGAAGAATCAGCAAAAGCAGCTTGGGAAAAGTTAAAGAGCTTGTATGGTGGAGATGAGAAATTGAAAAAGGTGAAGTTGCAGACCTTGAGGAAGCAGTACGAGATGATTCAGATGAAAGAAGATGAATTAGTCTCGGCATATTTCTCAAGAATCGTGATGTTAACAAACCAGATGAAGGCATGTGGTGAATCACTCACTGATCTGCAAAAGATTGAGAAGGTATTAAGATCTTTGATAGCAGATTTTGATTACTTTGTAGTAACAATAGAAGAGTCCAAGAATCTTTCTGAGATGAAGTTAGAAGAACTTCAAGCTTCTTTAGAGGCTCATGAGATGAGATTGAAGCAGAGGAACTCAGAAAGAGAGAAGGTGACTGAAAAGGCGCTGCAATCAAGATTCACCAAGAAATCTGGAAAAGAGAAATCGAAGCAGTCAAAGAATGTTGCTAATGATGAGAAGTCAAGCAAGAAGACTGATTCGACTAAGAAAGACATGAAGGACGTGCAATGTTACAACTGTCAAGGTTTTGGTCACTATGCTCGAGATTGTCGAAGAAGAAAGAAGGCAAAAGCAAAAGATAGTGATGGAGCCCAATATGTACGCACTAGAGATAGTGATTCTGATGATGTGTTGCTGATGGCCAACACTCAGTCGAACACTGAGCGAACTAACATGTGGTATCTAGATTCAGGATGTAGCAACCACATGACTGGCAATAAAAATTGGTTTACCGACTTAGATGAATCAGTCGAAAAGGTTATAAAGTTCGCAGATGGCAGGCACATCAAATCAGGTGGTAAAGGAGATATTTCGATTGTCAGAAAGGATGGCCGAAGAGCAACTATCACTGATGTATTGTATGTACCAGCAATGACAAGTAACTTGATAAGTGTAGGTCAATTACTTTCAAAAGGCTTCAATATGAAGTTAGAGAAGAATCACATGAAGGTACATAGGGCTGATGGGAAGTTGATAATGAAAGCACCTATGGCAGAAAACAAAACCTTCAAAGTTGAACTCAACACATCAAATCATAAGTGTCTTGCTTCAATGACTGAAGAAGACAAGAATTGGCTATGGCACCACAGGTATGGACATCTAAACTTCAAAAGTTTAGGCATGCTCAATCAGAAAAGAATGGTGTTTGGTTTACCGCAGTTGAAGGAACCAAAGCAGGTATGTGAAGAATGTTGCAAAGCAAAGCAGGCCAGAAAAGCATTCAAACATGACTTGCCCATGAGATCAAGGCAAAAACTGGAGCTAGTTCATTCTGATGTGTGTGGACCTTTTGAAGTTAGGTCAAATGGTGGTAAGCGTTACTTCTTAACTTTCATTGATGAATTCACCAGATATATGTGGATTTATATGATTGAAAGTAAGAATGAAGTATTCACAAAGTTCAAGAAGTTTAAGTTGCTTGTTGAAAAGCAGAGTGGCTGCAAGCTAAAGAAACTGAGAACTGATGGTGGTGGTGAATACACCTCTCGAGAGTTTGCTAGATTCTGTGAAGAGGAAGGTATAAAGCATGAAGTTATTGCACCCTATACACCTCAACATAATGGCATAGCTGAGAGGAAGAATAGAAGTATACTGAATATGACGAGAAGTATGTTGAAGGCGAAAGAGGTGCCAAAGAGATTTTGGGCTGAAGCAGCTTCGACAGCAGTATACATTCTGAATAGATGTCCAACGAAGAAGTTAGTCGAGAAGACTCCTCATGAGGCTTGGACAGGGTCGAAACCAAATGTTAGTCATCTTAAAGTTTTTGGATCAATATGCTTCAGGCATGTACCTGAACAATTGAGAACAAAACTGGATGATCGAAGTCAAGCTATGGTGTTAATAGGTTATCATTCGACTGGTGCATACAAACTGTATTCACCAAACGATGATAAACTAGTGATCAGTCGAGATGTTCTTGTGGATGAAAGCAAAGGGTGGGACTGGAGTCAAACTTTAGTTCGACAGGAGTCAGATACAGTCACAACTGTGTTTGAAGAAGATCAATAGAATGAGGCTTTAACCAGTCGAAGTGAACAGGATAAAGCTTCAACCAGTCGAAATGAAGAACAACCTGAGCAGAGAGCAAGAAGATCGAATAGAACAAGAACTGAATCGACAAGACTATCTGGATATGAGAGATTTCCAGACCAAGCAGTTGATGCAGATGGTGACTTAATCGAAGAAGCCATGATGATGGCTGAAGCAGAACCAATTGATTTGGATCAAGCCATGAGTGATTCAAAGTGGTGTGAAGCTATGAAGGAAGAACTCAAAGCTATTGAGAAGAACAAGACCTGGGAGCTTGTCGAAAGATCCAACAAGAAGCCAATTGATGTAAAATGGGTTTATAAGTTGAAACGAAGACCAAATGGTGAGATTGCCAAGTATAAGGCAAGATTAGTGGCTAGAGGTTTTCTGCAGAAATAGGGCATTGATTTCGACGAGGTTTATGCACCTGTTGCGAGGTTGGAAACAATCAGAATTGTTGTGGCAACAACTGTTTATCGAGGGTGGAAGATACATCAGTTGGATGTAAAGTCAGCATTTCTGAATGGACCATTAGAAGAAGAGGTCTATGTTACTCAACCACCAGGATTCGACATCAAAGGGCAGGAGTCGAAGGTGTACAGATTAAGGAAGGCTCTCTATGGTTTGAAACAAGCTCCTAGAGGTTGGAATAAACGAATAGATAGTTTTCTGAATGAAGCAGGTTTCATAAAATGTGTCTCTGAACATGGAGTGTACGTGAATGATGTTGACAGTGTCAGTCGAATCATTCTATGTCTCTATGTCGATGATTTATTAATCACAGGAGCAGACGAAGATGGATAAAGAAAGTTAAGTCGAAGCTAATGCAGGAGTTTGAAATGTCCGACCTAGGGAAGTTGTCATATTTCTTAGGGATGGAATTTAAGGACACAGGTGAAGAAATATTTTTACACCAGAAGAAGTATGCTCAAGACATCTTGAAAAGATTCAAGATGAGCAACTGTAATACAGCAACCACACCATTAGAAACTGGAGCAAAGTTGAAGAAAGAAACTAATGATGAGTTTGTAAGTGCAACTCTGTACAAACAAATCATTGGAATTGAGATATTTGTGCAACACTAGACCTGATATATGTCAAAGTGTTGGAGTGTTAAGTCGATTCGTGGAGAAACCTCAAGAATGTCATCTCATTGCTGTAAAGAGGGTGCTGAGATACATAAAGGGAACGATTGATCATGGTGTGTTGATGCCAAGGAAGTCGAAAGATAATACAAAGGCAGAAGTCTATGGGTTCACTAATTCTAATTTCAGCGGAGATCAAGACGAAAGGAAAAGTACAGCAGGCTACATCTTCATGATCGAAGGAGCCCCAATATCTTGGAGCTCAAGAAAACAAAGCATTGTGGCTTTGTCCTCATGTGAAGCTGAATATGTAGCTGCATCATATGCTGCGTGCCAGGCAGCATGGATCGAAATGTTGCTTGAAGAACTCAAGGTAATGGAATCGAAGAAAGTAAAGTTACTTGTAGACAACAAGTCAGCTATCAACCTGGCGAATCACCCAATGAGCCATGGTCGAAGCAAACACATTGAGAGGAGGTATCATTTCCTGAGAGATCAAGTCAACAAAGGGAAGCTGGAACTGGAGTATTGCAAAACAGAAGTTCAACTAGCTGATATACTCACCAAACCTCTGGGAAGAGCCAGATTCGACAAATTGAAGAGAAGCATTGGGATGAGAAGTCTCGACAACATGAATTAGGGGGTGTGTTGAAATTGTAATTCAGTGTTGTGTCGAAGTCAAAGGTTTATAGGTTTGGTCAAAGTAGTGTATGTTAGTCGAATAGTTGTAATACATTGTAAATCAGCTGTATTCGACAGAGTCGAATATAGCTGATAAAGAGTTGTGTCGAAATGTAGTTTGGGCCTGGGCCGTGATGGCTTATATAAAGGGTTTCCTAGTTTGTAATTTTTACACACACACAGCTTCATACAGTTTTTACACAGTTAATACAATTTTACACAATTCTACAACATAGTTTTCTCTCTCTCTCTCTCTCTCATCTTCTTCTTCTTCTTCTTTAAAAATCTCATCTTTCTTGAACCCTAGTTCCAACAATACGCAACTCTTCTTCTAAACTTCTAATAAAATTTATTCCCAAGGTAGTACTATTCTTAGCACAAAATGTGTAGGTAGGTACGAGGATCAAACCAACTAAGTTCATTTTTATTATTATATTATATAAAGTTTGCTTTGACTCGGTAGTTTTCCTTTCCATTTACCATTATTTAATTAGCTTGAATTTTCGTTGAGAAAGCGATACATGCATTATTATAGTGTTTTTATTTTTTTTTTTATTTTTTTTATTTTATCTATTTTGAGTGCTTATGAATTATTTTGGAAAGAGAAAAGGAAACTCATGAGGAAACAAAGTAGGGACAGAGAGAAAGTGTGACACATAAAAGAGGAACACTTGGTTCAAAATAAAACAACTTTATCAAAATATCTTCTATGTTTTAGTTGTTGAATGAATCCTATCGAAATATCTATGCTACATATATCAAAATATCTTTGCTACATTACCATATAAAAGTACTATATATATAAGGTTACTGTAGATTCATATGCTATTTTTGGATCTTCGTCACCACTTTTTCTATTTAAGTTTTTTTTTTGTCTATTTTATAAGAAAAATACATTTTAGGAATATACTACCTTTAGCTTTTAACCTTCTAAATAAATTTTATATATTAAGACAATGTAGTAGGCAGGATATTCATATGTGATATTTTATTTTAGATCAAATGCCTCCTATTTAGGTTTGATTTCTGTAATGATTTAATTAATTATATTAATTAATTTTTGTTTCGAAACAGTTCTTTGAATCACAAAACATATATTAAATATTGTCATTCAAATAAAAATATTTTTTAAATTATTACCACATTGTGAATATTAATCATTTTTTCAATAAAAGACTCTTAAGAGATTATTTCAAAAATAGAAACAAATGGTTAGAAATGTTATTTACTTCACTTAAATTTTTAGTAAATATATCACAAATTTTACATCAATTAAAGGATTAAACTCGAAAAAATTCTAATTATATTTTATGTGAAAACTTTGAGAAAATATATTCATGCATACAAGTTTAATGTTCGAATTTAGAGTAGTTGGATAAAAATTAAAAGAAGGAACATGTTGAATTCTTGAAAGGATAAAGTAAAATAAGAAAGATAGTAGAAACAATTGAGTAAGATGCTTAAATTAAAATTGGGACACAAGTTTATACATTTCTCACAAATTCTTAATCTCTATAATTCATATATGTGAATTCTAAAGAGAGTAGAATGAAAATGTGAACCCTTGTCCTAGAGACTAAATCTACTTATCTATTATGTACATCAATAAATGTGCACAACAATTACTTCTCCTGGATTCGACAAGTATCTTGCTACACGGGCTTTTGTCTTTTATTGTGTTTCCACGTGTCTTTGCTTCTCGAACAGCCTTAAACAACTACCATTATCAAAACTGCCTTCAAATCCTTTAACTACTTTTGTCGAAGAGTTCTACTGTCGAATCTTGTGGTCTTCTATCGAAAATTCCTCTAAGTCATTTAATCCTTGGATTCAAGAATACACTAAGTCCAAAAACACCTGATAGGCAAGTTAAACTCATTGCCCATGATAGGTGGGTCGAATTCATCACTTCTGTAGAGACGATTAATATGTTAAAACTATAGCATAGTCATCTTACACTGATCCCTTTCATACCGTTATACCACACCATCATGTCGAAACGCTAAGCTAAAAATTCGCAGACTAACAGATGCCCCCCGCAAAAGGTCATTTTCAATCATATTTACAATATGGCAGAAAGATGACGTTTTTAGTCGAATTCAAAAAAATATTCAAGCCATTATGCATACGTCACTACCATCATGACTTCCACCGTTTATTGTCATCATGACTGTTTCACTAAACTGTCATGTCTACAACGTGTAGACATCTACCATCATAGCTCCAATTTCCAAGGTCATCGTGGGCCAAAAAAATTTACCATTTTAAACAAACTCATTTAATTAGTAATAATTTTAACTAAAAAGAGAAACTAAAACATCATCGGGTTTTTACTTCGGAAGGATAAATTAAAAGGCCTCACTTTAAACTATATATATATAACATGTCTTCTCCTTCTTTGTTCTACTTTGCAACATTAATATCTTTTTTGAACCCTATGAGCACTTACTTTCCAGCAAATTTCATTTCAATCTTTTACTCAAATTCTAGAAAGAAAATGGATTATACTTCTGGCTCAAAATAACAACTCCAAATTCCTTCCATTGTTGATTTTACTGCTCTTTCTTACTATGGAAACTACACCTACATCAACGAACCACTAATGCTGAAAGAAAAATCCATCATCTGGGCTTGCAAAGAACTAATCCCCTTTCTATCTCAGGTAGTGTTCATGCATTTTTGGGTCCTTTACCCAAATCTTCTGCAAAACCTGTTAAGTTGAGCAATTTTTTTTATTGTTTTCCCTGATGTAAGCCTTGTGCATTTGAGGACAAAATCTATGAGTCAGGGCATATGGATTTACCTTGTCGTGTATTTTGTTCTTCTCCTTCTACCAACAATGAAGCTTATCTCAATTGGTTGAAGAAAGCGGAAAAGAAGAAAGGATAAATCTAAAAAGACTAATGCATTTTTTACTTGATTTGTCAAGAATTGGTCCCAAGTACAACATCAATATGCTTATCTCAGCCCTTTATTTTTGGGAGGGTTCGACAAATACATTTTACCTTTGCTGCAGAATGATAACCCCCACTCTTTTTGATGTTGCGGCCATTATTGGCCTTCGATCGTCATGGGATACTTTCGACCATACTCTATAAAATAAAATTAAACCCAATTTTATTTTCACCCATGATAGCTTTAATGCTTATATTCAAGACCATCATGACCAGACTGTGGAGGTCTCTGACTACGAGCACATCGCTTTTCTCACACTGTGGTTATCCCATTTCATCTTTTGTTCTAGTTTTCTACAAATAGAAAATAAGTTCGTAACTTTAGCAACCCATATTCACGAGGGTGCAACATATGCCTTAACAAACTGAACCTTGGTTCTCTTTATGAATCCTTAGAACTTGTTTCTCTTGAATTGAAAACCATAACCAGTTCTGAAGAAAAACTTTTAATTTTTTGCCTTATATGGATCTTGCAACTTTGGCTTAGCGCCACTTTTGAACCCTATTGCAATTTCTATGTTCCAGTTGATCTAGAAAGATGGGTTAAAGGTACCAAATTAGTGTTGCTACTTCCAAAAGATGTTGGCTTATATATTGGAACAAAATTGGTTTGTCCCATATCTCTTAGGTTTTAATGATAACAAAGTATTTAAAGAACAATTGGGTATACTAATATTTTTTCCAAGTGTGCAGGACCATAAACTAAAATTTCATATAGAATCCAAGCATTGGTTCTGACTATGAACATCTAAAGGGAATTTTAAAGACAAAAAATTTGATGGATTAGAAGCTCAAGACCAGACTATAAAGAAGTCAACTTCTGAAGAGGTCAACGTTTGAAGATCAGATTCTAAAGAAGTCCGGATCTGAAGACCAGACTTTGAAGAAGCCAGCTTCTGATGATCAGAAATTGAGCCAGTCAAAGCACAAGGACCAATGTGACTCTTAGAGGCCACTCTTTATCTCTGAACCTACTTTTTCACGTGAAGACCTAAAGCTCTATTTCTTCATAGAGTATGCTAAGATGCAACTGCTAATTCCTTTTGTAGCAAAGGAATTTCAAACTAGCATTCACAAACCTTGACTATTTGATGAAAGATCCCAACGTCTATTTTGAATTTTCTCAAAAACTCTACTATTAATTTCTCCAAAGACTCTTTTACTTCTCTATTTAAGGAGCTGAAGACTTGAAAAAAACTACTGATTCTATTGACATCAAAAAGACAAGTTACTCTGTTAAAAAAAGCACAAGAAAAACGTAGGATTTCTTTTCCTACTATATTCTAGAAATCTTTAAGTCTCAAAGAGTCTATTTGTATTGTATTTTTTCCATACCTTTGATTGTATATCAAGTGTATTATCCTGAACAATCATTTATCTATTAGGTAGGTTGTTAGAAGTCTCTTACTAAGTGTTTGAGCATTTGAAGTCTCTTGCTTTTGTGCTTGAGCATAAAAGTATCCTACTTTAATGCTTGAGAATTTGAAGTCTCTTGTTTGTGTCCTTGAGCATAGAAGTCTCTCACTTTAGTGTTTGATTATTGGAGGTCTCTTCTTTGTGTTCTTGAGAATAAAAGTATCTTACTTTAGTGTTTGAGCATTGGAAGTCTCTTTCCTGTGTGCTTGAGAAAGTTGTAATCCTGTGTGATTATAATGAAAATCTCTTGTAAGTGTACAATGGGGCTGGATAACTCTTAAGTTGTGAGAGGAACCAAGATAACTCTGTGTTCCACTCTACTTTCTTACATTTCATATTTGCTGCCTAACTCTGATTGAATCAGATTCTATAAATTTTGTTTAGAATCTGGACAAGAGTTCTAAAAGAAAGAAAAAGTTAACCCAATTCAATCCCCCTTCTTGTGTTTTTCTCACCTTTAGTTGGCATCAGAGCACAATCGGTGTTTAACATTTAACGGTGGTGCAGAAAAGATCCTGAGAAAAACATATTGAACAATGTCCAGAATTTTTGAATATGATAGTTTTACTCCTAACCCACGTGATGTTATAAATCATGATTATTGCAATTCAGAAAAGTAAAATCATACAACTAGACCTCCAAGTTTTAGTGGAGACTCTACTGAGTTTGAATGGTGAAAGAGCAAAATATATACTCATATTATAGGTCTTGATGATGAGTTGTGGGATATTCTAGATGATGGCATTGATATTCTAGTCAATGGAGTTGGAATGGTGTCTATTAGAAAAACTCTCACACCAGTTTATAAAAGACCTATAGAAAGCACCATAGAGTTAGAGGCATCTTGGTTGATGTTCTACCTCACATAGAATAAATCAAAATCATTGATAAATCTACTACTAAGACCATTTTAAAATTCCTATCTCCTACTTATGAAGGGAATCAACAAGTTTATGAAGCTAAAGCTAACCTTCTGGTTCTACAATATGAGCGGTTAAGAATGAAGGAGGATGAAGACATTGAAAGTATGTTTTCTAGGTTTCAAGTTCTTGTATCTGATCCAACTTTGAGTAAAAAAAAGTTCTTGTATTTGGACATCAGTTTTTGAGCAAGAGCTACACTACATCTGATCGTGTCAAGAAGATTCTTAGGAGTCTTGTAGCGTGCGATTTTTGTCGGTGACGCGACCACCTTACCGCAATGGTTGGAATTGGGTGCTACTTTCTGATTTCTTATTTATCCTATAAAGCTGGAAAGGAAAGGGAAACTATCTAAAACTAACCTTGCACGCAAATGTTTTCTTTAACAAATGCTAAGAGATTGGGGGGTCCGAGGTCATGTTATACAAAGGGAAGTTGTTAATTACCTAGTGTATATATGGTTATTCAAAGACTTTCTTTGGCATGTTTAAATACTTTCTGGTGTTTACTGTTATGGGTAGGGAAAGTTTCTCCTTTGGGAGTGTTGAGAGAGTGTTTTTGTTGTTTTCGGGTTTTCTGTTGTTTTTGTGAAGGTACTGGACCTAAAGTTTCTGTTATGTGTGCTCGCTAAGATTTCAAAATCTTATGCCTACGTATTCCCGTAAAGATAACAGGGAAATCAGAGTAATCGTAGTTCATCCTATTCTATGGGAGGAAAGATGTTTGGTGTCTTGTTCAAAGCCCAAGATTGAAGCTAGATGAATATTTGTGTCTTGTTCAAAGCCCAAGATTGAAGCTAAATGGGTATTTATGTCTTGTTAAAGCCCAAGATTGAAGCTAAAGGGGTATTTTTGTCTTTTTTAAGCCAAAGATTGAGGCTAAAGGGGTGACTGAGAGAGAATTTATCATCTCTAAAGGGAGATATCCCACTTGTTTATCACAGTTGTTGGGTAATCGGTTATAAAGGGGAATTACTTTAACTGGAATGTAGGAAATCCAGCAATGCCATAATTTCCTTTATAAGGGAGATGTTTTGAAGGAAGAAACTTTAACTCAGTGTAGAGCAATGCCATTTTTTCTTAGGAGTCTTCCATGCTAAGAGAGGGACATTGGCTTGGATGTAAATAATCCAAAGGCTTGCCACTTACAGCTGTTAGATGAAAAAGGAGATTTACCAGGGTAAAAGAGGGACCACAACTTGGATTTTTTGAATCAACAAGTGTGCCACTTACAGCAGTTATATGGGATTAGGTTTGTTTGATTGTTTGTTTTGATGTGTGATGTACAGAGAAATGTATTCCTACAGAGAGAACTCTTGATTTCCTCGGAGGGGATGTTGATTTTTGTATGCCTTGATCAAAGCCCAAGGTTGAAGCTAAAAGGTTGATTCTGTTTAGGGAGTTTTATATCTGTCTTGTATAAAGCCCAAGATTGAGGCTGAAAAGAGATTGACTCTTTTGGGGAATATTTTGTCTGTCTTGTACAAAGCCCAAGATTGAGGCTAAAAGAATTGACTCCACTGGGGAGAGGTTTTATCTGTCTTGTACAAAGCCCAAGATTGAGGCTAAAAGAATTGACTCCACTAGGGAGAGGTTTTATCTGTCTTATACAAAGCCCAAGATTGAGGCTAAAAGAATTGTTTGACTCAGCTGGAGAATATGATCTGTCTTGTACAAAGCCCAAGATTGAGGCTAACTTTGTTGAGGAAAAATCATTATACAAAGCCTAAGAGGAGGATGGTTGGGGAATTTCTTATATGAAGCCTAAGAGGAGGCTAGCTTCTGCTGAGGATTATTGAGACCCAGAGACAGGTCCAAATTAGGGAATTAACTCTTACTGAGGATTAAAGAAGAGTTGAAATATCAGATGCCCTGAGGTTATAAGGGATGAGAATCAACCCTAAAATGGTTTTGTATGATGCCCAAGAGGAGGCTGATGTTTTAAGGGATGAGAATCAACCCTAAACTGGTCTGATGTTTTGGAATTCTGACTCTCTGGAGGATTGAACTAGTAGAGATGACTAAGATATGTCCTATACCTGTAGGAGGTCTTCGGGTCCTTGTACTAAGCCCAAGAGGAGACTGAGAACTTCTAAAAATCCTGAGGGTCCTTGTACAAATCCCAAGAGGAGGCTGGGGATGCTTTTAGGAAGCTTGTGGGTCCAAACCTGAGAAAAGTTCAAGAAAGGTTTCACCGGGCATAATCCTTTCCTTAGTAAACAATCCTAGGGTTTGAAGAAATTCAAAAGAGGTTTCACCAGGAAGTAGTCCTCTTTGGGGAAATGAATTTCTTGTACAAATATTTCTATGTTGTGACATTCTTGAGAAAAGTTTCATTGGGACTAATGCCTTTCTCTGTTCCATATTGTATAAGCCCAAGAGGAGGCAAGACTGTATCTAGAATTTCCTATGGGGAACTAGTTTTGACTGTGTTAAAAGAGTAACCACTGGTTTGATCTAAGACTATACCTAATTGTTGAGGAAAACTCCAAGCATGTATATACAAGCATATATATACAGTTGAAATATATAAACAAGTATGTATTGAAGGGATAGTGGAACTTACAGTTGTGCAAGCCCAAGCATAGCAACTACAGTTGTATGGTTAGTTATTCAAGAAATTGAAGAAAGTTTTGAATCTAAATCAAAAGGAAATATGTTTTAAAAGGAAGTTTGGGGCTTATAATCAAAGAGAGGCCCAGATAAAAAACAGTGATCGCACCGTTATTTTGAAAATTGTATAAGGACTTATACAATGATTGAGGCCCAAAAAGTTTATGTACAAAGGGGGTTGGGTCTTACACTCTATTAGAGGCCCAAAAGTGTTTTAAAAAGAAGAGAGAATATGACTTATAACTCAAGGAGAGGCCCATATGAAAAATAGTGATCGCACCTTCGTTTTGAAAATCGTATCGGGTCTTAAACAATGATTGAGGCCCAAAAAGTTTGTGTGTGACAAGGGATGGGCCTTACACTCTATTAGAGGCCCAAAAGTGTTTTGAAAAATGTTTGTGAGGGTGAAAATAATAAAAAACCCTAATTAGATTAAAAATGCATTTTAATTTGAATAAAAATCATTTAAAATGATCAAAATTATCAAACATGTGTGAAAAACAAGTTGTGATCTTGGATAAATGTTTGAAAAATCATGTTATATCCATAGAGTGATTTGAAAATCATTTGAATTTGAAAAATCAAGAGAAATAAATATTTTTAAATGGTAAAAAACAAATAAAAATAAATTCTATACAAAAATATCAAATATATAAAATAAATAATATTTTTGTGAAATTTTTGTAGAATAGAATATTTTAATATTTTTGTGAATTTTGAAAAAAAGAATCAATTCAAAAACATTAATATTCAGAGAGAAATTAATTTTTGAATCAATTAAATAAAATATGAAAAATTCAAATATTTAAAATTTCAAAAAAGACGCCAAGAACAAAGGGGAAGAACACGCACGCACTCTGTTTTCCCTGATTTGCAAAAGCTATGATATCTCACGGATTAGGCAATGAAATTGGATGAAACCAGCCCCAAACTTGTTAGATATTAACCTACGAACATGATGGTGGTGTTTAATTTCATTTATTTTAAGTGTGGAATGAGAAATTCGTGATGAACACTAAAACCCTAGAATTTTGCATAAAGCTCATGAAATCTTAAACATGTAATAGATGAAGCAATTAATTGAGGGTTATCACCCTATAGACTACCAGAAACATGTTGGTAACTTGCAAATGAATTTATGATGCATGCAATAGAGAGTTTGATAGATTCAGGCTTACTTGAACTTGCTTGTGCAAGAGACTTTTGAATTTGGAGTTGGAGGTGTTCCATATGTATTGTGATGACTTGAACAGCTTCACTATACCTTATGGAGTGTGTTGGGAAGCTTGGACTTGATTAGAGATGTTTGGATCACTTCATGGCATCTCATCTGCATATGAGCTTCAAGTGGATTTGGAGCTTTGATATTTTGGTGTTACAGGTGAGTTTTCAGGTCATAGATTACTCATATATGATATATGTGGGGTGTTAGCATGATTGGTTTTGATAGATTTGCTCTCAATTTGAAAACTCGATAGTGACTTCAAGAAGAAGCAAAATCTGGTTTTTGAAATGTGATTTTGAGGAAAGCATCAGTTGTGGTGCTTTGGTGTACTCAAAATGATCACAAATGAGCTCTACTTATAGTAGAGCAAGTTTGTTTTGCAAGGGATAATGAATGGCAGCTGGTACAACTATTTGTCCAATGGTTGCATAAAAGAATCTAAGTCTTCTCTAGCCATTGACTTGGGTCAGTCTTGCAGGCCTATGGTCTTTTGATGCTTGAGTTCATCTTGACTCATTTCCAATGTTATGGACTGATACATGCCAGCTATATGCACTCCTTGAATGCTTCATGACAAATTTGAAAGTTTTGGATTTGCAACATTGAATTTCACATGCCTACATGATGATCTTTTGTCTTGGGAGGCTTGTGGCTCAGAGATCTTTTGCTTTGATCTGATCTTCAACACAAATTAGCCAATTCGAGAAAATGACCTATAATCTGCCTTGGGAAGAAACCAGTCTTTGATGCCATGTTCCAAGGGTTGTAACTCCCTACTCAAATTGAATTTGGAGATGATCTGGTACTTGTTGGAAAGCTCTCATGACATACTTTAACTTTGATGTCCACCATTGGACCTGGTTCAGCTTGGGTCCACCATTGGACCTGGTTCAGCTTGGATCAAGGTGAAAAATGGCCTCAAAGTTGGTAAAAAATGAAATAGATTCTGACTTGAAAATTTTACTAAGTGTTGGAAAAAGTTGTCATTTTCATTTTTTGTGATTTTGATCAATCCATAACTCAAAATCCATGAGGATTTGGAATCTGATGTAGATGACACTTTTGAGGTATGTCATATGAACTTTCATTTGAGCTTTGAATGGAAGAAAAAGGCCTTAGGGTTTGGGAGTTATGACCTTGCAAAGTGGGTACCAAATCCATTTTGTTCCATAACTTAAAAAAATTTAAGTTTCTTATGGTTGCCCCTTTTGCAAGAAACCTCACTTTTCTTGATTTTTCTTGATGAATGATGATCAAAACCATACATTAACATTGTTTTTGACTTAGGGGAGCCACATTTGTGAAAAAATCCAAAAATTCAAACTTGATTTTGGGCACAATTGACTTTTTATCAGATGAATTTCAAACTGTGTGATCCTCTATGCAATCAAGTTCTTGACCTAATTCAAGCCTAATGTATGGATTCCATAGGTGTTTTAGGGTGTCTTGAATCATGTCCCAAGGTTGGAGAGCATGTCTTGGTCCAAAGTCAAAGGTACAGTTGACTTTTTCTTCAAAACCCTAATTGTGGTCCAGATGAAATTGAAACTTGTGAATCAAGCTTCTGGGATCAATCCATTGTTGTAAATGGATCAATGTGGTGTATTTGAGGCCTTAAAATCATATCTTGAGGTCTTGGTTTATGTCTTGCCTCAAAACTCAACTTAGGGGTGAATTAGGTCAAGAAACCCTAATTCCTGATTTTTGGTGAATGCATTCCCTGAGACTATTTTGATTTGATGATTGGATCCATGAGGTCCCTTGAAGCATTTTGGATCATGTTTTAAAGTATTGGCTCATGCCCAGAGGAAAATTTCCATCTGGAGGCCTTGGTCGACCAAAACCCTAATTTGATGACACTGGCGACCTTGAGGCTTGATCCACTTGGAATGCTACAATCTTATGCATGATTCTTGATGTGTGAGTCCTCTTGATCCTTTATGGGTGTTTGAGAATCTAGACAAGTTAAGGATTCAGTTAATTCTTGATTGATCCTTTGTCTAAGTGCTCTGAGTGGGCTCAAAACCCTAATTCTTGATTGAAGTGAATGCTCACCAATCCTTGAGAAGATTGATGTGATATGATGGTACATCTATATTGTGGTAATGATCTTCACAATGATGGGAAATCTTGTGGTCAAAATTTGGGGTTTGAAAGATGCCCTTATTTAATCTTCTTGGACCCGAAGGTGTGAATGGCGAAGGTATTCGGACACTCTGGGTGCAAGAGGATTAAATATCGGGATACCCGAAATTTTGACTGTGGTTATGAATAGAAGTTTGCTCATCCATCTTATTTTGCTAAGCAATGTTACTTAGAAAAGGGTAAAACTTCCCCTCGATCCTGGTCTTCAGCCACGGAACTGGTCTCAGTTTCTTCTTGAAATAAACTTCCCCTCAATCCTAGTCTTCAGCCGCAGAACTGGTCTCGGTTTCTTTTGAAATAAACTTCCCCTCAATCCTGGCATTCTGTCATGGAATTGGTCTCAGTTTCTTCTTGTCGAGTTTCTTTCTTTACAAGGAACGTTATTTGTAGCGGTCTTCATCAAACTTCTTTCCGAGTTTTATTGGGGAGACACCATTTGATGGAAATAGTTAGAGGTCAGACTTGTTGAGGAAATCCAATAGTCTGAGCTATAGAGGCATGCAAACATCTCTGTTGGAGATTCCATTTGTCGACCTACTGGGGAAAAACGAGTCTCTTGAAAGACCATTTTTTGCTTGGGGATATTACATCATACTTTTCTTCGAGATCTTTTCGGAGAAATGTCATATGATGTGATCCAATTTTTGAGGTGCTGATGACTTTATTAACATCGAATTTCATGGGAGAAAAAATGATGTATTGTCGAGAGTATTCGGTTAAGAGGCTTTCTCGGGGGATTTTCATTAATCCGGGAAAGCAAAAATATCATCTTCAATGATGAAGAGTGATGTTCCAAAAGTGTCTGTTGAATGTCTTCTTGCCTTTCAGAGGTTCAAGTTATCAAAGTGGTAGAGTGTAGGCTACAATCCAAAAATAAACCGGGGAGAGATTGCTTAGACGATACATCTCCGGATGAGGAAAGAACTGATAACTTTTGATGAGAGGACGCTTATCACTTGGGGATGAGAATGACCAGAGTGATATTAATGCAACATATGTATGAATATGAATCAATTATGCATGATGTATGTATGTTTATGCTGACAAAATAGATGCGACATACGGACTGGTGAATGAACACGACTGGGTACTCGGCCACTGCAGGGGATAAAAAGTATCATTGGTTCAAGATAGCAATCCTTTCCTGTTTAGGAAGGGTAGACCCTTCTGGGGAGAAAACTGTCAATTGGTCTTCAGAGGTAAGAACTCCGCCGGGGATATCAGATTGGACATTACATCAGAAACAGTTGATCCTTCATTCAGGTGTACTGGTTTAGAAGGAGTACTTTGATTCTGCATTTTGAGGTTTAATCACTTCCAGAGAAGTCATCGAAGTTCCTTTTTGTGTTATTGCCATTTTTATTTTAAAAGCAGAAGAAAATTTGAAAATTAAATTCATTTTTTTGTTTTATTTCAAGAATCGTTGATCATGTTAAAAATGTCATTCTATAAAGGAAAATAAATGAGAATTGCAAACAAAAGCACTAGGGCTCAAATTTTATTGATAGAATGGTAATCAACCAAGCGCGTGATCCCATAGAGCATTTACAAAGTTTAGAAAATGGTAATTTACGGTAAAATGGGCTACATTGAAACATAACGACCATTATCCTTCTACCAACTTTGAATTCTGGACATTCTGAGCTTCTGTCGAAGGTGACCATGACTGAAGTTTTTTTCGACGGATGGTGTTACCGCTGGGGATTTAACCTTTTTGGACGTAGTTACTTGCCATGAATCCCTAATTTTTTCCTAGATTGCCTTTTGAGGTCTTCAATCTAGCGGGATGATTCTCGCTTATGTCTCTAATTTTTGCCTGGATCGCCCTTTCGGGTTTTCAATCCACCGAGATGTTTTTTTAGGCGAAGTATTTCTTGACTACATCAACATTCTTGGGGTAGGTAAACTCCTCTCCATCCATGGTTGCGAGTCTCAAGGCGCCGCCTGAAAAGGCTTTCTTAACAACATAAGGGCCGTCATAATTCGGAGTCCATTTGCCCCCGGAATTTGTGAGGAATGATTGTATCTTCTTGAGCACAAGGTCTCCTTTCCTGAAGACACGGGGTCAGACCTTTTTGTCGAATGCCTTTTTCATTCTTTGCTGATACAACTGACCATGGCATAGAGCCATCATTCTTTTTTCTTCGATCAGATTCAGTTCATCGTACCGACTTTGACACCATTCAGCCTCTATTAGCTTGGCTTCCATCAATACCCTAATTGATGGTATCTCAACTTCTATGGGAAGCACTGCCTCCATGCCATATACTAGAGAGAAAGGGGTTGCCCCTGTTGAAGTGCGGACAGATGTGCGATAACCGTGAAGAACAAAAGGTAGCATCTTGTGCCAGTCTTTGTAGGCTACAACCATCTTCTGAACGATCTTCTTGATGTTCTTGTTAGCCGCTTCTACCGCTCCGTTCATCTTAGGCCGGTAGGGAGATGAGTTTTGGTGTTCGATTTTGAACTCAACACATAACTCTTTCATCATCTTGTTGTTCAAGTTGGATCCATTATCCGTAATGATCTGGCTTGGAACACCATAACGACAAATGAGATTATTCTTGATAAATTGGACCACCACTTGTCGGGTTACATTAGTGTATGACACTGCTTCGACCCACTTGGTGAAGTAGTCAATGGCTACTAGGATGAACCAATGTCCGTTCGAGGCTTTGGGTTCAATCATGCCAATCATGTCGATTCCCCATATAGAAAAATGTCATGGAGAAGAAAATACTTTGAGATGCGTTGGCGGTACATGGATTTTGTCTGCGTATATCTGACACTTATGACACTTCCTCATGTACTTGTAGCAATCAAATTCCATTGTCAGCCAATAATATTCTGCCCTCAGAATTTTCCTTGCCATTGTATGTCCATTGGCATGAGTGCCAAAGGATCCTTCGTGAATCACTTTCATCAACATGTTTGCTTCTTGTCTGTCTACGCATCTGAGCAAAACCATGTCGAAGTTTCTCTTATAGAGTGTATTACCATTTATGAAGAAGTTGCCAGCCAGTCTTCTAAGAGTCTTCCTATCTTTTCTTGATACCCCAGGTGGGTACTCTTGTCTTTGAAGAAAGCACTTGATATCATGATACCAGGGTTTATCATCTATGACTGCTTCAATTATGAAAATGTAAATGGGCCTTTCAAGGCGCATTAGGTTAATCTTAGGTACGTCGTTCTATTAAGCTACACTAATCATGGAAGAGAGAGTGGCTAGTGCATCATCCATGTGGTTTTCTTCATGAGGGATACAATGAAACTCAAATCTGGTGAAGAATGGTAACAACCTTCTCGCGTAATCTTTGTAAGGAATCAATCCTGATTGGTATGTATTCCACTCTCCTATGATCTAATTGATAACTAGGGCTGAGTCTCTATACACATCCAAGTTCTTTATCCTTAAGTCAATAGCTTCTTCGAGACCCATGATACAAGCTTCGTATTCGGCCTCATTGTTTATGCATTTAAACGCATTCGGGCGGTGAAAGGAATATGGGTACCCTGAGGTGTTACGAGGATTGCCCCAATTACGTTTCCATAAGTGTTGACAGGTCTGCCAAAAATTAGTCCCCATTGGGAACCTGGTTCTGGCCCTTCACTGGGTAGCGGTTCATCGCAATCTTTCATTTTCAAGTACATGACATCTTCACTTGGGAAGTCAAATCCGACTGATTCTGAAGGTGTGAGAAAGACACAAGAAATGGGGGTTTGAATTGTGTTTTAACTCTTAAATACTTTTCGCCTCTTATCGTTAATACGCAAAGAGAATTTCAGAGTTGTATTGAGAGACTCCGACTTGCGATGCGTTATTCAGACTGTACGATGCATGAAGCATAAGCAACAAGGAGAATCTGAATTAGCGATGCATGATTCAGACTTGCAATGCGGAAGCTTATCAGAGTTGATTTGCAAGGTTTTGACTTGCTATGCAAGGTTCTGATAACCGATACAGAAACATAAACAATAAATAAAAGCATAAGCAAGAGTAAAGAACACACGATATATCCTGGTTCACTTGAGCAACTCTCAAGCTAGTCCAGTATACCCTTCCAAGGTGATTTCGCCTTGAGAACAAGGACTTAATCCACTATAATTAGAACCGATTATAGATGCACGGTCTAATGCCGATGCGTAACACTCCCAATCTATACCCCCAACTAAAATAAGCGATAAAAGTTAATCAGAGTATAATTAAAAATTCACGGCCTAGACAAAGGCGTCACATCAAATTGAAACAAACATACAACAACCTGCTCATAAAGATATGCAACAATTCAGGTAGCACATAACAAAGGAGCTTAGCTCCTAACACCCACAATTCAGATGCAGAATAAAAGCGGAAAATCTGTAACTGAATCTCATATATATATATATATATATATATATATATATATATATATATATATCATAAAAGTTTGTTATATACAAAGTCAACCATGTACATCCAAAAGATACATATACATAATACAAATAAGTACATAACGATCTCCCCGACTACCCGGTGCTACATATCAGAGCCGACCGACAAAAGAATGAAGACCTAAGCTTCACAAAAAGACCTCCAGCATCTAATCTGCAATGCCTCGTAGAGCATTAAAAACAGCAGAAGGGTGAGAAACACAATCATAATATAATTGCATATAATTATATAATAACACGAAAATACTCACGTAAAATATTCTCACCACAACTTCCACCAGAATTCAAATACAAAACAACACAATGTATATTTCATATATCCATCACCAATGCATATCAATAATGCACAATACAATTATCACCCACACAAATATATATATATATATATATATATCTCAACTCATCAATTTCAATCACAATTCCACACAAAATCAATCCATTCATGATTTATGCAAATGCACAGACCCGACACAACGACTATATGCAATGCATATGCGGTACCATCCATCCATCATCTTAACACTAGTTCACTCAGGAACTATTGGAACCATCGCTTGTTACTTAGTGTAACTCCCCGTCGGGAAAATGATGTTCCCCGTCGCTTTAGGTCCTCTTGGTATAAGGCGCACGACGTTTATGGATTGCTTTAGGTCATCTTTGTATAAGGCGCACAATCCGATCGCTTTAGGTCCTCTTTGTATAAGGCGCACGATCGTCTATAATCATCGCTTTAGGTCCTCTTTGTATAAGGCGCACGATGTTATAGAGGATTCCTTCTGGAACCGTTTCGTCGCTCAGACCCACTAGGGCACACGACATCACAAGAATGCTTGGCATACAATGACTCATGACATTCAAATGCACACATATATGCAACCATCTCAATCAACAGTAATCATGCTTTGCAATTCAAGCCCAAAACAATGAATTTATTTGCCATACGGCCACTAACCATCATCACACCATCTAAACACATGTATTTACACCATACAATAGCACACAAATCATACCATATCTATCAAAGGCCTATTGGATGATAACACGTAGATACACACAATTAAAATGGTACAAGTTGACAAAATGACACCTTTCCAAATTCCCGACATAATTTAATCAGCCAACAATCTCAAAACCAGTTTAATAAGAAAGAACATGTCAAAAGCTTTCCAACGCATCAAACCGCGCCTCAAACCGACTTACGAATCAAAAGTTATAAAGAAAACAAATTGGGAAAACTGTCATGTTCGCAATGCGAAGCTCCTAGCGAGTCCTTCGCTACCTCATTCGCAGTGCGAATGTCCCAGCGAACCAAGTCAGAAAGGAAAATAGCCTAAAAAATTCCTAAAGTTCGCAGTGCGAACTCCCAGCGAATGCTCGCTTTCCCCTTCGCAGTGCGAGTCTCCCAGCGAACAGTGGCAGAAAGAAAACAACACAAAACAACACAAAGTTCGCAGTGCGAACCTCACGCGAACGTTTGCCCTCACCTTCGCAGTACGAATAGCCAGCGAATGCTCGCTTTCCCCTTAGCTAGGGGATTCGCAGTGCGAACCTGCGAATTCAGCAAAACCCAGTGGCGCTGTTACATAACCCAAAACCACATTTTCCCCACCAAAACACTTCCAAACCAACACATAACAATCAAAACATAACCCAATCATGGTAACTAGTATTCTACAACATTTACACCGATTTCCAACCGCGGAAACATCGATTTCTACTCGTTTATCTCATTTCGACCTATATTTGAAAACCAATAAAACTTCCACACAAACATACATTATCATACACAAACATAGTATAATCGAGTTTCGCACCCTTACCCGATTAAATCGCGTTTGAAAAGTCGGTTGAATCGGTTCCCAAATCCACAAGTTTTCCCCTCTTTTCTTCTTTCTCTTCTCTTTCCTTCTTTCTCTTTTCTTCTCTTCTTTTTCTTTCCTTACTATTTTTCTCTCTTTTTCTTTCTATTTATGTTTTCTAACTTGAGAAAATAAATGAAATGACCAAAATACCCCTACACTCAAATATCTCGCAAACGCTCCCAAAACGCGATAAAATATAATCATGATGAAAAATAATATATTTTCAAATAAAAGTCAAAAATAAAATAATATAATAATAAAATAATCAAAACGACTCAATTAAATAAAACTGACAAAAACTGGGGCGTTACAACTCTCCCCCACTTAGAAATTTTCGTCCTCGAAAATATTACCTGAGACGAACAACTCTGGATACGACTCCCGCATCCGACTCTCCAACTCCCAAGTCAAATTTCCCTCAGCGGCGCCTCCCCACGCTACTTTCACAAGTGCAATGTCCTTGCTCCTTAACCGCTTCAACTCGCGATCCAAAATCCTCACTGGTAATGCCTCAACCGTAAGGTTCTCCCTTACCTCAACCTCGTCCATCGGAATCACATGCGACGGATCCGAAACGTACTTCCGAAGCTGTGAAACATGGAACACATCATGCAAATTCGACAGACTCGGCGGCAACACCACCCTATAAGCCACAACACCCACTCTCGCGGATATCTGGTAAGGACCAATAAACCGAGAAGTAAGCTTCTTCGACTTTAATGCACGACCAACACCCGTTACCGGCGTAACTCTCAAAAATACATGATCACCCTCTTGAAACTCAAGATCTTTCCTCCTTCGATCATGATAACTCTTTTGCCTACTCTGAGAAGCCTTCATTTTCTCACGAATAAGTTTCACCTTGTCTGTAGTCTGTTGAATCAATTCGGGTCCAACCACCGTACTCTCACCAGATTCGTGCCAACACAACGGTGTTCGACATCTTCTTCCATACAATGCTTCAAAAGGTGTCATTCCAATACTCGAATGGAAACTATTATTATATGTGAATTCCACCAACGCAAGATAACTATCCCAAGCACCACATTGCTCAAGAACACAAGCTCTCAACAAATCTTCCAACGACTGAATCGTTCTCTCCGTCTGTCCATCCGTCTGAGGATGATAAGCCGAACTTAATCTCAATTTAGAACCCAATGCCTTTTGTAAACTTTCCCAAAATCTGGAAGTAAACCTCGGATCTCGATCTGAAATAATGCTCAACGGAACCCCATGTAATTTCACAATCACACTGATATAAATCTCAGCTAACCTCTCCAAAGAAAAATTGATGTCAATCAGAATGAAATGCACCGATTTAGTCAGCCTATCCACAACCACCCACTAAGCATTATGTCCCCGCTGAGTGTTCGACAACCCTGTCACAAAGTCCATAGAAATGCTATCCCATTTTCACTCAGGAATATCCAACGGTACCAATAAACCACTAGGCTTCAGATGTTCTACCTTCGACTTCTGACACATCAAACAAGAATACACAAACTGAGCCACATCTCTCTTTAACCCAGACCACCAAAAGATCTTCTTCAAATCTTGGTACATCTTATTAGCTCCCGGATGTATACTCAAATTACTCCGGTGTCCTTCCTCCAAAATCATCCTTTTCAACTCCGAATCATCAGGAATACAAATTCTACCTCGGAACCTCAAAACACCGTTATCATCCATTTTAAAGTCCTCATTTTCACTTTTATCCCCAACCGTTATCAAATCCACAAATTTCACATCCAATTTCTGTTTCTCACTAACAGTCAACAGAAAATCATTATTAACCTTTAACATTCCAAGCCTCATGCTATCCGACGTCAATTCACATACCAAACTCAAATCCCTAAACGCTTCCAAAAGTTCCCACTCCTTAACCATCAAAGCAGACATATGCAACGATTTCCGACTCAATGCATCGGCTACCACATTAGCTTTACCAGGATGGTAATTCAAGCCAAAATCGTAGTCCTTCAAAAATTCAAACCATCTACGTTGCCTCATATTCAACTCTTTCTGATCAAACAAGTATTTCAAACTTTTATGATCACTAAAGACTTCGAATCTTGCACCATAGAGATAATGCCTCCAAATTTTCAACACAAAAACCACGACCGCTAATTCGAGATCATGAGTAGGATAATTTTTCTCATGCACCCTCAATTGCCTCGAAGCATAAGCCACAACCTTACCTTCTTGTATCAACACTCCACCTAGCCCAATCAAAGACGCATCACAATACACCACAAATAGTTCACTAGGATTCGGTAAAATCAAAATCGGAGCTATCGTCAATCTTCTCTTCAACTCACTAAAACTTTCCTCACACCGAATATCCCAAATGAACGCTTGACCTTTGCAAGTCAACTGGGTCAAAGGAAGTGCTAACTTAGAAAAACCTTCAATGAACCTTCGATAATATCTGGCTAAACCCAAAAAGCTTCTAATTTAAGTAACAGATCTCGGAGCCTCCCATTGTAGAACTGTATCTACTTTAGATGGATCCACAGCTATACCATTTCCTGAAATCACATGCCCCAGAAAACTCACTTATGACAACCAGAACTCACACTTGGACAGCTTAGCAAAAAGTCTCTTCTCCTTTAAAATTTGCAACACCACACGCAAATGCTCCGCATGCTCCTCCCGGGACTTAGAATAAATTAAGATATCATCAATAAACACAACAACAAAACTATCTAAATGCTCGTGGAAAATACGATTCATGTAGTCCATAAACACACCTGGCGCATTAGAAACCCCGAACGGCATCACAGAATATTCATAATGACCGTATCATGTCCTAAAAGCCGTCTTCTAAATATCTTCCTCTTTCACCCTAATATGATGATAACCTGATCTCAAATCAATCTTACTAAACACACAAGCACCTACCAACTGATCCATCAAATCATCAATTCTCGGAAGAGGATACTTATTCTTAATCGTCACCTTATTCAACTGGCGATAATCAATACACAATCACATACTCCCATCTTTCTTTTTCACCAATAAAACTGGAGCACCCCATGGCGACTCACTCGGTCTCATAAACCTCTTTTCCAACAATTCATTCAATTGCTTCTTTAACTCAACCAACTCAGATGCTGACATTCTATATGGTGCCATCGATACAGGTCTAGTACCAGGAACTAGGTCTATAGAAAACTCCACCTCTCTCTCTGGCGGAACATCTGAAATATCCTCAGGAAACACTTCCGGAAAATCACACACAACAGGAAACACATAAAGTGAAACTTGACTATCCACAGTCAACAATGCAAACAACCCAAACAACTGAGCTTCATCCGCCAAAAGTTTCTTCAACTCTTTGGTAGATAAGAAACTCGACTCTTCGTCTTCTTCAAGAGAAGGAAATCTTGCCAGTTTATGATAACAATCAATATAAACCCGATTAAACTGCAACCAATTTATACCCAGAACCACATCTAAACCCTCCAACGGCAAACACACCAAATCCATCTCAAAATCTTTACCATAAATGGTCAAAGGACAACTTAAACAAACCAAAGAAGTAGTTACTGACCCCATTGCTGGAGTATCAATAACCATCTCTCCACCCATCGAAGACAACACAAGATTCAAACGCTTCGCGCACTCAGACAAAATAAACGAATGAGTCGCTCCAGTATCAATAATAGCAACTAAAGGCGTACTATTAATAAAACAAGTACCTCTGATCAGACGGTCTGCACCTGTAGTCTGAGTTCCCGCCAAGGCAAAAACTTTCCCACCAGCTGGAGCTTGCTTCAGTTTCGGACACTTTGTACTAATATGACTAGGTTCACCACAATTGAAACACTTCGCCACATTCTTCCTCTTGCACTCAGCCGCTACATGTCCTAAACCTCCACAATTAGAACACTTCCTCAAATCCTTCCAACATTCGAACTGACGATGTCCCACTTCACCACATCTAAAACATCTCAAAGAATTAGACATACCTCCTCCACTTGGCCTTTTCTCAAAATTACCCCTTTGTTTACCCTTATCAGCTGGTGTTACACAAGGACCACTACGAAATGGTTGCTTCCCTTTCCTCTCGTTCACACTCTTATAGTGAGTAGAACGAGCCTTGCTATCTTCCTCATAAATCCTACAACAGTCCACCAAATCTGAAAACCTCCGAATCCTCTGATAACCAATTGCCTGCTTAATCTCAGGACGCAACCCGCTCTCAAACTTCACACACTTAGAAAACTCCGCAGTCGCTTCAGCATAATGTGGATAAAACTGCAAACTTAGCAGTATAATCAACAACAGACATGTTACCTTGTTTTAATTCCAAGAACTCTATCTCCTTCTTTCCTCTAACATCTTCGGGAAAATACTTCCTCAGAAACTCAACACTAAACAAAGCCCAAGTGACTTCTTCCTCCGCAACTTCCAACACATGACGAGTACTAACCCACCAATCATCAGCTTCTTCCTGCAACATGTGAGTACCCAGTCTCACCTTCTGATCCTCAGCACAATCAATCACTTGGAAGATTCTTTCAATCTCCTTAAGCCAAATCTGAGCACCATCAAGATCATGCCTCCCTTTGAAGATAGGCGGTTTGTTCTTCCTGAACTCATCATTCCCAGCAGCATTAGGTGCGCCCTGCATAGCCCGAGCTCGAGCTTGCATAGCAGCAGCCAAAGCAACGTCATTCCTACCAGCCATATTCTGTTCATTTCCAATAACAGCAACTATGGTTAAACAAATAGCTCACCCAACCACAACGACCAACAAGGTCTGACACAAACTGACACGGACTGGCTCTGATACCACTTAATGTAACACCCCCAATCTATACCCCCAACTAAAATAAGCGATAAAAGTTAATCAGAGTATAATTAAAAATTCACGGCCTAGACAGAGGCGTCACATCAATTTGAAACAAACATACAACAACCTGCTCATAAAGATATGCAATAATTTAGGTAGCACATAACAAAGGAGCTTAGCTCCTAACACCCACAATTCAGATGCAGAATAAAAGCGGAAAATCTGTAACTGAATCTCATATATATATATATATCATAAAAGTTTGTTATATACAAAGTCAACCATGTACATCCAAAAGATACATATACATAATACGAATAAGTACATAACGATCTTCCCGACTACCCGGTGCTACATATCAGAGCCGACCGACAAAAGAATGAAGACCTAAGCTTCACAAAAGACCTCCAGCATCTAATCTACAATGCCTCTTAGAGCATTAAAAACAGCAGAAGGGTGAGAAACACAATCATAATATAATTGCATATAATTATATAATAACACGAAAATACTCACGTAAAATATTCTCACCACAACTTCCACCAGAATTCAAATACAAAACAACACCATGTGTATTTCATATATCCATCACCAATGCATATCAATCATGCACAATACAATTATCACCCACCCAAATATATATATATATATATATATATATATATATATATATATATATATATATATATATATATATATATATATATATATATCTCAACTCATCAATTTCAATCACAATTCCACACAAAATCAATCCATTCATGATTTATGTAAATGCACAGAGACCGACACAACGACTCTATGCAATGCATATGCGGTACCATCCATCCATCATCTTAACACTAGTTCACTCAGGAACTATTGGAACCATCGCTTGTTACTTAGTGTAACTCTCCGTCGGGCAAACGATGTTCCCCGTCGCTTTAGGTCCTCTTGGTATAAGGCGCACGACGTTTATGGATATCTTTGGGTCCTCTTTGTATAAGGCGCACAATCCGATCGCTTTAGGTCCTCTTTGTATAAGGCACACGATCGTCTATAATCATCGCTTTAGGTCCTCTTTGTATAAGGCACACGATGTTATAGCGGATTCCCTCTGGAACCGTTTCGTCGCTCACACCCACTAGGGCACACGACATCACGAGAATGCTTGGCATACAATGACTCATGCCATTCAAATGCACACATATATGCAACCATCTCAATCAACAGTAATCATGCTTTGCAATTCAAGCCCAAAACAATGCATTTATTTGCCATACGGCCACTAACCATCATCACACCATCTAAACACATGTATTTACACCATACAACAGCACACAAGTCATACCATATCTATCAAAGGCCTATTGGATGATAACACGTAGATACACACAATTAAAATGGTACAAGTTGACAAAACGACACCTTTCCAAATTCACGACATAATTTAATTAGCCAACAATCTCAAAACCAGTTTAATAAGAAAGAACATGTCAAAAGCTTTCCAACACATCAAACCGCGCCTCAAACCGACTTACGGATCAAAAGTTATAAAGAAAACAAATTGGGAAATTTGTCATGTTCGCAATGCAAAACTCCTAGCGAGTCCTTCGCTTCCTCATTCGCAGTGCGAATGTCCCAGCGAACCAAGTCAGAAAGGAAAATAGCCTAAAAAATTCCTAAAGTTCGCAGTGCGAACTCCCAGCGAATGCTTGCTTTCCCCTTCGCAGTGCGAGTCTCCCAGCGAACAGTGGCAGAAAGAAAACAACACAAAACAACACAAAGTTCGCAGTGCGAACCTTACGCGAATGTTTGCCCTCACCTTCGCAGTACGAATAGCCAGCGAATGCTCGCTTTCCCCTTAGCTAGGGGATTCGCAGTGCGAACCTGCGAATTCAGCAAAACCCAGTGGCGCTGTTACATAACCCAAAACCACATTTTCCCCACCAAAACACTTCCAAACCAACACATAACAATCAAAACATAACCCAATCATGGTAACTAGTATTCTACAACATTTACACCGATTTCCAACCGCGGAAACATCGATTTCTACTCGTTTATCTCATTTCGACCTATATTTGAAAACCAATAAAACTTCCACACAAACATACATAATCATACACAAACATAGTATAATCGAGTTTCGCACCCTTACCCGATTAAATCGCGTTTGAAAAGTCGGTTGAATCGGTTCCCAAATCCACAAGTTTTCCTCTCTTTTCTTCTTTCTCTTCTCTTTCCTTCTTTCTCTTTTTCTTCTCTTCTTTTTCTTTCCTTACTATTTTTCTCTCTTTTTCTTTATATTTATGTTTTCTAACTTGAGAAAATAAATGAAATGACCAAAATACCCCTACACTCAAATATCTCGCAAACGCTCCCAAAACGCGATAAAATTTAATCACGATGAAAAATAATATATTTTCAAATAAAAGTAAAAAATAAAATAATATAATAATAAAATAATCAAAACGACTCAATTAAATAAAACTGACAAAAACTGGGGCGTTACACGTTGACTAACAACCTGCACAACCGCAGCAGTGACTAACCCACAATGAACCGTTCAGTGATTCAAGTTAATGGATATAACGAACATTGACCTAACAGAATCCAATCTCGCAAGATCTCCTATCAGGATTTTCACAGCTAAACGTTCAGTGATCCGAGTTAACGGATATAACGTTTTGCTGACTATTCTTCCAGGATTTTCAATGACTTCCATCAGTGATCTCACAAGAGTTTGACACACAATTAGTCCTCTTTGAGATATAACTATCATTGACCATATTTAAAGATTTACACAATGACACCCATCCATTGTCATCTCAAGCCTCCGATCACACTGATCACTTGAGGAATCCTAATTCACATAGAATTAGTTTTCCTGGATATTACGTTGATTGCTTCTAAATAAGCTGATAAACTCCTAAGTTTAAGTACATATGAACACAAAAGTGTTCTAGCAAGATATGAGCAACAGCTCCTTGCTATCTTCAGATTCTACAAAGATGTATGTTGATTTGACAGTTGATGACATCTTGTAGATCTTCTTCATCTTCTTCGTTGAGCAAGCTTCGAGCAACAACTCCTTGCTTCTGACCTTCAATATAGCTCAGATGATGAAGTGGTTGATGACTTGATTATTTTCCAACAATGTCTTGGTTCATCAACTTCTGTACTTTCTGATTATTATTGTGTTGATAGATGATTCTTTATATTTCAACAACAATGGCCGTGTTTCCATTTTAACAGCAACAACTGTGTTTGGCGATGGTGATCTTGATCGTGAAAACCAACTTTGACACACACGACTTAGAAGCACTTTCTTCTTTCCTTTATATAGCCAAGTGAAAAATAGAGCCGTTAAAGAGCCGTTGGCTATTTGAAAAGATTCGTTATGCAATGATGAAAGTTGTACTGCCATATCTTTTTTTTTACTGTTAAGAAGTGATGGGATAGATCTTTTTAGTTTGGTGTACAGTCATTACTAACGGTAACATTTGTCTTCATATCTTCAGAGGCTTCTGATAGTATTTAGTTGAAGCATGAGTAGAGACTTTAGTTGGGTCTTCAAAATCTTAAGTCTTCAGTCTTCAGTACTTGCTCATTCCGAGTCTTGTCTTCAGAACTTCAGCACTTGACTTGAAGCCCTTTGTCTTCATAGCTTCAAGTCTTCAGAGTCTTCAGAACCTTGTTCACTCAGAATGTTGTATTCAGAGTCTTTAGCACTTGATCATTTGAATCTTAATCTTCAGAAGACTTCAGTCTTCAGAGTCTTTCTGCACTTAGTCTTCAGAGCCTTCAGCCTTCAGAACTTCAAGTCATTAGAGTCTTCAGCACTTAGTTCTTTAGAAGATTATTTCTTCAGAAGCTTTGCTTATCTTCAGAATCTAAAACACCTTCAGAACAGAATCCATAAGAGCATTGCAACAACAATATCGGCATCCTTGGATTTTTCTGCTTGTTACCAAATACAGAAGCAAGTTTGCTTCTTGCGACTTGTGTTACACATAGTAACTCACATGTAATCTTTTACGCACATCTTTGCACATGTTTGTTTGATCTAATGTCTTCAATAATTGTAATCTGCACAGAAACAAACATTAGAACATAAAATAGTTCTTTCACAAATACTCATTGTTATCATCAAAACATAGAGATGACTTGCAGAGACAACTCTTGTTCTTACAATCTCCCCCTTTTTGATGATGACAAAACCATGTATTTTGATAGAACATTTTATACAAGGTAATCACCAAACTAAACATATTCAGAGTCTGGAACAGCAGCTCCCCCTGAATGTGTTAACTCCAAAATTTTATTAGTGACCGTCTAGAATCTTATCTGATCCAAAGACTCACAGAATAACAATTTTGAGTTGTCAGAACATAGAATAGAGAAGGAATATTTCCCTATCGTCTAGAAGAACATAAGTCTTTAGCATCTGGACTTGAATGGCCTTGACCTTGTCAGGATCAACCTCAATTCCTTTATGGCTGAAGATGAATCCTACGAGTTTTCCCAATCGAACACCGAATGTGCACTTATTAGGATTCAAGCGGAGTTTGTATTTTCTCATACGCTCGAATAACTTTGACAAGTGTGTCACATGCTCTTCTTCTGTTTTAGATTTGGCAATCATGTCATCGACGTACACTTCAATCTCTTTGTGCATCATGTCATGAAACAGAGTTGTCATGGCCCTTTGATAGGTTGCCCCCGCGTTCTTTAGACTGAACGGAATTACCTTGTAAAAAAGGTGCCCCATGGGGTGATAAATGAAGTTTTCTCCATATCTTTCGGTGCTATTTTGATTTGATTATAGCCCGAGAATCCATCCATGAAGGAGAAGACTTTGAACTTTGTCGTGTTGTCAACCAGCATGTCAATGTGTGGCAGGGGGAGTCATCCTTTAGACTTGCTTTGTTCAGCTCCCTGTAGTCTACACACATTCTGACTTTTCCATCCTTTTTCGGAACTGGCACTATGTTAGCTAGCCATTGAGGATATTCTGAGGTGGCAAGGAAACCTGCGTCGATCTTTTTTTGCATTTCCTCTTTAATCTTGATGTCCATATCAGGATGAGTCCTTCTCAGTCTTTGCTTTACTAGGAGACATTCTGTTTTGTTGCGGTGAGAATTGGATAACAAGCTATTAATTAACTTGCATCGCAAAACTTTGAATTCACCACCGACTTTGATTTATCCAAAGGAAAGGTTCAAGATCGAGAAAAACCTAAAAGGGGGAGATCTAAGGTTCGGGGGGTTGGTTACGCCTAGGGAAGGTATTAACATCCTAAACGTCCGTAGTACTCTACGGGAACCTCTTGTTTAAACTTGTTATATCTTACTTGCTTGCTAAGGGTGCTATGCTAAAGGTTGAAACCCTAGGGGTTAGTATCTAAGTATACTCGACAAAGTATCGCACTTTGCGCCTACGTATCCTTACGGGAGTGGAATCAGAGTATCCGTAGTTCACCGATCTAAGGGTGAAGGATAGGAACCATTGGCTATGGCCAAAGTTCCAAGGGGAAATGAGTATGAGCTCACTTTAGAGTTCACGATAACTCTCTAAGTCTAAGTTATAGGGGGGAAAGCGAGTTCTCAAGATGATGAGAATCACATAGAGTTCAAAACTCTGACCTACTTCTAAGTTATGATTTCATTGGCTCTCATGAGGCCAAGAAAGGGATAAACCTAGAAGGATAAGGTAGGGTGGTTGTTTAGTGACTTCATGAGTCAATTTTAGTATGATCTCCCTTTGGAATGGGGGGAAAGATAACAGTTGTAAAATTACTAAAAGATAAAGAGTTATAATTCAAATATGATGATGTAAGAATACATGAATAAGATAATGAGATGAGATAAAATTATGATATCATGCAATGTTAGAATCATACATTCGATATGATCAAGCATGATAAACAAAGATAATATGGCAAAGATAAATAAAGAAGGTATAATAAAACCTTAGAAAAGTTCCAAATAACATGAATAAAAGCAAATAGTTTTAAACATTTCCAAACATTTCTTTTTATATTAAAAAAGTAGATTTAATTAGAAGAATATAGCAAAAAGAACGGAGGAAAAAATATGGAAAATGAACAAGTTATGGAATTTTGAAATTTAAACATAAACTTGAAAATAAATCAAACAAACAAGTCATAAAAAAGAAGGAAAGGGTGCTCCTAGGGATTGAACCCAGGACCCTGTGTGTACAGCCCCAAAAGCTTACCAAGCCCACCAAGGCATGCGTGTTAACCAGGTATAGCGAAATAATAATATATATAAAGCCACGCCATTTTGGAAAATTAAAATAAAAGGACTGGGGCGAGGGGGATTCGAACCCCAGTCCTAAAGGTTAAAGGCACGACTTGCTTACCACTGGGGTGGCTATACATCCATTGTATAAGCCACCCCTAATAACATATGAATTAGCAGGCGAGATAAAAAAAAACATTGAGGAAAACCACATAAAATATGGTCAACCCACTAAATGCCAAAAATGCACGCAGGACTAAACACATGCCACGTCCTTTTCCTCATGCAGTCATACACCAACAACATGAAAAACTTCGTGAATTTTTTAGATAAAAGGGTAGGGTGCATTCATCAAACTATCGTCATCAAATTTTAAATTTGAACTTACTGCTCTCACACTTCTACACGCACAAATTCCGTACACCATGCAACGTCCACAACAATGGTATTGTGACAACAGGAAAGGGAATGGTGGATACAATATTGAACTTGATCCACCAAAACCAAGCTTGAATCTCAACACAACAACATGGAATGACCTCATACACAGAACTCAGGATAAAATATAATATCACCCTTTAAGCATGGTCATATTGTAGCATTAGCAGAGAAAGGACATCTTAGGACCAAAATATCTAGGGGAGATAACGTACTACCATCATGCCAATATCCCTATACTGGCTTGAGCATACTCCACAACAAACAAACTTGAAAGCAAGCTCGAGCTTCATGCTAGTGGAATAAGTCCACTGCACCTTCTTAAGTATGACTTGAGCTTCTTTTTCTTCAAACTGGCACTGCAGTAAAATGTTTTCCTTTACCTTTTCCTTCTTGCCAAGCCAAAAACTCGCGAGTTAATTAAAATTTGGAACTGTGTGTATTCAGTTATTGTTGGTGTTGTGTGGGTCGTTGGTGATTGTTTTAAGGTTGCTCAAAGAGAGGACTTTGGAGCAGTGGTTTGCAAAGAGATGTAATGGAAGAGTGTTGAGGTTTCTTTGTGTGTTTTTGCTTTCTTTGTTGGTGATACACAAAGAGAGATAATGAGGGAGTTTTCTGATGGAATGTTGTTCTGATGGTGTTAATTGTTGATTGTTTTTTTTGTCTCTGAGGCTGCTCGGGTTCTATTTATGCTTAAAATAAGGTAAGCTTTAAAAAAAAAACTACCATTAAGGCTTGTGATATTTTAAAAATGAGAGAAAAAAAAGAGCTGTTCTGATTTTGCAAGGACATGTTGGTAGAGTCTTTGTCATGAGGTGCATTGTTTCAGCATGAAAAGAGGAGCAGGATAGCTGCCTTGGAGCATGGGTTTGACTTGGTATCATTTTGGTGAAAGAATGTCATAGGATGCTTAAAGTGTTTCATACTAATAAACTTGTTTTGGTGTAAGGTTGTAGGAACGTGGGTCAGGCTTGTGGCATGTTGTTTTGGTGCTTCTTTTTATTACTTATATTTTATAAAACGGACTTTTTTTGTGAAGTTTGAAAATTTGAATTGAAATTTTGAATAGAACTCAAGAATGGAATCAAGGATTTGATTGAATTTGAGATATTGAATTTGAAATAAATTGGAATGACTTTGTTTGAATTAAAGTGAAATTGGGAATGAATTGATTTTGGTTATAATATAAGATGGGTTAATGGGCTTAGAGAAAAAATTGTGAATGAGTCATAATTGTAAACACTGAAAATGAAAAGAAATTGTGTATGGGTTTATGAACAAAATGTGAAGTGTATTAATTTGAATTGGGTAATTAGATAATGATGAATATATGAATAAAATGCAATTTGGATTTAGAAATGGATTTAAGAGAAAGAAATGGATTTTTATGAATATGGATAAAAAAGAAAATTTGGATAATTGGATAAGAAAAATGGTTAATAAATGATTATTGAAATTGGTTTGGAATTAAAGGTGACAATTGAGGGTAGATAAAATGGATAGGTATTTGATTATGGAGAGGATCATGGTTAGGGTTATGGAGACATCTCTTAGAGACTTGCTTGATTCAATGCTCCATCCAAAATCTTGATTAATCACTTCTTGAATCTCCTTAAGATAACACCTGATTCACAAATGAGACAAACACAAACAAAACCTGATAAAAGGGTTATCTATGCAACATGATTGACCTAATATGATATGCAAGAGATCAATGGATCTAAGGGTAAAATTTGGGGTACAACACGTTTTCAGTGGCAAGTGATGTTCCATGATGCTGGTATCCAACCCTGACATGTCTTGATAGGACCAAGCAAACACATCTAGAAATTATTTGAGAAGTTTTATCAAGTCTTCTCTGACAAATGGACTGAGCAGTGCCCCAATCTTAACTTCTTTCTTTTCTTCTTCTGAACCCAAATTTACCGTTTCCAATGGCTCTTTGTGAGACTCAATAGACCTTTCTTCTTGTATGATTAGTCGGGAGATCTCTTCAGGAATTTCTTCGTCCTCTTCTTCTCCAGCTTCAAATACCGGGAATTCAAAGTTGGGAGAAGGCATTGGATCGTATGTTTCAATGGGGTTTAAAACAAGCAATCTGCACGTTTTTCTCATGTTCTCCCGCTTTAGGCTGATTAATTCCTTTTTCAGTTTCTTTGAGAATTGTCATACCCCAAATTTTGACCACTAAGATTCCCATCATTGTGCAAATCATCATCACAATAGGGATAGGCCATCACACCTCATTAGTCTCCCCCAAAGATGGGTGAGCATTCACTACAATCAAACTTAGGGTTTCAAGCCCTCTCAGAGCCTTTAGACAAAAGATCAATCAAGGAATGACATGATCTTCAATTTGTCTAAACCTCTCAAACATCCACAATGGATCAAGAGGACTCCCACATCAAGGATCAAGCACAAGGTTGCAACATTCTAAGTGGATCAAGCCTCAAGATCGCCAGTGTCACCAAATTAGGGTTTTGGTCGACCAGGGCCTCCAGATGGAATTTCTCCTCTAGGCATGAGCCAATGCTTCAAAGCACAACCTAGGATGCTCCAAGGGACATCATGAACCTAACCATCAAGTCAATTTAGCCTCAGGGGATGCATTCATAAAAAAAAATCAGGAATTAGGGTTTCTTGACCTAATTCACCCCTAAGTTGACTTTTGGGGCAAAACATGAGCCAAGACCTCAAGACATGATTTGAGGGTCTCTAATAAGCTACATTAATCCATTTGCAACAATGGATTGATCCAAGAAGCTTGATTCACAAGTTTCAAGTTCATCAGAACCATAGTTAGGGTTTCGCGGAAAAAGTTAACTATGCCTTTGACTTTTGACCCAGGCATGCTCCCAAACCTTGGGACATGATTCAATACACCCTATAACACCCATGGAACATGTCCATTAAGTTTGATTTAGGTCAAGGACTTGATTTCACAAAGGATCGCACAGTTTGGAATTCATCTGACAAAAAGTCAACTATGCACAAAAGTCAACTTTGACTTTTTGAGATTTTTCACAATTATGGTTCTTTGACCCTAAAATGATGTTAATGTGTGATTGGAATCATCATTCATCAAGAAAAATAAGAAAAGTGCGATAACTTGTAAAAGGGGTAACCATAAAAAACTTAGAAATTTTCTAAGTTATGGATCAAAGTGGCTAGGGTACCAACTTTGGAGAATCATAACTTCTAAACCACAAGACCATTTTTCCCCATTCAAAGCTGGATTTGTAGCTCTCATGGCCCTCTACAAAAGCTTCAACTACACCTCATTCCAATTCATCATGGATTTTGAGTTATGGAATGATCAAAATGACTGAAAACATGAAATATCACTTTTTCCAACACTTAGTGAAATTTTCACTAAGTCAGAATCTGCTTTCACTTTTTTCCAAATGTAGGGGAATTTTTCACTTGGATCCAAAAAGTATCAAAAAAACTATGATCACACATATGTTGTATCATATGAGGGCTTTTTAAAATGGCCAAGGACTCCATGAAACTCCACTTAAGCCATGAGATATGACCATGCCAATATGCCTTGCTGCAAACTGTCATGGCAAGGCAGATTTAGGGATTTTGCTCGATTTACCCAAATTTTGCAAAGTACAAGCAAATATATCCATCTGAACACCTCAGGAGGAGACCAAGGAGGGACAAACACTGATCCATAAGCCTCACAAGTCCTTGGAACCAAAAGTAGCATGCCAAACCTAGAAATCCCTAAAGAGGGGACAAGACTCCAATTTTGTTTTGGAGCATTCAATGGATGCACCAAGGTGGCATGTACTGAGCCATTGCCAACTGAATTTAGTCAAGACATATCCAAGATCAAGGGAACCAGCAGCATGTGTCCTAACCTCTAGTCAATGGCTAGAGGAGACTTGGATTCCTATTGATCAACATTGGCCAAACCTCTGCAGCAGTTGTCATTTACTATTGCAGCCAAAACAAACTTGCTCTACTATAAATAGAGCTCATTTGTGCTCAGTTTGAGTACACCAAAGCAATACAACACTTGCTTTCCTCAAAATCTCTTTCTCTTGGCAAAAATGCCTTCTTTAGCAAGGTAATTCTGAGTTTTTGAGTTAGAGAGCAATTTCATCATAGCTCATGATCCAAACACATCCAATATGTCATATCTAAGCTGTCCAGACCTTCAAAAGTGACCTGTAACACCAAAATCACAAAGTCACCTCTCAAAACCTCAAAATAGGACTTTTGTGCATTTTTCAAGCCATGTCTTGATTCAGTCACTTTCCAAACCAGATAAAACCTCAAACACACTCCAAATATCATCCTTGAACTGTTCGAAATGGTTCCCCACATCTGGAACACCATTTGAGAGAGTTGATATTTTGGCCACTTTTGCCCCTTTCGCAAGAAATAGCTCAAACTTGTTCTTGAGGTTTCCAGCTGATTCCAACCATTCTAAAAGCTTCTAAGAGATCATTTGAGGGTGTCCAAAGCATCAAATCTTTTCTGGAACAAAGCACTTGGCAGATTTCACAAAAGCTCCAAAAAGAGGTAAGCATCCAAACTTGAACTCTCTGAAATATGCCTTGCTTTGAGGTTCACTGATCATGCATCTCTTATACATGTTATATGTGTTGTGTTTGCACCAATTTATCATGTAATTCATTCCTGTAACAAGAGATAGCACGGAAAATGAAAATCCTGGCCTATTTCAAAACCACTATCGGGTTTTTCAATAGGAGCATGATCTGAAAAAAACACCACCACCATTGGATTCCTTGTGAAATTCTAGGCAGGATAGACCTAAATTTTGTCCCAATCCATGGAGAAATGAGAAAGTTATGGCCTTCACGTTTCTAACCAAAATCTTGCCTTGCCTTGCCTTGGGCCAGGCCAAAAACAAGGCAATGTGATTGTGTTTCAATCAACGGATGTATCACCACCCCAGTGGTAAGGCACGCGACCTGTACACAAGAGGTATGGGGTTCGAATCCCCCTCGCCCTAGACTCTCTCTTTGCTATTTTTTCCACTTTTCTATTATTTTTCATATTATTTTTAATGATTTGAAAAATTAATAACTCCCTCAGTTTTAATTATTTTTTATTGGTTCTTTTTGCAAAAAATCACAAAAATATTGAAATATTTTATTCCACAAAAAAATAAAATTTATATTATTTATTTAATATAGTTGGTATTTTTGTGAATAAATTCATTTTTAATTGTTTTTAAACATTTAAAAGTGAATATTTATTTTGAAAATCAAAACCAAATGAGTTCTAAATCATCTTGTGATTAAAACCTCATTTTTCAAATCTTAAACAAAAATAACAAGTGGTTTATTCAAATCTATTTGGTATTTTTATCATTTTATTAATTTTCTTTAAATATTTACTTTTAAAGAAAAACAAAATTAGGGTTTCTTTGATTTTCACCCTCACAAATCTCTTTTTCTTAAAACTCTTTGGGCCTCTAATAGAGTGTAAAACCCAACCCCTTTTTGAAAACCAAAATGATTTGGGCCTCAGTGTATTGTATAAGTCCTGACACCATCAAAAAGTTCGACACGATTGTCGCCTTTTTAACAAAAACCCTTGGGTCTCTCCTTGAGCTGTAAGCCCCATATCTTGTACAAAAATAACCTCTTTGGGCCTCTAATAGAGTGTAAGACCCAACCTCTTTTTGAAACCAAAATTATTTGGGCCTCAGTCATTGTATAAGACGCGTGGTGCTTTCAAAAATCTCGGCGCAATCGCCAGTTCAAAAACAAATCATCTGGGCCTACCCTCGTGTTATAAGCCTCATTCCTTTTCTTTAAACCCCTTTGGGCCTCTAATAGAGTGTAAGACTCAATCCCTTTATACAGAAAACCTTTTGGGCCGCACATATTGTATAAGTCCCGCTGTACGAATTCAAACTACAGTACAATCACTGATAAAACCTTGGGCCTCTCCTCGAGCTGTAAGCCCCACAATATTTTCAAAGCACTTTCTCCTTTAATTTTGAATATAATATTGTTATCAAAGCTTTCTTTGTTGAACAAATAACAAAACAGCATGGAAGCTCTACAACGGGTAAGTGTTTATCCGCTTTCATTTACTGCTTTCATATGTATATAACTGTATTGTGGGACTGTTTCACTGTAAGTCTTCTTTCACAAACTTTTATATACTTGTCAAATATCCACTGTGTAATACTAGTATAGCTATTTAGAGTTTTCCCCGACAACTACGTCTAACACTAGGTAAAGCCCTGTTGGTCACTCTTAAATACAAACAAAACTAGATCCCCATAGGATTTCCAGATACAGTCTTCCCTCCTCTTGGGGTTAAACAATATGGAGATGTGAAAGGTAGCATTCTCGGTGAACCCTTTCTCAGACTGTCACCCTTAGACATTGTCAAAGAAACTCTAACTCCCCAGAGATGATCTTTTCTCCGTGAATGACATCTCTTGAGTTTCTTCCAAATTCTCAGACTTTCCCGGCTTGATCTATTCTCGGTGAATAGCATGTCTTGAACTTCTCGGGGTTTGGGGACCCACAACCTTCCTAAAAGCATCCCCGCCTCCTCTTGGGCGCTGTACAAGGACCCTTCGACTTCTTAGAAGTTCTCATGCCTTCTCTTGGGCTTCATATAAGGACCCCGACGACCTCTTAAAGGTATAAGACAGAACTTAGTCATCCTTTGCTAGAGCAGTCTTTCCAGCGTCAAAAAACTCCGGCCGTTGTAGGGTTGATACTCATCCCTTAATGCTCGTGCCTCCTTTTGGGCATTGTACAAAAGATGAAACTCTAGACTTGGAGAGTCTAAGACCCTTGAGTCTCAAAGACATTCTCAAGTTCCCTTTTAAACATAGGCAGAAACCCGGTCTCTCTCATGAGAGTTCCCCATACTTAGACCCGCTTCCGGATCTCCAGAATCTACGGTGGTAAGACAACCTCCTCTTGGGCTTTGTACAAATGATTCTCCCCAGCAGAGCTAACCATTTCAGACTCTCTTGTTGAGTCACCCACTTTTAGCCTCCATCTCGGGCTTCGTACGTGATAGAAAATCACTCTCTTATTGAGTATAAAAGACTCTCTTGTTGAGTCAACCAACTTTTAGCCTCCGTCTTGGGCTTCATACAAGACACATATAAAACACTCTCTTGTTGAGTATAAAAGACTCTCTTGTTGAGTCAATCACTTTTAGCCTCCGTCTTGGGCTTCATACAAGACACATATAAAACACTCTCTTGTTGAGTATAAAAGACTCTCTTGTTGAGTCAATTTCCTTTTAGCCTCTATCTCGGGCTTCGTACGAGACAGCAAAACACTCTCTTGTTGAGTATAAAAGACTCTCTTGTTGGGTCAATAAACTCTCAGAATCTCTCGTTAAGTCAATCACCTTTTCAGACTCTCTCGTTGAGTCCATCTTCCCTTTTCGCCTCCGTCTCGGGCTTCATACGAGACACCAAATTACTCTCTTGTTGAGTATGACAAACTCTCTTGTTGAGTCAAATCCTTTTAGCCTCAATCTTGGGCTTTGTACAAGACAGAAAGAACATTTTCCCCGAAAAAGTCAACTTCTAGCCTCCTCGTAGGCTTTGTATAAAGAAAACCCCGGTTGAGTCAATCAACCTTTTAGCATCAAAGTTGTGCCTTGCTCACAGCATACAAACATCAACAACTTCTCTTTAGAGACGACAAATTCTCTCTCAACATAAACCCTTCAACTTCACATATTGGGCTTTGAACAAGATACAAATAGACCCTTTAGCTTCACATCTTGGGCTTTGAACAAGATACAAATCACCCCTTTAGCTTCAATCTTGGGCTTTGAACAAGACACCAAAACACCTTTTTCCTCCCTTAGAATAGGAGGAACTACAATCGCTCTGATTTCCCTGTTTCGGGAATACGTAGGCATAAGATTGCAAAAATCTTAGCGAGCATACTAATAAAAAAAACCCAAAATCCTGTACCTTCATACATCAATCGAAAAGCATCAGACCTAACATCTTAAAACCTCACAAATGGTCCAAACATTCTATTCTTAACAAAATAACCGAAGAGGGGCCCACATCTTAATAGCATCTGTAAACCAACAGTTTTGACTGTTTAAACTCAGTTTGCAAGCAGGGTTAATTGGAGACATCTATTTCCCTTCCTTAATCAGCTTAACAGGATAAAAAATGAATCGAACTGTAGTGCCCAAGCGATAGTGATTCAAGACCACAAAAATCGTGCTACAGAAAAATGCGCCCACTGTGGGGCCCTTTTCTCTTTCTTACAATCTTCGTAGAAACCTTAAGTTTAGAAAATGGCGACCACAGTGGGAGACATTCTTTCTAGTCTCTTTTAGGGTGAAAACCTTTAAATTCAACAAAATGTCACAGAAATGACGACTCTGTTGGGGAGTCATTGTCTGTATAGGATCATAAGACTAGAGGTCTAGGATGATTAAGACAAATATATATACTGCTTTTCCTAATTGATATCTGTGTTTATTTTTCTACTAATGGGAATGCGTGTGATGCCGCATGTGGAAAGATTGAGTATACACCTAAGATAGGTGATGGAAATGCGGGTAATCTTGTGGGGAGTGAATCCCAGTTAAGAGTCCCCGATCGACCATCAAACTCAGTGGAGACTCTCTTTGCAGATACATTGCCTATACGACTTCGGTTGTTGAAAGTAGTGTGGTCGACTGGGTTATCTGAGAAGCTGAGGTTTTTAGTAGACTTAAACCATTTTGTAGTGCGGAAGCTATCGGAAATAGTTGTCATGCGATACTACCCTCATTTGAGATCGCTCTAGGATACATCAGCTCGTTGCCGATCCGCTTGCTGTTGTTATCCCAAGGGGGTCAATGATTTTGCGGACAGGTACAAAAAATCACCAGTATAAACCTTGGGGGGGGGGGGGGGTAGAGCCTTGACTTCATGACACCGACCCTTTGACCCCATGTTTTTTCTATGTTTTTGTGTGCTGCATTCATGCATTCATCTAAAAAACATTAAAAAAAAATCTTCTCTTCTAGTCTCTCTTTTTCAAATTAAACTAAGACTATGATTACAAATGTTAGATAAAAAGATTGCGCTAATGGATTTTAGTAGAAGGAAAACTCATAAGTACACCTTCAAGGTTCCAAAACTAGAGGATTTAAGAGGTCTGGCGAGAATGATCACCAACCCGAGGATTTCAGAGCCAAGTACGGAGGGCTGCTGTCCTTGTTAAGGGTCCATGTAATTGAAGGAATCCTGTCCACATTAATCCAATTCTACGATCCGGTCTATCACTGTTTCATATTCCCGGATTATCAACTAGCACCAATGCTGGAGGAGTACTCTCACCTAACTGATTTACATATCACGGATCAGGCTCCCTTTTCTGGACTAGAAGAAATTCCAAAGGATCAGACCATTGTAAGAGCAATTTATTTGGACGAGTCAGAAGTCAGGACTCACATGACCACTAAGGGTGGCATCCAGGGTTTGCCAGCCTAGTTCGTGACAAAGAAGGCCCTATACTTTGCTAGTATAGGGAACGTGGCCGCTTTCGAGAGCATCTTTGTTTTGCTCACCTACGGGTTATTTTTGTTTCCCAACATCGATAACTTTGTAGATATCAACGCCATTAAGATTTTCCTGATTGGAAACCCTGTACCGACTTTGCTCGCAGATGCTTATCATTCAGTACACTTAAGGAATTTGTATAGCAGAGGAATGATCACCTGTTGTGTACCCTTGCTGTACACATGGTTCACTTCTCACTTGCCCAAGTCTGCTGCATTTTGGGATCAAAAGAATACTTTACGTTGGTCGCAGAGAATCATGTCTCTTACCAACTCTGACATCGATTGGTATAATTGAATCTATGACGGGATCAGAATCATTGACCGTTGTGGAAATTTCCCAAATGTACCCCTTATAGGAACTAAGGGAGGAATCAATTATTATCCAGTTTTAGTTCGTCGTCAATTTGGATACCCGATGAGGCATATTGTCGCTCCCGGGATTTTCATCCAAGTACAAACACGAAAGTGGCGCGGAAACAGAGCCGCCACCAATGTGTATTTATCCCAAGAGAGGGAAAGGAAACACTGCGTAAACCTGAGGGAAGGAAAGAACGAGGTCTCGTGACCAAGACAAATGAGTAGAGGAGCCGGTTACGCGAGAGGAAGGTATTAGCACCCCCACGCATCCATCGTACTTGATGGGATCCACACTTGTTGTCTCGATCCAAGGGTGTAAGGAACTAGAAATCAACTGCTAGCTGAAGAACTGGAAATGAAAGATAGAAAGGTGAAGGGAGGGGAGAAAGAAGTGACTCGATAGGACATTATCGTTGTCCTAGGCCTACGTATTCCCTCAGTGCAATGGGAAAGTCAGAGTCAACGTAGTTCGACGGATTACGGGGAAAGGTTGCTCGTCGAGATATCGAATCTCGTGCCTACGTATCTTCAATCAGACGAGAAAGAAGAATCAGAGAAAGCGTAGTTCGGCTCAACAAGGGTTGCTTTGTTTGTGTTTTTTAATGGAAACGTCAGAGTGTGCATTCCAGCAGTTAGGTGTTGCAGCTCGCTGTAAGGAGACTTAAGCGTTACCTGTTTGCGGTAGAACGGACATTACGAGTCCTTTACGAATGGAGTGAGGAAGGTGAGAAGAGAATTGTTTGTTTGTTTTTGTATTTTGAAAAGAAGTGTTTTGATTATTTTGTGTTTACAACGCATATTGTATTTGAGCCTTTCAAGCTGTCGCTCCCGGGATTTTCATCCAAGTACAAACGCGAAAGTTGCGTGGAAATAGAGTGCCAGCAATGTGTATTTATCCCAAGAGAGGGAAAGAAAACACTGCGTAAACTTGAGGGAAGGAAAGAATGAGGTCTCGTGACCAAGAGAAATGGGTAAGGGAGCCGATTTCGCGAGAGGAAGGTATTAACACCCCCACGCGTCCATCGTACTCGATAGGATCCACACTTATTGTCTCGATCAAAGGGTGTAAGGAACTAGAAATCAACTGCTAACTGGAGAACTGGAAATGAAAGATAGAAAGGTGAAGGGAGGGGAGAAAGAAGTGACTCGATAGGACATTATCGTTGTCCTAGGCCTACGTATTCCCTCAGTGCAATGGGAAAGTCAGAGTCAACGTAGTTCGACGGACTACGGGGAAAGGTTGCTCGTCGAGATATCGGATCTCGTGCCTACGTATCTTCAATCAGACGAGAAAGAAGAATCAGAGCAAACGTAGTTCGGCTCAACAAGGGTTGCTTTGTTTGTGTTTTTTAATGGAAACGTCAGAGTGCGCATTCCAGCAGTTAGGTGTTGCAGCTCGCTGTACGAAGACTTAGGCGTTATCTGTTTGCGGTAGAACGGACATGACGAGTCCTTTACGAATGGAGTGAGGAAGGTGAGAAGAGAATTGTTTGTTTGTTTTTGTATTTTGAAAAGAAGTGTTTTGATTATTTTGTGTTTACAACGCATATTGTATTTAAGTCTTTCACGTAGGATCGAATGCCTCGCATATCGACCCAAGATGGGACGTATGATAAACATTCTAAAAAAGTGAGATAAGACCCCTCACTATCTTATTCTCACATGAAAGGTTCAAATACAATATATGTTATGCCTTTATTAGATGTTTTGCTTTTTGTTTTGAGGTGAGGAGAAGAGAGGCTCAAAAGAAACAAAGGTAAAGACTATGGGGGACTAAGACTCACCCTAATGTTATCATGCTTGGAGATCCTAAGAGTTAAGTGTGGTATGAGAAACCTAAGCTAAAAGAAGAGACGAAGAAGAAGAGGTAACATAACTCACTTCTAAGATAGAAGATGAGTTATGAAACAAGAGGGAGAAGAAAGAAGTTGAACAAAGAAAGCATTGAAATGCCTTGCACAAACATAAAAGAGAAAGCATTAAAAAGATGAGGGAAGAAAGTATGTGTGGAAGCATATCCACACACTCTACTTACCATTAGCCCCTACAAGCAAAGGTTAGCTAAACAATTGAATATGAAAGCATAAGTAAAAGAAGGAAGACAATTAAGCATCAACCTACTTATGAAATGAACTTATGAATCAAACAAAGCCTAAACTTAAAAGGAAAGGACTCTAAGTGTTCAAGGACTTCTAAATTCAGTAGCTATGTCTAAAGGTATTCAACTAAGGCTAATGTACCTAACAATGTCAAACTATGTCAAGAAAGATGCCAAAGATTCATACAAGTTCAAGTTATGAAGCATGGATGAAATATGAATGTGTATGACATAAAAACATGAATAAATGCATGAGTGAACCTCAAGATCAGAATTGAATGACATGTTATAATGCATATGGAAGTCAATGAATGAACATACAAAGCATGAGTGAAATGATTTAAGAAGATGAAGCAAGTAGAAGCAAACAATGTTCAAGTTCAAGTAAGAAAAGAAGAAACTTGTAACACAAGTCAAAGTTGAAAAGAACATGAAAATACATGCAAATGGATGCAAGTCAGAATCATACCTCATATTTGGATGTCCTATAATGCCTATGAATGAGCATACAAGTTATGAGAATGGATGTTCAAGTAGAAGAATTTAGATGAAGAAGAAGTGAGTAGAAGAGAAAAAAGTTTCATATAGAAAAAGAAGTAACTTGGAACACAAGTCAAAGTTGCAAACCAAAGATGAATGATCATGGATTATAGGTCAGTACCAAATGACATTTAAGATGCAATTAGAACGCAAGAATTAGTCATACAACATGCATATGCAAACCACATTGATGCAAGTTAAGAAAGAGATGCAAAGCTAGGTCAAACATGTACAAGTATACAAGATGAATGATATTTGAATGTATGAGATGATTATGGGTCAGTAGCATACTCAATATGAAATGCAAATAAAATGCATGAATAGGCATTGATGATTCACAAACAAGTTATGTTAAACATTAGAAGAAAAGAGAAGCAAGTTTAGGTCAAACATTTCAAGTAAGGATGCATTTTGAGCACATACACAACCCAAATGGAATCACAATGTAAATGGCCTATAATTCTAAGCAAAAGGACCTATAATATTCTAATGAGGACCTATAATGATGCACAAACAAGTTCTAATATGATGGCACAAGTGCCTCCTAATCACACAAAGTTAGAAGTTAAGAAAGGATCATAAAACCTTACCTATTCTAACAAGCATTAAACAATTAGCAAAGGACTTGTAAAAATTATGAAAATCAAGCACAAAAAAATTAAGTCAGAAACAAATCAAGTGGCAAAGGCTCATGCAAAAATTCACAAAGAAACTAGTTCAAACAAGTTCACAAAGCCACCTTAGGTAAAATGGAATGATGCACAATGATGCATGTCAAAACCTAATATGGGATGCTTCTAAAATTTGACAAAAATATGAATTAAATACATTAAGATGTCATGAATGCACATGTCAAAGCTCATGCCAAAAATCAGATTCTAACTATGTCAATTAAAAGGAAATTGTGAAATAATATGCAAAATGTATTAAAATCAGAATTAAAAAACATGGAAAATTATTTAAATGTGTTATAATGCTAAGTGAATTTATTTGGAATTTTTATAAAGGTCTTGATATTTTTTAAAATAAAAAATGAAACATGTATAAAAAAGAAAATAAAATGTAAAAGAAATAATGCAGGGGGTGCCACGAAAGTAAGTTTTCAGTTTAAAAAAGATTGGGCTTTGAAACAGGAGGTGCAGATAACAATGATCCAATCTGAGTCCAAAGCGCGTGCGTGTATGAGAATTATGGTGAGTACTCAGTCAAACATTGACTCTATACACACCACACGATGCATCAGTCAATATATGATCAAGAAAGTAAAAAAAATGGACGATGCAGATGCAATGTAATAGCATAGCAAGCATAGAACACACAGATGCAATAGGTCAACAGTCAACATCTGAGAGAGAGAGAGAGGCACGTGAGAAGGATGATGTTCATTTATGCACTGTCACTATTATAGCCCTAGGATTACACAGATCTAACGGTTGCGTTATAATCTGAAGATTAAAACCCTAACGTAAACCTCATCGGCCGGAGAAGACTCTAGTCATCTTCTCCGGCCATCTTCGGCAACTGTAAATGATCAAACGTTCCAGAAATTCTCAAGGCACACATCAATTGAAAGCTGAAGTTAAGGAGAATGCAAATTCACACTTAAATTTCACAGATAACACACAACCAGAGAGAATCGAACGATCAAAGTTTGCCCAAAAAATTGATCTAAGCTTCTAACAAGCCCTATCAACTAGCCAGAGTCACCAAAGCTTCTAACAAGCTTCAAATCAGTCAAAACAAAGCTAAATCACTGAGATACGATGCAATAAAGTTTGAAGAAATTTGAACCTGAAATTACATAATCTTGAGCTTGTAAGAAGACCAGATAATTCCTTGAGATATGGAGTTTGTGCTTAAGCAAAATAAATGCGTATGTAGGCTTCACTTCTTGCAAAATCAGTGGAATAAACTTGAGGAAGATGAAGATCCACCTATGCTTCAGTGCACCATTGCTTTGAGATTGATGAATGATGAAGATTGAAGCAGGGATGTGAAGAACTCGTGGCAATGAGGAAGAGGATTCAGAGAGAAATTTTCATAGTGATTTGTGTGAATTGATGCAAATGATGAAGCTTCTTCCAAAGTTAGTTAGAAACTATTTTTATATGCATGGTTAAGGTGTTAACTAAAAGAGTTAACAGTTAGATGTTGGGTTAAATGAGTTGAGGGTGAGTCAAGTTAGTTAGAGCCCGAGTTGAGTTTTTGTTCATGTGTGGAGGAGTTTATGTTACTTATGGTGAGGAGGTGATGCAATGATGCTGAGGTATGATGATGGTATGCGGCTGTAAAAGGTTTAATGACATAAGCTCCTTATTGTGAACTTTGAACTTTTTCCATCTTCATGCATAGTCATGCATAGGCTCATGCACATGTAAGTGTTTGGCGTGTTCAAAAGAGGCAAAGAATGAAGGGTGAGATAAATCATGCGTATGAAACAAGGGAACAAATGCAAAAGATCACATAAAATATCTTTACTTAGCAGCCAATACATCAATGCAAGTGATGATGTTTATGACCAATTTTCTCTCATTGTAATGCATGAAAATGGATGATCTTGGTGCCTTTGGAAAGAAGAAACATGGTAGAATAAGATTGATGTTTGGTTTGGATCCAATGGAGGCTTGTAACACACTTGAAAATGGCTTGAAAGTCAAGGAATCACAACTGGTATATGGGCGTGTGACTTGGCCTGCAGGCAAGGCCTTAGTGCCTATGGAGTTTCAGTGTGAGACCACCATGTTTGGACCATCATAACTCTTTATTGATTGATCATCTCAAAAAATGTCCAACATCAAAGTTGAAGAGGAGATGGAGATGAACAACTTTGGTGTTCAACATTTTTCCATTTGGAACCCCCATCATTGAGAAAATTAGCTTGACATTTGGCACACCACATGCTTGATGAAATTATGGTCGAGTGCCTTGAGATTACCTTGTCATGACCTGGTTTTTGCCTTGGTTTTGTCAAACTTTGATTGATCATAACTCCCTCAATTTTGATCCAATGGAAGAGTTCTTTATATGGATTTGAAGCTTAAGATGTGATCTTTGATTGGATCAACTTAGGCCTGAAGTTTGAAGCTTTTATCTTAAAGAAAGAATGCCTTGAAGTGTAGTGCAAAATGATCCAAACTTGCCATTTTTGGCAGCCCTAAATTTCTAAAAATGGAAACTTGGTACAATTCTTGATTTTTGATGAACCTCTTGACATTTCTTGATCAAATCTTGTCCAATGAACATATGTAACTTGAATTTCATGAATTTGACCCAAAAAGGTCAGGAGTTGACTTTTCCTTCTGCACAATTGACTTTTTCATCAATTTCTTGATTCTCAAGCAACTGACCAATTGAACCTCTTCTGAAATGAACCAATGGGCAATCTTCTATCCTTAGACACTTGACATCATGTAGAAAATATTGAAATCAAGTTTGAACCGAAATTTCATCAGGAGGCTGCTTGAATCACAAACCCTAATTTTGACTGCTTTTGGTTAGGAGATGATGAACTGTCTATCTTCTTGATAAATTTCCTTCCTCCAATGACTTGTGGGATCAAATGAGATGACATAAGATGTAAGGGACCTTTGAGGCTTATTTGAAGACCCTTGGCTCTTGTTCTATTGCTTTGAATAATCAATGCTCTGAAAACCACTGATCACATGCCCTTTGCAACATGTATGAGATATATGTGATGAGATGAGATGTAAATGCAATGAAATGAAACATAAGCTAGGTAACAAGAGGGCAAATTTTGGGGTATTACACATATCCCGCGTAATGCTCATCTGGAAGGTCTTTTCTTCAAGGAAGGAGAAAATGACAGGGCACTAAAGACGGAAATAGTGCATGCCTGGAAACACGTTCATAGAAAAGGACGAGAGTCTCTAGGAAAACCGGACTGTGTCTCGGTGGAGCCTTATCTCCACTGGGCACACACTAGAGCTCTCAAGCTGAGGATGCCTTACCCTCGCCAGGAAGTTCTTCCATTAAGGGACTCTGCCCTTTATTTTATGTCTGAGACGGAAAAACTTCAGGTTACTCTCAGGAAAGTTCCGCAGGAGAAGAGGTCTTGGAGGAACAAGTACCGTATTCTCAATGTGGAGTGCAAGAAAATTTAAAAACTATTAAAAGAAAAGGATGCTCTGATTGAGATTTTAGAGCAACATGTTGTAGAGAATCAAGAAGACCAAAGGAATTTGCTCGCTCCTTTCACTTGGCAAAGGAATGACAACCCGACAATGGCTCAAGAGCCCCGGTCAAAGAAAAGGAAAGTACCAGAACCAACACTTAAGCTCTCCTCAGAGAGGACTCAGGACCCATTAGCTTAGTTTTCCTTTCGCAACACTATGTAAATTACTGTATTTCCATTTCTGCAATCCTTTGAATTCAATAAAATGGGGTTTCCCCACTGTTTGATATTTGCAATCCAAGTGTCGAAGTTTAATTTGAACAAAAAAAATATACAATTAATATAATCATTGCATATCATTCATCATTCTCACTCAACGCATTCTTCTTACCTACTAATCTCACGTTTGCGTCTCGATTCTAGAGTCAAACTGTCTCATTCGTACAATACTCGGGCCAATCGTCAGAAAAAGATGGATGATCTCGAGGAAGAGAATAGAGAGTTGAGGGAAGAGATCGACACTCTGAAAGAGGATATGAGAAAGCTTCATAACGATATGCAAGCTCTAGCAGAAGCTCAGACGCAACAAACAAAGGATTGTGATCTCAGAGATCGCATCAACGCCCATAGTGGAGAAGTATGATCCTAGGTACAAAATGCCGAAAGATCGTCCCTGGGGCATGCCTACCAACTATATCCCGGAAGGATATATTCCGCCGATCAATGAGGATCAAGGAAATGCAGCAGGAGCCGCTGGGCCTGAAGGTTACAAACTTCGGGAAAGCGAAGATGCCAGGGGCATGACAGCAACTCCTGAAGGTTACAAACTTTGGGAGGAACCGAGAGTCTCGGCCATAATGACTATACCACCACCCGTGGTACACACTGTCCCAGAAGGACAGATTCCACAAATACCCGCTGGTGGAAATGAAAGTATGTTCGACAGAATGAATGAGTTCCAGGAACAATTCCTGGAGATGCAGAAAGAACTACAAACCCTTTGCGGTCAGGATTTATTTGGAAATGACGCTGCAGATCTTTGTTTGGTCCCCAATGTGAAAGTCCCGCACAAGTTCCAGGTACCCGATTTTGAAAAGTACAAGGGTAACTCTTGCCCTCAAAGCCACTTGGTGATGTATGCTCGACGAATGTCAGCTCAGACAAAGAACCAGGAGCTACTGATCCACTATTTCCAGGATAGTTTAATCGGTGCCGCATTAAAATGGTACATGGGTTTAAACCGCACTAAGATCGCCACTTTTAGAGATCTTGGCGCCACTTTCGTTCAACAATATAAATACAATTTGGACATGGCACCGGACAGAGATCAACTCAGATTGATGTCACAAAAGGACAAGGAAACCTTTAAGGAGTACGCTCAGAGATGGTGTGAAATTGCCGCCCAGATTTGTCCACCTCTTGAGGAAAAAGAGATGACAAAGATCTTCTTAAAGACCTTAAGCTCATTTTACTACGACAGAATGGTCGCCAGTGCGCCCAGTGACTTCACTGAGATGGTGGGCATGGGAGTTCGTCTTGAGGAAGCAGTCCCGGAAGGACGTTTAGTTAAAGACGCTGGATCATCAAGCAGTACAAAACGATACGGTAGTGCTATCCCTAAGAAAAAAGAGCAGGATATTGGGAATATCTCTCTCGGAAAGCAAAGGCGACGATATCAACCAGTAGCAGCTGTAAGTCCTGCTATCAATCCCGCGCCTGTTCCTACGTATCAACCTCAGGTTGCGCAGAGCCAACCTAATCAACAGCAATTTCAACAAAGGACACAACAGTCTCTTCAGCAAACTCGTCCTCCGTACAACAACAACCGTGCAACGTGACCTCCAGGGTTTGATCCTATACCTGTGTTGTACGCGGAACTGTTTCCATTACTACTGGTCAAGGGGCATGTCCAAACCAGGTCTCCTCTTACAGTACCGGATAATCTGCCTTTTTGGTTCAAGACGGATCAGACGTGCCCTTACCATCAAGGAGGACCAGGGCACAACATAGAAAACTGTCTCAGTTTCAAATCCGATGTGCAAAAGCTTGTTAGGAGCGAGGTCTTATCTTTCAAAGATACGAATCCTAATGTTCTCACGAACCCGCTGCCTCAACATGAGAAGGCTGCAGTTAATTTGATAGAGGAAGAGTCTAACAACAGCTATCAAATTCATAATGTACTCTTATTGAGGGCCAATTTGGTCAAGATGCATTATAGACAGAGCGGATACGGCCATGTGCCACCTCATAATTATCACCAGTGTGATATCTGCTCTAAGAACAATCAGGGATGTTCTGTGGTGCAAGCAGCTCTACAGGAACAATTGGATCTGGGATGGATCCAGGAACACCGAATTCGTGGTGTCAACGTGACTTATACGAATTCCAATATCATTCAGAACCACGACATCCGTGCAATGAATGTCAACTTAGTGGCAATGCATTCAAGGCAAATCCAATATCATAATCTGCCGCGGCACGATTACAATTCCTGTCTGACTTGCTCGCTAAACAAACAGGGATGCTCTTTTGTACAAGAGGCCCTCCAGCGTCAGATAGATCTTGGATGGATCTAGGACTACCATGATAGAAATCTCTATCAGATCAACATGATTCAAATCTTTGATATTCGCTTGATGAATACCAGCTTGGTGGAGTTACACGCCAAGCAAGTCCAACTCGATTTTCTCACTTCACATGATTATCTGAGCTGTAAAGTATGTTGTGAGAGTAACCAAGGGTGCACTCTCGTTCAAAGAACTTTGCAACACTTATTAAACTACTAGTGGCTTCCAATCTATAAGGATAAAGACACGCAACAAATCAGTGTGATTGACGGGAACCCTACTCGACATCAAAGTCAGGATGTCCGATCTATGAAAACAGATCTAGTGAGGTTACACTGCATTCAAAGCGGATGTGACCAGGTGCCACCACACAATTACGAGCGCTGTAGAGTCTGCTCGGAAAATAATCAAGGATGCTACCTCGTGCGAGCAGCCCTTCAGAGTCAGTTGGACCGCAAAGAGATTCAACAATATTCAGTTTCGGGGTCTATCAACTGGACGCCAGACTACTTTACTGATCAAATCAAAGATGTTGTCGTAATATCTGACCCTGAGAGGACCAAGGATGTTTGCTCCATCATCCCACTACTTGACGAATCGAAGGTTCTTAGCCAGAAACTGATTGAAGTTACTTACGACAGTCAGAGAAGTCAGAAGGCTCCTGTAGTTATCTATATACCAGGACCGTTACCGTATGAATCAGCTAAGGCTATCCCTTACAAATACGGTACAACAACAGTTAAGAATGGGAAGGAAATTCCATTACCCTCCGTTGTGAATATTGCAGACATCATTCGAGTAACACGGAGCGGTAGAATCTTCAACAGAGGAGTTGGAGAACCCAGCAGAGAAAAGGAACCTCAAACAGAAGTTCCTAATCCACCGGTCGGTCAATCCAATGATCCCGGCCTTTCAAAGAACAATGATGAGATGCTAAAGCTCATCCAAAGGAGTGAATACAACATTGTTGATCAACTGTTACAAACTCCTTCAAAGATCTCTGTGTTATCTCTATTACTCAGTTCCGAAGCCCACATAGAGGCTCTACAGAAAGTCTTAGAACAGGCCTTTGTGGAACAGGATGTATCAATACGACAGTTCGATAGTATCGTCTCTAACATCACTTCCTGTAACAACTTGGGGTTTAGTGATGAGGAATTGCAAGAAGAAGGTAAAAGCCACAACATGGCGCTCAATATCACAATTAACTGCCAGGACGATGCTTTAGCCAGCGTACTGGTAGACACCGGATCGGCTCTCAACGTCATGCCGAAGTCCACTCTGATGCGACTATCATTCAAAAGATCTCCGATGAGAGGCAGTGAGGTCATCGTCAAAGCATTTGACGGGTCTAGAAAAACAGTTATCGGTGAAGTCGACCTTCCCATAACTATCGGTCCTCACACGTTCCTAGTCACTTTTCAGGTCATGGACATCCGTGCAACATACATTTGCTTATTAGGAAGACCTTGGATACGCCAGGCTGGGGCAGTCACTTCGACACTTCACCAGAAGCTGAAGTTTGTCAAGAATGGCCAACTCGTCATGGTCTACGGAGAACAAGCCTTGATCGTGAGTAACCTTTCATTATCTACTTGTGTAGAACCTGAGGAGGTTGTTGGGACTCAGTTCCAGGCATTTTCGGTGAGCAATAAGAGTCAATCAGAAAAAGGAACATCAATTTCCTCGTACAAAGATGCTCTTGAGGTGATCAAAAGTAACAATGCAAAGGATGGGGACAGCTTATCATTCCTACTGATAATAAAACAAAGAAGGGTCTTGGTTTTTCTGCAACCTGTACCCAGACTGCCGCTAACGGTGAAAGTCTTCATCCCATTCAGAACTTCTTCCATAGTGGAGGTTTCCTTCACCTAGTGTCTCAAGAAGTACATACCATCAACGAGGGAGATTCCTCAAACACAGAGGAAGAGTGGAAGCCCTATCTTAACGAGGACGGTTATATGTCTCAGGAAGAAGTGCCTACACCATTTTGCTATCCCGCACAGAGTCCAAGATTTATACCGAGGTCAGACGTCGAAATGATATACAGAGGTTGTGATCCGGAAGGATGTCGTGCTCCTCCAAATTCATTAGAGGAAGACACTCCGATGAAATACAACTTTGACCACGACTATTATGGCCCAATGGATGGCCTGCCTATCTGGCAGCCGTACCCAGGGGACTTGGGGCAAGAAAATCAGCCCAACAATGAAAATCAGCTGAGCATCATTGAAAAGAATACCTGCATCCCCACCATGTCATGGGATCAACACTCAGGTCATTCAGAAAATATCCAACACGACGATGAATTTGCAAACTTTGCAGGATTAGAATTCATTAACTATGCTTTTCCCGAGGTCAACGTCATCGAGAGGGATGACTCCTCCAGTTCCAAAGAAGTGTGGGACACCTTGGGACAACCGAGTGGAAAATACGACTTCGAGGTCAAATACACCGCTCCTGAAAGCTCTCGCATCAGGCTCGAAGACATTCAGCCAACTGGGTGGGGAGATCCACCTGAGAGCATAAATACTCTGCAAAATACAACTGAGGAATCCTCCTACGAAAACTCTGCCCGGGAGACAGATTCCAACGATCTTGCTCCGCCAGAAATCGGCGTTATTTCTGAAAACAAATCAAGGAAGGTACCAGACTTTGTGATTCACCGAGGAGTTCACCGCCAATAGGTTGCAGTCGATGTTTCGAAGATTGTTCATAAGTCTAAGTAATTGCCGTATTTAACCTTTCACCCTGCCCAGGTGAAACAGGTGTTTTGATAGGGCTCACTTTCTGTAAATGTCCCTCTTCGCTTCGCCCAAAGCGACAGAGTTTTGTTTTATAGGGCTGTAGTTTCAAGATCGACTTGTTCATGAATAAAATAACGTTGTTCTGTAATTTCCGCATTTATTGTCGTTTTCTCTTTTCGTTTTTTTTTCTTCAGAAAATGGTAATCCTAAAAAACAACAAATAATAAAAACTAGCAGTTTTAAAAAAAAACACTGTACACACTCTTGCATTCTCTCTATCTCTTCTAAACACAAATCATCACGTCATGCAGATTGCTTGTTTTAAACCCCGTTGAAACATACGATCCAATGCCTTCTCCCAACTTTGAATTCCCGGTATTTGAGGCTGAAGAAGAAGATGACGAAGAAATTCCAGAGGAGATCTCATGACTACTCAGGCAAGAGGAAAGGTCCATTAAACCTCACAAAGAGCCGTTGGAAACGGTCAACTTGGGCTCAGAGGAAGAGAGAAAAGAAGTCAAGATTGGGGCGCTACTCAGTCCGACTGTCAAAGAAAGTTTGACAAAGCTTCTCAAAGAGTTTCCCGATGTATTCGCTTGGTCCTATCAGGACATGCCAAGGTTGGATACCAGCATCGTGGAACATCATCTACCATTGTGATCAGAATGTCCACCAGTAAAATAGAGGTTGATACGAACTCATCCAGTGAAAGGCCTGAACCAGGTTCCCAATGGGACTAATCTTTGACGGAGCTGTCAATCATTACGGAAATGGAATTAGGGCAATTATCATAACACCTCAGGGTACCCACATTCCTTTCACCGCCCGACTGACATTCAAGTGCACAAACAACGAGGCCGAATACGAAGCTTGTATCATGGGTCTCGAGGAAGAAATCGACTTAAGGATCAAAAACTTGGATGTATATGGCGACTCAGCCCTAGTTATCAATCATATAAAAGGAGATTGGAACACATACCAATTAGGATTGATTCCTTACAAAGACTACGCAAGAAGGTTGTTACCTTTCTTCAACAGAATCGAGTTTCATCATATCCCTCGTGAAGAGAATCACATGACTGATGCATTAGCCACCCTCTCTTCCATGATTAGTGTAGGTCAATGGACCGACCTACCTAAGATTGACATAATGCGCCTTGAACGGACCACTTACATCTTCACGATTGAAGCAGTTATAGACGGCAAACCTTGGTATCACGATATCAAATGCTTCCTTCAGAAACAAGAGTAACCTCCTGGGGCACTAAGGAAAGACAGAAAAACCCTCAGAAGACTGGAAGGCAACTTCTTCCTGAGCGATGATACACTCTATAAGATAAATTTTGACATGGTCTTGCTTTGATGTGTAGACAGACCAGAAGCAAACATGCTGATAAAAGAAATTCATGAAGGATCCTTTGGCACACATGCCAACGGACACACAATGGCGAGAAAAATTCTAAGAGCAGGGTACTATTGGTTGACAATGGAATCCGATTGCTACAAGTACATGAGGAAGTGTCACAAGTGTCAGATATATTCAGACAATATCCATGTATCGCCAACGCATCTCAAAGTTCTCTCTTCCCCGTGGCCTTTTTCCATATGGGGAATCGACATGATTGGCATGACTGAGCCCAAGGCTTCAAACGGACATCGGTTCGTCCTGGTAGCCATTGACTACTTCACCAAATGGGTCGAAGCAGCGTCATACGCCAATGTGACCAGACAAGTGGTGGTCCGCTTTATCAAAAATAATCTCATCTGCCGTTATGGTGTTCCGAGCCAAATCATTACAGATAATGGATCTAACTTGAACAACAAGATGATGAAAGAGTTGTGCGCTGAGTTCAAGATCGAACACCATAACTTATCTCCCTATCGACCCAAGATGAACGGAGCGGTAGAAGCGGCTAACAAGAACATCAAGAAGATCGTTCAAAAGATGGTTGTAACCTATAAAGATTGGCACGAGATGCTATCCTTTTCTCTTCACGGTTATCGAACATTTATCCGCACTTCAACAGGGGTAACCCCTTTCTCTCTAGTATATGGCAGGGAGGCAGTGCTCCCCATAGAAGTAGAGATCTCATCCATCCGGGTATTAATGGAATCTAAGCTTACAGAAACTGAATGGTGTCAAAGTCGACACAACGAACTAAACCTGATCGAAGAGAAACGAATAACGGCACTATGCCATGGTCAGTTGTATCAACAAAGAATGAATAAGGCGTTTGACAAAAAGGTCCGACCTCGCGTCTTCAGAAAATGAGATCTTGTGCTAAAAAAGATACAATCATTCCTCACTGATTCTCGGGGCAAGTGGACCCCGAACTATGACGGCCCCTATATGGTCAAGAAAGCTTTCTCAGGCGGCGCCTTGAGACTTGCAACCATGGATGGAAAAGAATTTGCCTACCCCGCGAATGTTGACGTAGTCAAGAAATACTTCGCCTAACTAAAAAAAACATCTCGGTGGATTGAAAACTCGAAAGGGCGGTCCAGGCAAAAATTAGAGACATAATCAAAAATCATCCCGGTGGATTGGAAATCTTAAAGTACAATCCAGACAAAAGTTAGGGATAATGGCAAGTAACTATGTCCAACAAAGAGGCAAGTCCCTCAGCAACAGTCATGCCATCCATCAGGAAATCTCAATCAAGGTCATCTTCGACAGAAGCTCAGGATGTCCAGAATTCAAAGTTGGTAGAAGGATAGTGGTCGCCATGTTTCAATGTAGCCATTTTTCCCTTAAATTACCATTTTCTAAATTTTGTAAATACTCTATGGAATCACGCATTTGGCTGATTTCCATCCTATCAATAAAATTTGAGCCCTTGTGCTTTTGCTTATAATTCTCATTTATTTTAGCTTTATAGAACGACATTTTAACATGATCAGTGATTCTTAAAATAAAACAAAAAATGAATTTCCTTGTCAAACTTTTTCTGTTTCTAAAATAAAGATGGCAATTTCTTTTGACTGTTGAACATCAAAAGAACATCGATCGCTTCGCCAGAAGTAATCGAGCTTCAAAGTGCAGAATCAAAGTGCTCCTTCTAAACCAGTACGTCTGAACGAAGGATCAACTGTGTCAGAGACCTTGTTTCGTCTGACATCCCCGGAAGAGTTCTTACCTCTTAAGCCCGACCAACGGTTGTTCCCCACGGGGACTATTTCTCCTAAGCAAGGCAGAATTGCTATCGTGAACCAGTGATACTTTTCATCTCCCATTGTGGCCGAGTATCCAGTCGTGTTCATCTACAAGTCTGTATGTCGTGTCAGTTTTGTCAGCATAAACATACATACATCATGCATTATTGATTTACATTCATATTCATATTGTATCACTATCACTCTAGTTGGTCTTGTTCCCTAGTGATAAAAGTCCTCTCAATCGATTTGTCAGTTCTTTCCTTGTCAAGGAACGTCGTGTCTGAACAATCTCTCCTCCAGTTTATTTCTGGATTGAAGGCGGTCCCTTGACCACTTTGATAACTTGAACCCCAGAGAAAGCCTCTTAATCAAAGATTCAGCAATGCAACCGTTTTTCTCCGAAAAATTTCGCTAACGAAAAGGTCATCAGCACCTCAAAATTGGATCACATCATATGGCATTTCTCCAAGAAGATCCTGAGAAAAGTATGATGTAATACCCCCAAGCGACAGCAGTCTCTTAAGAGACCTGCTTTCCCCAGTAGAACCGACAAATGGCGTCTCCAACAGAGAAGTTTGTGTACCTCTACAACTCAGACAGCTGGGTTCCCCAGCAACTCTGACATCAGATCATATATCCATCAAATGGCATCTCCCCAAGAAAATTCGGCGAGAAGTTTGAGGAAAACCACTACAAACAGCGTCCCTTGTCAAGAAGTTTATTGACAAAAGAAATTAAGTCCAGTTCCTTGGTAGGAAACCAGGATCGAGGGGAAGTTTGTATTAGAACTAAGACCAGTTCCTTGGTAGGAAACCAGGATCGAGGGGATGTTTGTATCAGAAACTAAGACCAGTTCCTTGGTAGGAAACCAGGATCGAGGGGAAGTTTATTTCAGAAACCTAGACCAGTTCCTTGGTATGAAACCAGGATCGAGGGGAAGTTTGTATCAGAAACTAAGACCAGTTCCTTGGTAGGAAACCAGGATCGAGGGGAAGTTTGTATTAGAAACTAAGACCAGTTCCTTGGTAGGAAACCAGGATCGAGGGGAAGTTTTACCTTTTCTAAGCATCATTTCTTAGCAAAAGAAGAAGGATGCGTGGACTGCCATTCTTAACCACCATCAAAATTTTGGGTATTCCGATATTTAATCCTCTTGCACCCCGAATGCCCGAATACCTTCGGCATTCACACCTTCGGGTCCAAGAAGATTAAATAGGGGCATCTGTCATACCCAAAATTTTGACCACTAAGATTCCCATCAATGTGCAAATCATCATCACAATAGGGATGGGCCATCATACCTCATTAGTCTCCCCCAAAGATGGGTAAGCATTCACTACAATCAAACTTAGGGTTTCAAGTCCTCTCAGAGCCTTTAGACAAAAGATCAATCAAGGAATGACATGATCTTCAATTTGTCTAAACCTCTCAAACATCCACAATGGATCAAGAGGACTCCCACATCAAGGATCAAGCACAAGGTTGCAGCATTCTAAGTGGATCAAGCCTCAAGATCGCCAGTGTCACCAAATTAGGATTTTGGTCGACCAGGGCCTCCAGATAGAATTTCTCCTCTGGGCATGAGCCAATGCTTCAAAGCACAACCTAAGATTCTCCAAGGGACATCATGAACCCAACCATCAAGTCAATTTAGCCTCAGGGGATGCGTTCATAAAAAAAAATCATGAATTAGGGTTTCTTGACCTAATTCACCCCTAAGTTGACTTTTGGGACAAAACATGAGCCAAGACCTCAAGACATGATTTGAGGGTCTCTAATATGCTACATTGATCCATTTGCAACAATGGATTGATCCAAGAAGCTTGATTCACAAGTTTCAAGTTCATCAGAACCACAGTTAGGGTTTTGCGAAAAAAGTCAAATGTGCCTTTGACTTTTGACCCAGGCATGCTCCCAAACCTTGGGACAAATCAAGGAAGGTACCAGACTTTGTGATTCATTGAGGAGTTCGCCGCCAATAGGTTACAGTCGATGTTCTGAAGATTGTTCATAAGTCTAAGTAATTGTCGTATTTAACCTTTCACCCTGCCCAAGTGAAACAAGTGTTTTGATAGGGCTCACTTTCTGTAAATGTCCCTCTTCGCTTCGCCCAAAGCGACAGAGTTTTGTTTTATAGGGCTGTAGTTTCAAGAATCGACTTGTTCATGAATAAAATAACGTCGTTATGTAATTTCCGCATTTATTGCCGTTTTCTCTTTTCGTTTTTTTCTTCAGAAAATGGTAATCCTAAAAAACAACAAATAATAAAAACAAGCAGTTTTTCAAAAAAATACACTGTACACACTCTTGCATTCTCTCTATCTCTTCTAAACACAAATCATCACATCATGCAGATTGCTTGTTTTAAACCCCGTTGAAACATACGATCCAATGCCTTCTCCCAACTTTGAATTCCCGGTATTTGAGGCTGAAGAAGAAGATGACGAAGAAATTCCAGAGGAGATCTCACGACTACTCAGACAAGAGGAAAGGTCCATTAAACCTCACAAAGAGCCGTTGGAAACGATCAACTTGGGCTCAGAGGAAGAGAGAAAAGAAGTCAAGATTGGGGCGCTACTCAGTCCGACTGTCAAAGAAAGTTTGACAAAGCTTCTCAAAGAGTTTCCCGATGTATTCGCTTGGTCCTATCAGGACATGCCAGGGTTGGATACCAGCATCGTGGAACATCATCTACCGTTGTGATCAGAATGTCCACCAGTAAAACAGAGGTTGATATGAGCTCATCTAGACATGGCCATCAAAATCAAAGAGGAGGTACAGAAACATATTGACGCGGGTTTCCTCGCTACAACAGAATATCCTCAATGGTTAGCCAACATCGTACCCGTTCCAAAAAAGGACGGAAAAGTCAGAATGTGTGTCGATTACAGAGATCTAAACAAGGCTAGTCCGAAGGACGACTTTCCTTTACTACACATTGACATGCTGGTTGATAGTGCAGCAAAGTTCAAAGTTTTCTCCTTCATGGATGGATTCTCGGGCTATAATCAGATAAAAATGGTGCCGAAAGACATGGAGAAAACTTCATTTATCACCCCATGAGGTACCTTTTGTTACAAGGTAATGTCGTTCGGTCTGAAGAACGTCGGGGCAACCAATCAAAGGGCCATGATTACTCTGTTTCATGGCATGATACATAAAGAAATCGAGGTATATGTCGATGATATGATTGCAAAATCTAAAACAGAAGAGGAGCATGTGACCCACCTGTCAAAACTATTCGAGCGGTTGAGAAAATACAAACTCCGCTTGAATCCCAACAAGTGCACATTCGGTGTCTGTTCAGGGAAACTCTTAGGGTTCATCGTCAGCCAGAAAGGAATTGAGGTTGATCCTGACAAGGTCAAGGCCATTCAAGAAATGCCTTCTCCGAAGACTGAAAAACAAGTCAAAGGATTCCTGGGACGTTTGAACTATATTTCCAGATTCATATTCCTTATGACCGCCACATGTACGCCGATTTTCAAATTACTCAAAAAGAATCAGGACTGCGTTTGGACAGAAGACTGTCAAATCGCCTTCGACAGTATTAAGGAATATCTGTTGAATCCGCCGATTCTATCACCTCTAGTGGAAGGAAGACCACTGATCATCTACCTCACAGTCCTAGAGAACTCAATGGGTTGTGTATTTGGCCAACAAGACGAAACCAAAAGGAAAGAGTCTGCCATTAACTATCTGAGCAAGAAATTTACCAACTGCGAGACTCGGTACACTATGCTTGAGAAAACTTGCTGTGCTCTGGCTTGGGCAGCCAAACGTCTTCGCCAGTACATGATTCGTCACACTACTTGGTTAATCTCTGAAATGGATCCGATCAGGTACGTCTTTGAAAAACCTGCTCTCACGGGAAGGATTGCCCGTTGGCAGATGTTGTTATCAGAATATGACATCGAATACCACGCTCAGAAAGCCGTTAAGGGAAGTGTTTTAGCCGATCATTTAGCTCGTAAACCGATTGACGATCAAGATTCAGTCGGATTTGACTTCCCAGACGAAGATGTCATGTATCTAAAAATGAAAGACTGTGATGAACCGCTACCCAGTGAAAGGCCAGAACCAGGTTCCCAATGGGGACTAATCTTTGACGGAGCTGTCAATCATTACGGAAATGGAATTAGGGTAATTATCATAACACCTTAGGGTACCCACATTCCTTTCACCACCCGACTTACATTCAAGTGCACAAACAACGAGGCCGAATACGAAGCTTGTATCATGGGTCTCGAGGAAGCAATCAACTTAAGGATCAAAAACTTGGATGTATATGGCGACTCAGCCCTAGTTATCAATCAGATCAAAGGAGATTGGAACACATACCAATTAGGATTGATTCCTTACAAAGACTACGCAAGAAGGTTGTTACCTTTCTTCAACAGAATCGAGTTTCATCATATCCCTCGTGAAGAGAATCACATGACTGATGCATTAGCCACCCTCTCTTCCATGATTAGTGTAGGTCAATGGACCGACCTACCTAATATTGACATAATGCGCCTTGAACGACCCACTTACATCTTCACGATTGAAGCAGTCATAGACGGAAAACCATGGTATCACGATATCAAATGCTTCCTTCAGAAACAAGAGTACCCTCCTGGGGCACTAAGGAAAGACAGAAAAACCCTCAGAAGACTGGCAGGCAACTTCTTCCTGAGCGGTGATACACTCTATAAGAGAAATTTTGACATGGTCTTGCTTCGATGTATAGACAGACCAGAAGCAAACATGCTGATAAAAGAAATTCATGAAGGATCCTTTGGCACATATGCCAACAGACACACAATGGCGAGAAAAATTCTAAGAGCAGGGTACTATTGGTTGACAATGGAATCCGATTGCTACAAGTACATGAGGAAGTGTCACAAGTGTCAGATATATTCAGACAATATCCATGTACCGCCAACGCATCTCAAAGTTCTCTCTTCCCCGTGGCCTTTTTCCATATGGGGAATCGACATGATTGGCATGATTGAGCCCAAGGCTTCAAACAGACATCAGTTCGTCCTAGTATCCATTGACTACTTCACCAAATGGGTCGAAGCAGCGTCATACGCCAATGTGACCAGACAAGTGGTGGTCCGCTTTATCAAAAATAATCTCATCTGCCGTTATGGTGTTCCGAGCCAAATCATTACGGATAATGGATCTAACTTGAACAACAAGATGATGAAAGAGTTGTGCGCTGAGTTCAAGATCGAACACCATAACTTATCTCTCTACCGACCCAAGATGAACGGAGCGGTAGAAGCGGCTAACAAGAACATCAAGAAGATCATTCAAAAGATGGTTGTAACCTATAAAGATTGGCACGAGGGGACAAGATTCCAATTTTGTTTCGGAACATTCAATGGATGCACCAAGGTGGCATGGACTGAGCCATTTCCAACTGAATTCAGTCAAGACATATCCAAGACCAAGGGAACCAGCAGCCTGTGCCCTAACCTCTAGTCAATGGCTAGAGGAGACTTGGATTCCTATTGATCAACATTAGTCAAACCTCTGCAGTAGTTGCCATTCACTATTGCAGCCAAAACAAACTTGCTCTACTATAAATAGAGCTCATTTGTGCTCAGTTTGAGTACACCAAAGCACTACAACACTTGCATTCCTCAAAATCTCTTTCTCTTGGCAAAAATGCCTTCTTTAGCAAGGTAATTCTGAGTTTTTGAGTTAGAGAGCAATTTCATCACAGCTCATGATCCAAACACATCCAATATGTCATATCTAAGTTGTCCAAACCTTCACAAGTGACCTATAACACCAAAATCACAAAGTCACATCTCAAAACCTCAAAATAGGACTTTTGTGCATTTTTCAAGCCATGTCTTGATTCAGTCACTTTCCAAACCAGATAAAACCTCAAACACACTCCAAATATCATCCTTGAACTGTCCCAAATGGTTCCCCACATCTGGAACACCATTTGAGAGAGTTGCTATTTTGGCCACTTTTGCCCCTTTTGCAAGAAAGAGCTCAAACTTGTTCCTGAGGTTTCCAGCTGATTCCAACCATCCTAAAAGCTTCTAAGAGATCATTTGAGGGTGCCCAAAGCATCAAATTATTTCTGGAACAAAGCACTTGGCAGATTGCACAAAAGCTCCAAAAAGAGGTAAGCATCCAAACTTGAACTCTCTGAAATATGCCTTGCTTTGAGGTTCACTGATCATGCATCTCTTATACATGTTATATGTGTTGTGTTTGCACCAATTTATCATGTAATTCATGCCTGTAACAAGAGATAGCACAGAAAATGCAAATCATGGCCTATTTCAAAACCTCTATCGGGTTTTTCAATAGGAGCATGATCTGGAAAAAACACCACCACCATTGGATTCCTTGTGAAATTCTAGGCAGGATAGACCTAAATTTTGTCCTAATCCATGAGAAAGTTATGGCCTTCACGTTTCTAACCAAAATCTTGCCTTGCCTTGCCTTGGGCCAGGCCAAAAACAAGGCAAGCCTTGTATGTTTGTGGTTGTGTTTCAATCAACGGATTTATCACCACCCAAGCGGTAAGGCGCGCGCCCTGTACACAAGAGGTCTGGGGTTCGAATCCCCCTCGCCCCAGACTCTCTTTTTGCTATTTTTTCCACTTTTCTATTATTTTTCATATTATTTTTAATGATTTGAAAAATTAATAACTCCCTCAATTTTAATTATTTTTTTATTGGTTCTTTTTGCAAAAAATACAAAAATATTGAAATATTTTATTCCACAAAAAAATCAAATTTATATTATTTATTTAATATAGTTGGTATTTTTGTGAATAAATTCATTTTTAATTGTTTTTAAACATTTAAAAGTGAATATTTGTTTTGAAAATCAAAACCAAATGAGTTCTAAATCATCTTGCGATTAAAACCTCAATTTTCAAACCTTAAACAAAAATCACAAGTGTTTTATTCAAATTTATTTGGTATTTTTATCATTTTATTGATTTTCTTTAAATATTTACTTTTAAAGAAAAACAAAATTAGGGTTTCTTTGATTTTCACCCTCACAAATCTCTTTTTCTTAAAACTCTTTGGTCCTCTAATAGAGTGTAAGACCCAACCCCTTTTTGAAAACCCAAATGATTTGGGCCTCAGTGTATTGCATAAGTTCCGACACCATCAAAAAGTTTGGCGCGATTGTCGCCTTTTTAACAAAAACCCTTCGGCCTCTCCTTGAGTTGTAAGCCCCATCTCTTGTACAAAAATAACGTCTTTGGGCCTCTAATAGAGTGTAAGACCCAACCTCTTTTTGAAACCAAAATTATTTGGACCTCAGTCATTGAATAAGACCCACGGTACTTTCAAAAATCTCGGCGCAATCGCCAGTTCAAAAACAAATATCCACTGTGTAATACTAGTATAGCTATTTAGAGTTTTCCCCGGCAACTACGTCTAGCACTAGGTAAAGCCCTGTTGGTCACTCTTAAATACAAACAAAACTAGATCCCCATAGGATTTCCAGATACAGTCTTCCCTCCTCTTGGGGTTAAACAATATGGAGACGTAAAAGGCAGCATTCTCGGTGAACCCATTCTCAGACTGTCACCCTTAGACATTGTCAAAGATACTCTAACTCCTCAGAGATGATCTTTTCTCCGTGAATGGCATCTCTTGAGTTTCTTCCAAATTCTCGGACTTTCCTGGCTTGATCTATTCTCGGTGAATAGCATGTCTTGAACTTCTCGAGGTTTGGGGACCCACAGGCTTCCTAAAAGCACCCCCGCCTCCTCTTGGGCATTGTACAAGGACCCTTCGGCTTCTTAGAAGTTCTCATGCCTTCTCTTGGGCTTCATACAAGGACCCTGACGACCTCTTAAAGGTATAAGACAAAACTTAGTCATCCTTTGCTAGAGCAGTCTTTCCAGCGTCAAAAAACTCTGGCCGTTGTAGGGTTGATACTCATCCCTTAATGCCTGTGCCTCCTCTTGGGCATTGTACAAAAGATGAAACTCTAGACTTGGACAGTCTAAGACCCTTGAGTCTCAAAGACATTCACAAGTTCCCTTTCAAACATAGGCAGAAACTCGGTCTCTCTCATGAGAGTTCCCCATACTTGGACCCACCTCCGGATCTCCAGAATCCACGGTGGTAAGACAGCCTCCCCTTGGGCTTTGTACAAATGATTCTCCCCAGCGGAGCTAACCTTTTCAGACTCTCTTGTTGAGTCACCCACTTTTAGCCTCAATCTCGGGCTTCGTACGAGATAGAAAATACTCTCTTGTTGAGTATAAAAGACTCTCTTATTGAGTCAACCAACTTTTAACCTCCGTCTGGGCTTTATACAAGACACATATAAAACACTCTCTTGTTGAGTCAATCACTTTTAGCCTCCATCTTGGGCTTCATATAAGACACATATAAAACACTCTCTTGTTGAGTATAAAAGACTCTCTTGTTGAGTCAATTTCCTTTTAGCCTCTATCTCGGGCTTCGTACGAGACAGCAAAACACTCTCTTGTTGAGTATAAAAGACTCTCTTGTTGGGTCAATAAACTCTCAGACTCTCTCGTTGAGTCAATCACCTTTTCAGACTTTCTCGTTGATTCCATCTTCCTTTTTTGCCTCCGTCTCAGGCTTCATACGAGACACCAAATTACTCTCTTGTTGAGTATGACAGACTCTCTTGTTGAGTCAAACCCTTTTAGCCTCAATCTTGGGCTTTGTACAAGACAAAAAGAACTTTTTCCCCGGAAAAGTCAACTTCTAGCCTCCTCTTAGGCTTTGTATAAAGAAAACCCCGGTTTAGTCAATCAACCTTTTAGCATCAAAGTTGTGCCTTGCTCACAGCATACAAACATCAACAACTCCTCTTTAGAGACGACAAATTCTCTCTCAACATAAACCCTTCAGCTTCACATCTTGGGCTTTGAACAAGATACAAATAGACCCTTTAGCTTCACATCTTGGGCTTTGAACAAGATACGAATCACCCCTTTAGCTTCAATCTTGGGCTTTGAACAAGACACCAAAACACCTTTTTCCTCCCTTAGAATAGGAGGAACTACGATCGCTCTTATTTCCCTGTTTCGGGAATACGTAGGCATAAGATTGCAAAAATCTTAGCGAGCATACTAATAAAAAAAACCCAAAATCCCGTACCTTCATACATCAATCGAAAAGCATCAGACCTAACATCTTAAAACCTCACAAATGGTCCAAACATTCTATTCTTAACAAAATAACTGAAGAGGGGCCCACATCTTAATAGTATTTGTAAACCAACAGTTTTGACTGTTTAAACTCAGTTTGCAAGCAGGGTTAATTGGAGACATCTATTTCCATTCCTTAATCAGCTTAACAGGATAAAAAATGAATCGAATTGTAGTGCCCAAGCGATAGTGATTCAAGACCACAAAAATCGCGCTACAAGAATGTCTTATGAAGATATACATATATTATGAAAAGAAATACAGATCCCAAAATTTCTCAGATAAAAACATTAATAGCAATCAACACGTTTTTACCAATTAAAGAAACACTAAACGTTAACCTTCTTGGTAACACAATCTGCCTTGCTTGTCACATATTCAACACAATAAGAACATGTCATAATGTTGTGCCTTGATCTTCCATAAACAAGATCCCATACTCTCTTCATAGAGCCAAGACATTTTTCCTGCATGATCAACAAATAATGCTAGGTACCCAAGCTTCATTGGGTCCTTGGGGGTGAGTGAAAACAAGGTTGCGTTTGGGCAACCATTGAGTTGCTCCTTTAGGAACCAAATGTTTCCTAAATTTGCACCTTTCAATAGTATGACCTTTCTTGCAAAAATAATGACAAGATAGATTTTTATGAGATATGCTCTTGCAATTTGAGTCCTTATGAAAATATCTATGCTTTTTATTCACATGATTCAAGAATTTTCCAAACTTTGAAGGATAAATATCAAATGCAACCTTAGGTTGTAAGGCATCATCCAATTTGACTTGAAGATATTTTGCCTTCTCTTGTCTATTATGACAATGTTCACAACCAAATCTAGGAGGTTTTATATCCTCATTCTTGTCACTTTGAAAATCTATCATAGATCTCTTAATAGCTTCAAACTTCCTTTCAGATTCTAACACTTTAGCGTCTAAATTTAAAATGACTTTTTCATGTGAAGCTAACTTATTAAAAGCTCTTAAGGCCTCTCTATGAAGATCTACACATGATTTTTGTAATTGAAGATAAGATAAGTCATTAATAGTTTTAAGCTTAGAAAGACTTAGATTTATCTTCCTCTTTCTATTGGCCATGAGGTAAATTCGGGCCGATTGTACACTTGAAATAGAACTTTCATCACTTGAGAAATAACTTGCGCTCTCCCAAGCACCATATGTTCATCTAGACTTCTTGTGATGCCCTTGCTCTTTATCTTTCTTAAACTTAGGACATTTTGGTTTATAGTGACCAAATTCTCCATAATTATAGCAAGACTTTCAATGTTTATCTTTCTTGTTCTCATCTTCTCTTGTGGCTTTTGCTACCCTTCCAAACTTGTTTAAGTTCTTGTCAGAGAGCTTGACTTCATTCTTCCTTATATACCTTTGGTATCTTTTGACAAACAACCCAATCTCTTCATCATCGGGGTCGGAGTGCCTAACTCCATTTTTCCATATGTATCTATTAAATCTTTTGATGAATAGCACCATATTTTTTTTATCATAATCTTTGTCATATTCACTTTCACTATCACTTAGCTCATAATGTGAGGACTTTAAGTTATAAGTATTTAGAGCTATCGACTTCTTTCCTTCTTCCTTTTCTTTGCCTTTCTCCTTCTTCACTTTCTTTTCTTGCTCTTTTTTCATATTTTGCTAAGCAAGTGAGTTCTTGCTCATGCTCTTCTAATTTGTCGAACAAAGATGTGAGATCAAGCACTTTAAGATCATTTGTCTCCTTGATGGCGGTGACCTTATGCTGCAATTCCCTACTTAAACATCTCAAAACTTTGTTAGTAGCAATCTCATTGGAAATAGGGTAACCTAGCGCATTTAATCGATTTATAAGATGCGTGAATCATTTTCGCATGTCCGCAAGGGTTTCACCATGCTGAATACGAAAATTTTTTAACTCTTTATTTAATATGTTGATCCTAACTTGTTTGACATCATTAGTACCCTTATGAGCAACCTCTAATGCGCCCCACATAGCCTTGGCGGTGTCACAATGAGAAACGCGATAATACTCATAAACACCTAAAGCGGATGTGAGAATATTTTTCGCTTCCCAATCATATGACCACAATTTCCAATCATTAGCATCTCATTGTGCTTCCGGTTTGGGTAATGTAACACCTTCAGCGTTGGTCATGGTTATTTCATTCGGACCATTTTCGATGGCATCCCATATACCCTTGTCAATAGAGTTGACATAAATACACATACAAGCTTTCCAATAGCCATAAGTTTCGCCGGTGAAAATTGGTGTTCTACTGTACGCTACCTTAGGTTCAGTAACCATACTTCTAAAAAGTAAATATTAAGCACGGAATTAACCGGAGCTCATGATACCACTTGTTAGACGATAGACTCCGATCTAGAGGGGGTAAATAGATCACAAATTGAAAATTTTAACTTTTGGCAAAAATGGTTTTGAAACGTTTTATGGCACAATAGAAACAACTCGAATCGAATCATCTAACTGAATCTACTATTGAAAAGCTCAGACATGCGTAATGTAAACCAATTGGATGATAATAAACACAAATTGTTCAATAACGATTAATTCACAAATTAATTAAATGCTAAGCTACACGTAGAGATTATTTCCAATGATAAAAAATTCAATTAAAACCAATTGACACAAATTATCGAACACCTTGAGTGCAATTGATAACGCTTGAAATTTAATTTGATTTGTTGATGGTAAAACCAATCAATATCAAAGTGATTATGATTATATCAACAAATCATAATTCAAAACGTAATAAAAAATTTGATTTTCAAACGAATTGATCCAAGCTACAAAGATTTTATAATTTGTAAGTACAATAATTACACACACACACACACGCACACACACACACACACATATATATATATATATATATATATATATAGAGAGAGAGAGAGAGAGAAGTATTTGTTTAGACAGTTTCCCAATCGACCTCACTATCGGTACGTCTGCTCTCAATTCGAATTTCAATTGAGATAGTTGCAATTTAACCTTACTTTGCATACAATGTATATAAGAGAGATGAAGAACTCTAACGCCAGAAACCCTATGGTTTGTTGTTGATTCTACCACCTCCAAAACCCTTGATCAAAGATTGATTAAGTAATCAACAATGCTGCTAGAATCCATCGGTTCTTGTTACTTGCTTGCAAGACCTCCTCGTCTTCAAGGTTTTTGCTCGGTCATATTAATATCTAGCACGCACTTGTTGAACCCAAGATTCACGAACACGATCCACCATTTCACGCTACTCCCTTGCAAGGTTATCCCTACTAAGTACTAAGGCCTCTTCACTCGACCGAATCCGTGTTTGCGTGATCTTGTCAAAAACCTTCAAATCTGAATGATCTTGAAGGAAAACCCCAGCTTGGTTTTCTTATTTGAAGCACACAAAGAACCCAATCCAATATTCTCATTTACACCAACTTAATTGGATGTTATCAACCCTAAAATAGATGGTCACCTAATAAAAAAATGATTATGTGTAGTTTGATTATGTGTATGCATAGAAGAGCGGTTAAAGATGATGGGTTAACTTTGTAATTCTAGTTTCATTTAGGTATTACACTAGTACCTTGCTAGACTATGATGCATACATGAGTATATATATGTATAAGATAAAATAGTCAAAAGGAATGCAAATGGATGGAGCAAAAATGAAAATTTTTAAGATGGTGCATCGTATGTGTCGGCCTTTTAAAGAAATAGGTCGGCCTATGAAGGTCTTGTGTCGACCTTGTGTCGACCTAAGTGAGGGACTTGAAGGCAGTGACTACAGGCTTTAATAATGATGCGTGGGGGCCAACCTAAGACAACTATGTGTCGACCTATACTGAAGTTCAAACTTCTATGGGTCGACCTGTCCACGTATGTGTCGACCTAAGATGTGTTGATCATCCAAAATCTTGTTTTTTAATGCATGTATGATGTAAACTTCTTTTACAAACCATTTTAATGCTTCCTAATACTAAGATGCTCATCTAGAATGGGAGGATATCGTCCAATACAAATTAACGTTATACTATCCTAGTTTTGCATCATTCAAACTCCAAAAGTACACTCACAAGAATAATTTTAATTGCACACACTATATAAAGTCAAACACGTGTCATTTCAAACATTTTCTATTCACACACTCAAATTATTCTTCCCATTAATTGACTTGGACATTGAAGTTTTACCCTTGCAGGTCCATCACTTTTCTACGGTATCAGAAGTTCATTACACCGCATTAAAATTCAAATCCTTTGTATCTCCACATATTTCTTATTCTAGTAAGGAAAAATAAAAATTATTTTTATAAAAAAAATGCTAAAAATAAATACAATAGCTCAATTTATAGATCATATTTTAAACTTAACCATGGTAACTACTCTCCCAAACTTCTTACATAATTTATTCTTAGCACTAAATGTGTAGGTACGAGGATTTAACCAACTAAATTCAGTTTTATTACTATATTATATTATATTATATAATTCTATAAATTTTGCTTTGGCTCGGTAGTTTTCCTTTTCATTTTCCATTAGAAATAATTACAATTTCAATATGGGGGGAAATGAAATAGATATAGGTAATTGGATTTTCTTACATGGTGGAGCAAAAGAGATAGAAAAAAATGTATGAGACATGGGCAAAGAATTTGGCATTGTACATGAGGTAGAGGAAGGAGAAATAATACAAGAGTTAATCAGAATTGAAAAATCAGAAAAAAAAAATGGGGAGAAAGGGGAGGAGAGAGGAGGAGGAGGAAACTTGTAGAGGATAGGAAGTTAGATGGTCATATACAATCAAGTTTTTCCATGAATTTAATTAGCTACGATATTAGAGGTTTCGGGGGATTACCAAAGAAAAAGGAAGTTCAAAAGTTAGTGAGAAATCAGAAGTCAAACTTGATTAGCATCCAAGAGACAAAATTGGAAGTTATAGAAAGGAGGCTCTGCAACTTTTTGTGGAGGGAAAAGATTATGGGTTCGAGTTCAAAGCATCGAAAGGAAGATCTGGCGGTCTGTTAACGATTTGGGACAATAAGGTTTTTGTAGTTCAAAAGGAAGTAATCATGGAGAATGGAATTTGGCTTGAAGGTGTCTGGGGCAAAGATCAGAAACCAGTGTGCATAGTAAATATTTACGCTTTGTACGACGTTAGAAAAAAACAATCTTTATGGATGAATTTACTGCAGGAGATATTGAGAAAAAGGGTGATAGGATGTGTATTATGGGAAACTTCAATGAAACTAGGGATGAATCCGAAAGAAAATGGGCTAACGAAAGAAATAGAACAGGGGAAATTCAAGTGTTTGACGAGTTCATAAACAACGCAGAATTGATCAATTTACCGTTACATGGAAGAAAATTCACTTGGTCCAGGTCGGGGAGCTCGATGATGAGTCGTTTAGACAAATTCCTCATTACAGATTTGATGAGTCCAAGCCTTTGAGGTTGGCATCAATTTTGGTAAAACTAACTTAGCAGAAAGAAGTTGGACAAGATGTCTTGACATGATGAACTAACTGCAGGTTAATGTGTTAGACAAGATGTCCTATCAGGTGGATTCGACATCTTTGTCTGTTACAGTTTTGAACAAACTGTATTTGTTTTCCAGGTGTGATTGGAATATGATTTGATCATAGGTGGCATCTGAGATTGAGGAATCAGAGATTCTGATTCTAAAAGGAATATGCGGTTTCCTTGTAAGGAGAAATTTTTGGAAACTTAGGATTGAAGAAAAGAATAGGTCACAGATTCTGTGGAGCAGAATTGCTGCGTTTTTGAAGCCCAAATCCAGTTCTGTTTTGCTATATAAATAGGATGGATTTGACCTAGAAAGGTGTGGAAGTTTTACAGCTGTTATAGAGTACTAGGGTTTGTACTTTTGTGAGCCTCTCTTGTATTGTGTGAATACCTGAGTAGAACAGTTAATTGAGTTGTAATTTTCAGTCACTATTGTGGTTGAAAGGGAATTCAGAAGGGTCTCATACCTAGGAGTGTATTAGGTAGAAATCTAGGAAGGGTAGTTTCTAGGTGCTAAGTTGTAAACGCTGGAGTTTAACTTAGAACTAATTCTACTTAGTTGATTTTATTCCTGGCTTGGTAGCCCTCAAACGTATGTGTTGTTGATCAACAAACTGAGTTAACAATTTCTGTGTGTTGTTTTCTTTCTGCTGTTTGTTTTTGCTCTTCCTTAATCCTTGTGAGAAGCAGAGATCAAGTGTCACGACATTTTATCCGACATCTTAGTGATCTGCTAAACCATAATTTCAATTAGTATCAGAGCAGGCATTCTACTCTGTATCTGGGTGAGATTCAGGGACGATAATTTCTGGTTCGATGGATAAAGAAGGAGGAATTATAAATAGACCACCCATACTTGATGGTTCCAATTATGAATATTGGAAAGTGCGCATGGTGGCGTTTATCAAGTCCATGGATAGTAAAGCTTGGAAGACTGTGTTTAAAGGGTGGGATCCACCAAAGATCAAAGACAATGATGGGAAGCTCACTGATGAGCTGAAATCGGAGGAAAACTGGGATGATGAAGATGATAAGCTTGCTCAAGGAAATTCCAAAGCCTTGAATGCCTTGTTTAATGGGGTGGACAAGAACATCTTCAGACTCATCAAGAATTGCACTGTTGTAAAGGATGCCTGGGAAATCCTGAAGGCTGCTCATGAAGGTACCTCTCAAGTTAAATCTTCAAGACTTCATGAGTTCAAAGGGTTATGTCAGAAACTTCAAAGAGAAAAGGATTGTGGGATTGTTAGAATTAGAAGCGATCATGGGAATGAGATTGTAAGTTTAATGAGTTCTGATCCTCAGAAGCAATCAACCATGAGTTATCTTCACCCATCACTCCTCAACATAATGGAGTGGTTGAGAGAAAGAATAGAACGATTCAAGAATGTGCAAGGGTTATGCTTCATGCAAAAAAACTTCCTTATCACTTCTGGGCCGAGGCAATGAACACAGCTTGTTACATCTTAAATAGGGTAACTATCAGGTCTGGAACATCTGCCACATTGTATGAATTATGGAAAGGTGGAAAACCAACTATGAAATACTTCCATGTCTTCGGAAGCAAATGCTACATCCTTGCAGACCGTGAGCAGAGAAGAAATATGGATCCCAAGAGTGAATAAGAAATCTTTTTAAGATACTCTACGAATAGCAAAGCATACTGTGTCTATAATTTAAGAACTCAAATGGTACTGGAGTCCATAAATGTAGTAGTTAATGACTCTCCTATGGAAGTCGAAGCTACAAATGATGTTGGAGCATTCTTTCCCATGGAGGAGGAAGATGTCACAGAGGATGTTGAGACACCCCAAGATAACTTTGAAGGTGCTGAAGTATCCAACGATGACAATCATGAACCTAAGGTGACTGAGCGGGTTGACAAGGGACCCTCCATCAGAATTTAGAAAGATCACCCCAAAGAACTCATAATATGGGATCCAAATGGAGGAAGGATGACCAGATCTCGAGATGTTGTTGCAAGTGCCTGTTTTGTGTCAAAGATGGAACCCAAGAATGCCAAGGAGGCCTCGACAGATGAATTATGGATCAATTCGATGCAAGAAGAGCTATGGCAGTTCAAGAGACATGATGTATGGGATCTTGTACCCAGATCAGAAGGATCAAATGTGATTGGAACAAAATGGGTGTTTAAGAACAAGTCTGATGAACACGGAGTAGTCACAAGGAACAAGGCCAGACTTGTTGCGCAAGGGTACACTCAGATAGAGGGAGTGGACTTTGATGAAACTTTTGCTCCTGTAGCTAGACTGGAGTCTGTAAGACTGCTACTAGGGATAGCTTGTCTGCTGAAATTCAAGATTTTTCAAATGGATGTCAAAAGTGCATTTCTGAACGGATATCTAAATGAAGAAGTTTATGTGGACCAACCCAAAGGCTTTGTTGATCCGACATTTCCAGATCATGTATACAAGCTGAAGAAAGCCTTATATGGATTGAAACAAGATCCAAGGGCCTGGTATGAAAGACTAACTGACTTTCTTGTTACAAATGGCTACAGAAAAGGAGGAATTGATAAAACCCTCTTTTTCAGAGAAAGAGAAGGCAATCTCATGATATCACAAATTTATGTTGATGATATCGTTTTTGGTGGAATGTCAGAAGAGATGGTTCAACAGTTTGTTAAGCAAATGTAATCTGAGTTTGAAATGAGCCTAGTTGGAGAATTAACTTACTTTCTTGGTCTTCAAGTCAAACAATTGGATGATTATATATTTCTCTGTCAAGGGAAATATGCCAAGAATATTGTTAAGAAGTTTGGCTTGGAAAATGAAAAACACAAGAGGATTCCGGCTCCTACTCATCTTAAATTATCTAGAGACGGGAAAGGAGTGAGTGTTGATCAGAGTCTTTATAGAAGCATGATTGGAAGCCTTTTACACCTGACAACTAGCAGACCTGATATCACATTTGCAGTAGGAGTCTATGCTAGGTATCAGGCTAAACCCAAAGTTATCCATATTAATCAGGTCAAGAGAATTTTGAAGTATTTAAATGGCACATATGACTATGGACTATTCTATACACACAGCTCTGACTCTGTACTAATAGGATATTGTGATGCTGACTGGGCTGGAAATGCAAACGATAGAAAAATCACTTCTGGAGGATGTTTTTTTCTAGGGAATAATTTAATCTCCTGGTTCAGTAAAAAGAAAAACTGTGTCTCTTTGTCAACTGCTGAAGCTGAATATATTGCAGCAGGGAGCAGCTGTTCTCAAATGATGTGGATGAAACAAATGTTGACTGAATATAATGTCACGCAAGATGTTATGACACTTTTCTGTGACAACTTGAGTGCAATAAATATTTCAAAGAATCCAATTCAGCACAGCCGAACCAAACACATTTACATCAGACATCATTTCATTCGAGACCTTGTGGAGGACAAAATCATAACTCTGGAGCATGTTGCCACAGGAAATCAACTAGCTGAAATTTTTACTAAAGCTTTGGATGCAAGTCAATTTGAAGTTTTAAGAGGCAAGCTTGGTGTTTGCCTATCTGAAGAAGCATAACATTTCACTGGTTATGGTAATGCTACTCAATTTTCCTAATATGTATTCCCATATGAGTTGAGAGGATTATCTTAAATTCTCTCAAGTTCTCGTTCATCTTACTTTATGTCTTTGGTTGTGTAAGGGCTGAATGCCCAGAATAATTTTTACTTTTGTTGGGTGTGTATTTTAATTACTATGAACTGATTTATTGGTTTTAGAGTTAGTCTTTCTGCCTTTGTCATATTGTGGCTAAAAAAAGGGAGAAATACTAACATCACTAACCACTGCTGATATGCTACTAACCACTGAGGGGGAGTAGTTTTGTACTGCTTGCAGAAGGTATTGATTGAGGGGGAGACAAAGGTTGTTTCCGCTGCTGGTCTGATAATGGTCTCTCTAATATGTTTCTGCAGGTCAATTACAGTTAGTTTTAGCCAAAATCTGTCAAAGGGGGAAATTGATGAGTCCAAGCTTTTGAGGTTGGCATCAATTTTGGTAAAACTAACTTAGCAGAAAGATGTTGGACAATATGTCCTGACATAATGAACTAATTGCAGGTTAAGGTGTTAGACAAGATGTCCTATTAGGTGGATTCGACATCTTTGTCTGTTACAGTTTTGAACTAACTGTATTTATTTTCCAGGTGTGATTGGAATATGATTTGATCCTAGGTGGCATCTGAGATTGAGGAATCAGAGATTCTGATTCTAAAAGGAATATGCGGTTTCCTTGTAAGGAGACATTTTTGGAAACTTAGGATTGAAGAAAAGAATAGGTCGCAGATTCTGTGGGGCAGAATTGCTGCGCTTTTGAAGCCCGAATCCAGTTCTGTTTTGCTATATAAATAGGATGGATTTGACCTAGAAAAGGGTGGAAGTTTTACAGCTGTTATAGAGTACTAGGGTTTGTACTTTTATGAGCATCTCTTGTATTGTGTGAATACCTGAGTAGGACAGTTAATTGAGTTATAAGTTTCAGTCACTGCTATGATTGAAAGGGAATTGAGAAGAGTCTCATACCGAGGAGTGTCTTAGGTAGAAATCTAGGAAGGGTAGTTTCTAGGTGTTAAGTTGTAAACGTTGGAGTTTAACTTAGAACCAATTCTACTTAGTTGATTTCATTCCTGGCTTGGTAGCCCCCATACGTAGGTGTTGTTGATTACCGAATTGGGTTAATAATTTCTGTGTGTTGTTTTCTTTCTGCTGTTTGTTTCTGCTCTTCCTTAATCCTTGTGAGATGCAGAGATCAAGTGTCATGACATTCTGTCCGACATCTTAGTGATTTTCTTAACCAGAATTTCAAGATTCATGAGGTTCATCATGGCCTAATTGCTGTCAGTGGTGCTTAGATAAAGAGTTATCAAATCATTGCCCGATTCGGTTGAGCGACTCAAATCCAAATTGGGGACTGAAGCCATTTTGAATTCTAAATTACTGGAAGGAATTAGATGGGTATGATAAATTTGTCAGAGATCAATGGAGAGAAATAAATGTGGAGGGATGGGGAATGTATGTATTAAAAGAAAAATTTAAAAGATTAAAATTAAGTTTCAGGGAGTGGCACAAAAATCATGCGCAGAACTTGGAAGGAAGAATAAAGAAGGAAAAAGAAGATCTCAATAAGTTGGAAATCAAAGGAGAAATAGAGGACCTCTCAGAAGAAGAAATTCATGTAAAGAGGGAGAAAGTGGAACAAATGTTTAAACTATCTAATATTAATAGTAGCATTTAGTGGCAAAGATCCAAAGTTAATTGGTTGAAAGACGGAGACGCAAACACAAAGTATTTCCATAATTGGATCAACAAGAGAAGAAGAACGAATGAAATTCTTAGCCTGGAAGTAGGTGAAAGGAGGGTCACATGGGTGGAAGATATAAAGAAATTTATTTATGATTACTTTAAGAGCCATTTTTCTACAAAGGGTTGCAGACCGAGACCGTCAAGCATGAATTTCAAAAGATTAGAGGACACAGATAGAGAAGAAATGATTCGAGAATTTTCAGAAGAAGAAGAAGTAAGGACAGCGGTTTAGGATTGTGAAGGCAATAAAAGTCCGGGACCAGACGGAATGAATTTTGAATTTATCAAAGATTTTTGGGATATCTTGAAGCCTGATTTTATGCGTGTATTGTCTGAATTCCATGCCAATGGAAAGGTGGTAAAAGGAGGGAATTCATCTTTCATAATGCTAATTCTAAAGAATAAGAATCCAGTGAAGATATCAGAATTCAGGCCTATTTCGCTGATTGGATTCATTTACAAGGTGTTGGCCAAAATCTTGGCAAATCGATTGAAAAGAATAATTGGAAAAGTAATCGGTGAAAAACAATCAGCGTTTATTTTGGGCAGACAGATATTGGACGAAATATTGATTCTGAACGAAATAGTTGAGGAGGCCAAAAGTAAGAAAAAAGAAGCAATGTCATTCAAGGTGGATTTCGAAAAAGCGTATGATTCAGTCGATTGGAACTACTTGGACAACATAATGCAGAACATGAGCTTTCATGAGAAATGGAGAGAATGGATAAAAGTTTGTTTAAAATCTACATCGGTCTTGGTGTTAGTAAATGGGAGTCCAACAAAAGAATGTAGCATGGGGCGCGAGCTGAGGCAGGGTGATCCATTATCACCTTTCTTATTTGTCATTGCAGCTGAAGGTTTCAATGTTCTAATGAAAAAATTGATGGAGGAGAAGAAATTTGAAAGGTACAGTTTTAACAAAGATAGAGAACAAGTGACGCATCTTCAATACGTGGACAAGACACTAATCATCGGAACAAAGAGTTGGGAAAATATTCAAAATATCAAGGCAATCCTTTTGTTGTTTGAAATTATGTCAGGATTAAAAGTGAATTATCATAAGAGTATGTTGATTGGAAGAAACACATCACAAGGGTGGATTGAAGAGGCTGCCAGGATTCTGCACTGTAAAGTCGGTGATGTCCCGTTTAAATATCTCAGTCTTCCTATTAAAGCAAACCCGAGAAGAAGAGAGACTTGGAAACCGATATTAGAAGCAGTAAAGTCTAGATTAAAGGGCTGGAAAAATATTCAGTTATCAATTGGAGGTCGGATAGTGTTAATCAAATCGGTCATGTACTCTTTACCAGTCTACTTCCTGTCATTTTTCAAGGCCCCTATCGGTATAATAGCTAACTTAGAGTCTTTGTTTAAACAATTTTTGTGGGGCGGAAGTGGTGAGGAGAGGAAAATTAATTGGGTTAAGTGGGATATAGTGTGTAGACCAATAGAGGAAGGCGGATTAGGAACTAAAAATTTAAAGGCTTTTAACTTAGCACTCTTAGGAAAATGGTTTTGGATATTAAAATCAGACCCGGATGGTCTATGGCAAAGAATGTTAATAAAGAGATACCGATTAGGAGAAAGAGGTTTAAGGACAAAGAATGGAATAAGATCTACTTGGTGAAAAGATTTGATTGAAATAGGGGAGAAAACTCAAATTGTTGAAGAGAGTCGGGTGAGGGAAAAAGGTATCGGGGTAGGATACACAGTAAAGGAGATATATCAGGTTTTAAGAACAAGAATTGAAGCAACAAGAAACTCCAAATCGAATCTAGCAAGGGTTTGGTTCAAAGGGATTCCAACAAAGGTGTCTATTTTGCTTTTAGAGATTATGCAGAATAAATTGGCAACTAAGGATAATCTTTGCAAAAGAAGTGTATTGGATCACAACAACGTGGATTGTGTTAATGAGTGCGGTAAATCGGAATCGGTAGATCATCTTATGTTTGAGTGCAATTGCTTTTCGGAGTTGTGGTATCAGATTTGTTGTTGGCTGGGAATCAACACGACATTACAAAAAATTGTGAAGCACGTCTAGATCATTTTGAAGGATTAAATGGATGACGTAAGTCGAATGTTTTGAAGATGAAAATTATATGGAGTACTTGTGTGTGGACAATTTGGAAAGATAGGAACGAGAAGATATTTCGTAATAAAATGTTTGTGTAGATAAAATGGTGGCACTCGAACCTGAACCCGAATCCAGCCAACTTGGGTTTTCACCCGTTGACTCGGGTTCGGGTGCGGGTGGGTCCTACGGATTTGGGTCTGCCTGTCATCCCTACTGTTAGGGAATTGTTTTTTCAAGTGTTGGAGTTTTATTCTGTTGTAACCTCTGAGTGATGTGCTGTTGTAAACTATCATATCATGTCTTAGCATTTCTTATGCTTGGTCTGGGATTTCTTAATAATACTTTTCCTTTGTCTTTGAAAAAAAATAAACAAAAAAAGAAAAACTTAATTAGGTTGAATTCTTGTTGGGAAAGCGATACATGCATTATTATAGTGTGTTTTAATTTTGAGTGCTTATGAATTGTTTTGGAAAGAGAAAGGGAAACCCAAGAGGAAAGAAAGTAGGGTCAGAGAGAGACAGTGTGACACATAAAAGTGGAACACTTGGTTCAAAACAAAACAACGTTATCAAAATATCTTCTATGTTTTTGTTGTTGACTGAATGCTATCAAAATATCTATGCTACATTACCATATAAAAGTACTATATATAAGGTTACTATAGATTCATATGCTATTTTTGGATCTTTATCACCACTTTTTCTATTTATTTATTTTTTTAGCTTTTAACCTTGTAAATAACTTGTATATATTAAGAAAAGCTAGTACGTAGAATATTCATATGTGATATTTTATTTTATATCAAATGTCTCCTTTTTTATGTTTGATATTTGTATTGATTTAGTTTTTTTATTTATATTTGTTTCAAAACAGTTCTTTAAATTATAAAATATAAGTAAAATTACATCAAAGATCTTTTAAGTTATCTTTGTGTAAGAAATTAATCATTAAATTTTTTTTTAATAACCTGATTCTTTAAGTTATCAAACGTGTTAATTGTCAGATGCAATTATTTTAAAGCGTATGAAAATTATGAAATGCAACCAAAAATTCAACAATCACAAATTTTTATCTGTTCAAAAATGAGAAAGTGATGTAGAAATTAAACTAAAAGAACAAGTTGTTAAAAAAAACTTGAAGGATCACCAAGTGACACAAAAATAATTTAAAAGGTCTCTTGAGTAATTTAACCTAAAAAATACATTAAATATAATTATTCAAATTAAATATTTAAAATAAAAATATTTTTTAAATTGTTATAAATTTAATTTGAATACACTTGACAATGTAAAGCAAGTGGTAATTGTCAGATCTCAAATTACCTTTGAGTTTTATTTTAAATATATATGAATAATTGTGATTAATTGATTAGGTAAAACTTTTTACAGTGTATAACAGTAATCTCAATTATTATTGTGTTGTAAATATTAATTATTTTTTCAATAAAATACTCATAAAGGCTTGTTTTGTAAAGAAAAAAAAAACAACGAAATTGACCAAAATGTTAAAAAAGTTAATCATAAAAGATCGCGGACATTCCTTTTATGCATATGTTTTAATTATATTATTTCTGTCTCAAGTTAGGTGTGCTATTTGTTGGAAATTCACCACAACCTATGGTAATTCCTCTTTAATCTTAATCTCAAGATTGTTCACAAACCCACAAACACGCAATGGCAATGATAAAGATAAAGAACAAACAACAAGAAAGAAACAAGAGAAGAGAAATATTTGGAGAAAAGTTACTCACGAACTGTGGGATTTCTATTATTGATCACTTGCAAATCTGCAACTGTGATTTACACAAGCACTATGATTATCTTCACTACTTGTTATGATTCTGCATATTACAAAGTACAAGGGATATTCCCTATTTATAGATTTAGGTAGCTTGCACTCCAAGCAAAAGTCCAAAACTATAAAAGCCCAAAATATCTATTTTGAACTAAATCAAATCTAATCTAAATCATATCTAAATCAAATCTAAAACAAATCTGTGTGAAATAACTGATTCGACACACACCCTTCGACACTTCGACTTAGACATTTCGACACTTCGACACTAGGAATTACAATTTAACACACCACCTAATTCATTGTGTCTAAGTTGTCTACATTCATCATGGCTCTTAGTCTTCTGAAGACTTCGACCTGCACTCCTTTCGTCATGATATCTGCAATCTGATTCTCAGTTCTGCAGTGTTCCAAGTTCATCTTCCCTTCTGCTACCTACTCTCGAAGATAATGAAACCTCATTTCGATGTGCTTGCTTCGACCGTGAGCTATTGGATTCTTCGCCAAGTTGATAGCTGGCATGTTGTCGATCTTCATGGTAATTGCTCCATGACTCTTCCCTGTAATCTCTTCGACCAAGTTCACCATCCAGGTTGCTTGACATGCACAAAGAGAAGCAGCTATATATTCTGCTTCGCATGATGACAATGCCACTACTGGCTCCTTTCACGAACTCCAAGCAACTGGTGCACCACCTAAGATAAACACATATCCAGCTGTGGATTTTCTATCGTCAACATCACTACACCAGCTAGAGTCGGTGTATCCCACTAACTTGCATTCTTTCCCTTCATCAGCTGCAGAAAAAAAATGCCGTAGTCAAGAGTCCCTTTCAGATACCTCGGTATCCTCTTCGTTGCTGTTAGGTGTGATACCTTTGGCTTCTGCATGAATCTACTTACCATACCCACATTGTATGCTAAGTCAGGCCTTGTGTGACAAAGGTATCTAAGTGACCCAATAAGTCTTCTGTATTGGGTTAGGTCGACATCATCTTCATCTGAATCCTTCGACAGTTGCAGTCTAGTCTCAGCTGGAGTCGAAGTTGGGTTGCAATCTTGCATCTCAAATCTCTTGAGTATTTCGCCTGCATATCTTCTTTGGTGCATCATCAAACCTCTACTAGTCTTGTAGAATTCGATGCCAAGTAAATATGAGAGATTTCCCAAGTCTGACATTTCAAACTCCTCACTTAGGTCATGTTTGAAATCTTCGATCTCTTTCTTGCAACTCCTGTTATCAACAAATCATCGACATAGAGGCATAGTATAAACAATTCATTATTGCTTCTCCTTACATACACTCCATGCTCAGTCGTACACTTCACAAATTCCTGCTCCCTTAAGAAGCTGTCGATTTTCTTATTCCAAGCTCTTGGAGCTTGCTTAAGTCCATACAGGGCTTTAAGCAGCCTGTACACCTTTCCTTCTTATCCTCGTTTCACTTACCTAGCTAGTTGTGCGACATAAACTTCTTCATCTAAGGGGTCATTAAGAAATGCACACTTCACGTCCATCTGACATGTGTGCCAATTGTTCATATTTGCTAGACCAACAACCAACCTGATTGTTTCGATCCTAGCAACAGGTGCGAACACTTCATCAAAGTCGATTCCTTCCTTCTGTAGAAATCCTTTCGCCACAAGGCTCGCCTTGTGTCGAGTTACTTCTCCTCTAGGATTCACCTTCACCTTGTAAACCCACTTCACGTCGATTGCCTTCTTGCCTTGAGGCAATTCAACAAGTGACCAAGTGTTGTTGACTTCGATGGACTTTAACTCTTCATTCATTGCTTTCACCCAATTCGAATCTTTCAATGCCTCAGCTACATTAACTGGTTCGACATCTGCGTAGAAAACATAATGTATCAGCTCACCCTCTTCATCGACTACATCATCTGATGTAATTACACATTCTTGCAACCTTGCAGGCATGTGTCTTGTTCATCGAGGTCTGCTTGAACCTGCTTCATCTGCGACTGGTTCTTGTCGAACTTCTCTTTCGACTTCAGTGGCTGGTTCTTCACAAGAGATTCTCACTGAATCCTTCTTGGCTTTCTCATTCCAATCCTATTCTTTAAGCTCATCTATGATCACGTCCATGCTGATCACTACCTACTTATTCACTGGGTCGAGCAACTTGTAACCTCCAGTCGAATGATATCCTATCAAGATCATCTGATTCGACTTGTCATCAAGCTTCCTTCTTAACTGATCTGGCACATCTCTATGTGCTATAGATCCAAACACCTACAGTGGCTGAGGCTAGGCTTGACACCAGACCAACATTCTTCTGGTGTGATTCCTTCAAACTTCTTCGTCGGACATCTGTTCAAAATATATGTTGCTGTCGAAACCACTTCTCCCCATAATTCTTTGGGTAGATGTTTTCCATTCAACATACTTCTCACTATATTCATGATGGTTCTCTTCTTTTGTTTTGCAACTCCATTTTGCTGTGGTGTATAGGGTGGCACCACCTCATGCACAATCCCTTATTTTTACATAATGCATCGAACTCTTTCGACACATACTCTCCACCACCATCAGTCCTCAGAATTTTCAGCTTTCGACCACTCTGTCTTTCGACCATAGATTTGAATATGGCAAATACCTCGATCACATCACTTTTCTTCTTGATGAGGTAAGTCCACAACTTTCGACTGTAATCATCTATAAACGTGACAAAATATCTGTTGCCACCAATCGAATCCACCTGGATTGGACCACATACATCAGAGTATATGATGTCTTGATGAGGTAAGTCCACAACTTTTGACTGTAATCATCTATAAACCTGACAAAATATCTATTGCCACCAATCGGATCCACCTGGATTGGACCACATACATCAGAGTATATGACTTCTAGAATTGCCTTCGACTTCCTTCCTGCATCCTTGCTGAAGCTATTCTTGTGTTGTTTCGACTGAACACACTCCTCACAGACTTCACTTGGAATGTCGATTTCTGGTATTCCTGAAACTATATTTCTTCTCTTCAGCTCTCTGATGTCATTGAAGTTGAGATGACCTAGTCGAAAATGCCATAACCATTCATTTCTGCTGGTTGCCGTTGCTAGACACTTGTGCACCATCACCTTGAGTTCAATCTTGAAGGTCCTATTCTGAGACATTGGAGCCTTCAAGATCAACCTATCACCTGCGTCGAGAACTCTCATCATCTTGTCTTCGATGACTACCTTGTAGTTCTTTTCGACAAGCTTCCCTATACTGAGCAAATTACTCTTTATGCCTGGTATGTACAACACATTGGAAATTGTTGACCTTTTGCCATCTTTCCACATAATCAGAACATCACCAACGCCTTTAGCTGCTAGAGTGTTGTCATTTGCAAACTTCACCGTGTTTTTCGACGAGGGCTTCATGTTGACAAACCAATCTTTCCTTCCAGTCATGTGTGATGAGCATCCTGAGTCCAAGTACCACTGATCTTGGAATCTTTCTTCATCTTTTGTTGTGACCATCAGCAACGTCTATTCTTCTTCATGTTTTGCCGGCTTTGCATCAGTTTCTTGATTTCTCTTCTTTTCTGGACAATCACTAATATAGTGACCATACTTCTGACAATTGAAACATTGACTTTTGTCTGGCTTTCGACCACCGCCTCTTCCTTTACCAGCAGCACCACCTCTTTGGTTGCCTTGGTTCCAGGGTTTCTTCTGAGTCGAATTATTGTAACCTCCTCTACCTTTGTTGCCATTCACGTTTCATTTTCCTTTCCTTTCCTTTTCTGACTGCGCCTGCAAAGCCATATCACTTTTCGACTTTCCTGCAGCACTTTCAGCCATCCTTTGTTCATGAGACTCAAGCGTCCCTTGAAGCTCTTCCTTCGTCAATACTGACAAGTCTTTCGACTCTTCTATGCCTACTACCACGTGGTCGAATTTTGGAGCCAATGACCTCAAGATCTTTGCAACATCTGATCTTGATGTCAACACCTCTCCACATACCATGATTTGATTCACCAACTTTGTAACTCTGGTGAAGAAATCTGTAATACTTTCGTTGTCTTCCATCTAAAGTAACTCATAGGTTCTCTTGTGAGTTTGTAACGTCACCTCTTTCACCTTTTCTGCGCCTCCAAACGACTTTTCAAGAATCTCCCATGCTTCCTTCGTTGACTCTGCATCACTAACTTTTTCAAAGTTATCTGGATCAACACACTGATGGATTATGAAGAGCGCTTTATAATCTTTCTTCTTCAATTCTTTGTGTGCAGCCTTTTCTTGATCCGCCACGTTCTCCCCAAGAGGTGTTACTCCTTCCTTCACAAGATCCCAAAGATCTTGATAACAGAAAACCACCTTGATCTGCTTGCACCAATTCTCATAATTATCTTTCTTAAGAATTGGTAGGGTCGCCGGAAAGTGCTCATTTGAATGATTCAAAGCCATCACGATTTTCTTCCTTGAATCGCAACCGGAGCTCTAGATACCAGATGTTGGAAATTCACTACAACCTATGGTAATTCCTCTTTAATCTTGATCTCAAGGTTGTTCACAAACCCACAAACACGCAATGGCAATGATAAAGATGAAGAACAAATAGTAAGAAAGAAACGAGAGAAGAGAAATATTTGGAGAAAAGTTACCCACGAACTGTGAGATTTCTATTATTGATCACTTGCAAATTTGCAACTGTGATTTACACAAGCACTGTGATTATCTTCACTACTTGTTATGATTCTGCATATTACAAAGTACAAGGGATACTCCCTATTTATAGATTTAGGTAGCTTGCACTCCAAGCAAAAGCCCAAAACTATAAAAGCCCAAAATATCTATTTTGAACTAAATCAAATCTAATCTAAATCATATCTAAATCAAATCTAAAACAAATCTGTGTGAAACAACTGTTTCGACACACACCCTTCGACACTTCAACTTAGACATTTCGACACTTCGACACTAGGAATTACAATTTAACATTATTTGAGTTCACACTTTTTTAAATAATAACTATTAATGTATTTTCAATGATAAATTGAATTTTATTTAAAAAATTAGATAAATAGTTAAATGAATTTAAATGTTGGGATTACTTGTTTTACATGGAATGAGCAATAAGAAAGAGATATCTAATTAGAGATTTCAAGTGAAATTAGAGAAGAGAGAAAGTTGTTCTCATTGATTTCACTCAACTAGTGGGAAATCGGTGTGGACCGCGGATACGTCATCAGTTACGTTATGAAATATAAAAAATATATATATAAAATTTTGTTGTAAATTAAAAAAAAATAAAATCATAACACCCAATAAAAAACAATCGTGTTCAAAATTTTGATCAGCAACTTTATGTTCATTTTTCACAACTAAAAATTTTGATCAGAAACTTTATGTTCCCGTTAATTTTCAATATTTTGATCAGTAACTTCATGTTCCCGTTAATATTCAATATTTTAATTAGTAACTTCATATTCCCGTTAATATTTAACATTTTGCTTAGTACTTTCATGCTCCCGTTAATATTCAATATTTTGATGAGTAACTTCACGTTCCCGTTAATATTCAATATTTTAATCAGTAACTTTGTGTGCTCGTTAAAATTCAAATTTTCTATCAATAACTTCAAATTCCCGTTAATATTCAATATTTTGATCAGTAACTTCGTGTTCCCGTGCCTTCGCACGGGTACCTGTCGGTGACGCACATTTGTTTTCATTTAAAATTTGAAAAACAAATAGAAATAATAAAAATCATTAAATATAAAAAACATCATCTATATTTAAAAAAAAAATAGAATCAATACCCGCGAACATCGATTGATATTTTTTATAAAAATATTTATGCATCAATTTAGTTTTATAAATAGCAAATAATATCATAGTATTTGTAAATATTATTTTAACTATATAAATAAATATTATTAACATAAATCAACATATTTTATTTAAGTATTATTACAAATATATATTTCGTGGGATACCCATATCAGTACTCGTTTTTTCGCCCGAGTACTGGTGTGTTACGTGCATTTGTTTTTTTTAAATAAGATTTATAAAAATTAGCAAACATAAAAAATATAATTTATATTAAAAAAAAAGATAGAATCAATACCTGCGGGCATCGGTTGGTATTTGTTATAAAAATATTTATGCAATGATTTAGTTTTATAAATATCAAATAATAACATGGTATTTGAAAATATTATTTTAATTATATAAATAAATATTAGTAACATAAATAAATACATTTTATATAAGTATTATTACAAATATCTATTTTATGGGATACTCATAACACGACCACTAACATTTAATATTTTATGTATGGTTAGATATAAAATCCTAAAATTTTAAATATATTTACCATTATTTACCAAAATATATTTCTTAGTAATACATTGAAGTCGTTTTTAAAATAAAAATGTCAATATTAAATGTATTTATATCATAATGATATTTTAGTACTAATGATATCATACAATCACACATATTAATTACACTATAAATATTATTTAATATAGATACCTATTTAAGATTTAACAAATATTGAATTGACAATAAAATAAAATTTTATAATTAAAATAATATAAAAATGTAATAAATAACAAATATTTATTTATACAAAATTATTTAGAAATACACAAACAATATTGATCACTACTCATGATAATCTAATAAGAAACAAAAACATAAGCACCAATATATATAAACCAAACATAATTTAATGGTATATTTTTCTCGTATATAAATACGGGTATATATTAATTTTTAAATATTAGTAACATAATAATTTTTAAAAATAATTAATTTTATTTTATTAAAAAGCTCATTACTATTTTCTTAAAAAATATTGTATCTTAAACTAAAAATAATTTCAAATTAAAAAGATTAATAACATTAAAATTAAAAAAACAACACATTTTTTTTTGTATTTGAATTCATACATTGTTTTATAAATATTTACTTTTATTGCACAATAATGTAATAATTATTGTAATAATGATACTATACTACAAACAATGCAAAATAATACTAACATTATAGTATAAGTTTAAAATTTAATATCAGTTATTATTTATCTATTTTTGTCAAGCTCATTTATTTACAAATAAGTTTAAAATGTATTGAATCTTTAATGTTTCAATAAATGAATCTTTCATTTTAATTTTATTTTACAATTAATTCAATTATAATTTATAATCAATATAATAAATTATGTCAAAAACAAAAGAATGAATATAATACAATATTAAAATATGCACTATCACTTTTGTTATAAGCACTTTTATTTTGTTTCAAGTATTTGAGAGATTGTGATAAAGTATTTAAAAGTATCTAAATTTTTATTAATGTTAATGAATAATAAAAAATTAAATGACAATTAAATTAATTGACATTAATTACCTACGATAAAATAATAGAAAGTATTCAAATTTCTATTAATGTTATAGAATCAAACTGTTTTAAGTATTAAATTAAATATTGTAGTTATTATCCTTATACTTTAATATTAAAGTCAAAAAATAATGGAAAGGTTTGAATTGAATTAATTAAAATATTTGAAATTAATAAGGATACAAGAAGAGAATCAAACCGCTAACTTTATTTTCTAAAATTATTTTAAATGTTTAACTCCCGTTAAATGAAATTCACTTGAAAGGTTTATTAGATAAAATAAATTTCAAGATAAAATAGATGCAGGAAGAGAATTTTAAAATTTAATAATTAATATACTTAAATAATTTATTATATTTCTTATTTTTTAGAAAAAAAAAATAATTTCATTCTGTTATAAATATGGTTGGGGGCAGTAAATAATATTGCTTTTGTTCCTAAATATAAGACATTATTTATTAAATTACAGGAATTAAAAAAATAATATGTATCAACATTATTAGGAATTAATAATTTTTCAAATTTAACCTTTATAATATTTATTACTTCCTGATTAGTTAAACAATCCTATATATGTTTAAAAATAGAGTAGTAATACATAGGTTCAAATTTTCCAAAAGCTAAGACGTCCTTTGGAGAACTTCAATCAATTGTAACACTGCAACCGCAATTGTAACACCGCACCCGCTTGTAACGCAACGACTACAACGACAACAATGACAATTGTAACGTCAGCAACAGAAGCAATCACAATTGTAATGTCGCAGTCGTAATGTTTGTAATGCTGCAATTGCAACGACAACAATTACATTTGTAATGTCGCTACCACAATTACTATAATATCGCAACCACACTTGTCTTCCCCACACTGCAAATCATCAAAAACACTACAATGTTAAAAAAATAAAGAATCAATAGATACAACAAATAATTCAACACATAAATCAACATGATTCTTGCAATCCAAGAGGAATGATCAAATATACTGAAATATCACAAGAGTAGACTCAATCACACGTTCAGTGATCGATGCATTTGTTGTGGCAGCAGTTGCACTGTGATAGTCCAGTAACCCATCATCCTGTATGGCACCTGATTTTCTAGAATAGTTTCCTCTGATTCATTTAAAAAAATATCAGCTTTTTAAAGTATTTTACATGCACAGTAGACTTTATAGCAAGGTCTACATATCAAAAAGAAATATATGTTTTGTATTAACTTTTGATATGAAAACTTCAATTATATTAATAAATCACAACCAATCAAGTACGTACCAGCAAATCTGAGGCATTCCTTTTTGGACTTTCCCAAAGCAATATATGTTTTGTATTCACTTTTGATATGAAAAATTCACTTATATCAGTAAATCACAACTAATGAAATACTTACTGACAAATCTGAAGCATTCCTTTTTGGAATTTCCCTCCCCCAACGCTACAACAAAAGAAGTGGTAAAAGTATCGGCAGCTCCGATTGTATCGGTGACTGTTTTAGCACAAATGGCTGGTTCTTGAATTGATTCTTCTTCTCCTATCGGCAAGGAATGAATACACATATAAAGCATTCAATATAAATCTCAAATTTAATCATAAAAGCAGAGACCACCTGACTGACTGTATCTTGATCAAGATCTGCCAACAACATTGCTTCAGCCAGTTACTGCATATTTAGACCAAGAGCTAATTAAATTCTTTCAAAATGTATGCCAAAATACAAATCAAAATAAGTAATGACTACATAGTTCTTGCCAAAATACCAGTTACTGCATACTTCTTTACACCACGAATTTTCTTGACCATGTTCTTCCTCTCCTTCATTTGCTTCCTTGACTTCTCAACCTTAGTATAATTCCCATTCTACAAAATTCAAAATGAACACAAATTTTAATTCCCAACAATATCAAAAAACTTGTTGATCTTAAGTTTACATAACATAAGAAACTCATAAATAATCATAAAATCACAAAACAAATATGCAGTTTACCAATGTAGTTGCCTTATCCCAATTTGCTCAATCTGCATCCTATTTAGTGATGCCCTAAAAAATTATATTATTCAAGTTAAATAGCATAAGCAAATATGTAAAACAAATATTTCAAGGGGAAGGTTTAATATGAAGACTACCTGTAATATTAACAAATACTTACCACAGATCCACCACCGCGAAACCGCACACCGTCGTAAAATGCTCAAGCCACCTTCCCTGTTTTAACTCAGATATCGATTGCAACAACCACAAAAATCAAATAAACTTCCAAACCAAAAACAGATGAAGTTACAAAGATAACAGGTTCTATCTTCAAGATCTAAAACCATAGCTTTTAGCAGATACGAAGCTATTTCTTTTAGAGGTTCGTTACGGATGTAGCGGTAGCTTTGTCCGCAATCGTTTGTTGCCTTAAATCTTTTACCTGTATGAAGATATTGCACATATCAGAAAATTAATTCGATAAAGCTGGTACAAAAGAAACATCAGATACATTTCCATAAATACAAATAACCATAGCAATTATTGATTAAAGCACACACAAGAAACTAATGATAATCTAAAATGAACTTATCAACACTATCGGTCCAAATACCGAATCTTAATAGTGCAGATGGATATGTTGTTTCTGTAATAGTCACAAAAAATTTACTCACCTCCAAATGAACCGCTTCAAATGTTGCGACCAATCTTAAACTTTTCGCAAAAAAATGCACTTCATGTTGAACAATCCGGTGTACCTTATCCAATGACAATAAGAAATAAGAACAAAATTTGTTATTCGCGATGAACGAAAAATGAATAAAAAAAGGATTTAGTGAAGATAAAGATAAAGATAGAAGAACGCATAAATTGAAATCGGATCCACAAACTGAATACCAGATCTTCATCTTTTTTGCTTTAAATTGAAACAACAAAATCCGTGAACAGATTTATCGCTTGACCTCAGATTTAATCAGTTGACGCTGATGTCCAAGATGAATGGAAAACGAAAAAGATACTGAAAAATAGAAAATAAAGAATAATGAAGATGAAGGAAGCATGTTTGTGTGGTGTAAGAAGAAGCCCAAAATTGAAATGAAGAGTATGTTGTAGTTGGTGAGAGAAGACAAAGAAGAAGGATCTGAAGAAAAAGAGGGAGAAAGAAGAAGAACAGGGAGAAGAAATAAGAAGTAGAGAGAGAGAGAGAGAGAGAGAGAGAGAGAGAGAGAGAGAGAGAGAAAAGATAGAGAGAAAGGATAAGAGATAGAGTGTCTGAATTTGAAAAATGAAAGTGGGATTCATAACGTGACACATGTCCCAAGGGTTAAAAGAGTCTTTTTAGTGATATTAGTTTTTCTTATATGGTAGATTACAAAGGATAACAAGTGTTTATATAAATTGAAAATCAATTAACTAATTAATTTGTAAAACTATCATTTATGACAGTTAGTTTGTGTTGCAAGTCACTCACTTACAACACAAGTAAATTGTTGTTAAAAATTAAATTACATTCTCAATATTTTTCATAATTCACATTTGCTAGCTTGCTCATGTCCGTTAACTCCTTCAAGCAACCAAATCTTGTCCTTTTCAATGGCTTTTTCAAAATATTTGCAAGTTGTAACTCTTTCTTACAATATTCAATCTCTAATTAATTCGTGCTCACATGATCTCTTAGAAAATAAAATTTTCTCTCAATATACTTGCTTTTTCCATGATTTATCAGATGATTAGCCAAATTAATAGCTAATTTGTTATCCACCAACAACTTGATCTTCACAGCCTCACCGAACTTCAATTTTTCTAACGTCATTTCCATCCACAATGCTTAGAAAATATATGAGGCTACAACATACTCTGCATCATAAGATGATAGAGTTCTTGTCCCTTGTATCTCTGGGCTCCGTGAATTTGGAGCGCTCCAATCATGAACAAGTACCATGGTGTACTTTTTTTATCATCTTGATTTCCTCCCCAATATGAATCTGAATAACTATATGCATTAGCTTCCCTTCTAATTCTCTTCTAATTTGACATGGCTTAATCAATCGAGTCTTTGTCTTTATCTATTAATTTACCAAGGAATCTCTCAAAGCCAGTTAACCTAACTGATTGAGTTCTTGCTCTAGTTGATCTCCTTACCCATTCATTTTTGCATAACTTCCTTTACTTGATCTTTCTATAATATGGTTCTAACATTGCTTGAGTGTTCAACATTGTGCATTGAATTGTTTTAAACTTTCAACCAGTTCCATTATTTGCTTTCATCAAAATGCACATCCTTGCTTATTATCACCTTATTCTCATTAGGTGAGAATAGTTTATATGCACATGTTGAGTGATAACTTATGAGGATCATTTCTAGACTTATATTATTCAACTTCCGTCTTAATTGCACAAGTACATGCCTGAAGTAAAGTGTGCCAAAAATCCAAAAGTGACAAACACTTGGCTTCAGACCTGTCCAAGCTTAATATGGCGTCTTTTTCATTATGCTGTTATTTTTTCTGTTGGTCCTTGCATCATATATATAGATGGTTCCTCACTTTTTTACATATGAACAAGAACAAGTGAAAGAAATACATTGAAACTTTTTCTCTCATCACTTTCATCTTCATCTTGCACATTTTTCAACAAATACACATAATCATTTTTGTTGATTTTCTGCATCATGAAGTGATAACGTCCAAAGCATAGAGTTGTATCTTAGTTTGGGGTGAGTGTTTCAGTGGGTTTGTTCTTGAATAAAACCTCTAGGGTTTTGTCCTCCAAGATCAATTGGATTTGGGGGGGTTTTTGGATCAGATCTTGTGTACATTGAATTCAGTCGAGCGAAGGTGATCGAAGAACGGGAGGTTTTGTCGATCTAGTAGCGTTAATCGAAGGATTGTGCAACAAGGTTTGAGGATCGAACTGTGTGTGGATCAGAATCAGCCGAGTGAAGGTGATTGAAGACCTGTGTGTTCTTGCAATCTAGTAACAGTAAACGGAGGTTCTTCCAACAAGTTCGAGGCACTTGATTTGACTCGAATCAAGGGAAGAGAAGACTAAGTATCTGCATTAACGAAGTTTCTTGAGTGTGGGATATCTAAGTTTTCTCTTGTAAAAACATTTGCAAACAAGTTATAGATATCTCAATTCTAGTTTTTATAATTGGGGGCAGACGTACCCGAAGCGAGGACGAAAGGGGAACTGCCTTAACAAACCTGGTGTCGTTTCCTTTTCCTTATCTCATTTATATTTGGAACTGTTTACGCTTGTAATCGTTCAATCGATCGACAAAAATTCTGGGACATTTTGTGCAGAAAATTATTTTGAAAACCATTGCATAATCATTTTAGATTGTGCTTAGTGAAAATTCTGCATCAACTATCATAGAAGGTTTAGCTTGGAGTTTTATGCACTCCAAGTGCTCGATACATTGAACGCATACAAGGTGTTTGATATATTGTCAACTTTGGTTTAATTTTTGACTGCTCATTGGAGATTGCACATTGTTAAGTGCTTTTGGAAAATTGATTAATTGTTAAGTTGCGATTCTAATTTTTTCTCTTCGAGCCTTTAGTTCCATTTGGCTTACGTATATCGATCCTCTCAGTAACTCGGTTCATGTAAACGAATTATCCTCGGCCGCTTCCTCAAAATATTTTTAAAAACAAATTTTAGCGCTGACTCGCATTTAAAAAGAAGTGATCTATTCAACCCCCCCCCCCCTTCTAGATCAATTGCCTTCGTCTAACAAGTGGTATTAGGAGCACTAGTTAATTCTAGTGCTTCAAGTATAACTTTTTAGAAAATGGCAAACGAACCGAAAGGGGCTTATAATTGAGCACCTGTTTTTAATGGTGAGAATTATAGTTACTGGAAGGATTGTATGCGTGTTCACATCAATTCTATTAATAGGAAGGTATGGAGCGTTATCCAAAATGGTCTAATGGAAATAACCATGACCGATGCGAGTAACGTGGTAGTACCTAAGCCTAAAGCACAATGGAATGAAGAAGACGAGAAAAAGTACAACTACGATTGGAAGACGAGAAATATTTGGATCTCCTCATTGGGAGTTTAATATTACCGAGTTTCACATTGTACAAGTGCTAAAGCTATGTGGGACGCGTTACAAGTTACCCATGAGGGTACTAACGACGTCAAGCTAGCTAGAATCAATACATTTACTCAAGAGTTCGACCTCTTTCACATGAAGCAAGGGGAAACCATTGTCGACATGTAAAAGAGGTTCACTCATTTAATCAATAGACTTCATTCACTTGGTAGGCCAATTTCCAATGAGGTTGCTACTAACAAAATCTTGAGGTGTTTAACTAGGGATTGGAAACCGAAGGTGACCGCCATCAAAGAAGCCAACGACCTAATGACGTTAGACATCACAACGTTGTTTGGGAAGCTCAAAGAACATGAGCAAATGCTCATAAGCTTAGACCAATTTGAGAAAAGAGAGAAGAAGGAAAAGAACAAGACCAAGGAAGCGGAAAAGAAGTCGATAGCTATAAAGACTTCTAGTTCAAAGTCCTCTGCATACGAGCTGAGCAAGAGTGAATCCAGTGATGACGAGGAAGAGGATTAGAATGAAGACATGGGATTATTTTTGAAGCGATATAATTGCTATATTAAGAAAAATGGAGTTCAACATTCGGAGAAAAACCTCGTCAACTTTCGTAAACAATCAAAGTCTTCCAAGAAAGAAGACAAAAAGAGTGGAAAAACTAAGGGTTCTTGCTATAACTGTGGGAAAGTCGGCCACTACAAGCCGGACTGTCCATTGTTGAAGAAGGACAAAGGTAAGGACAAAAGTTGTCACGGGAAGAAACAATCAAAACCTAGGATAACCTATATCGCTCGGGAAAGTGATAGTGAATCATCTAGTGCTGAAAGTTCTAGTGACAAAGGAGAATCCGTCAATCTTTTCCTTTCCGCTCACCAAAGGAAAAAGAACAAAAAGGTAAGACACTCTAAGTACGATAACTCTAATTCAATGTCTTATTCTAAACTACAACGTGCATTTCATAATCTACACCATGAGGCCAAGGAAGTCTTTAAACGGTTAGCTTTAAATAAAAAAATATTTTCTCATTTGGAGCAAAAGATCTCCGATTCCGAAAAGGAATTAGAGGCTCTCAAAAATTCCATGGTGGAAGTAACAAAGGTAGATGTTGTGGAAGACAAAAGTAAGTGTCGAATCACCAGTTGCATGGATTCCCTAGAAATCGGGAAACCTTTTGAGAGACGAGCGCTTGTGTCAAATTAGCTGAACATAGGACTGGAGAATATCATGAAGAGTGGGTGGGTACCAATAAACTTTGAGCCATAAATTTTTTTTCTCAAACCGCGAACCAGGCCATGCTGCAACCCTTAAAAGTCCTAATTGAAACAGGGTTTAGTCTGAAGGTGTACTTCAACGAGATAGCGTTCCTGACTCCTATGAGTTGTGCTAATAAGATTTTTGTTGGTGTTGCATGTGCGTATTGCTTTCCTTTCAAAAATAAGTGTCGTAACTCGGTTGTGTGACATATTTTCAATAAGGACTTCAAGATTAACATATGTGTTGCATTTGAATAATCATTCTCAGAATAAATATTTTCTGCTTGCATACATTTGTTTGACATTAAAGAAGCTTACACGATGAACATCAGTCGAGAAGCTTAAACTGTCCAAGTTGAGGTGCCTGAGACTCCAGAGGACATGTTGCTGAAAGATTATGTGGGAAAAAGGCGTTCCCAGCCATTTGTGTTGAGATGTAACCAAACTGGGACAATCACACCGGGAAATCTCTTCAAAATGTAGCCAAGCTGGGGCATTCAAGTTGAGAAGGTCTTTTCAGAGTACAATCAACCATGGGGCATTCATGTTGAGAAAATTTCTTCGAACTGGGGCAATTATGTCGAGATTCGATAAATCTCTCGAAGACTAGTCGGTCAGAGACAAATGTACTGCAAGGCTTATACTGGGGCAGGTCACTTCAAGGGTTTGGGAAGTTTTTCCCTTCAGAACACAGTCAATCAGTAGCACCTCTGCAAGGCTCAGAATACTGTGGAAGAACATTTCAGGTCATTACGAACCCTCTCGAGGTGGTTTACTTCATGAATCATGAAATATGGGACACTTATGTCCAGACTGGATACATCTCTAAGAGTTTGAAAACCCTGGGGTATTGTTGAACGCCAGGTTTTCTGTAAAATCCTCTTAAGATGATTGCTTCAAGTAGACCCTGTGGTCTGGGGCAAGGTGGAGAGTTAAAGGAACTGTGTTTTGCTCTTGACAATTAATATGCAGAAACTTGAAGCACTGAGTTGTTCCCAGTGTGGGACTTTTGGAGTCTTTTCCCTCCAGCAAAGAGCTAGAGGGTATCTTTTTCCAGCAAGGTGTGGGAACTGTTATTCTTCCTCAAGCAGAGAATTGTCCTATGTTCGAAAAGGGCTTTTATGAAGGCTTCTTATCTCTAGCAGTACATATGGAATCCTCACTCTCAACAAGGTAAGACGATAGAATATCGTCAAGAAGACGATGAGGAGTCAGAGTGTTCTCTTCCTCAACGGTCAGATCTAGTCATCTCAAGTAATTCAAAGTCCAATCTTCATTGGTACCTCCCCAGTAGAGTTGCTCTCTTCAACTTTGAAGTCTGATCGTCCTCAGCAGTTTATTACTCTCCCCAGTAGAGTTGCTCTCCAACTTTGAAGTCTAATCGTCATCAGCAATTTGCTACTCTCCCTAGTCAGAGTATCGAGGATCGTCTTCCTCAGTAGAGTATAAAGAAGTAATTCCCCAAGCGGAGCCGTTGAGGATCGTCCCCCTTAGCAGGATATAAGAGGATCGACCTCCTCAGCAAGAGTACAGAGGATTGTATACCCAGCCGAGGTTGTGTTTAGATTATTATTCCCCAGCAAGCATTCAAAGGTTGATTGCTCTAAGGTGGATTTTGTTGTATCTCCAGCAGGAGATTCATGGAAAAAGATGTTATTATCCCCAAAAGGTCCTGGGGTCTACTTTCCTCAGTTGGTTAGAAAGTATAGTCTTACCGACAGCGGTTTGATCTAATCCCTAGTAGGTTGAGGGTAAAGTTATTTCCCTAGCAGCAGATTAAGCTCACCGACATCCCCAAGCAGAGTCTGGTGGTGAATGGTATCCCCAGCAGGTCTTGAGTCCAATCGTTTTTGGTAGGCGTCAAATCCAAGTTCAGAAGTATTTGGTGATCCCCGGCGGAGGAGTTTCCATCTTTAGTATTCATCTCCCTCCCCAGCTGAGTGGGTATCCTATCAGAGTTTTGTCCATCTCCAGCAGAGTTGTTGATCTTTCCATCCCCAATGAAGTAGGTTTTCTCTCGGAGCTTTCATCTCCATCAGAATTTGTGATCAGTGTCTTTCTCAGCAGGGTCTCTTATTTCGGAGGACAATTTATTTTTGTCGTCCCCAGTGGAGTTTGCCTTCGCCTTCAGCATTTATTTTGCTAAGGCACCTCTTTTGCATTGCATTAGTATTCTTGCATGGCATCCTCCCAAACGCGTAGCATTTCCATTTCGTATGGAGCATTAAGGGAAAATTCAAACATATACATTCGAAGCATAAGCCAGGTTTGATTTCCTTACCAGTTCCTTTCCCTAGCAGAAAGGGACATGATTCAGGAGATGTTGTTTAACATGACACCGCAACTAGTGGATTCCTCCTTCTTGTTGGTCCTTCCTACACTCCCCCGCAGAGTTGTCCGTTTAGATTTCTCTTCCCCAGCGGATTTATCTTTGTAGATCTGATGATTCTACTTATTTCAGGTTTGAAAGTCCATCTCTTCGAGTTCGCCTTCGACCGTCTTCTTTTATCCCAACTATTGGTTGGTATCTTTTCTTGGTTATCCCAACTATTGGTTGGTACCCTTCTTTTATCCCAACTATTGGTTGATATCTTTTCTTGGTTATCCTAACTATTGGTTGGTACCCTTCTTTTATCCCAACTATTGGTTGGTATCTTTTCTTGGTTATCCCAACTATTGGTTGGTACCCTTCTTTTATCCCAACTATTGGTTGGTATCTTTTCTTGGTTATCCCAACTATTGGTTGGTATCCTTCTTTTATCCCAACTATTGGTTGGTATCTTTTCTTGGTTATCCCAACTATTGGTTGGTACCCTTCTTTTATCCCAACTATTGGTTGGTATCTTTTCTTGGTTATCCCAACTATTGGTTGGTACCCTTCTTTTATCCCAACTATTGGTTGGTATATTTTCTTGGTTATCCAAACTATTAGTTGGTACCCTTCTTTTATCCCAACTATTGGTTGGTATCTTTTCTTGGTTATCCCAACTATTGGTTGGTACCCTTCTTTTATCCCAACTATTGGTTGGTATATTTTCTTGGTTATCCAAACTATTGGTTGGTACCCTTCTTTTATCCCAACTATTGGTTGGTATCTTTTCTTGGTTATCCCAACTATTGGTTGGTACCCTTCTTTTATCCCAACTATTGGTTGGTATCTTTTCTTGGTTATCCCAACTATTGGTTGGTACCCTTCTTTTATCCCAACTATTGGTTGGTATCTTTTCTTGGATATCCCAACTATTGGTTGGTACGCTTCTTTTATCCCAACTATTGGTTGGTATCTTTTCTTGGTTATCCCTACTATTGGTTGGTACCCTTCTTTTATCCCAACTATTGGTTGGTATCTTTTCTTGGATATCCCAACTATTGGTTGGTACGCTTCTTTTATCCCAACTATTGGTTGGTATCTTTTCTTGGTTATCCCAACTATTGGTTGGTACCCTTCTTTTATCCCAACTATTGGTTGGTATCTTTTCTTGGTTATCCCAACTATTGGTTGGTACCCTTCTTTTATCCCAACTATCGGTTGGTATCTTTTCTTGGTTATCCCAACTATTGGTTGGTACCCTTCTTTTATCCCAACTATTGGTTGGTATCTTTTCTTGGTTATCCCAACTATTGGTTGGTACCCTTCTTTTATCCCAACTATTGGTTGGTATCTTTTCTTGGATATCCCAACTATTGGTTGGTACACTTCTTTTATCCCAACTATTGGTTGGTATCTTTTCTTGGTTATCCCAACTATTGGTTGGTACCCTTCTTTTATCCCAACTATTGGTTGGTATCTTTTCTTGGATATCCCAACTATTGGTTGGTACGCTTCTTTTATCCCAACTATTGGTTGGTATCTTTTCTTGGTTATCCCAACTATTGGTTGGTACCCTTCTTTTATCCCAACTATTGGTTGGTATCTTTTCTTGGTTATCCCAACTATTGGTTGGTACCCTTCTTTTATCCCAACTATTGGTTGGTATCTTTTCTTGGTTATCCCAACTATTATTTGGTACCCTTCTTTTATCCCAACTATTGGTTGGTATCTTTTCTTGGATATCCCAACTATTGGTTGGTACGCTTCTTTTATCCCAACTATTGGTTGGTATCTTTTCTTGGTTATCCCAACTATTGGTTGGTACCCTTCTTTTATCCCAACTATCGGTTGGTATCTTTTCTTGGTTATCCCAACTATTGGTTGGTACCCTTCTTTTATCCCAACTATCGGTTGGTATCTTTTCTTGGTTATCCCAACTATTGGTTGGTACCCTTCTTTTATCCCAACTATCGGTTGGTATCTTTTCTTGGTTATCCTAACTATTGGTTGGTACCCTTCTTGGGATTGGTTGGTATCTTTTCTTGGATATCCCAACTATTGGTTGGTACCCTTCTTTTATCCCAACTATTGGTTGGTATCTTTTCTTGGTTATCCCAACTATTGGTTGGTACCCTTCTTTTATCCCAACTATTGGTTGGTATCTTTTCTTGGTTATCCCAACTATTGGTTGGTACCCTTCTTTTATCCCAACTATTGGTTGGTATATTTTCTTGGTTATCCAAACTATTGGTTGGTACCCTTCTTTTATCCCAACTATTGGTTGGTATCTTTTCTTGGTTATCCCAACTATTGGTTGGTACCCTTCTTTTATCCCAACTATTGGTTGGTATCTTTTCTTGGTTATCCCAACTATTGGTTGGTACCCTTCTTTTATCCCAACTATTGGTTGGTATCTTTTCTTGGATATCCCAATTATTGGTTGGTACGCTTCTTTTATCCCAACTATTATTTGGTATCTTTTCTTGGTTATCCCAACTATTGGTTGGTACCCTTCTTTTATCCCAACTATTGGTTGGTATCTTTTCTTGGATATCCCAACTATTGGTTGGTACGCTTCTTTTATCCCAACTATTGGTTGGTATCTTTTCTTGGTTATCCCAACTATTGGTTGGTACCCTTCTTTTATCCCAACTATTGGTTGGTATCTTTTCTTGGTTATCCCAACTATTGGTTGGTACCCTTCTTTTATCCCAACTATCGGTTGGTATCTTTTCTTGGTTATCCCAACTATTGGTTGGTACGCTTCTTTTATCCCAACTATTGGTTGGTATCTTTTCTTGGTTATCCCAACTATTGGTTGGTACCCTTCTTTTATCCCAACTATTGGTTGGTATCTTTTCTTGGTTATCCCAACTATTGGTTGGTACCCTTCTTTTATCCCAACTATTGGTTGGTATCTTTTCTTGGATATCCCAACTATTGGTTGGTACGCTTCTTTTATCCCAACTATTGGTTGGTATCTTTTCTTGGTTATCCCAACTATTGGTTGGTACCCTTCTTTTATCCCAACTATTGGTTGGTATCTTTTCTTGGTTATCCCAACTATTGGTTGGTACCCTTCTTTTATCCCAACTATTGGTTGGTATCTTTTCTTGGATATCCCAACTATTGGTTGGTACGCTTCTTTTATCCCAACTATTGGTTGGTATCTTTTCTTGGTTATCCCAACTATTGGTTGGTATCCTTCTTTTATCCCAACTATCGGTTGGTATCTTTTCTTGGTTATCCCAACTATTGGTTGGTACCCTTCTTTTATCCCAACTATCGGTTGGTATCTTTTCTTGGTTATCCCAACTATTGGTTGGTACCCTTCTTTTATCCCAACTATCGGTTGGTATCTTTTCTTGGTTATCCTAACTATTGGTTGGTACCCTTCTTGGGATTGGTTGGTATCTTTTCTTGGATATCCCAACTATTGGTTGGTACCCTTCTTTTATCCCAACTATTGGTTGGTATCTTTTCTTGGTTATCCCAACTATTGGTTGGTACCCTTCTTTTATCCCAACTATTGGTTGGTATCTTTTCTTGGTTATCCCAACTATTGGTTGGTACCCTTCTTTTATCCCAACTATTGGTTGGTATATTTTCTTGGTTATCCAAACTATTGGTTGGTACCCTTCTTTTATCCCAACTATTGGTTGGTATCTTTTCTTGGTTATCCCAACTATTGGTTGGTACCCTTCTTTTATCCCAACTATTGGTTGGTATCATTTCTTGGTTATCCCAACTATTGGTTGGTACCCTTCTTTTATCCCAACTATTGGTTGGTATCTTTTCTTGGATATCCCAACTATTGGTTGGTACGCTTCTTTTATCCCAACTATTGGTTGGTATCTTTTCTTGGTTATCCCAACTATTGGTTGGTACCCTTCTTTTATCCCAACTATTGGTTGGTATCTTTTCTTGGATATCCCAACTATTGGTTGGTACGCTTCTTTTATCCCAACTATTGGTTGGTATCTTTTCTTGGTTATCCCAACTATTGGTTGGTACCCTTCTTTTATCCGAACTATTGGTTGGTATCTTTTCTTGGTTATCCCAACTATTGGTTGGTACCCTTCTTTTATCCCAACTATCGGTTGGTATCTTTTCTTGGTTATCCCAACTATTGGTTGGTACCCTTCTTTTATCCCAACTATTGGTTGGTATCTTTTCTTGGTTATCCCAACTATTGGTTGGTACCCTTCTTTTATCCCAACTATTGGTTGGTATCTTTTCTTGGATATCCCAACTATTGGTTGGTACACTTCTTTTATCCCAACTATTGGTTGGTATCTTTTCTTGGTTATCCCAACTATTGGTTGGTACCCTTCTTTTATCCCAACTATTGGTTGGTATCTTTTCTTGGATATCCCAACTATTGGTTGGTACGCTTCTTTTATCCCAACTATTGGTTGGTATCTTTTCTTGGTTATCCCAACTATTGGTTGGTACCCTTCTTTTATCCCAACTATTGGTTGGTATCTTTTCTTGGTTATCCCAACTATTGGTTGGTACCCTTCTTTTATCCCAACTATTGGTTGGTATCTTTTCTTGGTTATCCCAACTATTATTTGGTACCCTTCTTTTATCCCAACTATTGGTTGGTATCTTTTCTTGGATATCCCAACTATTGGTTGGTACGCTTCTTTTATCCCAACTATTGGTTGGTATCTTTTCTTGGTTATCCCAACTATTGGTTGGTACCCTTCTTTTATCCCAACTATCGGTTGGTATCTTTTCTTGGTTATCCCAACTATTGGTTGGTACCCTTCTTTTATCCCAACTATCGGTTGGTATCTTTTCTTGGTTATCCCAACTATTGGTTGGTACCCTTCTTTTATCCCAACTATCGGTTGGTATCTTTTCTTGGTTATCCTAACTATTGGTTGGTACCCTTCTTGGGATTGGTTGGTATCTTTTCTTGGATATCCCAACTATTGGTTGGTACCCTTCTTTTATCCCAACTATTGGTTGGTATCTTTTCTTGGTTATCCCAACTATTGGTTGGTACCCTTCTTTTATCCCAACTATTGGTTGGTATCTTTTCTTGGTTATCCCAACTATTGGTTGGTACCCTTCTTTTATCCCAACTATTGGTTGGTATATTTTCTTGGTTATCCAAACTATTGGTTGGTACCCTTCTTTTATCCCAACTATTGGTTGGTATCTTTTCTTGGTTATCCCAACTATTGGTTGGTACCCTTCTTTTATCCCAACTATTGGTTGGTATCTTTTCTTGGTTATCCCAACTATTGGTTGGTACCCTTCTTTTATCCCAACTATTGGTTGGTATCTTTTCTTGGATATCCCAACTATTGGTTGGTACGCTTCTTTTATCCCAACTATTATTTGGTATCTTTTCTTGGTTATCCCAACTATTGGTTGGTACCCTTCTTTTATCCCAACTATTGGTTGGTATCTTTTCTTGGATATCCCAACTATTGGTTGGTACGCTTCTTTTATCCCAACTATTGGTTGGTATCTTTTCTTGGTTATCCCAACTATTGGTTGGTACCCTTCTTTTATCCCAACTATTGGTTGGTATCTTTTCTTGGTTATCCCAACTATTGGTTGGTACCCTTCTTTTATCCCAACTATCGGTTGGTATCTTTTCTTGGTTATCCCAACTATTGGTTGGTACGCTTCTTTTATCCCAACTATTGGTTGGTATCTTTTCTTGGTTATCCCAACTATTGGTTGGTACCCTTCTTTTATCCCAACTATTGGTTGGTATCTTTTCTTGGATATCCCAACTATTGGTTGGTACGCTTCTTTTATCCCAACTATTGGTTGGTATCTTTTCTTGGTTATCCCAACTATTGGTTGGTACCCTTCTTTTATCCCAACTATTGGTTGGTATCTTTTCTTGGTTATCCCAACTATTGGTTGGTACCCTTCTTTTATCCCAACTATTGGTTGGTATCTTTTCTTGGTTATCCCAACTATTGGTTGGTACCCTTCTTTTATCCCAACTATTGGTTGGTATCTTTTCTTGGATATCCCAACTATTGGTTGGTACGCTTCTTTTATCCCAACTATTGGTTGGTATCTTTTCTTGGTTATCCCAACTATTGGTTGGTACCCTTCTTTTATCCCAACTATTGGTTGGTATCTTTTCTTGGTTATCCCAACTATTGGTTGGTACCCTTCTTTTATCCCAACTATTGGTTGGTATCTTTTCTTGGATATCCCAACTATTGGTTGGTACGCTTCTTTTATCCCAACTATTGGTTGGTATCTTTTCTTGGTTATCCCAACTATTGGTTGGTATCCTTCTTTTATCCCAACTATCGGTTGGTATCTTTTCTTGGTTATCCCAACTATTGGTTGGTACCCTTCTTTTATCCCAACTATCGGTTGGTATCTTTTCTTGGTTATCCCAACTATTGGTTGGTACCCTTCTTTTATCCCAACTATCGGTTGGTATCTTTTCTTGGTTATCCTAACTATTGGTTGGTACCCTTCTTGGGATTGGTTGGTATCTTTTCTTGGATATCCCAACTATTGGTTGGTACCCTTCTTTTATCCCAACTATTGGTTGGTATCTTTTCTTGGTTATCCCAACTATTGGTTGGTACCCTTCTTTTATCCCAACTATTGGTTGGTATCTTTTCTTGGTTATCCCAACTATTGGTTGGTACCCTTCTTTTATCCCAACTATTGGTTGGTATATTTTCTTGGTTATCCAAACTATTGGTTGGTACCCTTCTTTTATCCCAACTATTGGTTGGTATCTTTTCTTGGTTATCCCAACTATTGGTTGGTACCCTTCTTTTATCCCAACTATTGGTTGGTATCTTTTCTTGGTTATCTCAACTATTGGTTGGTACCCTTCTTTTATCCCAACTATTGGATGGTATCTTTTCTTGGATATCCCAACTATTGGTTGGTACGCTTCTTTTATCCCAACTATTATTTGGTATCTTTTCTTGGTTATCCCAACTATTGGTTGGTACCCTTCTTTTATCCCAACTATTGGTTGGTATCTTTTCTTGGATATCCCAACTATTGGTTGGTACGCTTCTTTTATCCCAACTATTGGTTGGTATCTTTTCTTGGTTATCCCAACTATTGGTTGGTACCCTTCTTTTATCCCAACTATTGGTTGGTATCTTTTCTTGGTTATCCCAACTATTGGTTGGTACCCTTCTTTTATCCCAACTATCGGTTGGTATCTTTTCTTGGTTATCCCAACTATTGGTTGGTACCCTTCTTTTATCCCAACTATTGGTTGGTATCTTTTCTTGGTTATCCCAACTATTGGTTGGTACCCTTCTTTTATCCCAACTATTGGTTGGTATCTTTTCTTGGATATCCCAACTATTGGTTGGTACGCTTCTTTTATCCCAACTATTGGTTGGTATCTTTTCTTGGTTATCCCAACTATTGGTTGGTACCCTTCTTTTATCCCAACTATTGGTTGGTATCTTTTCTTAGATATCCCAACTATTGGTTGGTACGCTTCTTTTATCCCAACTATTGGTTGGTATCTTTTCTTGGTTATCCCAACTATTGGTTGGTACCCTTCTTTTATCCCAACTATTGGTTGGTATCTTTTCTTGGTTATCCCAACTATTGGTTGGTACCCTTCTTTTATCCCAACTATTGGTTGGTATCTTTTCTTGGTTATCCCAACTATTGGTTGGTACCCTTCTTTTATCCCAACTATTGGTTGGTATCTTTTCTTGGTTATCCCAACTATTGGTTGGTACCCTTCTTTTATCCCAACTATTGGTTGGTATCTTTTCTTGGTTATCCCAACTATTGGTTGGTACCCTTCTTTTATCCCAACTATTGGTTGGTATCTTTTCTTGGATATCCCAACTATTGGTTGGTACCCTTCTTTTATCCCAACTATTGGTTGGTATCTTTTCTTGGTTATCCCAACTATTGGTTGGTACCCTTCTTTTATCCCAACTATTGGTTGGTATCTTTTCTTGGTTATCCCAACTATTGGTTGGTACCCTTCTTTTATCCCAACTATTGGTTGGTATCTTTTCTTGGATATCCGAACTATTGGTTGGTACCCTTCTTTTATCCCAACTATTGGTTGGTATCTTTTCTTGGTTATCCCAACTATTGGTTGGTACCCTTCTTTTATCCCAACTATTGGTTGGTATCTTTTCTTGGATATCCCAACTATTGGTTGGTACCCTTCTTTTATCCCAACTATTGGTTGGTATCTTTTCTTGGTTATCCCAACTATTGGTTGGTACCCTTCTTTTATCCCAACTATTGGTTGGTATCTTTTCTTGGTTATCCCAACTATTGGTTGGTACCCTTCTTTTATCCCAACTATTGGTTGGTATCTTTTCTTGGTTATCCCAACTATTGGTTGGTACCCTTCTTTTATCCCAACTATTGCTTGGTATCTTTTCTTGGTTATCCCAACTATTGGTTGGTACCCTTCTTTTATCCCAACTATTGGTTGGTATCTTTTCTTGGTTATCCCAACTATTGGTTGGTACCCTTCTTTTATCCCAACTATCGGTTGGTATCTTTTCTTGGTTATCCCAACTATTGGTTGGTACCCTTCTTTTATCCCAACTATCGGTTGGTATCTTTTCTTGGTTATCCCAACTATTGGTTGGTACCCTTCTTTTATCCCAACTATCGGTTGGTATCTTTTCTTGGTTATGCTAACTATTGGTTGGTACCCTTCTTGGGATTGGTTGGTATCTTTTCTTTGATATCCCAACTATTGGTTGGTACCCTTCTTTTATCCCAACTATTGGTTGGTATCTTTTCTTGGTTATCCCAACTATTGGTTGGTACCCTTCTTTTATCCCAACTATTGGTTGGTATCTTTTCTTGGTTATCCCAACTATTGGTTGGTACCCTTCTTTTATCCCAACTATTGGTTGGTATCTTTTCTTGGTTATCCCGACTATTGGTTGATACCCTTCTTTTATCCCAACTATTGGTTGGTATCTTTTCTTGGATATCCCAACTATTGGTTGGTACCCTTCTTTTATCCCAACTATTGGTTGGTATCTTTTCTTGGTTATCCCAACTATTGGTTGGTACGCTTCTTTTACCCCAACTATTGGTTGGTATCTTTTCTTGGTTATCCCAACTATTGGTTGGTACCCTTCTTTTATCCCAACTATTGGTTGGTATCTTTTCTTGGTTATCCCAACTATTGGTTGGTACCCTTCTTTTATCCCAACTATCGGTTGGTATCTTTTCTTGGTTATCCCAACTATTGGTTGGTACCCTTCTTTTATCCCAACTATTGGTTGGTATCTTTTCTTGGTTATCCCAACTATTGGTTGGTACCCTTCTTTTATCCCAACTATTGGTTGGTATCTTTTCTTGGATATCCCAACTATTGGTTGGTACGCTTCTTTTATCCCAACTATTGGTTGGTATCTTTTCTTGGTTATCCCAACTATTGGTTGGTACCCTTCTTTTATCCCAACTATTGGTTGGTATCTTTTCTTGGATATCCCAACTATTGGTTGGTACGCTTCTTTTATCCCAACTATTGGTTGGTATCTTTTCTTGGTTATCCCAACTATTGGTTGGTACCCTTCTTTTATCCCAACTATTGGTTGGTATCTTTTCTTGGATATCCCAACTATTGGTTGGTACGCTTCTTTTATCCCAACTATTGGTTGGTATCTTTTCTTGGTTATCCCAACTATTGGTTGGTACCCTTCTTTTATCCCAACTATTGGTTGGTATCTTTTCTTGGTTATCCCAACTATTGGTTGGTACCCTTCTTTTATCCCAACTATTGGTTGGTATCTTTTCTTGGTTATCCCAACTATTGGTTGGTACCCTTCTTTTATCCCAACTATTGGTTGGTATCTTTTCTTGGTTATCCCAACTATTGGTTGGTACCCTTCTTTTATCCCAACTATTGGTTGGTATCTTTTCTTGGTTATCCCAACTATTGGTTGGTACCCTTCTTTTATCCCAACTATTGGTTGGTATCTTTTCTTGGTTATCCCAACTATTGGTTGGTACCCTTCTTTTATCCCAACTATTGGTTGGTATCTTTTCTTGGTTATCCCAACTATTGGTTGGTACCCTTCTTTTATCCCAACTATTGGTTGGTATCTTTTCTTGGTTATCCCAACTATTGGTTGGTACCCTTCTTTTATCCCAACTATTGCTTGGTATCTTTTCTTGGTTATCCCAACTATTGGTTGGCACCCTTCTTTTATCCCAACTATTGGTTGGTATCTTTTCTTGGTTATCCCAACTATTGGTTGGTACCCTTCTTTTATCCCAACTATCGGTTGGTATCTTTTCTTGGTTATCCCAACTATTGGTTGGTACCCTTCTTTTATCCCAACTATCGGTTGGTATCTTTTCTTGGTTATCCCAACTATTGGTTGGTACCCTTCTTTTATCCCAACTATCGGTTGGTATCTTTTCTTGGTTATCCTAACTATTGGTTGGTACCCTTCTTGGGATTGGTTGGTATCTTTTCTTTGATATCCCAACTATTGGTTGGTACCCTTCTTTTATCCCAACTATTGGTTGGTATCTTTTCTTGGTTATCCCAACTATTAGTTGGTACCCTTCTTTTATCCCAACTATTGGTTGGTATCTTTTCTTGGTTATCCCAACTATTGGTTGGTACCCTTCTTTTATCCCAACTATTGGTTGGTATCTTTTCTTGGTTATCCCAACTATTGGTTGGTACCCTTCTTTTATCCCAACTATTGGTTGGTATCTTTTCTTGGATATCCGAACTATTGGTTGGTACCCTTCTTTTATCCCAACTATTGGTTGGTATCTTTTCTTGGTTATCCCAACTATTGGTTGGTACCCTTCTTTTATCCCAACTATTGGTTGGTATCTTTTCTTGGATATCCCAACTATTGGTTGGTACCCTTCTTTTATCCCAACTATTGGTTGGTATCTTTTCTTGGTTATCCCAACTATTGGTTGGTACCCTTCTTTTATCCCAACTATTGGTTGGTATCTTTTCTTGGTTATCCCAACTATTGGTTGGTACCCTTCTTTTATCCCAACTATTGGTTGGTATCTTTTCTTGGTTATCCCAACTATTGGTTGGTACCCTTCTTTTATCCCAACTATTGCTTGGTATCTTTTCTTGGTTATCCCAACTATTGGTTGGTACCCTTCTTTTATCCCAACTATTGGTTGGTATCTTTTCATGGTTATCCCAACTATTGGTTGGTACCCTTCTTTTATCCCAACTATCGGTTGGTATCTTTTCTTGGTTATCCCAACTATTGGTTGGTACCCTTCTTTTATCCCAACTATCGGTTGGTATCTTTTCTTGGTTATCCCAACTATTGGTTGGTACCCTTCTTTTATCCCAACTATCGGTTGGTATCTTTTCTTGGTTATCCTAACTATTGGTTGGTACCCTTCTTGGGATTGGTTGGTATCTTTTCTTTGATATCCCAACTATTGGTTGGTACCCTTCTTTTATCCCAACTATTGGTTGGTATCTTTTCTTGGTTATCCCAACTATTGGTTGGTACCCTTCTTTTATCCCAACTATTGGTTGGTATCTTTTCTTGGTTATCCCAACTATTGGTTGGTACCCTTCTTTTATCCCAACTATTGGTTGGTATCTTTTCTTGGTTATCCCGACTATTGGTTGATACCCTTCTTTTATCCCAACTATTGGTTGGTATCTTTTCTTGGATATCCCAACTATTGGTTGATACCCTTCTTTTATCCCAACTATTGGTTGGTATCTTTTCTTGGTTATCCCAACTATTGGTTGGTACGCTTCTTTTACCCCAACTATTGGTTGGTATCTTTTCTTGGTTATCCCAACTATTGGTTGGTACCCTTCTTTTATCCCAACTATTGGTTGGTATCTTTTCTTGGTTATCCCAACTATTGGTTGGTACCCTTCTTTTATCCCAACTATCGGTTGGTATCTTTTCTTGGTTATCCCAACTATTGGTTGGTACCCTTCTTTTATCCCAACTATTGGTTGGTATCTTTTCTTGGTTATCCCCACTATTGGTTGGTACCCTTCTTTTATCCCAACTATTGGTTGGTATCTTTTCTTGGATATCCCAACTATTGGTTGGTACGCTTCTTTTATCCCAACTATTGGTTGGTATCTTTTCTTGGTTATCCCAACTATTGGTTGGTACCCTTCTTTTATCCCAACTATTGGTTGGTATCTTTTCTTGGATATCCCAACTATTGGTTGGTACGCTTCTTTTATCCCAACTATTGGTTGGTATCTTTTCTTGGTTATCCCAACTATTGGTTGGTACCCTTCTTTTATCCCAACTATTGGTTGGTATCTTTTCTTGGATATCCCAACTATTGGTTGGTACGCTTCTTTTATCCCAACTATTGGTTGGTATCTTTTCTTGGTTATCCCAACTATTGGTTGGTACCCTTCTTTTATCCCAACTATTGGTTGGTATCTTTTCTTGGTTATCCCAACTATTGGTTGGTACCCTTCTTTTATCCCAACTATTGGTTGGTATCTTTTCTTGGTTATCCCAACTATTGGTTGGTACCCTTCTTTTATCCCAACTATTGGTTGGTATCTTTTCTTGGTTATCCCAACTATTGGTTGGTACCCTTCTTTTATCCCAACTATCGGTTGGTATCTTTTCTTGGTTATCCCAACTATTGGTTGGTACCCTTCTTTTATCCCAACTATTGGTTGGTATCTTTTCTTGGTTATCCCAACTATTGGTTGGTACCCTTCTTTTATCCCAACTATTGGTTGGTATCTTTTCTTGGATATCCCAACTATTGGTTGGTACGCTTCTTTTATCCCAACTATTGGTTGGTATCTTTTCTTGGTTATCCCAACTATTGGTTGGTACCCTTCTTTTATCCCAACTATTGGTTGGTATCTTTTCTTGGTTATCCCAACTATTGGTTGGTACCCTTCTTTTATCCCAACTATTGGTTGGTATCTTTTCTTGGTTATCCCAACTATTGGTTGGTACCCTTCTTTTATCCCAACTATTGGTTGGTATCTTTTCTTGGTTATCCCAACTATTGGTTGGTACCCTTCTTTTATCCCAACTATTGGTTGGTATCTTTTCTTGGATATCCGAACTATTGGTTGGTACCCTTCTTTTATCCCAACTATTGGTTGGTATCTTTTCTTGGTTATCCCAACTATTGGTTGGTACCCTTCTTTTATCCCAACTATTGGTTGGTATCTTTTCTTGGATATCCCAACTATTGGTTGGTACCCTTCTTTTATCCCAACTATTGGTTGGTATCTTTTCTTGGTTATCCCAACTATTGGTTGGTACCCTTCTTTTATCCCAACTATTGGTTGGTATCTTTTCTTGGTTATCCCAACTATTGGTTGGTACCCTTCTTTTATCCCAACTATTGGTTGGTATCTTTTCTTGGTTATCCCAACTATTGGTTGGTACCCTTCTTTTATCCCAACTATTGCTTGGTATCTTTTCTTGGTTATCCCAACTATTGGTTGGTACCCTTCTTTTATCCCAACTATTGGTTGGTATCTTTTCTTGGTTATCCCAACTATTGGTTGGTACCCTTCTTTTATCCCAACTATTGGTTGGTATCTTTTCTTGGTTATCCCAACTATTGGTTGGTACCCTTCTTTTATCCCAACTATTGGTTGGTATCTTTTCTTGGATATCCGAACTATTGGTTGGTACCCTTCTTTTATCCCAACTATTGGTTGGTATCTTTTCTTGGTTATCCCAACTATTGGTTGGTACCCTTCTTTTATCCCAACTATTGGTTGGTATCTTTTCTTGGATATCCCAACTATTGGTTGGTACCCTTCTTTTATCCCAACTATTGGTTGGTATCTTTTCTTGGTTATCCCAACTATTGGTTGGTACCCTTCTTTTATCCCAACTATTGGTTGGTATCTTTTCTTGGTTATCCCAACTATTGGTTGGTACCCTTCTTTTATCCCAACTATTGGTTGGTATCTTTTCTTGGTTATCCCAACTATTGGTTGGTACCCTTCTTTTATCCCAACTATTGCTTGGTATCTTTTCTTGGTTATCCCAACTATTGGTTGGTACCCTTCTTTTATCCCAACTATTGGTTGGTATCTTTTCTTGGTTATCCCAACTATTGGTTGGTACCCTTCTTTTATCCCAACTATCGGTTGGTATCTTTTCTTGGTTATCCCAACTATTGGTTGGTACCCTTCTTTTATCCCAACTATCGGTTGGTATCTTTTCTTGGTTATCCCAACTATTGGTTGGTACCCTTCTTTTATCCCAACTATCGGTTGGTATCTTTTCTTGGTTATCCTAACTATTGGTTGGTACCCTTCTTGGGATTGGTTGGTATCTTTTCTTTGATATCCCAACTATTGGTTGGTACCCTTCTTTTATCCCAACTATTGGTTGGTATCTTTTCTTGGTTATCCCAACTATTGGTTGGTACCCTTCTTTTATCCCAACTATTGGTTGGTATCTTTTCTTGGTTATCCCAACTATTGGTTGGTACCCTTCTTTTATCCCAACTATTGGTTGGTATCTTTTCTTGGTTATCCCAACTATTGGTTGGTACCCTTCTTTTATCCCAACTATTGGTTGGTATCTTTTCTTGGTTATCCCAACTATTGGTTGGTACCCTTCTTTTATCCCAACTATTGGTTGGTATCTTTTCTTGGTTATCCCAACTATTGGTTGGTACCCTTCTTTTATCCCAACTATCGGTTGGTATCTTTTCTTGGTTATCCCAACTATTGGTTGGTACCCTTCTTTTATCCCAACTATTGGTTGGTATCTTTTCTTGGTTATCCCAACTATTGGTTGGTACCCTTCTTTTATCCCAACTATTGGTTGGTATCTTTTCTTGGATATCCCAACTATTGGTTGGTACGCTTCTTTTATCCCAACTATTGGTTGGTATCTTTTCTTGGTTATCCCAACTATTGGTTGGTACCCTTCTTTTATCCCAACTATTGGTTGGTATCTTTTCTTGGATATCCCAACTATTGGTTGGTACGCTTCTTTTATCCCAACTATTGGTTGGTATCTTTTCTTGGTTATCCCAACTATTGGTTGGTACCCTTCTTTTATCCCAACTATTGGTTGGTATCTTTTCTTGGATATCCCAACTATTGGTTGGTACGCTTCTTTTATCCCAACTATTGGTTGGTATCTTTTCTTGGTTATCCCAACTATTGGTTGGTACCCTTCTTTTATCCCAACTATTGGTTGGTATCTTTTCTTGGTTATCCCAACTATTGGTTGGTACCCTTCTTTTATCCCAACTATTGGTTGGTATCTTTTCTTGGTTATCCCAACTATTGGTTGGTACCCTTCTTTTATCCCAACTATTGGTTGGTATCTTTTCTTGGTTATCCCAACTATTGGTTGGTACCCTTCTTTTATCCCCACTATTGGTTGGTATCTTTTCTTGGTTATCCCAACTATTGGTTGGTACCCTTCTTTTATCCCAACTATTGGTTGGTATCTTTTCTTGGATATCCCAACTATTGGTTGGTACCCTTCTTTTATCCCAACTATTGGTTGGTATCTTTTCTTGGTTATCCCAACTATTGGTTGGTACCCTTCTTTTATCCCAACTATTGGTTGGTATCTTTTCTTGGTTATCCCAACTATTGGTTGGTACCCTTCTTTTATCCCAACTATTGGTTGGTATCTTTTCTTGGTTATCCCAACTATTGGTTGGTACCCTTCTTTTATCCCAACTATTGCTTGGTATCTTTTCTTGGTTATCCCAACTATTGGTTGGCACCCTTCTTTTATCCCAACTATTGGTTGGTATCTTTTCTTGGTTATCCCAACTATTGGTTGGTACCCTTCTTTTATCCCAACTATCGGTTGGTATCTTTTCTTGGTTATCCCAACTATTGGTTGGTACCCTTCTTTTATCCCAACTATCGGTTGGTATCTTTTCTTGGTTATCCCAACTATTGGTTGGTACCCTTCTTTTATCCCAACTATCGGTTGGTATCTTTTCTTGGTTATCCTAACTATTGGTTGGTACCCTTCTTGGGATTGGTTGGTATCTTTTCTTTGATATCCCAACTATTGGTTGGTACCCTTCTTTTATCCCAACTATTGGTTGGTATCTTTTCTTGGTTATCCCAACTATTAGTTGGTACCCTTCTTTTATCCCAACTATTGGTTGGTATCTTTTCTTGGTTATCCCAACTATTGGTTGGTACCCTTCTTTTATCCCAACTATTGGTTGGTATCTTTTCTTGGTTATCCCAACTATTGGTTGGTACCCTTCTTTTATCCCAACTATTGGTTGGTATCTTTTCTTGGATATCCGAACTATTGGTTGGTACCCTTCTTTTATCCCAACTATTGGTTGGTATCTTTTCTTGGTTATCCCAACTATTGGTTGGTACCCTTCTTTTATCCCAACTATTGGTTGGTATCTTTTCTTGGATATCCCAACTATTGGTTGGTACCCTTCTTTTATCCCAACTATTGGTTGGTATCTTTTCTTGGTTATCCCAACTATTGGTTGGTACCCTTCTTTTATCCCAACTATTGGTTGGTATCTTTTCTTGGTTATCCCAACTATTGGTTGGTACCCTTCTTTTATCCCAACTATTGGTTGGTATCTTTTCTTGGTTATCCCAACTATTGGTTGGTACCCTTCTTTTATCCCAACTATTGGTTGGTATCTTTTCTTGGATATCCCAACTATTGGTTGGTACGCTTCTTTTATCCCAACTATTGGTTGGTATCTTTTCTTGGTTATCCCAACTATTGGTTGGTACCCTTCTTTTATCCCAACTATCGGTTGGTATCTTTTCTTGGTTATCCCAACTATTGGTTGGTACCTTTCTTTTATCCCAACTATCGGTTGGTATCTTTTCTTGGTTATCCTAACTATTGGTTGGTACCCTTCTTTTATCCCAACTATCGGTTGGTATCTTTTCTTGGTTATCCCAACTATTGGTTGGTACCCTTCTTTTATCCCAACTATCGGTTGGTATCTTTTCTTGGTTATCCCAACTATTGGTTGGTACCCTTCTTTTATCCCAACTATCGGTTGGTATCTTTTCTTGGTTATCCTAACTATTGGTTGGTACCCTTCTTGGGATTGGTTGGTATCTTTTCTTTGATATCCCAACTATTGGTTGGTACCCTTCTTTTATCCCAACTATTGGTTGGTATCTTTTCTTGGTTATCCCAACTATTGGTTGGTACCCTTCTTTTATCCCAACTATTGGTTGGTATCTTTTCTTGGTTATCCCAACTATTGGTTGGTACCCTTCTTTTATCCCAACTATTGGTTGGTATCTTTTCTTGGTTATCCCAACTATTGGTTGGTACCCTTCTTTTATCCCAACTATTGGTTGGTATCTTTTCTTGGTTATCCCAACTATTGGTTGGTACCCTTCTTTTATCCCAACTATTGGTTGGTATCTTTTCTTGGTTATCCCAACTATTGGTTGGTACCCTTCTTTTATCCCAACTATCGGTTGGTATCTTTTCTTGGTTATCCCAACTATTGGTTGGTACCCTTCTTTTATCCCAACTATTGGTTGGTATCTTTTCTTGGTTATCCCAACTATTGGTTGGTACCCTTCTTTTATCCCAACTATTGGTTGGTATCTTTTCTTGGATATCCCAACTATTGGTTGGTACACTTCTTTTATCCCAACTATTGGTTGGTATCTTTTCTTGGTTATCCCAACTATTGGTTGGTACCCTTCTTTTATCCCAACTATTGGTTGGTATCTTTTCTTGGATATCCCAACTATTGGTTGGTACGCTTCTTTTATCCCAACTATTGGTTGGTATCTTTTCTTGGTTATCCCAACTATTGGTTGGTACCCTTCTTTTATCCCAACTATTGGTTGGTATCTTTTCTTGGTTATCCCAACTATTGGTTGGTACCCTTCTTTTATCCCAACTATCGGTTGGTATCTTTTCTTGGTTATCCCAACTATTGGTTGGTACCCTTCTTTTATCCCAACTATCGGTTGGTATCTTTTCTTGGTTATCCTAACTATTGGTTGGTACCCTTCTTTTATCCCAACTATCGGTTGGTATCTTTTCTTGGTTATCCCAACTATTGGTTGGTACCCTTCTTTTATCCCAACTATCGGTTGGTATCTTTTCTTGGTTATCCCAACTATTGGTTGGTACCCTTCTTTTATCCCAACTATCGGTTGGTATCTTTTCTTGGTTATCCTAACTATTGGTTGGTACCCTTCTTGGGATTGGTTGGTATCTTTTCTTTGATATCCCAACTATTGGTTGGTACCCTTCTTTTATCCCAACTATTGGTTGGTATCTTTTCTTGGTTATCCCAACTATTGGTTGGTACCCTTCTTTTATCCCAACTATTGGTTGGTATCTTTTCTTGGTTATCCCAACTATTGGTTGGTACCCTTCTTTTATCCCAACTATTGGTTGGTATCTTTTCTTGGTTATCCCAACTATTGGTTGGTACCCTTCTTTTATCCCAACTATTGCTTGGTATCTTTTCTTGGTTATCCCAACTATTGGTTGGCACCCTTCTTTTATCCCAACTATTGGTTGGTATCTTTTCTTGGTTATCCCAACTATTGGTTGGTACCCTTCTTTTATCCCAACTATCGGTTGGTATCTTTTCTTGGTTATCCCAACTATTGGTTGGTACCCTTCTTTTATCCCAACTATCGGTTGGTATCTTTTCTTGGTTATCCCAACTATTGGTTGGTACCCTTCTTTTATCCCAACTATCGGTTGGTATCTTTTCTTGGTTATCCTAACTATTGGTTGGTACCCTTCTTGGGATTGGTTGGTATCTTTTCTTTGATATCCCAACTATTGGTTGGTACCCTTCTTTTATCCCAACTATTGGTTGGTATCTTTTCTTGGTTATCCCAACTATTAGTTGGTACCCTTCTTTTATCCCAACTATTGGTTGGTATCTTTTCTTGGTTATCCCAACTATTGGTTGGTACCCTTCTTTTATCCCAACTATTGGTTGGTATCTTTTCTTGGTTATCCCAACTATTGGTTGGTACCCTTCTTTTATCCCAACTATTGGTTGGTATCTTTTCTTGGATATCCGAACTATTGGTTGGTACCCTTCTTTTATCCCAACTATTGGTTGGTATCTTTTCTTGGTTATCCCAACTATTGGTTGGTACCCTTCTTTTATCCCAACTATTGGTTGGTATCTTTTCTTGGTTATCCCAACTATTGGTTGGTACCCTTCTTTTATCCCAACTATTGGTTGGTATCTTTTCTTGGTTATCCCAACTATTGGTTGGTACCCTTCTTTTATCCCAACTATCGGTTGGTATCTTTTCTTGGTTATCCCAACTATTGGTTGGTACCCTTCTTTTATCCCAACTATTGGTTGGTATCTTTTCTTGGTTATCCCAACTATTGGTTGGTACCCTTCTTTTATCCCAACTATTGGTTGGTATCTTTTCTTGGATATCCCAACTATTGGTTGGTACGCTTCTTTTATCCCAACTATTGGTTGGTATCTTTTCTTGGTTATCCCAACTATTGGTTGGTACCCTTCTTTTATCCCAACTATTGGTTGGTATCTTTTCTTGGTTATCCCAACTATTGGTTGGTACCCTTCTTTTATCCCAACTATTGGTTGGTATCTTTTCTTGGTTATCCCAACTATTGGTTGGTACCCTTCTTTTATCCCAACTATTGGTTGGTATCTTTTCTTGGTTATCCCAACTATTGGTTGGTACCCTTCTTTTATCCCAACTATCGGTTGGTATCTTTTCTTGGTTATCCCAACTATTGGTTGGTACCCTTCTTTTATCCCAACTATTGGTTGGTATCTTTTCTTGGTTATCCCAACTATTGGTTGGTACCCTTCTTTTATCCCAACTATTGGTTGGTATCTTTTCTTGGATATCCCAACTATTGGTTGGTACGCTTCTTTTATCCCAACTATTGGTTGGTATCTTTTCTTGGTTATCCCAACTATTGGTTGGTACCCTTCTTTTATCCCAACTATTGGTTGGTATCTTTTCTTGGATATCCCAACTATTGGTTGGTACACTTCTTTTATCCCAACTATTGGTTGGTATCTTTTCTTGGTTATCCCAACTATTGGTTGGTACCCTTCTTTTATCCCAACTATTGGTTGGTATCTTTTCTTGGATATCCCAACTATTGGTTGGTACGCTTCTTTTATCCCAACTATTGGTTGGTATCTTTTCTTGGTTATCCCAACTATTGGTTGGTACCCTTCTTTTATCCCAACTATTGGTTGGTATCTTTTCTTGGTTATCCCAACTATTGGTTGGTACCCTTCTTTTATCCCAACTATTGGTTGGTATCTTTTCTTGGTTATCCCAACTATTGGTTGGTACCCTTCTTTTATCCCAACTATTGGTTGGTATCTTTTCTTGGTTATCCCAACTATTGGTTGGTACCCTTCTTTTATCCCAACTATTGGTTGGTATCTTTTCTTGGTTATCCCAACTATTGGTTGGTACCCTTCTTTTATCCCAACTATTGGTTGGTATCTTTTCTTGGTTATCCCAACTATTGGTTGGTACCCTTCTTTTATCCCAACTATTGGTTGGTATCTTTTCTTGGATATCCCAACTATTGGTTGGTACGCTTCTTTTATCCCAACTATTGGTTGGTATCTTTTCTTGGTTATCCCAACTATTGGTTGGTACCCTTCTTTTATCCCAACTATTGGTTGGTATCTTTTCTTGGATATCCCAACTATTGGTTGGTACACTTCTTTTATCCCAACTATTGGTTGGTATCTTTTCTTGGTTATCCCAACTATTGGTTGGTACCCTTCTTTTATCCCAACTATTGGTTGGTATCTTTTCTTGGATATCCCAACTATTGGTTGGTACGCTTCTTTTATCCCAACTATTGGTTGGTATCTTTTCTTGGTTATCCCAACTATTGGTTGGTACCCTTCTTTTATCCCAACTATTGGTTGGTATCTTTTCTTGGTTATCCCAACTATTGGTTGGTACCCTTCTTTTATCCCAACTATTGGTTGGTATCTTTTCTTGGTTATCCCAACTATTGGTTGGTACCCTTCTTTTATCCCAACTATTGGTTGGTATCTTTTCTTGGTTATCCCAACTATTGGTTGGTACCCTTCTTTTATCCCAACTATTGGTTGGTATCTTTTCTTGGTTATCCCAACTATTGGTTGGTACCCTTCTTTTATCCCAACTATTGGTTGGTATCTTTTCTTGGTTATCCCAACTATTGGTTGGTACCCTTCTTTTATCCCAACTATTGGTTGGTATCTTTTCTTGGTTATCCCAACTATTGGTTGGTACCCTTCTTTTATCCCAACTATTGGTTGGTATCTTTTCTTGGATATCCCAACTATTGGTTGGTACGCTTCTTTTATCCCAACTATTGGTTGGTATCTTTTCTTGGTTATCCCAACTATTGGTTGGTACCCTTCTTTTATCCCAACTATTGGTTGGTATCTTTTCTTGGTTATCCCAACTATTGGTTGGTACCCTTCTTTTATCCCAACTATTGGTTGGTATCTTTTCTTGGTTATCCCAACTATTGGTTGGTACCCTTCTTTTATCCCAACTATTGGTTGGTATCTTTTCTTGGTTATCCCAACTATTGGTTGGTACCCTTCTTTTATCCCAACTATTGGTTGGTATCTTTTCTTGGTTATCCCAACTATTGGTTGGTACCCTTCTTTTATCCCAACTATTGCTTGGTATCTTTTCTTGGTTATCCCAACTATTGGTTGGCACCCTTCTTTTATCCCAACTATTGGTTGGTATCTTTTCTTGGTTATCCCAACTATTGGTTGGTACCCTTCTTTTATCCCAACTATCGGTTGGTATCTTTTCTTGGTTATCCCAACTATTGGTTGGTACCCTTCTTTTATCCCAACTATCGGTTGGTATCTTTTCTTGGTTATCCCAACTATTGGTTGGTACCCTTCTTTTATCCCAACTATCGGTTGGTATCTTTTCTTGGTTATCCTAACTATTGGTTGGTACCCTTCTTGGGATTGGTTGGTATCTTTTCTTTGATATCCCAACTATTGGTTGGTACCCTTCTTTTATCCCAACTATTGGTTGGTATCTTTTCTTGGTTATCCCAACTATTAGTTGGTACCCTTCTTTTATCCCAACTATTGGTTGGTATCTTTTCTTGGTTATCCCAACTATTGGTTGGTACCCTTCTTTTATCCCAACTATTGGTTGGTATCTTTTCTTGGTTATCCCAACTATTGGTTGGTACCCTTCTTTTATCCCAACTATTGGTTGGTATCTTTTCTTGGATATCCGAACTATTGGTTGGTACCCTTCTTTTATCCCAACTATTGGTTGGTATCTTTTCTTGGTTATCCCAACTATTGGTTGGTACCCTTCTTTTATCCCAACTATTGGTTGGTATCTTTTCTTGGATATCCCAACTATTGGTTGGTACCCTTCTTTTATCCCAACTATTGGTTGGTATCTTTTCTTGGTTATCCCAACTATTGGTTGGTACCCTTCTTTTATCCCAACTATTGGTTGGTATCTTTTCTTGGTTATCCCAACTATTGGTTGGTACCCTTCTTTTATCCCAACTATTGGTTGGTATCTTTTCTTGGTTATCCCAACTATTGGTTGGTACCCTTCTTTTATCCCAACTATTGCTTGGTATCTTTTCTTGGTTATCCCAACTATTGGTTGGTACCCTTCTTTTATCCCAACTATTGGTTGGTATCTTTTCTTGGTTATCCCAACTATTGGTTGGTACCCTTCTTTTATCCCAACTATCGGTTGGTATCTTTTCTTGGTTATCCCAACTATTGGTTGGTACCCTTCTTTTATCCCAACTATCGGTTGGTATCTTTTCTTGGTTATCCCAACTATTGGTTGGTACCCTTCTTTTATCCCAACTATCGGTTGGTATCTTTTCTTGGTTATCCTAACTATTGGTTGGTACCCTTCTTGGGATTGGTTGGTATCTTTTCTTTGATATCCCAACTATTGGTTGGTACCCTTCTTTTATCCCAACTATTGGTTGGTATCTTTTCTTGGTTATCCCAACTATTGGTTGGTACCCTTCTTTTATCCCAACTATTGGTTGGTATCTTTTCTTGGTTATCCCAACTATTGGTTGGTACCCTTCTTTTATCCCAACTATTGGTTGGTATCTTTTCTTGGTTATCCCGACTATTGGTTGATACCCTTCTTTTATCCCAACTATTGGTTGGTATCTTTTCTTGGATATCCCAACTATTGGTTGCTACCCTTCTTTTATCCCAACTATTGGTTGGTATCTTTTCTTGGTTATCCCAACTATTGGTTGGTACGCTTCTTTTACCCCAACTATTGGTTGGTATCTTTTCTTGGTTATCCCAACTATTGGTTGGTACCCTTCTTTTATCCCAACTATTGGTTGGTATCTTTTCTTGGTTATCCCAACTATTGGTTGGTACCCTTCTTTTATCCCAACTATCGGTTGGTATCTTTTCTTGGTTATCCCAACTATTGGTTGGTACCCTTCTTTTATCCCAACTATTGGTTGGTATCTTTTCTTGGTTATCCCAACTATTGGTTGGTACCCTTCTTTTATCCCAACTATTGGTTGGTATCTTTTCTTGGATATCCCAACTATTGGTTGGTACGCTTCTTTTATCCCAACTATTGGTTGGTATCTTTTCTTGGTTATCCCAACTATTGGTTGGTACCCTTCTTTTATCCCAACTATTGGTTGGTATCTTTTCTTGGATATCCCAACTATTGGTTGGTACGCTTCTTTTATCCCAACTATTGGTTGGTATCTTTTCTTGGTTATCCCAACTATTGGTTGGTACCCTTCTTTTATCCCAACTATTGGTTGGTATCTTTTCTTGGATATCCCAACTATTGGTTGGTACGCTTCTTTTATCCCAACTATTGGTTGGTATCTTTTCTTGGTTATCCCAACTATTGGTTGGTACCCTTCTTTTATCCCAACTATTGGTTGGTATCTTTTCTTGGTTATCCCAACTATTGGTTGGTACCCTTCTTTTATCCCAACTATTGGTTGGTATCTTTTCTTGGTTATCCCAACTATTGGTTGGTACCCTTCTTTTATCCCAACTATTGGTTGGTATCTTTTCTTGGTTATCCCAACTATTGGTTGGTACCCTTCTTTTATCCCAACTATTGGTTGGTATCTTTTCTTGGTTATCCCAACTATTGGTTGGTACCCTTCTTTTATCCCAACTATTGGTTGGTATCTTTTCTTGGATATCCCAACTATTGGTTGGTACCCTTCTTTTATCCCAACTATTGGTTGGTATCTTTTCTTGGTTATCCCAACTATTGGTTGGTACCCTTCTTTTATCCCAACTATTGGTTGGTATCTTTTCTTGGTTATCCCAACTATTGGTTGGTACCCTTCTTTTATCCCAACTATTGGTTGGTATCTTTTCTTGGATATCCGAACTATTGGTTGGTACCCTTCTTTTATCCCAACTATTGGTTGGTATCTTTTCTTGGTTATCCCAACTATTGGTTGGTACCCTTCTTTTATCCCAACTATTGGTTGGTATCTTTTCTTGGATATCCCAACTATTGGTTGGTACCCTTCTTTTATCCCAACTATTGGTTGGTATCTTTTCTTGGTTATCCCAACTATTGGTTGGTACCCTTCTTTTATCCCAACTATTGGTTGGTATCTTTTCTTGGTTATCCCAACTATTGGTTGGTACCCTTCTTTTATCCCAACTATTGGTTGGTATCTTTTCTTGGTTATCCCAACTATTGGTTGGTACCCTTCTTTTATCCCAACTATTGCTTGGTATCTTTTCTTGGTTATCCCAACTATTGGTTGGTACCCTTCTTTTATCCCAACTATTGGTTGGTATCTTTTCTTGGTTATCCCAACTATTGGTTGGTACCCTTCTTTTATCCCAACTATCGGTTGGTATCTTTTCTTGGTTATCCCAACTATTGGTTGGTACCCTTTTTTTATCCCAACTATCGGTTGGTATCTTTTCTTGGTTATCCCAACTATTGGTTGGTACCCTTCTTTTATCCCAACTATCGGTTGGTATCTTTTCTTGGTTATCCTAACTATTGGTTGGTACCCTTCTTGGGATTGGTTGGTATCTTTTCTTTGATATCCCAACTATTGGTTGGTACCCTTCTTTTATCCCAACTATTGGTTGGTATCTTTTCTTGGTTATCCCAACTATTGGTTGGTACCCTTCTTTTATCCCAACTATTGGTTGGTATCTTTTCTTGGTTATCCCAACTATTGGTTGGTACCCTTCTTTTATCCCAACTATTGGTTGGTATCTTTTCTTGGTTATCCCGACTATTGGTTGATACCCTTCTTTTATCCCAACTATTGGTTGGTATCTTTTCTTGGATATCCCAACTATTGGTTGGTACCCTTCTTTTATCCCAACTATTGGTTGGTATCTTTTCTTGGTTATCCCAACTATTAGTTGGTACGCTTCTTTTACCCCAACTATTGGTTGGTATCTTTTCTTGGTTATCCCAACTATTGGTTGGTACCCTTCTTTTATCCCAACTATTGGTTGGTATCTTTTCTTGGTTATCCCAACTATTGGTTGGTACCCTTCTTTTATCCCAACTATCGGTTGGTATCTTTTCTTGGTTATCCCAACTATTGGTTGGTACCCTTCTTTTATCCCAACTATTGGTTGGTATCTTTTCTTGGTTATCCCAACTATTGGTTGGTACCCTTCTTTTATCCCAACTATTGGTTGGTATCTTTTCTTGGATATCCCAACTATTGGTTGGTACGCTTCTTTTATCCCAACTATTGGTTGGTATCTTTTCTTGGTTATCCCAACTATTGGTTGGTACCCTTCTTTTATCCCAACTATTGGTTGGTATCTTTTCTTGGATATCCCAACTATTGGTTGGTACGCTTCTTTTATCCCAACTATTGGTTGGTATCTTTTCTTGGTTATCCCAACTATTGGTTGGTACCCTTCTTTTATCCCAACTATTGGTTGGTATCTTTTCTTGGTTATCCCAACTATTGGTTGGTACCCTTCTTTTATCCCAACTATTGGTTGGTATCTTTTCTTGGTTATCCCAACTATTGGTTGGTACCCTTCTTTTATCCCAACTATTGGTTGGTATCTTTTCTTGGTTATCCCAACTATTGGTTGGTACCCTTCTTTTATCCCAACTATTGGTTGGTATCTTTTCTTGGTTATCCCAACTATTGGTTGGTACCCTTCTTTTATCCCAACTATTGGTTGGTATCTTTTCTTGGATATCCCAACTATTGGTTGGTACCCTTCTTTTATCCCAACTATTGGTTGGTATCTTTTCTTGGTTATCCCAACTATTGGTTGGTACCCTTCTTTTATCCCAACTATTGGTTGGTATCTTTTCTTGGTTATCCCAACTATTGGTTGGTACCCTTCTTTTATCCCAACTATTGGTTGGTATCTTTTCTTGGATATCCGAACTATTGGTTGGTACCCTTCTTTTATCCCAACTATTGGTTGGTATCTTTTCTTGGTTATCCCAACTATTGGTTGGTACCCTTCTTTTATCCCAACTATTGGTTGGTATCTTTTCTTGGATATCCCAACTATTGGTTGGTACCCTTCTTTTATCCCAACTATTGGTTGGTATCTTTTCTTGGTTATCCCAACTATTGGTTGGTACCCTTCTTTTATCCCAACTATTGGTTGGTATCTTTTCTTGGTTATCCCAACTATTGGTTGGTACCCTTCTTTTATCCCAACTATTGGTTGGTATCTTTTCTTGGTTATCCCAACTATTGGTTGGTACCCTTCTTTTATCCCAACTATTGGTTGGTATCTTTTCTTGGTTATCCCAACTATTGGTTGGTACCCTTCTTTTATCCCAACTATTGGTTGGTATCTTTTCTTGGATATCCCAACTATTGGTTGGTACCCTTCTTTTATCCCAACTATTGGTTGGTATCTTTTCTTGGTTATCCCAACTATTGGTTGGTACCCTTCTTTTATCCCAACTATTGGTTGGTATCTTTTCTTGGTTATCCCAACTATTGGTTGGTACCCTTCTTTTATCCCAACTATTGGTTGGTATCTTTTCTTGGTTATCCCAACTATTGGTTGGTACCCTTCTTTTATCCCAACTATTGGTTGGTATCTTTTCTTGGTTATCCCAACTATTGGTTGGTACCCTTCTTTTATCCCAACTATTGGTTGGTATCTTTTCTTGGTTATCCCAACTATTGGTTGGTACCCTTCTTTTATCCCAACTATTGGTTGGTATCTTTTCTTGGATATCCCAACTATTGGTTGGTACCCTTCTTTTATCCCAACTATTGGTTGGTATCTTTTCTTGGTTATCCCAACTATTGGTTGGTACCCTTCTTTTATCCCAACTATTGGTTGGTATCTTTTCTTGGTTATCCCAACTATTGGTTGGTACCCTTCTTTTATCCCAACTATTGGTTGGTATCTTTTCTTTGATATCCCAACTATTGGTTGGTACCCTTCTTTTATCCCAACTATTGGTTGGTATCTTTTCTTGGTTATCCCAACTATTGGTTGGTACCCTTCTTTTATCCCAACTATTGGTTGGTATCTTTTCTTGGTTATCCCAACTATTGGTTGGTACCCTTCTTTTATCCCAACTATTGGTTGGTATCTTTTCTTGGTTATCCCGACTATTGGTTGATACCCTTCTTTTATCCCAACTATTGGTTGGTATCTTTTCTTGGATATCCCAACTATTGGTTGCTACCCTTCTTTTATCCCAACTATTGGTTGGTATCTTTTCTTGGTTATCCCAACTATTGGTTGGTACGCTTCTTTTACCCCAACTATTGGTTGGTATCTTTTCTTGGTTATCCCAACTATTGGTTGGTACCCTTCTTTTATCCCAACTATTGGTTGGTATCTTTTCTTGGTTATCCCAACTATTGGTTGGTACCCTTCTTTTATCCCAACTATCGGTTGGTATCTTTTCTTGGTTATCCCAACTATTGGTTGGTACCCTTCTTTTATCCCAACTATTGGTTGGTATCTTTTCTTGGTTATCCCAACTATTGGTTGGTACCCTTCTTTTATCCCAACTATTGGTTGGTATCTTTTCTTGGATATCCCAACTATTGGTTGGTACGCTTCTTTTATCCCAACTATTGGTTGGTATCTTTTCTTGGTTATCCCAACTATTGGTTGGTACCCTTCTTTTATCCCAACTATTGGTTGGTATCTTTTCTTGGATATCCCAACTATTGGTTGGTACGCTTCTTTTATCCCAACTATTGGTTGGTATCTTTTCTTGGTTATCCCAACTATTGGTTGGTACCCTTCTTTTATCCCAACTATTGGTTGGTATCTTTTCTTGGATATCCCAACTATTGGTTGGTACGCTTCTTTTATCCCAACTATTGGTTGGTATCTTTTCTTGGTTATCCCAACTATTGGTTGGTACCCTTCTTTTATCCCAACTATTGGTTGGTATCTTTTCTTGGTTATCCCAACTATTGGTTGGTACCCTTCTTTTATCCCAACTATTGGTTGGTATCTTTTCTTGGTTATCCCAACTATTGGTTGGTACCCTTCTTTTATCCCAACTATTGGTTGGTATCTTTTCTTGGTTATCCCAACTATTGGTTGGTACCCTTCTTTTATCCCAACTATTGGTTGGTATCTTTTCTTGGTTATCCCAACTATTGGTTGGTACCCTTCTTTTATCCCAACTATTGGTTGGTATCTTTTCTTGGATATCCCAACTATTGGTTGGTACCCTTCTTTTATCCCAACTATTGGTTGGTATCTTTTCTTGGTTATCCCAACTATTGGTTGGTACCCTTCTTTTATCCCAACTATTGGTTGGTATCTTTTCTTGGTTATCCCAACTATTGGTTGGTACCCTTCTTTTATCCCAACTATTGGTTGGTATCTTTTCTTGGATATCCGAACTATTGGTTGGTACCCTTCTTTTATCCCAACTATTGGTTGGTATCTTTTCTTGGTTATCCCAACTATTGGTTGGTACCCTTCTTTTATCCCAACTATTGGTTGGTATCTTTTCTTGGATATCCCAACTATTGGTTGGTACCCTTCTTTTATCCCAACTATTGGTTGGTATCTTTTCTTGGTTATCCCAACTATTGGTTGGTACCCTTCTTTTATCCCAACTATTGGTTGGTATCTTTTCTTGGTTATCCCAACTATTGGTTGGTACCCTTCTTTTATCCCAACTTTTGGTTGGTATCTTTTCTTGGTTATCCCAACTATTGGTTGGTACCCTTCTTTTATCCCAACTATTGCTTGGTATCTTTTCTTGGTTATCCCAACTATTGGTTGGTACCCTTCTTTTATCCCAACTATTGGTTGGTATCTTTTCTTGGTTATCCCAACTATTGGTTGGTACCCTTCTTTTATCCCAACTATCGGTTGGTATCTTTTCTTGGTTATCCCAACTATTGGTTGGTACCCTTCTTTTATCCCAACTATCGGTTGGTATCTTTTCTTGGTTATCCCAACTATTGGTTGGTACCCTTCTTTTATCCCAACTATCGGTTGGTATCTTTTCTTGGTTATCCTAACTATTGGTTGGTACCCTTCTTGGGATTGGTTGGTATCTTTTCTTTGATATCCCAACTATTGGTTGGTACCCTTCTTTTATCCCAACTATTGGTTGGTATCTTTTCTTGGTTATCCCAACTATTGGTTGGTACCCTTCTTTTATCCCAACTATTGGTTGGTATCTTTTCTTGGTTATCCCAACTATTGGTTGGTACCCTTCTTTTATCCCAACTATTGGTTGGTATCTTTTCTTGGTTATCCCGACTATTGGTTGATACCCTTCTTTTATCCCAACTATTGGTTGGTATCTTTTCTTGGATATCCCAACTATTGGTTGGTACCTTTCTTTTATCCCAACTATTGGTTGGTATCTTTTCTTGGTTATCCCAACTATTGGTTGGTACGCTTCTTTTACCCCAACTATTGGTTGGTATCTTTTCTTGGTTATCCCAACTATTGGTTGGTACCCTTCTTTTATCCCAACTATTGGTTGGTATCTTTTCTTGGTTATCCCAACTATTGGTTGGTACCCTTCTTTTATCCCAACTATCGGTTGGTATCTTTTCTTGGTTATCCCAACTATTGGTTGGTACCCTTCTTTTATCCCAACTATTGGTTGGTATCTTTTCTTGGTTATCCCAACTATTGGTTGGTACCCTTCTTTTATCCCAACTATTGGTTGGTATCTTTTCTTGGATATCCCAACTATTGGTTGGTACGCTTCTTTTATCCCAACTATTGGTTGGTATCTTTTCTTGGTTATCCCAACTATTGGTTGGTACCCTTCTTTTATCCCAACTATTGGTTGGTATCTTTTCTTGGATATCCCAACTATTGGTTGGTACGCTTCTTTTATCCCAACTATTGGTTGGTATCTTTTCTTGGTTATCCCAACTATTGGTTGGTACCCTTCTTTTATCCCAACTATTGGTTGGTATCTTTTCTTGGTTATCCCAACTATTGGTTGGTACCCTTCTTTTATCCCAACTATTGGTTGGTATCTTTTCTTGGTTATCCCAACTATTGGTTGGTACCCTTCTTTTATCCCAACTATTGGTTGGTATCTTTTCTTGGTTATCCCAACTATTGGTTGGTACCCTTCTTTTATCCCAACTATTGGTTGGTATCTTTTCTTGGTTATCCCAACTATTGGTTGGTACCCTTCTTTTATCCCAACTATTGGTTGGTATCTTTTCTTGGATATCCCAACTATTGGTTGGTACCCTTCTTTTATCCCAACTATTGGTTGGTATCTTTTCTTGGTTATCCCAACTATTGGTTGGTACCCTTCTTTTATCCCAACTATTGGTTGGTATCTTTTCTTGGTTATCCCAACTATTGGTTGGTACCCTTCTTTTATCCCAACTATTGGTTGGTATCTTTTCTTGGATATCCGAACTATTGGTTGGTACCCTTCTTTTATCCCAACTATTGGTTGGTATCTTTTCTTGGTTATCCCAACTATTGGTTGGTACCCTTCTTTTATCCCAACTATTGGTTGGTATCTTTTCTTGGATATCCCAACTATTGGTTGGTACCCTTCTTTTATCCCAACTATTGGTTGGTATCTTTTCTTGGTTATCCCAACTATTGGTTGGTACCCTTCTTTTATCCCAACTATTGGTTGGTATCTTTTCTTGGTTATCCCAACTATTGGTTGGTACCCTTCTTTTATCCCAACTATTGGTTGGTATCTTTTCTTGGTTATCCCAACTATTGGTTGGTACCCTTCTTTTATCCCAACTATTGGTTGGTATCTTTTCTTGGTTATCCCAACTATTGGTTGGTACCCTTCTTTTATCCCAACTATTGGTTGGTATCTTTTCTTGGTTATCCCAACTATTGGTTGGTACCCTTCTTTTATCCCAACTATCGGTTGGTATCTTTTCTTGGTTATCCCAACTATTGGTTGGTACCCTTCTTTTATCCCAACTATCGGTTGGTATCTTTTCTTGGTTATCCCAACTATTGGTTGGTACCCTTCTTTTATCCCAACTATCGGTTGGTATCTTTTCTTGGTTATCCTAACTATTGGTTGGTACCCTTCTTGGGATTGGTTGGTATCTTTTCTTGGATATCCCAACTATTGGTTGGTACCCTTCTTTTATCCCAACTATTGGTTGGTATCTTTTCTTGGTTATCCCAACTATTGGTTGGTACCCTTCTTTTATCCCAACTATTGGTTGGTATCTTTTCTTGGTTATCCCAACTATTGGTTGGTACCCTTCTTTTATCCCAACTATTGGTTGGTATCTTTTCTTGGTTATCCCAACTATTGGTTGGTACCCTTCTTTTATCCCAACTATTGGTTGGTATCTTTTCTTGGATATCCCAACTATTGGTTGGTACCCTTCTTTTATCCCAACTATTGGTTGGTATCTTTTCTTGGTTATCCCAACTATTGGTTGGTACCCTTCTTTTATCCCAACTATTGGTTGGTATCTTTTCTTGGTTATCCCAACTATTGGTTGGTACCCTTCTTTTATCCCAACTATTGGTTGGTATCTTTTCTTGGATATCCGAACTATTGGTTGGTACCCTTCTTTTATCCCAACTATTGGTTGGTATCTTTTCTTGGTTATCCCAACTATTGGTTGGTACCCTTCTTTTATCCCAACTATTGGTTGGTATCTTTTCTTGGATATCCCAACTATTGGTTGGTACCCTTCTTTTATCCCAACTATTGGTTGGTATCTTTTCTTGGTTATCCCAACTATTGGTTGGTACCCTTCTTTTATCCCAACTATTGGTTGGTATCTTTTCTTGGTTATCCCAACTATTGGTTGGTACCCTTCTTTTATCCCAACTATTGGTTGGTATCTTTTCTTGGTTATCCCAACTATTGGTTGGTACCCTTCTTTTATCCCAACTATTGGTTGGTATCTTTTCTTGGTTATCCCAACTATTGGTTGGTACCCTTCTTTTATCCCAACTATTGGTTGGTATCTTTTCTTGGTTATCCCAACTATTGGTTGGTACCCTTCTTTTATCCCAACTATCGGTTGGTATCTTTTCTTGGTTATCCCAACTATTGGTTGGTACCCTTCTTTTATCCCAACTATCGGTTGGTATCTTTTCTTGGTTATCCCAACTATTGGTTGGTACCCTTCTTTTATCCCAACTATCGGTTGGTATCTTTTCTTGGTTATCCTAACTATTGGTTGGTACCCTTCTTGGGATTGGTTGGTATCTTTTCTTGGATATCCCAACTATTGGTTGGTACCCTTCTTTTATCCCAACTATTGGTTGGTATCTTTTCTTGGTTATCCCAACTATTGGTTGGTACCCTTCTTTTATCCCAACTATTGGTTGGTATCTTTTCTTGGTTATCCCAACTATTGGTTGGTACCCTTCTTTTATCCCAACTATTGGTTGGTATCTTTTCTTGGTTATCCCGACTATTGGTTGATACCCTTCTTTTATCCCAACTATTGGTTGGTATCTTTTCTTGGATATCCCAACTATTGGTTGGTACCCTTCTTTTATCCCAACTATTGGTTGGTATCTTTTCTTGGTTATCCCAACTATTGGTTGGTACCCTTCTTTTATCCCAACTATTGGTTGGTATCTTTTCTTGGTTATCCCAACTATTGGTTGGTACCCTTCTTTTATCCCAACTATTGGTTGGTATCTTTTCTTGGTTATCCCAACTATTGGTTGGTACCCTTCTTTTATCCCAACTATTGGTTGGTATCTTTTCTTGGTTATCCCAACTATTGGTTGGTACCCTTCTTTTATCACAACTATTGGTTAAAATCTTTTCTTGGTTATCCCAACTATTGGTTGGTACCCTTCTTTTATCCCAACTATTGGTTGGTATCTTTTCTTGGTTATCCCAACTATTGGTTGGTACCCTTCTTTTATCCCAACTATTGGTTGGTATCTTTTCTTGGATATCCCAACTATTGGTTGGTACCCTTCTTTTATCCCAACTATTGGTTGGTATCTTTTCTTGGTTATCCTAACTATTGGTTGGTACCATTCTTTTATCCCAACTATTCGTTGGTATCTTTTCTTGGTTATCCCAACTATTGGTTGGAACCCTTCTTTTATCCCAACTATTGGATTGGTATCTTTTCTTGGTTATCCCAACTATTGGTTGGTACCCTTCTTTTATCCCAACTATTGGTTGGTATCTTTTCTTGGATATCCCAACTATTGGTTGGTACCCTTCTTTTATCCCAACTATTGGTTGGTATCTTTTCTTGGTTATCCCAACTATTGGTTGGTACCCTTCATTTATCCCAACTATTGGTTGGTATCTTTTCTTGGTTATCCCAACTATTGGTTGGTACCCTTCTTTTATCCCAACTATTGGTTGGTATCTTTTCTTGGTTATCCCAACTATTGGTTGGTACCCTTCTTTTATCCCAACTATTGGTTGGTATCTTTTCTTGGTTATCCCAACTATTGGTTGGTACCCTTCTTTTATCCCAACTATTGGTTGGTATCTTTTCTTGGTTATCCCAACTATTGGTTGGTACCCTTCTTTTATCCCAACTATCGGTTGGTATCTTTTCTTGGTTATCCTAACTATTGGTTGGTACCCTTCTTGGGATTGGTTGGTATCTTTTCTTGGATATCCCAACTATTGGTTGGTACCCTTCTTTTATCCCAACTATTGGTTGGTATCTTTTCTTGGTTATCCCAACTATTGGTTGGTACCCTTCTTTTTTCCCAACTATTGGTTGGTATCTTTTCTTGGTTATCCCAACTATTGGTTGGTACCCTTCTTTTATCCCAACTATTGGTTGGTATCTTTTCTTGGTTATCCCGACTATTGGTTGATACCCTTCTTTTATCCCAACTATTGGTTGGTATCTTTTCTTGGATATCCCAACTATTGGTTGGTACCCTTCTTTTATCCCAACTATTGGTTGGTATCTTTTCTTGGTTATCCCAACTATTGGTTGGTACCCTTCTTTTATCCCAACTATTGGTTGGTATCTTTTCTTGGTTATCCCAACTATTGGTTGGTACCCTTCTTTTATCCCAACTATTGGTTGGTATCTTTTCTTGGATATCCCAACTATTGGTTGGTACCCTTCTTTTATCCCAACTATTGGTTGGTATCTTTTCTTGGTTATCCCAACTATTGGTTGGTACCCTTCTTTTATCCCAACTATTGGTTGGTATCTTTTCTTGGTTATCCCAACTATTGGTTGGTACCCTTCTTTTATCCCAACTATTGGTTGGTATCTTTTCTTGGATATCCCAACTATTGGTTGGTACCCTTCTTTTATCCCAACTATTGGTTGGTATCTTTTCTTGGTTATCCCAACTATTGGTTGGTACCCTTCTTTTATCCCAACTATTGGTTGGTATCTTTTCTTGGTTATCCCAACTATTGGTTGGTACCCTTCTTTTATCCCAACTATTGGTTGGTATCTTTTCTTGGATATCCGAACTATTGGTTGGTACCCTTCTTTTATCCCAACTATTGGTTGGTATCTTTTCTTGGTTATCCCAACTATTGGTTGGTACCCTTCTTTTATCCCAACTATTGGTTGGTATCTTTTCTTGGATATCCCAACTATTGGTTGGTACCCTTCTTTTATCCCAACTATTGGTTGGTATCTTTTCTTGGTTATCCCAACTATTGGTTGGTACCCTTCTTTTATCCCAACTATTGGTTGGTATCTTTTCTTGGTTATCCCAACTATTGGTTGGTACCCTTCTTTTATCCCAACTATTGGTTGGTATCTTTTCTTGGTTATCCCAACTATTGGTTGGTACCCTTCTTTTATCCCAACTATTGGTTGGTATCTTTTCTTGGTTATCCCAACTATTGGTTGGTACCCTTCTTTTATCCCAACTATTGGTTGGTATCTTTTCTTGGTTATCCCAACTATTGGTTGGTACCCTTCTTTTATCCCAACTATCGGTTGGTATCTTTTCTTGGTTATCCCAACTATTGGTTGGTACCCTTCTTTTATCCCAACTATCGGTTGGTATCTTTTCTTGGTTATCCCAACTATTGGTTGGTACCCTTCTTTTATCCCAACTATCGGTTGGTATCTTTTCTTGGTTATCCTAACTATTGGTTGGTACCCTTCTTGGGATTGGTTGGTATCTTTTCTTGGATATCCCAACTATTGGTTGGTACCCTTCTTTTATCCCAACTATTGGTTGGTATCTTTTCTTGGTTATCCCAACTATTGGTTGGTACCCTTCTTTTATCCCAACTATTGGTTGGTATCTTTTCTTGGTTATCCCAACTATTGGTTGGTACCCTTCTTTTATCCCAACTATTGGTTGGTATCTTTTCTTGGTTATCCCAACTATTGGTTGGTACCCTTCTTTTATCCCAACTATTGGTTGGTATCTTTTCTTGGATATCCCAACTATTGGTTGGTACCCTTCTTTTATCCCAACTATTGGTTGGTATCTTTTCTTGGTTATCCCAACTATTGGTTGGTACCCTTCTTTTATCCCAACTATTGGTTGGTATCTTTTCTTGGTTATCCCAACTATTGGTTGGTACCCTTCTTTTATCCCAACTATTGGTTGGTATCTTTTCTTGGATATCCGAACTATTGGTTGGTACCCTTCTTTTATCCCAACTATTGGTTGGTATCTTTTCTTGGTTATCCCAACTATTGGTTGGTACCCTTCTTTTATCCCAACTATTGGTTGGTATCTTTTCTTGGATATCCCAACTATTGGTTGGTACCCTTCTTTTATCCCAACTATTGGTTGGTATCTTTTCTTGGTTATCCCAACTATTGGTTGGTACCCTTCTTTTATCCCAACTATTGGTTGGTATCTTTTCTTGGTTATCCCAACTATTGGTTGGTACCCTTCTTTTATCCCAACTATTGGTTGGTATCTTTTCTTGGTTATCCCAACTATTGGTTGGTACCCTTCTTTTATCCCAACTATTGGTTGGTATCTTTTCTTGGTTATCCCAACTATTGGTTGGTACCCTTCTTTTATCCCAACTATTGGTTGGTATCTTTTCTTGGTTATCCCAACTATTGGTTGGTACCCTTCTTTTATCCCAACTATCGGTTGGTATCTTTTCTTGGTTATCCCAACTATTGGTTGGTACCCTTCTTTTATCCCAACTATCGGTTGGTATCTTTTCTTGGTTATCCCAACTATTGGTTGGTACCCTTCTTTTATCCCAACTATCGGTTGGTATCTTTTCTTGGTTATCCTAACTATTGGTTGGTACCCTTCTTGGGATTGGTTGGTATCTTTTCTTGGATATCCCAACTATTGGTTGGTACCCTTCTTTTATCCCAACTATTGGTTGGTATCTTTTCTTGGTTATCCCAACTATTGGTTGGTACCCTTCTTTTATCCCAACTATTGGTTGGTATCTTTTCTTGGTTATCCCAACTATTGGTTGGTACCCTTCTTTTATCCCAACTATTGGTTGGTATCTTTTCTTGGTTATCCCGACTATTGGTTGATACCCTTCTTTTATCCCAACTATTGGTTGGTATCTTTTCTTGGATATCCCAACTATTGGTTGGTACCCTTCTTTTATCCCAACTATTGGTTGGTATCTTTTCTTGGTTATCCCAACTATTGGTTGGTACCCTTCTTTTATCCCAACTATTGGTTGGTATCTTTTCTTGGTTATCCCAACTATTGGTTGGTACCCTTCTTTTATCCCAACTATTGGTTGGTATCTTTTCTTGGTTATCCCAACTATTGGTTGGTACCCTTCTTTTATCCCAACTATTGGTTGGTATCTTTTCTTGGTTATCCCAACTATTGGTTGGTACCCTTCTTTTATCACAACTATTGGTTGAAATCTTTTCTTGGTTATCCCAACTATTGGTTGGTACCCTTCTTTTATCCCAACTATTGGTTGGTATCTTTTCTTGGTTATCCCAACTATTGGTTGGTACCCTTCTTTTATCCCAACTATTGGTTGGTATCTTTTCTTGGATATCCCAACTATTGGTTGGTACCCTTCTTTTATCCCAACTATTGGTTGGTATCTTTTCTTGGTTATCCTAACTATTGGTTGGTACCATTCTTTTATCCCAACTATTCGTTGGTATCTTTTCTTGGTTATCCCAACTATTGGTTGGTACCCTTCTTTTATCCCAACTATTGGTTGGTATCTTTTCTTGGTTATCCCAACTATTGGTTGGTACCCTTCTTTTATCCCAACTATCGGTTGGTATCTTTTCTTGGTTATCCCAACTATTGGTTGGTACCCTTCTTTTATCCCAACTATTGGTTGGTATCTTTTCTTGGTTATCCCAACTATTGGTTGGTACCCTTCTTTTATCCCAACTATTGGTTGGTATCTTTTCTTGGTTATCCCAACTATTGGTTGGTACCCTTCTTTTATCCCAACTATTGGTTGGTATCTTTTCTTGGTTATCCCAACTATTGGTTGGTACCCTTCTTTTATCCCAACTATTGGTTGGTATCTTTTCTTGGTTATCCTAACTATTGGTTGGTACCCTTCTTGGGATTGGTTGGTATCTTTTCTTGGATATCCCAACTATTGGTTGGTACCCTTCTTTTATCCCAACTATTGGTTGGTATCTTTTCTTGGTTATCCCAACTATTGGTTGGTACCCTTCTTTTATCCCAACTATTGGTTGGTATCTTTTCTTGGTTATCCCAACTATTGGTTGGTACCCTTCTTTTATCCCAACTATTGGTTGGTATCTTTTCTTGGTTATCCCAACTATTGGTTGGTACCCTTCTTTTATCCCAACTATTGGTTGGTATCTTTTCTTGGTTATCCCAACTATTGGTTGGTACGGTTCTTTTATCCCAACTATTGGTTGGTATCTTTTCTTGGTTATCCCAACTATTGGTTGGTACCCTTCTTTTATCCCAACTATTGGTTGGTATCTTTTCTTGGTTATCCCAACTATTGGTTGGTACCCTTCTTTTATCCCAACTATTGGTTGGTATCTTTTCTTGGTTATCCCAACTATTGGTTGGTACCCTTCTTTTATCCCAACTATTGGTTTGTATCTTTTCTTGGTTATCCCAACTATTGGTTGGTACCCTTCTTTTATCCCAACTATTGGTTGGTATCTTTTCTTGGTTATCCAAACTATTGGTTGGTACCCTTCTTTTATCCCAACTATTGGTTGGTATCTTTTCTTGGTTATCCCAACTATTGGTTGGTACCCTTCTTTTATCCCAACTATTGGTTGGTATCTTTTCTTGGTTATCCAAACTATTGGTTGGTACCCTTCTTTTATCCCAACTATTGGTTGGTATCTTTTCTTGGTTATCCCAACTATTGGTTGGTACCCTTCTTTTATCCCAACTATTGGTTGGTATCTTTTCTTGGTTATCCCAACTATTGGTTGGTACTCTTCTTTTATCCCAACTATTGGTTGGTATCTTTTCTTGGTTATCCCAACTATTGGTTGGTACCCTTCTTTTATCCCAACTATTGGTTGGTATCTTTTCTTGGTTATCCCAACTATTGGTTGGTACCCTTCTTTTATCCCAACTATTGGTTGGTATCTTTTCTTGGTTATCCCAACTATTGGTTGGTACCCTTCTTTTATCCCAAATATTGGTTGGTATCTTTTCTTGGTTATCCCAACTATTGGTTGGTACCCTTCTTTTATCCCAACTATTGGTTGGTATCTTTTCTTGGTTATCCCAACTATTGGTTGGTACCCTTCTTTTATCCCAACTATTGGTTGGTATCTTTTCTTGGTTATCCCAACTATTGGTTGGTACCCTTCTTTTATCCCAACTATTGGTTGGTATCTTTTCTTGGTTATCCCAACTATTGGTTGGTACCCTTCTTTTATCCCAACTATCGGTTGGTATCTTTTCTTGGTTATCCCAACTATTGGTTGGTACCCTTCTTTTATCCCAACTATCGGTTGGTATCTTTTCTTGGTTATCCCAACTATTGGTTGGTACCCTTCTTTTATTCCAACTATCGGTTGGTATCTTTTCTTGGTTATCCTAACTATTGGTTGGTACCCTTCTTGGGATTGGTTGGTATCTTTTCTTGGATATCCCAACTATTGGTTGGTACCCTTCTTTTATCCCAACTATTGGTTGGTATCTTTTCTTGGTTATCCCAACTATTGGTTGGTACCCTTCTTTTATCCCAACTATTGGTTGGTATCTTTTCTTGGTTATCCCAACTATTGGTTGGTACCCTTCTTTTATCCCAACTATTGGTTGGTATCTTTTCTTGGTTATCCCGACTATTGGTTGATACCCTTCTTTTATCCCAACTATTGGTTGGTATCTTTTCTTGGATATCCCAACTATTGGTTGGTACCCTTCTTTTATCCCAACTATTGGTTGGTATCTTTTCTTGGTTATCCCAACTATTGGTTGGTACCCTTCTTTTATCCCAACTATTGGTTGGTATCTTTTCTTGGTTATCCCAACTATTGGTTGGTACCCTTCTTTTATCCCAACTATTGGTTGGTATCTTTTCTTGGTTATCCCAACTATTGGTTGGTACCCTTCTTTTATCCCAACTATTGGTTGGTATCTTTTCTTGGTTATCCCAACTATTGGTTGGTACCCTTCTTTTATCCCAACTATTGGTTGAAATCTTTTCTTGGTTATCCCAACTATTGGTTGGTACCCTTCTTTTATCCCAACTATTGGTTGGTATCTTTTCTTGGTTATCCCAACTATTGGTTGGTACCCTTCTTTTATCCCAACTATTGGTTGGTATCTTTTCTTGGATATCCCAACTATTGGTTGGTACCCTTCTTTTATCCCAACTATTGGTTGGTATCTTTTCTTGGTTATCCTAACTATTGGTTGGTACCATTCTTTTATCCCAACTATTCGTTGGTATCTTTTCTTGGTTATCCCAACTATTGGTTGGTACCCTTCTTTTATCCCAACTATTGGTTGGTATCTTTTCTTGGTTATCCCAACTATTGGTTGGTACCCTTCTTTTATCCCAACTATCGGTTGGTATCTTTTCTTGGTTATCCCAACTATTGGTTGGTACCCTTCTTTTATCCCAACTATTGGTTGGTATCTTTTCTTGGTTATCCCAACTATTGGTTGGTACCCTTCTTTTATCCCAACTATTGGTTGGTATCTTTTCTTGGTTATCCCAACTATTGGTTGGTACCCTTCTTTTATCCCAACTATTGGTTGGTATCTTTTCTTGGTTATCCCAACTATTGGTTGGTACCCTTCTTTTATCCCAACTATTGGTTGGTATCTTTTCTTGGTTATCCTAACTATTGGTTGGTACCCTTCTTGGGATTGGTTGGTATCTTTTCTTGGATATCCCAACTATTGGTTGGTACCCTTCTTTTATCCCAACTATTGGTTGGTATCTTTTCTTGGTTATCCCAACTATTGGTTGGTACCCTTCTTTTATCCCAACTATTGGTTGGTATCTTTTCTTGGTTATCCCAACTATTGGTTGGTACGCTTCTTTTATCCCAACTATTGGTTGGTATCTTTTCTTGGTTATCCCAACTATTGGTTGGTACCCTTCTTTTATCCCAACTATTGGTTGGTATCTTTTCTTGGTTATCCCAACTATTGGTTGGTACGCTTCTTTTATCCCAACTATTGGTTGGTATCTTTTCTTGGTTATCCCAACTATTGGTTGGTACGCTTCTTTTATCCCAACTATTGGTTGGTATCTTTTCTTGGTTATCCCAACTATTGGTTGGTACCCTTCTTTTATCCCAACTATTGGTTGGTATCTTTTCTTGGTTATCCCAACTATTGGTTGGTACCCTTCTTTTATCCCAACTATTGGTTTGTATCTTTTCTTGGTTATCCCAACTATTGGTTGGTACCCTTCTTTTATCCCAACTATTGGTTGGTATCTTTTCTTGGTTATCCAAACTATTGGTTGGTACCCTTCTTTTATCCCAACTATTGGTTGGTATCTTTTCTTGGTTATCCCAACTATTGGTTGGTACCCTTCTTTTATCCCAACTATTGGTTGGTATCTTTTCTTGGTTATCCAAACTATTGGTTGGTACCCTTCTTTTATCCCAACTATTGGTTGGTATCTTTTCTTGGTTATCCCAACTATTGGTTGGTACCCTTCTTTTATCCCAACTATTGGTTGGTATCTTTTCTTGGTTATCCCAACTATTGGTTGGTACTCTTCTTTTATCCCAACTATTGGTTGGTATCTTTTCTTGGTTATCCCAACTATTGGTTGGTACCCTTCTTTTATCCCAACTATTGGTTGGTCTCTTTTCTTGGTTATCCCAACTATTGGTTGGTACCCTTCTTTTATCCCAACTATTGGTTGGAATCTTTTCTTGGTTATCCCAACTATTGGTTGGTACCCTTCTTTTATCCCAAATATTGGTTGGTATCTTTTCTTGGTTATCCCAACTATTGGTTGGTACCCTTCTTTTATCCCAACTATTGGTTGGTATCTTTTCTTGGTTATCCCAACTATTGGTTGGTACCCTTCTTTTATCCCAACTATTGGTTGGTATCTTTTCTTGGTTATCCCAACTATTGGTTGGTACCCTTCTTTTATCCCAACTATTGGTTGGTATCTTTTCTTGGTTATCCCAACTATTGGTTGGTACCCTTCTTTTATCCCAACTATTGGTTGGTATTTTTCTTGGTTATCCCAACTATTGGTTGGTACCCTTCTTTTATCCCAACTATTGGTATCTTTTCTTGGTTATCCAAACTATTGGTTGGTACCCTTCTTTTATCCCAACTATTGGTTGATATCTTTTCTTGGTTATCCCAACTATTGGTTGGTACCCTTCTTTTATCCCAACTATTGGTTGGTATCTTTTCTTGGTTATCCCAACTATTGGTTGGTACCCTTCTTTTATCCCAACTATTGGTTGGTATCTTTTCTTGGATATCCCAACTATTGGTTGGTACCCTTCTTTTATCCCAACTATTGGTTGGTATCTTTTCTTTGTTATCCCAACTATTGGTTGGTATCTTTTCTTGGTTATCCCAACTATTGGTTGGTACGCTTCTTTTATCCCAACTATTGGTTGGTATCTTTTCTTGGTTATCCCAACTATTGGTTGGTACCCTTCTTTTATCCCAACTATTGGTTGGTATCTTTTCTTGGATATCCCAACTATTGGTTGGTACGCTTCTTTTATCCCAACTATTGGTTGGTATCTTTTCTTGGTTATCCCAACTATTGGTTGGTACCCTTCTTTTATCCCAACTATTGGTTGGTATCTTTTCTTGGTTATCCCAACTATTGGTTGGTACCCTTCTTTTATCCCAACTATTGGTTGGTATCTTTTCTTGGTTATCCCAACTATTGGTTGGTACCCTTCTTTTATCCCAACTATTGGTTGGTATCTTTTCTTGGTTATCCCAACTATTGGTTCGTAGCCTTCTTTTATCCCAACTATTGGTTGGTATCTTTTCTTGGTTATCCCAACTATTGGTTGGTACCCTTCTTTTATCCCAACTATTGGTTGGTATCTTTTCTTGGTTATCCCGACTATTGCTTGGTACCCTTCTTTTATCCCAACTATTGGTTGGTATCTTTTCTTGGATATCCCAACTATTGGTTGGTACCCTTCTTTATCCCAACTATTGGTTGGTATCTTTTCTTGGTTATCCCAACTATTGGTTGGTACCCTTCTTTTATCCCAACTATTGGTTGGTATCTTTTCTTGGTTATCCCAACTATTGGTTGGTACCCTTCTTTTATCCCAACTATTGGTTGGTATCTTTTCTTGGTTATCCTAACTATTGGTTGGTACCCTTCTTTTATCCCAACTATTGGTTGGTATCTTTTCTTGGTTATCCCAACTATTGGTTGGTACCCTTCTTTTATCCCAACTATTGGTTGATATCTTTTCTTGGTTATCCCAACTATTGGTTGGTACCCTTCTTTTATCCCAACTATTGGTTGGTATCTTTTCTTGGTTATCCCAACTATTGGTTGGTACCCTTCTTTTATCCCAACTATTGGTTGGTATCTTTTCTTGGATATCCCAACTATTGGTTGGTACCCTTCTTTTATCCCAACTATTGGTTGGTATCTTTTCTTGGTTATCCTAACTATTGGTTGGTACCCTTCTTTTATCCCAACTATTGGTTGGTATCTTTTCTTGGTTATCCCAACTATTGGTTGGTACCCTTCTTTTATCCCAACTATTGGTTGGTATCTTTTCTTGGTTATCCCAACTATTGGTTGGTACCCTTCTTTTATCCCAACTATCGGTTGGTATCTTTTCTTGGTTATCCCAACTATTGGTTGGTACCCTTCTTTTATCCCAACTATTGGTTGGTATCTTTTCTTGGTTATCCCAACTATTGGTTGGTACCCTTCTTTTATCCTAACTATCGGTTGGTATCTTTTCTTGGTTATCCCAACTATTGGTTGGTAACCTTCTTTTATCCCAACTATTGGTTGGTATCTTTTCTTGGTTATCCCAACTATTGGTTGGTACGCTTCTTTTATCCCAACTATTGGTTGGTATCTTTTCATGGTTATCCCAACTATTGGTTGGTACCCTTCTTTTATCCCAACTATTGGTTGGTATCTTTTCTTGGATATCCCAACTATTGGTTGGTACCCTTCTTTTATCCCAACTATTGGTTGGTATCTTTTCTTTGTTATCCCAACTATTGGTTGGTATCTTTTCTTGGTTATCCCAACTATTGGTTGGTACGCTTCTTTTATCCCAACTATTGGTTGGTATCTTTTCTTGGTTATCCCAACTATTGGTTGGTACCCTTCTTTTATCCCAACTATTGGTTGGTATCTTTTCTTGGATATCCCAACTATTGGTTGGTACGCTTCTTTTATCCCAACTATTGGTTGGTATCTTTTCTTGGTTATCCCAACTATTGGTTGGTACCCTTCTTTTATCCCAACTATTGGTTGGTATCTTTTCTTGGTTATCCCAACTATTGGTTGGTACCCTTCTTTTATCCCAACTATTGGTTGGTATCTTTTCTTGGTTATCCCAACTATTGGTTGGTACCCTTCTTTTATCCCAACTATTGGTTGGTATCTTTTCTTGGTTATCCCAACTATTGGTTCGTAGCCTTCTTTTATCCCAACTATTGGTTGGTATCTTTTCTTGGTTATCCCAACTATTGGTTGGTACCCTTCTTTTATCCCAACTATTGGTTGGTATCTTTTCTTGGTTATCCCGACTATTGGTTGGTACCCTTCTTTTATCCCAACTATTGGTTGGTATCTTTTCTTGGATATCCCAACTATTGGTTGGTACCCTTCTTTTATCCCAACTATTGGTTGGTATCTTTTCTTGGTTATCCCAACTATTGGTTGGTACCCTTCTTTTATCCCAACTATTGGTTGGTATCTTTTCTTGGTTATCCCAACTATTGGTTGGTACCCTTCTTTTATCCCAACTATTGGTTGGTATCTTTTCTTGGTTATCCCAACTATTGGTTGGTACCCTTCTTTTATCCCAACTATTGGTTGGTATCTTTTCTTGGTTATCCCAACTATTGGTTGGTACCCTTCTTTTATCCCAACTATTGGTTGATATCTTTTCTTGGTTATCCCAACTATTGGTTGGTACCCTTCTTTTATCCCAACTATTGGTTGGTATCTTTTCTTGGTTATCCCAACTATTGGTTGGTACCCTTCTTTTATCCCAACTATTGGTTGGTATCTTTTCTTGGATATCCCAACTATTGGTTGGTACCCTTCTTTTATCCCAACTATTGGTTGGTATCTTTTCTTGGTTATCCCAACTATTGGTTGGTGCCCTTCTTTTATCCCAACTATTGGTTGGTATCTTTTCTTGGTTATCCCAACTATTGGTTGGTACCCTTCTTTTATCCCAACTATTGGTTGGTATCTTTTCTTGGTTATCCCAACTATTGGTTGGTACCCTTCTTTTATCCCAACTATCGGTTGGTATCTTTTCTTGGTTATCCCAACTATTGGTTGGTACCCTTCTTTTATCCCAACTATCGGTTGGTATCTTTTCTTGGTTATCCCAACTATTGGTTGGTACCCTTCTTTTATCCCAACTATTGGTTGGTATCTTTTCTTGGTTATCCCAACTATTGGTTGGTACCCTTCTTTTATCCTAACTATCGGTTGGTATCTTTTCTTGGTTATCCCAACTATTGGTTGGTAACCTTCTTTTATCCCAACTATTGGTTGGTATCTTTTCTTGGTTATCCCAACTATTGGTTGGTACGCTTCTTTTATCCCAACTATTGGTTGGTATCTTTTCATGGTTATCCCAACTATTGGTTGGTACCCTTCTTTTATCCCAACTATTGGTTGGTATCTTTTCTTGGTTATCCCAACTATTGGTTGGTACCCTTCTTTTATCCCAACTATTGGTTGGTATCTTTTCTTGGTTATCCCAACTATTGGTTGGTACCCTTCTTTTATCCCAACTATTGGTTTGTATCTTTTCTTGGTTATCCCAACTATTGGTTGGTACCCTTCTTTTATCCCAACTATTGGTTGGTATCTTTTCTTGGTTATCCAAACTATTGGTTGGTACCCTTCTTTTATCCCAACTATTGGTTGGTATCTTTTCTTGGTTATCCCAACTATTGGTTGGTACCCTTCTTTTATCCCAACTATTGGTTGGTATCTTTTCTTGGTTATCCAAACTATTGGTTGGTACCCTTCTTTTATCCCAACTATTGGTTGGTATCTTTTCTTGGTTATCCCAACTATTGGTTGGTACCCTTCTTTTATCCCAACTATTGGTTGGTATCTTTTCTTGGTTATCCCAACTATTGGTTGGTACTCTTCTTTTATCCCAACTATTGGTTGGTATCTTTTCTTGGTTATCCCAACTATTGGTTGGTACCCTTCTTTTATCCCAACTATTGGTTGGTATCTTTTCTTGGTTATCCCAACTATTGGTTGGTACCCTTCTTTTATCCCAACTATTGGTTGGTATCTTTTCTTGGTTATCCCAACTATTGGTTGGTACCCTTCTTTTATCCCAACTATTGGTTGGTATCTTTTCTTGGTTATCCCAACTATTGGTTGGTACCCTTCTTTTATCCCAACTATTGGTTGGTATCTTTTCTTGGTTATCCCAACTATTGGTTGGTACCCTTCTTTTATCCCAACTATTGGTTGGTATCTTTTCTTGGTTATCCCAACTATTGGCTGGTACCCTTCTTTTATCCCAACTATTGGTTGGTATATTTTCTTGGTTATCCCAACTATTGGTTGGTACCCTTCTTTTATCCCAACTATTGGTTGGTATCTTTTCTTGGATATCCCAACTATTGGTTGGTACCCTTCTTTTATCCCAACTATTGGTTGGTATCTTTTCTTTGTTATCCCAACTATTGGTTGGTACCCTTCTTTTATCCCAACTATTGGTTGGTATCTTTTCTTGGATATCCCAACTATTGGTTGGTACCCTTCTTTTATCCCAACTATTGGTTGGTATCTTTTCTTGGTTATCCCAACTATTGGTTGGTACCCTTCTTTTATCCCAACTATTGGTTGGTATCTTTTCTTGGTTATCCCAACTATTGGTTGGTACCCTTCTTTTATCCCAACAATTGGTTGGTATCTTTTCTTGGTTATCCCGACTATTGGTTGGTACCATTCTTTTATCCCAACTATTGGTTGGTATCTTTTCTTGGATATCCTAACTATTGGTTGGTACCCTTATTTTATCCCAACTATTGGTTGGTATCTTTTCTTGGTTATCTCAACTATTGGTTGGTACCCTTCTTTTATCCCAACTATTGGTTGGTATCTTTTCTTTTTTATCCCAACTATTGGTTGGTACCCTTCTTTTATCCCAACTATTGGTTGGTATCTTTTCTTGGTTATCCCAACTATTGGTTGGTACCCTTCTTTTATCCCAACTATTGGTTGGTATCTTTTCTTGGTTATCCCAACTATTGGTTGGTACCCTTCTTTTATCCCAACTATTGGTTGGTATCTTTTCTTGGTTATCCCAACTATTGGTTGGTACCCTTCTTTTATCCCAACAATTGGTTGGTATCTTTTCTTGGTTATCCCGACTATTGGTTGGTACCATTCTTTTATCCCAACTATTGGTTGGTATCTTTTCTTGGATATCCTAACTATTGGTTGGTACCCTTATTTTATCCCAACTATTGGTTGGTATCTTTTCTTGGTTATCTCAACTATTGGTTGGTACCCTTCTTTTATCCCAACTATTGGTTGGTATCTTTTCTTTTTTATCCCAACTATTGGTTGGTACCCTTCTTTTATCCCAACTATTGGTTGGTATCTTTTCTTGGTTATCCCAACTATTGGTTGGTACCCTTCTTTTATCCCAACTATTGGTTGGTATCTTTTCTTGGTTATCCCAACTATTGGTTGGTACCCTTCTTTTATCCCAACTATTGGTTGGTATCTTTTCTTGGTTATCCCAACTATTGGTTGGTACCTTTCTTTTATCCCAACTATTGGTTGGTATCTTTTCTTGGTTATCCCAACTATTGGTTGGTACCCTTCTTTTATCCCAACTATTGGTTGGTATCTTTTCTTGGTTATCCCAACTATTGGTTGGTACCCTTCTTTTATCCCAACTATTGGTTGGTATCTTTTCTTGGTTATCCCAACTATTGGTTGGTACCCTTCTTTTATCCCAACTATTGGTTGGTATCTTTTCTTGGTTATCCCAACTATTGGTTGGTACCCTTCTTTTATCCCAACTATTGGTATCTTTTCTTGGTTATCCAAACTATTGGTTGGTACCCTTCTTTTATCCCAACTATTGGTTGATATCTTTTCTTGGTTATCCCAACTATTGGTTGGTACCCTTCTTTTATCCCAACTATTGGTTGGTATCTTTTCTTGGTTATCCCAACTATTGGTTGGTACCCTTCTTTTATCCCAACTATTGGTTGGTATCTTTTCTTGGATATCCCAACTATTGGTTGGTACCCTTCTTTTATCCCAACTATTGGTTGGTATCTTTTCTTTGTTATCCCAACTATTGGTTGGTATCTTTTCTTGGTTATCCCAACTATTGGTTGGTACGCTTCTTTTATCCCAACTATTGGTTGGTATCTTTTCTTGCTTATCCCAACTATTGGTTGGTACCCTTCTTTTATCCCAACTATTGGTTGGTATCTTTTCTTGGATATCCCAACTATTGGTTGGTACGCTTCTTTTATCCCAACTATTGGTTGGTATCTTTTCTTGGTTATCCCAACTATTGGTTGGTACCCTTCTTTTATCCCAACTATTGGTTGGTATCTTTTCTTGGTTATCCCAACTATTGGTTGGTACCCTTCTTTTATCCTAACTATCGGTTGGTATCTTTTCTTGGTTATCCCAACTATTGGTTGGTAACCTTCTTTTATCCCAACTAATGGTTGGTATCTTTTCTTGGTTATCCCAACTATTGGTTGGTACGCTTCTTTTATCCCAACTATTGGTTGGTATCTTTTCATGGTTATCCCAACTATTGGTTGGTACCCTTCTTTTATCCCAACTATTGGTTGGTATCTTTTCTTGGTTATCCCAACTATTGGTTGGTACCCTTCTTTTATCCCAACTATTGGTTGGTATCTTTTCTTGGCTATCCCAACTATTGGTTGGTACCCTTCTTTTATCCCAACTATTGGTTTATATCTTTTCTTGGTTATCCCAACTATTGGGTGGTACCCTTCTTTTATCCCAACTATTGGTTGGTATCTTTTCTTGGTTATCCAAACTATTGGTTGGTACCCTTCTTTTATCCCAACTATTGGTTGGTATCTTTTCTTGGTTATCCCAACTATTGGTTGGTACCCTTCTTTTATCCCAACTATTGGTTGGTATCTTTTCTTGGTTATCCAAACTATTGGTTGGTACCCTTCTTTTATCCCAACTATTGGTTGGTATCTTTTCTTGGTTATCCCAACTATTGGTTGGTACCCTTCTTTTATCCCAACTATTGGTTGGTATCTTTTCTTGGTTATCCCAACTATTGGTTGGTACCCTTCTTTTATCCCAACTATTGGTTGGTATCTTTTCTTGGTTATCCCAACTATTGGTTGGTACCCTTCTTTTATCCCAACTATTGGTTGGTATCTTTTCTTGGTTATCCCAACTATTGGTTGGTACCCTTCTTTTATCCCAACTATTGGTATCTTTTCTTGGTTATCCAAACTATTGGTTGGTACCCTTCTTTTATCCCAACTATTGGTTGATATCTTTTCTTGGTTATCCCAACTATTGGTTGGTACCCTTCTTTTATCCCAACTATTGGTTGGTATCTTTTCTTGGTTATCCCAACTATTGGTTGGTACCCTTCTTTTATCCCAACTATTGGTTGGTATCTTTTCTTGGATATCCCAACTATTGGTTGGTACCCTTCTTTTATCCCAACTATTGGTTGGTATCTTTTCTTTGTTATCCCAACTATTGGTTGGTATCTTTTCTTGGTTATCCCAACTATTGGTTGGTACGCTTCTTTTATCCCAACTATTGGTTGGTATCTTTTCTTGCTTATCCCAACTATTGGTTGGTACCCTTCTTTTATCCCAACTATTGGTTGGTATCTTTTCTTGGATATCCCAACTATTGGTTGGTACGCTTCTTTTATCCCAACTATTGGTTGGTATCTTTTCTTGGTTATCCCAACTATTGGTTGGTACCCTTCTTTTATCCCAACTATTGGTTGGTATCTTTTCTTGGTTATCCCAACTATTGGTTGGTACCCTTCTTTTATCCTAACTATCGGTTGGTATCTTTTCTTGGTTATCCCAACTATTGGTTGGTAACCTTCTTTTATCCCAACTATTGGTTGGTATCTTTTCTTGGTTATCCCAACTATTGGTTGGTACGCTTCTTTTATCCCAACTATTGGTTGGTATCTTTTCATGGTTATCCCAACTATTGGTTGGTACCCTTCTTTTATCCCAACTATTGGTTGGTATCTTTTCTTGGTTATCCCAACTATTGGTTGGTACCCTTCTTTTATCCCAACTATTGGTTGGTATCTTTTCTTGGTTATCCCAACTATTGGTTGGTACCCTTCTTTTATCCCAACTATTGGTTTGTATCTTTTCTTGGTTATCCCAACTATTGGTTGGTACCCTTCTTTTATCCCAACTATTGGTTGGTATCTTTTCTTGGTTATCCAAACTATTGGTTGGTACCCTTCTTTTATCCCAACTATTGGTTGGTATCTTTTCTTGGTTATCCCAACTATTGGTTGGTACCCTTCTTTTATCCCAACTATTGGTTGGTATCTTTTCTTGGTTATCCAAACTATTGGTTGGTACCCTTCTTTTATCCCAACTATTGGTTGGTATCTTTTCTTGGTTATCCCAACTATTGGTTGGTACCCTTCTTTTATCCCAACTATTGGTTGGTATCTTTTCTTGGTTATCCCAACTATTGGTTGGTACCCTTCTTTTATCCCAACTATTGGTTGGTATCTTTTCTTGGTTATCCCAACTATTGGTTGGTACCCTTCTTTTATCCCAACTATTGGTTGGTATCTTTTCTTGGTTATCCCAACTATTGGTTGGTACCCTTCTTTTATCCCAACTATTGGTTGGTATCTTTTCTTGGTTATCCCAACTATTGGTTGGTACCCTTCTTTTATCCCAACTATTGGTTGGTATCTTTTCTTGGTTATCCCAACTATTGGTTGGTACCCTTCTTTTATCCCAACTATTGGTTGGTATCTTTTCTTGGTTATCCCAACTATTGGTTGGTACCCTTCTTTTATCCCAACTATTGGTTGGTATCTTTTCTTGGTTATCCCAACTATTGGTTGGTACCCTTCTTTTATCCCAACTATTGGTATCTTTTCTTGGTTATCCAAACTATTGGTTGGTACCCTTCTTTTATCCCAACTATTGGTTGATATCTTTTCTTGGTTATCCCAACTATTGGTTGGTACCCTTCTTTTATCCCAACTATTGGTTGGTATCTTTTCTTGGTTATCCCAACTATTGGTTGGTACCCTTCTTTTATCCCAACTATTGGTTGGTATCTTTTCTTGGATATCCCAACTATTGGTTGGTACCCTTCTTTTATCCCAACTATTGGTTGGTATCTTTTCTTTGTTATCCCAACTATTGGTTGGTATCTTTTCTTGGTTATCCCAACTATTGGTTGGTACGCTTCTTTTATCCCAACTATTGGTTGGTATCTTTTCTTGGTTATCCCAACTATTGGTTGGTACCCTTCTTTTATCCCAACTATTGGTTGGTATCTTTTCTTGGATATCCCAACTATTGGTTGGTACGCTTCTTTTATCCCAACTATTGGTTGGTATCTTTTCTTGGTTATCCCAACTATTGGTTGGTACCCTTCTTTTATCCCAACTATTGGTTGGTATCTTTTCTTGGTTATCCCAACTATTGGTTGGTACCCTTCTTTTATCCTAACTATCGGTTGGTATCTTTTCTTGGTTATCCCAACTATTGGTTGGTAACCTTCTTTTATCCCAACTATTGGTTGGTATCTTTTCTTGGTTATCCCAACTATTGGTTGGTACGCTTCTTTTATCCCAACTATTGGTTGGTATCTTTTCATGGTTATCCCAACTATTGGTTGGTACCCTTCTTTTATCCCAACTATTGGTTGGTATCTTTTCTTGGTTATCCCAACTATTGGTTGGTACCCTTCTTTTATCCCAACTATTGGTTGGTATCTTTTCTTGGTTATCCCAACTATTGGTTGGTACCCTTCTTTTATCCCAACTATTGGTTTGTATCTTTTCTTGGTTATCCCAACTATTGGTTGGTACCCTTCTTTTATCCCAACTATTGGTTGGTATCTTTTCTTGGTTATCCAAACTATTGGTTGGTACCCTTCTTTTATCCCAACTATTGGTTGGTATCTTTTCTTGGTTATCCCAACTATTGGTTGGTACCCTTCTTTTATCCCAACTATTGGTTGGTATCTTTTCTTGGTTATCCAAACTATTGGTTGGTACCCTTCTTTTATCCCAACTATTGGTTGGTATCTTTTCTTGGTTATCCCAACTATTGGTTGGTACCCTTCTTTTATCCCAACTATTGGTTGGTATCTTTTCTTGGTTATCCAAACTATTGGTTGGTACCCTTCTTTTATCCCAACTATTGGTTGGTATCTTTTCTTGGTTATCCCAACTATTGGTTGGTACCCTTCTTTTATCCCAACTATTGGTTGGTATCTTTTCTTGGTTATCCAAACTATTGGTTGGTACCCTTCTTTTATCCCAACTATTGGTTGGTATCTTTTCTTGGTTATCCCAACTATTGGTTGGTACCCTTCTTTTATCCCAACTATTGGTTGGTATCTTTTCTTGGTTATCCCAACTATTGGTTGGTACCCTTCTTTTATCCCAACTATTGGTTGGTATCTTTTCTTGGTTATCCCAACTATTGGTTGGTACCCTTCTTTTATCCCAACTATTGGTTGGTATCTTTTCTTGGTTATCCCAACTATTGGTTGGTACCCTTCTTTTATCCCAACTATTGGTTGGTATCTTTTCTTGGTTATCCCAACTATTGGTTGGTACCCTTCTTTTATCCCAACTATTGGTTGGTATCTTTTCTTGGTTATCCCAACTATTGGTTGGTACCCTTCTTTTATCCCAACTATTGGTTGGTATCTTTTCTTGGTTATCCCAACTATTGGTTGGTACCCTTCTTTTATCCCAACTATTGGTTGGTATCTTTTCTTGGTTATCCCAACTATTGGTTGGTACCCTTCTTTTATCCCAACTATTGGTATCTTTTCTTGGTTATCCAAACTATTGGTTGGTACCCTTCTTTTATCCCAACTATTGGTTGATATCTTTTCTTGGTTATCCCAACTATTGGTTGGTACCCTTCTTTTATCCCAACTATTGGTTGGTATCTTTTCTTGGTTATCCCAACTATTGGTTGGTACCCTTCTTTTATCCCAACTATTGGTTGGTATCTTTTCTTGGATATCCCAACTATTGGTTGGTACCCTTCTTTTATCCCAACTATTGGTTGGTATCTTTTCTTTGTTATCCCAACTATTGGTTGGTATCTTTTCTTGGTTATCCCAACTATTGGTTGGTACGCTTCTTTTATCCCAACTATTGGTTGGTATCTTTTCTTGGTTATCCCAACTATTGGTTGGTACCCTTCTTTTATCCCAACTATTGGTTGGTATCTTTTCTTGGATATCCCAACTATTGGTTGGTACGCTTCTTTTATCCCAACTATTGGTTGGTATCTTTTCTTGGTTATCCCAACTATTGGTTGGTACCCTTCTTTTATCCCAACTATTGGTTGGTATCTTTTCTTGGTTATCCCAACTATTGGTTGGTACCCTTCTTTTATCCTAACTATCGGTTGGTATCTTTTCTTGGTTATCCCAACTATTGGTTGGTAACCTTCTTTTATCCCAACTATTGGTTGGTATCTTTTCTTGGTTATCCCAACTATTGGTTGGTACGCTTCTTTTATCCCAACTATTGGTTGGTATCTTTTCATGGTTATCCCAACTATTGGTTGGTACCCTTCTTTTATCCCAACTATTGGTTGGTATCTTTTCTTGGTTATCCCAACTATTGGTTGGTACCCTTCTTTTATCCCAACTATTGGTTGGTATCTTTTCTTGGTTATCCCAACTATTGGTTGGTACCCTTCTTTTATCCCAACTATTGGTTTGTATCTTTTCTTGGTTATCCCAACTATTGGTTGGTACCCTTCTTTTATCCCAACTATTGGTTGGTATCTTTTCTTGGTTATCCAAACTATTGGTTGGTACCCTTCTTTTATCCCAACTATTGGTTGGTATCTTTTCTTGGTTATCCCAACTATTGGTTGGTACCCTTCTTTTATCCCAACTATTGGTTGGTATCTTTTCTTGGTTATCCAAACTATTGGTTGGTACCCTTCTTTTATCCCAACTATTGGTTGGTATCTTTTCTTGGTTATCCCAACTATTGGTTGGTACCCTTCTTTTATCCCAACTATTGGTTGGTATCTTTTCTTGGTTATCCCAACTATTGGTTGGTACCCTTCTTTTATCCCAACTATTGGTTGGTATCTTTTCTTGGTTATCCCAACTATTGGTTGGTACCCTTCTTTTATCCCAACTATTGGTTGGTATCTTTTCTTGGTTATCCCAACTATTGGTTGGTACCCTTCTTTTATCCCAACTATTGGTTGGTATCTTTTCTTGGTTATCCCAACTATTGGTTGGTACCCTTCTTTTATCCCAACTATTGGTTGGTATCTTTTCTCGGTTATCCCAACTATTGGTTGGTACCCTTCTTTTATCCCAACTATTGGTATCTTTTCTTGGTTATCCAAACTATTGGTTGGTACCCTTCTTTTATCCCAACTATTGGTTGATATCTTTTCTTGGTTATCCCAACTATTGGTTGGTACCCTTCTTTTATCCCAACTATTGGTTGGTATCTTTTCTTTGTTATCCCAACTATTGGTTGGTATCTTTTCTTGGTTATCCCAACTATTGGTTGGTACGCTTCTTTTATCCCAACTATTGGTTGGTATCTTTTCTTGGTTATCCCAACTATTGGTTGGTACCCTTCTTTTATCCCAACTATTGGTTGGTATCTTTTCTTGGATATCCCAACTATTGGTTGGTACGCTTCTTTTATCCCAACTATTGGTTGGTATCTTTTCTTGGTTATCCCAACTATTGGTTGGTACCCTTCTTTTATCCCAACTATTGGTTGGTATCTTTTCTTGGTTATCCCAACTATTGGTTGGTACCCTTCTTTTATCCTAACTATCGGTTGGTATCTTTTCTTGGTTATCCCAACTATTGGTTGGTAACCTTCTTTTATCCCAACTATTGGTTGGTATCTTTTCTTGGTTATCCCAACTATTGGTTGGTACGCTTCTTTTATCCCAACTATTGGTTGGTATCTTTTCATGGTTATCCCAACTATTGGTTGGTACCCTTCTTTTATCCCAACTATTGGTTGGTATCTTTTCTTGGTTATCCCAACTATTGGTTGGTACCCTTCTTTTATCCCAACTATTGGTTGGTATCTTTTCTTGGTTATCCCAACTATTGGTTGGTACCCTTCTTTTATCCCAACTATTGGTTTGTATCTTTTCTTGGTTATCCCAACTATTGGTTGGTACCCTTCTTTTATCCCAACTATTGGTTGGTATCTTTTCTTGGTTATCCAAACTATTGGTTGGTACCCTTCTTTTATCCCAACTATTGGTTGGTATCTTTTCTTGGTTATCCCAACTATTGGTTGGTACCCTTCTTTTATCCCAACTATTGGTTGGTATCTTTTCTTGGTTATCCAAACTATTGGTTGGTACCCTTCTTTTATCCCAACTATTGGTTGGTATCTTTTCTTGGTTATCCCAACTATTGGTTGGTACCCTTCTTTTATCCCAACTATTGGTTGGTATCTTTTCTTGGTTATCCCAACTATTGGTTGGTACCCTTCTTTTATCCCAACTATTGGTTGGTATCTTTTCTTGGTTATCCCAACTATTGGTTGGTACCCTTCTTTTATCCCAACTATTGGTTGGTATCTTTTCTTGGTTATCCCAACTATTGGTTGGTACCCTTCTTTTATCCCAACTATTGGTTGGTATCTTTTCTTGGTTATCCCAACTATTGGTTGGTACCCTTCTTTTATCCCAACTATTGGTTGGTATCTTTTCTCGGTTATCCCAACTATTGGTTGGTACCCTTCTTTTATCCCAACTATTGGTATCTTTTCTTGGTTATCCAAACTATTGGTTGGTACCCTTCTTTTATCCCAACTATTGGTTGATATCTTTTCTTGGTTATCCCAACTATTGGTTGGTACCCTTCTTTTATCCCAACTATTGGTTGGTATCTTTTCTTGGTTATCCCAACTATTGGTTGGTACCCTTCTTTTATCCCAACTATTGGTTGGTATCTTTTCTTGGATATCCCAACTATTGGTTGGTACCCTTCTTTTATCCCAACTATTGGTTGGTATCTTTTCTTTGTTATCCCAACTATTGGTTGGTATCTTTTCTTGGTTATCCCAACTATTGGTTGGTACGCTTCTTTTATCCCAACTATTGGTTGGTATCTTTTCTTGGTTATCCCAACTATTGGTTGGTACCCTTCTTTTATCCCAACTATTGGTTGGTATCTTTTCTTGGATATCCCAACTATTGGTTGGTACGCTTCTTTTATCCCAACTATTGGTTGGTATCTTTTCTTGGTTATCCCAACTATTGGTTGGTACCCTTCTTTTATCCCAACTATTGGTTGGTATCTTTTCTTGGTTATCCCAACTATTGGTTGGTACCCTTCTTTTATCCTAACTATCGGTTGGTATCTTTTCTTGGTTATCCCAACTATTGGTTGGTAACCTTCTTTTATCCCAACTATTGGTTGGTATCTTTTCTTGGTTATCCCAACTATTGGTTGGTACGCTTCTTTTATCCCAACTATTGGTTGGTATCTTTTCATGGTTATCCCAACTATTGGTTGGTACCCTTCTTTTATCCCAACTATTGGTTGGTATCTTTTCTTGGTTATCCCAACTATTGGTTGGTACCCTTCTTTTATCCCAACTATTGGTTGGTATCTTTTCTTGGTTATCCCAACTATTGGTTGGTACCCTTCTTTTATCCCAACTATTGGTTTGTATCTTTTCTTGGTTATCCCAACTATTGGTTGGTACCCTTCTTTTATCCCAACTATTGGTTGGTATCTTTTCTTGGTTATCCAAACTATTGGTTGGTACCCTTCTTTTATCCCAACTATTGGTTGGTATCTTTTCTTGGTTATCCCAACTATTGGTTGGTACCCTTCTTTTATCCCAACTATTGGTTGGTATCTTTTCTTGGTTATCCAAACTATTGGTTGGTACCCTTCTTTTATCCCAACTATTGGTTGGTATCTTTTCTTGGTTATCCCAACTATTGGTTGGTACCCTTCTTTTATCCCAACTATTGGTTGGTATCTTTTCTTGGTTATCCCAACTATTGGTTGGTACTCTTCTTTTATCCCAACTATTGGTTGGTATCTTTTCTTGGTTATCCCAACTATTGGTTGGTACCCTTCTTTTATCCCAACTATTGGTTGGTATCTTTTCTTGGTTATCCCAACTATTGGTTGGTACCCTTCTTTTATCCCAACTATTGGTTGGTATCTTTTCTTGGTTATCCCAACTATTGGTTGGTACCCTTCTTTTATCCCAACTATTGGTTGGTATCTTTTCTTGGTTATCCCAACTATTGGTTGGTACCCTTCTTTTATCCCAACTATTGGTTGGTATCTTTTCTTGGTTATCCCAACTATTGGTTGGTACCCTTCTTTTATCCCAACTATTGGTTGGTATCTTTTCTTGGTTATCCCAACTATTGGCTGGTACCCTTCTTTTATCCCAACTATTGGTTGGTATATTTTCTTGGTTATCCCAACTATTGGTTGGTACCCTTCTTTTATCCCAACTATTGGTTGGTATCTTTTCTTGGATATCCCAACTATTGGTTGGTACCCTTCTTTTATCCCAACTATTGGTTGGTATCTTTTCTTTGTTATCCCAACTATTGGTTGGTACCCTTCTTTTATCCCAACTATTGGTTGGTATCTTTTCTTGGATATCCCAACTATTGGTTGGTACCCTTCTTTTATCCCAACTATTGGTTGGTATCTTTTCTTGGTTATCCCAACTATTGGTTGGTACCCTTCTTTTATCCCAACTATTGGTTGGTATCTTTTCTTGGTTATCCCAACTATTGGTTGGTACCCTTCTTTTATCCCAACTATTGGTTGGTATCTTTTCTTGGTTATCCCGACTATTGGTTGGTACCCTTCTTTTATCCCAACTATTGGTTGGTATCTTTTCTTGGATATCCTAACTATTGGTTGGTACCCTTATTTTATCCCAACTATTGGTTGGTATCTTTTCTTGGTTATCCCAACTATTGGTTGGTACCCTTCTTTTATCCCAACTATTGGTTGGTATCTTTTCTTTTTTATCCCAACTATTGGTTGGTACCCTTCTTTTATCCCAACTATTGGTTGGTATCTTTTCTTGGTTATCCCAACTATTGGTTGGTACCCTTCTTTTATCCCAACTATTGGTTGGTATCTTTTCTTGGTTATCCCAACTATTGGTTGGTACCCTTCTTTTATCCCAACTATTGGTTGGTATCTTTTCTTGGTTATCCCAACTATTGGTTGGTACCCTTCTTTTATCCCAACTATTGGTTGGTATCTTTTCTTGGTTATCCCAACTATTGGTTGGTACCCTTCTTTTATCCCAACTATTGGTTGGTATCTTTTCTTGGTTATCCCAACTATTGGTTGGTACCCTTCTTTTATCCCAACTATTGGTTGGTATCTTTTCTTGGTTATCCCAACTATTGGTTGGTACCCTTCTTTTATCCCAACTATTGGTTGGTATCTTTTCTTGGTTATCCCAACTATTGGTTGGTACCCTTCTTTTATCCCAACTATTGGTATCTTTTCTTGGTTATCCAAACTATTGGTTGGTACCCTTCTTTTATCCCAACTATTGGTTGATATCTTTTCTTGGTTATCCCAACTATTGGTTGGTACCCTTCTTTTATCCCAACTATTGGTTGGTATCTTTTCTTGGTTATCCCAACTATTGGTTGGTACCCTTCTTTTATCCCAACTATTGGTTGGTATCTTTTCTTGGATATCCCAACTATTGGTTGGTACCCTTCTTTTATCCCAACTATTGGTTGGTATCTTTTCTTTGTTATCCCAACTATTGGTTGGTATCTTTTCTTGGTTATCCCAACTATTGGTTGGTACGCTTCTTTTATCCCAACTATTGGTTGGTATCTTTTCTTGGTTATCCCAACTATTGGTTGGTACCCTTCTTTTATCCCAACTATTGGTTGGTATCTTTTCTTGGATATCCCAACTATTGGTTGGTACGCTTCTTTTATCCCAACTATTGGTTGGTATCTTTTCTTGGTTATCCCAACTATTGGTTGGTACCCTTCTTTTATCCCAACTATTGGTTGGTATCTTTTCTTGGTTATCCCAACTATTGGTTGGTACCCTTCTTTTATCCCAACTATTGGTTGGTATCTTTTCTTGGTTATCCCAACTATTGGTTGGTACCCTTCTTTTATCCCAACTATTGGTTGGTATCTTTTCTTGGTTATCCCAACTATTGGTTCGTAGCCTTCTTTTATCCCAACTATTGGTTGGTATCTTTTCTTGGTTATCCCAACTATTGGTTGGTACCCTTCTTTTATCCCAACTATTGGTTGGTATCTTTTCTTGGTTATCCCGACTATTGGTTGGTACCCTTCTTTTATCCCAACTATTGGTTGGTATCTTTTCTTGGATATCCCAACTATTGGTTGGTACCCTTCTTTTATCCCAACTATTGGTTGGTATCTTTTCTTGGTTATCCCAACTATTGGTTGGTACCCTTCTTTTATCCCAACTATTGGTTGGTATCTTTTCTTGGTTATCCCAACTATTGGTTGGTACCCTTCTTTTATCCCAACTATTGGTTGGTATCTTTTCTTGGTTATCCCAACTATTGGTTGGTACCCTTCTTTTATCCCAACTATTGGTTGGTATCTTTTCTTGGTTATCCCAACTATTGGTTGGTACCCTTCTTTTATCCCAACTATTGGTTGATATCTTTTCTTGGTTATCCCAACTATTGGTTGGTACCCTTCTTTTATCCCAACTATTGGTTGGTATCTTTTCTTGGTTATCCCAACTATTGGTTGGTACCCTTCTTTTATCCCAACTATTGGTTGGTATCTTTTCTTGGATATCCCAACTATTAGTTGGTACCCTTCTTTTATCCCAACTATTGGTTGGTATCTTTTCTTGGTTATCCTAACTATTGGTTGGTACCCTTCTTTTATCCCAACTATTGGTTGGTATCTTTTCTTGGTTATCCCAACTATTGGTTGGTACCCTTCTTTTATCCCAACTATTGGTTGCTATCTTTTCTTGGTTATCCCAACTATTGGTTGGTACCCTTCTTTTATCCCAACTATCGGTTGGTATCTTTTCTTGGTTATCCCAACTATTGGTTGGTACCCTTCTTTTATCCCAACTATTGGTTGGTATCTTTTCTTGGTTATCCCAACTATTGGTTGGTACCCTTCTTTTATCCTAACTATCGGTTGGTATCTTTTCTTGGTTATCCCAACTATTGGTTGGTAACCTTCTTTTATCCCAACTATTGGTTGGTATCTTTTCTTGGTTATCCCAACTATTGGTTGGTACGCTTCTTTTATCCCAACTATTGGTTGGTATCTTTTCATGGTTATCCCAACTATTGGTTGGTACCCTTCTTTTATCCCAACTATTGGTTGGTATCTTTTCTTGGTTATCCCAACTATTGGTTGGTACCCTTCTTTTATCCCAACTATTGGTTGGTATCTTTTCTTGGTTATCCCAACTATTGGTTGGTACCCTTCTTTTATCCCAACTATTGGTTTGTATCTTTTCTTGGTTATCCCAACTATTGGTTGGTACCCTTCTTTTATCCCAACTATTGGTTGGTATCTTTTCTTGGTTATCCAAACTATTGGTTGGTACCCTTCTTTTATCCCAACTATTGGTTGGTATCTTTTCTTGGTTATCCCAACTATTGGTTGGTACCCTTCTTTTATCCCAACTATTGGTTGGTATCTTTTCTTGGTTATCCAAACTATTGGTTGGTACCCTTCTTTTATCCCAACTATTGGTTGGTATCTTTTCTTGGTTATCCCAACTATTGGTTGGTACCCTTCTTTTATCCCAACTATTGGTTGGTATCTTTTCTTGGTTATCCCAACTATTGGTTGGTACTCTTCTTTTATCCCAACTATTGGTTGGTATCTTTTCTTGGTTATCCCAACTATTGGTTGGTACCCTTCTTTTATCCCAACTATTGGTTGGTATCTTTTCTTGGTTATCCCAACTATTGGTTGGTACCCTTCTTTTATCCCAACTATTGGTTGGTATCTTTTCTTGGTTATCCCAACTATTGGTTGGTACCCTTCTTTTATCCCAACTATTGGTTGGTATCTTTTCTTGGTTATCCCAACTATTGGTTGGTACCCTTCTTTTATCCCAACTATTGGTTGGTATCTTTTCTTGGTTATCCCAACTATTGGTTGGTACCCTTCTTTTATCCCAACTATTGGTTGGTATCTTTTCTTGGTTATCCCAACTATTGGCTGGTACCCTTCTTTTATCCCAACTATTGGTTGGTATATTTTCTTGGTTATCCCAACTATTGGTTGGTACCCTTCTTTTATCCCAACTATTGGTTGGTATCTTTTCTTGGATATCCCAACTATTGGTTGGTACCCTTCTTTTATCCCAACTATTGGTTGGTATCTTTTCTTTGTTATCCCAACTATTGGTTGGTACCCTTCTTTTATCCCAACTATTGGTTGGTATCTTTTCTTGGATATCCCAACTATTGGTTGGTACCCTTCTTTTATCCCAACTATTGGTTGGTATCTTTTCTTGGTTATCCCAACTATTGGTTGGTACCCTTCTTTTATCCCAACTATTGGTTGGTATCTTTTCTTGGTTATCCCAACTATTGGTTGGTACCCTTCTTTTATCCCAACTATTGGTTGGTATCTTTTCTTGGTTATCCCGACTATTGGTTGGTACCCTTCTTTTATCCCAACTATTGGTTGGTATCTTTTCTTGGATATCCTAACTATTGGTTGGTACCCTTCTTTTATCCCAACTATTGGTTGGTATCTTTTCTTGGTTATCCCAACTATTTGTTGGTACCCTTCTTTTATCCCAACTATTGGTTGGTATCTTTTCTTGGTTATCCCAACTATAGGTTGGTACCCTTCTTTTATCCCAACTATTGGTTGGTATCTTTTCTTGGTTATCCCAACTATTGGTTGGTACCCTTCTTTTATCCCAACTATTGGTTGGTATCTTTTCTTGGTTATCCCAACTATTGGTTGGTACCCTTCTTTTATCCCAACTATTGGTTGATATCTTTTCTTGGTTATCCCAACTATTGGTTAGTACCCTTCTTTTATCCCAACTATTGGTTGGTATCTTTTCTTGGTTATCCCAACTATTGGTTGGTACCCTTCTTTTATCCCAACTATTGGTTGGTATCTTTTCTTGGTTATCCCAACTATTGGTTGGTACCCTTCTTTTATCCCAACTATCGGTTGGTATCTTTTCTTGGTTATCCCAACTATTGGTTGGTACCCTTCTTTTATCCCAACTATCGGTTGGTATCTTATCTTGGTTATCCCAACTATTGGTTGGTACCCTTCTTTTATCCCAACTATCGGTTGGTATCTTTTCTTGGTTATCCTAACTATTGGTTGGTACCCTTCTTGGGATTGGTTGGTATCTTTTCTTGGATATCCCAACTATTGGTTGGTACCCTTCTTTTATCCCAACTATTGGTTGGTATCTTTTCTTGGTTATCCCAACTATTGGTTGGTACCCTTCTTTTATCCCAACTATTGGTTGGTATCTTTTCTTGGTTATCCCAACTATTGGTTGGTACCCTTCTTTTATCCCAACTATTGGTTGGTATCTTTTCTTGGTTATCCCGACTATTGGTTGGTACCCTTCTTTTATCCTAACTATTGGTTGGTATCTTGTCTTGGATATCCCAACTATTGGTTGGTACCCTTCTTTTATCCCAACTATTGGTTGATATCTTTTCTTGGTTATCCCAACTATTGGTTGGTACCCTTCTTTTATCCCAACTATTGGTTGGTATCTTTTCTTGGTTATCCCAACTATTGGTTGGTACCCTTCTTTTATCCCAACTATTGGTTGGTATCTTTTCTTGGTTATCCCAACTATTGGTTGGTACCCTTCTTTTATCCCAACTATTGGTTGGTATCTTTTCTTGGTTATCCCAACTATTGGTTGGTACCCTTCTTTTATCCCAACTATTGGTTGATATCTTTTCTTGGTTATCCCAACTATTGGTTGGTACCCTTCTTTTATCCCAACTATTGGTTGGTATCTTTTCTTGGTTATCCCAACTATTGGTTGGTACCCTTCTTTTATCCCAACTATTGGTTGGTATCTTTTCTTGGATATCCCAACTATTGGTTGGAACCCTTCTTTTATCCCAACTATTGGTTGGTATCTTTTCTTGGTTATCCCAACTATTGGTTGGTACCCTTCTTTTATCCCAACTATTGGTTGGTATCTTTTCTTGGTTATCCCAACTATTGGTTGGTACCCTTCTTTTATCCCAACTATTGGTTGGTATCTTTTCTTGGTTATCCCAACTATTGGTTGGTACCCTTCTTTTATCCCAACTATCGGTTGGTATCTTTTCTTGGTTATGCCAACTATTGGTTGGTACCCTTCTTTTATCCCAACTATTGGTTGGTATCTTTTCTTGGTTATCCCAACTATTGGTTGGTACCCTTCTTTTATCCCAACTATCGGTTGGTATCTTTTCTTGGTTATCCCAACTATTGGTTGGTACCCTTCTTTTATCCCAACTATTGGTTGGTATCTTTTCTTGGTTATCCCAACTATTGGTTGGTACGCTTCTTTTATCCCAACTATTGGTTGGTATCTTTTCTTGGTTATCCCAACTATTGGTTGGTACGCTTCTTTTATCCCAACTATTGGTTGGTATCTTTTCTTGGTTATCCCAACTATTGGTTGGTACCCTTCTTTTATCCCAACTATTGGTTGGTATCTTTTCTTGGTTATCCCAACTATTGGTTGGCACCCTTCTTTTATCCCAACTATTGGTTGGTATCTTTTCTTGGTTATCCCAACTATTGGTTGGTACCCTTCTTTTATCCCAACTATTGGTTGGTATCTTTTCTTGGTTATCCAAACTATTGGTTGGTACCCTTCTTTTATCCCAACTATTGGTTGGTATCTTTTCTTGGTTATCCCAACTATTGGTTGGTACCCTTCTTTTATCCCAACTATTGGTTGGTATCTTTTCTTGGTTATCCAAACTATTGGTTGGTACCCTTCTTTTATCCCAACTATTGGTTGGTATCTTTTCTTGGTTATCCCAACTATTGGTTGGTACCCTTCTTTTATCCCAACTATTGGTTGGTATCTTTTCTTGGTTATCCCAACTATTGGTTGGTACTCTTCTTTTATCCCAACTATTGGTTGGTATCTTTTCTTGGTTATCCCAACTATTGGTTGGTACCCTTCTTTTATCCCAACTATTGGATTGGTATCTTTTCTTGGTTATCCCAACTATTGGTTGGTACCCTTCTTTTATCCCAACTATTGGTTGGTATCTTTTCTTGGTTATCCCAACTATTGGTTGGTACCCTTCTTTTATCCCAACTATTGGTTGGTATCTTTTCTTGGTTATCCCAACTATTGGTTGGTACCCTTCTTTTATCCCAACTATTGGTTGGTATCTTTTCTTGGTTATCCCAACTATTGGTTGGTACCCTTCTTTTATCCCAACTATTGGTTGGTATCTTTTCTTGGTTATCCCAACTATTGGTTGGTACCCTTCTTTTATCCCAACTATTGGTTGGTATCTTTTCTTGGTTATCCCAACTATTGGTTGGTACCCTTCTTTTATCCCAACTATTGGTTGGTATCTTTTCTTGGTTATCCCAACTATTGGTTGGTACCCTTCTTTTATCCCAACTATTGGTTGGTATCTTTTCTTGGATATCCCAACTATTGGTTGGTACCCTTCTTTTATCCCAACTATTGGTTGGTATCTTTTCTTTGTTATCCCAACTATTGGTTGGTACCCTTCTTTTATCCCAACTATTGGTTGGTATCTTTTCTTGGTTATCCCAACTATTGGTTGGTACCCTTCTTTTATCCCAACTATTGGTTGGTATCTTTTCTTGGTTATCCAAACTATTGGTTGGTACCCTTCTTTTATCCCAACTATTGGTTGGTATCTTTTCTTGGTTATCCCAACTATTGGTTGGTACCCTTCTTTTATCCCAACTATTGGTTGGTATCTTTTCTTGGTTATCCCAACTATTGGTTGGTACTCTTCTTTTATCCCAACTATTGGTTGGTATCTTTTCTTGGTTATCCCAACTATTGGTTGGTACCCTTCTTTTATCCCAACTATTGGTTGGTATCTTTTCTTGGTTATCCCAACTATTGGTTGGTACCCTTCTTTTATCCCAACTATCGGTTGGTATCTTTTCTTGGTTATGCCAACTATTGGTTGGTACCCTTCTTTTATCCCAACTATTGGTTGGTATCTTTTCTTGGTTATCCCAACTATTGGTTGGTACCCTTCTTTTATCCCAACTATCGGTTGGTATCTTTTCTTGGTTATCCCAACTATTGGTTGGTACCCTTCTTTTATCCCAACTATTGGTTGGTATCTTTTCTTGGTTATCCCAACTATTGGTTGGTACCCTTCTTTTATCCCAACTATTGGTTGGTATCTTTTCTTGGATATCCCAACTATTGGTTGGAACCCTTCTTTTATCCCAACTATTGGTTGGTATCTTTTCTTGGTTATCCCAACTATTGGTTGGTACCCTTCTTTTATCCCAACTATTGGTTGGTATCTTTTCTTGGTTATCCCAACTATTGGTTGGTACCCTTCTTTTATCCCAACTATTGGTTGGTATCTTTTCTTGGTTATCCCAACTATTGGTTGGTACCCTTCTTTTATCCCAACTATCGGTTGGTATCTTTTCTTGGTTATGCCAACTATTGGTTGGTACCCTTCTTTTATCCCAACTATTGGTTGGTATCTTTTCTTGGTTATCCCAACTATTGGTTGGTACCCTTCTTTTATCCCAACTATCGGTTGGTATCTTTTCTTGGTTATCCCAACTATTGGTTGGTACCCTTCTTTTATCCCAACTATTGGTTGGTATCTTTTCTTGGTTATCCCAACTATTGGTTGGTACGCTTCTTTTATCCCAACTATTGGTTGGTATCTTTTCTTGGTTATCCCAACTATTGGTTGGTACCCTTCTTTTATCCCAACTATTGGTTGGTATCTTTTCTTGGTTATCCCAACTATTGGTTGGTACCCTTCTTTTATCCCAACTATTGGTTGGTATCTTTTCTTGGATATCCCAACTATTGGTTGGTACCCTTCTTTTATCCCAACTATTGGTTGGTATCTTTTCTTTGTTATCCCAACTATTGGTTGGTACCCTTCTTTTATCCCAACTATTGGTTGGTATCTTTTCTTGGTTATCCCAACTATTGGTTGGTACCCTTCTTTTATCCCAACTATTGGTTGGTATCTTTTCTTGGTTATCCAAACTATTGGTTGGTACCCTTCTTTTATCCCAACTATTGGTTGGTATCTTTTCTTGGTTATCCCAACTATTGGTTGGTACCCTTCTTTTATCCCAACTATTGGTTGGTATCTTTTCTTGGTTATCCCAACTATTGGTTGGTACTCTTCTTTTATCCCAACTATTGGTTGGTATCTTTTCTTGGTTATCCCAACTATTGGTTGGTACCCTTCTTTTATCCCAACTATTGGTTGGTATCTTTTCTTGGTTATCCCAACTATTGGTTGGTACCCTTCTTTTATCCCAACTATCGGTTGGTATCTTTTCTTGGTTATGCCAACTATTGGTTGGTACCCTTCTTTTATCCCAACTATTGGTTGGTATCTTTTCTTGGTTATCCCAACTATTGGTTGGTACCCTTCTTTTATCCCAACTATCGGTTGGTATCTTTTCTTGGTTATCCCAACTATTGGTTGGTACCCTTCTTTTATCCCAACTATTGGTTGGTATCTTTTCTTGGTTATCCCAACTATTGGTTGGTACCCTTCTTTTATCCCAACTATTGGTTGGTATCTTTTCTTGGATATCCCAACTATTGGTTGGAACCCTTCTTTTATCCCAACTATTGGTTGGTATCTTTTCTTGGTTATCCCAACTATTGGTTGGTACCCTTCTTTTATCCCAACTATTGGTTGGTATCTTTTCTTGGTTATCCCAACTATTGGTTGGTACCCTTCTTTTATCCCAACTATTGGTTGGTATCTTTTCTTGGTTATCCCAACTATTGGTTGGTACCCTTCTTTTATCCCAACTATCGGTTGGTATCTTTTCTTGGTTATGCCAACTATTGGTTGGTACCCTTCTTTTATCCCAACTATTGGTTGGTATCTTTTCTTGGTTATCCCAACTATTGGTTGGTACCCTTCTTTTATCCCAACTATCGGTTGGTATCTTTTCTTGGTTATCCCAACTATTGGTTGGTACCCTTCTTTTATCCCAACTATTGGTTGGTATCTTTTCTTGGTTATCCCAACTATTGGTTGGTACGCTTCTTTTATCCCAACTATTGGTTGGTATCTTTTCTTGGTTATCCCAACTATTGGTTGGTACGCTTCTTTTATCCCAACTATTGGTTGGTATCTTTTCTTGGTTATCCCAACTATTGGTTGGTACCCTTCTTTTATCCCAACTATTGGTTGGTATCTTTTCTTGGTTATCCCAACTATTGGTTGGCACCCTTCTTTTATCCCAACTATTGGTTGGTATCTTTTCTTGGTTATCCCAACTATTGGTTGGTACCCTTCTTTTATCCCAACTATTGGTTGGTATCTTTTCTTGGTTATCCAAACTATTGGTTGGTACCCTTCTTTTATCCCAACTATTGGTTGGTATCTTTTCTTGGTTATCCCAACTATTGGTTGGTACCCTTCTTTTATCCCAACTATTGGTTGGTATCTTTTCTTGGTTATCCAAACTATTGGTTGGTACCCTTCTTTTATCCCAACTATTGGTTGGTATCTTTTCTTGGTTATCCCAACTATTGGTTGGTACCCTTCTTTTATCCCAACTATTGGTTGGTATCTTTTCTTGGTTATCCCAACTATTGGTTGGTACTCTTCTTTTATCCCAACTATTGGTTGGTATCTTTTCTTGGTTATCCCAACTATTGGTTGGTACCCTTCTTTTATCCCAACTATTGGATTGGTATCTTTTCTTGGTTATCCCAACTATTGGTTGGTACCCTTCTTTTATCCCAACTATTGGTTGGTATCTTTTCTTGGTTATCCCAACTATTGGTTGGTACCCTTCTTTTATCCCAACTATTGGTTGGTATCTTTTCTTGGTTATCCCAACTATTGGTTGGTACCCTTCTTTTATCCCAACTATTGGTTGGTATCTTTTCTTGGTTATCCCAACTATTGGTTGGTACCCTTCTTTTATCCCAACTATTGGTTGGTATCTTTTCTTGGTTATCCCAACTATTGGTTGGTACCCTTCTTTTATCCCAACTATTGGTTGGTATCTTTTCTTGGTTATCCCAACTATTGGTTGGTACCCTTCTTTTATCCCAACTATTGGTTGGTATCTTTTCTTGGTTATCCCAACTATTGGTTGGTACCCTTCTTTTATCCCAACTATTGGTTGGTATCTTTTCTTGGATATCCCAACTATTGGTTGGTACCCTTCTTTTATCCCAACTATTGGTTGGTATCTTTTCTTTGTTATCCCAACTATTGGTTGGTACCCTTCTTTTATCCCAACTATAGGTTGGTATCTTTTCTTGGATATCCCAACTATTGGTTGGTACCCTTCTTTTATCCCAACTATTGGTTGGTATCTTTTCTTGGTTATCCCAACTATTGGTTGGTACCCTTCTTTTATCCCAACTATTGGTTGGTATCTTTTCTTGGTTATCCCAACTATTGGTTGGTACCCTTCTTTTATCCCAACTATTGGTTGGTATCTTTTCTTGGTTATCCCAACTATTGGTTGGCACCCTTCTTTTATCCCAACTATTGGTTGGTATCTTTTCTTGGTTATCCCAAATATTGGTTGGTACCCTTCTTTTATCCCAACTATTGGTTGGTATCTTTTCTTGGTTATCCCAACTATTGGTTGGTACCCTTCTTTTATCCCAACTATTGGTTGGTATCTTTTCTTGGTTATCCCAACTATTGGTTGGTACCCTTCTTTTATCCCATCTATTGGTTGGTATCTTTTCTTGGTTATCCCAACTATTGGTTGGTACCCTTATTTTATCCCAACTATTGGTTGGTATCTTTTCTTGGATATCCCAACTATTGGTTGGTACCCTTCTTTTATCCCAACTATTGGTTGGTATCTTTTCTTGGTTATCCCAACTATTGGTTGGTACCCTTCTTTTATCCCAACTATTGGTTGGTATCTTTTCTTGGTTATCCCAACTATTGGTTGGTACCCTTCTTTTATCCCAACTATTGGTTGGTATCTTTTCTTGGTTATCCCAACTATTGGTTGGTACCCTTCTTTTATCCCAACTATCGGTTGGTATCTTTTCTTGGTTATCCCAACTATTGGTTGGTACCCTTCTTTTATCCCAACTATTGGTTGGTATCTTTTCTTGGTTATCCCAACTATTGGTTGGTACCCTTCTTTTATCCCAACTATTGGTTGGTATCTTTTCTTGGATATCCCAACTATTGGTTGGTACGCTTCTTTTATCCCAACTATTGGTTGGTATCTTTTCTTGGTTATCCCAACTATTGCTTGGTACCCTTCTTTTATCCCAACTATTGGTTGGTATCTTTTCTTGGTTATCCCAACTATTGGTTGGTACCCTTCTTTTATCCCAACTATTGGTTGGTATCTTTTCTTGATTATCCCAACTATTGGTTGGTACCCTTCTCTTATCCCAACTATTGGTTGGTATCTTTTCTTGGTTATCCCAACTATTGGTTGGTACCCTTCTTTTATCCCAACTATTGTTTGGTATCTTTTCTTGGTTATCCCAACTATTGGTTGGTACCCTTCTTTTATCCCAACTATTGGTTGGTATCTTTTCTTGGTTATCCCAACTATTGGTTGGTACCCTTCTTTTATCCCAACTATTGAGTGGTATCTTTTCTTGGTTATCCAAAATATTGGTTGATACCCTTCTTTTATCCCAACTATTGGTTGGTATCTTTTCTTGGTTATCCCAAATATTGGTTGGTACCCTTCTTTTATCCCAACTATTGGTTGGTATCTTTTCTTGGTTATCCCAACTATTGGTTGGTACCCTTCTTTTATCCCAACTATTGGTTGGTATCTTTTCTTGGTTATCCCAACTATTGGTTGGTACCCTTCTTTTATCCCATCTATTGGTTGGTATCTTTTCTTGGTTATCCCAACTATTGGTTGGTACCCTTCTTTTATCCCAACTATTGGTTGGTATCTTTTCTTGGATATCCCAACTATTGGTTGGTACCCTTCTTTTATCCCAACTATTGGTTGGTATCTTTTCTTGGTTATCCCAACTATTGGTTGGTACCCTTCTTTTATCCCAACTATTGGTTGTTATCTTTTCTTGGTTATCCCAACTATTGGTTGGTACCCTTCTTTTATCCCAACTATTGGTTGGTATCTTTTCTTGGTTATCCCAACTATTGGTTGGTACCCTTCTTTTATCCCAACTATCGGTTGGTATCTTTTCTTGGTTATCCCAACTATTGGTTGGTACCCTTCTTTTATCCCAACTATTGGTTGGTATCTTTTCTTGGTTATCCCAACTATTGGTTGGTACCCTTCTTTTATCCCAACTATTGGTTGGTATCTTTTCTTGGATATCCCAACTATTGGTTGGTACGCTTCTTTTATCCCAACTATTGGTTGGTATCTTTTCTTGGTTATCCCAACTATTGGTTGGTACCCTTCTTTTATCCCAACTATTGGTTGGTATCTTTTCTTGGTTATCCCAACTATTGGTTGGTACCCTTCTTTTATCCCAACTATTGGTTGGTATCTTTTCTTGGTTATCCCAACTATTGGTTGGTACCCTTCTTTTATCCCAACTATCGGTTGGTATCTTTTCTTGGTTATGCCAACTATTGGTTGGTACCCTTCTTTTATCCCAACTATTGGTTGGTATCTTTTCTTGGTTATCCCAACTATTGGTTGGTACCCTTCTTTTATCCCAACTATCGGTTGGTATCTTTTCTTGGTTATCCCAACTATTGGTTGGTACCCTTCTTTTATCCCAACTATTGGTTGGTATCTTTTCTTGGTTATCCCAACTATTGGTTGGTACGCTTCTTTTATCCCAACTATTGGTTGGTATCTTTTCTTGGTTATCCCAACTATTGGTTGGTACGCTTCTTTTATCCCAACTATTGGTTGGTATCTTTTCTTGGTTATCCCAACTATTGGTTGGTACCCTTCTTTTATCCCAACTATTGGTTGGTATCTTTTCTTGGTTATCCCAACTATTGGTTGGTACCCTTCTTTTATCCCATCTATTGGTTGGTATCTTTTCTTGGTTATCCCAACTATTGGTTGGTACCCTTCTTTTATCCCAACTATTGGTTGGTATCTTTTCTTGGATATCCCAACTATTGGTTGGTACCCTTCTTTTATCCCAACTATTGGTTGGTATCTTTTCTTGGTTATCCCAACTATTGGTTGGTACCCTTCTTTTATCCCAACTATTGGTTGTTATCTTTTCTTGGTTATCCCAACTATTGGTTGGTACCCTTCTTTTATCCCAACTATTGGTTGGTATCTTTTCTTGGTTATCCCAACTATTGGTTGGTACCCTTCTTTTATCCCAACTATCGGTTGGTATCTTTTCTTGGTTATCCCAACTATTGGTTGGTACCCTTCTTTTATCCCAACTATTGGTTGGTATCTTTTCTTGGTTATCCCAACTATTGGTTGGTACCCTTCTTTTATCCCAACTATTGGTTGGTATCTTTTCTTGGATATCCCAACTATTGGTTGGTACGCTTCTTTTATCCCAACTATTGGTTGGTATCTTTTCTTGGTTATCCCAACTATTGGTTGGTACCCTTCTTTTATCCCAACTATTGGTTGGTATCTTTTCTTGGTTATCCCAACTATTGGTTGGTACCCTTCTTTTATCCCAACTATTGGTTGGTATCTTTTCTTGGTTATCCCAACTATTGGTTGGTACCCTTCTTTTATCCCAACTATCGGTTGGTATCTTTTCTTGGTTATGCCAACTATTGGTTGGTACCCTTCTTTTATCCCAACTATTGGTTGGTATCTTTTCTTGGTTATCCCAACTATTGGTTGGTACCCTTCTTTTATCCCAACTATCGGTTGGTATCTTTTCTTGGTTATCCCAACTATTGGTTGGTACCCTTCTTTTATCCCAACTATTGGTTGGTATCTTTTCTTGGTTATCCCAACTATTGGTTGGTACGCTTCTTTTATCCCAACTATTGGTTGGTATCTTTTCTTGGTTATCCCAACTATTGGTTGGTACGCTTCTTTTATCCCAACTATTGGTTGGTATCTTTTCTTGGTTATCCCAACTATTGGTTGGTACCCTTCTTTTATCCCAACTATTGGTTGGTATCTTTTCTTGGTTATCCCAACTATTGGTTGGTACCCTTCTTTTATCCCAACTATTGGTTGGTATCTTTTCTTGGTTATCCCAACTATTGGTTGGTACCCTTCTTTTATCCCAACTATTGGTTGGTATCTTTTCTTGGATATCCCAACTATTGGTTGGTACCCTTCTTTTACCCCAACTATTGGTTGGTATCTTTTCTTGGTTATCCCAACTATTGGTTGGTACCCTTCTTTTATCCCAACTATTGGTTGGTATCTTTTCTTGGTTATCCCAACTATTGGTTGGTACCCTTCTTTTATCCCAACTATTGGTTGGTATCTTTTCTTGGTTATCCCAACTATTGGTTGGTACCCTTCTTTTATCCCAACTATTGGTTGGTATCTTTTCTTGGTTATCCCAACTATTGGTTGGTACCCTTCTTTTATCCCAACTATTGGTTGGTATCTTTTCTTGGTTATCCCAACTATTGGTTGGTACCCTTCTTTTATCCCAACTATTGGTTGGTATCTTTTCTTGGTTATCCCAACTATTGGTTGGTACCCTTCTTTTATCCCAGCTATTGGATGGTATCTTTTCTTGGATATCCCAACTATTGGTTGGTACCCTTCTTTTATCCCAGCTATTGGATGGTATCTTTTCTTGGATATCCCAACTATTGGTTGGTACCCTTCTTTTATCCCAGCTATTGGATGGTATCTTTTCTTGGATATCCCAACTATTGGTTGGTACCCTTCTTTTATCCCAGCTATTGGTTGGTATCTTTTCTTGGTTATCCCAACTATTGGTTGGTACCCTTCTTTTATCCCAACTATTGGTTGGTATCTTTTCTTGGTTATCCCAACTATTGGTTGGTACCCTTCTTTTATCCCAACTATCGGTTGGTATCTTTTCTTGGTTATCCCAACTATTGGTTGGTACCCTTCTTTTATCCCAACTATTGGTTGGTATCTTTTCTTGGTTATCCCAACTATTGGTTGGTACCCTTCTTTTATCCCAACTATTGGTTGGTATCTTTTCTTTTTTATCCCAACTATTGGTTGGTACCTTTCTTTTATCCCAACTATTGGTTGGTATCTTTTCTTTTTTATCCCAACTATTGGTTGGCACCCTTCTTTTATCCCAACTATTGGTTGGTATCTTTTCTTGGTTATCCCAACTATTGGTTGGTACCCTTCTTTTATCCCAACTATTGGTTGGTATCTTTTCTTGGTTATCCCAACTATTGGTTGGTACCCTTCTTTTATCCCAACTATTGGTTGGTATCTTTTCTTGGTTATCCCAACTATTGGTTGGTACCCTTCTTTTATCCCAACTATCGGTTGGTATCTTTTCTTGGTTATCCCAACTATTGGTTGGTACCCTTCTTTTATCCCAACTATCGGTTGGTATCTTTTCTTGGTTATCCCAACTATTGGTTGGTACCCTTCTTTTATCCCAACTATTGGGTGGTATCTTTTCTTGGTTATCCCAACTATTGGTTGGTACCCTTCTTTTATCCCAACTATTGGGTGGTATCTTTTCTTGGTTATCCCAACTATTGGTTGGTACCCTTCTTTTATCCCAACTATTGAGTGGTATCTTTTCTTGGTTATCCCAAATATTGGTTGGTACCCTTCTTTTTTCCCAACTATTGGTTGGTATCTTTTCTTGGTTATCCCAAATATTGGTTGGTACCCTTCTTTTATCCCAACTATTGGTTGGTATCTTTTCTTGGTTATCCCAACTATTGGTTGGTACCCTTCTTTTATCCCAACTATTGGTTGGTATCTTTTCTTGGTTATCCCAACTATTGGTTGGTACCCTTCTTTTATCCCATCTATTGGTTGGTATCTTTTCTTGGTTATCCCAACTATTGGTTGGTACCCTTCTTTTATCCCAACTATTGGTTGGTATCTTTTCTTGGATATCCCAACTATTGGTTGGTACCCTTCTTTTATCCCAACTATTGGTTGGTATCTTTTCTTGGTTATCCCAACTATTGGTTGGTACCCTTCTTTTATCCCAACTATTGGTTGTTATCTTTCCTTGGTTATCCCAACTATTGGTTGGTACCCTTCTTTTATCCCAACTATTGGTTGGTATCTTTTCTTGGTTATCCCAACTATTGGTTGGTACCCTTCTTTTATCCCAACTATCGGTTGGTATATTTTCTTGGTTATCCCAACTATTGGTTGGTACCCTTCTTTTATCCCAACTATTGGTTGGTATCTTTTCTTGGTTATCCCAACTATTGGTTGGTACCCTTCTTTTATCCCAACTATTGGTTGGTATCTTTTCTTGGATATCCCAAATATTGGTTGGTACGCTTCTTTTATCCCAACTATTGGTTGGTATCTTTTCTTGGTTATCCCAAATATTGGTTGGTACCCTTCTTTTATCCCAACTATTGGTTGGTATCTTTTCTTGGTTATCCCAACTATTGGTTGGTACCCTTCTTTTATCCCAACTATTGGTTGGTATCTTTTCTTGGTTATCCCAACTATTGGTTGGTACCCTTCTTTTATCCCAACTATTGGTTGGTATCTTTTCTTGGTTATCCCAACTATTGGTTGGTACCATTCTTTTATCCCAACTATTGGTTGGTATCTTTTCTTGGTTATCCCAACTATTGGTTGGTACCCTTCTTTTATCCCAACTATTGGTTGGTATCTTTTCTTGGTTATCCCAACTATTGGTTGGTACCCTTCTTTTATCCCAACTATTGGTTGGTATCTTTTCTTGGTTATCCCAACTATTGGTTGGTACCCTTCTTTTATCCCAACTATTGGTTGGTATCTTTTCTTGGTTATCCCAACTATTGGTTGGTACCCTTCTTTTATCCCAACTATTGGTTGGTATCTTTTCTTGGATATCCCAACTATTGGTTGGTACCCTTCTTTTATCCCAACTATTGGTTGGTATCTTTTCTTGGTTATCCCAACTATTGGTTGGTACCCTTCTTTTATCCCAACTATTGGTTGGTATCTTTTCTTGGTTATCCCAACTATTGGTTGGTACCCTTCTTTTATCCCAACTATTGGTTGGTATCTTTTCTTGGTTATCCCAACTATTGGTTGGTACCCTTCTTTTATCCCAACTATTGGTTGGTATCTTTTCTTGGTTATCCCAACTATTGGTTGGTACCCTTCTTTTATCCCAACTATTGGTTGGTATCTTTTCTTGGTTATCCCAACTATTGGTTGGTACCCTTCTTTTATCCCAACTATTGGTTGGTATCTTTTCTTGGTTATCCCAACTATTGGTTGGTACCCTTCTTTTATCCCAGCTATTGGTTGGTATCTTTTCTTGGATATCCCAACTATTGGTTGGTACCCTTCTTTTATCCCAGCTATTGGTTGGTATCTTTTCTTGGTTATCCCAACTATTGGTTGGTACCCTTCTTTTATCCCAACTATTGGTTGGTATCTTTTCTTGGTTATCCCAACTATTGGTTGGTACCCTTCTTTTATCCCAACTATCGGTTGGTATCTTTTCTTGGTTATCCCAACTATTGGTTGGTACCCTTCTTTTATCCCAACTATTGGTTGGTATCTTTTCTTGGTTATCCCAACTATTGGTTGGTACCCTTCTTTTATCCCAACTATTGGTTGGTATCTTTTCTTTTTTATCCCAACTATTGGTTGGTACCCTTCTTTTATCCCAACTATTGGTTGGTATCTTTTCTTTTTTATCCCAACTATTGGTTGGTACCCTTCTTTTATCCCAACTATTGGTTGGTATCTTTTCTTGGTTATCCCAACTATTGGTTGGTACCCTTCTTTTATCCCAACTATTGGTTGGTATCTTTTCTTGGTTATCCCAACTATTGGTTGGTACCCTTCTTTTATCCCAACTATTGGTTGGTATCTTTTCTTGGTTATCCCAACTATTGGTTGGTACCCTTCTTTTATCCCAACTATTGGTTGGTATCTTTTCTTGGTTATCCCAACTATTGGTTGGTACCCTTCTTTTATCCCAACTATCGGTTGGTATCTTTTCTTGGTTATCCCAACTATTGGTTGGTACCATTCTTTTATCCCAACTATTGGTTGGTATCTTTTCTTGGTTATCCCAACTATTGGTTGGTACCCTTCTTTTATCCCGACTATTGGTTGGTATCTTTTCTTGGATATCCCAACTATTGGTTGGTACCCTTCTTTTATCCCGACTATTGGTTGGTATCTTTTCTTGGATATCCCAACTATTGGTTGGTACCCTTCTTTTATCCCAACTATTGGTTGGTATCTTTTCTTGGTTATCCCAACTATTGGTTGGTACCCTTCTTTTATCCCAACTATTGGTTGGTATCTTTTCTTGGTTATCCCAACTATTGGTTGGTACCCTTCTTTTATCCCAACTATTGGTTGGTATCTTTTCTTGGTTATCCCAACTATTGGTTGGTACCCTTCTTTTATCCCAACTATTGGTTGGTATCTTTTCTTGGTTATCCCAACTATTGGTTGGTACCCTTCTTTTATCCCAACTATTGGTTGGTATCTTTTCTTGGTTATCCCAACTATTGGTTGGTACCCTTCTTTTATCCCAACTATTGGTTGGTATCTTTTCTTGGTTATCCCAACTATTGGTTGGTACCCTTCTTTTACCCCAACTATTGGTTGGTATCTTTTCTTGGATATCCCAACTATTGGTTGGTACCCTTCTTTTATCCCAGCTATTGGTTGGTATCTTTTCTTGGTTATCCCAACTATTGGTTCGTACCCTTCTTTTATCCCAACTATTGGTTGGTATCTTTTCTTGGTTATCCCAACTATTGGTTGGTACCCTTCTTTTATCCCAACTATTGGTTGGTATCTTTTCTTGGTTATCCCAACTATTGGTTGATACCCTTCTTTTATCCCAACTATCGGTTGGTATCTTTTCTTGGTTATCCCAACTATTGGTTGGTACCCTTCTTTTATCCCAACTATGGGTTGGTATCTTTTCTTGGTTATCCCAACTATTGGTTGGTACCCTTCTTTTATCCCAACTATTGGTTGGTATCTTTTCTTTTTTATCCCAACTATTGGTTGGTACCCTTCTTTTATCCCAACTATTGGTTGGTATCTTTTCTTGGTTATCCCAACTATTGGTTGGTACCCTTCTTTTATCCCAACTATTGGTTGGTATCTTTTCTTGGTTATCCCAACTATTGGTTGGTACCCTTCTTTTATCCCAACTATTGGTTGGTATCTTTTCTTTTTTATCCCAACTATTGGTTGGTACCCTTCTTTTATCCCAACTATTGGTTGGTATCTTTTCTTGGTTATCCCAACTATTGGTTGGTACCCTTCTTTTATCCCAACTATTGGTTGGTATCTTTTCTTGGTTATCCCAACTATTGGTTGGTACCCTTCTTTTATCCCAACTATTGGTTGGTATCTTTTCTTGGTTATCCCAACTATTGGTTGGTACCCTTCTTTTATCCCAACTATTGGTTGGTATCTTTTCTTGGTTATCCCAACTATTGGTTGGTACCCTTCTTTTATCCCAACTATTGGTTGGTATCTTTTCTTGGTTATCCCAACTATTGGTTGGTACCCTTCTTTTATCCCAACTATCGGTTGGTATCTTTTCTTGGTTATCCCAACTATTGGTTGGTACCCTTCTTTTATCCCAACTATTGGTTGGTATCTTTTCTTGGTTATCCCAACTATTGGTTGGTACCCTTCTTTTATCCCAACTATTGGTTGGTATCTTTTCTTGGATATCCCAACTATTGGTTGGTACGCTTCTTTTATCCCAACTATTGGTTGGTATCTTTTCTTGGTTATCCCAACTATTGGTTGGTACCCTTCTTTTATCCCAACTATTGGTTGGTATCTTTTCTTGGATATCCCAACTATTGGTTGGTACCCTTCTTTTATCCCAACTATTGGTTGGTATCTTTTCTTGGTTATCCCAACTATTGGTTGGTACCCTTCTTTTATCCCAACTATTGGTTGGTATCTTTTCTTGGTTATCCCAACTATTGGTTGGTACCCTTCTTTTATCCCAACTATTGGTTGGTATCTTTTCTTGGTTATCCCAACTATTGGTTGGTACCCTTCTTTTATCCCAACTATTGGTTGGTATCTTTTCTTGGTTATCCCAACTATTGGTTGGTACCCTTCTTTTATCCCAACTATTGGTTGGTATCTTTTCTTTTTTATCCCAACTATTGGTTGGTACCCTTCTTTTATCCCAACTATTGGTTGGTATCTTTTCTTGGTTATCCCAACTTTTGGTTGGTACCCTTCTTTTATCCCAACTATTGGTTGGTATCTTTTCTTGGTTATCCCAACTATTGGTTGGTACCCTTCTTTTATCCATTGGTTGGTATCTTTTCTTGGATATCCCAACTATTGGTTGGTACCCTTCTTTTATCCCAGCTATTGGTTGGTATCTTTTCTTGGTTATCCCAACTATTGGTTGGTACCCTTCTTTTATCCCAACTATTGGTTGGTATCTTTTCTTGGTTATCCCAACTATTGGTTGGTACCCTTCTTTTATCCCAACTATTGGTTGGTATCTTTTCTTGGTTATCCCAACTATTGGTTGATACCCTTCTTTTATCCCAACTATCGGTTGGTATCTTTTCTTGGTTATCCCAACTATTGGTTGGTACCCTTCTTTTATCCCAACTATGGGTTGGTATCTTTTCTTGGTTATCCCAACTATTGGTTGGTACCCTTCTTTTATCCCAACTATTGGTTGGTATCTTTTCTTGGTTATCCCAACTATTGGTTGGTACCCTTCTTTTATCCCAACTATTGGTTGGTATCTTTTCTTTTATATCCCAACTATTGGTTGGTACCCTTCTTTTATCCCAACTATTGGTTGGTATCTTTTCTTTTTTATCCCAACTATTGGTTGGTACCCTTCTTTTATCCCAACTATTGGTTGGTATCTTTTCTTGGTTATCCCAACTATTGGTTGGTACCCTTCTTTTATCCCAACTATTGGTTGGTATCTTTTCTTGGTTATCCCAACTATTGGTTGGTACCCTTCTTTTATCCCAACTATTGGTTGGTATCTTTTCTTGGTTATCCCAACTATTGGTTGGTACCCTTCTTTTATCCCAACTATTGGTTGGTATCTTTTCTTGGTTATCCCAACTATTGGTTGGTACCCTTCTTTTATCCCAACTATCGGTTGGTATCTTTTCTTGGTTATCCCAACTATTGGTTGGTACCCTTCTTTTATCCCAACTATTGGTTGGTATCTTTTCTTGGTTATCCCAACTATTGGTTGGTACCCTTCTTTTATCCCGACTATTGGTTGGTATCTTTTCTTGGATATCCCAACTATTGGTTGGTACGCTTCTTTTATCCCAACTATTGGTTGGTATCTTTTCTTGGTTATCCCAACTATTGGTTGGTACCCTTCTTTTATCCCAACTATTGGTTGGTATCTTTTCTTGGTTATCCCAACTATTGGGTGGTACCCTTCTTTTATCCATTGGTTGGTATCTTTTCTTGGATATCCCAACTATTGGTTGGTACCCTTCTTTTATCCCAACTATTGGTTGGTATCTTTTCTTGGTTATCCCAACTATTGGTTGGTACCCTTCTTTTATCCCAACTATTGGTTGGTATCTTTTCTTGGTTATCCCAACTATTGGTTGTTACCCTTCTTTTATCCCAACTATTGGTTGGTATCTTTTCTTGGTTATCCCAACTATTGGTTGGTACCCTTCTTTTATCCCAACTATTGGTTGGTATCTTTTCTTGGTTATCCCAACTATTGGTTGGTACCCTTCTTTTATCCCAACTATTGGTTGGTATCTTTTCTTGGTTATCCCAACTATTGGTTGGTACCCTTCTTTTATCCCAACTATTGGTTGGTATCTTTTCTTGGTTATCCCAACTATTGGTTGGTACCCTTCTTTTACCCCAACTATTGGTTGGTATCTTTTCTTGGATATCCCAACTATTGGTTGGTACCCTTCTTTTATCCCAGCTATTGGTTGGTATCTTTTCTTGGTTATCCCAACTATTGGTTGGTACCCTTCTTTTATCCCAACTATTGGTTGGTATCTTTTCTTGGTTATCCCAACTATTGGTTGGTACCCTTCTTTTATCCCAACTATTGGTTGGTATCTTTTCTTGGTTATCCCAACTATTGGTTGATACCCTTCTTTTATCCCAACTATCGGTTGGTATCTTTTCTTGGTTATCCCAACTATTGGTTGGTACCCTTCTTTTATCCCAACTATGGGTTGGTATCTTTTCTTGGTTATCCCAACTATTGGTTGGTACCATTCTTTTATCCCAACTATTGGTTGGTATCTTTTCTTTTTTATCCCAACTATTGGTTGGTACCCTTCTTTTATCCCAACTATTGGTTGGTATCTTTTCTTGGTTATCCCAACTATTGGTTGGTACCCTTCTTTTATCCCAACTATTGGTTGGTATCTTTTCTTGGTTATCCCAACTATTGGTTGGTACCCTTCTTTTATCCCAACTATTGGTTGGTATCTTTTCTTTTTTATCCCAACTATTGGTTGGTACCCTTCTTTTATCCCAACTATTGGTTGGTATCTTTTCTTGGTTATCCCAACTATTGGTTGGTACCCTTCTTTTATCCCAACTATTGGTTGGTATCTTTTCTTGGTTATCCCAACTATTGGTTGGTACCCTTCTTTTATCCCAACTATTGGTTGGTATCTTTTCTTGGTTATCCCAACTATTGGTTGGTACCCTTCTTTTATCCCAACTATTGGTTGGTATCTTTTCTTGGTTATCCCAACTATTGGTTGGTACCCTTCTTTTATCCCAACTATTGGTTGGTATCTTTTCTTGGTTATCCCAACTATTGGTTGGTACCCTTCTTTTATCCCAACTATCGGTTGGTATCTTTTCTTGGTTATCCCAACTATTGGTTGGTACCCTTCTTTTATCCCAACTATTGGTTGGTATCTTTTCTTGGTTATCCCAACTATTGGTTGGTACCCTTCTTTTATCCCAACTATTGGTTGGTATCTTTTCTTGGATATCCCAACTATTGGTTGGTACGCTTCTTTTATCCCAACTATTGGTTGGTATCTTTTCTTGGTTATCCCAACTATTGGTTGGTACCCTTCTTTTATCCCAACTATTGGTTGGTATCTTTTCTTGGTTATCCCAACTATTGGTTGGTACCCTTCTTTTATCCCAACTATTGGTTGGTATCTTTTCTTGGTTATCCCAACTATTGGTTGGTACCCTTCTTTTATCCCAACTATTGGTTGGTATCTTTTCTTGGTTATCCCAACTATTGGTTGGTACCCTTCTTTTATCCCAACTATCGGTTGGTATCTTTTCTTGGTTATCCCAACTATTGGTTGGTACCCTTCTTTTATCCCAACTATTGGTTGGTATCTTTTCTTGGTTATCCCAACTATTGGTTGGTACCCTTCTTTTATCCCGACTATTGGTTGGTATCTTTTCTTGGATATCCCAACTATTGGTTGGTACGCTTCTTTTATCCCAACTATTGGTTGGTATCTTTTCTTGGTTATCCCAACTATTGGTTGGTACCCTTCTTTTATCCCAACTATTGGTTGGTATCTTTTCTTGGTTATCCCAACTATTGGTTGGTACCCTTCTTTTATCTATTGGTTGGTATCTTTTCTTGGATATCCCAACTATTGGTTGGTACCCTTCTTTTATCCCAACTATTGGTTGGTATCTTTTCTTGGTTATCCCAACTATTGGTTGGTACCCTTCTTTTATCCCAACTATTGGTTGGTATCTTTTCTTGGTTATCCCAACTATTGGTTGGTACCCTTCTTTTATCCCAACTATTGGTTGGTATCTTTTCTTGGTTATCCCAACTATTGGTTGGTACCCTTCTTTTATCCCAACTATTGGTTGGTATCTTTTCTTGGTTATCCCAACTATTGGTTGGTACCCTTCTTTTATCCCAACTATTGGTTGGTATCTTTTCTTGGTTATCCCAACTATTGGTTGGTACCCTTCTTTTATCCCAAGTATTGGTTGGTATCTTTTCTTGGTTATCCCAACTATTGGTTGGTACCCTTCTTTTACCCCAACTATTGGTTGGTATCTTTTCTTGGATATCCCAACTATTGGTTGGTACCCTTCTTTTATCCCAGCTATTGGTTGGTATCTTTTCTTGGTTATCCCAACTATTGGTTGGTACCCTTCTTTTATCCCAACTATTGGTTGGTATCTTTTCTTGGTTATCCCAACTATTGGTTGGTACCCTTCTTTTATCCCAACTATTGGTTGGTATCTTTTCTTGGTTATCCCAACTATTGGTTGATACCCTTCTTTTATCCCAACTATCGGTTGGTATCTTTTCTTGGTTATCCCAACTATTGGTTGGTACCCTTCTTTTATCCCAACTATGGGTTGGTATCTTTTCTTGGTTATCCCAACTATTGGTTGGTACCATTCTTTTATCCCAACTATTGGTTGGTATCTTTTCTTTTTTATCCCAACTATTGGTTGGTACCCTTCTTTTATCCCAACTATTGGTTGGTATCTTTTCTTGGTTATCCCAACTATTGGTTGGTACCCTTCTTTTATCCCAACTATTGGTTGGTATCTTTTCTTGGTTATCCCAACTATTGGTTGGTACCCTTCTTTTATCCCAACTATTGGTTGGTATCTTTTCTTTTTTATCCCAACTATTGGTTGGTACCCTTCTTTTATCCCAACTATTGGTTGGTATCTTTTCTTGGTTATCCCAACTATTGGTTGGTACCCTTCTTTTATCCCAACTATTGGTTGGTATCTTTTCTTGGTTATCCCAACTATTGGTTGGTACCCTTCTTTTATCCCAACTATTGGTTGGTATCTTTTCTTGGTTATCCCAACTATTGGTTGGTACCCTTCTTTTATCCCAACTATTGGTTGGTATCTTTTCTTGGTTATCCCAACTATTGGTTGGTACCCTTCTTTTATCCCAACTATTGGTTGGTATCTTTTCTTGGTTATCCCAACTATTGGTTGGTACCCTTCTTTTATCCCAACTATCGGTTGGTATCTTTTCTTGGTTATCCCAACTATTGGTTGGTACCCTTCTTTTATCCCAACTATTGGTTGGTATCTTTTCTTGGTTATCCCAACTATTGGTTGGTACCCTTCTTTTATCCCAACTATTGGTTGGTATCTTTTCTTGGATATCCCAACTATTGGTTGGTACGCTTCTTTTATCCCAACTATTGGTTGGTATCTTTTCTTGGTTATCCCAACTATTGGTTGGTACCCTTCTTTTATCCCAACTATTGGTTGGTATCTTTTCTTGGATATCCCAACTATTGGTTGGTACCCTTCTTTTATCCCAACTATTGGTTGGTATCTTTTCTTGGTTATCCCAACTATTGGTTGGTACCCTTCTTTTATCCCAACTATTGGTTGGTATCTTTTCTTGGTTATCCCAACTATTGGTTGGTACCCTTCTTTTATCCCAACTATTGGTTGGTATCTTTTCTTGGTTATCCCAACTATTGGTTGGTACCCTTCTTTTATCCCAACTATTGGTTGGTATCTTTTCTTGGTTATCCCAACTATTGGTTGGTACCCATCTTTTATCCCAACTATTGGTTGGTATCTTTTCTTGGATATCCCAACTATTGGTTGGTACCCTTCTTTTATCCCAACTATTGGTTGGTATCTTTTCTTGGTTATCCCAACTATTGGTTGGTACCCTTCTTTTATCCCAACTATTGGTTGGTATCTTTTCTTGGTTATCCCAACAATTGGTTGGTACCCTTCTTTTATCCATTGGTTGGTATCTTTTCTTGGATATCCCAACTATTGGTTGGTACCCTTCTTTTATCCCAACTATTGGTTGGTATCTTTTCTTGGTTATCCCAACTATTGGTTGGTACCCTTCTTTTATCCCAACTATTGGTTGGTATCTTTTCTTGGTTATCCCAACTATTGGTTGGTACCCTTCTTTTATCCCAACTATTGGTTGGTATCTTTTCTTGGTTATCCCAACTATTGGTTGGTACCCTTCTTTTATCCCAACTATTGGTTGGTATCTTTTCTTGGTTATCCCAACTATTGGTTGGTACCCTTCTTTTATCCCAACTATTGGTTGGTATCTTTTCTTGGTTATCCCAACTATTGGTTGGTACCCTTCTTTTATCCCAACTATTGGTTGGTATCTTTTCTTGGTTATCCCAACTATTGGTTGGTACCCTTCTTTTATCCCAACTATTGGTTGGTATCTTTTCTTGGATATCCCAACTATTGGTTGGTACCCTTCTTTTATCCCAGCTATTGGTTGGTATCTTTTCTTGGATATCCCAACTATTGGTTGGTACCCTTCTTTTATCCCAGCTATTGGTTGGTATCTTTTCTTGGTTATCCCAACTATTGGTTGGTACCCTTCTTTTATCCCAACTATTGGTTGGTATCTTTTCTTGGTTATCCCAATTATTGGTTGGTACCCTTCTTTTATCGCAACTATTGGTTGGTATCTTTTCTTGGTTATCCCAACTATTGGTTGGTACCCTTCTTTTATCCCAACTATCGATTGGTATCTTTTCTTGGTTATCCCAACTATTGGTTGGTACCCTTCTTTTATCCCAACTATTGGTTGGTATCTTTTCTTGGTTATCCCAACTATTGGTTGGTACCCTTCTTTTATCCCAACTATTGGTTGGTATCTTTTCTTTTTTATCCCAACTATTGGTTGGTACCCTTCTTTTATCCCAACTATTGGTTGGTATCTTTTCTTGGTTATCCCAACTATTGGTTGGTACCCTTCTTTTATCCCAACTATTGGTTGGTATCTTTTCTTGGTTATCCCAACTATTGGTTGGTACCCTTCTTTTATCCCAACTATTGGTTGGTATCTTTTCTTGGTTATCCCAACTATTGGTTGGTACCCTTCTTTTATCCCAACTATTGGTTGGTATCTTTTCTTGGTTATCCCAACTATTGGTTGGTACCCTTCTTTTATCCCAACTATTGGTTGGTATCTTTTCTTGGTTATCCCATCTATTGGTTGGTACCCTTCTTTTATCCCAACTATTGGTTGGTATCTTTCTTGGTTATCCCAACTATTGGTTGGTACCCTTCTTTTATCCCAACTTTTGGTTGGTATCTTTTCCTGGTTTTTCCAACTATTGGTTGGTACCCTTCTTTTATCCCAACTATTGGTTGGTATCTACTGTGTCTAAGTCCACTTTCGGTTGTCAAACACCTACCTTTGATCCCCACAGGTTGCAAATTTCTGGGTTCTGTTTTTGTATTCAATCACCTTCTACCTTGAATGTCTGAGAGCCGTTGCTATCACCCTTTCAGGTCTAAGTTGATTGAATAGGGGCAGCTGTAACACCCCAAAATTTGCCCTCTTACTTTTAGCTAACTGGCTTATGTTTCTTTGCATTTCTTACATTGGCATTTGTGCATGGCATTGGTTCTTAGCATGGGATCAAGGTGCTTGGTTCATCTCAAAGGAGTCTCAAGCCTCAAGGTGGTTTGAGGAGTTACGCATATCTTCATAAGGTCAAGAATGGCAAAGGATTTCAAGTGAATCTTTCCCTCCTAACCAGAGGGACCAATTAGGGTTTTGGTTTCAAAAGAGCTTCTTGAAGGGCTTTGTGGATTCAAGCATGCTCTCATGATTCCCATGTGCTCACAAACACTCATAGAGGAAGGCTTGGTTAGTGATTCATTGTGGAAGATGTTCAGTGGATCAATTGCTTGTAGACCAAGAAAAGTCAACAGTGAGAGGGGAAGTCAACTGTAGAATTTTGAGGTTCTCTTCAGGGTTTTCAAGGTCTCACATCCTCATATGGTCTTCAAGGGTCAAGATTCATGTCATTCACCAAGAATCAAGAGTTTGTGCAAAAGTTACTAAATTTGGAAAATGACCTATAATGAGAACTTTCCATTTTTGGCAGTTTTTCCACCACATCAACTTGACTTTTCATCATCAAGGAAGCTTCAAATGAATTCTCCTCCAACATGAAAGTTGAAGATCTTTCTCTCCCATTTCCAAATAGTACTAGATGGTTTCCATATCATTTGTGAAACTCAAGTTATGGTCAAAACAATGTAAGGTGCTTTTTAAGGTTTTTTACATGTACCACTTTTTCCACCTTTTGCATATTGGTACAAATTGACTTGTAATTGATTCTATTGCTCCAAGTCACATTCTAATATCCAATTACACTTCATTTGGCACAAGTTTGGCTCTTGAATCAAGTCATTTCATGCCATGTACCTCATTTCTTCACATAATACAATTTTGCAAGATGGATTGAATCTCACAAATTAAACCACTACAAAGCCCAAATCCAATTGAGATGTGATCAGCAAGGGAAGTGTGAGTGATTCATCATGAAAAGCATGAGCTTACACGTGTGGATTAGTGGGTTGATCACATTTTGCATTTTTGTAAAACCATTCAAAAGTCATTAATCAAGGGATTAACCAAACTTTAATCATGATCAAAGGTCTAATGAGGTGTATATAAGCTAACTCACACGTCCAAAGCTAGGTCATGCACTCTCATTTGCTTAGATTTGAAATTTTCACTCTCACTTTCTCTCCTTCGAATCTCTCTTCTCACAAGGGTTTATGAAGATTTCTTTCCATATTCTTGATCTACACACTCCATAGAATAAGAATCAACCACTAATTGAAGCTCATACTGAGGTTTTGGCCATATACGAATTTGAGTTGCTCTTCATCAAATCTCAAGATCCAGCCTGATTCAAGCTTTTATTTGCATTTATTTTGCAAATAGAGCTCAAAAGAGGAAGATCTGCACTCTTACACTGGATTTCTAGGAGTATTTTGCTTGTTTCAAGTTTCAGGTGAGTTGAAATTCATGATCCTAGAACTTAATTTTCTTGTGTGCATTGTGTTCTCTGAGAGTTGCTGATGATGCTGATATATTTTATTGTGAATTTGGATGTGTATCATGGCTGTATTGTGGATCTAAAGTTTTTAGATCCAAACTTTCTTGCTTCGATTTGCACAAACCATGTATGATCTGTTAAAACTATTTGCATATTGGTGATCATTGTGAAATTCTGGTTTGAATGGTGTGCTTGTTTGCAATTTCTGGAGAATTTTGATGTGCATGTCGCCGGAGGAGACGACCGGAGCTAGGGCTCCGGCGTCTGGTTCATTTTCAGGTCACCGGAGGTTTTATTGGAGGAGACGTAATCTGGACCGTTGGTGGTCCAGATCTGAGGGCTCACGTGTTGCCACGCCTTTTAAAATATGTGTTTATTTTATTGATTGTGTGTGTGATATTCCATGCTTCTTATCTTGTACCTTTAATCCTGGGCGTTGATCTTGCATGATTTGATTTTGGTTGATTTGATCTGATGCGTGTGATTAATCTGGTGGTTTGGATTGTGCCAACACATTAAATTTCCATGTGCCTCTCACGTGTTATGTTTTAATTTCTGATTGTGTTGTGTGTGTGCGTGAGCATGCTTATTACCATGTGCTTTCAATTTTGGCCTTTCATCTTGTGTACTTATTGTTTTGATTAACTGAATGCCATGCGTTGGATTGATCCAATGGTTTATATGAGTCCAGATGGTTGACTGGATCCTTGTTTTTTGTTTGCTTGCGCTGATGGGCTAGACCTAGTCTATTATGCTTTTCACACCCCCCCTGAGCCCATTTTCATTCTTTCAACGTGCTTATCCTGCTATTTGCACCCCTTTTGGTTTTTATTTCATTTTATTTTATTCTTTTTGCATAGTTTCATTTTTAATTTTTTTTTAAATTAGTTTTATGCATCCAAAATTATGAAAAAAATCATGAAGCATGTTTAGGGTTTTATAAAAATTTTTCAAATTTTATTTTCCATTTTTATTTTATTTTGTGCATCTGAATTAATTGTTTAATTAATTTCTTTTTGAAATGTTTCATATATGCACACCCTGCCTTGTTAATTTTTGTTCTCATCATCTATACATGATTTGCATCTCATTCTCTTTGCATTTGTTAAATGACATGTTGAGGTTCTTAAAAATATTTTTGTTTCATTTTTAAAACTTTTTCATATTGCATTTTAGTCCCTCTCTTTTGCATATTGGTTCATGGTTCCTATGTGATCTTTGCTCATTTGTTTGGGGTGCTTAACTTGTGAATTTTTGTGAGGTCTTTTGACATGTGATTGGCTTCTGACTTAGGTCATTTGAGTTTTAATTTCACAGTTTTTGAATGTCATTTGATATATGTTTGCTTATTTGTGCTTAAATGACTTATGCATGATTATATCTTGACTTCTCTTTACACAAGTTGACTTGCCATGCCTATTTGCTTGAGTTTCTTCTTGATTCTTTGTATGTGCATTTGATATGATGTTTACCCCTGGTTGAGGTCCCTTGTGACCAAATTTTGCAATTTTTGGATCATGTTTGGCATGTGCTAAGTGTTTGGACTTTGAGTTTCCATTTGTGGATTACTTTGGTGCATGTCTTGAAGGTGTTGCTTGATGTTTGGACTTGTATAACTTGAGTTTAGTTTTGATATGATATTGATGCATATGCTACTGCCTCTTGAGCTCCTTACTTGGCTTTCATTTCACTTAAGCATAGTTGAATGCATTTGGTTTGAATTGTATGATAAACATCATTACCTTTCCTTTTGTGGACTTCTTTGGATCATAATGCTTCATGATGTGAATCATTTTTGGATATGTGAATTGTTGATGATAATATGATCTTGGTTCTGACTTGTTTTCATCTTCATCTTATTTTTCTCATTTCATCTTGATATGAAGTCCATGTATGCTTATTTGTGCATTCCATACAAGTATGCTTGCATTCTTTCATGTTTATCTTCGCATGCTTACTTGAATTGTTTTGCAATGATCTTTGAAACATTTTGGTGATTTGAGTTGGACATTTATGATGTGATGTGTTTGCTGCCCTTTATTGTATCTCATCTTCTCCTTCTCTTTCTCATTTCTTCTCTTTCACTCTCTTCCTCCCATGAATCTCAAGACTTGTTTAAGTCTTGGATTCTTTCCCTTTAGAGCTACCTAGTCCAACTTAATTTTTGATTAAGCTTGGAGTAGGATTAGCATTAGGTTTTAGGTAGTTGTCCTTCCTAAGCCTCACTAACCATAGGTCATCCATGCATGATAACATTAGGACTCTTAGTTTCCGTTTAGAGTTTCCTTTGTGTCTTCTCTCTTCTCATCTCAAAACTTCTTGAAAACACTTAATAAAGATAAAGTGTATTGTGCACGAGCCTTAAGCGTGGGGAATGAGAAATGAGGGGCTTCCTCTCATCTTTCTAGAGTGCTTAGCGGGCGTCCTGTCTTGGGACGATTCGTTAAGTATTCGTCCGTGTGCCCTAGACTTTGGTGCAATGCAAGTTATGAACTAACTTAAAAAACACTTCTGTCTAAAAAACACAAAAATAAATTCAAATCTTTTTATCCTTCTGGATTGTTTGGTTCCATACAATTTTCAGAAAAGAGCACGTTACCTTCCGTCTAAGTCGCAAACAGGCATCGACCCTAACTGCCGGACGCAAATCTAACATCGCTCATAAAAAAAACTTACCCATCCGTGGTCGTACCCACGAACTACATTAGCTCTGATTCCTCTCTCTCGTCCGATTGAGGATATGTAGGCACAAGACAATGATTATCTTGGCGAGCAACCTTCCCCCACAGTTCCCGTCCGAACTACGTTGACTCTGACTTTCCCATTGCACTGAGGGAGTACGTAGGCCTAGGGCATCGAATATGTCATACCGAGTCCGTCTTACCCACCCCCATCCCCGTTTTCTTTTGTTCAGCCATAGATAGTAGGACAACTCACCCTCCGTTTAGAGAACAAGCGTGGATCCCATCGAGTACGATGGATGCGTGGGGGTGCTAACACCTTCCCCTCGCATAACCGACTCCCGAACCTGGACTATGGTTGCGATGACCATGTCTTTCCCCCTTTCTCTTCAGGTTTATGCAGTGTTTCCTTTCCCTCTCTCGGGATAAATACACATTGCTGGCGACTCTGTGTCTTCTGCGCCACTCTCGTGTTTGTACCGTTGGATGCGAATCTTTCGGGAGCGACACATAGGATAAATAAGAAATCAGAAAGTAGCACCCAATTCCAACCATTGCGGTAAGGTGGTCGCGTCACCGACAAAAATCGCACGCTATAGAAAAATGGCGACTCTGATGGGGATTGTTTTATCTTTAGGATTAGAGTTCCTAAGAGGTCTAGGTTTTGTTTGGCGTTTTTCTATACTATATATATATATATATATGTATATATATATATATTACTTGATACCCGTGTTTAATTTTTTGTCAACCAGGAATGCAATTAATACACATGTGGAAAGTTTGAGAGAACATTAAGATAAGTGGTGGCATATCCAGGAAACGCTTATAGGGAGTGAATCCTGACCAAGCTACCTTGGCAGTCCACCGAATCAGTCGAGGTACCCGTGCGGAAATATCGATGTTGAACGACCGATTTTCGTGAAAACATTGTCTATCCCAGTGCGGTTCCCATGACCCCTGAGGATTTAGTAGACATTAACCATATGGCCATTTTATAGTGCGGTGACTATCAAGGATTTAGTAGACATTAACCATATGGCCATTTTATAGTGCGGTGACTATCAGGAATAGTTGATATGCGATACTACACTCAAATGAGATTCATCCTAGGATATTACAGCTCGCTCGAGTGAATCAGCTTGTTTTTGGTATCCCTAGGAGGGGCCAATGACTTTGGGAACCTTTTAGAACCCGACAGAAAATTGACCAAAATAGTACAACCTTTGGGGATGGGTAGAGCCATGACTCCATGCTCGTGACGTTGAACCCTTGAACCCATGTTTTCAAATGTTTCTGTGTGCTGCATTCATGCATTAAAAAAAAACTCTTTTTAAACAGAAAAAAAAATCTTTTTTTCAAAAGAACTAAAACAATAATTGAAAATATCAGAGGTTGCGTTATGGATTTTGGTAGAAGAAAGACGCACAAGTACACCTTCAAGGCTCCGAAACTAGAAGACTTAAGGAAATTGGGAAGGATGATTACCAATCCTGAGGCTTTCAGAGCTAAGCACGGAAGGTTGTTGTCTCTGTTAAGGGTCAACGTGGTTGAAGAAATCCTATCTACATTGGTTCAGTTCTACAATCCGATTTACCACTGCTTCACTTTCCCGGATTACCAACTTGCACCAACACTGGAAGAGTACTCCCACCTGATTGATTTACCTATCACTGATCAAGCTCTGTTTTCTGGACTGGAAGAAATTCCAAAGAATCAGGCCATTGCAAGAGCAATCTCTTTGGATGAGTCAGAAGTTAGGACTCACATAACCACTAAAGGAGGAATCCAGAGTTTACCGACTAAATTCCTGATAGAGAAAGCTCTATACTTTGCTAGTATAGGACACATAACTACCTTCGAAGACATCTTTGTCCTGCTCATATATGGGTTATTCCTCGTTCCCAACATTGACAATTTCGTTGATACCAATGCTGTTAAGATATTCCTAATAAGAAACCCCGTACCAACATGATCGCAGATGCTTATCATTTTGTACACTTAAGGTATTTGTACAGCGGAGGAATGATTACATGTTGTGTACCCTTACTTTACAAATGGTTCATTTCCAATTTGCCCAAGTCTGCTGCTTTTTGAGATCACAAGAGTACTCTACGTTGGTCACAAAAGATTATGTCTCTTACCAATTCTGACATAGATTGGTACAATCGGATTTACAAAGGGATAGAGATCATAGATAGATGTGGAAATTTCCCTAACGTACCCCTCATTGGAACTAAAGGAGGAATCAACTATCGTCCAATTTTAGCTCGCTGTCAACTCGGATACCCGATGAAGAATATCCCACATAATGTTCATTTGCAAGGTCTTTTCTTCAAGGAAGGGGAAAACGGAAGGGCACTAAAGAAAGAAATAGTGCATGCTTGGCAATATATTCACAGGAAAGGCAGAGAGTCTATGGGAATACCAAATTGTACCTCCATGGAACCTTATCTCCACTGGGTGCAAACTAGATCCCTCAAGCTGAGGATGCCTTACCCTTGTCAAGAAATTTTTCCCTTAAAGGAGTTTGTCCTTTATTTCATGTCTGATGCGGAAAAACTCCAGGTCGCTCTCAACAAAGTTCAACGTGAGAAGAGCTCTTGGAAGAACAAATACCAAATCCTTAATTTGGAATGTATCAAGATTTAGGAACTATTAAAAGAGAAGGATCCTCTGATTGAAATATTAGAGCAACATGCTATGGAAAGTCGAGAGGACTAAAGAAATTTGTTCGCTCTTTTCACTTGGAAAAGGATCGCCGACCCGACAACGGCTGAAGATCCCCGGTCGAAGAAAACAAAAATATAGGAACCAGCATCTGAGCTCTCTTCAGAGAGAACTCAGGATCCATGATCTTAGACATTTTCCTTACAGGACTTTGTAAAATACTGTACTTCTTCCTTGTAAAATATTATAATATTTCGAATTCAATAAAAGGGGTTTCCCCCACTGTGTGATATTTGCAATATATTTGTTGAAGTTTCTTTTTGAATAAAACAAAAACTAAAAAAATATGTCATTGCATATCATTCATCATTCTCACATAACACATTTTTCTTATCCTTGAGTCTCACGTATGTGTCACAATTCTAGAGTCAAACTGTCTCACTCATACAATACTCGGGCCATTCGAAAAAAGAAAATGGATGATCTCGAGGAAGAGAACAAAGAGCTAAGAGAAGAAATCAATGCTCTGAAGGAAAGTTTAGAAAAACTTCACAGTGACTTGCAATCCCTAGCAGCAGCTCAGGAGCAGCGACATCAAAGAAATGTGATCTCAAAGATTACATCTATGCCCATAATGGAGACACATGAGAATCATCCTCGGTACAACATGCCTAAAGGGCACCCCTGGGGCATGCCTTTCAACTTTATACCTGAAGGATATATCCCACCGGTCACTGAAGACCCAGAAACTGTAGCAGGAAATGCTGGACCTGAAGGTTACAAACTTCGGGAAAGTGAAGATGCAAGGGTTACGACAGCAACTCCTGGAAGTTACTAACTTCAGGGCACTGAAGCGCCAAGGGTCACCGCTATAATGTCTATACCATAACCAGTGGTACACACTGTCCCTGAAGGACAGATTCCGCAAGCGATTTCTGGTGGAAACAAAGACATGTACGAAAGGATGAATGAGTTCCAAGAATAATTCTTGGAAATGCAGAAGGAACTGCATGCCATTCGTGGTCAAGACTTATTCGGCAAGGACGCCGCAGACCTCTGTTTGGTCCCTAATGTAAAGATACCGCACAAATTCAAGGTGCCTGACTTTGAAAAATACAAAGGCAACTCTTGCCCTCAAAGTCATTTGGTGATGTACGCTCGAAAAATGTCTACCCAGACAGACAATCAACAGCTACTGATCCATTACTTCTAAGACAGTTTAACCGGTGCCGCACTCAAATGGTACATGGGTTTAAACCACACGAATATCAGTACTTTCAGAGATCTCGGGCCAGCCTTCGTTCAGCAGTATAAATATAATTTGGACATGGCACCGGATAGGGATCAGCTTAGAGCAATGTCACAAAAGGACAAAGAAACTTTTAAAGAATATGCTCAGAGATAGCATGAAATTACCGCTCACATCTGTCCCCCTCTTGAGGAAAAGGAAATGACAAAGATTTTCCTGAAAATGTTGAGCTCGTTCTATTGCGACCGAATGGTCACCAGTGTGCCCATTGACTTCACTGAAATGGTGAACATGGGTGTACGCCTTGAAGAAATAGTCTGAGAAGGACGATTGGTCAAGGATGCAAAGCCATCCAGCAGTACCAAAAGATACTGTAGTGCTTTCCAAAAGAAGAAAGAGCAGGATATCAGTAATATCTCTCTGAGAAAGAAAAGGTGAAGGTATCAACCAGTAGCAGCGGTAACTTCCGCTATCAACCCTGTACCGGTTCCAACTTATCAACCTCAGGTTGCTCAGAGCCAACCAAGTCAACAGAAGTATCACCAAAGGCCGCAACAGCCTTTTCAGTAAGCTCGTCCACAGTACAACAACAACAATCATACAACACGACCATCAGGGTTCGATCCTATATCGATGTTGTACGCAGAACTATTTCCACTTCTACTGGCCTAGGGGCACGTCCAAACCAGGACTCCTCTCGTAGTACCAGAAAATCCACCTTTTTGGTTCAAAGAAAATCAAATTTTCCCTTACCATCAAGGAGGAATGGGACACAACAATGAGAATTGTCTCAACTTCTAGTCTGATGTACAGAAGCTTGTCAGGAACGGGATCTTATCTTTCAAAGATACTAACTCGATTGTTCAGACGAACCTGTTACCACATCATGAGAAGACTACAATGAATTTGATAGAAGAAGAACTTGTCAACAGTTATTAAATTCACAATGTACTCCTATTAAGAATCAATCTGGTGAAAATGCATTGCAAACCAAGCGGGTACGGTCATGTGCCATCTCACAACTATCACCAGTTTGATATCTGCTCCAAGGACAATCAAGGGTGTGCCATAGTACAAGTAGCTCTGCAAGAACAAATGGATCTGGGATGGATTTAGGATCACAGGATTCGTGAAGTAAACATGGCCTATGAACATCCCAATATTGTTCAGAACCATAACATCCGTACAATGAATGTTAACTTAGTAGCGATGCGTTCGAGACAAAGTCAGTATTATAATCTGCCACGACACGATTACATCACTTGTCCAATCTACTCAACAGACAATCAGTGATGCTCTTTTATACAAGAGGCCCTCCAACGTCAGATGGATCTCATATGGAGCCAAGACTACCGTGAAAGAAATGACCATCAAGTCAATATGGTTCAGATCTTTGACATACGCTTGATGAATACCAGTCTAGTGGAATTACATGCTAAACAGGTCAGACTTGGTTTTCTGGCTTCACATGATTATCTAGACTGTAGAGAATGCTGCGAAGATGACCAAGGGTGTGCGCTTGTGCAAAGAACACTTCAAAATTTGTTGGACCACTGGTGGCTTCCAATCTACCTGGATGAAGCTACACAATGGATTAGCATGACTGATAGGAATCCTGATAGACATCAAAGTCGTGATATCCGCTCAATGGAAATAGATCTAGTAAAGATACTTTGCATACAAAGCGGGTGCGGTCGGGTACCACCGCACAATTATGAGCGCTGTAGAGTATGCTCGGAAAATAACCAAGGATGTTATCTCGTACGAGCAGCCCTCCAAAATCAGTTGGACCGGAAAGAGATTCGACCATGTTCGAGTTCTAGGTTGATCAACATGATACAAGAATACCTCCCTGGTCAAATCAAAGACGTTGTCATAATCTCCGACCATGGAATAACCAAAGACGTTTGCGCCATAATCCCTTTACTCAATGAATCAAGGATCTCTATTGATAGTAGAAAATTTCCCAACCAGGAACCAATCGAGGCTGCCTACGATGGTCAGAAAAACCAAAAAGCTCTTGTGGTTATCTACCTGCCAGGTCCAATACCGTACAAGTCAGATAAGGATGTCCCTTACAAGTATGGTACAACAACCATCAAGAACGGAAAAGAAACTCCATTACCCTCTGTCGTGAACATTGCCGACATCAGTCGAGTTACTAAGAGTGGTCGGATATTCAACAGAGGAGTCGGAGAACCTGCCAAAGAAAAGGCCTCAAACAGAAGTTCCTAACCAACAAGTCAGTCAATCCCGTAATCCAGAACTTGTAAAGAACAACGATGAGATGCTGAAGCTCATCCAGAAAAGCGAATACAATATTGTGGACCAATTGTTGCAAACTCTATCTCAAATCTTTGTATTATCTCTCTTGCTTAGTTTGGAAGCTCACAAGGAAACTCTACAGAAAGTGTTAGAGCAACCCTTTGTGGAACAAGACGTGACGGTAGGACAATTTGACAGCATCATCTCCAACATCACTTCCTACAACAACTTAGGATTCAGTGATGAAGAACTGCCGGAAGAAGGAAAGAATCATAATATGGCGCTTAACATTACAGTCAACTGCCAAGACGATGCTTTAGCCAGTGTACTGGTGAACACATAATCATCTTTGAATGTTATGCGAAAATCAACTCTGATACGACTATCATTTCAAGGAGCCCCGATGAGAGGCGGTGAGATCATTGTCAAAGCCTTTGACGGATCTAGAAAAATAGTTATCAGCGAAGTCAATCTTCCCATAACCATCGGTCCTCACACTTTCCAAGTCACTTTCCAGGTCATGGACATCAGGGCAGCATACAACTATTTATTAGGAAGACCCTGGATACACGAAGCTGGGGCAGTCACTTCGACACTTCACCAGAAACTGAAGTTCATCAAGAATGACAAATTAGTCATAGTATGCAGAGAGAAAGCCTTAATCGTGAGCAACTTATCATCATTCTCCTTTGTATAACCAGAGGAGGTTGTTGGAACCCATTTCCAAGCACTATCGGTGAGCAATGAGAATTGACCAGAAAGAGGGACATCGATTTCCTCATACAAGGGCGCTCTCGAAGTAATCAAGAGTAATGACACAAAAGGATGGGAATAGATTGTAATTCCTACTGATAACAAGACAAATAAAGGTCTTGGTTTCTCTTCAACCTGTATCCAGACTACTAAGAAAGACGAAAGTTTTCGTCCCATTCAGGATTTCTTCTGTAGCGGAGATTTCCTCCACCCAGTGTCTCAAGAAGTACACACCATCAATGAGAGTGACTCCTCTGATATGGATGAGGAGTAGAAGTCTTATCTCAATGATTACGGTTATATGTCTCAGGGAGAGGCGCACATGCCATTTTGTTTTCCCAAGCAAAGCCCAAGATATATACCAAGATCAGACGTCAGGATGATCTATGGAGATTGTGATCCTGAAGGATGCCGTGCTCCACCCAATTCATTAGAGGAAGACAATCTGATGAGAGACAACTTCGACTATGACTATTATGATCCGCTGGATGACTTTCCTATCTGGAGGCCGTACACAGAAGACTTGGGGCAGAAGAGTCAGTTGGACGATGCATGTCAGCTGATCAATATTGAAAAGAATACCCATGTCCCCACAGAGTCATGGAATCTTACTCAAGACATTCCGAAAATTACCGACACCACAGTGATGAATTTGCAAAGATTACAAGACAAGAATTCATTAACTATGCCTTTCCTGAAATCAACGTCATTGAGGAAGACGACTCATCCAGTCCCACAGAAACATGGGACACCTTGGGACAGCCAAGTGGCAAGTATGACTCCTTATTCAAATACACTACTCCCGAAAGCTCTCGTATCAGATACGAGGACATCCAACCAACTGGCTGGGGAGATCCCCTTGAGAGTGAAAACACTATGGAAGATATGACAAAAGAATTCTCCTATGACAACTCTGCATGGGAAGAAGACTCTAATGATCCTACTCCGCCATAAATCAGTGTTGTTTTTGAAGACAAACCAAGAAGGAAGATACTAGACTTTGTGATTCACAAAGGAGTTCGTCGCCACTGGGTTGCTGTCGATGTCCCGAAAGTCGTCCATAAGTCTAAGTAATTACCATCTTTATTTTAACATTTCACCTTGCCCAGGTGAAACAGATGTTTTTATAGGGCTCACTTTTCTCTAAATATCCCTCTTCACTTCGCCCCAAGCGACATAGTTTTGTTTTATAGGGCAATATTTCAAGAATCGACAAATCATGAATAAATAATGTCATTCTGAATTCCCGCATTTATTGCTGTTTTCACTTTTCGTTTTTCAGAAAATGGTAATCCTAAAAATAACCCAAAATAAAAACAAGCATTTTTCAGAAAATACACTGCACACACTCTTGTATTCTCTATGTCTTTGCTAAAAAATGAATCATCACGTCATGCAGATTGCTTGTTTTAAACCCCATTGAAACGTACGATCCAATGCCTTCTCCCAACTTTGAATTCCTGGTATTTGAAGCCGAAGAAGAAGAGGGCGAAGAAATTCCAGAAAAGATCTCCCGACTACTCAGACAAGAAGAAAGGTCTATTGAGCCTCACAAAGAGTTGTTGGAAATGGTTGTAGCGTACGATTTTTGTCGGTGACGTGACCACCTTATCGCAAAATTGGGCTTTCCTCACCTCAGTGGGAGGAACGTTGGGTGCTACTTTCTGATTTCTTATTTATCCCGTGAAGCTGGAAGGGAAAGGGAAAGCTATCTAAAACTAACCTTGCACACGAATGTTTAACTGAACAAACGCTTGACAGAGATTGGGGAGTCCGGGGTCAGGTTATACAATGGGGAGTTGTCAATTACCCATCCTATACATGGTTATCCATGAGATGATAGTTTTAGGTTCTGCTTTGATACTTGATTGTGTTTGTCTGTAAAATGGGAAAGTTTTCTTCTTCGTGGGTGTATCAGAGAGAGTTTTTGTTGTTTTTCGGGTTTTCCGATGTTTTTGGTAAGGTCAGGGACCTAAGGTTTTTGATAAGTATGCTCGCTAAGATTTTACTATCTTATGCATACGTATTCCCGTTTTAAGGAAAACAGGGAAATTAGAGCGATCGTAGTTCCTCCTATTCTAAGGGGAGAAAAGATGTCTGGTGTCTTGTTCAAAGCCCAAGATTGAAGCTAAAGGTTTGTTTGTTTGTGTCTTGTTCAAAGCCCAAGATTAAAGCTAAAAGGTTTTGACTGAGAGAGAATTTGTCCTCTCTAAAGAGAGATATCTCACCTGTTTATCACGGTTGTTTGGGTGATTGATTTATAAAGGAGGATTACTTTAACTGGAATACATGGAGTCCAGCAATGCCATAATTTCCTTTTACCATGGAATTTGTCCTAAAGGAGAAAACTTTAACTCTGTGTTGAGCAATGCCATTTTTCCTTAGGAATTCATGCTAAGAGATGGACATTGGCTTGGATGTAAATAATCCAGAGGATTGCCACTTACAGCAATTAGATGTAGTTTTAACCAGGATAATGAGGGACTACAAATTAGATGTTTGTATCAACAAGTGTGCCACTTACAGCAATTATCTGAGATTAAGGGTTTTGTTTTGATTGACTGTTTTGATGGAATATACAGAGAAATATCCTCCTGTAAAGAGAGATTTGATTTCCTCTGAGGGATGTTGATTTTTGTGTGCCTTGATTGAAGCCAAAGGTTGAAGCTAAGAGGTTGATTGGATTCCACTAGGGAAATCATTATACAAAGCCTAAGAGGAGGCTGGAAATGACTAACTCAACAAGAGAGTGTTTATTTGTGTCTTGTAGAAAGCCCAAGATTGAGGCTGGAAGAGATTTGACTCTTTTGGGGAAAAAGTTTATATGTCTTGCACAAAGCCCAAGATTGAGGCTAAAAAGACTTGACTCCACTGGGGAGAACACTTATGTGTGTCTTATACAAAGTCAAAGATTGAGGCTTAAAATAATTGACTCAGTTGGAGAGTATTTAGGTGTCTTGTACAAAGCCCAAGATTGAGGCTGAAAAGTTGACTCTGTTTAGAGGGTGGTTATATCTGTCTTGTACAAAGCCCAAGATTGAGGCTGAAGTTATGACTCCACTGTGGAGGACACTTTTGGGTGTCTTGTACAAAGCCCAAGATTGAGGCTGAAAGATCTTGACTGACTCAACTATAGGATTTTATATGGTGTCTTGTACAAAGCCCAAGATTGAGGCTGAAATTAACTGACTCTACTGGAGAGGTATTTGGGGGGTGTATTGTACAAAGCCCAAGATTGAGGCTGACTTAGCAGAGGAAAAATCATTATACAAGGCCTAAGAGGAGGCTGACTTTTGCTGAGGATTATTGAGATCCAGAGACAGATCCAAATTGGGGTCAACTCTAGCTGGGGATTACAGAAGAGTTGAGATATCAGAGACCATGAGGTTCTGATTCTGTTTTGACAGTAAATTGACCCTAGCTGGGGATTTTGAACTGAAGGTATAACAGATGGAGTTTTTTCCTTTGAAGTGTTTCTTCTCTACTAGTGATTTAAGGTTTTTGTTAATGGTGAATTAATAGTGATTGACCCTGACTGGGGAAAATTTAGAGTCAGGGTTTTGAGATTGAGTTGTGAAACCTGTTGAGGTTATAACTCTGCTTGGAGATTGATCAAATGATTAGGGTTATTTCCTGTTCTTTAAGGAAAAGGTTTCTTTGAAATCCAAAGGAAGAGGATGAGACTATCCAAGTCTACTGGTATGGAGAGATTGTTTCTCAGCTGGTGAATGATCTTTGTATTATGCCCAAGAAAAGGCTGGTATGTTAAGGGATGAGATTCAACCCTAAACTAGTTTGATGTTTTGACTCAGGAAGACTGCTCTATCAAAGGATGACTAGGTTTTGTCCTATACCTTTAAGAGGTCTCTGGGTCCTTGTACTAAGCCCAAGAGGATGCATGAGAACTTTTAAGAAGCCTGAGGGTCCTTGTACAAAGCCCAAGAGGAGGCTGGGGATGCTTTTAGGAAGCCTGTGGGCCCAAACTTTTGAATGTTTAAGAAATGTTTCACCGGGAATTAATCCTTTCTTTAGTGAACAGTTCTAGAGTTTGAAGAAATTCAAGAGAAGTTTCATCGGGAATTAATCCTCTCTGGGGGAATTGAATTTCTTTGACAGTTTCTAATAGTGACATTCTGAGAAAAGTTTCATCGGGAATAATGCCTTTCTCTTTGTTCCATATTGTATAAGCCCAAGAAGAGGCCAGACTGTATCTGGAAATTCCTATGGGGAACTAGTTTTGACTGTATTGAAAGAGTGATCAACTGACTTTACCTAAGTCTAGACTTAGTTGCCGGCGAAAACTCTAAGCAGATATATAAGTATATATACAGTTGATATATGACAAGTATTTAAAAGGATATGAAAGAATGACTTACAGGTGAGCAAGCTTCCAGCAATACAGTTATATATATAAAAACATGTAAAAGAAAGCTGATAAAAACTTACAGGTGAGCAAGCTTCCATAGCTGTATGGTTATTTGTTCAAGAAATTGAAGAAAGTTTTGATAACAATTACACATCAAAGCATAAAGTTGTTTTGAAAAGAAGCTTGGGGCTTATTCAACAAGAGATGCCCAGATGACTTATTTGATAACATTGATCAGGCGGTAATATTAACAGATGTTTTGGTACTTACACCTTAGCAGGGGCCCAAGGTTATGGTATTTACAAAGAGGATTGGGTCTTACACTCCTTTAGAGGCCCAAAGTTTATTTATTATAAGAGATGGGGCTTATAACTCAAGGAGAGGCCCATTGAAAGACAATGATCGCACTGTCGTTTTGAAAACTGTATCGGGACTTATACAATGTCTGAGGCCCAAATTTATTTATGTACAGAGGGGGTTAGGTCTTACACTCTATTAGAGGCCCAAAAGTGTTTTAAAGAAAAGGAATGGGACTTATAGCTCAAGGAGAGGCCCAGGTTATTTTGTTTTGAAATGGCGATCGCCCCGAGATTTTTGAAATCGCAGTGGGTCTTATACAATGACTGAGGCCCAAAAAAGTTTTGGTTAAAAAGGGGATTGGGTCTTACACTCTATTAGAGGCCCAAAAGTGTTTGAAAAGATTTGTTAGGGTGATAATGATCAAAACCCTAATTCTTGATTTCAAATGTATTTTAATTGAATAAAAATTCAATTAAAATGCTCAAACAAGTGAAAAAAAAAGTTATGATCTTGGATTAATACTTGGAAAATCATGTTTCATTCATGGAATGATTTAAAAATCATTTGAATTTTTCAAAACCAAGAGAAAAGAAATATTTTTAATGTTAAAACCAAATAAAAATATAATTCTTTACAAAAATATCAAATATATGAAATAAATAATATTTTTGTGAAATTTTCATGGAATAAAATATTTTAATATTTTTGTGAATTTTCAAAAAAAGAATCAATCAAAAATAATTAAAATTGAGAGAGAAATTAATTTTTGAATTAATTAACAAAAACATGAAAATATTGAAAAAATAGCAAAAAATGAGGGAGTAGCAAAAAAGGTCTGGGTGGGGTTTGAACCCATGACCTCCAAGACAAACACACGCACGCTCTACCACTAGGGTGGTGATACATCCGTGTATCAAAACCACCCCATTAATACATAAGGGTGGGTGGCCTGGTTTCTAGGCCTAGCCAAAGTAAGAAACCAAGTCATGGTGGATTTGCATGAAGGCTGTAACTTGCTCATTTCTCCATGGATTGAGACAAAATTTAGGTGCACCTGACCTAGAATTTCATGAGGAATCCAATGGTGCCTTTAGATTTTTAGAAGATGCCTCTATCTAAAAATCCGATAGTGGTTTCATAAAATGCCAAGATTTGCATTTACTATGCTAACACATCATATACACACTAGTTGTAACGCCCCAGTTTTTGTATTTTATTTAATTGAGTCGTTTTTTTTTATTTTTATTATTATATTATTTTATTTTCGACTTTTATGTGAAAATATATCATTTTTCATTGTTGTGGTATTTTATCGGATTTTGGGATCGTTTGCGAGATAATTGAGTGTGGGGGTATTTTGGTCATTTTATAATATTTTTCATTAAGTTAGTAAGATAGAATTGGAAAGAGAGAAAATAGAGAGAAAGGAAAGGAGAAGAAAGAAAAAGAGGAGAAAAGAGAAGAAGAAGAGAAATAGTAAGAAAGTTTGGAAAATCAAGGAAAACAACTTCTAGAATCGATTTAATCGGGTAAGGGTGCGAAACTCGATTATATTATACTTGTGTATGGTTATGTATGTGTGTGTGTGTGTTTTGGTGGTGTTTTATAGCTTTTGATTTTAGGTCGGATTGTGAGAAATCGATGTTGTTGCGGTTGAAAATCGATATAAATGGCGTAGTGTAATCGTATTATGCATATGATCATTGATTATGCTTGGTTGTGCTGTTTGGAAGTGTTTTGGGTGAAGAATTTGGTTTTTGGACCCAAATGTTTCTAGGTTCGCACAGCTGCGAATTTCAAAATTCTGTTTTGTTCGCCTAGCGAACCTGGCGAATGCGAAAGCGAAGGTTTGGTCGAGGGTTCGCTGGCGAGCGGAAGGCAAATGTTCGCCCAGAGCCTCGCTTAGCGAACTTTTTACCTGTTTCCCACTGCCTCGGTTCGCTAGGGTTCGCCTAGCGAACACTGGAGCGAAGGTGGCATATTTTCTGTTTTGTTTTCTTCATAATTTTCAAACCGTAAGTCCGTTTTGGTCGCCGTTCGAAGCGTTGGGAAGCTACAAAAATGCTCTTTCTTATTAAAATGGTTTTAGGAATTTATTAGCCGATTTTATTTTGTCGAAAAATCAGAATAGGGTCGTTTTGTCGACTTTTGTGGTTATGATTGTGTGCAATTGGTGTGTTTTATGCAATGTGCTGTTAATATGGATATGGTATGATTGCATATATGTGTGCATATGATTACGTGCTGTTGTATGGTACAAAAATGTATTGTTTTGGGATTAAATTGCAAACATGAGTTATGATAAGTGTGATGATTGCATATATGTGTGCATACTAAATGTCATGAGTCATTGTATGCCAAGCATCATGAAATGCATTTTGGTAATGTCTTGAGTGACGGATTGATTCCAGAGGGAATCTGCTATAACGTCGTGTGCCTTAAAAATAAGAGGTGTGAGCGATATGATGGATCGTGTGCCTTAAACATAAGAGGTGTGAGCGATGGTTATAGACGATCGTGTGCCCTTGTGGGGTGTGAGCGATCGGGTCGTGTGCCCATGCGGGGTGTGAACGATCCATAAACGTCGTGTGCCCATGCGGGGTGTGAGCGACGGGGGACATCGTATGCCCGACGGGGAGTTACAGTGATGTAGCGAGCGATGGTTCCAATAGTTCCTGAGTGAACTGGTGATGAGAAATACTTGGAGTCGGTACCGCATAGCATGTGCATAGAGTCGTTATGTCGGTCTCTGTGCATTTGCATAAATCATGAATTAATTGTGCATGGAATTGAGAATGTGATTGATGAGATGGAATATGTGTAAGTGTATTATGTATGAATGATGTGTAGTGGTATTTGATACTCGAGAATGGTACGGTTTTGTGTTGTATTTGATTGTGGTGCATTTGTGGTAAGAATATGTTTAATTGAGTATTTTTGTGCTAATATATATAATTTTATGTAAGTATATTATGGTTGTTTTTCTCACCCTTCTGCTGTTTTATAATGCTCTATGAGGCATTGCAGATTAGAGTTGCTGGAGGTATTCTTTTTGTGAAGCATTGCGTCTTCATTCTTTTGTCGGTCGGCTCTGATATGTGACACCGGGTAGCTAGGGTGGCCGTTTGTGATTATTTTGTGTATGTGATGATATATTTTGGAATTGTACATATATGTATGGATGTATGTTGTACAGACAGACTGTTTATATGATCTATGTATATATATGTTATTCAGATTTTAGATTTTCCGCTTTTATTCTAATTTCTGAAAAGTGGGTGTAAGGAACTGAGTTTCCTCTGTTGATTGCTACCCCACTGTTGCATATCTTTAAGAGCAGGTGTTGTATGTTATGTTTTACTGCTTTAAATTGATGTGATTCTCCCGTCTATGCCGTGTTTTTAGATATACTCTGATGAAATTTTGAATTTTCTTTTACTGCTTTAATTGTTGGGGTTATAGATTGGGGGCGTCACATTAAGTGGTATCAGAGCCAGTCCGTGTCAATTGAGTTTGCTGTGTCCGTTGTGTCTGTTGTGTCTGTCCTTTTGGGCGAGTTGTCGTTGTGCGGCAGTTGTGTTCTGGTGAGTTGTTTGTTTAACCATAGTCTCTGTATTTGGACGAACAAAATATGGCTGGTCGTAATGATGCTGTTTTGGCTGCTGCGATGCAAGCTATGGCACGAGCTGTGCAGGGTGCACCGAATGCTGCAGGAAATGATGAGTTCAGAAAGAATAAGCCGCCGGTTTTTAAAGGGAAACATGATCCGGATGGTGCACAGTTGTGGTTGAAAGAGATTGAGAGGATTTTCAGGGTAATGGATTGTGACGATGATGATAAGGTGAGGTTAGGCACTCATATGTTACATGAAGAGGCTGACGACTGGTGGATCAGTACTCGTCAGGTGTTGGAAGCTGAGGAGGAGGAAGAAGAGATTACTTGGGAAGTGTTTAGCCGAGAGTTTATAAGGAAGTATTTTCCGGAGGATGTCCGAGGAAAGAAGGAGATTGAGTTTTTGGAACTAAAACAAGGTAATATGTCTGTTGTTGACTATACTGCTAAGTTTGTGGAACTTGTGCAGTTTTATCCTCATTATGCGGAAGCAACTGCTGAATTTTCTAAGTGTGTGAAGTATGAAAGCGGATTGCGTCCTGAGATTAAGCAGGCTATCGGTTATCAAAGGATCAGAAGGTTTGCTGATTTGGTGGAATGCTGTAGGATTTATGATGAAGATAGTAAAGCCCGTTCTGCTCACTATAAAAGTGTAAGTGACAGGAAAGGGAAGCAACAGTTCCGTGGTGGTCCGTATGTGACACCAGCTGATAAAGGTAAACAAAGGGGTACTTTTGATCGCAGGTCAGGTGGAGGAAGTATGCCTAATTCTTTGAGATGTTATAATTGTGGCGAATTGGGTCATCGTCAGTCTGAATGCAGGAAAGATATGAGAAAGTGTTCTAACTATGGAGGAGTCGGACATGTCTTAGCTGATTGTAAAAGGAAGAATGTGTTGAAGTGTTTTAATTGTGGTGAAGTGGGACATATTAGTGCAAAGTGTCCGAAACAGAAGAAAGCTCCGACTAGTGGGAAAGTGTTTTCATTGGCAGGAACTCAGACTTCAAGTGCAGACCGTCTAATCAGAGGTACTTGCTTTATTAATAATACGCCTTTAATTGCTATTATTGATACTGGAGCGACTCATTCGTTTATTTGGTCTGAGTGCGCGAAGCGTTTGAATCTTGTGTTGTCTGTGATGGGTTTTGAGATGGTTATTGATACTCCAGCAATGGGGTCAGTAACTACTTCTTTGGTTTGTCTAAGTTGTCCTTTGACCATGTATGGTAAAGACTTTGTGATGGATTTGGTGTGTTTACCGTTGGAAGGTTTAGATGTGGTTTTGGGAATGAATTGGTTGCAATTCAATCGGGTTCACATTGATTGTTATCATAAGCTAGTAAGGTTTCCTTCTCTTGAGGAAGACGAAGACTCGAGTTTCTTATCTACCAAAGAGTTGAAGAAACTTTTGGCAGATGAAGCTCAATTGTTTGGTTTGTTTGCATCATTGACGGTGGATAGTCAAGTTTCACTTGATGTGGTTCCTGTTGTGTGTGATTTTCCTGAAGTGTTTCCTGAGGATATTTTAGATGTACCGCCAGAGAGAGAGGTGGAATTTTCTATAGATCTAGTTCTTGGTACTAGACCTGTATCTATGGCACCTTATCGAATGTCGGCATTTGAGTTGGTTGAGTTGAAAAAGCAGTTGAATGAATTGTTGGAAAAGAGGTTTGTGAGACCAAGTGTTTCTCCTTGGGGTGCTCCAGTTTTGTTGGTGAAAAAGAAAGATGGGAGTATGCGATTATGTATTGATTATCGCCAGTTGAATAAAGTGACGATTAAGAATAAGTATCCGCTTCCAAGGATTGATGATTTGATGGATCAGTTGGTTGGTGCTTGTGTGTTTAGTAAGATTGATTTGAGATCGGGGTATCATCAGATAAGAGTGAAAGAAGAAGATATTCAGAAGACAACCTTTAGGACACGTTACGGTCATTATGAATATTCTGTGATGCCGTTCGGGGTTTCTAATGCGCCTGGTGTCTTTATGGAGTACATGAATCGTATTTTTCACGAGCATTTGGATCGTTTTGTGGTGGTGTTTATTGATGATATTTTAATCTATTCTAAGTCTCATGAGGAACATGCAGAGCATTTGCGTATTGTTTTGCAGGTTTTGAAGGAAAGGAAGCTTTTTGCCAAATTGTCCAAGTGTGAATTCTGGTTATCGGAGGTGAGTTTTCTTGGGCACGTAATTTCAGGTAATGGTATTGCTGTGGATCCATCTAAAGTAGAAGCAGTTCTACAATGGGAGGCTCCTAGATCCGTTACTGAAATTCGAAGCTTTTTGGGTTTGGCTGGTTATTACCGGAGGTTCATTGAAGGTTTTTCTAAGTTAGCTCTTCCTTTGACGCAGTTGACTTGTAAAGGCAAAACGTTCATTTGGGATATTCAATGTGAAGAAAGTTTTAGTGAGCTGAAGAGAAGATTAACGACAGCTCCAATTCTGATTTTACCGAATCCTAATGAACCATTTGTGGTATATTGTGATGCGTCTTTAATTGGTTTGGGTGGTGTGCTGATGCAGGAAGGTAAGGTTGTGGCTTATGCTTCAAGGCAATTAAGAGTTCATGAGAAAAATTATCCTACTCATGATTTGGAATTAGCGGCGGTGGTTTTTGTGTTGAAGATTTGGAGGCATTATCTCTACGGTGCAAGGTTCGAAGTTTTTAGTGATCATAAAAGCTTGAAATATTTGTTTGACCAGAAAGAGTTGAACATGAGACAACGGAGATGGTTGGAATTCTTGAAAGACTACGACTTTGGCTTGAATTACCATCCTGGTAAAGCTAATGTGGTAGCAGATGCATTGAGCCGTAAATCGTTGCATATGTCCGCATTGATGGTGAAAGAGTGGGAACTTTTGGAATCGTTTAGAGACTTGAGTTTAGTTTGTGAAGTGACGTCGGGTAGTGTGAGGCTTGGAATGTTGAAAGTTACTAATGAATTTTTGTTGAAGGTTAGTGAGAAACAAAAGTTGTATGTGAAATTTGTGGACTTGATGACGGTGGGAGAGAAAAGTGTGAATGAGGATTTTAAAGTGGATGTTAATGGTGTTTTGAGATTCCGAGGTAGAATTTGCATTCCTGATGATGCAGAATTGAAAAGAATGATTTTGGAGGAAGGACACCGGAGTAATTTGAGTATTCACCCGGGAGCGAATAAGATGTACCAAGATTTGAAGAAGATTTTCTGGTGGTCTGGTTTGAAAAGAGATGTGGCTCAGTTTGTGTATGCATGTTTGACTTGTCAGAAATCGAAGGTGGAACATCTGAGGCCTAGTGGTTTGTTGCAACCGTTGGATATTCCTGAGTGGAAATGGGATAGCATTTCTATGGATTTTGTGACAGGGTTTCCAAATACTCAGCGGGGACATAATGCTATTTGGGTGATTGTGGACAGACTGACTAAATCGGCGCATTTCATTCCGATTGACATCAGTTTTTCTTTGGAGAGGTTAGCTGAGATTTATATCAGTGTGATTGTGAAATTGCATGGTGTTCCGTTGAGCATTGTTTCTGATCGAGATCCTAGGTTTACTTCGAGACTTTGGGAAAGTTTACAGAAGGCATTGGGTTCTAGATTGAGGTTGAGTTCGGCTTATCATCCGCAGACAGATGGTCAGACCGAGAGAACGATTCAGTCGTTGGAAGATTTGTTGAGGGCTTGTGTTCTTGAACAAGGTGGTGCGTGGGATAGTTATCTTGCATTGATTGAATTCACGTATAATAATAGTTTCCATTCTAGTATTGGAATGGCACCTTTTGAGGCTTTATATGGACGGAGATGTCGAACACCGTTGTGTTGGCACGAAACGGGTGAAAGTTCGGTGGTTGGACCGGAGTTGGTACAACAGATGACAGAAAAGGTAAAGTTTATTCGTGAGAAAATGAAGGCTTCTCAGAGTAGACAAAAGAGTTATCATGATCGGAGACGGAAGGATCTTGAGTTTCAAGAGGGTGACCATGTATTTTTGAGAGTTACGCCGGTAACGGGTGTTGGTCGTGCATTGAAATCTAAGAAGCTTACTTCTCGATTTATTGGTCCTTACCAGATATCTGCGAGAGTTGGTGCTGTGGCGTATCGGGTGGCGTTACCGCCGAATCTGTCGAATTTGCATGATGTGTTTCATGTTTCACAGCTTCGGAAGTATGTTCCGGATCCGTCACATGTGATTCCGATGGATGAAGTAGAGGTAAGGGAGAACCTTACGATTGAGGCATTACCAGTTAGGATTTTGGATCGCGAGGTGAAGCGGTTGAGGGGCAAAGATATTGCACTTGTGAAAGTGGCGTGGGGAGGCGCTACTGAGGGCAATTTGACGTGGGAGTTGGAAAGTCGGATGCAGGAGTCGTATCCAGAGCTGTTCGTCTCAGGTAATATTTTCGAGGACGAAAATTTCTAAGTGGGGGAGAGTTGTAACGCCCCAGTTTTTGTATTTTATTTAATTGAGTCGTTTTTTTTTTATTATTATTATATTATTTTATTTTCGACTTTTATGTGAAAATATATCATTTTTCATTGTTGTGGTATTTTATCGGATTTTGGGATCGTTTGCGAGATAATTGAGTGTGGGGGTATTTTGGTCATTTTATAATATTTTTCATTAAGTTAGTAAGATAGAATTGGAAAGAGAGAAAATAGAGAGAAAGGAAAGGAGAAGAAAGAAAAAGAGGAGAAAAGAGAAGAAGAAGAGAAATAGTAAGAAAGTTTGGAAAATCAAGGAAAACAACTTCTAGAATCGATTTAATCGGGTAAGGGTGCGAAACTCGATTATATTATACTTGTGTATGGTTATGTATGTTTGTGTGTGTGTTTTGGTGGTGTTTTATAGCTTTTGATTTTAGGTCGGATTGTGAGAAATCGATGTTGTTGCGGTTGAAAATCGATATAAATGGCGTAGTGTAATCGTATTATGCATATGATCATTGATTATGCTTGGTTGTGCTGTTTGGAAGTGTTTTGGGTGAAGAATTTGGTTTTTGGACCCAAATGTTTCTAGGTTCGCACAGCTGCGAATTTCAAAATTCTGTTTTGTTCGCCTAGCGAACCTGGCGAATGCGAAAGCGAAGTTTGGTCGAGGGTTCGCCTAGCGAACCCCGGGGCGAGCGGAAGGCGAATGTTCGCCTAGAGCCTCGCTTAGCGAACTTTTTACCTGTTTCCCACTGCCTCGGTTCGCTAGGGTTCGCCTAGCGAACACTGGAGCGAAGGTGGCATATTTTCTGTTTTGTTTTCTTCATAATTTTCAAACCGTAAGTCCGTTTTGGTCGCCGTTCGAAGTGTTGGGAAGCTACAAAAATGCTCTTTCTTATTAAAATGGTTTTAGGAATTTATTAGCCGATTTTATTTTGTCAGAAAATCGGAATAGGGTCATTTTGTCGACTTTTGTGGTTATGATTGTGTGCAATTGGTGTGTTTTATGCAATGTGCTGTTAATATGGATATGGTATGATTGCATATATGTGTGCATATGATTGCGTGTTGTTGTATGGTACAAAAATGTATTGTTTTGGGATTAAATTGCAAACATGAGTTATGATAAGTGTGATGATTGCATATATGTGTGCATACTAAATGTCATGAGTCATTGTATGCCAAGCATCATGAAATGCATTTTGGTAATGTCCTGAGTGACGGATTGATTCCAGAGGGAATCTGCTATAACGTCGTGTGCCTTAAAAATAAGAGGTGTGAGCGATATGATGGATCGTGTGCCTTAAACATAAGAGGTGTGAGCGATGGTTATAGACGATCGTGTGCCCTTGTGGGGTGTGAGCGATCGGGTCGTGTGCCCATGCGGGGTGTGAGCGACGGGGGACATCGTATGCCCGACGGGGAGTTACAGTGATGTAGCGAGCGATGGTTCCAATAGTTCCTGAGTGAACTGGTGATGAGAAATACTTGGAGTCGGTACCGCATAGCATGTGCATAGAGTCGTTATGTCGGTCTCTGTGCATTTGCATAAATCATGAATTAATTGTGCATGGAATTGAGAATGTGATTTATGAGATGGAATATGTGTAAGTGTATTGTGTATGAATGATGTGTAGTGGTATTTGATACTCGAGAATGGTACGGTTTTGTGTTGTATTTGATTGTGGTGCATTTGTGGTAAGAATATGTTTAATTGAGTATTTTTGTGCTAATATATATAATTTTATGTAAGTATATTATGGTTGTTTTTCTCACCCTTCTGCTGTTTTATAATGCTCTATGAGGCATTGCAGATTAGAGTTGCTGGAGGTATTCTTTTTGTGAAGCATTGCGTCTTCATTCTTTTGTCGGTCGGCTCTGATATGTGACACCGGGTAGCTAGGGTGGCCGTTTGTGATTATTTTGTGTATGTGATGATATATTTTGGAATTGTACATATATGTATGGATGTATGTTGTACAGACAGACTGTTTATATGATCTATGTATATATATGTTATTCAGATTTTAGATTTTCCGCTTTTATTCTAATTTCTGAAAAGTGGGTGTAAGGAACTGAGTTTCCTCTGTTGATTGCTACCCCACTGTTGCATATCTTTAAGAGCAGGTGTTGTATGTTATATTTTACTGCTTTAAATTGATGTGATTCTCCCGTCTATGCCGTGTTTTTAGATATACTCTGATGAAATTTTGAATTTTCTTTTACTGCTTTAATTGTTGGGGTTATAGATTGGGGGCGTCACACTAATAGCATGGTGAATTGGTTTAAACACAACATATATGATATGTATGAGATGTCTATGATCAGTGGACTTCAAAACAATGCATAATTCAAAGAGTTCAAGTTGGCATGCACTTACCTCTTGGAGTTTCTTGTGCTATCTATCAAGATCCTTGTGCCAGAAGTAATCCAATGCCTTGAACACTCTTGATTGATCCCTTAGAAGCTTTTAGGATGATCAACACCAGCTGGAATCCTCAGGAACAAGTTTTAGCTCTTTCTTGCAAAAGGGGCAAAAGTGACCAATATGGCAACTCTCTCAAATGGTGTTCCAGATGAGGGAAACCAATTGGGACCGTTCAAGGATGATATTTGGAGTGTATTTGAACCTTTGTTAGGTTTTGAAAGTGACTGAATCAAGACATGGCTTGAAAAATGCAGAAAAGTCAAGTTTTGAGGTTTTGGAGGATGACTTTCTGATTTTGGTGATTCAGATCACAAGTGAGTGTTTGAAACAACTTAGATATAACATATTGGATGTGTTTGAATCATGAGTTGTGGTGAAATTGCTCTCTAACCCAAAAATTCAGTTGTTACTTGCAAAAGAAGGCAAATGTGAGTGAAAGAGAGAATTTTGAGGAAAGCAAGTGTAATAGTGCTTTGGTGTACTTGAATTGATTAGAAATGAGCTCTATTTATAGTAGAGCAAGTTTGTTTTGCAAGAAATAGTGAATGGCAACTTGGACAAACCCTTTTCCAATTGTAGCATAAAGGCATCTTTAGTCTACCATAGCCATTGACTTGAGATTAGGGCACAAGCCTGTGGTCCTTTGGTTCAGAGTTGAACCATGACTCATTCAGTTAGGAATGCCTCAGTTCATGCCACCTTGATGCATCCATTGAATGCCTTGAAACAAAATTGGAGTCTTGGCACTTTTTAGCCTTTTTAGGTTTATCATGGCTACATGTAGATTCTTGAACTTGGGAGGCTTGTGGATCATATATTTTCTCTTGAATATTATCCTCTGATGTGTCCAAATGGATGACAAGGCTTGGAGTTGTCCAATTTTTCCAAATTGAGCAAAAGTGCAAAATTATGCCTTGCGTAGACAGTTGGAAATGGTCATTTTGAGGAGATCATATCTCCTTGCTCAAATGGAGTTATGGGAGCCTCTTGTACTTTTTAAAGAACCCTCATATGATACTATCCATGTATGATCATAGTTTATTTTGAAACTATTTGGATCCCATTGAAAAATCCTCATGAACATTGGTGTTCAAAGCTGCTAACTTAGGCAGATTTTCACTAAGTGTTGAAAAAGTGTCATTTCTTCATTTTTGTCATTTTGATCATTCCATAACTAAAAATCCATGAAGAATTGGAGTCTGAGGTAAATGAAGCTTTTGTAGAGTGTAGAAAAATATACAAATCAGGCTTTGGATCATTCAAAATGGTTGCTTGGATCAGAAGTTATGACCCTTGGAAGTTGGTACCAAAACCATTTAAACTTAATAACTTAGAAAAAATTTCAATTTTTCATGGTTACCCCTTTTACAAGTTATCTTGATTTCTTGATCAATTCTTGTTCAAATGACATTATAAATCATATTTTGTGAAAAACTGAATCATAAGAATCATTTTTGCCAAAAAAGTCATGTTTTGACTTTTGGCTCCAGATCAGTTCGGCGCGTAAAACCCTAATTCCCGACTTTTGGGGAATGCATCCTCTGAGGGTGTTTTAACTTTGCCAATGGTTATTTAGGGTTAGTTTGAACATATTGAGCCATATGTGGAATTCTTGGCTCATCCTCTTGTGAAAATCTCACCCTGGAGGTCTCAATCGTCCAAAACCTTAATTCGGCGATATCGGGTGTTCGAGGCTCCTTCCTCTTGGAATGCCACAACTTTGTGCTTGATTCTTGATGTGGGAGTCCTCTTGATCCCTTATGGATGTTTTTAAGAGGTTATACAAGTTGAAGATCATGTCATTTCTTGATTGATCTTTTGTCTAAATGTTCAGAGAGGGCTCGAAACCCTAATTCTTGATCATGGTGCATGCTTATCAATCCTTGAGGGGATTGATAAGGTATAATGGCACATCCGTATTGTGATGATGATTTGTACAATGATGGGAAATCTTGGTGGTCAAAATTTGGGGTATGACAGATGCCACTATTTAATCTTCTTGGACCCGAAGGTGTGAATGGCAAAGATATTTGGACATTCAGGGTGCAAGAGGATTAAATATCGGAATACCCAAAATTTTGACGGTGGTTATGAATGGTAGTTTGCTCATTCATCTTCGTTTACTAAGCGTTGATACTTAGAAAAGGTAAAACTTCCCCTCGATCCTGGTCTTTAGCCAAGGAACTGGTCTTAGTTTCTGAAATAAACTTCCCCTCGATCCTGGTCTTCATCCACGGAATTGGTCTCAGTTTCTTTTGTCACTAAACTTCCCCTCGATCCTGGTTTTTATCCATGGAATTGGTCTCAGTTTCTTTTGTCAATAAACTTCCCCTCGATCCTGGTTTTTATCCACGGAACTGGTCTTAGTTTCTTTTGTCAAGTTCCTTTTCTCGACAAGGGGTGTTATTTGTAGCGGTGTTCATCAAACTTCTTGCCATGTTTTACTGGGGAGATGCCATTTGATGGAAAGATGCTTGGATTTCAGACCTTCTGGAGAAACCCATTGGTCTGAGTTGTAGAGGTGTGCAAACTTCTCTATGGGAGACGCCATTTCTTGACTTTACTGGGGAGAACGAGTCTCTTGAGAGACTGTTCTTTGTTTGGGGACAATACATCATACTTTTCTTCGAGATTCTCACGGAGAAAATACCATGTGATGTGATCCAATTAGAGGTGCTGATGACTTCACTAACATTGGGTTTCTTTGGAGAAAGACCGGTGTACTGTCTAGAGTCCTTTGTTAAGAGGCTTTCTCTGGGGATTTTCCTTAATCCGGGAAAGCAAAGTATCATCTTCAATGGTGAAGAGTGTTGTTCCTAAGGTGTCCGTTGAATGTTTTCTGGTCTTTCAGAGGTTCAAGTTATCAAAGTGGTTGAGGACAGGCTCTAATCCAGAAATAAACTGGGGAAGAGATTACTTAGACAAAACATTTCCTGACGAGGAAAGTACTAACAACTCAATTGACAAGAAGACTTTATCACTTAGGAGTGAAATTGACCAGAGTGATAGTGATGCAATATGATTATGAATATGAATTAATAATGCATGATGTATGTATGTTTATGCTGACAAAACTGACGCGACATACAGACTAAGGAATGAACATGATTGGATACTTGGCCACTGCGGAGAATGAAAAGTACCATTGTTCAAAATAGCAATACTGCCTTGCTTGGGAGAAGTAGATCCTGTGGGGGGAAAGAAATTGTTGATCGGTCTTAGGAGGTAAGAACTCTACCGGGGATATCAGGTGGGACCTGATGTTTGAAACAGTTGATCCTTCATTCAGGTGCGCTGGTTTAGAAGGAGTACTTCTGATTCTGCATTTTGAAGTTTAATCACTTCCAGGGAAGCTGTCTATGTTCTTTCAGACGTTTATAGTCAAAAGGAAATTCCATCTTTATTTTAAACGTAGAAGAAGAGTTTTACAAGTAAATTCATTTTGTTTCATTTCAAGAATCATTAATCATGTTAAAATGTCATTCTGTAAAGCAAAAAATAAATAAGAGTTGCAAACAAAAGCACAAGGGCTCAAATTTTATTGATAGAGTGGTAATCAGCCAAGCGCGTGATACCATAGAGTATTTACAAAGTTAGAAAATGGTAATTTACAGGGAAAAGGGCTACATTAAAAAATAACAACTGTTATCCTTCTACCAACTTTGAATTCTGGACATTCTGGGCTTCTGTCGAAGGTGACCTTAACTAAAGTCTTTCTGATGGAAAGTATTACCGCTGGGGAATTTACTTGTGTTGGATATAATTACTTGCCATGAATCCCTAATTTTTGCCTGGATTGTACTTTGAGAGTTCCAATCCATCGGGATGGTTTTCAAATTATGTCTCTATTTTTTGCCTGGATCGCCCTTTCGGGTTTTCAATCCACCAAGACATTTTTTTTTAGTTTTGACGAAGTATTTATTGACTAAATCAACATTCTTGGGGTAGGAAAGTTCCTCTCCGTCCATAGTTGCGAGTCTCAAGGCACCGCCTGAGAAGGCTTTCTTGACCACATAGGGGCCGTCATAATTCGGAGTCCACTTGCCCCGAGAATCAGTAAGTAATGACTATATCTTCTTGAGCACAAGGTCTCCTTTCCTTAAGACACAAGATCAGACCTTTGAGTCAAACGCTTTTTTCATTCTCTGTTGATACAACTGACCATGGCATAATGCCGTTATTCATTTTTCTTCGATCAGATTCAGTTCATCGTGTCAGCTTTGGCACCGTTCAGCTTCTGTTAGCTTAGCTTCCATCAATACCCGAATTGATGGGATCTCTACTTCTATGGGGAGTACTGCCTCCATGCCATATACTAAAGAGAAAGGGGTTGCCCCTGTTGAACTGCGGACAAATGTGCGATAACCGTGAAGAGCAAAGGGTAGCATCTTATGTCAGTCTTTGTAGGTTACAACCATCTTTTGAACGATCTTCTTAATGTTCTTGTTAGCTGCTTCTACCACTCCGTTCATCTTGGGTCGGTAGGGTGATGAGTTATGGTGTTCAATCTTGAACTCAGCGCACAACTCTTGCATCATTTTATTGTTCAAGTTAGACCCATTATCAGTAATGATCTAGCTCGGAACACCATAACGGCAGATGAGATTGTTTTTGATAAATCGGACTACTACTTGCCGGGTTACATTAGCATACAACGCTGCTTCAACCCACTTGGTGAAGTAGTCAATGGCTACCAGGATGAACTGATGTCCGTTCAAAGCCTTGGGTTCAATCATGCCAATCATGTCGATTCCCCATATAGAAAAAGGCCATGGGGAAGAAAGAACTTTGAGATGCGTTGGTGGTACATGGATTTTGTCTGCGTATATCTGACACTTGTGACACCTTCTCATGTACTTGTAGCAATCGGATTCCATTGTCAACCAATAGTACCCTGCTTTTAGAATTTTTCTCGCCATTGTGTGTCCATTGGCATGAGTGCCAAAGGATCCTTCGTGAATCTCTCTCATCAACATGTTTGCTTCTTGTCTGTCCATGTATCTAAGCAAAACCATGTCGAAGTTTCTCTTATAGAGTGTATTACCATTCAGGAAGAAGTTTCCAGACACTCTCCTGAGAGTTTTCCTGTCTTTTTGGGATGTCCCAGGTGGGTACTCTTGTTTTTGAAGGAAGCATCTGATATCATGATACCAGGGTTTGTCGTCTATGACAGCTTTAATTATGAAGATGTAGGCGGGCCTTTCAAGGCGCATGATGTCAATCTTAGGTACGTCGTTCCATTGACCTACACTAATCATGGAAGAGAGATGGCTAGTGCATCAGCCATTTGATTTTCTTCACAAGTAATATGGTGAAACTCGATTCTGTTGAAGAATGGTAACAACCTTCTCGCGTAATCTTTGTAAGGAATCAGTCCTGATTGGTATGTCTTCCAATCTCCTTTGATTTGATTGATAACTAGGGCTGAGTCGCCAAATACATCCAAGTTTTTGATCCTTAAATCAATAGCTTCTTCAAAACCCATTATACAAGCTTCGTATTCGACCTCGTTGTTCGTGTACTTGAATGTCAATCTGGCAGTGAAAGGAATATGGGTACCCTGAGGTGTAACAATGATTGCCCCAATTCCATTTCCATAATTATTGACTGCTCCGTCAAAAATTAACCCCCACTGGGAATATGGTTCTGGCCCTTCATTGGGTAGAGGTTCATCGCAATCTTTCATTTTCAGATACATGACGTCTTCGTCTGGGAAGTCATATCCGACTGATTCCAGATCGTCAATCGGTTGATGACCCAAATGATCAGCTAAAATGTTCCCTTTGACGGCTTTCTGAGCGTGGTACTCGATGTCGTATTTCGATAACATCATCTGCCAACGGGCAATCCTTCCCGTGAGAGCAAGTTTTTCAAAGACATACTTGATCGGATCCATTTCGGAGACCAACTAAGTAGTGTGGCAAATCATGTACTAGCGAAGACGTTTGGCTGCCCAAGCCAAAGCACATCAAGTTTTCTCAAGCATAGTGTATCGAGTTTCACAGTCAGTGAATTTCTTGCTTAGGTAGTAAATGGCAGACTCTTTTCTTTTGGTTTCGCCTTGTTGGCCAAGTACACAACCCATCGAGTCTTCCAAGACTGTCAGGTAAATGATAATTGGTCTTCCTTCCACTGGAGGAGAAAGAATTGGTGGATTCAACAGATATTCCTTGATACTGTCAAAAGCTTTCTGACAATCTTCTGTCCACTCAGAGCTTTGATTCTTTCTGAGTAGTTTGAAGATCGGCGCGCATGTCGCGGTCATGAGGGATATGAACCTTGAGATGTAATTGAGACGTCCCAAGAATCCTCTGACTTGTTTTTCAGTCTTTGGTGAAGGCATTTCTTGAATGACCTTGACCTTGTCCGGATCAACCTCAATTCCGTTCTGGATGACGATGAACCCTAAGAGCTTTCCTGAGCGAACACCGAATGTGCACTTATTAGGGTTCAAGCGGAGTTTGTATTTTCTTAGACGTTCGAACAATTTTGACAAATGTTTAACGTGTTCCTCCTCTGTTTTTGATTTGGCAATCATGTCATCGACATACACTTCGATTTCCTTATGCATCATGTCATGAAACAGAGTCGTCATGGCCCTTTGATAGGTTGCCCCGACGTTCTTCAAACCGAACGACATTACCTTGTAACAAAAGGTGCCCCATGTGATGAAGTAAGTTTTATCCATGTCTTTCGGCGCCATTTTGATCTGGTTATAGCCCGAGAATCCATCCATGAAGGAGAAGACTTTGAACTTTGTTGTACTGTCTACCAGCATGTCAATGTGTGATAAGGGGAAGTCGTCCTTTGGACTTGCTCTATTTATATCCCTATAGTCTACACACATTCTGACTTTTCCGTCCTTTTTCGGAACTGGCACTATGTTAGCTAGCCATTGAGGATATTCTGAGGTGGCATAGAAACCAGCGTCTATCTATTTCTGCACTTCCTTTTTTATTTTGATAGCCATGTCTGGGTGAGTTCTTCTCAACCTTTGCTTTACTGGCGGACATTCTAACATTAACGGTAAATGATGTTCCACGATGCTGGTATCCAACCCTGGCATGTCCTGATATGACCAAGCAAACACATCGGGAAATTCTTTGAGAAGCTTTATCAAGTCTCCTTTGACTGTCGGACTGAGCAGTGCCACAATCTTGACTTCTTTTCTTTCTTTCTCTAAACCCAGATTGATCGTTTCCAACGGCTCCTTGTGAAGCTCAATAGACCTTTCCTCTTGTCTGAGTAATTAAGAGATCTCTTCTGAAATTTCAGTGTCCTCTTCTTCTTCAGCTTCAAATACCGGGAATTCAAAGTTGGGAGAAGAAATGGGATCGTATGTTTCAACGGGGTTTAAAATAACCAATCTACAAGGCGTGATGATTTGTTTTAGAAGAGATAGAGAGAAATGGAAGAGTGTGTGCAGTGTATTTTCTGAAAAATGCTTGTTTTTTATTCGAGTTTGTTTTAGGATTACCATTTTCTGAAAAGCGAAAAGAGAAAACAACAATTAATGTGGTAGTGATAGAATGACACTTATTTATTCATGATTTTGTTAATTCTTGAAACTACAGCCCTATAAAACAAAACTCTATCGCTTTGGGCGAAGCGAAGAGGGACATTTACAGAAAGTGAGCCCTATAAAAACATTTGTTTCACCTGGGCAAGGTGAAAGGTTAAAACAAAGACGGCATTTACGTAGACTTATGGACGACTTTTGGGACATCGACAGCAACCCATTGGCGACGAACTCCTCGGTGAATCACAAAGTCTGGAACCTTCTTTCTTGATTTGTCTTCAGAAATGACGTTGATTTCTGGCAGAGCATGATCATTGGAATCTTCTTCCCAGGCAGAGTTGTCATAAATGAACTCTTCTGTTGTATTTTCCTTAATGTTTTCATCCTCAAGAGGATCTCCCCATCCAGTTGGCTGGATATCTTCGAGTTTGATACGAGAGCTTTCAGGAGCAGTATATTTGTCTAAGAAGTCATACTTGCCACTCGGCTGTCCTAAAGTGTCCCACACTTCAGCGGGAAAAGAGGGGTCATCTTCCTCGATGACGTTGACCTCTGGAAAAGCGTAGTTGATGAACTCTTGTCCTGTAGTCGTTGCAGGTTTATCATTGTGATGAGTGTTTTCTGAATAGCCTGAGTAATGATCCCATGACTGGGTGGGGACACAAGTATTCTCTTCAATGTTGCTCAATTAATATGCCTCGTTGGGCTGACTTTTTTGCCCCAAGTCTTCTGGGTATGGCTGCCAGACAGACAAGTCATCCAGTGGGTCATAATAGTCATAGTTAAAGTTATCTTTCATCGGATCATCTTCCAATGAGTTAGGAGGAGCACGACATCCTTCCGGATCACATTCTCCTTAAATCATTCTTACATCTGATCTTGGTATATATCTCGGACTCTGTGTGGGAAAGAAAAATGGTGTATGTGCCTCTCCCTGAGACAGATAACCATCCTCGTTGAGATATGATTTCCACTCTTCATCCATATCGGAGGAGTTACTTTCATTGATAGTGTGTACTTCTTGAGACACTAGGTGAAGGAATCCTCCACTGTGAAAAAAGTTCTGAATGGGATTAAAATTTTCATCCTTCTTGGCAGTCTGGGTATAGGTCGAGGAGAAACTAAGACCTTTCCTTGTTTTGTTATCTGTGGGAATCACAAGTTTTCCCTATCCTTTGGCGTTATCATTTTTTACCACTTCAAGAGCGTCCTTGTATGAGGAAATCAACGTCCCTTTCTATGGTCGATTCTCATTGCTCAGCGAGAGAGCTTGGAACTGAGTTCCAACAACCTCCTCCGATTCTAAATAGGAGGATGATGATAAGTTACTCACGATTAAGGCTTGCTCTCCACAGACTGTGACTAGCTTGTCATTCTTGACGAACTTCGGCTTCTGGTGAAGTGTCGAAGTGATTGCCCTAGCCTCTTGTATCCAAGGTCTTCCTAATAAACAGCTGTAAGCTTCCCGGATAACCATGACCTGGAAAGTGACTTGGAAAGTGTGAGGAATAATGGTTATGGGAAGATCTACTTCGCCGATAACTGTTTTTCTGGATTGTGTTAAAGTTGACTTTGGCATAACATTCAGAGATGATCCCGTGTCAACCAGTACGCTGGCTAAAGCATCGTTTTGGCAGATGATTGTAATCTTAAGCGCCATGTTATGATTTTTGCCTTCTTCCGGCAATTCCTCATCACTAAATCCCAAATTGTTGCAGGAAGTGATGTTAGAGATGATGCTGTCAAACTGTCCTACAGTTACATCTTGTTCCATGAAAGCTTGTTCTAAAACTTTCTGTAGAGCTTCCCTGTGAGCCTCGGAACTAAGTAGGAGAGATAGCACAGAGATCCTAGATGGAGTTTGCAACAGTTGGTCTACAATGTTGTACTCGCTTTTCTGGATGAGCTTCAACATCTCATTGCTGTTCTTTGAAAGTTCGGGATTACTGGACTGCCCGATTTGTTGATTTGGAACTTCTGCTTGAGGTTCCTTTTCCTTGGCGGGTTCTCCAACTCCTCTATTGAAGATCCGGCCGCTCCGTGTGACTCGTCTAATGTCGTCAATGTTTACGACGGAGGGTAATGGAGTTTCCTTTCCATTTTCAATTGTTGTTGCATCGTACTTATAAGGGATTGCCTTATCTGATTTATACGGTATTGGTCCTGGCAAGTAGATCACTACTGGAGCCTTTTGATTTTTCTGACCATCGTAGGAAGCCTCAATTGGTTTAAGGTTGAGAATCTTTCTACTCTCAAGAGAGACTTTCGACTCGTTGAGCAGAGGAATTATGGCGCATACGTCTTCGGCTATTTCATGCTCAGAAAGTAAGACAACATCTTCGCTCTGATCAGGAAGATAGTCTTGTATTATGTTGAACAACCCGAAACTTGAACACGATCGGATCTCTTTCCGGTCCACCTGATTTTGAAGAGCTGACCGTACAAGACAACAACCTTGGTTATTCTCTGAATATACTCTACAGCATTCATAATTATGTGGTGGTACCCGACCACACCTACTTTGTATGCAGTGCATTTTGACCAGATCTGTTTCCATTGAGCGGACATCTTGACTCTGATGTCTATTAGGATTTCTGTCAGTCATACTGATCTTCTGCGTAGCTTCGTCTAAGTAAATTGGAAGCCACCAGTGGTCTAAAAGGTGTTGAAGTGTTCGTTGGACAAACGCACAGCCTTCGTCATCCTCTTGACACTCTTCACAGTCCCGATAATCACGTGAAGCCAGAAAACTGAGCCTGACTTGCTTAGCATGTAGTTCTACCAGACTGGTATTCATCAAGTGTATGTCAAATATCTGAACCATATTGACTTGATGGTTATTTATTTCCTGGTAATCCTGGATCCATCCAAGATCCATCTGACGTTGAAGGGCCTCTTGTACAAAAGAGCATCCATGATTGCTTGTTGAGCAGATCAGGCAGGCATCATAATCGTGTTGTGGCAGATTATGATATTGACTTTGCCTTGAGTGCATCGCCACCAAATTGACATTCATCGCAAGAAAGTTGCAGTTCTGAACAATGTTGGGATTAGCGTGAGCCATGTTGACTTCCTGGATTCTGTGATCTTGAATCCATCCGAGATTCATCTGTTCTTGTAGAGCTAACTGCACTACGGAACACCCTTGATTATTCTTTGAGCAGATATCACACTGGTGATAGTTGTGAGGCGGTACGTGACCGTACCCGCTCTGCATGCAATGTATCCTGACCAGATTGGTCCCCAACTGGAGTACATCGCGAATTTGATAACTGCGGCTAAATTCTTCCTCTACCAAATTTACTACAGCCTTGTCATGTTGTGGCAACGGGTTAGTCTGAACATTCGGATTAGTATCTTTGAAAGATAAGACCCCATTCCTGACAAGTTTCTGTATGTCAGATTTGAAACTGAGACAGTTTTCGATGTTGTGCCCCAATCCTCCTTGATGATTAGGGCAAGTTTGATCCTCTTTGAACCAAAAAGGCGGATTTTCCGGTACTGCAAGAGGAGACTTAGTCTAGACGTGCTCCTTGGCCAGTACCAGTGGAAAAAGTTCCGCGTACAACATCGATATAGGGTAAAAACCCTGGTGGTCGCGTTGTACGGTTGTTATTGTTGTACTGAGGACAAGCCTGCTCGAGAGGTTGTTGTGCCATTTGCTGGTATTGTTGTTGACTAGGTTGACTTTGAGCAAACTGAGGTTGATAAGCTGGAATCGGCGCAGGGTTGATAGCGAGAGTTATCGCCGCTACTAGTTGGTACCTTCGCCTTTGTTTTCCTTGGGAGATATTTTTGATCTCATGTTCTTTCTTTTTCTGAAAAGCACTACCATATCTATTGGTACTGCTGGAGGGTTCAGCCTCTTTGGCTAACCGTCCTTCTCGAACCGCCTCTTCAAGGCATACTCCCATGTTTACCATCTCGGTGAAATCACTGGGCGCACTGGCGACCATTCGGTCCTAGTAGAATGAGCTCAAGTTTTTCAAAAAGATCTTTGTCATCTCTTTTTCCTCAAGAGGTGGACAAATCTGGGAGGCAATTTCACGTCATCTCTGAGCGTACTCCTTAAATTTCTCTTTGTCCTTTTGAGACATCTCTCTGAGTTGATCTCTATCTAGTGTCATGTCCAGGTTATACTTGTATTGTTGGACGAAGGCAGCGCCGAGATCTCTGAAAGTATTGATCTTAGTATCGTTTAAACCCATGTACCATCTAAGAGCGGCACCGGTTACACTGTCCTGAAAATAGTGGATCAGCAGATATTGGATTTCTGTCTGAGTTGACATCTTTCGAGCATACATCACCAGATGACTTTGAGGGCAAGAATTTCCTTTGTACTTTTCAAAGTCGGGCATATTAAATTTGTGCGGGATTTTGACATTTGGGACCAAGCAGAGGTCGGCGACGTCCTTTCCAAATAAATCCTGACCGCGAATGGCATGCAGTTCCTTATGCATCTCCAAGAACTGTTCTTGGAACACATTCATCTTTTCATGCATATCTTCGTTTCCACCAGAGATTGCCTGCGGAATCTGTCCTCCCAGGACAGTGTGTACCACTGCTTGTGGTTTGGTCATTACAGCTGTGACTCTTGGTTCTTCAGAGCCCTGAAGTTTGTAACCTTCAGGAATTCCTGTCGTAAACCTCGCGTCCTCACTTTCCTGAAGTTTGTAACCTTCAGGACCAGTGGCTCCTGCTACAGTATCCGGGTCTTCCGTGACTGGTGGAATGTATCCTTCAGGGATAAAGCTGAGAGGCATGCCCCAGGGCCGACACTTAGGCATGTTGTACCGTGGATGATTCTCATGTGCTTCCACTATGGGCGTAGATGTGATCTCCGAGATCACAGTCTTTTGCTGATGCTGCTTCTGAGCTGCTGCCAGGGATTGCATGTCACTATGAAGTTTCTTCAGATCGTCCTTCAGAGCGTCAATTTCTTCTCTCAGCTCTCTATTCTCTTCCTCGAGATCGTCCATTTTCTTTTGTCGATTGGCCCGAGTATTGTATGAGTACGAGAGTTTGACTCTAGAATTAAGACGCGCGCGTGAGACTCAAGAGAATGCGTTATGTGAGAATGATGAATGCAATGATATATTTTTTTGTTTTTTGCTTTAATCAAAAAGAAACTTTAAACAAATTGCAAATATCATACAAAGAGGGGGGACCCTTTATTTTGAATTGAAAGATAGCGGTATGTTACAAAGAAAAGTACAATATTTTACAAAGTGTTGGTAAAAGAAAATATCTAATGCTCAAGGATCCTGAGTCCTCTCTAAAGAGAGCTCAGATGCCGATTCTGGTAGTTTCCTTTTCTTCGATCGGGGTTCTTCAACCGTTGTCGGGTTATCAGTTCTTTGCCAAATGAAAGAAGCGAGTAAATTTCTTTGATCTTCTCGACTCTCTACAGCATGTTGCTCTAATATTCCAATCAAAGCGCCATTTTCTCTTAATAGTTCCTGAATTTTGATACACTCCACATTTAGAGTTCGGTATTTGTTTTTCCAAGAATTCTTCTCTCATTGAACTTTGTTGAGAGCGACTTGGAGTTTTTCCGTTTCAGACATGAAATAAAGAGCAGATTCCTTTAATGGAAAAACTTCTTGACGAGGGTAAGGCATCCTCAGCTTGAGGTCTCTAGTTTGTACCCAATGGAGATAAGGCTCCAAGGAGATACAGTCCGGTTTTCCTAGAGACTCTCGTCCTTTCCTGTGAATGTGTTGCCAGGCATGCACTATTTCCTTCTTAAGTGCTCCATCATTTTCTTCTTCCTTAAAGAAAAGACCTTTCAGATGAACATTTCGCGGGATATGTCTCATCAGGTATCCAATTGACGGCGGGCTAAAACTGGATGATAATTAATTCCACCTTTAGTTTCTATGAGGGGTACATTGGGGAAGTTTCCACATCGGTCGATGATCTCTACCCCTTCATAAATCCTATTTGACCAGTCTATGTCAGAGTTGGTGAGAGACATGATTCTCTGTGACCAACGTAGAGTGTTCTTATGATCCCAAAAAGCAGCAAACTTGGGTAGATGGGAAATGAACCACTTGTAAAGCAAGGGTGCACAACATGTTATCTTTCCTCCGCTGTACAAATTCCTTAAGTGTGCAGAATGATAAGCATCTGTGAGCAAGGTTGGTACGGGGTTCCCAATCAAAAATATCTTAATGGCATTGGTATCAACGAAGTTATCGATGTTGGGAAAGAGGAATAATCTGTATGTGAGTAAAAAAAAGATATCCTCGAAAGCAGTTATGTTTTCTACACTGGCAAAGTATAGGGCTTTCTCAATCAGGAATTTAGCTGGTAAACCCTGGATTCCTCCTTTAATGGTTAAATGAGCCCTGGCCTCTGACCGTCCAAATAAATTGCTCTTGCAATGATTTGTTCCTTTGGAATTTCTTCCAGTCCAGAAAAGGGAGCTTGGTCAGTGATAGGTAAATCAATCAGGTGAGAGTACTCCTCTAGGGTTGGTGTCAGTTGGTAATCTGGGAAGGTGAAACAGTGATAAACCGGATCGTAAAACTGAATTAGCGTAGACTGAATTCCTTCAACTACATGGAACCTTAATAGAGACAACAGCCCTTCGTGCTTGGCTCTGAAAGCCTCCAGGTTGGTAATCATCCTTGCCAGCTGTAGCACCCAAAAATTTGCCTTCACTTTCCTAACCTCTAACTGGCTTATGCTTCATTCATTTGCATTTTAGCTAGTTCATGCATATTATTTGGTTCTTTGGTTATGGGATCAAGAATCTTTGATATTCTACAGTTAGAATTGTCTCGGTATTTTCTGCAACTTTTATGTTCGGCTCGGAAGCCAATTCATCAAGGGAAGTGGCAGAAATTAATTGTTTCTGGAATTTTGGTTTTTGCTGGTTAACTATGCCGGTGGTGTTTAAAGTTCACAACTTCTGATTGGATTAACATTTTTGAGTGTTTCCTATGCCTAAAGTTCCGTCTTGATATCCTCTCCAACTTTCGTGTTTTGGCCGAAGGCTATTTCTTTGAGAAAGATCTCCGAATACGCGAAATCTCTGAGTCGATACAGCAGAAGAACAGTGAAAAATAGTGTTGAACCGGTGTATTTCGGACACTAAAAAAATTCATAACTCTCAGTTTGTTCGTCGGATTGATGCCATTCCGGTGCCTAAAATTCTGTTTCAATGCCATCTTCGTTCCGAATGTTCAGTAGGAAACAGTTCCGAGCGGAAGGACTCCGAAAGTGCGAATTACCAGTGGAATTCATTGATGCGATTCACTGTCTGTCAGATTTTGGAAAAATCATAACTCGGTCAATTTTTATCGGATTGTGTTCGTTCTCAAAGCGTCGGTTCACAAATTTTATCGCCTTCAAGTTCAAAGACAAGCTCGGGTTTGAACAGTGCTCCGAAGATCATCGTTTTGGTTTATTTTGCAAAATGGAAATGTTGAACCTAAGAAAAAGGTTGAAAGTTGTTTCGCGGTAAAATTCATATCTCACTCATTTTTTGTCCAATCGGGCTCATCTTTTGACACAAGGTCACTAACTCGTAGATCTACAACTTTTCTGACAAAGTCGAGTCGAGATTCTGCTCCAAAAGACATGAGCTTGTCACGTTTCCGAGTAGCAGACGGTAAATAAGCTGAAACGTATCGAACTCATTCAATTTTGATCGAATGACGTCCGTTCTTTTTGCGTTGCGTCCGTGACTCAGACACGGACAATTTCGTAAGAGGCTCAGAGTCAAAATTTTGTATCGAGCAAGGTGTTATTTCCACTTAAGCTACCGATAAGCTAGAATTTTACCGTTTTACCTTATTTTTCCACCACACTATATATTTAAAATTCTCTCTCATTTCCCTCCAACTTCATTCATAATTCACAAACACCAAAAATTCTAATTTGACTCTCTCAAAAATCAAATCAAGTTCTCTAAACTTTTTCTTAAGAACACAACAACAACTTCATCAATCTTCAAGAACACTCAAGAACGCAAAGTCTCCGATCAAGCTCCGACCACCACCGATCAACCGCGATCGCCTCCCCCACTCCAGCCGGGCCACCGCGCCGACCTCCCTAGCTCCGGCCAGCCACCACACCATACTCCCTCCTCACCACGGATTCTTCATCAATTGCTCCTCTGATCTACTTTCCGGTAACAATTCTTGAATCTTTCACTTCATTATTTGTTAATTGTTGAGGTTTGGATTGAATTAAAGCGAGTTTGATATCGATTTGTGATAAGAATTCTTGAATTGCTATGATAATTGTGATGTAAATTCTTGATTTAAGATTCTTGAAGTATAGGTGTTTGGTAAAATGCCTAAGAGATTATTGTTTTGAATTTTGGTGTTGTTGCATAATCCGAATTGTTGAGAACTTGTGAAGTTGTTCCGATGTAGGTGAATGCACGAGTTGACATAATTGAGGATTCGAACCGAATACTTGATTCAATACTTTTTTTCAATGCTAAAAAGCCGGTTAGGATCGACTTATGTCAACTTTTGAATCATATTTGTTTGCTTGAGAAATAAAAGTTCGGTTGTGTAGGAACGTTATCGTGTCGCTTTCCCGTAAAAATGTGTTTTGGTTATAACTTTCTAACCGTGGCATGTTTTTGCGAATACGAATAATGTAACTCGACTTTGTTGATGATTCCGGAGTTGTTGATGGGCTTTTTGGTCGATTCCGGACAACTTTTTTTCTACTGTTTCGCTACTGCCAGTCGACGAAATCGGCCTAAAAGTCCCACTTCCGAGCGGAATTAATTTAAACCGAGTTCGTTTTTTAGTTCGTTGGCACGTTTGCGGTCAACCATGCGGTTTTCGTTCAATTCTGAGTCGGTGATTTTTGACGCATTTTTTCCGATTTAGCGCTTTTAGACTCCGTTTTGTGTAAACTTCGTGTATTGAGTTTCATTTGACATGTGCTTATGCTTACTTTCTTGTGGATGATTATTATGCCTGGGTTTGCTTGTTTACCGATCGTTTTGCGACACAATTTCACTTTGCGCACACGGCTGCCCTGTTCGGGAAGTCACACTCCGGTTTAGTTTTAATTGTGGAATTTGATTTTCCTTACCTTGTATCGGTATTCCATTGATGTTGTGCGAGTTTCGTCCGATTCCGTGACGGTGTTTTGGTCACGCGTTTTATTTGTGAAGTGCTGTCCCAACTTTGAAATATTGCTTGTATGCATGACTTTGCTTCCGTATCTTGCACATTGGTATTGTTTTGATGTAGTAACATGAACATATGATTGTGATATCACATTCCTTGTTATTACTAACACTTTTCTTGCTTGTGCGAGTGATTATGGGACGATTCAAGGAGCTTAGCTTATTATGCGTTGCGGATTATCGTGAGTCCTCTCATCTTGAGGCTCGCCATTCATTTTGCTATTGTTTTTCGTGTGCTTTTGTTTGTGATGCAGGTTCACCATTACCAACGCCGTTGCAATTTATTTTAATCAACGGCGTATTTTTGCTTTACGGATTACTTCTCATTCACTAATCGCACTTGTGTTTGCTTGATGCTAGCTTGCTCGAAGTATTCTGGGTTTCTTATTTTGCATTGCTTTTGCTACATATTACTGTTCGTTTGGTATTGTTTCTCATCCTTTTACTATTCTGCACTTTTTTCTTTTGATGCCATGAGAAGTAGGATTGGGAGTCTGTGCCACTTGGCCGGCAATTCTGGAAGTCCTCAAAGGAGGCCAGGTTTGTGATTGTTTACTTTTGTGCCAAAGACCTCAAAAGAGGCGTCCCATCCCCGACCCCCCTGATAAGTCCTCAGAGAAGGCAAGCGAAAAGGGACTTGTAATCAGTCCCCGCACATTCTATTGAGTCGTTCTTAGCTCGCGTTACACGTTGATGCTTTGAACATGTGCCCCCGCTCTTGTTATCGAGTCGTCAAGTGGAATAAGGGTTTAGCAATCAGACCCCCACACTTTTTTTAGCTCGCGTTGATCGACGCTGATGCTTTGTGCTCGTACGCATAATTTACTTTTTCCCCGCACCTTTTGTCCTACCCGATGACATGATATCGTGGTTAGGCTTCCTTATTTCCTACAGCTTGCAAGCTTCGATGGCATGATATCTTCGCTTTGCCTCCTCATCCTGCCCGATGAATTGATATCGTGGCTAGGCGTCTCTGTTGCTTTGTCCTGCTTCGATGATATGATATCGTTGCTAGGCATCTCCCTTTGCCACTGTGATGACATGAATCCACAGTCGAATGTGAGCCACTCGAGCGATGTGGATACTCCTCGAGCTTGTTTGTTTTTGTTATGTTGTGGTCGTTACCACGAACTACGGACGCTCTGATTTCTTCTCTCTGGTTAGAATGAGGATACGTAGGCACAAGACGGCGATGTCTTGGCGAGCAACCTTCCATCCTTTTTCCGTAGTCCCACGAACTACGAACGCTCTGACTTCCTCTCTCTGGTTAGATTGAGGATACATAGGTACAAGACGGTGATGTCTTGGCGAGCAGCCTCCCCCTTAGTGCGTAGTCCTCTGAACTACGTTGACTCTGACTTTCCCATTGCGTAAGGGAATACGTAGGCCTAGGACAACGATGTCCTACCAAGTCACTTTTTCTTTTCTTTTCCCCGTTCAGTTTCCGTTTAGCAGTAGGCTTTGGATAACACACCCTTAGATATAGACAACAAGCGTGGATCCCATCGAGTACAATGGACGCATGAGGGTGCTAATACCTTCCCCTCGCGTAACAGACTGCCTTACCAATTTCTCTTGGTCGCGAGACCATGCTTTTTTGTCCTTCCCTCAGGTTTACGCAGTGTTTCCTTTCCCTCTCTTGGGATAAAAACACATTGTTGGCGACTCTGTTTTCGCGCCACTTTCGCATTTGTACTTGGATGAAAATCCCGGGAGCGACACCAACTTCCTTAAATCCTCTAGTTTTGGAGCCTTGAAGGTGTACTTGTGTGTCTTTCTTCTACCAAAATCCATAACGCAATCCTTCTGATATTTGCAATTTATCGTTTAGTTTAATTTTGAAAAAGATTTTTTTTCTTGTTTGTAAAGAGTTTTTTAGATGAATGCATGAATGCAGCACACAAAAACATAAGAAAAACATGGGTTCAAAGGTTCAGCGTCATGAGCATGGAGTCATGGCTCTACCCATCCCCAAAAGGTTGTACTATTTTGGTGATTTTTGTACATGTAGAACGGGTTAAGGTTCTCAAAAATCACTGACCCCTCCCGGAGATAACAACAGTAAGCTGGTTCACCCGAGCGAGCTATAGTATCCCAGAAGAAATCTCAGTTTGAGTGTAGTATCGCGTACTAACTATTCCCGATAGTCACTGCACTACCAACTGGCCACAAGGTTAATGTTTACTAAATCCTCAGTTCCACGGGTCACCACACTATGATATCATCTACTTTCACAACAAACGGTTATTCAGCATAGTATCACACGGGTACCCCCACTGATTCGATGGTCTACCAGGTTCAACTTAGTCGGGAATCACACCCTATAAATGTTCCCCGTCTCTGCCATCACTTATCTTATGGTTTCTCTCAAACTTTCCATATGAGACATCACTCACATTCACATTGACAAAAAAATAAACACGGATATCAAGTAGGAAAAGCAGTATATATAGTATATATAGTATTCCTAAAACTAATATACTAGACCTCTTATGAATTCTAGTCCTACTTTGGCTCCCCAGCAGAGTCGCCATTTTTCTGTAGCGTACGATTTTTTATCGGTGACGCGACCACCTTATCGTAAAATTGGGCTTTCCTCACCTTAGTGGGAGGAACGTTGGGTGCTACTTTCTGATTTCTTATTTATCCCGTGAAGCTGGAAGGGAAAGGGAAAGCTATCTAAAACTAACCTTGCACGCGAATGTTTAACTGAACAAACGCTTGACAGAGATTGGGGAGTCCGGGGTCAGGTTATACAATGGGGATTTGTCAATTACCCATCCTATAAATGGTTATCCATGAGATGATAGTTTTAGGTTCTGCTTTGATACTTGATTGTGTTTGTCTGTAAAAAGGGAAACTTTTCTTCTTTGTGGGTGTCTGAGAGAGAGTTTTTGTTGTTTTTCGGGTTTTCCTATGTTTTTGGTAAGGCCAGGGACCTAAGGTTTTTGATAAGTATGCTTACTAAGATTTCGCAATCTTATGCCTACGTATTCCCGTTTTAAGGAAAACAGGGAAATCAGAGCGATCGTAGTTCCTCCTATTCTAAGGGAGGAAAAGATGTCTGGTGTCTTGTTCAAAGGCCAAGATTGAAGCTAAAGGTTTGTTTGTTTGTGTCTTGTTCAAAGCCCAAGATTGAAGCTAAAAGGTTTTGACTGAGAGAGAATTTGTCCTCTCTAAAGGGAGATATCTCACCTGTTTATCACGGTTGTTTGGGTGATTGATTTATAAAGGAGGATTACTTTAATTGGAATGCATGGAGTCCAGCAATGCCATAATTTCCTTTTACCGGGAATTTGTCCTAAAGGATAAAACTTTAACTTTGTGTAGAGAAATGCCATTTTTCCTTAGGAATTCATCCTAAGAGAGGGACATTGGCTTGGATATAAATAATCCAGAGGCTTGCCACTTACAGAAATTAGATGAATTTTTAACCAGGATAATGAGGGACTACAGCTTGGATGTTTGTATCAACAAGTGTGCCACTTACAACAATTATCTGGGATTAAGGGTTTTGTTCTGATTGACTGTTTTGATGTGATATACAGAGAAATATCCTCGTGCAGAGAGAGATTTGATTTCCTCTGAGGGATGTTGATTTTTGTGTGCCTTGATTGAAGCCCAAGGTTGAACCTAAGAGGTTGATTGGATTCCACTAGGGAAATCATTATACAAAGCCTAAAAGGAGGCTGGAAAAGACTAACTCAACAAGAGAGTGTTTATTTGTGTCTTTTACAAAGCCCAAGATTGAGGCTGGAAGAGATTTGACTCTTTTGGGGAAAAAGTTTATATGTATTGTACAAAACCCAAGATTGAGGCTAAAAAGACTTGACTCCACTGGGGAGAACACTTATGTGTGTCTTGTACAAAGCCCGAGATTGAGGCTAAAAAGAATTGACTCGGCTGGAGAGTATTTAGGTGTCTTGTACAAAGCCCAAGATTGAGGCTGAAAGGTTGACTCTGTTTAGAGGGTGGTTATATTTGTCTTGTACAAAGCCCAAGATTGAGGCTGAAGTTATGACTCCACTATGGAGGACACTTTTGGGTGTCTTGTACAAAGCCCAAGATTGAGGCTGAAAGATCCTGACTGACTCAACTGTAGGATTTTATATGGTGTCTTGTACAAAGCCAAAGATTGAGGCTGAAATTAACTGACTATACTGGAGAGGTATTTGGGGGGGTGTCTTGTACAAAGCCCAAGATTGAGGCTGACTTAGCTGAGGAAAAATCATTATACAAAGCCTAAGAGGAAGTTGACTTCTGCTGAGGATTATTGAGATCCAGAAACATCTCCAAATTAGGGGGGCCAACTCTTGCTGGGGATTATAGAACAGTTGAGATATCAGAGACCATGAGGTTCTGATTCTGTTTTGACAGTAAATTGACCCTAGCTGGGGATTTTGAACTGAAGGTATAACAGATGGAGTTTTTTCCTTTGAAGGGTTTCTACTCTACTGGTGATTTAAGGTTTTTGTTAATGGTGAATAAACAATGATTGACCCTGACTGGGGAAAATTTAGAGTGAGGGTTTTGAAATTGAGTTGTGAAACCTGTTGAGGTTATAACTCTGCTTGGAGATTGATCAGATGATCAGGGTTATTTCCTGTTCTTTAAGGAAAATGTTTCTTTGAAATCCAAATGAAGAGGATGAGACTGTCCAAGTCTACTGGTATGGAGAGATTGTTTCTCAGCTGGTGAATGATCTTTGTATGATGTCCAAGAGAAGGTTGGTATGTTAAGGGATGAGATTCAACCCTAAACTGGTTTGATGTTTTGACTTAGGAAGACTGCTCTATCAAAGGATGACTAGGTTTTGTCCTATACCTTTAAGAGGTCTCTAGGTCCTTGTACTAAGCCCAAAAGGAGACATGAGAACTTTTAAGAAGCCTAAGGGTCCTTGTACAAAGCCTAAGAGGAGGTTGGGGATGCTTTTAGGAAGCCTGTGGGTCCAAACTTAAGAATGTTCTTATTTGATAACATTGATCAGACTGTAATATTAATAGATGTTGTCGGACTTACACTATAGCAAGGGCCCAAGTTTATTGTATTTACAAAGAGGATTGGGTCTTACACTCCTTTAGAGGCCCAAAGTTTATTTTTGTACAAGAGATAGGGCTTATAACTCAAGGAGAGGCTCGTTGAAAGACAATGATCGCACTGTCATTTTGAAAACTGTATCGGGACTTATACAATGTCTGAGGCCCAAATTTATTTATGTACAGAGGGGGTTAGGTCTTACACTCTATTAGAGGCCCAAAAGTGTTTTAAAGAAAATGAATGGGACTTATAGCTCAAGGAGAGGCCCAGGTTATTTTGTTTTGAAATGGCGATAGCGCCGAGATTTTTGAAATCGCAGTGGGTCTTATACAATGACTGAGGCCCAAAAAAGTTTTGGTTAAAAAGGGGATTGTGTTTTACACTCTATTAGAGGACCAAAAGTGTTTGAAAAGATTTGTTAGGGTGATAATGATCAAAACCCTAATTCTTGATTTCAAATGTATTTTAATTGAATAAAAATTCAATTAAAATGATCAAACAATTGAAAAAAAAGTTATGATCTTGGATTAATACTTGGAAAATCATGTTTCATTCATGGAATGATTTAAAAATCATTTGAATTTTGCAAAACCAAGAGAAAAGAAATTTTTTTAATGTTAAAAACAAATAAAAATATAATTCTTTACAAAAATATCAAATATATGAAATAAATAATATTTTTGTGAAATTTTCATGGAATAAAATATTTTAATATTTTTGTGAATTTTCACAAAAAGAATCAATAAAAAATAATTAAAATTGAGAGAGAAATTAATTTTTGAATTAATAAACAAAAACATGAAAATATTGAAAAAAATAGAAAAAATGAGAGAGTAGCAAAAAAAATTTTGGGTGGGGATTGAACCCATGACCTCCAAGAGAAACACACGCGCGCTCTACCACTGGGTTGGTGATACATCCGTGTATCAAAACCACCCCATTAATACGTAAGGGTGGCCTGGTTTCCAGGCCTAGCCAAGGCAAGAAACTAAGTCATGGTGGATTTGCATGAAGGTTGTAACTTTCTCATTTCTCCATGGATTGGGACAAAATTTAGGTGCATCTGACCTAGAATTTCATGAGGAATCCAATGGTGCCTTTAGATTTTTCAGAAGATGTCTCTATCTAAAAATCCGATAGTGGTTTCAAAAAATGTCAAGATTTGTATTTATTATGCTAACACACTAATAGCATGATGAATTAGTTCAAACACAACATATATGATATGTATGAGATGTCTATGATCAGTGGACTTCAAAACAATGCATAATTCAAAGAGTTCAAGTTGGCATGCACTTACCTCTTGGAGTTTCTTGTGCTATCTGTCAAGATCCTTGTGCCAGAAGTAATCCAATGCCTTGAACAGTCTTGATTGATCCCTTAGAAGCTTTTAGGATGATCAACACCAGCTAGAATCCTCAGGAACAAGTTTTAGCTCTTTCTTGCAAAAGGGGAAAAAGTGACCAATATGGAAACTCTCTCAAATGGTGTTCCAGATGAGGGAAATTAATTGGGACAGTTCAAGGATGATATTTGGAGTGTATTTGAACCTTTTTTTGGTTTTGAAAGTGACTGAATCAAGACATGGCTTGAAAAATGCAGAAAAGTCAAGTTTTGAGGTTTTGGAGGTTGACTTTCTGATTTTGGTGTTTCAGACTACAAGTGAGTGTTTGAACAGCTTAGATATAACATATTGGATGTGTTGGAATCATGAGTTATGGTGAAATTGCTCTCTAACTCAAAAATTCGGTTGTTACTTGCAAAAGAAGGCAAATGTGAGTGAAAGAGAGAATTTTAAGGAAAGCAAGTGTAGTAGTGCCTTGGTGTACTTGAATTAATCAGAAATGAGCTCTATTTATAGTAGAGCAAGTTTGTTTTGCAAGCAATAGTGAATGGCAACTTGGACAGTCCCTTGGCCAATTGTAGCATAAAGGCATATTTAGTCTTCCATAGCCATTGACTTGAGATTAGGGCACACACCTATGGTCCTTTGGTTTAGAGTTGAACCTTGACTTATTCAGTTAGGAATGCCTCAGTTCATGCCACCTTGATGTATCCATTGAATGTACTGAAACAAAATTGGAGTCTTGGCTCTTTTTAGCCTTTTTAGGTTTGTCATGGCTACATCTAGATTCTTGGACTTGGGAGGCTTGTGGATCAGATCTTTTCTCTTGGATATTATCCTCTAATATGTCCAAATGGATGACAAGGCTTGGAGTTGTCCAATTTTGCCAAATCAAGCAAAAGTGCACAATTCTGCCTTGTGTAGACAGTTGGAAATGGTCATTTTGAGGAGATCATATCTCCTTGCTCAAATGGAGTTATGGGAGCCTCTTGTACTTTTTAAAGAGCCCTCATATGATACTATCCATGTATGATCACAGTTTGTTTTGAAACTATTTGGATCCCATTGAAAAATCCTCATCAACATTGGTGTTCAAAGCTGCTAACTTAGGCAGATTTTCACTAAGTGTTGAAAAAGTGTCATTTCTTCATTTTTGTCATTTTGATCATTCCATAACTAAAAATCCATGAAGAATTGGAATCTGAGGTAGTTGAAGCTTTTGTAGAGTGTAGAAAAATCTACAAATCAGGATTTGGATCATTCAAAATGGTTGCTTTGATCAGAAGTTATGACCCTTGGAAGTTGGTACCAAAACCAGTTAAACTTAATAACTTAGAAATTTTTTTAATTTTTCATGGTTACCCCTTTTACAAGTTATCTTGATTTCTTGATCAATTCTTGGTCAAATGACATTATAAATCATATTTTGTGAAAATATGAATCATAAGAATCATTTTTACCAAAAAAGTCATGTTTTGACTTTTGGGTCCGGTTCGGTTCGGCGCGTAAAACCCTAATTCCCGACTTTTGGGGAATGCATCCTCTGAGGCTGTTTTAACTTTTCCAATGGTTCCTTAGGGTTATTTTGAACATATTGAGCCATATGTGGAAGTCTTGGCTCATCCTCTTGGGAAAATCTCACTCTGGAGGTCTCAGTCGTCCAAAACCCTAATTCGGTGATATCGGGTGTTTCGAGGCTCCTTCCTCTTTGAATGCCACAACTTTGTGCTTGATTCTTGATGTGGGAGTCCTCTTGATCCCTTATAGATGTTTTTAAGAGGTTAGACAAGTTGAAGATCATGTCATTTCTTGATTGATCTTTTGTCTAAATGTTCAGAGAGGGCTCGAAACCCTAATTCTTGATTATGGTGCATGCTTATCAATCCTTGAGGGGATTGATGAGGTATAATGGCACATACATATTGTGACGATGATTTGCACAATGATGGGAAATCTTTGTGGTCAAAATTTGGGGTATGACAACGGTCAATTTGGGTTCAGAGGAAGAAAAGAAAGAAGTTAAGATTTGAGCACTGCTCAGTCCAACTGTCAGAGAAGACTTAATAAAACTTCTCAAAGAGTTTCCAGATGTATTTGCTTGGTTCTATCAGGACATGCCAGGGTTGGATACCAGCATCGTGGAACATCATTTGCCACTAAAAACGAAATGTCCTCCAGTAAAACAAAGACTAAGAAGGACTCATCCAGATATGGCCATCCAAATTAAGGAGGAAGTGCAGAAGCAGATCGACGCAGGTTTCCTTGCCACCTTAGAATATCCTCAATGGCTAGCCAACATAGTGTCAGTTCCGAAAAAGGACAGAAAAGTCAGAATGTGCGCGGACTACAGGGATCTGAACAGAGCAAGTCCAAAGGATGACTTCCCCCTACCACACATTGACATGCTGGTAGACAGTAGAGCAAAGTTCAAAGTCTTCTCCTTCATGGATGGATTCTCGGGCTATAATCAAATCAAAATGGCGCTGGAAGATATGGAGAAAACTTCATTCATCACCCCATGGGGAACTTTTTGTTACAAGGTAATGTCGTTTGGTCTGAAGAACGCGGGGGCAACCTATCAAAGGGCCATGCTAACTCAGTTTCACGACATGATGCACAAAAAGATTGAAGTGTATGTCGATGACATGATTGCCAAATCTAAAACAGAAGAAGATCATGTGACACGCCTATCAAAGTTATTCGACCGTTTGAGAAAATACAAACTCCGCTTGAATCCTAATAAGTGCACGTTCGGTGTTTGTTCAGGAAAGCTTTTAGGATTCATCGTCAGCCAAAAGGGAATCGAGGTTGACCCCGACAAGGTTAACGCCATTCAAGAAATGCCATCTCCGAAGACTGAAAAGCAGGTTAGAGGATTTTTGGGACGTCTAAATTACATCTCAAGGTTTATATCCCTCATGACCACGACATGCGCGCCGATCTTCAAACTACTCAGAAAGAATCAAAGTTGTGTATGGACAGAAGATTGCCAAAAAGCTTTCGACAACATCAAAGAATATTTGTTGAATCCACCTATTCTCTCTCCTCCAGTGGAAAGAAGACCATTGATCATCTACTTAACAGTCTTGGAAGACTCCATGGGTTGTTTACTTGGCCAACAAGACGAGACAAAGAGAAAAGAGTCTGGCATTTACTACTTTAGCAAGAAGTTCACGGACTGTGAAACTCGACTATGATCGAGAAAACTTGTTGTGCTCTAGCTTGGGCAGCCAAACTTCTTTTCCAATACATGATTTGTCACACTACTTGGTTAATCTCCGAAATGGATCCGATCAAGTACGTCTTTGAAAAGCCTGCTCTCACGGGAAGGATTGCCCGGTGGCAGATGTTGTTATCAGAATACGACATTTAGTACCATGCTCATAAAGCCGTCAAATGAAGTATTTTAGCCGATTATTTGGCTCATCAACTGATTGACAATCAGGAATCAGTCGGATTTGACTTCCCAAACGAAGATGTCATGTACTTGAAAATGAAAGATTGTGATGAACCACTACCCAACGAAGGGCCGGAACCAGGATCCCAATGGGGACTAATATTCGACGGGGCCGTTAATACTTATGGAAACGGAATTGAAGCAATCATCGTAACACCTCAGGGTACCCATATTCCTTTCACTACCAGACTAACATTCAAATGCACAAACAACGAGGTCGAATACGAAGCTTGTATCATGGGTCTCGAAGAAGCTATTGACTTAAGGATTAAGAATTTGGATGTGTATGGGGACTCAGCCCTGGTTATCAATCAGATCAAATGAGAGTGGAACATATACCAATCGGGATTGATTCCTTACAAAGACTACGTGAGAAGGTTGTTACCATTCTTCAACAGAATCGAGTTTCATCATATCCCTCGTGAAGAAAATCACATGGCTAATGCATTAGCCACCTTATCCTCCATGATTAGTGTGAGTCAATGGAATGACGTACCTAAGATTGACATAATGTGCTTTGAAAGGCCTGCTTACATTTTCGCAATTGAAGCAGTCATAGATGACAAACCCTGGTATCATGATATCAAGTGCTTCCTTCAAAGACAAGAGTACCCACCTGGGGCATCCAAAAAAGATAGGAAGACTCTCAGAAGACTGGATGGCAACTTCTTCCTGAATGGTGATACACTCTATAAGAGAAACTTCGACATGGTTTTACTCAGATGCGTAGATAGACAAGAAGCAAACATGTTAATGAAAGAGATTCACGAAGGATCCTTTGGCACTCATGCCAATGGACACACAATGGCAAGAAAAATTTTGAGAGCAGGGTAATATTGGTTGACAATGGAATATGATTGCTACCAGTACATGAGAAGGTGTCACAAGTGTCAGATATACGTTGATAAAATCCATGTACCGCCAACGCATCTCAAAGTTCTTTCTTCTCCATGGCCTTTTTTCCATATGGGGAATTGACATGATTGGCATGATCAAACCCAAGCCTTCGAACGGACATCGGTTCATCCTAGTAGCCATTGACTACTTCACCGAGTGGGTCGAAGCAGTGTCATACACCAATGTAACCCGACAAGTGGTGGTTCATTTTATCAAGAACAATCTCATCTACCGTTATGGTGTTCCAAGCCAGATCATTACGGATAATGGATCTAACTTGAACAACAAGATGGTGAAAGAGTTATGTGTAAAATTCAAGATTGAACACCATAACTCATCTCCCTACCGGCCTAAAATGAATGTAGCGGTAGAAGCGGCTAATAAAAATATCAAGAAGATCGTTCAGAAGATGGTTGTAACCTATAATGAATGGCATGAGATGCTACCCTTTGCTCTTCACAGTTATCGCACATCTGTCCGCACTTCAACAGGGACAACCCCTTTCTCTCTAGAATATGGCATGGAGGCAGTGCTCCCCATAGAATTAGAGATCCCATCAATTCGGGTATTGATGGAAGCTAAGCTAACAGAGGCTGAATGGTTTCAAAGTCGACACGATGAACTGAACCTAATCAAAGAAAAGCGAATAAAGACTTTATGCCATGGTCAGTTGTATCAGCAAAGAATGAAGAAAGCGTTCGACAAAAAAGTCTGACACCGTGTCTTCAGAAAAAAAGCCCTCGTGCTCAAGAAGATACAATCATTTCTCACTGATTCCAGGGGCAAATGGACTCCGAATTATGATGGCCCTTATGTTTTTAAGAAAGCCTTCTCAAGTGGTGCCTTGATACTTGCAACCATGGATGGAGAGGAGTTTACCTACCCCACGAATGTTGATGTAGTTAAGAAATACTTCGCCTAAACAATAAAAAAAAGTCTCGGTGGATTGAAAACCCGAAAGGGCGATCTAGGCAAAAATTAGAGACATAAGCAAAAGTTATCCCGATGGATTGAAAACCTCAAAAGACAATCCAGGAAAAAGTTAGGGATTCATGGCAAGTAACTACGTTCAACAAGGTTAAATCCCCAGCGATAAAGCCATCCGTCGAAAAACTTCAAGTCAAGGTCATCTTCGACAGAAGCTCAGAATGTCCATAATTCAAAGTTGGTAGAAGGATAGTGGTTGTTATGTTTCAATGTAGCCTTTTTTCGTTAAATTACCATTTTCTAAACTTTGTAATGCTCTATGGGATCACGCGCTTTGCTGATTACCATTCTATCAATAAAATTTGAGCCCTAGTACTTTTGTTTGCAATTCTCATTTATTTTGCTTTACAGAATGACATTTTTAATATGATCAACGATTCTTGAAACAAAACAAAAATGAATTTACTTGTCAAATTTTCTTCTGCTTTTAAAAAAGATGACAATTATTTTTTACTACTGAACACAAAAGGAATATCGATGGCTTCTCCGAAAGTGATTAAACCTCAAAATGCAGAATCAAAGTACTCCTTCTAAACCAGTACACCTAAATGAAGGATCAACGGTTTTAGATGTAATGTCCCATCTAATATCCCCGGCAAATTTGTTACCTCTGAAGACCAATGGATGGTTCTTTCTCCCCTAGTAGGGTCCACCCCTCCTAAGCAAGAAAGGATTGTTGTCTTGAACCCATGATACTTTTTCTCCCCCAGCATTGGCCGAGTATCCAGTCGTGTTCATTCACTAGTCTGTATGTCGTGTCTGTTTTGTCAGCATAAACATACATACATCATGCATGATTGATTCATATTCATATTCATATTGCATTAATATCATGTTAGTTATTTAATTTTAAGGGTTGGCATTAATTTTGTAAAACAAATAATAACAACAATATGTTAGATAGGATGTTTTATCTTGCTAAAGAAGAACAGGTTGGGCAAGAAGTCCTAGTGTGCAATGGAACATGTTGAGCTGAAGTAGTTTCAACATCTGGAACAACATGTCGTATCAAGATGTCCCATGCAGGACCATTCGACATCGCGCCAGAACTGAAGTGAATCAAAGTTTCTGTTATGTATTAACAGATGCAGAAGATTCAGGGAGTAATACGCAATTCTATGTGGCGCTGAATTAAAAGGTCTGAAGATTCAAATCTGTAATTAAGAAGATTATTGGAAAATATACACTTTCTAAATATGGAGATATTTTAGGAAGTTATAGATTGAAGTCCTAATTTGTAGAAGAAGGTTCTGCTGACTTGTAGCAGCTCATTTGCTGTGTTTTTGTAAGTCCAAATCCAGTTGGGAATAGGTTATATATAGATGCATTGTAACCTAGTTTTGTAATTGAACCAAAAGATGTAAAAGTTCTAGCATTAGGGTTGGTTCCTATACCACTCGACATGTGAGTTGGACAGTTTGTTAGTGTGATCGTCCAAGCTGTTAAGTAAGAGGAGTATTGTTCTTGGAGGAAGCTTTGAAGTAACTCTAAGTTGTGTCTAGGAAGGGTGTCTTCCTTGTTGAATTGTTGTTTAGGTAAAGAGCCATTAACACAGTGGCGGATTGTTGACTGCTAGACATCATTACGATGATTGGGAGTGAGAAGAGTTTCTCATAGCTAGAGAGGATCGAGGTAGAAGGGTCATTGGATAGTGATTGAGTGATAAGCTGTAAACGGAGAGTTTAGCTTTGAATTGATACTACTGATAGTGGACTTCATCCCTGGCTTGGTAACCCCCAGAGTAGGTGTGTTAAACCGAACTGGGTTAACAATTTTGTGTGTCTTGCTTTTATCTTTTCAGTACCTTAATTATTGTTATATACCTTTCCCTTTGTGTTCATGTCAGATCAGATGTCGAATGGCATGTTCTAGGACATCTGAATTCTGCACATGTACCAGAATTTCAATTGGTATCAAAGCAGGTCATTATGTTCTGTATCTGGATGAGATCCAAGGGAAGATACTTTCTGGTTCATGGTCAAGGTAGAAGCTTTCTACTGAAAAGTTGTTTGAACTTGGAGAAGGTCATATAGGTGTGAGAATGGTCCTTAGAAGTGGAGGATGGACTGTTCGTGACAGGCAGTGGCTTGTGCTGAAGGCTTGGTAGTGTGGTTTGATTTTTGTTAAACATGTGGTATTAGGGTGTCACCTGGACTATGATGCTACGGCTGATTTGTGACACCTGAAGTTTTTGAGGAGTTTGTGCCTTGATCCGCTGCGTATCTATCTGAAAACTCCTAAGGGTGTAACTGAGAAGATTATTCCTCTCTGAATGTATATCCTATGGTGATAGGAGATGTGCAAGACTGCTTCAACTTATTGTGTCAACGATACTTGAGGACTAGTGTTCAAGTCTACTCATAAAGGCATAAATAAGTGAAGGTGTAAGGAAGAGATCTGAGGTAAGGGAGAAGTAATTTACTGAAGGGATTAATCTCCAATCTTTAATCTCTTGGTGAGTGCCTTGGAATGATGTCCTATCTTGTGTTAGAACATCAAGTCAGAATTGTGAAGAATTATGTGGTCTAAAAGATTGGCATAGCAGATGCTCTGGGTGCTGAACTAATGTGGTTTGATCACATGAGTTTAGAACCTACTCCTGATCTGGAAGAGGAGGCATCTGGGTGGCTTGTCTAAGAAATTTCTTGCCCTGGAACTTATCTTAGATGTGTGAGTTGGTCAAGGTGTGATCAACATGCTATTTACTCCTGAGGTCAATTTATTTCTGGTCCTTGCTGCAGAAGTGGAGAACCTGAGATTCAAGAAGTATTATTGCTAGCAGATCTCTTAGACATGAAGGTCAAAGATCAAAGAGGCATGATTTCTCTCTGGAAGCATCATCTGAATGATCGTGTGAAGCTAGATTAGTAGTGACTGTGGGTGATCCAATCACAGTCTGTGGTGCTGAGAATGATAGGGATTACCTTTGGAGAGTTGGATGAGAGAATGCTGCTCACATGCTCTTGCGATGTGATGGGTTATTCCGTGGTTGGAATGTGGTTTTTTTTCTAAGTGCAGCTGGACTCTGCTCTTGATGTCAAGACTTATGTCTTAAACACCTATTGACAGAACACTCTATTCAGAATGTTGTGATTTTTGTTGAGACCACAAGCCTCTACCGGCTGTGAAGGCCAAGCTGTAAGTGAATGTGTTCAGCAGGTGCGTTGAACTGAGTGTGCATGGTATTCTTCGTGCAAAGGAGTACTGGTGGTCTTAGATAGTTAGGATCTTGTGAGTATTGGTACAAGGGATGATTGTGTTCAACTTGTGAGTTGAACAAAGAGTGAGCTCTTGAAGACATGAAGATGCGTCTTATGTTTTCCTTTCTTCAAGGTACGAAGAAGCACAGGTTATTCTTGATAGGGGAGAGTGTCAAAATTCTATGCAGCTGGACGTGTGATGGGAGTTTGTTATTGGTACTTATCATGATTGATATATGTCTAAAGAGATGGTCTGACTTCGATTTTCTGTTTCTGCATTTTTTATGATGTGTTTTGGCCATAAGCAATTTAGGTAGTTGCATTAAAAGTGCTAGGATGTGTCTTGTACAGTTGTGATCCTTATTGCATTTGTTTAGTGTAGATGGAACAAAATTAAAACTGAACTTTATTGCACTGTTGAAAGCATACAAGATTAGTAAAAGCAACAAACAAAGGGTCTATAGGTTATCCCAACCCCCCGAATCAAGAAAAGTCTTCCAATTGTGGCTAAGTCTTCCAATTGGATGTCAGAACTTCGTGTTTGGTACCTTGGTAGGATAAGAGGTTGTCCAATTGTGGCTAAAAGGATGAAGAGTGAGCCTAGGTTTTGTCTAGTTGTCTGATGTGATTCTTTTGAGTTTGCCTTCAGTAAAACTACTGGTTCTAGGTGGATGTGACTACCTGAATAAAATACTGAAGGTGTGTAATTTTATCCTATGCTGATGTCCTACATATTGTTACAACATCATTATTTGTTGTGTATCCTGGATGGACGTCTAGGAACCATGCTTGTGGGGTTGGAAGAAGCAGCATTATCGTCTGAAGTGGCAGTTCTGACATAATTTGGATTAGAGTGGGCAAATTCTGATCCTGATGTTAAGTAGTGTGGTCTGACAATACATGACTACTTTCATGATGAAGACTTCATTAGGTGCTTGTGAATGTAAAGACTGGAGGTTGTTGTCAGTGGTGTGATCTGATCAGAATGGTTGAAGATAAGAAGGTTTCTTCTAATACAAGTAAAAGGTGGTGGCAGTCCTTATCTTGTGTTACGAGTAATCTAAAGACATCTGTTATGGAATTTGTGAGAAATTCCAAATCAAGTGGGCTCTTCTATTGGACTTGGCAGACCATGTATCTGAAATTAACATGGTGAGATCTTACTCAACATTTACAAGTAGTGGCAGTACTTAAGTGTTGAGAATGTGGAAATACCGTTGTGCTATCTTTGGTTCCTCATGTCAGGGGGAGTTAAGGTTGATGTCTATGGTCTATTACTGCAAGTGTGCAGATTTTTGTGTAGCTTGTGTGCTGTTCAAGTTTGTGCAGTGTGATGTCAAACACCATGATGGGACATACCCTAGCTGCGTGAAGCTAGTACTTATGCAGAAGGAGTCTGAAAAGCAGAATTGTTGTATCTGGGAGAATTTATTTTTCTCTGCTGTTTTGAAGGAATCTAGAAGGGATTGTGAGTTGTACTGATCGGTAGAAGTCGTCTCAGTATCCATTAGATAAGAAGATGTGCTTGTGTCTTGGAATGTATAAGTTTCTGTGGAGTCTTGGGTTGATAAGTTTATGAGCAAGCAGACAATTGTTTGGTAAGATGTTAGAACATGGTACAGGACATGTTTCTTTTAAGCCAAATAAGGAATTATTCTAGTCGGTAGTGCAAGGATAAGGTGAAACACGTGTCTCTGCCTATGCATGGAACGTTATTGGCTTAATTTATGGTAAGATTCAGTTGAGAAATAATAAAGGCAGTCAAGACAGTTTTGGACAGTGGACATTGAATTTGAATGGAGTTTTTGGTACCTAAAATAGCGTTTCTTTGACCAAGAACTTTGACATATTCAAAGCTCGTTAATTCCAAAGTAACTGGTCAGCTATTCATGGGGGTGTTCTCTTCTCCTTTAGCCAAGTGAGTGTCCTTGTTTCACAATTCTTATGGCGTTTGTTCGTATTTGGGTAAGCATCACTTGGGTCTGGTTCTATGAGGGCCTTCTTTGCCAATTTTTGGCTAAAAAGGGGGAGAAAGGGTGTGCGAATTGGTTAGTGCAGATGCCATGTCTAGAGTCTGCAGTTTCAATTGTGTGCAAAGAGGTCGAAGAAGGTGCTCTTTCCTTGAGTTGGTGTTGTCTTTGTGACTTGTGTCCTGTGTTATGAACACAGTTGTGACTTGTGTTCTGAGTTACCTGGGTTGATAGATTGATACTTCTTAAGTTTCATCTTATGCCACAGGTCGACTAGGGGCGTCTGATCAATTAAGGTGTGCAGAAATCTCTTATGCCACCATTGGTCCTTTGTGTCAAGACATACGTTTCTTTTCTGGAGAAGTCTTCTACAATTAATCTGGGTCTGTCCTGGAAGGAAAAAGAAATGTGTTGTATTAAGGGGGAGTGTCAGACATCTTCTTCCTCATGTACACCAGATATCTTCTTCCTCATGTGCACCAAATAACTTCAGGACCTTTTACTTCTTAGGTCCTAATGTGCTTCCTGAAGTTATTGTGCTGTGGTGCTCGAATGTGATGTTATGGAGCTCATAGAATATGCTGAAAAGAGTTGTCAAAAATGATGTCCTAACATCATTCAAGTATTCCAAAGAAGATAATTCTCCATGATTGATGTTCTCAGTAGCTACTGATGGCTACTGTTAGGTTCAGTAGTTGCTGATGACTACTGACAGTAGTGTAGGGTTGTGATTGCTGCTGTAATCTGAGTTGTAATGTTTATGTATTTGTTTTAGCCAAAATTTTCCAAAGGGGGAGAATGTTAGTTCTTTAATTTTAAGGGTTGGCATTAATTTTGTAAAACAAATAATAACATCAATATGTTAGATAGGATGTTTTATCTTGCTAAAGAAGAACAGGTTGAGCAAGAAGTCCTAGTGTGCAATGGAACATGTTGAGCTGAAGTAGTTTCAACATCTGGAACAACATGTCGTATCAAGATGTCCCATGCAAGACCATTCGACATCGCGCCAGAACTGAAGTGAATCAAAGTTTCTGTTATGTCTTAACAGATGCAGAAGATTCAGGGAGTAATACGCAATTCTATCTGGCGCTGAATTAAAAGGTCTGAAGATTCAAATCTTTAATTAAGAAGATTATTGAAAAATATACACTTTCTAAATATGGAGATATTTTAGGAAGTTATAGATTGAAGTCCTGATTTGTAGCAGAAGGTTCTACTGACTTATAGCAGCTCATTTGCTGTGTTTTTGTAGGCCCAAATCCAGTTGGGAATAGGTTATATATAGATGCATTGTAACCTAGTTTTGTAACTAAACCAAAAGATGTAAAAGTTCTAGCATTAGGGTTGGTTCCTGTACCACTCGACATGTGAGTTGGACAGTTTGTTAGTGTGATCCTTGAAGCTGTTAAGTAAGAGGAGTATTGTTCTTGGAGGAAGCTTTGAAGTAACTCTAAGTTGTGTCTTGGAAGGGTGCCTTCCTTGTTGAATTGTTGTTTAGGTAAAGAGCCGTTGACGCAGTGGCGGATTGTTGACTGCTAGACATCATTGCGATGATTAGGAGTGAGAAGAGTTTCTCATAGCTAGAGAGGATCTAGGTAGAAGGGCCATTGGGTAGTGATTGAGTGATAAGCTGTAAACGGAGAGTTTAGCTTTGAATTGATACTACTGATAGTGGACTTCATCCCTGGCTTGGTAGCCCCCATAGTAGGTGTGTTAAACCGAACTGGGTTAACAATTCTGTGTGCCTTACTTTTATCTTTTCAGTACCTTAATTATTGTTATATACCTCGCCCTTTGTGTTCATGTCAGATCAGATGTCGAATGGCATGTTCTAGGACATCTGAATTCTGCACATGTACCAGAATTTCATATCACTTTGGTCATACTCATTCCCAAGTGATAAAGTCTTCTTACCAATAAAGTTGTCAGATTTCCTTTCCACGTTAAATAAGACAAAATCCCTGTTTGAGTTCTTTCCTTGACATGAAATGTATCGTCTGAGCAATTTCTCCCAGTTTATTTCTGGATTGGAGACTATCGTTGACCACTTTGATAGCTTGAACCTCTGAAAGGCAAGAATACATTCGACAGACACCTTTGGAACATCACTCTTCACCATTGAAGATGATGTTTTTGCTTTCCCGGATTAAAGAAAATCCCCAGAGAAAGCCTCTCCACCAAAAGACTCTTGGAAATACAGCGGTTTCTCCCTGAAAAATTGCCTTCAAGGAAGTCATCAGCACCTCAAAATTAGATTACATCACACGGAATTTCTCTGAAAAGGTCTCGAAAAAAAGTATGATGTAATATCCCCAAGCAAAAAGCAGTCTCTAAAGAGACTCGTTTTTCCCCCAGTAGGTCGACAAATGGCATCTTCCACAGAGAAGTTTGCACACCTCTGCAGTTCAGACAAATGGGTTTCCCCACCAAGTCTGACATCAAATTTTTCCATCAAATGGCGTCTCCCCAGTATAGCTCGGCAAGAATTTTGATGAAGACTGCTACACATAGCGTTCCTTGTCGAGGAAGGAACTTGACAAGAAAACTGAGACCAGTTTCGTGGCTGAAGACCAAGATCGAGGGGAAGTTTATTTCAAGAGAAACCGAGACCAGTTCTGTGGCTGAAAACCAAGATCGAGGGGAAGTTTTACTCTTTTTCTAAGTAACATTGCTTAGCAAAAGAAGATGGATGAGCAAACTGCTATTCATAACCACGATCAAAATTTTGGGTATTCCGATTATTAATCCTCTTGTACCCTGAATGTCCGAATATCTTCTCCATTCACACCTTCAGGTCCAAGAAGATTAAATAGGGGCATCTATCATACCCCAAATTTTGACCACAAGATTTCCCATCATTGTGAGGATCATTGCCAGAATATGGATGTACCATCAAACCTCATCAATCTCCTCAAGGATTATTGAGCATTCACTACAATCAAGAATTAGGGTTTTGAGCCCTCTCAGAGCACTCAGACAAAGGATCAATCAAGAATTGACATTATCTTCAACTTGTCTAACCTCTTAAACACCCATAAAGGATCAAGAGGTCTCCCACATCAAGAATCAAGCACCAGGTTGCAACATTCCAAGTGGATCAAGCCTCAAGATCGCCAATGTCCCCAAATTAGGGTTTTGGTCGACCAAGGCCTCCAGATGAAAATTTTCATCTGGGCATGAGCCAATACTTTAAAACATGACCCAAAATGCTCAAAGGGACCTCAAGGACCTAATCATCAAGTCAAAATAGCCTCAGAGGAAGCATTCATAAAAAATCAGGAATTAGGGTTTCTTGACCTAATTCACCCCTAAGTTAACTTTTGAGGCATGACATGAACCACGACCTCAAGACATGATTTGAGAGCCTTAAATACATCACATTGATCCATTTACAACAATGGATTGATCCAAGAAGCTTGATTCACAAGTTTCAAATTCATCTAGACCCCAATTAGGGTTTTGAAGAAAAAGTCAATTCTACCTTTGACTTTGGACTAAGACATGTTCCCAAACCTTGGGACATGATTCAAGACACCCTAAAACACCTATGGAATCCATCCATTAGTTTTTAATTAGGTCAAGAACTTGATTACATAGAGGATCACATAGTTGGGAATTCATCTGACAAAAAGTCAATTGTGCCCAAAATCAAGTTTGACTTTTTGAATTTTTTCACAAATGTGGCTCCCCTAAGTAAAAAACAATGTTAATGTATGGTTTTGATCATCATCCATCAAGAAAAATGAGGTTTCTTGCAAAAGGGGCAACCTTAAGAAACTTAAATTTTTCGAAGTTATGGAACAAAATGGATTTGGTACAATTTCTTCACTTTTATACAATTTCTAAATAACTTAATTCCATCTTTTTTACCACTTAATTCCTTCATTTTTTTTACAATTTATAAATAACTTCAAAAATTAATTTCTCTTTCAATTTCAATCATTTTTGAATAATTATTTTTTTCAAAATTCACAAATATGTTAAAATATTTTATTCCACAAAAAAATAAAAAAAAAGTATTATTTATTTAATATATTTTGAATTTTTGTAAATAATTCCTTTTTAATAGTTTTTAAACATTTTAAATAAATTCTTTCTCTTGATTTTTCAAATTCAAATGATTTTCAAATCATCCTATGGACAAAACATGATTTTTCAAACATTAATCCAAGATCACAACTTGTTTTTCCACATGCTTGATAATTTTGATCATTTTAATTGATTCTTATTCAAATTAAAATGCATTTTTAAATCAAATTAGGGTTTTTATTGTTTTCACCCTCACAAACATTTTTCAAAACACTTTTGCGCCTCTTGATAGAGTGTAAGTCCCATCCCTTTGTAAATAAACCATTTTGGGTCCCCAGTCATTGTATAAGTCCCGATACGTTTTAAAAATCTCGGCGCGATCGCCGTTTTCAAAACAATTTTTATCTGGGCCTCCCCTTGTGTTGTAAGTCTCATTTTTCTTCTTTTTCAAACACTTTTGGGCCTCTAATAGAGTGTAAGACCCAACACCCTTTGTACATAAATAATTTGGGCCTCAGTCATTTGTATAAGTCCAGGTACAATTTTCAAAATAACAGTGCGATCGTTGTTTTTCATCTGGGCCTCTCCTTGAGCTATAAGTCCCATCTCTTGTATAAAAGTAAACTCTTAGGCCTCTAATAGAGTGTAATACCCATCCTTTTTGGACATACAATAATTTGGGCCTCAGTCATTGTATAAGTCCCTCTATGGTTTTCAAAATTACGACGCGATCGTCGCCTTTTCGAAAGAATTCATCTGGGCCTCTTCTTGAGTATAAGCCCCAACTTCCTTTAAAACAACTTTCTTTTTTTGATTTAGATTCAACTTCAAAGTTATAATCAAAACTTTCTTCAATTTCTTGAATAACTAACCATACAGCTGTGGTTACAATGCTGGAGTTTGCACAACTGTAAGTTCTACTATTTTCTTCTACACATACTGGTTTATATATTTGTATATGTATGCCTGTATATACTTGCTTAGAGTTTTCCCCAGCAATTAGGTCTAGTTTTAGATCAAACCAGTAGTTACTCTTTTAACATAGTCAAAACTAGTTCACCCATAGGAAATTCCAGATACAGTCTTGCCTCCTCTTGGGCTTATACAATATGGAACAGAGAAAGACATTATTCCTGGTGAAACTTTTCTCAAGACTGTCACAACTTAGAAATATTTGTACAAGAAATTCACTTCCCCAAAGAGGATTAATTCCCAGTAAAACCTCTTCTAAATTTCTTCAAACCCTAGAAATGTTCACTAAAGAAAGGATTATTTCCAGTGAAACCTTTCTTGAACTTTTCTCAGGCTTGGACCCACAGGCTTCCTAAAAGCATCCCCAGCCTCCTCTTGGGCTTAGTACAAGGACCCTCAGGCCTCTTAGAAGTTCTCAGCATCCTCTTGGGCTTAGTACAAGGACCCAAAGACCTCCTACAGGTATAGGATAAAACTTAGTCATCTCTACTAGTTCAATCCTCCAGAGAGTCAGAATTCCAAAACATCATACCAGTTTAGGGTTAATTCTCATCCCTTAAAACCTCAGCCTCCTCTTGGGCATCATACAAAGATTATTCTCCAACTAAGTGTCAACCTCTTTATACCAGTAGACTTGGAAAGTCTCATCTCCTCTTGGATCTCAAAGAAGCCCTCAAGTTCCCTAAGAAAACAGGAAAAAAAAAACCTGATCACTTCATCAATCTCCAGTAGAGTTTGAAACCTCCACAGGTTTAGTCAAGGTTTAAACCTTTACCATCAATAAAACCTTAACAAAATCAGGACCTCAAGGCATCTGATATTTCAACTCTTCTTCAATCCTCTGCAAGAGTTGATTCCCCAATTTGGACTTGTCTCTGGATCTCAATAATCCTCAGCAGAAGCCAGCCTCCTCTTAAGCTTCATATAAGAGTTTCCCCCCAGCCAGCCTTCTCTTAGGCTTCGTATAATGATTTTCCTAAGCAGATTTAGCCTTAATCTTGGGCTTTGTACAAGACAGATAAAAATCTCCAGCTGAGTCAATTTTCCTTTAGCCTCAATCTTGGGATTTGTACAAGATAGATAAAACCTCTCCCCAGTAGAGTCAATTCTTTTCAGCCTCAATCTCGGGCTTTATACAAGACAGACATAAAAATCCCCTAGTAGAGTCAGCCTTTTTAGCTTCAACCTTGGGCTTTGATCAAGGCACTCAAAAATCAGCATCCCCTCAGAAGAAATCAAAATTTCTCTCTGTAGGAAGGCATTTTTCTGTATATCACACATCAAGACAAATAATCAAACAAACCCTAATCCCAGATAACTGTTGTAAGTTGCACACTTGGTGATTCAAAAATCCAAGCTGTGATCCCTCTTTTATCCTGGTAAAATTCCTCTTTCATCTAATTGCTGTAAGTGGCAAGCCTCTGGATTATTTTCATCCAAGCCAATGTCCTTCTCTTAGCATGGAAGATTCCTAAGAAAAAATGACATTGCTCTACACTGAGTTAAAGTTTATTCCTTCAGGACATCTCCCTTATAAAGGAAATTATGGCATTGCTGGATTCCATATATTCCAGTTAAAGTAATTCTCCTTTATAATCAGTTACCCAACAACTGTGATAAACAGGTGAGATACCTCCCTTAAGTGATGACAAATTCTCTCTCAAACCCTTTAGCTTTAATCTTAGGCTTTAAACAAGACACCAAACATCTTTTTTCTCCCATAGAATAGGAGGAAATACGATTTCTCTAATTTCCCGAGTACCTTTATGGGAATACGTAGGCATAAGATTGTGAAATCTTAGCGAGCACGCATATCAAAAACTTTAGGTCCAGTACCTTACCAAAAACAACAGAAAACCCGAAAATAACAAAAACACTCTCTCAACACTCCCAAAGGAGAAACTTTCCTAACCCATAACAGATAAACACCAGAAAGTATTTAAACATGCCATAGAAGATCTATGGATAACCATATATACACTAGGTAATTGACAACTTCCCTTTGTATAACCTGACCCCGACCCCCAATCTCTTAGCATTTGTTAAAAAAAACATTTACGTGCAAGGTTAGTTTTAGATAGCTTCCCTTTCCTTTCCAGCTTCATAAGATAAATAAGAAATCAGAAAGTAGCACCCAATTCCAACCATTGTGGTAAGGTGGTCGCGTCACCGACAAAAATCGCACGCTACACTAGCAAGCGTACTGGTAGACACTGGTTCATCCCTAAATGTCATGCCAAAATCAACTCTTGAGCGACTATCTTTTCAAGTCACCCCAATGAGAGGCAGCGAGATCATAGTCAAAGCTTTTGACGGATCCAGGAAAACAGTTATCGGCGAAGTAGACCTTCCCATAACCATTGGTCCCCATACGTTCCAAGTCACCTTCCAAGTAATGGATATCCGAGCGGCGTACAGTTGTTTATTTGGACGACCTTGGATCCATGAAGCAAGAGCAGTCAACTTAACACTTCACCAGAAGCTGAAGTTTGTAAAGAATAACAAATTAGTCACGGTATATGGAGAACAAGCTTTAATCGTGAGCAATATGTCATCATTTCCCTATTTGGAACCAGAAGAAGTTATTGGAACTCAATTTCAGGCACTTTCTATAAGCAACGAGAGCAATCGAGAAAAGGGAACGTCTATTTCCTCATATCAAGATGCCATTCGAATAGTGGAAAACGGTACCACTAAAGGATGGAGACAAGTTGTGATTCCTATCAATAACAAAACAAGAAAAGGTCTCGGTTTTACGCTAGCATTTACCAAGACTACAAAGAAGGACACGCCAGCTCGACCTATCCAGGATTTCTTCCACAGCAGAGGGTTCCTCCATCCTACTTCCCAAGAGGTCCACACCATCGAAGGATATGACCTCAAAGACAATTGTTCCGATCCAGATGAAGAATAGAAATTATACCTCAATGAGGGAGGATATATACCGAAGTCAGATGTCGAAATGACCTATGGAGATCACAATACCGAAGGATGTTGAGCTCCTCCCAATTCATTAGAAACTGATACTCTAATGAAAGACAATTTTGACTATGGCTCAGATGATCCCATGGATGATTTACCTATTTGGGAGCCTTACATGGAGGATCCAAGATATCAGAGCCAATCAAAGAATGCATATTTTCCAGATAACTCTGAAGAGGATACATCTATTCCTTCGGAAGCATGGAGACCTTACTCAGAAAACCCTGAGCGTATAAAAAATAATCTAAATGAAGTTGCAAGAATTGCTAGACAAGAATTCATGAACTTTGCACTACCTGAAGTCAGTGTCATCGAGGAAGGCAACCCCTCAGAAACTTGGGATACCTTGGGACAACCAAGCGGAAAGTTTGACTTTCTAGTGAAGTATAATGCTCCTAAAAGCTCTCGCATCATGTTTGAATACATTCAGCCAACTGGATGGGGAGATCCTCCTGATCAAGAGGAAACATATGAAGAGGCAATAGAAAATTTCTCTGCTAATAACTCTGCATGGGAAGAAGACTCTAGTGATCCGAGTCCATCGGAAGTCAGTGTCATTACTAAAGACAATCCCGGAAGGAAAATACCAGACTTTGTAATCCACAGAGGAGTTCGTCGCAATTGGATAGCTGTTGATGTCCCAAATCTTGTTCATATCTCAAAGTAATTGCCTCGTCTTTATTTTGACCTCTCATCTTGCCCAGGTGAAAGGATGTTTTATAGGGCATCGTTTCCTATAAATATTTCCTCTCTGCCTTGCCCAAGGCAGATGAGTTTTGTTTTATAGGGCTTGTGCTTCAAGAATCGACAGATCATAAATAAAGATGTCATTTTGAATTCCCGCATTTATTGCTGCTTTTTTTTTTGCTTTTTGCTTTTTTTTTTCCAGAAAATGGTAATCCTAAAACAGACGAAAATAACAAACCGTCGCGGCGAGAATCGGATATCAAACTATTGATTAACTTGAATCACAAATATTTATATCACCATCGAACTTTGATTTATCCAAAGGAAAGGGTAAAGAATCTAGGTTCAGGGGTTGGTTATACTTAGGAAAGGTGCTAGCACCCTAAGTATCTGTAGTACTCTACAGGAACCTCTTGTTAGTATTTTTGTTATCTATTATTTGGTTGCTATGAGATCTGCTAAGGAAAAGACCTAGGGGTTAATATCTAAGTATGTTTGCCAAGACATCGCATCTCGTGCCTACGTATCCTGATGGGAATGGAATTAGAGCATTCGTAGTTCCTCTCAAAGAGAGTGAGGAACTCTTGACTGCGGTTAAGGTTCCAAGGGGAAGTAAGCATCCATGGCAAGACGCTTACATGGGGTGCGGCGACTCCAAAGTTATTGTTAAGTTAAAGGGAGTAAGTATTCATGGCAGAACTATTACATGGAGTGCGGTGACTCCGATCCTTAGGCTAGGATAAAGGGTAAGGAAGTTAACCTAAATATGACATGAAGTAAACGAGGGGAAACCTTTCCTTTGGAATGAGATTAAGAAGGGGTTTTAGTCTTAAGCGAAACGAAAAGTCTAACTTGATATTATGCCTTAAATTAAGATTAAAAGGGAGTTTATCCTATAAGTTATCATGCCAGAGAGTTAATGCTAATGTCTACCTGATTCAAATTGTTCGAAGGTTAAAATTAAATTAAGATATCCTGATGGAGCATGCGAATCAAAACCAAATAGATGCATAAAGACTAAACAAATAACAGTTAACATCGAAATTGACTCAAATTTAATTTAAAATGACTAGAAAAATTGATTAATTAGGTAAAATAAAATCTAATTAAAAACTAATGAGAAATCTAATTGAAAACTAAATAAATCGAAATCTACTTAAATATAATTAGGAATTAGATGGACTAAAATTCCAATTAAAACTAAAATAGACTCTAATTAAAAATAAACTCCTATTAAAATTAAATAAGTTAATTAAACTAGAAACTAAATTTTAAATTAAAACTTATTTAAACTAAAATTCTAACCAGAATAATCAATTTAAATTCTAAAAAAAAAGGTCAAAAAGGGCCTTGAAGCCCAAGTTCCTAACCACTCTGAGGAAAATGGGCGGTAGAAAACCCTAGAACCACTCTGAATCAGACCCAACTGATCACGTCTTGAAGTATTTAACTGTGAAAATGAAAACCATCTCCACTTGAAATCAGTGTTCATGCACGAACCCGATAGTGATAAAGCATGCAGATATGCAAGATGATGCGTAAATAGGTGGGATCTTAGCGTCAAAAATTAGGGTATGACACAAACGTTTCCAAAATACACTACACACCACTTTTTGCATTTTTTGCTATCTTTTCTAAAAAAGAATCATCGATCACATTATGCAGACTAATTGCTAAAAACCCCGTTGAAATATATGATCCAATACCTTCTCCCAACTTTGAGTTCCCGGTATTCGAAGCTGAAGAAGAAAAGGACAAAGAAATTCCAGATGAGATCTCTCGACTACTCAGACAGGAAGAAAAGTCAATTCAACCCCACCAAGAGCCATTGGAAACAATTAATTTGGGTTCAGAAGAAGAAAGGAAAGAAGTTAAGATTGGAGCTCTGCTCAGTTTAACTGTCAGAAAGAATCTGGTACAGCTTCTCAAAGAATTTCCTGATGTATTCGCTTGGTCTTACCAAGACATGCCAGGGTTGGATACTAACATTGTGGAGCATCATTTTCCATTGAAGCCAGAATTTCTGCCAGTTAAACAAAAGTTGAGAAGGGCTCACCCAGATATGGCCATCAAGATCAAAGAAGAAGTCCAAAAGCAGATCGATGCATGCTTCCTTGCCACGTCAGAATATCCTCAATGGCTAGCCAACATAGTGCCAGTTCCCAAGAAGGACGAAAAAGTCAGGATGTGTGTAGATTACAGGGATTTAAACAAAGCAAGTCCAAAGGATGACTTCCCCTACCACACATTGACATGTTAGTTGATAGCACAACAAAATTCAAAGTCTTCTCCTTCATGGGCGGGTTTTCAGGTTATAATCAAATCAAAATGGCGTGAGAAGATATGGAGAAAACTTCATTCATCACACCATGGGGAACCTTTTGCTATAAAGTGATGTCGTTTGGATTAAAGAATGTAGGCACAACTTATCAAAGGGCAATGACAACTCTATTTCATGACATGATACACAAAGAAATTGAAGTGTATGTGGACGACATGATTGCTAAGTTTGAAACAGAAGAAGAACGTGTGGAAGATTTGTCAAAACTATTCGAGCGTTTGAGAAAATACAAACTCCGCTTGAATCCCAACAAATGTACATTTGGTGTTCGTTCAGGGAAACTTTTAGGATTCATTATCAACCAGAAAGGAATTGAAGTCCATCTCGACAAAGTCAAGGCCATTCAAGAAATGCCTTCGCCTAGAACAGAAAAGCAAGTAAAAGAAATTTTGGGACGTCTAAATTACACCTCAAGATTCATATTTCTCATGACCGAAACATGCACACCGATTTTCAAACTCCTAAAAAAGGACCAGGGTTGTGTCTGGACAGAGGATTGCCAAAAATCTTTTTAAAGTAACAAAGAATATCTGCTAAATTCACCTATTTTATCTTCCCCGGTAGAAGGAAGACCCCTTATCATCTACTTGACAGTCCTAGAAAATTCCATGGGCTATGTGCTAGGTCAACAAGATGAAACAGGAAGAAAAGAATACGTCATTTACTACTTGATCAAGAAATTCATGGATTATGAAACTCGATACACTATGCTCGAGAAAACCTATTGTGCTTTAGCTTGGGGTGCTAAACGTCTTCGCCAGTATATGATTTGTCATACCACTTGGTTAATCTCCAAAATGGATCCGATCAAGTATGTCTTCGAGAAACCTGCTTTAACTGGAAGAATTGCCCATTGGTAGAAGTTGCTATCAGAATACGACATCGAGTATCTTGCTCTGAAAGCTGTCAAAAGAAGTATTCTAGCCGATCATCTAGCTCACCAACCAATTGACGATAATGAATCAATCAGATTTGACTTCCTAGATGAGGATGTGATGTACCTAAAGAAGAAAGACTGCGATGAACCACTACCAGATGAAGGGCCAGAGCCAGGATCCCGATGGGGATTAATGTTTGACGAATCTGTCAACGCTTATAGAAACGGAATTTGGGCAATCATTGTTACACCTCAGGGTACCCATATTCCTTTTACCGCCAGATTGGCATTCAAATATACAAACAATGAGCCAGAATATGAAGCTTGCATCATGGGTCTCGAAGAAGCCATCGACTTAAGGATAAAGAACATGGATGTGTATGGAGACTCGGCTTTGGTTATAAATCATATCAAAGGAGAGTGGGACACACGCCAGACTAGATTGATTCCTTACAAAGACTACGCAAGAAGGTTATTACCTTTCTTCAACAAGATTGATTTTCATCACATTCCTCGTGAAGAGAACAACATGGTTGACGCACTGGCTATTCTATCCTCCATGATTACTGTAAATAGATGGAATGACGTACCCAAGATTGACATAATGCGCCTTGACAGGCCCGCTTACATATTTGTTGTTGAAACCGTCACAGATGATGAACCATGGTATCATGATATCAAATGCTTCCTTTAAAGATAGGAATACCCGCCTTGGGCATCAAAGAAAAATAGGAAAACGCTCAGAAAATTGGCTGGCAACTTCTTCCTGAACAATGATGTGCTCTACAAAAAAAACTTCGACATGGTTTTACTCAGATGCGTGGACAGACACAAAGCAAACATGCTAATGAAAGAGATTCACGAAGGATCCTTTGGCACTCAAGCAAATGGACATACAATGTCAAAAAAATTCCAAGAGCAAGATATTATTGGTTGACATTGGAATCTGATTGTTACAAGTACATGAGGAAATATCACAAATTTCAGATTTATGCCGACAAGATTCATGTGCCTCCGACTCTTCTCAAAATTCTGTCTTCCTCATGGCCTTTTTCCATATGGGGAATCGACATGATTGGCATGATTGAACCCAAAGCCTCAAATGGACATCGCTTCATCTTGGTGGCTATTGATTATTTCCCTAAGTGGGTCAAAGCAGCATCATACGCCAATGTAACCAGACAAGTGGTGGTCCAGTTTATCAAAAACAACCTCATCTGTCATTATGGTGTTCCCAGCCAGATCGTTATTAATGGATCGAACCTGAACAAAAAGATGATGAAATGATTATGTGTCGAGTTCAAGATTGAACACCATAACTCGTCTCCTTACCGGCCAAAGATGAATGGAGCGGTTGAAGCAGCTAACAAGAACATTAACAAAATAATTCAGAAGATGGTCGTGACTTTCAAGGATTGGCATAAAATGCTCCCATTTTCCCTTCACAGTTATCGCACATCCGTCCGCACTTCAACAGAGGCAACCTCTTTCTCTCTAGTATATGGCATGGAAGCAGTACTCCCCATAGAGGTTGAGATCTCGTCAATGAGAGTATTAATGGAAGCCAAGCTAACAAAAGTTGAATGGTGTCAAAGTAGATACGATGAACTGAATCTAATCGAAGAAAAGAGAATGACGGCTTTATGCCATTGTCAGTTATATCAACAAAGGATGAAGAAAGCTTTTGACAAAAAGGTTCGACCTCGGGTATTCAGAGAAGGCGACCTCGTACTAAAAAAGATCCAATCTCTCCTCACCTACTCCATGGGCAAATGGACTCCAAATTATGATGACTCATATGTTATTAAGAAAGCCTTCTCAGGTGGTGCCTTGAAACTCACAATTATGGATGGTGAATGTAACACCCCCAATCTATACCCCCAATTAATATAAAGCGATAAAAATTTCATCAGAGTATAATTAAATATTCACGGCATAGGCAGAGGCATCACATCAATTTGAAACAAACATACAACAACCTGCTCATATAGATATGCAACAATTCAGGTAGCACATAAAAAAGGAGCTTAGCTCCTAACACCCACAATTCAGATACAGAATAAAAGCGGAAAATTTGTAACTGAATCTCATATATATATATATCATAAAAGTTTGGTATATACAAAGTCAACCATGTACATCCAAAAGATACATATACATATACATATACGCCTAATCAGTAACGGTCTCCCCGACTACCCGGTGCCACATATCAGAGCCGACCGACAAAAGAATGAAGACCTAAGCTTCACAAAAAGACATCCAACATCTAATCTGCAATGCCTCGTAGAGCATTAAAACAGCAGAAAGGTGAAAAACACAATCATAATATAATTGCATATAATTATATAATAACACGAACATACTCACGTAAAATATTCTAACCATAACTTACACCAGAATTCAAATACAAAACAACACAATGCATATTTCATATATCCATCACCAATGCATATCAATCATGCACAATACAATTATCACCAACACAAATATATATATATATATCTCAACTCATCAATTCCACACAAAATCAATCCATTCATGATTTATGCAAATAGACAGAGACCGACACAACGACTCTATGCAATGCATATGCGGTACCATCCATCCATCACCTCAACACTAGTTCACTCAGGAACTATTGGAACCATCGCTTGCTACTTAGTGTAACTCCCCGTCGGGCAAACGATGTTCCCCGTCGCTTTAGGTCCCCTTGGTATAAGGCGCATGACGTTTTTGGATTGCTTTAGGTCCTCTTTGTATAAGGCGCACAATCCGATCGCTTTAGGTCCTCTTTGTATAAGGCGCACGATCGTCTATAATAATCGCTTTAGGTCCTCTTTGTATAAGGCACACGATGTTATAGCGGATTCCCTCTGGAACCGATTCGTCGCTCACACCCACTAGGGCACACGACATCACAAGAATGCATATCATGATGTTTGGCATACAATGACTCATGACATTCAAATGCACACATATATGCAACCATCTCAATCAACAATGACCATGCTTTGCAATTCAAGCCCAAAACAATGCATTTATTTGCCATACGGCAACAAACCATCATCACACCATCTAAACACATGTATTTACATCATACAACAACACATAAGTCATACCATATCTATCAAAGGCATATTGCATGATAACACATCAAACACTCACAATTAAAATGGTACAAGTTGACAAAACGACACCTTTCCAAATTCCCGACATAATTTAATTGGCCAACAATCTCAAAACCAGTTTAATAAGAAAGAACATGTCAAAAGCTTTCCCACGCACTAAACCGCACCTCAAAAGTTATAAAGAAAACAAATTGGAAAAACTGTCATGTTCGCAATGCGAAGCTCCTAGCAAGTCCTTCGCTTCCTCATTCGCAGTGCGAATGCCCCAGCGAACCATGGCAGAAAGTAAAATAGCCTACAGTTCGCAGTGCGAGTCTCTGGCGAATGCCTAGCCAACACTTGTTCGCTGCCTCATTCGCAGTGCGAACATCTGGCGAACCAAGTCAGAACTGAAATGAGGTAAAGTTCGCAGTGCGAGTCACTGGCGAACGTTCGCCCTCACCTTCGCAGTGCGAACAGCCAGCGAATGCTCGCTTTCCCCTTCGCTAGGGGATTCGCAGTGCGAACCTGCGAATTCAGAAAAACCCAGCAGCGCTGTTACATAACCCAAAACCATATTTTCCCCACCAAAACACTTCCAAACCAACACATAGAAATCAAAACATAACCCAATCATGGTAACTAGTATTCTACAACATGTACACCGATTTTCAACCGCGGAAACATTGATTTATACTCGTTTATCTCATTTCGACCTATATTTGAGAACCAATAAAACTTCCACACAAACATACATAATCATACACAAACATAGTATAATTGAGTTTCGCACCCTTACCCGATTAAATCGCGTTTGAAAAGTCGGTTGAATCGGTTCCTAAATCCACAAGCTTTCCTCTCATTTCTTCTTTCTCTTCTCTTTCCTTCTTTCTCTTCTTCTTCTCTTCTTTTTCTTTCCTTACTATTTTTCTCTCTTTTTCTTTCTATTATATGAAAAATATAATATCTACCCAAACAAAATACCAAAATACCCCTACACTAAAATATCTCGCAAACGTTCCCATTACGCGATAAAACATATTCACGACGAAAAATAATATTTTATCACATAAAAGTCAAAAATAAAATAATATAATAATAAAATAATCAAAACAACTCAATTAAATAAAACTGACAAAAACTGGGGCGTTACAACTCTCCCCCACTTAGAAATTTTCGTCCTCAAAAATATTACCTGAGACGAACAACTCTGGATACGACTCCCGCATCCGACTCTCCAACTCCCAAGTCAAATCGCCCTCAGCAGCGCCTCCCACGCTAATTTCACAAGTGCAATGTCCTTGCCCCTTAACCGCTTCATCTCGCGATCCAAAATCCTCACTGTTAATGCCTCAACCGTAAGGTTCTCCCTTACCTCTACCTCATCCATCGGAATCACATGCGACGGATCCGGAACATACTTCCGAAGCTGTGAAACATGGAACACATCATACAAATTCGACAGACTCGGCGACAACGCCACCCTATAAGCCACAACACCCACTCTCGCGGATATCTGATAAGGACCAATAAACCGAGAAGTAAGCTTCTTCGACTTTAATGCACGACCAACACCCATCACCGGTGTAACTCTCAAAAATACATGATCGCCCTCTTGAAACTCAAGATCTTTCCTAATTCGATCATGATAACTCTTTTGCCTACTCTGAGAAGCCTTCATTTTCTCACGAATAAGTTTCACCTTTTCCGTAGTCTGTTGAATCAATTCGGGTCCAACCACCGTACTCTCACCAGATTCATGCCAACACAACGGTGTTTGACATCTTCTTCCATATAACACTTCAAAAGGTGCCATTCCAATACTAGAATGGAAACTATTATTATACGTGAACTCCACCAACGCAAGATAACTATCCCACGCACCACCTTGTTCAAGAACACAAGCCCGCAACAAATCTTCCAACGACTGAATCGATCTCTCCGTCTGTCCATCCGTCTGAGGATGATAAGCCAAACTCAATCTCAATTTAGAACCCAGCGCCTTTTGCAAACTTTCCCAAAACCTCGAGGTAAACCTCGGATCTCGATCCGAAATAATACTCAACAGAACACCATGCAGCTTCACAATCACACTGATATAAATTTCAGCTAACCTCTCCAAAGAAAAACTGATGTCAATCGGAATGAAATGTGCCGATTTAGTCAGTCTGTCCACAACTACCCAAATAGTATTATGTCCCCTCATTGTATTCGGCAACCCTGTTACAAAATCCATAAAAATGTTATCCCATTTCCACTCAGGAATATCCAACGGTTGCAACAAACCACTAGGCTTTTGATGTTCCACTTTCGACTTTTGGCACGTCAAACACGCATACACAAACTGAGCCACATCTCTTTTCAATCCAGACCACCAAAAGATCTTCTTTAAATCTTGGTACATCTTATTAGCTCCCGGATGTATACTCAAATTACTCCGGTGTCCTTCCTCTAAAATCATCCTTTTCAAGTCCGAATCATCAGGAATACAAATTCTACCACGAAATCTCAAAACACCCTTATCATCCACTTTAAAGTCACCATTCCCACTTTGATCTCCAACCGTCATCAAATCCACAAATTTCACATCCAGTTTCTGTTTCTCGCTTACGGTCAACAGAAACTCATTAGTAACCTTTAGCATACCCAGCCTCACGCTGTCGGGTGTCACTTCACACACCAAACTCAAGTCCCTAAAAGCTTCCAAAAGTTCCCACTCTTTAACCATTAAAGCGGACATATGCAACGATTTCCGACTCAACGCATCGGCTACCACATTAGCTTTACCAGGATGGTAATTCAAGCCAAAATCGTAGTCCTTCAAAAAATTCCAACCATCTCCGTTGCCTCATATTCAACTCGTTCTGATCAAACAAATATTTCAAACTTTTGTGATCACTAAAGACTTCGAATCTTGCACCAAAGAGATAATGCCTCCAAATTTTCAACACAAAAACCACGGCCGCTAATTCGAGATCATGAGTAGGATAATTTTTCGCATGCATCCTCAACTGCCTCGAAGCATAAGCCACCGCCTTACCTTCTTGCATCAACACACCACCTACACCAACCAAAGACGCATCACAATACACCACAAATGGTTCACTAGGATTCAGTAAGATCAAAATCAGAGCTGTCGTCAATCTTCTCTTCAGCTCACTAAAGCTTTCCTCACACCGAATATCCCAAATGAACGCTTTACCTTTACAAGTCAACTGGGTCAAAGGAAGTGCTAGCTTAGAAAAACCTTCAATGAATCTCCGATAATAACCAGCTAAACCCAAAAAGCTTCTAATTTCAGTAACAGATCTAGGAGCCTCCCATTGTAGAACTGCTTCTACTTTAGATGGATCCACAGCAATACCATTACCTGAAATCACGTGCCCAAGAAAACTCACTTCTGACAACCAGAACTCACACTTGGACAATTTGGCAAAAAGTCTCTTTTCCTTCAAAATTTGTAACACAATGCGCAAATGTTCCGCGTGCTCCTCCCGGGATTTAGAATAAATCAAGATGTCATCAATAAACACAACAACAAATCGATCCAAATGCTCATGGAAAATACGATTCATATACTCCATAAACACACCTGGCGCATTAGAAACCCCGAACGGCACACAGAATATTCATAATGACCGTATCGTGTCCTAAAAGCCGTCTTCTGAATGTCTTCCTCTTTCGCCCTAATCTGATGATAACCTGATCTCAAATCAATCTTACTAAACACACACGCACCTACTAACTGGTCCATCAAATCATCAATTCTTCGAAGAGGATACTTATTCTTAATCATCACCTTATTCAGCTGGCGATAATCGATACACAATCGCATACTCCCATCTTTCTTTTTCACCAATAAAACTGGAGCACCCCATGGCGACACACTTGGCCTCACAAACCTCTTTTCCAACAAATCATTCAACTGCTCCTTTAACTCAACCAACTCAGATGCCGACATTCTATATGGTGCCATCGATACAGGTCTAGTACCAGGAACTAGATCTATAGAAAACTCCACCTCTCTCTGGCGGTACATCTGAAATATCCTCAGGAAACACTTCAGGAAATTCACACACAACAGGAAACACATCAAGTGAAACTTGACTATCCACTGTTAACAATGCAAACAACCCAAACAACTGAGCTTCATCCGCCAAAAGTTTCTTCAACTCTTTGGTAGATAAGAAACTCAACTCTTCATCTGCTTCAAGAGAAGGAAATCTTACCAGCTTATGATAACAATCAATATGAACCCGATTAAACTGTAACCAATTCATTCCCAGAACTACATCTAAACCCTCCAACGGCAAACACACCAAATCCATCTCAAAGTCTTTACCATAAATGGTCAAAGGACAACTTAAACAAACCAAAGAAGTAGTTACTGACCCCATTGCTGGAGTATCAATAACCATCTCACCATCCATCGAAGACAACACAAGATTCAAACGCTTCGCGCACTCAGACGAAATAAACGAATGAGTCTCTCCAGTATCAATAATAGCAACTAAAGGCGTACTATTAATAAAATAAGTACCTCTGATCAGACGGTTTGCACCAGTAGTCTGAGTTCCTGCCAATGCAAAAACTTTCCCACCAGCTGGAGCTTGCTTCGGTTTCGGACACTTTGTACTAATATGACCAGGTTCACCACAGTTGAAACACTTCGCCACATTCTTCCTCTTGCACTCAGCCGCTACATGTCCTAAACCTCCACAATTGGAACATTTCCTCATATCTTTTCTGCATTCAAACTGACGATGTACTAATTCACCACACCTAAAACATCTCGGAGAATTAGACATTCCTCCTCCACTTGGCCTTTTCTCAAAACTACCCCTTTGCTTACCCTTATCAGCTGGTGTCACATACGGACCACTACGAAACGGTTGTTTCCCTTTCCTTTCGTTCACACTCTTATAGTAAGTAGAACGAGCTTTGCTATCTTCTTCATAAATCCTACAACAATCCACCAAATCAGAAAACCTTTGAATTCTCTGATAACCAATTGTCTGCTTAATCTCAGGACGCAATCCGCTCTCAAACTTCACACACTTAGAAAACTCCGCAGTCACTTCATCATAATGTGGATAAAACTGCACAAGCTCCACAAACTTAGCAGTATAATCAACAACAGACATATTACCTTATTTCAATTCCAAGAACTCTATCTCCTTCTTTCCTCGAACATCTTCGGGAAAATACTTTCTCAGAAACTCAACACTAAACAAAGCCCAAGTGACTTCTTCCTCTGTAGCTTCCAACAACTGACGAGTACTAATCCATCAGTCATCCACTTTCTCCTGCAACATGTGAGTACCCAGTCTCACCTTCTGATCCTCAGCATAATCCATCACTCGGAAAATCCTTTCAATCTCCTTCATCCAAATCTGAGCACCGTCAAGATCATGCCTCCCTTTGAAGACAGGCGGTTTGTTCTTCCTGAACTCATCATTCCCAGCAGCATTAGGTGCACCCTGCACAGCCCGAGCCATAGCTTGCATAGCAGCAGCTAAAGCAGCGTCATTCCTACCAGCCATATTCTGTTCATTTCCAATAACAGCAACTATGGTTAAACAAACAGCTCACCCAAACACAACGACCAATAAGGACTGACACAAACCGACACGGACTGGCTTTGATACCACTTAATGTAACACCCCCAATCTATACCCCCAATTAATATAAAGCGATAAAAATTTCATCAGAGTATAATTAAATATTCACGGCATAGGCAGAGGCGTCACATCAATTTGAAACAAACATACAACAACCTGCTCATATAGATATGCAACAATTCAGGTAGCACATAACAAAGGAGCTTAGCTCCTAACACCCACAATTCAGATACAGAATAAAAGCGGAAAATCTGTAACTGAATCTCATATATATATATATATATATATATATCTATATATATATATATATATATATATATATATATATATATATATATATATATATATATATCATAAAAGTTTGTTATATACAAAGTCAACCATGTACATCCAAAAGATACATATACATATACATATATGCCTAATCACTAACGGTCTCCCCGACTACCCGGTGCCACATATCAGAGCCGGCCGATAAAAGAATGAAGACCTAAGCTTCACAAAAAGACATCCAGCATCTAATCTACAATGCCTCGTAGAGCATTAAAACAGCAGAAGGGTGAGAAACACAATCATAATATAATTGCATATAATTATATAATAACACGAACACACTCATGTAAAATATTCTCACCATAACTTACACCAGAATTCAAATACAAAACAACACAATGCATATTTCATATATCCATCACCAATGCATATCAATCATGCACAATACAATTATAACCAACACAAATATATATATATATATATATATATATATATATATATATATATATATATATATATATATATATATATATATATATATATCTTAACTCATCAATTCAAATCACAATTCCACACAAAATCAATCCATTCATGATTTATGCAAATGCACAGACTGATCTCAATCAACAATGATCATGCTTTGCAATTCAAGCCCAAAACAATGCATTTATTTTCCATACGGCAACAAACCATCATCACACCATCTAAACACATGTATTTACATCATACAACAGCACACAAGTCATACCATATCTATCAAAGGCATATTGCATGATAACACATCAAACACTCACAATTAAAATGGTACAAGTTGACAAAATGACACCTTTCCAAATTCCTGACATAATTTAATCGTCCAACAATCTCAAAACCAGTTTAATAAGAAAGAACATGTCAAAAGCTTTCCAACGCACTAAACCGCGCCTCAAACCGACTTACGGATCAAAAGTTATAAAGAAAACAAATTGCAAAAAACTGTCATGTTCGCAATGCGAAGCTCCTAGCAAGTCCTTCGCTTCCTCATTCGCAGTGCGAATGCCCCAGCGAACCATGGCAGAAAGGAAAATAGCCTACAGTTCGCAGTGCGAGTCTCTGGCGAATGCCTAGCCAACACTTGTTCGCTGCCCCATTCGCAGTGCGAACGTCTGGCGAACCAAGTCAGAACTGAAATGAGGTAAAGTTCGCAGTGCGAGTCACTGGCGAACGTTCGCCCTCACCTTCGTAGTGCTAACAGCCAGCGAATGCTCGCTTTCCCCTTCGCTAGGGGATTCGAAGTGCGAACCTGCGAATTCAGAAAAACCCAGCTGCACTGTTACATAACCCAAAACCATATTTTCCCCACCAAAATACTTCCAAACTAACACATAGAAATCAAAACATAACCCAATCATGGTAACTAGTATTCTACAACATGTACACCGATTTTCAACCGCGGAAACATCGATTTATACTCGTTTATCTCATTTCGACCTATATTTGAGAACCAATAAAACTTCCACACAAACATACATAATCATACACAAACATAGTATAATCGAGTTTCGCACCCTTACCCGATTAAATCGCGTTTGAAAAGTCGGTTGAATCGGTTCCTAAATCCACAAGTTTTCCTCTCTTTTCTTCTTTCTCTTCTCTTTCCTTCTTTCTCTTCTTCTTCTCTTCTTTTTCTTTCCTTACTATTTTTCTCTCTTTTTCTTTCTATTATATGAAAAATATAATATCTACCCAAACAAAAGACCAAAATACCCCTACACTTAAATATCTCGCAAACGTTCCCAAAACACGATAAAACATATTCACGACGAAAAATAATATATTATCACATAAAAGTAAAAAATAAAATAATATAATAATAAAATAATCAAAACGACTCAATTAAATAAAACTGACAAAAACTGGGGCGTTACAGTGAAGAGTTCACTCGTCCTACAAATGTTGATGTAGTCAAGAAATACTTTGCCTAAAAAAATAAGGGAAAAAATAGCTCGCTAAGTTGAAAACCCGAAAGGGCGACTTAGGAAAAAAAAAGCGTCTCGGTGGATTGAAAACCTGAAAGGGCGGTCCAGGAAAAAATTAGAGACATAAACAGAGAATAATCATCTTGATAGATTGAAAACCTGAAAAGGCAATCTAGGCAAAAGTTAGGGATTTATGGAAAGTAACTGCATCCAAAAGGATTGGATCATCTCAGACGAACGTCATCTATCAAAGAATTTTTAAGCAAGTCACTTTCAATGGAAGCTCAAGAATACTTGGAATTCAAAGTTGTTAGAAGGATAGTGGTCATTATGTTTCAATGTAGCTCTTTCCCTTTAAATTACCATTTTTCTAACTTTGTAATGCTCCATGGAATCAAGCATTTGGCTGATTACCATCCTATTAATGAAAATTTGAGCCACTGTGCCTTTTGGTTGCAATTCTCACTTTTATTCTGCCTTGCAAAATGAAGTTTTATTTGATTTTCATTCTTGAAACAAAAAAATGAATTTACCTTTTTGCTTTTGAAATAAAGATGGAAAATTCCTTTAATTTATGAACATAATAAGGAATAACAACAGCTTCTCCAAGAGTGATTAAAACCTCAAAATGCAAAATCAAATGCTCTTTCAATCGATCTCACAAATATCCCCGAGTAGCGGATTGTTACCTCAAATTGATAAGATTGGACATCTTATTCACCCCCATTAAGGGTCAAGTTTCATTTCTTCTACCAAACGAATGTTGAAATCTAGATAAGACCTAGCCCTTTTCCCCGACAAAGTTTTACCATTAAAAACACCAGTGATGCCCCTACTCCCCAGAATGGCTGAGTATCCGGCTTTGTTCATCACCAGTTTACATATCGTGTATGTTTTGTCAGCATAAGCATAACATTCATTCATACATCATGCATAATCAATTCATATTCATAATGCATAAGTTGCATCATTCACTTTGGTTGTGTTTATTCCCAAGTGATTTCCTCTCTCCAATAGAGTTGTCAACTTTAAGCTGAAAATGTACATTCTTTCTAAATCCGCACTGAGTTTGATCCTCGTTGAAGTTTCACTCCAGTTCTCCTTTCCACTCTTGGATAAGATAAAATTCCCAGTTTGAGTTTATTCCTCTTTTGGAGGTATATTCTTTTACATAGTCTCTCTAGATTGAAATCGGTCCTCGACCATTTTGATAACTTGAACCTCTAAGAGAAAAGGACATCCAATGGAACCATACATTTCCCCAATAAAGACAAAGTTTGTTTTCCCGGATAAAGGAAAATCCCCAGTGAAAGCTTTTCAGCAAAGTTTCTTGGTAGCAAGGACATCATATCTCTCAAGAAGTATCTACCAATAGACAAATGGCAGTCACTTTCAGAGCAATTTGTCTATCTCCATCAAATATAAGTCTATTCCTCATTGGAATCTACGCCTGGCAAAAAAAGTGGCAATCTCTTAAGAAGCTTTTTTTTATCTCAAAAGTTCCTAGTGGATCGACAAATGGCGATCTTTTCCTGAGAAGTTTGTCCCTCTTTCAATAAAGCCACCAACACCTCAAAATTGCCCTACATCAAATGGCATCTCCTCAATTCCAATGGGAAGTTTGATGAAGACCCGTACAGATTACGAAATTTGTCTTACAAAATAATTAGCCTGCATCTTCTCGAAGATCCCTGGCAAAGTTATTAACCCAGCAAGTGATCATCTTTCCAGAGACTTGTCTGTCTAAACCTTGTCAAGAGAAAGACTTGATGAGAAGAAACTGAGACCAGTTATGTGGCTGAAGACCAGGATCGAGGGGAAGTTTATTTCAAGAAACTAAGACCAGTTCCATGGTTGAAAACCAGGTTCGAGGGGAAGTTTATTTCAAGAAACTGAGATCAGTTCCATGGCTGAAGACCAGGATCGAGGGGAATTTTATTTCAAGAAACTAAGACCAGTTTCGTGTCTGAAGACCACGATCGAGGGGAAGTTTATTTCAAGAAACTGAGACCAGTTCTGTGGATGAAGACTAGGATCGAGGGGAAATTTATTTCAAGAAACTGAGACCAGTTCCATGGCTGAAGAGCAGGATCGAGGGGAAGTTTATTTCAAGAAACTAAGACCATTTCCATGGCTAAAGACCAGGATCGAGGGGGAAGCTTTACCCTTTTCTAAGTAGGATTACTTAGTAAAAGAAGATGGATAATCTAACACCCTTCTACCCCACATACAATACGCGGTAAAATAATCATTTAAAATCAGAGTACAACATAGAAAGGCGTCACATTTTCGTCTTAAACATCTTGATAACAATCCTGCTCCGTAATACAGGTTTTATTCAACAATTTAATTCAAAACATCGCAGCGGAATAACTTTATTTCAATCAAATCAAACTTCAAAACATCTTAAAGAGAACGATAATAGCATCCGTTAAACCAAGGCAAAATAGAACTCAGAGGTTCACAATGTTCCCGACCCGATGTTACATAATCAGAGCAAGACACACCCTCTACTCAACTGAAAAGAAACTGACTCCAAAGCTAACTCTTAACGCACCGCGAACTAATCTTGGTTATCTGCATGTTACCCACGTAGAGGCAAAATTCAAACAGGCAGGGTGAGTAATCACAATTCAATATAAATCATATAAAGAAAAGACATTAATAGGGCAACATTTATTTTTATCAAATACTACAGCGACTCACCCAAACCATCATATAGAACACCACGTCACCAATATCACTCATATGCAATCATGCAATGCCACCAAGAATGAAATGCAACATCATAATAATGCATGTGGTACCAAATTGTCATAATAATGGACACTAGGCCATCAACCCTCCACAAGGGAGCACGTCAAAAAATACTCCAATCCGCACAATGGGATTGAAGCCACCAAAATAACAGACTGAAGTCCCATCATAGAATGCCATGAATGCATGATGCAACAACATCGTCATAATCATCATTAAAATCATCGTTTGCATCAACATTCATATCAATATTCCCCGTACTCATCAATACAACATCTATTCGATCAATCACATGAATCATATTAGCTACAGGTTCTCACGCATCCTACTTCTGTCATCATTTTCATCACTAAATAATCATCATATAACACGTCAACACATAGCAACAATTTACAGCAACATCACAGCATTAATATAATATAAAACAGATATTTTCCATGAATTTTAAGTCAATAAAAATCATATTTTTCAGTCCTAGGTCGCGCTATGCGAACCCCGACCCGCGCTAAGCGCACAGCTCTCTGCCTCGAAGAGGCGAATTCCTCCAGACCGCGCTAAGCGCGCTAGGCCGCGCTAAGCGCCCTATGCGATTTTGGCAGAAAAACCCTGCAATCACAGCACTTCTCCATCTGCGATTCAACACCCCTACACCAAATTTTATCCTTAAATTACCACAAATTATGTTATTATAACCTATATCTATCACATATACGTCAATAACAACAATCATCACATAGTGAATCATCAAAATCCAGCATCCCTAACCTCCAATTCCTAGGTTTTCCCCCAAAACCCTAATTACCCACAACACCTAATCTTTATATCAAAATATTGCAAAGTGATACTCCCCATACCTTAGAGTCTTGATTCTTTAGATCTTCTCTTGAAGTTTCACCGAAAATCCCTCTATGCCCTAGCCTCCTCCACTCTTCTTGTGTTCTTCAGAGCACTCTTTTCTTTCTTTCAACCAAAATAACACGAATAATGAAAACTCCCCTCTCTATTCCTTGTTTTAACTCAAAATACCCCTAAATATGCTCTTCCCATCTTACCCTCACTTATCCCTCACCAATGACCATCATACCCTCAAGGCTTCCAACACTCTTATTTTAAATAATAATAATAATAATTTGAATAATGTGATACAATTATTCTTACCATCAATACTATTAATATAATTCCACCACAATGCTCATGAAACACAACAACATGTCATCAAATTACCGTATATTCACAAATAATTAATAATTAACTAAATATGAATTTAGGGCGTTACAACTCTCCCCCACTTAAGAAATTTTCGTCCTCGAAAATTTACCTGAAGCAAATGGAGTCTGATATGACTCCTTCATCTGATCCTCGCGCTCCTAAGTCCAACTTTCACCAGTTGGTCCTCCCCATAAAACTTTCACCAAAGCAATCTCTTTACCTCGCAGTTGTTTCATTTCTCAACCATCGACACACACAGGCAATGCTTCCACAGTCAGATTATCCCTCACTTGTACAACATCCATCTGAATCACATGCGACGGATCCAGAATGTACTTCCTCAATTGAGACACATGGAACACGTCATGCAAATTGGCAAGTGATGGCGGTAAAGCAATTCGATAGGCTACCTTTCCTATCCTCTGAGATATCTGATATGGACCAACAAAACATGGAGTGAGCTTCCTAAACTTCAAATCTCGACCCACACCAGTCACTGGCGTCACTCTCAAAAACACGTGATCTCCCTCTTGGAATTCAAGTGCCTTCCTCCTCTTATCATGGTAGCTCTTCTGACGACTCTGCGAAGCTTTCATCCTTTCTTGGATCATCTTACTCTTCTCAGTCGTCTCTTGCACAATTTCAGGTCTGAGTTCAACACTCTCGCCCGATTCATACCAACACAACGGAGTCCTACACCTTCTCCCATATAAAGCTTCATAAGGCGCCATTCCAATACTAGCATGAAAACTATTATTATACGTGAACTCAATCAATGGCAAATGGCTATCCCACGATCCTCCATGATCCAACACACAAGCCCTCAGCCAATCTTCTAAAGATTGGATAGTCCTTTCTGTCTGACCGTCCGTTTGCGGATGATAGGCAGAAATCATCCTCAACTTAGTACCCAAGGCATCTTGTAAACTCTTCCAGAACCTCGATGTAAATCTCGGATCTCTATCCAACACAATACTCGAAGGTATCCCATGCAACTTCACGATCTCCTCAATATACATCTCAGCTAACTTCTGCATAGAATGATTAATCTTCATCGGCAAGAAATGAGCCGACTTTGTTAATCTATCCACAATTACCCAAATTGAATCATTTCCCTTAGCAGTCCTCGGCAATCCCGACACAAAGTCCATGGAAATACTATCCCACTTCCATTCGGGAATACTCAACGGTTGCATCATACCTAAAGGCTTCTGATGCTCAACCTTTGACTTCTGACAAGTCAAACACGCATAGACGAACCCTACAATATCCTTCTTCATACCCGTCCACAAAAACATCTTCTTCAAATCCTGGTACATCTTCGTAGCACCGGGATGGATACTCAACCCACTCCGATGTCATTCTTCTAGAATACTCTTCTTAATTTCTGGAACATCTGGGACACACACTCTATCTCTAAACCTCATCACACCATTCTCATCAATCCGGAATTCTCCTCCGTTACCTTGGTTAATCAAAGTCAACTGGTCAACCAACTTTACGTCAGATTGCTGTCCCGTTCGGATTTCTTCCAGAATACTACTCGCCAACTTCAACATTCCCAACTTCACACTGTCAGGAGTCTTCTCGCAAACCAAACTCAAATCTCGGAACTGTTCAATTAATTCCAACTCTTTCACCATAAGCATCGACATATGCAATGACTTTCTGCTCAACGCATCGGCCACTACATTTGCTTTGCCCGGATGATAACTCAAATCAAAATTAAAATCCTTCAACAGTTCTAACCACCTTCTCTGCCTCATATTCAATTCTTTCTGATCAAACAACTACTTCAAACTTTTATGATCACTGAACACTTCAAATTTAGAGCCAAACAGATAATGTCTCCAAATCTTCAGCACAAACACCACATCGGCCAATTCAAAGTCATGCGTAGGATAATTCCTCTCATGAACTTGCAATTTTCTCGAAGCATAGGCAACAACTTGTCCATTTTACATCAATACTCCACCAAGACCCATATTCGACACATCACAATACACTACAAAAGATTCACTCAGATTAGGCAAAATCAACACTGGAGCAGTCGTCAACTTCTTCTTTAATTCTACAAAACTCTCTTCACAAGCTACATCCCACACAAAAGCTTGACCCTTTCGAGTCAACTGAGTCAAAGGTAACGCCAACTTTGAAAAGCCTTCAATAAACTTGTGGTAATAACCCGCTAATCCTAGAAAACTTCGTATCTCAGTAGCAGACTTCGGAGTCTCCCACTGTAATACAACATCAATCTTAGAAGGATCAACAGCAATCCACCCCTTGAAATCACATGGCCAAGAAAGCTTACTTCCTTCAACCAGAACTCACACTTCGACAGCTTTGCATACAACTTCTTCTCCTTCAAGACTTGCAACACAGTTCTCAAATGCTCGGCATGCTCTTCTTCCGATTTAGAATATATCAGAATATCATCAATAAACACCACCACAAACTTATCCAAATACTCATGAAAGATCCGATTCATATACTCCATGAACACACCAGGTGCATTGGATACACCAAACGGCATCACCGTGTATTCAGAGTGACCATACCTCGTTCGGAAAGCTATCTTCGGAATATCATCAGGCTTAACTCGAACCTGATGATAACCTGGCCTCAAATCAATCTTGCTAAACACACAGGCACCAACTAACTGATCCATCAAATCGTTGCTATTCTTGATTGTCACCTTATTCAACTGCCGATAATACACACACAACCTCATGCTACCATCTTTCTTCTTCACTAACAGCACAAGAGCACCCCATGGAGAAACACTTGGTCGAACAAACCTCTTCTCCAGCAATTCTTCCAACTGATTCTTCAATTCACTTAGCTCAGAAGCTGACATCCGATAAGGAGCCATCGACACTGGACTCGTACCTGGTATTAAGTCCACTGCAAACTCTACTTCACGCTCTGGAGGCAAATCACTGATGTCATCTAGAAACACATCTGGAAATTCACAGACAACAGGCAACTCCGTACTCGAAACTTCACAATCAATTTATAACGATGCAAACATTGTAAACACCAAGGCTTCGTCTCCCATTAGCTCGTATACTTGCTTGGCAGATAAGAACATCAACTCCCCACTATTATCAATCTCAGGAAACTCTACAGTCTTGTTATAACAATTGATATGAACGCGGTTGAACTCTAACCAGTTCATTCCAAAGATCACGTCAATTTGGTGCAAGGGTTGGCACACCAAATCCATTACAAAACTCTTCTCAAAAATCGTCACAGGACATCTCAAACACACAAGGGTAGTAGTAACAGAACCATTAGCTGGAGTTTCTATTACCATATTCCCCTTCATATCAGATAACTTCAAACTCAATCTATTAACACATTCAAGCGAGATAAAAGAATGAGTAGCACCAGTATCAATAATAGCAACCAACTCGATATTATTAATAAAAAAAGTACCTCGAATCAGGTTGTCCTTCTCTGGAACTTCTGCACCACTCAAAGCAAACACACGGCCACTGGTCTGGGAAGCAGTAGCAGTCTTCTTCGGCTTCTGACATTGAGTACTGATATGACCTTTCTCACCATAATTGAAACAAGTCAGACCCTCATCTTTGCAATCAGTAGCTCTATGACCATTCTTGCCAAATCTATAGCACTTCAGCACATTGTTGGTACACACATCCGCACAGTGACCTTGCTCGCCACACTTATGACACTTTCCAGAAGCGGGAGCTGCTCCCCCACTTGACTTTTTCCCTTCTGCAGCCTACTGCTTTCCCTTGTCAGCTAAAGTAGTATAAGGCTTCCCCCTATACTGCTCTTTCTTCTCACTCAACTTCTTGTAGTGAGCAGATCGAGCTCGGCTGTCCTTATCGTAGATTCTGCTCTTGTCAACCAACTTAGCATACCTGCGGATCTGCTGATACCCAACTCCCTGCTTAATCTCTGGTCTCAGCCCATTCTTGAACTTGAAACACTTGGACATCTCAGCATCAGCACGATTGTAGTGCGGATAGAACTTCACCGAAGCCTCGAACTTCGCGGCATACTCCGCCACAGTCATATCTCCTTGCTTCAGCTCAAGGAATTCCACTTCTCTTTTTCCATGGGCATCCTCTGGTAAATACTTGCCCAGAAACTCCTGCTTAAACACAGCCCAAGTTATCACAATACCAACATCTGTGAGTCTCTGACGGGTGTTATCCCACCAGTCCTCAGCCTCTTCTTCTAGCATATGCATTCTGAATTGAACCTGCTGCTAATCAGAACACCCCATCACCCTAAAGTTCTTCTCGATTGCCTTCAGCCACTTGTGTCCAATTGCTGGATCATGCGTACCCACAAAAGTCGGTGGATTGTTCCTCTGAAACTTCCCCAACGCACGAAACTCATTAGGAGCTCCACCATTTGGATTCAGCTGCACCACCATGTTAGCAACCGATTCCAACGCATCAGCAATCGCACGATCATTTCTTCCAGCCATCCTGCACACCACTCACAAGGTTAGAAGAACTGAAACATCGACAGTGTACCAACATTCATCGACTGACAGGGGACTGACATCACGTAAAAACCTGGCCGGACGGACCGACCTGCTCTGATACCACTAATCTAACACCCTTCTACCCCACATACAATACGTGGTAAAATAATCATTTAAAATCAGAGTACAACATAGAATGGCGTCACATTTTTGTCTTAAAACATCTTGATAACAATCCTGCTCCGTAATACGGGTTTTTTTCAACAACTTAATTCAAAACATCGCAGTGGAATAACTTTATTTCAATCAAATCAAATTTCAAAACTTCTTAAAGAGAACGATAATAGCATCCGTTAAACCAAGTAAAAATAGAACTCAGAGGTTCAAAATGTTCCCGACCCGATGTTACATAATCAGAGCAAGACACACCCTCTACTCACCTGAAAAGAAACTGACTCCAAAGCTAACTCTTCAAGCACCGCGAACTAATCTTGGTTATCTGCACGTTACCCACGTAGAGGCAACATTCAAACAGGCAGGGTGAGTAATCACAATTCAATATAAATCATATAAAGAAAAGACATTAATAGGGCAACAGTTATTTTTATCAAATACTACAGCGACTCACCCAAACCATCATATAGAACACCACGTCACCAATATCACTCATATGCAATCATTCAATGCCACCAAGAATGAAATGCAACATCATAATAATGCATGTGGTACCAAATCGTCATAATAATGGACACTAGGCCATCAACCGTCCACAAGGGAGCACGTCACAAAATACTCCAATCTGCACAATGGGATTGAAGCCACCAAAATAACAGATCGAAGTCCCATCATAGAATGCCATGAATGCATGGTGCAACAACATCGTCATAATCATCATTAAAATCATCGTTTGCATCAACATTCATATCAATATTCCTCGTACTCATCAATACAACATCTATTCGATCAATCACATGAACCATATTAGCTTCAGGTTCTCACGCATCCTACTTCTGTCATCATTTTCATCACTAAATAATCATCATATAACACGTCAACACATAGCAACAATTTACAGCAACATCACAGCATTAATATAATATAAAACAGATATTTTCCATGAATTTTAAGTCAATAAAAAACATATTTTTCAGTTCAAGGTCGCCCTAAGCGAGCCCCCACCCGTGCTAAGCGCGCATCTCTCTGCCTCGAAGAGGCAAAATTCCTCTAGACCGCGCTAAGCGCGCTAGGCCGCGCTAAGCGCGCATCTCTCTGCCTCGAAGAGGCAAAATTCCTCTAGACCGCGCTAAGCGCGCTAGGCCGCGCTAAGCGCCCTCTGCAATTTTGGCAGAAAAACCCTGCGATCACATCACTTCTCCATCTGCGATTCAACACCCCTAAACCAAATTTTATCCTTAAATTACCACAGATTATGTTATTATAACCTATATCTATCACATATACTTCAATAACAACAATCATCACATAGCGAATCATCAAAATCCAGCATCCCTAACCTCCAATTCCTAGGTTTTCCCCCAAAACCCCAATTACCCACCAACACCTAATCTTTATGTCAAAATATTGCAAAGTGATACTCCCCATACCTTAGAGTCTTGATTCTTTCGATCTTCTCTTGAAGTTTCACCGAAAATCCCTCTATGCCCTAGCCTCCTCCACTCTTCTTGTGTTCTTCAAAGCACTCTTTTCTTTCTTTCAACCAAAATAACACGAATAATGAAAACTCCCCTCACCATTCCTTGTTTTAACTCAAAATACCCCTAAATATGCTCTTCCCATCTTACCCTCACTTATCCCTCACCAATGACCATCATACCCTCAAGGCTTCCAACACTCTTATTTTAAATAATAATAATAATTTGAATAATGTGATACAATTATTCTTACCGTCAATATTATTAATATAATTCCACCACAATGCTCATGAAACACAACAACATGTCATCAAATTACCGTATATTCACAAATAATTAATAATTAACTAAATATGAATTTAGGGCATTACAGATAAAACATGTTCCAGCATTGGAAATTTGTTACCATTCAAGCCATCATATCATCTACATTCACTATCAAAACTCTGGGTATTCTGATATTTAATCCTCTTTTACCTTGAATGTTTGATGTCTTCATCATTCATACCTTCATGTCCAAGAAGATTAAATAAGGGCATCTGTCATACCCTAAAGCTCAAGATATGTGTGCTTACTTGCTTCACAGGATATGAATATACTTTCATGCATCACTAACCCATCACAAGTACAAGATATGTGTGCTTACTTGCTTCACAGGTTAAGTGAGCCCCCTAAAGCTCAAACAGATGAATTATCAAGGGATAAGAATCATCTTCAACCTACCAAGTCTCTCATTCATTTATAAAAGATCAATAGGCCTCTTTCATTAAGAATCAAGCACAATTCTACATCACTTCAAGTGGATCAAACCCCAAGATCATCTGACATACCAAATTTGGGTTTTGGTTGATCAAGGTCTCCAGAGAGAAATTTTCATTTGAGCATTAGCCAATACCTCAATATATGTTTCAAAGACCTCAAATACATCATATAAGTCCATTCATATGATTGGATTGACCCAAAGAACTTGACTCATAAGCAGTGCAAAGATTCAAATTCATATGGACCACAAACTATGGTTTCTGATAAAAAGTCAACCATGCCTTTGACTTTTGACCAAGGCATGATCTCAAACCTTGGGACATGATTCAAGACACTCAAAAACACCCTTGGAATCCATCCATGATGTTTAAAATAGCCCAAGGGTTTGATTTCATAAAGGATCACAAAGTTCAAGATTCATACGATACAAAAAGTCAACTGTGTTCAAAATCAAGTTTGACTTTTTAAGTTTTTGGTCAACCATGCCCTTTTCAAGTCAAGAATAATGTTGATATTTAATTTGGATCATGAGTGATCAAGAAAAACCAAGAAAAGTAAGATAACTTGTAAAGAGGACCATCTTAGAAAACTTGAAATTTTCACTAAGTTATGGAAAAACATGGTTTTTACCTAACTTTGCAAGGTCATAACTTCCAAACCAAGCAACCATTTTCTTGGATCCAAAGCTCAAATGATAGATCTTCTTCCATACTACAAGATTGCTGGGATGAATCCTCCCCAAAAAATGCATAGATTTTGAGATATGAGGCCATAAAGTTAGGGTTTCCACACTTTTGAACTTTGACACTTAAAAATTTTTTAGGCAGAATCTGTTTTGTGTTTTAACCAACTTTGAGATCACTTTTCTCCAATATCCACAATGATCCAAGACCAAATGCAAACATCAAAGTTGAAGTATGATGTACAAGCTTTTCAAAATGTCCAAGAACATCATCAAACTTTATTTGAGCAAAGAGTTATGGAGAGTGTAATACACCTTGCTGCAAACTGTTTTGCAAAATCAGTTTTGGGCATTTCTTGCACCACACGATTTTGAATCAAATGCAATGATCATGATCATACCAATTTAACAAGGATCAGAATGAATCACCACAAACCTGCAAGATCAGGTATTGAGTCAAGAAGAATCCGATTTGGAATGATGAAGTTTTGTCACACATGCCTTGAATTCAAAGTGCATTTATGTGCAATAGTGCACATTCAACAAAAAAACTCTCCTCGATCAAGATTCATGAATAAACAACAATAAAAACATCAGAGGAATGTGGAATTGGTCAAATGTTAGCTATGCTACTTGGAAGTGATAATGTACCTTGGCATGGAAGTAATGGTATCTTGCCAAAAACATTGAATGAGCTCTTATCCTTAAAGCTATCACTATTCACCCAAGACAAACTCATTCACCTATAAATAGAGCTAACTTCTAATCACTCAAGCACACCAAAACAACTTCAATACTTGTTTTCTCCAAATTCATCTTTGTTCAAAATTTCAAAACACCAAGAAAGTGAGAAATCGAATTTCTCATTTCAGAGCGATTCCACTCAAACCAATTATCTACACACCTCATAAATGTCATGTAAAAGTGATTTGAATCATTCAAACACATCTGTAACACCAGGATTAGCATCCTCCATCCTCACTCGATCCAACTGCAGTCTGATTAGAGTATAAGACCCAACACCTTTGTACATAAAATAAATCTTGGGCCTCTGATTAGAGTGTAAGACCCAACACCTTTGTACATAAAATAAATCTTGGGCCTCTGCTAAAGTATAAGACCCACCACCTTTTATTTTCTTTCCAATAAACCTTGGGTTTCTTCTTAGAGTGTAAGACCCAACACCTTTGTGAATAGAATAAAACACATAAAACATTCAACACATCAAACCCTAAAGATGCAAATCTTCCATGAATTCAAAACACGTCATTTCAATGTCTATGCTTACTAATCATCAATCATGTTTGTTCATATTTTGTTAAGTTTCTCTTGACATTTATATCATCCTTAGTTTAGCCATAGGTCAAACAATAGGATCCCTTCAATCACAACTTAGTTCAAACAACTAATTCCCTGGCCTCCTCCTTGGCCTTATACAAACATCATTGCCTCCTCTTGGGCATCATACAAAGAATATCCCTAGAAGATAGCCTCCTCTTAGGCTTTATCCAAGCATCATAGCTTCCTCTTGGGCTTCATACAAGGATGCTCAGGCTTCTTAAAAGCATAAATAAAGTCTTAGTCCTTTATACAATGAACCTTTTAGCCTCATTCATCCTAGGCTTTGTACAGGATATAAATAAATCCCCAAAAGAGTCGGTCAAATCCTTAGTATTGAGTCAGTATCTTTAAATTTCCTAAACAGTCATTAGCCTTCCCTCAGGCTTTTCATACAAATAATTTCTCCAGTCAATCAGCCTCAATCTAGGGCTTTGTAAAAGATAGATAAAACTCCCCAGTTGAGTCCATCTTTCCCAGCTTCATATCTTGGGCTTCAGTCAAGATACCTAAATAAATCCATCTCCTCACAGATGAGAACTTGAGACATCTCTGTAGAAAGATATATCTTCTAATCACTATAATTCAAATCAAACAACCAAAACTTTTTCCAGATAATTGATGTAAGTGGAACTCCTGTTGATTCAAAGACCAAGTTGGAGTCCCTCTTTTATCATGGTTCAAAAGCTTTTCTTTCATCTAACTGATGTAAGTGGCACACTTGTCGATTCTATGTCCAAGTTAAGGTCCCTCTTTTAGTATGTAAATAATTCATAAAGGAAAAAGTGGCATTGCTTAACACAATAAGTTTAAAGCTTTCTTCCTTTATGATATCACTCTAAAATGATTGTAGTGAGTAGGTGAGATATCTCCCTTTAAGATGACAATTTGTCAAATCTTTCAAACATTCAATTAGCTTCATCGTCTTGGGCTTTAAACAAGATACAAAACAAACTTTTTCCTCCCATAGAATAGGAGGAACTACGAACACTCTGATTTCCCCAGGTTTCTTTATGGGAATACATAGGCATAAGATTGCGAGATCTTAGCGAGCACACTAATAAAACCTTGGGTTTAAGTACCTTCCAAAATCAATAGAAAACCATACAACAACAAAAACATTTCCTCAATTTTCAAAAAGGAGAAACTTTCCCAATTAAACAGCAAACAAACTTAAGCAAGCAAGTAATTCAACAGTAGAAATATATACAATAAAGGTTCCTATAGATTACTATACATACTCAGGGTGTTAATAACTTCCTTTTGTATAACCAACCCACGATTCCAGATCTCTTAGCATTTGTAAGAAAAACACTTGCGCGCAGGGTTAGTTTTAGATATCTTCCCCTTCCTTTTAAGCTTCATGGATAAATATTAGAAATCAGAAAGTAGCACTAAATGCGGTAGTGGTCGCGTCACGAAAACCGGAGCTACAATAAGAATTACCGGTTATAATTCATTCATAGGTGGTTTTGGTGTAGTGAAGTGTTTAGTGGATATTGGGTGGGAAGAGAATCCCAATCCATAAGCATCTGAGAGATGTCTAGGTTCTTTGGGAGGAAGTATTATCTTGGTTGTCAATAGTGGGAGAATTTCCCGTAATTGTGGATGATCGAAGTGTCCAGAGTCTACTTTTTGTTGGACTAAGGAAGTTTGTTGCCTTGATTCTCACCAGGGAATTCTAGCGAGAGTATGAGGTTATGTGCTTGACATGATATGTTCATAACTAATGTGGTACCATGTAGTGGTTGTGTGTTGAGGTTTTCTTCTGGGTGAATCTAGTATGAGTTTGTGGTTAATACCCTTGAATGTCATCATTTGGTGAATTCTGCTAGCATCGTTGTGCGAGCCTATGTGAGCTCGCTGGCTGTTCGTTGTGTAATCATGACAGAACTTTGGAATTTTTCTTTGTTTCTCATTGGAGTGTGTCGTATGCATGTTTTATCTTTGTTCCTGGTTACCTTGGTTTGATCGTGGTTGGTAGTGATTATGCAAGCTAGTGCAAGCCAGACAGATGGCTTTGAAATTTGAACTTCTTTAGGGGTATTGCATAGTTAATCATCTATTTATATGTCAAGAGAGTTTGCCGTTTGGGGAACAATCTAATAATTTGTGCTCCGTATGGTTAGGTCTTGGATTTGTCACTACCATGACTACAGAGGACCTTATGAGTGAAGTTGGAAGAGACCCACCAAGTGATGATCTCGTAGAGAACGATTCAGTATTTTTGCATATGGGTTAGTAAGGTATAAATGAATAGTCAAAATATGGCGTTTATTATGCCTCGCGAGTTCATGGCATCGAGTGTAGACTTTATGAGAGTGGTACCTGATGTGTACATTGTACTTTACCATTTGAAGGAATTTGTAAGTTATCCTTCCAGACGGAAGTCGGAATGAGATATTGAAGAGGATAAGCATGTAACTTGGATCGTATGTAGAATAAGAAGTTGAAAGGAATGAGCTTGGACAGGAAGTGCAATGTAACCTCCAAATGCGTACAAAGTGTTATGTGTGAATCAGTGAGTAATATGGAAACTCACAGTTGTGTTAAGGATGACTTAAGTTTTGGGAGTGGTGACTCGCGGATGATTTGAAACTTTGTGATGGTGTTATGTTGTTATTGGTTGAGGTCTAGTGTCAACAGAAATCGTGATGAACCAGAATTCCAAAAGAGGATTTGATGTGAAATGTAATAACCAAACTGAAAGTTGTTAAGCTAATTTGGATAAATTGCTTCTACCTCATAATGGATTTGAAGGTTGCACATGTTTATGGTTATAGTCATAACGCCTGTATATCTATCGTCTGGAGAGTGTTGAATCTATTTTAACGATTGTGTGTTAGCAAGGAAGTTATTCTACTAGTGGATGTCGGTAAGGTTCTTGTACTGTTTGGTAAGTGAGCACTCTAGTTGATAAGTGTGTTCTATGCAGACTGCTAGATAACTAGTGGTACCCAAGAATTTGAAATGTTTCGCTGTTGGAATCAGGGTTTCACAGTGGTAGGTGGCAGATGAAAGAGTTCAGCCGAATTAATAAGGATCAGAGGGATAGTTGCTTGTAAGGATGGATGTAAGACAATTTCGTGCTAATGGTGTTATCCTGTTGGTACAGTACATAAGGGTTGAAGCGTCGGGTGTAATGGTTACAGTGTATATTATCAGATCAAGTGGGGTTAATAAGGATATCGATCGATGGTTTATGAATTTATTCTACTGGTTAAGAGATTTAAGAAAGGATAATCTCCAGTATTGTGCATGAAGATAAGGAATCATTGAATGGTCTCGTGAAGGTTTGATGAGAATTGATTATCCCAAACTAAGATGGGGTGTTGCGATTTTATTTTGTGACTCAGTAAAAGACTATGGAGTTGTATATTCCGAAAGCCGAGTATGACCAAGTATTTTATAATGGCATGACAGAGGATTTAAGAAAAAACAAAGTTAGAAGTTAACTACACAATGGAAAAAGAGTATAGTCAAGACCAAGAAGTTTGAGAAGTTGTGGAAAAGAAGGAATTTGGTCCGTGAAGGCAATTTAGAATTTGAGTATATCTGGAGTTTTAACTGAGGTTAAGCTAAGCGTGGATCTAAGACGGTGATGCTAGAAGTGGTTGTTTTGTGGAGTAGAGGAAATTCGAGAGCGAATTTCAATTTAAGGGGGGAGAGTTTAATACCCTATATTCCCTTAAATGCTCACTTTGACATCAATTGATATCAACTGAGTTCCTATGTACTCTATTTTTTGTCAGTTGGAACAATTAGAGCTCCTAAGTGCTCTGAATGTTGTCAATTGGAACCAATAGAGTAACTAGTGAACTCTGATGAGATCAATTATTAATAAAAAGGGGCGGACGAATATTAATAAGTTTAAGAGAGGACATTTTGATAACTCTAATATTTGGTCAATTGGTGTTAGATGACAAAATATCAATTAGAGATATTTTATACCATTATATAATATTATATATTATATATGTATTGTATATATCTTAGGTAGAAAAGAAAACAGAAAGAAGAAGAAAGTTGGTAAGAGGAAAGAAGAAAAGAGAGAGAAGAGAAGAGAAAAGGGGAAAAAGAAGAGGAAGTTCTAAATCTTCATCAAGGCCATGGTTTCATCATCAATTCATCCCTTTTTCTTCATCAAAGGTGAGTTCCATTAGTTAGTATAGCATTGCGGAAAGAAAATGAAAATATTGGTGGGTTAGGTTTTTGTGTTGATGTTGAATTAAATGTTGTGCTCATAATGTTTTGATGGAATGTATGCTTAATCATGTTGTACTATGTTTATGTGAGTGTCTGGATGCTAAGAGAACATGTGGGTTCTAGTTAGAAACTTAAAATCATGGAAGTTAGGGTTTTCTAGATTGTTAGAAATTTTAAGAAAATCATGCTAGTGAATTATTGTTCTTGCACCCATGAATTTCTATGCATAATGTTGATTGTGTCTTCATGATTTATGGGAGTTCATGTGTTAAAACATTGTTCTAATGTTCCATAATTGTTGGGGAAAGATACAAGACATTACAAGTGGTAATATGAGAGTTTAGAAATGAGGTTTCATGAAAGTAGCAGGTGCAAATCGATTGGTCCCTGAACCTTTTTTATGCAAATCAATTGCTGTCCATTACAGAAACGAAATCCTGAATTTTTGACTATGCAAATCGATTGCACTGGGATGCAAATCGATTACTGTTGATTCCAGTAGTGAAATTCTGAAATCCAGTAACCATGTAATCGATTGTTGTTTAATGAAAATCGATTGTTGTTTGTTATTTTTCCAAAAATGTGATTTTTCATGATTCTAATCATATTGTAATACCTTTTTAATTACTTGCCATGATATATATGCATTGATAAAAGTGAAAATATGGATATAGATGTTTGGTTGATAGTATAACATTGGATTGAAATTGATTGTGTGATAACATGCTTAAAATATTATAAGAATGGTGAGGAAACCCTTGATATTAATTAATGGAATGAACTAATAAAGTGATTAGGTCATGATGAATAACATAGATGACAATGCTTGTACAATGATGCCTAGGTGTGTATCATTGGCAAGTAGTTGCCTAGTTGTAAGGAGAGCTTTGTATGGAACATGTATAGTTGTGTTGTTTATGGTCAAGGAGAATGTGATGCTTTGTGATTGTCGAATACAATCACGATATCCTTAGTGATTACATAAGTGAATGGAGCCTACGGGTAAAATGCTTGAGATGAGGGTATTCCCATGGGACTTTACGATTTATAAGGTCGACTATATGTCTCTTAGAATCCGAATCCATTCGATGTTATGTTATGCTTTATCACATAGTTGGAAATAACCCCTATTCGTGTCATCCCAAGAGTGATGCTTTTGTAGAGTTCCTTTAGGATGTACGCACTATTACTTTGACAGGTTTGATTCCCGTGTGTAGTACGAATGGAGCCTACGGGTAAAATTCTTGAGATAGGGGTATTCCCATGGGAAGCGACGATTCATGTGGAAATCAGCCTTGAATCCGAATCCATTTCGTATGTCAAAGTATGCAACAAGGATCTATGACCCGTGCCAAAAGTCCTAGACGTAGGAGAGGACGGGAAAAGGGGATACCTTGGCAAGGTTTTCTAACTAGTGATTGTTTGAGTTGATGGACTCAAGAGGCATGTCTCCATACATTGTGAGCTGTGTGAGCTCAAGTCTTATCCCTTTCCCTTTTGACTTGAGATAGAAAATGATTAGAACCCTGTAGAGACGAGTGAACCCATAAGATAGAGGAACTCACTAAGATTATTATCTCACCCCATTATTGTTGTTTTTTTCAAGTATTGTTTGCAGGTTTAGTTTACAAGTGGAGCTATGCTTGGATGTTTCAAGAGAAGACTAGATTATGTTTTCCCTTGTGTATTTTGTATCTTGTACAATGATGGATATTGTACTCAGAACTTAGATTTTATTGTTTGTCACTTTCCATATCTTGTACCATTCATTTATGTTTTGTAAAATGGCCAAGTATGTAAATTATGTAAATTATGCCAATAGGAACTTATGAAGGTGTTAGTACCATATAATAACTCTTATATGATATTATTCTAGACACATATTATACAGGGCATTACAAAAGACGTGTGGAACTACATGGAGCTTTTTCTAGAGGGCTCATAAATTTTTCTTGGAAAAAAACTTGATGCCAAACTAAATTGCATAGTTGGAATAAAGGCAACCTTGATGTGCTTGATTGGGAAAAAGCTTGACATGACTTGAAGGGCCAAGATGATCTATGTATGAGCTTCATTGCAGAAATGAGATAGTCATGAGTTGCATGATAGTTCTTATTTGGGCATGAGCTGCATGGCGGAGCATATCTAAGTAAGTGCTCGAGGGTGAGCTGAGATAGACATGATTTGAATGATGGACCTAAGATAGGCATGAAATAAATGGACCTAAGATAGGTGTAATCAATCCTTTTGTTGGGTCTGTCCATATCGAGCTTTGTTATACCTTTAAACGGGGTCCCCGCTAGTGGACGGTGGGATTGGTCTTCTTGGATTAGTCGGTCGCAAGGCCGAATACCAAGATTTAAAAAATGGTAAAAAAAAGGAGTACTAGAGGTGTCACATCGTATGGTTGTTGCAATTAATTCATGTTCCAGCAAGTGTTTAACATGTTAAGCATAAACATTTGATCTTTTGAAGGTTAGCATGTGCCAATCCACAATCCACATAGCTTCAAACTCAAACTTGTTAAGGTGTAAACATTTTTTCTACCTTAGGCCCACATGTTCCAAACCACCAATATGATAATAAAGAACAATATCATCCAAGTGTCAAGGCCAAATCAACTGTTATAGTCTTTGTTCCTCAATTTTAACTCTTTTTTCATTATAACTAAGTTTACTAGTTCAACAATGATGTATTTACCTACGTTTGGGGACTGCAACCCAATGAAAAAAAAATTCACTACTTATAAATAGTCAATAATTTACGACGGTCTCATCTCAACTCTTACAATTTAATGTCTTTTTTCTAATTCTACCCATAAAACTTTAGACTCAATCTCCCCTTGAATCTGAGATCCCCTCACTTTCACTTAAACTTTCTCCCAAATATATTTGTAAGAACCAACATTTAGGGAGTAACAAATTTCATGTGTATAGACCAAAAACTCTATCTCTCTCTAATAGAAAAGAATAACAATGATAGAGTTTTACACATACAAAACATAATATAATACTCAAATATATTAATTAACTCTCACTCGGCGTGATTATTCTCTACAAAGATGTATCTGCTACAAGTAAAATGATCTCTTTATTTAGAAATGACAATCTAATAAAAATACCCATTAAGTGTTTACTGTGAAAATTAGTAAACAACCTCTGGTCTACCAAATCAATAAGAAATAGGGTAACTTACAAGATCGACCATACAAAATCCTAGAACATGTGCTAAATAAATTAAAATGATGTTTGGTAAAAGATGAACACTTCGACAATATTCATGGTTTAAAGAAAGTATACTTCGACAATATTGAAGAAGAAATAATGCAAGAAAATGATCGAAAGTGCGTTGGAAAATAATTTACAAAAAGTAAAAGATAACTTTTGGGCAAAGATTAACTGAATTGCATTAAATGAAAAAGATGGTGTTACATCAAACGTACATTTCTCTCACACTCGTTTCTCTACACGCGGGTACTTTGAGTAATTGAGGAATTTGTACAAACTTGAACACACAAAAATCCTAACACTAAGACTTTCTATTTATAACAGTCGAAATAACTACCCCAAACGGTCTACTAACTAGAGCAAGACAAATGGCATTATTCATGTCTTCGTCCTTCAAATGTACTCCACGTGTCTTCTACCATCAATTGGATAAGAACAAAGTTCCCTCCCTTATTTGAATTCAAATCTTGAATCGAACGTCATCAGCAACGCTTCCGTCGAACAATATTTCCAAATTATTAGAAATATTTCTAAGTCCATAAAATATATCTCTCTTGCACAAGGACACTTTCGACTAGAATTTCTGGGACTACCATTCCAGTCGAAGTCTTCCAAAATCAGCTAAAATTCTATTTCTTTGATTAATACTCTTAATCTAATATCAGGCGTCGAAATTAGGAGCTACCAAATTGCCCCCCAAAAATGTCATTTTCGACACCATTGAAGAAAAATGCATTTTTTGATAATGTCGTTCGACGCCCCATTTTGTCCTTACATGGTTTCGACGTTTACTTATGGTTCCAACGTTACAAAACTGTTCACTTTCCTTTTAGCAGACCTATGACGTCATAGCCATCATTACCATATCTGACACGTCCCCTCAAACTGTGCGAGAATCTCCACCATCATCACGTTTCCTAGAGTCTAGGAAATCATGGGGGGTAGGCATAAATTGCCACCGTTCCATCAAAGATCGCGGGGAGGACACGCGTCCCACTCCCAATTTTACCATTAAAGTAACTTCTGAAACCGTTCCCACTCCTAACCTTATAAATTCCCCTTTCATCAATTTCTTTCACATTTTACGCTCTCTTACTCTCAAATCTTCCAGAAAACTTTTCACATTTCAAAAGAACTCATTTTCTTCATTCCATTCCAACAATGGCTTCCTCCACACGATCAACCAAGGATGCTAACAAGACTACCAAAGAACCTGGAAAACCTGCAATAGCTCCTAAGAAGATCTCTCAACTTCCCCCATTCGATTCCATCACTAGTTCTGCCATGGTGGGAAATCAACAGTATCTCCCTAGACCTCTTGCTGAAGAGAAAAGAAGAATCTATGCTTCACAGGTACTCATCCCTTTAACTACTGCTGGTAAGCCTCTGGCTTTGTTTGGTCCTCTGTCTGACCCCAATGTTGATCTTAGTAAGCTTAGGGATTTCTTCCCTACCTACCACAAATATAAACCCATAGGTCAAGCTATGAAACCTAGGGCTAGCAATGAGGATCCTAATCCTGCTAACCAGAACAATCCTCCGACTGAAAAGGCTATTAATCTTAGATATTTGAACAATTTTAGGGTATTTAGGGCTAGTCCATCTTTGAAGAACCCCTCTGACTATTTAGGTTGGTTTAATAAGTTAGAGAAAACAAAATCTGAGGTTTGGAAAGAAATTGGTATTTATGATTTAATCATGTTTTCGAAAGTAGGACCTGAATATTGCTCGAACATGCTTGTTTCGTCCTTGTATTTCTGGGACAGCACACATTACACACTCCATCTCCCATGTGGAATGATGACACTGACTCTGTTCGACGTAGCCACTATCACCGGGCTCAAACCAACTGGGAACACTTATAACCCTGATTTTATGGCTGATGATAGTATTAGTTTTTCAACCTCCAGGGTAGCGTATTCGACTGATATCGCACATTATCACTATAAGAACATGGAGGAGGTTTCGGATGTCGAACACATAGCTTTCTTAGCTCTATGGCTGTCACATTGTGTCTTCTGTTCGAAGTCACTTCAAGTTGCTAGGAAATTACTGACTATGGCGAACCAACTCGACGCTGGCCACAACCTTTGTCTGAGCAAACTGATTTTAGCTAGCCTCTATGAATCCATGAGTGAAGGCGTTACCCAACTCAAGTGTCTGGGTGATAAAGGAAATCCCCTCCTTTCTGGACCCTTCTGGCTTCTACAACTGTGGTTGAACGCTTCGTTCGAGGCCTGTCTACCCCACAAGAATCAAATCAACAAAGACGCCGACGAAGTGAAGAATAGGAGGGTATAAGGTCCACGTCTGGAGAAGCTGACTCCTGTTGATGATGGTCGACCCATTCAACAAACTTGTACCAACTTTATCATGATGTTTGCTAAACTTTATGACTTCACACCCTATATGGCTCCCTTCGCTGCAAGGAAATATGGTCATGAGTGGTTCACCAGGCTATTCCCAACACCGTCGAAGGATTAAGAAGCAAAATCTACTGCGATTTGGGAAGCCTTCTGTTTACCGTGAAAATTGGTAAACAACCGCTGATCTTCCAAATCTAACTTTGGTGACTCACAGGATCGATCAGATTGATCCTAGTACATGTGCTAACCATTAATCTAAGTTAAATTCTAAAATAATGAATACTTCGACAATACTCAAAAGGAAAGTTTGTTGAAAATATAGTACAAGACAACACGTCCAAATGTAAAGTTTAAAAGGCTGAAAAAGGTAAAAGGAAAGGTCGAACGTGCGTAATGAAGATTAAAGGTATAAAATGAAAGTAAGTGCAGGAACATAACTGGCTTCAAATGAAAGATAAAATTTTAAGTAAGGATCAAAGTAAATTGCATTGAAGAATAAATGGTGTTTTACATCACGTACATTCTCACAATACTATTTTCTCAACACGCGGATACTTTGAGTAAATTTAGAGTTACTTCTACAAAGTGAACACAACACCCTTAATCCTATTGCTAGGACCCTTATTTATAATACTAACACTAACTGCTAAAAACTGCCTGAAATAGTCAACAAATGACAAGTGTCATATTGCATGCTTCCATTGCTTGGATACACGCCACCTGTCTTTCTTCAAGAGCGAACCAAATTAACTACTCCCTCCTTTATTTGAATTTGAATTTTCAGCGTCAGGCATCATCAACATTCTCGGTAGAAGGTTCCCCCTTCAACTCTTAGAAATATTTTCTAAGTCCCACAAGGTCTCCTTTCCTCTTATGAGTACCTTCGACTCGAACCTATCACACAAATCCTGTCGAAAACTCTTCTAACCCTCTTCAAGAGCTCAACATTCTCCTCAATACTTCCAACTTCATGTGGGCGTCGAATTCACGAGCTAACAAATTACCTCCCAAAAATGTCTTTTTCGACGATACTGAAGAAAAGGGCATTTTTTTATAGTGTCCGTTCGACGCCATCTTTCGACCATGCATAGGTGTTCATCAAAACTGACTGACCCACGTTCCAAGAAACTATTCAATTTCTTTTCAATCAGGTTTATGACATCACAGCTAATTATGATTAGGACTGAAACGTCCCCTCGTAAATCACATCAAGCCGCAAACCACCATAACCTCCCCTAAAGCCTAGGAAATCGTGGACGTAGGTAGCAACTGCCACCGCCCCTACTTTGGCTCCTGGGAAGACACGTGTCCCACTAGACTTAGCCCTTCAATGATGGTTAGTGAGCCCTTTCACGTCTCCACAGCACTTCATAAATAGTTTCTTCAGAAACTACTTTTCATTTTCTTTTCCACTCCCAAGTATCTACTACGCACCTTCTCCTCTCTCCAAAACATTCAACCCTTTACCTTCAACAAACCCACTTTCTTCAAAATTTCTTCACCAATGGCTTCTTCAACTGCTACTACTCAAGACCCAAAGAAAATCCAGAAGCTCAAAGGTCAAAAGAGCGCACCACTGCTTCCTCCATTTGCTAAATTGAACGGACCCAAGGTGGTAAAGAATCAGTAATTCATTCCTGAGCCTCTCAAGGAGGAGAAAAGACACATCTACGAAACCCAGGTACTGATTCCTGTTACCGTTACTGGGAAACTGTTAGCCTTATCTGGTCCTTTATCTTCTTTAGACACCGATTATACAGCCATTAGTGACTTTTTCCCATCCTATCGTAAAACCAAGCCCCTAGGGCAGAAAGACAAAACTAGGGTAACCTCTGAATCCCATGAAAATGTAGCCCTGAAGAACATAGATTTGAAATATCTGAACGAAGGGTATAGGTTATTTAGGGCAACTCCGTACTTTAAGGATTCTGACCTTTATTTGAACTAGTTGGCCAAGTTAGAGAAAGTGAAAGCAGAAACCTGGAAGAGCTCAGGGATCTACGACTTGATCATGATGTCGAAGAGTGGTCCAGCCTATTGTCCAACTTTACTGGCAACATCTTTGTATTTTTAGGATAGTACCCACTATACCTTCCATCTCCCTTGTGGGATGATGACACCCACTCTGTTCGACGTAGCCGCTATCATAGGGCTAAAGCCTCATGGTTTAGTTTACGACCCTGAAATAGATGCTATAGACACAATAGGGTTCGCCACCACCAAACACACTTACACTCATTTCATAAACCACTACCACAATAGGCACACTGAAATAGTCGAAGACGAAGAACACATAGCATTCTTGGCTATGTGGCTTTCTCGCTGCGTATTCTGTACTAAATCCTTGCAAGTGGCACAAAAATATCTGACTCTGGCCAATCAACTACACTTTAATCGAGGCATCTGCCTAAGTAAAATGATATTGGCCAGTCTGTACGAATCTTTGAGCGAAGGTGTAGGTCTTCTAAAGACCAAGAGAGTAACGGGAACCTGCTGCTATTTGGACCATTTTGGTTACTTCAGCTCTGGCTCAATGCCACTTTTGAAGCAAGCCTCCCCAACAAAGGGTATGTGGATGAAGATGCTGCTGAAATTAAAGAGAGACGAGTCGAATGGGTTCGATTGGTGCAACTGACTCCAAACGAAGAAGGACAGTCACTTAGGGCATCCTTCTCTGGCTTCGTCAAGATGTTTGCTAAGCGCTATGAGTTCACCTCAAGGATGGCGCCCTTTGCTGAACGAAAATACGGCCCTGAATGGTTTACCAGGCCCTTTCCTCCCTCGTTCAAGAAACATGAAGAAGAATCGCAGCATGTCTGGGAGGCATTTCTGATCCCTCGACTTTTCATTCATCGACTTAACCTGCTAAAGGGCCAAAACTTCCCTGATAGCCTATCAACCAAACCTTGTCTCTCGACAATTTGGTCTAGTCCAGACTCTACCCAAGTGCCTATATGAGAAGAAGGCCCACGTTATTCTTCCCAACACCATCTACGATGCCATAGAGAGTTCGACACACCTTGCTCGACATGCCCATCGATCATACCTGACTCCCGTCTACTTTGAACCTTCCCATCTCTGCACCCAAGAATTCCATGACTGGTGGTCGACACATTACGCTGTGGAGTTCCTTGATGTCTCTAGCTTTGCTCAGTTGATTGCCAAGCTTTTGTTCATGTGCAGGAGAAGATCAAGAAAGGTACATCCATTCATATTAAGGAGATTCACGCCTTCCAGAAGTACTTTGAAACTGTTTATCGACCAGATGATATTAGTCGAACTGTCCGCGAAGCTGCAGTCACGCTGAAGGAGAAATTTTTAAAGAAAATGGAGAGTTTGAAACTCCCTTCATACGTTCCTCCTGAGAAACGCTATGAGGTGGCTTTCGCGCTACATCCTCCCAAGACTCCTCGACTGCCATCTGCTGATTTTGGAGTGGATCTTGCCCCTCCATTTCCAGATTGGTTCATCTGTGGGGATTCTATAAAGATCCTTCGCCAGCAGTCAAAACCAAAGGCTCAGCGGGTGGTTCCGACTAAGCATACGCTAGACAGTTTCAAAGGACACCTTCATGTTGGTATCGAAGATGTTCGCATCGAATCCGAAATACATGAAGGTTTGGATTCTCCAATTTTATGCTCACTCACTTGAACTTTATCATTACTGACATGTGGTTATTTGGCTTGTTTCACAGCTGTTCCCAAAAATAACACCCCTCAGCACCCAGTCGAAACCAAAGGCGAAGGCAGCAAGGTACATCACACACCTTTTCCTTTCGTTGATTATTCCTTCTTCCTCTAATGCTTCTCAATTTCAGGCTTCTCGCAAACCACCTCCGACGCCTCAAAGGAAGCCAAAAAGGGCGCTGCCCAAATTATCATCGATTCAGAAGATGAGGACCAATCTCCTCCTGAAGACCTGGAGCTCAAGAAGAGGAAGAAACCAAACCAAGAATCTGATGCTGCTGGTGGCTAATCTGAACCTGCGACGGCTAAAGTCCCCAAATAGACCACTACTACAAGCAAAGCCGCAGAAGCCCCTTCTGGAACCGCCTCTAAACCAGCTGGAGGTCATGCTGAAAGCAATAACTCTAGCCCTGATGCTGAAGGAGTCAAGGTAACTCGTTGTTTCTTAAATAAGAACTTATTTACCTGGTTTCCCTTGATCTGACTTGCTTCGTTTTGACTCAGGCTGATGCTAGTGGTTTGAAACCAACGGTGGATCATCCTTCTTCTCCCATCACTCTCCTGAATAGCCAAGGTGAGCCCACTTATCATCCCACTTCCGACTTGGGCTCTAGAATGAGTTCGCTAGGGGAAATTAACAAGCCTGGTTTTGAAACAGCTCCCCCTTCGCCAGCAAAGACTGCTACCCAGCAATCTCAAACAGATGGCTCCGACCATGAGGCCAATGACGACGCTCAGCAGGAGCCTGACACGGTGAATCCAAAAATTGCTTTCATGGGTGAAGACCCAACCTTGGTCGATGAAGAGGGATCCCCAACTGACGAACCCATTGGGACTGCCAATGTTAGCCCAGAAGGGGAGGAAGAGATGGAAGAAGATGGTGATGAGGCCATGCACCAATCTGAACTCGATGGCCACGATGATGACAATGAAGATGAAGACAAGATGGATGAAGATGAAGAGGAGGAGAATAAAGGTGAGGATGAGAAAGCTGACAAAGGACCCACCAACGAGCCAACTCCTGTCAAAGCCATTGTCACCCCAACACCCACTGCTGCGACTGAAGGCAAAACCCCGTCAACTGTGTATGGAGCAGGCCTTTCTGAAAAAGAGCTCGATGCATTAAAGGCTAGTAATCCTCGACAATACATAAAGATCCTTCTTGGGCATCGAGGAAGCTCATCTGACAAAACTCCCAGTGCTTTGACTACCTCTGGGGATCAGCCTTCGAGCAAACCTGAAGACAACATCCTTCTGAAGATCAAAAACAAGGTCTTTAAGGGTGACCTTTTCACACTCTTGCAGATGGACGATGTCATTCATATCTCTCTAAAAAACCTCCTTCAACAAGTTGACATCCATGCCATCTCCCCAGAATCTGCCAACGTCATCTTAGAGCTTGGCGTTATGATTGATCAAGTCCATGGTGACCTGAAACGCCTGCCTCAAATCGAAAAAGCCATTTCAACCACAGCTGGAAGTGAGGCTACCGCTTGGACTACTGCCACTGATTCTGAGAACAGAATAGTAGAGTTGGAGGAAAAAAAGAAAAGAACAAGTAAGAAATCACATCCAATGAAGAAAATATTGCTTCCTGGGAGCGAAAAATCAAGAAACTTCGAGCCAAGATCTCAAAGGCCAAAAAGTGTAACGCTGAGTTATCTGCTTTCAATGAATCTGGTCTGTCGAAAGAGCTTGAAAGTGCCATAAGTTTTGCTGAGAAAGCTCAACGACTGGAGAAGGAAGTTGAACATTTGAAATCTGACAAGGCCTTGTGTGAAAGGCGTCTTGCTCTCCAGAAGTCGAAGTACTTGAAGATGAAGGAGAACCTCCCCTTTTAGCTTGTTACTTTCTTTGTAAATTTTTTTTTTAATTTGATGCTCCATGGCCCTTTGAGGCTTTTATATGTAATGACTACTTAAGCCATTTTGGCATTCAGGAATACCTTTATTGGCTTTGCCCTTGTTATGTCGAATTACTCTTTAACAATTTTAATTTCTTGAAGTGCTGGTTTATATTTTTTCAAATACTTGCCATTTACTTTCAAGATTCTTTTATCCTCATTTAATTCTTCAACTTCATAGGCTCCATTAGAAAATATTTGCGTAATTTGAAATGGGCCTTCCCATTTTGGGGACCATTTGCCCAAGGCTCTAACCTTTCGATCCATAGGCAGGATTACCTTCCAAACTAAATCTCCAGGTGAGAAGGTCTTGATTCTAACCTTTTTATTATAAGACTTCTCCACTCTTTTCTTTTGTCTCTTTAAGAGTTCTAAGGCTTTAAGTCTTTCCTCGTCCAAATCTACCAGTTCTTCTAACATCATATTCCAATACAGCTCAGAAGGAATTTCATGATGTCTCTGAATCCTAGTCGACTGAAGGTATATCTCAACGGGCAACACTGCATCGTGACCAAAAGTCAATCGAAAAGGAGTGGTGTTGGTTGCTTCTTTGGGAGAAGTTCAACATGCCCAGAGGATCTGGTCCAATGTCTTATGCCAATTTCTAGGTTTTTTTCCCACATGTTTCTTGATCAGACCAATCACCACTTTATTAGCTACTTCGACTTGACCATTAGCCTGAGCATAATAAGGTGTAGAAGTTAAGAGTTTGAAACCCATCTCTTTTGCAAACTCCTGCATCTTTTGACAGTAAAGACTGATCCTTGATCTGTTGTGATCATTTCTGGGATTCCAAACCTGTAAATGATGTATTTTTGAATGAACTCAATCACATCCTCTTGATCCACATTTGGTAAAGGTATTGCCTCGATCCATTTCGTAAAGTAGTTGATCCCTACCAAAATGTATCTCTGATTCTTGGAGGATGCTGGTCAAATCTCTCCAATCAGATCTAAAGCCCAACCTCTAAAAGGCCATGGCTTGACTAGGGAATGCAACTCACTAGCAGGGATATGTTGTATGCCAGCATGAACTTGGCATTCTTGGCAACCCTTGGCGAATTCAATGCAGTCTTTTAGCATCATGGGCCAATACATGCCTTGTCGAAACAATAGCCACTTCATCTTATGGCCTACCTGATACGCCTCGCATGCCCCACTATGGACAGTAGAAAGGGCCAGATATGCTTCTGTTTCACTAAGACACTTAAGTAAGACCCCCTCAGTGGTCTTTTTAAACAATTCATTGCCTAGAAGGACGTAACTTAAGGCCTGATACCTGACCTTTCGCTCTGTGGATCCTGTCGGGTTTTTTAAATACTCGACTATAGGCTTCCTCCAGTCTTTATCCATCAAGTTGTCTATTGCGAAAATCTCAAAATTTTCTTTGTCAGCATATCTAAGCTTTGTCACTTCTAGGTCTGATGGGCATAGTCCAACAGATACCACTTTACCTCTAGCTTCGATTGCCTCTTGCAAATTTTCCTTCGAAACCTTATACCCAGAAGCAACCTGAGCCAAATCATTGGCCACTTGGTTTTCTAGTCGAGGTATGTGTCGAATGCTCACTACTTCGAATCTCTTCAATAGTCTGTTGGCCACTACGAAGTACATGATAAGATTCTCCTTAACGCATTTGTACTCCTTTGTAATTTGCTTTATGACCAACTCTGAGTCTCCCATTATTTCGACTCGAGTTGCCCCCAATTCTAACAAAATTTCAAGTCTAGCTATTAAGGCTTCATACTCAACCTCGTTATTGGAGCAAAATCCCTCGACCCTGTACTTGAATTTTGTTGGAATTTTATCCAGAGAAATTATCAGCACACCTACACTTGTGCCATCTTTGTGGCTGGAGCCATCGAAGTACAGCTTCCAAGGTTCCAATTTGACATAATTCAACATGTTTTCGTTTATGGAGTGGTCGACTATAAAGTCTTCTACCACTTTTCCCTTAACCGCCTTCAAAGGCTTATACGTTAAAGAGTACTTAGTTAATGCTAATGCCCATTTACCGATTCGACTATGCAAGATAGATTTTGACAACATATGCTTAATAACATCGAAATGAGACGAAACATAAACATCAACTGGCTTTATATATTGCTTCAATTTTGTACAAGAGAAATACAAGCATAAGCATAACTTTTCTATCATGTTACACCTAGTCTCTGCATCATTCAAAACTCTACTGAGGTAATAAATGGCTCTTTCGACACCATCCTCATCCTCTTGAGCCAACATGCTCCCTATGGTTTTGTCTGATGCAGCTATGTACAATCTCATACTCCTACCCCTAAAAGGTGGGGAAAGAATTGGGGGATGACTCAGGTATTCCTTGATCTTGTTGAAGGCCGCCTGCTGCTCCTGCCCCCATTCGAATCCATCTTTATTGAATCGAAGCAATGGTGAAAAGGCCTGCATTTTTCCACTTAGGTTCGATATGAATCTCCTCAAGAAATTAATCTTGCCCAACAGCGACTGCAGCTCCTTTTTCGTTGATGGGGCTTTCGCTTCCATGATGGCCTTGGTCTTATTCTAGTTGATCTCGATCCCCTTTTTATGAACCACAAAGCCTAGAAAATCCACTGCCTGCACACAAAACGTACATTTAGGAGGATTCATTTTCAGACAATGCCTTCTCATCCTTTCAAAGGAGTGTCGAAGATGGTCTAAGTGATTCTTCCCTGAAACAGACTTAACCACGATATCATCGATATATATTTACATAAAAGTCTCTATATAATAATGGAAGATAGTGTTCATTGCTCGCTGATATGTTGCCCCAGCATTTTTTAGGCCGAAAGGCATCACCACCTACTCGTAGGTGCCCAATGCTCCAGGGCAGCGAAAAGTTGTTTTAGGGACATCATCTTCTGCAATGAATATTTGGTTATAACCAGAGTACCCATCTAGCATACTAAGATACTCATGTCCTGCGGCGGAATCGACTAGCATTTCTGCCACAGGCATGGAATACTCGTCCTTAGGAGTTGCAGCATTTAAATATCTAAAGTCTATGCAAACTCATAAGGAACCATTCTTTTTAATAACAGGTACAATGTTAGCTAACCATTCGACATACCTGGCAGTGCGGATAAACTTGCATCGAAAGAGTCTTTCGACTTCCCCCTTTATCTTTGAGAGAATTTCTGGGGCAAACCGTCTTGGATTCTGTTTAACTGGCTTCTTCCAAGACTTGATCGGCAACCTATGTTCGACCAACTCTCTACTCAAACCAGGCATCTCATCATAGTCCCAGGCGAAACAGTCTTTAAACTCCTGCAACAACCGGGTAATTTTGACCTTAAGTTGTGGGTCAGGCTTGGCACTAACATATGTTGGCCTTCTGGTTGGCCCTTCGCCTAGGTCGATTTCTTCTAACGGATCTTGCGCCAACATCTTAACATTATTCGCCAGCGGATCTTTTTCAAATTCCAAAGGCTCATCGTCATAAATAGCATCAAGCCTCTGGCCTTGTTCTACACCCTGAACCTTATCAGGTGGCTCTGGGTCAAATTCCTTACCAGGACCTTTTTGGTGAAATTCAAGATTGGCTTCGCCAGCCATATATTCGTTAGCAGCCTCCAAAGCCGCTTGTAGTCTGGTTTCAGCCACGTAGGCCGAAATTCTTCTCAATGCTTCGAACTCAGTCATTATCACTGAATTCACTTCCCCACCCTGTGGGGTCTACTGCAGGCTCACCAAGGTACAGAAGTCTCTCCCCTGGCACCTCCTTATCCCAACGGAAGCCCTCGACGGGATGTAAGTACAATGAGCAAAATGTCTCGTCGTCTGGGACAAACTCAAAATCTGCTAGACCACAGGGGGCAATGTGAGCCAAATGTTTGTCGAACTGACGTCTGTCTACATGATTGATTGGTGCTTTAAAATACCCCTGGTCAGCCTCAATGTTTTCGACTATGCCATCTGGTCTCCAGATGGTGATACGTTGATGCATCGAAGATGGCACTGCACCAATTCCATGTATCCACTCTCGTCCTAGAAGCAGATTGTAGTTGGCTTTTGTTTCTACTACCATGAAGACAATTGGCCTAGTGATTGTTACCACTGTTAAGTCGACTTGTATCACCCCTAGAGTAGAGACAACTTTTCCTTCGTAATTCGAAAGAACCATGTTATGTGGCTTAGTGTCAGTATCGTACTTGCCAATCTTGCTCAGTAAGAAGTGTGGCATCAAGTTCACTGTTGCACCACAATCAACTAATATTTTATTTATTGGCACATTCTCCACCTTGCCAGTGATGTAGAGGGGCTTTAGGTGACTCCTCATCTCCTCTGTGGGTCGCTCGAAAAAAGTGTTCTGCTCTTCGACACACCCGTTGTTCATAATATAGTAGCATACCGGCTTGTGTGCTGCCATCTCTGCCTCAGTGCAGGCATCTAAATCTTTGACTTCTGTGAGCTGGTCGAACTCTCTGGGCATCACAGATATCATATTGACTATGATGTCAAGAGAAGCATCCGATTCGAAGTTGAAGTTTTCTGTCATCTCGTCATCCTCTTCGACAGTCTTCACAGGTCTATCCTCTTGAGGGGCGAATAGCTTTCGTCCTATAGGCATCTTTTCCGCAACCCTCATTGGATTCCTTCCATTATTGTCATTAGGGATATTAGTACTGGAATATCCTTGATCCTTCGACTGGGCCTCCCTGAGAGCCTTCCCTCGACATTGCTCTCTCCTCCATTGAAAGCGCGACATCGGGTTCTTCCCCTTATAGTTTTCAGAAACATACGCCGATTTATTAGAAGTTTGGAACTCCTTTCGATATTCTACTGAAGAGCCTCTGCCCACATCAAACTTCTGCCACTTTCTCTGACCCTTTTCCTTGTCTTCGACCGGTTTCATCCAGCTCTCTATTGGTGCATTGCTTGTTGGTTTGAAGGTATTGGGTCTGGCCCCTGGGAACTGTGTTTTTTCTCCCAATTGTTTCGAAGAGGACCTTCTACGGTCGAAACCCCTTTGACCATGGGACATTCCATGCTCCCTTCTTTCTTTCGCCTTCCTAACCCCCTCAAGATTATGGGCAGCTTTCTGATCGAAGATTGCACTGCATCTGGGGCATAACATGCCGCCTGATCCCTTCTTTTGGCAGTGGTGAAGGAATTCGATGATAGTTTCATCCTGTTTTCGATACGCCACTTTGTTACGCTCCTCTTGGCAGCTTGCTTCGTCCACCTCCACGGTCTGATGTTGCGTAATTTCAACCATATTGATGTCCATGTCGACATCAGCACTAAGGTCCAGATTACAGAAGTCCACATCAAGGCCCTCAGCAGCCTTGTCCATCTTAACGAAACTTTCAGCAGTTTCTTTAGTAACCAGCATCAGGTTGGAACCCTCAGTAGTCCCATCATTTAAGTCCTCAGTGGTTTTGTCGAAACCCTCCACGGCCTTGCTCATGAGTTTCTCTACAGCATAAAGGTCAAGGTCTTCAGTAACCTTGGCTATCACAGCGTTGTTGGCAAAATCTTCGGTTATTTCCACCATATGTATCTTTGGCTCAGCATAATGGGCCTTTGTTGTTGGCAATGGGTCGGAGTCAATTTTCATATGACCTTTGCTCTTCTCTCCGAATTTCAGCCTACCCTCCTGAATAGCGTTCTGCACCAGATCCCTGAAAAGAAAACATTGAGAAGTTTTATGACCCAAAAAATTATGGTACTTACAAAATCCTCTCTTTTTTCTTTGTTCTAAAGGTGGCATTTTAGCACTAGGAGGCACTATCATCTGCCCATCTTTTACCAACAAATCAAAAATTTCGTCACATTTTGTGATATCGAAAGTGTATGTTTTCTTGGGAAACTTATCATTCTTTTCGAATTCGCCCGAATTTTTCCTAGTCGAAGGGGCTAACATTTTACAAGCATACGGAGGACCTTGCTTTAACTCAGCAACGTCTACTTCACTCTCGTCGAAGTATAATGGTTCGCCGTATAAACCTTTGACGTCCTCGTTATATTCAACATAAGCTACTTTTTTACCCTTATTGAACTTAGCCTTTTCGTCTTTCAGACGTTTTAACTGTCGAACCCTATCAGCCAGTTGGGCCATGTCTCTTAGATACTGGGTATCCAATTTCTTTCTAATAGAGTAATCAAGGCCACCAGTGGCCATTTCGACCAGTTCATGCTCTGGCACTTGAGTAAAACACCTAGCCTTAAGTAATCGAAACCTGTTTAGGTAATCTTCTATTGGTTCAGTAAACTTTCGCTTTATGCTGGCCAACTCCTTCAAACTAATCTTAGTTTGCCCCATATAGAATTGTTCATGGAACAAGCGCTCTAACTGGGTCCAATTACAGATTGAGTTAGGAGGTAGGGTTATAAACCAAGTAAAAGCATTCTTGGTGAGAGAACTTGGGAAATATTTCACCCTAAGACTTTCGTCATTTGCGATCTCTCCAGCCTCAATCATATACCGGGCTACGTGTTCGACAGTAGATTCAGTTGTATTTCCTGAGAACTTAGTAAACTTTGGGACCTTCGTCCTAGGGGGTAATTCTGATTACAGGATATAATCCACTATGGGTGAGGTATAGTTTGGCCTAGTAAAGCCAAAATTCACCCCATTTCGAGCCATTATTCTTCCGACCATGGCTGCTAGGTTGTTATCCGCTGCTATGTTGTTACGTCGAACCTGTTGTACAACCTGATCAGCATCTTGGTTTCTATTCACTATCACTACCCCTTGTTCCCCTTCCTTTGGAATTGGCCTTTGGTTCCTAGGTGGTTCGACTCTGGGGAGTTCGACTCTAGGGGGTTCTAGGTTGGCCTCAGGCATAGTCTCTAGGTTCCGCCGTGGGATATTCTCCACCACAGTCGCACCTCGTACAGGGGCCGGGACCCCCATAAATTCTGTCATGCGTGCTAATTGCGCCGTTAGTTGTTGATTGGTTTGGGTAGTGTTCCGAATCAACGGCTGGAAATTTTCCCCCATAGTTTGAGACAAATTTTACACCATTTGTAGATTACTCTCATCCATTTATTGTCTTAAACAATGTATAGACGTGTTTGTTAGGCTATGACCTTGAGTAGAATATCCTATACCTATGCTTTGGCTGTTTCGACCTACATTTATCCCAGATCCCGACCCCTGTAATGGCAAAGACATTACATTGTCTGAGAAGACTGGGGGGCATTTTGGAGGCTTTGCATTACCGACGTTGGCATTCCATAAGGTGGATTCCTTGGTAAGGGTTGTGAAAATCCTGGAGGGGGAAGATGCCTAAATGTCGAAGTTCCTCCTAGTGGAGTTTGGGGATTAGATGCTTGTGGGTCTATGTACTCCAAAACCGGTTGAGTGTAAGCCCTTATATATGTCGACCTTGGTCCTATCATTGATGGGTCGGGCATAACAGGAGATGGGATTGGCTCTCCTGTCGAAGGAACTGGGGGTGGTACCACGTCATTCCTAGACACATTTTGAGGGTTTGTGTTACTAGGCTGGGCGTTCGAATTACTTGGTTGTGGGTTAGAACCACTCCCTTGAGGATTTGGGTTGTTTGGCTGACTAGTGTTCATCGCCATTTTTCTAGTATATCTTCTCCTTGTTCTTTCTTCGTTTGTAGTGGCTACCTTACCACTTTTAAATAACATGCAACGAAGCTTTTATGGAGGCAGAGACTGATAAATGATGATTTTCAAAATCTAGAAAAATCTTTATACAGTTGGCACTGTCCCACTGGGCGTGCCAATTTGTTTACCGTGAAAATTGGTAAACAACCGCTGATCTTCCAAATCTAACTTTGGTGACTCACAGGATTGATCAGATTGATCCTAGGACATGTGCTAACCATTGATCTAAGTTAAATTCTAAAGCAATGAATACTTCGACAATACTCAAAAGGAAAGTTTGTTGAAAATATAGTACAAGACAACGTGTCCAAATGTAAAGTTTAAAAGGTTGAAAAAGGTAAAAGGAAAGGTCGAACGTGCGTAATGAAGATTAAAGGTAAAAAACGAAAGTAAGTGCAGGAACGTAACTGGCTTTAAATGAAAGATAAAATTTTAAGTAAGGATCAAAGTAAATTGCATTGAAGAATAAATGGTGTTTTACATCACGTACATTCTCACAATACTTTTTTCTCAACACGCGGATACTTTGAATAAATTTTGAGTTACTTGTACAAAGTGAACACAACACCCTTAATCCTATTTCTAGGACCCTTATTTATAATACTAACACTAACTGCTAAAAACTGCCTGAAATAGTCAACAAATGACAAGTGTCATATGGCATGCTTCCATTGCTTGGATACACGCCACCTGTCTTTCTTCAAGAGCGAACCAAATTAACTACTCCCTCCTTTATTTGAATTTGAATTTTCAGCGTCAGGCATCATCAATGTTCTCGGTCGAAGTTTCCCCCTTCAACTCTTAGAAATATTTTCTAAGTCCCACAAGGTCTCCTTTCCTCTTATGAGTACCTTCGCCTCGAACCTATCACATAAATCCTGTCGAAAACTCTTCTAACCCTCTTCAAGAGCTCAACATTCTCCTCAATACTTCCAACTTCATGTGGGCGTCGAATTCATGAGCTAACACCTTCCTGACTCCTAGGGTTTTAACCCTCAGATTTAACCTCTCGAAGAGCCAAGTTACTTTAATTACTTATCAACCAAATCTGCTCACCTGACAACTTAGACTGGTTCAGGTTTTACCCAAACCTCTGTATGAGAAGAAACACCTCCTCCTCCTTTACAACGCAGTTCATTCTAAAGCCGTAGCTACTGAACAAATTTCGTGGTATGCTGGTCGAACACAACTTCTTCCAGTAGCTTTCAAACCGAGCTTTCTCTGCGCCCAACAATTTAATGACTGGTGGAAAGCTTACTATGCAGAGGAATTTTTCGACGTGGCTGCTTTTACACACCACATTAACAAGGTTTTCCTCTCCGTGCAGGAAAGAGTGAAGAAAGGTACTTCGACGCACAATAAAGAAATCCAAGGCTTCCATAAATACTTTGAAACTGTTTATCGAACAGATGATCTTGGTCGAACCGTCCGCGACGCAGCTGTTACTTTGAAGGAAATTTTTTTAAAGAAAATGGAGAACTTAAAGATCCCTTTGTACGTTCCTCTTGAGAAACGGTACGAAACGGCTTTTAATATGTTTCCTCCCAAATTCCCTCGACTGCCAAACACTGATTTTAGAGTGGCCCTTGCCCCTCCATTCCCATACTGGTTCATCTATAGGGATTCTATCAAAATCCTTCACCAACAATCAAAACCAAAAGCGCAGCGGGTGGTTTCGACCAAACATACACTAAACAGTTTCAAAGGGCATCTTCATATTGGGATCGAAGATGTTCGCATCGAATCTGAAATATATGATGGTGTGGAATAGGAGGATTTCGACCCAACATTTTTTCTTATTTATTTTCTTTCACATATAATAACTGCTTTCTATTTTACTTTAGCCGTTAAAATCCCTCCAAAGAAACCAACAGTTAGGAAACCCGCCGAAGTTAAAGAAGAAGGAGGAAGTAAAGCATCAACAACAACAACAAAGGTATTTCGCACCCCTTATTAATTTTGTCGCTTTTCATATATTCCATTATTTTCTAACATTTTCCCTTTCAGGGTGCTCGTAAGCTACCCCCGACTCCCCAAAAAAGGAAGGCAAAGGAGGATGTGGTCGTGGTGGTCGAATCAGATGATGAAGATCTATCTCCGACTGCCGAGCATCCACTTAAGAAAAAGAAAAGGCAACTCAAGATGAGCGAAGCCTTGGCTCAATCTCAAACAAAAGGTGTAAAGGCCCCGACAAAGAAAACCACTAACTTAACAATTTTGGAACCAACTCCTGCAGAGATGTCGAAGAAGGCTGCGGACCAGCCTGAAAGTGACAATTCAAGCCCCGGGGCTGAAGCTCCCAAGGTACCACATTTTATACCTTATTATATTCTTAATAATCTTGTTCGACTACTGACTTCGATTATATTTTTCAGGACGATGCGGGAGTTTCTACTCAGCCAGCTGCCAAATCAACCAACACTACACTCCTCAATAATGAAGGTGAACTGACGTATCATCCCACTTAGGCAAAAGATTCTGAGAAGAGCTCGATGAGCGAAATAAATCAAAAAGTTGGGGAATAGCGCGAAACTTCGCCACCCAATACTACTACCCAGAATTCTCACACCAGTGGATCTGAACACGAAGGTGATCAGAAACAGGACATGGAAGCAGAAGCAGTTATGGAAGTGGATTAATCAGTCACCATTTGTGCTATGTATTTCATCATTTAATCGTAAATAAATCAGGTAAACTATGTGAATTTGATTGTGTTTTAGTAGTAATTAGGTTTGTATCGATTATATTAAGTGTGTCATTAATTATGAGTTTCTCGAGGATATTTTACGCCTTTGGTATGTCAGCAGGTCAAAGACAGGTTTGGAAGCTCAGAGGATCAAGCATTGGATGCACAACTAAGATGGAGCGAGAAAGCAGAAGAGAAACGTAAAAACTTGAAGTGCATGCTGCCCATATGCGCAACACCATAGCTGTTACGCGTATGGCCTCCCACTGTACGCGTATAATACATAATCCAGCAGAGGGACGAGAATTTGGGAAAAAAACAAAGCCTCTGCTCATACGCATAATGGGTTGGTCATTACACGTAAGAGCTTGCGTGGTGGCTGGCCCAGGGTACTTTACGTGTAGAGAGTTGGCACGAGAACAGTTCATTACGCGTAACAGGTACTGCATTACGCGTAATGAGGCCCAAAATTGCTGAAAGCCCAGAATTTAACTATTTAGTCCCAGAACACGATTTTTCAAGGGTTGGATGATTTTGAGAGAAAATACACGTTTTGAAGGCTGGAGATTCAGATTTTCACAAGGGTTTCGTATGTTCAAGAGTTTTTAATGATTGAAGATTGTTTCCTTGAGATATTCTGTAATGACAATACTTTCATCTGTGATTTTAATTTCTGTTATGAGTAGCTAAACCCCCCATTGCTAGGGGGTGACCCTGATTCTGACTGTAATGATTTCAGATTTATTGATGCAATGACAATTTTAATTCATTAATCGTTAATTTGTTCTTATCTATGTGCTTAATGCTTTAACCGTCGAAAAAATGGATTTTGAACCTTTACATATAATTTGAGCTGGACAGCTATTGTATGTTGATCTGAATAAGAACATTTGATAATAAATATCACCTAGGACTAGGGATACTTTATCTTAACCTGAAATTCTCGATATTTGCATGCTTGATCATGAACATAATTACCTGTGGACATAGTAATTAGGTTATGTGACCAAAGATCTTTTCACTAAGGACTTAGGATTAGATGCCCTAGAGAACCGGTAATCAACTGTTGGGAATTCTGTTATTGCATTGATAAGTCATAATTGTTACAGGAAGATTCATTCACCGAACCCTAGCAATCTACTCCTCTCTGTTAATCGTTTAACTGTTTTACTCACTTTATTTAATTTCAATTCTAGACATAATAATATCAAACCCAAAAACCCTCAAGGCTTTTAGTTTAATTGAAATTGTCTCTGAACTATGTATCGTCAAGCAGTCCTTGAGACTCGATACTTGGGATTTTCCCTTTATTACTACAATAGGCAAAATAGTACACTTGCTATTTTTCCTATCAAGTTTTTGGCGCCGTTGCCAGGGACTGCCAAAGATAATAGAGTTGACAGATTTATTTCAATTAGAATTTTGTTGCTCTGCAACTAAAATTTTATTTTCTGTTTATTTCATTTTTATTTTATTCTTATTCTTACTAATAATTGTCTAATTTGGGTATGCGAGGGAAGCCCTCGGCTAAATTTCTTTTTGACGCAGAACCAGAAAGATCGTTGCATGCTAGACTTCGAAAAGCTAAACGAGAGAGACTGGCAGCGTCAGGTTCAGAATCGGTAATTTCAGAACCGGAAAAAGAGGAAGAAGTTTCTGTCCATTCTGAGAATACTGACTCAGAAGCCGATACAGACACAGAGACATAACCGGAGACTGTGATCATGGCTAGAAATCAACCAGCTAAGAGACTTCTTGGAGACTATGGTGGAGCGAATGCTCTAACTGGGCGGTTGACCATAGTGAATCAACCGGTCAATATAGAACACTTTCAGTTGCACCCAACTACGATCAGGCAGCTTGAAAAGAGACCGTTCACCGGAAAAATAAATGAAGACGCAAACAAACATTTGCAATGGTTTCTTACAATGAGCACAACCTTGAAGATTGAGGGGCACTCAGAAGAGGTGAAGAAGCTAAGAATGTTTTCCTTTACTCTTGCTGAAGATGCTGAAGAGTGGTTTTACTCATTACCTGCTGGGAGTATCACTACTTGGGAAGAGATGGAAAAGACGTTTCTGAATGAATATTTTCCTGCTTCTGTTTATATTCGTAAAAGGTATGATATTGTGAATTTCAAGCAGAAGGAAGGAGAATCACTTGGGGATGCTTACAAGAGGTTCAAGAGGTTACTGGTAGCATGCCCCACTCATAATATGGATCAGACTGAACATATGCAAATGTTTATGAATGGCCTCAGAATGAAGACAAAGCAACTCATTGATACAGCTGTAGGTGGATCGTCCAACTTTACAACAGCCACTGGTATTAAGAAGATCATTGGAGCCATTGTTGCAAATGAACATCTGGAACTATATGACAGAAGTGTGGGTAAACCTGAGGGAGTAATTGATTTGAAACTTACAAATCAGGTTGTGAAGATAGAAGACCAAGTGGCTGCTAAAGTAGAGAAAAGACTCAAGGCCATGAATTTGGGTACTCAACAAGTAGCCCAAGTTCAACCAGTGCAAGTTGTTACTTGTGAAATTTGTAGTGGACCACACTTTACTGCACATTACGTTGTAACTGCACAACAAATTAAAGAGATTAAGTTTCTGAAGCAAAATAATCCCTATTCTCAGACTTATAATCCAGGGTGGAAAAATCATCCTCAATACCAACAACAGGCTCCTCAGAAGCAGGGTGGGAAATAGCCATTGAAAAGATGGCAGCTCATAATATTCAATTCCAGGAAGAGACCCGAAATAATCAAAGGAACACCGCAGCTTCTATAAAAAATCTTGAGGTTCAGATGAGTCAGATAGCACAGCAACTTGCCAATGCTCAAGCACCAGGTGCCCTCCCGAGCGCAACAATAGCAAATCCAAAAAAATCATGAGTATGTTAATGTTGTCACAACAAGAAGTCAGAAAGTTGTGGAAGAAGAGGAAGAAAGGGCAACAAATGATTATCACTGTATAGAGGTGGATCTGGAAGTGAGAGAAAACAAGAAAGAACCAGAAAGAGCTATACCACCCGTAAAGAAAACTGAAGAGAAAAAGAAATAGGAAGCTAAACCAAAGATTAAGTTACCATATCCTCCGAGAGTGACAAATAAGGATCCAAAGATAAGGACTTTGAGAAATTCAACACAATACTCAAAAGGTTAGAGATTAATATCGAGCAAATGCCTTTTGAGTATAATGACACAACACAAGCACTTAAGCAAATGCCTTTGTACAAGAAATTCATGAAGGTGGTAATCGGTAAAAAGAGACCTAGTGGAGGAGAGATGAAAAGTGTGATTGAGCAAGGCGGTGAAGCATCACAAGGTAGCAGAATCCCCATCAAGCGGAAAGATCCTGGATCTGTAGCAATTCCATGCACTATAAAAGGCAGAACTTTCAAGAAGGTCCTTGTTGATTCGGGTGCTAGTGTAAGTCTCATGCCTTTATCTATTTTTAAAAAGCTGGATATTGGAAAAGTGAGCTATACTGGAACAAATTTGAATTTTTTCGACCACACGACTAAGCAATCATATGGGCTAGCAGAAGATGTACGGGTGACGATTGATAATTTACCTTTCCAGTTGACTTTGAGATCATGGACATTTTGGAAGATGAAGAGACTCCTATCATACTTGGTCGACCATTCTTGCTTACTAGTCGGTGCAAGGTTGATATTGAAACAAGTACCTTAACCTTGAAATATTTTGATGAGTAAATCACTTTAAGGTTGACCATTCTCTCTTTCTATTTCTATTATATGAAAAATATAATATCTACCCAAACAAAAGACCAAAATACCCCTACACTCAAATATCTCGCAACGTTCCCAAAACGCGATAAAACATATTCACGGCGAAAAATAATATATTTTCACATAAAAGTCAAAAATAAAATAATATAATAATAAAATAATCAAAACGACTCGATTAAATAAAACTAACCAAAACTGGGGCGTTACAACTCTCCCCCGCTTAGAAATTTTCGTCCTTGAAAATATTACCTGAGACGAACAACTCCGGATACGACTCCCGCATCCGACTCTCCAACTCCCAAGTCAAATTTCCCTCAGCAGTGCCTCCCCACGCTACTTTCACAAGCGCAATATCCTTGCCTCTTAACCACTTCAACTCGCGATCCAAAATCCTCACTGGTAATGCCTCCACCGTAAGGTTCTCCCTTAACTCAACCTCATCCATCGGAATCACATGCGACGGATCCGGAACATACTTCCAAAGCTGTGAAACATGGAACACATCGTGCAAATTCGACAGATTCGGCGGCAACGCCACCCGATAAGCCACAGCACCCACTCTCGCGGATATCTAGTAAGGACCAATAAACCGAGAAGTAAGCCTCTTCGACTTTAATGCACGACCAACATCCGTCACCGGCGTAACTCTCAAAAATACATGATCGCCCTCTTGAAACTCAAGATCTTTCCTCCTTCGATCATGATAACTCTTTTTCCTACTCTGAGAAACCTTCATTTTCTCACGAATAAGTTTCACCTTGTCCGTGGTATGTTGAATCAATTCCGGTCCAACCACCGAACTCTCACCAGATTCGTGCCAACACAACGGTGTTCGACATCTTCGTCCATACAACGCTTTAAACGGTGCCATTCCAATACTCGAATGGAAACTATTGTTATATGTGAATTCAATCAACGCAAGATAACTATCCCACGCACCACCTTGTTCAAGAACACAAGCTCGTAATAAATCTTCCAACGACTGAATCGTTCTCTCCGTCTGTTCATCCGTCTGTCCATCCGTCTACGGATGATAAGCTGAACTCAATCTCAATTTAGAACCCAACGCCTTTTGTAAACTTTCCCAAAATCTCGAGGTAAACCTCGGATCTCGATCCGAAACAATGCTCAACAGAACCCCATGTAATTTCACAATCACACTGATATAAATCTCGGTCAACCTCTCCAAAGAAAAACTGATGTCAATCGGAATGAAATGCGCCGATTTAGTCAGCCTATCCACAACCACCCAAATAGCATTATGTCCCCGCTGAGTGTTCGGCAACCCTATCACAAAGGCCATAGAAATGCTATCCCATTTCCACTCAGGAATATCCAACGGTTGCAACAGACCACTAGGTTTCAGATGTTCTACCTTCGACTTCTGACATGTCAAACACGCATATACAAACTGAGCCACATCTCGCTTCAATCCCGACCACCAAAAAATCTACTTCAAATCTTGGTACATCTTATTAGCTCCCAGATGTATACTCAAATTACTCCGGTGTCCTTCCTCCAAAATCATCTTTTTCAACTCCGAATCATCAGGAATACAAATTCTACCTCGGAACCTCAAAACACCTTTATCATCCACTTTAAAGTCCTCATTTTCACTTTGATCCCCCACCGTCATCAAATCCATAAATTTCACATCCAATTTATGTTTCTCACTAACGGTCAACAGGAAATCATTAGTAACCTTCAACATACCAAGCCTCACACTGTCCGACGTCAATTCACACACCAAACTCAAATCTCTAAACGATTCCAAAAGTTCCCACTCCTTAACCATCAAAGCGGACATATGCAACGATTTCTGACTCAACGCATCGGCTACCACATTAGCTTTACCAGGATGGTAATTCAAGTTAAAATCGTAGTCCTTCAAAAATTCCAACCATCTACGTTGCCTCATATTCAACTCTTTCTGATCAAACAAATATTTCAAACTCTTAAGATCACTAAAGACTTCGAATCTTGCACCGTAGAGATAATGCCTCTAAATCTTCAACACAAAAACCACAGCCGCTAACTCAAGATCATGAGTAGGATAATTTTTCTCATGAATCCTCAATTGCCTCGAAGCGTAAGCCACCACCTTACCTTCCTGCATCAACACACCACCTAGACCAATCAAAGACGCATCACAAAACACCACAAATGGTTCAGTAGGATTCGGCAAAATCAAAATCAGAGCTGTCGTCAATCTTCTCTTCAGCTCACTAAAACTTTCCTCACACCGAATATCCCAAATGAACGCTTGACCTTTACAAGTCAACTGGGTCAATGGAAGTGCTAGCTTAGAAAAACCTTCAATAAACCTTGTCATACCCCAATTTTTGACCATAAGATTTCATCTCTTTTGTGCGTCATCTCGCATATCTGCATGCTTTACTCCTAACAAGTTTGTGCAGGAATTTTTTTTTCTCTCACAGTTCAGTGTTTCAAGACGTGACTAATGGATTTCGATTCAAGGATCTTAGGGTTTTCTACTGGTTTGAATCTTCTAAGATTGACTCAACTGGTTCTTTCGTGGAATTAAACATCCTCATTATCAAGTATCAAGGTTGTTTTCTTCTTCAATATTTCTCGGAGGCCTCAAGTTATATTTCATGAAGAATGAGGGTCGCCCTTTTATTGATTTTTGAACATGTTCACTAATTAAGGTTTGGGTAAGCTTTCATGACAAGTACCCGTCAAATTGTGCTTTCATTTTCAAGTATTCCTCGAGATACGGTTCTTGTGCTAAGATAATCATCATCAAAAGGATTGTTCAAATTCCCATTAAAGCCATGTGTTTCATGAAAGAATGTGATGGATTTAAATTGAATTAAGGCTAACAATTGTCACCCAAGTTAAAATCCATGTTAATTAAGTCTCATTTATCAAAAGAAATGCAAAGCTTGAGGTGATTTATTATTTAGGTGATGTTATTATTTCGTTTGATTTAATGAAAGTGAAAGTTTCATATATACGTGGCATACAAAGTCCATCATCAAAACTCACATATCATGGATATTTCTATCAATTTGGCTAGACCACTTTCCAAAGCAGAGAATCTCTATGTTACTGATGTCTTGCAGGAAAGTGAAAAATTGAGAAAAGAAAAAGAAAGGCCTCTACAGTTGGAAAATAAGGACGAGTCATCCTATATGTGGCCATGATAATAATCAAAGAGAAAGAAAAGTCATCCAAAGTTATGTTCAGTTCAAGATTCTAAAATGTACAAAAGGTGATTCAAAATGCCATGTTTATTGCGAGTTCACTATGAAGCAATTTACACAATACAATAATAAACAAAAAAAACTCCTGCCAAGCTTCTTCAAAGGCTCCTGCGACAAGTGAGGAGCAGGTTTCAAAACAAATTCAGCAGCCCCTGCAAGACGAAATCAAACATCATCAAAATTCAAATCTCAAACATTTCCAAATACAATTAGACAGGTCTCATAACTGCAATCAATGTTCTTTCAACAAGGAAATGAATACCATATGGAAGCTTCAAGGTTAGAAAATCAGGTTCCAATAAATGTTCTCAAACATAATCGCACATTTGCGGTAAGTTTCGACACAACCATACATGATCAGATGAGAATGGAAACATATTCAGGGCAAAAGATCACGACTTATAATAGCTTGTTCCTTTCCAAAACACTCCGCCAACATGATCAGACGAAATGGAAATTGGAGTTATCAACAGCATTTAATTGGGGTTTTAACTCTCAAAGTCTATAAATTGAGGCGATAGCAGTGCAAAAAAGGGGGGAGAAAAAAAACAAGAAGCATATCAGAAAAAACTCACACACACCCATATTCACATCAGTAAAAAACCAGAAGAACACAGTGAGAAAATAATCACAAAAGTAACAGCAACAAGTTCACCTTCTCACAATCCGGCTCCTATTTCCGACCAATTTTCACCGTCGAGCAAACTTTCGACCTTGAATCAACCATATAAACCTGCATACCACGAACACAATTTGATAGCCTGGTGTGATGCTCTCTTGCCCCGATGAACCGCTCTCACAATCCAACATATTCCCTCAAATGAGTTCATAAACAAACCGCACGCGAGGAAGATTAGTATTCATCCCTTAGTTCGCGACACCGAGAATTCAGGAGGAAAACATTCACAAAAGGCATCGTCGCGCCAATAAAAGCACCAATGAACATACAAAGAAGATGACGAAGATCTGAGGAAACGATTACCTGTGCATCGGAGTCAAGAAAGTGAGTAGGAGTTGCGTGATACCGTTACAATCTCTGAATCGCTAATTACACCAACGCATCCACACATCACTAATACAAATTCCGAAGCAAGTCAAATTCGGAGTAGAAGAAGAAGAGAGGAGGCATACCGTCGGAACCGTTGTCGTTGTCGCCGCGCCGACGTTCTTCGAAGGTACGTAATTGTTACAATCCTCACGAAACTCCATTTGTTGTCTTTGATTTAGTTCTCTGAATATGCGATTGCGTAGCTAGTGTTTGGTTTCATTTTCTTTCCGTACGTGTTGTGAGATTGAGAGGGAAGGGTTTGGGATTGAGAGAGTAAGGTCATTGATGTTGTCTGCGTACAAATCGAGAAAAAATGGAGGTGGGACGGCGAAATCCGACATGCTGCCGGCGACGCGTGATGTTTTGCGAGAGAGAGAAGACTGAGAAACAAGATTGAGGTGTTTGAATTAGGGTTCATGCTACCCTTTTTTCATTTTAAAACCGAACCGGGTCAGAGTACCCAATCCGACCCGTCCTCTCCTGATCCGTGCCCATTCTGTTTTGGGCTGAAGCTTTCTGGGCCTTTGCTTCTATACACCCATCTTAGCATTTCATAACCCCTTTTTTTGTTGTTTTATTTTTTTAATTTAATTATTTCAATTAGGATTTAGTCTAATAGATTTTCATTAGAATTTAGTTTTTTTGCTTAATTTAATTATAATTTAATTAAAGTTTATATTTAACTTTTAATAAATTTTTAATTTATTTAGCTTTAGATAGATTTTAATTTATTTAGCCTTTAATTATATTTTAATTAATTAATTAGTTTTTCTAGTTAATTTAATTTAAGGTTATTGATTTTGATGTTAACGGTAATTGTTCATCCTTTTTCTTGCAGAGATTTTGATACACTTGTATTGGTCTTCGATCAATTTGAATTAAGTTTAGACATTAGGACTAACTCCTTTTTGCATGACAACGTTAGGACAGAATTTCGTCCCTTGCTCATTGTTGTTGCTAAATTCCCTTTACTCAATTCCAAAGGAAAAGATCCCTCTGTTGACTACCATGTCACAGCTTAGCCTAAATTTTATGTCCTTCCCATTTATCCTAACCTTAGGATCGGAGTCACCGCACCCCATACATGTGTTCTACCATGGACACTTTCTACCCTTTTCAATTTAACTTTAACTTTAGAGTCACCGCACTCTATGTAGCGTCTTGCCATAGACGCTACCTCCCCCTGGAACCTTGACCACAGTCAAGAGTTCCTCGCCCTCATTGAGGGGAACTACGAATACTCTGATTCCACTCCCGTCAGGATACGTAGGCACAAGATGCGATGTCTTGGTGAGTATACTTAGATACTAACCCCTAGGTATTTACCTTAGCAGATACCTTTAGCAAGCAAGCAATAGATAACATAAATACTAACAAGAGGTTCCTGTAGAGTACTACGAACGTTTAGGATGCTAATACCTTCCCTAGGCGTAACCAACCCCCGAACCTTAGATCTCTTAGGTTTTTCGATCTTTAAACCTTTCCTTTGGATAAAATAAAGACCGGTGGTGAATTTCAAAAATTGTGATTCAAGTTAATCCAATAACTTGACATCCGATTCTCACCGCGACAGAAATGGCGACTTCACTAGGGATGTTTGAGGGTTTCCCCTAACTTGTTTATATCTATGTTATTTATTTGCTTGTTTGCCTATATATCTCTATATCTGTTGTGTCTGGTTTTGCTGTGTGCAGGGGTTCTTGAGTGGTGAGGAGTCCTACACCCAGACTTGAGTGCAATTATGATAGGAGATAATATGGTCAAGGATACTTTAACGGAGTCGATTCCTGAAAAGTTGAATTGAGAAAATCATCGCTCAGTTTAGGTTCTTTTGAAATTAATGTTGTTTGAACGAGTCCATTTGTGAAAACAATATTAATTTTGACCAAGAACCAGTGAGACTGAGGACCGTAGTACCTTTAACCCCACTTGGCCTTTTAGAATGTAGTGCGGTGACTATACGGGAGTCTATTTCCAAATAGTTGTCACGCGATACTACACTCGGACGAGATTCTCTTGAGAATATTATTGACTAACCGAGTAATTTGGGAAGTCGATAATATCCGAAAGATGGATTGTAGACTCCGGGAACTTTGTAGAACCCATTCGACAGGTACATTTGAAACAATAGTACACACCTTGGGAAGGGTAGACCATGGCTCCATGCTCGTGATCTCCAAACCTAAGCCTTGGCTTGTTTACCTGTATATATGTATATGTGTATACCTGTGTTTATGTATCCATTCATGCATTCATGAATAACCATTCGATTTCAAGAAACTCAATTGTTCTTTCCCTTGCAAAATCAATAAAAAGTCCGGGATTATAAAATGAAACTTTTTCAGTCTTTCCGAAATGTTTGCAACCTACTATTGAGTTCCTTGAAACCATTGCATCGCATGGCATATCATTTGCATCTTTGCATGCGTCCGTTTGTCCAGCAATTCATCTCCAGCTATCTCTATCTTCCTGTGTTACCTGTGAGTTGTCAAGCTGATTCCTCCACACAGATACCAGACTAGAGCTAACTACAGACGCATAATGGCAGAGCAAGAAGCATACAATGCTGAGATGCGAATGGAGATCGACGACCTTAAGTCAAGCATGGCAAAGCTCACTGAAATGCTCCAAGTTTTGATTGCTAGAGGAGAACCACCCCAAAGGACTGTCATTCAGGAAGTTTCAAATGCTGATCCTCAGCCTGTTCAGGTGCCACCTTTAACTTGGCCAGAGTTTGGTTTACCTCCCGACTATTCTCCACATCTTACATCTACTGCTATGATTAGTCAGACTTCCAGACCAGTGTTTCAAGCTCCAGTTTTCTCCGAGCCTAGACCTGTGGTTCATGTTGTTGCCCAGACTACTCGACCTCCTTTTGAAAACCCCCTCTATGAGTACAATGCTGCCAGTGTTCAGGGTGAAGACCATGAAGATTTTGTCGAACCTAAAGTTGTCCGTGAACATTTTCAGACCATAGACAAGAGACTCAAAGCCGTAGAGGGTACTGATTTCTTCAACATTGATGCAGAAAACATGTGCTTGGTTTCTGACCTTGTTATGCCTGCTAAGTTCAAGGCTATCGATTTTGTGAATTACAAAGGTGATTCTTGTCCAAGAGCTCATTTGGTCATGTATACCCGAAAGATGGCTGCTCATGCCAAGAATCAGAAGTTGCTTATCCATTGTTTTCAAGACAGTCTGAGTGGAGCTTCTCTCAAATGGTATATGAATCTAGAACAGAACAGCATTCACTGTTTCCAGGATCTTATTAATGCCTTCATGAAGCAATACAAGTACAACCTCGACATGGCTCCTGACCGCCGTCAGCTGCAAAACATGTCTCAGAAGGATAAAGAGTCTTTCAAGGAATATGCTCAGCGCTGGAGAGAGTTGGCTTCTCAAGTTGAACCTCCTTTGGCAGAGAAAGAATTAACTGGACTGTTTATGGACACCTTGTCTCCATTCTACTGGGAGAAGATGATTGGTAGTGTTTCATCCAGCTTCACTGATTTGGTTACTATTGGTCAGAGACTCAAGGAAGGACTTAAGAATGGTAAAGTATCCAAGGCTGCTGAATCTTCTAATGGTGCTAAGAAATTCTATGGAAATTTCCAGAAGAAGAGAGAAGATCAGACCAATGCTGTTATGTTTGAAACCAGGAGGCCTCGTTCTCGACCACAATATGCTGACCACCCTGATATTGCTGTTGTTACTCCTATGGTTACTGCTCCACGACCAGCTCAAGCTCCTCAACATCCAGCTGTTGGACAGAATCAGTACCGTAATAGGAATAATTTTGATCCTATTCCAATGACATACACTGAATTTTATCCTGGGCTGGTTCATAAAGGTTTGATTACTATAAGGCCTTTGCCTCCTCCTCCAGATCCACTTCCACGTGGATTCAGATCTGATCTCCATTGTGAATACCATCAAGGTGGTGCAGGTCACGACTTGGAACATTACTTTGCATTGAAGGCTAGAGTACAAGAGCTGATCAGAATTGGTATTCTCTCCTTTCGTGACACTAATCCGAATGTCCAGAACAATCCTTTGCCAGAGCACGCTAAGTGAGGCTTCAGCTGACTTCAGCAGACTTCAGTGTTTCAGACAGGACAGCTCACTCTTGTTTCTGATTAGTCACTAGACTTTTGTTTCTTATTGTTTGCATTTTTCTTATTTGTATTAGCTGTTCGCTTTCGATTTATGTATGTACTTTCCTAATTAATAAAATGAGCATTGCAACTTTTGGATTCAATTCATTTGTGTTTGCTATTTACATCTTTATGCTTTTCTTTTCAATAAAAAAAACAAAAACAAAAAAAAAAACAAAAAAAAAACAAAAAATTATCTCTTTTCCACTTTCCTTCTGATTATGCTAAGATTGGAGGGAGGATGATGAAAACATTATACTCATAATTGCTATCGGTATGCTTTCAAATCAAAACTTTGCTGAGGATGTAAGGCATTGTTTCAATTCCCAAACACTGGAGAAATAAGGAAGATAACCCCTCATCAACCCCTTTGAGCCTTGAAGTAGGAGTTTCTTTTCTTTACAAATGAAAACCCGCAATCTTAACCTGGGGCAGGGTAGTTCTCAGTTAACTGGATTGTGCATTCAAATACAAGAGTTTCATGCAAGACATCTTTCAACAAAAAGGTTGCATTCTCAATTTTTCCTTCGCACGCAACAAGCAAGTGTCGAAGATGTCTTTTAAGTCAAAAGTCGATGATGGTTCGTCGTAATCATTAAGCCAAGCAGTCACTTTCTTTCAAAAAAAAAGGATAAAAATCAAAAAAGGAAAAAGCCCGCTAAGTCGAAACCTGTGAAGGAGACTTAGGTAGAAAAAAAAACTGGGGCATCCCGCTGATTGTAAGATTCATGAGAAACAGTTCAGGCAAAAGTTAGGGATAATAAAAAGGAGAAATCTTTAAATCCTTACCATGAAATCCTCAATGAAAAAAAAACAACCAAGAGTTATAAGGAAGTAGTGACTGTCACCTCAAAAGTCCCTTAACTTCTGAACCATCATCACTATCATCAATGCAATCCCTAACCTATGGGAACCTGAGTGCAAAGTCTGAGTTAACTGAGTGTAGGACTGGAGATCATCGCGAAGATTGGGTGGGTACAAATAAACTTTGAGCCTTTATCCTTTGTTTCTTAAACCGTGAACCAGGCCACGTTATAACCCTCAAAAGACCTAATTGAAGCAAGGTTATTTTGAAAGCATACTACAACGAGGTTGCGTAAACTGACTCCTAAAGATCTTTGCAGATCATTTTTTTGGCATCACGCCTTCTTGCTTTATCTTTCACTTTTAAACGTCTTGAACCACCGTGTTCTAACCAGTGACCCTATTGTTTTACCTCTTTCCAAAAATGATTTTGATTTCAAAGGTTGCATGAACTTTGCATTTACTATGTTTGTATTAACACTTTTGTTTGCAATCTGGCTTCCTCTTAAGGAATTTTCAAACATTTGAGAAACTTGGTCAGTGATCCAATCAGGGGCAAGTTCCTCCCAGATCCTATTGAGAATCAGTTCAAGATTTGTTCAGTGCAAGTCCTTCTCAAAATTGGTTTATACAGAAGACTTTTTCAAGACTCATACTGGGGCAAGTTTTCCAAGTGCACAGTAATTCAGTCATTTTCAGCATCAATCCAAGCTGAAGCAATTATCAGTTCATCTACAACAGACAACCAATCTGGGGCAGTTTATTTGAAGAATCCCCATACAGCTTTCCATCATTCCTACAAGGATCATGAATTGATACAGTTTACCAGTGTGGCAGAGATTGTGTTCAGTAGCATCTCTAGTCCCAAAGCAGAATGGCAGTGATCTCCGTGTTGAGGAATCAGTCTTCCAGTCTTGTCATCTCCATAAGAGTCGGGCCTTGTCGTCGACGTCTGCATTACATCTGCATTTACATTTGCATTTGATCATATGTCATGGCATAATTCATATACATATGCATAGCAAGAGTGTCATCCTCATTTGCACTCATTTGCATTTCTTCGAGGTCGTGTTATTATCCACGTCTTACATTGTCGTCTAAGTCCAACTCACTTGGCACCTACCAAATTGATTCTGTTGTGTGTATTCAATGCTTTCTTGGGTATATCTTTGTTCATATTCGTTCAATGCTTTCTTGGGCGTTGTTGTTTCTTTATCCAATTCTTTCTTGAATGTCATCTTTGTTCACATTCATCTAAAGCCATTATTAGATATTGTGATTTTACCTTTCATTCAAAGCCATTATTGGATGACTGGTTACTTTATCTCACATTCATCTAAAGCCATTATTAGATATTGTGATTGTACCTTTCATTCAAAGCCATTATTGGATGATAGGTTTCTTTACCTTGTTCACTTTATCTAAAGCCATTATTAGATATTGTGATTATACCTTTCATTCAAAGCCATTATTAGATGTCTGGTTTCTTTACCATCTATTGTTTTTCCGGATGTGCCCCTCTTTCTGATGTTCTTCCAGATCGAGTCTTTGTTAGCAATCATCTAAATCCATTATTAGATATTGTGATTATACCTTTCATTCAAAGCCATTATTCGATGACTGGTTTTCTTTGTGTCCGATGCCTTCTCGGATTACATTATTTTATCTCATTCTCATTTGATGCCTTATCAGATATTATGAGTTTTCCAAAGCCATTATTGGATGTTTAGTGTTTTTTCACACAATGCCATTCTTAGATGATGTCTTCCAGATACTTTGCTATGTCTTCAATTTGTGTACAGCTGTAACAGTTTTCCCTTGTGACATCATTCCTCACAGGATCCTTGTCTTTGCATTCACCTCATATCATATCATTTCATGTCATATCATATGCATTTGTGGCATCTTATGGCCAAAAATTGCGCATGTTTATATTTAAGTCTCTCTTATCTCGTCGAGACGAAGATTTCAATCTCCATATCTCCGGATAGAAGAAACTTAAATAGGGGCATCAGTCATACCCTAATTTTTTACCATAAGATTTCATCTCTTTTGTGCGTCATCTCGCATATCTGCATGCTTTACTCCTACAAGTTTGTGCAGGAATTTTTTTTTCTCTCACAGTTCAGTGTTTCAAGACGTGACTAATGGATTTCGATTCAAGGATCTTAGGGTTTTCTACTGGTTTGAATCTTCTAAGATTGACTCAACTGGTTCTTTCATGGAATTAAGCATCCTCATTATCAAGTATCAAGGTTGTTTTCTTCTTCAATATTTCTCGGAGGCCTCAAGTTATATTTCATGAAGAATGAGGGTCGCCCTTTTATTGATTTTTGAACATGTTCACTAATTATGGTTTGGGTAAGCTTTCATGACAAGTACCCGTCAAATTGTGCTTTCATTTTCAAGTATTCCTCGAGATACGGTTCTTGTGCTAAGATAATCATCATCAAAAGGATTGTTCAAATTCCCATTAAAGCCATGTGTTTCATGAAAGAATGTGATGGATTTAAATTGAATTAAGGCTAACAATTGTCACCCAAGTTAAAATCCATGTTAATTAAGTCTCATTTATCAAAAGAAATGCAAAGCTTGAGGTGATTTATTATTTAGGTGATGTTATTATTTCGTTTGATTTAATGAAAGTGAAAGTTTCATATATACGTGGCATACAAAGTCCATCATCAAAACTCACATATCATGGATATTTCTATCAATTTGGCTAGACCACTTTCCAAAGCAGAGAATCTCTATGTTACTGATGTCTTGCAGGAAAGTGAAAAATTGAGAAAAGAAAAAGAAAGGCCTCTACAGTTGGAAAATAAGGACGAGTCATCCTATATGTGGCCATGATAATAATCAAAGAGAAAGAAAAGTCATCCAAAGTTATGTTCAGTTCAAGATTCTAAAATGTACAAAAGGTGATTCAAAATGCCATGTTTATTGCGAGTTCACTATGAAGCAATTTACACAATACAATAATAAACAAAAAAAACTCCTGCCAAGCTTCTTCAAAGGCTCCTGCGACAAGTGAGGAGCAGGTTTCAAAACAAATTCAGCAGCCCCTGCAAGACGAAATCAAACATCATCAAAATTCAAATCTCAAACATTTCCAAATACAATTAGATCAGGTCTCATAACTGTAATCAATGTTCTTTCAACAAGGAAATGAATACCATATGGAAGCTTCAAGGTTAGAAAATCAGGTTCCAATAAATGTTCTCAAACATAATCGCACATTTGCGGTAAGTTTCGACACAACCATACATGATCAGATGAGAATGGAAACATATTCAGGGCAAAAGATCACGACTTATAATAGCTTGTTCCTTTCCAAAACACTCCGCCAACATAATCAGACGAAATGGAAATTGGAGTTATCAACAGCATTTAATTGGGGTTTTAACTCTCAAAGTATATAAATTGAGGCGATAGCAGTGCAAAAAAGGGGGGAGAAAAAAAACAAGAAGCATATCAGAAAAAACTCACACACACCCATATTCACATCAGTAAAAAAACCAGAAGAACACAGTGAGAAAATAATCACAAAAGTAACAGCAACAAGTTCACCTTCTCACAATCCGGCTCCTATTTCCGTCCAATTTTCACCGTCGAGCAAACTTTCGACATTGAATCAACCATATAAACCTGCATACCACGAACACAATTTGATAGCCTGGTGTGATGCTCTCTTACCCCGATGAACCGCTCTCATAATCCAACATATTCCCTCAAATGAGTTCATAAACAAACCGCACACGAGGAAGATTAGTATTCATCCCTTAGTTCACGACGCCGAGAATTCAGGAGGAAAACATTCACAAAAGGCATCGTCGCGCCAATAAAAGCACCAATGAACATACAGAGAAGATGACGAAGATCTGAGGAAACGATTACCTGTGCATCGGAGTCAAGAAAGTGAGTAGGAGTTGTGTGATACCGTTACAATCTCTGAATCGCTAATTACACCAACACATCCACACATCACTAATACAAATTCCGAAGCAAGTCAAATTCGGAGTAGAAGAAGAAGAGAGGAGGCATACCGTCGGAACCGTTGTCGTTGTCGCCGCGCCGACGTTCTTCGAAGGTACGTAATTGTTACAATCCTCACGAAACTCCATTTGTTGTCTTTGATTTAGTTCTCTGAATATGCGATTGCGTAGCTAGTGTTTGGTTTCATTTTCTTTCCGTACGTGTTGTGAGATTGAGAGGGAAGGGCGTGGGATTGAGAGAGTAAGGTCATTGATGTTGTCTGCGTATGAATCGAGAAGAAATGGAGGTGGGACGGCGAAATCCGACATGCTGTCGGCGACGCGTGATGTTTCGCGAGAGAGAGAAGACTGAGAAACAAGATTGAGGTGTTTGAATTAGGGTTCATGCTACCCTTTTTTCATTTTAAAACCGAACCGGGTCAGAGTACCCAATCCGACCCGTCCTCTCCTGATCCGTGCCCATTCTGTTTTGGGCTGAAGCTTTCTGGGCCTTTGCTTCTATACACCCATCTTAGCATTTCATAACCCCTTTTTTTGTTGTTTTATTTTTTTAATTTAATTATTTCAATTAGGATTTAGTCTAATAGATTTTCATTAGAATTTAGTTTTTTTGCTTAATTTAATTATAATTTAATTAAAGTTTATATTTAACTTTTAATAAATTTTTAATTTATTTAGCTTTAGATAGATTTTAATTTATTTAGCCTTTAATTATATTTTAATTAATTAATTAGTTTTTCTAGTTAATTTAATTTAAGGTTATTGATTTTGATGTTAACGGTAATTGTTCATCCTTTTTCTTGCAGAGATTTTGATACACTTGTATTGGTCTTCGATCAATTTGAATTAAGTTTAGACATTAGGACTAACTCCTTTTTGCATGACAACGTTAGGACAGAATTTCGTCCTTTGCTCATTGTTGTTGCTAAATTCCCTTTACTCAATTCCAAAGGAAAAGATCCCTCTGTTGACTACCATGTCACAGCTTAGCCTAAATTTTAGGTCCTTCCCATTTATCCTAACCTTAGGATCGGAGTCACCGCACCCCATACATGTGTTCTACCATGGACACTTTCTACCCTTTTCAATTTAAATTTAACTTTAGAGTCACCGCACTCTATGTAGCGTCTTGCCATAGACGCTACCTCCCCCTGGAACCTTGACCACAGTCAAGAGTTCCTCGCCCTCATTGAGGGAAACTACGAATACTCTGATTCCACTCCCGTCAGGATACGTAGGCACAAGATGCGATGTCTTGGCGAGTATACTTAGATACTAACCCCTAGGTCTTTACCTTAGTAGATACCTTTAGCAAGCAAGCAATAGATAACATAAATACTAATAAGAGGTTCCCGTAGAGTACTACGGACGTTTAGGATGCTAATACCTTCCCTAGGCGTAACCAACCCCCGAACCTTAGATCTCTTAGGTTTTTCGATCTTTAAACCTTTCCTTTGGATAAAATAAAGACCGATGGTGAATTTCAAAAATTGTGATTCAAGTTAATCCAATAGCTTGACATCCGATTCTCACCGCGACAAACCTCCGATAATATCCGGCTAAACCCAAAAAGCTTCTAATTTCCGTAACAGATCTCAGAGCCTCCCATTGTAGAACTGCTTCTACTTTAGATGGATCCACAGCAATACCATTACCTGAAACCACATGACCAAGAAAACTCACTTCCGACAACTAGAATTCACACTTTGACAACTTGGCAAAAAGTTTCCTTTCCTTCAAAACCTGCAACACAACACGCAAATGCTCCGCGTGCTCCTCCCGGGACTTAGAGGAAAGCAAGATATCATCAATAAACACAACAACAAAACGATCCAAATGCTCGTGGAAAATATGATTCATGTACTCCATAAACACACCTGGCGCATTAGAAACCCCGAACGGCATCACAAAATATTCATAATGACCGTAACGTGTCCTAAAAGCCGTCTTCTGAATATCTTCCTCTTTCACCCTTATCTGATGATAACCCGACCTCAAGTCAATCTTACTAAACACACACGCACCTACCAACTGATCCATCAGATCGTCAATTCTCGGAAGCGGATACTTATTCTTAATCGTCACCTTATTCAACTGGCGATAATCAATACACAATCGCATACTTCCATCTTTCTTTTTCACCAATAAAACTGGAGCACCCCAAGGCGACACACTCGGTCTCACAAACCTCTTTTCCAACAATTCATTCAACTGCTTCTTTAACTCTACCAACTCAGATGCCGACATTCGATATGGTGCCATCGATACATGTCTAGTACCAGGAACTAGATCTATAGAAAACTCCCCCCCTCTCTCAGGCGGCAAGTCTGAAATATCCTCTGGAAACACTTCCGGAAAATCACACACAACAGGAAACACATCAAGTGAAACTTGACTATCCACAGTCAACGATGCAAACAACCCGAACAACTGAGCTTCGTCTGCCAAAGTTTCTTCAACTCTTTGGTAGATAAGAAACTCGAGTCTTCATCTTCCTCAAGAGAAGGAAATCTTACTAGCTTATGATAACAATCAATATGCACCCGATTGAATTGCAACCACATCTAAACCCTCCAACGGCAAACACACCAAATCCATCTCAAAATCTCTACCATAAATGGTCAAAGGACGACTTAAACAAACCAAAGAAGTAGTTACTGACCCCATTGCTGGAGTATCAATAACCATCTCTCCATCCATTGAAGACAACACAAGATTCAAACGCTTCGCGCACTCAGACAAAATAAACGAATGAGTCGCTCCAGTATCAATAATAGCAACTAAAGATGTACTATTAATAAAACAAGTACCTCTGATCAGACGGTCTGCACTTGTAGTCTGAGTTCCTGCCAATGCAAAAACTTTCCCACCAGCTGGAGCTTGCTTCGGTTTCGGACACTTCGTACTAACATGTCCAGCTTCCCCACAGTTGAAACACTTCACCACATTCCTTTTACAATCAACTGCAATATGTCCTAAACCTCCATAATTGGAACACTTCCTCATATCTTTCCTACATTCGAACTGCCGATGTCCTTGGTCACCACACCTAAAACATCTCAGAGGATTAGACATACTTCCTCCACTTGACCTTTTCTCAAAATTACCTCTCTACTTACCCTTATCAGCTGGTGTCACATACTGACCACTACGAAATGGTTGTTTCCCTTTCCTCTCGCTCACACTCTTATAGTGAGTAGAACGAGCTTTACTATCTTCCTCATAAATCCTACAACAATCCACCAAATCATAAAACCTCCTTATCCTCTGATAACCAATTGCCTGCTTTATCTCAGGACGCAACCCGTTCTCAAACTTCACACACTTAGAAAACTCCGCAGTCGCTTCAGCATAATGTGGATAAAACTGCACAAGCTCCACAAACTTAGCAGTATAATCAACAACAGACATACTACCTTGTTTCAACTCCAAGAACTCAATTTCCTTCTTTCCCCTAACATCTTCAGGAAAATACTTCCTCAGAAACTCCCTGCTAAACACAGCCCAAGTGATCTCCTCCTCTGCAGCTTCCAACACATGACGTGTATCAACCCACCAATCATCAGCTTCTTCCAGTAACATGTGAGTACCCAGTCTCACCTTCTGATCCTCAGCACAATCCATCACTCAGAAGATCCTTTCAATCTCCTTAAGCCAAATCTGTGCACCATCAGGATCATATCTTCCTTTGAAGACAGACGGTTTGTTCTTCCTGAACTCATCATTACCTACAGCATTAGGTGCACCCTGCACAGCCCGAGCCATAGCTTGCATAGCAGCAGCCAAAGCAGCGTCATTCCTACCAGCCATATTCTGTTCATTTCCAATAACAGCAACTATGGTTAAATAAACAGCTCACCGAACCACAAAGACCAACAAGGATTGACACAAACAGACACGGACTGGCTCTGATACCACTTAATGTAACACCCCGTCTATACCCCCAATAAAACAAAGTGATAAATAAAATTCAAAATTCCATCAGAGTATATTTAAAACATTCACGGCATAGACCGAGGGGTCACATCAATTGAAACAAATACACATACACCTGCTCATAAAGATATGCAACAATTCAGGTAGCACATAACAGAGGAACTTAGTTCCTAACACCCACAATTCAAATACAGAATAAAAGCGGAAGATCTGTAACTGAAACTCATATATATACATCATAAAAAGTTTGTCTGTCATATACAACATCATACATGTACAATCCAAAAGATACATGTATACATAATCCAAAATAATCACACTCGATCCCCCGACTACCCGGTGCTACATATCAGAGCCGACCGACAAAAGAATGAAGGCCTAAGCTTCACAAAAAGACCTCCAGCATCTAATCTGCAATGCCTCGTAGAGCATTTAAAATAGCAGAAGGGTGAGAAACACAATCATAATACAATTGCATACAATTATATAATAACACGGAAATACACATATAAATATTCTCACCACCACTTATACCAGAATTCAAACACAAACAACACAAGGTATATTTCATATATTCATCACCAAGGTATACCATCCATGCACAGTACAAATATCACCAAATTATATACATATATCAACTCATCTATTTCATCCACAATTCCACACACAATCAATCCATTCATGATTCTCCACACATAATGCATACGTTCACAATTCTCACACATAATCAATCCATTCATGATTATGCAAATGCACAGAGACCGACACAACGACTCTATACAATGCACATGTGGTACCATCCATCCATCATCTCAACACTAGTTCACTCAGGAACTATTGGAACCATCGCTTGTTACTTAGGATTACTCATGTAACACCCCATCGGGTAAACGATGTTCCCCGTCGCTTTAAGTCCTCTTGGTATAAGGCGCACGACGTTTATGGATCGCTTTAAGTCCTCTTTGTATAAGGCGCACGATCCGATCACTTTAAGTCCTCTTTGTATAAGGCACACGATCGTCTATAATCATCGCTTTAAGTCCTCTTTGTATAAGGCGCACGATGTTATAGCGGATTCCCTCTGGAATCGTTTCGTCGCTCACACCCACTAGGGCACACGACATCATCAACATGCGTACCATGATGCTTAGCATACAATGACTCATGACATTTAAATGCACACATATACACATTCCATAATCATGCATATATCATCAAATACCACACATCGCATTTTCTTGCCCTTAGGCCATAAATCATCATCACAACATGTATCACGTGCATTTTCAGTTCACAACAGCACACAAGTCATACAATATCCATATCAACAATACATTGTATGATACACATCAAATACACATAATTGAAATGGTACAAGTTGACAAAACGACGCCATTCCAATTCTCGACATAATTAAATCAGCCACTAGTCTCAAAACCAATAATATAAGAAAGAACATGTCAAAAGCTTTCCAACGCACCAAACCGCGCCTCATACCGGCTCACGGATCAAAAGTTATAAAGAAAACAAATTGGGAAAAGCTGTCATGTTCGCATTGTGAAGCTCCTAGCGAGTCCTTCGCTTCTTCATTCGCAGTGCGAATGTCCCAGCGAACCATGGCAGAAAGGAAAATAGCCTAAAAAATTCCTAACATTCGCAGTCCGAACTCCCAGCAAATGCTCGCTTTCCCCTTCGCAGTGCGAGTCTCCCAGCGAACAGTGGCAGAAATAAATCAACACAAAGTTCGCAGTGCGAGTCTCTGGCGAATGCTCGCCCTCACATTCGCAGTGCGAATAGACAGCGAATGCTCGCTTTCCCCTTCGCTAGGGGATTCGCAGTGCGAACCTGCGAAAACCAGAAAACCCAGCAGCGCTGTTACATAACCCAAAATCATATTTTCCCCACCAAAACACTTCCAAACCAACACATAACAATCAGAACATAATCTAATCATGGTAACTAGTATTCTACAACATTTACATCGATTTCCAACTGCAAAAACATCGAATTATACTCGTTTATCACATTTCGACCTATATTTGAAAACCAATAAAACTTCCACACAAACATACATAATCATACACAAACATAGTATAATCGAGCTTCGCACCCTTACCCGATTAAATCGCGTATGAAAAGTCGGTTGAATCGGTTCCTAAATTCTCCAAGTTTTCTCTCTTTCTCCTTTTCTTTCTCTTTTCTTTCTCCCTCTTTTTCTTCTCTTCTTTTTCTTTCCTTTCTATTTTCTCTCTTTCTATTTCTATTATATGAAAAATATAATATCTACCCAAACAAAAGACTAAAATACCCCTACACTCAAATATCTCGCAACGTTCCCAAAACGCGATAAAACATATTCACGACGAAAAATAATATATTTTCACATAAAATTCAAAAATAAAATAATATAATAATAAAATAATCAAAACGACTCGATTAAATAAAACTAACTAAAACTGGGGCGTTACACTTCTCATCCTTTCAAAAGATTGTCGATGATGGTCAATGTGATTCTTCCCTGAAACAGACTTAACAATATCATCAATATAAATTTGCATAAAAGTCTATATATAATCATGGAAGATAGAATTCATCGCTCTTTGGTATGTTGCCCCAGCATTCTTTAGACCAAAAGGCATGACTACCCACTCATAGGTGCCTAGGGCCCCAGGGCATCGAAACGCCGTTTTTGGGACATCCTCTTCAGCAATGAATATTTGATTATACCCAGAATACCCGTCGAGCATACTAAGGTATTCATGGCCAGCGGCAAAATCGACTAGCATTTCCACCACAGGCATTGAGTATTCGTCCTTTGGGGTTGCAGCGTTTAAATCTCTAAAATCTATGCAAACCCTCAAAGTACCATTATTTTTAATAACAGGTACAATATTTGCTAACCATTCGACAACCTAGCTGTTCGAATGAATTTGCAACGAAGAAGTCTTTCGACCTCCTCCTTGATCTTCGAGAGAATTGCCGGTGCAAACCGCCTTAGATTCTTCTTGATTGGCTTCTTCCCATACTTAATTAGTAGCTTCAATTCGACCAGATCTCTGCTTAAGCCAGGCATCTCGTCGTAATCCCATGCAAAGTAGTCTTTAAACTCCTTTAACAACTGGATCACTTCGACCTTGAGTTGTGGGCTGATATTGGCACTGATATATGTTGGCCTTTTCGTTGCCCCCTCTCCCAAGTCGATCTCTTCTAGAGGATCTTGCGCTAGCATTTTAATGTTGGCTGCCAGCGGAACCTTCTCGAAACCCAAAGGCTCGTCATCATAGATGGCGTTGAGCCTCTGGCCTTGTACTTCATCCTGAACCTCATCAGGTGGTTCTGGATCGAAGTTCCTACCAGGACCTTCTTGGTGTAATCTTTTGTTGGCTTCGGCAGCCATATGTTTCACTTCAGCCTCCATGGCCCTTTGTAGTTTGTTTTCGGCTATATAAGCTGAAATCCTTTTAAGTGCTTCAAACTCAGACATCATCGCCGAATTCGCTTCCCCATCCAGTAGGGTCGACTCCATACGTCCCTTCATATGCAAGGTCATCTTCTCCTACGACCTCACGATCCCATTAAAAACCATTTGTGGGATGCAAGTACAGCGAACAGTATGCGTTGTCATCTGGAGTAAATGCAAAGTTGGCTTGGTTGCATGGAGCTATGTTAGCCAAGTGAATTTCGAAATGGCGTATGTCGACATGATTGATTACAACCTTGAAATAACCTTGGTCTGCATCAATGTTTTCCACAATTCCGTCTGGGCACCATATAGTTATCCTCTAATGCATGGATGAAGGCACAACCCATATCCCATGTATCCATTCACGGCCAAGTAACGGGTTGTAATTGGCTTTCGTTTCGACAACCATAAACATGGTCGGTCTTGTAACAATACCTATGGTAAGATCGATCTGAATCACCCCCAAAGTAGTACCCACATTTCCTTCATAGTTGGAGAGTACCATATTATGGGGCTTGGTATCGGTGTCGAACTTCCCAATTTTCCTCAGCATGAAGTGTGGCATTAAGTTCACCGTCGCACCACAATCCACTAAAATTTTGTTAACAGGAACATCTTCGACCTTACCTGTAATGAATAGAGGTTTCAAATAACTTTTCATTGCCTCGTCTGGGCGTTCGAAGAACGCATTCTGTTCCTCGACACAACCATTGTTCATCACATAGTAGCACATAGGTTTATGTGCAGCCATTTCGATTTCAGTATTATTATCCATCTCTTTGGCCTAAGTTATTTGGTCGAATTCCCTGGGGAGCACTGATACCACATTCACTCTGATATCCAAAGACTACTCCGAACCTGAGTCGAAATTGTTAGTAAGCATCTCATCCTCAACAACTGCTCGATCATGCTTTTCTTTGGCCTCTTCTTCCTGTGTGGCAAATAATTTTCTCTACACCGACATCTTTTCGACAGGCTTTGGTTCCTCCCTGTCAGTCTTGTCGGTCGGTAGGTTAGTACTTGATTCTGCCTTTGCCCTAGCTTCTCTCTGAGCCTTCCTTCTTCTCTGTTCCCTTCTCCATTATGACCTGGACATGAGATGTAGGCTGACTGCTTCGAAGCCTGGAATTCTCTGTGGTATGCCATTGATGAACCTCTATCTATGTCAAAAATTTGCCATTTCTGCTGGCTTTTTCCCTTATTTTGATTTGGTCTTGTCCATTTTCCATTAGAAATTTCCGCAAACGGCTTGAAAGTGGTGGGTTATGCACCTGGAACCCTTGGCCTAGCCTGTTCTTGCTTCGAAGAAGATCTCCTCGGGTCGAAGCCTCGTTGACCATTAGGGGCTCTCTCTTCACGTCTTTGTTTGGCTTTCCTAACTCCTTCAAGGTTTTGGGCCGCCTTTTTATCAAACACAACACTGCATCGAGGACACATCATCACTTCTGATTTTTTTCTCTGGCACCTATGGAGGAAATCCATCAGAGCCTCCTCTTGTTTAGGGTAAGCTATTTTGTTATGCTCTTCTTATCAATGCTCCTAGTCGACTTCCATGGGGGTTTCTTGTGATATTTCCACCATGTTGATATCCATGTTGACATCATAAGTGATCTCCAACTTGTGTAACTTCATTTTAAGGCCTTCGGCAGCCTTGTCCATTCGAATGAGACCATCAGCAGTTTCTTTTGTTATCATCATTAAATTGGAATCCTCAGTGATTCCTCCATTAGAGTCTTCGGTGACTCCCAAATTGAAACCATCAGTAGTTTCTTAGGTGAAGCTTTGAGCAGCCTCACTGGCAAAAATTTTCATAAATTCCTGGTCGAGATCTTTAGTAATCCTGGCCATAACAGCTCCATTGTTGAAGTCCTTAGTGACTTTGACCATGTTGACAGTGTTGTTGAGATCTTCAGTAATCTCGACCATGTTGACTTCAGTTAGCTTTGTGTAATGAGCGTCAACAACTTGCAAAGGATCAGAGTCAATCTTCATCTAGCTCTTCGACTTATCTCCAAATTTCAGTCTTTCTTCCTGGATGATCCCTGAAAAGAAAACATTGAGAAGTTTTATGACCCAAGAAATTGTGATACTTACAAAAACCTCTCTTTTTTCTTTGTTCTAAAGGATACATTTTAGCACCAGGAGGCACTATCATTTGACCATCCTTAACTAAAAAGTCGAAAATTTTGTCACATTTGGTAATGTCTAAAGTGTAGGTTTTCTTAGGAAATTTATCGCTTTTTTCTGGCTCGACATGATTCTTTCCGTTCGAAGGGGCCAACACCTTACAAGAGTAAGGCGGGCCTTGTTTTAATTCAGCAAGATCAATCTCGCTTTCATCGAAAACTAATGACTCATTATAAGGTCTTTCATCTTCTTCATTGAATTCGACATAGGCTATTCTTTTATTCTTATTTGCCCTAGCCTTCTCTTCTTTCAGACGTTTCAATTGTCGAACCCTGTCAACCAATTGGGCCATATCCCTCAAGTATTGGGTATCTAGTTTCTTCCTAATGGAGTAATCCAGGCCTTCAGCAGCCATTTCGACCAACTCATGTTCTGGTACTTGTGTAAAACATCTAGCCTTGAGAAGTCGGAATCTGTTCAAATAAGCATCTATTGGCTCAGTAAATTGTCGTTTTATACTAGCCAACTCTTTTAGACTGATCTTAGTTTGTCTCATATAGAACTGCTCATGAAATAGACATTCCAACTGGGTCCAATTGTGGATCAAATTTGGTGGCAAAGTTGTGAACCATGTGAAGGCATTCTTCGTAAGAGAACTTGGGAAGTATTTTATTCTAAGGTTCTCATTATTCGAAATCTCCTCGGCTTCTATCAAATACCTAGCCACATGTTCAACAATGGATTCAGTGGTGTCCCCAGAAAACTTGGTGAATTTAGGGACCTTCGTTATAAGGGGTAAATCTGACTGAAGGATATATTCTGACAATGGTAATGTGTAATTTGGCCTTCGAAGACCAAAGTTTACTCCATTCTGCACCATAATTCTTTCGACCATGGCTGTCAAATTATTATCTGTTGCCACGTCGTTACGTCGAACTTGTTGTACGACATTGTTAGCATTTTGGTTTGTATTTACCAAAACTACCCTTGGTTCCTCTCCTACGAGAATTTGTAGTTGATTCCTAGGGGGTTCGACTCTAGGATGTTCGACTACTCCCTGGTTTGCTAAATTCTCCTGGAGTATATTTCCTGGATTTTGTTGGATTTGGTTAATAGTAGGGTCCTCTTCGAAAACACCCCCTTGGTTTTCTGTCATATATTTCCTCAATGGATGTCGAGGAGGGTTTGGTACACCAAAGAATTTCGCAAGCGCGTCATCTACTCTGCCATTTGCTGGTTGGTCTGGGTAGTATTTTGAATGAGAGGCTGAAAAATTTCTCCCATAGTTTGGGGCATCATTTGGACCATTTGATGGTTACTTTCATCCATTTGTTGCCTTAAATATGTTGCAGTACTATTTGTCAAGTTTGGCATTTGGGTTGGATACCCCATTCCTAAGGATTGGTTATTTCGACCCATATTAATCCTAGATCCTGACCCTTGTAATGGCGACGTTACTATGGGTTCCGTAAATACTGGAGGAGCATTCTGTAAGTTTGCCATCATCGAAGTTGGCATCCCAAAAGGCGGGTCTCGACTAGGTAAAGAAATCAAAAATCCAGGGGGAACAAATGATTGGAAACTAGAATTCCCGGCCGGTGGGGAAGTCCTTGGTGGTCCCCTTGATCCGACATAATTCAGAATGGGCTAAGTATGAGAAATCAAATGCGTAGGGATCGAACTCGCCATGGATGGTATGGTCTCAAAAACAGGCGCTGAAACCGTTGGCCCCCCAGTCGAAAATCCTGGGGGTGGTTCTACATTAATACTAGGCGTTGTTTGAGGATTCGAACTATTTGGCTGAGGGTTCGAATTATTTGGCTGGTTTGTACTTGCCATTTTCCTCGTGTATCTTCTCCTTGGTCTATCTTCGTTAGTGGTGGCTACTTTACCACTTCTTAATAACATACAACGAAGTTTTTGAAAGAGAAAAGAAAATTGAATGCAAAATTATAAATTCTCAAAAAATGCAGAAAATTGTTTTCAAAAATTACTTAGCACTGTCCCACTGGGCGTGCCAATTTGTTTACCGTGAGAATTAGTAAACAACCTCTGGTCTACCAAATCAATAAGAAATTGGGTAACTTACAGGATCGACCATACAAAATCCTAGAACATGTGCTAAATAAATTAAAATGGTGTTTGGAAAAAGATGAACACTTCGACAGTATTCATGGTTTAAAGAAAGTCTACTTCGACAATATTAAAGAAGAAGTAATGCAGAAAAATGATCAAAAGTGCATTGGAAAATAATTTGCAAAAAGTAAAAGATAACTTCTGGGCAAAGATTAACTGAATTGCATTAAATGAAAAAAATGGTGTTACATCAAACGTACATTTCTCACACACTTGTTTCTCTACACGCGGGTACTTTGAGTAATTGAGGAATTTGTACAAACTTGAACACACACAAATCCTAACACTAAGATTTGCTAGTTATAATAGTCGAAAATAACTATCCCTAACGGTCTACTAACTAGAGCAAGACAAATGGCATTTTGTATGTCTTCATCCTTCAAATGCACTCCACGTGTCTTCTACCATCAATTGGATAAGAACAAAGTTCCCTCCCTTATTTGAATTCAAATCTTGAATCTAACGTCATCAGCAACGCTTCCGTCGAACAATATTTCCAAATTGTTATAAATATTTCTAAGTCCATAAAATATGTCTCTCTTGCACAAGGACACTTTCGACTAAAATTTCTAGAAATACCATTTCGTCAAAGTCTTCCAAAATCCTCTAAAATTCTATTTCTTTGATTAATTCTCTTAATTCAATATCAGACGTCGAAATTAAGAGCAAACATTAAAATACTAACAAATTAAGATAAAATCAAATCTTCAACAAACAAATCTTTTATTGAAATAAAATTTAATTAAATATTTTTAAGTAGATTACGATAATTAAATCTTTTTTAACAAAATCTTTTCAAAAACACATAAATAGAATCTTTAACAAAATAGATCTTTCTAAATTATCCAAAATAGATCTTTTCAAAAATAGTGCACCAATAAAAAAATTGAGTCAAGATGTCTTAACAATATTGAGACATCTTGCCTAATTCAATGGTTTCAAACATAAATCTTACTCTGTTTCACCCCATAACTTCAGCATTCATGTGTCTCTACGAGCTCCCAAAAGGGGTTTTTAATGGCAATGATATTTACTTTTCCACGTGTTGTCCATCTGTTTAAAGAACTGGATGAAAACTGGAACTCAAAAACTGGAGCTGATCCTAACTCACTCTTCAGCGAGTTCGGATCTGCTCCAGTCATTACTTCCTCCAGTTTTCCAGTTTTTTTCATTGATGTGTGACACGTGGTATAGATAAAAATCAATGGTCCGTATTAAAATTAAAATTAGATAAAAAATTTAGCATTTTAATGTTTTTGTTTCTCTCAACAAGACTAACAATTTTCTTCTCTATTCAATTTTCTCAGACTCCATCTCTCTGGTGTTGCATCATTCATCCCCTTTCTAGCTTCCACTTTATCATCGGCGCCGGCTCGAGTGAATTTTCGTTGCTTCCTTGTTGCCGCCGTTTATAACTTGATGTCTTACTTCCATATAGCATAACCACTGCATCTTCTTCTTTCAATTTTAGGTTGAAATGAATGTCCAGAGCTATAAATCATAATCAAATGTTACTATAATTTAAAAATGGTATAATTTAATTTTAATGGAAAAATTGAAATTGAAATTTTAATTTTAGGTAGAAATTAATTTATAAGACCATAATCAAATTCTTCTGATTGTACAGTAATAAGGAGAAGAAAACTTAATAGAAAAATTGAAATATCTCTTTCAAAATCTTAAAATAAGTATAATTTTATTTCAGATTAACTTATAAAACTGAAGAAAAAAAGAAAAAAAAGAGATGGTAGCACTCAGAAGGCGGCGAGATGGAGATTCAGCGACGAGGTCAGAGAAATAGATAAGAAATTGGGTCGCCGGAGTGGGAGAAATTGAGAGGGGATTTGATCACCACCTGTGTTGAAGAAACCGAAACGGGGATGGGTCACCACCATGAAGAACAAAAGTGTTTTCCATGGAGAAAAAATGAGAGAAGATGAATAGAATTCTGTTTCTTTTTAACGTTAAAAACAATTTGATTTTCAGATTTAAAATCACAGCCATTGATATTTACTTTTCCACGTGTTGTCCATCTGTTTAAAGAACAGGATAAAAACTGGAATTCAAAAACTGGAGCGGATCCTAACTCACTCTTCAGCGAGTTCGGATCTGCTCCAGTCATTACTTCCCCCAGTTTTCCAGTTTTTTTCATTGATGTGTGACACGTGGTATAGATAAAAATCAATGGTCCGTATTAAAACTAAAATTAGATAAAAAAAATTTAGCATTTTAATGTTTTTGTTTCTCTCAACAAGACTAACAATTTTCTTCTCTATTCAATTTTCTCAGACTCCATCTCTCTGGTGTTGCATCATTCATCCCCTTTCTAGCTTCTACTTTATCATCGGCGCCGGTTCAAGTGAATTTTCGTTGCTTCCTTGTTGTCGCCGTTTATGACTTGACGTCTTACTTCCATATAGCATAACCACTGCATCTTCTTCTTTCAATTTTAGGTTGAAATGAATGTCCAGAGCTATAAATCATAATCAAATGTTACTATAATTTAAAAATGGTATAACTTAATTTTAATGGAAAAATTGAAATTGAAATTTTAATTTTAGGTTGAAATTAATTTATATGACCATAATCAAATTCTTCTGATTGTACAGTAATAAGGAGAAGAAAACTTAATAGAAAAATTGAAATATCTCTTTCAAAATCTTAAAATAAGTATAATTTTATTTCAGATTAACTTATAAAACTGAACAAAAAAAGAAAAAAAAGAGATGGTAGCACTCAGAAGGCGGCGAGATGGAGATTCAGCGACGAGGTCAGAGAAATAGATAAGAAATTGGGTCGCCGGAGTGGGAGAAATTGAGAGGGGATTTGATCACCACCTGTGTTGAAGAAACCGAAAGGGGGTTGGGTCACCACCATGAAGAACAAAACTGTTTTCCATGTAGAAGAAATGAGAGAAGATGAATAGAATTCTGTTTCTTTTTAACGTTAAAAACAATTTGATTTTCAGATTTAAAATCACAGCCATTGATATTTACTTTTCCACGTGTTGTCCATCTGTATAAAGAACAGGATAAAAACTGGAATTCAAAAACTGGAGCTGATCCTAACTCACTCTTCAGCGAGTTCGGATCTGCTCCAGTCATTACTTCCTCCAGTTTTCCAGTTTTTTTCATTGATGTGTGACACGTGGTATAGATAAAAATCAATGGTCCATATTAAAATTAAAATTAGATAAAATAATTTAGCATTTTAATGTTTTTGTTTCTCTCAACAAGACTAACAATTTTCTTCTCTATTCCATTTTCTCAGACTCCATCTCTCTGGTGTTGCATCATTCATCCCCTTTCTAGCTTCCACTTTATCATCGGCGCTAGCTCGAGTGAATTTTCGTTGCTTCCTTGTTGCCGCCGTTTATGACTTGACGTCTTACTTCCATATAGCATAACCACTGCATCTTCTTCTTTCAATTTTAGGTTGAAATGAATGTCCAGAGCTATAAATCATAATCAAATGTTACTATAATTTAAAAATGGTATAACTTAATTTTAATGGATAAATTGAAATTGAAATTTTAATTTTAGGTTGAAATTAATTTATAAGACCATAATCAAATTCTTCTGATTGTACAGTAATAAGGAGAAGAAAACTTAATAGAAAAATTGAAATATCTCTTTCAAAAACTTAAAATAAGTATAATTTTCTTTCAGATTAAGTTATAAAACTGAAGAAAAAAGAAAAAAAGAGATGGTAGCACTCAGAAGGCGGCGAGATGGAGATTCAGCGACGAGGTCAGAGAAATAGATAGGAAATTGGGTCGCCGGAGTGGGAGAAATGTAGAGGGGATTTGATCACCACCTGTGTTGAAGAAACCGAAAGGGGGTTGGGTCACCACCATGAAGAACAAAACTGTTTTCCATGTAGAAGAAATGAGAGAAGATGAATAGAATTCTGTTTCTTTTTAACGTTAAAAACAATTTGATTTTCAGATTTAAAATCACAGCCATTGATATTTACTTTTCCACGTGTTGTCCATCTGTATAAAGAACAGGATAAAAACTGGAATTCAAAAGCTGGAGCTGATCCTAACTCACTCTTCAGCGAGTTCGGATCTGCTTCAGTCATTACTTCCTCCAGTTTTCCAGTTTTTTTCATTGATGTGTGACACGTGGTATAGATAAAAATCAATGGTCCGTATTAAAATTAAAATTAGATAAAATAATTTAGCATTTTAATGTTTTTGTTTCTCTCAACAAGACTAACAATTTTCTTCTCTATTCAATTTTCTCAGACTCCATCTCTCTGGTGTTGCATCATTCATCCCCTTTCTAGCTTCCACTTTATCATCGGCGTCGGCTCGAGTGAATTCTAGTTGCTTCCATGTTGCCGCCGTTTATGACTTGACGTCTTAATTCCATATAGCATAACCACTGCATCTTCTTCTTTCAATTTTAGGTTGAAATGAATGTCCATAGCTATAAATCATAATCAAATGTTACTATAATTTAAAAATGGTATAACTTAATTTTAATGGATAAATTGAAATTGAAATTTTAATTTTAGGTTGAAATTAATTTATAAGACCATAATCAAATTCTTCTGATTGTACAGTAAAAAGGAGAAGAAAACTTAATAGAAAAATTGAAATATCTCTTTCAAAAACTTAAAATAAGTATAATTTTCTTTCAGATTAAGTTATAAAACTGAAGAAAAAAGAAAAAAAGAGATGGTAGCACTCAGAAGGCGGCGAGATGGAGATTCAGCGACGAGGTCAGAGAAATAGATAGGAAATTGGGTCGCCGGAGTGGGAGAAATTGAGAGGGGATTTGATCACCACCTGTGTTGAAGAAACCGAAAGGGGGTTGGGTCACCACCATGAAGAACAAAACTGTTTTCCATGGAGAAGAAATGAGAGAAGATGAATAGAACTCTATTTCTTTTTAACGTTAAAAACAATTTTATTTTCAGATTTAAAATCACAGCCATTGATATTTACTTTTCCACGTGTCATCCATCTGTATAAAGAACAGGATAAAAACTGGAATTCAAAAACTGGAGCTGATCCTAACTCACTCTTCAGCGAGTTCGGATCTGCTCCAGTCATTACTTCCTCCAGTTTTCCAGTTTTTTTCATTGATGTGTGACACGTGGTATAGATAAAAATCAATGGTCCGTATTAAAATTAAAATTAGATAAAATAATTTAGCATTTTAATGTTTTTGTTTCTCTCAACAAGACTAACAATTTTCTTCTCTATTCAATTTTCTCTGACTTCATCTCTCTGGTGTTGCATCATTCATCCCCTTTCTAGCTTCCACTTTATCATCGGCGCCGGCTCGAGTGAATTTTCGTTGCTTCCTTGTTGCCGCCGTTTATGACTTGACGTCTTAATTCCATATAGCATAACCACTGCATCTTCTTCTTTCAATTTTAGGTTGAAATGAATGTCCAGAGCTATAAATCATAATCAAATGTTACTATAATTTAAAAATGGTATAACTTAATTTTAATGGATAAATTGAAATTGAAATTTTAATTTTAGGTTGATATTAATTTATAAGACCATAATCAAATTCTTCTGATTGTACAGTAATAAGGAGAAGAAAACTTAATAGAAAAATTGAAATATCTTTTTCAAAAACTTAAAATAAGTATAATTTTCTTTCAGATTAAGTTATAAAACTGAAGAAAAAAGAAAAAAAGAGATGGTAGCACTCAGAAGGCGGCGAGATGGAGATTCAGCGACGAGGTCAGAGAAATAGATAGGAAATTGGGTCGCCGGAGTGGGAGAAATGTAGAGGGGATTTGATCACCACCTGTGTTGAAGAAACCGAAAGGGGGTTGGGTCACCACCATGAAGAACAAAACTGTTTTCCATGTAGAAGAAATGAGAGAAGATGAATAGAATTCTATTTCTTTTTAACGTTAAAAACAATTTGATTTTCAGATTTAAAATCACAGCCATTGATATTTACTTTTCCACGTGTTGTCCATCTGTATAAAGAACAGGATAAAAACAGGAATTCAAAAACTGGAGCTGATCCTAACTCACTCTTCAGCGAGTTCGGATCTGCTCCAGTCATTACTTCCTCCAGTTTTCCAGTTTTTTTCATTGATGTGTGACACGTGGTATAGATAAAAATCAACGGTCCGTATTAAAATTAAAATTAGATAAAATAATTTAGCATTTTAATGTTTTTGTTTCTCTCAACAAGACTAACAATTTTCTTCTCTATTCAATTTTCTCAGACACCATCTCTCTGGTGTTGCATCATTCATCCCCTTTCTAGCTTCCACTTTATCATCGGCGCCGGCTCGAGTGAATTTTCCTTGCTTCCTTGTTGCCGCCGTTTATGACTTGACGTCTTAATTCCATATAGCATAACCACTGCATCTTCTTCTTTCAATTTTAGGTTGAAATGAATGTCCATAGCTATAAATCATAATCAAATGTTACTATAATTTAAAAATGGTATAACTTAATTTTAATGGATAAATTGAAATTGAAATTTTAATTTTAGGTTGAAATTAATTTATAAGACCATAATCAAATTCTTCTGATTGTACAGTAATAAGGAGAAGAAAACTTAATAGATTAACTTATAAAACTGAAGAAAAAAGAAAAAAAGAGATGGTAGCACTCAGAAGGCGGCGAGATGGAGATTCAGCGACGAGGTCAGAGAAATAGATAGGAAATTGGGTCGCCGGAGTGGGAGAAATTGAGAGGGGATTTGATCACCACCTGTGTTGAAGAAACCGAAAGGGGGTTGGGTCACCACCATGAAAAACAAAAGTGTTTTCCATGGAGAAGAAATGAGAGAAGATGAATAGAATTCTATTTCTTTTTAACGTTAAAAACAATTTGATTTTCAGATTTAAAATCACAGCCATTGATATTTACTTTTCCACGTGTTGTCCATCTGGTTAAAGAACAGGATAAACACTGGAATTCAAAAACTGGAGCTGATCCTAACTCACTCTTCAGCGAGTTCGGATCTGCTCCAGTCATTACTTCCTCCAGTTTTCCAGTTTTTTTCATTGATGTGTGACACGTGGTATAGATAAAAATCAATGATCCGTATTAAAATTAAAATTAGATAAAAAAATTTAGCATTTTAATGTTTTTCTTTCTCTCAACAAGACTAACAATTTTGTTCTCTATTCAATTTTCTCAGACTCCATCTCTCTGGTGTTGCATCATTCATCCCCTTTCTAGCTTCCACATTATCATCGGCGCCGGCTCGAGTGAATTTTCGTTGCTTCCTTGTTGCCGCCGTTTATGACTTGACGTCTTACTTCCATATAGCATAACCACTGCATCTTCTTCTTTCAATTTTAGGTTGAAATGAATGTCCAGAGCTATAAATCATAATCAAATGTTACTATAATTTAAAAATGGTATAACTTAATTTTAATGGAAAAATTGAAATTGAAATTTTAATTTTAGGTTGAAATTAATTTATAAGACCATAATCAAATTCTTCTGATTGTACAGTAATAAGGAGAAGAAAACTTAATAGAAAAATTGAAATATCTTTTTCAAAAACTTAAAATAAGTATAATTTTCTTTCAGATTAAGTTATAAAACTGAAGAAAAAAGAAAAAAAGAGATGGTAGCACTCAGAAGGCGGCGAGATGGAGATTCAGCGACGAGGTCAGAGAAATAGATAGGAAATTGGGTCGCCGGAGTGGGAGAAATGTAGAGGGGATTTGATCACCACCTGTGTTGAAGAAACCGAAAGGGGGTTGGGTCACCACCATGAAGAACAAAACTGTTTTCCATGTAGAAGAAATGAGAGAAGATGAATAGAATTCTATTTCTTTTTAACGTTAAAAACAATTTGATTTTCAGATTTAAAATCACAGCCATTGATATTTACTTTTCCACGTGTTGTCCATCTGTATAAAGAACAGGATAAAAACAGGAATTCAAAAACTGGAGCTGATCCTAACTCACTCTTCAGCGAGTTCGGATCTGCTCCAGTCATTACTTCCTCCAGTTTTCCAGTTTTTTTCATTGATGTGTGACACGTGGTATAGATAAAAATCAACGGTCCGTATTAAAATTAAAATTAGATAAAATAATTTAGCATTTTAATGTTTTTGTTTCTCTCAACAAGACTAACAATTTTCTTCTCTATTCAATTTTCTCAGACACCATCTCTCTGGTGTTGCATCATTCATCCCCTTTCTAGCTTCCACTTTATCATCGGCGCCGGCTCGAGTGAATTTTCCTTGCTTCCTTGTTGCCGCCGTTTATGACTTGACGTCTTAATTCCATATAGCATAACCACTGCATCTTCTTCTTTCAATTTTAGGTTGAAATGAATGTCCATAGCTATAAATCATAATCAAATGTTACTATAATTTAAAAATGGTATAACTTAATTTTAATGGATAAATTGAAATTGAAATTTTAATTTTAGGTTGAAATTAATTTATAAGACCATAATCAAATTCTTCTGATTGTACAGTAATAAGGAGAAGAAAACTTAATAGATTAACTTATAAAACTGAAGAAAAAAGAAAAAAAGAGATGGTAGCACTCAGAAGGCGGCGAGATGGAGATTCAGCGACGAGGTCAGAGAAATAGATAGGAAATTGGGTCGCCGGAGTGGGAGAAATTGAGAGGGGATTTGATCACCACCTGTGTTGAAGAAACCGAAAGGGGGTTGGGTCACCACCATGAAAAACAAAAGTGTTTTCCATGGAGAAGAAATGAGAGAAGATGAATAGAATTCTATTTCTTTTTAACGTTAAAAACAATTTGATTTTCAGATTTAAAATCACAGCCATTGATATTTACTTTTCCACGTGTTGTCCATCTGTTTAAAGAACAGGATAAACACTGGAATTCAAAAACTGGAGCTGATCCTAACTCACTCTTCAGCGAGTTCGGATCTGCTCCAGTCATTACTTCCTCCAGTTTTCCAGTTTTTTTCATTGATGTGTGACACGTGGTATAGATAAAAATCAATGATCCGTATTAAAATTAAAATTAGATAAAAAAATTTAGCATTTTAATGTTTTTCTTTCTCTCAACAAGACTAACAATTTTGTTCTCTATTCAATTTTCTCAGACTCCATCTCTCTGGTGTTGCATCATTCATCCCCTTTCTAGCTTCCACATTATCATCGGCGCCGGCTCGAGTGAATTTTCGTTGCTTCCTTGTTGCCGCCGTTTATGACTTGACGTCTTACTTCCATATAGCATAACCACTGCATCTTCTTCTTTCAATTTTAGGTTGAAATGAATGTCCAGAGCTATAAATCATAATCAAATGTTACTATAATTTAAAAATGGTATAACTTAATTTTAATGGAAAAATTGAAATTGAAATTTTAATTTTAGGTTGAAATTAATTTATAAGACCATAATCAAATTCTTCTGATTGTACGATAATAAGGAGAAGAAAACTTAATAGAAAAATTGAAATATCTCTTTCAAAAACTTAAAATAAGAATAATTTTCTTTCAGATTAACTTATAAAACTGAAGAAAAAAAGAAAAAGAGAGATGGTAGCACTCAAAAGACGGCGAGATGGAGATTCAGCGACGAGGTCAGAGAAATAGATAGGAAATTGGGTCGTCGGAGTGGGAGAAATTGAGAGGGGATTTGATCACCACCTGTGTTGAAGAAACCGAAAGGGGGTTGGGTCACCACCATGAAGAACAAAAGTGTTTTCCATGGAGAAGAAATGAGAGAAGATGAATAGAATTCTATTTCTTTTTAACGTTAAAAACAATTTGATTTTCAGATTTAAAATCACAGCCATTGATATTTACTTTTCCACGTGTTGTCCATCTGTTTAAAGAACAGGATAAAAACTGGAATTCAAAAACTGGAGTTGATCCTAACTCACTCTTCAGCGAGTTCGGATCTGCTCCAGTCATTACTTCCTCCAATTTTCCAGTTTTTTTCATTGATGTGTGACACGTGGTATAGATAAAAATCAATGATCCGTATTAAAATTAAAATTAGATAAAAAAAATTTAGCATTTTAATGTTTTTCTTTCTCTCAACAAGACTAACAATTTTCTTCTCTATTCAATTTTCTCATACTCCATCACTCTGGTGTTGCATCATTCATCCCCTTTCTAGCTTCCACATTATCATCGGCGCCGGCTCGAGTGAATTTTTGTTGCTTCCTTGTTGCCGCCGTTTATGACTCGACGTCTTACTTCCATATAGCATAACCACTGCATCATCTTCTTTCAATTTTAGGTTGAAATGAATGTCCAGAGCTATAAATCATAATCAAATGTTACTATAATTTAAAAATGGTATAACTTAATTTTAATGGAAAAATTGAAATTGAAATTTTAATTTTAGGTTGAAATTAATTTATAAAACCATAATCAAATTCTTCTGATTGTACGGTAATAAGGAGAAGAAAACTTAATAGAAAAATTGAAATATCTCTTTCAAAAACTTAAAATAAGTATAATTTTCTTTCAGATTAACTTATAAAACTGAAGAAAAAAAGAAAAAGAGAGATGGTAGCACTCAAAAGACGGCGAGATGGAGATTCAGCGACGAGGTCAGAGAAATAGATAGGAAATTGGGTCGTCGGAGTGGGAGAAATTGAGAGGGGATTTGATCACCACCTGTGTTGAAGAAACCGAAAGGGGGTTGGGTCACCACCATGAAGAACATGTTGAGAATCAAGTGTGAGGAAGAAGTCCCACATTGATTCAGCGACGAGATTCAGCGACTCTGCTGGGAATTAAACATGTTATTAAAGAAAGGGACCGGTTTACTTGTATCGAAACACTTCCCGCAGGTGTGGGTAGAAGGTGTTCCTGTTGAGTTCAACGGTGCTACAAGTGTATGTGGAAGAGAGAGCTTCCACATGAGGGGGAATATTGTGTATAAACTAACACTTGAGGGGGAGTGTTGAGAATCAAGTGTGAGGAAGAAGTCCCACATTGATTAGAAAAGGGAAGATTAAACACTTTATAAGTGGGAGAACCCACACACCAATCACCTTAAGGTTTTAGGTGAGTATGTGGTGTGTCTCTCACAAAGGTGTGTCCCAAATAAGAAATGCTCCCTCGTTGACCCCCTCGATTGTTCCGCTAACAATGGTATCATGAGCCTTTGGTTCGAGAAAGGGACCGGCTTATTGTATCGAAACAATTCCCGCAGGTGTGGGTAGAAGGTGTTCCGTTGAGTTCAACGGTGATACAAGTGTATGTGGAAGAGAGAGCTTCCATATGTGGGGGAGCATTGTGTATAAACTCACTTGAGGGGGAGTGTTGAGAATCAAGTGTGAGGAAGAAGTCCCACATTGATTAGAAAAGAGAAGATTAAACACTTTATAAGTGGAAGAACCCACACACATATCACCTTAAGGTTTTAGGTGGATATGTGGTGTGTCTCTCACAAAGGTGTGTCCCAAATAAGAAATGCTCCCTCGTTGACCCCCTCGATTGTTTCGCCAACAGAAATTGGGTCGCCGGAGTGGGAGAAATTGAGATGCGATTTGATCACCACCTGTGTTGAAGAAATTGAAAGGGGGTTGGGTCACCACCATGAAAAACAAAAGTGTTTTCCATGGAGAAGAAATGAGAGAAGATGAATAGAATTCTATTTCTTTTTAACGTTAAAAACAATTTGATTTTCAGATTTAAAATCACAGCCATTGATATTTACTTTTCCACGTGTTGTCCATCTGTTTAAAGAACAGGATAAAAACTGGAATTCAAAAACTGGAGCTGATCCTAACTCACTCTTCAGCGAGTTCGGATCTGTTCCAGTCATTACTTCCTCCAGTTTTCCAGTTTTTTTCATTGATGTGTGACACGTGGTATAGATAAAAATCAATGATCCGTATTAAAATTAAAATTAGATAAAAAAATTTAGCATTTTAATTATTTTCTTTCTCTCAACAAGACTAACAATTTTCTTCTCTATTCAATTTTCTCAGACTCCATCTCTCTGGTGTTGCATCATTCATCCCCTTTCTAGCTTCCACATTATCATCGGCGCCGGCTCGAGTGAATTTTCGTTGCTTCCTTGTTGCCACCGTTTATGACTTGACGTCTTACTTCCATATAGCATAACCACTGCATCTTCTTCTTTCAATTTTAGGTTGAAATGAATGTCCAGAGCTATAAATCATAATCAAATGTTACTATAATTTAAAAATGGTATAACTTAATTTTAATGGAAAAATTGAAATTGAAATTTTAATTTTAGGTTGAAATTAATTTATAAGACCATAATCAAATTCTTCTGATTGTACGATAATAAGGAGAAGAAAACTTAATAGAAAAATTGAAATATCTCTTTCAAAAACTTAAAATAAGTATAATTTTCTTTCAGATTAACTTATAAAACTGAAGAAAAAAGAAAAAAAGAGATGGTAGCACTCAGAAGGCGGCGAGATGGAGATTCAGCGACGAGGTCAGAGAAATAAATAGGAAATTGGGTCGCCGGAGTGGGAGAAATTGAGAGGGGATTTGATCACCACCTGTGTTGAAGAAACCGAAAGGGGGTTGGGTCACCACCATGAAAAACAAAAGTGTTTTCCATGGAGAAGAAATGAGAGAAGATGAATAGAATTCTATTTCTTTTTAACGTTAAAAACAATTTGATTTTCAGATTTAAAATCACAGCCATTGATATTTACTTTTCCACGTGTTGTCCATCTGTTTAAAGAACAGGATAAACACTGGAATTCAAAAACTGGAGCTGATCCTAACTCACTCTTCAGCGAGTTCGGATCTGCTCCAGTCATTACTTCCTCCAGTTTTCCAGTTTTTTTCATTGATGTGTGACACGTGGTATAGATAAAAATCAATGATCCGTATTAAAATTAAAATTAGATAAAAAAATTTAGCATTTTAATGTTTTTCTTTCTCTCAACAAGACTAACAATTTTGTTCTCTATTCAATTTTCTCAGACTCCATCTCTCTGGTGTTGCATCATTCATCCCCTTTCTAGCTTCCACATTATCATCGGCGCCGGCTCGAGTGAATTTTCGTTGCTTCCTTGTTGCCGCCGTTTATGACTTGACGTCTTACTTCCATATAGCATAACCACTGCATCTTCTTCTTTCAATTTTAGGTTGAAATGAATGTCCAGAGCTATAAATCATAATCAAATGTTACTATAATTTAAAAATGGTATAACTTAATTTTAATGGAAAAATTGAAATTGAAATTTTAATTTTAGGTTGAAATTAATTTATAAGACCATAATCAAATTCTTCTGATTGTACGATAATAAGGAGAAGAAAACTTAATAGAAAAATTGAAATATCTCTTTCAAAAACTTAAAATAAGAATAATTTTCTTTCAGATTAACTTATAAAACTGAAGAAAAAAAGAAAAAGAGAGATGGTAGCACTCAAAAGACGGCGAGATGGAGATTCAGCGACGAGGTCAGAGAAATAGATAGGAAATTGGGTCGTCGGAGTGGGAGAAATTGAGAGGGGATTTGATCACCACCTGTGTTGAAGAAACCGAAAGGGGGTTGGGTCACCACCATGAAGAACAAAAGTGTTTTCCATGGAGAAGAAATGAGAGAAGATGAATAGAATTCTATTTCTTTTTAACGTTAAAAACAATTTGATTTTCAGATTTAAAATCACAGCCATTGATATTTACTTTTCCACGTGTTGTCCATCTGTTTAAAGAACAGGATAAAAACTGGAATTCAAAAACTGGAGTTGATCCTAACTCACTCTTCAGCGAGTTCGGATCTGCTCCAGTCATTACTTCCTCCAGTTTTCCAGTTTTTTTCATTGATGTGTGACACGTGGTATAGATAAAAATCAATGATCCGTATTAAAATTAAAATTAGATAAAAAAAATTTAGCATTTTAATGTTTTTCTTTCTCTCAACAAGACTAACAATTTTCTTCTCTATTCAATTTTCTCATACTCCATCACTCTGGTGTTGCATCATTCATCCCCTTTCTAGCTTCCACATTATCATCGGCGCCGGCTCGAGTGAATTTTCGTTGCTTCCTTGTTGCCGCCGTTTATGACTCGACGTCTTACTTCCATATAGCATAACCACTGCATCTTCTTCTTTCAATTTTAGGTTGAAATGAATGTCCAGAGCTATAAATCATAATCAAATGTTACTATAATTTAAAAATGGTATAACTTAATTTTAATGGAAAAATTGAAATTGAAATTTTAATTTTAGGTTGAAATTAATTTATAAAACCATAATCAAATTCTTCTGATTGTACGGTAATAAGGAGAAGAAAACTTAATAGAAAAATTGAAATATCTCTTTCAAAAACTTAAAATAAGTATAATTTTCTTTCAGATTAACTTATAAAACTGAAGAAAAAAAGAAAAAGAGAGATGGTAGCACTCAAAAGACGGCGAGATGGAGATTCAGCGACGAGGTCAGAGAAATAGATAGGAAATTGGGTCGTCGGAGTGGGAGAAATTGAGAGGGGATTTGATCACCACCTGTGTTGAAGAAACCGAAAGGGGGTTGGGTCACCACCATGAAGAACATGTTGAGAATCAAGTGTGAGGAAGAAGTCCCACATTGATTCAGCGACGAGATTCAGCGACTCTGCTGGGAATTAAACATGTTATTAAAGAAAGGGACCGGTTTACTTGTATCGAAACACTTCCCGCAGGTGTGGGTAGAAGGTGTTCCTGTTGAGTTCAACGGTGCTACAAGTGTATGTGGAAGAGAGAGCTTCCACATGAGGGGGAATATTGTGTATAAACTAACACTTGAGGGGGAGTGTTGAGAATCAAGTGTGAGGAAGAAGTCCCACATTGATTAGAAAAGGGAAGATTAAACACTTTATAAGTGGGAGAACCCACACACCAATCACCTTAAGGTTTTAGGTGAGTATGTGGTGTGTCTCTCACAAAGGTGTGTCCCAAATAAGAAATGCTCCCTCGTTGACCCCCTCGATTGTTCCGCTAACAATGGTATCATGAGCCTTTGGTTCGAGAAAGGGACCGGCTTATTGTATCGAAACAATTCCCGCAGGTGTGGGTAGAAGGTGTTCCGTTGAGTTCAACGGTGATACAAGTGTATGTGGAAGAGAGAGCTTCCATATGTGGGGGAGCATTGTGTATAAACTCACTTGAGGGGGAGTGTTGAGAATCAAGTGTGAGGAAGAAGTCCCACATTGATTAGAAAAGAGAAGATTAAACACTTTATAAGTGGAAGAACCCACACACATATCACCTTAAGGTTTTAGGTGGATATGTGGTGTGTCTCTCACAAAGGTGTGTCCCAAATAAGAAATGCTCCCTCGTTGACCCCCTCGATTGTTTCGCCAACAGAAATTGGGTCGCCGGAGTGGGAGAAATTGAGATGCGATTTGATCACCACCTGTGTTGAAGAAATTGAAAGGGGGTTGGGTCACCACCATGAAAAACAAAAGTGTTTTCCATGGAGAAGAAATGAGAGAAGATGAATAGAATTCTATTTCTTTTTAACGTTAAAAACAATTTGATTTTCAGATTTAAAATCACAGCCATTGATATTTACTTTTCCACGTGTTGTCCATCTGTTTAAAGAACAGGATAAAAACTGGAATTCAAAAACTGGAGCTGATCCTAACTCACTCTTCAGCGAGTTCGGATCTGTTCCAGTCATTACTTCCTCCAGTTTTCCAGTTTTTTTCATTGATGTGTGACACGTGGTATAGATAAAAATCAATGATCCGTATTAAAATTAAAATTAGATAAAAAAATTTAGCATTTTAATTATTTTCTTTCTCTCAACAAGACTAACAATTTTCTTCTCTATTCAATTTTCTCAGACTCCATCTCTCTGGTGTTGCATCATTCATCCCCTTTCTAGCTTCCACATTATCATCGGCGCCGGCTCGAGTGAATTTTCGTTGCTTCCTTGTTGCCACCGTTTATGACTTGACGTCTTACTTCCATATAGCATAACCACTGCATCTTCTTCTTTCAATTTTAGGTTGAAATGAATGTCCAGAGCTATAAATCATAATCAAATGTTACTATAATTTAAAAATGGTATAACTTAATTTTAATGGAAAAATTGAAATTGAAATTTTAATTTTAGGTTGAAATTAATTTATAAGACCATAATCAAATTCTTCTGATTGTACGATAATAAGGAGAAGAAAACTTAATAGAAAAATTGAAATATCTCTTTCAAAAACTTAAAATAAGTATAATTTTCTTTCAGATTAACTTATAAAACTGAAGAAAAAAGAAAAAAAGAGATGGTAGCACTCAGAAGGCGGCGAGATGGAGATTCAGCGACGAGGTCAGAGAAATAGATAGGAAATTGGGTCGCCGGAGTGGGAGAAATTGAGAGGGGATTTGATCACCACCTGTGTTGAAGAAACCGAAAGGGGGTTGGGTCACCACCATGAAAAACAAAAGTGTTTTCCATGGAGAAGAAATGAGAGAAGATGAATAGAATTCTATTTCTTTTTAACGTTAAAAACAATTTGATTTTCAGATTTAAAATCACAGCCATTGATATTTACTTTTCCACGTGTTGTCCATCTGTTTAAAGAACAGGATAAACACTGGAATTCAAAAACTGGAGCTGATCCTAACTCACTCTTCAGCGAGTTCGGATCTGCTCCAGTCATTACTTCCTCCAGTTTTCCAGTTTTTTTCATTGATGTGTGACACGTGGTATAGATAAAAATCAATGATCCGTATTAAAATTAAAATTAGATAAAAAAATTTAGCATTTTAATGTTTTTCTTTCTCTCAACAAGACTAACAATTTTGTTCTCTATTCAATTTTCTCAGACTCCATCTCTCTGGTGTTGCATCATTCATCCCCTTTCTAGCTTCCACATTATCATCGGCGCCGGCTCGAGTGAATTTTCGTTGCTTCCTTGTTGCCGCCGTTTATGACTTGACGTCTTACTTCCATATAGCATAACCACTGCATCTTCTTCTTTCAATTTTAGGTTGAAATGAATGTCCAGAGCTATAAATCATAATCAAATGTTACTATAATTTAAAAATGGTATAACTTAATTTTAATGGAAAAATTGAAATTGAAATTTTAATTTTAGGTTGAAATTAATTTATAAGACCATAATCAAATTCTTCTGATTGTACGATAATAAGGAGAAGAAAACTTAATAGAAAAATCGAAATATCTCTTTCAAAAACTTAAAATAAGAATAATTTTCTTTCAGATTAACTTATAAAACTGAAGAAAAAAAGAAAAAGAGAGATGGTAGCACTCAAAAGACGGCGAGATGGAGATTCAGCGACGAGGTCAGAGAAATAGATAGGAAATTGGGTCGTCGGAGTGGGAGAAATTGAGAGGGGATTTGATCACCACCTGTGTTGAAGAAACCGAAAGGGGGTTGGGTCACCACCATGAAGAACATGTTGAGAATCAAGTGTGAGGAAGAAGTCCCACATTGATTCAGCGACGAGATTCAGCGACTCTGCTGGGAATTAAACATGTTATTAAAGAAAGGGACCGGTTTACTTGTATCGAAACACTTCCCGCAGGTGTGGGTAGAAGGTGTTCCTGTTGAGTTCAACGGTGCTACAAGTGTATGTGGAAGAGAGAGCTTCCACATGAGGGGGAGCATTGTGTATAAACTAACACTTGAGGGGGAGTGTTGAGAATCAAGTGTGAGGATGAAGTCCCACATTGATTAGAAAAAGGAAGATTAAACACTTTATAAGTGGGAGAACCCACACACCAATCACCTTAAGGTTTTAGGTGAGTATGTGGTGTGTCTCTCACAAAGGTGTGTCCCAAATAAGAAATGCTCCCTCGTTGACCCCCTCGATTGTTCCGCTAGCAATGGTATCATGAGCCTTTGGTTCGAGAAAGGGACCGGCTTATTGTATCGAAACAATTCCCGCAGGTGTGGGTAGAAGGTGTTCCGTTGAGTTCAACGGTGATACAAGTGTATGTGGAAGAGAGAGCTTCCATATGTGGGGGAGCATTGTGTATAAACTCACTTGAGGGGGAGTGTTGAGAATCAAGTGTGAGGAAGAAGTCCCATATTGATTAGAAAAGAGAAGATTAAACACTTTATAAGTGGAAGAACCCACACACCTATCACCTTAAGGTTTTAGGTGGATATGTTGTGTGTCTCTCACAAAGGTGTGTCCCAAATAAGAAATGATCCCTCGTTGACCCCCTCGATTGTTTCGCCAACAGAAATTGGGTCGCCGGAGTGGGAGAAATTGAGAGGGGATTTGATCACCACCTGTGTTGAAGAAATCGAAAGGGGGTTGGGTCACCACCATGAAAAACAAAAGTGTTTTCCATGGAGAAGAAATGAGAGAAGATGAATAGAATTCTATTTCTTTTTAACGTTAAAAACAATTTGATTTTCAGATTTAAAATCACAACCATTGATATTTACTTTTCCACGTGTTGTCCATCTGTTTAAAGAATAGGATAAAAACTGGAATTCAAAAACTGGAGCTGATCCTAACTCCTCTTCAGCCTACTACTATAAGTTTCCATAGTTTTGGAGGCGGAATCATTTATTGATGAGTTAAGGGGCACTAAAATTTTTGAATGATGTTGAGAGTGTTGAAGAGGTGGATCCTGAAAGTGTTAATTCTCTCAAGATGAAAACACTTTATATCGACACTTGTTTGATAATTGTGGGGAGCACTGGGAGAGAATATTTTTGGTTCAAAAAGGATTTTATTTTGAACTATGTTGTGATTTAAGAAAAAAAAACGCTTAAAAAGTTTTTGGCGTAATTGTAATTTTGGTTCATTTTTTTTTTATTTTTTTTTTTAGTTTTGATCTTCTATTTTAAAATTTAGAATTTTTGTCTCTCTATTTTCAATTTTTTGAGTTTTGATCCTCCTATTTTAAAATTTAAAATTTGGTCCTTCTATTTTTTATTTTAGAATTTTAATTCCCTTTCCAATTGGGAACTAATGTAATAAGTTTTAAGAAATTAAAATAAGGGTATCAAAATTCAAAAATAATGAAAATAGAGGGACACAAATTTTGAATTTTAAAATATGAAGACCAAAATTAAAAATATTTAAAATAAAACAAAAAAAATTCAAATTTTAAAATGAGGAGATTAAAACTCACAAAAAAAATAAAAATGGAGAAACTAAAATTACAATTAAGCCAAAATTCTTTTAAGACTTGTAAGTGATGATAACGTAAAAAAAATGAAGCTAGAAAAATAAAAATCTGATGAAGATAAAATTTCTGACTTTATTTTTAGCAATCAATCATACTTTAGGATAGGTATGACGAATAACAAATTAAATCCAATTTTTTTCTAGAATTTAATTGATATGTAATTTTAATATAAAATAATTTTAAACTGTCATTTAATAAAAAATTAATTATATGTTATGATATTAATTTTTTTTTAAATATCAGTATAATGTAACAGAATTTATCGTCATTGATTGACAATATAAAAATAGTTTATCCTATCAATGACCCATTTTCTCTTTTTTATATACATCCAAAATTAAGTTGAGTCATCAACTTTCTTGTCGTTTTCCATTACTTAATTAAGCTCGAAAGCGATACATAATTTAATATGTACAAAGAAGATTAATGAGTTCATCTTTTGCAGCCACACACGTTTAGATATCAATTAAGCTTTTGCTTCTCTTAATTAAGCTTTATATTTGATTACTAAAATGTTTCTGTTTTTTTTTTTTTTTTTTTTTTTTAGTTTTGATTTCCTTATAAATCAAAAGCATGAAGAAGTTGATGAGTTTACAAATCACTTTCTTCTGGTTCTCTAGTAAATTCAGTGTGACCATTAAAGTTTCACTCATTTATCTTTATACCTTTCCTTACCAAAAAGAAAACAAAGATCCACGTCGTGTTCGCAGTCACGGCAACGATCACGATCCTTGATTTTACGGTGAAATGCGACGAATGAACTCCAATTGCAGTCACAGCCCAAATCATTGCAACAGGTTTTTTAAAATCCTACAAAAGAGAAGACAAGAATAAGACAGTAGATTTTATGTTCTATGTCAAAATTTGAAATTCCAAAAACTGTATTCTTATTTCATATAAAATAAAATCTGATTAGTGATTACTTCACATAAAAGCAACAAAAGAAATGGAATTAATCAAAAAGGTTGTAGTGTAGTATAGACATTTTCTATTCTACAATCCAAAAATAAAAATAAACCAAATTTAATAGTTCCATAGTGATACCTCATCATCATCTTGATAGTCTTGTACATCAATATGTTGATACACATCATCATACCCAAAACTATGTGTGGGGGACATTAGAGCCATATTCCTCCATAACTCTGGTATATTCATGTTTATGACTTCTTCTTCTTCCTCTATCCAAAACATATTCAACTTCTCTGTTGCGATGACTGGTACAACTATGACCGGTACAGTGTTGTCAACTTCTTTAGTCATTAAATTTTTGTATGGTCTGAAAGCCTCCGCGGCTTCTGTAACCGCTTTTTGTATATCTTTTGTATCAGAGGTTGCAGGAATTGGGAGTCGCCACACCGAGTCTGCGAAATTGAGACAGGCGTAGCGGCCTCTCAATGCCATCGCGGCAACATCGTGGGCTCGGGCAGCCATCTCGGCCGTTGGGAAAGTTCCTAGCCAAATTCTAGTCTTTTTGTTTGGCTCTCTCATTTCGCATACCCATTTATCTAAGTTCCTCTTCCTCACGCCCCTATACACCGGGTGGCGAGTTTCCTTGAATATCTTCCTCCCAGCTGGCTTCTTCGGGGAACTCGCTGCTAACCGCATCTCCCAGTCCGGTGATGATGTGTAGTAGGAAGATGAAGCTGTGGAAAAGGAGTTGTCACTAGTATACAACATATCAGAGTGTTGGAGAGAATGGAAAAGGTTTTTAAAGGGAAAGTTGGAATTGGAGAGTTAGATTTAAGAGAGTGAAGAGTAAGGTGTGTTGTATATATAGGCAAGCATGGTTGAAGGAAAGAGGTAAGGTAAGAGGGAGAGTGTGAGCGTGTGTGTTTTGTGTGAGTGAGCAAGTTGCAAAGTTTGTGATTAAAATAATGTTAAAATATTTGGAAAGGTTATGAATTATTTGGAAAGAGAAAGGGAAACCGATTAGAAGAGAGAGTAAGGCAGAGAAAGAAAATGTGCTTGTGTGTAGTATGTGACACTTAAAAGAACACTTGGCTCACAACGAATAACGTTAAAATATCTCCTTTTATTTTCTTTCTAAAGCATATTATCAAAATATCTATACTACATCACTATAATTTTTATTAAAAACCCAAATAAAAATAGATAGACAAAAAAATCAAAACACAATATGTATCTAAAAAAACTACAAGTACAATATAAATTGTGGCTTCAGAAACCGAGTTCAAGATTCTTCCGTTTTTAAATAGCATAAAAAGTTAAGATTTGTAAATTTGAAAGCACAAAAGCGAATTTTTTTTGAATATAACTTATTTTTTCAAAAAAAATACTAAATAAATCAATTTTTCAAAAAAAAAATTAAAATGGCATGGTTTGGATAGGGTGTATAAGGGAGGCGTCATTTGGGATGGCGCCTCAGTTAGAGGCCAGAAGTCATTTCAAATGGCGCCTCAGGCCAAATTAACTTTGAAAAAAATCAACTGAGATGCGCCATCCCAGATGACGCCTCAGTGCATTCTTTTTTTTTTTTTTTAATTTAAAACGTGGACTATTAATTTTATTTTATGTTTTTTTATTTTATTTTTTAATTTTAAATTGTTTACTGTTTTTTTTTTTTAATTTTAAAATGTATACTATTCATTCACATGTCTCTAGACTGATGAATTTGCAGGCCTATTGTCTGCATCTACTATTCATTCACATGCCTCTAGACTGATGAATGTGTAGTCCTATACACTGCATATACTGTTCATTCGCATGCCTCTGCTCCATTATTTTTGTTTCAGGCCACTGTTGACATGACTACACATGCATGCCTACACATGGCAGACTGCAAAGGCTAAGAAAGCATGTATGCCTACACATGGCAGACTGCAAAGGTTAAGAAGCATGCATGCCTACACATGTGACTCCCCCACACCATTATAAAAACCCATTCACATTTACAATTTTCATCTCATCCCAAACTACTCTCACTTCTTCTTCTCTTATTTTCTGAAACCTTTGCATCTCACAACCAGTTACGAAAATGGCTTTACTCACGATGGGAAGCAACCACCGAGGAACGCCGGAAAACATTGAAGACTTCGTAAGTTTTCTTGTAGTATTTCCCTCACGACCCTATCACTGAACCATATCTAACAGGATGTGGATTTGGAGATGTGATAAAAATCCCATCATACCATGTAGACCCAAAGTTCATTCTGGCCTTGATAGAAAGATGGAGGCCGGAGACCCACACCTTTCACCTTCCTTTTGGTGAATGCACGGTCACTCTACAAGACGTGTATATGTTACTGGGCCTCCGCATAGATGGCATGGCCGTCAACGGCCCCGTAAATATAAATAGCCAATTTTGCTTCGACTTGTTAGGTACCCCCCTTGAGATTGAAGAAGCTGAGCCTTCACCCGACGGTAGGTGTAGGGGGCAAGGTATTAACTTAAAACGCCTTAGGGAATACCATGACTCCATCGTATTAGACGAGGATTCCCTCCCCTTACACATAATACAAAAAACTAGATGTTATTGTTGCTATTGTTCGGTCGTTTTTTGTTTCCAGAGAGCACTGGAAACACTGTAAATATTATGTATCTCCCGTTGTTGTCTAACATTAACAGTGTGCACGAATATAGTTGGGGTTCAGCTGTCCTGGCACATCTGTATAGTGCACTCTGCAAAAATGCCAAAAAAAATGCGTGTACATTTTATGGTTGCGCCTATCTCCTCCAGGCGTGGGGTTGGTCGAGAATGCCAACACTAGCTCCAATAAACCGGAACCCATTTACATTTCCATACGCATTAAGGTAAGACTATACACATCCATGCGCCTATACTGATATGTTCAAGTGTAACTAATTCATTTTCTAACTACATTTTCAGGTGGGCAGTTCCGAAAATGAGCTACGATAGAAACCCCCGGAACGCCATAACAGTCTACCGCAACCTGCTAGACCACATTGGCCCTGACGACGTATATTTCCCTACAACTTTTGTAACATTTCATCCATAGATATTTCTAACATTTTGTATACTTACTCATTAAACTATTTTTTCTTGTAGTTTGTCTGGAGGCCTTACGACGATCTCGACCACCAGCCCAACGCAAATGATGCTGCTGTGTGGACTTCGAAAACACCAATAATTCGGTTCACAACTGTTGAGATGCACCAAAGCGACCGAGTGAAACTACAATTCAGTATGCATCAGGACATTCCGGTGGATCCTACCAACTTGGGAAAGTGGCACCTACGCAGAATCGACACGCAGTGGAAGGATGGTGTGTGGACCAACTTTGCAGCAGCGTTGTGTCACCAGTGGGAGATGCGCCACCAGCTCGTCTTAACAGACCCCGTTGTACAACCTGCTCGGCCAACGGAACTATATATGAGCTGGTTTAGGTCTGTTACCACACCACAACCTTTCCTCTCTCAGCCGGCGTATCTAGTTGACCCCCGCCAACGTGTGTCTTCCTCCCAGCAATATGCCCAACATCATTCACCAACCTCTCCACCACAACAACAAAACCCTTACTATAGCCCTGATGAGTCATTCGAACCTACCGAAGCCCACCAAAACGCCCCACAGATGAGTCCCCCACAAATGAACCTCCCACAAATGATGACCCCATCTTCCTACCACTCAGAACCACAATCATCATACACCCAACAAACCCCCCCTCTTTTCAACTATCAAACCCCACATCAACCACTGCATCAATACCAACATCCATCAATGCATCATTTTGGCCAACCATACCGTATGGAACCAACCCAACCCCCTCATACAAATTACATGAACATGGGCATGCAGCTGGATTACGGAAGTGCTGTCGGCGACAACCCCCCCGGCTATTGGGGACAGATGCTGCAAAATTTGTCTCATGCTCCAGGGCCATCGTCTGATGCGTCGGGGCCATCTGAACAAACACAGAGACCAGCCACGCCTCAACAACCTCGTGGTGCTAGACAGAGACGTCAAACAAGAGCCCCTGATTGTGGGACCGGTGGTCGGTTAAATAGGCACAATCATTGATTTTCTTTTTGTATCCAACATTTGTATTATTGTACTAAATATTAAAAAAAAAATTAATGTTGTTTTTTTTTTATTATCCATTCTTAAAATAAAATAAATTAAAAAAAAAAAAGGGGGACACCTGAGATGGCGCCTCCTTTAAAAAAATTTGAAAAAATTTAGGGCTTTTAATTTGGCCTGAGGCGCCATTTGGAATGGCTTCTGACCTCTAACTGAGGCGTCATCCCAAATGACGCCTCCCTTATAACCCCAATCCAAACCATGCCATTTTAGAATTTTTTTTTTTAAAAACTAGTTTATTTAGTATTTTTTTTGAAAAAATAAGTTATATTAAAAAAAAATTTCACAAAAGCACCACTACAAATAATATAATTTTTGATAAAATTTTAATTTTAAATGGATAAATCCCATAAAGGTTATGTTTTATTTTTTTTTTTAATTTATTATATTCTTTTGACATTAAAAAAACAATTGTTTGTCACGTGATTTTCACGTCGAAAAAGTGAAAATCACGTTAATTAACGACGTGAAGAAACACGAGGTTAGAACACTTATGACAACTTTTTTCTTCATGAAAATCACGTCACAAATTTTCCACAAACTTTTCACGTTGTAAAATTCTGCTATAAGACTGACAAGTTTGTCACATGATTTTCATGACACAAACATGATGTTTGCGTCGTACTTTCTCCGACACTAATTTGAAATTATTGTTATTAATTAGTGTCGTATTTTTCATGATGCAAATTAATCTTTTAATAAAAAAATACGAAATTATTAATTTTAATTATTAATCAAAAATATAAATATAAATTTTTTATTTTTTGTTAAAAAATACAAAATTATTAAAAATATTAATTTCAATTATTAATAAAAAATGCCTATATTTTCAAATATTAATTAGAAATATGAATTTCAATTAAAAATAATTAAATTCAAAATAATTAGGAATATTATACAAAAACTAATATTTAAAAGTAAAATAATAATAAAAATATCCATCAACATCATCATACTCATCATCATCCATAACTTCGTCCACATCATCATCATCATCCAAATCACCACCTGTTCCACTATTTGTTTGGTTCCTTTGTGAGAACAATTGTCGCATTATTTCCTTCATCTCAATTTGTCTTTCCTTCATTGCCTCGATTTGGGCATTTATCACTGCCTCACGTTGTGACGCCTGCACATCACTTTATGTCGTCTCGTGTCTCGCCTCAGTTAGCGCCAATTTTCGCATCATTTCCATCATTCAAGATCTTAATCTTCAATTTGTTTGGACTACAGATGGTGTGATAATGGGAAACTTGAATGTCAATTCTACCTTGAGAGGTGAAATTCAACAAGGGAAAGTGCTAGATGCGAAGTTACAAGAGATGTTAGTTCAACCAGGTTTCACACAGGCCATAGATGGGGTTATTCTATTTAATCAACGAGTTTGTGTTTTGGAAGACATGGTGTTGAAAAGAAAGATTCTAGAGGAAGTTCATAAGGGTGTTTTTACTATACATCCTGGTTCTTCGAAAATGTATCAAGATTTAAAGAGGGACTATTGGTGGTCCGGGATGAAGAGAGATATTACGGTGTATGTGTCGGAATGTGCAATTTGCCAACAAGTAAAGTAGAACACCAAAGACCGAGTAGTTTGGTACAACCATTCTAGATTCCAGTATGGAAATGGGATAGTATTTCAATGGAATTTGAGGTTGGGTTACCCTGTACCCAGGGTGGTTACGATTCTATTTGGGTGATTGTAGATCGATTGACGAAGTCGACACATTTCTTGGCCGTGAAAACTACTTACAAGGCAAGTCATCTTGCAAGATTGTTTATTTCGGAAATTGTGAGACTTCATGGTGTTCCCTCCAGCATTGTATCTGATAGAGATCCGAATTTTACTTCGAGGTTTTGGAGAGCTTTTCAACAAGATATGGGATCTAAGTTGTGTTTGAGTACGTCGAATCATCCTCAAATGGATGGTCAGACGAAGCGGACGATACAAACTTTGGAAGACATGTTAGAGGCTTGTGTTCTTGAAAGTGGGGAAAATTGGAAGGAACTTTTGTCGTTGATTGAGTTTGCTTACAACAATAGTTACCACGCGAGCATTGGTATGGCTCTTTACGAAGCATTGTACGGAAGGAAATGGAGGACGCCGTTGTGTTGGACGGAAGTTGGTGAGGAAAGGATTCTAGGACTGGAAATTGTTCTAGAGACTACGAAAAAGATTAGAATGATTCGCGACAAGGTCAAGAAAGCGCAAGACCATCAGAAGAGTTATGCGGATAATCGAAGGAGACCTTTGGAATTTGATAAAGGTGATCATGTATTCTTGAAAGTTACCCAAAGGTTGAGATTGAAAGGACTTTTTAAGTTGCGAAAGTTAAGTCCGAGGTACGTTAGACCATATCAGATCTTAGATAGGATGGTTGAAGTAGCCTACAGACTAGCCTTGCCACCTTCTCTATCCGAGATGCATGACGTATTTCATGTGTCTAAACTCTGAAAGTTTATTCCTGACCCTCTTCAACCAATTCTACCAGATACAATTGAGATAGAAGCAGACTTAACTTTTGAACCTCTACCAAGCCCTGTTGCGGGGAGAGAAACCAAGGTGTTGATAAACAAAGAAATTCCTCTTGTTAAGGTTCAATGGGATACAACACATCCGGGTGATGCTCCTTGGGAACTTGAGTCTGAAATGCGGGATGCTTACCCTCACCTTTTTCAGGTAGTATTTAAATTTGAGGGCTAATTTTTATTTAAGGGGGGACGATGTAATCCCCGTGTTTAATAAAATGCTCTAAATAATATTAGTTGAGATCAGCTGGGTTCCAGTGTGCTCTGAGAGTTATCTGTTGGGATAATTGGAGTAACTGATGAACTCATAGTTGACTTAATTAATATTATCTGACTCTGATGTTTTATTAATTGGTGCATTAGAGGCTTGTTGGATACTCTTTTATTTGGACTTTTAACCTAGTTGGTCTTACTAACTTCTAATGAGATATTTCTAAATAGCATTTCTTTTATCTCTTTTCCTATTGCCTTTTTCCAACTTTGAGGAATAAGTAGTAAGAGAAGGAAAGAAAGGAAAGAAGAGAAGAAAACAAAAGAAAAGAAGTGGAGGAAGAAGAGAAAGTAGAAAGAAAGAAGAGGAAAAGCTAGTAAAAGAGGAATCATCACCACTCATCATCAAATCATGTCATCTTCTTCATCAACAACTTCTTCATCATCTTTTAGAGGTGGGTTCAAGGTAGAAACTCAAGGTTAGAGTATTTTGATAAAATGAGAAAGTTAGGTTACGGTATTTTGTTTTCTTTCCGTGAGAAATGCATATTTCATGCTATCGTTGTCTGTTTATGGTTCAAAATGTTATTTGATGAGTGTTTATATCAATATTGTTGATGGTTTGAAGTTGGGTAAGAATGAGGGTTGAAACCCCTTTGAGTTGAATGTTTTACGCTGGTAAGAAGTTCTGGAACGCAAGGTTCACACAACGAACACAGACGAATGACCAGCGAACATGACAGTTCTGTCATGCTCGCACTGCGAGTGTGAGCGAGGTTGAAGGAGAAGGTTCGCCCAGCGTTCGCACTGCGATGAAGGGGACCTTTCGCTACTGCCATTTCATTTTTCTGGTTCGTTCAGAGTTCGCACTGCAAACTCAAAGCGAAGGAGCTCGCTTGGGCTTCGCACTGTGAATGTAGCAGTGTTTTTCCCTATTTTTTTCTTGTTTCTTGGCTATCTTCCATACATTACTATTGCTACTTTACCTTGTCTACCTTGATTATTATGAATGTATGCATGTGTAATTATGGGTTGGTGAATTGATTAAAATGATGATATGTGATTAAAAGAACTAAGAAAGAGTGAGGAAAACCTTGTCACAATTTAATGGAATGACCTACTGGTGTGACTAGGAGTTGATAGATAATTTAGATGATGATGCTTGTGCGATTGATGCCTATGCGCGCATCCTTGACAAGTGGTTGTCTAGTGGAGAGGTGAGACACTATATGGAACATGTGTTGGTTTTGTGTTACTTTGAGAATAAGGTGAATGTGACGCCTTGCGATTGTCGAATACAATCATGTTGTGTTGTGATCATATAGTCGGAAATAATCCCTTGTGATGTACGCATTATTACTTTGACAGGTTTGATTCCCGCGTGTAGTACGAATGAAGCCTACGGGTAAAAGGCTTAAGATGGGGGTCGTCCCATGGGAAGCGACAATTCATGTGGTAAGCACCTTAAATCCGAATCCATTTCGTATGTCAAAGTACATTACAAGGATCCATGACCCGACCGAAATTCCTAGACGTAGGAGAGGACGGGAAGAGGGGATACCTTGGTATAGTTTTCGACTAGTGATAGTTTGAGTCGGTGGACTCAAGCAACATGTTCCCATGTAGTGTGTTTTTGAGCTTAAAGCTCTATCCCTTTCCCTTGGGCTTGAGTTAGGATTGTTTAAAACCTTGTAAAGCTGAGAGAATCCATAAGATAGGGAACCCACTAGGATTAATATCTCACCCCATGTTGTTTATTATATTTCAGGTGCTTCATGTTAGAACAAGATTTCTTCTTGATATTTTCTCTTTAGTTTTGATGATAACAAAAGTATTAAAAGTATTATGGTATATTTGATGTGTGTTTTATTTATGCAGGTTCTTGTCTTGTACATAAATAATCAGAATCTATTTACTTAAGATACACTTGGAGTTGCTTCAGTGCTAGCTTCTGGTGGCAGAGTCTGAAAAAGAATTTCTAGTGTGGTTTAACGAAGACTCTGAACTGAAGGCCTCAATATTCAGACAAGTTTCTACACTTAGTAATTGTATATCAGCATCTGGTACCATTCAGAGTTGGTGATAAAGTTGTGGACTATCCGTACTAGTGAAAGCAAGATGTATTGTCTTATTAGTCTGTCAGCTCGAGTCTACAGGATTGCAAGGCTAAAGAAAAGTTGGTACGTTCTATGGATGTCTACTCCCAACGGCTCTATTAGTACAAAACCTCTTGAAGACTCAAAGGTTAAACGTGTTACGCAATGGATTCAGAAATCTGTTGTACATCCATCTTCAACGTCTCTTGTACATTGGAGCAAAAGCAAAGACACTTGATCAAGTAACCTTCTCAATGGCTAGTTTCTGCAAAGCCTATATATATGGGTGAAGAATCAAACTTGAATTTTTAACAAGGATTCTTCTGTTGAAGGAGTAACAAGATCAAGCAATTATCAACTCTATGTAATAGGCAAGTTTTCTGTTTTATGTTGTAATTGTAAAAGCCTTAAGATTTCTTACCATATTCAAGAATTCTTAAGTGCTTTAGGTCTTTGTTATGGTGATCTCCCGTACCTCTGATGCGTGCATCATGTACACCTAGTTCTCTATTCTGTTGAGCCTTCAGTAATTTAGATTAAGTCTCCTTCTATGTGCTTGAGAAAAAAGTCTTGTCTCATTAGGTATCAAGCAACAAGTCTTGAGCCAAGATGCTTAAGCCACGTAAGTCTCATTGCTTAAGTGCTTGAGTTGTGAAAGTCTTATTCAGCTAGTCTGATTGAGCAAAAGAAAGTCTTAGACATGTGCTCTAAGCAAATGTAAGTCTCAACCAGAAGACAGATGAGCAGGCGGCTCAGTTAGATGGTGTGAGCAAAGGGAGTCTTAGACATGTGCTCTAAGCAAAGGAACGTCTCAACCAGAAGACAGATGAGCAGGCGGCTCAGTCAGATGGTGTGAGCAAAGGAAGTCTTAGACATGGGCTCTAAGTAAGGGGAAGTATCAATCATTATACAGATGAGCAGGTGGCTCAGTCAGATGGTGTGAGCAAAGGGTAAGTCTTAGACATGCGCTCTAAGCAAAGGGAAGTCTCAGATAGTTGGTCTGAGCAGTTGTAAAAGTCTTATGCAGAAGCATAAGCAATTGTAATCATGAAGTGGTTATAATGAAAATCTCTTGCGAGGCAAGGGGACTGGACTACTCTCAGTTAGGGGAGGAACCAGTATAAATATTTTGTGTATTCAACTGTTATTTTATTTACTTCTGTTGTATCTGCTTCCAAATGAATTAACTCAGAATCTGAACATCAGTTCTGATTCTGAGACGCTGATCAGAAGTTAAATAATAATAAAACGTGAGACATAATTCAACCCCCCCTTCTTGTGTACTTTTCACACCTTCACTTCAGGTTCCGTGAAGGGTAAGGATAAGGCAGTTTGATATCCTTACTTGTTTCGGCTTTTGATGGCGTTGTTTCTGCTGAGAAGACTCTGTTTTGGGGTCATTTTTATGATCTAGTTCTTAGTTGTTTTGAACATGTTGTATTTGTTTATGCCACTTTTAGTAATTTAGTGTTTTGGGCATGTAATATGTATAATGTGTCACTAGGAACTTATGTTTATTTCAGTACTAGATTTACAATCATGTATAATATGAATTATTCTAGACTTATATTATGTGGGCGTTACAAATAGAGTACGTGTTGGAAATCTTGGAATGATGAAAACTTGGAGTGGGAATTGGAATGATTTGTTGACTTTAAATGGGCAGTAAATTAGCACAAGTAATAATTAATATGGAAGTGAATTTGGAAGGATTCATTTAATTCCCACATAGGAGGGAACACAAATATTAGTAGTATGTATATTCCAACTTGGCCAAATTGGTTGGGCACTAAGGGAACCCAATTTTGGAAAGGAGTGAGGACACACCACCAAGCCATCTAAACACACGTGCGCGTACCGTTGTTGCCTCCATCCTTTCGGTCGGCCGACTCGGCTCGACTCGGTTTGGTTCGGTTCGATCCGGTCTAGATGAATTAAATTTTTGTAACCCGCATTGGTGGAATTTATTTATTTAGGAATTAATTAATATTATCAGTGGAAATTAATTATTTAGTAATTGATTTCAGGAAATTAATTAACATTAATTAGTTAACATTTATGATGTGTCACTCATCAAAACCTAGTCTTAACCTAGTTTTGACTTGGTTTAGCTTACCCTCCAAGAATGAGTCTGAGTCTGACTTGCTAACAATGCAAAAACGACGAGTAATGGGCCTAAAATTTTCAACTCCCTCCCACAATTTTTTCTCCACTCAGTTGAATCCCTTGCCTGTACATAGAGTTCTTCAGTTCACTTGCAAATCACTCCAGATTTTTGAACCTTTCGAAATCTCTCTTCTCCCTCTCATTCTCTTCATCTAAAATTATTTTTTCTATTCTAGTTTTCGAGTGGCTTATCCCGCCATTAACGACTGGATTATTTTCAGATACTACGAGTGGTTTAAACACCAACTGAAGGTGTATCTCTTCGAACGATTCATTAAAGTGCAAGTGATAATCGTAATATTGAATGGGTTGTTTTATCCTGGAGACGTCGTCAAAACACGATTACATTGCATAATTATTGGCAGTACGACGAAACATCTTAAAGAAAGCGACCTAGTATGCGACTCGTCCCAATAATTTTATTTGTGACAATTTTTCAAAACCAAAAACAAAAAATTTAAGACGCTGCTTCAATAACCATGGCTACAGAGGAAATTTCAATACTCCTGCGGCCACTGCTATCTTTGACAAACCATTTAATTTTGAGTGTTCTCACTTTAAACATTGAATAGCTCAGTGTAACGTGCAGTTTTTTTCCTGGTGGCGCGACCACCTTACCGCATAATTGGTGCTACTTTTAGATTTCTGTATTTATCGTATGAAGCTAGAAAGGAAGGGGAAGATATCTTAAACTAACCCTGCACACAAATGTTTTCTTTAACAAATGCTAAGAGATCGGGGATCGGGGTGTGGTTATACAAAGGAAAGCTATTAACACCCAGTGTATCTATGGTAATCCATAGGAACCTTATTTTTCATATATTTCTGCTATTTTGAAATGCTTTCTTGTGTTTATCTGCTGTGGATTGGGAAAGTTTCTCCTTTGGGAGAATTGAGGAAATGTTTTTGTTATTTTCGGGTTTTCTGTTGTTTTTGGGAAGGTACCTGGACCTAAAGTTTTTTATTTGTGTGCTCGCTAAGATTTCGCAATCTTATGCCTACGTATTCCTGTAAAGAGATTTGGGAAATCAGAGCAATCATAGTTCGAAAATATTTTGGTGTCTTGTTTAAAGCCCAATATTGAAGCTAACTGAGTATTTGTGTCTTGTTTAAAGCCTAAGATTGAAGCTAAAAGTTGCCTGAGAGAGAATTTGTCATCTCTAAAGGGAGATATCTCACCTATTCATCACAAATATTGAGAAATTGGTTATAAAGGAAATTACTTTAACTGGGATGTGAGGTATCCAGCAATGCCATAATTTCCTTTATAAGAGATATGTCATGAAGGAAGAAGCTTTAACTCAGTGTAGAGCAATGCCACTTTTTCCTTTATGGATCTTTCATCCTAAGAGAGGGACATTGGCTCGGATATATGGAATCCAGAGGCTTGCCACTTATAGCCGTTAGATGAAAGATAAATTTTAGCCAGGATAAGGGAAGGACTCCAGCTTGGATTTTGAATTAACAAGTGTGCCACTTATAGCAATTATCTGGAAAAGGTTTTAATTGTTTGTTTTGAAATGTGTTGTATAGAGGAGATGTCCTCCTACAGAGAGGACTCATGGTCTCATCTAAGGGGATGTTTATTTTTGTGTGCCTTGATCAGAGCCCAAGATTGAAGCTAAATAAAATGATTTCACTGGGGAGGGTTTTACTTGTCTTGTACAAAGCCCAAGATTGAGGCTGACTGGGGAAAATTCTTATATGAAGCCTAAGAGGAGGCAATCTCTTGCTGAGGATTTATGGAAATCCAGAAGCAGATCCAAAATGTATTGGGGAATCCAAAGGAATTTACTCTTGCTAGGAATCAAGGAAGAGTTGAATTACTAGATGCCATGAGGCTCTGATTTCATTTGGGATTTGTTGATGGTCAATTGACCCTGGCAGGGGACTTTTAAGGTGAAAGTTAATCCTCGTTGGAGGTCAGGGAAGTTTAAAAGTTGAGTTTAAAAACCTTAGAAGTTTTTAACTCTGTTGGAGACTAGTGTATTGGTAAAATGATAAGGATCTATCCTATAATTTTTAGGAGGCCTGAGGGTCTCTGTGTGAGGTCCAAAAAGAGACTATGAGAGTGAGACTTTCCAAGTCTACTTGAATAAAGCCCAAGAGGAGGCTAAGACTGTCCAAGTCTCTCAAGAAGAGATAGACTCTGGTGTAGAGAGGGGTCTTTGTATGATGCCAAAGAGGAGGCTGTTGGTTTAAGGGATGAAAATCAACCTTGGAATGATAGGATGTTCTGGAAATTTGACTCTCCTGGGGATTGAACTAGTGGAGATGATTAATTTTTATCTTGTGCTTTTAGGAAGCCTTTGGGTCCTTGTACTAAGCCCAAGAGAAGGTTGGGGAACTTCTAAGAAGCCTGTTGGTCCTTGTACTAAGCCCAAGAGGAGGTTGGGATACTTATAGGAAGCCTGTGGGTCCAAACCTAAGAAAAGTTCAAGAAAGGTTTCACCGAGAATAATCCTTTCTTTGTTGAACAGTTCTAAGGTTTGAAGAAATTCAAAAGAGGTTTCACTGGGAATTAATCCTCTCCGGGGAAATGAATTTATTGTACACATATACACTTCTAAGTTTTGACAGTCTCGAGAAAAGTTTCACCGAGAATAATGTCTTTCTCTGTTCCATATTGAATAAGCCCAAGAAGAGGCAGACTGTATTGAGGGAATTTCCTATGAGAGAACTAGTTTTGACTAAGTTAAAAAAGTAACCTCTAGTTTGACCTATGTGTAGACCTAACTACTGGGGAAACTCTAGACAAATATGCACAAGTATATACAGAAAAGTGTATTGACAGGTATATAACAAATATGCTGCAAATTGAAAAAAAGTTGGGACTTATACTCTGAGAAGAGGCCCAAGTGTATGGTGATTAATTGTATTGATTTACAACTGTATGATTAGGATTTTAAGAAATTGAAGAAAGTTTTGAGAAAACTTTGGGTTTGAATTTGAATAAAAAAGGAAGTTGTTTGAAAAGAGAAGAGTGTTTGGGGCTTATAACTCAAAGATAGGCCTAAGTGGTATAAGAGCAGTTTCATTAAGAATAATGCTCCTCTTAGTACCAGTTAAAAATAGACAGATGATTTTGAAAACAAAGGTATGGGGCTTACAACTCAAGGAGAGGCCCATGGAGGTTGTTTATTGTTTAAAACAAAGTTTATGTACAAAAGGTTGGGGCATATACTCAAGGAGAGGCCCAAATGACTTATTTGAAAACAGTGATCGTACTGTTATATCGAAAGACATTGTGGGACTTATAGTATAGCAGAGGCCCAAAATTGTTTTTGTACAAAGAGGGGTTGGGTCTTACACTCTACTAAAGGCCTAAAAGTGTGTGTGAAAAAAGAAAAATGGGGTTTATACTCAGGGAGAGGCCCAAAATTTTATTTGACAGGCGACAATCGCGTTGCGATTTTGAAAACCACAGAATGAGTTATACAATGTCTGAGGCCCAAAAATTATTTACTTACAAAAGGGATGGGTCTTATACTCTTCAAAGAGGCCCAAAAGTGTTTCAAATAAAGTTTGAAAAATTAAAATTAAGGGGAAACCCTAATTTTAATTTAAAATACAATTTTTCAAAGAAAATTAGATAAAAAATGATATCAAATATCAAATATATTTAAAAATAAGTGGTGAACTTTGAAAAATGTTTTGAAAAATCATGTTTTATTTATATGAAGGTGTGAAAATCATTTGAATTTGAAAAATCAAGAGGAAAATTTCATTAAAAATGTTTAAAAACAATTAAAATGAAATTTTTTTCAAAAATTCAAAATATATGAAATAAATAATATAATTTTGATTTTCTTGTAGAATAAAATATCTTAACATTTTTGTGAATTTTGAATAAAAGAATTAATAAAAAATGATTCAAAATCAAAGAGAAATTAATTTTTGAAATCAATTTAAAAAAACAAAAATTCAAAAATTCAAAAATTCAAAAAAGGCGCCAACGCAACCTTCTTATTCCTCGCGCGAACTTCCATGGCCAGATTCACAAAACCTCTCATATCTCTCTGATTACTAAATGGTTTTGACTTTTGTAAACATGAAAGTTGCTCGTTTTTGAACAAGGATTCCAATGGTACCAATTAATTGAATTTATATTAAGTGTGGAGTGAGAAATCAAGTGATGAACTCATGAACCCTAATTTCTGCAAGAACACTATGAAATCCGATACACGATAGCTACAAAGCAATTGATTGAGGGGAAACACTCTATACAAGTACAGAGACATGTTTGTAACTTGAAAACACATTTATAATGCATGTATCATAGAGTTTGAGTGTCAGGCTTACCTCTAAGAGGAAATCGAATCATCAGTTGTAGGTGTTACATAAGTGTTTTGATGATCTGGACAGCTTCCTTGGACCTCAAGTAGTGTGTTGAGATGCTTGGGATTGATTGGAAACACATGGAACTTGTTGTGGTACCTGAACTGCAAATAGGCCTAAGTTGAATTTTGAGCTTTGTGATTCAGAGGTTACATATAATGGAGAAGTGTTTGGATAGTTTCTATATGATGTATCTGTGGTGTTAGGATCATTGGTTGTTGTGGAATCCTTCTCTATTTGAAAATTCGCATGTTACTTGCCAAAGAAGGAAATTCTGGTTTTGAAAGGTGATTTGGAGGAAAACATGAATTCTGATGTTTTGGAGTGGTTTGATCAGTCACACCTGACCTCTATTTATAGTAGAGGAAGTTTGTTTTGCAAGGAATAGTGATTGGGGGCTAGATCACCCTATTATCCAAAGGAATTTGTCATGTAGCCAAAGTCCCCTCTAGCCATTAACTTGAGTCAATCTTGCAGGCCTATGGCCTTCTAATTCTTGGACTAATCTTGACTTATTTGTAATGTTATAAACTGATACATGCCAGCTCTATGCATCCATTCCATGCTTCATGAGAAAGTTGAAGTTTTTGGAAATGAATATTGAACGCCACATGCCTAAGGGATAGGAATTTTGACTTGGTGGTCTTATGCTCAGATTCTTCATCATTCATGTTGATATTGGACAGAAATACAATGATGCAAGTGTCCAAAATTGGCTCAAGAAATCATGGGATATAAGTCATGTACCAATGCTGTTGTGTAGGCAGGGTGAAAAATGCCATTTTGGGGAGCTTATAATTTCTTGCTCAAGTTGAATCATGAGAGGCTCTTGTACTTTTTATAAAGCCTCTATATCATACTTCAACTTTGATGTTTAACTTTGTTCTGGGTTCATCTTGGATCATAATGAAAAATGGCCTCAAAGTTGGAAAAAAATGAAACATATTCTGTCTCAAAATTTCACTAAGTGTCCAAGTTCAAAAGTTATGAAACCCTAACTTCATGGCTCTATAACTCAAAATCCAAGCTTTTTTGGTTCATGGCGAACTATGACACTTTTGTAGTATGTAATGAGAGCTTGCATTTGAGCTTTGGATGGAAGAAAATGGCTTTGTGGTTTGGGAATTATGACCTTGCAAAGTTGGGAAAAATCACCATTTTTTCATAACTTAGGGAAATTTCAAGTTTCTTAAGATTACCCCTTTTGGAAGTAACCTCAATTTTCTTGATTTTTATTGATGGACGGTGATCGAAACCATGATTTAGCATTGTTTTTTACTTAAGGGAACCATGCTTGTCAAGAAATCTCAAAAGTCAAACTTAGTTTTTGGGCATAATTGACTTTTTGTCAGATGAATTTCAAACTTTATGATTCTCTAGGAAATCAAGTTCTTGACCTAATTCAAACCTAATGGATGGATTCCATAGGTGTTTTAGAGTGTCTTGAATCATGTCCCAAGGTTTGAGATCATGTCTTGGTCAAAAGTCAAAGGTATGGTTGACTTTTTCTCAGAAACCCTAGTTTGTGGTCCAGATGAATTTGCATCTTTATATTGCTCATGGACCAAGTTATTTATGTCAATTTGAACTTTCGAGAGGATTAATATGAGATATTTGATGTCTTAAAAACATTTCTTGAGGCCTAGGCTCATGCCTTGCTCCAAAAGTCAACTTAGGGGTGAATTAGGTCAAGAAATCCTAATTCCTGATTTTTGATGAATGCATCCTCTGAGGCTATTTTGAACTTATGATTGGATCCATGAGGTCCCTTTGAGCTTCTTGGATCATGTTTTGAAGTAATGGCTCATGACCAGATGAAAATTTCCCTCTAGAGGCCTTTGTAACGCCCCAGTTTAGTTAGTTTTCTTTAATTGAGTCGTTTTTATTATTTTATTATTATATTATTTTATTTTTGACTTTTATTTGGTAAATATATTATTTTTCATTGTGATTATATTTTATCGCGTTTTGAGAGCGTTTGCGAGATATTTGAGTGTAGGGGTATTTTGGTCTTTTGTTTGGGTAGATGTTATATTTTTCATATAATAGAAATAGAAAGGAAAGAAAAAGAGAAGAAGAAAAAGAGGAAGAAAGAAAAGAAGAGAAGAAAAAGAGAGAAAAACTTGGAAAATCTAGGAATCGATGAACCGACTTTTCTAAACACGATTAAATCGGGTAAGGGTGCGAAACTCGATTATCTTATGCTTGTGTATGATTATGTATGTGTGTATGAATGTTTGTGTTGTTCTATAGCTTTTTGATTTTAGGTCGGAAGAGAGAAATCGATGTTTTCGCGGTTGAAAATCGGTGTAAATGTTGTAGAATACTTGTTACCATGATTGGGTTATGTTCTGATTGCTATGTGTTGGTTTGGAAGTGTTTTGGTGGGGGAAATATGGTTTTGAGGTGTGTAACATCGCTGCTGGGTTTTTCTGAATTCGCAGGTTCGCACTACGAATCCCCTAGCGAAGGGGAAAGCGAGCATTCACTGGCTATTCGCACTGCGAAGGTGAGGGAGAACATTCGCCAGAGACTCGCACTGCGAACTTTACCTCATTTCAGTTCTGACTTGGTTCGCCAGACGTTCGCACTGCGAATGGGGCAGCGAACAAGTGTTGGCTAGACATTCGCCAGAGACTCGCACTGCGAACGGTAGGATATTTTCCTTTCTGCCATGGTTCGCTGGGACATTCGTACTGCGAATGAGGGAGCGAAGGACTCGCTAGGAGCTTCGCATTGCGAATATGACAGCTTTTCCCAATTTGTTTTCTTTATAACTTTTGATCCGTAAGTCGGTTTGAGGCGCGGTTTGGTGCGTTGGAAACCTTTTGACATGTTCTTTCTTATTAAAATGGTTTGGAGATTGTTGGCCGATTAAATTATGTTGGGAATTTGGAAAGGTGTCATTTTGTCAACTTGTACCATTTTAATTGTGTGTAATTGATGTGTTATCATGCAATATGCCTTTGATAGATATGGTCTGACTTGTGTGTTGTTGTATGACGTAAATGCATTGTTTTGGGCTTGATGGTAAAGCATGATTATTGTTGATTGAGATGGTTGAATGTATGTGTGCATTTGAATATCATGAGTCATTGTATGCCAAACATCATGATATGCATTCTTGTGATGTTGTGTGCCCTAGTGGGTGTGAGCGACGAATCGATTCCAGAGGGAATCTGCTATAACATCAGGAGCCTTATACCGAGAGGACTGAAAGTGATGATTATAGACGATTGTGAGCCTTATACAAAGAGGACCGAAAGCGATCGGATCGTGAGCCTTATACAAAGAGGACCGAAAGCATTCCATAAACGTCGTGAGCCTTATACAAAGAGGACCGAAAGCGACGGGGAACATCGTTGCCCGATGGGGAGTTACGCTAAGTAACAAGCGATGGTTCTAATAGTTCCTGAGTGAACTAGTGTTGAGATGATGGATGGATGGTACCGCATTGCATTGCATAGAGTCGTTGTGTCGGTCTTTGTGCATTTGCATGAATCATGAATGGATTGTTTATGTGTGAAAAATCATGAATGGATTGATTATGTGTGGGAGATTGTGAATTGATTGATTATGTGTTGAGCTTGTGATAGCATTGGTGATTTGATATACATTTGTGATAAATGCATTGGTATTGGATGATATGTTTTATGTATAGGCATATGCTATATTTTGTGGAGATGTTGCACATTACAATGATTGTATTAATTCTCTATGATATGCTATTTATGAATATATGTGATGTGGTGGTGTGTTTCCATAGGTCATAACTTTGGTGTGCATTATGTGTGAATAGGTTATTATGTTGGTATAATTGATACATGTTATATGTGTTAGTATGTGATTGTATGGGGGAGTTTATTTATACATGTGATTAAGTATGTGTTGCATATTATTATGCAATCTTGATTTAGTTGTTATTTCTCACCCTTCTGCTGTGGTTTGTTGCTCTATGAGGCAATTGCAGATTTGTGTCTTGGAGGCTCTTGTGAAGATTAGTTCACCATTCTTTTGTCGGTCTTGGTGTCTGCTCTGATACGTAGCACGGGAGTCGGGGAATGATTATGTTATATATGTATTACCTTTGTATGAATATTTTGATGTTATAAAACAATTTATTTTGTAAAATAAGTCAGTTATGGATCTTTCCGCTTTATTCCATAATTGAACTTCCTTTGTTGGAAAAAGTTTCCCTGGTATATTTATTCCATTTTGTGTTATGTATCAAATTTATGAGCAGGGATTGGGTTTTCTTTCTTTAAATGTGGCATCCTTGTTTCTGTCGGAAAAATAAATTTTTATTTACTCTGATTTAATTATGTATTATTTATTCGCGACGGGAATTGGGGTGTTACGACCAAAACCCTAATTTGGTGACACTGGTGCTTTTGAGGTTATATTAGCTTGATGAGGACCTTAGTCAACTCATTTTGTCTTTGAGGATTTTGGTAACCTCTTGATTGATTTTTTTTTGTTATCCCTAACTTTTGCCTGAACTATGTCATCTGTTTACAGTCAGCGGGATGCCCCGATTTTTTCCTAAGTCCCCTTCATAGGTTTTGACTTAGCGGGCTTTTCATTTGATTTTTTGTTCATTTTCTTTCTTTTTTTTTTAAAGATAGTGACTGCCTGGCTTAATGATTACGGTGAACCATCATTGGCTTTTGATTTGAAAGACATCTTCGACACTTCTTTGATGTGTACGAAGGAAAGCTTTTGATTGCAACCTTTATTGGAAAGTGTATTGCATGCATAGTCAAATTAACTGAGAACTACCCCAGGTTAAGATTGCGGGTTTTTTCGTACAGAAAGAAACTCCAACTTTCTAGGCTCAAAGGGGTTGACAAAGGATTAACTTCCTTATTTCTCCAGTGTTTAGGAGTTGAAACAATGTCTGTACATCATCAGCCAAGTTTCAATTGAAAGCATACAGTTTAGCAATTTTAGGTATTTCGTTTTCATCATCCTCCCTCCAATCTTTGCATAAACAAAAGCTTGAAAAAGAAAGTGAACAGGAGATATATTTTGTTTTATGAAAAAGAAAGCATAAAGATGCACACAGTGGATATAAATGAATTTGAATCAAAACATTGCAATGCTCATTTCATTGAAATCGCCATGAAAGTACAAATAAAATTCGAAAGCAAACAGACAATACAATCAAAGAAAAATGCAAACAGAAAGAAACAAGGCCTAGTGACTAATCATCAACAAGGATGACCTGTCCTGTCTGAAACACTGGCTTTAGGAGATGATCCGTCTGAACTGACTCAAACTTCACTTGGCATGCTCTGGCAAAAGATTGTTGACAACATTGGGATTATCATCAGCAAAGGACAGAATCTTTGAGTTCACCAATTCTTGTACTCTAGCTTTCAATGCAAAGCAACCTTCCAAGTTATGGCCTGCCCCACCTCGATGGAACTCACAGTGAAGATCAGCCCTATAGCCGGCTGGGAGAGGATTTGGAGGAGGACTTTTTCATAAGTTTAGACATGATTCATTTCTTTAAGAGGAATTATTCGCTTAGAAATGACGACTTGTCTTTACATTTAAAATCAACTAAAACAAATAATTTTCATTCTCTGCACCACGAACTACGGGGTTTTGATCCTACATTGCACATCGTGGGTACGTAGGCATGAGGCGACAAGTCTCTCCAAACACAAAAACCTTAAAAACAATTTCTCTTCTCATCTCCTCAATCACTTTTCAAGCAAACATTTTCAGACCAAAAGCGGTAGATATTTCAAAGGGCTCCTATAGAGTACTATAGACGTTTTGGGTGCTAACACCTTCCCATTTTGCAACCAACCCCCCTTATCCAGTCTCTCTTCACTTGTTCTTGTTGTAGAGCTTGTGTAGGTTTTGTTCGCTCTTTTTCCTTTCCTTTTTGGATAAAATAAAAGTGCGGTGGCGACTCTTGCGTTTTGAGTTAAGTTAATCAATAGCTTACACTCACGATTTTGCCGCTACAGGAAAGTGGCGACTCTGCTGGGAAGAAGATGCTGAACACATCTCTGTCACACTTATGAATTGTATCAGGCTGATGGTCTTTTAAGGAAAGACATCTTGAGGATTCTTGAAGAAGATTGCCCCAGATTGATTGACTGATGAAAATAAACTGATCATGGCTTCAGTTTGACTGCTTTGAGTATAGCCTTCACAACTTTTGTTTCAAGAACTGAAGCCATGATCAGTTCATCCCCTGCAATAGTCAAGCTACAACCATTATCAGTTTATCCTCAACATTCATTTCAAGAATTAAAGCCATGATCAGTTCATTCTTCCCCTGCAGCAGTCAAACTGAAGCCATGATCAGTTTATTTTCATCAATCTGGGGCAATCTTCTTCAAGAATCCTCAAGATGTCTTTCCTCAAATGACCATCAGCCTGATACAATTCATAAGTGTGACAGAGATGTGTTCAGCATCTTCTTCCCAGCAGAGTCGCCACTTTCCTGTAGCGGCAAAATCGTGAGTGTAAGCTATTGATTAACTTAACTCGAAAAGCAAGAGTCGTCACCGCACTTTTATTTTATCCAAAAAGGAAAGGAAAAAGAGCGAACAAAACCTACACAAGCTCTACAACAAGAACAAGTGAAGAGAGACTGGATAAGGGGGGTTGGTTACGAAATGGGAAGGTGTTAGCACCCAAAATGTCTATAGTACTCTATACCGGGAAATAAAAATATCATCTTCATTGGTGAAGAGTGAAGTTCCAAAGGTGTACAACCAAATGTCTTCTTATCTTTCAGAGGTTCAAGTTATCAAAGTGGTCGAGGACAGACTCCAATCCAGGAATAAACTGGAGAGATATTGTTTAGACGATACATTTCCTGACGAGGAAAGAACTCAAACCGAGATATTGTCTTATCTGACGTGGAAAGGAAGACTGAAAATGCTATCAGAGAGAGAACGTTTTATCACTTGGGGATGCGTATGACCAGAGTGATATTAATGCAACAGGAGTATGAATATGAATCAATTATGTATGATGTATGAGATGCTGATGCTGACAAAACAGACACGACATACAGATTGACGATGAGTTCAAAAGGATACTCGGCCACTCTGGGAGATGGTGGTTCCTTTGGATATTTTGATGGTTGTACTTTCGCTTGGGATCAGGGATTCCCGCGTTCGTTCCGGTTTCAGGAGGTACAAACCTGCTAGGGATAGAAATTCGTTCTTGTTTTTCAGGGGTGGACCCTACTGGGGGAGAAAAACCAATCATTGGTTCTCAGAGGTAAGAACTTTACCGGGGATGTCTGATGGGATATTCTGTCTGAAATAAATGATCCTTCATCTAGGGTGTACTGACCACAAGGAGTATTTTGAAGTTTGACCACTTACGGGAAAGTCATCGATGTTCCTCTTTGTGCTCATTAATCAAAAGGAAATCACCATATTTTTTTAAAAGCAGAAGTAAAACTTGAACTTTCCGTTTTGAAAACAAAAGTAAATTCATTTTGTTTCAAGAATCGTCGATCATATTAAAATGTCATTTTGCAAAGAAGAATAAACGAGAATTGCAAATAAAAGGCACAAGGGCTCAAGTTTTCGTTGATTGAATGGTAATCAGCCAAACACATGATCCCATGGAGTATTACAAAGTTTAGAAAATGGTAATTTAAAGGAAAAGGGGCTACATTGAAACATAACGACCGCTATCCTTCCACCAACTTTGAATTCTAGACATTCTGAGCTTCTGTCGAAGGTGACCTTGACTAAAGTTTTCCTGACGGATGACGTTATCTTTGAAGAGTCAATCTTGTCAGATATATTTACTTGCCATGAATCCCTAACTTTTGCCTAGATTGCCCTCTCGGGTTTTCAATCTATCGAGATAATTATTGTTTATGTCTCTAATTTTTGCCTGGACCGCCCTTTCGGGTTTTCAATCGAACGAGACATTTTTTATTTATTTATTTAGGCGAAGTATTTCTTGACTACATCCACATTCGTGGGGTAGGTAAACTCCTCTCCATCCATGGTTGCGAGTCTCAAGTCACCTCCTGAGAAGGCTTTCTTAACAACATAAGGGCCATCGTAATTCGTAATCCATTTTCCCCTGGAATCAGTAAGAAATAATTGTATCTTCTTGAGCACGAGGTCTCTTTTTCTAAAGACACGGGGTCAGACCTTTTTGTCGAACGCTTTCTTCATCTTTTGTTGATATAACTGACCATGACATAAAGTTGTCATTCTCTTTCCTTTGATTATATTCAGTTCATCGTATCGGCTTTGACATCATTCATCTTGTGTTAGCTTGGCTTCCATCAATACTCTTATTGATGGGATCTCTACTTCTATGGGGAGCACTGCTTCCATGTCATATACTAGAGAGAAAGGGGTTGCCCCTGTTGAAGTGCGAACAGATGTGCGATAACCGTGAAGAGCGAAGGGTGGCATCTCATGCCAATCTTTGTAGGTTACAACCATCTTCTGAATGATCTTCTTGATATTCTTGTTAGCCGCTTCTACCGCTCCATTCATTTTAGGTCGGTAGGGAGATGAGTTATGGCGTTCGATCTTGAACTCAACACACAACTCTTTCATCATCTTGTTGTTCAAGTTAGATCCATTGTAGCGGAAAAATCGTGAGTGTAAGCTATTGGTTAACTTAACTCGAAAAGCAAGAGTCACCAACGCACTTTTATTTTATCCAAAAAAGGAAAGGAAAAAGAGCGAACAAAACCTACACAAGCTCTACAACGAGAACAAGTGAAGAGAGACTGGATAAGGGGGGTTGGTTACGCAATGAGAAGGTGTTAGCACCCAAAACGTCTATAGTACTTGTAACACCCGTATATTTTAGTCCTCATTAGATTGCAATGTTTATCATTCTAATCTATGGTTTCTACTAAATTTTGAGTAGCGAACAAAATATACCTGTTATTTCAAGGACTTTCGTTTGTGGTTCAGATTGATCCGCATGTTTTCTTCTCTAATCCAATCAGACTTTTTCAATTGGCTCTATATTTTTATTTGATTTCAAATGTTTCTATTGGGTCGAAATTTCAAAAATGTGGTTCTTCTGATTCTTGAGAAAACGAGCAAAATATATCCGTCGTTTTAATTTTTACGGACTCCGATTGTTGTCAAAAATTTAAATAAGAGTTTTATATATATCGCCTAGAGTGAAAATTTAATCTCAATATATTTTTCTAAGCTAAGGAACAAAAATTTATTCGAAATAAAAATTTATTCGAAAATTGTGTCTTGTTATAATTAAAAGATAACGGTAGAATTTTTTTGTGTTTTCGTAAAAGTTGTTTGCGAGAAAATCACAACTCGTCTGAGAACAAACTAAGAGACTGAAGGAGCTAATGAGATTAGATCATAAAAATATCTAGATATTTATAGATAATATTATTATTTTATTTGATTGATTATATAATAATGTAATAGATTAAGATATATATGAATGAATGGATAAGTATGAAAAAATTGACTAATCCATGCCACGTTATATCTATGGCATGTGGATTAAAACAAAGCTAGAAATTGTTTATAGAGTGTTTCCAAGTAAAATATGCTTCATTTTTTCTCTCTCACGTATCAACAACACAGTAACAACAACATCCCTTGCCTTGTTCTCTCCACTTTTTCATTCAACATTTATTTTCTTGTGTTTTGTCTAAAGCTTTGATTTGAGGTATATAATATATTTCTCTTCTCCTTTTATATTAGACCAAATCAATTAGTTAACGTGTGTAAATCAATATTTTCTTTCACTAGAAATTAAAACAAATTAATTTTAGAGTGTTTGATTTTGTATTAAATCATAGAGTTTTAATTTGTGTAAAAAAAATCTATTTGATTTGTATAATTATTTCTTAAAATCAATTAGATCTATTAATTTGATAAATGAAGAATTTTAGAAAATTTATCCTAACCATTTGGTTGTGTTGGGCGAAACCAAATCATATTAGTATTGATAGGGTTTTAGAAATAAAATTATAAAAATATGAAACTAGATTTTACATGTTCATTGCCTTTGAAGTAAGCCATGGTGTTCTAATGCTAATTGATTTTGAAAAGAAAATCAAACCTATCTTTTGAAAGGTTTTGTTGAGTTGAAAATTTATTCAATTAAATTGATTTTATTTCAATTAGAGTTATTACAAAATATTTTGGATATGACAATTTTTTTAGAAATACTATGAAAAGAAATTTTTTAAATTCTTATGAGTTTTGATTTTAGAATTTTGGAAAAAGTTGTTAGGTGGGAAATTAAACTAAATTAAAGTTTGTTTATGTGAAATTTGTAATTTTAGAAGTATTTTAATTAATTTAGATTTTTATAAAACAAAATGACTTTGAGTGAATTTTATTACTGGCCGAAATTTAAAAGAGAATTTAGGAGATTTTAAAATTGATAATTTGCTTTGACAAGTTAACTATTAGATCAGGCTTTTCAAAATGATCAAAATGGGCATATGTTTCGCTCTGATCAGATAAATATTCAACGAGTTATAACCGTTTTGGTTTTGAAATTGTTTACCGGCGCTTTATGAACTCAAAATATTTTCTGTCAACTGAAGTGAATTACCAAAGGTGTCGTGGCCAAAAAATTATTTAAGAGTGAGGTTCTACTCAAAACACTTTTGTTTTAAATTCAATAGAGCTTGTTTTTGTATAATTCTATTTGATGTTTTGGAAAGGATTTTGAAGTTTATGATTGTCTAAGTGTCTAAACTATAATTTTACCAAGTCGAGGGAACCTAATTAAGTTATTTAAAACAATAAGAAAATTCTAACATTGAATTAATAGGTAAGGGGTCAAGACAATTCCCTAATTATGGATGTAGTCTGGTTTGTAATAACTTAAATAAGTTGTGTAATTTAAAAGGTTTAGAGTGTGAATCGGATCGAAGACTTTGTCGAGAGATACAAATATATAGGACTCACATAATGTAAGATGAACTTGCTGAAAGCTTTCCAAGGTAAAGGCACTTTCTAACGATATTATATGTGATTGAATGCACATGTGTTGGTATGAATGAATTATGTGCCCACTTGGGGGTTTTGTGATTATTGTGTGCCTGATTGAGAATGTTTAATATTGGTATGCCCAATTCGTTTAATATTGGTATGCCCAATTATGAATATGTGTTTATGCTATGATGCTAAACGTGTGAATATGCTTTCATATGATTTTGAATAAATATATGAATTAACATGTGGTTATGATTACGTATGATGAGATTATGTAATTGTTGCATTAGTATGTGTAGGGAAAACATATACTCATGCATATCATAGTTGCATGTATGTCGATGGGACAACACCGGGTGAGGACTGTAAGGAACACAACCCACCTAATCCTGCGGGATTTTATTGAGTTGGTGTCTATTGGGATCACTTTTAGTGAGGCAGTACCTCAGTGTCTGTTGGGATCACTTTTAGTGAGGCAGAACCTTTGTAGTGAGGAACCCGGTTAGGAGGATCACGACTCTCTGCGGAGAGGTTAAATTCCGAAATTCATGCATGTGAGGAACCCGGGTAGGGGGATCACACTCATATAGAGTCTGCATTAGGATATTTATGCATTGCTCTATGAATTGAAATAACTGCTATAATTGTGATATGTATCATGATGTACTTGCATATGTGTATTCTTTCATATATGTTGTTTTTAGATTGTGACCCTCTACTATTATTAAGATGTGGCTAACGACCACCCAGGTTATTAGAAGTTGTGATAGTTAGAGTATCCAGGTGTCGTGAAGACTTGCAAGATGTGAATGTCTTTGGCGGTCAGAATCATCAAGACTCGATGTCTTAGTGAGTCTTTTGTACTAAGTCAGCATTGGCTTGGAATTCAACATCAGCTTAGGGTTTTGTTTCGGAGTGTTGTCCATGTTTGTTTATTGGGAAGTTGGTTGTTTAAGCTGAATGCTTAATTTGTGTGTGTGGTTTTGATCTTTACTTGTTGTCAAATACTTTGTACGAAATTATATTCAAGTGGTCAAATATTTTATAACCTTGGGCATTGCTCTGGTCCCATTTATGGAAAAGACATAGACCGAAAAGCTCGTACTCTGATTTATCATTTTTATTATTTCCAGAAAAGACAGTTGTCAATATTTTGTGTGGTATTAGTTTTGAAAAAAATACACTCCCGCTGTTAAAAATAGGGGTGTTACAGTACTCTATAGGAGCCCTTTGAAATATCTACCGTTTTTTGGTCTGAAAAGGTTTGCTTGGAAAGAGATTGAGGAGATGAGAAGAGAAATTGTTTTTTAAGATTTTTGTGTTTGGAGAGACTTGTCGTCTCATGCCTACGTACCCACGATGTGCAATGTAGGATCAAAACCCCGTAGTTCGTGGTACAAAGAATGAAATTTGTTTGTTTAGGTTGATTTTAAATGTAAAGACAAGTCGTCATTTCCAAGCGAATAATTCTGCTTAAAGAAATGAATTATGTCTAAACTTATGAAAAAGTTTTAAAAGAGAAAGTGCACAAGGGCACAAAAAGAGAGTTTGATAAGTTTGGTGTTTTTTAAAGTCTTTTGAAAAAGGTGTCAACATGCTTATGTAGTTTAGCATTTGTTAAGAAATGAAAAGAAAAGAGTAAATCACTTAACAAAGTCAAGGTTTGATTATGAAAGAGGTGATAGTTTGAAATCAAGAAAGTTTTGAAAAAGGGAGAGAGTTTTGAAAATTGAAGAATGGGTAGAGAAGAAGTGACTATCCTAAAGCATAAAGTAAAAGCTAAGGATAAGAATAGCCTAACCACACAAGCAAGCTCCATAGTCTTCGAACCAGAATTCCAAAGCAAAGGGAAAAGGTCCTAGTTCTAAGTCCAAGGTTCCAAGAATTGCATTGGATGTCCAAGTTTTAAGTCCAAGGATTCAAGAATAGCATTGAAGTCCAAGGTCTAGGTGCAAAACTCCATGTCCATTGCAAAGGATAGTAACCATAGTCCAAGATTAGAAGCACAAGTTTTTTAGAGGTTTGAGCCTTTATTAATGTTTTTGGTCCAAGTGGACAAAGAGAAAAAGGCATAAGCATAAACATGTGTCCAACGGACAAAGGAAAAATTGCGGAAGCATAAACATATGTCCAACGGACAAAGGAAAAATGACGGAAACATAAACATAATATGAAATGATAATAATGGAGCATAAAAGTAAAAGAGAGATAGGGAGCGAGAAGGAAATGTAAAGTTAGAAGTTAGAAGTTAGCGATTAATTGTTAGTTGTTAGAGTAAATGATCAATAATAATTGAATAATTGCACTTAGGTCAAGGTTAATGAAGACTTGTTAGAAGATTGATAGAATCAAAGCCTCTACAACAACAAGCTTCATAGATTTTGAACCTAATACAAAAGATCAATCAATATTGATTTGTTTTCTGATACGGGACATAATGTTGCGCTATGTTAAGCAATCGCCGAGTAATTTACGGAGTAATTATCCTACAATGAGGTCGGTCAATAGATCTTTGTGCTAATGCATGCTAGATGAACGATATGTAAATCGTCATCCGAAAGCGATACCGCACGAAAAGAAAATAGGTAGCGATCTAGTCTTGATCAAGAATTCAACAAAGAAATTTTAAGATCCATAAGACTTTCATCGATCAAAAAGAAAAAATAAGATGAAGAGAAGTGGATCTAACATGTTATGATCCACACAACCAACAAAAAGAAAATCAAAATCAAAATGAAAAGAAGAAAGAATTAAAATATTTTTTTAATCATTTTTTTCAAGAAAAATTTTCTTTAAAAAAACAATATAGAAAAAGAAAAGAAATATTAATATTCATATAAAAAAATAATAGAAAATAGATTTAAAATAAAAGAATTAAAAGAAAATTTAAAAGAAAATTAAGAAAGAGAGGGAGGTGATATTAGAAAAATGAAGGTGGTGAGAGGAAGTAATTTCAACGGTTGAAAAATGTTTTTAAAAAAAAAAGAATAAAAGAAAATAATAGAAAATCAGAAAGGAGATTTCATTATCTTCTTCTTCAAAAACAACGGCTGTGCATTACTGTTCCTCTCACTCTCATTTTCTTTCCACCGCCGGCACTATTTCTTTTCGTTTTCACTTTGAGCCGTCGTTCTCTTCTGTCTCTCTCGCTATTTAGAATCGTCACCGGTCACCAAAAACCTCCGTCGCACCGGAATTCATCACCGGCGGCGGCAGAACATACATTCAAGTTATGCTACATGTTTAAGCTTACCACAACATCACGGTTTCAAATTTTCCAACAATTTCTAACAATTCCCGCACGAAGACACAAACAGATCCAAGCGACAACGAACTCAGTACCTTCGAAAATTGTCTTCAACGGTGAAGTCGAAATCGAAATCTCAGGTGAAGTCTTCTTGTTCTTCTGAGTGTAATTCCGTTTCCAAAATACTTATTCGAGCTTGGTTCGTTAGTGTTGATGGCGTTGCTTTGCGAGATTTGTTGTAGTAGAGGTTGATGTTTGAGTGTTGAAGACGAATTCTACGAATTTGTTGTGTTGTTAACGTTCACAGACTTGAGGAGTATTGTTGAAGGTTGTGAATGGCTTTGAATTTTTAACTGATGTGGTTGAATTATTTTGAATTTTTGTGGTCGGTGTTGGAGGTTATTGATGAAAGTTGTGTTTGAAGGAAGTTGAAGCTTAGGGAATGGATTATTAGGGATTTTTGCAGGGTAATTTTGGCTGTTGAAAGCTTGGAAAAATTGAATGAGATGCTATCTTATTTATAGATGAATTTGGGGTGAATGAAATTGAAATGAATTTCTGAATTTCTGTTGTCGTTTTAAAATTGATGGATGTCGTTTGTGTATGCGTTGATGCGTGTGAGTTGAAGCTGAGTTTTTTCATTGCGTTTTGGACTTCATGTTTCACGATGTAGTCGTTTTGTGTGTATTAGTTTCATGTCGTTTGGATTTTCTGAATTTGTTGCAGCTCCGTCTGTTGGCTTGATTTGTTAATTGAGGTAGATGGCTCGTGGCTCAACGGCTTGGAGTTGCACGGTTTGATGGTATTTTGTGCGTGTGAACATGGCCTGCGTGGAGCTGCACAAGGTTAGCTTCAAAGCTTGTAAATTTAACGGCGTGATGGCTTGTTTCGTTTCAGCGAGTTGGTTGGCGTGGGAAGTTTCAAGTAGCAGCTTGTAACTTGCCAATTACTTTTTCTCTCTTTTTTTAGTTTTTCTTTTGGTGAATGGTTGTAAAAAGGATAATGGGCCTATTTTGTAAGTCATATTTTTGTAGAATTTTTTTTTGTATGGATGGCCTTATGATGATTTCATGGATTGAAATAAAAATTTGGATTATGGTTTTTTTTTTCTTCTTGAAGACTTGCAATGGAAATTGTTACAAGAATGGAAATAATAAGTGAATGGATAAAATGGGTTTTTAACTTGGATAATGGTTTATGGATTTAGAAAAATTGGAAATGGATATGAAATATGGATAAAAATAAAAAATGGATTTTGGATATAGATATATGGATAAAATGGTTTAGAGAATGGATATTCAAAAATGGATATTTGAAATGAAATGAATAATGGATTTTAAAAATGGATTTAAATGGTGATAAAAAGAAAAAGAAATGGACTTTTATGGACAACGAGAAATGGTCTATGGATATGGATATGAAATCTCGATTTTAGCCCAAAACCAATTTTTACAAGCTTCTGATAAACTGAACACAGCCGATGAAACCAATCCTGAATCACTGAATAATTTGCAACTTAAGCCACAACCAAATGAATTATCTAAAGCTCTCTATAGCACAACTGCCATTGAACAATCTTGCCACTCACATGAACCACTGCTTGATAAACTGAGGAGTCTCAACACAAGACATCTTGACTTTGAACAATCTCTGCTTGAAAAATAACCCACTAAAACAGATAACTTGCACTTGAAGCAATTGCTTGATAGTTTGACCAAGATTAGGTCAAACATCCATCTGAACTAGATCATAGCTGAGCAGCCACACTTGATTTGAAATTACGCCTTGCTTGGACAAACCTGTAGAACACACAGAAAGAGAAACTGCAGCAAATTTTTTTGGTATTTTGGTTAGGGGTTAGATAACGAAGCAAGTAAGAATAATATACAGATGCTCAGGAGAAACAAAAGTTGTGATCTTGTTTGTGGTATGAGATGCAAATGAGAATGTGAGAAATCTTAGGGGTAAAAATTAGGGTTCAATAGCTGCCCCTATTTAAGTTTCTTCAATCAGGAGATATGAAGGTTGCAAACTTCGTCTCGACAAGATTGAAGATACTTAGATACAGAAAACCAAATTTTTATCCATAAGATGCCACAAGGTGATATGAATGCAAAGGATGAAACATACTGCAGGGAAACTTGAAATAAGAGAGTTTACGGTAAATTGAGAGAAAACGCGAAAAGACACGCTAGGGAACACAAGCTATTTCTGGAGATCCGTCAAGGTGACAAGAAGTATCCATCAATAGTTGGAAAGAGAGGGACAAGACCCTGAGAAGACGAGTAGTGACATCCAAGAATAACATTGGATGGAAACTACAAACGAGACAAAGGTATGCCAATAGACGTCCAAGAATGGCATTGGACAACAACAAGAAATTTTTTGGTAAAACAACAGCGTAATCCAAGAATAGCATTGGATGGAGGTGAAAAGCATTCTATTGGGGATAAGATATCCAAGAATGGCATTGGATGAAAGAAACTACAACATTCAAGAATGGCATTGAATGGGGCAACAACAAACATCAGAGTCATCCAAGAATAACATTGGATATAAACAAAATCCCATTTGAAAACTTCACTGTGGATATCCAAGAATGGCATTGGATGACAAGGTTAAACATCAGAGATATCCAAGAATAGCATTGGACTTAGCTGGGGAAAAGGTTTCCAAAAATGTCATTGAACCAAAGAAATAACATTGAATGAAGTGAGAAAAATACATCAGAAGTATCCAAGAATGGCATTGGATAAAAAAGAGTTCACGATATCCAAGACTGGCATTGAATAAAGTGAGCAGGGACTTTCAGGAATGGCACTGAAAGGTAAAGGTAAACTCATTCAGGAACGGCACTGAATGAACAGATAAAACTTTCAAGAATGGCACTGAAAGGAAAGGAGAAAACTCATTCTGGAATGACACTGAATGTAAAGGAGAAAACTCATCCAGGAATGACACTGAATGAATAGATAAAACTTTCAGGAATGGCACTGAAAGATATCCAAGCAAATATGTTGGGGATTACAAAAGAGAGAAAAGACTTCCAGGAATAGCACTGGGAGAAACAAGAGGAGTAAGGTATCCAGGAATGGCATTGGAACGAAAGAAAAACAAAGATTCAGGAATAGCACTGGAATGGAAGAAGACAAACATCTAACAACAGGAAAAGATGCACAAGTAAACGACAAAATTCAGGAATGACACTGAATGAAAAGGCAGGTAAAAGTTAGGTAGGTGCCAAGTAAGTTGGACTTTGATCACAAGGTAAGATGTTGAAAACAACAGGACCTCAGGAAATGCATATGAGCACGAAGCACACTTCGAGCTATGAAAATCTTTCTATGTATGGTATATGAATGATTTATGTATGCAATGCATATGATAGGGACAACTGAGATAGACTCCTTTATGAGGGAAGAATGGAACTCTGATTCCTCAACGCAGGGAACACTGCCCACTCTGCTTGGAGAGAAAATGTTGAACACGTCTTTGTCACACTTATGAATTGTATCAGACTGATGGTTTTTTGAGGAAAGACATCTCGAGGATTCTTGAAGAAGATTGCCCTAGATTGATTGACTGATGAAGATAAATTGATCATAGCTTCAGTTTGACTGCTGTAGAGGAAGAATGAACTGATCATGGCTTCAATTCTTGAAAAGACTGTTGAGAATAAACTAATCATGGCTTCAGCTGCTGGGGATGAACTGATCATGGCTTCAGTTCTTGAAATGACTGTTGAGAAGGCTAAACTCAGTATGGATCTTGGAAGAGATCTTCTGGCTAACCAATTTTATGAATAACTTGTACTGAGCAAATCTTGAACTGATTCACAACAGGATCTGGAGGTAATGTGCCCCTGATAGGATCACTGACCAAGTTTCTCAACTGTTTAAAAATTTCTAGATGAGGAAAGTTTGCTTGCAAATACGATTATTCAAACAAGCATGGTAATTTTAATGCAAAGCTCAATGCAATTTTGAAATCAAAAATCATTTTTGGAATGATATAAAGCTAAATGAATCACTTGTCAAAACACGGCGGTTTAGACATGCAAAGTGAAAGAGAAAGCAAAGGTAAGACATCAAAGCAAATGATTGGCAACAAACATAGGAGTCAGTTTACGCAACCTTGCTGTAATATACTTTCAAAAGAAACCTGGCTTCAATTAGGTCTTTTGAATGTTGTAACGTGGTATGGTTCACGGTTTTTGAAACAAAGGATATAGGCTCAAAGTTAATTTGTACCCATCCCATTCTTCAAGATGATCTCCAGTCCTATGCTCAGTTAATTCAAACTATGCATTCAGGTTCCAAGTGATTTTGGAATTGCAACACTGTTATGATGATGGCTCAAGAGATTTTTGGGATGGCAGTCACTCTTTCTTACAACATTCTGTTGTCTTTGATGAGGATCTTAATCAACTCGTTTTGTCTTTGAGGATTTTGGTAACCTCTTGATTTTTCTTTTGTTATCCCTAACTTTTGCCTGAACTGTGTCATTTGAGCTTACAGTCAGTGGGATGCCCCAATTTTTTCCTAAGTCTCCTTCATAGGTTTTGACTTAGCGGGCTATTCATTTGATTTTTTTATGCATTTTTTTAAAGGTAATGACTGCCTGGCTTAATGATTATGGTGAACCATCATTGACTTTTGATTTGAAAGACATCTTCGACACTTCTTTGATGTGTACGAAGGAAAGCTTGTGATTGCAACCTTTATTGGAAAGTGTTTTGCATGCATAGTCAAATTAACTGAGAATTACCCATCCCCAGGTTAAGATTGTGGGTTTTTTCATACAGAAAGAAACTCCAACTTCTAGGCTCGAAGGGGTTGACAAGAGATTAACTTCCTTATTTATCCAGTGTTTGGGAGTTGAAACAATGCATGTACATCATCAGCCAAGTTTTAAATTGGAAGCATACAATCCAGTAATTTTAGGTATTTTGTTTTCATCATCCTCCCTCCAATCTTTGCATAAACAAAAGCTTGATAAAGAAAGTGAACAGGAGAAATATTTTTGTTTTGTGAAAAGAAAACATAAAGATGCACATAGTGGATATAAATGAATTGAATAAAAAATTGCAATGCTCATTTCATTGAAATTACCATGAAAGTACAAATAAAGTTCAAAAGCAAACAGTCAATACAATCAAAGAAAAATGCAAACAGAAAGAAACAAGGCCTAGTGATTAATCAGTAACAAGGATGAGTTGTCTTGTCTGAAACACTGGCTTTAGGAAATAATCCGTCTGAACTGACTCAAACTTCACTTGGCATGCTCTGGCAAAGGATTGTTGACAACATTGGGATTATCATCAAGAAAAGTCCGAATCTTTGAGTTCGCCAATTCTTGTACTCTAGCTTTCAATGCATAGCAACCTTCTAAGTTATGGCCTGCCCCACCTCGATGGAACTCACAGTGAAGATCAGCCCTATAGCCGGCTGGGAGAGGATTTGGAGGAGGAGGTAGATCCCTTGTTGTAATCAAACCTTTCTTTACAAGACATGGATACAACTCAGTGTAGGACATCGGGATAGGATCAAAGTTAACCCTATTGCGATTCTGATTTTGTCTAACAGCCTGACGAGGAGCTTGAACTGTTTGAGCATTGACAATAGGAGCAATTGCAGCTACATATTGTTGTTGTCTGCGACGAGGTTTCCCTTCAATTGAAATAGCATGGGTATCACCATCCTTTTTCTTTTGAAAATTCCCAGCATACTTTTTAGCACCACTAAAGGCTTCATCATTGGTAATCTTTCCTTTCTTGATACCTTCTTCTAGTCTTTCTCCAATAGTGACTAGGTCAGCAAAACCAGATGATACACTGCCTATCATCTTTTCCCAAAAGAGTCGTTGAAGAGTATCCATGAACAAACCAGTTAATTCCTTTTCAGCTAATGGTGGCTCCACCTGAGCAGCTAGCTATCTCCAGCGCTGAGCGTACTCCTTAAAGGATTCTTTTTCTTTTTGAGACATATTTTGCAATTGACGACGATCAGGTGCCATGTCCAGATTGTACTTATACTGCTTTAAGAAAGCATCAGCCAAGTCATTCCAGCTTTAGATACGGTTCTTCTCAAGTCCCATATACCATTTCATTGAAGCCCCACTCAGGCTGTCTTGGAAACAGTGAATGAGCAGTTTGTCATTTTTGGCATGGGCAGCCATCTTGCGGCAGTACATCACCAAGTGGGTTCTGGGACAGGTGCGCCCCTTGTATTTCTCAAAATCAGGAGTCTTGAATTTTGGAGGAATAACCAAGTTGGAAACCAAACACATGTCCATTGCGACAGCATTAAAGACATCACTCCCTTCCATGGCTCTTATCCTTTTGTCTAGAGTTTTCCATTGCTCTCTGACTTCTTTAATGTATCTAGGTTCTCCCTGGCTTTCAGATTGTGGACCAGTAGCATGGTACACGAAAGGATTCTCAGGAATAGCTTGAGCAATAGAATGCACAACAGGCTGAGGTTCAGTGAACAATGGAGCTGAAGATACTGGCGAGACAAACACGGGAGTAGTTGCAAAGGGTGGCGAGTAATTCGGAGGTAACCCAAATTCTGGCCAAGTAGAAGCTAGTTGCTGAGTCAGTGGAGGGTCAACAACAGCAGGTGAAGTTTCAACAATCACAGTCCTCTGAGGTGGCTCACCTCCAGCAATCAGAACTTGCAGCATTTCTATGAGTCTGGTCATGTCGGCCTTCAACTTATCAATTTCCATTCTGACTTCGGCATTGTGTTGTTCTTGGTTTTCCATTCTCAATCTGACAGCAACTCTAGTTCTCTAGTTGTGTTGAGGAAACAGCTTGACGGTGAACAGATAACTGGAGAAGGAGACAGTTGAAATGAGTTTCTGAGACAATTAGGATAAATGCATATGTATGCTTATGGATGCAAGAGTGCATGGATGCAACAACCACAAACAAGATCACCCAAAGCACACAGGTTCAAAGGTTCGAGTCACGAGCATGTAGCCAAGGGTAAGAACCAATCCCACAAAAGGTGTGTACTAAGGTTTTATCTTCATTGTACCTGTAGAAAACAGTGGTTCTAACAGAGTGCCCAGGGTCCACAATCCACTATCAGACACACCAGCGCACCGATTTGCTCGGAGATTGGTAGTTATCCTCAAGAGAATCTAACCTGAGTGTGGCATCGCGTAACAGCTAAGTCAGATTTGCATCTTCATAGCTTCCACGCCACGATCCTAAAAAGGCTAAGATGTGTTAAGGGTTACTACGGTCCTCAGTGTTATAGGCTACTTTGGAAAAAGTAATGCCTTCACGATCGCTCGATCGACACCAGTAATTCCAAAGAGGCAGCCACTGAGTGGATGGATTCTCAAGTTCTGCTTTTTCAGGATTCGACTCCCTCAAAGTTCCCTTGACTATACCATCTTCCTATCTCAAAGTACACTCTGGTCCGGGTATAGGACCTATCTTACACACACAGAGGAACTCCAAAACGGAACAATCAAATAACAAGCAAATCAGGAAAAAGGAAGTAAATAAATCAAAGTAGCCTAAACCCCTCAAGGGAAGATTCCCCAGCAGAGTCGCCACTTTTCTGTAGCGGCAAAATCGTGAGTGTAAGTTATTGGTTATATTATCTCGAAAAGCAAGAGTCGCCACCACACTTTTATTTTATCCAAAAAAGGAAAGGAAAAAAAGCGAACAAAACCTACACAAGCTCTACAACAGGAACAAGTGAAGAGAGACTGGATAAGGGGGGTTGGTTACGCAATGGGAAGGTGTTAGCACCCAAAATGTCTATAGTACTCTATAGGAGTCCTTTGAAATATCTACCGCTTTTTGGTCTGAAAAGGTTTGCTTGGAAAGAGATTGAGGAGATTAGAAGAGAAATTGTTTTTTAAGATTTTTGTGTTTGGAGAGACTTGTCGTCTCATGCCTACGTACCCACGATGTGCAATGTAGGATCAAAACCCCGTAGTTCGTGGTACAAAGAATGAAATTTGTTTGTTTAGGTTGATTTTAAATGTAAAGACAAGTCGTCATTTCCAAGCGAATAATTCCGCTTAAAGAAATGAATTATGTCTAAACTTATGAAAAAGTTTTAAAAGAGAAAGTGCACAAGGGCACAAAAAGAGAGTTTGATGAGTTTGTTGTTTTTTAAAGTCTTTTGAAAAAGGTGTCAACATGCTTATGTAGTTTAGCATTTGTTAAGAAATGAAAAGAAAAGAGTAAATCACTTGACAAAGTCAAGGTTTGATTATGAAAGAGGTGATAGTTTGAAATCAAGAAAGTTTTGAAAAAGGGAGAGAGTTTTGAAAATTGAAGAATGGGTGGAGAAGAAGTGACTATCCTAAAGCATAAAGTAAAATCTAAGGATAAGAATAGCCTAACCACACAAGCAAGCTCCATAGTCTTCGAACCACAATTCCAAAGCAAAGGGAAAAGGTCCTAGTTCTAAGTCCAAGGTTCCAAAAATTGCATTGGATGTCCAAGTTCTAAGTCCAAGGATTCAAGAATAGCATTGAAGTCCAAGCTCTAAGTGCAAAACTCCATGTCCATTGCAAAGGATAGTAACCATAGTCCAAGATTAGAAGCACAAGTTTTTTAGAGGTTTTAGCCTTTATTAATGTTTTTGGTCCAAGTGAACAAAGAGAAAAAGGCATAAGCATAAACATGTGTCCAACGGACAAAGGAAAAATTGCGGAAGCATAAACATATGTCCAACGGACAAAGGCAAAATTGCGGAAGCATACACATGTGTCCAACGGACAAAGGAAAAATTGCGGAAGCATAAACATATGTCCAACGGACAAAGGAAAAATGACGGAAACATAAACATGATATGAAATGATAATAATGAAGCATAAAAGTAAAAGAGAGATAGGGAGCGAGAAGGAAATGTAAAGTTAGAAGTTAGAAGTTAGTGATTAGTTGTTAGTTGTTAGAGTGAATGATCAATAATAATTGAATAATTGCACTTAGGTCAAGGTTAATGAAGACTTGTTAGAAGATTGATAGAATCAAAGCCTCTACAACAACAAGCTTCATAGATTTTGAACCTAATACAAAAGATCAATCAATATTGATTTGTTTTCTGATACGGGACATAATGTTGCGCTATGTTAAGCAATCGCCGAGTAATTTACGGAGTAATTATCCTACAATGAGGTCGGTCAATAGATCTTTGTGCTAATGCATGCTAGATGAACGATATGTAAATCGTCATCCGAAAGCGATACCGCACGAAAAGAACATAGGTAGCGATCTAGTCTTGATCAAGAATTCAACAAAGAAATTTTAAGATCCATAAGACTTTCATCGATCAAAAAGAAAAAATAAGATGAAGAGAAGTGGATCTAACATGTTATGATCCACACAACCAACAAAAAGAAAATGAAAATCAAAATGAAAAGAAGAAAGAATTAAAATATTTTTTTAATCATTTTCTTCAAGAAAAATTTTCTTTAAAAAAACAATATAGAAAAAGAAAAGAAATATTAATATTCATATAAAAAAATAATAGAAAATAGATTTAAAATAAAAGAATTAAAAGAAAATTTAAAAGAAAATTAAGAAAGAGAGGGAGGTGATATTAGAAAAATGAAGGTGGTGAGAGGAAGTAATTTCAACGGTTGAAAAATGTTTTTAAAAAAAAAAGAATAAAAGAAAATAATAGAAAATCAGAAAGGAGATTTCATTATCTTCTTCTTCAAAAACAACGGCTGTGCATTACTGTTCCTCTCACTCTCATTTTCTTTCCACCGCCGGCACTATTTCTTTTCGTTTTCACTTTGAGCCGTCATTCTCTTCTGTCTCTCTCGCTATTTAGAATCGTCACCGGTCACCAAAAACCTCCGTCGCACCGGAATTCATCACCGGCGGCGGCAGAACATACATTCAAGTTATGCTACATGTTTAAGCTTACCACAACATCACGGTTTCAAATTTTCCAACAATTTCTAACAATTCCCGCACGAAGACACAAACAGATCCAAGCGACAACGAACTCAGTACCTTCGAAAATTGTCTTCAACGGTGAAGTCGAAATCGAAATCTCAGGTGAAGTCTTCTTGTTCTTCTGAGTGTAATTCCGTTTCCAAAATAGTTATTCGAGCTTGGTTCGTTAGTGTTGATGGCGTTGCTTTGCGAGATTTGTTGTAGTAGAGGTTGATGTTTGAGTGTTGAAGACGAATTCTACGAATTTGTTGTGTTGTTAACGTTCACAGACTTGAGGAGTATTGTTGAAGGTTGTGAATGGCTTTGAATTTTTAACTGATGTGGTTGAATTATTTTGAATTTTTGTGGTCGGTGTTGGAGGTTATTGATGAAAGTTGTGTTTGAAGGAAGTTGAAGCTTAGGGAATGGATTATTAGGGATTTTTGCAGGGTAATTTTGGCTGTTGAAAGCTTGGAAAAATTGAATGAGATGCTATCTTATTTATAGATGAATTTGGGGTGAATGAAATTGAAATGAATTTCTGAATTTCTGTTGTCGTTTTAAAATTGATGGATGTCGTTTGTGTATGCGTTGATGCGTGTGAGTTGAAGCTGAGTTTTTTCATTGCGTTTTGGACTTCTTGTTCACGATGTAGTCGTTTTGTGTGTATTAGTTTCATGTCGTTTGGATTTTCTGAATTTGTTGCAGCTCCGTCTGTTGGCTTGATTTGTTAATTGAGGTAGATGGCTCGTGGCTCAACGGCTTGGAGTTGCACGGTTTGATGGTATTTTGTGCGTGTGAACATGGCCTGCGTGGAGCTGCACAAGGTTAGCTTCAAAGCTTGTAAATTTAACGGCGTGATGGCTTGTTTCGTTTCAGCGAGTTGGTTGGCGTGGGAAGTTTCAAGTAGCAGCTTGTAACTTGCCAATTACTTTTTCTCTCTTTTTTTAGTTTTTCTTTTGGTGAATGGTTGTAAAAAGGATAATGGGCCTATTTTGTAAGTCATATTTTTGTAGAATTTTTTTTTTGTATGGATGGCCTTATGATGATTTCATGGATTGAAATAAAAATTAGGATTATGGTTTTTTTTTTTTTCTTGAAGACTTGCAATGGAAATTGTTACAAGAATTGGAAATAATAAGTGAATGGATAAAATGGGTTTTTAACTTGGATTATGGTTTATGGATTTAGAAAAATTGGAAATGGATATGAAATATGGATAAAAATAAAAAATGGATTTTGGATATAGATATATGGATAAAATGGTTTAGAGAATGGATATTCAAAAATGGATATTTGAAATGAAATGAATAATGGATTTTAAAAATGGATTTAAATGGTGATAAAAAGAAAAAGAAATGGACTTTTATGGACAACGAGAAATGGTCTATGGATATCGATATGAAATCTCGATTTTAGCCCAAAACCAATTTTTACAAGCTTCTGATAAACTGAACACAACCGATGAAACCAATCCTGAATCACTGAATAATTTGCAACTTAAGCCATGACCAAATGAATTATCTAAAGTTCTCCATAGCACAACTTCCATTGAACAATCTTGCCACTCACATGAACCACTGCTTGATAAACTGAGGAGTCTCAACACAAGACGTCTTGACTTTGAACAATCTCTGCTTGAAAAATAATCCACTAAAACAGATAACTTGCACTTGAAGCAATTGCTTGATAGTTTGACCAAGATTAGGTCAAACATCCTTCTGAACTAGATCATAGCTGAGCATCCACACTTGATTTGAAATTATGCATTGCTTGGACAAACCTGTAGAACACACAGAAAGAGAAACTGCAACAAATTTTTTTGGTATTTTGGTTAGGGGTTAGATAATGAAGCAAGTAAGAATAATATACAGATGCTCAGGAGAAACAAAAGTTGTGATCTTGTTTGTGGTATGAGATGCAAATGAGAATGTGAGAAATCTTAGGGGTAAAAATTAGGGTTCAACATCCATTATCAGTAATGATCTGGCTTAGAACACTATAACGACGGATGAGATTGTTCTTGATAAATCGAACCAGTGCTTGTCTGGTCACATTGGTGTATGACACTGCTTTGACCCATTTGGTGAAGTAATCAATGGCTACCAGGATGAACCGATGTCCATTTGAGGCTTTGGGATCAATCATGCCAATCATGTCGATTCCCTATATAGAAAAAGGCCATGGAGAAGAAAGGAGTTTGAGATGTGTTGGCGGTACATGGATTTTGTCGGTGTATATCTGACACTTGTGACATTTCCTCATGTACTCGTAGAAATCATATTCCATTGCCAGCTAATAATATCCTGCTCTCAGAATTTTTCTTGCCATTGTGTGTCCATTGGCATGAGTGCCAAAAGAGCCTTCATGAATTTCTTTCATTAACATGTTTGCTTCGTGTCTGCCTACGCATCTTAGCAAAACCATGTCGAAGTTTCTCTTGTAGAGTATATCATTGTTCAGGAAGAAGTTGTCAGCCAGTCTTCTGAGAGTCTTCCTATCTTTTCTTGACGCCCCAGGCGGGTATTCCTGTTTTTGAAGGAAACACTTGATATCATGATTCCATGGTTTATTATCTATGTCTGCTTCAATCACGAAGATGTAAGCAGGCATATCAAGGCGTATTATGTCAATCCTGGGTATGTCGTTCCATCGACTCACTCTAATCATGGAGGATAGAGTGGCTAGCGCATCAGCCATATGGTTTTCTTTACGAGGGATGTGATGAAACTCAATTCTGTTAAAGAAGGATAACAACCTTCTCGCGTAGTCTTTGTAAGAAATCAATCCTGATTGATATGTGTTCCACTCTCCTTTGATTTGATTTATAACCAGGGCTGAGTCTCCATACACATCTAAGTTCTTTATCCTTAAGTCGATAGCTTCTTCGAGACCCATGAAACAAGCTTCGTATTCGGCCTCATTGTTTGTGCATTTGAACGTCAATCTGGCAGTGAAAGGAATATGGGTACCCTGAGGTGTTGCAATGATTGCCCCAATTCCACTTTCATAAGCATTGACAGCTCCGTCGAATATTAATCCCCATTGGGAACCTGGCTCTGGCCCTTTGGTTGGTAGCGGTTCATCGCAATCTTTCATTTTTAGGTACATTACATCTTCATCTAGGAAGTCAAATTTGACTGATTCTTGGTCGTCAATCGGCTGATGAGCCAAATGATCAGCTAAAATGCTTCCTTTGACGGCTTTCTGAGCATGGTACTCGATGTTGTATTCCGGTAACAACATTTGCCAATGGCCAATCCTTCTCGTGAGAGCAGGCTTTTCAAAGACGTACTTGATTGGATCCATTTCGGAGATTAACCAAGTAGTGTGACAAATCATGTACTGGCGCAGACGTTTGGCTGCCCAAGCCAGAGCGCAACAAGTTTTCTCGAGCATAGTGTATCGAGTTTCACAGTTCGTGAATTTCTTGCTTAAGTAATAAATGGAAGATTCTTTTCTTTTTGTTTTGTCTTGTTGGCCATGCACACAACCCATGGAGTCTTGCAAGACTGTTAGGTATATGATCAGTGATTTTCCTTCCACTGGAGGAGACAAAATTGGTGGATTCAACAGATATTCTTTAATGTTGTCGAAAGCTTTTTGGCAGCTTTGGTTCTTTCTGAGTAGTTTGAAGATCAGTGCGCATGACGCGGTCATGAGGGATATGAATCTTGAGATGTAATTCATACGTCCCAAAAATCCTCTGACCTGTTTTTCAGACATTGGAGAAGGCATCTCTTGAATGGCCTTGACTTTGTCGGGATCAACCTCAATTCCTTTTTGGCTGACAATAAATCCCAGGAGTTTTGCTGAGCGAACACTAAATGTGAATTTATTAGGATTCAAGCGGAGTTTGTATTTTCTCAGACGCTCGAATAACTTTGATAGGTGTTCCACATGCTCTTCTTCTGTTTTAGATTTGGCAATCATGTCATCGACGTATACTTCAATCTCTTTGTGCATCATGTCATCAAAGAGAGTTGTCATGGCCCTTTGATATGTTGCCCATGCGTTCTTCAGACCGAACGACATTACCTTGTAACAAAAGGTTCCCCATGGGGTGATGAATGACGTTTTCTCCATGTCTTCTGGCGCCATTCTAATTTTATTATAGCCCGAGAATCCATCCATGAAGGAGAAGACTTTGAATTTTGATGTGCTGTTGTTGCGGTGAAAATCGGATAACAAGCTATTACTTAACTTGCATCATTTTCTTTTACAACCGTCTTTGATTTATCCAAAGGAAAGGTTCAAGATCGTTAAAAAACCTAAAGGGGGGAGATCTAAGGTTCGGGGGTTGGTTATACAAAGGGAAGGTATTAGCACCCTAAGTATCTGTAGTATTCTACAGGAACCTCTTGTTTTAATTTGTGTTATGTTATGTTTGCTTGCTAAGAACACGAAATAGAATTAGTCTCGTCTTAATCATGATTTAATCGAGGAATCGATAATCAATGATTCTTGACTTTCATCGACTAAAAAGAGAATGAAACTGAAATAAAGAGAAAGTGGTCTCATATTGATCAAGGTTTTGTTGATTCAATGAATTCAACAAAACCATGAAGTTTGTTATGTCATAGACCAAAATAAAGATAATGAAACCGGAATGAAAAAATAAGGTTGGTCTCGTCTTAATCAAGATTTAAATCGATAAATCGATAATCTTAGATTTTTGACTTTCATCGACCAATAAAAATAAGTAAAAAGTGGCCTCATATTTATCAAGACTTTATTGATTTGAAATAATCAAAGTCAAGATTTGTGCAATGTCATCGGCCTAAAGTAAAGAAAATGGACTCGAAATGAAGAATAAAGTTAGTCTCGTCTTGATCAAGATTTAATCGGAGGATCGATAATCTTTTGATATTCGACTTTCATTGACCAACAAAAATAAAGAAATGAGCCTCATACATAACAAGACTTTTTAGTCATTTTGCATAAATCAACTAAGTCATGATTTTGTAATATCATTGGCCCTAAAAATCGAAATAAAGATCGTAAGCTAAAAATAAAAATCAAAACAAAATTCGAAAGAAAAAGTTATAAATTCAAGAAATAACATGATAAATTGAAACTAAAAATTCAAAGTGCTCCTAAAATAAAAACTAGAGAAACAAAATTAAGAAATAAATGGAAAATAAAATAAAAATAGTATGAAATAATAAAAGGGTGGTGATGAAGCATGTTTTTTTGTCTTTTTAAATTTTTATCTTATCTTTTAAACATCATTCATAATAAAACCAAACAAAAATTATAGGATATTACAATACTTTTTCCAGAAAAATATTAACATGCTAATGAACTTGATAACAGCATAGATAAATGATCATGGTACTTTGAAAACGGAGAAATAAAAGAGGTGAATGTTACCTAGTAGTAACGGTCCACTGCCTCTTCAATGACACGAGTTATGGAAAAATGAAGACGAGCCTTCTCTCCAGAAAATTTGCAAGAATAATTGGGGAGAAAATTAAGAGAGTATTCAGCCTTTGTGTGGGGTGAATCTGGTGTCAAATGAGAGAAAGAGAGATCTTATTTATAGTGTGAATAAAGTGGGAGTGTTGATGTGGCAATCCATGTGACTTTATGAGAATGATTCTTGGCCATTGATGAGTGAAGTGTGAGAATGATTTTTGGTCATTGATAAATCCAAGTTGGCAATCCATGTGAAGTGTTAGAATGATTGAGTGGTCCCCACTTACCATGAAGATAAACAAAATAAAAGTAATAATAATAATAATAATAATAATAATAAAGCTTAGTAATAATAAAACTAATAATAATAAAACTAATAATGATAATAAAACTAATAATAATAAAATTAATAATAATAATAATAATAATAAAAGACAATTGAAAATAGTTAGTGAAAAAAAGAAATAAAACAAATTAAATTCTAACAAAAAATGCATGATTATTGATATGTTTACTAAAATGCGAAAACAAAGACCAATGAAAAGGATATGCAAACGATCAGAATATCGGAGGGTAAAATTTGGGGTACAACAGCTGTCTACCAGCATGTCAATGTGTGGTAGAGGGAAGTCATCCTTTGGGCATGCTTTGTTCAAATCCCTGTAATCTACACACATTCTGACTTTCCCGTCCTTCTTTGGAACCAACACTATGTTGGCTAGCCATTGAGGATATTCTAAGGTGGCAAAGAAACCTGCGTCGATCCTGTTTCTGCACTTCTTCCTTAATTTTGATGACCATATCTGGATGAGTCCTTCTCAGTCTTTGTTTTACTGGAGGACATTCTGTTTTCAGTGGTAAGTGATGTTCCACGATGCTGGTATCCAACCCTGGCATGTCTTGGTAGGACCAAGCAAACACATATGGAAATTCTTTGAGCAGCTCTATCAAGCCTTTTCAGACAGTTGGACTGAGCAGTGCTCCAATCTTAACTTCTTTCTTTTCTTCTTCTAAACCCAAATTGACCGTTTCCAATGGCTCTTTATAAGGTTCAATGGACCTTTCCTCTTGTCTGAGTAGTCGGGAGACCTCTTTCTGAATTTCTGTCTCCTTCTTCTTCTGCTTCAAATACCGTGAATTCAAAGTTGGGAGAAGGCATTGGATAGTATCTTTCAATGGGGTTTAAAACATGTAATTTGCATGATGTGATGATTCCTTTTTAGAAAAGACAAAGAGGATGCAAAAGTGTGTGCAGTGTATCTTTTTTTGAAAACGTTTGTTTTTATTTTAGGTTGTTTTTTAGGATTACCATTTTCTGAAAAGGCGAAATGTGAAAATAGCAATAAAATGTAGGAATTTAGAATGACATTATTTATTTATGATTTTTCGATACTTGAAACACAACCCTATAAAAAAAACTCTGTCGCTTTGGGCGAAGCGAAGAGGGACATTTACAGAAAAATGAGCCCTATAAAACATCCATTTCACCTGGACAAGGTGAAAGGTCAAAACAAAGATGCGACAATTACTTTGATTTATGAACGACTTTCGGGACATCGACCGCAACCCAATGGAGACTAACTCCTCTGCAGATCACAAAGTCTGGTACTTTCTTTCTTGGTTTGTCTTCAGAAATGACACTGATTTCTGGCGGAGTAGGATCATTGGAGTCTTCTTCCCATGCAGAGTTATCATAAGAGGACTCTTCTGTCGCATCTTCCATAGTATTTTCACTCTCAAGAGGATCTCCCCATCCAGTTGGTTGGATGTCCTCGTATCTGATGTGAGAGCTTTTGGGAACAATGTATTTGACTAGAAAGTCGTACTTGCCGCTTGGCTGCCCCAAGGTATCCCAGGTCTCTATGGGAATAGATGAGTCATCTTCCTCAATGACGTTGACTTCAGGAAATGCATAGTTAATGAATTATTGTCCTGCAATCTTTGCAAATTCATCAACATGGTGTTGGACATTTTCGGAATGTTCGGAGTAAGGATTCCATGACTCTGGGAGAGCAAGCGTGTTCTTTTCAAGATTATTCAGCTGATAGGCATTATCCGGCTGACTATTTTGCCCCGAGTATTCCACGTATGGCTTCCAGATAGGCATATCATCCAGGGGATCATAATAATCGTAGTCAAAGTTGTCTTTCATCAGAGTGTCTTCCTATAATGAGTTGGGTGGAGCATGACATCCTTCGGGATCACAATCTCTGTAGATCATTCTGACATCTAATCTCGGGATATATCTGGGAATTTGCTTTGGAGAGCATAATGGTATGTACGTTTCTTCCTGAGATATATAACCTTCATCGTTGAGATAAGATTTCCATTCTTTATCTGTATCAGAAGAGTTGTTCTCCTCGATGGTGTGGACTTTTTGAGATACTGGGTGGAGGAAGCCTCCGCTGTGAAAGAAATCTTGAATGGGACGAAAACTTTCATCCTCTTTGTAGTCTGGGTACATGCCAGAGAAAAACCAAGACCTTTTCTTGTCTTGTTATCAGCAGGAATTACAATCTGTCCCCATCCTTTTATTTCAGCACTCCCCATTACTTTGAGAGCGTCATTGTATGAGGAAATCGATGTTCCTTTTTCTTGGTGATTCTCATTGCTCACCTAGAGTGCTTGAAATTGAGTTCCAACAATCTCCTCTTATTCTACACAGGAGAATGATGATAATTTTGTCACGATTAAAGCTTGCTCTCTGCATACTGTGACTAATTTGTCGTTCTTGACAAACTTCAGTTTTTGGTGAAGTGTCGAAGTGACTGCCTCAGTTTCTTGTATCCAAGGTCTTCCTAATAAACAGCTGTATGCTGCTCGGATGTCCATGACCTGGAAAGTGACTTGGAAAGTGTAAGGACCGATGGTTATGGGAAGATCGACTTCGTCGATAACTATTTTTCTGGATCCGTCAAAGGCTTTGACGATGATCTCACTGCCTCTCATGGGGGTACCTTGAAAAGGTAGTCGTACCAAAGTTGACCTTGGCATGACGTTCAAGGATGAACCTGTTGATAAGTACAAAATGTACCTATTTTTGTATATAAGTTTTGTTGCACTTATCATTACTTTGTGTTAAAAATTAGTTGAATAAACCCCACTTTATGTGTAAATATGTTTAGTTTACGTTATAGTGTATATATTGCGTATCGTGTAAATATCAATGAGTTTAATTGATTTTATCTCATTGTTGTAGGTATCCAATCAAGGATGTCTTGCCATTGTTGTATAGAGCATTGAATAAGCTTTCCTGCACTTCAAACCGTGGGAAAAACGGAGTTACGGTTCAAAAGTTACGAATAAAACAGTGCTGGAAAAATGCTGTTCTGTCAAATTCGCCAGGCAAATTTTAAATCCGCCGGGCGAATTTGAGAATTTCGCCGGGCGAGTGAAAAGTTGGAAATTCAAGTGGTTGCTGTCTTGTGCTCGCGTCATGTTCGCCAGGCGAATTTTGGGACATTCGTCGGGCGAATTTTCAATCCGTCGGGCGAATATAGATATTTTTGCTTGGCGGTTTATGTATGCAGCTGGTGTGAGAGAAAAAGGGGAATCCGCCAGGCAAATTTTCAATCCGCCTGGCGAATTTGTCTGAACCAAAATTTTGTATTTAATTCATTTGACTTCATTTTTTGTATTGTTATATTGTTTGGGGGTGATTTTTGTCTCCAAACTTCATCAATCTCATTCTTTGGTGGGATTAGCTTAGAAAACAACATGGAAGCTTGCATACGGTTGAACCGAGGTGGATTGATCGTCGATCGGCGTTGACAAACCGCGAGATGTTTGGTTCATTTCTCTTCTCCTTTGTGTTTTTCTTCTTTGTTGGGTGTTGTATATGTATTGACTATGATCTCATGTATATTTTTCGCCCATGGCGTTGTATAAAACTTGCTTTACAAATCTTTATTGGTGATTGTCTCTGATTTTTGCTTTATGCGCGGGGTTTGGGTTGCGTTAGACATAACCTTCGCGAACTTCGATTAGGGATGATTGTCTGTTAGTTTCTGGACTCTAGAGATAGATTTAGGAGCTAACAATCTTCAATAGGCGTCGAATCTTAATGCCTTCCGTGTTTCGAGGCTTCGCTCACGAGAGTGACGAAGAGAGTGACACGGTGGTTATCTCAACTGTGCGTTAGACATAACATGTGTTGTGAGCGATGCTGGGTGATATTGAGGAGTATTGTAGGTTGAGTATAACTGGTCGGTAAGTTTAAGTTTGTGAGGAGTCGATTATGTGCACGCCTGATAAGTTTCTTCTCTCTGAAGAATGATTTATTTTTATGTTTTAATATTTACTTTTATGTTTTCTTGTTTGGAAACTATTTTAAAACCAAACTCATAAACGCGAGAGACTGTCGAACGACATTCTTTCCCTCGAACCGATCTCTGTGGACACGACTTAAATCCCGGAGGGAATTCTTTCCGAAAATAAATATTTTTGCTGCTTGCCCTATTCCGCATTCAACAAAATGGCGCCGTTGCCGGGGATTGGCTTTGATATTGAATCGCATTGCGATAGTTTCTTTGTTTTTGAGTTTTGTAGATATCGTACATGTTGTATATTTTCACTTGTTTATATTGATACTTGTACATTTTGATGTTTGTTCAAGTGTTTGGTTAGGACGCTTGCTTTTGGTTTGTGCGGTGAGGCATCACCATGGCATGAATGAAGGAAGTTTCTAGCTAAGCACCGTAAAGGCGTCGAGCTTACGACGTAAAACAAGCATGTTTTATAGTTTTTCTTTTCAAATATTTTTGGTTGTTGTTTGCTCACAAACTTTGATTGACTTATTTGAGGATGCTTTTGTGATTTTCCAAGTTGGTGTGTTTCTACTTGCGGATGTATGGTAATGATTTTGTTAAGTTTTGTACACGTCCGAGGTATGTATTTATCACTTTCTTGACTTTAGCATATTCATGATACTTAGGCATTTTACAAACTTCCATGCCATCCATTCTTTTGTATACTTGTTCTATTGTGAATCACTTTAGTTCCCAACCTTTTTGTGAGGAAGCCTTCTATTGTTCATATATGCACGGAGTACCGACATTCTTGTTTAACTGGATTTTATTATGTTGAATCTTTTATTTATATTGATTATATGAATGCATGAAAAGGATCAAGGCGCTTGTTTCATTTTGAGCACAACCACCTTAGCCAAATAGTCAATTCACCTTGTGAGTGTGTGAGAATTCGTAACCCCTTTGAGCTTTTTGATCCATGTTTTATTTGAACTTAATGCTTGTCTATGAGTATTTAGTTCACTTATTTTTGAATGGATTTTGTTTTTTCTTGGACCTCAACTTTGTGTTGTTGTATGGATTTTTTCCTTGCCTTAGAAAGTAGGGAGTATTCACATGATGGTGCGGTTGAATTCAAGTTGGGGAGAGGATGATTGTATACTCATTGGTTGGATTCTATGAGGATTGAAAAAGAAAAGAAAAAAGAGAAAAATGTGACAATGAAAAAAAAGAAAAAAGAAAGAAACAGAAATTTCTTGAAAAAGGAAACAAAAAGAGTTTCAATAATTGTGCTAAATAAGTATTGTGTGTTGTGTATCACTTGGGATTTTGGAAGAAGTTGGTTGAAATTTTGTGTGTGAATCTTTGTGAGTTTTCACTCCCTTAGGTTTAGGCAAGTTTTTGTTTCAATTACCTTAAAAATTGCCCCTTGTTTGTTTACCCGACCATGTTACAACCTTGAAAGTCCTTGTGATTCTTGCCTTTGTATGTTCAATATGAATTTGTGGATGTATGCATAATTTAGTCTTTTGTTTGCATGAGTGTTGTGTGAGTGTAAAATACCTTATTGTGTGTTTTTCATCTACCGATGATTATTTTTGCTAGGTGTGATTCACTTTGGAACTTGTGTTGTTTTAGAATTTTTGGCATGATTTTTGTATTTTGCATTTGTTTCGTGACTATGTTGTCGTCGTAGTTTAGTGGTAAGTATTTACTTTTTGTGTGTACCGTTTTCATTTGAACCATTCATTCGTTTCCGTTTTTCAAAACCTGTTGATTCGTTTTTCTTTGGATATCGCTTTTGTGTTTTCAAGTTTGTTTGATTCTTGTTTGTGGACAAACAATTATGTAAGTTGGGGAGAGTTTGATAAGTGCAAAATGTACCTATTTTTGTATATAAGTTTTGTTGCACTTATCATTACTTTGTGTTAAAAATTGGTTGAATAAACCCCACTTTATGTGTAAATATGTTTAGTTTACGTTATAGTGTATATATTGCGTATCGTGTAAATATCAATGAGTTTAATTGATTTTATCTCATTGTTGTAGGTATCCAATCAAGGATGTCTTGCCATTGTTGTATAGAGCATTGAATAAGCTTTCCTGCGCTTCAAACCGTGGGAAAAACGGAGTTACGGTTCAAAAGTTACGAATAAAACAGTGCTGGAAAAATGCTGTTCTGTCAAATTCGCCAGGCAAATTTTAAATCCGCCGGGCGAGTCTGTGGCGAGTGAAAAGTTGGAAATTCAAGTGGTTGCTGTCTTGTGCTCGCGTCTTGCTCGCGTCATGTTCGCCAGGCGAATTTTGGGACATTCGCCGGGCGAATTTTCAATCCGTCGGGCGAATATAGATATTTTTGCTTGGCGGTTTATGTATGCAGCTGGTGTGAGAGAAAAAGGGGAATCCGCCAGGCAAATTTTCAATCCGCCTAGCGAATTTGTCTGAACCAAAATTTTGTATTTAATTCATTTGACTTCATTTTTTGTATTGTTATGTTGTTTGGGGGTGATTTTTGTCTCCAAACTTCATCAACCTCATTCTTTGGTGGGATTAGCTTAGAAAACAACATGGAAGCTTGCATACGGTTGAACTGAGGTGGGTTGATCGTCGATCGGCGTTGACAAACCGCGAGATGTTTGGTTCATTTCTCTTCTCCTTTGTGTTTTTCTTCTTTGTTGGGTGTTGTATATGTATTGACTATGATCTCATGTATATTTGTCGCCCATGGCGTTGTATAAAACTTGCTTTACAAATCTTTATTGGTGATTGTCTCTGATTTTTGCTTTATGCCCGGGGTTTGGTTGCGTTAGACATAACCTTCGCGAACTTCGATTAGGGATGATTGTCTGTTAGTTTCTGGACTCTAGAGATAGATTTAGGAGCTAACAATCTTCAATAGGCGTCGAATCTTAATGCCTTCCGTGTTTCGAGGCTTCGCTCGCGAGAGTGACGAAGAGAATGACACGGTGGTTATCTCAACTGTGCGTTAGACATAACCTGTGTTGTGAGCAATGCTGGGTGATATTGAGGAGTATTGTAGGTTGAGTATAACTGGTCGGTAAGTTTAAGTTTGTGAGGAGTCGATTATGTGCACGCCTGATAAGGTTCTTCTCTCTGAAGAATGATTTATTTTTATGTTTTAATATTTACTTTTATGTTTTCTTGTTTGGAAACTATTTTAAAACCAAACTCATAAACGTGAGAGACTGTCGAACGACATTCTTTCTCTCGAACCGATCTCTGTGGACACGACATAAATCCCAGAGGGAATTCTTTCCGAAAATAAATATTTTTGCTGCTTGCCCTATTCTGCATTCAAACCTGTATCTACAAGTACTCTGGCTAAAGCCTCGTCCTGGAAGTTGACTGTGATATTGAGTGCCATGTTATGGTTTTTGCCTTTCTCCGGTAGTTCTTCATCACTAAACTCCAAATTGTTGCAGGAAGTGATGTTGGAGATAAAGCTATTGAACTGACCCACTGATACATCTTGTTCGACAAAGGCTTGTTCTAGAACCTTCTGCAAAGCTTCTCTGTGAGCTTCTGAACTAAGTAGGAGAGATAGTACAGAGATTCGAGACGGAGTTTGCAACAATTGATCCCCAATGTTGTACTCGCTTTTTTGGATAAGCTTTAGCATTTAATCATTGTTCTTTACAGGTTCCGGATTGCTGGATTGACCAATTTGTTGGTTAGGAACTTTGACTTGAGGTTCCTTTTCTTTGACAAGTTCTCCAACTCCTCTGTTGAAGATCCGGCCACTCCGGGTAACTCGACTGATGTCGGCAATGTTCACAACGGAGGGTAATGGAGTTTCTTTTCCATTTTCTATGGTCGTTGCACCGTACTTGTACGGGATAGCCTTTTCTGACTTGTATGGCATTGGACCTGGAAAGTAGACGACCACAGAGGCTTTTTGGGTCTTTCGACCATCGTAGGCCACCTCGATCAGCTCTAAGTTTGGAATTTTTCTATTGTCAAGAGAGACTTTTGACTTATTGAGTAGAGGAAATATGGCGCAAACGTCCTTGTTGATTCCATGATTGGAGACTATGACAATGCTTTTGTCTAGTAGTCCTTGGTCCTTGTTTTGAACAGGGAGGCAATCTTGTATCATGTTGATTGATTCAGAATAAAAGCGTGGTTGAATTTCCTTTCGGTCTAACTGATGCTGGAGGGCTGCTCGTACGAGATAGCATCCTTGGTTATTTTCCGAGCATATTCCACAACGTTCATAATTGTGAGGTGGTACCCGACCATATCCATTTTGTATGCAATGTATCTTTACCGGATCTGTCTCCAGTAGGTTGATATCACAGCTTTGGTGTCTACCAGGATTCCCATTAGTTATGCTATCTTGTTGCGTGTCTTCATCCTGGTAGATCGGAAGCCACCAGTGGTCTAATAGATGTTGAAGATTTCTTTGTACAAGCGCACAACCTTGGTCGTTTTTGTAGCATTCTTTGCAGTCTTGATAATCGTGCCAGGCTAGAAAACAAAGTCTGACCTGCTTGGCATGCAATTCCACTAGACTGGTATTTATTAAGCGGATGTTAAAGATCTGAACCATGTTAACCTGGTGATCATTCCTTTCATGGTAGTCTTGGATCCATCCGAGATCCATTTGACGCTGGAGGATCTCTTGTACAAAAGAGCATCCTTGATTGTCTTTTGAGCAAATCGGGCAAGCACTGTAGTCGTGTCGTGGCAAATTGTAATACTGACTTTGTCTTGAATGCATTGCCACTAGATTGAAGTTCATTGCACGAATGTCGTGGTTTTGAACAATGTTTGAATGTGCATGGGTCATGTTTACTTCACGAACCCTGTGATCCTGAATCCAGCCTAGATCCATTTTTTCTTGAAGAGCTGCTTGTACTATGGCACATCCTTGATTGTCTTTGGAATAGATGTCACACTGATGATAGTTGTGAGATGGCACATGGCCGTACCCGCTCTGTCTGTAATGCACTTTTACCAAATTGGTTCCAAGTAAACGTACATTGTGAATTTGATAACTGCTTGTCATACCCTAATTTTTAACTCTGAGATTCTGTCGTTTCGTTTCGAATCGTCTGCATAGCATAACATGCACTTCATAACATCTTTAGGTCATAGGGTCTTGTGTGTGCGTTTATTATCACTAACCAATTTGTGCAGTTGCAGTAATTTCAAGTATAAAGTCTTACGGCCAAGCATTTCAGGGTGTGACCGTTGGATTCTAGTTCAAAAGATCCTAAGGTTTTACTGGTCATTTTCCTCAAGATTTTTCAGAAACTTCAAGGAGAATTAGGGTTTTTCTCATTGGTGTTAAGCATGGGCATGTGAAGTTTGTTTAGAGTTTTCATGACAAGTGGCAAGGATTCTTTATAGCATGATTCTTGTATCAAGTTCAGTTGTTGAATATGAGAATAACAAAGATCAAGATCGATTCAAGAAAGGCTTTGTCCCTGTCCATAAGGTTGGATCATTATTTTGTTTCCTCTGTGATCTTAAAGAATTTGGATTCTCTTGTTGGTAATGAGTTGTGTGCTTTAAAGTGGTGGAGATTGGATAAACATCTTGAATCAAGTTTTAGTAAGGAGTTCTTAAGATGAAATTCAAGAATATGTCCTTTACAAAAAGGGCGAGATAGTTCATCATTTTTATAAGTTTCAAGATCAAGTTACTTATTCAAGATGCAATGTTTTCCCTTTTTCAAGTTTAAAGAGTGATTCCAAATGGTCAAAGTTATAGTTCATTGGGTTATAGTTTGTTTGAAATGCAAGATACAAATATCAAATTCACTTTTCAAGGATACAAGTTACACTAATCTTTTTTTAAAGGCATACCTCACTTAGTCATTAGTCATCCAGAATGATTTCGGATTCAAAGTGCAAATCATCATTCGTTGTAATTCAAGTAGCCATATTCTCAAATTCAAAGAGTTTTATACAAAGATGTAAGAAGTGGTTCGAGTTTCATCATGAAAATTTACAAAGAAATTTTAATCAAGTTTCAATCCATTTTTAAGAGTTACATGAAAGTTAAGGTTACAAAGTTCAACCAAGAGATTCACATTGTGGGGCTACAAAAATTAAAAGGCCGCAGGACAAATTCATGCTTGATACAAAACTCATGAAAGTTCCGACATATTCTAGCCTATCTCCTAGTCAGATCACTATTGCTTCAAAATCCATCAAAGTAGTAAGGCATTTTTAGGAGCTTATTCTGGTGATGGCGGGTCATGCTCTAAGACATCCTACAAGCAGCTCCGATCGAAATTACAGCTCAAAGAAAAGTATTAGTCTAAACACTTGATGACTGTTGACCTTCTAGGAACCTTGGATCTGTACCACCACGTCTCATCTGCAAGGTGTTCACAATAGGAAAATTGTAAATCATTCAAATTAGAAGAAAGCATTAACAGGAATAAGCATAAAGGAAATAAAAGCTCATTCACATTTCCAAAATTAAAAATGGTAAGTTTCGAACAGCATCAGCCAGATTTTGAAATAATAATAATGAGACGGAAATCACACGTAATGGCCAGAATCATAATCATAAAAGCATGATGGGATGAAATTGGAAAGGCCAATCGATCCAAAACCATATGTTCAAGGCAACATTACTTTGTTTCCAAAACACAAATCAACAACTTTTAATTCATTCCAAAACAGTCGATAAACATGGCTGTGACATGTCTCAAATCATCATCAACCGTGTGGGAGCAAGAAATCCTGTTCATCAATTCTTTCTAAAATCAAATTCGACAGCATCATATCATCATCATGGCATTGATATCATCAGAGTCTATAAAAGGGGAGACCAGACAAGAATCGTGGACAGCAGAGGACAGACTAGAAAGACTCGAAAAAACACATAAACAATTGGCAGCAAAAATTTCACAGAAAACAAAACTCATTCAACCAAATCAAATTCACGAACACTACACAAATCCTCACGCATCATACTCATCTTCACCCTAAAATTCAGAACACACGCACACAGCTTCGTACATACCAGAGCATTGCCACACGATACGGATCAAAAACACCAACAGACAGCTTTCCACACCAGATTCAGAAAGGTTCAACAAGCACTCACAGAAGAAGAACGTCAACACATACATCAGAGGCAAAAAAGTCGAAAGTCGAAAGTCGAAAGCTTCAAATCATACCTCTGATCGGTCTTCAGGTAAGGCTTCATCTTCTCTCCACCTCGTATAATTTGAATCGATTCTGACTTTGCTGTGACGAAATGTTGATTGTGCATTTGAAACCGTAACGACGTTTAAGTTGCGAATTGAGAGAAGAGTGAGGGCGTGGAAGATGATTTGCGTGCGAGAGAAGTAACGAGTGAAGGGAGAGGAAGAAGGAGACGACGGAGAGAAGGGTTGCGGATTCACGGCTGCGAGAGAGTGAGAGAGACGAGGGGTGTTGTTGTTTCTTTTCATTTTTTTTTTCTTCTTTTTTATTTTATTTTAAACCATGCTGTTGTTGTTAGTTTGGGTCGGGGAAAATAGGGATTGTACCCGGCCCAACCAATTTTTTAAGTCTCACTTTTGATTTTTTTTTGTGGGCTCAAAACCCACCTTTTTTTTTTCTTTTTCTTCTTTTTTTTTAAAAAAAGTATAAATAAATAAAAACATTTTCTTCTTTATAATTAAAACTAATTTTCTTCTTTTCTTTATTAATTTAAATTTAATTTTGTTTAGGAGTTGATTGAATATTAGGAAATTAATTAGATTTTAAAAGTGGCTATTTGACTTGATTGAATTCTCGATATGAAATCATGGTTGACATTTTAAGAGTGATTAAAATTTTGTTATGATCTTGGTATTTCGCTTGATGACTTGTTTGTTTATGACATCCTTTTAATTTATGATAGATTGCTTGTTGACTTGCCATGTTCCCTTAGAATATTCCACTAGGTGATTGAATTCCATTTTGATCATTTAGTACTGAATCAGACATTAAGATTAACCTTCTTGCATAATTACTTTAGGTTAGTGTATTCCCTTAAATCCTCATTCCAAAGGAAAAGTGTTCCTCTGTTGACTCCATGTCATGTTTAGGTTAACTTCCTTACCCTTTTGATCCTAGCCTTAGGATTAGAGCCGCCGTGCTCTATGTCTTGCTATAAACATTTTCTTCCCTTTTATCCTAGCCTTAGGATCGGAGTCGCCACACTCCTTGTAAGTTCCTGCCATGGACACTTACTCATTTACTTCCCTTTTAACCTGGCCTTAGGTTCGAAGCCGCCGCACTCCATGTAAGTGTCTTGCCATAGACACTCACCTATTCTCCCTGAAAATTTGACCATAGTCAAGAGTTCCTCACCCTCTTTGCGATGTCTTGGATACGTAGGCACGAGATGCGATGTCTTGGCGAGCATACTTAGATACTAACCCCTAGGTCTTTACCTTAGCGCAATAACTTTAGCAAGAAAACAATAATATAACACAAATACTAACAAAAGGTTCCTATAGAGTACTACAAATACTTAAGATGATAACACCTTCCCTAGGTATAACCAACCCCCAAACCTTAGATCTCTTAGCTGTGTTCCTACATAGCAACACTTAAGGTTTTCGACATTTACCTTTTCCTTTGGATAAATCAAAGTTTGGTCGTGAATTATGATTTGTGATTCAAGTTAATTAATAGCTTGATATCTAATTCTCATCGCGACATTGCTGCCAGGTTCTTCTTCTATTAAATTCACCGTAGTCTTTTCATGTTGCGGTAACGGGTTCGTCTGAACATTCGAATTAGTATCTTTGAAAGATAAAACCCCGTTTCTGACGAGCTTCTGTACATCAGACTTGAAGCTGAGGAAATTCTCAATGTTATGTCCCGATCCTCCTTGATGGTAAGGGCAAGTTTGATCTGCTTTGAACCAAAAGGGTGGATTTTCTGATATTGTAAAAGGAGTCCCGGTTTGAACGTGCCCCTTGGCCAGTAGAAGTGGAAATAACTCTGCATATAACATTGGTATAGGGTCGAACCCTGTTGATCGCGTAATACGATTGTTGTTATTGTACTGCGGGCGAGCCTGCTGAAGAGGCTGTTGCGGCCTTTGGTGATACTGTTGTTGACTTGGTTGGCTCTAAGCAACCTAAGGTTGATATGTCGGAGCTGGCTCTGGGTTGATAGCAGGAGTTACTGCTGCTACCAGTTGATACCTTCGCCTTTGCTTTCCCAAAGAGATATTACTGATATCTTGCTCTTTCTTCTTTTGGAAAGCACTACCGTATCTTTTTGTACTGCTAGATGGCTCTGCATCTTTGACCAATCGTCGTTCTCAGACTGCTTCTTCAAGGCGTACTCCCATGTTCACCATTTCAGTGAAGTCACTGGGTGCACTGGCAACCATTCGATCGTAATAAAACGAGCTTAATGTTTTCAAGAAGATCTTTGTCATTTCCTTTTCCTCAAGAGGTGGACAGATCTGGGCGGCAATTTCATGCCATCTCTGAGCATATTCCTTGAAGGTTTCTTTATCCTTTTGTGACATTGCCCTGAGCTGGTCCTTATATGGTGCCATGTCCAAGTTGTATTTATACTGCTACATGAAGGCTGCCCCAAGATCTCTGAAAGTACTGATCTTGGTGCGGTTTAAACCCATGTACCATTTGAGTGCGGCACCGGATAAACTGTCTTGGAAGTAATGTATTAGTAGCTGTTGATTTTCTGTCTGGGTAGACATTTTTCGAGCGTACATTACCAAATAACTTTGAGGGCAAGAGTTTCCTTTGTATTTTTCAAAGTGAAGCACCTTGAATTTGTGCAGTATTTTTACATTAGGGACCAAGCAGAGGTCAGTGGCGTCTTTACCAAACAAGTCCTGATCGCGAATGACATGCAATTTGTAACGCCCCAGTTTTTGTTAGATTTATTTAATCGAGTCGATTTAATTATTTTTATTATTATATTATTTTATTCTTGACTTTTATTTGATAATATATTATTTTTCATCATGATTATGTTTTATCGCGTTTTGAGAGCGTTTGCGAGATATTTGAGTGTAGGGGTATTTTGGTCATTTTACTTATTTTCTTAAGTTAGAACTTAAAGAGAAAAAAAAGAGAGAAAATAGAAAGGAAGGAAAAAGAGAAGAAGGAAAAGGGAAAGAAAAGAAGAAAAGAGAGAAAAACTTGGAAAGGAAGAAATCTAATCAACCGACTTTTGAAAACACGATGAAATCGGGTAAGGGTGCGAAACTCAATTATCTTATACTTGTGTATGATTATGTATGTATGTATTTGTTGATTGTTGTATTGAAATTGGATATAGAACCAAAACCATAATATGTTGAAATTGTTGGAAATTGATTCAAATTGTGTCTGAAATCATGTTTTGATGTTCCTAATTGCTGAGACATGTTAGATAGGTGTTGTTGTGTATTCAATTGGTAATTTTCTGGTGTTTTGGTGAGATTTGGAGTTGAATTTGGGTGAACCCGTAGTAGAAAAATTCTGCAGGAAAAATTCTGGGTTTCGCTGCCCATACGCGTAACACGCAGGGCAATACGCGTATTGCGAGGGGAATTTTGGGCAATACGCGTATGGAAATCCATTTTTCTCGGCCATCTGCTGATTTGCGTAATGGTACGCGTATCTGGCAAGGCAATACGCGTAACGTGTGAGGCATTACGCGTATGGAGCTTTTAGTGGGATTTTTGGGGAGAATTTGGTCTCTGCCCATATGCGTATCAAGTTGGGCAATACGCGTATGGAATGGGCGAGTGAGCTGGGCATTACACGTATGGCTCAGGGCAATACGCGTATGACCAGAGAGGGTGCAGAATGTTGTCATTTCGCGATTCCTTTTCTTTTTACTTCCATAACTTGTGTTCCGATTATCCGTTTTGAACATTCTTGGTATCGTTGGAAAGCTATTGAGATGTTATTTCTTATTAAAATGGTTTTGAGATTGTTGGCCGATTTAATTATGTCGGGAATTTGGAAATGTGTCATTTTGTCGACTTTTACCATCGTAATTGTGTCTAATTGATGTGTTTCATGCAATGTGCTTTTGATATGGATATCGTATGACTTGTGTGATGTTATATGATGTGAATGCATGTGATGACATGTTGTGATGATGGTTTGTGGCCTAAGGGCAAGTAAATGCAATGTGTTGTGTTTGGTTGTAAGGGCATGATTATGGTTGCATATATGTGTGCATTTGAATGTCATGAGTCATTGTATGCCAAGCATCATGATATGCATTCTTGTGATGTAGTGTGCCCTAGTGGGTGTGAGCGACGAATCGATTCCCGAGGGGATCCGCTATAACATCGTGTGCCTTATACAAAGAGGTGTGAGCGATGATTATGGAGGATCGTGTGCCTTATACAAAGAGGTGTGAGCGATCGGGTCGTGTGCCTTATACAAAGAGGTGTGAGCGATCCATAAACGTTGTGTGCCTTATACAAAGAGGTGTGATCGACGGGGAACATCGTTTTCCCGGCGGGGAGTTACACTAAGTAACAAGCGATGATTCCAATAGTTCCTGAGTGAACTAATGATGAGATGATGGATGGAACGGTACCGCATTGCATTGCATAGAGTCGTTGTGTCAGTCTCTGTGCATATGCATAAATCATGAATGGAATGATTTTGTGTGGAATTGATGAGTGATATATATATATATATATATATATATATATATATATATATATATATATATATATATGTTGGTGATAAATGCATTGAGCATGATTGATATGTCTTTGTAATGGATGTATGAGATATGAATTGTGTTGTTCTGTATTTGAACTATGGTGTAAATTGTGGTGAGAACGTTTTGTATGTGTATTTTTGTGTAATTATATAATTATATGCAATTGTATTATGATTGTGTTTCTCACCCTTCTTATATTTTGAATGCTCTATGAGGCATTGCAGATTAGATGCTGGAGGTTTTATTGTGAAGCTTAGGTCTTCATTCTTTTGTCGGTCGGCTCTGATATGTAGCACCGGGTAGTCGGGGAGATCGTTTATGTGTATATGTATATGTTCTTTTGGATTGTACCTGTATGATTCTGTATATGACAAACAAACTTTTATGTTATATTTATATGAGATTTCAGTTGCAGATTTTCCGCTTTTATTCTATATCTGAATTGTGGGTGTTAGGAACTAAGTTCCTCTGTATTTGCTACCTGATTGTTGCATATCTAAATGAGCAGGTTGTTGTATTTTGTTTTAATTGATGTGACGCCTCGGTCTATGCCATGAATGTTTTTATTATACTCTGATTATTTGTTATCCCTTTATTTTTTTGGGGGTATAGATTGGGGGTGTTACATTAAGTGGTATCAAAGCCAGTTCGTGCCAGTCCGTGTCGGTCGTTGTGTTTGGGTGAGCTATTTGTTTAACCATAGTTACAGTTATTAGATATGAACAGAATATGGCTGGTAGGAATGACGCTGCTCTTGCTGCTGCTATGCAAACTATGGCTCAGGCTGTGCGGGGTGCACCTAATGCTGGTGAGAATGATGAGTTCAGGAAGAACAAACCGCCTGTCTTCAAAGGGAGACATGATCCTGATGGTGCACAGATTTGGCTTAAGGAGATTGAAAGAATCTTTCGAGTGATGAACTGTGCTGAGGAAAATAAGATGAGACTGGGTACTCACATGTTGTAGGAGGAGGCTGATGATTGGTGGGTTAGTACGCGTTGTATGTTGGAAGCTGGAGATGAAGAGGTCACTTGGACTTTGTTTAGCAGGGAGTTTTTGAGGAAGTACTTTCCTGAAGATGTTAGAGGAAAGAAAGAGATAGAGTTCTTGGAGTTGAAACATAGTTATATGTCTGTTGTGGATTACACTGCTAAGTTTGTGGAAGTACATTATGCTGAAGCAACTGCGGAGTTTTCCAAGTATGTGAAGTTTGAGAACGGATTGCGTCCTGAGATCAAGCAGGCAATCGGTTATCAAAGAATTAGGAGGTTTTTAGATCTGGTGGATTGTTGTAGGATTTATGAAGAGGATAGCAAAGCTCGTTCTACTCACTATAAGAGTGTGAACGAAAGGAAAGGGAAGCAACCGTTTCGTGGTGGTCCTTATGTGACACCAGCTGACAAGGGTAAGCAAAGGGGTAATTGTGAGAAAAAGCCAAGTGGGGGAGGTATGTCTAATCCTCTGAGATGTTATAGGTGTGGTGACTTAGGACATCGTCAGTTAGAGTGTAGGAAGGATATGAGAAAGTGTTCCATTTGTGGAGGTATAGGACATGTCGCAGCTGATTGTAAGAAGAATGTGGTGAAGTGTTTCAACTGTGGTGAACCTGGTCATGTTAGTACGAAGTGCCTGAAACCAAAGCAAGCTCAGGCTGGAGGGAAAGTTTTTGCATTGGCAGGAACTCAGACTACTAGTGCAGACCGTCTGATCAGAGGTACTTGTTTTATTAATAATACACCTTTAGTTGCTATTATTGATACCGGAGCGACTCATTCATTTATTTCGTCTGAGTACGCGAAGCGTTTGAATCTTTTGTTGTCTTCAATGAGTGGAGAGATGGTTATTGATACTCCTGCGATGGGGTCGGTAACTACTTCTTTAGTTTGTTTAAGTTGTCCTTTGACCATTTATGGTAAAGATTTTGAGATGGATTTGGTGTGTTTGCCATTAGAGGGTTTAGATGTGGTTATGGGTATGAATTGGTTGCAGTTCAATCGGGTTCATATTGATTGTTATCATAAGTTGGTGCGATTTCCTTCTCTTGAAGAAGACGAGGAATCGAGTTTCTTATCTACCAAAGAGTTGAAGAAACTTTTGGCGGATGAAGCTCAGTTGTTTGGATTGTTTGCATCGTTGACAGTGGATAGTCAAGTTGTACTTGATGTGTTTCCAGTTGTGTGTGAATTTCCAGAGGTGTTTTCGGAGGATATTTCAGATGTGCCGCCAAAGAGAGAGGTGGAGTTTTCTATAGATCTAGTTCCTGGTACTAGACCTGTATCTATGGCAACTTATCGTATGTCGGCATCTGAGTTGGTTGAGTTGAAGAAGCAGTTGAATGAATTGTTAGAAAAGAGGTTTGTGAGACCGAGTGTATCGCCTTGGGGTGCTCCAGTTTTATTGGTGAAAAAGAAAGATGGAAGTATGCGATTGTGTATTGATTATCGCCAGCTGAATAAGGTGACGATTAAGAATAAGTATCCTCTTCCGAGAATTGATGATCTGATGGACCAGTTGGTAGGTGCGTGTGTGTTTTGTAAGATTGATTTGAGGTCAGGTTATCATCAGATTAGAGTGAAAGAGGAAGATATTCAGAAGACGGCTTTTAGGACACGATACGGTCATTACGAATATTCTGTGATGCCGTTCGGGGTTTCTAATGCGCCGGGTGTGTTTATGGAGTATATGAATCGTATTTTCCATGAGCATTTGGATCGATTTGTTGTTGTGTTTATTGATGACATCTTGATTTATTCTAAGTCCCGGGAGGAACATGCGGAGCATTTGCGTGTTGTATTGCAAATTTTGAAGGAGAGGAGACTTTTTGCCAAGTTGTCCAAGTGTGAGTTCTGGTTGTCAGAAGTGAGTTTTCTTGGGCATGTGATTTCAGGTAATGGTATTGCTGTGGATCCATCTAAAGTAGATACATTTCTACAAAGGGAGGCTCCTAGATCTGTTACTGAAATTAGAAGCTTTTTGGGTTTAGCTGGTTATTATCGAAGATTCATTGAAGGTTTTTCCAAGTTAGCACTTCCGTTGACCCAACTGACTTGTAAAGGGAAAGAGTTCATTTGGGATATTCAGTGTGAGGAAAGTTTTAGTGAGCTGAAGAGAAGATTGACTACTGCTCCGATTTTGATCTTACCGAATCCTACTGAACCGTTCTTGGTGTATTGTGATGCGTTTTTGATTGGTTTAGGTGGAGTGTTGATGCAAGAAGGTAAGGTTGTGGCTTATGCTTCAAGGCAATTGAGGATTCATGAGAAGAATTACCCTACTCATGATTTGGAATTAGCGGCTGTGGTTTTTGTGTTGAAAATTTGGAGGCATTATCTCTACGGTGCAAGATTTGAAGTCTTTAGTGATCATAAGAGTTTGAAATACTTGTTTGATCAGAAAGAGTTGAATATGAGGCAACAGAGATGGTTGGAATTTTTGAAGGACTACGACTTTGGGTTGAATTACCATCCTGGTAAAGCTAATGTGGTAGCCGATGCGTTAAGCCGGAAATCCTTGCATATGTCAGCTTTGATGGTTAAAGAGTGGGAACTTTTAGAAGCATTTAGAGATTTGAGTTTGGTTTGTGAATTGAGATCTAATAGCATGAGGCTTGGTATGTTAAAGGTCACTAATGATTTTCTGTTAACCGTTAGTGAGAAACAGAAGTTGGATGTGAAATTTGTTGATTTGATGACGGTTGGAGATCAAAGTGTGAATGGTGACTTTAAAGTGGATGATAAGGGTGTTTTGAGATTTCGTGGTAGAATTTGTATTCCTGATGATTCGGACTTGAAAAAGATGATTTTGGAGGAAGGACACCAGAGTAGTTTGAGTATACATCCGGGAGCTAATAAGATGTATCAAGATTTGAAGAAGATCTTTTGGTGGTCTGGATTGAAGAGGGATGTGGCTCAGTTTGTGTATGCGTGTTTGACGTGTCAGAAGTCAAAAGTAGAACATCAGAAGCCTAGTGGATTGTTGCAACCGTTGGATATTCCTGAGTGGAAATGGGACAGCATTTCTATGGATTTTGTGACAGGGTTGCCGAATACATAGAGGGGACATAATGCCATTTGGGTAGTTGTGGATAGTTTGACTAAATCGGCGCATTTCATTCCGATTGACATCAGTTTTTCTTTGGAGAGATTAGCTGAGATTTATGTCAGTGTGATTGTGAAATTACATGGTGTTCCGTTGAGTATTGTTTCGGATCGAGATCTGAGGTTTACTTCCAGATTTTGGGAAAGTTTGCAAAAGGCGTTAGGTTCCAAGTTAAGATTGAGTTCGGCTTATCATCCGCAGACGGATGGTCAGACCGAGAGAACTATTCAGTCATTGGAAGATTTGCTGAGAGCGTGTGTTCTTGAGCAAGGTGGTGCTTGGGATAGTTGTCTTGCGTTGGTGGAATTCACGTATAACAACAGTTTCCATTCGAGTATTGGAATGGCACCTTTTGAAGCATTGTATGGAAGGAGATGTCGAACACCATTGTGTTGGCATGAATCTGGTGAGAGTTCGGTGGTTGGACCGGAGTTAGTGCAACAGACTACGGAAAAAGTGAAACTTATTCGTGAGAAAATGAAGGCTTCTCAGAGTAGGCAGAAGAGTTATCATGATCGAAGAAGGAAAAATCTTGAGTTTCAAGAGGGCGATCATGTATTTTTTAGAGTTACACCGGTGACGGGTGTTGGTCGTGCATTGAAGTCGAAGAAGCTTACTTCTTGGTTTATTGGTCCTTACCAGGTATCCGCGAGAGTAGTTGCTGTGGCTTATTAGGTGGCGTTGCCGCCGAATCTTTCAAATTTGCATGATGTGTTCCATGTTTCACAACTTCGGAAGTATGTTCCGGATCCGTCGCATGTGATTCCGATGGATGAAGTTGAGGTAAGGGAGAACCTTACGGTTGAGGCATTACCAGTGAGAATTTTGGATCACGAGTTGAAGCAGTTAAGAGGCAAGGATATTGCGCTTGTGAAAGTAGCGTGGGGAGGCGCTGCTGAGGGCAACTTGACTTGGGAGTTAGAGAGTCGGATGCGGGAGTCGTATTCGGAGTTGTTCGTCTCAGGTAATATTTTCGAGGAAGAAAATTTCTAAGTGGGGGAGAGTTGTAACGCCCTAGTTTTTGTTAGATTTATTTAATCGAGTCGATTTAAGTATTTTTATTATTATATTATTTTATTCTTGACTTTTATTTGATAATATATTATTTTTCATCATGATTATGTTTTATCGCGTTTTGGGAGCGTTTGCGAGATATTTGAGTGTAGGGGTATTTTGGTCATTTTACTTATTTTCTTAAGTTAGAACTTAAAGAGAAAAAAAAGAGAGAAAATAGAAAGGAAGGAAAAAGAGAAGAAGGAAAAGGGAAAGAAAAGAAGAAAAGAGAGAAAAACTTGGAAAGGAAGAAATCTAATCAACCGACTTTTGAAAACACGATTAAATCGGGTAAGGGTGCGAAACTCGATTATCTTATACTTGTGTATGATTATGTATGTATGTATTTGTTGATTGTTGGATTGAAATTGGATATAGAACAAAAACCATAATATGTTGAAATTGTTGGAAATTGATTCAAATTGTGTCTGAAATCATGTTTTGATGTTCCTAATTGCTGAGACATGTTAGATAGGTGTTGTTGTGTATTCAATTGGTAATTTTCTGGTGTTTTGGTGAGATTTGGAGTTGAATTTGGGTGAACCCGTAGTAGAAAAATTCTGCAGGAAAAATTCTGGGTTTCGCTGCCCATACGCGTAACACGCAGGGCAATACGCGTATTGGTTTGGGCAATACGCGTATGGCGAGGGGAATTTTGGGCAATACGCGTATGGAAATCCATTTTTCTCGGCCATCTGCTGATTTGCGTAATGGTACGCATATCTGGCAAGGCAATACGCGTAACGTGTGAGGCATTACGCGTATGGAGCTTTTAGTGGGATTTTTGGGGAGAATTTGGTCTCTGCCCATATGCGTATCAAGTTGGGCAATACGCGTATGGAATGGGCGAGTGAGCTGGGCATTACGCGTATGGCTCAGGGAAATACGCGTATGACCAGAGAGGGTGCAGAATGTTGTCATTTCGCGATTCCTTTTCTTTTTACTTCCATAACTTGTGTTCCGATTATCCGTTTTGAACATTCTTGGTATCGTTGGAAAGCTATTGAGATGTTATTTCTTATTAAAATGGTTTTGAGATTGTTGGCTGATTTAATTATGTTGGGAATTTGGAAATGTGTCATTTTGTCGACTTTTACCATCGTAATTGTGTGTAATTGATGTGTTTCATGCAATGTGCTTTTGATATGGATATCGTATGACTTGTGTGATGTTATATGATGTGAATGCATGTGATGACATGTTGTGATGATGGTTTGTGGCCTAAGGACAAGTAAATGCAATGTGTTGTGTTTGGTTGTAAGGGCATGATTATGGTTGCATATATGTGTGCATTTGAATGTCATGAGTCATTGTATGCCAAGCATCATGATATGCATTCTTGTGATGTCGTGTGCCCTAGTGGGTGTGAGCGACGAAATGATTCCCGAGGGGATCTGCTATAACATCGTGTGCCTTATACAAAGAGGTGTGAGCGATGATTATGGACGATCGTGTGCCTTATACAAAGAGGTGTGAGCGATCGGGTCGTGTGCCTTATACAAAGAGGTGTGAGCGATCCATAAACGTCGTGTGCCTTATACAAAGAGGTGTGAGCGAAGGGGAACATCGTTTGCCCGACGGGGAGTTACACTAAGTAACAAGCGATGATTCCAATAGTTCCTGAGTGAACTAATGATGAGATGATGGATGGAACGGTACCACATTGCATTGCATAGAGTCGTTGTGTCGGTCTCTGTGCATATGCATAAATCATGAATGGATTGATTTTGTGTGGAATTAATGAGTGATATATATATATGTTGGTGATAAATGCATTGAGCATGATTGATATGTCTTTGTAATGGATGTATGAGATATGAATTGTGTTGTTCTGTATTTGAACTATGGTGTAAATTGTGGTGAGAACGTTTTGTATGTGTATTTTTGTGTTATTATATAATTGTATGCAATTGTATTATGATTGTGTTTCTCACCCTTCTGCTGTTTTGAATGCTCTATGAGGCATTGCAGATTAGATGCTGGAGGTCTTTTTGTGAAGCTTAGGTCTTCATTCTTTTGTCGGTCGGCTCTGATATGTAGCACCGGGTAGTCAGGGAGATCGTTTATGTGTATATGTATATGTTCTTTTAGATTGTACCTGTATGATTCTGTATATGACAGACAAACTTTTATGTTATATATATGTATGAGATTTCAGTTGCAGATTTTCCGCTTTTATTCTGTATCTGAATTGTGGGTGTTAGGAACTAAGTTCCTTCTGCATTTCGAGGAACTGTTCCTGGAATTAATTCATCCTTTCATATACTTCTTCGTTTCTGCCAGAAGCGGCCAAAGGGATCTGTTCCTCTGGGATAGTGTGTACCACTGGTTGTGGTATAGTCATTACGGCGGTAACTCTTGGCGATTCAGTGACCTGAAGTTTGTAACCTTCAGGAGTTTCTATTGTAACCCTTGCATCCTCATTGATATGAAGTTTGTAACCTTTAGGTTTGGCGGTTCCTGCTATGGCTTCTAGGTCTTCAGTGACTGGAGGTATATATCCTTTAGGTATAAAGTTGAGAGGCATGCCCCAGGGAAATCCTGTAGGTATGTTGTACTGAGGATAACTGCCAGGTGTTTCAAATGCTGGTGTAGACGTAATCTCTGAGATCACAGTCCTTTGATGTTGTTGTTCCTGGTCTGCTGCCAGGGATTCCATGGTGTTGTGGAGTTTCTCCAAACTCTCCTTTAGAGCGTTGATTTCTTCTCTCAGCTCTCTGTTCTCTTCCTCGAGATCGTCCATTTTCTTTTGTCGATTGGCCCGGGTATTGTACGAATGAGACTGTTTGACTCTAGAGTGCGACACATAGGTGAAACTCAAAGACAAAGATGTGTTATGTGAGAATGATGAATGATATGCAAAGAATAAGAATGATATATTTTTTAGTTTTTGTTTTCAAAAGAACTTTTTAACAATTATATTGCAAATATCACACAGCGGAGGAGACCCTTTTATTGAACTTGAAATATTGCAGTATTTTACAGGGAAAAGTACAATATTTTACAAAGTGCGAGAAGGAAAATTAGGCCTATGGATCCCAAGTTCTCTCTGAGGAGAGCTCAGATGTTGGTTCCTGAATTTTTCTTTTCTTCGATCAGGCCCTTTCAGCCGTTGTCGGGTCGACGATCCTTTGCCAGGTGAAAGGAGAAAGCAAATTTCTTCGTTCCTCCTGACTTTCTATGGCATGTTGCTCTAATATCTCAATCAGAGCATCCTTTCCCTTTAGCAGTTCCTGGATCTTGGTACATTCCAAATTAAGAATCTGGTACTTGTTCTTCCAAGAGTTCTTCTCACGTTGGGCTTTGTTGAGAGTGATCTGGAGTTTTTCTGTATCGGACATAAAATAAAAGACAGATTTCTTTAAGGGAAAAAATTCTTGACGAGGCTAAGGCATCCTCAGTTTAATGGCTTTATTTTGCACCCAGTGGAGATAAGGCTCTGCAGAGATGCAGTTAGGCCTCCCCATGGACTCTCTCCCCTTCCTGTGAACATGTTACTAAGCATGCACTATTTCTTTCTTTAGTGCCCTGTCATTTTCTCCTTCCTTGAAGAAAAGACCTTCCAGATGAGCATTGTGTGGGATATTCTTCATCGGGTATCCAAGTTGACGACGAGCTAAAATTGGATGATAGTTGATTCCTCCCTTAGTACCAATGAGGGGTACATTAGGGAAATTTCCACATTTGTCAATGATTTTTACTCCATCATAGATCCGATTGTACCAATCTATGTCGGAATTGGTAAGGGGCATAATCTTCTGCGACCATCGCAGACTACTCTTGTGATCCCAAAAAGCATCAGACTTGGGCAAGTGGGAAATAAATCATTTATAGAGTAATGGTACACAACATGTGATCATCCCTCCACTGTACACATTCCTTAAGTGTACAGAATGATAAGCACCATCAATCAAGGTTGGGACCGGGTTCCCAATTAAGAATATCTTAACAACATTGGTGTCGACGAAGTTGTCAGTATTGGGAAAGAGGAATAACCCATATATGAGCAAAACAAAGACATCCTCGAAAGAAATTATATTTCCTATACTGGCAAAGTATAGAGCTTTCTTCATCAGAAATTTAGCCGATAAACCCTGGATCCCTCCCTTGGTGGTCATGTGAGTCCTGATTTCTGACTCTTCCAAAGAGACTGCTCTTCCAATGGCTTGATCTTTTGGAATTTCTTCCAGTCCAGAAAATGGATCTTTATTAGTGATAGGTAAACCAATCAGGTGGGGGTACTCTTCTAGTGTTGGTGTGAGCTGGTAATCTGGGAAAGTCAAGCAGTGGTAAACTGGATCATAGAACTGAACTAGTGTAGATAAGATCCCTTCAACCATGTTGACCTTCAAAAGAGACAACAGTTATCCGTGCTTAGCTCTGAAAGCCTCGAGATTAGTAATCATTCTTCCCAATTTCCTTAGGTCTTCTTGTTTTGGAACCTTGAAGGTGTACTTGTACGTTTTTCTTCTTCCGAAATCCATGACGTATCTTCTGATATTTGCAATTATTGTTTCAGTTCTTTTTAGAAAAAGATGTTTTCTTGTTTAAAAAAGGTTTTTTTTAATGAATGCATGGATGCATGAATGCAGCAAATAAAAACATTTGAAAACATGGGTTTAGGGGTTTATCGTCACGCGCATGGAGCTATAGATCTACCCATTCCCAAGGTGTGTACTAGAGGTTAAATTTTGTACATGTAGAACGGGTTCTAACAAAGGTTCCCAAAATCATTGACCCCTCTTGAGGATATTAACAGCAAACCGACTGACTCATGAGAGCTGTAACATCCCAAGACAAATCTCCTTTGAGTGTAGTATCGCGTATCAACTATTCCTGATAGTCACCGCACTACCAAATGGTCAAAGGGTTAAGTGTCTACTAATCCCCAGCTTCAAGGGTAACCCAATGGGAAAAACAATGTTTTCACGACATGCTCGTTCAACATTGGTAATTCCACGTGGGCACCTCCACTGATTCGGTGGACTCTCAAGTTAGCCTGGTCGGGATTCACTCCTTATAAGCCTCCCTGAATACGCCACCACTTATCTTAATGTTCTCTCGGACACACCACATGCGTATTAATCGCATTCCCAGATAACAATAATGTAAACAAGGATATCAAGTAATACGACAGCAGATGATATATAAAAAATGAGAAAGCAAGTAAGATAGCAGAAAAATAAATGCAAATCAAGGCCTAGACCTCTTAGGAAATCTAACCCTAAACTCCCCAGCAGAGTCGCCATTTTTCCTGTAGCGTGCGATGTTTTCCTGGTGACGCGACCACCTTACCGCATAATTGATGCTACTTTTTAATTTATGTATTTATCCTATGAAGCTAGAAAGGAAGGGGAAGATATCTTAAACTAAACCTGCACGCAAATGTTTTCTTTAACAAATGTTAAGAGATCGGGAATCGGGGTATGGTTATACAAAGGGAAGCTATTAACACCCAGTGTATCTATGGTAATCCATAGGAACCTTCTTTTGCATGTATTTATGCTATTTTGAAACGCTTTCTTGTGTTTATCTGATGTGGATTGGGAAAGTTTCTTCTTTGGGAGAATTGAGGAAATGTTTTTATTGTTTTTGGGTTTTATGTTGTTTTTTGGAAGGTACCTGGACCTAAAGTTTTTGATTTGTGTGCTCGCTAAGATTTTGCAATCTTATGCCTACGTATTCCCGTAAAGAGATTTGGGAAATCAGAGCAATCGTAGTTCCTCATATTCTATGGGAGGAAAAATTTTGGTGTCTTGTCTAAACCCCAAGATTGAAGCTAACTGAGTATTTGTGTCTTGTTTAAAGCCCAAGATTGAAGCTAAAAGTTGACTGAGAGAGAATTTTGTCATCTCTAAAGGGAGATATCTCACATATTCATCATAAATATTGAGAAATTAGTTATAAGGGAAATTACTCTAACTGGGATGTGAGGAATCTAGCAATGCCATAATTTCCTTTATAAGAGAGATGTCATGAAGGAAGAAGCTTTAACTCAGTGTAGTGTAATGCCACTTTTTCCTTTTTGGATATTTCATGCTAAGAGAGGGACATTGGCTTGGATATATGGAATCCAGAGGCTTGCCACTTATAGCTGTTAGATGAAACATAAATTTTAGCCAGGATAAGGGAAGGACTCCAGCTTAGATTTTGAATCAACAAGTGTCCCACTTACAACAATTATCTTGAAAATTTTTTAATTGTTTGTTTTGAAATGTGATGTATAGAGGAGATGCCCTTCTACAGAGAGTACTCATGGTTTCATTCGAGGGGAAGTTGATTTTTGTATGCCTTGATCAGAGCCCAAGGTTGAAGCTAAAGAAAATTATTCCACTGGGGAGGGTTTTACTTGTCTTGTACAAAGCCTAAGATTGAGGCTGACTGGGGAAAATTCTTATATGAAGCCTAAGAGGAGGCTATCTCTTGCTGAGGATTTATGGAAATCCAGGAGCAGGTCCAAATTATATTGGGGAATCCAAAGGGGTGTACTCTTGCTGGGAATCAAGGAAGAGTTGAATTACCAGATGCCATGAGGCTCTGATTTCATTGGGGATTTGTTGATGGTCAATTGACCCTGGCTGGGGACTTTCAAGGTGAAAGTTAGGCCTTGTTGGAGGTCAGGGAAGTTTAAAAGTTGAGTTTAAAAACCTTAGAAGTTTTTAACTCTGCTAGAGATTGGTGTATTGGTAAAATGATCAGGATCTATCCTATAATTTTTAGGAGGCCTGAGGGTCTCTATATGAGGTCCAAAAGGAAACTATGAGAGTGAGACTTTCCAAGTCTACTTGAATGAAGCCCAAGAGGAGGATGAGACTGTCCAAGTCTCTCAAGAAGAGATAAACTCTGGTGTAGAGAGGGGTCTTTATATGATGCCCAAGAGGAGGCTGTTGGTTTAAGGGATGAAGATCAACCTTGGAATGATATGATGTTTTGGAAATTTGACTCTCCTGGGGATTGAACTAGGAGAGATGACTAATTTCTATCTTATGCTTTTATGAAGCATTTGGGTCCTTGTACTAAGCCCAAGAGGAGGCTGGAGAACTTCTAAGAAGCCTGTTGGTCCTTGTATTAAGCCCAAGAGGAGGTTGGGATACTTCTAGGAAGCCTGTGGGTCCAAACCTAAGAAAAGTTCAAGAAAGGTTTCACTGGGAATAATCCTTTCTTTGTTGAACAGTTCTAAGGTTTGAAGAAATTCAAAAGAGGTTTCACCGGGAATTAATCCTCTATGGGGAAATGAATTTCTTGTACACATATACACTTCTAAGTTTTGATAGTCTTGAGAAAAGTTTCACCGGGAATAATGCCTTTCTCTGTTCCATATTGAATAATCTCAAGAGGAGGCAGACTGTATTAAGGGAATTTCCTATGAGGGAACTAGTTTTGACTAAGTTAAAAAAGTAACCTCTGGTTTGACCTATGTGTAGAACTAACTGGTGGGGAAACTCTAGACAAATATGCACAAGTATATACAGATAAGTGTATTGACAGGTATATAACAAATATGCATTAAATTGAAAAAATGTTAGGACTTATACTCTGAGAAGAGGCCCAAGTGTATGGTGATTGATTGTATTGATTTACAACTATATGATTAGGGTTTTAAGAAATTGAAGAAAGTTTTGAGAAATATTTGGGTTTGAATTTGAATAAAAAAGGAAGTTGTTTGAAAAGAGAAGAGTGTTTTGGGCTTATAACTCAAAGAGAGACCCAAGTGGTCTAAGAGCAGTTTCACCGGGAATAATGCTCCTCTTAGTACCAGTGAAAAATCGACAAAAGACTTTGAAAACAGAGGTATGGGGCTTACAACTCAAGGAGAGGCCCATGGAGGTTGTTTATTGTTTAAAACAAAGTTTATGTACAAAAGGTTGGGGCTTATACTCAAGGAGAGACCCATATGACTTATTTGAAAACAGTGACCGTATTGTGATATCGAAAGACGTTGTGGGACTTATACTATAACAGAGGCCCAAAATTGATTTTTTACAAAGAGGGGTTGGGTCTTACACTCTATTAGAGGCCCAAAAGTGTTTGTGAAGAAAGAAAAATGGGGCTTATACTCAGGGAGAGACCCAAAATTTTATTTGACAGGCGACGATCGCGTCGCCATTTTGAAAACTACAGAGGGACATATACAATGACTGAGGCCCAAAAATTATTTATTTACAAAAGGGATGGGTCTTACACTCTTCAAAGAGGCCCAAAAGTGTTTTAAATAAAGTTTGAAATTTTAAAATCAAGGGAAACCCCTAATTTTAATTAAAAATACAAATTTTCAAAGAAAATTAAATAAAAAATGATATAAAATATCAAGTATATTTAAAAATAAGTGGTGAACTTTGAAAAATGTTTAGTAAAATCATGTTTTATTTATATGAAGGTGTGAAATTCATTTGAATTTGAAAAATCAAGAGGAAAATTTCATTAAAAATGTTTAAAAACAATTAAAATGAAATTATTTACAAAAATTCAAAATATATTAAATAAATAATATATTTTGATTTTTTTTGTAGAATAAAATATTTTAACATTTTTTTGAATTTTGAAAAAAAGAATCACTAAAAAATGATTAAAAATCAAAGAGAAATTAATTTTTGAAATCAATTAAAAAAATTCAAATATTCAAAAATTCAAAAAAGGCGCCAAGGCAACCTTCTTCTATGTCGCGCGAACCTCCATGGCCAGATTTGCAAAACCTCTCCTATGTCTCTGATTACTCAATGGTTTTGAAGTTTGTAAACATGAAAGTTGCTCGTTTTTGAACAAGGATTCCAAGGTACCAATTAATTGCATTTATATTAAGTGTGGAGTGAGAAATCAAGTGATGAACACATGAACCCTAATTTCTGCAAGAACACTATGAAATCCTATACACGATAGCTACAGAGCAATTGATTGAGGGGAAACACTTTATACAAATACAGAAACATGTTTGTAACTTGAAAACACATTTATGATGCATGGATCATAGAGTTTGAGAGTGTCAGGCTTACCTCTGCAAGAGGAAATCAAATCCTCAGTTGTAGGTGTTACAGAAGTGTTTTAATGATCTGGACAGCTTCCTTGGACCTCAAGTAGTGTGTTGAGATGCTTGGAATTGATTGGAAACACCTGGAACTTGTTGTGGTACCTCAAGTGCAAATAAGCCTAAGTTGGATTTTGAGCTTTGTGATTCTGAGGTTACAGATGATGGAGACGTGTTTGGATAGTTTCTATATGATGTATGTGCAGTGTTAGTATCATTGGTTGTGGTGGAATCCTTCTCTATTTGAAAATTCTCATGTTACTTGCCAAAGAAGGAAATTCTGGTTTTGAAAGGTGATTTGGAGGAAAATATGAATTCTGATGTTTTTGGGTGGTTTGATCAGTAACACATGACCTCTATTTAGAGTAGAGGAAGTTTGTTTTGTAAGGAATGATGATTGGGGGCTGGATCACCCTATTATCCAAAGGAATTTGTCATGTAGCCAAAGTCTCCTCTAGCCATTGACTTGAGTCAATCTTGCAGGCCTATGGTCTTCTGATTCTTGGACTAATCTTGACTCACTTGTAATGTTATGAACTGATACATGCCAGCTCTATGCATCCATTCAATGCTTCATGACAAAGTTGAAGTTTTTGGAAATGAATCTTGAATGCCACATGCCTAAGGGATATGATTTTTGACTTGGTGGTCTTATGCTCAAATTCTTCATCATTCATGTTGATATTGGATAGAAATACGATGATGCAAGTGTCCAAAATTAGCTCAAGAAATCATGGGATACAAGTCATGTACCAATGTTGTTGTGTAGGCAGGGTGAAAAATGTAATTTTGGGGAGCTTATAACTTCTTGCTCAAGTTGAATCAGGGGAGGCTCTTGTACTTTTTAGAAAGCCCCAATATCATACTTCAATTTTTATGTTTAACTTTGGTCTTGGTTCATCTTGGATCATAATGAAAAATGACCTCAAAGTTGGAAAAAAATGAAACAGATTCTGTCTCAAAATTTCACTAAGTGTCCAAGTTCAAAAGTTTTGAAACCCTAACTTCATGGCTCTATAACTCAAAATCCAAGCTTTTTTGACTCATGGAGCACTATGACACTTTTATAGTATGTAATGATAGCTTTCATTTGAGCTTTGGATGGAAGAAAATGGCTTTGTAATTTGGGAGTTATGACCTTGCAAGGTTGGGAAAAATCACCATTTTTTCATAACTTAGAGAAATTTCAAGTTTCTTAAGATTACCCCTTTTGCAAGTAACTTCAATTTTATTGATTTTTATTGATGGATGGTGATCCAAACCATGAGTTAACATTGTTTTTGACTTAAGGGAACCATGTTTGTCAAGAAATCTCAAAAGTCAAACATGGTTTTTGAGCACAGTTGACTTTTTGCAGATGAAATTTCAAACTTTGTGATTCTCTAGGAAATCAAGTTCTTGACCTAATTAAAACCTAATGGATGGATTCAATAGGTGTTTTAGAGTGTCTTGAATCATGTCCCAAGGTTTGAGATCATGTCTTGGTCAAAAGTCAACGGTATGGTTGACTTTTTCTCAAAAACCCTAGTTTGTGGTCCAGATGAATTTGCATCTTTATATTGCTCATAGACCAAGTTATTTGTGTCAATTTGAACTTGTGAGAGGATTAATATGAGATATTTGAGGTCTTCAAAACATTTCTTGAGGCCTAGGCTCATGCCTGGCTCCAAACGTCAACTTAGGGGTGAATTTGGTCAAGAAACCCTAATTCCTGATTTTTGATGAATGCATCCCTTGAGGCTATTTTGAACTTATGATTGGATCCATGAGGTCCCTTTGAGCTTCTTGGATCATGTTTTGAAGTAATGGCTCTTTCCCAGATGAAAATTTCCCTCTGGAGGCGTTGGTCGACCAAAACCCTAATTTGGCGACACTGGTGCTTTTGAGGCTTGATTAGCTTGAAGTGTTGCATTCTCATGCTTGATTCTTGATGTGGGACACCTCTTGATCCTTCATGGATGTTTGAGAGGTTTGACAAGTTGAAGATCATGTCCATTCTTGATTGATCCTTTGTGTGAGTACTCTGAGAGGGTCCAATAACCTAATTCTTGGTTGAGGTGAATGCTCAACAATCTTTGAGAGGATTGATGAGGCATGAAAGTACATCCATATTGTGGTGATGTTTTGCACAATGATGGGAAATTTTGTGGTCAAAATTTAGGGTATGACACTCTGATGAAGTATTTCTTAACTTTAAAGAAGGTTGCCCACGTTCTGAATGAGGATATCCCTGTAGCTCCTTCTGGATCAACTGAACTAACTAATGGTAAGACATGCGGATTCAGACGGGATTTTCAACTTGTTTGAATTAGAATCTTCTGCTAAGGCTAAGTCAGATGATTTACAGCTCAAGAAAGATATTACCATATGGAAAGAAAATGATTATCTTTGCATTAATCACATTTTGAACAGCCTTTTTGATGATCTGTACGATTACAACAGTAAATGCAAGACTGCTAAATAGGTATGGGAAGCTCTGTAGAAGAAATATGATACTGAAGAAGTAGGTGCAAAGAAATATGTTGTCAGTCGCTACTTGAACTATTAAATGGTGGATGAAAGGTCTGTGGAAGCTCAAAGTCATGAAATTCACAAAATTGATCATGAAATCATAACTGAAGGTATGCCCATCGATGAACAATTTTAGATTGCTGTTATAATTGACAAACTGGCCTTCGGTTGGAAAGACTTCAAAATTTTGCTTTGACATAAAACTAAAGAATTTTTAATCGAGAGTCTGATTACTCGCCTCCAAGTTGAATGGGAATCTCAGAGACAAGATCTGAAAGATGAAGTCTTAGTTGTTTCAAACAACAAATAGAAATTTGGTGTGGTTCTGAAGCCTACGGGAAGACCATTAAGGAATCAAAACCACAATGTTCTGAACTGAATTAAGAATGGGAATCCCTCTAGGGCCTCATCTGCTCCGATCGCTAGGAAGCAACCACTGCCTCAGAGAAATGATGCTCCGACATTTGTGTGTTTTAATTATGGAAAGTCGGGGTCATACGACTATGATATGTAAGAGTAGGCCTAAACCTGTTGTTGGCTCAAATGCTCAAGTTAACCTGACTGATGAGCAGTTCATTACTATAATCACTGAAATCAACATGGTTGATGGATCTGATGGTTGGTTAAAAGTCATTGGCGCCTCTCTTCATGTCTGTTATGATCGTTCTATGTTCAAAACATACGTGAATGCTGAAGATAATAAAGTGTTGTTGGGAGATGCTCACACCACTAATGTTGCTCGAATTAGAGAATGAGAGTTGTAATTTACCTCCGGAAAGACTTTGATCCAGAAAGACGTCATGCACGTTCCTGAAATTTGGAAGAATCTTGTTTCTGGTTTTCTTTTAAATAAGGTTGGGTTTAGTCAAACTATAGGGGAAGATTTGTACAATATCACTAATAGTGGTATTTTTGTTGGGAAGGTGTACGCCAATGATGGCATGTTTAAGTTGAATGTTGATTTGAATAAAATTTCTCCTTCTGTCTACTCTTTGTATGATTTTCATATTTGACATGCTAGACTTTGTCATGTTAATAAGCGATTTATTTCTAATGCAAGTAACTTAGGCTTAATCTCTAAATTAAATGTCAATGATTCAAACAAATTTGAATATTGTAGTCAAGCTAAAACCACGAAGACTTCACATAAATCAATTATTAAATAATTTGATCCCTTAGATCTTATAGACTATGATATATGTGAACTAGATGTAACTTTAACTAGAAATAGTAAACATTATTCTATCACTTTTATTAACGATTATTCTTATTATACTTATGTATGCCTAATGAAGAATAAAAGTGGAGCGCTTGATGTAACACCCTAATTCTTGAATTATAGAATTAGTTGAATTATTATGTTTTGCTATTTATTTAATTATGAATGATTAATTAAATATGGGAGTGGGGGTGTGTACCCTTGAGTTAGGGGTATAAATATAGTTGTAGGTGATGAGTAGAAGTGTGCCAGAATTACTAGAAATTATTTTAGTAATAATAATTTACTAAATTTAATTAATTAAAAGAAAAATAAAGCTTTTGGGGTGAAAGTGAGAATTGAGGAAAAATTAATGGGACGAGGAGCAATTATTTTCTTAGTAGGGGAGAAAAATATAATTGAGAGTTATTTTGCCTTAATTATATATTATAATGAGAGAAACCTAGGAATAACCTATTTTGTCAGTACGTAGAAATCAGAGAAAAGAGATCAAAGGAATAAGAACAGGAATAAACTTGGAGTGGCGAAAAGAAGTTCTACCAGAAATAAAAAATTTGCTGCTAGGAGTATCTGGTAAGGAGGGAGAATAGCTTTCAATAGGGCTTATGCATGCAGGGTAGGGTAGAGAAGTCCTTAACCTCCGATAGGGTATATGTTGTGGATGAATTCTGATTGTATGATGAAAATTGTTTGTAATAATTGATGGATTCGTGCACTATCCATGACTGATTTTTTTGTTTTGATAATTGATGTTTTTCCACCATTGTTGCATTATCGAAGGTATGACAAATCAATGATTTTCATTAAAATAATGGAGCTTATGTGTTAAATTAGGTTTTAATCATGGGATAATCTTATTATGTCTAGTTCTGAGATCATGGGTGAAGATGGCTGGTTTGTACCTGAGTGAATCGCACACTCAAAGATAACACAGAGTCACCACCGAACTTTATTTAGTCCCAAAGGACAGGAAAAATATCGATAAAACCCAAGGGGAAGAGAAACGGGAACGGGGGTTGGTTATACGAAAGGAAGGTACTAGCACCTTACACATCCGTCGTACTCGACGGGAACCATTTCGCTTGCTTCTAGGCTTGGATGAGTTATCTACCTAAAGGCTTCTAGCTAAAAGAAAAGAGAGAAAGAAGAGGGAAAAAAAAGAGAAAGAAAGTGCTCGCGGAGGATTAGGGCCCTCGTGCCTACATACCCTCATAGTGCAATGAGGAAATCAGAGCGCCGTAGTTCATGGAACCAAGGAAAGAAAGAAGGAAAAGGGTGGAAGTGTGCTCGCCAAGATCATCGCGATCTCGTGCCTACGTATCATACATTCAAAAGAATGCAGAATCAGAGCTTCTCTAGTTCGGGGAACCAAGATGGAAAAGAAAGGAAAAGGAAAGTGGTGTCAAAACCAAGAACAAGAGAAGTAGAGTAATATCTACTGGGGATGCAAAATAACTGGTGTCTAAACCAGGAAAGAAGCGTAAAGGAAAAGAATAGAGACTATGCTGAGGCTAATGTGCAAGAATGGTGTCGAAACCAAGAAGAAAAGATTGCAACTCCGCGGGGAGAAAGGTTAACGGATAGGTTGTGATCAACCAAGAGAACGAGTGTAGGACCAAGCGAAGGTCGTGACCCAAAGGACAAGTGTGGGACCAAGCGAAGGTCATGACCCAAAGAACGGGTGTGGGACCAAGCGAAGGTCGTGACCCAAAGGACGAGTGTGGGACTAAGCGAAGGTCGTGACCCAAAGGACGAGTGTGGGACTAAGCAAAGGTCGTGACCCAAAGGACGGGTGTGGGACCGAGCGAAGGTCGTGACCCAAAGGACGGGTGTGGGACCAAACGAAGGTCATGACCCAAAGGACGAGTGTGGGACCAAGCGAAGGTCGTGACCCAAATGACGTTCGGTGCATTGACTGAAAAATGGGTAATTAACTAAGAGAAGGTGATTGACACAAAAGGAGCTCAGCATGTTAACAGATAGACTGTGATTAGCTGAGAAGATGTGCAAATTAGTGTTTTAACTGACAGGTAGTGATTAACCAAACAAAGGGAGAAGAACCAAGAGAAGGTTGCGAACTCCGCAAGAGTTTCGGTGTTTATCGGCAAGACTGTGTTCGACCAAAGGAAGAATGATTATGAATCTCATGGGGAATCAGTAAAAGAAGTAAATAGCCATAAGAAACGGTGATTGAAACTCTCTTGAAGAGAACAAAAGAAATGAATTGGAACTAGAGCAAGAAATTGACTCTCTGAAGATTTGCTAATGATCGTTAAGCAAGGGAATAGTTATGGATCAAAAGGCAGAATGAAAGAGGTAAGAGTGATCAAGGATCGACTCAACTGGGGAAGGAGATACGCTACCGCCCGGAGATAGAGGTGACTAAGCCAGGCACAGGGTCATTCGTCCCCCACCTGAAGAAGCGAGAATGAGAGTAGGAATTCTCCATTCTCATTCCTCCTCTAACACACAGGGTGTAGTACATAAGTTGAAACAGACAGCGTAGTAACTTCAAGTTGTACAGTGCTCCAGTGTGTCGAGCAAATCTCTGACTCCGCAAGGAAGAGAGAGAAAGAAACCTCTAAAGGAAGCCTAAAGAGAAGTGCCATCGGGAAGATCAATAATCGAAATGCAGTTTCGATTAATTAATCAAAAGGGAGGAATATGCTAATAATTTTCCAAATGAATGAGAAATTATTAAAGCAAAAGGGTGCATTATTGATTATACTAGATTAAGCTTATTCTTTGAAGAATAAACTTAACTTAAACATGAATGGAAAGTGAAAAACAGTACCAAATGTTACTTAAAATGCATCACAAATCATGTTATTATGTGAATGAAAATGTACAAGAATGTTCATGTTGAGAATGAGCATAATTATGAACTTAAAAGATCTAGCATTGGAAAATTCACAATCATGTTTTAAATTGAAGTGAAATAGCACCTAAAACATCCACAAAAATCAATCATATTAATCCATGGAAGTTAGAGGAAGAAGGCATGGTAAACAAGCTTAGAAAAATACCAAAAATGGCACTCTGTTATAGTGGTAACCGGTTACCTCAAAGTGAGTAACCGATTACTTGCTTGAAAACAGCAAATCTGGGGAAAATTGTACAGAGTAACCGGTTACCTTATATTGAGTAACCGGTTACTTAGTTGAAAAAAGCAGCACTGGAGCAAAATTTGTGAACAGTAACCGGTTACCCTATATTGAGTAACCGGTTACCACTGTAACAGTGGCAAAAATAGCTTTTGAAAAAGCACTTAAAGCATCCAAATCACTTGTTTAAATTACCACATGCTAGGGTATGAATTTGTGCACAAAAATCAAGTTCCAAAACAGCAAATAACAGCAATGCAATTAATTAAATCATCAAGATCAAGGATCAAGTAATGGCATAATTAATTCACACACAAAAGCATCCAAACATTATCGCGAATGATACGAAAATGTTCAAAACAGAAAAATGAGTGAGAGCTACCAAACTACAAGCCGGAGAATTGGCCTGGTGATTGTTGCAAATGAATCTTGATGAAGATAATCAAAGAAAACCAGAGGAATATTCAATCGTAGCTGAATCGTATCGAAACCGAGTAATTTACGACGAAACTCCGAAATACGAATTTGAACCGTTGAATCTTGGAGCAAACACTTGAGATGAATCCCAAAGTTAATAAAACTCCAGAAATCCAAGTATAATTGCAAGATGATGAAGGTAAAGCTCAAGAAATAATCACTTCCAATGTAGAAGTGATTATTCTTCAATGGTGAAGAGCTATAGTGAGGTTTGGGAAGAAAATGTAGGTGAAGATGAAGAAGTTGCAGAAAAATTCAGAGAGAATGTGAGTGAATTGTTTGAAATGGTTGAGAGATTATGGAGGGTTTGTGAAAATGATTGAAGGTTTGTTTATATAGAGTTTTGGTATGGAGTGTGAGAGGTTTAGAATTAGACTAGGAGCTAGCTTAGGGTGGTTTGGAATTAGGCTAGGAGTTAGTTACACTTGACTCACCGAGTCAAGCGGTTAACTTGGTTAGTTAGGAAGTTAACTCGGTAGCAATCCCAATGTAATCTTCAAATCCAAGGGTTCATAATTTATGGAAATAGAGTGCATGGTAGTCTTGAATGGAAAGGAAACATTGATGGAAATGCAAATGAATCACTTGAAGAGTCTAGAATATTCCACATGCTGCTAGAACTATGTAGAATTTAAGAACAAAGAGTGTGCATAGTTGTTGTCCCAAAAATGCAGCAGAATCTACAACTCTATACTAAGTAACCTGTTACTATAGGCAAAAATTGCCCAGATTGCTCTAGTACAAGTGTCGGATCCCCGGTTTTGATTTTCCACCTCTTGTTTTGATAAATAGGCATGGAAACCCTTATTGTGTGCTTGTTTTGATGGTGTGGTGACCTTGTGAGGATACGATTAGTCGGGCAAAAAGCCTGAATATTCTTGCAACAAAAAAACATAGAGAAAAAGTGCGAATGCGTATGCTAGCGATGCGAATGCACATGCTCATGTAAAAGAAAAAAAGGGAGGTCAAATTTCGGGTTACGACAGTTGCCCCTATGTAATTCTCTTGGACCTGAATGTTCGAATTGCGCCATCTTTTCGATTATTCGAGGTAGAAGTGGATTAAATAAAAGACTAGCTCGAAAATTTGGCCGACGGCGGCAAAAAAAGAGATGCAAGTGTAGAGATTTTGATTGAATGGCATTTGACTGAATATCCGTTGGGAAGATGAATCAGGCCAAGAGAAAGGGAGTATGCTTGATGCACATGCCTTATGAGTGTTGTTCTACATGATGCTTGATATCATGTGATGCAATGGTAAAGGTTGAGATACTGTCCGGCGGGTTGCAGGTTCTGGACGAACCCGAGAGAACCAGAAAGGTTTTGGACGGACCAAAGAATTAAAAAGGTTCTGGAAAAGTTTGCCAGACGAGAAATGGACTTTGAAAAAGATGCCAAATGCGAACTGGACTTGAAAAGTGTGCCAGACGAGAACTGAACTTTGGAAAAGTTGGCCAGATGAGAATTGGATTTTGGTTAGGACGCATGTTTGAACCTGTATGGTGTAATGCTCCAACTTGATGAATATGATATACGTTTGAGGATGCAATGCTATGCGATGATGATTACTATATGCAGAATGTCAGTGATCAGGTTTTGAAAAGATGTCAAGTATGATCGGGCTTAAGTCAAGGCTTCATGATATGCTAATTGAATGATACGCATGAGTGAAGCGACATGATTAATGCCTGAGAATGGTCCATGCAATGGTTCTTGAGAATCTGTCAAGACCTTTTGTTGCGGGAGGCGGAAGAGTTAAGGTTAGGGTGCAGCCATAAAGATGTGATTCCCCGACACCTACTTCTGGATCAGCAGTTGTCGATGCACCATTGCTCTTGCCTCAAAATAGGGAGAGAACTTATACTTTGGCAGCCTATCTCTGCCCCCAGTCTGTAGGGTATCTGCATGAATTGCCTGGTCATAAGGTAGGAATCAATTGTCTCATAGAATGATCTTGATTCGGCTTGCCCCAGTGTATCAGAATAATATTCCCTTGATTAAATGTCTCTTGGAGAGGTTGATTTCTCGTGCTCTTGAGATGGCCTGCCCCAATATGAGCTGTGAAGTGATTTTGCCCCTGGCCGATCGACATTTGGGGGAATGCCCCTGGCCAACTGATCTTTGAGAGATTTTTTGAATCTCGACGTGATTTGCCCAGATTTAATGAATCCTAAGATGTCTAGGCCATTTTTTGCTCAACTGAGTTTTCAGGCGTTTTGGCCCTTGAGATGATCAAACTTCCCATTGTGGAAACTTTCTTGATGTCAAGTGCTTGTTTGCAAGTAAAAAGTGTTTGTTTTGAAAATGATAATGCTAATGCCATGCATATGTCAGTTTTGAAATCCAAGTATGTTCACTAAGATTATGACATATAGTGAATTGATCACTATCTAGAATGCCATGTCAGTACCAGCACAAATGATAAGAAAATCTTTGGGAGTCAGCTTTGACATGATCCCACTGTAATATGCTTTCAAAATAAACACTACTTCAGTTAGGTCTTTTGAGGGTTGTAACGTGGTCTGGTTCATGGTTTAAGAAAGAAAGGATATAAGGCTCAAAATTTATTTAAACCCTACCCGTTCTCCTTGATATTCTCCAGTCCTACGTTCAGCTAGTTTGACACAAGCGTTCACCTTTCCGAAGGATTTGAAAGGTAGATGTGATGGTAGAGGAACCGACGAAAGTTTTGGAGCGTCAGCCACTCACCTATTGTTTTTGTCACATGTGATCACACAAACTTGTTCTTGTTGAGGATTTTTCACTTGATTCTCTGTTTTGTTCTTTTTGTTTTCCCTAATTTTTGCGTAGACTGATTAATTTGACTTTGCAATCTACCGGGATGCCCTAATTTTTGCCTAAGTCATTTGTTTATGAGTTAGCGGGCTTTTTTGCTCTTTTTTTTTTATTTTGAATTTTTGATTTGAACAAAATCGTGCGACATGTGTTTGTTTGATTTGTAAGGGTGAGTTGTGACTACCTCATTCCTTTGGTCGGTGAGGGATAACGAATGTGTATTTGTGATTTTCCAACCTCGCATGAGGGATAGGATGTGGTTGATCCTCAAATGGGGTAATCGTCTTTTGAAATTTGAACGCATGGTCAAACTAACTGAAGACTACCCTGCCCCTGGTTAAGATTGAGGGTTTTATGCATACAGAAAGAAACTCCTACTTCAAGGCCCAAAGGGGTTAACTAGGGATTATCTTCCTTATTCCTTCAGTGTTTGGGGATTTAAACAAATGCCTTACATCGTCAGCAAGGTTTTATTCAAAAGCATACAGACAGTGATCTCATGTCTTTTGATGTCATCATTCTTTTTTTGATTTTGCTTGATCAAGTGTGTGATACAAATAAAAAGTATGAGTGAACACGAATGAATTTATTCAAAACATGCATATTCATTTCATTATTATCATCATTTGAAAATAAACAAGTTTTACAAATGAACAGTGCTTGACAAAATAGAAAGATTACAAAATGGAAATGAAGGAATGACATAATGGTTGCCGATGTTGAGGAAGTGCTAACAGGCTTATTCAAGGGATTCTTTTACAATTTTGGCCCTTACATAGACAAGGGATTCCCGTTCACCCACAGTTTCTCATCTTGAACAGTCAAGAGCTTCTTGTCAATCAACTGTTGGACCTTAGCTTTGAAAGCGTTGCAATCCTCGGTCGAATGTCCAGCCGACCCAGCATGATATCGGCATTGCACATTGGGATCATACCCAGGTGGGAATGGTGTTGGAGGAGGCTTCATAGCTTTGGGAACCACCAGTGAACTCTGAACCAGATATGGAAGAAGTTGATTATAGGTCATAGGAATCAGATCTAGAGGAGCATTCCTTTGCTCTAGATTGTTCCGGGGCTTGCGCTGGTTCTGACGCTCTCGGCCTTGGGCTTGCTGATTATGAGACAGAGGAGGCTGTTGATATTGGGTTGCAGCAACATGCGAGAATGAATAGTACGGCATAGGAGCTCGAGGTTCTTGAGGATGAATCCGACGAGTAGTGTATTGCGGGAACACTTGAGCAGGGTGCATCAAACCAGGATTAACCATCTGATTAACAATCTGACCAAATTGGATCCCATACGGTGCGTAGGGTACCCCAGGATAAGCAAATGGAGGTGTAACAGTAGAGGGTGCCCCAGGATAGGCAAAAGGCATTCCAAAGTTAGTAGACTGAAAACCTTGGTAGAGGTATTGCCCAACAGGTTGAACAACTAGAGGAATCAACACATGAGTAGGAGGACCTCTATTCTCAGCTTTAACAGATGTTTCAGCAATCATAGGTACAGAATTCTAGCAAGGTTCCTTTGCAAAGCATAGCAACTTCTGATCGAGGAGCTCTTGGACTTTGTTCTTAAAGATGACACAGGCTTCTATAGAATGCCCCACATATCCAGCATGGTATCCACATGTGGCATTAGGATCATGCTTAGGATGATAAGGGAACTTAGCTGGCTCGATCTCTTTAGGAACAATTGCCCCAACATGAACTAGAACAGACAATAGATGCGTGTAAGTCACGGGAATTGGATCAAGACGGGGACGTCTCCTCCCTTGATTCTCGTTCCCTTTGCTGATTTGCTCACGCTTTTGTTTTTTATTGCCTTTAGTGGTCTTCTGACTAGACAAGGGGTGAACTGGTAGATTGCTTGCATTCGCATTCGTGATCTTATCCACCTTTGGTCCATTCCGGGCTTACTCATCAATCACAACCTGATCCGAGGAGTTCATTGTCATACTGTCCAGAAGTAGTTCCACAACCATGCCAACCTTGCCTTCCTTGTGCATTGTATTCTCATACTCAACCTGTTCCATGATCCTTTGGCTTTCGGCGTCGGAGAATCGTTGGCTTTGGGCTGATGAAGGGAAGAAAGTGAGCTTTTTCTGGTTTGGATGTATGCAATGCAAATGCATGTATGCATATGTTGGTTATGCAGGCGGAATGCAAATAAGACATGCAACTCCCAACGATGCAAAGGTTATATAATGCAACAGTACATCATACATATGATGATGCAATAAATCAAGTTCAAAAGTTAAGCATACATGATGATGCAATAACATTATGCAATAACATTATGCAATAATATAAGTTAGAGATGCAACATCTTCTGGATAATCTGCACATGTAGCCCTGTGTGGGTGCGAAGATCTGACGTGCGTGAGAGAACAAAGGTATGAAGAGGCTTGTTTTCCTACAAAAAACCCATATCCCGCTCACAGGTGTGACCTAGACACAACAAGGTGGTCCCTTGAAAGGTCTCCTAAACCATAGGACTCAGAATGAAAACCCCCTCCGTAGCGAATGCTTGCAGGACGGAAGTATTCTCAAGTGAATCACGATCTGGGATGTGGCTCTCGTGGTAATCCAACGCACAAGACGCAGGCCTCACGACTATCCACGTTCTAGCCTATGTGCATGCTAAGCCCGATGTTAGGACTTTTCTCTCCAATAATATCTACCCATCCCAACAACAGCAGAATATAGTAGATATCCAGAATATACAGCATATGAATATTCAAAGCAGTAAAGAAATGCGATAAATAAACATAAAGCTAAAGCAAGTAAAATAAAGCGAGTAAAGCGCAAAAGATAAACACCTAAACAAGCAAGAAAGCAAACAAAACTTGGCGAGACCCCAACTTGCAAGCGCAAGGACTCCCCAGCAGAGTCGCCAGCTGAAGATGGCTGGTTTGTACCTGAGTGAATCACACACTCAAAGATAACACAGAGTCACCACCGAACTTTATTTAGTCCCAAAATACAGGGAAAATATCGATAAAACCCAAGGGGAAGAGAAATGGGAACGGGGGTCAGTTATGCGAAAGGAAGGTACTAGCACCTTACACATCCGTCGTACTCGACGGGAACCATTTCGCTTGCTTCTAGGCTTGGATGGGTTATCTACCTAAAGGCTTCTAGCTAAAAGAAAAGAGAGAAAGAAGAGGGAAAAAAAGAGAAAGAAAGTGCTCGCGGAGGATTAGGGCCCTCGTGCCTACGTACCCTCATAGTGCAATGAGGAAATCAAAGCGCCGTAGTTCATGGAACCAGGGAAAGAAAGAAGGAAAAAGGGGAAGTGTGCTCGCAAAGATCATCATGATCTCGTTCCTATGTATCATACATTCGAAAGAATGTAGAATCAGAGCTTCCGTAATTCGGGGAACCAAGACGGAAGAGAAAGGAAAAGGAAAGTGGTGTCAAAACCAAGAACAAGAGAAGTAGAGTAAGATCCGCTGGGGATGCAAAAGAACTGGTGTCTAAACCATGAAAGAAGCGTAAAGGAAAAGAATAGAAACTGTGCTGAGGCTAACGTGCAAGAATGGTGTCGAAACCAAGAAGAAAAGATTGCAACTGCGCGAGGAGAAAGGTTAACAGATAGGTTGTGATCAACCAAGTGAACGGGTGTAGGACCAAGCGAGGGTCGTGACCTAAAGGACGGGTGTGGGACCAAGCGAAGGTCGTGACCCAAAGAACGGATGTGGGACCAAGTGAAGGTCGTGACCCAAAGGACGGGTGTGGGACCAACCGAAGGTCGTGACCCAAAGGACGGGTGTGAGACCAAGCGAAGGTCGTGACCCAAAGGACGGGCATGAGACCGAGCAAAGGTCGTAACTCAAATGACGGGTGTGGGACCAAGCGAAGGTCATGACCTAAAGGAAAGGTGTGGGACCAAGTGAAGGTCGTGACCCAAATGACATTCGATGCATCGACTGAACAAACAGTACCTGGCCAAAGAAAGGGTATTTGAGCCGAAGGAAGGTTACTAACCCAAGGGTGCAAGTAGTCGAACCAAGAGAAGGTTGCTAACTGCTGGGGATTTGGTTTTAATAGAAGGACTGTGATTAACCGAAAAGAAACTAGTGATTAGCCAAGAGAAGGTGATTAACTCGGAAGGGGCTCAGAGTTTTAACAAACAGGCTGTGTTTAACTGAAAAATGGGTAATTAACCAAGAGAAGATGATTAACCAAAGAGGAGCTCAGAATGTTAACAGATAGACTGTGATTAGCTGAGAAGATGTGTAAATTGGTGTTTTAACTGACAGGCAGTGATTATCCAAACAAAGGGAGAAGAATCAAGAGAAGGTTGCGAACTCTGCAAGAGTTTCGGTGTTTATCAGCAAGACTGTGTTTGACCAAAGGAAGAATGATTACGAATCTCATGGGGAATCAGCAAAAGAAGTGACTAGCCACAAGAAATAGTGATCGAAACTCTCTTGAAGAGAACAAAAGAAAGGAATTGGAACAAGAGCAAGAAATTGACTCTCTGAAGATTTGCCAATGATCGTGAACCAAGGGAATGGTTATGGATCAAAAGGCAGATTGAAAGAGGTAAGAGTGATCAAGGATCGACTTAACTAGGGAAGGAGATACGCTACCTCTTGGAGATAGAGGTGACTAAGCCAGGCACAGGGTCATTCGTCCCCTACCTGAAGAAGTCAGAATGAGAGTAGGAATTCTCCATTCTCATTCCTTCTCTAACACACAGGGTGTAGTGCAGAAGTTGAAACAGACAGCGTAATAGCTCCAAGTTGTACAGTGCTCCAGTGCGTCGTGCAAATCTCTGACTCCGCGAGGAAGAGAGAGAAAGAAAGCTCTAAAGGAAGCCTAAAGAGAAGCGCCACCGACAAGATCAATAATCGAAATGCAGTTTCGATTAATTAATCAAAAGGGCGGAATATGTTAATAATTTTCCAAATGAATGAGAAATTATTAAAGCAAAAGGGTGCAATATTGATAATACAAGATTAAGCTTATTCTTTGAAGAATAAACTTAACTTAAACATGAATGGAAAATTCAAAACAGTACCAAATGTTACTTAAAATGCATCACAAATCATGTTATTATGTGAATGAAAATGTGCAAGAATGATCATGTTGAGAATGAGCACAATTATAAACTTAAAAGATCGAGCATTGGAAAATTCACAATCATGTTTTAAATTGAATTGAAACAGCACCTAAAACATCCATAAAAATCAATCATATTAATCCATGGAAGTTAGAGGAAGAAGGCATGGCAAACAAGCTTGGAAAAATACCAAAAATGGCACTTTGTTACAGTGGTAACGGGTTACCTCAAAGTGAGTAACCGATTACTTGCTTGAAAACAACAAATCTGGGGAAAATTGTACAGAGTAACCGGTTATGTAACACCCAGATTTTCGTAAGAATATTTATTTAATTTATTTAAATATTATATTCGTGGTTTTTTGTGATTTTTGGCGGATTGTGTCGATGTCGGTGTTTTTATGAAGTTTTGGTTATTTTAATTAAATAATAGTATGTAATATGGATATATTAGTATTATTATTAATTTAAAATAATATTAGAGGAATTAAGGGTAAGATGGACATTGGGGAGAATTAGTGAGGGTATTATGGAGAAAGCCCAATTTTGAGGCCCAAGAGTTAAATTAACCAAAAAGGAGGAATTGAGGAGAATTAGGATTCATTTGTGGAGATCGTGAAAATAAGGCGAAAGTGCAGAGCTCTGAGGAAAACGGGAAAAAGGCGAGGATTTTCGTGAAGGTTTCCAAAGGCTCAAGAGAGAACTCATCGGATCGACAATCTAAGGTATGAGGAGTAATTGCCTTTCATTGTTTTCATTATAGAATTCGATTGATTGAAGTGGATTTTTGGGTTTTTGAGGGTTTATGGGTTTTGAGGTAAACTGATGATTTTAAGGGCATTTTTGTGAATCGATCAATAACGTGGAATTGAACCGGTGAGGTAGACCTTGGGGCTGATTTCCCCGTTGTTGTTGAAGTTTTAACCTTGTGGGAAGGATCTATGGAGTTTATATGAAGTTTGAGAGTTTTGAAGGTTTAAGAGAAATTAAGGTTTCCCGTAGTGTCCTGAATCGACCTAACAGACGTAGATTTTTGGCCTTTAATTTCTGTGATATGTTAGGACTGTTGTAGGGATAATTTTGGGTCATTTGAGACTGTAATCGCAAGTGCTTTGAAGGTTGGGGAGCTACTGATGCGTAGCAGCGATTTGCTATAATCGCAGGTTCGCTAGGCGAACCGTTGCTTCGCTAGGCGAACATTCGCTAAGGCTCGCTAGGCGAGCAGCGCAGCGAATTGGCGATAACGTGGGAGGGAGTACTGATATGATTCTAGAGAGGAGAGGTGGGTTTCGTTGGGACTTTCGCTAAGTGAAGGAATCAGCGAGTGGGTTCGCTAGGCGAGTTCACCAGCGAGTATGATAGATGGTTGTGTTTCTGGTGTTGAGGGTGGTGTCTGTGAGGTTCGCTGGCCGCTTCACTAGGGAAGGCTACAGCGAACAGGTTCGTTAGGCGAACCCTGGAGCGAACGTCTGCCATTTGTGAATTTTTGTTTGTGCTACTGTACTGTTGTGATGTTTCGATGCTGTGATTTTTATGATGATATTTCATGATGTTACTGATGAGTATATGATGATGTTTTGGTGTTTATTTGACGAATATGTGACGACATGACATATATGAGAATTGATGAATGATGATGCATATTGTGATGTTTAATTGATGATGATGATTAATGATGTTGTGTATCATGCATTCATATGCATACTCTGTGACGACGCTTCATTCCCATTGTGTGGATATGAAGTAATTATGACGTGCTCCGGTTCCGATTGCGGGATCGATCCTATTGACGGGGATCTTTGGAGGGTTGATGGCCTAGTGTCCATCTATTATGACGATTGGTACCACATGCATGAGTCTTGTTGTGCATTTGCATTTAATTGACATTGATGTGTTTTATGATGTTGTTCGTGATTTTGATGTTTCCTTGTGATGACCCTGAAGATGTTGTATATGAAGACAATGCCATTTTATGTATATCTTGTTTTATAATGATTATTATGAATTGTGATTACTCACCCTTCCTGTTTGAATGCTGCCTCCACGTGGGTAACGTGCAGGTGATCAGGTTTAGATGTGGATGCTTCGAGGACCTTGAAGTTTATTTGCGTTTGGTAGATTTAGAGGGTCTTGCTCTGATAGTGTAACATCGGGTTAGGGTCCTTTGAGTTGAACTATGTTTCCCCTTATTTTGTTGTCATTTGATGATATGGTTTTATATGTTGAGAAATCTTTTTGGATTATTGCGGTGTGTGTTGAAAACCTTTTAATTAGGAATTTTGAGTTCCGCTGCCATGTGAAGGCTTTTGAGTTATTTTGAGGAAAATCCCTTTGTTTACAGGGCAGGTGTATTATTTTGATTTAAATGTGAAATGTGCACCCTTTGAGGGAATTTTTATGTTTTACTCTGATAATTGAGTTGTTTTTGCTGCAATATTTGTGGGGGTAGAAAAGGGTGTTACATTAGTGGTATCAAAGCAGGTCGGTCCGTCCGGCCAGGTTGTCTAATATTGTCTATTCCCTAGTGTGCGACATGTGTGTGAAAACACTGTCGATACTTGTTTTGTTTCCATTTGCAGGTTGGAAATGAAACAAGTGGGGGAGAAGATGGTGCTTCTCCAAGGTGATTCCAGTGTGGAGCGTTGGCTAAGTGTAGTGTTGGACGCTGTGATAGTTGGTGGAGATAGTTTATACCGCCTAATGATATCAGCTATTATTGACAAATTGAGGAACTGATCACCCTTAATCTCTTGTTGATAATAGACGGGGTCATGTTGGATGGGATAGACGTGTCTTGCCAGCTTAGATGGTGTGTGCGGTAAAAATCGATTGGAGTTGAGATGGGTGCTTACAGATGGTTTTGAAGAGTCGATGCAGATTATTATATTTGAAGATGAAGAGAGTTCGAGTTTCTTGTACGTCGGTCAAGTTGGAATGTCTCGAGGGAGAATGATCAGGTATTGTTGATGTTTGCTTCTCAGGGGCATAGAGAGCAATGCGACGGCTAGTGATATGCCAGTGGTGTGTAATTCCTGACGTTTTCCTGAAGAGACCCACGACTTGTCTCCAGAGCATGAATTTAAGTTCGGCAAAGGTGAAGAGTTGTTGTTCCGTTAAGCAAGTGGATAAGTTTGTGAAGGATGGTGCAAAAGTGTTTACGACGTGGGTTTCTTTGAAGGCATAAGGAAATGCAGTGGTTTGTGATTTATCTAAGGTGTATGACTTTTGGATGTGTTCCCATGAGATAACAGGGTTTTCTGTCAGAATCGCAGAGCGCGCTTAGCGCGGTCTGGTGGAATTTCGCCTCCTCGGGGCAGTGAGTAGCGCGCTTAGCGTGGATGGGGCTCGCTTAGCGTGGCCTGGGACTGAAAACCTCATTTTTTTAATTATTGAAATTAAGTAAAATTTTGTATATCTATGTTTCGTAAAGCTGGGATGTTGCTGTAACTTGTGCTGTATGTTACATGAAGAGTATGATGGTTATTTAGTGATGTCGTTATGTTACGACATGCTAATTGAGGATAAACATGATGTTGATTATAAGGTCCAATTGTAGTGATTTGTTAATGATGTTGTTGGGACGTAAACAAGGTGACTATCAAGAATAATGGAGATAGCCAAGTTGGCAATGAAGTAGGAAATTAAAGATATTCCGAAGACGGTTATCAGGACGAGGTACGGTCACCATGAGTACACTGTGATGTCGTTTGGTGTATCCAATGCACCTGGCGTGTTCATGGAATATATGAATCCGATTTTCCATAAATATTTGGATAAGTTTATGGTGGTGTTCATTGACGATATTCTGATATATTCTAAGTGAGAAGAAGAACACGAAGAACAATTACGAGTTGTGTGGTAGGTAGTGAGGGAGAAGAAGTTGTATGCGAAACTGTCGAAATGTGAGTTCTGGTTGTAGATAGTAAGTTCCTTGGTCAGGTGATTTCTAATGGTGGAATAGCTATTGATCTTTCTAAAATTGATGTTGTGTTGCAGTGGGATACTCTGAAGTCGGCTACTGAAATAAGAAGCTTTATGGGATTAGCAAGTTGCTATCGCAAGTTTATTGAAGGTTTTTCTAAGTCGACATTACCATTGACTTAGTTAACTCGAAAGGGGCCAAGCGTATGTGTGAGATGTTGCATGTGAAAGGAGTTTTGTAGGCCGGAAGAAGAAAATCGACGACCGCCCCGATATTGATTTTTCCTAATTCGAGTGAGTCTTTTGTGGTGTAATGTGATGCGTCTAAGATGAGTCTTGGTGGATCGTTGATACATGATGGTTGGGTTGTTGCTTACGCTTCCAGACAATTAAGAGTTCACGAGAGAAATTATCCTACGCACGACTTAGAATTGGCAACCTTGGAGTTTGTGATGAAAATATGGAGACATTATCTTTTTGGCTTTATGTTTGAAGTGTTCGGTGATCATGAAAGCTTGAAGTACTTGTTAAATCAAAATAGTTGAATGTGAGGCATAAAAGGTGGCTGGAGTTGATGAAAGACTATAATTTTAATTTAAGTTAACACCCTGGTAAAGCAAAAGTAATAGCTGATGCGTTGAGTAGGGAGTTACTGCATATGTCGATGCTTAAGGTGAGGAAAACTGGAATTGATCGAGCAGTTCAGAGATGTGAGTTTAGTATGTGATGGGACTCCTGACAGTGTGAAGTTGAGTATGTTGGAACTGACTATGGGGATTCTGGGAGAAATCAAAGTATGTCAGCGATTTGCCTTGAAGTTGGTTGATCGGTCTATTTTAATTAACTAAGGTAACGGAGGTGAATTTCGAATTGATGAAAATGGCGTGTTGAGGTTCTGAGGTAGAGTGTGTATACCAGATGTTCCAAAGATTGAGAAGAGTTTTCATGAAGAGGGATGTTATCGAATTGTGTATGTGTGTTTGACTTATCAGAAGCTAAAGACGAAACATTAGAAGTCTTTGGGTCTGATGCAGATGTTGAATATTCCAGAATGGAAAGGGAATAGTATTTCCATAAATTTTGTGTCGGGTTTACCAAAGGCCGCGAGGGGGAATGACTCGATTTGGATGATCGTGGAGAGATTGATAGAGTCACCTCATTCTTGCCAAAGAAGATTAATAATTCTATGCAGGAATTAGCAGAGACGTACATTGAGGGAACTACGGAGTTACTTGGGATGGAGATCCGCGATTTACGTCGAGGTTTTGGAAGAGTTTGCAAGATACGTTAGGCACTGAGTTGAGGATGAGTTATGCTTAGCATCCGCGGACGGATGGTCAATTAGAGAGGAGTATCAAGTCCTTGGAGGATTTGTTGATGGCTCGTGTGTTGGACATGGGGGGGGGGGCATGAAGGTCCGATGAGGGAGTCGTATCCGACTCTATTTCCTTGAGGTAATTTTCGAGGGTGAAAATCCTTTAAGTGGGGGAGACTTGTAACACCCCGATTTTTGTAAGAATATTTATTTAATTTATTTAAATATTATATTCGTGGTTTTCTGTGATTTTTGGCGGATTGTGTCGATGTCGGTGTTTTTATGAAGTTTTGGTTATTTTAATTAAATAATAATATGTAATATGGATATATTAGTATTATTATTAATTTAAAATAATATTAGAGGAATTAAGGGTAAGATGGACATTGGGGAGAATTAGTGAGGGTATTATGGAGAAAGCCCAATTTTGAGGCCCAAGAGTTAAATTAACCAAAAAGGAGGAATTGAGGAGAATTAGGATTCATTTGTGGAGATCGTGAAAATAAGGCGAAAGTGCAGAGCTCTGAGGAAAACGGGAAAAAGGCGAGGATTTTCGTGAAGGTTTCCAAAGGCTCAAGAGAGAACTCATCGGATCGACAATCTAAGGTATGGGGAGTAATTGCCTTTCATTGTTTTCATTATAGAATTCGATTGATTGAAGTGGATTTTGGGGTTTTTGAGGGTTTATGGGTTTTGAGGTAAACTGATGATTTTAAGGGCATTTTTGTGAATCGATCAATAATATGGAATTGAACCGGTGACGTAGACCTTGGGGCTGATTTCCCCGTCGTTGTTGTGGTTTTGATCTTGTGGGAAGGATCTATGGATTTTATATGAAGTTTGAGAGTTTTGAAGGTTTAGGAGAAATTAAGGTTTCTCGTAGTGTCCTGAATCGACCTAACAGACGTAGATTTTAGGCCTTTAATTTCTGTGATACGTTAAAACTGTTGTAGGGACGATTTTGGGTCATTTGAGACTGTAATCGCAGGTGCTTTGAAGGTTGGGGAGCTACTGATGCGTAGCAGCGATTTACTGTAATCGCAGGTTCGCTAGGCGAACCGTTGCTTCGCCGGGAGAACGTTTGCCAAGGCTCGCTAGGCGAGCAGCGCAGCGAATGTGCGATAATGTGGGAGGGAGTACAGAGATGATTCTGGAGAGGAGAGGTGGGCTTCGCTGGGAGTTTCGCTAAGCGAAGGAATCAGCGAGTGGGTTCGCTAGGCGAGTTCACCAGCGAGTATGACAGATGGTTGTGTTTCTGGTGTCGAGGGTGGTGTCTGTGAGGTTCGCTGGCTGCTTCGCTAGGCGAAGGCCACAGCGAACAGGTTTCCTAGGCTAACCCTGGAGCAAACGTCTGCCGTTTGTGAATTTTGTTTGTGCTGCTGTGCTGTTGTGATGTTTCGATGCTGTGATTTTTATGATGATTTTTCATGATGTTACTGATGAGTATATGATGATGTTTTGGTGATTATTTGATGAATATGTGACGACATGACGTATATGAGAATTGATGAATGATGATGCACATTGTGATGTTTAATTGATGATGATGATTAATGATGTTGTGTATCATGCATTCATATGCATACTCTGTGACGACGCTTCATTCCCATTGTGTGGATATAAAGTAATTATGACGTGCTCCGGTTCCGATTGTGGGATCGATCCTATTGACGGGGATCTTTGGAGGGTTGATGGACTAGTGTCCATCTATTATGACGATTGGTACCACATGCATGAGTCTTGTTGTGCATTTGCATTTAATTGACATTGCTGTGTTTTATGATGTTGTTCGTGATTTTGATGTTTCCTTGTGATGACCCTGAAGATGTTGTATATGAAGACAATGCCATTTTATGTATATCTTGTTTTATAATGATTATTATGAATTGTGATTACTCACCCTTCCTGTTTGAATGCTGCCTCCACATGGGTAACGTGCAGGTGATCAAGTTTAGATGTGGATGCTTCGAGGACCTTGAAGTTTATTTGCTTTTGGTCGATTTAGAGGGTCTTGCTCTAATAGTGTAACATCGGGTTGGGGTCCTTTGAGTCGAACTATGTTTCCCCTTATTTTGTTGTCATTTGATGATATGGTTTTATATGTTGAGAAATCTTTTTGGATTATTGCGGTGTGTGTTGAAAACCTTTTAATTAGGAATTTTGAGTTCCGCTGCCATGTGAAGGCTTTTGAGTTATTTTGAGGAAAATCCCTTTGTTTACAGGGCAGGTGTATTATTTTGATTTAAATGTGAAATGTGCACCCTTTGAGGGAATTTTTATGTTTTACTCTGATAATTGAGTTGTTTCTGCTGCAATATTTGTGGGGGTAGAAAAGGGTGTTACATTAGTGGTATCAAAGCAGGTCGGTCCGTCCGGCCAGGTTGTCTAATGTTGTCTATTCCCTAGTGTGCGACATGTGTGTGAAAACACTGTCGATACTTGTTTTGTTTCCATTTGCAGGTTGGAAATGAAACAAGTGGGGGAGAAGATGGTGCTTCTCCAAGGTGATTCCAGTGTGGAGCGTTGGCTAAGTGTAGTGTTGGACGCTGTGATAGTTGGTGGAGATAGTTTATACCGCCTAATGATATCAGCTATTATTGACAAATTGAGGAACTGATCACCCTTAATCTCTTGTTGATAATAGACGGGGTCATGTTGGATGGGATAGACGTGTCTTGCCAGCTTAGATGGTGTGTGCGGTAAAAATCGATTGGAGTTGAGATGGGTGCTTACAGATGGTTTTGAAGAGTCGATGCAGATTATTATATTTGAAGATGAAGAGAGTTCGAGTTTCTTGTACGTCGGTCAAGTTGGAATGTCTCGAGGGAGAATGATCAGGTATTGTTGATGTTTGCTTCTCAGGGGCATAGAGAGCAATGCAACGGCTAGTGATATGCCAGTGGTGTGTAATTCCTGACGTTTTCCTGAAGAGACCCACGACTTGTCTCCAGAGCATGAATTTAAGTTCGGCAAAGGTGAAGAGTTGTTGTTCCGTTAAGCAAGTGGATAAGTTTGTGAAGGATGGTGCAAAAGTGTTTACGACGTGGGTTTCTTTGAAGGCATAAGGAAATGCAGTGGTTTGTGATTTATCTAAGGTGTATGACTTTTGGATGTGTTCCCATGAGATAACAGGGTTTTCTGTCAGAATCGCAGAGCGCGCTTAGCGCGGTCTGGTGGAATTTCGCCTCCTCGGGGCAGTGAGTAGCGCGCTTAGCGTGGATGGGGCTTGCTTAGCGCGGCCTGGGACTGAAAACCTCATTTTTTTAATTATTGAAATTAAGTGGAATTTTGTATATCTATGTTTCGTAAAGCTGGGATGTTGCTGTAACTTGTGCTGTATGTTACATGAAGAGTATGATGGTTATTTAGTGATGTCGTTATGTTACGACATGCTAATTGAGGATAAACATGATGTTGATTATAAGGTCCAATTGTAGTGATTTGTTAATGATGTTGTTGGGACGTAAACAAGGTGACTATCAAGAATAATGGAGATAGCCAAGTTGGCAATGAAGTAGGAAATTAAAGATATTCCGAAGACGGTTATCAGGACGAGGTACGGTCACCATGAGTACACTGTGATGTCGTTTGGTGTATCCAATGCACCTGGCGTGTTCATGGAATATATGAATCCGATTTTCCATAAATATTTGGATAAGTTTATGGTGGTGTTCATTGACGATATTCTGATATATTCTAAGTGAGAAGAAGAACACGAAGAACAATTACGAGTTGTGTGGTAGGTAGTGAGGGAGAAGAAGTTGTATGCGAAACTGTCGAAATGTGAGTTCTGGTTGTAGATAGTAAGTTCCTTGGTCAGGTGATTTCTAATGGTGGAATAGCTATTGATCTTTCTAAAATTGATGTTGTGTTGCAGTGGGAGACTCTGAAGTCGGCTACTGAAATAAGAAGCTTTATGGGATTAGCAAGTTGCTATCGCAAGTTTATTGAAGGTTTTTCTAAGTCGACATTACCATTGACTTAGTTAACTCGAAAGGGGCCAAGCGTATGTGTGAGATGTTGCATGTGAAAGGAGTTTTGTAGGCCGGAAGAAGAAAATCGACGACCGCCCCGATATTGATTTTTCCTAATCCGAGTGAGTCTTTTGTGGTGTAATGTGATGCGTCTAAGATGAGTCTTGGTGGATCGTTGATACAGGATGGTTGGGTTGTTGCTTACGCTTCCAGACAATTAAGAGTTCACGAGAGAAATTATCCTACGCACGACTTAGAATTGGTAACCTCGGAGTTTGTGATGAAAATTTGGAGACATTATCTTTTTGGCTTTATGTTTGAAGTGTTCGGTGATCATGAAAGCTTGAAGTACTTGTTGAATCAAAATAGTTGAATGTGAGGCATAAAAGGTGGTTGGAGTTGATGAAAGACTATAATTTTAATTTAAGTTAACACCCTGGTAAAGCAACAGTAATAGCTGATGCGTTGAGTAGGGAGTTACTGCATATGTCGATGCTTAAGGTGAGGAAAACTGGAATTGATCGAGTAGTTCAGAGATGTGAGTTTAGTATGTGATGGGACTCCTGACAGTGTGAAGTTGAGTATGTTGGAACTGACTATGGGGATTATGGGAGAAATCAAAGTATGTCAGCGATTTGACTTGAAGTTGGTTGATCGGTCTATTTTAATTAACTAAGGTAACGGAGGTGAATTTCGAATTGATGAAAATGGCGTGTTGAGGTTCTGAGGTAGAGTGTGTATACCAGATGTTCCAAAGATTGAGAAGAGTATTCATGAAGAGGGATGTTATCGAATTGTGTATGTGTGTTTGACTTATCAGAAGCTAAAGACGAAACATCAGAAGTCTTTGGGTCTGATGCAGATGTTGAATATTCCAGAATGGAAAGGGAATAGTATTTCCATAGATTTTGTGTAGGGTTTACCAAAGGCCGCGAGGGGGAATGACTCGATTTGGATGATCGTGGAGAGATTGATAGAGTCAACTCATTCTTGCCAAAGAAGATTAATAATTCTATGCAGGAATTAGCAGAGATGTACATTGAGGGAACTACGGAGTTACTTGGGATGGAGATCCGCGATTTACGTCGAGGTTTTGGAAGAGTTTGCAAGATGCGTTGGGCACTGAGTTGAGGATGAGTTATGCTTAGCATCCGCGCGCGGATGGTCAATTAGAGAGGAGTATCAAGTCCTTGGAGGATTTGTTGATGTCTCGTGTGTTGGACATGGGGGGGGAGGGGCATGAAGGTCCGATGAGGGAGTCGTATCCGACTCTATTTCCTTGAGGTAATTTTCGAGGGTGAAAATCCTTTAAGTGGGGGAGAGTTGTAACACCCCGATTTTTGTAAGAATATTTATTTAATTTATTTAAATATTATATTCGTGGTTTTCTGTGATTTTTGGCGGATTGTGTCGGTGTCGGTGTTTTTATGAAGTTTTGGTTATTTTAATTAAATAATAGTATGTAATATGGATATATTAGTATTATTATTAATTTAAAATAATATTAGAGGAATTAAGGGTAAGATGGACATTGGGGAGAATTAATGATGGTATTATGGAGAAAGTCCAATTTTGAGGCCCAAGAGTTAGATTAACCAAAAAGGAGGAATTGAGGAGAATTAGGATTCATTTGTGGAGATCGTGAAAATAAGGCGAAAGTGCAGAGCTCTGAGGAAAACGGGAAAAAGGCGAGGATTTTGGTGAAGGTTTCCAAAGGCTCAAGAGAGAACTCATCGGATCGACAATCTAAGGTATGAGGAGTAATTGCCTTTCATTGTTTTCATAATAGGATTCGATTGATTGAAGTGGATTTTGGGGTTTTTGAGGGTGTATGGGTTTTGAGGTAAACTGATGATTTTAAGGGCATTTTTGTGAATCGATCAATAATATGGAATTGAACCGGTGACGTAGACCTTGGGGCTGATTTCCCCGTCGTTGTTGTAGTTTTGACCTTGTGGGAAGGATCTATGGATTTTATATGAAGTTTGAGAGTTTTGAAGGATTAGGAGAAATTAAGGTTTCTCGTAGTGTCCTGAATCGACCTAACAGACGTAGATTTTAGGCCTTTAATTTCTGTGATACGTTAAAACTGTTGTAGGGATGATTTTGGGTCATTTGAGACTGTAATCGCAGGTGCTTTGAAGGTTGGGGAGCTACTGATGCGTAGCAGCGATTTGCTGTAATTGCAAGTTCGCTAGGCGAACCGTTGCTTCGCCGGGCGAACGTTTGCCAAGGCTCGCTAGGCGAGCAGCGCAGGGAATGCACGATAATGTTGGAGGGAGTACAGAGATGATTCTGGAGAGGAGAGGTGGGCTTCGCTGGGAGTTTTGCTAAGCGAAGGAATCAGCGAGTGGGTTCGCTAGGCGAGTTCACCAGCGAGTATGACAGATGGTTGTGTTTCTAGTGTCGAGGGTGGTGTCTGTGAGGTTCGCTGGCCGCTTCGCTAGGCGAAGGCCACAACGAACAGGTTTGCTAGGCGAACCCTGGAGCAAACGTCTGCCGTTTGTGAATTTTGTTTGTGCTGCTGTGCTGTTGTGATGTTTCGATGCTGTGATTTTTATGATGATTTTTCATGATGTTACTGATGAGCATATGATGATGTTTTGGTGATTATTTGATGAATATGTGACGACATGACGTATATGAGAATTGATGAATGACGATGCACATTGTGATGTTTAATTGATGATGATGATTAATGATGTTGTGTATCATGCATTCATATGCATACTCTGTGACGACGCTTCATTCCCATTGTGTGGATATGAAGTAATTATGACGTGCTCCGGTTCCGATTGTGGGATCGATCTTATTGACGGGGATCTTTGGAGGGTTGATGGACTAGTGTCCATCTATTATGACGATTGGTACCACATGCATGAGTCTTGTTGTGCATTTGCATTTAATTGACATTGTTGTGTTTTATGATGTTGTTCGTGATTTTGATGTTTCCTTGTGATGACCCTGAAGATGTTGTATATGAAGACAATGCCATTTTATGTATATCTTGTTTTTATAATGATTATTATGAATTATGATTACTCACCCTTCCTGTTTGAATGCTGCCTCCACGTGGGTAACGTGCAGGTGATCAGGTTTAGATGTGGATGCTTCGAGGACCTTGAAGTTTATTTGCTTTTGGTCGATTTAGAGGGTCTTGCTCTGATAGTGTAACATCGGGTTAGGGTCCTTTGAGTTGAACTATGTTTCCCCTTATTTTGTTGTCATTTGATGATATGGTTTTATATGTTGAGAAATCTTTTTGGATTATTGCGGTGTGTGTTGAAAACCTTTTAATTAGGAATTTTGAGTTCCGCTGCCATGTGAAGGCTTTTGAGTTATTTTGAGGAAAATCCCTTTGTTTACAGGGCAGGTGTATTATTTTGATTTAAATGTGAAATGTGCACCCTTTGAGGGAATTTTTATGTTTTACTCTGATAATTGAGTTGTTTCTGCTGCAATATTTGTGGGGGTAGAAAATGGTGTTACAGGTTACCTTATATTGAGTAACCGATTACTTAGTTGAAAAAAGCAGCACTGGAGCAAAATTTGTGAAGAGTAACCGGTTACCCTATATTGATTAACCGGTTAACATTGTAACAGTGGCAAAAAATAGCTTTTGAAAAAGCACTTAAAGCATCCAAATCACTTGTTTAAATTACCACATGCTAGGGTATGAATTTGTGCACAAAAATAAAGTTCCAAAACAGCAAATAACAACAATGAAATTAATTAAATCATCAAGATCAAGGATTAAGTAATGGCATAATTAATTCACACACAAAAACATCGAAACATTATCGCGAATGATACGAAAATGTTCGAAACAGAAAAATGAGTGAGAGCTACCAACCTACAAGCCGGAGAATTGGCCTGGTGATTGTTGCAAATGAATATTGATGAAGATAATCAAAGAAAACCAGAGGAATCTTCAATCGTAGCCGAATCGTATCGAAACCGAGTAAATTGTGACGAAACTCCAAAATAAGAATTCGAACCGTTGAATCTCGGAGCAAACACTTGAGATGAATCCAAAAGTTAATAAAACTCTAGAAATCCAAGTATAATTGCAAGATGATGAAGGTGAAGCTCAAGAAATAATCAGTTCCAATGTAAAAGTGATTATTCTTCAATGGTGAAGAGCTATAGTGAGGTTTAGGAAGAAAATGTAGGTGAAGATGAAGAAGTTGCAGAAAAATTCAGAGAGAATGTGAGTGAATTGTTTGAAATGGTTGAGAGATTGTGGAGGGTTTGTGAAAATGATTGAAGGTTTGTTTATATAGAGTTTTGGTATGGAGTGTGAGAGGTTTGGAATTAGACTAGGAGCTAGCTTAGGGTGGTTTGGAATTAGGCTAGGAGTTAGTTTCACTTGACTCAGCGAGTCAAGCGGTTAACTCGGTTAGTTAGGAAGTTAACTCGGTAGCAATCCTAGAGTAAGCTTCAAATCCAAGGGTTCATAATTTATTGAAATAGAGTGCACGGTAGTCTTGAATGGAAAGGAAACATTGTAGCAAATCAAATGAATCACTTGAAAAGTCTAGAATATTCCACATGCTACTAGAACTATGTAGAATTCAAGAACAAAGATTGTGCATAGTTACTGTCCCAAAAATGCAGCAGAATCTGCAACTTTGTACTAAGTAACCGGTTACCCTATATTGAGTAACCAGTTACTATAGGCAAAAATTGCACAGATTGCTCAGGAACAAGTGCCGGATCCCCGGTTTTGATTTTCCACCTCTTGTTTTGATAAATAGGCATGCAAACCCTTATTGTGTGCTTGTTTTGATGGTGTGGTGACCTTGTGAGGATGCAATTAGTCGGGCAAAAAACTTGAATATTCCTGCAACAAAAAAACATAGAGAAAAAGTACGAATGCATATGCCAATGATGCGAATGCACATGCTCATGTAAAAGAAAAAAAGGGAGGTCAAATTTCGGGTTACGACAATGGGTTTTTACATAATCAAAATCGGAGTTCCGGAGATCCTCAAATGGTGAAAATCATGTTTTTTCTTTTCTGTACAATGGTAATCGGTTAAAGAGTTGGTGTAACCGGTTACCGATGAAATGATAAGTTTTCATTTTTTCTTTTTAATTTTCATGACTGTAACCGGTTACGGGTTTTGGTTAACAAATTACAGTTGTTGTGTTTTCCAGACATGATGTTTTTTTGTTTCCAACGATTTTTTGTCGTAACTTGAGTTTCGTAACTCAGATTGAAGTGCGACTCGAAGCGTTGGAAAGCTAACTTGAATTAATATCAATTGGTAGTAATTTAAGAGGCTGAATGTGTTGCAATAACATGAGTAATTTATGAGAATGATTATTAATAATTATTTGATCGAGTAAATCTCGAGTTGTGCGAGTTTGAGGAATATGCTTCAAGAGTTGTGGAAATGTTTGAATATCTGCTAGGATGAGATGTTAAGCATTAGAATAAGTAATGAAATATGGGAATTTTGTGAATAAGGATTATTTTGAGATATGTTGATGTATTGTTAGCATGTTTGAAATATAATTTTGTCGAGATAAATTATTAGCATGCTTGTGTTGCACTATTGATAGATAATATGCATTTTGTGATTTTGGTGTGATGTAATCCAAAGAGGGGATCACTTGAGTTGTCAATGCATTTATGTTAGGTTCTGAGAGGGATCTTAATGCATTGATTTGATGATCTGTTCATGCATCATAAAAGTTGTGTTAAGAGGTATGTCTGCTAGTTCAGAGAGGGAACTAGTGGCTTGTCCCAAGCTCAGAAGAGGGGGATTGGAGCTCAGAAAAGGGGGATCTTGGGTTCAGAAGAGGAGAAATCGTTGTAGAGAGAACTGAATATTAAGTTGGTACCACATGCATATGAATAGATTTGCATAGTCGAGTTGCATTGCATAATGAGTTATATGAATAATTATTGAGTTATGATTGAATGATGAGCTTAGGTGTGAGATTGTGATGAGATATATTGTGAATGAAATTGTGTAGAGAAGGCTATGTTATTGTCCTACCTTGAAGTATATGCATGTTATTAATGTTTGTGATTTCACACCCCTTTGTCGTTGATGTGGTCTATGCTCCTCTTCGGAGTACAAATAAGCAAGTAATTGAGTAGATGCTTTTAGAGTTCGAGGAAGGCATGAGGCTACTTATTCCATTTTCTTTCAGCGTTTAGTTTACGTGCTCTGATATGTAACATTGGGGATGTTTTGTGAGTTTTTTCTAATCTTTTCGTTACAGAGTTAATGTATACTCTCATGTTTGATATTTCGATGTTTTGAGGAGATTTCACTTATGAGTTTGATTTTGTCATAGAGTGCACTTAAAGTTTAAATGAGTTATTTAATGCATGCTTTATTATGAGAAATTTTGATGTGATGATACCCCAAGTGAAGATGAGCATGCGATGACAACCTAAGTGATGGTGTTGATTGTTGTTTTTATTTGATAACGTGTTACCGAGCATGTATGTTTTGAAAATTGAATGTGTGACATCCTATTTGACTGTGTGAATACTCTGATTTTATTATATAATTATTCTTGGAAAAACTAAGTTGTACCACTTGACATGTTTAAGATGTATGTAACTGAAACTGAGAATCAACTGAGTAAGAAGATTAAAAGACTTCGTAGTGATAGGGGAACTGAATACAGTTATGGGTAATTTAATGATTTTTTTTATAAAACATGGAATTGTACATGAAATGAATGCTCCATATTCTCCTTAATGAATTGTAAAGCAGAAAGAACGAATAAAACACTTACTAAACTTGTTGTTGTAGTTATGATGAATTCTGGTGTTGCACCTCACTGGTGGGGGGAAATTTCATTGATTGTTTGTTATGTTCTAAATAGAGTTCATGTTGAAAGTGTTTTCAGTGGGTATTTGTTTTATCGCCTCCACATGGATTGATGTGATATTACCATCATTCTACATTTTACAATGTCTTAAGTGAGGGTTTTAAATGGTTTTCGTTTGGTAAAAGTAACATTCACTAGTTTTTGTAGCAATGATAAAAGTTTCAAAAGATTGTCGTTTAAAAAGGCATATCAAGACTATATTTCATCAACCTATTTCGTATGTATTAGATTAATTAAGCATGTGAACTTCATTTATAATCAACATAACAACATATCACTCATTTATACCATTCATGTCTGACACGATATTGCGATTTTTACCGTATTGTTTAATCAATGATCTCTCACTCTATTAAACAATACAATAACCTTAAGTTTTGATACAAGTGAATATCAACTCCAAATCTATGTCTAGAATTTTATTATTGATAGATGATAAACTTAGATCAAGATTTAAAATATGTTTCTCGACTATGATTTAAAGCACAAATATTCAATAAAAACAAAGGTTATCATCTACATTGATTGTAAATTTTTTCACATACAAAAGATTAAAAGTGTTAGTTCTGTGTTTTTGGGATTGACAACAATATTGTTAAAACATGTTTCACAGTAAGATGTTGGATAAGATGTCTTGACATATTAGTCAGAAATCTTTGCAGAGATGTTAAGCACGATGTCCTGACTTGTTGGTTAGACATCAGTGCAGGGTCCGTTTTTACTTCTTGGAAGATCTGTGCTTAATTTGTGAGATTTTCTATGTTTTTAGTTCTCATTCTCTCGTAGTCCAAGGAAGGTTATTTTAGGAACATCAGTTCTGTTCCAGAAGTACACTTGTTTCATAAAAAGGCACTTGGAGACTTTTTAGGAAACATTCGATTTTGTTTCTATTTTTATGCAAAAGATTATGAAGAAAATTTGCAGCTGCTGTTTTGGATCTGTTGCGCCCAAAGCCCATGCTACCAAAGGCTATTTAAAGAGAATGGTGCTAAACCTAATAAAAAACAACAAGAAAGAAATATGATTGAGTTTATTGGAATTAGGTTTTAGTTGTTCTTTGTTATTTGTGATCCACTCTTATATCATTTTTTATATCTGAGTTGGACTGTGTTTATTTTGAGCCATTCATGCATCAGTTAGATGCTTGAAGTGAACTAATTTTATTGAGTTGTAATTGTGAATCACTCATAAGCTTTTAAGCAATAGTCGATTTTGTGTCATTGGAAGTGTGTCTTCTATTGTTCATTGTTATAAGTTTAATCACTGTTGTGTGATTGAAGTGAAATGAGAGGGGTCTCATATCTAGGAGTGTATTAGATAGAAATAGCACGGATAGTGATTAGGTGAGAAGATTGTAAACCAGAGGTTGTTTACTTGGGGTTCAAACTAATACTATTATATTGGATTTCCTTCCTGGCTTGGATGCCCCCAGATGTAGGTGATGTTACGCCGAACTGGGTTAACAAATAACTATTTTATTTACTTCCATCCATTTAAATTATTTGCATAATTATTAGTACTGTGTTACTGTCCTGATCCCGGTGTCGTGACATCGTACTCGACATTTGGTGTCTAATTACCAGAAATTTAATTGGCATTAGAGCAGGAACCCTGTTCTGTTTAGGGTGAGCTCCAGGGAAGATACTTTTTGTTACTATGGAAAAGGAAGGTGGAGGAAATTTTAATAGCCCCCACTCTTAGATGGCCCCAACTATGACTATTGGAAGACACATATGGTGGCTTTCCTAAAATATATGGATAGCAAAACTATGAAAGCTATCATCAAGGGTTGGGAACATCCTGCTGTTAAGGATAAAGATGGGAAGGAGACTTTGAAGCCAGAGGAGGACTGGTCTAAAGAAGAAGATGAAACTGCTCTTGGAAACTCCAAAGATTTGGATGCCATATTCAATGGAGTTGACAAAAACATGTTCAGATTAATAAAAACTTATATTGTGGCCAAAGATGCTTGGGAAATTCTCAAAACCACTCATGAAGGCACATCTAAGGTGAAAATGTCTAGACTTCAGCTGCTCACTACTATATTTGAAACTTTAAAGACGAAAGATGATAAAAGAATTCATGACTTTCACATGAATGTTCTTGAAATAGAAAATTCTTTTAGTGCCTTAGGAGAAAAGCTGACTAAAGAAAAGCTGGTTAGAAAAATTCTCAGGTTTCTACTTAAGAGATTTGGCATGAAGGTCACAGCCATTGAAAAAGCCCAAGACATAAGAAAACAGAGAGTGGATGAACTTGTTGGGTCACTTCAAACTTTTGAATTGGCTATCAATGAAAGATCTGAAAGGAAGAACAAGAGCATGGCTTTTATCTCCAACACTAATTACGAAGAGGTTCAATGTGACATGGAGACTGATGAAGGAATTTCTAATGCTATTGTGCTTCTTGGGAGGAAATTCAATAAGGTGCTGAAGAGTATGGATAGGAAGTTAAAACTAGATGTCGAGAACATGTCATTCAACATCACGAAGAACAATAATTTTCAAAGAAAAGCAAGAACAGAGGAGAAGTCAAATAAAGGAAAAGGTATTATGTGTCATACATGTGAGGGTTTTGGTCATGTTAGATCAGAATGTCCCACGTACCTCAAGAAACAAAAGAAGGGCTTGTCTGATGATGATTCTGAAAGTGAACCAGATGATGAAACTGCTAAGCATGCTACAACACTCGCTGGTAGATGTGATTCTGATGAAGATTCTTATGATGAAGAGGTCACTTATGAAGAATTAGTTGCTTCCTACAAGGAACTTTGTATCGGAAGTGAAGAAGTGTGTAAGTTATAAGAAGAACAGAAGGGGCTTATAGCTCAACTTTAGGATGAAAAAGAGAAACTTATATCTACCATCTTCGAACTTTAAGGTGAAGTAGTCCTATTGACCCCAAAACTTGAAAATATGACTAGATCTATAAGGATGTTCAACAAGGGATCTGATGTGTTGGACGAGATTCTTCATGTTCGGAAAGGAGGTAATATATTTACTGGTATAAGGTTTAATTATTAGTCTTTAAATAATCAAAGAAAAACCCATATGACAAAGTTTGTTCCTGCTAAAGTAAAGGGTGGGCTTATAATGTCTGACCAAATGTTACAACATCCTGCCAGACTTCAGAAAACTTGGACCAGAGGCAAGTTCTAGCCATGGAAATGTCATTATTGTGGTAAATTTGGTCATATAAAACCCTTCTGTTATAGACTGTATGGTTACCCAAATAGCCAACATAACCTAGGACTAATCATGTGATGACTAAAACTTGAAAAGAGTGGAAACCTAAGGTTCTTAATTCTAGTCTTATAGCCCATACTTCCTTTAGGGCTTCATCTAGAGGAGATTGGTACTTTGACAATGGGTGTTCTAGACATATGACTGGGTCTAGAAGTATTTAGTGGACATCAAGTCTTATTCCACAAGTTTTCTCACATTTACTGATGGTATTAGAGGTGAAATTAAGGGAGTGGGAAGGTTAGTTTGTACTAGACTTCCTAGTCTAGATGATGTACTTCTTGTAAAAGAACTGAATGCCAATCTGATCCATATCAGTCAGTTATGAGATCAAGGTCTAAATGTTAATTCCACCAAGTTTGAATGCTTGGTTACAAATGAGAAGAATAATGTTCTGATGAAGGGAATTAGGACTAAAGAAAATTGTTATTTGTGGGTTCCTCAAGAAACTACATGCTCTTCCACTTGCTTAGTTCTCAAGAAATATAAAGTCAAGGTATGGTCTCAGAAGCTTGGACAACTGAATCTCAAAGGTATAAAAACAATTGTGTCTGAAGAGGCTTTTAGAGGTAATTCTAAGCTCATAATAGAGGAAGGAAGAATTTGTGGTGAGTGTCAAATTGGGAAGCAAACCAAGATGTCACACCCAATGTTGCAACATCAGACTACGTCTAGAGTTCTACAACTTCTTCATATGGACTTAATGCGGTCAATGCAGGTTGAAAGCCTGGGTGGAAAGAGGTATGCCTTTATGGGTGTTGTTGATACTTCTTGTTTGAATGTTTCAAATGTTTTAAATGTCGTTACCTCTAAAACTGTGAGTCTAGATAACCCTAAAGTGGAAGAAACCCTAAGTCAATCTAGTTTAAATGTTGTTGTTAATGACATTGTTGATACAATTATTCATATGTCTATCTCTAAGATCTTGGTTACTGATCTTGAGTCTGGTGTTGTGTCGGATGTCGCAACATCCTTGGCCCAATCTAATCATCCTGTTAAAACCACAAAAAAAACACTCATAATGAGACTCCTGAAAAATCTCAAGAGAATGTGGTTGAAGATGATTCTGTTGGTGGTAAAAGAGATGATTCTAATGATAATAGTATGTCTGTTGAAAAGGAGAAAGATATGTCTGACAAAAAAGATAAAGAAAAGAGTGATGATGTGACAAAGGACTAGTCTACTGACCTTGTTAATGTAGATGGTCTAGATTCTGATGATGAGGTTATAGGAAATAAATTGGCTCCTGGTATTGCTAAAAGATTGAGGAACAGAAAAGGGAAGGTCGCAATCACTACTACGAAAAACCCAATTAACAACAGTTGGGAATAACATATAATGATGCGGGCGAAGGCGTTGTTATGTAGATTGTCATTGTAAGTTCGCTGTTTCTACAACGGTCTGGAAACCGTTGTTGTATTCTGGAAAGCGCGCGTTATATTGCAACGATTAAGTATTTCAACTGTTGTAATAGATAATAACTATCACAACGGTTATGAGTCTCAACCATTGTGGAATGTACCCTTAGTTTATTATATACAAATGTATATTGCTTGTTTTACCATACACATAATTAAAGAAATACAACCATTAAAATTGGTAAAGAACTATATAATCTGAAAATTAAACTGTTCTTGAAAACCAACTTAAACACACCACTGTTTTCCAAATTGCATCGATTTCATTAAGCACATTTTATGTTCTTTAACATAAAATTTATGGTTCAATGGTCGGTTTCCTTCAATCCATTGATGTCTTTTATTATAGTTTACCTCTTCATCGCAAAAAATCATCGCGATTTTATCATCATAACAATCATGATCTTAACAACCACGATGATTAGTGACGACGATGAGGTAAATCATAATAAAAGATAGCGATGAATTGAAGCAAACAGACCATTGAACCATACATTTTATGTTGAGGAACATAAAATATGCTGAATGAAATGGATGCAATTCGAAAAACATTGACATGATAATGGTTGGTTTTCAAATACACCTTAATTTTCAGATTATAAGTTTCTATATCAATTTAATTGATTGCATTTTCATTAAAAGGATAGTGAAACAAACAATATACATAGTATATAATAAACTAAATTTCATGTAAAATATCAGAATGAATTCATATATATGTACCTTATCAGAATGAATTCATATATATGTACCACCATCATCATCACCATGTGAAACAAACCCTAAGAATTGGGAAGCAATGAAGAAAATTAGTTAGTGTTAGAAAAAAAACAAGCAAAAGTTAAAACAAACCCTAAGAAGTGGGAAGCAATGAAGAAAATTAGTTAGTATTCAAAACAAAACAAGCAAAAATAGAAACAAAACCCTAAGAAGTGGGACTGTACCATTAAAATGAAGTTCACCTTGCTTGTGAAGCATTGAAGTCGAATCTGCACAAAATGAGAACAATTAACAAAAACAACATGAAGCAAACGAGATAATGGGAACTATCTAACAAAACAATTGAAGTAGAAGAATACCTTATTTTTCATAAACAATATGTACATTACGCTTGCTACCGCCAACATCATCACCATGTTCATCTAGTTTTAAATTTCTGCAAGAAGAAATACAAGGAGGAAGAAGCTTAAATCAAAAGCTTCATACTTCTTGTATTTCTTTTCGCGGATTCTAAAAAAAGATGAAGTTTGCTGCCAAAAATGTAGAGAAAAAATGGGTGCTAGGGTTTCACTGTGAAGGAAATGGCGCTACTGTCAATAAGGGAAAGTTAATTCCTTTATATAGGTAAATATTTCACAACGGTTTTCTAAAAGAACCGTAATGATAAGTATATATTATTTTAATAATATCACAACGGTTAGTTATATTAACCGTAGCGATACCCCTTATACGTGGTACAAGGTTCGACTCCAGGCAACAACATTTTTCTATAATTATGTAAAATAGAAAAATGTTGTTGCCTGGAGTATAAGGGGTATCGCTACGGTTATTACTACTAACCGTTGTAATATTATAACCCTTGCTCTTCCCGGAATAGAGAACACTCTGGCCAATTATAATAATGATTTAAAATTTTCTCCGTTTTTCAAAAAATATCGTTCCAGAATATCAACCATTTACAAGTTATCATCATTGCAAGCATTAAACTATCAGACTTTTCATCTTCAACCTCATCTATAAATAGACAACTTTACATTTCTTCATAATATATTCTTCGTAACAATGAGTTCTACAAATGAGAATGCTAGAAACATCACCAATAAGGGAACAAATGAACAACGTCAGCCGCCAAATGAGGAGGTCTAACCAGCGGCCAATGTCAGGGATGCGTTAAGGGTAAGGAAGGAGAAAAAGAAGAAGAAGAAGCCGCTGAAGAAGAAAAAGAAAAAGAAGAAAAAGAGGACTGTTTATTATGATTTTGATGAGGGAAGTGAGGAGAGAGTCCTGGATTATGAAGATGCATTTGCAGCTATGGGCTCTGACATTGATAAATATATGTAATATTTGATTATCAATGTACTATTCTTATCTGGAATCTTAATAAAGTTTTCTTTTATATATACTCATCTCTTTCACTTTTATTTTTAAAGAAGTTATAATCAAACTATTTCAACCTATTCTCCATGCACTTAAAAATAGAAAAAAAAAAGATGAATTTTGAGTTTTGAGGTTAAATCCCTGTAACACTAACAAAAGAAATAAAATATATGTTTAAAATCTAAAAATATGGAAAAAAATGTAGTTGCTGGGAATCGAAGCTTGTTACACATCATGTATTACACCGGTGTTTTAATACAAGCGTGCTTAAAATGTAAAAATATGGAAAAAAATGTAGTTGCTGGGAATCAAAGTTTGTTACAAACCATGTATTACAACGGGTTTTTAATACGACCGTCGTTAAATATGGCGTTATAAATCAGCTGCAAAATTTTTAATCTATTACAACGGTGGGATACGAATCTGTTGTAAACCTGGCATCGTTAAATGGGTTTTTCGTAGTAGTGTATGTCTACAAGAAAGCCTTTTAAGGCATCCAAGAAAAGTACTAAGGTTGGACCTGACAAAGGATGGAGTAAAGTTGTGGCCCCTGCAACTAAGAAAAAGTCTTTGAGTGACTCTGAGTATGATTTTCAACAAGATATTCAAGACATCATGCCTTGTGCTAAGAAAAAAGGTGTTGATGTGGATCAAAGTTTGTATAGAAGTATGATTGGTAGTATTCTACATCTTACAGCTAGCAGACCTGACATCACTTTTGCTGTAGGAGTTTGTGCTAGAGATCAGGCTGATCCTAAAATGAGCCACATTACTCAAGTGAAGAGGATCTTAAAATACATCAATGGTACTAATGATTATGGCATGTTGTATTCTCATAGTGTTAATTTAACGCTTGTAGGGTATTGTGATGCAGATTGGGCAGGTAGTGTGAATGATAGAAAAAGTACTTCTGGAGGATGTTTCTTATTGGGAGACAATCTTATCTCTTGGTTCAATAAGAAGCAAATATGCATGTCTCTGTCTAGACCTGAGGCTGAGTATATTGTTACAAGAAGCAACTGCTCTCAATTGATTTGGATGAAACAAATGCTAAAGAAATATAATGTTGAACAGGATGTCATGACATTATACTGAGACAACTTGAGTGCTATCAACATTTCTAAAAATCACATTTAACATAGCAGGACAAAGCACATTGACATCCTTCATCATTTTATCAGGGATCTAGTTGAACACAAAGTTGTTACTCTTAAACATGTGGCCACTAAGAAGCAATTGGCTGATATTTTCACCAAAGCTCTGGATGCAAATCAGTTTGAGAAGTTAAGGGGTGAAATGGGAATTTTCATGTTTGAGGAATTATAGCAATTAGTCTTGTTGTTGAAGGAGATAAGGAAGGAAGATGTTACTGCTAAAAATGTCTAGTTTATGGCTAAAAAGGGGGAGTAATGGTGTTTGGTTGTCATATGGTAGTAGTAGTAGTATGTGTTGTTGGGTTGCTGCTTTAATATGTTGTAGTGGTCTATGGTTAAGGGGGAGAACGACTCATGGGGAGGAGCATGAGCATGATTTATGTTGCTGGGATGTCATAGTATATGTTCTGATATCATGTCTTATCTGGGAGAATTTATTTTTCTTTGTAGAATTTCTGTGTGGGTGCTTTACTATGAGTAGGAGATGTTCTGGTTGTTTTTTTGAGGGGAAGCTATGTGACAGGGGGTAAGATCTAATGTGTCTTTAAGGGTGCGTTTGCTGTGTTTGTAGTTGTGATGTCAGACAGAGTGTCATGACATTGAGTTTCATATTTTTTGGGAGAATCTTGGTTTGTGAATTTTTTTTTCTTTTTCTGTGTGTCTTTTTGTGAGGTTGGGTATTTTTCTTAGTACTGCTACGCGTGCCTCTGATTTGTTCTTGTGTATGTGGTTTTTGTTTCTTGTGGTTGTTGCTATTTTTTTCGGTTTTGTATGCCAAGGTTGTTTTAGCCAAAATTCGCCAAATGGGGGATTGTTAGTTTTGTGTTTTTGGGATTGGCAGCAATTTTGTTAAAACATGTTTCAAAGCAAGATGTTGGACAATATGTCTTGACATGTTGGTCAGACATCTTTGTAGAGATGTTAAGCACGATGTCGAGACATATTGGTTAGACATCAGTGCAGGATCTGTTTTTATTTCTTGGAAGATCTATTCTTAATTTGTGAGATTCTCTATGTTTTTAGTTCTCATTCTGTCGCAGTCCAAGGAGGGTTATTTTAGGAACATCAGTTCTGTTCTAGAAGTGCATTTGTTTCATAAAAAGGAACTTGAAGACTTTTTAGGAAACATTGAATTTTGTTCCTATTTTTAGGCAGAAGAATTGTAGCTACTGTTTTGGATCTGTTATGCTCAAAGCCTATGCTACCAAAGCCTATTTAAAGAGGATGGTGCTAAACCTAATAAAAAACAACAAGATATAAATACGATAAAATTTATTGGAATTAGGGTTTAGTTGTTCTTTGTTATTTGTGATCCACTCTTATATCATTTTTTATATCTGAGTTGGACTGCGCTTATTCGTGAGCCATTCATGCATCACTTAGATGCTTAAAGTGGAGTGAGTCTATTGAGTTGTAATTATGAATCGCTCATAAGCTTTTAAGCAAGAGTGGATTTTGTATCATTGGAAGTGTGTCTTTTATTGTTCATTGTTATAAGTTTTATACCTGTTGTGTGATTGAAGGGAAGTGAGAGGGGTCTCATGTCAAGGAGTGTCTTAGATAGAAATAGCACGGGTAGTGATTAGGTGAGAAGATTGTAAATCAGAGGTTGTTTACTTGAGCTTCAAACTAATACAATTATAGTGGATTTCCTTCCTGGCTTGGATGCCCTCAGATGTAGGTCATGTTGCACCGAACTGGGTTAACAATTAACTGTGTTATTTTCTTCCAGCCATTTAAATTAATTGCATGATTGTTAGTGTTGTGTTACTGTCTTGATTCCAGTGTCGTGACATCGTACTCGACATCTGGTGTCTGATTACCAGAATTTCAAAAAGAAATACATACAAATTCAGATTGATTACATCTAATCTTGATACAAGAGGGTTTAGATACCCATAACCATGGTAGCTTGCTTCACAAGAAATGGAAGGAGATGAATGTTCATTTGAGTTGAATAATCGACAAAGGATGCGAATCCAGCTCCAATTAAATAAAGATAACTTCTTTTGCTCAAAATCTGAGTTTCTAGGGTTTTTGTGTGAAAGGAATAAGATGATATGAAAGTATGGCCAAAAGTGAACAAGAGATCTTCTAAATATCTAACAAAATATGTCCTGTCTCCGGCGAGCTAGGACTCGCCTGACGAAGCTCACTTTTAGGCACATGTAATTGCCTCAGATCATCAAACTGCCTTCTTGGAAATATCTAATCTCGCCCGGCGACCAACACCTTTCCCGGAGAACTCAAATTCGCTAGACCTCGTCGGGCGACCATGATGCAGTTTTGCTTCTGCTTCTACAGTGATTTGTCTCGCCTTTTTCTCGCCATGCGAGCTCGCTTTCTGGTCGCCAATCTTCCCCGAGTGAAGACGCTGAATTTTGTCATCTTTGCTTTGGATCCCTTTTCTTGCTTTTGTGTCTCTTTTCTTTGATTTCTTGACATCAATATTGCATACTAGCACACACATAAGGGATACCAAAGCTACAAGCATGTTTTATGACATTTAATGCAAAACTATGGAATTAAACATTCGGAAACGCAAAATAGTATTGAAAAATGCCAAGAAAAATAGTGAATGTTTAGTCAAGATTGGCACTAAATAGTTCCAAAGTCAAAAAGTAAGATCTCTCCTTTTGAGATATTAAAGAAAAGACAACCAAACTTGCCTTATTTGAGAACTTTGGGTTGTATGCCTTATGTCCGAATTTTGGATCCGAAACGAGTTAAACACGCTAGTAGAGCCTATGGATGTGTATTCATTGGGTAGGCAACAAAAAGTAAGGCATATAGGTTTTATGACCTAAATGCAAAAGTGATCATAGAATCAAATAGTGTTGAATTCTATGAAGATATATTTCCTTTCAAATTGAGAAATAGTGGGGGCACTCAATTGAGTCACATTCTTGTGATATGAAGCACATAAAGGAATGACAATGTAGAAACAGAACTTTGACAAAGTAAAAGAGTAAGGACTTCTAAAACTATGGCCCCGATTATGTGGCTTATAATGTAGAAGAAGATCCAATAAATCTTCAAGAAGCCTTGTCATTGCTAGATGCAGATTTATGGCAAGAAATTATTAATGATGAGATAGAATCTCTAGAATCTAACAAGACCTGACACTTAGTAGACTTGACTCTTGGTTGCAAACCAATTGGATTGGTTGTAGATGGGTTTTAAAAAGAAACTAAAACCTGATGGAACTATTGATAAATAAAAGGCTCGCCTTGCAGGCAAGGGTTTTAGATAAAAAGGAAATACAAATTTCTTCGACACCTTTTCTCGAGTCACTAGAATTACATCCATTATGGTACTTGTTTCAATAGCTTCCATTTATAACTTAATAGTAAACCAAATGGATGTTAAAACAATTTTTTTAAATGGTGACTTAGAAGAAGAAATCTATATGGAACAACCAGAAGGGTTTGTAATCCATTGACAAGAAAACAAGGTTTGTAAGTTAGACAAGTCTTTGAATGGACTAAAACAAGCTCCTAAGCGATGACATGAAAAGTTTGATAACTCAATAATATCGAATGGGTACAAAGTTAATGAAAGTGAAAAATACATTTATTACACATCAGAGATCACATCTGCACTATCATATGTCTCTATGTAGACGATCTACTCATATTTGGATCAAACATTAAAACCATTAATGATGTGAAATCATTGTTATGCAACAACTTTGATATGAAAGACCTCGAAGAAGCAAGTGTGATCCTTTGTATCAAGATAAAGAGATCCAAACAAGGAATTTCTTTGGATCAATCACACTATATGGAGAAGATCTTAAATAAATATAATACTTTGACAGTAAACATGTGTGTACACCATATGATCCAAGTGTGAAACTGTTTAAGAAAACTGGTGAAAATGTCACACAAACAGAATATGCGAGCATCATTGGCAGTCTTTGGTATGCCACTGATTGTACTAGATCTGACATTTCATATGTCGTGGGATTGTTGTGTCGGTTTATGAGTAAACCGATTAACGAGAACTAGTAAGCTATTGAGCGAGTCATGAGGTACCTTAAAAGGACCATGGATCTCGACCTGCATTATCAGAAATTTTCTAGTGTACTAGAAGGGTACAGTGATGCGGATTGGAACACCTTATTGGATGATTCCAAAGCTACTAGTGGCTATATATTTAGTATAGTTGGAGGAGATATATCTTGGAAATCAAAGAAATAGACTATCTTGGCTCAATCCACAATTGAGTCTGAGATGATAGCACTAGTCACTAGTGAAGAAGCAAGTTGGATAAGATGCTTGCTAGCTGAGATCCATTAATGGGAACTGACGCCAGATGTGTTGATCCACTGCGATAGTACCACGACTATTACAAAATTGAGAACCTCTATTATAATGGTAAAAGACATCAAATAAGAAGAAAGCACGACACCGTCAAAGACTGTATCTCTAAAGGAGGTGTAAGAGTGGATCATGTACGCACTTATGAAAACTTAGCAGATCGTTTGACAAAAGGATTAGCTAGAGAGAAAGTCCATAATACATTCAAGAAGATGAGACTAATGTCTATAAAGAAATGAGTTGCTCATGATGGTAACCCGATCTACATGATTGGAGATCCCAAGAAATAGGTTAAATGGGTAATAACAAGTTGTGAGTAATATGAGATGATCATGCAAGTGAAGCATGAATCCTGAAGTAATAAGAGGATGAGATAATAGAATCTCTTAATGAGATATATACTCTATATGAGGGACTACCTAAGCTACATGAGTACTCTTGATAGACTCACCTTTGTGATTGTGAAACTTGGGCTGGTTTTTATTGAATTGCGAAGCAGAATTCCTAGATCCTTCACTAAACCGGGATACACGTGCAGAGCCATTAAAGCACGGGCTATTAGAATACACCTTAAGGAAAGGTTGTGTGCGGTTCTGATGTCTGAGATAGTGTTTAAGACAATAGCGTCACTCTTGTTGAATTCAGAATCCTACTTACTACGTAAAGGTTCAAGTCGTAGACACCTTTGCTTATGCACAATTTTAGAAACGTTTGACATTACTTCTAAAATCACCTTTTAAATTAAAGTGAGGGATTGTTGGAAATCTTAGGAGTGAAATTTAGAATGATTTATTAACTTTAAATAGACAATAAATGAGCACAAGTAAGAACTAATATTGAAGTGAATTTGAAAGGATTCATTTTAGTCCCATATAAGCGGGAACACAAATACTAGTAGTGTATATATACATTCTAACTTGACCAAATGGGTTGGATCCCAAGAGATACCAAATTTTGTAAAGGAGTGATGACATACCACCAAGCCATCTAGACACACACGCGCGTGCCACCGCCACCGTCCGACCGGCTGGGCTCAGTCCGGTCTAGATGAATTAACTTTTTGTAACCAAATTGATGGAATTTAATTAATTACAAATTAATTACTTTTATCAGTGGAAATTAATTATTTGTTAATTGATTTCATGGAAATTAATTAATATTTATGATGTGTCACTTATGAAAACCTATTCTTAATATAGTTTTGATTGAGTTTTACTTGCCCTTCAAGAATGAGTCAAAGTCTGACTTGCTGACCTAGCAAAAACGGTCAGTAACGGGTCTATAATTTTCAACTGCCTCCCATGATTTTCGCTCCACTCAGTTGAATTCCTTGCCTATAAATAAAGTTCCTGAGTTCACTTGCAAATCATTCCAGATTTGTGAACCTGTCGAAATCTCTCTTCTCACTCTCATTCTCTTCATTTCAAATTATTTGTTCTGTTCTAATTTTCGAGTAACGTATTACGTCATCAAGGACTGGATTATTTCCTGATACTACGAGTGGATTAAACACCATTTAAAAATGTATCTTTTCGAACGATTCATTATAGTGCAAATAAATTATAATCATAATTTTGAACGAACTTTTTTTATCTTGAAGACGTCCTTGAAACTCGTTTGCATTGCATAACTATTGGCAATACAACGAATATTTTTAAAAAATGTGACCTATTGTGCAACATTTTAAAATCGAAAACAACAATACTACTACTGCAGAACTTATGGAATGACTTTCAGGTCATGTGCATGTTGTAATATGAAATATTTGGTTCACTCATTATTCTTTTGTACCTTTACTTACCAAATCATTATAACATATATATATTTTTTAATGCTACAAAAGAGGAGAGAATAATAAGAGACGAAGGACTATTTCACCTTCAACTTAGTGTAAGCGAAATAAGAATATCTAGATCTTATTTCAAATATAAAAAATTTGAAATTCCAACGGAATAGATTATGGATCAGTTTGTTTCAGCTTTAAAAAAATGAATTTTTTCTTTGTATTTTTGAAAATGAATTCTACAAAAACGTTTTTCAAAATATTTCAAATTTTTTTAAATTTGTTTTTTATAAATTAAAAAACTAATTTTGATATTTTATAACATTAATATACATTATTGAAGACCAAAACATAGTCAAAATCACCATTTTTTAAAAAGTTGTATTTCAAAAATGATTTTCATGAAAAACTATTTGAAATAGCTTCAAAATTAAGTGATTTTTTGAAATTTTGATATCCAAAAAAAATTTCGATAAAATGATAAAATACCTAAAATAACATTTTAAGAATAACTATTTAAACCAAATTTTCATTTGAAGCTTTTATGAAAAGTTTCTTTGTAAAATTTTTTTCTACAAAATTATGTTACACTATAAAAATCATTTTTAAAAAAGGCAAAACAATTCTTCTTTCATATAAAAGCTAAGGGATGAGATGCATTAAGAAAAACCTTAGAGGGTAATACATTGTTTTAAATTGAAGCTCCAATATTACATTGCGGTACCTTCCGCATCAACATTAAATTAAAATTGCAGAGTTATTTAAAATCACGTATATAGTTGCAATACAAATCACATTAGATAATTTCAGTCGTGATAATTGAGTTCTTTCTAAAATTTTAAATTTCAATCTTTTCGAATGCAATAAAATGTTTAATTTTAACTGTTTCTTCTCCGTGTAATTCAAAATGTTTTTAATCTTTATTCACATTACAACGAACGACTGAAACACACATCGTGGTAACACAGACGCCACACCGCAAGCGCATCTGGAACTGCAGTCACAATTATAATCCTTAGTGTTGCATGAATATTTCCTACTCGACTATTCAAAATTAAAAGTAAACAAAACACATGGAATTTAAAAGTTTTATAGTCATACCTCATCATCTTAAAAGTCTTCTAGAGCAATATTCAACAATTTTGTTTTATAGGACTGCTATCTCTCATTTCACACACACATTTATTTAAGTTCCTCTTCTTCACACCCCTAAACATCAGGTGACGAGTTTCGAATTTTGAATGTTTTACAAAATGGAGTATGATTAAGAAGAGGAACTTAGATAAATGGGTGTGTGAATAGAAAGATGAATTATGAACTTTTTAGTGGATAAATGTGTGTGTGAGTAGAAAGATGAATTATGAACTTTTTAGTGGAAAAGTGAGAGTTAATGACAGTTTTTTTGTAAGAGTATAGTGTAAGGTGAGTTATATATATAGAGGAAGCATGTTTGAAGGAAACGGTAAGGTAACAGCGAGAGTGTGAGTGTGTGTGGTTTAAATGAGTGAGCAAGTTACAAAGCTTGTGATTGATTGGTTATAAATTATTTGGAATGAGAAAGGAAAAGGTAAGGTAACAGGGAGAGTGTGTGTTTTGTGTGTAGTAATGCAACACGTAAAGAGAAAATGTGGTTGTGTGTAGTAATAAGACACGTAAAGAGAAACACTTGGCTCAAAACCGACCAACCATGTTATCAAAACTAGTAGGAAACCAATTAAAGCTTGTGATTGATTGGTTATAAATTATTTGGAATGAGAAAGGCAAAGGTAAGGTAACAGGGAGAGTGTGTGTTTTGTGTGTAGTAATGCAACACGTAAAGAGAAAATGTGGTTGTGTGTAGTAATAAGACACGTAAAGAGAAACACTTGGCTCAAAACCGACCTGGTAGGGACGTTGTAAATGTCACCAATTAAAGAATGTAGTACAATAAAATTATTGTAGAAAATAGTAGAAAAAGTAATATTAAAAAAGAATTGGAAATTCTTGACACCAAAGAAAAAGAAAAGAAATTAAAGAATAGAAAACATAAAGTTTTTGGTGTTGTATGAAATATATTAGCATTGCTGAATTTATTAATTGTTTTGGAACTTTTGAGACATGTCAAATTAAAATAAATTGTTAGTATGCATTATATATATTTTAAAGTCATTTAAAGTTATGGGTTGGTATTTAAAAAATTTGTTTTAAACTATATAGTTTTTGTATCACATAAATTAGAATTATAATAGACTTATAAGTTTAATTCAAAGACCCAGCCCGTAACTATTCCAAGCCTGTGTGTGATAACCCAAGTGGCAACAGTAGTGACTTACATAACGTGTAATTGAAAACAAACCAAGGTTACATAAAGTTTCCATTCTGCAACGCTACAACAGGGAAAGTGATGAAGGCAATCGACAACCCTCAATGCATGGATCATCAAGAAGTCGACCGCTCCAAAGGAGTTGAGGAACTAACGCGAAGCCACGGTCCGCAGTCGAACAAAGATCAAACGCACGAGTGAGTATTGTTTTGGTCAGCAGTGGGTTTAGCAAAAAAGTTTGAACTGCAAAAAATGTTGGAGGAACAGAAGTTTTTAGGGTTGCATGCTAAAGTATGTTTCGACCCGTTGGTTAGGGTTAGTTGTTTTTGAAAGATCCTCTTTGAAAAGATTGTTGCGTGAAATAATCTTATGAGCCGTGACAAAGTGTAGTTGATGTTTTGTGCATAAAGATTTGTCTGGTTTTATTTGATTTGTCATGTATTTGATGGGGCAACATAGAAAAAGATAAAATATACGTCGTTTATACATGTCTTATGCAGATCAGTGAAATCAGCGGAGGATATTGTGTTTGATATGTTAGAAGCTGAAGAGAAAATGATGGAAAGAAAACGGAAACTGAAGCTGACTGATGCCCGACATTTTGTTTATACAAAGAAATCTCTGATTAAAAATGCACGGAATGCATATACAGATTCAACTCTGAATGAGAGGTTATATATCCATTCGCATCATGTCATTTCCTGTAATGTGATATAGTGTTCCTTCCTTAATCTCAGTTTTTTCGTGGTTGTCTGATAAATCCAGGGGCAAACGACCATCCGAGGCGGACGACGACATTGCTGGAAAATCTCCGACAATGCTACCACGTGCGTCAGATGATCGCCATGGGAAGAGGCCTTCTAAATCAAATGTGGGAGAGAGTGATCCGAGCAAAGGACTTGCTGTTGCTCATGACACGCAACGGATGGGGATAAATCCGGTTGTAACCATTTCGTCGAATTCGTCAAGGTAATTTAACAGCTTTATACATGATGTATGAAATGTTTCCATTGACAAACCATTTACGATGAATGGGTTATTATGGTCAGTGAAGTCTGGTTGTTGTTTATGTGTGTATTTCTTAAGTTAGTAAAATCAACATATTTTGTTTAACTTCAGTAGTGGTAGCAAATAAATAGATTGAAATAGTCACCGGCAATTTACAATTCGTTTCAACCATACTTATTGTTTGTTGTTTAAGATGAATATATTAAGAATAGAATTGAGTACTGTTGTGTGTTTTTTATTACATGGCCATTAAAAAGTTGGCGTACACGAAAATCCTTTTGTCATTGTGTATAAGGATTTTGAAGTTAATGTATGTTAGTTGTTGTAAGTTTTATAGATGTTTCAGCTTTGAAGAGGAAGATGATGATGATTCTGGAAAGGATGACGATGATGTTCCCCAGGGCCGAAACTACATTTTGTGGCAGAAGACTATAACAAATGCCAAAATTGCAAAAAAGAATGTCTTGGCATGTTCAGATTGTTGTAACAATCTCTGTAAGTTTGTAAATATTGAATTCAGCCCGACTTAAAATTCAAATAGCTCATTCGTCGTTATTAACTTGTGCAGCAACTAACAAAACATGTAATATGGACTGACTGTTTCGAAGGACTGGATCACATAGAGATGTACGACCTGGACACTGATGAGAGATATGTTTGTGAAGTGCACACTCGTCAAAGGCCCCATTGTGTTGAGCAGTTCATAGGTTGCGGGTGGTATTCATTTGCGAAGGAAAAACGGCTTATTAACGGAGACGTCCTACGTTTCAGCCTGAGGGATCCTCCAGCCAGACGCATAAATGTTAGTAAGCTGAAGTGATGGAAGGAGGCAAAGGTTGTAGTGGGTCTGCAATGATAGATGAATGCATAGGTTTTTTAAAGATGAAACTGTTTTTTTGCTTTTATATGATGTTTAGCTACAATGTTACTGGATGTTGTCTTTTGAGTTTGGTTGGTGAAACATGTGGTGGTTGAATCATTAGTGTATTGGTTCTGAACCGCAGGAATTATAAAATCCCGATGAAGTAGACATGTCTGTATTCTATTTAGTATTGTTGGTTGCAATGGAAATGTATGAAGTTTGTGCTTGTATTATTATTGCATGAGTCATGTGTTTACGTAGATAAATTGTTATTAAATAATGCATGCCACTGTAGTAAATTATTTTGGGAGTAAATGATGATGGAAAAGGGAGACTACAGGTGTACACTATAATTTAAATGAAAAGCAAGGTTTAAAATACAGTATGAGGATACATAAGTATTTTATGAATGATCCGGTTTTCTATAAAAAGAGCACATGCTTTTATTTGGCATTAAGTGGTTGAACCTTTTCCAAATAGAAGTTGAGGACAACATTTTGTATCATCACGTGAAGAGAGATAGGTAGGTTATTCCTTTGTAAAATTATTAAGTGGTAGATGACAAAACTCAATAAAGTGACCATGTGCATAAAGTATTGGCAGGTGAGTGGTAAAGAATATTAAAGTCAATGTTGTTGAGTGTTTGCAAGGCATAACACAAAGAGAGGCATCCTTTATCCTTAGGCAAGCATTGCTCTCCGCTGTTTCTCCCATTGCAAGCATCATTGTAGAAGCATGGATAAATGTGGTGTGTTGCGACACCTTGAAGTGGTAGATTATTTTAAAATTGCAAAGTTATCGACCCAGGTAAGTGTTAGATTCGGCTGTGTTATTAGTTTAAATGATTAACACAAAACACATAAAGATAATCAGTTTTGAGAAGATTAACTTAGGTTGTTATTATTTCCAAAAATTTCCTGAAATTGACGACATATTTTTGAAAGATTCGGTAATGAGATAGGTAAGATCTGGACGATTCTAAACAACCAAGGTCTCCACCATGAATTGATCTTCAACGAACAACCCGTTCATCCACTGGTTATAAGCGGGTGGACCAGATTGGAATCGTACTATAACCTACCAAGTGATGTTATTGTAACCTTTGGTTACTATGGAAACAACAACTTCGACATCAACGGTTTCACAGAGATTACGAAATACCAAGAGTTAGCATATTTTCATAGTAGACATGTCTATGAACACGACGTATACAATTTTGAACAAACACTAACCCCTATAAGTGTGGATTTGCCAAAATTAGTTAAGTATTTGTGTTGTGGTCGAACAACATGTAAGATTATGTCTGGTTGTGTTGAAATTCATATAACAATCTAATTATGGCTGCTTTTTGTTACAGAAGTTGCAGGTTGATTTTGCCAAAGCACTTCGAGATAATGAGTATGAAGATATTGTTCTGTGCGGTGATAACGGGAAGTCGAAACTGATGAAAGTGTTTAATGTTGGAGAGACTCACAACACAAAATTGGGGTATGGTTGGGATGAGTTTTGCAAAGACAATAGCTTCAAAGCCGGAGATATAATCCGATTTCAATTTGATAGAACCTCGTTGTACAAAAAATGCCATGTTTATGTATCTCCGTATGTTTAGAATACAGTGGTGGGTGTTTTATCGTCATTTCGACAACCAAGTGTGTAATAATGGGGAGATGGTAAGTAGCATTAACAATTGTTTATTAAAACGTTTCTGTATAAATTGTGTGGTAATACAACAATCATATTGTAGGCGTAATGAATGTTAAGTTGCTGGAATTTTCCCGGTCTTACAATGGGCGTTTAAATGAGGGAAGAGAGTTCAACACTTTGGTTCGGGTATGAATTTTAATTGGTAATGCATTGACATGTTTTATTTCTGCAATATTGGGTACACCAGTAACAAAAGGTGTGATATTTTGATTACAAAAGTCTGTCAATTACAATACTATGGCGATTAATGAGGAAATAAGTTCGATAATGTCTATAAAAAAATAACGGAACATGGTATAAAATATATGAGTAATAAACGCAGAAAAGTGTTTGTAAATGTATAATCCGTTGAGTACTAAATATTAATTCTGTATGAAGTGTCTGTAACTTCAAAGTCATACAAAATACATATGAGTTTTACATAACACATAAACACTCAAACTAATGGTGATAATGCTTTCAAGTAAAAAAGAAATTTACAGGTTCCTTGCCTGTTTCGTCCAAAAAGACATTTATAAAGTGAAATCAAGTAAAGTTAGTTCGCATACGCAGAAAGTCAAACGTTGTTGAAAGCCTCTTTGTAAACGACGTTTGTAGTGGTGGTTTTGGCCATGTTGTTTTCATCGTGGACCAAAACTTTGATGCCTTTCTTACTTGTAACTCTTGAAAGTGCGACATATATTTGTCCATGAGTAAAAACGTCTCGAGGAATATAAAGCCCAACCCGATCCAATGACTGACCCTGGGACTTGTTGATCGTCATTGCGTAGGAGACAATGATTGGAAATTGTCTCCGACTTAGCTTGAAAGGCCAGGGAGATTGAGAAGGCGACATATTCATCCTTGGAATATAGACAACGTTGCCATGATTTTTACCACCCATAATACGTGCTTCAAGAACATGCGTAGCCATGTTAGTCACGATTAGATGTGTACCGTTACATAACCCTTCGGAATGATCGATGTTACGCATTAACATAACAGGTGTTCCTACCTTCAACTTTATGTTATGGTTAGGCAAACCGGAGGTTCTCAGAGAGCTTAAAAACTCAGGAGTCAGCACATCAAGCATGTCCCTATCGTGTATCTCGGACCGATCTACAGAGTTACAACTAAAGAAATCCCTCATGTCACCTAATTAATAAAATGGAATCACTAATGCTGTGTTAATAAAACAGAAAAACCTGGTGCATGACCTAATTGGTTCAAATTTAGTAAGTAAGCAAAAATACCTGGCATGATGGCCAAGACATAATCATTTATTTTGTCAACCATTTCAATGGTGGAAGCCAGTATGGCTCTACTCTGAAGCAAGGTGTAATCACGATAATTGGCGAGAAACTCCGGATAGGTACTCGTTACAATTGCAAAAATGGGATCTTCAAATTGAGTAATGAGCATCTCAGGTGGGAATTCAATCTCAGCGGTGCCATCGTTCGGTTCACCAACTCTTCCTTCCCTAATTTTGAGTAGCCAATCCGAGAACTCAAAAATTTCGGTCCTTTCTTGTTCGGTAGGACCGCAACTCAAACGCATATTCTTGGTTAACGATAACACCTTTACCGAATGCCAAATGTACGAAGCGTTTATTGTGGCATAAACAATGTCAGAAAGACCACCCCTTGGTATTACCGGAAAAATCTGTCGGAAGTCCCCGCCGAATACGACAACCTTGCCACCGAATACCTGAGTGGAGTTGCTACTGCCACTCATGATATCTTTTAATGTTCTATCAAGAGCTTCGAAACACCACTTGTTTGCCATCGGGGCCTCGTCCCAAATTATTAATTTAGCCTATCTGAGTAGCTCTGCAGAATCTTCTTTATAACCAATGTCGCAAGTCGAGTTATTCAATGTAGGTACAAGTATTTTGAACCTCGACTGAACATTTCTCCCACCCGGTAACAACAACGATGCAATCCCACTTATTGCAACGGTTAAGCATACGTCGTGCTTGGATCTAATCGCACTTGCTGAAGGTGCGAGAAAGACACAAGAAATGGGGGGTTTGAATTGTGTATTTACTCTTTAACAACTTTTTACTTCTGATTGTTAAGACGCTGAGTCGTTGAGAAACTCTGACTCACAAAGTACCATTCATACTTGCCATGCATGCAACATAAGAACCAACAAGAGTCTGAACGCAATATGCATTATTCAGAACTTGCAGTGCGAAAGCTTATCATATTTAAGCTGCAAGGTTCTGACTTGCTAATGTAAGGTTCTGATACTCAATACATAAACATAAACAATAACATAAAGCATAACAAGAGTAAAGGACACACGATATATCCTGGTTCACCATAAGGCTAATCCAGTCCACCCTCCTCAGGTGATATCGCCTTGAACACAAGGTCTTAATCCACTATAATCAATCTCGATTACAGATGCACAAGCACATAGCTGGTGACTAACAACCTGCACAGCCGCACTGTAACTAACCCACAATAACTTACGTCATTGTCATCTCAAGTACCCAGATCATCTCATGATCCCTTGAGATGTCTCTCTCAGTGAACCGTTCAGGGATCCAATCAAGATATAACATTCACTAGAGGAATCACAATGAGTTCCATCAGGGATCCCACAAGAGTCTAATCAACATATGATCCTCTTTGAGATATGACTATCATTGACCATATTTCAGGATTTCTACAATAGCACCAAGCCATTGTCTTCTCAAGTCTCCGATCACACTGATCACTTGAGGAACCCTAATTCGCATAGAATTAGTTGAACTGGAGATTATAATGATGCTTCTTAACAAGCAGATAACTCCTAAGTTTAAGTACATAAGAACACACAAGTGTTCAAGCAAGATTTGAGCAACAACTCCTTGCTTTTCTTTTTATTCTACAAAGATGTATATGGATATGATAGTTGTTGACATCTTGTAGATCTTCTTCTTCTTCATCTTCTTGGGTGAGCAAGCTTCGAACAACAACTCCTTGCTTCAGATCTTCAATGTAGCACAGACGAGAAGGTGGTTGATGACTTGACTAATTTTCAATGTTGTCTTCTTCATCAACAGCTTCTGTACCAATTTGTTATGTTGAATGTTGATCATTGAGCTTCAACAATAATGGTTATGTGTAAATGGTGATAGCTTTGAATATTAAGTGTTACAACGAGAACTCATCGTTGCGACTATTATCACACCAACACTTTGAAGCATTTTCTTCTTTCCTTTAAATAGCCAAGTAAAATATAGCCATTGGAATTTCCGTTGGCTGTTGGAAAAGAGACGTTGTGTAATGATAAAGTTGTACTGACACATCTCCTTTTTACTGTAGAGGAAATGATGGGATATATCTTTCTTGGGCGCTGTGTACAGTCATTCACAACGGTAACATTTGTCTTCAAAACGTCAGAGGCTTCTGATTGTAATTAATTGAAGCATGAGTAGAGACTTCTTAACAGGATATCTGAAACTCCAAGTCTTCAGTATTTCGAAGTCGTCCATTAGGAATCAGCCTTCAGAACTTCAGCACTTGTCTTTAAACCCGTTATCCTTTACTACTTCAAGTCTTCCGAAACTTCAGAGCTTGTCTATTAGGAATCCGTCTTCAGAGTCTTCAGCACTTGACCTTTGGAACCATGATCCTCAGAACGCATAAGTCTTCAGAGTCTTTCTGCACTTGGTCTTCAGAGCCTTCAGCCTTCAGAACTTCAAGTCATTGGAATCTTCAGCACTTCGGTTCTCCATAACATTATCTTCTTCAGAAGCTTCGCAATCTTTAGAATCACAACCACTTTTAGAGAGTATCCACAAGAGCATTGCAACAGCAATATCGGCATCCTTGGATCTGGCTAATCATGATCAGATAAAGAAGCATTCTTGCTTCTTGCGACTTGTGTCACACATAGTAACTTCGCATATAATCAATTATGCATATCTGGCTGGTGATTGTTGGATCTGATATCTTCTATGATTATGATATGCACACAACACACGTTAGAACATAAAATGGTTCTTTCACAAATACCAATGTTATCATCAAAACATAGAGACGACTTGTAGAGACAACTCTTGCTCTAACACTTTCGAGTGTCCTCCACATGTAAGTTTTTATGGTACCCCATAACCATGAAGGAATAAAACCCCACCTCTCTGACTTGTAACAGCAGACATGATTGTGTCGTATATTCCCCGTTGCTCACCTGAAAAGAAATTCGAAGGTTTAGTCAATGTAAGAACTACAAAAAGCTATAACAATGAAAAATAAATGTTATCGTGCATACCTGTAAGAGCAGAATGAAGGGAGTTAAATTCATGTTGCATGGTGGGAATGTCGTAACTCCGTTCGTCGTATATGAGCCTATTACCCAGTTGTTCCAAGACATAACCGCCCGGGTATGGTATTGGGTAGAAATCTTTTAGAGTTTTCCGGTTCGTTTGAAGCAGTTGCTTAGTTTCAAGCAAAGTAAGATTCTTTAGCTCCGAATCAGTAAGTAATAAATCTAAAAAAGTAATAGATTTACATGAGTTAGTGAATATAATCATTGGAACAACAAACAGTATAACATTTGATAGATCGTACCATTGTTTTGTGCCAATTGTTTTTGGCGTTGCAACAATCTGTCTGACAGTAAAAGCCATGATTCATTCCATACATGAGCAGGCCTGTTAACGTTGCCTGACATAAGCATAACCACGAATAGTTTCCGAAGGAAATGACCTGATCCCCATTCACTGGCTTCTTTAATGGCCCCGATGTATTCCCTATCATCCTCAAGGAAACCCATTGCAAAACACGCATCCCTGAATAAATCGTACTGTGTACCACCAACCTTTCTTATGTCTTCGTAAATTGTAGGTCCCTTGACCACCGTCAGCATCATTCGTAGATAAAAAAGTTCGCCCGTAGACGGTGGAACCCAAATCAAACGACCAATCGTAAATCCTTTCTTGCGAGGCTTCCACGTTCGACTTTGTTTATGGTACACAAAAATGCTAACGAACTCACCGTACGTTAGTTGTCTAGCATGTTCATAATTCTGATTTACAAGCAACCACGCAGAAAACATGGATTCCGTAATGCTTGCCTTTTTCAGAATGTTTTCCACGCGGTCATAATCAGTATAGTACAAAGGCTTCTCACCAATAAGATGGAAAAACATACGTTCAACCGCGGGTCTCCTTCCATGAATGTTGTAAGAGAAGATTCGCCAACTTGCCTCGCAAGGAGAGATGTATCTACAATCAAGGTATTGTTTTATTTGATCAACATGTTTAGTACCAGTCGATGTGGAATGGTTTGCCTGTACAACGGAAGTGGTAATTCTATCATATCCCTTGTGGATATATTTGAATAGATATTTGATCAACGTACTCTGATTACACCACTCCATGTTAATATGTGCCTGGTATTTCAATAGCAATTGAGTGTTGTAAGGGACGACATGTCTATTATCCAAAGGGATGCCACTTTTGTGAATTACGTGTGTAGATGGCCGTCTCCTGTACAAAGGATATCCTTCAGCATGGACAATTGTATTTTTGATGAATCGCTCAGGAAAGAATTTAGTGCATTTTCTATTCTTCATACACGGTGATGATTCCCTTGACAAACCACATGGCCCATGTACCATATGGGATTTGACCAAATTGTACAAAGTAGGATTAAGTTCTGGGTTAGGTATCTCAGCACAAATAATTCGGTCAATGTCAGAAGGGGTGGGATATTTACTTGCAGGATGCAAGAAGATCAGAATGTGGGCGTGGGGGAGGCCTCTTTGTTGGAACTCTATCGTATACATAACTGAGAGTAAGAAAAAGTACAAAAGGAATAAGAAAGAGTGCATTGATAAAATACAATAAGGAATACCTCAAATGTAAGACTTACACGCAATAACACAGACAAGCAGATGTTTTTTTATGATGTCGCGCATGAGTTGGTCGAATTTTATCTTGAACACCTTAGCCACAATATCAGGACGGTCGCTTGCGTTTAAGTTATTGGGTTCCAACTGACGTTTTATTTCAACCCAATTTGGGTTGCAGGTAAAAGTTATAAAGAGGTCAGGAAAAACCAATTCACTTGAAATCGTCATTCTGTCAAAATAGATTTGGTCCATGTACCACTTGCTGCCCACAAAACTTGAAGGCACAAAAACACGTTTTCCTTCCTTATGACTTGCCTGGGAAGTTCCTGCAGTAGAAGGTTGTTGAATGTTGTTATACTTACCAACCCTTAATTTTGATTGATTTTTGCGCAACCGATTCAGTCGCTCTGTCTCCACCATAGTGTAACCGTCAACTAAAAATTGTTGGAAAAGACGTCTTGATTGGAGCAATGTTTTTGGTTCATCACTGCGCTCCTGTAGGCGGTAGGAAAGCCAATCTTTAATGGTTTGTCTGATTTTCTTTGTGACTATTCTTTCATGCTGGTACTTGTGGATTATGTTATCCCTGTAACCATCCTCCCCATATGGGAAAATCAAGGGGTATTGGTACCCAAGATAAGCCGGGTGAAATTCATCGATTCTCTGCAAGCCACCTTCACGCTCATGTATTATGATGTCCCTTTGTTCAGCAGTGTCAACATCACCAACAATCAGCACAGCGACTTCTGAAACAGAAGGCGTGTTATATACCCGACCATCACCTAGACGACTTGAAATCAGTTTCAAACGCAAGTCTTGAAATGTATTATCTTTCAACACATCCCTTGCCATTCTGAATGCTTTAGCATGAACATTGTACTCATCCAACATTACCTTCAAATTGGTGACAATATCCTTTTCAATATTTTTGTTGTCACTACAATGAGAACAAAAGGGACTCATGGTTTAAAAAAATAAAGTTCCAAAATAAGTTCGAAACCACCATATAGTTGTTAGGCTGAAATTAGAATTACTTGAAACAATCCATCCTACTGTCGACCTCATTTTCGGTGTCATATATGTAAAGCTGAGCATACTGTGGTGGTGAACCAATCTCGGGAAGCATAGTTCCGATCCGATGGCAGGTTTGACCATGAAGTCGCAAAGCAGGAGGACCGTTACCACGGGAATAAGTTGTGTCAACTTTCATACCTGGAGAAGTGAACGAAAACATAGCGTTGTAAGTTCTTATGTTTTGTTGAAATTTTTTACTATGGCGTGATGTTCTATCGAACATGAGCTGTTGTAGGAGAGGAGGAGGTTGTTTCATAAGTGGTAGCATGACTTTCCCACTCCTGCAACAAATATGAAACTTTGCAAAAGCTGCATGTCTGTTTTTATTCTTACGTTCCTGATACCACATCAAAGCCTTACAATGCTCACATTCCCAAAGAGGTTCTCCGATGTCATAGTATTATGCATTTAATCAATTATGTGAGTAATTCTTAACGAAAAAAAAATAGTGTATAACCCAATGAATTGAGAACAGAAATAACCTTGGAGGTGCGATTCAATTGTGTTTTCGTATGCCTCATCATCAGATTCCGATGACATCCCCAGATTATTCCCTGATCCAATGTCTGAGTTGTCGTCGGAAGAAGAATAAGTAGCGGACATATGAATAGCATTTACTGTGGGGTCAATTGTAATGGGTGATGTTTCAGTGTGGGGAGCATGCATATAGAAACGTCTTCGTTTTGGCGGGCATGTTGGCAAAACATGCCTTGTGGAGGGGGCAGTATGAATGGTGTTGACAACATCAGTCAAGGGGACTGAGTTATTTGCTTGGTAGGATGGAGTAACTGTATAGGTAGGTGTCGAAGCCGAGGTGATTGTGTTTTCCATGTTCATAAGGATATGGTTATGCCTCTTCTGAAACAACAATGATCTTCTCCTTTTTCCTCGCCATGGATGTAGGTGTTTCACTGGTATCGGCCATTACGACGTTATAGCCGCAAAATAGAAGGGGATGATGGAAGTTAGCATCCACATTGTTTAAAATGTCGTTACCAAAAGCAATTGTACGTACAAAGGTATAACATAAGTTAGTTGGAAGTTATGACTAAGAGTCTTATACCTGGATGGCTTGGTGTGGTCGCTAACTTGTAGTGAGGATGATCTTTGTTAAAGTCGCAAAAAAATGGGATTGGACCACGTGTGTCTGAGGAATTTTTAAACACTACTGAATAACGAGAGAGTATAATACATGTGTTTTTTGAGTCTCCAATAAGAAAATTGGCTGGGGAAGAATATAGTGGCAGAAAAATTAAAAAACAGGGGGAATGAGAAACATCTATGCAAAGCACACGTGGGGGTCACTTCATTTCATTTAAGAAGTAATGATGAGTGGAAGGTAGGGAAAGAAATGTATTGAAGATTGTGTCATGATCATTATTAAATGTTAGATAAGTAGACATAATAGTAGGGTAGGTTGTTATGAAGTGATATGTAGCCGTCTGTAGCAATTGCGCCAGACTATACATGGAATAGCGTGCACGTTGGCATTTGGAGCATTGTGAACTTAGTTAGACGAAATGGGTGTTTACTATTAGTTGCTAATAAAGAGTGTGGCCTGAAGTGTGATATTAAGTATTTTATGAATAATATGCAATTCGATTGACATAGTAATAGATATAGTGAGATGTATACAAATAATCTACATCATCAGTGGGATGGTTGGGGTAAAAAAGTGGTGTGGTTTCTGTACGACTGTAACGTTCAAGATGTGTGACATTTTAAGCAAACATTTACAATTGCTGAAGGGCAATATGGAATAGATTACATCTGTAAGTAAATGTTTGCTATGATTAGTGACATGCAAATATATATAAATATATATATATATATATATATATATATATATATATATATATATATATATATATATATATATATATATATATATGTTGGGGCTGGAAAACCAAATTCATGTGGCGACATGAGAAATATACAATATTCAGTTGAATATGTTAAGTTGTATATGCAGAGACATATTGAAATAACAAACTTGATACTATTGTATTAATGAATTCAGGAAACATAGTCATTGAGATGTTTTAATAGATATTCAAAATACATCCACCAGTGTGTTGTTAATCAACAAACTAAATCCACCAAAAAATTACATAAGTCAGTTGCCAAAAGTTGTTGGAAGTCAAGTGTTAATATAGCGCTGAGTGCTGAAATCTCGAAGAAGCAAGGAAAACAAACACTTAAACCGTTGCCTTTTTACCGCGCTTGATGACTTTATTAGCTTTGGTTGACGAAAGATCCCCCTCAGTCTGGTTTTTGCCAGATGAGTCAAAGGAAGCGTCAGGAGACATCCTCTTCACATTAGCGGCAGGGGTGGCGGGATCAGGAATGTGTGTAGAGGAAATATCAGCATCCTAGGTCAGAAAAAAAAATAATGCTTTAAAAAAATTTTCTTCATGGTTCAACAAAAAAAAAATAGAGGAAAACATTAACAGTTTTGCAAAGGATTCAAAGAGTGTGCAACGTAATGTGAATCGTAAAATAATAATAAGCATATGGATAAGGTACCGTCATGGAAGTAAGCTTATCAAATGGTGCACCTTCGTCAACACTCTCCAACATCTGCAGAATGAGGAACGAATTAGTAGGCATCTTCATGGGATAAAATAAGTCATATCTCCCATGTAAACGAAAACAGAGATACAATAGGCGAAGACCAACTTGGTTTGACTGGGAACTGATATGAGGGAAAGATGTTGGCTGAAAACGAAAAAAACAAAGGCATTATTGAGAAATATACATCAAGAATCATGGTGGTATAAACATAAATGTGAAAGTGTTAACTTGATCAGTTCCCTGTGATACCTCTAGTTGTTTAATCAGTTCCGCATCACTACGAAAGTCGACAACAAAGCAACTTTTGAACCTGGGACACCACTTAACCTTGAAGGCATACTTTAGGTTCAACATTGCATCCAACGCAAGTGGAAACTCTAGGGGATCCGTGATTCCAGCCTATGATTTAAAACAGAAACGTAATTGTGAAAGACTGTAGCATAAGCATGGGACCACGGTAAGATATACATGTAAATAGATGAAAGTTATCCGAGGTAACACAAACCTCTATCATGGTTGTACATAACTGGGCGGCCGATGTTTTCAAAATCTCTGTGGATTCCCTATCCCAGAATATGAAGCTACCACAACAGTCGTCTTGCTTGACCCCAATTTTAATTTTGTACCTACAAAACATTAAATCATCAAACAGTATTAAAGATAAGGCTCAATCCATAACAACAATGTAATGAAATAAAAGGGTATGCAACCTCCATATTTCAGCTTCGGTTCAGTGGCCGTCCTAGCAAAAAAAAAGGTGGTTTGTCACCTTTAACGACCTGTGGACATTGATGGCAGGCTCTATAATGCCAACCGTTAGCAGATGCGATGACCTTATCGGTTGTTGCGACAGTAATGTAGAAAGTTGTTTTCAAATTACAAAGAGACAATGTTAATGCATTCAGGTAATTTGATAAAATACACCATTCAAAAAAATTCACAACTCAAGCACCTCATGTAATGTGATGATGTCACATAATGGGAGGGGAATTACTTTGGACAAAAAATTTTCAGTAGGGGTCTGTTGAGAACCCGAAGATTGTTGGGACCAGGAACGGTTGTGTGCCCCCAATGCCGACGACTTTCCAAATTTAAAATCGACAGGCAAACTGCAATTGTGAGATACTTGTATTAAACAACATTCCAAGGGAATGATTTAGTCAGGTATGTTTGTAAAGAAATAGTCCTAAGAAGATGGTCGAACCTTTTTAAAAAGTCAGTGATGTCGAGCAAATCTTCGTTGATATGAATTTTCGTAATGTTGTATGTGTTGGTAACGGCAAAAGGATATTTCCCTACAATACGGAAGACAGCGTTAAAAGTGGGTGTGGAAGATTAAAAGTATTGGGAGAAAGGTAGAAATATCAGACAGCGCGTTGTGCGTTTGCGTACCTTCTTCTTTGACCTAGGCATATTTCAGCAGTATCACAGTTTCTTTCGCAGGGTTCTGATGTTTTTGTTTGTATTCAAAGAACTCCAGAGCATATGTCTCCCACAGAGTACAATGCATTGTGTTGTCGCTAGTGCATTGTAAATGAAAGGATCAGAATATATTGAAATAACATAAAGGAGAGGGTTTACAAAAGTAAGTATGGGAGATGTTGTCATGTAACATACGATAAGTCCCTCAATATTAAATTGACTTGAGGCTTTTTCCCCCGAACTGAGATTGGGAGTATCCGATTTCATCTACAACACCTATAACATCTACATAAACGGGAAACACAATAGATTAGTTAAGATATAGGAAAGATGGCAAAGAAAACATGGAAATGTTGATGAGAAAAAATAAATACCGATTAAGAGATTCTTGGGCCATTTGCCTGAGATGATGTCCCAAAAGGCGTTAGCTGAAGTTTCTTATCAGGAATCTGATGTTTACCAACATCTCCCACCGTGGTACCACCAGTGAATTTCAACAGATACTTGTGCGAAGTAGGTTTGAAAATCAGATCGTTAGGATGAACTTGAAAGTTCATTATCGTGCAAGTTTCGTTAACAGACATTGTTGAGTCAAAAGCTTGTCTAAAGATTGTAGGAACAACGACATGAATGTCATGACCCTGAAACATGAAAACAATGAACACCAGTATTGTCAAAGCTCAAATACACAACCAATATTTTCAAACTTTTAAACAACTTGTAAGGAAGAATGAGCAAAACAGATATTGATACAACCTTAAAAGGAAATCATAAGAAATGTGAAATAACATTGTCAAGAGTTACAAACAACATGGTCAAAGAACAAACACTAAGATGTTTGAATGACATGACCCTGAAACATGCAAAGAAAGAACACCCGTATATTCAAAGGTGTAATACACCACCAATATCGTCAAACATTGAAACAACTTGTAAGGAAGCTTGAGGAAAACAGATTCTGAAACAACTTTAACAGGAAATCATAAGATATGTCAAACAACATTGTCAAAAGTTAAAAAAACATTCAACGAAGAAACACTGATTTTAAACATACCTGTTTGTCTACCACTACCATTTCGAAATGCTCTTTGGTTGTCGTTGTAACCTTCCACTTGTGATGAATCTTTACAGCAAGTTTCCACAAATCTTTGCTATCATTGATGTCAGAAACCGGCTCAAACGGGCATGCCATTTCGTTGGGGTTTCGTCAAAGATGAAACAATGTTGGTAGTTGAGGTGAAGAGATGAAGGAAAATAAGTACGATCAGAGACACCAAGTGGTTCAAGGGCGCAGACAGTGAAGGTTGAGTAGAGAAGGTGTAGTGGTTATAGTTTCGATAGTGTGAGTTGATGGTGAACAGTGGTGAATAGGTGAAGAGGTAAGGTGGGTGTGTTTTGAAAAACCAAAGAAAGAGTGAAGGTGGTAACACAGAGAAGGCCAACGTGGGAAAAAGGTGGTGTGGGTTTAGAATCCAACACGTGTACAAAAGGGCAAAAGAGTAAAATCAGTGGGTGTAACTTTTCTTATATGGTAGATATCTTTTTTGTTTTATATTTTGAACGCATCTAATCAAAATATCTATACTACTCACTATTATTGGTTTGCAAAGGATTGCTATGAATGTATTTTTTGGCTTTTCATATAATTATTGTGGTATTTTATATTATATACATGTTTCTTAATTAACTATTGTGGTATTTTATTATAGAAATGTTTTGTAAACATAATTTTATCCTAGCCAATATTTAACCCTTAGAATGCGATCTAAATATTCGTTCATTATAAAAAACATAAACCAATCAATCGTAATCTCCCGAATTACGGAGCTCTGATTTCCTTATTGTACTATAAGGATACGTAGGCACAGGATTGCGAGATCCTGATGAGCTACCTCTTTCTTTTTCTACCTTTTTCTTATCAACTTTTTTTCTACCTTTTTTTCCGTAGTCTCCCGAACTACGGATGCTCTGATTCCTCACGTAGGCACGAGGGCCCCAATCCTTGGCGAGCACCCTAATAAAAAACCTTCATTTTCCCCTTTGGTGGTTTCCTTTATTTTCTCTCTTAATCTTCTTATCCTTTGAAGAAAGCAAATAAACATGAGCTAACATTCAATCGTAAATCTAACTATGAGTTGAGTACAACAGACGTGAGGGGTGCTAATACCTTCCCCTTACGTAATCGACTCCCGAACCTGAATATGGTTGCGACGACCATTATTCTGTTTTTCAACGGTTTTATCAATATTTTCCTATTCCTTTATTGGGGTAAATAAAGTTAGGTGGCGACTATATTCAAACTAATTTTTTTTGCATTCATCACGAAGGATCATATTTTTCGAGGTATGACAACTGGCGGTTCTACTAGGGACTTTGCTCCAGGCAAGAAAGAGTCAAGTCTAACTTGGTTTTATTTGCGATGTTGGTTAGTTTTGTTTATTCGCTTTCTTCTGTCTTTTTTCCTTTGTATATATCTTATGTTATTATCTTGTATCTGTTACTTGGATCTCTTAAGCTCTTGATATGTGTACTCTGATGGCTTGAAACCTTATGGGAAAGACTCTTTACCCGAGTCTAGAGTGCAAATTTGAGATAGGAGAGGTTGAATAGTATGGGCTCTCGAGAAGTTGTTCTCATAAGAGTCGATACGAGAACCTCCCTTAGAGTAGATTCTATTGAGGATATTGATGACCATCAAGCTGTTGGTGTAAGCGATCAATGTTTTCATTGGTATTCATGACTCTAAATACTTTTGTAGAACCTTGAACCTTTGGCCTACTAGGAATGATGGTCGCGTAGTGCGGGCCTCCGAGAAGCTTTTCTCGCGTAGGTCGATACGAATATCTCACTCAGAATAGACTTTCTTGGTGGAGTTGTTGCCTGGAAATGACTGACATACGCAACAAACAGTCAATGAAGTCCATGACTCTGAAACCCTTGTCTAGAACCCAATCTCGATGGTCACGTAGTATGGGTCCCCGAGAAGCTTTTCTCGCGTGGTTTGATACGAAGACTTCATCCATAATAGATTCATATGATGGAGTTGTCAACAAGCATGCTTCTGCCATGCGTGACAAACAGTCACGTGAATCTATGACTCTGGGGTTCTTGTTTAAACCCTAGATCCTACATGGTAGATCCATGTGTAATAAGAAATCAACTTTATCCTCCACCCGTACCTCAGACTTATGGGACCCTATACCTAGAAAAATTAAAAATTATATATTCATTTGCATATCATTACATTTTCATTCATCAACATACATTGCATATCATTCTTCCAACAAAAAAACTCATCCATCTTTTGTTCATGACCAGCCAGTTGATTTCTCGACACTCATATTGAACTTGTGGTAGTTGTAAAGCATTTGAGGAGGGATCAAGTAGTGTTGATAAAGACGTTAGACCCCTTAAAAGATTAGTTAAACCTAGTTAGCTATGGTAGCTATGTTAGAAATCAACCTTCAGCATGTTGAGGTGGAGAATGTGGATCCCCCACTAAGCTTCACTGTGACATTTAACCTATTGTACGAACATCTGCCTGATGATGATTCCCCACTAGTGAACATTCCTGCTCAATCCAATATGATGCCATTGACCGATTCTACTAAGAAAAGGCTTAGTGCCCTTGCGGAGAAACTCCGAGCTATGGAAGTGCATGACACGCCTGGGCTCGATGCTGTTGATATATGCCTAGTGCCAGACTTGGTAATCCCTATGAAATTTAAAGTACCCAGCTTTGAGAAGTACACAGGTCTTAGTTTCCCAAAGCGTCATTTGGTGATGTTCTGCAAAAAAAAAAATGACCTCATATACCCACGAAGATACGTTGATGATTCATTGTTTTCATGATAATTTGAGTGGAGCATCCTTGAGTTGGTACATGGACTTAGAAAGAAGTTGTATCCAATCATGGAGGGACTCATCTAGTGCCTTTCTAAAGCAATACAAGTACAATTTGGACGTGGCTCCCAGTCGCAATCAGTTGCAAAGCCTATCTCAGAAGAGTAGGGGATCCTTCAAGGAATATGTAGAGCGGTGGAGAAAATAGGCAGCGAGAGTGTAACCACCACTCCTAGACAAAGAATTGATTGAATTGTTCATAGACAGTCTGCCTGGCTCTTATCTTGAAAGAATGGTAGGCAGTGCATTATCAAGCTTCTCTGGCCTTGTGATAGTAGGAGAACGCATCGAGAGTTGCCTCAAAGCTAAACAAATCCAAGATGCTTCAAGTAGCCAAGCTAGCAAGACTGAATCCCTCAGCAATTCCAAAGAGGAAGATGAAGCCAATACAGTCATGGAAAATGTCGAATATCCTCATGGTGCACCAACAAGACCTTACGGTCCCTCATATTCTCAGCGGTCATCATTTTGGGTGCCATGCTATCCTTATGGGCAACCAGCAATACCTAGAGCATTGTCTCAAAAATCCTGGATTACTCCTCATGCAAATCAATGAGCCCGTAGTCGAGGATATCAAAATCAGCATCAGAGCCAGCACAGGCCTCACAGTAATTTGGAAAGAAGGAATGCTCCTCTTGACCCAATTCCTATGTCATATAATTAACTTCTGCCATATCTTATTCGAAGCTCACTAGTAGAGCCCAAGTATCTCAAACCATTTCCAGAACCATACTCGCTTGGGTAGGATCCTGATGTGCAATGTGGGTACCATTCTGGATCAATGGGACACTCAACTGAAGACTGCAAAGCTTTCCAAGCCAAAATACAATAGTTGATCGACAAAAAGTACATATCCTTTCCAAAAGGAATCTTGTTGTGCACGTCAACTTCTCGCCTGAATGAGTTCAAAGACTTCAAATGAGCATCTCCTAATGCCAGTGGTTTAGACAAGAAGACATCCTCAAACATTGGCAATCATGGGATCATTTTTATCATTTGCATTAGTAATTTATTTCATGTTAAATGATGCTTGTTTTTAAAAAATATTGTTTTGAATGGTAATATTAATGAAGTGATAATTAATTTTCTAAATAAATTATACCGCATTCGTTCATTTTTTCTTCTCTTATATCAAAAGACAAAAAATACATCCATATACCTCTCATCCACTTTCTTTATCAAACTGTTGTTTTAGTAAATATTGGAGGGAGGATGATGAAAACAAAATACCCATAATTTCTAGTGGTATGCTTTCAAATAGAATCCTGTTGATGATGTACATGCATTATTTCAAATCCCCAAACACTGAAGAGATAAGGAGTTAGTCCCTAGTTAACCACTTTGAGCCTAGAAGTAGGTGTTTCTTTCGGATATATTAACCCTTACGCTTAACCTGGGACAAGGTAGTTTTTAAGTTAACCTGACCACATATTTGATCTGCAAGAGAATACATACATGATATTTTTTGCACACATCCTGAAGCATTAAAAGAATTATGCAAAAATCTAAAAGTTGTGTCGGTTGTTCTTCAATGACCAATGACTTGGAAGTTACAATCCTTCAGCAAAATAAGAAAGAAAAAAAAGAAAAAAAGAGAAAAGTCGCTAATTCGAACACCCAAAGAGGTGACTTAGACAAAAATTAGAGTAATCCTGGTGGAGTATAAGCTTTAAAAAGCGCTCCAGACAAAAATTAGGGATCAAAATCAAAAGCAAAAGAGGTCATGCAAATCCTCAAGCAAAGAAAAATAAGATTCAGTGACCATCATGTCAAAAATGAAAGGGCCACTGACATCCATGACAAAAACAAAATAAGATGACTTCCATTTCAAAAGAATCCTAAATCATCATTTTCACTTTCACACCATCGAGCTCTCTTCGAAGTTGAATGTGTGTGTTAATTTAACTGAACGTAGGACTGGAGAACATCACGAATAATGGGTGGGTTAAAATCAAATTCTGAGCCTTATATTCTTTTGTTTCAAATTACCGTGAACCAGACCATGTTACAACAATCAAAAGACCTAATCGAAGCAGGGTTTATTCTGAAAGCATACTACATCAAGGTTACATAAACTGACTCCTAGAGATTTGCTAATCTTCTTCTTCTTGTATCTTTCACCACTAAATTAGCAATGTGTTTGGACTAATGGTCCACTCATCACCCACTATCACATCATTCCAATAATGATTTTTTTCAAAACCTGCATGAGCATTACATTAAAATTACCATTTGTGAATGAACAATTTTAATTGCAAGTCAGTATTTGACACTAGGGAAATTCCAACAAGGAGCAATCAAATGAGACTTGATCATTCAGCAATGATGACCAGAAACAAGATCACCTCATAACCCTATGGATCAGGGGCATTGTCATCCAAGGATTATTTTGACTAAGGAATCAACCAGTCTAAAGCTAGTCCCCAAGCATCAGTTGATTAAAGGGAAAATCATTCAAGAGTCAGTTGATCTGTAGTGAATCATCTCAAGACTCCATCAACCAGGGGCAGATCCCTCTAACACTCAATCAACATGAGTTAAGTAACTTCAACACTCGTTCTGGGGCAAGCTACCTCAAGATTACATTGAAGCCAACCACTCCAAGAGTTAGTTAATCAAGGACAAATCCTTTCATGGCTCAAAATATTGGGGCAAGCCACCTCTAATACAAATTATGGTACAATTGCTTCCAAATTTCCTTCGAGGAAAATTCTTCAAATACCTAATAGACTGGGGCAAGATAAGTTACAGACTCGGGCAAGATGTGCTATGTAACACCCCATTTTAAATTATTTGATCATCATGTTTTCTTTTTATTTGGCCTTGTTAAGGGTAGGTGTGGTTGAGCGCGTAGGGGTGGTATCCTTAACGGAGCGGGTAAAATAGAGATGTCGAGATAATAAAGTAATATTGGATAATTGAAGGGTATATTTAATAATAGTAGTATAAGGAGGGATATTATTACTATTATTATTATTAAGCCTAATATTATTGATATTACTATTATTATTAATATTATTTCTATTTTATTATTATTAATTAAAAGAAAATCTGATTAATTAGAATTAGGGAGGGTTTAGAGGAATAACGGTATTTTTCACGTAAAAAGAGAAAGAGCTAGGGAAGGAAGAACAAGGGTGCTAGCGCAAGAATTCTCCACCAATCCTCGCAGGATTTCTGAGCAAATTCGAGGTAAGGGGGGAGAATGGGTTCAATATAGGTGATAATGTCATGAAAGGGTAGTGATGGGTCCTTTCCCTCATAGGATTTTCGTATACCCGTATTGTTGATGAATTCCGAATCTTATATGAATATTTTGTGGTTGAGCTGTGTGAAATTATTGATGATAACATGAATTTCGTGTATACTTTGTGTTATTGCTGTTGTATGAATGTATCTGTTTGCATATCTGGTTTTGTTGCAGGCGAGGGTACGAATCTAGATCTAGGAAACGTTAAATTGATTAGCGATAATAGGAGGATGGAATTATATGCATTTACAGGTCCTAAAATCAATGTAGAGATGAATTTAGGACAAATCTGGGTGTTAGTAGTGAGAGTATAGGGGTAGAATTCGGACTGATATGAAAAATGGGTATTTTTCACAGTCTCTGCCCATACGCGTAACAGAGAAGGCGTTACGCGTATTGCTTTGTGTGCCAGAGGGCATTACGCGTAACAGCCAGGTTGTTACGCGTATGGCAAAACGTTACATGGGTATACGCATATGGAACTCATTTTTCACAGGACCCTCTGCCCGTACGCGTAATGGTACGCGTATGGAAACTTGGCCTTACGCGTATGAGAAGGATTACGCGTATTTGGATATTAAAGTTGGAATTTTGAGGGAATGACACGTCTCTGCCCATACGCGTAATAGGCAGGGCAATACGCATATGGCAGGGTGGGAGGAGGGACCTTACGCATTAGGTATGCAGCTGGGTGGGCGAGCGAGCTGGACAATACGCGTACGACACAAGGCAATACGCGTATGACCAACGAGAGTGCATAATTCTACTGTTCTGCGATTTCTTTCCCAATTTCGCGTTTGATGCAGTTCATTTGGGTCTGAGAGGTTGGGATAGATGTTAGAACTTGTTGAACTAGGAATGGTGGTGAAAATAATTAAAAATGGAATATATGTGGATTAATTAGAGAATTAGCTAATTAATGCCGTGTGAGGGATTCCTTGTTGTGGTGTGTATTATGGTGAGTAGGTATCTCATGTTTGATCAAGAGGATCATGAAGATGTATGATTAATATTATACATGTATGTTGTATACATAATTATTGTCATGCATTCATGGTGTGTCGGTGGTGATGAATCATTGCTCAGGAGGAGTGTATGTGATTCATCCGAACTCCAATGTGGAGTATGGCGGAGATAGATTATTTCCAAGTAGGGGTGTATGTGATCTATCCAGATTCTATTAGGAATCGGGTTCGATTGAATGAACCATGGTGTACTGGTACCACATGCATTGTGTCAGTTGTTGAGTCACATTGCATCATTATGTGTGTATTGAATTATTATTGTAAGTGACAAGTGTATCGTGATAGTATGTGACTATGTGTGGTTGTGTGATTACTACTCTTAACATGTATTATACACCTTTAATTATTGAATGTAGTTCTCACCCCTTTGTTGTTTGTTGTGTCTGTGCTTCTTCGGGAGTACAGATAATCCAGGTACTTGAGTGTGCATGGAGTGCGTGTTGCTTGATGGAGTCTTAGGAGTCGCTCTGATATGTAACACGGGTTTTTGGGAGTTTTCGTCATTGTTATTCTTTATTTGTTTTGTTATGTGTCATTCTTTATTTGAAACTATGATGGACCACGACTTAGGTGGATTTTTGGTGTTGTTGGCAAATGGCCGTGATTTGAATAAAACATTTATTTCCGCTGTTTGATTTCATTAATGAAAAAGAGTTTTAGTTGTTGGTTTTAATGATGTAGCATCCTACTTTTTGGTTGCAACTCTGATTATTTTCGTATTATTTTTATATTTTTAAAAATGGGAAAGTGGGGTGTTACAATTGGTATCAGAGTAGGTCGGTCCGTCCGGCCAGGTGTAGTAGTAGAGTCTGTCCTTAGAATAGGAGCAGATTGTGTGTTCTAATCGTATGTTGATTGTTGAAAAGTATGGTAGGAAGGAATGATGCTGCTCTTGCTACTGCCATGCAAGTTATGGCGCAAGTGGTTGAGAACACTAATCAGGCTAGGGGTGCGTAGTTCCGCAACTTAGCATAGTTCCAGAGCAATAAGCCACCTACATATGAAGGAGGTATTCTAGATCCTGAGGCTGCACAGAAATGGCTGAAGTCAATTGAGAAGATCTTCAGGACCATGGGATGCAGTGATGGTCAGAAAGTACGGTTTGGCACTCATATGCTGGAGGGAGAGGCTGAAGTCTGGTGGGACAATAGTCGTCAGAGGTTGGAAGCTGCGGGTACTGATATTACTTGGACAGTGTTTCAGGATGAGTTTCTGGAAAAGTACTTTCCGGAAGATATTCGTAGTGCAAAAGAGATTGAATTCTTGGAACTGAAACAGGGTAACATGACTGTTGCTGAATATGCTGCTTGGTTTGAAGAGTTGGTACAATATTGTGCTCATTACAATACGGAGGAAGCTATGAATTCGAAATGCTTGAAGTTTGAGAATGGGCTGCGTCCCGAGATCAAACAGGGCATTGGTTGTCAGAAGATAAGGAATTATCCAGAACTGGTTAGCAGAAGCAGGATTTATGATAATGATAACAGGGCCCGGATTGCTCATTATAAAGCTGTGAGTGACCGGAAGGGTAAGCCGAGGTTTGGGGGTACTCCTTATAGTGCACCAGCTGATAAAGGAAAATAGAAAGCTGCCGTGGGGAAGAAACCAAAAGAGGGGGGAGTGGTTCCTGATACTCTCAAGTGTTTCAGATGTGGTGGCGTGGGTCACCGTGCTAATAATTGTTCGAATGAAGTGAAGAAATGTTTCAAGTGTGGGCGACCAGGTCATGTAATAGCAGATTGTGGGGCTACTATGCCTACCTGTTATAACTGCGGGGAACAGGGTCATATCAGCACTCACTGTGAGAAGCCAAAGAAATCTCAGGCTAGTGGAAAGGTATTTGCTTTGGTGGGAACCCAATCCACCAATGAAGAGCGTTCCGTCAAAGGTACTTGTTTTATTAATGATATTCCTTTGATTGCTATCATTGACACAGATGCAACCCACTCGTTCATTTCTGTTGATTGCGTGAAGAGATTAGGAATTGTGCCGTCTACTCTAGATTCGAGGATGACGATTGAAACTCTGTCTATTGGTTCTGTGGTTACTTCCTTAGTGTGTTTGAAGTGTCCGTTGACTATGTTTGGTAGGGATTTCAGAGTGGACTTGATTTGTTTGCCACTCGGTAATCTCGATGTTATTTTGGGGATGAACTGGTTGGAGTTCAATCGGGTCTACATTGATTGCTTTAGGAAGACGTTATTGTTTCTTACTCCTGAAGAGGAAGCATTAACGGATTCTTTGTCTAGCAGAGAGTTGAGGACGTTGTTGGAGGATGAAGCTAAGATGTTTGCAGTGTTTGCCTCGTTATCTGTGGAAAGCAAAACTCCAGTTAATGAGTTACCGGTGGTGAGTGAATTTCCTAAAGTGTTTCCCGATGATATTACAGAATTGCCTCCAACGAGGGAAGTCGAATTTACTATTGATCTTGTTCCTGGTACTATACCTATATCTATTGCACTGTACAGGATGTCTGCATCAGAATTGGCAGAGTTGAAATCTCAGATTGGAGAATTGCTTGATAAGAAGTTTATTAGACCGAGTGTGTCACCGTGGGGGGCTCCAGTGTTGTTGGTGAAAAAGAAGGATGGTAGTATGCGCCTGTGCATTGATTATCGTCAGTTGAATAAAGTGACCATTAAAAATAAGTATCCACTTCTGAGGATTGATGACTTAATGGATCAGCTTGTGGGAGCTCGTGTTATCAGCAAAATTGATTTGAGGTCGGGTTACCATCAGATTAGAGTAAAGGAAGATGATATTCAGAAGACTGCGTTCAGAACTCGCTATGGACATTACGAATATGCAGTGATGCCTTTCGGAGTGTCTAATGCGCCAGGTGTGTTTATGGAGTATATGAATCGTATCTTTCACTCTTATCTGGATCAATTTATTGTAGTATTCATTGATGACATGCTGATTTATTCTAAGTCCGACGAGGATCACGCAGAATATTTGAGGACTGCATTGCAGGTGTTAAAGGATAATAAATTGTTTGTAAAGTTCTCGAAATGTGAATTCTAGTTGAAGACTGTGAGTTTCTTGGGTCATGTTATTTTTGGTGATGGCATAGCGGTGGATCCGTCTAAAGTAAGTGCGGTGCTTCAGTGGGAGCCACCGAAGACAGCGACGGAGATCAGAATTTTCTTGGGTTTAGCAGGTTATTACCGAAGGTTTATTGAAGGGTTTTCTAATTTGGGGTTACCATTGACTCAGTTAACTAGAAAGAATCAAGTTTTTGTTTGGGATGCGGCTTGTGAGGAAAGTTTCGAAGAGTTGAAAAAGAAATTGACTGCGGCACCAGTATTAATTCTACCAAGTCCATGTGAACCTTTTGTGGTGTATTGTGATGCGTCTAAGATGGGATTAGGCGGTGTGTTAATGCAAGATGGCAAGGTGGTGGCATATGCTTCACGGCAATTGAGGGTACATGAGAGGAATTATCCTACTCATGATCTTGAATTAGATGCGGTGGTTTTTGTATTGAAAATTTGGAGGCATTATTTGTATGGATCGAGATTCGAAGTCTTCAGTGATCACAAAAGTCTGAAGTATTTGTTCGATCAGAAAGAATTGAATATGAGGCAGCGAAGATGGTTGGAGTTCTTGAAAGACTATGATTTTAATTTGAGTTATCATCCGGGGAAAGCTAATGTGGTAGCGGATGCGCTAAGCCGGAAGACAATTCATATGTCGGCATTAATGGTAAAAGAAATGGAGTTGATTGAGCAATTTAGAGACTTGAGTATGGTTTGTGAAACTACACCTGAGAGTGTTAGATTGAGTATGCTTAAGGTGAATAATGACTTTTTGGATGTAATTAACGAAAATCAGAGACTTGATGTGAAGCTAGTGAACTTGATGCCTATAGGAGGAGATGATCTTAATAATGATTTTAAAGTGGATAATGTTGGTGTATTGAGATTCCGGGGCAGAATTTGTGTACCGGATAATGATGAATTGAGGAAGTCAATCTTCGAGGAGAGTCACCGGAGTAGCTTGAGTATTCATCCGAGAGCTACGAAAATGTATCATGACTTGAAGAATTTATTTTGGCGGTCTGGTATGAAGAGGGACATAGCTCAGTTTGTTTATGCTTGTCTGACATGTCAGAAGTCAAAAGTGGAGCACCAGAAACCTTCGGGGCGGATGCAACCGTTGGAAATTCCAGAATGGAAGTGGGACAGTATTACTATGGATTTTGTTACTGGTTTACCAAATACGGCGAGAGGCTTCGATGCTATTTGGGTAGTGGCGGATCGATTTACAAAATCTGCACATTTTATACCAATTAACATCAGCTTTCCGTTGTCAAAGCTGGCGGAGATTTATATCAGAATAATTGTGAAGTTGCATGGTGTTCCGTCGAGCATAGTATCAGATAGAGATCCGAGGTTTACTTTAGAGTTTTGGAAGAGTCTGCAGGAAGCCTTGGGTTCCAAATTGAAGTTGAGCTCGGCTTATCATCCACAGAACGATGGTCAGTCAAAGAGGACTATTCAGTCGTTGGAAGATTTGCTGAGAGCCTGTGTGTTGGAGAAAGGTGGTGCGTGGGACATTCATTTGCCATTGATCGAGTTCACTTATAACAATAGTTACCATTCTAGCATTGGAATGACACCTTTCGAAGCTTTGTATGGTAGGAGGTGTAGAACGCCTCTGTGTTGGTATGAGACTGGTGAAAATGTGGCGCTTGGACCTGAGATTGTGCAATAGACTAATGAATTAATTCAGATGATCCACGAGAAGATGAAAATGTCTCAGAGTAGGTAGAAGAGTTATCATGACAACCAGAAGAAAGACTTGGAATTCAGTGAAGGTGACCACGTGTTCCTGAGAGTCAACCTAGTGACCGGTGTTGGACGTGCATTGAAATCAAAGAAGCTGGATCCTAAGTTTATTGGACCGTATCAGATCTTGCAAAGAGTAGGTGCAGTTGCTTATAGGGTGGCGTTGCCGCCTAAAATTTCGAACTTGCATGATGTGTTTCATGTGTCGTAACTTCGGAAGTATGTATCTGATCCATCTCATGTTATCCAGAGGGATGAGGTGAAGATTAGAGAAAATATTACTGTGGAGGCGATGCCGATAAGGATCGAGGATCGCAAGATGAAGCAACTTAGAGGAAAGGAGATTCCTTTGGTGAGAGTAGCATGGGGAGGAGCTGCTGGAGGAAGTGTGACTTGGGAGTTGGAGAGCAGGATGCGAGAGTCGTATCCAGAATTGTTTCCATCAGGTATATTTTCGAGGACGAAAATAATTTAAGTGGGGGAGAGTTGTAACACCCCATTTTAAATTATTTGATCGTCGTGTTTTCTTTTTATTTGGCCTTGTTAAGGGTGGGTGTGGTTGAGCGCGTAGGGGTGGTATCCTTAACGGAGCAGGTAAAATAGAGATGTCGAGATAATAAAGTAATATTGGATAATTGAAGGGTATATTTAATAATAGTAGTATAAGGAGGGATATTATTACTATTATTATTATTAAGCCTAATATTATTGATATTAATATTATTATTAATATTATTTCTATTTTATTATTAATAATTAAAAGAAAATCTGATTAATTAGAATTAGTGAGGGTTTAGAGGAATAACGGTATTTTTCACGTAAAAAGAGAAAGAGCTAGGGAAGGAAGAACAAGGGTGCTAGGGCATGAATTCTCCACCAATTTTCGCAGGATTTCTGAGCAAATTCAAGGTAAGGGGGGAGAATGGGTTCAATATAGGTGATAATGTCATGAAAGGGTAGTGAAGGGTCCTTTCCCTCATAGGATTTTCGTATGCCTGTATTGTTGATGAATTCCGAATCTGATATGAATATTTTATGGTTGAGCTGTGTGAAATTGTTGATGATAACATGAATTTCGTGTATACTTTGTGTTATTGCTGCTGTATGAATGTATCTGTTTGCAGATCTGGTTTTGTTGTAGGTGAGGGTAACAAATCTAGATCTAGGAAACGTTAAATTGATTAGTGATAATAGGAGGATGGAATTATATGCAATTACAGGTCCTAAAATCAATGTAGCGATGAATTTGGGACAGATCTGGGTGTTAGTAGTGAGAGTATAGGGGTAGAATTCAGACTGATATGAAAAATGGGTATTTTTCACAGTCTCTGCCCATACGCGTAACAGAGAAGGCGTTACGCATATGACTTTGTGTGCCAGAGGGAATTACGCGTAACAAGCAGGTTTTTACGCGTATGGCAAAGCGTTACGTGGGTATACACGTATGGAACTCATTTTTGACACGGCCCTCTGCCCGTACGTGTAATGGTACGCGTATGGAAGCTTGGCCTTATGCGTATGAGAAAGATTACGTGTATTTGGATCTGAAAGTTGGAATTATGAGGGAATGACACGTCTCTGCCCATACGCATAATAGGCAGGGCAATACGCGTATGGCAGGGCGGGAGGAGGGACCTTACGCGTCAGGTACGCAGCTGGGTGGGCGAGCGAGCTGGGCAATACGCGTACGACACAAGGCAATACGCGTATGACCAGCGAGTTTGCAGAATTCTGCTGTTGTGCGATTTCTTTCCCGATTTCGCGTTTGATGTAGTTCATTTGGGTCTGAGAGGTTGGGATAGATGCCAAAACTTGTTGAACTAGGAATGGTGGTGAAAATAATTAAAAATGGAATATATGTGGATTAATTAGAGAATTATCTAATTAACGCCGTGTGAGGGGTTCCTTGTTGTGGTGTGTACACTACTATGAAAAACCCATTTAGCAATGGTTGGGAATGACCTATAATGACGCGGGTGAAGGCGTTGTTATGTAGATTGTTGTTGTAAGTTCGCCGTTTCTACAACGGCCTGGAAACCGTTGTTGTATTCTGGAAGCGCGCGATATATTGCAACGGTTAGGTATTTCAACCATTCTAATATAAATTAACTATCACAACAGTTATCAGTATCAACCGTTGTCATATATATTAACTATCACAATGGTTTTTTATTTGAACCGTTGTGGAATGTACCCTTAGTTTATTAAATACAAATGTATATTGCTTGTTTTACCATCCACCTAATTAAAGAAATACAACCATTAAAATTGGTAAAGAACTATATAATCTGAAAATTAAACTGTTCTTGAAAACCAACTTAAACACACCACTGTTTTCCGAATTGCATCCATTTCATTCGGCACATTTTATGTTCCTTAACATAAAATTTATGGTTCAATGGTCGGTTTCCTTCAATCCATCGATATCTTTTATTATAGTTTGCCTCATCATCGCCAAAAATCATCGCGATTTTATCATCATAACAATCCTGATCTTAACAACCACGATGATTAGTGACGATGATGAGGTATACTATAAGAAAATATATCGATGAATTGAAGCAAACGGACCATCGGACCATAAATTTTATGTTAAGGAACATTAAACGTGTTGAATGAAATGGATGGAATTCGGAAAACATTGACATGATAAAGGTTGGTTTTCAAATACATCCTAATTTTCAAATTATAAGTTTCTATATCAATTTAACTGATTAGATTTTCAATTAAAGGATAGTGAAACAAACAATATACATAGTATATAATAAACTAAATTTCATATACAATATCAGAATGAATTCATATATATATATATATATGTACCTTATCAGAATGAATTCATATGTATGTACCACCATCATCATCACCATGTGAAACAAACCCTAAGAAGTGGGAAGCAATGATGAAAATTAGTTAGTATTAAATTTAACTATATACAATATACATAGTATATATATAATAAACTAATGTTCTATATCAATTTAACTGATTGCATTTTCAATAAAAGGATAGTGAAACAAACAATATACATAGTATATAATAAACTAAATGTCATATACAATATAAGAATGAATTCATATATATATATATATATATATATATATATATATATATGTACCTTATCAGAATGAATTCATATATATATGTACCACCATCATCATCACCATGTGAAACAAACCCTAAGAAGTGGGAAGCAATGAAGAAAATTAGTTAGTATTCAAAACAAAACAACCAAAAGTTGAAACAAAACCCTAAGAAATGAGATTGTACCATTACAATGAAGTTCACCTTGCTTGTGAAGCATTGAAGTCGAATCTGCACAAAATGAGAACAATCAACAAAAACAACATGAAGCAAACGAGATAATGGGAACTATCTAACAAAAAGATTGAAGTAGAAGACTACCTTATTTTCCATAAACAATATGTACATTAACGCTTGCTACCGCCAGCATCATCACCATGTTCATCTAGTTTTAGATTCTGCAAGAAGAACTACAAGGAGGAAGAAGCTTAAATCAAAAGTTTCATACTTCTTGTATTTCTTCTCGCGGATTCCATAAAAAGATGAAGTTTGCTACCAAAAATGGGTGCTAGGGTTTCGTTGTGAAGGAAACGACGCTACTGTCAATAATAGAAAGTTAATTCCCTTATATAGGTAAATACTTCACAACGATTTTCTAAAATAACCGTAATGATAAGTATATATATTATTTTAATAATATCACAATGGTTAGTTATATTAACCGTAGCGATAACCCTTCTAATTGGTACAAGGTTCAACTCCAGGCGACAACATTATTCTATAATTACGTAAAATAGAAAAATGTTGTTGCCTAGTATAAGGGGTATCGCTACGATTATTATTACTAACAGTTGTAATATTATTAACCCTTGCTCTTCCCGGAGTAGAGAACACTGCCATAATGATTTAAAATTTTCTCCATTTTTCAAAAAATATCGTTCCAGAATATCAACCATTTACAAGTTATCATCATTGCAAGCATTAAACTATCAGACTTTTCATCTTCAACCTCATCTATAAATAGGCAACTTTACATTTCTTCATAATGTATTCTTCGAAACAATGAGTAGTTCTACAAATGAGAATGCTAGAATCACCAATGAGGAACGTCAGGCGCCAATAGAGGAGGTCCAACCAGTGTCCAGGGATGCCTTAAGGGTGAGGAAGGATAAGAAGAAGAAGAAGAAGAAGAAGCTGAAGAAGAAAAAGATAAAGAAGAAAAGGAGAACAATTTATTATGATTCCGATGAGGGGAGTGAGGAGAGATGTCTGGATTATGAAGATGCATTTGCAGCAATGGGCTCTGACATTGATTAATATATGTAATATGATTATCAATGTACTCTTTTTAATGGAATCTTAATAAAATTTTATTTTATATATGCTCATCTCTTACAGTTTTATTTTTAAAGTTATATATACTATTCTCTTGCACTTAAAAACACTAACAAAAGAAATAAAATATATGTTTAAAATACAAAAACATGACAAAAAATATAGTTGCTGGGAATCGAAGCTTGTTACATATATTACAACGGTGTTTTAATACAACCATGTTTAAAATATAAAAATATGGAAAAAAAATGTAGTAGCTGGGAATCGAAGCTTGTTACACAGCTTGTATTACAACGGTTCTTTAGTACAACCGTCGTTAAATATGGCGTTATAAATTTTTTAACGTATTAAAACATTGGGATACGCAATTATTGTGAGTAGGTATCTCATGTGTGATCAGGAGGATCGTGAAGATGTATGATTAATATTATACATGTGTGTTGTATACATAATTATTGTCATGCATTCATGGTGTGTCGGTGGCGATGAATCATTGCTCAGGAGGAGTGTATGTGATTCATTCGAACTCCAATATGGAGTATGGTGGAGATAGATCATTGCCAAGTAGGGGTGTATGTGATCTATTCGGATACTATTAGGAATCAGGTTCGATTGAATGAACCATGGTGTACTGGTACCACATGCATTGTGTCGGGTGTTGAGTCACATTGCATCATTATGTGTGTATTGAATTATTATTGTAAGTGACAAGTGTGTCGTGATAGTATGTGACTATGTGTGGTTGTGTGATTACTACTCTTAACATGTATTATACACCTTTAATTATTGAATGTAGTTCTCACCCCTTTGTTGTTTTTTGTGTCTGTGCTTCTTCGGGAGTACAGATAATCCAGGTACTTGAGTGTGCATGGAGTGTGTGTTGCTTGATCGAGTCTTAGGAGTCGCTCTGATATGTAACACGGGATTTTGGGAGTTTTCGTCATTGTTATTCTTTATTTGTTTTGTTACGTATCATTCTTTATTTGAAACTATGATGGACCACGACTTAGGTGGATTTTTGGTGTTGTTTGCAAATGGCCGTGATTTGAATAAAACATTTATTTCCGCTGTTTAATTTCATTAATGAAAAAGAGTTTTAGTTGTTGGTTTTAGTGACGTAGCATCCTACTTTTTGGTTGCAACTCTGATTATTTTCGTATTATTTTTATATTTTGAAAAATGTGAAAGTGGGGTGTTACATGCTATAGAAGGGCAAGTCCTCTCCATGCCTTCAAGCCTCTCAAAAAAACTTATTCAACAACTGTTGAGTTCAAGATGAGTGTCGGGGAATCATACTATCACCCCATCAAATAACCTTTTTCCTTCTAACAAACAAAAAACTTTTTCTGCAGAGAAACCTTCTCTTCTATTACCCACTATTAGGACATTTCTGGAAACCTTCAAATAAATCATCTTCATGCATTAGTCATGCCACTTCGCTCAAGCATAGAGTCATGAATATCATCTCATTCACCGGGCCTAACCCTACAACATGAATCTGACATTAAAAAAAACCTTGTAACAAAAGATCTAATACCAAAGCCCAACATAGCTTGGCAATTCAAAGTCCAGTTCCTGTCTGGAAAATCCTTTCAAAGCCCTGTTCCAGTCTGGAAAATCATTTCAAAGTCCAGTTCTCGTCTGGAAAATCATTTCAAAGTCCAGTTACCGTCTGGAAAATACCTTTTTAAACCAGTTCTCGTCTGATAGAATATCCAAAAGTCAGTTTCTATCTAACAAACAGAAACTTAAACACCAGTTCTCGTCTGGTAACCTGTCTTCCAATCCAGTTATCATCAGGAAGTTCACCCTTAAAGTCCAATATTTATTGGAAACTACCATAAAAAACCAAAAGTCCACGTTGTTGGCACCAACATAATATCTAAAGTTCAATCTTCATTGGCAATTACAAATAGTCCACCCTGTTGGCATCTTCATAAATCCTAAAGTCCAATCCGTATTGGCAACCACCAAAAAGTAAAAGTCCACTCCGCTAGCATCATAAAACCAAATCCAATCACCATTGGTACCCAAAAGGATCTCACCCTCAAAAGGGAGACCGATCCCAATCATACTCGATCATTTGCATGCTCACATGCTTGACATGCATCATGCATAACATCCCTACCAAAATAGGAATAACATCAAACACAATCATATAAATCATTAGCATACCTATGCATAACCTTTTTGCTAAAACAAGAAGCTTCGCCGAACAAGATTATTTGCATTCCTATATGCATCAAAATCCCCAACAGTTGCACCCTCGAGTGCATCTTCATGAATCGTTCTGTTCATGGAATTTCCTTCCAAAGTGGAACATCATACCAAACATAGCATAATGCAGGATCCAGGATCAATCAGCAAGCATCTCGGTCAGTCCTCACCCAAGTCAGTAGTATTCCTCTGAAAAAAGCTAATACCTTGCATGTTCTCATTGGAATTTTTATTCCCCAGCAAATCATTTTTCAACTTTATAGTTGATTATGATATTCCTCAGTGTCTTTGATATTGTTGTTCCCCAAGCAGAGTTTATCCTAAAAAAGTATCTAATGAGCTTTTCCCCTATAGACCTTTGTCAGTTCATCTCCTTCAAAAGGAGTCTAGTATGAACTATTTCCCCAACAGATTTAGCATTTGAGATACTGCTCTAGTATCCTTGAAGAGTCTTAATTCATAAGATATTGCTTCGTGTGATCCAGAGAATCTCATTTGTTGTTGAGATACTGCTCTATTATCCCTGAAGTGCCTTAATTCATAAGATAATGCTTCGTACAATTTGGAGAATCTAATTTCTTTGCTTGATATAGTGCTATAGTATCCTTGAAGAATCTTAGATGCGATTGAGGTATCTTTCCCCTTGTCAGAATATCTCGATCTATAAGATATTGCTTCATTGATTCGAAGAATCTCACTTGTTATTTGAGATACAACTCTAGTATCCTCGAAGAGCCTTAGTTCATAAGGTACTTCTTCGTGCGATTCAGAGAATCCCATTTCTATGCTTGAGATACTTCTCAAAGTATCCTTGAAAAGCCATAATTCATAAGGTACTGCTTCGTGTGATTCATAGAATCTCATTTCTTTGCTTGAGATACTGCTCTAGTATCCTATAAGAGCCATAATTCATAAGGTAGTGCTTCGTGCGATTCAGAGAATCTCATTACTTTTCTTGAGATACCACTCTAGGCATCCTCGTAGAGCCTTAGTTCATAAGGTACTACTTCGTGTGATTCACAAAATCTCATTTCTTTGCTTGAGATACTTCTCTAGTATCCCTGAAGAGTCTTAGTTCATAAGATATTACTTCGAGCGATTCGAAGAATATCATTTTGTTGTTAAGATACTGCTCTAGGTATCCTCGAAGTGCCTACTGCTTTGTGCGATTCAGAGAATCTCATTTGTTGCTTGAGATACTGCTCTAGGTATCTTCAATGAGCCTTAATTCATAAGGTAGTGCTTTGTGCGATTTAAGAGAATCTCATTTCTTGGTTCTGATACTGCTTTAGTATCCTCGAAGAGCCTTAATTCATAAGGTACTGTTTTGTGCAATTCGGAGAATCTCATCTAGTAACATGTCTTCCAATCCAGATATTGTCAGGAAGTTCACCCTTGAAGTCCAATCTTTATTGGCAACTACCATCAAAAAACCAAAGTCCACTTTGTTGCCACCAAAATAATATCCAAAGTCCAATCTTTATTGGCAACTACCAAGAGTCCACCCTGTTGGCATCTTCATAAAACCTAAAGTTAAATCTGTATTGGCAACCACCAAAAAGCAAAAGTTCACTCCGCTGGCATCATAAAACCAAATCTAATCACCATTGGTACCCAAAAGGATCTCTCCCTCAAAAGGGAGACCTATCCCAATCATAATCAATCCTTTACATACTCACATGCATAACAAACACATGTATAAAATCTCTGCCAAAACAGGAATAACATCAATTATAATCATAACAATCATTAGCATACCTATACATATCCCTTCTGCTAAAACAAGAAGCTTCACTGAACAAGATTATTTGCATTCCTACATGCATCAAAATCCACAACAATTGCATCCTCGAGTGCATCTTCATGCATCGTTCCATGAATGGTATTTCCATCCAAAGTGGAACATCACACCAAAAATAGCATAATGCCGGATCCTGGATCAATCAGCAAGTACCTCGGTCAGTCCTCGCTCCAAGTCGACAATATTCCTCTAAAAAGAGCTAATACCCCGCATGTGATCATTGGAATTTTTATTTCCCAATAAATCATTCTTCAACTTTATTGTTGATAATGATATTTCCAAGTGTTTTCGCTATTGTTGCTCCCTAAGTAGAGGTTATCCTAAAAAAGTCTCTTATGAGCTTTTTACCTGCAGTGCTTTGCCAATTCATCTCCTTCAAAAGGAGTCTAGTATGGACTATTTTCCGCCAACATATTTAGCAATTGTGATACTGCTCTAGTATCCCCAAAGAGTCTTAATTCATAGGATACTACTTTGTGCGATTCGGAGAATCTCATTTGTTGTTGAGATACAACTCTAGTATCCCCGAAGAGCCTTAATTCATAAGGTACTGCTTCGTACAATTCGAAGAATCTCATTTCTTTGCTTGAGATAGTGTTCTAGTGTCCTTGAAGAATCTTTTATGCGGTTGAGGTATCGTTCCCCTTGTCAGAATATCTCGATCAATAAGATATTGATTCATTGATTCAGAGAATCTCATTTGTTATTTGAGATACAACTTTAGTATCCTTGAAGAACTTTAGTTCATAAGGTACTGCTTCGTACGATTTAGAGAATCTCATTATTTGCTTGAGATACTACTCTAAGTATCCTCGAAGAGCCTTAATTCATAAGGTACTGCTTCGTGCAATTCATGGAATCTCATTTCTTTGATTGAGATAATGCTATAGTAACCTCGAAAAGCCTTAATTCATAAGGTACTGCTTCGTGCGATTCATAGAATCTCATTTATTTGCTTGATATACTTATCTAGTATCCTCGAAAAGCCTTAAACTACTTCGTGTGATTCAGAAAATATCAATACTTTTCTCGAGACACTGCTCTAGGCATCCTCGAAGAGCCTTATTTCATAAGGTACTGCTTCGTGTGATTCAGAGAATCTCATTTCTTTGCTTGAGATACTGTTCTAGTATCCCGAAGAGTCTTAGTTCATAAGATACTTGTTATACCCCAAATTTTACCCCTAGATTCATTGATCATTTACATATCATTATAGGCCAATCATTCATGCCTGGCTAACCAATTATAAAGATATTGTTTTGTTTGTTCGTTTGTAAGCTAGGGTTGTGCATCAAGAAGTTCAAGAAGATGATCAGTCAAAGATTTGTGTGATTCTCAACTCCTAAGCTCCCAATTCATTCAACATGATCAAGAGTTTTCTCGTCATCAACAATCAAGATTGAGTTCACCTCAATTCAATTTCATTAAGCTCAATTCATCTGGTGCTCAAAATTAGGGTTTTTTTGCCAAAGACAGCTAATTGTTGACTTTTCATCTGAGCATGATCTCATACCTCAAGACATGGTTTAAAGGTTTCAAACAAATATTGGTGGTCTATTCGTGTGATTCATTTAGCCTAAGAAGCGTGATTCAATGATAGTTGAAGAATTTGATTCAATTGTTAGAAAATCAACAGATGCTCAAAGTCAAGGTTTGACTTTTGACATTTTTTATCAACCATGGACTTTTCGAGTCAATAATCAAGAAAATATGAAAGATGATTGAGTTTGATCAAGCTAAATCAAATAAATTGTGAAAAGATGTAAAATTGCCAAATTAGAATTTTGGAAATGAAATTCTGGCATAGCAGATCACAGATATCCTAACAACATGTCACGACATTGTTCTCTGCATAACTTTTAAAATAATGGCAGAATAAACAAACTGATACTCTAAATATCAGCAACAGAAGCAAGACAGATGTTTCAACATCTACTGCAACATGCTAATCAATACTGAACTGTAAATTTGCAGAATGATAAAAACACAGAATATAATGACCCAGTTTGGTAGAAATCACCTACATCTGGGGGCTACCAAGCCAGGAAGAAGAATCCACTATCAGTAGTATAGTTTTATGTAAACAACCTCTGGTTTACAGTAAACAACCTCTGGTTTACCTATCACTACCCAATGAAAACTTTATCATTATAAGTCACATCTAATTGATAAGAGAAAGCCAAATCACTCCCTAAATTACAACATGTGATATCTAATAGTTATAGTCACAATAACTATATCATCCTACTTAAAAGACACCTATTTCAATGCAAAGTTCAGCCAAGCTACTTTGACTAACAATCCTACTCGGATTCTATTGGATTTGCTTTAAAGCTTCATCCAAGAACAATATACAATTCATTACCTCAAGGTCTCTGAATCTGTATAAACATCTATGTCTAGAACAATGTATTAAACTGATACAAAGGGAGACTTACAACACAAGAAAGTCCTACGACTCTCAAAACCCTAAACCATATTTCTACTTTTCAAAAGTTTACATAAAGATTCACTCTTCTACCCTAGGTCTTGGTCTTATTTTATAGTCTTCTGCTTCCTTGGGCTTTGAAATATCTGTTTATTTCTTCCTTGATCCATGTTCTGATTGCTCCTTAAATCTTGGACCAGATTAGCAACAACCTGCTATATCAGGTCAAGATGTCGAGACACACGCTAGAACATCTTGTCTGACAAGTCTTCTTCCACCAGACTTCTTCATGTTGGAACATCTTGCACAACATCCTGTTTTACCAAAATTTGCTTAAATCCGCAGAGCCTTCAATCTCCCCCTTTTGACAAATTTTGGTTAAAACTTCTTAGGTAGAAAAAGAAAGCCTGAACGTCATTCAACTTCATCCATAGAGTGGTATTTATGATTGGCACACTTCTGCGGCTCCCACTTTCCCCTGAAATTCCTAGCTGCCTGTTGGTGTACATGAGGAAGAGGTTGTAACACACTCCCCCTCAAACCTATACTTGCCACAGAGAGATAAATCTTCCTCTTAAGGGGCATAAGAGAACCCATAAGAAGATCCAGAAAGAACTTAAGAAGAAACAAATGTATCATACGTAACACAGAGTCCATAGAGTATGTAATTCAGGTCACAAGACACAACCTACTTCATAACTCAGATCACAAGGCACAAGGGAAGGTCTCAGAGAAAATGTTAGAACTTCCCATGCAACATCCTTGCAAAATAACTGCAAGAATGGACTTCTCACCACAAAGGATATCAGTTGTCTGTTGTAAGAACCAACACACAACCAAGATGAATACATACCCATTCTCCCCCGTTTTAGCCAAAAATTGGCAAAAGTAGCCAACATAGTTCCATACCCACGTGGTACTTACCCAAACACCGACAAAAGCCATGATGACACAACCCAGAACAAGAACCACAACCGAGAATCCAGAAGCAACCACCCCTTTTAAATACCCAAGCAGTTTCTCTAGAAATTTATGGTCCATAGAAGTTATCGCTGAACAATTCAATGGAGAAATAAACTTAGATAGGTAAATTCAACATAAATGATTGTGCACCACCCAACTAGGATTTGACTGTTTCAACTTTAGGATAAACCATCCAAAGAATGAATTTGTATCAAGACACATATTTCACATGCCTTCTCTAAGACACCCACTCCACCGTCCAAGACAATCAACTTGGAAACAGCCACACGTCCTAAACAATGTCCTGACCCATTGTCAGACTTTGTTCAGTCTATCTTGTTAACTTTAAAGCATAGTTGCAATGCCTTTTAATGAGCCCCTAAGAACACTCCTTTCAACCAGAAGTAGAAAAACTGACCAAGATGTTAAGACAATTCTTCAAACATCTCCCAGTTAACAACAAAGTCTCCCAAGAGCCTTGTCTAATTCTGCAGAGAAAATAAATTCTTCCAGACACAAACAATGACTCTTAGGACACTCCAAGAAGCTTGTTCAACTCTGATTCAATCCATTGATATCCCAATGACAGAACCAAAATCAACCTGTCATGTCCACATAGAACTATAACAGTTACACAATGTCAAGACATTTGGTCTTACATTATGCCCTAACCAGAGGTATTCAATCACAGACTGCTTGAAACCATAAACAATCTTGATAACCAGCTACACTACTGCAGCAACAGATCCTAGACAGAAGTCCAACTCCCCCTGTCGGAGATATCAAGTGCTCCTTTGTAAGTAGACCACCTTAAAATGAATGGAAAACATAAGACTCATCTTCATGTCTTCAAGAGCTCACTCTTTATTCAACATACCCGCTGAACGCATTCACTCACTGCTTGATCCACAAGCAATCTATGTACCACCATAGTACACCCAACAGACAGAAGTTATCCCCCTATCTTTTATAAATGATGCTCCTACCAAAGAGAAACACCCAAAATCACCACATGATGTCATCTGACCAACTTCATTCTTATATAGTGAGAAAGTACCAGGATCACATCCTTGTACCATAACTAACTAATTCTTGGATTGTGACCAAAATCACCATTGACCCCTCTCATCCAGAACTCATCCATACCCTAAGCAAATCCACCTTGAATTTTACAGCCATAGATATCCTTGTTCCTTAATAATAAATCCAATTGAATCTGGAATGCTTCACATTCCTCAAAGAGACATACAAAATCTCTTAGTTTGTTAGCTAGCCCAGATGTCATTCACATTCACACTCGAAAAACATCAAATACGCACTCCAGAAATCCTCAACTTCCTTGCTTCACAAGCACCAAACTAATCCACTTATTTCTAAAGATACTTGCAGCAGAAGAAACCACCTCTCCACAAGCATTATGACCTCAACAAGAGTCAGAATACCAGATAGACACCTCATAATCCAAGACAGTCTCCACCTCATCATTCTCCTGTATGATAAGTTAGAACACTTCTGATTCAACTGGTGTATATCAGCCTTCACAATTTGAATTCCAATTTCAAAAAACATGATGATGTTCTAACATCAGTTAGGAAATCCTTATCATATCACAGACACCACACATTATGGTTCTTGATACAATTACCACTGACTTACTATCTACATAGTAATCTAACTGAAGATCTTTAGAGAACACAACTCCTACTAGCTAGATCATCAAGAACTTATGATAGTTGTAGAGAGAAATAAACTCTCATACTCCCACTAAGGCAAGCTCCTTAAGTGAAGATCCCTTCAACAATCTGCAAGCTAAGAGGAAAACCAGCTCCTCCTTTTGTCTTCAAACAACCTCCCTTCTTCATAAAGGTAATTGGTTAAACACAGCTAAGTGTCACACGACTTCCTCCAGATCTCCAGCCAAGAATCTGGGTCTTTAGCAAGATATCTTAGATACACTAAGACTATGAAATGTAGCCTCTACTAGCTTCTGCAATTCCCATACATTGCGTAGGCCTTTTGGAGTATCCATTCTAGTCATATCAGCTTCTCTTAAGATAATATACTTCCACTTGTAGCCAGATCCCACTGAGTGAATAGTATGATGATAACCCTGATGTCAGAACATCTGACATCAATGTCATGACTTCCAGGTGATGGGCTCAAGTTTGTCAGATACATTCTTGATCAACTCTCCCTAAGACATGTAATCTTGATAAACTTATCCACTTCTACAGAACAAGAGTTCCATGCTCTCATAGACTTGATTAACATATCAAGTTTGAGTAGACAACCTCTATCGTATGTTAATGGTTCACAACCAATCTTAGATACCTTGAAGAGCATCATGTTCAAGAACTCATCCTCAGAAGAACCAAACATGCTAAAGCCTGATTCTTTAGGAAAGAGTAGTCAACAGCTACCAGGAATCCAGCCTCCTTCAAGTTGTCAGATATAAAATCCTAAACACTAATCCAGAACCTTCACGATGAAACATATATCATGCTTGCAGCGTGCGATTTTTGTCGGTGACGCGACCACCTTACCGCAATATTGGAATTTGGGTGCTACTTTCTAATTTCTTATTTATCCAATGAAGCTGGAAAGGAAAGGGAAGATATCTAAAACTAGCCTTGCACGCAAATGTTTTCTTTAACAAATGCTAAGATATCGGGGATCGGGGTATGGTTATAAACTCTTTATTGCATGTATCTCTGTTAATTTGAATTGCTTTCTTATGTTTATCTACGATGGCTTGGGAAAGTTTCTCCTTTGGGAGAGTTGAGAGGCTGTTTTCGTGGTGTTCGGGTTTTCTGTTGTTTTTGGTAAGGTATTGAACCTAAAGTTTTTTATTTTTGTGCTCGCTAAGATTTCACAATCTTATGCCTACGTATTCCCGTAAAGAAATTTGGGAAATCAGAGCAATAGTAGTTCCTCCTATTTCTATGGGAGAAAAATGTTTGGTGTCTAGTTTAAACCCCAAGATTGAAGTTGTTTGAGTATTTGTGTCTTGTTTAAAGCCCAAGATTGAAGCTAAAGGGGTGATTGAGAGAGAATTTGTCATCTCTAAAGGGAGAATATCTCACCTATTCATCGCAAAAGTTGAGTAATTGGTTATAAGGGAAATTACTTTAACTGGGATATGTGAATCCAACAATGCCATAATTTCCTTTATAAGAGGTATGTCATGAAGGAAGAAAGCTTTAACTCAGTGTAGAGCAATGTCATTTTTTCCTTTATGAATCTTTCATGCTAAGAGAAGGACATTGGCTTGGATGTTAGGAATCCAGGGGCTTGCCCCTTACAGCTGTTAGAAGAAAGATGAATTTTAGCCAGGATAAGGGAAGGACTCCAGCTTGGATTTTGAATCAACAAGTGTGCCACTTACATCAATTACCTGGAAAAAGTTTTGATTGTCTGTTTTAAAATGTGATGTATAGAGGAAATGTCCTCCTACAGAGTGGACTCATGGTTTCATCTGAGGGGATGTTAATCTTTATGTGCCTTGATCAAATCCCAAGGTTGAAGCTAAAAGAAACAGACTCCAATGGGGAGAGTTTTATCTGTCTTGTACAAAGCCCAAGATTTAGGCTGACTGACTTCACTGGGGGAAATTCTTATATGAAGCCTAAGAGAAGGCTATCTCTTATTGAGGATTTATGGAAATCCAGGAGCAGGTCCAAATGGTATTGGGGAATCCAAATGATTTACTCTTGCTGATAATCAGGGAAGAGTTGAAGTATCAGAGGCCATGAGGCTCTGATTCTTCTAAGGATTTGGTGATGGTTTATTGACCTTGGTTGGGGATTTTTAAGGTAAAAGTTTAAACCTTGTTGGGGGCCACAAGGGATTTAAGTGAGTTTGAAAATATATGGAGGTTTTAACTCTGTTGGAGATTAGTATATTGATGAAATGATCAGGGTTTTTCCTGTGCTTTTAGGAAACTTGAGAGTTTCTTTGTAAGATTCAAAAGGATATGTGAATTTCCAAGTCTACTTGAATGAAGCCCAAGAGGAGGCTGAGACTTTCCAAGTCTCTCAAGGAATGGTAGGTTCTAGTGTAGAGAGGGGTCTTTGTATGATGCCCAAGAGGAGGCTGTTAGTTTAAGGGATGAAGATCAACCCTAGAATGGTATGATGTTTTGGAATTCTGACTTTCCTAAGGATTGAACTAGTAGAGATGACTAATTTCTGTCTATGCCTTTAGGAGGCCTTTGGGTCCTTGTACTAAGCCCAAGAGGATGCTGAGGAACTTCTAAGAAGCCTGTTGGTCCTTGTACTAAGCCCAAGAGGAGGCTGGGGATGCTTTTAGGAAGCCTGTGGGTCCAAGCCAAAGAAAATTTCAAGAAAGGTTTCACCGGAAATTAATCCTTTCTCTGCTGAACAGTTCTAAGGTTTGAAGAAATTCAAGAGAGGTTTCACTGGGAATTAATCCTCTATGGGGAAATGAATTTATTATATACACATATATATTTCTAAGTTTGACAGTCTTGAGAAAAGTTTCACCAGGAATAATTCCTCTCTCTGTTCCATATTGTATAAGCCCAAGAGGAGGCAGGCTGTATAGGGAATTTCCAATGAGGGACTAGTTTTGACTATGTTGTAAAGTAGTCTCCAGTTTGACCTAAACATATACCTAACTGCTGGGGAAAACTCTAAGCAAGATATGCACAAATATATATATAGACAATTATATTGACAGATATATATAAACCAATATGGATTGAAAAATATGTGGGGACTTACCTTCTGAGAAGAAGCCCAAGTGTATTGTGATCTGTAGTATTGACTACAACTGTATGCTTGATTAAGGTTTCAAGAAATTGAAGAAAGTTTTGAGGAAACTTTGAGTTGAATTAAAAGAAAGTTGTTTGAAAAAGAAAAGAATGTTTGAGGCTTATACAATGATTGAGGCCCAGATGACTTATTTGAAAACATTGATCGCACTGCGATACTGATAGACGTTGTGGAACTTATACTATAGCAGAGGCCCAAAAATTGTTTTTGTACAAAGATGGGTTGGGTCTTAAACTCTATTAGAGGCCCAAAAGTGTTTGTGAAAAAGAAAAATGGGGCTTATACTTAAGGAGAAGCCCATGTGATTTATTTGAAAAGGCAACGATCGCGCCGTGATTTAAAAAACCACTGAGGGACTTATACAATGATTGAGGCCCAAAATTATTTATGTACAAAAGGTATGGGTCTTAAACTCTATTAGAGGCCCAAACTTTTATTTTTATATAAGAGTTGGGGCTTACAGCTCAGAGAGATGTCGAGATGAAAAACAATGATCGCACCGTTTATTTTGAAAACCGTATCGGGACTTATATAATAACTGAGGCCCAAAATGGTATATTTACAAAGGGGATGGGTCTTACATTCTATTAGAGGCCCAAAAGTGTTTCAAATGAAGTTAAAATCAAGAGAAAACCCTAATTTCTTTAAAAAAATAATTTTTCAAAGAAAAATATATAATAAATGATATAAAATATCAAATATATTTAAAAACAAGTTATCAACTTTGAACAATGTTTTTAAAAATCATGTTTAATCATATGAAAACTTATAATTCATTTGAATTTGAAAAATCAAGGTAGAAATTTCATTTAAAAATGTTTAAAAACAAATAAAAAATGACATTATTTACAAAATTCAAGCTATATTAAATAAATAATATAAGTTTGAGTTTTTTTTGTAGAATAAAATATTTAAACATTATTGTGAATTTTAAAAAAAAGAATCAATAAAAAATAATTAAAATTGAAGGAGAAATTAATTTTGAAATTAATTAAGAAAATAATGAAAAATGAGAAAAATAGCAAAAAAAGAGAGGGAACAAAAAATGGTCTGGGTGGGTGCTAAACCCACGCCCTCTAACCAAACAAACACACGCTGCTACCATTTGGGTGGTGATACATCCATGTATCAAAACCACCCCATATGCATATAAGGATGACCTAATTTCTAGGTCAGGCCAAGGCAAAAACCAGATTTTGGGGTATTTGCAAGAAGGCCATAACTTCTTCATTTCTCCATGAAAATGACTGAAATTTAGATGGATCCTATCTAGAATTTCATGAGGAATCCATTGGTGGTCTTAGAATTTTCTAAAGATGCCTACATTTCAAAACCCGATAGTGGTTTCAAAATAGGCCAAAATTTGCAAGTTCTATGCTACCACTTCATACAAGCAATAATAGCATGGTAAATTGGTTCAAACACAACACATATGATATGTATGACATGTTCATTATCAATGGACATTAATGTAATGCATATTTTAAAGAGTTCAAGTTGTTATGCACTTACCTCTTGAAGCTCCTTGTGCTATCTTTCAAAATACTTGTGTCAGAAGTAATCTAATGCCTTAGACACTCTTGATAGATCCCTTAGAAGCTTTTAGGATGACCAAAACCAGCTGGAAACCTCAGGAACAAGAATTGTCTCTTTCTTGCAAAAGTGGCAAAAGTGGCCAAAATGGGAACTCACTCAAATGGTGTTAATGTTGAGGGAAACTTGTTGGAATAGTTTAAGGATGATATTTAGAGAGTATTTGAAGTGTTGTTTGGCTTTGAGAGTGATTCGATCAAGACATGGCTTGAAAAATGCAGAAAAGTCAAAATTTGAGGTTTTGGGGGTTGGCTTTCTGATTTTGGCGTTGTACAATGGGGATGAAGGTTTGAACACCTCCAATAGATGATTTATGATGTGTTTGGATAGTTATTTGAGTGGTTTTTGCTCTAGTTTCAAGAATCCCCAAATTGCTCCATTGTGACTTGAAACTGAAGTAAGAGAGGGAGAAGGAGAAAACAAGGCTTTGGTATTGTTTTGGCGTGGTTTGAAACATAAAAAATGACCTCAATTTATAGCAGAGGAAGTTTGTTTTTGAAGGAATAATGAATGGGGGCTAGTTCACTCTATTATCCAATGGACATGCCCATGTATCACTTTCTTAAATGCTAAGGTACCAAGTTTCCTCTAGCCATTGACTTGAGCTGATCTTTGTAGCTTTAGGTCTTCTATTTTTTGAAACAATCTTGACTAAAATGGACTGTCATGGACTGATACATGCCACCTCAATGCACCTCTTGAATGCCTTGAAACAAAATTGGAGTTTTTGGATTGGCAACATTGAATTTCACATGCCAAGGAATATGATTTTTGACTTGGTGGCTTTGTGATCAGATCCCTCATCATTCAAGTTGATTTTGTACAGAAATGAAATTATACAAGTGTCTAAAATTGGTTCAAGAAATCGTGGGAACCAAGTTATGTTTTCATGCCTTTGTGTGGGCAGGGTGAAAAATGTCATTTTTGGAGGCTTATAACTCCTTGCTCAAGTTGAACCATGGGAGGCTCTTGTACTTTTTGGAAAGCCCCAATAACATAATTTAACTTTGATGTCCAACTTTGGTATTGAATCATCTTGGATCATAATGAAAATGGCCTCAAAGTTGGTGAAAATGCAAAACAGATTCTGTCCAAAATTTCACTAAGTGTTGGAAAAATGGTCATTTTCACATTTTTGTGATTTTGATCAATCCATAACTCAAAATCCATGAGGATTTGGAATTTGATGTAGTGGATAATAGTGAAGTATGTAATGAGAGCTTTCATTTTAGCTTTGGATGGAAGAAAAAGGTTGCTTGGATCACAAGTTAGGGTCTTACAAAGTTGGGTATAAATCATTTTTTTCATGACTTGGTGAAATTTCAAGTTTCTTAAGATTGCCCCTTTTGCAAGTAACCCTAATTTTCTTGATTTTTCTTGATGGATGATGGTCCAAACCATAAAGTAACATTGGTTTTGACTTAGGGAAGCCTTGTTTATCAAGAAATTCAAAAAGTCAAACTTGGTTTTTTTGGCACAATTGACTTTTTATCAGATGAATTTCAAACTTTGTGATCCTCTATGAAATCAAGTTCTTGACCTAATTCAAACCTAATGGATGGATTCCATAGGTGTTTTAGAATGTCTTGAATCATATCCCAAGGTTTGGGATCATGTCTTGGTCAAAAGTCAAATGTACAGTTGACTTTTCATCAGAAAACCCTAATTGGTCCAAATGAATTTGAATCCTTGTATTGCTTATGAACCAAGTTCTTTGGTTCAATCCAATCTTTTAAATGGATCAATATTATGTATTGAAGGTCTTCAAAACACTTCTTGAGGTCTTGGCTCATGCCTTGCTTCAAAAATCAACTTCGGGGTGAATTAGGTCAAGAAACCCTAATTCCTGATATTTTATGAATGCATCCCCTGAGGCTATTTTGACTCTATGATTGGGTCCTTGAGTTCCCTTTGAGCTTCTTAGATCATGTTTTGAAATATTGGCCAATGCCCAGAGGAAAATTTCCCTCTGGAGGCTTTGGTCGACCAAAACCCTAATTTGGTGACACTGATGATCTTGAGGCTTGATCCAATTGAAATGTTGTACTCTTGTGCTTGATTCTTGATATGGGAGACCTCTTGATCCTTCATGGATGTTTGAGAGACTTGATGTAATACCCCGTATTTTAAATTGCTCTGGATAATATTAGTTGTGATCAACTGGGTTCCGGCGTAATCTGAGAAAGTATCTGCAAAGATAATTCGAGTAACTGTTGAGCTCATAGCAGATCCAATTAATATTATCTGACTCTGAGGTTTTATTAATTGATGCTATAGAGACTTTTTGGACTTTTAGTAGTGTTACTAATTAAAGATATTTTCTCTATATCTTTTCATTTCCTTTTTCCTCTTCATTTAAAAGAAAAAGATAGAAAGATAGAAAGAAGTGGAAGAAGAGAAGAGAGAAGGAAGAGGAAAAGAAGAAAAGAAAAAGAAAACCTAGAGGAAGAAGAAGCTTGGAATCATCTCTTCTTCATCAATCAACCCAACATCTTCTTCATCATCTTCATCATCTTTATCATTGGTGAGTTCTAGATAGAACCCTAAGTATAGAAACTTAGGTTAGAAATTGAGTAAAAATGGTGGATTTTGATTTAATGATGTTCTATGGTTGGAATGTGAAATAAATTGCATAATATTATCAATACAAGTATGAATATGTTGTATAATGAGTAGATAAGTGTTTCTATGAGTTATGTGAAAGATTGAATGAATTTGGAAGAATTTGGAAACATGAAAAACCAGAATTTTTCCGTTCTGCAGCAGAGTAACCGATTACTCACTTAGAGTAACTGATTACTCTGTGGAAAAAATAAGAATCTGTGTAGGTTTTGATGGAGTAATCGATTACTCATTTAGAGTAACTGATTACGAAATGTATCTCTAACTCTCAATTAGGTTCTGAATGAACAGTAAAGCTTGAGTAATCGATTACTCATTTAGAGTAACCGATTACCACTATAAGTTGTTGAAAAATACTTTTTTTGAAAATCCATAACTTTCAATCTGTGTTTCTGATCGAGGAGTTCTTGGTACCGATGGAAAGCTATGAGAATATTCTACACAATGGAAGTGAAAATTATCAGTTTTGATGCCCAATTAAATAATCAGAGGAAAATACAAAATGTGTATAAAGTATGATTGATTTATTTTATGTGTTTATGGTACAATTGTAATATATATCTTGCCTAATCCATTGTTGTTGGACATGAATGAGTGAATATGCATGCTAAAATGGAATAGGAAGAGTGAGGAAACCTCAACATGAAACTAGTAGAATCTAGAAATGTGATTAGAAATTGATAGAAAACTCTAGATGGCGATGCGCGGGCATGTGTTGTAGAAAGGTGCATCCTTGCCGAGTAATGGTCTAGATAAGAGTGAAACACTAGTATGGAACATGTGTGAACCTAGTATAGGTGGAAAGACGAAAGGGCCTTAAGGCGAGTACAACCTTATGATTGTCGAATACAATCGCGTTTGTGTGTATGATCACGTAATCGTAACCATTCCCCATGATTTTCCGTTTCATGAGCTTGGAGCTTCTCTAGAATGTACGCATGACTACTTGATAGTTTTGATTCCCGGTTAGTACGTATGGAGCCTAAGGGTAAAGAGACTTGTGATGGTTAATGGCCGGTGTGAAGTGACAGTTCATAACGGTTAATGGCCTGTAGAACTCGAATCCATTTTGCATGTCAAGTAGGTTACAAGGATCCATGACCCGGGTCGCCTTCTAGACGTAGAAGCGGACGGGAAAAGAGGATGCCTTGATAAGGTTATTGATTAGTGATATTGTGAGTTGGTGAACTCATGAGCATGTTTCCATATAGTGTGAGATTGTGAACTCAAGGTCATTTCCCTTCCATTTGACTTGAGTTAGGATTGTTAGAACCTTGTAAAGCCGAGAGAATCTATAAGACAGAGAACTCACTGAGATTTAATATCTCACCCCATGTTGTTGACTATATTACAGGTACCACATGTTCGGCGAAGGGTAAGGATAAAGTCATTTGATTATCCTTGCTTATCTTGGCTTTTTGGGATGGCATGGCTTCCGCCTTTGGAGTTTTATTTTGAGATCATTGTATTGATCTAGATCTTAGTGTATTGGAACATCTTGTATATGTTATGCCATAGTTTTTTTTAGTACTTTGTATTTTGGGCATGTAATGTATAGAATGTGTTAACTAGAAACTTATGGTATTTCAGTACCAAAACTTGGATTCATGTATAATATATATGCTTTGATGTATGTTGTTATATATGGGTGTTATAGTTGGTATCAGAGCAGGTTGTATCCTCGACCTAGCCATGAAATAGTATAAGTATTTCTTTCCGTTTCATATGTGTTGAGTCACCATTGGTATTAAGTGTTATATGTATGGCATTAAGCCTGATCAATTAATCCTATTTGTATGACATTTAGGAACATGGCTGACGGACACAGAAGCAACCGTGGTAGACCCACAACTACTCTAGCTGCATGGCCCCAGTTCTTACAACAGATACAACAGCAGCAGAACCAGTTCATGCAACAAATAATACAATAGATGAATGGGGGTCTTAATCCTCCAGTGGTTGTTCCAGATGCTGTAAGTGGAAGCTTTCGGGATTTCATCCGCATGAATCCTCCTGAATTTCATGGTGGACTAGATCCTGTGAAAGCTCATGAATGGGTGGCTGGCATGGAGAGAATCTTCCTGATAGTTCAATGTAGTGAAGAGAACAAAGTGGTGTTTGCTTCTCACTTGTTGAAGGGTCCTTCTATGAGGTGGTGGGAAAGTACTTCAGCTTTGATGACTATCCAAGAGGTGCCTAAAGTTTGGGAACAATTTAATATTACGTTTATGGAGAATTATTTCCATGGTTCTTTGAGGACTCAAAAGGAGTTCGATTTCCAATAGTTGAGGCAAGGTACCTTGATTGTGGCTGCTTATGCTGAGAAGTTTAAAGTCATGGCTGCTTACTCTAGGTAGGCTATGTATGCTCCGGATGAAAAGTGGAAAATTGACCAATTCCTCTTTGGATTGAAAGCAGATATTTCTCATAGTGTGTCTCAAAGAGAGTTCGCTAGTTATGCTGAATTGCTAAGGCAATGTTATGTGGCTGAGAACAGTTTAAAGAAAGTTCAGGCAGAAGGAGATTTGCATAGGTCGAATCCGAATGATCGTGGAAGATCCAACCAACAGTTTAGGCCAAGGCAACAAGCTTTTAAAGGAAAGCAAGTTCAGAATGCCAGAGCAAGTACACCTCCTGTGTGTCGTACTTGTGATAGGATGCATTTTGGAAGATGTGGTATGGAAAGTGTGAAATGCTTTCAGTGTCAAAAGATGGGTCATCTGAAGAGGGATTGTCCTCAGAATAAAGATCAGGCACAAGGAAAGAGTATCGAGCGAGTTTATACCTTGGATGCGAAGAAAGCAAAGGGCGATAACTCTTTGATTGTTGGTACATGTTTCGTTCCTTGTTTTGAATTATTTGATTGTGAAGCGACACACTCTTTTGTGTCAATGCAATGTGTGAAGCAACTTGGGTTGCAAGCTATTCCGTTATCTCCTCCCATGGTGGTTACTACTGCCATGGATGATATCATTGAAACACCTTTAATGTGCGAGAATTGTGTTTTGTCTGTGGATGGGAGAGATTTTCAGATTGATCTTATTTGTTTGCCGATTCGGTTTTCATTGGGTGTGAGGTGAAGTTAATCATCATTCCATCTACTGAAGCTACTTCGAATGATGTATTAACAACTATTTTAGAAGGTACGGTTGGAATGATAAATTTCTTGTTTGAGAAGGAAAAATCTGTTCTTTTGGTTCTCACTAAAGAGGAGAGTAGCGACCTTCAAGTTTTGAGTATCCCTGTAGTCTGTGAGTTTTCAGAAGTTTTCTCCGAGGATGTCACTTCTCTTCCTCCGGAGAGGGAAATGGAATTTTCTATTGACCTGATACCGGGAACGACTCCTATATCCGTTTCTCCGTATCAGATGGAACCACTTGAGTTGAGAGAATTGAAGGACCAATTGGAAGAGTTAATGGCTAAGCATTTTGTCCGACCCAGTGTTTCACCCTGGGGAGCTCCAGTGTTGTTGGTAAAGAAGAAGGATGGTGGAATGCGGTTATGTATTAATTACCGGCAGTTGAATAAAGTCACCATCAAGAACAAGTACCCATTACCAAGGATAGACGATCTGCTAGAACAATTGAAAGGAGCCAGTGTGTTCTCAAAGATTGATTTATGGTCGGGTTATCATCAGATCCGTGTGAAGAGTTCAGATGTATCAAAGACCGCATTTATGACCCGTTATAGCCATTATGAATTCTTAGTAAAGCCTTTCGGTGTAATGAATGCTCCAACAGTTTTTATGGATTATATGAATCGGATATTTCAAGCTTACTTGGACCAATTTGTTGTGATCTTCATTGATGACATTCATATTTATTCTCGTACTTCACAAGAGCATGAAGGACATCTAAGAATTGTTTTATCGATCTTAAAAGAGATGTAACTTTTTGCCAAGTTGAGCAAGTGTGAGTTTTGGATGTCAGAGGTTAGTTTCCTTGGTCACGTCATATCTCAAAGAGGTGTGGTGGTTGATCCATCAAAAGTCGAAGCAGTGATTAATTGGGAGAGGCCGAAGAATGTTTCGGAAGTTAGAAGTTTCTTGGGACTGGCAGGTTATTACAGAAGGTTTATCAAGAGGTTTTCTCAATTGGCTTTACCAATGACTAAACTTACTTGAAAGGACTGTCCTTATGAGTGGGATTCGGCGTGTGAACAAAGTTTTATGAGTTTGAAAGAAAGATTAACGACTGCTCTTGTTTTGATCATTCCTGATCCTAACAAGTCGTATGAGGTATTTTGTGATGCATCTAAGATGGGATTATGAGGTGTTTTAATGCAAGAAAGTCACGTGGTGGCTTATGCTTCTCGACAATTGAAAGTCCACGAGAAGAATTATCCAGCGCATGATTTGGAGTTGGCGGTAGTTGTGTTTACTTTGAAAGTGTGGCGTCATTATTTGTATGAGGTACGTTTTGAGATGTTTAGCGACCACAAGAGTTTAAAGTATCTTTTTGACCAAAAAGAGTTGAACATGCATCAGAGGAGATGGATGGAATATCTGAAGGATTATGATTTGAAACTAAAGTACCATCCGGGTAAAGCGAATAAAGTAGCGGATGCACTGAGTAGAAAAGTTTTGCGTAATGTCGATTTAATAATGTTAGAGTATGCCTTATTGGAAAATTTAGGGATCTTAATCTTCAATTTGTTTGGACTCCTAATGGTGTGATCATGGGAAACTTGAATGTTAATTCTACTCTTAGAGAGGAAATTCAATAAGGAGAAATGTTGGATGAGAAGTTACAAGAAGTATTAGTACAACCGGGTTTTGTGCAAGCTACCGACGGAATCATTTTGTTTAACCAAAGGATTTGTGTTCCGAATGATACAATGTTGAAAAGAAGGATTTTAGAGGAAGCGCATAAATGTGCCTTTACTATGCATCCAGGTTCTTCAAAGATGTATCAATACTTAAAGAAGGACTATTGGTGGTTCGGTATGAAAAGAGATATTGCGGTGTATGTATCGGAGTGTGCGATATGTCAACAAGTAAAGATTAAGCATCAGAGACTGGGAGGATTGTTACAACCTTTAGAAATTCTGGTATGGAAGTGGGATAGTATTTCTATGGACTTCGTAATTGGATTACCCTGTACTCAGGGTGTATATGATTCTATTTAGGTAATTATGGATCGGTTGACGAAATCAGCGCATTTCTTAGCCGTAAAGACTACATACAAGGCAAGTCATCTTGCAAGGTTTTTTATTTCGGAAATTATGAGGTTGCATGGTATTCCCTCCAGTATTGTGTCTGATAGAGATCCAAAGTTTACTTCCAGGTTTTGGAGAGCTTTTCAGCAAGATATGGAAACGAGGTTGTGTTTAAGCATGTCGAATCATCCGCAAACGGATGGTCAGACGAAACGGACGATACAAACAATGGAAGATATGTTAAGAGATTGTGTGCTTGGAAGTGGAGGAAATTGGATAGAACTTTTACCGTTAATTGAGTTTTCATACAACAATAGTTATCATGCAAGTATTGGTATGGCCCCTTATGAGGCATTATATGGAAGGAAATGTAGGACGCCTTTGTGTTGGGCGGAAGTTGGCGAAGATAGAATTTTAGGATCCGAGATTATCTAAGAGACTACGGAAAATATTAGAATGATCTGCGAGAAAGTTAAACAAGCACAAGATCGTCAGAAGAGTTATGCGGATAACCGTAGGAGACCTTTGGAATTTGATGAAGGTGATCACGTGTTTTTGAAAGTTACTCTGAGATTGAGATTGAAAGGACCGTTTAAGTCACAGAAGTTAAGTCCAAGATACGTGGGACCATATAAAGTTCTAGAAAGGATTGGTGAAGTGGCTTACAGATTGGCCTTACCGTCTTCTCTGTCAGAAATGCATGATGTTTTTCATGTGTCTCAGCTTCGGAAGTTTGTTCCGGATCCTCTTCATCCAATTCTACCTGATACAATTAAGATAGAAACAGATTTGACTTTTGAACCTCAACCAAGCCGTATCACAGGAAGAGAAACTAAGGTACTAAGGAATAAAGAGATTTCTCTTGTGAAAGTTCAGTGGGATGAGACGCATCCGGGTGATGCAACTTGGGAACTAGAATCAGAAATGCGAGATGCTTACCCTCATCTTTTCAGGTAATCTTTAAATTCGAGGATGAATTTCTAATTAAGGAGGGGAGGATGTAATACCCCGTATTTAAATTGCTCTGGATAATATTAGTTGTGATCAACTTGGTTCCGGTGTACTCTGAGAAAGTATCTGCAAAGATAATTAGAGTAACTGTAGAGCTCAGAGCAGATCCAATTAATATTATCTGACTCTGAGGTTTTATTAATTGGTGCTATAGAGACTTTTTGGACTTTTAGTAGTGTTACTAATTAAAGATATTTTCTCTATATATTTTCATTTCCTTTTTCCTCTTCATTTAAAAGAAAAAGATAGAAAGATAGAAAGAAGTGGAAGAAGAGAAGAGAGAATGAAGAGGAAAAGAAGAAAAGAAGAAGAAAACCTAGAGGAAGAAGAAGAAGCTTGGAATCATCTCTTCTTCATCAATCAACCCAACATCTTCTTCATCATCTTCATCATCTTTATCATTGGTGAGTTCTAGATAGAACCCTAAGTATAGAAACTTAGGTTAGAAATTGAGTAAAAATGGTGGATTTTGATTTAATGATGTTCTATGGCTGGAATGTGAAATAAATTGCATAATATGATCAATACAAGTATGAATATGTTGTATAATGAGTAGATAATTGTTTCTATGAGTTATGTGAAAGATTGAATGAATTTGGAAGAATTTGGAAACATGAAAAACTAGAATTTTTCTGTTCTATAGCAGAGTAACCGATTACTCTGTGGAAAAATAAGAATCTGCATAGGTTTGGATGGAGTAATCGATTACTCATTTAGAGTAACCGATTACGAAATGTGTCTCTAACTCTCAATTAGGTTTTGGATGAATAGTAAAGCTTGAGTAATTGATTACTCATTTAGAGTAACCGATTACCACTGTAAGTTGTTGGAAAATACTTTTTTTGAAAATCCATAACTTTCAAACTGTGTTTCCGATCGAGGAGTTCTTGGTACTGATGGAAAGCTATGAGAATATTCTACACAATGGAAGTGAAAAATATCGGTTTTGATGCCCGATTAAATAATCGGAGGAAAACCCAAAATGTGTATAAAGTATGATTGATTTATTTTATGTGCTTATCGTACAATTGTAATATATATCTTGCCTAATCCATTGTTGTTGAACATGAATGAGTGAATATGCATGCTAAAATGGAATAGGAATAGTGAGGAAACCTCAACATGAAAGTAGTAGAATCTAGAAATGTGATTAGAAATTGATAGAAAACTCTAGATGGCGATGCTCGGACATGAGTTGTAGAAAGGTGCATCCTTGCCGAGTAATGGTCTTGATAAGAGTGAAACACTAGTATGAAACATGTGTGAACCTAGTATAGGTGGAAAGGCGAAAGGGCCTTAAGGCGAGTACATCCTTGTGATTGTCGAATACAATCGCGTTTGTGTGTGATCACGTAATTGTAACTGTTCCCCCTGATTTTCCGTTTCATGAGCTTGGAGCTCCTCTGGAATGTACACATGACTACTTGACAGGTTTGATTCCCGGCTAGTACTGTCGTAACCCGAAATTTGACCTCCCTCTTTTGCCTTTTGCATAAGCACGCGCATTCGCATCGCTAGCATACGCACTCGCATTTTTGTTTCCTATTTGGTTTTGTTGCAGGAGTATTCAGGTTTTCCAAGCCCGATTAATTGCATCCTCATAAGATCATCACATCATCAAAACAAGCTCAAAATAAAGGTTTCCATGTTTATTTATCAAGACAAGAGGTGGAAAATCGAAATCGGGACTTCAGCATCATCTTTATGCGAATTTGTGGAAATTTGGCTGAAGTAACCGGTTAGCACATATGCTGTAACCGGTTACTCAGTGTATTTTTCACCAAAAAACACAAGTTTTCAAGCAAGTAAGTGGTTAGCACATATGTTGTAACCTGTTACTCTGTGTAAAATTTCAGTTCCTGCTGCATTTTTGGAACAACCTCCTTGCACACTCTTTGGTCATTGATTCTACAATATTCTAGCAGCATGTGGAATATTCTAGACTTCTCTAGACATTTCAAGGCTATTCAATTCAATCCAAGTGCATTTACTCTAATGCTTCACTCCAAATTAAGTGCACCATGTTCCTTGTTTTACAAGCATGCCAACCTTTGGATGATGGAGTTCACATTGGGATTGTTACCGAGTTGGTTCTAACTAACTGAGTTAACCACCTTAACTCGGTGAGTCAAGCCCAACTAACTCCTAGCCTAATTTCAAACCCAAAACTAAGTCCAAAGCTAGCTCCAAACCTCTCATACTCCAAACCTAAAGTCTATATAAACTCACCTTCACTCATTTTTCAAGGACCTTCAACCATTTGCACAATTCACTCTCAATTCTCTCACATTCTCTCTAATTTTTTCTGATACATCTTCATCTTCATCTCAATTCTCTTCCAAAACCTCACCAAAACTCATTTCTACTTTGAAGGATAATCACTTTTACATCAAAAGTGATTATTTCTTGAGCTCAACCTTCATCCTTCTTGCTATTACACTTGGATTTCTGGAGTTATTTCAGCTTGTTGATTAATCTTGAGTATTTGCTGCAACATTCAACGGTTCAAATTCGCATTTTGGAGCTTTATCGTATTTTGCTCGATTTCGACACGTTTCGTCACCAAACATGCAAGAACACTTTGCAACAATTACCAAGGCACATCTCAGCCTTGTAGGTTGGTGGATCTTACTCTACTCTGTGTTTCGATTGTTTCCGCGCATTTCCGATGTAATTTCAATCGTTTTCGGTTTAATTTGCCGTGCATTTGCTTGATCTTTGATCTCCATGATTATTGCTTGTGCTTTGTGTTAATTGCTCTCATATGGTGTAATTTTCGTGCACAAATTCATGATCTGGCATGTGGTGGTTGGTATAAGTGATTGTGTGCTGAAAATCACTTTTGAAAAGCTGTTTTTGCAGTTATTTTTGCCACTGTCTCAGTGGTAACCGGTTACAGCATATCTGCTAAACGATTACTCAGTGTATTTTTCACTAAAAATGCAGGTTTTCAAGCAAGTAACCGGTTAGTACATATGCTGTAACCGGTTACTCAGTGTAAATTTCACCAAAACGTTAATTTTCAAGCAAGTAACTGGTTAACAGATATGCAGTAACCGGTTACCACTAAAAAGAATGGCCAATTTTGAGTTTTTTCAAGCTTGTTTGGCATGCTTTCTTCTTCTAACTCCCATGGATTGATATACATGATTTTTAGGGATGTTTTAAGTATCATTTAACCTCTGTTTGAAGCATGTTCATGAACTTTCGATGCTTTTTTCGATTATTCAATTTGTTCATATTTTTTGGCAATGTTTGTTCATGAACATATTGCATTCCACTTGATCACTTGTTAACATGTTTTGCATTGCATACTAAATGGCATCTGGTACTGTTTTGCATGTTTGTCCCTTGATTTCATTAAGTTCATTCTTCATGGAGTAGCTTAATCTTGCTTAATCAATAATTCACACCTTTTGCTTTAACGATTTTCCATTCTCTTTGGAAAATTGTTAGCATGGCACTTCCCTTTGATTAATTGATCCAAACCATGTTTCGATTGGTTGATCTTCCCCTTCCTTCTCTTTAGGCTTCCTTTAGAGCTTTCTCTCTCGGTCCCCCGTAGAGTTGGAGTTTGCTCTGCGCCCTGCATCAGAGCATTGTACAATTGAAGCTGTTACGCTGTCCATTTCTTCACGCGGGAGCACTGTACAACTTGGAGCTGTTATGCCGTCCGGTTCAACTTCTGCATTACACGCTGTGTGTTAGAGAAGGGATGAGAAGGGAGAATTTCTACTCTCATTTTGACTACTTCATGTAGGGGACGAATGACCATGTGCTTGGCTTAGTCATCTCTATCTCCAGGCGGTAGTGTGCTTTCTTCCCCCACTCGCGTCGATCTTTGATCACACCTATCTCTTTCAATCTCTCTTTTGATCAATCGCCTTCTTGGTTAAGATCCTTTGTTTATTGGGTTAGCAAGCTTCATTTTTTTCAATACCCTTTTCGTTTCTTGCGGTCAATCATTGCTTCTTGATTCCCCAGAAGAGTCTCTTTTCTCCTTCTTCAGTTAAACACAGTACTCCTGTTGTGACCAAATCTCATGCGGAGTTCACAACCTTCTCTTGGTTCTTCTCCCTTTGTTTGGTTATTCAATTTTTGTCAGTTAAAACACAAATGTTTGCACTCCTTTTCAGTTAACCATGGTCCGTCTGTTAACATACTGAGCTCCTTGGGTTAATCACCTTCTCGCAGTTAATCACAACCTGTCTGTTAAAATACTGAGCCTTTTGAGTTAATCACCTCCTCTTGGTTAATCACTCGTCTTCTTCTTGGTTAATCATAGTTATCCTGTTAAAACTGAATCCCCAGCAGTTGGCAACCTTTCTTGGTTCGAATACTTGCACCCTTGGGTTAGTAACCTTCTTTTGGTTCAATACCCTTCTTCGTTGGTCAAGTACTGTTTGTTCAGTCAATACCAACACCCCTTTTGGGTTACGACCTTCGATCAGTCCCACACCCGTTCTTTTGGGTTAATCACAGTTCTATCTGTTAAAACCAATGCTTCTCTATCCCCACAGAGTTGCGATCCTTGCTTTCCTTGGTTAACCACTGTTTATCAGTTGACATACCGATGTCCCCTCAGAGTCGAACACATTCCCTTGGTCAGCACTCTCTCTTTTGGTTTATCACAGTCCGTCTGTTGACACCAACCTCTTTTCCCCACCTGAGTCTTACTCTTTCTCTTCAGTTAACCACTCTCAGCTAGTTAATATACCGAGTTTCCTTTTTCTCTTGGTTTTGACACCATCCTTTTGTTTGTTTCCCAGTAGGGTCGCTTACCCTCTATCCCTAGCAGTTCTTTATTTTTTCTTCCCCAGAGGAGTCCTTTCTATCCATTTTGCTCTTACTTTCTTGGTTCCGACACCAGTCTTCTTTGTTATCCCCAGCGGAGTTTCTTTCATTCTTGGTTTTGACACCATTCCTTTTCTGGTTTCTTGTGCAATCGTTCTTACTGTCCGGTTTTCCCCCAGTAGAGTTTTCTTTCCCTCTTGCTCTTGGTTTTGACACCACTTCTCTTTTTTCCTGTTTTGTTTTCTGTACGGTTCCCCGAACTATGGAAGCTCTGATTCTACATTCTTTCGAATGTCAGATACGTAGGCAAGAGATCACGATGATCTTGGCGAGCACACTTCCACCCTTCCACCCTTCCTTCCTTCTCCATTTCTTTCCTCCTTTCTGTCCCTAGTTCCATGAACTACGACACTTTGTTTTCCTCATTGCACTATGAGGGTACGTAGGCACGAGGGCCCCAATCCTCCGCGAGCACTTTCTTTCTTTCTTTTCTTTTTCCCTTTCTTCTCTCTCCTCTTTGTTTTAGCTAGAAGCCTTTAGATAGATAGCCCATCCAAGCCTAGAAGCAAGCAAAATGGTTCCCGTCGAGTACGAGGGATGCGTTAGGTGCTAGCACCTTCCTTTCGCATAACCGACCCCTGTTCGCGTTTCTCTTCCCCTTGTGTTTTATCAATATTTTCCATGTTCTTTGGGACTAAATAATGTTCGGTGGCGACTCTGTGTTATCTTTGAGTGTGCGATTCACTCGGGTATAAACCAGCCATCTTTAGATGTCGACTCTGCTGGGGAATTCTTGCTTGCAAGTTGGGGTCTCGCCTAGTTTTGTTTGCTTTCTTGCTTGCTTGGGTGTTTATCTGTTGCATTTTACTTGCTTTATCTTTATGCTTTAGCTTTATGTTTATTTACTGCATTTCTTTACTGCTTTGAATATTTATATGCTGCATATTCTGGATATCTGCTATTTTCTGCTGTTGTTGGGATGGGTAGATATTATTGGAGAGAAAGGTCCTAACACTGGGCCTATTATACACATAAGATATAACGTGGATAGTCGTGAGGCCTGCGTTTTGCGCATTGGGATATCACGAGACCCACATCCCAGATCGTGATTCGCTTGAGAATACTTTCGTCCTGTGAGAATTCACTACGGCGGGGGATTTTCATTCTGAGTGCTATGGTTTGGGCGACTGTTGCGGTGAGAATCGGATAACAAGCTATTAATTAACTTGCATCGCAAACTTTGAAGTTCACTACCGACTTTGATCTATCCAAAGGAAAGGTTCAAAATCGAGAAAACCTAAAGGGGGGAGATCTAAGGTTCGGGGGTTGGTTATACTAAGGGAAGGTATTAGCACCCTTAATATCTGTAGTATTCTACAGGAACCTCTTGTTTAGTTTATGTTATGCTATATTTGCTTGCTAAGGAAATCTGTTAAGGCTAAGGTGAAGACCTATGAGTATGTACACTAAGTTTGCTCGCCAAGACGTCGCATCTTGTGCCTACGTATCTGACTAAAGAATCAGAGCAATTGTAGTTCACCTAACTAAGTGTGAAAGAGGAACCATTAACTATGGCCAAAGTTCCAAGGGGAATGAGTATGAGCTCATATTGAGTCAAAGAAACTCTCTAAGTCTAAGTTGTAGGTGAATGGCTATGAGGCCTATGACTATGAGGTCTAGAGAAGAGGTTACCTATGACTATGAGGTCAAGGCGGAAGATGGCTATGAGGCCAAGGTGATATCCTATGACTATGAGGCCAAAGGTAAGATGGCTATGAGGCAAAGATGATGAACTATGACTATGAGGTCTAAGTGGTAAGATGTTACCAATGACTATGAGGTCAAAGGTGGGATCCTATAACTATGAGGTCAAAGGTGGGATCCTATGACTATGAGGTCAAGGGTTGAAGATGGCTATGAGGCCAAGATGATGAACTATGACTATGAGGTCAAAGTCGTAAGATGACTATGAGGTCAAGATGGTAATGAGCTTTCTACGACTATGAGGTCAATAGAGAGACTTTTTATGACTATGAGGTCAAGGTTGGAAGATGGCTATGAGGCCAAGATGGTAAGATGACTATGAGGTCAAGATGGTAATGAGCTATCTATGACTATGAGGTCAATAGAGAGACTTTTCTATGACTATGAGGTCAATAGAGGATGGCTATGACTATGAGGTCAGAGCTTGCCCATGACTATGAGGTCAAAGGTTACCTATGACTATGAGGTCAAGGTTAAAGATATTGCCAATGACTATGGGGTCAAGGGCTACCTATGACTATGAGGTCAAAGGTTAAAGATGTAACTCTATAACTATGAGGCCAAGAGAGGTTCCTATGATTATGAGGTCAAAGGTTGAAGAAGTAACTCTATGACTATGAGGCCATGAGATTCCTATGACTATGAGGTCAAAGGACGGAGGGCTATGACTATGAGGTCAAAGCTTGCCTATGACTATGAGGTCAAAGGTTACCTATGACTATGAGGTCAAGGTTAAAGATATTGCCAATGACTATGAGGTCAAGGGCTACCTATGACTATGAGGTCAAAGGTTAAAGATGTAACTCTATGACTATGAGGCCAAGAGAGGTTCCTATGACTATGAGGTCAAATGTTGAAGAAGTAACTCTATGACTATGAGGCCATGAGATTCCTATGACTATGAGGTCGAAGGACGGAGGGCTATGATTATGAGGTCAAAGCTTGTGTATGACTATGAGGTCAAAGGTTACCTATGACTATGAGGTCAAGGTTAAAGATATTGCCAATGACTATGAGGTCAAGAGCTACCTATGACTATGAGGTCAAAGGTTAAAGATATTGCCAATGACTATGAGGTCAAGGGCTACCTATGACTATGAGGTCAAGAGGGGAGGATGCCTAAGACTATAAGGTCCAAGGTTGCAATGAGCTTTCGATGACTTTAAGGTCAATAGAAAAAACTTTTCCTTTGGAAGGAAGGGGAAGAGTAACATCTTGTAAACAAGAGTTACAGTGGGGGTTGAAACACAATGAAACCTATGAGTTCAAAACCTCCAAAACAATAAGCATTAATCAACATGTGAAATGAACTTTCAAATACAATTGTGATAACAGCAAGGATCAATGGTCATATGAATATGACAAGTATGGCTGAGAAAGTATTCTCACAGTTCGACAACAAATATATTTGAAGTCATGCAAGTTACCAACAGAGGTAAAAATGCAAACAACACTCTCATTATACAGTTTTGTTCACAGCTAGGAAACAAAACTCAATAAAAATCAACAAGTTACAGCATGTTTCCATGAAAAACTCTTTAAAGTCAGTGGTCACATACATATACTATGTATGGCAAAGGAAACATATTCACAGTTTAACAACAAAAAAAACATTTGGATGCAACTTGTCAAAAGAGGTAAAGAAAAGACAACATTATGACGAGGTTTTGTTTAATGCCAGGAAGCAGTGTTCAAAAATTAACAAGTTACAACATATTTTAAAGAAACATTTTTTGACATCTTTAAGAAAACAGTTGGTTTTGTTTACTAAAAAAACCTAAAGATTAAAATGAAGTTGTAAATATTTTGTTGTTTTTTTTTAAAATATTAGAAAAGAAATAAAGTAGAAATGAAAGGAAAATAAGAAAAACAAAAAACTAAGTTTTCACTGACCCCCGTCACCTAAACACATGTGGCTTGCGCCACTTCCCCTTAGCAAAGGGTGGCTTGCGCTATCTCCAACATTCAAAGGGTGGCTTGCGCCACCTCACCCATGGCGGGAGCCATGTAATTTGGTTGTGTATTATTTTATTATTTTTGGGTGGGCCATGTATCACTTTATTTCATTATATATTTTTTTGTAATGGAGTGGCGGACGCCACTTAAACTTGCTGGCGAGTGCCACCACAAACTATTTTTATTTCTGTTCTGTTTTCTTCTTAACAACACAAATCAAGTTAACGATTAACAAACGAAACTAACATATTAATGATTTTATCACAGAAACAAAACAATAACCAGCCAATAACAAGATAACATCACGATAACAAATATGGAGCAGAACGATCACAGAATCATAAAATAATGGGATAATAAATATGATAATAGTATGGTGTAAATATGAAACAAATGATCATCGTGTATAAAAAAACAGAGTGAAATAGAGTGATACCTAGTGGAGAGAGTCCTCTGCTTCTTCACAAGTATGGGTTTCTGGAAATGTTGGACAAGCTCCTTTTCCTTCCAAGATCAACTGCTACTGAGTTTCCCAGAAAGAATCAAGTCACTGATAGTTTGGAGGTTTGAGGTTTGAGGGTTTGAAGTGTTTACAGAGTGAATGAAAGTGGTAAATTCCTTGCAAGTTTTTGAAGATTACTTGCAGGATTATGGAAGGGAGAAGTAGAGAGAAATTTTCTTGGTAATTTCTGGTGTCTTGAACAAAGAAGAAGTGGTCTCCTTTTATAGGCAAGCAAAATGGTCTGTGCCTTGGAGATACAGTGGGTAATTGATTTGTCCATAGGAGAAAAAATTAGGGTTTGTGTAGCACTCCTTTCAGCCGTTGAGCTTGGTCAAACTTTGGAGATCACTATGCTTCATTTGCTGAACAAAGCAGCGGAGGACATGGTGCATGCCTGCTAATTTCACCCTTCAATATTTATTCCTAAAACTCTTTTATTTATGTCATGGGAGAGAAGATAAAAAGAGGTAATATTTAGTGACCTCACAAAAATTGTCTTACAAGCAAAGCATCTTCAGATTTTTCAAATAATATAAGTGGCAAATAGAATAAACCAAATGCGTAATGCCTTGTTGCTTAACCATACAGGAACACCACTTTGAATTCCCCACTTTATGGCCTTTGAATTACATGATAGCATTTTGGGCCCAATGGAACTTTGAGATACATCATATGTCCATGAACAAAAGAAAATGTCACGGGAACAATCTTAGGAAATTCCATGTCACAAAATTAAATTTTCTCATGGCACCAATTTGAGATGTTGCACCTTGGTGAATATTTATCCAAATGAAAAATTCTTGCACTTAAGAGAAAAATCTTTAAGGCCCATAGGTGGATTCCAAGGATGTTTCATTAACACATGGAATAATGTCTCAAGACTTGGGATCACACTTTGCTTGTAATGAAAAGCATTTGATTTCTTATTGAAAAAGACTTCTTGGATACATGTAAATTCCAATGGTTGCATTTGGAGGCCAAAAGATGTCTTAGGAAGACATTGTGCTCTTTATGTAAACCCTATCTTTCACAAGAAAAAGAAACACTTGCAAAAATAAAATGGTTAGTTAACAATGCATACATGACTGAGGTCTAAATGTAGGTGCAAGATAATATGACATCTAAGGGGTAAAATTTGGGGTACAACAGTTGCCCCTATTTAAATAGCTTTACCGGATGACACGAGGAATGGAAATCCTCGGGACATCAAGGTGAAAGGTATTTAAATATAGCAAACCGAAATTTTTGCCCTTAGATGGAATGAAAATTCTAAGGACAAGCGACAGACATGCAAATTCCGACATGCCATGAACTCTAGTTGATGATATGATGTCATGATAGTGCAAAGATGCAGACAAATAGGACACCAGAGATAAAGAGCAAACCACTGAAGGCGGGCATTACCGGGGAAGGATGAAGGTTAGTATCCATGAGGAAAACTAACTGGGGATACAGGCTAACGGACAACAGATACTTACTGGGGATAATCTGAGGAAAAACTGGGGATAGAAAAGTAAAATAGGGAAACCCTTACGGGTCCTTACTGGAGATAGGAACCAGAGAGGTATTCTTCACCGGGGAAAAATCCAGGGTGATGGACGCAAGGTTCATATGTGACCGGACGACACTGGGGAAATAAAGACATATTCTTATTGGGCATGAAACCAGAAAGATGACATGATCTCCACTGGGGATCAATTTGAAATAAATGGATAGACATTCGCTAAAAGATTTCCTGGGAATTTCTTATTACTGAAGAGTTCAAACGGGATCTTCAAGAAGAGCCAGGAAAGACAGAGATAAACTCTGCGTGCCAGATAAAAAGATGATTGGACTTTAGCTGGGAATAAGGTTAATGAATCATTAGTGATTGGACCCGGGTACCAATATGAGTTGGAAAGGACACCAATTTGACTAACAGTATGAGCCGGATCTTAGATACCAGTATGAGCTGGATTTTTAGATTTTAGGTTTATATCTGACCTGGCTTCAAACAACGGGTTCATATCTGACTTGAGATTTATGTTCATATCTGACTTGGTTTTCAAACTTCGGGTTCATATCTGACCTGAGGCGTCAGAACTGGTTGATGACCAAGAATAATAACGTATCCGAAGGTATGAAACCAGAGCTCGGAACACCTCATCAAACGAATTAACGACAAGGAATAATAACATATCCGAAGGTACGAAACCTGAGCTCGGAACACCTTATCAAATGGATTGACAGCCAGGAATAATAACATATTCGAAGGTACGAAACCTGAGCTCGGAACACCTCATCAAATAGATTGGCGGAAAGAAATACCTCAAATAGGGATCACATCAAACAGGTTGATGGAAAGTGACTGATTGAAGGTAACATCATTGGTAACTGTGGAAGTATGAATGAAACCAAGGACGGATAAGCTTCTCAGGAGAGAGATTGATAGCGAAACAAGCTTCTCAAGGAGATTGCCACTTGTTGTTGGGTGTAAATTCCAAAGAGATGTTGACATCACAACACTGCTGGAAAATGAATTTTGTTCTCACGAGGATCAAAAGATTCTTCCTGCGAGACACGGTGCAAAATAAATGCACGTTCAAGATAGACTCAGGAACTTAACCTGCCAGGGATCAAAGTTCAATCTAGGAATAAGCTAGAAAGAAACGGTCAAACAAGACTCCAACCTTTGAGGAATGAGCTCAAATGGGGATTTATCTTATCCAAATATGGAAAAGACAACTGAACCAACAATCATTCACGAGGATTGAACTCTGTGGGGAATTCAGAAGGAATAGACACTTTATGCCTAAGGGCTGACAACTCTATTGGAGAGAATGGACAAACCCAGTCACTTGGGGAGATAAACGCCAAAGTGAATCAAAGACAGGTAAACACTGAGAAGATAGCAAAATGCTAAGATGCTATGCATATGAGTGCTTATGCCATGCTTATGCTTATGCTGACAAAACAGACAAAAGGAAACTAGACCGGAGATGTAATAAACATCTCGACAAGGATACCCAGCCAAACTCATCAGATTGGACCATTACTGGGGATAAATAAGTTGGATCATCAGATCTACTTCATTGGGGAAAAGAGTATTCCACTGGAGGTATAGCATCATGACTTCACTAGGATTGCCATCATGAGCTTGATTCCCTTACTGGAGGAGGAAGATCCATGGAGATTGGCCAAGCACGACTGAAGTAACAATTTACTGGGAAGCTTGCAAAGGAAATCACAAGAACACGGTAATTCTGCATCCTGACTTGTATGATGATCACCATAATAAACAACGGCTCTTGCGACAGGTAATCTTCAAATCTTCTATGCCCCAGATTAACGGCGTTTGCACAACAAAGTCTTTGAACTTGCTCTTCAGACTGGTTGATCTATGAAAGAGATGCCCCAGACTGATTGACCTTTGAGAAATTTGTAAAATCTCGACCTGACTGCTTCTGATTAACTGATTCGTGAGGATAAGTCGTCAAAAGGATTTTACAGAAGAATTGGCAAACCAGATGCTTCAATATCTTCAAACTTTTGGAAAGATTCATGAATCCTGACATAACTGCCCCAGTTTTACTGCATTTATACAACAAGGTTCTTGAACTTGTTCTTCAGACTGGTTGATCCGTGAAGGAGGTGCCTCAGACCAATTGACCTTTTAGAGATTTATCGAATCTCGACCTGATTGCCCCTGATTAACGGTATTCACGATACAAGGTCCTCAGACTGCGGTAGAAATAACTGGGGAACAAACTTGCCCCTGTTGGAGGGTCAACTGGAGCCCACACTTGTCATAAGATGACCTCAAGAAGACTTGCCCCAAAATTCTGAATTTTGAAGAGTTCTGCTCCTGATTCAATAGCTCTTGGAATGGTGGATTGGTAGATCCTTCCGCTTGGTTGCCCATGACTGAGCTTCCTTTACCAAGTCAATATTCCCTAGCTGGCTGCGTTTGTTGGGATTTCTTTGATATTAAATTGTTTTTTTTTACAAACAAGTATTGTTCATTAAAAATTGGCAATTTCAATACGATATTCATGCAAGCTTTTGAAAATAAAGTTTATTGATGAAAACGCACACAGTGGAATGATTAAACAATAAAAAACAAAGTGGATCTCGCCATTTACGGAATGACAGATGAAGTGATCAACACACGCCAATAGCCAAGATCATTAGGAGTCAGGTTAATCAACCTTGTTGTAGTATGCTTTCAAAACAACCTTACCTCAATTAGGTCTTTTAAGGGTTGTAGCGTGGCCTGGTTCAGGGTTTATGAAATAGAGGATAAAGGCTCAAAGTTTATTTGTCCCTACCTAAACTCCGTGATGAACTCCAATCCTATGCTCAGTTAACTTAAGCTATACATTCAAGTTCCTATAGGCTAGGAATGAATTGATGATAGTTGATGATGATTCAGACACCTTTGTAGCCATTACTCTTTTGCAGAATTTGGTTATCCTTTTTGCTGAGGTTTTGATACCTCTCCTTGTCTACACCGAGGTTTTGAGACCTTTCCTTTGTCTTTGTTGAGGTTTTGAGACTTCTTCTTTGTCTTTGTTGAGGTTTTGAGACCTGTTCTTTGTCTTTGTTGAGGTTTTGAGACCTCTTCTTTGTCTTTGTTGAGGTTTTGAGACCTCCTTTTGATTGTCACTTATTTTGAGAGAGCTGACTGGTGTCTTGCATGAAGCGCTTGCATTAGAATGCATAACCAAGTTAAACTGAGAACTACCCTGCCCCAAGGTTGAGATTTAAGGGTTTTTTTTTGTAAGGAAAGAAAACTCCTACTTCTAGGCTCAAAGGGGTTAGCGAGGGATTATCTTCCTTATTTCTTCAGTGTTTGGGAATTGAAACAATGCCTTACATCCTCGACAGGGTTTAATCGAAAGCATACCACATCAATTATGGATAATATTATTTTCATCATCCTCCCTAATCTTTGTGTATCAACAAACGGTTTGATGAAAGGGAGTGGAACAAGATATACTTTTGCTTTTATGAAAATAACAGTAAATGAGTGAAACGAATGGATTTAATCAAAAGATGCATAAACATTTCATTAATGCTGCCAATTTGAAAGTACAATAATGCTTATAAGCAAATATAAATTCAAAGTGAAGGAACTACAATTGAAAATACTAAAATGAACAAAATACAACCAGCTTCGGCGAATTGATTTCAAAAGATTTCAGTTTTCGGGCCCAATAGCGCGGGAACACCTTCTCCACTAATCACTAGTTCCTTGTGATACAAAATCTTGAGAGGCCCCTCAAGTATTTTCCCTTTGGCATAAAGAGTTGAGACATTGACATTTGATGTACCTTCCTGAGGTTGCAGTGTTCTTAGCAGGTTTAGCAGTCTCGTTTCGAACTCTTTGCATTCTTCAATGGGGTGCCCCATTATCCCAGTGCGGGATTTGCGTTCAATCTCTGGATGATCCTCTTCAAAGATCAAATCCTTGTTGTGGATCAGATTTTGCACAGTAGCTTCTAAAACCAGGCAACCATCCAAATTATGTTCTCCAGCCCCTTCATGAAAATCACAAGTCAGATTTGGATTGTGCCAAGGTCCTGGCACACGGTTGTAAGATTGAGGAGTCACCAACTTGTTCTGAATCAGTAATGGGAACAGTTTGCTTAGCGGCACTGGGATAGGAGTGTAGTGAACCTCGCCCCTTTTAACAGAGCACCTCTTTTTATTTTGGTTTCGGTAACCTCGAGGAAAAACAACCGTTGGAGGCTGAAACACCCTTTCGGTAGACACCTGATGACGATTACATTCTAGTGTGAGACCAAGACCAAAGGTTGGATGGCGTGAAGTTTCCTCAAAAGCAGATCCTTGGTATGGGAGAACCACAGGAGATGGCAAAGGATTATTGATTTGAATGCCTTGAGGCGTGAATGAGATCCTCTCAGAGTCTAAAAGATTCTGAACCTTACTCGGGAGCACCTTAAAGTCTTCAGTGAAATGCCCTTGTGCCCCAGCATGGTAGTCACATCGAGCATTGGCGTCAAAGCCTGGTGGATATGAAAATGGTACTGGCTTCAATTCTTTTGGCACTATCAATCCACTTTCGACCAGGACTGGTAAAATTTGACTGTATGCCATTGGTAATGGAGAAAAGTGCCTCTCTGGCTTTCTTGGCCTTGGTCGGTCATGCTGACGCGGTTGAGGGTGGTGTGTTCCTTGATACCGAGGAAGTCCTTGAGTAGGAGGAACCATAAGAGCTGGTGAACTGGCAACTCCTTTAGAAGTAATAGGGTGAGCGTGCTCCTCTTTTTTCATCAAAGCTTGCAAAGTTTCCAGAACCCAATTCATCTGGCCTTTGAGGATTTTGACCTCCTCTTTCAAGTCTGCTTGGTTCCTCAAAATCCCATTCATTGATGCCATTGTCTTGAATAGGTGCTAGTTATCCTTCAGACACAGAGGAAGAAATGCAAGACTGAGAAATGCGAATGCGATGCGCATGAAATGTAATGCAAGCCAAGTGGTTTCATGGAACTCAAAGGCAAGTTGCAAAAATTTTGAGGAAAAACAAAAGAAGTTTTTTGATTTTAAATCCAAGCCCTGCGGATCTTTTGAAAAGGAAATGAATGTCTGAATTCCTTGAAACCAACAATGGATGCAATGAGATGTATGCAATGCATAAACACGAGTACACATAAACACATGCATATGTACATACAACAAAACACACAAGTCCTAGGTTTAGAGGTCTCATGAATGGAGCCATGGTCTATCCATCCCAATAAGTCTGGACTATAGGTTCCTCAACTGTAGAACAAGGTTCTAAAAGTTCCCAAAGTCTAGGTAAATCCTACTAATATTGGCGGCCTGCATGACTACTTACGCGGGTTAATAATATTCTCAAGATAAACTCGTCTGAGTGTAGTATCGCGTAACAACTACTTAGGACTTACTCCCTCGCAACCACCGCACTACATCCTAAAAGGCCAAGTGGGGGTGAAGGTAACTACGGTCCTCAGAATCCCTGGCTCCCAATTGAAAAAGTAATATCAATGCGACTGCTCACATCAAACATCAACAATCCCAAAGGGCCTCATCTGAGTGCGGTCATCATATGCCATAAATTGTTAGGAGTACTCCCAACAATCGACTATTAATTACACCACGATCCTATCATATATGTGCTCTCAGGTCCGGGTTAGGACATATCTCACCACTCAATAGTAGCAACCCTCCAAACAGAAGAATCCAAAAAAGTATACAAATATATACAGATATGTACAGGTATAGCAAACAAACATGAATAACATGAACTAAACAAGGTGGGCTTAACCCTCAAAAAGCGTCCCCAGTGAAGTCGCCATTTCTGTTGCGGTGAGAATCAGATAACAAGCTATTAATTAACTTGCACCGTAAAACTTTGAAGTTCACCACCGACTTTGATTTATCCAAAGGAAAGGTTCAAGATCGAGAAAACCTAAAGGGGGGAGATCTAAGGTTCGGGGGTTGATTATACTAAGGGAAGGTATTAGCACCCTTAATATCTGTAGTATTCTACAGGAACCTCTTGTTTAGTTTATGTTATGCTATATTTGCTTGCTAAGGAAATCTGTTAAGGCTAAGGTAAAGACCTATGAGTATGTACACTAAGTTTGCTCGCCAAGACATCGCATCTTGTGCCTACGTATCTAACTAAAGAATCAGAGCAACCGTAGTTCACCTAACTAAGGGTGAAAGAGGAACCATTGACTATGGCCAAAGTTCCAAGGGGAATGAGTATGAGCTCATATAGAGTCAAAGAAACTCTCTAAGTCTAAGTTGTAGGTGAATGGCTATGAGGCCTATGACTATGAGGACTAGAGAAGAGGTTACCTATAACTATGAGGTCAAGGCGGAAGATGGCTATGAGGCCAAGGTGATATCCTATGACTATGAGGTCAAAGGTAAGATGGCTATGAGGCCAAGATGATGAACTATGACTATGAGGTCAAAGTGGTAAGATGTTACCAATGACTATGAGGTCAAAGGTAGGATCCTATGACTATGAGGTAAAAGGTGGGATCCTATGACTATGAGGTCAAGGGTTGAAGATGGTTATGAGGCCAAGATGATGAACTATGACTATGAGGTCAAAGTGGTAAGATGACAATGAGGTCAAGATGGTAATGAGCTTTCTACGACTATGAGGTCAATAGAGACACTTTTTATGACTATGAGGTCAAGGTTGGAAGATGGCTATGAGGCCTATGACTATGAGGTCTAGAGAAAATGTTACTTATGACTATGAGGTCAAGGCAGAAGATGGCTATGAGGCCAAGGTGATATCCTATGACTATGAGGTCAAAGGTAAGATGGCTATAAGGCCAAGATGATGAACTATGACTATGAGGTCAAAGTGGTAAGATGTTACCAATGACTATGAGGTCAAAGGTGGAATCCTATGACTATGAGGTCAAGGGTTGAAAATGGCTATGAGGCCAAGATGATGAACTATGACTATGAGGTCAAAGTGGTAAGATGACTATGAGGTCAAGATGGTAATGAGCTTTCTACGACTACGAGGTCAATAGAGAGACTTTTTATGACTATGAGGTCAAGGTTGGAAGATGGCTATGAGCCCAAGATGGTAAGATGACTATGAGGTCAATATGGTAATGAGCTATCTATGACTATGAGGTCAATAGAGAGACTTTTCTATGACTATGAGGTCAATAGAGGATGGCTATGACTATGAGGTCAGAGCTTGCCTATAACTATGAGGTCAAAGGTTACCTATAACTATGAGGTCAAGGTTAAAGATATTTCCAATGACTATGGGGTCAAGGGCTACCTATGACTATGAGGTCAAAGGTTAAAGATGTAACTCTATGACTATGAGGCCAAGAGAGGTTCCTATGACTATGAGGTCAAAGGTTGAAGAAGTAACTCTATGACTATGAGGCCATGAGATTCCTATGACTATGAGGTCAAAGGACGGAGGGCTATGACTATGAGGTCAAGGCTTGCCTATGACTATGAGGTCAAGGTTAAAGATATTGCCAATGACTATGAGGTCAAGGGCTACCTATGACTATGAGGTCAAAGGTTAAAGATGTAACTCTATGACTATGAGGCCAAGAGAGGTTCCTATGACTATGAGTTCAAAGGTTGAAGAAGTAACTCTATGACTATGAGGCCATGAGATTCCTATGACTATGAGGTCAAAGGACGGAGTGCTATGATTATGAGGTCAAAGTTTCCCTATGACTATGAGGTCAAAGGTTACATATGACTATGAGGTCAAGGTTAAAAATATTGCCAATGACTATGAGGTCAAGGGCTACCTATGACTATGTGGTCAAAGGTAAAAGATATTGCCATTGACTATGAGGTCAAGGGCTACCTATGACTATGAGGTCAAAGGTTGAATAGTTTACTCTATGACTATGAGGTCAAGAGGGGAGGATGCCTAAGGCAATGAGGTCCAAGGTAGCAATGAGCTTTCTATGACTTTGAGGTCAATAGAAAAACTTTTCCTTTGGAAGGAAGGGGAAGAGTAACATCTTGTAAACAAGAGTTACAGTGGGGTTGAAACACAATGAAACATATGAGTTCAAAACCTCCAAAACAGTAAGCATTAATCAACATGTGAAATGAACTTTCAAATACAATTATGATAACAGCAAGGATCAATGGTCATATAAATATGACAAGTATGGCTGAGAAAGCATTCTCACAGTTCGACAACAAATATATTTGAAGTCATGTGAGTTAGCAACAGAGGTAAAAATGCAAACAACACTCTCATGATACTGTTTTGTTCACAGCCAGGAAACAAAATTCAATAAAAATCCACAAGTTACAGCATGCTTCCAAGAAAAACTCTTTAAAGTTAGTGGTCACATACATATACTAAGTATGGCAAAGGAAACATATTCACAGTTTAACAACAAAAAAACATTTGGATGCAACTTGTCAACAGAGGTAAAGAAAAGACAACATTATGACGAGGTTTTGTTTAATGTCAGGAAGCAGTGTTCAAAAATTAACAAGTTACAACATATTTTAAAGAAACATTTTATGACATCTTTAAGAAAATAGTTGGTTTTGTTTACTAAAAAAAACCTAAAGATTAAAATGAATTTGTAAATATTTTTGTTGTTTTTTTTTAAATATTAGAAAAGAAATAAAGTAGAAATGAAAGGAAAATAAGAAAAACAAAAAAACTAAGTTTCAGTGGCCCCCGCCACCTAAACATATGTGGCTTGCGCCACTTCCCCTTAGCAAAGGGTGGCTTGCGCCACCTCCAACATTCAAAGGGTGGCTTGCGCCACCTCACCCATGGCGGGAGCCATGTAATTTGTTTGTGTATTATTTTATTATTTTTGGGTGGGCCATGTATCACTTTATTTCATTATATATATTTTTGTAATGGTGTGGCGGACGCCACTTAAACTTGCTGGCGAGTGCCACCACAAACTATTTTTATTTCTGTTCAGTTTTCTTCTTAACAACACGAATCAAGTTAACGATTAACAAAACCAAACTAACATATTAATGATTTTATCACAAAAAACAAAGCAATAACCAGCCAATAACAAGATAACATCACAATAACAAATATGGAGCAGAACGATCACAGAATCAGAAAATAATGAGTTAATAAATATGATAATAGTATGGTGCAAATATGAAACAAATGATCATCGTGTATAAAAAAAACAGAGTGAAATAGAGTGATACCTAGTGGAGAGAGTCCACTGCTTCTTCACAAGTACGAGTTTCTGGAAATGTTGGACAAGCTCCTCTTCCTTCCAAGATCAACTGCTTCTGAGTTTCCCAGAAAGAATCAAGTCACTGATAGTTTGGAGGTTAGAGGTTTGAGGGTTTGAAGTGTTTACAGAGTGAATGAAAGTGGTAAATTTCTTGCAAGTTCTTGAAGATTACTTGCAGGATTATGGAAGGGAGAAGTAGAGAGAAATTTTCTTGGTAATTTCTGGTGTCTTGAACAAAGGAGAAGTGGTCTCCTTTTATAGGCAAGCAAGATGGTCCGTGCCTTGGAGATACAGTGGGTAATTGATTTGTCCATAGAAGAAAAAATTAGGGTTTGTGTAGCACTCCTTTCAGCCGTTGAGCTTGGTCAAACTTTGGAGATCACTATGCTTCATTTGCTGAATAAAGCAGCGGAGGACATGGTGCAGGCCTGCTACTTTCACCCTTCAATATTTATTCCAAAAACCCTTTTATTTTTGTCATGGGAGAGAAGATAGAAAGAGGTAATATTTAGCGACCTCACAAAAATTGTCTTACAAGCAAAGCATCTTCAGATTTTTCAAATAATATAAGTGGTACATGGAATAAACTAAATGCGTAATGCCTTAATGCTTAACCATACGGGAACACCACTTTGAATTCCCCACTTTATGGCCTTTGAATTACATGACAGCATTATGGGCCCAATGGAACTTTGAGATACATCATATGTCCATGAACAAAAGAAAATGCCACGGGAACAATCTTAGGAAATTCCAAGTCACAAAATTAAATCTTCTCATGGCACCAATTTGAGATGTTGCACCTTGGTGAATATTTATCCAAATGAAAAATTCTTGCACTTAAGAGAAAAATCTTTAAGGCCCATAGGTGGATTCTAAGGATGTTTCATTAACACATGGAATAATGTCTCAAGACTTGGGATCACACTTTTCTTGTAATGAAATGCATTTGATTTCTTATTGAAAAAGACTTCTTGGATGCATGTAAATTCCAATGGTTGCATTTGGAGGCCAAAAGATGTCTTAGGAAGACATTGTCCTCTTTATGTAAACCCTATCTTTCACAATAAAAAGAAACACTTGCAAACATAAAATGGTTAGTTAACAATGCATACATGATTGAGGTCTAAATGTAGGTGCAAGATAATATGACATCTAAGGGGTAAAATTTGTGGTACAACATCGACCTTTCTAGGGACCACCTTGTTGTGTCTAGATCACACCTGTGAGGGGGTGGGTTTTTGCAGGAAAACAAGCCACTTCATACCTTTGTTCTCTCGCCCACATCATATTTTTCACCGACACATCAGATTATGTTGCACCGACACAGAATTATATGCAGATATTCGGATTGTTCAGACTTGATTATTCAGACAGTGCTCGCTTCTTCTTGTTGTGTTGCATATCATTTTATCATGTAAATTAATTTTTGCATGTGCATTTCCAGGTTTTCGAGGACTTATCTTTTGTTGACAGTATCATAGAGATGAGTACTGGTTGTCGTGGCATCTTCAGTTACAAGTTTGTGGAGCCTAAGCTGGGTATTTTGAGAGGTTTGGCATATTTGTTGGTTGGAGATCACAGAGGGGTTTTCATAGATACTTATGGTAATCTGTTGTCCATCCTCAATACTGAAGTGAACATCACTGCCATTCATACTCTGGTTCAGTTCTATGATCCGTCATATAGGTGCTTCACATTTCAGGATTATCAGTTAGCACCTACACTCGAGGAGTATGCTTATATTCTGGGGGTTGAGATTAAGAGGCAGGTTCCTTATGTTTACACTAGTGGTTGTCCGAAGTTTCCCCTTATTGATGATGCGTTTTGCATTAGTAAGAAGGACGTGGAGGATAATCTCAAGACCAAAGGGAAAGGTATTCGAGGGTTTGCTTCGAAGTTCTTGGTTGACAAGGCCACATCTTTTGCTAAGGATGGACACTGGAAGGCTTTCAACGCCGTTCTTGCTTTGCTGATATATGGGATTGTCTTGTTTCCGAACATGGAAGATTTCGTAGATCAGGCTGCCATCAGTATCTTCTTGTCCAAGTACCCTCTTCCGACACTTCTTGCTGATACCTATCATTATATTCATTCCAGGAATGAAAAGAAGAAGGGAACCATTGTCTGATGCGCTCCTTTATTGTACCGATGGTTCATGTCTCACCTTCCACCGAAGGGTCCCTTTGTTGAGAATAAGGGTAATCTCAAGTGGTCTCAACAAATCATGTCTCTTACTTCTGATGACATTTCTTGGTATTCTCGAGTCTTCGTCAACATTCCAATCATTCTTCATTGTGGGAAATTCTCCAATGTGCCTCTCTTGGGTACAAAGGGTGGAATTAACTACAATCCGAGAATGGCCTTTCGACAGTTGGGATACCCTATGGTTGCCAAGCCTAATCCTGAGGTAGTGGAGGAGTTCATCTTTCATGAAGGGGTTGATGACATGGTATTGCTAAAGAGGTTTAGTGTTGCGTGGTCTCAGATTCACTTCGAAGGAAGGGCCGATTTGGGTAAGAAGAATTGCGTAGCGAAGGAAGCTTACACACTTTGGGTCAAAGAATGCATCAAAGAGATCTTGTTGCCATTTTCTCCCGAGCCTTCCATGAATGCCAAGCCTCCTAAACTTGCCATTGTTCCGCCGTCTGAGGTCGACCAAATCAGGCTAACTATTGAGAAGTTGAAGAAGGAGAATGCTGATCTTCATCTCAACCTTGATAGATTCACTTCCAAGAAGGATAGCCTATAGATTGAGCTCCATCAGAAGTGCAAGCGCATGCTCAAAGAGGTGGAGGTTGAACAAAACAAGCGTAGGAAGGTGGGTGATGCTTTGAGGAGCACCTATGAGGGACTTGCTTCAAAGAAGAGACAACTTGCCGATGCCTATTATCAAACCTACAAGGATGAGTTGAGCTACAAGAAGAAACTTGAAGAGCTTCGAGGGAAGTTATCAGAGTTCAAGACAAAGTGGAAAAGTGAGCAAGACCGTGCTAATCAGTTAGCAAAGGACTTTTCTCAATGTCAAACCCAACTCAACAAAGTCTTCGGTGAAATTCAGAAGCTATAGGATCAGGCACACCAGAGTCGAGAGCAGATTAGTCAGCTCAACACAGAGAGCACTCATTGGGAGCATCAAAGTCATCATCTGCAGAATCTCTTGGATAAAAAAGAGTCCTTTCTCCAGGATATGCTTCAGGGACCTAAACATTCTTTGCTGCGTAACCTCATGAAGGATGCAAAGTATTGGAGAGAGAGGCATGGTCGTCTAGCCAGATTTGCTGAGCATGCATTGGAGGACCTACCTGGGTTGTTGAGGGATGCATATGCTGATGTATTGCCACACCAGCTTCCTTGGGTTGTTTTCCATTTCTTGTCTATTTGCAGGGTGGTATTTGATATGATCCATGCGGATTTTGTTGTAGCCCAAAAGGCAGATATTTGACTTGTATTCAACTTGTACTTCTTTCCTGTATTGTTGAATGAATGAATGAAGTTGCTCGCCAGTTTTATCTGTCGCACCTTTACTTATATGCTTTATGATTTTTGTCAGCAAAGATAAGTTTAAGAATTCCTGGAATTTAAAACTTTATTTTTGCACATATATCATACATTCATTTGCACACATATGCACGTCCCTTCATCCGAAACCATTGCTCATCCTTGTCCGCCTTCCTTGTAGCAAGACAACGACTCAACATCGGTATTTTACTCGCTCAAAAAAATCCAGAATCATGGCTGACTTCGAAGCTGAGAACGCCGCTTACAAGGAAACTCTGGCTCAATTCTAAGGTCGGATGGATCAGTTCTAGACTAACATGGATGTAATCATGGAACTCCTTCATGCCCAGAGGGATGCCACTGCTGCCGCCACTGTTGTTGCAACCACTATTGATGCAACTGTTGTCACTCCTGTTGGGACTGTTCCTCCTATTGTTACGGATACTCCTGTTATTGTTGTTCCTTCTCCTGCTATTATTGAAGTACCAGTTGAGCCTGTGAATCAGCCTGTTGTTCATCCGACAAATCCTCAATCCGGTTTGAACCAGATGCCTGTTGGTTTTCCTTGGGGCATGCCTCCGAATTACACTACTCAGGTTGCAAATAATGGTAGTGCCTTCATACCATATCAGCCTTTGTTGCGCCCATGCCTAATGGGAATGCTACTACATATCCGTGGGTCATGCCTACTCCAGTCCCGCCTCCAGTGGTGAATGATAATCCTGAGAATCCTCAGGTTCAAACTCATCAAACTACCGGATTGGCTGACATTGAAACTCCTGCTGAAGAAGAGCATGTGTGTAGGGGTCCTCCTTTCCAGGTTCCGGTCTCATCTCAAGCTGCCCAAAATTCTGTTCAGAATGTTTATCCTGGGATGTTCTATCCTGGGGCATCTTCCTCAGCTGATGGGATACCTCCTCTGATTTATTCATTTGGTGTTCTGATGGGTCAGAATGCTGGTCCGATGCTTAATCCAGGTTTGGTGTATCCGTCTCAGTTTGCTACTCCGCAAGTGCACGCTCCTGCCGCATCTCAGCTGCCAAATCCTCAGATTCTTATCAGACCTACTAATCAGAGTAGACCTGCTGACTATAGGTTGTTGGAAGATCGCATCAGAGCTATTGAAGGGTTTTCTGATTTTGGCATGGAGGCCAAGGACTTGTGTTTGGTTCCAAATGTTGTGTTGCCGCAGAAATTCAAGATACCTGAATTGCCAAAGTATAAAGGTTTGAGTTGCCCGCGTAGTTACATCACTATGTACTGCAGAAAGATGGCATCCTATATTGATAATGATGAATTGCTTGTCCATTGTTTTCAAGATAGTTTGTCTGGTGCTTCATTGGATTGGTACATGGCCCTGGAGCACAACAAAATCCGTACTTGGAGGGATCTATCTGAAGCATTCGTGAAATAATACAAATACAACCTTGATCTGGCGCCAACTAGATTGCAGTTGCAGAATCAGTCCCAGCGTTCAACTGAAACATTCAAGGAGTATGCACAAAGATGGCGTGAGATGGCATCTCGTGTGCGACCTGCTCTCTCGGACAATGAGTTGGTTGACATCTTTATGGGTACATTACAAGGATCCTACTACGAGAAAATGGTGGGAAGTTCCTCATCGAACTTCGCTGATGTTGTAACGATTGGTGAACGAATTAAAAACGGTTTGTAGACTGGAAAGATTCCTGGAGCTGCTTCCTAGTAGCCGGCCAGAAAATCCTAAACCCGTCAGTCAAAGAAGAAAGAGGGTGAAGCCAACGCTGTGACAGCTCAAGTTTCTCCTCAGTATCAAGCTCCCATGGCTCCTATGCCATACTATCTGTATCCGTACATTGTTGTTGCATAATATCAACGACCTCCATATTAGTATCATCCGCAACAACTAGTTCAGAATGCTCAGAATCAGCAACAGAATCAATAGAATAACAAAAATCAACAGAATCAAAACCGTCAGAACAACAACAATCAAGGGAACTATAAGCATCTAAATTTCAACAGAATTCCGATGTCATACACTGAGTTGTTTCCTTACTTGGTTCACCAAGGGGAAATTGTTCCTAAATAGATCGCTCCTGCAATTCCTCCATTTGGCCCGAAGCATAATCCAAATGCGTCCTGTGTTTATCATGCTGGATACATAGGACATGCAACAGAGGATTGCTTTGTTTTCAAAACCAAGGTTCAGAACCTCATTGATAAGAAGATTCTGACTTTCGCTGAGGAAGGACCAAACATTCAGAATAATCCGTTGCCAAATCACGGTGGACCTGCAGTTAACATGATCGAGGATAATTCAAGGGCTGAATTGATCATGGATGTTGACGAGGTAAAGACCCCGATGGCTGTGGTTTTCAAGAAGTTGAATGAACATGGGCTATTGAAAGGATTGCATGGTAAGTGTCAGATTTGTGACGATAATCCCAATCAGTGTTGAAGGATGAAGGGTTGTGTTTGGATTCTGATGAACCGTGGTAAAGTTCAATTTGCTAGGCCTAGACCTGTTGAGGAAGTTGCTGCCATCGAGCCATTCACTATCGTCTATAGGAAGGTTCCTGTGGAATTCGCTAAACAGAAGAAGGTGCAACCCGTCGTTCTTTATCCGCCAAAATCGTTTCCGTATCAAAATTCTAAGGAAGTATCTTGGAAGTATGGATCTAGTGTGTTTTCTGGAGGTCAAGAGATAAGGTTTGTCGAATCTGAGATCGTAAACGTTACAGCTGCAGGGGGTATGACTCGTAGTGGATGAGTGTTTTCTCCGAGGGTCACTACAAAGCCTGTTCAAGTTCCAACTATTGTTCCTCCCAAGGAAACGCCTGCATCTGCAATCCCTGGGGCATATACTGCCATTCCAGTACCGACTATCTCGTCTGAGGATGTTTCAAAGATCAAAGAGACACTTGATGATCAAGAGTTCCTTAAGTTGATTAAGAAAAGTGACTTTAAGATTGTGGATCAGCTGGGGAAAACGCCCTCGAGGATCTCAATTTTGTCCTTACTCATGAGTTCGCCTGCGCACTGATCATCTTTGTTGAAAGTCTTGAACAGTGCCCATGTTATGCAAGATATATCCGTCGTCGAGTTTGATGATATAGTGGCCAACATAACATTAAGTCGGTATTTGGGTTTTAATGAATCAGAATTGCCTCCTGAAGGAAATGCCCACAACAAAGCACTGCACATATCCGTAACCTGTACAGATATCCTTTTATCTCGTGTTCTTGTGGACACCAGTTCTTCCCTCAATGTGATGCCTAAGGGCACATTGAGTCAATTACTGGTACAGGGGAGCGAGATGAGACCGAGCTCCTTGGTTGTCAGAGCTTTCGATGGTTCTCGAAGACAGGTCATTGGAGAAGTGGACTTACCCATCAATATTGGGCCGCATTTGTTCACCATTACTTTCCAGGTGATGGATATCAATCCGGCGTACAATTGCCTATTGGGTCGTCCGTGGATTCACGCCGCAGGGGCAGTTACATCCACTTTGCATCACAAGTTGAAGTCCATGTTTGATGATCAGCTTGTCATTGTCTGTGGTGAAGAAGATCTGATTGTGAGCGAGTTATCATCTTTCCGATATGTCGAGACTGAGGAAGGCATAACTGAGGTGCCTTTGCAGTGTCTCAAATTCGAAGATGTCAGCTCTACTTCCACTAGTCAAAGTAGATCACCGCGATTGACCTTAGCTTTTGCTAAGAGTGCTAAAGAGACCATCGAGAGAGGTTCCTTGCCAGGCTGGGGGCACGTGATTGATGTGGTAGAAAAGCATAATCGTTTTGGATTGGGTTACCATCCTGGTCGACAATCTAACTCACTTGGGTCGAGGCAGTGCAATTTGATCAAGTTCAAGAGCGCGGGTTTCCAGCAAGGTGACATCGTGGCAACTCTTGATGACGCTGGTCCCAGTAATCAGACTTCAAGGTTTGTGCGCAAGCGTCTGCTTGGTTTCAAGCTCAACAACTGGATATCTACCGTGATTCCTGTGGTTTTCCCATATAACATGTAATGCATTTTGCTTTCTCGTTCCCTTGTCCTCGCCCGAGACGAGTGGATAGCTTGTAAAGGGCCTCATGCTTTTGCAATATTATGTGATCAATAGATAAAAGTTTTTTTTTGCATTCAAAATCATGCTCTATTTTCTTTCTTTATTTTACTTTTCACAAACAAATGGCAAAAGTTTCTTTTATTTTTAACTTTTCAAAATAGCTCATTCTGAACATATTCATAAACATGCAGAACTAATAAAAGCATTGATAACAATATGGCACACATCTGTTGTAATTCTGGAATTCCAATTAACCAAGCCGAAGAAAATGGTGAGGAAGATTGTGAATTACCGGCTGAACTAGCAAGGCTCCTTGAGCATGAGCATAGAGAGATTCAGCCACACAAAGAGCCATTGGGAGTTGTCAATCTTGGTACTGATGAGGTCAGAAGAGAAGTCAAGGTTGGCGCGTCCCTTGCTAAGCATGTACACTCTGAGTTGGTTAAGTTATTGAAAGAGTATGTTGATATCTTTGCCTGGTCCTATCAAGATATGCCTGGGTTGGATACCAACATCGTTGAGCATCATTTGCCACTCAAGCCCAGATGTCCTCCTGCCAAGCAGAAGCTCAGAAGGACTAGACCCGACATGGCACTCAAAATCAAAAAAGAGGTAAAGAAATAGCTTGATGTTGGGTTCCTAGCCACTTCTGAATATCCTGAATAGGTTGCCAACATTGTCCCAGTTCCTAAGAAAGACGGGAAGGTCAGAATGTGTGTGGATTATCGAGATCTCAACAAGGCAATCCCGAAGGATGATTTTCCTTTGCCTCATATTGATGTCTTGGTAGATAACACAACGCAGTTCTCTGTCTTTTCCTTCATGGACAGTTTCTTAGGATATAATCAGATTAAGATGTCCCCAACTGATATGGAGAAGACTACTTTCATCACGCCATGGGGTACATACTGTTACAAGGTCATGCCATTCGGTCTAAAGAATGTAGGGGCAACATACCAATGTGCCATGACTACCCTCTTTCACAATATGATTCATAAAGAGATTGAGGTTTACGTGGACGATATGATTGCCAAGTCCAGAATTGAAGAGGATCATTTGGTTCATCTGAAGAAAATGTTTGACAGACTCTGGAAGTTTAGATTGCGGTTGAATCCTACGAAGTGTACCTTTGGAGTTCGATATGGTAAACTGTTGGGCTTTATTGTTAGTCAGAAAGGCATTGAAGTTGATCCTGATAAGGTTCGGGCAATTCAGAACATGCTCTGGTCTGGGCTGCTCGACGCCTACGACAATACATGATTTGCTATACTACTTTGTTGATATCCAAAATGGATCCGAGAAAGTACATATTTGAAAAGCCTGCTGTCTCTGGAAGGATTGCTCAGTGGCAGATACTGTTAACTGAGTATGATATCCAACATGTTACACAGAAAGCAATAAAAGGGAGCGTCTTGTCTGACTACCTTGCCCATCAACCTGTAGAGGGTTATCAGTAGATGAAGTTTGACTTTCCAGATGAGGATGTGTTGTTCATCAGAGATTATGAGACTCCAAACCCTGACATAGGACCCGAACCAGGGGCGTGATGGACGCTCGTGTTCGATGGTGCTTCTAATTCTAGAGGTTGTGGAATCGGTGCTATCCTCATCTCTCCAACAGGTTTTCACCTTCCCTTCACTGCCAGATTATGCTTTGCACGCACCAACAATATGGTTGAATACGAAGCATGTATCTATGGTATTGAAGCGGCTATTGACATGTGAATCAAGATTCTTGAGGTCTATGGAGATTCTGCCTTGGTCATCAGTCAAGTCAGAGGGAATTTTGTGACTCGGGATTCCAAGCTAGTTCCGTACCAACAACACATTGCGAAGTTGATTCCTTACTTTGATGAGATTTCTTTTCATCATATCCCCAGGGAGGAAAATCAACTAGCCGATGCACTTGCCACTCTAGCATCCATGTTCAAGGTCAAGTGGAAGAATGAAGCTCCTCATATCCGCATTGATCACTTGAACGAACCAGCACACTGTTTAGCAATCGAGGATGAGTCTGACGACAAGCCTTAGTTCTACGACATTAAGATATATCTGGAAAAACAGGAATATCCCGAGGGCATTACTATCACGGACAAGAAAGCTCTTAGGTGGCTTTGCGCCAAGTTCTTCTTAAGTGGCGGTGTGTTGTACAAGAGGAATTATGATTCCGTGTTGCTCAGATGCGTGGATAGACACGAAGAAACACGATCATAAGGTCCATACATGAGGGCTGCTAGGGTGTACATGCTAAAGGTCCTGCTATGACCAAGAAGATCCTTCGAGCTGGGTATTACTAGACAACAATGGAAGTAGATTGTTACAACAATGGATGGGGAGGAGTTGCCATCGCCTGTGAATTCCGATACAGTAAAAAGATATTATGCCTGAAAGAAATGGATAAGAGTCCACTAGATTGACATCCGCAAGGACAATCTAGGCAAAAATGGACGTCCCGATGGACCAAAAAAAAGAAATGTCCATGCAAAAGTTAGGGACAATGAAAAAAAAACAATAATAGCCCGCTAAGTTGAAAACCCACAAGGACAATCTAGGCAAAAATAGACGTCCCAATGGACCCAAAAAAAACATGTCCAGGCAAAAATTAGGGATAAAGGCATTGACTGTGAACACTTGAGCCTCTTTTCGTCATAGCTAGACCTCAGACGGTAACAGAACAGTCAAGTCATCATCAACTGGTGCAAGGTGTTGGAACCTGGACTTACAGTGGATGGGGGCCAATGTAGTAATCAATGCAAAACATGATTTCCCTTTGCCATTTACACTTGTTTTCCAATTTTATTGCAAATTTCCTCATCAAGGATTTTTGCATCCTTGTACACATCTCATGTACAAAATTTTACATTCAATAAAATGCATCATTTGTTATCGCAAGTGTTTTCATTCCAGTATTTTGTTTGCAAAATAAACAATTATTTGTGATCACATAATACCATAAAACGTTGAGAACAATAAAAAGCTAAATCAATCGAGAAAGCATTATGCATTGCATGTGTTACCGGTAATTACTGCAGGATAATCAGTAATATCCATTGATAAGCCTAACGCCCAGTCGGCAATGTGGTGGTTCTTTAAAGTTGTTGTTTCCTCAACAGTTCCTCTGCAGAGTCATCAGTTCCCCGACAATCGCCATTATGGTTCTACGGAAAGGTTGATTACTTTCCATTTCCCCAACAGATCCATAATGTCTCCAGCAAAGTTGTCATGATGCACCCTGAGAAGGGACGGGTTTGTTCTTTTACTCCACACGGGTCACGCATCATCTGCATCCACAACTTTACGATTTGGTTCCCCGTCTTCTCCAAGCAGAGAAGATCCTAAAAATCTTGTGAATTCCTTGCAACAGAGTCAGTGGCTATGTAGAAATTAGAATTTTCTGATTTCGTCTCCCCAAGCCGAGGAAGATGTGATGGAAACGGTTGGCCCGGTTCACTTATCCCCTGCAATATCGGTGGTGACAGTTCTTCAACAGCAAAATTTTCACCATTTTTCTTGGGTCTCCCCAGCAAGTGTTATCACTCTTTGGGGGCCTTTCCTCAGCAAGTTTGGGCTTCATCTGTGGGTTCTCTCCCCAACCGAGGATGTCGAGATCGTTTTGCTACAATCTCTGCCTGACTCACCGCACATTACCTTAGCCCGCACCTTTGCATTGCATGATATCAAGCATCATGTAGAACGCATACATGGCATGTGCATCGAGCATACTCCCTTTCCTTTGGCCTGTTTCATCCCTCAGCAGATAGTCAGCCAAACCCTTCTTTTGTTGCCGTCGGCCAAATTCTCGAGCTATTATTTTATTTAATCCCCTTTTACCTCGAATCATCGAAAAGCTAGCGCAATTCGTACATTCAGGTCAAAGAGGATTAAATAGGGGAAGCTGTCGTAACCCGAAAGTTGACTTCCCTATTTTGCCTTTTGCATAAGCACGCGCATTCACATCGCTAGCATACACACTCGCATTTTTGTTTCCTCTTCGGTTTTGTTGCAGGAATATTCAGGTTTTCCAAGCCTGATTAATTTCATCCTCACAAGATCATCACATCATCAAAACAAGCTCAAAATAAAGGTTTCCATGTTTATTTATCAAGACAAGAGGTGGAAAATTGAAATCGGGACTCAGCATCATCTTTTTGCAAATTTGTGGAAATTTGGCTGAAGTAACCGGTTAGCACATATGTTGTAACCGGTTACTCAGTGTATTTTTCACCAAAAATCGCAAGTTCTCAAGCAAGTAACCGGCTACTCTGTGCAAAATTCCAGTTCCTGCTGCATTATTGGGACAACCTCCTTGCACACTCTTTGGTCATTGATTCTACAATATTCTAGCAGCATGTGGAATATTCTAGACTTCTCTAGACATTTTGAGGCTATTCAATTCAATCCAAGTGCATTTACTCTAATGCTTCACTCCAAATTAAGTGCACCATGTTCCTTGTTTTACAAGCATGCCAACCTTTGGATGATGGAGTTCACATTGGGATTTTTACCGAGTTGGTTCTAACTAACCTAGTTAACCACCTTGGCTCGGTGAGTCAAGCCCAACTAACTCCTAGCCTAGTTCCAAACACAAAGCTAAGTCCAAAGCTAGCTCCAAACCTTTCATACTCCAAACCTAAAATCTATATAAACTCACCTTCACTCATTTTTCAAGGACCTTTAACCATTTGCAGAATTCACTCTCAATTCTCTCACATTCTCTCTGATTTTTTCTGCTACATCTTCATCTTCATCTCAATTCTCTTCCAAAACCTCACCAAAGCTCATTTCTACTTTGAAGGATAATCAATTTTACATCAAAAGTGATTATTTCTTGAGCTCAACCTTCATCCTTCCTGCAATTACACTTGGATTTCTGGAGTTATTTTAGCTTGTGGATTAATCTTGAGTATTTGTTGCAACATTCAACGGTTCGAATTCGCATTTTGGAGCTTTATCGTATTTTGCTCGATTTCGACACGTTTCGTCACCAAATTGAAGATTCCTCTAGTTTTCTTTAATTTTCTGCATCAAGAACACTTTGCAATAATTACCAAGGCACATCTCAGCCTTGTAGGTTGGTGGATCTTACTCTACTCTTTGTTTCGATTGTTTCCGCGCATTTCTGATGTAACTTCAATCGTTTTAGATTTAATTTGCCTTGCATTTGCTTGATCTTTGATCTCCATGATTATTATTTGTGATTTGTGTTAATTGCTCTCATATGGTGTAATTTTCATGCACAAATTCATGATCTGGCATGTGGTGGTTGGTATAAGTGATTGTGTGCTGAAAATCACTTTTGAAAAGCTATTTTTGCAGTTATTTTTGCCACTGTCTCAGTGGTAGCCGGTTACAGCATATCTGCTAACCGGTTACCCAGTGTATTTTTCACAAAAGACGCATGTTTTCAAGCAAGTAACCGGTTAACACATATGCTTTAACCGGTTACTCAGTGTAAATTTCACCAAAAACGATGATTTTCAAGCAAGTAACCGGTTAGCAGATATGCAGTAACCGGTTACCACTGAACAGAATGGCTAATTTTGAGTTTTTTCAAGCTTGTTTGGCATGCTTTCTTCTTCTGACTCCCATGGATTGATATACTTGATTTTTAGGGATGTTTTAAGTATCATTTAACCTCTGTTTCAAGCATGTTCACTAACTTTCGATGGTTTTTTCGATTATTCAATTTGTTCATATTTTTTGGCAATGTTTGTTCATGAACATCTTGCATTCCACTTGATCACTTGTTAACATGTTTTGCATTGCATACTAAATGGTATTTGGTATTGTTTTGCATGTTTGTCCCTTGATTGCATTAAGTTCATTCTTCATGGATGAGCTTAATCTTGCTTAATCAATAATTCACACCTTTTGCTTTAACGATTTTCCATTCTCTTTGGAAAATTGTTAGCATGGCATTTCCCTTTGATTAATTGATCGAAACCATGTTTCGATTGGTTGATCTTCCCCTTCCTTCTCTTTAGGCTTCCTTTAGAGCTTTCTCTCTCGGTCCCCCGCGGAGTTGGAGTTCGCTCTGTGCCCTGCATCAGAGCACTGTATAATTGAAGTTGTTATGCTGTCCATTTCTTCACACGGGAGCACTGTACAACTTGGTGTTGTTGTGCCGTCCGGTTCAACTTCTGAATTACACCCTGTGTGTTAGAGAAGGGAGAATTCCTACTCTCATTCTGACTACTTCAGGTAGGGGACGAATGACCCTGTGCTTGGCTTAGTCATCTCTATCTCCAGGCGGTAGTGTGTTTTCTTCCCCCAGTCGGGTCGATCTTTGATCACTCCTATCTCTTTCGATCTCTCTTTTGATCAATCGTCTTCTTGGTTAAGATCCTTTGTTTATTGGGTTAGCAAGCTCCCTTTGTTTCAATACCCTTTTCTTTTCTTGCGGTCAATCATTGCTTCTTGATTCCCCATAAGAGTCTCTTTTCTCCTTCTTCGGTTAAACACAGTACTCCTGTTGTGACCGAATCTTTTGCGGAGTTCGCAACCTTCTCTTGGTTCTTTTCCCTTTGTTTGGTTAATCATTGTTTGTCTGTTAAAACACCAATGTTTGCACTCCTTTTCAGTTAACCACAGTCCGTCTGTTAACATACTGAGCTCCTTGGGTTAATCACTTTCTCTCAGTTAATCACCCATTTCTTCAGTTAACCACAGCCTGTCTGTTAAAATACTGAGCCTTTTGAGTTAATCACCTCCTCTTGGTTAATCACTCTTCTTCTTCTTCTCGGTTAATCATAGTTCTCCTGTTAAAACCGAATCCCTAGCAGTTGGCAACCTTTCTTGGTTCGAATACTTGCACCCTTGGGTTAGTAACCTTCTTTTGGTTCAATACCCTTCTTCGTTGGTCAAGTGATGTTTGTTCAGTCAATACCAACACCCCTTTTGGGTTACGACCTTCGATCGGTCCCACACCCGTTCTTTTTGGTTAATCACAGTGTTCTTTGTTAAAACCAATGTTTCTCTATCCCTACAGAGTTGCGATCCTTACTTTCCTCGGTTTACCACTGTTTATCAGTTGACATACCGATGTCCCCTCAGAGTCGAACACCTTCCCTTGGTTCAGCACTCTCTCTTTTGGTTTATCACAGTCCGTCTGTTGACACCAACCTCTTTTCCCCACCTGAGTCTTACTCTTTCTCTTCGGTTAACCACTGTCAACCAGTTAATATATCGAGCTTCCTTTTTCTCTTGGTTTTGACACCATCCTTTTGTTTGTTTCCCAGTAGGGTCGCTTACCCTCTATTCCTAGCAGTTCTTTATTTTTTCTTCCCTAGAAGAGTCCCTTCTATTCATTTTACTCTTACTTTCTTGGTTCCGACACCAGTCTTCTTTGTTATCCCCAACGGAGTTTCTTTCATTCTTGGTTTTGACACCATTCCTTTTCTAGTTTCTTGTACAATCGCTCTTACTGTCCGGCTTTCCCCCAGTAGAGTTTTCTTTCCCTCTTGCTCTTAGTTTTGACACCACTTCTCTTTTTTCCTGTTTTGTTTTCCGTTCGGTTCCCCGAACTACGGAAGCTCTGATTCTCCATTCTTTCGAATGTCAGATACGTAGGCACGAGATCGCGATGATCTTGGCGAGCACACTTCCACCCATCCACCCTTCCTTCCTTCTCCATTCCTTTCCTCCATTCTGCCCCCTGGTTCCATGAACTACGACACTCTGATTTCCTCATTGCACTATGAGGGTACGTAGGCACGAGGGCCCCAATCCTCTACGAGCACTTTCTTTCTTTCTTTTCTTTTTCCCCTTTCTTCTCTCTCCTCTTTCTTTTAGCTAAAAGCCTTTAGATAGATAACCCATCCAAGCCTAGAAGCAAGTGAAATGGTTCTCGTCGAGTACGACGGATGCATTAGGTGCTAGCACCTTCCTTTCGCATAACCGACCCCCGTTCTCGTTTCTCTTCCCCTTGGGTTTTATTAATATTTTCCCTGTCCTTTGGGACTAAATAAAGTTCGGTGGTGACTCTGTGTTATCTTTGAGTGTGCAATTCACTCGGGTATAAACCAGCCATCGTCAAGTACGTATAGAGCCTAAGGGTAAAGAGACTTGTGACGGTTAATGGCCCGTGTGAAGTGACGGTTCATAACGGTTAATGGCCCGTAGAACCCGAATCCATTTTGTATGTCAAGTAGGTTACAAGGATCAATGACTCGGTCGCCTTCTAGACATAGAAGCAGACGGGAAAAGAGGATGCCTTGGTAAGGTTATCAATTAGTGATATTGTGAGTTGGTGAACTCATGAGCATGTTTCCATATAGTGTGAGATTATGAACTCAAGGTCATTTACCTTCCCTTTGACTTGAGTTAGGATTGTTAGAACCTTGTAAAGCCGAGAGAATCTATAAGATAGAGAACTCACTGAGATTTAATATCTCACCCCATGTTGTTGACTATATTACAGGTACCACAGGTTCGGCGAAGGGTAAGGATAAAGTCGTTTGATTATCCTTGCTTATCTTGGCTTTTTGGGATGTCATGTCTTCCCCTTTTGGAGTTTTATTTTGAGATCATTGTATTGATCTAGTTCTTAGTGTATTGGAACATCTTGTATATGTTATGCCGTAGTTTTTTTTAGTACTTTGTATTTTGGGCATGTAATGTATACAATGTGTTAACTAGGAACTTATGGTATTTCAGTACCAAAACTTGGATTCATGTATAATATATATGCTTTGATGTATGTTGTTATATATGGGTGTTACACTTGACAAGTTGAGGATCATGTCCATTCTTGATTAATCCTTTGTATGATTACTTTGAGAGGGCTCAAAACCCTAATTCTTTATTGTAGTGAATGCTCAACAATCTTTGAGAGGATTGATGAGGTATGAAGGTACATCCATATTATGGTGATAATTTGCACAATGATGGGAAATCTTGTGGTCAAAATTTGGGGTATGACATATGCCCTTATTTAATCTTCTTGTACTTGAAGGTGTGAATGGCGAAGACGTTCGGGCATTCAAGGTAAAAAAGGATTAAATACCCGAAATTTTGACTGTGGTTATGAATGGTAGCGATTTGCTCATTCATCTTCTTTTGCTAAGTAGTTCTACTTAGAAAAGGGTAAAACTTCCCCTCAATCCTGGTTTTCAGCCATGGAACTTGTCTCAATTTCTTTTTGAAATAAACTTCCCCTCGATCCTGGTCTTCTGCCATGGAACTGGTCTTAGTTTCTTTTTGAAATAAACTTCCCCTCGATCCTGGTCTTCTGCCATGGAACTGTTCTTAGTTTCTTTGTGTCGAGTTCCTTCCTTGAGAAACACTATATGTGATGGTCTTCATCAAACTTCTCGCCGAGTTTTACTGGGGAAACGCCATTTGATGGAAAAAGATTTGATGTCAGACTTGCTGGAGAGAACCATTTGTTTGAACTGCAGGGGCGTGCAAACTTCTCTGTGGGAGATGCCATTTGTCGACCTACTGGGGAAAGCAAGTCTCTTGAGAGATTGCTTGTTGCTTGGTGATAATACATCATACTCTTCTTCGAGGCCTTTTTCGGAGAACTGCCATGTGATGTAATCCAATTTTGAGGTGCTGATGACTTCATTGACAGTAAAATTTTCGGGGAGAAACTGCCGTATTGCCATGAGTCTTCCGTTGAGAGGCTTTCTCTGGGGATTTTCTTTAATTCGGGAAAGAAAAATATCATCTTCAATGGTGAAGAGTGATGTTCCAAAGGTGTCTATCCGAATGAATTCTTGCCTTTCAGAGGTTCAAGTTATCAAAGTGGTTGAGGACCGATTTCAATCCAGGAATGCACTGGAGAGAGATTGTTTAGACGGTATATTTTCCTGACGAGGTAAGAACTTAGACCGGGATTTTGTCCTATCTGACACAGAAAGGAAAACTGACAATTCTATCGGAGAGAAGACGTTTATCACTTGGGGAAGAGTATGACCAGAGCGATATTGATGCAATACGTGTATGAATATAAATCAATTATGGATGATGTATGTATGTTTATGTTGAAAAAGCAGACACGACATAAAGATTGGCGAGGAATAAAACTGGATACTCGGCCATTTTGGGAGATAGGGATATCACTGGAGATTATGAAAGTTGTACTTTTGCTCTGGAATAGGGATTCCTACATTCATTCCGGTTTCCAGAAGTACAAACCTGCTAGGGATGGACATCCGTCCTTGCTTTTCAGAGGTGGGCCCTACTGAGAAGAAAAAACCATCAATTGGTTTTCAAAGGTAAGAACTCCGTCGGGGATGATAGATGGATCATTTCGTCTGAAATAGTTGATCCTTCATTCAGGGTACCCTGGTCAAAAAGAATACTTTGATTCTGCATTTTGAAGTTCGATCACTACCAGAGAAGCAGTCGATATTCCTTTTTTGCGCTCATTAATCGAAAGGAAATTACCATCTTTGTTTTAAAAGTAAAACTTGAACTTCTCGTTTCGAAAAAGTAAATTCATTTTTGTTTCAAGAATCATTGATCATATTAAAAATGTCATTCTGTAAAGTAAAATAAATGAGAATTGTAAACAAAAGGCACACGGGCTCAAATTTTATTGATAGAATGGTAATCAGCCAAGTGCATGATCCCATAGAGCATTAGAAAGTTTAGAAAATGGTAATTTAAAGGGAAAGGGGCTACATTGAAACATAACGACTGCTATCCTCCCACCAACTTTGAATTCTGGACATTCTGAGCTTCTGTCGAAGATGACCTTGACTTGAAGTTTTCCTGACGGATGACGTTGCCTTTGAGGAGCTAATCTTGTCGGATGTAGTTACTTGCCATGAATCCCTAACTTTTTCCTGGATTGCCTTTTGAGGTTTTCAATCCATCGGGATGACTTTTGCTTATGTCTCTAATTTTTTCTTGGACCGCCCTTTCGGGTTTTTAATCCACCGAGACATTTTTTTTTATTTAGGCGAAGTATTTCTTGACTACATCAACATTTGTGAGGTAGGTAAAATCCTCTTCATCCATGGTTGCGAGTCTCCAGGCACCGCCTGAGAAGGCTTTCTTAACAACATAGGAGCCATCGTAATTCAGAGTCCATTTTTCCAAAGAATCAGTGAGGAAAGATTGTATCTTTTAGAGCACGAGGTCTCCTTTCCTGAAGACATGGGGTCAGACCTTTTTATCAAAGGCCTTCTTCATTCTTTACTGATATAACTGACCATGGCATAAAGTCGTCATTCTCTTTTCTTCGATTAGGTTCAGTTCATCATACCAGCATTGACACCATTCAGCTTCTGTTAGCTTGGCTTCCATCAATACCCTGATTGATGGTATCTCTACTTCTATGGGGAGCACTGCCTCCATGCCATATACTAGAGAGAAAGGGGTTGCCCCTGTTGAGGTGCGAACAGTCTTTGTAGGTTACAACCATCTTCTGAATGATTTTCTTGATATTCTTGTTAGCTACTTCTACCGCTCCATTCATTTTAGGTCGGTAGGGAGATGAGTTATGGTGTTCGATCTTAAACTCAGCACACAACTCTTTCATCATCTTGTTGTTCAAGTTGGATCTATTATCAGTAATAATCTGGCTTGGAACACCATAACGGTAGATGAGATTGTTCTTGATAAATCAGATCACCACTTGTTGGGTTACATTGGTGTATGACACTACTTCGATCCACTTGGTGAAGTAGTCAATGGCTACCAGGATGAACTGATGTCTGTTTGAAGCTTTGGGTTTAATCATGCCAATCATGTCGATTCCCCATATAGAAAAAGGCCATGGAGAAGAAAGGACTTTGAGATACGTTGATGGTACATGGATTTTGTCAGCATATATCTAACACTTGTGACACCTCCTCATGTACTGGTAAAAATCGGATTCCATTGTCAGCCAATAATATCCTGTTCTCAGAATTTTCCTTGCCATTGTATGTCTATTGGCATGAGTGCCAAAGGAGCCTTCATGAATCTCTTTCATTAACATGTTTGCTTCTTGTCTATCTACGCATCTAGGAAAAACCATGTCGAAGTTTCTCTTGTAGAGTGTATCACGATTTAGGAAGAAGTTTCCAGCCAGTCTTCTGAGAGTCTTCCTATCTTTTCTTGATGCCCCAGGCGGGTACTCTTGTCTTTGAAGGAAGCACTTGATATCATGATACCATAGTTTTTCATCTATGACTGCTTCAATTGTGAAGATGTAAGTGGGCCTTTCAAGGCGCATTATATCGATCTTAGGTACGTCGTTCCATTGACTCACACTAATCATCGAGGATAAGATGGCTAATGCATCAGCCATGTGATTTTCTTCACGAGGGATATGATGAAACTCGATTCTGTTGAAGAATGGTAACAACCTTCTTACATAGTCTTTGTAAGGAATCAATCCTGATTGGTATGTGTTCCAATCTCCTTTGATCTGATTGACAACCAGGGCTGAGTCTCCATACACATCCAAGTTCTTTATCCTTAGGTCAATATCTTCTTCGAGACCTATGATACAAGCTTCGTATTCGGCCTCATTGTTTGTGCATTTGAACCTCAATCTGGATGTGAAAGGAATATGGGTAACCTGAGGTGTTACAATGATTGCCCCAATTCCGTTTCCATAATTGTTGACAGCTCCGTCAAATATTAGTTCCCATTGGGAACCTGGTTCTGGCCCTTCACTGGGTAGCGGTTCATAGCAATCTTTCATTTTCGAGTACATGACATTTTCGTCTAGGAAGTCAAATCCGACTGATTCGTGATCATCAATCGGCTGATGAGCCAAATGATTGGCCAAAATACTTCCTTTGACGGATTTTTGAGCATGGTATTCGATGTCGTATTCTGATAACAACATCTGCCAATGGGAAATCCTTCCTGTTAAGGCAGGTTTTTCAAAGACGTACTTGATCAGATCCATTTCAGAGATTAACCAAGTAGTATGACAAATCATGTACTGGCGAAGATGTTTGGCTGCCCAAGCCAGAGCACAACAAGTTTTCTCGAGCATAGTGTATCGAGTTTCATAGTCAATGAACTTCTTACTTACGTAATAAATGGCAGACTCTTTTCTTTTCGTCTCGTCATGTTGGCCAAGCACACAACTCAGGGAGTCTTCCAAGACTGTTAGGTAGGTGATCATTGGCCTCTCTTCCACTGGAGGAGACAGAATAGGTGGATTCAACAGATATTCTTTAATGTTGTTGAAAGCCTTTTGGAAGTCTTTTGTCCATACACAACTTTGGTTCTTTCTGAGCAGTTTGAATGGCCTTGACCTTGTCAGAATCGACCTCAATTCCTTCCTGGCTGACGATGAATCCTAAGAGTTTTCTTGAGCGAACACCGAATGTGCACTTATTGGGATTCAATTGGAGTTTTTATTTTCTCAGACGCTCAAATAACTTGTACAGGTGTGTCACATGCTCTTCTTTTGTTTTAGATTTGGCAATCATGTCATCGACGTACACTTCAATCTCTTTGTGCATCATGTCGTGAAACGGAGTTGTCATGGCCCTTTGATACGTTGCCCCCACGTTCTTTAAACCGAACGGCATTACCTTGTAACAAAAGGTGCCCCACGGGGTGATGAATGAAGTTTTCTCCATATCTTCCGGTGCCATATTGATTTGATTATAGCCCAAGAATCCATCCATGAAAGAGAAGACTTTGAATTTTGTTGTGCTGACTACCAGCATGTCAATGTGTGGTAGGGGGAAGTCATCCTTTGGACTTTCTCTGTTCAGATCCATGTAGTCCACACACATTCTTACTTTTTCGTCCTTTTTGGAACTGGCACTATGTTCGCTAACCATTGAGGATATTCTGAGGTGGCGAGGAAACCTGCATCGATCTGCTTCTGCACTTCCTCCTTAATTTTGATGGCCATATCTGGACGAGTCCTTCTCAGTCTTTGTTTTACTAGAGGATATTCTGTTTTCAGTGGTAGGCAATGTTCCACGATGTTGGTATCCAACCTTGGCATATCCTGATAGGACCAAGCAAATACATCTAGAAACTCTTTGAGAAGTTTTATCAAGTCTTCTCTGACAGTTGGACTGAGCAGTGCCCCAATCTTAACTTCTTTCTTTTCTTCTTCTGAACCCAAATTGACCGTTTCCAACAGCTCTTTGTGAGGCTCAATGGACCTTTCCTTTTGCTTGAGTAATCGGGAGATCTCTTCTGGAATTTCTTCGTCCTCTTCTTCTTCAGCTTCAAATAACGGGAATTCAAAGTTGGGAGAAGGCAATTGATCGTATGTTTCAATGGGGTTTAAAACAAGCAATATGCATGACGTGATGATTCCTTTTTTAGAAAAGACAGAGAGGATGCAAAAGTGTGTGTAGTGTATTTTCTGAAACACTTTTTTTTTTAATTTGGGTTATTTTTTTAGGATTACCATTTTCTGAAAAACGAAAAGTGAAAACAGCAATAAATACAGGAATTTAGAAGGACATTATTTATTCATGATTTTTCGATTCTTGAAACACAACCCTATAAAACAAAAGTCTACCGCTTTAGGCGAAGCGAAGAGGGGTGTCTACAGAAAAGTAAGCCCTATAAAACATCCACTTCACCTGGGCAAGGTGAAAGGTTAAAACAAAGATGGTAATTACTTTGACTTATGGATGACTTTCGGGACATCGACTGCAACCCAATGGCGACGAACTCCTCTGTGAATCACAAAGTCTGGTACTTCCCTTCTTGGTCTGTCTTCTGAAATAGCACTGATTTCTGGTGGAGTAGGATCATTGGAGTCTTCTTCCCATGCAGAGTTATCATAAGGGGACTCTTCTGTCGTATCTTCCATAGTGTTTTCACTCCCAAGAGGATCTCCCCATCCAATTGGCTGGATGTCCTCGTATCTGATGCAAGAGCTTTTAGGAACAGTGTATTTGACTAAAAAGTCGTACTTGCCGCTTGGCTGTCCCAAGGTATCCCAGGTTTCTGTGGGAATAGATGAGTCATCTTCCTCAATGACGTTGACCTCAGAAAATGCATAGTTAATTAATTCTTGTCCTGCAATCTTTGCAAATTCATCACCATGGTGTCAGACATTTTTGGAATGTCCTGAGGAAGGGTTCCATGACTCTGTGGGAACATGGGTATTCTTTTTAAGATTATTCAGCTGATAGGCATTGTCAGGCTAACTGTTTTGCCCCAAGTCTTCAGTGTATGGCTTCCAGATATGCAAGTCATCCAGGGGATCATAATAATCGTAGTCAAATTTGTCTTTCATCAGACTGTCTTCCTCTAATGAGTTTGGTGGAGCACGACATATAACCGTCATCGTTGAGATAAGACTTCCACTTCTCATCCGTATCGGAGGAGTCATTCCCATCGATGGTGTGGACTTCTTGAGATACTGGGTGGAGGAATCCTCCACTGTGGAAGAAATCCTGAATGGGACGAAAACTTTCGTCCTTCTTTGTAGTCTGGGTACAGGTTGGGGAGAAACCAAGACCTCTCCATGCCTTGTTATTAGTAGGAATTACAATTTTCCCCATCCTTTTATGTCATCACTCCCCATTACTTTGAGAGCATCCTTGTATGAGGAAATCGATGTTCCTTTTTCTTGGTGATTCTCATTGCTCACCGAGAGTGCTTGAAATTGAGTTCCAAAAATCTCCTCTGGTTCTACACAGGAAATGATGATAAGTTGCTCACGATTAATATTTGCTCTCCACATACTGTGACTAATTTGCCGTTCTTGACAAATTTCAGCTTCTGGTGAAGTGTCGAAGTGACTGCCCCAGCTTCGTGTATCCAGGGTCTTCCTAATAAGCAGTTTTATGCTGCTCGGATATCCATGACTTGGAAAGTGACTTGGAAAGTGTGATGACCAATGGTTATGGGAAGATCGACTTCGCCGATAACTATTTTTCTGGATCCGTCAAAGGCTTTAACGATGATCTCACTGCCTCTCATCGGAGTTCCTTAAAAAGATAGTCGAACCAAAGTTGACCTTGGCATGACATTTAAAGATGAACCTGTGTCTACCAGTATGGTGGGTAAAGCATCGTCCTGACAATTGACTCTGATGTTGAGTGCCATATTATAGTTTTTACCTTCTTCTGGTAGTTCTTCATCACTGAATCCCAAGTTTTTGCAGGATGTGATGTTGGAGATGATGTTGTCAAATTGTACTACTGTCACATCTTGTTCCACGAAGGCTTGTTTTAAGACTTCCTGTAGAGCTTCCCTGTGAGCTTCTGAACTAAGCAGGAGAGATAACACAGAGATTCGAGACGGAGTTTGTAACAATTGGTCCACAATGTTGTACTCACTTTTCTAGATGAGCTTCAGCATCCCATCATTGTTCTTTATAGGTTCTGGATTACTGGATTGACCAACTTGTTGGTTAGGAACTTCCGTTTGAGGTTCCTTTTCTTTGGTAGGTTCTCTAACTCCTCTGTTAAAAACCCGACCGCTCTGGGTAACTCGACTGATGTCGGAAATGTTCACAATAAAGGGTAACAGAGTTTCTTTTCCATTTTCTATGGTCATTGCACCGTACTTGTACGAGATAGTTTTTTCTGACTGTACGGTATTGGACCTGGCAAGTAGACGACCAGAGGAGCTTTTTGGGCCTTTTGACTGTTGTAGGCTACCTCGATCATCTCTAAGTCTGGAGTTTTCCTACTGTCACGAGAGACTTTTGACTCATTGAGCAGAGGAATTATGGCACAAACATCCTTGGTTATTCCATGATCGGAGATTATGACAGTGTTCTTGTTTTGACCAAGTATGTAATCTTGTATCATGTTGATTGATTCAGAATTTGAACAGGGTTGAATCTCCATTCGGTCTAACTGATGTTGGAGAGCTGTTCGCACTAGATAACATCCTTGGTTATTTTCCGATCATACTCTAGAACGTTCATAATTGTGAAGTGGTACCCGACCATATATGCTTTGTATGCAGCGCATTCTCACTAGATCCGTTTCTATTGAGCGGACATCACGACTTTAATGTCTACAAGAATTCCTGTCAGTCATGCTAATCTGTTGTGTATCTTCATCCAGGTAGATCGGAAGCCACCAGTGGTCCAACAGATGTTGAAAATTCCTTTGCACAAGCGCACATCCTTGGTTGTTTTCGTAGCATTCTTTACAGTCTTGATAATCATGTGAAGCCAGAAAACCAAGTCTGACCTGTTTAGCATGTAATTCCACTAGACTAGTATTCATCAAGCGTATGTCAAAGATTCGAACCATATTGACTTGATGATTACTCCTTTCATGGTAGTCTTGGATCCATCCGAGATCCATTTGACGTTGGAGGGCCTCTTGTACAAAAGAGCATCCCTGATTGTCTTTTGAGCAGATTGGACAAGTTTTGTAATCGTGTCGCGGCAGATTGTAATACTGACTTTGTCTTGAATGTAATGCCACTTGATCGACGTTTATTGCACGGATGTCGTAGTTCTGAACAATATCAGAATGTGCATGGGCCATGTTTACTTCACGAATTTGGTAATCCTGAATCCAGTCCAGATCCATTTGTTCTTGCAGAGCTGGTTGTACTATGGCACACCCTTGATTGTCCTTGGAGCAGATATCACACTGATGATAGTTGGGAGATGGCACATGGTCGTACCCGCTCTGTTTGCAATGCATCTTTACTAGGTTGGTTCCTAGTAAGTGTACATTGTGAATTTGATAACTGTTGACATGCTCCCCTTCTATCAAATTCACTATAGTCTTCTCATGTTGTGGTAATGGGTTCGTTTGAACATTCGGATTAGTATCTTTGAAAGATAAAACCACGTTTCTGACGAGCTTCTGTACATCAGACTTGAAGCTGAGACAATTCTCAATGTTATGTCCCGATCCTCCTCGATGGTAAGGGAAAGTTTAATTTGCTTTGAACCAAAAAGGTGGACTTTCTGGTACTGTGAGAGGTGTCCTGGTTTGAACGTGCCCCTTGGCCAGTAGAAGTGGAAATAGTTCTGAATACAACATCGGTATAGGGTCGAACCCTGATGGCCGTGTAGTACAATTATTATTATTGTACTGCGGGCGAGCCTGTTGAAGAGGGTGTTGCGGCCTTTACTGATATTGTTGCTGATTTGGTTGGCTCTGAGCATCCTGAGGTTGATAAGTTTGAGTCGTCACTGGGTTGATAGCGGGAGTTACCGCTGCTACCGGTTGATACCTTCGCCTTTGCTTTCCTAGAGAGATATTACTGGTATTTTGCTCTTTCTTCTTTTAGAAAGCACTACCGTATCTCTTAGTACTGCTAGATGGCTCTGCATCTTTGACCAATCGTCCTTCTCAAATTGATTCTTCAAGGCATACTCCCATGTTTACCATTTTAGTGAAGTCATTGGGCGCACTAGCAGCCATTCAGTCGTAATAAAACGAGCTTAATGTTTTCAGGAAGATCTTTGTCATTTCCTTTTCTTCGAGAGGAGGACAGATATGGGCGACGATTTCACACCATCTCTGAGCATATTCTTTGAAGGTTTCTTTATCCTTTTGTGACTTTGCTCTGAGCTAGTCCCTATCTGGTGCCATGTCCAAATTGTATTTATAATGTTGAACGAAGGCTGCCCTGAGATCTCTAAAAGTACTGATCTTGGTGCATTTTAAACCCATGTACCATTTGAGTGCGGCACCGGTTAAACTGTCTTGGAAGTAATGGATCAGTAGCTGTTGATTTTCTGTCTGGGTAGACATTTTTCGAGCATACATCACCAAATGACTTTGAGGGCAAGAGTTTCCTTTGTATTTTTAAAAGTCAGGCACCTTGAATTTGTGTGGTATCTTCACATTAGGGACCAAACAGAGGTCGGCGGCGTCTTTGCCAAACAAGTCCTGTCCATGAATGGCGTGCAGTTCCTTTTGCATTTCCAAGAATTGTTCCTGGAATTCATTCATCCTTTCATATAAGTCTTGGTTTCCACCAGAAATTGTATGTGTAATTTGTCCTTCTGGAACAGTGTGTACCACCGGCTGTGGTATAGTCATTACGGCAGTGACTCTTGGCACTTCAGTGACCTAAAGTTTGTAACCTTCAGGAGTTTCTGTTGTAACCTTTGCATCTTTATTTACCTGATGTTTGTAACCTTCAGGTCTGGCGGTTCTTGTTACGACTTCCGGGTCTTCAGTGACAGGTGGGATGTATCCTTCAGGAATAAAATTGTGAGGCATGCGCCAGGGGAAACCTTTAGGCATGTTGTACAGAGGATGACTGCCAGGCGACTCAAATGCTGGTGTGGAGGTACTCTCCGAGATTACAGGCCTTTGATGTTGTTGCTCCTGGGCTGCTGCCAGGATTGCATGTCGTGGTGGAGTTTCTCCAAACTCTCCTTTAGAGCGTTGATTTCTTCTCTCAGCTCTTTGTTCTCTTCCTCGAGATCGTCCATTTTCTTTTGTCGATTGGCCCAAGTATTGTATGAATGAGACAATTTGACTCTAGAGTGCGACGCATATGTGAGACTCAAAGAAAAAGATGTGCTATGTGAGAATGATGAATGATATGCAAAGAATGATATATTTTTTAGTTTTTGTTTTCAAAAGAAATTTTAACAATTATATTGCAAATATCACACAAGGGGGGGAGACCCTTTTATTGAACTTGAAAGATTGCAGTATTTTACAAAGAAAAGTACTGTATTTTACAAAGTGCGAGAAAAGAAAATTAGGCCTATGGATCCTGAGTTCTCTCTGAAGAAAACTCAGATGCTAGTTCCTGAACTTTTCATTTCGTTGATTAGGCTCGTTCATCCATTTTCGGGTCGACGATTCTCTGCCAAGTGAAAAGAGTGAGCAAATTCCTTCGTTCCTCCTGACTTTCCATAACATGTTTCTCTAATATCTCAATCAGAGCATCCTTTTCCTTTAGCAGTTCATGAATCTTGGTACATTCTAAATTAAGGATCCGATACTTATTCTTCCAAGAGTTATTCTCACGTTGGACTTTGTTGAGAGCGACCTGGAGTTTTTCTGGATCAGAGATGAAATAAAGGACATATTCCTTTAAGGGAAAAACTTCTTGACGAGGGTAAGGCATCCTCAGCTTGATGGCTCTAGTTTGCACCCAGTGGAGATAAGGCTCTGCAGAGATGCAATTTGGCCTTCCCAGGGACTATATCCCCTTCCTGTGAATATGTTGCCAGGCATGCACTATTTCTTTCTTTAGTGCCTTATCATTTTCTCCTTCCTTGAAGAAAAGACCTTCCAGATGAGCATTATGTGGGATATTCTTCATCGGGTATCCGAGTTGTCAGGGAGCTAGAATTAGATGATAGTTGATCCCTCTTTTAGTACCAATAAGGGGTACATTGGGGAAATTTACGCATCTGTCGATGATTTTTATCCCTTCATAAATATGATTGTACCAATCTATGTCTCTATTGGTGAGAGACATAATTTTCTGCGACCATCGCGGATTACTCTTGTGATCTCAAAAAGCAGCAGACTTGGGTAAGTGGGAAATAAACCATGTGTAGAGTAATGGTACGCAACATATGATCATCCCTCCACTATACAAATTCCTTAAGTGTACAGAATGGTAAGCATCCGCGAGCAAGGTTGGTACCCGGGTTTCCAATTAAGAATATCTTAACAGCATTGGTGTCGATGAAGTTATCAATGTTGGGAAAGAGGAATAACCCGTATGTGAGCAGAACAAAGACATCTTCAAAAGCTGTTATATTTCCTATACTGGAAAAGTATAGAGCTTTCTCCATCAGGAATTTAGCTGGTAAACCCTGGAATCCTCCTTTGGCGGTCATGTGAGTCATGACTTCTGACTCATCCAAAGAGATTGCTCTTTTAATGGCTTGATCTTTTGGAATTTCTTCCAGTCCAGAAAATGGATCTCGATCAGTGATAGGTAAATCAATCAGGTGGGAGTATTCCTCCAGTGTTGGTGTGAGCTGGTAATATGAGAATGTGAAGCAGTGGTAAACAGGATCGTAGAACTGAATCGACGTAGACAGAATCCCTTCAACCATGTTGACTTTTAGAAGAGATAAAAGTCCTCCGTGCTTAGCTCTGAAATCCTTAGGATTAGTAATCATCCTTCCTAATTTCCTTAGATCATCCAGTTTTGGGACCTTGAGGGTGTACTTGTGCGTTTTTCCTCTACTGAAACCCATAACGCAATCTCTCTCTCTCTCTGATATTTGCAATTATTGTTTAGTTCCTTTAGAAAATATTTTTCTTGTTTTGCAAAAAAAGTATTTTAATGAATGCAGCAAACAAAAACACTTGAAAACATGGGTTTAGGGGTTCGTTGTCACGAGCATGGAGCCATGGATCTACCCATCCCCAAAGGTGTGTACTAATTGGTCAATTTTTGTACTTGTAGAGCGGGTTCTAACAGAGGTTCCCAAAATCATTGACCACTCTTAGGGATATTAACAACAAACCGATTAACTCAGTAGAGTTGTAATTGATGTGTGAGAAGGACACAAGAAATGGGGGTTTGAATTGTGTCTTAACTTTTCTAATATCTTTTCACCTCTTATCGTTAACGTGCTAAGAGAATATCAGAGTTGTGTTGAGAGACTCTGACTTGCGAAATGTCATTCAGATTGTGCGATGCATAAAGCATTAACGACAAGAGGAAACTGAATAGCGATGCTTGAATCAGTCTTGTAATTGTGGAAGCTTATCAGAGTTGAGTTGCAAGGTTCTGACTTGCATATGTAAGGTTCTGATAATCGATACAGAAACATAAATAATAAATCAAAGCATAACAAGAGTAAAGAACACACGATATATCTTGGTTCACCTGAGCAACTCTCAAGCTAATTCAGTCCACCTTTCCGAGATGATTTCGCCTTGAACACAAGGACTTAATCCACTATAATCCAATCTAATTATAGATGCACGGGCTAACGCCGGTGACTAACAACCTGCACAACCGCAGCTGTGACTAACCCACGATGAACCGTTCAGGGATCCAAGTTAATGGATATATTGAACATTGACCTAATAGGTTCCAATCTCACAAGATCTACTATCAGGATTTCACAACTAAACGTTCAGGGATCCGAGTTAACGCAAATAACGTTTACTGACCATTCTTCCAGGATTTTCAATGAGTTCCATCAATGATCTCACAAGAGTCTGACCCAACATTGGTCCTCTTTGAGATATGACTATCATTGACCATATTTCAGGATTTCCCGCAATGACACTAAGTCATTGTCTTCCCAAGTCTCTGATCACAATGATCACTTGAGGAATCCTAATTCACATAGAATTAGTTTGTTGGAGGTTACAAGATTGCTTCTTAATAAGTAGAGTTCTCCTAAGTTTAAGTACAAATGAACACACAGTGTTCTTGCAAGATATGAACAACAACTTCTTGCAAACTACATGATTCTAACAAGATGTACATGATTTGACAATTAAATAACATCTTGAGAATTCTTCATCTTCTTCGTTGAGCAAGCTTTGAGCAACAACTCCCTTGATTTTGATCTTTGATTGCAGAGATGATGTAGTTAGTTGATGACTTGACTGATTTGTAATGTTTTCTTGTTCATCAATAGCTTTTGTACTAATGAATTGTTGTTGTGTTGAATGATGATCTTTGAGCTTCAACAACAATGATCGTGTTTTTAATTTAGCAGCATCAGCTGTGTTTGACGATGATGATCTTGATCGTAGAAACGACTTCGATTCGCAACATCACGACACTCAGAAGCATTTCTTTATTTCCTTCAAATAGTCGAGTGATAAAATAGAGCCGTTAGACAGTTGTTGGCTATTTGAAAAGATTCGTTTAAGCAATGATGAAAGTGTACTACCATATCTTCTTTTTACTGTAGAAGAAGTGACGGGATAGGTCTTTTTAGTACGGTGTACAGTCATTGCTAACGGTAACATTTGTCTTCAAATCTTCAGAGGCTTAATTTATTGAAGCATGAGTAGAGACTTTATAACTGGGTCTTCAGAATCTTTTAAGTCTTCAGTCTTCAGAACTTGTCCATTAGGAATCTGTCTTCAGAGCTTCAACACTTGTCTAAAAACTCGTTATCTTCACTGCTTCAAGTCTTCAGAGTCTTTAGAACTTATCCATTAGGAATCTGTCTTTAGAGTCTTCAGCACTCGACCTTTTAGAACCATAATCTATATAACCCATAAGTCTTCAGAATCTTTCTGCACTTGGTCTTCAGATCCTTCAGCCTTTAGAACTTCAAGTCATGAGAATCTTCAGCACTTCGGTTCTTTATACCTTTAGAAGCTTCGATATCTTCATAATCATAACCACTTTCAGAACAGCATCCACAAGAGCATTGCAACAGCAATATCGGCATCCTTGGATCTTTCTGATTATGATCAAATACAGAAGCATACTTGCTTCTTGCGACTTGTGTTACACATAGTAACTCGCATATGATTATTTACGCACATCTTGCTGGTGTTTGTTGGATCTGATATCTTCTATGATAATGATTTGCACACAACACATATTAGAACATAAAATAGTTCTCTCGCAAATACTCACTGTTATCATCAAAACATAGAGATGACTTGCAGAGATAACTCTTGCTCTCACAATCTCCCCCTTTTTGATGATGACAAAACCATGTATTTTGATTGAATATTTTATACAAGGTAATCACCAAAAATAACATATTCAAAGTCCGGAACAGCAGCTCCCCCTGAATGTGTTAACCAAAATTTTATCTTTGATCATCTAGAATCTTATATGATCCAAAGACTCGCAAAATAACATTTTTGAGTTGTCAGAACATAGAATAGAGAAGGATTACTTCCCTATCTGTCTTGAGGAGACAAAAGTCTTCAGCATCTGGACTTTTTCATCAGAACTTCTCGTCTTCAGATCTTTAGAACTTAGTTCCTTTGGACATCGTATCGGTGCTCATAACCTTCAGAGTCTTCTGAAGCAATTTCTACTTTTCAGCATAATCAATTTAGCACAGAGAAAGAACATTTCTCTTCTAATAACTTAGCCACGCTATTTATCAGAAACATACACTGTCTTAAGAAACTCCCCCTGGGTTTCAGACTTGGTGAAGATTTTAGATTTTAACATGTGAATCTTCTGGGTAGTCTCCCCTTGATTGTAATACATCAAATACTGGGATCTTCAGAATCATAATTCAGATATACCTATTTGATCACTAATTAAGATCATGACTTTTCAGAGTTTGAATAGACAACAGGCCTTTATCTCATAACCATGTTTCTATCAGAACTCGACGGAGGATCACAGCTTGATTATTGATCTGATTGAAGGATATTTTTGTGATCAATCGAAGCTTGATTCTGAACCTGATACCAATGTGATCTTGATTCTTAGTCTGATACTAATTCTTGATTCTTAGTCTGATATTAATTGAACGATAGTTTCATTGTATGCTGAGTTTGATACCAATGAAGGCATTTGAGAATAGTTCACATCATAACTAAGTCTGATACCAATTGTTAGACTAAGTCTGAGACAAAATCATTTTCTCCTGAGTTGAGATCTTGGTTTATCAGAACTTCTTCTTCTTGGATGTCCTATCTAGATGTTCAAACAGTCTTCGACTTCTGATTTGCTCAGTTCTTCTGAAAAGCATCTCTGATTGTAGCCTTTGTCTTGACAGCTTTCAGGAAGATTTCTTCTTCTGATTCTTATGTTCTGAATATCATATTCTCAGATAGTTTACAGCTTCTGAACAAGATGATACCAAAATCACGATAACTTTCACTTTAAGAAAGTTCTCAACTTTTGAACAGTACTGGGTCAATCTGATTCTGAACACATGTTCACGAAGTGTACAACTTCGATTGTATGAACAAACATTTCATAATAACTTTTAACAGACTTCTTCTTTTAATTTAACCTGTTCTAAGACTTCCTAATGAACTTGTTCAGAGTTCCTCGGTTAAATATCAAATAAACGTTAGTGGTAAACGCATTTTATATTATTGATCTATTTGTTTGAGTTTTGCATTCTATCAAAATCATATTTCCATTTCTCCCCCTTTTTGACATCATCAAAAAGTTAGTGCGTTTAAGCATTTTAAATAATACATATGATTAATATGATAATGAATCTTAATCTATCATGAAATATGCTATTTTCGATTAGATTCAAAAGATTTTGCATTAAAAACAAGATATAGATTATTTAAAATCAATTTGGAGCGATCAAAACATGGGCTATGAAAACAAATTCCTAGGGAATAGTCTAGGAGGTGAAGGTGCGAGAAAGACACAAGAAAGGGGGGTTTGAATTATGTATTTACTCCTTTTGTAACTTTTCGCATCTTGTTAAAGAGATACTCAAGAACCTTCAATGTTTGTTGAGAGATTATGATCTCTTAACTATGGAGCATGAGAACCTTATAGGTTCTGATCATAAGATACGATACTCAGAACTTGCAGTGCGGAAGCTTATCAGAGATAGGCTGCAAGGTTCTGACTTTGTTTAATATGAGGTTCTGATATTCAATGCATAAACATAAATAGAGATACTAAGCAAGAGAGTAAAGGACACACGATATATCCTGGTTCACCACGCGGGCTAATCTAGTCCACCTTCCTCAGGTGATTTCGCCTTGAACACAAGCACTTAATCCACTATAACCAAATCATGATTACACTTGCACGGACCACGCCGGTGACTAACAACTTGCACAGTCGCACTGTGACTAACAATCCAATGAACCGTTCAGGGATCCAACAGGATATAACTTTCATTTATCGAGCAGACCCACTGCTGGGATTTCACAGCTAGCCATTCAGAGATTCATCACAATGAATATAACGCTACTGACCATATTTTAGGATTTTCCACAATGACCCTCAGCCATTGTCATCTCAAGTATCTGATCACCACATGATCTACTCAAGGGCCTCAACTCACAGCTGAACCGTTTAGGGATCCCTTCAGGATATAACGTTCACTTGAGGAGTCTCAATTCATTTAGTCGAATTGGAAAACTGGAGATTACAGATTGTGCTTCTTAATAAGCAAGTTTCTCCTAAGTTTAAGTACAAAGAACACACACATGTGTTCAAGCAAGTTATGAGCAATCAACTCCTTGCTTTCCTAAGAAACTACAAAGATGTATTTAGATATTACAATTGTTGACATCTTGTAGATCTTCTTCTTCTTCGTCTTCTGGTTGAGCAAGCTTTGAGCAGCAACTCCTTGCTTCAGATCTTCAATGTAGTCTTGACGAGAAGGTAGGTTGATGACTTGACATATCTTCAATGTTGTCTTCTTCATCAACAACTTCTGTTTGATTGTTGTTGTTGTATTGATTTGTCTTCTTGAGTTTCAACAATAATTGCCATTAGTGAAATGATGATAGCTCTGAATATGTTAAGTGTTACAACGAGAACTCATCGTTATTACTATCTTCACAATGACCTGGTCAATTTTGTAGATGAACATTCAGTTCGTGATTCTACAAGTGATCGACACTTCAGAAGCAAAAACTCTTTCCATTAAATAGCTAGTAGAAATATAGCCGTTAGAGAATACTGTTGGCAGTTTGGAAAAGAGACGTTGTGATATAATGAGTTGTACTGACACATCTTCTTTTTGCAGAGGAAGAGGTGACCAGACATCTTTTCTTGGGCAGTGTGTACATTTAACTCACAACGGTAATATTTAGACTTTAAAACTTCAGTGGCTTTTGATGTTAATTTGATGAAGCATGAGTAGAGTCTTCTTAGCAGAATATCTGATGCTTTAAGTCTTTCGTCGATTGAAGAAGTCCATTAGGAATCAGTCTTCAGAACTTCAGCACTTGGTCTTTAAGAATGTTATTCTTTTCTGCTTCAAGTCTTCCGAATCTTCAGAGCCTGTCTTCAGAGTCTTCAGAACTTCTTATTTGAAACCTTGATCTTCAGAACTTATCAGTCTTCAGATTCTTTCTGTACTTGGTCTTCAGCGCCTTCAGCCATCAGAACTTCAAGTCATAGGAGTCTTTCGTACTTTGGTTCTTTTTAGAGTGTACTTCTTCAGAAGCTTCACTATCTTCAGAATCTCAATCACTTTCAGAGAGCATCCACAAGAGCATTGCAACAACAATCTTGGTATCCTTGGATCTGGCTGATCATGACTAGATAAAGAAGCGTTCTTGCTTCTCGCGACTTTAGTCACACATAGTAACTTCGCATATGTATATATTCAATCATAGTACATCTAGCTGGTGTATGTTGGTTCTCATATCTTTAGTTCTTATGATCTGCACACAACACACGTTAGACCATAAAATGGTTCTTTCCCAAATACTTATTGTTATCATCAAAACATAGATTGACTTGTAGAGACATTTCTTGCTCTCACAATCTCCCCCTTTTTGATGATGACAAAACCAAGTATTTTGATTGAACATTTTATACAAGGTAATCACCAAAACAAACAAATTCAGAGTTTGGAACAACAACTCCCCCTGAATGAGTTATCCTCAAAGCTTTATCTGAGATCATCTAGGATTTTATGTTATCTAAAGATATACAGAATAACAACTTGAGTTGTCAGAACAGGAATAGAAAAGAGTTACTTCTCTATCATGTCTTTTCGTAAAACGAGGAGTCTTTAGCATCTGGACTAGTTCATCTGAACTTCCATCTTCAGATCTTCAGAACTCAGTTTTTTTTGTTGTCGTATCAGAGCTTGTTTATCTTCAGAGATGTCTGAAGCATTTCTACTTTTCAGCAGATTCCATTAAGCACGAGTTCAGAACAGTTCTTGACTGATAGTCGTAGCCTTGCTATCCATCAGAGACAGACACTGTCTTTAAAGGAAACTCCCCCTGAGTTTCAGACTTTGTGAAGATTTGAGATTTTGCAATTTGATCTTCAGGGCAGTCCCCCCCTAATTCCTATACGTCGGATATTGGGATCTTCAGAATTATAATTCTGGATGATAAGATTTTAAACACCAATGTAGATCGTGACTGTTTTGACTTTTGAACACAGGTCACCATCTCAGAACCTTGTTAAAGTCATACTTAGTAATCTTATCAAAGCTTGATTTTTTATCAGATACCAATTAAAGGTTAATATTAAAGTGATCAATCAACGCTTGATTCTGAATCTGATACTCATGATTTAATTTTGATCTGTTACCATGTGATGTGATGAGTCTTATACCAGAGTATGTTGAGTCTGATACTAAGTGAAGAATTTCTTCTCATACGCTTAAGAGGTAATTCATTAGAGTGCTGATATTGATACCAATGAAGGTATTTTGATAGTAATCCACAGCTTTTGCTCTGATTGACGAGTCTGATACTTATCTTTGTGTACTGAGTCTGATTACCAATTGTTGATTTAGTCTGATACTAGATCGTTTTCATTTCCAATGGTTCTTGGTAAACATCAGAACGGTTTCTTTCTTGGATCTTTAATCCGGATCTTCAGACTTGCACAGATCTTCTGAGTGAGCATCTTGAGATGTAGATTTTGTCTTGACTGCTTTTAGAGATTTCTTACTGATTCTGCAGACAGTTCTTAACTTCTGATTTGCACAGATCTTCTTAGATAAATTCTATTATATGATCGGAGTTCTTCTTCTTATCCTGCTTTTAGAATGCTTAGTGAACTTGTTTAGAGTTCCTCGGATAACATCAAACAACAAACGTTAGTAGCAACCCATTCAACGCATTTTATAAGAGTACTTTGTTTGAGTTCTGCATTCTTTCAGATTTCCTTCTTTCAATCAAAATCAATTATATTTTCTCCCCCTTTTTGACATCATCAAAAAGTGCTAGAGTATAAGGGCATATAACATCATATATTTCTTCCTCATTTGAGCATTTAAGCATTTAAGCATCTTAACATCATCATACATATACTGGATATGTTAAACAACATAGAACCATAGAGCCAGCATTTGAGTAGTTAAAAGCAATCCAAATCATTTAGTGATAACCATCTTTAACCATAATAAATTAATTTGAAGGATTTTTAGATGGAATCATCTGATTACTAATTGAAGGTTTTAGATCACTTGTAAAGATTGATAACAACATTTCATTTATGAACAATCAGATAGAGGCATCAGCATAAAGTAGTTTTAAGATGCATAGCATGGGTTGAGCTTAATCTAGAAAAGTTCAAGATAACCAAAACATAGATAATTCAAACACAGATTCCTAATGAGAAACGTTTTTAGTAATCATAGACTTAATGAAACTGAGTTTTCATGGGTCTTTATGAGTTATACTAGAGCGATCCTAAGGATGATGAAGAAGATGAGAGAAGATTTTTAGAATCATCATTTCTTGAGACATGCAACCTCTCTTCTACTTGAGTCATTCCCAACCACTTGATCTTCACAATTTCTTCTGAGAACCATTTGTGGAACTCAGTCTAGATAGTTCTTATTTCCATGGAGTCCATACAGTAATTGAAAGCTTCTACTAAGCTTTGAATCTTTTAGATTGCATTATCCTTGAGGGATGCTAATGCATTACTATTTGATTCTATCAGTTATTATGATGTTTTAGGTATTTTAATCATTTGTCTCAGATTATTATGAATTTGATGTTGGTATGGGCATAGAACACATAAGACATCATATTTTAATTGACTGAAAAAGGATAAAAACATCAGCACAAAATAGAACGATAAGCAACAAGACATAGTACTTTTTTTTACACTACATCAGGATTTGAAATTTTAGTCATCAAAATATTCAACGTTGTCTACCCTATCACATCTTGTCTCAGTTACTGAAGGTTCTGGTCCGAGTCTGCTTACTAACCCCCAAAATTTCTCTTTCAACATAATTTCAGATATTATTCTCCCGTAAGGAACGTAAGAGTTCAACTGAGTTCTTGAAACTCTGATAGAATGTTTCAGGTGATTGAAAATGGTTTTAGGAAGATTGATCCTAAAGTGGTGTGTTAGGAGTAAGACAAATACTATGTCATCTTGGGACAGCGTGCTCCTTGCAGTTGAACGAGGTCAAAGATTGGTTAGAGAGAATCTGAACCATGTTCTGGGTGAAGGAAGAAGTTTCTCAGGGTTATTTGGTTCATAAGGAACTGAATCATCAAATAAAACCTTGCATCTCTCTACTAAGCTCAGGTCAGATTGAAAGTCTTCAACAGTGACTCCAGAGGCGACACAATTTATGATCTTTTCTAATGAGGGAATGGAGATAGTGATTGGAAAGTTATATACTTCAGACCAGATAGTGTTGCAATCATTACTGATTCTGGCGAATTTCCAAAATTCTTTCACAAGAACTGGAAAGACAGGGTCGTTTAGCAGTGAATAATAACCATTCCAAGATTGAATCTGCATGCTTCTTACAATTTCCAGACCATTAATTTTAAGTCTAGCTAGATTTGGTCTTTTCTTTGGGATAACTTCTAGAGTTTCTATATTTCCTCTAAATGTTGGAGAAGTCATTTGTTAACACACAGAAGATTTTAAGTGAAGATTAGTGAGGATGAGCGAGTGTAGCGCGAGTTTTTTTGTGGTTGCGAAGCACTATCGCTTTAGGATACTACAACTCGATTCATTTTTTATCCTATTGAAGCTGATGAAGGAAGGAAAATAGATATCTCCAATTAACCCTGCTTGCATACTGAGTTTGAATAGATGATTGTTGGTTTACAGATGCTACAAAGATCGTGGGTCTCTCTTAGGTTATTTTGTTGACAACACAGTGTGACGGCATTATTGGTAGGATGTTTAGGACTGATGCTTTTCGGTTGATGTTTTAAGATACGGGATTTTGGGTTTTTGATTAGTGTGCTCGCTAAGATTTTTCAATCTTATGCCTACCTATTCCCGTTTAATGAAACAGGGAAATCAGAGCGATCGTAGTTCCTCCTATTCTATGGGAGGAAAAAGGTTATTTTGGTGTCTTGTTCAAAGGCCAAGACATGAAGCTGAAGGTAGTTTGTATCTTGTTCAAAGCCCAAGATGTGAAGCTAAAGGGTTTTTACTTTAGAGAGAATTTGTCATCTCTAAAGAGGAGTTGTTGATGTTTGTATGCTGTGAGCAAAGCATGTTTTGATGCTAAAAGGTTGATTGACTCAACCGGGGTTTCCTTATACAAAGCCTAAGAGGAGGCTATTGACCCAACAAGAGGGTGTTTTCACGTGTCTCGTACGAAGCCCGAGAGAGAGGCTAAAAGAGAGATTGACTCAACAAGAGAGTCTTTTATACTCAACAAGAGAGTGTTTTAGTATCTCGTACGAAGCCCGAGATGGAGGCTAAAAGTGGTTTGACTCAACAAGAGAGTCTGAAAAGGTTAGCTCCACTGGGGAGAATCATTGTACAAAGCCCAAGAGGAGGCTGAAAAGAGGTTGACTCAATAAGAGAATCTTTTATACTCAACAAGAGAGTGATTTGATGCCTCGTACAAAGCCCGAGGTAGAGGCTAAAAGGGAAGTGACTCAACAAGAGAGTCTTTTATACTCAACAAGAGAGTGATTTAGTATCTCGTACGAAGCCCGAGATGGAGGCTGAAAGAGGTTTTGACCCAACAAGAGGATCTTTTATACTCAACAAGAGAGTGTTTTCTATCTCGTACGAAGCCCGAGATGGAGGCTAAAGGTTTGACTCAACAAGAGAGTCTTTTATACTCAACAAGAGAGTGTTGGGAGAATCATTGTTAAAAGCCCAAGAGGAGGTTGTTTATGGTGGTAACTATTTCTGTTGAGTGACAGGTCCAGTGTGTTGGATAAAAGAGAAAATCAGTTCTTATAAAGAGACTGATTATCAGTAAGGCTGTGCTTTGGGATTGATAAGAGGATCTGGGTTACTTCCTGTTCTTTAAGGAAGTGGGAAATCCAAAGGGTATTGAGACTGTCCAAGTCTACGGGTTTTTTGAGAAATCGATTCTCAGATAGTGAACGATCTTTGTATGATGCCCAAGAGAAGGCTGGTATGTTAAGGGATGAAGGTCAACCCATTAACTGGTCTGACACTTGACTCAGAAAGACAGCTCTAGCAAATTGATGACTAGGTTCTGTTCCTATACCTGTAGAGGTCTCTGGGTCCTTAGACTAAGCCCAAGAGAAGGCATGAGATCTTTTAAGAAGCCGAAGGGTCCTTGTACAACGCCCAAGAGGAGGCGGGGATGCTTTTAAGAAGCCTGTGGGTCCCCAAACCCCGAGAAGTTCAAGACATGCCATTCACTGAGAATAGATCAAGCCAGGAAAGTTCGAGAATTTGGAAGAAACTCAAGAGATACCATTCACGGAGAAAAGATCATCTCTGGGGAATAGAGTTTCTTTGACAATTTCTAAGGGTGATAGTCTAAGAAAGGGTTCACCGAGAATGCTGCCTTTCACGTCTCCATATTGTTTAACCCCTAGAGGAGGGAAGACTGTGTCTGGTAATCCTATGGGGATCTAGTTTTGTTTGTATTTAAGAGTGACCAACAGGGCTTTACCTAGTGCTAGACATAGTTGCCGGGGAAAACTCTAAATAACTATACTATTATTACACAGTTGATATTTGACAAGTATATAAAAGTTTGTGAAAGAAGACTTACAGTGAGCAGCCCCACAATACAGTTATATATATATATATATATATATATATATATATATATATATATATATATATATATATATATATATATGAAAGCGGATAAAGAAAGCGATTAAACACTTACTGGTTGTAGAGCTTCCATGCTGTTTGGTTAGTTGTTCAACAAAGAAAGCTTTGATAACTATATTATATTCAAAATCAAAGGCGAAAGTGCTTTGAAAAAAGATTGTTGGGGCTTACAGGTCAAGGAGAGGCCTAAGTTTTTATCAGTGATTGCACTGTTGTTTTGAATTTGTACAGGGACTTATACAAGTGACTAAGGCCCGAAAGGTTTTCTTTACAAAGGGATGGGTCTTACACTCTCTCAAGAGGCCCAAAGGGTTTAAAGAAAAAGAATGGGGCTTATAACACCAGGGTAGGCCCAGATGATTTGTTTTTGAATTGGTGATCACGCCGAGATTTTTCTTTTAACGCAGAGAGACTTATACAATATCTGAGGCCCCAAAATGCTTTGGTTAAAAGGGGGTTGGGTCTTACACTCTATTAGAGGCCCAAAGGTTAATTTTAAGAAATGAAATGGGTCTTATAGCTCAAGGAGAGGCCCATGGTTATTTTGAAAAGGCGACGACCGCGCCGAACCTTTGTAAATATACAGAGGGACTTATACAATGTGTGAGGCCCAAAAAGGTTTATTTACAAAGAGGGGTTGGGACTTACACTTTAATAGAGGCCCAATAATTTATTTTTGTACAAGTGGTGGGGCTTACAGCTCAAGGAGAGGCCCAGATGATTTGTTTTTGAATTGGCGATCGCGCCAAGATTTTTCTTTTAACGCAGAGGGACTTATACAATATCTGAGGCCCAAAATGTTTTGGTTTTAAAGGGGGTTGGGTCTTACACTCTTTTAGAGGCCCAATGATTTATTTTTGTACAAGTGGTGGGGCTTACAGCTCAAGGAGAGGCCCAGGGTTTTATTTTTGAACTGGCGGTCGCGCCGAACGTTTGTAAATATACAGAGTGACTTATACAATGTGTGAGGCCCAAAAAGGTTTATTTACAAATAGGGGTTGGGACTTACACTCTAATAGAGGCCCAATGATTTACAAGTGGTGGGGCTTACAGCTCAAGGAGAGGCCCAAGGTGATTTTTGATTTGAAATGGCGATCGCGCCGAGATTTTTGAAAATGCAGTGGGTCTTATACAATATCTGAGGCCCAAAATGGTTTTGGTTTTCAAAGGGTTTGGGTCTTACACTCTAATAGAGGCCCATGAGTGTGGTTGAATTAATCAAAAACCCTAATTTGTTTTCAAAATGTATTTTAATTGAATAAAAAATTCAATTAAAATGACCAAAATGTTAAACATGTGAAAAACAAATTGTGATCTTGTATTAATGTTTCAAAAATCAGGTTTTGATCTACAAAATGTTTGGAAATCCCTAAAATTTGAATAATCAAGATGGAAAAAATATTTTAAATGTTAAAAACAATTAAAATATTAATTCTTTACAAAAATATCAAGTATATGAAATAAATAATATTTTTGGGATTTTTTTGGGAAAATAAAATATTTTAACATTTTTGTGAATTATTAAAAAACGAATCAACTCAAAATCATTAAAACTCAGAGAAAAATTAATTTTTGAATCAATTAAATAAAATCAAAAAAATTCAAATATTCAAATATTTGAAAAAGGGCGCCAAGAACATGGCAAGAACACGCGCCCTTCCTCTGTTTCTGCAGATTTTCGTTTTCTATCCAATCTCACTGAATACTTGATTATATCATACAATCTACATATCAATCTACTCGTTTCAACCTCACGATCATGTCTATGGTCTTTAATTTCATTTATTTTAAGCATGGAATAAGAAATCAAAGAGAAACCTCAAGAACCCTAGATTCTGCATGAAGGTTCAGAAATTCCATACACGATTCAAACAAAGCAATTGATTGAGGGAAAACACTCCATGCATGATTATGAACATAGGGCCAAATTATTGTGCAGCAAAAAATGCCTGGATCATAGAGTTAGAAGAGCTCATGCTTACCTCTTGCAGCTGGTGATCGTGTTTTGTGTTAGAGGTGTTACAACTTGGTTCCAAGGTTATGGACAACTTCCCTAGGTGTTATGGAGTGTGTCTGGGTGCTTGGAATGAATGGAAATGATCTGGAACTGAAGATGGTATCTCAACTGCAACTTAGTTAAAACCTTGAGCAGCTGGCCGATGATTCTGAGAAATCAGTGTTCCAGATGTTGTTTAAGTGTTTGGATCACTTATATATGATGTTTATGAGGTGTGTGTGTGTGTGATTGGTTTGGTTGGAATTGCTCTCAAACTCAAAACCCGATAGTGACTTGCTTTGGAAGGAAAATTTGGAGTGAAAAAGGAAATTTTGAGGAAAGCATCTATTAGATGGCTTTGGTGTACTCAAACTGATCACAAATGAGCTCTATTTATAGTAGAACAAGTTTGTTTTGCAAGGAATAGTGAAAGGCAACTACAACATAGGTTTGGCCAATGTTGAGCAATGAGAATCCAAGTCTCCTCTAGCCATTGACTAGAGGTTAGGGCACAGGCTGCTGGTCCCCTTGGTCTTGGATAAGTCTTGACTGAATTCAGTTGGAAATGGATCAGTCCATGCCACCTTGGTGTATGCATTGAATGCTCCAATCCAAAATTGGAGTCTTGTCCCTCTTTTAGGCAATTCTAGGTTTGGCATGCTACTTCTTGTTCCAAGGACTTTGGAGGCTTGGATCAGTGTTTGCCCCCTTTAGATTTGATCCTCAGATGTGTCCAAAGTGATGACAAGGCTTGGAATTATCTGATTTTTCCAAATCGAGCCAAAGTGTAAAATTCTGCCTAGTCATGACAGTTGCATCAAGGCATGTTGGTATTGTCATATCTCATGGCTCAAGTGGGATTTGATGGAGTTCTTGGCCATTTTGGAAAGCCCTTATATGATACAACAACTGTTTAATCATATTTGGTTTTGATACTTTTTGGATCCAAGTGAAAAATGCCCCTACATTTGGAAAAAAGTGAAGGCAGATTCTGACTTAGTGAAAATTTCACTAAGTGTTGGAAAAAAGTGACATTTTCACTTTTTGTGATTTTGATCATTCCATAACTCAAAATCCATGATGAATTGGAATGAGGTGTAGTTGAAGCTTTTGTAGAGGGCCATGAGAGCTACAAATCCAGCTTTGGATGGGGAAAATGGCCTTGTGGTTTAGGAGTTATGATCCTCCAAAGTTGGTACCCTAGCCACTTTGTTCCATAACTTAGAAAAATTTCTAAGTTTTTATGGTTACCCCTTTTACAAGTTATCTCACTTTTCTTGATTTTTCTTGATGAATGATGATTCCAATCACACATTAACATCATTTTAGGGTCAAAGAACCATAATTGTGAAAAATCTCAAAAAGTCAAAGTTTGACTTTTGTGCACAATTGACTTTTTGTCAGATGAATTCCAAACTGTGCGATCCTTTATGAAATCAAGTCCTTGACCTAAATCAAACTTGATGGATTGATTTATTAGGTGTTATAGGGTGTATTGAATCATGTTCTAGAGTTTGGGAGCATGTCCTGGTCAAAAGTCAAAGGCACAGTTGACTTTTCCCGCGAAACCATAATTGTGGTTCAGATGAAATTGAAACTTGTTGCTCAAGCTTCTTTGCTCAATTCATTGTTACAAATGGACCAATGTGGTGTGTTAGGGATCCTCAAATCATCTCTTGAGGTCTTGGCTCATGCTTTGCCCCAAAAGTCAACTTAGGGGTGAATTAGGTCAAGAAACCCTAATTCCTGATTTTTTATGAATGCATCCCCTGAGGCAAAATTGGCTTGATGATTGGGTTCATGATGTCCCTTGGAGCATCTTAGGTTGGGCTTTGAAGCATTGGCTCATGCCCAGAGGAAAATTTCCATCTGGAGGCCCTGGTCGACCAAAACCCTAATTTGGTGACATTGTCGATCGTGAGGCTTAATCCACCTAGAAGGGAGCAGCCTTGTGCTTAATCCTTGTTGTGGGAGTCCTCTTGATCCATTTTGAGAGATTAGACAAGTTGAAGATCATGTCAATTCTTGATTGATCCTTTGTCTAAGAACTCTGAGAGGGCTAAAAACCCTAATTTTTAATAGCAGTGAATGCTCACCCATCTTTGGGGAGACTGAATGGGTATGATGGTTCATCCATATTGTGATGATGATTTACCCAATGATGGGAAATCTTAGTGGTCAAAATTTGGGGTATGACAGATGCCCCTATTTAATCTTCTTGGACCCGAAGGTGTGAATGGCGAAGGTATTCGGGCATTCAGGGTGCAAGAGGATTAAATATCGGAATACCCGAAATTTTGATGGTGGTTAAGAATGGCAGCTTGCCCATTCTTCTTCTGTTGCTAAGCAATGATGCTTAGAAAAGGTAAAAACTTCCCCACGATCCTGGTTTCCTACCAAGGAACTAGTCTTAGTTTCTGGTGTAAACTTCCCCTCGATCCTGGTTTCCCACTGTCATACCCCAAATTTTGACCACTAAGATTCCCATCATTGTGCAAATCATGATCACAATATGGGTGTATCATTATGCTTCACTAGTCTCCCCGAAGATGGGTGAACATCCACTACAATCAAACTTAGGGTTTCAAGCCCTCTTAGAGTTCTTAGACAAAGGATCAATCAAGGAATGCCATGATCTTCACCTTGCCTAAACCTCTCAAACATCCACAATGGATCAAGAGGACTCCAACAGCAAGGATTAAGCACCAGGATGCTCCCTTCTAGGTGGATCAAGCCTCAAGATCGCTAGTGTCACCAAATTAGGGTTTTGGTCGACCAGGGCCTCCAGCTGAAAATTTTCCTCTAGGCATGAGCCAATGCTTCAAAGCATAACCTAATATACTCCATGGAACCTCATGGGCCCAAGTATCAAGTCAATTTTGCCTCAGGGGATGCATTCATCAAAAATCAGGAATTAGGGTTTCTTGACCTAATTCACCCCTAAGTTGACTTTTGGGACAAATCATGAGCCAAGACATCAAGAGAGGATTTGAGGGTCTCTAATACACCACATTGATCCATTTACAACAATGGATTGATCCAGGAAGCTTGAGCAACAAGTCTCAATTTCATCTGAACCACAGTTAGGGTTTCGCGAGAAAAGTCAACTGTAACTTTGACTTTTGACCAGGACATGCTCCCAAACCCTAAGACATGATTCAATACACCCTATAACACCCATGGAACATGTCCATCAAGTTTGATTTAGGTCAAGGACTTGATTTCCTAAAGGATTGCACAGTTTGGAATTCATCAGATAAAAAGTCAACTGTGCACAAAGGTCAACTTTGACTTTTTGAGATTTTTCATAAAAATGGTTTTTTAACCCTAAAATGATGTTAATGTATGATTTGAATCATCATTCATCAAGAAAAATCAAAGAAATTGGGATAACTTGTAAAAGGGGGTAACCATAAAAACTTAGAAAATTTTCTAAGTTATGAACAAAGTGGCAAGGGTACAAACTTTGGAGGATCATAACTCCTAAACCACAAAGCCATTTTTCCCCATCCAAAGCTTGATTTGTAGATCTCATGGCCCTCTACAAAAACTTCAACTACACCTCATTCCAATTCTTCATGAATTTTGAGTTATGGATTGATCAAAATCACAAAAAGTGAAAATGTCACTTTTTCCAACGCTTAGTGAAATTTTCACTAAGTCAGAATCTGCCTTCACTTTTTTCCAAATATAGGGACATTTTTCACTTGGATCCAAAAAGTATCAAAACCAAATATGATCAAACAGTTGTTGTATCATATAAGGGCTTTCCAAAATGGCCAAGAACATCACCAAATTCAATTTGACCTAAAAGTTATGGTAGTGGCAAAATGCCTTGCTGAAAACTGCCAAGGCAAGGTAAAATTTTGCATTTTTATTCGATTTGCCAAAATCAGTCAATTTCAAGCCTTGTCATCATCTTGGACACATCTGAGGATCAAATCTAAAGGGGACAATCACTGAGCCAAGCCTCCAAAATCCTTAGAACAAGAAGTAGCATGCCAAACCTAGAATTGCCTAAAAGAGGGACAAGACTCTAATTTTGGATTGGAGAATTTAATAGATGCTTAGAGGTGGCATGGACTGACACATTTGCAACTTAATTCAGTCAAGGTTCCTCCAACAAGTAGGGAACCAAAGCTCTGTGCTCTAACCTCTAGTCAATGGCTAGAGGAGACTTGGATTTTCATTTGCCAACATTGGCCAAACCTCTGCTGCAGTTGTCATTCACTATTGATCCCAAAACAAACTTGCTCTACTATAAATAGAGCTCATTTGTGCTTAGTTTGAGTACACCAAAGCCATCAAACAGATGCTTTCCTCAAAAACCCTTTCTCTTGGCAAAAATTCCTTCTTTAGCAAGGTAACTCTGAGTTTTTGAGTTTGAGAGCTTTTTCAATCAAACCAATCTCACACACACCTCATAAATATCATATGTAGGTGCTCCAAACTCTCACAGGTGACCTGTAATCACAAAATCACAAAGTCACCTCTCAAAACCTCAAAATAGGCTTTTTGTGCATTTTTCAAGCCATGTCTTGATTCAGTCACTTTCCAAACCAGATAAAACCTCAAACACACTCCAAATATCATCCTTGAACTGTCCCAAATGGTTCCACTCGTCTGGAACACCATTTGAGAGAGTTGTTATTTTGGTCACTTTTAACCCCTTTTGCAAGAAAGAGCCAGTTTGTGTTTTTGGAGGTACCAGCTGATTCCAAGCATCCTAAAAGCTTCTAAGGGGTCATTTGAGTGTGTCTAAAGCATCAAATTATTTCTGGGACAAGAGGCTTGACAGATTGCACAAAAACTCCAAAAAGCTCAAAAAGAGGTAAGCCTCACGACTTGAACTTTCCAAAATATGCAATGCTTTGAAGTCCACTGATCATGCACACCTCATACATGTTATATATGTTGTGTTTGAACCAATTGATCATGTAATTCATGCCTGTATCAAAGTATAGCATAGAAAATGCAATTATAGGCCTTTTTCAAAACCACTATCAGGTTTTGAGCAGGGAGTGTGATCTGAAAAAACTACCACCACCATTGGATTCCTTGTGAAATTCTGGTCCAGATCACAAAAATGTTGAAATATTTTATTCCACAAAAAATCACAAAAATGTTGAAATATTTTATTCCACAAAAAAAATTAAGTTTATATTATTTATTTAATATAATTAGTATTTTTGTGAATAAATTCATTTTTATTTGTTTTTAAACATTTTAAAATGAACATTCATCTTGAAAAATCAAGACCAAATGGGTTTTAATATCTCTTGTGATTAAAACTTCATTTTTAAAACCATAAACAAAAATCACAAGTGGTTTATTCAAATTCATTTGGTATTTTTCATTGATTTCCTTTTAATATTTACTTTTAAAAGAAAACAAATTAGGGTTTCTTTGAATTTCACCCTCACAAATCATTTTCAAACACTCATGGGCCTCTAATAGAGTGTAAGACCCAATCCCCTTTTAACCAAAACAATTTTGCGCCTCAGATATTGTATAAGTCCCTCTGCGTTAAAAGAAAAGTTCGGCGCGATCGTCGCCCGTTTAAAAATAAACCATCTGGGCCTCTCCTCGAGCTATAAGACCCATTCAAAACTTTTGGGCCTCTATTAGAGTGTAAGACCCAACCCCCTTTGAAAACCAAACCATTTTGGGCCTCAGTAATTATATAAGACCCACTACGTTTTCAAAAATCTCGGCGCGATCGCCATTTCAAACGAAAAATTATCTGGGCCTCTCCTCAAGCTGTAAGCCCCAATCTTTCATTTTAAAGCACTTTCTCCTTTGATTTTGAATATAATATTGTTTATCAATGCTTTCTTTGTTGAACAACTAACCAAACAGCATGGAAGCTCTACAACCGAGTAAGTGGTTATATGCTTTCTTTATTCGCTTTCATATACATATATTTGTATTGTTGGGCTGTTTCACTGTAAGTCTTCTTTCATAAACTCATATCGACTGTGTAATAATATTATAGATTTTTAGAGTTTCCCCGGCAACTACGTCTAGCATTAAGCCCTGTTGATTACTCTTAAATAGACAAAACTAGATCCTCATAGGATTACCAGATACAGTCTTCCATCCTTTTGGGGTTAAACAATATGGAGACGTGAAAGGCAGCATTCTCAGTGAACCCTTTCACAGACTGTCACCTTTAGAAATCGTCAAAGAAACTCTATTCCCCAGAGATGATCTTTTCTCCGTGAATGGCATCTCTTGAGTTTCTTCCAAATTCTCAAACTTTCCTGGCTTGATCTATTCTCTGTGAATAGCCTGTCTTGAATTTCTCGGGGTTTGGGGATCCACAGGCTTCTTAAAAGCATCCCCGCCTCCTCTTGGGCGTTGTACAAGGACCCGTCGGCTTCTTAGAAGTATTCACAGCCTCCTCTTAGGCTTCGTATAAATGATTTCTTCCTCCGAGAATGATAGCCTCCTCTTGGGCTTCGTACAAATTGTCCCTCGGCTTCTTAAAAGTTTCCATCCTCCTCTTGGGCTTCGTACAAATTGTCCCGACGACCTCCTAGAGGTATAGGAACAGAAATTAGTCATCCTAATAGAACAGTCTTTCAAAAAGTCTAGATCTTGCTACTGCTGTTTCTTAAACGTAGTACAAAAGATGAAACTCTAGACTTGGACAGTCTAATTCCCTTGAGTCTCAAAGACATTCTCAAGTTCCTTTCAAAACTAGGAGAGGAAACCCGTAGACTCGGACAGTCTCAATACCCTTTGGATTTCCCATTTCCTTAAAGAACAAGAAATAACCCTGATCCTCGAATCAAATCCCTGAGTACAGACAGTACTCATATAAGAACTGATTTTCTCTTTAAATCAGCATACTGGACCTGTCACTCAACTGAAATAGTAAACCTAGCCTCCTCTTGGGCTTTGTACAATGATTCTCCCCAGCGGATTTAACCTTTTCGGACTCTCTTGTTGAGTCAACCTTTAGCCTCCATCTCGGGCTTCGTACGAGATACAAAATCACTCTCTTGTTGAGTATAAAAGACTCTCTTGTTGAGTCAATCACTTTTAGCCTCCATCTCGTGCTTTGTACGAGATACAAAACACTCTCTTGTTGAGTATAAAAGACTCTCTTGTTGAGTCACTTCTCTTTCAGCCTCCATCTCGGGCTTCATACGAGATACTAAAACACTCTCTTGTTGAGTATAAAAGACTCTCTTGTTGAGTCAATCACTTTCAGCCTCCATCTTGGGCTTCATACGAGATACAAAAACACTCTCTTGTTGAGTATAAAAGACTCTCTTGTTGAGTCAATCTCCTTTTAGCCTCCATCTCGGGCTTCGTACGAGATACTAAAACACTCTCTTGTTGAGTATAAAAGACTCTCTTGTTGAGTCACTTCCCTCTCCTTTTAGCCTCTATCTCGGGCTTCGTACGAGGTACAAAGCACTCTCTTGTTGAGTCAACCCACTAGCCTCCTCTTAGGCTTTGTATAAGGAAACCCCGGTTTAACCAATCAACCTTTTAGCATCAAAGTTGTGCCTCGTTCACAGTATACAAACATCAACAACTCCTTTCCCTTCATCTAATTACTGTAAGTGGCAAGCCTCTGGATCATCTACATCCATGCCACTGTCCCTCTTTTGGCATGAGAAATTCCTAAGGAAAGATGGCATTGCTCTACACTGAGTTAAAGTCTTCTCCTTCAGGTCAAAAACCTATAAAGGAAATTATGGCATTGTTGGATTCGCATATCCCAGTTAAAGTAATTCTCCTTTATAACCAGTCACCCAACAGTTGTGACAAACAAACCCCTCTTTAGAGATGACAAATCCTCTCTAAAGACGAAACTTTTAGCTTCACATCTTGGGCTTCGAACAAGATACAAATAGACCCTTCAACTTCACATCTTGGGCTTTGAACAAGATACAAACCACCTTTAGCTTCACGTCTTGGGCTTTGAACAAGACACCAAAACACCATTTCCTCCCATAGAATAGGAGGAAATACGATCGCTCTGATTTCACTGTTTCGGAAAACGGGAATACGTAGGCATAAGATTGAAAGAAAAATCTTAGCGAGCACACTCAACAAAAACCCACAATCCCATACCCACATACATCAATTAAAAAGTAACAGTCCTAACCCCCTACCCATGAACATTCCCGGTGTTCCGTTATAAACAAAGAAAGAAGAAAGAGGCCCCACTTCCATATCGCATCCGTAACCTAACAGACCGCTGTTTAAACTCGGTATGCAAGCAGGGTTAATTGGAGAAATCTATTTCCCTTCCTTAGTCAGCTCAATAGGATAAAAAATGAATCGACCTGTAGTACCCCAAAAAGAGCGGCAGTGCTTAAGAAACACGTCCAGTTTCGCTCGCTACACCCACCAAGGAATTGGTCTCAGTTTCTGTAATAAACTTCCCCTTGATCCTGGTTTCCTACCAAGGAACTGGTCTAAGTTTCTGTTGTAAACTTCCCCTCGATCCTGGTTTCCCACCAAGGAACTGGTCTCAGTTTCTGCAATAAACTTTCCCTTGATCCTGGTTTCCTACCAAGGAACTGGTCTTAGTTTCTTTTGTCAACAAACTTTATTGACAAGGGACGCTATGCGTAGCGATTTTCCTCAAACTTCTCGCCGAATTTTCCTGGGGAGATTCCATTTGTTAGAAAAAGTTTTGATGTCAGACTTGCTGGGGAAACCCGTCTGTCTGAGCTGCAGAGGTGTACAAACTTCTCCATTGGAGATGCCATTCGTTGACTCTACTGGGGGAGAACGAGTCTCTTGAGAGACTGTTTTTGCTTGGGGATATTGCATCATACTTTTCTCAGAGATCTTTTCAGAGAAATTCCATATGATGTAATCCAATTTTGAGGTGCTGATGACCTTTTCATCAGCGGATTTTTGGAGAACACCGGTTGCATTGTCGAATCTCTGATTAAGAGGCTTTCTCTGGGGATTTTCCTTAATCCGGGAAAGCGAAGACATCATCTTCAATGGTGAAGAGTGACGTTGGCTGAAGTTTCTCTGGCCTTTCAGAGGTTCAAGTTATCAAAGTAGTCAAGGGCCGTCTCCAATACAAAAATAAACTGGAGGAGAGATTGTTCAGACACGACATTTCCTGACGAGGAAAGAACTGACAACTCGATTGAGAGGACTACTATCACTTGGGGATAAGACCGACTAAAGTGATAGTGATGCAATATGAATGCAAATGAAAATAAATAATGCATGATGTATGTATGTCTATGCTGACAAAACTGACGCGACACACAGACTAATAGATGAACACGACTGGATATTCGGCCACTGCGGGGGACGAAGAGGTACCACTGGGTTCAAAATAGCAATTCTACCTTGCTTAGGAGAGATAGTCCCTGTAGGGAACAACCGTTGGTCGGTCTTAGGAGATGAGAACTCGGTCGAGGATGTCAGACGGAGCATTCGCATCTGACATAGCTGATCCTTCATTCAGGCACACTGGTTTAGAAGGAGTACTTTGATTCTGCACTTTGAAGCTCGCTTACTTCTGGAGAAGTGATTGATGTTCTTTCGATGTTCAACAGTCAAAAGAAATTGCCAACTTTATTTTAAAAGCAGAAAAAGTTTTACAAGTAAATTCATTTTTGTTTTATTTCAAGAATCGTAGACCATGTTAAAACGTCGTTCTGTAAAGCTAAAACAAATAAGAATTGCAAACAAAAGCACAAAGGCTCAAATTTTATTGATGGAAATCAGCCAAACGCGTGATTCCATAGAGTATTTACAAAGTTTAGAAAATGGTAATTTAAAGGGAAAAGGGCTACATTGAAACACGACGACCACTATCCTTCTACCAACTTTGAATTCGGGACATCCTGAGCTTCTGTCGAAAATGACCTTGACTGGAGTCTTTCTGATGGACGACGTAACTGCTGCTGAGGGACTTGCCTCTGTTGGACGTAGTTACTTGCCATTATCCCTAACTTTTTCCTGGATTGTACTTTGAGATTTCCAATCCACCGAGATGATTTTTTATTGTGTCTCTAATTTTTGCCTGGACCGCCCTTTCGGGTTTTCAATCCACCAAGACGTTTTTTTATTTAGGCGAAGTATTTCTTGACTACATCAACATTCGTGGGGTAGGCAAATTCCTCTCCATCCATGGTTGCAAGTCTCAAGGCACCGCCTGAGAAAGCTTTCTTGACTACATAAGGGCCATCACAGTTCGGGGTCCATTTGCCCCGAGAATCAGTGAGAAATGATTGTATCTTCTTGAGCACAAGGTCTCCTTTCCTGAACACGCGAGGTCTGACCTTTTTGTCAAACACCTTCTTCATCCTTTGCTGATACAACTGACCATGGCATAGTGCCGTTATTCGTTTTTCTTCGATCAAATTCAGTTCGTCGTGTCGGCTTTGACACCATTCAGCTTCTGTAAGCTTAGCTTCCATCAATACCCGGATTGATGGGATCTCTACTTCTATGGGGAGCACTACTTCCATGCCATATACTAGAGAGAAAGGGGTTGCCCCTGTTGAAGTGCGGACAAATGTTCGATAACCGTGAAGAGCAAAGGGTAGCATCTCGTGCCAACTTTATAGGTTACAACCATCTTCTGAACAATCTTCTTGATGTTCTTGTTAGCCGCTTCTACCGTTCCGTTCATCTTAGGTCGGTAGGGAGATGAGTTATGGTGTCCGATCTTGAAATCAGCGCATAACTCTTTCATCATCTTATTGTTCAAGTTAGATCCATTATCGGTAATGATCTGGCTTGGAACACCATAACGGCAGATGATATTGTTTTTGATAAATCGGACCACCACTTGTCGGGTTACATTAGTGTACGACGCTGCTTCGACCCACTTGGTGAAGTAATCAATGGCTACCAGGATGAACCGATGTCCATTCGAAGCTTTGGGTTCAATCATGCCAATCATGTCGATTCCCCATATGGAAAAAGGCCACGGGGAAGAGATAACTTTGAGATGCGTTGGCGGTACATGGATTTTGTCAGCGTATATTTGACACTTGTGACACTTCCTCATGTACTTGTAGCAATCGGATTCCATGGTCAACCAGTAGTACCCAGCTCTTAGAATTTTTCTCGCCATTGTGTATCCGTTGGCATGAGTGCCAAAGGATCCTTCATGAATTTCTTTCATCAGCATGTTTGCTTCTGGCCTGTCTACACATCGGAGCAAGACCATGTCAAAGTTTCTCTTATAGAGGGTATCACTGCTCAGGAAGAAGCTGGCAGCCAGTCTTCTGTGGGTTTTTCTGTCTTTTCTGGATGCCCCAGGTGGGTACTCTTGTTTCTGAAGGAAGCATTTGATATCGTAATACCAAGGTTTGTCGTATATGACTGCTTCGATTGTGAAGATGTAAGCGGGCCGTTCAAGGTGCATTATGTCGATCTTAGGTAAGTCGGTCCATTAACCTACACTAATCATGGAAGAGAGGGTGGCTAAGGCGTCAGCCATGTGATTCTCATCACGAGGGATGTGATGAAACTCGATTCTGTTGAAGAAAGGTAACAACCTTCTTGCATAATCTTTGTAAGGAATCAATCCTGATTCGTATGTGTTCCAATCTCCTTTGATCTGATTGACGACCAAAGCTGAGTCCCATATACATCCAAGTTTTTGATCCTCAAATTAATCGCTTCTTCGAGGCCCATAATACAAGCTTCGTATTCGGCCTCGTTGTTTGTGCAATTGAACGTAAGTCTGGCGGTAAAAGGAATGTGGGTACCCTGAGGTGTTATGATGATTGCCCCAATTCCGTTTCCGTAATGATTAACTGCTCCGTCAAAAATTAGTCCCCACTGGGAACCTGGTTCTGGCCCTTCACTGGGTAGTGAACATTTTAAATACATGACATCTTCGTCTGGAAGTCAAATCCGACTGATTCCTGATCGTTAATCGATTGATGAGCCAAATGATCGGCTAAAATACTCCCTTTAACGGCTTTCTGAGCGTGGTACTCTATGTCATATTCTGATAATAACATTTGCCAATGGACAATCCTTCCCGTGAGAGCAGGTTTTTCAAATACATACTTGATTGGATCCATTTCGGAGACCAACCAAGTAGTGTGATGAATCATGTACTGGCGAAGACGTTTGGCTGCCCAAGCCAAAGCGCAACAAGTTTTCTCAAGCATAGTGTACCGAGTTTCACAGTCGGTGAACTTCTTGCTCAAATAGTAGATGGCAGACTCTTTCCTTTTGGTTTGGTCTTGTTGGCCAAGTACACACCCCATGGAGTCCTCTAGGACTGTGAGGTAGATGATTAGTGGTCTTCCTTCCACTGGAGGTGATAGAATCGGCGGATTCAACAGGTATTCCTTAATACTGTCGAAGGCGGTTTGACAGTCTTCTGTCCAAATGCGGTCCCGGTTCTTTTTGAGTAATTTAAAGATCGGCGCACATGTCGCGGTTATAAGGAATATGAATCTGGAGATGTAATTCAAACGTCACAGGAATCCTCTGACTTGTTTTTCAGTTTTCGGAGAAGGCATTTCTCGAATGGCCTTGACCTTGTCAGGATCAACCTCAATTCCTTTCTGGATGACGATGAACCCTAAAAGTTTCCCTGAACGGACACCGAAGGTGCACTTGTTGGGATTCAAGCGGAGTTTGTACTTTCTCAACTGCTCGAATAGTTTTGACAGGTGGTTCACATGCTCCTCCTCTGTCTTAGATTTGGCAATCATATCATCGACATATACCTCGATTTCCTTGTGTATCATGTCATGAAACAGAGTAGTAATGGCCCGTTGATAGGTTGCCCCGGCATTCTTCAAACCGAACGTCATTACCTTGTAACAAAAGGTACCCCATGGGGTGATGAAAGAAGTTTTCTCCATGTCTTTCGGCGCCATTTTGATCTGATTATAGCCCGAGAATCCATTCATGAAGGAGAAAACCTTGAACTTTGTTGTACTGTCTACTAGCATGCCAATGTGTGGCAAAGGAAAGTCGTCCTTTGGACTAGCCTTGTTTAGATCTCTGTAGTCTACACACATTCTGACCTTTCCGTCCTTTTTGGGAACAGGTACGATGTTGGCTAACCATTGAGGATATTCTGATGTGGCGAGGAAACCCGCGTCAATCTGTTTCTGTACTTCCTCTTTGATTTTGATGGCCATATCCGGGTGAGTCCGTCTCAACCTCTGTTTTATTGGCGGACATTCTGATCTTAACGGTAGATGGTGTTCCACGATGTTGGTATCCAACCCTGGCATATCCTGATAGGACCAAGCGAATACATCGAGAAACTCTTTGAGAAGCTTTGTCAAACTTTCTTTGGCAGTTGGACTGAGCAGTGCCCCAATCCTGATTTCTTTTTTCTCTTTTTCTGGACCCATGTGGATCGTTTCCAACAACTCTTTGTGAGGTTCAATGGACATTTCCTCTTGTCGGAGTAATCGGGAGATCTCTTCTGGAATTTCGTCGTCAACTTCGTCTTCAGCCCCAAATACCGGGAACTCAAAGTTGGGAAAAGGCATCGGATCGTATGTTTCAACGGGGTTTAAATCAAGCAATCTGCATGACGTGATGATTTGTGTTTAGAAGAGATAGAGAAAATGCAAGTGTGTGCAGTGTTTTTCTTTGGAAAACTGCTTGTTTTTATTATTGTTTTTTAGGATTACCATTTTCTGAAAAAACAAAAAGAGAAAACAGCAGTTAATGCGGAAATTACAGAACGAAGTTATTTTATTTATGAACAAGTCGATTCTTGAAACTACAACCCTATAAAACAAAACTCTATCGCTTTGGGCAAAGCGAAGAGGGAAATTTACAGAAAGTGAGCCCTAACAAAACATCCGTTTCACCGGGGCAGGGTGAAAGTTTAAAGACGGCAATTACTTTGACTTATGAACAATCTTCGAAACATCGACAACAACCCATTGGCGGCGAACTCCTCGGTGAATCACAAAGTCTGGCACCTTCCTTGATTTGTCTTCAGAAATAACGTTGATTTATGGCGGAGCAGGATCGTTGGAATCTGTCTCCCAGGCAGAGTTATCGTAGAAGGATTCCTCAATTGTATTTTGCATAGTATTTGTTCTCTCAGGCAAATCTCCCCATCCAGTTGGCTGGATGTCTTCGAGCCTGATACGAGAGCTTTCAGGATCAGTGTACTTGACCATAAAGTCGTATTTTCCACTTGGTTGTCCTAAGGTGTCCCACACTTCTGTGGAACTGGATGAGTCATCTCTCTCGATGATTTTGACCTCGGGAAAAGCATAGTTGATGAATTCTAGTCCTGCAAGCTTTGCAAATTCATCGTCGTGCTGGATATTTTCTGAATGACCTGAGTGTTGATCCCATGACATGGTGGGGACGCAGGTATTCTGTTCAATGACGCTCAGCTGATTTTCATTGTTCAGTTGATTTTCTTGCCCCAAGTCTCCTGGATACAGTTGCCAGATAGGCAAACTATCCATTGGGCCATAATAGCCGTGGTCAAAGTTGTCCTTCATTAGAGTATCTTCCTCTAATGAGTTTGGTGGAGCACGGCATCCTTCCGGATCACAATCTCCGTATATCATTTCAACTTCTGACCTGGGTATAAATCTCGGACTCTGTACGGGATAGCAAAATGGGGTAGGCACTTCTTCCTGAGACATATAGCCGTCCTCGTTAAGATAGGACTTCCATTCCTCGTCCTTATCGGAGGGATCCTCCTCGTTGATAGTATGGACTGTTTGAGGCACTGGGTGAAGGAAACCTCCACTGTGGAAGAAATCTTGAATGGGATGAAGACCTTCATCGTTAGCAGCTATCTGGGTACAGGTCGCAGAAAAACCAAGACCCTTCTTTGTTTTATTATCAATAGGAATGACAAGCTGCCCCCATCCTTTTGCGTTGTTATTCTTGATCACCTCGAGAGCATCTCTGTACGAGGAAATCGAGGTTCCTTTCTCTGACTGATTCTTATTGCTCACCGACAGTGCTTGGAACTGGGTTCCAACAACCTCCTCGGGTTCTACACAAGTAGATGATGATAAGTTACTCACGAGCAAGGCTTGCTCTCCGCAGACCGTGACGAGTTGATCGTTCTTGAAGAACTTCAGTTTCTGGTGCAGCGGCAAAGTGACTGCCCCAGCCTGGTGTATCCAAGGTCTTCCTAATAAACAGCTGTACGCTGCCCGGACGTCCATGACCTGGAAAGTGATTAGGAAAGTGTGAGGACCGATAGTTATGGGAAGGTCGACTTCGCCGATAACTGCTTTTCGAGACCCGTCAAATTCTTTGACGATGACCTCACTGCCCCTCATCGGGGATCCTTTGAATGATAGTTGCACTAAAGTGGACTTCGGCATAATGTTGATGTCCGATCCTGTGTCTACCAGTACGCTGGCTAAAGCATCGTCCTGGCAGTTAACTGTGATATTGAGCGCCATGTTGTGACTTTTGCCTCCCTCTGGCAAATCCTCATCACTGAATCCTAAGTTGTTGCAGGAAGTGATGTTAGAGATGATGCTATCGAACTGTCGTATTGACACATCCTGTTCGACAATGGCCAGCTCTAAGACTTTCTGTAGAGCATCCCTGTGGGCTTCGGAACTGAGTAAAAGTGATAGCACAGAGATCTTTGAAGGAGTTTATAACAGTTGATCAACAATGTTGTATTCACTCCTTTAGATGAGCTTCAGCATCTCATCGTCGTTTTTTGAAAGGTCGGGATTACTGGATTGACCGACTGGTGGATCAGAAGCTTATGCTTGAAGTTCCTTTTCTTTGTTAGGTTCTCCAACTCCTCGGTTAAAGATTCGACCGCTCCGTGTTACTCGACTGATGTCTGCAATATTCACGACGGAGGGTAATTGAATTTCCTTTCCATTCTCAATTGTTGTCGCACCGTATTTGTAAGGGATCGCCTTAGCTGTTTCATACGGTAATGGTCCTGGTAGATAAATAACTACAGGAGCCTTCTGATTTTTCTGACTGTCGTAAGCAACTTTAACCAGTTCCTTGCTAAGAACCTTTGATTCGTTCAGTAGAGGGATGATGGCACAAACATCCTTGTTACTCTCAGGGTGAGGGATTACAACCACGTCTCTGATTTGATCTGCAAAGTAGTCTGGCGTCCAGTCAACGGACCCCGAAGGTAGGTTTGGGTGAATCTCTTTGCGATCCAACTGACCTTGGAGAGCTGCTCGCATGAGGTAGCATCCTTGGTTATTTTCTGAGAAGACTCTACAGCGTTCATAGTTATGTGGTGGCACCTGGCCATATCCACTCTGTCTACAATGCATCTTGACCAAGTTGGCCCTTAACAATAGTACATCATGAATTTGATAGCTGTCGCTAGACTCTCCCTCTATCAAATTAATTGTAGCTTTCTCGTGTTGAGGCAGCGGGTTCGTGAGAATGTTCGGATTCATATCTTTGAAAGATAAGACCCCGCTCCTAACAAGCTTTTGCACATCGGATTTGAAACTGAGACAGTTCTCTATGTTATGCCATGTTCCTCCTTGATGGTAAGGCCAGGTCTGATCTGCTTTGAACCAAAAAGGCAGATTTTCTGGTACTGTAAGAGGAGACTTAGTCTGTACATGCCCTTTGACCAATAGTAGTGGAAACAGTTCTACGTACAACACAGGTATAGGGTCAAACCCTGGTGGTCGCATTGTACGATTGTTGTTGTACGTAGGACGAGCCTGCTGAAGAGGCTGTTGTGTCCTTTGCTGATATTGTTGTTGATTAGGTTGGCTCTGCGCAACCTGAGGTTGATACGTATGAACAGGCACAGGGTTGATAGCAGGAGTCATAGCTACTACTGGTTGATAACGTCGCATTTGCTTTCCGAGAGAGATATTCCCAATATCTTGCTTTTTTTTCTTAGAGAGAGCACTACCGTATCATTTTGTATTACTTGATGATCCAACGTCTTTTACTAAACGTCCTTCTCGGACGGCTTCCTCAAGACGAACTCCCATGCCCACCATCTCCGTGAAGTCACTGGGCGCACTGGCGACCATTCGTTTGTAGTAAAATGAGCTCAAGGTTTTTAAGAAGAGCTTTGTCATCTCCTTTTCCTCCAGAGGTGGAGAAATCTGAGCGGCAATTTCACGCCATCTCTGAGCATACTCCTTAAAGGTTTCCTTGTCCTTTTGTGACATTGATCTAAGTTGATCTCTGTCCGGTGCCATGTCCAGATTATATTTGTACTGCTGAACGAAGGCAGCGTCCAGATCTCTGAATGTGCCGATCGTGGCTCGGTTTAAACCCATGTACCATTTTAATGCGGCACCGGTTAAACTATCCTGAAAGTAATGAATCAGTAGCTCCTGGTTCTTTGTCTGAGCAGACATTCGCCGAGCGTACATCACCAGATGGCTCTGAGGGCAAGAGTTACCCTTGTACTTTTCAAAGTCGGGCACCTAGAATTTGTGCGGGACTTTCACATTGGGGACCAAGCAGAGGTCCGCGGCGTCCTTTCCAAATAGATCCTGACCGCGAAGGGCTTAAAGTTCTTCCTGCATTTCCAGGAACTGTTCCTGGAATTCATTCATTCTATCGAACATGCTGTCATTTCCACCAGACGGTATTTGTCGAATCTGTCCTTCCGGGACAGTATGTACCATGGGTGGTGGTATAGTCATTATGGGCGAGACTCTCGGTGTCTGTCGAAGTTTGTAACCTTCAGGAGTTGTTGTCATTCCCCTGGCATCTTCGCTTTCCCGAAGTTTGTAACCTTCAGGCCCAGCGGTTCCTGCTGCGGTTCCTAGATCTTCCATGATCGGCGGAACATATCCTTCCGGGATATAGTTAAGTGGAAGGCCCCAGGGACGATCTTTCGGCATTTTGTACCTAGGATCATACTTTTCCACTATGGGCGTTGATGTGATCTCTGAGATCACAGTCCGTTGTTGTTGCATCTGAGCTTCTGCTAGAGCTTGTATGTCGTTGTGAAGCTTTCTCAGATCCTCTTTCAGAGTGTTGATCTCTTCTCTCAACTCTCTGTTCTCTTCCTCGAGATCATCCATCTTTTTCTGACGATTGGCCCGAGTATTGTACGAATGAGCCAATTTGACTCTAGAATCGAGACGCAGACGTGAGATTCGTAGATAAGAAGATTGTGTTTACGCGAAAATGATGAATGATATGCAATGATTATATTAATTGTATGTTTTGGTTTAATCAAAGTAAACTTCGACAATTGGATTGCAAATATCAAAAAGTGGGGAAACCCCGTTTTATTGAATTCAAAGGATTGCGGAAATGGAAATACAGTAGATTACAAAGTGCTGAAAAAGGAAATCTAAACTAATGGATCCTGAGTCCTCTCTGAAGAGAGCTCAGGTGTTGGTTCGGGTGCTTTCCTTTTCTTTGACCGGGGCCCTTGGGCCGTTGTTGGGTTGTCATTCCTCTGCCAAGTGAAAGGAGCGAGCAAATTCCTTTGGTCATCCTGATTTTCTACAGCATGTTGCTCTAAAATCTCAATCAGAGCATCTTTTTCTCTTAATAGCTGTTGTATTTTCTTGCACTCCACATTGAGAATACGATACTTGTTCCTCCAAGACCTCTTCTCTTGTTGAACTTTGTTGAGAGTAACTTGAAGTTTTTCCGTCTCAGACATAAAATAAAGGGTAGAGTCCCTTAATGGAAGAACTTCCTGACGAGGGTAAGGCATCTGTCATACCCTAAATTCTGACCACTAAGATTTCCCATCATTGTGCAAATCATCATCACAATATGGATGAACCATTAGTCTCCCCAAAGATGGGTGAGCATCCACTACAATCAGACTTAGGGTTTCTAGCCCTCTCAGAGCTCTTAGACAAAGGATCAATCAAGAAATGACATGATCTTCAACTTTTCTAGCCTTTCAAACATCCACAAAGGATCAAGAGGACTCCCACTTCAAGGATTAAGCACAAGGCTTCTCCCTTCTAGGTGGATCAAGCCTTAAGATCGCCAGTGTCACCAAATTAGGGTTTGGTCGACCAGGGCCTCCAGATGGAAATTTTCCTCTGGACATGAGCCAATGCTTTAAAGCATAACCTATGATGCTCCAAGGGATCTCATGAACCCAATCATCAAGTCAATTTAGCCTCAGGGGATGCATTCATCAAAAAATCAGGAATTAGGGTTTCTTGACCTAATTCACCCCTAAGTTGACTTTTGGGACAAAACATGAGCCAAGACCTCAAGAGGGGATTTGAGGGTATCAAATACATCACATTGATCCATTTGTAACAATGGATTGATCCAAGAAGCTTGAGCAACAAGTTTCAATTTCATCAGAACCACAGTTAGGGTTTCGCGGGGAAAGTCAACTGTATCTTTGACTTTTGACCAGAACATGCTCCCAAAACCTAGGACATGATTCAATACACCCTATAACACCTATGAAATAAATCCATTAAGTTTGATTTAGGTCAATGACTTGATTTCATAGAGGATCGCACAGTTTGGAATTCATCTGACAAAAAGTCAACTGTGCACAAAAGTCAAACTTTGACTTTTTGAGATTTTTCACAATTATGCTTCTTTGACCCCAAAATGATGTTAATGTATGATTGGAATCATATTTCATCAAGAAAAATCAAGAAAAGTGGGATAACTTGTAAAAGGAGTAACCATAAAAAACTTAGAAAATTTTCTAAGTTATGGAACAAAGTGGCTAGGGTACCAACTTTGGAGGATCATAACTCCTAAACCACAAGGCCATTTTTCCCATCCAAAGCTGGATTTGTAGCTCTCATTACCCTCTACAAAAGCTTCAACTACCACTCATTCCAATTCCCCATGGATTTTAAATTATGGAATGATCAAAATCACAAAAAGTGAAAATGTCACTTTTTTCCAACACTTAGTGAAATTTTCACTAAGTCAGAATCTGCCTTCACTTTTTTCCAAATGTAGGGGGATTTTTCACTTGGATCCAAAAAGTATCAAAACCAATTATGATCAAACAGTTATTGTATCATATGAGGGCTTTCCAAAATGGCCAAGAACTCCATCGAATTCCACTTGAGCCATGAGATATGATAATGGCAATATGCCTTGCTGAAAACTGCCAAGGCTAGGCAGAATTTTGCACATTTGCTCGATTTGGCAAAATCAGATAATTCCAAGCCTTGTCATCACTTTGGACACATATGAGGATCAAATCTAAGGGGAACAAACACTGATCCAAGCCTCCAAAGTCTTTGGAACAAGAAGTAGCATGCCAAACCTAGAAATCCCTAAAAGAGGGACAAGACTCCAATTTTAGATTGGAGCATTTAATGGATGCACCAAGGTGGCATGGACTGACACATTTGAAATTGAATTCAGTCAAGAATGATCCAACAACTAGGGAACCACAGCTCTGTGCTCTAACCTCTAGTCAATGGCTAGAGGAGACTTGGATTCCTATTGATCAACATTGGCCAAACCTCTGCTGCAGTTGCCATTCACTATTGATCCTAAAACAAACTTTCTCTACTATAAATAGAGCTCATTTGTGCTCAGTTTGAGTACACCAAAGGCATCAAACAGATGTTTTCCTCAAAATCACCTTCTCACTTCCAAATTTGCCTTCCAAAGCAAGTCATTATCGGGTTTTGAGTTTGAGAGCAGTTTCAACCAAACCAATCACACACACACCTCATAAACATCATATAGAAGTGATCCAAACATTCACATAACATCTGGAACACCAAAATCACAAAATCACCAGCCAATTGCTCAAGCCTTTGACAGATTTGCAGTTGGGGTACCATCTCTAGTTCCAGATCATTTCAATCCACTCCAAGCATCCAGACACACTCCATGGCACCTAGGGAAGCTATCCACATCATTAGAACCTAGCTGTAACACCTCCAACCTAGAACTCGATCACTAGCTGCAAGTGGTAAGCATGAGCTCTTCTAACTCTATGATCCATGCATTTTTGCTGCACAATAATTTGGCCATATGTTCATAATCATGCATAGAGTGTTTACCCTCAATCAATTGCTTTGTATGAACCGTGTATGGAATTTCTAAACCTTCATGCAGAATTTAGGGTTCTTGAGGTTTCTCTTTGATTTCTTATTCCATGTTTAAAATAAATGAAATTAAAGACCATAGACATGATCGTGAGGTTGAAACGAGTAGATTGATATGTAGTGTCGTACCCCAAATTTTGATCACCTTTTTTTTCTCACCTTTTTATTGCTTATATGGATAAAAAATAGTGATAATAAGTAGTTTGTTTTTTAACTTTTCTTTTAAAAAAATTAAATATTATTTCTATGCATTTATAAAAAAAGAGGGAGAGAGAAATAAAAAATATAGTATAGGAGTGCAAATTAGAAATTAGATTTTTATGTTACTTTTTAGATGTAATTTCATTTCAAATAAACATAATAGTCCATTTGGTAGAGGAGTAGGCCTGAGGATTGTAAGGGAGAGTGCATGAGTTCCAATCCTACCTCTGCCACTTTTAGTTTTATTCCTTTATTACTAACTTCTTCTATTTAACTTTTAAATCATGAAAAAATCATAAAAATAGTATTTTTTTATTATTTAAATATTAATTTTCATATTTTATTTAATGTATATTTTAAAATATTGATTTTTTCATTAAAATCATGTTTTTATGAAAAAATCTCAAAAATCATATAAGTCAAAACAAAATCAAATCTGTTTCCATTTTCATATTAGACTATTTCCTTTATTTAAAAATATTTTTTATTTTATTTAAATTCACTAAGCCATGAATCCATCCAGATTCATTGGCTTGGGCATTAAGAAATAGGGAGAATCAGGTTAAATTGAATCATTCCTAAATAAGACAATCCCATTTAATTCTTTTAACCTAATTTTTACCTATAAATACCACATGTCTTCCATAATTTTGGATCACCCACAATTCACAAAGAAATCAGTTTAAAAAGTTGTTGTTCTTCACATCGAAGAACAACAACACTAAAAGGGAAGAGGGGTCGGGATATAAAGGAAATTACGTGGAATGTAAAGGAAATTACCAAGGAAAAAAGGGATACGCGAGGAACGATAAAGAGGAATGAAAAGGAAAGAAGGGAAGAAAACAACAGCTTAAGTGGGTCATTGCAATTCAGGTTGGTAACCCCGAATCTCGAGTTGCTTTATGTACATATTTTATGGTTTGTCCTTGTGTTATTTTGGAATTTTATGCATACATAGTTAATTAAAATTTGTATAGGTTTCGTTCTTGATATAATTCATCAATGGATATTAAAGAAAATCATAGTAATAATTTAACAAATATCATAAATAAAAAGTAATTTGTATCAAAAAGAGGGAGTCAACCGTTGACTCGCTCCACCGTGTTTTTTTTTTCCTTTTTTATCAGACTTGGGTCTTTAGTAATTGGGCCTTGTGCCCAGGTTACTATAAGCACCCCCACACCATGAGCCCATTTGCTTTTTCTTTAATAGAAAACGCACCCCCTAGTTTTTTTATTTAATTAAATTATTAACATAATTTAATTAGTAATTGAGTTTAAGTATTTTAATCAGGATTTATAAGAAAGAGGGTTTTAGGTTTTTTGAATGATTAAATTAATAACTTAATTTAATTATTTAATTAGGTTAGATTTTTTATTTAGGATTTTTAAGGAATAGGGTTTTGGGCTTTTTTTTAATTAATTAAATTAATAACTTAATTTAATTATTTAATTAGGATCATTTTTAATTAGAGTTTGGGGTTTTTTAACTAATTAAATTAATAACTTAATTTAATTATATAATTGGGTTTTTTTTTAATTTAGGATTTTTCTCAATAATTAAATTAATAACTTAATTTAATTATCTAATTAGGATAAATATTTAGATGTTTTTTAAATTTTTGATTATTTTCATGATAAATAGTTTTATATATCTAAAATAATTTACTTGAGGAAATGAGGATTTAATCTTATTTAGGAGTTTTATTAGGGTTTTAGGGATGATTTTGGGTTGGGTTTTTAATGGGTATATTTAAAAACATTTGGGTTTATACTTTAAAAAAATAGGATTTAAAATTCTTTTTTTATTTTGGGATTATGTCAAAAATCTTTTAAATAGGAATATTTTGGGGATTTATTTTGCTATGTCGCTTAGTAAATAGCAATTTTGGGTTTTTATTAAATTACTTGGGGATTTGAGGATCTTGTTATTTTAAATAAGGGATATAAGAGGGATTTTAAGGATTTAAAGCTTAGGGATAAAGCTCTTGGTCCGAGAGCCTAAATAAGGGATGGGATAAGGGATAAAACTCTTAGGTTCCAAGAGTATAAATATAGGCCAAGGGATAAGGGATTTTGGGATAAAACTCTCCATCCAAGAGTATAAACAATGGATAAGGGATAGAACTCTCCATCCGAGAGTATAAATAATGGATAAGGGATAGAACTCTCCATCCGAGAGTATAAACAATGGATAAAGAATTTTGGGATAAAACTCTCCATCCGAGAGTATAAATAATGGATAAGGGATAGAACTCTCCATCCGAGAGTATAAACAATGGATAGGGATTTTAAGGGATAAAACTCCTTATCTAGGATTATAAACAATAGATTTGGGGATAAAACTCTTTATCCAAGAGTATAAACAGTGGATTAGGATTAGGATTGGGATTAGGATTAGGAATAGGATTAGGGGTTGGAATAGGGGAGGTGAACTATGGTTACTCTCATCCTTCGAAATGAAGGTACGTAGGCATGGGGTTGTAAACCCTAGCGAGTAAAATAATAAAAAAACTTAGGTTTGTTTTGTAAATAAATCATTTAGACAAACAAACAAGCATACCTTAAAATCTAAGGAGGATCCCATTGTGTACAATGGAGGTGAGGGGTACCTAACACCTTCCCCTCACTTAACCGACTCCCGAACCTTAGGAATCTCTACCCTTGGGATTAGGATCTTAGGTTTATCATTTATTTCCCTTAAAAAATATGGTGGCGACTCGAATATTTTGCCGACCGCGACATGTAGATTGCATGATATAATCAAGTATTCAGTGAGATTGGATAGAAAACGCAAATCTGCAGAAACAGAGGAAGGGCGCGTGTTCTTGCCTTGTTCTTGGCGCCCTTTTTCAAAAATTCAAATATTTGAATTTTATGATTTTATTTAATTGATTCAAAAATTAATTTCTCTCTTAGTTTTAATGATTTTGAGTTGGATCTTTTTTTAATAATTCACAAAAATGTTAAAATATTTTATTTTACCAAAAAATCCCAAAAAATATTATTTTTTCATATAATTGATATTTTTGCCAAGAATTGATATTTTAATTGTTTTTGACATTTAAAATATTTTTCCTTCTTGATTTTGAAAATTTTAATGATTTCTAATCATTTTGTAGGTCAAAACTTGATTTTTGAAACATTAATCCAAGATCACAATTTGTTTTCCACATGTTAAACAATTTTGGTCATTTTAATTGAATTTTTTATTCAATTAAAATACATTTTGAAAACAAAGAGGGTTTTTTATTAATTCAACCCTCATCAAACTTTTTCAAAATTTTTGGGCCTCTAATAAAGTGTAAAACCCAATCCTTTGTAAATACAAACCTATTTTGGGCCTCAAATGTTGTATAAGTCCCATTGTATTCCAAAAGTTCGGCGCGATCATCGCCCGTTTAAAACAAACCATCTGGGCCTCTCCTCGAGCTATAAGACCCATTCAAAACCATTTTGGGCCTCTAATAGAGTGTAAGACCCAATCTCCTTTTGAAACCAAAAACTTTTGGGCCTCAGTCATTGTATAAGACCCACGGTGTTTTCATAACCTCGGCGCGATCGTCGCCCTTTTCAAAATTAACCATTGGGCTTCTCCTTGAGCTATAAGTCTCATCTTTGTTTACTTCCAATCATTTTGGGCCTCTTGAGAGAGTGTAAGACCCATCCCCTTGTACAGAAATCCTTTCTTGGGCCTCAGTCACTTGTATAAGTCCCTGTACAAAACGACAGTGCGATCACTGATAAAACCCTAGGCCTCTCCTTGAGCAATAAGCCCCAATTTTCCTTTCAAAAAGCACTTTCTCCTTTAATTTTGTAACATACTGTTATTTTCAATTTCTTTGTTGAACAACTAACAATACAGTATGGAAGCTCTGCAACCGAGTAAGTGTTTACCCGCTTTCGTTTACTGCTTTCATATGTATATAACTGTACTGTGGGGATGTTTCACTGTAAGTCTTCTTTCATAAACTCATATCGACTGTGTAATACTAGTATAGATATTTAAAGTTTCCCCGGAAACTACGTCTAGAACTAGACAAAACCTCGTCTCCTTACCTCCGACGTTCTCCCGGATATTTCAACATAACCTAAACCATGAGAATTTTCTTTTACAACAATTTTAGATAACTAGATCTAAGAAATCTCCCCCTGGAACAGTTCATATACAGAAGGCCAATGTTCCAAGTGAAAACCCTTCTAGAACTGTTCATCAACCTCCTCTTGGGCTTAGTGCAAGGACCCACAGGCTTCCTAAAAGCATCCCCGCCTCCTCTTAGGCGTCGTACAAGGACCCGTCGGCTTCTTAGAAGTTTTCACAGCCTCCTCTTAGGCTTCGTATAATGATTCTTCCTCCGGGAAGATAGCCTCCTCTTGGGCTTCGTACAAATTGTCCCTTCGGCTTCTTAAAAGTTTTTCTCGCCTCCTCTTGGGCTTCGTACAAATTGTCCCGACGGCCTCTTAAAGGTATAGGAACAGAAATTAGTCATCTTAATAGAACAGTTTTTCAGAGAGTCTAGATCTTCCTACGGCAAACATACTGTCTCTTGACCTCTCTTAAGAATAGTACAAAAGATAAAACTCTAGACTTGGACAGTCTAATCTCCTTGAGTCTCGAAGACATTCTCAAGTTCCTTTCAAAAATAGGAAAAAACACCCGTAGACTTGGGCAGTCTCAATACCCTTCGAATTCCCCGTTTCCTTAAAGAACATGAAATAATCCCGGTCCTCAGATCAAATCCATGAGTACAACATTACCCATATAAGAACTGATTTTCTCTTTTAACCAACATACTGGACCTATCACTCAACTGAAACAGTAACCCTAGCCACCTCTTGGGATTTGTACAATGATTCTCCCCAGCAGAGTTAACCTTTAGCCTCTATCTCGGGCTTCGTACGAGATACAAAATCACTCACTTGTTGAGTATAAAAGACTCTCTTGTTGAGTCAAACATTGTTATCCTCTATCTCGGGCTTCGTACGGGATACAAAATCATTCTCTTATTGAGTATAAAAGACTGTCTTGTTGAGTCAAACATTGTTAGCCTCCATCTCGGGCTTTGTACGAGATACAAAACACTCTCTTGTTGAGTATAAAAGACTCTCTTGTTGAGTTAATCCTCTTTTAGCCTCCATCTCGGGCTTAGTACGAGATACAAAACACTCTCTTGTTGAGTATAAAAGACTTTCTTGTTGAGTCAATCCTCTTTTAGCCTTCATCTCGGGCTTTGTATGAGATACAAAACACTCTCTTGTTGAGTATAGAAGACTCTCTTGTTTAGTCGATCCCCTATAGCCTCCATCTCGGGCTTCGTACGAGATACAAATCACTCTCTTGGTGAGTATAAAAGACTCTCTTGTTGAGTCAAACCCTTTTAGCCTCCATCTTGGGCTTCGTACAAGACACATATAAAACACTCTCTTGTTGAGTCAACCCTTTTAGCCTCTATCTCAGGCTTTGTACGAGACACAAAAGCATCCTCTTGTTGGGTCAATAGCCTCCTCTTAGGCTTTGTATAAAGAAATCCCCGTTTGATTCAATCTACCTTTTAGCATCAAATCATGCTTTGGTCACAGCATTCAAACATCAACAACTCCTTTTCCCTCGTCTAATTGTTGTAAGCGGCAAGCCTCTGGATTATTTACATCCACGCCACTGTCCCTCTTTTAGCATGAGAAATTCCTAAGGAAAGATGGCATTGCTCTAAACTGAGTTAAAGTCTTCTCCTTCAGGTTGAAAATCCCCTATAAAGGAAATTATGGCATTGCTGGATTCACATATCCTAGTTAAATTAATTCTCCTTTATAATCAGTCACCCAACAATTGTGACAAACAGACCCCTTTAGAGATGACAAATTCTCTCTAAAGTCAACACCCTTTTAGCTTCACATCTTGGGCTTCGAACAAGATACAAATAGACCCTTCAGCTTCACATCTTGGGCTTTGAACAAGATACAAACCACCTTTAGCTTCATGTCTTGGGCTTTGAACAAGACACCAAAACACCATTTCCTCCCATAGAATAGGAGGAACTACGATCGCTTTGATTTCCCTATCCCGGGAATACGTAGGCATAAGATTGAAAAAGAATCTTAGCGAGCACACTAATAAAAAAACCCCAAAGTCCCCTACCTCCATCCAATCTGGCGCAGGATCCCAACAAATTCCCCATGAACAGTCCCGGTATTTCGTTCTAAACAAAATAAGCAGAGAGAGGCCCACGAACTAAAACTGCATCTGTAAACCAACAGTTTTGACTGTTTAACCTCAGTTTGCAAGCAGGGTTAGTTGGAGACATCTATTTCCCTTCCTTCATCAGCTTCAATAGGATAAAAAATGAATCGACCTGTAGTACCCCAGAGCGACAATGCTTATTTACCACGTCCAAAATTGCTCGCTACAGAAAAATTGCGCCCACCGTGGGGCCTTCTCATCTTTCTTTCTTACAATTTAAGGTGAAAACCTTAGACAAGTCATTTTCATGGCGGTGGCCGCCATAGAAAAATGGCGCCCACCGTGGGGCAAAACAAAGGAATATTGTCTATCTTATCTCTCTGGTTGAAACCTTCTCTTAGGACGAGTCCTTGGGTTCACAAGGTATCACCGAATGACGGTTCCATCGGGGAATGTCATTATTGCTAGGATCAGCCCTCACTAGGATCTTAAGTCAAAACCTTTAAGTTGGGAAGGTACCATAGAATGGCGACTCCGCCGGGGAGCCATTTTCTGTTAGGGTCATAGGATTCATAGCTCTTAAAAAGTCTAGGACATTAGGACAAATATATATACTGCTTTTCCTAATTGATATATGTGTTTATTTTTCTGCTAATGGGAATGCGTGTGATGCCACATGTGGAAAGATTAAGTATACACCTAGGAAAAACCTCTTTCAGTAGTGCGGAAGCTACCGGAAATAGTTGTCACGCGATACTACCCTCTTCTGAGATTCTTTGAAATACATCACCTAGCACGGTTCCCGGCCCGCTGATGTTATCTCGACAAGAATCAATGATTTTGAGAGATAGGTACAAAAATCACTAGTATAAACCGTTGGGATGGGTAGAGCCTTGACTTCATGACACCGACCCTTTGACCCCATGTTTTTTCTATGTTTTTGTGTGCTGCATTCATGCATTCATTTTTTAAAAAAAACATTAAGCAAAATTTTTTTTTTCTCTTCTAGTCTCTCATTTTCAAATTAAACTAAAACAATGATTGTAAATGTCAGAGAGAAAAGGATTGCGCTCATGGATTTCGGTAGACGGAAAACTCACAAGTATACCTTCAAGGTTCCAAAACTAGGGGATTTGAGAGGATTAGCAAGGATGATCACTAACCCTGACGCTTTCAGAGCCAAGTACGGAGGTCTGCTACCTCTGTTAAGGGTCAATGTAATTGAGGGAATCCTAGAGGCACTGATTTAGTTTTATGATCCAGTCTATCACTGTTTCATATTCCCAGATTACCAGCTCGCACCAACGCTGGAGGAGTATTCTCATCTGATTGATCTACCCATTACTGATCAAGCTCCCTTTTCTGGACTGGAAAAAATTCCAAAGGATCAAATCATTGCAAGAGCAATCTATTTGGATGAGTCAAAAGTCAAGACTCACATGACCACCAAAGGAGGAATTCCAGGTTTACCAGCCAAGTTTCTGGTAAAGAAAGCATTATACTTTGCTAGTATAGGGAACGTGACTGCTTTTGAAAGCATCTTTTTTTTACTCACCTACAGGTTATTTCTGTTTCCCAACATTGATAACTTCGTCGATATCAACGCCATTAAAGTTTTTCTCATTGGAAATGCCGTACCAACCTTGCTTGTAGATGCGTATCATTCTGTATACTTAAGGAATTTATACAGTGGAGTAATGGTCACGTGCTGTGTACCCCTGCTATATAAGTGGTTTATCTCCCATTTTCCTAAGTCTGCCGCTTTTTGGGATCATAAGAGTGCCTTACGTTGCTTGCAGAAAATCATGTCTCTTACCAACTCTGATATAGATTGGTACAATAGGATTTACGACGGGATCAGAATCATTGACCGTTGTGGAAACTTCCCCAACGTACCCCTTATAGGAACTAAGGGAGGAATCAATTACCATCCAGTCTTAGTTCGTCGTCAATTTGGATACCCGATGAGGCATGTCCCGCGTAATGCTCATCTGAAAGGTCTTTTCTTCAAGGAAGGAGAAAATGACAGGGCACTAAAGATGGAAATAGTGCACGCTTTGAAACATGTTCATAAGAAAGGACGGGAGTCTCTAGGAAAACCGGATTGTGTCTCGGTGGAGCCTTATCTCCACTGGGTACAAACTAGAGCTCTCAAGCTAAGGATGCCTTATCCTCGTCACGGAGTTCTTTCGCCAAGGGAATCTGTCATGTACTTCATGACTGAAACGAAAAAACTTCAGGTTACTCTCAACAAAGTTCAACAGGAGAGGAGGTCTTGGAAAAACAAGTACCGCATTCTCAATGTGGAGTGTACCAAAATACAACAACTGCTAAAAGATAAGGATGCTCTAATTGAGATTTTGGAGCAACATGCTGTAGAAAATTAGGATGACCAAAGGAATTTGTTCGATCCTTTCACTTGGCAAAGGAATGACAACCCGACAATTGCCCAAGAGCCCTAGTCCAAGAAAAGGAAAGTACCAGAATCAGCACCCGAGTTCTCCTCGGAGAGGACTCGGGACCCATTAGCTTCGGTTTCTGTTTCCGCACTTTGTAATTTACTGTATTTCCATTTTCGCAATCATTTGAATTCAATAAAACGGGGGTTTCCCCACTGTTTGATATTTGCAATCTAATTGTCAAAGTTTATTTTGATTAAACCAAAAAAAAATTAATATAATCATTGCATTCATCATTCTCACGTCACGTATTCTTCTTACCTACTAATCTCACGTTTGTGTCTCGGTTCTAGAGTCAAACTGTCTCATTCCTATAATACTCGGGCCAATCATCAGAAAAAGATGGATGATCTCGAGGAAGAGAACAAAGAGTTGAAAGAAGAGATCGACGCTCTGAGAGAGGATATGAGAAAACTTCGTAACGACATGCAAGCCATGGTAGAAGCTCAGCTACAAAAAACTATGATCTCAGAGATCACCTCAACGCCCATAGTAGAGAAGTATGATCCTAGGTATCAAATGCCGAAAGATCGTCCCTGGGGCATGCCTGTTAACTATATCCCTGAAGGATATGTTCCGCCGATCACTAAAGATCATGGAATCATAGCAGAAGCCGTTGAGCCTGAAGGTTACAAACTTTGAGAAAACGAGGATGCCAGAGGTATAATGAGGACTCCTGAAGGTTACAAACTTCGGGAAACGCCAAGATTCACTGCCGTAGTAACGGTACCACCCCTTGTGGTGCACACTGTCCCGGAAGGACAGATTCCACAGATACCTTCTGGTAGAAAGGAAAGTATGTTCGATAGAATGGATGAATTCCAGGAGCAGTTCCTGGAAATGCAGAAAGAACTGCAAGCTATTCGCGGTCAGGATTTATTTGGAAAGGACGCCGCAGACCTTTGTTTGGTCCCCAATGTGAAAGTCCCACACAAGTTCTAAGTACCCGATTTTGAAAAGTACAAGGGAAACTCTTGCCCTTAACGCCATTTTGTGATGGACGCTCGGCGAATGTCAGCTCAGACAGAGAACCAGGATCTACTGATTCACTACTTTCAGGATAGTTTAACCGGTGTCGCATTAAAATGGTACATGGGTTTAAACTGCGCTACGATTAGCACTTTCAGAGATCTTGGCACTGCCTTCGTCCAACAATATAAATACAATTTGGACATGGCACCGGACAGAGATCAACTCAGATCAATGTCGCAAAAGGACAAGGAAACCTTTAAGGAATACGCTCAGAGATGGCGTGAAATTTCCGCTCAAATTTGTCCACCTCTTGAGGAAAAAGAGATGACAAAGATTTTCTTAAAGACCTTGAGCTCATTTTACTACGACAGAATGGTTGCCAGTGCGCCCAGCGACTTCACCGAAATGGTCGGTATAGGAGTGCGTCTCGAGGAAGCCGTTCGAGAAGGACGTCTAGTCAAAGACACTGGGTTGACAAGCGGTACTAAAAAATACGGCAGTGTTCTCCCTAAGAAAAAGGAGAAAGATATTGGGAATATCTCTCTCGGAAAGCAAAGGCGACAGTACCAACCAGTAGTAGCTGTAACTCCTGCTATCAACCCTGCGCCTGTTTCTACATATCAACCTCAGGTTGCTCAAAGCCAACCGCGGTCGCAGCAATTTTAGCAAAGGAGGCAACAACCTCTTCAGCAGGCTCGTCCTCAATACAACAACAACCGTACAACACGGCCACCAGGATTTGATCCTATACCCGTATCATACGCAAAACTATTTCCGTTACTACTGGCCAAGGGGCATGTCCAGACTAAGTCTCCTCTTACAGTACCGAAAAATCCGCCTTTTTGGTTTAAGGTGGATCAGACTTGCCCTTACCATCAAGGAGGACCAGGGCATAACATAGAGAACTGTCTCAGTTTCAAATCCGACGTGAAAAAGCTTGCTAGGAGCAGGGTCTTATCTTTCAAGGATATGAATCCTAATGTTCTCACAAACCCGCTGCCTCAACACGAGAAAGCTGCAGTTAATTTGATAGAGGGAGAGTCTAACAACACCTATCAAATTCACGATGTACTCTTATTGAGGGCCAACTTGGTCAAGATGCATTGTAGACAGAGTGGATATGGCCATGTGCCACCTCATAATTATCACCAGTGTGATATCTGCTCTAAAAGCAATCGAGGATGTTCTGTGGTGCAATCATCTCTGCAGGAACAGATGGATCTCGAATGGATCCAAGAGCACCGAGTTCTTGGAGTTAACATGGTTTATACAAATTCCAACATCATTCAAAACCACGACATCCGTGCGATGAATGTCAACTTGGTGGCAATGCACTCAAGGCAAAGCCAGTATCAAAATCTGCCACGACACGATTACAATTCTTGTCTGACTTGCTCGGTAAACAAACAGGGATGCTCTTTCATACAGGTGGCCCTCCACCGTCAGATGGATCTTGGATGGATTCAAGACTACCATGATAAGAATCATTATCAAATCAACATGATTCAAATCTTCGATATTCGCTTGATGAATACCAGCCTGGTGGAGTTACATGCTAAACAGGTCCGACTCGGGTTCCTGGTATCACATGATTATCAGAGCTGTAAAGCGGGTTACGAAGACGATCAGGGTTGTGCCCTTGTCCAGGAAACACTTCAGTACTTGTTGAACCACTGGTGGCTTCCAATCTATATGGATGAAGACACCCAGCAAATTAGTATCACTAACGGGAATCCTACTAGATATCAAAGTCAGGATGTTCGGTCGATGGAAACAGATCTAGTAAGGTTACACTGTATTCAAAGCAGACGTGGCCAGGTGCCACTACACAACTATGAGCGGTGTGGAGTTTGCTCAGTGGATAATCAAGGATGCTACCTCATTCGAGCAGCCCTTCAAAGTCAGTTGGACCGCAAAGAGATTCAACCATGGTCAAGCTCTGGATCAGTCAACTACTTCACTGATCAAATCGAGGACGTTGTCGTAATATCTGATCATCAGAGGGCTAGGGATGTTTGTGCCATCATCCCTCTACTTGACGAATCGAGAGTTCCCAACTGGGAACGGATCGAAATTACTTACGATGGTCGGAAAAATCAGAAGGCTCCCATAGTCATCTATCTACCGGGACCACTACCATATGAATCAATTAAGGCTATCCCTTACAAATACGGTGCAACAACAATTGAGAATGGAAAGGAAATTCCGTTACCCTCCGTCGTGAATATTGCAGACATCAGTCGAGTAACACGGAGTGGTAGAATCTTCAACAGAGAAGTTGGAGAACCCAGCAAAGAAAAGGAACCTCAGACATAAGTTCCCAATCCACCAGTCGGTCAATCTAGTAATCCCGACCTTTCAAAAAACGATGATGAGATGCTAAAGCTCATCCAAAGGAGTGAATACAACATTATTGATCAGCTGTTACAAACTCCTTCAAAGATCTCGGTATTATCACTGTTACTTAGTTCAGAAGCGCACAAGGAGGCTCTACAGAAAGTCTTGGAGCAAGCCTTTGTGGAACAGGATGTAACAATTAGACAGTTCGATAGCATTGTCTCTAACATCACTTCCTGCAATAACTTGGGATTTAGTGATGAGGAATTACATGAAGAAGGTCACCGTCATAACATGGCGCTCAACATTACAGTCAACTGCCAGGACGATGCTATAGCCAGCATACTGGTAGACACAGGGTCAGCCCTGAATGTTATGCCAAAATCTACTCTAATGCGACTATCATTCAAAGGACCTCCGATGAGAACCAGCGAGGTCGTCGTCAAAGCATTTGACGGATCCAGAAAAATGGTTATCGGCGAAGTTGACCTTCCCATAACTATCGATCCTCACACTTTCCAAGTCACTTTCCAGGTCATGGACATCCGGGCAACATACAGTTGTTTATTAGGAAGACCTTGGAAACATCAGGCTGGGGCGGTCACTTCAACCCTCCACCAAAAGCTAAAGTTCGTCCAGAACGGCCAACTCGTCACAGTCTGTGGAGAACAGGTCTTGCTCGTAAGCAACTTATCGTCATCCACTTATGTAGAACCGGAGGGGGTAATCGGAACCCAGTTCCAAACGCTTTCACTACACAAGGACAATCAATCCGAAGGGGGGACTTCGATTTCCTCGTACAAAGATGCTATCAAAGCGGTCGAGAGTACCAATACAATAGGATGGGGGCAGCTTGTCATTCCTACTGACAATAAGAAAAAGAAAGGTCTTGGCTTTTCCTCAGCCTGTACTCAGACGGCTGCGAATAATAAAAGTTTTCATCCCATTCAGAACTTCTTCCACAGTGGAGGCTTCTTTCAACCAGTGACTCAAGAAGTGCATACCATCAATAAAGATGATTCCTCCGATACGGATGAAGAATGGAAGTCCTATCTCAACGAGGACGGTTATACATCTCAGGGCGAAACGCTTACTCCATTTTACTTTCCTGCACAGAGCTCGAGATTTATACCAAGGTCAGATGTCAAAATGATGTACGGAGATTGTGATCCGGAAGGATTCTGATGAAAGACAGCTTTGACCCCGACTACTATGGCCTGAGGGATGGCCTGCCAATGTGGCAGCCTTACCCAGGAGACTTGGGGCAAGAAAGTCAGCCGAACAATGAAAATCAGTTGGGCATCATTGAAAAGAATACCTACGTCCCCACCATGTCATGGGATCAACACCCACGTTATCCTGAAAATACCCAGCACGACGATGAATTCGCAATGTTTGCAGGACTAGAATTCATTAACTATGCTTTTCCCGAGGTCAACGTCATCGAGAGGGATGACTCCTCCAGTTCCAAAGAAGTGTGGGACACCCTGGGACAACCAAGTGGAAAATTTGACTTCATGGTCAAATACACCGCTCCTGAAAGCTCTCGTATCAGGCTCGAAGACATCTAGCCAACTGGATGGGGAGATACAGCTGAGAGTACAAATACTATGCAAAATACAACTGAGGAATCCTCCTACGACAACTCTGCCTGGGAGACAGATTCCAATGATCCTGCTCCACCAGAAATCCGCATCATTTCTGAAGACAAATCAAGGAAGGTACCAGACTTTGTGATTCACCGAGGAGTTCGCCGCCAATGGGTTGCTGTCAATGTCCCGAAGATTGTTCATAAGTCTAAGTAATTGCCATCTTTACTTTAACCTTTCACCTTGCCCAGGTGAAACGGATGTTTTGATAGGGCTCACTTTCTGTAAATATCCCTCTTCGCTTTATCCAAAGCGACAGAGTTTTGTTTTATAGGACTGTTGCTTCAAGAATCGACTTGTTCATAAATAAAATAACGTCGTTCTGTAATTTCCGCAGTTATTGCTGTTTTCTCTTTCTGCTTTTTCCAGAAAATGGTAATCCTATAAAACAAAAAAATAAATAAAAATGAGCATTGTTAAAAAAAAAATATAAAACACTGCACACACTCGTGCATTCTCAATCTCTTCTAAACACAAATCATCACGTCATGCAGATTACTTGTTTTAAACCCCGTTGAAACATACGATCAAATGCCTTCTCCCAACTTTGAGTTCCCGGTATTTGAGGCTGAAGAAGAAAATGACGACGAAATTCCAGAGGAGATCTCCCGACTACTCAGACAAGAGGAAAGGTCCATTGAGCCTCACAAAGAGTTGCTGGAGACAGTCAACTTAGGATCGGAAGAAGAGAGAAAAGAAGTCAAGATTGGGGCACTGCTCAGTCCAACTGTCAAAGAAAGTTTGACGAAACTTCTCAAAGAGTTTCCCGATGTATTCGCTTGGTCCTATCAGGATATGCCAAGGTTGGATACCAGCATCGTGGAACATCATCTACCGTTGAGATCAGAATGTCCGCCGGTAAAACAAAGGTTGAGACGGACTCATCCAGACATGGCTGTCAAAATCAAAGAGGATGTACAGAAACAGATTGACGCGGGTTTCCTCGCTACGTCAGAATATCCTCAATGGTTAGCCAACATAGTACTAGTTCCGAAAAAGGACAGAAAAGTCAGAATGTGTGTCGACTATCGAGATCTGAACAAGGCAAGTCCAAAGGACGACTTTCCCTTACCACACATTGACATGCTAGTAGACAGTACAACAAAGTTCCAAGTCTTCTCCTTCATGGATAGATTCTCGGGCTATAATCAGGTCAAAATGGCGCCGGAAGACATGGAGAAGACCTCATTCATTACCCCATGGGGTACTTTTTGTTACAAGGTAATGCCATTCGGTTTGAAGAACGTTGGGGCAACCTATCAATGGGCCATGACTACTCTGTTTCATGAAATGAATAACAAAGAAATTGAAGTGTATGTCGATGACATGATTTCCAAATCTAAAATAGAAGAGAAGCATGTGACCCATCTGTCAAAACTATTTGAGCTTTTTCGAAAGTACAAACTCTGCTTGAATCCCAATTAGTGTATGTTCGGTGTCCGTTCAGGGAAACTCTTAGGATTCATCGTCAGCTAGAAAGGAATTGAGGTTGATCCTGACAAGGTCAAGGCCATTCAAGAAATGCCTTCTCCGAAAACTGAAAAACAAGTCAGAGGATTCCTGGGACGTTTGAACTACATCTCCAGATTCATATTCCTCATGACCGCGACATGTGCGCCGATTTTCAAATTACTAAAAAAGAATCAGGACTGTGTTTGGATAGAAGACTGTCAAACCACCTTCAACAGTATTAAGGAATACCTGTTGAACCCACCGATTCTATCACCTCCAGTGGAAGGAAGACTGCTGATCATCTACTTAACAGTCTTGGAGGACTCAATGGGTTGTGTGCTTGGCCAACAAGACGAAACCAAAAGGAAAGAGTCTGCCATCTACTATTTGAGCAAGAAATTCACCGACTGCGAGACTCGGTACACTATGCTCGAGAAAACTTGCTGCGCTCTGGCTTGGGCAGCCAAACGTCTTTGCCAGTACATGATTCATCACACTACTTGGTTAATCTAAAAAATGGATCCAATCAAGTATGTATTTGAAAAACCTGCTCTCACGGGAAGGATTGCCCATTGGCAGATGTTGTTATCAGAATACGACATCGAGTTCCACGCTCAGAAAGCCGTTAAGGGGAGTATTTTAGTCGATCATTTGGCTCATCAACCGATTGACGATCACGAATCAATCGGGTTTGACTTCCCAGACGAAGATGTCATGTATATAAAAATGAAAGATTGCGATGAACCACTACCCAGTGAAGGGCCAGAACCAGGTTCCCAATGGGGACTTATTTTTGATGGAGCTGTCAATCATTACAGAAACGGAATTGGGGCAATCATTATAACACCTCAGGTTACCCACATTCCTTTCACCGCTAGACTTACGTTCAAGTGCACAAATAATGAGGCCGAATACGAAGCTTGTATCATGGGTCTCGAGGAAGCAATTAATTTAAGGATCAAGAACTTGGATGTATATGGCGACTCAGGTTTGGTCGTCAATCAGATCAAAGGAGATTGGAACACATACCAATCAGAATTGATTCCGTACAAAGATTACGCAAGAAGGTTGTTACTCTTATTCAACAGAGTCGAGTTTCATCATATCCCTCGTGAGGAGAATCACATGGCTGATGCATTAGCCACCCTCTCTTCCATGATTAGTGTAGGTCAATGGAACGACCTACCTAAGATTGACATAATGCCCCTTGAACGGCCCGCTTACATCTTCATGATTGAAGCAGTCATAAACGACAAACCTTGGTATCACGATATAAAATGCTTCCTTCAGAAACAAGAGTACCCACCTGGGGTATCCAGGAAAGATAGAAAACCCCTCAGAAGGCTAGCAGGCAGATTCTTCCTGAGCGGTGATACACTCTATGAGAGTAACTTTAACATGGTCTTGCTTCGATGCGTCGACAGACCAGAAGCAGACATGCTGATAAAAGAAATTCACGAAGGATCCTTTGGCACTCATGCCAACAGACACACAATGGCGAGAAAAATTCTAAGAGCAGGGTACTACTGGTTGACCATGGAATTCGACTGCTACAAGTACATGAGGAGGTGTCACAAGTGTCAAATATACGCTGACAAAATCCATGTACCGCCAACGCATCTCAAAGTTCTCTCTTCCCCATGGCCTTTTTCCATATGGGGAATCGACATGATTGGGATGATTGATCCCAAAGCTTAGAACGAACATCGTTTCATCCTGGTCGCCATTGATTACTTCACCAAGTGGGTCGAAGCAGCGTCATACACCAGTGTAACCCGTCAAATGGTGGTCCGATTTATCAAAAATAATATCATCTGCCGTTATGGTGTTCCGAGCCAGATCATTACAGATAATGGATCTAACTTGAACAATAAGATGATGAAGGAGTTGTGTGCTGAGTTCAAGATCGAACACCATAACTCCTCTCCCTACCGACCCAAGATGAACGGAGCGATAGAAGCGGCTAACAAGAACATCAAGAAGATTGTTCAGAAGATGGTTGTAACCTACAATGATTGGCACGAGATACTACCCTTTTCTCTTCACGGTTATCGCACATATGTCCACACTTCAACAGGGGCTACCCCTTTCTCTCTAGTATATGGCATGGAGGCAGTACTCCCCATAGAAGTAGAGATCCCATCAATCTGAGTATTGATGGAAGCTAAGCTAACAGAAGCTGAATGGTGCCAAAGTCGGCACGATGAACTGAATCTAATTGAAGAAAAGCGAGTCACGACAATATGCCATGGTTAGTTGTATCAGTAAAGAATGAAGAAGGCGTTCGACAAAAAGGTCCGACCTCGCGTCTTCAGGAAAAGAGACCTCGTGATCAAGAAGATACAATCATTTTTCACTGATTCTCGGGGCAAGTGGACTCCGAATTATGACGGCCCCTATCTGGTCAAGAAAGCTTTCTCAGGCGGTGCCCTGAGACTTGCAACCATGGACGGAGAGGAACTTGCCTACCCCACAAATGTTGACGTAGTCAAGAAATACTTCTCCTAAATAAAAAAAATAATAATAAAAAAAACGTCTCGGTGGATTAAAAACCCGAAAGGAAGGTCCAGGCAAAAATTAGAGACATGATCAAAAATCATCCCGGTGGATTGGAAACCTCAAAGTACAATCCAGGCAAAAATTAGGGATAATGGCAAGTAACTACGTTTGACAAAGGGGCAAGTCCCTCGGCCGCAGTTACATCATCCGTCAGGAAAACTCTAGTCAAGGTCATCTTCGACAGAAGCTCAGGATTCCCCAAAGTCAAAGTTGGTAGAAGGATAGTGGTCGTTATGTTTCAATGTAGCCCTTTTCCCTTAAATTACCATTTTCTAACTTTGTAAATACTCTATGGAATCACGCGTTTGGCTGATTTCCATCCTATCAATAAAATTTGAGCCTTTGTGCTTTTGTTTGCAATTCTTATTTGTTTTAGCTTTACATAACGATGTTTTAACATGGTCGACGATTCTTGAAATAAAACAAAAATGAATTTACTTGTAAAACTTATTCTGCTTTTAAAATAAAGTTGGCAATTTCTTTTAACTGTTGAACATCGAAAGAACATCAATCGCTTCTCCAGAAGTAAGCGAGCTTCAAAGTGCAGAATCAAAGTACTCCTTCTAAACCAGTGTGCCTGAATGAAGGATCAGCTATGTCAGATGCGAATACTTCATTCGACATCCTCGACAGAGTTCTTACCTCCTAAGTTCGATCAACGGTTGTTTCCCCACGAGGACTACTTCTCCTAAGCAAGGCAAAATTGCTATCTTGAACCAGTGATACCTCTTCGTCCCCAGCAGTGGCCGAGTATCCAGTCGTGGTCATCTATTAGTTTGTATGTCGTGTCAGTTTTGTCAGCATATACACACATACATCATGCATTACTACTTTGCATTCATATTCATGTTGCATCACTATCACTCTGGTCGGTCTTATCCCCTAGTGATAACAGTCCTCTCAATCGAGTTGTCAATTCTTTCCTCGTCAGGAAATGTTGCATCTGAACTACCTCTCTCCTCCAGTTTATTTCTGGGATGAAGTCGGCCTTTGACCACTTTGATAACTTGAACCTCTGAAAAACAGAGAACCCTCAGCCAGCATCACTCTTCGCCATGGAAGATGATATCTTCGCTTTCCCGGATTAAGGAAAATCCCTAGAGAAAGCCTCTCAACTAAAAACTTTTAGCAACACATTGGTCCTTCTCTCCAGAATGTCAATGTCAACAAAGTCATCGACACCTCAAAATTGGGGTACATCTTATGGCATTTCTCTGAGAAGATCTCGAGAAAAATATGATGTAATATCCCCAAACGAAAGTAGTCTCTCAAGAAGAGTCGTTTTCCCCAGTAGAGTCGACAAATTGCGTCTCAAACAGAGAAGTTTGTGCTTCTCTACAATCAAAACTTTTTCCATCAAATGGCATCTCCCCAGGAAAATTCGGCAAGAAGTTTGAGGAGAACCGCTACAAATAGCGTCCCTTGTCAATAAAGTTTATTGACAAAAGGAACCAAGACCAGATCCTTGGTAGGAAACCAGGATCGAGGGGAGGTTTATATCGGAAACTGAGACCAGTTCCTTGGTAGGAAACCAGGATCGAGGGGAAGTTTATTTCAGAAATTGAGACCAGATCCTTGGTAGGAAACCAAGATTGAGGGGAGGTTTATATCGGAAATTGAGACCAGTTCCTTGGTAGGAAACCAGGATCGAGGGGAAGTTTATTTCAGAAATTGAGACCAGTTCCTTGGTGGGAAACCAGGATCGAGGGGAAGTTTAAATCAAAAACTGAAACCAGTTCCTTGGTAGGAAACCAGGATCGAGGGGAAGTTTACCTTTTCTAAGCATCATTGCTTAGCAAAAGAGGAAGGATGGGCGAACTTCCATTCATAACCACCATTAAAATTTCGGGTATTCCGATATTTAATACTCTTGCACCCCGAATGCCCGAATACCTTCGCCATTCACACCTTCGGGTCCTAGAAGATTAAATAGGGGCATCTGTCATACCCCAAATTTTGACCACTAAGATTTCCCATCATTGTCCATATCATCATCACAATATGGATGAACCATTAGTCTCCCCAAAGATGGGTGAGCATCCACTACAATCAGACTTAGGGTTTCAAGCCCTCTCAGAGCTCTTAGACAAAGGATCAATCAAGAAATGACATGATCTTCAACTTGTATAGACTCTCAAACATCCACAAAGGATCAAGAGGAATCCCACTTCAAGGATTAAGCATAAGGCTTCTCCCTTCTAGTTGGATCAAGCCTTAGGATCGCTAGTGTCACCAAATTTGGGTTTGGTCGACCAGGGCCTCCAGATGGAAATTTTCCTCTAGGCATGACCCAATTATTCAAAGCATAACCTATGATGCTCCAAGGGATCTCATGAACCCAATCATCAAGTCAATTTAGCCTCAAGGGATGCATTCATCAAAAAATCAGGAATTAGGGTTTCTTGACCTAATTCACCCCTAAGTTGACTTTTGGGACAAAACATGAGCCAAGACCTCAAGAGGGGATTTGAGGGTCTCAAATACATCACATTTATCCATTTACAACAATGGATTGATCCAAGAAGCTTGAGCAACAAGTTTCAATTTCATCAGAACCACAGTTAGGGTTTCGCGGGGAAAGTCAACTGTATCTTTGACTTTTGACTAGGACATGCTCCCAAACCCTAGGACATGATTCAATACACCCTATAACACCTATGAAATCAATCCATCAAGTTTTATTTAGGTCAAGGACTTGATTTCATAGAGGATCGCACAGTTTGGAATTCATCTGACAAAAAGTCAACTGTGCACAAAAGTCAAACTTTGACTTTTTGAGATTTTTCACAATTATGGTTCTTTGACCCCAAAATGATGTTAATGTATGATTGGAATCATCATTCATCAAGAAAAATCAAGAAAAGTGGGATAACTCGTAAAAGGGGTAACCATAAAAAACTTAGAAAATTTTCTAAGTTATGGAACAAAGTGGCTAGGGTACCAACTTTGGAGGATCATAACTCCTAAACCACAAGGCCATTTTTTCCTATCCAAAGCTGGATTTGTAGCTCTCATTACCCTCTACAAAAGCCTCAACTACCACTCATTCCAATTCCCCATGGATTTTAAATTATGGAAAGACCAAAATCACAAAAAGTTGAAATGTCACTTTTTTCCAACACTTAGTGAAATTTTCACTAAGTCAGAATCTGCCTTCACTTTTTTCCAAATGTAGGGGGATTTTTCACTTGGATTCAAAAAGTATCAAAACCAATTATGATTAAACAGTTATTGTATCATATGAGGGCTTTCCAAAATGGCCAAGAACTCCATCAGATTCCACTTGAGCCATGAGATATGACAATTGCAATATGCCTTGCTGAAAACTGCGAAAGCTAGGCAGAATTTTGCATTTTTGCTCGATTTGGAAAAATCATATAATTCCAAGCCTTGTCATCACTTTGGACACATCTGAGGAACAAATATAAAGGGAACAAACACTGATCCAAGCCTCCAAAGTCTTTGGAACAAGAAGTAGCATGCCAAACCTATAAATCCCTAAAAGAGGGACAAGACTCCAATTTTGGATTGGAGCATTTAATGGATGCACCAAGGTGGCATGGACTAACACATTTGCAACTGAATTTAGTCAAGAATGATCCTACAACTAGGGAACCACAGCTCTGTGCTCTAACCTCTAGTCATTGGCTAGAGGAGACTTGGATTCCTATTGATCAACATTAGCCAAACCTCTGCTGCAGTTGCCATTCACTATTGATCCCAAAACAAACTTGCTCTACTATAAATAGAGCTCATTTGTGCTCAGTTTGAGTACATCAAAGCCATCAAACAGATGCTTTCCTCAAAATCACCTTCTCACTTCCAAATTTGCCTTCCAAAGCAAGTCACTATCGGGTTTTGAGTTTGAGAGAAATTCCAACCAAACCAATCACACACACATCTCATAAACATCATATAGAAGTGATCCAAACACTCACATAACATCTGGAACACCAAAATCACAAAATCACCAGCCAATTGCTCAAGCCTTTGACAGATTTGCAGTTGGGGTACCATCTCAAGTTCCAGATCATTTCAATCCACTCCAAGCATCCAGACACACTCCATGGCACCTAGGGAAGCTATCCACGTCATTGGAACCTAGTTGTAACACCTCCAACCTAGAACTCGATCACCAACTGCAAGTGGTAAGCATGAGCTCTTCTAACTCTATGATCCATGCATTTTTGGTGCACAATAATTTGGCCATATGTTCATAATCATGCATAGAGTGTTTACCCTCAATCAATTGCTTTGTATGAATCGTGTATGGAATTTCTGAACCTTCATGCAGAATTTAGGGTTCTTGAGGTTTCTCTTTGATTTCTTATTCCATGTTTAAAATAAATGAAATTAAAGACCATAGACATGATCGTGAGATTGAAACGAGTAGATTGATACGTAGATTGCATGATATAATCAAGTATTCAATGAGATTGGATAGAAAATGCAAATCTGCAGAAATAGAGGAAGGGCGCGTGTTCTTGCCTTGTTCTTGGCGCCCTTTTTCAAAAATTCAAATATTTGAATTTTGTGATTTTATTTAATTGATTCAAAAATTAATTTCTCTCTGAGTTTTAATGATTTTGAGTTGGTTCTTTTTTAATAACTCACAAAAATGTTAAAATATTTTATTTTACCAAAAAATCCCAAAAAATATTATTTATTTCATATAATTGATATTTTTGCCAAGAATTAATATTTTAATTGTTTTTGACATTTAAAATATTTTTTCCTTCTTGATTTTGCAAATTTTAATGATTTCTAATCATTTTGTAGGTCAAAACTTGATTTTTGAAACATTAATCCAAGATCACAATTTGTTTTCCACATGTTAAACAATTTTGGTCATTTTAATTGAATTTTTTATTCAATTAAAATACATTTTGAAAACAAATTAGGGTTTTTTATTAATTCAACCCTCATCAAACTTTTTCAAAACTTTTGGGCCTCTAATAAAGTGTAAGACCCAATCCTTTGTAAATACAAACCTATTTTGGGCCTCAAATGTTGTATAAGTCCCGTTGTATTCCAAAAGTTCGGCGCGATCATCGCCCGTTTAAAACAAACCATCTGGGCCTCTCCTCGAGCTATAAAACCCATTCAAAACCATTTTGGGCCTCTAATAGAGTGTAAGACCCAATCCCCTTTTGAAACCAAAAACTTTTGGGCCTCAGTCATTGTATAAGACCCACGATGTTTTCAAAACCTCGGCGCTATTGTCGCCCTTTTCAAAATTAACCATTGGGCTTCTCCTTGAGCTATAAGACCCATCTTTGTTCACTTCCAAACATTTTGGGCCTCTTGAGAGAGTGTAAGACCCATCCCCTTGTACAGAAAACCTTTCTTGGGCCTCAGTCACTTGTATAAGTCCCTGTACAAAACGACAGTGCGATCACTGATAAAACCCTGGGCCTCTCCTTGAGCTATAAGCCCCAATTTTCCTTTCAAAAAGCACTTTCTCCTTTAATTTTGTAACATACTGTTATTTTCAATTTCTTTGTTGAATAACTAACAATACAGTATGGAAGCTCTACAACCGAGTAAGTGTTTACCCGCTTTCGTTTACCGCTTTCATATGTATATAACTGTACTGTGGGGCTGTTTCACTGTAAGTCTTCTTTCATAAACTCATATCGACTGCGTAATACTAGTATAGATATTTAGAGTTTCCCCGGCAACTACGTCTAGAACTAGACAAAACCTCGTCTCCTTACCTCCGACGTTCTCCTGGATATTTCAACATAACCTAAACCATGAGAATTTTCTTTTACAACAGTTTTAGATAACTAGATCTAAGAAATCTCCCCCTGGAACAGTTCATATACAGAAGGCCAATGATCCAAGTGAAATCCCTTCTGGAACTGTTCATCAGCCTCCTCTTGGGCTTAGTGCAAGGACCCACAGGCTTCCTAAAAGCATCCCCGCCTCCTCTTGGGTGTTGTACAAGGACCCGTCGGCTTCTTAGAAGTTTTCACAACCTCCTCTTAGGCTTCGTATAATGATTCTTCCTCCGAGAAGATAGCCTCCTCTTGGGCTTCGTACAAATTATCCCTTCGGCTTCTTAAAAGTTTTTCTCGCCTCCTCTTGGGCTTCGTATAAATTGTCCCAACGACCTCTTAAAGGTATAGGAACAGAAATTAGTCATCTTAATAGAACAGTCTTTTAGAGAGTCTAGATCTTCATATGGCAAACATACTGTCTCTTTACCTCTCTTAAGCATAGTACAAAAGATAAAACTCTAGACTTGGACAGTCTAATCTCCTTGAGTCTCGAAGACATTCTCAAGTTCCTTTCAAAAATAGGAAAAAACACCTGTAGACTTGGGCAGTCTCAATACCCTTCGGATTCCCCGTTTCCTTAAAGAACAGGAAATAATCCCGGTCCTCATATCAAATCCATGTGTACAACATTACCCATATAAGAACTGATTTTCTCTTTTAACCAACATACTGGACCTGTCACTCAACTGAAACAGTAACCCTAGCCTCCTCTTAGGCTTTGTACAATGATTCTCCCCAGCAGAGTTAACCTTTAGCCTCTATCTCAGGCTTCGTACGAGATACAAAATCACTCTCTTGTTGAGTATAAAAGGCTCTCTTGTTGAGTCAAACATTGTTAGCCTCTATCTCGGGCTTCGTACGAGATACAAAATCACTCTCTTGTTGAGTATAAAAGACTCTCTTGTTGAGTCAAACATTGTTAGCCTCCATCTCAGGCTTTGTACGAGATACAAAACACTCTCTTGTTGAGTATAAAAGACTCTCTTGTTGAGTTAATCCTCTTTTAGCCTCCATCTTGGGCTTTGTACGAGATACAAAACACTCTCTTGTTGAGTATAAAAGACTCTCTTGTTGAGTCAATCCTCTTTTAGCCTTCATCTCGGGCTTTGTACGAGATACAAAACACTCTCTTGTTGAGTATAAAAAACTCTCTTGTTGAGTCGATCCCCTTTAGCCTCCATCTCAGGCTTCGTACGAGATATAAATCACTCTCTTGGTGAGAATAAAAGACTCTCTTGTTGAGTCAAACCCTTTTAGCCTCCGTCTTGGGCTTCGTACAAGACACATATAAAAACACTCTCTTGTTGAGTCAACCCTTTTAGCCTCTATCTCGGGCTTCATACGAGACACAAAAGCATCCTCTTGTTGGGTCAATAGCCTCCTCTTAGGCTTTGTATAAAGAAATCCCCGTTTGATTCACTCAACCTTTTAGCATCAAATCATGCTTTGGTCACAGCATACTGTAATACCCCAAAATTTGCCCTCTCTTTTCTTCATGTCTTTTAGTATGAGCTTTCATTGCATTGCATTGCATTCAAGCATAGAAAAATAAAACATCAAGCATCTAGCATTGCATCTTGCATAAGGGCATGTGGTCAGGTGTTTCTCTAAGGTGTTGATCATCCAAAGACTAAGACCAAGTGTTTCTCACAAGCCTCAAGGATCTCTTACATTATGTATCATCTCCATTTGATCTCACAAGTCCTTAAAGGAAGGGAATTCATCAAGAAGATTGGGCAGTGCATGATCTCCTACACAAGGCAATCCAAAGTGGGGATATGACCTCCAAATGGGCAAGCTCTTTGAGTTTTTATCATCTCCTAAGGACATATCTCATCATTGTTTGAGAAGATACACAACATATTCAGAGAAATTTGGATTTGGAGGATGTGCTTTTTCCTCCTAACCAGAGGGTACCAAAATTAGGGTTTGACCTAAAATCACTTTATTTCTGATTTCTTGGCCAAGACTTGATCTCATGGTATTCCTTTTCTTATTAAGTGTTCATGGATGGAATCTTGGTCATTGGTTCTTTGAGGAAGATGTTCAATGGATCAGTTACTTGTGTAATAAGCAAAAGTCAACTGTTTAAAAGGAGAAAGTCAACTGTGGAATTTTGAGGTTCTTTTCATGGTTTTCAAGGTCTCACATCCTCTTATGGTCTTCAATTGGCAAGATTCATGCCATTCATCAAAAATCAAGAGTTTGTGCAAAAGTTACTAAATTTGGAAAATGACCTATAATGAAAACTTTCCATTTTTGGCAATTTTTCCACCACATTCAACTTGACTTTTCATCATCAAGGAAGCTCCAAATGAATTTTCCTCTAACATTAAAGTTGAAGATCTTTCTCTCCCATTTCGAAAAAGTACTAGATGGTTTCCATATCATTTGTATAACTCAAGTTATGATCAAAAGATAGCAAGGTGCATTTTGAGGTTTTCATATGGTTCCATTTTTCCACCTTTTGCATTTTGGCACAAATGGACTTGTAATTGATATTTTTGGTTCATGTCATATTACAACATCAAAATACAAGTCAAGAGGATCAAGTGTGGCCTTTGAATCAATTCATTCCATGCCATATTTCTCATTATTTTCTCATTGTTCAAAAATGCAAATTGATTCAAAACTTACAAACCAAGAAAGTACAAGGCCCAAAATCATTTCAGAGGTGATCCATGAGTGAATTGGAAATGAATCATGCTGATTACAAGGGTGTTGCACGTGTGGATTAGTGGTGGTGGTACAAAATGCATTTTTGCAATTTCACCCAAATCTCACTAACCAAAGGATTAACCACTTGCTAATCACAATCAGTGGACTAATGAAGAGTATATAAGTTAACTCATGCCTCCCAAACTAGGTCATGCACTCTCATTTGCTCAGAATTTCAAAAACTCACTCTCACTTTCTCTCATTCGAATCTCTCATTCCTTGAGGGTTTTGAAAAATTTCTTGGCATATTCTTGATCAGTGAGTTGAAAAGAGCACGAATCATCCATTGTTTTAAGCTGAAAGGAAGGATTTCACCAAGTTCCATTCAAGAAGGTTCAACTTAAATCTCAAGATCTAGCACTATTTCAAGCTCTAGTTGCATTTATTTTGCAACTAGAGGTTCCAAGGAGTAGATCTGCAGTCTTTGGAGGGGTTTCTTGGCGTATTTTAAGCTCTTCAAGGTTCAGGTTAGTGATTTTTTCACCATCATAGAACTTGAATTTTTGATGTGCATAATGAGCTGTGATGTTCACTGATCACTCTGATCTATTTTGTTTGTGATTTGGACGTGTAGATTGTGTGTATTGTGAGTTTAAAGTTTTGGATCTAAATGTGTTTTCATTCGATTCTCTTTATGTGTTTGTTGTTTGATAAAACGAACATGATATCCATGATCCTTGTGTTTTTCTAGTTCGAATGATGTATGCATGAGCAATTTCTGGAGATTTTTTGGTGGCAGTCCACCGGAGATGGTGACCGGAGCCCTAGCTCCGTCACCGGAATATAGTTCAGTCCGGCGAGGGGTTTCAATTGGAGAAGAAGAAATCACGTCCGTCCGTTTCTTGATCCAACGTCCATTATTGCGCCACATTTTCTGTTTTTATGTTTTTATTTTTATATTTGTGTGCTTGCTCACCCACGCGTGTTACCGTGTGCTTTCAATCCTGACCATTGTTTTTAATTGATTTTTGTTTGTATGATTTAATTTGGTGCATCTGATGAATCGCATGGTTGAGATGGTGACAACACATTAAAATGTGCATGTGTTTTTCACGTGGATGCGTATGGTGTTCAGACTGATTGTGTGGGCGCGTGGATACGTGGGTTATGTGTGCTGGGTGATATGAACCATTGATCTTTACTACCTTTTGATCTTGTGGACTTGATTTGTTTGGTTTTCACGCGTTGGATGGATCAAAGGGTCATTATTCAATCTGATGTTTGACTGATTCCTTGTGTTCTCCATTGACTGGCGCCTTTGGGCTTGTTGCTTTGGGCTTTGTTATTTGCACCCTCCTTTTCAGCCCACCTTCCATTTTACAACGTGACTCCTTTGCTGTTTACACCCCTCTTGACCTTATTTCTTTTTATTTATTTCTTTTTATTTTACTTATTGTTTCAATTTTATTTTAATATAAAAACATGTTATAAAAATTCACAAAAATATTTTTCTGATTAATTAATGTGTCAACTTAATTTTTTTTTTTTTAATTTCATTTTATTATTTGATTTTGAATTAAATTGTTGGGGTGTTTCCAATGATACCCTTCTTCTAGGGTTAGCAATTTTTGTGACTTTTACACACCATTTGAAGCCAATCTTTTGGTCACTTTTAAGGCATTATATGAGGATATTTTTTATGCTGATTTGATGATGGTTTGAGTTACTTTTAGTGACTTGCCATTCAAGTTTTATTAACCCTCGATCCATGCTTGATTATGTGCACTTCTTGACTTGTGATTCACCTTTTGACAAGCTCTTTAACTCTTTTTGATCCAATCTTTTTGCATATGTTGCTTGACTGAGTTGAATTTCATTTGCTTATTTTTGGGGATTTTATTGAGCCACTTTGCTATTTTTATTGATTTTTACTTGTGATGCAAGTCTGATTGAGGTATACTTTGATTCATGATCTAGTTTGAGTGTATTTGCTTACTTGTAATGGAATGATGCTTGAGATGTTTTTATGGTATGATCATGTTCTATTTGAGCTTACTTGTGGCTTTGGAATCATCCTCATGTGGTCATTTTTCAATTTGTTCTTGATTTTACAAGTTGATGTTGTTTTGGACTTGAATCTTGTGGTATGTTCAACCTAATCTTGTGATTGCTTCTTTGTGTGAATTCACTCATGTATGAAACCTTTTGTTTGGTTTGTATGACATGCTTGAGGTTCTGGTACTTTTGTTTTAAGGATCATTATGTGATTCTCATTTCACTTTATACCTCACACTTCTTTGCTTGCTTGCATGAATGATAAGTGAATGTCTTTCTCAATTTTTGATACATGATTTGAATGTGTTGCTTGATGATTAATCTTGTATGACTTGAGTTTGATCTTGGCATGATGATAATGTGTATGCTACTGCCCTTTGGGTTCATTACTTGGTTTTCATCTCACTTGATCATCATGGTTTGAATTATGTGATGCATATCATCCCCTTTGCTTTGTAACTTCTTTGGTGCATAATATTGCATAATGTGAATCTCTTTTGCACATGTGAATTGTTGGTGATGATATGATGTTGGTTCTGACTTGTCTTCATTTTCATCTTGCCTTTCTCATTTCATTTTGATATGAAGTCCATGTATGCTTCATTGTGCATTTCATTCAAGTATGCTTGCATTCTTTCATGTTTAGTTTTGCATGACTACTTGATTGGTTTGCATTGATCTTTGAAACATGTTGATTGATTTGAGTTGGACATTTGTAATATGATGTGCTTGCTGCCACTTATTGTATCTCATCTCTCTTCTTCTCCTTCTCTTTTGTTCTCTTTCACTCTTTCTCATCCCATGAATCTCAAGACTTGTTCAAGTCTTGGATTCCTTCCCTTTAGAGCTACCTAGTCCAACTTAATTTTCGATTAAGCTTGGAGTAGGATTAGCATTAGGTTTTAGGTAGTCATTTCTCCTAAACCTCACTAACCATAGGACATCCATGCATGATAACATTAGGACTCTTAGTCTCCCTTTAGAGTTTCCTTTGCGTTTTCTCTCTTCTTATCTTCAAACAAAAGTAAAAAAATACTTAATAAAGGCAAAACAAACATTGTATTTAGGCCTTTCATGTAAGAGCAAGATAGTGAGGGATCTTCTCTCATTTTCTTGGAATGTTTAGCGTGCGTCCCATCTCGGGTCGTTATGCGAGGCATTCGATCTTACATGAGGGACTTAAATACAATGTGCGTTACAAAACACAAAATAATCAAAACACTTCTTTCTAAAAAACTTCAAACAAACAATAACGTCTTTCCTTCGGGAATTCTTTTCTCATCTCATTCACTCTCAGCGTACGAACGTGCTCCTACTCGTTCTCTTGCAAGATGGTAACGCACTCGGACCAGCGAGCCTGCAACACCTGAGCTAGAACGTTATCCGTTCCCAAAAAACACAAACAAAGTGACCCTCGTTGAGGGGAACTACGTCGCTCTGATTCTCATGTTCCCGATGAGATATGTAGGCAGTGGGGTAGAGCCCATTCGAGCACTTCTTTTATTTTCCCTACATTTGTTTCTTCTTTCTCTCTCTGTTCCTTTTCCTTTTTCCTGTTCCTTTCCCTTTCCGGTAGCAGCGGAGTGCCAGTTGACGACACCCTTTGATCGAGACAAGCAAGCGTGGATCCCATCGGGTACGATGGACGCGTGGGGGTGCTAATACCTTCCTCATGCGTAACCGACTCCCAAACCCAGTTCTCTTGGTCGCAAGACCATGCTCTTTCCTTCCCTTCAGGTTTATGCGATGTTTCCTTTCCCTCTCTTGGGATAAATACACATTGCTGGTGACTCTGTTTCGGTGCCACTTTCGTGTTTGTACTTGGATGAAAATCCCGGGAGCGACAGCTGGCGACTCTGCTGTGGATGGCGAACTGAACCTCTGGTTTCCTTAGCGAATCAATCCTTGCGCTTGTCTGTTTTTCTTTCATTGGGTGTTTACTATTGTGCTGTATTTACTGTTGTACTGTATTGCTATTTACTGTATTTTTGCTTTACTGTATATTACTGTATTTACTGCATTTTTGCATTTTCATATGATGTATTATGCTGCACTGTTGTACTGTTTTCTGTTTGGCGGGATGGGGTATTCTGAGAGATAGGCCCAATACCCAGGCCTGAGTGCACTTAGGATTAGCGTGTTTCATATCCTCTCGCGTTCCATCTCGGCTCGAGGAGGGAATATGAAACACAATCTGGATGTGGTTCTCTCTAGAGAATTCAACGTTGTGGATTTCCCACGATGGTAGAGCTATTTGGAAGAGCTGCTAAGTCTGGATGACCTGTTAGGATGACCCCTCTTTATTTTGAAGTGAATCAGCAGACGACCTCTTTGATTGGCGGTAGCATTGTATCCTTCGGGCTGAATATGCTATTGCTTCTCAAACCTCTGAAGCTGAGGATCTTCCGTTTTGGAGAATCAGTTGAGGCCTCCTCGATTGATGATGATGCCAAACCAGAAATGGTGAACGTATCATCATATCTCGACCTGAGAGCCCGGGATACTGAACATCCTAGTACCTACATGTGAGATTGGGGGGATTGTTTACAGGTGTGCAGGAACCCTTGACCTTCAAAATACCTGGTTTTCTTATTTGTTCTGGATTGGTTACTGAAGTTATGATCTTGATCAGCTCACATGTGGTTCTATATTTGTTATTGGATTTCTTATCCTGGGGTTGTATATCTCACCAAACTCAGATTGCAGTACAGTGGGTTCAACATTATTTGTGCAGCACTGATCACATGCCCTTACATACATATCATCATTAGCATTCTTGCATTTAACCTTCATGTTTATTCATTTGTAGGGTATACTTCCTTTCGGTTCCAGTTGATAGTTCCCTTTTGCAGTTATGGATGCTCCGAGGAAGAACAATGTGCATTACACTTTCTTTGACACAAAGGTGGGACAGTTGCGAAAGATGATTTCTCTTATTACTCCAGACCATGTGGGTATGTTCCGAAAGGCTTATTGGGAGATTATGACTGTGGTTGTTGACTTGGACGCTTCAGAAAGGAGTGACATTCATACGTGCTTACAGTTTTATGACCCACAGTTAAGATGCTTCACTTTCTCGTATTTTCAGTTGGGCCCGATGCTAGAGGAGTATGCTCTGCTGCTAAGTGTGCCTCTCAAGTACCAGATTCCTTTCAACTCTGACATGCGCCCTCCAAAGCCTGAGGAAATAGCTAAGGCTTTCCATCTGAGCATACCTGTGGTAGCAGATAACCTCGCCACCAAAGGAGATTTATCTGGTTTTCACCTGGACTTCTTGGTTGCCAAAGCTGAAGAGTGTGCTGCTAAATCTCAGTGGGAAACCATTTGTGCAATCTTGGCTTTGAGTATTTATGGAATTATGCTGTTTGCTGACGAACCAAAGTTTGTGGACATGAGTGCAATCCATATTTTTGTAATGAAGAATCCCATACCTACACTCCTGGGTGATTTGTACTATTCTGTGCACTTTAAAAATGAGAAGAAGCGAGGAGGTCTGGTTAGATGTTGTGCACCTTTGTTCCATAGGTGGCTTATGAGTCATTTACCAAATTCAAAGGCCTTTTTGAATCCTCAGCCTGCAAAGAACTGGGCTAAAAGGATGATTCAGTTGACAACAAAGGATATCCGTTGGCTCAATCAGAGGACAATGGGGGGAGATTTCATCAGCAGCTGTGGAAGACATCCTAACGTGCCACTCTTGGGAGTAAAAGGTTGCATTAATTATAACCCTGTTATTCTCAGGAGGTAATTAGGATTTGCCTTAGTAGAGCCTCTGAGGGACGGTGATTTGGAAGAGCCTTTCTTTTTCCCTATGAAGGATAACCTTTTGTTGGTAAGGCAAGCGGCTGGAGCTTGGGGTAATCTGCAAATGAAGGGTAAAGTCGTCTTCGAAAAGTACAACAATGTGTCTTCCTCTCAATATGATGCCGGGTTGAAAAGAAGGGTTCAGATTACTCTTTTGCTGTTTTCTCAGGAAAGACCGTCAGACCCAGTGGCTAAAGAACCAGTGACCATGATAAGCATTGCTGAATATGACAAGCTTAAAGCGGAGATGGATAAGACTGTCAAAAAGAATGAGAAGCTAAGTAAAGGACTCAGAAAGACGCTTTGTGACAATCGTAAGGTTGAGTATGAACTGCAGAAGCTGACTGAGCATCATGAGGCCAATGAGAAAAGAATTGCCGAAGACACTATCTATATTCGTAAGGTCAAACAGAATGAGATGGCGCTAAAAGAGGCGTGCAAGCGCATCAATGAGCAGTTGACCAAGTCAGAGAATGCCCTTGCCAAAGGCCAACAGAGGTGGGATGAGTTTTCCGAATGTCAGAGGGAAATAGAGGCGAGAATCAGGGCTGAAAATGACGAGTTGAGGAAAAATTTGAAGAGCAAAAAAAGTGAATTTCTCCAACAACTAAGTTCAGCTAATCTAGAGATCGAAGATCTAAAGATCCGCGCCGGAGTGAAGAGAGCCAAAGAGTCAGCTGTCAAAGATCAAATCCGAAAGCTAGAAGAAGCCGTCAAGTTAAGGAGTCGACTGATCAGAAGTCTTACCGAACGCCCAAATGATCCAGCTACTGAAGCGCTTCTCAAAGAGGTCCAGGAAGATTTATATGGGCTCAGTGTTTGAGTTGTATTGTTGCTATTCTGGGAGTCACCATCAGGCTTGTTGATGGGTTTCCCTTTACTTATATTCATGCTTTTTAGTTGTATTTGTTCGAAAACAATTTGTATTTGACTGTTCCACACCTGGCTGTGGGTTTTTTATTCTATTGGATTTGTGGTGATTATTGAGGTGGATTCTTTGTCAGATTGTATGATGGGTATTCTGAATTATTAGTATTCACCTCTGGTGTTCTGTCGCTGTTAGCAACTGCAGGGATATGCGCTCTTCTCTTTTGGTCAAACTGGAATCGAAGGAAGGAATGCTTCAAAATGAATAAACATTGCATTGCATCGCATATCATGTTGCATTCTGTTGTTTGTTTTCAGGTACTTGTTGCAGGAGATCTCTAACCTTTATTTGGTTTCAGGAACTATAGCTGAGAATCACATTCACCGATACTCAACTCGAGGAAATCAAGCAAGGATAATGGATCAAATGCAGAGTGATTTGGCTGAAATGAGGGCACGAATGACCAGTTCATGACTCTCATGACTGGTATGGCACAAACTCAAGAGAGATTGAGGCTTTTGGTCGAGCGTCCAGAGGCCAGGCTTGGAGTTAATCAGAATGACAATGGCACTCCTCCTCCTGTTGGCAATCCTCCTCCTGGTGGTAATTTGGGTAATGGAAATGGCAGAAATGTTGGTGGTATTCAGGAAAATGCTCAAGAAGACCAATTTACTCTATTGGATGCTGAGATGGGTGCTTCTAATGACAAAAGGTACGATGAGTTGGCTGAAAAGATACGGGCTATAGAATGCAAGAACTCTATGGGTATTGATGTTACTAGTTTGGGACTGGTACCAGGGATCAGGATCCCTCCAAAATTCAAGCCGCCTACTTTCGATAAATATCATGGCAATACGTGTCCCCAGACACACATCCAGGCTTATTTTGGGAGGATCTCAGCTCATACAGATGATGAGAAGTTATGGATGCATTACTTTCAAGACAGTCTGGCAGGAGCTTCTTTGACCTGGTATATGAAATTGAATAGAGCTGCTGTGAGAAGTTGGAAGGATCTGGCTGAAGCATTCCTAAAGCACTACCAGTACAATATTGATATGGCGCCCAATCGCACTCAATTGCAGGGGTTGTCACAGAATGCTAAGGAAAGTTTCAAGGAATATGCTCAAAGGTGGAGAGAGATGGCTGCACAGGTTCAACCTCCTTTGTTGGATAGAGAAATGGCAGACATGTTTATGGGCACCCTGCAAGGGGCATATCTTGAAAGATTGGCTGCTTGTCCATCAACCGGATTTGCTGAGATAGTAATTTCTGGAGAAAGAATAGAGAGTTTGTTGAAGCTTGGAAAGATCCAAGATGTAAGTGGAGCTGGCTCTTCTGGGACGAAGAAACCGTTTGTTAGTGGTCAGAGAAGAAGAGAAGGTGATACAAATGCTATGTTTAGAGGATGAGGCAGGGGACGTTCTCAGGGTTATCATCAGGTAAGTGCATTGACAATCCCAGCACCGTCTGTTCAGCAACAACAACCCCAACAGCAAGTTCAGCAGCAACAGCAACAACCTCCTTTCCAACAGAGGTCTAGGCAGAGGGACTGTAAGATTGACCCTCTCCCTTTGACTTATTCTACGTTGCTACCACAGTTACTCAAGTTGAAGTTGGTTGAGCTCCGTACTATGAGACCTCCTGCCGCTGGCAACCTGCCTCCTAATTTTGATGTAAATACTCACTGCAAGTTCCACTCAGGTGCTCATGGGCACTCCATTGAAAAATGTTGGGCTTTTCATCATAAAGTGCAAGACTTGATTGAAGCCAAAGCAATCAATTTCTCTCAGTCTCCTAATATTATTCAGCACCCCATACCTAATCATGGTGCGCCAAATATGCATGCTATCGAAGATGGAAAGAGATTGAATTTGGTAGCAAACATCAGTCAGTTGAAGACTTCTTTATTGGTTGTAAAAGATCGTTTGTTAAGGGGACATGTGTTCCCGGGCTATAACCAAGATTGTTCTGAGTGTATGAATCAAGAGAATGGCTGTGATAAGTTGAAGGTGGGTTTGCAGAATCTGATCAATGAAGGATGTCTACAGTTTGACAGGGTTGTGAAAGAAAATGATGAGGTATCAACTATGACTATCTATTATACTCCCACTGAGATTCAGGTGCCGGTCAGTACAGTTCCCATAGCAAGTGTTGTGCAAGAAAGACCCAATCCTGTTACCATCACGGTGCCAGGACTAGTTCCGTTTACAACTACGAAGGCAATCCCCTGGCACTATGGGGCAGACGTGTATTATGAAGGTAAAAAGAAAGAAGTTGGGTCATCAGCCGGTTCGAATATTGATAATGTGGGTGGTGTAGGTGGTTTTACAAGAAGCAGAAGATTGTTTACTCCCCAAACTTTGCGCAGTGATAAAGAAGCTGAAGCTGCAGCAAAAGCTAAAGGAAAACAGGTGGCCGAGAGTGTGCCTGTACCTGAATCAGAGACGAAGATTGCTTTTGATAATGAGATGGAAGAGTTCATGAGGATTATAAAGAAAAGCAATTATAAGATTGTCGATTAACTGAATCAGACCCCTTCGAAGATTTCAATCTTGTCATTGTTGATGTGTTCTGACGCGCATCGGGAAGCTTTGTTGAAAGTGTTGAAGAACGCATATGTGCCACAGGAAATCACTGTTAATCAGCTTGAAGGTGTAATTTCCAATGTTAATATTAGCCATGGTTTGGGCTTCACAAGTAGGGATCTGACTGCTGAAGGAAGAAACCACAATAAGGCTTTGCACATCACAATGGAGTGTAAGGGTGCAGTGTTGTCTCATGTACTGGTAGACACTGGTTCCTCACTCAATGTCTTGCCTAAGAAGGCATTAATGAAGCTAGAAGTTGATGGTTTGATTTTAAGGCCTAGTGAGTTGGTTTTCCGAGCGTTCGATGGAACGAAAAGATCTGTGTTTGGTGAAGTAGAGCTGCCCGTGCAAATTGGACCGCAGGTGTTCAAATCTACCTTCCATGTAATGGACATACAGCCTGCATATAGTTGCTTATTGGGTCGCCCTTGGATTTACGGAGCCGGGGCTGTTACATACACCTTACACCAAAAGCTGAAGTATGAGTTTGAAGGACAGGTTGTGACAGTGTGTGGTGAAGAAGATATCTTTGTTAGTCATTTGTCCATGTTTAAGTATGTGGAAATGGATGGGGAAATTCACGAGATGCTTTGCCAATTGTTTGAAGCGGTAAATATTGACAATGTGCCTGAGTCTTCCTCTACACCAGTTGGAGCCGGTACCTCCATTTCATCCTACAAACAAGTTGTTGAGGTCGTCAGAGCCGGCAATGCCCAAGGCTAGGGCAGGTTGATAGAGACACCAATGAAGGAGGACAAATTTGTTATTGGCTATCATCCCTCTATGACTTCAGATGCGGAAAGCAGTGGACCCATCACTTTTAGTAGTTGGGGAATTATTTACACAGATCAATCTTGTGCAGCTACAGAAGATGGTGTTGACAGTGACAGTGACCTGGACAACTGGGTACGCCCACGTGCCCCGGGACAATCATTGCAGAACTGGTCTGTTGAAGAAGACATCCGGGTTACTCATCAGACAGAGTAATTTTTCTTTGTTTTTCTAACCATAATGCATGTCAAAATCTTGCGCTCTGCCCAAGGCGTATAGATTCATTTGTAGGGCCACCCTGTTTGCATTTGCAATTTTAATCATCAATAAAGGACGTTTTGCACTCAAATTTTTGTTCTCTGTCTTTCAGTTTTTATTTTTGCACAAAAATAATAAAATGGCAATGTTTCTTTTCTTCTTGTTTTAAAATAATTCTAAAATAAAGCATGAACCCGTTCGTGCAGACTTGATCCTCCGGATTCCATTGATAATAATTTTGTTATGGCTATGTATGACTTTGACAATCCGATTTATCAAGCCGAAGAAGGGGATGAGAAGGACTGTGAACTCCCTGAGGAACTGGCTAGATGGTTAAAACAAGAGGAAAGGGTCATCCAGCCTCATCAGGAGACTGTAGAGATCATCAATATTGGTACCGAGGATGCTAAGAAAGAGATCAAGATCGGTGCTAGCCTGCAAGCAGATGTGAAGAGAGCTTTGATTGAGTTGTTTGTTGAATATGATGATATCTTCGCCTAGTCGTATCAAGACATGCCAAGGTTGGATACTGATATTGTTGTTCACTGGCTGCCATTGAGAGAAGAATGTCCGCCAGTCAAGCAGAAACTTCGTCGGACTCACCGCGACATGGCCATAAAGATTAAAGAAGAAGTTCAGAAACAATGGGATGCAGGGTTTCTTGCAGTGACTCACTATCCTCCTTGGGTTGCCAACATTGTGCCGGTACCGAAGAAAGACGGAAAGGTTAGAATGTGTGTGGATTATCGAGATCTTAATAAAGCTAGCTTGAAAGATGTTTTTCCACTACCTCACATTGATGTACTGGTCGACAATACAACTCAGTTTTCAATGTTCTCGTTTATGGATGGCTTCTCCGGGTACAACCAGATTAAGATGGCACCTGAAGATATGGAGAAGGCCACGTTCATTACTCCATGGGGTATATACTGTTATAAGGTGATGCCTTTTGGGTTGAAAAACGCAGGGGCAACGTATCAGCGAGCAATGGTAACTCTGTTTCACGACTTGATTCATAAAGAGATTGAATGTTATGTGGATGACATGATTGCCAAGTCGAGAACGGAAGAAAAACATCTGATTAATTTGAAAAAGCTGTTTGAAAGGTTGAGGAAGTTCCACTTAAGGTTGAATCCAAATAAGTGCACTTTTGGGGTGCGTTCTGGAAGGCTGCTGGGTTTCATTGTAAGTGAAAAAGGAATTGAGGTTGATCCTGCAAAGGTGAAAGCAATACAAGAAATGCCTGAACCGAGAACGGAAAAAGAGGTTCGTGGTTTTCTGGGTAGATTGAACTACATTGCAAGGTTCATATCTCACCTAACAGCCACGTGTGAACCAATATTTAAACTGCTAAGAAAAGATCAGACGGTCAGATGGAATGACGATTGCCAATTGGCGTTCGATAAGATAAAAGAATACTTGCAGGAACCTCCGATTCTCATACCTCCAGTTGAAGGAAGACCTTTGATAATGTATTTGACAGTGCTTGAAGGTTCTATGGGTTGTGTTCTCGGTCAACACGACGAGATGGGTAGGAAGGAGCATGCTATCTACTACCTGAGCAAAATGTTCAATGATTGTGAGTCCCGGTACTCAATGCTTTAAAAGACATGCTGTGCACTTGCATGGGCCGCAAAGCGATTGAGGCAATATATGGTTAGGCACACAACCTTGCTGATTTCCAAAATAGATCCTATCAAATACATTTTTGAGAAACCAGCGCTAACAGGCAGAATTGCACGGTGGCAAATGGTTTTTGACAGAGTATGATATTCAATACACCTCCCAAAAGGCCATCAAAGGAAGTGTCTTGTCAGACTATCTTGCGCAACAACCGATTGATGATTACCAACCCATGAAATTTGATTTCCCTGATGAGGACATCATGTTTCTCAAAGCCAAAGATTGCGAGGAACCACTCCCGGAGGAGGGGCCAGACTCTGAATCCAAATGGAGTTTGATGTTTGATGGTGCCGTCAATATGAATGGATGCGGAGTTGGATCGGTTCTTATCACGCCGGAAGGTGTTCATATGCCTTTCACTGCCCGAATAACTTTTGGATGCACCAACAATGAAGCAGAGTATGAAGCTTGTATAATGGGGATTGAGGAGGCGATTAATTTATGAATTAAGACCCTTGATATCTTTGGTGATTCAGCTTTGGTAATTAATCAGGTGAAAAGGAGTTGGTACACACACCAAGCAAATCTAGTTCCGTATAGAGATTATACAAGGAGATTGCTGACATTCTTTACGACAGTGAAGCTGTACCATATTCCTAGAGACGAGAATAAGTTTGCAGATGCTTTGGCTACTTTGTCTTCCATGATCAAAGTGCAAGGATGGAATCATGTACCTAAGATTGAGGTGTCTCGGCTTGATAGACCTGCTTTTGTGTTTGCTGTTGATGCAACGTCTGATGACAAGCCATGGTTTCATGACATCAAGCATTTCTTGAAAAGTCAAGAGTACCCGCCAAGGGCATCTACTAAAGATAAGAAGACGCTAAGAAGGTTGTCTGGTAGTTTCTTCTTGAATCAGGATGATGTGCTGTATAAACGGAATTTTGACATGGTTCTGCTCAGATGTGTGGATAGACACGAAGCAGACCTGTTGATGCAGGAAGTACATGAAGGCTCTTTTGGTACCCATGCCGGTGGACATGCAATGGCTAAGAAGCTGTTGAGATCAGGATATTATTGGTTGACTATGGAGTCAGATTGTTGTAAGTATGCCCGTAAGTGTAACAAATGTCAGATCTATGCAGACAAAGTGCACGCTCCTCCAAATCCATTGAGCGTCATGTCCTCTCCTTGACCCTTTGCTATGTGGGGCATTGACATGATCGAAAAGATTGAGCCTACTGCTTCAAATGGCCATCGCTTCATCTTGGTCGCCATTGATTATTTCACTAAATGGGTTGAAGCTGCATCTTATGCCAATGTCACTAAGCAGGTGGTAGCTTGTTTCCTGAAACGGGATATCATTTGTCGTTATGGAGTGCCCGAGAGAATCATTACTGATAATGGTTCTAATCTGAATAACAAAATGATGGTTGAGCTGTGTCGGGACTTCAAAATTGAACACCACAATTCTTCTCCATATCGTCCGAAGATAAACGGCGTTGTGGAGGCGGCCAACAAGAATATTAAGAAGATTGTGCAGAAAATGATGGTCACATACAAAGATTGGCATGAGATGTTACCATTTGCTTTGCATGGGTACCGAACGTCAGTGCGCACGTCCACTAGGGCAACCCCATTCTCACTTGTATACGGTATGGAGGCAGTACTACCGGTTGAAGTGGAGATTCCCTCCCTCAGAGTCATGATGGATGTCAAGTTAGACGAGGCTGAGTGGGTTCACGCCAGGTTTGATCAGTTGAGCCTTATTGAGGAGAAACGATTGGCAGCTGTATGTCATGGGCAGTTATACCAACGGAGGATGAAGTAGGCATTTGACCAAAAGGTGCGTCCTCGGGTTTACAAAGTGGGAGATGTGGTACTCAAAAGGATCCTTCCTCCAAGTACATATCACAGGGGCAAATGGACACCTAACTATGAAGGTCCATTCGTGGTAAAGAAGGTCTTCTCGGGCGGAGCCTTATTACTTACAACCATGGATGGCGAAGACTTTTCATCCCCTGTCATCTCAGACGTAGTCAAAAAATACTTCGCATAAATAGACCCGCTGGACAAAAAAAGAAAAAGTCCAGGGAAAAAAGGGCATCCCGGCGAACCACAAAAACAGAATAAAAAAGGTTCGGGCAAAAATTAGGGATAATAAATAAAAAAATTGTACACCCGTGAGTTAAAAATCCGCAAGGACAACTCAGGAAAAAAGGGTATCCCGGTGGATTGAAAACCCGAAAGGGCGGTCCACGCAAAAGAGGGATTTAAGCGAACGACTACGATATGAGTTTATCTGTACTCCATCACCGTTTCAACGACTGACATTCCAAAGGGTAGAAATCGGTCTGATCGTTCCTCAGAAGGCAGGGTCGGGGAGTCTTGAAGACATACTGGCCATAGTAGAGTTGAAACTCAATGGAATGCCATTTTCACATTGCCATTAGGATAGTTTCTTTTCTCAATTTTCAGCGATCACCTCTTTCCAGGGATTGCTTCCTGATGTAATTGCCTATTCTGGGCCTTTTGATCAATAATTTGAATTTCAGTTAAAAGCTTCTTATTTTGTTTTACTGCGTTGTTTGCAAAAACGTCCGAATTTTTGATAAAACATTGCATTTGAAAACATGGTGGCTTCACAATAACACGTGCAGAAAAACATTTAGAATTACTTTGAATGTTGAATAATCCTGGATAGTGGATTCAAACCACGCAATATTCTGGGGCATGTGTGTGTTTTCTTTTGTTGCAGGTAACAGATGCAGATGATTTCAAGCACAAGACGAGTAATCACTTATTCCCACGCAGGAGACCGGGGCAATCATGTTCAAGGAAGGGTTCACTTGTCACCCTTTTGTCACAACGTTTACTGATTGAATCCATCATTCGGTCGACGGTCGTTCACGATATCTCGATATCAGTGAATTGAGTTCAGCTGGGTATCAGTGTATCTTATTAAGTCGATTCTCTCATCCAGTACTTCCAACAGTTACGAGCTTTTCTGTGTCGATAACGGTTACGAATCCCCAGTAGAGTGGTTTCGCAGACACCGAAGTTGATTGGTTAATCCCCAGTGAAGTCGTCAGGAGTTTGAAGATGCTTAATCTCCTGTAAAATCCTCTTCTGACGTTTCTTCAGGTAAGTCTTGTATCATGGAGCTAGAAGCAAGTTGTTGACCTTCCCAAGCACGGGGCATTTTGATTTTCCATAGCAGGAGATGTTCCAAATCTGTTATCCCCAGTAGAGCTTGAGGACATTTGGTCTTCTATAAAATTCTCTCAAGAGATATTCCCCAGCATGAGACGCTCTAAAGCGGTTTTCTCCAGCAGAGTTTGTTATAAACTCATTATCCCCAACGAAGTTGTCAAACGGAAAGTTCGCCTAGCATGAGGCATTGTGACATTTATCCTGAGGCTCAACAGTCTTATTCCTCAGCAGACTACTATGGAGTTTCCCCAGCAGATCTAGGGACTCTTCCCCAGCATGTTACAGCAGAACATCTTATAACCAGGATTTGCATATCCCCGACAGAGTAGCCTTGATTCCCAGGAAGATCGTATCTCTGGTAATGGTATCCCCACAGAGTTCAGCATTGAATCTTGTCAACAATACTCCCCAGCTGAGTTGCTTTGTCCCCACAGAGGCCTATTGATCAACAAAATCTATTCCTCAGCAGAGTGGTAGTATATTCTTGCCCTAGCCGGGTTGAGTCTCCTCGCAAAGGATCTCAGGTTTGATAGATCCTCAAGCAAAGTTTTCATGACTTTTCTTCCCCAGCAAGACGTCATGCAAAAAATTCTCATCCCCAGCGGAGTTGCTGTAACCAGAATTCATCCCCCAAGAAGATGAAGTATTTCCTGGCAGAATCATCACTCCCCTCATATTTCAAAGTCCAATTTATTTTTGGCAAACTTGACAATTCGAAGTAGACGGATTGTTCATTCATTCTCCAGCAGAGATATTATCCTTTCAGGAGTCTCCGAGATCAAATCATTGATTGTTGTTCCTCAGCAGAGTCAGCAGAGATGTCTGACACGGATGCAGAGAGTAATCTAATTTTGGAATTCTTAAAGTCCAACCGTAGATTGGCAAAAGGTCCATCCAAGGGTGGCAAATTCTTAAAGTCCAATCGTAGATTGGCAAAAGGTCCATCCAATGGTGGCAAATTCTTAAAGTCCAACCGTAGATTGGCGAAAGGTCCATCCAAGGGTGGAAAATTCTTAAAGTCCAACCGTAGATTAGCGAAAGGTCCATCTAAGGGTGGAAAATCATTCTTAAAGTCCAACCGTAGATTGACAAATGGTCCATCCAAGGGTGGCAAATCATTGGAAAGTCCAACCGTAGATTGGCAGAAGTCCACCCGTAGCGTGGCAAGTCAGTAGTCATCTGACTCCCTTTAAAAGACCGCAGCTAAGTCCAACTGTAGATTGGAAAAAGTCCCCCGTAGTGTGGCATCTCAGCTGCAAAGTCCAACCGTAGCTTGGCAAAAGTCCACCCGTAGTGTGGCAGGTCAGCAGTCTTCTGACTCTATTCAAAAAGACAGTCCACCCGTAGTGTGGCAGGCCAGTAGTCGTCTGGTGTTATACAAAAGACGTTGTTAAAGTCCACCCGTAGTGTGGAAGTCCAGTAGTCGTCTGGCGTTATACAAAAGACATTGTTAAGTCCACCCGTAGTGTGGCAGGCCAGTAGTCGTCTGGCGTTGTACAGAAGACATTGTTAAAGTCCACCCGTAGTGTGGCAGGCCAGTAGTCGTCTGGCGTTATATAAAAGACATCCTTCCAGTGGTTTTATTCATCACCAGAGTTTTCTGCAAGCAGAGTTCGTTTGGTTGGGTTTATATCCTTTTCTCCTTCCCTGCAGAGTGCAAATTTTTGGGTTATTGTCGGTATTCAATCTCTCCATACCTTGAAAGTATGACAGCAATCGCTATCATCCGTTCAGGTCTACAGTGATTGAATAGGGGCAGCTGTAATACCCCAAAATTTTCCCTCTCTTTTCTTCATGTCTTTTAGCATGAGCTTTCATTGCATTGCATTGCATTCAAGCATAGAAAAACAAAACATCAAGCATCTAGCATTGCATCTTGCATAAAGGCATGTGGTCAGGTGTTTCTCTAAGGTGTTGATCATCCAAAGACTAAGACCAAGTGTTTCTCACAAGCCTCAAGGATCTCTTACATCATGTATCATCTCCATTTGATCTCACAAGTCCTTAAAGGAAGGGAATTCATCAAGAAGATTGGGCAGTGCATGATCTCCTACACAAGGCAGTCCAAAGTGGGGATCTGACCTCCAAATGGGCAAGCTCTTTGAGTTTTTATCATCTCCAAAGGACATATCTCATCATTGTTTGAGAAGATACACAACATATTCAGAGGAATTTGGATTTGGAGGATGTGCTTTTTCCTCCTAACCAGAGGGTACCAAAATTAGGGTTTGACCTAAAATCACTTTATTTCTGATTTCTTGGGTAAGACTTGATCTCATGGTATTCCTTATGTTCTTAAGTGTTCATGGATGGAATCTTGGTCATTGGTTCTTTGAGGAAGATGTTCAATGGATCAGTTACTTGTGTAATATGCAAAAGTCAACTGTTTAAAAGGAGAAAGTCAACTGTGGAATTTTGAGGTTCTTTTCATGGTTTTCAAGGTATCACATCCTCTTATGGTCTTCAATTGGCAAGATTCATGCCATTCATCAAAAATCAAGAGTTTGTGCAAAAGTTACTAAATTTGGAAAATGACCTATAATGAAAACTTTCCATTTTTGGCAATGTTTCCACCACATTCAACTTGACTTTTCATCATCAAGGAAGCTCCAAATGAATTTTCCTCCAACATGAAAGTTGAAGATCTTTCTCTCCCATTTCCAAAAAGTACTGGATGGTTTCCATATCATTTGTAGAACTCAAGTTATGATCAAAAGATGGCAAGGTGCATTTTGAGGTTTTCATATGGTTCCATTTTTCCACCTTTTGCATTTTGGCACAAATGGACTTGTAATTGATCTTTTTGGTTCATGTCATATTACAACATCAAAATACAAGTCAAGAGGATCAAGTGTGGCCTTTGAATCAATTCATTCCATGCCATATTTCTCATTATTTTCTCATTGTTCAAAAATGAAAATTGATTCAAAACTTGCAAACCAAGAAAGTACAAGGCCCAAAATCAATTCAGAGGTGATCCATGAGTGAATTGGAAATGAATCATGCTGATTACAAGGGTGTTGCATGTGTGGATTAGTGGTGGTGGTACAAAATGCATTTTTGCAATTTCACCCAAATCTCACTAACCAAAGGATTAACCACTTGCTAATCACAATCAGTGGACTAATGAAGAGTATATAAGTTAACTCATGCCTCCCAAACTAGGTCATGCACTCTCATTTGCTCAGAATTTCAAAAACTCACTCTCACTTTCTCTCATTCGAATCTCTCATTCCTTGAGGGTTTTGAAAATTTTCTTGGCATATTCTTGATCAGTGAGTTGAAAAGAGCACGAATCATCCATTGTTTTAAGCTGAAAGGAAGGATTTCACCAAGTTCCATTCAAGAAGGTTCAACTTAAATCTCAAGATCTAGCACTATTTCAAGCTCTAGTTGCATTTATTTTGCAACTAGAGGTTCCAAGGAGTAGATCTGCAGTCTTTGGAGGGGTTTCTTGGCGTATTTTAAGCTCTTCAAGGTTCAGGTTAGTGATTTTTTCACCATCATAGAACTTGAATTTTTGATGTGCATAATGAGCTGTGATGTTCACTGATCACTCTGATCTATTTTGTTTGTGATTTGGACGTGTAGATTGTGTGTATTGTGAGTTTAAAGTTCTGGATCTAAATGTGTTTTCATTCGATTCTCTTTATGTGTTTGTTGTTTGATAAAATGAACATGATATCTATGATCCTTGTGTTTTTCGGGTTCGAATGATGTATGCATGAGCAATTTCTGGAGATTTTTTGGTGGCAGTCCACCGGAGGTGGTGACCGGAGCCCTAGCTCCGTCACCGGAATATAGTTCAGTCCGGCGAGGGGTTTCAATTGGAGAAGAAGAAATCACGTCCGTCCGTTTCTTGATCCAACATCCATTATTGTGCCACATTTTCTGTTTTTATGTTTTTATTTTTATATTTGTGTGCTTGCTCACCCACGCGTGTTACCGTGTGCTTTCAATCCTGACCATTGTTTTAATTGATTTTTGTTTGTATGATTTAATTTGGTGCATCTGATGAATCGCATGTTTGAGATGGTGACAGCACATTAAAATGTGCATGTGTTTGTCATGTGGATGCGTATGGTGTTCAGACTGATTGTGTGGGCGCGTGGATACGTGGGTTATGTGTGCTAGGTGATATGAACCATTGATCTTTACTACCTTTTGATCTTGTGGACTTGATTTGTTTGGTTTTCACGCGTTGGATGGATCAGAGGGTCATTATTCAATCTGATGTTTGACTGATTCCTTGTGTTCTCCATTGACTGGCGCCTTTGGGCTTTGTTATTTGCACCCTCCTTTTCAGCCCACCTTCCATTTTACAACGTGACTCCTTTGCTGTTTACACCCCTCTTGACCTTATTTCTTTTTATTTCTTTCTTTTTATTTTACTTAGTGTTTCAATTTTATTTTAATATAAAAACATGTTATAAAAATTCACAAAAATATTTTTCTGATTAATTAATGTGATAACTTAATTTTTTTTTTTAATTTCATTTTATTATTTTATTTTGAATTAAATTGTTGGGGTGTTTCCAATGATACCCTTCTTCTAGGGTTAGCAATTTTTGTGACTTTCACACACCATTTGAAGCCAATCTTTTGGTCACTTTTAAGGAATTATATGAGGATGTTTTTTATGCTGATTTGATGATGGTTTGAGTTACTTTTAGTGACTTGCCACTCAAGTTTTATTAACCCTCGATCCATGCTCGATTATGTGCACTTCTTGACTTGTGATTCACCTTTTGACAAGCTCTTTAACTCTTTTTGATCCAATCTTTTTGTATATGTTGTTTGACTAAGTTAAATTTCATTTGCTTAATTTTGGGGATTTTATTGAGCCACTTTGCTATTTTTATTATTTTTACTTGTGATGCAAGTCTGATTGAGGTATACTTTGATTCATGATCTAGTTTGAGTGCATTTGCTTACTTGTAATGGAATGATGCTTGAGATGTTTTTATGGTATGATCATGTTCTATTTGAGCTTACTTTTGGCTTTGGAATCTTCCTCATGTGGTCATTTTTCAATTTGTTCTTGATTTTACAAGTTGATGTTGTTTTGGACTTGAATCTTGTGGTATGTTCAACCTAATCTTGTGATTGCTTCTTTGTGTGAATTCACTCAGGTATGAAACCTTTTGTTTGGTTTGTATGACATGCTTGAGGTTCTGGTACTTTTGTTTTAAGGATCATTATGTGATTCTCATTTCACTTTATGCCTCACACTTCTTTGCTTGCTTGCATGAATGATAAGTGAATGTCTTTCTCAATTTTTGATACATGATTTGAATGTGTTGCTTGATGATTAATCTTGTATGACTTGAGTTTGATCTTGGCATGATGATAATGTGTATGCTGCTGCCCTTTGGGTTCATTACTTGGTTTTCATCTCACTTGATCATCATGGTTTAAATTATGTGATGCATATCATCCCCTTTGCTTTATAACTTCTTTGGTGCATAATATTGCATAATGTGAATCTATTTTGCACATGTGAATTGTTGGCGATGATATGATGTTGGTTCTAACTTGTCTTCATTTTCATCTTGCCTTTCTCATTTCATTTTGATATGAAGTCCATGTATGCTTCATTGTGCATTTCATTCAAGTATGCTTGCATTCTTTCATGTTTAGTTTTGCATGACTACTTGATTGTTTTGCATTTATCTTTGAAACATGTTGATTGATTTGAGTTGGACATTTGTAATATGATGTGCTTGCTGCCACTTATTATATCTCATCTCTCTTCTTCTCCTTCTCTTTTGTTCTCTTTCACTTTTTCTCATCCCATGAATCTCAAGACTTGTTCAAGTCTTGGATTCCTTCCCTTTAGAGCTACCTAGTCCAACTTAATTTTCGATTAAGCTTGGAGTAGGATTAGCATTAGGTTTTAGGTAGTCTTTTCTCCTAAACCTCACTAACCATAGGACATCCATGCATGATAACATTAGGACTCTTAGTCTCCCTTTAGAGTTTCCTTTGCGTTTTCTCTCTTCTTATCTTCAAAAAAAAGAAAAAAATACTTAATAAAGGCAAAACAAACATTGTATTTAGGCCTTTCATGTAAGAGCAAGATAGTGAGGGATCTTCGCTCATTTTCTTGGAATGTTTAGCGTGCGTCCCATCTCGGGTCGTTATGCGAGGCATTCGATCTTACATGAGAGACTTAAATACAATGTGCGTTACAAAACAAAAAACAATCAAAACACTTCTTTCTAAAAATCTTCAAATAAACAATAACGTCTTTCCTTCGGGAATTCTTTTCTCATATCATTCACTCTCAGCGTACGAACGTGCTCCTACTCGTTCTCTTGCAAGATGGTAACGCACTCGGACCAGCGAGCCTGCAACACCTGAGCTAGAACGTTAGCCGTTCCCAAAAAACACAAACAAAGCGACCCTCGTTGAGGGGAACTACGTCGCTCTGATTCTCATGTTCCCGATGAGATACGTAGGCAGTGGGGTAGGGCCCATTCGGGCACTTCTTTTATTTTCCCTACATTTGTTTCTTCTTTCTCTCTCTGTTTCTTTTCCTTTTTCCTGTTCCTTTCCCTTTTCGGTAGCAGTGGAGTTCCAGTTGACGACACCCTTTGATCGAGACAAGCAAGCGTGGATCCCATCGGGTACGATGGACGCGTGGGGGTGCTAATACCTTCCTCATGCGTAACCGACTCCCAAACCCAGTTCTCTTGGTCGCAAGACCATGCTCTTTCCTTCCCTTCAGGTTTATGCGATGTTTCCTTTCCCTCTCTTGGGATAAATACACATTGCTGGCGACTCTGTTTCGGTGCCACTTTCGCGTTTGTACTTGGATGAAAATCCCGGGAGCGACACATACAAACATCAACAACTCTTTTTCCCTCCTCTAATTGTTGTAAGCGGAAAGCCTCTGGATTATTTACATCCACGCCACTGACCCTCTTTTAGCATGAGAAATTCCTAAGGAAAGATGGCATTGCTCTAAACTGAGTTAAAGTCTTCTCCTTCAGGTTGAAAATCCTTTATAAAGGAAATTATGGCATTGCTGGATTCGCATATCCCAGTTAAAGTAATTCTCCTTTATAATCAGTCACCCAACAATTGTGACAAACAGACCACTTTAGAGATGAAAAATTCTCTCTAAAGTCAACACCATTTTAGCTTCACATCTTGGGCTTCGAACAAGATACAAATAGACCCTTCAGCTTCACATCTTGGGCTTTGAACAAGATACAAACCACCTTTAGCTTCATGTCTTGGGCTTTGAACAAGACACCAAAACACCATTTCGTCCCATAGAATAGGAGGAACTACGATCGCTCTGATTTCCCTATCCCGGGAATACGTAGGCATAAGATTGAAAAAGAATCTTAGCGAGCACACTAATAAAAAACCCCAAAGTCCCCTACCTCCATCCAATATGGCGTAGGATCCCAACAAATTCCCCATGAACAGTCCCGGTATTTCATTCTGAACAAAATAAGCAGAGAGAGGCCCACGAACTAAAACCGCATCTGTAAACTAACAGTTTTGACTGTTTAACCTCAGTTTGCAAGCAGGGTTAGTTGGAGACATCTATTTCCCTTCCTTCATCGGCTCCAATAGGATAAAAAATGAATCGACCTGTAGTACCCCAGAGCGACAGTGCTTAAGAACCACGTCCAAAATCGCTCGCTACAGCATCCTCAGCTTGAGAGCTCTAGTTTGTACCCAGTGGAGATAAGGCTCCACCGAGACACGGTCTGGTTTTCCTAGAGACTCCCGTCCTTTCCTATGAATGTGTTTCCAAGCGTGCATTATTTCTTTCTTTAGTACCCTGTCATTTTCTCCTTCCTTGAAGAAAATACTGCATTCCGCGGGACATGCCTCATCGGGTATCCAAATTGACGATGAACCAATATCCGATAATAGTTGATTCCTCCCTTAGTTCCTATAAGGGGTACAATTGGGTAATTTCCACAACGGTCAATAATTCTGATCCCGTCATAGATTCAATTGTACCAATTGATGTCAAAGTTGGTAAGAGACATGATTCTCTGCGACCAACGTAAAGTATTCTTTTGATCCCAAATGCAGCAGACTTGGGCAAATGGGAAGTGAACCATTTGTAAAGAAAGGGTACACAGCATGTGATCATTCCTCTGCTGTATAAATTCCTTAAGTGTACCGAATGATACGAATCTGCGAGTAAGGTCGGTACAGGGTTTCCAATTAAGAAAATCTTAATGGCGTTGATATCTACGAAGTTATCAATGTTGGGAAACAAAAACAACCCGTAGGTGAGCAAAACAAAGATGCTCTCGAAAGCGGCCACGTTCCCTATACTAGCAAAGTATAGGGCTTTCTTTGTCAAGAACTGGGCTGGAAAACCTTGGATGCCACCCTTAGTGGTAATGTGAGTCCTGACTTCTGACTCGTCCAAATAAATTGCTCTTGCAATGGTCTGATCCTCTGGAATTTCTTCCAGTCCAAAAAATGGAGCTTGATCAGTAACGTGTAAATCAGACAAGTGAGAATACTCCTCCAGCGTTGGTGCAAGCTGATAATCCGGGAATGTGAAACAGTGATAAACCGGATCGTAGAACTGGATTAACGTGGACAGGATTCCTTCAATTACGTGGACTCTTAACAAGGACAACAGTCCTCCATACTTGGCTCTGAAAGCCTTGTGTTTGGTGATTATTCTCGCCAAACCTCTCAAATCCTCTAACTTTGGAACCTTGAAGGTGTACTTATGAGTTTTCCTTCTACCGAAATCCAATAGCGCAATCTCCTTTCTCTCTGACATTTGCAATCATTGTCTTAGTTTAATTTGAAAAAGAGAGACTTGAAGAGAAGATTTTTTCTGTTTTAATGTTTTTTAAATGAATGTATGAATGCAACACACAAAAACATAAAAAAAACATGGGGTCAAAGGGTCGGTGTCATGAAGTCAAGGCTCTACCCCCCCCCCCCCCCCCCCAAAGGTTTATACTGGTATTTTTTGTACCTGTCCGCAAAATCATTGACCCCTCCGGGATAACAACAGCAAGTGGATCGCCAGCGAGCTGATGTATCCTGGAGTGATCTCAAATGAGGGTAGTATCGCATGACAACTATTTCTGATAGCTTCCGCACTACAAAATGGTTGTAGTCTGCTAAAAACCTCAACTTCTCAGATAACCCAGTTGACCACACTACTTTGAACAACCGAAGTCGTATAGGCAATGTATCTGCAAAGGGAGACTCCACTGAGTTTGATGGTCGATCGGGGGCTCTTAATTGGAATTCACTCCCAGTAAGATTACCTGCATTGCCATCACCTATCTTAGGTGTATACTCAATCTTTCCACATGCGGCATCACACGCATTCCCATTAGCAAAAAAATAAACACAGATATCAATTAGGAAAAGCAGTATATATATTTGTCTTAATCATCCTAGACCTCTACTCTTATGATCCTATACAAATAATGACACCCCAGTAGAGCTGTCATTTCTGTGACATGAACGTGAACTCAAGGTTTCTGCCTAAGATATGGGAAAAGATAATACAATGAATAAAATTATCTCCCCAGCAGAGTCGCCATTTTTCTGTAGCGCGAGTTTTTTTGTGGTTGCGAAGCACTATCGCTTTATGGTACTACATCTCGATTCACTTTTTATCCTATTGAAGCTGATGAAGGAAGGGAAATAGATGTCTCCAATTAACCCTGCTTGCATACTGAGTTTGAACAGATGACTGTTGGTTTACAGATGCTACAAAGATCGTGGGTCTCTCTTAGGTTATTTTGTTGAGAACACAGTGTGACGGGATTATTGGTAGGATGTTAAGGACTGATGCTTTTCGATTGATGTTTGAAGATACGGGATTTTGGGTTTTTGACTAGTGTGCTCGCTAAGATTTTTCAATCTTATGCCTATGTATTCCCGTTTAACGAAACATGGAAATCAGAGCGATCGTAGTTCCTCCTATTCTATGGGAGGAAAAAGGTTGTTTTGGTGTCTTGTTCAAAGCCCAAGACATGAAGCTGAAGGTAGTTTATATCTTGTTCAAAGCCCAAAATGTGAAGCTAAAGGGTTTTGACTTTAGAGAGAATTTGTCATCTCTAAAGAGGAGTTGTTGACGTTTGTATGCTGTGAGCAAAGCATGTTTTGATGCTAAAAGGTTGATTGACTCAACCGGGGTTTCCTTATACAAAGCCTAAGAGGAGGCTATTGACCCAACAAGAGGGTGTTTTCATGTGTCTCATACGAAGCCCGAGAGAGAGGCTAAAAGAGAGATTGACTCAATAAGAGAGTCTTTTATACTCAACAAGAGAGTGTTTTTGTATCTCATACAAAGCCCGAGATGGAGGTTAAAAGTGGTTTGACTCAACAAGAGAGTCTGAAAATGTTATCTCCACTGGGGAGAATCATTGTACAAAGCCCAAGAGGAGGCTGAAAAGAGGTTGACTCAACAAGAGAATCTTTTATACTCAACAAGAGAGTGATTTGATGCCTCGTACAAAGCCCGAGGTAGAGGCTAAAAGGGAAGTGACTCAGCAAGAGAGTCTTTTATACTCAACATGAGAGTGATTTAGTATCTCGTACGAAGCCCGAGATGGAGGCTGAAAGAGGTTTTGACCCAACAAGAGGATCTTTTATAATCAACAAGAGAGTGTTTTGTATCTCGTACGAAGCCCGAGATGGAGGATAAAGGTTTGACTCAACTAGAGAGTCTTTTATACTCAACAAGAGAGTGTTGGGAGAATCATTGTACAAAGCCCAAGAGGAGGCTGTTTATGCTGGTAACTGTTTCAGTTGAGTGACAGGTCCAGTGTGTTGGATAAAAGAGAAAATCAGTTCTTATAAAGAGACTGATTATCAGTAAGGCTATACTTTGGGATTGATAAGAGGATCAGGGTTACTTCCTGTTCTTTAAGGAAGCGGGAAATCCAAAGGGTATTGAGACTGTCCAAGTCTACGGGTTTTTTGAGAAATTGATTCTCAGATAGTGAACGATCTTTGTATGATGCCCAAGAGAAGGCTGGTATGTTAAGGGATAAAGGTCAACCAACTAACTGGTCTGACACTTGACTCAGAAAGACAGCTCTAGCAAATTGATGACTAGGTTCTGTTCCTATACCTGTAGAGGTCACTGGGTCCTTGTACTAAGCCCAAGAGAAGGCATGAGAGCTTTTAAGAAGCCGAAGGGTCCTTGTACAACGCCCAAGAGGAAGCGGGGATACTTTTAAGAAGCCTGTGGGTCCCCAAACCCTGAGAAGTTTAAGATATGTTATTCACTGAGAATAGATCAAGCCAGGAAAGTTCGAGAATTTGGAAGAAACTCAAGAGATGCCATTCACGGAGAAAAGATCATCTCTGGGGAATAGAATTTCTTTGACAATTTCTAAGGGTGACAGTCTGAGAAAGGGTTCACCGAGAATGCTGCCTTTCACGTCTCCATATTGTTTAACCCCAAGAGGAGGGAAGACTGTGTCTGGTAATCCTATGGGGATCTAGTTTTGTTTGTATTTAAGAGTGACCAATAGGGCTTTACCTAGTGCTAGACGTAGTTGTCGGGGAAAACTCTAAATAACTAAACTAGTATTACACAGTTGATATTTGACAAGTATATAAAAGTTTGTGAAAGGAGACTTACAGTGAGCAGCCCACAATACAGTTATATATATATATATATATATATATATATATATATATATATGAAAGCGGATAAAGAAAGCGAGTAAACACTTACTCGGTTGTAGAGCTTCCATGCTGGTTAGTTAGTTGTACAACAAAGAAAGCTTTGATAACAATATTATATTCAAAATCAAAGGCGAAAGTGCTTTGAAAAAAGATTATTGGGGCTTACAGCTCAAGGAGAGGCCCAAGGTTTTATCAGTGATTGCACTGTTGTTTTGAATTTGTACAGGGACTTATACAAGTGATTAAGGCCCAAAAGGTTTTCTGTACAAAGGGATGGGTCTTACACTCTCTCAAGAGGCCCAAAGGGTTTAAAGAAAAAGAATGGGGCTTATAACACGAGGGTAGGTCCAAATGATTTATTTTTGAATTGGCGATCGCGCCGAGATTTTTCTTTTAAAGCAGAGGGACTTATACAATATCCGAGGCCCCAAAATGTTTTGGTTATAAGGGGGTTGGGTCTTACACTCTATTAGAGGCCCAAAGGTTTATTTTAAGAAATGAAATGGGTCTTATAGCTCAAGGAGAGGCCCAGGGTGTTGTACCCCAAATTTTACCCTTAGATCCATTGATCTCCTACATGTCATATTAGGTCAATCATGCTGCATAGCTAACCTTTTTTATCAGGTTTTGTTTATGTTTGTTTCATTTTTTCATCAGGTGTTATCTTAAGGAGATTCAAGAAGTAATTGATCAAGATTGTTGGTTGGAGCATTGAATCAAGCAAGTTTCAAAGAGATGTCTCTATAACCCTCTTCATGATCCTCTCCATAACCAAATACCTATCCTTTTTTTCACCCAATTATCATTTTTTTATTCCACACCAATTTCAATAATCATGTATTAACCTTTTTTTTTCTTATCCAATTATCCATTTTCTTTTTTTATCCACTTTCTATTCCTAAAGTAATTATCCATTTTCTAACTATTTCATTTCATTATCCATTTAAAAATCCACTTCAAATATCCATCAAGTCCTTTTCTCTTTTTTTTCAATCCATTTGTCCACATACCCATTTTATTTTCTTTTATCCAATGTCCATATTTTTCTCCATTATCCTTTTTTTATTTTTTATCAACAAAAATCTCTACAAAGTTATAATCCAAAAGCCCATGGCCCATTCTTTTTTCTTTTTTTTTTACGTTTATAATTTACAAAAAACAAAAGCTCATAGTGAAAACTTCCCGAAGACCATTTCGCCCCATCAAGCAGGCCTATACACTTCAAAAAAGTCACACCCTCTGAAAGTGATGTATCATCCAACTTGCTACTACAATCCTGCCAAAAGCCTATACAGCTAAACTTGCACCAAATTATACCCTTGTTTCTATCTGTACCTCGCATAGCTCGTATGACCCGTAGAAACACTACAAACTTGCTTCTGCACAACTTTGCCAACAGCTAAAAAAAACCATGATCTGCTTGTACGAACACGCAAACCCTCTGCAGCCTGAAGATGACAATTCAACAACGGTCAAGTTCAAAAAAAAGGATTTAAGAAACAAGTTCTGTTTTCTTGAGGGGGGAAGCATTTTTCAGTGTGATACCAGTTCAAACAAAAAAACGCAGTGGGGAAAATCATCAAAAAACTCACAAACACACCCACACAAAGGTGGAGATAGAGGACCTTACCAACTTCTTCTTCTATCCATCTTTCAAAATATAACCTCTATTTCCTAACCACTTCAAAACCATCGACCACAACCAAACACTTTTCAATCAAACCTCTTCTAACCTATCACCTCATCACCAACAATCTGAATCCAACCTCTGTTAAATTTTCAAAACCAAATCACACGGCATCATCTTCTTCCATCAGAAACGGACCCTCTCAAACAAACATTCTTCAACACCTCTCCCTCCATCAAATACACCGCCTTTTTTCATTCACCCGACCCTCATCAACATCAACAACAACCAAAAACAAACTGACAACCTCAAAACACAATCAAACCTTCATCAACTTCCGATTTCCTTCACAATAAAAGCTTCCACGCAAACCTTACTCTTCGGACCTTCATACCTTCAACTATTTTCATCTCTCAGAAACTCAAATTAAACCCTCCAAAAACCTTCCATCACTTTAAACCAACAGAACACCAACTCTTCAAATCTTCCATCGCTCAACTTTGTTCAACCTTTCCCAATCGTCATCGAACCTCCATAACCATCTACAAACCCACAAACACTCAACCATCACGAAAACAGAGAGAGATTGAGATGAAGAGAAATTGAGATCCAAACACAAATCGTACTACAAACCTTGAATCGAACGCGAAAACACGGACGAACGAGAACAGAAACGAGACAAATCAAATCTGATTTGGGTTCGAAACTGAGACTGAGCCGCGAGAACGATCGTTGAGAGGTTGGGGATAAATTCACCGTGTTTTTTCTGATGCTGCTCTTGGTGTTGACCGCTTGACCCTTTTTGGATTTCTTTTACTTTTTGTCATCTTGTTTTGTCGATTTGTTTTATAAATAACCGGGGAGTTTCGTTTGGTCCTGCTGATGCGGTTTTATGTGTTTTAATGGCCATTAAATGTTGTTTTAATGAGGATAAGCTGATGATAATGTTCTTGGAAGCATGTTTTGGTTTTGGGCTTTGGAGCCTGTGATTCTTTGGGTTTCTCATTACCCTATTATTGTTAAAAGAATGACCGCGTTTCAATGATAGAAATGGGATAATGGGCTTGGTTCCAGCCCGTTTGATTTCTGGGGCAACCCCATTTTCAGCGCCCCCCTCCTCTCTTCTTTTTAAATATTTTTTCATTTTATTAACATTTTTTTAAAAAAACAAGTTTTTTTTTAGTTCTAGTCTTTTTATGTTTTTACTAATCTTATTCATGTTAATCCACTTAACTTAGTGGTTCATTACATTTCTTTTTTTTTAGGCCCATGATATCATATAAATATTGACTTTGTTGATTATTTCAAAATCACTAAAAATCTAGATTTGTAGGAGGCCACCTTTTATTCATTTATTTTGGTCGATGAAAGTCAAAAAATATAAGATTATCGATTTGACGATTAAATCTTGATTTAGACGGGACTAGTTTTATTTTCATTCCGATTCTATTTTGGTCGATGAAAGTCAAATGTCAAGATTATCGATTTACCAATTTAAATCTTGATTAAGACGAGATCAACCTTATTTGTATTTCATAATCTTTATTTAGGCCAATGACATTATAAAAATCTTGACTTTGTTGATTATTTCAAAATCACTAAAAATCTAGATTTGTAGGAGGCCACTTTCTTTTTTTCTTTATTTTGGTCGATGAAAGTTAAAAATATAAGATTATCGATTTCTCGATTAAATCTTGATTTAGACGAGACCGATTTTATTTTTCATTTCGATTCCACTTTCTTTATTTTGGTCGATGACATAACAAACCTCATGGTTTGGTTGATTTCATTGAGTTGACAAAACTTTGATCAACATGAGACCACTTTCTTTTTATTTCAGTTTCTTTACTATTTTAGTCGATGAAAGTCAAGAATCATTGATTATCGATTTCTCGATTAAATCATGATTAAGACGAGACTATTTCTATTTTATTTCATCTCATCTTATTTATGTCTTTTACATCTTCATGTTATAACTTGTTATCTTTTAATAATATTATAACTGTTATCCTTCCCCCATTCCAAAGGGAGACCTTAAATTGACTCTTGAAGTCATCTTACCTTATCCTTCTAGGTTCACCCCTATTTCTTGGCCTCATGAGAGCCAATGAAATCATAACTTAGAAGTAGGTTAGAGTTCCTAAACTCTATGTGATTCGCATCATCATGAGAACTCACTTTCCCTTACAACTTAGATTTAGAGAGTTATCGTGAACTCTAAAATGAGCTCATACTCATTTTCCCCTTGGAACTTTGGCCATAGCCAATGGTTCCTATCCCTCACCCTTAGATCGGTGAACTACGAATACTCTGATTCCACTCCCGTAAGGATACGTAGGCGCAGAGCGCGATGCTTTGTCCAGTATACTTAGATATAAACCCCTAGGGCTTTCAATCTTTAGCATAGCACCCTTAGCAAGCGAGTAAGATAAAACAAGTTTAAAACAAGAGGTTCCCATAGAGTACTACGGACGTTTAGGGTGTTAATACCTTCCCTAGGCGTAACTAACCCCCGAACCTTAGATCTACCCCCCCCCCCCTTTAGGTTTTTCTTGATCTTGAACCTTTCCTTTGGATAAATCAAAGTCGGTTGTGAATTCAAAGAAATGCGATGCAAGTTAATTAATAGCTTGTTATCCAATTCTCGCCGCAACAGAAATGGCGACTTCACTGGGGAAATCATTTGTTTTTTTAGGGTTAATCCCACCTTGTTTTGCTCGTTTTATTTTGCTATATTTGTGTATATCTATTTGATTGCCTGTATATATGCTTTGCTTGATTATCTTTTGTTGGCTTGGTTCTTGAGTGGTGAGATAAATCCTATACCCGGATTTGAGTGCAGTTAGGATAGGACGATGGTATTCAAGGAGGCTTTGAGGGAGTCGAATCCTGAAAAGTTGAATTGAGAACACCATCACTCAGTTGAGGCCCTCTTGAGAGTCTAGTTATGTTGAACGAATCCGTTCGTGAAAGCGTGCTACTCTCAACCTAGGAGCCCATGATATTGAGAACCGTAGTTACCAAACCCCACTTGGCCTTTTAGGATGTAGTGCGGTGACCATGATGGAGTCTATTTCTGAATTGGTTGTCACGCGATACTACACTCAGACGAGATCCTCTTGAGAATTTTATTGATTACCAAGTCATATGGGAAATCCTTAAAATCTGAAAGATGGGTTGTCGACTCTGGGAACTTCATAGAACCCTGTTCAGCAGATGAAAACCAATAGTACATACTTATTGGGATGGGTAGACCATGGCTCCATTCATGAGACCCCAAAACCTAGGATTTGTATCTTTTGTTGTGTGTGCATATGTTTGTGCTGGTGTGCTTTATGCATCCATACACTCAAGCATTCCTAGCCCTTTGGTTTCGAGGAACTCAAATGTTTGTTTCCTTTTCAAAAGATCAACAGAGCTTGGATTTTAAAAATAAAAACTCTTCAATTTTCCAAAAATGTTTACAACCTGCCTTTGAGTCCCTTGAAACCATTTGGCATGCATTAGCATCTCATTTGCATCATGCCATAGCATGTGCATTTCCTCTTTGTCTTCGTCTCATGTCGTCGTTTTCCCTTTAGAATCGTCTTTGAATCGTCACCCGAGCCAAACTCGACAAAGGATGTCTAAACAGTACTGTGAAATGGACAGAGTCAACAATGAATTGAGTGAGCTCCAAGGAGGAATGGGGCAGATTCTGGAAGCAATTCAAGTTATGAGGGAAAAGATGGATACACAAGCGACGGTGGTCTCCGAGATTACCACTACAACTGTAGAACCTCCCGTTACTACTGGGAACCCCACTTTGGGCATGCCTTTTAACTTTATACGTGCTCTAGCCGTCACTTCTACTCAACAAGTTGTTCCTTTGGTTAATGAGGCTTTTCAAGCTATTCCTACCTTTGCTCCAGCAGCGGTGCAAGCTCAGGTGCACCCAGTTTTTTAGAACCCACATCTGGCTTATGATTATGTCAACAGGTCCGAAGAAGGAGATAATCGACATGAAAGGCTGAAAGAAAGTGTAGAAACCATTCAGAGGAAATTAAAAGCAATGGAAGGGAGCAATGTATTTAATACTAATGCTAAAGACATGTGCTTAGTCTCAGGCTTGGTAATTCCACCCAAGTTTAAACTACCCAATTTCGACCTATACTCAGGTGTGACCTGTCCTAAGTCGCATTTGGTCATGTATTACCAACGAATGGCTGCATTTATGGATAATGATAAGTTGATGATCCACTGCTTCCAAGATAGTTTGAAAGGGGCTGCTGCAAAGTGGTATTTGACATTGGACCAATCTAGGATCCAATGCTTTCAAGATGTATCTGATGCTTTTATAAAGCATTACAAATATAACATGGACCTGGCGCCAGATCGCAGACAATTATTGAGCATGTCTCAGAACGATACCAAGTCTTTTAAAGAGTATGCACAGAGATGGAGAGAGATGGCTTCACAGGTAGAGCCACCTTTATCTGAAAAAGAGTTAACTGATTGGTTTGTCGACACAGTAAGACCGGAATTCTACGAAAGGATGATCAGTAGCGTGTCTGCTAATTTTTCCGATATTGTGGTTGTGGGGGTTAAAGTAGAGCTTGGTATGAAGAGTGGGAAAATGACCAAGAGAGCTGATAGTTCGAGCGACGATGCCAAGATATCCTTCAAAAGGGAAGGAGATACCAGTGTGGTGATGACAAACAAAAAGAAGAAAAATGGGTACTGGAAACGATAGCAACAACAACAGTGTTATTCTATTCAGCAACCTTATGTGGCCGCCATCGCGCCAACATTCAACCACCAAGCTTCTGTTTATCAGCCGGTTCCTCAACCACCAGTGTATCAACGAGCGCCCAACGCTCCTGTTTATCCACAACGGACTCAAGTTTCTCGTCAGAACATTCCGGGTAAAAGAAAGGGTGGAAGGCCCCCGATTCCTCCCATTCCTATGACGTATACAGCATTGTATCCTGCTTTGGTGCAACAAGGATTAATAACTACAAGGTCATCAGACCCACCTCCTGATCTGCTTCCACCTTCTTACAATCCCAACGCTCATTGTGCATTCCATGAAGGTGCACCAGGCCATAATTTAGAAGGTTGTTTTTCTTTGAAGCATATTGTGAAGGACTTAGTGGAGAGAAACATTTTGTCTTTCGATGGCTCCCAGCCTAATATCAAGAACAATCCTTACCCGCTCATGAGATAAGTAATGTTGTGGAGGATGTATCAAGACAAAAATGGATTAGGGGTCTGCGACTGAGCCCCTCTTTGATTTTCTGTATTTGATTCCCTAAAGCTGGCAATCTTTTGAATGTTTCAGCAATTTTATTGTATTTCCTTTGCACTTTGAATTTGTATTTACTTATAAGCTTTGTTGTACTTTCAAGTTGGCAAGGTTAATGAAATGTTTGTGCATCTTTTGGATTAAGTCCATTCGCTTCACTCATCTACTTTTATGCTCATATACAAAAAATATAATAATATCTTCATCTTATTTCTTTTCCATTTATCAAACTGTTTGTTTAAGCAAATATTGGGGAGGATGACGAAAACATTACATCCCTAATAGATGTGGTATGCTTTCGATTAAACCTTGTCGAGGATGTAAGGCATTGTTTCAATCCCTAAACACTGGAGAAATAAGGAAGATAACCCCTCGTTAACCCCTTCGAGCCTAGAAGTAGGAGTTTTCTTTCCTTACACAAAAAACCCTTAAATCTCAACCTTGGGCAGGGTAGTTCTCAGTATAACTTGGATACGCAATCAAATGCAAGCGCTTCATGTAAGGCGCCAGTCATCTCTCTCAAATCAAGTGACACCCTAGCTTTTGGAAATTTGAATGTATAGCTTGAGTTAACTGAGTGCAGGATTGGAGTTCATCACGAAGATTGGGTGGCACAAATAAACTTTGAGCCTTTATCCTTTGTTTCATAAACCGTGAACCAAGCCACGTTACAACCCTCAAAAGACCTAATTGAGGTAAGGTTGTTTTGAAAGCATACTACAGCAAGGTTGATTAACCTGACTCCTAATAATCTTTGCTATTTGCGCGTGTGGATCACTTCATCTGTCATTCTGTCAATAACTAAATCCACTTTGTTTTTTATTTAATCATTCCACTGTGTGTGTTTCATCAATAAACTTTGTTTTCAAAAGCTTGCATGAATATCGCATTGAAATTGCCAATTTTTAATGAACAATATTTGTTTGCAAGACAATTCAATATCAAAGAAATCCCAACAAATGCAGCCAGCTAAGGGGTTCGACTTGATAAAGGAAGCTCAGTCAGGGGCAACCAAGCGGAAGGATCTGCCAATCTATTGAATCAGGGGCAGAACTCTTTAAGTTCAGAACATTCGGGCGAGTTTTCCTGAGATCATCTTATGACAAGTGTGGACTCTAGTGACCCACCAACAGGGGCAAGTTTGTTCCTCAGTCGTCACTACCACAGTCTGAGTACTTTGTTTTGCAAATACAGTTGAACAGGGGCAGTTATGTCATTTCCCCTTCAAAATTTTGAGGCATCTGGTATGCCAATTCTTCTGTAAAATCCTTTTGATTACCTAGCAGGGGCAATCAGGTCGAGATTCGGCAAATCTCTAAAAAACCATAGGTCAACGACATCTCCTTCACAGATCAACCAAGCTGATAGGGGTAAGTTTGTTCCCCATTCGTCAGACACCAAGTCTGAAGCAAGTTCAAGGACCTTGTTGTGTGAATACAGTTAATCTGGGGCAGTCAAGCCGAGATCTCTCCAAGAGTTTGAAGATATTTAAGCATCTGGTATGCCAATTCTTCTATAAAATCCTCTTGTTATCGTCTTCTGATAGACCATATGGCCTGGGGCAGATAAGATTTGAAGATGATCATTATACCAATGGGATGCAGAATTACTTTATCCTTGTGATATCCTTTGCTAGCTCCCCAATGAGCTATTACTTCAGCTAAACTTGACAATTCTCCATGGATTCTCTTCCAACAAAGAAATCAAACTCATGATGGCAATCCTCATGATGTTATACCTCAGGTGGAATACTCTTTTCACCACTGAAGTTGTTGATTCTTCTTCATCCCCAGTATTGGTCCAATCTGATGAGTTTGGCTGGGTATCCTTGTTGAGATGTTTATTTCATCTCCAATCTCGTTTCCTTTTGTCTGTTTTGTCAGCATAAGAATAAGCATGGCATAAGCACTCATATGCATAACATCTTAGCATTTTGCTACCCTCCTGGTGTTTACCTGTCTTTGATTCACTTTGGCGTTTATCTCCCCAAGTTACTGGGTTTGTCTATTCACTCCAATAGAAAGTCAGCCCTAGACATCAAGTGCCCATCTTTTCTGAATTCCCCACAGAGTTTGATTCTCGTGGATGATGGTTGGTTCAGTTATCTTTTCGACATGTGGATACGATAAGTTCCCATTTGAGGTCATTCCTTAATTGGAGTCTTGTTTGACCGTTTCTTTCTAGCTTGTTCCTAGATTGAACTTTGGTCCTTGGCAGGTGTGGTTTTCAAACCTATCTTTGAACGTGCATTTATTTTGCATTGTGTCTCGCAGGAAGAATCTTTTACAGATCCTCATTGAAGACAAATTCCTTTTTTTTTCAACAGTGTTGTGGTATCAACATCTCTTTGAAATTTATAACCAACAGCAAGCAGCATTCTCTTGGAAAAGCTTGTTCTTTTATGGTGATAAGTGGCAGTCTCTTATAAGCAACTTATCTATCTTTGGTACTATCCAGCCTCTTTGCAACCATAATTGGTATTCCCCAGGAAGTTTTATCTTCAGTTATGCAACCTCGGTACTAACCTATCAGATACTATACCTTTATTGGGGCCCATCTTTTGGTTCTATCTCCAATGAGGTTCTTCTTTTTCTAAAGTGCCAACCGGTCATACTTGAACTTGTTGTTCCATCACTTTGGATGTCTTTTCCCAGTGAAGACCGTCTCTCCGGTTCAACCTTCATTGAGGATCTTTATTTCTAGAATGTCATCTAGTCACAATGATCAATCATTCTAGATACCTTTATTGGGGCCCATCTTTTGGATCTATCTCCAAAAAGGTTGTTTTCTTCTAAAGTGCCAACTGGTCATGCTTGAACCTGTTGTTCCATCACTTTGGATGTCTTTTCCCAGTGAAGATCGTCCTTCCGGTTCAACCTTCATTACGGATCATTTCTAGAATGTCATCTAGGCTTGATGATCAATCATTCTAGATACCTTTATTAGGGCCCATCTTTTGGTTCTATCTCCAACGAGGTTCTTCTTCTTCTAAAGTGCCAACTGGTCATACTTGAACCTGTTGTTCCATCACTTTGGATGTATTTTCCCAGTGAAGACCGTTTTTCCGGTTCAACCTTCATTACGGATCCTTTCTAGAATGTCATCTAGTCGCGTTTAGCCTTGATGATCAATCATTCTAGATACCTTTATTGGAGCCCATCTTTTGGTTCTACTTCCAATAAGGTTACTTTTCAGAATGTCGGCCAGTCATGCGTGGACGTGTTGATCCACTACTCTGGATATTTCTCAGTAGAGGCCATCTCTTGATTTTACCACCAGTGAAGATCTTTCAATTCTAGAACATCACCCAGGTCAGATGAGGACTTAAAACCAAAATCCAGTTCATACTGGTTTTCCTCATAAAGCAAATTATGTGAATACCAGAGTTTTTTCTTGGCTCATTAACCTTATTTTATGTTTTTTGAATTCCAGATGTTTTCTACCTGGCACGCAGAATTCGTCCCTGTCTTTTCTGGTTTTTCTTGAAGATCCCGTTTGAACTCTTCAGTATAAGAAATCCCTAGAAAATCTCTTCTTCGGGTGTCTATCCTTTATTTCAAACTGATCTCTTGTGGAGATCATGTTTTCTTTCTGGTTTCATGCCCAGTAAGTTTGTGTTTTTTCCCCAGTGTCGTCCGGTCATATTTGAACCAGTCGTCCATCTCTTTGGATCCTTCCCCAGTGGAGAATACCCTTTTGTTTTCTATCCCCGGTGTTTCCTCGGAGTCTCCCCAGTGAGTCTCTTTTGTTGGTTAGCCTGCATCCCCCCAAGAAGTGTCTTCCTTGTGGGTACTAACCTTCTTCTTGCTTCCCTAGTGAAGCTTCCCTCTGTGGTGGGCAGTTTCTTTGTCCTTTGGTGTTTTGTTTTGTCTGCATTCTTGCATCTTTCATGGCATCATATCATCATATTAGTAGCATTGCACGTCTTTGTATCTAAGGGCAAAATTTTCGGTTTGCTATATTTAAATACCTTTCACCTTAATAACCCGAGGATCTTCGTTCCTCGTGCCATCCGGAGAAGATATTTAAATAGGGGCAACTGTTGTATCCCAAATTTTACCCTTATACCCATTGATCTCCAGCATGTCATATTAGGTCAATCATGCTGCATAGTTAACCTTTTTTATCATGTTTTGTTTGTGTTTGTTTCATTTTTTCATCAGGTCTTATCTTAAGGAGATTCAAGAAGTAATTGATCAAGATTGTTGGTTGGAGCATTGAATCAAGCAAGTTTCAAAGAGATGTCTCTATAACCCTCTTCATGATCCTCTCCATAACCAAATACCTATCCTTTTTTTCACCCAATTATCATTTTTTTATTCCACACCAATTTCAATAATCATGTATTAACCTTTTTTTTTCTTATCCAATTATCCATTTTCTTTTTTTATCCACTTTCTATTCCTAACCCTTTTTTTTAAGTAATTATCCATTTTCTAACTATTTCATTTCATTATCCATTTAAAAATCCACTTCAAATATCCATCAAGTCCTTTTCTCTTTTTTTTCAATCCATTTGTCCACATACCCATTTTATTTTCTTTTATCCAATGTCCATATTTTTCTCCATTATCCTTTTTTTATTTTTTATCAACAAAAATCTCTACAAAGTTATAATTCAAAAGCCCATGGCCCATTCTTTTTTCTTTTTTTTTTACGTTTATAATTTACAAAAAACAAAAGCTCATAGTGAAAACTTCCCGAAGACCATTTCGCCCCATCAAGCAGGCCTATACACTTCAAAAAAGTCACACCCTCTGAAAGTGATGTATCATCCTACTTGCTACTACAATCCTGCCAAAAGCCTATACAGCTAAACTTGCACCAAATTATACCCTTGTTTCTATCTGTACCCCGTATAGCTCGTATGACCCGCAGAAACACTACAAATTTGCTTCTGCACAACTTTGCCAACGGCTAAAAAAAACCATGATCTGCTTGTACGAACACGCAAACCCTCTGCAGCCTGAAGATGACAATTCAACAACGGTCAAGTTCAAAAAAAAGGATTTAAAAAACAAGTTCTGTTTTCTTGAGGGGGAAGCATTTTTCAGTGTGATACCAGTTCAAACAAAAACAAGCAGTGGGGAAAATCATCAAAAAACTCACAAACACACCCACACAAAGGTGGAGATAGAGGACCTTACCAACTTCTTCTTCCATTCATCTTTCAAAATATAACCTCTGTTTCCTAACCACTTCAAAACCATCGACCACAACCAAACACTTTTCAATCAAACCTCTTCTAACCTATCACCTCATCACCAACAATCTGAATCCAACCTCTGTTAAATTTTCAAAACCAAATCACACGGCATCATCTTCTTCCATCAGAAACGGACCCTCTCAAACAAACATTCTCAACACCTCTCCCTCCATCAAATACACCGCCTTTTTTCATTCACCCGACCCTCATCAACATCAACAACAACCAAAAACAAACTGACAACCTCAAAACACAATCAAACCTTCATCAACTTCCGATTCCCTTCACAATAAAAGCTTCCACGTAAACCTTACTCTTCGGACCTTCATACCTTCAACTATTTTCATCTCTCAGAAACTCAAATTAAACCCTCCAAAAACCTTCCATCACTTTAAACCAACAGAACACCAACTCTTCAAATCTTCCATCGCTCAACTTTGTTCAACCTTTCCCAATCGTCATCGAACCTCCATAACCATCTACAAACCCACAAACACTCAACCATCACGGAAACAGAGAGAGATTGAGATGAAGAGAAATTGAGATCCAAACACAAATCGTACTACAAACCTTGAATCGAACGCGAAAACACGGACGAACGAGAACAGAAACGAGAAAAATCAAACCTGATTTAGGTTCGAAACTGAGACTGAGCTGCGAGAACGATCGTTGAGAGGTCGGGGATAAATTCACCGTGTTTTTCCAGATGCTGCTCTTGGTGTTGACAGCTTGACCCTTTTTGGATTTCTTTTACTTTTTGTCACCTTGTTTTGTCGATTTGTTTTACAAATAATCGGGGAGTTCCGTTTGGTCCTGCTGATGCGGTTTTATGTGTTTTAATGGCCATTAAATGTCATTTTAATGAGGATAAGCTGATGATAATGTTCTTGGAAGCATGTTTTGGTTTTGGGCTTTGGATCCTGTGATTCTTTGGGTTTCTCATTACCCTATTATTGTTAAAAGAATGATCATGTTTCAATGATAGAAATGGGATAATGGGCTTGGTTCCAGCCCGTTTGATTTCTGGGGCACACCCCATTTTCAGCGCCCCCCCTCCTCTCTTCTTTTTAAATCGTTTTTCATTTTATTAACCTTTTTTTAAAAAACACAAGTTTTTTTTAGTTCTAGTCTTTCTATGTTTTTACTAATCTTATTCATGTTAATCCACTTAACTTAGTGGTTCATTGCATTTGTTTTTTTTTTAGGCCCATGATATCATATAAATCTTGACTTTGTTGATTATTTCAAAATCACTAAAAATCTAGATTTGTAGGAGGCCACCTTTTATTCATTTATTTTGGTCGATGAAAGTCAAAAAATATAATATTATCGATTTGACAATTAAATCTTGATTTAGACGAGACTAGTTTTATTTTCATTCCGATTCAATTTTGGTCGATGAAAGTCAAATGTCAAGATTATCGATTTACCGATTTAAATCTTGATTAAGACGATATCAACCTTATTTTTATTTCATAATCTTTATTTAGGCCAATGACATTATAAAAATCTTGACTTTGTTGATTAATTCAAAATCACTAAAAATCTAGATTTGTAGGAGGCCACTTTCTTTTTTTCTTTATTTTGGTCGATGAAAGTTATAAATATAAGATTATCGATTTCTCGATTAAATCTTGATTTAGACGAGACCGAATTTATTTTTCATTTCGATTCCACTTTCTTTATTTTGGTCGATGACATAACAAACCTCATGGTTTGGTTGATTTCATTGAGTTGACAAAACTTTGATCAACATGAGACCACTTTCTTTTTATTTCAGTTTCTTTACTATTTTAGTCGATGAAAGTCAAGAATCATTGATTATCGATTTCTCGATTAAATCATGATTAAGACGAGATTATTTCTATTTTATTTCATCTCATCTGATTCATGTCTTTTACATCTTCATGTTATAACTTGTTATCTTTTAGTAATTTTATAACTGTTATCCTTCTCCCATTCCAAAGGGAGACCTTAAATTTACTCTTGAAGTCATCTTACCTTATCCTTCTAGGTTCACCCATATTTCTTGGCCTCATGAGAGCCAATGAAATCATAACTTAGAAGTAGGTTAGAGTTCCTAAACTCTATGTGATTCTCATCATCATGAGAACTCACTTTCCCCTACAACTTAGATTTAGAGAGTTATCGAGAACTCTAAAATGAGCTCATACTCATTTTCCCCTTGGAACTTTGGCCATAGCCAATGGTTCCTATCCCTCACCCTTAGATCGGTGAGCTACGGATACTCTGATTCCACTTCCGTAAGGATACGTAGGCGCAGAGCGCGATGCTTTGTTGAGTATACTTAGATATAAACCCATATGGATTTCAACCTTTAGCATAGCACCCTTAGTAAGTGAGTAAGATAAAACAAGTTTAAAATAAGAGGTTCCCGTAGAGTACTACGGACGTTTAGGGTGCTAATACCTTCCCTAGGCGTAACCAACCCCCGAACCTTAGATCTCCCCCCTTTAGGTTTTTCTCGATCTTGAACCTTTCCTTTGGATAAATCAAAGTCGGTTGTGAATTCAAAGAAATGTAATGCAAGTTAATTAATAGCTTGTTATCTGATTCTCACCGCAACACAGGGTTATTTTGAAAAGGCGACGACCGCGCCGAACGTTTGTAAATATACAGGGGGACTTATACAATACGTGAGGCCCAAAACGGTTTATTTACAAAGAGGGGTTGGGACTTACACTCTAATAGAGGCCCAATGATTTATTTTTGTACAAGTGGTGGGGCTTACAACTCAAGGAGAGTCCCAGATGATTTGTTTTTGAATTGGCGATCGCGCCGAGATTTTTCTTTTAACGCAGAGGGACTTATACAATATCTGAGGCCCAAAATGTTTTGGTTTAAAAGGGGATTGGGTCTTACACTCTTTTAGAGGCCCAATGATTTATTTTTGTACAAGTGGTGGGGCTTACAGCTCAAGGAGAGGCCCAGGGTTTGATTTTTGAACTGGCGGTCGCGCCGAATGTTTGTAAATATACAGAGGGACTTATACAATATGTGAGATCCAAAAAGGTTTATTTACAAAAAGGGGTTGGGACTTACACTCTAATAGAGGCCCAATGATTTACAAGTGGTGGGTGAAATTCTGGTATCAGATATGTGATGTCAAGTGCGATGTCACAACATCAATATCTGTTGTATGAACAAGACAATAATAGTAATCAGAAAATGCACACAGAATTTGTTCACCCAGTTCGGTCTAACAACCTACATCTGGGGGCATACCAAGCTAGGAAGGAAGTCCACTATTAGTAGTATCAAATTACAGACTCAACAAACCAGTTGACATCTACCTAATTTAATCACTACCCAATGACCCTTCTATCTAAGTCCTCCCTAGATAAGAGACTCCATCTCACTCCCAATCATCGCAATGATGTCTAGCAGTCAACATCTCAGTCACTGCATCAACAGCTTGATTTCCAAAATATCTCCAAACACATAGAAGACACACTCCTATAACAATACCTACACATGACCCCCATGACTAAGAACAATGCTTAGAGTTGCTTAACAGCTTCCTCTAAGAACAATACATCTCTTACCTACAGGCTTAGAGATAAACATGATGACCATCCCACAAACCGGGTGGTTCATCGACCAACACAGCCCTTATAATCTACATGATGGCTGGCTTATCTTAAACTAGGTTACAATGCTTCTATTTATAACCTTTTCCTAACTGGATTTGGGCTTTAAATCTCAGCATATTAACTGCTACAAATCTGCAGAAGATTCTGCTACTAAATTAAATCTTCAATTAAAACTTCATATCTTTTAGCCTTAAAAACAGTAACAAGATCTGCTCCAAATCTGATTGCAACTGAATATATCTTTACCAAGATATTCGCCTACAATCTCTCACTCTCTTCAACAGAATATCTCTCCAATAACAGAAACATGCAGCCCTAATAAAACAACTCAGACTGATGTTTTATCAACTGATGTCTTAACATCGGGTTTGACATCAGCACAGAATCTGCAACCATTTACAACTTAACACAACCAGAATGTTAGAAACTCATGTTGAAACATCAACCATGACATCCACATCGTTTTACCAAAATTCCAGCCAACTACAAGAACTAACAGTGGGGCTTACAGCTCAAGGAGAGGCCCAAGGTGATTTTTAATTTGAAATGGCGATCGCGCCGAGATTTTTGAAAACGCAGTGGGTCTTATACAATATCTGAGGCCCAAAATGGTTTTGGTTTTCAAAGGGTTTGGGTCTTACACTCTAATAGAGGCCCATGAGTGTTTGAAAAAGTTTGATGAGGGTTGAATTAATCAAAAACTCTAATTTGTGATCTTGGATTAATGTTTCAAAAATCAGGTTTTGATCTACAAAATGTTTGGAAATCCCTAAAATTTGAAAAATCAAGATGGAAAAAATATTTTAAATGTTAAAAACAATTAAAATATTAATTCTTTACAAAAATATCAAGTATATGAAATAAATAATATTTTTGGGATTTTTTTGGGAAAATAAAATATTTTAACATTTTTTTGAATTATTAAAAAAAGAATCAACTCAAAATCATTAAAACTCAGAGAGAAATTAATTTTTGAATCAATAAAATAAAATCACAAAAATTCAAATATCCAAATATTTGAAAAAGGGCGCCAAGAACATGGCAATAACACGCGCCCTTCCTCTGTTTCTGCAGATTTGCGTTTTCTATCCAATCTCACTGAATACTTGATTATATCATGCAATCTACATATCAATCTACTCGTTTCAACCTCACGGTCATGTCTATGGTCTTTAATTTCATTTATTTTAAGCATGGAATAAGAAATCAAAGAGAAACCTCAGGAACCCTAGATTCTGCATGAAGGTTCAGAAATTCCATACACGATTCAAACAAAGTAATTGATTGAGGGAAAACACTCCATGTATGATTATGAACATATGGCCAAATTATTGTGCAGCAAAAAATGCATGGATCATAGAGTTAGAAGAGCTCATGCTTACCTCTTGCAGCTGGTGATCGTGTTTTGTGTTAGAGGTGTTATAGCTTGGTTCCAAGGTTATGGACATCTTCCCTAGGTGTTATGGAGTATGTCTGGGTGCTTGGAATGAATGGAAATGATCTGGAACTGAAGATGGTATCTCAACTACAACTTGGTTAAAACCTTGAGCAGCTGGCTGGTGATTCTGAGAAATCAGTGTTCCAGATGTTGTTTAAGTGTTTGGATCACTTCTATATGATGTTTATGAGGTGTGTGTGTGATAGGTTTGGTTGGAATTGCTCTTAAACTCAAAACCTGATAGTGACTTGCTTTGTGTCGCTCCCAGGATTTTCATCCTGGTACAAACGCGAGAGTGGTGCGGAAAAACAGAGTCGCCAGTCATGTAAATTTATCCCAAGAGAGGGAAAGGGAACACCGCATAAACCTGAGGAAGAGGGAAAGGAATGGTCATCGCAACCATAACCTGGGTTCGGGAGTCGGTTACGCGAGGGGAAGGTGCTAGCACCCCACGCGTCCATCGTACTCGATGGGATCCACGCTTGTTGTCTAATCTAAGGGTAAGTTATACTATCATCTAGGACTGTACTTAGACGGAGAGGGAAAGACAAAGACAGACTCGGTAGGACGTCGACGTCCTAGGCCTACGTACCCCCTTTGTGCAATGGGGAATTCAGAGTCAACGTAGTTCGGACCAAGTTCTTTTTGTGTTTTTTATGAGCGACGTTAAGTTCGCGTCCGACAGTTAGGGTCGATGCCTGTTTGCGTCTCAAACGGAAAGTAACGTGCCCTTTTTGAAAGTAGCCTTTAAGTTTGGAAATCCCGAAGGACAAAAAAGTTTGAGGTTGGTTTGTATCTTTTAGGACAGAAGTGGCTTAAGTTAGTTCCTAACTTGCATTGCACCAAAGTCTAGGGCACAGGGGCGAATACTTAACGCATCGTCCCAAGACAGGACGCTCGCTAAGCACTCTAGAAAGATGAGAGGAAGCCCCTCATTTCTCATTCCCCACGCTTAAGGCTCGTGCGCAATACAATTTATTATTATTAAGTGTTTTCAGAAAGTTTGAGATGAGAAGAGAGAAGACACAAGGGTGACTCTAAAGGGGGACTGTGAGTCCTAAAGTTATCATGCATGGGTGACCTACGGTTAGTGAGGTTTGACGACAACCTAAATCCTAAAGGAGAAAGATAAGAGAAGGAAGGAATAAGGGTGGTTATGGATACTTATCCATACCCTTAAAGAACTTACCTTAGTCTCTGCATAAAAGGTTAGTGAGAAACGGACATAAATAATATCAAGGCAAGTGAAAATCAAACAATGGCAAACAATAGTGATAATAATCCAAACATGAATTCAGAAATCAACCCCAAAGTAAATGGCACAAGTGCCTTTCAAACAAGGACTTAGGCATGATTAGAAACACATATAAGCAGATCTCAAGTGAAAGCAAATAAAATAATTAGAGAAATAACTCCTAAAATTCCCAAATTAAATATCAAGGTTTCTTAACCAGATACAAACAATACATCAAAAATTCCTGCAAAAATTCAAAGTGTTAGTCATTCAAATAATCAGGCAAAGCTCAGGTGAGAAATAGGGTTCAATGTGCCAAAGGGAAGGACCAAAATGCAATATGAAATAAATTTAAAAATGAAAGAAAAATGTTTTCATTTAGTTTAGAATGTTAGTGAACAAATGCAAAAAGAACAGATAAAAAATATTTTATGGATGCAGAGAAATAAAATAAACAATTTCAGGTATGCATGAAATGTGTGATGCAAAAAGAAATTGAATAAATATTTAATTTAGATAATAAAAAATTAAAATAAAAATAAAAATAAAATTTGTGAAAATTTTATAAAATAACAAAAATGATGCATGAATTTTATTGGGATTTTTTAATGTAATTATGCATTTTTAACAATTAAAATATGAAAATGATAATGAATTAATAAAATAAAATATGAAAATAGTATGGGGGGTGTACTGAGTAAAGAATTGCATTGAAAATGGCATGGGCTGAAGAGTGGGGGGTGCGAATAGCGAAGTCCAACCCAATAATTCCTCAGAAAAATAACAAAAATAAAAATGGCCCACGTATGGACGTCAGTCAACCCAGTTGACTGGCTGCTTGCCATTGGATTGATCGGACGCGCTGTACTAAGTCAACCAAATTAAAAAGTAAACGAAATGCAAGCACATGATTGGATGTACATGATAGTAATGGTGGAGTAATAAACATGGGATTATTAATTAAAATTCAGAAAAAAATAAAAAGAAAAAACACATGGCGTGCTATGGACCGTTGGATGAACCAAACGAAGGGCTGGGATTTCGTCTTCAACCTTCCTTTGCCGGAACCCTCACAGCCGCCAGAGCTAGGGTTCTGGCCGCCGTCCTCCGCCACCTGCAATCAAAAACCTGCCCAGAAATCCATGACCCTTATACCGTTCGAACCAGAATTTCACGAGGATTATGAATGTGCACTCCAAATTCACCAATAACCAATATATAATGCAAAACGAAGAGATTAAGGTTAGGGCATAGAACTTTAAACACACATAGCAAGCAATATACACGTCCAAACACCACAAAAATTACATCATCATGATCAGTGACAATCACACAACAATATGCATACTTAAAAAATGAGTTTCACGATCATCAAAATCAACACTAACCTGAGATGGTTCCACACGTGTACTTGCTTTTGGCTGCGAATGGTGGTTGGGTTGCACTCTAGAGATCACCAGGAGAAGGTTTGTGGAAGAACTTCGAAGAAACTCCTTGTAGATTGAGAGATCCAATGAATTCAAGAATTAGGGTTCACTTTCTTTTTTTCCAAACTATCACGTGTGTAGTTGCCTAACCAGTGCATGGATAGGTTTAAATAGGCTAGGGTTTTCCTCTGATAATGAATTGGGCTTGGGTAATTACTTGTTTAGTGAGTTTGGGTGATTTTTATAAAATTGCATAATGTGAATTACACCTCTCTCCATGCGTGTACACTTAAGAAATCCATGATGGATCACCCATACGTGAATTGCTAATTACACCTCGATTGAACTTGGGCCTTGAAACTTTTTGATTCATGCCTTTTAAATAATTTGGGAATTTTGATTGATGGAGAATAAATATTACATACACCATGAAACCACTTGATCCAAAGGCCTAAAATAATCCTCAAGGAATGTTCTTTTATATTAGAATATTACATGAAGCAATGGAATTGATTGTAGGTCATTATGCCCAAAGTTGTGAAAATGGGATCATGAGAAACCCTAAAAACCACTTTCCCTTCTTTTGACCATAAGTTGAGTTTCATAAATGATATGGAGACCCACTAGTACTTGTTGGAAAGAGGAGAAAAAGATATTCAACTTTCATGTTGGAGAAAAATTCATTTGAAGCTTCTTTGATGATGAAAAGTCAAGTTGAATGCAGTGCAGGAACTTGCCAAAAAAGGAAACTTTCAAATTATAGGTCATTTCCATTTTTAGTAACTTTTGCACCAACTCCTGATTTTTGATATATGGCATGAAACTTGACTTTTGATGACCATATGAGGATGTGAGACCTTAAAAACCTTGGATAGAACCTCAAAATTCCACAGTTGACTTCTCCTCTCACTGTTGACTTTTACCCCATTCACCTGATTTCCAATCCATTGGCCAATTGAACTTCTCCTGAACCAAACTGATGGACAACCTCCCATTCCTAGGTACTTAGGGACTCAAGGAATACCATGGAATCAAGTCTTGCCCAAAAAATCAGAAATAAACTGACTTTATAGCAAACCCTAGTTTTGGTACCCTTAGTCTAGGAGGAAATAACACAGTCTCCAAATTCAAATTCCTCTGAATATGATGTGTATCCTCTCCAACAAAGATAAGATATGTCATTTGGTGATGGTAAAAACCCAAGGAGCTTTCCCATTGAAGCAATAAACCCAAGAATCTCAAAACCCTAATCTATGCACTGGTTAGGAGAGGATGATCCATCTGAGCTCTCTTGGACAATACCAGGACTCTTGCTTGACCCTTTGAAGCACTGCCTCAGGCACCTTGACCCCATGCTAAGAACCAATGATATGCACACATGATAATTCAAAATGCAACGCAACATAAGCCAGTTAGTAATAAAGTAAGGAGGGCAAATTTTGGGGTGCAACACTTTGGAAGGCAAATTTGGAGTGAAAAAGGAGATTTTGAGGAAAGCATCTGTTAGATGGCTTTGGTGTACTCAAACTGATCACAAATGAGCTCTATTTATAGTAGAGAAAGTTTTTTTTGCAAGGAATAGTGAATGGCAACTACAGCATAGGTTTGGCCAATGTTGAGCAATGAGAATCCAAGTCTCCTCTAGTCATTGACTAAAGGTTAGGGCACAGGCTTCTGGTCCCCTTGGTCTTGGATAAGTCTTGACTGAATTCAGTTGGAAATGGCTCAGTCCATGCCACCTTGGTGTATGCATTGAATGCTCCAATCCAAAATTGGATTCTTGTCCCTCTTTTAGGCAATTCTAGGTTTGGCATGCTACTTCTTGTTCCAAGGACTTTGGAGGCTTGGATCAGTGTTTGTCCCCTTTAGATTTGATCCTCAAATGTGTCCAAAATGATGACAAGGCTTGGAATTATCTGATTTTTCCAAATCGAGCCAAAGTGTAAAATTCTTCCTAGTCATGACATTTGCATCAAGGCATGTTGGTATTGTCATATCTCATGGCTCAAGTGGAGTTTGATGAATTTCTTGGCCATTTTGGAAAGCCCTTATATGATACAACAACTATTTGATCATATTTGGTTTTGATACTTTTTGGATCCAAGTCAAAAATGCCCCTACATTTGGAAAAAAGTGAAGGCAGATTCTGACTTAGTGAAAATTTCACTAAGTGTTGGAAAAAAGTGACATTTTCACTTTTTGTGATTTTGATCATTCCATAACTCAAAATCCATGATGAATTGGAATGAGGTGTAGTTGAAGCTTTTGTAGAGGGCCATGAGAGCTACAAATCCAGCTTTGGATGGGGAAAAATGGTCTTGTGGTTTAGGAGTTATGATCCTCCAAAGTTGGTACCCTAGCCACTTTGTTCCATAACTTAGAAAAATTTCTAAGTTTTTATGGTTACCCCTTTTACAAGTTATCCCACTCTTCTTGATTTTTCTTGATGAATGATGATTCCAATCACACATTAACATCATTTTAGGGTCAAAGAACCATAATTGTGAAAAATCTCAAAAAGTCAAAGTTTGACTTTTGTGCACAGTTGACTTTTTATCAGATGAATTCCAAATTGTGCGATCCTTTATGAAATCAAGTCCTTGACCTAAATCAAACTTGATGGATTGATTTCATAGGTGTTATAGGGTGTATTGAATCATGTCCTAGGGTTTGGGAGCATGTCCTGGTCAAAAGTCAAAGGCATAGTTGACTTTTCCCGCGAAACCCTAATTGTGGTTCAGATGAAATTGAAACTTGTTGCTCAAGCTTCTTGGCTCAATCCATTGTTACAAATGGACCAATTTGGTGTGTTAGGGACCCTCAAATCATCTCTTGAGGTCTTGGCTCATGCTTTGCCCCAAAAGTCAACTTAGGGGTGAATTAGGTCAAGAAACCCTAATTCCTGATTTTTTATGAATGCATCCCCGGAGGCAAAATTGGCTTGATGATTGGGTTCATGATGTCCCTTGGAGAATCTTAGGTTGGCCTTTGAAGCATTGGCTTATGGTCGACCAAAACCCTAATTTGGTGACATTGTCGATCGTGAGGCTTAATCCACCTAGAAGGGAGCAGCCTTGTGCTTAATCCTTGTTGTGGGAGTCCTCTTGATCCATTTTGAGAGATTAGACAAGTTGAAGATCATGTCAATTATTGATTGATCCTTTGTCTAAGAACTCTGAGAGGGCTAGAAACCCTAATTTTTTATAGCAGTGAATGCTCATCCATCTTTGGGGAGACTGATGAGGTATGATGGTTCATCCATATTGTGATGATGATTTGCCCAATGATGGGAAATCTTAGTGGTCAAAATTTGGGGTATGACAGCGAGGATGAAGCAGAATCCTATTATTTATAGGCGAATGATAGTGAGGAGTGTGATGACTAAATTGGTACACAGAGATTTAGGTTTACTATTTCCTAGGTGGTCATGATTAATTAGGATATCCTAAAAGACGTGATCGTGTGGGAAGTGTAAGAGGTTAGTAACTGCTTTGTATTCATGATATTAGTGAAGATTTCTTGAGCCTCAAAAAAAAACTTATTTTAAAAGTGATGACATGACATTTTATGCAATATTTTAATGGTTTATTAAGATTTTTATTAGTGGTTGCCAGACAACATAAATATCAGAAGATAACATATATATATATATATATATATATATATATATATATATATATATATATATATCCTATTATCTAATAACATAGATGGTACAGGCATGCACTTAAATATCTAGAATCCTAATCTATTTCAGATTGTTAACCAATTTATTTTCTGAGAGCTAGGTACTGTCAAAAGTTTCACAAGAACTTTCAGCAAAGGCATTATCAGGACCGCATCTAATCCTGCTAATTGACTGCAGAACTCCTGTTTTGAAAAACACACCAGTTAAGACTCTTCCGTAAGGGATCGTCGTTTCAAGTGTAGTTCTTGACACGAGAATGGTGTCCTTGAGATGGTCAAATATAATTTGGGGCAGATTTATACAAGCCTGCTTAAGAAGACACATGATTAGGAGCTTGTCATCATGATACAGAAGGTTTTTGTGTGTGCTTCGAGGTTTGATGTTTGTCATAATGAATTTAAACCAGACTCTGGCATGGGGCAGAAGTTTCTCAGGATTAGTTGGTTCAAAGGCAGAACCTTTATCAAACAAGTAGTGTAATTTTGCATCAGGAGTGCATCGAATGGATGCATGATTGTGAGTGATGCCTTCCAGTGGACATTCAATGGCTTCAACGATTTTTGAAGTGTTGAAGGAGAGAGGGATACCATATATTTCTGAAGAGATGGTCAGGCCATCATGGCTGACCGCAATGTTGATCCAAAAGGTTTTTACGATGTTTGGATAAATGGGACCTCTAAGGATATGAATGTACCCATTCCAATTTTGTGAATGAATACCCAGATGAAAATTATGACCAACATCCATTAGCTTAGGTTGTTTTTCACTAATGATTTCAAGAGAGTTGTCGTCGCTAAAGAAGGTTCTTGGAGTCAAGGATAGGTTTGCCGTGAAAATGGTGAGAAAGTCTTTTGAGGAGATTAAACCAGGAGTTAGAGAAGTGTGAGTTTTATCCTAGACCTTAGATATATATAAAAAGTTTGACTAGGCACAGATTTTAGTGCAAGGATTTTGCTGTTTATATAATTCAAAATTTTAAATCTTCTTAGTGGATTGTATAAGAGACTCTATAAGAAAGAGAGAGAGGAGAGATTAAGTTCTAGAGAGGTATTGGTTGAACCATACCTATGGGAGATAGGATATGACTAGACGCTGATGGGAGAAGTTTTACACAAAAGATCTCAGGTTTTATTAAGTTGTTAAAGATATGTTATGTTTTCAAAAGATTCACATTTATTATGGTGTTCCTTTTGCGTGTAGATTTCGTTAAAGGATTTTCTTTTATTTCTTCTAGCTAAGTTTTAACAGATATTCAAATAATTTTCCTAGTGAATCCTAAACTTTTAACTAGTAAAAAAAATTATTTTATGGGTAAAAAAAATGTACCTTAGGGATGTTGAACTTTTGAAGAGAATCTTTTAGCTAAACCTTTTCGTGAAAGCATTCCTTTCTGACTTCTGAATCTTTGAGCATCTTTCTGATTCTGCCTATTTCCGAGTAAGCTGCAGATGTTTCTTGGGTTCTTCAAGATACGCTTGTCTTCTGACTTCTGATGAAAAAGAATATTTTCTTGGAAAGTGATCCTAGTTGAATTACAGTTTTCTCTCTTTTCTTGTTCAACCTTGTCCATCAGTTCTCTAGGTTATAGTACCGAGATTAAGACTTAGCAGGATCAGAGTAACCGCTCCATCTGAACTTAGCCAATTACATGCACTCTCTTTTTGGTAAGGCAATGTAACGAATGTTCTGAAAGAAAAATTAACACTCATATGCATGGGAGCAGTTCTGAGTGAATAGTAAGTTCCATTTGATGACCCCATTCATAAGTAACAGATTACATCTGTTTTTTATTGCTTCTCACTTCTCATTTCCTTGATCCATAGAACCTGTTTAGTTTCGATACAGTTCTTAAGATATGGATCTGAATCTTAAACGACAAACTTTGAGAATTGGTTGAGTCTTCCTTTCATAGCCTGAATTCAGTTTGCGTTTGTGAGAGTTTCTTGTCTTTGAAAGATGATTGATTTTACAAGATTAGTGAGAACCTTTGAGAGGTTATTCAAGGAGGAATTGACATACCAACATCTGACTTTGTTCCTCAAGGTTGTTTCAGAACTTGTTCAGAACTAAAACATCATCATGCCCCATGTGTACATCACTAGACATGGTTTGTATGAACCTTCTTGTTCTCACAATGTTGATCAACTTATTTGGGTTTGTTTACATATATCTATGAGTTAACTGATTTTCAAAAAAAATCATGAACGTCATCTTTTAAGACATTAGTTGGAGAACCTGGATATCTGGAATGATAGCAACCAATTTCCTAGCTCAAGTGGTTCTGAGAACACTTGATCTGACGAGAATCAGATTATCAACATTTGATTTTTACTAGGATGATTTCAAGTTGTTGGAGCTTGATCACTGAACCAATTAAAACTTAAGAGTTTGTTCAGAGTCAAGTATTTGCTGAATCTTTGGGATTTAGTTCTTCATTGAATCTTTTGATAATTCCAGATTCTGACATTGCATCATTTCTAATAATTTGAATTTTTCAGAATTTGATTTTAACAGATTCCTTTCTGAAATTCAAAGTCTTAGAACAACAATCTTTTCTTCTTTACATGAAGAGATTCAGAATGAGTTTTACACGAGAAAGTCAAGGGTGAACCTAATTTGTTTCTTGAAAACATCTCAAAAACTCATAAAGAATTAATCTTCGGCAAACAAGATTTCTTGCTTTCTGATGATTCATCTTTTAAGCATATATGTGGTTTTATCCACACGTAATTTCCAAGATGAGCATTCAATAGATACTACCTTTTATCTGATGAATTTATCTTATCAGCTGATTCTTCAATTTTAGTGAGGCTTCATCTAGAATCAGTGAATTGCTCACGAAGTAATCAGATTGATTACAATTTTGTACACAATCAACTGCTGAACTGTTACAGAAATTGTAAGTGGATTTCAATCTCACCAAGAGTACTTCTACGCACCACATCTGGATCTTTTTCTGACACTGTTAAGTGTTTGATGTGAATCAATAACAGAACTGGAGCTCTGATACCAATTGAAGGTGCGAGAAATACACAAGAAAGGGGGGTTTGAATTGTGTATTTACTCTTTTTGTAACTTTTCGCATCTTGTTAAAGAGATACTTAAGAACCTTCAATGTTCGTTGAGAGATTATGATCTCTTAATTGTGGAGCATGAGAACCTTATAGGTTCTGATCATAAGATACGATACTCAGAACTTGCAATGCGGAAGCTTATCAGAGATAGGCTGCAAGGTTCTGGCTTTGCTTAATATGAGGTTCTGATATTCAATGCATAAACATAAATAGAGATACTAAGCAAGAGAGTAAAGGACACACGATATATCCTGGTTCACCACGTGGGCTAATCCAGTCCACCTTTCTCAGGTGATTTCGCCTTGAACACAAGGACTTAATCCACTATAACCAAATCATGATTACACTTGCACGGGCCACGCTGGTGACTAACAACTTGCACAGCCGCACTGTGACTAACAATCCAATGAACCATTCAGGGATTCAACAGGATATAACTTTCATTGACCGAGCAGACCCACTGCTAGGATTTCACAGCTAGCCGTTCAGGGATTCATCACAATGAATATAACGCTACTGACCATATTTCAGGATTTTCCACAATGACCCTCAGCCATTGTCATCTAAGTATCTGATCACCACGTGATCTACTCAAGGGCCTCAACTCATAGCTGAACCGTTCAGGGATCCCTTCAGGATATAACGTTCACTTGAGGAGTCTCAATTCATTTAGTCGAATTGGCAAATTGGAGATTATAGATTGTGCTTCTTAATAAGCAAGTTTCTCCTAAGTTTAAGTACAAAGAACACACACATGTGTTCAAGAAAGTTATGAGAAATCAGCTCCTTGCTTTCCTAAGAAACTATAAAGATGTATTTAGATATTACAATTGTTGACATCTTGTAGATCTTCTTCTTCTTCGTCTTCTGGTTGAGCAAGCTTTGAGCAGCAACTCCTTGCTTCAGATCTTCAATGTAGTCTTGACGAGAAGGTAGGTTGATGACTTGACAGATCTTCAATGTTGTCTTCTTTATCAACAGCTTTTGTTTGATTGTTGTTGTTGTATTGATTTGTCTTCTTGAGTTTTAACAACAATCTCCATTAGTAAAATGATGATAACTCTGAATATGTTAAGTGTTACAACGAGAACTCATCGTTGTTGCTATCTTCATAATGACTTGGTCAATTTTGTAGATGAACATTCAGTTCGTGATTCTACAAGTAATCGACACTTCAGAAGCAAAAATTATTTCCATTAAATAACCGGTAGAAATATAGCCGTTAGAGAATACTGTTGGCAGTTTGGAAAAGAGACGTTGTGATATAATGAGTTGTACTGACACATCTTCTTTTTGCAGAGGAAGAAGTGACCGGACATCTTTTCTTGGGCAGTGTGTACATTTAACTCATAACGGTAATATTTAGACTTCAAAACTTCAGTGGCTTCTGATGTTAATTTGATGAAGCATGAGTAGAGTCTTCTTAGAAGAATATCTGATGCTTCAAGTCTTCCGTCAATTGAAGAAGTCCATTAGGAATCAGTCTTCAGAACTTCAGCACTTGGTCTTTAAGAACGTTATTCTTTTCTGCTTCAAGTCTTCCGAATCTTCAGAGCCTATCTTCAGAGTCTTCAGAACTTCTTATTTGAAACCTTGATCTTCTGAACTCATCAGTCTTCAGATTCTTTCTGCACTTGGTCTTCAGCGCCTTCAGCCATCAGAACTTCAAGTCATAGGAGTCTTCCGCACTTTGGTTCTTTTTAGAGTGTACTTCTTCAGAAGCTTCGCTATCTTCAGAATCTCAATCACTTTCATAGAGCATCCACAAGAGCATTGCAATAGCAATCTTGGCATCCTTGGATCTGGCTGATCATGACCAGATAAAGAAGCGTTCTTGCTTCTCGCGACTTTAGTCACACATAGTAACTTCGCATATGTATGTATTCAATCATAGTACATTTAGCTGGTGTATGTTGGTTCTGATATCTTTAGCTCTTATGATCTGCACACAACACACGTTAGACCATAAAATGGTTCTTTCACAAATACTTATTGTTATCATCAAAACATTGATTGACTTGTAGAGACATTTCTTGCTCTCACAGGAGGTGCCTAAGGATAGGGAGGAGGTGGAAGACGAGCTTCCAGACTCATTAGTTCTTGAACCATGCATCTGTTTATCTTCAGCTTGTGTGATTGCCAACTGCTTGTTCTTCACAATTTCTTTAGACATCCATCCATGAAATTCAGTCCAGATATTTCACATAGCAGTAGGATCCATGCTGGAACTAGATATATCTATTAAATTTTGGATTCTGTTGATATTATTATCCTTAAAAGATGTTAATACTTCATTAACAGTCTTTGATCTTTTCGAAGAAGGTTCTTCGCTATCAGTACTTTTCTCCTTCTTTCCCTTTTTTTCCATTCTGAGAGTTCTTGAAGCACATCTGTGATGTTTTTCAGATCAATCCATGCACCAATGTCTTCATATTTGAATTGTCGCAGATATTTTGCCACTTCTACCTGATCATGTGTTTTGAAGTTAGGAAATCCTTCAACAGGAACCCTTATAGCCATCGTCACTTGCCTTAGTGATGTATCATCAAGATTAGCGTCTTCTTTCTTTTTCCTTAGATCTTTAAATCTGAGAATTTTTCCTGCGCTTTTTAGAAGTTTGCTTGATTCTCCTTCGTTGACCAGGATGTCATCAACTATTCCTGATTCCACCAGAATATCAGAGATGAATCTCCCATACGGAACATGTCTGAATTTTGTGCCAGAACCCATTCTAGAGTCCCTTATAGATTCTTTCAGAAGTTTGAAAAGGATTGTTGGAAGATGTATCTTGATTCTTTTTAGAAGAAGGAATAGAACACACTTCTGAGTTTCATTGAGTTGATCTGAGGGAAGATGGTGAAACACATTTTCTTGCAGGATTCTGAACCATACTTGTAAGGAGTCCTTCAGCTTTGAGAATATTGGGTCCTCAGCTTTAACCACAGTTTCTTCTTTAAAAATAGAAGCCAAGACTTTTGCTTCTCTTTCCTTGCTTAATTGATCCTTGGTGATCCTTAATCCAGAATTGTCATGCATCAGCAAATCGGAAATGGTCTTTTCAGATATAACTATTTTTCTTCCAAACATAGAAGATATAAAGACAGTTGTGCTCGCAGTCGCATAAATCTAGAAGTCTTTGACCAGACAAGCATAGTTTGGTCCTTCCAATCTTTTGAAGTAGTTACTCCACCCTTGATCATTCATGGAGTGAGTCACATCACATCCGTTTGCTTTCAAACTTTTGAAGTTCACAATTGTTTCAGACTTAACAATGAGGTTTTCAACTGGTGTTTTTATGGTGATGGGGCATAAAGCACTTTGACAGAAGGAGGCCATTGTTGAAGGTAAAGCACACTAACAAAGTTTACTCAAGATTTAGATGTTGTGAAGGCTGTGAGGAGTGATTTAAGGTTGAGCCTATTTGTAGACTAATGAGGAGAGTAAAGGCTTAAGAATTTGAGAGGGTAACGGTTGATCTTTCCTAGGTCATTTAAGGAATGTGGGAAAGGAAGGTGAATGATTGGTTTCTTTAATGAAGGAAGATTAACCGATCATGAAGCATAACTATTCTCTTATGAGTGGCGAGAGTAACCGTCGCATATTTATGACCTAAAGAGATATTACAGTTTCTTGATAACCTTAAGGCTTTTCGTGTGACTAATAATAGATGCATGTAATTGATTATAATTCTTAATTATTTTATTCTAAATTAAAGTGAATTTATGAAGTGTAGATTAAACAATGCATCGTGATAAGATGAATATAAATTTAATCATTCATAAGGATAAGTAGTTCACAATCAGGGTTACTTCATTAATTGATCAAATAGATACAAGTTAAATTCAAAACAAAAGGACGAACAAAGACCCAAAAAAAAATGACTCTAGGAAATCTAACTTCCTATTTTAAACTAAGAATGTCATAGATTGACAGAACTCATGAAGAATCTTCTCAGACATTCCATTTCTTCTGCAATGACTAACTATTCCTTAAAGATCAAGAATGTGGGAAATGACTCTACAATATGGAACTTGATAGACCGTGTCTTCCTTAGACAAATTAATTTCTTCCTTCAAATGATTATACATGGATTGGGGTAGGTTTATTCTGATCCTAGAAATCAAGAAGAAAATAAATAATCTTTCCTTGTCAGATAACCATCCTGCTCCTCTTTCTCTTGGTCTTAAATTAGTTACCATTAACTTGTACCAATCTTTAGCTACAGGAGAGAGGATACATGGTTGAGTGGGATGACCTTCAGTCTCAAAAAACACATGCAAGTGCTTGTCGAAATGAGCATCGTTAATGTGACTTTCAACTATAAAACCATCTTCATTACACTCAATGCCTTTGGCAATGATGGTAGGGTTGATTAAGACTGGATAGCCAGCAACTACAGACAAAATAGCATTCTTGATATAGTCATACTCTAGTACTCAAGTGTTTGCCCAGAACTCAGTTACAAGCTCAGGGAACACAGGTCCAACAAGCATGCTGAAATATTTTTCCCAGTTCTGGAATTCAATCCCAGAGAGGATTCTTGTTTTTTTGAGTTGTGGCAGATGGCTTAAATTCAGAGTGTATTCCTTCAAGAGTTCAAGATCATAAATTTCTCCTCTGATGTTGTGGGAAGACATCTTGAACGGAAGTGATTTTGTTTGAGAGAAGGAGTTTAAACTATGAGATAGTTAAGAAGCGACTCTTCTTTGAATAAAGGAAATGATATGATAAGGACTTAGGATTGATAGTTATTTAGTGCGTTGGAACCAGTGGGGTTCATCATTTTCGAGGCTAGCTATGAGTAGTGATGGCAGTCAGCTTTAAGAAGGAAAGACGTGTGATAGACTCTATATAGTGGTTGTCAGAGTAGGTCAAAAATAAGAATACGAATCGATGTATACTTCTGAGCCGTAAGGGAGTGGCTGACACAAGGTAATCATAACTGCTTAAAAATTTAGTCTTATCATAAATGCGTAAGAATCTTACTCTAATTATAATAGTTCTTACGAAATCTAATGTGTTAGTGACCGATTAGAGATTATGACAGAATTCAAAATTTTGCTACTGTTTAAAATTCAGAGAATAAGAGTGGGCAAGAATAAGGAGAAACATACCTTAAAAATTCTAAAATCTTTTTCACAGCGATTCTGGTCTGAGTGCTTTCCATTCTGATTTTGAGCTTCTGATCATCTTTCAGCTTCTGCTTCCTTCGAAAATTTGTTGATTCCCGCATTCTTCAGAAATTTTCTGTATTCTGACGTTGAAGAGTATCAGTGTCTTCTGGACTCTGATTACTAGTTTGAGAACTAGAATCAATCTTCTCTTCAGATGATCTTTTCCCTTTTTAGTTTAGAACACTCATCTAACTACTGAGAGCAATCTTCAGATACAGATATTCTGACCAACAGAACACCTTTCTTCCATCAAGGTCTTTCTTGAACCGATGCTTGCTTTTGAAGGATCAGCAATTTCTTAGCTTGAACATAATCGCGGTGAGGTTATGTGCTAGAGAGAATTAGCTGAAATCTCTTAACAGCTTCTGACTATGCTTTTTCAGATAGATACATAAAATGTTCAGAACCAAGTATCATCAAACAAGTGTGTAACACAAGACATAGTTTGCATGACACTCTTGTTCTTACAATGCTGATCTAACTTGTTTTAGTCCGTCAAGGATTGACAGCATATCAGCTTCTGAAAATAATCTCTACTGATATCTTCATTCTGAAAAACATCAGAGACTTAATTCCTTTTTGGCTTTGAGTAGATGACTTTTGTCTTACATCTAGTTAAGCATCTTCTGATTCCAGAACATAAAATTCTGAGAGAATTAACAGATAACATTCTGACAAAATACAGTTGGTTCAACTGAGATAGAGTCTCAAGTTAACATAACTCAATCGTCTATGCTATTTCAACCAAGACTCAAAAATCATTCTTAATCAGATTCCTGATGAATCACTAGATTTCCTCTTTCTGAATGTTCTTCAGATTTCTGCAAGGCTTCAGGAAAACAGTATTCAATTCTTCATTGATTCTTTTAACTGCTTGATCAATTAAGATTCAAATGTTGAATTACTTCTAAGAATTTGAGTTCTTCAGTTTTCTGGTTTCTTCTGCAGACTTTATACTGAAGTTCAAAATCATAGAACAACAATCTTTCTTCTTTACATGAAGAAATTCTTTGAGCTCCAAAGAATTATTGTTGTGTTGAATGATAATCTTTGAGCTTCAACAACAATGGTCGTGTTTCTATTTTAGCAGCATCAGTTGTGTTTGACGATGATGATTTTGATCATAGAAACGACTTCGATTCGCAACATCACGACACTCAGAAGTATTTCTTTCTTTCCTTTAAATAGCCGAGTGATAAAATAGAGTCGTTAAAGAGCCGTTGGCTAATTGAAAAGATTCGTTTAAGCAATGATGAAAATGTACTACCATATCTTCTCTTTACTGTAGAAGAAGTGACGGGATAGGTCTTTTTAGTACGGTGTACAATCATTGCTAACGGTAACATTTGTCTTTAAATCTTCAGAGGCTTCTAATGGTAATTTATTGAAGCATGAGTAGAGACTTCATAACTGGGTCTTCAGAATCTTTCAAGTCTTCAGTCTTCAGAACTTGTCCATTAGGAATCTGTCTTCAGAGCTTCAACACTTGTCTAGAAACCCGTTATCTTCATTGTTTCAAGTATTCAGAGTCTTCAGAACTTGTCCATTAGGAATCTATCTTCAGAGTCTTCAGCACTTGACCTTTTAGAACCATAATCTTCAGAACCCATAAGTCTTCAGAATCTTTCTGCACTTGGTCTTCAGAGCCTTCAGCCTTCAGAACTTCAAGTCATGAGAATCTTCAGCACTTCGGTTCTTTATACCTTTAGAAGCTTCGCTATCTTCAGAATCATAACCACTTTCAGAACAGCATTCACAAGAGCATTGGAACAGCAATATCGGCATCCTTGGATCTTTCTGATTATGATCAAATACAGAAGCATACTTGCTTCTTGTGACTTATGTTACACATAGTAACTCGCATATGATTATTTACGCACATCTTGCTGGTGTTTGTTGGATCTGATATCTTCTATGATTATGATCTACACACAACCCATATTAGAACATAAAATAGTTCTCTCACAAATACTCATTGTTATTATCAAAACATAGAGATGACTTGCAGAGATAACTCTTGCTCTCACAGTAATATCCTAAGATGAATCTCTTTTGAGTGTAGTATCACGTGTCAACTATTCCTGATAGTCACCGCACTACCTAATGGTTTAAATGGTTAATTATGTACTAAATCCTCAGTGTCATGGGTACTGCACTGGGAAAACTATGTTTTCACGACGTGGTCGTTCAACATTAGCAAGTCCACACGGGTACCTCGACTGGTTCGGTGGACTGCCAGGTTAACTTGTTTGGGAATCACACCCTATAAGCCTCCCTGGAGACGCCACCACTTATCTTAATGTTCTCTCAGACTTTCCACATGCGTATTAATTACATTACCAGTTAACAGTAATTTAAACACGGGTATCAAGTAATGTGACAGTAAATGATATATATATATATATATATATATATATATATATATATATGTAGTAGAAAAATGAGAAAGCAAGTAAATAAACAAAGAGGAGGCTGAGTAATTAGTTGTGTAATTAGTTATAAGAGAAATTACTTTAATTGGGATATGTGAACATCTCACCTATTGAATGAAGCCCAAGAGGAGGCTGAGACTTTCCAAGTCTCTCAAGGAATGGTAGGTTCTAGTGTAGAGAGGGGTCTTTGTATGATGCCCAAGAGTAGTTTGTTAGTTTAAGGGTGAAGATCAACCCTAGAATGGTCTGATGTTTTGGAATTCTGACTCTCTTGAGGATTGAACTAGTAGAGATGACTAATTTCTATCATATGCCTTTAGGAGGCCTTTGGGTCCTTGTACTAAGCTCAAGAGGAGGCTAAGGAACTTATAAGAAGCCTGTTGGTCCTTGTACTTAGCCCAAGAGGAGGCTGGGGATGCTTTTAGGAAGCCTGTGGGTCCGAGCCAAAGAAAATTTCAATAAAGGTTTCACCAGGAATTAATCATTTCTCTGCTGAACAGTTCTAAGGTTTGAAGAAATTCAAGAGAGGTTTCACCGGGAATTAATCCTCTCAGGGGAAGTGAATTTTTGGTATACACGTATATATTTCTAAGTTTGACAGTTTTGAGAAAAGTTTCACCGGGAATAATGCCTTTTTCTGTTCCATATTATATAAGCCCAAGAGGAGGCAGACTGCATAGGAAATTTCCTATGAGGGATTAGTTTTGATTATGTTGTAAAGTAACCTCTGGTTTGACCTAACCATAGACCTAACTGCTGGGGAAAACTCTAAGCAAGATATGCACAAATATATATACAGACAATTATATTGACAGATATATATATAAACCAATATGCATTGAAAAAGATGTGGGGACTTACCTTCTGAGAAGAAACCCAAGTGTATTGTGATCAGTAGTAATGATTACAACTGTATGCTTGATTAAGGTTTCAAGAAATTGAAGAATGTTTTGAGGAAACTTTGAATTGAATTAAAAGAAAGTTGTTTGAAAAAGAAAATAATGTTTGGGGCTTATACAATGACTGAGGCCCAGATGACTTATTTGAAAACATTGATCGCACTGCGATATTGCCAGACGTTGTGGGACTTATACTATAGCAGAGGCCCAAAAATAGTTTTTGTACAAAGAGGGGTTAGGTCTTACACTCTATTAGAGGCCCAAAAGTGTTTGTGAAAAATAAAAATGGGGCTTATACTCAAGGAGAGGCCCAGATGATTTATTTGAAAAGGCGACGATCGCGCCGTGATTTTGAAAAACACTGAAGGACTTATACAATGACTGAGGCCCAAAATTATTTATGTACAAAAGGTATGGGTCTTACACTCTATTAGAGGCCCAAAAGTTTATTTTTATACAAGAGTTGGGGCTTACAGCTCAGAGAGATGCCCAGATGAAAAACAGTGATAGCACCGTTTATTTTGAAAACCGTATCGGGACTTATACAATAACTGAGGCCCCAAATGGTATATTTACAAAGGGGATGAGTCTTGCACTCTATTAGAGTCCCAAAAGTGTTTCAAATGAAGTTAAAATCAAGAGAAAACCCTAACTTCTTTAAAAATATAATTTTTCAAAGAAAAATAAATAATAAATGATATAAAATATCAAATATATTTAAAAACAAGTTATCAACTTTGAAAAATGTTTTGAAAAATCATGTTTAATCATATGAAACTTATAATTAATTTGAATTTGAAAAATCAAGGTAGAAATTTCATTTAAAAATGTTTTAAAACAAATATAAAATGAAATTATTTACAAAATTAAAGCTATATTAAATAAATAATATAAGTTTGATTTTTTTGTAAAATAAAATATTTAAACTTTTTTGTGAATTTTGAAAAAAAGAATAAATCAAAAATAATTAAAATTGAAGGAGAAATTAATTTTGAGATTAATTAAGAAAATAATGAAAAATGAGAAAAATAACAAAAAAGGAGAGGGAACCAAAAATGGTCAGGGTGGGTGTTGAACCCACGCCCTCTAGCCAAACAAACACACGCTGCTACCACTGGGGTGGTGATACATCTGTTTATCAAAAGCACTCCATATGTATATAAGGGTGACCTTATTTCTAGGTCAGGCCAAGTCAAAAACCAGATTTTGGGGTATTTGCAAGAAGGCCGTAACTTCTTCATTTCTCCATGAAAATGGCTGAAATTTAGATGGATCCTACCCAGAATTTCATGAGGAATCCAATGGTGGTCTTAGAATTTTCTAAAGATACCTACATTTCAAAACCCGATAGTGGTTTCAAAATAGCCCAAAATTTGCAAGTTCTATGCTACCACTTCATACAAGCAATAATAGCATGGTAAATTGGTTAAAACGCAACACATATGATATGTATGACATGTTCATGATCAATGGACATCAAAGCAATGCATATTTTAAAGAGTTCAAGTTGTTATGCACTTACCTCTTGAAGCTCCTTGTGCTATCTTTCAAAATACTTGTGCCAGAAGTAATCTAATGCCTTAGACACTCTTGATAGATCCCTTAGAAGCTTTTTAGGATGATCAAAACCAGCTGGAAACCTCAGGAACGAGAACTAGCTCTTTCTTCCAAAAGTGACAAAAGTGATCAAAATGGAAACACACTCAAATGGTGTTACAGTTGAGGGAAACTTGTTAGAACAGTTTAAGGATGATATTTGGAGAGTATTTGAAGTGTTGTTTGGCTTTGAAAGTGATTCGATCAAGACATGGCTTGAAAAATGCAGAAAAGTCAAAATTTGAGGTTTTAGGGGTTGACTTTCTGATTTTGGTGTTGTACTATGAGGATGAAGGTTTGAACACCTCCAATAGATGATTTATGATGTGTTTAGATAGTTATTTGAGAGGTTTTTGCTCTGGTTTTAAGAATCCTCAAATTGCTCCATTGTGACTTGAAATTAATGTAAGAGAGAGAGTGAGAAAACAAGGCTTTGGTATTGTTTTGGTGTGGTTTGAAACATCAGAAATGACCTCTATTTATAGTAGAGGAAGTTTGTTTTTGAATGAATAGTGAATGGGGGATGGTTCACTCTATTATCCAATGGATATACCGATGTATCACTTTCTTAAATGCCAAGGTACCAAGTCTCCTCTAGCCATTGACTTGAGCTGATCTTTGTAGCTTTAGGTCTTCTGATTTTTGAAACAATCTTAACTCAAATGGACTGTCATGGATTGATGCATTCCACCTCAATGCGCCTCTTGAATGCCTTGAAACAAATTTGGAGTTTTGGATTTGCAACATTGAATTTCACATGCCAAAGAATAGGATTTTTGACTTGGTGGCTTTGTGATCAGATCCTTCATCATTAAAGTTGATTTTGGACAGAAATGAAATGATTAAAGTGTCCAAAATTGGTTCAAGAAATCGTGATAACTAAGTTATGTTTTCATGCCTTTGTGTGGGCAGGGTGAAAAATGCCATTTTTGGAGGCTTATAACTCTTTGCTCAAGTTGAACCATGGGATGAAAAGCCCCAATAACATACATCAACTTTGATGTCCAACTTTGATCTTGAATCATCTTGGATCATAATGAAAAATGGCCTCAAAGTTGGTGAAAATGCAAAACAGATTCTGTCCAAAATTTCACTAAGTGTTGGAAAATGGTCATTTTGACATTTTTGTGATTTTGATCAATCCATAACTCAAAATCCATGAGGATTTGGAATCTGATGTAGTTGAAAATCTTGAATTATGAAATGAGAGCTTTCATTTGATCTTTGGATGGAAGAAAAAGGTTGCTTGGATCACAAGTTATGGTCTTGCAAAGTTGGGTATAAATCACTTTTTTTCATGACTTAGTGAAATTTCAAGTTTCTTAAAATTGCCCCTTTTGCAAGTAACCCTACTTTTCTTGATTTTTCTTGATGGATGATGGTCCAAACCATAAGTTAACATTGTTTTTGACTTAGGGAAGCCTTGTTTGTCAAGAAATTCAAAAAGTCAAACTTGGTTTTGTGGCACAATTGTCTTTTTATCAAATGAATTTCAAACATTGTGATCCTGTATGAAATCAAGTTCTTGACCTAAGTTAAACCTAATGGATGGATTCCATAGGTGTTTTAGAATGTCTTGAATCATATCCCAAGGTTTGGGATCATGTCTTGGTCAAAGGTCAAAGGTACAGTTGACTTTTCATCAGAAAACCCTAATTGGTCCAAATGAATTTGAATCCTTGTATTGCTTACGAACCAAGTTCTTTGGGCCAATCCAATCTTGTAAATGGATCAATATGATGTATTGGAGGTCTTCAAAACACTTTTTGAGGTATTGGCTCATTCCTTGCTTCAAAAGTCAACTTAGGAGTGAATTAGGTCAAGAAACCCTAATTCCTAATTTTTGATGAATGCATCCCCTGAGGCTATTTTGACTCTATGATTGGATCCATGAGGTCCCTTTGAGCTTCTTGGATCATGTTTTGAAATATTGGCTCAAGCCTAGAGGAAGATTTCCCTCTGGAGGCTTTGGTCGACCAAAACCCTAATTTGGTGACACTGATGATCTTGAGGCTTGATCCACTTGGAATGTTGCACTCTTGTGCTTGATTCTTGATATGGGAGGCCTCTTGATCCTTCATGGATGTTTGAGAGACTTAAGAAGTTGAGGATCATGTCCATTCTTGATTGATCCTTTGTCTGAGTACTCTGAGAGGGCTCAAATCCTAATTCTTGATTGTAGTGAATGCTCAACAATCTTTGAGAGGATTGATGAGGTATGAAGGTACATCCATATTGTCGTGATAATTTGCACAATGATGGGAAATCTTGTGGTCAAAATTTGGGGTATGACAATGCTCTCAGCATATGTACTCTAATTCACCTAGATCGGAAATAAACTGATCCAAGCAATCTTCATCAAGGTTAAGATACTTGAATCAGCACCATATTCTACATAAGCTTCCTGCCACGAAACTTTCTAGTCAGATTATGTGCCATGCAGATTCAACCAGAAGAAGGTTCCTAACACTTTATGTCAACACACAAAAGTTTGGTTCCCATAGAATAAGCTACTCCCCTTCCTTGTTCTAGAAATTCACTCCTTAAATCAACAATATTCTGCACAAACTTGGCTGATGGGATGTTTCAACATCTGGTTGAACATTAGGCCCTTATAAAATCCCAAACAGATCCAAGGACTAGATACTTGAACATTGATGATGCAACAGCTGTTGAGACACCTCAGCTTTATCTTCCTTGATCATTGACTAAGGATAATTCATTAAATACTTGTGAATATCACAAATAGAAATGAATCTTAAATCCTTATTCAAAAGGCCATACATCCAAGAGATATCAACACTTTAGGAATACCAATCAAGTATTCTTTAGTGTAGGTACCTTCCTTGCCAAGCAGAATGTTGAGACATCAAGACTTACATCCTTGACTCATGTTGACTTGTCTAGCACAATCCTCTGCATCTTCCTTGAGAATAACCACTTCAACTTATCTGAAGAAGCACTACCTAGCCCGACATGGAAGGTGAAAACAGATCACGCCCAAATTCTTCAGATTGATGATCCTTAGAACCAAACTTGATCCAGAAGAGCAACCAGAAGCCTCGAACACTAAAGAAGAACAGTTCCCATGACAAGAGATGCCTTTATGAGTGGACATAAGAGAATTCTCAAGTGTCTTTAGCAACTTTATCATGACAAGGGTAATTACCAGTTTCATACACCAAGAAATTGATAACCTAAACCTCTTCTCTTTTGACTCCAAAATACCTGAAGAAACTAATCTTCCCAGTACCAAGACATCAAAGGTAGAACAACAACAATCAACTCTCTCCATTCCATTACTCCCTGCTGGAATAGCTAGAACTTCAATAGATGCTGACACCTTCATGAACAGAGTCTTCAATCTAGCTTTACCAAAGTCCTTTCACCAGAAACATATGCAGCGGAACACTTACATATCTTCAACAGGCTCCAGTTAAGATGTCAAGACATCTTAGGGGACACCTACCAGAAAAGAGCCTCTTCGCCAGCAACGGCTGGAGAAACTTCACAAAAGCAAAAGATAACCAACAGAAGTTGTCATCCTTGATCCAATACCAATCATTCCAGATATCAAATGAATGGTCTGATCGTACACACACCTTGTTTAAAGACCAGAAAGTATCTCCCAAGATCTCATCCACAAACAGACAAGATGCATGCTCTGATACCAATTGAAATTCTAGCATAGCAGATCACAGATGTCCTAACAACATGTCACGACATTGTTCTCTGCATAACTTTTAAAACAAGGGCAGAATAAATAAACTGATACTCTGAATATCAGCAACAGAAGCCAGACAGATGTTTCAACATCTGTTGCAACATGTTAATCAATACTAAACTGTAAATTTTCATAATGATAAAAACACAGAATATGATGACCCAGTTCGCTACAAATCACCTACATTTGGGGGCTACTAAGCCAGGAAGAAGAATCCATTATCAGTAGTATAGTTTTATGTAAACAACCTCTAGATTACAGTAAACAACCTCTGGTCTACCTATCACTACTCAATGAAAACTTTATCATTAGAAGTCACATATAATTGATAAGAGAAACCCATCTCACTCCCTAAATCACAACCTGTAATATTTAACAGTTATAGTCACAATAACTGTATCATCCTACTTGAAAGACACCCCTTTCAATGCAATGTTCAGCCAAGCTACCTTGACTAACAATCCTACTTGGATTCTATTGCATTTGCTTCAAAGCTTCATCCAAGAACAATATAAATTTCATTACCTCAAGGTTTCTGAATCTGTATAAACATCTATGTCTACCACAATGTATCAAACCAGGGAGACTTACAACACAAGAAAGTCCTACGACTCACAAAACCCTAAACCCTATTTTCTACTTTTCAAAAGTTTACATAAGGAATCATTCTTCTACTCTAGTTCTTGGTCTTCTTTGATAGTCTTCTGCTTCCTTGGGCTTTGAAATATCTGTTTATTTCTTCCTTGATCCATGTTCTGATGGCTCCTTAAATCTTGGACCAGATTAGCAACAAACTGCTATATCAGGTCAAGATGTCGAGACACACGCTAGGACATCTTGTATGACAAGTCTTCTTCATGTTGGAACATCTTTCACAACATCCTGTTTTACCAAAATTTACTCAAATCTGCAGAGCCTTCAGGAAATCTATCAAAGTACAAAATGCATGATCAAGTGACCTACTTTCCAATGACATAGTTTTTAATTCAAGCATCAAATGGAAACACTTGAGGACTTCATTGAAACATGGCATTTAATACTACAAGTTGATGAAAATTACAAGCCAAAAGCTTTCTTGAAGTGGAAGATATTGATGATCTAAATTTTTTTCTAAAGAGGATCAAAAAATAATGCAATGGCAACTCCAAAGGTTAAAAATGCTTATAATGAAGATGATAGAAAGAAATTGCTCGATGAAAAGAAAGCCATTAATATTTTACAAAGTATGGATGAATTTTCCGAGTTTCATAATGTAAATCCGCTAAAGAAATTTGGGACATTTTAGTGGAAACACGTGAAGGAACAACTGAAGTTAAAAGATCTAGATTAAATACATTAAGTCAAGAATATGAGATGTTTCGAATGCAACCCGGAGAATCAATCGTTGTATTACAGAAAAGAGTTGTTCATTTGACTAATCACTTAATGGCACTTGGTAAGACATTCTCTAATGATGAATTAAATCTCAAAATTCTTAGATCATTGACTAGAGAATGGCAACCAAAAGTAACGGCAATATCGGAAAAGAAAAGCCTTCTACAATGACTTTCGCATCACTATTTGGAAAACGCCAAGAACATGAATTAGAACTTGGAAAACTTGAAAAACATGAGCACCAAGAAAAGAAATCCAAGGGTATTGCATTAAAAATAGATTTAAAAGGTAAACAAAATGATGATTCATCGAAGGAAGACGAAAATTTCATGCTACTAGTAAAAAGACTCGGTAAATTTTTTGGTAATAAAGACAAGTCTTTTTATGCTAAAATAAAAAAAAAACACTTTAATAAAAAGGAGGCTACCACTTCATTTCAAGATATTACATGTTATGAATGTGGAAAGCAAGGTCACATAAAGCCCGATTGTCCAAAACTCACAAAGAAAGGAAGTTTCAAAGGCAAGAAGGAATAACAAAAATAAAAAGGCATATATTGCATGGGAAGACAATGACATTAGTTCATCATCCGACCCGGAGAGCGATGAAAGCGCAAATTTGGCACTTATGGCTACACACAACTCCGATGACGAGGTTACTAATGAATTTTATCTTTATGATAATGATGCACAAGAAGCCATTAATGAACTCTTAAATGAATGTAAGGTCTTGTATAAAACAATATCTTCACAAAAGAAACAAATAAAATCTTTAGAAGAAAAAGTTGATGTTATGGAAAAAGAATCAAAAGATGAAAAACAAAAGAAAATTAGTGAAGAAAAACAAGAGTTGGTATGTAAAAATTGTGAATCACTTTCTTTCCAAATTGTTCAATTAAAAAGAGTCCTTGAAAGATATGAGAAAGGACAAATTGGATTAGAAGTGGTCCTTGGTCAACAAAGATATTCAAATGATAAAAGTGGACTTGGTTACTCAAAATTTTCTAAACGAAATTCTACTAAAACAATCTTTGTTAAGCCTAGTGACCAAACTTCTAAAGAGAAAGTGAACAAACCTAGGAATGTGCATCCTTATCTTAAAAAGAAAAGATTTCCTAAAAAGAAATCATATATTCCACGATATAAAAGCAATTTTGTTCCTACTTGTTTTTATTGTGGTATAAGTGGCCATACACCTAATGTTTGCTATGTTAGAAATGTTAGTGTGACAAGTGGGCATTATGTGTGGGTTAAGAAGGGAACTAACTACGGTGGACCCAAAGCACATTGGGTACCAAATCAAACTTAATTTGTTTTGTAGGTTTTCTTGAGGACCACTTTAAAACTATGATGTTTTGATAAGTGGTGGCTCTAAGCATTTGATGGGAGAAATAAACTAACTTTCAAGTCTAGTTCAAAAGTCCAAAGTCTAATTTCACATATGGGGAATACCTTAAAGGAAGAATTCTTGGCATTGACAAAGTTGAAGCACTAACTTTCACATCCATTGAAGATATACTTAATGTTAAAAGACTAAAGCATAATCTTCTAAGTACAAGTCAACTTTGTGACAAAGGCTTCAACATCATGTTCACAAAAGATGAATGTTTGATGAAGTCACTCTTGAGGTGAAACTCATTGGTATAAATTGTTTTTACTTTCATTAAATTCTTGATGTATTATAAAACTTTTCCCATCCTTTTTGATAATGACAAAGGGGGAAAAGATATATATATATATATATATATATATATATATATATGTGTGTGTGTGTGTGTGTGTGTGTGTGTGTGTGTGTGTATGCTTGTCTCTAACAATTGTAGCCAAAAAGATGCAAATTCTCTATAAATCAAGGGAGAGCTTTGATCAAGGGGGAGTTATCAAAGATAGGGGGAGCATTCACATAAGAAATTCTCATTCATTCTAAAAGATTCAAGCATCTCAATTTTCAATAGTTGTCATAATCAAATATATATATATATATATATATATATATTTGTGTGTGTGTGTGTGTGTGTGTGTGTGTGTATGCTTGTCTCTAACAATTGTAGCCAAAAAGATGCAAATTCTCTATAAATCAAGGGAGAGCTTTGATCAAGGGGTATCAAAGATAGGGGGAGCATTCACATAAGAAATTCTCATTCGTTCTAAAAGATTCAAGCATCTCAATTTTCAATAGTTGTCATCATCAAAAATGGGGAGAATGTGAAGTCAAGCACCTTCAACATCATGTTTTGATGAAGACAACTACTATGTGCATTTATCAAATGATGAGAAAAAGCATCATGAAGCAATATGGCTATGGATCAAGATTGCAACATTATGAAGACTTGCATTGATCTTTATTTATTGAGGTATAAGCATGCAATATATTTTGATAAAATAGTGCTCAAAATAATCTCTAAAATTCACTTGCATACATGGTTCATTTGGTTGAAAATATATCACAATTTCTAGCTTTAAAAAAACAAAATATTTTTTATCATACATATGAAAATTTATTTTTTTTCATATTTGAACCGTGTTAAATCACTTTCAAATATAATATATTGACTTGGATAAATCAATAGATGTTGCATAAGGTTGGTTCAAAAATTTAGACAATTTTTCATTTTTTCAATATTTTCAAACATTCAGTTTTTGGTAAATTATGGTGTTTTGAACCGTCATAAAAGCACAAAAACCGCCATAATTTGCACCGTTCTGAAACAGTATTTTAATTTAAATTTTGAAAAGTTTTTGGTACATTTCGACCTTTTGAACCATCGTAACAGCACTAAAAACCGCCCTAATTTACACCGGACTGAAGCAGTATTTTAATTTTGAAATTCAAAAATTGTTAACACCTTTTCATGAAACCATTTCTTTTTAACTTGACAATTGTTCATGATATTTTGGCATAACTTTACCATGTTTCATAGAGGTGTTATGCACTTATAAATACACGAAATTTCAAACTAAATTCAACCTCTTCCATTGCAATTTAACATCATTATAATCATTCAATTTTCAAAACAAGTGTTTGTGTTCTTGAACCTTCACAAGGAATTTTTCTGCATGTATTTCCATATCAATCCAGAAAAATTCATACCATATTTACAAACACTTGAGCACTATATTCTATCAATATAAGTTGCTTGTTAGGAAGGGAAGATCAATTATATTGATACATCACTCAAAGTGATAATTGTTCTAAAAATTTCATTATTCTTAAAAACTCTTTTTATATTCATATCTTATTTTCCAGGATTGTTGGAATTAAGATTACTTGGTTTGATGTATTCCTTGTTGTCCAGGTTGTTGGAAACAAGAGGTCCATTGTGAGAGGATTATTCTCAATTGGACTTAGTGGAAAAATCCAAGAGGTTGTTCTTGGTGTGAATTGTTAGAGTCTTGTATAGGAAGACTAGGTGTGTCTTGTCCTAAGATCTAACATTAGTGAAAATCTCTTTCGTGTTGAAAGGGGACAGGAGTACTCTCAGACTGTGGGGGGAACCAGGATATATCTCTGTATTATTTACTTTCCGCAATTTACAACATTTCATCACTTAGAAACTTTAGGAAAGTAAAAATAAAAAATCGTTGAAAAACCGAGAAAAATTGTTAAGTGCCTAATTCACCCCCCCCCCCCCCTCTCTCAGGCATACTTTATACTTACATCTTGAGCATCTCCTTATACCTGGCAAACATTTCAGCCTCCTTTTCATAAACGGGATTTTTCTTGATTATAAGATATGGTGCCTTAATGTAATCAGGTAGTGGAGGATTGACATCATTAAGGATTTGCTTCTTTGTTCTTCTTCAAAGAAAGTTTTTGTCTATTAATTGGTCAATGGTGACACCTCTCTCTTCTTGGTCACCTTGAGGTTCATTCTCCTTGTCCATTGGCTCCTCTTCCACTATTTCATCTCTCCCTTTAGCAACAATTACCTCAAAACATGTGTCTACAGCCTTGCACGACTCATTTGAGGATCATTCACCGCTTTAACAGATAATCCTTCTCTCGAGCTTGATAGAGTAGTGACTTATTTTGCTAACTGACTAATATGTGTCTCCAAATTCTTGAGGGACGCCTCATGGTTTCTACTCATGGTCTCATGATTCCTTTTTTCCTGTTCCAAGCTAAGTTGAGTGGATTTCATAAACTTTTCCAATGTCTCCTCCAACTGTGAGGGCTTCCTTTGGAAATTAGTAGCTTGTTAATTTTGTTGCATAGCTTGGTTACCACTTTGATTTTGTTTGTTGCTCCAACGGAAATTTGGATGATCTCTCCATCCCAGATTGTAGGTGTTGGAATAAGGGTTGTTCTTTTGAAAATTAGCATATTTAACCTCTTCACTTGACCCTTCCAAAGAACACCTCCCATTTTCATGTTCTCCTCCACAAAAGTCACACCTAAGTGCTTGTACCTGGCTCACGTTATCTTTATTTAAGTAGTTTTTAGCTAGCTAGTTATTTAACAATTCAATTTGAGCTAATAATGCAGTTTGAGTATCAACAGTTAACATACCTTTTAGTGTATCTACCATCTCGACTTTTACCAATCTTTCACTTTTAGTGTGGTACTCGTTCATGGACATCATCTCAATAAGGTCCTTGACTTGTGCTCTGTCATTTGTCTAATCGTGCATGCCGCAAAAGTATCTAGAAACATATGTGCTTGACTCTCTAGGCCTTTGATGAAACTTTTCATCTGCTCCACATTATTCAGATTATGGTTGGGGCATCTGCATAGCAATAGTTTGAACCTTTCTCGTGAGTCATACATGGACTCTACATCTTGTTACTTAAAATTTAAAATTTCATCCCTTCTCTCAGTAAATTGGGTGATGGTAAAAAATCTTTCCAGAAACCTATCCTCTAGCTTTTTCCATGTGCGAATGGTTCCATTTGGAAGGCATAGTATCCAATCTTTTTCCCTTCCAATAAGCGAGAAACCAAACAACCGTAACTTCACTTGGTCTTCCGTGACATTATCTGATTTGCATAGCGAACCGATTTCATAGAAGTGTGAAAGATGAGCCCACAAGTCTCTGATAACGCTCATGTTGAAATGATTGTCTCTTAGACCTGAAAGCACAAAATTCTTAATATCAAAGTTAGTAGGGTATACCGGTACAAACCTTCTAGAAACATGTCCATCATCGGTCCTTATACAGTAATCCCCCATGGTTGGGAGTGGTGGGGTAGCCATGTTATTCTCCTTTTCAGAATCTGAAGAAAGTATTGGTGAATTTACTTAGGGTTGATCTCCTTCAGCCATAATTGCCTCTCTAGCTACTTTTTTGAGAACACGTGTGTTTCTTTCAATTTCTAGATCGAATGGTAGTAATGTTGATCCTGAACTGCGCATACACAAACAGAAAATACCTCAGTTGCATTATGATAAGCAAGAAAACAAACAAAAGTAGCAAAAAATAAAATTAAAATAAGCTAAGAAAAATAAACGTTGCACAAAGCATTGCCCATACTTTATGACTTCTCGGCAAGTGTACTGATAGTGTCACAGTAATAAAAAGATCGAACCTACAAGGATTGTGTTCGAACAAGACAATGATTTGTGTAATATAAGTAAAAACATTAAAAAAAAGGGGGTTTTGTAAGTTTCAGTGCCAAAAGTAATTAAATTGGAAAACAATATCACGATAGCGGTCAGATTGTGTTTTAGAATCCCAGTATCCTCTCTTATTGATGTTTGATGCCTTGTATGAATGGTCTTATCCTTACAATCTCACTGCGAATTTAAAAAACCGTTAAAGCCAGTCCCCCATGAAATCACTCACTAACAACTACTCGGAGCTTTCTATCCCTAGTCCGCTAGGGTAAGCAATGTTAGGCGATGTACAAACCGTTAATTCCCTATACCACTACTCGGGGTCTCATATCCCTAGTTAACTAGCGTAAGTAGAAACATTTTTCCTAGATCCAACATATAGGCTACAGGTCTGGAATTCCTATGTGTCCAATATCATATTAACAAAGTATCTCAAATAAAAAGCATTAAGCATAAGCAGCAACTGAATAAAATTATAATTAAAAGAATTCATACAAAGTCAAACCAACATATAATGCCAACAAGATTTAATAAGGTTCATCATCACACAACCTAACCTAAGAGAATTTAGCTACACATTATTCAAAAAATAATACCACAATCGATAGATAAGAATAACATGAGAAGTCCCTTGAAGAGATGGCCTCCAATGACTTCAAATGCTCTACAAAACTCCTTTTGTGCTCCCAAATTTGTGCTCTAGTCTTCACAGTTTGTAAACCTTATCAAATAGTAGAAAATACCATTTTAAAGCAGTCATAACGAGTCAAAAAAAGCTGAGAAAAGGCACCCATCTCGCGCATTATATGAACATCGCGCGCGATGCATTTTTGTCGCTTCAATCACACATGCGATGGCGCGGGTGATTATTCAAGTAGCTGCATAAAAAACACTCATTTCGCGCCAGAATTTTCACTAAGTATTCTTCCATACTTGACTATTTTTCACTCATTCTTGGGTCTTTCTTCATCATTTTGGCTCATCTTTCGCTCGTTTTTCTCCAATTCTTCGACTCATTAGATGCAATGACGGTCTACCATCAGGTATCCATGAAACAAACACATGTATCAGTGAGATAGTTAGAGGTGTATTCGTTTTTTTATATTTTCTCCCACAAATTTGTTCGAGGGGAAATTTTAAGGCTATCATTCAATGACATTTGTTAATCTTTTTTCAAGACATTAAATATTTGATCTTTCTTACTTACCTCAAATCCATACATTTATCGATTAGCACTAGTTGCCTCTTATGAGATTGAACATTCAAAATTTGAACATTTAGATAACATCTCTGGTTTTAGTTTGAGCATATTCACACTTCCATCAATTAGTTAATTTGAATCTTCTTCTTGGACAAAATAAGGCATATTTTCATGACACACATGGAAAGAATTATCATTTTACGAGGCTTTTTAAATTTGAGGCATAACTTTAAGATTGTGTTTGGATAAGGTAATTGAAATATTTTAGAGAATTTAGAATTATATACAATTCAAATTATTCAATTGAAGTCCATTCGGTTTTAAATTTTTTTGTTTGGATAGAGTAGTAAATTAATCAATGTTAAATTTTTTAGGTCATTTTTATAAAATTTAAAATTTTTGGGTCTGATTCTAAATATGAAAAATAGAGACCAAAATGCAATCTTTGAAATTTTGAAGAGATCAATTTGTAAAGTTTAAAAATTGTTAGGTTCTTAATTGCATTTTTCGGAAAATTTTGAGAGTGGATTATAAATTTTCATAAAATATGAGAATCATCTTGTAAAATTTGAAAAATTAATAATAAACAATTTAACATTCATATTATATAAGTGAAGGAGTAATTAAAAATTCTTTAATTTTTTATGTCATTTAAAATTTCTTAAATTTAACATCAATAAAATACTTCATAAATTCAAATCATTTTAACAATTCTCCATATCTTTTATTCAAACAAATGAATTTTGGCCAAATCATTTTAAATTGCCTCAAAACATTACATTCCTTCATTAAAATACTTAATCCAATCTTAGAGTGTGTTTGGATGAGGTAAATGAGAATATTTAAGGAATTCAAAATTCTAAATAATCTAAATGATTCAATTGAAATCCATTCATTTTTAAATTATTTTGTTTGGATAAAATATTAAAATGGTTTATTGTTAAATTTTTTTGGTCATTTTCATTTATTTTAAAACTTTTTAGCCAAATTTAAACTATAAAAATAGGGATCAATTTGTAATTTTTTAAAATTTAAAGGGACCAATTTGTAGAATCTAAAAAAATTAAAGGACGTATTTGTAATTTTTAAAAAAATTTAGGAGTGAATTTGAAATTTTAATAAAATATGAGGATAATCTTGCAAAATTTGAAATATTAATAATAAACAAGTTAAAATTTGTATTATATAGAGTGAGAGAGCAATTTCAAATTCTTTATTTATTGTTGTCATTTGAAATTCATTAAATTTAACTTGAATAAAATACTTCATATATTTACATCATTTTAACAATTCTCAATATTCTTTATCCAAATAATGAATTTTGGTCAAGTCATTTTAAATTTCCTCGAAAAATTAATTTCCTTTATTAAAATGTTTCATCCAAACACACTTTAAGAGTGTGTTTGGATGACGTAATTGAGATTTTTTAAGGAATTCAAAATTCTAAGCATTTTAAATGATTTGATTGAAATCCATTCATTTTTAAATTATTTTGTTTGCATGGAGTATTAAAATGATTCATTGTTAAATTTTTGGGGTCATTTTTATAAATTTTAAAACTTTTGAGTCAAATTTAAAATATGAAAAATAAGGACCAATATGCAATTTTTGAAAATTCGAAAAGACTAATTTGTAAATTTTGAAAATTATTAGAGACTTATTAGTAATTTTTTGAAAATTTTAGTGGTGAATTTGAAATTTTCAAGAAATATGAGGACCATCTTCCAAAATTTGAAAATTTAATAATAAACAATTTAACATTTGCATTATATAGAGTGAATAAGCAATTTCAAATTCTTTATTTTTTGGTGTCATTTTAAATACATTAAATTTAATTTGAATAAAATACTTCATAATTTTACATCATTTTAACAATTCTCTATATATTTTATCCAAACAATGGATTTTGGTCAAGTCATTTTAAATTCCCTCAAAAAATTATTTTCCCCTCATTAAAATACTTCATCCAAATACACTCTAAATGTCTTCAAAATTTAACGGTCTCAAATTTTGAAATTAAATGAGCTTAAAATAAATAAGTCGCTAAATTAAACGCTCCTAAAATGAAAGTTAGTTCTCAAAGTCCCAACTTTTTCGCCTAATTTTTTTTCAAGAATTTTTTTAAAAGTAAAATAATAGTCTTCTAATTGGATGTTTTTCATTTCATACACAAGCTTATTTAAGTTGCTCTTTCTCACTCTCTAATACACTGATTGGGATTCACTAACTTTGACACGAGAAAGGCACTTGCCTTTCAGTCAATTTTGCCCATAAGATAAATTAGATGCATCAAGTTATGCCACATGTCCAACTCTTTATTTTTTAAGGTGGCTAATCAAATTTTAACAAATAAGAACTTCATAATTAAGCGTGCTTGATTTGGAGTAGTATTTGGATAGGTGGCCTTCTGAGAAGTTCCTGAAAATTGTGTGATTGAGGACAAAGCATCTGAAAAGACTCGTATTGGTTTGTGGGGTCAGTCGGTAATACTGAAAGAGTTTGGGGTGTTACAAATGGTATCCGAGTCAAACCTCTCCTAGTACAATGTGGTTAGAGGATAAATCAAGCGGAAGTTGGTGGACATCTAAAACCCAAGACCGAAGAGGGCGATGAATGCATGTAACACCTGAGGTCAAAGAGCATGGGGAGTGGTCGCCCAAATTCACATCAAAATGGAAGGATCCTGAGGTTGTGCAGGTATTGGACTACATGGTTGAATGAAGGCTTATAAGGATTGATTGATAATACCTTTACCAACAAGAACTTCATAGTTAATCGTGTTTGACTTGGAGTAGTATTTGGATGGGTGGCCTTTTGGGAAGTGTCCTAGAAAGCGTGTAAGTGAGAACAAAGCATGTTGAAAAGACCAGTGTTAGTTTGTGGAATCAGTTGGTAATCCTGAAAAGCATTCGGGGGAGATACATCTCTTGTGAGGGAAATAGTTAGTTGGGAATGACCCTTTCATGTGGAAGACATGTGAATTATGGTATAGGTAGTTGATGGTTGACTTCCAGGTGTCTGATTTGTGAAATTTTTGAATTTTCACGTGAGTTAGTATGTATTAGGCATTATAAACGGTCTTATGTGGAACATTCGATTTTGTGTTTCTCCAGTGACGGAAATAGTCAACTAGAAAGGACCATTTCGTGTGGAAGACACGTGAATTGTGGTCTTGGTAGTTGATGTATGACCTTTGGGTGTCTGATTTATGAAATTTTTGAATTTCCACGTAAGTTTGTCTGTGTTAGGCGTTGTGGACGATCCGATGCGAAAAACAATTCAGTGTTTCTTTGGCGAGAGAAATAGTCACCTAGGAAGGGCCCTTTCGTGTGCAAGGCATGTGAATTGTGGTTTAGGTAGTTGATGGTTGGCCTTCGGGTGTCTGATTTGTGAAATTTTTGAACTTTCACACAAGTTAGTTTATGTTATGCGTTTGGATGGTCCAATGAGGAAAATTTGATTCGGTGTTTCAATAGTGAGGGAAATAATCAGTTGGAAATGACCATTTTATGGAGAAGACATGTGAATTGTGGTCAGGATAGTTGTTCGTTAACCTTCAAGTGTTCGATTTTTGAAAATTTTAAATTTCCAGATGAGTTAATTTGTGTTAGGCGTTTTGGTAATCTCTCTCCCTTAAAAGTGTTTGTATATATATATATATATATATATATATATATATATATATATATATATATATATATATATATATATATATAATTTATTTCTTATTTATTTTTGAAGAAATTAAATTTCCTAATATTTTTAGAATGCCTTTTCTTACTAAAATTTTTTAAGGACTCTAATTATTGAAAAATTTCTTTGAAAATTTGACATTCCATAGAAAAATGTCATGTTCTTGGAAATTTAATTTGGATAAAATACATTTTTAGTGAATTAAATTCTAAAGTAAATTAGGGAGATTTGTTTAATTGTTATTTCTTCAAAATGCTTAGTTAGAAATATTGAGTGTTTATTAAATATTAAATATTATATATTAAAAAAGTGATTAGAAAATAATGTATAATAGTAAAATCTACTTATTAAGTTATAAATAACTCTCATGGCAAATGTTTTAAGAGTATGTGTTAAAATTCTCTTAGAATCAACTACCTAACTATGCTTATAACATGCACATTAACACCCTAAATTACCTTTCTTTCATTTTATATTTGCACTAACAAATGTCCTTAATGGTTATTTGCTAATTCAAATTTTACCTCCACCAATCAGATTTTACAATTCTTCCAAGTGGCACCCAGTTTTCATTTTTCCTATTGGTTCTTTGCTAATACAACATTAATCATTGGGTCTTTCTATTGGATATTGGATGAAATAATGCATTACCCGGTAGACTAATTCACACACCTTTTCAGTACACCTTTTCAATATTATTTCCCTCTCATTCTCTTTTCTTCATTCATTCTCTATACTCCCTTTTCTCTCCACACATTCCCAGCGAGAGAAATTTTCGGGTTCTTCTTTTCCCATTCCAACCGCCTTCCACAGGTAACACATCAATCTTTTTTCTATTCATCCTGTTTTGTTGTGACCTTTCTAAGTTGATTTTATAAAGTTTTGATTTTTATAAAGTTTTGATTTTTATAAAGTTGTGATTTTTATAAAGTTTTGATGTTCATCCTGAGGTTTGCTTTATATAAAGTTGTGATTTTTATAAAGTTTTGATTTTTATAAACTTTATGTCTAACAAAAACTGTTTATGTGATGCATTAATGAAAAAGATTGGAAACCTGGTTTGTTTTTTAGTTTTCATGAGTTCATGTTTCATTTTCATGTAAACCTGTTTTATTTTTCAGTTTACCGACCAACCATGTCGAGACCACCTATTATGATTTGCGACTTGAAACCTGAACAGAACATTTGGAAAATAGCTATTCGTGTCGTCAATGTCTGGAACGTCAAGGAACGCAATGGCCAGAAGCATCTTGAAGCTATGATTCAAGATGCAAAGGTATTATTCTTTGTTATGTCAGATGTTTTAACAAGCTGCATTCGCGAAATATTTATACATTGTTTCAATAGTTTTCCAACTACAGCCTGAGCAAATCCATGTTGTAACCCGCTCCCGTGACCTTGATGTTTGGAAACACCTTGCAGGAAAATCAAACCTACATGGTCTATAATGGTGAAACTTTGTTGAATGACATGCCTCTGAAAGTTTGTGATAACAAATACAAGCTGTTTTTTAATCGTGCCACAACTATCACTGCCGTAGACATACCAGACATTCCATAATACAACTTCGACTTCAAGTCCTTTACTGATTTCTTAAACAGAGATTTCGTTGTTGATCGCCTTTACAGTAAGTTGTCAAACGAAGATTTCTTAAACTGGTTTCAAATTTCATTCAGATGTAATAGGTGTTGTCCAACAAGTTGTTAGGACTTAAGTAGCATGTGCTGGAAAAAAAGCCTGTGTGAACCTCATATTATCGGATGAATGGTCTCTTACTTTAATTTTACATAAATTTTTGACTTCAACTATTTGCTACAGATTTTTAGATCAAAGTAACACTTAAACATACTTGTATTTGTAGTGGGAATGACATAGATGTTACTCTATGGGAAGCATATGCAACTCAATTTATGAATTACGCTGCTGAAAGTGGACATGTGTTCCTCATACTTAATCACGCATGGTGTCGACAGAGCTCATGTAATGTAAATTTATATTCGTCCTAATGTCATGTTGTCATTACATTATAATAATTGCCTATTTATTGTAGCCAATGGAAAGCTAAACATTTCTAATGCGTGGAATGGATCTAAACTACTACTGAACCATGATCATCCACAAGTTAAGGAATTCAAAACAAAGTATAGTAACCTTTATCATTTGTCCAATACTAATATGTTGTTACTCTCCTTACTTTTTGTTTTTGATGGAAACTTGCCTATAACACAGATTTCTGGATGGTAATCAAGAACAAATTGCTACCCAATCATTTTCTCTGAATTCATGTTCGCAAGGAGCAATCGACGACAGGGATTTCTCATTCACCAAGGATGTTAAAAGCATTGCTGAGATGACCACCCTTACTAAAGTTTGTTCCTTTTTAAGCAGTCTTTTACTTCACCTTACATCTACTTGCTTTTTTTGTCTATGTATTGTAATCACTACTTTGTTTTATGTAGGAAACCTTCTGCAATACGGTTGGAAAGACAATGAGGTTCATGGCTAACCCTTTCGGGTGGTATTATGAGTTGTGTCAGACTTGTAACAAAACCAACCAATCTCCCGGCTACCCATTCCAATGCAACTGTTCTGAAATCTGTTCAACCCAAATAACTAAGTAAGCATGGTTAAACAACACTAAGTTATATTTCAAATTTTTGCATTTACTTGAAAGATAATTGTAGTCGACCTAAATATTTTCCCCCGTCTAGGTATACAATTGAGATTGAGGTGGAACAAAATCCATGACTGTTAATTTTGTGTTTTGGGACAAGGAATGTATTCCTTGGGTTGGCATATCGGCTAATGCGCTAAAACAGCTAATGAAAAAGGTTTGTACATTACAACATCATTGACATCTTCATTGACATATCAACATACTGCTCCTGATACAAACTATATTTTCAACCAAACTATTACATTTTTATGACAGCTTATGTGCTCATTCTATTTTATTTATTCAAATCATGAATAAGTCTTATATGATCTGCCTATACTGCTTCTGTACTGAAATAATTTGTCAAGCCAGTGTATTACATTTTTATGACTTTCTGATGCTCATTCTATAATTTTTTCTATATTATTTATTCAATCATGAATATCTCTTATATGATCATTCTATAAATATTACTTCACTCTTGGACAATACATTCGATCTTTCCAAATTTTCATCATTGTTCAAATTGCAAACTACTACATATTATACAAGATATCTCTTACTTAGTTCTTCTAATTGCATTCTACATCATAGACAAATGAGGATCATCCTCTAATTTATCCCGGACACCTTGACCATCTGTTGGACAAAGACTTTGCTTTTCGTGCTAAATACCAGCCTTACTACAAACAAGCATCTGTAGTTAGACTAACTCAAGATCGTGAGGTGAAGCGACAAATAGAAGAAGTCATTACACCTGCACAGGTATGCAAATAAACAATCCAACTCAATTGCGTTTTGTAAGTCTAAATTTTAACATATTGCCCACTTGCTTTTAGGCTTGTCTAACCATCACCAACAAGGATGAATCTACTAAGGGAAAGGTTATACTCTGTCTTGAAGACAACAATGCCATCAAGGCATTAACTAATGTTACTAATTCCAAAGTAAGTCATTATGCATTCCATATTTTATCTAATGAAACCTCCTTATACAACCATTTTGAACGCACTTACATAGATTGTTGCAAATGATTCAGACTACTACATCTACAGCACAGAATTGGAGCCCCGAAGCCAGCATTAACAACACCCCTTCAAAGAGGTTGTCTCCATCTGATTCAATTAAAGATCCAGAGGGCCCTGATCTATAAACACCAAAACTTTCTGCTACAAAGTCGGTCAGGACCAAGACTGGAAGGAACACCAAAAACAAGTGAACATCAAGTGCTGCATTTTTTGTGATCGTTGTAACACCCCATTTCCCAAATAGCGTATAAATAATACATAATTAAATCAGAGTGAATAAAAAAAACTTTTTTCGACAGAAATGGGGATGCCACATTTGAGAAAAACATAATTCACCTGCTTATAACTTTGATACATAACACAAAATGGAATGAATAATAACGGGAAACTTTTTCCAACAAACGAAAAGTTTAATTATGGAATAAAGTGGAACGATCCATAATTGACTCGTTTTATAAAATAAGTTGTTTCATAGCATCAAAATATACAAACATAAATAACAAGGTGTTTCCCCCGACTCCCGTGTTACGTATCAGAGCAGACACCAAGGATCTAAGAAAAATGAAGATCTAACTCTTCCACTTACCTCCACGCCTTTACAGCGGCTAATCTGCACTATTCCATAAAAGCATATTCCAGCATAAGGGTGAGAAATAACAACATAATCAAGATTGCATAATAATATGTAATCGGATAATTCACATATATTCTCCAACTCACCCACACACCACATGCTAACACATATAGCATACAAAGATATCATATATTCATATACACAAGTTATGACATATATATATATATATATATATATATATATATATATATATATATATATATATATATATATAAACACACCAACATATCACATATATTCATATACACAGACATGACATATATGTCTCACATCAAACCCCAACATACATGCATATCCACAGATATGACATAAAAAAATAACACATCAAAAGTGGTTCTTCAATAACCCACCAATTCCCGAAGGAAACATGGATACATCGCTATACTCCCCACTGGGCTCACGATGATCCTGTACAACCAAACATAATAATGCAATGTAACTCAATAACACAATGAAATATTTAAATTGTAACAGCCAGGCAGGGACTCTCCCACAGACACCATGCACTGTTACACACAGACACAATGCAAGTGGTACCACACACATGGTTCATTCAATTGAACCCAATTCATAATTGAATCCGGATAAACCACATACACCTCTACTTAGCAATGGTCTATCTCCAAAACAACTCCACATTGGAGTCCGAATAAATCACATACACTCCTCTTGAGCAATGATTTATCTTCACCTTACACATCATGAAATGCACGACACAAATGATGCACAAACACATAAGTATAATAACAATTATACCTCTTCACGATCCCCTTGATCACACATAAAATAATCTTTCACCACAACACAAATTACACACAAAACACATGTATAATAACAATTATACATCTACACGATCCTCCTGATCACACGTGAGTTACACTCACCGTAATTCTCACTAGAATTACCCACGTGTAACACAACATCAATACACACCAAAATATACACCAGAGACTATCATCAAGTAAAAATACACGATCCACATTGATCCTACGTGAGTCATACAATCATCGTAATTCACCAAGAATTACCTCTGCTATCCCAAGGCAGCTCGCACCTCACACAAACAGTGCCACACAACACATTCTGCACGCCTCACAGGGCACTCGTCCACTAATTAGCTAATTACTAATTAATTCACAAAAATTACTAAATTAATTATTTTCATCACCAATTACACATTCCTCAGATTCCGGCATCCATACCTAACCTCTCAAACCAAAAGAAACCACTTCGGACGCGAAAACAGGAAAGAAATCGTGAAACGGAAAAATTCTGCACTCTCTCTGGCCATACGCGTATTGCCTTGTGCCATACGCGTATTGCCCAGCTCACCCGCCCATCCATACGCGTATTGTCCATAACGTTACGCGCATGAGAAAAGACTGATTTCTCTCAAAAATTCCAGTTTTAATCCCATTACGCGTAGTACCACCTCCCTTACGCGTAATGCCTTATCCCCTACGCGTACCATTACGCATTTCACCAGAGGGTCGTGTCAAATGGGTTCCATACGCGTAATGCCCTCTTATAGCCCTTGCCATACGCGTATTGCCCTACCCAATACGCGTATTGCCTTACCCGTTACGCGTATGGGCAGCGAAAACCCAAAATTTTCCTGCATATTTTCTTCAATGGGTTTTCCCTCTATTCCCCTCCAAATCTCATTAAACATCACCATACTACAATTTACATACAAAGCAACCTATATCTATCATGTAATCAACAATTAGGCACTTTAAATCATGATTTCCACTTAATTTACCATTTCTACCAAACGTTAAAACTCTAACATTTCACCCAAAATTCCAACCAAACAAACACATGCGTATACATATACAATCAAGTTATAATTGGAACTTCTCACCCTTACCTGATTAATCGCGATTGAAATGGAGATTTCTCCAATTTTCCTCTTCCTCCTCTTCTCTCTTTTCCTTCTCTTCTTCTTTTCCTTTCTCTTCTTCTTTCTCTTTCTCCTCTTCTTTTTCTTTTCAAACAAATATATATATATATATATATATATATATATATATATATATATATATAAAATACTTATTATATAATATAATCCAACAGGGTAAAATACCTCCAATTGATATTTTGTCATCTCAACCCAATTGATCAATTATTAGAGTTACCTTAAATACTCTCTTGAACTAATAATTATTAATTCGTCTCTTTAATAAAATAATTGATCTCTTTCTTGGCCAAACAGATAAAATAACACACGACGATTGAATAAATTAAAATGGGGTGTTACAACTCTCCCCCACTTAAAATATTTTCGTCCTCAAAAATGTACCCGAGACGAACAACTCCGGATACGACTCTCGCATCCGACTAACCAACTATCATGCTAACAAAAAAGCACACCACGAATAACACAAACTGACAACCCACCTTGCTAACAGCAATTACAACAACGACAAGATGCAATGCCCATACAATGCACTTGACGGCTAACTCACAACTCAAAGAATACCCAAGTTACGAACACATAGGTTCACTCTAGAACCAGAACACAACAAGATCGTTACTCTCACCATAGGTAACCCTCCCCTAATTCCCCACGTAGGAATTAGTTACTCGCACTCGAACCATCACGATGGAAACAAGGCAACAACACAACCAGAACATAAAGTCCAACGACACAACATCGTTTCAACAGCCTCTACATAACCATAATACCAACACCCGTGACACACAACATTATTACAACAATGCTACGATTCACCAATCGAACATATGACCAAAACATCCATCTACATAGTAGCCCATGAATAATATTTAAACCTTTCACCTAACACTTCCATTCTGAAACGTCCAATGGTCTCATCATTCCTACACGTTTCCAATGTTCAACCTAAGAATTCTTACAAGTCACACCCGCATATACAAAATGTGCCACATCACGCTTTTGATGCGCACTCTAATTACTCGCAACGATCAAATCTACCAGTTACATATCCAACTTCTAACTCTCTCTAATATTCACCAGAAAAAAATCATAGTTCCTTTCTAATATACCCAACATTACACTCTACAGTTTTTATCTCACACACCAAACACAAGTCTCTGAACTGCCCAAATACTTCTAATCCTCTGACCATCAAAACAGACATGCATAAAACTTCTGACTTAACTCATCAGGCACAACATCAAATTCACCAATAGGATAATTCCAACTAAATTCATAACTGATCAGGAATTCCAACCATCCTCGCTGTCTCATACTCTATTATTTCCGACCAAATAGGTACTCAATATTCGTGTGATTACTAAACACTTCGAACTCAAAATGATAAAAATAATACTTCCAGATTCCCAACACAAAAGTGACCGCAGTCGTCTTGAAATCATGAATCCTCAATTGTCGTAAAGCATAACCCACGACTTTACCATCTTGCATTAATACACTTACTAAACTCATCCTAAACATATCCCAATACCTCACAATGAACATCCCAAGCAAACGACTTACCATTTGCAAGTCAACTGAAATAACGAAAATGCTAACTTGGAAAAGCCTTCCATAACCTCCGATAATAACCAACTAAAGTCTAACAAGCTTCTAATCACCTTAACCGACTTCGGAGCCTCTCCTTGTAGAACTGCATCTACTTCCGATGGATCCATAACAATACCCTCATCAGAAATCACATATCCAAGAAAACTATCCTTTTTCAACCAAAATTCTCACTTGAATAATTTAGCATAAAAATTCCTTTCTTTTCAACATTTGCGACTCGATTCTCAAACACCCTACATAGTCTCCTTCTGACTTTATAATCGATCTGAATATCCTTAATGAACACCACTCCGAACTTATCCAATCTTGTCCAGACTCACATACAAGCTTAACCGAGTAAATAACAACCTATTCCGATGATAACAAACATAACCAGTCACATGAAAGCGATCAAAGCCTCAACTCACACAAATTCACCACTCTTATCAAACGTTCCAAACAATTGTAATTCCAATTAAACTCAACCAAACTATTCTAGTCATCTTTTCTTGAAAGTGGACACTTATTCTCAATCGTTACCTTTGATCGCGACTTTATGAGTCGAATGGGGTTACTAACTGCAAGCGCACAGTCTATCGCGTAGTTTTAAAAAGATATCGATCCCACAAGGACTGATAATCAAACTAGTGCTATCAGAATGTTACTATGTTTAGCTAAGACTAATATTTCTAAGGGAAGTAAGGCGACAGAAAATAAATCTAAGAGTACTAACTTTTGATAAAAATAATCAATAACGAGATATCAGTATGTAACGCATTAATCGTCTGGAATTTAATAAGTCATCGGTGCAGGTTTAAATGTCAAATTACTTTTCAGTAGAAAATATTCATTTAAAAGACCTCATCTCACACTCTCGTGTTTGTTGATTCAGACTATACCGTTAAATCAGAATGAGCGCTCTCGCTGTATCATTTGCATTTAAAAATACTTTTTGAAAATAAACAAGTCCTAATCGATTCTAAAGTGCTTCCGCTGTGTTTAAAATCAATGCCTAGTTTCAGCTATCTGGTTAAACTCTCAAACTCTCGTTTATCTTGACTTCAACCTTAAATGTCTTTTTACTTTCGTAAGAAAAACTACTTGATAAAATAAGAAACCTCGGCCTAAAAACTAATTTGTAGAAATATGGCACCGATTATTATTTAATCCCAGGTGAATAATTTGTTTACATACTGATACCAAATATTTAGCCAGACATGATTTGAATGAAAAACATACTAGCAATACATATATAACTACTATTTATCATGCTGTGAAATAATAACAGAATAAAGCATATAATAAAACCTGGAATTGAAATAGCTTGCAACGAATCCTTGATACAAACTTGAAGTAATCCAACACAGTGCTTACAAGAAGAAATAATGAAAAACGGAAGTGCAGAAAATGCAGAAAAATAACAAAAGCTAATAACTCTTTAATTTAGAAAATGCAGAAAAACTGATTTGCTCTCTCTCCAAATTTTTCCGACCCTTTCAATGGAGGTCTTCCGTTCAATTTATAGAGGCTTGGCAGTTGAGAAAATTTCGTGTGAATCGTGTGGAAGTGCTGAGAAAATCATGCAATGGACGGTTGAAAACCTAGAAATAATAGGAGGGTGGTGCAACTATTTTTTTTCTTTTTCTCCTCAGAAATAGGTGGCGGGCGCCACCTCTTCTTCCAAACCCATGTGGCTTGCGCCACTTTATTTGCATGTGGTGGGCGCCACTCCTTAGGTGTGGCTTGCGCCACCCTTTGCTGAGTGGTGGGCCCACCCTATATATTTTTTTTTTCTTTTCTTTCCTCCTTTTTCTTTCCTTGCATTTTCCTTCCATTTCACTTCTTCCAATCATTTTCTTTCCTCTTCATTTCTTTTCTCTAAATTTCTTCAATAATTATTTATTTTCCGTTAAATCCCGGTTCGACTCGAGTGCCTGAAAACATAAACAAATATGGGTAGAATAAAACATAAATCGGGAAAAACCAATTAAAAACACAATATAAATTCATGCATGTCAAGTCAAATACACGATATAATTTCGCGTTATCAAACTCCCCCACACTTGAACCTTTGCTTGTCCTCAAGCAAATGAAACATCTAAACACGGGTTTGAAACAAAAACACAACACATATCATACAATGATACTAAGCCTTGTCAGAAAGATAGGTACTAAATATCAACACCAAGGATACCGTAATGACACAAAATTACATCATGTAATCAAAAACTCCCACCTTATACAGACAGATCTGAATCATGGTATTATAACTCGACCTATTCTCTTTCACCTCTTTTTCATTCTCGTGCAATCACATTAAGCCCGTTATCCACGCACGCTCATGGTAAGTAAACCTGTTAGTGTTCAGTGATCTCATTTTCCAAATCTTTTGCAAAAAAATTTCTTTTAGTTTCGAATTTCCAGAGTCCGATCCGTTGGGCTAAATGGTCGGGCGAGGACCACCTAACTTAGAGGGAACATGTCTTTTATTCTCCTTTTCTATTAACTCATTTAATTCCCTTTTTGAGATCGAACACATATTTGCATCAGTTTATTACTTAGTTTGTGCCTTAGGATGGTGCTGACTGCTAGTATAAACTAATCAAGAGGTTATTTTAAAATTTCAGGCCTCGGCATAATAAGTACTCAGATTCATCTGTATATTCGGGGGTTCAAGGTGTTAAAACAATACCGATTTTATTAACACTTTCCCAAGTCTTCCTAACTTAGCCTTCTAAGCTTTTAAAGTGCCATGTCATGTATCAAACCAAAATAAATTTTTTTTGTTATGGCTCAAGAAAGTTGGGAGAATCTAAGTAATAGCAGAAACTATGTGTAGAGACTCGACAGCGCATGAATTTCTTTTATTGAAGGGGAAATAAGCATGAAAAGTTTTAAATCTACCTAGAAAAGCAGTAAATAAACAAAATAATTTAAATGAAAAGTGATAAAACTTCCTCCCCCACACTTAAATTGAGCATTGTCCCCAATGCAACAACGTAAGGTGAAAAAGGAAGGAGAAACCTGGAAAAAAAAACGGCCTGCTAACGGCCTCTTCCTCGAGTCCGTGCTCGTCTGGTGTTTCTGGTTTGATGTTCTGAAGCACCCAGATCCTGATGTTGTTCATGTGCTTGCACATTCATACCGGCCATCCCTTGGATCAGCTCTGCCATGTCGTCCTGGCCTCGCTGCATTCGTTGTAAAACCTGGATCATCTCCACTTGTTGGTTGTACATCTGGGTTTGCTGAGCCATCATTTGAGCTTGCTGAGTTGTGATGCTTTGTATGGTTTGGTCGCGAAGTGCGTTTGCTTCACTCTGTCTCATCACCTCAGCGTATATGCTTTCTAGATTTCTGGATGGTTCTTCCTCTCGTCTCCTAGGCCTGCGTCTGGATGATGTACCTGCAACAAAATTAGAGGAGGAGGGTGCGGTGTGTGCTTGTGCGTTAGTTTCGTCCCCGCCAGCAGCAACATTCTCAGGAATGTGCGCGGGGCCTGGGTTATCAGTATAACAATAGTTTTCCTCTCGCTGCACATCTGTGCGACTTGGGTTAGGAAGTGTAAAATTTGGGAAAACTTTATTGTCAATCAGCAGATCATATATACCGTCTTCTCTTTTCTTAACCAGCTTCATACGTTCAGTCATTTTCAAATTAATGGTAAGAGAAGGAAGTGGTGTTAAGGCTGCGAGATGGGCTTCGAGCCCAAGGGCTCGAGCTATAGTTGTTATTAGACCGCCGAATGTGATAGAACCTTTGTTCGCGGCGGTAATGGAGCACATATGGTTAAACATGAACGGAATATCGTTTATTCGGCGGTCTGCAAAGGCGCTAAGTAAATAGAAAAACTCCTTCTCGTTTACTTTGTTTGAATTAGACCGGCCGAAAATTGTAGTGGCCAATAGTTGGCGAAAATAACGAAAAGCCGGGTTTTGAATGAGAGTGGCCTTATTTCCTTCACAACTTTGCGTATGAGTGCCCGTTAGACCTCTCCAAAGACACTTGTAACTGTGAACCCAGTCAGATCCACACGGGATACTATACCATACATTATCTCCTACTGGGAAATTTAGTTTAGCGGCCAGTTCATCAAAAGTGAAATTAAATTCAATATTAAACATTCGAAACTGGACCGTCCCTTCGGGGTCATAAATAAGAGAGCTAAGAAATTCTAAGGTAAGCGGGACATAGACGGGGTCTCTATTAGACAAAAATTGTTTCAAATTTACTCTTTTCAATAAAAAGTCTACGCTTTCGGTAAGTCCTAAAACTTCTAAACAATTAGTATCCGCATACCTTGTTGGCTCGATCTCGCGTTGTCTAAGCGACTGGAGAAGAGCTGCTTGGTTTTGATCTCTGCAAAGTAATGTAAACCCTTGTGCTGTTGCTGCTGGTTCCATTTTTGTTGATAAAAATTTCACTCTCACAATCTTAAACGTGGAGACTAAAATATTCTAAATGCTCTGAATAAGTTAAGTGTGTGAGTGAAATTTAGTGAAAGTGCGAATTTATAGTAGGAAGATGTATCAATTAATTTGTGTAGTTGTGGTAGGTGTTGGTCAAAGGAAAATAAGGTAGAGGTGGACAAATGCATGTGATGAGGAACATGTGCTACGCATGCAATTATGCATGCAGAGATTTGATAGGTGGCAGAGAAAAGCAATGATATTGGAATCACCCATGCACATGCATTTTTTTGCATGCAAAAGCCAAGACAAAAGTGGCGGGGGCCACAAGGAAAGAAGTGGCGGAAGCCACATGATTTGAAGAAGTGGCGAGGGCCACATTTCCTCAAGTGGCGCGAGCCACATTCCAATGGTGGCGGGAGCCACATGTTCATGTGGTGGCGGGAGCCACTCTAACATATATATATATATATATATATATATTTTTTTTTTATCTTCCAACCTCACACTTCCCTGCATGTGAAAAATAAGAGATTCTTTCTAAAGTTTATTTTATTTAGTTTCTGCATGTGATAAGATTTTTCATAATAAATACAAGCAAGCTACTACTTAGATTCTTATTGGGACCATGCGTGTCCTTACTTTGATCAACATTTACTAATGTAGCAGAGTGATGATAGATGATACAGCAAACATATGAATAATGAAATAGCAGAAAAATCAATGAAATAGCAGTCAGATTCACATGCTTGAACTGAATAAAAATAAATGCAACCAAAGCAAAACAATAAATGTAGCCAAATCAAAACTATAAATTTAGCCAAAGCAAACCAACATACTGAAAGCAATTGAAACTTGAAACTTTAGTCAATTTAAACCAAAATACATTAAACCCAAGTGCAACTAAAATGAAAAATTTGTAACAGTAAAAATTAAATTACGGAATTGGAAAAACTAAATTGAATTACGGAAATGAGAAAAACTGAATGAAAAGTTAGCTTCCGTCTCCCACACTTAGAATTAACTGTGTCCTCACTGTTAAATGCAGAAGCTCGGATGTGCAGCAAATACTGCCCTAGCCACGTTGATTTGGATTATTAGCAAGTCCTCTAGAAAATAGTTGCTGATGAAAATGATCCAATTGTTCTACCACTATATCCATAAATCCATGAAATTCAGTGCGAATAGTGGTGAATTCTGTTTGAAGATCAGTCACTCGGTTTTCCAAGGCTGTTATGGCAGTAGTGAAATCAATTGGTGGAGGAGGAGCTATAGGAGCTATAGTAGGAGTGTGAGATTCAGCATCAGAAATATAGTCTGCATCAAATTCATAAATCTGTGGTGTATCAGGTGGTGATGGTGGAGCAGGAAGTGGGTCGGTCAAGTCATAAAACCAATTGTTTCTATTGTGGACACTGGTGTGCTCATGGTTAGGTAAAGTGAAAAGACGGACGACCTCATTATTAATTAGGTAGTCAAAAATATCTGGCCCGAGGTTTCCTATGATACGGCGGTTAAAGCAGAAGTTAAGGTTTATAGGTTGGAAGGTACCAAGAGGGTTAAACCTGATCAGAGGCTGCCTCAGTCCTATGGCATTTGCTATCATAGTGACTAAGCCTCCTACTATGATAGGGGTTCGAGCATCCAGTATAAGACTCACCAAATTAGTGATCATAAAGGTATCACCATTTACTGGGCGGCCCTGTGAAGCACAATACAAAATATAAAGCTCAGTTCTGGATACAGAGGTGTCATTTTCTTCCTTACCGAAAATGGTATGGGCTAGGATTTTGTGAAAATACCGGATGGCTGGGTTGTGGATACTCTCAGAAAATATGCCAAAGGGTTCAGGATTATAATTACCAGTTATGTTTCCCCAAAAGTAGTTCAAGTCAAGGTCAAGGAGCACTTCATCTTGGTATGCGGTAATCACATCAGGTCCACTAGGAAATCCTAGGAGTTCAGCAAGTTCTCTATGGTTATAGGTATAGTCATTATCAAACAGTCTAAAAGTAACCAGCCCTCTATGGAATCCGTAGCCATGGTTAGGTATGTGAGTAAGGGAGCTAAGGAACTCAAGTGTCAGCCTACGATAAGAAGTAAACCTTCGTCTGATAGAAGCAGTCTCCCACCCCAGCTGGCTAAACAGAAACAGGATGTTGTCCCTGATACCTAACTCAGCCATGGTAGGTCCATCATAGTAAATAGTCAAAGCCATATCTCTCTGAGCTAACATCTCAAATCTCCTCCTCTGAGCTCTGCCTCTGAAAACAATGTTCATGTAATCTACTTGTTGCATCTTGAAAGTTAGTTACTAACTAAGCTAAGTTAGCCTGTAAGTAAGTAGAGAATCATGCAAAGTTAGTGACGAACATGTTAATTATGGCATTAAGAAATGGGGAGAAGGAGAGGAAACAAAACAAAAATGCAATAAAAAATAAGAACTAAACGAGAAATAAAAGAAAATCAAATAAAATAGAATAAAATAAAATAGAAAGGAAATAAAATAAAACTTTAAAACTCGGGTATTTTTTTTAAAAAAATACGTGGGTTGCCTCCCACCAAGCGCTGTTTTTAACGTCTTAAGCCTGACATAGTTCTAGTGCAAAGTCAGTTGTCAGAGTGAACGGGCAGCTCTAGGAGCTTTAGACTAGCTGAGTAATCTCTATTTTCTACGCAGTGATAATGTTTTAAACGCTGTCCGTTTACTATAAATGGTTGGCTAGATCTACTTTTTATTTCTACGGCACCACTTGGGAAAACCTTACTTATTATGAAGGGTCCTGACCATCTAGATCTAAGTTTTCCTGGAAAGAGTTTAAGGCGTGAATTAAACAGGAGCACTACGTCGCCTTCATTAAATTCTTTACGGGAAATGCGTTTGTCATGCCATTTTTTAGTTCTTTCTTTATATATCCTAGCATTCTCGTATGCGTCTAGTCGAAGTTCTTCTAGTTCGTGAATGTCTAAGATTCTTTTCTCACCTGCGGCATTATGGTCTAAGTTGAGGGTCTTAATGGCCCAGTAAGCTTTGTGCTCTAATTCTACAGGGAGATGGCATGATTTTCCGTAGACTAACTTAAAAGGTGTGGTTCCTATCGGGGTTTTATAAGCTGTCCTATATGCCCACAAAGCTTCGTGTAATTTAGATGACCAGTCTTTTCTAGAGGTTGCAACAGTCTTTTCTAAGATTTGTTTGATTTCTCTGTTTGAGACTTCGACTTGTCCACTTGTTTGTGGATGATACGGTGTTGCTACACGGTGTCGGACTCCATACTTCAGTAGAAGTTTTTCAAATATCTTAGATATAAAATGGGAGCCTCCGTCACTGATGACAAGTCTGGGCACACCGAATCTAGGGAAGATTATGTTCTTGAAAAGCTTGATTACTACTCGTGTGTCATTTGTTGGAGAGGCTACAGCCTCGATCCATTTTGAAACGTAATCAACAGCAACGAGTATATACTTATTACCAAAAGAAGATGGGAATGGTCCCATGAAGTCAATCCCCCACACATCAAAAACTTCCACTTCTAAAATACCCTTTTGTGGCATCTCATCGCGTCTGGAGATGTTACCGGTGTGTTGCCACCTGTCGCAGTTTAATATCGCGATATGGACATTTTTCCATAGATTAGGCCAGAATAGGCCATATTGTAAGATCTTAGCGCAAGTTTTTGAAGTGCTTGCGTGTCCGCCATAAGGAGCAGAGTGACAATGTGAGATTATGTTTTCTATTTCATCTTCGGGTACACATCAACGGAAAATTCCATCGGCACCCCTCTTAAAAAGTAGGGGCTCATCCCAATAATATTGTTTAAGGTCATGAAAGAATTTCTTCTTTTGTTAGTAAGTTAGATCTGGTGGAAGTACCCCAGCAGCTAGGTAGTTAACAAAGTCAGCATACCATGGCAGTGTTGTGTTCGTTTGAATTTCTTCCACTAATTCCTTTGGTCTGGTATCGTTCAAGGTTAATTCAGACATATTGCTTTCCAATTGGGCTATCAGTCGCTCATATGGGAAGTCATCATTAATAGGCACTTGCTCAGGCTTAATACCTTCAATTCTTGATAAATAGTCTGCGACTACATTTTCGGTGCCCTTTTTATCCTTTATCTCTAGGTCAAATTCTTGTAAGAGTAGGATCCATCTTAAAAGTCTAGGTTTGGCATCTTTCTTACTTAATAGGTATCTTATCGCAGCATGATCGGTATAGATAATGATTTTCGCTCCTACCAAGTAGGATCAGAATTTATCCAGAGCGAACACGACAGCTAGGAGTTCCTTTTCAGTGGTGGCGTAGTTCATTTGGGCAGGATCTAAGGTTCTACTTGCGTAGTAAATTGCATGGAGCTTTCTGTCCTTTCTTTGTCCTAAGACCGCGCCTACGGCATAGTCACTCGCATCACACATGATTTCAAATGGTAATCTCCAATCAGGTGGTTGCATGATAGGTGCGGTAACGAGAGCCATTTTTAATTGCTCAAACGCTTTTAGGCATTTCTCATCGAAGATAAATTCAGCGTCTTTCATTAATAAACCTGTCAGTGGTTTGGTAATTTTTGAGAAATCTTTAATGAATCGTCGGTAGAAACCCACGTGTCCTAAGAAACTTCTTATTTCTCGTACGGATTTTGGAGGTTGAAGGTTTTCCATAATCTCTATCTTTGCTTTATCAACTTCAATCCCTCTATTATATACTACGTGTCCAAGCACGATTCCTTGATTGACCATAAAATGGCATTTCTCCCAGTTTAGTACGAGATTGACTTTTACACATCTTTCAAGTACCATTTCTAGGTTCGATAGACATCCTTCAAAACTCTGCCCGCAAACAGAAAAATCGTCCATAAACACTTCCATAATGTCGTCTATAAAGTCAGCGAAAATCGACATCATGCATCTTTGGAATGTTGCGGGAGCGTTACATAGTCCAAACGGCATTCGTCGGTAAGCAAATGTACCATAGGGACATGTGAAAGTTGTCTTTTCTTGGTCATCAGGATGAATAGGGATTTGGAAGAATCCTGAATAACCGTCTAAATAGCAGAAGTAAGAATGTTTTGCCAATCGTTCCAACATTTGGTCAATGAATGGTAATGGAAAATGATCTTTACGAGTAGCTTTGTTCAATTTTCTATAATCGATACACATCCTACTTCCAGTTACGACTCTTTGCGTTATAGATTCACCTTTTGAGTTCTTAACAACTGTAACACCTCCCTTCTTAGGTACGACATGTACTGGGCTAACCCATTTACTGTCTGATATCGGGTATATAATTCCCGCATCTAAAAGCTTTTTCACTTCATCCTTAACTACAGTACTTAGGATTGGATTAATCCTTCTCTGGTGTTCTCTAGAGGTCTTACAGTCTTCCTCTAGCATAATGCGATGCATACAGATAGAATGACTTATTCCTTTAAGGTCAGCGATGTTGTAGCCCAACGCAGTTGGATATTTTCTTAAGACATCTAAAAGTTTCTTGGTTTCGGGTTGTCCTAAGTCTGCATTGACTATCACAGGTCGTTCGAGTTCTGTGTCTAGAAATTCGTACCTTAAGCTATCGGGTAATGTTTTCAGTTCTAACGCTGGTTTCTTTGGGCAAGGAAAATGATCGGGTGTAAGTGCTAAACATTCGCTTAGGCTATCATCTTGGTATGGTTCACGCCAATTATCATCTTCAAAAATCAGAGGTATTGGAATTTTTATAATATCTGAGTATATGGTCGGTTCCATTTCCATTTCTCTTACGCACTCATCTATGACATCTAATAGATAACATGTGTCCTCTATAGCTGGTGCTTGTAAGAATTGTGTCAGGATAAATTCAACCTTTTACTCACCGACTTCAAAGGTTAGCTTACCTCTTTTTACGTCTATAATAGCTCCGGCAGTAGCTAAGAATGGTCTCCCTAATATGATAGGCGTAGTGGAGTCTTCTTTAATGTCCATGATTATAAAATCGGTAGGAATATAAAATTGTCTGATTCGAACTGGAACATTCTCTAGTATGCCAACGGGATATTTAATAGAGCGCTCGGCTAATTGAACGGACATCTTAGTTGGTCTTAATTCTCCCATATCAAGCTTTTTGCATATGGATAAGGGCATTACACTGATACTGGCACCTAAGTCGCACAGAGCCTTGTCTATGACGAACTTTCTAATTACACAGGGTATGGAGAAACTACCTGGGTCTTTCAGCTTAGGAGGCATGTTGTTTTGGATTATTGCGCTACACTCAGCAGTAAGTGTAACTGTTTCGTTATCCTCAATCTTTTTCTTATTAGATAGGATTTCTTTAAGGAACTTAGCATATGAGGGCATCTGAGTGATAGCTTCTGTAAAAGGTATTGTGATGTTTAATTGTTTCAGAAGTTCAACAAATTTCTTAAATTGCCCTGCAGTTTTAGAATTTGCGAATCTTTGAGGATACGGAATCGGTGGTTTATATGGTGGTGGAGGCACATAAGGCTTCTCCACGGCCTCTTGGTCATTATCTTCCTTTTCCTTGGATTCATTCTCCTTCTTAGTATTAGGCTTTTGGTACATGGGCGGATTCTGAAGTCTTGGATCAACGGGTCCTTCTAGTTCTTTACCACTTCTCAATATAACGGCATTTGCATGTCCTTTCGGGTTAGGTTGTGGCTGTCCAGGAAATGTTCCTGCAGGGGCGGCAGTAGGTGCTTGTTGTTGTACCACTTGCGAAATTTGGGTTTCAAGCATTTTGTTGTGGGTGGCTAAAGCGTCTACTTTGTTTGCTAATTGCTTAATTTGCTCACTAGTGTGTATATTTTGATTCAGAAAGTCTTTGTTTGTTTGAGCCTGGGTAGCTATAAAGTTTTCCATCAGTAGTTCAAGGTTGGACTTCCTAGGAACATTAGGGGCAGTTGCAGCAGCCTTTTGGTAGCCTGGTGGCGCAGCAGGTGCCTGACCAGGTGCATATAATGCATTGTTGTTTTTATAAGAGAAGTTTGGGTGGTTCTTCCAGCCCGGATTGTAGGTATTTGCATAAGGGTTTCCTTGAGCATAATTTACTTGGTCACTGGAGACTCCTGCCAAAATTTGACATTCAGTGGCAGCATGTCCAGGGTTTCCGCATAATTCGCAGTTTTGAGCTACAGCAGCCACGGTGGCTGCAGGTGTTATGGTCAAGTTATCAATCTTTTGGGCAAGGGCATCTACCTTAGCATTGACATGATCAAGGCTACTTACCTCGTACATTCCACCTTTTGTTTGGGATTTTTCCACTGCAGTTCTTTCTCCTCCCCATTGGTAGTGGTTTTGAGCCATGCTCTCGATCAGTTGGTGGGCTTCTTCATATGGTTTATCCATAAGCGTACCACCAGCGGCGGCATCTATTGTCATTCTTGTATTGTACAAGAGACCATTGTAAAATGTATGGATGATTAACCAATCTTCAAGACCGTGATGCGGGCACATCCTCATCATGTCTTTATGTCTTTCCCATGCATCGTAAAGAGATTCGTTATCCTTCTGTCGAAAACTATTAATTTGGGCTCTCAACATAGCTGTTTTGCTCGGGGGGAAATATCGTGCTAAGAATACCTTTTTCAACTCATCCCACGTAGTAACAGAGTTTGATGGCAAGGATTGCAACCAAGCCCAAGCTCTGTCTCTTAATGAGAAAGGAAAAAGACGTAGTCTTATTGCGTCTGCAGTTACACCATTTGCCTTTACTGTGTCTGTGTACTGCACAAACTTGGTCAGATGTTCGTTGGGATCTTCTGTAGGGTTTCCAGAAAACTGATGTTATTGTACGGCTGACAGCAATGAAGGTTTCAATTCGAAATCGTTTTGGTTGATAGCAGGGGCAGCAATGCTACTATGTGGTTCTTGCTCAGACGGGGTGGCATAGAACTTAAGAGGACGGTTTTGTGGTCTCTCACCCATGTTTTGTTCCTTGACTGGTTCAGGGGGGTAAGCAGGGAGATCAGGAATATTATACTTGCGTTGATACTCAAGTAGTCTGCGTCTTAAATGTAAGAAACGCTCTAGTTCGGCGATTGGGGGTTGCAAGTCTTCGCTTTGGGAGCGAGTACTTGGCATACAATCGAGAAAAAAGGAAAATAAAATTTGTTGCCTTAGTCTATACTACGCAACAAATGAATCGCACTAATGACTAAATCAAAGTCCCCGACAACGGCGCCAAAAACTTGATCGCGACTTTATGAGTCGAATGGGGTTACTAACTGCAAGCGCACAGTCTATCGCGTTGTTTTAAAAAGATATCGATCCCACAAGGACTGATAATCAAACTAGTGCTATCAGAATGTTACTATGTTTAAGACTAATATTTCTAAGGGAAGTAAGGCGACAGAAAATAAATCTAAGAGTACTAACTTTTGATAAAAATAATCAATAACGAGATATCAGTATATAACGCATTAATCGTCTTGAATTTAATAAGTCATCGGTGCAGGTTTAAATGTCAAATTACTTTTCAGTAGAAAATATTCATTTAAAAGACCTCATCTCACACTCTCGTGTTTGTTGATTCAGACTATACCGTTAAATCAGAATGAGCGCTCTCGCTGTATCATTTGCATTTAAAAATACTTTTTGAAAATAAACACGTCCTAATCGATTCTAAAGTGCTTCCGCTGTGTTTAATATCAATGCCTAGTTTCAGCTATCTGGTTAAACTCTCAAACTCTCGTTTATCTTGACTTCAACCTTAAATGTCTTTTTACTTTCGTAAGAAAAACTACTTGATAAAATAAGAAACCTCGGCCTAAAATCTAATTTGTAGAAATATGGCACCGATTATTATTTAATCCCAAGTGAATAATTTGTTTACATACTGATACCAAATATTTAGCCAGACATGATTTGAATGAAAAACATACTAGCAATACATATATAACTACTATTTATCATGCTGTGAAATAATAACAGAATAAAGCATATAATAAAACCTGGAATTGAAATAGCTTGCAACGAATCCTTGATACAAACTTGAAGTAATCCAACACAGTGCTTACAAGAAGAAATAATGAAAAACGGAAGTGCAGAAAATGCAGAAAAATAACAAAAGCTAATAACTCTTTAATTTAGAAAATGCAGAAAAACTGATTTGCTCTCTCTCCAAATTTTTCCGACCCTTTCAATGGAGGTCTTCCATTCAATTTATAGAGGCTTGGCAGTTGAGAAAATTTCGTGTGAATCGTGTGGAAGTGCTGAGAAAATCATGCAATGGACGGTTGAAAACCTAGAAATAATAGGAGGGTGGTGCAACTATTTTTTTTCTTTTTCTCCTCAGAAATAGGTGGCGGGCGCCACCTCTTCTTCCAAACCCATGTGGCTTGCGCCACTTTATTTGCATGTGGTAGGCGCCACTCCTTAGGTGTGGCTTGCGCCACCCTTTGCTGAGTGGTGGGCCCACCCTATATTTTTTTTTTCTTTTCTTTCCTCCTTTTTATTTCCTTGCATTTTCCTTCCATTTCACTTCTTCCAATCATTTTCTTTCCTCTTCATTTCTTTTCTCTAAATTTCTTCAATAATTATTTATTTTCCGTTAAATCCCGGTTCGACTCGAGTGCCTGAAAACATAAACAAATATGGGTAGAATAAAACATAAATCGGGAAAAACCAATTAAAAACACAATATAAATTCATGCATGTCAAGTCAAATACACGATATAATTTCGCGTTATCAACCTTATTCAACTATCAGTAATCCATGTACAGTTTCATTCTATGGACAATCCAAATTCCACAAATGCCAACATGTATCAACAATCAACCAAAAGGAACTCTCAAAACTCATCAAAACTCTAAGTCTTGCTTCCCATAGCCTTAATACCAATATACACATCTTGCTTGTTATTCCATCCGGAAACACATCTGGAAATCACAAACCACTGGCAGCCATTCACTGTGGCTTTCCTGTCAATTCCAAAACACTATTATCACAAACATAACAAACATCTTAGTCTCATCCCCTAATAGTTTCTCTACTTACTTAGAAGATATAACCTCAACCATTCACTTTCGTCCAATTTAAGTTCACTCTCTATTCTCTGAGGAGCAACCATCAAAATGCCCGATCGTTCTCCCTCAGAGACATCCTGACTTGACCACCATACCAAAGCCTCTAATCCGCCTCATATTCCAATATAAGAATATTCATCGACTCATCAAAACAATCCATAATCACTTCCTTAATTCCACACACTTCATTGCACACGCTATCAAAGCCGGAAAGACACGTCTATTCCATCCAACATAATTCCGTCTACTATCAACAAGAGATTAAGGGTGATCAGTTCCTCAATTTGTCGATAGACAACCGACAATTATGATGGGGCATAGACCATCTTTACCAGACCGTAAAAGCATTTCTTGCAACTAACGACACACTAATCCAACGCTTCACAACTGAAGCAACTTGGAGAAGCACCAGCTTCTCCCCTACTTATCTCATTCCCAACCTGCAAACAAAGGATTAGAAACCCAAAAAGCACTGCCAGTGTTTCACACACTAAACACATACTAAGGAACAAACAACATCGACAATATTCAACTGTCATGCCACACCGACTCAACAACTCGGCCGGACCGACCGACCTGCTCTGATACCAATTGTAACACCCCATTTCCCAAATAGCGTATAAATAATACATAATTAAATCAGAGTGAATAAAAAAACTTTTTTCAACAGAAATGGGGATGCCACATTTGAGAAAAACATAATTCACCTGCTTATAACTTTGATACATAACACAAAATAGAATGAATAATAAAGGGAAACTTATTCCAACAAAAGAAAAGTTCAATTATGGAATAAAGCGGAACGATCCATAATTGACTCGTTTTATAAAATAAGTTATTTCATAGCATCAAAATATACAAACATAAATAACAAGGCGTTTCCCCTGACTCCCGTGTTACGTATCAGAGCAGACACAAAGGATCTAAGCAAAATGAAGATCTAACTCTTCCACTTGCCTCCACGCCTTTACAACGGCTAATCTGCACTATGCCATAAAAGCATATTCCAGCAGAAGGGTGAGAAATAACAACATAATCAAAATCGCATAATAATATGTAATAGGATAATTCACATATATTCTCTAACTCACCCACACACCACATGCTAACACATATAGCATACAAAGATATCATATATTCATATACACAAGTTATGACATATATATATATATATATATATATATATAAACACACCAACACATCACATATATTCATATACACAGACATGACATATATGTCTCACATCAAACACCAACATACATTCATATCCACAGATATGACATAAAAAAAATAACACATCAAAAGTGGTTCTTCAATAACCCACCAATTCCCGAAGGAAACATGGATACATCGCTATACTCCCCACTGGGCTCACGATGATCCCGTACAACCAAACATAATAATGCAATGCAACTCAATAACACAATGAAATATTTAAATTGTAACAGCCAGGCCGGGACTCTCCCACAGACACCATGCACTGTTACACACAGACACAATGCAAGTGGTACCACACACATGGTTCATTCAATTGAGCCCGATTCATAATTGAATCCGGATAAACCACATACACCTCTACTTGGCAATGGTCTATCTCCAAAACAACTCCACATTAGAGTCCGGATAAATCACATACACTCCTCCTGAGCAATGATTTATCTTCACCTGACACATCATGAAATGCACGACACAAATGATGCACAAACACATAAGTATAATAACAATTATACGTCTTCACGATCCCCTTGATCACACATAAAATAATCATTCACCACAACACAAATTACATACAAAACACATGTATAATAACAATTATACATCTACACGATCCTCCTGATCACACGTGGGTTACACTCACCGTAATTCCCACTGGAATTACCCACCTGTAACACAACATCAATACACACCAAAATATACACCAGAGACTATCATCAAGTAAAATACACGATCCTCATTGATCCTACGTGAGTCATATAATCACCGTAATTCACCAAGAATTACCTCTGCTAGCCCAAGGCAGCTCGCACCTCACACAAACAGTGCCACACAACACATTCTGCACACCTCACAAGGCACTCGTCCACTAATTAGATAATTACTAATTAATTCACAAAAATTACTAAATTAATTATTTTCATCACCAATTACACATTCCTCAGATTCCGGCATCCATGCCAAACCTCTCAAACCAAAAGAAAACACTTCGGACGCGAAAACGGGAAAGAAATCACGAAACAGCAAAATTCTGCACTCTCGCTGGCCATACGCGTATTGCCTTGTGCCATACGCGTATTGCCTAGCTCGCCCGCCCATCCATACACGTATTGCCCAAAATGTTACGCGTATGAGCAGAGACTGATTTCTCTCAAAAATTTCAATTTTAATCCCATTACGCGTAGTACCACCTCCCTTACGCGTAATGCCTTGCCCCCTACGTATACCATTATGCATTTCACCAGAGGGCCGTGTCAAATGGGTTCCATACGCGTAATGCCCTCTTATAGCCCTATCCATACGTGTATTGCCCTATCCAATACACGTATTGCCTTGCCCGTTACGCGTATGGGCAGCGAAAACCCAGAATTTTCCTACATATTTTCTGCAATGGGTTTTCCCTCAATTCCCCTCCAAATCTCATCTAAACATCACCATACTACAATTTACATACAAAGCAACCTATATCTATCATGTAATCAACAATTAGGCACTTTAAATCATGATTTCCACTCAATTTACCATTTCTAACAAACGTTAAAACTCTAACCTTTCACCCAAAATTCCAACCAAACAAACACATGCGTATACATATACAATCAAGTTATAATTGGAACTTCTCACCCTTACTGGTTAATCGCGATTGAAACAGAGATTTCTCCAATTTTCCTCTTTCTCCTCTTCTCTCTTTTCCTTCACTTCTTCTTTTCCTTTCTCTTCTTCTTTCTCTTTCTCTTCTTCTTTTTCTTTTCAAACAAATATATATATATATATATATATATATATATATATATATATATATATATATAATACTTATTATATAATATAATCCAACAGGGTAAAATACCTCCAATTGATATTTTGTCATCTCAACCCAATTGATCAATTATTAGAGTTACCTTAAATACTCTCTTGAACTAATAATTATTAATTTGTCTCTTTAATAAAATAATTGATCTCTTTCTTGGCCAAACAAATAAAATAACACACGACAATTGAATAAATTAAAATGGGGTGTTACAATCGTCATGCAAATGTTTTGGACACAAGATATTGTTTTGGGGTCAACCATGAGAAACATCTATTTTGATTAAACCTGTATTTGTTTAACAAACCTTTTATGTCAACTTATGTTTTGAATAATGTTTTAGTTTTATTTTCACTTCTTATTAGACAAAATGTAATGGTTAATGGTATCATGCTTATTTCAATTAATGATTTGATACCTTATATATTTTTAATGTCCAATAGTATTTCGATTCTACTGATCATACCTTTTCCCATGAATTTTCTGGTATTTATATTCACCTAGAATTACTTAGTAAATTTTTTTCAACTCAGTCCTATTAAGTAGAGCTATTTTTGGACATCAACTTTATATATATATATATATGGAATGCTACATTTATCAAAGCCATAACTATTTTATACCCTTGGGCCATGCAACAATTTTACTTCAATTAAATCGGTTAAAATTAACGGTTCCATTTAAATTAAATCATAGTTTTTAAATTACATCCATTGATGCTATATATCAATTAACCACTTCTATTTTTTATAAGTTACATGAACTTTTACCTAAGTTGTCCAAACATTAACTTTCACAAGGCGACCTTTTAAACCAGATATCTTTGTACCATTATTGATTTACATATGTACCTTCTTCACCTTAAAATTATGATATTTATTCTATCAATAAATTACTTTGCAGTCCAAATGTACGTATAGCTGTCATCTTTTCTTCAACGCATCCTACAAATACTACTTTCTTGCTTAATAATATCAACTTTCTTCAACACATCTTACTTGCTATGTAACCTACAGCCTGGCTTCGATAACCGTGCTTCTGCAAAATAAGTCCTTGCTGCATTTTTTCAAGGCATTTTTCTTCTTAGCAAGTACAACAATTATCCTTGGTGAAAGATTTTCAGACCTTCTGCTCACCTTTTAGTACAGCGACCTATCTTTTCACTGACATAGTTCCAACTCAACTTGAATTTTTCTTCAGTTCGGTTACTATTTTTTTATCCAGTTTGCCTACATGGACACATGATCTCCACCCTTGGTATTTACTGTTTTTTAGGTTGACTTTTTTCCTTTTTCCTTTGTTACAGTCAGCACGGGGGTTTATGGAAAAAAGATGGTTCCATCAAAAAAAAATTCAACTGCATTCCTTCCACTGATCTTCTAAACATGTAAGCCTTTCTCACCTTTATTTGAATCATATAGTAAGTGATATCAAGTTCTTTGCCACTTCCAAGTTTAGCATTGTCTTGAATCAAAGTGAAATCTTCCATACCTAATGTAATGGATATAGAGAAATTACAACATTCTAAACTTATATGACAAATGTGTTTCAATATATATGTCGTGGCATATCGAACTTTTACTTATTCCAGATTTTTCTTCATAACTTGTGCTATAGTTTACTAATCTTTATGACTTTTGACCCTGTAGCGAGTGATTTTTGGATGTGGTTGCGAAGCACGATCGCTCTAGTACTACAGTTCGATTCATTTTTTATCCTATTAAAGCTGATGAAGGAAGGGAAATAGATGTCTCCAACTAACCCTGCTTGCATTCTGAGATTAAACAGTCAAAACTGTTGGTTTACAGATGCTACAAAGATTCGGGGTTTTTCCTAGGTTTATTTTGTTGACGAGGGGTGCTTTAGGCTATCGGTTGAGATGTTAGGATGAATATATATGAAAGTATGGGATTTTGGGTTTTTGTTTAGTGTGCTCGCTAAGATTTTTCTTTCAATCTTATGCCTACGTATTCCCGTTTACCGAAACAGGGAATTCAGATCGTTCGTAGTTCCTCCTATTCTTTGGGAGGAAATGGGTGTTTTGGTGTCTTGTTCAAAGCCCAAGACGTGAAGCGAAAGGTGGTTTGTATCTTGTTCAAAGCCCAAGATGTGAAGCTGAAGGTTCTATTTGTATCTTGTTCAAAGCCCAAGATGTGAAGCTAAAAGGTCTCAATTTTAGAGAGAATTTGTCATCTCTAAAGAGGGGTTTGTCTGTTACGACTGTTTATAAATGAGAATTACTTTAACCGGGATGTGTGAATCCGGCAATGCCATAATTTCCTTTAAAGGGGATTTCAACCTGAAGGAGAAGACTTTAACTCAGCGTAGAGTAATGCCATCTTTCCTTAGGAATTTCTCATACTAAAAGAGGGACAGTGGCATGGATGTAGATGATTCAGAGGCTTGCCGCTTACAGCGATTAGATGAAGGGGAAGGAGTTGTTGATGTTTGTGTACTGTGAACGAGGCACAGCTTTGATGCTAAAAGGTTAATTGGATCAACCAGTGGTTTTCTTATACAAAGCCTAAGAGGAGGCTAATATGTGTCTCGTACAAAGCCCGAGAGAGAGGCTAAAAGGTTTTTGACTCGACGATAGAGTCTTTTGGTATCTCGTATAAAGCCCGAGATGGAGGCTATTTGACTCAACAAGAGAGTTTTTTTTGTATCTCGTATGAAGCCCGAAATGGAGGCTGTTGTTTTTTTGGCTCAATAAAAACCTTTTTGTATCTCGTATAAAGCCCGAGATGGAGGCGAAAGGGGTAATTGACTCAACGAGGGAGTCTCTTATGTGTCTCGTACAAAGCCCGAGAGAGAGGCTAAACATTGTTTGACTCCACTAGGGAGAATCATTGTACAAAGCCCAAGAAAGAGGCTAACTTCACGGGAGAAGGATCATTACACAAAGCCTAAGAGGAGGCTATGATGACTGTTCAGTTAAGTGATAGGTCCAGTACACTGATTTAAAGAGAAAATCAGTTCTTATATGAGCAACACTGTACTCGGGGATTTGATTCGAGGGTCCGGATTATTCCTGTTCTTTAAGGAATTGGGAAATACGAAGGGTATTGAGACTGTCTGAGTCTGCGGGTTTCCTTCCTATTTAACGAAGGGGTCACTTGAGAATGTCTTTGAGACTCAAGGAGATTAAACTGTCCAAGTCTAGAGTGTCATCTTTTATACTGTGCTTTGAGAAACAGTAGTAGACTCTATGAAAGGACTGTTCTATTAAGATGACTAAGTTCTGTTCCTATACCTCTAGGAGGTCGTCGGGACAATTTGTACGAAGACCAAGAGGAGGCTGGAAACTTTTAAGAAGCCGATCGGTCCTTGTACGATGCCCAAGAGGAGGCTATCATTCCCGGAGGAAGAGATCATTATATGAAGCCTAAGAGGAGGCTGTGAATACTTCTAAGAAGCCGGCGGGTCCTTGTACTAAGCCCAAGAGGAGGCGGGGTTGCTTTTAGGAAGCCTGTGGGTCCTTGTACGATGCCCAAGAGGAGGCCGATGCTTTTAAGAAGCCGATGGGTCCCCAAACCCCGAGAAGTTCAAAACAGGCTATTCACAGATAATAGATCAAGCCAAGAAAGTTCGAGAATTTGGAAGAAACTCAAGAGATGCCATTCACGGAGAAAAGATCATCTCTGGGGAATAGAGTTTCTTTGACAACTTCTACGAGTGACAGTCTATGAAAGGGTTCACCGAGAATGCTGTCTTTCATGTCTCCATATTGTTTAATCCCAAGAGGAGGGAAGACTGTGTCTGGTAATCCTATGGGGATCTAGTTTAGACTAATTCTAAGAGTGATCAACGGGCTTAATGCTAGACGTAGTTGCCGGGGAAACTATAAATATCTATATTATTATTACACAGTTGATATGAGTTTATGAAAGAAGACTTACAGCGAAACAGCCCCACAATACAGTTATATGTATATGAAAGCGGTAAATGAAAGCGTATAAACACTTACTCGGTTGTAGAGCTTCCATGCTGTTTGGTTAGTTGTTCAACAAAGAAATATTGAAAACAATAGTATATTCAAAATCAAAGGAGAAAGTGTTTTGAAAAAGAAAGATTTGGGGCTTACAGCTCAAGGAGAGACCCAGGGTTTTATCAGTGAGTGCACTGTTTGAATTTGTACAGAGGGACTTAAACAAGTGACTATGGCCCAAAAATTATTTTCTGTACAAAGGGATGGATCTTACACTCTCTCAAGAGGCCCAAAAAGTTTAAAGAAAAAGAGTGGGGCTTATAACACGAGGGTAGGCCCAGATGATTTTTCCGTTTAAAAATGGCAATCGCGCTGAGGTTTTCTTTTAACGCAGAGGGGATTATACAATATCTGAGGCCCAAAGTGATTTTTGATTAAAAGGGGGTTGGGTCTTACACTCTAATAGAGGCCCAAAAAGTTTTGAATGGGTCTTATAGCTAGAGGAGAGGCCCAAAAGGTTATTTTTCAAAAGGCGACGATCGCGCCGTTTGTTTTTGACGGTATCGGGACTTATACAATACACTGAGGCCCAAAAATGGTTTGGTCAAAAAAGGATTGGGTCTTACACTCTATTAGAGGCCCAAAATGTTTTGAAAATGATTTATGAGGGTTGAATTAATCCAAAAACCCTAATTTATTTTCAAAAATGTATTTAATTGAATAAAAATTCAATTAAAATGATTAAAATTGTTTAACATATGGAAAACAAATTGTGATCTTGGATTAATGCTTCAAAAATTAAGTATTGACCTACAAAATAATTAGAAAGCATTAAAAGTTGCAAAATCAAGGTGGAAAAAATATTTCAAATGTCAAAAACAATTAAAACATTAATTCTTTGCAAAAATATCAATTATACAAAATAAATAATATTTTTGGAATTTTTTGGGAAAATAAAATATTTTAACATTTTTGTGAATTATTAAAAAAAGAATCAACTCAAAATCATTAAAACTCAGAGAGAAATTAATTTTTGAATCAATTAAATAAAATCACAAAATTCAAATATTTGAATTTATGAAAAATGGCGCCAAGAACAGCTGAAGAACACGCGCGTGTTTCAGCTTGGCCCAGATTTGCATTTTCTCTCCAATCTCACTGAATACTTAATCATATCATGTAATCCACATACCAATCAACTCGTTTCAACCTCATGATCATGTCTATGGTATTTAATTTCATTTAAATTAAGCATAAAACAAGAAATCACAAGAAATCCTCAAGAACCCTAATTTCTGCATGAAGGCTAGGATTTTTTATACACGATTCAAACAATGCAATTAATTGAGGGGAAACATTCCATGCATGATTATGAACATTTGGCAAAAGTATTGTGCGAGGAAATATGCATAGATTAAGAGATGACCAAGTTTAGGCTTACCTCTAGGTCGTGACAGCAAGAGCAAATTGATTTCTGAGTAGGAGGTGTTACAGATGAATTGTGATGATCTGAACAGCTTCCCTACACCCTATGGAGTGTGTTTGAATGCTTGGACTTGACTGAGAATGGCTGGATCACTTCATGGCATCTCAACTGCACTTTGGTTAAAACCTTGAGCAATTGACTGATGATTCTGAGAAATCAGTGTTCCAGTTGTTGTTTAAGTGTTTGATCAGCTCACATATGGTGTATGTGAGGTGTGTGAGTGATTGGTTTGATTAGAAAAGCTCTCAAACTCAAAACCCGATAGTGACTTGCCTTAGAAGGCAAAATTGGAGTGAAAGAAGAGATTTTGAGGAAAGCATCTGTTTGATGGCTTTGGTGTACATAAACGGATCACAATTGAGCTCTATTTATAGTAGAGCAAGTTTGTTTTGGGATCCACAGTGAATGGCAACTGCAGCAGGTGTTTGTTCAATGTTGGCCAATGGAAATCCAAGTCTTCTCTAGCCATTGACTAGAGGTTAGGGCACAGGGTTGTGGTTCCCTTGGTCTTGGATAAGTCTTGACTGAATTCAGTTACAAATGGCTCAGTCCATGCCACCTTGATGCTTCCATTGAATGCTCCAATCCAAAATTGGAGTCTTGTCCCTATTTTGGCCATTCTAGGTTCAACATGCTATTTCTTGTTCCAAAGACTTTGGAGGCTTGGCTCAGTGATTGTCCCCTTTAGATTCAATCCTCATAGGTGTCCAAGTGGATAGGAGCATTTGGATTTGGCTGATTTTGGCAAATCAAGCAAAAATGCAAATTCTGCCTTGCCTTAGCAGATTTCAGCAAGGCAACTTTCCAATGTCATATCTCATGACTCAAATTGAATTTGGTAATGTTCTTGGTCATTTTGGAAAGCCCTTACATGATACAACAACTGTTTGATCATATTTGGTTTTGATCTCTTTTGAATCCAAGTGAAAAATCCCCCTACATTTGGCAAAAAGTAGGGTAAAATCTGACTTAGTGAAATTTTCACTAAGTGTTGGAACAAAGTGACTTTTCTTGATTTTGATCACTCCATAGCTCAAAATCCATGAGGAGTTGGAATTAGGTCTAGTTGAAGTTTTTGTAGAGGGCAATGAGATCTACAAATCAAGCCTTGGATAGGAGAAAATGGCTTTGTGGTTTAGGAGTTATGACCCTCCAAAGTTAGTACCCTAGCCACTTTATTTTTAACTTAGAAAATTTTCTAAGTTTTTTATGGTTACCCCTTTTACAAGTTATCCAACTTTTCTTGATTTTTCTTGATGAATGATGATTCAAATCATACATTAACATCATTTTAGGGTTAAAAATCCATTTTGGTGAAAAATCTCAAAAAGTCAAAGTTGACTTTTGTGCACAGTTGACTTTTTATCAGATGAATTCCAAACTGTGCAATTCTTCATAAAATCATGTCCTTGACATAAATCAAACTTTATGGACATATTCCATGGGTGTCATAGGGTATATTGATGCATGTCATAGGGCTTGGGAGCATGTCATGGTCAAAAGTCAAAGTTACAGTTGACTTTTTCCTTAAAACCCTAATTGTGGTGCAGATGAAATTGAGACTTGTTGCTCAAGCTTATTAGATTAATCCATTGTTCCAAATGGATCAATATAGTTCATTAGAGACCCTCAAACCCTCCTTTGAGGTCTTGGCTCGTGATTTTCCCTAAAAGTCAACTTAGGGGTGAATTAGGTCAAGAAACCGTAATTCCTGATTTTTGATGAATGCATCCCCTGAGGCAAAATTGACTTGATGATTGGGTCCATGAGGTTCCATGGAGTATATTAGGTTAGGTTTTGGATCATTGGCTTGTGCCCAGATGAAAAATTTCCATCTGGAGGCCCTGGTCGACCAAAACCCTAATTTGGTGACACTGTCGATCTTGAGACTTAATCCACCTAGAAGGGAGCAGCCTTGTGCTTAATCCTTGAAGTGGGAGTCCTTTTAATCCATTGTGGATGTTTGAGAGGTTAGACAAGTTGAAGATCATGTCATTCCTTGATTGATCATTTGTCTAAGCACTCAGAGAGGGCTTGAAACCCTAATTTTGATTGTAGTCAATGCTCACCCATCTTTGGGGAGACTGATGAAGTATGATGGTTCCTCCATATTGTGATGATGATTTTCACAATGATGGGAAATCTTAGTGGTCAAAATTTGGGGTATGACAGACCCATTATGTATTTCAATTCTTATTGAAGATAATTAAATTGTATTGTCATCAAATGGATCGAACCTATAAACATCACCTATTCATCAGGTATACTCATACTTCCTCCTTATATTTTCTTTTAACATTGTACGGTTGCATTGTTTTGGTTAACCTTAGCCCAAATTATTCAATGTATTATATTTTATGCTACTCAATTTCAATGTAGGCCAATATATCAGAATGCCATAATTAATTATGCATTTTTGTGGAGGAAATTTACATCAAAAAGAGCCAGGTTCCAGCGTTTTAGCATTATGAAACATAAGAAATTCAAACGATTCAAACATGATATTCCTCCATTTAACACTACCCCTTCTGTAACGGTCCGTTTTTAATATTTCCTTTTCCCGTGCTTTTTGGTGTTAATTGGTCGAGTCTTTATTTTTAATTGAGCAATATTTATGTTAATTGCTAATTGGTGTGATTATATGTTTTTTTTTTCACATTGTGTATTTTTACCGTTTTTGAGAGTTTGCGGGGAAAATTGGAATAGAGGGTATTTGACATATTTCATAATTAATAGTGTTAGTTAATAATAGTTAGTTTAGATATTTATTAGAAATGTTTAGAATTTTTAAGTTAAGAAAATATAAAAGAAAATAGTTAGTATAAGTTTAGAAAAGAGAAGAAAAAGAGAGAAGAGGAAAAGAGAAGAGAAAGAAGAAAAGAGAGGAAAAACTTGTGAAGGAAGAAATCAATCTCCCGACTTTCTAGAACACGATTAAATCGGGTAAGGGTGCGAAACTCAATTATACTATGCTTGTATATGATTATGTATGAATGAGTTTGGATGATTCTCTTGCTTTCCATGTTTTTTTTACTTTTAGGTCGAAACGATAAAATGAGTAGAATCGATGGTTTAACGGTTGGAAATCGATGTAAAGGTGGTAGTTTGCTTGTTGACATGATTAGAATAGGTTCTGATTGAAATATGTTGATTTGGAAATGGTTTGGGTTGGAAAATATCATTTTTGGGTTTTCAACAGCGCTGAAGGATTCTGAGTTTTCGCAGGTTCGCCTAGCGAACCATTCAGCGAAGGGTAGCGAAGGTTCGCTACGGGTATTCGCCTAGCGAAGGCGTGAGCGAAGGTTCGCTAGAGTGTTCGCCTAGCGAAGTTTGGGTGTTTTAAATGTTGGTAGTTGCTGCCTTGGTTCGCCAGGGGGTTCGCCTAGCGAACTTAGTGTCTGTTTTTATCTAACAGTTGGTTCGCTGGAACATTCGCCTAGCGAAGGAGCTAGCGAATGCTCGCGAGGGATGTTCGCCTAGCGAAGCAGCTAGCGAATGCTCGCGAGGGAGATTCGCCCAGCGAACAGTGTTGTTCGTGTAATTTTGTTTTCTGCATAACTTTTGATCTGTGATTCGGTTTGAGGCGTAGTTTGATGCGTTGGAAAGCTAACGAGATGTTCTTCCTAGGAAAAATAGTTTTGCGGTCTGAACTTGGTCCAATCGGTACAGTTTTTACGAACCGTTTCGTAGTGTCGGGCGTCCGGTCTATGTTTTTTACGTTATTTCGAAATATTCATATCTTGTTAACCGTTTATCGTATTTAAGAGTTCTTTATACCGAATCGAAGCTGTCGATGAGTACTTTTTGATGATGATAGAAAATATTATTTTTGGCCGACTTTTAGCCACCTTTTTTGGAAAACCGAATAATGGAATTTTGAGTTATTTTTCAATATTGTAAGACATATTATGATATGTTATGAGATGGCTTGTGTGATGATTCTTTGATGGGAATTTGATGTTGTGGAATGGTATATTGGTGTTTGTGGCCATTTTGGGCAATTGTGTGCATTACTTTATATGTACTTGAAATACATGATTATTGTTAATGCATGAGCATTTGATGTTGGCATGAGTCATTAATGTGTCAAGTATCATGATATGCATTCTTGCATTGGAAGATTCATAAATGAATCAGTTTTATCGTCTTACGCCCTGAAATAATGGTAGAAGCGATTAATCACAAATGATTGTGCGCCCTGAAATAGTGGACTATGGCAATCGGATTGTGCGCCTTGAAATAGTGGACTATGGAAATCGGATTGTGCGCCTTGAAATAGTGGACTAAAGCAATCCATAAACGTCGTACGCCCTGAAATAATGGTTTATAGCGACGGGGAACATCGTAGGCCCGACGGGGAGTTACTCTATGTAACGAGCGATGATTTCAAGAGTTCCTGGGGGACTAATGAATTACAAGGTTGGATTGGTACCGCATGCGTAGAGTCGTTGTGTCGGTCTCTGTGCATTTGCATAATTCATTACATGTATGTTTATGTGTTGAATTTTGAGAAGGATTTGTTATGCATTGTGTTAATGTATATGCTTATGTGATTGATGTGTGAAATGGGTTTAATATGTCTTGTGTTGTTTACAAGTATCGCAATTGTGTGGTGAGAATAATTGTGCATATTTTGCTAAGTGTTATATAATGATATGCATTTATATTATAATCCTGTTTCTCACCCTTCTGCTGTGGTTTAATGCTGTAATGGCATTGCAGATTAGACGCTGGAGGTCTTTTGCGAAGATTAGTGTCTTCGTCTTTTTGTCGTTCCGTCGGCTCTGATATGTAACACGGGTAGTCGGGGTTCGAGTGTAGATGTTTCTTTTGGCTTGTATATAGTGGCCTTATATGAATATGAATATGACAAACTTATCACTTGTGATAACATCAGTTATGGATGTTCCGCTTTAATTCTGTAACTGAATGCTGATATTTTGGAACGGAGTTCCTTTGTTTATAAAAACTATCCAGGTGTTATATATCTTTATGAGCAGGTTGTTTTTAGTTCACGAGATGTGACATCTCTGTTTATATCTAAATGACTTAATCTTTGCTCTGATGTTTTATTATAAGATTTTTTTTTTATTCCGTTTTTGTACGGGGTATAGAAGGGGTGTTACATAAAGTGGTATCAGAGCCAGTGTCTGTTTGGTCTGTCCGACCGTGTCTTTGTGTCGTTGTTGGACTGTTGCACTCTGTTGAGTGGTTGTTTAACCATAATTTGCTATCATTGGGAATGTTCATATTATGGCGGGAAGACGTGATGCTGCTATGACTACGGCCATGCAAGCTATGGGGCAAGCGATGTAGAATTTACCCAATGCTGCGGCGGGCGAGGAATCACGTAGTATGGATAAGTTTCAGAAGAATAATCCACCGAGCTTCAAGGGTACTCATGATCCTGAGGGAGCACAGATTTGGCTGAAGAAGATTGAGAAGATCTTCCGTTTCATTAGGTGTTCCGAGGATCAGAAGGTGTAGTTTAGTACTCATGTGTTGGAAAAGGAAGCTGAAGACTGGTGGGCGAATGCTTCTCAGAGGTTTGAGGAGGATGAGATAGTGGTTACATGGGCTGTGTTCAAAGATGCTTTTCTTGAAAAGTATTTTCCGGAAGATGAGAGAGGTAAAAAGGAAATTGAATTTCTTGAACTGAAGCAGGATAATTCCTCTGTTGCGGATTATGCTGCTAAGTTTGAGGAACTGGTGAAGTTTTGTCCCAATTATAATACGGTTGGTTCGGAGAGCTCTAAGTGTCTGAAATTTGTGAATGGCTTGAGGCCAGAAATCAAGCAAGGTATCGGTTATCAGGAGATAAGACAGTTTTCAGTGTTGGTGAACAAGAGTCGGATTTTTGATGAGGATAGCAAAGCACGTGCTACTCATTACAAGAATCTGAATGATAAGAAAGGAAAGGGGCAGTTCAGAGGTAGGCCTTATGCTACCCCTGTTGATAAAGGGAAACAGAAGTTTACTTTTGATAGGAAGCCTAGTGGTGGAGGAATGAATTCTGCTGTGAAATGTTACAATTGTGGTGGTTTAGGTCATCGTATATCGGAATGTAAGAGGAATATGAATAATGTGGATAAGTGTGCTAATTGTGGTTTGAAGGGTCATGTGGCTGCTGATTATAGGAGGAAGAATGGGGTTACATGTTATAATTGTGGGGAAGTTGGTCATGTTAGTACGAGGTGCACGAAACCGAAGCAAGCTCAACCTAGAGGGAAAGTATTTGCATTGGCGGGAGCTCAGCCTACTAATGCAGATCGTTTGATCAGAGGTACTTGTTTTATTAATAGTAATCTTTTAATTGCTATTATTGATACTGGAGCGACTCATTCGTTTATTTAGATTGATTGTGCGAAACGTTTGAATTTGGGGTTGTCTAAGATGGGTGGAGAGATGGTTATCGATACTCCAGCTTCGGGGTCGGTAACTACTTCTTTCGTTTGTTTAAGTTGTCCTTTGATAATTTTTGGTAGAGATTTTGTGATGGACTTGGTATGTTTGCCATTGAAGGGTTTGGATGTGATTCTGGGAATGAACTGGTTAGAGTTCAATCGTGTTCATCTTGATTGTTATCTTAAGCGGGTGAGATTTCCTTCTCTTGAAGAAGAAAGGGAATCTGGTTTCTTATCTACCAAAGAGTTGAAGAAACTTTTGGCGGAGGAAGCTCAGTTGTTCGGGTTGTTTGCATCGTTGTCTGTGGAGAGTCAAGTTGCAATTGAGATTTTTCCTGTTGTGTGTGATTTTCAGGAGGTGTTTCCGGATGATTTTTCAGATGTGCCGCCAGAAAGAGAGGTGGAGTTTTCTATAGACCTAGTTCCTGGTACTAGACCTGTATCTATGGCACCATATCGGATGTCAGCATCTGAGTTGGTGGAGTTGAAAAGACAATTGAATGAGTTGTTGGAAAAGAGGTTTGTAAGGCCTAGTGTATCACCTTGGGGTGCTCCTGTTTTGTTGGTCAAAAAGAAAGATGGAAGTATGCGTTTGTGTATCGATTATCGACAGTTGAATAAAGTGACGATTAAGAACAAGTATCCACTTCCAAGGATCGATGACTTGATGGATCAACTAGTGGGTGCAAGTGTGTTTAGTAAGATTGATTTGAGGTCAGGATACCATCAGATTCGGGTTAAAGAGGGGGATATTCAGAAGACGGCCTTTAGGACACAATACGGACATTACGAGTTTTCTGTGATGCCGTTCGGGGTTTCTAATGCGCCGGGTGTGTTTATGGAGTATATGAATCGTATATTCCATGAGCATTTAGATCATTTTGTTGTTGTTTTTATTGATGACATTTTGGTTTATTCTAAGTCACAGGAGGAACATGCGGAGCATTTGCGTATTGTGTTGCAGATTCTAAAGGAGAAGAAACTTTATGCCAAACTTTCCAAGTGTGAGTTCTGGTTGTCAGAAGTGAGTTTTCTTGGGCATGTGATTTCAGGTAATGGTATTGCTGTGGATCCATCCAAGGTAGAGGCAGTTCTACAATGGGAGGCTCCTAGATCTGTTACTGAAATTCGAAGTTTTCTGGGGTTAGCTGGATATTACCGGAGGTTTATCGAAGGTTTTTCCAAGTTGGCACTTCCGTTGACTCAACTGACTTGTAAGGGTAAGGCATTTATTTGGGATATTCAATGTGAAGAAAGTTTCAACGAGCTGAAGAAGAGATTGACTACAGCTCCGATTTTGATCTTACCGAATCCTAGTGAATTGTTCGTGGTGTATTGTGATGCGTCTATGATTGGTTTAGGTGGTGTTTTGATGCAAGACGGTAAGGTGGTTGCTTATGCTTCGAGGCAGTTACGAGTTCATGAGAAGAATTATCCTACTCATGATTTGGAATTAGCTGCGATGGTTTTTGTATTAAAGATTTGGAGGCATTATCTCTATGGTGCTAGATTCGAAGTCTTTAGTGATCATAAAAGTTTGAAATACTTGTTTGATCAGAAAGAGTTGAATATGAGGCAACGGAGATGGTTGGAACTTCTGAAGGACTATGACTTTAGCTTGAATTACCATCCTGGTAAGGCTAATGTGGTAGCTGATGCTTTGAGTCGGAAATCTTTGAGTATATCTGCTTTGATGGTGAAAGAGTGGGAACTATTGGAGCAATTTCGAGACTTGAGTTTGGTATGTGAGCTTTCACATGAGAGTGTGAAGCTTGGTATGTTAAAGAACACTAATGATTTTCTGTTGTTTGTTATAGAGAAACAGAAGTTGGACTTGAAACTTGTTGATTTGTTGCTAGTTGGAAATCAAGAAGTGAACGGTGACTTTAAAGTGGATGATCAGGGTATTTTGAGATTCCGTGGTAGAATTTGTATACCGGATGATGCAGAGTTGAAAAAGATGATTCTTGAGGAAGGACACCGGAGTAGTATGAGTATACATCCTGGTGCTAATAAGATGTACCAAGATTTGAAGAAAATATTTTGGTGGTCTGGTTTGAAACGAGATGTGGCTCAGTTTGTTTATGCGTGTTTGACTTGTCAGAAGTCGAAAGTGGAACATTAGAGGCCTGCAGGATTAATGCAACCGTTGGATATTCCGGAGTGGAAATGGGATAGTATATCGATGGATTTTGTGACGGGTTTGCCTAATTCTCCGAGTGGGCATAATGCTATTTGGGTGATCATTGATAGGCTGACTAAATCGGCACATTTCATTCCGATTGATATCAGTTATTCTATGGAGCGTTTGGCCGAGATTTATATCAGTGTGGTTGTGAAGTTACATGGCGTTCCGTTGAGTATTGTTTCTGATCGTGATCCGAGGTTTACTTCCAGATTTTGGGAAAGTTTGCAAAAGGCGTTAGGTTCTAAGCTGAGATTGAGTTCTGCTTATCATCCGCAGACTGATGGTCAGACGGAGAGAACAATTCAGTCATTGGAAGATTTACTGAGATCTTGTGTTCTTGAGCAAGGTAGAGTCTGGGACAGTTTTCTTTCATTGATCGAGTTTACGTATAATAACAGTTTCCATTCTAGTATCGGAATGGCACCTTTTGAGGCGCTTTATGGAAGAAGATGTCGAAAACCTTTGTGTTGGCGTAAATCTGGTGAAAGTGCAGTAGTTGGACCTGAGTTAGTTCAACAGACGACGGAGAAGGTGAAACTTATTCGGGAGAAGATGAAAGCTTCTCAGAGTAGGCAAAAGAGTTACCATGATAAGAGGAAGAGGGAACTGGAATTTCAAGAGGGAAATCATGTGTTTTTGAGGGTTTCGCCGGTGGCTGGTGTTGGACGTGCTTTGAAGTCGAGGAAGCTTACTTCACGTTTTATTGGTCCATATCAGATATTCGAAAGAGTTGGTGCAGTGGCTTACAGGATAGCATTGCCACCGAATCTTTCGAATCTACATGATGTTTTCCATGTTTCACAGCTACAGAAGTATGTTCTAGATCCGTCTCATGTGATTCCGATGGATGAGGTTGAGGTAAGAGATAATCTTACGGTTGAGGTTTTACCGGTGAGGATTTTAGATCGCGAGTTGAAAAGGTTAAGAGGCAAGGAAATTGCACTTGTGAAAGTGGCGTGGGGAGGCGCTGCTGAGGGCAATTTGACTTGGGAATTGGAAAGTCGGATGCGGGAGTCGTATCCGGAGTTGTTTGGATCAGGTAATATTTTCGAGGACGAAAATTTCTCAAGTGGGGGAGAGTTGTAACGGTCCGTTTTTAATATTTCCTTTTCTCGTGCTTTTTGGTGTTAATTGGTCGAGTCTTTATTTTTAATTGAGCAATATTTATGTTAATTGCTAATTGGTGTGATTATATGTTTTTTTTTTTGCACATTGTGTATTTTTACCGTTTTTGAGAGTTTGCGGGGAAAATTGGAATAGAGGGTATTTGACATATTTCATAATTAATAGTGTTAGTTAATAATAGTTAGTTTAGATATTTATTAGAAATGTTTAGAATTTTTAAGTTAAGAAAATATAAAAGAAAATAGTTAGTATAAGTTTAGAAAAGAGAAGAAAAAGAGAGAAGAGGAAAAGAGAAGAGAAAGAAGAAAAGAGAGGAAAAACTTGTGAAGGAAGAAATCAATCTCCCGACTTTCTAGAACACGATTAAATCAGGTAAGGGTGCGAAACTCGATTATACTATGCTTGTATATGATTATGTATGAATGAGTTTGGATGATTCTCTTGCTTTCCATGTTTTTTTTACTTTTAGGTCGAAAACGATAAAATGAGTAGAATCGATGGTTTAACGGTTGGAAATCGATGTAAAGGTGGTAGTTTGCTTGTTGACATGATTAGAATAGGTTCTGATTGAAATATGTTGATTTGGAAATGGTTTGGGTTGGAAAATATCATTTTTGGGTTTTCAACAGCGCTGAAGGATTCTGAGTTTTCGCAGGTTCGCCTAGCGAACCATTCAGCGAAGGGTAGCGAAGGTTCGCTATGGGTATTCGCCTAGCGAAGGCGTGAGCGAAGGTTCACTAGAGTGTTCGCCTAGCGAAGTTTGGGTGTTTTAAATGTTGGTAGTTGCTGCCTTGGTTCGCCGGGGGGTTCGCCTAGCGAACTTAGTGTCTGTTTTTATCTAACAGTTGGTTCGCTGGAACATTCGCCTAGCGAAGGAGCTAGCGAATGCTCGCGAGGGATGTTCGCCTAGCGAAGCAGCTAGCGAATGCTCGCGAGGGAGATTCGCCCAACGAACAGTGTTGTTCGTGTAATTTTGTTTTCTGCATAACTTTTGATCTGTGATTCGGTTTGAGGCGTAGTTTGATGCGTTGGAAAGCTAACGAGATGTTCTTCCTAGGAAAAATAGTTTTGGGGTCTGAACTTGGTCCAATCGGTACAGTTTTTACGAACCGTTTTGTAGTGTCGGGCGTCTGGTCTATGTTTTTTACGTTATTTCGAAATATTCATATCCTGTTAATCGTTTATCGTATTTAAGAGTTTTTTATACCGAATCGAAGCTGTCGATGAGTACTTTTTGATGATGATAGAAAATATTATTTTTGGCCGACTTTTAGCCGACTTTTTTGGAAAACCGAATAATGGAATTTTGAGTTATTTTTCAATATTGTAAGACATATTATGATATGTTATAAGATGGCTTGTGTGATGATTCTTTGATGGGAATTTGATGTTGTGGAATGGTATATTGGTGTTTGTGGCCATTTTGGGCAATTGTGTGCATTACTTTATATGTACTTGAAATACATGATTATTGTTAATGCATGAGCATTTGATGTTGGCATGAGTCATTAATGTGTCAAGTATCATGATATGCATTCTTGCATTGGAAGATTCATAAATGAATCAGTTTTATCGTCTTACGCCCTGAAATAATGGTAGAAGCGATTAATCACAAATGATTGTGCGCCCTGAAATATTGGACCATGGCAATCGGATTGTGCGCCTTGAAATAGTGGACTATGGCAATCGGATTGTGCGCCTTGAAATAGTGGACTAAAGCAATCCATAAACGTCGTACGCCCTGAAATAATGGTTTATAGCGACGGGGAACATCGTAGGCCCGACGGGGAGTTACTCTATGTAACGAGCGATGATTCCAAGAGTTCCTGGGGGACTAATGAATTACAAGGTTGGATTGGTACCGCATGCGTAGAGTCGTTGTGTCGGTCTCTGTGCATTTGCATAATTCATTACATGTATGTTTATGTGTTGAATTTTGAGAAGGATTTGTTATGCATTGTGTTAATGTATATGCTTATGTGATTGATGTGTGAAATGGGTTTAATATGTCTTGTGTTGTTTACAAGTATCGTAATTGTGTTGTGAGAATAATTGTGCATATTTTGCTAAGTGTTATATAATGATATGCATTTATATTATAATCCTGTTTCTCACCCTTCTGCTGTGGTTTAATGATGTAATGGCATTGCAGATTAGACGCTGGAGGTCTTTTGCGAAGATTAGTGTCTTCGTCTTTTTGTCGTTCCGTCGGCTCTGATATGTAACACGGGTAGTCGGGGTTCGAGTGTAGATGTTTCTTTTGGCTTGTATATAGTGGCCTTATATGAATATGAATATGACAAACTTATCACTTGTGATAACATCAGTTATGGATGTTCCGCTTTAATTCTGTAACTGAATGCTGATATTTTGGAACGGAGTTCCTTTGTTTATAAAAACTATCCAGGTGTTATATATCTTTATGAGCAGGTTGTTTTTAGTTCACGAGATGTGACATCTCTGTTTATATCTAAATGACTTAATCTTTGCTCTGATGTTTTATTATAAGATTATTTTTTTATTCCGTTTTTGTACGGGGTATAGAAGGGGTGTTACACCTTCCGCCATTAGGATTCCACTTTCTAAAATTTCAGTAGCAAGTGTTTCTCAAATAAACCATGACATTATGCCACAGACCCAACCTTCTCGAACTAAACACACTTTTCACACACCACCAAAAGTGTTGGACATTAATAACATCGGCACAAACCTACTTTCAAGATTCTTCACCGTTGCGACAAAACCAGGGAGAGAAAATCAAAACCCTTCTATACTGCTACAACCGGCCCAAACATCATTTAATCACACTGATATCAATAATTCATCAACTTCAACCCATGTAAGTTTTGCTACTATGTTACATACTTTCATTTAATTATTATATGCAATTTAATTTCATCTAAATATACAACAATACACCTACAAAATCAAATGGTACAAACACTACACAACTCAAACATGGGAGGGGTCGTCCTAAAAAGAATTTTGGAGTGCCAGATAGAGCATATAACCTTATGCGCACCGATCAGATTAATATAACTCCACCACAAATTTCTGCGGAGGACCAAAATTCCATTCCTCCTATTCCTCCTATGTAATGTATCTGTAATTTTTCAAACACCCTTTCTTTTAAATTTGATGTTCATTCTGACTTATGATTTTTTTCATTATTTACAGTTCTGTCAATTATATATCTCCGACTGTTGGAGAAAGTTCACAAACATCAACAAGGCCTTTGGCATGCAACGTTTTTAAACCTACGGTTAACTTATGTTTTGAAAGTGATGACGATAATGATTCCGATTATGATCCTTTCTTAGGTATTTATGAATATTTATCTCTTTGAAGGATATATATATATATATATTTGCTTTACAGATACTTCATACTGGCACATTTCATATTAAACCCATGTTGCACAACACCTAACTACATTATGCATCATATTTTAAAATATGATTATCAGGTTTGAACATATTCCTTGTGCATAAGTCATACATAATGCTTTATTTTCATAATATTCTTTATGATATACTCCTTGTGGATGACTCATACTAACATTATCCAGAAGCATCCATTCTCATTATAATGTAAACAACAAACACATTATATTTTACAAAAGTATAAGAATCATCTGATGAAGAAAGCCTCGAAGATGACGACATTTGTCCTCCATTCTCAACTGCTAACCAACCTGAATGTAACAATGAAGGTATACCAGTAATAGAACATGGCAAAAATTGTTGATTTCTTATTGCAAGGCCATCATGAACAATATCGTACTTATCATTCAATTGTCTTTTATACACAGAATATTTCGATTTAGGTGATGCACTAATGGAGTGTAGACATTGCAACGCGTTGATGTGGTACCAAGAGAGGAAGGACAAGCACAAACATTCTGCAAATCCAAAGTACAACTTTGTTGTGGAAATGGCAATATTGAACTACCATTCTTAAAACATCCTCCGCAAGTCTTAGCACATTTACTTTTTGATAAATATGCCAAAGATAGTAAAAGTTTTCCAACACATTTGCGAACATACAACATGATGTTTGCATTCATATCTCTCGGTGCTAAGTTGGACAACAAATTCAACAATGGTCGTGGCCCACCAACGATTCGCATCCAAGGACAATCTTGCCACCGAATTGGGAATTTATTGCCACCCGAAGGACAACCACCTAAATTTGCACGACTTTACATTTATGACACAGAGAATGAAGTTACAAATAGGATGGAAGGCCTATGGTATATAGTTCTTCATGTTCTGCATTTTAATTAGTGCTCATCCTTTATACATATTTCCTTACAATATATTTTCTTTCTCAACTTCTAAGCAATCTGATTGATGTTAAATGCCTCATTCATTCTTTATGCAATATCGTTTTGAACTACAACAACAAAAAACAACATTTAAACATACCTGCTCATTCTGAAATTATTAATTGCTTATTCTATATTTCATTACAGTAACAAAAACAACATCGACCCCCAGATTGTTAAGAATTTATCTGACATATTGTACAAATATAACACACATGCCAAGAGTTTCTTGATGGCAAGACAAAGACTTAATCAAGGCAATGTGCACAATCTGAAACTCATGTTAATAGCTAATAGAACTACAAATGGAAGAGTGTACAACCAACCAACTGTTTCTGAGGTGGCTGCCTTAATTGTTGGGGACATTGACACACCTGAAGAAAGAGACATTATTATGCAAAAACAAGGGGGGAAACTTAAACGCATTGATGAGTTCCATGCAAGCTTTCTCGCTTACTAGTATCCTTTAATTTTTCCATATGGAGAAGATGGTTATAGACCAAATGTTGCACACAGAGATCTTAACATATTTTATCAAATCCTAGAAATAGGCTGACTATTCGAGAATGGCTTACTTTTCGAATTCAATCTCGGTTACAAGAAGGAAAAACTCTTTTATCATCAAGGAGGTTGTTTCAACAATTTTTGGTTGATGGTTACACAATGTTTGAAGGAGAGAGGTTGAAATGGCTTAGAAACAACCAATCTAAACTTAGAGTGTCTAAGTATAACAATCTAAATCCAGATGGAGATGAAAGTCAAACTAAAGGTTCAAGTACCGGAAAAAGAGTAATTTTACCGTCATCCTATGTTGGTAGTAGGAGATTTATGGATCAGTTGTACTATGACGGCATGGCTCTCTGTAGTAAAGTGGAATTTCCAGACCTATTTATTACTTTCACTTGCAATCCTACTTGGTCAGAAATTCAAAGAGCTTTGAATCCTCTCAACTTGAAGGCACATGATAGACCTGACATAATTGTTAGGATATTTAAAATGAAGTTTGATAGCCTTTTGTTAGACGTCACAAAAAAAGGTGTTTTAGGCAAAGTCCTTGCTTGTAAGTCATATCTACTTTCTATTAAAATATACTTCTTATGTGTGTATCATACTATGTGCCTAAACTTGGACACATTGTTATTTCTTTAATACTAATGTTTAATACTTTCCATGTTTTATCAACTACTATTTCAAATATGTACACAATCGAATTCCAGTAGAGAGGCTTGCCGCATGCCCACATTCTTATATTCTTGCATCCATCTAACAAATATCCAGAACCAGGTGATATCGATAAAATTATATCAGCTGAGGTTCCAGATCCTGTGAAACATCCAAGGTTGTATAATTTGGTGAAGAACCACATGGTACACGGACCTTGCGGTTTGGAAAATCCTAAATTTCCATGCATGAAGAATGGAAAGTGTACCAAGTTTTATCCAAAGAGGTTCCAAGATGTGACCATAGTTGATCAAGGTGGATATCCTATATACAGAAGAAGAGATAATGCGTATACAATTGAGAAGAATGGAATAAAACTTCATAGCGGTCATGTTGTACCACACAATACAAGTTTACTAATGAAGTATGAAGCACCCATAAATATGGAATGGTGCAATAAAATTACTTCAATGAAGTATCTCTTCAAGTACATCAACAAGGGTTCCGATAGAATATCAACTATAATAATTCCAACCGATAGCACAGCTGTCGGTAATGTTGACGAAATCAAACAATACCTTGATTGTAGATATATGTCTCCAAGTGAAGCATGTTGGAGAATCTTTTCATATTCTATTCATGGAAGGAAACCAGCTGTTGAAAGATTGTTTTTTCACTTGGAAGGAGAAAATTCAGTGTACTACAAAGATTTTGAACAAATTGAAAATGTCCTACTTAAAGCAAGTGTAACTGAATCAATGTTTACTTCATAGTTTGTTGCAAATAAAGAATATGAGGAAGCAAAATTATTGACATATGGTCAATTTGTCTCTAATTTGTTTATGTAAAAAAGACAAGAACTTGGAAACCAAGGAAACGAGGTTACACAATTGGTAGATTAGTTTGGGTCCCACCCACAACGGGAGAATTGTATTATATGATGATGTTGTTAACTGTTAAAAAAAGACCAACAAGTTATGATGATCTCAAAACTGTTGAGGGTTTTAAACATAAAAGTTTCCGAGAGGCATACTTTGCAATGAGGTTTCTACAAGATGACAAGGAGTTCATTGAGGCAATAAAAGAGGCGTATAATTGGGGTTCTGGTGTATTTATGCCAAAACTCTTTGTTACCATGTTGTTATCAGCTTCTATGAATCGACCTGATCATGTTTGGCGAAACACTTGGATATACTTATCTGATGGAATACTTTATGAACAAAAAACTTTGTCAATGAATCCAGGTACTATATCCTTTATATAACTTTACTAATAACATCATCTTTATGTTGTCTATATATATATTTAATTTGTTTACTATAAATTTTAATTTAGAATTATCACTATCGGAGAAAGAAATACAAAAACTTACTTTAATGGAAATTGAGAAGCAATTACAAAAAATAGAAGGAGCTTAAAAGAGTTTAAGTTAATGTCGTATCCAAATAATAATGTTCTGGATTTTCTTGAAAATCGATTGATATATGATGAGCGACAATATGATATTCCAACTGAGAAAGTTAAATTCCAAGATTTGTTTAAATCCTTAACAGATAAAGTCAATAACTATATTCTAGTTTTTATTTACATTTCTGGTGCTTTTACTTAAAATCCCTAACAGGTTATTCAATAACTATATTTATTTTTTATTTACATTTCTGGTGCTTTTACTTAAAAATCAATTCCTTTCTAGATTAGATAAATATTTATAACACTTCTATGCTTTCAAACTATATTCCACTTATGATTTATTTTAACCATTAATTTTATGACCTAATACACACACGTCTAAATGCATATTATAGTTTATAATTATATTCACACTTTTAATTAGATTAATTCAATTACAATAAGACGTTATTGTAAAGGTGGTTATTAAATTGAAGTCCATACAATATGCATTAATTAGATAATTGATTAAAAACATGTTACAACACAGAATGAAATCAAACTATGCATACTTAGAATATCATGCATCTTCACTGATGTAACCATTCAAATGTCTTTTTATTTTCTACCATAACTCTGCAACATCCTCTGCTAACTTTTACCATTACTTTTCCACGTAACATTCTGCTACCTTTATCATTCCTTATCCAGCCTTAAATCTATTATCATTTCAACTTACTCATATCAATTTGTTGAGTGCGGAATAGGGTAAGCAGCAAAAATATTTATTTTCGGAAAGAATTCTCTCCGAGATTTATGTCCTGTCCACAGAGATCGGTTCGAGGGAAAGAATGTCGTTCGACAGTCTCTCGCGTTTATGAGTTTGGGTTTAAAATGGTTTAAACGTAAAAACAAAAAAGTAAACATTAAAACATAAACAGAATTCATTCTTCAGAGAGAAAAAACTTATCAGGTGTGCACATAATCGACTCCTCACAAACTTAAACTTACCGACCAGTTATACTCGACCTACAATACTCCTCAATATCACTCAGCATCGCTCACAACAAAGGTTATGTCTAACGCAAAGTTGAGAGAACAACCGTGTTATCCTCGCCGACACTCTCGCACGCGACTCAAGACACGGAGGCATTAAGCTTCGACGCTTATTGAAGATTGTTAGCTCTTAAATCTATCTCTAGAATCCATAAACTAACAGATAATCATCCCTAATCGAAGTTTGCGAGGATTATCTCTAACACAACTCAAACCCTGCGCATAAAGCAAACATCAGAGACAATCACCAATAAAGATTTGTAAAGCAAGTTTTATACAACGCTATGGACGACAAATATACATGAGATCATAGTCAATACATATACAAAACCCAACAAAGAAGAAAAACACAAAGAAGAAGATAAATGAACCAAACATCTCGCAGTTTTTCAGAGTCGATCGACGGTCAATCCACCCCGATTCATTCGTATGTCAGCTTTCATGTTGCTTTTTAAGCTAATCCTACTGAAAAATGAAGTTTGATGGAGTTGGAGCAAGAATCTCCAAAACCATAACCTAAAACATGCTGAAAAATGACTAAAATAGGCAAAATTGTGTTCCAGGGTTTGCCTAGCGAACCCCCGTTCCCCTCGCGAACATAAACCGCGTTAGCTACTACCAAAATTGTGTTTTTCACGCTTTCGGGCACTTTTCATTCGCCCCAGAGTTCGCTTAGCGAACTCCCCAGCGAATACGCTCGCCTCCAGTTCGCCTAGCGAACATGACAGCAAACCAGAACTTGTTTTGATCATAACTTTTGAACCGTAACTCCGATTGACGCACGTATTTACACATAAAGGGGGGTTTATTCAACCAATTTTAACACAAAGTAACGATAAGTGCAACAAAACTTATATACAAAAATAGATACATTTTGCACTTATCAAACTCTCCCCAACTTACATAATTGTTTGTCCTCAAACAAAAATCAAACAACTCAAAGAAACAGAGTGAAAACCAAAAAATCACGAATCAACAGGTTTTGAAAAACAGACAAATGAATGGTTCAAATGAAAATGGTACACACAAAGTAAATACTTACCACTAAACTACGACGATAACATAGTCACGAAACAAATGCAAAATACAAAAATCATGTCAAACCATCCTAAAACAACACAAGTTCAAATGTGAATCACACCTAGCAAAAATAATCATCGGTAGATGAAAAACACAAAATAAGGTATTTATCACTCACACAACAATCATGCAAACAATAGACTAAATTATGCAACCATCCAAAAATTCACATTGAACATACAAAGGCAAGAATCACAAGGGCTTTCAAGGTTGTAGCGTGGTCGGGTAAACAAACAAGGGGCAATTTCTAAAGGTAATTAAAACAAAAACTTGCCTAAACCTAAGGGAGTGATCAACTAACAAAGACTCAAACACAAAATTCCAATCAACTTCTTCCAAAATCCCGAGTGTTACACAAAACACAATACTTATTTAGCACAATTATTTGAACTCTTTTTGTTTCCTTTTTCAATGATTTTCTGTTTCTTTCTTTTTCTATTTTTTCTTTTCTTTTTCATATTTTTCTCTTTTTTCTTTTCTTTTTCATCCTCATAAAAAACAACCAATGAGTAAATAATCATTCTCTCCCCAACTTGAATTCAACCACATCATCATGTGAATACTCCCTACTTTCTAAGGAAAGGTAAAAATTCATACAACAACACAAAGTTGAGGGTCCAAGAAAAAACAAAATCCATTCAAAAATAAGTGAACTAAATACTCATAGACAAGCATTAAGTTCAAATAAAACATGGATCAAAAAGCTCAAAGGGGTTACAAATGATTACACGCTCACAAGGTGAATGACTATTCGGCTAGGTAGTTGTGCTCTAAATGAAACAAAATGCCTTGATCCTTTTCATGCTTTCATATAATCAACACAGACAAAAGATTAAGCATAATAAAATCCAGTTAGAACAAGAATGTTGGTACTCCGCATATATGAACAATGGAAAGCTACCTCACAAAAAGGGTGGGAACTAAAGTGATTCACATACGAACAAGTATACGAAAGAATGAATGGCATGAAAGTTTGTAAAAAAACCTAAGTATCATGAATATGCTAAAGTCAAGAAAGCGATAAACACATACCTTGGACGTGTACAAAACTTAACAATATCATTACCATACATCCGCAAGTTGAAACGATCAAACTTAGAACATCACCAAATTTCCTCAACCTACTCAAAACAAGCTCATTGACAAACATGAAAACTATTAATATGAACAAACTAAAAAACTGGCAAAAATTTCATTAAACAAGTTGTAAAGTGAAGATTTGAGAATTTTACGAAAAATCCGAGTACAACTTGTTTAATGAATACTCACCACACTACTTAAACTAAACAACAACAAAAGAAAAGAATACACCATGCTTGTTTTACGTCGTAAGCTCGACGCTTTTACAATGCTTAGCTAGTAACTTCCTTCCTTCATGCCATAGTGATGCCTCACCGCGCAAACCAAAGTAAATGCCCTAACCAAACACTTAAACAAACGTTATGGGAACAAAATGTATACAACACTTGAACAAACATAATGGAAACAGACACAATATACGATATATACAAAACTCAAAAACAAAGAAACTATCGCAATGCGATTCAATATCAAAATCAATCCCCGGCAACAGGGCCATTTTGTTGAGTGCAGAATAGGGCAAGCAGCAAAAATATTTATTTTCGGAAAGAATTCCCTCCGGGATTTATGTCGTGTCCACAGAGATCGGTTCGAGGGAAAGAATGTCGTTCGACAGTCTCTCGCGTTTATGAGTTTGGGTTTAAAATGGTTTAAACGTAAAAACAGAAAAGTAAACATTAAAACATAAACAGAATTCATTCTTCAGAGAGAAGAAACTTATCAGGCGTGCACATAACCGACTCCTCACAAACTTAAACTTACCATCCAGTTACACTCGACCTACAATACTCCTCAATATCACCCAGCATCGCTCACAACAAAGGTTATGTCTAACGCAAAGTTGAGAGAACAACCGTGTTACCCTCGCCGACACTCTTGCGCGCGACTCAAGACACAGAGGCATTAAACTTCGACGCTTATTGAAGATTTTTAGCTCTTAAATCTATCTCTATAATTCAGAAACTAACAGATAATCATCCCTAATCGAAGTTTGCGAGGATTATCTCTAACGCAACTCAAACCCCGTGCATAAAGCAAAAATCAGAGACAATCACCAATAAAGATTTGTAAAGCAAGTTTTATACAACGCCATGGGCGACAAATATACATGAGATCATAGTCAATACATATACAAAACCCAACAAAGAAGAAAAACACAAAGAAGAAGAGAAATGTACCAAACATCTCGCGGTTTGTCTGAGTCGATCGACGATCAATCCACCCCGGTTCATCCGTATGCCAGCTTCCATGTTGTTTTTTAAGCTAATCCTATTGAAAAATGAAGTTTGATGGAGTTGGAGCAAGAATCCCCAAAACCATAACCTAAAAAATGCTGAAAAATGACTAAAATAGGCAAAATTGTGTTCCAGGGTTCGCCTAGCGAACCCCCGTTCGCCTAGCGAACATAAACCGCCTTAGCTACTGCCAAAATTATGTTTTTAATGCTTCCGGGAACTTTTCATTTGCCCCAGAGTTCGCTTAGTGAACTCCCCAGCGAAAACGCTCGCCTCCAGTTCGCCTAGCGAACATGACAGCAAACCAGAACTTGTGGATCCAAATGATGGAAAAATAAGCGTCGAAGATGGAAAAATATTGGAACCCAATGATGGATATGCTGAAATTATTATTCCACCAGAATTTCTATTAACAGATTTTGTGGATCCAATTGAGAAAATTGGTATAAGTACTTATCCAAACCTCCTTGAAAATTTGACAAATCCAGATTTCCTCCAAAGTAGAGCTATTCTAGCTTCAACTATAGAGATCGTGGATGAAATTAATGATTACATTACTAATCTTCTTCCAGGTTACTATACTTTATACATGATTTAATCATAATATTTTTCATTTACCTTTATTACTTTGTAAGTGTTACTTTTTTTTATAGGTGGTGAAAAAGAGTTTTTGAGTAGTGATACCATTGACAGATCAGAAGCAAATGAGAATGAGGCTTTCGAGCATTTGACTCCTAAATTTTTAAGCTGTTTGAAAACATCTGGTTTTCCTAACCATTGCTTGAAATTGAAGATTGGCACAACCATAATGTTGATAAGAAATTTGGGTCAATCAGAAGAACTTTGCAATGGTACAAGATTAACGGTAACAAGGCTAGAAAATCATGTCATTGAGGCTAAGATTATTACAGGTACCCATATAGGAAACACTATTTACATTCCTCTAATGTCTTTGTCTCCTTCACAATCCCCTTGGCCATTCAAACTTATTAGAAGATAATTCCCCGTTATTGTTTCATTTGCAATGACAATAAATAAATCTCAAGGTCAATCATTAGACTACGTTGGTTTATATTTTCTAAAAGAGGTCTTCAGCCATGGACAACTTTATGTCGCAATGTCCAGATTCAAAAGCAAAGCAGGTTTGAAAATCTTAATTCATGACAAAGACAAATTGACATTACATGAAACAACAAATGTGGTTTTCAAATAAGTTTTCCACAATGTTGTATAGGTATTCTCTTTCGTGCTAAACCACATTTTAATATTTATAAACTACAAGAAAATTCGGTTAATATAGGAAGATTACGACGATTTGAACCGTCACAATTTGCTAGTCGCGACGGTTTTATTTCTGTCACAAAAACGTGTGTCGCCAGGCTGTATCACGACGGTTTCTAAAACCGCCACTCCAATGGTCGTTTTATGTTGCGACGGGTAGGGAACCGTCGTAAATTGAAAATTGCGGCGGTTACAACCGCCATAAATAACTTCGTTTTTGTTATCCAAAGATAAAAGCCGTAGGTATATCCAAAGGTAAATCCGCAGGTAATATATTTCTAAAATTAAAAAAAATATATATTCAAATGAACTTTTAGCACACAATATATCATAAAATAAACCTATATTAAAGAAACAACAAAGAACTTACATACAGGAAATTCAAATGATCTTTTAGCACACATCATTGTTTTAATTACATACAAATCAAACTATATCAGCATACAATACTTTATTAACACTAAAGGTATGCAATTGCTTTTTCAAATAGATTTCTATATAACTTTTTATTGCCAACAGAACAACCACAATTCAAAATAGTGTAATAAACAAGATCATAATACCCTCTAAATTACAACTACTTTTAACATTGTTATCATAAACATTGCAGAACAAGAGAATGGTTTTCAAACATTATAAGTAACTGAAACCACAACACAGCCTTACAAAATTTCAAACAGGATATACTTTCCAAAACTGCTAAAATCACTTTCTTCATCAACACGTCTTTTGAAAACAACTCCGGCGCAGTTAGTTTTCTCTAGCAATACAGTCGTTGATTCAATCAATGACCCATAGCAGCAAAAGATCTGGTTCACATCGGTTTTTGGTGGAAGCAACTCAAAATTTGTAAATTTCAGAGTATGAAAACTCCACAACAATAATCTGACCAAAACTACAATTTGAAACTTCTATAAGTAACTGAAACCACAACACAGGCAGCAATATGGTATACAAAACGATATCAGTCCATCATCACCAAACTATCAAAATGATTACGAAACCGACATTGTATGCAAAAACAAAACAGAGTAGCAAACAAAGTGTAAATTAATCACCACAAACAGCAGTAGCATGGCATTTATTATAGAAAAATATAAGCTTATGATGCTGTGATGGAAATGGATCACACGAATACGCAATAATCAATTGAACTCACATAATCAATAGCAGCACCAAGTGTTATTCATACTTCATCAATGCACAAACTCGGTAGCAAGCATATTAATCTATATTGATTCACAGCATGTCTTTATATGTTCATAGAGTGAGCTCGAATAGGAATTCCTCAAGGATATCAAATATAAACAGTAGCCTCATCGAACACGCATCAAAATTAAACACACAACGATATAAAACATGCAGTTTAATACATATTGCTTTTACATTACTCATATTATCAAATGATTCACAGTAAACACAAATAATAAAATGTGTACCTAACCGACCGCATAATCCAAATGAACCGCAACAATACATAAAACATCACAACTACATACTGCTAACCGAGATTCAAAGAACATGCATAAGTATGGATTCAAAAACCAACCAAAATGAGCTTGAGTTGTTATTGCGTCGTCGAAAATTTCGCGGTGCTGCTGAGCTTGGATTTTTCTGTATTGGCCATGAAAATAAGCAAGTAGTCTTGTAAGGATGCTTCCAAGCATAATAATTTATCATTGACTATTATGTAATACATATTACTTGCAAGTTTCATGCCACTATATGGACCTATTCTTCATAATTATTTGCTTTTAGTTTTGCTACAACTTTAGTACCAATAACAGTAAAGCAAACACGAGGCATAATCCCTATGTAACCAACATTGTTTAAGAATGCAAGAACCCGATGAACACTTATGTGCATACCTTTTGTAAATGATGGAATACTTTTATCATTTATTGCCAACCAATGCTTAATAGTTGTAACAAAATTAAGCATAGACACCATGAATAAGAGGATCTAAATAACTTCATTCAAATTGTACTTGTAAGAGATGGGTAGGCATAGCATAGCACCACTAAACAAAATTAATGCCGGTGGAAAGTAAGTTACATAAAAGTAAGACATCTCAATAGCACCATGAATAAATTGAAAACCGCATATCTATATCCCAAAATATTTTCGCTCAAACTCAACACATAATTTTATAGAACTTATGAACTTATATGAACTTGAGAAAACTTTTAGAAAGAACTTATAAAAATAGTCAATAAGAGCGTTATTGATATGCCTCGACCTATTTTCACTTTACACATACTCTTCAAAATAACGTACATAAAATGACCTCATAGAGCATATGCAGACTCTACTTTTGATAAGTACTGATGAATCTATTTACTAAACCCTATATCGATGATGGTTGCGCAAAACTGATTTTAGAAAAACATTCACACTGCCTAGTTTATCATGGTGATGATGAGTGGTTGTTGAAAAAACACCTAAACAAGTTGATGACAGATATCTTACCTTTGTTGTAAGGCCAAATCAATTTGAACTTCTGGTGGAGCCAGGGCAGGAGATTCTACAAAGTGCAAATTAGGATCACTGCAAATTGACAAGTTAGAAACAATTAGTTGAAATGAATCATAAAGTTTAATGGGTTCTTCATGTCATTGTAGAAACTAGAAAGTAAACACCAACCTTGCAAGTTTCCTGGCAAGATATAGGAAAGGCTTCTCAAAGTTGTAGTTGCTCTTAGCTGATATCTCATAGTACTGCAAATTCTTCTTCCTGTGACAGGAATTAACGATGCAATTAGACCAAATAAAGGACATTCATTATTCATGACTAATTCATAATATCTTTTGATTTATTCAATGATATAGTAGATGGGTAAATTATGATTTGGCCATGGGTGTTGAATACTGAAATGAGAGATTATAGCTTTCTTTAAGAGGTTCTCATAAAGATAACATTTCTTTGTCAAGAATAATTCATAGAAAAAGATCCATAGAAAAATCAAAGCCCTAGATCTATCTAATCTCAATCGATAAAAAGAGTATCTAGATATTTTGTTAAGAAAAGAGCTTCCCCTAGGTCTGTCTAATTGGAATTTTGGATGGATTTAAATTCTCTACAAAATAAATCCTACCAGAATCTCTTACACAATTAGATCAAGATTGAATCAAAAAGTATACGGCCAAGTCAAGTCACTATGCAACATATACAACAAGCAGATGATGATTTGACAGAGAGTCTAAGTTTACATAAAGCAGGTTTTCAACCTTAACCAATTCAATAGCTCGTGGTGAGAAATCACATGCATAAACAAAAGCATCTGGATACGAAGCAATCACAGGAAAGATGGTATTTTCAGCTCCATAACCAACTCGTTTAATAAACAACAAACTAAATTCCAGCAGACCTGGTATGATTAATCGCAATATTTGAAATAGAACACAATATTTCATACCCATCATCTACACTAGCACATAACAAAAATCAAGACCAACAATTAAACACAACAAAGAAATAGAACACAGTTGTAATTCATGAATACGTTGAATGGACCATGGACAATTTCCATCCTCTTTCTTAAGGAATACTATATCATCACACAAATATTTGGCTCTATAAACTGAATTTGATGAAATGAAAGGAATTGAAACATTTGAAAACACCTAAATGTTATAAACATTAAAATCTAAAGTTGCAGCTGGACAAATTAAACACTACCTGCCCCAAAAAATCCTAAAAAATTATTCTTAATATGGTTGAACTGAAGCATAAAGATGTTTGACAGTGTTTTATTTGTCACGCCAACTCCAGTTGTCCTTCATAAACTAAACATGGACATTTGAAATCAATCCTTAACACCACATCTATGAATTTTGTGATGAACTAAGTTAGTGCAAATCACGCACAAAAGACTGTATCCTTTCTACGTGCATTAAGACAGAGCAAATAGATTCAAACATATTTCAAATAGCAATTAGACACCGATAAAATAATAAGATTATAAAACGGGGATGTAATTATTTATCCAAATTTGCAGAGGAACTATGTGACAATTATATTTAGATGTTAAAAGATCAAAAAAGCATGCATATAAGAAGAAAAAAACATTAGAATGTAGAAAGGGTTATATACCATGGAGGCTATTATAGCGGCTGCAGCCGGTGGGAAAACAAGTCTTAAGCTATCCATGGGATGCTTATGATGGCATCCATGAAGAAGATAATGCATCGTATTCCCCCAATAACTCTTAGTTTTAACATGGAAAAGAAACCGGTGCAACAAGTATTCGGCCAATGTCCATATAAAAATGCCGAGAAGCACAAAAAGAGGTAGGCGAGGAGTATTGAGTCCCAATTTAAAAGAGTTATAAATGAACCAAGATGCAACTGGTACCCAAACAATCAGAATCACCCACCAAGCTGTGCGGGTAAATACCAGTTCCAACAAGCAACGCAAAATTCAAAACAACCTAATCAAAACCCGCTTATTACATTTTCACACACAAAAACCTCACTTTCTTTAAACAAAAATAATCACTTGTAGAAATTTTCATCAATTTCTTACAATTTTTATAATGACCGTCTAAACTACTAGATATCAAAATCACTTTTTTTATAATCAGTAACAAAATGACCCAATAAATGAAAGAAAAATGTAGCTAGGGTAAGTACCTCCAAGACACCGCTCTGAAAGAAACGAGGACCTTCCTTACCCATAATAGGTTGATGAACCCGTTCTTCATACTCTTCACCAAGATTCCCAACCTGTTAATCTATGAAAAATGGAATAGATAGTACCGTCGAATGAGAGGGAATTGACAGGAGGATTGATGATAGTGATGATGGCAACACCATCAGCTCCAACTTCCAAAACAGTGCGACTTTTATCCATTGATGAATCTCTCAGTCCAATCTGAATGAAACTTTTGATTCTTCTGATTGATTTTGTTGTTCTTACACAGTTCTTTCTCGAGGAAGAAATAGTGGCGTAAACGACGATGTATATTGAGCAGTAAGTACACATGTCCCGATTTTGCTCATATCAGTCAAGAGGAAAATTGATGAACATTTTGAGAGTGATTGAGTAAATGAGACGCCGTTTGGATTTTGATTAACGGCGATGAGATTTGAGAAAAAGGAATAGGGGGAAAATTAGGGTCTCTTGAATTTCCAATTGAAAAGTCAATAAGGATTTTTTTTTGAATTTGGGGGAACAAATTTTCCCTCTCAATCAAAAAAATTATTTTATAAAATAAAAAATTAAGTAAAAATCATAATAAGGACGGTTTTGTGAGAAGTGTCGTGACAACCGTCGCAGTTTATTCTCTAACTGCCGTGACAACCGTCGCAGTCCAGAAATAAGAACGGTTTTGTGATAACTGTCGTAAACCGTCGCAATCCAAAAATAAGGACGATTTTGTGATAATTGTCACAACTCAAGTGTCGTAAATCTTCTTTTTTTTTCTTGTAGCGATACATATATTACATTGATATATAGTTGTCATTTATAATACTAACTCCCAGTTTTTTTTTCTAGAGCCTTTATATAATATTAAACTTCCACGGATGATGTTTCACATTAACATTTCTAAATATAATCCTAAGAACCATTAAGGTATATGTGCTTATGTACGCTCATATTTATTATTTTTTCAACATCGACCAACTTTAAGAATTTTCACACTTGTATGCAACCAACTAATTATTTTACTATGACAATTCACATAGTTGGTTAAATTTATTTTTATAATCCCAATTGCACTATCATTATATTACATTTATTCTTATTCTTGTATTTCTATTCTTTTTAGGATACTATCAAAAACTTGGAGATATGGTGTCATATAGTTTTGAAGTACTTTTGAAGACACTTTTTTTATCATTGTTGTTCTATTTTCGTTTTGTATTTTTATATTACTGCTCTCTAAACAAAAACACTAAATATTAATTTCATATCTATTGTATTTTGTGAATCTTAACTCAATATTTTTCATTCTAAATGTTTAAGGTTTTAAATTTCGTTTGTACTACATTATTCACTTAAAGATATGAGTTCACTACTAGAAAATTCGCTTTTAGTGACCGAAATTGACCGAATTAGCCACCAAAATTAAACATCATGTTAGTAAAATTTTAAAAGTCACATAATTTTCAGTCTCAAATAATCATTTTTATATAAATTAATTCATAAAAAATTCAGTGACCGAAATTTCGGTCACTAATAATTTTTTTTTTTTTAATTATTAAGTTGCTTCCCTCTCAATTTTCTCCTTTTATTCATTTTTTTAATTTTTTCGTCAAATTTTACATTTTGATTGTTTTAACAAATAAAACATATATTTATATAAATAATTAACTCATACAAATTTATTAATTTAGATAAAATATAACTTTAATGAAATCTTTTTAAATAATATTTGAAAGTTCTATTTCATTAATATTATATACATTTCAAATGTAAATTATACAATAAAAACCAAATGGTTTAGTGGACACCCGAAAGCCTCACAAAGGAAAGTGCATTGGTTCAATTCCTACTAGAGACAAAAAATTTATTTTTTTTAAAATCGGTCACTAAAATCGGTCACTAATTTCAGTCGCTAAAATCGGTCACTAATTTCGGTCACTAAATTCGTCTCTAAAGGTTAGCGACTAGCATTTTTCCAACCGAAATTTGGTAGTCGCGTTATTGGTCGCTAAACGTTTTAGTGGCCGATTTTTAGGCTTTTTCGGTCTCTAAATCGGTCACTAAACGCGAATTTTTTAATAGTGGTTATCCGTGCGTCCGCACGGGTCTTCTACTAGTTAACACATGAAAATAATTAGCTTTACAAAAAATATTGTGTGCATAAGTTAAAAATATTTTCTTCCAAACATGATCAAATCCCACTTATTCTAATCACTAAAATTTAGTAAATCACCACTTATTCTACCCAATTTTCCTAATATTATTATAAAATGCAATTAATTCCTTAAATTAATTTTAGAATGCAAAATGAAATGCCTAACAAGTTTATGAGGTAATCTAACATGAAGGAGAAGATATTATGGGAACATGATTCTGATTCAGAAAAAATAACTCAAAATTAAATAATATGCTAAATCATAATTAATGCAAAATGATTTCAATTACAAATATTATGACTAAAATTTAAACTACAATCTTTAATGACAATACTAAATAAGATACATTTGAACCAATCAAATTTTTTAAACATTAACTTTACCCAACTTTTTGTAGTGGGTAATTATGATCTCACCATTTTTTAAAGCTCTAACAAACCCTGCAAGGTAACAACAAATGGAACGAGGACTCGCCACCCGCTCTTCTCTGTTAATCCATGCATTGTCTTTGATACACCACCCTAGTCTATAGAATTCTCCAAATACTCTAAAAGTGTGTTTGGATGAAGGATTTTAATGAGGGAAAGTAATTTTTTGAGGGAATTTAAAATGACTTGATCAAAATTTATTGTTTGGATAAAAAATATGGAGAATTGTTAAAATGAGGTAAATTTATGAAGTATTTTATTCTTGTTAAATTTAAAGAATTTAAAATGACACCAAAAAGTAAAGAATTTTAAATTGCTTCTTAACTCTATATAATTTGAATGTTAAATTGTTTGTTATTAATTTTTCAAAATTTGCAAGATGGTCCTCATATTTTATGAAAATTTCAAATTCACCACCAAAATTTTCAAAAAATTGCAAATAAGTCCCTAATAATTTTCAAATTTTACAAATTGGTCCCTTTAAATTTTCAAAAATTACAAATTGGTCCATATTTATCATATTTTAAATTTGACCTAAAAGCTTTAAAAATTATGAAAATGCCCTCAAATTTTTTACATTGAATCATTTTAATACTCCATCCAAACAAAAAAATTTAAAAATAAATGAATTTCAATTGAATCATTTAAATTACTTAAAATTTTAAACTCCCTAAAAATTCTTAAATTCCTCATCCAAACATGGGATTTTAATGAGGGAAAGTAATTTTTTGAGGGAATTTGAAATGACTTGATCAAAATCTATTATTTGGATAAAAAATATGGAGAATTGTTAAAATGATGTAAATTTATGGAGTATTTTATTCATGTTAAATTTAAGGAATTTAAAATGACATCAAAAAATAAAGAATTTCAAATTGCTTCTTAACTCTATATAATATGAATGTTAAATTGTTTATTATTAATTTTTCAAATTTTGCAAGATGGTCCTCATATTTTATGAAAATTTCAAATTCACCCTCAAAAATTTCAAAAAATTGCAAATTAGTCCCTAATAATTTCCAAATTTTACAAATTGGTCCCTTCAAATTTTCAAAAATTACAAATTGGTCCCTATTTTTTATATTTTAAATTTGACCCAAAAGCTTTAAAAATTATGAAAATGACCCCAAAGTTTTTACATTGAATCATTTTAATACTCCATCCAAACAAAAGAATTTAAAAATGAATGAATTTCAATTGAATCATTTGAATTATTTAGAATTTAGAGTGTGTTTGGATGAAGCATTTTAATGAGGAAAAGTAATTTTTTTGAGGAAATTTAAAATGACTTAGTCAAAATCCATTGTTTGGATAAAAAATATGGAGAATTATTAAAATGATGTAAATTTATGGAGTATTTATTCATGTTAAATTTAAGGAATTTAAAATGATATCAAAAAGTAAAGAATTTCAAATTGCTTCTTCCCTCTATATAATGGAAATGTTAAATTGTTTGTTATTAATTTTTCTAATTTTACAAGATGGCCCTCATAGTTTATGAAAATTTCAAATTCACCCCAAAATTTCCAAAAAATTACAAATAAGTCCCTAATAATTTTCAAATTTTACAATTTGGCCCCTTTAAATTTTCAAAATTTGTAAATTGGTCCCTATTTTTCATATTTAAAATTTAACCCAAAAGTTTTAAAATTTATGAAAATGACCCCAAATTTAAACAATGAATCATTTTAATACTCCATCCAAACAAAAGAATTTAAAAATGAATGAATATCAATTGAATCATTTGAATTACTTAGAATTTTTAATTTCGTAAAAATTCTCAATTATCTCATCCAAACACACTCTAAACATTTTTTCACAGCTACAGCAAAATCTTGAGATGAATAACTTAAATCACCAACATTTAATTCCAAATTTAAACGGTTTGTACCCAAAAAAAAAAACAAGCAAGTTATTCTAATTTCTATAAGGGTTCACACCTAAAAAACAGTTTAAACCCCGAAAAACAAGCAAACTATCAAAGCAAACCATGAGCCCATCCAAAAACTGTGATCCATGTTATGGTTACCAAAATTTTTGTAAGGGTTAAGCAACAAGTTAAAAACATCGAGGCAATGAAAGGACAATAGAGAAATTGGTTTGGATAGTGCTGATGTCGATAGCTCTACACCTTCGTTAAATGGGTATCATTATGTCGGTGAATCAGAGGTGATCGACGACACTGAGGTGGTGGCCAACCAACTTAAAGTAGATTAAAAGAGGAACTCGGTGATGGACTGAGGATTGGTTGCAACTTTAGGTGAGGAATGATGTATGAAGACATACTCTTGGGAAAACATATTTAAATCAAGAGAAAATTTTAAATTTATTTAAAATGTATTTATTTTTCAATTAAAATTAGAGAAATTCTTACCCCCGTCTCTTGGGGTTTTTAGGCACCATGTGCGCTTCCAAAAATATTTCGTTGTTTTCGAAGATGTATCTTCGGACGCATCTTTTTTTTACTCAATGTTGGTTTTTTCTGGAGTTACATCTACGGAATGTTTCCGTTTATATAGCTCATAAACAAATTGGAATGCATTCGCGTCAAACTCCCTTCTCCTTCCTCATTCTTCATTTTTTATCTTCTTCACTCTAAAACTCTCCAAACTCTCTCAATCCTCAAAAAAATCTTTTTCCACCAAACTTAATTTTTTTCAATCAAGTTCGACAAGGAGCATTCATTTCAACAATCAAGACACTCCAACTCATTCAAAGCTCGATATAATCGGTAAGTTTTCAAGTTTTCGAGATATTTTTTAGTATTTCCCGTAAACGAGTTAGAATATAGTTTTAGGGGTAGAAATCCTTAGATAGTTTTAGAAACATAGTTTAAAGACAATGTAGGTATTGTTTGTTGGCTGAAACGGACGATCAGAGCTTCAAAAAACCGATTTCCATGGGTAGGGGACGTCATTACCATGACTGTTGGAGTTACAGGAAGTTTCGGATCTACATCTACGGAACAAATTAACGTTAGGATAATTCCGTAGATGCAGCTCCGAAACAAATCAAACGTTGTGAATTCTGGGTTCTTCCGTAGACACTACGCCAAACAAGACCTTAGACAGCGCTTTTTTTTGCCTTAGACAACGTTTTTAAGCGCTGTCTAAACCTGCGCTGCTAAAGGTTTAGACAGCGCTTTTGGTAATACCAAAAGCGCTGTCTAAAGGGGGGTATAATTAATGAAAAGCGCTGTCTATGGTACCATTAGACAGCGCTTTTTGACATTTTTTAGGTATACCTTAGACAGCGCTTTTGATAAAAGCGCTGTCTAAGCCCCACCTTTTTGACATTTTTTAGGTATACCTTAGACAGCGCTTTCACCAAAAGCGCTGTCTAAGTCCCACCTTTTTGAACTTTTTTAGGTATACCTTAGACAGCGCTTTTGGTGAAAGCGCTTTCTAAGCCCCACCTTTTTGAACTTTTTTAGGCATACTTTAGACAGCGCTTTTTGTGAAAGCGCTTTCTAAGCCCCACCTTAGATAGCGCTTTTAGTGTAAAGCGCTGTCTAAGGTATACGAAAATTTTTATATAAATTTTTTTAAACCACAATTTTTACCAGGTTTTTCAACCAGAATTTGACCTGTTTTTCAACCAATTTTTTTCCAGAAAAATACCACAATTTGGAGATTCAAATCAATCCAATTTAGCCTATTTAAATGTACCAATTTACACCAAAATTATATATCCAAAACAATGGCAATTCAAACCAATATATATATATATATATATATATATATATATATATATATATATACACACCAATGTACATATTACTTATACTAGTACTTTTGCATCCAACCAAAGCATTGCTTCAAATCTACATAGGTCCTGAAAGAACACAAAGATTGTAATTCAATTAAAAGAATACATCAACAATGTCTATAGTTAGAAAGTTACACATATTTAAATTCTCATCAATTAAAGTAAGAGTACAATATTATACCTTATAAAACTCCGAGCTCCATAATGTATTGACACCAATCCTCTTTAATTTCATCCAATTGAGAAATTGAGTAATGAGCACACTTGCATTCTTCAAAGTACTACATAATAATATAACATAGTTTGATTTAGTTTTAACTATTTCATTATATGAGAGATATGTGTTAAATATTAAAATAACTCATAAGTTAGAAATACATACATCGGATGGAATCTCTATTCGATCCAAAAAAAGAGTGTCTCTCATAAACCTCAACATGAAATATCCGCAATCTATTTCATTACGTTGCCGAGGACACTACAAATGAAAAGAAAATGTGGATAAATCCTAAGTTTTATCAAGTAGCATCACTAATATAATAAAACATGTGATAATTAATATACCTTCACTGTATTCCATGTAATGGGGTTGACTCTCCTCTTTGGTACTTGGCCATCTCGTAGTGCTCGGAAAGCTTGTATAACGCTAATAAAATATAAATGAATATTTAGAACAATTCACATAAATAAATAAACAAACAAATAAATATACACATTCATATTTAGAACAATCTCACTTACGTGTCAATACATTTCTTCATATCCGGGTATGTTGTCCAATCATTTCCTAACGAATCCAGATAATACACCACTTCTCTGCTAGGATTAATTGCGACCAACAACCAATGTCCACTGTAAGATTAAACAAGTGTTAGATGGAAACTTTCTACACGACGTCAAAATACAAAAAAAAACTATAATAGATGAATTTAGAATGAAAATCTAACCCAGTATTAAACGGTAAAAGGAACAACTTTTCCGTTTCTTGGTTGTCCATAAAGATGTCTCGTACATACGCCAGGACCTCATCTAGTTTATTTATTATTAAGGATAAGTTAATAGACGCGGGGCATAAGAATGCAAATCTTTGCTGCAATCCACGTGGGCGCATAACTTTGTCATACAGAAACCTTAAATAAAAACATCATTAACATTAGACTATTCATTTGAAACATAAAGTAAATAAGTTATTCAATTAATATACCAAAGTAGATCGGATATATACCTCACGTATGTATTGATAACACTGACGCCCAATTCTTCATGATTGAAAACTTGCTCGAAGTCTTCATTACCAATATTTTGTTCATGTTCAAAGCCATATATACCTTTCTCCATATGTATAAGACGAACACCTCCGGTCGGAATATCTGTCAATTGTAGAAACGTCTGAAGGCACGACCTAAACTTGGAGATAGGTTGTTTTCTAGCCCTGTTCTTCTTAGCACCAACATTTTTCTGTGTTGAAACGTTGCTAATCTCTTTACCAGGCAGCTATATATCATATAATTTGTTAGATGAAGTATAAGATATCCAATTTAACATTTTCCATGCATAAATATCATATAATTGTGATGTATCTCTTTTTTTGAGACAACGGACTCGGTATGCTCCGGAATCCCCTTATCCTTTGTTTTGGATCTTGTTGGAGTCTAAATAACATTACCATGTAAAAAATGAAAATAAAATGCTCGTAAAATCTTTGAATCTACACATTAAGGTTAACAAAGGTTCATAACGGTTTTAAGCATACCTCATATCCTACGAGTATGAGGTTTGACGGCCATGCAACATACGACCCTATAGCATCTCCCACCAATGTTGCATCCGAAACATCGTCAGGATAGGGTAATAATGCACCCGCCTCTGTAGCAATATCAACCGATACTTTCATGCATCCAGTAGGGAGTGGGTTATTGTGAAGTAATTCTACCGAAGTGTTATACACTTTTCCCTTGCCAACCTTCCGATAAGTTGGTGAAGATAAGAAGAGCTGACAATGGGAAACGCCCTAAAACCAAAAATAAATATGACATTGTTAATGTGTATATATGTCATTTAAATAATTTAAGCTACTAATTTAATTTCATAAAAATATATATAGTTACCTCTGGAATATTCGGTCGAAAGCTGCAGTTGATACTATCTTTCTCCGATCCATCTCTAAAACCTGAAGCGTTATCCCTTTCTTTCTCCTTTCTTAATTCCCGAACTTCAGCTTGCAGTGCTTCTAATCTAGCTTCAAGTTCTGTATTACTAGGAGCCTTTCCTTTTTTAATATTCAAGGAGGTCGGAGTGATCCCAAATCCCTTACCCCTCACCCGACCAGAATACTCAGGGACATCTAATGCCCGACTAAGTATGCTCCTGGAATCATCTGGAGATACAGACTAAGATAACGCCTCCTGAAAATCAGATGAATATCGAATATTTGTCAAATATTTGTTAATAAAGTTTTGATTTAATTAAAGAAATATTGTTATACTTACACATTTCTCAAATACTTGTAGAACCTCTTCTGCAACAACGCCAGACTTGCCCACACGGGCTTCCTACAACAAGACATGTGCAGGAAGAGATGTTTCAGAGCTATTCGCCTTTTGTAACTACATATAAAGCCAAATAATATGATCAAATATAACTCATGATGAACAATTATTATATCATTGCAATTTATTGATACTTACCAAAGATTGCTCCAAACGTCCATATCCAACACGTCCTTTCCTGTATCGATACTGGGGAGCTGATGCTCTTTCCCGATTAATTGCACTTAAACTCTTAAATGTCGGGGTTTGTCGTTTGGCTTTAAACGTTACCCATTCTTGTGGTGAAATCAAACTTGCATATTTAGATGGATACTCTGCATCAACAAAGTTACCTTCAGCATCCTTAAGAAAGGTGCGGTTTAAATATGTCCTAAACCCTCTTAGGAGCTTCCCTGCCAATCTGATCAAATAAGCTTTTCTTTCTTCCTCAACGTTGAAGCACCTCTAAAAAAACCATACACATTGGTTAGTACAAATAATTTAAAATACATGATTAGTTGGCATAATTAAAGACATAATTATGGTACCTGAAGAGCACTTCGAATAAATATGATCCTTTAACCATTGTATGAAACTTTGATTGTGCTCTCGTACTATCCAATTTTCATTTCTGTTCTCATTTAACCTTCGGAGTACATCCTTGTGCATCTCAACATATGGCTCAACCTCATTATCATTGTGCAGAACATACAAATGCACTTGATCCCGTTCATCCCTTGATACTGTCACAATTCTCATTCCAATTAATTTTTTACCATCCTTTTTTTCGAAAATATGAGCTTTGGGGAGTCCAATCGATTGAACATTGGACAAATATTCAGTACAAAACTCAACCGCTTCTTCAACAATGTATCGTTCAACAATACACCCCTCTGGTCGACTTCGGCTTTTCACGTACCCTTTTAATATTTTCATATAACGTTCAGCAGGGTACATCCATCTCATATAAGTTGGTCCACACAACTGTGTCTCTTTCACAAGATGAACAACTAGATGTACCATTATGTCAAAAAATGAGTAAGGAAAATACATTTCAAGCTCACGCAAGGTAATAACTATCTCTTTTTATAGTGTTGGTAAGATATCGGGATCGATTACCTGACTACAAATTGACCTAAAGAAAAAACACAAATTAGTTATGGCGCTTCTTACTTTCACTGGCAAAATAGAACGTATACCTATTGGTAGAAAGTGTTCCATTATAACATGGCAGTCGTGTGTCTTTAAACTCTTCAACGTGAGGTCTTTCATAGACACAAGTATTCTAACATCTGAAGAGTATCCTTCTGGAACTTTAACTTCACTCAGAAACTTACACAATATTTTCTTCTCCTTTCTAGACAGAGTAAAAGCAGCAGGTGGTAGATATGTTCGTCTTCCTTTCTTCACGGGTGCTAATTCAGTTCTAATCCCCCTCGCTACCAAGTCTTTTCTTGCTTTAAGGCCATCCTTAGTCTTTCCTTTTATATTGAGTAACGTACCAATAACACTTTCAAATACATTTTTCTCAATATGCATAACATCGAGAAAATGTCTCACGTACAAAGACTTCCAATATGGCAATTCAAAAAATATCGACCTTTTTTCCACCCACCTTTGACAACCTTATGTGCAAAAGGTTTGCCAAACTGAGTACGCATATCTTTCACCTTTTTAAAAACTTGGTCACCTGACAACATAGGTGGAGCTCTACCTTGTTCGGTGTCTCCATTGAATTCTTGTCTCCACCCACGGTAGTGATGTTTGGCATTTAAGAATCTACGATGGTTGAGAAAGAAATTCTTATGACCAAACTCCAATCGCTTCGAATCTGTTTTATCTTCACAAATAGGACACGCTTTTTCACCTTTTATGCTGTACCCTGGTAGATTCCCGTAAGCTGGAAAATCATTAATTGTGCCAAACAACATCGCCCTCAAATTGAAACTTTCTTTCCTATATCCATCATAAACCTCCACACCGTTCTCCCACAATATCTTTAAATCTTAGATCAAAGGTGTCAAGTATACGTCTATGTCATTCCCTGGTTGTTTAGGCTCAGAGATTAACATAGATAACATCATGTACTTACGCTTCATGCATAGCCACGGAGGTAGGTTATAAATCATAAGAATCACAGGCCATGTGGTATGTGAGATACTTTGAAGACCATGCGGGTTCATTCCATCAGTAGATAATGCCAAGCGAAGGTTTCTTGCTTCTTCTCCAAAGTCAGGATAATCATTATCAATTTTCGACCACTGTGGTGAATCAGCCGGATGTCGCAACTTTCCATCAATAATTCTTTCATCTGCATGCCAAGTCAGGTGTCTTGCATCAGTTTCACTACGAAACATGCACCTAAATCTCGGAATTATAGGAAAATACCATAAGACCTTGGCTGGAGACAATTTTTTCTTATATCGAGACAAACCGCATTTAGGGCACTCAGTTAACGATGCATATTCGTTTCGAAACAAAACGCAATCGTTTGGACAAGCATGTATCTTATCATAGCTCATGCCAATAGAGCACAACATTTTTTTGGCCTCATAGGTTCGATTGGGAAGAACATTATCCTCCGGTAGCATTTCTCTCAAAAGGGCCAACAACTCTGTGAAACTTTTATCCGACCATCCATTGCCCGCCTTTAAGTTGTACAACTTCAATACCACAGACAGTCTTGTGAATTTAGTGCAACCTTGATAGAGCGGTTTCTCTGCATCGCTTACCAACCTCTCAAACATTTCGGGACAATCATGAAGATCTTCTTCAACTGCTTCTGCAATCTCTTCGACTCGATCACAATCGTATGTTTCCGTGTCTTTGTCATCTGAAGCATAGGTCGTATTACTTTTCCCCTTCGGTTCAACATTCTCGTTAATTTTCTCACCATGATGTATCCAACACTTATAACTTCGAACAATTCCATGCATCAGTAAATGCGATTTCAATCCATCTGCGTCAACCTTACCCACATAACAACAACCCAAACAAGGACAGTCCATTCGACTGGGGTCTTTAACGTGTTGAACAGCAAACTTAACGAAATCCAATACCCCATTCTCGTACTCTTTGGACAATCGATCGACATCCATCCATTTTTTATCCATGGTTTTCCTACTTATTAAGGTCAACAAAAACACTATTATATGAGGAATCAAAACATTGAATGAGGAGGAAAGTTATGATAAAACATAGAACATTGAATGAGCTTCTAACAGGGCTTCTAACATAACACAATTTTCCTACTTATCCATCTTTTATCCATGGTTTTTCCATTAGTAATTAATAGAAATCAAAACCAAAAGGAGGAAAGTTATGACTTAAGGATTTACAATATATTTCTTTACCTAATAAATTGCTTTGAATTTCGGTTCTTTAGAACAACAACCTCAAGGATTTACAATATTAAAATAATGAGCAATATTAACACTAACACTAACACTAACCTAAACTAACCTAAACTAAACTAACACATTATATAGCAATAACAATGTAGAGCAACATTAACACTAACCTAAACTAACCTAAACTACAATAACACTAACCTAAACTATAATACCACTAATCTAAACTACTCATATTCTATCAAAAGAACATCATTCTATCAAAAGAACTCCAAAACCTAACAGAACATCATTATATCTAAAGAACTCCAAAAATATGGTAACAAGAACAAAATCTAACAGAAAAATATGAAACTCACTTAAAAAGAAAAACTCTTACCGGAACAGTGGAGCACGGTGGAGTATGGTGGGGGATGGTGGAGGACAATGTAGGAAGGACGACGGCCGGACGGACGACGGCGAGAAAGGATGGACGACGGCGGTGGTTTCAGCTCTGGTTCGTTCTTGTTCACAGAAAGAGAGGGAAAGAGGGAAAGAATGAAATGAAAAAGTATAGAATACTGATACAGTTTCAATCTTTATTTTAATTAAAAATACCTTAGACAGCGCTTTGAAAGAAAGCGCTGTCTAAGGTGGGCCTTAGAAAGCGCTTTTGAAAGCGCTGTCTCATATGGGCCTTAGACAGCGCTTTTGATTTTTTTTTTTTATTTATAAGACCTTAGACAGCGCTTTTGAGTAAAGTGCTGTCTAATATTTTCGTTTAATTTTTTTTTTAATTTATAAGACCTTAGAAAGCGCTTTCCTCAAAAGCGTTGTCTCAGGTCTTATATTTTTTTTTTAATTTATAAGACCTTAGACAGCGCTTTTAAGGAAAGCGCTGTCTAATATTTTCCTTTAATTTTTTTTTTTTTATTTATAAGACCTTAGAAAGCGCTTTCCTCAAAAGCGCTGTCTAAGGTCTTATATTTAGACGCGCTTTTATTTTTCTAAGTGAACAGTTTCCGTGTTTTCTAAATTTTTTAACTTATAGCAGCGCTTTTGTAATAAAGCGATGCCTATGTAGTGCTGCCAAAGAGTAATTTTGGCATAGTGAGATACATCTACGGAAGTTTTTCGTGTGTACATATCCGGAAGTAAAAAAATGTTAATTTTTTTTTGTTTTGTTTTTTAATTTATTTGTATCTAATTATTTTTTCTTGGTTATACCTTGCAGACATTATGGCAGACGGAGACGATAGATTGTGACTTGGACGGGTTTCACAGCATGCATCTGTGAGACGCGAGCGGAGCCAAGCCACCGTTACCGAGACCGATACAGCTAAGGCACAACCTTCTTCATCACATGCCCATGACACTCCCTCGACCTCGTATCCCACCCTATCATCCATTTCTTCATCTGGGAGGCGTCGGGATTCAGCTAAGGGTTCATCACAGACCCCGTCCTCCCGCAGGCCTCGTCGGGATACTCCTGTTCTTCCTCCTGCCGATGATGTTGCTCTAGTGCCACCTCTTGAGGGTGATAACCCACCACCAGAGGATGCTGGTGACGGCGACGATGATAAGACTGAGGGTTTCCCAAGGGATCCCTCAGATATGTCCCTGCTGACAGGGTACGCTGACCATACTGCCAGACATGTCTGGGATAGAGAGGTAACATTACTCAGATTGTTTATTTTTTTTCATTGGAAATTTATAATTTGTACTATTGTTTCTTATTAACATTGTTTCTTATTTACGGAAATTTTCAGACTCGTCAGTCGTAGAAGTTCTATAACCATGGCCGAAAGATATTATCTTTGGAGCAGCCACATGAGGCTTGGTTCCAGGATGTCCTTGCTGCCTCTGGTTTGAAGGACCTTTGAGAGATCGGTTACAGCCTGATCCATAACGGGATGCTGATGGGCTTTGCGGAGAGATGGCACCCTGAGGCGTCCTCCTTCCATCTACTGCATGGCGAGCTCACAATTACACTAGACGACATCTCCTGTCTGTTACATATATCGATCAGGGGTACCCTCCTCCGTCACGGTAGGATGACGAAGGAGGATGCCAGAGAGATGTTGGTCGAGGAGCTTGGAGCTGATCCACTGGATGCGCTTAAGGAGGTGGATAAGACCAGAGGGGCTCATGTGAGGTTCTCCTTTCTCACGCGTAGATTTGGTGAGGCGCTCGCTGCTGCACGCCAGGCAGGTGGTGATCCAACTGAGGTTGAGATACACAGGCAGCGTATCTGAGGTGTTATTTTCTATTTTTAGTTGGCACTCAGCTTTTTATGGACACTTCCTCCATATATACCGATGTCGCTTACCTCAGGTACTTTTTTGATCCCACACGGATCCATGAGTACAAGTGGGGGGTTACACTGGCTTACACGTATTCGAGGTTTGGAGAGGGATGTGTGTGGAAGACTAGGACTGTGGCAGGGAGCGTGGCACTACTTGTGGTAACAATCTTATATCCTTCGACTTTTTTTATTTTATATTTGTGATAATGTTTGATCCCAATGTTTTTTATTTTCATTTCAGGCTTGGATATTCCAGCACTTTTCCATGATCGTCGGGTGGGGAAGTGTGCCTAATTACACAGAGCTGATGTCGCATGCCCGTGCCTTTCTCCCGCTCAGGGGGAACCAAACGGTCGACCCTTATAGAGTCTATCTCGATCGCCTAGATGTTGAGGGCATCCGCTACGACGTCTATGCTAATCACCGTGTGACGCGCCCGTTTGACGACGTGTCACTATTCTCAGGATGGTTGGCATGCAGTTCGACCATCACTGTTCCGTATTTTCCCGAGCGCGTCATGCTACAGTTCGAGTACACACATACGATACCCAGATACCCAGTTATCTCCGCTCCTCTCGACTTGATCCGTAAGATACTAGAGATGCATTGATGGCTACATCATGTAGTTCTTCACCGTCTCACACCCTTACATGGTGCCCACTGCAGAAGGATCACCGCCTAGACCAGTTCATCAGGAGATCTTAGAGGAGCAGCAGTCTCAGTTGGACCACACTCAGGATGTTCTGCCTCACTGTCATGCGAGAGTGGAGATGGGGCGGGCAGATTTTGACGCCGATTTTTTCCCTGAGGGGTCTGACCATAGACATATATTAGATGAGATGATTGTGGTGACAGAGGGGACACTTATGTACCGCAGACATCGCGCCAGGATGGGTGGGATCGATGGCCGAGGACGCAGACCGGCGGTCAAGGAGGTGGTAGAGGCAGGCGAGGCGACAGAGGCATAGACAGAGGAGGGGATGGAGATGTTGTCAGGCACACACAGTAGTGATTGTGATGTTTTTTATGTACTATATTTTGATGACATTGATGTATTATTTTTTGATGATGTTTATGACATATTACTTCGTGTATGTGTGTGTGTGTGTGTGTGTGTGTGTGTGTATATATATATATATATCATATTATTTTATTTACAGATGTGTGTTATTTTACATTCATCTGCAACAGTTAATTTCCATCTGCGACCAACAAAACTTGATTTTTTTTTAAAAAAGCTATTCTGATAAGATTTCGGAGATGCATCTACGGAACTTTTTCCGTAAATGTGTCTCCGAAAGCATCCAGCGTAAGAAAAAAAAGGGTGCGTCCGGAGATACAGCCTCGGAAACAGGGGGCATAAAAGGAAACGCGTTAGGTGGCTAAGAGTATCAAGGGGTGAATTAAGAAATTGCCTAAAATTATGAGGTGGTTGTGATACGAAGGAAAGATAAAATTTTATTTTTATTATTTAATTAAAAAAAAATTATGATTGACTGTATATATTGTTAACAATAGTAAACAAATAGAAATATAGAGAAGGAAAGGGACCCTTTGGTATAGGGTTTCAATAGAATTAGCAAAAACTGGAGAATAACGATTACACCAGAGTATAAATATTATATGCTAGTAAAATACCAAACTACCCTTACAAAGATATAATAATAATAATAATAATAATAACTAACATCTTTCCTCTAACTCAAGATGCATTGGTAGGAAGCATCGAGAGTTTGTCAATCAAAAACAAAAACGTTTAATGGAATGCATCTTCGTAAACAAATCATCAACCTGTAAAGCGGATGAGACAAACAGTAGAGTAATTGTCTCATGCTGGAGATGATGACGAGTGAAGTGACAATCAATCTCAATGTGTTTGATACGTTCATGAAATAGGATCGGCCCTAGGGGTAGGCCAGCAAGGCTACCGCCTAGGGCCACATTTTTTTTATATTTATATAGTTTTAATTAATTGAACTCTTTTTAAAAAAATAGTATTTTAAATTATTGTTATATCAATTAAATAAATAGCATTTATTAAGAATTAATAATAATAACCATCATTTAGGATGTGTATTATAGAACAGTTTGATTTAAAAACTAATGTTTTTTTAAGTTTTCGGAAGTTCTGTGTAGGTTTACGATGGTTTAACTGTAGAAAATTAATATATCATATTTTGTTATTTTGTTATCATTTAATCATAATCAATATTTTTGGACACTGTGTAGTAGTTCTCGCCTTGTAATTTTAAGTTCTCTTGCATAAAAGAATATTTGATATTAAAGTTTTTTTTAAAGAACTTTGGTAATGTATTTTCAATTAGGATTATTATAAATGATTAAAATGTGTTCAGATGTGTTAATTTTACTATCAATTAAAAAGAAAATACATTTTTAAATATTAACATCCTAAATAACCTATAATCAAAATGTATTAATCTAAAATAAAAATATTTTTATTATATCAAAATATTTAATTTAAAGTTTCGACTGAAGCCTTAAAATGTGTTGGGCTGGCCCTGTCATAAAAGACCGAGTTGTTTGCAATTTGAATGTCACTCTTGATATCACAATACATGTGAGTTGGTTCATAAAGAATGACACCTATATCAGAAAGTAACCAACGTAACCAAACTATTTTAGTAGTGGTGGATGTCATAGCATGATACTCAGCTTCTGTAGAAGAACGAGAGATAATATCTTATTTCTTACTCTTCTAAGAAATAAGAGAGTCTCTAAGAAAGATACAAAACCCTATGGTAGATTTACGATATGTGGGGTCGCCAGCCCAATCAGCATCAAAATATACACGTAGTTCCAATGAGGACGATAAGAGAAAAAGAAAGCTCTAAAACTAGGTTCCCCGAAGATAACGACATATGCAAAGAACGGCTACCCAATGCACTGTAGTAGGAGAGACAACAAACTGACTAACAACATGAACAATATAAGCAATATCTGGTCTAGTAATTGTAAGGTACACCAGGTTGCCAACCAAAGTACGATATAAGGTGGGATCTAGTAGACATCCTCCGCAAGTCTTAGCACATTTACTTTTTGATAAATATGCCAAAGATAGTTAAAGTTTTCAAACACATTTGCGAACATACAACATGATGTTTGCATTCATATCTCTCGGTGCTAAGTTGGACAACAAATTCAACAATGGTCGTGGCCCACCAACGATTTGCATCCAAGGACAATCTTGCCACCGAATTGGGAGTTTATTGCCACCCGAAGGACAACCACCTAAATTTGCACAACTTTACATTTATGACACAGAGAATGAAGTTACAAATAGAATGGAAGGCCTATGGTATGTAGTTCTTCATGTTCTGCATTTTACTTAGTGCTCATCCTTTATACATATTTCCTTACAATATATGTTCTTTCTCAACTTCTAAGCAATCTGATTGATGTTAAATGCCTCATTCATTCTTTATGCAATATCGTTTTGAACTACAGCAACAAAAAACAACATTTAAACAGACTTGCTCATTCTAAAATTATTAATTGCTTATTCTATATTTCATTACAGTAACAAAAACAACATCGACCCCCAGATTGTTAAGAATTTATCTGACATGTTGTACAAATATAACACACATGCCAAGAGTTTCTTGATGGCAAGACAAAGACTTAATCAAGGCAATGTGCAAAATCTGAAACTCATGTTAATAGCTAATAGAACTACAAATGGAAGAGTGTACAACCAACCAACTGTTTCTGAGGTGGCTGCCTTAATTGTTGGGGACATTGACACACCTGAAGAAAGAGACATTATTATGCAAAAACAAGGGGGAAAACTTAAACGCATTGATGAGTTCTATGCAAGCTTTCTCGCTTACTAGTATCCTTTAATTTTTCCATATGGAGAAGATGGTTATAGACCAAATGTTGCACACAGAGATATTAACATATTTTATGATAATCCTAAAAATAGGCTGACTATTCGAGAATGGCTTACTTTTCGAATTCAATCTCGGTTACAAGAAGGAAAAACTCTTTTATCATCAAGGAGGTTGTTTCAACAATTTTTGGTTGATGGTTACACAATGTTTGAAGGAGAGAGGTTGAAATGGCTTAGAAACAACCAGTCTAAACTTAGAGTGTCTAAGTATAACAATCTAAATCCAGATGGAGATGAAAGTCAAACTGAAGGTTCAAGTACCGGAAAAAGAGTAATTTTACCGTCATCCTATGTTGGTAGTAGGAGATTTATGGATCAGTTGTACTATGACGGCATGGCTCTCTGTAGTAAAGTGGAATTTCCAGACCTATTTATTACTTTCACTTGCAATCCTAATTGGTCAGAAATTCAAAGAGCTTTGAATCCTCTCAACTTGAAGGCACATGATAGACCTGACATAATAGCTAGGATATTTAAAATGAAGTTTGATAGCCTTTTGTCAGACGTCACAAAAAAAGGTGTTTTAGGCAAAGTCCTTGCTTGTAAGTCATATCTACTTTCTATTAAAATATACTTCTTATGTGTGTATCATACTATGTGCCTAAACTTGGACACATTGTTATTTCTTTAATACTAATGTTTAATAATTTCCATGTTTTATCAACTACTATTTCAAATATGTACACAATCGAATTCCAGTAGAGAGGCTTGCTGCATGCCCACATTCCTATATTCTTGCATCCATCTAACAAATATCCAGAACCAGGTGATATCGATAAAATTATATCAGCTGAGGTTCCAGATCCTGTGAAACATCCAAGGTTGTATAATTTGGTGAAGAACCACATGGTACACGGACCTTGCGGTTTGGAAAATCCTAAATTTCCATGCATGAAGAATGGAAAGTGTGCCAAGTTTTATTCAAAGAGGTTCCAAGATGTGACCATAGTTGATCAAGGTGGATATCCTGTATACAGAAGAAGAGATAATGCGTATACAATTGAGAAGAATGGAATAAAACTTCATAGCGGTCATGTTGTACCACACAATACAAGTTTACTAATGAAGTATGAAGCACCCATAAATATGGAATGGTGCAATAAAATTACTTCAATGAAGTATCTCTTCAAGTACATCAACAAGGGTTCCGATAGAATATCAACTATAATAATTCCAACCGATAGCACAGCTGTCGGTAATGTTGACGAAATCAAACAATACCTTGATTGTAGATATATGTCTCCAAGTGAAGCATGTTGGAGAATCTTTTCATATTCTATTCATGGAAGGAAACCAGCTGTTGAAAGATTGTTTTTTCACTTGGAAGGAGAAAATTCAGTGTAATACAAAGATTTTGAACAAATTGAAAATGTCCTACTTAAAGCAAGTGTAACTGAATCAATGTTTACTTCATAGTTTGTTGCAAATAAAGAATATGAGGAAGCAAAATTATTGACATATGGTCAATTTGTCTCTAATTTGTTTATGTAAAAAAAACAAGAACTTGGAAACCAAGGAAACGAGGTTACACAATTAGTAGATTAGTTTGGATCCCACCCACAACGGGAGAATTGTATTATATGATGATGTTGTTAACTGTTAAAAAAGGACCAACAAGTTATGATGATCTCAAAACTGTTGAGGGTTTTAAACATAAAAGTTTCCGAGAGGCATACTTTGCAATGAGGTTTCTACAAGATGACAAGGAGTTCATTGAGGCAATAAAAGAGGCGTATAATTTGGGTTCTGGTGTATTTATGCCAAAACTCTTTGTTACCATGTTGTTATCAGCTTCTATGAATCGACCTGATCATGTTTGGCAAAACACTTGGATATACTTATCTGATGGAATACTTTATGAACAAAAAACTTTGTCAATGAATCCAGGTACTATAGCCTTTATATAACTTTACTAATTACATCATCTTTATGTTGTCTATATATATTTTTAATTTGTTTACTATAAATTTTAATTTAGAATTATCACTATCGGAGAAAGAAATACAAAAACTTACTTTAATGGAAATTGAGAAGCAATTACAAAAAATAGAAGGGGCTTAAAAGAGTTTAAGTTAATGTCGTATCCAGATAATTATGTTATGGATTTTCTTGAAAATCGATTGATATATGATGAGCGACAATATGATATTCCAACTGAGAAAGTTAAATTCCAAGATTTGTTTAAATCCTTAACAGATAAATTCAATAACTATATTCTAGTTTTTATTTACATTTCTGGTGCTTTTACTTAAAATCCCCAACAGGTTATTCAATAACTATATTTATTTTTTATTTACATTTCTGGTGCTTTTACTTAAAAATCAATTCCTTTCTAGATTAGATAAATATTTATAACACTTCTATGCTTTCAAACTATATTCCACTTATGATTTATTTTAACCATTAATTTTATGACCTAATACACACACGTCTAAATGCATATTATAGTTTATAATTATATTCACACTTTTAATTAGATTAATTCAATTACAATAAGACGTTATTGCAAAGGTGGTTATTAAATTGAAGTCCATACAATATGCATTAATTAGATAATTGATTAAAAACATGTTACAACACAGAATGAAATCAAACTATGCATACTTAGAATATCATGCATCTTCACTGATGTAACCATTCAAATGTCTTTTTATTTTCTACCATAACTCTGCAACATCCTCTGCTAACTTTTACCATTACTTTTCCACGTAACATTCTGCTACCTTTATCATTCCTTATCCAGCCTTAAATCTATTATCATTTCAACTTACTCATATCAATTTGTTGAGTGCAGAATAGGGTAAGCAGCAAAAATATTTATTTTCGGAAAGAATTTCCTCCGAGATTTATGTCGTGTCCGCAGAGATCGGTTCGAGGAAAAGAATGTCGTTCGACAGTCTCTCCACTAGTGCAGAAATATGAAATCACACCCATTTTTTATACATTTAACACCTGTTATTGGAGGGTGTGAATTCAACGGGTGAGAAATGTCTGACAAATATACACCCGTTTTAAAACGGGTGTAAATTTTATGTATATTACACTATTTTTATAGAAATCAGGTGTAAATTTTTACATATATACATTTTTTAATTGTATATTACACCCTTTTTTGTTTAAAACGGATGTATATACATTCCAATTTACACCCTATTTTATAAAAAACGGGTGTAAATTTGATGTTATATTACACTCTATTTTATAGAAATTGGGCGTAAATTTTTTAATATATACATTTATAGATAGTATATTACACTCTTTTTTGCTTAAAATAGATGTATATATATTCCACTTTACACCCTATTTTATAGAAAACTGGTATAAATGTGTAAATAATAACATTTCAATCAAACGTGGTACAAAACAAACGGCAACAAAACAAACATTCATCAATAGCATCATTCCATCAACTTGAAAATATTCCTGCCCGTTTTATATATTGTAAGGATAAAAATGATAAGACATCACGAAGATGTCAATTGTTTGTTGTCAAAAACACAACCTATAGGGCATCACTTAGTACTACTGTAATATGTTAAGATACAATTTAGTTTGAAGTTGAATCATTTAATATTTTTCAAGGAATTTGCTTTAACTTTAACTCCTTCCCGTTTGATCCTACGCTGCCGCTGTTTTCCCCTCTCAATGCGGTTACTCGAGGGCTAGGAATCATTTGTGATATTTGCGGGCTATTAGCAGGTCTTATATCTCCTCCTATTGGTGTTGCAGTTGAACTAGATGCTTTAGAACTTTGAGTGCGACGTATCTCTCCGCGACTCCTCGTGATAATCTCATCAAGAATTTCTCCACCACTTACATTCACTGTCGTTCCATGGTTACTTAGATCCTGCTAGGTATATAGACATTAAAACTGTGAACAAGATATGTGATAAGGTTAAAACATTTGTGTTAATCTGATAAGAGTTTAAATTTGATACACCGTCTGATGAATCACATCTAGTCACATATGTGATTAACTGTTATGATAAAGATCATACTAAAATGGTTTAAAACCTCTTACATCAAAGGACATGTTAAAAGCAATGGCAGGTGCTTCCTCGTATGATGCTGCGTCCAGCTCTTGAAGATGGGGTCCTTTGAAAAAATGGGGAAGAAAATATTGCCGAACCGGGACAAGAAGCATGATTAACAATGGGAAGAGGACCCCGGCGATTGGTATCAAGGTTATGCCAAAGCAGAGAAGCAAGTAAGCTGTCTGGAACAAAGTAAACAGAGCAATTGCTTTCAAAGGCACAGTCTCAACATAAGTGGCATGGTGTTCCTCCAGCAGTCTGGAAAGAAAAAGTGAAAAGCATCAATCTCATAAAATAGAACGCTATTAGTCACGAGCTTGCGATAACAGCCTTAGAACGGTGACAAAATTGATCATGAAAATAAACATACTTGTATCTTCGACTTGGAGCAGTGAAAAGGTACAATATTCTCTCCCAAAACTGATTTCCCTGCAAGCTTTCAATTGCCATGAAGGCAAAGTAACCCCAAAGCACCGAAGTTGGTATCTTCTTCAAAAGAGGCATAGCAGCAACACAAGCCGCAACCATTGATGCCTGCAGTAGATTTCTGAGGCGCTGCTCTTTAACTTCAACTGGCATAAGGTCATCAACATCCTTATTCACATCAAAGATGATTTCATCAACAGGAGCATCAATGAATCCTTGACTTGAAGCCAGTGCGACCGTAGACTCCTTAAACTCTTTAAGCCCCTGCTTGAAGAACAAAACAAAAGGTAAAGCAAAAAAAAATGACCGTAAATTCAAGATCAATTGGAAATCATATGATCCTGTTTACCAAGGTGGGTGGCATTTGGGAAACCAATGGTGTCTGCATTACGTCATATGCTTCTTTCATACTTTCGTAAAACTGACTCAAATTCATGTTCTTCTCCATGCTCGTTCGTGCAGTCGAGACAAGCTTATGCCGTAAAATCTATTCCAAACAAAACAAATATCCATAATAGTGACAACAACAAGTCATATTTGAGAATGTAAATTTACAGGTCCTATATTCAATGATCAATAAGAAATATGTTACCTGATGTTTTAGAATAGCTTAGCTCTTGGTATGCATTGGAGATTGCGGAATCACGCCGTTGGAAGGAGGGATTCCAATAAGCCCACAGAATAAGGTCTGGAAAGTAAAATTGACAAGAATTTAAAATGCAAAAATATAGACAAGATGGAGTAGAGAGTAGAAATAAGTTATCTATTTCCATTAACTGCAGTTGCAAAGGATTATTAAGTATTTCAAACAAAACATACAAAAAATCCCAGGAGTAGTAAGTCATAGTGATAAGACGAAGGTTTTCTTAGATTGAACTCCTTTTGCTGCCCGAGTTGTGATGCAACACTGTGATCAATCAAAGTAGTAAAGCACGGCAATCATAGTCGCTGGTATAAATGCTCCGATAATGTACAATAGAGGAACATTCAACATTTCCTTCAAAATGCAGCAAAAAATTAGCAACAAGCCATGCGTGCTTTAGTACCGCATTCGACTCCTACTGATAAAAAAAATTATCCATATTCATATATATATATATATATTCACATAGTACTTCTTTGCTGTGTTGGGACCAATATAGACGTATGTATGTAGAGTTCAAAAATCAAAATGTTAAGAATCATGCTCTAGACTTCAATTGGTAATCAAGAATATTATTATGTACTGTTATATATGTTTTGACTTCAAATTTGTCAAAAAAATGGCTTCATATTTTAACTAACTCATTCGTTTCTCCTAACAACAAATAGAGCGACTAAATAAGTAGAGTAGTTGGATACTAAGTCATGATTATTAACAAGAAACAATATGAACAACAACAAATACGCAGACACGTTCAAGTTTAATTTATTTAATTAGCAGAGAAAGTGTCTACTTAATCATCCTCTCTTGAATTAATGGTGAGATAGATTAATTCATGAGTCATCACAAAAGAAGATCTTGTTATCATGGCTTCAACTGCTTTTTTGGCTTTCCCCTAAAGTAATTTCAAACATGATCACAAAATACCAATTAGAACAACTGAAATTACATTCAAGCATAACAAAATTACTGGATTCATGAAAATACATCAAATGTGCAAGCTTAAAATCCTATTATTGTTGTACACAAACATACAACAATATGCACATCAAATTAACATGTTCTATTATTAGTAAAAAAAAATAATCCACACTACAAAGTTATTGTTTTTGCAACTCCTATACAAATTTGGTATACACACAACAATGTACTCACAGTATTGCATTGTTTAGCCGCCTTTCTTTTTCTTCCACGACCCTTAGGTTTAGTATCCAACTGAATCTCTTCCTCTTCCTTAATCTCTTGTTCACCCGCAGTCTAGCATTACAAATTCAAACAATCAGTTTAACATATGGAATATGTGATGTTGAGAATACAGTCAGACCATAAAAGCACCAAGTTGTGGCTTTCTGTTCCGGCTCCGACCATTCAGTTTACTTCCGTTGCTCCTTCAAAGGTTATCAAGACACTATCTAATTTAACAAGGTCTATGCAGTCAATTTCCACCATTAACACACAACACCTTAATTGAGCCACCATATCAAATACTTTAACCATTTTTAAAAATAATGGACTTGAAGCATCTGCTAGATCTGCAAACAAACCAATGATGAGTTTAAATACATCCTGAAATCAATAGAACAAATATATTTATCCAACGGAAGAAAATAAACCTTCGCATGCACTGACTCGAGTTGCAATTAATATTACTTGTGCATAATAATTAACAAGTACCCTTAAATGCTTGTCTTCGAAAGGGGGGTCATGATCCATCACTGTAAGTAACTCACTGGCGCAGATGGAAACAATAAGTTTGACATCCTTATCCTCATGGCAAAGAAAACCACCATAAACCACAACATCAATCAGCGGCTTCAAAGCATCATTTCGTTTCTTCGAAGCTTGTACACCCTTGGTTACTTCCGGCTGAGGAGACTGTTCTCACATAGACAAAGCATCTGCACCTGTCTATAAAAGAGAATAAAATGACAATGAATAATAGTAGTATTAATAATAATTCTTGGAGCATCATCTTTATGACTACAAATTCTGTTGGGAAAACATGATATAATTGAGTAAAGAAACTGAATTTGATGAATCGAGACACAAATTCAACTACGTAAAACCGTAATTAGAGTAACAACATTATCAATTGCACTAATTCAGAAACTAAATACTATTGAATTAGGTTTTTAACATAGATGAAAACAACAAAAAGAAGTTCGAAATGCAGCGATACGAGAGGCTTACTCGAAGAGAATTGACGATGAAGTGCTTGTTTGGACAAATTCGTAGAGCCAGGTGAGTTCCTACTTGTGAGACGAGTTGCAGCGAGGGTTCGTCCATGGCGATGCTTGTGGGTAGAAACCTCTGATCTCACAAATGCTTCCACCACCGAAAACCGCTCTACCTTGCCGAAGGCGGTGGAGCTGATCAAAACGGCCTAAAATAACCACCAAACACGTCCTCTCAAACTCTTTTCTCCATTTTCCTTACTCGTTTCAACAAATTTGTACTAATCTCTCCAAATCACCTACATTAATTGAAGAACCCTAATATTTCACATTGAAATTAAATGGAGATGGAGGTTTAAATTGAACTCAAGCCTTAGGGGTTTGGTTCGTCTACTTCAATGCTACATCATGGTAACAAAATTAGAGCAAGGAAGCAGAGCTTTGAAGACCTACCTACAAGGCGAAGGCTGCCTTAGAGATTGTTGAAGGTGAAGGTGATGAAGTTGAAGAATAAATAAGACCAGAGGTTATGATTAGGTAATTGCTTGGATCCCTTCCAACCCTCGCTGCAACTCGTCTCACAAGAATCGCCATAGATCGAGGGTTCACGGAATTGGCATTGAGTGTGGTGTGTATGTTAGTTTGGGGGAGTTTTGATATCTGTAAGAGCGCATAAGGGTTTTCAGTTTCAGTAGGAAGAAGAGAGGGAGACGACATCTTATGAATCAATAGTTAATTTGTTCTAATTCGTGTTGAATTGGGGATAAATTAAATTAAAATATTTTATAAGTATATGAGTAATTTATGATTATCACTTAATAAAATAGATTGTGATTTATTAATGTGTTTAAGATTAATATTTAGAGTTATTAAAATAAACAAATTTTTAAGCTAATTTAAATTTACACTCAATTTATCTTTAATTGGAGTAATAGAGATTTGATAATAATAATGATTTTAATTTAGTATAGTAATATTTTTAATTTATGCCTTTTTTTTAAATAGGGTGTCTATTATCACGTCTTAATACTTAAAATGACATTTTATTTACAGTTTTGCCACCGAGTTTCTTATTTACACCCGTTTTTCGTATAATGGATGTAAATTTTAGAATTATATTCGTCACTTTGCACTAGTGCTCACGTTTATGAGTTTGGGTTTAAAATGGTTTAAACGTAAAAACAGAAAAGTAAACATTAAAACATAAACAGAATTCATTCTTCAGAGAGAAAAAACTTATCAGGCGTGCACATAATCGACTCCTCACAAACTTAAACTTACCGACCAGTTATACTCGACCTACAATACTCCTCAATATCACCCAGCATCGCTCACAACAAAGGTTATGTCTAACGCAAAATTGATAGAACAACCGTGTTACCCTCGCCGACACTCGCGCGCGACTCAAGACACGGAGGCATTAAGCTTCGACACTTATTGAAGATTGTTAGCTCTTAAATCTATCTCTAGAATCCAGAAACTAACAGATAACCATCCCTAATCGAAGTTTGCGAGGATTATCTCTAACGTATCTCAAACCCCGCGCATAATGCAAACATCAGAGACAATCACCAATAAAGATTTGTAAAGCAAGTTTTATACAACGCCATGGACGACAAATATACATGAGATCATAGTCAATACATATACAAAACCCAACAAAGAAGAAAAACACAAAGAAGAAGAGAAATGAACCAAACATCTCGCGGTTTTTCAGAGCCGATCGACGATCAATCCACCCCGATTCATCCGTATGTCAGCTTCCATGTTGCTTTTTAAGCTAATCCTACTGAAAAATGAAGTTTGATGGAGTTGGAGCAAGAATCCCCAAAACCATAACCTAAAAGATGCTGAAAAATGACTAAAATAGGCAAAATTATGTTCCAGGGTTGGCCTAGCGAACCCCCGTTCCCCTCGCGAACATAAACCGCGTTAGCTACTGCCAAAATTGTGTTTTTCACGCTTTCGGGAACTTTTCATTCGCCCCAGAGTTCGCTTAGCGAACTCCCCAGCGAATACGCTCGCCTCCAGTTCGCCTAGCGAACATGACAGCAAACTAGAACTTGTTTTGATCATAACTTTTGAACCGTAACTCCGATTGACGCACGTATTTACACATAAAGGGGGGTTTATTCAACCAATTCTAACACAACGTAACGATAAGTAAAACAAAACTTATATACAAAAATAGGTACATTTTGCACTTATCGAACTCTCCCCAACTTACATAATTGTTTTTCCTCAAACAAAAATCAAACAACTCAAAGAAACAGAGTGAAAACCAAAGAATCACGAATCAACAGGTTTTGAAAAACGGAAAAATGAATGGTTCAAATGAAAACGGTACACACAAAGTAAATACTTACCACTAAACTACGACGATAACATAGTCACGAAACAAATGCAAAATACAAAAATCATGCCAAACCATCCTAAAACAACACAAGTTCAAATGTGAATCACACCTAGCAAAAATAATCATCGGTAGATGAAAAACACAAAATAAGGTATTTATCACTCACACAACAATCATGTAAATAATAGACTAAATTATGCAACCATCCAAAAATTCACATTCAACATACAAAGGCAAGAATCACAAGGGCTTTCAAGGTTGTAGCGTGGTCGGGTAAACAAACAAGGGGCAATTTCTAAAGGTAATTGAAACAAAAACTAGCCTAAACCTAAGGGAGTGATCAACTAACAAAGACTCAAACACAAAATTCCAATCAACTTCTTCCAAAATCCCGAGTGTTACACAAAACACAATACTTATTTAGCATAATTATTTGAACTCTTTTTGTTTCCTTTTTCAAGGATTTTCTGTTTCTTTCTTTTTCTCTTTTTTCTTTTCTTTTTCATATTTTTCTCTTTTTTCTTTTCTTTTTCATCCTCATAGAAAACAACCAATGAGTAAATAATCATTCTCTCCCCAACTTGAATTCAACCACATCATCATGTGAATACTCCCTACTTTCTAAGGAAAGGTAAAAATTCATACAACAACACAAAGTTGAGGGTCCAAGAAAAAACAAAATCCATTCAAAAATAAGTGAACTAAATACTCATAGACAAGCATTAAGTTCAAATAAAACATGGATCAAAAAGCTCAAAGGGGTTACAAATGATTACACGCTCACAAGGTGAATGACTATTCGGCTAGGTAGTTGTGCTCAAAATGAAACAAAATGCCTTGATCCTTTTCATGCTTTCATATAATCAACACAGACAAAAGATTAAGCATAATAAAATCCAGTTAGAACAAGAATGTTGGTACTCCGCATATATGAACAATGGAAAGCTACCTCACAAAAAGGGTGGGAACTAAAGTGATTCACATACGAACAAGTATACGAAAGAATGAATGGCATGAAAGTTTGTAAAAAAGCCTAAGTATCATGAATATGCTAAAGTCAAGAAAGCGATAAACACATACCTTGGACGTGTACAAAACTTAACAATATCATTACCATACATTCGCAAGTTGAAACGATCAAACTTGGAACATCACCAAATTTCCTCAACCTACTCAAAACAAGCTCATTGACAAACACGAAAACTATTAATATGAACAAACTAAAAAGCTGGCAAAAAATTCATTAAACAAGTTGTAAAGTGAAGATTTGAGAATTTTACGAAAAATCCGAGTATAACTTGTTTAATGAATACTCACCACACTACTTAAACTAAACAACAACAAAAGAAAAGAATACACCATGCTTGTTTTACGTCGTAAGCTCGACGCTTTTACAATGCTTAGCTAGTAACTTCCTTCCTTCATGCCATAGTGATGCCTCACCGCGCAAACCAAAAGCAAGTGCCCTAACCAAACACTTAAACAAACGTTATGGGAACAAAATGTATACAACACTTGAACAAACATAATGGAAACAGACACAATATATGATATATACAAAACTCAAAAACAAAGAAACTATCGCAATGTGATTCAATATCAAAACTAACCCCGGCAACAGCGCCATTTTGTTGAGTGCAGAATAGGGCAAGCAGCAAAAATATTTATTTTCGGAAAGAATTCCCTCTGGGATTTATGTCGTGTCCACAGAGATCGGTTCGAGGGAAAGAATGTCGTTCGACAGTCTCTCGCGTTTATGAGTTTGGGTTTAATATGGTTTAAACGTAAAAATAGAAAAGTAAACATTAAAACATAAACAGAATTCATTCTTCAGAGAGAAGAAACTTATCAGGCGTGCACATAACCGACTCCTCACAAACTTAAACTTACCGCCCAGTTACACTCGACCTAAAATACTCCTCAATATCACCCAGCATCGCTCACAACAAAGGTTATGTCTAACGTAAAGTTGAGAGAACAACCGTGTTACCCTCGCCGACACTCTCGCGCGCGACTCAAGACACAGAGGCATTAAACTTCGACGCTTATTGAAGATTGTTAGCTCTTAAATCTATCTCTAGAATTCAGAAACTAACAGATAATCATCCCTAATCGAAGTTTGCGAGGATTATCTCTAACGCAACTCAAACCCCGTGCATAAAGCAAAAATCAGAGACAATCACCAATAAAGATTTATAAAGCAAGTTTTATACAACGCCATGGGCGACAAATATACATGAGATCATAGTCAATACATATACAAAACCCAACAAAGAAGAAAAACACAAAGAAGAAGAGAAATGTACCAAACATCTCGCGGTTTGTCAGAGCCGATCGACGATCAATCCACCCCGGTTCATCCGTATGCCAGCTTCCATGTTGTTTTTTAAGCTAATCCTACTGAAAAATGAAGTTTGATGGAGTTGGAGCAAGAATCCCCAAAACCATAACCTAAAAAATGCTGAAAAATGACTAAAATAGGCAAAATTGTGTTCCAGGGTTCGCCTAGCGAACCCCCGTTCGCCTAGCGAACATAAACCGCCTTAGCTACTTCCAAAATTGTGTTTTTCACGCTTCCTGGCACTTTTCATTCGCCCCAGAGTTCGCTTAGTGAACTCCCCAGCGAATACGCTCGCCTCCAGTTCGCCTAGCGAACATGACAGCAAACCAGAACTTGTGGATCCAAATGATGGAAAAATAAGCGTCGAAGATGGAAAAATATCGGAACCAAATGATGGATATGCTGAAATTACTATTCCACCAGAATTTCTATTAACAGATTTTGTGGATCCAATTGAGAAAATTGTTATAAGTACTTATCCAAACCTCCTTGAAAATTTCACAAATCCAGATTTCCTCCAAAGTAGAGCTATTCTAGCTTCAACTATAGAGATCGTGGATGAAATTAATGATTACATTACTAATCTTCTTCCAGGTTACTATACTTTATACATGATTTAATCATAATATTTTTCATTTACCTTTATTACTTTGTAAGTCTTACTTTTTTTTATAGGTGGTGAAAAAGAGTTTTTGTGTAGTGATACTATTGACATATCAGAAGCAAATGAGAATGAGGCTTTCGAGCATTTGACTCCTGAATTTTTAAGCTATTTGAAAACATCTGGTTTTCCTAACCATTGCTTGAAATTGAAAATTGGCACAACCATAATGTTGATAAGAAATTTGGATCAATCAAAAGAACTTTGCAATGGTACAAGATTAACGGTAACAAGGCTAGAAAATCATGTCATTGAGGCTAAGATTATTACAGGTACCCATATAGGAAACACTATTTACATTCCTCTAATGTCTTTGTCTCCTTCACAATCCCCTTGGCCATTCAAACTTATTAGAAGATAATTCCCCGTTATTGTTTCATTTACAATGACAATAAATAAATCTCAAGGTCAATCATTAGACTACGTTGGTTTATATTTTCCAAAAGAGGTCTTCAGCCATGGACAACTTTATGTCGCAATGTCCAGATTCAAAAGCAAAGCAGGTTTGAAAATCTTAATTCATGACAAAGACAAATTGCCATTACATGAAACAACAAATGTGGTTTTCAAAGAAGTTTTCCACAATGTTGTATAGGTATTCTCTTTCGTGCTAAACCACATTTTAATATTTATACACTACAAGAAAATTCGGTTAATATTGGAAGATTACGGCGGTTTGAACCGTCACAATTTGCTAGTCGCGACGGTTTTGTTTCTGTCACAAAAATGTGTGTCGCCAGGCTGTATCACGACGGTTTCTAAAACCGCCACTTCAATGGTCGTTTTATGTTGCGACGGGTAGGGAACCGTCGTAAATTGAAAATTGCGGCGGTTACAACCGCCATAAATAACTTTGTTTTTGTTATCCAAAGATAAAAGCCGTAGGTATATCCAAAGGTAAATCCGCAGGAAATCTTTAATCCGCAGGTAATATATTTCTAAAATTAAAAAAAATATATTCAAATAAACTTTTAGCACACAATATTTCATAAAATAAACCTATATTAAAGAAACAACAAAGAACTTACATACAGGAAATTCAAATGATCTTTTAGCACACATCATTGTTTTAATTACATACAAATCAAACTATATCAGCATACAATACTTCATTAACACTAACGGTATGCAATTGCTTTTTCAAATAGATTTCTATATAACTTTTTATTGCCAACAGAACAACCACAATTCAAAATAGTGTAATAAACAAGATCATAATACCCTCTAAATTACAACTACTTTTAACATTGTTATCATAAACATTGCAGAACAAGAGAATGGTTTTCAAACATTATAAGTAACTGAAACCACAACACAACCTTACAAAATTTCAAACTGGATATACTTTCCAAAACTGCTAAAATCACTTTCTTCATCAACACGTCTTTTGAAAACAACTCCGGCGCAGTTAGTTTTCTCTAGCAATACAGTCGTTAATTCAATCAATGACCCATAGCAGCAAAAGATCTGGTTCACATCGGTTTTTGGTGGAAGCAACTCAAAATTTGTAAATTTCAGAGTATGAAAACTCCACAACAATAATCTGACCAAAACTACAATTTGAAACTTCTATAAGTAACTGAAACCACAACACAGGCAGCAATATGGTATACAAAACGATATCAGTCCATCATCACCAAACTATCAAAATGATTACGAAACCGACATTGTATGCAAAAACAAAATAGAGTAGCAAACAAAGTGTAAATTAATCACCACAAACAGCGGTAGCATGGCATTTATTATAGAAAAATATAAGCTTATGATGCTGTGATGGAAATGGATCACACGAATACGCAATAATCAATTGAACTCACATAATCAATAGCAGCACCAAGTGTTATTCATACTTCATCAGTGCACAAACTCGGTAGCAAGCATATTAATCTATATTGATTCACAGCATGTCTTTATATGTTCATAGAGTGAGCTCGAATAGGAATTCCTCAAGGATATCAAATATAAACAGTAGCCTCATCGAACACGCATCGAAATTAAACACACAACGATATATGACATGCAGTTTAATACATATTGCTTTTACATTACTCATATTATCAAATGATTCACAGTAAACACAAATAATAAAATGTGTACCTAACCGACCGCATAATCCAAATGAACCGCAACAATACATAGAACATCACAACTACATACTGCTAACCGAGATTCAAAGAACATGCATAAGTATGGATTCGAAAACCAACCAAAATGAGCTTGAGTTGTTGTTGCATCGTCGGAAATTTTGCGGTGCTGCTGAGCTTGGATTTTTCTGTATTGGCCATGAAAATAAGCAAGTAGTCTTGTAAGGATGCTTCCAATCATAATAATTTATCATTGACTATTATGTAATACATATTACTTGCAAGTTTCATGCCACTATATGGACCTATTCTTCATAATTATTTGCTTTTAGTTTTGCTACAAGTTTAGTACCAATAACAGTAAAGAAAACACGAGGCATAATCCCTATGTAACCAACATTGTTTAAGAATGCAAGAACCCGACGAAAACTTATGTGCATACCTTTTGTAAATGATGGAATACTTTTATCATTTATTGCCAACCAATGCTTAATAGTTGTAACAAAATTAAGCATAGACACCATGAATAAGAGGATCTAAATAACTTCATTCAAATTGTACTTGTAAGAGATGGGTAGGCATAGCATAGCAGCACTAAACAAAATTAATGCCGGTGGAAAGTAAGTTACATAAAAGTAAGACATCTCAATAGCACCATGAATAAATTGAAAACCGCATATCTATATCCAAAAATGTTTTCGCTCAAACTCAACACATAATTTTATAGAACTTATGAACTTATATGGACTTGAGAAAACTTATACTAACTTGAGAAAACTTTTAGAAAGAACTTATAAAAATAGTCAATAAGAGCGTTATTGATATGCCTCAACCTATTTTCACTTTACACATACTCTTCAAAATAACGTACATAAAATGACCTCATAGAGCATATGCAGACTCTACTTTTGATAAGTACTGATGAATCTATTTACTAAACCCTATATCGATGATGGCTGCGCAAAACTAATTTTAGAAAAACATTTACACTGCTGTATATGCGTATTTTCGACGCCATGAGTTTAACACGTAAAAAGTTGTTTTCGACAAATGGAGGAACATGCCAAAAGAAGTACAACTGAAAGAGTATATCTACTTGGGAGATATTCTTCAACATTCTTCGACATTTCGACGGGGCAACGTTTCGACATTTCGTCAAGTAAAGATTTCTGCAAATGGAAAAGTTTGGACAAGTATGAAGAACGTTGTGATAGTGCGACAATTCGACAAGTCTGAAAGGACGCGTTGGTTCGACATAACTTGAAGATTCAAATTCAAGAGAATTATAACGTTTGGCAGAAGACGCGTGGAAGCACCTGGCGAAAAGGAGACATGCAGAAGGCCAGATGTCGAAGATTTAGGATTTAGTCGTTAATAGCAGTTATTTTGTTTATCTATAAATAGGATAGTTGTTATTAGAATTCAGTGTGAAAAAACTTGTACAAAACTTCCTGCAATTACTCAAAGTACCCGTGTGAGAGAAAAGAGTTATTTGGAAAAATGTACGTGTAAACACCATCTTTTAATTTCTTTATCAATCAAAGTCTTTTTACCAATTCCTTTACATTTACCAGCATCTTTATGTTTTCTTCGTCATTTTACTTTAAAGTTCTTTCTTCGCCATTTTACTTTAGAAATTCTTTTCGAAGTCATTTTCTTTTATCTCAGACTTTCATCTAGAGTTAGTTAAAATCTTTTATTCCAAAAGACTTAAATACATACCAAGATATCACCCTTAACTTAAAATTATTACGTTGATCTAAGTTTTCGCCCGACGTCCTAGGATTTGTTTGGTTAATCCTACAAGTAACCCAGATTTCATCATTCCGGTAAATCAGAGATTGTTCGCCAAGATCAACAGCGAACAAATTGGCACGCCCAGTGGGACTAGTGCAATATAAAACTTAAATAAATTTTAAAAAATTAAGGCTTTTTCTTCGTTGTATGATACTAAGAAGCGGTAAATTAGCCGTATCTGACGTAGAGAGACCCAAAAGAACTAGAGTAAGGAAAATGGCGAATCAGTCAAATAATCCTAATCCCAATCCAAATTCAAATGAAAATATTCCAGTTTCCAACCCTATACCTTCGACAGGGGGAAATGTGGATTCAAACCCTGTTCTGGAGGAGGTTATGCCTTCGTCAACAGGATCTATACCAGCGGTTTCGCTCTCCCAAAGTATGCCTAGTTCTTCCACAATGGGACATTCAAGGCCTTTGGGGACGCCTCCTCCGAGCGGACAAAACTTTAGGCCATTCCAGACAAATTTTTCCATGCCTATGTTCGGAAGAGAACAACCATATGGAATGCCAACGTCAGTGATGACAAACTTACAAAGTGCACCACCCTTGTATTCTGACGCCATGGTCCACATGTCTTCGCCATTGCAAGGATCAGGATATGGTGGAAATATGAGCCGATTGAACCAATCCCTACCAAATTTCCAAATGCCAGCAATTACCAATAATTCTGCGCAAGTAATTCGACAACAAATGGACGAAAGTAATCATGATATGGTCCAAATGTTGACTCAACAAATGGGAGCAGTGTTTAACCCTTTAATACAAAACACTACCCAAACCAACCAATTGTTGGCTGCGCAGATGACGCGCATTGCTGACTTTTTTGGTGTTCCTCAAACACGACAAAAAGAACAAGTGATTCAAAACCAAGTAGTAAATGTCGAAGAGGAACCCACGATAAATCAAAGGCCTTTAGAGAATCCTCAGGCAAACCCTAGAAACCAAGAGGCAGTGGTCGAACAGCCTCGTGTCGAAATCCCCGTTCAACAAGAACCTAGGAGGGTAATAGTCCAGAGAGGCCAAGATGCTGATGATGTGTTGCAATAGCGAATACGATATAATAACTTGCCTGTCGAAAATAACATAACAGCCATGGTCGAAAGGATAATGGCCCAAAACGGTGTAAATATAGGTTTGCAAAGGCCTACTTATACTTCCTCATTGTCAGAACACATTCTGCAAGAGGAACTACCCCCAAGATGGAAAGTTCCTAAGTTTACTAAGTTTTCAGGAGATACTAGTGAATCTACTATAGAGCACGTAGCGCGTTATCTAATAGAAGCAGGAGAAATAGTCAATAATGAAAATTTGAAAATGAAGTACTTCCCAAGTTCCTTGACAAAAAATGCATTCACCTGGTTTACATCCTTGCCTGCGAACTCTATATTCACATGGACCCAATTAGAAAGATTGTTCCATGAACAATTCTATATGGGTCAGACTAAGATAAGTTTGAAGGAATTAGCCAGTGTTAAGAGGAAATTTTCAGAGCCTATAGATGATTACCTAAATAGGTTCAGGTTGCTTAAGGCGAGATGTTTCACACAAGTGCCAGAACGAGAGTTAGTCGAAATGGCTGCAGGGGGTCTAGATTATTCTATAAGGAAGAAATTAGACACTTAATATTTAAGAGATATGGCACAATTAGCAGATAGGGTAAGACAGATTGAAAGGCTAAAAGCTGAGAAATTCAGATCAAATAAAAATGAAAAGGAAATAGTGGCCTATGTAGGAGTATGCCAGGATGATGATGGTGACGAAAATGAACTAATTTTGTTCGACGAACAAGAAATTGATCTGGCAGAACTAAAGTCAGGCCCACCATACGCTTGTAAAGTACTAGCTCCGTCAAATGGAAAAAATCCGGTCGAACCTGAAAAGAATGATAAGTTTCCCAAACGAACTTATGCGTTCGACGTCACCAAGTGTGACAAAATTTTTTATTTATTGGTCAAAGATGGTCAGTTAATAAAGCCACCAGGCACTAAAGAACCGCCTGTCGAACAACAAAAAAAGAGGGGTTTTTGTAAGTACCATAACTTTTTGGGTCATAAAACATCTCAATGTTTTCTTTTCAGGGATCTAGTTCAAAATGCTATCCGTGATGGAAGGCTGAAGTTTGGCGAGAAGCCAAAACAACAAATGGGGATTGATTCGAATCCTATGCAGGTTGTCGAAGCACACTATGCTGAACCATCCACTGTGAATATGGTGGGGATGGAAGTTGCTTCTGATGGCAGTTTCGAGATGGTGGAGGCTATGGAAGGTTTCGACACCAATGTCAACATGGTCGAGATTACTGAAGATCTTGCAGGATAGAACGAAGTCGAAGGTACTGAAGCGTTCGACAACGATAATGAAGTCAAAGTCACTGAAGATCTTGACAACAAAAACACAGTTGAAGTCACTGAAGACTTTGACGATGAAGGTAAGGTCGAAGTGACTGAAAGCTTTGACAATCAGAAATTGAAGAAAACTACAGAGGGTTCCGACGAAAAGAACGATGACAGTGTTGCTGAAGACGTGTTGGTTCGACCAGGAGAAATCTGGGATTGCTTGGGACAGCCAAGTGGAAAATTCGACTACCTGGTGAAGTACACTATTCCTGCAACTTATCACACCGACATCAGTGAAATCCAACCAACCAGTTGGGGAAGTGATTTTGATGACGATGGTGATTCCCCTATCGCCAAGGAAGAAGTTGCTGAGGACTTCGTTGCTGAAAACAAGGCTACTGAAGGCCTTGATCTTGACAACACGAAGGAGGCTGATGTTGCAAATTACTGCATCAACATCATGGGACCTTTCGACAAGGAAGTCACAGAGATGAAAGAAAAAGTTGTACATGGCCGTGGGAAATCTGGGACTTATGGGATCCTACGAAGAATAAAGGAGGATCCTAAAGAAAAATCAAACAAGTGTTGCTGCAAGCATGCTCCTAGGAACATACCCTGGTGTTGCTGCTCAGAAGGGAAGTTCGACCTGACGAAAAGGAATGACAGAGTCGAAGAGGAAAAGCTCATTGAAAAGATGAACAGACTAACCATTGCTGACAAGCAGAATGTGGGGATCAATATGGTAGAAGTTTCGCAGAAAACTCAGGCAGCATTAGATGAAGATCAACGTCGAGAGGAGTACCAAAAGCTGGCGTACCCCAAAGAAGATGAGAGTTTGGTCGAATTCATCAAAAGGTGCCAGAGAAGGAAGAGTGATGTGATGCTATGCCCTCATTGCAGTTCCATTTTTGACAGAAAGGCTGCCACCAACTTGGAGGCAATAGATCAAGCAAGAAGGAAGGCGAATGGGGGAGCGACAAGATATGATCCAAGAAGGAGTGAGCACCACCAATGGAGGCGCGGAGACAGACACTATGGCGCTTACAAGCCATCAAACAAAGTGATAGATGACAAATGGGTTCAACCCATCAGAGATGCCCAAGGCCAGAAGAAGTGGAAGAATTTCGATGTGCAGAGAGGCACTTCAATGGAAAACAAGAAGGAGTTGGAGAAATATAAACCTAGGCCATATCCTTCAGAGAATTATAAAGGGAAAAACCCCATGTCGAGATCCCAGTGGAGGAGGTTCCAAAGGCAAAAGAGGTTTGAGAAAGAAGTTGCTGAAAAAGGTATGATGAGAAAAGTGGCTGGAAACAAGGACGAAGCAGAATGTAGCAGCAACACTCAAATGGCAAACAAGAAGAAGCCTCTCCAGCAAACCAAACCAAACAGCGTGGCAGCGCAAAGTGTACCCAAAGAGAAGAAGTTGGAGGATGACGAGATGACAGATGATTTCAAGTCAGATTCGGAGGCATCCTTCGACGTTGTCTGTAACGTGGTCTCGGTCCTTCCCAGAGACTATGATAGGATCATGGAAGTCGAAGACGAAGAGGATGGGATGGAAGAGGAAACGATGGTGCACAAACCCGTGTGTTACTACGTAATGAATAATGGTTGTGTCGAAGAGCAAAATGCTTTCTTCGAAAGGCCAGACGATTCCATGAAGGCGCACTTGAAGCCTTTGTTTATCAAAGGAAAGATTGAGAGTGTTGGTGTGAACAAGATCCTAGTGGATGGTGGTGCCGCTGTGAATTTAATGCCCCATTTCATGCTGAAAAAGATTGGCAAAGATGACTCGGATGCAAAGCCCCACAACATGGTCCTGTCGAATTACGAAGGAAAGGTAGGAACAACCATGGGAGTTATTCAAGTGGATCTGACAGTTGGTACTATAACAAGGCCAACAATGTTTATAGTTATTGCTTCTAGGGCAAACTACAACTTGCTGTTGGGAAGAGAATGGATCCATGGTATAGGTGTTGTGTCCCTCGTCGATGCACCAGAGAATAGTTATTTGGAGGCCAGATGGAATCGTCGAGAACATAGAAGCAGACCAAAGCTACTTCATGTCTGAAGTAAACAATGTGAGCGATCGAAGCTTCGACAAAAACTTAGCCCACATACCTCCTTGCAGTCCGGCGAAATTCGACTTAAAGGCAACGGACAACGCGTACTGTTCCATGTATCTCCACCCTACACATGGTTTTCAGTGGGATAAGGAAGTCATTGGTGACTCCAACTACATGTGGGGGACTACCAACGTAGCACCAACAGGATGGGGGAATGAGTTCGACAATAATGATGAGTGAACAAGCAGTGCTCGACAAAATTACGGCTTACATAGCCGAAAACAAATTCAAAGCGGCTCTGGAGGCCGAAGTAAAATACATGGCTGTCGAAGCCAATCATGAAGATTCAAATGAACAATGTCTTCAAAAAGACGTTGAGGAAAATAATGATAACAACCAAATAGACGAATGGCAACACCAGAAACTTGACGCCATTTATGACGACGAACCTTTGGGGTTCGAAAAAGATCCAGTGTCGAACAATTTGAAGATGGTGGCGCAGGATCCTTTAGAAGAAATCAACTTGGGACTGGGGGCAGAAAAAAGACCAACCTACATAAGTGCAAGGATGGATCCTCTGTTCAGAGTCGAAATAATCCAGTTGTTGAAGGAGTTCAAAGATTGCTTTGCATGGGATTATGACGAAATGCCTGGTTTGGACAGAAGTTTGGTCGAATTGAAGCTGCCAATCATAGAAGGGAAGAAGCCAGTCAAGCAAACTCCAAGGCGCTTTGCACCAGAAGTTCTGTCGAAAATAAAAGAAGAGGTCGAAAGACTTCTAAAATGCAACTTCATCCGCACTACCAGGTATGTCGATTGGATTGCAAATATAGTTCCGGTTATTAAGAAAAATGGCAAACTTAGGGTATGCATTGATTTTAGAGATTTAAATTCTGCTACCCCAAAGGACGAATATCCTATGCCAGTAGCAGAAATGCTTATAGATTCTGCGGCAGGTCATGAGTATCTAAGTATGTTGGATGGATACTCTGGCTATAACCAAATTTTTATTGCTGAAGAAGATGTTTCTAAGATAGCTTTTCGTTGTCCTGGAGCAATTGGAACTTATGAATGGGTAGTGATGCCTTTTGGTTTAAAGAATGCTGGAGCCATTTACCAAAGGGCTATGAATTCAATTTTCCATGATTTTATTGAGACGTTTATGCAGATTTACATTGATGATATTGTAATCAAGTCTGTTTCAGGAAAAGATCATATTGACCATCTTCGACAATCCTTTGAGAGGATGAGAAAGTTTGGTCTAAAGATGAATCCCCTTAAATGTGCTTTTGGTGTGTAGGCGGGTGATTTTTTAGGTTTTGTGGTCCACAAGAAAGGGATCGAAATAAATGAAAACAAAGCCAAAGCTATAATGGAAGCGAAAGTGCCATCAACGAAAAAGGGATTGCAATCTCTACTAGGGAAGATCAATTTTCTAAGAAGATTCATCTCCAACCTCAGTGGAAAAATACAACCCTTTTCTCCTCTACTTCGACTAAAGAAAGAAGAATTCACATGGGGGCAAGAGCAACAAGTGGCTTTCGACAAAATCAAAGAGTACTTGGCTAGTCCTCCAATCTTGATGTCCCCTTGTAGGAAAAGAAGCATGAGATTGTATATCTCTGCATCAGACAAGACATTAGGAAGTATGTTGTGTCAAGAGGATGAGAATGGCGTCGAAAGGGACATCTATTATCTCAGCAGAGTCTTAAATGATGCTGAAACTAGATATAGTGCTATAGAAAAACTATGTTTGTGTGTATATTTCTCTTGTATGAAATTGAAGCATTATATAAAGCCTGTTGATGTATATGTATCTTCTCATTTCGACGTAATAAAACATATGTTGTCTAAGTCTATTTTGCATAGTCGAATTGGAAAGTGGGCTTTGGCTCTAACAGAATATTCCTTAAAATATTTGCCTTTAAGGGCTATGAAAGGACAGGTGGTGGCTGATTTTATAGCTGACAACTCTATAGTCGAAACTATGGAGTACGTCGAATTAGCACCATGGAAACTGTATTTCGACGGTTCCAGGCATAAGAATGGACTTGGTATTGGGATGGTGATTATTTCTCCCGACAAAATTCCAACAAAGTTCAAGTACAAAGTCGAAGGTCTATGTTCGAACAATGAAGTCGAATATGAAGCTTTGATTGCTGGACTTGAAATCTTGTTGGAATTGGGGGCAACAAGAGTCGAAATAATGGGCGACTCTGAGTTGGTAATAAAGCAGTTGACTAAGGAGTACAAATGTGTGAAAGAGAATCTAATAATGTACTTCGTGATAGCAAATAGACTTCTCAAGAAGTTCGACAATGTGGTTTTTAGGCACATTCCCAGGATGGAGAATCAAGAGGCGAATGATCTTGCTCAACTGGCATCAGGATACAAAGTGTCGGAGGAGAAGTTAGAAAAAGCCATTGAAGTCAGAGGAAGAATCATATCTGTAGGTTTGTCCCCATCAGATTTAGAGACAATAAAATTGGGATATGGTGACGAGGAGAATTATGAGATCTGCAACGTAGATGATGCAGGAGTCGAAGACTGGAGAAAACCCATCAAAGAATATTTGCAAGATCCAAGTCAAAAAGTCGAACGAAAGGTAAAATATAGAGCTTTGAGTTATGTACTTTTTGGCAATGAATTGTTCAAGAAGACTGCGGAAGGAGTCTTGTTGAAATGCTTAGGCGAAAATGAAGCATACATAGCATTGTCAAATGTGCATAGTGGAGCGTGTGGCGCACACCAAGCAGGCCACAAAATTAAGTGGTTATTGTTTCGACAAGGAATGTATTGGCCAACAATGCTAAAGGATTGTGTCGAATTTGCAAAAGGGTGTCAAGAGTGCCAAGTACATGCAGGCATACCACATGTTCCTGCAAGTGAGTTACATTAGATTGTAAAACCTTGGCCGTTCAGGGGTTGGGCGTTAGATTTAATTGGTGAAATTCGACCAGCTTCTTCAAAAGGGCAAAGGTACATTTTAGTTGGAGTAGATTATTTTACTAAGTGGATTGAAGCCATACCATTGGTGAATGTAGATCAAGAAGCAGTTATGGATTTTATCCAAAAGCATATAATCTACAGATTTGGGATACCGGAAACAATAACAACGGATCAAGGATCTGTGTTTACTGGTCGAAAGATGCAGAAGTTTGCATAAGATACAGGTTTTAAGCTCCTTACTTCGACACCTTATTATGCTCAGGCTAATGGACAAGTCGAAGCAGCTAGCAAGGTAGTGATAAATTTGATCAAAAAGCATGTAGGTGGAAAGCCAAAAAATTGGCATAATACCTTAGATCAAATTTTATGGGCTTGTCGAACATCTCCTAAAGAAGCAACCAATTCGACTCCATTTAAATTAACTTATGGGCATGATGCAGTTTTGCCAGTCGAATTGTATTTGCAATCAGTTAGGGCTCAAAGGCATCATCAGATCCCATCAGAGACATACTGGAGTATGATGATGGATGAATTGGTTGATTTAGACGAAGAAAGGCTACGTGCCTTAGATCTCATAAAGAGACAAAAAGAGAGAGTCGAAAAGTTCTACAATAGGAAAGTAAAATTTAAGACTTTTTCAATTGGTGATTATGTGTGGAAGGTAATTCTTCCTATGGATCGAAAAGACAGAGTTATGGGAAAATGGTCTCCCAAATGGGAAGGACCTTTCAAAGTTTTGAAAATATTTTCTAATGGCGCATATGAGGTCGAAGAAATAGGGAAAGACGAAAGGATATTAAAAATAAATGGCAAATATTTGAAAAGGTATAAACCAATATTGCAGGAAATAAAGATAGCAGTCGAATAAAATGGAAATTGAAAGTAAATATTGTGCTGCCAAACAGATGGCGTTAAATCATTACAAATAAAGCCTCAAAGGGCTAGAAATTGACAGGAAAATTCGACTAAAGCTGAAGGTTTGCAAACTGTGCCTTCAAAGCGGTAAATTTGTCTTTCTGAAATTGAAGTCGACGATCACAGAGGTTCCTGTGAATATGGGCAACTTCAATCTCTTGGTTAATCTTTTGAGCGGTCTCTGCGTGTTGAATGCCAACCTTCAACTCTTCATCAATCTCGCTTTGCCTAGGCTGCTGGATAAAAGCTAAGAGTTCCTCCTCTTTGGAAATTTTCTCTTGGAGAACTGCTATTTGTTTTTTCCATGTTTGAATGTGGTTATGGCAAGTAGCAATCTTCTTGACAGAGGCTTCAGAAAGCTCTTGTAGTTTCGAAACCTTATCTGTCAAAACAGAAACAGAGTTCCATTCAGCAGCTTATTGGTCCATTTTTTTAGAGATTTGTTGACATAAGTCCCTTCGACGGTGAAGATCTGCGCTGGATAAGTCAATCACAGTTGTCAGCTCTATCACAAAATTGCAGACTTCGACAGAAGCATCCAAGACGTTAACCTGCTTCAACAGTTTCTTCAACTCCATTGGAGCAGTGGCATTTTCCTCTAGAACTTGGAACAAGTCAACATCAAGGATCTTCGCCTTGATCTGAGTCATGATATTGGGTAGAGACTGCACTTCAGAAGTGGCTCCAGAAGTAGTCGAACTGCTGTAGGAAGAGTCTTTAAAGTTGAATCTGGTGCTAAGTATGGCTTTCAGGTAGTCCAGGGGTTTCTGCACTTTGAGACTTTCAAGCTCTTCATGAGAAAGACTAGTCGAACCAGTTGTTTGGGAACTCCTTTGAGTTTGGTCAGGAGTAGGCTGGTTGCTATGCTCTGAAGTTCGCCTAGCTTCCTGTTGCTTCGACAGATCTTCTTCGTCAGCAGTCTTCTCTTCAGGATCTCCTTTGACAGCAGTGTCTGTTTCAACATCATCATCTTTTTGTTGCTCAGCGTGTAATCCAGGATGAGAAGGAGAGTTGTTATCAGAATCAGCTCCCACAGTAGTGTCGAATGCTTCGACCGTTTGTCTCTCAAGTTCTTTGATGGGAGTGTCCTCCTCTCGAGCTGCCTCCTCCTGGATTGTCTCAGGCTGTTTTTCGACGACCTTTGGCTTCTATCAAAAGAAAAATTTCTAAGTTAGAAATGAAATAAAATAAACGAGAAGGGTCGAGATTGAAATTTACCTTAGAAGTCTCGGTTTTGGAGCTAGATTTTCCACTCCCCGTATCCTTCGGCTGATGTTTTGTAGCAGGACTGCTAGAAGATTCCCTTTTAGAGGACTTGACAATGGATTTTTGTGAGGCAATTTTCTGCAGTCTTTTCTTCTTTTGAGGAGGGGGATTTGGAGATGGAGACTCATCACTGGACTCTTCGACAGGGATTATCTCTGGTATTTTCTTTCTTTTTTGGAATGTAGAGGTTTTTTGACTTACCTGATCATATAAATCAAAAATAGTGAGTGTCTTGAAGAAATAAAAGAATAGATCAAAAGAGGAAGAGATTTATACCTTAGTCGAAGGTGTCTGGGCGGCACTTTGTGGAGTTTCGACGGAAGCTTTCTTGGCAGGCACTTTCACAGCTAAAAAAAAAAGGAGAAGAAAAAGGGGAAAGTTAGGCAGTGAGAAATATGTGATAATAAAATGACAAAATTCGTGTTGTTGTTAACACCTTCAAGAATGGGATCTTCCACGCGAACGTGTTCTATTCCAATATGAAGGTGCCCTGGGTAGTTATCCAGATGATACTTAGTCGCAACCACGCGTTTAGCAGGTTTTTTATAACTTTCACGAAGAATTTTCATATGATTCCCACATGTGAACCAATCTGGAAATGGAGGACTTAAAGCCACACCAAATTCAGCAGATGGTAAAGGTGGAAATTTAGGAGGGTAATAGCTGAAAGCCAAGTTGTAACGCACTTCTGGTCGAATGTGTGGAGGCAGTTTCAACTTCTCCAACTTCTCCGTGAATTTTTCTTTTAAAGTAACCGCTGCTTCGCGTATGGTTCGACTAAGATCATCAGGTCTGTAAACGGTTTCAAAATATTTTTGAAATTTTTGTATTTCTTGGATGTGTCTTTGCGTACCTTTTTTAGTCCGTTCCTGCACAAGAGCAAAAGCATTCGTCAGATGAGTGATGAAAGCTTTTACGTCGAAAAATTTGGTAGCATAGTATTCCCTCCACCATGCGTCGAACTCAGGAGTACAAAGGAATGATGGTTGAAAAACCACCGGTCGAATATCCAAAGATTCGTCAGTCAGCTTGTTCAACAATTCCCTGCTGGTGGCTTCGTCATGGAAGGAGTTGTAGAAAATGATGGCCCCTTTTTTAGGGAAAAAAGGTCGAGGCATGATTTGAATTAGACCAAATTGCCTGGCGACCAAGTTAGGTTGATAAACTATTAAGGCAATCTGGGGTTTCGTAGTATTGCGGTGGGAGAATAGGAGCCTAGGGGTCAAAAAGGATTCCCAAACATTTAGGAAGATGTTTTCATCTTTTTTGGTTTGCAAAGGGAATTGTCGTGTAAACCATTCAGGTCCAATGGTTCTGTCCGCAAATGGAGCCATAGTCGAAGTAAAATGATGTCTCTCAGCAAACATCATTACGTAGCTAGTAAAGGCCCGTCGAAGGCTAATTGCTTCATCAGTTGGTGTCAATTGCACCAATCTAGGCCATTCGACACTCCTGTTTTTGAATTCTTCTTCATTTATGTCATGCTTCGCAGGAATAAAGGCTTCGAAAGTGGCATTCAGCCATAGTTGCAAGAGCCAAAAGGGGCCTGCCAAATTAAGCTTCCCTTTGTCCTTCAATGTCTTCAAAGAACGCACGCTTTCACTCAAGGACTCATACAGGTTCGCCAAGATTACCTCACTCAAGCATAATTTGATCCCAGCATGGAGTTGGCTCGCCATAGTGATGAACCTCTTAGCCACTTGAAGTGAGCGGGAGCAAAAGACGAATTTGGTCAGCCACAAGGTTAGAAAAGCTATGTGCTCTTTGTCAGAAACTTCTTGGTCATCTTCGCCGTGGTAGTGAGACATAAAAAGGGAGTATGGGGAGAAACTAGTGTCGAAATCTATGGAATCCTCGTTCAGGTGAGTGGGGTCGAAGTCAATGCCAACTGGACTAAGGCCAACTATGGCAGCTATGTCGAACAGTGTAGGGGTAACCATCCCGCAGGGGAGGTGGAAGGTGTTATACGTACTATCCCAAAAATAAAGGGAGGCTAGCAGCATGTTAGGGCAAACATTGGGTCATACTCTTGATAATTGTATCAAGTCAAAAATTCCTATTTCTTTCCAAAATTTTTCTTTAACATTTTCAACTCTGTTCAACCAAGACAAGTAATCTGAAAGGTCTTTCGACCAAGGGCAAGTTCTAAAAATCCTAGTATAATTTAGATAGGTTAAATTTATTATTTCCTCATCTTTTTCATTTGAACCTTGAGGTTCAGTTTGTTCTACTGGTTTCTCTAGAGTGGGGGGTTTCACCCCAGCACCTATGGGTTTTGTGTGAGAATAAGTGGGAAAAAACTCTTGTAAACGCTCAGGTTTAATGTCTGGGTTAGGGAGTGGTCCTAACATGGCATAATGATTACCAGAAATAATAACAGGGATGAGTACCTGGGATTTAAAAATGCAGTCTTTTTCCCTCGCATTTGGAGGTTCAGGAATATATTGTTGATCCCCAATCAGTGTTGGTTCATCCAACCTATGCGCAGGAGGGATGATGGAAGGTTGCTCACTCTTGGAAGGTTTGCTGCTTGATGATTTTTGAAAAGCCATTGTTGAATCAGAAAGTTTTTAGAAAGAAGATGAAGATTTGGAGTGATGGTGAGGAAGAAAGGTTCAAAAGCGTAAAAAAAAAAAGAAAGAGAAATAGGGGTTTTATGTATTTATAAGAGGAAATGATTTTTTGAGTTTAGTGGTGATCATGGAGGGCACGTGGCATCATCTTGACGATGATGAAGAAAAGTGGAAGTTAAAAAAGAGATGTCCATGACGTTAGGTTAAGTAATAATGGGCTAGAAGCTAGAACGTGGGCTAGAGTTGACGTTTTGAGAAAGTAAAATGATGAAATATGTTGGAACTTGAAATTGTGTAATTTAAAATTAGGATGACATGGCGTCAAAATATTGGTTGAACACCAAAGGATTATTTCTCCAGGATAGTCGAAATACCTTTGCTGGGGGGCAATTTGTATATGCGTATTTTCGACGCCATGAGTTTAACACGTAAAAAGTTGTTTTCGACAAATGGAGGAACATGCCAAAAGAAGTACAACTGAAAGAGTATATCTACTTGGGAGATATTCTTCAACATTCTTCGACATTTCGACGGGGAAACGTTTCGACATTTCGTCAAGTAAAGATTTCTGCAAATGGAAAAGTTTGGACAAGTATGAAGAACGTTGTGATAGTGCGACAATTCGACAAGTCTGAAAGGACGCGTTGGTTCGACATAACTTGAAGATTCAAATTCAAGAGAATTATAACGTTTGGCAGAAGACGCGTGGAAGCACCTGGCGAAAAGGAGACATGCAGAAGGCCAGATGTCGAAGATTTAGGATTTAGTCGTTAATAGCAGTTATTTTGTTTATCTATAAATAGGATAGTTGTTATTAGAATTCAGTGTGAAAAAACTTGTACAAAACTTCCTGCAATTACTCAAAGTACCCGTGTGAGAGAAAAGAGTTATTTGGAAAAATGTACGTGTAAACACCATCTTTTAATTTCTTTATCAATCAAAGTCTTTTTACCAATTCCTTTACATTTACCAGCATTTTTATGTTTTCTTCGTCATTTTACTTTAAAGTTCTTTCTTCGCCATTTTACTTTAGAAGTTCTTTTCGAAGTCATTTTCTTTTATCTCAGACTTTCATCTAGAGTTAGTTAAAATCTTTTATTCCAAAAGACTTAAATACATACCAAGATATCACCCTTAACTTAAAATTATTATGTTGATCTAAGTTTTCGCCCGACGTCCTAGGATTTGTTTGGTTAATCCTGCAAGTAACCCAGATTTCATCATTCCGGTAAATCAGAGATTGTTCGCCAAGATCAACAGCGAACAACTGCCTAGTTTATCATGGTGATGATGAGTGGTTGTTGAAAAAACACCTAAACAAGTTGATGACAGATATCTTACCTTTGTTGTAAGGCTAAATCAATTTGAACTTCTGGTGGAGCCAGGGCAGGAGATTCTACAAAGTGCAAATTGACAAGTTAGAAACAATTAGTTAAAATGCATCATAAAATTTAATGGGTTCTTCATGTCATTGTAGAAACTAGAAAGTAAACACCAACCCTGCAAGTTTCCTGGCAAGATACAGGAAAGGCTTCTCAAAGTTGTAGTTGCTCTTAGCTGATATCTCATAGTACTGCAAATTCTTCTTTCTGTGACAGGAATTAACGATGCAAGTAGACCAAATAAAGGACATTCATTATTCATGACTAATTCATAACATCTTTTGATTTATTCAATGATATAGTAGATGGGTAAATTATGATTTGGCCATGGGTGTTGAATACTAAAATGAGAGATTATAGCTTTCTTTAAGAGGTTCTCATAAAGATAGCATTTCTTTGTCAAGAATAATTCATAGAAAAAGATCCATAGAAAATTCAAAGCCCTAGATCTATCTAATCTCAATCGATAAAAAAAGTATCTAGATATTTTGTTAAGAAAAGAGCTTCCCCTAGGTCTATCTAATTGGAATTTTGGATGGATTTAAATTCTCTACAAAATAAATCCTACCAGAATCTCTTACACGATTAGATCAAGATTGAATCAAAAAGTATATGGCCAAGTCAAGTCACTATGCAACATATACAATAAGCAGATGATGATTTGACAGAGTTTAAGTTTACATAAAGCAGGTTTTCAACCTTAACCAATTCAATAGCTCGTGGTGAGAAATCACATGCATAAACAAAAGCATCTGGATACGAAGCAATCACAGGAAAGATGGTATTTTCAGCTCCACAACCAACTCGTTTAATAAACAACAAACTAAATTCCAGCAGACCTGGTATGATTAATCGCAATATTTGAAATAGAACACAATATTTCATACCCATCATCTACACAAGCACATAACAAAAATCAAGACCAACAATTAAACACAACAAAGATATAGAACACAGTTGTAATTCATGAATACGTTGAATGGACCATGGACAATTTCCATCCTCTTTCTTAAGGAATACTATATCATCACACAAATATTTGGCTCTATAAACTGAATTTGATGAAATGAAAGGAATTGAAACATTTGAAAACACCTAAATGTTATAAACATTAAAATCTAAAGTTGCAGCTGGACAAATTAAACACTACCTGCCCCAAAAAATCCGAAAAAATTATTCTTAATATGGTTGAACTGAAGCATAAAGATGTTTGACAGTGTTTTATTTGTCACACCAACTCCAGTAGTCCTTCATAAACTAAACAAGGACATTTGAAATCAATCCTTAACACCACATCTATGAATTTTGTGATGAACTAAGTTAGTGCAAATCAGGCACAAAAGACTGTATCCTTTCTACGTGCATTAAGATAGAGCAAATAGATTCAAACATATTTCAAATAGCAATTAGACACCGATAAAATAATAAGATTATAAAACGGGGATGTAATTATTTATCCAAATTTGCAGAGGAACTATGTGACAATTATCTTTAGATGTTAAAAAATAAAAAAAGCATGCATATAAGAAGAAAAAAACATTAGAATGTAGAAAGGGTTATATACCATGGAGGCTATTATAGCGGCTGCAACCGGTGGGAAAACAAGTCGTAAGCTATCCATGGGATGCTTATGATGGCATCCATGAAGAAGATAATGCATCGTATTCCCCCAATAACTCTTAGTTTTAACATGGAAAAGAAACCGGTGCAACAAGTATTCGGCCAATGTCCATATAAAAATGCCGAGAAGCACAAAAAGAGGTAGGCGAGGAGCATCGAGTCCCAATTTAAAAGAGTTATAAATGAACCAAGATGCAACTGGTACCCAAACAATCAGAATCACCCACCAAGCTGTGCGGGTAAATACCAGTTCCAACAAGCAACGCAAAATTCAAAACAACCTAATCAAAACCCGTTTATTACATTTTCACACACAAAAACCTCACTTTCTTTAAACAAAAATAATCACTTGTAGAAATTTTCATCAATTTCTTACAATTTTTATAATGACCGTCTAAACTACTAGATATCAAAATCACTTTTTTTATAATCAGTAACAAAATGACCCCAATAAATGAAAGAAAAATGTAGCTAGGGTAAGTACCTCCAAGACACCGCTCTGAAAGAAACGAGGACCTTCCTTACCCATAATAGGTTGATGAACCCATTCTTCATACTCTTCACCAAGATTCCCAACCTGTTAATCTATGAAAAAGGGAATAGACAGTACCGTCGAATGAGAGGGAATTGCCAGGAGGATTGATGATAGTGATGATGGCAACACCATCAGCTCCAACTTCCAAAACAGTGCGACCTTTATCCATTGATGAATCTCTCAGTCCAATCTGAATGAAACTTTTGATTCTTCTGATTGATTTTGTTGTTCTTACACAGTTCTTTCTCGAGGAAGAAATAGTGGTGTAAACGACGATGTATATTGAGCAGTAAGTACACATGTCCCGATTTTGCTCATATCAGTGAAGAGGAAAATTGATGAAAATTTTGAGAGTGATTGAGTAAATGAGACGCCGTTTGGATTTTGATTAACGGCGATGAGATTTGAGAAAAAGGAATAGGGGAAAATTAGGGTCTCTTGAATTTCCAATTGAAAAGTCAATAAGGATTTTTTTTTGAATTTGGGGGAACAAATTTTCCCTCTCAATCAAAAAAATTATTTTATAAAATAAAAAATTAAGTAAAAATCATAATAAGGACGGTTTTGTGAGAAGTGTCGTGACAACTGTCGCAGTTTATTCTCTAACTGCCGTGATAACCGTCGCAGTCCAGAAATAAGAACAGTTTTGTGATAACTGTTGTAAACCGTCGCAATCCAAAAATAAGGACGATTTTGTGATAATTGTCACAACTCAAGTGTCGTAAATCTTCTTTTTTTCTTGTAGCGATACATATATTACATTGATATATAGTTGTCATTTATAATACTAACTCCCAGTTTTTTTTTCTAGAGCCTTTATATAATATTAAACTTCCACGGATGATGTTTCACATTAACATTTCTAAATATAATCCTAAGAACCATTAAGGTATATGTGCTCATGTACGCTCATATTTATTATTTTTTCAACATCGACCAACTTTAAGAATTTTCACACTTGTATGCAACCAACTAATTATTTTACTATGACAATTCACATAGTTGGTTAAATTTATTTTTATAATCCCAATTGCACTATCATTATATTACATTTATTCTTATTCTTGTATTTCTATTCTTTTTAGGATACTATCAAAAACTTGGAGATATGGTGTCATATAGTTTTGAAGTACTTTTGAAGACACTTTTTTTTTATCATTGTTGTTCTATTTTCGTTTTGTATTTTTATATTACTGCTCTCTAAAACAAAAAAAAACTAAATATTAATTTTATATCTATTGTATTTTGTGAATCTTAACTCAATATTTTTCATTCTAAATGTTTAAGGTTTTAAATTTCGTTTGTACTACATTATTCACTTAAAGATATGAGTTATCCGTGCGTCCGCACGGGTCTTCTACTAGTTAACACATGAAAATAATTAGCTTTACAAAAAATATTGTGTGCATAAGTTAAAAATATTTTCTTCCAAACGTGATCAAATCCCACTTATTCTAATCACTAAAATTTAGTAAATCACCACTTATTCTACCCAATTTTCTTAATATTATTATAAAATGCAATTAATTCTTTAAATTAATTTTAGAATGCAAAATGAAATGCCTAACAAGTTTATGAGGTAATCTAACATGAAGGAGAAGATATTATGGGAACATGATTCCGATTCAGAAAAAATAACTCAAAATTAAATAATATGCTAAATCATAATTAATGCAAAATGATTTCAATTACAAATATTATGACTAAAATTTAAACTACAATCTTTAATGACAATAATAAATAAGATACATTTGAACCAATCAAATTTTTTAAACATTAACTTTACCCAACTTTTTGTAGTGGATAATTAAGATCTCGCCATTTTTTAAAGCTCTAACAAACCCTGCACGGTAACAACAAATGGAACGACGCCACCCGCTCTTCTCTGTTAATCCATGCATTGTCTTTGATACACCACCCTAGTCTATAGAATTCTCCAAATACTCTAAAAGTGTGTTTGGATGAAGGATTTTAATGAGGGAAAGTAATTTTTTGAGAGAATTTAAAATGACTTGATCAAAATTTATTGTTTGGATAAAAAATATGGAGAATTGTTAAAATGAGGTAAATTTATGAAGTATTTTATTCATGTTAAATTTAAAGAATTTAAAATGACACCAAAAAGTAAAGAATTTTAAATTGCTTCTTAACTCTATATAATATGAATGTTAAATTGTTTATTATTAATTTTTCAAAATTTGCAAGATGGTCCTCATATTTTATGAAAATTTCAAATTCACCCCCAAAATTTTCATAAAATTGCAAATAAGTCCCTAATAATTTTCAAATTTTACAAATTGTCCCTTTAAATTTTCAAAAATTACAAATTGGTCCATATTTATCATATTTTAAATTTGACCCAAAAGCTTTAAAAATTATGAAAATGCCCTCAAATTTTTTACATTGAATCATTTTAATACTCCATCCAAACAAAAAAATTTAAAAATAAATGAATTTCAATTGAATCATTTAAATTACTTAAAATTTTAAATTTCCTAAAAATTCTTAAATTCCTCATCCAAACACGGGATTTTAATGAGGGAAAATAATTTTTTGAGGGAATTTGAAATGACTTGATCAAAATCTATTATTTGGATAAAAAATGTGGAGAAATGTTAAAATGATGTAAATTTATGGAGTATTTTATTCATGTTAAATTTAAGGAATTTAAAATGACATAAAAAACTAAAGAATTTCAAATTACTTCTTAACTCTATATAATATGAATGTTAAATTGTTTATTATTAATTTTTCAAATTTTGCAAGATGGTCCTCATATTTTATGAAAATTTCAAATTCACCCCCAAAAATTTCAAAAAATTGCAAATTAGTTCCTAATAATTTCCAAATTTTACAAATTGGTCCCTTCAAATTTTCAAAAATTACAAATTGGTCCCTATTTTTTATATTTTAAATTTGACCCAAAAGCTTTAAAAATTATGAAAATGGCCCCAAATTTTTTACATTGAATCATTTTAATACTCCATCCAAACAAAAGAATTTAAAAATGAATGAATTTCAATTGAATCATTTGAATTATTTAGAATTTAGAGTGTGTTTGGATGAAGCATTTTAATGAGGAAAAATAAATTTTTTGAGGAAATTTAAAATGACTTAGTCAAAATCCATTTTTGGATAAAAAATATGGAGAATTATTAAAATGATGTAAATTTATGGAGTATTTATTCATGTTAAATTTATGGAATTTAAAATGACATCAAAAAGTAAAGAATTTCAAATTGCTTCTTCCCTCTATATAATGGAAATGTTAAATTGTTTGTGATTAATTTTTCAAATTTTACAAGATGACCCTCATAATTTATGAAAATTTCAAATTCACCCCAAAATTTTCAAAAAATTACAAATAAGTCCCTAATAATTTTCAAATTTTACAATTTGGCCCCTTCAAATTTTCAAAATTTGCAAATTGGTCCCTATTTTTCATATTTAAAATTTAACCCAAAAGTTTTAAAATTTATGAAAATGACCCCAAATTTTAACAATGAATCATTTTAATACTCTATCCAAACAAAAGAATTTAAAAATGAATGAATTTCAATTGAATAATTTGAATTACTTAGAATTTTAAATTTCGTAAAAATTCTCAATTATCTCATTCAAACACACTCTAAACATTTTTTCACAGCTACAGCAAAATCTTGAGATGAATAACTTAAATCACCAACATTTAATTCCAATTTGAAACGGTTTGTACCAAAAAAAAAACAAGCAAGTTATTCCAATTTCTATAAGGGTTCACACCTAAAAAACAGTTTATACCCCGAAAAACAAGCAAACTATCAAAGCAAACCATGAGCCCATCCAAAAACTGTGATCCATGTTATGGTTACCAAAATTTTTGTAAGGGTTAAGCAACAAGTTAAAAACATGGAGGCAGTGAAAGGACAATAGAGAAATTGGTTTGGAATAGTGCTGATGTCGGTAGCTCTACACCTTCGTTAAATGGGTATCATTATGTCGGTGAATCAGAGGTGATCGACGACACTGAGGTGGTGGCCATACCAACTTAAAGTATATTAAAAGAGGAACTCGGTGATGGACTGAGGATTGGTCGCAACTTTAGGTGAGGAATGATGTATGAAGACATACTCCTGGGAAAACATATTTAAATCGAGAGAAAATTTTAAATTTATTTTAAATTTATTTATTTTTCAATTAAAATTAGAGAAATTCTTACCCCCATCTCTTGGGGTTTTTAGGCACCATGTGCGCTTCCAAAAATATTTCGTTGTTTTCGAAGATGTATCTTCAGATGCATCTTTTTTTTACTCAATGTTGGTTTTTTCTGGAGTTACATCTACGGAATGTTTCCGTTTATATAGCTTAGAAACAAATTGGAATGCATTCGCGTCAGACTCCCTTCTCCTTCCTCATTCTTCATTTTTTATCTTCTTCACTCTCAAACTCTCCAAACTCTCTCAATCCTCAAAAAAATCTTTTTCCACCAAACTTAATTTTTTTCAATCAAGTTCGACAAGGAGCATTTATTTCAACAATTAAGACACTCCAACTCATTCAAAGCTCGATATAATCGGTAAGTTTTCAAGTTTTCGAGATATTTTTTAGTATTTCCCGTAAACGAGTTAGAATATAGTTTTAGGGGTAGAAATCCTTAGATAGTTTTAGAAACATAGTTTAAAGACAATGTAGGTATTGTTTGTTGGCTGAAACGGACGATCAGAGCTTCAAAAAACCGATTTCCATGGGTAGGGAACGTCATTACCATGACTGTTGGAGTTGCAGGAAGTTCCGGATCTACATCTACGGAACAAATTAACGTTAGGACAATTCCGTAGATGCAGCTCCGAAACAAATCAAACGTTGTGAATTCTGGGTTCTTCTGTAGATACATCTACGGAAGTTTTTCGTGTGTACATATCCGGAAGTAAAAAAATGTTAATTTTTTTTTGTTTTGTTTTTTAATTTATTTGTATCTAATTGTTTTTTCTTGGTTATACCTTGCAGACATTATGGCAGACGAAGAAGATAGATTGTGACTTGGACGGGTTTCACAGCATGCATCTGTGAGACGCGAGCGGAGCCAAGCCACCGTTACCGAGACCGATACAGCTAAGGCACAACCTTCTTCATCACATGCCCATGACACTCCCTCGACCTCGTATCCCACCCTATCATCCACTTCTTCATCTGGGAGGCGTCGGGATTCAGCTGAGGGTTCATCACAGACCCCGTCCTCCCGCAGGCCTCGTCGGGATACTCCTGTTCTTCCTCCTGCCGATGATGTTGCTCTAGTGCCACCTCTAGAGGGTGATAACCCACCACCAGAGGATGCTGGTGACGGCGACGATGATAAGACTGAGGGTTTCCCAGGGGATCCCTCAGATATGTCCCTGCTGACAGGGTACGCTGACTATACTGTCAGACATGTCTGGGATAGAGAGGTAACATTACTCAGATTGTTTATTTTTTTTCATTGGAAATTTATAATTTGTACTATTGTTTCTTATTAACATTGTTTCTTATTTATGGAAATTTTTAGACTCGTCAGTCGCAGAAGTTCTATAACCATGGCCGAAAGATATTATCTTTGGAGCAGCCACATGAGGCTTGGTTCCAGGATGTCCTTGCTGCCTCTGGTTTGAAGGACCTTTGAGAGATCGGTTACAGCCTGATCCACAACGGGATGCTGATGGGCTTTGCGGAGAGATGGCACCCTGAGGCGTCATCCTTCCATCTACTACATGGCGAGCTCACAATTACACTAGACGACATCTCCTGTCTGTTACACATACCGATCAGGGGTACCCTCCTCCGTCACGGTAGGATGACGAAGGAGGATGCCAGAGAGATGTTGGCCGAGGAGCTTGGAGCTGATCCAGTGGATGCGCTTAAGGAGGTGGATAAGACTAGAGGGGCTCATGTGAGGTTCTCCTTTCTCACGCGTAGATTTGGTGAGGCGCTCGCTGCTGCACGCCAGACAGGTGGTGATCCAACTGAGGTTGAGATACACAGGCAGCGTATGCTGAGGTGTTATTTTCTATTTTTAGTCAGCACTAAGCTTTTTATGGACACTTCCTCCATATATACCGATGTCGCTTACCTCAGGTACTTTTTTGATTCCACACGGATCCATGAGTACAAGTGGGGGGCGGCTACACTGGCTTACACGTATTCGAGGTTTGGAGAGGGATGTGTGTGGAAGACCAGGATTGTGGCAGGGAGCGTGGCACTACTTGTGGTAACAATCTTATATCCTTCGACTTTTTTTTATTTTATATTCGTGATAATGCTTGATCCTAATGTTTTTTATTTTCATTTCAGGCTTGGATATTCCAGCACTTTTCCATGATCGTCGGGTGGGGGAGTGTGCCTGATTACACAGAGCTGATGTCGCGTGCCCGTGCCTTTCTCCCGCTCAGGAGGAACCAGGCGGTCGACCCTTATAGAGTCTATCTCGATCGCCTAGATGTTGAGGGCATCCGCTATGACGTCTATGCTAATCACCATGTGACGCGCCCGTTTGACGACGTGTCACTATTCTCAGGATGGTTGGCATGCAGTTCGACCATCATTGTTCTGTATTTTCCCGAGCGCGTCATGCTACAGTTCGAGTACACACATACGATACCCAGATACCCAGCTGTCTCCGCTCCTCTCGGCTTGATCTGTATGATACTGGAGATGCATTGATGGCTACATAATGTAGTTCTTCACTGTCTCACACCCTTACATGGTGCCCACTTCGGAAGGATCACCGCCTAGACCAGCTCATCAGGAGATCTTAGAGGAGCAGCAGTCTCAGTTGGACCACACTCAGAATGTTCTGCCTCACTGTCATGCGAGAGTGGAGATGGGGCGGGCAGATTTTGACGCCGATTTTTTCCCTGAGGGGTCTGACCACAGACATATATTGGATGAGATGATTGTGGTGATAGAGGGGACACTTATGTATCGCAGACATCGCGCCAGGATGGGTGGGATCGATGGCCGAGGACGCAGACCGGCGGTTAAGGAGGTGGTAGAGGTAGACGAGGCGACAGAGGAGGGGATGAAGATGTTGTCAGGCACACACAGTAGTGATTGTGATGTTTTTTTATGTACTATATTTTGATGACATTCATGTATTATTTTTTGATGATGTTTATGACATATTACTTCGTGTGTGTGTGTGTGTGTGTGTCTATATATATATATATATATATATATATATATATATATATATATATATATATATATATCATATTATTTTATTTACAGATGTGTGTTATTTTACATTCATCTGCAACAGTTAATTTCCATCTGCGACCAACAAAACTTGATTTTTAAAAAAAAAAGCTATTCTGGTAAGATTTCGGAGATGCATCTACGGAACTTTTTCCGTAAATGTGTCTCCGAAAGCATCCAGCGTAAGAAAAAAAAGGGTGCGTCCGGAGATACATCCTCGGAAACAGGGGGCATAAAAGGAAATACGCTAGATGGCTAAGAGTATCAAGGGGTGGATTAAGAAATTGCCTAAAATTATGAGGTGGTTGTGATACGAAGGAAAGATAAAATTTTATTTTTATTATTTAATTAATAAAAAATTATGATTGATTGTATATATTGTTAACAATAGTAAACAACTAGAAATATAGAGAAGGAAAGGGACCCTTTGGTATAGGGTTTCAATAGAATTAGCAAAAACTGGAGAATAACGATTACACCATAGTATAAATATTATATGCTAGTAAAGTACCAAACTACCCTTACAAAGATATAATAATAATAATAATAATAACAATAATAATAATAATAATAACTAACATCTTTCCTCTAACTCAAGATGCATTGGTAGGAAGCATCGAGAGTTTGTCAATAAAAAACAAAAACGTTTAATGGAATGCGTCTTCGTAATCAAATCATCAACCTGTAAAGCGGATGAAACAAACGGTAGAGTAATTGTCTCATGCTGAAGATGATGACGAGTGAAGTGACAATCAATCTCAATGTGTTTGATACGTTCATGAAATAGGATCGGCTCTAGGGGTAGGCCGGCAAGGCTACTGCCTAGGGCCACATCTTTTTTATATTTATATAATTTTAATTAATTGAACTCTTTTTAAAAAAATAGTATTTTAAATTATTGTTATATCAATTAAATAAATAGCATTTATTAAGAATTAATAATAATAACCATCATTTAGGATGTGTATTATAGAACTTTTTGATTTAAAAACTAATGTTTTTTTAAGTTTTCGGAAGCTCTGTATAGGTTTACGATGGTTTAACTGTAGAAAATTAATATATCATATTTTGTTATTTTGTTATCATTTAATCATAATCAATATTTTTGGACACTGTGTAGTAGTTCTCGCCTTGTAATTTTAAGTTCTCTTGCATAAAAGAATATTTGATATTAAAGTTTTTCTTAAAGGACTTTGGTAATGTATTTTTAATTAGGATTATTATAAATGATTAAAATGTGGTCAGATGTGTTAATTTTACTATCAATTAAAAAGAAAATATATTTTTAAATATTAACATCCTAAATAACCTATAATCAAAATGTATTAATCTAAAATAAAAATATTTTTATTATATCAAAATATTTAATTTAAAGTTTCGACTGAAGCCTTAAAATGTGTTGGGCTGGCCCTGTCATAAAAGACCGAGTTGTTTGCAATTTGAATGTCACTCTTGATATCACAATACATGTGAGTTGGTTCAGAAAGAATGATACCTATATCAAAAAGTAGCCAACGTAACCAAACTATTTCAGTAGTGGTGGATGTCATAGCATGATACTCAGCTTCTGTAGAAGAACGAGAGATAATATCTTATTTCTTACTCTTCTAAGAAATAAGAGAGTCTCTAAGAAAGATACAAAACCCTATGGTATATTTACGATATGTGGGGTCGCCAGCCCAATCAGCATCAAAATATGCACGTAGTTCCAATGAGGACGATAAGGGAAAAAGAAAGCTCTAAAACTAGGTTCCCCGAAGATAACGACATATGCAAAGAACGGCTACCCAATGCACTGTAGTAGGAGAGACAACAAACTGACTAACAACATGAACAATATAAGCAATATCTGGTCTAATAATTGTAAGGTACACCAGGTTGCCAACCAAAGTATGATATAAGGTGGGATCTAGTAGAGGAACACTATCATATGGAGCATATTTCACATTCAACTCAAGAGAACTATCCACTACTCTAGTATCAGAAAGGCGAGTCTGTTCAAGAATGCTGGCAATATACTTGGATTGAGAGAGAAGATAGCCTCTAGGAGAGTACGCAACATCAATGCCCAAGAAGTACCGAAGAGTGCCTAAGTCCTTCATCTCAAACTGTTTGGCTAACTGTAATTTCAAATCATTAATTCCATCCATATCATCACTTGTAATAATCATATCATTAACATATAATGAGAGTAAAATAAGACCATGATAAGTGGTCTTAACAAACAAAGCAGAATCATGATCACTAGAGTGAAAGCTAATATATGTAATCACAGTGGTAAACTTTTCAGACCATATAATGCCTTATTTAACTTACACATTTCCCCTTGATTATGAGAAACACCTTGTGGGGGTACCATATAAACTTCCTCTTGAAGGTCACCATTAAGAAATGCATTTTTAACATCCATTTGATAAATACGCCACTGACGAACAGATGCAACTGCAATAAGAGTGCGAATGGTATTCACTTAGTAACAGGAGCAAAAGTTTCTTCATAATCCATACCATATTGTTGAGAGAATCCATTAGCAACAAGATGTGTTTTATAGTGCTCAACGGATCCATCTGACTTAGTTTTAATCTTGTATATCCAACAAGACCCAATAGCACGTTTTCCAGGAGGAAGAGGTACTAATTCCCAAGTATTTGTTTTATGCAAAGTAGAAATTTCTTCTGTCATAGCCTGCTGCCAAAGAGGGTTAAGAATAGCCTCTTTATAGGAAGAGGGCTCAGACAAACTGTGGATAGAGGTTAGAAAAGAAGTAAAAGAAGAACAATAAGTGGAATAGACAAAATCAGGCAAGTGAGTAGACTTACGGTCAGGAGAGGGATAACAAGGAGGAAGAGGATCAACAGTCATATGAGGTTCTTGGGTAACCGTGGGGACAAGAGGGATGTCAGTATCTGGAGTATCAGTAGTATTAGTCATGCAATTCTCAAAACTACAATCACTAGAAATATTATCATTATGATCAAAAGTATCGATATGAGTGAGCTTTGAACTGTTGGTAATATAAGAATCAGAAGAAAGAGAGTAAAAAGAAACGTTAACCCTTTTGACCATCCCCATAACCAAGAAAAACACAAATAACAGAACGAGAAGACAACTTACTACGTTCTACTTGGGGCGAAGAAAAAATAAGAAACACTTTCAAATATGAATAATCAGGGATAGAGTTATACATTTTTTCAAAGGGAGACAAACCTGATGTGACTGACAATAGGAATCTATTAATAACATGAACAACAGTAAGAACTACTTCACCCCAAAATTCACTAGGAACCGAAGCAGACAACAAAAGGGAACGAGTAGTCTTAATAATGTGACGGTGTTTCCTTTAACCAACTCCATTCTATTGAGGTGTATCAGTACAAGAAGTTTGATGAATTGTACCATCAAAAGCAAGTGTAACGCCCTGTATAATATATTTATCTAGAATAATATTATACAAGTGCTTTATTTGGTATTGACACCATCATAAGTGCCTATTGGCATAAGTCACATACTTGACCATTTACAAAACACAAAACAAAGCCTATGGTACAAGACATGGAAATTAGCCAAAACAATAAAACTAAGATCTAGGTACAATATCCTTCATTGTACAAGAAAATAATACACAGCGGAAAAACTCAAACTAAGCTTCTCTTGAAACATCCAAGCATAACTCCACTTGTAAAATCATACTTGCAAACAATACCTGAAAAACAACAACAATAATGGGGTGAGATAATAATCTCAGTGAGTTCCCCTATCTTATGGATTTTCTCAGCTCTACAAGGTTCTAACCGATTTCTATCTCAAGTCAAAAGGGAAAGGTAATAATACTTGAGTTCACACAATTCGCAATGTATGGAAACATGCCTCTTGAGTCCATCAACTCAAACAATCACTAGTCCAAAAACCTCACTAAAGCATCCCTTTTTCCCGTCCTCTCTTACGTCTAGGACTTTCGGAGAAGGTCATGGATCATTGTACTGTACTTTAACATATGAAATGGATTTGGATTAAATGTACCATTCTTGAATCGTTGTTTCTCATGGGTCTACCCCATCACACGCCTTTACCCATAGGTTCCATTCGTACTCATACACGGGAATCGAACTTGTCAAAGTAATAGTGAGTAACATTCCAGAGGAGCGCCCTACATGAGCCTTAACTCTTGGAACGACACACTCAAGGGATTGTTTCTGACTATGTGATAAAGAATAAAATAACATTGCATGGATTCAGATTCTAAGGGATAACATCAACCTTTCGAATCGTCACTTCTCATGGGCTGTAACCCATCACAAGTCTCTACCCGTAGGTTCCATTTGTTATATACTCACTAAGAATAGTGTGATTGTATTCGACAATCACAAGGCATCACATTCGCCTTAACCATAAAAAACACAACCATACATGTTTCATACAAAGCTCTCCTCACAACCAGGAAATTACTTTCCAATGATAAATACCTAGGCATCATTGCACAAGCATTGTCATCTATGTTATCCATCATGTCCTAAACATCTTACTAATTCATTTCATTAATTGACATTAAGGGTTTCCTCACCATTCTTATAGTCTTTTAAGCATGTTATCACACAATCACATTCACATATCATACATCATGTCATAACACAATGGTATATAGCAATATCATTCATGGAACACACATAATAGCGTATCATGTCAAACATAATCAACATAGTAGTTCACATACAAATAAAGGTATACAAGCTACTGCTACTCTTTACCAACCATCCATGATTAGTTCATGGCCTCACATAACCATATAATAGCACATTGGATTCTCTTTCCAAGGCCTCAAGTCTCATATCAATCAGACTCCCAATTCATGAATTATGGTGGGGAATAAGAATTACATAATCCATACTCACTTCTATTCCATCTCTATCCTATAAAACAATAACATAAAACCATGTTTATACTTTACTATTTCATAGATATTTGGAAGGGCTTTCCAACGCTTCCGACCGCGCGTCAAACGGAGTTACGAAACTCAAGTTATGGGGAAAACAAGAATCAATAAATTTTTCTCAAGGATGCAGGGTATATATCGGCCTATGGGGTTTTCAGGTCGGCCTATGGTGGATTTCAGGTCTTCCTATGGCGCGACGCATGGGCAGAAGCTACAGGCTTCAATATTGAAGCGTGGAGGCCGTCCTATAAGGGTTTTCAGGTCAGCCTATACTGAAGGAAAACGCCTACAGGTCGGCTTATACTCGCATGTGCCGCCCTGTATCAGTATTTTATGCATAAAAACCTAATTTTGAAGCATGAATCCTATCCCCAACCATTCTAAAACCTGCATAATTTTTTGCTTCACCTCTAACAACTATGTTACTCAACTACCATTAATACATAATATGTTTCATCAACAACTTGCATATTCATTATGGGTTCAAAAGCTCATGAACATGAAATCACACAACAATGACAACTTTCATCAAGTCATGCTCAAACAACAACAATAACATAGGGACAACATCATCATAGTAGTAAGAACAATCAATAATTTTATGGTTCAATACACAAAACCCTAACCCAATATTTTCATGATTTTTCCCCCAAAGCTAACTATCTATGGAACTCACCTAGGTTGATGATGAAGATGAAGAAATTCGTTGAAGAAGATGATGAATAGTGATGATGATGAAGGTGAGATGATGATCATTCATGAGCTTTTCTCCTTCTTTTTCCTTCCTTCCTCTTCTTCTCCTTTTCCCCTTTTTCTCTTTCTCTTTCTCTTTTCTTTCTCTCACGATCCCTTTCTCTTCTTTTTCCTAATAACTCTTCTCTCCCCTTACCTATTTTCTTATCCTTCTCTTTTTCCTTTTCTTTACCACCACACAAAATAAATAATATAATATTAAGAAGTGGTAGAAAATATCCCAAATGAAATTTTATTTTTTAGTACCAATTGACCCATTATTAATGTTACCAAAATGTCCCCTCTTGTACTTATTAATAATGGTTAGTCTCTTTTATTAATAATTAATCTCTTCAGAGTCTACTAGTTACTCTATTGGTCCCAACTGATGACACTTATAGAACTTACGAGCTTCAATAAATCCGACTGATATCCAATTGAGCATTTAAGAGAAATATGGGGTATTACAACAGGCAATTCATAAAATTTATTAGAGGTATATTCACCACCTAAATCACAACAGAAGCACTTTAGAACAACATTATGTTGAGTCTGAATGATTTTTCATAAGATAAACTCAACAATAACGAGTATAATCATCAATAAACGAAACATAATATCTAGATCCACCCTTAGTAAGAAGCGGTGATGAACCTCATACATCAGAGTGAACTAAGTCAAAAGGTGCATATTATAACACCTCAAAATTTGCCCTCTCTTTTTTCTAACCTCTAACTGGCTTATGTTTCATTCTTGCATTATCATCTTTGCATATCATTGGTTCTTAGCATGGGATCAAGGTACTTGGTTTAACTCACGGGAAGAAGAGGTTTTCAGGGTTTCAAGCAACAGTTCATGCGTATTGTTCAAGGGGCTAAGAGGAGAGAAAATTCTTGATGCTATCAATTCTTGAACCACAAAGGAGCCTTGGGCTTCAAGTTATCTTAATGGGTCCATCACCTCATCATATGATCAAGCCTGGCAGGAAATTCCAAGGGAATCACACTCTCCTTGCATGATGGTTCAAATTAGGGTTTTGAGATTCTTGGGTCTAACCCTCCAATGGGCACGTTCTTTGAGTTTTTATCATCATCAAATGGCACATCTCATCATTGTCTGACAGGATACACATCATACTCAGAGGAATTGGAATTTGGAGGATGTGATATTTCCTCCTAACCAGAGGGTACCAAAATTAGGGTTTGCTATAGAATCAGTTTATTTCTGATTTTTTTGGACAAGACTTGATCTCATGGTATTCCTTATGTCCTTAAGTGCCTAGGGATGGAGAATTGTCCATCAATTTGGTTCAGAAGGGTTTCAATTGATCAGAAGATTGAAAATCAAGAGAATTGGGAATAAAGTCAACTGGGCAGTGAAAAAGTCAACTCCTGACTTTTTGAGGTCAACATGGTGATTTTTAAGTCAAATATGATCCATGGAAGAGGTTTGATCAAGATATGTTCAAGGAATCATCAAAAATCAAGGATTTGTGAAAGTTTCAATTTTTGGCAAAAAATAGGGTTTTAGAACTTACTATTTTTGGCAAATTTTGCATGGTTTGATGGCTACTTTCAAGGCCATATTTCTTCATGATCCATGCTCCATCTCAATTTTCCTCAAACATGAAAGTTGTAGAGCTTGTTCCAAGCTTTCCAACCATGTAAAGTTTGTCTCATTTGGACTATTTTTGAGAGAGTTATGGTGTCCTAAAATTGGAGTTTTCAAGTTGTAAAATTTGAAAACTTACAATTTTTTTTTCTAAGTTATTCTTGGACAGTTTTGTGCACTCATGCTCATGGCATTTTTTCACAAGGATTCAAGCTTCCTTTCAAGATCTTTTCAACATGAATCTTGCTCCATTATCTTCCTACTTGATCTTGATCACAATTTCTCCTCATTTGGGTTAAAATCCTCCAAGTTATAGCTTGTTAAAGTGGTGATCATACCTCATGTTTGTGAGTTTCCATGTTGATTTCTTGGTGCATTGGACTCACATTTTTCAGCATGACATTGATCCCATTATGTGCATGCGTATTATATCACCATCATTGCTTTTTCGGCCAAACCTCCCATGTACCCTCCATGCACATAATACCCCATTTTGGTCCATTTTTGTGAAAGAAAAAATCAGTACAACATGACAGCTCCCTCCTCTCACGTGCCTGCCCAATTTCACCATATTTTCGGGACATTCTCCACTCAAATGACTCACTCCACACACCCTCCCATTTGCTAAAAACCGTACCCTCTCTCTCTTCCAATCTTTGCCAAAAAAAAACTCCAAACAAGTTTTCCACTCCCTCAGGCCCATTTAATGCTCCCAACCCGTCATATTTAAGAGCAACAAACCCTAAAAGTGAGGAGGACTCTCATTCTTGGTGAAAAGTCAGATCATAAAACTCACTCTCCCTCAAGAAATTTTCTTCTTCGAATCTCTTCATTTCAGAGGTTTCTCTTTATTTTATTGTTGGATTCACACTCACTGAGGATTACTGAAGCATTTGAGAAGAGTTTCTAAAGCTTTTGGAACTGTTTAATGGGGTAACAGACCTTCTCTATTGAGTAAGGTTTCTTCAACTTAGTTCTTTCATTTTAGATATGCTTTGAGCTCATTATTGTCGTTTCTGAAGTCCTTCATTAGTGGAGGCAAGTTTTGGATGTGTGTTGTGTTAGTTTACAAGAGTTTCAGATTGTGTGTTGATTTTTCATGCTCAGATTTCTTCATGTTAGAGTAATTTTTAGAATAAATTAAATGTGTATTTGAGTCCTACGTGAAATTTCCTTTTAAATGGTGTATGGTTTGATCTTTTTAATCGTGTTTGGTCTGCAACTTCGGTGTGTGTAACCGGAGAAGACGACCGGAGCTAGGGCTCCGGCGTCTGATGTGCGTAAGCTGGCGTGTCATGTTGACTCGGTTGACCAGCCAATGTGCTGGTGACGTGTGTGTTGGAATTCCCGTTTGACAATCCGGCCTTATTGAACGCATCGTTTCACTTTTAGTTGTTTTGTTGTTTGAAATTCTGAGTTTGTTTAGTTTGGGCTTAAGGCCTTATGCTCTTCGCACCCCTCTGAATTTGGCCCAACGCGCGCTGCCTTGAGGATTGAACTGGAGGGGGGTTTGCTTATACACCCCCTATCTCGTTTCCTTTTTTTATTTTATTTTCTTTTTCATTTTTATTTTAATAGTTAAACTATTTATAAAAATTGCAAAAATTATTTTTCTTGTCAATTAAGATGTTGACTTTCATTTCTATATTTTTATTTTATTTTTAATTTCTTTTTCCATTTTTATTTTGATTTAATTTGATAGTGCTATTCCAATGATACCCTTCACTTAGGGTTAGGAAATTCATTGACCTTTGCTCATCTTTTGAGACCTTTTTTTTGTCACACTTAGACCTTGATATAAGGCTGTTTTGATGCTGGTTTGAGGTTGGTTTGAGTTACTTTTAGTGACTTGCCACTCAAGTTTTATTGACCCTCGATCTTTGTTTGATCATGTGCATACCCTAACTTGTGGATCACTTTTGAACAAGCTCTTTAGCTATTTTTGATCTAATCTTTTTGCACACATTGATTGATTGATTGAACTTGTCTTTGATCATTTTTTTTTGGATTTTATTGGACCTCTTAGCTATTTTTTTGGTTGATGCCTACTTGGGGTTTGGTTTTAATTGAAGCATGCTTGAATACTTGACATGGTTTGAGTGTATTTGTTTACTTGTGTTTGAGTGATGCTTGGAATGATTATATGGAATGATCATGTTCTGTTTGAACTTGTTTGTGGCTTTGGAATCATCCTCATTTGATCATTTTTCAATTTGTTCTTGATTTTACAAGTTGATGTTGTTTTGGACTTGAACCTTGTGGTATGCTCAACCTAATCTTGTGATTGCTTCTTTGTGTGATCCAATTCATGTATGAAGCCTTTTGTTTGACTTGCATGACATGCTAGAGGTTCTGATCCTCTTGGTTTACGGTTCTTTTATGTGACATTTTCTCACTCTTTGTTGCACATGATCTTTTGTGATTTGCATAAATGATATAAGTGAATGCTTTGTCTAGTTTTGATGCATGCTTTGAATGTGATGCTTAATTCATCTTGATTGTTATGAGTTTGATCTTGGTATGTTGTTGATGCATATGCTACTGCCCCCTTGAGTTCATTACTTGGTCTTTACTTCAAATGATCATTTTGGTTTGATTTGTATGATGCATATCATTATCAAATGTTTTGTTGCTTCTTTGGCTCATAATGCATCATGATGTGAAATACTTTTGTATGCTTGAATTGATTGATCATGAGATGTCTTAAGTTATGACTTGGTTCCATCTTCATCTTACTTTATCTCTTTCATTTTGGTGTAAGGTTCATTGATGCTTAATTGTACTCCTTATGCAAGTTTACTTGCATCCTTTCTTGTGTGCTTTCACTCGTATAATTGAGATGTTCTTGTGTGATCTTTGAAGCATGTTTAATGATGTGATTTGGATATGATGATTATGATGTGCTTGCTGCCCCATCTCTTTTCTCATCTTTCTCTTCCTTCTTTATCTTTTTCACTATTTCTCTTCCCTTGAATCTCAAGACTTGTTTAAGTCTTGGATTCCTTTCCCTTTAGAGCTACCTAGTCCAACTTAATTTCTGATTAAGCTTGGAGTAGGATTAGCATTAGGTCTTAGGTAGTTGTTTATCTCCTAAACCTCACTAACCCTAGGATCTCCTTTGCATGTTAGCTTTAGGTTAGAGTTTCCATTGAGTCCTCTCTCTTCTCATCTCATAACTTCTTTAAAACACTTAATAAAAGATAATGAGTATTGCGCACGAGCCTTAAACGTGGGAAGTGAGGAGTGAGGGGTTTCCCTTCATTCTTCTAGGGTACTTAGTGTACGTCCTGTTGGGGACGATACACGAAGTATTCGTTCCTATGTCATGGACTTGGGTGCAATGCAAGTTATGAACTAACTTAAAACACTTCTGTCTAAAAAACACAAAAACAAGTTCAAATCTTTTTATCCTTCGGGATTGTTTGGTTCCAGACCATTTTCAGAAAAGCGCACGTTACTTTCCGTCTATGTCGCAAACAGACATCGACCCTAACTGCTGGACGCGAACTTGACGTCGCTCATAAAAAACACTAACCGACCCGTAGGTCGAACTACGACTGCTCTGATTTTCTCTTTCTCATTCGGTTGAGGATGCGTAGGCATAAGACGATGATGTCTTGGCGAGCAACCTCCCCCCCAGTTCGTGTCCGAACTACGTTGACTCTGATTTTCCTGTTCCCGAGGGAATACGTAGGCCTAGGACTCCGAGGACGTCCTATCGAGTCACTTCTTTTTCTTCTCTTCTTCGTTTCTCCGTTCTTTCCGTTCTCATTCCTTCTCCAGTCTAGTAGCAGTGGAGCTTCAGATGACGACACCCTTTGATCAAGACAACAAGCGTGGATCCCATCGAGTACGATGGACGTGTTGGGCGCTAACACCTTCCCTTCGCGTAACCGACTCCCTTACCCATTTCTCTTGGTCGCGAGACCATGCTCTTTCCCTTCCCTTTAGGTTTACGCAGTGTTTCCTTTCCCTCTCTTGGGATAAATACACATTGCTGGCGACTCTGTTTTTCGCGCCACTTTCGCGTTTGTACCATGGATACAAATCATCGGGAGCGACAGCTGGCGACTCTGCTGGGGAATATCTTGTGGACCAGAATCTCTGGTTCCTTAAGCGAGTCAGTCCTAGCGCTTATTTGTTTGTTTTCATTGGGTTTTTACTGTGGTGTTGTGATTTTCTATTTTACTATTTTACTGTATTGCTATTTACTGTATTATTGCTTTACTGCTTTACTGTTTTACCGCATTTATTGCATCGCATTTCATTATTATACTGGATTGTGCTGTGCTGTGCTGGTTTTCTGTTTGGCAGGTAGGGAGGTTTTGAGAGATAAGCCCACTACCCAGGCTTGAACATACACATAGGTTTTAGTGTAGGCAGGCGTGACGCTCCCGTGGTGTTGGCCACGTGTGGGTGATCACGATCCCCACAGTCAGACGAGGTTCTATCGAGAGATATCTGCTACTGCATGTTGATATAGGCCAGTAGTTATTCTCTTGAGGAACTGTCGACTCTGATAACCATTCCCGAGGACTCAGTTGCGGCACTCCTCCCGAGACGTGATAATGGTAGACCATAAATGGCAAACCCATTACACATTCTCGAACCGAGGACCTAATGCTGGGAACTTGCTATAGGATATCCTTTTTGAAAGTGAATCAGTGGATGCGCTCCTCGATTAGCGATAGTACTGTACCCCGAGGGATGAATGTACTATTGCTTCTCGACCTCAGTGCCGGAAGCTGAGGACCTTTCGTTTTGGAGAATCAGTTGAGGCCTCCTCGATTGATGATGATTCCAAACTAGAAATGGTGAACGTATCATCATTTCTCGACCTGAGAGCCCGGGATACTGAGGATCTTAGTACCCACATGTGAGAGGGGATGGGTGTTTGTAGGTCTGCAGGTAACCGAAACCTTCAACCTACCCGGTTTTCTGGATTTCTCGACAGTGTATAGTTATTTACATGTTTTTCTGGTTGTCTCAGTGGTCCGATGTTCTGGAATTCTGGTTTTCTGGGTTGTGGTTCTTGTTGAGTTAACAACACAGCACGTGTCCAGAGCAGTGATACCTTGATCCCATGCTTCGCATTGCATTCCATTTTGTTCTGACATTCATGTTTTTGCATTTCCAGGTAGTATCTAGTCTTTTGATTCCAGTCAGAGGGCGTTCATAGGGATGGACACTAAGAGGGGTAAGAAGCACATCATCGTCTACAAGTTCCCGAAGCTCGCTCTTGGTCCGTTGGACAGTTTACAGAGTATGGCTGGTCCAGAAGTTTTGGGAGTCTTTGAAGAGAAGTATGGTTGGATATTATCCCTGGTTCGGAGTCTCGGTGAGTATGAATACAATGGACTACACACCTTGATGCAGTTTTATGATCCTTCCTTGAGGTACTTTGTGATGCCAGATTATGTGTTGGTTCCCACCCTGGAAGAGTACTCCAATATTTTGAGGATTCCTGTCAAAGAAGGTGTTCCTTTCTGTGGTTCCCAAGGAGATTGTGATTTCTAAGCAGTGGCTGAGGCTCTTTATTTGAGCAAATCGACAGTGGAGGCTGACTTTTCTAAGAAGGGAAAATCCCGAGGCTATCACTTGGAGTACTTGGTAAAGAGGGCTCGAGAAGAAGCTAAGGAGAAGAGGTGGATAGCTTTCAATGCAATATTGGCTCTGTGTATATATGGCATTGTGTTATTCCCTAATGAGTCTGAGTTTGTCGATACGGATGTTATTCAGATATTTACAGCTCAGAATCCGGGTACCGACTTTGTTAGGTGATCTCCACTATGCCCTATACAACAAGAATGAGAAAAGACGAGGTGGGGTGGTTTGTTGTTGCGCATCTCTTTTTTACAAGTGGTTTGCCAAACGTTTACCCCGGTCAGGTGCTTTTGTGGATTCAAAGACTTCTTTAGAGTGGAGTAAGCGCCTGATGGCCTAGCTGCTAAAGATATTCTTTGGGTGGATAAGGGATTATTGGGGACTGATATTTTGCATAGCTGTGGCAAGTATCCTAATGTACCCTTGATCGGAAGAAAAGGAGGTATTAACTACAACCCGTCTTTGGCTATCAGGCAGTTTGTATACGCCCTAAAAGATCCTCCAGCTGGAAAAGATTTGGAAGAATCTTTGTATTTTCATATGATTGATGGTGTGGCTATTGCACAAGAAGCTTTTGAAGCTTGGCTCAGCAGACAGAAGAGAGTTAAAACCGTTTTGGGTAAACCCAATAATCAAGCTTTCGCTCCATATGTTGAATGGGTAAAGAAGAGGGTAGAAGAGTTCTATTTACCTTTTGATCGGGCGCCTCCCTTGTATCCAGAGATTGTGGAAGAGAGACTCACTGTACCACTCGAAGAATTTGACAAGCAGCGAAAGTTGGTATTTGATCTAAGGGTGGAAAACTCTGATATGAGTAGTCAGCTACAGAGTGCTCTACATGACAACTTGGAGTTGAAATGTAAAGTTCAAGACATGACAGCGCATCTAGAAAAAAGAGATAAGGATTTTGTCGACAGAGCTCAACACTTCAAAAAGGTCAGTATGGCTGCTGAATCATCAGGCAAAGCTAAAAGGAAAAACAAGAAGCTTTTGACTAAAGCAGAAGACAAGCTTGCCACGTATCAGGATATGTGGGAGGAGGTCAAGATTGAGAATGGAGAACTGAAAGAAGAACTTCAGGCAGTGAAAGCAAGGAAAGATCGTTACTTTGCCAAGTGGAAAGAAGCACAGAAGGAAATTGAAGAGCTCAAGTTGCAAGCCGAGGTCAAGAAGTCGAGGCGCGAAGATAACAACGCTGAAGAGCAGATTGCTAAATTGAACCAAGAGATTGCAAAAAGAAACAAGTTGATCAAAGAGCTGATAAAGCAACCTGCACATCCTGACACTGTGGACCTTCTTGAAGAAGTTGAAGCTAGTTTGTTTGGAATTGAGTTGTAGTTGATTTTGTTGTTTATCTTTTTTGGGATTACCATCAGGTTTGTTGATGGAGTCACCTTTGATTATGCTTGAATTTGTCTGTAGGAACTACTTTGTTTTCGATAATGGAATATTTGGTTTAACTATCTGTGCTCTGGCAGTTCTGGTTTTCAGAGAGGGTTTGTCCCTGTGGTTTGATCCGGTGGTATTTCTGGGTTTGGATTTATTTTCCGATAGTGTGTCTAATCCCTTGCCGGGTTTCATGGAATGGAATCAAAGCGGATATGTCCTGGAAATGTTCAAATATGTTTGTTTACATTTTTGCATTCGCATTTGCATAATCATAATCATTTTTGCATAACAGGTTTATCTCTGGTTTTCTTATGTTCTCCTTTCTTTAGACAGGATTGCCGACCAACCTATTCATCGATATTCTACTCGACTCAATCAGAAGAGAGTCATGGAACAAATGCAAGCTGAGATGGCTGCTATGCAGGCGCGTATTGACCAGTTTATGGAAATGATGCAAGGAGTTGCACAGGGGCAACAAGAGCTCAGGACCCTGGTGCAACCTCTTGTGGCAAGAGTTGACGAGAACGGTGTACTACATGGCAGTGCTCATACTCATGTTATTCCTCCTGGCGGAGCCGGTAATGGAAATGTTGTTCATAATGGAGCTCAAGGTGGAGTGCCAATTCCTTTTTTGGTAGGGGGAGGAAGCATTATTCGTGCAGTTCATGGCCATCACTATGATGACCAGCAAGATGATGTTTTCTCTGTGCGAAGCATGGATGCTGGTATCCCTGTTGTTAATGATGAAAGGATTTGGCTGATTGAAGAGCAGTTGAAGGGGGTTGTGGATCAAAATACTCTGGGCATGGACTTGGATGATCTGGGGCTGGTTCCAGGCGTCATTATCCCACACAAGTTTCAGACTCCTACTTTTGAAAAGTACAATGGTATGACTTGCCCAAGGACTCACGTGAGGGCATACGCAAGTAAAATGGCTGCTCATGCAAAGAATGAGAAATTAATGATGCATTGCTTTCAGGATAGCCTATCTGGGGTATCCCTGGAATGGTATATGCAGCTAGAGAGGAAAGACGTTCGTAGTTGGAGAGAGCTGGCAGGGGATTTTATCAAACACTATCAATACAACACCGACATGGCTCCCAATCGTACACAACTACAGAGCATGTCCCAGAAAACCAGTGAAACCTTTAAGGAGTATGCACAGAGATGGCGCGAGTTGGCGGCGAGGGTGCAGCCGCCAATGTTGGAAATAGAAATGTTGAAAATGTTCATGGACACCTTTCCCAAACATTATTATGAGAAATTGTTGCCTTGTGCGCTAGGCAAGTTCACAGATTTGATCATGTTAGGTGAGATGGTAGAAAGTGGGATTAGAGCTGGGAAGGTCTCAGGCAGTGAAGAATCATCTTCTGGTCAGGGGAAGAAGCCGTACGTGAACTATAAAAGGAAAGAAAAAGCCAATTTTGTCTCATCCTATAAGGGAAAGGGGTGTCGCTCCCGGGATTTTCATCCAAGTACAAACGCGAAAGTGGCACCAAACAGAGTCGCCAGCAATGTGTATTTATCCCAAGAGAGGGAAAGGAAACACCGCGTAAACCTGAGAGAAAGGAAAAGCAGGGTCTTACGACCAAGAGAAGAGGGTAAGGGAGTCGGTTACGCGAGAGGAAGGTATTAGCACCCCCACGCGTCCATCGTACCCGATGGGATCCACGCTTGCTTGTCTCGATCAAAAGGGTGTAGAAAAAGATACTGAAAAAGGAACTGAAAGAAAGAAAGGAGAAAGGATGGAATAATGAACAAGAAACAAATGTAGGGAAAATGAAAGAAGTGCTCGCATGGGCCCTACCCCACTGCCTACGTATCTCATCGGGAACATGAGAATCAGAGCGACGTAGTTCCCCTCACTAGGGATGAATTGTTTGTGTTTTTTTAAGGAACGGCTAACGTTCTAGCTCAGGTGTTGCAGGCTCGCTGGTCCGAGTGCGTTACCATCTTGCAAGAGAACGAGTAGAAGCACGTTCATACGTTGAGAGTGAATGAGGTGAGACAAGAATTCCCGAAGGAAAGACGTTATTGTTTGTTTTTGTCTTTTAAGAGCTTTTTTCATTTGTTTGCATATGACAGTGTATCTGAATCTTAGTCATTGGAATGTGTACATTCTAACATTCCAAGATGGAATGGGTAAGAAAGCACACTAAGAGTGAAGAAGACCTCCACACTTAACTCCAATTGTCAAGGTTCAAACACACTAGCATACTTGTGTTTATTAAGTGTTTTTGTAAATTATGAAGTGAAGAAGTGTTTTTTATTATTTGCACCTTCAACAAGTATTGCATTTAAGTCCCTCATACAAGATCAAATGTTTAACACATTGACCCAAGATGGGCTATATGCTACACATTCTAAGATTACAAGAGAAGACCCCTTATAATCTTTTCTTTATATGAAAGGCCTAAATGCAATAAATGCCTACCTTTATTAGATATTTTGAATTTTCTTTGAGATGAGAAAAGAGACTCAAGGGAGGATAAAGGTAAAAATCTATATGGACTAAGACTCAATCCTAATTGATTAGTTAAGGGAGTGATCCTAAGGTTTGTGAGGTTTCAACCTAAAGTCTAAAGAATGAAAGAATTAAACAATTCACTTCCAAAGTAGAAGATGAATTGTAATTCAAAAAGGGAAAGTAATGAGTTATTAAAAGAAAGCACATAAGTGCTTAGCAAAACACAAAATGGAATTGTAAAAGAGAAAGGATAGAAGTTGAATGTGGATTCCTTATCCACACTCAAATGAAACTTACCAAAGCCCCTACATGGTTAGTAAACATGTATAAGAAGTATAAGAAGTAAAAGAACATGTAATGCATCATAAAACTCAAAAGAATTAAATGAGAAAACAAATCCTAGAACCACAACCAGAATGGGCATCATATGGAAACCAAGTGAATATCATCATACAAGTGCAAGTGAATAAGCAATAATCATCATCCATTAGCATTTAAACATGTTACAAGAAGAAGGGGTAGATGAAAGATGGAAAGAAATGAAGAGGACATGCATAAATGGAACATGTAAATCAACAATCAGAATTGAAACTAAATGGAAAATGGTTTATGAACATCTCAAAAGTATCCATGAATCAACCATCAAGACATTCAAGAAGTAATAGAAGAAGAAGTGAGATGAAAACTCAAAAAGAAGGTGCAAACAATACATGTTAGGATGCACAAAGTTCAAGTTGAAATGAACATGTGAAGATGACCTATAATGTGCAACAATGACCTATAATATCACTTGAAGGACTCATACAACTATGCAAATGCTCATACAAATATGCACAAAAGAATTCATGCAAACATGCACTAAAGTTAAAATGACATGACATGTATTATACTTCAAATGTAATGCATCCAACAAAAGCCAAATGGATTCATGAAAATTATGCTAGCATATTATTGGAATGCCTAGGTCAGAAATGCATCATACATCAAGATAGCATGTAAAAATTCAGAGCAAAATGACTTCAAACAAAGCAATTAGGTCAAATTGAAACATCATGCAAAGTAGTGCAAATATAGGCACCAAAACATGTCATAAAGTGACTTAAAAAATCAAACAAAAATCATCTAGCATGCTTCAATGTATTAGTGAATTAATGCAAAAAGAATCATGTCAAAACAGTTGGTAATGAGCAAGAACAAAATTAAACAAATTCATGTGTCATGCTTAGAATGCATCTAAATGGAAATTCAAAGAAAATTATAGAGCAGGGGTAAAAAGGTCATAAAATCAGAAAATAAAATCATGAAAAATTTCCTAAATGTTTCAATGATATTCATGAATTTTTGTAGAATTTTCTAATGTCATTTGATATTTCTAAAAATTGAAAAGCAACCGTGTATAAAATGAAGAAAATAAAAGGAAATAGAAAACAAGAGTGGGGTGCAAATATAGTAAACCAACAGTTCAAAGTGTTTGGGCTTTTTAAAAAGGAGGTGCGAAAAGCAATCTGTCATAGGTCCAATTACGCGTAGCACACACTAACTACCATGCATTATCAGTCAAACTAAGTCAAACCAATCACCACCATCAGATCAGGTCAAGGTCAAATCTAGGTCAAGGTAATCAAGATCAACGCACACACTTGAATGTCCATACACACTACCATGTACCATACCACACAGTGTTTTAAAAAAATTTCAGAAAATCACACGTGACATGCACATGAATTTTAATGTGCTGTCATCACATAAGCCGCACGATGGTGAACATCCAATGGTCCACATTCAAACTGAGAACAAAACCCTAACACAAGAACACCGGCCGGAGAGGGACCTCCGGTCACCTTCTCCGGCGAACTACCACCGTCTGCAACCTCCAATTTTCCAGAATATCACAATGCATACATCAATTGAAAGCTAAGCTCACGTACATTATGAATATGCTAATGAAAATCACCAAACACATACGCACAGCAAGAACAGAGTCAATCAAATTAAGCCCTAGGTATAGAACTATGCCTCTAAGAAGCCTATCAACTAGCCAGGACGCACACGACCTCTACTAGGCCACAAACACCACGAAAACAAGCTAGATTCACTAAAACAAAGTTGAGGAAGGGAACCTGAAATATGATGAACTTTGGATCTACCAGAATACCAGAGATCCTATCTTCTTCTTCTTCCTTGGAGCTTCACAAACTAAGCAAAATAAATGCTGTTTGAGCTTAATATCTTGAGAGCAGAGAGAAAATTGCAAAATGTTGATGAAGCTTCACTTGGAGAATGATGAAGATTCAGTGTGCTCCTGATCCAACAATGCCAAACAATGATAATGCAGATGAAAAGTGGAAGAAGAGTGTTGAAATCGTGTGGAATCAGAGAGAAAGTAGAGAGAGTTTGAGGTGTTCTTGGAGAGAAATGTGGTTGTCAAAACTGAAAAATGAAAATGGAGTGTGTGATTTTCTTTTATAATGTGAGCTTACCACGGCTTAATGAGTTGAGTTAGGGTGAGTCAAGGTGGTTAACTGAGTCCACCCTAACTAACTGAGTCAAGTTAGTTAGGGGGCGAGTGATCAAGGCTGGGTTATGGTGAGGTTAATCTCATGACAGTTATGGTGAGGATGAAGAGTGAAGCTTGGAATGGTAGGACTGTTGTGGCAGAAACTTGCTCAACAAGTTGTTCTCTCCATTTTCATGCAAGGCACGTGATACTAAACATTGTGTAAGTGATGTGTGCTTGGTCTAAAGAGGAAACTGAAGTGAGGAAGTGTTTGTAGTGTGTGTGAACCAAAATCGTGCACCAAATCATCATTGTAACAGTAAGTGTTTGAGGGTGAATTTCTCACATGTTAGTGAATGGTTTGAGGAACTTTTGATGCCAAATAAAAGAGGGCATGTTGTGGAACACATTTGATGTTGATTTCAAATTGAGATGAGGTTTGGAAAATGGTGCAAAATAGCTTAAAACACAAAGGTCTGAGAACTGGTGTAAGGGCGTGTGAAGCAAGTCATGGCATGGCAACTTGGCACACAAAATTTCAGCACAATCAACATGACTTTGAACCAATATATCTCCACTATAACTTGATCAAATGGAATTTTGTCCAACATGAGTATTGAAGATGACACTACAAGGAACAACTTTGATGTTGAAAAGTTTTTCATTTGAGGCCTTTAACCATGAGAAAAATGAGTGGACATTTGGCCCACCAACTGTTTGTTAAAATGACTGCGCGCGTGACCTGAGAATCTTGGTCATGATCTAGTTTTGAACCTACTTTGCTCAAACTTTGATCAATCATATCTCACTCAATTTTTATCCAATGGAGATGTTCCACACATGGATTTGAAGCTTAAAACAAGATCTTTTGTTGTGGCCGAGTGGAATTTTCATTTGGTGCTTCAATTTTAAATGGCCTTGGTTCAAACTCTGATGCAAAATGGCCAAAACTTGCTATTTTTAGTAACCCTACTTCATCCAAAAATGGCAACTTTCTACATCTTGAATTTTTCATGATTCCTTTGGAATTTCTTGACCAAATTTTGCACATTGGACACATATAACATGAATTTCATGAATTTGGCCTCAAAAAGTCAAGAGTTGACTTTTTCCTCTGATTATTTGACTTTGCCCCAATTTCTCTGATTCTTGATCTTTCTTCCAATTGAACCACTTCTAAAACCAATTGAGATGCAATCTTCCACATACATACACTTAAGAACATGTAGGATACCATGACATCAAGTTTTGTCCAAAAAATCAAAGATTCCCTGATTTAATGGGAAACCCTAATTTTGGTGCCCACCTCCTAGGAGAAAAATGTGCAGTCTTCAATTTCAAATTCCTCAGAGTATGTTGTGTATCCTCTTAAAGGATGATGAGATATACCATTTGAGGATGATTTTGGATCAATGAGCTATCTCTTTTGAGGGTTTTCCTTCAGTTTTTGAACCTCTTGCATAGTGAAAGATGTAGTGCTTCAATCTCCCATTGAATCTCTCATCCTTGAGGTTGTGGATGATCCATTGAGATGGTATGAGACATGAAAGACCTCTTGGCTTGCCTTGAGGAAACTTGATTGACCTTTTTGTGCTTTGAATGATTCCTTGATTGTCCACCTTCCACCTGATCACATGCCCTGATGGTAAGAGGAATGCTATGCTTCATTTTTCTATGTTAAATGCAATGCAATGCTAATGAGATGGATATGATATGATAAATGATAATGCCATGCTATGATGCCAAAAGGGGAGAGCAAATTTTGGGGTATTACAGCTGCCCCTATTCAAGCGCTGTAGACCTGAATGCCTGAAAGCAATTGCTTTCGGACTTTCAAGGTATATAGTGATTGAATACCAAATATAACCAAAAATTTGCTCAGGATGATGAAGAAGAAAAGGGATATAAACCCAACAAGACCGCTGGATTGAATCTTCGATGAAACGTCGGAGAGATCTGTCTTTTGAACGACGCCAGACGACTACTGGCTTGCCACGCTGCTGGTGGACTTTAATAATGTCTTTTATGCAATTCCAGACGACTACTGGCCTGCCACACTACTGGTGGACTTTGGAAATGTCTTTTTGAACGACGCCAGACGACTACTGGCTTGCCACACTACTGGTGGACTTTAATAATGTCTTTTATGCAATTCCAGACGACTACTGGCCTGCCACACTACTGGTGGACTTTGATAATGTCTTTTATGCAATTCCAGACGACTACTGGCCTGCCACGCTACTGGTGGACTTTGCAGCTTCGTGCCACCCGAAGATGGACTTCTGCCAATCCCCTGTTGGGCTTTTGCCACCCGAAGACGGACTTTTGCCAATCCACTGTTGGACTTTAAGAAATTGCCACCCTTAGATGGACCTTTCGCCAATCCACTGTTGGACTTTTGCCACCCGAAGACGGACTTTTGCCAATCCACTGTTGGACTTTTAGCTGCTTTGCCACCCGAAGATGGACTTTTGCCAATCCACTGTTGGACTTTTGCCACCCGAAGACGGACTTTTGCCAATCCACTGTTGGACTTTTGCCACCCGAAGACGGACTTTTGCCAATCCACTGTTGGACTTTTAGCTGCTTTGCCACCCGAAGATGGACTTTTGCCAATCCACTGTTGGACTTTTGCCACCCGAAGACGGACTTTTGCCAATCCACTGTTGGACTTTTAGCTGCTTTGCCACCCGAAGATGGACTTTTGCCAATCCACTGTTGGACTTTTGCCACCCGAAGACGGACTTTTGCCAATCCACTGTTGGACTTTTGCCACCCGAAGACGGACTTTTGCCAATCCACTGTTGGACTTTTAGCTGCTTTGCCACCCGAAGATGGACTTTTGCCAATCCACTGTTGGACTTTTGCCACCCGAAGACGGACTTTTGCCAATCCACTGTTGGACTTTTAGCTGCTTTGCCACCCGAAGATGGACTTTTGCCAATCCACTGTTGGACTTTTGCCACCCTAAGACGGACTTTTGCCAATCCACTGTTGGACTTTTGCCACCCGAAGACGGACTTTTGCCAATCTGCTGTTGGACTTTTGCCACCCGAAGACGGACTTTTGCCAATCTGCTGTTGGACTTTTGCCACCCGAAGACGGACTTTTGCCAATCCACTGTTGGACTTTGCTAACGTCTTTTAACAATGCCAGACGACTACTGGCTTGCCACACTACGGGTGGACTTTCGCAAAATTCCAATACTGGATTACACTTTGCATCCGTGTCAGACATCTCTGCCGACTTTGCTGAGGAACAATGATCAATGACTTGACTTTAGAGGTTCCTGAGAGGATAGTATCTCTGCTGGAGAATAAATGAACAATCCGTCTGCTTCGAATTGTCAAGTTTTCCAAAAATAAATTGGACTTGAAGAATAATAAATTTGTCAGTAATCACTTCATCTGCTGGGGGAATGAATTCTGGTCACAGCGATTCCGCTGGGGATGAGAATTTCTTTGCATGGCGTCTTGCTAGGGAAGAAAAGTCATAAAAACTCTGCTTGGGGATCTATCCAATCCAAGACCCTTTGTAGGGGTTATCCACCTTCTGACCCGGCTGGGGAAAGGCTGTACCATCCTTGTTAAGGAATAGATTCTTCCGATCTTATAAACCTCTGCGGGGAGAACAACAACTCAGCTGGGGAGTATTGCTGACAAGATTCGATGCTGACCTCTGTGGGGGATCATTACCAGAGACATAATCTTGCTGGGGATCAGGGCTACTTTGCCAGGGATATGCGAATCCTGGTTAGAACATTCCCCTGCAACTTGCTAGGAAAGAGTCCTTAGAGATCTGTTGGGGAAACCCAAAGCAAATCCACAGTAGTCTGCTGAAGAATATGACTGTCAAGCTTAGGATAAGTACCACAATGCCCCATGTTAGGCGAGCTTCCCTTTAGACAATTCCGTTAGGGATGACGAGTTTATAACAAACTCTGCTGGAGGAAACTGCTTTAAAACGTCTCGTGCTGGGGAATGCCTTTTGAGAGGATTTTACAGAAGACCAACTGTCCTCGAACTCTACTGGGGATGATCAACACTTCATGATGGGGAAACAAACATGCCCCATGCTTGGACAAACCAACAATTTATCCCCGAAGAAGATGTCATAAGAGGATTTTACAGAAGATTTAGCCTCTTCAAACTCCTGCGACTTCGCTGGGGATAATGACCATCAGTTTCGGTGTCGACGAGACCACTCTTTTGGGGAACCTGTGACCGTTATCGACACAGAAAAGCTTGTAGTTGTTGGAAGTACTGAATGAGAGAATCGACTTAATAAGATACCGCGATACCCCGTTGAGCTCAATTCGTTGATATCGAATCATCGTGACCGACCGTCGACCGAATGATGGACTTAATCAGTGAACATTGTGACAAAAGGGTGACCACCTTTCTCGAACATGATTGCCCCAGTCTTCTGCATGGAAGTAAGTGATTACTCGTCTAGAAGACATGATCCCGTGATCTCGCAAAGGCTTCAATTTTGCCTTTAAGCCTAGTATGAGGCTGCTACCTGCAAGCAAAGGATATGCACGTATACTCCGTGCGAGATATGACTTCTGCAACTGAGAAAATCTAACTCTGAACCACCACTTGTTGGGGAGAAAGGTTTGCATGCAATCTCTTGCTGGAGAACATTATTAATGAACCCTACTGAAGACGGGGACCAAAATGCCTTGGGTTGGAATGCCCCTTAGTTTCACTCCTTTTGGCTGATTGACTGCATATGCGTGACCAACTGTTTTTCTTCACTTGTCCCAAACCAACATGGTCCACCGGAAGAAATTGTCCCAAGAGGATTTTACAGAAGACTCGACATCCAAAACGCTTCAATGTCTTCAAACTCTCGTAGAGATTCGTTGGATCTCGCCGTAACTGCCCCAGACCGCATGGATTACTTAGAAGAAGTCATCGCATGAGGATTTTATAGAAGACTTGGCAAGCTCAATGCTTCAGTGTCTTCAAACTCTTGTAGAGATTCGTTGGATCTCGACGTAACTTCCCCAGACCGTATGGACTACAGAGGAATTCGCCTTGAAAAGATTCATGAACAATCTCATACCACCGTGGGATATTCTGTCCCAGTATTCTGAACTCTGGATAGGCTGATTAGTCGTTTGGATGGGCTAACTTCTCGTGCTCTTGGTATAGCTTGCCCCAGTATGAACCTTGAAGTGGTTTTGCCCCTGACTACTGATCTTCGAAGGACAACCAAAAATGCTTGCATTTGTAGGGATTTGAATCTCGCAGTAATTGCCCCAGTTTGGCTGAACTTTGAAGAGATTTCTCGACGTGATTGGCTCAGATGAGCTACACCTTAAAGAGATGGTTCGACGTGATTGCCCCAGATCGACTACGTCTTAGCACAACTTGTTGGGAAAGCCCCTGCCCAACAAAGTTTCCTGAGGAAGTACCATTGGATATGGCTGCCCTTCGGGAGTTTCAGGATCCTCAACTCGACAAGATTAAGCTTCTGGACTGAATTTCCATATGTAAACTTCTTTTGATGTCAAACAAATGTATGCAAGCAGAAAATGTTTTATTCTGAGAATGAAAATTCTAATGCAACACAACATGTTAATCTCGAAGTTTTACTAAAAAGATGTAGCAAACCCTTTTGTGAGCGAATCACGGGTTAGGATACGACATTAATTTTTGAAAGAAATAATGCAATGCACATGCAACACCAACAAAGATCTTTTAGCACAACTGATAGGAGTCAGGAACGCTATCTCTTGGTAGTATGCCTTTGAAATAACCCTGTTTCAATTAGGACTTTTGAGGGTTGTAACGGGGCCTGGTTCACGGTTTTGAGAAAAAAGGATTTATGGCTCAAAGTTTATTGGTGCCCACCCACTCTTCGTGATGTTCTCCAGTCCTACGTTCAGCTAATTTGCACAAGCGTTCGCCTCTCAAAAGATTTCGTGATCTTTAAGGAACCCATGCATCTGATGGTTTGACACCTAATGAGGCTTTGGATTGACAGTCACCCCTTTGTCTTTTGTCCATAGTCACACGACTTTGTTCTTGCTCGAGGATTTTCTTTTGTAATCCTTTTGTTTTTCGCTTTCACATTCTTTTGCTTTTTGATCCCTAATTTTTGCCTGGACTGATTCTTTTGAATCTTTAATTTCAGAGTCCAGCGGGATGCCCTAACTTTTGCCTAAGTTGCTTGTTTTCAAGTTTCAACTTAGCGGGCTTTTTTCATTTTTTCATTTTTTTTTTATTCTTTTTCCTTTTTTCTTGAACAAATCGTGTGACACTGGCTTGTCTTGACTTGATTGGATAGGTCGTGACTGCCTCACTCTTTGATTGTTGATGGATAACCATTGTGGTTTCACATCTCTTGCCCTCTTGACGGTGGAATAGAAGGTAATGGATCCTCAGATGCACACTCCTTTTGAAATTTGAATGCTTGGTCAAATTAACTGACGCCTACCCTGCCCCTGGGTTAAATGTGAGGGTTTTTTCGTACGAAAAGAAACTCCTACTTCAAGGCTCAAAGGGGTTAACGAGGGTCTATCTCCCTTATATCTCCAGTGTTTGAGGAGTTGAAACAATGCCTGTACATCCTCAACAGGGTTCTTATTCCAAAGCACACCGTTAGAGATTTTTGCGTTTTCAGACCATCATTCTCCCTCATAGAGTTTGAGCAAGAAAAATGGTATTGCAGTACATATTAGCATTAAATGAGTAAACACAAATGAAATTCTTCAAGAAAACATATTCATTGCATTAAAATCCTCATACCAAATACGAATAAATTTTAACATGCGAACAATGTCTGAACGAACAAATAAAGACTACATATGAAAATGCAGCAAGGAAAATAAAGATTGTCGTTGTTGAGGAGGCTTGGCTCCGTCTAGACTGACCACTTCTGGTGATGTTCTTGTAACTTTGAGCACTCACCATGGTACAGAAGCTTCACCTTGTGGGGTACCGTCTGGGGTGATAACCTTTGAGTCAATCAAATCCTGCACCTTGTGCTGGAACACATTACAGTTATCAAGTGTGTGCCCAAATGTTCCTGAATGGAACTCACAGCTAACACTCATGTCATAGTCCGGAGGAATGGGGTATGGCACGGGCATGGCCCTTCTCAGCTGAATTTGCGAACTTTTGAGCAAACGAGCCAACAACTGACTGTACGGAATAGGAATAGGATCAAATGTCCTCTTGGGCTTCCTTGGTCTGAGTAGCCTCCGCTGCTGATAATCTTGCTGCTGCTGGTTCGGGCGCCCAACCTGGCCCTGCACTTTCCTTTCTGCATTCGGCTGAGGCACAAATAAGGGTTGCTGACATAGGTCTTCTGCAACACAGGGTTGTGGAAGAGATCCCTGACGCGAGGTAGACCCTTTGGAAAAGGAGAGAGTCCTCAGTTCCCTTGCAACAATGGGAGTGACATCACTTGGTTTACAAGTACCAACTGATGCAAACTTGATTGTCCCTGAATCAATTAGCTCCTGGACTTTATGCTTGAACCTGGTACAATTCTCAACATTGTGACCAGGTGCCCCAGAATGGAACTCACATCTAGCCTTAGCATTAGGTCCCAGAGGAATCTTCGTGGGCAATGGTCCCAAACTAACACACTCAACCAGCTTGAGCTCGAGCAAGTAAGAAAGCAATTGCGCATACGAAATCGGAATGGGATCGAACTTCCTCTTAGGCCCCTCTGACTTAGGATCCTCTTGGAAATCAGGAAGTGACTGCTGATGCGAGAGCTCTGAACCTTTAGCTTTCAGAGGAGATTCACGAAGCAATCCATGATCTAAAGCATATCCCAAAGAGATGGGAGGAGTAGAGACTTCTGTTGTGGAAGCAGGCACATGATCATTTTCCTTTTTTAACACCTTATTCAAGATTTCCATGACCAAGCCCATTTGAATCTTCATCTGGTTGACTTCCTCCCTCAGTAGTTCCTGACCTCGGGACAGTGCCTGAATGTCCCCCATAAAATGCCCCAATTGGGCCCTCACCCCAGCCAAATCCTTCTGCATTTGATCCATGATTCTTACTTGATTTCTTCGCGTCGAATATCGGTGAATATAATTCTCAGCTATACTGCCTGAAACCAAATAAAGGTTAGAGACCCTGCAACGAATACCTGAAAAGCAAGCAACATAAATGCAGAATGATATGCAATGCCATGCAATGTTATGTTTATCATTTCCAAAGTGCTTTACACCCTGATTCCAATCCAAACCACAGAAATCTGAAGACCAGAAATCGTGATATAAAGAGACGTATCGTGGTCATGTGCTTGTGTGCAGCTATCTGATAAGGAATAATTCTGAATAAAACTGCTCATACTCATTCAACAAAGTATTCAAGTACATTTAAGAAAGGCTCATCCGCAAATGCAATACAAGGAAAAATGGATCCATCAACAAGCCTGATGGTAACCCTTAACAACAAAATATAAGGAAAAGAACATCAGTCTGACAATTCCACATCCTTCAGCTTATCACTTGAGTATTTGATCTCCTCAAAAAGTATACGGGTACGCTGGTGATTCGGCTTTTCAATCATCTCTTTGATCAAGACATCCCTTTTCTCAAGAGCTTCATTTAAAGAACCCATATGCAGCATTAGAGCCTCGTCATCACACACTCCTTTGTGTCTCTTTATGTCGGCTTGCGTCTTGAGTATCTCCCTTTCTATCATGACTTCTTCAAGCTCTTTCTTGGTATTCCTCAGTTGGCTTCTAGCTTCTTCTAACTGTTCTTGACTTTTACCGAGACTTTCCCGATACTTTCTCCTCTGCTCATGTGCCTTTTTAAGCTCCTCGTCTTTAGTCTTCGACTGATCCTTTAACTCGGCATTTTCAATTCTGACTTCATCCCAAGCTTGACGAAGTTGAGCTAATGAATCCTTGCTTCGGGCTAAAGCCTGTTTTGTAATCCTGTGAGCCTGACTAGCGTCATCTGCTCCCAAAGTAAGTTTCCGAAAGTACCGAGCTCTGTCATCAAAATCTTCCTCTTTGTCAGCCAAGGTTTTTTCCGCTTTCAAGGCTCTCTTTTCCAACTCTTTGTTGTCAGCTAGAGCTTTCTGAAGACATCTGCTCATTCCAGAATTCTCTATCTGCAACTCTCTGACCATTTTCTTCCACTTCTCACATTCTTCAATAGCCACCATAGTGGGTTGTTCTGGCTGTACTGCACATAAAAGAGGTCCCCTTGAAAAGGGTAAAAGCAATTCCTTTACTTTCGTCTCAATCCACCTGTCATATTCAGGATAAGATCTACAATCTCCTTTTCCAAAAACTGCTTTTCCAATTTTGTGCTTATCTTTCCAAGCATTCACTACTTCTACCATCTTCGCATCTTTAGTTCCTGTAAAGAATAAAGATTCTTCCACATCTTGCTCTGTAGGAGGATCCCTGGAAGCATATCCAAACTGTCGGATGGCCAAAACTGGATTATAATTGATCCCTCCTTTTCTGCCAATCAAAGGCACATTTGGAAAATTTCCGCATCTTGTGACAAGCTCTATTCTCAATAACCGGTGATCAAACCATACAATGTTATCAGCAGTTAAACTCATCAATCGTTTAGACCATTTCGCCACATCTTTGGTTTCCACAAAGGCACCTGTCTGAGGCAAATGTTTGAAAAACCAATGACTCAGCAGTGGAGTGCAACAACTAACCGATCCTCCCCTCCTTTTCTCATTCTTATAGTGCACAGAATGATAAAAATCTCCTAACAAAGTAGGGACTGGATTTTTAAGAACGAAAACTCTTGTCGCTTGCATATCCACAAAGTCTTGCTGATTGGGAAAGAAAACTAGGCCATATATGCAGAGAGCCAGAATGGAATTGTAAACCGTCCAATTTTTAGCACTTGCAGCCTCTTGGGCCTGTCCAGACAGAAATTCTAAATGAAATCCGCTAACTCCATTTTTACTGCTCACACCACTCTTTATCAATGCCTGATCCATTTGTAAAGCAGCAGCAATTTCTTTTACGCTGGGAGAACTACCAGAGAAGAATGGTATTGCCGACGTGATCGGAATTCCCAAAATAAATGAGAATTCTTCCAGTGTTGGCATCAAAATGTAATCTGAAAAAGGAAAACACCTCAACGAAGGCTCGTAGAACTGCAGCAGAGTGTGCAAGGCATCATGTTCATACTTGGTGATTGTACGGACCATCCCAACCAAATTCCCGTAGCTCTTCTGAAACCTATCAAGAATACCCGGACCAGCCATATCTATAACTTTGAGCAATGAATCCAAGACAGGATCTGGAAACTTGTAAGACACATTGTTCTTTCTCTCGGCAACGATCTCTGTTGAACCCATGGATTGGAATCAGAAATATATTATGCACCTGAAAATGACAAACATAACTGTTATGATATGATAATGCAATGCAAAAGGGCATGTGATCAGGTAATCAAGTGTCGGTGTCTGTATTGAACTGTGTGCACTGTGTCTCTGTACTGAATCTGGCAATATCTGAGATGAACACTTAAATCACTGTCATAGGATACAATGTCTGAAATCATCATAGAATCACAAGTAAGGTAGGTAGGAGGCTGGGTTTCCTGCAAACCTGTAAACATCCCGCCCATACTCACATGTGGTTCTTAGAAAATAAGGCTTGTCAGCTTCGGAGGTTTGAGAAGCAATAGCACATTCAGCCCGTAGGATACAATGCTATGCCAATCAAAGAGGTCGTCCACTGACTCCCCTTAGAAAATAAAAGTCAACCTATGCAAGTTCCAAAGTGGGCCCTCGGGTGCGAATGGGTTTGCCACAGAATGTGGTCTGCCATTGTCACCACTAAAGAGGGATATTTCCACTAAGGTCCTCATGATCGGTCACTAGAGTCGACAGCTCTCTAGATCTACATCCTGGAATACGCAAGATGCGCATGCCACGACGTGTCCCAAGATAGCCTCGTCTAGCTGTGAATTTCGTGAACACCCAACGCACTCCAAACGGCACGTAGGTCCCACTACTCTCCACTCTAATTCTAAGTGTATACTCAAGCCTGTGTAATGGGCTTATCTCTCAGAAATCCCATCCCGCCAAACAGAAAATAGCACAGTCCAACACAACAGTAATAATATGATATGTAGTGCTAAAAAGCAGTAAATACAGTAATGTACAGTAAAGCAGTAAATAACCATACAATAAAATGGTAAATATAGCACAACAGCAAACACCCAATGAAAGAAAAACAGACAAGCGCTAGGATTGACTTGCTTAGGATGGACCAGCAATAGGTCAACCTGTTATCCCCAGCAGAGTCGCCAGCTGTCGCTCCCGGGATTTTCATCCAAGTACAAACGCGAAAGTGGCACCAAACAGAGTCGCCAGCAATGTGTATTTATCCCAAGAGAGGGAAAGGAAACACCGCGTAAACCTGAGAGAAAGGAAAAGCAGGGTCTTACGACCAAGAGAAGAGGGTAAGGGAGTCGGTTACGCGAGAGGAAGGTATTAGCACCCCCACGCGTCCATCGTACCCGATGGGATCCACGCTTGCTTGTCTCGATCAAAAGGGTGTAGAAAAAGATACTGAAAAAGGAACTGAAAGAAAGAAAGGAGAAAGGATGGAATAAGGAACAAGAAACAAATGTAGGGAAAATGAAAGAAGTGCTCGCATGGGCCCTACCCCACTGCCTACGTATCTCATCGGGAACATGAGAATCAGAGCGACGTAGTTCCCCTCACTAGGGATGAATTGTTTGTGTTTTTTTAAGGAACGGCTAACGTTCTAGCTCAGGTGTTGCAGGCTCGCTGGTCCGAGTGCGTTACCATCTTGCAAGAGAACGAGTAGAAGCACGTTCATACGTTGAGAGTGAATGAGGTGAGACAAGAATTCCCGAAGGAAAGACGTTATTGTTTGTTTTTGTCTTTTAAGAGCTTTTTTCATTTGTTTGCATATGACAGTGTATCTGAATCTTAGTCATTGGAATGTGTACATTCTAACATTCCAAGATGGAATGGGTAAGAAAGCACACTAAGAGTGAAGAAGACCTCCACACTTAACTCCAATTGTCAAGGTTCAAACACACTAGCATACTTGTGTTTATTAAGTGTTTTTGTAAATTATGAAGTGAAGAAGTGTTTTTTATTATTTGCACCTTCAACAAGTATTGCATTTAAGTCCCTCATACAAGATCAAATGTTTAACACATTGACCCAAGATGGGCTATATGCTACACATTCTAAGATTACAAGAGAAGACCCCTTATAATCTTTTCTTTATATGAAAGGCCTAAATGCAATAAATGCCTACCTTTATTAGATATTTTGAATTTTCTTTGAGATGAGAAAAGAGACTCAAGGGAGGATAAAGGTAAAAATCTATATGGACTAAGACTCAATCCTAATTGATTAGTTAAGGGAGTGATCCTAAGGTTTGTGAGGTTTCAACCTAAAGTCTAAAGAATGAAAGAATTAAACAATTCACTTCCAAAGTAGAAGATGAATTGTAATTCAAAAAGGGAAAGTAATGAGTTATTAAAAGAAAGCACATAAGTGCTTAGCAAAACACAAAATGGAATTGTAAAAGAGAAAGGATAGAAGTTGAATGTGGATTCCTTATCCACACTCAAATGAAACTTACCAAAGCCCCTACATGGTTAGTAAACATGTATAAGAAGTATAAGAAGTAAAAGAACATGTAATGCATCATAAAACTCAAAAGAATTAAATGAGAAAACAAATCCTAGAACCACAACCAGAATGGGCATCATATGGAAACCAAGTGAATATCATCATACAAGTGCAAGTGAATAAGCAATAATCATCATCCATTAGCATTTAAACATGTTACAAGAAGAAGGGGTAGATGAAAGATGGAAAGAAATGAAGAGGACATGCATAAATGGAACATGTAAATCAACAATCAGAATTGAAACTAAATGGAAAATGGTTTATGAACATCTCAAAAGTATCCATGAATCAACCATCAAGACATTCAAGAAGTAATAGAAGAAGAAGTGAGATGAAAACTCAAAAAGAAGGTGCAAACAATACATGTTAGGATGCACAAAGTTCAAGTTGAAATGAACATGTGAAGATGACCTATAATGTGCAACAATGACCTATAATATCACTTGAAGGACTCATACAACTATGCAAATGCTCATACAAATATGCACAAAAGAATTCATGCAAACATGCACTAAAGTTAAAATGACATGACATGTATTATACTTCAAATGTAATGCATCCAACAAAAGCCAAATGGATTCATGAAAATTATGCCAGCATATTATTGGAATGCCTAGGTCAGAAATGCATCATACATCAAGATAGCATGTAAAAATTCAGAGCAAAATGACTTCAAACAAAGCAATTAGGTCAAATTGAAACATCATGCAAAGTAGTGCAAATATAGGCACCAAAACATGTCATAAAGTGACTTAAAAAATCAAACAAAAATCATCTAGCATGCTTCAATGTATTAGTGAATTAATGCAAAAAGAATCATGTCAAAACAGTTGGTAATGAGCAAGAACAAAATTAAACAAATTCATGTGTCATGCTTAGAATGCATCTAAATGGAAATTCAAAGAAAATTATAGAGCAGGGGTAAAAAGGTCATAAAATCAGAAAATAAAATCATGAAAAATTTCCTAAATGTTTCAATGATATTCATGAATTTTTGTAGAATTTTCTAATGTCATTTGATATTTCTAAAAATTGAAAAGCAACCGTGTATAAAATGAAGAAAATAAAAGGAAATAGAAAACAAGAGTGGGGTGCAAATATAGTAAACCAACAGTTCAAAGTGTTTGGGCTTTTTAAAAAGGAGGTGCGAAAAGCAATCTGTCATAGGTCCAATTACGCGTAGCACACACTAACTACCATGCATTATCAGTCAAACTAAGTCAAACCAATCACCACCATCAGATCAGGTCAAGGTCAAATCTAGGTCAAGGTAATCAAGATCAACGCACACACTTGAATGTCCATACACACTACCATGTACCATACCACACAATGTTTTAAAAAAATTTCAGAAAATCACACGTGACATGCACATGAATTTTAATGTGCTGTCATCACATAAGCCGCACGATGGTGAACATCCAATGGTCCACATTCAAACTGAGAACAAAACCCTAACACAAGAACACCGGCCGGAGAGGGACCTCCGGTCACCTTCTCCGGCGAACTACCACCGTCTGCAACCTCCAATTTTCCAGAATATCACAATGCATACATCAATTGAAAGCTAAGCTCACGTACATTATGAATATGCTAATGAAAATCACCAAACACATACGCACAGCAAGAACAGAGTCAATCAAATTAAGCCCTAGGTATAGAACTATGCCTCTAAGAAGCCTATCAACTAGCCAGGACGCACACGACCTCTACTAGGCCACAAACACCACGAAAACAAGCTAGATTCACTAAAACAAAGTTGAGGAAGGGAACCTGAAATATGATGAACTTTGGATCTACCAGAATACCAGAGATCCTATCTTCTTCTTCTTCCTTGGAGCTTCACAAACTAAGCAAAATAAATGCTGTTTGAGCTTAATATCTTGAGAGCAGAGAGAAAATTGCAAAATGTTGATGAAGCTTCACTTGGAGAATGATGAAGATTCAGTGTGCTCCTGATCCAACAATGCCAAACAATGATAATGCAGATGAAAAGTGGAAGAAAAGTGTTGAAATCGTGTGGAATCAGAGAGAAAGTAGAGAGAGTTTGAGGTGTTCTTGGAGAGAAATGTGGTTGTCAAAACTGAAAAATGAAAATGGAGTGTGTGATTTTCTTTTATAGTGTGAGCTTACCACGGTTTAATGAGTTGAGTTAGGGTGAGTCAAGGTGGTTAACTGAGTCCACCCTAACTAACTGAGTCAAGTTAGTTAGGGGGCGAGTGATCAAGGCTGGGTTATGGTGAGGTTAATCTCATGACAGTTATGGTGAGGATGAAGAGTGAAGCTTGGAATGGTAGGACTGTTGTGGCAGAAACTTGCTCAACAAGTTGTTCTCTCCATTTTCATGCAAGGCACGTGATACTAAACATTGTGTAAGTGATGTGTGCTTGGTCTAAAGAGGAAACTGAAGTGAGGAAGTGTTTGTAGTGTGTGTGAACCAAAATCGTGCACCAAATCATCATTGTAACAGTAAGTGTTTGAGGGTGAATTTCTCACATGTTAGTGAATGGTTTGAGGAACTTTTGATGCCAAATAAAAGAGGGCATGTTGTGGAACACATTTGATGTTGATTTCAAATTGAGATGAGGTTTGGAAAATGGTGCAAAATAGCTTAAAACACAAAGGTCTGAGAACTGGTGTAAGGGCGTGTGAAGCAAGTCATGGCATGGCAACTTGGCACACAAAATTTCAGCACAATCAACATGACTTTGAACCAATATATCTCCACTATAACTTGATCAAATGGAATTTTGTCCAACATGAGTATTGAAGATGACACTACAAGGAACAACTTTGATGTTGAAAAGTTTTTCATTTGAGGCCTTTAACCATGAGAAAAATGAGTGGACATTTGGCCCACCAACTGTTTGTTAAAATGACTGCGCGCGTGACCTGAGAATCTTGGTCATGATCTAGTTTTGAACCTACTTTGCTCAAACTTTGATCAATCATATCTCACTCAATTTTTATCCAATGGAGATGTTCCACACATGGATTTGAAGCTTAAAACAAGATCTTTTGTTGTGGCCGAGTGGAATTTTCATTTGGTGCTTCAATTTTAAATGGCCTTGGTTCAAACTCTGATGCAAAATGGCCAAAACTTGCTATTTTTAGTAACCCTACTTCATCCAAAAATGGCAACTTTCTACATCTTGAATTTTTCATGATTCCTTTGGAATTTCTTGACCAAATTTTGCACATTGGACACATATAACATGAATTTCATGAATTTGGCCTCAAAAAGTCAAGAGTTGACTTTTTCCTCTGATTATTTGACTTTGCCCCAATTTCTCTGATTCTTGATCTTTCTTCCAATTGAACCACTTCTAAAACCAATTGAGATGCAATCTTCCACATACATACACTTAAGAACATGTAGGATACCATGACATCAAGTTTTGTCCAAAAAATCAAAGATTCCCTGATTTAATGGGAAACCCTAATTTTGGTGCCCACCTCCTAGGAGAAAAATGTGCAGTCTTCAATTTCAAATTCCTCAGAGTATGTTGTGTATCCTCTTAAAGGATGATGAGATATACCATTTGAGGATGATTTTGGATCAATGAGCTATCTCTTTTGAGGGTTTTCCTTCAGTTTTTGAACCTCTTGCATAGTGAAAGATGTAGTGCTTCAATCTCCCATTGAATCTCTCATCCTTGAGGTTGTGGATGATCCATTGAGATGGTATGAGACATGAAAGACCTCTTGGCTTGCCTTGAGGAAACTTGATTGACCTTTTTGTGCTTTGAATGATTCCTTGATTGTCCACCTTCCACCTGATCACATGCCCTGATGGTAAGAGGAATGCTATGCTTCATTTTTCTATGTTAAATGCAATGCAATGCTAATGAGATGGATATGATATGATAAATGATAATGCCATGCTATGATGCCAAAAGGGGAGAGCAAATTTTGGGGTATTACAAGGGGAAACAACAACAAAACTATAACCAGCGGGTGGCTTCAGTGGTTATTCCTGCAACACTTCCACCTCAAGCAGCGCCTCAACAACAGAACCGAGTTCAACGCCAGTATCAAGCCAGACAGAGAACAGCTGATAGACACTTTGATACTCCACCTCTACCATATTCACAATTGTTTCAGCATTTGCTTCAGTTGAAGTTAGTTGAAAAGAGAACTTTGGCTCCTCCTGTTGGTACTCCGCCTCTCGGGTACAATCCTAACGCCCATTGTGATTTTCATTATGGGGCACCTGGGCATCATCTTGAGGACTGTAAAGCTTTTAAGCATAAATTCCAGGACTTGGTAGATTTAAAGGCTATCAGTTTCGCTAATGATGGACCTAATGTTGTGCAGAACCCGATGCCTAACCATGGTGGGCCAGGGGTTAATGCTGTGATAGAAGAGTGTGAGTCCCTGAACCTGGTTATGAATGTGAATAAGTTGAAGACACCGTTGAAGGTAGTAAAGGGCAGGCTGCTAAAAGGTGGGGTATATCCCGGATGTGATGAAAATTGTCCAGAGTGCATGGTACAGATTAATGGTTGTGGTCTATTAAAGTCTGGTATTCAGGGTTTGATTGATGAAGGATGTTTGCAATTCGACCGTTGTGATCAGCAAAAGGAAGTTGTTAGTGATGATGTTGCTACTATTATTATTCCTTTCAAGATAGTTGTAATATCATGGCCAGCGAGACCAACGCCGGTTGTTATTTCAGGTCCTAAACCCATTCCGTATGAAAGTACCAAAGCCATCCCTTGGAATTATGATGCTAGTGTATTTGTTAATGGGCAGAAGCATGAACTGGTGGAAACTTCGGCAACAAATTCCAGTCCTGAGGGTAAAGTTGAAACTGATGCTATTACAAGGAGTGGTAGGGTCTTTATCCCTGCTGATGGTCAACCTAGTGGTTCTAGACAGGACAAGGGAAAGAAGATCATGGATGATACCGTGCAGACATCGGTAGTGAGTGATTCTACAGTAAAGCCAGCTGACAACTCTTTTTTAGAGAATGTGGAAGAGTTTATGAGGCTTATCAGGAAAAGTGACTACAACATTGTTGATCAACTGCACCAAACACCGTCAAAGATCTCCATCCTATCTCTGTTGTTATGTTCAGAAGCTCACAGAAATGTACTTTTGAAAGTTTTGAACGCTGCTTATGTTCCTCAGGAAATCTCTGTCAATCAGCTAGAAGGGGTTGTATCGCATGTGAACGCTGGCAATGGTTTGGGTTTCACTGATTCAGATCTGACTCCAGTTGGGAGAAACCACAACAATGCCTTGCATATTTCTGTTGAGTGTCGTGGGTCATTGTTGTCTTATGTACTTGTGGATATTGGGTCTTCGTTGAATGTTCTTCCCAAGAAAGCATTGATGAAGCTGGATACCTGTGGGTTGATATGCACACCAAGTGATTTGGTGGTGTGTGCTTTTGATGGGTCTAACAGGTCCGTTTTTAGAGAGATTGTGCTACCTATTAAAGTAGGTCCAGAGTTCTTTGATGCTACTTTTTACATCATGGATATCCAGCCGGCCTACAGTTGTTTATTGTGACGCCCATGGATTCACAGTGCTGGAGCTGTGACATCTACGCTACACCAGAAGCTGAAATATATGGTGGATGGTCATGTGGTAACAGTTTGTGGGGAGGAAGACATTATAATAAGCCAGTTGTCTACCTTCAAGTATGTAGAAGTTGATGGTGAGATACACGAGACTTTGTGCCAAGGATTCGAGATAGTAAAGATTTCTGATGAACCTCCTAAAGATATTATCCAGTCTGAAGTGGTAGAGCAACCCACAGTGGTGAGTCAGCCTGAGATCTCAATGTCTTTATTCAAAGATGCCAGGGCCGTAGTTGAAGCTGGAAGTTCACAAAGGTGGGGCCAAGTTGTTGAAGTTCAAGAGAAGAGGAACACTTATGGGATAGGATACAAACCACCTAGGCGTCAGGAAGAGCCTCCAAAGTTCTATGGTCCAGTTCATTTTACCAGCGCAGGTGTGTTCTTCGATAGGGTTAATGCTATTGACGAAGATGGGGACAGTGACTGTGACATGGATAGTTGGATTCGCCCCTGTACACCGGGTCAAAGCCTTTGCAATTGGACATCAGAGAAAGTCATCCAAGTGACCAGCTTAGAGTAATTGCTTTTGTTTTCCTGCTATGTTAATCCTACATTCTGCCCAAGACGTTGTGATTCTTGTTTGTATGGCTATAACTTTTTGCTTGTTTATTCCATCATCAATAAAGGATGTTTTCACATTCAAATATTTCTGATCTCTGTTTTTCTATTTTTATTTTGTGCATAAAAACCACATCAAAATGGCAATGTGTTTCTATTTGCTGCATACATAATAAACATAAATCATCAATCATGCAGGTTTCATTGTTTAGATTCCACCACTCATGATTCAACTATGGCTCGATATGACTTCGACAATCCCATTTATTAGGCTGAAGAAGAGACCGTCGAAGATTGTGAACTACCCGAGGAATTGGCCAGACTGTTGAGACAAGAGGAGAAGGTCATTCTTCCTCATCAGGAGGAGGTTGAGGTTGTTAATCTGGGAACCGAGGACGCAAGAAAAGAGGTGAGGATAGGGGCCGCTCTGGAAGACACCGTAAAGGGAAAATTGATTGAAATGCTTCGAGAGTATGTGGATATCTTCGCCCGGTCTTACCAAGACATGTCTGGGCTCGATACTGACATCGTGGTACACCGACTACCCCTCAAAGAAGGATGTGCTCCGGTCAAGCAGAAGTTGAGAAGGACGAAACCGAAAATGTCTGTCAAAATTAAAGAAGAGGTTCAGAAACAGTTGGACGCCGGATTTCTCGCTGTGACAAATTATCCTCCATGGGTTGCTAACATTGTGCCTGTGCCTAAGAAAGATGGAAAGGTCAGGATGTGTGTTGACTATAGAGATTTGAATAGAGCAAGCCCGAAGGATGATTTCCCGCTCCCTCACATTGATGTGTTAGTTGACAACACTGCTCAATATTCTGTGTTTTCCTTCATGGATGGTTTCTCTGGGTATAACCAAATCAAAATGGCCCCAGAGGACATGGAGAAGACGACATTCATAACACCGTGAGGAACATTCTGTTACAAAGTGATGCCTTTTGGATTGAAAAATGCAGGGGTAACTTATCAGTGGGCAATGGTGACTCTCTTTCATGATATGATTCACAAAGGGATTGAGGTCTATGTTGATGACATGACTGCAAAGTCACAAACTGAGGAAGAGCATCTGGTGAATCTTCAGAAACTGTTTGAAAGGTTAAGGAAGTTCAAACTGAGGTTGAATCCGAACAAGTGCACCTTCGGGGTGAGATCTGGAAAACTACTGGGGTTCATTGTCAGCGAAAAAGGTATTGAGGTTGATCCGGCGAAAGTAAAAGCCATACAAGAAATGCCTGAGCCGAGAACAGAAAAAGAGGTTCGTGGTTTCCTAGGGAGATTGAACTACATTGCCAGGTTCATCTCTCATCTCACAGCCACGTGTGAACCAATTTTCAAATTGTTAAGAAAAGATCAAGCGGTCAGGTGGAACGAGAATTGTCAAAATGCATTTGAGAAGATAAAAGATTATTTACAGGAACCTCCGGTCCTCATGCCGCCAGTGCCAGGAAGGCCATTGATTATGTATCTTACGGTTCTTGAGAATTCAATGGGGTGTGTGCTCGGTCAACACGACGAGTCAGGTAGAAAAGAGCATGCTATCTACTACATGAGTAAAAAATTTACTGATTGTGAGTAGAGGTACTCAATGCTGGAGAAAACATGTTGTGCACTCGCTTGGGCAGCTAAGCGTTTGAGGCAGTATATGTTAAACCACACAACCCTTTTGATTTCGAAGATGGATCCGATCAAGTATGTGTTTGAGAAACAAGCGCTTTCTGGTAGAATAGCCCGTTGGCAGATGGTTCTAACAGAATACGATATTCAATATGTTTCCCAAAAGGCCATTAAGGGAAGTGTTTTGTCAGAATATCTCGCTGAACAACCAATTGAGGATTATCAACCGATGAAGTTTGAATTTCCCGATGAACATATTATGTATCTGAAGATGAAAGATTGTGAAGAACCTTTACCTGATGAAGGACCTGAAATTGGATCTCAAAGGAAGTTAGTCTTTGATGGAGCTGTTAACTCATACGGTAACGGAATCGGGGCAATCATTATAACTCCAAAAGGTTCTCATATACCTTTTACTGCCCGGTTAGCGTTCGTATGCACCAACAACAAGGCGGAGTATGAAGCATGCATTATGGGGTTAGAAGAAGCAATTGATTTGAGAATCAAGAACCTCAATGTTTATGGTGATTCTGCGTTGGTAGTTAATCAGATTACAGGTGAATGGGAGACTCGTCAAGCGAACTTGGTGCCTTATAACAACTATGCCAGAAGGTTGTTGCCTTTCTTTGACAGAATTGACTTTCATCATATACCCCGGTTGGAGAATCAGATGGCCGATGCGTTGGCAACATTGTCTTCGATGTATAAGGTGAACCGTTGGAATAAAACTCCTTCGATCAGAATCATGCTTCTAGATAGACCAGCTTTTGTGTTTGCAGTTGAAGGTGTGTCAGATGGTAAACCTTGGTATCATGACATTAAAGTTTTCCTGAAGAGTCAGGAGTATCCAGAGGGTGCATCCACCAAGGACAAGAAGACTCTGAGGAGGTTGGCAGGAAATTTCTTTTTGAACAAAGATGATGTGTTATACAAGAGAAACTTTGACATGGTCTTGCTACATTGTGTTGATGAACACGAGGCAAACCTGTTAATGGAGGAAGTTCATGAAGGATCTTTCGGTACCCATGCCAATGGGCATGCTATGGCTAGAAAGCTGTTGAGAGTGGGGTATTACTAGATGACTATGGAGTCTGATTGTTTTAAATACGCCCAGAAATGTCACAAATGCCAGATTTATGCAAATAAGGTGCATGTACCGCCTATTCCTCTGAATGTGTTGTCATCGCCTTGGCCCTTTGCCATGTGGGGCATTGATATGACCGGAAAGATTGAACCTACTGCTTCCAATGGGCATCGTTTCATTTTGGTTGCCATCGATTACTTCACGAAGTGGGTAGAAGCAGCCTCATTTGCCAACGTCACCAGACAAGTGATAGCCAGATTTATCAAGAAGGACATCATCTGCCGGTATGGAGTCCCGGAGAGAATCATTACTGATAATGGTTCAAATTTGAATAACAAGATGATGAAGGAGCTATGTCAGAGCTTTAAAATCGAACATCACAATTCTTCTCCCTATCGTCCGAAGATGAATGAGGCTGTTGAAGCAGCAAATAAGAACATCAAGAAAATTGTGTAGAAAATGGTAGTGACCTATAAAGACTGGCATGAGATGTTTCCTTACGCTTTGCACGATTATCATACTTTGGTACGCACATCAACTGGGGCAACTCCTTTCTCACTGGTGTATGGTATGGAAGCAGTTCTACCATTAGAAGTTGAGATTCCTTCTTTGAGAATTCTGGCAGACGTGAAGCTTGATGAATCTGAGTGGGTACGTTCCAGACTGGATCAGTTGAACCTTATTGAAGAGAAGAGGTTGGCAGCCATTGCACATGGTCGGTTGTATCGGAGCAGGATGAAGAAAGCCTTTGATCAGAAAGTGCGTCCTCGGTGTTTTCAAGCTGGTGAATTGGTTTTGAAAAGGATCCTTCCTCCTTAAACAGATCACAGGGGCAAATGGACTCCAAACTACGAAGGGCCATACGTAGTAAGACAGGTTTTCTCTGGCGGAGCCTTATTGCTCTCAACTATGGATGGCGAAGATTTTACGTCCCCTGTGAACGCAGACGTAGTCAAAAAATACTTTGCATAAAAGAGACCCGCTGGACACAAAAAGAAAGTCCAGGCAAAAAAGGGGCATCCCGGCGAACCATAAAAAGAAAAGGTTCGGGCAAAAATTAGGGATAAAAAGAGAAGAATAAACCCGCAAGGTTGAAAACCTGAAAAGGCAACTTTGGCAAAAATGGATATCACGGTGGATTGAAAACCCGAAAAGGGCGATCCAGGCAAAAGTTAGGGATTTTAAAAGCAAAGACTATGATCTGCGTTCGATCTGTGAACACTTTTGGTATACGGAAATTTCAAAGGAAAGGAATCAGTCCAGTCAGTCTTTTTGAAGGCCAAAGCATCTGCGGACAAGCGAGGCATATTGGGTCATAGCTGAATTGAATCATGGTGGATATTTGTTCCTCACATTGCCGACATGTGTATTTTCTTTTAATTCTTTTTGGGCAATTACCTCTTTTCCAGAATTGCTTCCAAATGTAAATGCCTATTTACAGGCCAATTCATTCAATAAAACTTTCATTTCACTCAAAGAGCTTTTCATTCTTGTTTTTACTTTTACTGTTTTGTTTGTGAAAACGTCCGATATTTGGATAAACATTGCATGCGAAAATGTTGAGCTTTGCGAAGCATATCGGAAAACAGTGGGAATTGCTTAGGCAACGGTCGTTGTAATGGTAGTAGGAGTAGCCTTTTTGCATATAGAACTTTCTGTTGATTTTGTTTGCAGGATAACAGGTTTGTTCTTCCCCAGTAGAGCTACTCTCCTCGACATTGAAAAGTTCATCCTCCTCAGCAGGTTGTTGTTTTCCCAACCAGAGTGTCAAGAATTATCTTCCTCAGGAGAGTATAGAAGATTAATTTCCCAGCTAAAGTTGTGATAGAATCATAAATTTCTCAGCAAACAATTAGAAGTTGACGCTGATGCATCCCCAGCAAGAGACTGATGGAAAATCTTCTTTGACCAAAGATGTTATTTCCCCCACAAGGTCTGAGCACCCATCTTCCTCAGCTAGTCAGGAAGCATTTTTCTCACCAGCAACGGTATGAGTTAATCCCTTCAGATGGGCAAGTTTGATGTTATCTCTAGTAGTGTTGATGTCATCATCTACCGTTCCCCAAGCAGATTTGCTGGTATTGGCTGATATTCCCCAGCAGGGTAAAGGTAAGAGCATCTCTCAAGCAGGTTCGAAATTATTGACTTGTCTCCCCAGGCAGAATTTGGTGGTGATCCTCTCAGTGGTTTTGTTCAACGGCATTTGACATCCCCAGCAGGTTTTTAGATCCAGATTTTCAGTTCTATCTTTGGTAGAAGTCATTGGTAATCCCCGACGAAGGAAGTTTCTCTTTGGGTTTCACTTTCAATTTTCATTGTCATCCCCAACAGAGTGGGTTTTCTCTTGGAGTTTTCATCTCCAGCAGAGTTGGTGATCAGTTTCTTTCCCAGCAGAGCGAAATCTTTCTTAGCAGGGTCTCTTATTTCAGAGGACAATTTAGTTTGTTATCCCCGGTGGATTTGCCTTCACCTTCAGCATTTATTTTGCTGAGGCGTTCCTTTTGCATTGCATAAGCATTTTTGCATGACATCCTCCCAAATGCGTAGCATTTCCATTTCGTATGGAGCATTACGCCATAGAAAAATTCAAACATATGCATTTGAAGCATAAGCCAGGTTTGATATCCTTTACCAGTTCTTGTCCCTAGCAGAAAGTAACATGATTCAGGAGATTTTGTTCAAACATCACACCGCAACCAGTGGATTCGTCCTCCTTGTCGGTCCTCCTTACGCTCCCCCCGCAGAGTTGCCCGTTTAGATTTCTCTATTCCCCAGCAGATTCATCTTTGTATATCTATTAATTCTACTTATTTCGGGTTTGAAAGTCCATCTTTTCGAGTTCGCCTTCGGCCGTCCTCGTTATCCCAACTATTGGTTGGTATGTTTCTTGGTTATCCCAACTATTGGTTGGTACCCTTCTTTTATCCCAACTATTGGTTGGTATGTTTCTTAGTTATCCCAACTATTGGTTGGTACCCTTCTTTTATCCCAACTATTGGTTGGTATCTTTTCTTGGTTATCCCAACTATTGGTTGGTACCCTTATTTTATCCCAACTATTGGTTGGTCTCTTTTCTTGGTTATCCCAACTATTGATTGGTACCCTTCTTTTATCCCAACTATTGGTTGGTGTCTTTTCTTGGTTATCCCAACTATTGGTTGGTACCCTTCTTTTATCCCAACTATTAGTTGGTATCTTTTCTTGGTTATCCCAACTATTGGTTGGTACCCTTCTGTTATCCCAACTATTGGTTGGTACCCTTCTTTTATCCCAACTATTGGTTAGTACCCTTCTTGGTTATCCCAACTATTGGTTGGTATCTTTTCTTGGTTATCCCAACTATTGGTTGGTACCCTTCTTTTATCCCAACTATTGGTTGGTATCCTTTCTTGGTTATCCCAACTATTGGTTGGTACCCTTCTTTTATCCCAACTATTGGTTGGTATCTTTTCTTGGTTATCCCAACTATTGGTTGGTACCCTTCTTTTATCCCAACTATTGGTTGGTATCTTTTCTTGGTTATCCCAACTATTGGTTGGTACCCTTCTTTTATCCCAACTATTGGTTGGTATCTTTTCTTGGTTATCCCAACTATTGGTTGGTACCCTTCTGTTATCCCAACTATTGGTTGGTACCCTTCTTTTATCCCAACTATTGGTTGGTACCCTTCTTGGTTATCCCAACTATTGGTTGGTATCTTTTCTTGGTTATCCCAACTATTGGTTGGTACCCTTCTTTTATCCCAACTATTGGTTGGTATCCTTTCTTGGTTATCCCAACTATTGGTTGGTACCCTTCTTTTATCCCAACTATTGGTTGGTACCCTTCTTGGTTATCCCAACTATTGGTTGGTATCTTTTCTTGGTTATCCCAACTATTGGTTGGTACCCTTCTTTTATCCCAACTATTGGTTGGTATCTTTTCTTGGTTATCCCAACTATTGGTTGGTACCCTTCTTTTATCCCAACTATTGGTTGGTATCTTTACTTGGTTATCCCAACTATTGGTTGGTACCCTTCTGTTATCCCAACTATTGGTTGGTACCCTTCTTTTATCCCAACTATTGGTTGGACCCTTCTTTGTTATCCCAACTATTGGTTGGTATCTTTTCTTGGTTATCCCAACTATTGGTTGGTACCCTTCTTTTATCCTAACTATTGGTTGGTATCCTTTCTTGGTTATCCCAACTATTGGTTGGTACCCTTCTCTTATCCCAACTATTGGTTGGTATCTACTGTGTCTAAGTCCACTTTCGGTTGGCAAACACTTACCTTTGATCCCCACAGGTTGCAAATTTCGAGGTTCTTTTGGTATTCAATCTCCGTGTATCCCGATTGTCTGAAAACCCTTTGCTTTCATACTCTCGGATCCAAGAAGTTTGAATAGGGGCAGCTGTAACACCTCAAAATTTGCCCTCTCTTTTTTCTAACCTCTAACCGGCTTATGTTTCATTCTTGCATTATCATCTTTGCATATCATTGGTTCTTAGCATGGGATCAAGGTACTTGGTTTAACTCACGGGAAGAAGAGGTTTTCAGGGTTTCAAGCAACAGTTCATGTGTATTGTTCAAGGGGCTAAGAGGAGAGAAAATTCTTGATGCTATCAATTCTTGAACCACAAAGGAGCCTTGGGCTTCAAGTTATCTTAATGGGTCCATCACCTCATCATATGATCAAGCCAGGCAGGAAATTCCAAGGGAATCACACTCTCCTTGCATGATGGTTCAAATTAGGGTTTTGAGATTCTTGGGTCTAACCCTCCAATGGGCACGTTCTTTGAGTTTTTATCATCATCAAATGGCACATCTCATCATTGTCTGACAGGATACACATCATACTCAGAGGAATTGGAATTTGGAGGATGTGATATTTCCTCCTAACCAGAGGGTACCAAAATTAGGGTTTGCTATAGAATCAGTTTATTTCTGATTTTTTTGGACAAGACTTGATCTCATGGTATTCCTTATGTCCTTAAGTGCCTAGGGATGGAGAATTGTCCATCAATTTGGTTCAGAAGGGTTTCAATTGATCAGAAGATTGAAAATCAGGAGAATTGGGAATAAAGTCAACTGGGCAGTGAAAAAGTCAACTCCTGACTTTTTGAGGTCAACATGGTGATTTTTAAGTCAAATATGATCCATGGAAGAGGTTTGATCAAGATATGTTCAAGGAATCATAAAAAATCAAGGATTTGTGAAAGTTTCCATTTTTGGCAAAAAATAGGGTTTTAGAACTTACTATTTTTGGCAAATTTTGCATGGTTTGATGGCTACTTTCAAGGCCAGATTTCTTCATGATCCATGCTCCATCTCAATTTTCCTCAAACATGAAAGTTGTAGAGCTTGTTCCTAGCTTTCCAACCATGTAAAGTTTGTCTCATTTGGACTATTTTTGAGAGAGTTATGGTGTCCCAAAATTGGAGTTTTCAAGTTGTAAAATTTGAAAACTTACAATTTTTTTTCTAAGTTATTCTTGGACAGTTTTGTGCACTCATGCTCATGGCATTTTTTCACAAGGATTCAAGCTTCCTTTCAAGATCTTTTCAACATGAATCTTGCTCCATTAGCTTCCTACTTGATCTTGATCACAATTTCTCCTCATTTGGGTTAAAATCCTCCAAGTTATAGCTTGTTAAAGTGGTGATCATACCTCATGTTTGTGAGTTTCCATGTTGATTTCTTGGTGCATTGGACTCACATTTTTCAGCATGACATTGATCCCATTATGTGCATGCGTATTATATCACCATCATTGCTTTTTTCGGCCAAACCTCCCATGTACCCTCCTCCATGCACACAATACCCCATTTTGGTCCATTTTTGTGAAAGAAAAAATCAGTACAACATGACAGCTCCCTCCTCTCACGTGCCTGCCCAATTTCACCATATTTTCGTGACATTCTCCACTAAAATGACTCACTCCACACACCCTCCCATTTGCTAAAAACCGTACCCTCTCTCTCTTCCAATCTTTGCCAAAAAAAAAACTCCAAACAAGTTTTCCACTCCCTCAGGCCCATTTAATGCTCTCAACCCATCATATTTAAGAGCAACAAACCCTAAAAGTGAGGAGGACTCTCATTCTTGGTGAAAAGTCAGATCAGAAAACTCACTCTCCCTCAAGAAATTTTCTTCTTCAAATCTCTTCATTTCAGAGGTTTCTCTTTATTTTATTGTTGGATTCACACTCACTGAGGATTGCTGAAGCATTTGAGAAGAGTTTCTAAAGCTTTTGGAACTGTTTAAAGGGGCAACGGACCTTCTCCGTTGAGTAAGGTTTCTTCAACTTAGTTATTTCACTTTAGATATGCTTTGAGCTCATTATTGTCGTTTCTGAAGTCCTTCATTAGTGGAGGCAAGTTTTGGATGTGTGTTGTGTTAGTTTACATGTGTTTCAGATTGTGTGTTGATTTTTCATGCTCAGATTTCTTCATGTTAGAGTAATTTTTAGAAGAAACTAAATATGTATTTGAGTCCTACGTGAAATTTCCTTTTAAATGGTGTATGGGTTGATCCTTTTAATCGTGTTTGGTCTGCAACTCCGGCGTGTGTAACCGGAGAAGACGACCGGAGCTAGGGCTCCGGCGTATGATGTGTGTAAGCTGGCGTGTCATGTTGACTCCGTTGACCAGCCAATGTGCTGGTGACGTGTGTGTTGGAATTCCCGTTTGACAATCCGGCCTTATTGAACGCAGCGTTTCACTTTTAGTAGTTTTTTTGTTTGAAATTCTGAGTTTGTTTGGTTTGGGCTTAAGGCCTTATGATCTTCGCACCCCTCTGAATTTGGCCCAACGCGCGTTGCCTTGAGGATTGAATTGGAGGGGGGTTTGCTTATACACCCCCTATCTCGTTTCCTTTTTTTATTTTATTTTCTTTTTCATTTTTATTTTAATAGTTAAACTATTTATAAAAATTGCAAAAATTATTTTTCTTGTCAATTAAGATGTTGACTTTCATTTCTATATTTTTATTTTATTTTTAATTTCTTTTTCCATTTTTATTTTGATTTAATTTGATAGTGCTATTCCAATGATACCCTTCACTTAGGGTTAGGAAATTCATTGACCTTTGCTCATCTTTTGAGACCTTTTTTTTGTCACACTTAGACCTTGATATAAGGCTGTTTTGATGCTGGTTTGAGGTTGGTTTGAGTTACTTTTAGTGACTTGCCACTCAAGTTTTATTGACCCTCGATCTTTGTTTGATCACGTGCATACCCTAACTTGTGGATCACTTTTGAACAAGCTCTTTAGCTATTTTTTATCTAATCTTTTTGCACACGTTGTTTGATTGATTAAACTTGTCTTTGATCATTTTTTTTTGGATTTTATTGGACCTCTTAGCTATTTTTTTGGTTGACGCCTACTTGTGGTTTGGTTTTAATTAAAGCATGCTTGAATACTTGACATGGTTTGAGTGTATTTTTTACTTGTGTTTGAGTGATGCTTGGAATGATTATATGGAATGATCATGTTCTGTTTGAACTTGTTTGTGGCTTTGGAATCATCCTCATTTGATCATTTTTCAATTTGTTCTTGATTTTACAAGTTGATGTTGTTTTGGACTTGAACCTTGTGGTATGCTCAACCTAATCTTGTGATTGCTTCTTTGTGTGATCCAATTCATGTATGAAGCCTTTTGTTTGACTTGCATGACATGCTAGAGGTTCTGATCCTCTTGGTTTAGGGTTCTTTTATGTGACATTTTCTCACTCTTTGTTGCACATGATCTTTTGTGATTTGCATAAATGATATAAGTGAATGCTTTGTCTAGTTTTGATGCATGCTTTGAATGTGATGCTTAATGATTCATCTTGATTGTTATGAGTTTGATCTTGGTATGTTGTTGATGCATATGTGTTGCGGTGAAAATCGGATAACAAGCTATTAATTAACTTGCATCATATTTCTTTTACAACCGACTTTGATTTATTCAAAGGAAAGGTTCAAGATCGTTATAAAAACCTAAAGGGGGGAGATCTAAGGTTCGGGGGTTGGTTATACAAAGGGAAGGTATTAGCACCCTAATTATCTGTAGTACTCTACAGGAACCTCTTGTTTATGTTGTGTTAAGTTATGTTTGCTTGCTAAAGATAATTTGTACTAAGGTAAAGACCTAAATGTATATACACTAAGTTTACTCGCCAAGACGTCGCATCTTGTGCCTACGTATCTGACTAAAGAATCAGAGCAACCGTAGTTCACCTAACTAAGGGTGAAAGAGGAACCATTGACTGTGGTCAAAGTTCCAAAGGGAAATGAGTACAAGCTCACGTAGAGTCCACGATAACTCTCTAAGTCTACATTATGAAGGAAGGAAGTGAATTTTCATGATAGTGAGAACCACACAGAGTTCATGATAACTCTGTAAGTCTGAGTAAAAGGTAAAGTGAGTTCTCATGATAGTGAGAATCACATGGAGTTCATGATAACTCCATCCTATTACTAAACTATGAGGGAAATGGTTCTTATGAGGCCAAGGATGAAATGGGAAAGGTTTGTGACTTAGGAGTCAACGTAAAGATCTTTCCTTTGGAAGAAAGTGTAAGGCACAGAGGGACAAGGAGGAGAAGCCTCTAGAGTCAAGTGTATGATAGACAACAATATGTACAGTGAATTAAATTGGAAACGAATCTCAAAAATTGACTGACATGAAAATATGAGAGTATGTTAAGATTAAAATTAAGAATTAAATAAAATTTAATGGAGTCAAATCCTAGATAAACCAAAATCTAAAAGAGGGCTAATATCTAAATAAAAGCTAATTTAGTAAATGAACTAATTAAATTAAAAAATGATTAAATTTTAACTAATACTAATTTCAAGTTGAACTACTAACTAAAAATCTAAGCTAAGTCAAAACTATTTCTAAATAAATTAAAACTTAATTACTAGGCTCTAACTAGAACTAAATAATTAATTAACCCTAATTAAAAACTAATTAGCAAATTAAATTAAAACCTAACTAATTTACTGATTAAGATCATTTCTAACCAATAATTAATTCACTAAATAAACCTAATGAAGAAACTAATTCTATTTAAACTGAAATTAAATAAAAAGCTAAGGATGAAGGCCCGTGGAGAACTAAAAACAGCAAATCACCAAGCCCAGATCCACTCTGGGCGGACTGGGTCAGATTGAGTTCTACCCGGGTTGGGTTCCACCCGACCCAAACCCGGTTTACCTTTGGATTCACTAAAACCTAATGAAAACCAGAATAAATAAAAGAAGAACGACTAAATAAATATGAGCTGTGACTCTGAAGAACAAACATTTCAAATGGGTATCATCACTAAGAAACCAACCTCATCGTTATCCGCTCTCATCGTCTTTCTGCTCGCCGTCGTAGCTCTCTTTCCACGATCTCACTCGAAAATCGAAGTCACGCTTGCTCGTGGCTGTTTTCTCACTCTGCAATTTGAGGGCGGTGTTTTCTTCGAATCTCTGTCTCTCTGTGTGTGGTGTTTTAGTTGTTCGAAGGTGTTACGGTTTCACGGCGAAAAAATCTATTTCTTAAAAAGTGCTTATTTGAGAAGCTTTTGTGAGTGATGAGAGGAAATAAAGGTTATGGCGGTGGAGGATTCAGACGGTGCGAACGACGCGACCGGTGACGAAGTTGGATGTGGCTTGTGAGCTACTACAGAGGTCTTCTCGTTTGAGGTTTCAAGAGGTTGGTTGGTGTTTGAAGATGGAAAGATGAAAGCGGTGAATGGCGGCTTCGTGATGATGGAAACTGAACACGAAAGGAGGTTGTTTAATGGCTGTTAATGGATGAAAATGAAAGGCAATGGAAGTCGAGGGAAGAAAATGAAGAGGGTCAAGTGACTCAGGTATATGTATTGCTCCTTCTCAATTCTGTCTTCTTCTTTTGTTCTGGTCTGATTTGTGGGTTGATTGGGTTTGTGGATGATATGTTGATTGATGAAAACGAGTTGGTGATGAAGATGAATGAAACTGAAGGAAAAAAGGTTTAAGGGTGGTGATTCTGGTTTTGTTGGTTTGTGAAGACAGATGAGATGGTTTATGAAGTGGTGACCGGAAGTGTTAAAAGGGTGGTGGTTCGTGGTGGCGGAGAAGAAACTGAGTGAGGTTAAGGTTTTGAAAGGGGGAACCTAGATGGCGGTTGATGTTGAAGAAAAGAAGAAAAGCAGAGTTTTTCCTCAGGTTTTTCTTTCTGGTTGTTTACATCGAGATCGAAGGAATATGTGCTGTTGTTTTTGAAGTCTTTTATTTTTCTGCCGATAAATTCCCTCCCTCTCACTCTTCTTAAAAATCCCAATTCAAACTCTATTTTTTTTCTTTGTTGAAATGTTGTTTTCACTACAAGCTTTATGCAGGTTGTTGGTCTGGCGTGGTGAAATGTGTTGTCACTATTGTGCTAAACTTGTAGCAGGATTGTTGTAGTGTATTGTGGTAGCAGGTGCTGGTTTTGTAGGATGCAGTGCGAGGTACAACTTTGGTTTAGACGCAACATGCTATTGTTGTGAAACATTGCTGTTGCGTAAGCTACGAAGGAGGTCACAGAGTTGCAGGTGGTCCTTGGTTTTGGCTTGGGATAAAGGACAATGACACAACAATAAAAATAATAATAATAGAAAAAAATGATAATGAAATATTAATATGATGAATAACAATAATAATAATAATATATCAACAATGATGACAATAATAATAAATAATAAACAAAACTAAAATAAAATAAAAACTAATTAAGACTAAACTTAAATTATAAACAAAATTATAGTTAAAGTTACAAGTTATAATAAAATTAAAATTAAACTAGAAATTAAAATTTAACTAAGTTAATAAACTTAAGCTACTTATTATTAAAAATTTGACTAAAAGAATAAAAATACGCTATGATAGAATTAATATAATTAAGACTAAATTAAATCAAAATTAAATTTAAATTAGATATAGACCACTAAACAACATAAATAACAAAGAATATCAAATAAAATAATATAAACTAAAAGGTTATAAAATAAAATAAATAACTAAATAACGTAGAATGACAAATGCATGATTAACATGATCAATGAAAAATTTAACTAAGAAAATGCAAAAATGGCTGGTCTAAAAGGATATGAAAAAGATCAATGGATCTAAGGGTAAAATTTGGGGTACAACAGTTGCCCCTATTTAAATAGCTTTACCGAATGACACGAGGGATGGAAATCCTCGGGACATCAAGGTGAAAGGTATTTAAATATAGCAAACAAAAAATTTTGCCCTTAGATGGAATGCAGATGCTAAGGATAAGCGATGGACATGCAAATGCTGACATGCCATGAACTCTAGTATGATGGCATGATGCCATGATGGTGCAAAAATGCAAGCACACAAAACACCAAAGAATAAAGAGCTACCAGACACATGTGAGCTTACTGGGGAAGGATGAAGGTTAGTGTCCACAAGGAAAACTTACTGGGGATACAGACTAGCCAACAAAATAGACTCACTGGGGAGACTCTGAGGAAACATTGGGGATAGAAAAACTGAGGGGAAACCCTATAAGTTCTTACTGGGGATAGAAGCCAGAGAGGTATTCTCCACTAGGGAAAAATCCAGGGAGATGGACGACTGGTTCATATGTGACCGGACGACACTGGGGAAAAGACACATTCTTACTGGGCATGAAACCAGAAAGGAGACATGATCACCACAGGGGATCAGTATGAAATAAAAGGATAGACATCCTACAAATATTTTCTAGGGATTTCCTATACTGAAGAGTTCAAACGGGATCTTCAAGAAAATCCAGAAAAGACAGAGGTAATCTCTGCGTCAGATGATGAAAGGTGACTGGACCTTTTGGCTGTGAATGAGGTTAATGAACCAAAAATGTACCAGAACTGGTTGAGATAACAAATATGATTCCGTTTATGGAGGATGCCAGCGATGACTGGACTTTAGGTTCAAGCTTGACACGATTCAAGCGGGGACAAACTGAAATAAAAGTCTAAGGTAACTCGATTCAAACCAAAGACGGTGCCAATGATAATTGGACTTTAGGTTCAAGTTTGACACGATTCAAACAGGAATGGGATCTTAAGACAAGAGACAATGTTCGACACGATTCGAACAAGGACTCGGTTCAAATTTGACACGATTCAAATAAGAACAAGATCTTAAAATAAGAGACAATGTCCGACACGATTCGAACAAGGACTCGATTCAGGTTTGACACGATTCAAACAAGAACAAGATCTTAAAACAAGAGACAATGTCCGACACGATTCGAACAAGGACTCGGTTCAGGTTTGACAATATTCAAACAATAACGGTTAAAAGTTAACAATGCCAGCAGTTACTGGACTTCTAGGTATACAAATGGGATGATTAAGTACCATATAAGTCAGTACCAGGGTTGCAGGTTAGAATTCCTGGGGAATACCAATTATGGTTGCAACAAGGGCTAACGGCAAGGAAACAAAACAAATCCAAGGGTATTGAACCTAAACTCGGAACACCTCATCAAACAGATTGAAGAAAAGGAAAAAACACATATCCGAGGGTACGGAACCTGAACTCGGAACACCTCATCAAATAGATTGATGGAAAGGAAAAACACATATCCGAGGGTACGGAACCTGAACTCGGAACACCTCATCAAACAGATTGACGACAAGGAAATAATACATATCTGAGGATATAGAACCTGAACTCGGAACACCTCATCAAACAGATTGACGACAAGGAAATAATACGTATCCGAGGGTATAGAACCTGAACTCGGAACACCTCATCAAACAGATTGACGGCAAGGAAATAATACATATCCGAGGATATAGAACCTGAACTCAGAACACCTCATCAAATAGATTGACAGCAAGGAAACAAAACATATCCGAGGGTATAGAACCTGAACTCGGAACACCTCATCAAATAGATTGACGGCAAGGAAACAAAACATATCCGAGGGTATAAAACCTGAACTCGGAACACCTCATCAAATAGATTGACGGAAAGGAAACCCGACTAGGGATCACATCAAACAGGTTAATGGAAAGTGACTAATTGAAGGTACAATCATTGGTAACTGTAGAAATATGAATAAAACCAAGGACAGATAAGCTTCTCGGGGGAGAGATTGCCACTTATCATTGTAGAGGTAATGATAGCAAAACAAGCTTCTCAAGGAGATTGTCACTTATTGTTGGGTATAAATTTCAAAGAGATGTTGATATTACAACACTGCTGGAGGAATAATTGTCTTCAATGAGGATCTGTAAAAGATTCTTCTTGCGAGACACAGTGCAAAATAAATGCACGTTCAAGATGGGCTCAGAAACCACACTTGTCAGGGGTCAAAGTTCAATCTAGGAACAAGCTAGAAAGAAACGTCCAAACAAGACTCCAATTGAGGAATGAACTTAAATGGGAACTTATCTTATCCAAATGTGGAAAAGATAACTGAACCAACCATCATCCACGAGAATCAAACTCTGTGAGGAATTCAGAAAAGATGGGCACTTTATGCCTAGGGCTGACAACTCTATTGGAGAGAATAGACACACCCAATCACTTGGGGAGATAAACGTCAAAGTGAACAACACAGGTAAACACCAGAAACATGTAGCAAAAATGATAATATGCTACGCATATGAGTGCTTATGCCATGCTTAAGCTTATGCTGACAAAACAGACAAGAAGCGAAACTGGAGATGAAATAAACATCTCGACGAGGATACCCATCCAAACTCAAAAAGGTTGGACCATCACTGGGGGTGGAGTAGCTTTACTTCAAGGTTATGTCCTTCTTTGGGGGAAAGAGTATTCCACTTGATATAGCATCTTGACTTCACTAGGAATACCATCATGAGTTTAATTTCTTCATTGGAGAGAAGAGATCCATTGGGAAGTGCCAAGATTAGCTGAAGAGACAACTTACTGGGAGTTGGCAGAGACGCCACAAAAGCTGAGTAGTTCTGCATAACTCATCTGCCCCCGGGTACATGGTCTGTCAGAAGAATACATCAAGAGGATTTTATAGAAGAATTGGCATACAAGGTGTTTCAATATCTTCAAACTCTTGGAGAGATTTACCGAATCTCGACATAACTGCCCCTGATTGACTGCTTCGTACGACAAAGTTCTTGAGCTAGTTGTGAGTCTTGATCGAAGACCAAGATTGAAGCTAAGAGGTTAATTGGGTTCCGCTGGGGAAAATCATTATACAAAGCCTAAGAGGAGGCTAGATTCCACTTGGGGAAATCATTATACAAAGCCTAAGAGGAGGCTATCTGATAGTTTATACTCATCCTGGAGTGTCTTGTACAAAGCCTAGATTAACAGCGTCTACACAACAAAATCCTTGAGTTAATTATCCAGTCTGGTTGTTGACAACTGGGGAATAAACTTGCCCCTGTCAGCTTGGTTAAATCTGTGAAGAAGATGTCCCAGACTAGTTGACCTTTGAGAGGTTTGTCGAATCTCGACTTGACTGCTTCTGATTAACTGGTCTTGTGATGATAAGTCACCAAGAGGATTTTACAGAAGAATTGAAATGCCAGATGCTTCAATGTCTTCAAACTCTTGAAGAGATCCATGAGTCTTGACATAACTGCCCTAGTTCAACTGTATTCGCAATACAAAATCCTTTAAACTGCGGTAGAAACAACTGGGGAACAAACTTGCCCCTGTTGATGGGTCATCGGAGTCCAAACTTGTCATGGAATGACCTCAAGAAGGCTTGCCCCAATATTCCGAACTTTGAAGAGTTCTGCCCCTGATTCTTGGCTATTAGGACGGTGGACTGGCAAATTCTTCGCACTTGGTTGCCCCTGATTGAGCTTCCCTTATCAAATCAAATTCCCTAGCTGACTGCATTTGCCGGGATTCCTTGATATTGAATTATTTTGCAAACAAGTATTGTTCATTTAAAATTGGCAATTTCAATGCAAAAATTCATGCAAGCTTTTGAAATCAAGTTTTATTGATGAAACACGCACAGTGGAATGATTAAGTAATCAAAAACAAAGTGGATCTGGTCATTTACAGAATGACAGATGAAGTGATCAACACACACAACTAGCAAAGATCATTAGGAGTCAGGTTAATCAACCTTGTTGTAGTATGCTTTCAAAACAACCTTACCTCAATTAGGTCTTTTAAGGGTTGTATCGTGGCCTGGTTCACGGTTTATGAAACAAAAGATAAAGGCTCAAAGTTTATTTGGTACCCACCCCATCTTCGTGATGAACTCCAATCCTAAGCTCAGTTAACTTAAGCTATACATTCAGGTTCCTACAGACTAGGAACGAGCTGATGATCATTGATGATGATTTAGACACCTTGAATAGTCAGTACTCCCTCGCAGAATTTGGTTAATCTTTGAGACTTTGAGACTTCTCCTTGTCTTTGCTGGTTGAGGTCACGATACCTCTTCTTTTGATTTGATTGAGGTCACGATACCTCTCTTTGTTTGCAGTTAGGACCTCCTTTTTGTTTGATTGTTGCTTTGAAACTCCTTTTTTGGCTGTTGTACAAGTTCTTTTTGTATAAGGCAAAGTTCTGGGCTTCCCATCTTTCTTGGCTTTTGCCTTGAAAGGGACTCGGCTCATCCTTTGATTAAGGATTTTTTTTCAACGATCCTTCCTTATTGTTGCTTGGATGAACAATGTGTACAACGCTAACTCATTTGATTTGAGAGAGCTGACTGGTGTCTTGCATGAAGCGCTTGTGTTCGAATGCGTAACCAAGTTAAACTGAGAACTACCCTGCCCCAAGGTTGAGATTTAAGGTTTTTTTTTTGTAAAGAAAGAAAACTCCTACTTCTAGGCTCGAAGGGTTAACGAGGGATTATATTCCTTATTTCTCTAGTGTTTGGGAATTGAAACAATGCCTTACATCCTCGGCAAGGTTAAATCGAAAGCATACCACCGCAATTATGAATAATATTTTCATCATCCCCCCAATCTTTGCTTGAACAAAAGGATTTATATAGGAAAAAAAATTGTCTGTTTTTTTGTTTTTTTTGTCTTTATGAACACAAAAGTAAATGAGTGAAATGAATGGACTTAATCAAAAGATGCACAAACATTTCATTAATCTTGCCAATTTGAAAGTACAACAATGCTTATAAGCAAATATAATTCAAACATGCAAAGAAAATACAACAAAAATGCTAAACAGCCAAATGATTACCAGCTTTAGGGAATTGAAATTTCCTTCTTAATCTGCCAAGCTGAGATAGTCATCTTTAGAGTTGATTGTCGAGATCCGCTTGAGAATCATCTTCACACATACTCTCAGAAAATTCTTCCACCTCAGAGTCTGATGAACCTGCCTGATTAGGTGAAGGTTTGTTGATTTGGACGCCTTGAGGCGTGAATGAGAACATATCAGAGTCAAACAAAGTCTAAACTTGGCTTCTGAGTACCCTAAGTCTTCAGTTGAATGCCTCTGTGCCCCAACATGGTGGTCACAACGGACGAGTCTGAAAAAGACAACTTCAAAAGCTACTTCAAGTCCAATGATGGCTTCAGGAAGCCGCCTGGGTTACAGACAAAGGACGGACAAGACTCAAGGCTGAGAAATGAAAATGCAATGCAAATGACATGCAATGAGAATGCAATGCTAATGCAAGCCAAATAGTTTCAAGGAACTCAAAGGCCAACTGCGAACATTTTGGAAACTGAATAGTTTTGTTTTAAAATCCATGATCTCTAAGGATCTTCGCAAAGAAAAGAACTTCTGAGTTCTTTGAAATCATTAATGGATGCGAGGAGATGTACGCAATGCACAAACACGGGCACACAAAATATAGATATATGCACACGCAAAAGCACACAAGAACAAACATATGTACACTGGTATTCACAGATATGCACAAACAAACATATACAGATATTCACAGATAAGCACACACAAACAAGAGAGGACCTAAGTTTGAAGATCACAAGCATGGAGCCATGGTTTACCCGTCCCAAAAGGTGTGTACTATGGGTTTTCATCTGCAGAACAGGGTTCTAAAAAGTTCCCAGAGTCGACAATCCATCTTTCGGATATTATCGACTTCCCAATTAACTTGGCAATCAACAATATTCTCAAGAGAATCTCGTCTGAGTATAGCATCGCGTGACAACCATTTCAGAAATAGACTCCCTCATGGTCACCGCATTACATCCTAAAAGGCCAAGTGGGGTTTGGTAACTACGGTCCTCAGAATCACGGGCACCTAGGTTGAGAGTAGCACGTTTTCACGAATAGGATCGTTCAACATGACTAAACTCTCAAGAGGGCCTCAACTGAGTGATGGTGTCTCAAGTCAACTTTTTCAGGAATCGACTCCCTCAAAGCCTCCTTGAATATACCATCGTCCTATAATAAGTGCACTCAAGTCCGGGTTAGGACTTATCTCACCACTCAATAGTAGTACCCTGCACACAGAAAATCCAGTACAGACAGAGATATATATAAATATATACAGATATACAGATATCACAGATGTATACAAGTAAACAAGCAAGACATAAATAACACAAGCAAAAAACAAGGTAGGCTTAACCCTCAAAAATAAGTGTCTCCAGTGAAGTCGCCATTTCTGTTGCGGTGAAAATCGGATAACAAGCTATTAATTAACTTGCATCATATTTCTTTTACAACCGACTTTGATTTATCCAAAGGAAAGGTTCAAGATCGTTATAAAAACCTAAAGGGGGGAGATCTAAGGTTCGGGGGTTGGTTATACAAAGGGAAGGTATTAGCACCCTAAGTATCTGTAGTACTCTACAGGAACCTCTTGTTTATGTTGTGTTAAGTTATGTTTGCTTGCTAAAGATAATTTGTACTAAGGTAAAGCCCTAAATGTATATACACTAAGTTTGCTCGCCAAGACGTCGCATCTTGTGCCTACGTATCTGACTAAAGAATCAGAGCAACCGTAGTTCACCTAACTAAGGGTGAAAGAGGAACCATTGACTGTGGTCAAAGTTCCAAAGGGAAATGAGTACAAGCTCACGTAGAGTCCACGATAACTCTCTAAGTCTACATTATGAAGGGAGGAAGTGAATTCTCATGATAGTGAGAACCACACAGAGTTCATGATAACTCTGTAAGTCTGAGTAAAAGGTAAAGTGAGTTCTCATGATAGTGAGAATCACATGGAGTTCATGATAACTCCATCCTATTACTAAACTATGAGGGAAATGGCTCTTATGAGGCCAAGGATGAAATGGGAAAGGTTTGTGACTTAGGAGTCAAAGTAAAGATCTTTCCTTTAGAAGAAAGTGTAAGGCACATAGGGGCAAGGAGGAGAAGCCTCTAGAGTCAAGTGTATGATAGACAACAATATGTACAGTGAATTAAATTGGAAACGAATCTCAAAAATTGACTGACATGAAAATATGAGAGTATGTTAAGATTAAAATTAAGAATTAAATAAAATTTAATCGAGTCAAATCCTAGATAAACCAAAATCTAAAAGAGGGCTAATATCTAAATAAAAGCAAATTTAGTAAATGAACTAATTAAATTAAAAAATGATTAAATTTTAACTAATACTAATTTCAAGTTGAACTACTAACTAAAAATCTAAGCTAAGTCAAAACTATTTCTAAATAAATTAAAACTTAATTACTAGGCTCTAACTAGAACTAAATAATTAATTAACCCTAATTAAAAGCTAATTAGCAAATTAAATTAAAACCTAACTAATTTACTGATTAAGATAATTTCTAACCAATAATTAATTCACTAAATAAACCTAATGAAGAAACTAATTCTAATTAAACTGAAATTAAATAAAAAGATAAGGATGAAGGCCCATGGAGAACTAAAAATAGCAAATCACCAAGCCCAGATCCACTCTGGGCGGACTGGGTCAGATTGGGTTCTACCCGGGTTGGGTTCCACCCGACCCAAACCCGGTCTACCTTTGGATTCACTAAAACCTAATGAAAACAAGAATAAATAAAAGAAGAACGACTGAATAAATATGAGCTGTGACTCTGAAGAACAAACATTTCAAACGGGTATCATCACTAAGAAACCAACCTCATCGCTATCTGTTCTCATCGTCTTTCTGCTCGCCGTCGTAGCTCTCTTTCCACGATCTCACTCGAAAATCGAAGTCCCGCTTGCTTGTGGCTGTTTTCTCACTCTGCGATTTGAGGGCGGTGTTTTCTTCAAATCTCTGTCTCTCTGTGTGTGGTGTGTTAGTTGTTCGAAGGTGTTACGGTTTCACGACGAAAAAAGCTATTTCTTAAAAAGTGCTTATTTGAGAAGCTTTTATGAGTGATGAGAGGAAATAAAGGTTATGGCGGTGGAGGATTTAGACGGTGCGAACGACGCGACCGGTGACGAAGTTGGATGTGGCTTGTGAGCTACTACAGAGGTCTTCTCGTTTGAGGTTTCAAGAGGTTGTTTGGTGTTTGAAGATGGAAAGATGAAAGTGGTGAATGACGGCTTCGTGATGATGGAAACTGAACACGAAAGGAGGTTGTTTAATGGCTGTTAATGGATGAAAATGAAAGGCAATGAAAGTCGAGGGAAGAAAATGAAGAGGGTCAAGTGACTCAGGTATACGTATTGCTCCTTCTCAATTCTGTCTTCTTCTTCTGTTCTGGTCTGATTTGTGGGTTGATTGGGTTTGTGGATGATATGTTGATTGATGAAAACGAGTTGGTGATGAAGATGAATGAAACTGAAGGAAAAAAGGTTTAAGGGTGGTGATTCTGGTTTTGTTGGTTTGTGAAGACAGATGAGATGGTTTATGAAGTGGTGACCGGAAGTGTTAAAAGGGTGGTGGTTCGTGGTGGCGGAGAAGAAACTGAGTGAGGTTAAGGTTTTGAAAGGGGGAACCTAGATGGCGGTTGATGTTGAAGAAAAGAAGAAAAACAGAGTTTTTCCTCAGGTTTTTCTTTCTGGTTGTTTACATCGAGATCGAAGGAATATGTGCTGTTGTTTTTGAAGTCTTTTATTTTTCTGCCGATAAATTCCCTCCCTCTCACTCTTCTTAAAAATCCCAATTCAAACTCTGTTTTTTTCTTTGTTGAAATGTTGTTTTCACTACAAGCTTTATGCAGGTTGTTGGTCTGGCGTGGTGTAATGTGTTGTCACTATTGTGCTAAACTTGTAGCAGGATTGTTGGTGTATTGTAGTAGCAGGTGCTGGTTTTGTAGGATGCAGTGCGTGGTACAACTTTGGTTTAGACGCAACATGCTATTGTTGTGAAACATTGTTGTTGCGTAAGCTGCGAAGGAGGTCACAGAGTTGCAGGTGGTCCTTGGTTTTGGCTTGGGATAAAGGACAATGACACAACAACAAAAAAAAATAATAGAAAAAAATGATAATTAAATATTAATATGATGAATAATAATAATAATAATAATAATAATATATCAACAATGATGACAATGATAATAAATAATAAACAAAACTAAAAGAAAATGAAAACTAATTAAGACTAAACTTAAATTATAAACAAAATTAAAGTTAAAGTTAAAAGTTATAATAAAATTAAAATTAAACTAGAAATTAAAATTTAACTAAGTTAATAAACTTAAGCTACTTATTATTAAAAATTTGACTAAAAGAATAAAAATACGCTATGATAGAATTAATATAATTAAGACTAAATTAAATCAAAATTAAATTTAAATTAGATATAGACCACTAAACAACATAAATAAGAAAGAATATCAAATAAAATAATATAAACTAAAAGGTTATAAAATAAAATAAATAACTAAATAACGTAGAATGACAAATGCATGATTAACATGATCAATGAAAAATTTAACTAAGAAAATGCAAAAATGGCTGGTCTAAAAGGATATGAAAAAGATCAATGGATCTAATGGTAAAATTTGGGGTACAACAATATGCTACTGCTCCCTTGAGTTCATTACTTGGTCTTTACTTCACATGATCATTTTGGTTTGATTTGTATGATGCATATCATTATCAAATGTTTTGTTGCTTCTTTGGCTCATAATGCATCTTGATGTGAAATACTTTTGAATGCTTGAATTGATTGATCATGAGATGTCTTAAGTTCTGACTTGGTTCCATCTTCATCTTACTTTATCTATTTCATTTTGGTGTGAGGTTCATTGATGCTTAATTGTACTCTTTATGCAAGTTTACTTGCATCCTTTCTTGTGTGCTTTCACTCGTATACTTGAGATGTTCTTGTGTGATCTTTGAAGCATGTTTAATGATGTGATTTGGATATGATGATTATGATGTGCTTGCTGCCCCATCTCTTTTCTCATCTTTCTCTTCCTTCTTCATCTTTTTCACTCTTTCTCTTCCCTTGAATCTCAAGACTTGTTTAAGTCTTGGATTCCTTTCCCTTTAGAGCTACCTAGTCCAACTTAATTTCCGATTAAGCTTGGAGTAGGATTAGCATTAGGTCTTAGGTAGTTGTTTATCTCCTAAACCTCACTAACCCTAGGATCTCCTTTGCATGTTAGCTTTAGGTTAGAGTTTCCATTGAGTCCTCTCTCTTCTCATCTCATAACTTCTTTAAAACACTTAATAAAAGATAATGAGTATTGCGCACGAGCCTTAAACGTGGGAAGCGAGGAGTGAGGGGTTTCCCTTCATTCTTCTAGGGTACTTAGTGTACGTCCTGTTGGGGACGATACACGAAGTATTCGTTCCTATGTCATGGACTTGGGTGCAATGCAAGTTAAGAACTAACTTAAAACACTTCTGTCTAAAAAACACAAAAACAAGTTCAAATCTTTTTATCCTTCGGGATTGTTTGGTTCCAGACCATTTTCAGAAAATAGCACGTTACTTTCCGTCTAAGTCGCAAACAGGCATCGACCCTAACTGTCGGACGCGAACTTGACGTCACTCATAAAAAACACTAACCGACCCGTAGGTCGAACTACGACTGCTCTGATTTCCTCTTTCTCGTCCGATTGAGGATACGTAGGCACAAGACAGCGATGTCTTGGCGAGGAACCTCCCCCCCAGTTCGTGTCTGAACTACGTTGACTCTGATTTTCCTGTTCCCGAGGGAATACGTAGGCCTAGGACTCCGATGACGTCCTATCGAGTCACTTCTTTTTCTTTTCTTCTTCGTTTTTCCGTTCTTTCCGTTCTCGTTCCTTCTCCAGTCCAGTATCAGTGGAGCTTCAGACGACGACACCGTTTGATCGAGACAACAAGCGTGGATCCCATCGAGTACGATGGACGTGTTGGGCGCTAACACCTTCCCTTCGCGTAACCGACTCCCTTACCCATTTCTCTTGGTCGCTAGACCATGCTCTTTCCCTTCCCTTCAGGTTTACGCAGTGTTTCCTTTCCCTCTCTTGGGATAAATACACATTGCTGGGGACTCTGTTTTTCGCGCCACTTTCGTGTTTGTACCATGGATGCAAATCCTCGGGAGCGACACATATGAAATGGAAACATGTGCACTTTTACTAAATGGTAAAGCTGAAAATTTAGCAAGTTTACAACCACAACAATCAGAGATATCACTGGTTTGTAACTTTCCTAAAGCTCCAGTAGAAGCCAAATATTTTAATCTAGAAGCAAAGACATGTCCAAGACGGTAATGCCATAAATAAAAACTAGAAGACAAATAATTCAAACGAAAAGAGGATAATAAATCAGTTTTAGAAGTAGAGGTTGAGGTTGCGGTATGAAAGAACATAGATCCATCAGACACAAAGAGTCGATGAGAGATCGATTGGAGATTGAGGGGACTGGCGATTTCAATTCGAGAATGAGGAAGGCAATATCGATCATAAATGGAGGAACTAAGACGATCAGAGTCGGGAGACAATGAGGTCGATCAAAGTCAAAGAAAGATGGTGGAGACCGAAGACGGTGGCAATCGGAGACGGTGCAGACATGTCGATCGGAGATGGAGAACGAGATGAATATGTTAAGAGAGTGAAGACGAAATAGTAGATAAAGAAAATATATTTTTATATAAATTTATTATAATTATTATTATTATAAAATTTTGATCTGTCTTCCGAGAAAATGAATTGATATTACGTGTTCCAAATAATATCAAATAAATACAAAAGAAGAAAAGTAAATATAAGGGAATTAAAAAGACAATTATTAATTGTGAAATCTTGCAATTAAAGTATATAAGAGAAATGACTATTTAATTATCTTTATTATTTTACTATTGAAAAAATTTGAATTGCTCGTGTGATTTTCTACTTTCCTTGTATTGGGAGTGTTAAATGACTGCTTTGGTAATGTAAATCATTATTTATCTTATAGAACTTCATAATGAATTACAAAGCAGACTCAAAGACTTATGAATATTAAATTCAGAATACATGATAAATGCTGATAGAATGCACGTGGCGGGTCAATATTAACAAATTTGCCTTTTTGTATTCCTATTTATTTTTCATTTTAATTTAAATTATCTGAGTTTTACCAAGTAATATCATACAACTTTTTCAATTTCTAAATTATAAAACTAATTTAAAAATAGTTTATATTATTTTAATATTTTGATAACTAAAGAATTCTTCAATTTTTATTTACCAATTATACATTTTTTGAAGATTAAAAATATATTTAATTATATAATTAAATATTGTACGTTTGTATCAACTAGGGTTAAGTTTTTAGTCCTTTCAAATATTTCAACTTTCAAGTTTGGTCTTTCGAAAATTTTCCTTGAAACAATGGTTTTCATAAAGTTTTCCGTCTCCAAATTTAGTCTCTCCCGTTAGTTTTCACTAACAGTGGCTTATGTGGCATGTCATGTGAAATTTTTTTGATGATGTGGCTTACATGTGGCAATGCCAACGTGGCAAAAATGCTGACATGTATGCAACGTGTCAATTGTTTCAATTTTAATTTTTTTTATATTAATATCATATTTAAACGCATAAATGGTAGCTAATCTGGTAGCTAATTCCTAATTAATTTAAACACATCATTCTAATAATCAGTAGCTAATTCCTAATTAATCCCTAATTAATTTAAACACTCCATTAAATTTTCATGGCAATGCAATTGGAGTTTATATTGTTGAAAGCTGTTAAAAGCTGTATTTTTGGAAGTTTTGCAACTGCTAATCGATTAGCAGGATTGTTGCTAATCGATTACAGCTGTTAGTTATCCAAAAATAGCAGTTTTAACAGCATGTGCACTTTAGTTGTATTTTTTAGTTTTGTTGTATTCTCTCATGTATAAATACTCTTTGTATAATCCCAATTCCAATTAATGCCAATTTTAATCCTCACTATTACTCTCTACCCTAATTCTCTCTCTCTCTCTCTCTCAATTCATCTTCTTCCCCAAGTTTCTTTCCCCATTGTTACTACCTTCCCAAATTCTGGTTTATGTTTTTGATTGTCCTAACATTTGGCATCAAGAGCTCTGGTTATTGATCATAATCCGCTGCAACAACAATGGCTACCGTTTCCAATGATCGAATTCCCACCAATCTCCCAATTCTTGATTCGAAGAACTACGACAAATGGGCGAAACAAATGAAGGTTTTGTTTGGTTATCAAGAGGTTATTGAGATCGTCATCAATGGAGTTACACCGTTAGGGGCTGATGCTAACGATGCTCGTAGGGCTACATACAAGGAAGAAAAGAAGAAGGATTACAAAGCTCTATTCTTGATTCATTCGTGTGTTGATAACGACAATTTCGAGAAGGCTGGTGATTGTGAATCCGCGAAGCAAGCATGGGAAATCTTGGAGAAAGCGTATGCCGGTGCTGTCAAAGCGAAGGTGGTAAGGTTACAAACTTACAAAAGTCAATTCGAGTTAACGCAAATAGAGGACAAAGAAACGATCAACGATTACATCACGCGCATTACCCGGTTAGTCAACCAAATCAAGTCATGTGGCGAAAGGATCCTTGAGCAGAATGTTGTATCGAAAGTGTTGCGTTCGTTAACATCACGTTTCGATAACATTGTTGTGGCTATTGAGGAGTCGAAGGATCTAACGACTTTGAGCAAAGATGAGTTACAAAGTTTGTTAGAGGTGCATGAACAAAGGATGGATGAGAGAAGTGCCGACAAAGCCAAAGCGGAGATCGCTTTGCAAGCGGGTTTACATGAGAAGAACAAGAGATCGAAGGGGAAGTGGACTTCTAAAAGTAAGAAGAGTTTTGGTGGAAAAGATCCACAAAATTCAAAGAGTGAAGGAAGCTCCAAAGAGGGTAATCAAAGCACCCACAAGCCGTTTGACAAAAGTTCTGTGAAGTGTTACAATTGTCAAAAGCTTGGACATTTTGCGAAAGAATGTCGCTTAAAACGCAAGGAAAAGGATGCGGATGAGGCTAAGGTTGCTAGGGAAGAAGTAGATGATGAAGATACCCTTCTTGTGATGATTACGGAAGAGAATTATGGCATTGTTGGTGCTGCTGGCAGCAGCTACTGTGATGACAGTTTGCGGGACAACAGCTGTACTGTGTCGGAAAGTGGCGGAAAAATGCGTTCGGGTCGAAATGCATTGCTTACCATGAGTGATGGAGTTCAAAGTAAAGATGAGTGGTACTTGGATTCCGGTTGTTCAACACATATGACGGGTCGAAAGGATTGGTTTGTACAAATCAATCAAGCGACAAAGAGTAAAGTCAAGTTTGCCGACGACACCACTTTAAGAGCCGAAGGGGTAGGAGATGTTTTGATCGGAAGAAAGAATGGTGGACATTCTAGGATCAAAGATGTCTTGTACATACCGGGAATTAAGTGTAATCTTTTAAGCATTGGCCAATTACTTGAAAGAGGATACTTAATTCGGTTGGAGAACAAGATGTTACGCGTTTTAGATTCAAATGGTGTGTTGATTCTAAAAGCGTCGATGGCTGCCAATAGAACTTTTAAGGTTGAGTTAAAGGTTATGGAGCATCGTTGTTTAGCTACCGCGGCAAGTAGAGATGAGTGGTTATGGCATTACCGTCTTGGTCACCTTAATTTTAGGGATCTCAAGATGTTGCAACAAAGTGGAATGGTAACGAGACTGCCACAGATTAGTGTTCCGACAGAATTGTGTGAGGAATGTGTGACAAGTAAGCAACACAAGAATGTGTTTAGCAAGGATGCGGGTCGAAGAACCAAAGGCTTACTTGAGGTGGTGTATTCCGATGTTTGTGGACCAATGCAAGTAGAGACTTATGGCGGCAATCGATATTTTGTTACATTTATTGACGATTTTAGTAGGAAGCTTTGGACATATCTTATCAAGAGGAAGGATGAGGTATTTGGAGTGTTCAAGAGTTTCAAGTCCATGGTGGAGCGTCAAAGCGGTCGGAAGCTCAAAATTCTCAAAACGGATGATGGAGGCGAGTATACCTCTAGTGAGTTTGGGAAGTTTTGTGATCTTGAGGGTATCGTGCGTGAGGTGGTGCCTCCATATACGCCTCAACAAAACGGAGCTGCCGAGAGGAAAAATCGTACAATAATGAACATGGTGCGTAGTATGCTTTGTGGGAAGAAATTGCCTAAGGAATTATGGGGTGAGGCCGTGTCTACAGCCACCTACTTGTTGAATAGGTGTCCTACTAAGAAGCTGGAGAAGATCACACCAGAAGAGGTTTGGAGTGGTTTCAAGCCAAGTGTGGATCATTTGCGCGTTTTTGGATCGATTGCATATCGTCATATACCGAATCAACTTAGAAAGAAGTTGGATGATAAAGGTGAGAAATTGATATTTATTGGATATCACTCTACTGGAGGGTACAAGTTGTTTGATCAGAAGAATCGGAAAATCGTGATAACCCGGGACGTGCTGTTTGACGAAATAAAAACTGCTGAAATAGCAGGTGTAATCGATTACGCAGATGTTGCTAACCGATTACAGCCTGCTGAACAGCAGCAGTTTGTTGATTTGTTTGATGCAGAGGGTTCCGATGCCGCTGTACTTGCACCTACTGAAGCGGAAAATGGTGTTGTGAATAATGGTAGACCAGTGAGGCAAAGAGCCTTGCCTCATAGACTCCGAGATTGTGAGAGGTTCCAAGATAATGAAGTGAATAATGATGGTGATTTTGTTCATTTCGCACTTATGGCTGAATCTGAACCAGTAAATGAGGAGGAAGCCTTAAGTGATCCTAAGTGGATATGTGCAATGAAAGAGGAGCTGGAATCTATTGAGAAAAATGGTACTTGGGAGTTGGTCGATTTACCACGTGGAAAGAAACCGATTGGTGTGCGATGGGTCTATAAAGTCAAAGCAAATCCTAAAGGTGAAGTAATCAAGTACAAAGCTCGATTAGTTGCCAAAGGGTTCTTGCAACGTGAGGGGATAGACTACGAGGAGGTATTCGCACCGGTGGCTAGATTGGAGACTATTCGTTTGGTTGTTGGAATTGCGCATAGCAACAATTGGGTGATTTACCAAATGGATGTGAAATCTGCGTTTTTGAATGGTCCTCTTGATGAGGAGGTTTATGTGGGACAGCCACCCGGTTTCGTGATCAGAAATCAAGAGAAGAAGTACTACAAGCTACACAAGGCGTTATATGGTTTGAAACAAGCTCAGAGAGCTTGGAACAAACGTATAGACGGCTCTCTTATTGACATCGGTTTCAAACGGTGTGTATCCGAACATGGTGTTTATGTGAGATCGGATACTATTGATGGTGTTATTATACTTTGCTTGTATGTTGATGATCTCTTGATTACGGGCAGCAATGACAAGTGTATTTCAAGGTTCAAAGTGGAGCTCATGAGTGAGTTTGAGATGACGGACCTTGGTGTCATGAGATATTTTCTTGGCATAGAGTTTCACAAGTCAAAAGTGGGGCTGCTTATGCATCAAAGAAGGTATGCTCTAGATATCTTGAAAAGGTGTGAAATGGAACATTGTAATGCTTCCAATACACCTTGTGAGGCTAGAGTTCAGCTGTCCAAAAGTGATGATGAGGATGATGTGGATCCAACACTTTACCGGAGTTTGATTGGATCGTTACGGTATTTGTGCAATACTCGACCGGATTTAGCTTTTAGTGTCGGTATTGCGAGTAGATTCATGGAGAGACCTAAGGTGTCTCACTTGGCAGCGGTCAAGAGGATCCTTAGATATGTGAAGGGTACTCTTGGTTGTGGTATTTTGTTTCCCACATCGGATATGGGTCGCAAATGTACTTTACTTGGCTACACCGATTCTAATTGGTGCGGAGATAAAGATGATCGGAAATCTACGGCGGGGTACATCTTTATGTTCGGTAGTACACCAATCTCATGGTGTTCGAAGAAGGAACCGGTTGTAGCCCTCTCTTCTTGTGAGGCCGAGTACATTGCGGCATCATTGAGTGTTTGCCAAGCTATGTGGTTAGTGAATCTAATGAAGGAATTGGGATGTGGTGATGATGATGCCACCACACTGTTTGTGGATAATGTCTCCGCGATAAATCTTGCGAAGAATCCGACTGCACACGGAAGGAGCAAGCATATTGAGATGCGGTTTCATTACTTGAGAGAATTGGTCGGTGATGGAAAGCTTAGATTGATCTATTGCCGAAGCGAGGACCAAGTTGCGGATTTGTTGACCAAGGGTGTGACAAATGAGGTGTTCAAGAGACTGTTGAAGAGCTTGAGCATGATGGACTTGGAGCAACTAAAGTGAGGTGGTGTGTTGAAAGTTGTTAAAAGCTGTATTTTTTGGAAGTTTTGCAACTGCTAATCGATTAGCAGGATTGTTGCTAATCGATTACAGCTGTTAGTTATCCAAAAATAACAGTTTTAACAGCATGTGCACTTTAGTTGTATTTTTTAGTTTTGTTGTATTCTCTCATGTATAAATACTCTTTGTATAATCCCAATTCCAATTAATGCCAATTTTAATCCTCACTATTACTCTCTACCCTAATTCTCTCTCTCTCTCAATTCATCTTCTTCCCCAAGTTTCTTTCCCCATTGTTACTACCTTCCCAAATTCTAGTTTATGTTTTTGATTGTCCTGACATATATAGCTGAGTCAAAAAACAAGGATGACCAAACTTATAATTCAATAGCAGATCCAGTTGTTGCTGGTGATGTTGTTGGACCAGAAGAAACTAAAAGTGATGTTAATGGTGTTAATGGAGGAGGTGTGGGTCAAATTGATGCTTCCAGCAAACCATGACAACAAGAGGGCGATTGGATGTGTCCGAATACAAGGTCTGTGATATGAGATTGGTGAGCAGCTCTTTCTTGCTCTTTTATGCACTGTTTCAGCTGGTGCAACTGCAGGACTATTTGGTCCCAATGACTGGTCTTGGTCCTTGGGCTCAGCTATTGAACCTCTATTTCTTCTATCTCTTCTCTCCTTGTAGGGTGTGGCAATTGATTTTGCATTTTGATTGCAAGTTGCCTATATGATTTGGGCTCATGGTCAGTTATATTATCATTAGTTTTATTTATTTTGAATGAGTCTTGCTCTACTCAACTGAATGTTAGGCAGAGGTTGTTTATACTTCTACCTGAAATTAAACTTGGAATTAACATGCATGATGTGGTTTGTTCAGGATTTTTTATTATTTAATTGAAAATCTTAATGTACTTATTTGTCTTTGTCTTTTTTGTGTGCAGAAGTGTGGCAATATTAATTGGGCAAAGCGGTTAAAATGCAATATTTGCAATACAAATAAGGCTGGCCACAACGAGGGTGGTGTGTAAGGTATTATATTTAATTCTTTGTATTACTTCAAGTATGTACTATTAGCGACACATCTGAATGGCAGGTCTATGAAAACACATACAATTTCTTTACATTTCAAAATATAAATGATAACCAAGTTAAAAGCTGTAATTTGTAAAGCAAATTTTAAAACATGAAACCCTTAAGTATACAATTTATTTTTTGAAATATAAGAGAAAGTCAGTATTGTTAGTTGTGTTAGTATCCTAGATATACATGTGGATGTTCTTGGATAAAATAGGAGCAAATGACTATTTTGAAACGGCTGGTTCTCTCTTATTATGTTTTGATCATTGATAAAATATTTTATGGAATAAAAAATAAAATAGTGTTAAAATTAATTAGGAATTAGTTAGGAATTAATTACCGATTATTAGAATGGTGTTTTTAAATTAGTCAAGGATTAACTAGGAAGTAGCTGCATATTAGCTACCGTTTTTGAGTTTAAATATGATATTAATATAAAAAAATTAAAATTGAAACAATTGACACGTGATATACATGTCAGCAGTTTTTGTTGCCACGTTGGTATTGCCACATGTAAGTCACATCATCAAAAAAAATTTACATGGCATACCACATAAGCACCATTAGTGAAAACTAACGGGAGAGACTAAAGTTAGGGACGAAAAACTTTCAAATAACCATTGTTGAAAGGAAAATTTTAGAGGGACCAAACCTGAATGTTAGATATTTATAAGAACCTTATACATATTTAACCCTAATTAAGCTGTCCATTAATTGAGGCCAAACTTTTTAAACTAGATGGTAATATTTTTTATTTAAATGCGTTCCATTTTATTGCAATGCATATAAAAACTTTTCAATCTGATTGTTCTAGGTACATAAATTTTTACCAATCATCATTATTTTTCATTAAAATAAAGGCATATCATTTTTTAAATTATTCATATTTTTTTATTTTTACCTTAGTATGTTTTTTTTACAATATAGTATTTTAATTTTTCAATTATTTATTTTTAATTTATTATAAAATAGTTTTTTAATTCTAAATTATAAAATCAAAATAGCATTCACACTACTTTAATTTAAGCCATAGAAACTTAACAGAAGATTATTAAAAGTTATTTCAATTTATTATTAAAAATAACACAAGATTTATTACAAATATAAAATTACAGAAAAATAAAAAACATTAATAGTATATTTATTACAATTAATTAAATCAATGAATAATATCCAAAATATTGTCAATTCAACTAAAAATATTGTTAATTTATATAATTGAATTAATCCATGCATAATTAACTGAATTGAATCGATCAATGTCTAATTAACACTCTATATTGTTAAATTAGTCTCAAAATTTTAATTGTTTTAAAATTAAAATAAAAGTAAATTGATATGTTTAGTAATAATTTGTCATTTTAATTGATTTAATATTTTATAGATTTAATGGCATGATTAGTTATAATAATCAAATTTTTAAGCCATAGAAACTTAACAGAAATCTCACAATTAACCTAGAAACTTAATGAATATAATTTAATGAGACATTCTAAGATGATGAATATTTGAAAAAAATAAAATACACGGATACTTTAATTTAAGCCATAGAAACTTAACAGAAATCTCACAATTAACATTCACACTACTTAGCAAAACACTGCATACATATAATTTAAGGTATCTAAAACCCCATTTAAAACGCATTTCTGTTGCAGTCATCAATTGGTGAAACTGAAATGTTATTGCAATCCAGAAAAGCAGAGATGGAGATGTTTTGGATTTGAATTCCCATTGACTGCAGGACCCTGCATTTAGTGCAAATTAATATAAATGATTAAAACATGATTTGGAGAGACATAAAGTTAATGGAACAATGACTAAAATAACCGAATGTGGGATATGTGAATGCAGCGGATTCAAATCTATGTTTTTGGGAGTATTCAATGGTGTGAGATAGGGTTGATTGATTGAAAGACAGAAGACCCAAGGGTCATACCTGCTCTGGTGTTTGTTCCGGTGCTACAATTGATTAAACAAACACCTTTTAAAAACCAAAAATATTAAAGAGGTTTGCTATTTTAAAACCAAAATCATACACCAAACCATTACACAGTAAGAAACAAGACATGACATATGTTTGTTTGTGGCAGAATACATAAAAAAATAATAATTAAATATTAAAAAAATCACAAAACCGTATAATAATACGGTGTAGGTGTCAAGTTTAGTGTAAGAGTAACATTACTCAACATTAAAAGTTCATTACCTTTTAAAACCAAATTATATAATTTAAACCAAAATTTACCAGATCTTTAAAAAAACAATTGATTCAATTAGCTAAAATGAATCAAAGATTACAAACACAAATCAATATGTTACAATATAAATCAATCATTACACAAAATTAAGCAAAATCAAAATAAGCTAACAAAATCATATTCATGGAATACAACAAATAAACACAATAGACTGGACCAAAGAGACGTGAATCGAAGAATTTTACCTTAACAAAAATGAAATCTAAGATTTCTCAATTGGAATCCTCAAACGCAATAAATAAATTGATGTAGGTCGGTATCCATGGATGAATTGGTGCTTTGGTTATAGTTAGGGCTGTTTTCGGTCCTGTCTGGACCGGTTATCTAAGGAACCGGAAGTTGGACCGATACCCCTATCGGATAAAATCGGACCGGACCCAAACAGTGATGAATTAAAATTAAGCATTTTCGAGTAAACCGAAATCGGACCGGTTAACCGGTTATTTGAAACTGAGATCCGAAACCGAAACGGTTGTTTCAGTTCGGGTACTCGGCCCATCCAATAAAAAGGCATAATTTGGATTTTTTTTTTTTGCCAAAAAATCATAATAAATTTTAATTATCATTTAACTAATTTCATCATACGACATGCTTGTTCAAAATGCTACTAGCAGATTACAAAATACATTTGTGAATGATGCCTCTGAACAATTTCATCATTGACATTGAAGTTATAATTACAAAACAACATCACAAAGAAGCGACACCCGGATCCTATTCCTGACCAAAATCATATGTTAGAGGTTCATCTTGAGGTTCTTCAAGCTACAAAATAAAAAATATAAGTTAAACAAGGCAACTTAAATGTAATCACTACGCCAAAATTACTCTTTGGCAGCACTACATAGGCAGCGCTTTATTACAAAAGCGCTGCTATAAGTTAAAAAATTTAGAAAACACGGAAATTGTTCACTTAGAAAAATAAAAGCGCGTCTAAATATAAGACCTTAGACAACGCTTTTGAGGAAAGCGCTTTCTAAGGTCTTATAAATTAAAAAAAAAATTAAAGAAAAATATTAGACAGCGCTTTCCTTAAAAGCGCTGTCTAAGGTCTTATAAATTAAAAAAAAAATATAAGACCTGAGACAGCGCTTTTGAGGAAAGCGCTTTCTAAGGTCTTATAAATTAAAAAAAAAAATTAAAGGAAAATATTAGACACCGCTTTACTCAAAAGCGTTGTCTAAGGTCTTATAAATTAAAAAAAATAATCAAAAGCGCTATCTAAGGCCCATATGAGACAGCACTTTCAAAAGCGCTTTCTAAGGCCCACCTTAGACAGCGCTTTCTTTCAAAGCGCTGTCTAAGGTCTTTTTAATTAAAATAAAGATCGAAACTGTATCAGTATTCTATATTTTTTCATTTCATTATTTCCCTATTTCCCTCTCTTTCTGCGAACAAGACGAACCAGAGCTGAAACCACCGCCGTCGTCCGTCCTTTCACCGCCGTCGTCCGTCCTTTCTCGCCGTCGTCCGTCCGGCCGTCGTCCTTCCTACATTGTCCTCCACCATCCTCCACCGTACTCCACCGTGCTCCACTGTTCCGGTAAGAGTTTTTCTTTTTAAGTGAGTTTCATATTTTTCTGTTAGGTTTTGTTCTTGTTACCATATTTTTGGAGTTCTTTAGATATAATGATGTTCTGTTAGGTTTTGGAGTTCTTTTGATAGAATGGTGTTCTTTTGATAGAATATGAGTAGTTTAGATTAGTGTTATTGTAGTTTAGGTTAGTTTAGGTTAGTGTTATTGTAGTTTAGGTTAGTTTAGGTTAGTGTTAATGTTGCTCTACATTGTTATTGCTATATAATGTGTTAGTTTAGTTTAGGTTAGTTTAAGTTAGTGTTAGTGTTAGTGTTAATATTGCTCATTATTTTAATATTGTAAATCCTTGAGGTTGTTGTTCTAAAGAACCGAAATTCAAAGCAATTTATTAGGTAAAGAAATATATTGTAAATCCTTAAGTCATAACTTTCCTCCTTTTGGTTTTGATTTCTATTAATTACTAATCGAAAAACCATGGATAAAAAATGGATAAGTAGGAAAATTGTGTTATGTTAGAAGCCCTGTTAGAAGCTCATTCAATGTTCTATGTTTTATCATAACTTTCCTCCTCATTCAATGTTTTGATTCCTCATATAATAGTGTTTTTGTTGACCTTAATAAGTAGGAAAACCATGGATAAAAAATGGATGGATGCCGATCGATTGTCCAAAGAGTACGAGAATGGGGTATTGGATTTTGTTAAGTTTGATGTTCAACACGTTAAAGACCCCAGTCGAATGGACTGTCCTTGATTGGGTTGTTGTTATGTGGGTAAGGTTGACGCAAATGGATTGAAATCGCATTTACTGATGCATGGAATTGATCGAAGTTATAAGAGTTGGATACATCATGGTGAGAAAATTAACGAGAATGTTGAACCGAAGGGGAAAAGTAATACGACCTATGCTTCAGATGACAAAGACACGGAAACATACGATTGTGATCGAGTCGAAGAGATTGCAGAAGCAGTTGAAGAAGATCTTCATGATTGTCCCGAAATGTTTGAGAGGTTGGTAAGCGATGCAGAGAAACCGCTCTATCAAGGTTGCACTAAATTCACAAGACTGTCTGCGGTATTGAAGTTGTACAACTTAAAGGCGGGCAATGGATGGTCGGATAAAAGTTTCACAGAGTTGTTGGCCCTTTTGAAAGAAATGCTACCGGAGGATAATGTTCTTCCCAATCGAACCTATGAGGCCAAAAAAATGTTGTGCTCTATTGGCATGAGCTATGATAAGATACATGCTTGTCCAAACGACTGCGTTTTGTTTCGAAACGAATATGCATCGTTAACTGAGTGCCCTAAAAGCGGTTTGTCTCGATATAAGAAAAAATTGTCTCCAGCCAAGGTCTTATGGTATTTTCCTATAATTCCGAGATTTAGGCGCATGTTTCGTAGTGAAACTGATGCAAGACACCTGACTTGGCATGCAGATGAAAAAATTATTGATGGAAAGTTACGACATCCGGCTGATTCACCACAGTGGTCGAAAATTGATAATGATTATCCTGACTTTGGAGAAGAAGCAAGAAACCTTCGCTTGGCATTATCTACTGATGGAATGAACCCGCATGGTCTTCAAAGTATCTCACATACCACATGGCCTGTGATTCTTATGATTTATAACCTACCTCCGTGGCTATGCATGAAGCGTAAGTACATGATGTTATCTATGTTAATCTCTGGGCCTAAACAACCAGGGAATGACATAGATGTATACTTGACACCTTTGATCAAAGATTTAAAGATATTGTGGAAGAACGGTGTGGAGGTTTATGATGGATATAGGAAATAAAGTTTCAATTTGAGGGCGATGTTGTTTGGCACAATTAATGATTTTCCAGCTTACGGGAATCTATCAGGGTACAACATAAAAGGTGAAAAAGCGTGTCCTATTTGTGAAGATAAAACAGATTCGAAGCGATTGGAGTTTGGTCATAAGAATGTCTTTCTCGGCCATCGTAGATTCTTAAATGCCAAACATCACTACCGTGGGTGGAGACAAGAATTCAATGGAGACACCGAACAAGGTAGAGCTCCACCTATGTTGTCAGGTGACCAAGTTTTTAAAAAGGTGAAAGATATGCGTACTCAGTTTGGCAAACCTTTTGCACATAAGGTTGTCAAAGGTGGGTGGAAAAAGAGGTCGATATTTTTTGAATTGCCATATTGGAAGTCTTTGTACGTGAGATATTTTCTCGATGTTATGCATATTGAGAAAAATGTATTTGAAAGTGTTATTGGTACGTTACTCAATATAAAAGGAAAGACTAAGGATGACCTTAAAGCAAGAAAAGACTTGGTAGCGATGGGGATTAGAACTAAATTAGCACCCGTGAAGAAAGGAAGAGGAACATATCTACCACCTGCTGCTTTTACTCTGTCTAGAAAGGAGAAGAAAATATTGTGTAAGTTTCTGAGTGAAGTTAAAGTTCCAGAAGGATACTCTTCAGATGTTAGAAGACTTGTGTCTATGAAAGACCTCACGTTGAAGAGTTTAAAGACACACGACTGCCATGTTATAATGGAACACTTTCTACCAATAGGTATATGTTCTATTTTGCCAGTGAAAGTAAGAAGCGCCATAACTAATTTGTGTTTTTTCTTTAGGTCAATTTGTAGTAAGGTAATCGATCCCGATATCTTACCAACACTACAAAAAGAGATAGTTATTACCTTGTGTGAGCTTGAAATGTATTTTCCTCCCTCTTTTTTTGACATAATGGTACATCTAGTTGTTCATCTTATGAAAGAGACACAGTTGTGTGGACCAGCTTATATGAGATGGATGTACCCTGCTGAACGTTATATGAAAATATTAAAAGGGTACGTGAAAAGCCGAAGTCGACCAGAGGGGTGTATTGTTGAACGATACATTGTTGAAGAAGCGGTTGAGTTTTGTACTGAATATTTGTCCAATGTTCAATCGATTAGACTCCCCAAAGCTCATATTTTCGAAAAAAAGGATGGTAAAAAATTAATTGGAATGAGAATTGTGACAGTATCAAGGGATGAACGGGATCAAGTGCATTTGTATGTTTTGCACAATGATAATGAGGTTGAGCCATATGTTGAGATGCACAAGGATGTACTCCGAAGGTTAAATCAGAACAGAAATGAAAATTGGATAGTACGAGAGCACAATCAAAGTTTCATACAATGGTTAAAGGATCATATTTATTCGAAGCGCTCTTCAGATCCTGCTTCAGTAACAGAAAGGTTGAGATGTTTGGCATATGGTCCAAGTTTGCATGTGTATTCTCATAGCGCATACGCAATTAATGGATACACATTTTATACCAAAGAACAAGATGATAAAAGTACTATGCAAAATAGTGGTGTCACCGTCCTAGCTGAAGCAATGCACATATCAAGTATGAAGGACTTAAACCCCAAATATGCAAATCTGTCATATTTTGGAGTTATTGAGCACATTTGGGTGTTTGATTATGAGAAGTTTCAGATTCCAATCTTTGGTTGCAAGTGGGTAAATAGTAGTGGCATACGAATGGATAAGTCTGGATTTTTGCAAGTGGATCTTAATAGGGTGGAGTACAAAGATGAACCTTTTATTCTAGCATCTCAAGCTAAACAAGTGTTCTATGGCACTGACCCGACGAGTACGAAATGGTCTATAGTGCTTTTATCTAACAAAGTGGTTGATGATAGCGGTGTAGATCAATGTGATATTGATGTTGAGAATGAGTCATGCATTAGACGGAATGAGTTGAATAGAAATGATCAAGATGAGGATCTTATAGCGGATGAGTCATATATCAGAAATGACCATAACGAGGGAATTTGGATCCATTCATCCGTCCGCATTGCTAAGAAACAAGTAATTCATATTCCAACCAAGAAAAGAAAGAGGTAAAATATAAAATGTTATATATTATGTCATATTATATTTGATATCCTTGATTTCCTTGATTTCTTTATCCTTGATTTCTTTATTATATTTGTTATATATTATGTCATATTATATTTGTTATATAATATATTTGATATCCTTGATTTCTTTATTACAGGTTAGATGGCTACTAACGATGATCACCCACATGATGATGATCATCCACATGATGATGATTACCCACATGATGATGATCCTATTCAGGATGAAAGTCAAAAATCTATGGAAGAAGAGATTAAAAGAGGAATAACCGTTATGAAGAAAGTGATCTGTGCTAGAGATCAAGGCATCATTTTAGATGTGCATTGGAGCCCTTCAGGCACTCTTGTTGAGCCTAACAGTCATACCTTGACAAGTTTCATTGGTGCACTTGTAAGGAATGCGATTCCTATTACTTGTGATGATTGGAGAAACAAACAGTTGAAGGAACACAAAGAAAAAATTTGGAATGAGATAAAGGTACCATAATTATGTCTTTAATTATGCCAACTAATCATGTATTTTAAATTATTTGTACTAACCAATGTGTATGGTTTTTTTAGAGGTGCTTCAACGTTGAGGAAGAAAGAAAAGCTTATTTGATCAGATTGGCAGGGAAGCTCCTAAGAGGGTTTAGGACATATTTAAACCGCACCTTTCTTAAGGATGCTGAAGGTAACTTTGTTGATGCAGAGTATCCATCTAAATATGCAAGTTTGATTTCACCACAAGAATGGGTAACGTTTAAATCCAAACGACAAACCCCGACATTTAAGAGTTTAAGTGCAATTAATCGGGAAAAAGCATCATCTCCCCAGTATCGATACAGGAAAGGACGTGTTGGATATGGACGTTTGGAGCAATATTTGGTAAGTATCAATAAATTGCAATGATATAATAATTGTTCATCATGAGTTATATTTGATCATATTATTTGGCTTTATATGTAGTTACAAAAGGCGAATAGCTCTGAAACATCTCTTCCTGCACATGTCTTGTGGAAGGAAGCCCGTATGGGCAAGTCTGGAGTTGTTGCAGAAGAGGTTCTACAAGTATTTGAGAAATGTGTAAGTATAACAATATTTCTTTAATTAAATCAAAACTTTATTAACAAATATTTGACAAATATTCGATATTCATCTGATTTTCAGGAGGCGTTATCTCAGTCTGTATCTCCAGATGATTCCAGGAGCATACTTAGTCGAGCATTAGATGTCCCGGAGTATTCTGGTCGGGTGAGGGGTAAGGGATTTGGGATCACTCCGACCTCCTTGAATATTAAAAAAGGAAAGGCTCCTAGTAATACAGAACTTGAAGCTAGATTGGAAGCACTGCAAGCTAAAGTTCGGGAATTAAGAAAGGAGAAAGAAAGGGATAACGCTTCAGGTTTTAGAGATGGATCGGAGAAAGATAGTATCAACTGCAGCTTTCGACCGAATATTCCAGAGGTAACTATATATATTTTTATGAAATTAAATTAGTAGCTTAAATTATTTAAATGACATATATACACATTAACAATGTCATATTTATTTTTGGTTTTAGGGCGTTTTCCATTGTCAGCTCTTCTTATCTTCACCAACTTATCGGAAGGTTGGCAAGGGAAACGTGTATAACACTTCGGTAGAATTACTTCACAATAACCCACTCCCTACTGGATGCATGAAAGTATCGGTTGATATTGCTACAAAGGCGGGTGCATTATTACCCTATCCTGACGATGTTTCGGATGCAACATTGGTGGGAGATGCTATAGGGTCGTATGTTGCATGGCCGTCAAACCTCATACTCGTAGGATATGAGGTATGCTTAAAACCGTTATGAACCTTTGTTAACCTTAATGTGTAGATTCAAAGATTTTACGAGCATTTTATTTTCATTTTTTACATGGTAATGTTATTTAGACTCCAACAAGATCCAAAACAAAGGATAAGGGGATTCTGGAGCATACCGAGTCCGTTGTCTCAAAAAAAGAGGTACATCATAATTATATGATATTTATGCATGGAAAATGTTAAATTGGATATCTTATACTTCATCTAACAAATTATATGATATATAGCTGCCTGGTAAAGAGATTAGCAACGTTTCAACACAGAAAAATGTTGGTGCTAAGAAGAACAGGGCTAGAAAACAACCTATCTCCAAGTTTAGGTCGTGCCTTCAGACGTTTCTACAATTGACAAATATTCCGACCGGAGGTGTTCGTCTTATACATATGGAGAAAGGTATATATGGCTTTGAACATGAACAAAATATTGGTAATGAAGACTTCGAGCAAGTTTTCAATCATGAAGAATTGGGCGTCAGTGTTGTCAATACATACGTGAGGTATATATCCGATCTACTTTGGTATATTAATTGAACAACTTATTTACTTTATGTTTCAAATGAATAGTCTAATGTTAATGATGTTTTTATTTAAGGTTTCTGTATGACAAAGTTATGCGCCCACGTGGATTGCAGCAAAAATTTGCATTCTTATGCCCCGCGTCTGTCAACTTATCCTTAATAATAAATAAACCAGATGAGGTCCTGGCGTGTGTACGCGACGTCTTTATGGACAACCAAGAAACGGAAAAGTTGTTCCTTTTACCATTTAATACTGGGTTAGATTTTCATTCTAAATTCATCTATTATAGTTTTTTTGTATTTTGACGTCGTGTAGAAAGTTTCCATCTAACACTTGTTTAATCTTACAGTGGACATTGGTTGTTGGTCGCAATTAATCCTAGCAGAGAAGTGGTGTATTATCTGAATTCGTTAGGAAATGATTGAACAACATACCCAGATATGAAGAAATGTATTGACACGTAAGTGAGATTGTTCTAAATATGAATCTGTATATTTATTTGTTTGTTTATTTATTTATGTGAATTGTTCTAAATATTCATTTATATTTTATTAGCGTTATACAAGCTTTCCGAGCACTACGAGATGGCCAAGTACCAAAGAGGAGAGTCAATCCCATTACATGAAATACAGTGAAGGTATATTAATTATCACATGTTTTATTATATTAGTGATGCTACTTGATAAAACTTAGGATTTATCCATATTTTCTTTTCATTTGTAGTGTCCTCGGCAACGTAATGAAATAGATTGCGGATATTTCATGTTGAGGTTTATGAGAGACACTCTTTTTTTGGATCGAATAGAGATTCCATCCGATGTATGTATTTCTAACTTATGAGTTATTTTAATATTTAACACATATCTCTCATATAATGAAATAGTTAAAACTAAATCAAACTATGTTATATTATTATGTAGTACTTTGAAGAATGCAAGTGTGCTCATTACTCAATTTCTCAATTGGATGAAATTAAAGAGGATTAGTGTCAATACATTATGGAGCTCGGAGTTTTATAAGGTATAATATTGTACTCTTACTTTAATTGATGAGAATTTAAATATGTGTAACTTTCTAACTATAGACATTGTTGATGTATTCTTTTAATTGAATTACAATCTTTGTGTTCTTTCAGGACCTATGTAGATTTGAAGCAATGCTTTGGTTGGATGCAAAAGTACTAGTATAAGTAATATGTACATTGGTGTATATATATATATATATATATATATATTGGTTTGAATTGCCAATTGTTTTGGATATATAATTTTGGTGTAAATTGGTATATTTAAATAAGCCAAATTGGATTGATTTGAATCTCCAAATTGTGGTATTTTTCTGGAAAAAAATTGGTTAAAAAACAGGTCAAATTCTGGTTGAAAAACCTGGTAAAAATTGTGGTTTAAAAAAATTTATATAAAAATTTTCGTATACCTTAGACAGCGCTTTACACTAAAAGCGCTGTCTAAGGTGGGGCTTAGAAAGCGCTTTCACAAAAAGCGTTGTCTAAGGTATGCCTAAAAAAGTTCAAAAAGGTGGGGCTTAGAAATCGCTTTCACCAAAAGCGCTGTCTAAGGTATACCTAAAAAAGTTCAAAAAGGTGGGACTTAGACAACGCTTTTGGTGAAAGCGCTGTCTAAGGTATACCTAAAAAATGTCAAAAAGGTGGGGCTTAGACAGCGCTTTTACCAAAAGCGCTGTCTAAGGTATACCTAAAAAATGTCAAAAAGCGCTGTCTAATGGTACCATAGACAGCGCTTTTCATTAATTATACCCCCCTTTAGACAGCGCTTTTGGTATTACCCAAAGCGCTGTCTAAACCTTTAGCAGCGCAGGTTTAGACAGCGCTTAAAAGCGCTGTCTAAGGCCAAAAAAAGCGTTGTCTAAGGTCTTGTTTGGCGCAGTGAATAATCAATATAAATAGACCATAAACCAAGAAATATTTACAATACTTGCAGTGCAGCCCTTTTTAATACCATATTTCTCCTTCACCCAATCACCCCCACAAAGTACCATTTCAACTGTCTTAGTTTTCATAGAAGATCGTTTTGGATCAATAACCTTTTTACCAACACTAAAAGTTGCTTATGAAGCAACAGTTGTAACTGGAACAGTTAGGATATCCTTTGCTAATTTACTAAGAACAGGATAGTTGGCTTCATTCCCCATCCACCAAGTTAAAACATCAAACTTAGTGTTTGGGGGAACCTTCAAGGGAGACTCCTCAAGATATAATTCAAGATCAGATTTTGAGTTAGAACTACCAACAACAGTTTCTAAAAACATCTCAAAACTCCTCCTTCCCAACCCAGAACTAGTTCCTATTTCAGGAGTTTCATATACAAGGGCATCATTAACTCCATAGGTATCTTGATACATTTGGAATAGAGTTTTTAAGTTGGTGGCCAACTCTTGTTCATAGGCAGTGCTTGAGTAGCATTTGGATACAATAAGGGGTATACCCATTTGATGAAGATCATTTTATACCTATTTGAACAAGAAGAGTTGTCAACCAACTAAAATATTTTCAAGGTATTTTTAGCCTCAGAATCCGAGACAAGTAATGTCACACAAAGAGGTAACATAATTGGACTCAGAGACAACAACTAATGTCACACAAAGAGGTAACATAATGCAGACTCAGAGACAACTACTGTCACACAAAGAGGCAACATAATTGGAGTCAGAGACAACTAATGTCACACAAAGAGGTAACATAATTGGACTCAAACAGAACTATAATAGTGATTCATCATAGGCTAAATATAAACCAGATACAATACAAGCCTCAAATTCATCATAGGCTAAATATAAACCAGACAGATATAACTTACAAGCCTCAAATTCATCATAGGCTGAATATTATCAACTGAGGCAACAACAGGATGCACAACATATAAACCAGACAGATACAACTTATAAGCCTCAAATTCATCATAGGATGAATATTATCAACTGAGGCAACAACAGGATGCATAACTTATAAACCAGACAGATACAACTTACAAGCCTCAAATTCATCATAGGCTGCTGAATATTATCAACTAAGGCAACAGCAAGATGTATAACATATAAACCAGACAGATACAACTTATAAGCCTCAAATTCATCATAGGTTGCTGAATATTATCAACTGAGGCAACAACAGGATGCATAACATATAAACCAGACAGATACAACTTACAAGCCTAAAATTCATCATAGGCTGAATATTATCAACTGAGGCAATAGCAGGATGCATAACATATAAACCAGACAGATACAAGCCTTAAATTCATCATAGGCTGAATATTATCAACTGAGGCAACACCAATTAATCACAGGGCAACACCAATTAACCACAAGGCAACACCAAGCAGAATAGTAGCTACCTAAAGTATAAACAATGGCAACTTATTTAACTATCAACTTGGAAGATGTACATACCTTGGATCAAGAACTGCACTAATAGAAATCAATGTATTAGACTCTGACCAATACTTGTCATACTTCAACTTCATTTCATTAGCAAGGGCCTGCAACTGAGGATTATTTGAGATGCTTGAGGGTTTATTAAGTAAAACCTTCACCCTGTAAAGCTCATCCAAAAACAAATTAGTAGTAGGGTAAGATGTGCCACTAATAATTGATGTCACATCAGCAAAAACCTCCAAAAATTTGCAAATATCATGAACATCTTCCCAATCATTTGCATCAGGAAAATAACTGAGAAAAACTCAATTTTTTTCAGCATGTCTAGGCCATACTTCTCTGTAATGGTAAGCAGTGGACAACATCGACCAAGTATCCAGCACTTGCATCCTGCCTTCAAGTTGCATCTCATCAACAAATTTCTTGAATGCTTTGCACCTAGTTTCAGAATTCAACAAATATTTGACACCATTCATAGAATCATATGACCTGCAACTTCTCCAACCCTAGCATGGTTATATGTCCAAGTTGCCAAACTAGGAGTACTATCAGCACCTACATTTAACCTAGACTGTGTAACTTCTTTGTCAGTATTACCTCTCAACCTCAGATTTCTTTGAATGCAATTTCCTAAATGTTTTTTTACCATTAGAAGTACTTTTCCATTTCACATCATAAGTATAAAGCTTACTACACCATTTGTATTTCCATTTCTTGGCACCATTAGGCATCTCAATAAGTACCATCTCAGTATGAACAACAGATTTCTTGGGATGAGGAGTTTTACCAAAGGCATTAATTTGGCTCTGTGAACTCTGAGCTTGGTCAACTAGAGGGGTTGGCTCATCATCAGTAGTTGTATTTTGAGTTGTAGTTGTATTTTGTGTAGTAGATGTATCTTGAGTGGTTACATCAGTTGGAATTGAAACTGGAACTCCCAAGTCAATCGTCTCACCAATCTCTATATTTCCTCCATCAATTGTCTCCTCTTCCCCATCAAGCAACATGTTGATATCAATCAGATCATCCATGGTTAGAGTCAATGAAGAATCTTGAAAAGACATTACAAAAAAATATATATCAATCAAACAATAATAGAATACAAAACAAAAACAAAACTGAGTCACTTAATACAACCTCAGCAACACAATTTATTATTATGCCAAAATAGAACCAGAGCAACCAAATTTACAAGATATAACCTCAAATCAAAACCCTAGGCCGAAAATACAACCTCAGCTCAGCAACAAAATTTACAAAAGAAACCCTCAAATCAAAACCCTATGTCAAAATTATGTTTTAAATCTACACATTTTAGGTCAAGAACTCAATAACGATTCCGCAATCAAAATAATATTTGTCTTTAGGTCAAAATTTATACAAGTTGTAGAACTACTTGATACCTCAAACATGCAAACTATGTACAGAAACAGAACAGCATAACAGAAAAAAAAGTATTTAGAGTTTGGATACATTACACAAGTAAAAAAGTTGTATTGAAGCTTTCCACGGTTCACAATCACAATAAAAGGATGATCAGAGTTGAAGCCCTAGGAGAGAGAGACGAACGGAAGAGGAATAACAGATTGGTATCATGTGAGGTGAGAGAGAGTGAGAGACGATAGAGAGACTGAGAGTGTCTGGAAAAAGAGAGAGGAAAAAATGAGGAAAAACTAAAATTTTAGAATTTATATGCACACATACCGGTTACTCATTGGATACATGGATACGGATATTCCTGCTGGATACGGATACAAAATATATCCAATACCATACCAAAGGCCATTTCGGCCAGTTCTTTGGGGCAGCTCTATCGGACCGGTTCTCGGTTCTAGAGGCCCATTTATAGCCCTTGTTATAGTTGGTCAATATTTGTTATATTAGACAAAATTATTTTTGGATAAGTTCTAACAACGATAGATCTAAAGCTACACAATCACATATTTGAGGTTAAACTATCAATTGTCTTCCCTTAAAGCTCATCAATAAATACAACACGTCCATCGGCCAAGAACATGACTCTGCCTTCATCAAACAATGAAATCGTTAATAAAAAAGAGATGAACACAAATATGGAACCACTTTTAATATTGTCTATCATATTATGTAAATTGAAATATAATGATATATATACCAAGGTATTCATGCATAGCTTGCATATAAGTATAGTTTCTTTTTCCATCAATGGATCTGGATATCTATAACAACCAGCCCTAAGATTGACTGTGTAAATGGAAATAGATAAACATATGATCATAACAGTGATGCCAAGTGTCCATCCAAGTACATAACAGTTATGAACTTGACAAACGACTCATCTCCCTCATCTCAAACACCCTCTCTTGATTCACACTTGATTTCGAATTTATATTTAAAAATAACTTATAATTTCAAATAAAAAAATAAATCTACCGTTTTGATTTTCGTTGACGGTTGTGTCTGACACGGTGAATGGTGGAAGTCCGGTATGGAGCGTTGTAGTCCGGCGAGGGTGAGACGCAGTTGATCGATGGCGTTCAATGGTGGTGGGTTGCGGATTGGAGTTGACTAATGCTGATGGCGCGAGCAGCATATTTCGGTGAGGACGGAAGTTAGGAGATGGAGTTTGAACGGTGAACAATTATTCTGGCGCGATGGATATCCAAGGAAAGTTAATTAGTCTGATTGGATTTTTTTTCTTTTCGTTTGAACTTCTTCTTCCTCTACTGTTTCCGACCTGTTTTGTTGTGGTTATTGTTGGCTCTTTTTTTCTTCTCCTCTTCTTCTGTTTTACCCCTGTCAAACTCACACACAGTAATATTTTATTGAGTCTTAGTAGTGTATGTCTTTTAAAAATAGCAATAATAGATTCACAGAAAATAGTGTGTTATGAAGTTGGGATGTTGTGTTTAAAACTTTAAATAAACTGAATTTTGGTGGCTGGAGCGCATTGTGAGTTTTGTACCATAATGTAGAGGTGGACAAATTTGAACTGACCGATTGAAATCGATCGAATCGTTATTTTTTTTGTGCAAATGGATCGCGTCGGGTGTCAGGTTAATTCGGTTGCTTAATTCGGTCATTTTTCGGCCTGAGTCTGGCCTTTTTGAATGCCTGATTAGCCTATTAACCTACTTAAAAAGCCTATATCATTTGAATATATGTAAATAAGCAATTCAACTAACGTTTAAATATACTAGAGAATCAAAAGTACAATGCGACTAAATATTTGTTTACAGAGACTTATTTGAGCTTATATAGAAGCATAAGTTTTGTGAGATTATTTGTGTATAAGAACTTGTGAAAACAACTTATGACATTATTCATAAAGTTTTTCCAACTTATATTCACAAGTTCTTCAAGATAACTAAACTGTACTTTTATTTTTTAATGTAAAATAAAATATAAAAAATAATATATTTATTTAATTTATTAAAATAGGTCGGCCTAATATAGGGGTGGCAAAACGGACCGAGGTCCGCCACCCGCCAAAAAATGGCGGACTGGGCATGGATTTTGGGCGGACCTACCCATTTCGCCCGCCCTCCAAAACAAAAAACCCCGCGGGCGGAATACATAATGGGGCGGGGTTGGCCCGCCAGCCCGTTAAAAAAAATAAAAAATAACTACATACATTAGAAAATGTCCATGGCCCATTTGGAAAGAAAAAAAAAATATGGCCTAATATTTGTTTTAAACTATTATTATTTATGGAAGTCTTTAGTTTTAGTTTAAATTTTTATATTATATTAGTTTTAGTTTAGCTTGTCATGATATTATTATATTAGTTTTAATTGTTTTAATATAATTTGGTAACATGTATGGAGAGTTGGTGTTTTTACCTTTGGAACAAGTCTAATTATTCTACTGCATTTTTGAAAAGGTAGCATGTATACTCATAGCAGGGTAATGAAATTAGTGTTGAATTATGTGGTTAGGGTGAACATTAATGTTAGTTACTGCTATATTTTTAATTTGCTATATTAATCTAATTTGCTAGTTTATCATTATTTGCTAATTTGCTATATTAATCTAATTTGGTAACATGTACGGAGAGTTGGTGTGTTAACCTTTGAAATGTAAAAAAACAAAGCATTTTAATTTATTTAAAAAAAGGGGAAAATTATAAAAAAAAGAAGGCGGGCCGGCCCGCCGCCCGCCAACCCGCCACTAGGGGTGGGAATAGGCTAGGCCGAGCTAGGCTTTGCCAAGCCTGAGCCTGGCCTGCTAAAAAATTCAAAGCCTAAGCCTGGCCTGTAGCCTATCATAGGCTTATTTTTAGGCCTAAGCTTGGCCTTTTCGAAGGCCTGATTAGCCTACTAGCCTATTTAAAAGCCTACTTCATTTGAACATCTGTAAATAAGAAATTTAACTAATGTTAAATAGACTAATAAGTTAAAAGATCAATGAGATTAAATGTTTGTTTTCATTGTCTCATTCAAGTTTTCTTATTAGCATAAGTTTGGTGATACTATTTGTTGAAGATAACTTATGAGAAAAACTTATGACAACAACTTATGACATTGTTTATAATGTTTTTTCAACTTATTTTCATAAGTTCTTCAAGACAACTAACTTTTATTTTCGTATTTTAGTTCAAAGTACAAAATAGAATATAATAATAATAAATTTATTGATTTTTGCTTAAATAGGCCAGCCTGATAGGCTTAAAAGGCTTTTCTTACGGCCTGTGGCCTAGCCTCTTTAGCTAAATAGGCTTATAAAAAAACCTAGGCCTTTTCTATTTAAGAAAAAGCCTGGCCTGGCCTGAGCCTATGTAGGCTAGACCGTAGGCCCCTGTTAGTTGGTCTGACCTATTCCCACCCCTACCCGCCACCTTGGCGGGGCGGATTTGAATTTCATGCCCATTTCACCTGGCGGGCATGTCCGCCCCGCTCTTTTTTTTTTGCGGGCTTTTGGCGGGGCGGGGCGGGCGGCCCGTTTTGACACCCCTAGCCTAATAGGCTTAAAAGGCTTTTTTTTATGGTCTGTGGCCATAAAAAAAGCCTAGGCCTTTTCTACTTGAAAAAAAAGCCTGGCCTAGCCTTGGCCTGTGTAGGCTAGGCCGTAGGCCCCTGTTAGTCGGTCTGGCCTATTCTCACCCCTAATTATAGGATTCGGCAGGGCTCTGATGGTAATTTTGAATTCGACAAAAACCGAAACCGACCGAACTTAATTAATATATATTTTATTTATTTTTATTACTATATGAATGACTCAATATAAAAATGAGATTTATAATATTGCAGGATATTATCATTTTTATAATTTGATGATTGCATTGTATACTCTAAAAAATACAAGATATGCAATATAAAATTTTGAATATTATTTAGTTTATGATTTAAAGTATGATAATGATCAAAATTAATGTCAAATAATATTGAAAATATTATTCTGTAATAATAATTATTATTAAAAATAGTTTTATTCTAAAAATTTAATATTTTTTATACAAAAATAAAAAAAAGGTCATTTTTATAGATTTGTTCCAATAAATATTAAATCGACTAAACCAATTCGACTTAACCGTCAAACCGACTTAACCGAACCTGACGAAAACTAAAATTTTATCGGTCGAAATTGGGCCATAAAAATGAAACTATAGTTTACGTCGGATTTAAGTTTTGGGTCCGTAACCGACCGATTGTCCACCCCTACCATAAATGCAATACATTGTAAATAGTTTTTTTGCTATTGGGTTTTTCACGTAATGTAATTTGTGGCGGCTCAATAAATGTTAGAATATACTGATTGTAGTGTAATTTGTGGGGGCTCAATAAATGTCAGAATAGGTAAATTATAGTGTAATTTGTGTTGGCTCAATAAATGTCAGAATATGTAATTGTAATATATAATTGTAATCTATTATCTAATTTTATCCTAATTTAATCTTATTAGAGACCTAATTTCATGGTTATAAACGTCAATTTATGACCCTAATTATACCAATATTTTGAAGCATTTAATAGCAATATATAATACATTTCAAATTAATTCCTTTTATCTGCTGCAATTATATCATTGTCTCATAGGTTCCTTTTTTGCTCAATAAATGTCAGAAAATAGATAGCTAAATCTATTACATTTTTACCCTAATTTAATCTTATCAGAGACCTAATTTCATGGTTATAAACGTCAATTTGTGACCCTAATTATACCAATATTTTGAAGCATTTAATAGCAATATATAATACATTTCAAATTAATTCCTTTTGTCTGCTGCAATTATATCATTGTCTCATAGGTTCTTTTTTGCAGCTATATATTAAATATTTTGTCATATTTGGGTTTTTTTCAAAAATTACCATTACTATTTATCTTTAGTATTGTCATGATTCAACATACACTTTTGAATTCTAACATATCAACAATTGCCCTTTTGGATTCTAACTTATGGCAATATAAACCAAACCCTACGTGCCTTTCCTCCATAGTGCCACAGTTTTCAGCCTTGCAGTCACGTAAAAGAGTAAAGATTCGACATTTTTTCTTCTTCTTCCGAAACTGATTTTTTTTCTCCCAAATCAATATCATTCACTAATAGGTTTCATTTTTTTCCCTAATCTTCAGGAGTAATGTCACGCAGATTCGATTTTGTGAGTGATATAGATGATTCTAAAGAAACATGGCGTCTGGCTGTTCGTGTTATTGATATATGGAACATCGTTAATAGCAAGGACATATAACACATGGAGATGGTTGTAATGGATGTCAAGGCCTGGTATATTTCATTATATTACTCACTGTATTGTTCGCATTATCATAAATCTTCATGCTTTTATATTTACATGATGTACTGCTTTACCCGCACTTTAGTGCGGGGTGGACCAAGGGTTTAGGCCCTCACCCTCTAATGTGTCCGCCCCGCCCCGCCCCATTTTCATCGCGGGCTTTTGCGGGCACAAGCATTTACATAAAATTTTGCGCTTTAGGCTTAAAAGGCATAGTGCCCTCGGGCTTTCCCCGCTCCGCCCTCACTCCCTCACTTTTTTGCGGGGTGGGCCTAGGTTTTAGGCCTGCATCCTCAACTATGACTGCCCCGCCCCGCCCCCTTTTTTTGCGGGCATTTGCGGGGCGGGTCTAAACGGGGCGGGCATGCCCGTTTGCCATACATCCAGGGTGATCGAATTCAAGTCTTGATTCGATCTGACCATACAACTAAATGGGAATTGTTGTTGAAAGAAGATATGACTTGCGTGATAAATAATAGTAATGTGTACGAAAATGATTTTCAATGGAAGGTTTGTGATCATATTAAGAAGTTTGTTTTCTTAAGTGAATTCAACAGTTTCGAATAAAGAGGATAATGACTGTGACATTGTTGGAGCTACACAGTTTTCGGGCACCGGGCACCAAGCAACACAAGAAAGTGAAGATAAAACTGAACATCTGAAGGAATGTCCACCCGTTCAATTTGGAATTTAACTATTTGTTGTTTTCGATTATTTCAATCGATACAATTTTATTTTGTTTGCTTAAGCTTTATTAATCGTCGTTTACTTCTGTTATGAACTGATTTAATGCATCATGTACAATGGGTTTAACTCAATAATGATTATATACATTTTAAATTTGAAATATAACAAGGTCTTTTCTAAAGTGTTATGCAATATTATTTTTAATGAGTTTCATCCATTATTATATTGTTGATTTGTTTATTGATATCCATTAATACATTTATAGTATATTTATATCCATATATAAATTTATATATATATATATATATATATATATATATATATATATATATATATATATATATATATATATATTAAAAATAAATTTTGGTCAAATAAATATATACATATATTTATAGTATATTAAAAAATAGTAAAATTTTGGTCAAAGTTCAGAAAAATAATATTTTATTTAAAAATAAAGTTTAATATTTATAAATACTAAAAATAATATATTTTTAAGAAATTTTTAATGTTTATTAATATGTCCATTATTATATTGTTGATTATTGTTTATTGATATCCATTAATACATATATATATATATATATATATATATATATATATATATATATATATATATATATATATATATATAGTATATTTATAAATATTTATCTATTTATAGTAAACTTTAAATATATTAACGTTTATACATATTTATATATTTATACATAATTTAAATATATTTGTTTTTAATATTTCTATGTTGTTACACCGAAATGCGATATATATTGAATCATACTAAAATATAAAACAAAACAATTTTTTAAGTTAAAAAAATATATATTCTTTATATAATAATAAAGTTTTATTATATTGTGGATTATTGTGTATTGATATCCATTAATACATTTATAGTATATTTATATACATTTATATGCATATATATATATATATATATATATATATATATATTTTAGTAGACATTAAATATATTAATGTTTATACATATTTAGATATTTACACATAATTTAAATATATTTTGTTGCGGTGAGAATCGGATAACAAGCTATTAATTAACTTGCATCGCAAAACTTTGAAGTTCACCACCGACTTTGATTTATCCAAAGAAAAGGTTCAAGATCGAGAAAACCTAAAGGGGGAGATCTAGGGATGGCAATTTGGCCCATCCCCAGTGGGTACCCACAAAATTACCCATAATGGGTAGGGTAAAAACCCGCAAAAATGGGTACGGGTACGGGCTCGGGTAATTACCCACTTAAATAAGCGGGATGGGTACGGGTATGGGCACCTTAGTACCCAGCCCGCCCCATACCCGCACAATATATATTTATATATTTTAATTTATATTATTATATAAAAATAAATGTTTATAAAATTTATAAAAAAAATCAATTTTAAACTACTACATATTTAATATAAGTGATCATTTATTTCACAATTCAACAATAAAAAATTTTAAAAACTTTTTAATATTTTTAAAAACTTAAAATATTATGATATTTTATACTTGATAAATTTATTTTTATTAGAAATGCGGGTAACAGGTACGGGTACGGACAATTATATACCCATAGGGTACGGGGATGGGTGTCAATTTTGATACCCAAGCGGGTATGGGCTCGGGTACGGGGATTTTTTTCAACTGCGGGTATGGGGACGAGTACTATAGTACCCTACCCATACCCTGCCCATTGCTATCCCTAGGGAGATCTAAGGTTCGGGGGTTGGTTATACTAAGGGAAGGTATTAGCACCCTTAATATCTGTAGTATTCTACAGGAACCTCTTGTTTAGTTTATGTTATGCTATGTTTGCTTGCTAAGGAAATCTGTTAAGGCTAAGGTAAAGACCGATGAGTATGTACACTAAGTTTGCTCGCCAAGACGTCGCATCTTGTGCCTATGTATCTGACTAAAGAATCAGAGTAACCGTAGTTCACCTAACTAAGGGTGAAAGAGGAACCATTGACTATGGCCAAAGTTCCAAGGGGAATGAGTATGAGCTCATATAGAGTCAAAGAAACTCTCTAAGTCTAAGTTGTAGGTGAATGGCTATGAGGCCTATGACTATGAGGACTAGAGAAGAGGTTACCTATAACTATGAGGTCAAGGCGGAAGATGGCTATGAGGTCAAAAGTAAGATGGCTATGAGGCCAAGATGATGAACTATGACTATGAGGTCAAAGTGGTTAGATGTTACCAATGACTATGAGGTCAAAGGTGGGATCCTATGACTATGAGGTCAAAGGTGGGATCCTATGACTATGAGGTCAAAGGTTGAAGATGGTTATGAGGCCAAATGATGAACTATGACTATAAGGTCAAAGTGGTAAGATGACAATGAGGTCAAGATGGTAATGAGCTTTCTACGACTATGAGGTTAATAGAGACACTTTTTATGACTATGAGGTCAAGGTTGGAAGATGGCTATGAGGCCAAGATGGTAAGATGACTATGAGGTCAAGATGGTAATGAGCTATCTATGACTATGAGGTCAATAGAGAGACTTTTCTATGACTATGAGGTCAATAGAGGATGGCTATGACTATGAGGTCAGAGCTTGCCTATGACTATGAGGTCAAAGGTTACCTATGACTATGAGGTCAAGGTTAAAGATATTGCCAATGACTATGGGGTCAAGGGCTACCTATGACTATGAGGTCAGAGGTTAAAGATGTAACTCTATGACTATGAGGCCAAGAGAGGTTCCTATGACTATGAGGTCAAAGGTTGAAGAAGTAACTCTATGACTATGAGGCCATGAGATTCCTATGACTATGAGGTCAAAGGACGGAGGGCTATGCCTATGAGGTCAAAGCTTGCCTATGACTATGAGGTCAAAGGTTACCTATGACTATGAGGTCAAGGTTAAAGATATTGCCAATGACTATGAGGTCAAGGGCTACCTATGACTATGAGGTCAAAGGTTAAAGATGTAACTCTATGACTATGAGGCCAAGAGAGGTTCCTATGACTATGAGGTCAAAGGTTGAAGAAGTAACTCTATGACTATGAGGCCATGAGATTCCTATGACTATGAGGTCAAAGGACGGAGGGCTATAACCACGAGGTCAAAGCTTGCCTATGACTATGAGGTCAAAGGTTACCTATGACTATGAGGTCAAGGTTAAAGATATTGCCAATGACTATGAGGTCAAGGGCTACTTATGACTATGAGGTCAAAGGTTAAAGATATTGCCAATGACTATAAGGTCAAGGGCTACCTATGACTATGAGGTCAAAGGTTGAATAGTTTACTCTATGACTATGAGGTCAAGAGGGGAGGATGCCTAAGACTATGAGGTCCAAGGTAGCAATAAGCTTTCTATGACTTTGAGGTCAATAGAAAAAACTTTTCCTTTGGAAGGAAGGGGAAGAGTAACATCTTGTAAACAAGAGTTACATGCAAGTTAGCAACAGAGGTAAAAATGCAAACAACACTCTCATGATACAGTTTTGTTCACAGCCAGGAAACAAAATTCAATAAAAATCCATAAGTTACAGCATGCTTCCAAGAAAAACTCTTTAAAGTCAGTGGTCACATACATATACTAAGTATGACAAAGGAAACATATTCACAGTTTAACAACAAAAGAAACATTTGTATGCAACTTGTCAACAGAGGTAAAGAAAAGACAACATTATGACGAGGTTTTGTTTAATTCCAGGAAGCAGTGTTCAAAAATTAACAAGTTACAACATATTTTAAAGAAACATTTTTTGACATCTTTAAGAAAACAGTTGGTTTTGTTTACTAAAAAAAACCTAAAGATTAAAATGAAGTTGTAAATATTTTTGTTGTTTTTTTTTTGAAAATATTAGAAAAGAAATAAAGTAGAAATGAAAGGAAAATAAGAAAAACAAAAAAAAACTAAGTTTTCAGTGGCCCCCGCCACCTAAACACATGTGGCTTGCGCCACTTCCCCTTTGCAAAGGGTGGCTTGCGCCACCTCCAACATTCAAAGGGTGGCTTGCGCCACCTCACCCATGGCGGGAGCCATGTAATTTGTTTATGTATTATTTTATTATTTTTGGATGGGCCATGTATCACTTTATTTCATTATATATTTTTTTGTAATGGTGTGGCGGACGCCACTTAAACTTGCTGGCGAGTGCCACCACAAACTATTTTTATTTCTGTTCAGTTTTCTTCTTAAGAACACGAATCAAGTTAACGATTAACAAAACGTAACTAACATATTAATGATTTTATCACAGAAACAAAGCAATAACCAGCCAATAACAAGATAACATCACGATAACAAATATGGAGCAGAACGATCACAGAATCAGAAAATAATGAGATAATAAATATGATAACAGTATGGTGCAAATATGAAACAAATGATCATCATGTATAAAAAAAACAGAGTGAAATATAGTGATACCTAGTGGAGAGAGTCCACTGCTTCTTCACAAGTACGGGTTTCTGGAAATGTTGGACAAGCTCCTCTTCCTTCCAAGATCAACTGCTACTGAGTTTCCCAGAAAGAATCAAGTCACTGATAGTTTGGAGGTTAGAGGTTTGAGGGTTTGAAGTGTTTACAGAGTGAATGAAAGTGGTAAATTCCTTGCAAGTTTTTGAAGATTACTTGCAGGATTATGGAAGAGAGAAGTAGAGAGAAATTTTCTTGGTAATTTTTGGTGTGTTGAACAAAGGAGAAGTGGTCTCCTTTTATAGGCAAGCAAAATAGTCTGTGCCTTGGAGATACAGTGGGTAATTGATTTGTCCATAGGAGAAAAAATTAGGGTTTGTGTAGCACTCATTTCAGCCGTTGAGCTTGGTCAAACTTTGGAGATCACTATGCTTCATTTGCTGAACAAACCAGCGGAGGACATGGTGCAGGCCTGCTACTTTCACCCTTCAATATTTATTCCAAAAACTCTTTTATTTGTGTCATGGGAGAGAAGATAGAAAGAGGTAATATTTAGTGACCTCACAAAAATTGTCTTACAAGCAAAGCATCTTCAGATTTTTCAAATAATATAAGTGGCACATGGAATAAACTAAATGCGTAATGCCTTGTTGCTTAACCATACGGGAACACCACTTTGAATTCCCCACTTTATGGCCTTTGAATTACATGACATCATTTTGGGCCCAATGGAACTTTGAGATACATCATATGTCCATGAACAAAAGAAAATGTCACGGGAACAATCTTAGAAAATTCCAAGTCACAAAATTAAATCTTCTCATGGCACCAATTTGAGATGTTGCACCTTGGTGAATATTTATCCAAATGAAAAATTCTTGCACTTAAGAGAAAAATCTTTAAGGCCCATAGGTGGATTCCAAGGATGTTTCATTAACACATGGAATAATGTCTCAAGACTTGGGATCACACTTTGATTGTAATGAAAGGCATTTGATTTCTTATTGAAAAAGACTTCTTGGATGCATGTAAATTCCAATGGTTGAATTTGGAGGCCAAAAGATGTCTTAGGAAGACATTGTCCTCTTTATGTAAACCCTATCTTTCACAATAAAAAGAAACACTTGCAAAAATAAAATGGTTAGTTAACAATGCATACATGATTGAGGTCTAAATGTAGGTGCAAGATAATATGACATCTAAGGGGTAAAATTTGGGGTACAACAGTTGTCCCTATTTAAATAGCTTTACCGGATGGCACGAGGAATGGAAATCCTTGGGACATCAAGGTGAGAGGTATTTAAATATAGCAAACCAAAAATTTTTCCCTTAGATGGAATGCAAATGCTAAGGATAAGCGACAGACATGCAAATGCCGACATGCCATGAACTCTAGTATGATGATATGATGTCATGATAGTGCAAAAATGCAGACAAACAGGACACCAGAGATAAAGAGCAAACCACTGAAGGCGGGCATTGCCGAGGAAGGATGAAGGTTAGTATCCATGAGGAAAACTCACTGGGGATACAGGCTAACCGACAACAGATACTTATTGGGGATAATCTGAGGAAAAACTGGGGATAGAAAAGTAAAATAGGGAAACCCTTACGGGTCCTTACTAGAGATAGGAGCCAGAGAGGTATTCTTCACCGAGGAAAAATCCAGGGAGATGGACGCAAGGTTCATATGTGACCGGACGACACTGGGGAAATAAAGACATATTCTTACTGGGCATGAAACCAGAAAGAAGACATGATCTCCACTGGGGATCAATTTGAAATAAAAGGATAGACATTCGCTAAAAGATTTCCTGGGAATTTCTTATTACTGAAGAGTTCAAACGGGATCTTCAAGAAGAGCCAGGAAAGGCAGAGATAAACTCTGCGTGCCAGATGAAAAGATGATTGGACTTTAGCTGGGAATAAGGTTAATGAATCATTAATGATTGGACCCGGGTACCAATATGAGTTGGAAAGGACACCAATTTGACTAACAGTATAAGCCGGATCTTAGATACCAGCATGAGCTGGATTTTTAGATTTTAGGTTTATATCTGATCTGGCTTCAAACAAAGGGTTCATATCTGACTTGAGATTTAAGTTCATATCTTACTTGGTTTTCAAACTTCGGGTTCATATCTGACCTGAGGTTTAAGTTCATATCTGACCTGGTTTTTATATCGTCAGAACTGGTTAACGGCCAAGAATAATAACGTATCCGAAGGTACGAAACCAGAGCTCGGAACACCTCATCAAACGGATTGATGGTAAGGAATAATAACATATCCGAAGGTACGAAACCTGAGCTCGGAACACCTTATCAAACGGATTGACGGCCAGGAATAATAACATATCCGAAGGTACGAAACCTGAGCTCGGAACACCTCATCAAACAGATTGGCGGGAAGAAATACCCCAAATAGGGATCACATCAAACAGGTTGATGGAAAGTGACTGATTGAAGGTAACATCATTGGTAACTGTGGAAGTATGAATGAAACCAAGGACGAATAAGCTTCTCAGGAGAGAGATTGCCACTTATCATTGTAAAGGTGATGATAGCGAAACAAGCTTCTCAAGGAGATTGCCACTTGTTGTAGGGTATAAATTCCAAAGAGATGTTGACATCACAACACTGCTGGAAAATGAATTTTGTCCTCACGAGGATCAAAAGATTCTTCCTGCGAGACACGGTGCAAAATAAATGCACGTTCAAGATAGGCTCAGGAACCTAACCTGCCAGGGATCAAAGTTCAATCTAGGAATAAGCTAGAAAGAAACGATCAAACAAGACTCCAACCTTTGAGGAATGAGCTCAAATGGGGATTTATCTTATCCAAATATGGAAAAGACAACTGAACCAACAATCATCCACGAGGATTGAACTTTGTGGGGAATTCAGAAGGAATCACCACTTTATGCCTAAGGGCTGAGAACTCTATTGGAGAGAATGGACAAACCCAGTCACTTGGGGAGATAAATGCCAAAGTGAATCAAAGACAGGTAAACACCAAGAAGATAGCAAAATGCTAAGATGCTATGCATATGAGTGCTTATGCCATGCTTATGCTTATGCTAACAAAACAGACAAAAGGAAACGAGACCGGAGATGAAATAAACATCTCGACAAGGATACCCAGCCAAACTCATCAGATTGGACCATTACTGGGGATGAATAAGTAGGATCATCAGATCTACTTCACTGGGGAAAAGATTATTCTACTAGAGGTATAGCATCATGACTTCACTAGGATTGCCATAATGAGCTTGGTTCCCTTACTGGAGGAGGAAGATCCATGGAGATTGGCCAAGCTCGACCGAAGTAATAATTTACTGGGAAGCTGGCAAAGGATATCACAAAAACAGGGTAATTCTGCATCCTGACTTGTATGATGATCACCATAATAAACAACGGCTCTTGCGACAGGTAATCTTCAAACTTCTCTACCCCAGATTAACGGCGTTTGCACAACAAAGTCTTTGAACTTGCTCTTCAGACTGGTTGATCTGTGAAAGAGATGCCCCAGACTGATTGACCTATGAGAAATTTGTCAAATCTCGACCTGACTGCTTCTGATTAACTGACTCGTGAGGATAAGTCATCAAAAGGATTGTACAGAAGAATTGGCAAACCAGATGCTTCAATATCTTCAAACTTTTGAAAAGATTCATGAATCCTGACATAACTGCCCCGATTTTACAGCATTTATACAACAAGGTTCTTGAACTTGTTCTTCAGACTGGTTGATCCGTGAAGGAGGTGCCCCAGACCAATTGACCTTTTAAAGATTTACCGAATCTCGACCTGATTGCCCCTGATTAACGGTATTCGCGATACAAGGTCCTCAGACTGCGGTAGAAATAACTGGGGAACAAACTTGCCCCTGTTGGAGAGTCAACTTGAGTCCACACTTGTCATAAGATGACCTCAAGAAGACTTGCCCCAAAATTCTGAATTTTGAAGAGTTCTTCCCCTGATTCAATAGCTCTTGGAATGGTGGATTGGAGATCCTTCCGCTTGGTTGACCCTGACTAAGCTTCCTTTACCAAGTCAATATTCCCTAGCTGGTTGCGTTTGTTGAGATTTCTTTGATATTAAATTGTTTTTTTTTACAAATAAGTATTGTTCATTAAAAATTGGCAATTTCAATGCGATATTCATGCAAGCTTTTGAAAATAAAGTTTATTGATGAAAACGCACACAGTGGAATGATTAAACAATACAAAACAAAGTGGATCTTGCCATTTACGGAATGACAGATGAAGTGATCAACACACGCAAATAGCCAAGATCATTAGGAGTCAGGTTAATCAACCTTGCTGTAGTATGCTTTCAAAACAACCTTACCTCAATTAGGTCTTTTAAGGCTTGTAGCGTGGCCTGGTTCAGGGTTTATGAAACAAAGGATAAAGGTTCAAAGTTTATTTGTCCCTACCCAAACTCCGTGATGAACTCCAATCCTACGCTCAGTTAACTTAAGCTATACATTCAAGTTCCTATAGGCTAGGAATGAATTGATGATAGTTGATGATGATTCAGACACCTTTGTAGCCATTACTCTTTTGTAGAATTTGGTTATCCTTTTTGCTGAGGTTTTGATACCTCTTCTTGTCTTCACCGAGGTTTGGAGACCTCTCCTTTGTCTTTGTTGAGGTTTTGAGACTTCTTCTTTGTCTTTGTTGAGGTTTTGAGACCTTTTATTTGTCTTTGTTGAGGTTTTGAGACCTCTTCTTTGTCTTTGTTGAGGTTTTGAGACCTCTTTTTGATTGTCACTTGTTTTGAGAGAGCTGACTGGTGTCTTGCATCAAGCGCTTGCATTAGAATGCATAACCAAGTTAAACTGAGAACTACCCTGCCCCAAGGTTGAGATTTAAGGGTTTTTTTTTGTAAGGAAAGAAAACTCCTACTTCTAGGCTCAAAGGGGTTAGCGAGGGATTATCTTCCTTATTTCTCCAGTGTATGGGAATTGAAACAATGCCTTACATCCTCAGCAGGGTTTAATCGAAAGCATACCACAACAATTATGGATAATATTATTTTCATCATCCTTCCCAATCTTTGCGTATCAACAAACGGTTTGATGAAAGGGAGTGGAACAAGATATACTTTTGCTTTTATGAAAATAACAGTAAATGAGTGAAACGAATGGATTTAATCAAAAGATGTATAAACATTTCATTAATGCTGCCAATTTGAAAGTACAACAATGCTTATAAGCAAATATAAATTCAAAGTGAAGGAACTACAATTGAAAATACTGAAATGAACAAAATACAACCAGCTTCGGCGAATTGATTTCAAAAGATTTTAGTTTTCGGGCCCAAGCGCGGGAACACCTTCTCCACTAATCACTAGTTCCTTGTGATACAGAATCTTGAGAGGCCCCTCAAGTCTTTTGCCTTTGGCATGAAGAGTTGAGACATTGCCATTTGATGTACCTTCCTGAGGTTGCGGTGTTCTTAGCAGGTTTAGTAGTCTCGTTTTGAACTCTTTGCATTCTTCAATGGGGTGCCCCATTGTCCCAGTGCGGAATTTGCATTCAATCTCTGGATGATCCTCTTCAAAGATCAAATCCTTGTTGTGGATCAGATTTTGCACAGTAGCTTCTAAAACCAGGCAACCATCCAAATTATGTCCTCCAGCCCCTTCATGAAAGTCGCAAGTCAGATTTGCATTGTGCCAAGGTCCTGGCACAGGGTTGTAAGATTGAGGAGTCACCAACTTTTTCTAAATCAGCAGTGGGAACAGTTTGCTTAGCGGCACCGGGATAGGAGTGTAGTGAACCTCTCCCCTTTTGACAGAGCACCTCTTTTTATTTTGGTTTTGGTAACCTCGAGGAAAAACAACCGTTGGAGGCTGAAACACCCTTTCGGTAGACACCTGATGACGATTACATTCTGGTGCGAGACCAAGACCAAAGGTTGGCTGGCGTGAAGTTTCCTCAAAAGCAGATCCTTGGTATGGGAGAACCACAGGAGATGGCAAAGGATTATTGATTTGAATGCCTTGAGGCGTGAATGAGATCCTCTCAGAGTCTAAAAGATTATGAACCTTACTCGGGAGCACCTTATAGTCTTCAGTGGAATGCCCTTGTGCCCCAGCATGGTAGTCACATCGACCATTGGCGTCAAAGCCTGGTGGATACAGAAATGGTACTGGCTTCAATTCTTTTGGCACTATCAATCCACTTTCGATCAGGACTGGTAAAATTTGACTGTATGACATTGGTAATGGAGAGAAGTGCCTCTCTGGCTTTCTTGGCCTTGGTCGTGCATGCTGACGCAGTTGAGGGTGGTCTGTTCCTTGATACCGAGGAAGTCCTTGAGTAGGAGGAACCATAAGAGCTGGTGAACTGGCAACTCCTCTAGAAGTAATAGGGTGAGCGTGCTCCTCTTTTTTCATCAAAGCTTGCAAAGTTTCCAGAACCCAATTCATCTGGCCTTTGAGGATTTTGACCTCCTCTTTCAAGTCTGCTTGGTTCCTCAAAATCTCATTCATTGATGCCATTATCTTGAATAGGTGCTAGGTATCCTTCAGACACAGAGGAAGAAACGCAAGACTGAGAAATGCGAATGCGATGCGCATGAAATGTAATGCAAGCCAAGTGGTTTCATGGAACTCAAAGGCAAGTTGCAAAAATTTTGAGGAAAAACAAAAGAAGTTTTTTGTTTTTAAATCTAAGCTCTGCGGATATTTTGAAAAGGAAATGAATGTCTGAATTCCTTGAAACCAACAATGGATGCAATGAGATGTATGCAATGCACAAACACGGGTACACATAAACACATGCATATGTACATACAACGAAACACACAAGTCCTAGGTTTAGAGGTCTCATGAATGGAGCCATGGTCTATCCATCCCAATAAGTATGGACTATAGGTTCCTCAACTGTAGAACAAGGTTCTAAAAGTTCCCAGAGTCTACGTAAATCCTTCGAATATTGTCGGCCTGCATGACTACTCACGCGAGTTAATAATATTCTCAAGATAAACTCGTCTGAGTGTAGTATCGCGTAACAACTACTTGGGACTTACTCCCTCGCAGCCACCGCACTACATCCTAAAAGGCCAAGTGGGGTTAAGGTAACTACGGTCCACAGAATCCCTGGCTCCTAATTGAAAAAGTAATATCAATGTGACTGCTCACATCAGACATCAACAATCCCAAAGGGCCTCATCTGAGTGTGGTCATCATATGCCATAAATTGTTAGGACTACTCCCAACAACCGACTATTGATTACACCACGATCCTATCATATATCACTACAACAAAAGTAAGTTATAACATCGCACCTTAGACAGCGCTTTAATACAAAAGCGCTGCTATAAGTTAAAAACAAGGAAACTAGCCATTTAAAAAAGTAAAAGCGCAAAAAAATATAAGACCTTAGACAGCGCTTTGGTCAAAAGCGCTTTATAAGGTCTTATAAATTTAAAAAAAAAAATTAATGGAAAATATTAGACAGCGCTTTAGTTAAAAGCGCTTTCTAAGGTCTTAAAAATTAAAAAAAATAAAATCAAAAGCGCTGTCTAAGGCCAACCTTTGAAAGCGCTTTTAAAAGTGTTGTCTAAGGTCCAGCTTAGAAAGCGCTTTTATTAAAAGCGCTGTCTAAGGTCTAATAAAATTAAAATATATGAATAGTCAGTATTCATTTTCATATTTGCGCTCTTTCTTCTCCCCTGCATGCGAACAGAGCTCAAAACCCTTCACCGAAAAACCTTCACCGTCAACCGTCCGTCAACCGTAAACCTTCACCGAAAAACCTTGTCGTCCGTCCGTTTCTGCTCATTTTCGTCGTCGTTCGTTTCTGCTCATTGCCGTCGTCCGTCCGTTTCTGCTCTTTGATACATTTCGTTCTTGCATTGCCGTTGTTACCGTCGTTAAAGGTACGTCGTTGTTGTGTTTTGTTAAGTTTTGTTAATGAAGTTAATGAAAACGAGTTTTGTTAATGAAGTTAATGAAAATGAGTTTTCGTTCTTTCTGCTCTTTGATGAGTTTTGTTAATGAAGTTATGTTGGACTGTTTTATTAATGAAGTTTTGTAGTGAATGAGTATGTTTGAAGTTTTGTTAATGAAGTTTTGTAGTGAATGAGTATATTTGATGAGTTTGTTAATGAGTTTTGTTAATGAAGATTTGTTAATGAAGTTTTGTAGTGAATGTGTATGTTTGATGAGTTTTGTTAATGAAGTTATTGTTTAGGTCGAAATTAGTTGGACTGTTGTTGGAATTTGAATTGTTAACATGCTAGTTTATGTTAGTTTTAGTGAGCTAACTCCAAGTATTTTTGTTTAAAACATATTTTATTATATTTGTTAAATCGTTTAGTTTAGTTTAGTTTAGTTTAGTTTAGTTTAGTTTAATGAAGTTTTGTTTAAAACATCTTCTAAATAGTTTAGTTTAATGAAGTTTAGTTTAATGAAGTTTTGTTTAATGAAGTTTTGTTTAAAACATCTTCTAAATAGTTTAGTTTAGTTTTATTAAATCTTCTAAAAAACTTTTATTTTAAAACATATCCAACTCTTTAGCCATTATAGCTAAAGAGGTAAAATTTGTTATATACTTGATTTCTTTCTTATATTTGTTATATATTATGTCATATTTGTTATATTTGATATCCTTGATTTTTTTATTATATTTGTTATATATTATATTTGATATCCTTGATTTATTTATTACAGGTTAGACGGCTACTAACAATGATCACCCACATGATGATGATCACCCACATGATGATGATCACCTACATGATGATGATCCCGATATTCAGGTTGGAAGTAACAGATCTATGGAAGCAGAGATTAGAAGAGGAATAACCATTATGAAGAGAGTGATCCGTGCTAGAGATCAAGGCATCACTTATAATGTGCATTGGAGCGCCCAGAATACACTTATTGAGCCTAACGGTCATACTTTGACAAGTTTCATTGGTGCACTTGTAAGGAATGCGGTTCCTATTACTTGTGATGATTGGAGATCCAAACAGTTGAAGGAAACCAAAGAAAAAATTTGGAATGAGATAAAGGTACCATAATTATGTCTTTAATTATGCCAACTAATTATGTCCTTCAAATTATTTGTACTAACCAATGTGTATGGTTTTTTTAGAGGTGCTTCAACGTCGAGGAAGAAAGAAAAGCTTTTTTGATGAGATTGGCAGGGAAGCTCCTAAGAGGGTTTAGGACATATTTAAACCGCACCTATCTTAGGGATGCTGACGATAACTTTGTTGATGGAGAGTATCCATCTAAATATGCAAGTTTGATTTCACCACAAGAATGGGTAACGTTTAAATCCAAACGACAAACCCCAGAATTTACGCGATTAAGTGCAATTAATCGGGAAAGAGCATCAGCTCCCAAGTATAAATACAGGAAATGACGTGTTGGATATGGACGTTTGGAGCAATCTTTGGTAAGTATCAATATATTGTAATGCTATAATAATTGTTCATCATGAGTTATAGTTGATCATATTATTTGGCTTTATATGTAGTTACAACAGGCGAATAGCTCTGAAACATCTCTTCCTGCACATGTCTTGTGGAAGGAAGCCCGTGTGGGCAAGTCTGGAGTTGTTGCAGTAGAGGTTCTACAAGTATTTGAGAAATGTGTAAGTATAACAATATTTCTTTAATTAAATCAAAACTTTATTAACAAATATTTGACAAATATTCGATATTCATCTGATTTTCAGGAGGCGTTATCTCAGTCTGTATCTCCAGACGATACCAGGAGCATACTTAGTCGGGCATTAGATGTCCCTGAGTATTCTGGTCGGGTGAGGGGTAAGGCATTTGGGATCACCCCGACCTCCTTGAATATTAAAAAGGGAAAGGTTGCTAGTAATGCAGAACTTCAAGCTAAATTGGAAGCACTAGAAGCTGAGGTTCGGGAATTACAAAAGGAAAAAGAAAGGGATAACACTTCATGTGTTAGAGATGGATCGGAGAAAGATAGTATCAACTGCAGCTTTCATCCGATTATTCCAGAGGTATTTATATATATATTTATGAAATTAAATTAGTAGCTTAAATTATTTAAATGACATATATACACATTAACAATGACATATTTATTTTTGGTTTTAGGGCGTTTCCCAATGTCAGCTCTTCTTATCTTCACCAACTTATCGGAATGTTGCAAAGGGAAAAGTGTATAACAATGGGGTACAATTACTTCACAATAAATCCCTCCCTACTGGAAGTTTGAAAGTATCAGTTGATATTGCTATAGAGGAGGAAGCACCATTACCCTATCCTGACGATGATTCGGATGTAACATTGGTGCGAGATGCTATAGGGTCGTATGTTGCATGGCCGTCAAACCTCATACTCGTAGGATATGAGGTATGCTTAAAACCGTTATAAACCTTTGTTAACCTTAATGTGTAGATTCAAAGATTTTACGAGCATTTTATTTTCATTTTTTACATGGTAATGTTATTTAGACTCCAACAAAATCCAAAACAAAGGATAAGCGGATTCCGGAGCATACCGAGTCCGTTGTTTCAAAAAAATAGGTACATCACAATTATATGATATTTATACATAGAAAATGTTAAATTGGATATCTTATACTTCATCTAACAAATTATATGATATATAGCTGCCTGGTAAACAGATTAGCAACATTTCAATGCAAAAAAATGTTGGTGCTAAGAAGAGCAGGGGTAGAAAACAACCTATCTCCAAGTTTAGGTCGTGCCTCCAGACGTATCTACAAGTGACAGATATTATCACCGGAGGTGTTCGTCTTATACATATGGAGAAAGGTATATATGGCTTTGAACATGACCAAATTATTAGTAATGAAGACTTCGAGCAAGTTTTCAATCATGAAGAATTGGGCGGCACTGTTGTCAATACATACGTGAGGTATATATCCGATCTACTTTGGTATATTAATTGAACAACTTATTTACTTTATGTTTCAAATGAATAGTCTAATGTTAATGATGTTTTTATTTAAGGTTTCTGTATGACAGAGTTATGCGCCCACACGGATTGCAGCAAAGATTTGCATTCCTATGCCCGGCGTCTGTCAACTTAACCTTAATAATCAATAAACCATATGAGGTCCTGGCGTATATACGCGACGTCTTTATGGACAACCAAGAAACGGAAAAGTTGTTCTTTTTACCGTTTAATACTGGGTTAGATTTTCATTCTAAATTCATCTATTATAGTTTTTTTGTATTTTGACGTCGGGTAGAAAGTTTCCATCTAACACTTGTTTAATCTTACAGTGGACATTGGTTGTTGGTCGCAATTAATCCTAGCAGAGCAATGGTGTATTATCTGGATTCGTTAGGAAATGATTGGACAACATACCCGGATTTGAAGAAGTGTATTGACACGTAAGTGAGATTGTTCTAAATATGAATGTGTATATTTATTTGTTTGTTTATTTATTTATGTGAATTTTTCTAAATATTCACTTATATTTTATTAGCGCTATACAAGCTTTCCTAGCACTACGAGCTAGCCATCTACCACAGCGGAGAGTCAACCCCATTATTACATGGAATACAGTGAAGGTATATTAATTATCACATGTGTTATTATATTAGTGATGCTACTTGATAAAACTTAGGATTTATCCATATTTTCTTTTCATTTGTAGTGTCCTCGGTAACGCAATCAAATAGATTGTGGCTATTTCATGTTAAGGTTTATGAGAGACACTCTTTTGTTGGATCGAATAGAGATTCCATCCGATGTATGTATTTCTAACTTATGAGTTATTTTAATATTAACACATATCTCTCATGTCTAATGAAATAGTTAAAACTAAATCAAACTATGTTATATTATTAGGTAGTACTTTGAAGAATGCAAGTGTGCTCATTACTCAATTTCTCAATTGGATGAAATTAAAGAGGATTGGTGTCAATTCATTATGGAGCTCGGAATTTTACAAGGTATAATATTGTACTCTTACTTTAATTGATGAGAATTTAAATATGTGTAACTTTGTTTATGTATTCTTTTAATTGAATTACAATCTTTGTGTTTTCAGGACCTATAATGTAGATTTGAAGCATACCTTTGGTTGGATGCAAAAGTACTAGTATAAGTGATATGTGCATTTGTACTAGTATATAATTTTGGTTTGTAATTTTAAATATATATATTGGTTTGAATTGCCAATTGTTTTGGATATATAATTTTGGTGTAAATTGATACATTTAAATAGGATAAATTGGATTGATTTGAATCTCCAAATTGTGGTATTTTTCTGAACAGGTCAAAAACAGGTTGAAAAAACAGGTCAAATTCTGGTTGAAAAAACCTGGTAAAAATTGAGGTTTTAAAAAATTTATATAAAATTTTTCGTATACCTTAGACAGCGCTTTGGGTGAAAGCGCTGTCTAAGGTATACCAAAAAAAGTCAAACAAGGTAGGGCTTAGACAGCGCTTTCACCAAAAGCGCTGTCTAAGGTATACGAAAAATTTGGTATAAAGGTACCATAGACAGCGCTTTTCATTAAATATACCCACCTTTAGATAGTGCTTTTGGTATTAACCAAAGTGCTGTCTAAACCTATAGCAGCGCAGGTTTATACAGCGCTTAAAAGCGCTGTCTAAGGGCAAAAAAAGCGCTGTCTAAGGTCTTATCTGTTGTAGTGTATGTGCTCTCAGGTCCCGGTTAGGACCTATCTCACCACTCAATAGTAGCAACCCTCCAAACAGAAGAATCCAAAAAGTATACAAATATATACAGATATGTACAGGTATAGCAAACAAACATAAATAACATGAACAAAACAAGGTGGGCTTAACCCTAAAAAAGCGTCCCCAGTGAAGTCGCCATTTCTGTTGTGGTGAGAATCGGATAACAAGTTATTAATTAACTTGCATCGCAAAACTTTGAAGTTCACCACCGACTTTGATTTATCCAAAGGAAAGGTTCAAGATCGAGAAAACCTAAAGGGGGAGATCTAAGGTTCGGGGGTTGGTTATACTAAGGGAAGGTATTAACACCCTTAATATCTGTAGTATTCTACAAGAACCTCTTGTTTAGTTTATGTTATGCTATGTTTGCTTGCTAAGGAAATCTGTTAAGGCTAAGGTAAAGACCTATGAGTATGTACACTAAGTTTGCTCGTCAAGACGTCGCATCTTGTGCCTACGTATCTGACTAAAGAATCAGAGCAACCGTAGTTCATCTAACTAAGGGTGAAAGAGGAACCATTGACTATGGCCAAAGTTCCAAGGGGAATGAGTATGAGCTCATATAGAGTCAAAGAAACTCTCTAAGTCTAAGTTGTAGGTGAATGGCTATGAAGCCTATGACTATGAGGTATAGAGAAGAGGTTACCTATGACTATGAGGTCAAGGCAGAAGATGGCTATGAGGCCAAGGTGATATCTTAGGACTATGAGGTCAAAGGTAAGATGGCTATGAGGCCAAGATGATGAACAATGACTATGAGGTCAAAGTGGTAAGATGTTACCAATGACTATGAGGTCAAAGGTGGGATCCTATGACTATGAGGTCAAAGGTGGGATCCTATGACTATGAGGTTAAGGGTTGAAGATGGCTATGAGGCCAAGATGATGAACTATGATTATGAGGTCAAAGTGGTAAGATGACTATGAGGTCAAGATGTTAATGAGCTTTCTACGACTATGAGGTCAATAGAGAGACTTTTTATGACTATGAGGTCAAGGTTGGAAGATGGCTATGAGGCCAAGATGGTAAGATGACTATGAGGTCAAGATGGTAATGAGCTATCTATGACTATGAGGTCAATAGAGATACTTTTCTATGAATATAAGGTCAATAGAGGATGGCTATGACTATGAGGTCAGAGCTTGCCTATGACTATGAGGTCAAAGGTTACCTATAACTATGAGGTCAAGGTTAAAGATATTGCCAATGACTATGGGGTCAAGGGCTACCTATGACTATGAGGTCAAAGGTTAAAGATGTAACTCTATGACTATGAGGCCAAGAAAGGTTCCTATGACTATGAGGTCAAAAGTTGAAGAAGTAACTCTATGACTATGAGGCCATGAGATTCTTATGACTATGAGGTCAAAGGACAGAGGGCTATGACTATGAGGTCAAAGCTTGCCTATGACTATGAGGTCAAAGGTTACCTATGACTATGAGGTCAAGGTTAAAGATATTACCAATGACTATGAGGTCAAGGGCTACCTATGACTATGAGGTCAAAGGTTAAAGATGTAACTCTATGACTATGAGGCCAAGAGAGGTTCCTATGACTATGAGGTCAAAGGTTGAAGAAGTAACTCTCTATGACTATGAGGCCATGAGATTCCTATGACTATGAGGTCAAAGGACGGAGGGCTATGACTACGAGGTCAAAGCTTGCCTATGACTATGAGGTCAAAGGTTACCTATGACTATGAGGTCAAGGTTAAAGATATTGCCAATGACTATGAGGTCAAGGACTACCTATGACTATGAGGTCAAAGGTTAAAGATATTGCCAATGACTATGAGGTCAAGGGCTACCTATGACTATGAGGTCAAAGGTTAAATAGTTTACTCTATGACTATGAGGTCAAGAGGGGAGGATGCCTAAGACTATGAGGTCCAAGGTAGCAATGAGCTTTCTATGACTTTAAGGTCAATAGAAAAAACTTTTCCTTTGGAAGGAAGGGGAAGAGTAACATCTTGTAAACAAGAGTTACAGTGGGGTTGAAACACAATGAAACATATGAGTTCAAAAACTCCAAAACAGTAAGCATTAATCAACATGTGAAATGAACTTTCAAATACAATTATGACAACAGCAAGGATCAATGGTCATATAAATATAACAAGTATGGCTGAGAAAGCATTCTCATAGTTCGGCAACAAATATATTTGAAGTCATGCAAGTTAGCATCAGAGGTAAAAATGCAAACAACACTCTCATGATATAGTTTTGTTCACAGCCAGGAAACAAAATTCAATAAAAATCCACAAGTTACAGCATGCTTCCAAGAAAAACTCTTTAAAGTCAGTGGTCACTGTAGCGAGCGATTTTGGACGCGGTTCTTAAGCGCCGTCGTTCTTTGGGGTTTACTACAGGTCGATTCATTTTTATCCTATTGTGAACTGACTAAGGAAGGGAAATAGATGCCCCCAATTAACCCTGCTTGCATACTGAGTTTAAACAGCGGTCTGTTAGGTTACGGATGCTATATGGTAATGGGGCCTTTCTTTCTTCTTACTTTATTAAGGTGGAAAATTGGGACTATTCATGGGGAATTTGTCAGATTGGGTGGAGATAAGGGACTTTAGGTTTTTTGATTAGTGTGCTCGCTAAGATTTTTCTTTCAATCTTATGCCTACGTATTCCCGTTTACCGAAACAGGGAAATCAGAGCGATCGTAGTTCCTCCTATTCTATGGGAGGAAATGGGTGTTTTGGTGTCTTGTTCAAAGCCCAAGACGTGAACCGAAAGGTGATCTATATCTTGTTCAAAGCCTAAGATGTGAAGATGAAGGTGGTTTGTATCTTGTTCAAAGCCCAAGATGTGAAGCTGAAGGGTCTATTTATATCTTGTTCAAAGCCCAGGATGTGAAGCTAAAAGGTGTTGTCTTTAGAGAGAATTTGTCATCTCTAAAGAGGGTCTGTTTGTCACAACTGTTTATAAAGGAGAATTACTTTAACTGGGATATGTGAATCCGGCAATGCTATAATTTCCTTTATAGAGGGTTCCAACCTGAAGGAGAAGACTTTAACTTAGTGTAGAGAAATGTTATCTTTCCTTAGGAATTTTTCATGCTAAAGGAGGGACTGTGGCATGGATGTAAATAATCCAGAGGCTTGCCGCTTACAGCGATTAGATGAAGGGGAAGGAGTTGTTGATGTTTGTGTACTGTGAACGAGGCATAACTTTGATGCTAAAAGGTTGATTGGCTCAACCTGGGTTTTCTTATACAAAGCCTAAGAGGAGGCTATTGGCCCAACAAGAGGGTGTTTTTATGTGTCCCGTACGAAGCCCGAGAGAGAGGCTAAAAGGGTTGACTCAACAAGAGAGTGTTTTTGTATCTCGTACGAAGCTCGAGATGAAGGCTAAAGGTGGTGACTCACCAAGATAATCTTTTATACTCAACAAGAGAGTGATTTTGTATCTCGTACGAAGCCCGAGATGGAGGCTAAAAGGGAGATTGGCTCAACAAGAGAGCCTTTTATACTCAACAAGAGAGTGTTTTTGTATCTCGTACAAAGTCCGAGATGGAGGCTAAAAGGGAGATTGGCTCAACAAGAGAGCCTTTTATACTCAACAAGAGAGTGTTTTGGTATCTCGTACAAAGCCCAAGATGGAGGCTAAAAGGTTTTGACTCAACAAGAGAGTCTTTGTATCTCGTACGAAGCCCGAGATGGAGGCTACAAGGTTTGACTCAACAAGAGAGTCTTTGTATCTCGTACAAAGCCCGAGATGGAGGCTAAAAGGTTTTGACTCAACAAGAGAGTCTTTGTATCTCGTACGAAGCCCGAGATGGAGGCTAAAAAGTTTGACTCAACAAGAGAGTCTTTGTATCTCGTACGAAGCCCGAGATGGAGGCTAAAAGGTTTGACTCAACAAGAGAGTCTTTGTATCTCGTACGAAGCCTGAGATGGAGGCTAAAATGTTACTGTTTCAGTTGAGTGACAGGTCCAGTATGTTGGTTCAACGAGAAAATCAGTTCTTATATGAGTAACACTGTACTCATGGATTTGATCTGAGAATCGGGATTGTTTCCTGTTCTTTAAGGAAACGGGGAATCCAAAGGGTATTTGAGACTGTCCAAGTCTGCGGGTGTCTTCCTATTTTTGAAAGGGACTTGAGATGACTAATTTTTGTTCCTATACCTCTAGGAGGTCGTCGGGACAATTTGTACGAAGCCCAAGAGGAGGCTGGAAACTTTTAAGAAGCCGAGGGATAATTTGTACGAAGCCCAAGAGGAGGCTATCATTCCCGGAGGAAGAAATCATTTATACGAAGCCTAAGAGGAGGCTGTGAATACTTCTAAGAAGCCGACGGGGCCTTGTACAACGCCCAAGAGGAGGCGGGATGCTTTTAAGAAGCCTGTGGGTCCCCAAACCCCGAGAAGTTCAAGACAGGCTATTCACAAAGAATAGATCAAGCCAGGAAAGTTCGAGAATTTGGAAGAAACTCAAGGGATGCAATTCACGGAGAAGAGATCATCTCTGGGGAGTAGAGTTTCTTGACAATTCCTAAGGAGGACAACTGAAGAGAAGACTGTATCTGGTGCTCCTATGGGGGATCTAGTATTGTTTATTTCTAAGAATGATCGAAATGACTTTACCTAGTGCTAGACGTAGTTGCCGGGGAAACTCTAAATATCTATACTATTATTACACAGTCGATATGAGTTTATGAAAGAAGACTTATAGTGAAACAGCCCCACAATACAATTATATGTATATGAAAGCGGTAAATGAAAGCATATAAACACTTACTCGGTTGTAGAGCTTCCATGCTGTTTGGTTAGTTGTTCAACAAAGAAAGATTGAAAACAACAGTATATTTCAAAATCAAATGAGAAAGTGCTTTGAAAGGAAAGATTGGGGCTTACAGCTCAAGGAGAGGCCCAGGGTTTTAGTAGTGATTGCACTGTGATATGAGTTTGTACAGTGGGACTTATACAAGTGACTGAGGCCCAAAAAGTTTTCTGTACAAGGGGAATGGGTCTTACACTCTCTCAAGAGGCCCAAAAAAAATGATTTAGAGAAAAGAAGCGGGTCTTACTACGCGAGGGTAGGCCCAGATGATTTTGAAAAGGGCGACGATCGCGCCGAGGTTTTGGAAACACCGTGGGACTTATACAAGTGATTGAGGCCCAAAATTTTGGTATTTACAAAGGAATTGGGTCTTACACTCTATTAGAGGCCCAAAGGTTTAAAAATGAAAAGAAATGGGACTTATAGCTCAAGGAGAAGCCCAATGGTCTTTTTTATTAAAAGGCGACGATCGCGTCGAACTTTGTAAATGTACCGAGGGACTTATACAATATCTGAGGCCCAAAATATTTTATTTACAAAAGGGATGGGACTTACACTCTATTAGAGACCCAAAGTGTATTTTAGGAAAAGAAATAGGGCTTACAACACGAGGGGAGACCCAGATGATTTTCAGCTTGAAAATGGCGATCGCGCCGAGATTTTTAACGTATCGGGACTTATACAATAACTGATGCCCAAAATATTTTTGTACAAAAAGGGTTGGGTCTTACACTCTATTAGAGGCCCAAGTGTTTTTGAAAAAAGATTTGTTAGGGTGAAAATCAAAGAAACACCGATTTCATTTTTTAAAGGCATTTTCAAAGAAAAATCAAGTAAAAAATGATAAAAAAATATCAAATAAAATCATTAATCATGTTATAAACAATGATTAAGGTTTATGAAAAAGTATTTTATCCACATGAATATTTAAAATCATTTTGGTTTTAAAAATCAAGAAAAAGAAATCATTTTAAAAGCATTTAAAACAATTTAAAACAATATTTTTAAATATATTAAAAATAATCTAAAAATAATATTTTTTTTGTGATTTTTTGTGGATTAAAATATTATGGGGTATGAATTGGAAAATGATGATTTTTGCTATGTAAAAGAATTGGTTGAGTTTTGAAAATAAACTAAGAAAAAGAGGAAAGATGTCACAATATCACATTCGACATCTTTCATGAGTTTTGAAGATAAGAGAAAAATGGAAGATGTCACAATATCACATTCGACATCTTAAAAACCAGAACTGCACCTTGGTTTTCAACATCTTTGCTTATCAAACTTCAAACATTCATAACTCTCTCAATTTTTAACGAAATTAAAATCCGTAAGAACCTATCTTGACCGATTTTTCGCAAGGAATCCAATGGTATTACTCATGCACACTGAAACTGAATGTACAGAACACACAAAGTAAAAAACCAGAACTGCATGTTTAGTTCTAGACGTATTTTCTCGTCAAACTTCCAACACGCATAACTCTCTCAATTTTTAACGAAATTCAAATTCGTAAGAACCTATCTTGACCAATTTTTCGCAAGGAATCCAATGGTATCACTCATACATACTGAAACTTAATGTACAGCACACACAAGGCAAAAACCAGTTCTGCACCTTAAGTTTAAAACAACATAAACTCCACATATAAACATGTTAAAGTGCAAACAGTAGGAGGATCATAACATACACATTAATGACTACATTTTTGCTTCAAGAATTGTTCAATATGATGCATGTATGTGGACATCAAAGGAAAACATGATTCAAAGAATTCAAGTTGTGAATTTTACCTCTTTTTTGGAGATTTTGTGCAACCTACCAAGTGCTTTGTTCCATAAATGATTTGATGCTTTGGACACCCTCAAATGACCTCTTAGAAGCTTTTAGGATGGTTGGAATCAGCTGGAACCTGCAAAAACAAAAACTGGCCCTTTCTTGCAAAAGGGGTTAAAATGGCCAAAGTGACAACTCTCTCAAATGGTGTTCCAGATGTTGGGAACCATTTGGGATAGTTCAAGGATGATATTTGGAGTGCGTTTGAGGTTTTATCTGGTTTGGAAAGTGACTGAATCAAGACATGGCTTGAAAAATGCAAAAAAGTCCAATTTTGAGGTTTTGAGAGGTGACTTTATGATTTTGGTGTTACAGGTCACTTGTGATAGTTTGGATCACCTACATATGATGTTTATGAGGTGTTAGGATCATGAGATGTGATGGAAATGCTCTCTAACTCAAAAACTCAGAATTACCTTACTAAAGAAGGCATTTTGGAGTGAAAGAAGTGATTTTGAGGAAAGCATCTGTTTGATGGCTTTGGTGTACTCAAACTGAGCACAAATGAGCTCTATTTATAGTAGGGCAAGTATGTTTTGGCAGCAATAGTGAATGGTGGCTGCAGCAGAGGTTTGTTCAATATTGGCCGATGAAAATCCAAGTCTCCTCTAGCCATTGACTAGAGGTTAGGGCACAGGCTGCTGGTTCCCTAGTTGTTGGAGGAATCTTAACTGAATTCAGTTAGAGGAAGCTCAGTTCATGCCACCTCTAAGCATCCATTAAATGCTCCAAACCAAAATTGGAGTCTTGTCCCTCTTTTAGGGCTTTCTAGGTTTGGCATGCTACTTGTGGAATCTTGAACTTGGGAGGCTTATGGATCAGATCATCCCCCTTGGATTTGATCCTCAGATGTGTCCAAAATGATGACAAGGCTTGGAAATTCGTGTGGCACAAAAAATGTGCAAATCTGTCCTGAAACATGTCTTAAAAATCAGCTGCAGCAAGCCTTGTTGTAAAATCCATAACTTCTTGCTCAAGAATGATAAATGGTTGTTCCAGGACTCTATGGAAAGCTGAGATGACATACTTCAACTTTGATTTTTGACCCTAGACTTGGTTCAACTTGGATCATGGAGAAAAACATCCTTGAAGTTAGGACATTCTTACTGGAAAATTATTAATGATGTCCCATGAAATGTTGAAACATTTGACAACTTTGATCATTAATAATTCCAAACTTTAATCACTTGTATCTTTTAATCCACTATGATATTTTGAGTTGAAGTGAATTGCATCTTTGATGCTTGTCCTGCATGGTGACAAAGCTTGAGAATTGTGTGGCACAAGAAAAAGTGCACAAAATCTGTCCAAAAAAACAGCTGCAGCAAGCCTTCTTGTAAAGTCCATAACTTCCTGCTCGAGTATGATAAATGGACGTTCTATAACTTTCTGGAAAGCTGAGATAACGTACTTCAACTTTGATGCTCAAGGTTTGTGAAGATAAGACTTGTAAAGTTGTCAAAATTGACCTTGAACTTGTGTGTTCAAATCTGTCCTAAAAGTTGTCATGAAAATTCTGTTTTATCAATGCCTTTTACAGAGACCATAACTTTCTGCTCGAGAATGATAAATTAGCTTTCTAGGACTTTCTGGAAAGGTGAGATGACGTACTTCAACTTTCATGCCCAGGGTTTTTCCTGAATCAACTTGGATTATGGAGAAAAACATCCTTGAAGTTGGGACATTCTTGCTGGAAAAATATTAAGGATGTCCTATGAAATGTCGGAACATTTGACATTAAGAATTCCCAACTTTGATCACTTATATCTTTCAATCCTTATGATATTTTGAGGTGATTCCTTCTACAATGTTGAAGTATCAAATACCCTCTTTAAAAGTAGCTCTTACGCAAAATCAATGGATGCTTGGATCAATAGTTACAACCTTGAAAAGTTATGCACTTGAACATGATTTTAACTTAGAAAAAAATTCTAAGTTTCTTTCAATTTGATCAATTTTGCAATTTTGCATGATATCTTGATCAAATTAAATCATCCATCATATTTTCTTGAGTAATGGTTTGTGAAGCTCAAAGTTGACCAAAAGTCAAACTTTGACTTTCTGCGTCAGTTGACTTTGTATTAGATGAACTTGAGGCTTGATCCACTTGAGATTTTGCACTCTTGTGCCTAATTCTTAATGTGGGGGTCCTCTTGATCCATTGTAGATGTTTGGGAGGTTAGACAAGTTGGAGATCATGTCATTTCTTGATTGATCCTTTGTCTAAGAACTCTAAGAGGGCTTGAAACCCTAATTTTGACTGTACTAAGTGTTCACCCATCTTTGGGGAGACTGATGAGGCATGATGGTTCATCCATATTGTGATGATGATTTGCACAATGATGGGAAATCTTAGTGGTCAAAATTTGGGGTATGACAGTCACATACATATACTAAATATGGAAAAGGAAACATATTCACAATTTAACAACAAAAAAAACATTTGGATGCAACTTGTCAACAGAGGTAAAGAAAAGACAACATTATGACGAGGTTTTGTTTAATGCCAGGAAACAGTGTTCAAAAATTAACAAGTTACAACATATTTTAAAGAAACATTTTTTGACATCTTTAAGAAAACAGTTGGTTTTGTTTACTAAAAAAAACCTAAAGATTAAAATGAAGTTGTAAATATTTTTGTTGTTTTTTTTGAAAATATTAGAAAAGAAATAAAGTAGAAATGAAAGGAAAATAAGAAAAACAAAAAAACTAAGTTTTCAGTGGCCCCCGCCACCTAAACACATGTGGCTTGCGCCACTTCCCCTTAACAAAGGGTGGCTTGCGCCACCTCCAACATTCAAAGGGTGGCTTGCGCCACCTCACCCATGGCGGGAGCCATGTAATTTATTTGTGTATTATTTTATTATTTTTGGGTGGGCCATGTATCACTTTATTTCATTATATATTTTTTTGTAATGGTGTGGCGGACGCCACTTAAACTTGCTGGCGAGTGCCACCACAAACTATTTTTATTTCTGTTCAGTTCTCTTCTTAACAACACGAATCAAGTTAACGATTAACAAAACAAAACTAACATATTAATGATTTTATCACAGAAACAAAGCAATAACCAGCCAATAACAAGATAACATCACGATAACAAATATGGAGCAGAACGGTCACAGAATCAGAAAATAATGAGATAATAAATATGATAACAGTATGGTGCAAATATGAAACAAATGATCATCGTGTATAAAAAAAACAGAGTGAAATAGAGTGATACCTAGTGGAGAGAGTCCACTGCTTCTTCACAAGTACGGGTTTCTAGAAATATTGGACAAGCTCCTCTTCCTTCCAAGATCAACTGCTACTGAGTTTCCCAGAAAGAATCAAGTCACTGATAGTTTGGAGGTTAGAGGTTTGAGGGTTTGAAGTGTTTACAGAGTGAACGAAAGTGGTAAATTCCTTGCAAGTTTTTGAAGATTACTTGTAGGATTATGTAAGGGAGAAGTAGAGAGAAATTTTCTTGGTAATTCCTGATGTGTTGAACAAAGGAGAAGTGGTCTCCTTTTATTGGCAAGCAAAATGGTCCGTGCCTTGGAGATACAGTGGGTAATTGATTTGTCCATAGGAGAAAAAAATTAGGGTTTGTGTAGCACTCCTTTCAGCCGTTGAGCTTGTCAAACTTTGGAGATCACTATGCTTCATTTGCTGAACAAAGCAGCGGAGGACATGGTGCAGGCCTGCTACTTTCACCCTTCAATATTTATTCCAAAAGCTCTTTTATTTGTGTCATGGGAGAGAAGATAGAAAGAGGTAATATTTAGTGACCTCACAAAAATTGTCTTACAAGCAAAGCATCTTTAGATTTTTCAAATAATATAAGTGGCACATGGAATAAACTAAATGCGTAATGCCTTGTTGCTTAACCATATGGGAACACCACTTTGAATTCCCCACTTTATGGCCTTTGAATTACATGACATCATTTTGGGCCCAATGGAACTTTGAGATACATCATATGTCCATGAACAAAAGAAAATGTCACAGGAACAATCTTAGGATATTCCAAGTCACAAAATTAAATCTTCTCTTGGCACCAATTTGAGATGTTGAACCTTGGTGAATATTTATCCAAATGAAAAATTCTTGCACTTAAGAGAAAAATATTTAAGGCCCATAGGTGGATTCCAAGGATGTTTCATTAACACATGGAATAATGTCTCAAGACTTGGGATCACACTTTGCTTGTAATGAAAGGCATTTGATTTCTTATTGAAAAAGACTTCTTGGATGCATGTAAATTCCAATGGTTGCATTTGGAGGCCAAAAGATGTCTTAGGAAGACATTGTCCTCTTTATGTAAACCCTATCTTTCACAATAAAAAGAAACACTTGCAAAAATAAAATGGTTAGTTAACAATGCATACATGATTGAGGTCTAAATGTAGGTGCAAGATAATATGACATCTAAGGGGTAAAATTTAGGGTACAACATATTTGTATTTAGTATTTCTATGTTGTTACACCGAAATAAGATATATCTTGAATCATACTAAAATATAAAACAAAGCAATTTTTTAAGTTAAAAAAAATACATTTTTACGTTTAAACAGGACTTACTTGAATATTCTGGTTATTTATATTCGAAGCTTTTATTTTTGTTTTCTTTTAGTAGCTAATATTGAGTTCTAACTATTAAAAATTAACACTCAACAATATAGCTTTATAACATAAAAATATATAAAACCAAAGAAAAAATAGATATTATAGATTAGCATTTCCAAGTTTACAAGATAAATACGAAAAGTTCTAAATTCAAATTCTTACATATGAATTCAAAAGTAATTCCAAAATAAAATAGAAAACACACATATAAAGATTGACTTAAACCAAAACATTTAATCCAGGAAAACAACTCCATTAGCTTCTATCCACTTTCACATACACGTACGAAGAAAATTGCAACATACTCCAAACCAACGTATCACCGTTGCAGAGGTTTTTACTCTGAGCGAATTCGTACCATCCCAATGTCATGTACTTTTCGTGGGTGCTTGGTTGAATGTTCCTTTTTACCGTATGAACTTGACAATTGAAAATTTCATTCTTCACAACATCGACCAGTTTGATTTCCTCTTGCATTATTCAAATGCGTCTTTTAGCTATTGTCCTGGGAAAATGCTGCTTATAATAGTATTGAAAATAATATAAGATATACAATCGTTTGCATTAAACGCAATATATCATATATGAATGTTTGCTTACCATAACATTATTTGCACTGTTTTTTTTTGCATTTCTTATATGAGTCTTCCAAGTATATTGCATGGCCCCCATTGACCACTCCTCCTTCATTTCAATTGAGAACTTTAATTTCGTAACAAATTTTTGTTTACCGTCCTTAGCCATCGATTTTTCCTCCGACCTCTTCTTCGATCCATTTGATAGCCTTGCTTCCCGAACATCTTTATGTATACCTTCTTTAGCCACATACTTTTTGATTAATTTCTTATTTGACCCATTCAAGACTTGTGTGTTCGCAACGACTTTACGTTTTTCTTTTTTGACCCCCGATTCATCAACTACTTTTTTCTCTTCATCCTTTCTTTTCCTTTGATCGCCATTTACAGCATTGTCTTCTTTGTCATTCATTATGTTTTTCATAATCTCAATGGTATATCTATTCTCCTCATTGTTATCAACCGGTTCTTCCTTAATGTAATGAAAAATAAATCTTTCATTACCAGAGGAAACAACATCAGGATTTGCATTTCTTACCGCCGATGTGTTTCTGGTAAGACATTTCTTGGCAGCTTTTTTTTTTCTTTCCCTGAGAAGAAAAATAGTCAGTCTCAGCTACCAATCCTTTTATTACTTTCATGGTGTCTTCATTGCAGATGCGCAAAATTAATAAATCAAATTATTAAATCATGTATAAAATAAACAATTACAATAAGCAAATATGTATGAACTCCAACTGCTAATGTTTAACAAGTGAAACCCTAATTTCATATATTTTGTAGCTCTACATATAAAATGCAAATCTGAATGAACATAAATTACTAAACATAAATAAATTGAATATCATACAAAGTAACAAATTTTAACAATGGACTAACAAAATCAAATGTTATTCTGTTTGTCGCCTAACCCGTTGCCCTCTATCGTTCAAAGTTATACCCTAATATCTAAAATTTCTTTAGATTGAAAATTATAAATTCAAACACCCATAACATGTAAACTCATCAAACTGTTTTCCTTTTTTCTAAATGTCTTAAAGATAAAACCTAAGCCCTTTGATTTGGGAATGCATGCGAACATAAATATCAGTTCTAGAAACTATTAACAGTATTAGAACATACCTCATGTTTCGGTCATCATCAGATGAAATGTATCCACGATAAGGTGCACTCGATTCTGCCATTGAAGAGATTTTTTCAGTGGGTGTTCCTGATACGAATGAAGTAAGAGAGGAGAGAGGATGAGTAAAAAGTTAAAGTTAAAGAAAAAAAACCTAAAATTTAAATGTAAGTTAGCCTTAGGGGAGTCAGTCAATACCCCATTTTCTTTGATTTTGCATTAAAGACGGTTGTAAATTGTAACGTTTCGTGTGAAAAATATTCTCCACTATTTATGGAATCACTTTTAGTATTAGAATGCCAATATCACATGCATTCATTGTTTATGGAAGGATTCAGAGGATAAGATATTTTTGTATATCAGATTTCTATTAACGTTCAAACGGCCAATAATAAATTTAATACGAATTATGTATATTCTGCCTTTTTAGTTTCAAATCGTCTTTAAATCTATACAAAAATTATTGTTTATTATTTTAAAATATATATATATTTTAATATATTTTAATATATATATATATATATATATATATATATATATATATATATATATATATATATATATATATATATATATATATTCTATCTCACGGGTCACTATCAGCACAATACCTATTTTATTATATATTAATATTAAATTTTAGAATAATAAAAATATTCTATCTCACGGGTCACTATCAGCACAATACCTATTTAGATCCTATAATTATGTAATACAATTGATTTTATTTGATAATTAGTCATAATTCATTTTATACCTAAATAAATTATTTCAAATTTATAATTGTATCTAAATGCAAAATAATGTATTTTTATTCTTATGTTGTGATATTGTAAAGTGATTTATTTACTAATTTCAAAATTTAATTAAGGTAAATTTCTTTTTATAATAGTGTAATTTATTTGAATTAATGGTTAACAATCTAATTTGTTTCTTTTAAAAAAAATGTTGATAATTTGTCTAAGTGTTACTATTGTTAGTAATTCAAATTTATATTTTTCTTTATAAATCTAATTATTAATAGTTAAATTTTATAAATTATTAAAATATTGTAAAATTATCAATTTAATATTTCTATAATGCATAGGTTATTGTTGTAAAAAACCAAATTAATTATATTTATAATTCTCTTTAAAAGTGGAGTATATTGAAAGAGTAATAGACGAAGAGTATATTTTTGTAAGTTGAAATTTAAATCTCTTTAATTAACATTTATATTTATATTAAATTTAAATATCAATTCTTGATTACGTAATATTATCAGTTTGTTTTCAATTTATTAAATTTTGCTTGAAACACGTAAATTTTTTTGATATAGCCAAATAAGCTTATTCCGCTGTGTATTTTATTGTTCTTGTACAATGAGGAATATTGTATAATCTTCTTAGATTTTCATTTCTGGCTAGTTTCCATGACTTGCGCCATTTGTTGTATTTATGTTTTAACAATGGAAAAGTATGTAAATTATGCCATTAGGCACTTTTGTTGTGTCAGTACCAAATAAAATGCGTGTATTGTATTATTCTAGATGTATATTATACAGGGCATTACAGTTGGTATCAGAGCAGGTCGTGTCCTCGACCTAGCCTTGAAACATCATAAGTAAATCTATTCCCGCCTCTTAAGTGTGTCTTACCAGCATGAAACTTAATATCATACTATGTAGTGTTGGGCCTGATCAACCTAATACTATGTATGTGATAGGTAGAATCATGGTTGAGCGACCACGAGGACTCCGAAGTGTTGTCAGAACTTGTGTTATGAGGGTAGGCTCAAGCTAAGAGTTAGTAGTGTGGGGTTTTGGTCAGCTCAGTTGAAGTCTTAGTAGAAGTTATGTTTTGGGTAGCATGGAAATTAAAGAGTGGTGTGTTGTTCAAGTAATCCTTTGGAATGGATGGAGTCCAAAAGTTGAGGATCTCTATCGGACTATTGGTTAAGGTATCAAGGAATATGTAAAGTCCCTAGTAAAGCTGGATTGACTACTGGTATAGATAAGAGTTTCAAGTAATCTCATTCCGTGAAAAAGAAAAGTTGTTTTATGGAACGCGTGGCGTAAGGTACGAAAGTGAGATAAGTATCGGTGCTTCAGTTTCTAAGGCCACTATGGTATCTTTAATGGACGAGAGTACCTTGAAGAATGTGTTCAGAACAATCTCTTCCGACTGGTTAAAAGTTGAAAGTTAAGGAGGTTCGGCTTTCATGGGAAGCTAAAGTAGTAGAGAAGTGTGTGGAGGAACACAAGGATGTGTTTACATGCTTCAAGTGAAATAAGTATGTGCCGAACGCAGAGTAGGAGATGAATGATGTATCTTCAGTTATGAAGTGAGATTAAGTTTGAGATGATATATCAGGATTTCTGTTTCCAATAAAAGACCAATTTGGAATTGTCAAATTACCCAAGGAATAGTATGAGGTATTAAGTTGGAGAAAGATTGAACTTCATTTAGTAACGGAAGAAGCGTGTGTTAAGGAATAGAGTAAGTATCTTGGAATTTAAGGGAAACGGTATTAACGGTATGTTAAGAGAAGGTGACAACGGAATGTACATTGGATGGGTGCGCAATGGAATTCTAAGGCATTGATGAACCTATGGTTAAGGAAGTGTAATTACGGGTGGGTACCTAAGAGGAACTCTAATATCATGACGTGGAATGAGAAAAGTTACACTTCGGTATTAAGAACAAGTGTAGTAGTAGCACCGTGGTCACAAGTGTCAGTGATGGATTCTTATTCTTAAGACAAGCGTGATGGGACGTGCTCTATGAAACAGAGAGTATTGTATTCTAAGAGGTAAGATTGCGGTAACCAACGAGAAGCAAATCAGGACTTAGTATGGACTGAGTGTAAATCATGGAATGGTTTATACCGGAAGAGTTTTGTAAATAATTGATGAGAATTGTCGGTTGCGAATCTTCCATTAAGTAACTGGGTGTAAGTGGGAGGTTCAATGGATAGATAAAGGGTGAGAAATCCTAGTTAGTGTGTACGAAGTGGTGGAGAAGTCCTTCAAGAGGATGCATTGCCCCGATTTAGTTACAAGTATAGAGAGAATTTATGTATTTGTGAATAATCGGATTATACGGAATCTACCTTTTGTTGGACTAAGAACATTGTTGTTTTATTTCTCACCAAGGAGTTTAAGTGAGAGGATAAGGTGGTATGCTTGACATGAGATGTCCATCATTTCGTAGTACCGTGTGATAGTTGGGTGTTGGGTTTTGCTTATGGATGAATCAAGTATGAATTGTGGAAAAAACCCTAGATGTCCTCATTATTTGACTTCCCACTGGTGGGGTGGTGTGAGTAGGAAACGAACTATCCCGCTGAAGTTTTGTAGTGTGACCACGAGAGAATTTGGAATTTTGCCTTGTCACTTGGTTGAAGTATGCCGTCTGAATGTTTTAACTTGTTTGGTATTACCGTGAGTGGAATCATGGTTGGTGAATTGTTGTATAAGTTAAAGAGCCACGAGTTGAGAATGATATTCCAAGATGGAGCAAGACGGATTGTTGGTTTTGGGGTAGGGATGGCTTTGAATTAAACGAAATTGTTTATTTTTAACTTCTGCAGTAGTGTTAACTGTTTAACACAATGGGCTCTGATGGGTAATTGTTTAACATGGGTGTAAATTGTGAATTTTCCTTAGGAACCACCATCTGCGTTTTGTTACCTTATGTTGCTCCGAGGGGAGAGTATTGTGTGAGTGGAAAATGGGATGGTAAGTAAATTAAAGATGGATTGCGTTTTGGAATCGTAACTTTTGGGAAAGGTGTTGCCTAGTTGATCATCTGTTTAGATGACAAGGGTATTGTCTTCGAGGAAGTAATCTTGTAAACTATGTTGATTATGAGAGGATTTTAGGTGTTTTTCCGTTGTGAGTCTTAAGGACGAAGTTAAAGAATACCCACGAAGTATTGATCTTGTAAAGAATGATTCGGTGTGAAATTTTGGTATTAGTAAGGTGTGAGCGGTTGGTCCGAGTTGGTAATCGTTGTTTTCCAGGAGTTCATGGTATCAGTTTTAGACCGTGAGGGTGGTACCATGTTGTATGCTGTTGTGTTTTAACCAGAGAAGGAAATTTGAAAGTTATCTTTCCAAGTACGAGTAAGAATTTGATGTTCCAAAGTTAAGTATGTAACTGAGAAGAGTTGACTCAACTGAGAAGTGTGGTATGGACTTCGAAAGTGTGTGTGTATGTGGAGTGTTGTACGTGAATTGGTGAGTAGTATGGAAACTCACAATTGTGCTTAGGATGATTTAAGTTTTGATAAGTGGTGATTCGTTTATGTTTGAAGTTCCGTGATAGTGTCACATTGTTATTGGTTGAGATCTCGTGCCAACAAGGAATCTTGAGTAAGTTGGAAACCCATAAGAAGGATTGATAGGGAAGGTGGTAACTAGAAACGAAGGTTATTACACTACTATTGGATGAAGTATTCGAGTTTTGAATGAATTTGGAGTTATATGTTATGGTTGTAGCAGTGTAACTCTTGTGTCTTTATCGTCTGGAGAGTGTTGGTCAGATGTTAAGATATTGTGTGTTGGCGAGGAAATTGTTCTACTATAAGACGTCAACAAGTTTTGTACCGCTAAGTAGTAAAGACCCCAGTGGATAAGTGTTTCTGCGCAGAGTTGTTAGATACCTGGTAGTGTTTAAGTTTCAGTGGTGTTCCACTGTTAAAACAGGATTGCGCAGTGGAAGGTGACAGATGAAAGAGTTCAGTCAGTCTAATAAGGATTAGAATGATTGTTACTTATAAGTATGGGAATGAAGAGATCTTGTTTTAAGTGTGTTACCTTTTGGGTGTGACACGAAAGAAAGGAAATACCGGATGGAATGAGTACAGTGTATAACATCAGAATAAGTGGAACTGGTAAAGGAAGTCGTTTGACTATTTGTGAAGTGGTTTTGAACGTTGAAAGATAAATCGTCAATGGTTACATGAAGTTAAAGAATCACTGGATTACATCGCGAGGATATATTGAATATTGTTGTCCTAGGTTGAGATGAGATGTCACGGGTTTGTTTGTGACTCAGTAGAGGAATGTAGAATGGTACATTCTTCCCGTAGTAAGATACGACCAAGTGTTTGGGTATGGACCAACAGATAAATTATGGAAAAGCAAAGTTAGTAGTTATTATAACCTTGGACTAAGAGTATATCTAAGGAGCCGAGGTTTGATAATTCGTGAACATAAGGATTTTTGGAAATTGTAAAATCAAGTTGGAATCGGCCTATATCAGGAACTTTAACAAAAGTAAAGTTAAGTGTGGAACTAAGACAGTGATGCAAGTTGTGGTTGTTGTCGAGTAGAGGAAATTCGGGGGCGAATTTCAATTTAAGGGGGGGAGAGTGTAATACCCCGCATTATTTAAATGCTCAATTAGATATCAGATGAGCATCTATGTGCTCTATCTTTGGTTAATTGGATTAATGGAATCCTCTAAGTGCTATAAGTATTGTCAATTGGGATCGATAGAGCAACTAAGGAACTCTGAAGAGATCAATAATTATTAGTTTAAGAGAGGATTTAACGGTAACTCTAATAATTGATCAATTGGTTGAGACGACAAAATATCAATTGGAGATATTTTGCTCTATTGGATTATATTATATAATATTGGTTTATATATATATACATATATATATATATATATTTGGTAAGAGAAAGAGAAAGAAAAGGAAATAGAAAGAAGAAGAAGAAAAGGAGGAGAAGAGGAAAAGAGAGAAAAGCTTGGATCATCTTCTTCAAACTCCTCTTCGACTATCACGTGAGTTCTAGATAGAAACTCTAAGTTCTAGAAATCAATGATTTGAACTTAGGTTAGTTTTGAGAGAAAATGACTTAACGGATCAATCAATGGAATCTAACGGATAAAATGAGTTATAAACTGTGTTGTATGATTAATATGTGGGTTGAATCGTCTATTAATGCTTGTTTGTGTATTGGGTGGTGTTTGGAATGGATTTTGGACCCCAAGGGATCAGCTTTTACGTTGCTGAGAATTCTGAGTTTTCCAGGGTTCACCTAGCGAACCTGGGGCGAGTCACAGTGAATGAACTTTCGAGGGTTCGCCTAGCAAACCCGGCAGTGAAGGTTAGCGAATGTTCGCCAACGACGTTCGCCTAGCGAACTTTGTATCTTTTCAGTTCTGTTTGGTTCTGCCTTGGTTCGCCCAGAGGTTCGCGTAGCGAATGGCAAGGCGAAGGTTCGCCAAGGGGTTCGCCTAGCGAACTTTGTGTCTTTTCTTGCCTATTTGTTGATTCACCTGGGGCTTCGCCTAGCGAAGGCGGAAGCGAACGCTCGCTGTGAGGTTCGCCTAGCGAACATGACAGTTTGCGCAGTTTTGATTCCTTCATAACTTTTGATCCGTAACTCGGATCGGGACGTTTTGTGAAATGTTGGATTTGACATCTTTTGGATCGTAAGTCCGTTTGCGGCATAGTGATAGCCGTTGCAAAGCTGTGAAAGTATCCTACGGGATGAAAGTGAAAAGTATTGTTTTTGGTACCCGATTAATGAATCGGAGGAAACCTACGAATTGTGTCAACTATGTAATTGTGAAAAGTGATGTTTTATGTGATGTGTGATTATATGTGTTTACTTGTAATATTTGTGTTATGCCATGTCTATATATTGTTGTGAAACATGATTAAGAAAATATGCATGCTAAAAAAAATATGAATTAGGAAGAGTGAGGAAACTTTACCCCAAAACACAATGGAAATTCTAGGTCGTGAATAGAATTGTGATAGGAACTCTGGATGGCGACGCTCGTGTATTCATTGACGAGTTCTGGCCTAGAGTTGATAACTTATGACAACGCTCGTGCATGAGAGGCCGAGGCATGTGTCCATTATCGAATGGTATAGAATGAGAATAAGACACTAGTATGGAACACGTATATTTGTTATGTTTATTGTTAAAGGCATGAGAGATCTAAAGGCTAATGTGGCCCGGTGATTGTCCCTACAATCACGTTTGTGTATATGATCACGTAATCATAACCATTTTCTTTTGTGTTGCCCTTGAGAGGCCTTCATGAGTCTCGAGCTCCTCTAAAGTGCAGGCATGATTACTTGGCAGGTTTGATTCCCGTGTGTAGTACGAATGGAGCCTATGCTATGGGTAGAGACTTGTGATGGTTAATAGGCCATGAGAAGTGACGGTTCACGGTTAACAGGTCGGTGTTCCCGAATCCATTTCGTATGCCAAGTAACTACAAGGATCCATGACTCAGGTCGACTTCTAGACGTAAAAACGGACGGGAAAAGGGGGTGCCTTGGTACGGTTATCGATTAGTGAGATTCTTGAGTTAACAGGCTCAGGACATATTTATGAGTTAACAGACTCATGACGTGTTTCCATATAGTGTGAGATTGTGAGATTGTAAACTCAAGGTCTTTTCCCTTCCCCTTTGACTTGAGTTATGATTGATAGAACCTTGTAAAGCCGAGAGAACTTATAAGATAGGGAACTCACTGAGATTTGATGTATCTCACCCCGCTATAGTTGTTTTATTTCAGGTGCAGGTATGGTTACAAGTGGATCGATGCAGAGATGTTTCAAGAGAAGCTTAGTTAAGCTTATTCCGCTGTGTATTTTATTATTCTTGTACAACGAGGAATATTGTATAATGTTCTTAGATTTTCATTTCTGGCTAGTTTCCATGACTTGCGCCATTTGTTGTATTTATGTTTTAACAATGGACAAGTATGTAAATTATGCCATTAGGCACTTTTGATGTGTCAGTACCAAATAAAATGCGTGTATTGTATTATTCTAGATGTATATTATACATGGCATTACATTAAGTATCGACACTTGGGATCAATAGAGCAACTAATGAACTCTAAAGAGATCAATTTATTATTAGTTCAACAGAGACTTTTATGATAACTCTAATAATTGATCAATTGGTTGAGATGACAAAATATCAATTGGAGATATTTTACTCTATTGGATTATATTATATATATATATATATATATATATATATATATATATATATATATATATATATATATATATTTGTTAAGAAAAGAAAAGAAGAAAAAAGATAGTAAAGGAGAAGAAGAAGAAAGGAAGAGAAAGAAGGAGAAAAGTTCAAGGAAGAAGAAGAAGCCATTGATCATCATCATCATCTTCTTCAACCTCCTCTTCGATTATCAGGTGGGTTCTAGATAGAAACTTAAGTTCTAGAGTTAGAAATGATTTTAGCTTAAGATAGGTTTATGAGAAATTGTTTAAATTGGTAATCGATCAAATTTAACGGTTTAAATGTGTTACAAAATGAGTAGTATAGGCTATATGAGTGTAGAATCATCTGTATTTGATTGTTGGATGTATGGGTATGTTTTGGTTTGGTTTTGGACCCAAGGGAATGCAGTTGTACGCTGCAGAATTTCTGCATTTTCCCAGATTCGCACTGCGAATCCCCTAGCGAAGGGGAAATCGAACATTCGCTGGTTGTTCGCACGACGAAGGTGAAGGCGAACATTCGCCAGAGGTTCGCACTGCGAACTTTAGCTTGTTTTAGTTCTGCCACCGTTTGCCAGACGTTCGCACTGCGAATGGGACAGCGAACCAGTGTTGGCTAGGCATTCGCTGGAAGCTTCGCACTGTGAATGTGGAGGCGAGCATTCGCTGGATGTTTCACATTGCGAACATGACAGATCCTCCAACTTGTTTCTTTCATAACTTTTGACTCGGTTATCCGATGTGCGTATTCTTGGTATCATTGTAAAGCTATGAATATCCTCTAGCTAATGGAAGTGAGAAATATCTATTTATTGCCCGATTAAATAAATCAGAGGGAACCATGAATTGTTTATTTCCCGATTACCATAAACAATTGTCGGATAGTATGGAAATGACATAGTGACAACGTTCGTGCATGAGAGGCCGAGGCGTGTGTCTAGTAATCATAACCAATTTATCTTACGGTGTAGTTTCATGAGACTCGAGCACCTCCTCTGAAACGTATGCACAATTACTTGGTAGGTTTGATTCCCTACGTGTAGTACGATTGGAGCCTATGCATTGGGTAGAGACTTGTGATGGTTAACAAGCCATGAGAAGTGACAGTTCACGGTTAACAGGCTGATGATCCCGAATCCAATTCGTATGCCAAGTAACTACAAGGATCCATGACTCGGATCGTCTTTTAGACGTAGAAGCGGACGGGAAAAGGGGATGCCTTGGTACGGTTATTGATTAGCGAGATTCTTGAGTTAACAGGCTCAGGACTTACTTTGGTACTAGTGTGAGTTAACAGGCTCACGAGTGTGAATCCATATATGGCGTGTGTGCACTCAAAGTCATTTCCCTTCCCCTTGACTTGAGTTAGGATGATAGAACCTTGTAAAGCCGAGAGGACCTATAAGATAGGGAATTCACTGAGATTTGATGTATCTCACCCCACTATAGTTGCTTTATTTCAGGTGCAGGTTTGGTTACAAGTGGAGCGATGCTCGGATGTTTCATGAGAAGCTTAGTTAAGCTTATTCCGCTGTGTATTCTTTTTTTGTATACAATTAAGGATATTGTATATCATTCTTAGTTTTATTATTTTTTGGCTGGTTTCCATGACTTGTGCCATGTGTTGTATTTATGTTTTAGAAATGGACAAGTATGTGAACTATGCCATTAGGCACTTTTGATGTGTCAGTACCAAATAAAATCCTTGTATGGTATTATTCTGGATATATATTATACAAGGCGTTACAGTTGGTATCAGAGCAGGTCGTGTCCTCGACCTAGCCTTGAAACATAATAAGTAAATCTATTCCTGCCTCTTAAGTGCGTCTTGCCATCATGAAACTTAATATCATACTATGTAGTGTTGGGCCTGATCAACCTAATACTATGTATGTGATAGGTAGAATCATGGTTGAGCGACCACGAGGACTCCGAAGTGTTGTCGGAACTTATGCTGTGAGGGCTGGCTCAAGCCAATAGTTAGTAGTGAGGAGTTTTGGTCAGCTCAGTTGAGATCTTGGTAGAAGTTGTGCATGGGTAGCATGGAAATGAAAGAGTGGTGCGTTGTTAAGCAATCCTTTGGAATGGATGGAGTCTGAAAGTTGAGGACCTCTACCGGACGATGGGTCAAGGTATCAAGGAATATGTAAAATCGCTAGTGGAGCTGGATTGACCACTAGTATGGATAAGGATTTCAAGTAATCTCATTCCGTGAAAAAGAAAGGTTGTTTTGTCGAACGCGTGGCGTAAGGTCCGAAAGTGAGATAAGTTTTGGTGCTTCAGTTTCTAAGGTCGCTATGGTATCTTTAATGGACGAGAGTGCCGTAAGGAATGTGTTCCAAACAATATCCTCCGACTGGTTAAAAGTTGAGAGTTAAGGAGGTTCGGCTTTCATGGGAACCTAAAGTAGGAGAGAAGCGTGAGAAGGAACACAAGGATGTGTTACATGCTTCAAGTGAACCAAGGGTGCGCCGAACGAGGAGTAGGAGATGAATTGTGTATCTTCAGTTAGGAAGAGAGATTAAGTTCGAGATGATACATCAGGATTTCTGTTTCTAATAAGAGACCAATTTGGAATTGTTAACTTACCCAAGGAACAGTATAAGGTATTATGTTGGAGAAAGATTGAACTTCATTAGTAACGGAAGAAGTGTGTGTTAAGGAGTAGAGTAAGTATTTTAGAATTTAAGGGAAACAATATTAACGGTATGTTATAAGGAAGTGACAACGGAATGTATTTTTGGACGAGGGTGTTATAGAGTTATTGTGTAGTTGTGAGGCTCAAATTAAGGAAGTGTAATCAAGGATGGTTCACCCATGAGAAAGTTACACTTTGGTATTAAGAACGAGCGTAGTAGTAGCCCCGTGGTCATAAGTGTACGTGGGGGATTCTTATTTTGAGACAAGTGTGAAGAGACGAACCTTGTGGAGCAGTGACTATTGTATTTTAAGGAGTAAGTTGGTGGTAAAACAATGAGGAGCAAATGGGAATTATTATGGACTAAATGTAAATCATGGAACGACTTGTACCGGAGGGGTTTGGTAATTAGTTGATGAGAATTGTTGGATGCGAGTATTTCATTAAGTGACTTAAGTGTAAGTGTGGTGTACAATGAATAGTGGGAAGTAAGGAAGTCCGGTTAATGTGTACGAAGTGATGGGAAGGTTCTTCAAAAGGATGCATTACCCCGATCTATTTTCAAGTGTAGAGCAACTTCTGTATTTGTGAATAATCAGAATAATTGGAATCTACCTTTTGTCGGACTAAGAACGTTGTTGTCTTATTTCTCACCAAGGAGTTCAAGTGAGAGAATAAGGTGGTATGCTTGTTATGAGATATCCATCGCTTTTGTGGTACCGTGTAACGGTTGTGTACTGGGTTTTGCTTGTGGACAAATTAAGTTTGAGTTGTGGCTTAAACCTTGGAATGTCGTCATCGTTGGCTTCATCTAGTGTAATTGTACGAGTGGAGAATGAACTATCCCATTGAAGTTTTATCGTGTGACCGTGTCAAAATTTGGAATTTTGCCTTGTCACTGGATAGGAGTGTGTCGTCTGCATGTTTTGATTTTGTTGATTTTACCTTGAGTGGATCATGGTTAGTGAATGTTATACAAGTTAAGAAGCCACGAGTTGTGAACGATATTTCAAGTAGGATGAATCGGATTAATGGTTTGAGTAGGGATGGCTTTGAATTAAGAAGAAACTGGTTTTTGATTCTGTAGCAGTGTTACCCGACTAACGCAAGGTGGTTAACCGATTAACACGTGCATGGAAGGTGTTATGTGGGATTTGGAGAAGTTAACTGATTAGCTCAGATGGTTAATCGATGAACGTATGGGTAAGCTATGGAATCTCTTGAGAACCATCATTTGTGTTTTGTTACCTTATGTTGCTCCGAGGGGAGAGTATTGTGTGAATGGAAAATGGGATGGTAAGTAAATGATAGATGGATTGCGTTTTGGAATCGTAACTTTTGGAAAGGTGTTGCCTAGTTGACCATCAGTTTAGATGACAAGGGAATTGTCTTCGAGGAGGTAATCTTGTAAACTATGTTGAGTATGAGAGGGTCTTAGGTGTTTTGCCATTGTGAGTCTTAAGGACGAAGTTAAAGAATACCCACAAAGTATTGATCTTGCAAGGAATATTTTGGTGTGTAATCATGGTATTAGTAAGGTATGAACGGTTGGTCAGAATTAGTAAGTGCTATCAGCCGTGGGTTCACGGTATTGGATTTAGACTCTGTGAGAGTGGTACCAGTTGTGTGCAGTTGTGTGTTACCAAGAGAGTGAAATTTGAAAGTTATCTTTCCAAGTACGAGTGAGAATTTGATGTTCCGAAGTTAAGCATGTAACTTGGAATCGTTTAGGGAACATAACGATTGAGAAAAACGGATTCAACTGAGAGGTGTGGTATGGACTTCGAAAGTGGGTGTGTATGTGGAGTGTGGTATGTGAGTGGGTGCGTAATATGGAAAATCACAATCGTGCTTTGGATGGTTTAAATTTTGATAAGTGCTGACTCGCATATGATTGAAGCATCGCGATGGTGTTATGCCATTTTGAGTTGAGATTTCAAAGTCATCAAGAAAACCTTGAGTGAGTCAAAACCCCATAAGAAGAATCAATTTGGAATGTGGTAACCAGAGCCGGAGGTTGTTAAACTGTTTTGGATATATTATTTCGAGTTTAGAATGGATTTGGAGTTGTGAATGTCATGGTTGTAGCAGTGTAACTCTTGCGTCTTTATCGTCTAGAGAGTGTTGGGCAGAGGTTAAGATATTGTGTGTTGGCGAGGAAATTGTTCTACCTTTGGACGTTAGTAAGTTCGTGTACCGTTGGTTAGCGAGGACCCCAGTGGATAAGTGTGTTCTCCATGGACTGATAGCTAATAGGTAGTGCTTAAGAATTCGTGGTGTTCCACTGTTAGAATTGGAGTTGCGCAGTGGAAGGTGACAAATGAAAAGGGGATCAGTCAGATTTATAAGAATCAGAGGAGAAATTAATTGTAAGATTGGAAATAAGAAGATTTTGTTCCAAGTGTGCAACCTTTTGGTGTGATACGAAAGGAAGGAAATCTTGGATTTAGTGAGTACAATGTACAACACCAGACCAGATGGAACTGGTAAAGAAGTCGTTTAAATAATAATGAAGTGGTTTTGGACGTTGAAAGTTATGGAAATATAAATCGTCGTTGATTGCATGAAGTTAAGAAATCATTGAATTACATCACGAAGATGTGTTGAGTGTTGTTGTTCTAACTTGAGTTAAGATGTTACGGTCTTGTGGTGAGTCGGTAGAGGAATGTAGAATGGTACATTCTTTCCGAAGGTTAAGTGTGAATCTAAGACCAGGATACAATTGGTGGTTATTGCCGAATAGAGGAAATTCGGGGGTGAATTTCAATTTAAGGGGGGGAGAGTGTAATACCCCGTATTATTTAAATGCTCAATTGGATATCAGATGAGGTCGGATGAGCATCTATGTGCTCTATCTTTGATTAATTGGATTTAGGGAATCCTTTAAGTACTTTAAGTATCGACACTTGGGATCAATAGAGCAACTAATGAACTCTGAAGATATCAATTTATTATTAGTTCAAGAGAGACTTTTATGATAACTCTAATAATTGATCAATTGGTTGAGATGACAAAATATCAATTGGAGATATTTTACTCTATTGGATTATATTATATAATAATAGTATTATATATATATATATATATATATATATATTTGTTAAGAAAAGAAAAGAAGAAAAAAGATAGTAAGGAGAAGAAGAAGAAAGGAAGAGAAAGAAGGAGAAAAGTTCAAGGAAAAAGAAGAAGCCATGGATCATCATCATCATCTTCTTCAACCTCCTCTTTGATTATCAGGTGGGTTCTAGATAGAAACTTAAGTTCTAAAGTTAGAAATGATTTTAGCTTAAGTTAGGTTTATGAGAAATTGCTTAAATTGGTAATCGATCAAATTTAACGGTTGAAATGTGTTACAAAATGAGTAGTATAGGCTATATGAGTGTAGAATCATCTGTATTTGATTGTTGGATGTGTGGGTATGTTTTAGTTTGGTTTTGCCCCCAAGGGAATGCAGTTGTACGCTGTAGAATTTCTGCATTTTCCCAGATTCGCACTGCAAATCCCCTAGCGAAGGGGAAATCGAACATTCGCTGGTTGTTCGCACGACGAAGGTGAAGGCGAACATTCGCCAAAGGTTCGCACTGCGAACTTTAGCTTATTTTGGTTCTGCCACCGTTCGCCAGACGTTCGCAATGCGAATGGGGCAGTGAACCAGTGTTAGCTAGGCATTTGCTGGAAGCTTCGCACTGCGAATGTGGAGGCGAGCATTCGCTGGATGTTTCGCATTGCGAACATGACAGATCCTCCAACTTGTTTCTTTCATAACTTTTGACTCGGTTATCCGATGTGCGTATTTGTGGTATCGTTGTAAAGCTATGAACATCCTCTAGCTAATGGAAGTGAGAAATATCTATTTATTGCCCGATTAAATAAATTGGAGGGAACCGTGAATTGGTGTAATGTGTGGTATGTTGAATTATGTGTTTCCATTATGTGATTGATGATTATATGCCTATGCTCTTATTGTTAAACAAGTTTGAATAAGTATGCATGTTAAAATAAAAAATAGGTAGAGTGAGGAATATTACCGTAAACAATTTTCGGATAGTGTGGAAATGACATAGTGACAACGCTCGTGCATGAGAGGCCGAGGCGTGTGTCTAGTAATCATAACCAGTTTATCTTACGGTGTAGTTTCATGAGACTCGAGCACCTCCTCTGAAATGTATGCACAATTACTTAGTAGGTTTGATTCCCTACGTGTAGTACGATTGGAGCCTATGCATTGGGTAGAGACTTGTGATGTTTAACAGGCCATGAGAAGTGACGATTCACGGTTAACAGGCCGATGATCCCGAATCCAATTTGTATGCCAAGTAACTACAAGGATCCATGACTCGGATCGTCTTCTAGACGTAGAAGCGGACGGGAAAAGGGGAAGTCTTGGTACGGTTATTGATTAGCGAGATTCTTGAGTTAACAGGCTCAGGACTTACTTTGGTACTAGTGTGAGTTAACAGGCTCACGAGTGTGAATCCATATACGGCGTGTGTGCACTCAAAGTCATTTACCTTCCCCTTGACTTGAGTTAGGATGATAGAACCTTGTAAAGTCGAGAGGACCTATAAGATAGGGAACTCACTGAGATTTGATGTATCTCACCCCACTATAGTTGCTTTATTTTAGGTGCAGGTTTGGTTACAAGTGGAGCGATGCTCGGATGTTTCAAGAGAAGCTTAGTTAAGCTTATTCCGCTGTGTATTCTTTTTTTGTATACAATTGAGGATATTGTATATCATTCTTAGTTTTATTATTTTTTGGCTAGTTTCCATGACTTGTGCCATGTGTTGTATTTATGTTTTAGAAATGGACAAGTATGTGAACTATGCCATTAGGCACTTTTGATGTGTCAGTACCAAATGAAATGCTTGTATGGTATTATTCTAGATATATATTATACAGGGCGTTACAGTTACAAATATTTTAATAAATGACAATAGGTTACAAATATTTTTATAAACGAGAATAAGTTCCAAATATTCTTATAAACAAGAATAAGTTACAAATATTTTTATAAACAGGAATATGTTACAAATATTTTTAATATAAATGTTTGTTTATTTCTTAACTATAAAATAATATTTTTTTTTTGAAATGTTCATAAAAACTTAAAATGACCTGATAAATTACAATTGATTGATAATTTTTTATTATAAATGCGGGTAAACGAGTATGTGTATGGATACTTGAGTACCCATAGGGTACGGTTACAAATGTTGGTTCTCACTCAAGTATAGGCTCGAGTATTATATTTATGTTAAAACATTTTTTCGACATTGTGAGACTCATGCGAACGCACGGGTAGATGACTACTTTGTTATTTTCTTTAATACAACCATGTTACAACATCATCACTACTAATTTAATCTAGTATATATATACATATATATATATATATATATATATATATATATATATATATATATATATACACACACACACACACACACATACACAGACACACACAGACACACACATACACACAGACACACACACATATATATATATATATATATATATTGTTGTGAAAAACGACACCGGAATAACAAAGTATATTTAGTTTCTTGAACACCAAGAAATCCACAAGGGTAGAAAAAGAAAGAAAACACTTGAGAAAACAAACGAAATCCTATTAGGGTTCACAAAGGAAGAGAAAAGAGGAACAATAATAGAGAATTGATTAAATCTGTTTTACTATTCACTTTCTCAATAGGGTTCAAAGATTACAAGTGAATACCAACAATTAACCTCTCTTAACCTAATAAGGTTTTGTCACACAAATTTGGTTATACACTGCTATTATTTCCTTTCTCTTTCAAACAAGATTACAAGTATACAGGAATAATAAAATAACCTCTTTCACTTGAGTTTGGATTTTATCTTCCTATTTTTCCTTATACAAGATGAGAAACTAGCATGCTATTTATAAGATGGGCTTTTTAACAATTACCCATTACAAGCTAACTTAGGGTACAAGCTTAAACAATTGGATCCGTAACACAAGGCCCAATTCGATCTCCTACATACTAGAACACAATTCGACTACATCATGTGAGCGGACTTCAACGACATGCTAAAACTAGAGTTTGGTCCAATATCTCACAAATATCCACCATGGAACAAACTCTATAACATCAAGGAACAAACTAACTTTCTTCATGTAGCTTTATCAAGTGCATACAGTGGAAAAACTTGCAACTAGGCAATGTCTTTTCAGTTTCCGTTAACGCAGCGTTCATGGCTGCCGCTCCCTTCAACGCTTCCAAACAACTCTGCTAAACTAATAGGACTTTCATCTTCAAGGGCCACAGACCGAAATCGTTTACACCGATGAACTTTTCAATCTCATACTTTGTTAAAGGCAACTTCTCCACGCTCACCGCACAAATTTGTTGTGAAAAACGATATTGGAATAACAAAGTATATTTGATTTCTTAAACACCAAGAAATCACAAAGGTAGAACAGAAGGAAAAAGCCTTGAACAAACAAACGAAACCCTATTAGGGTTCACAAAGGAAGAGAAAAGAGGAAGAAGAATAGAGAATTGGTTAAATCTGTTTTACTATTCACTTTCTCAATAGGGTTCAAAGATTACAAGTGAATACCAACAATTAACCTCTCTCAACCTAATAAGGTTTTGTCACACAAATTTCGTTATACACTACTATTCTTTCCTTTCTCTTTCAAACAAGATTACAAGTATACAAGAATAACAAAATAACCTCTCTCACTTGAATTAGGATTTTATCTTCCTATTTTTCCTTATACAACATGAGAGACTAACATTCTATTTATAAGAAAACTAACACACTAACCTAATGGGCTTTTTAACAATAACCCATTACAAGCTAACTTAGGGTACAAGCTAACTTAAACAATTGGGCTTACAAGCAAGGCCCAATTCAATATGCTAACAAACCTAGCAATATTGACTAATGCATGTTATAACAAACTTCGACTACAACACGCATTACTCCGACATAACACATGCCAACAAACTTCGACCTCATGCTTAATTCCTGTCGAACCAGAAGCTACCCTTCGACCATACTAGAGTTCGATCCAATATCTCACAAATCTCCACCTTAGAACAAACTCTATAACATCAAGAAATAAACTAGCTTTCTTCATGCAGCTTTATCAACTGCATACAGTAGAAAAATTTGCAACTAGGCAATGTCTTTTCAGTTTCCGTTAACCCAGCGTTCATGGCTACCACTCCCTTTAACGCTTCCAAACAACCCTGTTGAACCAGTAGGGCTTTCATCTTCAAGCGCCACATACCTGAATTGTTCACACCGGTGAACTTTTCAATCTCATACTTTGTTGAAGGCATCTTCAATGCAGATGATCGTGTGCTTTCCAAGAACCTGCCAATGAATAACATGTCAGTACAAAAATAAAGAAGAAAATTGTGAGGTAACAAAAATAGTAAAAAGAAACTATGATAACAACACCATAACACATGATATCAAAATTTCATTAGTCAAGAAAACACATTAGAAACTATCAAGCAACCAGGGCTGCCTTTTAAATCTTAAACAACTTTCATTAGGCAAACATGATTTAGGGCAGACAATGCAGATTTACTACTATGAGATTGAGGCGATGGAAGGAATCCAATTCTCAGAATAACAGCCTAGAGTTGAGTACCTGACATCAAAATTTAGAGAAATTAGGTGATTGAAAAAATAATGCAGAACTGTAAAATTGGCGTGAAGGATAAAAAAACTGCAATTAGAAGCAATGACGGCAAGTTCATCCATAGTGAAACCCTCTTAAGAAATAAGAACCAAAACCTTAAAATCTTAAGCGATTTAGCAATAAGCTCTGAAGTGAGGTCCAACAGTCAAGATCTCGTGAATTAGATCTTCAATGCAAATGATTATGTGCCTCCCAAGAACCTGCCAATGAATAGCATGTTAGTAGAAAAATATAGAAGAAAATAGTGAGGCAACAAAAACATTTAAAAGAAACTATGATAGCAGCACCATAACAAAGGATATCAAAATTTCATCAGTCAGGAAAACACATTAGACACTGCCAAGCAACCAGGACTGCCTTTGAAATCTTAAACAAGTTGCATTCTTACTTGTTCAAATTGAATAAAGTATTAGGCAAACATGATTTAGAGCAGACAATACAGATTTACTACTGTGAGATTGAGGCGATGGAAGGAATCCAATTTTGTACCTGACATCAAAATTTAGAAAAATCAGGTGATTGAAAAAACAAAGCAGAACTGTGAATTTGGTGTGAGTGAGATTGCAAACCCCTCACCACAAGGCTCGGGACGTTAAGTACCCACATTGATTCCCATCACGCTCATGATTGTATTTATAGCAGCTATTTCCTCGGATCCTGAACTTAGAGCAACCCTTGTTGGCTATAAGCTGGAGAATCCTCAACAATCACATATACAATCTAAAAAATATATATAACATTAATGACAACTGATCAATCAAATCTAAAACTATAACTCTTGAATGTTAAAACAACACAAATGGAAACAATGATTCCAAGAATATGGTGTACCTGAAATTCATCAAGCTCAAGGAAACTGTATGGAGAAACCGATGTCAGTTCTGGTGAAATTCATAGGGCCAAAGTCATCGAAATCAGAATCAGAACCCGTGTCACTGTAATCCTGCCACCCACTAATAGAATCCTCATCTTCTATATTTCTAGTCAGAGGAACTCGCAACTCATAAATGAGAAAAAACAACGTGATTAACATAAAAAAACTCAAATGCAAAATAAATATAATGAAAATAGAAAACAAAAAACACAAAAAATCACCATGAATGATAAAAGCACAAAGTCATAAACAGTGGTTTATAGGAAGCAAAAGGTAAAAGAAGAATGCAAGAAAGAATCGGACATACCTACTCCTCTATAGGGACCTCTAATGCCACCATCTTTGCAAGTTTTTATTCAGAAGCTGAGAAACCACTGCCTAAACAGGCTGTATATCAGTCACATGTGCACCAGGTTCCCCGTGCTGTAAAGAGGTAACATTTGTTATCACCATAAAATGAAATTTGGATGAAAAATAAGGAAGTGAAGACAAAATATAAATCCCTAAAATAAGGAAGAACACTAAAATCGTGAACTACTATGTAAGATTGTTTCCAACTCAATTCTCAATCATTTAACCTAAAGATCAAATCCAAAGCTAAAAACCAATATCGTAATTGTAATTTACAATAAAATATACAAATTAAAGAGAAGCAGTAGTACAAATAATTTCATTAGCTTAGGTTAACGCAGAAAGAAATTGAACCTGATCTCAAAAGCACGGCTATAGTTATCAGCTGCCTCATCAAAATCGTTCTCTTTCATGACCTTTTTTCCCTTATCCATCAACTCAACAGTCATGTCCAGAGTCTTCTGACCGTCGCTACCGGACGCTAGAGCAGAAGTTTCCGACACCGTGGCGGACTCCACGACATCGTTGACAGAAATTCCATTTTTGTTGGGCTCGTCATGAATTAGGGTTTCGTCCACGACCGTTATAGTTTCCATTGATTGAGGCATTGTAACAGAAGTCTCGGATGCAGTAAGAGCTTCTTCAACCATAATAATCTCAGGGAAATTTCACTTCAGAGAGAGCGAGAAGAATAAAAGTTGAGATTTCTTCGATAGGGTTTGGGTTTTGTTCAGAAAATACTCTACAAAATGTAAGAAATGGAAAATAAAATTAAGAAACCAAAAATATTGAACCAGATTAATACTCCTCACGTATCTCAAAGATCATTTTCGGAAGAAAAGGAAAGTTCTGAATCTCAGGGGGGCGACGACGAATTTAGGGTTTGAAGAGGAAAATAGAGAAATGGAAGAAAGGGGCGGAATTAGGGTTTGCGGAGGGAGGCAGAGAAAACTGAGAGTGAGAGAAAATAAGAGAGAGTGGGAGGAAAGCAGAGAGAGAATGGTTTTGGTGGGAATGAGAAAATATTTTTATTTGAAGTAGCTAATGGTTGATTGGCATTTGGCATGCTAATGGTTTTGATTTGGGATGAATTTGCTAGTTACCAAAATAACCTTTTCATAGTGTATTTTATTTTTGGGGGAAGGACAATTTGGGCAGTGCATGGAACCTTTTTGTATTGGGTAGATAGTAGATGATTATATTATCTTTAACAGTATGTTTAAAGATTTACTCCAAATTTTAACCCTATATTGTTCCTTATGTACTAGTTATAGAAATAAAGATGACAATTGCATTTAGAGTCATTCTTGTTGGAGACAATATGACATTGACTAAAATAACATGTGTAATAAAGGTTGCAAGTGGTGTAATTCTTCTGTGATGAAAATGTATAAATTTCTAGTAGTTTTTTGTACTATTTCATTAAATTTGTAAGTTTTCTAAATATTTGATGAAATTATGGATTTTTTAGATAAATTTAAACTTCAATTGAGTGTTTTTTGAATTAGACTTTCAAATGTGTCTCTTGAATGTTGTGTAGTATTTAAATTAATAGATTTTTGAAACAAAGTTAAATTCAAATACTCATAACATTTATTTTATCTCAATATTTTCTTTCTTTTTTTAAATATTAATTTAAAATGTCAAATATAAAAAAATAAAATAGACTTAAAAAACGGCTTTTAAGTCCGTGAAGCAAATGAGTTAAACCTAATGAGATGAACCTAACGAGATGAACCGAATAGTTCGTGAATTTTTAACGAGTCGAATTTGAGTTTAAAAAAAAGTTTATGTCAAACTCGAACCGAGATTTGAGCTGAACCAATTCTTAACGAGTCAAGCCGAGCTAAGGCGAGTTCGACTCGACTCGACTCATTTCCAGCCCTATGTGTAACATATTTATGAAATTTAATTATATATTTTTAATTTATTTAATAAACGGTTCGACGGTAAATTTAACTAATTGAACCAATTAAAATTTAAACCATAAATTTCATCGATTCAATCTCCAATCCAATTTTTAAAAATTGGTTTTCATTCATCCATAACACAAAACTACGAATAGATTTGTTTACAGCATGCCAAAGTCGGGTGTGGATCCTCTCCAATGGGCATGGATCCTCTAACTTCCACTTCTCTATCTTTTCCTAACTTTCTCTCTATCTCTCTCTTGATTTACTTTCTCTCACTAATTTTTCCCTCAAAAATTAATTTCACCATCTCCTTTATATCATACAAATATTGCCTAAAGTCACTCTAACTTTCCCTCTTTAAAGTTAGAGGATCTTTACCCCTCTCCAATGGGGTTATCACTACATGCAGTCCAAGGTCAATCTTCCCCATCTATTATTTTAATTAATAATTTAACTAATATATTACACAAAAGTTCAATGATTCAGATTTCACTGAACCAATTTATTGTGGGAGAGAATCTCCTCCCGCCAAAGCCAAATATTAGTTTACATTAAAAAAATTATTTGGTCCCTCCTGGATTAGTCGGTCGCAAGATCGGATACCAAAATTTCTAAAAAAAATAAAAAATATTAAAAAAATTATATCTTCGTTCTTTTTATATAAAAGACAATTTATATTTTAAGTTATATATTTGATTGATTTATAAATTAAATATATTAATTATTTAATAAATCTAAAAATTAATTGCCTCTTATATAAATGAATAATTTAGAAATAAACTAAGATAGAATACCAAAATAAATCTAGAACCAAATATATCATATTATACATGCACATGGCCTGAAAGTCATTCCATCTGTCTGTAGTAGTACTACATCCATTTTCGAATATAGAAGCAAAAACAATTCAAAATTAATAGCTTAAAATTATACGTTTCCTCATCTCACCATTTATTGAAAAAAAGAAGTTAAATACGTGTCATCCCTAAAATTTGAACGAGTTTTGATTTAATTCATGTAGTTTTTTTAAAATTTTCTTATAATTTAAAGATTCTATTATTTTGGCTCTTTAAAATGTATATTTGACAATAAATATTTATTTTTATTGACGTGACTCATCTAAATGACTTTATTACATTTACTTTTAATTTATTTTTTAAAATTCAATAATATATAATTGCAGATAATAAAAAAAACATAAATTAAATAAAACTATTTTTGGTAGAATTTTACATCAATAAATCAATATTCAAATTCGTCAATTATAAAATTAATGTAATCACTAACTTTTAAATTGCATACTCTCTTAAAATTTGTTTCAATCAAATTTAAGATAGAAATAAGTGTTCAGACAATCATTTGATGTACAAATGATTTTGCAATAGTGGAAAATGTCTTGTTTGTCCTCATTAATGAGATCTATATCGGATATCTCCTTATCCATAAAACAATAGTCTAATATTTTTTTAAAAACATACTAAAAAAAATAAAAAAATAGTCCAAAATATATATTGATTATATATCATTATAAATATTGTATAGTAGTTATAAATAATTTTAACTATTGATGAAAGAATCAGTTATATCTATTGTCCAACAAGATTTATGAATAATTTTGGTATATTGTCTTGCGGTATGCATTGAAAAATAAAATGTTTAATGTGTTAGCGATATATTTACCAGAATAATGATGAATTTCTAATATTTAAATTAAAAAAAATTAGGATATAGAAATAGTAGTTACCAACCTTGAAGTAGAAATTGCAAAAAAATCAGTATAATAGTTATGAGACAATGTTCCATAAATATATACCCATCTCAAATTTGCAGACCAAGAATTAATGTTGAATTATGCATATAAGACTTTTAAGATGATGAGGTATAACTATGAAACTTTTAAATTTAATGTGTTTGGTTTACTCTTTTATTTAGCTTTGGATTGTATAATAGAAAATGTATATTCTAAACTGTTGAGATATTAGATATAATTCAAGTTGTATTATATGGCCAAGTTCAAAGTTAATTAGGGTTTAGGGCTTGTTATTTAATTTTTTATTTTAGTGTATATAAATAGACACTTTGTAATTCAGTTTTATTCATTCAATAATATCAATCATTGTTTCTTTATTTTCTCTCTTTCTCTCCTCACTAAAAGTGTCTCACGCACTAACAAATTGGTATTTAGAGCTCCGGTTAGATTCTTAATCGTGTTTCAAAAATCACACATCAGAGATCATGTTTTCGGGATCGTGGGTTATTGTTGATCAAACTCCCTTCCAACTCTTGACGGCAAGAATTGGCTCCGATTGAGAAAACGAATGCAATCTCTATTTGACTTTCATGAAACCCTGGAAGTGGTTACGAATGACGTTTCTTCGCATGGTGAAGATGCAACCAATGCTCAGAGAACCGTTCACAAGGAGGCCAAGAAGAAGGATTGCAAGGCAGCGTTCTACATCCAATCGGCGGTTAATGCGGCTAATTTTGACAGAATCGCTCATGCTGAATCAGCGAATGAGGCGTGGGATATTCTTGTCAAGTACTATGAAGGAGGCGAGAAAGTTAAGGCTGTCAAGTTGCAAACTTTGCGACAACATTATGAATTGTTGTCAATGAGAGAAGATGAAAAGAATGCAAACTATGTGTCGAAGGTGTAAAAAGTTGTCTATCTCATGAAGGGTTGTGGTGAAACCCTAACTGATAAGATGATAGTTGAGAAGGTAATGTGTACGTTGACCTCTCACTTTGATCACATTATCGTTGTAATACCCCGTAAATTATTTTACTCTGGATAATATTAGTTGTGATCAACTGAGTCCCAGTGTACTCTGAGAAATTATCTGCAGAGATAATTAGAGTAACTATTGAACTTAGAGTAAATCCAATTAATATTATCTGACTCTGAGATATTTAAGTATTTGAACTTTAGAGACTTTTTGGACAATTAGTAGTGTTACTATCTAATTGGGTTTCCTATATCATTTCTTTTTCTCTTTTTCTCTTCATTTGGGAAAGGATAGAAAAAAGGAAGAAAGAAAGAAGAAGTGAAGAAAAGAGAAAAGAAGAGAAAACCTAGAAGTGGAAAGATCAAGAACATCATCAAATCTTCATCAAATCATCATCCAATCTTCACCATCATCATCTATTCAAGGTGGGTTCTAGATAGAAACTTAAGTTCTAGAGTTAGAAATGATTTTAGCTTAAGTTAGGTTTTATGTGAAATTGCTTAAATTGGTAATCGATGGAATTTAACAGTTAAAATGTGTTAAAAATTGAGTACTATAAGCTATATGAGTATAGAATCATCTGTATTTGATTGTTGGATGTGTGGGTGTGTTTTGGACCCAAGGGAATGCAGCTGTACGCTACAGCATTTCTGCATTTTCCCAGTTTCGCACTGCGAATCCCCTAGCGAAGGGGAAATCGTGCACTCGCTGGGCGCTTCGCACTACGAATGAGGAGGCGAGCATTCGCCAGATGTTCGCACTGCGAACTTTAGCTTGTTTTGGTTCTGCCACTGTTCGCCAGACGTTCGCACAGCGAATGGGACAGCGAACCAGTGTTGGCTAAGGCATTCGCTGGGAGCTTCGCACTGCGAATGAGGAAGCGAGCATTCGCTGGCTTCTTCGCAATGCAAACATGGCAGACCACCCAACTTGTTTATTTCATAACTTTTGACTCGTTTATCCGTTGTGAGTATTCTTGGTATCATTGTGAAGCTAGGAACATCCTCTAGCTAATGGTGATGAGAAATATCTGTTTATTGCCCGATTAAATAAATCGGAAGGAACCGTGACTTGGTGTAATGCGTAATATGTTGAATTATGTGTTTCTATTATGTGATTGATGAATATATGCCTATGCTCTGATTGTTAAACATGGTTGAATATGTATGCATGATAAAATACGAAATAGGTAGAGTGAGGAATATTACCGAAAACAATTGTCGGATAGTGTGGAAATGACATAGTGACAACGCTCGGGCATGTGAGGCCGAGGCGTGTGTCTAGTAATCATAACCAGTTTATCTTACGGTGTAGTTTCATGAGACTCGAGCACCTCCTCTGAAACATATGCACAATTACTTGGTAGGTTTGATTCCCTACGTGTAGTACGATTGGAGCCTATGCATTGGGTAGAGACTTGTGATGGTTAACAGACCATGAGAAGTGACGGTTCACGGTTAACAGGTCGGTGATCCCGAATCTAATTCGTATACCAAGTAACTACAAGGATCCATGACTCGGGTCGTCTTCTAGACGTAGAAGCGGACGGGAAAAGGGGTTGCCTTGGTACGGTTATTGATTAGTGAGATTCTTGAGTTAACAGGCTCAGGACTTACTATGTATTAGTGTGAGTTAGCAGGCTCATGAGTGTGGAACCATATATGGTGTGTGTGCACTCAAAGTCATTTCCCTTCCCTTTTGACTTGAGTTAGGTTGTTAGAACCTTGTAAAGCCGAGAGGACTATAAGATAGCGAACTCACTGAGATTTGATGTATCTCACCCCACTGTTGTTGTTTACATCACAGGTACTACAGGTTTGGCGAAGGGTAAGGACAAAGTAGTTTGACTTTTCTTTACGGATCGTAGCTTTTGAGATGGCATGGCTTCCGCTATGGCGTTTTATTTTGAGATCATTGTATTGATCTAGTTCTTAGTGCTTTTTGGGACATCTTGTATTTATGTCGTAGACTTTAGAACTTTGTATTTAGGGCATTTAATGTATATAATGTGTTAACTAGGAACTTATGGTATTTCAGTACCAAACACTTGGATTCATGTATAATATATATGCTTTGATGTATGTTATTATATATGGGTGTTACAGTTGGTATCAGAGCAGGTCGTATCCTCGACCTAGCCATGAAATAGTATAAGTGTTTCTTTCCATTTCATATGTGTTGTGTCGCCATTGGTCTTACGTGTTATATTTATGGTATTGAGCCTGATCAACTTAATCTTATCTGTATGACATTTAGGAACATGGCCGACAGACGCAGAAACAACCGTGGTAGACCGAAAACTACTCCAGTAGGGACAAATCCGCCAGGGGATGAAGGGAATGCCCCTTTGTATCAATTTATGCAACAGATGCAACAACAGTAGAATCAGTTTGTGCAACAAATGGTACAGCAAATGGCTGGTGGCTTGCATCCTCCAGTGGTTGTTCCTGAAGCTGCAGGGGGAACCTTTAGGGATTTCATTCGTATGAATCCTTCGGAGTTTCAGGGAGGGTTAGATCCAGTAAAGGCTCATGAATGGATATCCGGTATGGAGCGGATTTTCTTGATAGTTCAGTGCAGTGAGGAAAACAAGGTGGTATTCGCTTCTCACTTGTTGAAGGGTCCTGCTATGAGGTGGTGGGAAAGCGCTTCAGCCTTAATGACAATTCAAGAGGTACCGAAGGTATGGGAACAATTTAAGATAACTTTTATGGAGAAGTACTTTCCAAGTTCCTTAAGGTCTCAAAAGGAATTCGAGTTTCAGCAGCTGAGACAAGGTAACTTGACCGTGGCTTCCTATGCTGAAAAGTTCGAGGTTATGGCTGCTTATTCTAGGTAGGCTATGTATGCTCCTGATGAGAGGTGGAAGATTGATCAGTTTCTTTTTGGGTTGAGGGCTGAAATTTCACATAGTGTGTCTCAGAGAGAATTTACTAGCTATGCAGAATTGTTACGACAGTGTTATGTGGCGGAGCATAGCTTAAAGAAGGTGCAAGCAGAAAGAGAGTTAAGTAGGGTGAATCAAAGTGATCATGGGAGACCGAATCAACAATTTAGACCGAGACAACAATCTTTCAAAGGGAAACAAGCTTAGAGTTCCAGGACTAGTGCGTCTCCGGTATGCCGTACGTGTGGTAAGAATCATCTTGGTAGGTGCAGTTTGGAAGGAATGAGGTGTTATCAGTGTAATAAGGTGGGCCATTTAGCGAGGGTTTGTCCTCAGGGTAGGAATCAGACATAAGGGAGGACTACCGGCCGGGTATATACTTTGGATGCGAAGAAAGCAAAGGGTGACAACTCTTTGATTGCTGGTACGTGTTTTGTGAATGGAAATCCTTGCTTTTTTTTTATTTGATTATGGAGCTACACACTCTTTTGTATCGATGCAATGTGTAAAGCGGCTTGGGTTGCAAGCGGTTCCGTTGTCTCCACCCATGGTGGTTACTACTGCCATGGATGAGATGGTTAAAACACCTTTAATGTGTGAAAATTGTGTTTTATCTGTGGATGGAAGAGTTTTCTAGATTGATTTGATTTGCTTACCGCTTAAGAAAGTGGATGTTGTTCTGGGAATGGATTGGCTTTCAGCTAATTCGGTATTCATCGGGTGTGAAGAAAAACTAATCATTATCCCCTCTACCGAGGGCACTCTGAAGGATGTGTTAACTACTATTTTGGAAGGTACGGTTGGAATGATTAATTTCTTGTTTGAGGAGGAAAAGTCCGTTCTTTTGATTCTTACTAAGGAGGAGGGTAGTAACCGTCAAGTTTTGAGTATTCCGGTAGTTTGTGATTTTCTTGAAGTTTTCCCCGAGGATATCACTTCTCTTCCTCCGGAGCGGGAAGTGGAATTCTCTATTGACCTGATACCGGGAACGACTCCAATATTCGTTTCTCCGTATCGGATGACACCACTTGAATTAAGAGAATTAAAGGATCAATTGGAAGAGTTGTTGGCTAAGCATTTTGTTCGACCAAGTGTTTCGCCCTGGGGAGCTCCTGTGTTATTGGTAAAGAAAAAGGATGGTGGAATGCGGTTATGTATTGATTACCGTCAGTTAAATAAGGTCACCATCAAGAATAAATACCCACTGCCAAGGATAGACGATCTGTTAGATCAATTAAAAGGAGCCTGTGTGTTCTCGAAGATTGACTTACGGTCGGGTTATCATCAGATTCGTGTGAAGAGTTCAGATGTACCAAAGACCGCGTTTAGAACCCGTTATGGTCATTATGAATTTTTGGTGATGACTTTTGGTGTGAAGAATGCTCCAGCAGTTTTCATGGATTATATGAAACAGATATTTCAACCTTAATTGGACCAATTTGTGGTGATTTTCATTGATGACATTCTTATATATTCTCGTGACCCTCAAGAGCACAGAGAACACCTAAGAATTGTTTTATCCATCTTACAAGAGAGACAACTTTTTGCTAAGTTAACTAAGTGTGAGTTTTGGATGTCGGAGGTTTATTTTCTTGGTCATGTCATATCCCAGGGAGGTGTAGCGGTTGACCCCTCAAAAGTTGAAGCAGTGATTAATTGGGAGAGACCGAAGAACGTTTCTGAAGTTAGAGTTTCTTGGGATTAGCAGGGTATTACAGAAGGTTTATCAAAGGCTTTTCCCAACTTGCTTTACCGATGACGAGACTTACTCGGAAGGATTGTTCGTACGAGTGGGATTCGGCTTGTGAGAGAAGTTTCATGAGTTTGAAGAAAAGATTGACGACCGCTCATGTTTTGATCATTCCTGATCCTAGCAAGTCATATGAAGTATACTATGATGCATCAAAGATGGGATTAGGAGGTGTGTTAATGCAAGATGGACATGTAGTGGCTTATGCTTCTCGACAGTTAAAAGTCCATGAAGAGAACTATCCAACGCATGATTTAGAATTGGCGGCAGTTGTATTTACTTTGAAAGTATGGCGTCACTATTTGTATGGTGTACGTTTTGAGATGTTCAGTGACCACAAGAGTCTAAAGTATCTTTTTGACCAGAAAGAGTTGAACATGCGTCAAAGGAGGTGGATGGAGTATTTGAAGGATTATGATTTGGAACTAAAGTACCATCCGGGTAAAGCGAATAAGGTGGTGGATGCTTTAAGCAGGAAAGTGTTGCATAGTGCCGACTTGATGATGTTAGAGTATACCTTAATGGAAAAGTTTAGAGATCTAAATCTTCAATTTAATTGGACTCCTAATTGTGTGATTATGGGGAATTTGAATGTCACTTCTACTCTTAGGGAGGAAATCCAACAAGAGCAAGGGTTAGACGAGAAGTTACAAGAAGTGTTATTGCAACTGGGTTTTGTGCGAGCTACCGACAGAATTATTTTGTTTAACCAAAGGATTTGTGTTCCGGATAATACGGAGTTAAAAAGGAGGATTTTGGAGGAAGCGCATAAGGGTGCTTTTACTATACATCCGGGATCTTCAAAGATGTATCAAGATTTAAAGAGGGACTATTAATGGTCCGGGATGAAAAGAGATATTGCGGTGTATGTGTCAGAATGTGCGGTGTGCCAACAAGTGAAGATTGAACACCAAAGACCGGGTGGCTTGTTGCAACCTTTAGAAATTCCGGTGTGGAAATGGGATAGTATTTCGATGGACTTCGCGGTGGGATTACCCCGTGCGCAAGGTGGTTATGATTCGATTTGGGTAATTGTAGATCGGTTGATGAAGTTTGCTCATTTCTTGGCCGTAAAGACTACTTATAAGGCGAGTCATCTCGCAAGGTTGTTCATTACGGAAATTGTGAGATTACATGGTGTTCCTTCTAATATTGTTTCGGATAGAGATCCAAAGTTTACTTCGAGATTTTGGAGAGCTTTTCAATAAGCCATGGGAACGAAGTTGTGTTTGAGTACGTCGAATCACCCGCAAACGGATGGTCAGACGGAACAGACAATACAAACCATGGAAGACATGTTGAGAGCTTGAGTACTTGAAAGTGGAGGAAATTGGATAGGACTTTTGCCGTTGATTGAATTCTCTTATAATAACAGTTATCATGCAAGTATTGGTATGGCACCTTATGAGGCGTTGTATGGAAGGAAGTGTAGGACACCGTTGTGTTGGGAAGAAGTTGGTGAAGATAGGATGTTGGGACCCGAGATTATTCACGAAACTATGGAGAAGATTAGGATGATCCGTGATAAGGTTAAGCAAGTACAAGATCGTCAGAAAAGTTATGCGGATAACCGAAGAAGACCTTTAGAATTTGAAGAAGGCGATCACGTGTTTTTGAAGGTTACTCCGAGATTGCAGTTGAAAGGACCGTTTCGGTCGCGGAAGTTAAGTCCGAGATACGTGGGACCATATCAGATTTTGGAAAGAATTGGTGAAGTAGATTACAGATTAGCCTTACCGCCTTCTCTGACAGAGATGCACGACGTTTTTCATGTGTCTCAGCTTCGGAAGTTTGTCCCAGATCCTCTTCAGTCAATTTTACCAGATACAATCGAGATAGAAGCAGATTTGACATTTGAGCCGCAACCGAGTCGTACCACCGGAAGAGAAACTAAAGTGTTAAGGAATAAAGAGATTCCTCTTGTTAGGGTCCAGTGGGATGAGATGCATCCGGGCGATGCAACTTGGGAATTGGAATCGGAGATGCGGGAGGTCTATCCTCATCTTTTCAGGTAATTGTTTTAAATTCGTGGGCGAATTTCTATTTAAGGGGGGAGGATGTAATATCTCGTAAATTATTTTACTCTGGATAATATTAGTTGTGATCAACTGAGTCCCAGTGTACTCTGAGAAATTATCTGCAGAGATAATTAGAGTAACTGTTGAACTTAGAGTAAATCCAATTAATATTATCTGACTCTGAGATATTTAAGTATTTGAACTTTAGAGACTTTTTGGACAATTAGTAGTGTTACTATCAAATTGGGTTTCCTATATCATTTCTTTTTCTCTTTTTCTCTTCATTTGGGAAAGGATAGAAAAAAGGAAGAAAGAAAGAAGAAGTGAAGAAAAGAGAAAAGAAGAGAAAACCTAAAAGTGGAAAGATCAAGAACGTCATCAAATCTTCATCAAATCATCTTCCAATATTCACCATCATCATCTATTCAAGGTGGGTTCTAGATAGAAACTTAAGTTCTAGAGTTAGAAATGATTTTAGCTTAAGTTAGGTTTTATGTGAAATTGCTTAAATTGGTAATCGATGGAATTTAACGGTTAAAATGTGTTAAAACCTGAGTAGTAAAAGCTATATGAGTGTAGAATCATCTGTATTTGATTGTTGGATGTGTGGGTGTGTTTTGGTTTGGTTTTGGACCCAAGGGAATGCAGCTGTACGCTACAAAATTTCTGCATTTTCCCAGATTCGCACTGCGAATCCCCTAGCGAAGGGGAAATCGTGCACTCGCTGGGAGCTTCGCACTGCGAATGAGGAGGCGAGCATTCGCCAGATGTTCGCACTGCGAACTTTAGCTTGTTTTGGTCCTGCCACTGTTCGCCAGACGTTCGCACAGCGAATGGGGCAGCGAACCAGTGTTGGCTAAGGCATTCGCTGGGAGCTTCGCACTGCGAATAAGGAAGCGAGCATTCGCTGGCTTCTTCGCAACGCAAACATGGCAGACCACCCAACTTGTTTATTTCATAACTTTTGACTCGTTTATCCGTTGTGAGTATTCTTGGTATCATTGTGAAGCTAGGAACATCCTCTAGCTAATGGTGATGAGAAATATCTATTTATTGCCCGATTAAATAAATCGGAAGGAACCGTGACTTGGTGTAATGCGTAATATGTTGAATTATGTGTTTCTATTATGTGATTGATGAATATATGCCTATGCTCTGATTGTTAAACATGGTTGAATATGTATGCATGATAAAATACGAAATAGGTAGAGTGAGGAATATTACCGAAAACAATTGTCGGATAGTGTGGAAATGACATAGTGACAACGCTCGTGCATGTGAGGCCGAGGCGTGTGTCTAGTAATCATAACCAGTTTATCTTACGGTGTAGTTTCATGAGACTCGAGCACCTCCTCTGAAACATATGCACAATTACTTGGTAGGTTTGATTCCCTACGTGTAGTACGATTGGAGCCTATGCATTGGGTAGAGACTTGTGATGGTTAACAGACCATGAGAAGTGACGGTTCACGGTTAACAGGCCAGTGATCCCGAATCCAATTCATATACCAAGTAACCACAAGGATCCATGACTCGGGTCGTCTTCTAGACGTAGAAGCGGACGGGAAAAGGGGTTTCCTTGGTACGGTTATTGGTTAGCGAGATTCTTGAGTTAACAGGCTCAGGACTTACTATGTATTAGTGTGAGTTAACAGGCTCACGAGTGTGGAACCATATATGGCGTGTGTGTACTCAAAGTCATTTCCCTTCCCTTTTGACTTGAGTTAGGTTGTTAGAACCTTGTAAAGCCGAGAGGACTATAAGATAGCGAACTCACTGAGATTTGATGTATCTCACCCCACTGTTGTTGTTTACATCACAGGTACTACAGGTTCGACGAAGGGTAAGGACAAAGTAGTTTGAATTTTCCTTACGGATCGTAGATTTTGAGATGGCATGGCTTTCGCTATGGCGTTTTATTTTGAGATTATTGTATTGATCTAGTTCTTAGTGCTTTTTGGGACATCTTGTATATGTTATGCCGTAGACTTTAGAACTTTGTATTTAGGGCATTTAATGTATATAATGTGTTAACTAGGAACTTATGGTATTTCAGTACTAAATACTTGGATTCATGTATAATATATATGCTTTGATGTATGTTGTTATATATGGGTGTTACAATCGTAGCTCTTCAAGAATCCAACAATCTTGAAACCCTAAAACTGGAAGATTTGGTTGGTTCGTTGAAAGCGCATGCGATTAAGATTTTCGAAAGGAAAGGAATTCAAGACTCGATACAACCACTACAAGCTCAATCGTGGAAGAAGAATGGTGGTTCCGACAAGTTCAAAGGAAAAATCAACAAGACTCAGGGCAAGAAGCCTTGGTCGAATCCTCACAAGAATAAGATTGGTGATAGAACTTTTGAATCCTCAAAAAGAGGAGAAGGAAATTCCTATCAGAAAGACAAAGTAGGAAAAAAAGTTGTGCAGTGCTATAACTGTGAAAAGTGGGGTCACTTGGCCAAGCATTGTTGGTACGGGAAAGACAAGGGTTCGACAAAAGACAAGGACGAAGGAGCAAACCTTGCATGTCAAGTTTCAGATTATTTTAATGATATGATGGTTATGGATGCAGTTACAGATGACCATGTCGAATCTAAGATCTGGTTCCTCGACTAAGGCTACTCGAATCACATGACTGGTCAAAAAGTATGGTTAGAAGATTTTGACTAGTCGAAGAAAAGCAAGGTCAAACTTGCTGATAATAGCTTGTTGCAAGCAGAAGGTACTGGAAAACTAATTATTCAAAGGAGTAATGGAGCAAAAGCCATGATCAAAGATGTACTCTATGTCCCTGGAATGAAGTGCAATCTGCTAAGTGTTGGACAACTGGTCGAAAATGGGTTCTCAGTGGTTATGAAAGATGGAGCCTTAGAACTTTTTGACATCCAGAATAACTTGGTCTTGAAATCTCCCATGTCGAAGAATAGAACATTTAAGACTATGATCAGTTTGACTGAGGTACAATGTTTGAAAGCAGTTGTCGACCACAAGAATAGTTGGTTATGGCATTTGAGGTTTGGCCATCTGAACTTTAGGTCGCTAAATCAACTGATCACTCAAGTTATGGTAACTGGTATACCAAGTCTTGAGATACCCGACAAACTATGTGAAAGTTGTCTAGTCAAAAAGCAATCCAGGATGTCTTTTGTTTCGACTATGCCAATGAGATCATCCTGCATACTTGAAGTTGTATATTCAGATGTATGTGGTCCTTTTGAAGAGCATACCATTGGTGGAATCAGGTATTTCGTCTCATTTTTCGATGAGTACAGTCGAAAGCTATGGATCTATGTGATCAAACGAAAGGACAAAGTATTTGAAATCTTTAAGAGATTTAAGATACTTGTCGAAAACCAGGGTGAAAATAAAATTAAATTTTTGCGTGCAGATGGAGATAGCGAATACACATCCAAGATATTTGAAGCATTTTGTGCAGAACATAGTATTGATCATGAGATAACTTCTCCTTATACTCACCAATATAATAGAATAGCAGAAAGAAGAAACTAAACCATATTGGACATGGCGAGATGCATGCTGAAGCAAAAGAATTTTCTAAAATCCTTATGGGGTGAAGCTGTTTCGACTGCTGTTTATATTCTGAACATGTACCCTACCAAGAAGCTGAAGAATAAGGTTCCTAAAGAAGAATGGAGTGGAAAACGAACATCAGTGAGTCATATGGTGTTTGGCTCTATTTGCTACAAGCATATTCATGATGTTAGGAGAAGGAAACTTGATGATAAGAGTGAACCTATGATTCTGGTAGGATATCATAAGACTGGAGCATACAGGCTGTTCAATCTAATTAATCAAAAGATTGAGATGAGTCGATACATTATGATTGATGAATATTTTGCCTGGGATTGGAATTCTAGTAATGTAATTGATAAACAACTGATGAGCTATGATTTTGACAAAGAAAGTAATGATGTCAAAATCGAAGACATTATTGATACTCTAGTCGAAGAAGAAGTCGAAGCAGTTGATGACACTCTCAACATTGTCGAATTCAAAGAGGATATGGCTGGAACAAGTCAGAGACCACAAAGAACTAGAGCTCATCCAACAAGACTTCAAGACTATGACGTGGTTGGTGATGATGAAGTCACGATAGATGGGGAACTAGTTCATTTTACTTTACTTGCAGGTGCTGAACTAATCAACTATAGCAAATCTTTCAAAGATAAACAATGGAAGTCTGCTATGGTCGAAGAGTTACAAGCAATTGAAAGAAACAACACATGGGAGTTGGTCGAATTGCCAGCTCATACAAAATCTATCGAAGTAAACTGGATGTTTAAGTTGAAGCATAATGCTGATGGATCGATAGCAAGGTATAAGGCGAGATTTGTAGCTCGAGGATTTCTCCAGAGAGAAGGACTCGACTACTCTGAAGTATTTGCACCTGTCGCAAGATTGGAAAATGTTCGACTAGTGGTGGCCTTGGCATACAAGCAAGGCTGATCAACATTTCAGTTAGATGTGAAATTGGCATTTTTGAATGGACCTTTGGATGAAGAAGTGCATGTCACACAACCTCCTGGCTTTGTGATTCAGGAGGAAACAAGTAAAGTATACAAGTTACACAAAGCACTCTATGGTCTCAAGCAGGCACCTAGGGCATGGAACAAGACGATCGACTCATACTTGGTTGAATTGGAATTCGTAAAATGAAAATCTAAGTATGGTGTCTATGTTAAGGTTGTGGCATAAGATATAACAATAATCTGCTTATATACCGATGACTTGCTAGTAACTGGAAATAGCTTGAAGAACTTTTCAAAGTTCAAAGAGCTGATAAAGAAGGAATTTGAAATGTCGGATCCAGGAAAGTTGTCATACTTCTTAGGCTTGTAATTTCAAATGTCGAAGCAAGGCATGGTGCTACATCAAAGAAAGTATGTCAAAGAGATACTCAAGAGATTCAGAATGGATGATTCGACTCTTGTATCTTCGCTTATCGAACCAAATTTAAAGTTGAAGAAACATGGAGAGGAAGACAAAGTCGATGCAACTTTGTTCAAACAGATTATCGGATCTCTAAGATATATGCGCAACAGTCGTCCTGATATATGTTTCTCAATTGGATTAGTGATCATATACATGAGTGAACCACGAGCATCACACATGAAGGCTGCAAAAAGAATCATGAGATACTTAAAAGGATCGACAAACTATGGAATTTTATTTCGAAGAGACTCTGAAAACAAAGAAGTTATGGTTACTTGTTAATCAGATGCTGACTGGTGCGGAGATAAGGAAGATCGAAGAAGCATTACTAGATATTTCTTTCAAGAATTTGGTGCCCCAATTTCACGATGCTGGAGAAAGCAACCTGTGGTGGAATTGTCATCGTGTGAGGATGAATATATAGTAGGATCCTATGTTGCATGTCAAGCAATTTGGATAAGATCTGTGCCTGAAGAGATGAAGGTCGAAGTGAAGAAACCTATGGTACTACAAATCGACAAAAAGTCAGCCATAAATCTGGCGAAGAATCAAGTTTTTCATGGAAAAAGTAAGCACATCGAAGCTAGATTTCATTTATTAAAGGAGAAGGTGAATATAGGTGAACTTGAAGTAAGGCATTGCTCAAGTGAAGCACAATTAGCCGACATTTTCACCAAAGGATTAAAGATCAACAGGTTCCTAACTTTGAGAAAGAAATTAGGAATAGTTCAGATCGACAATGATTAGTGTGTTTCGACAACTTGAATTATAGGGGGTATGTTGAGATATTAGATATAATCCAGGTTGTATTATGTGGCCCAAGCCCAAAGATAATTAAGGTTTAAGGTTTGTTATTTAGTTTTTTATTTTAGTCTATATAAATAGACACTTTATAACTCATTTTTATTCATTCAATAATATCAATCCTTGTTTCTTTATTTTCTCTCTTTCTCTCCTCACTAAAAGTGCCTCACGCACTAACATAAACTATGAATTTAAATTTGTTATGTAGTTACTGATGTTGTTGTAAATGTGGTAATTAAGGTCAATGTGACAGCTTCATCACACATCTGCCATTATGTCAAAGAAGATCTTAGACAATGTTTTTTATTTATTTTAGGAAACATTTTTAAGCGCGGTCTATTCTGGCATTGTTGTAGATATAGTCGGTGTTTTTTTTAGAATGAAAAGTTTAGGTGAGTTGGGCTCTGGGGGCTCACCAAGGTCAGGGCAGACGTCTAGGCTCAAAGAACGCTTATAATGGTACTTACATATCACCCACTAAAGAGTTCCTCGCATTGACAATGGAAATTGAACCCACGACCTCTTGGTGTGTGAGCCAATTCCTTATCAACTGAGTTATTCTAGCTTGGCAGTATTTTTTAAATATAAAGGCACTTGCTTAAGTGAATTTTAGGCAACACTTTTTGTTAAAACTATTGGCGTAAATCCTCTTTAGGTGGCGCTTTCTGATAAAAGCATTGGAAGAAGGCATCATTAACCAACGATTGATGCTAAAAGCGTTGGCATAAGTCATCATTAGGTAGCGAAAATGCAAATTGAAAGGTGTTTGAAACACAAATATTTTATTGCATTCAAAGAAGATTGAGATTTAGAATTTTGGAAAGATTAAAAGAACGTGGTTGAAATCATCTTATGTGAATTCTAATGCAGCTGTATACTTGATTTAAAAATCAACCTCTACTCCTTTCTTAGCTTAAATTGAGTCTCATGTCTTATTCTTCTCTTTTTTTTTGCATGAATTAAAAAAAAGCTCATGACAATGACTTGGATTGTAACTAAAAACGCAATAAACACCGACAACACCAAAACTCAACCAGTGCCAAGAGCTAAAGAGAAATAAAACACACTGCAAGCGAAACAAAAGAAAACACACCACCTCTTACACAAAATAGGATAAAAAAGCCACAAATTAGCATCCAATCTATCCTAATATCTGAATTGAATAAATCTCCAATAAGCCGAGCCTACCTTGTAGCAGACAAACCAATGCGATCAACATGAAGCGACCGATAAAAGCCGACTAATAGTAATCTACACAAACCATCTTCCAACTCAGCCAGAGTTCCACTAAAACTGGGATTCGACACTAATCAAACAAACAAAAGAACAACACTGAGCCAAATTGACTAGATGACAGGATCTAGATAGTTGCACTAGGAGAATCCGAAATGTGAGCATTGCGATAGCAGGGATGCTGCTAAACTCCAAGAAGACAATCACCTTTCTAAATTGAAACCTACATAATATAATATCTAGATATCTGACCAAAAACAGAATGAATAACGAACAAGAGAATAAACGCAAATCCCACGCTCAACGAGACCTGATACCCAGATAACAGGAGCACACGACCCACTGCCCAAATTTTGACGGAGGAACCCCACCCTATAACACACAAAAACCCGATCTCCAGCAGACACCAACACCTTTCTCCACCGCAAAAGTTGCCAAACTGAGTAATCGGGTACCATACGTGAAACTTAAACAACACCTACAAGGAATCTACAAGAGCTCCTAGAACACAATGCAACAAAAATTCTTCTACCTCAAACCCCAAAACACTGATACTAATCCAAACTAGTGCCCCTGAAAAAATACAGACTGCTTGTTCTAACACAATAGGAGATAACAACTCAAAATCTACAATAGCGGAGCATCAGACACCTCAAACTAAACAACTCTACAAATATGATTATCTATTAAAACATATCAGATAAATACATCAAAAAAATCATAGACCACCAAAACCAGAATCTCCTTCAAGACCACTTCAATCCTTGCATCCGAGACAAATTAGCTGACACATGTATTAATGAGCTACCCCACTTACAATCCCTTTATATGTGTTATTTATCCAGCTCCACGAGTCTCTTTGTACTAATTCAAACATTTGCTCCTCTGAAACTCTTCAACATCCTTCGACCTACCACTTCTTCAACTAACATTATTATGGGTGACTCCTAACCTCAAGTCAACTTAACCCCCTTTTGAATCCATTATACCTTGAATTCCACATGGTGTATTTACTACTGTCTTATTAATATTTGCCACTTATAGTTAAGTCGAAAAATCTAAGGTAACAAATTGCCCCCCAAAAGGCCATGTTTTGATTTTGAATCAGATAAGAGACGTGACCTTTTTTATAGTATTTTTTGAAGATGCTTCATTTCTGTTGACGTCATTGTTATCATTACTCTTTTTACGGCGCATTGTCATGAGTTCGCTCAGAATCTCATCATTACACCTACTTCCTAGGAGGTCATGGGTTTGCACGTCTGCCATAACTGCTCCCACTCACATCAATGATGTGCTTCGAAAACCCATAAAACGCTTCAATCACCCCTCACGCGGACGCCATGTGTCTGATTTAGCACATGCAATGAGGAGCTTATAAATACCTCTTCTCAACTCATTTGTTCTTCTTCCTCATTTCAACTTTTCATAGTTTCTTCATTACATAGAACACCCAATCCTTTCAGTTTCCTCTAGAAGAAAAACTTCATTTCATATATGGCCAACACTCAAGCAATGCCTTCTAAATCTGACACTGGTAACAACCCATTGGCCTTCAAAATTCTTCCCAACGATGATGAGGATGTGAGAAACTACATCCATGAGCCTCCACTGTCAAAGGAGAAAATTTCCATCTGGGCAAAACAGGTACTCATCCCTTACTCTTTGAGCATAAAACTATGTCCTTTCTTGGGACCCTATCCCACAAAGAGGTCACTTGTTAGGAAGGTTACATGTTTTTTCCCAGGTTTTCCCGTTACACTGCCTTCTGCGTTTGAAAAATGCACTCTCGACCTATCTTTCATGGTTAAACCTAATCGCGTGTTTCGATCTGCACCTCTTACTCCCAGGAAAGAGTATATATCCTGGCTTGACAAGGTTCAACCTCAAAAGAAGGAACACTGGGAAAAATTGGGTATCTACGACATGGTAGACATCTTTAGGACTGGCCCCAAGTATAACGCAACCATGTTATTGGTTCCGATCTTCTTTTGGGAGGGATCTACCAATACTTTCCAGCTTCCTTGCGGCATATTAACACTGACCTTGTTTGATGTAGCCTCTATGCCAGGCTTAAATCCTTTAGGCTCAAATTTCTCACCAACCCTAGAAACCCAAAATGAGTTCACCAATGACCTCCCTACTTACAAGAACTTTATTTCTGACCATCATGACGAAGCAAACGACGAAGTCTCCGACCAAGAACACATAGCTTTCTTGAATTTTTGGTTATTATATTATGTCTTTTGTTCTAGTTCTCTCCAAGTGGCCAAGAAATTAATTCCTCTCTCCATCCAGCTGCATGAAGGTCAAAATATTTCTTTGAGTAAACTCCTTTTGGCCAACTTATACCAATCACTTGGAGATGCCTCCTATAAACTGAAGCATATTCCTGAAACCATTAAGTCTTTCCTAATTTTAGGTCCTTTCGGGCTCTTGTAGTTGTGGATAAACGCCACTTTCGAACCAAAACTTCATGTCACCACGTCTGAAGCTTTATTGAATCAAGGCGAAAGCAGAGACATCAAATGCACCATGTCGGCTTTGATCACCCCTCAAGAAAACCCAATCCCAAGGATTCTCCTAAAGTATATCAACTTATTTCTTGATTCGACAATCTTTGATGGGTCGATGGATCTTTTTTGGATCACCTTGTCGTCCCATCCTAGATTTTGAATAGATTTCCTGGTGTTTCTCCTTCAGCAACTGTCATGTCAAACTCCGTTTGGGCAGCAATTCTGACCCATACACTTTTGTAAACAAGAATCAAAGCTGGCACTCCTAGTTATGGCTTTGCTAGTTACCGACCTAACTTAGTGGCTTGACAGTTTGGCTTTAGCCAATTCCAACCTCACTCTCTTTAAGTTCGGTAAAAAGAGATTTGTTGGTCGGAGCGCAAATTCAGCTTTGAAGACTATAAGCTTTGCACCATATTCTCCTGCAACCAAGTTTTTGAACTACCTACTTTTCAGTTTCAACATACATTTTTCATGACAGTTGAATTTTACAACTGGTGGAAGAAGTATTTCACCAGCCATCTCTCTAAAGAAGATTTTCGCAAAAGCCTTACTGACGCCCTCTCCAACATGCCAGAGCAACAAGAATAACAAGGTATGCCTCTCAATCATTGTCTCCAACTTGCTGTTATTTGTTTTCTTTCATTCTTCGACTTCCAGATGAATCTGAAGCCCCGACTGAAAATGACGTCGAAGCACTTTTCGACGCAGGAGATGCAAGGCAGCCAAAAGAGCCTAAGAAAAAGGTAAGTATTTCTTCTTAGCATACCTCATTACCTGAACTAGTCCTCACATTTTGCCCTTATTAGATTTGAAAGCGTGGTCCTGATTCCCCTACCAACAAATTCAAAAATAAGAAGAAGACCACCACTGCTTCACCTAAGGTATACCGTCTAGCTATATATCTAGTTACTATTCTCTGAATGCTTGTCTAAATTAAACTACTCTTTTCAGGTCACTCCAAAGCCAACCAAAAATCTGGTCGAAAAGGAAAGTTAGGAAGACACTGAAGAACCCCTCATCTTTTCAAGGCCGAGGCCTAAAGCTTCCCTGAAACCAACCACTGGCCACAACAAGAAAGGAACTCCCACCAAATCCATACCCAAAAAAGATAACACTACCACCACCGTTGGTCCTTCTACCACAACCAAAATAAACAAGATTTATACAGAGAAAGTCACCAGGGACGGAGAAAAAAAGGAAAGAGAAGGCTCAATATCCTCAACCTCATTCTAAGGAAGCAATTATCAAGTCTTAACACAAACCAGTCGAAAAGACACAATCCAATGTCTCCAAGGTACACTTCGACTCCTTCTGTAAGTCTCCAACATTTACTTCAAACTTTTGATGTCATTCCCTCTTTCCTTTCAGGACAACCTAGAGGCGCAAAATGCCAACGAAGCGACTCCCACATGTATCCTTCGATCCATCACTTTGACACAATCTCACATATTCATTGGTCAGATTTCCTTGACTCCAGCATTTCACCCATTCCTACAGTCCCTTAACCGACGAACAAAGCACCAGTCACATCTGCCCAACCATAACCTGACGTGGTAATTGGTGTCGAGTCGAACTCTCCTCAGTGCATGGAAGAGATGGACAACAACACTATCTTCATTCATGACAATATTGTTCCAAACAATTCTCAGCCTGAAAATCAGCAATAGATAATGAAGAGTAAGTTATACCCAACATCGAGACTGCCCCATTCAAGGAGACTATCCAAACTGGCCACCAAAAGCCTGAGCAAGTTCAGACCGGCGCTCATGACATCATGTCAAACTCTTCGCTGAGCCAAGCAGAAATTATTGCTCTCAAAAGTAAAAATCCTACCGAGGCTCTTAAAAGACTGCAGAAGCTACGCAGGCTATCGACGGACTCTAAACCAACTTATTCTTCTGATGCGTCATTGGCTAATACTGGCAATGACTCAGTCAATCTCCTAGTTCAACAATTAAAAGACAACATCTTTGAAGTTGACCTTCTTGCTGCTATCAAGAAATATGCTCAAATTGGAAATGACATTAAGAAACTGCTAGCTGAACTTAACAGATAGCGGGCGTCTGATGCCTTACTCAAATTTCTCTTCAAATTCGAAGCCTACTTCAATCATGTTTGCAAAGACATTGATCGCTAACGCTTAACTAATTCTAAGCTTCAGAAAGTAAAAGATGCAATGGCAGTGGCCTGGGAAGCAAGCAGTGTGTCCGATCAAGAAATGGACAAACTCGAGGCCAAACTTCAAGACTACATTGATAAGAGGACTCTGATTGATGACAAAAATGCCCAGCATCGTGCCAAGATACTCTTGCTGACCAAAGAGATTGACGACCTAGAGAAAGAGAAGTTTGAACTAGCTTGGGAAAAATTACTCCCCATAAGAGAGATGATCGATGAAGAAACCACCAGAGAAGTCGAACATGCTGAAGCTGCACTCAAGCTAGGGCTCGAAGCTACTTCTTTAGAAGAAAATCAGGATCGACTCACTTCTAGGCTCGACTTTTCCAAGATCAAGCTCAAATAATTCAAATCAAAGTTCCCAACTTAACTTGCATTTCCTTTAATTTTCACTTGCTTTTTTAATATTATGTAATAACTATGACAATTTAGCAATCTTTTAATACCATTTTGGCAATTTTGTCTCTGTACTGAAAATTATTCTTTAGCAATTTGAATTTCTTGTAGCATAGGCCTAGACCGCATAAGGTATTTACCATTTACTCTTAGAATTCGTTTATCAACTGCTAGTTCTTCGATCTCATAAGCATTGTTTGAAAATACTTGAAGTATTCTAAATGGCACCTCCCAATTTGGGGACCACTGGCCTACAGCTATGTCTCTTTGATGCATAGGAAAAATGACTTTCCAGACATAATCTCCAGTCGAAAACGCTTTTGACTTAACTTTTTTACCGTACGCTTTGGCAATTCATTCTTTTTGTCGCATTAAGGCATCCAACGCTGATAGCCTTTCTTCATCCAAATCAACCAGTTCATCTAACATCATATTCCAATATTGATATGATGGAATTTCATTCTGACTTATAATTCAAACCCATTGAAAATAAATTTCACTAGGCAAGACAAGTTCATGCCCATAAGTTAATCGAAATTGCGTTGTAGCTATTCCCTCTTTGGGAGACGTGTGACAAGCCCATAAGACTTGGTCCAACATCTTATGCCAATTCTATGGATTTTTCCCTCTTTAGTTGCAACTTCAACTTGCCCATTTGCTTGAGCATAATAGGGTGTTATGGTCAAAAGTCAAATTCCCATTTCAGAAGCAAAATCCTGCATCTTTCGACCAGTAAACACCGACCCTTGGTATGTTGTAATGGTCTCAAAAATTCTAAATCTATAAATAATATGCTTCTAGATAAAGTCAATTATTGCTTCTTGATCAGCATTAACTAAAGGGACAGCTTCAATCTACTTTGTAAAGTAATCAATACCGACCAAAATATATTTCTGGCTCTTAGAGGACACAGGCCAAATTTCTCCAATTAAATCCAAAGCCCATCCTCTAAATGGCCAAGTTTTCACCATTGTATGCATTTCACTTGCAAAAACATGTTGTATGCCTAAGTGGATTTGACACTCCCTGAATCCTTTAGCAAAGTTGATACAATCTTTCAACATTGTGGGCCAATAAACGCCTTGTTGACACAACAAACACTTCATCTTATGCCCCACTAGATGAGCCCCATAAGCTCCACCATGAGCACTTGACACAGCCAAGTATGCCTCTCCCTCTCCAAGGCATTTAAGTAACACTCCCTCAAGCGTTTTCTTAAACAATTCGTTACCGATGACCACATAATTCAAAGATCTGTACTTGAACTTTCGATCTCTTGATCCAACTGGGTTCCTCAAATAATCAACTATGGGTCTTCTCTAGTCAGTGTCACCCAAATTTTCAATAGTACAGATCTCAAAATTCTCTGGATCCATGGATCCAAGCTTCATTAGTACTAGATCTGATGGAGAAAGTCTTTTCGACTGTACCCTTCCTCTTACTTCAATCAAATCCTTCAACTTTTCCTTAGGCAATTTATACCCTAAGGTAATTTGTGCCAATTCGTCCGCTTCATGGTTTTCAAGTCTATAAATACGCTGGATATCCACAAAGTCGAAACACTTGATCAGTCGGTTTACCATAACAAAGTACATAATCAAGTTTTCCTTTATGAATTTGTATTCTTTCGTTATTTGCTTTATGAATAATTCAGAATCTTTTTTTTATTTAGACTCGTTTTTCCCCAAACTTTAACAAGATCTCAAATTCGGCTATTAAAGCTTCGTACTCAGCCTCATTATTGGAGCAAGAGCCTTCGATTCTATATTTGGACTTAGTCGGAATCTTGTTTGGAGAAACAATCAAAATTCCAACACCAGTTCCATTCTTATGGCTGGAGCCATCAAAATACAACTTCCAAGGTTCCGTTTCTAAATAATTCAAAGGCATCTATACTATTGCATGATCTACGATAAAGTTAGCGACCACCTGAACCTTAATGGCCTTTAGGGGAACATATGTAAGGGAATACCCAGTTAAAGCAAGTGCCCATTTCCAACTCGACTATGCAAAATTGGCTTAGACAACACGTGCTTGATAATATCACAATAGGAAGACACATAAACATCAACTGACTTTATGTAATGTTTTAATTTCATACAAGAAAAGTACAAGCAAATGAACATCTTTTCCATAAGACTATACCCAGTTTCTGCCTCATTCAAGACTCGACTGAGGTAATATATGACTATTTAGATGCCATTATCATCCTCTTGCGCTAAAATGCTTCCTATAGTCAAGACGAGGCAGCAATGTACAACTTCATACATTTATTCCTAACTGAAGGGGACAAGATAAGAGCATTTGGTAAGTACTCCTTAATCTCATCAAACACCTGCTAATGTTCTAGTTGCCATACAAACTCTTCCTTCTTCAGGCGGAGTAGCGGCGAAAAAGCTCAAATTCTGCCGCTGAGGTTTGACATGAACCTTCTTAAAAAGTTGTTATTCCCTAAAAGAGATTGCAATTCCTTTTTAGTCGAAGGATGCTTAGTCTCCTTAATGGCCTTCGTTTTGTTCTGATTTATTTTGATCATTTTTTTTGTGGACCAAAAAGCCAAGAAAATCCCCTTCCTGTACACAAAAAACACATTTAAGGGGTTCATTTTTAGCCCATATTTCCTCATCCTTTCAAATGAGTGTTGGAGATGGTCGAGATGCCCATTTCCTGTCGCGAACTTAAGAACTATATCGTCAATATACATTTGTATGAATGTTTCGATATAATCATTAAAGATAGAGTTCATTCCCCTTTGGTAAGTTGCCCCAACATTCTTTAAGCCAAATGGCATCACTACTCATTCATAGGTGCCTAAAGCTCGTGGGTATCGGTGTGCAGTTTTTGGCACATCCTCATATGCAATGAAAATTTGGTTATAACTAGAATAACCATCTAACATACTAAGGAACTCGAAACCCGCTGCTAAGTCGACCAACATCTTAGCGACAAGCATTGGATATTTTCCTTTGGGGTTGCAACATTTAGATCTCTGAAATCTATGTAAACCCTGGACGTCCCATTTTTCTTAATTACAGGAACGATATTTGCAAGTCATTAGACATACCTTGCAGTTCTTATGAACTTGCTTCTTAGGAGCCTTTCAATCTCCTCATTTATCTTAGACATAATCTTTAGGGCAAAACACCTGGGCGTCTGCTTGACTGACTTTTTACCTGCCTTTATTGGTAACTTCAATTCCACCAATTCCCTGCTTAAACATGACATTTTGTTATAATACCAAGCAAAACAATCTTTAAATTCTTTAAGTAATTCAATTACCTCAAACCTCAGATTTGGATTGATTTTGACGCTGATGTAAGTCGGCCTTTTGGTCGATCCACCGCATAAATCTATTTCTTCTAATGGATCCTGAGGTTGCTTCTTCGTATTAGACGCTACCGAATCCTTTTCAAAACTCAAAGGCTCATCGTCATAAATATAAGCAAGTCTATAACCTCTTCGACCATCGTCTTCCAAGCTTGCTACTCGCGACTCTTCGAATGATTGACGTCCAACATTGATTCTTTGGCTCAAGTCTAACACTTCGATCTCATTGGCTTCAAGAGCCATGTGTGGTACTTCGGCTTCCAAAGCCTCTTTAATTCTATTCTCAGCCACGTAGGCCATGATTCGATTTAACGCATTGAACTCAGTCATTATCACTGAATTCGTCTTCCCAGCCTGTTAGCTGTATTGCATCAGAATCATAAAACCTTTCCCTCATGATCACACGATCCCATGTGAACTAATGGGTAGGGTGAAGTATTAAAGAGAAAAATGGCTCCTCAAGAGGCACATATGCCAATTTTGCTGGTGCACATGGCGCTATGTTGGCCAGATTTCTATCAAAATTTCTCTTGTCAACACGATTTACTTCAGCCATGTAATATCCCTAATCAGCTTCAATATTTTCAACTATCCCATCTTCACGCTATATCAATATCCATTGGTGAAGGGACGAAGGTGCCGACCCTATTCCATGTATCCACTCTCGTCCTAACAACATGTTGTAGCTGGCTCTTGACACTATCACCACAAAAATAGTGGGTTGAGTAATGGATCCCAATGTTATATCCACCTGGATGACCCCCATAGTCTGGCCAGTCTTCCCTTCATAATTGGAAAATACCATATTACGGGGCCTTAGACCCATATCAAATTTCCCTATCTTAGACAACAAAAAGTGAGGCATTAAATTTACAACTGCCCCACCGTCCACCAGGATTTTATTTACGTGATGCTTTGGACCTAAGCCCTTATGAAAATGGGCTTTAGGTTAATTTTCATGCCCTTATGGGGCCTTTCAAAGAAAGCATTTTGCTCTTCGATACATCCATTGTTCATTCCAAATAACATACTGGCTTGTGTTTTGCCAACTCCACCTCTTCATAATCCTCAATCTCAGCAACCTCTGTTACACAGTCGTACTCCCTGGGGAGCACATAAACTACATTACACAAGACATCGAAACCCCCCTCCGACGCAGAGTCAAAGTTGTTTGTGACTAATTTATCTTCTTTTTCCTACTCGTCTTTCTTGACCCTTTCCTTTGCAATGGTAGTCTTGGGAGATAACAACTTCCTTCCTACCGGCTCTTTTGATTGATCATTTTCCTGATTATGACATTGCCTATTATTACTTAACTCCATAACATCTTTCTCACCCTTTTTCTTCCTCTGGAATCGCCTCTATTGTGTCCTGGTCATATGATTCTTACCTTTATAGTTGCTAGGGCCATAGGAACGCCTCCCTGATGTTTGGAAATTCTCTTGATAAGTCATAGAAGATCTCTGTCCCATCTCAAAGTTCCTCCACTTAGGACTCCCAAAAGGATCTCTACTAGCAGGCTTGGTCCATTTTCCTTAAGGAGCGTTGGACGTAGGATTGTAAGTATTGGGCGTGGCCCTTTGCTGAGTAGGAGCCTGTTCGTTCTTCCTGGGTACCCCTCTCTTGTAAAAATGAAACTAGGGCTTGTTCTTTTCCAATTCTCTTTCTCCTTCACTTTCTGAGCATTCTCTACCTTTCTTGCAGCCTTCTTGTCAAATACAACATTGCATCGAAGACACAACATCACCTCTAAGTCTTCTGCTTTGCACCTGTAGAGAAACTCCACCAATCCTTCACCAGTCTTTGAGAATACAACTTTGATCTGATTTTCACTCTCTTCAAACTTAGCCATGTAGAAATCTTCAGTAATTTTGACCATATTGATTGCCACAGGTTCCACGTAGCTAGCATCCCCAACTGGCAAGGGGCAGAGTCAATCTTCATAGGTGTCTTTCCCCTAGAAAATTTCAATCTACCTTCATTCAATGCGTTCTGAACAACATCCCTAAAAAGAAAACATTGCGAGGTCTTATGCCCTAGAAAATTATGATACTTACAAAACCTTAATTTCTTTCTTTGTTCTAATGGTGGTACTTTTGCTCCTGGGGGCACACGAACTTGACCATTTGCAACCAATAAATCAAAAATCTCATCACATTTTGTTACATCGAAGATGTAAGTTTTCTTAGAGAATTTATCATTTTCTTTAGGTTCTGAAGGGTTCCTCCCATTTGCAGGTGTGAGTGACTTACACACATATGGGGGACCTGGCTTTAATTCAGCCACGTCGACCTCAAATTCCTCAACAAGGCTATATTTGACCTTAAAAATTAAGTCTTGGTGTTCCACGTCGACATAAGCCACACGCTCTTTCTTACCCTTACTTACTCTGGCTTTTTCAACCTTTAGTCTTTCGACCTGTCGAACTCTATCTACTAATTGGGCCATATCTCTTAGATATTGTGTGTCTAATTTCTTCCTAATGGAATAATCTAGGCCCCAGCGGCCATTTCGACAAGTTTATGTTCAGGTACCTAGGTAAAGCACCTTCCCTTTAGTAAACAAAATCGATTCAAATAAATGTCGATCGACTCAGCGAACTTTCACTTCACGCTCGACAATTCTTCCAAACTAATCTTAGATTTCCCCATGTAAAACTGTTAATGAAACAACCTCTCTAATCGAGTCCAATTGTTAATTGAATCAGCAGGTAGGGTGGTGAACCATGTAAAAGCATTATTTGTTAGAGAACTAGGAAAATATCTCATCCTTAGTGTCATACCCCAAATTTTACCCTTATATTCTTTGATCTTTTGCATATCATTCTAGGTCAATCATTCATGCATAGCTAACCATTATTAGACTTTGCTTTGTTTTGTTTCTTGTGAATTAGGGTTTGTCTCAAAAGGTTCAGTGGATTGATCAGTCAAGGTTTTGGATAGATCACCAACCAAGCAAGTTCTCATATTCTCAAGATACATATCTCTATCAAATTACAAGTGCAACATGGCTTCATTACAAGTTCTTCAAAGTTCAAAGTTCATTTGGCCATGAAATTAGAGTTTTTCAACCTAAAACAACTGCATCTTTGACTTTTGATCAAGACATGATCTCAAGACTTGGGACATGATTCAAGACATTCAAATAAACCCTTGGAGTCCATCCATGGTGTTCAAATGGCTCAGGATATTGATTTTATTGAAGATCTAGAGGTGAAATTCATCTGATACACAAGTCATAACTACAAAGTCAAACCTTTGACTTTATGGTTTTTTGGTAGAACATGAACTTTTCAAGTCAAATTCCATGAAAACATGTCTTATGGTTGAGTTTGATCAAGAAAAATCAAGAGAATTGAAGTTACTTGCAAAAAGGTCAACAATGAAGAAAGTGAAATTTTTCTAAGTCATGGAAAACCCTAGTTTGGTGCTGACTTGCCAAGGTCATAACTTCCAATCTATACATCCATTTTCCTTGATCCAAAGATCAATTTGAAGAGCTCATTCCATACTACAACTTTGTCATTAAGGAGGAATTCCCAAAAAGTGCATAGATTTCAAGTTATGATAGCATGAAGTTGGGAAAAATAAGATTTTGGAATTCTATACTTAGAAATTTTTATAAGTGTTGAATCTCAACTTGGAGGATGAGTTTTCAAGGCCATTTTTCTCATGGTTCTAAGCTCCAATTCAAAATTCTTACAACATGAAAGTTGTTAGGCATTCTTCAAGCTTTCCATTGATGTCAATAACTCCTTCATTGGATCAATATATCTCAAGATATGGCTTTTCAAAGTTAGGGTTCCAAAATTGTCAAAAGTTCACAATTTAGAATTTTTTCTAAGTCACTTTGGACAAAGTTTTGGACATGAATTCAACCCATTCTTTCTCATGATTCCAAGCCTCTTTTCACTTTGATTTGAACATGAAACTTATTCTCATATCTCCCTACTTTCCATTGAGCCAAAGAATTCACAATTTTGAACCAAAATCCATCAAGATATCATTGTTCAAAGATGGCCATGCAATGTGATTTCAATGCATCATTCTTGAATTTATTTTTTCACGCAACATGAACTTTTTATGCAAGACATTCTTGGTGTATCATTTTCATGCGCATGCCATCATGTTGGTGTCACCAAAACATTGCCTAAAATGTGCCAACCAAGCCATGTACTACACACACTCATTTTGAATATTCTTACCAAATGAAGCAAAATGGCAAAGCATGAAACTTGCTCAACAAGGAGGTGCTGCTCCACTCTTCCACTCTCTGACCCTCTCTTGCACAACATGACAATCACAACAACAAACCATAAACCATGCCATGCGTACCATATTCTCACTCTATTCCATATTTCATTTTTTTCAAAAAATGATTAATCACAAGTTTAACCCTAGTAAATTTGTTTTAACTACGTCATAGTCATTATATAAAACCAAGAGAAACCCTAGAAGCAATAGGGAGACTTCATTCTGTAGCCAACCACAAAAAACACTCTCATTTTCAAAATTTTCCACTCTTCGAAACTTATTCTTTAAGGGTTTTCTATTCATCTCACTGCTCCCATATTCATCCTAAGGTTCCATAGAATCAAATGGAGGAGTTTAGTTGAGGGTTTGGAGCAAGGTCAGTAACACAAAAGCTCCATTTAGGTAACTTTTTCTCTCACTATTTTTCACTTTTTATTGCCTATTTAAACATGTGAGTGTTGTGTTTTGATTTCTGGAAGTATAAGAATCATGTATGTGGTGTTGTTGTCTTGTTTTGTGAAAGTTTCCTAATGTATATTTTACTTTTGTGGCCTTACTTAAGGGTGTTAGAGGTTTCAAATGATAAAACTAATGTCATAAATGGATTCTACGTGAAAAAATAAGTGGAAAGGACCAAGTTTTGATGAGGGCCTCCGAAGAAGACGACCATAGCTAGGGCTCCGACGTCTGGCTCTCTTTCGCATGCGTGTCCCCTTTGATTTTGGTCAAGGGTGGCGTGGCGCTGAGGTGTGTGGCACCTCATTTAATGAAATCCCATGTGGCAATTTTTTTATTATTTGTTTCTGATTTGTTTTTTAAATGAACATGGGCTTAGGTTTTTTTTCTTTTCACACTCCCCCAGTTCTGGCCCAAACGCGCACGCAACATACTTCCTTTTTCTTCCTGAATTACTACCACATTCCCCTTCTTTATTTCTTTTTATTTTTTTCACTTTTACTTTCTATTTTATTTTTATTTTTCCTTTTACATTAAAAATCCCCAAAAATATTTTTCAAATACATTGATGTCTTAAAACTTTTATTACATTTTTATTTTTATTTTTTAATTTTTATTTTTTAATTATTTTGAAGGTGGTTTTACTAAACTACCCTTAAACTAGGGTTTTGATTCTTGATGCTTTAAACATAATTTCTTGATCTCATCTTTTGCCATATTTTGACACATGAATATGTGATGTTTAAGTAGTTTTGTTGAGCTTTGGTGATACTTGTTTGATTTCTTTTCACTTGACTTTGTGAAGCCTCGATTTGTGCTCGATTAGTGAAGTACCATGAACTTGTTGATTGATTTTGTGTGAGCATTTGTGCATTTATTTTAAATATATTTTTCAAACATATTCTTGAATTTATTTCCATGAGATAGAGCCATTAACTTGAGTTTATTTGGCTATTTTACCATTTTTGATTGATGCCTTAAGTTAGGATTGTTGTGGGCATGATTTTGGTTTGCCTTTGACCTAGTTTTTGAACATTCTTCTTGTGTGAACCTCTTTGATGCTTGGTGCTTTTAAGTGTCTTGAATGCTATGTTTGAGCTTCTGACTTCCATTGTTTCAAAGTGTATTGCTTTCTCATTTGAATTCCTTTACTTGCATTGGATGTTTGAGTCCTTTTGTGGTTGATATGGATTGATACATGCTTAGTTCTTTGTTCATGTTTTTAAGTATGATACTTGTTGAGCTTTCTTGATGTCATATGGTTGTTTATGAGTTGAAATGTTTGGTTATGCTACTGTCCCCTCTTGGTTTCATGCCTTAACATTCATGTTTGAATCATCTTTGACTTTTTCTTATGAACTTGTTGTTGACAAGTGTGTGACTCATGATTTGGTGTATGTTTGATGTTCTTGTGACCTTTTCTTGATCTTTTGAATGTGTTGAACATGATGTAGTTTAGCTACTGACCTTTTTGAGTTGATTTGGTCACTTTAGCATTTGCTTTTCATATGTTGCCATTCATTCATGCCTTTAGCCTTGATACTTGAAGCTTTTCTTGGTGCTCCTTTGATGTTGTTTACTTGTGCCTAATTCCAAAGGAAAAGGTTCCCCTCTTGTTGAATTTTTGTCATAAGTTTAGTTTAGCCTTGCATACCATTCCCTTGAGACCTTGTTAGAGTCTTTAGCTTTCCCATCCTAGCCTTAGGAATAGAGTTTATAAACTCTATGTGAGTGTTATTGCTATGAGCACTCACCTTTCCCTTTTGACCTTGTTAGAGTCCATACCCTTTCAACTTAGCTTTATGATAGAGTTTTGTAAACTCTATGTAAGTGTCATTGCTATGGACACTTACCTTTCCCTTGGAACCTTGATCACTACCAAGAGTTTCTCACCCATAGTTAGATGAACTACGAATGCTCTGATTTCATCCTTGTTAGGATACGTAGGCACGAGATTGCGATGATCTTGGCAAGCATACATAGCAATAAACTCTTTAGGTCTTTCCCAATAGCAAACAAACAATAAATTAATATAAATACAAATAAGAGGTTTCTGTAGAGTACTACAGATACTTAGGGTGCTAATATCTTCCCTTAGTATGACCAACCCCCGAAACTTAGATCTCTTAGCTTTGTTGTTACATTGCACACTTAGGGTTTTCTTTCGATCTTTTCTCTTTCCTTTGGATAAATTAAAGTTCGGTGGTGAACTTCAAAGATTTGTGATTTAATTTAATATAATAGATTGATATCCGATTCTCACTGCAACTCTTAGATTCTCATTATTAGAAATATCATCTGCCTTAGCTAAGTATCGAGCGATGTGCTCGACAGTGGACTCATTAGGGTCGCCATCAAACTTTGTAAACTTGGGGACTTTCCAGCCCCTTGGTAGTTCAGTCTGCAACACGTACTCTGAAAGGAGAGACGTGTAATTTGGCCTCTGAAGGCCCATGTTCACCCCATTTTATCAATTATCCTTTCGACAATGGTTGTAATATTATTTTCCCGTAACATATTTCCCTGTCGAACCTTATGAACAACTTGATCAACAACCTGGTTTCGATTAATGATCCTGGCAGGTAGACGCTCTTCCCCTCTGGGAAACTCTTGTTCAACCAATTGGGGAACCACTTGCTATCCCTGGTTCAGAGTGTTTTCTCCTAACACTGCCCCCTCGTTTCGAACCTATCTAACAACCTTAGGTTGAGTAATAGGTCGAACCTGCATTGAGGGAGCGCCAAAAAAATTAGCAATGCTTTCCATTTGAGTTGCCAACTGCTGGTAACTTTGATTATTATTTTGAGTCAATGGGTTGAATATTGTACCCATTTGTTGTGTTAGAGTATTTACTATGTCATGGTTACTCTCATCCATCTGTTGCTGCATTGCTATGACATAATTTGTTATCAAAGCAGGAATTGCTTGGGCACCAAATCCCATTCCCCCATGTGGTGGTATAGTTCGACCAAGGTTGCTTATGTCCAAGCCAGATGTCGTGATGGGCGAATACCCGTTCGCAAAATTATCAGCAAATGTTGATGGATTATTTTGTAGACTTGCCATCACAGTTGTTGGAATTCCATAAGGTTGTTCACGCCCTGGCATGGGCATTGTGAAATTTTTGGCAAAAGGCCTGAAGTCTGACACCGCAATAGGTCTAAGAGTCACTGGGTCACTCTGGGGTATTGGGGACAAAACTGTCTCTTTTGGAAGAGTTATTGGTGCAACTGTCGTAAATGGTATTGTCGTGGTACTAGAAATCGAAGAAATGGGCTCAGTCGTTATCGTAGAAATTATACTCGTCCCAGCACTATTAAAAAGTTGTTCTCCATTGTTGTTTCTGGGAATAGCCATTTTCTGACGTATCTCCTTACAGGTCTCCTAACTTCTCTCGTTTTTATTGTACCACACCTTAATCTCATGCACAGTCGCACTCATAAAATGACAAGTTGAAAGAACGAAAAACTATAAATTTTAAGAAAATGCAAAGTAAAATACACATAAAAAGGTCCCACCGGGTGTGCCAATTTGTTTACTATGAAATTGGGTAAACAATTGTTAGGTGCAGATTTGACCTAAAATGACATATCTTTCTTTGCATTTTTTCCACTCTTTTCTCATGTTTTCATTCGTTTTAATCTTGATTGATGTTATTCTTCTAAACATTGAAAATACCTTTGGTGCTTGTAATATGTGTGCTATTGTGCAGAAAATAGGCATAAAACATCAAATGTAGTAAGACACAAGAAAGAGTGCAAGCTGCTAAAGAAAAAAGAATGATATCAGTTAGTTCGCCTAGCGAACATGTAGGCGAGTCCCAGCGAACAGACCCAGATTTTGGCAGAGGTAAAAAGAGACAATTTTCTTTGCGAGCTGGAAAGCAAATGTTCGCTTCCTTCGCTTAGCGAATGCACGTGAATTTCTGGGGCGGTTTAACTGTTTGAGGCACCTGAAGTGCCTATTTTTAACCATTCACTTAGCGAATGAATAGGTTCGCCTAGCGAACCTGCGAATTCCTGAATTGTATAAATACAATTTTCACACTTTTTAGGTTATGTTGTTGTAATTTCAGATAGAGAAACTTTGTATTCTTTCATTTCCAAGGGAGAAAAGGTAGGATCTTTGCTTTCTTGTTGGTGTTGGATGTAATCTTTTGATACCTATTGTATTTCCTCTAATGTATGTTTGTGAATTGAATTCTGATTTTCTATTGTTGTTATCTTTGGTTGATTATTTGTGGTCTTGACAAAAACTTTACAAATCTTTGATCTTAGATTTTCATCTATCAATGAACAAGCTTTTGACATGGTTTTGTGAGTTGATATTCATTTTATCTTTTGTTGTATTGAGTTGATTAAGTAGCAAGGGTAGCATGAGTAGGATCGATACGGTATCGCGAGGATGCGTGATAATAGTGATGAAGAAGGATATTCACATTCATTGGATAAATTAGTTGAATACATGTAAAAAGGGTTAAGCGTGTGTACGTATTTTGATCTTGCTTAAATACGAAGAAATCATTTATTTGATATGGATGTTATAGTAATATCTGTTAGGACTGAACTCTAGGCATAAATTTAGGCTTAACACTTGCGTGAGTATCAGTTCTTACTTCTCTGTGTTGTTGAGTTGCGTGAAAAATCACCAATGAGACAATACGATTGTTCTCTCGATGTTGCGTTAGACATAACCTCTGTTGTGAGTGATACGCAAGGATATTAGGCGAATGATTGATTTGTGTTTACTTGATTAGAAGAATGCATGTGTTATCAATTGATGAGATTCAATTCCAACAAGGCTCCATTTATAATTCTGTCTTTACTTTATATTTTCCATCTTTACATTTTCCGCATTTGCTTTTGGTTCCGCTTTAGACCAAAACTTTTGATTCATGAGCTTAGAAATATAGAAACCGTTGAATGGCATTCTTTCCCTCGCACTGATCCCTGTGGAGAACGATAAATTGGGTTACTTATATATTTTTGCTTGCTGCTATTCTAGCACCAACAACAATACAAGTTTTTGTTAATACTTAAGGGATCAAACTCGAAAATCTCCCAGAACATATTTCTGTGCATTTATGACTTTAAACAACATTTCTATTATGGAAATCGAAGAGTAATGTTTTGAAGAAGATTTTTGTAAGAATAAGACTGGTTCTGCATCTGGCCTTAAGTTTTAATGATAACTGCACATGTTATCTTAGAGAATAATTCGGTACTTTATGGTTTCTGTCTAGTGTGTAGCTTTTGCTAAACAGGATATGAATCTAATTTAAAGGCGTGTGACGTCATAAGACTCTGATCTAAACACTCTGGAAGAAAACATATGTTGTGTACAAGTTAAAGTCAAAATTTAGGAATGCTTTTAATGCAACGGTTCTGAAGAACATTTGTACTAAAGCTTTTGGTTATGACTTTGTAATTAAGCCTTGATGGTTTTTCTAAGAGATGTGCTTTTATCGCTACAAGTTCTGAAGTTTCTAAAGACAAGGTTTTGTTGAACGAAGTTCTGAAGATTCCAAAGACATCAATTCTGAAGTTCAAGTTCTGAAGAATCTGAAGACAAGGTCATGTTGAATGAAGTTCTAAAGACTCTGAAGACAAGAATGTGCTGAACAAGTTCTGAAGATTCTAAAGACGAGATTTTGTTGAACAAGCTCTGAAGTTTCTGAAGACAAAACTTCTAAAGACCAACTGCTGAAGACTCTTAAGATAGTTCTGCTGAACGAAGATTTGAGATTTTGAAGACTTAGATTCTAAAGTTATGAGTATTGATTTCTCTACACATGCTTCATCAAATACACATCTGAAGCCTCTGAAGATTAGAAGACAGAAGATCAAGAATGGTTTGCGTGTTTCAATTAACATAAAAGTACAAAGTAGTCTATGACCTCTACCTAGACTTGAGAATATCACAGTTAGCATTTATATATAAATTTCGCAGAAAATATCACAGTTTGTGAAACCCAATTTAAACCCCTCTTTCTTGTGTTTCTTGCCCCTTCAGTTTCAAGGTCACTTTGAAACAAGACTTGAGAATATAAGTTTTGCAAGATAATCTTGCAGTCAACATTAGATAAGATTTGGTCCCTTTATGGTTACTAACCCAATAATTTCAAACAATATGAGTCAATGAAACGCTTTTCCACATGATCTACTGCAAGCAAAGTCGATCAACAAGATTACCATATGGAGTTTTGAGGGACTCAAATCGTTTCTCACATTAGGGACTCCACTAATGCTTCATATGATAGAGTTCGACCTAAAACGTCTCACTTACAACCCCTCAGAGTGTCTAAATGGGGATGATGAAACTAAATCACACCGCCCTTTCCCAAGCCCTCATGCTTGAGGAAATGTGTATTTGTATATTTGTTAGAAGGTCTTCAGAGGCAAGGGGGCTTTCAGTCACCTATTTATTAGATATCTCCTCTTTTATGAGATAAGTTGCTTGACATGGGAATTAGTGAGAGACGTGTCCTCATGCTGTAATGACACGAAATAAGTTGCGGGGAGATAAATCACACTTTTTTAAATATTAGGAAACAAACTATCCATACCCTGGGTGGTTGTTATTTCTAAGGAATCCTTAAATTCAAACTCAATGCGGCTATAAATACCCTAATATCATAGTTGAGAAGATAACCTAACTCGAATACATAAATACATAAATGCCAAGATTCTCACTCCTACGTGAGCTAACTCTCAACTTCGCAATAAATCTTAAAGGCCCTGACAGCTCTTAATCTCTTAGAGTTGTCACACATTTGTATTTTTAATAAATACAAGGCTTAATACCCTTTTTGATCCCGTATCTTAATCTCGAAATTTATTTTGGTCCCTTAACTTTTAAAAGGTCCATATTGGTCCATTAACTCTTCAAAACGTTCCAGATTAATCCTTTTTGTCTAATTAGCGACGAATTTAGCAATTGATTTTTGAATTTTTCCGCCGCTAATAGGACAAAAAGGACTAATATAGAATGTTTTGAAGAGTTAAGAGACCAATATGGACCTTTTTAAAATTAAGAGATTAAAATGAACCCTAAAGTTAAGATACGAGAAAAAAAAATAGTATTTTATCTAAATACCATTAACTATAAATTTATATTTATATAATTAAAATAGACTTATCCAATTACACTTTTGCAGGAGTTTATAATTTTTTTCTAGTTAGTTTAAAACATTTGGATGGTTATGTTTATCATATGTACTCATTCAATCATTCATGTGCTAGAGCAGCTAGAGCATGCTGTTTTGTTTTTTGGTCTAAGGGTTTGTCATTTGATTTACTTTCCTCATTAGGTATTTTTTTGGTTAGTAAAGTTTGATATTATGAGACAAGAAATACACATAATCGGTTCTTTGGAAATGAATTGATGTGTTTTCGTTATATATGCTGCATAATGGATGGAAGGTGGTGAAAAACACTTTGATCATACGATGCACTAAAAATACAATTATATAATAATAAAAAATAGTCAAATAATAATTGTTTTGGTTTTTGATCCATTCCATTTTTTTATGTCTTATGTTTTTGTTATAAAGTTTTTTATGTCTCATGTAGATTGTTACATTGTATATGCTTAATTATCTCAGTTTCTTATGTTACGACAGCTGTCGAGTTCAATATAATGATCGTTATAGAGTTGCTGGTTCCTTGTGGCAGCCAATGGCAGTTGCTTTTTCCATAAAGGTTTTGTTAGTGACATCGGATATGGTGGAAAAAGCAGGAGTTATTCTTTCACGCTTTAAGAATAAAACTTGCTAGAATTTGACAGTTCACAGGTCGTTCATCATGCTTTGAATGAGATCCAAACATAGGAATTCAGAACGCCAAATATGCTTTGCTTACCTGTAATGCATTCATGTTTTCTATGATTTCAAACCAAGATTTGGATCAGATTTGTAGATTGAACAGCTCCACCAGCTCTTTCATAGGAGACCTTTCCCAGCAAACGATTCATCTATGGAAAATGAATGTTTTGGTTTTCTCAGGTTTGGTTCAATCTTGGTGCTTAAGACTTTGAAGTTATGAATTAATATTCCTAATTATTGGAATTAGTAATGAAGCCATTGGTCCTGGTTGTTTAATTAAAATGTATTCGAATTTCAGTCCCAACCCAAATCATGGTTACAAACCTTATTTTGAAATCCTGCAAAAGAGAAGCGAAAAATAAGAAGAGAAACATTAACTTTAATTGCCTCAATTTATGCAAGCTAAGTATGAGTAGCAAAAGTTGAAATTGCAACCAAAAATATATTCTTTTTTCATGCATAATGAAAGAGTTAAGAAGCAATTATTGCTATAAAAAGAAAATCCTTTCCAAATTGAAATCTTGGAAATACAATATCCTCACTACAAATAAAAATGGTTGTAGTAATGACATTTTCAATACTACAAACCAAAAAATTTAATAGTTCCATAGTGATACCTCATCATCATCTTGAAAGTCTTGTACATCAATATGTTGATACTCATCATCATACCCAAAACTATGTGTTGGGGACATTAGAGCCATATTCCTCCACATATCTGGCATATTCAACGGTTCTTCCTCTTTTTCTACTTCCACACGAAACATACTCAGCTCTTTTGTAGCCACCACAGCTACAACCGTTTCGACATCGTTAGTCATTAAAATCTTGCCCGGTCTGAAAGCCTCAGCGGCTTCCGTAGCTGCTTTTTGTATATCTTTTGTATCAGAGGTTGCAGGAATCGGGAGCCTCCACAATGAATCAGCAAAATTGAGACAGGCGTATCGGCCCCTTAATGCCATTGCGGCAACATCATGTGCTCGGGCTGCCATCTCGGCCGTGGGAAAAGTCCCTAGCCAAATCCTAGTCTTCTTGCACGGCTCCCTCATTTCGCACACCCATTTATCTAGGTTCCTCTTTCTCACACCCCTATACACTGGGTGGCGAGTCTCCTTGAATTTCTTCCTCCCTGCAGGCTTCTTCGGAGTACTAGCCGCTAAGCGAACCTCCTCGTTGTAAACTGACATCCCATGAAAGGCCTCCAAATTTGGCAATGACATGTCAAAGGAAGAGGAAGGTTTTGAGGAAATGAGGCTTGAATTGGAAGAGTTGTCACTAGTAAACATTTGTATGTGTTGGAGAGATTTGAAAAAGGTTTTGTGAATGAAATTGGAATTGAAGGCTGAGTTAGTAAGGTGTTATATATATAAGGAAACATGGTTGAAGGAAAGAGGTAACAACAGTTAGTGTGAGTGTGTTGTTTTGTGTAATTGAATGAGATATTTTTGAAGTATAAGAAGCCAGGTGGTTGGCTAGTTATTGTATGCTTTGTGAATGGTTATGAATTATTTTGAAAGAGAAAACAAACTTGAGACAGAGAGGGAAAGTGTCTACGTGTGTAATTATGTGAGTGATAGTTAAGAGAACAACACTTGGCTCAAAAGGAACAATGTCATCAAAATATCCTCTCCTTTTTTTTTGAAGACACGTTATCAAAATATCTATGCTACACTAAATAGGGTTATTAAAGGGTTCGCAGCAATATATTGTATTTAGGCTCTTTTCTACTTTTGCAATTTTTATATATATTAAGAAAAAACATAAAAATATATGATTTTTCACAATGTTTATTTTTATCTTTTACTTGATTGGTCCTTTAGGTCGGGATTTTGTTTGTATTGACCAATCCAATAACAAATAACATATAGGTCGATTAAACTTTTAAAATTCATAATATTCTTCAACACTCTAATTCAATTTTGAGGGCCATTGAGAATATAGGGGGCGGATTGAGAGATTATTGAGAAAAAAAATTTAGAAGTATTGAATTGTTATAACAAGCATTTGACTCATCTCACACAATTTTTTTTTTTAATTTAAAATTGATCCTATAAAATGAGTGTAGTGTAAAATGAGAAAAGACAATAATTAAAATTAAAAAAATATTAAATAATTACTTTAATTTATTACTGATGAATTTTCATTATCATAAATGAAAAGTGTAACATAAGAAATTTGTAGTGATATAAATAGTATTAATTAGACGGTATTAACTAAAAATTGATTAAAATTACATTGAAAATTAGAAGTCACTCTTTTTGACACTTCTTATTTTGCAATAGTTGTTAGATGTTGTGTCAAATGTGTTTGCAAAACTTGCTATAGAATAGGGGAGTACTCTCTCCATTCTATGGGGTGTTTTTCCACTACGGTAAAAACTCACAACGGTTCAAAGAATTCAGAGATGTATTTTCGGACGTACTCTTTTTACACATTCTTCAGCACAAATTAGCGAGTCACTCTTATTTAGCCAAAATTTAGTCTAGAGATGCATATATGTTTCAATATTAGGGTGAGTATGGAGATGCATCTCTGTAACAATCTTTAATTCAAAACCCATTGAGTTTTACGTAGATACATCTCCGAACGCATTTAATTCATATACCTGCGCCAGTCATTCCCCTTCCTTCTTCATTAATTGCAAACTCACTAAAACCCCATTTGAATTCATGAGCAAGTTTCTTCAAGTTCATTTTTCAAGGTTCAACACTACTCCTACTTCATTACATTCAATCTCAGGTCATTCCATCACTCTCATTCGAAAAGTTTCTCATTTCATTTCTTTTTTTGAGATATGATGAATGTATTAGGTAAAAAAAAGGTTGTTTAAGATGCATTCGGTAGTAGTTACATTAGAAATAGGTGTTTGGCATAGACATGTATTTCTATTTGGTTGGAGTTTAGGGCATCAACGGAGTTTTTTCCATCTCTACAACTCGGGAGTTTTTTCTGCAGACACATCTTCAGATTTTGTCTGAACTGGCTTACGGAGATGTATCTTCGGATTTTGCTAGACTGCATTTTGATGTGATTTTCTAGTTTTAATACAGGTACAATGGATGAAAACAACCAGGACATACTGATGCTCGGCCTTGTTTCCCATCACGCGTCTGTACGACTTTTGATGGGGAAATATGGACTTTACAAAGTCTCCTGTATCAAGCATCTACTTCATGGGGTCATGTCTCCCCTGTTTATGAAGCCCCTGAAGCTTATGAAGCCAGTTAGGAGGATCCCGCTCCTAATGCAGATGCCCTTGTTGATAATTATCGAAGAGGCCCATATAACACCTCCTTACTTCATCTATATGGAGACCATGCTACTAGGCATGTTTGGGAAGGAAAGGTATATTTATTTACTTTTGCATTACATCTATTTTATACTAATTTAATCGTGATTGATGTTGATATATTTATTTTTACAAGAGCGTCCATGTTTAAAATCTGTAAACACAAAAGGAAGGTTTTGGAACTTGAAAAGAATGAAGATGATTGGTTCAAGAATGTTCTTCGCTACTCTGGGATTGTTAGTTTATATGCTTCTGGGTACAATACCATAAACCATGGCATGCAAACGACATTTTTAGAGAGATGAAGTTTAGAGACGTCTTCTTTCCACCTTCGTATTAGCAATATGTCCATCATTCGGGGTGATATCTCATGCCTCATGCTTCTTCCCATCAGGTGAAATTTTTTGGAACACTCCAAGATCGGTCAAGACGGCGATATCGAGATGATGGTTACCTATTTGGAAGATGACCCAACTGATGCATATAAGGAGGTAGTTGGCACCAGAGGTGCTCATGCTAGATTTAAATTCTTAGGGGGCCTTTATAAATACCACATGCAGATGGTTGTAGTTGTCAGCGGTGATGATATGCAGGTTGAGTACCATTGGTAGTGCGCATTATGATGTTACCTCTTGTTCCTGGTTGGCACATCCATGTTTGTAGACAAAAGTGCAACCTACATCGATGTGGTACACCTTAAATAATTTATCGACTTAAAGGCAATTCACGAGTAGAATTATGGGGCCACCTGTTTAGTCTACCTGCACTCAAAGTTGGGCGAAGTTTGCCTTTGGAAGACAAAGCAGTTGACAGGAAGCTGCACACTACTTATGGTAACTCATTGTTACTAATATTTTCATAACACTTTTTTTTTACATTTTTTACTAATATTTTATCTGAAACTTTTTTAGGGATAGATCATTTCTCACTTTCCACACATATCTAACTAGAAACTTGAGAAGGACTACATTGAGGATTGGCCATGTGCTTGTGCGTTGACCCTGTATAGAGGGAATTGGGTGATCGAGCCCTTTCGGGTATATCTTGACTGCACAATACCAAATGACATTGCCTTCTTCCCATACGAAAGGCACAACCAGATGTGCCAACTAGACTGTAACACCCCAAAATTTGCCCTCATGTTTCTAACCCTTTTTGGCTTATGCTTCATTCTGTTTGCATCGTCATTTCTGCATTTGCATGTTTCTTCTGGGCATGGGATCAAGGTATTTTCCTGCAACTCATGGCGTCTTCAGTTCCAGTATTATTTTCAATACTGTTCAGAGCCAAGCAGATAGCTTTCAAAGTCTTTTTGAGCTTTTATTTTGCTCATTAGATGAATTAATGATCAGAAGCTCAGGCAGTCATGTTTGATCAAGTGATCCGGCACCAGACATTATTAATTCAGCAGGATATTTTGAGGTGTCAGGAAGAATTCGTGTTTCATTTCATGTGTTACTCAGTAGCAATATCAAGTTTTGAGTTTCGGAGGCTTAACGGGGTTCAAAACAGCTGTCAGAGGTCACTTTTCCAAGTTTCCCTCCAAAAGGCGGCAAAATTCAAAATTTGAACTGAGTAACCGGTTACAACATATCTGCTAACCGGTTACTCCTTTGTTTTTCTGCGTATTTTCAAGGATTTTGAACTAAGTAACCGGTTAGCATATATGCTGTAACCGGTTACTCTGGGCAAAGTTTGAAAAAAATTCAAATTGCATCATTTGTGATCATGTGCATGACTTGTGCATGTGTGGGAAGGATTTAGAAATGATATTTTTTTTCATCATTTTCCACCCAAAATTCAAATTCCTTCCAACATTTTCCACTCTAATTCCTCATTTCCTTTCCTAATTCATTTTTACCCCAATTTCCACCCACTAAACCTCACTCCAAACCTAAACTTAACTCCTAACCTAGGGGTTATTTAATCAATTCATTCCAAACCTCACACAACTTTGATTTATTTTTTGAATTTTCTACACATCTCACTCCATTTTTCTCTCAACTTTTCTCTCATTCCAAAACCCTCACTCAAAGTTCCTTCATCAAAGTTCAACAAATTTTGCATTGAAATTTGTTGATCTTGGAACTAAACCTTCATCCATCCACTAATTCTTGAAGGAATTCTGATTTTGCTACTGTTTTGCTTCTGGATTTAAGTTCTTGGAAGTGATTTTTGGAGAAGCTAGAAGCAAGTTCATCACATTGCATTTATTTTGCATTTTTTGGTGAAGATATCATTAGATCTCTGGTTTTCTAGCTTGGATTCATAAATTGCAGCTTATCAACATTCACCAAAGCAATTCTCAGCTTTGTAGGTTGGTGAATTTTAGATCTACTTTTCATTTTAGCTTATTTAGCTCGTTCATGATGTAGATCTTGAATTTGTTGAGTTTGATCCATTGGATTGTGGATTTGATTATTGCTGTTTGTTAATTGATGTGTGTTTGCTGGCCTTGAGATGTAATTTTCATGCACATTGAGTTGCCCTAACATGCAGGTGATTGGAGAAGTGATAAGCTGCTGAAAAGTGATTTTGGAAGCTGTTTTTTAAATTCTGTTGCAGAGTAACCGGTTACAGCATATCTGATAACCGGTTACCCTATTGTTTTTCAGCGTATTTTGGCCATTTTGAACTGGGTAACCGGTTACAGCATATCTGATAACCGGTTACCACTGCTGCAGAATGTGATTTTCTTGCATTTTTTTATTTGTTTGAGATCCTTTACATGTCTAAACTTCATGGATTAATATGTTGATGATTTGTGGATTATTCTTGAGCTGTTTCACCTCACACCATTGCATGAACACGATTCTTCGACACGCGATTCTTGGTTTTCATTGATGAATGTTTATGTTTGAGTTGTTGATTAATTGATGCGATAAACATGATGCACACATATTTGAATCATGTTAATTATTGATTAATGCTCAACTTGCTGGACATGTGATGCGTGATTGTTGTTTGCTTCTGTGGTTGCTTATGCATGATGTTTTGATCAATGTTCGAGTTGTGCAACTTTGTTGAGTAATTGTTCTTGACTTGTTAACATGATCATTGTTGTTCATTCTTGATACTTGCAATCTATATGCTCGAATTGTCTAGATATGTATGCTTGTGTGCAATTGTTGCTTTCTTGGAGCATTGATTGAGTATTTGTTTGGATGCATTGCATGCTGTCCTGCTTTCCACAACCACTGTTCTGAATTGTTTATATGCTGTCAATTGTATACCCTTGCTGCCTACTGCCTTTTACACCTAATTTTGTGCTAAATATATGTTGTTGAATGCTGTTTGGTGTATTGGCTGGAATTTACTGTCGTGCAGGTGCTGGAGCGTTATTGTAGCTGCTGTCTTTAGCTTATTTTCTTGTTTTGCTTGGTCTTTTGCTTGTTCCCTTAGGACTTCCTAGTCTGACTTAATCTTTGATTAAGATTGGAATGGGATAGACATTAGGATTCGAACCATGCATGCTGACTTAGGTAGATCTTCCCCTATTACCTCAACCTTAGGGCCATCTTTGCATGACAACATTAGGATAGAATTCCCGTAGTGTCTTCTTTTCCTTTGAGTCTTCTCTTCTCATCTCATAACAATTCTAAGACACTTAATAAAGATAACTTGCATTGCACACGAGCCTTAAGCATAGGAAATGAAGAATGAGGGGTCTCCCTTCATTCTTCTAGAGTGTTTAGCATACGTCCCATTGGGGGCGACCATGCGACGCATTCGTTCCCGCGTAGTACACTTTGGTGTAATGTAAATTATGAACTAACTCAATCCACTTCTGTCTAAAAAAACACAAAATAAATTCAAATCTTTTTCACCCTTCGGGATCGTTGAGTTTCAGATCATTTTCAGAAAAGAGCATGTTATTTTCCGTTCAGTCGCAAACAGGCATCGACCCTAACTACCGGACGCGAACTTAACGTCGCTCATAAAAAACACTAAGACCTCGTTGGGTCCAACTACATTTGCTTTGATTCCTCTTTCTCGTCTGATTGAGGATACGTAGGCACAAGATACGATATCTTGGCGAGCACCCTTCCCTCCTTTCGACCCGTCCGTCGAACTACGTTGACTCTGATTCTTCGTTCATCCACGAAGATACGTAGGCATCAGATTGCGATAATCCTTGCGAGTCCGTCTTTGTTTTCCCCTCCCCCGTTTCTGTTTAGCCGTAGACTTTAGGATAACTCACCATTTGATTAGACAACAAGCGTGGATCCCATCGAGTTTGATGGACGCGTGGGGGTGCTAATACCTTCCCCTCGCGTAACCGACTCCCGAACACGGATTATGGTTGCGATGACCATGTCTTTTCCCTCTTAGGTTTTCTTCGATCGTTTCCTTTCCCTGCGTCGGGATAAATAACGTTCGGTGGCGACTCTTCTGTTCTAGTTTCTCGCCGGTTGTTTTTCGCAGGTTGCAACAGCTGGCGACTCTGCTGGGGATTTTCCCATCCCTAAGCGAGTCAATCCTTGCGCTTGTCTGCTTATTTCATTGGGTGTTTACTGTTGTGCATTATTTGTTGTATATTAATGTTTTTACCGCATTTATTGCATTTCATTATTGTCATATGCTGGACTATGCTGTGTTGTACTGATTTTTCTGTTTGGTGGGTTGGGATTCTGAGAGATAAGCCCACCACCCAGGCTTGAGCATACACACAGGTATTAGCGTGGATAGTCGTGTTGCTCCCGTGGTGTTGACCACGTGGGGTGTTCGCGAGACCCACAGCCAGACAAGGTTCTATCGGGAGATGTCTGATACTGCATGTTGATGTAGGCCATTGGATCTTCTCTTGATGAACTGTCAACTCTTATGACCAATCCCGAGGACTCAGTTGTGGCACTCCTCCCGAGAGGTGATAATAGCAGACCAGAAATAGCAGACTCAGTTGCATTTCCATACTCATTTGCATAATAGGTGTTCGAGGCTGGTTATTCTTGTCCTGATCTAGTCTTCTTCAGAATTGCAGACTTAACTTTTCAAGCCAGTTATAAGTTGATCATGGAGTAAATTCAAGCGGAATTGAGGGAGGTACGAAGCCAAATAGGGCAGTTTATGGGAGACATGCAAGCGTTGATTCAAGACCAGAAAATGATGAAGGAAGAGGTCAATCAACTGAAGACTCAGATGAGCCTGGTTATGGAAGTTGTGAGATGTGTGTTAAGCAAGGATAATAATCCCATACCTGAGGCTGCGACTGAATTTGTCTCTCCTCCATTGCCTGAGGAATCCCTCCCAAAGAGTGAGCAGATTGCCACAATGACCATCCCTGTTGTATCTCAGCAACATGGTAATGCTTTTTATCGATATCAGGATAGACCAAAGAGGGACAGGCACTTTGAGATTCCACCAGTGCCATATTCTCAGCTATTGCCGACACTACTCCAGTTTCAATTAGTTGAGCTTAAGACTCTGGCTACGCGTACTGGTATTCCCCCACTGGATTATGATGCAAGTGCCCACTGTGATTTTCATTCTGGGGCACCGGGGCGTAATGTGGAGAGATGTAAAGCCTTGCAACATGCTGTCCAGGATCTGATAGACTCAAAGATAATTGAGATAACGCCAAATGGCCTGAGCATACCAGATGGTCTTATGCCAGCGGCTGCAAAAGAAATGGATATCCCGGTTTCCTCTTCTGAAGTTGCCTCAAATCAGGGGCACGTCGTGCAGTCCTTGATCTTCAAGTCACCACATCCACAATCGTTCCCTATTCCCTGACTAGGTCTGAAAAGGAAAGGGCCTGAGCAGAGGAGTATCCAAATCAGAATCAACGACAGAATAACTCTCAGCAGGGACTACGGAGGGCAAGAAAGAGATAGTTTACTGCGCTGCCAGTGTCGTACAATCAAATATTGCCAGGGTTTATCAAAAGAGGGTTGATAGTGCTGAAGAAGCTAGATCCGCTCATTCCTCCATATCCACATGGATTCAATGCCAATGCCCGATGTGAATACCATGCTGCGGCACGGGGGCATTCAACTGAGGATTGTAAGGTGCTCCCGCACAAGGTGCAAGATCTAATTGATGCATGGGTCATTACTTTCACTGCAGATGGTATGCATTTCAACTAAAGCTTCCCAAGTGAGCACTTGAGGCAGAAAAAACATCATCAGAAGCAATAAGTCCAGACGAAGTCAAGTCTCCTCAACAACGGCAGTCATCAGTTTCTTTACTGCATTTTCATATGTAGCTTTCATTTGTTTGTTTAAACACTGTCTGCATGTAAAAACTTGTTTGTGTTTTGAATGATGATTTTAATGTAATGAATGTGTTGTTCCTGAAGTACTTTAATTTTATGCACTCATATCATGTTTATATGCATTGCAATACCAACTTTCTTGCCTTAAAACTCTTGAGGGAGGATGATGAAGTGAAAAACGCAAAATCTTTGATTGTTTGCTTTTGGATAAAACCCTGTTGATGATGTACAGGCATTGCTTCAAATCCCCAAACACTGGAGATATAAGGGAGATAGACCCTTGTCAACCCTGTTGAGCCTTGAAGTAGGAGTTTCCTTTTATTTGGAAAAAACCCTCACATCTAACCCAAGGCCAGGGTAGTTGTCAGTTAATTTGACTGAGCATTTAACTTTCAAAAGGAGTGTGCATCTGAGGATCCATTACCTTTCTTTCCTCGCATATCAGGAGGTCAAGGGGCATGAAACCACAATGGTTATCCCTCACCACAAGGAGTGAAGTAGTCATAATTCTTTCAGAAAAGTCAAGACAGCCAGTGTCACACGATTCGTTCAAAAAGAAAGATAAGAAAAATAGAATAAAGAAAGCCCGCTAAGTCGAAAGTTTGAAAACAAATGACTTAGGCAAAAATAGGGAATCCCGCTGGACTTCAAAATCGAAAAAAATTCAAAAAAAAAAAAATAGTCCAGAAAAAATCATGGAAACAAAAGAAGAAAGAGCAAATAGAAAAGTAAAAAGGCTTACAAAAAGAGAAAACCTTCGAGCAAAAGCAAGTCGTGTGACCACGGGCACCAAAGACGAAAGGAACGACTACCACTCTGAAACCCTTGCAGACTCCTTAATTATCACCGATGGCATGTCATAACCTATTGGTAGGGGAACGCTCATGTCGGATTAACTGAACGTAGGACTGGAGGACATCATGGAGAATGGTTGGGTACATACAAAATTTTGAGCCATAAATCCTTTTTTCTCAAACCGTGAACCAGGCCACGATACAACCCTCAAAAGTCCTATTGAAGCAGGGTTTTTCTGAAGGCGTTCTTCAACAAGATAGCGTTCCTGACTCCTATGGGTTATGCTAATAATAATTTTGTTGGTATTGCATGTGCGTATCGTTTTCCATTCAAAAATCAATGTCGTATCCCAGCTGGTGATTCGTTCACAAGGCTTGGCGACGTATTTTCAATAAAACTTCAAGGTTAACACGAGTGTTGCATTAGAATTGTCATTCTCATAATAAACATTTTTTGCTTGCATGTGTTTGACATCAAAGAAGCTTACATGATGAACATCAGTTGAGAAGCTTGATCCTGCCAAGTTGAAGTACTTGAAGACCCCGAAGGACAGTCATATCAAAGGTCATGGTGCTGAAAGACCATGTTGAGCAGGAGTTTTCCTAGCAAGTTGTGTTAAGACGTAGCCAAGCTGGGGCATTCAAGTCGAGAAAATCTTTTCAGAGTTCAATCAATCACGGGCAGCTATGTTGAGAAAATTTCTTCAAAGTTCAGCCAAACTGGGGCAGTTATGTCGAGATTCGATAAATCTCTCCACAAGCGTTTAATATGGCGAAATCAGGTCGATTTGACAAATCTCTGTAAGATCAGTCAGGGGAAAAGTTTCTTCAAGACTTGGGGCAGGCCACCTCTAGAGCGTGAGAAGTTGTCCACTCTTGAAGACGGTTAATTAAGAGCACCTCTTGAAGGTTCAAAATACTGGGGCAAAACATTTCAAGTCTTTACAAATCCTTTCGAAGCAAATTACTTCATAGATTATGTAGTCTGGGGCAGTTATGTCGAGATCTGATAAATCTCTCCAAGAGTTTGAAGACCCTGGGGCAGTATGGGAGCCAAGTTTTCTGTAAAATCCTCTTGATATGATTTCTTCCGTTAGACCCGGTAATCTGGGGCAAGTGGAGATCAAAGGGCCGTGGGTCACATGTGAGAATCAGCACGCAGTCGATTAACAGAAGTATGAATCGCCAAAGTAGTTCCCTGTATGGAATTTCCCTTCCTCAACAGGTCAGAGGCCAATTGCCATTGGTACTTGTCTTCAGCAGAGCCCTGGGGCATTTTCAGCAAAGTTTTATTACTGAATGGAGGTTTGGTTGAATTCTCGAGCAGAGTCCATGAACATAGAAACAGGTCAGTTTACTGTATGTTTGCAGGTGTATCGAGCGATTTTGGACGCGGTTCTTAAGCGCTGGTCGCTCTCTGCGGTTTGAGCTTAAACTACAGGTCGATTCATTTTTTATCCTATTGAAGCTGATGAAGGAAGGGAAATAGATGTCTCCAATTAACCCTGCTTGCATACTGAGTTTAAACAGCGGTCTGTTAGGTTACGAATGCTATCAATGTGTGGAGGCCTTTGTACTGGTTAATTGTATTTTCGCCAATATGGTTTTCTTTCTAGACAGAAGGTTTCTGGCGGGGAACAAGGGTTAGGATGTTTAGGACTGATGCTTTTGAATTACTGCTTTTGATATGGGATTTTGGGTTTTTGTTTAGTGTGCTCGCTAAGATTTTTCTTTCAATCTTATGCCTACGTATTCCCGTTTACCGAAACAGGGAAATCAGAGCGTTCGTAGTTCCTCCTATTCTATGGGAGGAAATGGGTGTTTTGGTGTCTTGTTCAAAGCCCAAGACGTGAAGCGAAAGGTGATTTGTATCTTGTTCGAAGCCCAAGATGTGAAGCTGAAAAGTCTTGACTTTAGAGAGAATTTGTCATCTCTAAAGGGGGGTTTGTCTGTTTGTAAAGGAGAATTACTTTAACCGGGATGTGTGAATCCTAGCAATGCCGTAATTTCCTTAGAAGGGGTTTTTTCAACCTGAAGGAGAAGACTTTAACTCAGTGTAGAGCAATGCCATCTTTCCTTAGGAATTTCTCATGCTAAAGGAGGGACAGTGGCATGGATATAGATGATCCAGAGGCTTGCCGCTTACAGCGATTAGATGAAAGGAAAAGAGTTGTTGATGTTTGTGTACTGTGAATGAGGCACAACTTTGATGCTAAAAGGTTAATTGGATTAACCAGTGGTTTTCTTATACAACGCCTAAGAGGAGGCTAGTATGTGTCTCGTACAAAGCCCGAGAGAGAGGCTAAAAGGTTGTGACTCAACGATGGAATCTTTTTGGTATCTCGTATGAAGCCCGAGATGGAGGCTATTGTTCGTTTGGCTTAATAAGAACCTTTTTGTATCTCGTATAAAGCCCGAGATGGAGGCGAAAGAGTGATCGACTCAACGAGGGAGTCTCTCATGTGTCTCATACAAAGCCCGAGAAAGAGGCTAAACGTTGTTTGACTCCGCTGGGGAGGATCATTGTATAATGCCCAAGAGGAGGCTATGGTTATTGTTTCAGTTGAGTGACAGGTCCAGTATACTGATTTTAAAAGAGAAAATCAGTTCTTATGTGAGCAATACTGTACTCGAGGATTTGATTCAAGGATCCGGGTTATTCCTGTTCTTTAAGGAAGCGGGAAATCTGAAGGGTATTGAGACTATCAGAGTCTACGGGTTTCCTTCCTATTTAACAAAAGGGTCACTTGAGAATGTCTTTGAGACTCAAGGAGATTAGACTGTCCAAGTCTAGAGTTTCACCTTTTGTACTACGTTTTGAGAAACAGTAGTAGACTCTATGAAAGGACTGTTCTATGAGGATGACTAAGTTCTGTTCCTATACCTCTAGGAGGTCGTCGGGACAATTTGTACGAAGCCCAAGAGGAGGCTGGAAGCTTTTAAGAAGCCGATCGGTCCTTGTACTAAGCCCAAGAGGAGGCTATCATTCCCGGAGGAAGAGATCATTATACGAAGCCTAAGAGGAGGCTGTGGATACTTCTAAGAAGCCGTAGGGTCCTTGTACTAAGCCGAAGAGGAGGCGGGGTTGCTTTTAGGAAGCCTGTGGGTCCTTGTACGATGCCCAAGAGGAGGCCGATGCTTTTAAGAAGCCCGTGGGTCCCCAAACCCCGAGAAATTCAAGGCAATGCTATTCATTGAGAATAGATCAAAGTCAGGAAAATTCGAGAATTTGGAAGAAACTCAAAGATGCCATTCACGGAGAAGACATTCATCTCTGGGAATAGAGTTTCTTGACAATTCCTAATGAGGACAGCCGAAGAGAAGACTGTATCTGGTGATCCTATTTGGGGATCTAGGTGTCTATTTCTATGAACGAAACGGCGTCACCTAGTTCTAGACTTAGTTGTCGGGGAAACTCGAAATATCTATACTATTATTACATAGTTGATATGAGTTTATGAAAGAAGACTTACAGTGAAACAGCCCCACAATACAGTTTATATGTATATGAAAGCGGTAAATGAAAGCAATAACCACTTACTCGGTTGTAGAGCTTCCATGTTGTTTGGTTAGTTGTTCAACAAAGAAAGATTGAAAACAACAGTATATTCAAAATCAAAGGAGAAAGTGCTTTGAAATAAAAGGATTTGGGGCTTACAGCTCAAGGAGAGGCCCAGGGTTTTATCAGTGAGCGCACTGTTTAAATTTGTACAGAGGGACTTTATACAAGTGACTGTGGCCCAAAAATGTTTTCTGTACAAAGGGATGGGTCTTACACTCTCTCAAGAGGCCCAAAATGTTTAAAGAAAAAGAGTGGGGCTTATAACACGAGGGTAGGCCCAAATGATTTTTTTTCGTTTGAAATGGCGACCGCGCCGAGGTTTTCTTTTAACGTGGAGGGACTTATACAATAAGTGAGGCCCAAATGATTTTGGTTAAAAGGGGGTTGGTTCTTACACTCTATTAGAGGCCCAAAGTGTTTTGAATGGGTCTTATAGCTCGAGGAGAGGCCCAAAAGGTTATTTTTAAAAGGCGACGGTCGTGCCGTTTGTTTTTGACGGTATCGGGACTTATACAATACACTGAGGCCCAAAATGTTTTGGTCAAGAAAGGATTGGGTCTTACACTCTATTAGAGGCCCAAAGTGTTTTGAAAATGATTTATGAGGGTTGAATTAATCCAAAAACCCTAATTTGTTTTCAAAAATGTATTTAATTGAATAAAAACTCAATTAAAATGATCAAAATTGTTTAACATGTGAAAAACAAATTGTGATCTTGGATTAATGCTTCAAAAATTAAGTATTGACATACAAAATAATTAGAAAGCATTAAAAGTTGCAAAATCAAGGTGGAAAAAATATTTAATATGTCAAAAACAATTAAAATATTAATTCTTTGCAAAAATATCAATTATATGAAATAAATAATATTTTTGGGATTTTTTGATAAAATAAAATATTTTAACATTTTTGTGAATTATAAAAAAAAGAATCAACTCAAAATCATCAAAACTCAGAGAGAAATTAATTTTTGAATCAATTAAACAAAATCACAAAATTCAAATATTCAAATTTGGAAAAATGGCGCCAAGAACAAGCTGAAGAACACACGCGTGTTCTAAGATTCTCAGATTTGCATTTCCTCTCCAATCTCACTGAATACTTAATCATATCATGCAATCCACATATCATTATGCTCGTCTCAACCTCACGATCATGTTTATAACACTTAATTTCATTTAAATTAAACATAAAACATGAAATCACGAAGAAACCTCAAGAACCCTAATTTCTGCATGAAGGCTAGGATTTTTGATACACGATTCAAACAATGCAATTAATTGAGGGAAAACATTCCATGCATGATTATGAACATATGGCCAAATTATTGTGCGAGGAAATATGCATGGATTGAGAGATGACCAAGTATATGCTTACCTCCAAGCCGTGACAGCAAGTGCAATGTGATTTTTGATTTGGAGGTGTTACAGATGAGTGGTGATGATCTAAACAGCTTCCCTACACCCTATGGAGTGTGTTTGAATGGTTGGACTTGATTGAAATTGGCTGGATCAATTTGTGGTACCTCAGCTGCAACTTGATTGAAAATTTGAGCAACCAGCTGGTGATTTTGTGAAATTGGTGTTTTAGAAGTGATCTAAGTGTTTGATCAGCTCATATGTGATGTATATGAGGTGTGTGAGTGATTGGTTTGATTGGAATTGCTCTCAAACTCAAAACCCGATAGCTACCTTGCTAAGAAAGGCATTTTTGCCAAGAGAAAGAGATTTTGAGGAAAGCATCTGTTAGATGGCTTTAGTGTACTCAAACTGATCACAATTAAGCTCTATTTATATTAGAGCAAGTTTGTTTTGCAAGGAATAGTGAATGGCAGCTGGTAAGTAGGTTTGGCCAATGTTGGCAAATGAAAATCCAAGTCTCCTCTAGCCATTGACTAGAGGTTAGGGCACAGAGCTTTGGTTCCCTTGGTCTTGGATAAGTCTTGACTGATTTCAGATGAGAATGGCTCAGTCCATGCCACCTTGATGCTTCCATTGAATGCTTCAATCCAAATTTGGAGTCTTGTCCCTATTTTGGCCATTCTAGGTTCAACATGCTATTTCTTGTTCCATGGACTTTGGAGGCTTGGCTCAGTGATTGTCCCCTTTAGATTCAATCCTCAGATGTGTCCAAGTGGATAGGAGTATTTGAATTTGGCTGATTTTGGCAAATCGAGCCAAAATGCAAAATCTGCCTTGCCTTTGATAGATTTCAGCAAGGCAACTTGACAATGTCATATCTCATGGGGTAAGTTGAATTTGGCAATGTTCTTGGCCATTTTGGAAAGCCCTTACATGTTATAACAACTTTTTGAACAAGTTTGGTTTTGATCTCTTTTGATTCCAAGTGAAAAATCCTTCTACATTTGGCAAAAAGTGAAGCAAAATCTGACTTAGTGAAATTTTCACTAAGTGTTGGAACAAAGTGTGATTTCTTGATTTTGATCACTCCATAACTCAAAATCCTTAATGAATTGGACTTAGGTCTAGTTGAAGTTTTTGTAGAGGGTAATGAGGGCTACAAATCCATATTTGGATGAGAAAAAATGGCCATGTGGTTTAGGAGTTATGACCCTCCAAAGTTAGTGTATTAGTGGTACTTTTTCCATAACTTAGAAAAATTTCTAAGTTTTATGGTTACCCCTTTTACAAGTTATCCCACTTTCTTTGGTTTTTCTTGATGAATGATGATTCAAATCATACAATAATATCATTTTAGGGTTAAAAATCCATTTTGGTGAAAAATCTCAAAAAGTCAAAGTTGACTTTTTATCAGATGAATTCCAAACTGTGCAATTCTTCAGGAAATCATGTCCTTGACCTAAATCAAACCTGATGAACATGTTCCATGGGTGTCATAGGGTATATTGAGGCATGTCCTAGGGTTTGGGAGCATGTCCTGGTCAAAAGTCAAAGTTACAGTTGACTTTCCTCGCGAAACCCTAATTGTAGTGCAGATGAAAATGAGACTTGTTGCTCAAGCTTCTTGGATTAATCCATTGTTCCAAATGGATCAATATAGTTCATTAGAGACCCTCAAATCATGTCTTGAGGTCTTGGCTCTTGATTTGTCCCAAAAGTCAACTTAGGGGTGAATTAGGTCAAGAAACCCTAATTCTTGATTTTTGATGTATGCATCCCCTGAGGTCAATTTGACTTGATGCTTGGGTCCATGAGGTTCCATGGAGTATATTAGCTTATGTTTTGGATCATTGCTTGTTCCCAGATGAAAATTCCCATCTGGAGGCCCTGGTCGACCAAAACCCTAATTTGGTGACACTGTTAATCTTGAGACTTAATCCACCTAGAAGGGAGCAACCTTGTGCTTAATCCTTGAAGTGGGAGCCCTTTTGATCCATTGTGGATGTTTGAGAGGCTAGACAAGTTAAATATCATGTCATTCCTTGATTGATCCTTTGTCTAAGGCTCTAAGAGGGCTTGAAACCCTAATTTTGATTGTAGTGAATGCTCACCCATCTTTGGGGAGACTGATGAAGTATGATGGTTCATCCATATTGTGATGATGATTTGCATAATGATGGAAAATCTTAGTGGTCAAAATTTGGGGTATGACAGCAGGGTAACAAGTTTGTTTTTCCCCAGTAGAGTTACTCTTCCCACCATTGAAGGTACATCATCCTCAGCAAAACTTATTCTCCCCAGCAAGAGTACAGAGGATTGTGTCCCCAGCCGAAGTCATGATTGGTTTATTATTCCCCAGTAAGCAGTCAGAAGAGGATTGCTCTAAGGTGGATGTTGTTGTATCTCCAGCAGGAGATGTGTTGGATGTCTCTGAAAAGACTTTATTTTCCCCACAGAGTCTGGTACTCACTTTCCTCAGCAGGTCAGGAAGTGTAATTCCGTCAGCAACGACATGCTCTAATCCCCAGCAGGGTAAAATCTTTCCTCCAACAGCAGGTTAAGCTCAATGATATCCCTCGGCAGGTTTCGTTGACTTTTCTCCCCAGCAGAGTTATTCTCCCTAGCATTGGGATTTCATCATCCTCATCAGACTGTCACTCTCCCCAGTCAGAGTACAGAAGTTTGTTCCCCAGCCAGCATTTAAAGGGGATTGCTCTAAGGTGGATGTTGTTGTATCTCCAACAGGAGACTTGTGAAATATCTTCCCAGGACAAAGATGTTGTCTTCCCCACAGAGTCTGGTACTCACTCCCCTCGGCCAGTCAAGAAACATGTTTTCACCAGCAACAACATGATCTAACCCTCAGCAGGATAAGGGCGAAGTCATTTCCCCAGCAGCGGGTTAAGTTCAATGGTGTCCCCAGCAGGTCTAGTATTTGTGATTTGTCTCCCCAAGCAAAGTTTGGTGGTAGTCTTTGCACCAGGTTTGATCAGCGATGGTTGACATCCCCAGCGGGTTTTAAGTCCAAGTGATATTTGGCACTCTTTCGATTCAGGTCGTGGTTTCCTTTTTCAAAGAGTTATATATAATCCCTAGCAGAGTGGATGTTCTTTTGGATTTCATCTCCAGCAGAAGTTATTGATCAAAGGAGTTGTTCAATATGATCCTTCTCAGCAGAGTTCTTAGACTCAGAGGACAACTTATTTTGTCATTCCCGGTGGAGCTGCCTTCGTTTTCAGCATTTATTTTGCTGAAGCGTTTCTTTTTGCATTGCATAAGCATCGTTTGCATGGCATCCTCCCAAACGCGTAGCATTTCCATTTCGTATGGAGCATTACGCCATAGAAAAAAATTCAAACATAGGCATTTGAAGCATAAGCCAGGTTTGATATTTGTTGCCAGACTTTTCCTCAGCAGAAATGGCATAACTCAGGAGACTTTGTTTTACTTTATCCCCAGTGAGATCTCCAGTGGATTCATCCTTCATGTTGTTGTACATTCTAGTACACCCCTGCAGAGTTGTCTGTTTAGATTTCTCTTTTCCCCAAATTTGATTCCAGATAAATTCGAAGGTCGTAAAATTGTTGCTTTTACCCTTGGTTGTCCTGTTATCCCCCAGCGGAGTCCGCCTTTGGCCGGTCTTCTTTTTCGAGTTCTCCTTCGGCCGTCCTCGTATTCTTTTATTGGTAAGTCCGCCTTTGGCCGATCTTCCTTTTCGAGTTCTCCTTAGGCCGTCCTTGTGTTCTTTTGTGGGTTAGTCCGCCTTCGACCAATCTTCCTTTTCAAGTTCACCTTCGGCCGTCCTCGTGTTCTTTTGTGGGTTAGTCCGCCTTCGGCCAGTCTTCCTTTTTGAGTTCGCCTTCGGTCGTCCTCGTGTTCTTTTGTTGGTTAGTCCGCCTTCGGCCGGTCTTCCTATTCGAGTTCGCCTTCGGCCATCCTCGTATTATTTTGTTGGGTAGTCCGCCTTCGGCCGGTCTTCCTTTTCGAGTTCGCCTTCGGCCGTCCTCGTATTATTTTGTTGGTTAGTCCGCCTTCGACCGGTCTTCCCTTTCGAGTTCGCCTTCAGCCGTCCTCGTATTATTTTATTGGTTAGTCTGCCTTCGGCCGGTCTTCCTTTTCGAGTTCGCCTTCGAACGTCCTCGTATTATTTTGTTGGTTAGTCCGCCTTCGGCCGATCTTCCGTTTCGAGTTCGCCTTCGGCCGTCCTCGTATTATTTTGTTGGTTAGTCCGCGTTCGACCGGTCTTTCTTTTTGAGTTCGCCTTCGGCCGTCCTCGTATTATTTTGTTGGTTAGAGCCCGCCTTCGACCGATCTTGTCTTCCCAGCATAGTCCACCTTCGGCTGGCAAACACTCTATTTCATTATCCCCACAGTTTGCAAATTTCTGGGTTATTTTGGTATTCAATCTCCGTGTATCTCGATTGTCTGGAAGCCTTCACTTCCATACCCTCGGATCCAAGAAGTTTGAATAGGGGAAGCTGTAACACCTCAAAATTTTCCCTCATGTTTCTAACCCTTTTTGGCTTATGCTTCATTCCGTTTGCATCGTCATTTTTGCATTAGCATGTTTCTTCTGGGCATGGGATCAAGGTATTTTCCAGTAACTCATGGCGTCTTTAGTTCCAGTATTATTTTTAATAATGTTCAGAGCCAAGCAGATAACTTTCAAAGTCTTTTTGAGCTTTTATTTTGCTAATTAGATGATTTGATGATAAGAATCTCCGGCAGTCATGTTTGATCAAGTGATACGGCACCGGACATTATTAATTCAGTAGGATATTTTGAGGTGTCAGGAAGAATTCGTGTTTCATTTCAGGTGTTACTCAGTAGCAATATCAAGTTTTGAGTTTCGGAGGCTTAACGGGGTTCAAAACAGCTGTCAGAGGTCACTTTTCCAAGTTTCCCTCCAAAAGGCGGCAAAATTCAAAATTTGAACTGAGTAACCGGTTACAGCATATCTGCTAACCGGTTACTCCTTTGTTTTTCTGCGTATTTTCAAGGATTTTGAACTAAGTAACCGGTTAACATATATGCTGTAACCGGTTACTCTGGGCAAAATTTGAAAAAAATTCAGATTGCATCATTTGTGATCATGTGTTTGGCTTGTGCATGTGTGGGAAGGATCTAGAAATGATATTTTTTTTCATCATTTTCCACCCAAAATTCAAATTCCTTCCAACATTTTCTACTATAATTCCTCATTTCTTTTCCTAATTCATTTTTCACCCCAATTTCCACCCACTAAACCTCACTCGAAACCCAAACTTAACTCCTAACCTAGGGGTTATTTAATCAATTCATTCCAAACCTCACACAACTTTGATTCATTTTCTGAATTTTCTACACATCTCACTCCATTTTCTCTCAATTTTTATCTCATTCCAAAACCCTCACTCAAAGTTCCTTCATCAAAGTTCAACAAATTTTGCATTGAAATTTGTTGATCTTGGAACTAAACCTTCATCCATCCACTAATTCTTGAAGGAATTCTGATTTTGCTACTGTTTTGCTTCTGGATTTAAGTTCTTGGAAGTGATTTTTGGAGAAGCTAGAAGCAAGTTCATCACATTGCATTTATTTTGAATTTTTTTGGTGAAGATAGCATTGGATCTCTAGTTTTCTAGCTTGGATTCATCAATTGCAGCTTATCAACATTCACCAAAGCAATTCTCAGCTTTGTAGGTTGGTGAATTTTAGATCTACTTTTCATTTTAGCTTATTTTTCTCGTTCATGATGTAGATCTTGAATTTGTTGAGTTTGATCCAATGGATTGTGGATTTGATTGTTGTTGTTTGTTAATTGATGTGTGTTTGCTGGCCTTAGATGTAATTTTCATGCACATTGAGTTGCCCTAACATGGAGGTGATTGGAGAAGTGATAAGCTGCTGAAAAGTGATTTTGGAAGTTGTTTTTTTTAATTCTGTTACAGAGTATCCGGTTACAGTATATCTGATAACCGGTTACCCTGTTGTTTTTTAACATATTTTGGCCATTTTGAACTGGGTAACCGGTTACAGCATATCTGATAACCGGTTACCACTGCTGGAGAATGTGATTTTCTTGCATTTTCTTGTTTGTTTGAGCTCCTTTGCATGTCTAAACTTCATGGATTAATATGTTGATGATTTGTAGATTATTATTGAGCTATTTCACCTCACACCATTGCATGAACACGATTCTTCGACACGCGACTCTTGGTTTTCATTAATGAATCTTTATGTTAGCATTGTTGATTAATTGATGCGATAAACACGATGCACACACATTTGAATCATGTTAATTCTTGATTAATGATCAGCTTGCTGGACATGTGATGCGTGATTGTTGTTTGCTTATGTGGTTGCTTATGCATGATGTTTTGATCAATGTTCAAGTTGTGCAACTTTGTTGAGTAATTGTTCTTGACTTGTTAACATGATCATTGTTGTTCATTCTTGATACTTTTAATCTATATGCTCGAATTGTCTAGATATGTATGCTTGTGTGCAATTGTTGCTTGCTTGGAGCATTGATTGAGTATTTGCTTGGATGCATTGCATGTTGTCCTGCTTTCCACAGCCACTGTTCTGAATTGTTTATGTGCTGTCAATTGTATACCCTTGCTGCCTGCTGCCTTTTACACCTAATTTTGTGCTAAATGTGTGTTGTTGAATGCTGTTTGGTTTATTGGCTAGAATTTACCACTGTGCAGGTGCTGGAACGTTATTGTAGCTGCTGTCTTTAGCTCATTTTCTTGTTTTGCTTGGTCTTTTGCTTGTTCCCTTAGGACTTCCTAGTCTGACTTAATCTTTGATTAAGATTGGAATGGGATAGACATTAGGATTCGAACCATGCATGCTGACTTAGGTAGATCTTCCCCTATTACCTCAACCTTAGGGCCATCTTTGCATGACAACATTAGGATAGAATTCCCGTAGTGTCTTCTTTTCCTTTGAGTCTTCTCTTCTCATCTCATAACAATTCTAAGACAGTTAATAAAGATAACTTGCATTGCACACAAGCCTTAAGCATAGGAAATGAAGAATGAGGGGTCTCCCTTCATTCTTCTAGAGTGTTTAGCATACGTCCCATTGGGGGCGACCATGCGACGCATTCGTTCCCGCGTAGTAGACTTTGGTGCAATGTAAATTATGAACTAACTCAATCCACTTCTGTCTAAAAAAACACAAAATAAATTCAAATCTTTTTCATCCTTTGGGATTGTTGAGTTTCAGATCATTTTCAGAAAAGGGCACGTTATTTTCCGTTCAGTCGCAAACAGGCATCGACCCTAACTGCTGGACGCGAACTTAACATCGCTCATAAAAAACACTAAGACCTCGTTGGGTCGAACTATGTTTGCTCTGATTCCTCTTTCTCGTTCGATTGAGGATACGTAGGCACAAGATGCGATATCTTGGCGAGCACCCTTCCCTCCTTTCGACCCGTCCGTCGAACTACGTTGACTCTGATTCTTCGTTCATCCACGAAGATACGTAGGCATCAGATTGTGATAATCCTTGCGAGTCCGTAGACTTTAGGTTAACTTAGACTTTAGGTTTCTGTTTAGCCGTAGACTTTAGGTTAACTTACCTTTTGATTAGACAACAAGCGTGGATCCCATCGAGTATGATGATGCGTGGGGGTGCTAATACCTTCCTCTTGCATAACTGACTCCCGAACCCGGATTATGGTTGCGATGACCATGTCTTTCCCCTCTTAGGTTTTCTTCGATCGTTTCCTTTCCCTGCGTCGGGATAAATAAATTTCGGTGGCGACTCTTCTGTTCTAGTTTCTCGCCGTTTATTTTTTGCCGGTTGCGACAGCTGGCGACTCTGTTGGGGATTTTCCCATCCCTAAGCGAGTCAATCCTAGCGCTTGTCTGTTTATTTCATTGGGTGTTTGCTGTTGTGCATCATTTGTTGTATATTACTGTTTTTACCGCATTTATTGCATTTCATTATTGTCATATGCTGGACTATACTGTGTTGTACTGGTTTTTCTGTTTGGTGGGTTGGGATTCTGAGAGATAAGCCCACTACCTAGGCTTGAGCATACACACAGGTATTAGCGTGGATAGTCGTGTCACTCCCGAGGTGTTGACCACGTGGGGTGTTCGCGAGACCCACAGCCAGACAAGGTTCTATCAGGAGATGTCTGATACTGCATGTTGATGTAGGCCATTGGATCTTCTCTTGATGAACTGTCAACTCTGGTGACCATTCCCGAGGACTCAATTGTGGCACTCCTCCCGAGAGGTGATAATAGCAGACCAGAAATAGCAGACTCAGTTGCATTTCCATACTCATTTGCATAACAGGTGTTCGAGGCTGGTTATTCTTGTCCTGATCTAGTCTTCTTCAGAATTGCAGACTTAACTTTTCAAGCCAGTTATAAGTTGATCATGGAGTAAATTCAAGCGGAATTGAGGGAGGTACGAAGCTAAATAGGGCAGTTTATGGGAGACATGCAAGCGTTGATTCAAGACCAGAAAATGATGAAGGAAGAGGTCAATCAACTGAAGACTCAGATGAGCCTGGTTATGGAAGTTGTGAGATGTGTGTTAAGCAAGGATAATAATCCCATGCCTGAGGCTGCGACTGAATTTATCTCTCCTCTATTGCCTGAGGAATCCCTCCCAAAGAGTGAGCAGATTGCCACTATGAACATCCCGGTTGTATCTCAGCAACAGGGTAATGCTTTTTGTCGATATCAGGATAGACCAAAGAGGGACAGACACTTTGAGATTCCACCAGTGCCATATTCTCAGCTATTGCCGACACTACATGGCACAAGTCATGGAAACTAGCCAAAATAATAAAACTAAGAATAATATACAATATCCTCAATTGTATACAATAAAAGAATACATAGCGGAATAAGCTTAACTAAGCTCCTCTTGAAACATCCGAGCATCACTCCACTTGTAACCAAACCTGCACCTGAAATAAAGCAACTATAGTGGGGTGAGATACATCAAATCTCAGTGAGTTCCCTATCCTATAGGTTCTCTCAGCTTTACAGGGTTCTATCAATCCTAACTCAAGTCAAGGGGAAGGGAAAATGACCTTGAGTACACGATCTCACAATCTCACACTATATGGAAACATGTCATGAGTCTGTGAACTCATCAAAACACACGAAAGGAAATACGTCCTGAGCCTGTTAACTCAAGATTCCTTACGAATTGGAATATGTCTTGAGCCTGTTAACTCAAGAATTCCGCTGATCAATAACCATACCAAGGAATCCCCTTTTCCCGTCCGCTTCTACGTCTAGAAGACGACCCGAGTCATGGATCCTTGAAGTTACTTGGCATACGAAATGGATTCGGGATCATCAGCCAGTTAGCCGTGAACCGTCACTTCTCATGGCCTGTTAACCATTTCAAGTCTCTTTACCCGTAGGCTCCATTCGTACTATACGCGGGAATCAAACCTGCCAAGTAATTGTGCATACGTTTCAGAGGAGGTGCTCGAGTCTCATGAAACTACACCGCAAGATAAACCGGTTATGATTATTAAACACACGACGTGATTGTATTCGACAATCACAAGGACACAATGCCTTACCACAAACCATAAAGGTTACACACATGTTCCATACTAGTGTTTCACAATTCTATTCACAACCTAGAATTATAACAATCTTACTCTACCATTTGTTTTGGGGTAAAGTTTTCTCACTCTTCCTAATTCATATTTTAACATGCATATATACAAACATGTTTAACAATAAGAGCATAGGCAAAATAATCATCAATCGCATAATGGAAACACATAATTCAACAACAATTACCCACCATTAAACGATAAAAATCGACAAAACCACACTATCCCAAAAATCCCGACATAATTAAATCGGCCAACAACCTTAAAACCATTTTCATAAGAAAGTACATTCTGTTAGCTTTCCAATGGTATCAAGAATATTAAAAACGGATAACCGAGTCAAAAGCTATGGACATAGCGAGAAATAGTATCGCGAGAAAACACCATTTTCACCCTCCTGGCCGTACGCGTACTGCCCTAAGCCATACGCGTATTGCCAAGCTGGCTCGCCCAGCCATACGCATATTGCCCAAAGTGATACGCGTATGGGCAGAGGCTGATTTCCCTTAAAAATTTCATTTAAACTTCCAATTCGCGTATTGCCCAATCCATACGCGTATTGCCTCCTCCCATACGCGTAACGCCCAAAATCCTTCATTGCCATATGCGTATTGACCAACCCAATACGCGTATGGCCAGAGGAAACCCAGAAAAATTCTGCAGACAAGTTTTGCTACGGGTTGATAAAAAATAACCCCAAAATCCCATTTTTCACAGTCAAAATACACCAAAACATGCTATAATCATAACAACCAGTACAATATATAATCAATGATCGAATTTCAGTAATTAGACAATGATTCTATTGTAAAATTTCACATTTCCTACCAATATCACACTACTCTAAAACTCAATAAAACCTTAATCTAAAGAGTCTAACTAGAACCCACCTGGATTACAAGATGAGGAGGTTGAAGCTGAGATGAAAAGATGAAGATTGGTTGATGATCCAAGTTCTAGAGCTCTTGTGAAATTTTTCCTCTTCTTTTCCCTTCCTTTTCCTTCTCTTCCTTTTCTTTCTCTATGTTTCTATCTTTTTCCAAATAAGGCAAGGAAAAGAAAATATACATAGAAAATATTAATTGACAACACTACTAATTATCCAAATTATCTCAAATGCACCAATTAATAAAATTCCAAGTTAAATAATATTAATCTAATCAAATTTCCGAGTTCGTCGGTTTACTCTAATTACTTTATCAAATAATTGCTCAGAGTACCCCGGAACCCAGTTGATCATAATATGATTATTCAAAATGGTTCACATAAATTATGGGGTATTACACTTGTGCATGTGTGGGAAGGATTTAGAAATGATATTTTTTTTCATCATTTTCCACCCAAAATTCAAATTCCTTCCAACATTTTCCACTCTAATTCCTCATTTCCTTTCCTAATTCATTTTTACCCCAATTTCCACCCACTAAACCTCACTCCAAACCCAAACTTAACTCCTAACCTAGGGGTTATTTAATCAATTCATTCCAAACCTCACACAACTTTGATTCATTTTTTGAATTTTCTACACATCTCACTCCATTTTTCTCTCAATTTTTCTCTCATTCCAAAACCCTCACTCAAAGCTCCTTCATCAAAGCTCAACAAATTTTGCATTGAAATTTGTTGATCTTGGAACTAAACCTTCATCCATCCACTAATTCTTGAAGGAATTCTGATTTTGCTTCTGTTTTGCTTCTGGATTTAAGTTCTTGGAAGTGATTTTTGGAGAAGCTAGAAGCAAGTTCATCACATTGCATTTATTTTGCATTTTTTGGTGAAGATATCATTAGATCTCTGGTTTTCTAGCTTGGATTCATCAATTGCAGCTTATCAACATTCACCAAAGCAATTCTCAGCTTTGTAGGTTGGTGAATTTTAGATTTACTTTTCATTTTAGCTTATTTTGCTCGTTCATGATGTAGATCTTGAATTTGTTGAGTTTGATCCATTGGATTGTGGATTTGATTGTTGCTGTTTGTTAATTGATGTGTGTTTGCTGGCCTTGAGATGCAATTTTCATGCACATTGAGTTGCCCTAACATGCAGGTGATTGGAGAAGTGATAAGCTGCTGAAAAGTGATTTTGGAAGCTGTTTTTTTTAATTCTGTTTCAGAGCAACCGGTTACAGCATATCTGATAACCGGTTACCCTGTTGTTTTTCAGCGTATTTTGGCCATTTTGAACTGGGTAACCGGTTACAGCATATCTGATAACCGGTTACCACTGCTGCAGAATTTAATTTTCTTGCATTTTTTTATTTGTTTGAGATCCTTTGCATGTCTAAACTTCATGGATTAATATGTTGATGATTTGTAGATTATTCTTGAGCTGTTTCACCTCACACCATTGCATGAACACGATTCTTCGACACGCGATTCTTGGTTTTCATTGATGAATGTTTATGTTTGTGTTGTTGATTAATTGACGCGATAAACATGATGCACACACATTTGAATCATGTTAATTCTTGATTAATGCTCAACTTGCTGGACATGTGATGCGTGATTGTTGTTTGCTTCCGTGGTTGCTTATGCATGATGTTTTGATCAATGTTCGAGTTGTGTAACTTTGTTGAGTAATTGTTCTTGACTTGTTAACATGATCATTGTTGTTCATTCTTGATACTTTCAATCTATATGCTCGAATTGTCTAGATATGTATGCTTGTGTGCAATTGTTGCTTGCTTGGAGCATTGATTGAGTATTTGTTTGGATGCATTGCATGCTGTCCTGCTTTCCACAGCCACTGTTCTGAATTGTTTATTTGCTGTCAATTGTATACCCTTGCCACCTGCTTCCTTTTACACCTAATTTTGTGCTAAATGTGTACTGTTGAATGCTGTTTGGTGTATTGGCTGGAATTTACCGTTGTGCAGGTGCTGGAGCGCTATTGTAGTTGTTGTCTTTAGCTTATTTTCTTGTTTTGCTTGGTCTTTTGCTTGTTCCCTTAGGACTTCCTAGTCCGACTTAATCTTTGATTAAGATTGGAATGGGATAGACATTAGGATTCGAACCAGCATGCTGACTTAGGTAGATCTTCCCATCTTACCTCAACCTTAGGGCCATCTTTGCATGACAACATTAGGATAGATTTCCCGTAGTGTCTTCTTTTCCTTTGAGTCTTCTCTTCTCATCTCATAACAATTCTAAGACACTTAATAAAGATAACTTGCATTGCACACGAGCCTTAAGCATAATAAATGAAGAATGAGGGGTCTCCCTTCATTCTTCTAGAGTGTTTAGCATACGTCCCATTGGGGGCGACCATGCGACGCATTCGTTCCCGCGTAGTAGACTTTGGTGCAATGTAAATTATGAATTAACTCAATCCACTTCTGTCTAAAAAAATACAAAATAAATTCAAATCTTTTTCATCCTTCGGGATTGTAGAGTTTCAAATCATTTTCAGAAAAGAGCACATTATTTTCCGTTCAGTCGCAAACAAGCATCGACCCTAACTGCCGGACGCAAACTTAACGTCGCTCATAAAAAACACAAAGACCTCGTTGGGTCGAACTACGTTTTCTCTGATTCCTCTTTCTTGTCCGATTGAGGATACGTAGGCACAAGTTGCGATATCTTGGCGAGCACCCTTCCCTCCTTTTGACCCATCCGTCGAACTACGTTGACTCTGATTCTTTGTTCGTCCACGAAGATACGTGGGCATCGGATTGCGATAATCCTCCGTCTTTGTTTTCCCCTCCCCCGTTTCTGTTTATCCGTAACTTTAGGATAACTCACCCTTTGATTAGACGACAAGCGTGGATCCCATCGAGTACGATGGACGCGTGGGGGTGATAATACCTTCCCCTCGCGTAACCGACTTCCGACCCCGGATTATGGTTGCGATGACCATGTCTTTTCCCTCTTAGGTTTTCTTCGATCGTTTCCTTTCCCTGCGTCGGGATAAATAACGTTCGGTGGCGACTCTTCTATTCTAGTTTCTCGCCGGTTGTTTTTCGCAGGTTGCGACATGGACGTCATTTTGTTATACTTCGAATGGTTGGCTTGTGGGTCAGGTTGGATGTATGCGTATTTGCCCGAGCGAGTGATATGCCAATTTGGGTATTTGCAAGTTATTCTGAGACACCTCTTAATTTCTACTCCTCCCAACCTCCTTCGCATAGATCTTAATGCCATACTTGAGGATCTCGATAGTCATCTGGTACCAGAGGACTATATAAAATGCCAACTTTATACAATGGCTTTTGCATACGACTACATCCCATAGTTCTATAGGGTGTCACATCCTATCATTACGCCATACACTCTTGGAGGACCACTTTGGTCATCTCATTAAGAGATACTATAGGAAGAGTAGGCTAGGGATGACCACGCAAATGATGTGTTACCGGTCTGCCGACATATTGTGGTTATGGCGAGATCGAGCAGAAATGATAAACTTTTTGAAGAAGGAAGCCCCATGTTTTCCCTCATACAAGCCATTATTTGTGAGGCAGAGAATGCCTTACAATACGGGTCGTAGAGAAGAAACCGAGGGGGTTAAATATACCTAGTATTTTATGAATGTTTGTATTATGTTTTGTAATTTTGGAACAATTTATGTATGGTCGATACATTTTGAATTTATTGAATTAATGTATGTATAGTATGTTTAAATCAAATTATGACACTCTTAAAAGGTTTTATGATAAAAGTTGGCCTAAAATGACCTAAAATATAAGTTGGCATCAAAAAAATTCAAAGTTAGGGCATTGTTGATGCCTAAAATGCATTCAGCAGGTTTTATAGAGATGCATATTCGAATTCACCCCATAAAATTTACGGATATGCATCTCCGAACAAGAATTTGGAAAAAAAAATGGGGTGTGTGGTTTAATTACAAGGAATTGTATGATTTTATGTGTGTTTAGAGATGCAAATCCGAACACCAATAAGGATTTTTTTTAGCTTTTCAGAGGTGTGGGGCGCACCCCATGGGGTGGTATGAGTATTCCCCATAGAAAAAGATTAAGATGACATAATGGTAGGTGCAAAATAATTTTCAAAGCTTGTGTAGACACACTAAGTTTTAGGTTCAATTCGCGCCTATCCATTTAGATAAATTGGATGCAAATAGGTAAACTGACAAATCTCCTTCAGAATATTTTAGAAACTTTGACACGAACTATATATTCATATCAAATACATATATTAACGATATTTTACAAAATAAAGCTTTTCAATTATATTTTGCACTAAAAAATAAAACATTAACTTAAAAAATACTTTTTTGGCAGAATTTCGTATCATTGATTTAGAATTTTTGGGTCGTATTTCTCCCTAAAAATAGTCTATTTATAAGAAAGTTTATGCCTTTTGGTTAGGAGAAACAACCATTTTTAAAGTTTCATCATTCTTCATTCATATGGTTATATACACACAATGTTCAAATTATGCAACAAGTTTTGTCTAAGTTGGGTGGTTAGGAGACACATTTGAAGTTACATGTCTCTTATACCTTAAGGGTTATGATTTTGTTTGTCTTTTGAACTTTTGACTTTAATTTTATGTCATTTAGTCTCCTCATCAATTGTGCATTTCTGGATTTAGTTTTAGAAATATATTTTAGCATGTATAAATCAAACTGTTTAATTATAGTGTAAGCAATATGTTTCAAGTCATGTTGTCAAGTTTTTTGGATCAAGAACTATATTTGAATTTGGTTTAAGTCATGACATTGTTAGAATCTCAAAACCTCTTTAAAATTGCAACAAAAAAATTATAATAGTTTGATTTGAATCACACACCCCATTACTCGAATCAAATGAAACCGAGACTTTTAGGAAATGATTAAGATAGCATGACATGAATCACAACTTGTACTTGATTTGAATCATAGCACCCTTGATTTTATTCACAGCTTGCACATGATTCAAATCATACAAGACTCCATTTCTATGGTTTGCCACTATCTCATTTGATTTGAATCACATGTTTCATGACTTGAATCACACAGATGGGTTTCTCATATATTTAAGATCTTGATTCGAATCACTTTCCATTTGACTTAACTCATACCTTTTTGCTTATGACTCAAATCAAACATCATTTCACTCATTTTTATGCTAGATCTCTAGCACCTATAAGAATCATTTTCTCTCAAAACCTTCATAATGTTAGAAAACATGCATTTCCAATATTGATTTGAAAACTCACAAACCACTTGTTCTCTCATATTTTCAAAAGATTTTTTAATATTTCTTGAACGCTTGCAAATGATTTCTTACATATTCTACCTTATTTTTGTCTCCATTGTTGAATGAATATGAATCTCCACTTTGGAGATTAGTGATTGTTGAGGAGATTAGTTTTTTAATTTAACATTTCTTTGAATATTTGAATAAGATTTTAGAAGTTTGCAAGGTGTATGGTGTTGTGACTGGTTTTGACAAGGCAAATGCCTATAGATAAGGTGGCAGTTATTCTTCATCTTTGGACAAACCAATGGCCAAGATACCGGTAAGATCGAGCAAAGATTGTTGCACAATAGAGACTTTTGATCAGAATGTTAGGGATGGAAGATTCAAGGCAATTTAGCGTGAATATTTCATAAAGAGTTCAATTTGTAGTTTGTGTACTAGTCAAGGATTCAGATTGAAGATCTTTATATTTTCAATGTTAATTCGGATATTGTGATTGTACTAAACTCTATTAATTTTGTCACAATTATTATTGGTAAACCAAATAATTTTTAATGGGCAACTGTTGGAGACTAGAGTAGGCGCAAAGCGAAGACGAACGTGTCGAACTAGTATAAATCCCAGTTTACACCTCTCTCTCTCTCTCTCTCTCTATATATATATATATATATATATATATATATATATATATATATATATATAATTTCGTAGACATTGCATGTTAGGTTGTTCTTCATTGTTTTCTATAATTTCATGCCAATAGGATTTCTCCTAGTAACAATTTATTCGTATGGTGTAGGTTTTTTAAGAACTGGATCTTTTATTTGTCTAGTTGAAGATAAAGCTGAAAACTGTGATTTTAGAATCTAAATAGTGTTGGTGTTGCAAAATCACACTTCTTATGTAATTTAAACAATTATTCAATACACATCTTTAGTTTGTATATTGAGTTGAATTTGTGTTTCAATCTTTATTATGTTGTGAACTGTTTAAGTCATTGCATGACAATTCTAATTTATAAGCATGCTTAATTTTTTAAAAGTTGTTTCTGCCGCTAAATTTTTTTTTTTTTTTAAATTATAATAAATATTTTTAAAATGATTTCCAACGAAAGTTCTAATTGGAAGATCTATTCACCTTATCCCCTATATAGCATTGAATATTCCATTTTCTCATCCAACAACATCTTCTTACATGAAGTGGTTTTTTCTCTGCTTATACTTTTTTATTCGATAAATTAGATAACGAGTATAAAAAGAGAAAAGTTACTTGCATAAATTAAACCCACAACCACTACGCCAAAAATTATTTTTCGCAGCACAACAAAGACAGCGCTTTTGGCAGAAGCGCTGCTATATGTTTCGCTAAAAACAAAAATAAAAAACGAAAGAAAAAAGCGTTGTTATATGGGGGACATAAGACAACGCTTTTGAAAAGCGCTGCTAAAGGGGTACCATAAGGCAGCGCTTTTGAAAAGCGCTGCTAAAGGGGTAACATAAGGCATCGCTTATTAAAAACGCTGCTAAAGGGGTACCATAAGGCAGCGCTTTTAAAAAGCGCTGCTAAAGGCCTTTCATTAATCTCACATAAGAAAGCGCTTTTATCCCAAAAGCGCTGCTAAAGCAGTAACATAAGAAAGCGCTTTTTAAAAGCGCTGCCTTAGGTCTCTTAAAATATTAAAATTAAAACATATTCCCTCTATTTTCTTTTGACCGTTTCTATTTCTCCATTCACCCTAACTTTCCGCTCGCGACACTGTTCATCTTCTCCCTTTTTTCTCCAAATGAACTAAACACCATTAGCAACTGTCCTCTCGCGACACTGTTCATCGTCTCCCTTTTTCCTCTGTTCGTTGCTTTCCCTCTGTCCGCCATTGGTGAGTTTTTTACTCTCTTTTTTCTGGGTTTCTTTCCATTAATGGAATTTGTTATGAGATAAATTTGATTTGTAGAAGTTCTGTGAGATAAATTTGTTGTATTATTAGTTGTTGATGTTAGGTTTTCATTTTTTGGTTTGTAGAAGTTTGTTAGTGATTAATTGGAAATGTGATTAGTAGTTGATTTTTGATTTGATTTGGTATTAGTTGTATTATTAGTTGAGTTTTTTATTTGATTTTTGATTGTTGATGTTAGTTGATAAATTTGATTTGATATTAGTTGTTGATTTTTGATTTGTAGAAAAGTGATTAATTAGTAGAAGTTAGTATATGTCGCTCCCAGGATTTTCATCCAGGTACAAACGCGAAAGTGGCGCGGAACACAGAGTCGCCAGCAATGTAAATTTATCCCAAGAGAGGGAAAGGGAACACCGCATAAACCTGAGGAAGAGGGAAAGGAATGGTCATCGCAACCATAGCCTGGATTCGGGAGTCGGTTACGCTAGGGGAAGGTGCTAGCACCCCACGCGTCCATCGTACTCGATGGGATCCACGCTTGTTGTCTATTCTAAGGGTGAGTTATCCTAACATCTAGGGCTGCACTAAAACGGGGAAGGGAAAGACAAAGACAGACTCGGTAGGACGTCGACGTCCTAGGCCTACGTACCCCCTTTGTACAATGCGGAATTCAGAGTCAACGTAGTTCGGACCAAGTTCTTTTTGTGTTTTTTATGAGCGACGTTAAGTTCGTGTCCGACAGTTAGGGTCAATGCCTGTTTGCGACTCAGACGGGAAGTAACGTGCCCTTTTTGAAAATAGCCTTTAGTTTGACGATCCCGAAGGACAAAAAAGGTTTGGAGTTTGTTTGTATTTTTTTAGGACAGAAGTGACTTGAGTTAGTTTATAACTCACCTTGAACCAAAGTCTATGACACGGGAACGAATGCGTCGCATGGTCGTCCCCAATGGGACGTATGCTCAACACTCTAGAAGAGAGAAGGGGGACCCCTCAATCTTCATTTCCTATGTTTAAGGCTTGTGTACAAGGCAAGTTGACCTTATTAAGTATCTTAGATATGTTTTGAGATAAGAAGAGGGACTCAAAAGAAAAGAAAAACACTAAGGGGGAAATCTACCCTAATGTTATCATGCAAAGATGGCCCTAAGGGGAGGTTTGACAACAACCTAAGCCTAAAGAAAATAAAAGATGAGAGAAAGAAAGAATGAGAATGGACATGGATACTATCCACACCCTCCAATAACTTACCTCAGCCCCTGCATAAAAGGTTAGTCCAAACAGACATAAGTGACAATAAGACAAATGAAACTCAAACAAATCACAAACCAGAGAGAAATGGTTATAAACCAAATGAAACTCAACCAAGACAGAACGTGGATGACCTAAACATGGATTATGAAGTCAAAGAAGCAAACCCAAATGATGGCACAAGTGCCTTTTCAAACAAGTAATCAGACATGGTCAAAGATGTGCATACAAGAAGACCTCAAACAAAAAGCAATCAAACAATTAGGAAAACATATTATAAGATTACCAAATTAAAACTTAACACACCTCAACCAGTGGCAAACAACGTGTCAAAAGCTCATGCCAAAATTCACAAGATAGGTCACCCAAACAATTATGCAAAGTTCAGACAAGAAACATGACTCAATATGCAAAAGAGGAGGACTAAAATGCAATATGAAAAAGTTTTAAAAATGAGAGAAATTTTTTTTAATGACATTCAATATGTTGATGAAACAATGCCAAAAGAATGAGTTCAAAATGTTTTATGGATGATGAGAAATAAATTTTACAATGCAATGTGTGCAAAATGAAACAAATTCAAAAAGAAATTATTCAAATAATTAAATCAGACGCCAAAAATAAAATAAAATAATAAAATAAAATTTGGGAAAATTTTATAAAACTATAAATATGCTTCATGAATTTTCTTGTAATTTTTTAATGCAAAAAACTATTTTTAAGGATTAAAAATGAAGTGCAATGATTAAATAAAATAAAAATATGGAAATAAACATGGGGGTGTGTTTAGTAAGCAGTCCACGTTAAAAATGTTAATGGGCTCATACAGGGGGGTGTGAATAGAGGGCCCATACACTAAAACCCATAAGCGAAAATAAAAATAAAAAGAGAAGGAACACGTGGAACCCAGTCAACCCTAGGACTCACCATCAGCCATGAGTCAATCCTACGCTTCACAGATAGTCAACCAATTAGACAAGTAGTCATGATGAACGTTCAGGATCATAAGGCACACCATAAACACGTACACACGCGCACACTAAATTATCAGAAATTAAAAAAAGGTCACACGTAAGAGGCACATGGAATCATTAATGTGTTGTCAATCTAATGGCCAATGGATTCATCAGACGTACCAGATCAAACAAACTAAAGCATGATGAGTGGTGCAAATCTAAGGTGTACGAAGCTAATCATGGAATGACATACACTCAATCAATAAAATAAAACATAATTTTAAGCGACGTGGCAACATATGGACCACGCGATCAAAGCCATCAACGGCTGTAACTTCGTCTTCTTCCTCCAACACCTTCACCGGCCGGAACCTGAACCAGCCACCGGAGCTAGGGTTCCGGTCACCCCCTCCGGTCACCTGCAACCAGAAAACTACCAAGACACGCAAAGGAATATACCTTCTTGACCAGAATTCCATGAGGATCAACAATATCACATTAGAAATCACAAATAATCAACATATAAACCAAACCGAATGAAATAAGCTAGGGTTCAAAAATTTCAAACTCACGAAACAACCAAATCATGCGTCCAAACTCAAAACAAACTATACCAGAATTATCAGTACACACCACAGATCATCATGCACGTTTAAAAAGAGAGTTTTAAGATCATGAAAAATTGCACCAACCTGAGATTATGCAAACTGTATCCTTCCTGTTAGCTGCAAATGATGATTGCTTCGTGCTCTAGGGATCCAAGGGTTCAGATGGTGAAAGAAGTTTTGGAAAAACTCTAAAGGATTGAGAGGTTCGATGAAGAAAAGTTTTAGGGTTCACTCTTGAAAACTCTCCAAAATCACGTGTGTTTTCTCTAGCCAGTGCATGAGTAAGTTTAAATACCTAGGGTTAATCCACTGATAATCACTTGGACCTTGTTAATTCCTCACTTAATGAGCTTTGAGTGATTTTGGAAATTTGCATAATGTGAAATACACCCTCCTCCATGCATGTGCACCCAAGCATTCTATTATGGATCACTTATATTACAATTGCTAATCACACCTGTATGGAATTTGGGCCTTGAGATGTCTTGGTTTATGAATTTTCAATGATCTTGCAATTTTGCATAATGGAAAATAAGTGATGAATAAACCATGGATCCACTTGATTCAAAGGCCAAAAATGATCCTTATGGATTGTTCTTTGATGTTAGAATATGCCTTGAAACAAAGGAATCAATTATAGGTCACTATGTCCCCAAAATGCAAAAGTTGTGAAAATGAAACCATAAGGAAACCCTAAAAACCACCTTGCCTTCTTTTGATCATAACTTGAGATTCACAAATGATATGGAGACTATCTAGTACTTGTTGGAAAGGGGAGAAAAAGATATTCAACTTTCATGTTTGATAAAAATTCATTTGAAGCTTCCTTGATGATGAAAAGTCAAGTTGAATTTAGTGTAAGAACTTGCCCAAAAAGGAAACTTTCAAATTATAGGTCATTTCCATATTTAGTAACTTTTGTACCAACCCTTGATTCTTGATAAATGGCATGAGGCTTGACTCTTGAAGCCCATATGAGAATGTGAGACCTTGAAAACCTTGAAGAGAACCTCAAAATTTCACAGTTGACTTCCCCTCTCACTGTTGACTTTTCTCGAATTCTCCTGATTCCTAATCCATTGGCCAATTGAACTTCTCATGAACCAAACTGTTGAACAATCTTCCATTCCTAGATACTCAGGGACCCAAGGAATACCATGGAATCAAGTCTTGCCCAAAAAATCAGAAATAAACTGACTTTATAGCAAACCCTAATTTTGGTACCCTCAGTCCAGGAGGAAATAACACAGTCTCCAAATCCAAGTTCCTCTGAATATGATGTGTATCCTCTCCAACAATGATAAGATATGTCATTTGGTGATGATAAAAACCCAAGAACCTTGCCCATTGGAGCAATAAACCCAAGAATCTCAAAACCCTAATCTCTGCATCGGTTAGGAGAGAGTGATCCACTTGAGCTCTCTTGGACAAAATAAGGACCCTTGCTTGACCCTTTGAAGAACATCTTCTCATCTTGAACTGCCTCAGGCATCTTGACCCCATGCTAAGAACCAATGATATGCACACATGATAATGCAAAAATGAAATGAAACATAAGCCAGCTAGTACTAAAGTAAGAGGGCAAATTTTGGGGTGCTACAGTATATAGTGATTATTGTGTAAAATGTGATTAATTTGTAGAAGTTAGTTTAATGATTAATTAGTAGAAGTTAGTATAGTGATTATTGTGTAAAATGTGATTAATTTGTAGAAGTTAGTTTAATGATTAATTTGTAGAATAGTAGAAGTTAGTTTAATGTGTAAAATTTGTAGAACAGTGATTAATTAGAAAATTCAAGGTAGTTAATAGTGTTGTAGAAGTTAGATTGTTGAGGTTGTTATAGGGCTATTTGTAAAGTTTAAGTGAATATTTATCGAAATTTTTTAATGATGTAAGAATTTGGTTGTTATTGAAAATGATAATGAAATTAGTAGTTAAGTGAACTAGTGGTTGAATTTATTTTGAGAGATGATTGAAATTAATTATAAAATTAATTGTTATTTTGAGAGTTGATTGAAAATGATAAATAGTGAAACTATACCATGCTATTTGAGAGTTGATTGAAGTTGTTTTTTTTACAATGTTGAGTTGAAACTATACCATGCTATTTGATATAATGATGATGTTTACTAAATTTGTTTCTTGAAACTTTGACTTGTTCCTCCGATATTTTTTGTTTGTCATATTACATACTAAATTTGTCTTGTTATATGTGGTATACACCATCAGTTACTAACTTACGTTCATTTGCTATAGGGGTTACTTGTGAAGAGTGAATTCGAATCGTTTTCAAGAATCTTACACTTTGTGGTTCAGTCCAGAAGTTGTTGACTTCTATATATACAGGTATGTAGTTGTTCTTTTGTTTTTGTTTTGCTTATTTAGTAAAATCATGGATAAAAAATGGATGTCGTCCAATCGATTGTCGAAAGAGTACGAGAATGGGGTATCAGAATTCGTTAAGTTTGCTGTTGAACACACCAAAGACCCCAGTCGAATCACATGTCCTTGCTTAGGTTTCTGTTTTGGGCGTCGGATTGACGCGGGTCAGATGAAGTCGCATTTAAAGAGGCATGGAATTGATCAAAGTTATACAAATTGGACACTTTATGGTGAGAAAAGTAACAGGAATGTTGAACCGGGGGATAATAAGACCTATGCTTCAAACGACAATGCCATAGATACATACGATTGCGATCGAGTCGAAGAGATTGCAGAAGCACTTGAAGAAGATCTTCTGGATTGTCCCAAAATGTTTGAGAGGTTGGTAAGCGATGCAGAGAAACCGTTGTATAAGGGTTGCACTAAATTCACAAGATTATCTGCGGTATTAAAGTTGTACAACTTAAAGGCGGATAATGGATGGTCGGATAAAAGTTTTACAGAGTTATTAGCCCTTATGAAAGATATGCTTCCGGAGGATAATGTTCTTCCCAATCGAACATATGAGGCCAAAAAGATGTTGTGCTCTATTGGGATGAGCTATGATAAGATACATGCCTATCCAAACGATTGCGTTTTGTTTCGAAATGAGTATGCATCGTTAAATGAGTGTCCTAAATGCGGTGTCTCTCGATATAAGAAAAAGTTGTCTCCAACAAAAGTCTTGTGGTATTTTCCTATAATTCCTAGATTCAGACGCATGTTCCATAGTGAAACCGATGCAAGAAACTTGACTTGGCATGCAGATGAAAGAATTATAGATGGAAAGTTTCGTCATCCGGCAGATTCACCAAAGTGGACGAAAATTGATAATGATTATCCTGAATTTGGAGAAGAAGCAAGAAACCTTCTCTTGGCATTATCTACTGATGGAATGAACCCACACGGTCTTCAAAGTATCTCACATACCACATGGCCTGTGATTATTATGATTTATAACCTACCTCTATGTCTATGTATGAAGCGTAAGTACATGATGTTATCTATGTTAATTTCTGGGCCTAAACAACCAGGGAATGACATAGATGTATACTTGACACCCTTAATCCAAGATTTAAAGATTTTGTGGGAGAACGGTGTGGAGGTTTATGATGGATATAGGAAAGAAAATTTCAACTTGAGGGCGATGTTGTTAGGCACAATTAATGATTTTCCAGCATACGGAAATCTATCAGGGTATAGCATAAAAGGTCAATGTGCGTGTCCTATTTGTGAAGATAAAACAGATTGGACGCGATTGGAGTTTTGTCAGAAGAATGTATTTCTCGGTCATCGTAGATTCTTAAATTCTAATCATCACTACCGTGGGTGGAGAAAAGCCTTCAATGGAGAGGCAGAACAAGGTAGAGCTCCACCTATATTGACAGGTGATCAAGTTTTTGAAAAGGTGAAAGATGCGAGTACTCAGTTTGGCAAGCCTTTTGCACATACCCTTGTCAAGAGTGGGTGGAAGAAGAGGTCAATTTTTTTAAAATTTCCATATTGAAGTCGTTGTATGTAAGACATTTTCTTGATGTTATGCATATTGAAAAAAATGTATTTGACAGTGTTATTGGTACGTTACTCAATATACAAGGAAAGTCTAAGGATGTCCTTAAAGCAAGAAAGGACTTGATAGCGATGGGGATAAGAACTGAATTAGGACCCTTGAAGAAAGGAAAACAAACATATCTACCACCTGCTGCCTATACTCTATCTAGAAAGGAGAAAAAATATTGTGTAAGTTTCTAAGTGAAGTTAAAGTTCCAGAAGGATACTCTTCAGATATTAGAAGACTTGTGTCTATGAAAGACCTCAAATTAAAGAGTTTAAAGACGCATGATTGCCATGTTAAAATGGAACATTTTCTACCAATAGGTATACGTTCTATTTTGCCGGAAAAAGTAAGACGCACAATAACTAAATTGTGTTTCTTCTTCAGGTCAATTTGTAGTAAGGTGATCGATCCTTCGATCTTACCAACATTGCAAAATGAAATAGTCATTACATTGTGTGAGCTTGAAATGTTTTTTCCTCCCTCGTTTTTTGACATAATGGTACATCTAGTTGTTCATCTTGTAAAGGAGACACAATTGTGTGGACCATCTTATATGAGATGGATGTACCCTGCTGAACGGTATATGAAAATATTAAAAGGGTATGTGAAAAATCGAAGCTGACCAGAGGGTTGTATTGTTGAACGACACATTATTGAAGAAGCGATTGAGTTTTGTACTGAATATCTTTCCAATGTTCAATCCATTGGACTTCCCAAATCTCTTGTTGTTGAAAAAAAAGAAGGAAAAAAGTTAATTGGAAATAAAATTGTGACCGTATCAAGGGCTGAACGGGAGCAAGTGCATTTGTATGTTCTGCACAATGACAATGAGGTTGAACCGTATGTTGAAATGCACAAATATTTTCTCCGAGGTTTAAATCCGAATAGAAATGAAAATTGGATAGTACGAGAGCACAATCGAAGTTTCATACCATGGTTTAAGGATCACATTTATTCAAAGTTTTGTGTAGATCCTGCTTTAATATCAGAAAGGTTGAGATGTTTAGCATATGGTCCAAGTTTGCATGTGTTTTCTTATAGCGCATACGCAATTAATGGATACACATTTTATACCAAAGAACAAGATGACAAAAGTACAATGCAAAATAGTGGTGTCACCTTGGTAGTTGAATCAATGCACATTTCAAGTGTGAAGGACTTAAACCCCAAATATGCAAATATGTCATATTTTGGGGTTATCGAGCACATTTGGGTTTTTGATTATGAGAAGTTTCAGATTCCTATCTTTGGTTGCAAGTGGGTTGAAAATAATAGTGGCATACGAATGGATAAGTCTGGATTTTTGCAAGTGGATCTTAATAGGGTGGGGCACAAAGATGAGCCTTTTATTCTAGCCTCTCAAGCTAGACAAGTGTTCTATGTCACTGACCCGACAAGTATGAAATGGTCTATAGTGCTTTTATCTAACAAAGTAATTGATGATAACATTGGAGATCAAGGTGATATTATTGGAGCGAATGCATCATATATTATAAGTGATCAAGATGAGACTGTTGGAGCGAGTGAATCATATATTAGAAATGATCATAATGAGGGAATTTGGATCAATCCATCCATCCGTGTTGTTAAGAGACAAGTAGATCATCTTCCTACCCGGAAAAGAAAGAGACGTTAATAAAGAGGTAATAGTAAAATTTTATATTCTATCATGTATTGTTCATATTTGAGAATGATTATGGATTATGGATTATAGATTATAGTTTTATGTGTTTGTCATGTGTTTGTCATTTCATATTTGATTATGGATCATGGATTTATATGTTTGTCGTGTGTTTGTCATTTCATATTTGATTATGGATTATATTATGTTCAACTGATTATGGATTATGAATTATATTACGTACTTGTCATTTCATATTTGAGACTGGATTATGGAATATGGATTATGGATTTATATGTGTTTTTCTTTATTATAGGTAAAATGGCTACTAATGATGAGAACTTGCACGATACTTCCAAGAATGATCCAAAAGAATCAGTTCAAGATGTGGAAGTAGATATTTCAAGAGGAATAACAATCATGAAAGGAGTTATTCATGCTAGAGACAATGGAATAAAATACGACGTTCATTGGAATGAAACATGTCAACTAATTGAGCCTAATGTCGCAATGTTGACTAGTTACATTGGTGCACTTGTTTGTTCACTAGTTCCTATTACGTGTGACAATTGGCGAAATCCACAGTTAAAACCCGCCAAAGATAAAATATGGAGTGAGATACAGGTACTATATGTGATGTTATTTGTTATGTTTGACGATTATATTTTTAAATTAATTATACTAACACACTTTATTTGTTATTGTAGAGATCTTTTAACATTGGTGACGATAAGCAAACATATTGTCTTCAATTAGCCGGAAGAAGACTTAGAGGGTTCCGAGCATTTTTATCCAACAAGTTTCTGAGGGATGCCCAAGGAAAGTTTGTTGAAGCGGAATGCCCGAAGAAGTATGCGGACTTGATTGCACCCGAAGAATGGGACACTTTTGTCGCCAAACGAAGAACTGAAAAATTGCACGTAATCTTAATTTAATTTATCATGAACATTGTATTATATTCGTGTAGTTATTACATGTGTTCTGATATGACTTTTAATTGTTTATGCAGGTTGTGAGTGACGTTAATTGTCAAAGAGCCTCGAAACCCGCGTATCATTACAAGAAAGGACGTTTGGGATATGCACGCTTGGAACAAAAAATCGTAAATATATAATTGATATGGTCTTTTTGTATTATTATTCATCCTAATTCTTGACTTAATGTGTAGCTTGCAGAGGAGAAAAGTGAAGAAACATCTGTTCTGGAGCATGTTTTGTGGAAGGTTGCCCGTGTGGGAAAGGATGGAGTTGTTACTGAAGGTGGTCAACAAGTTTTTGAACAATGTGTAAGTATATTGTTATTTGTTTAATTAGATATAAAGTTCTTGTTTATCAAATATATTTTTGCATGGCTCTAATATTGAATTTCAGGAGACTCTATCTCAGTCCTTAACTGCCACAGAAGACCAGGATTGCAGGAGCATACTGAGTCGAGTATTAAATGTTCCTGAGTATTCTAGTCGCGTGAGGGGTAAGGGATTTGGAGTCACTCCATATTCCTTTTATAAGCGTTCAAAGACAAAAAAATCCTAGCAATAGAGAGGTGATGGAAACGTTGGAAGAATTGAGAGCTCAAGCTCGTGAACTGCAACAGGATAAAGAAAGATATATGTCGGAAAGGCGCGGTTCAGAATTTAAAGATACTAGTGACAAGGCCAGTATTAATTGTCAACAAATAATTCCGGAGGCAATTATATTTATTAATATAGTACAGTTTTTTATATTGGCATCATTGCACAATAACAATTTTGTATTATTTTTGTTTTGTTTAGGGCATTTCACCTTGTCAGCTAAATTTATCGGCACCGACATATCAAATGGTTGGCAAGAGAAAAGTAGATAACACTCCCGGAGACGTCCTTCACACTAGACCGCTCCCTACTAGATTTTTGAAGGTTTCGATTGATATTGCTTTAGAGTGGGGTGCGTTACTACCTATACCTAACGAAGTTTCAGATGCAACATTGGTGGGGGACGCAATAGGGTCGTATGTTGCATGGCCGTCAAACCTCATCGTCATAGATGACTCGGTATGTTGAAAACCATTATTAACCTTTTAGTTTTCAAATGTTTTACTTGCATATAAGTTATGTTATGCTTACTTTTTCCTACATTTTATTTACATGACATTGTTAGACTCCTACAAAATCCAAATCAAAAGATAAAGGGATTGTGCGGCAAACCGATTCAGTTGCATCACAAAAAGAGGTACAATGATATATATGCATCGAAAATGTTAATTCTGCAATCCGAATTCAAAAGCTTCATGATTACTAAGTTTATGACTTATATGATTTTCAGATTCCTACACAAGAGGTGCAACAAGGGAGCCAGAACAATAAGCCAGTAGTCGCCAAGGCAAAAAAAGCATCTATTTCTCGATTTCGGTTGTGCCTTGAAACAATTGTAGGCACAACGGATTTGATGGAAGGTGGTATCCGTGAAATACCTATGGAAGCAGGTATTTTTGGGTTTTCCTATTCAGAAACAATTTCTAAAGAAGACTTTGATCAGATATTTACGCATTCTGAATTAGGCATCGCTGTTATGAATTCATACATCAGGTAATCCATCGATTTTATTTATTTTATTGATCAATTTATTTACTCATTTCAATGAATATTAGAATGTTAATTATAATAACATATTTATTATAATCTGTTTTAATTTCAGGTTCTTGTATGAAAAATTGATACTCCCGCATCAATTGCCTGAAAGATACTCCTTCTTAGCTCCCAACTGTGTCAATGCAAATTTAATCACTCGAACTCCAGATGAGGTCAAAGATCACGTAGTAAGTGCATTAATGACCAACATTGATACAGAGAAGTTGTATCTTTTAGCGTATAATACTGGCCATGGGTAAGATTTTCATCCTAACTTCCTTTATTATAATTTTTCGCTTTTTTACGTTGTGTATAACATTTTCATCTATACTTTTGTTTTATTTTACAGTGGACACTGGTTGTTGCTTGCGATTAATCCGATAAAAGAAATTGTCTATTATCTGGATTCGCTAGAGGGTGATCAAACAAAATACCCGGAGATGAAGAATATGATTGATACGTAAGTGATGCGATTGTTCTAAATATTCGCGTGTGTATTTCTTTATTTATGTGAGATTGTTCTAACTATTCGTTTATAATATGTTAGATCCATAAAAATATTCCGATCACAACGATAAGCTCGGGTACCAAAGATCAAAGCAAACAACATTACATGGATAAGAGTGGAGGTATGATTTGATATTATAATAGTAATGCTACTTGATAAGACAAGTCATCTATGATACTTATTAATACTTTTTTTCTATGTGTAGTGTCCTCGACAACGTAATGATATCGATTGTGGTTATTTTGTCTTGAGATTCATGAAAGAAATTATTTTTTTGGAACACAGAGATTCCTACCATGGTATGAATTTATATATAAGTTATGATTTATTTTAAGATTTATTATCGGATATTTTATCTAATTAATTACTTTTAACTAAATCTTGCATATTATGTAAAATGTAGTATTTTGATGAATTCAAGTGTGCCACCTACACAAAAGACAAATTGGAAGAAATAAAGGAGGATTGGTGTCAATACATGGTTGAAATGAGAATTTGTTAGTTTTAGAAATTGTGTTAGGTTTATGGAAGGTGTTGTATATATAGGTGATGGATATGGTGTATAAGGTTTCGAATTGGTGCATGGAATTGGTGTTGTATAGTTTGTATTGAGTTATATATATGTAATGGTTATTTTGGTGTTGTATATATAATGGTTTTTACCATTTATGTGTTGAAGTTTAATCGTATAAAGGCCTATTGTTGATTTATAATGCTATAAGGCCTATGTGTTGACATATAATGGTATCAAAGGCCATGTGATGAATGATTATGAATTCTGTTAATTTATACAGGTTTATACAGGTTTAATAATTGATTTAAAAAAAAGCTTTTAAAAAGCACTTTAACAAAAGACAGCGCTTTCTAAAAAAAGCGCTGCCTAAAGGGGTGTCATGGTGTATACATAAGACAGCGCTTTCAAAAGCGCTGCTAAAGGAGGCCCTACGAAAGCGCTTTTCTTTGAAAAAGCGCTGCCTAAAGGGGAACCTTTAGCAGCACTTTTCAAATCGCTGCTAAAGGGGGTCCTACGAAAGAACTTTCCTTTGAAAAAGTGCTGTCTAAAGGGGGACCTTTAGCAGCTCTTTTAAAAGCGCTGCTAAAGGGGGTCCTACGAAAGCGCTTTTCTTTGGAAAACGCTGCTATATGGGGGTCATACGAAAGCGCTTTTCAAAGCGTTGCTAAAGGAGGTCCTATAGGAGGACCTAAGACAACGCTTTTTAAAGGAAAAAAAGCGCCGTCTATACCTTTAGCAGCGCCACCTTTGGCAGCGCTTTTAAGCGCTGCTAAAGACAAAAAAAAAAGCGCTGCTAAAGGTCTTTTTTGGCGTAGTGAACCATCACTTCAAATTGATTACCCTCGATTAGTTAGTAATCAACATTGTATCATTTGTGGTTCGCAGAATATACTAATCATTCATAAAAAAAACAACTTTTTAAAAATATTTTGAGAATATCTCCAACAATATTGTCATATTTTGAAAATATTGTTGGAGTAGATTTTAATAGCCAATCCATATAAGTTTAAATTTGGTGATATATATATATATATATATATATATCACCAAATATATATATATATATATATATATATATATATATATATATATATATATATATATATATATATATATATATATATATATATATATATAATCGTTTTGAACAATTTGTGTTCATTACTATTCAATTGTGTAATTTTGTACATATCCAAGCTTTTCAATAGTAGGTTCAGTTAGACGTTTCGATTCAGGTTGTTTCCGCTGTTCCATAAAACTTTTGAAAACTATTTTTTGCCAAAATTTTAAATTTTAAATTTGTGATCTATTCACCTCCCCCCTCTAGATCGAAGTATATCTTCTAACAAGTGGTATCACGAGATCCAGTTAATTTCGTGCTTAAGATTTACTTTTTAGAAGAATAACTATCGAACCTAAGGGAGCGTACAATAGAGCACCAATTTTCACTGGCAAAAATTATGGCTATTAGAAAGCTTGTATGTGTATTCATGTCAACTTTGTTGACAAAGGTATATAGGACTCCATAAAAAATAGTCTGAATGAAGTAACCTTGACCAATGATGAAGGTGTTACATTACTTAAACCGGAAGCACAATGGGATGCTAATGATTGGAAATTGTGGTCACATGATTGGAAAGCGAAAAATATTCTCACACCCACTTTAGGTGTTGATGAGTATTATCGCGTCTCTTATTGTGAGACCGCGAAGGCAATGTGGGACGCATTATAAGTTTCCCAGGAGGGTACTAATGATGTCAAACAAGCTAGGATCAACACATTAAATCAAGAATTTGAGCTATTTCGTATGAAGCATGGTGAAACTATTGTGGACATGCAAAAATGGTTCACACATCTTATTACTCGACTAAATGCGTTAGGTAAGCCTATTTCCAATGAGATTGTTACTAACAAAGTGTTGAGATGTTTAAATAGGGAATGGCTACCCAAGGTCACCGCTATCAAAGAGAAAATGATCTTAAAGTGCTTGATCTCACGACTTTTTTTACCAAATTGGAAGAGCATGAGCAAGAACTCATTTGCTTAGAAAAATATGAAAAAGAGTGTGAAAAGAAGGTGAAGAAGGAGAAAGGAAAAGATAACGAAGAAGGGAAGAAGTCAATAGTTCTAAAGACTTTTAGCTCAAAGTCCTCACATTATGAGCAAAGTGATTGTGAAACTAAAGATGACAATGATTCCAATGAAGAAGATATGGGGATGTTTATGAAAAATTTCAATAAATATATGTGGAAATATGGAGGCAAATACTCTGATAAGAACCATAGAAAATCTAGAAGGTTATCTAACTCCTAAAAAGAAGAAAGAACAAAAAGGGGAAGTCTAGAAGTACATGCTACAATTGTGGCAAACCGGGTCATTTTAAGCCGGTGTGTCCTACAATCAAGAAAGACAAAGAAAGAGGCCATGATAAGAGATCTAAAAAGTCTAGAAGAGCTTATGTAACTTGGGAGAGCGAAAGTGAATCTTCAAGTGATGATATCTCTACCTCTAGTGTTGAATCAACAAAGCTTTGCTATATGGTAAACAAAGGAAAGAAAAAGGATGTAAGTCACTCTAAACTTCAAACTTCTCGTGACTTAACTTTCTCTCAATGACAAGAATCTTTTAAAAATCTACAAAGACAAGCCATAGATGCTTTCAAAAGACTAGCTTCAAACAAAAGAATTATTTCTCACTTAAAAACTAAGATTTTGGAAAATGAAAAGAATATGGAAGCTCTAAGGAAGTCTATGATAGATATTCTAAATGATCAACATGAGGTTACTAAACCTTCATGGTTTGGTTGTGAAAGATGTCACATTTGGCAAAAAAGAGTCAAGGACTCTTAAAGCCACGATGGATATGGCTTTGCAACCTAAGGTTACTTTTGCTATAGATATTTCCAAATATGACTTGCCTTCTCATAATCCTTATAGAAGGTGTCGCGGCCGGCTAAAAATTTTCGAGTCGCCACCATATTTTTTAAGGAAAATAATGATAAACCTAAAAATCCTTAATCCCAAGGGCAGAGATTCCTACGGTTCGGGAGTCGGTTAAGTGAGGGGAAGGTGTTAGGCACCCCTCACTTCCATTGTACTCAATAGGATCCTCCTTAAGTTCTAGGGTTTGTTTGTTTGTTGTCTAATTTTTATTTACACAAGAATCCTAAGATTTTTATTATTGTACTCGCTAGGGTTTACAACCCTATGCCTACGTACCTTCAATTTTGAAGGATCAGAGTAACCGTAGTTCACCTCCCCTATTCCAACCCCCTAATCCTATTCCCATTTCTAATCCTAAACTCAATCCACTATTTATACTCTTGGATAAAGAGTTATATCCCTTAATCTGTTGTTTATCCTCCTAGATAAGGAGTTCTATCCCTTAATCTATTGTTTATACTCCTAGATAAGGAGTTCTATCCCCTATCCATTATTTATACTCTTGGACGGAGAGTTTTATCCCTTAATCTTTTATTTATACTCCTAGACAAGGAGTTCCATCCCTTATCCATTATTTATACTCTCGGACGGAGAGTTTTATCCCTTATCCATTGTTTATACTCTCGGATGGAGAGTTCTATCCCTTATCCATTGTTTATACTCTCAGATGGAGAGTTATATCCCTTATCCATTATTTATACTCTCAGACGGAGAGTTCTATCCCTTATCCCTTATTTATACTCTCGGATGGAGAGTTCTATCCCTTATCCATTATTTATACTCTTGGATGGAGAGTTATATCCCTTATCCATTGTTTATACTCTCGGATGGAGAGTTCTATCCCTTATCCATTATTTATACACTCGGATGGAGAGTTCTATCCCTTGGCCTATATTTATACTCTTGGAACCGAAGAGTGCCATCCCTATATCCCATCCCTTATTTAGGCTCTCGGACCAAGAGCATTATCCCAAAAGCTTAAATCCTTAAGAACCCCTTATATCCCTTATTTGAAAACCATAGAATCCCTAAATTCCAAAGAATTTTGTAAAACCCCATTTTAAGAATAAACATCTTAAACAAAACTAATATTTGTTAAATTACACAATTAAATTCATTATTTCAAAACCCTAAATAGAAATCTAAATAATCAATTAAATTAAACTATTAATTTAATTTGATAAAACCAAAAACCTAAGTTAAAAGAAAATCCACCCAATCCAACAATTAAATTAAGTTATTAATTTAATTTGATAGAAACCCTAAGTTAAAAAAAGAAAATTTAACCCATATAAACAATTAAATTAAGTTTATTAATTTAATTGATAAAAAATCCTAATGAAACCTAAATGAACAATTAAATTGAGTTGTCAACTTAATTAATTAAATTAACCCTAAATTCCTATTTATGAAAAAGACAATAATTAACCACCCAAAATATTTAAATTAACTATTGATTTAATTAAAGAGAAACCCTTAATTAAAACCCAATTATATAATTAAAATAAGTTATAATTTTAATCAAGAAAAACCTAAACCCTAACAAAAACTTAATCAACTAATTACATTAAGTTGATAATTTAATTACATAAACAAAATTAAAACCCTAATTAAATAATTAAATTAAGTCATTAATTTAATTATCTAAAAAAAACTCATACCCTAATTAACATTTAAAACCCAATTATTTAACTAAATTAAAATGAAAAGTTTAATAAAAAAACTGGGGGTGTAATTTCTTTCTGAACAAGCAAATGGGCCGGAGTGGAGGGTGTCATTAGTAATCTAGGCGCAAGGCCCAATTACTAAAACCCAGGTCTGAAGAAAAAGTCCATGGTGGAGAGAGTCTGACTTTGACTCTCTTCCGGACGTTGGATGCAGATCGGAGGGATCTCCTTGCAGCTATCGTCGTTCGCTGATCATACAGTAAGCCAAAGGGACGTCTCTGATTAAAAGTCCACACAGGCTCATGGTAAGGATAACACACTGGACCTCATGGTTTTCTGGAAAATCAGTCATCCGTTGGATCCCAAAACGCCACTTGGCGAGGATTGAAAGGTATACGGAGGAGGGTATATATCACTGGCTTCTCTCAGAGCCCTCTCATTTCTCCCCTCTCTTTCTCTCTCTTCGCTTCCCTTATCTCTCTATCTCCAAACTTCTCTGACTTCTCTCTAAAATTTCGTTGCCGGTGGGCCGTCCGGCCAACGTGCACCACCCTAATCCCCTCCCAAACCACCGTAGAACCCAGAACTCCGGTTGATATTCAACCGGAAAATTCATCAATTAAGAACCCTAACCCCCAGCCTCACCCAGAAAACCCCTTGTTCTTCAGGATTCGTAAAAACCCTAAGAACCCTATGAAGATAAACCCTATTCCCCATGAACCCTAACCCTAAACATTAATCCAAACCCCAGAATCGCATGAACCCCAAAAACCCTAAGGGTTATGGGAAGAACCCTATCCTACCCAGACGAACCCTAACCCTGACCTTAAGAACCCTAAACCCAAAATTTCCAGAAAACCCTGGAAACCCCAAATCGTGACATTCAACAATCAATCAACCCAAAAGCTAAGCGGTTTACCTTCTTGTCTGTTCTTACTTTATTCCTCGATCTCCCTCTGATCTCTCCTCTTTTGACTTTTGCAGGTTCTCCAAGGGATTTGCGCCGCTGTAGGGATTTCTACCTCTGTTCGTCCCTTCGTTTCCAAAAAAAAACCCCTTCTCTATGTTTTCTCTTAAGCTTATATATTGTAAAAGTTAGGTTTAGAAATTAATAGGTTAGATTTTGTTTTTTAGGAAGATTTGATCTAATTTTTGTAATTCTGATTCGATTTGTAATTTTGGATTCAATCATCCTTGTACTTTTATGATTTGATTGTTTTTTTATTGTAAAACTAATGAAAGTGATTTGGTCTGATTCGTTCTTCCCATCTTCTACGCAAAATTAGGGTTTCCCCTTTGGGGAAGACGCTGATACACGGGTCAACAACTTTGACCAAATAAAATAAATAATAAAACTAAAATAAATAATAAAACCAAATTGACAAAAATCATAAAGATTAATACTACAACCATGACCCTGAAAATATAATAAATAAAAATAAACCATAGTTAATAACCATATTAATTAATAAATAAGAAAAATAGAATAAAAACAAACCGTAAAATAACCACAACTGGTCCCTCCTAAATTCCAATAAAAATTAACCCTAATTAATAATTAATAACGTACTTAAACACTAAAAATTATTCCTAATTGACAATTAAAAATAATAGTCAAATAACTATTAAACGAACCACATCTCTCTTAATGACTATGTTAAAACCAAACCCTATTAAAAATAGTAATAACCTTTAAACCTAATATAATAACTTTTAAAAACCCAATGTTTTAAATAATAACAAATATTCACAAAGTTAATTTTTAAATAGATATCTCTAAAATAAATAAAATAAAACCTAACAAATTATATAAAAAAAATGAACTAGCTCCCCACTAAATAAAACAAATAATAAAAACCCTCTATACTAGACCAAATCCAAAATGGGCCTAAGAATCTGAGCAATTTCAGGAGCCCCCCTAACATCTAACTGACACCCCCTGGCAGCAAAAGATCCAAAAATAATAACAAACACCTGGTCAAAATTTAGGGTACTACAGCTGCCCCTATTTAATCGTCTTCGAATCAGAAGGATGATGTCGATGAGCCTTCCTCCTTTTGAGGAGGAGACGATTAAATACAAGAAGGACCCTAATTTTGACCGCAGAACCCGATATGTGCTAAGTTGATATCCTAAAATCCTTGGTAATAAACCCTTGGCGAACACCCGATTGAACTCCTTAAAAAAATTTAGTGGAACCCCTTGATAACTCCCTTTTGATGAACCCCTTAAAACTTAAATAAAAACCCTTAACAGAATCCCCTGATAAAATCCCTTGGTGAAATCCCTTTGGTAAATCCCTTTGGTGATTATGAACCCTATGCATATATGCATGTTTGTGTATGTATGAGTGCATGTTAGATGCTAGAGCGTAGCGACATGATTGATGCATGACTTGGGCTGACGCCTCTTTTGTGATATGTAATGCATGCGTTTGTCTGAAAAAAAAATACTTTTCATAACTTCCTGACTCCCTGACCCTTGAAACTTTGATAATTATTGTAAGCCATGATACCCTTGAATCCTGTAACGTGCCATTAAAGGACCTCCTAAGTTGGTTAGATTGTAACGTATATTCCTGTCAGTGTATAGACCCTATATCCCGCTTTGGAAGAATATGATCCCTTTGATGATTCCAAAGACCGAAGTAAAATCCATTTTCCCTTTTCAAAGCTTTTATTTATACCTGATATTTCAATGCATTATTTCACAATTAATCGACACCTTGTAATCAAGCGGAATGATTTAGGAGGCAAAGAAATGTATTTGGAAAGCAAATTTATTGAGAATTGACCCGAAAATGGGCAATGATAAGTAAGGAGGGTAATTCTCATAAGGAGATTGTAGCGAGCGAAACTGGACGTGTTTCTTAAGCACTGCCGCTCTTTTGGGGGTACTACAGGTCGATTCATTTTTTTATCCTATTGAGCTGACTAAGGAAGGGAAATAGATTTCTCCAATTAACCCTGCTTGCATACCGAGTTTAAACAGCGGTCTGTTAGGTTACGGATGCGATATGGAAGTGGGGCCTCTTTCTTCTTTCTTTGTTTATAACGGAACATCGGGAATGTTCATGGGTAGGGGGTTAGGACTGATACTTTTTAATTGATGTATGCAGGTATGGGATTGTGGGATTTTGTTGAGTGTGCTCGCTAAGATTTTTCTTTCAATCTTATGCCTACGTATTTCCGTTTACCGAAACAGGGAAATCAGAGCGATCGTAGTTCCTCCTATTCTATGGGAGGAAATGGTGTTTTGGTGTCTTGTTCAAAGCCCAAGACATGAAGCTAAAGGTTGTTTGTATCTTGTTCAAATCCCAAGATGTGAAGCTGGAGGGTCTATTTGTATCTTGTTCGAAGCCTAAGATGTGAAGCTAAAAGTTTCGTCTTTAGAGAGAATTTGTTGTCTCTAAATAGGGGTTTGTCTGTCACAACTGTTGGATGACTGGTTATAAAGGAGGATTACTTTAACGGGACATGTGAATCCGGTAATGCCATAATTTCCTTTAAGGGGGTTTTTAACCTGAAGGAGAAGACTTTAACTCAGTGTAGAGCAATGCCATCTTTCCTTAGGAATTTCTCATGCTAAAAGAGGGATAGTGGCATGGATGTAGATGATCCAGAGGCTTGCCGCTTACAGCAATTAGATGAAGGGAGAGGAGTTGTTGATGTTTGTATACTGTGAACGAGGCACAACTTTGATGCTAAAAGGTTGATTGGTTTAACTGGGGTTTCCTTATACAAAGCCTAAGAGGAGGCTATCCACCCAACAAGAGGGTAATTTTTGTGTGTCTCGTACGAAGCCCGAGAGAAAGGCTAAAAGGGTCGACTCTACAGGAGAATCTTTTATATGTGTCTTGTACGAAGCCCAAGACGGAGGCTAAAGGTTGGACTCAACAAGAGAGTCTTTTATACTCAACAAGAGAGTGTTTTGTATCTCGTACAAAGCCCGAGATGGAGGCTAAAAGGGTTTTGACTCAACAAGAGAGTCTTTTATACTCAACAAGAGAGTGTTTTTGTATCTCGTACGAAGCCCGAGATGGAGGCTAAAGGTTGACTCAACAAGAGAGTCCAAAAAGGTTAACTCCGCTGGGGAGAATCATTGTACAAAGCCCAAGAGGAGGCTAGGGTTACTGTTTCAGTTGAGTGATAGGTCCAGTATGCTGATTTAAAGAGAAAATCAGTTCTTATATGAGTAATGTCTGCACTCAGGGATTTGATTCGAGGATCAGGGTTATTTCCTGTTCTTTAAGGAAATGGGAAATCCAAAGGGTATTGAGACTGTCCGAGTCTACGGGTTTCATCTCCTAGTTTTGAAAGGAACTTGAGAATGTCTTTGAGACTCAAGGGAATTAGACTGTCCAAGTCTAGAGTTTCATCTTTTGTACTACGTTTGAGAAACAGCAGTAGCAAGATCTAGACTTTTTGAAAAACTGTTCTATTAAGATGACTAATTTTTGTTCCTATACCTCTAGGAGGTCGTCGGGACAATTTGTACGAAGCCCAAGAGGAGGTTAGAAACTTTTAAGAAGCCGAGGGACAATTTGTACGAAGCCCAAGAGGATGCTATCATTCCCGGAGGAAGAAATCATTTATAAGAAGCCTAAGAGGAGGCTGTGAACACTTCTAAGAAGCCGCCGGGTCCTTGTACAATGCCCAAGAGGAGGCGGGGATGCTTTTAAGAAGCATGTGGGTCCCCAAACCCCGAGAAATTCAAGACAGGCTATTCACAGAGAATAGATCAAGCCAGGAAAGTTTGAGAATTTGGAAGAAACTCAAGAGATGCCATTCACGGAGAAAAGATCATCTCTGGGGAATAGAGTTTCTTTGACGATTTCTAAAGGTGACAGTCTGTGAAAGGGTTCACCGAGAATGCTGCCTTTCACGTCTCCATATTGTTTAACCCTAAGAGGAGGGAAAACTGTATCTGGTAATCCTATGGGGGATCTAGTTTTGTCTATTTAAGAGTAATCAACAGGGCTTAGTGCTAGACATAGTTGTCGGGAAAACTCTAAATATATATATACTATTATTACACAGTGTATATGAGTTTATGAAAGAAGACTTACGGTGAAACAGCCCCACAATACAGTTATATGTATATGAAAGCGGATAAAGAAAGCATATAACCACTTACTCGGTTGTAGAGCTTCCATGCTGTTTGGTTAGTTGTTCAACAAAGAAAGATTGAAAACAACAGTATATTCAAGATCAAAGGAGAAAGTGCTTTGAAATGAAAGATTGGGGCTTACAGCTCAAGGAGAGGCCCAGGTTTTTATCAGTGATCGCACTGTCGTTTTGTACAGGGACTTATACAAGTGACTGAGGCCCGAGAAAGATTCTCTGTATAAAGGGATGGGTCTTACACTCTCTCAAGAGGCCCAAAAGGTTTAAAGAAAAATAGTGGGGGCTTATAACACGAGGGTAGGCCCATATGATTTTTCGTTTGAAATGGCGATCGCGCCGAGATTTTTGAAAACGTAGTGGGTCTTATACAATGACTGAGGCCCAAAATGGTTTGGTTTTCAAAGGGGGTTGGGTCTTACACTCTAATAGAGGCCCAAAAGATTTTGAATGGGTCTTATAGCTCGAGGAGAGGCCCAGATGGTTTATTTTTAAACGGGCGACAACCGCGCCGAACTTTTCTTTTAACGCAGAGGGACTTATACAATATCTGAGGCCCAAAATTGTTTTGGTTAAAAGGGGATTGGGTCTTACACTCTATTAGAGGCCCAAAAGTTTTGAATGGGTCTTATAGCTCGAGGAGAGGCCCAAGGATTTTTTTTTTCAACGGACGATGATCGCGTCGAACTTTTTGAAATACAACGGGACTTATACAATAAGTGAGGCCCAAAAATAGGTTTGTATTTACAAAGGATTGGGTCTTACACTCTATTAGAGGCCCATGAGTGTTTGAAAATGATTTGTGAGGGTAAAAATCAAAGAAACCCTAATTTGTTTTCTTTTAAAAGTAAATATTAAAAGAAAATCAATGAAAAATACCAAATGAATTTGAATAAACCACTTGTGATTTTTGTTTAAGGTTTGAAAAATGAAGTTTTAATCACAAGAGATATTAAAACCCATTTGGTCTTGATTTTTCAAGATGAATGTTCATTTTAAAATGTTTAAAAACAAATAAAAATGAATTTATTCACAAAAGTACTAATTATATTAAATAAATAATATAAACTTATTTTTTTTGTGGAATAAAATTATTCAACATTTTTGTGATTTTTTGCAAAAAGAACCAATAAAAATAATTAAAATTGAAAGAGTTATTAATTTTCCAATTAATTAATAAAACATGAAAATATTGGAAAAAATGGAAAAATGTGAAAAAACACAAAATGGCATGGGTGGGGTTTGAACCCACGACCTCAAGGTCACAAGGCGTGCGCCTTACCACTGGGATGGTGATACATCCATTGTTTTGAGTTAAAACACAAATATACAAGTCATGCCTTGGTTTTAGGCCTGGCCCAAGGCAATGCAAGGCAAGGCAAGTTTTGGCTCAGAAACGGGAAGGTCATAACTTTCTCAATTCTTGATGGTTTGAGACAAAATTTATATGCATCTGGACAGAATTTCACAAGGAATCCAATGGTGGTGGTAGTTTTTTCAGATCACACTCCCTCCTCAAAACCCGATAGTGGTTTTGAAAAAGGCCTATAATTGCATTTTCTATGCTACACTTTGATATAGGCATGAATTACATGATCAATTGGTTCAAACACAACATATATAACATGTATGAGGTGTGCATGATCAGTGGACTTCAAAGCATTGCATATTTTGGAAAGTTCAAGTCATGAGGCTTACCTCTCTTTGAGCTTTTTGGAGTTTTTGTGCAATCTGTCAAGCCTCTTGTTCCAGAAATGATTTGATGCTTTAGACACACTCAAATTATCCCTTAGAAGTTTTTAGGATGATTGGAATCAGCTGGTACCTGCAAAAACACAAACTAGCCATTTCTTGCAAAAGGGGTTAAAAGTGACCAAAATAGCAACTCCCTCAAATGGTGTTCCAGATGTGTGGCACCATTTGGGACAGTTCAAGGATGATATTTGGAGTGTGTTTGAGGTTTTATCTGGTTTGGAAAGTGACTGAATCAAGACATGGCTTGAAAAATGCACAAAAAGCCTATTTTGAGGTTTTGAGAGGTGCCTTTGTGATTTTGTGATTACACGTCACTTGTGAGAGTTTGGATCACCTACATATGATGTTTATGAGGTGTGTGTGTGATTGGTTTGATTGAAAAAGCTCTCAAACTCTAAAACTCAGAGTTACCTTGCTAAAGAAGGCATTTTTGCCAAGAGAAAGGGATTTTGAGGAAAGCATCTGTTTGATGGCTTTGGTGTACTCAAACTGAGCACAAATGAGCTCTATTTATAGTAGAGCAAGTTTATTTTGGGATCAATAGTGAATGGCAACTGTAGCAGAGGTTTGGCCAATGTTGAAAAATGAAAATCCAAGTCTCCTCTAGCCATTGACTAGAGGTTAGAGCACAGAGCTTTGGTTCCCTACTTGTTGGAGGAATCTTGACTGAATTCAGTTGCAAATGTGTCAGTCCATGCCACCTCTAAGCATCTATTAAATGGTCCAATCAAAAATTGGAGTCTTGTCCCTCTTTTAGGCAATTCTAGGTTTGGCATGCTACTTCTTGTTCCAAGGACTTTGGAGGCTTGGCTCAGTGATTGTCCCCTTTAGATTTGATCCTCAGATGTGTCCAAGATGATGACAAGGCTTTGAATTGGCTGATTTTGGCAAATCGACCAAAAATGCAAAATTCTGCCTTGCCTTGGCAGTTTTCATCAAGGCATTTTGCCACTACCATAACTCTTAGCTCAAATTGAATTTGGTGATGTTCTTGGCCATTTTGGAAAGCCCTTATATGATACAACAACTGTTTGATCATATTTGGTTTTGATACTTTTGGATCCAAGTGAAAAATGTCCCTACATTTGGAAAAAAGTGAAGGCAGATTCTGACTTAGTGAAAATTTCACTAAGTGTTGGAAAAAAGTGACATTTTCACTTTTTGTGATTTTGATCAATCCATAACTCAAAATCCATGAAGAATTGGAATGAGGTCTTGTTGAAGTTTTTGTAGAGGGCCATGAGATCTACAAATCAAGCTTTGGATGGGGAAAAATGGCTTTGTGGTTTAGGAGTTATGATCCTCCAAAGTTGGTACCCTTGCCACTTTGTTCATAACATAGAAAATTTTCTAAGTTTTTATGGTTACCCCTTTTACAAGTTATCCCACTTTCTTTGATTTTTGTTGATGAATTATGATTCAAATCATACATTAACATCATTTTAGGGTTAAAAAACCATTTTTATGAAAAATCTCAAAAAGTCAAAGTTGACTTTTGTGCACAGTTGACTTTTTATCCGATGAATTCCAAACTGTGCAATCCTTTAGGAAATCAAGTCCTTGACCTAAATCAAACTTGATGGACATGTTCCATGGGTGTTATAGGGTGTATTGAATCATGTCTTAGGGTTTGGGAGCATGTTCTGGTCAAAAGTCAAAGTTACAGTTGACTTTTCTCACGAAACCCTAACTGTGGTTCAGATGAAATTGAGACGTGTTGCTCAAGCTTCCTGGATCAATCCATTGTTGCAAATGGATCAATGGGGTGTATTAGAGACCCTCAAATCCTATCTTGAGGTTTTGGCTCATGATTTGTCCCAAAAGTCAACTTAGGGGTGAATTAGGTCAAGAAACCCTAATTCCTGATTTTTTATGAATGCATCCCCTGAGGCAAAATTGACTTGATGCTTAGGCCCATGAGGTTCCATTGAGTATATTAGGTTATGCTTTGAAGCATTGGCTCATGCCCAGAGGAAAATTTCCAACTTGAGGCCCTGGTCGACCAAAACCCTAATTTGGTGACACTGGCGATCTTGAGGCTTGATCCACCTAGAAGGGAGCATCCTGGTGCTTAATCCTTGTTGTGGGAGTCCTCTTGATCCATTTTGGATGTTTGAGAGGTTTAGACAAGTTGAAGATCATGTCATTCCTTGATTGATCCTTTGTCTAAGAACTCTGAGAGGGCTTGAAACCCTAAGTTTGATTGTAGTGGATGTTCACCCATCTTTGGGGAGACTGATGAAGCATAATGACACACCCATATTGTGATCATGATTTGCACAATGATGGGAATCTTAGTGGTCAAAATTTGGGGTATGACAGATGCCCCTATTTAAACTTCTTGGACCCGAAGATGCGCATGACGATGGTGTTCGGGCATTCGGGGTGCAAGAGGATTAAATATCGGAATACCCGAAATTTTTATGGTGGTTATGAATGGTAGCTTACGCATTCATCTTCTTTTTCTAAGCAATGACGCTTAGAAAAGGTAAACTTCCCCTCGATCCTGGTTTCCAGCCAAGGAACTGGTCTTAGTTTCTGAAATAAACTTCCCCTCGATCCTGGTTTCCTACCAAGGAACTGGTCTTAGTTTCTGAAATAAACTTCCCCTCGATCCTGGTTTCCTACCAAGGAACTGGTCTTAGTTTCTGAAATAAACTTTCCCTCGTTCTTGGTTTCCTACCAAGGAACTGGTCTTAGTTTCTTTTGTCAATAAACTTTATTGACAAGGGACGCTATTCGTAGCGGTTTTCCTCAAACTTCTTGCCGAATTTTCCTGGAGAGATGCCATTTGACAGAAAAATTTTCATGTCAGACTTGCTGGGGAACCCATCTGTCTGAATTGTAGAGGTGTACAAACTTCTCTATTGGAGATGCCATTTATTGACTCTATCTGGGGAAAGCGAGTTTCTTGAGAGACTGCTTCCGTTTGGGGTCTTACATCATACTTTTCTTGGGGTCTTCCCGGAGAAATTCCATATGATGGGATCTAATTTTGAGGTGCCGATGACCTTTTCATCAGTGGTTTTCGGAGAAAAGCTGACGTACTGCCGAATCTCTGATTAAGAGGCTTTCTCTGGGGATTTTCCTTAATTCGGGAAAGCAAAAATATCATCTTCAATGGCGAAGAGTGACATCGGTTGAAGGTTCTCTGGTATTTCAGAGGTTCAAGTTATCAAAGTGGTCAAGGACCCAACTTCAATCTAGAAATAAACTGGAGGAAAGATTGTTCAAACGCAACATTTCCTAATCGAGGAAAGAACTGACAACTCGACCGAGAAGACAACTATCACTAGGGATAAGACCGACTGGAGTGATAGGGATGCAATATGAATGAGAATGCAAATAGAATGCATGATGTATGTATGTATATGCTGACAAAAACTGACGCGACATACAGACTAAAAGATGAACATGACGGGATACTCGGCCATCGCGGGGCGAAGTCGTACCATTGATCCAAAAGTAGCAATTCTGCCTTGCTTAGGAGAGACAGTCCCTGCGGGGAATACCGTTGGTCGGGCTTAGGAGATAAGAACTCGGCCGAGGATGTCGGATGGAATAGTCGCATCCGACACATCTGATCCTTCATTCAGGCACACTAGTTTAGAAGGAGTACTTTGATTCTGCACTTTGAAGCCCGCTTACTTCTGGAGAAACGATTGATGTTCTTTCGATAACCGTCAAAAGAAATTGCCATCTTAAGTTTAAAAAGCAGAAAAAAGTTCGACAAGTAAATTCATTTTTGTTTCGTTTCAAGAATCATTAATCATGTTTAAATGTCGTTCTGTAAAGCTAAAACAAATAAGAATTGCAAATAAAAGCACAAGGGCTCAAAATTGATTGATAGGATGGAAATCAGCCAAACGCGTGATTCCATATAGTATTTACAAAGTTAGAAAATGGTAATTTACAGGGAAAAGGGCTGCGTTGAAACATAACGACCACTATCCTTCTACCAACTTTGAATTCTGGGCATCCTGAGCTTCCGTCGAAGATGACCTTGACCAGAGTTTTCCTGACGGATGATGTAACTACTGAGGAGCTGAACTGATCAGACTTAGTTACTTGCCATTAATCCCTAATTTTTGCCTGGATTGTACTTTGAGATTTCCAATCCATCAGGATGATTTTTTGATTATGTCTCTAATTTTTGCCTGGACCGCCCTTTCGGGTTTTCAATCCACCGAGACGTTTTTTTTTTAGGCGAAGTATTTCTTGACTACATCAACATTTGTGGGGTAGGCAAATTCCTCTCCGTCCATAGTTACAAGTCTTAAGGCGCCGCCTGAGAAAGCTTTCTTGACCACATAGGGGCCATCATAATTCGGAGTCCACTTGCTCCGAGAATCAGTGAGAATTGATTGTATCTTCTTGAGCACGAGATCTCCTTTCCTGAAGATGCGAGGTCGGACCTTTTTTTTCAAAGGCCTTCTTCATTCTCTGTTGATACAACTGACCGTGGCATAGTGTCGTTATTCTATTTTCTTCTATCAGATTGAGTTCGTCGTGTCGACTTTGACACCATTCAACCTCGGTAAGCTTAGCTTCCATCAATACCCGGATTGATGGGATCTCTACTTCTATGGGGAGCACTGCTTCGGCCATATACTAGAGAGAAAGGGGTTGCCCCTGTTGAAGTGCGGACGGATGTACGATAACTGTGAAGAGCAAAGGGTAGCATCTCGTGCCAATCTTTGTAGGTTACAACCATATTTTGAACAATCTTCTTGATGTTCGTGTTAGCCGCTTCTACCGCTCCGTTCATCTTAGATCGGTAGGGAGATGAGTTATGGTGTTCGATCTTGAACTCTACGCACAACTCCTTCATCATCTTATTGTTCAAGTTAGATCCATTATCAGTAATGATCTGGCTCGGAACACCATAACGGAAGATGATATTGTTTTTGATAAATCGGACCACCACTTGTCGGGTTACATAGCGTATGATGTTGCTTCGACCCACTTGGTGAAGTAGTCAATGGCCACCAGGATGAATAGATGTCCGTTCGAAGCCTTAGGCTCAATCATGCCAATCATGTCGATTCCCCATATGGAAAAAGGCCATGGGGAAGAAAGAACTTTGAGATGCGTTGGCGGTACATGGATTTTGACTGAGTATATCTGACACTTGTGACACTTCCTCATGTACTTGTAGCAGTCGGATTCCATTGTCAAATAATAGTACCCTGCTCTTAGAATTTTTCTCGCCATTGTGTGTCCGTTGGCATGAGTGCCAAAGGATCCTTCGTGAATTTCTTTTATCAGCATGTCTGCTTCTGGTCTGTCGATGCATCAGAGCAAGACCATGTCAAAGTTCCGCTTATAAAGTGTATCACCGCTCAGAAAGAAGTTTCCAGCCAGCCTTCTGAGGGTTTTTCTGTCCTTTCTAGATGCCCCATGTGGGTACTCTCATTTCTAAAGGAAGCTTTTGATATCGTGATACCAAGGTTTGTCGTCTATGACTGCTTCAATCGCGAAGATGTAAGCGGACCGCTCAAGGCGCATTATGTCGATCTTAGGTAAGTCATTCCATTGACCTACGCTAATCATGGAAGAGAGAGTGGCTAAAGCGTCAGCCATGTGATTCTCATTACGAGGGATGTGATGAAACTCGATTCTGTTGAAGAAAGGTAACAACCTTCTTGCATAATCTTTGTAAGGAATCAGTCCTGATTGGTATGTGTTCATCTCCTTTGATCTGATTGGTAACCAGGGCTGAATCGCCGTATACGTCCAAGTTCTTGATCCTTAAGTCGATCGCTTCTTCGAGACCCATAATACAAGCTTCGTATTTGGCCTCGTTGTTTGTACACTTGAACCTAAGTCTGGAAGTGAAAGGAATGTGGGTACCCTAAGGTGTTATGATAATTGCCCCAATTCCGTTTCCGTAATGATTGACAGCTCCGTCAAAAATAAGTCCCCATTGGGAACCTGGTTCTGGCCCTTCACTGGGTAGCGGTTCATCGCAGTCTTTCATTTTTAGATACATGACATCTTCGTCTGGGAAGTCAAACCCGATTGATTCTTGATCGTCAATCGGTTGATGAGCCAAATGATCGGCTAAAACACTCCCCTTAACGACTTTCTGAGCGTGGTACTCTATGTCATATTCTGATAGCAACATCTGCCAACGGGCAATCCTTCCCGTGAGAGCAGGTTTTTCAAAAACATACTTGATTGGATCCATTACGGAGATTAACCAAGTAGTGTGACGAATCACGTACTGGCGTAGACGTTTGGCTGCCCAAGCCAAAGCACAGCAAGTTTTCTCGAGCATCGTGTACCAAATTTCACAGTCGGTGAATTTCTTGCTCAAATAGTAGATGGCAGACTCCTTCCTTTTGGTTTCGTCTTGTTGGCCAAGTACACACCCCATTGAATCTTCCAAGACTGTTAAGTAAATGATCAGTGGTCTTCCTTCTACTGGAGGGGATATAATCGGTGGGTTCAACAGATATTCCTTGATACTGTCGAAGGAAGTTTGACAATCTTCTGTCCAAACACAGTCCTGATTCTTTTTGAGTAATTTGAAAATCGGTGCACATGTCGCGGTCATGAGGAATATGAATCTGGAGATGTAATTCAAACGTCCCAGGAATCCTCTGACTTGTTTTTCAGTTTTCGGAGAAGGCATTTCTTGAATGGCCTTGACCTTGTCAGGATCAACCTCAATTCCTTTCTGGCTGACGATGAACCCTAAGAGTTTCCCTGAATGGACACCAAAGGTGCACTTGTTGGGATTCAAGCGGAGTTTGTACTATCTCAATCGCTCGAATAGTTTTGACAGGTGGGTCACATGCTCCTCTTTTGTCTTAGATTTTGCAATCATATCATCGACATATACCTCGATTTCCTTGTGTATCATGTCATGAAACAGAGTAGTCATGGCCCGTTGATAGGTTGCCCCGACATTCTTCAAACCGAATGACATTACCTTGTAACAAAACGTACCCCATGGGGTAACGAACGAAGTTTTCTCCATGTCTTTCGGCGCCATTTTGATCTGATTATAGCCCGAGAATCCATCCATGAAGGAGAAAACTTTGAACTTTGCTGTACTGTCTACCAGCATGTCAAAGTGCGGCAAGGGAAAGTCGTCCTTTGGACTAGCCTTGTTTAAATCCCTGTAGTCGACACACATTCTGACTTTTTCGTCCTTTTTCGGAACGGGTACGATGTTGGCTAACCATTGAGGATATTTTGATGTAGCGAGGAAACCTGCGTCAATCTGTTTCTGTACCTCCTCTTTGATTTTGATGGCCATGTCCGGATGAGTCCGTCTCAACCTCTGTTATACTGGCGGACATTTCGATCTCAACAGTAAATGATGTTCCACGATGCTGGTATCCAACCCTGGCATATCCTGATAGGACCAAGCGAATACATTGAGAAACTCTTTGAGAAACTTTACCAAACCCTCTTTGGCAATTGGACTGAGTAGCGCCCCAATCCTAATTTCTTTTCTCTCTTTTTCTGAACCCAAGTTGACCGTTTCCAACGGCTCTTTGTGAGGTTCAATAGACCTTTCCTCTTGTCGGAGTAATCGGGAGATCTCTTCTGGAATTTCGCTGTCAACTTCTTCTTCAGCCCCAAATATCGGGAACTCAAAGTCGAGAGAAGGCATCGGATCGTATGTTTCAACTGGGTTTAAAACAAGCAATCTGTATGACGTGATGATTTGTGTTTAGAAGAGATACAGAAAATGTAAGTGTGTGCAGTGTATTTCTTTTACGGCTTATTTTTGTTATTTGAGATGTTTTTTAGGATTACCATTTTCTAAGAAAAGCAAAAAGAGAAAACAGCAATTAACACAGAAATTACAGAACGACGTTATTTTATTAATGAATAAGTCGATTCTTGAAACTACAGCCCTATAAAACAAAACTCTAACGCTTTGGGCAAAGCGAAGAGGGAAAATTTACAGAAAGCGAGCCCTATCAAAACATCCGTTTCACCTGGGCAGGGTGAAAGGTTAAGATGGCAATTACTTCGACTTATGAACAATCTTCGGAACATCGACAGCAACCCATTGGCGGCGAACTCCTTGGTGAATCACAAAGTCTGGTACTTTCCTTGATTTGTCTTCAGAAATGACGCTGATTTTTGGTGGAGCAGGATCATTGGAATCTGTCTCCCAGGCAGAATTGTCGTAGGAGGATTCCTCTGTTGCCTTTTGCATAGCATTTGTGCTCTCAAGTAGATCTCCCCATCCAGTTGGCTGGATGTCCTCGAACCTGATACGAGAGCTTTCGGGAGCGGTGTACTTGACGAAGTAGTCGAACTTACCACTCAGTTATCCCAGGGTGTCCCACGCTTCTTTGGAACTGGAGGAGTCATCTCTCTCGATGACGCTGACCTCGGGAAAAGCATAGTTGATGAACTCTAATCCTGCGAACGTTGCGAATTCATCATCGTGCGGGGTATTTTCAGGATACCCTGGGTGTTGATCCTATGACATGGTGGGGACACAGGTATTCTGTTTAATGATGCTCAGCTGATTTTCATTGTTCGGCTGATTCTCTTGCCCCCAAGTCTCTTGGATACGGCTGCCACATTGGCAGGCCATCCATCGGGCCATAATAGTCGTGGTCAAAGTTGTCTTTCATCAGAGTGTCTTACTCTAATAAGTTTGGTGGAGCACGGCATCCTTCCGGGTCACAATCTCCAAATATCATTTCGACATCCTACCTGGGTATAAATCTCGGGCTCTGTGTAGGAAAGCAAAATGGAGTATGTGTTTTGTCCTGAGACATATAATCGTCCTCGTTAAGATAGGACTTCCATTCCTCATCTGTGTCGGAGGAATCATCTTTATTGGTGGTATGCACTTCTTGAGGCACTGGGTGAAGGAAACCTCCACTGTGAAAGAAGTTTCAAATGGGATAAAGACTTTCATCGCTGGTAGTAGCTGTCTGGGTACAAGTTGCAGAAAAACCAAGACCCTTCTTTGTTTTATTATCAGTAGGAATGACTAGCTGTCCCCATCCTATTGTATTGGCACTCTCAACCGCTTTGATAGCATCTTTGTATGAGGAAATGGAAGTTCCCTCTTCGGATTGATTGTCCTTGCTCACCGAAAGCGCTTGGAACTGAGTTCCAATAACCTCCTCGGGTTCTACATAAGTAGATGATGATAAGCTACTCACAATCAAGGCTTGTTCTCCATAGACCGTGACGAGTTGGTTGTTCTGGACGAACTTTAACTTTTGGTGGAGGGTCGAGGTGACCGCCCCAGCCTGATGTATCCAAGGTCTTCCTAATAAACAACTGTACGTTGCCTGGATATCCATGACCTGGAAAGTGACTTGGAAAGTGTGAGGACTGATGGTTATGGGAAGGTTGACTTCGCCAATAACCATTTTTCTGGATCCGTCGAATGCTTTAACGATGACCTCACTGGTTCACATCGGAGGGCCTTTGAATGATAATTGCATCAAAGTGGACTTCGGCATGACATTCAGGGCTGACCCTGTGTCTACCAGTACGCTGGCTAAAGCATCGTCCTGGCAGTTGACTGTAATGTTGAACGCCATGTTATGACGGCGACCTTCTTCAGGTAATTCCTCATCGTTAAATCCCAAATTATTGTAAGAAGTGATGTTAGAGACAATGCTATTGAACCGTCTGATTGTTACATCCTGTTATACAAAGGCTTGCTCCAAGACTTTCTGTAGAGCCTCCCTGTGCGCTTCTGAACTGAGTAACAGTGATAGCACAAAGATCTTTGAAGGAGTTTGTAATAGCTGATCAATAATGTTGTATTCACTCCTTTGGATGAGCTTCAGCATCTCATCATCGTTTTTCGAAAGGTCAGGATTACTGGATTGACCGACTGGTGGATTGGGAGCTTATGTCTGAAGTTCCTTTTCTTTGCTGGACTCTCCAACTCCTCTGTTGAAGATTCTACCGCTTCGTGTTACACGACTGATGTCTGCAATATTCACGACAGAGGGTAATGGAATTTCCTTTCCACTCTCGACTGTTGATGCACCGTATTTGTAAGGGATTGCCCTAGTTGATTCATACGGTAGTGGTCCTGGTAGATAGATGGCTATGGGAGCCTTCTGATCTTTCTGACTGTCATAAGCAATTTCGATCCGTTCCTGGTTGGGAACTCTCGATTCGTCAAGTAGAGGAATGATGGCACAAACATCCTTGTTCTTCTCATAATCGAAGATTACGACAATATCCTCAATTTGCTCAGCGAGGTAGTCTGGCGCCCAGTTAATTGGTCCGGAACCCGGATATGGGAGAATCTCTCTATGATCCACCTGACCCTGAAGAGCTGCTCGAACAAAGTAGCACCCTTGGTTATCTTCTGAACAGATTCTACAACGTTCGTAGTTGTGTGGTGGCACCTGGCCATGCCCGCTTTGAATGCAATGTAACCTTACTATGTTAACTTCCACAGATCGGACATCCTGACTTTGACGCCGAGTAGGGTTCCTGTTATTGATACTAATTTACTGAGTATCTTTATCCATATAGATTGGCATCCACCAGTGATTTAATAAGTGCTGAAGTGTTTCTTGGACAAGGGCACAACCTTGATCGTTTTCGCAACCCGCTTTGCAGTTCTGATAATCATGTAAAGTGAGAAAACCGAGTTGGACCTGTGTAGCGTGTAACTCTACCAGGCTGACATTCATCAAGCGAATATCGAAGATTTGAATCATGTTGATTTGATAATGATTCCTATCATGGTAGTCCTGGATCCATCCAAGATCCATCTGATGCTGGAGGGCCTCTTGTAAAAAAGAGCATCCCTGTTTGTTTACCGAGCAAGTCAGACAAAAATTGTACTCATGCCGCGGCAGATTATGATACTGGCTTTGCCTTGAGTGCATCGCCACCAAGTTGACATTCATCGTACAGATGTCGTGGTTCTGAATGACGTTGGAATTCGTGTAAACCATGTTAATTCCACGAACTCGGTGCTCTAGGATCCATCCGAGATCCATCTGTTCCTGTAGAGCTGATTGCACCACAGAACATCCTTGATTGCTTTTAGAGCAGGTATCACACTGATGATAATTATGAGGTGGCACATGGTCATATCCACTCTGTCTACAATGTATCTTAACCAAGTTGGTTTTCAATAAGAGTACATCGTGAATTTGATAGAGGTTGTTAGACACTTCCTCTATCAAATTGACTGTAGCCTTCTCGTGTTGAGGTAGCGGGTTCGTGAGAACATTCGGATTTGTATCTTTGAAAGATAAGACCCCACTCCTAACAAGTTTTTGCACGTCAGATTTAAAACTGAGACAGTTCTCTATGTTATGTCCTGATCCTCTTTGATGGTAAGGGCAAGTCTGGTCCACCTTAAACCAAAAAGGAGGATTTTCCGGTACTGCAAGAGGGGATTTAGTATGGATGTTCCCCTTGGCCAGTAGTAACGGAAATAGTTCTGCGTACGATACAGGTATATGATCAAATCCTGGTGTACGGTTGTTATTGTATGGAGGACGAGCCTGCTGAAGAGGCTGTTGTGTCCTTTGCTGATTAGGTTGGCTCTGCGTAACCTGAGGTTGATACGTAGAAATAGACGCAGGATTGATAGCAGGAGTCACAGCCGCTACTGGCTGATAACGTCGCCTTTGCTTTCCGAGAGAGATATTCCCAATATCTTGCTCTTTTTTCTTAGGGAGAGCACTACCATATCGTTTTGTACTACTTGATGATCAAGCGTCTTTTATTAGACGTCCTTCTCGAACAGCTTCCTCGAGACGTACCCCTATACCGACCATTTCGGTGAAGTCACTGGGCGCACTGGCAACCATTTTGTCGTAGTAAAATGAGCTTAAGGTCATTAGGAAGATTTTTGTCATCTCCTTTTCCTCAAGAGGTGAACAAATTTGGGCGACAATTTCACGCCATCTCTGAGCATACTCCTTAAAGGTTTCCTTGTCCTTTTGTGACATCGACCTGAGTTAATCTCTGTCTGGTTCCATGTCTAGATTGTATTTATATTGTTGGAAGAAGGCAGTGCCAAGATCTCTGAATGTGCTGATCGTAGCGCGGTTTAAACCCATGTACCATTTGAGTACGACACCGGTTAAACTATCTTGGAAGTAATGAATTAGTAGGTCCTGATTCTCTATCTGAGCCGACATTCGCCGAGCATACATTACCAAGTGACTCTAAGGGAAAGAGTTACCCTTGTATTTTTCAAAGTCGGGCACCTGGAATTTGTGCGGGACTTTCACATTGGGGACCAAGCAGAGGTCCGCGGCGTCCTTCCCAAATAAATCTTGACCGCGGATGGCTTGCAGTTCCTTTTGCATCTCCAGGAACTGTTCCTGGAACTCGTCCATCCTGTCGAACATAGTTTCCTTTCTACTAGAAGGTATCTGTGGAATCTGTCCTTCCGAGAGAGTGTGCACCACAGGGGGTGGTACCGTGACTACGGCCGTGAATCTTGGCGTTTCCCGAAGTTTCTAACCTTCAGGAGTCCTCAATATGCCTCTGGCATCTTCGCTTTCCCGAAGTTTGTAACCTTCAGGCCCAGCGGCTTCTGCTGAAGTTTCCGGATCTCTAGTGATCGGCGGAACATATCCTTCCACGATATAGTTAATAGGCATGCCCCAGGGACGATCTTTCAGCATTTTGTACCTAGGATCATACTTCTCCATATGGGCGTTGAGGTGATCTCTGAGATCACAGTCCTTTGTAGCTGAGCATCTGCCATGGCTTGCATGTCGTTACGAAGCTTTCTCATATCCTCTCTCAGAGCGTCGATCTCTTCTTTCAACTCTCTGTTCTCTTCCTCAAGATCATCCATCTTTTTCTGACGATTGGCCCGAGTATTGTACAAATGAGACAGTTTGATTCTAGAACCGAGACATAAGCGTGAGATTCATAGGTAAGAAGAATACGTTGCATGAGAATGATGAATGCAATGATTATATTAATTGTTTTTTGGTTTAATCAAAATAAACTTCGACAATTAGATTGCAAATATCAAACAGTGGGGAAACCCCGTTTTATTGAATTCAAAGGATTACGAAAATAGAAATACAGTAGATTACAAGGTGCGAAAACAGAAACCTAAGCTAATGGGTCCCGAGTCCTCCCTGAGGAGAAACCGGGTGCTGATTCTGGTACTTTTCTTTTCTTGGGCCGGGGCTCTTGGGCCGTTGTCGGGTTGTCATTCCTTTGCCAAGTGAAAGGAGTGAGCAAATTCCTTTGGTCATCCTGATTATCCACAGCATGTTGCTCTAAAATCTCAATCAGGGTATCCTTATCCTTCAGTAGTTGTTGTATTTTGATACACTCCACATTGAGAATGCGGTACTTGTTCTTCCAGGACCTCCTCTCCCGCTGAACTTTGTTAAGAGTAACCTGGAGTTTTTCCATTTCAGTCATGAAGTACATGACAAGCTCCCTTGGCGGAAGAACTCTGTGACGAGGATAAGGCATCTTTAGCTTGAGAGCTCTAGTTTGTACCCAGTGGAGGTAAGGCTCCACCGAGACACAGTCCGGTTTTCCTAGAGACTCTCGTCCTTTCTTATGAACATGTTTCCAAGCGTGCACTATTTCCGTCTTTAGTGCTCTGTCATTTTCCCTTTCTTTGAAGAAAAGACCTTCCAGATGAGCATTCATGCCTCATTGGGTATCCAAATTGACGACGAACCAATACTGGATGGTAATTGATTCCTCCCTTAGTTCCTATGAGGGGTACATTGGGGAAGTTTCCACAACGGTCAATGATCCTGATTCCCTCATAAATCCTATTGCACCAATCTATGTCAGAGTTGGTAAGAGACATGATTCTCTGCGACCAACGTAAAGTATTCTTTTGATCCCAAAAAGCAGCAGACTTAGGAAAATGGGAGATAAACCATTTGTATAGCAGAGGTACATAACATGTGATCTCCCCTCCGCTGTACAAATTCCCTAAGTGTACAGAATGATATGCGTCTGCGAGTAAAGTTGGCACAGGGTTTCCAATGAGAAAAACCTTAATGGAGTTGATATCGACGAAGTTATTAATGTTGGGAAACAGAAATAACCTGTAAGTGAGTAAGACAAAGATGCTTTCGAAAGCAGTCACGTTCCCTACACTAGCGAAGTACAGGGCCTTCCTTGTCAAGAACGGTGCTGGCAAACCTTGTATGCCACCCTTAGTGGTCATGTGAGTCCTGACCTCTGACTCGTCCAAATAAATTGCTCTTGCAATGGTCTGATCCTTTGGAATTTCTTCCAGTCCAGAAAAACGAGCTCGGTCAGTGATGTGTAAATCAATCAGATGAGAATATTCCTCCAGCGTTGGTGCTAGTTGATAATCCGGGAATGTGAAACAGTGATAGGCCGGATCGTAAAACTGAACGAGTGCATCCATGATTCTTTCAATTACTTGGACCCTTAACAGAGGTAGCAGACCTCCGTACTTGGCTCTGAAAGCTTTAGGGTTAGTGACCATTCTCACCAACCCTCTTAAATCCTCTAACTTTGGAACCTTGAAAGTGTACTGATGAGTTCTCCTCCTACCGAAATCCATGAGCGCAATCCTTTTCTCTGACATTTGCAATCATTGTCTTAGTTTAATTTGAAAAAAGGAGAGACTAGAAGAGAAGATTTTCTTTGATGTAATGTTTTTTAAATGAATGCATGAATGCAACACACAAAAACATAGAAAAAACATGGGGTCAAAGGGTCGGTGTCATGGAGTCAAGGCTCTACCCGTCCCAAAGGTTTATACTAGTGATTTTTGTACCTGTCTCTCAACATCATCAACTCTTGTCGAGAAAAACACCAGCGGGCCGGGAACCGTGCTAGGTGATGTTTTTTCGAAGAGTCCTCAAAAGAGGGTGGTATCGCGTGACAACCATTTTCGATAGCTTCCACACCACTAAAGGGGTTTTTCCTAGGTGTATACTCAATCTTTCCACATGCGGCATCACACGCATTCCCATTAGCAAAAAATAAACACAGATATCAATTAGGAAAAGCAGTATATATATTCGTCCTAATGTCCTAGACTTTTAAGAGCTATGAATCCTATGTTCCTGACAGAAAATGGCTCCCCGGCGGGGGTGCCACTCTGTGGTTCCTTCCCAATTTAAAGGTTTTGACCTAAGATCCTAGTGAAGGCCGATCCTAGCAATAATGACATCCCCCGATGAAACCGTTATAAAATAACTGGCAAAAGGCTTTTACTTTAAGAAAGAAAGAAAGAAAATCAAAGACTGGCCCCACGGTGGGCGCCACTTTTCTGTAGCGAGCGAAATTGGACGTGTTTCTTAAGCACTTCCGCTCTTTTGGGGGTACTACAGGTCGATTGATTTTTTATCCTATTGAGCTGACTAAAGAAGGGAAATAGATTTCTCTAATTAACCCTGCTTGCATATCGAGTTTAAACAGCGGTCTGTTAGGTTATGGATGCGATATGGAAGTGGGACCTCTTTCTTCTTTCTTTGTTTATAACGGAACACCAAGAATGTTCATGGGTAGGGGGTTAGGACTGATACTTTTTAATTGATGTATGCAGGTATGGGATTGTGGGTTTTTGTTGAGTGTGCTCGCTAATATTTTTCTTTCAATCTTATGCCTACGTATTCCCGTTTACCGAAACAGGGAAATCAGAGCGATCGTAGTTCCTCCTATTCTATGGGAGGAAATGGTGTTTTGGTGTCTTGTTCAAAGCCCAAGATATGAAGCTAAAGGTGGTATGTATCTTGTTCAAAGCCCAAGATGTGAAGCTGAAGGGTCTATTTGTATCTTGTTCGAAGCCCAAGATGTAAAGCTAAAAGTTTCGTCTTTAGAGAGAATTTATCGTCTCTAAAGAGGGGTTTGTTTGTCACAACTGTTGGGTGACTGGTTATAAAGGAGGATTACTTTAACGGGACATGTGAATCCGGTAATGCCATAATTTCCTTTATGGGGGGTTTTAACCTGAAGGAGAAGACTTTAACTCAGTGTAGAGAAATGCCATCTTTCCTTAGGAATTTCTCATGCTAAAAGAGGGACAGTGGCATGGATGTAGATGATCCAGAGGCTTGCCGCTTATAGCAATTAGATGAAGGGAGAGCAGTTGTTGATGTTTGTATACTGTGAACGAGGCACAACTTTGATGCTTAAAGGTTGATTGGTTCAACCGGGGTTTCCTTATACAAAGCCTAAGAGGAGGCTATTGACCCAACAAGAGGGTGATTTTTGTGTGTCTCGTACGAAGCCCGAGAGAGAGGCTAAAAGGGTCGACTCTACAGGAGAATCTTTTATATGTGTCTTGTACGAAGCCCAAGATGGAGGCTAAAGGTTAGACTCAACAAGAGAGTCTTTTTTACTCAACAAGAGAGTGTTTTGTATCTCGTACAAAGCCCGAGATGGAGGCTAAAAGGGTTTTGACTCAACAAGAGAGTGTTTTTGTATCTCGTACGAAGCCCGAGATGGAGGCTAAAGGTTGACTCAACAAGAGAGTCCTAAAAGGTTAACTCCGCTGGGGAGAATCATTGTACAAAGCCCAAGAGGAGGCTAGGGTTACTGTTTTAGTTGAGTGACAGGTGCAGTATGCTGATTTAAAGAGAAATTTAGTTCTTATATGAGTACTGTCTGCACTCAGGGATTTGATTCGAGGATCAGGGTTATTTCCTGTTCTTTAAGGAAATGGGAAATCCAAAGGGTATTGAGACTGTCCGAGTCTACGGGTTTCATCTCCTAGTTTTGAAAGGAACTTGAGAATGTCTTTGAGACTCAAGGGAATTAGACTGTCCAAGTCTAGAGTTTCATCTTTTGTACTACGTTTGAGAAACAACAGTAGCAAGATCTAGACTTTTTGAAAGACTGTTCTATTAAGATGACTAATTTCTTTTCCTATACCTCTAGGAGGTCGTCGGGACAATTTGTACGAAGCCCAAGAAGAGGCTGGAAACTTTTAAGAAGCCGAGGGACAATTTGTACGAAGCCCAAGAGGAGGCTATCATTCCCGGAGGAAGAAATCATTTATACGAAGCCTAAGAGGAGGCTGTGAACACTTCTAAGAAGTCGTCGGGTCCTTGTACAACGCCCAAGAGGAGGCGGGGATGCTTTTAAGAAGCCTGTGGGTCCCCAAACCCCGAGAAATTCAAGACAGACTATTCACAGAGAATAGATCAAGCCAGGAAAGTTCGAGAATTTGGAAGAAACTCAAGAGATGTCATTCACGGAGAAAAGATCATCTCTGGGGAATAGAGTTTCTTTGACGATTTCTAAAGGTGACAGTCTGTGAAAGGGTTCACTGAGAATGCTGTCTTTCACGTCTCCATATTGTTTAACCCCAAGAGGAGGGAAGACTGTATCTGGTAATCCTATGGGGGATCTAGTTTTGTCTATTTAAGAGTAATCAACAGGGCTTAGTGCTAGACGTAATTGTCGGGGAAACTCTAAATATCTATACTATTATTACACAGTCGATATGAGTTTATGAAAGAAGACTTACAGTGAAACAGCCCCACAATACAGTTAAATGTATATGAAAGCGGATAAAGAAAGCATATAACCACTTAAGCGGATAAACAGCCCCACAAGGATTTTTTTTTTCAACGGACGATGATCGCGTCGAACTTTTTGAAATACAACGGGACTTATACAATAAGTGAGGCCCAAAAATAGGTTTTTATTTACAAAGGATTGGGTCTTACACTCTATTAGAGGCCCATGAGTGTTTGAAAATGATTTATGAGGGTAAAAATCAAAGAAACCCTAATTTGTTTTCTTTTAAAAGTAAATATTAAAAGAAAATCAATGAAAAATACCAAATGAATTTGAATAAACCACTTGTGATTTTTGTTTAAGGTTTGAAAAATGAAGTTTTAATCACAAGAGATATTAAAACCCATTTGGTCTTGATTTTTCAAGATGAATGTTCATTTTAAAATGTTTAAAAACAAATAAAAATGAATTTATTCACAAAAATGTTAATTATATTAAATAAATAATATAAGCTTAATTTTTTTGTGGAATAAAATATTTCAACATATTTGTGATTTTTTGCAAAAAGAACCAGTAAAAAATAATTAAAATTGAAAGAGTTATTAATTTTCCAATTAATTAATAAAACATGAAAATATTGGAAAAATGGCAAAATGTGAAAAAACACAAAATGGCATGGGTAGGGTTTGAACCCACGACCTCAAGGTCACAAGGCGCGCGCCTTACCACTGGGGTGGTGATACATCCATTGTTTTTAGTGAAAACACAAATATACAAGTCATGCCTTGGTTTTAGGCCTGGCCCAAGGCAAGGCAAGGCAAGTTTTGGCTCAGAAACGTGAAGGTCATAACTTTCTCAATTCTTGATGGTTTGAGACAAAATTTACATGCATCTGGACTAGAATTTCACAAGGAATCCAATGGTGGTGGTAGTTTTTTAAGATCATACTCCCTCCTCAAAACCCGATAGTGGTTTTGAAAAAGGCCTATAATTGCATTTTCTATGCTACACTTTGATATAGGCATGAATTACATGATCAATTGGTTCAAACACAACATATATAACATGTATGAGGTGTGCATGATTAGTGGACTTCAAAGCATTGCATATTTTGGAAAGTTCAAGTCATGAGGCTTACCTCTCTTTGAGCTTTTTGGAGTTTTTGTTCAATCTATCAAGCCTCTTGTTCCATAAATGATTTGATGCTTTAGACACACTCAAATGATCCCTTAGAAGCTTTTAGGATGATTGGAATCAGTTGGTACCTGCAAATACACAAACTGGCCCTTTCTTACAAAAGGGGTTAAAAGTGACCAAAATAGCAACTCCCTCAAATGGTGTTCCAGATGTGTGGCACCATTTGGGACAGTTCAAGGATGATATTTGGAGTGTGTTTGAGGCTTTATCTGGTTTGGAAAGTGACTGAATCAAGTTATGGCTTGAAAAATGCACAAAAAGCCTATTTTGAGGTTTTGAGAGGTGACTTTGTGATTTTGTGATTACAGGTCACTTGTGAGAGTTTGGATCACCTACATATGATGTTTATGAGGTGTGTGTGTGTGATTGGTTTGATTGAAAAGCTCTCAAACTCAAAAACTCAGAGTTACCTTGCTAAAGAAGGCATTTTTGCCAAGAGAAAAGGATTTTGAGGAAAGCATCTGTTTGATGGCTTTGGTGTACTCAAACTGAGCACAAATGAGCTCTATTTATAGTAGAGCAAGTTTGTTTTGGGATCAATAGTGAATGACAACTGTAGCAGAGGTTTGGCCAATGTTGGCAAATGAAAATCCAAGTCTCCTCTAGCCATTGACTAGAGGTTAGACACAGAGCTTTGGTTCCCTACTTGTTGGAGGAATCTTGACTGAATTCAGTTGAAAATGTGTCAGTTCATGCCACCTCTAAGCATCTATTAAATGCTCAAATCTAAAATTGGAGTCTTGTCCCTCTTTTAGGCAATTCTAGGTTTGGCACGCTACTTCTTGTTCCAAGGACTTTGGAGGCTTGGCTCAGTGATTGTCCCCTTTAGATTTGATCCTCAGATGTGTCCAAGATGATGACAAGGCTTGGAATTGGCTGATTTTGGAAAATCGACCAAAAATGCAAAATTCTGCCTTGCCTTGGCAGTTTTCAGCAAGGCATTTTGTCACTACCATAACTCTTAGCTCAAATTGAATTTGGTGATGTTCTTGGCCATTTTGGAAAGCCCTTATATGATACAACAATTGTTTGATTATATTTGGTTTTGATACTTTTTGGATCCAAGTGAAAAATGTCCCTACATTTGGAAAAAAGTGAAGGCAGATTCTGACTTAGTGAAAATTTCACTAAGTGTTGGAAAAAAGTGACATTTTCACTTTTTGTGATTTTGATCAATCCATAACTCAAAATCCATGAAGAATTGGAATGAAGTCTAGTTGAAGTTTTTTTAGAGAGCCATGAGATCTATAAATCAAGCTTTGGATGGGGAAAAATGGCTTTGTGGTTTAGGAGTTATGATCCTCCAAAGTTGGTACCCTTGCCACTTTGTTCATAACTTAGAAAATTTTCTAAGTTTTTATGGTTACCCCTTTTGCAAGTTATCCCACTTTCTTTGATTTTTATTGATGAATGATGATTCAAATCATACATTAACATAATTTTAGGGTTATAAACCATTTTTATGAAAAATCTCAAAAAGTCAAAGTTGACTTTTGTGTACAGTTGACGTTTTATCCGATGAATTCCAAACTGTGCAATCCTTTAGGAAATCAAGTCCTTGACCTAAATAAAACTTGATGGACATGTTCCATGGGTGTTATAGGGTGTATTGAATCATGTCTTAGGGTTTGAGAGCATGTCCTGGTCAAAAGTCAAAGTTACAGTCGACTTTTCTCGCGAAACCCTAACTGTGGTTCAGATGAAATTGAGACTTGTTGCTCAAGCTTCCTGGATCAATCCATTGTTGCAAATGGATCAATGTGGTGTATTAGAGACCCTCAAATCCTCTCTTGAGGTCTTGACTCATGATTTGTCCCAAAAGTCAACTTAGGGGTGAATTAGGTCAAGAAACCCTAATTCATGATTTTTTATGAATGCATCCCCTGAGGAAAAATTGACTTGATGCTTGGGCCCATGAGGTTCCATGGAGTATATTAGGTTATGCTTTGAAGCATTGGCCCATGCCCAGAGGAAAATTTCCAACTGGAGGCCCTGGTCGACCAAAACCCTAATTTGGTGACACTGACGATCTTGAGGCTTGATCCACCTAGAAGGGAGCATCCTGGTGCTTAATCCTTGTTGTGGGAGTCCTCTTGATCCATTGTGGATGTTTGAGAGGTTTAGAAAAGTTGAAGATCATGTCATTCCTTGATTGATCCTTTGTCTAAGAACTCTGAGAGGGCTTGAAACCCTAAGTTTGATTGTAGTGGATGTTCACCCATCTTCGGGGAGACTGATGAAGCATAATGACACACCCATATTGTGATCATGATTTGCACAATGATGGGAATCTTAGTGGTCAAAATTTGGGGTATGACAGAGTATTACCATAAATTAAGAAAAGATGTAAAATGGCAATAAGAAAACAAATTTATTTATGTCCCTATTAAATGCAACACCAGATAATATCCCTAAGACTCCAAGATTACGACACTTCACTTCTGAAGATGACGGTTGGAATGATCGTTCCCTTCTGAATTCCTGTTACGGGGTGACCTGAGTGTTTTCAGTCATATGCCTTTTGGATATCCCTAACTTTTGCCTGGACCGCTCTTTTTAGAATCTTAGTCCACCGGGACGATATACCATTTTTCTCGACTAAGCCGCCCTTTAGGGTTTTCGACTTGTCGGGTATCATTTTCATCCAAGTCCCTAATTGTTACCTGGATCGCTCTTTCGATTTTTCAATCCACCGGGACGCCCTAATTTTTGCCTAAGTCGCCCTTTAGGGTTTTCGACTTAGCGGGCTTTTAACCTCTTTTTCTAGGCATAGCATTTTTGACCGAATCGGAGTTCACCAGTCATGGTAAATCTGCTCCATCCATGGTTGTTAATATTAGTGCTCCGCCAGAGGAGGAACTCTTCACGACATATGGCCCTTCGTAGTATGGGGTCCATTAGCCGTGGTGGTCCTTATGGATGAGTAATATTTTCCTTAACACCAAGTTTCCCTCATTCGAGTAGGCGAGGATGAATTTTCTTATCGAACGCTCTCTTAATCCCCTGTGGATATAATTGCCTACAGCCACACGTTTCCCTTATACGAGGTTCGGTTGATCGAGCCTAGTTTGCACTCATTCTGCCTTATCCAGTTTAGCTTCCTTTAAGGTCCTAGATGATGAATTTTCACCCTAATTGATAGCCCCTCTTTGAAGCCCGTATCCTTATGCCAATAGAAGTTTCCATCGAGATCCAGGTCCAGGTCCTTCATAGCAGTCTGGAGTTTCACAACCCATTGGATTCTCAAGTATTGTTAAGTACATTATGAGTGGCCTCCTTGGGACTGGTAGCACCAATATAGGTGGCTTTCGTTTTCTCCTTTATTCCCTTTTGACTGGTCATGGACCCTGATAGTTTTCAGATCTGATTCCTTAGTTACACCTTGTGGGCTTTAGTCGTAACTTGAATTTCCTTAACTGATCCAACAACTTTTGCAAGTTAGTTATGTGATCTTCTTCATTCATATGAACCTCTATCTCCTTATGCCCCATATTACCATAGTCCTTTAATAAGTTACTCCTACGTTCTTTAACCCAATAAGTCGAATTGCTTCTTGACTTCTTCCCTGATCTGGAGGATCATATTTGATCTAGTCTTCCTCAGCTTTTGCTTGATTAGCGTGCATTCTAGTTTGAGTAGTGGTTTGTGCTCGACGAGGCTTGCATCAAGTCCTGGCGTATCTTGGTATGACCATGCAAACACATCAGAGTATCCTTACAATAGCTCGATCAGTCTTTCCTTTATATCCTTATCCGGAGAAGCATGACTTTGACCTCTTTCCTATCTTCCTCAGTTCCCAGATTGATCACATCCACTGGTTCCTGGTGAGGTTGTATTTCCTTGTCCTCTTGCCTCAACAGTCTGGCTAACTCTTCGGGAAGCTCACACTCGTCCTCATCACCCTCTTCCGCTTGGTTAATCGGTAATTTGGAGTCATTCGAGATTATAGCGGTGTCATTTTTAATAGGTCCATTTTTAAATTTGCACGAGGAAGATTTTTTTCTTTTTTTTTTTGGAATGAAGTGCTAGAAATGAAAATATTGAAAGAAGGTATATTGCCATTTTGAACCAACAGAAAATAAAAGAAAAAAAGACCTTGATTGACAACAAAATGCAATTTTATTGATAGAAATAATCCAATGAAATAAAAGGTGGCCCTACAAAGCTTTGTCCACTTGCCTTGGGCATAGCAAGGGACTTATTATTATTTTAGGGAAAAAGTAAATTACTTCAAAACAAAAATAATCTCAGGAATCTCGATGGCCCTCCAATCTTGAGATTAGACATTCTTTTCTTCCTCTTCCACTAAGGCCACACGATCCCAAACTCCAAATCCCACACCATGGAAATCGCCTTCTAATCCTTCATTAGCCGGTTTGTAACCCAGCCCAAACAAGTCCTTCTCCTCAAGTGACTCCCATTGTTTGCTCCAGTTTGTTATGTCTTCCTTATTAATAAGGAATTCATCCCCCATCCCTTCCATGGCGTTGACTGTTGCCCCAATGTGCCCAAGTAACGCATTATGTCTCAGATTTGGATCTTCAGGGTCTACAACACTGACATCATTTTCCTTTGAGTTGTTTTCGGGGTACCCCTTATTGTTATGTTGGTCGGAGGATAACTGCCCAATCTTTCCTATCTTTAAACCATTCTCAATCCTCTCTCCAATGATAACCAAGTCAGTGAATCCCGTTGAGACTGCCCCAATCATCCTTTCATAGTATAGTCCTTGCAGAGTTCCCATGAATGTATCTACTAGCTCGCTTTCCCGCAATGGAGGTTGAACACGAGAGGCTAGCTCCCTCCATCTCTGGGCATACTCCTTAAAAGATTTGTTCCCTTTTTTAGACATGTTTTGTAATTATATGCGATCAGGGGCCATGTCTACATTATATTGGTATTGCCTTATAAAGGAACTTTCCAGATCCTCCCAGTTCTTGATGTGAGTCCTCTCCAGTTGTACGTACCAATCCAAGGATGCCCCGCTAAGGCTGTCTTGGAAAACATGCATCATCAGCTTTTCATTTTTAGCATGAGCCCCCATCTTTCGGGAAAACATCCGGATGTGATTTTTGGGACAACTAAATCCTTTATACATCTCGAAGTTAGGTGCCTTAAACTTAGGAGGTATGACCAGATCGGGCACCAGACACATTTCCAAGGCATCCACTCCAAGAACATTGAGTCCCTCCACGACCTTTATCCTTTCCTCAAGTGCTTTGTACTTATCATCAATCCTTCTCCTTTCCCCAACAGTGGTTCCTTTATTTTCGAGGGCCACTTGTCTCGGATTTTCACCCTCGTATGCGTAGTTCTCACGCGGGGTAGGTCTGTAAATAGTACGAGGTGCCCCATTGGAAATAGGTGGAGAGACGGTTCCCTCGAGAGGTTGGTCAACAGTTTTGTGCTTAGCAGTTTCAGTCTCCTCACGTTCCAGATCATGGACAAACCCTAGTAGGGGGTTATTGTCTTCAACATGGGAGGTAGGAGTAGGAACCTTCCTTTGATGGCTTGACTTGGTTCTTCTGGCTATCAAATTCTGGACGGCAAGTGTCAGTTGATCAATCTGGCTTTTCATTTGTTCCACGTTATCCTTGACAGTTGTCATACCCTAATTTTTTACCATAAGATTTCATCTCTGTGTGCATCATCTCGCATATCTGCATGCTTTATTACTAACAGGTTCGTGCAGGTACATTAACTTCAAATGTACTGGTTCTCATAGTCAATCATTTCAAGGCATGACCAATGGATGCTTGTTCAAACAGTCTTAGGCTTTTTCTACTGGTTATTTGCCTCAAAATTTCTAAATAGCCTCAGTGTACGTCTCAAGGAGATTATGGTTGTCTTATTTTATGATGTTGGGCTATGTCAATTAAAGATCAGGTTATGCAAGTTGGTGGAGTGTTCATTTGATGTTGGGAGTTAAAATTGTCAAAAGATCGGTTTGAACTTTTCCGTTGATTTGTCAAGAACTAAATTCAAATTTTATGATACAAGTTCAAAGAGGTTTTCTATGTGATTTTCAAAGTGCATTCTTTATTTTTTAGATTCATTTCAAGGTGTACCAAGTGATTCCAAGATTCATACAAAAATTCATACAAGGATATGTCTATTCTGAATCCAAGCCATAATTAAATTCTCTTCGAGCTGCCTTAAGGAATGATCAATTTGTTTCTAGGCCATGTCTAAAGTTGAGTTTCTAAGCCATACTTCAAGATTGATTAGATTTATTTCTTTGGCCAGATTTATTTCAAACTTGTTTCAAACTATGAAAGGTCACTTTTTTTCATGCCAAGGTTATTAAATTCAAGAAAAGATAATGGCTACAAGAGAATGTTAAAATTACAAACGTTCATATTACATTTTCGCAAAAGGAGCCTATACATGCTGCTATGTTCTGGCGTGGGCCCATTTGCTGATATCTTTTGTGTGTTTGATAGCCTGACATTATTCATCTCTTTGGCTGTAGTGGTGGTTCAAACTTCAGTTGTTGTGATCGAGCAAAAGGCAAAGAAGCAACTTGTTTTTGTGATTAACAAGCTCTTGTGGCTGGACTGCCTTTCAGTTCCATAACATTCATTTCTCTTACGTACGTGGTAGTGGGATCACATTCGAGATGGCTTGAGATATATGCTACAGTGATTATAAGCTTCATAATGCTCTCTACAATTGGTTCCATGTGCTACCGTGTCATTCTGCATAGGATAGTCAAGATCGAATCAAAATAGAATTCTATTGACATGTTTCAGCAGCATTTAAATATTTCTATAACGGTTCAAAACATGTCAAAACATGTCATGATGAAAATGGCAAGCTCATGAATTAGAAATCACAGCATGTTCAACACAAATTTAAATACCTTCCAAAACAATCACAAGCATGTCATCACGAAAACGGAAAGCAATTCTTTGTTTCTAAGACAAGATATCCAACACATTCACTGACGACATTAAAATGTCGATTCTCCATGGGCATATAAAAACACACACTTCGCAAGAAAAAGGGGAGAACTCACATTCATACACGCCCAGTCTGACAACAGAGAAAATCACATACCTAAGGAACAACTCCATACAGAAAAATTCACATACAATACGTTTCAAAAAAGAGAGGAGATTCATAGAGGAAAAAAATACTACACCAATTCGTTACAGTAAGTATCCTCAAATTCACATTACACACTCATACGAATCAGAGATCACATTAGAAGAATACCATTCAAAATAGAGCAACACGCTACAGAAGAGCAAAACCACATTTTCAGAAATGTCGATAGATAGTGAGCAGAAAAATCAGTGGCAAACACACACTAGCTCAGCAGCAAGTCATACCAAAGGGGATTCACAGATACACAATTTGCAGAGAAAAACATCAACACTCGCAGACACAACAACAACTGGCACAGAGCATTATCAATCATCAGAGGGGAGAAATCATACCTGGAGATTATCGTTGTTGCGTCGAACTTCTCGAAGGTACGCGATTCTTTATTCTTATACTTGTGAAATTCAACTGTGAGCTTGTAATCCTTCAATTCAATGTTTTCGATTTGAAACCCGCATTTAATCTCCGTCTTGCTGTCGAAAGTGTTGCAAAAGCAACAAATCGTAAGAGATACGAACTTCCCATTTCTGATGGCGCGAGCGATGAAGAAGAATTGAGCGCGAAAACCGAGAGAGAGTTACGAATTACATCCACCATCGCCGGCCTGAAGGACATGGTGCGGTGGATTTTACGTTGCTGCTGGCGGAGAAGCATTCTTGCGCGAGCTAGGTGATAGACAAGAATTGACGACGAGAGTGCGGGATCGGAAAGCCTTGAGCGATTAGAGATGAGCGAATGAGAGAATGTGAGGTTTTCGATTACAAAGATAAGATGATGATGGATCACGCATAGAATGAGAGGACATTGTGGTTTGATTCACAGGTGGTTTTGTTCTTGTTTTGCTACGATGCCTTTTCATTACTGGTTCTCTTTTCAAATGAATTGTTGAGGAGGAGTCTCTTAGGTTAATTCTGGTGGGTGTAGGATAACTGGGTCGGATCCAACCCAGTCTGTGTTTGGGCTTTCTTCTTATACTTTTTATCCTAGCCCATGATCTTCCATTTCTATTTTTTCATTATCTTGTTTTATTAAGGAGAATTTTACAAAGCTTGTTTTAATATTATTTTCTATCGTACTTTAGATATATCTTTTATTTTATTTTTAGACTTTCATTATATCATTAAGTTTAGTTTTTAAATAAAAAAATATGAAAATATGTTTCTTCTTTAGGATTCTAACATTTAGATCTTATCTAATTAAGTTCTTTAATCAGTTTGACTTCCACCTTGTGAGTTTGTAACTCATATGTCTGTTTGCCTATCTATTCAATTCCAAAGGAAAGGTCTCCTCCCATTGACTCCATGTCACGTAGGAAAACTTTAGGATCTTACCCTTTAATCCTAGCCTTAGGATCGGAGTCACCGCACTCCATACATATGTTCCACCGTGAACACTCACTTCCCTTATAACTCAACTTTAACTTTAGAGTCACCGCACTCTATGTAGCGTCTTGCCATAGACGTTACCTCCCCTAGAACCTTGACCAACGTCAAGAGTTCCTTACCCTCTTTGAGGGGAACTACGGATACTCTGATTCCACTCTCGTCAGGATAAGTAGGCACAAAATGCGATGTCTTGGCGAGTATACTTAGATACTAACCCCTAGGGTTTCAACCTTTAACATAGCACCCTTTAGCAAGCGAGCAACGAATAACATAAATAATAACAAGAGGTTCCTGTAGAGTACTACAGACGTTTAGGATGCTAATACCTTCCCTAGACGTAACCAACCCCCGAACCTAGATCCTCTTAACTTAGGTTTTTCGATCTTTAACCTATCCTTTGGATAAATCAAAGACCGGTGGTGGACTTTAAAATTTGTGATTCAAGTTAACCCAATAGCTTGGTATCCGATTCTCACCACGACAGAAATGGCGACTTCACTGGGGACCTTAACTTAGAGGGTTAGGCCTAACTTATTTAGTATTCTTGTTTTTCTTGTTTATTTATTATTTTGCTTGTTTATATCTGTTGTACCTGGTTTTGCTGTGTGCAGGGGTTCTTGAGTGGTGAGGAGTCCTACACCCGAACTTGAGTGCAATTATGATAGGAGATGATATGGTCAAGGATACTTTGACGGAGTCGATTCCTGAAAAGTTGAATTGAGAACCCGTGAGACTGAGGACCGTAGTACCTTTAACCCCACTTGGCCTTTTAGGATGTAGTGCAGGGACTATGCGGGAGTCCATTTCCAAAATAGTCGCTACGCGATACTACACTCGGACGAGATCATCTTGAGAATATTATTGACTACCAAGTGATTTAAGAAATCGATAATATCCGAAAGATGGATTGTAGACTCTGGGAACTTTGTAGAACCCGTTCGGCATGTAAATTTGAAACCATAGTACACACTTATTGGGATGGTTAGACCTTGGCTCCATGCTCGTGATCTTCAAACCTAAGCCTTGCTTGTTTATCTGTGTATGTGTATATGTGTATACTTGTGTTTATGCATCCATTCATGCATTCATGAATAACCCTTTGGTTTCAAGGAACTCAATTGTTCTTTCTTTTGCAAAATCAAATAAAAATCCTGGATTATAAAATGAAACTTTTTTCAGCCTTTCCGAAATGTTTGCAACCTGCTTTTGAGTTCCTTGAAACCATTGCATCGCATTGCATATCATTTGCATCTTTGCATTGCATACGTCTGTCCAGCAACTCATTCCCAGCTATCTCTATCTTCCAGTGTCACTTGTGGGTCATCAAGCTGATTCCTCGACACAGATATCGGACTAGAGCTAACTACAGATGCATAATATCAGAGCAAGAAGCACACAACGCTGAGATCCGAATGGAGATCGATGACCTTAAGTCAGGCATGACCAAGCTCACAGAGATGCTTCAAGTTTTGATTGCTAGAGGAGAGCCACCTCAAAGAACTGTCATTCAGGAAGTTTCACATGCTGATCCTCAGCCTGTTCAGGTGCCACCTTCAACTTGGCCAGAGTTTGGTTTGCCATGCAACTACTCACCACCTCTTCCATCTACTGGTATGATTGGTCAGACTGCTGGACCAGTTTTTCAAGCTCCTATTTTTGCCGAGCCTCAACCTATAGTTCAGACTACTCGGGCTCCTTTTGCGAACCCTCCCTATGAGTACAATGCTGCCAGTGCTCTGGGTGAAGACCGTGAAGACTTTGTTGAACCTGAGGTTGTCCGTGAACAGTTTCAGACCATAGACAAGAGACTTAAAGCCGTAGAGGGTAATGATTTCTTCAACATTGATGCAGAAAACATGGGTTTGGTTTTTGACCTTGTTATGCCTGCTAAATTCAAGACTCCCGATTTTGTGAAGTACAAAGGTGATTCTTATCCAAGAGATCATTTGGTCATGTATACCCAAAAGATGGCTGCTCATGCCAAGAATCAGAAGTTGCTTATCCATTATTTTCAAGACAGTCTGAGTGGAGCTTCTCTCAAATGGTATATGAATCTTGAACAGAACAACATTCACTGTTTCCAGGATCTTATTAATGCCTTCATGAAGCAATATAAATATAACCTCGACATGGCTCCTGATCGCCGTCAGCTTCAAAATATGTCTCAGAAGGATAAAGAGTCCTTCAAGGAATATGCTCAGCGTTGGAGAGAACTTGCTTCTCAAGTTGAACCTCCTTTAGCAGAGAAAGAATTGACTGGAATGTTTATGGATACCTTATCTCCATTCTACTGGGAGAAGATGATTGGTAGTGTTTCCTCTAATTTCACGGATTTGGTTACTATTGGTCAGAGACTCGAGGAAGGACTTAAGAATGGTAAAGTATCCAAGGCTGATGAATCTTCTAATAGTGCTAAGAAATCCTATGGGAATTTCCAGAAGAAGAGAGAAGACCATACAAATGTTGTTATGTTTGAAACCAGAAGGCCTCGTGCTCAACCTCAGTATGTTGATCACTTCATTGTTGCTGCTGTTACTCCTGTTGTTGCTGCTCCACGACCAGCTCAAACTTCTCAACGTCCAGCTGTAGGACAGAATCGATACCGTAATAGGAATAATTTTGATCCTATTCCGATGACATACACTGAATTATATCCTGGTCTGGTTCAGAAAGGTTTGATTACTACAAGGCCTTTGCCTCCTCCTCCAAATCCTCTTCCAGCCGGCTATAGGGCTGATCTTCATTGTGAATACCATCAAGGTGGTGCAGGTCATAACTTGGAAGGTTGCTTTGCGTTGAAGGCTAGAGTACAAGAGCTGATTAGAATTGGTATTCTCTCTTTTCGTGACACCAATCCGAATGTCAAGAACAATCCTTTGCCAGAGCACGCTAAGTGAGGCTTCAGCAGACTTCAGTGTTTCAGACAGGACAGCTCACTCTTGTTTCTGATTAGTCACTAGACTTTTGTTTCTTGTTGTTTGTACTTTCCTTATTCGTATTAGCTGTTTGCATTCAAGTTGTATTTTTACTTCAATAATTAATAAAATGAGCATTGCAACTTTTGGATTCAATTCATTTGCTTTTGTTATTTACATTTTACGCTTTATCTTTCGGAAAAAAAAAACAAAAACAAAAACAAAAAATTATCTCTTTTCCACTTTCTTTTTTTGATTATGCAAAGATTGGAGGGAGGATGATGAAAACGTAATACGCATAATTGTTGTCGGTATGCTTTCAAATCAAAACTTTGCTGAGGATGTAAGGCATTGTTTCAATTCCCAAACACTGGAGAAATAAGGAAGATAAACCCTCGTCAAAACTTTGCTGAGGATGTAAGGCATTGTTACAAATAAAGAACCAGCAATCTTGACCTGGGGCAGGGTAGTTCTCAGTTAACTTGATTGTGCATTCAAATACAAGAGTTTCATACAAGACACCTTTCACATAAAGGTTGCATTCTCAAATTGTCCTTCGCACACATCAAGCAAGTGTCGAAGATGTTTTTCAAATCAGAATCCAATGATGGTTCACTGTAATCATTAAGCCAGGCATCCACAACCTTTCAACTCTTCAAAATTAAATGGATAAATGTTGTACAAGTTGTTCCCAAAATGATAAATGAAGAAGGATCATCAATAAATCCTTACTAAAAAAATGAGCCGAGTCCCTTTCGAGGCAAAAGCTAAGAAAGATGGGAAGCTCATGACCTTACCTTATACAGTGGGAAATAAGAACAAGCTTGTATGACAACCAAAAGTTATAAGGAAGCAGTGACCGTCATCTTAAGACCATTGACTTTTGAATCATCAACATCACTATCATCAGTGCAATCTCCAACCTCTTGGGAATCTGAGTGCATAGTTTGAGTTAACTGAGCGTAGGACTGAAGATCATCACGAAGATTGGTTGGGTACAAATAAACTTTGAGCCTTTATCTTTTGTTTCTTAAACCGTGAACCAGGCCACATTAAAACCCTCAAAAGACCTAATTGAAGCAAGGTTATTTTGGAAGCATACTACAACAAGGTTGCGTAAACTGACTCCTAAAGATCTTTGCAGATCATTTGTTTTGGCATCACGCCTTTTGCTTTACCTTTCACTTTTAAATGTCTTGAACCACCATGCTCTAGCTGGTGGCTCATATGCTTTTGCATCTTTCCAAAAATGATTTTGATTTCAAAAGTTGCATGAACTTTGCATTTACTATGTTTGTATGAACACTTTTGTTTGCAAACTGGCTATCTTCTGAAGGAATTTTCGAACAATTAAGAAACTTGGTGGGTGATCCTATCAGGGGCAAGTTCCTTCTGTATCCTGTTGAGAATCAGTTCAAGATTTGTTACAGTGCAAGTCCTTCTCGGAATTGGTTTATACAGAAGATTTCAAGACTCATATTGGGGCAAGCTTTCCAAGCGCACAGTAATTCAGTCACTTCCAGAATCATTCCAGCTGAAGCAATTATCAGTACATCTACAACAGTTGGCTAATCTGAGGCAGTTTACTTGAAAAATCCCAAAGCAACTCTCATCCTTCTTACAGGGATCGTCAACTTGATACAATTTACAAGTGTGACAGAGATTGTGTTCAGTAGCATCTGTGGTCCCAAAGCAGAATGGCATTGATCTCTTTGTTGAGGAATCAGTCTTCCAGTCCTGTCTTCTTCACAAAAGAGTCGAGTCGTGTCGTCGACATCTTCATTACACCTGCATTTGCATTTAATCATATATCATGGCATAATTCATATACATACACATAGCAAGAGTGTTTCATCCTCATTTGCATTCTCCATAGGTCGTGTGGCTGTCCATGTCTTACATTGTCGTCTAAGTCCAATTCACTTGGCACCTACCAAACAGATATTGTTGTGTGTATCTAATGCTTTCTTGGGTGTCTCCTTGTTCAGATTCGTTCAATGCTTTCTTGGACGTTGTGATTTCTTTGTATCCAATGCCTTCTTGGGTATCACCTTTGTTCACTTTCATCTGATGCCTTCTCAGATATTGTGAGTCGCACCTTTCATTCAAAGCCATTATTGGATGACTGGTTTTCTTTACATTCAATACCATTCTTGAATGTAGTCTTTGTTCACAATCATCTAAAGCCATTATTAGATATTGTGATTATACCTTTCATTCAAATCCATTATTGGATGATTGGTTTTTGTGTCAAATGCTTTCTTGGATCTCTACTTTGCTCATAATCATCTAAAGCCATTATTAGATATTGTGAGTTTACCTTTCATTCAAAGCCATTATTGGATGTCTGGTTTCTTTACCATCTGATGCTTTTCCGGACGGGTACCTCTTTCTGATGTTCTTCCAGATCGAGTCTTTGTTCACTTTGTCTAAAGCCATTATTAGATATTGTGATTATACCTTTCATTCAAAGCCATTATTGGATGATAGGTTTCTTTACCTTGTTCACTTTATCTAAAGTCATTATTAGATATTGTGATTATACCTTTCGTTCAAAGCCATTACTGGATGATTGGTTCCTTTTGCATTCAATGCCATTCTTGAATGTAGACTTTGTTCACATTCATCTAAAGCCAATATTAGATATTGTGATTATACATACCTTTCATTCAAAGCCATTATTGGATGACTGGTTTCTTTGCATTCAATGCCATTCTTGAATGTAGTCTTTGTTCACAATCATCTAAAGCCATTATTAGATATTGTGATTTTACCTTTCATTCAAAGCCATTATTGGATGTCTGGTTTCTTTACCATATGTTGTTTTTCCGGATGGGTCCCTCTTTCTAATGTTCTTCCAGATATATTTTCAAACTTTTTCTTCTGTGGTACCATTCCCCATAGGATCCTTGTCTCTGCATTCATTCCATATCATATCATATCATAACACATGCATTTGTGGCATCTTATGGCCAAAAATTGTGCATGTTTATATTTAAGTCTCTCCTATCTCGTCGAGACAAAGATTTCAATCTCCATATCTCCGGATAGGAGAAACTTAAATAGGGGAATCTGTCATACCCTAATTTTTTACCATAAGATTTCATCTCTGTGTGCATCATCTCGCATATCTGCATGCTTTATTACTAACAGGTTCGTGCAGGTACATTAACTTCAAATGTACTGGTTCTCATAGTCAATCATTTCAAGGCATGACCAATGGATGCTTGTTCAAACAGTCTTAGGCTTTTTCTACTGGTTATTTGCCTCAAAATTTCTAAATAGCCTTAGTGTACGTCTCAAGGAGATTATGGTTGTCTTATTTTATGATGTTGGGCTATGTCAATTAAAGATCAGGTTATGCAAGTTGGTGGAGTGTTCATTTGATGTTGGGAGTTAAAATTGTCAAAAGATCGGTTTGAACTTTTCCGTTGATTTGTCAAGAACTAAATTCAAATTTTATGATACAAGTTCAAAGAGGTTTTCTATGTGATTTTCAAAGTGCATTATTTATTTTTTAGATTCATTTCAAGGTGTACCAAGTGATTCCAAGATTCATACAAAAATCCATACAAAAATTCATACAAGGATATGTCAATTCCGAATCCAAGCCATAATTAAGTTCTCTTCGAGCTGCCTTAAGGAATGATCAATTTGTTTCTAGGCCATGTCTAAAGTTGAGTTTCTAAGCCATACTTCAAGATTGATTAGATTTATTTCTTTGGCCAGATTTATTTCAAACTTGTTTCAAACTATGAAAGGTCACTTTTTTTTCATGCCAAGGTTATTAAATTCAAGAAAAGATAATGGCTACAAGAGAATGTTAAAATTACAAACGTTCATATTACATTTTCGCAAAAGGAGCCTATACATGCTGCTATGTTCTGGCGTGGGCCCATTTGCTGATATCTTTTGTGTGTTTGATAGCTTGACATTATTCATCTCTTTGGCTGTAGTGGTGGTTCAAACTTCAGTTGTTGTGATCGAGCAAAAGGCAAAGAAGCAACTTATTTCTGTGATTAACAAGCTCTTGTGGCTGGACTGCCTTTCAGTTCCATAACATTCATTTCTCTTACGTACGTGGTAGTGGGATCACATTCGAGATGGCTTGAGATATATGCTACAGTGATTAGAAGCTTCATAATGCTCTCTACAATTGGTTCCATGTGCTACCGTGTCATTCTGCATAGGATAGTCAAGATCGAATCAAAATAGAATTCTATTGACATGTTTTAGCAACATTTAAATATTTCTATAACGGTTCAAAACATGTCATGATGAAAATGGCAAGCTCATGAATTAGAAATCACAGCATGTTCAACACAAATTTGAATACCTTCCAAAACAATCACAAGCATGTCAGCACGAAAACGGAAAGCAATTCTTTGTTTCTAAGACAAGATAACCAACACATTCACTAACGACATTAAAATGTCGATTCTCCATGGGCGTATAAAAACACACACTTCGCAAGAAAAAGGGGAGAACTCACATTCATACACGCCCAGTCTGACAACAGAGAAAATCACATACCTAAGGAACAACTCCATACAGAAAAATTCACATACAATACGTTTCAAAAAAGAGAGGAGATTCATAGCGGAAAAAAATACTACACCAATTCGTTACAGGAAGTATCCTCAAATTCACATTACACACTCATACGAATCAGAGATCACATTAGAAGAATACCATTCAAAATAGAGCAACACGCTACAGAAGAGCAAAACATCATTTTCAGAAATATCGATAGATAGTGAGCAGAAAAATCAGTGACAAACACACACCAGCTCAGCAGCAAGTCATACAAAAGGGGATTCACAGATACACAATTTGCAGAGAAAAACATCAACACTCGCAGACACAACAACAACTCGCACAGAGCATTATCAATCATCAGATGGGAGAAATCATACCTGGAGATTATCGTCGTTGCGTCGAACTTCTCGAAGGTACGCGATTCTTTATTCTTATACTTGTGAAATTCAACTGTGAGCTTGTAATCCTTAAATTCAATGTTTTCGATTTGAAACCCGCATTTAATCTCCGTCTTGCTGTCGAAAGTGTTGCAAAAGTAACAAATCGTAAGAGATGCGAACTTCCCATTTCCGATGGCGCGAGCGATGAAGAAGAATTAAGCGCAAAAACCAAGAGAGAGTTACAAATTACATCCACCGTCGCCGGCCTGAAGGACATGGTGCAGTGGATTTTACGTTGCTGCTGGCGGAGAAGCATTCTTGCGCGAGCTAGGTGATAGACAAGAATTGACGACAAGAGTGCGGGATCGAAAAGCCTTGAGCGAATAGAGATGAGCGAATGAGAGAAAGAGAGGTTTTCGATTACAAAGATAAGATGGTGATGGATCGCGCATAGAATGAGAGGACATTGTGGTTTGATTCACAGGTGGTTTTGTTCATGTTTTGCTACGATGCCTTTTCATTACTGGTTCTCTTTTCAAATGAATTGTTGAGGAGGAGTCTCTTAGGTTAATTCTGGTGGGTGTAGGATAACTGGGTCGGATCTAACCCATTCTGTGTTTGGGCTTTCTTCTTCTACTTTTTATCCTAGCCCATGATCTTTCATTTCTATTTTTTCATTATCCTGTTTTTTTAAGGAGAATTTTACAAAGCTTGTTTTAATATTATTTTCTATCGTACTTTAGATATATCTTTTATTTTATTTTTAGACTTTCATTATATCATTAAGTATAGTTTTTAAATAAAAAAATATGAAAATATGTTTCTTCTTTAGGATTCTAACATTTAGATCTTATCTAATTAATTTCTTTAATCAGTTTAACTTCCACCTTGTGAGTTTGTAACTCATGTGTCTGTTTGTCTATCTATTCAATTCCAAAGGAAAGGTCTCCTCCCATTGACTCCATGTCACGTAGGAAAACTTTAGGATCTTACCCTTTAATCCTAGCCTTAGGATCGGAGTCACCGCACTCCATACATATGTTCCACCGTGAACACTCACTGCCCTTATAACTCAACTTTAACTTTAGAGTCACCGCACTCTATGTAGCATCTTGCCATAGACGTTACCTCCCCTGGAACCTTGACCAATGTCAAGAGTTCCTTACCCTCTTTGAGGGGAACTACGGATACTCTGATTCCACTCTCGTCAAGATACGTAGGCACAAGATGCGATGTCTTGGCGAGTATACTTAGATACTAACCCCTAGGGTTTCAACCTTTAACATAACACCCTTTAGCAAGCGAGCAACGAATAACATAAATAATAACAAGAGGTTCCTGTAGAGTACTACAGACGTTTAGGATGTTAATACCTTCCCTAGACGTAACCAACCCCCGAACCTAGATCCTCTTAACTTAGGTTTTTCGATCTTTAACCTTTCCTTTGGATAAATCAAAGACCAGTGGTGGACTTCAAAATTTGTGATTCAAGTTAACCCAATAGCTTGGTATCCGATTCTCACCGCGACAACAGTATCCATTTCTCCTCTTAGAGTAACCAGCTCCTTCTCCATCTGATCCATAGGTTTCCCTTGGTACGCTCGAGTGCGAGGTCGGGAAGTCAGATTGTTATACTCAATGACCCTGAGACAAAGTTTTGTTTTTAAAAAAATTATTTTTTTTCCTTTTTCCTTATGTTGAATGCATGTTGATGATGAATGTATGGATATGCATGATGTATGCTAAATAATTTTAAAATTTTATTTGGGGGGAATTCAAAAATCCACTGTAGTTAGAGATGAATATACCCAAAGGATGAAACCCATACCCATAGAATGTAAAATCCAAGTCCATTAGCCAATCCCAAATCCAAAATGACTTCTAAACTTATAATAATAGTTCCTCGGGAATAACCCATAACGATCCCAAAAATGGAAAATCCTGAACTTAAGAAGGTGTAAACTACATAGATGCCCCCAATGCCTTCTTCAAATGCTTTACACTCCTCCAAATACCCTCGCATTTCCCTATCCTCCTTGTGGTGAGATAATAGGTCCTGAACCGGTACAACTAAGTCCTTAGGCTTGACCCCTCTTTTTTCCTTTTTATTATTATTTTTTCCATGCCCCTTGTAAGTTTTTTTCTCTCCTTGTAAATCCAAGTATAGCGTAAGAGCTAGTTGAAAATCCTTGAAGAGGAAGTCACATAAAGGAGGAGTGTGCAAGAGTAGTTATGGCCTCTACCTTTCCAGGAGTCCCTAAGAGATCGAGGATCCTTCCATGCTTGTGTATAACCATCCCTTGATCAGATTTGGCATTAAGTCTTAAAGGCCTTTGAGACTTTGTAAATAAGCACTTAGCATTATGATGCGTAGGGTAGCCCTTTTATTTGAATCAATCTTTCCCATATTCCTACAATGCATCTTGAAATTCCCCACAAAAATGCATATATGCAAAAAAGTTTTTAAATGCATGATGACATGGACATTTTGTTCTTTGGTTAAATGTTTTTTTTTTGGGTTAAGGTAAGGTGAAAATGCAAGCATGACCCTAACTAGATAGGCTCCCTATAATAGGTTTAGATCTAAAGCTTGTCTACCCAATCCCCTCACATGTAGGACATAAAAGTTTGGACATCATAACGACCCTATACTGTACAGACTATACCCTTGTTTTACCATGAGAAGGAGCAAGCCTTCCTATGGTAATCCTTCGGGATAAGTCTCATCTGGGTAGGACCCTAGTAACAGTCCTTGAGGGTTGAATACATAGGGTCTCCATGAGTTGGCAAGGGGTAGGCTAAAAGTTCTCAGAGTCTCGGACCACATCCAAATCATCCTCTACGTTAGGGGCTAGCCCTTTCATGAGGACACCTTTGGAAGGATCTATTCTGAGTGTGGCATCAATGAATTGTTGGGGATGTCAAATCCCCCCCAAAAACATTTTCGTTCCACGTCCTAATCTAGGGTTGTACTCCAAGCTTGGGATTTAGCTTCACACATCATTTGCCCCAATCCAATGCATGATGACAAAAATAATAGACAAAAGTAATAAATAAAAACAAATTAAACATAAAATAAATCACAAGAAAAAAAATAAAAACAATAAACACCCAAAACAAACAAGGACCCTAAAACCTAAGGTTAGGAGGGACTCTCTTTAGGGTGGCGTCCCCAGCAGAGTCGCCAGCTGTCGTGGCCGGCTAAAAATTTTTGAGTCGCCACCATATTTTTTAAGGAAAATAATGATAAACCTAAAAATCCTTAATCCCAAGGGCAGAGATTCCTACGATTCGGGAGTCGGTTAAGTGAGGGGAAGGTGTTAGGCACCCCTCACTTCCATTATACTCAATGGGATCCTCCTTAAGTTCTAGGGTTTGTTTTTTTGTTGTCTAATTTTTATTTACACAAGAATCCTAAGTTTTTTATTATTGTACTCGCTAGGGTTTACAACCCTATGCCTACGTACCTTCAATTTTGAAGGATCAAAGTAACCGTAGTTCACCTCCTCTATTCCTACCCCCTAATCCTATTCCCATTTCTGATCCTAAACTCAATCCACTATTTATACTCTTGGATAAAGAGTTATATCCCTTAATCTGTTGTTTATACTCCTAGATAAGGAGTTCTATCCCTTAATCTATTGTTTATACTCCTAGATAAGGGGTTCTATCCCCTATCCATTATTTATACTCTCGGACGGAGAGTTCTATCCCTTAATCTTTTATTTATACTCCTAGACAAGGAGTTCTATCCCTTATCCATTATTTATACTCTCGGACGGAGAGTTTTATCCCTTATCCATTGTTTATACTCTCGGATGGAGAGTTATATCCCTTATCCATTGTTTATACTCTCGGATGGAGAGTTCTATCCCTTATCCATTATTTATACTCTCGGACGGAGAGTTCTATCCCTTATCCATTATTTATACTCTCGGATGGAGAGTTCTATCCCTTATCCATTATTTATACTCTCGGATGGAGAGTTGTATCCTTTATCCATTGTTTATACTCTCGGATGGAGAGTTCTATCCCTTATCCATTATTTATACTCTCGGACAGAGAGTTCTATCCCTTGGCCTATATTTATACTCTTGGAACCGAAGAGTGCCATCCCTATATCCCATCCCTTATTTAGGCTCTCGGACCAAGAGCATTATCCCAAAAGCTTAAATCCTTAAGAACCCCTTATATCCCTTATTTGAAAACCATAGAATCCCTAAATTCCAAAGAATTTTGTAAAACCCCATTTTAAGAATAAACATCTTAAACAAAACTGATATTTGTTAAATTACACAATTAAATTCATTATTTCAAAACCCTAAATAAAAATCTAAATAATCAATTAAATTAAACTATTAATTTAATTTGATAAAACCAAAAACCTAAGTTAAAAGAAAATCCACCCAATCCAACAATTAAATTAAGTTATTAATTTAATTTGATAGAAACCCTAAGTTAAAAAAAGAAAATTTAACCCATATAAACAATTAAATTAAGTTTATTAATTTAATTGATAAAAAACCCTAATGAAACCTAAATGAACAATTAAATTGAGTTATCAACTTAATTGATTAAATTAACCCTAAATTCCTATTTATGAAAAAGACAATAATTAACCCCCAAAATATTTAAATTAACTATTGATTTAATTAAAGAGAAACCCTTAATTAAAACCCAATTATATAATTAAAATAAGTTATTATTTTAATCAAGAAAAACCTAAACCCTAACAAAAACTTAATCAACTAATTACATTAAGTTGATAATTTAATTACATAAACAAAATTAAAACCCTAATTAAATAATTAAATTAAGTCATTAATTTAATTTTCTAAAAAAAACTAATACCCTAATTAACATTTAAAACCCAATTATTTAACTAAATTAAAATGAAAAGTTTAATAAAAAAACCGGGGGTGTAATTTCTTTTTGAACAAGCAAATGGGCCGGAGTGGAGGGTGTCATTAGTAATCTGGGCGCAAGGCCCAATTACTAAAACCCAGGTCTGAAGAAAAAGTCCATGGTGGAGAGAGTCTGACTTTGACTCTCTCCAGACGTTGGATGCAGATCGGAGGGATCTCCTTGCAGCTATCGTCGTCCGTTGATCATACAGTAAGCCAAAGGGACGACTCTGATTGAAAGTCCACACAGGCTCATGGTAAGGATAACACACTGGACCTCATGGTTGACTGGAAAGTCAGTCATCCGTTGGATCCCAAAACGCCACTTGGCGAGGATCGAAAGGCATATGGAGGAGGGTATATATCACTGGCTTTTCTCAGAGCCCTCTTATTTCTTCCCTCTATTTCTCTCTCTTCGCTTCCCCTTCTCTCTCTATCTCCAAACTTCTCTGACTTCTCTCTAAAATTCTGTTGCCGGTGGGCCGTCCGGCCACCATGCGCCACCCTAATCCCCTCCCAAACCACCGTAGAACCCAGAACTCTGGTTGATATTCAACCGGAAAATTCATCAATTAAGAACCCTAACCCCCAGCCTCACCCAGAAAACCCCCTGTTCTTCAGGATTCGAAAGAACCCTAAGAACCCTATGAAGATAAACCCTAATCCCCATGAACCCTAACCCTAAACATTCATCCAAACCCCAGAATCGCATGAACCCCAAGAACCCTAAGGGTCATGGGAAGAACCCTATCCTACCCAGACGAACCCTAACCCTAACCTTAAGAACCCTAAACCCAAAATTTCCAAAAAACCCTGGAAACCCCAAATCGTGACATTCAATAATCAATCAACCCAAAAGCTAAGTGGTTTACCTTCTTGTCCGTTCTTACTTTATTCCTCGATCTCCCTCTGATCTCTCCTCTTTTGACTTTTGCAGGTTCTCCAAGGGATTCGCGCCGCTGTAGGGATTTCTACCTCTATTCGTCCCTTCTTTTCCAAACCCCCCCCCCCCCCCTTCTCTTTGTTTTCTCTTAAACTTATATATTGTAAAAATTAGGTTTAGAAATTAATAGGTTAGATTTTGTTTTTTAGGAAGATTTGATCTAATTTTTGTAATTCTGATTCAATTTGTAATTTTGGATTCAATCATCCTTGTACTTTTCTGATTTGATTGTATTTTGATTGTAAAACTAATGAAAGTGATTTGGTCTGATTCGTTCTTCCCATCTTCTGTGCAAAATTAGGGTTTCCCCTTTGGGGAAGACGCTGATACACGGGTCAACAACTTTGACCCAATAAAATAAATAATAAAACCAAATTGACAAAAATCATAAAGATTAATACTACAACCATGACCCTGAAAATATAATAAATAAAAATAAACCATAGTTAATAACCATATTAATTAATAAATAAGAAAAATAGAATAAAAACAAACCGTAATATAACCACAAATGGTCCCTCCTAAATTCCAATAAAAATTAACCCTAATTAATAATTAATAACGTACTTAAACACTAAAAATTATTCCTAATTGACAATTAAAAATAATAGTCAAATAACTATTAAACGAACCACATCTCTCTTAATGACTATGTTAAAACCAAACCCTATTAAAAATAGTAATAACCTTTAAACCTAATATAATAACTTTTAAAAACCCAATGTTTTAAATAATAACAAATATGCACCAAGTTAATTTTTAAATAGATATCTCTAAAATAAATAAAATAAAACCTAACAAAATATATAAAAAAAAATGAACTAGCTCCCCACTAAATAAAACAAATAATAAAAACCCTCTATACTAGACCAAATCCAAAATGGGCCTAAGAATCTGAGCAATTTCAGGAGCCCCCCTAACATCTAACTGACACCCCCTGGCAGCAAAAGATCCAAAAATAATAACAAACCCCTGGTCAAAATTTAGGGTACTACAGAAGGTATAGTTACATTAAAAAGGAACCAAATAGTAAAAGGTTATCTTCTCATAATTTGCATTGTTATTATTGTTGCAAGAAGGGTCACATTATTGCTAAGTGCAAGTTTAGGAAACTTTTTGTTCCTAAAGGTTCCTTTCAATGGTTACCTAAATGCAACCAAAGTTTCACTAATACCCAAGGACCCAATGAAGAATGGATACCTAGCACTATTTGTTAATCATGTAGGAATATTTCCTGGCTCTATGAAGAGAGTATGGGATCTCTTTTATGGAAGCTCAATGCATAATAAGGTGATATGTCCTTATTGTGTTGACTATGTTACAAGCAAGGAGGATTGTGTTTCCAACAAGGTTAACGTTTAGTGTTTCTTTATTTGGTAAAAGTGTGTGAACGATTACTAATGTTTCTACCCAAGAAGTGTCGGAAAGGTATTATGTTTAATGATGTATATTCATCTTCAACAAGACATACTCTAGTACATCAAATTCGGAATGATCAACCTAAGTTGATGAAACATGAGGAGGAGCAAGATAATCAAAATTATTTAATAAGAATGAAAGTCCAACAAAAAGGATGATCATCAAGCCAAAGTACCTCTTGGATACATTATTAAATTTAGTGTCAAATACCTGTGCAAAAAGAAAAGTGGTAAGTGAGTTTTGGTTTCATTTATATTGTGTGGCACATTTTACATTCATTTCAAATTTTGTTCGAGAGTTCTTTGTGGAATGCATGTGCATCCTCCTTCTTGTGTACGTTGAGGTAATATCATTTCTATCTTTTCTTATTTTGTAAGTAAGTATTTTATTTACCTGTTTATTTCTAGGAGATATGTGATGTATTATGTGTATGATGTCTACGATATATGTTCGCTTCCAAAACCATCAATGCGAACATTGTGTGTTGCATTTTATATGTTTATAGTGACTATATTAAAATGTCTTCATATCTTGATTCGTATCTTGAGAAATTTCATGCTTGCATCTTCATGATTGCATGATTATAACAAACAAACCATAACATAATCTCATATGCATACGTTTTTCATCAAGTAACCATTCATGAGTCAATTTGTATCTCTCAAAGTCATTACAAGTCAACTTGAGTCAAATCTTTGAATGTTGGGACTCTATAGGACGACACAGTGTCTTATAGGTCAGCTCATATAAATTGTTTCTTAGTATTTTTTAGAAAAGTTATAGTATAGGTCGACACATCTTCGTATAGGTCAAATTTTAATACACTGAACATAATTTTTCATTTTCCTGCATTCATGGTTGATTCATGAACTTGTCTCCATTGCTTTCCAACTTCCAGTCAGTCTTGTAACTCTTCAAAAGGTCTTAAATTCTCCACTATTGTCATTAAACCCATCACATTAAATCATTCAACTTTACAATTTCCAAAAACTCATTAATATTCTACATTCTTCATTCTCTATAAATGACTGTCATTTCTCATTATTCAAATCACATCCTAGTCTCAAACTCATCCATTCAAACACCTTGTGTACGGAACTTTTTTTGAGAAATTATCAATGGTACCCAAAATTGCTTGAACTAAGACTGATTCTAGAGACAAGGGTAAGGCTACCGCATCTTCAATTACTCCATAAATTGTTTTCTCTCTGGTTTTGACTGATCACATTGAAGAATTTGAAGAAAAACATCAACAGAAGTTGTTCGACTTGTTGAGCACCAGAAGTTGTTCGACTTGTTGAGCACCAGAAGATAAACTATTTTCTGCCGCTATCATAGGATTATAATGAAGATCTTATCCGAGTGTTCTATTCCTGACTGCATGGTCAGCAAGAATCTGCTTTTAAATTCTCAACAGGTAATAAAGTCTATGAATTTACAAATGAATTGTGGAAAACATTGTTTGATATTACGATTATTGATCCTGATGTTGATGAAGAGGTTGATCCATTGGTAACAGATATCTACACTCATATGAATTTTGAGTGGACGACACATCTGAACGAGATGCTTAAAGCACCTAGATCTGAGGCTTGGCGTGACACTCTTGCTACCAGTCAATTGAAAATGGTTCCCAAGATTCTGTTATAGTTGTTTACCAGATACTCTAGAATTGACAGCGCTGAGATTCATCCTGTGTACGTTCTCCTACACAAGATTTGAATCAATTGGCCTCACTATTTTGTTTGTCGAATGTTCACTATCAAAGAATGAAATAAAGGAATATCCATTTGCTACATGTCCATGATCTCTAAGATTCTCAACTACTTCAATATAGGTATGCCAAATCTGCTGTTCATATCGCCTGGACCAGTTCAAGATTTCTCAAAATGTACCATAACCAATATGGGGTATTTTTGAGATGAAGAATGACAAGTGTACTACTTTTGGATGGGTAAGCATGGAAAGAAAGTATACAACTTTGATGACCCTTCTTAATTTGGTGACTCCACTACCGAGCCACAAGTCACTAGTGATGAACATATGCATGATGTTGATCATGAAGCTAGCCTAATGGGTGATGAGCATGGAGATCAATCCTCCATCATAAATCTGCTTCACAATATGCAGGTCAAACAAGACGAGTGTTATCAAGAGGAATGTCTGAGAAGAGAAGCTTTTGAAGCAACTCAAATGGAACAACTATGCATTATGCAAGAACACATGAATGTGCAAGATGCGAACTTTGAGGATTTTGCGTCATTTGTGACTAAGAAGTTGGTGTATTTAAAGGATGAAATTGATGCAAACACTGTTGCTACTATAACAAGGGTCAATCACATGATTGCTGCCTAAAATGAAGACCACCATCATTATACACAGTTTTATCAAGAAATGTGTGATTTTCTGGATCACCGATTTGGGAGTGATGGTCAGGGCTGGTTTTGTGGAGTGAGGCACGGGGATCATGGAAGACATTGAAGTACCTAGAGATTGAGTCATTTTCTATCTAGAGCTTTCAGATTTTTTTTGTTTTGGTTATGAATTTAGTTTTTCTTTCATGTCATCATGCATTTTCAATTATGTTTTGGTTTGTCTTGTGATGCTTAGTTTATGTATTGATGCAGTACTTGTACTATGGATTATTAAAATCAATAAATATGAGTATCATTGGTGTGTTTATTAAGCTTATGTGTTTACATATATTGTATGTGAGTGCACTACCTATCTTTGCAATTGCCTCTGTGTAGTATAATACATATGTGTAATGTGTATCTATGTGACACTTCTAATGGATTACTTGTCTCCGTTTGATATTATCAAAGGGGGAGAAGATTATGAAGAAGATAATGCACACATTCAGGGGGAGCTATTCATTGTACCAAAGAAAAACGCATCGTCTGATTGTCTAAAATCTCGAGTTTTTCCATCATCAAAAGGGGGAGTATGTGCGTGCATCCTTCTATTTAGTCATGTTTTAAATGATGTCAAAACTAGGAGCAACTTTAGTGTTTTTTTTACATTGGATGGTATCAACCAAATTCTAGATATGCATTGATCATCTTAGCATTAGGGTGCATATAAATATGTTTGAAAATGATTGGAAATATCTTAGGCATGCTCCATGCATCAAAAATGAGTTTTAGTGTGAAAAATGTTGCATAGGCCGACACACACGTGCTCAGATCTACCTATAGAAATTTTTTCTTCAGTATAGGTCAACACATAAACTGCACACGTCGACCTCCACACATAAATATTAATGATTGTAGTCACTGCCTATAGGTCGCCTCAAATAGGATGACCTAAGACCTTTAGAGGTCGACCTATTGCTTTCATAGGCCGACCTATTGCCTTCAAAAATTAAAAACTTGTTTTTCCTTTTAATTTTTCTTGTATTCCTCTTGCTCCTTATCTTATCTTATATATATATATATATATATATATATATATATATATATATATATATATATATATACTCATGCATGCATCATATTCTAGTAAGGTTCTAGTGTAAAACCTAAAGCAAACCATAATTACAAAGATATTCATCATCTTCAACCTCTCTTTTATGTATACACACAATCAAACTACACATAATCATTTTTTGATTGGGTGACCATCTATATTAGGGTTGATAACGTCTAATTAGGTTAGTGTACCAAGAATATTGGGTTAAGTTATTTGTGTGTTTTAAATAAGAAAACCAAGTTGGGGTTTTCCTTCAAGATCATTGAGGATTTGAATGTTTTGGACAAGATTACGCAAATATGGATCTAATCGAGTGAAGGCCTTGAGACAAGGTGGTTTCCTTGAGAGGGAGTAGCGTGAGACGATGGATCGTGTTCGTAAATCATGGGTTCACCAAGTGTGTGTTTTGGATTAATCTGACCGAGCGAAAAACTTGAGACGGGAGGTCTTGCAAGGTAGTAAAAAGAACTGGTTGATTGAAGCAACATTGTTGGTGAGTTGATCAAAATTTGATCAAGGGTTTTGGAGGTGGTAGAATCAACAACAAACTATAGGATTTGTAGGGTTAGAGTTCTTTATCTCTTATATATACATTGTTTTCAAAGTAAGGTTAATTACAACTATCTTAATTCGAATTTAAATTGAGGGCAGACGTACCCATAGCGAGTCCAATTAGGGAACTGCCTAAACAAATTCTCCTCTCTCTCTCTCCCCCTCTCTCTCTCTCTCTCTATATATATATATATTTAAATTTTTGTATTTGTAAATTATCGAATTTGTTGTTGTTTTGATCAATTCGTTTGGAAATCAAATTTTGACTACATTTTGAATTAAGTTTTGTTGATTTAATCATAATCACTTTGATTGTGATTGACTTTAACATCAATAAAAAAATTTAAATTTCCAAACGTTATCGATTGCACTCAAAGTGTTCATAAATTGTCTTTAGTGCTTTTAATTGATTTTTGATCATTGAAAATAAGCTCTACATGTAGCTTAACATTTAATTGGTCTATGATTAATCGTAGTTGAACAAGTTGTGTTCATTACCATTCAATTGTGTAACATTACGCATATCTGAGTTTTTCGATAATAGGTTCGGTTAGACGATTCGATTCGGGTTGTTTCCAATGTGCCATAAAAGTTTTGATAACCATTTTCGTCAAAAGTTTAAATTTTAAATCTGTGATTTATTCACCCCCCTCTATATCTAAGTCTATTGTCTAACACCTCATGATTGCTTTAGCCATTGGAAATCCCATAGTAGAAATGGGAGAAAATCTCTATGGATTTTGTAGTGGGTTTACCTCGTACTCAAAAGGGACAGGATTCGATTTGGGTGATTGTGTAATGTTTGACAAAGTCAGCTCATTTTATACCATCTAAATCCACTTACAAGACGACATAGTATGTTGTGATTTTTATCGTTGAAATAATCAAGTTGCATAGGTACCAGCTAGTATTATATCAGATAGGGATCCAAAGTTCACTTCAAGCTTTTGTAAGTAATTTCACAAAGCTTTGGGAACTCGACAACAATTGACTACAACACATCCTCCTCAGCTAGAAGGAGAATCCGAAAGGACAATTAAAACATTTGAGGATATTCTTCGGGCTCGTATCTTAGAAGACGGAGGAAGTTGGAATGATCATTTATGTTTAATTGAATTCTCCTACAATAACAGTTATCACTCAAGCATCGGGATGACCGCGTATGAAGCTCTATATGGTAGAAAATGTAGGAAACCATTATGTTGGTCTGAGGTCAGTGACAAAGGGATTTTAGGACCAAATATAATCTAAGAAACTACTCTGAAAACAAAGCTTTGAAGAAGGCGGTCATGTCCCCTTGAAGGTGACACCAAAGTTTGGGTTACACAATGTTTTTAAGACCAAGAAACTCTTCCAGATGTACATTAGACCATTTCAGATAATTAGGTGTATTATTTCATTAACATATCAGTTAGCATTGGCTCCGATTATGTCAGGATTGCACGATATATTTCATGTATCTCAACTCAAGAAGTTCGTGCCAAATCCATCTTTACCTTTAAGCTTGGAAACAATGGAAAGTCGACATTCCTATGATGATGTTGTAGGGGTGGAGCATTTATCACCATATATCATACTTTTACCATCTTTGCTCTATCGTCCTTCCCGGAGGTGGTCTTGATGGCGACATAACCCAAAACTTGCACTTGCTTTCCTAAAAACCCGATTAAAGATCCTTTGAACAGTTGGAGGAGGCTAGGGTCCAACTTCAATCCATGGAAAGCCTCTTAGTAAAGGATATATGCTGAATTTTCGAGATCAACTAATACTCTTTTCATAATCCAATAATGGAGTTGGATATTAGTCATCATTGGATCATCTTCATATGGGAATAGACCTTCTTCATCTTGGTGAGAAAAAAATAACATTCGGGATCAAGGTCTTGATTTTGTTGGTGGAGCATTAGCAACATGCATCACTTTTCAAACATATTTATTTCTGGAAGAGCGAGATTTTCCACTACTTGCAAACACCTACTATTGTATTCAAAGTATGGAGAGTTTCACTCGGCCTCCATTTTTCCTACACACTTCGTGCTATCTTGGTTAGAGGGTAATTTCCTCGGGTGTCTCTTAGGGGTGATCTTCTTCTTTCACCGCCTAAACTATTTTCCTGCAGATATATGTGTATGTGTCCTATCTGGATTAGCTTATCATTATCTATATTCAAGTGGTGACAATCTTCAATGTGATGACCCTACACTTTGTGGTCCTTACACCATTTTTCTGTGTTCATTCACATCATGTTGTCTTTTTGCGATTTTGTATCGGGAAGAATCTTTGCATGGCAAACTTCTCTCATGCCTTGTGTTCAGCATGGTGAAATACTCATATTTTTTTATTAGGATTAAATGTTGCTTTTTCTTGTATAGGCGTTTAGTTCTTGTATTTTCTTTGCTCGCCCATTTTTTATTTCAATATCCCTATCTCTTTCACATCCATTGTTCTTTTTTCCGTGTTACTCTCCTCTCCTTTAATGTAAAATTATTCCCGCACCGTGATCTCATCCATTGATGATGTCGACTTTTGAGCCAGGGATTCATTGAAATGTCTCACTTTGAGATCGTTCTAGAAGGCTCCTACGAACATCATTGGAGTAGGATGGGTGACTTTGATGGTTTCTTCGTTAACGCAAGCCAAGTAATCTCAAAGTGGCTCGCTCAATCCCTGATGAATGTTGAAAAGGCTTGTGGTTGACATCTTTCTGTGTTTTCTAGAAGATCCAGATAATTGGTCACAAAGAACCTCAGGAGGCTCATATACCAGCGCAAAGCGGCGTTCTTCAACGTGTTCGCCATCAACTTGCATTTTATTGAATCTCTAATGCCAATGATGAGTGTTGAACTTTATGATATGCTCCTTGGGGTCACTATTGCCATCAAATATTGACAATGGATATGGCATGAAGGTATTTGGGACTTAATCATCCCAAATTTCTGATGTAAGAAGTCATGGGTCAATTGGATCCTCAAATTCATCACCTTCAGGTGGAGGTTGGTTTTGGTTTTGTTGTAAGATGAGCACCGTGTCCTACAATAATTCTTTCTCATGGTGCATATCTTCTACAACGGTGAGTGACTTCGCTACAACAACTTGCGAACCTTGATTACTATTGCTAGTTTCTCTTTTCACTACTATAAATAGTACATTTCATGACAAAGCTTTCACCTCACTTAACAAAAAATCAATGTATAATTCTAGGATGCGCCATCTTTTATTTTTTATATTTTAAATGCTATTTATTCCCTCAGTTTCTAAGATAACCGAAGGGAAAATTAATTCAGGACATGATTTGAATCCCAACAAATGAAGTTTATATTTTTATTTATTTAAATTAAATAATCTTTTCCCTCTTTTTCTTTAATAACAAAGGGGTTAGATAGTCTGGTTTTACTATAAAAGCACTGGTAAACCCTAATTCTAACTCATCTATAGTCACTCAAAACTCGTACACATCATTGTTGTTTTTCACCTCTTACAATGTCGTTGTTATATTTTGGAATAATCTTCATATGTTGTCAACCAAAGAAAACACTTCATAATTTATTGCTTTCCTCTACTGACAATGTTGAGAAGTTTATTCCTTAACATAGTCTAAATTTCAAGCAATGTTGTTGTTTCAGAATACAAGTTCTTTGTTTGAATATTGCAGCACACAAAGAAAATTGTGACTGATAAAATATTGAAAAAGGAAACATTACATGTTAGTTTTCAATTATTTTACCATTCACCGTTTTTTTTTTTTTGCAAGTGATATATTACCTCAGTTCTTTTATAAAACCGATGGGTAAAAATACACTTTTCACCTAATTTTTTTTAAATCGAGGTGAAATTATTTACTCTGATATGTATAGCATAGCTTGCAGCGTCCAGCTTCATCACTTACCTAAAAACATATAATTGAAAAACTCTCACTGAACCTTAGCGAAGAGCTCTAAGCAACGAGAGCCCTAAAAACATATCATCCTCCAACTCCTAAAAAAAGAAAGGAAATATGAAGATGATATGTTTTTAGGGCTTTTGTTCGCTTCTTCTTCTTCTTCTTCTTCTTCTTCTTCCTCCTCCTCTTTTTCTTCTTCTTCTTCTTCTTCTTCTTCTTCACTTCTTTATCACATATCTGGTATGTCTAACATCACTATTCATGTTTCATTAATGTTGATTTTTTTCTTCTGTTGTTTGTTGTTGTTGTTGAGCCCCGAAACCTTAGAGGTTTTAATATTGTTATTGTTTTTGAGACCCGTTATAGGTTTAATATTTTAATCTTTGTTCGCCGGCGCAAACAACCGCTGGCCTCCCTTCGCAGGTTCGCTTGCGGGACCGGCCACACAAATCCCAGGACAGTAGTTAGAAGTGTATGTTGGTTTTGTTTTATCTGTGATGGTTTCTTTGGTGTTTACGAACAAGTCAAGAACAGTGGGAGTAAACTCGTTTCTCTCTATGTTTGGTACTTTGAGTGTTTTCCCTTTGAATGTTACAAAATGCGCCCCTAAAAATGGAAAAAGACAAAGCTATATATAGGCCTAGAGAGTAACTGTCCATCTGCCCAGATTTCTTCTAATGGTGACATGTGTCCCCACTATCTTTTCAACTCCCCACTTCCTTGGAACTTGCTATCTTTTCCCGCATAATTATTTGTCTTCAACTGAAATTGTCCGTTCGCTTTGCATTCCGACACTACTAGTTTAGCGTCCGTCCGACGCCCCCTTTTGTCCTGCGTCGGAGCAACGTTCCCATCGTCGACAGCTTCTGCTTTCCCTTGCCTAGGTCAAAGCGTCGACCTCGTTTGTGCTCTTTTCCAATCTTTGTTTTGGTCGAAATCTGCTTGCCAACAATCTTGTTATTGTTTAAGATGAAATTGATGTTATATGTTGTTGTTTTGATTGAAATAAATACGTAATAGGTTTATTGAGATTTATGTTATATATTTATTATTGATGGTGTTGTATTTTAGATGAGAGATTTTTTTTAGTTGTTGTTGAATGTTAGTTGTTGTATAGATTTAGATAATGTTAATGTTGTTGTTATTTATTGTTGTTTTTTATTTGTAGATGTTATTATTATTGTTGTCTAGTTGTTATACTTATCAAAATTTTGAAATCTATATGTTTAGGGTTTAGTTGTTATTGAGTTTAAGTTTGAGATTGAGACTAAGACTATTTTTTTTTTGTAATTCTTTGTGCAGATCTCATGTTGTTCCTCTGAACATGTCAATAGGACATTATAGTGACAGAAGATATAATTTAGTTTATTATATCTAATGTCGATTATTTGTTTCACTAATCCCTCTTTGAACATATAATCTATTAAATTGTTTTTGAAAATAATAATATGAACAATTATGTTGTATTTGAAAAACATCTTACCCTAATGAATATTTTTCGAGTATTTTCCAACTCATCATTCATATCATGTTCTTTGATTATTAAAGTATCTCCAGTGCTTCTAGTTTTCGTTCAACTTTCTCCAAAATTATTGAATGAACACGTATAATAGAAAGTTGAACAAAACCTAGAAGCATTGGAAAGATTTTAACAATTAAAGAACGTGAGATAAATGATGAGTTGCAATATGTCCGAAAAATATTAATTAGTGTAATTTATTCTTCAAATATAATTGTTCATATAATTATTTTGTAAACCAATTTGAAAAGGTATATGTTCAGATAGGGGTAAATGATACAATCAATCCATATTAGATATAATAAACAAAAGTTTGTTTACTCACCGATTATATTTCAAAACTGAGGGGATATGTGTTTTTGCCATTTAAAAATAACAAAAAGGATTCCTTGGGGATTAAACCCAATACCATTTCAATTGTCCATTCGGTTATTCAAACACCGACATATTAAATGGAAATTTTTTCATGTCTCCATTTATTACCTCGCCCATGTAACCAAGGTAACATCTACTTCGCGCCCGAGGTAAGATGTGTTTTTTGTAGTAGTGCTTTATGGAGGGAGGCTGAGATCGACCTATCAGAAAGTTTTGTGTAGCCCATGCAAATTTTACCAGAGCCGTTGGTGGGCGTCAAATGTTCACACAAGAACACTAATTGAGAACTCTTCTGATGCATTCCTGGAAGGGTCACCTTGAGTAACTTCTTTCTTCGAAAGTCATATTACCTTCTTTGAACCTTGAACCCCCCCTGTAACACCCTTTTCAACCCCACGAATAATCACGACAAAATATACAATTTATCAGAGTAAACATCAGAACCACCTCAAAGGGTGCACATTTCTCAAAACTCAAAATAACACATTTGCTCCGTAAACAACAGCATATGGCAGCGGAACTCAATAATTTGAAATAAAAAGGTTTTCAATAAAAGTCATCAAAATAGGCAGCAGGTCCACCATAACCACAAACATTCAAAAAGGTTTTTAAAATAAAACCATATAATCAAATTGCAATAAAATAACGAAATCAACATGGTTCGACTCGACGACCCAACCCGATTTTACACTATCAGAGCAAAACCCTCTACATCGACCAAAAGCAAATAAACTTTGAAAGTCCTCGAAGGCATCCACAACTAAGCCTGATCACCTGCACGTTACCCACGTGGAGGCAACATTCAAACAGGCAGGGTGAGTAATCACCATTCATTATAATCAATATAAAAATAAGATATACATAAAATGGCGTCATCATCATATACAACATCATCAGGGTCATCATAAAAGAAAACATCAGGAATCACTATATCATAAAGTCAAAATAATGCCAATTAAATGCAATGCACAACAAGACTCATGCATGTGGTACCAATCGTCATAATCAATGGACACTAGGCCAACACCCCTCCAAAGATCCCCGTTAATAGGATCGATTCCGCATAGGAACCGGAGCATGTCATAATTACCTCATATCCGCACAATGGGAATGAAGTATCTTCACAAAGTATGCATATGAATGCATGATGCACAACGTCATAATCATCATCATCAATAAAGTCATTACGTGCATCATCATTCATCAAAAATCTCATGTTAATCACGTAATCATAATCTCAGTATATCGTCATTCATTCATCAAAACATCATGTATCATCATCTAATAGTCATCAATACAGCCCATGGAAATTCACATCAAAATAGTTATTTAATCATCGAACGTCATATATATACACCCAGCTCATAATCATCAATATACATCATGGTATTTTCATATCATCATTAAATCATCAAACATCATATACACACAGCTCATAATCGTTGTTATACATCATGGTAATTCATATCATTAAATAACCATCAAAATCATGTATAAACGGTTCATAATCATCAATAAACTCATAGTAATTCAGATCATCAATTATTCATCAAAACATCACGAAATCATCAGCTCATAATCATCAATAACATCATGGTAAATCACCATAAAAATCACAGCATCAAAACATCAAAACAACACAGCAACATAAACAAAATTTTGCGAACAGCAGACGTTCGCTGGGCGAATAGGCTCGCTAGGATGTTCGCTTTGCGAGCTCCAACAAGTCCCCTAATTTCCACACAGAACACCAGAAACTCCACCTGTCATCCTCGCTACTGCATTCGCTGTGCGAACCCATTCGCTGGGCGATTCGCTTTGCAAACTAAGAGTCCTTCCCAGTCCCAGTCCAGTATCCCAAAAACACAATCACCGTGCATTCGCTGCGCTACTCGCTTTGTGAGTCTTGGCGAATATTCGTCGTGCGAAGGATTGGTTCGCTTTGCGAACCTGCAATTACAGCAAATCGCTGCTACACACCAGTAGCACCACAAGTCCAAAATTCCCTACGATTTCATCTCCAAATAACCCAAAAACATCCCTACAACATCCCTAATGCATCACGGAAATTAAAGGCACAAAACCTACGTCTATTAGGTAGATTCGGAACACCACGGGAAACCTTAAATCCCCTAAACCTTCAAAACTCTCAATCTTCCCATAAACCCCATAAATCCCTTTCTCATACAAGATCCCACATATCATCAAAGAAGGTTTTGCCCCGAAGGCTTATTTTTACCCGAATCAATTTAACCCTTAGTAACCCATCATCTATCCTCAAAAATGCCTCTAAATCATCAATAACTCATAAACCCTTCAAAAACCCCAAAATCATCAATTCATCACAAAAACCCATCAACCTTCATAAATCTCAAAATCCACTTCAAATACATCGAATCCCTATATTGAAAAGAATGAAAGGTAATACTCCCCATACCTTAGATTGTCGATTCGCAGCTTTCTCTCCGAGCCCTTGGAAACCTTCTCGAATTCCTTGCCTTTTCCTTTTTCCTCAGAGCTCTCGCCTTCTTTCCTTCTTTTCACGGCCTAACACAAATGAATCCTAATCTTCTCAATTCCTCCTTTTTGGTTAAACTTAACCTTTGGGCCTCTAAAATGGGCTTTCCCCATATTACCCTCATTATTCCTCCTCAAAAGTCCATATTGCCCTTAATTCCTCTAATATTATTTAAATAAATAATAATACAATATATCCAATATTATATACTATTATTTAAATAAATAATCAAACTCCAGAAAATTACCAACATCCACATAAACCACTAAAATTCACAAAAATGCACGAATATTATATTTAAATAAATAAATTAAATATTCTTACGAAATTTGGGGTGTTACAACTCTCCCCCACTTAAAGAATTTTTTCCCTCGAAAATTGCCTCAAGGAAATAGAGTCAGATACGACTCCCTCATCTGATCTTCACGTTCCCAAGTCCAACTTTCGCCGGCTGGTCCACCCCACAACACCTTCACCAAAGCTATGTCTTTACCCCGCATTTGCTTCATCTCTCGACCATCAATCCGTACAGGTAATGCTTCCACTGTCAGGTTATCCCTCACTTGTACATCATCCATCTGAATCACATGCGACGGATCCGGAATGTACTTCCTCAATTGAGACACATGGAACACATCATGCAAATTTGCAAGTGACGGCGGTAAAGCAATTCAATAGGCTACCTCTCCTATCCTCTGCAAGATTTGATATAGACTAACAAAACGTGGAGTGAGCTTCTTAGACTTCAAAGCTCGGCCCACACCAGTCACTGGCGTCACCCTCAAAAACACGTGATCTCCCTCTTGGAATTCAAGTGTCTTCCTTCTCTTATCATGGTAGCTCTTCTGACGACTCTGCGACGCTCTAATCCTTTCTTGGATCATCTTAATCTTCTCGGTCGTCTCTTGGACAATCTCAGGTCTGAGTACAACACTCTCACCCGACTCATACCCACACAAAGGAGTTCTACACCTTCTCCCATACAAAGCTTCATAGGGCGTCATTCCAATACTAGTATGAAAACTATTATTGTACGTGAACTCAATCAACGGTAAATGGCTATCCCACGATCCTCTATGATCCAACACACAAGCCCTTAGCAAATCCTTTAAAGATTGGATAGTTCTTTCTGTCTGACCGTTCGTCTGCGGATGGTAGGCGGAACTCATCCTTAACTTAGTACCCAAAGCATCTTGCAAACTATTCCAGGATCTCAATGTAAATCTCGGGTCTCTATCCGACACAATACTCGAAGGTATCCCATGCAACTTCACAATCTCCTTAATATAATCTCAGCTAGCTTCTGTATAGAATGATTAATCTTCATCGGCAAGAAATGAGCCGATTTAGTTAATCTATCCACGATCACCCAAATTGAATCATTTCCCTTAGCAGTCCTTGGCAATCCCGACACAAAATCCATGGAAATACTATCCCATTTCCATTCTAGAATGTTCAACGGCTACATCATACCTAAAGGCTTTTGATGCTCAATCTTTGACTTTTGGCAAGTCAAACACGCATAGACAAACTCGGCGATATCCTTCTTCATACCCGGCCACCAAAACAACTTTTTCAAACCCTGGTACATCTTCGTAGCACCTGGATGAATACTAAACCCACTTCGATGTCCTTCTTCTATAATACTCTTCTTGATTTCTGGAACATCTGGAACACATACTCTATCTCGGAACCTCATCACACCATTCTCATCAATCCGGAAGTCTCCTCCGTAACCTTTGTTAATCAAAGTCAATTGGTCAACCAACTTTAAATCAGATTGTTGTCCCACTCTAATTTCTTCCAGAATACCACTAGTCAACTTCAACATTCCCAACTTCAAACTGTCAGAGGTCTTTTCACATACCAAACGCAAATCTCGAAATTGCTCAACTAATTCCAACTCATTCACCATAAGCATCGACATATGCAATGACTTTCCGCTCAATGCATCGGCCACTACATTTGCTTTGCCCATATGATAACTCAAATCAAAATCAAAATCCTTCAACAACTCTAACCACCTCCTCTGCCTCATATTCAATTCTTTCTGATCAAATAAGTACTTCAGACCCTTATGATCAATGAACACTTCAAATTTAGAGCCAAACAGATAATGTCTCTAAATCTTCAACACAAACACCACAGCGGCCAACTCCAAGTCATGTGTAGGATAATTCGTCTCATGAACTCGCAATTGTCTCGAAGCATAGGCAACAACTTGTCCATTCTGCATCAATACTCCTCTAAGACCCATCTTCGACGCATCACAATACACTACAAAAGATTCGCTCGGATTAGGCAAAATTAACACTGGAGCAGTCGTCAACCTCTTCTTCAATTCCACAAAACTCTCTTCGCAAGCTACATCCCACACAAAAGCTTGACCCTTTTGAGTCAATTGAGTCAAAGGTAATGCCAACTTAGAAAAGCCTTCAATAAACTTGCGGTAATAACCCGCCAATCCCAGAAAGCTTTGTATCTCGGTAGCAGAATTCAGAGTCTTCTACTGTAACACAACGTCAATTTTAGAGGGATCAACAACAATCTCGCTATTTGAAATCACATGACCAAGAAAGCTCACTTTCTTCAACCAAAACTCACACTTAGACAGCTTTGCATACAACTTCTTCTCTTTCAACACTTGCAACACAGTCCTCAAATGCTCGGCATGTTCTTCTTCAGATCTAGAATATATCAAGATATCATCGATAAACACCACCACAACTTATCCAAATACTCAAAAAAATCTGTTTCATATACTCCATGAACACCATACCTCGCCCTAAAAGCTGTCTTCGGAATATCATCAGGCATAACACGAATCTGATGATAACCAGACCTCAAATCAATCTTACTGAACACACAAGCGTCCACCAGTTGATCCATCAAATCGTCAATTCTCAGAAGTAGATACTTATCCTTGGTCATCACTTTATTCAACCGTCTATAATCCACACACAATCTCATAGTACCATTTTCTTCTTCACTGACACATAGGTGCACCCCACAGTGAAACACTCAGTCGAACAAACTTCATTCTAAGCAACTCTTCCAATTGTTTCTTCAATTCTCCTAACTCAGATGCAGACATCCGGTAAGGAGCCATTGACACCGGACTCATGCCTGGTATCAAATCTGCCGTAACCTCTACCTCACGCTCTGGAGGCAAATCACTTACGTCATCAGGAGACACTTCCGAAATTTCACAAACAAAGCGCAAAACACAAACTTCTCCACCTTCACTAATACTCAAAGTTGCCCTTAACATAAACATATTAGCACCATCCTGCATCAATTCATCAAAACAATCTGTAAGCACTTGACTTAACTCCAAATAATTCACTACGCACACCACTTAAGCTCGCAAGACACGTCTATCCCATCCAACATGATCCCGTTTATTATCAACAAGAGATTAAGGGTGATCAGTTCCTCAATTTGTCAATAACAGTCGACTATCATGAGGCGGTACAAACTATCTTTACCAAACTATTGTAGCGTCCAACGCCACTCTTCGCCATCGCTCCACACTTGAAGCATCTTGGAGAAGCACCATCTTCTCCCCCACTTATTTCATTCCCAACCTGCAAATGGAAAACAAAATAAGCATCGATGGTGTTTTCACACACATGTCGCACACTAGGGAATAGACAACATTGACAACCTGGCCGGACGGACCGACCTGCTCTGATGCCACTAATGTAACACCCTTTTCTACCCCACGAATAATCACGGCAAAATATACAATTTATCAGAGTAAACATTAGAACCACCTCAAAGGGTGCACATTTCTCAAAACTCAAAATAACACATTTGCTCCATAAACAACGAGTTTTCATCAATATAACTCAAAAAGCCTTCATATGGCAGCGGAACTCAATAATTTGAAATAAAAAGGTTTTCAATAAAAGTCATCAAAATAGGCAGCAGGTCCACCATAACCACAAACATTCAAAAAGGTTTTTAAAATAAAACCATATCATCAAATTGCAACAAAATAACGAAATCAACATGGTTCGACTCGACGACCCAACCCGATGTTACACTATCAGAGCAAGACCCTTTACATCGACCAAAAGCAAATAAACTTCAAAAGTCCTCGAAGGCATCCATAGCTAAGCCTGATCACCTGCACGTTACCCACGTGGAGGCAACATTCAAACAGGCAGAGTGAGTAATCACAATTCATTATAATCAATAATAAAATAAGATATACATAAAATGGCGTCATCATCATATACAACATCATCAGGGTCATCATAAAGGAAAACATCAGGAATCACTATATCATAAAGTCAAAATAATGCCAATTAAATGCAATGCACAACAAGACTCATGCATGTGGTACCAATCATCATAATCAATGGACACTAGGCCATCACCCCTCCAAAGATCCCCGTCAATAGGATCGATTTCACATAGGAACCGGAGCACGTCATAATTACCTCATACCCGCACAATGGGAATGAAGTATCTTCACAGAGTATGCATGTGAATGCATGATGCATAACGTCATAATCATCATTATCAATAAAGTCATTACGTGCATCATCATTCATCAAAAATCTCATGTTAATCACGTAATCATAATCTCAGCATATCGTCATTCATTCATCAAAACATCATGCATCATCATCTTATAGTCATCAATACAGCTCATGGAAATTCACATCAAAATAGTTATTTAATCATCGAACGTCATATATATACACCCAGCTCATAATCATCAATATACATCATGGTATTTTCATATCATCATTAAATCATCAAACATCATATACACACAGCTCATAATCGTCATTATACATCATGGTAATTCATATCATCAGTTAACCATCAAAATCATGTATAAACGGTTCATAATCATCAATAAACTCATAGTAATTCAGATCATCAGTTATTCATCAAAACATCACGAAATCATCAGGTCATAATCATCAATAACATCATGGTAAATCACCATAAAAATCATAGCATCAAAACATCAAAACAGCACAGCAACATAAACAAAATTTCACGAACAGCAGATGTTCGCTGCACAGTTCGCTGGGCGAACAGGCTCGCTAGGACGTTCACTTTGCGAGCTCCAGCGAGTCCCCCAATTCCCACACAGAACACTAGAAACTCCACTTGTCATCCTCTCTACTGCATTCGCTGTACGAACCCATTCGCTGGGAGATTCGCTTTGCGAACTAAGAGTCCTTCCCAGTCCCAGTCCAGTATCCCAAAAACACAATCATCGCGCATTTGCTGCGCTACTCGCTTTGCGAGTCTTGGCGAATATTCGTCGTGCGAAGGATTTATTTGCTTTGCGAACCTGCGATTACAGTAAATCGCTGCTACGCACCAGTAGCACCACAGCTCCAAAAGCCCCTACGATTTCATCTCCAATTAACCCAAAAACATCCCTACAACATCCCTAATGCATCACGGAAATTAAAGGCACAAAACCTACGTCTATTAGGTCGATTCGGAACACCACGGGAAACCTTAAATCCCCTAAACCTTCAAAACTCTCAAGCTTCCCATAAACCCCATAAATCCCTTTCTCATACAAGATCCCACATATCATCAAAGAAGGTTTTGCCCCGAAGGATTATTTTTACCCGAATCAATTCAACCCTTAGTAACCCATCATCGATCCTCAGAAATACCTCTAAATCATCAATAACTCATAAACCCTTCAAAAACCCCAAAATCATCAATTCATCACAAAAATCCATCAACCTTCATAAATCTCAAAATCCACTTCAAAAACATCGAATCCCTATATTGAAAACAATGAAAGGTAATACTCCCCATACCTTAGATTGTCGATTCGCAGCTTTCTCTCCGAGCCCTTGGAAACCTTCTCGAATTCCTCGCCTTTTCCTTTTTTTCTCAGAGCTCTCGCCTTCTTTCCTTCCTTTCACGGTCTAACACAAATGAATCCTAATCTTCTCAATTCCTCCTTTTTGGTTAAACTTAACCTTTGGGCCTCTAAAATGGGCTTTCCCCATATTACCCTCATTATTCCTCCTCAAAAGTCCATATTGCCCTTAATTCCTCTAATATTATTTAAATAAATAATAATACAATATATCCAATATTATATACTATTATTTAATTAAATAATCAAACTCCACAAAATTACCAACATCCACATAAACCACTAAAATTCACAAAAATGCACGAATATTATATTTAAATAAATAAATTAAATATTCTTACGAAATTTGGGGTGTTACACCCCCGACCCGTTTATGCTTGCTTCTAGATACATGACCGAGACAAAGGCATTAACTTTCATTACTCATCATAATGAATATTCATGGTCATTGATCTAATTCATAAATTACATTTACTTCACTCTGGAGACATATTTGAGTGTGTTGATATCTTGCAAAAATGATTCATAAATGCTTGTATGCATATAAGGATGGGAATAGGTTAGGCCGGCCTACATGGGCATATAGCCTAGCCTATTTAAGGACATGTCAGGTCAGACCTATTTAATAAAAAAATCCAGGCTTAGGCTTTTTTAAAAGCATATTTAATCAAATATGTCAGACTTATGCTATTAAAAAAGTCTATGGAGCCTTATAGGCCGACCTATATTTTCATATATATTAAAAATAGTTTAAATATGCTGACCTATATGTACATTTATATTTAAAAAATGCTAAATAGGTTGACCTATATATGCATATATATTAGAAAAAAAAAAGTTAAATAGGCCGGCCTATATATATATATATATATATACCGACGTATAAGACTTCATAAGTAATATGAATTAATTGAAAATCTTAATAAGAAACATGCTTTTAAATAGGCTTTCAGGTCATATCTGACTTTTAAAAAGACTATGATAGACAAAAAAAAAAGAGTTTATAGTAGGTCATAGGCCAAACTCAAACCTTGTAAGTTTATCGTAGGCCAGACCACTTTGTAAGTTTATCATAGACCAAACTCAGACTTCTAAATCCTAACCTAATCTAACCTATTTCCACCCCTATATGCAGAAACTCACATGGGACGACTTTAAACACGCCAAATCTACATAACTGGACTATCTTATTCTCGACCATGGTCATAAATTGAACATATATGGTAATATTTCACAATGTAACAAACCCTTAAAAAAATTAATTTTCTGAGTTATTGAATTCAAATTTTCTAAGAGAATACTTAGATGGAATCTTTTTATGCACAATTGTGTATAATATTTTTCATGAATATTTTCTTAAATATGTGATATAAAAATGACATTATTGTTTCATGTATACTTATATGAAAATATTTTTAAAATAATGTGTTGTTATGTACATGAATATCATCAAATCTTTTGGAGATTTTCTGAATATTGAATTATTTAAAATAAGTTTGAGATTAAATAATTTTAAAAGATAAAGATTTATTTCAAATTTATATATATATATATATATATATATATATATATATATATATATATATATATATATATATATATATATATATATATATAATACAGATGCTAAAAGTATTATACATATGAAAATTATAATATTTGGTGGTAAAGTCACTAAGTGTGAATACAAATTAATTTCGAACTAGAAAAATTGTGAAAAATTAATTGGTCTTAAAGTACCATATTTTAATTTAATTTTTGACAACTATATATCATGTTGCTTATATATATTATACTATATTATTTATTTCCAAATTTATTATAAAATATATAGTTGTTATTTTAGATCATGAGTTATTTTATAATCTTCATAATGATAAATAAAAATAAGCTACCTGTTTATATGAATAGTTATAATCATTTTATGGAAACTTGTGTAGAACATCATAACAACAATTTCTTCTAATTATGCAAAAATAATTATATCAACATGATACACAAGCAGAGAATGTATTTCAATTGAGGTTTGTGATTCATCGCATATGTACTCCTCTATTTTGAAAAGAATTATGATATATATATTATACACTTTTCACTTTTAATATAATATTGTTTAATTGAGATTTCTTAATAAAGTTCTTAAGAGACAGTTCTCTTATAATTGATGTTGAACTTTTTTCTCAAATATAATTTTTTTTTCGCCGGTTTTTTCCTAGTTAGATTTTAATAAGATATATTTTTCATGAATATCAAGAAGAGTTTTATGAAGATTTGTGGATGTCCAAGTTATCTATGCTTTCCACATTCTATAGAATACTTTTATCTTAATGAAACGATAATGATAATTATAGTAGATTATTCATTTAGGGATGTGCATGGTTATCAAATTATAAGAACCAATCCATTTTATTGGATTTGATTTAAAAATCAAACTATTTTTTATAAAAACCAGTTTGAAAATGCCAAATAGTTTCAATTTAGTTTAAAACCAATTCAAACCGGTTTTGATTAAAAAATAATTTGTAAATGAATTGTAAGTTATTTTATTATTAGAATTTTTTGACATTATGAAACTTTAATAATGCTATACCCATCTCTTTTAATTGCGTAAACAATTAGCTATAGTAAATAATTGACTTACGTATGGATTTTTATATTTTATTGTATTTCATTTATCAAATTAAAACTGAAATAATTATAAAAGCTAAATGTTTTTTTTAATTATTAACTTTGTCCGGTGTTTATTTATAATAATGTTCAGAAAATTATGCTTTTTGATTTAATTTACAAAAATTTGATATTTTAATAATTGCCAATCTAGTCTCCTTAATTACTAAGATTAGAAATTAAATTGTTTAATGTTTATAATATAAGGAATGAAAATACAATTAAAAAAAAGTTAAAAAGACTAAGTTAATTTACTAAAATAAAATAAAAAATTGAAGAGAAAAAAAAGTTATAAATAAATCAAAGGACAAAAATGCAATTTAACCAAAAAAATTTTAAGAATATAATTTTATACAAATGAAAAATATATTTAAGTCGTTCGAATAAACTAGGTCAGATGATAACTGTACAGAGCTATCACTTACTGGTGCGAGTTTGAATTCTAAAAAATTATTTATAAATTAAATCAAAATATTATTTATAAATTAAATATATATTTAATTAAGTTACTTACATAAAAATATTATACAACAAAAATATAATACATTTTTTAAAATGAGAACTTGAACGAAAGATAGTCCCGTGTATGTACCTTGAATATGCATTATGCCAAATCTTTTGTAAGAATGGAAATTAAACACTGTAATATTCTATATTCATTAATATCAAATATCATTACTGTTCTGGACTGGGCCGAGGCTGCCCAACAGTCGAGCAGGCCCAACCCATACTGCCCGGGGAGGCCCAATAAGAAAAGGTCCCTCTGCGGACACGCGACTGCCACGTGCTAGCCACAGTCTCGCTGGGGCACTCAGGTAGTGTCGGGCACCTTAGACAATAGGAGTCGAGGACGTCCCACCCCGCTGGTATGCGACTCCTTGACAAGCTAACCTCTCCCCCGCGAGCATGCTACTCGGCCCTCCTCGACGGGCAGTATCGCCTCCCCGCGAGACCATGCCCTTCCTACGGGCTTCACATCTCCTCGACACCGAGGGCTCCTCCCCGCGAGGAGCACCCAACGGTCCATCCCGCGTGGACACGTTCCAAGTAACCTCCCACTTCCGAAAGATTCGGTCTGTCCTACTTCCGGAAATCTAGGAGCAGTTACTCTAGGGCGAAGACCACGTGCTGGTGTTCACTACTACACGTAAGCCCTAGCAGTTACTTGGAGTGGGCCTGATTGATCCAGCCCATTGCAGGTAACCGTTGGCCCCGCGCTGGGGGCTCTCTATAAATACCCTCTCATTTGAGAGGGTCAGGTTAGACACATTCTTCCTACCATTCTCACTTTCTCGTATTTGCTGATATTCTGTACACTCTCTCACTTGAGCGTCGGAGTACCTTGCAGGTACACCCCCCCCCCCCCCCCCCCCGCCGTCTCTCACCATCACCGGAGCTGCCGTTCCAGACGCCGTTGGCCACCATCACTGTCTGATCCAGGTACGATCAGTGGCGCCGTCTGTGGGAACAACATAAGCTTCCCCGTTTTTCTGTTCGATAAACCAAAGCTTTCTTCGTTCAACAACTAGCATGGCCAACCCGTCAGCGAATCAAGCCTTAGACAACGTCATTGCCCAGCTCACTACTGGCAACCATGTCGACAACAACGCTTCCCGACCCGTCGTGGAGAACGATGTCAGAGACGGACTCACCGCCTCCCCGTCTTCCAACGAAGTGGAGTACGAGACAGCTCACCAAGACGGACAGGAAACAGTCCTCCAGCCCGTCTTTCAGCCCGTGGACCCGTCGCCAAATGCGGATCCAAGCACCGCCGCCTTGTTTGTGTTGGTCAATCAGACCAACCAGATGATCTTCAACCAGAACATCCGGATCGAGGCGCTGGAGAAAAGTCGTGGTCGTTCTTCCCCGCGAAGGCACCGACCACCGCCATTTCCAGGACGTTCGCCGTCCCCGGAGGCATCGCGAAGCCCTTCCCCGGTTCCCAGAGGTCGCAGGCCACGTTTAGAGCGTTCACAGCCGGAACAGCCTCAGAAACGCCACCGCTCCCCGCCACCGAGGGAACCAGTTCGCTCCTCGAAAAGTAAAAGGAGCAGGCCGGACGCCGAGGAGACCAGAGGCCGCCCGAAGGACCACTCCCCGAAGCGTCACTATGTTCATGAACACCGCTCCCCCTCCGTGTCGCCGGGGGCCAGCGAGGATGGCGACTATCAGACACATCATGGACGCCCCTATCCCTAAGGGCCTGGAGAGACCCCCATCCTTGGGAACCTATGACGGGACGTCCGATCCTGATGACCATGTCGAGAGTTTCGAAGCTCTCCTCGATTTCAGGAACGTCTCCGGCGCCATCAAATGTCGACTATTCCCTACGACTCTTCGGAAAGGGGCCATGGCTTGGTATAAAAACCTAGCTTCTGAGTCAATTACGTCGTGGAGGGTCCTGAGGGAACGCTTTCGAAAACACTTTACGGCGTCTCGTCGACATCCGAAGACGATTGCCTCCCTAGAAGCCATCTTTCAGGGGAAGGATGAACCTCTCCGAAGCTACATAGAGAGGTTCAACAAAGAGGCAGTCGAAATCCACGTGACCGACCACATCAAAATGTACCTCATCATCAAGGGTTTGAGGATAGGATCCAAGTTCGCAGAATCCGTCGGGCTGCACCGTCCCCGCAGCTTTGAAGGCCTCCTCGAGAGGGCTCAGTCGCATATTGAGTTCGAGGAAGCTGAGGCTGCGCAAATTGCCCTCGACTCGAGGCGCAGAGAAGGCCCCCGCAGCAACAAGGAAGAAGACTCCCCTCCACCCAGGCGAAGTGGAGACAGGAGAAGAGGAGACTCCCCTCCACCCAGGCGAGGCGGAGAAAGAAAGAAAGAAGCCCGGACCAAAGAGCCCCGCGAATCACGGGGACCGTCTGGTCTTTTCAAAGATTACACACCGCTGAACGTGTCCCGCTCACGCATTTTCAGCGACTGTGCCAATTCGGAGTTCGTCAAAGGGGGAATCCGCTTCCCGAAACCGACGACTTCCAAACCAAACGCTGACAAGTCCAAGTACTGCCGGTTCCATCGCAGTCACGGGCACGTTACTGAGGATTGCGTCCACCTCAAAGACGCCATCGAGACGCTGATTAAAGAGGGGTACCTGAAGAAGTACGCCAAGCAGCAAGAGGCCCCCCGCCCCAGCGGCCAGGAGGCCCAGAACGTCGAGGAGTCGACTCCCTCTCCCAACAATGGATCGCTGCAGGCCGCGTTGAGCATCACGCGGCCCGAAGACTTCGGTTTTCCTGGAGAGCTCGACAGCCCAGAAGCTGTCCGAAACATGTGGAACAACTTCCCAGTAGAGGACTCGATAAGTGCCCGCAGTACCTGGGAGTCCTTTCCCCAGGCACTGGTCATATCCGGCGGAGCCCCTAACCGTTTGACCGTGGGGTCGATAAAGAGGAAGTTCGACGAACTGAAGGCGACAACTCCTCGAGCGCCTACTCTCGAGTGAGTCAAGGAAAGATCAAATCCGATCACCTTCTACCTCGAGGAACTTCCCGGTGGGGCACCGAACGCCAACATCCCCCTCTTGATCCGGGCATAGATGGCCAACTTTGATGTCCATAGAATTTTGGTCGACCAGGGGAGCTCGGTGGACATCATGTACGTCCACCTCTTCGAGACCCTCCAGCTGACCAAGCAACACTTGTTCCCATACGTGGGATCGGACCTGCAAGGCTTCAACGGCACGACCACCCGACCATGGGGTTTCGTTGAATTGATGGTCACCTTCGGGATTGAGGAAACTGCCCGACAAGTGAAGACGTGTTTCTTAGTGGTGGACTGTCCGTCCCTCTACAACTGTATAATGGGGAGGACCACGCTGGCGGAGCTAACGGCAGTGCCATCAACGGTCCACCTAAAGATGAAATACTACACGAAGCGCGGACGTGTGGTCACTCTCTACGGGGACATCAACGCGGCCAGAAGGTGTTTCGACGCAGCAATCAGGGGTCTGAGCGTCGTTGGCGGCGTCAAATCTAAGACTCAGGCCGAGACACCTTCAGACGTCGTGCAGGCTCCACTACCGCCGGTCAGTGTGGTCGACCTCGACAGCCGATTCCCCGGGGAGAAGGAGGGAGCTGATGGTGAGGATCTCCCACTTGAAGTCAACGGGCAGCCTCTCCACCCAACTCGCCCCGTCCCAGATGGAGATTTCGAGCTAGTTCCACTCGGCGACAACCCAGACCGAAGCGTGAAGATCGGCTCTGGACTCCCCGACCTAGCGAAAAGGAAACTGAAGGCGTGTCTCCGAGAAAATGCAGATTTGTTCGCCTGGAGTGCTGCTGAGATGCCCGGACTGGACCCTGAAGTAGCTTGTCATCAGCTGACTATAGACCCGGCCGCTAGGGCCGTAGCTCAACGTAGGCGTAGGCAGTCTCCGGAGAAAATGGAGGCTGCTGAAAAAGCTGTAAAAGACCTCCTAGAGGAAAATTTTATTTCCGAGGCCAAGTACACAACTTGGCTCTCAAATGTTGTACTCGTTAAGAAAAGTAATGGAAAATGGAGGATGTGCGTTGACTACACGGATCTTAACCGGGCATGCCCGAAGGACTCTTATCCCTTACCTAACATCGACCAACTAGTCGATAATTCTGCAGGATTTAAATTACTATCTTTTATGGACGCTTATTCGAGGTACAACCAAATCCCCATGGACGAGGCCGACAAACGGCATACAGCCTTCATGACCGAGTCGGGCAATTACTACTATAACGTAATGCCCTTCGGCTTAAAAAATGCGAGCGCCACCTACCAACGGATGATGAACAAAGTCTTCCGGGCAGATATCGGCGATGTGCTCGAGGTTTATATGGACGACATGATCGTCAAATCCGCGGAGGAAATTGACCATGCCGCTCATCTCCAGAAAGTATTCGACACGGCGAGGAAATGTCGCATGAGGTTCAACCCCGACAAATGCACCTTCGGTGTTCGCGCAGGAAAATTCCTCGGCTTCTACCTCACGGAGAGGGGCATCGAGGCGAACCCCAACAAATGTAGGGCGTTCTCCGAAATCCCCACACCAAACTCGAAGAAGTCGATCCAATCGCTTAACGGAATGCTGACGTCTCTCTCCCGTTTCGTAGCCAAATCCGCGCAGTACGCACTCCCCTTCTTCAAGCTTCTCCGGCAGAAGGCAACATTTGAATGGAGTGAAGAATGCGAGCAAGCCCTCTTCCATCTAAAGCAAGTCTTGTCTCAACCCCCGGTCTTATCCCGACCAGATACCGGGGAAACACTTTTCTTGTACCTGGCCGTCAGTGGCGAGGCAGTGAGCGCTGTCCTCATACGGGAGACCCCCGACGGACAGAAACCGATTTATTTCACGAGCAGAGCTCTTCAGGGCCCCGAGCTCAGGTACCAACAGATTGAAAAGGTCGCCTTGGCCCTCGTATCTGCAGCCCTAAGATTACGTCATTACTTCCTGGCCCACACAATCGTGGTGAGAACAGAGCAGCCCATCCGACAGCTCCTCAGTCGGCCAGATATGGCGGGGAGAATGCTCCGGTGGTCTCTCGAGCTATCCGAGTTCGACCTTCGATACGAAGGAAGAAAAGCCCTGAAAGCCCAAGTACTGGCCGACTTCGTAGCGGAAATGACCGTCCCTGAATCCTCGACCAACGGCTCCCAGAAATGGACGATTTATGTCGACGGGGCCTCCAGTGCGAAGGGAAGCGGAGCGGGCATTATCCTGGAAAACGAGCAGGGCATCCTGATAGAGGTCTCCCTTGAACTGTCTTTCAAGACATCGAACAACCAAGCAGAATACGAAGCCTTCCTCGTGGGACTTCGACTTGCGGAAGACCTTGGAGCAAAGGAAGTCAAAATCTTCACAGACTCACAGCTCGTGGCATCGCAGGTTCAGGGAGAATTCCAGGCTAAAAACAATAGTCTCATCGAGTACCTAACACTGGTGCAAGAAAAGTTGAAGAAATTTGTCTCCGCGGAAGTGGCTCATATCCCGCGCGAGCACAACACTCGAGCAGACGTGCTCTCCAAACTTGCAAGCACTAAGAAAAAAGGAGGGAACAAATCGGTTATCCAGGAGATACTAACCCAACCGAGCATTAACAAGGCCGCACCGACAACCGAGGTCAACGTCATAGGGGACGCAAACTGTTGGATGACCCCGGTGTACGAATATTTGATGACGAGCAAACTGCCTGACGGTCCTAAGGAAGCATGAATAGTCAAGAGGCGGGCATGTACGTATACCATCGTCGAAGGTAAACTATACCGTCGAGGATTCTTCATTCCCTTACTCCGGTGTGTCGAAGAAGGTAAAGTTTCGGGGATCCTCCAAGAAATTCACGAAGGAATCAACGCCAAACACCTCGGCGGAAGGTCCTTAGCCCGAAAGGCACTCCGAGCAGGGTATTATTGGCCCACTATGCAACATGATGCAAAGGAGCACGTTAAAAAATGTGACCGTTGCCAAAGACACAGAGACATGCACCTCGCTCCTCCAAACGAGCTTAAGTCATTGTCGTCCCCGTGGCCATTTGTGTGGTGGGGAATGGATATCCTCGAACCTTTCGTCATGGGGTCATACCAAAACAAGTACCTCATAGTCGGGGTGGATTACTTCACGAAGTGGATTGAGGCCGAGGCACTAGCCAAAATCACCGCTTTCAACATACTCCGTTTCTACAAGAGAAACATCCTCGCTCGATTCGGGGTGCCCCAAGCCATTGTCACGGACAACGGGACGCAGTTCACCGACAGGAACTTCCAGGACTTCGTTGCCAAACTAGGCACAAAACAACACTTCACGTCGGTCGAACACCCTCAAACTAACGGGCAAGCCAAAGCAGCGAACAGAGTGATACTCCGGGGACTTAAGCGACGACTCGGTGAGGCCAAACAACGGTGGGTCGAGGAGTTGCACAGCGTCCTCTGGGCATATCGAACGACCCCGCACTCCACGACCGGGGAGACCCCGTTTCGCCTAACGTATGGAACCGAAGCGGTTATCCCCGTCGAGATCAGGGAACCCTCGAGGAGAACAGAAGCTCCCCTCGATGATGAAACGAACGACGAAGCTCTGCGCGAGGAACTCGATCTTGTCGATGAGATAAGGATCGGTGCTTCCCTCCGAGAAGCCTCTTTAAAACAAAAAATAACTTTGCGTTATAATGACAAAGTTATCAAACGAGACTTCCAAGTAGGCAGTCTTGTCCTGCAAAGAAATAAAAAAGATTCACGCGAAGGAAAGTTGGCCACAAACTGGGAGGGCCCCTACCGCGTCACTGCTAAGACGGGGACGGGTGCCTATTACCTCGAGAACCTACACGGGGAACAACTTGCTCGACCATGGAATGCTGAGAAGCTCAAGCAATACTATAGTTAGGCACTGCCCGGGACAGTACAACGTCGCGACCACGGGGGCGTGCAACGGTACATGCGCGACACCTCTATATAATACACGACGGCCAAAAACCACGGAGTGTGTGCGTGGGACTTTTTGGCCCAGCGAGGAGACCTCAACCGAGCTCCTTCGTCGACGTACCAAATAAGCAGAACACCCAGCTCGTGATGGGAAGTTCACGCCGTGAAGCTAAGACAATGACCGCTCTCTTAGCCTCGTCGAAGGTCGGAGTACAACCCCTGACTGCTCGGATAAGCTCTCTTCGCAGTCGAGCATCATCAAAGTCGAGCACAAGCCCAAGGCGCCAGTCGTATCAACTACTTAGACAATAATAAGTAATGCATAAAATATCACACACAAGCAAAATTAATAGAGAGACACAACGAAGTATGAAAATCGGGCAAAGCCCATTGTCCGAATATTACACATATAACCCCACAAAGCGGGCAAAATAACCATTGTGCGAAAAGTACATCAAACAAGCCCACAAGCCGGGCAAAAACAAAATGGCACGCAGGCCAAACAAACTATGTCCCTACTCTGCAGCAGTCTCGGTGGCGTCCGGCCCACCTCCCTCGTTGGCGTCCTCTCCTTGCCCGGGCGGCACTATCCGGCCGTCGACCACCTCAAAGTCAACGTCTGCCCCATCGGTCACCAGGCCGGGGTTCAGGATCTGGAGTTGCGCCACTGCGTTTTGGAACCCTATGCCCGCAGTCTCAAGAGCGTCATCCTCGGCCAGACGAATATCCTGCTCGAGTTTCCTGAGTTGGGCCACCAACGCTGCTCGAGTGGTTAGGAGCCTGTCTTCTTCGGTTTCGCCTTCAGTTGGCCGCACAGCAGCCTCCAACTCGGCGACCCTCTCCTTGAGCCGTTTCTCCTCTGCCTCCAATTCGGCGATGCGGGCAACGTGACCTCTCTCCGTTTCCTCGACTTCCTTCAGTTTTTTCTCAGCCTGCTGCTGCTGCTCACCTTGTTCTTTGTTTAGGTCCCTGCACTCCTTTAACTCATTGCGCAGTTCGAGCATCTCAGCATCCAATTTCTCGAGCTTTTCTTGTAGTCGAGAAAACTCAGCAACAGGGTGAGTCTCGTCGTTCAGGACAATGGCGGTCGAGCAAAGCCGCATAACCGCGGACAAATCCTCGAAGATCGTCTTCCTCCTCGCCTCTGCGGAAGCTCCCGGCACAGCTTGGACTTCAGAGGGAGGGGCGCGGGGATAGATGACTTCGGAGAAGAAGCGAGGCTTTTGATGGCATGGTGGAAGTTCAAACCTTGAAGGAGGTGGGGGACTGTCTTCATGGCCCAGGTCGACGATCTCCACGCTCGAAAGCCGCTGTCGCTTTGGAGTCCCTTGAGCACCCGGAGACTGGCTCCCAGCAGGAGGTGTCCGCCTCTCTGAAATCTCGGACACAGTGGCAGCAGGCTGAGACTGACTGGAACCTTCGGGCATGGCGGCCGAGGAACCACCCTCAGGCGTGGCCCCGGAAGGAGCGACATCTTGACCCTTCGAGCGAGACGCCTCCACCCGAAGCTGCTCTTCCCTAGCCCTCTACGCCTTCATTTTCTTGAATCTTTCCTCGGCTCCGGCCATTTTTCCTGCAAAAAGAAAGAAAATGTTAGTAAGGCAAGGAATGAAAGGAACTCAGATGCGGGGAATGCTTAGATCGTGGATGTTTTCACCACCTAACAACTCGATGGCCTCTTCGTCGGAGAAGGTCTCGAGCAGAACGCGGGTGTTGATCAGACGTCGCTGTTTCTTCACCTGCCCGTCTGCTCCCATTATGGGCTGGCCGTCCAACGTTTCGTGCTGAGCCTCGTTGAAGCTCTCGACGAACGCGACGATCTTGTCGTAAGCTTCCCGGTCCTCGACGACTAACTGACTATGCTTCACCTTATATTTTTCGACCCCCTTCTTGAAGTGTTCCTCCGTCCAGTATAGGGGGAACCTCGGCTCTAGAACCTCCTCGGAGACACCGTCGACGTCGCGAGTGACTTTTCAGTACAACGAGTATACGGCCCCGACGGTGACCGGCTTCGTAAAATAATAACGGAACTTGAAGTCCCTGATGGAGTCTAAGTATGTATGAAACAGAGCTTTGCTCTTCTTGAAGGACACCCATCCATGTCGTCCACCTGATGACGACCTCTGTAGATGGAATATCCGGAAAAAGAGGGACGCCGTCGGGATGATTGCTAAATGCTTATAGACAAGCTCGAAGGCCCGGATAAAAGCCAAGGAGTTCGGATGAATTTGTGAAGGGGCCAGCTGCAACCAGGAGAAGATTCCCTCTTGTAAGTCCGTGAAGGGCAACCTCCACCCCGCCTGGTTGAACATAAATTCATACAACGGGATTCACATTCCCCGATAAGGCTGGCATATCCGATGATGCTCCTCTGGACGGAAGACCTTCCAAGATTTGTCCGAACCAATGAGCCTGTGCTCGACAGTGCAGAACGCGTCGTCCACGTCCTTGTAGGCGAAGATTGACGACATCTCCAGGGCTTCTTTACAGATCCACTCTTCGAGCGGGCGCTCCCGGGCGAAAGCCATGTGAGCCATGGGGGAGTCGGGTTGGTTGTCGTCTTCTTCGAATGATCCTACGGCCACCTTCGTAGACAAATCGTCCATTTACCTGAAAAGCAGAAGGAAACGGTGAATTCGACGGGTCGTATCAAATTCACCCCTCCACCGCTGTTCAAGCGAACGGGCGAGGAAGGGGCAAGGCTGTCTCGGTTCCCCGACATAACCGGCTGAGGATCGACACGTTCGCCGGGGAACTCATCGCCTCCCCGGAAGATTCTGCCCCGTGTCCCCGTGACGCTAAGGAAAGAGAGTAACTATTGGGGACCTCGAGACATTCAACGGGTCCCTGACATGTTCATCCCTAGTCCCCAAAACATTCAACGAAAGCGGGTGAAGTTCTTAGCACCCCCTCTCTCAACAACTAAAGATTCCCGCCGTATTCGCTAGGAATCCTCACATTTCTCATGAGAACATCATCAGTTCATCAAGGAAATGCCTTATACTAGATGAAATTAAAGAGAAATGTAAGAAAAAAGGTCAATTTTGAAGCAAGTACCTTGTGAGTAGCGGTTTAGGGTTCCGACGGTTGTAGGTTCCAGGCACGGAGTGTCCGGCGGCTGACGGCGGCGACCGACAACGGGAGAGCGTAGAGAGAGAAGGAGAAGGATTCTTGAGAGAGAAAGGCAAAAGTGAAAAATGAACGAGGGGAGCAGCTTTTTATAGGCGATTCTCGCGGGACTCGAGGGGCCTAGGGCACTCAAGTGCACTACCCTAGCCAGCCGCCCTAGCCTCCCTAGGTAATAATGGCAGGCGACACGTGGCACGCATGCAGCTGCACGTCTTCCCACGCGTGTTGTTCCAAGTTCCCCCAACGCTTTGGATCTGAAATTCCTCATCTCCCCGGTGTGCCGACCAAACGCGACTGAACGATGCCCGACGTATGTGCGACCCTACGTACGTCGACCACGAAGATGGCTTCCTCGGCTCCTCTCTTGGGGTATCCCCGACATGCCAGTAAGCCTTAAGTCATTACTCTGACGACTCCGAGCAACGACTTGGGGGGCTCCTGTTCTGGACTGGGCCGAGGCTGCCCAACAGTCGAGCAGGCCCAACCTATACTGCCCGGGGAAGCCCAATAAGGCAAGGTCCCTCTGCGGACACGCGACTGCCACGTGCTAGCCACAGTCTCGCTGGGGCACTCAGGTAGTGTCGGGCACCTTGGACAATAGGAGTCGAGGATGTCCCATCCCGCTGGTATGCGACTTCCCGACAAGCTAACCTCTCCCCCGCGAGCATGCTACTCGTCCCTCCTCGACGGGCAGTATCGCCTCCCCGCGAGACCATGCCCTTCCTACGGGCTTCACATCTCCTCGACACCGAGGGCTCCTCCCCGCGAGGAGCACCCAACGGTCCATCCCGTGTGGACACGTTCCAAGTAACCTCCCACTTCCGAAAGATTCGGTCTGTCCTACTTCCGAAAATCTAGGAGCAGTTACTCTAGGGCGAAGACCACGTGCTGGTCTTCACTACTACACGTAAGCCCTAGCAGTTACTTAGAGTGGGCCTGATTGATCCAGCCCATTGCAGGTAACCGTTGGCCCCGCGCTGGGGGCTCTCTATAAATACCCTCTCATTTGAGAGGGTCAGGTTAGACACATTCTTCCTACCATTCTCACTTTCTCGTATTTGCTGATATTCTGTACACTCTCTCACTTGAGCTTCGGAGTACCTTGCAGGTACACCCCCCCGGTCGTCTCTCACCATCACCGGAGCTGCCGTTCCAGACGCCGTTGGCCACCATCACTGTCTGATCCAGGTACGATCAATTACCCTCTGGTTTTATGGATTACAATTGGTTTTGAAAAATGGATATTGGTTTTTTTTTGTTTTGATAATCAAATGGATCTGGTTCGGTTTTCATTTGACATAAATTAGATTTTCAAAATTGGTGCACTAAGTTTTTAAGAGCGGTTATCAAAAATCAATTTTTTTCACACCCTTATATTCATTTACAAAGTTATTGCATTTGTAGTTATAAATAGAACTGGATCTTAGAGAGAAAACTATAAATTTTATTGTATTCTAAAATCTCTTTCTCTCCTTCGTCATTATTAAATATTAAATATGTTTGTAAATCATTTAAATATTTTAAATATTTTAAATTTTGTTTTTAATCTTTTAAATTATTTTTTTTAAATAAATGATTTTTTAAAAAAAATTTCATTCATATTTTTAGTCCCTAATATTAAAATCGATGGTAAAATTGTGGATAATTCAGTCGCTTAATAGTAATCCGTCCCTAAACCCATCATTAATTTTGTCGTTAAGTTGTAAAAACTTTTGCTAAGTTGTAGAAAAAATCAAAAGTGTGGATGAAAAATTTTAGTGCGATCATTTTTAAAGAAAATATTTTGAAAAATTAAAAACGAAATTTAAAATATTTAAGAAGATATATTTAATCTTTTATACATTATGATTATGATTATTGAAGATTTATAGTTATTAGGTTTTCTCTTCTACTCTCATAAATATTGTGTTTCTTAACAATAATTTAGTTTTAATTAATTTTTTTTATATAAATCAAGTATTCTTTATAAGCAAATGGATGAATTAATCTTTCAATCCGTGTAGAACTACAATAACCAGCAAAACTCTCTCAAAAAATCAATACTGTTATGTATCCATGATTAAATTCCAACTCAAAACCTAAGTATCCTAAAAAATACCATCATTTAATTCAGGCTTAATATGCTTTTTGGTCCTCTAACTATATGCTCTGGTCCAATTTGGTCCTCTTTCTTTTAAAAGTTTTAAATTGGTCCCTTACGTTATTAAATAGGTACACGTTTGTCCTCGCCGTTAGAAAAGTTAGAATTTCACTTAAAAGGTTGATGACGTGGATTGGTTTAGCTTATGTGTCTGTTAGTGAATGAAGACGTGGCACGGTTTATAATTTTCAATGCTGAGCAGCTGGAAAATTTTCTCAGTCATTTGCATTTTACATTGAACCCTAGCAGAGAAGACGAAGCAGACGATTGAGGTAGGAGACGAAGACGAAGCATCCTAGCCAATTAAAGACGAAGACGCAGATGAATCATTATCTTGGTTAGTGGCCCCCTTTTGAATTGTGTTTTCTGTACTCTAGGGTTTGTGTTTTCTATGATTTGTGTTTTCTGTAATCTAGGGTTTGTGGCCCCCTTTTGAAAACTAGGGTTTTTAATTTTCCTTTTGTAAAATTTGCGGTTGTTTATGATATTAGGTTGAAATGGAAGAACCGATTACTCTCAACATTCATCATAGTGGGGAATTTGGTTGTTTTGAAAAAATGAACTATGTGGGGGGTAAATATAATGAATTACAGGTAGATGTTGATAGGTGGTCGTATTTTGAGTTGAAAGGTGTTTTGAAAGACATAGGGTATACTGAGGTAGACAATATCTACTACAAGGATCCAACATTTGGGATTAATGTACTTAGTGATGATAAAGGTGCATTAGAGATAGCTGACCTATGTAGGGTACACCTGGAAGTCAACATTTACATTGAACACCCTTTATCCCAACCTGAGTATGTTGATGTTCCTTTAGATGAACAACCTATAAACATGGAGGAGGACCCATTAATTGAAGAACCTTTGAATGTTGTAAATCCAGAACAGTATGATATTGTTGCAGAACTTGTTAATTAAGTCCTTAAGGATGTAAACAATGCTGATGAGGGTGTGAATAGTGGTGAGGGTGTCAATGCTGGTGAGGGTGTGACTTCTGGTGAGGGTGTCAATGCTGGTGAAGCTGTGACTTCTGGTGAGGGTGTCAATGCTGGTGAGGGTGTGAATTCTGGTGAGGCTTTGAATGTAGTTGATGTTGATGAGGGTGTTGAGAATATGAATTCTGGTGAGTGTGTAAACAAAGAGGGACATAGAAATATGAATGCTGATGGGATTGATGGCCAGGTGCATGATGGGGTTGACACAAGCTCTGATGACAATGAGGATTCGTCATATAATTATAGTGCTCTGGAGGTTGATTTTAGTGATTCTGATGTTAGTTTGGATTATGATGAAGAACATGTTGCAAACATGGTGGAGTATGATGAAAACCATGAAGGAAGTAGTAAAATGAAGAAAAAGAAAGGGGAAGCAGATAGTGGAGAGGAGAATGGAGTTGTATATGATAGTGAATAGCTAGACAGTGGATGTGATACTGAGGATGGTGAAGAACCAAGGAAGAAGAAGCATCCCATTTTCAAGCCTATGATAGACATGTCTAACTATAAGTAGGAGTTGGGAACCTATTTTAATACAAAAAGTGATTTTAAGGAAGCTATTCAAACATATGATGTTCAGAATGGTAGAGGACTCAAGTTTTTAAAAAAATGACAAAAAGAGAGTGAAGGTGGTGTGTAAAGAAGGCTGTCAGTAGGAGACTTATTATGGAAAGCTGCCTGATGAGGAGACTTGGTAACTTAGAAAATTAGTTGACACACATAATTGTGCTAGAGAATATAATGTAAAAATGATGAGTACAAAATGGCTGAGCAAGAGGTTACAAAATTCATTGAAAAATAATCCCAAGTTGAAGCTAAAGGATATAAAAGAAAAGGCTCTTAAGAAATGGAATGTAGGTGTTAACAAGACAAAGGCAATTAGGGCCAGATTTGCAGCTAGGGATATGGTAGATGGATATTTTTTAGGAGATTACACTAGGATATATGACTACTGTCATGAAATTTTAAGGACAAATCCTGGTTCCACTGTCAAGATAAATGTCACACCAGTTCAAGAGGGTATTGAGGATACAAGAACTTATTTCAAGAGGTTATATATTTGATATGCTGCTTGCAAGAAGAGTTTCAAGATGTGTAGTCCAATTATTGGTCTTGATGGATGCTTCTTAAAGGGACTATGTGGTGGCCAGATTTTAGCTGCAATTGGAACAGATCCTAATGATCAAATGTTGCCTATTGCATTTGTTGTGGTGGAAGGGGAAACTAAAGACAGCTGGACTTGGTTTTTGAAACTACATATTGATGATTTAGGTGGAAGGGAAGAATGTAGGACCTATACATTCATTTCTTATTAGCAGAAGGTACCACTTTATTTGTTACATTAATTTAAGTTTGATTTTATTTTTATGATTAAGAAATGTATTTTTGATGGTTTATTACTTATATGCATTTGTAGGGTCTTCTTCCTGCTATGGATGAATTACTACCCAATGTGGAACAGAGGTTTTGTGTGAGACACTTATACAACAATTTTAGGAAGAAATTTCTAGGAAAAACTTTGAAGGAGATCATTTGGAAAGCAGTTAGGGCTACTTATGCACAAGCATGAGAAGGGGAGATGAGAGGTGTGAGGCACATACATGAAGAGGCCTATAAGCACATGATGCAAACACCGCCAAGATTTTGAAGTAAGTCCTATTTTAGGACCACCTCCAAGTCTGATTCTGCCCTAAATAATATGTCAGAGGCGTTCAACAGTGTGATTGTGGAAGCAAGGGCAAAACCATTGGTAACAATGTTAGAAGAAATAAAGGGATATATAATGGAAAAATGGGCAACAAATATGTTGAAGTTCTCTAACTTAAGTGATGGGGATGTGTTGCCAAACATAAAGAAGAAGAATACTCAGGCTACTCATGGTTCTCAGGCTACTCAGACTACTCAGGCTACTCAGGCCAGTGCAACACAACAAGTAACAAAAGTTTCTTAGACATATCAGACAATTTAGAAGAGGACTACAACACAAGCTAGGCACAAGTTGCCTTTTAGGAAACCAGCACAGGTTTCAAGAGGACCCACCACCAAATTGAGTGCATCACAGAATGCAGTGGGTCCTACAACTAGAAGGACCACACCAGCTAAAAGGAACATTCCAAACAAATCCTCTTAAAGTCTATAGTTTGTGTTGTTTTGTGTAATCCTGTCTTCTGTCAAAACTTCTAAATACTTATGAACAAGGGTTCCTATTTTGTGTACTGAGCATTTGTGTAATGCTACTAATATTTTGTGTAATGCTACCTATTTTGTGTACTGCATATGTTATGAATGTAAAAGTTAATGCTACCTATTTTATGTACTTCATATGTTATGAATCTAAGATTTATGGTTATTATATTACCAAATTGTTATGGTGTATACAAAATTTGGTGTACAAATCTGGTATACAAAATTACCAAATTACCAAACTGTTATCAAATTACCAAACTGTTATCAAATTAAGAAACTGTTATCAAATTACCAAACTGTTATCAAATTACCAAACTGTTATCAAGTGTATACAAAATTTGTTATCAAATCTGGTATAATCTGTTTCTGTCAAGTGTATACAAAATTTGTTACCAAATCTGGTATAAACTGTTATCAACTGTATACAAAATTTGTTACAAAATTTTCTGTTAGCAATAACACCTAACTTTCTGTTTACACTAAATGTAAACTTTTGCAATAACACCAAACTTTTGCATTAATAATAAACTTGGAACATTAGTACTGACAAAGACATGTTTGTGTCAACAACTTTTACAATAAAGTAGAAACTACAATAAACAAGAAAATAATGTGGAACAGAGGTTCACACCAACTTAAATACTAAAACAAATAACACAATATAGCACAAGCACTTCCAGATCATCTTCCATTTCCTTGTGTTCTTCAAAGCTTCATCTAGCTGCAAATTGTTGAGCCTCAAAACTTGCACCATTTTATTTGCCTCTGCCAACTCTTTTTTGGCTTCTTCCATCTCTTTAAATTGCAATTCAATCTTCCACTGCAGTTTCCTCAAGCTTTCCTCCTTGTCATCTCTAGAATCATCATAGAACCATTCAAAATAACCACACCCAGCATTCGTGTGTCCCTAAACCAAAATGCAGTGCATTCAGAAGAGTGAAGTTGTACGCAATTGGAAGGAATGTGTTGAGATACAAGATTACCTTAAAATGTTGACAACCCCAAAAAATCTTTCCGTAATTTTGGACGGTTCTTGCCTTGCGAAGTACAACCACGTCTCCACAACCGCACATAACTTTCCCAAAGTCAGTATGCACTCGCGAATCGATGCGGGTTCTTGAAGATGAAGACGATTCACGCCCAGAACTCATGATTGGAATACAATTTTCGTTTCAATTTTGTTAATTTTGGAGGATTTGTAACCTAGGATTTCCAATTGGGGGTGAATTTATAACACTATCAGAATCAAAGAAAAAGGAGATGCTGACTGTGCAAACCCAACATCCACCTCAAATTATACATCATCAAATTTAACACCGTTTGCCTTTATTTAACAGAAAAGATCACTATGTATCTATTTAATAAATTAAGGGACCAATTTAAAACTTTTAAAAGAAAGATGGCCAAATTGAACCTAAGCCTATAGTTAGAGAACTAAAAAAAATATTAAACCTTTAATTCAAATGCTATTTTGATTAATTTTAAACATATACAAAATTATGGACCATTAATGTATGTATGTTTTTTTACCGTGTCCTTCTCTCTTGGCACATCAGTAGCGAAAACACAAAGTTATGGGGCCAGTTTCTTTTTTTGTCCTTCATCTTTATTTCACATCAACCAAATAAATTAGTTAGAAGATTACAAAATATGTATTTGTCATACTATTTTAAATTTATTAATAATCAATTAAAATTTGTCAAGACAATAAACGAATCAATATATATATATATATATATATATATATAGAGAGAGAGAGAGAGAGAGAGAGAGAGAGAGAGAGAGAGAGATATCAAAAAGTATTTTCTATAAAAAAAATATTAACAAATGTCTTAAGTACATATTTTTCTATTATTACATCTTAAAAAAACCATATATTGTAATACTATCTTGGAATTGATGTATATAATTCAAAATTTTAAAATAATTTTTTATCAATTAGTTTTACCAAAAAAAAAAGTGTTGTAAGGGTATTTGTTAGAAAGACTTTTATTCTATTTATTCTTACTCTCTTGGTCTAAGAGTAATTGTCGCATTTAACCATTTCAAATAAATTAAAAAAGTAATAAATGAAAAAAAAGAATGATGATTTTTATTAAATCAAGTTTATTAACTGTTATTTTATTTTAATTATATTAATTAAATATAAAGTAAATATAATAATTTTAAAATAATATGTATAATATTAATTAAATAATATATCTTTGTTGCCATTATTTTATGTAGAATCTGAGATTTCGAAATCAGATTATCATTTTTTTATCAAATATCTAATTGAATAGAAAAATCACAAAATAATAAAATTATTATAAAAACAATTAAAATCACTTTAAATTGTGAAAAGACATGTACTTTTATCATTTTATATTTATATAATAATTTTCCTTTAAAAAGTATTCTGAAAGAGATGTCATTTCAAACAAATTTTGTTGCTGCAATTATTACAATTTTGTATGGTTAGAATTTCTCCTAAAACAATCAAACAATGAGATATTTTTTCTTTCTACCACTCGTTTTGTATACATGCGCGTGTAACTTCTATAAGCCATAGCAACCTTATTTCTTCCTAAAAAATTAATAGTTTTTGTTTCATTCTCATTTTCCTTTTAGCATGTATGTAAATACTTCAACAACATTATTCACTTATCACTTTATTTTCCTTTTTTCTCCCATATTTCAATCATTTCTTAATTTCTTTCCGTACATATGAATAAAATATCAGTTACCTAACAAATATGTCTCTGTCTCAAAGTAAAAGTCTTTTAAAATTATTACACATAGATTAAAAAAAGTAATAATTAAATAATTTATTGTAACAATTTTATAATATTGTCCTTAATTATTATTGGTTGTTACAAAAATATAATGTGATGTAATATCTTAAAAGTAGTATAGACAATAATTATTAAAGATAAAATTTGTAAAAATTAATTAAAATTGCATTAAAAACTTTAAAAAACTCTTATTTTAAAACAAAATTTTTTGACTAAAAAGATTAGAGAAGGAGTACTCTATCTTTCCTAAAATATCATTTTCTCCAAATAAGTGGCGCACCAGTTGAGAACAACAACAGTATTGAGATCCACTTTTTCTTGTCTTTCATCTTTATTTTACATCATAAAAAACATTTAAGATATTTTTCTCTCCTACAGCAATAAGAGATTATATATAAAATATCACCACGGATATTTTTACATCTTAGACGAAAAATAGTATACTTTAAAAAATATATAAAAACGGATTAAACTTATAATCAGTTAAATCTTTTTATTAAGACAATTCAATCGAGGAAAAAATATTAAACTTTTTATAACTCACTTTTTGACCATGCTCAACAAACTTGGATAAAAACTCTTTAAATATTTTATTCGTTGTCATTTGAGACCAACTGAATTTTTGTATGCTTTATTCTTATCAATTAAGACAAATAGAATAATTAGTAAATTTAAAGAGCTCAATTCATATTCAATTTAATTTAATTGACCTTTATTAATTATTAAAAAAAATGAACATTTTGATAACATTAATGAATAGTCAATTGCTCTCTAAGAAAAATATCTCCTTCAAGATATATTCTTATCTCTCTTATCTTACCAACCTTTACCCTAACTTTGTTAGTAAGAGAAAGAAAATGAGAAATAGAAGTAAGAAAAGAATAAGAGAGGAGAAAGAAAGAGAAAACTTTGAGAAGAGGAAAAAGCTTGGAAGTGGAAAGCAAGAGCTTGGGTCATCATCATCTCATCTCATTCTTTCATCATCTTCATCAATCTAAGGTGGATTCTTGATAGTTTAGCTTTAAGTAAGAAATTTCAGGGATTAGGAAACCTAGGGTTTCCATGTTTTTGATTTAATCATGAAAGTTGATAATGATACATGTTTTACTTGAGTTCTCTTGCTTGTTTGTACTATTACATGTCTCTATGTATGATTTTGGTGAAACAAGGTATTAAATGTAGTTATTTTTGCTTGTGTTCATCTCTGTTACGTTTTGTTACTGATGTTATTATGTGTTTCTCGCTAAGCGAGGGATGAGCTCGCTAAGTGAGCCTTCATGCTTCCCAGAAAATTTATCTTCAGCTAAGTTCGCTAAGCGAGGAACTGTCCCCGTTATGCAAGGTCTCACTGAGTCTCGATCTGTCTCGCTAAGCGAGGATCTGTCCTCGTTATGCAAGCTAAGTCCGCTTGGACGCCTTGTTGTAGCTTGCTAAGCGAGATCTCTGTTTTGCTGAAAAAATGTTTTGGTTCCTTGTTTCCACCATAAAACAGGAACCGTAATTCCGATTGATATGTGACTCAAGCAATGGAAAGATTATTGAGGGAGCTATTCTATAATGTAATAAGATAAGACTTGTGGAAATATATTTTGGATTATGATTGTCTCACTACTACAAAACGCGTAAACAACGACGCCATGCTCACAACGCTTCATCCCTACACCGTTGTGACATATCTAAACTAAGGCGCGGTTGTATTTTATTTGTTTATTGAATAAAACTTATCTGTATATAACAACGGTTGATAAACCAACCGTGGTGATTATCTGTATATAACAACGGTTGATAAATCAACCGTAGTGATACCTTCAAGCTTTCATGTGTTCGAACCTCAGCGCATTCATATATATTATTCCTTTTATGTTAAAGCGCGCGTTTACCTTTTTATTTACTTCTAATTAAAAAAATTAAAAGTTATGACTACGGTTGTTTTTATACACCGTTGTGATATATTTTGTATGTTTTTTTTTAATTTTTAATTCTAAAAATAACTCTGGCGCTTTAATATGAAATTTCATTATGTAAATAATATATCATAACGGTGTACATTCTTGACCGTCGCAGTAGTGTTTCAATAGTCTCCAAACTAGCTAGTCTCATTGTCTCTTCAGTATCCTTATTTCGATTCCATTGAAAATAGAAACCAGACGAAACGTTACACGATTTCAACCCTAAACCCTAACCTTCAATACTGTGAAACAATACATGATTCCACCAAAGCTTGCATCATCAGTATCCATTTGTTGTCATTTTCGTCATCATCGTCACGATAATGAAGAAAATAGATTACGCACATACCAACACCATCGTCATCATCGTCACCGTCGTTGTCGTAAGGAAGGAAGACAACAACAACACCAACACCAACATTGTTTACTTCGTCGTCACGTTTAGGGTACGTAAAATATTTTCCCCATGCATCTACAGTAAACTCTTTTGCCATTGTTGTTCATGTTGTTGTTGTTTTTGAACTTAGATGTTGACCTTGTCGAGTTCTTCATCAGAAACCAGTGAAGAAACTCAAACAAATGAAAGGCTAGCCAATGAAACTTAAACAACTGAAAATCAAACGAAAAGATCACAAAGAGGTGTCACAATGATGCCCCAATTCACATCAGTCTGCAAATCATCTAGTGCAAAAATTCTGATCGAGTTTGATTCGCACTACAGATTAGTGGATTATCCACATTACGCTACTTTTAGGAGTTATGTTGCGTTCCTTGCACGTAGCAAAGTCAGTATACTGATTGATGATTGGAGAGAAGTGGATGGTAATGTCAAAGACAGCATATGGACAGACGTTAAGGTATTTCATACTATAATTTTCATATATTTGATATCACTACCTATAGTTTCTAATTCATACTTATATATTGATTTAATGTAGTTGAATTTTGATTTTACCGATGACTCAAAATTGAAAAGAAAGTGGACAACTTATGCCGGTGTTCGTTGGAGGGGATTTAAGTCATGGCTCACGGCTGACTACATTACGAAGCCTAAGAGAGGTCTTCAACCTCCATGGATTCAGTATAGTTTTTATCGAAGAAGGTGTGGCACAAGTTTGCGAAGAAACGCCGTTCTGAGGAATTCAAGGTTAGTACTAGTCTTATGTAACCTATAATGTTATGCTAATGAGTTATAGATACTAATCATACACATTTTTCACTATGTTAATAACAAGCTAAAAGCGAAGTAGGAATTCAGAACAAGGCAAAAAACATGTACCCCCATAGATTGTCTCGTGGGGGTTACAGGAAACTTGACAAGAGGATCCTGCAGGAAAAACTACAAGAAGGAGGAGATGGTGACATTCCATCTCCACCTTCAAGACATTAGAAATGGAAGAGGGATCGATTAAGACTATAATACCCCATAATTTTGCGAACGTTTTGGATAATATTATTATGATCAACTGGGTTCCGGTGTACTCTGAGCAATTATTGGATAAAATAATTAGAGTAAACTGACGAACTCGGAATTGATTAGACTAATATTATTTAACTTGGAGTTTTATTAAATTGGTGCATTTGAGATAATTTGGACAATTAGTAGTATTACTAATTAATATTTCTCTATATCTCTTTTTCCTTTCCATTATTTGAAGTTGGTAACTTTTGAGAGAGAAAGTGAAGAGAAGGAAAAAGGAAGGAAAATGAGAGGAAATTCTCAAGAGCTCAAGAGATTGAATCATCAACCCATCTCCAATATTTTCATCTCAGCTTCATCATCCTCATCTTGTAATCCAGGTGGGTTCTAGTTAGATGCTTTAGAGTAGAGTTTTATTGAGTTTAGAGATAGTTTTGATATTGTGAGAAATAAGAAATTTTGCACTAAAATCATGTTTTAATGTTCCTTATGATTGATACATGTTAGATATGTGTTGTTGTGTATCCAATTGGTATTTTTTTGGTGTTTAGAAGTGAATTGGAAGGGAAAATGGATCATTTTCGCAGAACCCATTATGCAGGAAAATTGTGGTTTTCACGCTGCCCATACGCGTATCACTCAAGGCAATACGCTATTGGTTAAGGCAATACGTGTATGGCCATGAAGAAATGTGGGCAATACGTGTATGGGGTTCCATTTTCTCGGCTATCTGCCCATTTGCGTATTGGTACGCGTACGGTTTTGGGCAATACGCGTATGAGGTAGGGTAGTACGCGTATTGGAGTTTTAAATGGAATTTTTAAGGGAAAACAACCTCTGCCCATACGCGTATCACTTTGGGCAATACGCGTATGGCTGGGCGAGCCAGTTGGGCAATACGCGTATGGCACAAGGCAATACGCGTACGGCCAGTGAGAGTGCAGAATTGTGTTTTTCGCGATACCTTTTTTTCGTTATTTTCCATAACTCGTGTTCCGATTATCCGTTTTTAACATTCTTGATATCGTTGGAAAGCTAATAAAATGTACCTTCTTATCAAAATGGTTTTGAGATTTTTGACCGATTTAATTATGTCAGGAATTTGGAATAGTGTCGTTTGGTCGACTTTTTACCGTTTAATGGTGTGTAATTGTTGTTGAATATGCATGTTAAAATATGAAAAAGGTAGAGTGAGGAAACCTTAGTACATTAGAATGACTTAGAGAATCGTGCGGCAATGCTTACATCGATACTAGAAGAGTCTCTTTGTTAAGTAGTTGTTAGTGGAGGATCGTATTCCTCCGGTTTGTTGTGTGTGTCTTAATAAATACCGTGACCCGTGATGAAGTGCTCCTTGTGTGGGCTGGGCGGGGAGAAGTATTTATTAAGTAAGTAATCGTGACCCGTGCTGAAGTGCTCCTTGTGTGGGCTGGGCGGGGAGAAGTTACTTAGTGGTTGGTACCGTGACCCGTGCTGAAGTGCTCCTTGTGTGGGCTGGGCGGGGAAAAGTACCAACTGTAGATAACCATGACCCGCGTTGTATTTGCCTTGTATGTCTGGCCGGGGAGAAGTTATCTACGTTAAGAATCCGTGATCCGCGTTGTATTTTCCTTATATGGCTGGCCGGGGAGAAGATTCTTAACTGTTATGTCGTTTTGTGTTTTGCACGATTGTCTCTCTAGTCAGAATGTTTGAACTCAAAGTCTAGTTCCCTTTCCCTCGAATTGAGTTAGGTTTTGATTAGAACCTTATAAATCCGAGAGAATCCACAAGATAGAGAACTCACTGAGATTTGATGTATCTCACCCCACTGTTGTTGTTTACATCACATGTTCTGCAGGTTCGGCGAAAGGTAAGGACAAGGTTGTTTGACTTTCCTTACGGATTGTAGCTTTTGTGTGGCAAGGCTTCCGTTGTGAAGATTTTTGAGATCATTATCTGTTCTAGTTCTTAGTATTTGTCTTTGGAACATCTTGTAGATATATTATGTCGTAGTTTTTTGTATTTAGGCGGTTTTGGGCATGTATATGTATAATGTGTTTACTAGGAACTTATTGTATGTTTCAGTACCAAAGGTGGAATTCATGTATAATATGTGCTTTGATGTATGTATTTATATATGGGCGTTACAGTTGGTATCAGAGCCGGTCGTATCCTCGACCTAGCCATGAAATAGAATAAGTTTTTCTTTCCGTTTCATATGCGTGGTGTCGCCGTTGGTCTTATGTGTTATATTTATGGTATTGAGCCTGATCAACTTAATCCTATCTGTATGACATCCAGGAACATGGCTGATAGGCGCAGAAACAACTGTGGTAGGCCCCGAACTACTCCAGCTGGGACAAATCCGCCGGTCGACGATGGGAATGCTCCTCTATATCAGTTTATGCAACAGATGCAGCAACAACAAAATCAGTTTATGTAGCAAATGGTTCAACAATTTAATGAGGGTCTGCATCCTCAGGTGGTTGTTCCAGAAGTGGTAGGTGGGACTTTTCGAGATTTATCCCGCATGAATCCTTCGGCATTTCATGGCGGATTAGATCCTGTAAAGGCTCACGAATGGATTTCAGGTATGGAAAGTATTTTCTTGATAGTGCCTTGTACCGAGGAGAATAAAGTGGTTTTTGCTTCGCATTCCTTGAAGGGTCCTGCCATGAGATGGTGGGAGAGTGTGTCGGCTCTTATGACTATTCAGGGTGTGCCCAAGGTCTGGGAACAATTCAAGGTAACTTTTATGGAGAAATATTTTCCTAGCTCCTTGCGGACTCAGAAAGAGTTTGAATTTCAACAGTTAAGACAGGGTAATATGTCTGTGGCCAGTTATGCTGAAAAGTTTGAGAATATGGCTGCTTATTCTAGGCAGGCTATGTATGCTCCGGATGAACGGTGGAAAATAGATCAGTTTCTTTTTGGACTAAAAGCGGAAATATCTCATAGTGCCTCTCAGAGGGAATTTACTACTTATGCAGAAGTTCTAAGACAATGTTATGTGGCGGAGCATAGTTTGATGAAAGTGCAAGCTGAAAGTGTTGCAAGTAGGGTAACTCAGGGTGATCGTGGAAGAGCAAGTCAACAATTTGGGCCAAGATCACCAGCTTTCAAAGGAAAGCAAGTTGCTAGACCTAATGCTATTCCTCTGTGTAAAGTGTGCAACAAACGTCATTTTGGGAAGTGTACCGATGGGAATTTTAGGTGTTATAATTGTAATGGTTTGGGTCATATGGCTAGAGATTGTACTCAGAATAAAAGCCAAGGGCAAGGACGGAATACCGGGAGGGTTTATTACCTTAGATGCAAGGAAGACAAAGAATGATAACTCCTTGATTGCGGGTACGTGTTTCGTAAATGGACATCCTTGTTTTGTTTTATTTGATTGTGGGGCAACGCATTCTTTTGTGTCAACACGATGTGTGAAGCGACTTGGGTTGCAAGTTGTTCCTTTATTTCCTCCTATGGTGGTCACTACCTCCATGGATGAAATGGTTGAGACACCATTGATGTGTGAAAATTGTGTTTTGTCTGTGAATGATAGAGTTTTCCAGATCGACCTTATCTGTTTACCGCTTAAGAAAGTTGACGTAGTTTTGGGGATGGATTGGCTTTCTGCTAATTCGGTGTTTATTGGGTGTGAGGAAAAGCTAATTATTATTCCATCCGATGAGGCTACTCCAAGGGATGTGTTAACGGCTATTTTGGAAGGTACGGTTAGGATGATTAATTTCTTGTTTGAAAAGGAGAAGTCTATTCTGTTGGTTCTTACTAAGGAGGAGAGTAGCAACCTTCAAGTTTTGAGTATTCCGGTAGTTTGCGAGTTTCCTGAAGTTTTTCCCGAGGATGTCACTTCTCTTCCTCCGGAGAGGGAAATGGAATTCTCTATTGACCTGATACCGGGAACGTCTCCAATATCCGTTTCTCCGTATCGGATGGCACCACTTGAATTAAGAGAACTAAAGGATCAATTGGAAGAATTGATGGCTAAGCATTTTGTTCGACCAAGTGTTTCGCCCTGGGGAGCTCCAGTGTTATTGGTAAAGAAAAAGGATGGTGGAATGCGATTGTGTATTGATTACCGTTAATTGAATAAGGTCACCATTAAGAATAAATACCCATTACCAAGGATAGACGATCTGTTAGATCAATTGAAAGGAGCCTGTGTGTTCTCGAAGATTGATTTACGGTCGGGTTATCATCAGATCCGTGTGAAGAGTTCAGATGTACCAAAGACTGCGTTTAGAACCCGTTATGGTCATTAGGAGTTTTTGGTGATGCCTTTCGATGTGACGAATGCTCCGACAGTTTTCATGGATTATATGAACCGGATATTTCAACCTTACCTGGACCAATTGTGGTGATTTTCATTGATGAGATTCTTATCTATTCTCGTGATCCTCAAGAGCACAGAGAACACCTAAGAATCATTTTATCCATCTTACAAGAGAAGCAACTTTTTGCTAATTTAAGTAAGTGTGAGTTTTGGATGTCTGAGGTTAGTTTTCTGGGTCATGTCATATGTCAGGGAGGTGTAGTGGTCAATCCATCAAAAGTTGAAGCAGTGATTAATTGTGAGAGACCGAAGAATGCTTCCGAGGTTAGAAGTTTCTTGGGATTGACAGGATATTACAGAAGGTTTATCAAAGGTTTTTCGCAACTGGCTTTACCAATGACGAGACTTACTCGAAAGGATTATTCATACGAGTGGGATTCGGCTTGTGAAAGAAGTTTTATGAGTTTGAAAGAAAGATTAACGACCGCTCCTGTTTTGGTTATTCCTGATCCTAGCAAGTCGTATGAAGTATATTGTGATGCATCGAAGATGGGATTAGGAGGCGTGTTAATGCAAGATGGACATGTTGTGGCTTATGCTTCTCGACAGTTGAAAGTCCATGAAGAGAACTATCCAACGCATGATTTAGAATTGGCGGCAGTTGTATTTACTTTGAAAGTGTGGCGTCACTATTTGTATGGTGTACGTTTTGAGATGTTTAGCGACCACAAGAGCTTAAAGTACCTCTTTGATCAGAAAGAGTTGAACATGCGTCAAAGGAGGTGGATGGAGTATTGAAAAGATTATGACTTGGAGCTAAAATACCATCCGGGTAAAGCCAATAAAGTGGCGGATGCATTGAGTCGGAAGGTGTTGCATAATGCCGAGTTGATGATGTTAGAGCATACTTTATTGGAAAAATTTCGAGATCTAAATCTTTAATTTGTTTGGACTCCTAATGGAGTGATGATGGGAAATTTGAATATCAATTCTACTCTTAGGGAAGAAATCCAACAAGAACAAGGATTAGATGAGAAGTTACAAGAAGTGTTAGTACAACCGGGTTTTGTGCGAGCTACCGACAGAATTATTTTATTTAACCAAAGGATTTGTGTTCCGAATAACACAGAGTAAAAAGGAGGATTTTGGAAGAAGCGCATAAGGGTGCTTTTACTATACATCCGGGGTCTTCAAAGATGTATCAGGATTTAAAGAGGGACTATTGGTGGTCCGGGATAAAGAGGGATATTGCAGTGTATGTGTCAGAATGTGCGGTGTGCCAACAAGTGAAGATTGAGCACCAAAGATCGGGTGGCTTGTTGCAACCTTTAGAAATTCCGGTGTGGAAATGGAATAGTATTTCTATGGACTTCGCCGTTGGACTACCCCGTACTCAGGGTGGTTATGATTCGATTTGGGTAATTGTGGACCGGTTAACGAAATCCGTGCATTTCTTAGCTGTGAAGACTACCTACAAGGCGAGTCATCTCGCAAGGTTGTTCATTTCGGAGATAGTGAGATTGCATGGTATTCCCACTAGTATCGTTTCGGATAGAGATCCAAAGTTTACTTCCAGATTCTGGAGAGCTTTTAAACAAGCTATGGGAACGAAGTTGTGTTTGAGTACGTCGAATCATCCGCAAACTGATGGTCAGACGGAACGGACAATACAAACCATGGAGGATATGTTGAGAGCTTGCGTACTTGAAAGTAGAGGAAATTGGATAGAACTTTTGCCGTTGATCGAGTTCTCTTATAATAACAGTTATCATGCGAGTATTGGTATGGCACCTTATGAGGCATTATATGGGAAGAAGTGTAGGACACCTTTGTGTTGGGAAGAAGTTGGTGATGATAGGATGTTGGGACCCGAGATCATTCACGAAACTACAGAGAAGATTAGGATGATCCGTGATAAGGTCAAACAAGCACAAGATCGTTAGAAGAGTTATGCGGATAACCGTAGAAGACCTTTAGAATTTGAAGAAGGCGATCATGTGTTTTTGAAAGTTACTCCGAGATTGCGGTTGAAAGGACCGTTTCGGTCGCGGAAATTAAGTCCGAGATACGTGGGACCGTATCAGATTTTGGAAAGAATTGGTGAAGTAGCTTACAGATTGGCCTTACCGCCTTCTCTATCAGAGATGCACGACGTATTTCATGTGTCTCAGCTTCGAAAATTTGTCCCAGATCCTCTTCAGCCAGTTTTACCAGATACAATTGAGATAGAAGCAGACTTAACTTTTGAACCCCAACCGAGCCGTATTGTGGGAAGAGAAACGAAGATGTTAAGGAACAAAGACATTCCTCTTGTGAAGGTGCAATGGGATGTGACGCATCCGGGTGATGCTACTTGGTAACTGGAATTGGAGATGCGGGATGCTTACCCTCATATGTTCAGGTAATCTTTTAAATTCGCGGACGAATTTCTATTTAAGGGGGGGGGGGATGTAATACCCCATAATTTTGTGAACGTTTTGGATAATATTATTATGATCAACTGGGTTCCGGTGTACTCTGAGCAATTATTGGATAAAATAATTAGAGTAAACTGACGAACTCAGAATTGATTAGACTAATATTATTTAACTTGGATTTTTATTAAATTGGTGCATTTGAGATAATTTGGACAATTAGTACTATTATTAATTAATATTTCTCTATATCTCTTTTTCCTTTCCATTATTTGAAGTTGGTAACTTTTGAGAGAGAAAGTGAAGAGAAGGAAAAAGGAAGGAAAAGGAGAGGAAATTCTCAAGAGCTCAAGAGATTGAATCATCAACCCATCTCCAATCTTTTCATCTCAGCTTCATCATCCTCATCTTGTAATCCAGGTGGGTTCTAGTTAGATGCTTTAGAGTAGAGTTTTATTGAGTTTAGAGATAGTTTAGATATTGTGAGAAATGAGAAATTTTGCACTAAAATCATGTTTTAATGTTCCTTACGATTGATACATGTTAGATATGTATTGTTGTGTATCCAATTGGTATTTTTCTGGTGTTTAGAAGTGAATTGGAAGGGAAAATGGATCATTTTCGCAGAACCCATTATGCAGGAAAATTGTGGTTTTCAAGCTGCCCATACGCGTATCACTCAAGGAAATACGCGTATTGGTTAAGGCAATACGCGTATGGCCATGAAGAAATGTGGGCAATACGCGTATGGGGTTCCATTTTCTCGGCCATCTGCCCATTTGCGTATTGGTACGCGTACGGTTTTGGGCAATACGCGTATGAGGTAGGGTAGTACGCGTATTGGAGTTTTAAATGGAATTTTTAAGGGAAAACAGCCTCTGCCCATACGCGTATCACTTTGGGCAATACGTGTATGGCTGGGCGAGCTAGCTGGGCAATACGCGTATGACACAAGGCAATACGCGTACGGCCAGTGAGAGTGTAGAATTGTGTTTTTCGCGATACCTTTTTTTCGTTATTTTCCATAACTCGTGTTCCGATTATCCGTTTTTAACATTCTTGATATCGTTGGAAAGCTAATAAAATGTACCTTCTTATCAAAATGGTTTTGAGATTGTTGGCCGATTTAATTAAGTCGGGAATTTGGAATAGTGTCGTTTGGTCGACTTTTTACCGTTTAATGGTGTGTAATTGTTGTTGAATATGCATGTTAAAATATGAAAAAGGTAGAGTGAGGAAACCTTAGTACATTAGAATGACTTAGAGAATCGTGCGACAATACTTACATCGATACTAGAAGAGTCTCTTTGTTAAGTAGTTGTTAGTGGAGGATCGTATTCCTCCGGTTTGTTGTGTGTGTGTCTTAATAAATACCGTGACCCGTGCTGAAGTGCTCCCTGTGTGGGCTAGGCGGGGAGAAGTATTTATTAAGTAAGTAAGCGTGACCCGTGCTGAAGTGCTCCTTGTGTGGGCTGGGCGGGGAAAAGTTACTTAGTGGTTGGTACCATGACCCGTGCTGAAGTGCTCCTTGTGTGGGCTGGGCGGGGAGAAGTACCAACTGTAGATAACCGTGACCCGCGTTGTATTTGCCTTATATGGCTGGCCGAGGAGAAGTTATCTACGTTAAGAATCCGTGACCTGCGTTGTATTTGCCTTGTATGGCTGGCCGGGGAGAAGATTCTTAACTGTTATGTCGTTTTGTGTTTTGCACGATTGTCTCTCTAGTCAGAATGTTTGAACTCAAAGTCTAGTTCCCTTTCCCTCGACTTGAGTTAGGTTTTGATTAGAACCTTGTAAAGCCGAGAGAATCCATAAGATAGAGAACTCACTGAGATTTGATGTATCTCACCCCACTGTTGTTGTTTACATCACAGGTTCTGCAGGTTCGGCGAAGGGTAAGGACAAGGTTGTTTGACTTTCCTTACGGATTGTAGCTTTTGTGTGGCAAGGCTTCCGTTGTGAAGATTTTTAAGATCATTATCTGATCTAGTTCTTAGTATTTGTCTTTGGAACATCTTGTAGATATACTATGCCGTAGTTTTTTTTGTATTTAGGCGGTTTTGGGCATGTATATGTATAATGTGTTTACTAGGAACTTATTGTATGTTTCAGTACCAAAGGTGGAATTCATGTATAATATGTGCTTTGATGTATGTATTTATAATGGGCGTTACAAAGACCTAATGGAGAGTACACCTCTGAGGCTTCAAGAGTAGTTGCTGAGAAAATTATAAGTATATGTTTTGTTTAAATGCGTTTGCTTATGTAAATTGCTCATGAGTTGTTATTTAAATGCGTTTGCTTATGTAAGTTGCTCATGTTGTGTAGGATAACTTGGTTGTGGCGGCCCGTGAAGGTACATTTGTTCCGGAAGCACGACATGACATATTAGTCGAAGCTATCGGAACAGCTGAGCATGGGGGCCGTGTCCGTGGTGTTGGAGATGGTATCGGCTTGAGGTCATACTTTGGATCTCAAAGAAGAAGCACCGAAACCGCTGAATTTCTTGCTCAACGACAAAAGATTGATAATGTTGAGAAGCAATTGGTATAGAAAAGGAGGTTGTTTGAGGAGGAGAGGGAAAAAAGGGAGAAAGAAGTGGAAAGGTTATAAGAGATGTATTCGGTATGTGTCGTAAATCGCGCTTATTTTTGTATGATATATATTATATGTTCTAATTGAATATATTGTGCTTATTTTTGTTTTATGTTCTAATTGAATGTTATGATGTAGAGATTAAGTGAAAGTCTCGAACAACGAACTAATGAAGATCGTCGTTGCGTTGGTGATGATCAAACTCCAAGTAGAAGTGTCGTAAATCACGCTTCTACAAAAGGGATTAATTGTACAACCCCTCCCCCACCTGTAGATAACCGCAATGGGATATTGGACCCTAGTCGAATATACATGTCATTATAGAACATTATAATTTTTTGTATTTTCTCCCTTAATTTATTCATTTTCTTTGACCATTTAGGTACATTCACCGTGTTTGTATATAATTGAATAAATCAAGTACCTATGGAATCTTGGACCCAAGTTTTATTGCTTGGGCGTTTAATGAAAAAAATATCAGAGAAAAGTACTTGAAAAGCCGACTAAATGACGGAGGAAAAGAATGTTACCTTGCACCATTCCTATGTAGGTTAGTATTGTTGTAATTTATTTTTATATTCTATATTTAGTTTTGTTTTGGTAACAACTAATAATAATATATATATATATATATATATATATATATATATATATATATATATATATATATATATATATATATATATATATATATATATATATATATATATATTCTCGTGTTCATTCAGTGGTCATTGGCAATTGATCGTAATATCGTTTAGGACAAATACAGTGACATTACTGTGTTCCTTGCACGATCCACTCCACAAACCAATGAAAGATCTTGTATTAACGTAAGTGTCTTTGTTTAATATCATTTTCTTTGGCATTAATTGTAATTAGTTTATCATGTAATATGTTTAATTCAATTTTCAATGTGCAGTATTGTGGAGCAAGTTAATATATTGAGGAATGTTAGAAAAAAGCCCACATACCTTTCTCTTAAAGTAAGTGGTCTGATTACCTGTTTATTTCATTTACATTCATGCATGTGTGGTTATATTCATGTTTTTATATTCATGTAATTTGTAGACGAGGAAACAACACGGGAGTTACGAGTGTGGGTATTTTATCATGAAACATATGTTAAACATCGTCCTTGTCGGCACTGTTGATTCATGGGATACACTAATATATGCATTAAAATGTTTACATATATTAATATATAAGTTGACTATTGAATTATTATCATGCATGATATATCTTCAATTTTTTGCTCTTATGTAGATGTTTAACGACGAAACCCCATTCCCCCTTGAGGACTTTGTGGATCTTCATAAACGTTGGGCGTATATCCACAATGAGCTTAAGGGTTCTGCTCCTGCTGTATGATATATCAGTAACATTTTTTGATGCACATATTTTTTGCTTTTGATGCACATAATGTGAACAATAGTTTTGGCTTTTGATGCACATAATGAAATCAATAATATTGGCTTTTGATTTAAACAATGTTAGCAGTTTAATTCTCTGATTCATTTAGCTTTTGATGTAAATTTCTTTTGATGTAAATTCTCTGATTCATTTATAAGGATAAAATATAGGAAGAATTGTGTTTGATGCACATATTGTGTTTGCATGTAAACAGAAGCTGTTTTGACAGGATAAATTATGGGAATAATTTGATACGCATATAAATTTTATATTTAAAACAGTCTGTTTTTGGCAGCGGTTATAAACCTATCCGTAGTTGTATGTCAAACGCTAATATAAATAAAAAATGTTGTTGCTGAGAATCGAACCAGATCACAGTTTAGTATATCACAACGGTTGACTAAACTAACCGTCGTGAAATGGTGCCCGCAAACTGGAATACAACAACGGTTCCCGGACCGTCATTGTACGTACCTCATATACAACAACACTCTACATAACAACGCCTTCGCCCCCGTCATTATATGTCATTTCCAACCGTTGTTAAATGGGTTTTTCGTAGTAATGTCTTATCTCATGATTATGTTCCAATTAATGTTTGCCTATTTGGTGAGGAACCTTTGTTCCGAAAGCCCTATTGATGATGAATTGTCATGTGTATTTGATGAACGATTATGCATTTTTTGAATTATGTTATGCCTTCCTTGTTAGTAATGATTGTGTAATAATTGATTAAAACCAATGATGAAAAGTCAGGATAAACCTATGTTATAACTAGGTGAATGGATTTAAAAGATGACTTAGGTTTTGGAATGACTTATATGGTGATGCTTAGACGCAAAGGTATCTCATTGTGTACCATGGACGAGTAGTCACTTGAAATGAGAATCAATGGGCTATGTATGGAAAATGTTATGGTGATATGAGAATTGGTGAATGTGATCACCTAGTGAATGATGAGTGCAATCATGTGAATGTTAAGAACCAGTCATATATTCATAAATTTCTTTTGATCATGCTCATCCCAATTGAGATGCTTAAGTAAAGTAGAATTGGAATATGACACAAATGATTCATGCTTCACAATGGGTTTGAGTCCAATGGAAGATAGGCGGAGGCCTAAGTGAGTTTGAGTCCCATATAGCTAAAGATACTCTAAGTGGGTTCGAGTCCCATGCGAGTGACAGTTCTTGAAGTGGGTTTTAGTTCCATGGAGATCCTAAATCCATAATAATATTTGAATCATACGAGCATGCGTGAATCGAGCCTTGCCCTAGACGTAGGTCCGGTCAGGGAATGATACTTTGTGGCTTCCAAATAATGATTCATTAAGTTAAGTGAACTCAAGTTATATATTTCTATACAATGTAGATATCCCTTAGATTTTTAAGCCTTTTATCTATTGGTAAGTGTACACATGTATTGTTTTTATCAAGAAGCTTAAGTTAAGGTTTAGATATTAAATCCTTTAGAGCCGAGTGAACCCATAAGATAGAGAACCCACTGAGATTATTATTTCACCCCATTATTATTGTTGTTTTCAGGTGGTTCTATTAAGGTGGAGAGCAAGGATAAGCTTGAATGATGATGTTTCAGAGACTTTCTTTGTGATGAGCTTCCGATGTGGATTATGTACATAGGTATATGTTGTACATAACTCTTATTTTTGAATAAACACATTTGTATAATATGTTTCATATTGTATATTATTCTTTCGGACAAGTATATATATTAATGCCGTTAGACACTTATGTGTATTAGTACCAAATTACTTTATATGTAATATATTTTCTAGATGTATATTATGTGTAGTTGTTATAAATTGAGGGGAAATCACTCTTTCTTAGTAGTGGTTTAAAGCCATTTTATAAAATAGATGATAAATATGTAGAAGAAATTCAAAATAAAAAATAAAAGAAAAATATAAGATATGGGGGGAGAGAAATACATAGGAGAATTATATAAGTTCGATCAAGAAGACTTAATCATCTAGAAATCGTTTAGCTCAGATTAAAAATATCAACTTCCTATGGAAAAATTATTTACACAAGAGAACATACACTCTTGGTAAATTTACAATTTTATCCTCACCAAGAATAATATTCCTTCTTAGACTCAAGAACACTATCGAATCACAGTGGCTAAAATATGTGAGAAAATATTAGAGATTTAGAGAGGTGATGAGTGAAATGAAAGGTTTTGATATAGAGTTGCTAATAATCATTAAGATACTTTCACAATCAATTATAGACTCGATTTAGCATCATCTAATTGATACGAAAAAGATCTAATTGATTAGATTTTTAGAAAAAGTCTTGTAATCAATTGAACACTTCCTTAATCAACTGGCTAGGCCTAAAATATATTTTTTGGTGACTTAATTTAGGCTTAAATAGTATTTTCGTCCCTGTAAGTTGGCGAGTTTTTGGTTTTCGTCCCTGTATCTTTTTTTTTTTCGGTTTTAGTCCCTGTATCTTACTTTGTGTTGGTGTTTAGTCCCTACAGAGGTTTCCTGCGGATTTTCCTGCGGATTTTGGTTTTTAGGAAAATCCGCAGGAAACCTTCAGATTTTCCTGCGAATTTTGGCTTTAGGGACTAAACACCAACAAAAAGTAAGATACAGGGACTAAAACCGAAAAAAAAGATACAGGGACGAAAACCAAAAACACGCCAACTTACAGGGACGAAAACATTATTTAAGCCTTTAATTTAAAATTTAGAGATTTCTCAATATTTTCAGTGTGTGTGATTTAGTCATAATGTATCCAGAAATGCCTTTGTGTATTTACAAGACACTGATCACTCAAATAGACACAATTAGGAATACTTTCACACTTTCTTTCTTTCACACTCTAAAGCTTAAGGCCTTGGTATCATTATCTATAATTTTAGCATAACACAAGATCCTTGAGACTTCTTGATAAAGCTTAAGATATCTTCATGTTGATTACCACAACTGAGAATTTGAAAGGTTAAACCACTAGTGATCCTTGAACCCTAAGTCATCACGTTAGAGACGTTGTACTATAGTGTTAACTTTAAAATAGTTGTCTAGCTTGATTTGGGAGAATAGCTTGATCAACCATCTTGTGCATCATTGACCACTTGAGCTATCTTTAGTAGTTTCTTAACTTTAAGTATTTTCATCATCAAAACTAAGTTGATACTAGTATACTTGCATATTACTACTATCAATGAGCTTCATTGTATTGGATCATTTCTTAACTATACCTGAAAGCAGATAGATCCACATTCTCCCCCTTTATGATGATGATAACTAACTTTTAGGGAGTTGGTAAAAGAGAAAAAAGGTAAATTTTGGAGTGGTTAAACTCTCTCTCACATGAGTAGAGAAGATACTCTATTCCCCCTAAGAGTATACTTATCAACTTTTGTCATAATAAAAAAGGTGGATAAAGATGCTAGACAATAATTATAAATATGCAAGCACATAGTTCACATAATTCACATATATTTAAAGAAGAAGGGGAAAACAAGCTTTTGTTAATTCAAATATTAGAATTTAAATATTGATAAGGAAAAAAGCTAGGAATTATAAAGGTGTTAGAACACGGAAAAATTCAAAAAATTAAACACACTAAATTTCTAAAACTAAAACACATAAGTGAAACTAATCGTTGTCATTAATATTATCATCTCTTGAAGTATTTCTCTTGATGATATCCACGTCCTTTATTAAGTTCTGAATGGCTAGAGTATTTTGTTGACAGATTTCCATACATGTATTGAAGGTTGTATCATTTTCTATGAGTGGTTGGGCTACAAATTTGTCATCTTCCAATGATTCCACGAAAGATACAAACTCCCATGGCACTGGTTGGGGAGTATTTGATCTTTGAGTGGACCGAATCCACTATATCTCACATAGTGTCAACTCCAACAACAACTAAAATCTTGGTAGTTACGTTGTTCAACTTTGCTTGCACTAGATCATATGGAGAAGTAAGTCTTCAACCCAATTTTTTATTTAAATTTTTGGGTTAGTAACCATAGAGGGACCACATATTCTCTAACGATAACGTCAATATTATCTTGCCTCGGGAGGAATATCTTTGTGATAAAAAATAATGGGCTAGACAAATATTTGCCTTTAGGTTTCTTGTTTTAATAGGAAGCTTCTTATCCTCCATGGGATTCATGACAAAAGATATTATGTCAATGCAAACTTTGAATTTTTTGAACTTTATTGGCCCATTATAGGTATAGGATACCCCATCAAATGGTAGTTCAAATATTCTGCCAAACCGATGTCTATGAGTATCAATGTCTATTCCTTTAACATACGACTTTGGGGGGGTAGATCTTCAAACTTTAGATTGGATTAGAAATCTCTTACATGATTTGGGAATACTCGATTCATTATTTTTGTGAAGAACACCCATATCAAACCTTGGCGGATGTGAACATAAGGCTTAAAGTTACTGAGAAAATTTTCTTCCGTAAAAATAGGTCATAATACCATGCGGCTGGACATTAAATTCCTTTCTTGACCTCTTGAGGATGTACCTTCTACGAACAATCTTCTTGACATAGAATTCAGAAGTGGATGCTTCTATTTAGAGCATTCCTTCTGACTGTTTGGGCATGCAGAAACTCCATAGGATCCTTGAAGATTTGACCCAGAAAATATCAAATTAAAACTTTCCCGAACATGTCATCTAATTGATTATTTTAAGGCGTAATCAATTATGTAAGGATGATTTTGAAGATTTCTCGCGTTCTCCATCAAAGCTTTGATTTGATTTACTAGGAGGCAAAGATACAATCTAGTTTTATTTGAAATTTTATATGCAAGGAGTATCTAATCTAATAGGCTAAATAATTATTTTCCTTGGTTTCAGCATCCTTGATTTTTTTGGGTCTTTGGTTGAGATTTAGCATTGGTATACTACTTTTGACGCCCCCTTTTTATCCAACTTGCACTCCTTTCTCCAAATATTCCAAAAATAAAAAGTTTCATTAGTTAAAATAATTTTTAAATTATGAGCAAATAATAATCTGTTAAGTCTGTGGTTTTATGATTGGCAACAGTTTTGGTAAAACATGTTTAATTTGGAAAAACATGTATCACAGCCAGATGTTGAGCAAGATGTCATGACATCTTGACCAAATGGTACAACAGAGTCTACTGTTACTTTTCTTGACAGATGTTCTAACAAATGTTGTGACATGTTATACCATAACATCATAACAGTTCTGCATTTTAAATCCTTGAAGATCTGATTTTAAAATATGAGATTCTGGATGATTTTAGTTCTCATACAGGCGCAGCTAAGCAAGGATATTTTAGGAACATTGCAAATTTGATTTGGTTTCATAAAAAAAATCTTGGAGACTTTTTAGGAAACTTTGTATTTTGTTTCTATTATTGTGCAGGAAATTATGCTAATGATTGAAAGCTGATTCCTGATTATTTGCTCTTCAAGGACCCCAAGCCCACAAGGTCTGAAGGCTATTTAAAGAAAGGAGCTAAACCTATTGCAACTTGGACATTGGAAGATTTGGGAGAATTAGGATTAGTCGTGTCTTGGTGGTGTTATAGGGTTTAGTGTGTTTTGTTTGTATGACATTCTTGTATCAAGTTTGATGCATTGAGTTGATTGATTGTTCATTGTTAATTATTCACTCTAAAGCTTTTAAGCAAAAGTGTATTATTCTTAGTTGAAGCTTTTAAGAAAAACTAAGTATTGTCTTGGAAGTGTGTCACTTCTATTTTGGTGTTGTTGGATTGTCACTGGTTTGTGACTTGTAGGAAATGAAAGCAGTTTCTCGTATCTAGGAGTTCCTAGGTAGAAGTTAGCACGGGTAGTGATTAGGTTATAAGTTGTAAACGAGGGAGTTTAGCTTTGAACTAATACTATTATAGTGGATTTCCTTCCTGGCTTGGTAGCTTCTAAGTGTAGGTGAGTTGTGTAGCTCGCTTTTTGTGACGCGGCCACTATCGCATTTAGTTCTACTTTTTGATTCCTATATTTATCCTATGAAGCTTAAAAGGAAGGGGAAGATATCTTAAACTAACCCTGCGTTCAAATGTTTTCCTTAACATATGCGAAGAGATCGGGGATCGGGAGTTGGTTATACAAAGGGAAGCTGTTAACACCCAGAGTATCTATAGTAATCTATAGGAACCTTTATTTGCATATATTTCTACTGTTGAATTTCTTAGTTGCTTAAATCCATTTGCTGTTAAATAGGGAAAGTTTCTCCTTTGTGAAGGCTGAGGAAATGTATATGTTCTTTTTGGGTTTTCAATTGTTTTTGAGAAGGTACTGAACCTAAGGTTTTTGATTAGTGCGCACGCTAAGATTTCACAATCTTATGCCTACGTATTCCCGTTAAAAGATCTAGAGAAATCAGAGCATTCGTAGTTCCTCCTATTCTATGGGAAGAAAAATATTAGGTGTCTTGTTCAAATCCCAAGATTGAAGCTAAAAGAGTATTTGTGTCTTGTTCAAAGCCCAAGATTGAAGCTAAAGGAGTATTTGTGTCTTGTTCAAAGCCCAAGATTGAAGCTAAAGGAGTATTTGTGTCTTGTTCAAAGCCCAAGATTGAAGCTAAAAGAGTATTTGTGTCTTGTTCAAAGCCCAATATTGAAGCTAAAGGAGTATTTGTGTCTTATTCAAAGCCCAAGATTGAAGCTAAAAGTTTGACTGAGAGAGAATTTGTCATCTCTAAAGGGAGATATCTCACCTATTCATCACAAACTTTGAGGAATTGATTATAAGGGAAGTTGCTTTAACTGGGATGTGTGGAATCCAGCAATGCCACATCTCCCTTTACAAGTCTATACATGCTAAGAGAGGGACATTGGCTTGGATGTGTAGAATCCAGAGGTTTGCCACTTACATCACTTAGATGAAATAGAAATTTTAGCTATGATAAAGGAGGGACTCCAGCTTGGATTTTGAATCAACAAGTGTACCACTTACATCAATTATCTGGAAAAGGGTTTTAATTGTTTGTTTTGAAATGTGATGTACAGAGGAAATATCCTCCTGCAGAGAGGACTCATGGTCTCATCTGTGAGGATGTTGGATTTTGTGCCTTGATCAATGCCCAAGGTTGAAGCTGAAAAAGTTGAAAACTGACTCAACTGGAGGAGTAATATATCTGTCTTGTACAAAGCCTAAGATTGAGGCTGACGGGGAAAAGATCATTATATGAAGCATAAGAGGGGGCTGACTCTTACTGAGGATTATTTAAACCCAGGAGTGTCATACCCCAAATTTTGACCACAAGATTTCCCATCATTGTGAAGATCATTATCACAATATGGATGTACCATTAAACCTCATCAATCTCCTCAAGGATTGTTGAGCATTCACTACAATCAAGAATTAGGGTTTTGAGCCCTCTCAGAGCACTCAGACAAAGGATCAATCAAGAATTGATATGATCTTCAACTTGTCAAGCCTCTCAAACATCCCTGAAGGATCAAGAGGTCTCCCATATCAAAAATCAAGCACAAGAGTGCAACATCTCAAGCTGATCAAGCCTCGAGATTCCCAGTGTCACCAAATTAGGGTTTTGGCCGACCAAGGCCTACAGAGGAAAATTTTCATCTGGGCATAAGCCAATACTTTAAAACATGATCCAAAATGCTCAAAGGGACCTCATGGACCCAATCATCAAGTCAAAATAGCCTCAGATGAAGCATTCATCAAAAATCAGGAATTAGGGTTTCTTGACCTAATTCACCCCTAAGTTGACTTTTGAGGCAAGGCATGAACCAAGACCTCAAGACATGATTTGAGGGCCTCAAATACACCACATTGATCCATTTAAAACAATGGATTGATCCAAGAAGCTTGATTCACAAGTTTCAATTTCATCTGGACCACAATTAGGGTTTTGAAGAAAAAGTCAACTGTACCTTTGAATTTGGACCAAGACATGTTCCCAAACCTTGGGACATGATTAAAGACACCCTAAAACACCTATGGAATTCATCTGACAAAAAGTCAACTGTGCCCAAAATCAAGTTTGACTTTTTGAATTTTTTCACAAATGTGGCTCCCCTAAGTCAAAAACAATGTTAATGCATGGTTTTGATCATCATCCATCAAGAAAAATCAAGAAAAATAGGGTTACTTGCAAAAGGGGCAACCTTAGGAAACTTAAAATTTTCCAAGTTATGGAACAAAATTGATTTGGTACCAACTTTACAAGGTCATAACTTCCAAACCACAAGGCCTTTTTCTTCCATCCAAAGCTCAAATGAAAGTTCACATGACATACTTCAAAATTGTCAACTACAAAAGATTCCAAATCCTCATGGATTTTGAGTTATGGATTGATCAAATCACAAAAACATGAAAATGACCACTTTTTCCAACACTTACTGAAAATTTTGGACAGAATCTGTCTTGGATTTTCACCAACTTTGAGGCCATTTTTCACCTTGATCCAAGTTGATTCAAGACAATTGTTGGACATCAAAGTTGAAGTAGGATATACAAGCTTTCCAAAGAGTACCAGAACTCATCCTAATTTAACTTGAGTAGGGAGTTATGAACATGGAAACATGACACCTCCAAGACTGGTTTTGAAAGACTTGGCAAGCCTTGTCACCATACAAGACAAGTTTCAAAAGTGTAATGAACATGATCTCTGCAGAGCTACAACACCATAGAGCCTTGCAAGCCCAAGACCTCATCATTTGGCATGTGACATTCAAAGTTCAAATCCAAAACTTTCAAATTTGTCATGAGGCATTGAATGGATGCATAGAGCTGGCATGTATCAGTCCACAACATTGCAAATGAGTCAAGATAAACTCAAGCATCAGAGGACTATAGGCCTGCAAGATTGTCCCAAGTCAATGGCTAGAGAAGACATGAGATTTCTTTTGAAAACCATTGGACAAAGGTCTGTACCAGCCACCATTCACTATTTTTGCCAAAACAAACTTGTTGCACTATAAATAGAGCTCATTTGTGATCAGTTTGAGTACCCCAAAGCATAGCAACACATGCTTTCTCACGTTTCATTCTCTCTAGGCCAGATTTTACTTCTATTACAAGTCACTATCGAATTTTGAAATAGGAAGCAATTCTTCCTAAACCAATGATGCTAACACCTCATATACATCATATATGAACTATCCAAGCACTCATCCTTCATCTGTAACAGCAAAATCACAAACCTCCATAGCCATCCTAGAGGTCATTTGCAGTTGAGGTACCACAGAGTGATCCAGGTGCTTTCCATCCATTCCAAGCATTCATATACCTTACATAAGGTCCACTAAAGCTGTATAAATCATTGCATAACATTTGTAACATCTCCATCATCAAATTCGATCACCAGCTGCAAGAGGTAAGCCTGAAACCTTCAAACTCTATACTACATGCACCATCAATTTATTTTCAAGTTACCAACTTGTTTATGGTAGTTCATAGAGTGGTAACCCTCAATCAGTTGCCATGTTTCATTCGTGTTTAGGATTTCATGATAGTTTTTGCAAATTTTAGGGTTTCTGTGTTCATACATGATAACTCTCTCCACACTTAAAAGAAATGAAATTAAATGGTACCATCTTGTTCCTTGTTCAAAAACGAGTGAGATTGATGTTTGAATCGTGCAAAATTATTGAGTAATCAGATAGATATGAGAGGTTTTGCAAATCTAGGGAGGAAGAACACGCGCGACCAAGAACATGTGTTCTTAGCGCCATTTTTAAACTTTTGAATATTTGAATATTTATGTTTTATTAATTGATTTCAAAAATTAATTTCGCTCATTTTTTTATCATTTTTGATTGATTATTTTTTTTTAAAAGTCACAAAAATGTTAAATTATTTTATTCTACAAAAAATCACATTTATATTATTGATTTAATATAGTTTGACTTTTTTTAATTTAATTTAATTTAATTTGTTTTAAACATTTTTAAAATGAAATTATCACTTTGATTTTTCAAAACCAATTGGATTTCAAGCTTTCATGTGATTAAACATGATTTTTCAAAAAACTCTTTAAAGTTGACAACTTGTTTTTGAATAGATTTGATATTTTGTATCATTTTATATTTAATTTCCTTTAAAAATGATTTATTTCTTTAATTAAAATTAGGGTTTCTCTTAATTTTAATTTTTCAAACACTTTTGGGCCTCTTGGTAGAGTGTAAGTCCCATCCCTTTGTAAATAAATAATTTGGGTCTCAGTCATTGTATAAGTCCCGATACGATTTTAAAAATCTCGGCGCGATCGCCGTTTTCAAAACAATTTTCAACTGGGCCTCCCTTTGGTTGTAAGTCCCATTTTCCTTCTTTTTAAAACACTTTTGGGCCTCTAATATAGTGTAAGACCCACCTTTTTTGTAAATTAATAATTTGGGCCTCAGTCATTAAATAAATAAAAAAAGGTCTAGATTTAGGTCAAACTAGTGGTTACTCTTTCAACACAGTCAAAACTAGTTCCCCATAGGAAATTCCAGATACAGTCTTGCCTCCTCTTGGGCTTATACAATATGGAACAGAGAAAGACATTATTCCCAGTGAAATTTTTCTCATGATTGTCCTAACTTAGAAATATATGTATATAAGAAATTCATTTCCCTAGAGAGGATTAATTCTCGGTGAAACCTCTTTTGAATTTCTTCAAACCTTAGAATTGTTCTGCAAAGAAATGACTTATTCCCGGTGAAACCTTTATTGAACTTTTCTTAGGCTTGGACCCACAGGCTTCCTAAAAGCATCCCTAGCCTCCTCTTGGGCTTTGTACAAGGACCCACAGGCTTCTTAGAAGTTCTCAGCCTCCTCTTAGGCTTAGTACAAAGACCCGAAGACCTCCTACAGGTATAGGATAGAACTTAGTCATCTCTACTAGTTCAATACTCCAGAGAGTTAGAATTCCAAAGCATCCGACCATTTTAGGGTTGATTTTCATCCCTTAAAACCTCAGCCTCCTCTTGGGCATCATACAAAGATCATTCTTCAGCTAAGAGTCAACCTCTTCATTCCAGTAGACTTGGAAAGTCTTATCTCCTCTTGGATCTCAAAGAAACCTTCAAGTTTCCTAAAAGCACAGGAAAAAACCCTGATCATTTCATCAATCTCTAGCATAGTTTGAAACCTCCATAGGTTTTCATACTCAAGGTTTAAACCTTTACCATCAATAAAACCCTAACAAAATCAGAGCCTCATGGTCTCTGATACTTCAACTCTTCTTCAAAATCCCCAGAAAGAGTAAAACCTTTGGATTCCCTAATACATATTGGACTTGTCTCTGGATTTCAATAATCCTCAGCAGAAGCCAGCCTCCTCTTAGGCTTTATATAAGAATTTCCCCAACCAGCCTCCTCTTAGGCTTTGTATAATGATTTTCGGCTTTGTGCAAGACAGATAAAACCTCCCCAGTGGAGTCCATCTCTTTTCAGCCTCAATCTTGGGCTTTGTAGAAGACATATCATACTCTCCAGTTGAGTCGATCTCTTTTCAGCCTCAATCTTGGGCTTTATACAAGACATATATAAAACTCCCTAAGTAAAGTCCATTCTTTTAGCTTCAACCTTGGGCTTTGATCAAGGCACACAAAAATCAACATCCCCTCAGAGGAAATTAAGATTTCTCTTTGTAGGAAGACATTTCTCTGTATATTACATATCAAAAAAGACAATCAAAAAACCCTAATTCCAGATAACTGCTGTAAGTGGCACACTTGTTGATTCAAAAATCCAAGCTGTCGTTCTTCTCTTATCCTGGTCAAAAATCATCTTTCATCTAATTGTTGTAAGTGGAAAGCCTCTGGATTATTTACATCCAAGCCAATGTCCCTCTCTTAGCATGGAAGACTCCTAAAGAAAAATGGCATTGCTCTACACTGAGTTAAAGTTTCTTCCTTAAGGACAATTCCCTTATAAAGGAAATTATGGCATTGCTGGATTCCATACATTCGAGTTAAAGTAATTCCCCTTTATAATCAGTTACCCAACATTTTTGTGATGAATAGGTGAGATATCTCCCTTTAGAGATAACAAATTCTCTCTCAAATACCCCTTTAGCTTCAATCTTGGGCTTTGAACAAGACACAAATACTCTGATAGCTTTAATCTTGGGCTTTGAACAAGACACCAAACATATTTCCTCCCATAGAAATAGGAGGAACTACGATTGCTCTGATTTCCCGAGTATCTTTACGGGAATACGTAGGCATAAGATTGCAAAATCTTAGCGAGCACACAAATCAAAAACTTTAGGTACAGTGCCTTCCTAAAAAACAACGAAAAACCCGAAAACAACAAAAACATCTTCTCAACACTCCCAAAGGAAAACTTTCCCAACCCACAACAGATAAACACCAGAAAGTATTTAAACCAATAGGAAAACATGCCAAAAAAGGTCTATGGATAACCATATATACACTGGGTGATTGACAACTTCCCTTTGTATAACCTGACCCCGACCCCCCAATCTCTTAGAATTTTGTAAAGAAAACATTTGTGTGCAAGGTTAGTTTTAGATAACTTCCCTTTCCTTTCCAGCTTCATAGGATAAATCAGAAATCAGAAAGTAGCACCCAATTCCAACCATTGCGGTAAGGTGGTCGCGTCACCAACAAAAATCGCACGCTACAAAAAAATGGCGACTCTGCTATGGAGTCTTAGGATTAGAGTTCCTAAGAGGTGTCGCTCCCGAAAGATTCACATCCAACGGTACAAACACGAGAGTGGCGCAGAAAACACAGAGTCGCCAATAATATGTATTTATCCCGAGAGAGGGAAAGGAAACACTGCATACACCTGAAGAGAAAGGGGGAAAGACATGGCCATCGCAACCATAGTCCGGGTTCAAGAGTCGGTTATGCGAGGGGAAGGTGTTAGCACCCCACGCATCCATCGTACTCGATGGGATCCACGCTTGTTGTCTAAACGGAGGGCGAGCTGTCCTACTATCTATGGCTGAACAAAAGAAAACGAGGATGGGGGTGACTAAGACGGACTCGGTAGGACTTATTCGATGCCCTAGGCCTACGTACTCCCTCAGTGCAATGGGAAAGTCAGAGTCAACGTAGTTCAGACGGGAACTGTGGGGGAAGGTTGCTCGCCAAGACAATCGCTGTCTTGTGCCTACATATCTTCAATCGGACGAGAGAGGAATCTGAACTAATGTAGTTCGTGGGTACGACCACGGATGGGTAAGTGTTTTTTACGTGAGCGACGAGCTCCTTTCTAAAAATGAAGTTTGAAACCCAACAATCCCGAAGGATAAAAAGATTTGAATTGGTTTTGTGTTTTCTAGACAGAAGTGTATTTTTAAGTTAGTTCATAACTTGCATTGCACCAAAATCTAGAGCACAGGGACGAATACTTAACGAATCGTCCTAAGACAGGACGCCCGCTAAGCACTCTAGAAAGATGAGAGGAAGCCCCTCATTTCTCATTCCCGACGCTTAAGGCTCGTGCGCAATACACTTTATCTTTATTAAGTGTTTTCAAGAAGTTTTGAGATGAGAAGAGAGAAGACCCAAAGGAAACTCTAAAGGGAAACTAAGAGTCCTAATGTTATCATGCATGGGTAACCTATGGTTAGTGAGGCTTAGGAGAGACGACTACCTAAAACCTAATGCTAATCCTACTCCAAGCTTAATCAAAAATTAAGTTGGACTAGGTAGCTCTAAAGGGATAGAATCCAAGACTTAAACAAGTCTTGAGATTCATGGGAGGAAGTGAGTGAAAGAGAAGAATGAGAAAGAGAAGGATGAGATAAGAAACAAGATAGGGCAGCAAGCATATCATATCAAGTATATCCAACTCACACCAATAAACAAGTCTCAAGGATCATGTAAAACATCTCAAGTAAGCATGCAAAGGTAATCATGAAAGAATGCAAGCATACTTATATGAAATGCACATTTAAGAACCAATGAACTTCATATCAAGATGAAATGAGAAAAATAAGATGAAGATGAAAGCAATTCAGAACCAAGATCATACCATCATCAACAATTCTCATGTGCAAGAAAAGATCAAAACATGAACATATATGCACCAAAGAAAGTCCACAAAAGGAAACTCAAAGTCCAAACACTTAGCACATGCCAAACAAGATTCATAAATTGCAAAAAATAAGTCTCAAAGTACCTCAACCAGGGGTAAACATCATACCAAAAGCTCATACAAAGAATCATAAAGAAATTCAATCAATTAGGCATGGCAAATCAATTAGGGTTAAGAGATGTCATATGATGATCATGCAAAATTCACTTAAGCACAAATAATAAAACATATATCAAATGACATTTAGAAATTGTGGAATCCGAACCCAAATGACCTAAGTCAGAGACTAACAACATGTCAAAAGATCACACCAAAATTCCAAGCTTAAGTAACTCAAACAATTAGGCAAAGATCACATAGGAACCATGAACCAATATGCAAAGGAGAAGGACTAAAATGCAATATGAAAAAGTTTTAAAAATTAAACAAAACTTTTTTTAAGAACCTCAAGATGTCCTCTGAAACATGCAAAAAGAATGGGATGCAAATCATGTACCAATGATGAGAACAAAAATCAACAAGATCAAGTGTGCAAAGGTGAAGAAATTCACAAAGAAAATCAACAAACAATTAATTCAGAGGCACAAAATAAAAAAAAATGGAAAATAAAATTTGGAAAAATTTTATAAAATGCCAAAGATGGTCCATGATTTTTTTGGTAATTTTTTGATGCATAAAACTATTTTTAAAAATTAAAAAGCAAAATGAAACAATTAAAATAAAATAAAAGGAAAATAAAACAGCCAGGGGTGCAACACAAGCAATTTATACGTTCGAAACATAAAAGGGGCTGAACAGGGGGGTGGGGATAGCAGGCCCAAGTCAAATGATCCATCAGCGCAAGTCAACAATCCCATACAAAACCCAGTCAATCATCTTGACCCACACACACCATCAGATTGATCACACGCTCCACAATCAGTCAAACAAACCAAAGGTACACAAGATGAAAGGCCAGGATTAAAAGGCACACAATAATAAACGTAAGCATGCACACACCAAGATCAGTCTTGAAGCATTAGAGGTCATTACAAGTCATTTTGAATCAAAATGCAAAAGGTGGAAAAATGAATACATGAGAAAACCTTAAAAAGCACCTTGGCTTCTTTTGATCATAACTTGAGAGCCACAAATGATATGGAGACAATCTAGTACTTTTTGGAAATGGGAGAGAAAGATCTTCAACTTTCATGTTTGAGGAAAATTCATTTGAAGCTTCTTTGATGATGAAAAGTCAAGTTGAATGTGGTGGAAAAACTGCCAAAAATGGAAAGTTTCAAATTATAGGTCATTTCCATATTTAGTAACTTTTGCACAAACTCTTGATTCTTGATGAATAAAGCCATCCATGCCATTCCTTGACCAAATAAAGGTACATGGACTTGGGAAACATGATTTGAACCTTTGAAAACCCATGGTTGACTTTCCTCCTTACAGTTGACTTTTGCTTACTTCACAAGTAACTGATCCACTGAACATCTTCCACAATGAATCACTAGCCAAGCCTTCCTCCATGAGCACTGGTGAGCATATGGAATACCATAATAACATGCTTGAATTCACAAAGCCCCTTCAAGAAGTCCTTTAGGTCAAAAACCCTAGTCTGGTCCCTTTGGTTAGGAGGGAAAGATTCACTTGAAAACTCTTGCCATTCTTGATCTTATGAAGATATGATGAACCCCTTAAACCACCTTGAGGCTTGATACTCCTTTGAGATAAACCAAGTACCTTGATCCCATGCTAGGAACCAATGCCATACACCAATGCTAATGCAAGAAATGCAAAGAAACACAAGCCAGTTAGCTAAAAACAATAAGGCAAATTTTGGGGTGTTACAGCTGCCCCTATTCAATCAACTTGGTCCTGAAGGTATGATAGCAACGGCTGTCATGCGTTCAAAGGATTCACGGAGATTGAATTCCAAAAGAAACCTGAAATTTGCAATCCTCAAAGGAGAGATGACTCCGCAGGGGAACAAGCAAAAAATGTTGCCCTGTCACAACACGGACGAGTGTTGGAAATCAATACATACGATGTATTGAAAAGTCTTGAAATAAGCACGGACGAGTGTTAGCTATGCTGGGGATAAACACGGACGGGTGTCAAGGAATCAAAGATATTAGATACAGACGGGTATCGAAAAGATACACGGACGGGTGTAAAAATCTTTCAATACGGACGGGTATCGAAAAGATACACGGACGGGTGTAAAAGGTTTCAATACGGACGAGTATCGAAAAGGTACACGGACGGGTGTAAAGAGTTTCAATACGGACGGGTATTGAAAAGGTACACGGACGGGTGTAAAGAGTTTCAATACGGACGGGTATCGAAAAGATACACGGACGGGTGTAAAAGGGTTCGATATGGACGGGTATCGAAAAGGTACACGGACGGGTGTAAAAAGGTTCAATACGGACGGGCATCGAAAAGATACACGGATGGGTGTTAAAAGGTTCAATACGGACGGGTATCGAAATGGTACATGGACGGGTGTAAAAAGGTTCAATTTACTGAGGATTGGCCTTATTGGGGATTAAACTCGCTGGGGAATGGAAGGCAACATGGACGAGTGTCTAGAAAAACAGTATTGAGTAAAAGACATGAAAACACGAACGGGTACCGAAGGAAACACAGACGAGTGTCATCAAAAGGTCAATACGGACGGGTATTGAAACAAAAAGGTTCAAACACAGACGGGTGCCGAAGGAAACACAGACGAGTGTCATCAAAAGGTCAATACGGACGGGTATTGAAACAAAAAGGTTCAAACACGGATGAGTGCCGAAGGAAACACGGACGAGTGTCTGACGGTAAAAACCTTGAGGGGATAAACCAAAGGACCACCCGGACGAAGGGGTAAAAATGAAATCATGGGCTCACAATCCTGGCAAAACACTCTGCCGTGGGGCTGTCAAATATTGCTTTGAATGACTAAACCCAACACTTGTGGAGTAAAGTCGAATGATATCTTCCTGAAATCCGGCTTTCCTGACGAAGGAAAACTCAAACCTGGCTTATGCTCCGGATGCATATGTTTGAATTTTGCTGTAATGCTCCACACGAAGTGGAAATGCTACGCGTTTAGGAGGATGCCATGCAAAAAATGCTTATGCAATGCAAAAAGACCGTCCTAGCGAAATAAACGCTGAGAACAGAAGCAACTCCACTGAGGACGACAAACTACATTGTCATCAAACCAAAGAACATGTGCTGAGGAAAACTTCACCCTGCTGGGGAAATCACAATCACCAATTCTGCTGGAGATGGAAGAAACTCCAAGAGAATACCCACTCTGTTGGGGATGGAAATGAATAGTGAAAATGGAAACTCCTCTGCTGGGGATCACCAAATACTTCAGAACTTGGATTTGACGCCTGCCAAAAACGATTGGACTTAAGACCTGCTGGGGATACCAATCACCACCAGACTCTGCTTGGGGATATGAGCACCTTTATCCTGCCGAAGAGTACTGACCATCATTGGCACATCTGCTTGGAAAATAGTAGTTGTCAACATTCACTCTGCTAGGGGATAAACAAATGTTTCCTGACTAGCTAAGGAAAAAACGACTGCCCTATATTCTGTGGGGAAACACCATCTTTGATCAAAGAAGATGCTCCATCAATCTCTGGCAGGAGAGGCTGCAGAAATGACAATCTCTGGCTACCTGCTGAGGAAAGATGAGCCAAATCACAACTCTGGCTGGGGGTAAACCTCTTATATCCTGCTGAGGGGGACGAACCTCAACGGCTCTGCTTGGGGAATTACCTCTTTATACTATGTTGAGGAAGACGATCCTCGATACTCTGACTGGGGAGAACAGTAAACTGCTGAGGACGATCAGACTTCAAAGTTGAAGAGAGCAGCTCTACTGGGGAGGTACACCTGTCATCCTGCAAAACCAACAGAAAGGTCTATGTGCAAAAATGATTACTTTGATTATCATCATAGTGACTGACGCCTAAGCAATTGCCACTGTTTTCCAACTTGCTTCATAAAGCTCAACATTTTAGCATGTAATGTTTATAAAAAATATCGGACATTTTCACAAACAAGACAAGTAAAACAAAAAACAAAAGCTCTTTGACTGAAATGCAAACTCTATTGAATGATCAGCCTGTAAATAGGCATTTACATTTGGAAGCAATTCCTGAAAAGAGGTAATTGCGCAAAAGTAAAAGAAAATACACATGTCGGCAATGTGGGGAACAGACATCCACCATGACTCGACTCAGCTATAACCCATATGACTTGTTTATCCGCAGATGCTTGGCCTTTGAAGATGACTGACTGGACTGATTCCTTTCCTTCAAATTTTCCAAGTGTGAATAGCGCTCACAGATCGAACGCGGATCGTAGTCTTTGCTTTTAAATCCCTAACTTTTGCCTGGATCACCCTTTTCGGGTTTTCAATCCACCGGGATACCCATTTTTGCCAAAGTTACCTTTTCAGGTTTTCAACCTTGTGGGTTTATTTCTTTTTTCTTTTTATCCCTAATTTTTTCCCGAACCTTCTCTTTTTATGGTTCGCCAGGATGCCCCGGTTTTGCCTGAACCATCTTTTTATGTTCAGCGGGTCTTTTTTATGCAAAGTATTTTTTGACTACATCCGCGTTCACAGGGGACGTAAAATCTTCGCTATCCATAGTTGAGTGTAATAAGGCTCCACCAGAGAAAACCTGTCTTACTACATATGGCCCTTCGTAATTCGGAGTCCACTTGCCCTTGTGATCTATTTGAGGAGGAGTGATCCTTTTCAGGACTAATTCACCAACCTAAAAACACCGAGGACGCACTTTCTGATCAAATGCTTTTTTCATCCTGCTCTGATACAATCGGCCATGCGCAATGGCTTTCAATCTCTTCTCTTCAATGAGGTTCAGTTCATGGAGCCGGGAACACACCCACTCAGCTTCATCAAGCTTTACGTCTGTCAGAATTCTCAAAGAAGGAATCTCAACCTCTAATGGCAGAACTGCTTCCATACCATACACCAGTGAGAAAGGGGTTGCCCCAGTTGATGTGCGTACCGAAGTACGATATCCGTGCAAAGCGTAAGGAAACATCTCATGCCAGTCTTTGTATGTCACTACCATCTTCTGCACAATCTTCTTTATGTTCTTATTAGCCGCTTCAATAGCCCCATTCATCTTCGGGCGATAGGGAGAAGAATTGTGATGCTCAATCTTAAAGCTCTGGCATAGCTCCTTCATCATCTTGTTGTTCAGATTTGAACCATTATCAGTAATGATTCTCTCCGGGACTCCATACCGGCAGATGATGTCCTTCTTAATAAACCGGGCTACCACTTGTCTGGTGACATTGGCATACGATGCTGCTTCCACCCACTTCGTGAAATAATCAATAGCCACCAGGATAAAATGATGTCCATTCGAAGCAGTCGGCTCGATCTTCCCAATCATGTCAATGCCCCACATGGCAAAAGGCCAAGGTGACGACAAAACATTCAGAGGAGTAGGCGGTACATGCACCTTGTCAGCATAAATCTGGAATTTATGACATTTCTAGGCGTATTTAAAATAATCAGACTCCATAGTCATCCAATAATACCCCGCTCTTAACAATTTTCTTGCCATAGCATGCCCATTGGCATGAGTACCAAAGGAACCTTCGTGAACTTCTTCCATTAACAGGCATGCCTCGTGTTCATCAACACAACGTAGCAAGACCATGTCAAAGTTTCTCTTGTATAACACATCGTCCTTGTTCAAAAAGAAGTTTCCTGATAACCTCCTCAATGTCTTCTTATCCTTGGAAGATGCCCCAGCTGGGTATTCCTGACTCTTCAAAACGACCTTGATATCATGATACCAAGGCTTGCCATCTGATACACCTTCAACCGCAAATACAAAAGCAGGTCTGTCCAAGCGCATGATTCTAATTGAAGGAGTTTCATTCCAACGGTTCACTTGATACATTGATGACAACATTGCCAACGCATTAGCCATCTGATTCTCTATCTGAGGAATGTGATGGAAGTCCACTCTGTCAAAGAAAGGTAACAACCTTCTGGCATAGTTGTTATATGGAACAAGATTCGCTTGACGAGTTTCCCATTCATCTGTAATCTGATTAACCACCAACGCAGAATCACCATAAACATCGAGGTTCTTGATTCTCAAATCAATTGCTTCTTCTAACCCCATGATGCATGCTTCATACTCTGCCTCATTGTTGGTGCATACTAACGCTAATCGGGCAATGAAGGGTATATGAGAAACCTTTGGAGTCATAATGACTGCCCCGATTCCGTTACCATATGAATTAACAACTCCATCAAAAACCAACTTCCACTGAGATCCAATCTCAGGTCCTTCATCAGGCAAAGGTTCTTCACAATCCTTCATCTTCAGATACATAATATGCTCATCTGGAAATTCAAACTTCATCGGTTGATAATCCTCAATTGGCTGTTCGGCAAGATATTCTGACAAAACACTTCCCTTAATGGCCTTTTGGGAAACATACTGAATATCGTATTCCATCAGAACCATCTGCCAACGGGCTATTCTACTCTACCAGAAAGTGCTTGCTTTTCAAACACATACTTGATCGGATCCATCTTCGAAATCAAGAGGGTTGTATGGTTTAATATATACTGCCTCAAACGTTTAGCGGCCCAAGCGAGTGCACAACATGTTTTCTCCAGCATCGAGTACCTTGACTCGCAATCAGTAAACTTTTTACTCAGATAGTAGATGGCGTGCTCTTTTCTACCTGACTCATCTTGTTGACCGAGCACACAACCCATTGAATTCTTAAGAACCGTAAGATACATAATCAAAGGCCGTCCTGGCACTGGTGGCATAAGGACCGGAGGTTCCTGCAAGTATTCTTTTATCTTTTCAAATGCCTTTTGACAATTTTCATTCCACCTGACTGCTTGATCTTTTCTTAGCAACTTGAAGATTGGTTCACACGTGGCTGTGAGATGCGAGATAAACCTAGCAATGTAGTTTAATCTCCCCAAGAAACCACGAACCTCTTTTTCTGTTTTCGGCACAGGCATTTCTTGTATGGCTTTTACCTTTGCAGGATCAACCTCGATGCCTTTTTCACAAACAATAAACCCCAGCAATTTTCCTGATCTCACCCCGAAGGTGCATTTGTTTGGATTCAACCTCAGTCTGAATTTTCTCAATCTTTCAAATAGCTTCTGAAGATTCACCAGATGTTCTTCCTCCGTCCGTGACTTCGCAATCATGTCATAAACTTAGACCTCAATCTCTTTGTGAATCATATCATGAAAGAGAGTCACCATCACCCACTGGTAAGTTGCCCCTGCATTCTTTAATCCAAAGGGCATCACTTTGTAGCAGAAAGTTCCCCACGGTGTTATGAACGTGGTTTTCTCCATGTCCTCTGGGGCCATCTTGATTTGGTTATACCCAGAGAAGCCATCCATGAAGGAAAACACCGAATACTGAGCAGTATTGTCAACTAACACGTCAATGTGAGGGAGCGGGAAATCGTCCTTTGGGCTTGCTCTGTTCAAATCCTTGTAATCAACACACATCCTGACCTTCCCATCCTTCTTAGGTACAGGCACGATGTTAGCGACCCATGGAGGATAATTTGTTACGGCAGTAAAACCGGCATCTAGCTGTTTCTGAACCTCTTCCTTGATTTTGACAGACATCTCCGGTTTAGTTCTTCTCAACTTTTGCTTGACCGGAGCACAACCTTCTTTAAGTGGTAGCCGATGTACAACAATATCAGAATCGAGCCCAGGCATGTCTTGGTAAGACCAGACGAAGATGTCCACTTACTCACGGAGCATTTCAATCAATCTTCCCTTGACACTGTCTTCCAATGCAGTCCCTATCCTTACTTCCTTTCTGGCGTCCTCGGTTCCCAGATTCACAATCTCAATTTCCTCCTGATGAGGTAGGATGACCCTCTCCTCTTGCTTCAACAATCTGGCCAACTCTTCGGGCAGTTCACAATCTTCGTCAGTCTCTTCTTCAGCCTGATAGATTGGATTGTCAAAGTCATACCGAGCTATAGCTGAGTCATGATCGGTGTCATCTGAACAAAAAGACCTGCATGATTGATGAGGTATGCCTTAATATGTATGCAACAAAAGAAATACATTGCCATTTTGATGTGGGTTTTTAATGCATAAAAATAAAACAGAAAGACAGAGATCAAAATATATGAGTGTGAAAAGTCCTTTATTGATGATAAAGCAAAACATGCAACAGTTAAAAGCCCTACAAATAAAATCACTACGTCTTGGGCAGAATGCAGGATTAACATAATAGGAAAACAAAGCAATTACTCGAAACTAGTCACTTGAATGACTTTTTCAGAAGACCAGTTGCACAGACTTTCTCCTGGGACGCAAGGGTGGATCCAACTATCCATGTCACAATCACTGTCTCCTTCTTCCTTAATAGCATTAACTCTGTCGAAGAAAACACCGGCACTGGTGAAACGGACTGGGCCATAGAATTTGGGAGGATCCCCGGCTCTTCTGGGTGGCTTGTATCCTAATCCATAGGTATCCCTCTTCTCCTGAACTTCAACCACTTGGCCCCACCTCTGTGAGCTACCGGCCTCAACCACAACTTTGGCGTCTTTAAACGAAGACATAGAAACCTCAGGTTGATCTGCCACTACAGGCTGCTCTATAGCTTCAGACTGGACAACCTCTTCAGAAACCTTCACCTTCTCAAATCCCTGACATAAAGTCTCATGGATTTCACCATCCACTTCCACGTATTTAAAGGTTGATAGCTGACTAATCATTATGTCTTCTTCTCCGCACACTGTCACTACGTGACCATCTACCATGTATTTCAGCTTTTGATGCAAAGTGGAGGTTACAACGCCTGCACCATGGATCCAAGGACGACCCAACAGACAGCTATATGTTGGCTGAATATCCATTATATAAAATGTTGCATCAAAGATTTCCAGCCCAACCTTGATTGGAAGCACAATCTCACCAAAGACAGATCTCTTCGAGCCATCAAAAGCTCGCACCACCAAGTTGCTTGGTGTACAAATAAGTCCCCTGGTATCCAACTTCATTAATGCTTTCTTTGGAAATACATTCAACGATGATCCAGTATCAACCAACACATGTGACATCAGTGAACCACGACACTCAATCGAGATACGCAGGGCATTGTTATGATTCCTTCCAGCGGGAGTCAAATCAAGATCTGTACAGCCTAATCCATTACCTGCATTCACGTGCGCTATAACCCCCTCCAGCTGGTTAACAGAAATCTCTTGAGGAACATAGGCTGCATTCAAAACTTTTAGAAGAGCATTCCTATGAGCTTCAGAGCATAACAACAAAGACAGAATAGAGATTTTGGACGGGGTCAGATGTAACTGGTCCACAATTTTGTAATCACTTTTCCTGATGAGCCTCATAAACTCCTCTACATTTTCAGAAACTGCATCATCAACCGGCTTTACTGTAGAATCAATAACCACTGGAGTCTGAACAGAACCATCAGCTATCTGTTTTCCCTTATCCTGCCTAGAAGTACTGGGTTGATCATTAACAGGAGTAAGCACTCTACCACTTCTTATTATAGCATCGGCTTCAACCTTAACCTAAGGACTAGAACTCACTGGTGAAGTAGTCATCAATTCCTGCTTTTGTCCATTGACAAACACCTCTGCTCTATAATTCCAGGGAATAGCCTTAAAACTTTCATACGGAATGGGTCCTGCCCTTGTGATAATAACTGGAGGTGGCCTTGCCGGGCCTGAAATAGTAACCGTCTTGAAAGGAATGATGATAGTAACAACCTTCTCACTAACAACCTCCTCTTGTTGATTACACCGATCAAACTATAAACAACCCTCATTAATCATATTCTGGATACCCATCTTCAACGAATCATAACCATTACCCCTCGTCAAACAATCTAAACAGTTCTCATCACAACTCGGATAGACGCCACCCTTCAATAACCTGTTTTTAACCCCAGCCATCGTAGTCTTCAGGTCCTCAACATCCATGATCAGATTCAAAGCTTCACATTCCTCAATTATCGCATTCACCCTCGGCCCATTGTGACCAGGCATCGGGTTTTGAATAACATTGGGCCCCGTATTCGAGAAATTGATAGCCTTGGAGTCTACGAGGTCTTGCACCTTGTGATGAAACGCCCTACATTTCTCCACAGTGTGCCCCGGAGCACTAGAGTGAAAATCGCAGTGTGCGTTAGCATCGTAGCCTCGTGGAAGTTCCCCTGTTGGTGGAGCCAAGGTACGGAGCTCAACTAGACGCAACTGCAGCAAATGTTGCAACAACTGCGCATACGACATCGGTGGTTGCTCAAAATGCCTCTCTGCATTTCTCTGTCTATTCTGATACTGGCCCTGCTGCCTGTTAGCATTATTCCTCTATTGTTGTGGTGGAGGTAACGTTGTCGGGATAGTTACCGATGCTACTTGTTGATTATTATTCTGGCGCTGTTTCCCTTTTCCCTTGTAAGATGATACAGAATTGGCCTCTCCTTTCTTCTTATAACCATCAAATGGCTTCTTTCCATGCCCGGAAGATGATCCGTCACCACTAGAAACCTTTCCAGCCTTAATTCCAACCTCTACCTTCTGTCTGATAGCAATTACATCTGCAAACTTGCCTAGTGAACAAGGCAATAACTTTTCATAATAGTGCTTAGGCAGTGTGTCCAAAAACATATCCAACATCTCTTTTTCCAGCATTGGTGGTTGTACCCTAGCCGCCAATTCGCACCACCTTTGCGCGTATTCTTTGAAACTCTCATCATTTTTTTGGGACATGCTCAATAGCTGAGTTCTGTTGGGAGCCATGTCTGTGTTGTACTGGTAATGCTTGATAAAAGCTGCAGCTAGCTCTCTCCAAGTACGAACATCTCTACTTTCCAGCGCCATATACCACTCCAAAGACGTGCCGGACAGGCTGTCTTGGAAAAAGTGCATCATTAGCTTTTCGTCCTTGGCATGGGCAGCCATCTTCCTGGTATACGCCTTCACATGAGTTCTCGGGCAGGTAGAACCATTATACTTCTCTAGTATAGGAATCTGAATCTTGTGCGGAATAACAATATCAGGGACCAACCCTAGGTCGTCCAAATCTATTCCCAGATCATCCTGATTCACAACCCCTTTCAGTTGCGCCTCGATTAAACGGATCCTCTCATCACTGACCACAGGAAGGCCAGCGTCCAAGCTTCTGACTGAAAAAACATCATCCTGTTGATCATTAAAACGATGGCCATGGATAGCTCGAACAATGCTTCCTTCTCCAACCACTGAAGGAATCCCACCCTGTCCATCAGCGCCAGGAATAAGAATGTTGATACCAGCACCACCTCCGTCCGAAGGAATAACACGATTAAGAAGACCACCATGTAAGATACCATTTTCATCAACCTGCGACACCAAAGGCTGAACTAGAGTTCTGAATTCATTCTGACTCTGCACCACACCTTGCATCATCTCCATGAATTGATCGATGCGAGCTTGCATAGCTGCCATGTCTGTCTGAACTTTATCCATCACTCTACTTTGATTAAGCCTGGTAGAATACCGATGAGTTAGTTGATCAATCCTGACTGTCAAAAAGAGAGAGCATAAGAAAACCAGAGAATCCAAGAAAACCTGCTATTGAAAAATGAGATGATTATGCAAATGCAAATGCAAACATGTATGAACATTATCAAGGCGATCTATCCCTTGATTCTAGTTTTAACAACAGAAGAGAACTGAATTCATGATCATATAAAGAGAATAAGCATCTGTTATAACACAAGTCTGAATAAGCATAAATAAAGACCCCGACCAACAAGCCTGGCGGTGATCCCGAAAATACAAAGAAAACAGCAGCAAGGAAACTAACGCATATCATCAAGACTCAGCCGTGCTAGAATTCCCCATTCGTCATTCTTTTTTCACCAAGTCTGCACTTCCTTGAGAAGCTTCTTGGTATTAGGATGCTCTGGTCTCTGAATCAACTCCTAAATCAAAAGATCCCTCCTGTGCAAGATTCCTGTTAAATAACGACTATCCAATTCCCAATCATCTTCTCCAGAAGCTCCGCCTGAACTTAGACCTTTGTTTCTGGCTCTTTTCACTTCGGCTTGGATCTTCAGCTGTTCCATATCTGCTATGGTTTCCTTGAGCTTTTCCTCAATTGCTCTCCTCTCAAAGATCCCTGATAAAATCTCCTTATCCTTCTCCCGAAGCTTTGTCTTCAAGCCTTCAATCTGCTCCAGATACTTGTCCTCTTTCAACCTATTGGCAGTAATTGTTGTATTCCGACGGTCACGAAACTTGTGAATTCTTGACATAGCATAAGCCAACTCTTTCTTTTTGGACGAAAGGACCTTGCTAACACTTTTCAACGCTTGAGCCACTTTCTCTCTGGTTATGGCTTCTTTAGACAATTCTTTCTCCTTCACAGCCAAAAGTTCTGATTTCAACCTGGCAACATGGATAGCTTCGCCTTTTTCGTGCTTCAACTGACCAACCTCTCTGCCCAGCTCACGATTCTCCTCTCGGAGTTTCTCCTTCTCAGCCCATAACTTATCATACTTCTCTATATCAACAGTCGTGGGATCCTCGATCATCAAAGGATACAAAGGTGGTTCCACCGGGAAGGGAAGAAGCTCCTCTTCTGCTCTTTTCTTAATCCACTCTTCATAGGATGGAAAATCCCGGTTATTACATTTCCCGAATGAAGTTTTTCCCTTCCTGGTCACCTGCTTCCAAGCATTCACAATCTTCCTTATCATCTCTTGATCCCCAGTACCATTGAAGAATAAGGACTCTCTGATATCTCACTCTTCAGGTGGACCTCTCAAAGGATAACCAAACTGCCTGATAACAAGGGAAGGATTATAGTTAATTCCACCTCTTCTCCCTATCAAGGGTACATTAGGGAATTCTCCGCACTTGCAAATAATCTCCATCCCTAGCAAGTCATGGTTGAACCAAACAATGTTGTCAGCAGTCAATCCCATTAACCTCTTTGACCACTTCAGTGAATCACTAGTATCAACGAAAGCGCCAGCGTCAGGGAGATGACTCAGAAACCAAGTAGATAAGAGTGGTGCACATCAACTCACAGTTTTTCCACGCCTATTTTCATTCTTGTAGTGGACTGAGTGATACACATCACCTAGCAAGGTAGGTATAGGATTCTTTGAAATAAAGATTCTGACAGCATGCATATCACCCTGATCAGGAACATTGGAAAATAGGACAATCCCATAGATGCACATAGCTAGAATAGCTTGGAAAGCAGTCCAATTCCTCTCCTTAACAAGTACGCAAGCTTGATCAAACAAGAACTTCAATAAGAAACCCTTAGCTCCTTGTTTCTCCACAATATTACTGCTCAGAGCGGATTCACCAATATGAAGAGCAATGGCCATTTCTTTTATCCTAGGGCGTTCTTCAGAAAAGAATACTATGTCATGCCTGATGGGGATTCCCAAAATAAATGAGAACTCCTCCAACGTTGGAGCCAAGATATAGTCTGGGAAAGTGAAGCAACGCAAAGACGGATCATAGAACTGAAGAAGTGTATGAATGGCATCCTTCTCATACTTGGAGGTATTGTAGACAAACTTCAGAAGTCTTCCATACTCTCCACCGAACTCTGTACGAACTCCAGGACCAGCCATACTAATCAGCTTGTGAATCAACGTCAAGGTTGGTTTTGGGAATGAATAAGCAACAGTCTTCTTTCTCTGGACATCCATGCTAAGGCAACCTCAGAAAACCGGAATCAAGAGTAAGATGCAAGCCCTGAAAAATGTCAAACATGTTAGAATGCAAGAAAAATGATATGCACATGCAAGCATGGGATCAAGGCATCACTGCTGGATGTGCTGTGCTGTTAACTGAACGAGAACCACAGCCCAAAAAACCAGAATTCTAGAATGCTGAACCACTGAGATAACCAGAAACCCAGATAATCAAATATTGATGAGAAATCCAGAAAACTGGGTAGGTTGAAGGTTTCGGTTTCCTGCAGACCTGCAAACATCCATCCCTTCTCTCATGAGGGTTCTAGAAAGGCGAGGATCCTCAATATCATGGACTCTCAGGTCGAGAAATGATGATACGTTCACCATTTCTGGTTTGGCATCATCATCAATCGAGGAGGCCTCAACTGATTCCCCTAAAAAATAAGGTCATCCTATGCGAGTCCCTCAGCATTGGGTCCTCGGATCGACAAGTGTAATGGGTTTGCCATTTCTGGTCTGCCATTATCACAGGTCGGGAGGAGAGGCGCAACTGAGGTATCGGAGTAACGGTCACCAGAGTCGACAGCTCTCTAGATCAACACCCTAAAATGCATAAGACACACACGTCTGAATGCGTCCCAAGATAGCCTCGTCTGGTTGTGAATTTTGTGAACACACAAACGCACCAAGATGGCACGTAGGTCCCACTACTCTCCACTCTAGTCCTAGGGTGTACTCAAGCCTGGGTATTGGGCTTATCTCTCAGAACAACCCAACCTGCCAAACAGAAACCAGCCAGCACAACATAGCAATATCCAGTATGACAGTAATAAAATGAAATGCAATGGAATAAAAGCTGTAAAACAGTAATATACAACATAATAAAGCACAACAAATAAACACCCAACGAAAAAAAACAAACAAGCACTAGGATCGAATCGCTAAAGGGGATGGACCAGCAAGAGGTCAACCAGAGTCCCCAGTAGAGTCGCTAGCTGTCGCTCCCGAAAGATTCGCATCCAACGGTACAAACGCTAGAGTGGCGCAGAAAACACAGAGTCGCTAGCAATGTGTATTTATCCCGAGAGAGGGAAAGGAAACACGACATAAACCTGAAGAGAAAGGGGGAAAGACATGGTCATCGCAACCATAGTCCGGGTTCGGGAGTCGGTTATACGAGGGGAAGGTGTTAGTACCCCACGCATCCATCGTACTCGATGGGATCCACGCTTGTTGTCTAAACGGAGGGCGAGCTGTCCTACTATATATGGTTGAACAAAAGAAAACGGGGATGAGGGTGACTAAGACGGACTCGGTAGGACATATTCGATGCCCTAGGCCTACGTACTCCCTCAGTGCAATGGGAAAGTCAGAGTCAACGTAGTTCGGACGGGAACTGTGGGGGAAGGTTGCTCGCCAAGACAATTGCTGTCTTGTGCCTACATATCCTCAATCGGACGAGAGAGAGGAATCAGAGCTAATGTAGTTCGTGGGTACGACCACAGATGGGTAAGTGTTTTTTATGTGAGCGACGAGCTCCTTTCTGAAAATGAAGTTTGAAACCCAACAATCCCGAAGGATAAAAATATTTGAATTGGTTTTGTGTTTTCTAGACAGAAGTGTTTTTTAAGTTAGTTCATAACTTGCATTGCACCAAAGTCTAGGGCACAGGGACGAATACTTAACGAATCGTCCCAAGACAGGACGCCCGCTAAGCACTCTAGAAATATGAGAGGAAGCCCCTCATTTCTCATTCCCCACGCTTAAGGCTCGTGCACAAGACACTTTATCTTTATTAAGTGTTTTCAAGAAGTTTTGAGATGAGAAGAGAGAAGACCCAAAGGAAACTCTAAAGGGAAACTAAGAGTCCTAATGTTATCATGCATGGGTAACCTATGGTTAGTGAGGCTTAGGAGAGACGACGACCTAAAACCTAATGCTAATCCTACTCCAAGCTTAATCAAAAATTAAGTTGGACTAGGTAGCTCTAAAGGGATAGAATCCAAGACTTAAACAAGTCTTGAGATTCATGGGAGGAAGAGAGTGAAAGAGAAGAATGCGAAAGAGAAGGATGAGATAAGAAACAAGATAGGGCAGCAAGCACATCATATCAAGTATATCCAACTCACACCAATAAACAAGTCTCAAGGATCATGCAAAACATCTCAAGTAAGCATGCAAAGGTAATCATGAAAGAATGCAAGCATACTTATATGAAATGCACATTTAAGCACCAATGAACTTCATATCAAGATGAAATGAGAAAAATAAGATGAAGATGAAAGCAAGTCAGAACCAAGATCATACCATCATCAATAATTCTCATGTGCAAGAAAAGATCAAAACATGAACATATATGCACCAAAGAAAGTCCACAAAAGGAAACTCAAAGTCCAAACACTTAGCACATGCCAAACAAGATTCATAAATTGCAAAAAATAAGTCTCAAAGGACCTCAACCAGGGGTAAACATCATACCAAAAGCTCATGCAAAGAATCATAAAGAAATTCAATCAATTAGGCATGGCAAATCAATTAGGGTTAAGAGATGTCATATGATGATCATGCAAAATTCACTTAAGCACAAATAATCAAACATATATCAAATGACATTCAGAAATTGTGGAATCCGAACCCAAATGACCTAAGTCAGAGACTAACAACATGTCAAAAGATCACACCAAAATTCGAAGTTTAAGTACCTCAAACAATTAGGCAAAGATCACATAGGAACCATGAACCAATATGCAAAGGAGAGGGACTAAAATGCAATATGAAAAAGTTTTAAAAATGAAACAAAATTTTTTTAAGAACCTCAAGATGTCCTCTGAAACACCCAAAAAGAATGGGATGTAAATCATGTACCAATGATGAGAACAAAAATCAACAAGATCAAGTGTGCACAAGTGAAGAAATTCACCAAGAAAATCAACAAACAATTAATTCAGAGGCACAAAATAAAATAAAAATGGAAAATAAAATTTTCCAAAATTTTATAAAATGCCAAAGATGATCCATGATTTGTTTGGTAATTTTTTGATGCATAAAACTATTTTTAAAAATTAAAAAGTAAAATGAAACAATTAAAATAAAATAAAAGGAAAATAAAACAGCCAGGGGTGCAACACAAGCAATTTATACGTTCAAAACATCAAATGGGCTGAACAGGGGGGTGGGGATAGTAGGCCCAAGTCAAATGATCCATCAGCGCAAGTCAACAATCCCATACAAAACCCAGTGAATCATCTTGACCCACACACACCATCAGATTGATCATACGCTCCACAATCAGTCAAACAAACCAAAGGTACACAAGATGAAAGGCCAGGATTAAAAGGCACACAATAATAAACGTAAGCATGCACACACCAAGATCAGTCTGGACAAAATAAAATTCACGTGAGCAACACATGACATTTTTAATGCGTTGGCAATTCAACAACCATTAGATTAAATCAACGTCCCAGATCAGTCAATCAAATTCACAAGTAAACATGATGAGTGGTTCAGATTAGCATGCACATGATAACTATGATAGGAAGCCACACACACACATTAAATAAAACAAAAGAAAATTAAATGAAGTGGCAAGATCTGAACCATCATATCAACATCACGAACGGCCAGGATTACGTCTTCTTCCTTCAAACCTCAGACGACCTGAAAAGCAAACCAGGTGCCGGAACCCTAGCTCCGGTCACCTTCTCCGGCGAGCACAAACTCAAAAATTCCCAGAAATTGCAAAAACGTACATCATTCCACTCAGAATTCAACAAGGATCAAGAATATGCAATTTATTTCACCAGATCATTAACACACAAAGCAAATCGAAGAGATAAAGTTTAGATCTAAAAACTTCAGATCTACAATACAGCCATGATACACGTCCAAAATCACATCTAAACATATCAGTATGATCAGCAACTCATGAGGAACAAAATGCACACCATAAAATCAAGTTACATGATGATGAATTTCACACTAACCTGAGAATTACAGAGCTTAAAATACACCAAGAAAACCCTCTGGAAGCTCCAGATCTACTCCTTAGAACCTCTAATTGCAAAATAAATGCAATTAGAGCTTGAAATCGTGCTAGATCTTGAGATTTGAACTTGAACCTTCAAAATTGAATCTGATGAAAAACTCACTCTCAGCTCTAATCAATGGTTGAATCTTGCTCTATTTACTTCACTGATCAAGAATGTGAAATAAAATCTCAAAGAAACTCCAAGGAGAGTGAGTTTCGAAGAGAGAAAGAGCGAGAGAAAAATTTGGATTTCTGAGCAAATGAGAGTGCATGAGGGTGAAATGAACGTGTGATCCTTCTTAAATAGACTTGGTTAGACCTCTGGGTATGATTAGGGTTTCATTAATTCCTTGATTAAGGCTAATGGAAGTAATTTGCAAAAAATGCAAGTTGTGATGCACACACTAATCCACACGTGCCAAGGTCATGAAATAAGCATGATTCATTCACATTTCACTTGCTGATCACAAATGAATTGAAATTGGGCCTTGTGGTTGATTGGTTTGTGAGTTTTGATCCATCTTGCAAAAATGCATTTTGTGAAATAAGTGAAGTACATGGCACGTATCCACTTGGTTTATGGGTCAAAAATGGTCCTCATGAAGTGTACTTGGGTATGGCAATATGACTTGAAGCATTAGAGGTCATTACAAGTCATTTTGAATCAAAATGCAAAAGGTGGAAAAATGAATACATGAGAAAACCTTAAAAAGCACCTTGCCTTCTTTTGATCATAACTTGAGAACCACAAATGATATGGAGACAATCTAGTACTTTTTGGAAATGGGAGAGAAAGATCTTCAACTTTCATGTTTGAGGAAAATTCATTTGAAGCTTCTTTGATGATGAAAAGTCAAGTTGAATGTGATGGAAAAACTGCCAAAATGGAAAGTTTCAAATTATAGGTCATTTCCATATTTAGTAACTTTTGCACAAACTCTTGATTCTTGATGAATAATGCCATCCATGCCATTCCTTGACCAAATAAAGGTACATGGACTTGGGAAACATGATTTGAACCTTTGAAAACCCATGGTTGACTTTCCTCCTTACAGTTGACTTTTGCTTACTTCACAAGTAACTGATCCATTGAACATCTTCCACAATGAATCACTAGCCAAGCCTTCCTCCATGAGCACTTGTGAGCATATGGAATACCATAATAACATGCTTGAATTCACAAAGCCCCTTCAAGAAGTCCTTTAGGTCAAAAACCCTAATCTGGTCCCTCTGGTTAGGAGGGAAAGATTCACTTGAAAACTCTTGCCATTCTTGATCTTATGAAGATATGATGAACCCCTCAAACCACCTTGAGGCTTGATACTCCTTTGAGATGAACCAAGTACCTTGATCCCATGCTAGGAACCAATTCCATGCACCAATGCTAATGCAAGAAATGCAAAGAAACACAAGCCAGTTAGCTAAAAACAATAAGGCAAATTTTGGGGTGTTACAAGAGGTCTAGGCTTTTCTTGGCATTTATTTTTCTATACTTTTCTTGGCATTTATTTTTCTATATATATATATATCATTTACTGTTATACTACTTGATACCCATGTTTAAATTTCTGTTAACTAGGAATGCGATTAATACGCATGTGGAAAGTTTGAGAGAACATTAAGATAAGTGGTGGCATATCCGGGAAACGATTATAGGGAGTGAATCCCGACCAAGCTAACTTGGCAGTCCACCTAATCAGGCGAGGTACCCGTGTGTAAATATTGATGTTGAACGACCGATTGTCGTGAAAGCATCGTTTATCCCAGTGCGGTACCCATGACCCTGAGGATTTAGTAGACATGTAACCATATGGCCATTTGGTAGCGCGGTGACTATCGGGAATAGTTGAGACACGATACTACACTCAAAAGAGATTCATCCTAGGATATTACAGATCGCTCGAGTGAATCAGCTTGTTGTTGATATCCCTAGGAGGGGTCAGTGACTTTGGGAACCTTTTAGAACCCGTTCTACAGGTACAAAAATTGACCAAAATAGTACAACCTTTGGGGATGGGTAGAGCCATGACTCTATGCTCGTGAAGTTGAACCCCTAAACCCATGTTTTCAAATGTTTTTGTTTGCTGCATTCATGCATTCATTAAAAAACTCTTTTCAAACAAGGAAAAATATTTTTCAAAAGAACTAAAACAATAATTGCAAATATCAGAGGTTGCGTTATGGAATTCGGTAGAAGAAATACACACAAGTACACCTTCAAGGCTCCGAAACTAGAAGACTTAAGGAAATTGAGAAGGATGATTACCAATCCCGAGGCTTTCAGAGCTAAGCACGGAGGACTGTTGTCTCTATTGAGGGTCAACGTAGTTGAAGAAATCCTGTCTACACTGGTACAGTTCTACGATCCAGTTTACCACTGCTTCACTTTCCCGGATTACCAACTTGCAACAACACTGGAAGAGTACTCCCACCTGATTGATTTACCTATCACTGATCAAGCTCCATTTTTCGGACCGGAAGAAATTCCAAAAGAACAAACCATTGCAAGAGCAATCTCTTTGGATGAGTCAGAATTCAGGACTCACATGACCACTAAGGGAGGAATCCAGGGTTTACCGGCTAAATTCCTGATGGAGAAAGCTCTATACTTTTCTAGTGTAGGAAACATAACTCCCTTCGAAGACGTCTTTGTTCTGCTCATATATGGGTTATTCCTTTTTCCCAACATTGACAACTTCGTCGACACTAATGCTGTTAAGATATTTCTAATAGGAAACCCCGTACCAACCTTGCTCGCAGATACTTATCATTATGTACATTTAAGGAATTTGTACAATGGAGGAATGATCACATGCTGTGTACCATTACTCTACAAATGGTTCATTTCCCACTTGCCCAAGTCCGCGGCTTTTTGGGATCACAAGAGTACTTTACGTTGGTCACAGAGAATTATGTCTCTTACCAATTCAGACATAGACTGGTACAATAGGATTTACAAAGGGATAGAGATCATCGACAGATGTGGAAATTTCCCTAAAGTACCCCTCATTGGAACTAAAGGAGGAATCAACTATCATCTAATTTTAGCCCGCCGTCAACTCGGGTATCCATGTGCTTAGACATTTCCCTTTACAGCACTTTGTAAAATACTGTACTTTTCTTTGTAAAATACTGCAATCTTTCGAGTTCAATAAAACGGGTCTTCCCCCCCACTGTGTGATATTTGCAATCTAATCGTTGAAGTTTCTTTTTGAAAAACAAAAACTAAAAAATATGTCTTTGCATATCATTAATCATTCTCACATAACACATTTGTTATCTTTGAGTTTCACGTATGTGTCACAATCCTAGAGTCAAACTGTCTCATTCGTACAATACTCGGGCCAATCGACAAAATAAAATGGACAATCTCGAGGAAGAGAACAGAGAGCTGAGAGAAGAAATCGACGCTCTATAGGAAAGTTTGGAAAAACTTCACAGGAACCTGCAAACCCTGGCAGCAGCCCAGGAACAACATCAAAGGACTGTGATCTCAGAGATTACATCTACACCCATATTGGAGACACATGATAATCATCCTCGGTACAACATGCCTAAGGGTCGCCCCTGGGGCATGCCTTTCAACTTTATACATGAAGGATATATCCCACCAGTCACTAAAGACCCAGAAGCCGTAGCAGGAACCGCTGGACCTGAAGGTTACAAACTTCGGGAAAATGAAGATGAAAGGGTTACGACAACAACTCCTGAAGGTTACAAACTTAAGGGTACTAAAGCGCCAAGAGTCACCGCTGTAATGTCTATACCACAACCAGTGGTACACACTGTCCCGGAAGAACAGATTCCGCAAGAAATTTCTAGTGGAAACGAAGACATGTACGAAAGGATGAATGAGTTCCAGGAACAATTCTTGGAAATGCAGAAGGAATTGCATGCTATTCGCGGTCAAGACTTATTCGGAAAGGACGCCGCTGATCTATGTTTGGTCCCTAATGTAAAGATACCACACAAATTCAAGGTGCATGACTTTGAAAAATACAAAGGCAACTCTTTCCCTCAAAGTCATTTGGTGATGTACGCTCGAAAAATGTCTACTCAGACAGAAAATCAACAGCTACTGATCCATTACTTCCAAGACAGTTTAACCGGTGTCGCACTCAAATGGTACATGGGTTTAAATAGCACCAAGATCAGTACTTTCAGAGATCTCGGGGCAGCCTTTGTTCAGCAGTATAAATACAATTTGGACATGGCACCAGATAGGGACCAACTCAGAGCAATGTTACAAAAGGATAAGGAAACCTTCAAGGAATATGCTCAGAGATGGCGTGAAATCGCCGCCCAGATCTGTCCCCCTCTTGAGGAAAAGGAAATGACAGATTTTCTTGAAAACATTGAGCTCGTTTTATTATGACCGAATGGTCACTAGTGCGCCCAGTGACTTCACTGAAATGGTGAACATGGGAGTATGCCTTGAAAAAGCAGTCCGAGAAGGACGATTGGTTAAAGATCCAGAGCCATCTAGCAATACTAAGAGATATAGTAGTGCTTTCCAAAAGAAGAAAGAGCAAGATATCAGTAATATCTCTCTATGAAAGCAAAGGTAAAGGTATCAACTGGTAGCAGCGATAACTCCTGCTATCAACCCAGCGCCAACTCCGACTTATCAACCTCAGGTTGCTCAGAGCCAACCAAATCAACGATAGTATCAGCAAAGGCCGCAATAGCCTTTTCAGCAGGCTCGTCCACATTACAACAACAATAATCGTACTACACGACCATCAGGGTTGACCCTATACCGATGTAGTACGCAGAGTTATTTCCACTTCTACTGGCCAAGGGGCACGTTCAAACCCGGACTCCTCTTACAGTACCAGAAAATCCACCCTTTTGGTTCAAAGCAGATCAAACTTGCCCTTACCATCAAGGAGGATCGGGACACAACATTGAGAATTGTCTCAGCTTCAAGTCTGATGTACAGAAGCTTGTCAAGAGTGGGGTTTTATCTTTCAAGGATGCAAATCCAAATGTTCAGACGAACCTATTACCGCAACACAAAAAGACTGCGGTGAATTTGATAGAAGGAGAGCTTGTCAACAGTTATCACATTCACAATGTACGCTTACTAGAAACCAACCTGGTAAAGATGCATTGCAAACAGAGCATGTACGGCCATGTGCCATCTCACAACTATCATCAGTGTGATATCTGCTCCAAGGACAATCAAGGGTGTGCCATAATACAAGCAGCTCTACAAGAACAAATAGATCTGGGCTGGATTCAGGATCACAGGATTAGTGAAGTAAACATGGCCCATGCATATCCCAACATTGTTTAGAACCACGACATCCGTCCAATGAACATCAATTTAGTGGCGATGCATTCGAGACAAAGTCAGTATTATAATCTTCCGCGACACGATTACATCACTTGTCCAATATGCTCAACAGACAATCAGGGATACTCTTTTGTACAAGAGGTCCTCCAACGTCAAATGAATTTCGGATGGATCCAAGACTACCATGAAAGAAGTGATCATCAAGTCAATATGGTTCAAATCTATGACATACACTTGATGAATACCAGTTTTGTGGAATTACATGCTAAACATGTCAGACTCGGTTTTATGGCTTCACATAATTATCTAGACAATAAAGAATGATGCGAAGACGACCAAGGGTGTGGGCTTGTGCAAAGGACTCTTCAACATCTGTTGGACCACTGGTGGCTTTTGATTTACCTAAATGAAGACACACAATAGATTAGCATGACTGACAGGAATCCTGGTAGACATTAAAGTCGTGATATCCGCTCAATAGAAACATATCTAGTAAAGATGCACTGCATACAAAGCGGGTACGACCGGGTACCGCCGCACAATTATGAGCGCTGCAGAGTATCCTCGAAAAATAATCAAGGATGTTATCTCGTACGAGCAACCCTCCAGAACAAGTTGGACCAGATGGAGATTCGACCACGTTCGAGTTCTGGGTCGATCAACATGATACAAGATTACCTCCCTGGTCAGAACAAAAACCCTGTCGTAATCTCCGATCATGGAATAACCAAAGACGTTTGCGCCATAATCCCTCTACTTAATAAATCAAAGATCCCTCTTGATAGTAGAAAAGTTCCCAACCAGGAACTGATTGAGGTGGCCTACGACAGTTAAAAGGCCCAAAAAGCCCCTGTGGTTATCTACTTGCCAGGTCCAATACCGTACAAGTCAGAAAAGGCTATCCCATACAAGTACGGTGCGACAATCATTGAAAATGGAAAAGAAACTCCATTACCCTCCATTGTGAACATTTCCGACATCAGTCGAGTTACCCAGAGCAGTCGGATCTTCAACAGAGGAGTTGGAGAACCTGCCAAAGAAAAGGAACCTCAAACGGAAGTTCCCAACCAACAAGTCGGTCAATCCAGCAATACAGAACCTGTAAAGAACAATGATGAAATTTTGAGACTTATCCATAAAAGCGAGTAAAACATTGTGGACTAATTGTTTCAAACTCCGTCTCGAATCTCTGTACTATCTCTCCTGCTTAGTTCAGAGCTCACAGGGAAGCTCTATAGAAAGTATTAGAGAAAGCCTTTCTGGAACAAGATGTGACGGTAGGGAAATTTGACAACATCATCTCCAACATTACTTCCTGCAACAACTTAGGATTCAGTGATGAAGAACTTCCAAAAGAAGGCAAGAATCATAATATGGCGCTCAACATTACAGTCAACTGCCAGGACGATGCTTTAGCCAGCATACTGGTAGACACAAGATCATCTTTGAATGTTATGCCAAAATCAACTTTGGTACGACTATCACTTCAAGGAGCTCCAACGAGAGGCAGTGAGATCATCGTCAAAGCCTTTGACGGATCTAGAAAAACAGTTATCGGCAAAGTCGATCTTCCCATAACCATCAGTCCTCACACATTCCAAGTCACTTTCCAGGTCACGGACATGCGAGCAGCATACATCTGTTTATTAGGGAGACCTTGGATACACGAAGCTGGGGCAGTCACTTCGACACTTCACCAGAAGCTGAAGTTCGTCAAGAATGACAAATTAGTCACAGTGTGTGGAGAGCAAGCCTTAATCATGAGCAACTTCTCATCATTCTCCTGTGTCAAACCGGAGGAGGTCGTTGGAACTCAGTTTCAAGCACTCTCGGTGAGCAATGAGAATCAACAAGAAAGAGGGACGTTGATTTCCTCATACAAGGACACTCTGAAAGTGATCAGGAGTAATGACATAAAAGGATGGGGGCAGATCACAACTCCTACGGATAACAAGACAAGAAAAGGTCTTGGTTTCTCTCCAACTTGTACCTAGACTACAAAGAAGGACGAAAGTTTTCGTCCCATTCAGGATTTCTTCCATTGTGGAGGTTTCCTCCACCCAGTGTCTCAAGAAGTACATGCCATCGACGGAAATGAATCCTCCGATACGGATGAAGAGTGGAAGTCTTATCTCAACAATGACGGTTATACATCTCAGGGAGAGACGCACATACCATTCTGTTTTCCAAAATACAGCCCAAGATATATACCATGATCAGACGTCAGAATGATCTATGGAGATTGTGATCCTGAAGGATGTCGTGCTCCACCCAACTCATTAGAGGAAGACAATCTAATGAAAGATAACTTTGAGTATGATTATTATGATCCCCTGGATGACTTGCCTATCTGGAAGCCATACACAGAAGACTCAGAGCAAAAGAGTCCGCCTGATAATGCCTATGAACTGAGTAATCTCGAAAAGAATACCCATGTCCCCACAGAGTCATGGAATCATTACTCAGGACATTCCGAAGATGTCCAGCACCATGCTAATGAATTCACAAAGATTGCAGGACAAAAATTCATTAACTATGCATTTACCGAGGTCAACGTCATCGAGGAAGATGACTCATCTATTCCTACAGAAACACTGGACACCTTGGGACAACCAAGCGGTAAGTACGACTTCCTAGTCAAATACACTGCTCCCGAAAGCTCTCGTATCAGGCTTGAGGGCATCCTACCAACTGGATGGGGAGATCCTTTTGAGAGTGAAAACACTATGGAAGAGGCGACTGAAGAGTTCTCCTATGACAATTCTGCATGAGAAGAAGACTCAAATGATCCTACTCCGCCAAAAATCAGCGTTATTTCTGAAGACAAACCAAGAAGGAAATTACCATACTTTGTGATTCACAGAGGAGTTCGTCGCCATTGGGTTGCAGTCGATGTCCCGAAAGCCGTCCATAAGTAGAAGTAATTACCGTCTTTGTTTTGACCTTTCACCTTGCCTGGGTGACATGGATGTTTTATAGGGCTCACCTTTTTGTAAATGTCCCTCTTCGCTTCACCCAAAGTGACAGAGTTTTGTTTTATAGGGTTGTGTTTCAAGAAATGACAAATCATGAATAAATAATGTCATTCTGTCATTCCCGCATTTATTGTTGTTTTCACTTTTCGTTTTTCAAAAAATGGTAATCCTAAAAACAACCCAAAATTAAAATAAACGTTTTCAGAAAATACACTGCACACACTCTTGCATTCTCTCTATCTTTGCTAAAAACAAATCATCACGTCATGCAAATTGCTTGTTTTAAACCCCATTGAAACATACGATCCAATTCCTTCTCCCAACCTTGAATTCCCGTTATTTGAAGCTGAAGAAGAAGAGGACGAAGAAATCCCAGAAGAGATCTCCTGACTACTCAGACAAGAGGAAAGGTCCATTGAGCCTCACAAAGAGCCATTGAAAACGGTCAATTTAGGTTCAGAGGAAGAAAAGAAAGAAGTTAAGATTGGAGCACTGCTCAGTCCAACTGTCAGAGAAGACTTGATAAAACTTCTCAAAGAGTTTCCAGATGTATTTTCTTGGTCCTATCAGGACATGCCAGGGTTAGATACCAGCATCGTGGAACATCACTTACTACTAAAAACGGAATGTCCTCCAGTAAAACAAAGACTGTGAAGGACTCATCCAGATATGGCCATCAAGATAAAGGAGGAAGTATAGAAGCAGATCGACGCAGGTTTCCTCGCCACCTCAGAATATCCTCAATGGTTAGGCAACATAGTGCCAATTCCGAAAAAGGACAAAAAAGTCAAAATGTGTGTAGACAACAAGATTCTGAACAAAGCAAGTCCAAAGGATGAATTTCCCCTACCACACAAAAACATGTTGGTAGACAGCACAACAAAATTCACCAGTCCGTATGTCGCATCTGTTTTGTCAGCATAAATAATACATACATCATGCATAATTGATTCATATTCATATTCATGTTGCATTAATATCACTCTGGTCAGTCTCATCCCCAAGTGATAAAGTCCTCTCACCGATAGAGTTGTCAGTTCTATCCTCATCCGGAAAAGTGCCGCCTAAATAATCTCTCCCCAGTTTATTTCTGGATTGGAGGTTGTCCTCGACCACTTTGATAACTTTAACCTCTGAAAGGCAAGAAGACATTCGACAGACACCTTTGGAACATCATTCTTCACCATTGAAGATGATATTTTCGCTTTCCCGGATTGAAGAAAATCCCTAGAGAAAGCCTCTCAACCAAAGACTCTTGGCAATACGATGCTTTCTCCACGAAAAAATTGTTTTCAATGAAGTCATCAGCACCTCAAAATTGGATCACATCACATGGCATTTCTCGGAGAAAGATCTCGAAGAAAAGTATGATGTAACCTCACCAAGTGAAAAGCGGTCTCTCAAGAGACTCGTTTTCCCCAGTAGAGTCGACAAATGGCATCTCTAACAGAGAAGTTTGCACACCTCTACAGCTCAGACTAACGGGTTTCCCCAACAAGTCTGACCTCAAACTTTTTCCATCAAATGGCGTCTCCCCAGTAAAACTCGGTGAGAAGTTTGATAAAGACCGCTACAAATAGCATTCCATGTCAAGAAAGAAACTCGACAAGAAGAAACTGAGACCAGTTCCGTGGCTGAAGACCAAGATCGAGGGGAAGTTTATTTCAAAAGAAACTGAGACCAGTTCCGTGGCTGAAGACCAGGGTCGAGGGGAAGTTTATTTCAAAAGAAACTGAGACCAGTTCCATGGCTGAAAACAAGGATCGAGGGGAAGTTTATTTTCAAAAGAAAACTAAGACCAGTTCCGTGGTTGAAGATCAGGATCAAGGGGAAGTTTTACCCTTTTCTAAGTAACATTGCTTAGCAAAAGAATATGGATAGGCAAACTGCTATTCATAACCATAGTCAAAATTTCGGGTATTCCGATATTTAATCCTCTTGTACCCTAAATGTATGAATATCTTCGCCACTCACACCTTAGGGTCCAAGAAGATTAAATAAGGGCATATGTCATACCCCAAGTTTTGACCATAAGATTTCCCATCATTGTGAAGATCATTATCACAATATGGATGTACCATCAAATCTCATCAATCTCCTCAAGGATTGTTGAGCATTCACTACAATCAAGAATTAGGGTTTTGATCCCTCTCAGTGTAATACCCTGTAAATTATTTTACTCTGGATAATATTAGTTGTGATTAACTGAGTCCCAGTGTACTTTGAGAAATTATCTGCAGAGATAATTAGGGTAACTGTTGAACTTAGAGTAAATCCAATTAATATTATCTGACTCTGAGATATTTAAGTGTTTGAACTTTAGAGACTTTTTGGACAATTAGTAGTGTTGCTAATCGATGATATTATACTATATCATTTCTTTTCCATTCCTTTTCCTTATTAGAACAAGAGAAAGAAAAAGATAGAAAGGGTTTTGGAGAGAAAGAAAAGAGGAGGAAAGGAAGAGAAAAAAAGGAAAAAGTCCAAGAACAAGATCATCAAGAACATCATCAAATCTTCATCAAATCATCTTCCCATCTTCACCATCATCATCTATTCAAGGTGGGTTCTAGATAGAAACTTAAGTTCTAGAGTTAAAAATGATTTTAGCTTAAGTTAGGTTTAGGAGAAATTGCTTAAATTGGTAATCGATGAAATTTAACGGTTGAAATGTGTTACAAACTGAGTAGTATAGGCTATATGAGTGTAGAATCATCTGTATTTGATTGTTGGATGTGTGGGTATGTTTTGGTTTGATTTTGGACCCATGGGAACTCAGCTGTTACGCTGCAGAACTTCTGCATTTTCCCAGATTCGTACTGCAAATCCCCTAGCGAAGGGGAAATCAAACACTCGCTGGATGTTCGCACGGCGAAGGTGAAGGCAAACATTCGCCAGAGGTTTGCACTGCGAACTTTACCTTGTTTTGGTTCTGCCACTGTTCGCCAGACGTTCGCACTGCGAATGGGGCAGCGAACCAGTGTTGGCTAGGCGTTCGCTGGGAGCTTCGTACTGCGAATGAGGAAGCGAGTATTCGCTGGCTTCTTCGTAATGCGAACATGACAGATCCTCCAACTTGTTTCTTCTATAACTTTTGACTCGTTGATCCGATATGAGTATTCTTGGTATCGTTGTGAAGCTATGAACATCCTCTAGCTAATGGAAGTGAGGAATATCGGTTTATTGCCCGATTAAATAAATCGGAGGGAACCATGAATTAGTGTGATTTGTGGCGTGTTGAATTATGTGTTCCCATTATGCGATTGATGATTATTTGCCTATGCTCTTATTGTTAAGCATGTTTGAATATATGTATGCATGTAAAATATGAAATAGGTAGAGCGAGGAAACCTTAGTACAATAGAATGACTTAGGGAATTGTGCGACAATGCTTATGCATCGGTACTAAAGTTTATCCTTGATAAGTAGTTATGAGGGGAGGCTCGAGGATGGATTTTGTAATCTCCTCCGAGTCGAGCGTGCGTTTTCCCTAATAAATATTAGTGACCCATGTTTAATGTTTGGTATGGGATGGCCGGGGAAAGTATTTATTAGGTGAGTAACCGTGACCCGTGTTTAATCTCCTTGTGTGGGATGGCCGGGGAAAATACCAATAGTAGATAACCGTGACCCATGTTTAATCTATTTAAGAGGGATGGCCGGGGAAAGTTATTTACGTTCAGGATCCGTGACCCGTGTTTAATACTTTGGTGTGGGATGGCCGGGGAAAGATTCCTTAACTAGTTGGCGGTTGTGTCTTACGCGATGATTTCTCTAGTTAGAGATATTTGAACTCAAGGTCTAGTTCCTTTTCCCCCGACTTGAGTTAGGCTAAGGTAGAACCTTGTAAAGCCGAGAGAATCTATAAGATAGGGAACTCACTGAGATTTGATGTATCTCACCCCAAGTTGTTGTTTACATCACAGGTACTACAGGTTCGGCGAAGGGTAAGGACAAAGTGGTTTGACTTTTCCTTACGGATCGTATCTTTTGCATGGCAAGGCTTCCGTTGTGGAGATTTTGGGATCATTAGTGATCTAGTTCTTAATTTTATCTTTTGAACATCTTGTATATATGACATGCCATAGTTGTTGTATTAGTTTTTGGGCATTTATATATATATTGTGTTACTAGGAACTTGTATATTTCAGTACCAAACGTATTATTCATGTATGATATATGCTTTGATGTATGTGTTATAGATATGGGTGTTACAATTGGTATCAGAGCAAGTCGTATCCTCGACCTAGCCATGGAATAGTATAAGTATTTCTTTCCGTTTTATATGTGTTGTGTCGCCATTGGTCTTACGTGTTATATTTATGGTATTGATCCTGATCAACTTAATCCAATCTATATGACATTTAAGGAACATGGCCGACAGACGCAGAAACAACCGAGGTAGACCGAGAACCACTCCAGCCGGGACAAATCCACCAGGTGGCGAGGAGAATGCCCCTTTGTATCAATTCATGCAGCATATGCAGCAACAACAGAATCAGTTTGTGCAACAAATGGTACAACAAATGGCTGGTGGCCTGCATCCTCCAGTGGTTGTTCCTGAGGCTGCAGGGGGAACCTTTAGGGATTTCATTCGTATGAATCCTCCGGAGTTTCAGGGAGGGTTAGATCCAGTAAAGGCTCATGAATGGATATCCGGTATGGAGCGGATTTTCTTGATAGTTCAGTGTAGTGAAGAAAATAAGGTTGTTTTCGCTTCTCACTTGTTGAAGGGTCATGCCATGAGATGGTGGGAAAGCGCTTCAGCCTTAATGACAATTCAAGAGGTACCGAAAGTATGGGAGCAGTTTAAGATAACTTTTATGGAGAAGTATTTCCCAAGTTCCTTAAGATCTCAGAAGGAATTCGAGTTTCAACAATTGAGACAAGGCAACTTGACTGTGGCTTCTTATGCGGAAAAGTTTGAGGTTATGGCTGCTTATTCTAGGCAGGCTATGTATGCTCCTGATGAGAGGTGGAAGATTGATCAGTTTCTTTTTGGTTTGAGGGCCGAAATTTCACATAGCGTGTCTCAGAGGGAATTCACTAGCTATGCTGAATTGTTACGACAATGTTACGTGGCGGAGCATAGCTTGAAGAAAGTGCAAGCGGAAAGTGTTGCAAGTAGGGTGAATCAAGGTGATCGTGGAAGAGCGAGTCAACAATTTGGTCCTAGATCCCAAGCTTTCAAGGGAAAGTAGGTTGCTAGACCTAATGCTACTCCTTTGTGCAGAGTTTGCAACCAACGTCATTTCGGGAAGTGTGCAGATGGGAGTGTTAGGTGTTATCACTATAATGAATTGGGACATATGGCTAGAATGTGTCCTCGGAATAGAAACCAAGTGCAAGGACGAAATACCGGGAGGGTATATACCTTAGATGCAAGAAAGGCAAAGGGTGATAACTCTTTTATTGCTGGTACGTGTTTCGTTAATGGACATCCTTGTTTTGTGTTATTTGATTGTGGAGCAACACATTCTTTTGTATCGATGCAATGTATGCAACGACTGGGGTTGCAAGCTATTCCATTGTCTCCACCCATGGTGGTTACTACTGCCATGGATGAGGTTGTTGAAACTCCGTTGATGTGTGAAAACTGTGTTTTGTCTGTGAATGATAGAGTTTTCCAGATTGACCTTATCTGTTTACCGCTTAAGAAAGTTGATGTCGTTTTGGGAATGGATTGGCTTTCTGCTAATTCGATTTTCATCGGTTGTGAAGAGAAGTTAATTATTATTCCGTCCGTGGAGGCTACTCCAAAGGATGTGTTGACTACTATTTTAGAAGGTACGGTGGGAATGATTAATTTCTGGTTTGAGAATGAAAAATCTGTTCTTTTGGTTCTCACTAAGGAGGAGAACGACAACCTTCAGGTTCTGAGTATTCCAGTAGTCTGCGAGTTTCCAGAAGTTTTTCCCGAGGATATCACTTCTCTTCCCCCGGAGCGGGAAGCGGAATTCTCTATTGACCTGATACCTAGAACGGATCCAATATCCGTTTCTCCGTATCGGATGGCACCACTTGAATTAAGAGAATTAAAGGATCAATTGGAAGAATTGATGGCTAAGCATTTTGTTAGACCAAGTGTTTCGCCTTGGGGAGCTCCAGTATTGTTGGTAAAGAAGAAGGATGGTGGAATGCGGTTATGTATTGATTACCGTCAGTTGAATAAGGCCACCATCAAGAACAAATACCCATTGCCAAGGATAGACGACCTGTTAGATCAATTGAAAGGAGCCTGTGTGTTCTCGAAGATTGATTTACGGTCGGGTTATCATCAGATTCGGGTGAAGAGTTCGGATGTACTGAAAACTGCGTTTAGGACCCGTTATGGTCATTATGAATTCCTCGTAATGCCTTTCTGTGTGACGAATGTTCCGGCAGTTTTCATGAATTATATGAATCGGATATTTCAACCTTATTTAGACCAATTTGTGGTGATTTTCATGGATGATATTCTTATCTATTCTCGTGATCCTCAAGAGCACGGAGAACACCTAAGAATCGTTTTATCCATCTTACAAGAGAGGCAACTTTTTGCCAAGCTAAGCAAGTGTGAATTTTGGATGTCGGAGGTGAATTTTGTTGGACATGTCATATCTCAGGGAGGTGTCGCGGTTGATCCATCAAAAGTTGAAGTTGTGATAAATTAGGAGAGACCGAAGAATGTGTCTGAAGTTAGAAGCTTCTTGGGACTAGCAAGTTATTATAGAAGGTTTATTAAAGGCTTTTCCCAACTGGCTTTACCAATGACGAGACTTACTCGGAAGGATTATTCGTATAAATGGGATTCGGCTTGTGAGCAAAGTTTCATGAGTTTGAAAGAGAGATTGACGACCGCTCCTGTTTTGGTTATTCCTGATCCTAGCAAGTCGTATGAGGTATATTGTGATGCATCGAAAAAGGGATTAGGAGGTGTGTTAATGCAAGATGGACATGTAGTGGCTTATGCTTCACGACAGTTGAAAGTCCATGAAGAGAATTATCCAACGCGTGATTTAGAATTGGCGGCCGTTGTATTTACCTTGAAGGTGTTGCGTCACTATTTGTATGGTGTACGTTTTGAGATGTTTAGTGACCACCGCCCCTTTCTGAAGACTTGCATGCAAGTGAGGCGGAATGGGATTCATGCAGAGAGGCTAGAGTGGAATACTTGTAACGAGCCGGAGAGGAGACTGTGGCACTGACTTTCGGAATGCGCAGGGGAGAAATCCCAAAGCAAATGCAAAGAAGAAGCTCTTAGATGTTTATCCAGTCTGGACATCAAATCCTTCCGGTCAGCAAAAGAAAAGGAAAAGGTTTAGCGTAGCCCAGAATCCACTCTTCTTGATTGAATCCCCTGAGAAGCTGTTGTACCAATTGCAACAGTCTTAAGGCCATTAGTTGGAGTGCTAAGTGCTGCTTTGCCTATCTATTCTATTCTGCGACTTTTTTCTTACATCCAGTGCTACATCTAGAGGTCCAGTCCCCTGGGTCATTTGATATCTCTAGTCTGAGTTCCGTTCAACAAGCCAGTTCTGTTAGAGCTTAAAGTACCTCTTTGATCAGAAGGAGTTGAACATGCGTCAAAGGAGGTGGATGGAATATTTGAAAGATTACGACTTGGAGTTAAAATACCATCCGGGTAAAGCGAATAAAGTGGCAGATGCATTGAGTAGGAAGGTGTTGCATAATGTCGAGTTGATGATGCTAGAGTATACTTTATTGGAAAAATTTCGAGATCTAAATCTTCAATTTGTTTGGACCCCTAATGGTGTGATTATGGGGAATTTGAATATCAATTCTACTCTTAGGGGGGAAATCCAACAAGATCAAGGGTTAGACGAGAAGTTACAAGAAGTGTTATTGCAACCGGGTTTTGTGCGAACTACCGACGGAGTTATTGTATTTAACCGAAGGATTTGTGTTCCGGATAACACGGAGTCAAAAAGGAGGATTTTGGAAGAAGCGCATAAGGGTGCTTTTGCTATACATCCGGGGTCTTCAAAGGTGTATCAAGATTTAAAGAGGGACTATTTGTGGTCCGGGATGAAAAAGGATGTTGCGGTATATGTATCAGAATGTGCGGTATGCCAACAAGTGAAAATAGAACTCCAAAGACCGGGTGGCTTGTTGCAACCTCTAGAAATTCCGGTGTGGAAATGGGATAGTATCTCGATGGACTTCGCGGTGGGATTACCCCGTGCGCAAGGTGGTTATGATTTGATTTGGGTAATTGTAGATCGGTTGACGAGGTCTGCTCATTTCTTAGCTGTGAAGACTACCTACAAGGCGAGTCATCTCGCAAGGTTGTTCATTTCGGAGATAGTGAGATTGCATGGTATTCCTACTAGTATCGTTTCGGATAGAGATCCAAAGTTTACTTCGAGATTTTGGAGAGCTTTTCAACAAGCCATGGGAACGAAGTTATGTTTGAGTACGTCGAATCATCCGCAAATGGACGGTCAGACGGAACGGACAATACAAACTATGGAAGACATGTTGAGAGCTTGTGTACTTAAAAGTGGAGGAAATTGGAGAGAACTCTTGTCGTTGATTGAGTTCTCTTATAATAACAGTTATCATGCAAGTATTGGTATGGCACCTTATGAGGCGTTGTATGGAAGGAAGTGTAGGACACCGTTGTGTTGGGCAGAAGTTGGTGAAGATAGGATGTTGGGACCCGAGATTATTCACGAAACTACGGAGAAGATTAGGATGATCCGTGGAAAAGTTAAGCAAGCACAAGATCGTCAGAAGAGTTATGCGGATAACTGAAGAAGACCTTTAGAATTTGAAGAAGGCGATCACGTGTTTTTGAAGGTTACTCCGAGACTGCGGTTGAAAGGACCGTTTCGGTCGTGGAAGTTAAGTCCGAGATACGTGGGACCATATCAGATTTTGGAAAGAATTGGTGAAGTAGCCTACAGATTAGCCTTATCGCCTTCTCTGGCAGAGATGCACGACGATTTTCATGTGTCTCAGCTTCGGAAATTTGTCCCAGATCCTCTTCAGCCAATTTTACCAGATACAATTGAGATAGAAGAAGATTTGACATTTGAGCCTCAACCGAGTCGTATCACCGGAAGAGAAACTAAAGTGTTAAGGAATAAAGAGATTCCTCTTGTTAAGGTCCAGTGGGATGAGAGGCATCCAAGCGATGCAACTTGGGAATTGGAATCGGAGATGCGGGAGGTCTATCCTCATCTTTTCAGGTAATTGTTTTAAATTCGTGGGCGAATTTCTATTTAAGGGGGGGAGGATGTAATACCCCGTAAATTATTTTACTCGGGATAATATTAGTTGTGATTAACTGAGTCCCAGTGTACTCTGAGAAATTATCTGCAGAGATAATTAGGGTAACTGTTGAACTTAGAGTAAATCCAATTAATATTATCTGACTCTGAGATATTTAAGTATTTGAACTTTAGAGACTTTTTGGACAATTAGTAGTGTTGCTAATCGATGATATTATACTATATCATTTCTTTTCCATTCCTTTTCCTTATTAGAACAAGAGAAAGAAAAAGATAGAAAGGGTTTTGGAGAGAAAGAAAAGAGGAGGAAAGGAAGAGAAAAAGAGGAAAAAGTCCAAGAACAAGATCATCAAGAACATCATCAAATCTTCATCAAATCATCTTCCCATCTTCACCATCATCATCTATTCAAGGTGGGTTCTAGATAGAAACTTAAGTTCTAGAGTTAGAAATGATTTTAGCTTAAGTTAGGTTTATGAGAAATTGCTTAAATTGGTAATCGATGAAATTTAACGGTTGAAATGTGTTACAAACTGAGTAGTATAGGCTATATGAGTGTAGAATCATCTGTATTTGATTGTTGGTTGTGTGGGTATGTTTTGGTTTGGTTTTGGACCCATGGGAACTCAGCTGTTACACTGCAGAACTTTTGCATTTTCCCAGATTCGCACTGCGAATCCCCTAGCGAAGGGGAAATCGAATACTTGCTGGATGTTCGTACGGCGAAGGTGAAGGCGAACATTTGCCAGAGGTTCGCACTACGAACTTTACCTTGTTTTGGTTCTGCCACTGTTCGCCAGACGTTCGCACTGCGAATGGGGCAGTGAACCAGTGTTGTCTAGGCATTCGCTGGGAGCTTCGCACTGCGAACGAGGAAGCGAGCATTCACTGGCTTCTTTGCAATGCGAACATGACAAATCCTCCAACTTGTTTCTTCCATAACTTTTGACTCGTTGATCCGATATGAGTATTCTTGTTATCGTTGTGAAGCTATGAACATCCTCTAGCTAATGGAAGTGAGGAATATCTGTTTATTGCCCGATTAAATAAATCGGAGGGAACCATGAATTAGTGTGATTTGTGGCATGTTGAATTATGTGTTCCCATTATGCGATTGATGATTATTTGCCTATGCTCTTATTGTTAAGCATGTTTGAATATATGTATGCATGTAAAATATGAAAAAGGTAGACCGAGGAAACCTTAGTACAATAGAATGACTTAGGGAATTATGCGGCAATGCTTATGCATCGGTACTAAAGTTTATCCTTGATAAGTAGTTATGAGGGGAGGCTCGAGGATGGATTTTGTGATCTCCTCCGAGTCGAGCGTGTGTTTTCCCTAATAAATATTAGTGACCCGTGTTTAATCTTTGGTATGGGATGGTCGGCGAAAGTATTTATTAGGCGAGTAACCATGACCCGTATTTAATCTCCTTGTGTGGGATGGCCGGGGAAAGTTACGTGGTGATTGGTATTAGTGACCCGTGTTTAATCTCCTCGTGTGGGATGGCCGGGGAAAGTACCAATAGTAGATAACCGTGACCCGTGTTTAATCTCTTTGAGAGGGATGGCCGGGGAAAGTTATTTACATTCAGGATCCGTGACCCGTGTTTAATCCTTTGGTGTGGGATGGCCGGGGAAAGATTCCTTAACTATTTGGCGGTTGTGTCTTACGCGATGGTTTCTCTAGTTAGAGATATTTGAACTCAAGGTCTAGTTCCTTTTCCCCCGACTTGAGTTAGGCTAAGGTAGAACCTTGTAAAGCCGAGAGAATCTATAAGATAGGGAACTCACTGAGATTTGATGTATCTCACCCCACGTTGTTGTTTACATCACAGGTACTACATGTTCGCCGAAGGGTAAGGACAAAGTGGTTTGATTTTTCCATACGGATCGTATCTTTTGCGTGGCAAGGCTTCCGTTGTGGAGATTTTGAGATCATTAGTGATCTAGTTCTTAGTTTTATCTTTTGAACATCTTGTATATATGACATGCCATAGTTGTTGTATTAGTTTTTAGGCATTTATATATATACTGTGTTACTAGGAGCTTGTATATTTCAGTACCAAACGTATTATTCATGTATGATATATGCTTTGATGTATGTGTTATATATATAGGTGTTACACTCAGAGCACTCAGATAAATGATTAATCAAGAATTGACATGATCTTCAACTTGTCACGCCTCTCAAACATCCATGAAGGATCAAGAGGTCTCCCATATCAAGAATCAAGCACAAGAGTGCCACATCTCAAGCTGATCAAGCCTCGAGATCCCCAGTGTCACCAAATTAGGGTTTTGGTCGACCAAGGCCTCCAGAGGAAAAATTTTCATCTGGGCATAGGCCAATACTTCAAAACATGATCCAAAATGCTCAAAGGGACCTCATGGACCCAATCATCAAGTTAAAATAGCCTCAGATGAAGCATTCATCATAAATAAGGAATTAGGGTTTTTGACCTAATTCACCCCTAAATTAACTGTTGAGGCAAGACATGAACCAAGACATATAGACATTATTTGAGGGCCTTAAATAAACCACTTTGATCCATTTACAACAATGGATTGATCCAAGAAGCTTGATTCACAAGTTTCAATTTCATCTGGACCACAATTAGGGTTTTGAAGAAAAAGTCAACTGTACCTTTGTCTTTGGACCAAGACATGTTCCCAAACCTTGGGACATGATTCAAGACACCCTAAAACACCTATCGAATCCATCCATTAGGTTTGAATTAGGTCAAGAACTTGATTGCATAGAAGATCACACAGTTTGGAATTCATCTGACAAAAAGTCAACTGTGCCCAAAATCAAGTTTGACTTTTTGAATTTTTTCACAAATGTGGCTCCCCTAAGTAAAAAAAAATGTTAATGCATGGTTTTGATCATCATCCATCAAGAAAAATCAAGAAAAATAGGGTTACTTGCAAAAGGGGCAACCATAGGAAACTTAAAATTTTCTGAGTTATGGAACAAAATTGATTTGGTACCAACTTTGCAAGGTCATAACTTCCAAACCACAAGACCTTTTTCTTCCATCCAAAGCTTAAATGAAAGTTCACATGACATACTTCAAAAGTGTTAACTACAAAATATTCCAAATCCTCATGGATTTTGAGTTATGGATTGATCAAAATCACAAAAATATGAAAATAACCACTTTTTCCAACACTTAGTGAAAATTTTGGACAGAATCTGTCTTTGATTTTCACCAACTTTGAGGCCATTTTTCACCTTGATCCAAGTTTATTTAAGACCATTGTTGGACATCAAAGTTGAAGTAGGATATACAAGCTTTCCAAAGAGTACCAGAACTCATCCTAATTCAACTTGAGTAGGGAGTTATGAACATGGAAACATGACACCTCCAAGACTGATTTTGCAAGACAGTCTTGCACTTTCCCCACGATTTTATCATTTCTATGACTTGGCAAGCCTTGTCACTATACAAGACAAGTTTCTAAAGTGCAATGAACATGATCTCTGCAGAGCTACAACACCATAGAGTCTTGCAAGTCCAAAACCTCATCATTGGGCATGTGACATTCAAAGTTCAAATCCAAAACTTTTAAATTTGTCATGAGGCATTGAATGGATGCATAGAGCTGGCATGCATCAGTCCACAACATTTCAAATGAGTCAAGATAAACTCAAGCATCAGAGGACCATAGGCCTGCAAGATTGACCCAAGGCAATGGCTAGAGAAGACATGAGATTCCTTTTGAAAACCATTGGACAAAGGTCAATACCAGCCACCATTCACTATTTTTGCCAAAAAAAACTTGTTGCACTATAAATAGAGCTCATTTGTGATCAGTTTGAGTACCCCAAAGCATAGCAACACATGCTTTCTCACATTTCATTCTCTCTAGGCCAGATTTTACTTCTATTACAAGTCACTATCAAATTTTGAAATAGGAAGCAATTCTTCCTAAACCAATGATGCTAACACCTCATATACATCATATATGAACTATCTAAGCACTCATCCTTCATCTGTAACAACAAAACCACAAACCTCCATCACCATCCTAGAGGTCATTTGCAGTTGAGGTACCACAGAGTGATCCAGGTGCTTTCCAGCCATTCCAAGCATTCATACACCTTACATAAGGTCCACTGAACCTATCTAAATCATTGTATAACATTTGTAACATCTCCATCATCAAATTCGATCACCAGCTGCAAGAGGTAAGCCTGAAACCTTCAAACTCTATACTACATGCATCATCAATTTATTTTCAAGTTACCAACTTGTTTCTGGTTGTTCATAGAGTGATAACCCTCAATCAATTGCCATGTTTCATTCGTGTTTAGGATTTCATGATACTTTTTGCAAATTATAGGGTTTCTGTGTTCATACATGATAAATCTCTCCACACTTAAAAGAAATGAAATTAAATGGTACCATCTTGTTCCTTGTTCAAAAACGAGTGAAATTGATGTTTGAATCGTGAAAAATCATTGAGTAATCAGAGAGATATGAGAGGTTTTGCAAATCTGGGGAGGAAGAACACGCGCGACCAAGAGCATGTATTCTTGGCGCCATTTTTAAACTTTTGAATATTTGAATTTTTATGTTTTATTAATTTATTTCAAAAATTAATTTCTCTCATTTTTTTTATCATTTTTTATTGATTCTTTTTTTAAAAAGTCACAAAAATGTTAAATTATTTTATTCTACAAAAAATCACATTTATATTATTTATTTAATATAGTTTGATTTTTTTGAATTTAATTTAATTTTATTTGTTTTAAACATTTTTAAAATGAAATTCTCACCTTGATTTTTCAAAACCAATTGGATTTCAAGCTTTCATGTGATTAAACATGATATTTCAAAAAAACTTTTTAAATTTGACAACTTGTTTTTTAATAGATTTCATATTTTGTATCATTTTATATTTAATTTCCTTTAAAAATTATTTATTTCTTTAATTAAAATTAGGGTTTTAGTTAATTTTAATTTTTCAAACACTTTTGGGCTTCTTGGTAGAGTGTAAGTCCCATCCCTTTGTAAATAAATAATTTGGGCCTCAGTCATTGTATAAGTCTCGATACGATTTTAAAAATCTCGGCGCGATCGCCGTTTTCAAAACAATTTTCAATTGGGCCTCCCTTTGGTTGTAAGTCCCATTTTCCTTCTTTTTCAAACACTTTTGGGCCTCTAATAGAGTGTAAGACCCACCTCCTTTGTAAATAAATAATTTGGTCCTCAGTCATTGTATAAGACCCGATATGATTTTCAAAATAACGGTGCGGTCATTGTTTTTCATCTGGGCATCTCCTTGAGTTGTAAGCCCCAACTCTTGTGCAAAAATAACACTTTTGGGCCTCTAATAGAGTGTAAGACCCAACCTCTTTTGTACATAAATAATTTGGGCCTCAGTCATTGTATAAGTCCCTATGTGATTTTCAAAACTACGGCGCGATTGTCCCCTTTTCAAAAGATCATCTTGGCCTCTCCTTGAGTATAAGCCCCAAACTTCCTTTTAAAATAACTTTCCTTTTTGATTCAAATTCAAATTCAAAGTTTTTTATCAATACTTTCTTCAATTTCTTGAATAACTAACCATATAGCTGTAGTTACTATGCTTGGGCTTGCACAACTGTAAGTACCACTATCTTTTCAACATATACTTGTTTATATATTTCATCTGTATATGTATATGCTTGTATATACTTGTTTAGAGTTTTCCCCAGCAATAAGGTCTAGATTTAGGTCAAACCAGTGGTTACTCTTTCAACACAGTCAAAACTAGTTCCCCATAGGAAATTCCAGATACAGTCTTGCCTCCTCTTGGGCTAATACAATATGGAACAGAGAAAGGCATTATTCCCGGTGAAACTTTTCTCAAGAATGTCCTAACTTAGAAATATATCTATACAAGAAATTCATTTCCCCAGAGAGGATTAATTCCCGGTGAAACCTCTCTTGAATTTCTTCAAACCTTAGAATTATTTTTCAAAGAAAGGACTTATTCCCGGTGAAACCTTTCTTGAACTTTTCTTAGGCTTGGACCCACAAGCTTCCTAAAACCATCCCAGCCTCCTCTTGGGCTTTGTACAAGGACCCATAGGCTTCTTAGAAGTTCTCAGTCTCCTCTTGGACTTAGTACAAGGACCCGAAGACCTCCTACAGGTATAGGATAGAACTTAGTCATCTCTACTAGTTCAATCCTCCGGAGAGTCTGAATTCCAAAACATCAGACCATTTTAGGGTTGATTTTCATCCCTTAAAACCTCAGCCTCCTCTTGGGCATCATACAAAGATCATTCTTCAGCTAAGAGTCAACCTCTTCATACCAGTAGACTTGGAAAGTCTCATCTCCTCTTGGATCTCAAAGAAACCTTCAAGTTTCCTAAAAGCACAGGAAAAAACCCTGATCTTTTCATCAATCTCTAGCATAGTTTGAAACCTCCATAGGTTTTCATACTCAAGTTTTAAACCTTTATCATCAATAAAACCCTAACAGAATCAGAGCCTTATGGTCTCTGATACTCCAACTCTTCTTCAAAATCCCCAGAAAGAGTAAGACCTTTGGATTCCCCAATACATATTGGACTTGTCTCTGGATTTCAATAACCATTAGCAGAAGCCAGCCTCCTCTTAGGCTTCATATAAGAATTTCCCCAACTAGCCTCCGCTTAGGCTTTGTATAATGATTTTCCTCAATAGAGTCAGCCTCAATCTTGGGCTTTGTGCAAGACAGATAAAACCTCCCCAGTTGAGTCCATATCTTTTCAGCCTCAATCTTGGGCTTTATACAAGACAGATCATACTCTCTAGCTGAGTCGATCTCTTTTCAACCTCAATCTTGGGCTTTATACAAGACAGATAAAAAAATCCCTAAGTAGAGTCCATTCTTTTAGCTTCAACCTTGGGCTTTGATCAAGGCACACAAAAATCAACATCGCCTCAGAGAAAATCAAGAGTTCTCTATCTAGGAAGACATTTCTCTGTACATCACATATCAAAACAGACAAGCAAAAAACCCTAATTTTAGATAACTGTTGTAAGTGTCACACTTGTTGATTCAAAAATCATCTTTCATCTAATTGTTGTAAGTCGCAAGCCTCTAGATTATTTACATCCAAGCCAATGTCTCTTTCTTATCATGGAAGACTCCTAAGGAAAAATGAAATTGCTCTACACTGAGTTAAAGTTTCTTCCTTCAGGACAATTCCCTTATAAAGGAAATTATGGCATTACTGGATTCCATACATTCCAGTTAAAGTAATTCCCCTTTATAAATCAATTACCCAACATTTTTGTGATGAATAGGTGAGATATCTCCCTTTAGAGATGGCAAATTCTCTCTCAAATACCCCTTTAGATTTAATCTTGGGCTTTGAACAAGACACAAATACTCTGATAGCTTCAATCTTGGGCTTTGAATAAGACACCAAACATCTTTCCTCCCATAGAAATTGGAGGAACTATGATTGCTCTGATTTCCCGAGTATCTTTACGGGAATACGTAGGCATAAGATAGCGAAATCTTAGCGAGCACACAAATAAAAAACGTTAGGTCCAGTACCTTCCCAAAAATAATGAAAAACCCGAAAATAACAAAAACATCTTCTCAACACTCCTAATGGAGAAAATTTCCCAACCCACAACAGATAAACACCAGAAAGTATTTAAACCAATAGAAAAACATGCCTTAAAAGGTCTATGGATAACCATATATACACTGGGTGATTGAGAACTTCCCTTTGTATAACCTGACCCCGACCCCCCAATCTCTTAGAATTTGTTAAAGAAAACATTTACGTGCAAGGTTTGTTTTAGATAGCATCCCTTTCCTTTCCAGCTTCATAGGATAAATAAGAAATCAAAAAGTAGCACCCAATTCCAACCATTGCGATAAGATGGTCGCGTCACCGACAAAAATCACACTCTACAAGGAGAAGGTCTAAACTATTTTGAGGAATCAAAAGGGAAACTAACTCTGGCTGGGGATTAGAGAAGAGTTGAATTATCAGATGCCATGAGGCTTTGATTATTTTGGGGATTTGTTGATGGTAACATGGTTCTGGATGGGAATTTTAAAGTGAAAATAGAACCTTGTTGAGGATCAGAAGAGATTTAAAAGGATAAACCTGAATACCTTAGAGGCTTTGACTCTCCTGGGAATTGGTGTATTGAGAGAGATGACTAGGATCTATCCTATGCTTTTAGGAAGCCTGAAGGTCCTTGTATGAAACCCAAGATGAGGCTAGGGATACTTCTAGGAAGCCTGTGGGTCCTTGTATGAAGCCCAAGAGGAGGCTAACTGTTGATACTTTCCAAGTCTAGGAAGAGTCCAAGAAAGGTTTCACCAGGAAATAATCCTCTCATTGTTGAACTGTTCCAGGGTTAAAGGTGTTAAAGAAGAGGTTTCACAGAGAAATAATACTCTCTTTATTGAACTGTTTCAATGGTTGATCAAATTGAACAAAGCCCAAGAGGAGGCTATCTTCTGGGGAGATTCATTGTATGATACCCAAGAGGAGGCAATAATGCTTAGGTAAAGCCCAAGAGGAGGCTATATGTATTCCTTTGTACATGGGAACTAGTTATTTGAACTAAGTTATACTGATTGAAAGGATCCTATTGATTGGACTAGTCTAAACTGAGGATGATTTAAATGCTAAGAGGAACTTAACAAGATATGCACAAGTGTATATACAGACATATGAACAAGTATTGAATTGAGAAAGGTGGTGGGTATTATTCTCTCGATAGAAGCCCAAGTGTATTGTGATTGATCAGATGTTTTCTTCAAGATTAGTGTTTTGAAGAAATTGAAGAAAGTTTTGACTTTTGAAGATGACTTGATCTTAAGTAGGAGAAAAGAAAATGTGTTGGGTCTTACACTCTAGATAGAGGCCCAGATGATTATTTGTATCCTGTACAAAGCCCAGGATGAGTGAGGCTAAAAAATTTCCTATTTATAGAAGGGTGTTGGGTCTTACACTCTATTAGAGGCCCAAAGATTGTTGTGAAAACAAAGTTATGTACAAAGAGATGAGGCTTACACTCCTAACAAAGGCCCAAAGATTCTTTATGAAAACCGTGATCGCACCATGATTTTGAAAGCGCGATGGGACTTATGCTATAGCAAAGGCCCAAAGATTGGTTTATTTACAAAGAGGGTTGGCTCTTACACTCTAATAGAGGCCCATGAGTGTTGAAATGAAGTTTGAAAGATTGAATCAAAACAAAAACCCAATTTCATATTTTTAGACATTTTAAAAGAAAAAACAATAAAAATATATATTATTTATCAAATAAAATAATTAATCATGTTATAAACAATGATTAAGGTTTATGAAAATGTTATTTTATTCACATGAATATTTAAAATCATTTTGGTTTTAAATAAAATCAAGAAAGAAATAATTTTTAAAACATTTAAAAACAATTTAAAATAATATTTTAAATATATTAAAAATATATCAAATAAAGTTTTTTTTAATGATTTTTTGGTGAATAAAATATTTTAAATATGTGAGTGACATTTGTGCAAAAATTCATTTAAAAATAATTAAAATTGATTTATTAAAATAATTATTTAAAAATAATATGAAAAATGTCAAAAAATAATGAAAATATGAAAATAAAGAGGGAAGGATCAAAAATGGCATGGGTGGGTGTTGAACCCACGCCCTAGCACACAAACACACTTGAAAACACATACTGCAACCACTGGGGTGGTGATACATCTGTGTATCAAACCAACCCCATAAATACATAAGAGTGACTAGGTTTTAGGTCTGGCCAAATGCGCCATGGCCATGGCTAACCAGGTTTTGGTGGTTTTGTAAGAAGGCCATAACTTCTTCATTTCTCCATGAAAATGGATGAGATAAAGATGGATCCTACCTAGAATTTCATGAGGAATCCAATGGTGGTCTTAGATTTTTCTAAAAATGCCTACATTTTAAAACCCGATAGTGGTTTCAAAATAGGCCATGTTTTGCAAGTTCTATGCTACAAATCTATACAAGCAATAATAGCATGACAAAATAGTTCAAACACAACAAATATGGTATGTATGACATGTTCATGATCAATGTACATCAAAGCAATTAATATTTCACAAAGTTCAAGTTCTTATGCACTTACCTCTTGAAGCTCCACTTGCTAACCTTCAAGATACTTGTGACAGAAGCAAACCAATGCCTTGGACACTTCTAATAAATCCCTTGTAAGCTTTTAGGATGATCAAAAGTCAAAGAAAACCTTTGGAACATAATCTAGCTCTTTCTTGCAAAATTGGCAAAAGTGACCAAAATGGCAACTCCACCAAATGATGTTACAGTTGAGAAATTATGCTTGGAACACCTTAAGGATATATATTAGAGTGTGATTGAGGTGTTGTTTGGTTTTGAAAGGGACTGATTCAAGGCATGGCTTGAAAAATGCAGAAAAGTCAAAATATGAGGTTTTGATAGTCGACTTTCTGATTTTGGCGATTTGAGATGAAGGTGAGGATTTGGACACCTCCAATGGATGATTTGTGATGTGTTTGGATGATTATTTGAGTGGTTTAGGCTCTGGTTTTGAGAAATCTAAGTTTGTTCCTTTGAATTTCGAAATTTGAAGTAAGAGAGGGAGAATGAGAAAACAAGGGTTTTGTGTTATTTTGGTGTCATTGAAATGATCAGAAACAACTCCTATTTATAGGAGAACAAGTTTGTTTTGGGAGGAATAGTGTTGGATGAGGGATCACTCTATTATCCAATGGATTTTGTCATGTAGCCCTTTCTTAAATGCCAAGGTACCAAAGTCTCCTCTTATCTTGACTTCAACCAAATGTGCAGGTTTGAACACTCATGTTTCTTGACTCATCTTGACTGGTTTTTGACTGATTCATGCCACCTTTATGCATCACATTAATGCTTGATGCCAAAATTGAAATTCAAGGTTCACGTGATGATGGATTTGCACATGCTAAGCTAAGTTCTTGACTCTTTGGCCTAAAGTTGAAAATATCAAGTGATTCATCAAGATTCCTTCTGATCTTGGATGATGACAAAGCTTGTAAGATGACAAAATTGAAGATGAGAATCGTGTGGCACAAGAAATGTACAAAATCTGCCTTGAAAATCAGTTTGAGTAAGGCATGTTGTGAGGTTCATAACTTCTTGCTCAAGTTGAATTAATGGGAGTTCTTGTACTCTTTGGAAAACTTATATATCATACTTCAACTTTGATGTTTACATTTGATCTTGATTCCTCTTGGATCATAATGAAAAATACCTCCAAAGTTGGACAAAACATGAGACAGATTATGCCTAAAAAATTCTAAGTGTAAAAGTTCAAAATCTCATGAAACCTTAACTTTAATGCTTTATATTTTAAAATCTAAGCATTTTTTGGGGGTACTTCTGCTTTACAATCTTTTTATATGTAAGAAGAGCTATCATTTGAGCTTTGGATGAAAAAAAATGGTTGCTTGGATCACAAGTTATGGCCTTGCAAAGTTGGGTAAAAACCATTATTTTCCATAACTTAGTGAAATTTCAAGTTTCTCAAGGTTGCCCTTTTTGCAAGTAACCTCAATTTTCTTGATTTTTCTTGATTGATCATGATCTAAATCACAAGTTAACATTGTTCTTGACTTAAAGAGGCCATGTTTGCTAAAAAATCCCAAAAGTCAAACTTGGTTTTGATCACAATTGACTTTTTATCTTAGATGAAACTTGAACTTTGTGATCCTTTATGAAATCAAGTCCTTGGGCTAAATTGAACCAAATGGATAGATTCCAAAGTTGTTTTTGAGTGTCTTGAATCATGTCCCAAGGTTTGAGATCATGCTTTGTTCAAAAGTCAAAGGTATGGTTGACTTTTTTTTAGAAACCCTAGTTTGTGGTCCAGAGGAATTTGAATCTTTGTATTGCTTATGAATCAAGTTCTTTGAATCAATCCAATCTTGTGAATAGATAAATATGATGTATTTGAAGTCCTTTAAACATATCTTGAGGTCTTGGCTCATGCTTTGCTCCAAAAGTCAACTTAGGGACTGAATTAGGTCAAAACCCTAATTCCTGATTTTTGATAGATGCATCCCCTGAGGCTATTTTGAACTTATGAATGGAATCATGAGGTTCTTTTGAGCTTCTTGAATCATATATTGAGGTATTGGCTCATGCCCAAGTGAAAATCTCTCTCTTGGTCGACCAAAACCCTAATTTAGTGACACTAATGATCTTGAGGCTTGATCAACTTGAAATGTTACATTCTTGTGTTAGATTCTTGATGTGGGAGACCTATTGATCCTTCATGGATGTTTGAGATGCTTGAAAAGTTTAAGATTATGTCAATTCTTGATTGATCCTTTGCCTGAATACTCTGAGAGGGCTCAAAAACCCTAATTCTTGGCTAGAGTGAACACTCAACAATCTTTGAAAGGATTAGTGAGGAATGAAAGTACATCCATATTGTGATAATGACTTGAAGAATGATGTGAAGTCTTATGTTCAAAATTTAGGGTATGACAAGTTGCACCGAACTAGGTTAACAACTACTGGTGTTACTTTATCTTTCTGCCATTTACCTTCTACATTTAATTGGTTTCTGTCAGCAAATGATGGCTTAACATCTGTCTTGACATTGTGTTTTGGTGTTGGGACATCAGTCCTGACATCTATCTTAAAGTACCAGAATTTCAATTGGAATTAGAGCAGGTCACCCTGTTCTGTTTTTGGGTGAGCTCCAGGGAGTTTGTATTTTGGTACTATGGATAAGGAAGGAGGAGGAAATATTAACATGCCCCTATTCTTAGATGGCACTAAATATGACTATTGGAAAGCACATATGGTGGCTTTCTTAAAATCTATGGATAGCTAAATTTGAAAGGCTATCATCAAGGGTTGGGAGCACCTTATGGTTAAAGATAAAGATTGGAACGAGACCTTGAAGCAATAAGAGGACTGGACCAAGGAGGAAGATGAAATTGCTCTTGGAAACTACAAAGCCTTGAATGCTTTATTAATTGGAGTTGACAAAAATATGTTTAGGTTGATCAACACCTGCACTGTAGCTAAGGATGCTTGGGAAATTCTCAAGAGAACTCACGAAGGCACATCTAAGGTAAAGATGTCCAGACTTCAGCTTCTGACTACCAAGTTTGAAAATTTGGAGATGAAGGAGGATGAGATTATTCATGACTTTCACATGAATGTTCTTGAAATAACCAATGCCTTTAGTGCTCTAGGTGAGAAAATATCAGAAGAAAAGTTGGTTAGGAAGATCCTCAGGTCTCTCTTTAAGTGGTTTGATATGAAAGTAACTGCCATTGAAGAAGCTCAAGGTATCAATAACATGAAAGTTAATGAACTTGTTGGTTCACTTAAAACTTTTGAAATGGATAAAAGTGACAAGTTGAGAAGAAGAATAAGAGCATAGCATTTGTCTCCAACACTGATTATAAAGAGGGTCAAGCTGACCTGGATACTGATGAAGGACTGTCAAATACCATTGTATTACATGGGAAGCAATTCAATAGAATTCTGAAAAGTATGGACAGAAAAGGAAGACCAGGTGTCAAGAACATCACATCTGACATCAACAATAATAATGTCTCTCAAAAGAATGCCAGGATTAAAGAGAAGTCAAATCAAAGAAAAATGTATACAATGTTATGAGTGTGAGGGTTTTAGTCACATCAAGCTAGAATGTCCCACCTATCTCAAGAAACAAAAATGGGCTTGTCTGTATCTTGGTCTAATGATGATGAGTTAGAAAATGAATCTAACTATGAGACAATCAAACTTGGGACTGCTCTCTCTAGAAGATGGGATGATGAAGTAGAAGCGTGTAATGAAAATGACCTCTATGAAGATCTGAATGTGTCCTACAAGGAAACCTACAACGGGTGTGAAGAAGGTCTGAAGACAGGGGAAAATCAGAGAAAGGCCATAACTTAATTGGAAAATGAGAAGAAGGAACTCTTAGGTGTTTCTTCTCATCTTTAAAATGAGGTAACTCTCTTAAATTTCCAAGCTCAATAACGTTACAGATTCCTTGAGAAGGATGAATAAAGCTGGAGACATAGAAGTTCATTATGAATCTGATAATAAACAAAGAAGAGCGTATGCAGAGAAGTTCCTTCCTATTGAAAGGAAGAAAATGATGTCCAACCACATGTTACAACATCCCGACAGTCATGATGAGGCTCCAAATAAATCTCAATCTACTTGGAGATGTCATTATTGTGGTAAGTATGGTCATATAAAGCCTTTCTATTATAAATTGTATGGAGGTCAACAATCTCCAGCTCATTCTAAGGCTAATCAAGTGAGTAAGAGGATAAGGTTTATCAACAGGGATGTGAACCTTATAGCTCACACTTCCATGAGGGCTTCAACTAAAGAAGACTGGTATTTTTGCAGTGGATGTTCTAGGCATATAACAGGGGTTCAGAAGTTTCTAGTGGATATCAAATCTCATCCTACAAGTTCTATCAAATTTGGTAATGGACTTAAAGGAGAAATTAAAGAAGTGGGAAAATTGGTGTGTGTTGGTTCTCCTAATTTATAAGATGTTCATCTTGTGAAAGGACTAACTGCTAATCTTTTTAGCATTAGTCTACTGTGTGATCAAGGTTTGTTGGTCACTTTCTCAAAATCAGAATGTTTGGTCAAAGATGAGAAAAATGCTATTCTGATGAAGGGTATAAGGTCTAAAGATAACTGTTATCTGTGGGAACCTCAAATAACTGCTTACTCTTCCACATGTTCAATAACAAATGAGGATAAAGTGAAGTTATGGAACCAAAAACTTGGACACATTCATCTCAAAAGAATGAAGGAAATCATATCCGAAGGAGTCATCAGAGGAATGTCAGAACTCAATATTAAAGAAGGGAAAGTCTGTGATGAGTGTGAAATTAGGAAGCAAACCATGATGTCACACCTAATGTTGCAACATCAGACTACTTCCAGATTGCTGGAACTTCTCCATATGGATTTAATGGGACCAATGCAGATAGAAAGCTTGGGTGGAAAGAGTTATGTCTATGTGGTTATAGATGATTTTTCTGGGTTTACATGGATGAACTTTCTTAGAGAAAAATCAAACACTTTTGAAGTCTTCAAAGATCCGTGTCAAAGTATTCAAAAGGAGAAGAACAGTGTGATTGTCAAGATTAGAAGTGACCATGACAAGGAGTTTGAGAATGTAAAATTCTATGAGTTTTGTGTTTCTGAAAATATCATTCATGAATTTTCTTTTTCCATCACTTCTCAGCAAGATGGAATTGTTGAGCAGAAGACTAGAACTATAGAAGAATTAGCTAGACTTATGCTTCACGCTAAGCAATTGCCATTGGAATTTTGGACTGAAGCAATGAATACTGCGTGCTACATTCATAATAAGGTCACTTTGAGAGGAGGTACTTCAACCACTCTCTATGAGCTATGGAAAGGAAGGAAACCTATTGTCAAATACTTTCATATCTTTAGAAGTAAACGTTATGTCTTGACTGACAAAGATCAAAAGGTTAAGATAACTCCCATAAGTGATAAAGGGATATTTGTGGGTTACTCTTCATGCAGCAGAGCTTATAGAGTTTTTAACTTCAGAACTAGAATGACAATGGAATCTATCAGTGTGGTAATTGATGATTCAATTACTGAGAAAAAGATAGATGTTGAAGCCAATGTTGAAACATCCTTTGGGCATTATGATGAGGAAGGAAGGGAATAAAGTTGTAATTTCTCTAGCATTGTGTCAGATAACTCTCAAGTCACTTCAGGTCTTTCTGTTAGAGTTCAGGCAGAACAATCCAAGGAACTCATTGTAAGATACCCTACGGAAGACAACATCACTGAATTTACAAATAAAATATCAAACTCTTGTCTTGTCTCTAAGTTTGAACCAAGGATGAGTCCTATTATTAAAAAAAAGAAAATCTTGAATTGCATCATTAGAACAAGTGTTTATGGTGCATTCTACTTTCACAACACTAATTTCATGATAAAAAATTTTTACAATGCTGATGGATGTGCTTCTGGGAACACTGCTGAAGCTGAATATGGTGAAACAAGTAGAGGTTGCTCTCAACTAGTGTGGATGAAACAAATGTTGAAGGAATATAATGTCAAGCAGGATGTCATGAAATTACATTGTGAAGATTTGAATGTTATCAGATATCTCATTCAACATGGTTGGGACAAGAACCTTGATAGTCATAATCAACTAATCAGGAATCTTGTTGAAGGCAAGGTTGTTATTTTGGAGCATGTGGACACTAAGGAACAACTGACTATTATGTTTACTAAAGCCTTATATGCAAATCAATTTGAGAAAATAAGCAGTGGGCTAGGCACTTGCCCTATTAAGGATTTATAGCAATTACAGGTGTGGAGGAATGCAACAAATATTGTATATTTCCTCTATTCTTTGAGGCATGATAAGCCTAAGCAAGTTTCCATTGTTAAGGGATGGAATAAAAGATCTATGCAAGAAAGAGGGGCTGCTTTGACGAAGACATGTTTTAAGGCTGTGGCAAGGGAGTTCAGTGTCAACACTCCTAAAACATGTGACAACAACAAGAAGTGCAGAAGGATCTTTGACAGGGGAAAGAGGTGGAAGATCACCCGAAGATGATCAAGAATGTGTGTTTCCACCATGTTATGAGTGTTTCCATCTGAGTTTTATTTGTTTCCAACTACACTTTGTGCTTCCATTACTTTGTTTATGCTTGAATGCACTGTGTACTGTGATGTCAGACAGGATGTCTTGACATTGTCTTTAATTTTAATATGCAATTTAGGGGGAGTTCTGCTACTGGTTCAGTGATGTCAGACAAGATGTCTTGACAGTTTTTTTGTGGTTCTTTATGCGTGGTGTTGATGTTTGGTTTCTATTTTTGATTCCGCTGTGTGTGCTTCTGATTTGGTCTAAGGATGTTTCTTCACTGAGAAACAATCTTGTCTCTTGGATCATCAATTATATATTTTAAGCATCCTGGTCTTTCTCTAAGACTAAGTACAATGCTGAGGAAGGTGTTGCTTTCAGTTAAGATGGATGTTAAAATAATATAATGGCAAACATGATGTCATGACATTCTACTATGACAAGCTGGTTACAATCAAGATAGTCAAGGAAGTCATTCTGGTCAACAGGATAAGGTCATTGTGACTGGTCATCATTATGTTATGGGTGTTTTAGAAATTTGTACTGATGAAGTGTTATATCAACTACAGTTTAGGAGGCTTGAAAATGGTGCATGCATTTTTAAAGAAAACGGTTTTCAATGACATAGAGATTGTCATTTCAAATGTTGTAGTCAAAGCTTGGAAAGAGAGAAAGAGGAATAAGAGAGAGTCTCTCTCATATGTGAGCGGTGCTATGATAACAAGGATAATTACACCTCCTTCAAAAATTCTCTCCTTGACTGATCAGGCGATACAAGCAACGTTTGTTTTTCATATTAAGATCCAAAACCTTACTACTTTTTCCTACTACTAAGTAGTGTTTCAACATGAGTCAGTCCTCCAAAAATGTTGATGCTGAAAAGGGTCATTTGCTGGAAGCCAAGAAGGATAAGAGTACGGATCCAAAGAAGGTGGAGTCCAAAGTTGTGACATCTGTTGGATCATCTATTGGAGCATCTAGGACAAGGAAAAAGTCTGTGACAAAGATGAAGTCCTTCAAGAAACTTCATGCTCAATTACATAACTCTGACGCGGATGCTGATGAAGATTGGGTTAATTTCATTAACTCAGGTGGTTGGAATGGATAGCTCGCTCAAAAGATGAATATTTGTTTGTTGTTTTTGTTGGTTGGGTTTGTTTTGCTGTTTTTGTTGTAATAATTTCCAAACATTGTTTGCTTCCATCAGTTGCTTTGTGTTTCCGTTTTTTTCCATTTGAATTGTTTGTTTCATTGCTAGTGTGTGATTCCAACTTGTTGTTTACATTTACTCTAATTTTTATCAATTTTTGGCTAAAAAGGGGGAGTAAAGTGTTAGTGTATTTTTGTTTGTCATGATGTCTTGTCACATGTCTTGACATGTAGATTAACATTGTGATAGGACTTTGCTACTCCTAAGAAGAGAGTAGTCTATTGTTGATGCTTGCTATATGCAACTGTTTAGAGGGAGCATGATTGTCTGTCATGCTTGTTTATGCTTAAGGGATTTTTTTTGCTGCTGCTACTGCTGATGTGGTATGTGTGGCATGATGTAATACCAGATGTTCTAACATCTCTCCTGATGTGTTTATTTGTGAGGCTTATTTTTTCTTCTGCTGCATGTGACTCTGATGTGTGAACTTGGATAGTTCATGGTTTGGATTTTATGGTGATTTGGATTTTCCCATGAGGGGGAGTATTGGTAATGTGTGACAGGGGGAGTAATGGACCTGTCTGAGGTTGTTGTGTTAGAGCTGTGTTGATCTGATGTCAGACCACATGTCTTGACTTCTGATCTCTGGAGATTTTAGGGGTTTTAAGGAGTTGTAATCTCTGATGATCTGTAGCTGCATTTTATCTCTGGTATCTTTCTGTTCGCAGTTTGTACAAAGTTTACATGTTTTTCATGTAGCTTGTGCTTTGTTTTTGCGGTGTTATTCCTCTTCCCTAGAACTATTGTGCAAAGGTTATTTTAGCCAAAATTTTCCAAAGGGGGAGATTGTTAGGATTAGCCTTGTCTTGGTGGTGTTTTAGGATTTAGTGTGTTTTGTTTGTATGTCACTCTTGTATCAGGTTTGATGCATTGCGTTGACTGATTGTTCGTTATTGTTCACTCTAAAGCTTTTAAGCAAGAGTGTATTGTTCTTAGTTGAAGCTTTTAAGTAAAACTATGTATTGTCTTGGAGTGTGTCACTTCTATTTTGGTGTTGTTGAATTGTCACTAGTTTGTGACTGGTAGGAAGTTAGAGGGGTTTTTCGTATCTAGGAGTTCCTAGGTAAAAGTTAGCACGGGTAGTGATTAGGTGATAAGTTGTAAACATGGGAGTTTAGGTTTGAACTATTACTATTACAGTGGATTTCCTTCCTGGCTTGGTATCCCCGAGATGTAGGTGAGTTGCACCGAACTGGGTTAACAACTACTGGTTTTATTTTATCTTTCTGCAATTTACCTTCTGCATTCAATTGGTTTCTGTCAGCAGATGATGTCTTAACATATTTCTTGACATTGTGTTTTGGTGTTGGGACATCAGTCTTGACATTTGTCTTAAAGTGCCCGAATTTCATAAACTATTTTAAAGGTTTAATAAGAGTTTTCGATTATTCAACTTCTAAAATGTGTACAACCATAAATATCAAGTTTCCTTGATAAAAACTCCCCCTTTCGAGGAAATGACAAATTAATGTTGCAAATCCTTATTTTCGAACTGTTGGATACATGAGTTGGTTAAAATCAATGAGACATTTAAATCCATTACATACTTATCTTCTCAACCTACTAAGAGATTAACCAATCATTACAAACCATATATATATATATATATATAATTCTTCTACCAAATAGAGAGAGGGGGGGGGGGGGGGGGGGGGGGGGTGAATGCCTCCGTGGAGGTTCGTGTAGTAAAAACTTATGTAAATTTTAGCAATAATTGTTATAGTTATAAGATTAAACATACTGATTTTATTCAAATTATGATAAATAAATGTTTTTTTTATATAAAAAGTCAACTTAATGAATAGTAATTTCGTGAAGAGTGAATATGAATACTAACTAGTGAATAATAAGTAGTGATAAGTGTGATAAATGTTCCCGTGAATGCCTTCAACATAATAATAAATGAATAGTGATAAATAGTAAGTCAACTTGATGAATAGTGAACAATGAATAGTGGATATTGAATTATTTTGATGTTTAAAATACTAAAAATGTCTTTTAAGCTCTGGATATTGTATCCAGGTCATTTTTTATGATATGAATCATGGTATTGAAAGTAGAAATTTGTTGGAGAATTAAATCTTTTTGGAATTTTAACAAGGGATAAGTTGCCCTGTTACTATATTGAATGCGATAATTAACTATAGCCAATTCTCTTTTTAAATTAGAAATAATTTTCCTATATTCTTTTAATTCTAATTTTCTTTTAGCAAATCCATTGTATTTTCAGAGTGTTAATGTATGTGAGAAAAAGAGTAAACTTATGTATGAACAATAATATGAGGAGGCTCGGCCTACCAATGAATGATGTAATTAAATATGAACAAATATTTTTGGAGGCTCAGCCTTCCAATGTTATGATGCTGGAAATAAAGACTAGAATAAAAATTAATCTGTTTCATATTCGTCTTCATCAAAATTTATGTTGTTGTCAGAGTCATTAAATTGAGTATTTCTATAGTTTCTATAACTTATTTCACAATTATAGTTAATTTTCTGATGGTTTCTCATTCTTTAATGTACTCGTGAATGATCACCATAAAAATGTCCTTCAAATAGATCCAGGAACTGTGAAGTAGAGGTGAATTCGTTTAATTCTTTGACCAAACATTTTAATTCATGTTCTTCAAAATCTTTTTCTAATGTTGCTTGTAAATATTCTAAAATTATTTTTTCTTGAAAGTGAGCAAATTTTAATTTTTTCAAAATTATCTTGCCTAAGTCAGGATAAGGAAATTTCTTTAATAAATAAGTTATTTTTTCATCAAAATTTTGGATAAAAATTAGATCTGATAATTTTTTGTTAGAATTTGGTTCAGAATAATCTGCTCCAAAATAGTTTGAAAAATATCTTTGAGTGGTAAAATTTGAATTAGGATAATTATTATCTTGTTCCATTTTTTATTGTAAAATTGTAGTTTTGATTTAGCTTTAAGTTGATTTTACTCCTTCTTCCTATTGCTTGGTTAATGATTTATGAATTTCAAAAGTAATTTCTTATTTGTATATGTTCATGCTTATTAATATTAAATAGTTCCTGTTTATCTTAAATCCTCACCTTTTCATCCCTAACTTACTTCCACAGAGTTCTTCCAGAGACATCTCTGCGTTTAAGACCAATCATCTAAGAATCTCCTCCTAGCGGTACTCTTTCCCTAACAGATTCTTTCTTAGATTACCACTGATCTCATTCAGTTCAAGCAGGATTTACGTCTTTTGGGTCGAAATTAAACATAAATTAATAATAATAATAAGCATAAACATATAAAAATAAGAAATTAATCTTCAGAAATCATACCTCTTAACAGCAATTTAGGAAGTTGGAGTAAAGAATTTAGTGCAAGAAATGGAGGCTAAGCATATTTGAAAGAATAAGGTATTGTTTTCATATATCTTTTGTTTTTTACAAAATGAGAAGTCTCACTTATATAGAAGAGAGCTGAAGATTCTAGAGATAATAAAATATTACCTATACAAAAAGAAAAGTTTAAGTACTATTTGCTTTAAGAATTTATTAAAAGCAAAAACTATTTACTTTAAGACTTTGCCTATACAAAACAAAAGACTTTACATTATTAAAATGTTGAAAGGGACAGACCCCCTTTCTCTAGCTGTGTAAATCAAGATTACCCTTACATGCCTCAGAAGGATCAAGTAACTGTATCCTTAATACGTGTCTTGCCTTGTTTTGTCGGCAATAATTTTCCTTTCTTGAACTGTATTACATCATGAAAGGTGTGTCTTGGGAAGAGGTTGAGGAACCTGATCTTTTTGACCAAGAAAAATTTCTCCTTTTGTAAGCTTCAAGTGATTTTGGCCTGGAATGTTTTACTTCAAATGGGAAGAAAAAACTCCTAGCAATATCAAAATTACAATAAATTTTTCCTTGTTTGTCTTCTCTCAACAGACTTGTTTCGTTCATTTTGGCTTTAGCCAGCCAAATTCTTCTGAGATTAATTTTGCCCTTGCAATTTCTATTTGGGTCTGTAAATCATCCAAATGTATTATTTTTGGACCTGAGTTTTGGATTTGGAAGTCCTCATATTCCAAGTTGACAGTGTTAAAATGTATCCAAATCATGTGATAACTATGGAAATTGTTATTGAAATCTGGATAAAGAGAGTTAATTTCCAATTTAGATTTCTGGGGAAATTCTGGAATTATGGTTCCCAGAGTGTCTGCCAAAAATGAAGGTAAGTATGGGGTAAAGTCATATAATGGTGGAATATTGATGGTACTAATGAGTCCATGTTTTAATAAGTTGTTGAGAGTTACTGCGTAATCTCTAAATTTAAATGGTTTAAATACCGGGATTGAGATTCTTGCTTTTCTAATTGCTGAATCTAATTGACAGTAGCATTCCCCATCTTGATTTTCGGGGCAATCTTCAAATAAACCTTGACAGGGTTTATAATTATTATGGACAAAATCTCATTCTGTTGAGATTCCATTTTGGATAATTTGATTATTGCAAATTTGAGCCAGAATGTCTTGTAATAGAACAAATGTTTTTAATCCCATTTCTTCTGAGGAAGTACTGGGTTGAGATGTCAAAATAGGTTTTCCCAAATTTACCAAATTTGCAGAGGGTTTTTTGGATTTTTGCAGAACTTAATGTCAATATTTCACTAAAGGTTTTTTGTTCTTTTGCTGGAATCTGGGGTCTTAAAAAAATCTCTTTCCCCTTAAGTTTGAGAACATTGTCTTGAATTTGGTGTAGAAATTCTTGGTCACCAAAGGTGTCCATATGTTTCAAATACTCTTGGTATTTAATAACTCTGGGGGATATTATGATATCTTCCCCACAAGTCTTAATTGCAGAGTCTATAGCTTCTTGAATGTTGTAAAACCCATTGTATAAAGGTTGCCCATATCTAGGGTATAATTTAATTTCTTCAATTAATTGGGCCATTTCATCCCAATCTAAATAAACTCCAGCCTTCTGGCCAGTGTATAATGTGTAACAGATGAAAGGTTTTTTGGTAGAATGTCTTCCAGTAGCAAAGTATGATGCTAAGGCATTTATTACCGCCACTTTTTTACTATTACCTTGAGAGGTAGTAGACAAGTTCCAAATGTTGTCAATAAGACATGTTTCTTCTTCTTTGAGTTGAGATCTCAAAGGTGTCTTAAATTGTTCCTTTTCAGGAAATGTCTTTAAATTAGTGATGCCAAAGTCAATGCTTTTGACTGCCATTTGTAATGTCTGAATTTCCTGTATTTTTCTGAAACATACAAGTACAATTGTTAATCATGTAGCAATTTTCTGGATAATAAATCTGGTATTTTATTATCCTTTCCTTTAATGTGTTCCCATTTAATTTTAAAACCTCTATTTAAAACAAATTCTCTGAATTTAAGCCATCTATTAGAGGTTAATTTTCTTTCATTTTTAGTTTCAGCAAATTTTACAATTGCTTCACAATCAGTTATAATAGTGATTTATTTTTTTGACAAAATAAATAAGGCAAAATTTTCTAACACATAAATAATGGCTAAAATTTCATAATCTAGAGATGTTAAATATCCTTTTTCTTTAAATGTTCCTGAAGTATATCTACAAATTTTTTCTAATGATTTCAAAGAAAATTCGTTGAGTTTTTTTATTAAAATTCCTCCCCATCCCAGTTCACATCCATCAGTTTCTATAATCAAATAATCTTATTCTAATGGCAAGGCTAATGGTTCTAGTTTCTTAATTTCTTCTTTTAATTGTTGAACAATTTTAATATCTTGATCATTGAATTTTCTAACACCTTTTTGTTGTGCCTTATTGTATAAGGGGGATGTTAGTTTAGACAAATTTTTGAAATAAGGTCTAACATAATTTACTAATCCTAAAAAGGATTGTAATTGTTTTAATTCTTCTAATTTATCTGGATATTCTAAAAATTTTCTAGCTATATGAGGCTGTAATTTGATAGTTCCATTTCCTATCTCCCGCCCCTAAAAAAGAAATATAATTTTTTCCAATTTCAATTTTCTTTTTAGAAATGATTAAGCCATGTTTTTCAAATAAAGAAAAAATTATATATAAGTGTTCTATGTGTTCTTTTTCTGATTGAGAGAAAATAAGAACATCATCAATATAGACACATGTAAAATTATAACAATCTCAAAAAATGTCATCCATCATTCGTTGGAAAATTTGTGGTGCATTTTTTTAATACAAATGGCATTACTAACCATTCAAAATATCCTAATGGACGAGAAAAAGTTGTCCATTCAATACTGTCTTTGTGCATTTTTACTTGCCAAAATCCTGATTTTAAATCAAAATTTGAAAACCAATTTTTACCTTGTATTTTATTAATTAATGTATCTTTGTCTGGAATACAGTAACCATCTTCAAAATTATTATCATTTAATCTCCTATAGTCGAAGACCATTCTAGATTGTCCTCTTTTCTTTTCTGCTTCTTTTTGGACAATAAAAGCAGGGGTTCTATGTCTAGAATTTGATCTTTGAATAATTCCTAATGTTAATAATTGATCAATGTGCATTTTAAATTCTTCTTGTTCCCAATTACCTTTCTTGAAATTAGGTGATTTAATGGTAATATCTGGGTTGATAATTTCTAATTTGCACAAAGTTTTGTTTCTTTCCCAAAATTTTGTAGGATTTTCTCCTATAACCTCAATTTTTTCTAATTTCTTAATTATTTGATCTAAATCATAATTTTTTATATTTTTTGTAAAATTTGTGGTGTCTATTAAATGCAACTCACTTTCTATACCACTGTCTAAATCTAAGTCTAGATTAAAATTTTGTTGTTCTATATTATGGCAAGAACATTCATCTTTGTTTTCCTTGCAATTGCAGGTCTCACGTTTTTTTATTGCTAATTTAAAATTTGAAACAATTGGTATCATGGAACAATTTTTACTTATTGTGACATAATCTTTGTTAATATTAATTTGTGCATAATTATGGAGTAAAAAATCTAATCCCATAATAAGTGGTATTGAGAGATTTAGGTCTTGAACCCAAATTTTTGGCCAAGGATAATATTCTGACCATTGATTACAATTTGTTAGGAATTTTACTTGGATATTTTTAAATTGTAAGTCATTTGAAGTTTTAGTTCCATCAAATTACATTGAATAAGTTGGTTTTACTTTGACAATTTTATTCTTTAATTCTTCTGGGATAACTTTTATATCTATAGTAGATGAAGTTGCTCCAGTATCAATTAAAATGAGTATGGTACTTTCCTTCCCATGAATATTAATTTTTGTCGGAATTATAATTTGTCTTAGTTTTTCTATATTACAAACTAAGGGTACATGGAGTTCTCGAGGTTTTTCTGTGTTATTTATAATATTTATGTCCTCTTGAGTAATTTCTATTAATTTAAAATTATTTTCTGTAGCCGGGAATGAAAGTTTAACATAAATTATTAAAAAAGGAAAATTCCCGGCTACAAAAAATAATTTTAAATTAACAGAAATTATTCAAGAGGACATAAATATTATAAATAACACAGAAAAATCTCGAGAACTCCATGTATCCTTAGTTTGTAATATAGAAAAACTAAGACAAATTATAATCCCGGCATAAATTAATATTCATGGGCAGGAAAGTACCATACCCATTTTAATTGATACTGGAGCAACTTCATCTACTATAGATATAAAAGGTATCCCAGAAGAATTAAAGAATAAAATTGTCAAAGTAAAACCAACTTATTCAATGCAATTTGATGGAACTAAAACTTCAAATGACTTACAATTTAAAAATATCCAAGTAAAACTCCTAAGAAATTGTAATTAATGGTCAGAATATTATCCTTGGCCAAAAATTTGGGTTCAAAACCTAAATCTCTCAATACCACTTATTATGGGATTAGATTTTTTACTCCATAATTATGGACAAATTAATATTAACAAAGATTATGTCACAATAAGTAAAAATTGTTCCATGATACCAATTGTTTCAAATTTTAAATTAGCAATAAAAAAACGTGAGACCTGCAATTGCAAGGAAAACAAAGATGAATGTTCTTGCCATAATATAGAACAACAAAATTTTGATCTAGACTTAGATTTAGACAGTGGTATAGAAAGTGAGTTGAATTTAATAGACACCACAAATTTTACAAAAATTATAAAAAATTATGATTTAGATCAAAGAATTAAGAAATTAGAAAAAATTGAGGTTATAGGAGAAAATCCTACAAAATTTTGAGAAAGAAACAAAACTTTGTGCAAATTAGAAATTATCAACCTAGATATTACCATTAAATCACCTAACTTCAAGTATGGTAATTGGGAACAAGAAGAATTTAAAATGCACATTGATCAATTATTAAAATTAGGAATTATTTAAAGATCAAATTCTAGACATAGAACCCCTGCTTTTATTGTCCAAAAAGAAGCAGAAAAGAAAAGAGGACAATCTAGAATGGTCTTCGACTATAGGAGATTAAATGATAATACTTTTGAAGATGGTAATTGTATTCCAGACAAAGATACATTAATTAATAAAATATAAGGTAAAAATTGGTTTTCAAAATTTTATTTAAAATCAGGAATTTGGCAAATAAAAATGCACAAAGACAGTATTGAATGGACAACTTTTTCTTGTCCATTAGGATATTTTGAATGGTTAGTAATGCCATTTGGATTAAAAAATGCACCACAAATTTTCCAATGAATGATGGATGACATTTTTAGAGATTGTTATAATTTTACATGTGTCTATATTGATGATGTTCTTATTTTCTCTCAATCAGAAAAAGAACACATAGAACTCTTATATATAATTTTTATTTATTTGAAAAACATGGCTTAATCATTTCTAAAAAGAAAATTGAAATTGGAAAAAATTATATTTCTTTTTTAGTGGCGGAGATAGGAAATGGAACTATCAAATTACAGCCTCATATAGCTAGAAAATTTTTAGAATATCCATATATATTAGAAGAATTAAAACAATTACAATCCTTTTTAGGATTAGTAAATTATGTTAGACCTTATTTCAAAAATTTGTCTAAACTAACAATCCCCTTATACAATAAGGCACAACAAAAAGGTGTTAGAAAATTCAATGATCAAGATATTAAAATTGTTCAACAATTAAAAGATGAAATTAAGAAACTAGAACCATTAGCCTTGCCATTAGAATCAAATTATTTGATTATAGAAACTGATGGATGTGAACTGGGATGGGGAGGAATTTTAATAAAAAAACCCAACGAATTTTCTTTGAAATCATTAGAAAAAATTTGTAGACATACTTCAGGAACATTTAAAGAAAATGGATATTTAACATCTCTTGATTATGAAATTTTAGCCATTATTTATGTGTTAGAAAAATTTGCCTTATTTATTTTGTGTAAAAAACAAATCACTATTAGAACTGATTGTGAAGCAACTGTAAAATTCGCTGACACTAAAAATGAAAGAAAATTAACCTCTAATAGATGGCTTAAATTTAGAGAATTTTTTTTAAATAGAGGTTTTAAAATTAAATGGGAACACATTAAAGGAAAGTATAATAAAATACCAGATTTATTATCCAGAAAATTGCTACATGATTAAAAATTGTACTTGTATGTTTCAGAAGAATACAAGAAATTCAGACATTACAAATGGCAGTCAAAAGCATTGACTTTGGCATCACTAATTTAAAGACATTTCCTGAAAAGGAACAATTTAAGACACCTTTGAGATCTCAACTCAAAGAAGAAGAAACATGTCTTCTTGACAACATTTGGAACTTCTCTACTACCTCCAAGGGTAATAGCAAAAAAGTGGCGGTAATAAATGCCTTAGCATCATACTTTGCTACTGGAAGACATTCTACCAAAAAACCTTTCATCTGTTACACATTATACACTGGCCAGAAGGCTGGAGTTTATTTAGATTGGGATGAAATGGCCTAATTAATTGAAGAAATTAAATTATACCCTAGATATGGGCAACCTTTATACAAAGAGTTTTACAACATTCAAGAAGCTATAGACTCTGCAATTAAGACTTGTGGGGAAGATATCATAATATCCCCCAGGGTTATTAAATACCAAGAGTATTTGAAACATATGGACACCTTTGGTGACCAAGAATTTCTACACCAAATTTAAGACACTGTTCTCAAACTTAAAGGGAAAGAGATTTCTTTAAGACCCCAGATTCCACCAAAGGAACAAAAAACCTTTAGTGAAACATTGACATTAAGTTCTGCAAAAATCCAAAAAACCTCTGCAAATTTGGTAAATTTGGGAAAACCTATTTTGACATCTCAACCCAGTACTTCCTCAGAAGAAATGGGATTAAAAACATTTGTTCTATTACAAGACATTTTGGCTCAAATTTGCAATAATCAAATTATCCAAAATGGAATCTCAACAGAATGGGATTTTGTCCATAACAATTATAAACCCTGTCAAGGTTTATTTGAAGATTGCCCCGAAAATCAAGATGGGGAATGCTACTATCAATTAGATTCAGCAATTAGAAAAGAAAGAATCTCAATCCCGGTATTTAAACCATTTAAATTTAGAGATTACGCAGTAACTCTCAACAACTTATTAAAACATGGACTCATTAGTACCATTAACATTCCACCATTATATGACTTTACCCCATACTTACCTTCATTTTTGGCAGACACTCTGGAAACCATAATTCCAGAATTTCCCCAGAAAGCTAAATTGGAAATCAACTATCTTTATCTAGATTTCCAATACAATTTCCAAAGTTATCACATGATTTGGATACATTTTAACACTGTCAACTTGGAATATGAGGACTTCCAGATCCAAAACTCAGGTCCAAAAATAATACATTTGGATGATTTACAGACCCAAATAGAAATTGCAAGGGCAAAATTAATCTCAGAAGAATTTGGCTGGTCTAAAGCCAAAATGAACGAAACAAGTCTGCTGAGAGAAGACAAACAAGGAAAAATTTCTTGTAATTCTGATATTGCTAGGAGTTTTTTATTCCCATTTGAAGTAAAACATTCCAGGCCAAAATTAGTTGAAGCTTACAAAAGGAGAAATTTTTATTGGTCAAAAAGATCAGGTTCCTCAACCTCTTCCCAAGACACACCTTTCATGATGTAATACATTTCAAGAAAGGAAAATTATTGCCGGCAAAACAAGGCAAGACACGTATTAAGGATACAGTTACTTGACCCTTCTGAGTCATGTAAGGGTAATCCTGATTTACACGGCTAGAGAAAGGGGGCCTGTCCCTTTCAACTTTTTAATAATGTAAAGTCTTTTGTTTTGTATAGGCAAAGTCATAAAGTAAATAGTGTTTGCTTTTAAAAAAGTCTTAAAGCAAATAGTGCTTTAACTTTTCTTTTTGTATAGATTATATTTTATTATCTCTAGAATCTTCAGCTCTCTTCTATATAAGAGAGACTTCTCATTTTGTAAAAAACACAATATATATGAAAACAATACCTTATGCTTTCAAATATGCTTAGCCTCCATTTCTTGCACTAAATTCTTTACTCCAACTTCCTAAATTGCTGTTAAGAGGTATGATTTCTGAAGATTAATTTCTTATTTTTATATGTTTATGCTTATTATTATTATTAATTTATGTTTATTTTCAACCCAAAAGACGTAAATCCTGCATGAACTGAATGAGATCAGTGGTAATCTAAGAAAGAATCTGTTAGGGAAAGAGTACCGCTAGGAGGAGATTCTTAGATGATAGGTCTTAAACGCAGAGATGTCTCTGGAAGAACTCTGTGGAAGTAAGTTATGGATGAAAAGGTGAGGATTTAAGATAAACATGAACTATTTAATATTAATAAGCGTGAACATATACAAATAAAAAATTACTTTTGAAATTCATAAATCATTAACCAAGCAATAGGAAGAAGGAGTAAAATCAACTTAAAGCTAAATCAAAACTACAATTTTACAATAAAAAATGGAACAAGATAATAATTATCCTAATTCAAATTTTACCACTCAGAGATAGTTTTCAAACTATTTTGGAGCAGATTATTCTGAACCAAATTCTAACAAAAAATTATCAGATCTAATTTTTATCCAAAATTTTGATGAAAAAATAACTTATTTATTAAAGAAATTTCCTTATCCTAACTTAGTCAAGATAATTTTGAAAAAATTAAAATTTGCTCACTTTCAAGAAAAAATAATTTTAGAAGATTTACAAGCAACATTAGAAAAAGATTTTGAAGAACATGAATTAAAATGTTTGGACAAAGAATTAAACGAATTCACCTCTACTTCACAGTACCTGGATCTATTTGAAGGACATTTTTATGGTGATCATTCACGAGTACTGTAATACCCCGTAAATTATTACACTCTAGAAATAATATTATTCTGATTAACTGGGTTCCAGTTTACTCTGAGAATTTATTGTACAAAATAATTAGAGTAAATTGATGGGCTCAGAGCAGATCAAATTAATATTATCTGACTCTGAGGTTTTAACTTTTGGTGTTATAAAGACTTTTTGGACTTTTAGTAGTATTAACTCCTATTAATGCTTACTCTATATACTTTCTTTTCCTCCCTTTGCCAAACAAAAGAAAAGATAGTAAGAGAAGGAAGAAAGAAGGAAAAGGAAAGAAAAAGGGAAGAAAGGAAAAGAGAAGAAATCCAAGGATTTCAAGAGCTAAGATCATCATCAATCCTTCATCAAAGCATCTTCCAATCTTCATCATCATCTAATCTCGAGGTGGGTTATAGATAGAAACTTTTGTTTTAGATTTTCTTGAGGTCTAGAATCTAGGTTAGAATTGTGAGAAAATGAATAATCTAGACTTTAATGGTTGAAATGCGGTATAAACTGTGTAGTATACTCATTAGCCATGTATGATCATCTGTTAATGCATGCTTGTATGTTGGGTGAAGTTTTGGGTGGGTTTTTGGTCACAACTCTGTTTTCACGCTGCTGGGAAACCCAGTTTTCGCAGGTTCGCACTGCGAGTCCCCTAGTGAAGGGGAAAGCGAGTGTTCGCTGGACATTCGCACGGTGAGTGTGAAGGCGAACATTCGCCAGAGGTTCGCACTGTGAACGTTACCTTGTTTTGGGTTCTGCCACGGTTCGCCTGACGTTCGCACTGCGAATGAGACAGCGAACCCAATTTTATTTAGGCATTCGCTGGGAGCTTCGCACTGCAAATGAGAAGCGAGCATTCACTGGATTCTTCGCATTGCGAACATAGCAGATCCTCCAACTTGTTTCTTTCATAACTTTTGACTCGTGTATCCGATGTGCGTATTCTTGGTATCGTTGTAAAGCTATGAATATCCTCCAGCTAATGGAAGTGAGAAATGTCTATTTATTGCTCGATTAAATAAATCGGAGGGAATATTGAATTGGTGTAATTTGTGGTATGTTCAATTATGTGTTTCCATTATGTGATTGATGACTATATGCCTATCCTCTTATTGTTAAACATGTTTGAATATGTATGCATGTTAAAATACGAAATAGGTAGAGTGAGGAATATTACCGTAAATAATTGTCGGAAAGTGTGGAAATGACATAGTGAAAACGGTCGTGCATGAGAGGCTGGGGCGTGTGTCTAGGAATCATAACCAGTTTATCTTACGGTGTAGTTTCGTGAGACTCGAGCTCCTCCTCTGAAACGTATGCACAATTACTTGGTAGGTTTGATTCCCTACGTGTAGTACGATTGGAGCCTATGCATTAGGTAGAGACTTGTGATGGTTAACAGGCCATGAGAAGTGACGGTTCACGGTTAACAGGCCGGTGATCTCGAAATCCAATTTATATGCCAAGTAACTAAAAGGATCCATGACTCGGATCGTCTTCTAGACGTAGAAGCGGACGGGAATAAGGGATGCCTTGGTACGGTTATTGATTAGCGAGATTCTTGAGTTAACAGGCTCAGGACTTACTTTGGTACTAGTGTGAGTTAACAGGCTCACGAGTGTGAATCCATATATGGCGTGTGTGTACTCAAAGTCACTTCCCTTCCCTTTTGACTTGAGTTAGGTTGTTAGAACCTTGTAAAGCCGAGAGGACTATAAGACAGCGAACTCACTGAGATTTGATGTATCTCACCCCACGTTGTTGTTTACATCACAGGTACTCCAGGTGCAGCGAAGGGTAAGGATAAAGTGGTTTGACTTTTCCTTACAGATTGTAGCTTTTGAGATGGCATGGCTTCCGCTATGGCGTTTTATTTTGAGATCATTGTATTGATCTAGTTCTTAGTGTATTTTGTGAAATCTTGTATATGTTATGCCGTAGACTTTAGAACTTTGTAATTTGGGCATTTAATGTATATAATGTATTAACAAGGAACTTATGGTATTTCAGTACCAAATACTTGGATTCATGTATAATATATATGCTTTGATGTATGTTGTTATATATGGGTGTTACAGTTGGTATCAGAGCAGGCCGTATCCTCGACCTAGCCATGAAATAGTATAAGTAATTTCTTTCCGTTTCATATGCGTTGTGTCGCTATTGGTCTTAAGTGTTATATGTATGGTATTGAGCCTGATCAAATTAATCATATCTATATGACGTTTAGGAACATGGTTGGCGGACGCAGAAGCAATCGTGGTAGACCCACAAATTCTCCAGCTGGGACGAATCCGCCAGGCGCCGATGAGAATGCTCCTTTGTTTCAGCTTATGAAAGAGATGCAGTAGCAACAGAATCAATTCATGCAACAGATGGTGCAACAGATGAATGGAGGTCTTCATCCTCAGGTGGTTGTTCCAGATGTGGCAGGTGGAAGTTTTCGGGATTTCATCCGCCTGAATCCTCCAGAATTTCATGGCGGATTGGATCCTGTGAAAGCTCATGACTGGATTGCTGGCATGGAGAGAATCTTTCTAATGATTTACTGTAGTGAGGAGAACAAGGTAGTATTTGCTTCTCACTCACTGAGAGGTCCTGCTAGGAGATGGTGGGATGTTGCTTCAGCTTTTATGACTATGCAAGGTGTACCTAAAGTGTGGGGCAGTTCAGGGCTATTTTTATGGAAAAGTACCTTCCTAGTTCTTTGAGGATCCGAAGAGAGTTTGAATTCCAACAGTTGAGGCAAGGTTACGTGGTTGAGAATGAGTGTAGGAGATCAAGTCAGTAGTATAGACCTAGACCACAGGCCTTTAAAGGGAAGCAGGTGCAAAGTGTTAGACCTAACACTCCCCCTTGGTGTCGGTTGTGCAACAAGTATCACTACGGGAAGTGTGTCGATGGAACTTTTAGGTGTTATCAATGTGATGGAGTGGGACATTTGGCGAGGGATTGTCCCCAGGATATGAATCAGACGCAAGGGAAGGAAGCAAAGGGCGATGACTCTAGGATTGTTGGTACGTGTTTGTTAATGGGTTTCCTTGTTTTGTTTTATTTGATTGTAGAGCAACACATTCCTTTATATCGATGCAATGTATGAAGCGACTGGGGTTGCAAGCTATTCCATTGTCTCCACCCATGGTGGTTATTACTGCCATGGATGAGATTGTTGATACGCCGTTAGTATGTGAAAATTGTGTTTTATCGGTAAATGAAAGAGTTTTCCAGATTGATTTGATTTGCTTACCGCTTAAGAAAGTGGATGTTATTCTGGGAATGGATTAGCTTTCAGCTAATTCGGTATTCATCGGGTGTAAAGAAAAACTAATTATTATCCCCTCTACCGAGGCCACTCCAAAGGATGTGTTAACTACTATTTTAGAAGGTACGGTTGGAATGATTAATTTCTTGTTTGAGGAGGAAAAATTCGTTCTTTTGATTCTTACTAAGAAGGAGGGTAGTAACCGTCAAGTTTTGAGTATTCCGGTAGTTTGTGACTTTCCTGAAGTTTTCCCCGAGGATATCACTTCTCTTCCCTCGGAGCGGGAAGTGGAATTCTTTATTGACCTGATACCGGGAACGACACCAATATACGTTTCTCCGTATCGGATGACACCACTTGAATTAAGAGAATTAAAGGATCAATTGGAAGAGTTGTTGACTAAGCATTTTGTTCGACCCAGTGTTTCGCCCTAGGGAGCTCCTGTGTTGTTGGTAAAGAAAAAGGATGGTGGAATGCGGTTGTGTATTGATTACCATCAGTTGAATAAGGTCACCATCAAGAACAAATACCCATTGCCAAGGATAGACGATCTGTTAGATCAATTGAAAGGATCCTATGGGTTCTCGAAGATTAATTTACGGTCGGATTATCATCAGATTCGGGTGAAGAGTTTGGATGTACCGAAGACTGCATTTAGGACCCGTTATGGTCATTATGAATTCCTAGTAATGCCTTTCGGTGTGACTAATGCTCCAGCAGTTTTTATGGATTATATGAACAGGATATTTCAACCTTACTTGGACCAATTTATGGTGATATTTATTGATGACATTCTTATCTATTCTCGTGATTCTCAAGAGCACGGAGAACACCTAAGAGTCGTTTTATCCATCTTACAAGAGAGGCAACTTTTTGCCATGCTAAGCAAGTGTGAGTTTTGGATGTCGGAGGTGAATTTTCTTGGACATGTCATATCTCAGGGAGGTGTCGCGGTTGATCCATCAAAAGTTGAAGCAGTGATTAATTGGGAGAGACCAAAGAATGCTTCTGAAGTTAGAAGTTTCTTGGGATTCGGCTTGTGAAAGAAGTTTTATGAGTTTGAAGAAAAGATTGACGACTGCTCCTGTTTTGGTCATTCCTGATCCTAGTAAGTTGTATGAAGTATATTGTGATGCATCGAAGATGGGATTAGGAGGTGTGTTAATGCAAGACGGACATGTGGTGGCTTATGCTTCTCGACAGTTGAAAGTCCATGAAGAGAACTATCCAACGCATGACTTAGAATTGGCGGCAGTTGTGTTTACTTTGAAAGTGTGGCGTCACTATTTGTATGGTGTACGTTTTGAGGTGTTCGGTGACCACAAGAGTCTAAAGTATCTTTTGACCAGAAAGAGTTGAACATGCGTCAAAGAAGGTGGATGGAGTATTTGAAGGATTATGATTTGGAATTAAAGTACCATCCCGGTAAGGCGAATAAGGTGGCAGATGTTTTAAGCAGGAAAGTGTTGCATAGTGCCGACTTGATGATGTTAGAGTATGCCTTAATGGAGAAATTTAGAGATCTAAATCTTCAATTTAATTGGACTCCTAATTGCGTGGTTATGGGGAATTTGAATGTCACCTCTACTCTTAGAGAGGAATTCCGACAAGGACAAGGATTGGATGAGAAGTTTCGAGAATTATTGACACAACCGGGTTTTGTGCGAACTACCGACGAAATCATTTTATTTAATCAAAGGATTTTTGAAGAAGCGCATAAGGGTACTTTTACTACACATCCTGGTTCTTCGAAGATGTATCAAGATTTAAAGAGGGACTATTGGTGGTTCGAGATAAAAAAGGATGTGGCGGTGTACGTGTCGGAATGTGCAGTATGCCAACAAGTGAAGATTTAACACCAAAGACCGGGTGGCTTGTTGTAACATTTAGAAATTCCAGTATGGAAATGGAACAATATTTCTATTGACTTCGCTGTTGGACTACCCTGTACTCCGGGTGGTTATGATTCGATTTGGGTAATTGTGGATCGGTTAACGAAATCCGCGCATTTCTTAGCTGTGAAGACTACCTACAAGGCGAGTCATCTCGCAAGGTTGTTCATTTCGGAGATAGTGAGATTGCATGGTATTCCTACTAGTATCGTTTCGGATAGAGATCCAAAGTTTACTTCGAGATTTTGGAGAGCTTTTCAACAAGCCATGGGAACGAAGTTATGTTTGAGTACGTCAAATCATCCGCAAACAGATGGTCAGACGGAACGGACAATATAAACCATGGAAGGTATGTTGAGAGCTTGTGTATTAGAAAGTGGAGGAAATTGGATGGGACTTTTGCCGTTGATTGAGTTCTCTTATAACAACAGTTATCATGTAAGTATTGGTATGGCACCTTATGAGGCGTTATATGGTAGGAAATGTAGAACGCCATTGTGTTGGGCGGAGGTTGGCGAAGATAGAATTTTGGGACCCGAGATTGTTCACGAGACTACGGAAAAGATTAGAATGATCCGTGCAAAAGTTAATCAAGCACAGGATCGTCAGAAGGGCTATGCAGATAACCGTAGGAGACCTTTGGAATTTGATGAGGGTGATCAAGTATTTTTGAAAGGTTACTCCGAGATTGAGATTGAAAGGACCATTTAAATCACGGAAGTTAAGTCCAAGATACGTGGGACCGCATCAATTTTTAGAAAGAATTGGCGAAGTAACTTACAGATTAGCCTTACTGCCTTCTCTGTCCGAGATGCACGATGGTTTTCATGTATCTCAGCTTCGAAAGGTTGTCCCAGATCCTCTTCAGCCAATTCTACCCGATACTATTGAGATAGAAACAGATTTAACGTTTGATCCTCAACCGAGTCGTATCACAGGAAGAGAAACTAAGATGTTAAGGAATAAAGAGATTCCTCTTGTCAAGGTACAGTGGGATGAGACACATCCGGGTGATGCAACTTGGGAATTGGAATCCGAGATGCGAGAAGTTTATCCTCATCTTTTCGAGTAATTGTTTTAAATTCGTGGGCTAATTTCTATTTAAGGGGGGGGGGGGGGGGGGAGGATGTAATACCCCTTAAATTATTACACTCTAGAAATAATATTATTTTGATTAACTGGGTTCCGGTTTACTCTGAGAATTTATTGTATAAAATAATTAGAGTAAAATGATGGGCTCAGAGCAGATCAAATTAATATTATCTGACTCTGAGGTTTTAACTTTTGGTGTTATAAAGACTTTTTGAACTTTTAGTTGTATTAATTCCTATTAATGCTTACTCTATATACTTTCTTTTCCTCCCTTTGCCAAACAAAAGAAAAGATAGTAAGAGAAGGAAGAAAGAAGGAAAAGGAAAGAAAAAGGGAAGAAAGGAAAAGAGAAGAAATCCAAGGATTTCAAGAGCTAAGATCATCATCAATCCTTCATCAAAGCATCTTCCAATCTTCATCATCATCTAATCTCGAGGTGGGTTATAGATAGAAACTTTTGTTTTAGATTTTCTTGAGGTCTAGAATCTAGGTTAGAATTGTGAGAAACTGAATAATCTTGACTTTAACGGTTGAAATGCGGTATAAACTGTGTAGTATACTCATTAGCCATGTATGATCATCTGTTAATGCATGCTTATATGTTGGGTGAAGTTTTGGGTGGGTTTTTGGTCACAAAACTCTGTTTTCACGCTGCTGGGAAACCCAATTTTCGCAGGTTCGCACTGCGAGTCCCCTAGCGAAGGGGAAAGCGAGTGTTCGCTGGACATTCGCACGGCGAGTGTGAAGGCGAACATTCGCCAGGGGTTCGCACTGTGAACGTTACCTTGTTTTGGGTTCTGCCACGGTTCGCCAGACGTTCGCACTGCGAATGGGACAGCGAACCCAATTTTATTTAGGCATTCGCTGGGAGCTTCGCACTGTGAATGAGAAGCGAGCATTCGCTGGATTCTTCGCATTGCGAACATAGCAGATCCTCCAACTTGTTTCTTTCATAACTTTTGACTCGTGTATCCGATGTGCGTATTCTTGGTATCGTTGTAAAGCTATGAATATCCTCCAGCTAATGGACGTGAGAAATATCTATTTATTGCCCGATTAAATAAATCGGAGGGAACCTTGAATTGGTGTAATTTGTGGTATGTTGAATTATGTGTTTCCATTATGTGATTGATGACTATATGCCTATGCTCTTATTGTTAAACATGTTTGAATATGTATGCATGTTAAAATACGAAATAGGTAGAGTGAGGAATATTACCGTAAACAATTGTCAGAAAGTGTGGAAATGACATAGTGACAACGCTCGTGCATGAGAGGCTGGGGCGTGTGTCTAGTAATCATAACCAGTTTATCTTACAGTGTAGTTTCATGAGACTCAAGCTCCTCCTCTGAAACGTATGCACAATTACTTGGTAGGTTTGATTCCCTACGTGTAGTACGATTGGAGCCTATGCATTAGGTAGAGACTTGTGATGGTTAACAGGCCATGAGAAGTGACGGTTCACGGTTAACAGGCCGGTGATCCTGGATCCAATTCGTATGCCAAGTAACTATAAGGATCCATCACTCGGATCGTCTTCTAGACGTAGAAGCGGACGAGAACACGGGATGCCTTGGTACGGTTATTGATTTGCGAGATTCTTGAGTTAACAAGCTCAGGACTTACTTTGGTACTATTGTGAGTTAACAGGCTCACGAGTGTGAATCCATATATGGCGTGTGTGTACTCAAAGTCACTTCCCTTCCCTTTTGACTTGAGTTAGGTTGTTAGAACCTTGTAAAGCCGAGAGGACTATAAGATAGCGAACTCACTGAGATTTGATGTATCTCACCCCACGTTGTTGTTTACATCACAGGTACTCCAGGTGCAGCGAAGGGTAAGGATAAAGTGGTTAGACTTTTCCTTACAGATTGTAGCTTTTGAGATGGCATGGCTTCCGCTATGGCGTTTTATTTTGAGAACATTGTATTGATCTAGTTCTTAGTGTATTTTGGGACATCTTGTATATGTTATGCCGTAGACTTTAGAACTTTGTAATTAGGGCATTTAATGTATATAATGTGTTAACTAGGAACTTATGGTATTTCAGTACCAAATACTTGGATTCAAGTATAATATATATGCTTTGATGTATGTTGTTATATATGGATGTTACAAGTACATTACAGAATGAGAAACCGTTAGAAAATTAACTATAATTGTGAAATAAGTTATAGAAACTATAGAAATACTCAATTTAATGACTCTGACAACAACATAAATTTTGATGAAAAGACGGATATGAAACAGATTAATTTTTATTCTAGTCTTTATTTCCAACATCATAACATTGGAAGGCTGAGCCTCCAAAAATATTTGTTCATATTTAATTACATCATTCATTGGTAGGCCGAGCCTCCTCATATTATTGTTCATACATAAGTTTACTCTTTTTCTCACATACATTAACACTCTGAAAATACAACGGATTTGCTAAAAGAAAAATTAGAATTACAAGAATATAGGAAAATTATTTCTGATTTAAAAAGAGAATTGGTTATAGTTAATTATCGCATTCAATATAGTAACAGGGCAACTTATCCCTTGTTAAAATTCCAAAAAGATTTAATTCTCCAACAAATTTCTACTTTCAATACCATGATTCATATCATAAAAAATGATTTGGATACAATATCCAGAGCTTAAAAGATATTTTTAGTATTCTAAACATCTAAATAATTCAATATCCACTATTTATTATTCACTATTCATCAAGTTGACTTACTATTTATCACTATTCATTTATTATTATGTTGAAGGCATTCACGGGAACATTTATCACACTTATCACTACTTACTATTCACTAGTTACTATTCATATTCACTATTCACGAAATTACTATTCATTAAGTTGACATTTTATAAAAAAATTAAAAAATTTATGAAAATTACTATTCACGAATAGTAATTTCGTGAATGGTAATATTCGTGAATAGTGAATATTCGTGAATAGTAAATTTACATAAATTTTTACTATTCACGAAATTATTATTCATAAAATTACTATTCACGAAATTTTTACTACACGAACCTCCACGGAACAATTATTGCTAAAATTTACATAAATTTTTACTACACGAACCTCCACGGAGTCATTCACCCCCCTCTCTATTTGGTATCAGAGCCCTGTGATCTGAGGCATACATGGAATCTAATATAAATTGTTTAAAAACTTGTTTAGATAAACAAGAAAAGAAATTGGATATTTTAGAAGAATTATTAAGAGAAAATCTAAGTTTTAATAAACAAATCTTATCATTTCTTAAAGATCAATTAAAACAAAAGACTCCAATAAATGGGTCAGAAGAATTAAAAATATCTATAGATTCTTTAACTGAAAATTTTTCACAAATAAGCACTGAAAGAAAAACAAAAAGTGTTAAAACCAAAAACTTCTTAACCTATAATACAGAAGAAGTTAAAAAACATTTGAAATTATGAATCCTTTTACTGGCAGATCTAGAACATTAATGGACGAGGAGGCTAGTTCTTCTCGAACCACAACTCTAAATCATACTCAAAATACTTCTTATTTAACCAGAATTTTTAGCAAAAAGGAAAATAAAAATTCTTCACAATTAGAACAAATTGTTGATACTGATAAAGATTTAGAAATTATGACAAATGACCATATTAACCTTTTAAGACCAACCCAATTATATAGGTCTGACTTTCTTGAAAATAATTCCAGCTTAATTAGGACACACAGATCTGAAATGTTAGAATTACCAGATGGTAAAATTGAAGAATTTGGATTAGTAACAACTGAGAATATAAACCAATTAACTAATAAAATATGAATTATATACATTTAGAATTAATCACTACTGGTGTAAGAGGCCTAATAATGAAACAGAATGGTGCCAAAGTATTAGTAGCAATATTAGATACTAGACACCCTGATTTACGATAGGACTAAAAGACTTAAAATCTATAAAAATTCAAGTTCAAAGCAAAGGTTTTAAAAATTTTAGAGGATCAAATATTGTTATAGATATTATTTTCTTAGGAAAATTGTCAACACAACTCTCACCAAAATTTAAACTAAAAATTGATAATATGATTAAAACAGTCACATCAAGAGGAATTAACTTTTTTGGCCCAGAACCAATCTCTCCTTCTCTTTTAGCTGGAGAAGAATGGAAAATTAAAAACAATATTCAGACTGAAGCTGAAACATTAACACCTACAGAGGTTGTAACCTATAAAACCAAGGATTCTTTAGCCTTAAGATTTAAAAATTATGAAGAAACTCATAACCAAATAAGTGAAGATGAGTGAAAACTCCTTAACTATAGAAGAACTAAATAAAATTAAAAATGATGAAATTTTAATGGAAAAATTTAATATGGAAATTGAATTAGCAAAATCAAAAAATGGTAAAAATTTCCTTATGGGAAAATATTTAGAAGATCTTCAAAATTTAAAAAATTTATTTGAAGAAGACTCAGAAGAAACTTCCGAAATTAATCATTCAGAAAAAAATTTAGTAAACGAAGAAACTAGCTATTCTGCTACATCAAGATTTTCTAACAGTAGACAAACTCAAATGGGTTACTCGATAGGACATCCTTCAAGATTGCCTGTGGCTATCTACAATAACAATAACCAAAACTTAAGGACATTAGGAAAAAGGAACCCTAATGAAATAAATTTGTGTGGAGATGGACAAGTAATGTTAAACCTTACAAATAAGCATCCACAACTCTTAGACACATATATTGAGCAATGGACATCTATAATAATTAGAGACTATGAAAGTAAACATTATAACATTACAACCGGCGAAGAAATGATTAAAATTGCTGAAAATTATCTAGGTGATATAGCCCGAGCAGCCTGGGAAGCATTTAAAGTTACTTTTCCAGAAAAATTAGCTGAATTAGTAACACAAGGAAATAACATTCATAATTTTGCATATTTAATACACATAATTATTACAGGAAAAGATGCCAATGTAGGACTAACTATGAGACAGGCTGAAGCCATGAGAGATTTAGAACAAATCCAATTATATGATTGGAATCATGTAATAGAATTTTTACAAGATTTTTATGCCCTAGCTAGTACTTCAGGAAATTATTTCTCTAAAGAATTAGGTGAAAGATTATTTACTAAATTACCAGGACCTTTAGGTCAGGAAATTCATGAAAACTGGAAAAAATTGGAAGTTAATAATGAATTTGATAATATTGGAATAAGAATACAACATATTATTTCTGAATTAAAAAAGAAATGTACTTATATTCAAATCCAAAAAGAATTAAAACAAAAGAATGTAGGTTTCTGTAAACAAATTTACACTCCACAACAGTATGGTAAGCATCCTGATGATAAAAACCAGAGGAACCAGACTAGATTTAAGAAAATTTATGTAAAGAAAAATTACTTAAGAAAATCTAATGCTAGAAAACCTTATTTAAACAAGGAAAAACATGTTAGGAAGTACAATCCTAATAAAACTTATAAAAATACAATTATGTGTTTTGCATGTAACAAACCAGGACATTTATCTTCTGTATGCCCAAATAAACAAAATTTATTTACAAGGGAATCAAACATAATCTCTACAATTAAAGAAGATATACTAGAAATAACCTCAGATATTTCAGACAATTCTGAAATTTGGAGTATTTGCCCCCTAGAAGGAATAGAAAATGAAGAAATTGAAATTCCTCTAGAAAAAGAAAATAATAATAATTATATCCTTTTAGAAAAATTGAAAAAATTTAATTTCAATTAATGGAGCCAAAAAACCTAGTACCAGATTGTAACCATAATTGGAATTACAAAGCTGGAAGCAATAATATTAAATGCTTCAAGTGTAATTGGTATTCCTCTTTTGATAAAAGATGGAAATGCCAAATTTGTTTAAAACGAATCTGCTCAAATTGTATTAAAAAACATTTCAATATAGAAAAAGAAGCCCAAGAAATTTCTGAAAATTCTAACAATAAAGTAGACAAATTAGAAAACAAGGTTAGAAACCTAGAAAACAGAATTGATAATTTAGACATTAAACTAGAAAGATTAGAAGAATCAATAAAAAGTTTAACAGAAATTATTAAAATAGGAAAATCCCCGGCTACAGAAAATAATTTTAAATTAACAGAAATTACTCAAGAGGACATAAATATTATAAATAACACAGAAAAACCTCGAGAACTCCATGTGCCCTTAGTTTGTAATATAGAAAAACTAAGACAAATTATAATCCCGGCAAAAATTAATATTCATGGGCCGGAAAGTACCATACCCATTTTAATTGATACTGGAGCAACTTCATCTACTATAGATATAAAAGGTATCCCAGAAGAATTAAAGAATAAAATTGTCAAAGTAAAACCAACTTATTCAATGCAATTTGATGGAACTAAAACTTCAAATGACTTACAATTTAAAAATATCCAAGTAAAATTCCTAACAAATTGTAATCAATGGTCAGAATATTATCCTTGGCCAAAAATTTGGGTTCAAAACCTAAATCTCTCAATACCACTTATTATTGAATTAGATTTTTTACTCCATAATTATGGACAAATTAATATTAACAAAGATTATGTCACAATAAGTAAAAATTGTTTCATGATACCAATTGTTTCAAATTTTAAATTAGCAATAAGAAAACGTGAGACCTGCAATTGCAAGGAAAACAAAGATGAATGTTCTTGCCATAATTAATATAGAACAACAAAATTTTGATCTAGACTTAGATTTAAACAGTGGTATAGAAAGTGAGTTGCATTTAATAGACACCACAAATTTTACAAAAAATATAAAAAATTATGATTTAGATCAAATAATTAAGAAATTAGAAAAAATTGAGGTTATAGGAGAAAATCCTACAAAATTTAGGGAAAGAAACAAAACTTTGTGCAAATTAGAAATTATCAACCCAGATATTACCATTAAATCACCTAATTTCAAGTATGGTAATTGGGAACAAGAAGAATTTAAAATGCACATTGATCAATTATTAAAATTAGGAATTAATCAAAGATCAAATTCTAGACATAGAACCCCTGCTTTTATTGTCCAAAAAGAAGCAGAAAAGAAAAGAGGACAATCTAGAATGGTCTTCGACTATAGGCGATTAAATGATAATACTTTTGAAGATGGTTACTGTATTCCAGACAAAGATACATTAATTAATAAAATACAAGGTAAAAATTGGTTTTCAAAATTTGATTTAAAATCAGGATTTTGGCAAGTAAAAATGCACAAAGACAGTATTGAATGGACATCTTTTTCTTGTCCATTAGGATATTTTACATGTGTCTATATTGATGATGTTCTTATTTTCTCTCAATAAAAAAAAGAACACATAGAACACTTATATATAATTTTTTCTTTATTTGAAAAACATGGCTTAATCATTTCTAAAAAGGAAATTGAAATTGGAAAAAATTATATTTCTTTTTTAGGGGCGGAGATAGGAAATGGAACTATCAAATTACAGCCTCATATAGCTAGAAAATTTTTAGAATATCCAGATAATTTAGAAGAATTAAAACAAATGCAATCCTTTTTAGGATTAGTAAATTATGTTAGACTTTATTTCAAAAATTTGTCTAAACTAACATCCCCCTTATACAATAAGGCACAACAAAAAGGTGTTAGAAAATTCAATGATCAAGATATTAAAATTGTTCAACAACTAAAAGAAGAAATTAAGAAACTAGAACCATTAGCCTTGCCATTAGAATCAGATTATTTGATTATAGAAACTGATGGATGTGAACTGGCATGGGGAGGAATTTTAATTAAAAAACCCAACAAATTTTCTTTGAAATCATTAGAAAAAATTTGTAGATATACTTCAGGAACATTTAAAGAAAAAGGATATTTAACATCTCTTGATTATGAAATTTTAGCCATTATTTATGTGTTAGAAAATTTTGCCTTATTTATTTTGTCTAAAAAACAAATCACTATTAGAACTGATTGTGAAGCAATTGTAAAATTTGTTGACACTAAAAATGAAAGAAAATTAACCTCTAATAGATGGCTTAAATTCAGAGAATTTGTTTTAAATAGAGGTTTTAAAATTAAATGGGAACACATTAAAGGAAAGGATAATAAAATACCAGATTTATTATCCAGAAAATTGCTACATGATTAACAATTGTACTTGTATGTTTCAGAAAAATACAGGAAATTCAGACATTACAAATGGCAGTCAAAAGCATTGACTTTGGCATCACTAATTTAAAGACATTTCCTTAAAAGGAATAATTTATGACACCTTTGAGATCTCAACTCAAAGAAGAAGAAACATGTCTTCTTGACAACATTTGGAACTTGTCTACTACCTCCCAAGGTAATAGCAAAAAATTGGCGGTAATAAATGCCTTAGCATCATACTTTGCTACTGGAAGACATTCTACCAAAAAACCTTTCATCTGTTACACATTATACACTGGCCAGAAGGCTGGAGTTTATTTAGATTGGCATGAAATGGCCCAATTAATTGAAGAAATTAAATTATACCCTAGATATGGACAACCTTTATACAAAGGGTTTTACAACATTCAAGAAGCTATGGACTCTGCAATTAAGACTTGTGGGGAAGATATCATAATATCCCCCAGAGTTATTAAATACCAAGAGTATTTGAAACATATGGACACCTTTGGTGACCAAGAATTTCTACACCAAATTCAAGACAATGTTCTCAAACTTAAAGGGAAAGAGATTTCTTTCAGACCCCAGATTCCACCAAAGGAACAAAAAACCTTTAGTGAAACATTGACATTAAGTTCTGCAAAAATCCAAACAACCTCTGCAAATTTGGTAAATTTGGGAAAACCTATTTTGACATCTCAACCCAGTACTTCCTCAGAAGAAATGGGATTAAAAACATTTGTTCTATTACAAGACATTCTGGCTCAAATTTGCAATAATCAAATTATCCAAAATGGAATCTCAACAGAATGGGATTTTGTCCATAATAATTATAAACCCTGTCAAGGTTTATTTGAAGATTGCCCCGAAAATCAAGATGGGGAATGCTACTGTCAATTAGATTCAGCAATTAGAAAAGCAAGAATCTCAATCCCGGTATTTAAACCATTTAAATTTAGAGATTACGCAGTAACTCTCAACAACTTATTAAAACATGGACTCATTAGTACCATTAACATTCCACCATTATATGACTTTACCCCCATACTTACCTTCATTTTTGGCAGACACTCTGGAAACCATAATTCCAGAATTTCCCCAGAAAGCTAAATTGGAAATTAACTATCTTTATCCAGATTTCCAAAACAATTTCCAAAGTTATCACATGATTTGGATACATTTTAACACTGTCAACTTGGAATATGAGGACTTCCAGATCCAAAACTCAGGTCCAAAAACAATACATTTGGATGATTTACAGACCCAAATAGAAATTGCAAGGGCAAAATTAATCTCAGAAGAATTTGGCTGGTCTAAAGCCAAAATGAACGAAACAAGTCTGCTGAGAGAAGACAAACAAGGAAAAATTTATTGTAATTCTGATATTGCTAGGAGTTTTTTATTCCCATTTGAAGTAAAACATTCCAGGCCAAAATTAGTTGAAGCTTACAAAAGGAGAAATTTTTCTTGGTCAAAAAGATCAGGTTCCTCTACCTCTTCCCAAGACACACCTTTCATGATGTAATACTGTAATACCCCGTATTTTATTACTCCGGATAATATTATATTGTGTTCGACTGAGCCCAGTATACTCTGAGAAATTATTTGACAAAATAATTAGAGTAACTGTGGAACTTAGAATAAATCCAATTAATATTATCTGACTCTGAGGTATTTTATTAATTTGGACTTAAGAGACTTTTTGGACATTTAGTAGTATTATTTCTAATACTAAGTTTACTACTTATTCTTTTCCTCCCACTTTCCAAACACAAAAGAAAAAGTTAGTAAGAAAGGGAGAGAAAGAAGAAAGAAAGGAAAGGAAGGAGAGAAAAGTGGAGAAGAGGAAATTTGAAGAACTTCAAGAACAAACCATCATCCATTCATCAAGCTTCACCCAATCTTCTCATCATCTTCATCTTGCTCATCTCAAGGTGGGTTCTAGTTAGAAACCTCATTTTAGGTTTTCGATAATATGAGTTTTTAGGTTAGAATGTTGAAAACAATGTTTTAACGGTTGGAAATTGACATAAATCGAAATGAATGACCAATATACTTGTAGAAACATATATTGATGCTTGTTTTGATGTTTTGGTTACTTGGATTGATTGGAAAATTATAGGGTTTGTAGAATTTTTGTGTTCTTGAGAAAATGTAGGTTTTAAGAATGTTGTTGTTCAAACCATGCTCAAACTATGTTATTGTACCTCTGTTGGTGGTTGATTGTGGTTTGGAAGAGGTTTGGAGGTGTAGGAGATTTCTGTTTTTGCTGAAGCATTTTTCTGAGTTTCGCAGAGCGCGCTTAGCGCGTAGAAGCCCGCTCAGCACGCAGTTGAAATCCTGCAATCCCAGAAGGCAGAGAGTTGCACGCTTAGCGCGCACAGGGGTGCGCTTAACACGACCTGGGACTTAAAGTTTTTCCTCCAAAACGAGAAAATTCATAACATTTTGATTCGTTTATCAGAATCGGACATTCTTTATATTGATTTAAAGTCGAGAAGATATTCTATCCAATGGAGATGAAATATGTCGATTTTACCGATCGATTAAATAATCGAGAAAGTTCTAAAAGTGATATATTTATGTTTTAATTGTTATATATTATTCTACTATGTAATTATGACATGTCTTGCCTATCCTAATATTGTTTAACATGATTGTAAGTGAATATGCATGTTAATATGAAATGAGATAGAAAGAGTGAGGAAACCTCAAACTTGAACTATAGGAGAATCTAGTAAGAGCTAGAAATTATAGACAACTCTAGATAGCGATGCTCGGGCACGTGTTGCTGGAAGATACATCCTTGCCGAGTATTGGCCTAGTTAAGAGTGTAACACTAGTATGGAGCGTGTGGTGAACCTTTGTGGTTTTGAAAAGGCAAGAGAGGCCTTAAGGCATTATAGCCTTGTGATTGTCAAATACAATCGTATTGTTGTATGTGATCATGTAATCGTAATTGGTATATTTTGAGTGTAGTTTCATGGGTCTCGAGCTCCTCTGAAACGGGTACACAATTACTTGGTAGGTTTGAATTCCCTACGTGTAGTACGATTGGAGCCTATGCTATGGGTAGAGACTTGTGATGGTTAACAGGCCATGAGAAGTGACGGTTCACGGTTAACAGGCCGATGATCCCGAATTCAATTCGTATGCCAAGTAACTACAAGGATCTATGACTCGGGTCGCCTTCTAGACGTAGAAGCGGATGGGAAGACGAGATGTCTTGGTATGGTTATCGATTAGTGATGTTGTGAGTTAATGAACTCATGTCATGTTTCCATATAGTGTGAGAATTATAAAGTGTGAACTCAAGAGTCCTTTCCCTTTTCCCCGGACTTGAGATAGGATTGTTAGAACCTTGTTAATCCGAGAGAATCCGTAAGATATGGAACTCACTGAGATTTGATGTATCTCACCCCACGTTGTTGATGTATTTCAGGTGCCTCAGGTTCCGAGAAGGGTAAGGATAAGGTCGTGTGATTTTTTCCTTGCTTGTTAATGGCTAGCTTCCGTAGCGGAGTTTATTTTGAGATCATTGTTGATCTAGTTCTTAGTTTTATCTTTTGAACATCTTATGTATATTATGCCTTTAGAACTTTTAGTTGTTGTATTTTGGGGCATGTAATGTATATAATATGTTAACTAGGAGCTTATGGTGTTTCAGTACCAAACACTTGGATTCATATATAACATTTATGCTTTGATGTATGAGTTTTATATATGGGTGATACAAATACAGTTCAAGAAAGGAAAATTATTGCCGACAAAACAAGGCAAGACACGTATTAAGGATACAGTTACTTGACCCTTCTGAGTCATTTAAGGGTAATCCTGATTTACACGGCTAGAGAAAGGGGGCCTGTCCCTTTCAACTTTTTAATAATGTGAAGTCTTTTGTTTTGTATAGGCAAAGTCTTAAAGTAAATAGTTTTTGCTTTAAAAAAAGTCTTACAGCAAATAGTGCTTTAATTTTGCTTTTTGTATAGATAATAGTTTATTATCTCTAGAATCTTCAGCTCTCTTCTATATAAGAGAGACTTCTCATTTTGTAAAAAACACAAAATATATGAAAACAATACCTTATGCTTTCAAATATGCTTAGCCTCAATTTCTTGCACTAAATTCTTTACTCCAACTTCCTAAATTGTTGTTAAGAGGTATGATTTCTGAAGATTAATTTCTTATTTTTATATGTTTATGCTTATTATTATTATTATTATTATTATTATTAATTTATGTTTATTTTCGACCTAAAAGACGTAAATCCTGCTTGAACTGAATGAGATAAGTGGTAATCTAAGAAAGAATCTGTTAGGAAAAGAGTACCGCTAGGAGGAGATTCTTATATGATAGGTCTTAAACGCAGAGATGTCTCTGGAAGAACTCTGTGGAAGTAAGTTAGGGATGAAAAGGTGAGGATTTAAGATAAACAAGAACTATTTAATATTAATAAGCATGAACATATACAAATAAGAAATTACTTTTGAAATTCATAAATCATTAACCAAGCAATAGGAAGAAGGAGTAAAATCAACTTAAAGCTAAATCAAAACTACAATTTTACAATAAAAAATGGAACAAGATAATAATTATCCTAATTCAAATTTTACCACTCAAAGATATTTTTCAAACTATTTTGGAGCAGATTATTCTGAACCAAATTCTAACAAAAAAATTATCAGATCTAATTTTTATCCAAAATTTTGATGAAAAAATAACTTATTTATTAAAGAAATTTCCTTATCCTGACTTAGTCAAGATAATTTTGAAAAAATTAAAATTTGCTCACTTTCAAGAAAAAATAATTTTAGAAGATTTACAAGCAACATTACAAAAAGATTTTGAAGAACATGAATTAAAATGTTTGGTCAAAGAATTAAACGAATTCACCTCTACTTCACAGTACTTGGATCTATTTAAAGGACATTTTTATGGTGATCATTCACGAGGACATTACAGAATGAGAAACCATCAGAAAATTAACTATAATTGTGAAATAAGTTATAGAAACTATAGAAATACTCAATTTAATGACTCTGACAACAACATAAATTTTGATGAAGACGGATATGAAACAGATTAATTTTTATTCTAGTCTTTATTTCCAACATCATAACATTGGAAGGCTGAGCCTCCAAAAATATTTGTTCATATTTAATTACATCATTCATTGGTAGGCCGAACCTCCTCATATTATTGTTCATACATAAGTTTACTCTTTTTCTCACATACATTAACACTCTGAAAATACAATGGATTTGGTAAAAGAAAAATTAGAATTAAAAGAATATAGGAAAATTATTTCTGATTTAAAAAGAGAATTAACTATAGTTAATTATCGTATTCAATATATTAACAGGGCAACTTATCCCTTGTTAAAATTCCAAAAAGATTTAATTCTCTAACAAATTTATACTTTCAATACCATGATTCATATCATACAAAATGATATGGATACAATATCTAGAGTTTAAAAGACATTTTTAGTATTTTAAACATCAAAATAATTCAATATCCACTATTTATTGTTCACTATTCATCAAGTTGACTTACTATTTAACACTATTTATTTATTATTATGTTGAAGGCATTCACGGGAACATTTATCACACTTATCACTACTTACTATTCACTAGTTACTATTCGTATTCACTATTCACGAAATTACTATTCATTAAATTGACTTTTTATAAAAAAAATTAAAAAAAAACATTTATTTATCATAATTTAAATAAAATCAGTATGTTTAATCTTATAACTATAACAAGTATTGTTAAAATTTACATAAATTTTTACTACACGAACCTCCACAGAACAATTATTGCTAAAATTTACATAAATTTTTACTACACGAACCTCCACAAAGGCATTCACCCCTCTCTCTATTTGGAAATAGAGAGGGGGGGGGGGGGGGGTGAATGCCTCCGTGGAGGTTCGTGTAGTAAAAGTTTATGTAAATTTTAGCAATAATTGTTATAGTTATAAGATTAAACATACTGATTTTATTCAAATTATGATAAATAAATGTTTTTTTAAATAAAAAGTCAACTTAATGAATAGTAATTTCATGAATAGTGAATATGAATAGTAACTAGTGAATAGTAAGTAGTGATAAGTGTGATAAATGTTCCCGCGAATGCCTTCAACATAATAATAAATGAATAGTGATAAATAGTAAGTCAACTTGATGAATAGTGAACAATGAATGGTGAATATTGAATTATTTTGATGTTTAAAATACTAAAAATGTCTTTTAAGCTCTGGATATTGTATCCATATCATTTTTTATGATATGAATCATGGTATTGAAAGTATAAATTTGTTGGAGAATTAAATCTTTTTGGAATTTTAACAAGGGATAAGTTGCCCTGTTACTATATTGAATGCGATAATTAACTATAGTTAATTCTCTTTTTAAATCAGAAATAATTTTAATATATTCTTTTAATTCTAATTTTTCTTTTACCAAATCCATTGTATTTTCAGAGTGTTAATGTATGTGAGAAAAAGAGTAAACTTATGTATGAACAATAATATGAGGAGGCTCGGCATACCAATGAATGATGTAATTAAATATAAACAAATATTTTTGGAGGCTCAGCCATCCAATGTTATGATGCTGGAAATAAAGACTAGGATAAAAATTAATCTGTTTCATATCCGTCTTCATCAAAATTTATGTTGTTGTCAGAGTCATTAAATTGAATATTTCTATAGTTTCTATAACTTATTTCACAATTATAGTTAATTTTCTGATGGTTTCTCATTCTGTAATGTACTTGTGAATGATCACCATAAAAATGTCCTTCAAATAGATCCAGGTACTGTGAAGTAGAGGTGAATTCGTTTAATTCTTTGACCAAACATTTTAATTCATGTTCTTCAAAATCTTTTTCTAATGTTGCTTGTAAATCTTCTAAAATTATTTTTTCTTGAAAGTGAGCAAATTTTAATTTTTTCAAAATTATCTTGACTAAGTCAGGATAAGGAAATTTCTTTAATAAATAAGTTATTTTTTCATCAAAATTTTGGATAAAAATTAGATCTGATAATTTTTTTGTTAGAATTTGGTTCAGAATAATTTGCTCCAAAATAGTTTGAAAAATATCTTTGAGTGGTAAAATTTGAATTAGGATAATTATTATCTTGTTCCATTTTTTATTGTAAAATTGTAGTTTTGATTTAGCTTTAAGTTGATTTTACTCCTTCTTCCTATTGCTTGGTTAATGATTTGTGAATTTCAAAAGTAATTTCTTATTTGTATATGTTCATGCTTATTAATATTAAATAGTTCCTGTTTATCTTAAATCCTCACCTTTTCATCCCTAACTTACTTCCACAGAGTTCTTCCAGAGACATCTCTGCGTTTAGGACCTATCATCTAAGAATCTCCTCCTAGCGGTACTCTTTTCCTAACATATTCTTTCTTAGACTACCACTTATCTCATTCAGTTCAAGCAAGATTTACGTCTTTTGGGTCGAAAATAAACATAAATTAATAATAATAATAAGCATAAACATATAAAATATAAGAAATTAATCTTCAGAAATCATACCTCTTAACAGCAATTTAGGAAGTTGGAGTAAAGAATTTAGTGCAAGAAATGGAGGCTAAGCATATTTGAAAGCATAAGGTATTGTTTTCATATATTTTGTGTTTTTTACAAAATGAGAAGTCTCTCTTATATAGAAGAGAGCTGAAGATTCTAGAGATAATAAAATATTATCTATACAAAAAGCGAAGTTAAAGCACTATTTGCTTTAAGACTTTTTTTAAAGCAAAAACTATTTACTTTAAGACTTTGCCTATACAAAACAAAAGACTTTACATTATTAAAAAGTTGAAAGGGACAGGCCCCCTTTCTCTAGCCGTGTAAATCAGGATTACCCTTACGTGACTCTGAAGGGTCAAGTAACTATATCCTTAATACGTGTCTTGCCTTGTTTTGTCGGCAATAATTTTCCTTTCTTGAACTGTATTTGTAATAGCCTGTATAATATATACCTAGAATAATACAATACAAGCATTTTATTTGGTACTGACACCATCATAAGTGCCTACTGGCGTAATTCACATACTTGACCATTTCTTAAAAACATACTACACACTATGGTACAAGCTATGGAAACTAGCCAAAACTATAAAATCTAAGAATAATATACAATATCCTCAATTGTATACAACAAATACACAGTGAAATAAGCTCAACTAAGCTTCTCATGAAACATCCAAGCATAGCTCCACTTGTAAATCAAACCTGCAAACCGTACCTGAAATAAAGCAACTATAGTGGGGTGAGATACATCAAATCTAAGTGAGTTCCCTATCTTATAGATTCTCTCGGCTTTACAGGGATCTAATAATCCTAACTCAAGTCAAGGGGGAAGGGAAAAGAGCTTGAGTTCACAATCTCACGATCTCACACTATATGGAAACATGTCATGAGTCTGTTAACTCATAAATATCACTAATCAGTAACCATGCCAAGGCATCCCCTTTTCCCGTCCTCTTCTACGTCTAGAAGTCGACTCGGGTCATGGATCCTTGCAATTTACTTGGCATACGAAATGGATTCGGGAACATTGGCCTGTTAGTCGTGAACCGTCACTTCACATGGCCTGTTAACCATCACAAGTCTCTACCCTTAGGTTCCATTCGTACTACACACGGGAATCAAACCTGCCAAGTACCATGCCTTGTTTCAGAGGAGCTCGAGACTCATGAAACTGCAACTCAAAGAACCAGTTACGATTAAGTGATCTCAAATACAAACGTGATTGTATTCGACAATCACAAGGCCACAAAGCCTTAAGACCTCCTTTGTCTTTCACAAAACCACAATGGTTTACACACATGTTCCATACTAGTGTTTCACTCTTTCTATGACATTGTATCTGACACACGCCTCGGCACCGCACACACGAGCGTTGTCAGACACACGTCTCGGCACCTCAAGCACGAGCGTTGTCAGACACAAGTCTCGGCACCTCAAGCACAAGCTTTCGTCATAAAGTTATCTACTCTAGGCCAGAACTCGTCAATGAATGCACGAATATCGCCATCCAGAGTTTCTATCACAATTCTATCACAACCTAGAATTACACCATTTTTTTTGGGGTAAAGTTTCCTCATTCTTCCTAGTCCATTTTAACATGCATATTCTCTCATTCATACTTAACAACAATATATAGACATGGCATAACACAATTATTACAAGTAAACACATATAATCACATATCACATAAAACATCACTTTTCACATTTACAAAGTTAACACAATTCGTAGGTTCCTCCGATTCATTTAATCTGGTATCAACTCAATAATTCTCATTCATATCCCGTAGGATATTTCCACAGCTTTACATCGGCTGTAAATATGCCTCGTTCGGATTTATAATCCAAAAGATATTAATTTCTAAACATTGTTCACAAATTCCGTTTTCAAATATTTCAAATATCACATTTCTATATTTATCTTATCAATCCATGGCATATAACCATGTTTCTACCTCACCATCTCATAGAACATAAAATTAGCTTTCCAACAGTTCCGACCATGCGTCAATCCGAGTTACGGATCAAAAGTTATGACGAAAATACGAAAAATAATGTTTTGTTGTCCTAGGCAAATTCGCCTGGCGAATCCCTGGCAAAGCATACTCGCCACCTACTCGCCTGGCGAATCTGGACGAACCAGAATTCTCCCAAAACGGGTTTGGGACCCAAAAATGTTCAAAACCTTCAACCCACACAATATTAATGCATCCAATGACCCAAAACAGCATGTTATAACACATTTAGACATGCATTTCATCAAATCATCTGTTAGATTTCATTGATTTCTCCGATTAATCATTTTCTCTCAAATCTAACCTAAGTTCTAAACTTATATTTCTAGAACTTAGAGCGTCTAACTAGAATCCACCTGATAACCGAAGAGGAGTTTGAAGAAGATGATGAACAATGATCCACGTTTCCTTCCCTCTTTTCCATTCTCTCTTCTTCTCTTCTTTCTCCTTTTCTTCTTCTTCTTCTTACTATGTTTTCTTTTCTTTTCCTTTCTAACAATATATATATATATTAACATGCCATGAGAAGTGACGGTTCACGGTTAACAGGCCGGTGATCCCGAATCCAATTTGTATGCCAAGTAACTACAAGGATCCATGACTCGGGTCGTCTTCTAGACGTAGAAGCGGACGGGAAAAGGGGATGCCTTGGTACGGTTATTGATTAGCGAGATTCTTGAGTTAACAGGCTCACTAGTGTGAATCCATATATGGCGTGTGTGTACTCAAAGTCACTCCCCTTCCATTTTGACTTGAGTTAGGCTTGTTAGAACCTTGTAAAGCCGAGAGGACTATAAGATAGCGAACTCACTGAGATTGATGTATCTCACCTCATGTTGTTGTTTACATCACAGGTACTACAGGTTCAGCGAAGGGTAAGGATAAAGTGGTTTGACTTTTCCTTACAGGTTGTAGCTTTTGAGATGGCATGGCTTCCGCTATGGCGTTTTATTTTGAGATCATTGTATTGATCTAGTTCTTAGTGCATTTTGGGACATCTTGTATATGTTATGCCGTAGACTTTCAAACTTTGTATTTAGGGCATTTAATGTATATAATGTGTTAACTAGGAACTTATAGTATTTCAGTACCAAATACTTGGATCTATATATAATATTTATGCTTTGATGTATGAGTTTTATATATGGGTGTTACAAAACAAAACCATAACACTTCCTCTTGGTGTAGGATAACAAACACTCAACACATCCATGCAAGGTAGTTCAGTGATTTCTTAACTTCATAGATTGTCAAACTTCTTACCAGTTTCATCTGGTCTGACGTTTACATCGTACCCAACCCATCCGATATTCCATCTCTTTCGTATCACACCAAAAGGGTAACATACTTAGAACAAAATCTTCTTATTTCCCAATCTTACCATCAATTTCTCCTCTGATTCTTATAAATCCGACTGAGCCCTTTCATTTGTCACCTTCCACTATGTAACTCCAATTCTAATAGTGGAACACCACCATTTCTTAAGCACTACCACGTAGCTGATAGTCCACGGAGAAACACACTTATCCACTCGGATCCTTACTAATCAACGGTACAAAACTTACTGACGTCCTATAGTAGAATAATTTCTTTACCAACACACAATATCTTAACATCTATCCAACACTCTCTAGACGATAAAGATGCAGGAGTTACACTGTTACAACCACAACATATATAATTCTCAATCCATTCTAAACTCGAAATAATGCATCCAAAATAATTTGACAACTTCCGGTCCTGGTTACCACATTCTAAATCGATTCCTCCTTTGGAAATTCCGACTCACTCAAGGTTCTTGCTGATTTCGAGATCTCAACCAATAACAACGTAATACCAACATAGAACTTCAATCATATGCGAGTCACAACTTATCGACTTAATCCATTTAAAGCGAAATTATGAGTTTCCATACTACTCACCAATCCACACACAACACTCTACACGTACACCCTCAAAGGACATGCCATACTTTTCAATTGAATCCACTTTCCTCAATCGCTCTGTTCCATATACCATTCAAATTACATGCTTAACTTCGGGATGCCCAATCCCTACTCGTACTTGGAAAGATAACTTTCAAATTCCCTTATCTGGATAAAACACAATTGTACACAACCTGTACTACTCTCACAGAGTATAACCCCGATACCATGAACTCACGGAAGATAGCAATTACAATCTCGAACCAACCTTCCATACCTTACTAATATCATAAATACACATCAAAATATAGTTCTTGCAAGATCAAATACTTCGTGAGTATTTTCCAACTTCGTCCTTAAGACTCGCAACGGTAATACACCTAAGACCTTTTCATACTCAACACAGTTCCCAAGATTATTCCCCCCAAAGTTAACTCTCTTGTTGCCTGAACAAAGGGCCAACTACGCAACACCTTTCCAGAAGTCCTGATTTCAAAACACAATCCTTCTTTCATTTACTTATAGTCCTGTTCTCCATTCACACAACACTTTCCACTCAGAGCAACAAATGGTAACAAAACACAGATGGCGGTTCTTAAGAGATTCCATAGTTTACCCACACGTTAATCGATTACCCATCTGAGGTTAATCGGTTAACTCCTCAAGTTCAACGATAAATACCATCCTTGCACGTGTCAATCGGTTAACCACAACCGTAGAAATCGAAAAACCAATTCTTATAACCCAAGAGTCATCACCACTCAAACCACCAATCCGATTTGTTCTAACTTGAAATATCATTCTCAACTTGTGGCTCCTTAACTTGTGTAACATTCACTAACCAAGATCCACTCAAGATAAAACCGACAAAGTCGACGACACACTCCAACCAAGTGACAAGGCAAATTTCCAAATTCTGACGCGGTCACACGACAACTCTTCGGCGGGATAGTTCACTTTTCTACTCAAACAGTTTCACTTGCGGGAAACCAATAATGACGACATTCTGGGGTTTTTAATCACAATTCATACCTGATTTGTCCACAACCAAACCCCAACATACAACCTTGTTCTCTCACTTGAACTCCTTGGTGGGACATAAAATAACAACATTCTTAGTCAAACAAAAGGTAGATTCCGAATATTCCGATTATTCACGAATACAGGAATTCTCTATACTTGAAAATAAATCGGCGTAATGCACCCTCTTGAAGGACCTTTCCATCACTTCGCACACATTAACCGGGATTTATTACCTTTCACTATCCATTGCACATCACACTTAGACCAAATTACTTAACGAAAGATTCGCAATCAACAATTCTCATCCACTATCTACAAAACCCTTCCGGTATAAATCGTCCATGATTTACACCTAGTCCATAATAAGTCCTGACTTGCTTCTCGTTATTTTACCACAAACTTGCTTCTTAAAATACAACATTCACTGTTCCATAGAGTACGTCTCATCACCCTTGTCTCAAAAATGAGAATCTATCATGTACAATTGTAACCACGATGCTACTACTACGCTTGTTCTTAATACCAAGGTGTAACTTTCTTATAACATACTGCTAATACCATTTATTCCACATAATCGAATAAAATCCATCTCATAAACAATATTTTCACTTTCCACAACATAGAACACTTTCATAGCTTCATATCGATATAAAGAACGCTTAAATCGGACACCCGAGTCTAAAGATATGAATTTTTTGAAGAAAGGAAAATTATTGGAAACCGCCAGATTCGCCTGGCGGTTAAGAATTTCGCGTGGCGAGTCCCCCCTTCGCCAGCACTTCGCCCGACGAACATGCGGCGAATCCTCATTTCATAAATCCCAAAAGTTCCAGTAGCTACACAAGTTCTGTTTCTTCATTTTCGCCTGGAGACTAAGTAATTCTCCTGGCGAATTCCTCTTCGCTAGCTCTTCGCCTGGCGAACCAGCGGAGAGACCCCATTCGCCTGGCGAATCACACCAGAAGCAGAATTTTCTGCTGCATTTTCATGGTTTCCACACCTCAAAATCCAACTTTTCCAAACCAAAACACTTTCAAATTCCAAATTGGTCTCTCATCGAATACAGAAAATCCTGATGTAATATCTCGAACTTAATCTCTCTACATAACTGAATATACACAATTTATCTCCTACTCTTCATCTGGCGTATACTTATTCCACTTGAAGCATGTAAACACATCCTTGTGCTCCTCCTCACACTTCAATACTACTTAAGGTTCCCACAAAAGCCGAACTTCCTTAACTCTCAACTTTTAACCCGTCGGAAGATATTGTTCCGAACACATTCCCTAAGGTACTCTCATCCATTCAAGATACCTTAAAGACCTTAGAAATTGAAGCACCCATTACTATCTCACTTCTGGACCTTACGCCACGCGTTCCACAAAACAACTTTCTTTTTCCACGGAATGAGATTACTTGAAATCCTTATCCGTATTAGGGGTCAATCCAGCTCTACCAGCGATTTTTACATATTCTCCAATACCTTAACCAATCATCCGATAGAGGTCCTCAACTTTCAGACTCCATCCATTCCAAAGGATTGCTTAACAACACACCACTCTCTCATTCCATGCTACCCAAGCACAACTTCTACCAAGATCTCAACTGAGCTGACCAAAACTCCTTACTACTGACTCTTGGCTTGAGCCTTCCCTCACAGCATCAGTTTCGACAACACTACGGAGTCCTCGTGGTCGCTCAACCATGATTCTACCTATCACATACATAGTATTAGGTTGATCAGACCAACACTACATAGTATGATATTAAGTTTCATGATGGCAAGACACACTTAAGAGGCAGGAATAGATTTACTTATGATGTTTCAAGGCTAGGTCGAGGATACGACCTGCTCTGATACCAACTGTAATGCCCTGTATAATATATACCTAGAATAATACAATACAAGCATTTTATTTGGTACTGACACCATCATAAGAGCCTACTGGCGTAATTCACATACTTGACCATTTCTTAAAAACATACTACACACAATGGTACAAGCTAAGGAAACTAGCTAAAAATATAAAATCTAAGAATAATATACAATATCTTCAATTGTATACAACAAATACACAGCGGAATAAGCTCAATTAAGCTTCTCTTGAAACATCCAAGCATAGCTCCACTTGTAAATCAAACCTGCAAACCGTACCTGAAATAAAGCAACTATAGTGGGGTGAGATACATCAAATCTCAGTGAGTTCCCTATCTTATAGATTCTCTCGGCTTTACAGGGATCTAATAATCCTAACTCAAGTCAAGGGGGAAGGGAAAAGACCTTGAGTTCACAATCTCACGATCTCACACTATATGGAAACATGTCATGAGTCTGTTAACTCATAAATATCACTAATCGGTAACCATTCCAAGGCATCCCCTTTTCCCGTCCTCTTCTACTTCTAGAAGTCGACCCGGGTCATGGATCCTTGCAATTTACTTGGCATACGAAATGGATTCGGGAACATCGGCCTGTTAGCCGTGAACCGTCACTTCACATGGCCTGTTAACCATCACAAGTCTCTACCCTTAGGTTCCATTCGTACTACACACGGGAATCAAACCTGCCAAGTACCATGCCTTGTTTCAGAGGAGCTCGAGACCCATGAAACTGCAACTCAAAGAACCAGATATGATTAAGTGATCTCACACACAAACGTGATTGTATTCGATAATCACAAGGCCAAAAAGCCTTAAGACCTCCTTTGTCTTTCACAAAACCACAATGGTTTACACACATGTTCCATACTAGTGTTTCACTCTTTCTATGACATTGTATCTGACACATGCCTCGACACCGCACGCACGAGCGTTGTCAGACACACGTCTCGGCACCTCAAGCACGAGCGTTGTCAGACACACGTCTCGACACCTCAAGCACAAGCGTCCGTCATAAAGTTATGTACTCTAGGCTAGAACTCGTCAATGAATGCACGAGTATCGCCATCCAGAGTTTCTATCACAATTTTATCACAACCTAGAATTACACCATTTTGTTTTGGGGTAAAGTTTCCTCACTCTTCCTAATCCATTTTAACATGCATATTCTCTCATTCATACTTAACAACAATATATAGACATGGCATAACACAATTATTACAAGTAAACACATATAATCACACATCACATAAAACATCACTTTTCACATTTACATAGTTAACACAATTCGTAGGTTCCTCCGATTCATTTAATTGGGTATCAACTCAATAATTCTCACTCATATCCCGTAGGATATTTCCACAGCTCTACATCGGCTGTAAATATGCCTCGATCGGATTTATAATCCAAAAGATATAAATTTCTAAACATTGTTCACAAATTCCGTTTTCAAACATTTCAAATATCACATTTCTGTATTTATCTTATCAATCCATGGCATATAACCATGTTTCTACCTCACCATCTCATAGAGCATAAAATTAGCTTTTCAACACTTCCGACCGTGCGTCAATCCGAGTTACGGATCAAAAGTTATGACGAAAATACGAAAAATAATGTTTTGCTGTCCCAGGAAAATTCGCCTGGCGAATCCCTGGCGAAGCAGACTCGCCACCTACTCGCCTGGCAAATCTGGACGAAACAGAATTCTCCCAAAATGGGTTTGGGACCCAAAAATGTTCTAAACCTTCAACCCACATGATATTAATGCATCCAATGACCGAAAACAATATGTTATAATACATTTAGACATGTATTTCATCAAATCATCTGTTAGATTTCATTGATTTCTTCGATTAATCATTTTCTCTCAAATCAAACCTAAGTTCTAAACTTATATTTCTAGAACTTAGAGAGTCTAACTAGAACCCACCTGATAACCGAAGAGGAGTTTAAAGAAGATGATGAACAATGATCCACGTTTCCTTCCCTCTTTTCCATTTTCTCTTCTTCTCTTCTTTCTCCTTTTCTTCTTCTTCTTCTTACTATGTTTTCTTTTCTTTTCCTTTCTAACAATATATATATATATATATATATAATACTATTATTATATAATATAATCCAACATGGTAAAATATCTCCAATTGATACTTTGTCGTCTCAACCCAATTGATCAATTATCAGAGTTACCAAAAATTTCTCTCTTGAATTAGTAAATATTAATTTGTCTCCTTAATAAAATAATTGATCTCTTAAGAGTTCTCCAGTTGCTCTATTGATCCCAAATGTCAACACTTAAAGTACTTAGAGGATTCCATTAATCCAATTACCCAAAGATAGAGCACATAGATACTCATCTGATCTCATCTGATATCAAAATGAGCATTTAAATAATATGGGGTATTACAGTATTACATCATGAAAGGTGTGTCTTGGGAAGAGGTTGAGGAACCTGATCTTTTTGACCAAGAAAAATTTCTCCTTTTGTAAGCTTTAACTAATTTTGGCCTGGAATGTTTTACTTCAAATGGGAAGAAAAAACTCCTAGCAATATCAGAATTACAATAAATTTTTCCTTGTTTGTCTTCTCTCAGTAGACTTGTTTCGTTCATTTTGGCTTTAGACCAACCAAATTCTTCTGAGATTAATTTTGCCCTTGCAATTTCTATTTGGGTCTGTAAATCATCCAAATGTATTATTTTTGGACCTGAGTTTTGGATCTGGAAGTCCTCATATTCCAAGTTGACAGTGTTAAAATGTATCTAAATCATGTGATAACTTTGGAAATTTTTTTGGAAATTTGGATAAAGAGAGTTAATTTCCAATTTAGCTTTCTGGGGAAATTCTGGAATTATGGTTTCCAGGGTGTCTGCCAAAAATGGAGGTAAGTATGGGGTAAAGTCATATAATGGTGGAATGTTGATGGTACTAATGAGTCCATGTTTTAATAAGTTGTTGAGAGTTACTGCGTAATCTCTAAATTTAAATGGTTTAAATACTGGGATTGAGATTCTTGCTTTTCTAGTTGCTGAATCTAATTGACAGTAGCATTCCCCATCTTGATTTTCTGGGCAATCTTCAAATAAACCTTGACAGGGTTTATAATTGTTATGGACAAAATCCCATTCTGTTGCGATTCCATTTTGGAAAATTTGATTATTGTAAATTTGAGCCAGAATGTCTTGTAATAGAACAAATGTTTTTAATCCCATTTCTTCTGAGGAAGTACTGTGTTGAGATGTCAAAATAGGTTTTCCCAAATTTACCAAATTTGCAGAGGTTTTTTGGATTTTTACAAAACTTAATGTCAATGTTTCACTAAAGGTTTTTTGTTCCTTTGGTGGAATCTTGGGTCTTAAAGAAATCTCTTTCCCTTTAAGTTTGAGAACATTGTCTTGAATTTATTGTAGAAATTTGTAATACCCCGTATTTTATTACTCCGGATAATATTATATTGTGATCGACTGAGTCCAGTGTACTCTGAGAAATTATTTGATAAAATAATTAGAGTAACTGTGAAACTTAGAATAAATCCAATTAATATTATCTGACTCCGAGGTATTTTATTAATTTGGACTTAAGAGACTTTTTGGATATTTAGTAGTATTATTTCTAATACTAAGTTTACTACTTATTCTTTTCCTCCCACTTTCCAAACATTAAAAAGAGAAAGATAGTAAGAAAGAGAGAGAAAGAAGAAAGAAAGAAAGAAAGAAAGAAAGGGAAAGGAAGCAGAAAAAGAGGAGAAAAAGGTTTTGAAGAAAATCCAAGAGCAAGATCATCATCCATTGATCCAAGCTTCACCCAATCATCTCATCTTCATCATTTTCAACCTCTATCCAAGGTGGGTTCTAGTTAGTACCATTGTTTAGAGTTTTTGATATTATGAGTTTTTGGTTAGGATGTGGAAATTAATGTTCTAACGGTTGGAATTCAATATAAATTGAAAGGAATGATCAATATGCTTGTAGAAACATGTATTGATGTTTGTTTTGATGTTTTGGTGTACTTTGAGTAAATTGAAAATCTTAGGGTTTATGAAAAAGTTGTGTTCTTGATGAGAATGAGGTTTTGTGAAAGTTTGATGATGAAACCATGGTAGAACCTATTATATACCTCTGTTTGGTTGTTTGAGACTGATGTTGAGGAATTAGGAGGGTTGGATTTGAACTGTCTTCGCAGGTAATTTTTCTGAGTTTCGCATAGCGCGCTTAGCGCGTAGAAGCCCGCTCAGCGCGCAGTTGAAATCCTGCAACCCCAGATGGCAGAGAGTAGCGCGCTTAGCGCGCTCAGGGGTGCGCTTAGCGTGACCTGGGACTTAAACTTTTTCTTCCAACACGAGAAAATTCATAACTTTTGATTCGTTTATCGGAATCGGACATTCTTTATATCGATGTAAAGCCGAGAAGGTATTCTATGAAATGGAGATGAAATATGTCAATTTTACCGAACGATTAAATAATCGAGAAAGTTCCAAAAGTGATATATTTATGTTTTAATTGTTATATACTATTCTACTATGCAATTATGACATGTCTTGCCTATCCTAATATTGTTTAACATGATTGTAACAGATTATGCATGTTAATATGAAAATAAGATAGAAAGAGTGAGGAAACCTCAAACTTGAACTATAGGAGAATCTAGTAAGGAACTAGAAATTATAGACAACTCTAGATGGCGATGCTCAGGCACGTGTTGTTGGAAGGTACATCCTTGCCGAGTATTGGTCTAGTTGAGAGGAAAACACTAGTATAGAACACGTGGTTAACCTTTGTGGTTCTGAAAAGGAAAGAGAGGCCTTAAGGCGGTGTAGTCTTGTGATTGTCGAATACAATCGTATTGTTGTATGTGATCATGTAATCGTAACCGGTATATTTGAGTGTAGTTTCATGGGTCTCGAGCTCCTCTGAAACGGGTACACAATTACTTGGTAGGTTTGATTCCCTACGTGTAGTACGATTGGAGCCAATGCTATGGGTAGAGACTTATGATGGTTAACAGGCCGATGATCCCGAATCCAATTCGTATGCCAAGTAACTACAAGGATCTATGACTCGGGTCGCCTTCTAGACGTAGAAGCGGACGGGAAGACGAGATGTCTTGGTATGGTTATCGATTAGTGATCCATGAGTTAATGAACTCATGTCATGTTTCCATATAGTGTAAGAATTATAAAGTGTGAACTCAAGAGTCCTTTCCCCTTTTCCCCGGACTTGATTTAGGATCGTTAGAACCTTGTTAATCCGAGAGAATCCATAAGATAGGGAACTCACTGAGATTTGATGTATCTCACCCCACGTTGTTGATGTATTTCAGGTGTCTCAGGTTCCGAGAAGGGTAAGGATAAGGTCGTGTGATCTTTTCCTTGCTTGTTGATGGCTAGCTTCCGTAGCGGAGTTTATTTTGAGATCATTGTTGATCTAGTTCTTAGTTTTTATCTTTTGAACATCTTATGTATATTATGCCTTTAGAACTTTTAGTTGTTGTATTTGGGGCATGTAATGTATATAATGTGTTAACTAGGAGCTTATGGTGTTTCAGTACCAAACACTTGGATTCATATATAACATTTATGCTTTGATGTATGAGTTTTATATTTGGGTGTTATAGTTAGTATCAAAGCAGGTCGTATCCTCGACCTAGCCATGAAATAGTATAAGTATTTCTTTCCGTTTCATATACGTCGTGTCACCATCGGTCTTAAGTGTTATATTTATGGCACTGAGCCTGATCAACTTAATCCTATTTGTATGACCTTTAGGAACATGGCTGAGGGACGTAGAAACACTCGTGGTAGACCCCGTACCACTCATGGAGGGACGAATCCGCTGAGCGGCGATGGCAATACTCCTTTGTATCAGTTTATGCAGCAGATGCAACAGCAACAAAATCTATTCATGCAGCAGATGGTGCAACAAATAAATGGGGGTTTGCATCCTACGGTAGTTGTTCCAGAAGCTGAAGGTTGGGAATTCCAGGATTTTATCCGCATGAATCCCCCAAAATTTCATGGTGGATTAGATCCCGTGAAGGCTCACGAATAGATTTCTGGTATGGAGAGGATTTTCTTGATAGTCCAATGCAACAAAGAGAACAAGGTGTTGTTCGCTTCTCATTCACTGAAGGGTCCCGCTATGAGATGGTGGGAGAGTGCTTCGGCTTTGACGGCTATTCAAGAAGTGCCTAAGGTTTGGGAACAGTTCAAAGTTATTTTCATGGAGAAGTATTTTCCGAGCTCATTGAGGACTCAGAAAGAATTTGAATTTCAGCAATTAAGACAAGGTAGTATGACTGTGGCCATTTATGCTGAGAAGTTTGAGGACATGGCTGCTTATTCTAGGCGGGCTATGTATGCTCCTGACGATAGGTGGAAAATAGACCAGTTTCTGTTTGGACTAAAAGCTGAAATATCTCATAGTGTATCTCAGAGGGAGTTCACTACATATGCTGAAGTTTTAAGGCAATGCTATGTGGTCGAGCATAGTTTGAAGAAAGTCCAAGCTGAAGGTGTTGTGAGTAGAGTGAATCAAGGGGACCGCGGAAGATCCAACCAATAATTCAGGCCTAGGCAACAATCCTTCAAAGGGAAACAAGTTCAAGATTCAAGGGTGAGTACACCTCCTGCGTGTCGCACTTGTGGAAGGAATCATTCTGGAAGGTGTAGTTTTGAAGGGGTAAAGTGTTTCCAATGTCAGAAGGTGGGTCATCTGAAAAGAGATTGTCCTCAGAATCGGACTCAGACACAAGGAAGGGTTTACACCTTAGATGCAAGGAAGAAGAAGAGTGACAATTCCTTAATTGCTGGTACGTGCTTCGTTAACGAATTTCCTTGTTTCATTTTATTTGATTGTGGAGCTACACACTCTTTTGTATCGATGCAATGTATGAAGCGACTTGGGTTGCGGTCCGTTCCTTTGTCTCCTCCTATGGTGTTCACTACCGCCATGGATGAAATAGTTGAGACACCATTGATGTGTGAAAACTGTGTTTTGTCTATGGATGGTAGAGTTTTTCAGATTGATCTTATTTGTCTACCGCTTAAGAAAGTTGATGTCGTTTTGGGAATGGATTGGCTTTCTGCTAATTCGGTGTTTATTGGGTGTGAAGAAAAGCTCATCATCATTCCATCTATTGATGCTACCCCGAAAGATGTCTTAACAACTATGCTAGAAGGTACGGTTGGAATGATAAATTTCTTGTTCGAAGAAGAGAAATCTGTTCTTTTGGTTCTCACTAAGGAAGGGAGTAGCGACCTTTAAGTTTTGGATATTCCAGTAGTTTACGAGTTTTCCGAAGTTTTCCCCGAAGATGTCATTTCTCTTCCTTCGGTGAGGGAAGTGGAATTTTCTATTGACCTGGTACCGGGAACGGCTCCAATATCCGTTTCTCCGTATCGGATGGCACCGCTTGAATTGAGAGAACTGAAGGAACAATTGGAAGAGCTTATGGCTAAGCATTTTGTTAGACCTAGTGTCTCACTATGGGGAGCTCCAGTATTGTTAGTAAAGAAGAAGGACAGTGGGATGCAGTTGTGTATCGACTATCTTCAGCTGAATAAAGTCACCATTAAGAACAAGTATCCCTTACCCAGGATAGACGACCTGTTAGATCAATTGAAAGGAGCCAGTGTGTTCTCGAAGATTGATTTGAGGTCGGGTTATCACCAGATTCGAGTGAAGAGTTCCGATGTATCTAAGACTGCAATTAGGACCCGTTGTGGTCATTACGAATTCTTAGTGATGCCTTTCGGTGTAACTAATGCTCCAGCTGTTTTTATGGACTACATGAACCGTATATTTCAAGCTTCCTTGGGCCAGTTTGTTGTAATCTTCATTGATGATATTCTTATTTATTCTCGTACTTCACAAGAGCATGAAGAGCATCTGAGAATTGTTTTATCCGTGTTACAAGAGAAGCAACTTTTTGCTAAGTTAAGCAAGTGTGAATTTTGGATGGCGGAAGTTAAGTTTCTTGGTCACGTTATATCACAAGGTGGTGTAGCAGTGGATCCGTCGAAGGTAGAAGCAGTGATAAATTGGGAGAGGCCGAGAAATGCTTCGGAAGTCAGAAGTTTCTTAGGACTGGCGGGTTATTATAGAAGGTTCATCGAGGGTTTCTCTCAGTTGGCTTTACCAATGACGAAACTTACCCGTAAAGATTTTTCTTTTGAGTGGGATTCGAGTTGTGAGCAAAGTTTCATGAAGTTGAAGGAAAGATTGACAACGGCTCCTGTGTTAATCATACCTGATCCTAACTCTTACGAAGTGTTTTGTGATGCTTCTAAGATGGGATTGGGAGGTGTTCTGATGCAAGGAGGTCAGGTAGTGGCTTATGCCTCCCGACAATTGAAAAATTCATGAACAGAATTATCCAACTCATGATTTGGAATTGGCGGCGGTTGTGTTTACACTGAAGGTGTGGCGGCATTATTTGTATGGTGTATGTTTCGAAATGTTCAGTGACCATAAGAGTTTGAAGTATTTATTTGACCAACGGGAGTTAAACATGCGACAACGAAGGTGGATGGAGTACTTAAAGGATTATGATTTAGAATTGAAGTATCATCCAGGAAAAGCGAATAAGGTAGCAGATGCTTTAAGTCGGAAAGTAGTTCATAGTGCGAAATTGATGGTATTGGAATATGCTTTGTTGGAGAATTTTAGAGATCTTAATATTCAGTTTGTGTGGACTCAAGATGGTGTGATTATGGGAAATTTGAATGTAAATTCTACTCTAAGAGTTGATATTCAACAAGGTCAAACGTTGGATGAGAAGTTGCAAGAAGTGTTACTTCTACCGGGTTTTGTTCAGGCTACCGACAAAATTTTTATGTTCAACCAAAGAATTTGTGTTCCGAATGATGCGGCATTGAAAAGAAGGATTTTGGAAGAAGCGCATAAAGGTGCTTTTACCATACATCCGGGTTCTTCAAAGATGTATCAAGATTTAAGGAAGGACTATTGGTGGTCCGGTATGAAAAGAGATGTTGCGGTCTTCGTGTCAGAATGTGCGGTGTGCCAACAAGTTAAGATTGAACATCAAAGACCGGGTGGGTTGTTGCAACCTTTAGACATTCTAGTGTGGAAGTGGGACAGTATTTCCATGGACTATGCAGTAGGTTTACCCCGTACGCAAGGTGGTTATGATTCGATTTGGGTGATTGTGGATCGACTAACGAAATCTGCGCATTTCTTAGCCGTGAAGACTACTTTCAAGGCAAGTCATCTTGCGAGGTTGTTTATTGCGGAAATTGTAAGATTGCACGGTATTCCCTCTAATATTGTGTCGGATAGAGATCCGAAGTTTACTTCAAGATTTTGGAAAGTATTTCAACAAGCTATGGGTACGGAGTTGCGTTTGAGCACGTCTGATCATCCTCAGACAGATGGTCAAACTGAAGGAACAATACAAACAATGGAAGATATGTTGAGAGCTTATGTACTAGAAAGTAAGGCTAATTGGAAAGAACTACTACTATTGATTGAGTTTTCTTATAACAATAGTTACCATGCGAGCATCGGAATGGCTCCTTATGAAGCTTTGTATGGAAGAAAGTGTAGGACACCTTTGTGTTGGGCGGAAGTTGGGGAAGATAGAGTCTTAGGAACCGAAATCATCTAAGAGACTACGGAAAAGATTCGAATGATCCGCGAGAAAATTAAGCAAGCACAAGATCGACAAAAGAGTTATGCAGACAATCGAAGGAGACCTTTAGAATTTGAAGAAGGTGACCATGTGTTTTTGAAAGTCACTCCTAGATTGAGATTGAAAGGACATTTTAAGTCACGCAAGTTAAGCCCGAGATACGTGGGACCGTATCAGATCTTAGAAAGGATTAGTGAAGTAGCTTACAGATTGGCCTTACCGCCTTCTCTGTCGGAAATGCACGATGTTTTCCATGTATCTCAACTTCGGAGGTTTGTTCCAGATTCTTTTCGGCCAATTCTACCGGATACTATTGAAATAGAAGCAGACTTAACGTTTGAACCTCAACTGAGCCGCATTGTGGGAAGAGAAACGAAAGTATTAAGGAACAAGGACATTTCTCTCGTTAAGGTGCAGTGGGATGTAACGCATCCGGGTGATGCAACTTGGGAACTTGAATCGTAAATGCGAGATGCTTACCCTCATCTGTTCAGGTAATCTTTAAATTCGAGGACAAACTTCTATTTAAGGGGGGAGGGGGGGAGGATGTAATACCCCGTATTTTATTAATCCGGATAATATTATATTGTGATCGACTGAGTCCAGTGTACTCTGAGAAATTATTTGATAAAATAATTAGAGTAACTGTGGAACTTAGAATAAATCTAATTAATATTATCTGACTCCGAGGTATTTTATTAATTTGGACTTAAGAGACTTTTTAGACATTTAGTAGTATTATTTCTAATACTAAGTTTACTACTTATTCTTTTCCTCCCACTTTCCAAACATTAAAAAGAGAAAGATAGTAAGAAAGAGAGAGAAATAAGAAAGAAATAAAGGGAAAGGAAGGAGAAAAAGAGGAGAAAAAGGTTTTGAAGAAAATCCAAGAGCAAGATCATCATCCATTGATCCAAGCTTCACCCAATCATCTCATCTTCCTCATTTTCAACCTCTATCCAAGGTGGGTTCTAGTTAGTACCATTGTTTAGAGTTTTTGATATTATGAATTTTTGGTTAGGATGTGGAAATTGATGTTCTAACGGTTGGAATTCAATATAAATTGAAAGGAATGATCAACATGCTTGTAGAAACATGTATTGATGTTTGTTTTGATGTTTTGGTGTACTTTGAGTAAATTAAAAATCTTAGGGTTTATGAAAAAGTTGTGTTCTTGATGAGAATGAGGTTTTGTGAAAGTTTGATGATGAAACCATGGTAGAACCTGTTATATACCTCTGTTTGGTTGTTTGAGACTGATGTTGAGGAATTAGGAGGGTTGGATTTGAACTGTCTTCGCAGGTAATTTTTCTGAGTTTCGCAGAGCGCGCTTAGCGCGTAGAAGCCCGCTCAGCACGCAGTTGAAATCCTGATACCCCAGATGGCAGAGAGTAGCACGCTTAGCGCGCTTAGGGGTGCGCTTAGCGCGACCTGGGACTTAAAGTTTTTCCTCCAACACGAGAAAATTCATAACTTTTGATTCGTTTATCGGAATCGGACATTCTTTATATTGATGTAAAGCCGAGAGGGTATTCTATGCAATGGAGATGAAATATGCACGAGAAAGTTCCAAAAGTGATATATTTATGTTTTAATTGTTATATAATATTCTACTATACAATTATGAAATGTCTTGCCTATCCTAATATTGTTTAACATGATTGTAACAGAGTATGCATGTTAATATGAAAATAAGATAGGAAGAGTGAGGAAACCTCAAACTTGAACTATAGGAGAATCTAGTAAGGAACTAGAAATTGTAGACAACTCTAGATGGCGATGCTCGGGCACGTGTTGTTGGAAGATACATCCTTGCCGAGTATTGGCCTAGTTGAGAGGGAAACACTAGTATGGAACATGTGGTTAACCTTTGTGGTTCTGAAAAGGCAAGATAGGCCTTAAGGCGGTGTAGTCTTGTGATTGTCGAATACAATCGTATTGTTGTATGTGATCATGTAATCGTAACCGGTATATTTGAGTGTAGTTTCATGGGTCTCGAGCTCCTCTGAAATGGGTACACAATTACTTGGTAGGTTTGATTCCCTACGTGTAGTACGATTGGAGCCAATGCTATGGGTAGAGACTTGTGATGGTTAACAGGCCATGAGAAGTGACGGTTCACGGTTAATAGGCCGATGATCACGAATCCAATTTGTATGCCAAGTAACTACAAGGATCTATTACTCGGGTCGCCTTCTAGACGTAGAAGCGGATGGGAAGACGAGATGACTTGGTATGGTTATCGATTAGTGATGTCGTGAGTTAATGAACTCATGTTCTGAGAAAAGTAAGGATAAGGTCGTGTGATCTTTTCCTTGCTTGTTGATGGCTAGCTTCCGTAGCGGAGTTTATTTTGAGATCATTGTTGATCTAGTTCTTAGTTTTTATCTTTTGAACATCTTATGTATATTATGCCTTTAGAACTTTTAGTTGTTGTATTTGGGGCATGTAATGTATATAATGTGTTAACTAGGAGCTTATGGTGTTTCAGTACCAAACACTTGGATTCATATATAACATTTATGCTTTGATGTATGAGTTTTATATATGGGTGTTATAAAATTCTTGGTCACCAAAGGTGTCCATATGTTTCAAATACTCTTGGTATTTAATAACTCTGGGGGATATTATGATATCTTCCCCACAAGTCTTAATTGCAGAGTCTATAGATTCTTGAATGTTGTAAAACGCTTTGTATAAAGGTTGCCCATATCTAGGGTATAATTTAATTTCTTCAATTAATTAGGCCATTTCATCCCAATCAAAATAAACTCCAGCCTTCTGGCCAGTGTATAATGTGTAACAGATGAAAGGTTTTTTTGTAATACCCCGTATTATCTAGATGCTCAATTGGATATCAGATGAGATCAGATGAGCATCTATGTGCTCTATCCTTGGTAAATTGGATTAATAGAATCCTCTAAGTACTTTAAGTATTATCAATTAGGATCAACAGAGCAACTAATGAACTCTGAAGAGATCAATTTATTATTAGTTCAAGAGAGACTTTTATGATAACTCTAATAATTGATCAATTGGTCGAGATGACAAAATATCAATTGGAGATATTTTACTCTATTGGATTATATTATATAATATTGGCTAGGCATTCGTGGGGAACTTCGCACTGCGAATGAGGTAGCGAGCATTCGCTGGCTTCTTCGCAATGCGAACTTGGCAGATTCCCCAAATTGTTTATTTCACAACTTTTGATCAGTAACTCGGATCGGGACGTTCTTGGTGTCATCTTGGGTATGATGTGGGATATTTCATTTAATGGAAAATGAAGGAAAGTAATGTTTTGAGAAATGTCGGAATTGACATCTTTTGGATCGTAAATCTGATCGAGGCATATTTATAGCCGATGTAAAGCTGTGGAAATATCCTACGAGATGAGAGTGAGAAATATTGTTTTCGTGATCCGATTAAATGAACCGGAGGGAAACCGAAAGTGATGTTTTATGTGATGTGTGATTATATGTATTTATTTGTAATATTGTGTTATGCCATATCTATTTAATATTGTTGTTAAAATGAATGAGATAATATGCATGCTTAAAATGAATTAGGAAGAGTGAGGAAACTTTACCCCAAAACAATTGGTATAATTCTAGGTTGTAATTAGAATTGTGATAGAAACTCTGGATGGCGACGCTCGTGCATTCATTGACGAGTTCTGGCCTAGAGTAGATAACGTAATGACAACACTCGTGCAAGAGAGGCCGAGGCGTGTGTCCATTGCCGAATGGTATAGAATTGAGTGAAACACTAGTATGGAACATGGGTATTGTTATGTTTTATAGTAAGGCGAATGTGGCCTTAAGGCATTGTGGCCTTGTGATTGTCGAATACAATCACGTTGTGTGGATGATCACGTAATCATAACCTTTTATCTTGCGGTGTAGTTTCATGAGACTCGAGCACCTCCTCTGAAACGTATGCACAATTACTTGGCTGGTTTGATTCCCGCATGTAGTACGAATGAAGCCTACGGGTAAAGAGACTTGTGACGATGTACGGGCCGTGTGAAGTGACGGATCACGATGTACGGGCCGATGATCCCAAATCCATTTCGTATGTCAAGTAACTACAAGGATCCATGACTCGTGTCGACTTCTAGACGTAGAAGCGGACGGGAAAAGGGGATGCCTTGGTACGGTTATCGATTCGTAAGGAATCTTGAGTTAGCAGGCTCAGGACGTAATTCCTTCCGTGTAAACTTTGTGAGTTAACAGACTCATGACATGTTTCCATATAGTGTGAGTTTGTGAGGTTGTGTACTCAAGGTCATTTTCCCTTCCCCTTGACTTGAGTAAGATTGATAGAACCTTGTAAAGCCGAGAGAATCTATAGGATAGGGAACTCACTGAGATTTGATGTATCTCACCCCACTATAGTTGCTTTGTTTCAGGTGCAGGTTTGGTTACAAGTGGAGCGATGCTCGGATGTTTCAAGAGAAGCTTAGATAAGCTTATTCTACTGTGTATTCTTTTGTTGTATATAATTGAGGATATTGTATAGCATTCTTAGTTTTATTATTTTTTGCTAGTTTCCATGATTTGTGCCATGTAGTGTATTTATGTTTTAGAAATGGACAAGTATGTGAACTATGCCATTAGGCTCTTTGATGTGTCAGTACCAAATAAAATGCTTGTATTGTATTATTCTAGATATATATTATACAGGGCATTACAGTTGGTATCAGAGCAGGTCGTGTCCTCGACCTAGCCTTGAAACATCATAAGTAAATCTATTCCTGCCTCTTAAGTGTGTCTTGCCACCATGAAACTTAATATCATACTATGTAGTGTTGGGCCTGATCAACCTAATACAATGTATATGATAGGTAGAATCATGGTTGAGCGACCACGAGGACTCCGAAGTGTTGTCGTAACTTGTGCTAGGAGGGTAGGCCCAAGCCAAGAGTTAGTGGTGTCGAGTTTTGGTCAACTCTATTGAGGTTTTGGTAGAAGTTGTGTTTTGGGTAGCATGGAATTTAAGAGTGTTGTGTTGTTCAAGCAATCCTTTGGAATGAATGGAGTCTGAAAGTTAGGGATCTCTATCGGACGATTGGATAAGGTATCAAGCAATGTAAAATTGCTAGTGGAGCTGGATTGACCACTAGTATGGATAAGGATTTCAAGTAATCTCATTCTGTGGAAAAGAAAAGTTGTATTATGGAATGTGTGACGTAAAGTCTGGAAGTGAGATAAGTATTGGTGCTTCAGTTTCTAAGGTCGCTATGGTATATTGAATGGACGAGAGTATCTTAAGGAATGTGTTCGGAACAATATCTTCCGACTGGTTAAAAGTTGAGAGTTAAGGACGTTCGGCTTTTATGGGAACTTAATGTAGTAGAGAAGTGTGTGAAGGAACACCAGGATGTGTCTACATGCTTCAAGTGAAACAAGTGTAAGCCGAAAGAAGAGTAAGAAATGAGTTGTGTATCTTCAGTTATGCGTGGAGATTAAGTTCAAGGTAATACATCAGGATTTCTATTTTCGGTGAGACGTCAATTTGGAAATTGTTGACTTGCCCAAGGAACCGTATAAGGTATTATGTTGGAGGAAGAATGAACTCCATTTAGTAATGGAAGTGTAATGATATGAAGTGGAAGTAGTTCGTATTAAGAGACAGAGTAAGCATCTTGGATTAAAGAGGATCTTAGTAAGATGGTTTATATTGGGACCTAAGAGGATTACCGTGGAGAGCAAAGTAAACGTGATGTGGAAAACGGTATTAACGGTATGTTATGAGAAACGTTACACCTTGGTATTAAGAACAAGCGTAGTAGTAGCATCGTGGTCACAAGTGTACGGGATGGATTATTATTCTTGAGACAAGTGTGAAGGGACGTACCTTATGGAGCAGTGAGTACTGTATTTTCAGAAGCAAGATTGTGGTAAATCAACGAAAAGCAACTCAGGACTTATTACGGACTAAGTGTAAATCATGAAACGATTTATACCGGAAGGGTTTTGTTAATAGTTGATGAGAATTGTTAGTTGCGGATTTTCCATTACGTAATTTGGTTTATGTGGGGTGTGCAATGGATGGTAAAGGGTAAGAAATCCCGGTTAGTGTGTACGGAATGGTGGGTGTGCAAGAGGATGCATTGCCCCGATTGAGTTACAAGTATAGAGAAACCTCTGTAATTGTGAATAATCAGAATATTTGGAATCTACTTTTTGTTGGACTAAGAACGTGGTTGCTATTATTTCTCACCAAGGGATTCAAGTGAGGGAATAAGGTGGTGTGCTGTAGGTTATGTCCATCGCTTTCGTGGTATAGTATGATGGTGGCGTGTTGAGTTTTTCTTATGGATGAATCAAGTATGAGTTGTGGCTCAAACCTTGGAATGTCGACATTTTAACTTCCCGCAAGTGTAGTTGTTTAAGCAGAGAGGAACTATTCCGCTGAAGCTTTGTAGTGTGACCTCGTCAAAATTTGGATATTTGCCTTGTCACTTGGTGGGAGGGTGTCGTCTGCCTGTTTTGATTTTGTCGGTCTTACCTTGAGTCGATCATGGTTGGTAAATGTTATATAAGTGAAGAAGCCGCGAGTTGAGAATGATATTCCAAGTTAGAACAAATGGGATTGATGGTTTAAGCAGGGATGCTTTTGAATTCAGAAGAAACTGGTTTTGTTCTATAGCAGTGTTAACCGATTAACACATGCTCGGAAGGTGTTTTACGTTGAATTTTGAGGAGTTAACTGATTAGCTCAGATGGTTAATCGAGTAACGTGTGTGTATATTGTGAAATCCCTTGAAAACTATCATCTGCATTGTGTTACCCCGATTGGAGAGTATCATGTGATTGGAAAATAGGATGGCAAGTGAATGAAAGACGAAACTGTGTTTTTGAAATTGGGACTTCTGAAAGGGTGTTGCATAGTTGATCATCTATTTAGATGACAAGGGAATTTGACTTCGAGGAAGTAATCTTGTGAATTGTGTTGAGTAGGAGAAAGTCTTAAGTATATTGTTATCCCTACTGATGAGAGTCTTAAGGACGAAGTTGGAAAATATTCTCGAAGTGTAGATCTTGTAAAGATCGTTTCGGTAATTTAATTTATGGTGTTATTAAGAGATGAGCAGTTGGTTAGAGTTATAAAGTGCTATCTTCTGTGAGTTCATGGTATGGGACTTAGAATTCGTGAGAGTGGTACCAGTTGTGTGCAGTTGTGATTGACCCAGAGAAGGAAATTGAAAGTTATCTTTCCAAGTACGAGTAAGAATTGGACGTTCCAAAGTTAAGCCTGTAACTTGGAATCGTTGGTGGAACGGAACGAATGAGAAAAGTGGATTCAATTGAGAAACGTGGCATGTCCTTTGAGGGTGTGTGTATGTGTAGAGTGTTGTGTGTGAATTAGTGAGTAGTATGGGAACTCACCCTCTCGCTTTGAATGGTTAAAGTTTTGATAAGTGGTGATTTAAATATGTTTGAAGTTCCGTGATGGTGTTACATTGTCAGTAGTGGAGATTGGTGACAACAGAAGCCTTGAGTAAGTCGGAAACCGTAAGAAGAATCGATTTGGAATGTGGTAGCCAGAGCCGGAAGTTGTTAAACTATTTTGGGTATATTGATTTCGAATTTAGAATGGAATTGGAGTTGTATATCTTATGGTTGTAACCGTATAACTCATGTACCTTTTTCGTCTGAAGAGTGTTGGACCGATGTTTGTAGACTGTGTGTTGGCAACCAAGTTATTACGCCATAAGACGTCAGTAAGTTTCTTGTGCCATTGGTTAGTAGGGACCCTAATGGATAAGCGTATTCCGCAACAGACTGTTAGCTACCTAGTAGAATTTGAGAATATGTGGTGTTCCGCTGTTAGAATTTGAGTTACTCAGTGGAAGATGACAGACGAAAGAGTTAAGTCAGAGTAATAAGGAAGTTAAGAGATCACTGAATTACATCACGAAGTGGGTTAAGTGTTGTTGTCCTAATTTGAGATAAGATGTTATGGTGTGGGTTGTGACTCAGAAGAAGATTATGGAATGGTACATTTTTTCCGAAGGTAGAATGCGACCAAGTGTTTTATTTTGAAACCACAGTTGAATTACGGAAAAGCAAGTTAGAAGTTAACTTGATATTGGAGTAAGGGTATGACTAAGGACGTGAAGTTTTGATAATTTGGGGAAGACAAGGACTTTGGAATTCTAGAGTCAAGTTGGAATCGGATTATGTCGGGAATTTTAACGAAGTAAAGATTAAATGTGGATGTAAGGCAGTGATACAAGTTGCAGTTGTTGTCGAGAAGAGGAAATTCGAGGGCGAATTTCAATTTAAGGGGGGGAGAGTGTAATACCCCGTATTATCTAGATGCTCAATTGGATATCAGATGAGCATCTATGTGCTCTATCCTTGGTAAATTGGATTAATGGAATCCTCTAAGTACTTTAAGTCTTATCAATTGGGATCAATAGAGCAACTAATGAACTCTGAAGAGATCAATTTATTATTAGTTCAAGAGAGACTTTTATGATAACTCTAATAATTGATCAATTGGTCGAGATGACAAAATATCAATTGGAGATATTTTACTCTATTGGATTATATTATATAATATTGGTTATATATATATATATATATATATATATATATATATATATATATATATATATATATATATATATATATATATATATATATATATATATATATATATATATGGAAAGAGAAAAGAAGAAGTTAGTAAAGAAGAAGAAGGAAAAAGGAAAGAAGAGAAAGAGAGAAAATGGAGAAGATGAAAAAGAGAAACCCATGGATCATCAGCATCTTCTTCAAACTCCTCTTCGATTATCAGGTGGGTTCTAGATAGAAACTTAAGTTCTAGAATTAGAGATGATTTTAGCTTAAGTTAGGTTTTATGAGAAATTTCTTAAATTGGTAATCGATGAAAGTTAACAGATAAAATGAGTTATAAACTATGTGGTATAATCATTAGCCATGTATGATCATTTGTTAATGCAAGTTTGTGTGTATGGATATGTTTTGGTGGGGTTTTGGACCCATGGGAACTCAGCTGTTACGCTGAAGAACTTCTGCTTTTTCCCAGATTCGCACTGCGATTCTCCCAGCGAAGGGTAAATCGTGCACTCACTGGACATTCGCACGGCGAAGGTGAAGGCGAACATTCGCCAGAGGTTCGCACTGCGAACTTTTGCCTTGTTTTAGTTCTGTTTTGGTTCTGACTTGGTTCGCCAGCTGTTTGCAGTGTGAATGGTGCAGCGAACAAGTGTTGGCTAGGCATTCGCGGGGAACTTCGCACTGCGAATGAGGTAGCGAGCATTCGCTGGCTTCTTCGCAATGCGAACTTGGCAGATTCCCCAAATTGTTTATTTCATAACCTTTGATCAGTAACTCGGATCGGGACGTTCTTGGTGTCATTAGAAAGCTATGACGACCCTCTATCTGATAAAAAGTGAAAATCTTGGGTATGATGTGGGATATTTCATTTAATGGAAAATGAAGGAAAGTAATGTTTTGAGAAATGTCGGAATTGACATCTTTTGGATCGTAAATCTGATCGAGGCATATATATAGTCGATGTAAAGCTGTGGAAATATCCTATGGGATGAGAGTGAGAAATATTGTTTTCGTGATCCGATTAAATGAACCGGAGGGAAACCGAAAGTGATGTTTTATGTGATGTGTGATTATATGTATTTATTTGTAATATTGTGTTATGCCATATCTATTTAATATTGTTGTTAAAATGAATAAGATAATATGCATGCTTAAAATGAATTAGGAAGAGTGAGGAAAATTTACCCCAAAACAAATGGTATAATTCTAGGTTGTAATTAGAATTGTGACAGAAACTCTGGATGGCGACGCTCGTGCATTCATTGACGAGTTCTGGCCTAGAGTAGGTAACGTAATGACAACGCTCGTGCAAGAGAGGCCGAGGCGTGTGTCCATTGCCGTATGGTATAGAATTGAGTGAAACACTAGTATGGAACATGGGTATTGTTACGTTTTATAGTAAGGCGAATGTGGCCTTAAGGCATTGTGGCCTTGTGATTGTCGAATACAATCACGTTGTGTGGATGATCACGTAATCATAACCTTTTATCTTGCGGTGTAGTTTCATGAGACTCGAGCACCTCCTCTGAAACGTATGCACAATTACTTGGTTGTTTTGATTCCCGCATGTAGTACGAATGGAGCCTACGGGTAAAAAGACTTGTGATGATGTACGGGCCGTGTGAAGTGACAGATCACGGTGTACGGGCCGATGATCCCGAATCCAATTCGTATGTCAAGTAACTACAAGGATCCATGACTCGGGTCGACTTCTAGACGTACAAGCGGACGGAAAAAGGGATGCCTTGGTACGGTTATCGATTCGTAAGGAATCTTGAGTTAGCAGGCTCAGGACGTAATTCCTTCCATGTGAACTTTGTGAGTTAACAGACTCATGACATGTTTCCATATAGTGTGAATTTGTGAGGTTGTGTACTCAAGGTCATTTTCCCTTCCCCTTGACTTGAGTAAGATTGATAGAACCCTGTAAAGCCGAGAGAATCTATAGGATAGGGAACTCACTGAGATTTGATGTATCTCACCCCACTATAGTTGCTTTGTTTCAGATGCAGGTTTGGTTACAAGTGGAGCGATGCTCGGATGTTTCAAGAGAAGCTTAGTTAAGCTTATTCCGCTGTGTATTCTTTTGTTGTATACAATTGAGGATATTGTATAGCATTCTTAGTTTTATTATTTTTGGCTAGTTTCCATGACTTGTGCCATGTAGTGTATTTATGTTTTAGAAATGGACAAGTATGTGAACTATGCCATTAGGCGCTTTTGATGTGTCAGTACCAAATAAAATGCTTGTATTGTATTATTCTAGATATATATTATACAGGGCATTACATTTTTGGTAGAATGTCTTCCAGTAGCAAAGTATGATGCTAAGGCATTTATTACCGCCACTTTTTTGCTATTATCTTGGGAGGTAGTAGACAAGTTCCAAATGTTGTCAAGAAGACATGTTTCTTCTTCTTTGAGTTGAGATCTCAAAGGTGTCTTAAATTGTTCCTTTTCAAGAAATGTCTTTAAATTAGTGATGCCAAAGTCAATACTTTTGACTGCCATTTGTAATGTCTGAATTTCCTGTATTTTTCTGAAACATACAAGTACAATTGTTAATCATGTAGCAATTTTCTGGATAATAGATCTGGTATTTTATTATCCTTTCCTTTAATGTGTTCCCATTTAATTTTAAAACCTCTATTTAAAACAAATTCTCTGAATTTAAGCCATCTATTAGAGGTTAATTTTCTTTCATTTTTAGTGTCAGCAAATTTTACAATTGCTTCACAATCAGTTCTAATAGTGATTTGTTTTTTAGACAAAATAAATAAAGCAAAATTTTCTAACATATAAATAATGGCTAAAATTTCATAATCAAGAGATGTTAAATATCCTTTTTCTTTAAAAGTTCCTGAAGTATATCTACAAATTTTTTTTAACGATTTCAAAGAAAATTCGTCGGGTTTTTTGATTAAAATTCCTCCCCATCCCAGTTCACATCCACCAGTTTCTATAATCAAATAATCTGATTCTAATGGCAAGGCTAATGGTTCTAGTTTCTTAATTTCTTCTTTTAATTGTTGAACAATTTAAATATCTTGATCATTGAATTTTCTAACACCTTTTTGTTGTGCATTATTGTATAAGGGGGATGTTAGTTTAGACAAATTTTTGAAATAAGGTCTAACATAATTTACTAATCCTAAAAAGGATTGTAATTGTTTTAATTCTTCTAATTTATCTGGATATTCTAAAATTTTTCTAGCTATATGAGGCTGTAATTTGATAGTTCCATTTCCTATCTCCGCCCCTAAAAAAGAAATATAATTTTTTTCAATTTCAATTTTCTTTTTAGAAATGATTAAGCCATGTTTTTCAAATAAAGAAAAAATTATATATAAGTGTTCTATGTGTTCTTTTTCAGAAAATGTCATCCATCATTCGTTGGAAAATTTGTGGTGCATTTTTTAATCCAAATGGCATTACTAACCATTCAAAATATCCTAATGGACAAGAAAAAGTTGTCCATTCAATACTGTCTTTGTGCATTTTTACTTGCCAAAATCCTGATTTTAAATCAAATTTTGAAAACCAATTTTTACCTTGTATTTTATTAATTAATGTATCTTTGTCTGGAATACAGTAACCATCTTCAAAAGTATTATCATTTAATCTCTTATAGTCGAAGACCATTCTAGATTGTCCTCTTTTCTTTTCTGCTTCTTTTTGGACAATAAAAGCAGGGGTTCTATGTCTAGAATTTGATCTTTGAATAATTCCTAATTTTAATAATTGATCTATGTGCATTTTAAATTCTTCTTGTTGCCAATTACCATACTTGAAATTAGGTGATTTAATGGTAATATCTGGGTTGATAATTTCTAATTTGCACAAAATTTTGTTTCTTTCCCAAAATTTTGTAGGATTTTCTCCTATAAGCTCAATTTTTTCTAATTTCTTAATTATTTGATCTAAATCATAATTTTTTATATTTTTTGTAAAATTTGTGGTGTATTAAATGCAACTCACTTTCTATACCACTGTCTAAATCTAAGTCTAGATCAAAATTTTGTTGTTCTATATTATGGCAAGAACATTCATCTTTGTTTTCCTTGCAATTGCAGGTCTCACGTTTTTTTATTGCTAATTTAAAATTTGAAACAATTGGTATCATGGAACAATTTTTACTTATTGTGACATAATCTTTGTTAATATTAATTTGTCCATAATTATGGAGTAAAAAATCTAATCCCATAATAAGTGGTATTGAGAGATTTAGGTCTTGAACCCAAATTTTTAGCCAAGGATAATATTGTGACCATTGATTACAATTTGTTAGGAATTTTACTTGGATATTTTTAAATTGTAAGTCATTTGAAGTTTTAGTTCCATCAAATTGCATTGAATAAGTTGGTTTTACTTTGACAATTTTATTCTTTAATTCTTCTGGGATAACTTTTATATCTATAGTAGATGAAGTTGCTCCAGTATCAATTAAAATGGGTATGGTACTTTCCTGCCCATGAATATTAATTTTTGCCGGGATTATAATTTGTCTTAGTTTTTCTATATAACAAACTAAGGGTACATGGAGTTCTCGAGGTTTTTCTGTGTTATTTATAATATTTATGTAAAGCCCACATATACATACATAGATCAAAGCATATATCATACATGAATAATACGATTGGTACTGAAATATATATGTACAAGTTCCTAGTTAACACATTGTATACATTAAAAGCCCTAAATACAAAGTTCTAAAGCCTACGGCATAACGTATATAAGATGTCCCAAAATACACTAAGAACTAGATCAATACAATGATCTCAATATAAAACGCCATAGCGGAAGCCATGCCATCTCAAAAACCACGATCCGTAAGGAAAAGTCAAACCACTTTGTCCTTACCCTTCGCCGAACCTGCAGAACCTGTGATGTAAACAACAACAGTGGGGTGAGATACATCAAATCTCAGTGAGTTCGCTATCTTATAGTCCTCTCAGCTTTACAAGGTTCTAATAAGACTAACTCAAGTCAAAGGGAAGGGAAGTGACTTTGAGTACACACACGATATAAATACATTCACACTCGTGAGCCTGTTAACTCACAATAGTACCAAAGTAAGTTCTGAGCCTGTTACTCCAGAATCTCACAAATCAATAACCGTACCAAGGCATCCCCTATTCCCGTCCGCTTCTACGTCTAGAAGACGACCCGAGTCATGGATCCTTGTATTTACTTGGCATACGAATTGGATTCGGGATCATCGGCCCGTACACCGTGATCCGTCACTTCACACGGCCCGTACACCGTCACAAGTCTCTTTACCTGTAGGCTCCAATCGTACTATACGCGTGAATCAAACCTGCCAAGTAATTGTGCATACGTTTCAGAGGAGGTGCTCGAGTCTCATGAAACTACACTGCAAGATAAACCGGTTATTATTACTAGACACACGCCTCGGCCTCTTCAGCACGAGCGTTGTCACAATGTTATTCCACACTACCCGACAATTGTTCACGGTGATATTCCTCACTCTACCTATTTCATATTTTAACATGCATAACAATAGTGTTATTTCCTTGGTTTTATGGTTGGCATTATTTTGCTAAAACTCATGTAGCAGCAGATGTTGAATGAAGATTACTCTCTGTTCAACATGTCGAATGAAGATGTTCCATGACTGCTCATAGGACATCGCGCTGTGAAGTCAGGTTTTATTGCAGATTCTACTGAATATTCTGTGAATAATTGGTTATCCTATGTGGCATCCAAAGCTTTTTTGGATTAGGGTTATTTGTTGGTTTTCGGATTTGCTGCTGTTTCTAATTATGAAGACATAATAGGAAACTTTGGAGTGAAGACCTATTTTATTGGAGTTATTTTTGCAGATTTGTGAGCAGTCTAATTGCTGCGTCTTTGAAGCCCAAATTCAGTCCAGATTTCAAGCTATAAATAGACTGATGTAAACCTAGTTTTATGTGTCGAACTTACATGTATTTTTAGGGTTGTGTGCTTGTGTTTTGTGAGCCTAACTGGTATCTTATGATAACAGTATAAGGACTGTAGTGTAAGTTGTGTAAGGTTGCTCATAAGCTTTTAAGCATTGAGTAGCTGTGTGTTAATTCTCATAAGCTGTGAAGTATTGAGAATTTGTGTTTCGACCATTGTTATTTATCTTGTAAGGAACCAGTCACGGGTTGTGATTGAAGAGGGATTTGAGGAGGGCCTCATACCTAGGGGAGTCTTAGGTAGAAGTCATAGGAAGGGTAGTGATTAAGTGAGCTTATTGAACCGGGTGTGGTTATCAGTGAATTGATACTATCGAATATTGATTTCATCCCTGGCTTGGTAACCCCCAGATGTAGGATAGTTAGATCCGAACTGGGTTAACAATTTCTGGTGTTCTTTACATTTTATGCACACTTTTGTATTGAACTTGTTCATTGTTGTTGTATATCAGTGTCTCGACATCTCGATAGGACATCTGATATACAGGCCAGAATTTCAATTGGCATCAAGAGCTGGCACCCTTTGTTGTTTCTGGGTGAGATTCAGGGAAGGTACTTTCTGGTACAATGGACAAGGATGGAGGAGCTCTGAATAAACCACCTTTGCTGGATGGTTCTAACTATGAGTATTAGAAACCTAGGATGATAGCCTTCATCAAGTCCATGGATGATCAAGCATGGAAAGTGGTTATCAAAGGTTGGGAGCCTCCAAAGGTAAGAGATGGAGAAGGAAATCTTACTGATGTTCTGAAGGAAGAAGAGGACTGGGATGATGTTGACTACAAAGGATCTGTTGGAAATTCTAAAGCCATGAATGCATTGTTCAATGGTGTCAACAGAAATATCTTCAGGCTGATTGAGCATTGTACTATTGCCAAAGAGGCTTGGCAGGTCCTGAAAGTTGCTCATGAAGGGACCTCAAAGGTGAAAATGTCAAAGCTTCAGCTTCTCACTAGCAAGTTTGAGAGTTTGAAGATGAAAGAGGATGAGAGCATTCATGATTTTCATATGAACATTATTGAGATAGCTAATGCCTCTAGTGCCTTAGGAGAAAAGATGTCTGACAGCAAGCTGGTTAGGAAGATTCTCAGGTCTCTTCCTAAGAGATTTAATATGAAGGTTACTGCTATAGAGGAAGCTCAGGACATTGACAAGATGAAGGTGGATGAGCTTATGGGATCACTCCAAACTTTTGAGTTAGGACTCGGTGAAAAAGCTGAAAAGAAGAAGAGTATAGCATTTGTGTCAAGTGCTGATGACTCAGATGATGAAGGAAAACTGGTCAAAGATGAAGATGTGTCTAAAGATCTGGTATTACTTGGTAAACAATTTAACAAAGTGTTGAAGAGGATTGACTGGAAGTCGAGAGCTAATGCTCAGAAGAAGTCACTCGACATCAAAAAGAATCAGGATGGAGGCAGAACTGAAGAAGACTCTAATCAAGGGAATAGAGTTCAATGCTATGAATGTGAGGGATATGGGCACATAAAGATTGAGTGTCCCATATATCTCAAAAGGCAGAAGAAGGGCCTATCCATGTCTTGGTCAGAAGGAGAGTCTGAGAGTGATATTGAAGAAGAATCAGCAAAATTGGTGACAGCTTTGACTGGAGTATGTAAGGCTGATGAAGAAACTTCTTGTGAATCTGACTCTGACAAAGAATCTTATGTTGGAGAACTTACTAAGGAAGAAGTATTCTCAGGGTTTTCAGAACTGTGTATCAAGAATGAAGAAAGGTGCCAGATTATATTGGAGCAGAAGATCTTGATAGCTCAACTGGAAGCTGAGAAGGAAGAACATCTATCAACCATTGCTGATCTGAAGGAGGAGGTTGAATGGCAAAAGTCAAAACTTGACAATATGACCAAATCTATAAGAATGCTGAACAATGGTACCACGCAGCTGGATGAGATCCTTCAGAATGGGAAAGAAGCTGGAAATGTGCAAGGCCTTGGTTTTAACAATCAAGCAGAGACTTCCAAGAAGACTGTATTGAAGTTTGTTCCTCAGAAAATAAAGCAAGAAGTGGAGATGTCAAATCACATGTTTCAACATCAGAAGAAAAGAGTTTGTAGATCAAAGTATAAACCATGGAGATGCCATTACTGTGGCAAGATTGGTCACTTAAAGTTCTTTTGCTACAAACTGCACGGCTATCCCAAAACTTCTCAGCAACAAAATAAAGAACAGAGTTGGGGTAAAGTGAAGAGAAGATGGATTCCTAGACAAATGATGGCTGGCCTCATAGCACATACTTCTCTTAGAGCATTTGCAAGAAAAGATTGGTACTTTGACAGTGGTTGTTCAAGACACATGACTGGTGTGAAGAAGTTCTTGTCAGACATTAAGCCTCACTCCACCAATTATGTCACCTTTGGGGATGGATCAAAGGGTGAGATAAAAGGTTTCGGAAAGCTGGACTACACAGGACAACCAAATATGGATCGAGTTCTCTTTGTCAAAGGACTGGCCGCAAACTTAATCAGTATAAGCCAATTGTGTGATGTAGGGTTCAAGGTAAATTTCACCAAATTTGAATGTCTAGTAACCAATGTGAAAGATGAAGTTGTTATGAAGGGGACCAGGTCTAAGGATAACTGCTATCTGTGGAATCCTCAAGAACCTGAAAATCTGTCTACTTGTTTGATGTCAAAGGAAGATGAAACCAAACTATGGCATCAGAAATTGGGTCACTTACACCTGAAAGGGATGAAGAAGGTTATGTCAAGTGAAGCTGTTCGAGGTATTCCTAAGCTGAAGATTGATGAGGACAAAATATGTGGTGAATGTCAAGTTGGGAAGCAAACAAGGGTGTCACACAAGAAGCTTCAACATCTTACCACAACTTCTAGAGTTCTAGAACTTCTTCACATGGACCTAATGGGACCTATGCAGGTTGAAAGTCTTGGTGGGAAGAAGTATGCCTATGTTGTCGTAGATGACTACTCTAGATTCACTTGGATAAGTTTTATCAGAGAAAAGTCTGAAGTGTTTGCAGCTTTTAAAGAATTGTGTCAAAGAATTCAACGGGAAAAGGATTGTGGTGTTGTTCGAATCAGAAGTGACCATGGGAAAGAATTCGAAAATAGTAGATTTGAAGAGTTCTGCTTATCTGAGGGAATCATTCATGAATTCTCATCACCAATCACTCCTCAGCAGAATAGTGTGGTGGAACGCAAGAACAGGACCATACAAGAATGTGCAAGAGTCATGATTCATGCCAAAAAGCTTCCATATCATTTTTGGGCTGAAGCCATGAATACTGCTTGCTATATACACAATAGGGTGACTATCAGATCAGGTACCTCTGTCACTCTTTATGAGCTATGGAAAGGTAGAAAGCCAAATGTGAAGTATTTCCATGTGTTTGGTAGTAAGTGCTACATCTTAGCGGATCGTGAGCAAAGGAGAAAGATGGATCCTAAGAGTGAGGAAGGAATATTTTTAGGTTACTCTACAAACAGTAAATCATATAGGGTATTCAATTCCAGAACTCAGGTGATGATGGAATCCATAAATGTGGTGGTTGATGATTCTGGCAACGATGAAGATGTCCCAGATGATGTTGGAGCATGTCTGCCCATGAACAATGAAAACTCTTCAGACATTGAGTCTGCTCAAGAAATCAACACCAGACCTGAGAATGAAGAGGTAGAGGATGCTAACAGGGGACCCTCTATAAGGATTCAGAAGGATCACCCTAGGGAATTAATTATTGGAGATCTGAATGAAGGTGTAAGAACCAGAAGAAGGGAGACTGTGTCAAATGCTTGCTTTGTGTCAAAGTTCGAACCAAGGAATGTCAAAGAAGCATTGACAGATGAGTTCTAGATAAGTGCCATGCAAGATGAACTGTTTCAGTTCAAGAGGAATGAAGTTTGGGAACTGGTACCACGACCAGCAGGAACAAATGTGATTGGAACAAAATGGGTGTATAAGAATAAGTCTGATGAGCAAGGAATTGTCACCAGGAACAAAGCCAGATTAGTAGCTCAAGGATACACACAGATTGAAGGAGTAGACTTCGATGAAACATTTGTGCCTGTGGCTCGATTGGAATCCATCAGATTGTTGCTAGGAGTGGCATGTTTGTTGAAATTCAGACTGTTTCAAATGGATGTCAAGAGTTCTTTTCTAAATGGGTATCTTAATGAGGAAGTCTATGTTGAGCAACCTAAAGGGTTTGTGGAACCAAACTTTCCTGATCATGTTTACAAGTTGAAGAAAGCTCTATATGGACTGAAACAAGCTCCACGAGCTTGGTATGAAAGACTGACTGAGTTCTTAGTTAACAATGGGTACAGGAAGGGTGGTATTGATAAAACTCTTTTTGTCAAGGAGAAGGATGGGAAACTAATGATTGCTCAGATTTATGTAGATGATATTGTGTTTGGCGGGATGTCGGATGAAATGGTCCAACATTTTGTCACTCAAATGCAGTCTGAATTTGAGATGAGCTTAGTGGGTGAATTGACCTACTTCCTTGGATTACAAGTCAAGCAAATGGAAGACTCCATTTTTATTTGTCAGAGCAAATATGCGAGGAACATTGTGAAAAAGTTTGGGCTGGATAATGCCAAGCATAAGAGGACTCCAGCTCCTACTCACTTGAAGTTATCCAAAGATGAAAAGGGAGTGGATGTTGAACAAAGTCTGTATAGAAGTATGATTGGCAGTCTGCTGTATCTTACAGCAAGTAGGCCAGACATCACTTTTGTTGTTGGTGTGTGTGCAAGATATCAAGCAGAACCCAAGGTCAGTCACATCAATCAAGTGAAAAGAATTCTAAAGTATGTGAGTGGTACATGTGATTATGGGTTGCTTTACTCCCATGACTCAAGTCCCATTTTATTAGGATATTGTGATGCTGATTGGGCTGGAAGTGCTGACGATAGGAAGAGTACCTCTGGTGGATGCTTCTTTCTAGGAAATAATCTTATTTCATGGTTTAGCAAGAAGCAGAATTCAGTATCCCTTTCTACTGCTGAAGCTGAGTACATAGCAGCTGGTAGTAGTTATGCGCAACTGGTATGGATGAAGCAGATGCTGTCAGAGTATAATGTCACACAAGATGTCATGACACTATTTTGTGACAACCTGAGTGCTATTAATATTTCCAAAAATCCCATTCAACATAGCAGGACAAAGCACATTGACATCAGGCATCACTTCATCAGAGAACTTGTGGAGGACAAAGTCATAACTCTTTAGCATGTGAGCACAGAAAATTAGCTTGCTGACATATTTACCAAGGCTCTGGATGCAGTTCAGTTTGAAAACCTGAGGAGCAGACTTGGGGTGTGCATTCATGAAGACCTATAGCAATCAATGTGCTTTCTGGCTGCCAGACTGAAAAGACTAAAGGAGGTTCTGGTAGTGCAGTGTGTGAATGAAGGGAAAATGCTGAAGTCTATGCATGACATCTGGGCATGTAATGTGGTGTGCATCTACTTTCTGATGCAGTTTACTCTGGATTCTTTTTACTTTGACTTGTTCTACTAGCCTTTGTCATATTTATGGCTAAAAAAGGGGAGTAGTAAGTGTGAGGGGGAGCAACATTGTTATGTGCTTGGCCTGTTGCAGGTAGAGTGTGTGTGTTGCAGGTGCAGCTGAGTTTGCTGCTGTTGAGGGGGAGTTGCTATGATGTTTGCTGGACTGTGTGTGTATGCAGCTGAGGGGGCATGCAGCTGAGGGGGAGTTTTTTTGTGTGTGCAGCTGAGGGGGAGTTTTTTTTGCTGCTATTAATGGTGTTTTCTTCCGCTGCTGATACTGATGGTATTTAAGTGTGTGTGGAGTTTTAGCCAAAAATAAGCCAAAGGGGGAGATTGTTATTTCCTTGGTTTTATGGTTGGCATTATTTTGCTAAAACTCATGTAGCAGCAGATGTTGAATGAAGATTACTCTCTGTTCAACATGTCGAATGACAATGTTCCATGACTGCTCATAGGACATCGCGCTGTGAAGTCAGGTTTTATTGGAGATTCTACTGAATATTCTGTGAATAATTGGTTATCCTATGTGGCATCCAAAGCTTTTTTGGATTAGGGTTATTTGTTGGTTTTCGGATTTGCTGCTGTTTCTAATTATGGAGACATAATAGGAAACTTTAGAGTGAAGACCTATTTTATTGGAGTTATTTTTGCAGATTTGTGAGCAGTCTAATTGCTGCGTCTTTGAAGCCCAAATTCAGTCCAGATTTCAAGCTATAAATAGACTGATGTAAACCTAGTTTTATGTGTCGAACTTACATGTATTTTTAGGGTTGTGTGCTTGTGTTTTGTGAGCCTAACTGGTATCTTATGATAACAGTATAAGGACTGTAGTGTAAGTTATGTAAGGTAGCTCATAAGCTTTTAAGCATTGAGTAGCTGTGTGTTAATTCTCATAAGCTGTGAAGTATTGAGAATTTGTGTTTCGACCATTGTTATTTATCTTGTAAGGAACCAGTCACGGGTTGTGATTGAAGAGGGATTTGAGGAGGGCCTCATACCTAGGGGAGTCTTAGGTAGAAGTCATAGGAAGGGTAGTGATTAAGTGAGCGGATTGAACCGGGTGTGGTTATCAGTGAATTGATACTATCGAATATTGATTTCATCCCTGGCTTGGTAGCTCCCAGATGTAGGATAGTTAGATCCGAAATGGGTTAACAATTTCTGGTGTTCTTTACATTTTATGCACACTTTTGTATTGAACTTGTTCATTGTTGTTGTATATCAGTGTCTCGACATCTCGATAGGACATCTGATATACAGACCAGAATTTCAAATAGGAACATAGGCAATTATTCATCAATCACACAATTAATACACATAATTCCACATATCGCATATTACGCCGATTAACGGTTCCCTCCGATTTATTTAGTCGGGCATCAAAACCAGTATTTCTCCTTTCTATAAAATAGAGGTTATTCACAGTTTCACATCGATATCAAGAATACGCAAAACGGATAAACGATGCAAAAGTTATGAAAGAAACAAAATTACAAAATCTGCCATGTTCGCTAGGCGAAAGTCCCAGCGAGCCTTCGCTCCAGCCTTCGCTAGGCGAAGCTCCTGGCGAATGTACAAACAGAACAAAACAAACATAAAGTTCGCTTCGCGAACACTCTGGCGAACACTCGCCTCTCCCTTCGCCTAGCGAACAACTCAGCGAAGCAAGGCAGAACCAAACAGAACTGAAAACACCCAAAGTTCGCTAGGTGAACGTCCCTGGAGAACACTCGCTGACCTTCGCTGGCGGGTTCGCTAGGCGAACCCTCGAAAATCCGTTCGCTGGGACTCGCCCCAGGTTCTCTAGGCGAAGCCTGGAAAATCCCACTTCTCCACAGCGATGTTCTTGAACCCAAAACCAAATATTTCCAATCATAACACATCCAAACCTCCTAATAGTCATCAAAACATGGTATAATCGTAATAGCAAGCATTTAACAATGATTATCTTGCATTTGATTCGTTAAATTCATGATTTTAACATAATTACTCATTTTCTCACAATTTTAACCTAACTCTAAATCACATGGAATCCTACATCTAGAGCATCTATCTAGAACCCACCTTATACAGAGGATGATGATGAAGAAGATGAGTTGATTCGATGAAGATTGGATGATGGTTGAGGATTTGGTGTTCTTGAGCTTTTTCTCTTCTTTCCTTTCCTTCCTTTCCCTTTTCTTTCTATCTTTTCCTTTCTTTGGTTCTAAAGAGGAAAATGAAGGAAAAGAAAAAGATATAGTAAAACAACATCAATTACCAACACTACTAATTGTCCAAAAAGTCTCTGAAGTCCAAATATTTAATATCTCAGAGTCAAATAATATTAATTAGATTTACTGTAAGTCCAACAGTTACCCTAATTATCTCTGCAGATATTTTATCAGAGTACACTGGGACTCAGTTGATCACAACTAATATTATCCAAAGTAAAATAATTTACGGGGTAAATTGAATTAGCAAAATCAAAAAATGGTAAAAATTTCCTTATGGGAAAATATTTAGAAGATCTTCAAAATTTTAAAAATTTATTTGAAGAAGACTCAGAAGAAACTTCCGAAATTAATCATTCAGAAAAAAATTTAGTAAACGAAGAAACTAGCTTTTCTGCTACATCAAGATTTTCTAAAAGTAGACAAACTCAAATGGGTTACTCTATAGGACATCCTTCAAGATTGCCTGTGGCTATCTACAATAACAATAACCAAAACTTAAGGACATTAGGAAAAAGGAACCCTAATGAAATAAATTTGTGTGGAGATGGACAAGTAATGTTAAACCTTACAAATAAGCATGCACAACTCTTAGATACATATATTGAGCAATGGACATCTATAATAATTAGAGACTATGAAAGTAAACATTATAACATTACAACCGACGAAGAAATGATTAAAATTGCTGAAAATTATCTAGGTGATATAGCCCGAGCAGCCTGGGAAGCAATTAAAGTTACTTTTCCAGAAAAATTAGGTGAATTAGTAACACGGGGAAATAACATTCATAATTTTGCATATTTAATACACATAATTATTACAGGAAAAGATGCCAATGTAGGACTAACTATGAGACAGGCTGAAGCCATGAGAGATTTAGAACAAATCCAATTATATGATTGGAATCATGTAATAGAATTTTTACAAGATTTTTATGCCTTAGCTAGTACTTCAGGAAATTATTTCTCTAAAGAATTAGGTGAAAGATTATTTACTAAATTACAAGGACCTTTAGGTCAGGAAATTCATGAAAACTGGAAAAAATTGGAAGTTAATAATGAATTTGATAATATTGTTATAAGAATACAATATATTATTTCTGAATTAAAAAAGAAATGTACTTATATTCAAATCAAAAAATAATTAAAACAAAAGAATGTAGGTTTCTGTAAATAAATGTACACTCCTCAACAGTATGGTAAGCATCTTGATGATAAAAACCAGAGGAACCAGACTAGATTTAAGAAAAATTATGTAAAGAAAAATTACTTAAGAAAATCTAATGCTAGAAAACCTTATTTAAACAAGGAAAAATATGTTAAGAAGTACAATCCTAATAAAACCTATAAAAATACAATTACGTGTTTTGCATGTAACAAACCAGGACATTTATCTTCTGTATGCCCAAATAAACAAAATTTATTTACAAGGGAATCAAACCTAATCTCTACAATTAAAGAAGATATACTAGAAATAACCTCAGATATTTCAGACAATTCTGAAATTCGGAGTATTTGCTCCCTAGAAGGAATAGAAAATGAAGAAATTGAAATTCCTCTAGAAAAAGAAGAAAATAATAATAATTATATCCTTTTAGAAAAATTGAAAAAATTTAATTTCAATTATTGGAGCCAAAAAACCTAGTACCATATTGTAACCATAATTGGAATTACAAAGCTGGAAGCGATAATATCAAATGCTTCAAGTGTAATTGGTTTTCCTCCTTTGATAAAAGATGGAAATGCCAAATTTGTTTAAAACAAATCTGCTCAAATTGTATTAAAAAACATCTCAATATAGAAAAAGAAGCCCAAGAAACTTCTGAAAATTCTAACAATAAAGTAGACAAATTAGAAAACAAGGTTAGAAACCTAGATAACAGAATTGATAATTTAGACACTAAACTAGAAAGATTAGAAGAATCAATAAAAAGTTTGTAATGCCCTGTATAATATATATCTAGAATAATACAATACAAGCATTTTATTTGGTACTGACCCATCAAAAGCGCCTAATAGCATAGTTCACATACTTGTCCATTTCTAAAACATAAATACACTACATGGCACAAGTCATGGAAACTAGCCAAAAATAATAAAACTAAGAATAATATACTATATCCTCAATTGTATACAACAAAAGAATACACAGCGGAATAAGCTTAACTAAGCTTCTCTTGAAACATCCGAGCATCGCTCCACTTGTAACCAACCTGCACCTGAAATAAAGCAACTATAGTGGGGTGAGATACATCAAATCTCAGTGAGTTCCCTATCCTATAGATTCTCTCGGCTTTACAGGGTTCTATCAATCCTAACTCAAGTCAAGAGGAAGGGAAAAATGACCTTGAGTGCACAACCTCACAACTCACACTATATGGAAACATGTCATGAGTCTGTTAACTCACAAAGTTCACACGGAAGGAAATTACGTCTTGAGCCTGTTAACTTAAAATTTCCTTACGAATCGATAAACGTACCAAGGCATCCCCTTTTCCCGTCCGCTTCTACGTCTAGAAGTCGACCCGAGTCATGGATCCTTGAAGTTACTTGACATACAAAATGGATTCGGGATCATCGGCCCGTACACCGTGATCCATCACTTCACACGGCCCGTACATCGTCACAAGTCTCTTTACCCGTAGGCTCCATTCGTACTACACGCGGGAATCAAACCTGCCAAGTAATTGTGCATACGTTTCAGAGGAGGTGCTCGAGTCTCATGAAACTACACCGCAAGATAAAAGGTTACGATTACGTGAACATTCACACGACGTGATTGTATTCGACAATCACAAGGCCACATTCGCCTTAAGGCCTCTTATGCCTTTTCTCAAAATAAAACATAATAATTCTACATGTTCCATACTAGTGTTTCACTCAATTCTATACCATCTGTATTGGACACACGTCTCGGTCTCTTCTGCACGAGCGTTGTCATACAGAGGTTCTATCACAATTCTAATTACAACATAGAATCATATCATTTATTTTGGGGTAAAGGTTCCTCACTCTACCTAATTCATATTTTAAACATGCATATTTCTTTCATTCCCAATACACAATTTGATAGACATGGTAAAATCACAATTATTACAAGTAACGCATATAATAACATAACACATAAAACACCCCTTTTGGGTTCCCTCCGATTCATTTAATCGGGTACCAAAAACAATACATTCCACTTTTATCCCGTAGGATATTTCCACAGATTTACATCGGCTATAATAATGCCTCGATCGGATTACGATCCAAAAGATGTCAAATCCAACATTTCACAAAACATTACTTTCTTTTATTTCCCACTAAATCATTTATACCACATCATACCCAATATTTCCATTTTCTATCGGATAGAGGGTCGTCATAGCTTTCTAATGACACCAAGAACGTCCCGATCCGAGTTACGAATCAAAAGTTATGAAGGAAACAAAACTGCACCAACTGTCATGTTCACTAGGCGAATCCCCAGCGAGCATTCGCTCCAGCCTTCGCTAGGCGAAGATCCTGTCGAATGAACAAATAAAACAAAAACAGACATAAAGTTCGCTTCGCGAACTCCCTAGCGAACATTCGCCTCGCCCTTCGCTTCGCGAATAACTCAGCGAAGCAAGGCAGAACCAACTAGCACTGAAAAGTCATAAAGTTCGCTAGGCGAATGCAGTTGGCGAACCTTCGCTAACCTTCGCTACCGGGTTCGCTAGGCAAACCCTCGAAAGTTTGTTCGCTGGGGCTCGCCCCAGGTTTGCCAGAATTTCAGCAGCGCTGTTACTCATCAAAATCAAGTATTTCCTCAATCCAAACACTCCCAAATCACACCATAACAATCAAAACATACTCCAATCATAACAATCAGTGTTCTACACAGTCTATACCATATTTCATCCGTTAGATTCATTGATTTTATCCGATTAATCATTTTCTCTCAAATCTAACCTAAGTTCAAATCATTGATTTCTAGAACTTAGAGTTTCTATCTAGAACCCACCTGATAATCGAAGAGGAATTTGAAGAAGATGTTGATGATCCATGGGTTTCTCTTCTTCATCTTCTCCATTTTCTCTCTTTCTCTTCTTTCCTTTCCTTCTTCTTCTTTACCAACTTCTTCTTTTCTCTTTTTCTTTCCAATTATATACATATATTATACTATTATTATATAATATAAATCCAATAGAGTAAAATATCTCCAATTGATATTTTGTCATCTCAACCAATTGATCAATTATTAGAGTTATCATAAAAGTCTCTCTTGAACTAATAATAAATTGATCTCTTCAGAGTTCATTAGTTGCTCTATTAATCCCAATTGAGAATACTTAAAGTGCTTAGAGGATTCCATTAATCCATTTTACCAAGAGTAGTGCACAAAGTTTCTCATCTGATCTCATCTGATATCCAATTGAGCATTTAGATAATACGGGGTATTACAAAGTTTAACAGAAATTATTAAAAAAGGAAAATTCCCGGCTACAAAAAATAATTTTAAATTAACAGAAATTACTCAAGAGGACATAAATATTATAAATAACATAGAAAAAACCTCGAGAACTCCATGTACCCTTAGTTTGTAATATAGAAAAACTAAGACAAATTATAATCCCGGCAAAAATTAATATTCATGGGCAGGAAAGTACCATACCCATTTTAATTGATACTGGAGCAACTTCATTAACTATAGATATAAAAGTTATCCCAGAAGAATTAAAGAATAAAATTGTTAAAGTAAAACTAACTTATTCAATGCAATTTGATGGAACTAAAACTTCAAATGACTTACAATTTAAAAATATCCAAGTAAAATTTGTAATACCCCGTATTATCTAAATGCTCAATTGGATATCAGATGAGATCAGATGAGCATCTATGTGCTCTATCTTTTATTAATTGGATTTGAGGAATCCTCTAAGTACTTTAAGTATCGACATTTGGGATCAATAGAGCAACTGATGAACTCTGAAGAGACTAATTTATTATTAGTTCAAGAGAGACTTTTGTGATAACTCAAATGATTGATCAATTGGTTAAGACGACAAAATATCAATTGGAGATATTTTTCCCTATTGGATTTATATTATATAATAATAGTATAATATATGTATATGTTTGGAAAGAGAAAGAAAAAGAGAAAAAGAAGAAGTTAGTAAAGAAGAAGAAGAAAAGGAAAGAAGAGAAAGAGAGAAAATGGAGAAGATGAAGAAGAGAAACCCATGGATCATTGGCATCTTCTTCAAACTCCTCTTCGATTATTAGGTGGGTTCTAGATGGAAACCTTAGTGTAGAATTTCTTGAGGTTTTTGGGGTTGTGTTAGGTTTGGGAGAAAATGGGATTTTGTGGAAAATCGAGGAATCTAGCGGTTGAAATGAGTTATAAATTGCGTAGTATAATCTATACAGGTGTGGAATAATTTACCGATAATCGTTATGAAGTTTTATTGGTTTTTCAAATATAGGTCGAAATGAGATAAACGAATAGAAATCGATGTTTTCACGGTCGGAAATCGATATAAACTGTATTGTATGATCACACTGTGTGTATGAACAATCGTTGATGTTTGTTTTGCTGTTGGAATTGAGTTTGGATGAAAAAATAGGATTTTTGGGTTGGATTTTCGAAGAGGGATTTTTTTGAAAATCGCAGAGCCCGCTCAGCGCGCAGATGTCCGCTCAACGCGCTTCTGAAAAAAATGCAATCTCACGAGTCAGAGCGGAGCCCGAGGATGCATTACCCCGATCTATTTTCAAGTATAGAGAATTTCTATATTTGTGAATAATCTGACCATTCGGAATCTACCTTTTGTTGGACTAAGAACGTTGTAGTATTATTTCTCACCAAGGAATTCAAGTGAGAGAACATGGTTGTATGCTTGACATGAGATGTCCATCATTTTCGTAGTACCGTGTGATGGTTGTGTGGTGGATTTTGCTTATGGACGAATCAAGTATGAGTGGTGGTTGAAACCCTATAATGTCGTCATTATCGGCTTTCATCTAGAGTAGTTGTATAAGCAGAGAGCGAACTACCCCGTTGAGGTGTTGTCGTGTGACTGCGTCGGAATTTGAAATTTTTACCTTGTCACTTGGTTGGAGTGGGTAATTTGCACGTTTTAACTTTGTTATGTTTTACCTTGAGTGGATTATGGCTGGTGAATGTTATATAAGTTAAGGAGCCACGGGTTGAGAATGGTATTCCAAGATCGAGCATGACAGATTGATGGTTTTTGGATAGGGATGGCTCTGAATTAAACGAAATTGGTTATTTTCAACTTCTGCAGCAGTGTTAGCCGATTAACACATGCATGGAAAGTATTTTACATTGAATTTTGAGGAGTTAACCGATTAGCTTAGAGGGTTAATCGATTAACGTGTGTGTAAGTTGTGAAATCCCTTAGAGACCATCATCTGCGTTTTGTTACCTTATGTTGCTCTGATTGGAGGGTATTGTGCGAATAGAGAACTGGATAGCAAGTTAAGGAAAGACGAAATTGTATTTTGAAATTAGAACTTCAGGAAGGGTGTTGCATGGTGGACCATTTGTTTCGACGACAAGGGAGTTGACGTTGGGGAAGTAATCTTATGAGTTTGTGTTAAGTATGAGAAAGCCTTGAGTGCGAAGTCAGAGAATACTCATGAGGTGTTGACCTCACAAGGAATATTGCGGTGTTGAATTATGGTGCTAGTAAGGTTCGAGTGGTTGGTCAAAGTTTAGTGACTGTTAACTTCCGTGGGTTCACGGTATTGGATTTAGACTGTGAGAGTGGTAGCAGATGTGTGCAGTTGTGTGTTACCCAGGGGAGGAAATTTGAAAGTTATCTTTCTAAGTACGAGTAAGAATTCGACGTTCCGAAGTTAAGTATGTGACTTGGAATCGTTTATGAAATGGAACGATTGGAAAAAAATGGATTCCATTGAGAAACGTGTTATGGACTTCGAAGGTGTGTGTGTAAGTGGAGTGTTGTATGTGAATGGGCGAGTAGTATGGAAACTTATAATTACGTTTCGGATGGTTTAAGTTTGGATAAGTGGTGACTCGCATCTGACTGAAGCTTTGTGATGGTGTTATGTAATATTAGTTGAGAACTCGTACCATCAACAAACCTTAAGGGAGTCAGAACCCCATAAGAAGAATCAATTTGGAATGTGGTAACTAGAAACGAAGGTTGATAAACTGCTTGTGGATTAATTATTCGAGTTTTGAATGAATTTGGAGTTGTGGATGTCATGGTTGTAGCAGTGTAACTCTTGCGTCTTTATCGTCTAGAGAGTGTTGGGCAGAGGTTAAGATATTGTGTGTTGGCAAAGAAATTGTTCTACCATAGGATGCCAGTAAGTTCTTGTGTCGAGTGGTTAGTAAGGACCCCAGTGGTTAAGTGTGTTTCTTCACGAACTGTTAGCCACTTGGTAATGCTTAAGAATTGGAGGTATTTCACTGTTAGAATTTGAGTTGCGCAGTGGAGGGTGACAGATGAAAGAGTTCAGTCAGGTTAATAGGAATCAGATGGATGGTTACTTATAAGAATAATAAAGAAATAAGGAGATCTTGTTTAAGTGTGTTACCTTTTGGAGTGACACGAAAGAAAGGAAATATCAGATGTAATGATTACAATGTGTAGTATCAGACCGGATGGAACTGGTAAAGAAGTCGTTTGACTAGTTATGAAGTGGTTCGAATGTTAAAGGATTTGTGGAAGATTAGTTGTCAGTAATTGTATAAGGTTAAGGAATCACTGAATTACGTCGTGAAGATTTGTTGAGTGTTTGTTATCCTGAACCAGGATAAGATATTACGGTTTGGTTTGTGACTCAGGGAAAGAATGCTAAATGGTACCTTATTTCCAAGGTAGGATGCGACAAAGTGTTTTGTATGGCCAACGGATGAGTGATAGAAAAAGCAAGGTTAGAAATTAACCCAATATTGGAATAAGAGTATGACTAAGGAACCGAAGTTTGATAATTCGTGAAAATAAGGATTTTGGTCTATGAAGTTAATTTGGAATTGGAATACGTCAGAAATTTGAATGGAAGTAAATTTAAGTGTGAATCTAAGACCAGGATACAATTGGTGGTTATTGCCGAATAGAGGAAATTCGGGGGCGAATTTCAATTTAGGGGGGGGGGGGGGAGAGTGTAATACCCCGTATTATCTAAATGCTCAATTGGATATCAGATGAGATCAGATGAGCATCTATGTGCTCTATCTTTGATTAATTGGATTTGAGGAATCCTCTAAGTACTTTAAGTATCGACATTTGGGATCAATAGAGAAACTGATGAACTCTGAAGAGACCAATTTATTATTAGTTCAAGAGAGACTTTTGTGATAACTCAAATGATTGATCAATTGGTTGAGACGACAAAATATCAATTGGAGGTATTTTTCCCTATTGGATTTATATTATATAATAATAGTATAATATATGTATATGTTTGGAAAGAGAAAGAAAAAGAGAAAAAGAAGAAGTTAGTAAAGAAGAAGAAGAAAAGGAAAGAAGAGAAAGAGAGAAAATGGAGAAGATGATGAAGAGAAACCCATGGATCATCGGCATCTTCTTCAAACTCCTCTTCGATTATCAGGTGGGTTCTAGATAGAAACCTTAGTGTAGAATTTCTTGAGGTTTTTGGGGTTGTGTTAGGTTTGGGAGAAAATGGGATTTTGTGGAAAATCGAGGAATCTAGCAGTTGAAATGAGTTATAATTTGCGTAGTATAATCTATACAAGTGTGGAATCATTTACCGATAATTGTTATGAAGTTTTATTGGTTTTTCAAATATAGGTCGAAATGAGATAAACGAGTAGAAATCGATGTTTTCATGGTCAGAAATCGATATAAACTATATTGTATGATCACACTGTGTGTATGAACAATCGTTGGTGTTTGTTTTGCTGTTGGAATTGAGTTTGGATGAAAAAATAGGATTTTTGGGTTGGATTTTCGAAGAGGGATTTTTCTGAAAATCGCAGAGCCCGCTCAGCGCGCTTCTGAAAAAAATGCAATCTCACGAGTCAGAGTGGAGCCCGCTCAGCGCGCTCGGAGCCCGCTCAGCGCGGTCTGGGACTTCAAAATTTTTATCTGTTTTCTAAATTCCGTAACTTTTGATCCGTAACTCGGATCGGGACGTTCTTTGTACCATTGGAAAGCTTATGAAATGTTATTTCTTATAAAAATGGGTTTTTAGATTTTTGGCCGATTTAATTATGTTGGGATTTGGGAATAGTGTTGTTTTGTCGACTTTTGTCGTTTTAATTGTGTGAGTTTGATGTGTATCATGCGATGTGTTGTTGATATGAATGTTGTATGACTTGTGTGCTATGGTGTGATGAAAATGCATGAAATACATGTTGTGAAGATGATTGGTGGCCTAAGGGCAAGAAAATGCTATGTGTGGTATTTGACGATATATGCATGCTAAGTACGAAATAGGTAGAGTGAGGAGTATTACCATAAATAATGTCGGAAAGTGTGGAATGACTTAATGACAACGATCGTGCATACGGTGCCGAGGCGTGTGTCAGATACTAATGTCATAGAATGAATAAACACTAGTATGAAACATGTGTGTAAACCTTTGTGGTTTATGATAAGGCATTGTGGCCTTGTGATTGTCGAATACAATCACGTTGTGTGTGAGATCACGTAATCGTAACCAGTTATCTTGTGAGTGCGTTTTATGGGTCTCGAGCTCCTCTGAAACATGTGCACGACTACTTGGCAGGTTTGATTCCCGCGTGCAGTACGAATGGCGCTCTGGGAGCGTATGCTTGTGACGGTTAATAGCCCGTGTGAAGTGACGGTTCATAACGGTTAATGGCCCGTAGAACCCGAATCCATTCGTATGTCAAGTAGGTTACCAGGATCCATGACTCGGATCGACTTCTAGACGTAGAAGCGGACGGGAACAGGGGATGCCTTGGTGTGGTTATCGATTCGTAAGGAATCTTGGATAACAGGCTCAGGACGTAATTCCTTCAGCGATATTTTGAGTTGATGAACTCATGAACATGTTTCCATATAGTGTGAGATTGTGAGATTGAGTACTCAAGGTCACTTTCCCTTCCCCTTGACTTGAGTTAGGATTGTTAGAACCTTGTAGAGCCGAGAGGACCATAAGATAGGGAACTCACTGAGATTTGATGTATCTCACCCCACTATAGTTGCTATATTTCAGGTACGGTTTGCAGGTTTGATTTACAAGTGGAGCTATGTTCGGATGTTTCAAGAGAAGCTTAGTTAAGCTTATTCCGGTGTGTATTCTTTTGTTGTATACAATTGAGGATATTGTATGTCATTCTTAGTTTTTATTATTTTTGGCTAGTTTCCATGACTTGTGCCATGTGTTGTATTTATGTTTTAGAAATGGAAAAGTATGTGAACTATACCATTAGGCGCTTTTGATGTGTCAGTACCAAATAAAATGCTTGTATTGTATTATTCAAGATATATATTATACAGAGCGTTACAAAATTCCTAACAAATTTTAATCGATGGTCAGAATATTATCCTTGGCAAAAAATTTGGGTTCAAAACCTAAATCTCTCAATACCACTTATTATGGGATTAGATTTTTTACTCCATAATTATGGACAAAATAATATTAACAAAGATTATGTCACAATAAGTAAAAATTGTTCCATGATACCAATTGTTTCAAATCTTAAATTAGCAATAAAAAAACGTGAGACCTGCAATTGCAAGGAAAACAAAGATGAATGTTCTTGCCATAATATAGAACAACAAAATTTTGATCTAGACTTAGATTTAGACAGTGGTATAGAAAGTGAGTTGCATTTAATAGACACCACAAATTTTACAAAACATATAAAAAATTATGATTTAGATCAAATAATTAAGTAATTAGAAAAAATTGAGGTTATAGGAGAAAATCCTACAAAATTTTGGGAAAGAAACAAAACTTTGTGCAAATTATAAATTATCAACACAGATATTACCATTAAATCACCTAATTTCATGTATGGTAATTTGGAACAAGAAGAATTTAAAATGCACATTGATCAATTATTAAAATTAGGAATTATTCAAAGATCAAATTCTAGACATAGAACCCCTACTTTTATTGTCCAAAAAGAAGCAGAAAAGAAAAGAGGACAATCTAGAATGGTCTTCGACTATAGGAGATTAAATGATAATACTTTTGAAGATGGTTATTGTATTCCAGACAAAGATACATTAATTAATAAAATACAAGGTAAAAATTGGTTTTCAAAATTTGATTTAAAATCAGGATTTTGGCAAGTAAAAATGTACAAAGACAGTATTGAATGGACAACTTTTTCTTGTCCATTAGGATATTTTAAATGGTTAGTAATGTCATTTGGATTAAAAAATGCACCACAAATTTTCCAATGAATGATGGATGACATTTTTAGAGATTGTTATAATTTTACATGTGTCTATATTGATGATGTTCTTATTTTCTCTCAATCAGAAAAAGAACACATAGAACACTTATATATAATTTTTCTTTATTTGAAAAACATGGCTTAATCATTTCTAAAAAGAAAATTGAAATTGGAAAAAATTATATTTCTTTTTTAGGGGCGGAGATAGGAAATGGAACTATCAAATTACAGCCTCATATAGCTAGAAAAATTTTAGAATATCCAGATAAATTAGAAGAATTAAAACAATTACAATCCTTTTTAGGATTAGTAAATTATGTTAGACCTTATTTCAAAAATTTGTCTAAACTAACATCCCCCTTATACAATAAGGCATAACAAAAAGGTGTTAGAAAATTCAATGATCAAGATATTAAAATTGTTCAACAATTAAAAGAAGAAATTAAGAAACTAGAACCATTAGCCTTGCCATTAGAATCAGATTATTTGATTATAGAAACTGATGGATGTGAACTGGGATGGGGAGGAATTTTAAACAAAAAACCCAACGAACTTTCTTTGAAATCATTAGAAAAAATTTGTAGATATACTTCAGGAACATTTAAAGAAAATGGATATTTAACATCTCTTGATTATGAAATTTTAGCCATTATTTATGTGTTAGAAAAATTTGCCTTATTTATTTTGTCTAAAAAACAAATCACTATTAGAACTGATTGTGAAGCAATTGTAAAATTTGCTGACACTAAAAATAAAAGAAAATTAACCTCTAATAGATGGCTTAAATTCAGAGAATTTGTTTTAAATAGAGGTTTTAAAATTAAATGGGAACACATTAAAGGAAAGTATAATAAAATACCAGATTTATTATCCAAAAAATTGTTACATGATTAACAATTGTACTTGTATGTTTCAGAAAAATACAGGAAATTCAAACATTACAAATGGTAGTCAAAAGCATTGACTTTGGCATCACTAATTTAAAGACATTTCCTGAAAAGGAACAATTTAAGACACCTTTGAGATCTCAACTCAAAGAAGAAGAAACATGTCTTCTTGACAACATTTGGAACTTGTCTACTACCTCCCAAGGTAATAGCAAAAAAGTGGCGGTAATAAATGCCTTAGCATCATACTTTGCTACTGAAAGACATTCTACCAAAAAACCTTTCATCTGTTACACATTATACACTGGCCAAAAGGTTGGAGTTTATTTAGATTGGGATGAAATGGCCCAATTAATTGAAGAAATTAAATTATACCCTAGATATGGGCAACCTTTATACAAAGGGTTTTACAACATTCAAGAAGCTATAGACTCTGCAATTAAGACTTGTGTGGAAGATATCATAATATCCCCCAGAGTTATTAAATACCAAGAGTATTTGAAACATATGGACACCTTTGGTGACCAAGAATTTCTACACCAAATTCAAGACACTATTCTCAAACTTAAAGGGAAAGAGATTTCTTTAAGACCCCAGATTCCACCAAAGGAACAAAAAACCTTTAGTGAAACATTGACATTAAGTTCTGCAAAAATCCAAAAAACCTCTGCAAATATGGTAAATTTGGGAAAACCTATTTTGACATCTCAACCCAGTACTTCCTCAGAAGAAATGGGATTAAAAACAATTGTTCTATTACAAGACATTCTGGCTCAAATTTGCAATAATCAAATTATCCAAAATGGAATCTCAACAGAATGGGATTTTGTCCATAACAATTATAAACCCTGTCAAGGTTTATTTGAAGATTGCCCCAAAAATCAAGATGGGGAATGCTACTATCAATTAGATTCAGCAATTAGAAAAGCAAGAATCTCAATCCTGGTATTTAAACCATTTAAATTTAGAGATTACGTAGTAACTCTCAACAACTTATTAAAACATGAACTCATTAGTACCATCAACATTCCACCATTATATGACTTTACCCCATACTTACCTCCATTTTTGGCAGACACTCTGGAAACCATAATTCCAGAATTTCCCCAGAAAGCTAAATTGGAAATTAACTCTCTTTATCCAAATTTCATAAACAATTTCCAAAGTTATCACATGATTTATATACATTTTAACTGTAATACCCCATAATTTTGTGAACATTTTTGAATAATATTAGTATGATCAACTGGGTTCCGGGGTACTCTGAGCAATTATTGGATAAGTAATTAGAGTAGACTGACGAACTCGGAATTTGATTTGATTAATATTATTTAACTTGAAGTTTTATTAATTGGTGCAATTGAGATAATTTGGATAATTAGTAGTATTACCAATTAATGTTCCTATGTCTATTTTCTTTTCCTTTCCTTATTTGAAAAAGTTAGAAACTTGAGGAAAGAAAAGTGATAGAAGGAAAAAGGAAGGAAAAGGAAGGGAGAAGAAGAGGAAAAATTTCTCAAGAGCTCTTGGACTTGAATCATCAACCAATCTTCATCTTTTCATCTCAGCTTCAACCTCCTCATCTTGTAATCCAGGTGGGTTCTAGTTAGATGCTTTAAAGTAGAGTTTTATTGAGTTTTAGAGTTAGTTTGACATTATTAGGAAATGAGAAATTTTACACCACAAATCATGTTTTAATGTTCCTTATGATTGATACTTGTTAAATATGTGTGTTTGAGTATCCAATTGGTATTTTTCTGGTGTTTAGAAGTGAATTGGAAGGGAAAATGGACCAATTTTTGCAAACCCATTATGCACGAAATTTTCCGGTTTTCACGCTGCCCATACGCGTATCTCCCAAGGTAATATGCGTATTGGTTAAGGCAATACGCGTATGGCTGTGCAGGAATGTAGGAAATACGCGTATGAGGTTCCATTTTCTCGGCCATCTGCCCATTTGCATATTGGTACGCGTACGGTTTTGGGCAATACGTGTATGAGGTAGGGTAGTACGCGTATTGGGGTTTTTAAAAGGAATTTTTGGGAAAAATCAGTCTCTGCCCATACGCGTATGACTTTGGGCAATACGCGTATGGCTGGGCGAGCCAGCTGGGCAATACGCGTATGACACAAGGCAATACGCGTACAGCCAGGAGGGTGAAAAATTGTGTTTTCTCGCGATACTATTTATCGCTATGTCCATAACTTTTGACTCGGTTATCCGTTTTTAACATTCTTGATATCGTTGGAAAGCTAACAATATGTACTTTCTTATTAAAATGGGTCTAAGATTATTGGTCGATTTAATTATGTCGGAATTTTTGGAATAATGATGTTTTGTCGACATTTATCGTTTAATGGTGGGTAATTGTTGTTGAATATGTATGCATGTTAAAAATACGGAATAGGTAGAGTGAGGAACATTACCATAAATAATGTCGAAAAAATATAGAATGAATAAACACTAGTATGGAACATGTGTGTTAACCGTTTGGTTGTGATAAGGCATAATGGCCTTGTGATTGTCGAATACAATCACGTCTGTGTGTGATCACGTAATCGTAACCGGTTATTTTTGCAAGTGCGTTTCATGGGTATCGAGCTCCTATGAAACATGTGCACAACTACTTGGCAGGTTTGATTCTCGCGTGCAGTACGAATGGCGCTCTGGGAGCGTATGCTTGTGACGGTTAATGGCCCGTGTGAAGTGACGGTTCATAATGGTTAATGGCCCGTAGAACCCGAATCCATTCGTATGTCAAGTAGATTACCAGGATCCATGACTCGGGTCGACTTCGAGACATAGAAGCAGACGGGAACAGGGGATGCCTTGGTGTGGTTACCGATTAGTGACATGTTTCCATATAGTGTGTGTGTACTCAGAGTCACTTCCCTTCCCTTTTGACTTGAGTTTGGTCTGTTAGAACCTTGTAAAGCCGAGAGGACTTTAAGATAGGGAACTCACTGAGATTTGATGTATCTCACCCCACTGTTGTTGTTTACATCACAGGTACTGCAGGTTCCGCGAAGGGTAAGGATAAGGCCGTGTGATTATCCTTACTTATCTGATGGCTTTGCTTCCGTTGTGGAGTTTTTGAGATCATTAGTGATCTAGTTCTTAGTATTTGTCTTTGGAACATCTTGTAGATATACTATGCCGTAGTTTTTTTGTATTAGGCTTTTTGGGCATGTATATGTATAATGTGTTTACTAGGAACTTATTGTATATTTCAGTACCAAAAGTGGAATTCATGTATAATATATGCTTTGATGTATGTATATATATATGGGCTTTACAGTTGGTATCAGAGCAGGTCGTATCCTCGACCTAGCCATGAAATAGAATAAGTTTTCTTTCCGTTTCATATGCGGCGTATTGCCATTTGTCTTGTGTGTTATATTTATGGTATTGAGTCTGATTAACTTAATCCTATCTGTATGAAATTTAGGAACATGGCTGACAGGCGCAGAAACAACCTTGGTAGACCAAGAACCACTCCAGCAGGGACTAATCCGCCAGGTGACGAGGGAAATGCTCCTTTATACCAATTTATGCAACAGATGCAGCAACAGCAGAATCAGTTTGTGCAACAAATGGTACAGCAAATGGCTGGTGGTGTGCATCCTCCAGTGGTGGTTCCTGAAGCTGCAGGGGGAACCTTTAGGGATTTCATTCGTATGAATCCTCCGGAATTTCAGGGAGGGTTAGATCCAGTAAAGGCCCATGAATGGATATCAGGTATGGAATGGATTTTCCTAATAGTTTAGTGCAGTGAGGAAAACAAGGTGGTCTTCGCTTCTCACTTGTTGAAGGGTCCTGCCATGAGGTGGTGGGAAAGCGCTTCAGCCTTAATGACAATTCAAGAGGTACCAAAGGTATGGGAGCAGTTTAAGATAACTTTTAGGGAGAAATATTTTCCAAGTTCCTTAAGGTCTCAAAAAAGAATTCGAGTTTCAACAATTGAGGCAAGGTAACTTGACTGTGGCTTCTTATGCGGAAAAGTTCGAGGTTATGGCTGCTTATTCTAGACAAGCCATGTATGCTCCTGATGAGAGGTGGAAGATTGATCAATTTCTGTTTGGTTTAAGGGCTGAAATTTCACATAGTGTGTCTCAGAGAGAATTCACTAGCTATGTTGAATTGTTACGACAGTGTTATGTGGCAGAACATAGTTTGAAGAAGGTACAAATGGAAGGAGATTTGAGCAGGGTAACTCAAAGTGACCGTGGAAGATCGAATCAACAGTTTAGGCAAAGGCAACAAACTTTTAAGGGAAAGCCGGTTCAGAATTCTAGGACCAGCTCTCCTCCGGTGTGTCGTACTTGTGGTCGGAATCATTACGGACGGTGTGGTATCGAAGGTGTGAGGTGTTATCAGTGCCAGAAAGTGGGCCACTTGGCAAGGGATTCTCCTCAGAGTAGGAATCAAGCACAAGGGAGGACTACCGGGCGAGTTTACACGATGGATGCAAGGAAAGCAAAGGGTGACAATTCCTTGATTGCTGGTACGTGTTTTGTAAATGGACATCCTTGTTTTGTTTTATTTGATTGTGGGGCAACGCATTCTTTTGTGTCCACGCGTTGCGTGAAGCGACTTGGGTTGCAAGCTGTTCCTTTGTTTCCTCCTATGGTGGTTACTACTGCCATGGATGAGATTGTAGAGACACCGTTGATGTGTGAAAATTGTGTATTATCGGTGAATGAAAGAGTTTTCCAGATTGACCTTATCTGTTTACCGCTTAAGAAAGTGGATGTTGTTCTGGGAATGGATTGGCTTTAGGCTAATTCGGTGTTTATTGGGTGTAAGGAAAAGCTGATCATTATTCCGTCCGAAGAGGCTGCTCCGAAGGATGTGTTAACTACTATTTTAGAAGGTACGATTGGAATGATTAATTTCTTGTTTGAGGAGGAAAAGTCTGTTCTTTTGATTCTTACTAAGGAGGAAAGTAGTAACATCCAAGTTTTGAGTATTCAGGTAGTTTTTTACTTTCCTAAAGTTTTCCCCGAGGATATCACTTCTCTTTCTCCGGAGCGGGAAGTGGAATTCTCTATTGACCTGATACCGGGGACGGCTCCAATATTCGTTACTCCGTATCGGATGGCACCACTTGAATTAAGAGAATTAAAGGATCAATTGGAAGAATTGTTGGCTAAGCATTTTGTTCGACCAAGTGTTTCGCCCTAGGGAGCTCCAGTGTTATTGGTAGAGAAAAAGGATGGTTAAATGCGGTTGTGTATTGATTACCGTCAGTTGAATAAGGTCACCATCAAGAATAAATACCCATTACCAAGGATAGACGACCTGTTAGATCAATTGAAAGGAGCCTGTGTGTTCTCGAAGATTGATTTACAGTCGGGTTATCATCAGATTCGTGTGAAGAGTTCAGATGTACCAAAGACTGCGTTTAGAACCCGTTATGGTCATTATGAATTTTTGGTGATGCCTTTCGGTGTGACGAATGCTCCGGCAGTTTTCATGGATTATATGAATCGGATATTTCAACCTTACTTGGACCAATTTGTAGTGATTTTCATCGACGACATTCTTATTTATTCTCGTGATCCTCAAGAGCATGGAGAACACCTAAGAATTATTTTATCCATATTACAAGAGAAGAAACTTTTTGCTAAGTTAAGTAAGTGTGAGTTTTGGATGTCTGAGGTTAATTTTCTCGGTCATGTCATATCCCAGGGAGGTGTAGCGGTCGATCCATCAAAAGTTGAAGCGGTGATTAATTGGGAGAGACCGAAGAATGCTTCTGAAGTTAGAAGTTTCTTGGGATTGGCAGGGTACTACAGAAGGTTTATCAAGGGTTTTTCGCAACTGGCTTTACCATTGACGAGAATTACTCGGAAGGATTATTCGTATGAGTGGGATTTGGCTTGTGAAAGAAGTTTTAGGAGTTTGAAGGAAAGATTGACTACCGCTCCTGTTTTGGTTATTCCTGATTCTAGCAAGTCGTATGAGGTATATTGTGATGCATCGAAGAAGGGATTAGGCGGGGTGTTAATGCAAGAAGGACATGTAGTGGCTTATGCTTCACGACAGTTGAAAGTCCATGAAGAGAATTACCCAACGCATGATTTAGATTTGGCGGCAGTTGTATTTACTTTGAAAGTGTGGCGTCACTATTTGTATGGTGTACGTTTTGAGATGTTTAGCGACCACAAGAGCTTAAAGTACTTATTTGATCAGAAAGAGTTGAACATGCGTCAGAGGAGATGGATGGAATATTTGAAGGATTATGACTTGGAGTTAAAATACCATCCGGGTAAAGCAAATAAGGTGGCGGATGCATTGAGTAGGAAGGTGTTGCATAATTCCGAGTTAATGATGTTAGAGTATACCTTAATGAAAAAGTTTAGAGATCTCAATCTTCAATTTAACTGGACTCCAAATTGTGTAATTATGGGAAATTTGAACGTCTCTTCTACTCTTAGGGAAGAAATCCAGCAAGAGCAAGGGTTAGACGAGAAAATTCAGGAAGTGTTATTGCAACCGGGTTTTGTGCGAGCTACCGACGGAACTATTTTGTTTAACCAAAGGATTTGTGTTCCGGATAACACGGAGTTAAAACGAAGGATTTTGGAAGAAGCGCATAAGGGTGCTTTTACTATACATCCGGGGTCTTCAAAGATGTATCAAGATTTAAAGAGGGACTATTGGTGGCCCGGGATGAAAAAGGATATTGCGGTGTATGTGTCGGAATGTGCGGCGTGCCAACAAGTGAAGATTGAGCACCAAAGGTCGGGTGGCTTATTACAACCTTTAGAGATTCTGACGTGGAAATGGGATAGTATTTCGATGGACTTCGCAGTGGGATTACCCCGTGCACAAGGTGGTTATGATTCGATTTGGGTAATTGTGGACCGGTTAACGAAATCAGCGCATTTCTTAGCTGTGAAGACTACCTACAAGGCGAGTCATCTCGCAAGGTTGTTCATTTCAGAGATAGTGAGATTGCATGGTATTCCTACTAGTATCGTCTCGGATAGAGATCCAAAGTTTACTTCCAGATTTTGGAGAGCTTTTCAATAAGCCATGGGAACGAGGTTATGTTTGAGCATGTCGAACCATCCGCAAACGGACGGTCAGACGGAACGAACAATACAGACTATGGAGGACATGTTGAGAGCTTGTGTACTTGAAAGTGGAGGAAATTGGATAGAACTTTTGTCGTTGATCGAATTCTCTTATAATAACAGTTATCATGCAAGTATTGGTATGGCACCTTATGAGGCGTTATATGGTAGGAAGTGTAGAACGCCGTTGTGTTGGGCGGATGTAACGCCCATATATATATATACATACATCAAAGCATATATATTACATGAATTCCACATTTGGTACTGAAATATACAATAAGTTCCTAGTAAACACATTATACATATACATGCCCAAAAAGCCTAATACAAAAAAACTACGGCATAGTATATCTACAAGATGTTCCAAAGACAAATACTAAGAACTAGATCACTAATGATCTCAAAAACTCCACAACGGAAGCAAAGCCATCAGATAAGTAAGGATATCACACAACCTTATCCTTACCCTTCGCGGAACTTGCAGTACCTATGATGTAAACAACAACAGTGGGGTGAGATACATCAAATCTCAGTGAGTTCCCTATCTTAAAGTCCTCTCGGCTCTACAAGGTTCTAATAAACCTAACTCAAGTCAAAAGGGAAGGGAAGTGACTATGAGTACACACACAAACATGTATTCATACTCGTGAGCCTGTTAACTCACACTAGTACCAAAGTACTTCCTGAGCCTGTTAACTCAAGAATCTCACTAATCAATAACCGTACCAAGGCATCCCCTTTTCCCGTCCGCTTCTACGTCTAGAAGACAACCCGAGTCATGGATCCTTGAAGTTACTTGGCATACGAAATGGATTCGGGATCACTGGCCCGTACACCATGATCCGTCACTTCACACGGCCCGTACACCGTCACAAGTCTCTTTACCTGTAGGCTTCATTCGTACTATACGCGGGAATCAAACCTGCCAAGTAATTGTGCATACGTTTTAGAGGAGGTGCTCGAGTCTCATGAAACTACACCACAAGATAAACTGGTTATGATTAATACACACACGCCTCGACCTTTCATGCACGAGCGTTGTCACTATGTCATTTCACACTTTCCAACATTGTATATGGTAATGTTCCTCACCCTACCTATTTCGTATTTTAACATGCATACCTATTCAACAACAATTACACACCATTAAACGATAAAAGTCGACAACACGACACTATTCCAAAAATCCCGACATAATTAAATCGGCCAACAAATCTTAAAACCATTGTAATAAGAAAGTACATTTTATTAGCTGTCCAACGATATCAAGAATGTTAAAAACGGATAACCGAGTCAAAAGTTATGGACATAACGAGAAATGGTATCGCGAAAAATCACAATTCTACACTTTCCTGACCGTACACGTATTGCCCTAAGCCATACGCGTATTGCCCAAAGTGATACGCGTATGGGCAGAGACTTATTTTCCTTCAAAATTCCATTTAAAACTCCAATACGTGTATTACCTCAAACCATACGCGTATTGCCCCCCTCCCATACGCGTAACGCCTAAAATGCTTCATTGCCATACACGTAAATCCCAACTCAATATGCGTATTGCCTTGCGTGATACCAGTATGGGCAGAGGAAACCCAGAATTTTTCCTGCAGAAAAGTTCTTCTACGGGTTTCTCAATTCAACCCCAAAATTTCCTTTTTCCCAAATGAAAACACATCAAAACATGTTATAAACATAATAACCAGTATACTACACAGTCAAAAATCGAATTTCAGCTGTTAGATTACGATTATATTGCAAAATTACTCATTTCTCACAATATCAAAACTAACTCTAACTCATTAAAACTATATTCTAAAGTATCTAACTAGAACCCACCTGGATTACAAGATGAGGAGGTTGAAGTTGAGAAGAAAAGATGAAGATTGGTTGATGATTCAAGTCCAAGAGCTCTTGAGAAATTTTTCTCTTCTTTTCCCTTCCTTTTCCTTCTCTTCCTTTTCCTTCTCCAAGTTTCTATCTTTTCGTAAATAAGGAAATGAAAAGAAAATAGACATAGGAACATTAATTGGCCATACTACTAATTATCCAAATTATCTCAATTGCACCAATTAATAAAACTCCAAGTTAAATAATATTAATCTAATCAATTCTGAGTTCTTCAGTTTACTCTAATTACTTTATCCAATAATTGCTCAGAGTACACCGGAACCCAGTTGATCATAATAATATTATCCAAAATGTTCACAAAATTATGGGGTATTACATCCTCCCCCCCCTTAAATAGAAATTCGCCCTCGAATTTAAAAGATTACCTGAACAGATGAGGGTAGACCTCCCGCATTTCCGATTCCAATTCCCAAGTTGCATCGCCTGGATGCGTCTCATCCCATTGGACCTTAACAAGAGGAATCTCTTTATTTCGTAACACTTTAGTTTCTCTTCCTGTGATACGACTCGGTTGAGGCTCAAAGGTCAAATTAGCTTCTATCTCAATTGTATCTGGTAAAATTAGCTGAAGAGGATCTGGGACAAATTTCCAAAGCTGAGACACATGGAAAACGTCGTGCATCTCTGACAGAGAAGGCGGTAAGGCTAATCTGTAAGCTACTTCTCCAATTATTTCTAAGATATGACACGGTCCCACGTATCTTGGACTTAACTTCCGCGATTTAAATGGTCCTTTCAATCTCAATCTCGGGGTAACCTTCAAAAATACATGATCACCCTCATCAAACTCTAACGGTCTCCTACGGTTGTCCGCATAGCTTTTCTGACGATCTTGGATATGTTTAACTCTTCCACGAATCATTCTAATCTTTTCCGTGCTCTCGTGAATAATCTCAGGTCCCAAAATTCTATCGTCGCCAACCTCCGCCCAACACAATGGCGTTCTACAGTTCCTACCGTATAACGCCTCATAAGGTGCCATACCAATACTTGCATGATAACTGTTATTATAATAGAATTCGATCAACGGCAAAAGTTCTATCCAAGTTCCTCCACTTTCAAGTACACAAGCTCTCAACATGTCCTCCATAGTTTGTATTGTCCGTTCCGTCTGACCATCCGTTTGCGGATGATTCGACGTACTCAAACATAACCTCGTTCCCATGGCTTGTTGAAAAGCTCTCCAAAATCTGGAAGTAAACTTTGGATCTTTATCCGAAATGATGCTAGTAGGAATACCATGCAAGCACACTATTTCTGAAATGAACAACCTTGCGAGATGACTCGCCTTGTAGGTAGTCTTCACAGCTAAGAAATGTGCTGATTTCGTTAACCGATCCACAATTACCCAAATCGAATCATAACCACCCTGCGCACGGGGTAATCCCACTGCGAAGTCCATCGAAATACTATCCCATTTCCACGTCGGAATTTCTAAAGGTTGTAACAAGCCACCCGGCCTTTGGTGCTCAATCTTCACTTGTTGGCACACCGCACATTCCGACACATACACCACAATATCCTTTTTCATCCCGGGCCACTAATAGTCCCTCTTTAAATCTTGATACATCTTCGAAGCACCAGGATGTATAGTAAAAGCACCCTTATGTGCTTCTTCCAAAATCCTTCATTTTAACTCTGCGTTATCTGGAACACAAATCCTTTGGTTAAACAAAATAGTTCTGTCGGTAGCTCGCACAAAACCTGATTGCAATAACACTTCCTGTAACTTCTTGTCTAACCCTTGCTTTTGCTGGATTTCTTCCCTAAGAGTAGAAGAGACATTCAAATTCTCCATAATTACACAATTTATAGTCTAGTTAAATTGAAGATTTAGATCTCTAAACTTTTCCAGTAAGGTATACTTAACATCATCAACTCGGCATTATGCAACACCTTCCTACTCAATGCATCCACCACCTTATTTGCTTTACCCAGATGGTATTTTAACTCCAAGTCATAATCCTTCAAATATTCCATCCATCTCCTTTGACGCATGTTCAACTCCTTTTGATCAAATAAGTATTTCAAGCTCTTGTGGTCGCTAAACATCTCAAAACGTACACCATACAAATAGTGGAGCCACACTTTCAAGGTAAATACAACTGCCGCCAATTCTAAATCATGCGTTGGGTAGTTCTCTTCATGGACTTTCAACTGTCGTGAAGCATAAGCCACTACATGCCGCTCCTGCCTTAACACACCACCTAATCCCTTCTTCGATGCATCACAATATACCTCATACGACTTGCTAGAATCAGGAATAACCAACACAGGAGCGGTAGTCAATCTCTCCTTCAAACTCCTAAAACTTCTTTCACAAGCCGAATCCCACTCATACGAATAATCCTTCCGAGTAAGTCTTGTCAATGGTAAGGCCAGTTGCGAAAATCCCTTGATAAACCTTCTGTAGTACCCTGCCAATCCCAAGAAACTCCTTACTTTAGAAGCATTCTTCGGTCTCTCCCAATTAATCACAGCTTCAACTTTTGATGGATCGACCGCTACACCTCCCTGGGATATGACATGCCCGAGAAAATTAACCTCAGACATCCAAAACTCACACTTAGTTAACTTAGCAAAAAGTTGCTTCTCTTGTAAGATGGATAAAACAATCCTTAGGTGTTCTCCGTGCTCTTGGGGATCACGAGAATAAATAAGAATGTCATCAATGAAAATCACCACAAATTGGTCAAAGTAAGGTTGGAATATCCGATTCATATAATCCATGAAAACTGCCGGAGCATTCGTCACACCGAAAGGCATCACCAAAAATTCATAATGACCATAATGGGTTCTCAACGCGGTCTTTGGTACATCTGAACTCTTCACACGAATCTGATGATAACCCGACCATAAATCAATCTTTGAGAACACACAGACTCCTTTCAATTGATCTAACAAGTCGTCTATCCTTGGTAATGGGTATTTATTCTTGATGGTGACTTTATTCAATTGACGGTAATCAATACACAACCACATTCCACCATCATTTTTCTTTACCAATAACACTGGAGCTCCCCAGGGTGAAACACTTGGTCGAACAAAATGCTTAGACAACAAATCTTCCAATTGATCCTTTAATTCTCTTAATTAAAGTGGTGCCATCCGATACGGAGAAACGGATATTGGAGTCGTTCCCGGTATCAGGTCAATAGAGAACTCCACTTCCCGCTCCGGAGGAAGAGAAGTGATATCCTCGGGGAAAACTTCAGGAAAGTCACAAATTACCAGAATACTCAAAACTTGGATGTTTCTACTCTCCTCCTTAGTAAGAATCAAAAGAACAGACTTTTCCTCTTCAAACAAGAAATTAATCATTCCAAACGTACCTTCTAAAATAGTAGTTAACACATCCTTCGGAGTAACCTCATCGGATGGAATAATGATCAGCTTTCCCTCACACCCAATAAACACTGAATTAGCGGAAAGCCAATCCATTCCCAGAAAAACATCCATTTTCTTAAGCGGTAAACAGATAAGTTCAATCTGGAAAACTCTTCATTCATCGATAATACACAATTTTCACACATCAACGGTGTCTCTACAATCTCATCCATGGCAGTAGTAACCACCATAGGAGGAAACAAAGGAACAGCTTGCAACCCAAGTCGCTTCACGCAATTCGTGGACACAAAAGAATGCGTTGCCCCACAATCAAATAAAATAAAACAAGGGTGTCCATTTACGAAACACATACCCGCAATCAAGGAGTTGTCATTCTTTGTTTTCCTCGCATCCAAGGTATACACTCGGCCGATATTCTTCCCTTGTGTCTGATTCCTACCCTGTGGACAATCCCTCGATATATGGCCCATCTTATTACACTGATAACACCTCACTCCCTCCAATCCGCACCTACCATAATGATTCTTTCCACAAGTACGACATACCCGAGGCACACTAGTCCTAGAACTCTGAACTTGCTTCCCTTTAAATGATTGCTGCCTTTGCCTAAACTGTTGATTCGATCTTCCACGGTCACTTTGAGTTACCCTGCTCAAATATCCTTTCATTTGTACCTTCTTCAAACTATGCTCTGCCACATAACACTGTCTTAACAATTTGGAATAGCTAGTGAATTCTCTCTGAGACACACTATGTGAAATTTCAGCCCTTAAACCAAACAGAAACTAATCAATCTTCCACCTCTCATCAGGAGCATACATGGCTTGTCTAGAATAAGCAGCCATAACCTCGAACTTTTCAGCATAAGAAGCCACAGTTAAGTTGCCTTGTCTCAATTATTGAACTCGAATTCCTTCTGAGACCTCAAGGAACTTGGAAAATATTTCTCCATAAAAATTACCTTAAACTGCTCCCATACCTTTGGTACCTCTTGAATTGTCATTAAGGTTGAAGCGCTTTCCCACCACCTCATGGCAGGACCCTTCAACATGTGAGAAGTGAAAAACACCTTGTTTTCCTCCCTGCACTGAACTATTAGGAAAATCCGTTCCATATCTGATATCCATTCATGATCCTTTACTGGATATAACCCTCTCTGAAATTCCGGAGGATTTATATGGATGAAATCCCTAAAGGTTCCCCCTGCAGCTTCAGGAACCACCACTGGAGGATGCACACCACCAGGCATTTACTGTACCATTTGTTGCACAAACTGATTCTGTTGTTGCTGCATATGTTGCATAAATTGGTATAAATGAGCATTTCCCTCGTCACCTGGCGGATTAGTCCCTGCTGGAGTTGTACTTGGTCTACCACGGTTGTTTCTATGCTTGTCAGTCATGTTCCTGAATTTCATACAGATAGAATTAAGTTGATCAGACTCAATACCATAAATATAACACACAAGACCAATGGAGACACGCCGCATATGAAACAGAAAGAAAACTTATTCTATTTCATGGCTAGGTCGAGGATACGACCTGCTCTGATACCAACTGTAACGCCCATATATATATATATATATACATACATCAAAGCATATATATTACATGAATTCCACATTTGGTACTGAAATATACAATAAGTTCCTAGTAAACACATTATACATATACATGCCCAAAAAGCCTAATACAAAAAAACTATGGCATAGTATATCTACAAGATGTTCCAAAGACAAATACTAAGAACTAGATCACTAATGATCTCAAAAACTCCACAACGGAAGCAAAGCCATCAGATAAGTAAGGATATCACACAACCTTATCCTTACCCTTCGCGGAACTTGCAGTACCTGTGATGTAAACAACAACAGTGGGGTGAGATACATCAAATCTCAGTGAGTTCCCTATCTTAAAGTCCTCTCGGCTCTACAAGGTTCTAATAAACCTAACTCAAGTCAAAAGGGAAGGGAAGTGACTATGAGTACACACACAAACATGTATTCACACTCGTGAGCCTGTTAACTCACACTAGTACCAAAGTACTTCCTGAGCCTGTTAACTTAAGAATCTCACTAATCAATAACCGTACCAAGGCATCCCCTTTACCCGTCCGCTTCTACGTCTAGAAGACGACCCGAGTCATGGATCCTTGAAGTTACTTGGCATACGAAATGGATTCGGGATCACCGGCCCGTACACCGTGATCTGTCACTTCACCCGGCCCGTACACCATCACAAGTCTCTTTACCCGTAGGCTGCATTCGTACTATACGCGGGAATCAAACATGCCAAGTAATTATGCATACGTTTCAAAGGAGGTGCTCGAGTCTCATGAAACTACACCGCAAGATAAACTGGTTATGATTAATACACATACGCCTCGGCCTTTCATGCACGAGCGTTGTCACTATGTCATTTCACACTTTCCGACATTGTATATGGTAATGTTCCTCACCCTACCTATTTCGTATTTTAACATGCATACCTATTCAACAACAATTACACACCATTAAATGATAAAAGTCGACAACACGACACTATTCCAAAAATCCCGACATAATTAAATCGGCCAACAAATCTTAAAACCATTGTAATAAGAAAGTACATTTTATTAGCTGTCCAACGATATCAAGAATGTTAAAAACGGATAACCGAGTCAAAAGTTATGGACATAACGAGAAATGGTATCGCGAAAAAAACACAATTCTACACTTTCCTGACCGTACACGTATTGCCCTAAGCCATACGTGTATTGCCCAAAGTGATATGTGTATGGGTAGAGACTGATTTTCCTTCAAAATTCCATTTAAAACTCCAATACGTGTATTACCTCAAACCATACGCGTATTGCCCCCTCCCATACGCGTAACGCCTAAAATGCTTCATTGCCATACGCGTAAATCCCAACTCAATAAGCGTATTGCCTTGCGTGATACGAGTATGGGCAGAGGAAACCCAGAATTTTTCCTGCAGAAAAGTTCTTTTACGGGTTTCTCAATTCAACCCCAAAATTCCCTTTTTCCCAAATCAAAACACATCAAAACATGTTATAAACATAATAACCAGTATACTACACAGTCAAATATCGAATTCCAGCAGTTAGATTACGATTATATTGCAAAATTACTCATTTCTCACAATATCAAAACTAACTCTAACTCATTAAAACTATACTCTAAAGTATCTAACTAGAACCCACCTGGATTACAAGATGAGGAGGTTTAAGTTGAGAAGAAAAGATGAAGATTGGTTGATGATTCAAGTCCAATAGCTCTTGAGAAATTTTTCTCTTCTTTTCCCTTCCTTTTCCTTCTCTTCCTTTTCCTTCTCCAAGTTTCTATCTTTTCGCAAATAAGGAAATGAAAAGAAAATAGACATAGGACCATTAATTGGCCATACTACTAATTATCCAAATTATCTCAATTGCACCAATTAATAAAACTCCAAGTTAAATAATATTAATCTAATCAATTCCGAGTTCTTCAGTTTACTCTAATTACTTTATCCAATAATTGCTCAATGTACACCGGAACCCAGTTGATCATAATAATATTATCCAAAATGTTCACAAAATTATGGGGTATTACATCCTCCCCCCCCCCCCCCCTTAAATAGAAATTCGCCCTCGAATTTAAAAGATTACCTGAACAGATGAGGGTAGACCTCCCGCATTTCCGATTCCAATACCCAAGTTGCATTGCCTGGATGCGTCTCATCCCATTGGACCTTAACAAGAGGAATCTCTTTATTTCGTAACACTTTAGTTTCTCTTCCTGTGATACGACTCGGTTGAGGCTCAAAGGTCAAATTAGCTTCTATCTCAATTGTATCTGGTAAAATTGGCTGAAGACGATCTGGGACAAATTTCCAAAGCTGAGACACATGGAAAACGTCGTGCATCTCTGATAGAGAAGGAGGTAAGGCTAATCTGTAAGCTACTTCTCCAATTCTTTCTAAGATATGATACGGTCCCACGTATCTTGGACTTAACTTCCGCGATTTAAATGTTCCTTTCAATCTCAATCTCAGGGTAACCTTCAAAAATACTTGATCACCCTCATCAAACTCTAACGGTCTCCTACGGTTGTCTGCATAGCTTTTCTGACGATCTTGGGCATGTTTAACTCTTCCACAAATCATTCTAATCTTTTCCGTGGTCTCGTGAATAATCTCAGGTCCCAAAATTCTATCGTCGCCAACCTCCGCCCAACACAATGGCGTTCTACACTTCCTACCGTATAACGCCTCATAAGGTGCCATACCAATACTTGCATGATAACTGTTATTATAAGAGAATTCGATCAACGGCAAAAGTTCTATCCAATTTCATCCACTTTCAAGTACACAAGCTCTCAACATGTCCTCCATAGTTTGTATTGTCCGTTCCGTCTGACCATCCGTTTGCGGATGATTCAACGTACTCAAACATAACCTCGTTCCCATGGCTTGTTGAAAAGCTCTCCAAAATCTGGAAGTAAACTTTGGATCTCTATCCGAAATGATGCTAGTAGGAATACCATGCAAGCACACTATTTCTGAAATGAACAACCTTGCGAGATGACTCGCCTTGTAGGTAGTCTTCACAGCTAAGAAATGCGCTGATTTCGTTAACCGATCCACAATTACCCAAATCGAATCATAACCACCCTGCGCACGGGGTAATCCCACTGCGAAGTCCATCGAAATACTATCCCATTTCCACGTTGGAATTTCTAAAGGTTGTAACAAGCCACCCGGCCTTTGGTGCTCAATCTTCACTTGTTGCCACACCGCACATTCTGACACATACACCGCAATATCCTTTTTCATCCCGAGCCACCAATAGTCCCTCTTTAAATTTTGATACATCTTTGAAGCACCAGGATGTATAGTAAAAGCGCCCTTATGTGCTTCTTCCAAAATCCTTCGTTTTAACTCCGCGTTATCCGGAACACAAATCCTTTGGTTAAACAAAATAGTTTCGTCGGTAGCTCGCACAAAACCCAATTGCAATAACACTTCCTGTAACTTCTCGTCTAACCCTTGCTCTTGCTGGATTTCTTCCCTTAGAGTAGAAGAGACATTCAAATTCCCCATAATTACATAATTTATAGTCTAGTTAAATTGAAGATTTAGATCTCTAAACTTTTCCAGTAAGGTATACTCTAACATCATCAACTCGGCATTATGCAACACCTTCCTACTCAATGCATCCGCCACCTTATTTGCTTTACCCGGATGGTATTTTAACTCTAATTCATAATCCTTCAAATATTCCATCCATCTCCTCTGACGCATGTTCAACTCCTTTTGATCAAATAAGTATTTCAAGCTCTTGTGGTCGCTAAACATCTCAAAACGTACACCATACAAATAGTTGCGCCACATTTTCAAGGTAAATACAACTGCCGCCAATTGTAAATCATGCGTTGGGTAGTTCTCTTCATGGACTTTCAACTGTCGTGAAGCATAAGCCACTACATGCCGCTCCTGCCTTAACACACCACCTAATCCCTTCTTCGATGCATCACAATATACCTCATACGACTTGCTAGAATCAGGAATAACCAACACAGGAGCGGTAGTCAATCTCTCCTTCAAACTCCTAAAACTTCTTTCACAAGCCGAATCCTACTCATACGAATAATCCTTCCGAGTAAGTCTTGTCAATGGTAAGGCCAGTTGCGAAAATCCCTTGATAAACCTTCTGTAGTACCCTGCCAATCCCAAGAAACTCCTTACTTTAGAAGCATTCTTCGGTCTCTCCCAATTAATCACTGCTTCAACTTTTGATGGATCGACCGCTACACCTCCCTGGGATATGACATGCCCGAGAAAATTAACCTCAGACATCCAAAACTCACACTTAGTTAACTTAGCAAAAAGTTGCTTCTCTTGTAAGATGGATAAAACAATCCTTAGGTGTTCTCCGTGCTCTTGGGGATCACGAGAATAAATAAGAATGTCATCAATGAAAATCACCACAAATTGGTCCAAGTAAGGTTGGAATATCCGATTCATATAATCAATGAAAACTGCTGGAGCATTCGTCACACCGAAAGGCATCACCAAAAATTCATAATGACCATAACGGGTTCTCAACGCGGTCTTTGGTACATCTGAACTCTTCACACGAATCTGATGATAACCCGACCGTAAATCAATCTTCGAGAACACACAGGCTCCTTTCAATTGATCTAACAAGCCGTCTATCCTTGGTAATGGGTATTTATTCTTGATGGTGACATTATTCAATTGACGGTAATCAATACACAACCGCATTCCACCATCCTTTTTCTTTACCAATAACACTGGAGCTCCCCAGGGTGAAACACTTGTTCGAACAAAATGCTTAGCCAACAATTCTTCTAATTGATACTTTCATTCTCTTAATTAAAGTGGTGCCATCCGATACGGAGAAACGGATATTGGAGCCGTTCCCGGTATCAGGTCAATAGAGAATTCCACTTCCCGCTCCGGAGGAAGAGAAGTGATATCCTCGGGGAAAACTTCAGGAAAGTCACAAACTACCAGAATACTCAAAACTTGGAGGTTACTACTCTCCTCCTTAGTAAGAATCAAAAGAACAGACTTTTCCTCTTCAAACAAGAAATTAATCATTCCAACCGTACCTTCTAAAATAGTAGTTAACACATCCTTCAGAGTAGCCTCATCGGATGGAATAATGATCAGCTTTCCCTCACACCCAATAAACAGTGAATTAGTGGAAAGCCAATCCATTCCCAGAACAACATCCACTTTCTTAAGCGGTAAACAGATAAGTTCAATCTGGAAAACTCTTTCATTCACCGATAATACACAATTTTCACACATCAACGGTGTCTCTACAATCTCATCCATGGTAGTAGTAACCACCATAGGAGGAAACAAAGGAACAGCTTGCAACCCAAGTTGCTTCACGCAACGCGTGGACACAAAAGAATGTGTTGCCCTACAATCAAATAAAACAAATCAAGGGTGTCCATTTACGAAACACGTACCCACAATCAAGGAGTTGTCATTCTTTGCTTTCCTCGCATCCAAGGTATACACTCGGCCGGTATTTTTCCCTTGTGTCTGATTCCTACCCTGTGGACAATCCCTCGATATATGGCCCATCTTATTACACTGATAACACCTCACTCCCTCCAATCCGCACCTACCATAATGATTCTTTCCACAAGTATGGCATACCGGAGGCACACTAGTCCTAGAACTCTGAACTTGCTTCCCTTTAAATGATTGTTGCCTTTGCCTAAACCGTTGATTCGATCTTCCACGGTCACTTTGAGTTACCCTGCTCAAATATCCTTCCATTTGTACCTTCTTCAAACTATGCTCCGCCACATAAAACTGTCTTAACAATTCGGCATAGCTAGTGAATTCTCTCTGAGACACACTATGTGAAATTTCAGCCCTTAAACCAAACAGAAACTAATCAATCTTCCACCTCTCATCAGGAGCACACATGGCTTGTCTAGAATAAGCAGCCATAACCTCGAACTTTTCAGCATAAGAAGCCACAGTTAAGTTGCCTTGTCTCAATTGTTGAAACTCGAATTCCTTCTGAGACCTCAAGGAACTTGGAAAATATTTCTCCATAAAAATTACCTTAAACTGCTCCCATACCTTTGGTACCTCTTGAATTGTCATTAAGGTTGAAGCGCTTTCCCACCACCTCATGGCAGGATCCTTCAACATGTGAGAAGCGAAGAACACCTTGTTTTCCTCACTGCACTGAACTATTAGGAAAGTCCGTTCCATACCTGATATCCATTCATGAGCCTTTACTGGATATAACCCTCTCTGAAATTCCGGAGGATTCATACGGATGAAATCCCTAAAGGTTCCCCCTGCAGCTTCAGGAACCACCACTAGAGGATGCACACCACCAGGCATTTACTGTACCATTTGTTGCACAAACTGATTCTGTTGTTGCTGCATATGTTGCATAAATTGGTATAAAGGAGCATTTCCCTCGTCACCTGGCGGATTAGTCCCTGCTGGAGTGGTACTTGGTCTACCACGGTTGTTTCTGCGCTTGTCAGCCATGTTCCTGAATTTCATACAGATAGGATTAAGTTGATCAGACTCAATACCATAAATATAACACACAAGACCAATGGAGACACGTCGCATATGAAACAGAAAGAAAACTTATTCTATTTCATGGCTAGGTCGAGGATACGACCTGCTCTGATACCAAATGTAACGCCCATATATATATATATATATATATATATATATATATATATATATATATATATATATACATACATCAAAGCATATATATTACATGAATTCCACATTTGGTACTGAAATATACAATAAGTTCCTAGTAAACACATTATACATATACATGCCCAAAAAGCCTAATACAAAAAAACTACGGCATAGTATATCTACAAGATGTTCCAAAGACAAATACTAAGAACTAGATCACTAATGATCTCAAAAACTCCACAACGGAAGCGAAGCCATCAGATAAGTAAGGATATCACACAACCTTATCCTTACCCTTCGCGGAACCTGCAGTACATATGATGTAAACAACAACAGTGGGGTGAGATACATCAAATCTCAGTGAGTTCCCTATCTTAAACTCCTCTCGGCTCTACAAGGTTCTAATAAACCTAACTCAAGTCAAAAGGGAAGGGAAGTGACTATGAGTACACACACAAACATGTATTCACACTCGTGAGCCTGTTAACTCACACTAGTACCAAAGTACTTCCTGAGCCTGTTAACTCAAGAATCTCACTAATCAATAACCGTACCAAGGCATCCCCTTTTCCCGTCCACTTCTACGTCTAGAAGACGACCCGAGTCATGGATCCTTGAAGTTACTTGGCATACGAAATGGATTCGGGATCATCGGCCCGTACACCGTGATCCGTTACTTCACACGGCCCATACACCGTCACAAGTCTCTTTACCCGTAGGCTCCATTTATACTATACGCGGGAATCAAACCTGCCAAGTAATTGTGCATACGTTTCAGAGGAGGTGCTCGAGTCTCGTGAAACTAAACCGCAAGATAAACTGGTTATGATTAATACACACACCCCTCGGCCTTTCATGCACAAGCGTTGTCACTATGTCATTTCACACTTTCCGACATTGTATATTGTAATGTTCATTGTAATGTTCCTCACCCTACCTATTTCGTATTTTAACATGCATACCTATTCAACAACAATTACACACCATTAAACGATAAAAGTCGACAACACGACACTATTCCAAAAATCCAGACATAATTAAATCGGCCAACAAATCTTAAAACCATTGTAATAAGAAAGTACATTTTATTAGCTGTCCAACGATATCAAGAATGTTAAAAACGGATAACCGAGTCAAAAGTTATGGACATAACGAGAAATGGTATCGCGAAAAAACACAATTCTACACTTTCCTGACCGTACACGTATTGCCCTAAGCCATACGCGTATTGCCCAAAGTGATACGCGTATGGGCAGAGACTGATTTTCCTTCAAAATTCCAATAAAACTCCAATACGCGTATTACCTCAAACCATACGCGTATTGCCCTCTCCCATACGCGTAACGCCTAAAATGCTTCATTGCCATAAGCGTATTGACCAACTCAATACGCGTATTGCCTTGCATGATACGCGTATGGGCAGAGGAAACCCATAATTTTTCCTGCAGAAAAGTTCTGCTACGGGTTTCTTAATTCAACCCCAAAATTCCCTTTTTCCCAAATCAAAACACATCAAAACATGTTATAAACATAATAACCAGTATACTACACAGTCAAATATCAAATTCCAGCAGTTAGATTACGATTATATTGCAAAATTACTCATTTCTCACAATATCAAAACTAACTCTAACTCAATAAAACTATACTCTAAAGTATCTAACTAGAACCCACCTGGATTACAAGATGAGGAGGTTGAAGCTGAGATGAAAAGCTGAAGATTGGTTGATGATTCAAGTCCAAGAGCTCTTGAGAAATTTTTCTCTTCTTTTCCCTTCCTTTTCCTTCTCTTCCTTTTCCTTCTCCAAGTTTCTATCTTTTCTCAAATAAGGAAATGAAAAGAAAATAGACATAGGAACATTAATTGGCCATACTACTAATTATCCAAATTATCTCAATTGCACCAATTAATAAAACTCCAAGTTAAATAATATTAATCTAATCAATTCCGAGTTCGTCAGTTTACTCTAATTACTTTATCCAATAATTGCTCAGAGTACACCGGAACCCAGTTGATCATAATAATATTATCCAAAATGTTTACAAAATTATGGGGTATTACAGCGGAGGTTGGCGACGATAGAATTTTGGGACCTGAGATTATTCACGAGACCACGGAAAAGATTAGAATGATTCGTGGAAAAGTTAAACAAGCCCAAGATCGTCAGAAAAGCTATGCGGACAACCGTAGAAAACCGTTAGAGTTTGATGAGGGTGATCATGTATTTTTGAAGGTTACTCCGAGATTGAGATTGAAAGGACCATTTATATCGCGGAAGTTAAGTCCAAGATACGTGGGACCGTATCAAATCTTAGAAAGAATTGGAGAAGTGGCTTACAGATTAGCCCTACCGCCTTCTCTGTCAGAGATGCACGACGTTTTCCATGTGTCTCAGCTTCGGAAATTTGTCCCAGATCCTCTTCAGCCAATTTTACCAGATATAATTGAGATAGAAGCTGATTTGACGTTTGAGCCTCAACCGAGTCGTATCACCGGAAGAGAAACTAAAGTGTTAAGAAATAAAGAGATTCATCTTGTTAAGGTCCAGTGGGATGAGATGCATCCAGGCGATGCAACTTGGGAATTGGAATCGGAAATGCGGGAGGTCTACCCTCATCTGTTCAGGTAATCTTTTAAATTCGATGGCAGATTTCTATTTAAGGGGGGGGGGGGGGGGGGATGTAATACCCCATCATTTTGTGAACATTTTTGAATAATATTAGTATAATCAACTTGGTTCCGGGGTACTCTGAGCAATTATTGGATAAGTAATTAGAGTAGACTGACGAACTCGGAATTTGATTTGATTAATATTATTTAACTTAGAGTTTTATTAATTGGTGCAATTGAGATAATTTGGATAATTAGTAGTATTACCAATTAATGTTCCTATGTATATTTTCTTTTCCTTTCCTTATTTGAAAAAGTTAGAAACTTGAGGAAAGAAAAGTGAGAGAAGGAAAAAGGAAGGAAAAGGAAGGGAGAAGAAGAGGAAAAATTTCTCAAGAGCTCTTGGACTTGAATCATCAACCAATCTTCATCTTTTCATCTCAGCTTCAACCTCCTCATCTTGTAATCCAGGTGGGTTCTAGTTAGATGCTTTAGAGTAGAGTTTTCTTGGGTTTTAGAGTTAGTTTGACATTGTTAGGAAATGAGAAATTTTGCCCCACAAATCATGTTTTAATGTTCCTTATGATTGATACTTGTTAAATATGTGTTGTTGAGTATCCAATTGGTATTTTTCTGGTGTTTAGAAGTGAATTGGAAGGGAAAATGGACCAATTTTCGCAAACCCATTATGCAGGAAATTTTCTGGTTTTCACGCTGCCTATACGCGTGTCACCCAAGGCAATATGCGTATTAGTTAAGGCAATACGCGTATGGCTGTGCAGGAATATGGGCAATACGCGTATGAGGTTCCATTTTCTCGGCCATCTGCCCATTTGCGTATTGGTACGCGTACGGTTTTGGGCAATACGCTTATGAGGTAGGGTAGTACGCGTATTGGGGTTTTAAAAGGTTTTTTGGGAAAAATCAGTCTCTGCCCATACGCGTATGACTTTGGACAATACGCGTATGGCTGGGCGAGCCAGTTGGGCAATACGTGTATGGCACAAGGCAATACGCGTACGGCCAGGAGGGTGAAAATTTGTGTTTTCTCGCGATACTATTTCTCGCTATGTCCATAACTTTTGACTCGGTTATCCATTTTTAACATTCTTGATATTGTTGGAAAGCTAACAAAATGTACTTTCTTATTAAAATGGGTCTAAGATTGTTGGACAATTTAATTATGTCGGGATTTTTGGAATAGTGTTGTTTTGTCGACTTTTATCGTTTAATGGTGGGTAATTGTTGTTGAATATGCATGCATGTTAAAAATACGGAATAGGTAGAGTGAGCAACATTACCATAAATAATGTCGGAAAAATATAGAATGAATAAACACTAGTATGGAACATTTGTGTTAACCGTTTGGTTGTGATAAGGCATAATGGCCTTGTGATAGTCGAATACAATCACGTCTGTGTGTGATCACGTAATCGTAACCGGTTATTTTTGCGAGTGCGTTTCATGGGTCTCGAGCTCCTCTGAAACATGTACACAACTACTTGGCAGGTTTGGTTCCCGCGTGCAGTACGAATGGCGCTCTGGGAGCGTATGCTTGTGACAGTCAATGGCCCGTGTGAAGTGACGGTTCATAATGGTTAATGGCCCGTAGAACCCGAATCCATTCGTATGTCAAGTAAGTTACCAGGATCCATGACTCGGGTCGACTTCTAGACGTAGAAGCGGAAAGGAACAGGGGATGCCTTGGTGTGGTTACCGATTAGTGATATTATGTGTTGATGAACTCATGACATGTTTCCATATAGTGTGTGTGTACTCAAAGTCACTTCCCTTCCCTTTTGACTTGAGTTAGGTCTATTAGAACCTTGTAAAGCCGAGAGGACTTTAAGCTAGGGAACTCACTGAGATTTGATGTGTCTCACCCCACTGTTGTTGTTTACATCACATGTACTACAGGTTCCGCAAAGGGTAAGGATAAGGCCGTGTGATTATCCTTACTTATCTGATGGCTTTGCTTCCGTTGTGGAGTTTTTGAGATCATTAGTGATCTAGTTCTTAGTATTTGTGTTTGGAACATCTTGTAGATATAATATGCCGTAGTTTTTTTGTATTAGGCTTTTTTGGCATGTATATGTATAATGTGTTTACTAGGAACTTATTGTATATTTCAGTACCAAAAGTGAAATTCATGTATAATATATGCTTTGATGTATGTATATATATATATATATGGGCTTTACATTAACACTGTCAACTTGGAATATGAGGACTTCCAGATCCAAAACTCAGGTCCAAAAATAATACATTTGGATGATTTACAGACCCAAATAGAAATTGCAAGGGAAAAATTAATCTCAGAAGAATTTGGCTGGTCTAAAGCCAAAATGAACGAAACAAGTCTGCTGAGACAAGACAAACAAGCAAAAATTTATTGTAATTCTGATATTGCTAGGAGTTTTTTCTTCCCATTTGAAGTAAAACATTCCAGGCCAAAATTAGTTGAAGCTTACAAAAGGAGAAATTTTTCTTGGTCAAAAAGATCAGGTTCCTCAACCTCTTCCCAAGACACACCTTTCATGATGTAATAAAGTTCAAGAAAGGAAAATTATTGCCGACAAAACAAGGCAAGATACGTATTAAGGATACAGTTACTTGACCCTTCTGAGTCATGTAAGGGTAATCTTGATTTACACGGCTAGAGAAAAGGGGCCTGTCCCTTTCAAATTTTTAATAATGTAAAGTCTTTTGTTTTGTATAGGCAAAGTCTTAAAGTAAATAGTGTTTTAACTTTTCCTTTTGTATAGATTATATTTTATTATCTCTAGAATCTTCAGCTCTCTTCTATATAAGAGAAAATTCTCATTTTATAAAAAACACAATATATATGAAAACAATACCTTATGATTTCAAATATTCTTAGCCTCCATTTCTTGCACTAAATTCTTTACTCCAACTTCCTAAATTGCTGTTAAGAGGTATGATTTTTGAAGATTAATTTCTTATTTTTATATGTTTATGCTTATTATTATTATTAATTTATGTTTATTTTCGACCCAAAAGACGTAAATCCTGCATGAACTGAATGAGATCAGTGGTAATCTAAGAAAGAATCTGTTAGGGAAAGAGTACCGCTAGGAGGAGATTCTTAGATGATAGGTCTTAAACGCAGAGATGTCTCTGGAAGAACTCTGTGGAAGTAAGTTAGGGATGAAAAGGTGAGGATTTAAGATAAACAGGAACTATTTAATTTTAATAAGCGTGAACATATACAAATAAGAAATTACTTTTGAAATTCATAAATCATTAACCAAACAATAGGAAGAATGAGTAAAATCAACTTAAAGCTAAATCAAAACTACAATTTTACAATAAAAAATGGAACAAGATAATAATTATCTTAATTCAAATTTAACCACTCAAAGATATTTTTCAAACTATTTTGGAGCAGATTATTCTGAACCAAATTCTAACAAAAAATTATCAGATCTAATTTTTATCCAAAATTTTGATGAAAAAATAACTTATTTATTAAAGAAATTTCCTTATCCTGACTTAGTCAAGATAATTTTGAAAAAATTAAAATTTGCTCACTTTCAAGAAAAAATAATTTTAGAAGATTTACAAGCAACATTAGAAAAAGATTTTGAAGAACAAGAATTAAAATGTTTGGTCAAAGAATTAAACGAATTCACCTCTACTTCACAGTATCTGGATCTATTTGAAGAACATTTTTCTGGTGATCATTCACGAGTACATTACAGAATGAGAAACCATCAGAAAATTAACTATAATTGTGAAATAAGTTATAGAAACTATAAAAATACTCAATTTAATGACTCTGACAACAACATAAATTTTGATGAAGACGGATATGAAACAGATTAATTTTTATTCTAGTCTTTATTTCCAGCATCATAACATTGGAAGGTTGAGCCTCCAAAAATATTTGTTCATATTTAATTACATCATTCATTGGTAGGCCGAGTCTCCTCATATTATTGTTCATACATAAGTTTACTCTTTTTTTCACATACATTAACACTCTGAAAATACAATGGATTTGCTAAAAGAAAAATTAGAATTAAAAGAATATAGGAAAATTATTTTTGATTTAAAAAGAGAATTGGCTATAGTTAATTATCGCATTCAATATAGTAACAGGACAACTTATCCCTTGTTAAAATTCCAAAAAGATTTAATTCTCCAACAAATTTCTACTTTCAATACCATGATTCATATCATAAAAAATGAGTTGGATACAATATCCAGAACTTAAAAGACATTTTTAGTATTCTAAACATCAAAATAATTCAATATCCACTATTCATTGTTCACTATTCATCAAGTTGACTTACTATTTATCACTATTCATTTATTATTATGTTGAAGGCATTCACGGGAACATTTATCACACTTATCACTACTTACTATTCACTAGTTACTATTCATATTCACTATTCACGAAATTACTATTCATTAAGTTGACTTTTTATAAAAAAATAAAAATTAAAAAATTTATGTAAATTACTATTCACGAATAGTAATTTCGTGAATGGTAATATTCGTGAATAGTGAATATTCGTGAATAGTAAATTTACATAAATTTTCACTATTCACGAAATTTTTACTACACGAACCTCCACGGAACAATTATTGCTAAAATTTACATAAATTTTTACTACACGAACCTCCACGGAGGCATTCACCCCCCCTCTCTATTTGGTATCAGAGCCCTGTGATCTGAGGCATACATGGAATCTAATATAAATTATTTAAAAACATGTTTAGATAAACAAGAAAAGAAATTGGATATTTGAGAAGAATTATTAAGAGAAAATCTAAGTTTTAATAAACAAATCTTATCATTTCTTAAAGATCAATTAAAATAAAAGACTCCAATAAATGGGTCAGAAGAATTAAAAATATCTATAGATTCCTTAACTGAAAATTTTTCACAAATAAGCACTGAAAGAAAAACAAAAAGTGTTAAAACCAAAAACTTCTTAACCTATAATACAGAAGAAGTTAAAAAACATTTGAAATTATGAATCCTTTTACTGGCAGATCTAGAACATTAATGGACGAGGAGGCTAGTTCTTCTCGAACCACAACTCTAAATCATACTCAAAATACTTCTTATTTAACCAGAATTTTTAGCAAAAAGGAAAATAAAAATTCTTCACAATTAGAACAAATTGTTGATACTGATAAAGATTTAGAAATTATGACAAATGACCATATTAACCTTTTAAGACCAACCCAATTATATAGGTCTGGCTTTCTTGAAAATAATTCCAGTTTAATTAGGACACACAGATCTGAAATGTTAGAATTACCAGATGGTAAAATTGAAGAATTTGGATTAGTAACAACTGACAGTATAAACCAATTAACTAATAAAAATATGAATTATATACATTTAGGATTAATCACTACTGGTGTAAGAGGCCTAATAATGAAACAGAATGGTGCCAAAGTATTAGTAGCGATATTAGATACTAGACACCCTGATTTAGGCAGACAAATTATTCGAGTAATTGAAGTAGATATGAACAATAATTGTGGAATTCATTACTTATGTCCCAATTTTACCATAGGACTAAAAGACTTAAAATCTATAAAAATTCAAGTTCAAAGTAAAGGTTTTAAAAATTTTAGAGGATCAAATGTTGTTATAGATATTATTTTCTTAGGAAAATTGTCAACACAACTCTCACCAAAATTTAAACTAAAAATTGATAATATGATTAAAACAGTCACATCAAGAGGAATTAACTTTTTTGGCCCAGAACCAATCTCTCCTTCTCTTTTAGCTGGAGAAGAATGGAAAATAAAAAAAAATATTCAGACTGAAGCTGAAACATTAACACCTACAGAGGTTGTAACTTATAAAACCAAGAATTCTTTAGCCTTAAGATTTAAAAATTATGAAGAAACTCATAACCAAATAAGTGAAGATGAGTGAAAACTCCTTAACTATAGAAGAACTAAATAAAATTAAAAATGATGAAATTTTAATGGAAAAATTTAATATGGAAATTGAATTAGCAAAATCAAAAAATGGTAAAAATTTCCTTAAGGGAAAAATATTTAGAAGATCTTCAAAATTTAAAAAATTTATTTAAAGAAGACTCAGAAGAAACTTCCGAAATTAATTATTTAGAAAAAAATTTAGTAAACGAAGAAACTAGCTATTCTGCTACATCAAGATTTTCTAACAGTAGACAAACTCAAATGGGTTACTCGATAGGACATCCTTCAAGATTGCCTGTGGCTATCTACAATAACAATAACCAAAACTTAAGGACATTAGGAAAAAGGAACCCTAATGAAATAAATTTGTGTGGAGATGGACAAGTAATGTTAAACCTTACAAATAAGCATCCACAACTCTTAGACACATATATTGAGCAATGGACATCTATAATAATTAGAGACTATGAAAGTAAACATTATAACATTACAACCGGCGAAAAAATGATTAAAATTGCTGAAAATTATCTAGGTGATATAGCCCGAGCAGCCTGGGAAGCATTTAAAGTTACTTTTCCAGAAAAATTAGCTGAATTAGTAACACAGGGAAATAACATTCATAATTTTGCATATTTAATACACAAAATTATTACAGGCAAAGATGCCAATGTAGGACTAACTATGAGACAGGCTGAAGCCGTGAGAGATTTAGAACAAATCCAATTATATGATTGGAATCATGTAATAGAATTTTTACAAGATTTTTATGCCCTAGCTAGTACTTCAGGAAATTATTTCTCTAAAGAATTAGGTGAAAGATTATTTACTAAATTACCAGGACCTTTAGGTCAGGAAATTCATGAAAACTGGAAAAAATTGGAAGTTAATAATGAATTTGATAATATTGGAATAAGAATACAATATATTATTTCAGAATTAAAAAAGAAATGTACTTATATTCAAATCCAAAAAGAATTAAAACAAAAGAATGTAGGTTTCTGTAAACAAATTTACACTCCTCAACAGTATGGTAAGCATCCTGATGATAAAAACCAGAGGAACTAGACTAGATTTAAGAAAAATTATGTAAAGAAAAATTACTTAAGAAAATCTAATGCTAGAAAACCTTATTTAAACAAGGAAAAACATGTTAGGAAGTACAATCCTAATAAAACTTATAAAAATACAATTACGTGTTTTGCATGTAACAAACCAGGACATTTATCTTCTGTATGCCCAAATAAACAAAATTTATTTACAAGGGAATCAAACCTAATCTCTATAATTAAAGAAGATATACTAGAAATAACCTCAGATATTTCAGACAATTCTGAAATTTGGAGTATTTGCTCCCTAGAAGGAATAGAAAATGAAGAAATTGAAATTCCTCTAGAAAAAGAAAATAATAATAATTATATCCTTTTAGAAAAATTGAAAAATTTTAATTTCAATTAATGGAGCCAAAAAACCTAGTACTAGATTGTAACCATAATTGGAATTACAAAGCTGGAAGCAATAATATTAAATGCTTCAAGTGTAATTGGTTTTCCTCCTTTGATAAAAGATGGAAATGCCAAATTTGTTTAAAACAAATCTGCTCAAATTGTATTAAAAAACATTTCAATATAGAAAAAGAAGCCCAAGAAATTTCTGAAAATTCTAACAATAAAGTAGACAAATTAGAAAACAAGGTTAGAAACCTAGAAAACAGAATTGAAAATTTAGACATTAAACTAGAAAGATTAAAAGAATCAATAAAAAGTTTAACAGAAATTATTAAAAAAGGAAAATCCCCGGCTACAGAAAATAATTTTAAATTAACAGAAATTACTCAAGAGGACATAAATATCATAAATAACACAGAAAAACCTCGAGAACTCCATGTACCCTTAGTTTGTAATATAGAAAAACTAAGACAAATTATAATCCCGGCAAAAATTAATATTCATGGGCAGGAAAGTACCATACCCATTTTAATTGATACTGGAGCAACTTCATCTACTATAGATCTAAAAGGTATCCCAGAAGAATTAAAGAATAAAATTGTCAAAGTAAAACCAACTTATTCAATGCAATTTGATGGAACTAAAACTTCAAATGACTTACAATTTAAAAATATCCAAGTAAAATTCCTAACAAATTGTAATCAATGGTCAGAATATTATCCTTGGCCAAAAATTTGGGTTCAAAACCTAGATCTCTCAATACCACTTATTATGGGATTAGATTTTTTACTCCATAATTATGGACAAATTAATATTAACAAAGGTTATGTCACAATAAGTAAAAATTGTTCCATGATACCAATTGTTTCAAATTTTAAATTAGCAATAAAAAAAACGTGAGACCTGCAATTGCAAGGAAAACAAAGATGAATGTTCTTGCCATAATATAGAACAACAAAATTTTGATTTAGACTTAGATTTAGACAGTGGTATAGAAAGTGAGTTGCATTTAATAGACACCACAAATTTTACAAAAAATATAAAAAATTATGATTTAGATCAAATAATTAAGAAAATAGAAAAAATTGAGGTTATAGGAGAAAATCCTACAAAATTTTGGGAAAGAAACAAAACTTTATACAAATTAGAAATTATCAACCCAGATATTACCATTAAATCACCTAATTTCAAGTATGGTAATTGGGAACAAGAAGAATTTAAAATGCACATTGATCAATTATTAAAATTTGGAATTATTCAAAGATCAAATTCTAGACATAGAACCCCTGCTTTTATTGTCCAAAAAGAAGCAGAAAAGAAAAGAGGACAATCTAGAATGGTCTTCGACTATAGGAGATTAAATGATAATACTTTTGAAGATGGTTACTGTATTCCAGACGAAGATACATTAATTAATAAAATACAAGGTAAAAATTGGTTTTTAAAATTTGATTTAAAATCAGGATTTTGGCAAGTAAAAATGCACAAAGACAATATTGAATGTATAGCTTTTTCTTGTCCATTAGGATATTTTGAATGGTTAGTAATGCCATTTGGATTAAAAAATGCACCACAAATTTTCCAACGAATGATGGATACCATTTTTAGAGATTGTTATAATTTTACATGTGTCTATATTGATGATGTTCTTATTTTCTCTCAATCAGAAAAAGAACACATAGAACACTTATATATAATTTTTTCTTTATTTGAAAAACATGGCTTAATCATTTCTAAAAAGAAAATTGAAATTGGATAAAATTATATTTCTTTTTTAGGGGTGGAGATAGGAAATGGAACTATCAAATTACAGCCTCATATAGCTAGAAATTTTTTAGAATATCCAGATAAATTAGAAGAATTAAAACAATTACAATCCTTTTTAGGATTAGTAAATTATGTTAGACCTTATTTCAAAAATTTGTCTAAACTAACATCCCCCTTATAACAAAAAGGCATAACAATTGTACTTGTATGTTTCAGAAAAATACAGAAAATTCAGACATTACAAATGGCAGTCAAAAGCATTGACTTTGGCATCACTAATTTAAAGACATTTCCTTAAAAGGAACAATTTAAGACACCTTTGAGATCTCAACTCAAACAAGAAGAAACATGCCTTCTTGACAACATTTGGAACTTGTCTACTACCTCCCAAGGTAATAGCAAAAAAGTGGCGGTAATAAATGCCTTAGCATCATACTTTGCTACTGGAAGACATTCTACCAAAAAACCTTTCATCTGTTACACATTATACACTGGCCAGAAGGCTGGAGTTTATTTAGATTGGCATGAAATGGCCCAATTAATTGAAGAAATTAAATTATACCCTAGATATGGGCAACCTTTATACAAAGGGTTTTACAACATTCAAGAAGCTATAGACTCTGCAATTAAGACTTGTGGGGAAGATATCATAATATCCCCCAGAGTTATTAAATGCCAAGAGTATTTGAAACATATGGACACCTTTGGTGACCAAGAATTTCTACACCAAATTCAAGACAATGTTCTCAAACTTAAAGGGAAAGAGATTTCTTTAAGACCCCAGATTCCACCAAAGGAACAAAAAACCTTTAGTGAAACATTGACATTAAGTTCAGCAAAAATCCAAAAAACCTCTGCAAATTTGGTAAATTTGGGAAAACCTATTTTATCATCTCAACCCAGTACTTCGTCAGAAGAAATGGGATTAAAAACATTTGTTCTATTACAAGACATTCTGGCTCAAATTTGCAATAATCAAATTATCCAAAATGGAATCTCAACAGAATGGGATTTTGTCCATAATAATTATAAACCCTGTCAAGATTTATTTGAAGATTGCCCCGAAAATCAAGATGAGGAATGCTATTGTCTATTAGATTCAGCAATTAGAAAAGCAAGAATCTCAATCCCGGTATTTAAACCATTTAAATTTAGAGATTACACAGTAACTCTCAATAACTTATTAAAATATGGACTCATTAGTACCATAAACATTCCACCATTATATGACTTTACCCCATACTTACCTCCATTTTTGGCAGACACTCTGGAAACCATAATTCCAGAATTTCCCCAGAAAGCTAAATTGGAAATTAACTCTCTTTATCCAGATTTCGAAAACAATTTCCAAAGTCATCACATGATTTGGATACATTTTAACACTGTCAACTTGGAATATGAGGACTTCCAGATCCAAAACTCAGGTCCAAAAACAATACATTTGGATGATTTACAGGCCCAAATAGAAATTGCAAAGGCAAAATTAATCTCAAAGAATTTGGCTGGTCTAAAGCCAAAATGAACGAAACAAGTCTGCTGAGAGAAGACAAACAAGGAAAAATTTATTGTAATTCTGATATTGCTAGTAGTTTTTTATTCCCATTTGAAGTAAAACATTCCAGGCCAAAATTAGTCGAAGCTTACAAAAGGAGAAACTTTTCTTGGTAAAAAAGATCAGGTTCCTCAACCTCTTTCCAAGACACACCTTTCATGATGTAATACTGTAATACCCCGTATTGTATTACTCCGGATAATATTATATTGTGATCGACTGAGCCCAGTATACTCTGAGAAATTATTTGACAAAATAATTAGAGTAACTGTGGAACTTAGAATAAATCCAATTAATATTATCTGACTCTGAGGTATTTTATTAATTTGGACATAAGAGACTTTTTGGACATTTAGTAGTATTATTTCTAATACTAAGTTTACTACTTATTCTTTTCCTCCCACTTTCCAAACACAAAAGAAAAAGTTAGTAAGAAAGGGAGAGAAAGAAGATAGAAAGGAAATGAAGGAGAGAAAAGTGGAGAAGAGGAAATTTGAAGAACTTCAAGAACAAACCATCATCCATTCATCAAGCTTCACCCAATCTTCTCATCATCTTCATCTTGCTCATCTCAAGGTGGGTTCTAGTTAGAAACCTCATTTTTGGTTTTTGGATAATATGAGTTTTTAGGTTAGAATGTTGAAAACAATGTTTTAACGGTTGGAAATTGACATAAATCGAAATGAATGACCAATATACTTGCAGAAACATATATTGATGCTTGTTTTGATGTTTTGGTAACTTTGATTGATTAGAAAATTATAGGGTTTGTAGAATTTTAGTGTTCTTGAGAAAATGTAGGTTTTAAGAATGTTGTTGTTCAAACCATGCTCAAACTATGTTATTGTACCTCTGTTGGTGGTTGATTGTGGTTTGGAAGAGGTTTGGAGGTGTACGAGATTTTTGTTTTTGCTGAAGCATTTTTCTGAGTTTCGCAGAGCGCGCTTAGCGCGTAGAAGCCCACTCAGCGCGCAGTTGAAATCCTGCAATCCCAGAAGGCAGAGAGTTGCGCGCTTAGCGCGCACAGGGGTGCGCTTAACACGACCTGGGACTTAAAGGTTTTCCTCCAAAACGAGAAAATTCATAACATTTTGATTCATTTATCGGAATCGGACATTCTTTATATCGATGTAAAGTCGAGAAGATATTCTATGCAATGGAGATGAAATATGTCGATTTTACCGACCGATTAAATAATCGAGAAAGTTCCGACCGATTAAATAATCGAGAAAGTTCCATAAGTGATATATTTATGTTTTAATTGTTATATATTATTCTACTATGCAATTATGACATGTCTTGCCTATCCTAATATTGTTTAACATGATTGTAAGTGAATATGCATGTTAATATGAAATGAGATAGGAAGAGTGAGGAAACCTCAAACTTGAACTATAGGAGAATCTAGTAAGAGCTAGAAATTGTAGACAACTCTAGATGGCGATGCTCGGGCACGTGTTGTTGGAAGATACATCCTTGCCGAGTATTGGCCTAGTTGAGAGTGAAACACTAGTATGGAACGTGTGGTGAACCTTTGTGGTTTTGAAAAGGCAAGAGAGGCCTTAAGGCATTATAGCCTTGTGATTGTCAAATACAATCGTATTGTTGTATGTGATCATGTAATCATAACCGGTATATTTTGAGTGTAGTTTCATGGGTCTCGAGCTCCTCTGAAACTGGTACACAATTACTTGGCAGGTTATAATTCCTTACGTGTAGTACGATTGGAGCCTATGCTATGGGTAGAGACTTGTGATGGTTAACAGGCCATGAGAAGTGACGGTTCACGGTTAACAGGCCAATGATCCCGAATCCAATTTGTATGCCAAGTAACTACAAGGATCCATGACTCGGGTCGCCTTCTAGACGTAGAAGCAGACGGGAAGACGAGATGTCTTGGTATGGTTATCGATTAGTGATGTTGTGAGTTAATGAACTCATGTCATGTTTCCATATAGTGTGAGAATTATAAAGTGTGAACTCAAGAGTCCTTTCCCTTTTCCCCGGACTTGAGTTAGGATTGTTAGAACCTTGTTAATCAGAGAGAATCCATAAGATAGGGAACTCACTGAGATTTGATGTATCTCACCCCACGTTGTTGATGTATTTCAGGGGCCTCAGGTTCCGAGAAGGGTAAGGATAAGGTCGTGTGATTTTTTCCTTGCTTGTTGATGGCTAGCTTCCGTAGCGGAGTTTATTTTGATATCATTGTTGATCTAGTTCTTAGTTTTATCTTTTGAAAATCTTATGTAAATTATGCCTTTAGAACTTTTAGTTGTTGTATTTTGGGGCATGTAATGTATATAATGTGTTAACTAGGAGCTTATGGTGTTTCAGTACCAAACACTTGGATTCATATATAACATTTATGCTTTGATGTATGAGTTTTATATATGGGTGATAAAGTTGGTATCAGAGCAGGTCGTATCCTCGACCTAGCCATGAAATAGTATAAGTATTTCTTTCCGTTTCATATATGTCGTGTCGCCATTGGTCTTAAGTGTTATATTTATAGCATTGAGCCTGATCAACTTAATCCTATTTGTATGACCTTTAGGAACATGGCTGAGGGACGTAGAAACACTCGTGGTAGACCCCGTACCACTATTGGAGGGACGAATCCGCCGGGGGGTGATGGCAATACTCCTCTGTATCAGTTTATGCAGCAGATGTAGCAGCAATAGAATCTATTCATGCAGCAAATGGTGCAACAAATGAATGGAGGTTTGCATTCTACGGTAGTTATTCCAGAAGCTGAAGGTGGGAAATTCCGGGATTTTATCCGCATGAATCCCCCAAAATTTCATGGTGGATTAGATCCCGTGAAGGCTCACGAATGGATTTCTGGTATGGAGAGGATTTTCTTGATAGTACAATGCAGCATAGAGAACAAGGTGTTGTTCGCTTCTCATTCACTGAAGGGTCTCGCTATGAGATGGTGGGAGAGCACTTCGGCTTTGATGGCTATTCAGGAAGTGCCTAAGGTTTGGGAACAGTTCAAAGTTATTTTCATGGAGAAGTATTTTTCGAGCTCATTGAGGACTCAGAAAGAATTTGAATTTCAACAATTAAGACAAGGTAGTATGACTGTGGCCAGTTATGCTGAGAAGTTTGAGGACATGGCTGCTTATTCTAGGCAGGCTATGTATGCTCCTGACAAAAGGTGGAAAATAGACCAGTTTCTGTTTGGACTAAAAGCTGAAATATCTCATAGTGTATCACAGAGGGAGTTCACTACATATACTGAAGTTTTAAGGCAATGCTATGTGGCCGAGCATAGTTTGAAGAAAGTCCAAGCTAAAGGTGTTGCGAGTAGAGTGAATCAAGGGGATTGCGGAAGATCTAACCAACAATTTAGGCCTAGGCAACAATCCTTCAAAGGGAAACAAGTTCAAGATTCAAGGGCGAGTACACCTCCTGTACTGTAAAGCCCACATATACATACATGCATCAAATCATATATTATACATGAATTTCACCATTGGTACTGAAATATACAATAAGTTCCTAGTAAACACATTATACATATACATGCCCAAAGCCCTAATACAAAAAAACTACGGCATAATATATCTACAAGATGTTCCAAAGACAAATACTAAGAACTAGATCACTAAAGATCTCAAAACTCCCCAACGGAAGCAAAGCCATCTGATAAGTAAGGATAATCACACGGCCTTATCCTTACCCTTCGCGGAACCTGCAGTACCTGTGATGTAAACAACAACAGTGGGGTGAGATACATCAAATCTCAGTGAGTTCCCTATCTTAAAGTCCTCTCGGCTCTACAAGGTTCTAATAAACCTAACTCAAGTCAAAAAGGGAAGGGGAATGACTTTGAGTACACACACTATACAAGTATCCACACCGGTGAGCCTGTTAACTCACACTAGTACCAAAGTACGTCCTGAGCCTGTTAGCTCAAGAATCTCACTAATCAATAATTGTACCAAGGCATCCCCTTTTTCCCGTCCGCTTCTACGTCTAGAAGACGACCCGAGTCATGGATCCTTGAAGTTACTTGGCATACGAAATGGATTCAGGAACAACGGCCTGTTAGCCGTGAACCGTCACTTCTCATGGCCTGTTAACCATCACAAGTCTCTTTACCCGTAGGATCCATTCGTATTACACGTAGGGAATCAAACCTACCAAGTAATTGTGCATACGTTTCAGAGGAGGTGGTCGAGTCTCATGAAACTACACCGCAAGATAAACTGGTTATGATTACTAGACACACGCCTCGGCCTTACTCGCACGAGCGTTGTCACTATTCCATTACACACGCAACATTGTTTATGGTAAGTCCTCACTCTACCTAATTCATATTTTAACATGCATACATAGTCAAACATGTTTAATAATCAGAGTATAGGCGATTAGGCATCGATCCCATAATAGAAAACATATAATTCAACATATTACATGTTACACCCATTCACGGTTTCTTCCAATTTATTTAATCGGGCAATAACCGGATATTCCTCACTACCATTAGCTAGAGGATACTCATAGCTTTATAACGATACCAAGAATACTCACATAGGATAACCGAGTCAAAAGTTATGGAATTTACAAGAAATGGTATCGCGAAAAAACACAGTTCAGCACACGTCCTGGCCGTACGCGTATTGCCTTGTTCCGTACGCGTACTGCCCAAAGTGATACGCGTACGGGCAGAGGCTGTTTTCCCTTTAAAATTCCATTTTTTCCTCCAATACGCGTATTGCCCAAACCATACGCGTATTGCCTCCTCCATATGCGTAACGCCCAAAATCCTTCACTCCCATACGCGTATTGCCCAACTCAATACTGGTATGGCCCTGCGTGTTACGCGTACGGGCAGGTGAAACCCAGAATTTTTCCTGCAGAAAAGCTCTGCTACGGGTTGATCAATTTCAACCCCAAAACCCCAATTTTTCAAATCAAGATACACCAAAACATGCTATAATCATAACAACCAGTATAACATACAATCAAAGATCGAATTTCAGCAGTTAGATTATGATTCTATTGTAAAATTCCACATTTCTAATAATATCAAACTAACTCTAAAACTCAATAAAACCTTAATCTAAAGAGTCTAACTAGAACCCACCTGGATTACAAGATGAGGAGGTTGAAGCTGAGATGAAAAGGTGAAGATTGGTTGATGATCCTAGTCCTAGAGCTCTTGTGAAATTTTCTCCTCTTTTCCCTTCCTTTTCCTTCTCTTCTCCTTTCTTCTTCAAGTTTCTATCTTTTTGCCAAATAAGGAAAAGAAAAGAAAATATACAAGGAAATATTAATTGGTAATACTACTAATTATCCAAATTATCTCGAATACACCAATTAATAAAATTCCAAGTTTAAATAATATTAATTTAATCAAATTCCGAGTTCGTCAGTTTACTCCAATTACTTTATCCAATAATTGCTCAGAGTACACCAGAACCCAGTTGACCAAAATAATATTATCCCAAAACGCTCAGAATTTTATGGGGTATTGCATCCTGTGTGTCGTACTTGTGGCAAGAATCATTCTGGAAGGTGTAGTTTTGAAGGGGTAAAGTGTTTCCAATGTCAGAAGGTGGGTCATCTGAAAAGAGATTGTCCTCAGAATAGGACTCAGACACAAGGAAGGGTTTATACCTTAGATGCAAGGAAGAAGAAGAGTGACAATTCCTTAATTGCTGGTACGTGCTTCGTTAACGGATTTCCTTGTTTCGTTTTATTTGATTGCGGAGCTACACACTCTTTTGTATGGATGCAATGTATGAAGCGACTTGGGTTGTGGTCCGTTCCTTTGTCTCCTCCTTTGGTGGTCACTACCGCCATGGATGACATAGTTGAGACACCGTTGATGTGTGAAAATTGTGTTTTGTCTGTGGACGGTAGAGTTTTTCAGATTGATCTTATTTGTCTACCGCTTAAGAAAGTTGATGTCGTTTTGGGAATGGATTGGCTTTCTGCTAATTCGGTGTTTATTGGGTGTGAAGAAAAGCTCATCATCATTCCATCTATTGATGCTACCCCGAAAGATGTCTTAACAACTATGCTAGAAGGTACGGTTCGAATGATAAATTTCTTGTTCGAAGAAGAGAAATCTGTTCTTTTGGTTCTCACTAAGGAAGGGAGTAGCGACCTTCAAGTTTTGGATATTCCAGTAGTTTGCAAGTTTTCTGAAGTTTTCCCCGAAGATGTCACTTCTCTTCCTCCGGTGAGGGAAGTGGAATTTTCTATTGACCTGGTACCGGGAACGGCTCCCTATATCCGTTTCTCCGTATCGGATGGCACCGCTTGAATTGAGAGAACTGAAGGAACAATTGGAAGAGCTTATGGCTAAGCATTTTGTTAGACCTAGTGTCTCACCGTGGGGAGCTCCAGTATTATTGGTAAAGAAGAAGGACGGTGGGATGCGGCTGTGTATCGACTATCGTCATCTGAATAAAGTCACCATTAAGAAAAAGTATCCCTTACCTAGGATAGACAACCTGTTAGATCAATTGAAAGGAGCCTTTGTGTTCTCGAAGATTGATTTGAGGTCGGGTTATCACCAGATTCGAGTGAAGAGTTCCGATGTGCCTAAGACTGCATTTAGGACCCGTTATGGTCATTACGAATTCTTAGTGATGCCTTTCGGTGTGACTAATGCTCCAGCTGTTTTTATGGACTACCTGAACCGTATATTTCAAGCTTACTTGGACCAATTTGTCGTAATCTTCATTGATGATATTCTTATTTATTCTCGTACTTCACAAGAGCATGAAGAGCATCTGAGAATTGTGTTATCCGTGTTGCAAGGGAAGCAACTTTTTGCTAAGTTAAGATGGTGTGAATTTTGGATGGCGGAAGTTAAGTTTCTTGGTCACGTTATATCACAAGGTGGTGTAGCGGTGGATCCGTCGAAGGTAGAAGAAGTGATAAATTGGGAGAGGCCGAGAAATGCTTCGGAAGTCAGAAGTTTCTTAGGACTGGCGGGTTATTATAGAAGGTTCATTGAGGGTTTCTCTCAGTTAGCTTTACCAATGACAAAAATTACCCGTAAAGATTTTGCTTTTGAGTGGGATTCGAGTTGTGAGCAAAGTTTCATAAAGTTGAAGGAAAGATTGACAACGACTCCTGTGTTAATCATACCTGATCCTAACAACTCTTACGAAGTGTTTCGTGATGCTTCTAAGATGGGATTGGAAGGTGTTCTGATGCAAGGCGGTCAGGTAGTGGCTTATGCCTCCCGACAATTGAAAATTCATGAACAGAATTATCCAACTCATGATTTGGAATTGGCGGCGGTTGTGTTTACACTGAAGGTGTGGCGACATTATTTGTATGGTGTATGTTTCGAAATATTCAGTGACTATAAGAGTTTGAAGTATTTATTTGACCAAAGGAAGTTAAACATGCGACAACGAAGGTGGATAGAGTACTTAAAGGATTAGGATTTAGAATTGAAGTATCATCCAGGAAAAGCGAATAAGGTAGCAGATGCTTTAAGTCGGAAAGTAGTTCGTAGTGCGAAATTGATGGTATCGGAATATGCTTTGTAGGAGAATTTTAGAGATCTTAATCTTCAGTTTGTGTGGACTCAAGATGGTGTAATTATGGGAAATTTGAATGTAAATTCTACTCTAAGAGTTGAGATTCAACAAGGTCAAACGTTGGATGAGAAGTTGCAAGAAGTGTTACTTCTACCGGGTTTTGTTCAGGCTACCGACGAAATTATTATGTTCGACCAAAGAATTTGTGTTCCGAATGATGCGACATTGAAAAGAAGGATCTTGGAAGAAGCGCATAAAGGTGCTTTTACTATACATCCGAGTTCTTCAAAGATGTATCAAGATTTAAGGAAGGACTATTGGTGGTCCGGTATGAAAAGAGATGTTGCGGTCTTCGTGTCAGAATGTGCGGTGTGCCAACAAGTTAAGATTGAACATCAAAGACCGGGTGGGTTGTTGCAACCTTTAGACATTCCAGTGTGGAAGTGGGACAATATTTCTATGGACTTTGCAGTAGGTTTACCCCGTGCGCAAGGTGGTTATGATTCGATTTGGGTGATTGTGGATCGACTAACGAAATCTGCGCATTTCTTATCCGTGAAGACTACTTTCAAGGCAAGTCATCTTGCGAGGTAGTTTATTGCGGAAATTGTAAGATTGCACGGTATTCCCTCTAAAATTGTGTCGGATAGAGATCCGAAGTTTACTTCAAGGTTTTGGAAAGTTTTTCAACAAGCTATGGGTACGGAGTTGCGTTTGAGCACGTCTAATCATCCTCAGACGGATGGTCAAACTGAACGAACAATACAAACAATGGAAGATATGTTGAGAGCTTGTGTACTAGAAAGTAAGGGTAATCGGAAAGAACTACTACCATTGATTGAGTTTTCTTATAACAATAGTTACCATGCGAGCATCGGAATGGCTCCTTATGAAGCTTTGTATGGAAGAAAGTGTAGGACACTTTGTGTTGGGCGGAAGTTGGGGAAGATAGAATCTTAGGACCAGAAATCATCCAAGAAACTACGGAAAAGATTTGAATCATCCACGAGAAAATTAAGCAAGCACAAGATCGACAAAAGAGTTATACGGACAATCGAAGGAGACCTTTAGAATTTGAAGAAGGTGACCATGTGTTTTTGAAAGTCACTCCTAGTTTGAGATTGAAAGGACCGTTTAAGTCACGCAAGTTAAGCTCGAGATACGTGGGACCATACCAGATCTTAGAAAGGATTAGTGAAGTAGCTTACAGATTGGCCTTACCGCATTCTCTGTCGGAAATGCACGATGTTTTCCATGTATCTCAACTTCGGAGGTTTGTTCCAGATCCTTTTCAGCCGATTCGACCGGTTACTGTTGAAATAGAGGCAGACTTAACATTTGAACCTCAACCGAGCCGCATTGTGGGAAGAGAAACGAAAGTATTAAGGAACAAGGACATTTCTCTCGTTAAGGTGCAGTAGGATGTAACGCATCCGGGTGATGCAACGTGGGAACTTGAATCGGAAATGCGAGATGCTTACCCTCATCTGTTCAGGTAATCTTTAAATTCAAGGACGAATTTCTATTTAAGGGGGGGAGGATGTAATACCCCGTATTTTATTACTCCGGATAATATTATATTGTGATCGACTGAGCCCAGTGTACTCTGAGAAATTATTTGACAAAATAATTAGAGTAACTGTGGAACTTAGAATAAATCCAATTAATATTATCTGACTCTGAGGTATTTTATTAATTTGGACTTAAGAGACTTTTTGGACGTTTAGTGGTATTATTTATAATACTAAGTTTATTACTTATTCTTTTCCTCCCACTTTCCAAACACAAAAGAAAAAGTTAGTAAGAAAGGGAGAGAAAGAAGAAAGAAAGGAAAGAAAGGAGAGAAAAGTGGAGAAGAGGAAATTTGAAGAACTTCAAGAACAAACCATCATCCATTCATCAAGCTTCACCCAATCTTCTCATCATCTTCATCTTGCTCATCTCAAGGTGGGTTCTAGTTAGAAACCTCATTTTAGGTTTTTGGATAATATGAGTTTTTAGGTTAGAATGTCGAAAACAATGTTTTAACGGTTGGAAATTGATATAAATCGAAATGAATGACCAATATACTTGTAGAAACATATATTGATGCTTATTTTGATGTTTTGGTTACTTGGATTGATTGGAAAATTATAGGGTTTGTAGAATTTTTGTGTTCTTGAGAAAATGTAGGTTTTAAGAATGTTTTTGTTCAAACCATGATCAAACTATGTTATTGTACCTCTGTTGGTGGTTGATTGTCTTTTGGAAGAGGTTTGGAGGTGTAGGAGATTTCTGTTTTTGCTGAAGCATTTTTCTGAGTTTCGCAGAGTGCGCTTAGCGCGTAGAAGCCCGCTCAGCGCGTAGTTGAAATCTTGCAACCCCAGAAGGCAGAGAGTTGTGCGCTTAGCGCGACCTGGGACTTAAAGTTTTTCCTCAAAAACGAGAAAATTCATAACATTTTGATTCGTTTATCGGAATCAGACATTCTATATATCGATGTAAAGCCGAGAAGATATTCTATGCAATGGAGATGAAATATGTCGATTTTACCGACCGATTAAATAATCGAGAAAGTTCCAAAAGAGATATAATTATGTTTTAATTGTTATATATTATTCTACTATGCAATTATGACATGTCTTGCCTATCCTAATATTGTTTAACGTGACTGTAAGTGAATATGCATGTTAATATGAAATGAGATAGGAAGAGTGAGGAAACCTCAAACTTGAACTATAGAAGAATCTAGTAAGAGCTAGAAATTATAGACAACTCTAGATGGCGATGCTCGGGCATGTGTTGTTGGAAGATACGTCCTTGCCGAGTATTGGCCTAGTTGAGAGTGATACACTAGTATGGAGTGTGTGGTGAACCTTTGTGGTTTTGAAAAGGCAAGAGAGGCCTTAAGGCATTATAGCCTTGTGATTGTCGAATACAATCTTATTGTTGTATGTGATCATGTAATCGTAACCGGTATATTTTGAGTGTAGTTTCATGGGTCTCGAGCTCCTCTGAAACGGGTACACAATTACTTGGTAGGTTGAATTCCCTACGTGTAGTACGATTGGAGCCTATGCTATGGGTAGAGACTTGTGATGGTTAACAGGCCATGAGAAGTGACGGTTCACTGTTAACAGGCCGATGATCCCGAATCCAATTCGTATGCCAAGTAACTACAAGGATCTATGACTCGGGTCGCCTTCTAGACGTAGAAGCGGACGGGAAGACGAGATGTCTTGGTATGGTTATCGATTAGTGATGTTGTGAGTTAATGAACTCATGTCATGTTTCCATATAGTGTGGGAATTATAAAGTGTGAACTCAATAGTCCTTTCCCTTTTCCTCGGACTTGAGTTAGGATTGTTAGAACCTTGTTAATCCGAGAGAATCCATAAGATAGGGAACTCACTGAGATTTGATGTTTCTCACCCCACGTTGTTGATGAATTTCAGGGGCCTCAGGTTCCGAGAAGGGTAAGGATAAGGTCGTGTGATTTTTTCCTTGCTTGTTGATGGCTAGCTTCCGTAGCGGGGTTTACTTTGATATCATTGTTGATCTAGTTCTTAGTTTTATCTTTTGAACATCTTATGTATATTATGCCTTTAGAACTTTTAGTTGTTGTATTTTGGGGCATGTAATGTATATAATGTGTTAACTAGGAGCTTATGGTGTTTCAGTATCAAACACTTGGATTCATATATAACATTTATGCTTTGATGTATGAGTTTTATATATGGGTGATACAAATACAGTTCAAGAAAGGAAAATTATTGCTGACCAAACAAGGCAAGACACGTATTATGGATACAGTTACTTGACCCTTCTGAGTCATGTTAGGGTAATCCTGATTTACACGGCTAGAGAAAGGGGGCCTGTCCCTTTCAACTTTTTAATAATGTAAAGTCTTTTGTTTTGTATAGGCAAAGTCTTAAAGTAAATAGTTTTTGCTTTTAAAAAAGTCTTAAAGCAAATAGTGCTTTAACTTTTCTTTTTGTATAGATAATATTTTATTATCTCTAGAATCTTCAGCTCTCTTCTATATAAGAAAGACTTCTCATTTTGTAAAAAATGCAATATATATGAAAACAATACCTTACGCTTTCAAATATGCTTAGCCTCCATTTCTTGCACTAAATTCTTTACTCTAACTTCCTAAATTGCTGTTAAGAGGTATGATTTGTGAAGATTAATTTCTTATTTTTATATGTTTATGCTTATTATTATTATTAATTTATGTTTATTTTCGACCCAAAAGACGTAAATCCTGCTTGAACTGAATGAGATAAGTGGTAATCTAAGAAAGAATCTGTTAGGGAAAGAGTACCGCTAGGAGGAGATTCTTAGATAGGTCTTAAACGCAGAGATGTCTCTGGAAGAACTCTGTGGAAGTAAGTTAGGGATGAAAAGGTGAGGATTTAAGATAAACAGGAACTATTTAATATTAATAAGCATGAACATATACAAATAAGAAATTACTTTTGAAATTCATAAATCATTAACCAAGCAATAGGAAGAAGGAGTCAAATCAACTTAAAGCTAAATCAAAACTACAATTTTACAATAAAAAATGGAACAAGATAATAATTATCCTAATTCAAATTTTACCACTCAAAGATATTTTTCAAACTATTTTGGAGCAGATTATTCTGAACCAAATTCTAACAAAAAAATTATTAGATATAATTTTTATTCAAAATTTTGATGAAAAAACAACTTATTTATTAAAGAAATTTCCTTATCCTGACTTAGTCAAGATAATTTTGAAAAAATTAAAATTTGCTCACTTTCAAGAAAAAATAATTTTAGAAGATTTACAAGTAACATTAGAAAAAGAGTTTGACGAACATGAATTAAAATGTTTGGTCAAAGAATTAAAAGAATTCACCTCTATTTCACAGTACCTGGATCTATTTGAAGGACATTTTTATGGTGATCATTCACGAGTACATTACAGAATGAGAAACCATCAGAAAATTAACTATAATTGTGAAATAAGTTATAGAAACTATAGAAATACTCAATTTAATGACTCTGACAACAACATAAATTTTGATGAAGACGGATATGAAACAGATTAATTTTTATTCTAGTCTTTATTTCCAGCATCATAACATTGGAAGGCTGAGCCTCCCAAAATATTTGTTCATATTTAATTACATCATTCATTGGTAGGCCGAGCCTCCTCATATTATTGTTCATACATAAGTTTACTCTTTTTCTCACATACATTAACACTCTGAAAATACAATGGATTTGGTAAAAGAAAAATTAGAATTAAAAGAATATAGGAAAATTATTTCTGATTTAAAAAGAGAATTGACTATAGTTAATTATCGCATTCAATATAGTAACAGGGCAACTTATCCCTTGTTAAAATTCCAAAAAGATTTAATTCTCTAACAAATTTCTACTTTCAATACCATGATTCATATCATAAAAAATGATATGCATACAATATCCAGAGCTTAAAAGAAATTTTTAGTATTTTAAACATCAAAATAATTCAATATCCACTATTCATTGTTCACTATTCATCAAGTTGACTTACTATTTATCACTATTTATTTATTATTATGTTGAAGGCATTCACGGGAACATTTATCACACTTATCACTACTTACTATTCACTAGTTACTTTTCATATTCACTATTCACAAAATTACTATTTATTAAGTTGACTTTTTATAAAAAAAATATAAAAAAAACATTTATTTATCATAATTTAAATAAAATCAGTATGTTTAATCTTATAACTATAACAATTATTGTTAAAATTTACATAAATTTTTACTACACGAACCTCCACGGAACAATTATTGCTAAAATTTACATAAATTTTTACTACACGAACCTTCACGGAGGCATTCACCCCCCCCCCCCCCCCCCCCCCCCCTCTATTTGAAAATAGAGAGGGGGGGGGGGGGGGGGGGGGGGGTGTGAATGCCTCCGTGGAGGTTCGTGTAGTAAAAGTTTATGTAAATTTTAGCAATAATTGTTATAGTTATAAGATTAAACATACTGATTTTATTCAAATTATGATAAATAAATATTTTTTTAAAATAAAAAGTCAACTTAATAAATAGTAATTTCGTGAATAGTGAATATCAATAGTAACTAGTGAATAGTAAGTAGTGATAAGTGTGATAAATGTTCCTGTGAATGCCTTCAACATAATAATAAATGAATAGTGATAAATAGTAAGTCAACTTGATGAATAGTGAACAATGAATAGTGGATATTAAATTATTTTGATGTTTAAAATACTAAAAATATCTTTTAAGCTCTGGATATTGTATCCATATCATTTTTTGTAATACCCCGATTCTCCGACACCAGTAATTGTCATTTAAATTGGTTAAACGGTGATTAGAGGGCATATTTATCTTATTCTAATTAATTGAGCATTATTAGTGTTAAGGGGGATTTGTGGCTAGTTGGAACCAAATGGGATTGGTTAGAATGTGACTGGATGGTAAACTTGTTAATGCCACTTAGTTGAAGGGCAATTTGGGCATAGAGGAAAAAGTATATCATAAATAAGGGTGTGTCTGGTTTAGAAAATCAGAATTTAGAATGAAGAGTTTAGAAGCAAAGAGAAAGAAGAAGGAACTCATGGCCAAGTTCCATTTTCGCAACTTTGGAACAACCTTCACAAATCAGGTAATAACTTCTTGCTCGTAACTCCGATTGAGCTGATTCCGGATTTTTGGAAAGCTTACAAAATTCCCTACGTTTTGCATATATAATTAGTTGCTGGCATGTCCGTATTGAGGGAGATAAACACGTTTGAAGTTGGAGGATCAATGCTGAGTGTGTAGAAGAAGGAGCTACGAATTTGAGGAACTTGGAAGAAGAATTTGGGTCAAGAAGGAAGTTAATTTGCAGAATCGTCATTATCCTAACCTTCATGAATTTAAGGTGAGTTCCATAGTTAGATACTTAGGTAGGATGGGGATTAAATTGCATGTTTGATGATGATTGTATGATTGGGTTTAGAATGAGAACTATGTTTGCATGTTTGATCAATTTATGAAAGTATGATTCTGTGATGAATATTATGTTGTGATATATGGTTTTGGATCATTAGGTACATGAGAATGATAAACTTATGATCTTTGACGACTGGGTATGGTTAGATTGAGCTTTGAGTTGTTTGATTGAAAAACCTAACTTTCCCATGTTTGATAACCTCACTATTATTTTGGTAAATGGGTTGGATGGACTTCTAACCGTGAAAATATAGTAGTTTATTGAATTCTGAGACCGGAACTTTTTACGGAATCGAAATCGGAGGTCCGGAAGGCATTTAACGACCGAAAACAGAGTTTTTAGCAGAATCTGTGTAGTATGCGTCGACTCATAGGATTTTAGGTCGACTCATAGTACCCTTGCATCGACTCATGAGTCGACCTGAGCATACCTGCGCGTGACACAAATTTTCCAAAATGTCCGATTTTGTTTTCTTCATAACTTTTGAACCGTAAGTCTGTTTTGACCCCCGTTCGAAGCATTGGAAAGGTCTTTCAATGCTCTAAATGATAGTGAGGTAGAAACCTAAGTATAACCCAATAATGAATCGGTCAAATATGATACACTAATATGTATCTCATAAGTATTAGAAGGAATCATGTTTATGTTAAGATTATGGATGAGTAATTGTTATGGAATGAGTTTAGGCCAATGAGTAAGGGCACTAGTGATGTGCTAATATGTATGACTTGATATGAACATTGCATATGTGATAAATGTGATGTATATTGGATTGACTCATGGCTTAATATGATCATTTATGCTACATGTATGTGTGTATGCTTAATAAATGCATTATGTTGATAAATTACATGGTTATGATCACTTATACAATTGTTGTAATGCTTAATGGATTGCATTATGTTGAATATGCTATGAAGTGATTATTTGATGGTTGATCCCGTTCGTTCCGGTTGAACGTTCGGAGGTGTTTGCCTGTGTGGCTTGATGTTCATGTGATTATGATGTATGCTCGAATCGAAGTAGGTATATGCTACTAGGTGATTACTATGACAACGACTACTGTTGTGTGATCTCTAGTCGGTACCCTGCTGTGTGATCTCGGTACGTCATACACACCTAAGCTACCATTGTGAGGCGCTAAGTGGGTCTGAAAAAGCCGTTTCCACGGCAGATAAACCTCGGCGTGCTTGGTATGGTGGGGTCATGATGCCATGTAGGCGATATCACTTCAGATAAACTCACCTCTAGTGATGCCACATAGGCAATATCACTAGGCTATCGCCCGGTGGGCTTGTGTAGTCATTATGGCATATTTGCACTAGACATTAACACATCTGCGTATGGGTGATTACCATTGCGAGGCGCTAAGTGGGTCTGAAAAAGGCGCTTCCACGACAGGTAAACCTCAGTGTGCTTGGTATGGTGGGGTTGCGACGCCACATAGGTAACGTCACTTAAGATAAACTCACCACAGATGGGATGCCACGTAGGATCCATCTGGCTCACCTTGCGGTGTGCATGTGCAAGTCTTTTGACGATTAGGCACAAGAGGTAACCCACCGAGGGTGTGATCATGTAACCTAGGTAGATAGGTAGAACTTACTTCTGGATTCCTCTTACATGGGTACGGGTCTGCATACTTGCTTGTGATTGATTGTGTATTTGTTGCTATCTCATTGGTAATTCAAGGGACTACTAATGACGATATTACCCATTGTTGTGTATTGGTACCCGACGGTGAGGAAAACCCCCGGATCCACGGTGGATCCGTTTGATTGCATGCACCATGTAGAGCTGAGTGAACCCATAAGATAGGGGAACTCACTGAGATTTAGTAATCTCACCCCAATCCTATTATCATTTTTCAGGCACAGGTTAGAAGTATACATGATTGCTAGATGGGCTATCTTGAAGATATTGATGAGCAGATGGCATGAAGACTTTATCAGAGTTTATCTTTCCGCTGTGTATTGTTATAGACAAATGTATTGTATACGGTTGTATTTGAGGAGTTGAATTGTATACGATTTTAATTTGTCATTTCCATGCTTTTGCATGTTTCTTTGTACCATTTATAACATCACTACATATTATTCTAGACATATATGTATGGGGTGTTACAGTTGGTATCAGAGCAGGTCGATTCTCAGCTTTTCCATGAAACATCACTAGAAACTCTCTTCTCCCTCATATGTGTGTGTTGCTAGCCTGATTTCTACCTTCATAGTATTCAGTTGATGAGCCTGATCAACTCACTGACTGTGTACGTGATGAATAGGATCACAGTGGAGCCACCACGAGGATGCGTAAGATCCGAAACGAGTCAAGCTAAAGTAGTAGAAGTCGGCTAAGTAAGGGAATATTGGGAGTGTCAGGCGAATGAAGTGTTTGACGCAGAATAGTTGACAACCCCAACTTTCATGGTAAGAGTAAGACAATTGGAAATTCGATGACGTCGACTGAACGAAGCGAGCATGTCGTAAGATTCTTATAGCCGAGGAGATCCAAATGGGAAATTGTGATGGAGCAGTAAGGGATTTTGTAGAGTTAATGAGCTTGAAGTCAGTAGTATTCACTAATCAGTTGTGGTTGCTTGTGGCGGATGTAACTTGGGAACCTGTTGGATGAAGGAACTTTCGGGAAGTGTAGTCAAAGAGACCGAACCTTCTTAAGTTTCTATAATTAGTGGGAAGTAGGCGTTACGATACCTTTTAGGACACATGTTTGATACTGATGAAGTGCTAGACCCTGACCCTATTCTGGTATACTCAAAGCAATGGGAAGTGACCCGAAGAAGGATCAAATGTACTTGTGAAGGTTGTGATTTTTCTCCGTTGAAGAATTCTTTTGTACCCAGTGGTGAAAAGGAATACTGTATCTCCTTGATTATTCTGACATGCCCAAGTGTTAGAACTGCATTAGACGTTAGTTGAGTGCATGGATACGCAGAGTGCAGTAAGCCAGGTTTCCTGCTAGTTGTGGTTGTTGTTTAGAGCCACAATATTCCTTTATAGTGGAAGCTATTATTGGAATCTCTCGTGCGTGCCCTGTGTGGGTGAGTACACACTTGATATAGCAAATCACACAGGACTCCTACAAAGTCAGATCTATCTTGATACGTTCAAAGGAAGTAAACCTTAAACATGGTGTACCCTTAGGTTTTATCCTCTTAAGGAGTGGGACTGGAAAAAGAATAGAAGGGCAGTGACCTCTGTGGAGACCTGTCCGGTTGTTGTCGGTTGTGACTATAGGATATGGGTGGAGATCGTTATACGCTACTGGGTAGGCTACTTGAATACATGGCCTCGGAGTTGGACCACCATGGTTAGTACTACCAGACAGGTATAACACCGCAGTATCGCTATAGTGCACGAGACGCGTGAGTCGTCCTTTCCCGACAGATGTAAGACAATGTTGATTTGGAACTCAAGGTAAGATTCTGAATTGGTATTAGTAAGATGCGGATTCAAATTCTCATAAGGTATGTGGATGGATGATCCATGTGTCGCGCTCAATGATTGAGGATCAAGCAAGCGGGTGACAATAAGATGGATTAGATTCTAATGATACAATTATGACGAGACCTTGGGTAGTCTTAACCGAGTGATTAATTTCAGATTCTACGTCGTAGATGTTTCTTGTTCCGTCAGAGTGTTGATGAACCCTTATGCATAGTGTCCAAGATGACATGTATGTGTGAACCATGTATCGTGTCCAACACATTGTGTGGCTATTATTTGACGTGGTGACCCCTATTGGAACAGATGGAGTGTATTGGGTTAGCTCAACGTTAGAAGTATCTGGAGGAGTATCCATAACCCTCGGAAGTGAAGAAATGTCAGTCTCGGTAAAGCAGAAGCATACCCGGATTGGGAGTGCCGAGGATTTCAAAGGAAAAAAAAAAATTCCAAGGCACGAAGTATGATTCCTTGCATTGTAACTACACTCTAGCCGTTAGAAATATTGCATTGGGGATTCAACCGAGGAAGTCAGTTTAGTGTCGAATTCGGAAATGGAAAAGGAATTAGATGACTGTTTGAATGAAGTTCGACTGTGAAAGGATTTTTATATCGACTAAATCACATGAGTTATTAGAGGTGTTGTCACACCAACAGTACGGAGCTGTAAGATTGTAAAGAAGTTATGGAAAAGTTGACTGAGTCATCGTAGGAGTTGTACGATATAAAAGTCAGTAAGGTAAGACGAACTCTTATTCAGTGAGTGTTCTGCTTTAGACATTCTGGAACCAAAGTATGTGACCAAGTTGTGTTCAAAAGAATCTAACCTGAAGTGATGGAATAGTTAGTGACTTAATTTTGGAAATTGCTCAGCCTCGAGGGGTAGTTGTTGATGAACGCGTTTAAGATTCTAGCGCGTATCGTAACTGGACGAATGTCGAGAAGGAACTGTTGCTATTAAGGGGATGAGTGTATTAGAGTAATAGGACTAAGTGGATAGCGGACGTAGTATGATTTAGAAAGTTTTAAGAAGTGTGTGATCGGTTAAGATCAGAGTAGCGCAACGATTAAAAAGAGGAACCTAATCATCCTGTAGTAGGTGTGAGAAGACTAATTATACGATAGTGTTGGAGTAGAGATATCTTCCTAAGAGTAACTCGTTGAAGCAATGTTTTGTTCATCTCAGTCTCTCAAAGATCCACCTTAATCTAGAGAGGTACGATTGATGGACCAGCTTAGAGAAGATTCGGTGATGGAGTTTTGGTCGGATGTTTATGAATCAACGGTTGAACTTGTGAGTATCAAGGGTTAGACAGAGTATCGTGATCCTTGTAATAACGGAGATGAGTAAAGAATTTTATTTGACGTAGACTCGCTCTAACTATGTGTTGTGCACCTATAAGCGTGCATGAAGACTTGGATGATGGTTGCAAGTTAACTATTAAGGTTCACCCTACGTCGGCGGAACCTTGTGTGAAGTTGTTGGATATCAAGGCTATAGTTGAAATTGTACCTCCTGGTGGCTTGTGATGGTAGTTATTTTGCCTAATACTGAAGGAAGGATCGAATTAAGAAACTTGATTGTACGAAGGAGGTATAATTAGAAGCCAACACCAAGGAATTCAGCAAGCATCTGGATGAACTGTATGGACTCGTGTGGAAGCGAATCCTAAACATCGTCATTAAAGAGAAAGGTTGTAGCATGAATTACTTGGGATAAAGGTATTTCTAGAAACTAAGGAAAAGAGTGGAAAATCAGTGGCATCTGTCGAGCAAGGATGAGCCTGGCAAACAATGAGGATGAGAGATATCCAACCAGAATGGATTGCCAGGAATTCTGAAGCTACAAAGATTCCGTGCAAAACAAACGTATAGGTCAGGGATCTTGGATGATGAGATGGAGTATCAAAAAAGATGTGTTGGGTGAGAACTAAGGTTTCCAGTCAAGAATGTTAGGACACAAGTGTATTGGCAGGTTGTGTTTCTTTAGATGGAATAATTCTTAGACGGAATCGGGTGGTTATCCAAGGGAGGAATGTAAGGAACATCTCATCCTCTCGTTGGAAGAATATATGAAGAATTGTTTTCATGGTGATCGGAAGGAATTCGAGGGCGAATTCTATTTAAGGGGGGGAGAATGTAATACCCCGATTCTCCGACACCAGTAATTGTCATTTAAATTGGTCAAACGGTGATTAGAGGGCATATTGGTCTTGTTCTAATTAATTGAGCATTGTTAGTGTTAAGAGGGATTAGTGGCTAGTTGGAACCCAATGGGATTGGTTAGAATGTAACTGGATGGTAAACTTGTTAATGCCACTTAGTTGAAGGGCAATTTGGGCATAGAGGAAAAAGTATATCATAAATAAGGGTGTGTCTGGTTTAGGAAATTAGAATTTAGAATGAAGAGTTTAGAAGCAAAGAGAAAGAAGAAGGACCTCATGGCCAAGTTCCATTTTCGCAACTTTGGAACAACCTTAACAAATCAGGTAATAACTTCTTGCTCGTAACTCCGATTGAGTTGATTTCGGACATTTTGGAAAGCTTACGAAATTCCCTATGTTTTACATATATAATTCGTTGCTTGCATGTCCATATTGAGGGAGATAAACACGTTTGAAGTTGGAGGATCAATGCTGAGTGTGTAGAAGAAGGAGCTACGAATTTGAGGAACTTGGAAGTAGAATTTGGGTCAAGAAGGAAGTTAATTTGCAGAATCGTCATTATACTTACCTTCATGAATTTAAGGTGAGTTCCATAGTTAGATACTTGGGTAGGATGGGGATTAAATTGCATGTTTGATGATGATTGGATGATTGGGTTTAGAATGAGAACTATGTTCGCATGTTTGATCAATTGATGAAAGTATGATCCTGTGATGAATATTATGTTGTGATATATGGTTTTGGATCATTAGGTACATGAAAATGATAAACTCATGATCTTTGAGGATTGGGTATGGTTAGATTGAGCTTTGAGTTGTTTGATTGAAAAACCTTACTTTCCCATGTTTGATAACCTCACTATTATTTTGGTAAACGGGTTGGATGGACTTCTAACTGTGAAAATATAGTAGTTTATTGAATTCTGAGACCGAATCTTTTTACGGAATCGAAATCGGAGGTTCGGAAGGCATTTAACGATTGAAATTTGAGTTTTTAGCAGAATCTGTGCAGTATGCGTCGACTCATAGGATTTTAGGTTGACTCATAGTACCCTTGCGTCGACTCATGAGTCGACCTGAGCATACCTGCGCGTGACACAAATTTTCCAAAATGTCCGATTTTGTTTTCTTCATAACTTTTGAACCGTAAGTCTGTTTTGACCCCCGTTTGAAGTGTTGGAAAGGTCTTTCAATGCTCTAAATGATAGTGAGGTAGAAACCTAAGTATAACACAATAATGAATCGGTCAAATATGATACACTAATATGTATCTCATAAGTATTAGAAGGAATCATGTTTATGTTAAGATTATGGATGAGTAATTGTTATGGAATGAGTTTAGGCCAATGAGTAAGGGCACTAGTGATGTGCTAATATGTATGACTTGATATGAACATTGCATATGTGATAAATGTGATGTATATTGGATTGACTCATGGCTTAATATGATCACTTATGCTACATGTATGTGTGTATGCTTAATAAACGCATTATGTTGATAAATTACCTGGTTATGATCACTTATACAATTGTTGTAATGCTTAATGGATTGCATTATGTTGAATATGCTATGAAGTGATTATTTTATGGTTGATCTCGTTCGTTCCGGTTGAACGTTCGGAGGTGTTTGCCTGTGTGGCTTGATGTTCATGTGATTATTATGTATGCTCGAATCGAAGTAGGCCTGTGCTACTAGGTGATTACTGTGACAACGACTACTGCTGAGTGATCTCTAGTCGGTACCCTGCTGTGTGATCTCGGTACGTCATACACACCTGAGCTACCATTGCGAGGCGCTAAGTGGGTCTGAAAAAGGCGTTTCCACGGCAGATAAACCTCGGTGTGCTTGGTATGGTGGGGTCGTGATTCCATGTAGGCTATATCACTTCAGATAAACTCACCTCTAGTGATGCCACATAGGCAATATCACTAGGCTATCGCCCGGTGGGCTTGTGTAGTCATTATGGCGTATTTCCACTAGACGTTAACACATCTGCGTACCAGTGATTACCATTGCGAGGCGCTAAGTGATTACCACGTAGGATCCATCTGGCTCACCTTGCGGTGTGCATGTGCAAGTCTTTTGACGATTAGACACAAGAGGTAACCCACCGAGGGTGTGATCATGTAACCTAGGTAGATAGGTAGAACTTACTTCTGGATTCCTCGTACACGGGTACGGGTCTGCATACTTGCCTGTGATTAATTGTGTATTTGTTGCTATCTCATTGGTAAGTCAAGGGACTACTAATGACGATATTACGCATTGTTGTGTATTGGTACCCAACAGTGAGGAAAACCCCCGGATCCACGATGGATTCGTTTGATTGCATACACCATGTAGAGCCGAGTGAACCCATAAGATATGGGAACTCACTGAGATTTAGTAATATCACCCCAATCCTATTATCATTTTTCAAGCACAGGTTAGAAGTATACAGGATTGCTAGATGGGCTATCTTGAAGATATTGATGAGCAGATGGCATGAAGACTTTATCAGAGTTTATCTTTCCGATGTGTATTGTTATAGACAAATGTATTGTATACGGTTGTATTTGAGGAGTTGAATTGTATACGATTTTAATTTGTCATTTCCATGCTTTTGCATGTTTCTTTGTACCATTTATAACATCACTACATATTATTCTATACAAATATGTATGAGGTGTTACCTTTTTTATGATATGAATCATGGTATTGAAAGTATAAATTTCTTGGAGAATTAAATCTTTTTGGAATTTTAACAAGGGATAAATTGCGCTGTTACTATATTGAATGCGATAATTAACTATAGCTAATTCTCTTTTTAAATCAGAAATAATTTTCCTATATTCTTTTAATTCTAATTTTTCTTTTACCAAATCCATTGTATTTTCAGAGTGTTAATGTATGTGAGAAAAAGAGTTAAACTTATGTATGAACAATAATATAAGGAGGCTCGGCCTACCAATGAATGATGTAATTAAATATGAACAAATATTTTTGGAGGCTCAGCCTTCCAATGTTATGATGCTGGAAATAAAGACTAGAATAAAAATTAATCTGTTTCATATCCGTCTTCATCAAAATTTATGTTGTTGTCAGAGTCATTAAATTGAGTATTTCTATAGTTTCTATAACTTATTTCACAATTATAGTTAATTTTCTGATGGTTTCTCATTCGGTAATGTACTCGTGAATGATCACCATAAAAATGTCCTTCAAATAGATCCAGGTACTGTGAAGTAGAGGTGAATTCATTTAATTCTTTGACCAAACATTTTAATTCATGTTCTTCAAAATCTTTTTCTAATGTTGCTTGTAAATCTTCTAAAATTATTTTTTCTTGAAAGTGAGCAAATTTTAATTTTTTCAAAATTATCTTGACTAAGTCAGTGTAAGGAAATTTCTTTAATAAATAAGTTATTTTTTCATCAAAATTTTGGATAAAAATTAGATCTGATAATTTTTTTGTTAGAATTTGGTTCAGAATAATCTGCTCCAAAATAGTTTGAAAAATATCTTTGAGTGGTAAAATTTGAATTAGGATAATTATTATCTTGTTCCATTTTTTATTGTAAAATTGTAGTTTTGATTTAGCTTTAAGTTGATTTGACTCCTTCTTCCTATTGCTTGGTTAATGATTTATGAATTTCAAAAGTAATTTCTTATTTGTATATGTTCATGCTTATTAATATTAAATAGTTCCTGTTTATCTTAAATCCTCACCTTTTCATCCCTAACTTACTTCCACAGAGTTCTTCCAGAGACATCTCTGCGTTTAAGACCTATCATCTAAGAATCTCCTCCTAGCGGTACTCTTTTCCTAATAGATTCTTTCTTAGATTACCACTTATCTCATTCAGTTCAAGCAGGATTTACGTCTTTTGGGTCGAAAATAAACATAAATTAATAATAATAATAAGCATAAACATATAAAAATAAGAAATTAATCTTCAGAAATCATACCTCTTAACAACAATTTAGGAAGTTGGAGTAAAGAATTTAGTGCAAGAAATGGAGGCTAAGCATATTTGAAAGCATAAGGTATTATTTTCATATATTTTGTGTTTTTTACAAAATGAGAAGTCTCTCTTATATAGAAGAAAGCTGAAGATTCTAGAGATAATAAAATATTATCTATACAAAAAGCAAAGTTAAAGCACTATTTGCTTTAAGACTTTTTTTAAAGCAAAAACTATTTACTTTAAGACTTTGCCTATACAAAACAAAAGACTTTACATTATTAAAAAGTTGAAAGGGACAGGCCCCCTTTCTCTAGCCGTGTAAATCAGGTTACCCTTACATGACTCTGAAGGGTCAAGTAACTGTATCCTTAATACGTGTTTGCCTTGTTTTGTCGGCAATAATTTTCCTTTCTTGAACTGTATTTGTAATGCCCTGTATAATAAATACCTAGAATAATATAATACAAGCATTTTATTTGGTACTGACATCATCATAAGTGCCTACTAGCGTAATTCACATACTTGACCATTTCTTAAAAACATACTACACACTATGGTACAAGCTATGGAAACTAGCCAAAAATATAAAATCTAAGAATAATATACAATATCCTCAATTGTATACAACAAATACACAGTGGAATAAGCTTAACTAAGCTTCTCTTGAAACATCCAAGCATAGCTCCACTTGTAAATCAAACCTGCAAACCGTACCTGAAATAAAGCAACTATAGTTGGGTAAGATACATCAAATATCAGTGAGTTCCCTATCTTATAGATTCTCTCAGCTTTACAGGGATCTAATAATCCTAACTCAAGTCAAGGGGGAAGGGAAAATACCTTGAGTTCACAATCTCATGATCTCACAATCTCACACTATATGGAAACATGTCATGAGTCTGTTAACTCATAAATGTCACTAATCGGTAACCATGCCAAGGCATCCCCTTTTCCCGTCCTCTTCTACGTCTAGAAGTCGACCCGGGTCATGGATCCTTGCAATTTACTTGGCATACGAAATGGATTCGGGAACATCGGCCTGTTAGTCGTGAACCGTCACTTCACATGGCCAGTTAACCATCACAAGTCTCTACCCTTAGGTTCCATTCGTACTACACACGGGAATCAAACCTGCCAAGTACCATGCCTTGTTTCAGAGGAGCTCGAGACTCATGAAACTGCAACTCAAAGAACCGGTTACGATTATGTGATCTCAAACACAAACGTGATTGTATTCGACAATCACAAGGCCACAAAGCCTTAAGACATCCTTTGTCTTTCACAAAACCATAATGGTTTACACACATGTTCCATACTAGTGTTTCACTCTTTCTATGACATTGTATCTGACACACGCCTCGGCACCGCACGCACGAGCATTGTCAGACACACGTCTCGGCACCTCAAGCACGAGCGTTGTCAGACACACATCTCGGCACCTCAAGCACGAGCTTTCGTCATAAAGTTATCTACTCTAGGCCCGAACTCGTCAATGAATGCAAGAGTATCGCCATCCAGAGTTTCTATCACAATTCTATCACAACCTAGAATTACACCATTTTATTTTGGGGTAAAGTTTCCTCACTCTTCCTAATCCATTTTATCATGCATATTCTCTCATTCATACTTAACAACAATATATAGACATGGCATAACACAATTATTACAAGTAAACATATATAATCACACATCACATAAAACATCACTTTTCACATTTACATAGTTAACACAATTCGTAGGTTCCTCCGATTCATTTAATCGGGTATCAACTCAATAATTCTCACTCATATCCCGTAGGATATTTCCACAGCTTTACATCGGCTGTAAATATGCCTCGATCAGATTTATAATCCAAAAGATATCAATTTCTAAACATTGTTCACAAATTCTATTTTCAAATATTTTAAATATCACATTTCTATATTTATCTTATCTATCCATGGCATATAACCATGTTTCTACCTCACCATCTCATAGAGCATAAAATTAGCTTTCCAACACTTCGGACCGTGCGTCAATTCGAGTTACGGATCAAAAGTTATGACGAAAATACGAAAAATAATGTTTTGCTGTCCCAAGCAAATTCGCCTGCCGAATCCCTAGCGAAGCAGACTCGCCGCCTACTCGCCTGACGAATCTGGACGAACCAGAATTCTCCCAAAACGGGTTTGGGACCCAAAAATGTTCAAAACCTTCAACCCACATGATATTAATGCATCCAATGACCCAAAACAACATGTTATAACACATTTAGACATGCATTTCATCAAATCATCTGTTAGATTTCATTGATTTCTCCGATTAATCATTTTCTCTCAAGTCTAACCTAAGTTCTAAACTTATATTTCTAGAACTTAGAGCGTCTAACTAGAACCCACCTGATAACCGAAGAGTAGTTTGAAGAAGATGATGAACAATGATCCATGTTTCCTTCCCTCTTTTCCATTTTCTCTTCTTCTCTTCTTTCTCCTTTTCTTCTTCTTCTTCTTACTATGTTTTCTTTTCTTTTCCTTTCTAACAATATATATATATATAATACTATTATTATATAATATAATCCAACAGGGCAAAATATCTCCAGTTGATACTTTGTCGTCTCAACCCAATTGATCAATTATCAGAGTTACCAAAAATTACTCTCTTGAATTAGTAAATATTAATCCGTCTCCTTAATAAAATAATTGATCTCTTAAGAGTTCTCCAGTTGCTCTATTGATCCCAAATGTCAATACTTAAAGTACTTAGAGGATTCCATTAATCCAATTACCCAAAGATAGAGCACATAGATACTCATCTGATATCAAAATGAGCATTTAAATAATATGGGGTATTACACTCTCCCCCCCCCCCCCTTAAATTGAAATTCGCCCCCGAATTTCCTCTATTCAACAACAACTGCAATCTGTATCACTACCTTAGATCCACCTTTTATCTTTACTCTGTTAAAATTCCTGACATAATCTGATTCCAACTTGACTTTAAAATTTCAAAACCCTTGTCTTCCACAAATTATCAAAACTTCACGTCCTTAGTCATACTCTTATTCCAATATTGGGTTAGCCTTCAACTTGCTCTTCCTCAATTCTTCTCTGGTTCCACATAAAAGACTTGGCAGCGTGCTACCTTCGGAAATAATGTACTATTCTACATTCCTCTACTAAGTCACAAAACAAAACCATAACACTTCCTCTTGGTGTAGGATAACAAACACTCAACACATCCATGCAAGGTAGTTCAGTGATTTCTTAGGTAGTTCAGTGATTTCTTAACTTCATAGATTGTCAAACTTCTTACCAGTTTCATCTGGTCTGACGTTTACATCGTACCCAACCCATCCGATATTCCATCTCTTTCGTATCACACCAAAAGGGTAACATACTTAGAACAAAATCTTCTTATTTCCCAATCTTACCATCAATTTCTCCTCTGATTTTTATAAATCCGACTGAGCCCTTTCATTTGTCACCTTCCACTACGCAACTCCAATTCTAACAGTGGAACACCACCATTTCTTAAGCACTACCACGTAGCTGATAGTCCACGGAGAAACACACTTATCCACTGGGATCCTTACTAATCTATGGTACAAAACTTACTGACGTCCTATAGTAGAACAATTTCTTTACCAACACACAATATCTTAACATCTGTTCAACACTCTCTAGACGATAAAGATACAGGAGTTACACTGTTACAACCACAACATATACAATTCTCAATCCATTCTAAACTCGAAATAATGTATCCAAAATAATTTAACAACTTCTGGTCCTGGTTACCACATTCCAAATCGATTCCTCCTTTGGAAATTCCGACTCACTCAAGGTTCTTGCTGATTTCAAGATCTCAACCAATAACAACGTAATACCAACATAGAACTTCAATCATATGCGAGTCACCATTTATCGACTTAATCCATTTAAAGCGAAATTATGAGTTTCCATACTACTCACCAATCAACACACAACACTCTACACGTACACCCTCAAAGGACATGCCATATTTTCAATTGAATCCACTTTCCTCAATCGCTCTGTTCCATATACCATTCAAATTACATGCTTAACTTTAGGACGCCCAATCCCTACTCGTACTTGGAAAGATAACTTTCAAATTCCCTTATTTGGATAAAACACAACTGTACACAACCTGTACTACTCTCATGGAGTATAACCCCGATACCATGAACTCACGGAAGATAACAATTACAATCTCGAACTAATCTTCCATACCTTACTAATATCATAACTACACATCAAAATACAGTTCTTGCAAGATCAAATACTTCGTGAGTATTTTCCAACTTCGTCCTTAAGACTCGCAACGGTAATACACCTAAGACATTTTCATACTCAACACAGTTCCCAAGATTATTCCCCCCAAAGTCAACTCTCTTGTTGCCTGAACAAAGGGCCAACTACGCAACACCTTTCCAGAAGTCCCGATTTCAAAACATAATCCTTCTTTCATTTAATTATAGTCCTGTTCTCCATTCACACAACACTTTCCACTCGGAGCAACAAAAGGTAACAAAACACAGATGGCGGTTCTTAAGAGATTCCATAGTTTACCCACACGTTAATCAATTACCCATCTGAGGTTAATCGGTTAACTCCTTAAGTTCAGCGCTAAATACCATCCTTGCACGTGTCAATCGGTTAACCACAGCCGTAGAAATCGAAAAACCAATTCTTATAACCCAAGAGTTATCACCACTCAAACCACCAATCCGATTTATTCTAACTTGAAATATCATTCTCAACTTCTGGCTCCTTAACTTATGTAACATTCACTAACCAAGATCCACTCAAGATAAAACCGACAAAGTCGACGACACACTCCAACCAAGTGACAAGGCAAAATTCCAAATTCTGACGCGGTCACACGACAACTCTTCGGTGGGATAGTTCACTTTTCTACTCAAACAGTTTCACTTGCGAGAAACCAATAATGACGACATTCTGGGGTTTTTAATCACAATTCATACCTGATTCGTCCATAACCAAACCCCAACATACAACCTTGTTCTCTCACTTGAACTCCTTGGTGGAACATAAAATAACAACATTCTTAGTCCAACAAAAGGTAGATTCCGAATATTCCGATTATTCACGAATACAAGAGTTCTCTATACTTGAAAATAAATCGGGGTAATGCACCCTCTTGAAGGACCTTTCCATCACTTCGCACACATTAACCGGGATTTATTACCTTTCACTATCCATTGCACATCACACTTAGATCAAATTACTTAATGAAAGATTCGTAATCAACAATTCTCATCCACTATCTACGAAACCCTTCCGGTATAAATCGTCCATGATTTACACCTAGTCCATAATAAGTCCTGACTTGCTTCTCATTATTTTACCACAAAATTGCTTCTTAAAATACAACATTCACTGTTCCACAGAGTACGTCTCATCACCCCTGTCTCAAGAATGAGAATCTATCATGTACAATTGTAACCACGATGCTACTACTACGCTTGTTCTTAATACCAAGGTGTAACTTTCTTATAACATACTGTTAATACCATTTATTCCACATAATCAAATAAAATCCATCTCATAAACAATATTTTCACTTTCCACAGCATAGAACACTTTCATAGCTTCATATCGATATAAAGAACGCTTAAATCGGACACCCGAGTCTAAAGATATGAATTTTTTGAAGAAAGGAAAATTCTTGGAAACAGCCAGATTCGCCTGGCGGTTAAGAATTTCGCCTGGCGAGTCCCCCCTTCGCCAGCACTTCGCCCGGCGAACATGCGGCAAATCCTCATTTCATAAAATCCCAAAAGTTCCAGTAGCTACACAAGTTCTGTTTCTTCATTTTCGCTTGGCGACTAAGTAATTCGCCTGGCGAATTCCTCTTCGCCAGCTCTTCGCCTGGCGAACCAGCGGCGAGACCCCATTCGACTGGCGATTTCCTGATTCGCCTGGCGAATCACACTAGAAGCAGAATTTTCTGCTGCGTTTTCATGGTTTCCACACCTCAAAATCCAACTTTTCCAAACTAAAACACTTTCAAATTCTAAATTGGTCTCTCATCGAATACAGAAAATCCCGATGTAATATCTCGAACTTAATCTCTCTACATAACTGAATATACACAATTTATCTCCTACTCTTCATCCTGCGTATACTTATTCCACTTGAAGCTTGTAAACACATCCTTGTGCTCCTCCTGACACTTCTATACTACTTCAGGTTCCCACAAAAGCCGAACTCCCTTAACTCCCATCTTTTAACCCGTCGGAAGATATTGTTCCGAACACATTCCCTAAGGTACTCTCGTCCATTCAAGATACCTTAACGACCTTAGAAATTGAAGCACCCATTACTATCTCACTTCTGGACCTTACGCCACACGTTCAACAAAACAACTTTCTTTTTCCACAGAATGAGATTACTTGAAATCCTTATCTGTATTAGGGGTCAATCCAGCTCTACCAGCGATTTTTACATATTCTCCAATACCTTAGCCAATCATCCGATGGAGGTCCTCAACTTTCAGACTCCATCCATTCCAAAGGATTGCTTAACAACACACCACTCTCTCATTCCATGCTACCCAAGCACAACTTCTACCAAGATCTCAACTGAGCTGACCAAAACTCCTCACTACTGACTCTTGGCTTGACCCTTCCCTCACAGCACCAGTTCCGACAACACTACGGAGTCCTCTTGGTCGCTCAACCATGATTCTACCTATCACATACATAGTATTAGGTTGATCAGACCCAACACTACATAGTATGATATTAAGTTTCATGATGGCAAGACACACTTAAGAGGCAGGAATAGATTTACTTATGATGTTTCAAGGCTAGGTCGAGGATACGACCTGCTATGATACCAACTGTAATGCCCTGTATAATATATACCTAGAATAATACAATACAAGCATTTTAGTTGGTACTGACACCATCATAAGTGCCTACTGGCGTAATTCACATACTTGACCATTTCTTAAAAACATACTACACACTATGGTACAAGCTATGGAAACTAGCCAAAAATATAAAATCTAAAAATAATATACAATATCCTCAATTATATACAACAAATACATAGCGGAATAAGCTCAACTAAGCTTCTCTTGAAACATCCGAGCATAGCTCCACTTGTAAATCAAACCTGCAAACCGTACCTGAAATAAAGCAACTATAGTGGGGTGAGATACATCAAATCTCAGTGAGTTCCCTATCTTATAGATTCTCTCAGCTTTACAGGGATCTAATAATCCTAACTCAAGTCAAGGGGGAAGGGAAAAGACCTTGAGTTCACAATCTCACGATCTTACAATCTCACACTATAAGGAAACATGTCATGAGTCTGTTAACTTATAAATATCACTAATCGGTAACCATGCCAAGGCATCCCCTTTTCCCGTCCCCTTCTACGTCTAGAAGTCGACCCGAGTCATCGATTCTTGCAATTTACTTGGCATACGAAATGGATTCGGGAACATCGGCCTGTTAGCCGTGAACCGTCACTTCACATGGCCTGTTAACCATCACAAGTCTCTACCCTTAGGTTCCATTCATACTACAGACGGGAATCAAACCTGTCAAGTACCATGCCTTATTTCAGAGGAGCTCGAGACTCATGAAACTGCAACTCAAAGAACCGGTTACGATTAAGTGATCTCACACACAAACGTGATTGTATTCGACAATCACAAGGCCAAAAAGCCTTAAGACCTCCTTTGTCTTTCACAAAACCACAATGGTTTACATACATCTTCCATACTAGTGTTTCACTCTTTCTACGAAATTGTATCTGACACACGCGTCGGCACCGCACGCACGAGCGTTGTCAGACACACGTCTCGGCACCTCAAGCACGAGCGTTGTCAGACGCACGTCTCGGCACCTCAAGCACAAGCGTTCGTCATAAAGTTATCTACTCTAGGCCAGAACTCGTCAATGAATGCACGAGTATCGCCATCCAGAGTTTCTATCACAACCTAGAATTACACCATTTTGTTTTCGGGTAAAGTTTTCTCACTCTTCCTAATCCATTTTAACATGCATATTCTCTCATTCATACTTAACAACAATATATAGACATGGCATAACACAATTATTACAAGTAAACACATATAATCACACATCACATAAAACATCACTTTTCACATTTACATAGTTAACACAATTCGTAGGTTCCTCCGATTCATTTAATCGGGTATCAACTAAATAATTCTCACTCATATCTTGAAGGATATTTCCACAGCTTTACATCGGCTGTAAATATGCCTCGATCGGATTTATAATCCAAAAGATATCAATTTCTAAACATTGTTCACAAATTCCGTTTTCAAACATTTCAAATATCACATTTCTCTATTTATCTTAACAATTCATGGCATATAACCATGTTTCTACCTCACCATCTCATAGAGCATAAAATTAGCTTTCCAACACTTCCGACCGTGCGTTAATCGAGTTACGGATCAAAAGTTATGACGAAAATACGAAAAATAATGTTTTGTTGTCCCAAGAAAATTCGCCTGGCGAATCCCTGGCGAAGCAGACTCGCCACCTACTCGCCTGGCGAATTTGGACGAACCAGAATTTTCCCAAAACAGGTTTGGGACCCAAAAATGTTCAAAATCTTCAACCCACATGATATTAATGCATCCAATGACCCAAAACAACATGTTATAACACATTTAGACATGCATTTCATCAAATCATCTGTTAGATTTCATTGATTTCTCCGATTAATCATTTTCTCTCAAATCTAACCTAAGTTCTAAACTTATATTTCTAGATCTTAGAGCGTCTAACTAGAACCCACCTGATAACCGAAGAGGAGTTTGAAGAAGATGATGAACAATGATCCACGTTTCCTTCCCTCTTTTCCATTTTCTCTTCTTCTCTTCTTTCTCCTTTTCTTCTTCTTCTTCTTAGTATGTTTTCTTTTCTTTTCCTTTCTAACAATATATATATATATATATATATATAATACTATTATTATATAATATAATCCAACAGGGTAAAATATCTCCAATTGATACTTTGTCGTCTCAACCCAATTGATCAATTATCAGAGTTACCAAAAATTACTCTCTTGAATTAGTAAATATTAATCCGTCTCCTTAATAAAATAATTGATCTCTTAAGAGTTCTCCAGTTGCTCTATTGATCCCAAATGTCAATACTTAAAGTACTTAGAGGATTCCATTAATCCAATTACCCAAAGATAGAGCACATACATACTCATCTGATCTCATTTGATATCAAAATGAGCATTTAAATAATATGGGGTATTACAGTATTACATCATGAAAGGCGTGTCTTGGGAAGAGGTTGAGGAACCTGATCTTTTTGACCAAGAAAAATTTCTCCTTTTGTAAGCTTTAACTAATTTTGGCCTGGAATGTTTTACTTCAAACGGGAAGAAAAAACTCCTAGCAATATCAGAATTACAATAAATTTTTCCTTGTTTGGCTTCTCTCAGCAGACTTGTTTCGTTCATTTTGGCTTTAGACCAAGCAAATTCTTCTGAGATTAATTTTTCCCTTGCAATTTCTATTTGGGTCTGTAAATCATCCAAATGTATTGTTTTTGGACCTGAGTTTTGGATCTGGAAGTCCTCATTTTCCAAGTTGACAGTGTTAAAATGTATCCAAATCATGTGATAACTTTGGAAATTGTTTTGGAAATTTGGATAAAGAGAGTTAATTTCCAATTTAGCTTTCTGAGGAAATTATGGAATTATGGTTTCCAGAGTGTCTGCCAAAAATGGAGGTAAGTATGGGGTAAAGTCATATAATGGTGGAATGTTGATGGTACTAATGACTCCATGTTTTAATCAGTTGTTGAGAGTTACTGCGTAATCTCTAAATTTAAATGGTTTAAATACCGGGATTGAGATTCTTGCTTTTCTAATTACTGAATCTAATTGACAGTAGCATTCCCCATCTTGATTTTCGGGGCAATCTTCAAATAAACCTTGACAGGGTTTATAATTGTTATGGACAAAATCCCATTCTGTTGAGATTCCATTTTGGATAATTTGATTATTGCAAATTTGAGCCAGAATGTCTTGTAATAGAACAAATGTTTTTAATCCCATTTATTTTGAGGAAGTACTGTGTTGAGAAGTCAAAATAGGTTTTCCCAAATTTACCAAATTTGTAGAGGTTTTTTGGATTTTTGCAGAACTTAATGTCAATGTTTCACTAAAGGATTTTTGTTCCTTTGGTGGAATCTGGGGTCTTAAAGAAATCTCTTTCCCTTTAAGTTTGAGAACGTTGTCTTGAATTTAGTGTAGAAATTTGTAATACCCCGTATTTTATTACTCCGGATAATATTATATTGTGATCGACTGAGTCCAGTGTACTCTGAGAAATTATTTGATAAAATAATTAGAGTAACTGTGGAACTTAGAATAAATCCAATTAATATTATCTGACTCCGAGGTATTTTATTAATTTGGACTTAAGAGACTTTTTGGAAATTTAGTAGTATTATTTCTAATACTAAGTTACTACTTATTCTTTTCCTCCCACTTTCCAAACATTAAAAAGAGAAAGATAGTAAGAAAGAGAGAGAAAGAAGAAAGAAAGAAAGGGAAAGGAAGGAGAACATGAGGAGAAAAAGGTTTTGAAGAAAATCCAAGAGCAAGATCATCATCCATTGATCCAAGCTTCACCCAATCATCTCATCTTCCTCATTTTTAACCTCTAACCAAGGTGGGTTCTAGTTAGTACCATTGTTTAGAGTTTTTGATATTATGAGTTTTTGGTTAGGATGTGGAAACTGATGTTCTAACGGTTGGAATTCAATATAAATTGAAAGGAATGATCAATATGCTTGTAGAAACATGTATTGATGTTTGTTTTGATGTTTTGGTGTACTTTGAGTAAATTGAAAATCTTAGGGTTTATGAAAAAAGTTGTGTTCTTGATGAGAATGAGGTTTTGTGAAAGTTTGATGATGAAACCATGGTAGAACCTGTTATATACCTCGGTTTGGTTGTTTGAGACTGATGTTAAGGAATTAGGAGGGTTGGATTTGAACTGTCTTCGCAGGTAATTTTTCTGAGTTTCGCAGATTGCTCTTAGCGCGTAGAAGCCCGCTCAGCGTGCAGTTGAAATCCTGCAACCCCAGATGGCAGAGAGTAGCGCGCTTAGCGCACTCAGGGGTGCGCTTAGCGTGACCTGGGACTTAAAGTTTTTCCTCCAACACGAGAAAATTCATAACTTTTGATTCGTTTATCGGAATCGGACATTCTTTATATCGATGTAAAGCCGAGAAGGTATTATATGCAATGGAGATGAAATATGTCGATTTTACCGACCGATTAAATAATCGAGAAAGTTCCAAAAGTGATATATTTATGTTTTAATTGTTATATATTATTCTACTATGCAATTATGACATGTCTTGCCTATCCTAATATTGTTTAACATGATTGTAACAGAGTATGCATATTAATATGAAAATAAGATAGGAAGAGTGAGGAAACCTCAAACTTGAACTATAGGAGAATCTAGTAAGGAACTAGAAATTGTAGATAACTCTAGATGGCGATGCTCGGGCACGTTTTGTTGGAAGATACATCCTTGCCGAGTATTCGCCTAATGGAGAGGGAAATACTAGTATGGAACATGTGGTTAACCTTTGTGGTTCTGAAAAGGCAAGAGAGGCCTTAAGGCGGTGTAGTCTTGTGATTGTCGAATACAATCGTATTGTTGTATGTGATCATGTAATCGTAATCGGTATATTTGAGTGTAGTTTCATGGGTCTCGAGCTCCTCTGAACCGGGTACACAATAACTTGGTAGGTTTGATTCCCTACGTGTAGTACGATTGGAGCCAATGCTATGGGTAGAGACTTGTGATGGTTAACAGACCATGAGAAGTGACGGTTCACGGTTAACAGGCCGATGATCCCGAATCCAATTTGTATGCCAAGTAACTACAAGGATCTATGACTCGGGTCGCCTTCTAGACGTAGAAGCGGACGGGAAGACGAGATGTCTTGGTATGGTTATCGATTAGTGATGTCGTGAGTTAATGAACTCATGTCATGTTTCCATATAGTGTGAGAATTATAAAGTGTGAACTCAAGAGTCCTTTCCCCTTTTCCCCGGACTTGAGTTAGGATTGTTAAAACCTTGTTAATCCGAGAGAATCCATAAGATAGGGAACTCACTGAGATTTGATGTATCTCACCCCATGTTGTTGATGTATTTCAGGTGCCTCAGGTTCCGAGAAGGGTAAGGATAAGGTCGTGTGATCTTTTCCTTGCTTGTTGATGGCTAGCTTCCGTAGCGGAGTTTATTTTGAGATCATTGTTGATCTAGTTCTTAGTTTTTATCTTTTGAACATCTTATGTATATTATGCCTTTAGAACTTTTAGTTGTTGTATTTGGGGCATGTAATGTATATAATGTGTTAACTAGGAGCTTATGGTGTTTCAGTACCAAACACTTGGAGTCATATATAACATTTATGCTTTGATGTATGAGTTTTATATTTGGGTGTTATAGTTGGTATCAAAGCAGGTCGTATCCTCGACCTAGCCATGAAATAGTATAAGTATTTCTTTCTGTTTCATATACATCGTGTCACCATCGGTCTTAAGTGTTATATTTATGGAATTGAGCCTGATCAACTAAATCCTATTTGTATGACATTTAGGAATATGGCTGAGGGACGTAGAAACACTCGTGGTAGACCCCGTACCACTCCAGGAGGGACAAATCCGCCGAGGGGCGATGGCAATACTCCTCTGTATCAGTTTATGCAGCAGATGCAGCAGCAACAAAATCTATTCATGCAGCAAATGGTGCAACAAATGAATGGAGGTTTGCATCCTACGGTAGTTGTTCCAGAAGCTGAAGGTGGGAAATTCCGGGATTTTATCCGCATGAATCCCCCAGAATTTCATGGTGGATTAGATCCCGTGAAGGCTCACGAATAGATTTCTAGTATGGAGAGGATTTTCTTGATAGTCTAATGCAACGAAGATAACAAGGTGTTGTTCGCTTCTCATTCACTGAAGGGTCCCGCTATGAGATGGTGGGAGAGCGCTTCGGCTTTGATGGCTATTCAAGAAGTGCCTAAGGTTTGGGAACAGTTCAGAGTTATTTTCATGGAGAAGTATTTTCCGAGCTCATTGAGGACTCAGAAAGAATTTGAATTTCAACAATTAAGACAAGGTAGTATGACTGTGGCTAGTTATGCTGAGAAGTTTGAGGACATGGTTGCTTATTCTAGGCAGGCTATGTATGCTCCTGACGAAAGGTGGAAAATAGACCAGTTTTTGTTTGGACTAAAAGCTGAAATATCTCATAGTGTATCTCAGAGGGAGTTCACTACATATGCTGAAGTTTTAAGGCAATTCTATGTGGCCGAGCATAGTTTGAAGAAAGTCCAAGCTGAAGGTGTTGCGAGTAGAGTGAATCAAGGGGATCGCGAAAGATCCAACCAACAATTCAGGCCTAGGCAACAATCCTTCAAAGGGAAATAAGTTCAAGATTCAAGGGCGAGTACACCTCCTGTGTGTCGCACTTGTGGCAAGAATCATTCTGGAAGGTGTAGTTTTGAAGGGGTAAAGTGTTTCCAATGTCAGAAGGTGGGTCATCTGAAAAGAGATTGTCCTCAGAATCGGACTCAGACACAAGGAAGGGTTTACACCGTAGATGCAAGGAAGAAGAAGAGTGACAATTCCTTAATTGCTGGTACGTGCTTCGTTAACGGATTTCCTTGTTTCGTTTTATTTGATTGTGGAACTACACACTCTTTTGTATCGATGCAATGTATGAAGCGACTTGGGTTGCGGTACGTTCCTTTGTCTCCTCATATGGTGGTCACTACCGCCATGGATGAAATAGTTGAGACACCGTTGATGTGTGAAAACTGTGTTTTGTCTGTGGATGGTAGAGTTTTTCAGATTGATCTTATTTGTCTACCGCTTAAGAAAGTTGATGTCGTTTTGGGAATGGATTGGCTTTCTGCTAATTCGGTGTTTATTGGGTGTGAAGAAAAGCTCATCATCATTCCATCTATTGATGCTACCCCGAAAGATGTCTTAACAACTATTCTAGAAGGTACGGTTGGAATGATAAATTTCTTGTTCGAAGAAGAGAAATCTGTTCTTTTGGTTCTCACTAAGGAAGGGAGTAGCGACCTTCAAGTTTTGGATATTCCAGTAGTTTGCGAGTTTTCTGAAGTTTTCCCCAAAGATGTCACTTCTCTTCCTCCGGTGAGGGGAGTGGAATTTTCTATTGACCTGGTACCGGGAATGACTCCTATATCCGTTTCTCCGTATTGGATGGCACCGCTTAAATTGAGAGAACTGAAGGAACAATTGGAAGAGCTTATGGCTAAGCATTTTGTTAGACCTAGTATCTCACCGTGGGGAGCTCCAGTATTGTTAGTAAAGAAGAAGGACGGTGGGATGCGATTGTGTATCGACTATCGTTAGCTGAATAAAGTCACCATTAAGAACAAGTATCCCTTACCCAGGATAGACGACCTGTTAGATCAATTGAAAGGAGCCCGTGTGTTCTCGAAGATTGATTTGAGGTCGGGTTATCACCAGATTCAAGTGAAGAGTTCCGATGTACCTAAGACTGCATTTAGGACCCGTTATGGTCATTACAAATTCTTAGTGATGCCTTTCGGTGTAACTAATGCTCCAGCTGTTTTTATGGACTACATGAACCGTATATTTCAAGCTTACTTGGACCAGTTTGTTGTAATCTTCACTGATGATATTCTTATTTATTCTCGTACTTCACAAGAGCATGAAGAGCATCTGAGAATTGTTTTATCTGTGTTGCAAGAGAAGCAACTTTTTGCTAAGTTAAGCAAATGTGAATTTTGGATGGCAGAAGTTAAGTTTCTTGGTCACGTTATATCACAAGGTGGTGTAGCAGTGGATCCGTCGAAGGTAGAAGCAGTGATAAATTGGGAGAGGTCGAGAAATGCTTCGGAAGTCAGAAGTTTCTTAGGACTAGCGGGTTATTATAGAAGGTTCATCGAGGGTTTCTCTCAGTTGGCTTTACCAATGACGAAACTTACCCGTAAAGATTTTGCTTTTGAGTGGGATTCGAGTTGTGAGCAAAGTTTCATGAAGTTGAAGGAAAGATTGACAACGGCTCCTGTGTTAATCATACCTGATCCTAACAACTCTTACGAAGTGTTTTGTGATGCTTCTAAGATGGGATTGGGAGGTGTTCTGATGCAAGGCGGTCATGTAGTGGCTTATGCCTCCCGACAATTGAAAAATTCATGAACAGAATTATCCAACTCATGATTTGGAATTGGCGGCGGTTGTGTTTACACTGAAGGTGTGGCGACATTATTTGTATGGTGTATGTTTCGAAATGTTCAGTGACCATAAGAGTTTGAAGTATTTATTTGACCAAAGGGAGTTAAACATGCGACAATGAAGGTGGATGGAGTACTTAAAGGATTATGATTTAGGATTGAAGTATCATCCAGGAAAAGCGAATAAGGTAGAAGATGCTTTAAGTCGGAAAGTAGTTCATAGTGTGAAATTGATGGTATTGGAATATGCTTTGTTGGAGAATTATAGAGATCTTAATATTCAGTTTGTGCGGACTCAAGATGGTGTGATTATGGGAAATTTGAATGTAAATTCTACTCTAAGAGTTGAGATTCAACAAGGTCAAACATTGGATGAGAAGTTGCAAGAAGTGTTACTTCTACCGGGTTTTGTTTAGGATAACGACGAAATTATTATGTTCGACCAAAGAATTTGTGTTCCGAATGATGCGACATTGAAAATAAGGATTTTGGAAGAAGTGCATAAAGGTGTTTTTACTATACATCCGGGTTCTTCAAAGATGTATCAAGATTTAAGGAAGGACTATTGGTGGTCCGGTATGAAAAGAGATGTTGCGGTCTTCGTGTCAGTGTAATGCCCTGTATAATATATACCTAGAATAATACAATACAAGCATTTTATTTGGTACTGACACCATCATAAGTGCCTAATGGCGTAATTCACATACTTGACCATTCTAAAACATAATACAACCTATGGTACAAGCTATGGAAATTAGCCAGAAAAATAATAAAACTAAGATCAATATACAATATTCCTCATTGTACAAGAACAATAAAATACACAGCGGGATAAGTTTAACTTAGCTTCTCTTGAAACATCCCAACATCATTCCACTTGTAAATCAAACCTGCAAACCACACCTGAAATATAGAAACTATAGTGGGGTGAGATACATCAAATCTCAGTGAGTTCCCTATCCTATAGATCCTCTCGGCTGTACAAGGTTCTATCAATCCTAACTCAAGTCAAGGGGAAGGGAAAATGACCTTGAGTTCACAATCTCACACTATATGGAAACATGTCATGAGTTCATCAACTCAAAATATCACTAATCGATAACCATACCAAGGCATCTCATCTTCCCGTCCGCTTCTACGTCTAGAAGGCGACCCGAGTCATAGATCCTTGTAACCTACTTGACATACGAATGGATTCGGGTTCTACGAGCCATTAACCGTCACTTCACACGGGCCATTAACCATCACAAGCATACGTTCCATGGGCGCCATTCGTACAGCACGGGGAATCAAACCTGCCAAGTAGTTGTGCATCCATTTCAGAGGAGCTCGAGACTCATGAAATTGCACTCAAGATAACCGGTTACGATTACGTGATCACACACAACAAACATGATTGTATTCGACAATCATAAGGCCACATTCGCCTTTTCTCATAATCACAAAAGTTCACACATGTTCCATACTAGTGTTTACTCTCTCCTAGACCATTGCTCGTCACGGATGTACCTTTCTACATCAAGTGCCCGAGCATCACCATCTAGGTTATCTACTCCAGGCCAGTACTCGCCAATGAATGGACGAGCGTCGCCATCCAGAGTTTCTAATAATTTCTAATCACAACCTAGAATCATATCATTAGGTTTGGGGTAAGTTTTCTCACTCTTCCTAATTCATTTTAACATGCATATTCTCTCATTCACAGTTTACAATTAAATAGACAAGGTAGAACCCAATGTACACAAGTAAAACATTTAACACAACATATCACATAAAAATTATTTCATCAATCCATGGCATACAACCATGTTTCTACCTCACCATCACAAAGATTATGAAATTAGCTTTCCAACACTTCCGACCGTGCGTCAATCCGAGTTACAGATCAAAAGTTATGGCAAAAATACGAAAAATAATGTTTTGCTGTCCCAGGTAAATTCGCCTGGCGAATCCCTGGCGAATCAGACTCACCACCTACTCGCCTGGTGAATCTGGACGAACCAGAATTCTCCCAAAACGGGTTTGGGACCCAAAAATGATCCAAACCTTCAACCCACATTATATTAATGCATCCAAATACCCAAAACAACATGTTAGAACACATTTAGACACACATTTCATCAATATATCCGTCAGATTTCATTGATTTAACAAAATTACTCATTTTATCCAAATCTAACCTAACTCTAAAACCTCCAGAAATTTACTCTAAAGTCTCTATCTAGAACCCACCTGATGATCGAAGAGGAGTTTGAAGAAGATGATGAGGATCCATGGCTTCCTTCTCCCTCTTTCTCTTTTTCCTCTCTTCTTCCATTCTCTTCTTCTTCTTCTTTCTATCTTTTTTCTTCTTTCCCTTTTCTTTCACAAATATATATATATATATATATATATATATATATATATATATATATATATATATATATATATATGTATATATATATATAATACTATTATTATATAATATTCCAACAGGGTAAAATATCTCCAATTGATATTTTGCCGTCTCAACCAATTGATCAATTATCAGAGTTACCAAAAATTACTTTCTTGAATTAGTAAATATTAATCCGTCTCCTTAATAAAATAATTGATCTCTTTAGAGTTCTCCAATTGCTCTATTGATCCCAAATGTCAATATTTAAAGTACTTAGAGAATTCCATTAATCCAATTATCCAAAGATAGAGCACATAGATACTCATTTGATCTCATCTGATATCCAATTGAGCATTTAAATAATATGGGGTATTACACTCTCCCCCCCTTAAATTGAAATTCGCCCCCGAATTTCCTCTACTCAACAACAATTGCAACTTATATCCCTGTCTTAGATCCACACTTAACTTTACGTCCGTCCAAATTTCTGACGTATTCCAATTCTAACTTGACTTCACAGACTAAAAATCCGTATTTTCACAATTTATCAAACTTCGTGTCCTTAGTTATACTCTTATTCCAATATTGATTTAACTTTCAACTTTCTTTTTCCATAATTCATCTGTTGATCCATCCAAAACACTTGGTCGCATCTTACTTCGGAAAGAATGTACCATTCTACATTCCTCTACTGAGTCATAAACCAAACCGTAATATCTTATCTTGGTTTAGGATAACAAACACTCAACACCTCTTCGCGATGTAATTCAGTGATTTATTATCTTCATGCAATTACTGATAACTATTCTTTTGTAATTCCTATCAACATTCAAACCACTTCACAATTAGCCAAACAACTTCTTTTTCCAGTTCCATCTAGTCTGATGCTGCCCACTGTACTCGTTAAATTCGATATTTCATTTCTTTCGTATCACGCCAAAGGTAATACACTTAAAACAGGGTCTCCTTATTTCCACACTTACTAGCAATAATCTTAAAGTTCTTACTATTCTGACTGAACTCTTACATCTATTACCTTCGACGGCGCAATCCAAAGTCTCACAATGGAAAGCCACGAATTCTTAAGTACTACCAGGTAGCTAACTATCTACTCAGGAACACGCTTATCCAATAGGGTCCTTACTAACCAATGGCACAGGAAGCTTACTGACGTCCTATGGTAGAATAATTTCTTGGCCAACACACAACACTCTACAGGTACACCCTAAAAGAACATGCCATACTTTTCAATTGAATCCACTTTCCTCAATCGCTCTGCTCCATATACCATTCAAATTACATGCTTAACTTCGGGACGCCCAATCCCTACTCGTACTTGGAAAGATAACTTTCAAATTCCCTTATCTGGATAAGACACAACTGTACACAACCTGTACTGCTCTCACGGAAGATAGCAATTTCAATCTCAAACCAACCTTCCATACCTTACTAATATCATAAATACACATCAAAATACAGTTCTTGCAAGATCAAATGCTTCGTGAGTATTTTCCAACTTCGTCCTTAAGACTCGCAACGGTAATACACCTAAGACCTTTTCATACTCACCATAGTTCCCAAGATTATTCCCCCCAAAGTTAACTCTCTTGTTGCCTGAACAAAGGGTCAACTACGCAACACCCTTTCCAGAAGTCCCTGTAGCGAGCGATTTTGGACGCGGTTCTTAAGCGCTGGTCGCTCTCTGCGGTTGATCTTGAACTACAGGTCGATTCATTTTTTATCCTATTGTGAGCTGAATAAGGAAGGGAAATAGATGTCTCCAATTAACCCTGCTTTGCATACTGAGTTTAAACAGCGGTCTGTTAGGTTACGGATGCTATCAATGTGGGGGGCCTTTGTACTGGTTATTTGTATTTTCGCCAATACTGTTTTCTTTCTTTTTTACCTGGGCAGAAGGTTTCTGGCGGGGAACAAGGATTAGGATGTTAGGACTGATGCTTTTGAAATACTGCTTTTGATTGATGGAGATATGGGATTTGGGTTTTTTGTTGATTGTGCTCGCTAAGATCTTTTCTTTCGATCTTATGCCTACGTATTCCCGTTTATCGAAACAGGGAAATCAGAGCGTTCGTAGATCCTCCTATTCTATGGGAGGAAATTGGTGTTTTGGTGTCTTGTTCAAAGCCCAAGACGTGAAGCGAAAGGTGGTTTGTATCTTGTTCAAAGCCCAAGATGTGAAGCTGAAAGGTCTATTTGTGTCTTGTTCAAAGCCCAAGACGTGAAACTGAAAGACCTCGACTTTAGAGAGAATTTGTCATCTCTAAAGAGGGGAGAAGGAGAATTACTTTAACTGGGATACGCGGATCCGAGCAATGCCATAATTTCTGAAGAAAGGGTTTTAACCTGAAGGAGAAGACTTTAACTCAGTGTAGAGCAATGCCATCTTTCCTTAGGAATTTCTCATGCTAAAAGAGGGACAGTGGCGTGGATATAGATGATCCAGAGGCTTGCCGCTTACAGCGATTAGATGAAGGGAAAGGAGTTGTTGATGTTTTTGTACTGTGAACGAGGCACAACTTTGATGCTAAAAGGTTGATTGGATCAACCAGTGGTTTTCTTATACAAAGCCTAAGAGGAGGCTAATTTCCGCTAGGAAAATCATTATAGAAAGCCTAAGAGGAGGCTAATTTCCGCTAGGAAAATCATTATACAAAGCCTAAGAGAAGGCTATTTTGTGTCTCGTACAAAGCCCGAGGGAGAGGCTAAAAGTTTTTGACCCGACGATAGAGTCTTTGTGTCTCGTACGAAGCCCGAGATGGAGCCTATTGTTTGTTTGACTCAATAGGAGAATCTTTTATACTCAACAAGAGAGTGTTTTTGTATCTCGTACGAAGCCCGAGATGGAGGGTAAAAGTTTTGACTCAACAAGAGAGTCTCTGTATCTCGTACGAAGCCCGAGATGGAGGCTACAAGGTTTGACTCAACAAGAGAGTCTTTGTATCTCGTACAAAGCCCGAGATGGAGGCTACAAGGTTGTTTGACTCCGCTAGGGAGAGTCATTGTACAAAGCCCAAGAGGAGGCTATGTCAGTTAAGTGACAGGTCCAGTATACTGATTTTGAAAGAGAAAATCAGTTCTTATATGAGCATCACTGTACTCATGGGTTAGATCTGAGGATCGGGGTGGTCTCCTTTTCTTTGAGGAAACTGGAAATCCAAAGGGTGTTTGAGACTGTCCGAGTCTGCGAGTTTCCTTCCTATTTAACGAAGGGGTCACTTGAGAATGTCTTTTGAGACTCAAGGAAGTTAGACTGTCTGTGTCTAGAGTTTTATCTTTTGTACTATGCTTTGAGAAACAGTAGTAGACTCTATGAAAGGATTGTTCTATGGAGATGACTAAGTTCTGTTCCTATACCTCTAGGAGGTCATCGGGACAATTTGTACGAAGCCCAAGAGGAGGCTGGAAACTTTTAAGAAGCCGACGGGTCCTTGTACGAAGCCCAAGAGGAGGCTATCATTCCCGGAGGAAGAGATCATTATACGAAGCCTAAGAGGAGGCTGTGAATACTTCTAAGAAGCCGTAGGGTCCTTGAATAATGCCCAAGAGGAGGCCGATGCTTTTAAGAAGCCCGTGGGTCTATCATCTCCTTTCCATTAGGAGAGATAACTCTTTTAAAGATAAAAACCACTGGTAAACGTGTGAGGTTTACTATCCAGCAACTTTTAGCTTTTGAAGAGGGTTCCTTAGTTAAGGTCCAAGATTATGACCGTAGTGGGTACCCAAACCCCGAGACATTCAAGGCAAGCTATCCACAAGGAATAGATCAAGTCAGGAAAGTTCGAGAATTTGGAAGAAACTCAAAGATGCCATTCACGGAGAATACATTCATCTTGGGGAGTAGAGCTTCTTGACGATTCCTAAGGAGGACAGCCGAAGAGAAGACTGTATCTGGTGCTCCTATTGGGGATATAGGCGTCTATTTCTACGAATAAATGAAACGGTGTCACCTAGTTCTAGACGTAGTAGCCGGGGAAACTCGAAATATCTATACTATTATTACACAGTAGATATGAGTTTATGAAAGGAGACTTACAGTGAGCAGCCCCACAATACAGTTATATATATATATATATGAGTTTGTGAAAGGAGACTTACAGTGAAACAGCCCCACAATACAGTTATATATATATATATATGAAAGCAGTAAACGAAAGCGATAACCACTTACTCGGTTGGAGTGCTTCCATACTGTTTGGTTAGTTGTTCAACAAAGAAAGATTGAAAACAACAGTATATTCAAACTCAAAGGAGAAAGTGCTTTGAAAAAGAAAGATTTGGGGCTTACAGCTCAAGGAGAGGCCCAGGGTTTTATCAGTGAGCGCACTGTTTGACTTTGTACAGCGGGACTTATACAAGTGACTGGGGCCCAAAAAGGTTTTCTGTACAAAGGGATGGGTCTTACACTCTCTCAAGAGGCCCAAAAAGGTTTAAAGAAAAAAGAGTGGGGCTTATAACACGAGGGTAAGCCCAAATGATTTTTCGTTAAAAAATGGCGATCGCGCCGAGGTTTTCTTTTAACGCAGAGGGACTTATAAAATAAGTGAGGCCCAAAATGTTTTGGTTAAAAGGGGGATTGGGTCTTACACTCTAATAGAGGCCCAAAGTGTTTTGAATGGGTCTTATAGCTCAAGGAGAGGCCCAGATGATTTTTATTTTTAAACGGGCGACGATCGCGCCGTTTACTTGTACAAAGGGACTTATACAATGAGTGAGGCCCAAAAAGTTTTTGTACAAGGGGGGATGGGTCTTACACTCTCTCAAGAGGCCCAGAAAGTTTTGAAAATGATTTATGAGGGTTGAATTAATCCAAAACCCTAATTTGTTTTCAAAATGTATTTAATTGAATAAAAATTCAATTAAAATGATCAAAAATTGTTTAACACATGGAAATCAAATTGTGATCTTGGATTAATGCTTCAAAAATTAAGTAATGACCTACAAAATAATTAGAAAACATTAAAAGTTGCAAAATTAATGTAGAAAAAATATTTAAAATGCCAAAAACAATCAAAATATTAATTCTTTACAAAAATATCAATTATATGAAATAAATAATATTTTTGGGATTTTTTGTGAAAATAAAATATTTTAACATTTTTGTGAATTATTAAAAAAAGAATCAACTCAAAATCATTAAAACTCAGAGAGAAATTAATTTTTGAATCAATTAAACAAAATCACAAAATTCAAATATTTGAATTTATGAAAAATGGCGCCAAGAACAGTTGAAGAACACGCGCGTGTTCTTGGTTTCTTAGATTTGCATTTTCTATCCAATCTCCATGAATACGTAATCATATCATGCAATCCACATATCATTATGCTCGTCTCAACCTCACGATCATGTCTATGTACTTTAATTTCATTTAAATTAAACATACAATAAGAAATCACGAAGAGACCTCAAGAACCCTAATTTCTGCATCATGAAGGCTAGGATTTTTGATACACGATTCAAACAATGCAATTAATTGAGGGAAAACATTCCATGCATGATTATGAACATATGGCCAAATTATTGTGCGAGGAAATATGCATAGATTGAGAGATGACCAAGTATGTGCTTACCTCTAGGCCGTGACAGCAAGTTCAAAGTGATTTTTGATTTGGAGGTGTTACAGATGAGTGGTGATGATCTGAACAGCTTCCCTACACCCTATGGATTGTGTTTGGATGGTTGGACTTGATTGAAATTGGCTGGATCATTTTGTGATGCCTCAGCTGCACTTTGGTTAAAACCTTGAGCAACCAGCTGGTGATTTTGTGAAATTGATGTTTCAGAAGTAATCTAAGTGTTTGATCAGCTCATATGTGATGTATGTGAGGTGTGTGAGTGATTGGTTTGATTGGAATTGCTCTCAAACTCAAAACCCGATAGTGACTTGCCTTAGAAGGCAAAATTGGAGTGAAAGAAGAGATTTTGAGGAAAGCATCTGTTAGATGGCTTTGGTGTACTCAAACTGATCACAATTGAGCTCTATTTATAGTAGAGCAAGTTTGTTTTGCAAGGAATAGTGCATGGCAGCTGGTAAGTAGGTTTGGCAAATGAAAATCCAAGTCTCCTCTAGCCATTGACTAGAGGTTAGGGCACAGAGCTTTGGTCCCCTTGGTCTTGGATAAGTCTTGACTGATTTCAGATGAGAATGGCTCAGTCCATGCCACCTTGATGGTTCCATTGAATGCCTCATTCCAAATTTGAAGTCTTGTCCCTATTTTGGCCATTCTAGGTTCAACATGCTATTTCTTGTTCCATGGACTTTGGAGGCTTGGCTCAATGATTGTCCCCTTTAGATTCAATCCTCTGAGGTGTCCAAGTGGATAGGAGCAATTGAATTTGGCTGATTTTGGCAAATCGACCAAAGTTGCAAATTCTGCCTTGCCTTGACAGATTTCAGCAAGGCAACTTGGCAATGTTGTATCTCATGGTGTAGGTTGAATTTGGCAATGTTCTTGGCCATTTTGGAAAGCTCTTACATGATACAACAACTGTTTGAACAAGTTTGGTTTTGATCTTTTTTTATTCCAAGTGAAAAATCCCCCTACATTTGGCAAAAAGTGAGGCAGAATCTGACTTAGTGAAAATTTCACTAAGTGTTGGAAAAAGTGACATTTTCACTTTTCAGCCACTTTGATCACTCCATAACTCAAAATCCTTAATGAATTGGAATGACTTGTAGTTGAAGTTTTTGTAGGTGATAATGAGGGCTACAAATCCATCTTTGGATGAGAAAAAATGGTCTTGTGGTTTAGGAGTTATGGTCCTTCAAAGTTGGTACCTTTGCCACTTTATTTTTAACTTAGAAAAATTTCTAAGTTTTATGGTTACCCCTTTTACAAGTTATCTCACTTTTCTTGATTTTTCTTGATGAATGATGATTCAAATCATACATTAACATCATTTTAGGGTTAAAAATCCATTTTGGTGAAAAATCTCAAAAAGTCAAAGTTGACTTTTGTGCACAGTTGACTTTTTATCAGATGAATTCCAAACTGTGCAATTCTTCAGGAAATCATGTCCTTGACCTAAATCAAACTTGATGGACATGTTCCATGGGTGTCATAGGGTATATTCAATCATGTATTAGGATTTGGGAGCATGTCCTGGTCAAAAGTCAAAGTTACAGTTGATTTTTCCATTAAAACCCTAATTGTGGTGCAGATGAAATTGAGAATTGTTGCTCAAACTTCTTGGATCAATCCATTGTTCCAAATGGATCAATATGGTATATTAGAGACCCTTAAATCATCTCTTGAGGTCTTGGCTCATGGTTTGTCCCAAAAGTCAACTTAGGGCTGAATTAGGTCAAGAAACCCTAATTCCTGATTTTTGATGAATGCATCCCCTGAGGCAAAATTTACTTGATGCATGGGTTAATGAGGTTCCATGAAGTATATTAGGTTATGTTTTGGATCATTGCCTTGTTCCCAGATGAAAATTTCCATCTAGAGGCCCTGGTCGACCAAAACCCTAATTTGGTGACACTGTCGATCTTGAGACTTGATCCACCCAGAAGGGAGCAGCCTTGTGCTTAATCCTTGAAGTGGGAGTCCTTTTTGATCCATTGTGGATGTTTAAGAGATTAGATAAGTTGAAGATCATGTCATTTCTTGATTGATCCTTTGTCTAAGCACTCAGAGAGGGCTTGAAACCCTAATTTTGATTGTAGTGGATGCTCACCCATCTTTGGGGAGACTAATGAGGCATAAAGGTACATCCATATTGTGATGATGATTTTCACAATGATGGGAAATCTTAGTGGTCAAAATTTGGGGTATTACAGATGCCCCTATTTAATCTTCTTGGACCCGAAGGTGTGAATGACGAAGGGATTCGGGCATTCGGGGTGCAAGAGGATTAAATATCGGAATACCCGAAATTTTGATGGTGGTTATGAATGGTAGCTTATGCATTCATCTTCTTTAGCTAAGCAATGATGCTTAGAAAAGGTAAACTTCCCCTCGATCCTGGTTTCCTACCAAGAACTGGTCTCAGTCTCTTTTGAAATAAACTTCCCCTCGATCCTGGTTTCCTACCAAGGAACTGGTCTTGGTTTCTTTTGAACTTCCCCTCGATCCTAGTTTCCTACCAAGGAACTGGTCTTAGTTTTTTTTGAAATAAACTTCCCCTCGTTCCTGGTTTCCTACCAAGGAACTGGTCTTAGTTTCTTTTGTCAATAAACTTTATTGACAAGGGACGCTATGTGTAGCGGTTTTCCTTCAAACTTCTCGCCGAATTTTCTTGGGGAGATGCCATTTGAGTAGAAAATGTTTTGTTGTCAGACTTGCTGGGGACCCCAGTCGTCTGAGTTGTAGAGTTGTACAAACTTCTCCGTTGGAGACGCCATTTGTTTCTACTGGGGAAAGCGAGTCTCTTGAGAGACTATTTTCATTTGGGATCTTTCATCATACTTTTCTCAGGATCTTCCCGGAGAAACGCCATATGATGGGGTCCAATTTTGAGGTGCCAATGACCTTCTCATCAGTGGTTTTTCGGAGCAAAACTGGCGTGCTGCCGAATCTCTGATCACGAGGCTTTCTCTGTGGATTTTCCTTAATCCGGGAAAGCAAGGATATCATCTTTAATGGCGAAGAGTGACATCTGTTGAAGGTTCTCTGATCTTTCAGAGGTTCAAATTATCAAAGTGGCCACATGCCGACTCTGATCTAAAGATACACTGGTGGCGAGATTGTGCAGACGCAACACTTCCTGACGAGGAAAGAACTGACAAACTCGATTGAGAAAACTGTTTATCACTAGGGGACAAGACCGACTAGAGTGATAACGATGCAATATGAAATGTAAATGCAAATCAAAAATGCATGAAGTACGTATGTATATGCTGACAAAACAGACGCGACATACAGACTAATGGATGAACACAATTGGATACTCGGCCATCGCGGGGCGAAGAAGTACCGTTGGTTCAAAATAGCAATTCCACCTTGCTTAGGAGAGATAGTCCCGTTGGGAGCTATGTTGATCGGGCTTAGGAGATGAGAACTCGACCGAGGCGTGTCAGACGAAACAAGGTCTCTGACACAGTTGATCCCTTCATTCAGGCATACTGGCTTAGAAGGAGTACTTTGATTCTGCACTTTGAAGTCCGCTTACTTCGGGAGAAGCGATCGATGTTCTTCTGATGTTCAACACTCAAAAGAAAGGCCATCTTTAATTTAAAAGCAGAAAAAGTTTAACAAGTAAATTTATTTTTGTTTTATTTCAAGAATCGCTGATTAAGTTTAACAACGTCGTTCTGTAAAGCTAAAACAAGTAAAGAATTACAAACAAAAGCACAAGGGCTCAAATTTTATTGATAAGATGGAGATCAGCCAAACGCGTGATTCCAAAGAGTATATACAAAGTTAGAAAATGGTAATTTACAGGGAAAAGGGCTACGTTGAAACATAACGACCACTATCCTTCTACTAACTTTGAATTCGGGACATCCTGAGCTTCTGTCGAAGATGACCTTGACTGGAGTTTTCCTGACGGATGATGATGCAACTGCTGCTGAGGGACTTGCCTCTGTTGAACATAGTTACTTGCCATTATCCCTAACTTTTGCCTGGATTGTACTATGAGATTTCCAATCCATCGAGATGATTCTTTTCATGTCTCTAACTTTTGCCTGGACCGCCCTTTCGGGTTTTCAATCCACCGAGACGTTTTTTTTATAGTTTTAGGCGAAGTATTTCTTGACTACATCAACATTCGTGGGGTAGGCAAATTCCTCTCCGTCCATGGTTGCAAGTCTCAAGGCGCTGCCTGAGAAAGCTTTCGTGACCACATAGGGGCCATCATAATTTGGGGTCCATTTGCCCCGAGAATCAGTGAGAAATGATTGTATCTTCTTGAGCACAAGGTCTCCTTTCCTGAAGACACGAGGTCGGACCTTTTTGTCGAATGCCCTCTTCATTCTCTGTTGATACAACTGACCGTGGCATAGTGCCGTGATTCGCTTCTCTTCGATCAGGTTCAGGTCGTCGTGTCGACTTTGACACCATTCAGCTTCGGTGAGCTTCGCTTCCATCAATACCCGGATTGATGGGATCTCTACTTCTATGGGGAGCATTGCCTCCATGCCATATACTAGAGAGAAAGGGGTTGCCATTGTTGAAGTACAGACATATGTGCAATAACCATGAATAGCAAAGGGTAGCATTTCGTGCCAATCTTTATAGGTTACAACCATCTTTTGAACAATCTTCTTGATGTTCTTGTTAGCCGCTTCTACCGCTCCGTTTATCTTGGGTCGGTAGGGAGATGAGTTATGGTGTTCGATCTTGAACTCTGCACACAACTCTTTCATCATCTTATTGTTCAAGTTAGATCCATTATCAGTAATGATCTCGCTTGGAACACCATAACGGAAGATGATATTGTTTTTGATAAATCGGACCACCACTTGTCGGGTTACATTGGCGAATGACGCTACTTCGACCCACTTGGTGAAATAGTCAATGGCTACCAGGATGAACCGATGTCCGTTTGAAGCCTTGGGCTCAATCATACCAATCATTTCGATTCCCCATATGGAAAAAGGCCACGGGGAAGAAAGAACTTTGAGATGTGATGGCGGTACATGAATTTTGTCGGAGTATATCTGACACTTGTGACACCTCCTCATGTACTTGTAGCATTCGGATTCCATGGTCAACCAATAATACCCGGCCCTGAGAATTTTTCTCGCCATTGTGTGTCCGTTGGCATGAGTGCCAAAGGATCCTTCATGAATTTCTTTCATGAGCATGTCTGCTTCTGGTCTGTCGACGCATCGGAGCAAGACCATGTCAAAATTTCTCTTATAAAGAGTGTCACCGCTCAGGAAGAAGTTTCCAGCCAATCTTCTGAGGGTTTTCCTGTCTTTTTTGAGTGCCCCAGATGGGTACTCTTGTTTCTGAAGGAAGCATTTGATATCGTGATACCAAGGTCTGTCGTCTATGACTGCTTCAATCGCGAAGATGTAAGCGGGCCGTTCAAGGCGCATTATGTCGATCTTAGGTATGTCATTCCATCGACCTACACTAATCATGGAAAAGAGAGTGGCTAATGCATCAGCCATGTGATTCTCATCACGAGGGATGTGATGAAAGTCGACTCTATTGAAGAAGGGTAACAACCTTCTTGCATAGTCTTTGTAAGGAATCAATCCTGATTGGTATGTGTTCCAATCTCCTTTTATCTGGTTAATAACCAGGGCTGAATCGCCGTATACGTCCAAGTTTTTGATCCTTAAATCAATCGCTTCTTCGAGACCCATGATACATGCTTCGTATTCGGCCTCGTTGTTCGTACACTTGAACATAAGTCTCGCAGTGAAAGGAATGTGGGAACCCTGAGGGGTAACAATGATTGCCCCAATTCCGTTTCCATAATGATTGACTGCTCCGTCAAAGATAAGTCCCCACTGGGAACCTGGTTCTGGCCCTTCACTGGGTAGCGGTTCATCGCAATCTTTCATCTTTAGATACATGACATCTTCGTCTGGGAAGTCAAACCCGATTGATTCTTGATCGTCAATCGGTTGATGAGCCAAATGATAGGCTAAAATACTTCCTTTAACGGCTTTCTGAGCATGGTACTCTATGTCATATTCTGATAGTAACATCTGCCAACGGGCAATCCTTCCCGTGAGAGCAGGTTTTTCGAAAACGTACTTGATTGGATCCATTTCGGAGACCAACCAAGTAGTATGATGAATCATGTACTGGCGAAGACGTTTGGCCGCCCAAGCCAAAGCGCAACAAGTTTTCTCAAGCATCGTGTACCGAGTCTCGCAGTCGGTGAATTTCTTGCTTAGATAGTAAATGGCAGACTCTTTCCTTTTAGTTTTGTCTTGTTGGCCAAGTACACATCCCATTGAGTCCTCTAGGACTGTGAGGTAAATGATCAGTGGTCTTCCTTCCACTGGAGGTGATAGAATCGGAGGATTCAACAGATATTCCTTGATACTGTCGAAGGTGGTTTGGCAATCTTCTGACCAAACGCATCCTGGTTCTTTTTGAGTAATTTGAAAATCGGCGCACACGTCGTGGTCATAAGGAATATGAATCTGGAGATGTAGTTCAAACGTCCCAGGAATCCTCTGACTTGTTTTTCAGTTTTCGGAGAAGGTATTTCTTGAATGGCCTTGACCTTGTCAGGATCAACTTCAATTCCTTTCTGGCTGACGATGAACCCTAGTAATTTCCCCGAATGGACACCGAAGGTGCACTTGTTGGGATTCAAGCGGAGCTTGAATTTTCTTAGACGTTCGAACAATTTTGACAGATGTTCAATGTGCTCATCCTCTGTTCTTGATTTTGCAATCAAATCATCGACATATACCTCGATTTCTTTGTGTATCATGTCATGAAACAGAGTAGTCATGGCCCTTTGATAGGTTGCCCCAGCATTCTTCAAACCGAACGGCATTACCTTGTAACAAAAGGTACCCCATGGGGTAATGAACGAACTTTTCTCCATGTCTTTCGGCGCCATTTTGATCTGGTTATAGCCCGAGAATCCATCCATGAAGGAGAATACTTTGAACTTTGCTGTGCTGTCAACCAACATGTCAATGTGTGGTAAAGGAAAGTCGTCCTTTGGACTTGCCTTGTTCAGATCTCTGTAATCAACACACATTCTGACCCTTTCGTCCTTTTTGGGAACGGATATGATGTTGGCTAACCATTGAGGATATTCAGATGTAGCGAGGAAACCCGCGTCGATCTGTTTCTGTACCTCCTCCTTGATTTTGATGGCCATGTCCGGGTGAGTGCGTCTTAACCTTTGCTTTACTGGCGGACATTCTGATCTCAACGGTAAGTGATGTTCCACGATGCTGGTATCCAACCCTGGCATATCCTGATAGGACCAAGCGAATACATCAGAAAATTCTTTGAGAAGCTTTATCAAACCCTCTCTGGCAGTTGGACTGAGCAGTGCTCCGATCCTGATTTCTTTTCTCTCTTTTTCTGAACCGAAGTTTACCATTTCCAACGGCTCTTTGTGAGGTTCTATGGACCTTTCCTCTTGTCTGAGTAGACGGGAGATCTCTTCTGGAATTTGGTCGTCATTTTCTTCTTCAGCCTCGAATAACGGGAACTCAAAGTTGGGAGAAGGCATCGGATCGTATGTTTCAACGGGGTATAAAACAAGCAATCTGCATGACGTGATGATTCGTGTTTAGAAGAGATAGAGAAAATGCAAGTGTGTGCAGTGTTTTGATTTTACTGCTTATTTTTATTATTGAATGTTTTTTAGGATTACCATTTTCTGAAAAAGCAAAAAGAGAAAACAGCAATTAATGCGGAAATTATAGAACGACGTTATTTTATTAATGAACAAGTCGAATCTTGAAACTACAGCCCTATAAAACAAAACTCTGTCGCTTTGGGCAAAGCGAAGAGGGAAATTTACAGAAAACGGGCCCTATCGAAATATCCGTTTCACCTGGGCAGGGTGAAAGGTTAAAGATGACAATTACTTTGACTGATGAACGACCTTCGGAACCTCGACGGTAACCCATTGGCGGCGAACTCCTCGGTGAATCACAAAGTCTGGCACCTTCCTTGATTTGTCTTCAGAAATGACGCTGATTTCTGGTGGAGCAGGATCATTGGAATCTGTCTCCCAAGCAGAATTGTCGTAGGAGGATTCCTCTGTTGTATTTTACATAGCATTTGTGCTCTCAGCTGTATCTCCCCATCCAGTTGGCTGGATATCTTCGAGCCTGAGACGAAAGCTTTCGGGAGCGGTGTACTTGACCATAAAGTCGAATTTTCCACTCGGTTGTCCCAAGGTGTCCCGCACTTCTGTGGAACTGGAGGAGTCATCCCTCTCGATGACGTTGACCTCGGGAAAAGCATAGTTGATGAATTCTAGTCCTGCAAATGTTGCGAATTCATCTTCATGTTGAGTAGTTTCTGAATGACCTGAGTGTTGATCCCATGACATGGTGGGGACACAGGTATTCTGTTCAATGATGCTCAACTGAGTTTCATTACTCGGCTGACTTTCTTGCCCCAAGTTTCCTGGGTAAGGCTGCCACATTGGCAGGCCATCCATCGGGCCATAGTAATTGTGGTCAACGTTGTCTTTCATCGGAGTGTCCTCCTCTAATGAATTTGGCGGAGCACGACATCCTTCCGGATCACAATCTCCGTAGATCATTTCGACATCTGATCTTGGTATAAATCTTGGACTTTCTGTAGGAAAGCAAAAAGGCATAGGCACCTCTTCCTGAGACATATAACCGTCCTCATTAAGATAAGACTTCCACTCTTCATCTACGTCAGAGGGATCTTCCTCATTGATAGCATGAACTGTCTGAGACACTGGGTGAAGAAAACCTCCACTGTGGAAGAAGTTTTGAAGGGGATGAAGACTTTCATCGTTGGCGGCTGTCTGGGTACAGGTCGCAGAAAAACCAAGACCCTTCTTTGTTTTATTGTCAATAGGAATGACAAGCCGTCCCCATCCTGTCGTATCGGTACTCTCGACCGCTTTGCTAGCATCTTTGTATGAAGAAATTGAAGTTCCTTCTTTGAACTGATTGTCCTTGCTCACCGATAGTGCTTGGAACTGAGTTCCAATAACCTCCTCGGGTTCCACACAAGTAGATGATGATAAGTTACTCACAAGCAAGGCTTGTTCCCCACAAACCGTGACAAGTTGATCGTTCTTGACGAACTTTAGCTTTTGGTGGAGGGTTGAAGTAACCGCTCCAGCCTGATGTATCCAAGGTCTTCCTAATAAACAACTGTATGTTGCCCGGATGTCCATGACCTGGAAAGTGATTTGGAAAGTGTGGGGACCAATAGTTATGGGAAGATCAACTTCGCCGATAACCGTTTTTCTGGATCCGTCGAATGCTTTGACGACGACCTCGCTGACTCTCATCGGAGGGCCCTTGAATGATAATTGCATCAAGGTGGACTTCGGCATAACATTCAGGGCTGACCCTGTGTCTACCAGTACGTTGGCTAAAGCATCGCCCTGGCAGTTAACTATGATATTGAGTGCCATGTTATGACGGCGACCCTCTTCAGGTAATTCCTCATCACTAAATCCCAAATTATTGCAGGAAGTGATGTTAGAGACAATGCTATCGAATTGTCTGATTGTTACATCCTGTTCCACAAAGGCTTGCTCCAAGACTTTCTGTAGAGCCTCTCTGTGTGCTTCTGAACTGAGTAACAGTGATAATACTGAGATCTTTGAAGGAGTCTGTAACAGTTGATCAACAATGTTTTATTCACTCCTTTGGATGAGCTTTAGCATCTCATCTTTGTCTTTTGAAAAGTCGGGATTACTAGATTGACCGACTGGTGGATCAGGAATTTCTGCCTGAAGTTCCTTTTCTTTGTTGGATTCTCCAACCCCTCGGTTGAAGATTCGACCGCTCCGTGTTACACGACTGATGTCTGCAATATTCACGACGGAGGGTAATGGAATTTCCTTTCCATTCTTGATTATTGTTGCACCGTATTTGTAAGGGATTGCCTTAGCTGATTCATACGGTAGTGGCCCCGGCAGATAGATGACTATGGGAACCTTCTGATTTTTCTGACCATCATAAGTAATCTCGATCCGTTCCTGGTTGGGAACTCTAGATTTGTCAAGTAGAGGGATGATGGAAAAAACATCCCTGGTCCTGTGATGACCAGAGATCGTGACAACATCCTCAACTTGCTCGGCAAGGTAGTTCGGCGACCAAATGATGGGTCATGAACCTGGATATGGATGAATTTCTCCATGATCGATCTGACCCTGAAGAGCTGCTCTCACAAGGTAACACCCTTGGTTACTTTCCGAACAGACGCTACAACTGTCATAGTTGTGTGGTGGCACCTGGCCACGCCCACTTTGAATGCAATGTAACCTCACTAGGTTATCTTCCATTGATCGGACATCCTGACTTTGACGACGAGTAGGATTCCTGTGATTGATACTAATCTGCTGAGTATCTTCGTCCATATAGATTGGCATCCACCAGTGATTTAACAAGTGCTAAAGTGCCACTGGACAAGGGTACAACCTCGATCGTTTTCGCAACCTGCTTTACAGTTTTGATAATCATGTGATATTAAGAATCCAAGTCAGACCTGCTCAGCATGTAACTCTACCAGGTTGGTATTCATCACGCTAATGTCAAAGATCTGAACCATGTTGATTTGATAGAAGTTCCTATCATGGTAGTCTTGGATCCATCCAAGATCCATCTGAAGCTGGAGGGCCTCTTGTATGAAAGAGCATCCTGTTTGTTTACCGAGCAAATGAGACAGGAACTGTAATTGTGCCGTGGCAGATTATGATACTGGCTTTGCCTTGAGTGCATTGCCACCAAGTTGTCATTCATCGCACGGATGTTGTGGTTTTGAATGACGTTGGAATTCGTGTAAACCATGTTAACTCCACGAACTCGGTGCTCTTGGATCCATCCAAGATCCATTTGTTCCTGTAGAGCTGCTTGCACTACAGAACATCCCTGGTTGTCTTTAGAGCAGATATCACACTGGTGATAATTATGAGGTGGCACATGGCCATATCCACTCTGTCTACAATGCATCTTGACCAGATTGGTCTTTAACAAGAGTACATCATGAATTTGATAGACATTGTTAGTCTCTTTCTCAATCAGATTGACTGCAGCTTTCTCATGTTGAGGCAGCGGGTTCGTAAGAACATTAGGATTCGTATCTTTGAAAGATAAGAGCCCGCTCCTAACAAGCTTTTGCACGTCGGATTTGAAATTGAGACAAGTCTCAATGTTATGCCCTGAACCTCCTTGATGATAAGGGCATGTTTGATCCGCTTTAAACCAAAAAGGCGGATTTTCCAGAACTGAAAGGGGAGACTTAGTCTGGATGTGCCCCTTAGCCAGCAGTAACGGAAACAGCTCTGCGTACATTACGGGTATAGGATCAAATCCTGGTGGCCGTGTTGTACGGTTGTTGTTATATGGAGGACGAGCCTGCTGAAGAGGCTGTTGTGTCCTTTGTTGGTCAGGTTGGCTCTGCGCAACCTGAGGTTGATACATAGGAACAGGCGTGGGGACGATAGCAGGAGTAACAGCTGCTACTGGCTGATAACGTCACCTTTGCTTTCCGAGAGAGATATTCCCAATATCTTTCTCTTTTTTCTTAGGGAGAGCACTACCGTATTTTTTAGTACCACTCGTCGATCCAGTGTCTTTTACCAAACGTCCTTCTCGGACGGCTCCCTCAAGACGTACGCCCATGCCGACCATTTCGGTGAAATCACTGGGTACACTGGCAATCATTCGGTCATAGTAAAATGAGCTTAAGGTCTTTAAGAAGATTTTTGTCATCTCTTTTTCCTCAAGAGGTGGACAAATTTGAGCGGCAATTTCACGCCACCTTTGAGCATACTCCTTAAAGGTTTCCTTGTCCTTTTGTGACATTGATCTGAGTTGATCTCTGTCGGGTGCCATGTCCAAAATGTACTTGTATTGTTGGACGAAGGCAGTACCAAGATCTATGAATGTACTGATCGTAGTACGGTTTAAACCCATGTACCATTTGAGTGCGGCACCGGTTAAACTATCCTGGAAGTAGTGAATCAGCAGGTCCTGATTCTCCGTCTGAGCTGACATCCGCCGAGCGTACATCACCAGATGGCTCTGAGGGCAAGAGTTACCCTTGTATTTTTCAAAGTCGGGCACTTGGAACTTGTGCGGGACTTTCACATTTGGGACCAAGCAGAGGTCTGTGGCGTCCTTTCCAAATAGATCCTGACCGCGAATGGCTTGCAGCTCTTTCTGCATTTCCAAGAACTGCTCTTGGAATTCATCCATTCTGTCAACCATAGTTTCCTTCTTACCAGAAGGTGTCTGTGGAATCTGTCCTTCCGGGACAGTGTGCACCACAGGGGGTGGTACCGTGACTACGGTAGTAAGTCTTGGCGCCTCCCGAAGTTTGTAACCTTCAGGAGTCTTGAGTATGCCCCTGGCATCTTCGCTTTCCCTAAGTTTGTAACCTTCAGGCCCAGCGGCTTCTATTGCGATTCCCTGATCTTCAGTGATCGGCGGAACATATCCTTCCGGGATATAGTTAACAGGCATGCCCCAAGGACGATCTTTCGGCATCTGATACCTAGGATCATACTTTTCTATGATGGGCGTTGAGGTGATCTCTGAGATCACAGTTCTTTGTAGCTAAGCTTCTGCCATGGCTTGCATGTCGTTACGAAGCTTTCTCATATCCTCTCTCAGAGCGTCGATCTCTTCTTTCAACTCTCTATTTTCTTCCTCAAGATCATCCATCTTTTTCTGACGATTGGCCCGAGTATTGTACGAATGAGACAGTTTGACTCTAGAATCGAGACACAAACGTGAGATTCGTAGGTAAGGAGAATACGCGATGTGATAATGATGAATGCAATGATTATATTAATTGTTGTTTTTTTGTTTAATCAAAATAAACTTCGACAATTAGATTGCAAATATCAAACAGTGGGGAAACCCCTTTTTATTGAATTCCAAAGGATTACAGAAATGGAAATACAGTAGATTACAAAGTGCAGAAACAGAAACCTAAACTAATGGGTCCCGAGTCCTCTTCTTTGACCGGGGCGCTTGGGCCGTTGTTGGGTTGTCATTCCTTTGCCAGGTGAAAGGAGCGAGCAAATTCCTTTGGTCATCTTGATTCTCTACAGCATGCTGCTCCAAAATTTTAATCAGAGCATCTTTCTCTTTTAGTAGTTGCTGTATTTGGATACACTCTACGTCGAGGGTGCGGTACTTGTTCTTCCAAGATCTTCTTTCCTTTTGAACTTTGTTGAGAGTAACCTGAAGCCTTTCAGTTTCCGTCATGAAGTACGTGACAGATTCCCTCGGCGGAAGAATTCCGTAACGAGGATAAGGCATCTTTAGCTTGAGAGCTCTGGCTTGTACCCAGTGGAGATAAGGCTCCACCGAGACACAGTCCGGTTTTCCCAGAGACTCTCGTCCTTTCTTATGAACATGTTTCCAAGCTTGCACTATTTCCATCTTTAGTGCTCTGTCACTTTCTCCTTCTTTGAAGAAAAGACCTTCCAGATGAACACCCAGTGGGATGTGTCTCATCGGGTATCCAAATTGACGAAGAACCAATATCGGATGATAGTTGATTCCTCCTTTAGTTCCTATGAGGGGTACGCTGGGGAAGTTTCCACAACGGTCAATGATTCTAATTCCCTCATAAATCCTATTACACCAATCTATATCAGAGTTGGTAAGAGACATGATCTTCTGCGACCAATGTAAGACACTCTTGCAATCCCAAAAAACAGCAGACTTAGGCAAGTGAGAGATAAACCATTTGTAAAGCAAAGGTACACAGCATGTGATCTCTCCTCCGATGTACAAATTTCCCAAGTGTACAGAATGATACGCATCTGCAAGCAAAGTCGGCACAGGGTTTCCAATGAGAAAAACCTTAATAGCGTTGATATCAACAAAGTTATTGATGTTGGGAAACAAAAATAACCCGTAGGTGAGCAAGACAAAGATGCTTTCAAAAGCAGTCTCGTTCCCTATACTAGCGAAGTATAGAGCCTTTTTTGTCAAGAACTGGGCTGGCAAACCTTGGATGCCACCCTTAGTGGTCATGTGAGTCCTGACCTCAGACTCGTCCAAATGAATTGCTATTGCAATAGTCTGATTCTTTGGAATTTCTTCCAGTCCAGAAAATGGAGCTCGATCAGTGATATGTAAATCAGTCAGAGGAGAATACTCCTCCAGCGTTGGTGATAGCTGGTAATCCGAGAATGTAAAACAGTGATAAACCGGATCGTAGAATTGAATGAGCGCGTCCATGATCCCCTTAATCACATGGACTCTTAACAGTGGTAGCAAACCACCGTGCTTGGCTCTGAAAGCCTCTGGGTTAATGATCATCCTTGCTAACCTTCTTAAATCCCCTAGTTTTGGAACCTTGAAGGTGTACTGGTGAGTTCTCCTTCTACCGAAATCCATTAGCGTAATCCTCTTCTCTGATATTTGCAATCACAGTCTTAGTTTAATTTGAAAAACAGAGAGACTAGAAAAGAAAGTTTTTTTAATGTTTTAATGTTTTATTAAACGAATGCATGAATGCAGCACACAAAAACATAGAAAAAACATGGGGTCAGAGGGTCGTTGTCATGAAGTCAAGGCTCTACCCATCCCCAAAGGTTTATACTAGGGTGATTTTTGTACCTGTACTCATTATCATCAGCTCCTCCCAGGAAAGCAAAACAACAAGCGGATCGCCAGCGAGTTGTAGAGCAATCTTAGAGTAAGTGCCATTCACCGAGAATAGATCACCAGCCTCAAATGAGGGTAGTATCGCGTAACAACTATTTCCGATAGTTTCCGCACTACGAAAGGGTTTGGCTCCTCAGCTTCTCAGACTTAACAACCGGCCCATTGGCTAGAAGAGTGAATGGGTTGCGTTGGTCAGCCTCCACTGAGGTTGATGGTCGACCCCGTCGCCATCACTTATCTTAAATGTATACTCATTCTCACCACATGCGGCATCACACGCATTCCCAGTAGCAGAAAAATAAACACGTATAGCAATTAGGAAAAGCAGTATATATATTTGTCCTAATCATCCTAGACTTATAAAGCTATGATTCCTAAGTTCCTGACAGAAATGGGTTCCCCGGCGGAAGCCCCAATCTGTGGTATTCACACAAGTGAAGAGAAAAAAGGTTTGTCCAAGGTTTCCACCTTAAACGTTTAAGAAAGAAGATTTGGCCCCACGGTGGGCGCCACTTTCTGTGGTGGCCACCACCATGAAAAAGATTTATCCAAAGTTTTCACCCTAGATTTTAAGATTGAAAGGATCGGCCCCACGGTGGGCGCCACTTTTCTGTAGCGAGCGATTTTGGACGCGGTTCTTAAGCGCTGGTCGCTCTCTGCGGTTGAGCTTGAACTACAGGTCGATTCATTTTTTATCCTATTGTGAGCTGAATAAGGAAGCGAAATATATGTCTCCAATTAACCCTGCTTTGCATACTGAGTTTAAACAACGGTCTGTTAGGTTACGGATGCTATCAATGTGGGGGGCCTTTGTACTGGTTATTTGTATTTTCGCCAATACTGTTTTCTTTCTTTTTTACCTGGGCAGAAGGTTTCTGGCGGGGAACAAGGATTAGGATGTTAGGACTGATGCTTTTGAAATACTGCTTTTGATTGATGGAGATATGGGATTTGGGTTTTTTGTTGATTGTGCTCGCTAAGATCTTTTCTTTCGATCTTATGCCTACGTATTCCCGTTTACCGAAACAGGGAAATCAGAGCGTTCGTAGTTCCTCCTATTCTATGGGAGGAAATTGGTGTTTTGGTGTCTTGCTCAAAGCCCAAGACGTGAAGCGAAAGGTGGTTTGTATCTTGTTCAAAGCCCAAGATGTGAAGCTGAAAGGTCTATTTGTGTCTTGTTTAAAGCCCAAGACGTGAATTAGAAAGACCTCGACTTTAGAGAGAATTTGTCATCTCTAAAGAGGGGAGAGGGAGAATTACTTTAATTGGGATACGCGGATCCGAGCAATGCCATAATTTCCGAAGAAAGGGTTTTAACCTGAAGGAGAAGACTTTAACTCAGTGTAGAGCAATGCCATCTTTCCTTAGGAATTTCTCATGCTAAAAGAGGGACAGTGGCGTGGATATAGATGATCCAGAGGCTTACCGCTTACAATGATTAGATGAAGGGAAAGGAGTTATTGATGTTTGTGTACTGTGAACGAGGCACAACTTTGATGCTAAAAGGTTGATTGGATCAACCAGTGGTTTTCTTATACAAAGCCTAAGAGGAGGCTAATTTCCGCTAGGAAAATCATTATACAAAGCCTAAGAGGAGGCTAATTTCCGCTAGGAAAATCATTATACAAAGCCTAAGAGGAGGTTATTTTGTGTCTCGTACAAAGCCCGAGAGAGAGGCTAAAAGTTTTTGACCCGACGATAGAGTCTTTGTGTCTCGTACGAAGCCCGAGATGGAGCCTATTGTTTGTTTGACTCAACAGGAGAATCTTTTATACTCAACAAGAGAGTGTTTTTGTATCTCGTACGAAGCCCGAGATGGAGGCTAAAAGTTTTGACTCAACAAGAGAGTCTCTGTATCTCGTACGAAGCCCGAGATGGAGGCTACAAGGTTTGACTCAACAAGAGAGTCTTTGTATCTCGTACAAAGCCCGAGATGGAGGCTACAAGGTTGTTTGACTCCGCTAGGGAGAGTCATTGTACAAAGCCCAAGAGGAGGCTATGTCAGTTAAGTGACAGGTCCAGTATACTGATTTTGAAAGAGAAAATCAGTTCTTATATGAGCATCACTGTACTCATGGGTTAGATCTGAGGATCGGGGTGGTCTCCTTTTCTTTGAGGAAACTGGAAATCCAAAGGGTGTTTGAGACTGTCCGAGTCTGCGGGTTTCCTTCCTATTTAACGAAGGGGTCACTTGAGAATGTCTTTTGAGACTCAAGGAAGTTAGACTGTCCGTGTCTAGAGTTTTATCTTTTATACTATGCTTTGAGAAACAGTAGTAGACTCTATGAAAGGACTGTTCTATGGAGATGACGAAGTTCTGTTCCTATACCTCTAGGAGGTCGCCGGGACAATTTGTACGAAGCCCAAGAGGAGGCTGGAAACTTTTAAGAAGCCGACGGGTCCTTGTACGAAGCCCAAGAGGAGGCTATCATTCCCGGAGGAAGAGATCATTATACGAAGCCTAAGAGGAGGCTGTGAATACTTCTAAGAAGCCGTAGGGTCCTTGAATAATGCCCAAGAGGAGGCCGATGCTTTTAAGAAGCCCGTGGGTCTATCATCTCCTTTCCATTAGGAGAGATAACTCTTTTAAAGATAAAAACCACTGGTAAACGTGCGAGGTTTACTATCCAGCGACTTTTAGCTTTTAAAGAGGGTTCCTTAGTTAAGGTCCAAGATTATGACCGTAGTGGGTACCCAAACCCCGAGACATTCAAGGCAAGCTATCCACAAGGAATAGATCAAGTCAGGAAAGTTCGAGAATTTGGAAGAAACTCAAAGATGCCATTCACGGAGAATACATTCATCTTGGGGAGTAGAGTTTCTTGACGATTCCTAAGGAGGACAGCCGAAGAGAAGACTGTATTTGGTGCTCCTATTGGGGATCTAGGCGTCTATTTCTACAAATAAATGAAACGGCGTCACCTAGTTCTAGACGTAGTAGCCGGGGAAACTCGAAATATCTATATTATTATTACACAGTAGATATGAGTTTATGAAAGGAGACTTACAGTGAGCAGCCCCACAATACAGTTATATATATATATATATGAGTTTGTGAAAGGATACTTACAGTGAAACAGCCCCACAATACAGTTATATATATATATATGAAAGCAGTAAACGAAAGCGATAACCACTTACTCGGTTGGAGTGCTTCCATGCTGTTTGGTTAGTTGTTCAACAAAGAAAGATTGAAAACAACAGTATATTCAAAATCAAAGGAGAAAGTGCTTTGAAAAAGAAAGATTTGGGGCTTACAGCTCAAGGAGAAGCCCAGGGTTTTATCAGTGAGCGCACTGTTTGACTTTGTACAGCGGGACTTATACAAGTGACTGGGGCCCAAAAAGGTTTTCTGTACAAAGGGATGGGTCTTACACTCTCTCAAGAGGCCCAAAAAGGTTTAAAGAAAAAAGAGTGGGGCTTATAACACGAGGGTAAGCCCAAATGATTTTTCGTTAAAAAATGGCGATCGCGCCGAGGTTTTCTTTTAACGCAGAGGGACTTATAAAATAAGTGAGGCCCAAAATGTTTTGGTTAAAAGGGGGATTGGGTCTTACACTCTAATAGAGGCCCAAAGTGTTTTGAATGGGTCTTATAGCTCAAGGAGAGGCCCAGATGATTTTTATTTTTAAACGGGCGACGATCGTGCCGTTTACTTGTACAGAGGGACTTATACAATGAGTGAGGCCCAAAAAGTTTTTGTACAAGGGGGGATGGGTCTTACACTCTCTCAAGAGGCCCAGAAAGTTTTGAAAATGATTTATGAGGGTTGAATTAATCCAAAACCCTAATTTGTTTTCAAAATGTATTTAATTGAATAAAAATTCAATTAAAATGATCAAAAATTGTTTAACACATGGAAAACAAATTGTGATCTTGGATTAATGCTTCAAAAATTAAGTATTGACCTACAAAATAATTAGAAAACATTAAAAGTTGCAAAATCAATGTAGAAAAAATATTTAAAATGCCAAAAACAATCAAAATATTAATTCTTTACAAAAATATCAATTATATGAAATAAATAATATTTTTGGGATTTTTTGTGAAAATAAAATATTTTAACATTTTTGTGAATTATTAAAAAAAGAATCAACTCAAAATCATTAAAACTCAGAGAGAAATTAATTTTTGAATCAATTAAACAAAATCACAAAATTCAAATATTTGAATTTATGAAAAATGGCGCCAAGAACAGCTGAAGAACACGCGCGTGTTCTTGGTTTCTCAGATTTGCATTTTCTATCCAATCTCCATGAATACGTAATCATATCATGCAATCCACATTTCATTATGCTCGTCTCAACCTCACGATCATGTCTATGTACTTTAATTTCATTTAAATTAAACATACAACAAGAAATCACGAAGAGACCTCAAGAACCCTAATTTCTGCATGAAGGCTAGGATTTTTGATACATGATTCAAACAATGCAATTAATTGAGGGAAAACATTCCATGCATGATTATGAACATATGGCCAAATTATTGTGCGAGGAAATATGCATAGATTGAGAGATGACCAAGTATGTGCTTACCTCTAGGCCGTGACAGCAAGTTCAAAGTGATTTTTGATTTGGAGGTGTTACAGATGAGTGGTGATGATCTGAACAGCTTCCCTACACCCTATGGATTGTGTTTGGACGGTTGGACTTGATTGAAATTGGCTGGACCATTTTGTGATACCTCAGCTGCACTTTAGTTAAAACCTTGAGCAACCAGCTGGTGATTTTGTGAAATTGATGTTTCAGAAGTAATCTAAGTGTTTGATCAGCTCATATGTGATGTATGTGAGGTGTGTGAGTGATTGGTTTGATTGGAATTGCTCTCAAACTCAAAACCCGATAGTGACTTGCCTTAGAAGGCAAAATTGGAGTGAAAGAAGAGATTTTGAGGAAAGCATCTATTAGATGGCTTTGGTGTACTCAAACTGATCACAATTGAGCTCTATTTATAGTAGAGCAAGTTTGTTTTGCAAGGAATAGTGCATGGCAGCTGGTAAGTAGGTTTGGCCAATGTTGGCAAATGAAAATCCAAGTCTCCTCTAGCCATTGACTAGAGGTTAGGGCACAGAGCTTTGGTCCCCTTGGTCTTGGATAAGTCTTGACTGATTTCAGATGAGAATGGCTCATTCCATGCCACCTTGATGGTTCCAGTGAGGCAGAATCTGACTTAGTGAAAATTTCACTAAGTGTTGGAAAAAGTGACATTTTCACTTTTCAGCCACTTTGATCACTCCATAACTCAAAATCCTTAATGAATTGGAATGACTTGTAGTTGAAGTTTTTGTAGGTGATAATGAGGGCTACAAATCCATCTTTGGATGAGAAAAAATGGCCTTGTGGTTTAGGAGTTATGGTCCTTCAAAGTTGGTACCTTTGCCACTTTATTTTTAACTTAGAAAAATTTCTAAGTTTTATGGTTACCCCTTTTACAAGTTATCTCAATTTTCTTGATTTTTCTTGATGAATGATGATTCAAATCATACATTAACATCATTTTAGGGTTAAAAATCCATTTTGGTGAAAAATCTCAAAAAGTCAAAGTTGACTTTTGTGCACAGTTGACTTTTTATCAGATGAATTCCAAACTGTGCAATTCTTCAGGAAATCATGTCCTTGACCTAAATAAAACTTGATGGACATGTTCCATGGGTGTCATAGGGTATATTCAATCATATATTAGGGTTTGGGAGCATGTCCTGGTCAAAAGTCAAAGTTACAGTTGACTTTTCCCTTAAAACCCTAATTGTGGTGCAGATGAAATTGAGACTTGTTGCTCAAACTTCTTGGATCAATCCATTGTTCCAAATGGATCAATATGGTATATTAGAGACCCTCAAATCATCTCTTGAGGTCTTGGCTCATGGTTTGTCCCAAAAGTCAACTTAGGGGTGAATTAGGTCAAGAAACCCTAATTCCTGATTTTTGATGAATGCATCCCATGAGGCAAAATTGACTTGATGCATGGGTTCATGAGGTTCCATGAAGTATATTAGGTTATGTTTTGGATCATTGCCTTGTACCCAGATGAAAATTTCCATCTGGAGGCCCTGGTCGACCAAAACCCTAATTTGGTGACACTGTCGATCTTGAGACTTGATCCACCTAGAAGGGAGCAGCCTTGTGCTTAATCCTTGAAGTGGGAGTCCTTTTTGATCCATTGTGGATGTTTAAGAGATTAGACAAGTTGAAGATCATGTCATTTCTTGATTGATCCTTTGTCTAAGCACTCAGAGAGGGCTTGAAACCCTAATTTTGATTGTAGTGGATGCTCACCCATCTTTGGGGAGACTAATGAAGCATAAAGGTACATCCATATTGTGATGATGATTTTCACAATGATGGGAAATCTAAGTGGTCAAAATTTGGGGTATTACAGTCCCGATTCCAAACACAATCCTTCTTTCATTTACTTGCAATCCCGTTTACATTCACCCAATACTCTCAACTCGTAACAACATAAGGTAACAAATACAGATGATGGTTCTCAAGAGATTCCATAACTTACCCATACGTTCGTCGATTAACCATCTGAGCTAATCGGTTAACTTCTCCAAATCCCACGTAACACCTTCAATGCACATGTTAATCGGTTAGCCACCTTGGTAAATCGGTTAACACTATGCAGAATCTAAAAATCAGTTTTCCTCTTAATTCAAAGCCACCCATACTCAACCATCAATCCGATTTGTTCTAACTCGAAATATCATTTTCCAACTCGCGGTTCCTTAACTGGTATAACATTCACCAACCATGATCCACTCGGGTAAAACCTACAAAGTCAACACATGCAGATGACACACTCCAACCAAGTGACAAGGTAGAATTCTAAATTCTGACGCGGTCACATGGCAACTCTTCGGCGGGATAGTTCACTCTTCTACTCAAACAATTTCACTTGCGGGAAACCAATAATGACGACATTCCGGGGTTTTTAATCACAATTCATACCTGATTCGTCCACAACCAAAACCCAACATACAACCTTGTTCTCTCACTTGAACTTCTCGGTGGGACATAAAACAACAACATTCTTAGTCCAACAAAAGGTAGATCCCGAATATTCCGATTATTCACAAATACAGAAGTTTCTCTATACTTGAAAATAAATCGGGGCCATGCATCCTCTTGAAGAACCTTTCCATCACTACGTACACATTAACCGGGATTTCTTACCGTTCACTATCCATTGAACATCCCACTGGCACCACATTACTTAACGCAAGATTTGCAACCAACAATTCTCATCCACTATCTACAAAACCCTTCCGGTATAAATCGTCCATGATTTACATTTAGTCCATAACAAGTCCTGATTTGCTTCTCGTTGTTTTACCATAAACTTGCCTCTTAAAATACAACATTCACTGTCTCATAGAGTACATCTCATCACCCTTGTCTCAAGAATAAGAATCCATTATGTACAATTGCAACCACAATGCCACTACTACGCTTGTTCTTAATACCAAGGTGTAACTTTCTCATAACATACTGTTAATACCGTTCATTCCACATGACCGAATAAAATCCACTTCATAAATAATATTTTCACTTTCCACAACATGGACCACTTCCATAGCTTCATATCGATACAAAGAACGCTTAAATCGGACACCCGAGTCAAAAGATATGAATTTTTGAAGAAAGGAAAATTATTGGAAACAGCCAGATTCGCCTAGCGGTCAAGAGTTTCGCCTGGCGAGTCCCCCTTTCGCCAGCACTTCGCCCGACGAACATGCGGTGAATCCTCATTTCATCAAACCCAAAAGTTCCAGTAGCTACACAAGTTCTGTTTCTTCATTTTCGCCTGGCGACTAAGTAATTCGCTTAGCGAATTCCTCTTCGCCTGCACTTCGCCTGGCAATCCAGCGGCGAGACCCCATTCGCCTGACGATTTCCTGATTCATCTGGCGAATGACACCAGAAGCATAATTTTTTGCTGCATTTTCATGGTTTCCACACCTCAAAATCTAACTTTTCCAAACCAAAACACTTTCAAATTCCAAATTGGTCTCTCATCGAATACCGAAAATCTCGATGTAATATCTCGAACTTAATCTCTCTACATAACTGAATGTACGTAATTTATCTCCTACTCATCATCCGGCTTATACTTATTCCACTTGAAGCATGTAAACACATCCTTGTGTTCCTCCTCACACTTCTATACTACTCTAGGTTCCCACAAAAGCCGAACTTCCTTAACTCTCAACTTTTAACCCGTCGGAAGATATTGTTCTGAATACATTCCCTAAGGTACTCTCGTCCATTCAAGATACCTTAAGGACCTTATAAATTGAAGCACCAATTACTTATCTCACTTCCGGACCTTATGCCACGCGTTCCACAAAACAACTTTTCTTTTCCACGAAATGAGATTACTTGAAATTCTTATCCGTACTAGTGGTCAATCCAGCTCTACTTAGCAATTTCACATATTCCTCAATACCTTAACCAATCGTCCAATAGAGATCCTTAACTTTCGGACTACATCCATTCCAAAGGATTACTTAAACCACACATTACAGTTTAATTCCATGCTACCCAAAGCACAACATCTACCAAAACCTTACTGAGCTGACCAGAACTCCTCACAACTGACTCTTGGCTTGAGCCTTCCCTCAAAGCACCAGTTCCGACAACACTACGGAGTCCTCGTGGTCACTCAACCATGATTCTACCTATCACATACATAGTATTAGGTTGATCAAGCCCAACACTACATAGTATGATATTAAGTTTCATGATGGCAAGACACACTTAAGAGGCAGGAATAGATTTACTTATGATGTTTCAAGGCTAGGTCGAGAATACGACCTGCTCTGATACCAACTGTAATGCCATGTATAATATATACCTAGAATAATACAATACATGCATTTTATTTGGTACTGACACCATCATAAGTGCCTAATGGCGTAACTCACATACTTGACCATTCTAAAACATAATACAACCTATGGTACAAGCTATGGAAATTAGCCAAAAAAATAATAAAACTAAGATCAATATACAATATTCGTCATTGTACAAGAACAATAAAATACACAGCGGGATAAGTTTAACTAAGCTTCTCTTGAAACATCCCAACATCGTTCCACTTGTAAATCAAACCTGCAAACCACACCTGAAATATAGAAACTATAGTGGGGTGAGATACATCAAATCTCAGTGAGTTCCCTATCCTATAGATCCTCTCGGCTATACAAGGTTCTATCAATCCTAACTCAAGTCAAGGGGAAGGGAAAATGACCTTAAGTTCACAATCTCACACTATATGGAAACATGTCATGAGTTCATCAACTCAAAATATCACTAATCGATAACCATACCAAGGCATCTCATCTTCCCGTCCGCTTCTACGTCTAGAAGGCGACCCGAGTCATAGATCCTTGTAACCTACTTGACATACGAATGGATTCGGGTTCTACGGGCCATTAACCGTTATGAACCGTCACTTCACACGGGCCATTAACCGTCACAAGCATACGCTCCATGGGCGCCATTCGTACAGCACGGGGAATCAAACCTACCAAGTAGTTGTGCATCCATTTCAGAGGAGCTCGAGACTCATGAAACTGTACTCAAGATAACCGGTTACGATTACGTGATCAGACACAACAAACATGATTGTATTCGACAATCATAAGGCCACATTCGCCTTTTCTCATAATCACAAAAGTTCACACATGTTCCATACTAGTGTTTACTCTCTCCTAGACCATTACTCGTCACGGATGTACCTCTCTACATCAAGTGCCCGAGCATCGCCATCTAGGTTATCTACTCCAGGCCAGAACTCGCCAATGAATGGACGAGCGTCGCCATCCAGAGTTTCTAATAATTTCAAATCACAACCTAGAATCATATCATTAGGTTTGGGGTAAGTTTTCTCACTCTTCCTAATTCATTTTAACATGCATATTCTCTCATTCACAGTTTACAATTAAATAGACATGGTATAACACAATGTACACAAGTAAAACATTTAACACAACATATCACATAAAAATTATTTCATCAATCCATGGCATACAACCATGTTTCTACCTCACCATCACAAAGATTATGAAATTAGCTTTCCAACGCTTCCGACCGTGCGTCAATCCGAGTTACGGATCAAAAGTTATGGCAAAAATACGAAAAATAATGTTTTGCTGTCCTAGGTAAATTCGCCTGGCGAATCCCTAGCGAATCAGACTCGCCACCTACTCGCCTGGTGAATCTGGACGAACCAGAATTCTCCCAAAACGGGTTGGGGACCCAAAAATGATCCAAACCTTCAACCCACATTATATTAATGCATCCAAATACCCAAAACAGCATGTTAGAACACATTTAGACACACATTTCATCAATCTATCCGTTAGATTTCATTGATTTAACAAAATTACTCATTTTATCCAAATCTAACCTAACTCTAAAACCTCCAGAAATTTACTCTAAAGTCTCTATCTAGAACCCACCTGATGATCGAAGAGGAGTTTGAAGAAGATGAAGAGGATCCATGGCTTCCTTCTCCCTCTTTCTCTTTTTCCTCTCTTCTTCCATTATCTTCTTCTTCTTCTTTCTATCTTTTTTCTTCTTTCCCTTTTCTTTCACAAATATATATATATATATATATATATATATATATATATATATATATATATATATATATATATATATATATATAATACTATTATTATATAATAATCCAACAGGGTAAAATATCTCCAATTGATATTTTGTCGTCTCAACCAATTGATCAATTATCAGAGTTACCAAAAATTACTTTCTTGAATTAGTAAATATTAATCCGTCTCCTTAATAAAATAATTGATCTCTTAAGAGTTTTCCAGTCGCTCTATTGATCCCAAATGTCAATATTTAAAGTACTTAGAGGATTCCATTAATCCAATTATCCAAAGATAGAGCACATAGATACTCATCTGATCTCATCTGATATCCAATTGAGCATTTAAATAATATGGGGTATTACAGTCAGAATGTGCGGTGTGCCAACAAGTTAAGATTGGACATCAAAGTCCGGGTGGGTTTTTGCAACCTTTAGACATTCCAGTGTGGAAGTGGGACAATATTTCTATGGACTTTGCAGTAGGTTTACCCCGTACGCAAGGTGGTTATGATTCGATTTGGGTGATTGTGGATCGACTAACGAAATCTGCGCATTTCTTAGCCGTGAAGACTACTTTCAAGGCAAGTCATCTTGCTAGGTTGTTTATTGCGGAAATTGTAAGATTGCACGGTATTCCCTCTAATATTGTGTCGGATAGAGATCCGAAGTTTACTTCAAGGTTTTGGAAAGTTTTTCAACAAGCTATGGGTATGGAGTTGCGTTTGAGCACGTCTGATCATCCTCAGACGGATGGTCAAACTGAAGGAACAATACAAACAATGGAAGATATGTTGAGAGCTTGTGTACTAGAAAGTAAGGGTAATTGGAAAGAACTACTACCATTGATTGAGTTTTCTTATAACAATAGTTACCATGCGAGCATCGGAATGGCTCCTTATGAAGCTTTGTATGGAAGAAAGTGTAGGACACCTTTGTGTTGGGTGGAAGTTGGGGAAGATAGAGTCTTAGGACCCGAAATCATCCAAGAGACTACGGAAAAGATTCGAATGATCCGCGAGAAAATTAAGCAAGCACAAGATCGACAAAAGAGTTATGCGGACAATCGAAGGAGACCTTTAGAATTTGAAGAAGGATATCATGTGTTTTTGAAAGTCACTCCCAGATTGAGATTGAAAGGACAATTTAAGTCACGCAAGTTAAGCCCGAGATACGTGGAACCGTATCAGATCTTAGAAAGGATTGGTGAAGTAGCTTACAGATTGGCCTTACCGCCTTCTCTGTCGGAAACGAACGATGTTTTCCATGTATCTCAACTTCGGAGGTTTGTTCCAGATCCTTTTCGGCCAATTCTACCGGATACTATTGAAATAGAAGCAGACTTAACGTTTGAACCTCAACTGAGCCGCATTGTGCGAAGAGAAACGAAAGTATTAAGGAACAAGGATATTTCTCTCGTTAAGGTGCAGTGGGATATAACGCATCCGGGTGATGCAACTTGGGAACTTGAATCGGAAATGAGAGATGCTTACCCTCATCTGTTTAGGTAAACTTTAAATTCGAGGACTAATTTCTATTTAAGGGGGGGAGGATGTAATACCCCATATTTTATTAATCCGGATAATATTATATTGTGATCGACTGAGTCCAGTGTACTCTGAGAAATTATTTGATAAAATAATTAGAGTAACTGTGGAACTTAGAATAAATCCAATTAATATTATCTGACTCTGAGGTATTTTATTAATTTGGACTTAAGAGACTTTTTGGACATTTAGTAGTATTATTTCTAATACTAAGTTTACTACTTATTCTTTTCCTCCCACTTTCCAAACATTAAAAAGAGAAACATAGTAAGAAAGAGAGAGAAAGAAGAAAGAAAGAAAGGGAAAGGAAGGAGAAAAAGAGGAGAAAAAGGTTTTGAATAAAATCCAAGAGCAAGATCATCATCCATTGATCCAAGATTCACCCAATCATCTCATCTTCCTCATTTTCTACCTCTATCCAAGGTGGGTTCTAGTTAGTAGCATTGTTTAGAGTTTTTGATATTATGAGTTTTTGGTTAGGATGTGGAAATTGATGTTCTAACGGTTGGAATTCAATATAAATTGAAAGGAATGATCAATATGCTTGTAGAAACATGTATTGATGTTTGTTTTGATGTTTTGGTGTACTTTGAGTAAATTGAAAATCATAGGGTTTATGAAAAAGTTGTGTTCTTGATGAGAATGAGGTTTTGTGAAAGTTTGATGATGAAACCATGGTAGAACCTGTTATATACCTCTGTTTGGTTGTTTGAGACTGATGTTGAGGAATTAGGAGGGTTGGATTTGAACTGTCTTCGCAGGTAATTTTTCTGAGTTTCATAGAGCGCGCTTAGCGCGTAGAAGCCCGCTCAGCACGCAGTTGAAATCCTGCAACCCCAGATGGCAGAGATTAGCGCGCTTAGCGCGCTCAGGGGTACTCTTAGCGCGACCTGGAACTTAAAGTTTTTCCTCCAACACGAGAAAATTCATAACTTTTGATTCGTTTATCGGAATCGGACATTCTTTATATCGATGTAAAGCCGAGAAGGTATTCTATCCAATGGAGATGAAATATGTCAATTTTACCGACCGATTAAATAATCGAGAAAGTTCCAAAAGTGATATATTTATTTTTTTAATTGTTATATAATATTCTACTATGCAATTATGACATGTCTTGCCTATCCTAATATTGTTTAACATGATTGTAACAGAGTATGCATGTTAATATGAAAATAAAATAGGAAGAGTGAGGAAACCTCAAACTTGAACTATAGGAGAATCTAGTAAGGAACTAGAAATTGTAGACAACTCTAGATGGCGATGCTCGGGCACGTGTTGTTGGAAGATACATCCTTGCCGAGTATTGGCCTAGTTGAGAGGGAAACACTAGTATGGAACATGTGGTTAACCTTTGTGGTTCTGAAAAGGCAAGAAAGGCCTTAAGGTGGTGTAGTCTTGTGATTGTCGAATACAATCGTATTGTTGTATGTGATCATGTAATCATAACCGGTATATTTGAGTGAAGTTTCATGGGTCTCGAGCTCCCCTGAAACGGGTACACAATTACTTGGTAGGTTTGATTCCCTACGTGTAGTACGATTGGAGCCTATGCTATGGGTAGAGACTTGTGATGGTTAACAGGCCAAGAGAAGTGACGGTTCACGGTTAACAGGCCGATGATCCCGAATCCAATTCGTATGCCAAGTAACTACAAGGATCTATGACTCGGGTCGCCTTCTAGACGTAGAAGCGGACGGGAAGACGAGATGACTTGGTATGGTTATCGATTAGTGATGTCGTGAGTTAATGAACTCATGTCATGTTTCCATATAGTGTGAGAATTATAAAGTGTGAACTCAAGAGTCCTTTCCCCTTTTCCCCGGACTTGAGTTAGATTGTTAGAACCTTGTTAATCCGAGAGAATCCATAAGATAGGGAACTCACTGAGATTTGATGTATCTCACCCCACGTTGTTAATGTATTTCAGGTGCCTCAGGTTTCGAGAAGAGTAAGGATAAGGTCGTGTGATCTTTTCGTTGCTTGTTGATGGCTAGCTTCCGTAGCGGAGTTTATTTTGAAATCATTGTTGATCTAGTTCTTAGTTTTTATCTTTTGAACATCTTATGCATATTATACCTTTAGAACTTTTAGTTGTTGTATTTGGGGCATGTAATGTATATAATGTGTTAACTAGGAGCTTATGGTGTTTCAGTACCAAACACTTGGATTCATATATAACATTTATGCTTTGATGTATGAGTTTTATATATGGGTGTTATAAAATTCTTGGTCACCAAAGGTGTCCATATGTGTCAAATACTCTTGGTATTTAATAACTCTAGGGGATATTATGATATCTTCCCCACAAGTCTTAATTGCAGAGTCTATAGATTCTTGAATGTTGTAAAACCCTTTGTATAAAGGTTGCCCATATCTAGGGTATAATTTAATTTCTTCAATTAATTGGGCCATCTCATCCCAATCTAAATAAACTCCAGCCTTCTGGCCAGTGTATAATGTGTAACAGATGAAAGGTTTTTTGGTAGAATGTCTTCCAGTAGCAAAGTATGATGCTAAGGCATTTATTACCGCCACTTTTTTGCTATTACCTTGGGAGGTAGTAGACAAGTTCCAAATGTTGTCAAGAAGACATGTTTCTTCTTCTTTGAGTTGAGATCTCAAAGGTGTCTTAAATTGTTCCTTTTCAAGAAATGTCTTTAAATTAGTCATGCCAAAGTCAATGCTTTTGACTGCCATTTGTAATGTCTGAATTTCCTGTATTTTTCTGAAACATACAAGTACAATTGTTAATCATGTAGCAATTTTCTGGATAATAAATCTGGTATTTTATTATCCTTTCCTTTAATGTGTTCCCATTTAATTTTAAAACCTCTATTTAAAGAAAATTCTCTGAATTTAAGCCATCTATTAGAGGTTAATTTTCTTTCATTTTTAGTGTCAGCAAATTTTACAATTGCTTCACAATCAGTTCTAATAGTGATTTGTTTTTTAGAAAAAATAAATAAGGCAAATTTTTCTAACACATAAATAATGGCTAAAATTTCATAATCAAGAGATGTTAAATATCCTTTTTCCTTAAATGTTCCTGAAGTATATCTACAAATTTTTTCTAATGATTTCAAAGAAAATTCGTTGGGTTTTTTGATTAAAATTCCTCCCCATCCCAGTTCACATCCATCAGTTTCTATAATCAAATAATCTGATTCTAATGGCAAGGCTAATGGTTCTAGTTTCTTAATTTCTTCTTTTAATTGTTGAACAATTTTAATATCTTGATCATTGAATTTTCTAACACCTTTTTGTTGTGCCTTATTGTATAAGGGGGATGTTAGTTTAGACAAATTTTTGAAATAAGGTCTAACATAATTTACTAATCCTAAAAAGGATTGTAATTGTTTTAATTCTTCTAATTTATCTGGATATTCTAAAATTTTTCTAGCTATATGAGGCTGTAATTTGATAGTTCCATTTCCTATCTCCGCCCCTAAAAAAGAAATATAATTTTTTCCAATTTCAATTTTCTTTTTATAAATGATTAAGCCATGTTTTTAAAATAAAGAAAAAATTATATATAAGTGTTCTATGTGTTCTTTTTCTGATTGAGAGAAAATAAGAACATCATCAATATAGACACATGTAAAATTATAACAATCTCTAAAAATGTCATCCATCATTCGTTGGAAACTTTGTGGTGCATTTTTTAATCCAAATGGCATTACTAACCATTCAAAATATCCTAATGGACAAGAAAAAGTTGTCCATTCAATACTGTCTTTGTGCATTTTTACTTGCCAAAATCCTGATTTTAAATCAAATTTTGAAAACCAATTTTTACCTTGTATTTTATTAATTAATGTATCTTTGTCTGGAATACAGTAACCATCTTCAAAAGTATTATCATTTAATCTCCTATAGTCGAAGACCATTCTAGATTGTCCTCTTTTCTTTTCTGCTTCTTCTTGGACAATAAAAGCAGGGGTTCTATGTCTAGAATTTGATCTTTGAACAATTCCTAATTTTAATAATTGATTAATGTGCGTTTTAAATTCTTCTTGTTCTCAATTACCATACTTGAAATTAGGTGATTTAATGGTAATATCTGGGTTGATAATTTCTAATTTGCACAAAGTTTTGTTTCTTTCCCAAAATATTGTAGGATTTTCTCCTATAACCTCAAGGGATAAGTTTTCATATATATTGTGTTTTTTACAAAATGAGAAGTCTCTCTTATATAGAAGAGAGCTGAAGATTCTAGAGATAATAAAATATTATCTATACAAAAAGAAAAGTTAAAGCACTATTTGCTGTAAGACTTTTTTAAAAGCAAAAACTATTTACTTTAAGACTTTGCCTATACAAAACAAAAGACTTTACATTATTAAAAAGTTGAAAGGGACATGCCCCCTTTCTCTAGCCGTGTAAATCAAGATTACCCTTACATGACTCAGAAGGGTCAAGTAACTGTATCCTTAATACGTGTCTTGCCTTATTTTTTCGACAATAATTTTCCTTTCTTGAACTGTATTACATCATGAAAGGTGTGTCTTGGGAAGAGGTTGAGGAACCTGATCTTTTTTACCAAGAAAAATTTCTCCTTTTGTAAGCTTCAACTAATTTTGGCCTGGAATGTTTTACTTAAAATGGGAAGAAAAAACTCCTAGCAATATCAGAATTACAATAAATTTTTCCTTGTTTGTCTTCTCTCAGCAGACTTGTTTCATTCATTTTGGCTTTAGACCAGCCAAATTCTTCTGAGATTAATTTTGCCCTTGCAATTTCTATTTGGGTCTGTAAATCATCTGTAATATCTCGTAAATTATTTTACTCTGGATAATATTGGTATGATCTACTGGGCTCCAGTTTACTCTGAGAATTTAATTGATAAAATAATTAAAGTAAACTGATGAGCTCAGAGCAGACCCAATTAATATTATCTGACTCTGGGGTTTTAAGTGTTGGAGCTTTAGAGACTATTTGGACAATTAGTAGTGTTACTAATTAATGATATTTTACTATATCATTTTCCTTTCCACTCTTTTTCCTTACTAGAAGCAAAGGAAGAAAAAGATAGAAAGAAGTGGAAGAGAAAGGAAAGGAAAAGGAAGAAGAGGAAAAAGCTCAAGAACACAAGTCATCAACCTTCACCCGTTCTTCATCAAATCATCCTCCAATCTTCATCATCATCATCTATTCAAAGTGGGTTATAGATAGAAACCTTTGGTTTAGATTTTCTTGAGGATTAGAATCTAGGTTAGAATGGTGAGAAAATGAGAAATCTTGGATTTAACGGTTGAAATGCGATATAATCTGTATAGTATAATCACTAGCCATGTAGGATCATCTGTTATTATATATTTGCATGTTGGTGAAGTTTTGGAATGAGAAATTGGTCAAAATGTCCTGTTTTTATGCTGCAGAATTTCTGCATTTTCCCAGATTCGCACTGCGAATCTCCCAGCGAAGGGGAAATCGAACATTCGCTGGTTGTTCGCACGACGAAGGTGAAGGCGAACATTCGCCAGAGGTTCGCACTGCAAAATTTAGTGTGTTTTGTTCGCCAGACATTCGCACTGCGAATGGGACAGCGAACCCAATTTTATTTAGTCATTCGCTGGGAGCTTCGCACTGCGAATGAGAAGTGAGCATTCGCTGGATGCTTCGCATTGCGAACATAGCAGATCATCCAACTTGTTTCTTTCATAACTTTTGACTCGTTTATCCGATGTGAGTATTCTTGGTATTGTTATGAACCTAGGAAAATATTCTAGCTAACGGTAGTGAGAAATATCAGTTTATTGCCCGATTAAATAAATCGGAGGGAACCGTGAATTGGTGTAATTGGTGGTATATTGAATTATGTGTTTCCATTATGTGATTAATGACTATTTTGCCTATGTTCTTATTGTTAAACATGTTTGAATATGTATGCATGTTAAAACACAAAATAGGTAAAGTGAGGAATATTGCCGTAAACAATGTCGTAAAAATGTAGACGGAATAAACACTAGTATGGAACATGTGTGTTAACCGTTTGGTTGTGATAAGGCGTACTGGCCTTGTGATTGTCGAATACAATCATGTCTGTGTGTGATCACGTAATCGTAACCGGTTATCTTGCGAGTGCGTTTCATGGGTCTCGAGCTCCTCTAAAACTTGTGCACAACTACTTGGCAGGTTTGATTCCCACGTGCAGTATGAATGGCGCTCTGGGAGAGTATGCTTGTGACGGTAAATGGCCCGTGTGAAGTAACGGTTCATAATGGTATAAGGCCCGTAGAACCCGAATCCATTCGTATGTCAAGTAGGTTACCAGGATCCATGACTCGGATCGACTTCTAGACGTAGAAGCGGACGGGAACAGGGGATTCCTTGGTGTGGTTACCGATTAGTGATATTGTGAGTTGATGAACTCATGACATGTTTCCATATAGTGTGTGTGTACTCAAAGTCACTTCCCTTCCCTTTTGACTTGAGTTAGACTTGTTAGAACCTTGTAAAGCCGAGAGGACATATAAGATAGATAACTCACTGAGATTTGATGTATCTCACCCTACGTTGTTGTTTACATCACAGGTACTACAGGTTCGGCGAAGGGTAAGGACAAAGTGGTTTGACTTTTCCTTACGGATCGTATCTTTTGTGTGGCAAGGCTTCCGTTGTGGAGATTTTAAGATCATTAGTTGATCTAGTTCTTAGTTTTATCTTTTTGAACATCTTGTATATATAACATGCCATAGTTGTTGTATTAGGGTTTTTGGGCATTTATATGTATACTGTGTTACTAGGAACTTGTATATTTCAGTACCAAACATATTATTCATGTATAATATATGCTTTGATGTATGTATTTATATATGGGTGTTACATCATCCAAATGTATTGTTTTTGGACCTGAGTTTTGGATCTGGAAGTCCTCATATTCCAAGTTGACAGTGTTAAAATGTATCCAAATCATGTGATAACTTTGGAAATTGTTTTGGAAATCTGGATAAAGAGAGTTAATTTCCAATTTAGCTTTCTGGGGAAATTCTGGAATTATGGTTTCTAGAGTGTCGGCCAAAAATGGAGGTAAGTATGCGGTAAAGTGGTATAATGGTGGAATGTTGATGGTACTAATGAGTCCATGTTTTAATAAGTTGTTGAGAGTTACTGCGTAATCTCTAAATTTAAATGGTTTAAATACCGGGATTGAGATTCTTGCTTTTCTAATTGCTGAATCTAATTGACAGTAGCATTCCCCATCTTGATTTTCGGGGCAATCTTCAAATAAACCTTGACAGGGTTTATAATTGTTATGGACAAAATCCCATTCTGTTGAGATTCCTTTTTGGATAATTTAATTATTGCAAATTTGAGCCAGAATGTCTTGTAATAGAACAAATATTTTTAATCCCATTTCTTCTGAGGAAGTACTGGGTTGAGATGTCAAAATAGGTTTTCCCAAATTTACCAAATTTACAGAGGTTTTTTGGATTTTTGCAGAACTTAATGTCAATGTTTCACTAAAGGTTTTTTGTTCCTTTGGTGGAATCTGGGGTCTTAAAGAAATCTCTTTCCCTTTAAGTTTGAGAACATTGTCTTGAATTTGGTGTAGAAATTCTTGGTCACCAAAGGTGTCCATATGTTTCAAATACTCTTGGTATTTAATAACTCTGGGGGATATTATGATATCTTCCCCACAAGTCTTAATTGCAGAGTCTATAGCTTCTTGAATGTTGTAAAACCCTTTGTATAAAGGTTGCCCATATCTAGGGTATAATTTAATTTCTTCAATTAATTGGGCCATTTCATCCCAATCTAAATAAACTCCAGCCTTCTGGCCAGCGTATAATGTGTAACAGATGAAAGGTTTTTTGGTAGAATGTCTTCCTGTAGCAAAGTATGATGCTAAGGCATTTATTACCGCCACTTTTTTGCTATTACCTTGGGAGGTAGTAGACAAGTTCCAGTTGTCAAGAAGACATGTTTCTTTTTCTTTGAGTTGAGATCTCAAAGGTGTCTTAAATTGTTCCTTTTCAGGAAATATCTTTAAATTAGTGATGCCAAAGTTAATGCTTTTGACTGCCATTTGTAATGTCTGAATTTCCTGTATTTTTCTGAAACATACAAGTACAATTGTTAATCATGTAGCAATTTTCTGGATAACAAATCTGGTATTTTATTATCCTTTCCTTTAATGTGTTCCCATTTAATTTTAAAATCTCTATTTAAAGCAAATTCTCTGAATTTAAGCCATCTATTAGAGGTTAATTTTCTTTCATTTTTAGTGTCAGCAAATTTTACAATTGCTTCATAATCAGTTCTAATAGTGATTTGTTTTTTAGACAAAATAAATAAGGCAAATTTTTCTAACACATAAATAATGGCTAAAATTTCATAATCAAGAGATGTTAAATATCCTTTTTCTTTAAATGTTCCTGAAGTATATCTACAAATTTTTTCTAATGATTTCAAAGAAAATTCGTTGGGTTTTTTGATTAAAATTCCTCCCTATCCCAGTTCACATCCATCAGTTTCTATAATCAAATAATCTGATTCTAATGGCAAGGCTAATGGTTCTAGTTTCTTAATTTCTTCTTTTAATTGTTGAACAATTTTAATATCTTGATCCTTGAATTTTCTAACACCTTTTTATTGTGCCTTATTGTATAAGGGGGATGTTAGTTTAGACAAATTTTTGAAATAATGTCTAACATAATTTACTAATCCTAAAAAGGATTGTAATTGTTTTAATTCTTCTAATTTATCTGGATATTCTAAAATTTTTCTAGCTATATGAGGCTGTAATTTGATAGTTCCATTTCCTATCTCCGCCCCTAAAAGGGAAATATAATTTTTTCCATTTTCAATTTTCTTTTTGGAAATGATTAAGCCATGTTTTTCAAATAAAGAAAAAATTATATATAAGTGTTCTATGTGTTCTTTTTCTGATTGAGAGAAAATAAGAACATCACCAATATAAACACATGTAAAATTATAACAATCTCTAAAAATGTCATCCATCATTCGTTGGAAAATTTGTGGTGCATTTTTTAATCCAAATGGCATTACTAACTATTCAAAATATCCTAATGGACTAGAAAAAGTTGTCCATTCAATACTGTCTTTGTGCATTTTTATTTGCCAAAATCCTGATTTTAAATCAAATTTTGAAAACCAATTTTTACCTTGTATTTTAGTAATTAATGTATCTTTGTCTGGAATTCAGTAACCATCTTCAAAAGTATTATCATTTAATCTCCTATAGTCGAAGACCATTCTAGATTGTCCTCTTTTCTCTTCTACTTCTTTTTGGACAATAAAAGCAGGGGTTCTATGTCTAGAATTTGATCTTTGAATAATTCCTAATTTTAATAATTGATCAATGTGCATTTTAAATTCTTCTTGTTCCCAATTACCATACTTGAAATTAGGTGATTTAATGGTAATATATGGGTTGATAATTTCTAATTTGCACAAAGTTTTGTTTCTTTCCCAAAATTTTGTAGGATTTTCTCCTACAACCTCAATTTTTTCTAATTTCTTAATTATTTGATCTAAATCATAATTTTTTATATTTTTTGTAAAATTTGTGGTGTCTATTGAATGCAACCTACTTTCTATACCACTGTCTAAATCTAAGTCTAGATCAAAATTTTGTTGTTCTATATTATGGCAAGAACATTCATCTTTGTTTTCCTTGCAATTGCAGGTCTCACGTTTTTTTATTGCTAATTTAAAATTTGAAACAATTGGTATCATGGAACAATTTTTACTTATTGTGACATAATCTTTGTTAATATTAATTTGTCCATAATTATGGAGTAAAAAATCTAATCCCATAATAAGTGGTATTGAGAGATTTAGGTCTTGAACCCAAATTTTTGGCCAAGGATAATATTCTGACCATTGATTACAATTTGTTAGGAATTTTACTTGGATATTTTTAAATTGTAAGTCATTTGAAGTTTTAGTTCCATCAAATTGCATTGAATAAGTTGGTTTTACTTTGACAATTTTATTCTTTAATTCTTCTAGGATAATTTTTATATCTATAGTAGATGAAGTTGCTCCAGTATCAATTAAAATGGGTATGGTACTTTCCTGCCCATGAATATTAATTTTTGTCGGGATTATAACTTGTCTTAGTTTTTCTATATTACAAACTAAGGGTACATGGAGTTCTCAAGGTTTTTCTATGTTATTTATAATATTTATGTCCTCTTGAGTAATTTCTGTTAATTTAAAATTATTTTCTGTAGCCGGGAATTTTCCTTTTTTAATAATTTTTGTTAAACTTTTTATTGATTCTTCTAATCTTTCTAGTTTAATGTCTAAATTATCAATTCTGTTTTCTAGGTTTCTAACCTTGTTTTCTAATTTGTCTACTTTATTGTTAGAATTTTCAGAAATTTCTTGGGCTTCTTTTTCTATATTGAAATGTTTTTTAATACAATTTGAGCAAATTTGTTTTAAACAAATTTGGCATTTCCATCTTTTATCAAAGGAGGAAAACCAATTACACTTGAAGCATTTAATATTATCGCTTCCAGTTTTGTAATTCCAATTATGGTTATAATCTGGTACTAGGTTTTTTGGCTCCATTAATTGAAATTAAATTTTTTCAATTTTTCTAAAAGGATATAATTATTATAATTTTCTTTTTCTAGAGGAATTTCAATTTCTTCATTTTCTATTCCTTCTAGGGAGCAAATACTCCAAATTTCAGAATTGTCTGAAATATCTGAGGTTATTTCTAGTATATTTTCTTTAATTGTAGAGATTAGGTTTGATTCCCTTGTAAATAAATTTTGTTTATTTGGGCATACAGAAGATAAATGTCCTGGTTTGTTACATGCAAAACACGTAATTGTATTTTTATAAGTTTTATTAGGATTGTACTTCCTAACATGTTTTTCCTTGTTTAAATAAGGTTTTCTAGCATTACATTTTCTTAAGTAATTTTTCTTTACATAATTTTTCTTAAATCTAGTCTGGTTCCTCTGGTTTTTATCATCAGAATGCTTACCATACTGTTGAGGAGTGTAAATTTGTTTACAGAAACCTACATTCTTTTGTTTTAATTCTTTTTGGATTTGATTATAAGTACATTTCTTTTTTAATTCAGAAATAATATATTGTATTCTTATTCCAATATTATCAAATTCATTATTAACTTCCAATTTTTTCCAGTTTTCATGAATTTCGTGACCTAAAGGTCCTGGTAATTTAGTAAATAATCTTTCACCTAATTCTTTAGAGAAATAATTTCCTGAAGTACTAGCTAGGGCATAAAAATCTTGTAAAAATTCTATTACATGATTCCAATCATATAATTGGATTTGTTCTAAATCTCTCATGGCTTCAGCCTGTCTCACATTGACATCTTTGCCTGTAATAATTCTGTGTATTAAATATGCAAAATTATGAATGTTATTTCCCTGTGTTACTAATTCACCTAATTTTTCTGGAAAAGTAACTTTAAATGCTTCCCAGGCTGGTCGGGCTATATCACCTAGATAATTTTCAGCAATTTTAATCATTTATTCGCCGGTTGTAATGTTATAATGTTTACTTTCATAGTCTCTAATTATTATAGATGTCCATTGCTCAATATATGTGTCTAAGAGTTGTGGATGCTTATTTGTAAGGTTTAACATTACTAGTCCATCTCCACACAAATTTATTTCATTAGGGTTCCTTTTTCCTAATGTCCTTAAGTTTTGGTTATTGTTATTGTAGATAGCCACAGGAAATCTTGAAGGATGTCCTATAGAGTAACCCATTTGAGTTTGTCTACTGTTAGAAAATCTTGATGTAGCAGAATAGCTAGTTTCTTCGTTTACTAAATTTTTTTCTGAATGATTAATTTCGGAAGTTTCTTCTGAGTCTTCTTCAAATAAATTTTTTAAATTTTGAAGATCTTCTAAATATTTTCCCATAAGGAAATTTTTACCATTTTTTGATTTTGCTAATTCAATTTCCATATTAAATTTTTCCATTAAAATTTCATCATTTTTAATTTTATTTAGTTCTTCTATAGTTAAGGAGTTTTCACTCATCTTCACTTATTTGGTTATGAGTTTCTTCATAATTTTTAAATCTTAAGGCTAAAGAATCCTTGGTTTTATAAGTTACAACCTCTGTAGGTGTTAATGTTTCAGCTTCAGTCTGAATATTGTTTTTAATTTTCCATTCTTCTCCAACTAAAAGAGAAAGAGAGATTGGTTCTGGGCCAAAAAAGTTAATTCCTCTTTATGTGACTATTTTAATCATATTATCAATTTTTAGTTTAAATTTTGGTGAGAGTTGTGTTGACAATTTTCCTAAGAATATAATATCTATAACAATATTTGATCCTCTAAAATTTTTAAAACCTTTGCTTTGAACTTGAATTGTTACTAATCCAAATTCTTCAATTTTACCATCTGGTAATCCTAACATTTCAGATCTGTGTGTCCTAATTAAACTGGAATTATTTTCAAGAAAGCCAGACCTATATAATTGGGTTGGTCTTAAAAGGTTAATATGGTCATTTGTCATAATTTCTAAATCTTTATCAGTATCAACAATTTGTTCTAATTGTGAAGAATTTTTATTTTCCTTTTTGCTAAAAATTTTGGTTAAATAAGAAGTCTTTTGAGTATGATTTAGAGTTGTGGTTCGAGAAGAACTAGCCTCCTCATCCATTAATGTTCTAGATCTGCCAGTAAAAGGATTCATAATTTCAAATGTTTTTTAACTTCTTCTATATTATAGGTTAAGAAGTTTTTGGTTTTAACACTTTTTGTTTTTCTTTCAGTGCTTATTTGTGAAAAAATTTCAGTTAAGGAATCTATAGATATTTTTAATTCTTCTGACCCATTTATTGGAGTCTTTTGTTTTAATTGATCTTTAAGAAATGATAAGATTTGTTTATTAAACTTAGATTTTCTCTTAATAATTTTTCTAAAATATCCAATTTCTTTTCTTGTGAATGCCTCCGTGGAGGTTCGTGTAGTAAAAATTTATGTAAATTTTAGCGATAATTGTTCCGTGGAGGTTATATATATATATATATATATATATATATATATATATATATATATATATATATATATATATATATAACGATTCAATTTATTTCCATTAAAGAATTTACTATGTGATCTACCAAATTGAAACTCGAATCAAGTTTATTCAAGGAAGGAATTTCAATTGAAAGAATTAAATCTAGATTCTCTTTTCCTTAGTAAATTTTATTTAAGGTTTTATGCAGATTTTTCGCTTACTTTTTCATCTATACACATGTCTCACATTTATTAGCTTATTTTCTAATATTAGTCATTTCATATCTTAGTGTTTCATTGTTATTTTTTAGAAACTCAATATATTCTTTAAAATCTAAGTTACACCTTTAAATCTTATCATGTGTAACACCCATATATATAACACATACATCAAAGCATATATCATACATGAATAATACGTTTGATATTGAAATATACAAGTTCCTAGTAACACAGTATATATATAAATGCCCAAAAACTAATACAACAACTATGGCATGTCATATATACAAGATGTTCAAAAGATAAAACTAAGAACTAGATCACTAATGATCTCAAAATCTCCACAACGGAAGCCTTGCCATTCAAAAGATACGATCCGTAAGGAAAAGTCAAACCACTTTGTCTTTACCCTTCGCCGAACCTGTAGTACCTGTGATGTAAACAACAAAGTGGGGTGAGATACATCAAATCTCAGTGAGTTCCCTATCTTATAGATTCTCTCGGCTTTACAAGGTTCTACCTTAGCCTAACTCAAGTCGGGGGAAAAGGAACTAGACCTTGAGTTCAAATATCTCTAACTAGAGAAACCATCGCGTAAGACACAACCGCCAACTAGTTAAGGAATCTCTCTCCGGCCATCCCACACCAAAGGTTAAACACGGGTCACGGATCCTGAATGTAAATAACTTTCCCCGACCATCCCTCTCAAAGAGATTAAACATGGGTCACGGATCCTGAACGTAAATAACTTTCCCCAGCCATCCCTCTCAAAGAGATTAAACACGGGTCACGGTTATCTACTATTGGTACTTTCCCCGGCCATCCCACACAAGGAGATTAAAAACGGGTCACTAATACCAATCACCACGTAACTTTCCCCGGCCATCTCACACAAGGAGATTAAACACGGGTCACGGTTACTCACCTTATAAATACTTTCCCCGGCCATCCCATACCAAATATTAAACACGGGTCACTAATATTTATTAGGGAAAACACACGCTCGACTCGGAGGAGATCACAAAATCCATCCTCGAGCCTCCCCTCATAACTACTTATCAAGCATAAACTTTAGTACCGATGCATAAGCATTGTCGCACAATTCCCTAAGTCATTCTATTGTACTAAGGTTTCCTCGCTCTACCTATTTCATATTTTACATGCATACATATATTCAAACATGCTTAACAATAAGAGCATAGGCAAAAAATCATCAATCGCATAATGGGAACACATAATTCAACATACCACAAATCACACTAATTCATGGTTCCCTCCGATTTATTTAATCGGGCAATAAATAGATATTCCTCACTTCCATTAGCTAGAGGATATTCATAGCTTCACAATGATACCAAGAATACTCATATCGGATCAACGAGTTAAAAGTTATGGAAGAAACAAGTTGGAGGATCTGTCATGTTCGCATTGCAAAGAAGCCAGCGAATGCCCGCTTCCTCATTCGCAGTGCGAAGCTCCCAGCGAACGCCTAGCCAACACTGGTTCGCTGCCCCATTCGCAGTGCGAACGTCTGGCGAACAGTGGCAGAACCAAAACAAGGTAAAGTTCGCAGTGCGAACCTCTGGCGAATGTTCGCCTTCACCTTCGCCGTGCGAACATCCAGCGAGTGTTCGATTTCCCCTTCGCTAGGGGATTCGCAGTGCGAATCTGGGAAAATGCAGAAGTTCTGCAGTGTAACAGCTGAGTTCCCATGGGTCCAAAACCAAACCAAAACATACCCACACATCTAACAATCAAATACAGATGATTCTACACTCATATAGCCTATACTACTCAGTTTGTAACACATTTCAACCGTTAAATTTCTTCGATTACCAATTTAAGCAATTTCTCCTAAACCTAACTTAAGCTAAAATCATTTCTAACTCTAGAACTTAAGTTTCTATCTAGAACCCACCTTGAATAGATGATGATGGTGAAGATGGGAAGATGATTTGATGAAAATTTGATGATGTTCTTGATGATCTTGTTCTTGGACTTTTTCCTCTTTTTCTCTTCCTTTCCTCCTCTTTTCTTTCTCTCCAAAACCCTTTCTATCTTTTTCTTTCTCTTGTTCTAATAAGGAAAAGGAATGGAAAAGAAATGATATAGTATAATATCATCAATTAGCAACACTACTAATTGTCCAAAAAGTCTCTAAAGTTCAAATACTTAAATATCTCAGAGTCAGATAATATTAATTGGATTTACTCTAAAATCAACAGTTACCCTAATTATCTCTGCATATAATTTCTCAGAGTACACTGGGACTCAGTTGATCACAACTAATATTATCCAGAGTAAAATAATTTACGGGGTATTACATCATGTTTCTCGATTAACCTAGCATTTATCTAAACAATTGCTTGTATGATAAAATTGTTACCTCACAATTGTCTTCTTCGAGAGAACCTTTCAAGAAAACATTTTCATCTTCTTCATTGGAAGAGGATTCTTCGAAGATTCTACTAGAGGTTGATTCTTCAATAACATTGTTTTTTTTAAGTTTCCTTTTTCATTTCTCTATTCAAAGATTCCATTGGATTGAGCTTTGTCTTCTTCATATTCTCTTCTTGATGAAGTTTCTCCATTGGACATTGAATATTCCAATGATTGTTTAATCACCAAAATTGTTCTTCCGAATGAGACTACTGGAGTTGATTTTCTTCTTCTTCTTCTTCCAGCAATTTCTTTGATGAATTTTCTAGAGATTCATCTGAGTTTGAGCTCATTCCTTCATCTTTTACCAATTTAATCAACTCATTTAATTTCTAGATGATTTATTCCTTCTTGGATTTTTCTTGAAAATCGTAAACATTACCATTTCTTGATTTAAGGATTAGATCAGGTTTCTGATTCCAATTCTTAACTCTCAGATATTTTTTAGAGACATAACTTCTAATATGAGTTAGGCTCAAACGTCACTTGTTGGACATGTGACTCCATAGAAAATAGGGTGAGGTGTGAATTGTGGTGGTTTAAAAAATGATGATTTAAAACAAAACCAACTGAGAAATCAGAGTTTAAAACCATTTTATAAAATAGTTGGTGATGAGTCCAAACCTTTGAGGTTGGCATCAATTTTGGTAAAACTAACTTGACAGCAAGATGTTGGACAAGATGTCCTAACATGAAGAACTAACTGAAGATCAAGATGTTGGAAAAGATGTCCTATCATGATGATTCGACATCTTTGTCTGTTACTTTTCAGTTTTTAATTATGCTATTTTTAATTTCCAGATTTCAGATTATTCTGGGACTATTTGTTTTCTCCTAGCTGGCGTCCAAGATTAAGGAATCAGAAATTCTGATTATAATTTGAAGATGCTGTTTCTAAGTGTGAAGAGACTTTAGGAAACTTAGGATTGAAGAAACTATTCTAGAGGAGAATTAGTTGCAGATTTTGTGGAACATAATTGCCGCATTTTGAAACCCAAAACCAGTCATGTTTATGGTTATAAATAAGATGGATTTAACCTAGGAAAAGTCTGGCAAAATACATTGTTGCCTAGTGAGTTTAGGGTTTATATTTGTGAGCCTCTCTTGTGTCGTGTTGATACTAGAGCTGGACTATTTACATTGAGTTGTAATTTCTGTCACTGCTGTGATTGAAAGGGAATTGAGAAGGGTCTCATACCTAGGAAGTGTCTTAGGTAGAAATTAAGCACGGGTAGTGATTAAGTGATAAGTTGTAAACCGGAGGTGTTTAGCTTAGAATTAATATTATCTAGTGAATTTCATTCCTGGCTTGGTAGCTCCCAGACGTAGGTGTTGTTGTTCACCAAACTGGGTTAACAATCATTGTGTGTTTGTTTATTTTCTGCAATTTGTATTCTGCTCCTTATTTTCATTATGTTTGAAGCAGAGATCAAGTGTCTCGGCATCTCTCAAGACATCTGAGATCTTATATCAGAATTTTAATTGGTATCAAAGCAGGCATCCTGCTCGGCATCTGGGTGAGATTCAGGGAAGTTACTTTCTGGTTCAATGGACAAAGAAGGAGGAATATTAAATAGAACACCCATTCTTGATGGATCCAATTATGAATATTGGAAAGTGCGCATGGTGGCCTTCATCAAGTCTATGGATGGTAAAGCTTGGAAGTCTGTGGTCAAAGGATGGGATCCACCAAAGACTAAAGATAAGGAAGGAAATATTACTGATGAGTTAAAGCATGAGGAAGACTGGGATGATGAAGATGACAAGCTTGATCAAGGTAACTCCAAAGCATTGAATGCCTTATTCAATGGTGTTGACAAGAACATCTTCAGGTTGATCAAGAACTATACTATTTCCAAGGATGTTTGGGAGATTTTGAAGACTGCTTATGAAGGAACATCTAGGGTGAAATCTTCAAGACTTCAACTTCTCACCACCAAGTTTGAGAACTTGAGGATGAAGGAGTATGAAAGTATTCAAGAATTTCATATGAATAATGTTGATATTGCCAATAATTTAAGTAATATTGGAGAAAAGATTCCAGAAGCTAAGTTGGTCCAGAAAATTCTAAGATCTCTTCCCAAGAAGTTTGACATGAAGGTGACGACCATCGAAGAAGCTCAAGATATAAATACCCTAAAGGTAGATGAACTCATCGGTTCTCTACAAACTTTTGAAATGGCTTTGAGTGAGAAAACTGAGAAGAATAAAAGCTTAGCCTTGGTGTCTAATCAAGATGAAGGTAAGACAAATTCCAAGGAAGAATTATTTAAGGCTGTTGTGCTTCTTGGAAAACAGTACAATCAATTGCTGAAGAGGATGAAAGGGGAGTCAAGAGCAAATGTCAAGACGCAATCATCCGACAACCAAAAAAGGAAGGATTTTGGAAGAAAGTCCAAAAATGAAGAGAAAGCTGGCAAAGGAATCAAGTGATATGAGCATGAGGGTTTTGGACACATTAAGTCTGAGTGTCCTACCTTTCTCAAGAAAGAGAAGAAAGGCTTGTCTACATCATGGTCTGAAGATGATTATGCACGTGAAGGAGAATCACCTAAACAGGGTTTTGCTCTTACAGGGATATTTGACTCTAATGGAGAATCAGATATTAGAGAATTCTCATATAATGATTTGGCCAACTCCTACAAGGAGCTATGCACCAGAAGTGCAGATGTTTGTCAACTGGGAAAGGATTAACATAGTGCTATCATTCATCTTGACGCTGAAAGATTGAAGCACCTTGACATTATCTCTGATATAAAGGAGGAAGTTGTATTGCTCAACTCTAAACTTGACAAGATGACCAAAAGTGTTAGAATGCTCAACAATAGTTCTTATGTGCTAGCCGAGATTCTTCAATTTGGGAGGGACACTGGAGATATCAGAGGACTTAGTTACAATGACCAAGTTGTAATGAGCAAAAGAAAGGAGCCAGCATTGAGTTCTACTCAGTCTAAACGAAAACTGAATCAGAAGATGTCAAAAGGGATGTCTCAACATCAACATAGACATTAGAAAAATATTTCAGGAAAAAAAGTAGGACTGAAATGTCATCAATGTTGTAAGTATGGTCATATTAAACCTTACTGCTATAAGTTACATGGCTATCCAAAGTCTGGTTCACAACCCAGAAAGAGGCATGCTGGTAAAGCAGGAAAGAAGTGGATTCCCAAGAATGAGTCTGTGGCCCTAATAGCTCATTATTCTCTAAGAACCTCTGCTGGAGAGAGGTGGTACGTTGATAGTGGTTGTTCGAGACACATGACTGGTGTCAAGAACTTTTTGATGGATATAGAATCACATGCCTCCAATTTTGTCACCTTTGGAGATGGATCCAAAGGAAAAATTAAAGGGGTTGGAAAATTGGACCATGCTGGGCAGCCTAGACTTGATAATGTGTTGCTTGTCAAGGGACTGACTGCTAATTTGATCAGTATTAGACAACTTTGTGACCACGGTCTCAAGGTTAACTTTACCAAATCTGAATGTCTGGTTATGAATGATAAAGATAAAGTTATCATAAAGGGTGTCAGATTGAAAAATAATTGCTATGTGTGGACTTCTTTAGAGACAGAGTGCTCATAAATGTCAAAGCATCAGAAACCTGTCTCAGATATGAATATTGATGGAGGAGGAATCAGTAGTGAATGGCAGATTGGGAAGTTAACCAAGATGTCACACAAGAAGCTGCAACATCAGACTACCTCAAGGATTCTGGAACTTCTTCATAGGTACTCAATGGTTGATGATCTTGAAGGAAAGAGGTGTGCATATGCTGTCACTGATGACTCAACCATAGAAGCTGAAGGCATGGTAACAGGGGATAGTTTCTCTCAGTTCATAGGAATGAGACATGTGCTGATTGAGCATAATGTCATACAAGATGTCGTGACATTATCCTGTGACAACTTGAGTTTCACAGGTGGTATTAAAAATCAGGTTAAGATGTTAAGGGGCAAATTAGGGTTTTTCTTATTTGAGGGTTTAGAGAAATTAATTTGTGGGAATGCTATTCAAGGGTATGTATGTTCCCAACAAATATAGAAAAGGTTTCAAAATCAATCATTTCAAAATTACCTAGACCGCTCTCACGCACGTTTTCATCATACTGTACCATTCCTCACAAACTGTTTCATCTTCGTACTCGAAGAAAAACATAATCCTACTCTCAAGTATTCCAAGATGTCTCAACAACATTCTTCTAGAGGAGTAGCCAAGAAGGAAAACGTTTCTTCATCAGCGACTAGGGGTAGGTCTGGGAAGTTGTCTACTGAAGATACCATAGATGTTTCCCCCTTGGTTGTGGTGCCATGCAAGCCTGATAAACTTGTTATAAGAAGATCTAAGAACATTCCTATAGGGGGTCAGATGAATGTTGTTGGAATTACTAGACCCCTGGTTCAGACTCTTCCCATTACCTCTGTTCTTGTTGCTGAACCAGAGGTAGTGACTAAGGAGAATGTTGATGAGGAAGGGGATGATCATGAAAGGTATGAAGGGAATCTGCACACCCTTGCTGACTCTGTGGTCAGAGATGTTGAAGCAGATGGTGGAACATCTCCATCTGTAGAAAAATCTCAGTTAAAGGAACAAGCATCTGAGGGTACTGTTGGAAAGACTGCAGATCAGGTTATCAATGTTGATGTCTTGCCTTTTGATGATGAAATCATTTCCAAGAGCCTCCATCCTGGTGTGGCAAAGAGACTAAAGAACATAAAAGGTAAGGGTGTGGCTGCTGAAAACACTCCTACTAAGATATCTAAGAAATCTGTGGTTGGACCACATAAAACTTGGAGCATGGTTGCTATTGTGTCTAAAAAGAGAAATTCTGAGTCTGATACTGAGTCAGACTATGATGTTGTAAAAGATGTCCAAGACATCATGCATGTAAAGAAGCCAGCTTCTAAGAAGAGGGCTGTTTTTCTACCTAAAGCTCCCTTGGCAACGTCTCCTTCCATGCTCCTAAAAATGTGGAGAGGTGGCCATATGTGTACCAAAGAAGAGTAGCTTTGGGAAGGGAAATGTGGAAGAATGCCCTAGAATGCCAAGAGGTGTTTAAGTTGATTGAAGCTACAGGCCTGGTGAAGACAGTCAATAAACTTGGGTCTTGCTATGAGAAGCTGGTCAAGGAATTTGTAGTGAACATTCCTAAAGGCTATGATGATACAACCAGCGAAGACTACAGGAAAGTGTATGTCAGAGGAAATGTTGTGACATTTTCCTCCACTGTGATCAACAGGTTTTTGGGAAGACCAGTAGACCCTCAACCTGAGTGTGAAGATACTGATGATCAGGTGTGTCAAGAGATCACCTATAATACAATAAGCATTGGCCAAGCAAAGGGAAGCTTTCAGCTAGGAAGCTCAGTGTGAAGTATGCAATTCTGCATAGAATTGGTACTATTAACTAGGTGCCTACCAATCACACTTCAACCATATCTGTTGGGCTAGGAAAATTCATATACATTATTGGTAAAGGAAGAAAGTTTGATTTTGGGACTTATATCTTTAGCCAAGTTCTGAAGCAAGCTTCATCCACTACTACTAAACTGCCTATATGCTTTCCTTCCCTCATTTGTAGTACAATTTTGGAGCAGCATCCTGGTATAGTTGTGACTTCAGATTATGCAATGAAAAGCGATTATGCCTTGACATTGCATTATAAGTTGTTTGCTGGGAGTCATGTCCCAGATATTGTTTCAACATCTACACCAACATCTGTTCCTGGAACTTCCAAGGAGAATACCATTGCCCAGCTGAAGGAGACCTGCAAGGATCTTGATGCCGTCATCAAGTCAAGTACAGCTAGGAAGGCTAAACTTGAATAGTTAATACATGCCTTGACAGCAGAGTAAGACAAGGGCACTAATGATGCTGAGAAGAATGCAACTGAAGAAGATGAGATGGATGCTGATTATGATGCTGAAGATGAGGCTGATGATGATAATGGAGAAGAGGAAGAAGACGGTGAGGCTACTGAAGATGACATCTGAATGTAGTCTTATTTTTATTCGTGTGGTTATGTAAGGTCTTAATGCCCAGGATAATTTTTAGCACTTTTGTGCTTGTTATGTACTTTGATCCTTATGTTATTGCTGGGTTATTTAGTTAGTTTAACTGCCTTTGTCATATTATGGCTAAAAAGGGGGAGTAATACTAACTTTACTAACCACTACTAACCACTGACTGCTGCTGCCATTGAGGGGGAGTATTCTTATCTATTGCTTGAAGAAGAAGGAACTGATTGAGAGAGAGGCTTTAGTTTTTCCGCTGCTGATGTTCTGGATTTTGGCCTCGGACATTGTTTTTCCGCCTGCAAGTTTTATTTAGTTAGTTTTAGCCAAAATCTGCCAAAGGGGGAGATTGATGAGTCCAAGCCTTTGAGGTTGGCATCAATTTTGGTAAAACTAACTTGACAACAAGATGTTGGACAAGATGTCCTAACATGAAGAACTAACCAAAGATCAAGATGTTGGACAAGATGTCCTATCATGATGATTCGACATCTTTGTCTGTTACTTTTGAGTTTTAATTATGCTATTTTTAATTCCATATTTCAGATTATTCTTGGACTATTTGGTTTTTCCTAGGTGGCGTTCAAGATTGAGGAATCAGAGCTTTTGATTATAGTTTGAAGATGTTGTTTATAAGTGTGAAGACACTTTAGGAAACTTAGGATTGAAGAAACTATTCTAGAGGAGAATTAGTTGCAGATTCTGTGGAACATAATTGCTGCGTTTTGAAGCCCAAATCCAGTCATGTTTATGTTTATAAATAGGATAGATTTGACCTAGGAAAAGTGTGGAAAAATACATTGTTTCCTAGTGAGTTTAAGGTTTGTATTTGTGAGCCTCTCTTGTGACGTGTTGATACTAGAGCTGGACTGTTTACATTGAGTTGTAATTTCTGTCACTACTGTGAATGAAAGGGAATTGAGAAGGGTCTCATACCTAGGAAGTATGCACGAGTTGAAACTCTGGCATAGCAGACAGCAGATGTCCCAACACATGTCAAGACATTGTTCTGCATAATTATTAAACAAGAAGCAGAAAAACAGACTGATTTCTAAAACATCAGTAACTGTAGAAAGACAGATGTTTCTGCATCTGTTCCAACATGTTTATCAAGAACAATAACAAACTATGTAAATCTTCAGAATGATAAAAAAACACAGCAATTGTTAACCCAGTTTGGTGTAATTCACCTACTATGGGGGATACCAATCCAGGAAGAAGAATTCACTATCAGTAGTATAGTTTTATGTAAACAACCTCAGGTTTATAGTAAACACCCACGCTTACCTATCAATACCCAATGAATACTTTATCATTAGAAGTCACATCTAATTAATAAGAGAAACCCATCTCACTCCCTAAATCATAACCTGTGATTATCTAACAGTTACTACACTGTTATACCCCAAATTTTACCCCTTAGATGTCATAACATCTTGCACTTACATTTAGGGTTCAATCATCTGTGCATTGTAAACTAACCACCTTATCTTGCTAGTGTTTCTTTTATGTGAAAGCTAGGGTTTTCACAAGAAAGAGGGCAACGTCAATAATCTAAGCTCTTACATGTTTCAAGGTCTCTTAAGACATTCTTTGGCTCCATGCAACCATCACAAGTGTTCACTAGTTGGTTGAGATTGGTATGTGAAGTCATCTGTTCAAGAAAGGCAACTGAGGTCCTAAATTTCAACCATTTGGGACTTGGAGGCTCATCATGAGGTTCTCAAGTCATATTCCATGATCTCATGTGATTGGGTCAAGAGAAATCAAAGAGGAACCATCTGATCAAGAGTTACAAGAATTAGGGTTTTTACCTGAAGAATCACTAAGGCATCTTGTTGTGATCAATCAATGTCTTGATGGGTTCACCAACCAATTGAGCTTACATGCATTCAAGAGGTCTTATTCAATAAGAAATCAAGTGTATTTGGCTCCCCATCACAAGTGCAACGAGCCACAAGTTCATCGTGCCCCGGATTAGGGTTTTGTCAGGAGAAGTCAACCTTTGCCTTTGATTTTGATCAAGGTGTGATCCCAAGCCTTGGGACATGATTCCATATGTTAATAAACATCCTTAGAGGCCATCTAGGGGCATTGGAAAAGATTGAGGAAGCAAGATCATCAGAGATCATCCAGTTGAATTCCTGAAGAAAATTAGGGTTTTGACTGAAAAGTAAAGCATTTGACCTTTGAGATCTTGATCCAAAATGAAGTATTCAAGCCATATTCCATCAAGACACGCTTAATTGTTGAGTTAGAGCATGAGAAGTCAAGTTTTGAGAGGTTTCTTGCAAAAAGGGCAAGGTTTGGTCCTTAAAATTTTCTAAGTATGAAAAAGTTCACTCCTTGTGCAAACTTGTGAATGTCATAACTTCCAAACCACACATCCAAATTTTGTGACTCAAAGCTCAAATGGAAGCTCATACCATGAACTTCAAAGTGTATTAAAGGACCCTTCTTAAAAAAAGGCTTGATTTTTAAGTTATGAGACTTGGAAGATAAGATGCATTTATAACTTAGAGAAATTTTGATCATTTTGCCCTAGTTTTGGACACAACTTCAACTCCATTTTTCACATTGTTCCAAGTTTCAAGTCCAAAATATTTAGACATGAAAGTTGTTCCTTGTTCTTCAAGCTTTCCAAGCATGCGAAGAACTCCCCATTTGGATGATTCAATCTCAATATATGTTGCTTCAAAGTTTTATGTTTCAAATTGGAAAAGTTTCATAACATAGAAATTTTTCTAAGTTCTTTTGGAAAGCATGAAGTGCATGATTTCATTGCATCTTTTCTCAATTTTCTAAATTCCAAATCCAAATGCTTTCCACATGAAAGTTTTTATATCATATGCCTACTTTACATAGACCCAAAAATCTCACAAGTTGGATTAAAGGTCACCAAGATATTGTGCCCTAAAGTAGCCATGTTACAATGATATTTTATACTTAGAAAATTCTGGTTGCTTTGTTCTTTGCTATACCAAACTTCATCATAATTCTTCACATGTTTCTATGTTGCATCTCAACTTTCCAACAACATGAAAATTACTCTGCTCCATGCCATGTTTCAAAAGGGCCAAGAACCAAGTCATTTGATTCATTAGACTTGATGTTGTCGTGTGGTAAGGTGCCTAGCATGACTTAGTTTCACTACAAACCTTGTTTCATTTTTGAACTAATTCTGAACCATACACACCAAGTACATCCTACTGAATTTTTATCAGTTTCCAACATACCACTTTACCACAAAACCCGTGCAAGAAAAAGCTTCAAAGTACAACCATTTTGTACTTGACAAGTTGACATACTAAAGAGCTACCATGCTGCAAAACTATGTACCATCGTGTAACTTTTGTTGGCACCATAACATGTTGGTTTAAGACTCTTTTTCCTCTGACTTAAGACATGAAACAAGCAACCAATGGCTTTCACTTGGCTCAAGGTTGATGTAATAGAAAGCCATGCGTGTAGCATCTGAGCCCTACCATTTTTCTCCACAAGACAAAGCTAAGAGCCAATGTGTTTCAATACCATTAACTAACTCCTTTGGATATAAAAGGAGACTCACTCTCCTTTGTTCAACAACACATCATAAAATCCATCACCACTTCTAACATACCACATAAGAGAGAGAACTCGTGAGAACTAAGGGAACCAGGAGCAAGATGAGTTGGGATACCACCATCTTGGAAAGGAAAAGGCTCAGCCAGTTGGATTCTTAAGCTCTTAACTTAGAAGAGGCAGTGGACTTTCTCTACTTAGTAAGCCTTTTTCTTCATACTCATGATCCTACGTTCTCATGTCCAAGTTAAAGGATCTTAAATGTTGTCATCTTGCTCATCTATTGCATCTGTGTTGTTTGAATTGATAATATGGATGACTGTTGGAATTGGGGTTGATACATTAGCATTCTAAGAGTTTGTCTCAATTTAGATGTCCCACTTTCATGTTGATTTTCTCCCTGTTCAGGTTGCTATTTTAAGTTGTCTAGGGTTTAGTGTTGTTCTATCATCTGAATGCTACATGTTGATGTGTTATTTCACGGATTTTTGGTAAGAAACGAGTTTGGAAATGGCTGAGAAAGTGGAAGGTTTTCCATGGCGTATCTAAATGATTCGCGATAGTTTTTTGGGTTTTATTCATGATTCATGTAGGGGACGATGTGCTGGCAAGGCGTGGATGGTTGTTTTTCATTTTTGTCGTTTAGTCACTTATGTATTAAGTGATCGGTTGATTTAATATTCACATGGTTATTTTGTACGTGACCATGCATTATTCACTTGGCTGAGGTATTTGATTTTCAGTTGGACCCGGGCCTTTATGTTTCACTATTTTCACCCCCATCCTGTAAGGCCCAGGCACACAAACATCTGACTTTTAGTTCATTTCAATTTTGCTAGTGTGCCCCCTGTTCTAGTTTCTTTCCAAATATTTTATTTTTATTTTCACTTTCAATTTTACTTTGTTAAAAATAGTTTCTATTACACAAAAATTCCCAAAAAAATCATATTAACATTTTAATGTATAAATTAATTTTCTAAAATTTTTATTTTTATTTTCTCCTTATTTTAATATTTATTTTAATTTTGTGAACATAAGAACATATTTTGTACCTAGTTTTTGAACTTCTTTTGAAAAAGACCTCTTCTCATTATCTTTTTAAGTTGATTTTCTAGAGTGTTTTAGGACACATTAGAGGGATATTTTGAGACCTTTTATTGACCTTGGATGAGGTCTCTTGATTAGGTTTAAGTGCCTTGTTTGACCCTCGATTCTTAGGCTCGATGCCTTTGATACTTTACCTTGAAGCTTTGACTTTGAGACGGATATTTTGCCCATCTTTTTATGAAACTCCACACAATCATTTATAATTGTTTTAACTTGAGTTTAGACTTTAGTTTTGGACTTGTGTGTCCATTTTCCTAATCCTGAGCACCTCATTGATGTAACCATCCTTTCACCCTTGTTTCTAACTTGTTTTGACCTAATTTCTTTATAGCACTTCTTAAAGTGTCTTGCAAGTTGAAATTGTGTTGATTTATGATTTGAGAAGTTTGTTTTTCTCATAACTTCATGGTTCATGATTACTTTGTCTTGCTTATTTGGTCACTTATTCATGTTTTTGTGAACTACTTCATTATAGTTTGCTATGCTCATACTTAAAGTTGATTCACATGGATGTTTATCTCAACATTTTGATGTTGTTCATACTTGATTCATGCTATTGTCTCTCTTAATTGTCTATCCCTCTTGAGTTCTTGAACTCTTATTTCTTACCACTCATACTTTAATCCCTCTTCAACACTTGTCTTTAGAAGAAGTTGTTTTCCCCTCTTTCCAAAGGAAAGTCTCTCTATTGACCTCAAAGTCTTAGATAGCTCATAACCATCTTGGCCTTATAGCCATCTTACCACCTTGACCTCATACTCATAGGTAACATTTACCAACTTGACCTCATAGTCATATGTAATCATTGACCTCATAGTCATAAATAATCATAGGCCTCATAGCCATCTTCCCTTGACCTCAAAGTCATAGATTACCATCTTGGCCTCATAGCCATCTTTCCCTCTTAACCTCAAAGTCATAGGACATTATCTTTCCCTTGACCTCAAAGTCATAGGTTACCATCTTGGCCTCATAGCCATCTTTTCCTCTTGACCTCAAAGTCATAGATTACCATCTTGGCCTCATAGCCATCTTTCCCTATTGACCTCAAAGTCATAGGACATTATCTTTCCCTTGACCTCAAAGTCATAGATTACCATCTTGGCCTCATAGCCATCTTTCCCTCATGACCTCAAAGTCATAGGAAATTATCTTTCCCTTGACCTCAAAGTCATAGGTTACCATCTTGGCCTCATAGCCATCTTTTCCTCTTGACCTCAAAGTCATAGATTACCATCTTGGCCTCATAGCCATCTTTTACTCTTGGCCTCATAGCCATCCTTAACCCTAGACTTCATAGTCATAGGTAGCCATCTTGGCTTCATATCCATCTCTACCACCTTGACCTTATAGTCATAGGTAGCCATTTACCACCTTGACCTCAATGTCATAGGAAGCCCTCTTGGCCTCATAGACATCTTTCCTTCTAGACCTCAAAGTCATAGGTAACTCTTCAATCCTTGACCTCATAGTCATAGGTTACCATCTTGGCCTCATAGCCATCTTCCACCCTTGACCTCATAGTCATATGTAACCATCTTCCACCCTTGACCTCATAGTCATAGGTAACAATCTTTCACCCTTGACCTTAAAGTCATAGGTAACTATTTTGGCTTCATAGCCATCTTTAACCCTTGACCTGATAGTCATAGGATACTTACTTTTCCCCTTGGCCTCATAGCCATTCAACCCATTACAACTTAGAAATAAAGAGTTTCTTTAAACTCTATATGAGTGCTATACTCCTTCCCCTTGGAACTTTGACCATAGTCAATGGTTCCTCACCCTTAGTGAGGTGAACTACGGTTGCTCTAATTCTTTAGTCAGGATACCTAGGCACAAGATGCGACGTCTTGGCGAGCATACTTAGTGTATATACCCTTAGGTCTTTACCTTTAGCTATAGGTCTTTACCCTACCCTTATCATAGATCCTTTAGCAAGCAAACCATAACATAACACAAATACAAACAAGAGGTTCCTGTAGAGTACTACAAATATTTAGGATGCTAACACCTTTTCTAGGTATAACCAACCCCCGATCTCTGATCTCTCAGTCGTGTCTTCACATAGTGCAATTAGGGTTTTCTTCGATCTTTACCCTTTCCTTTGGATAAATCAAAGCTCGGTGGTGAATTTCAAAGATTTGCGATTCAAGTTAATTAATAGCTTGGTATCCGATTCTCACCGCAACAGAAATGGCGAATTCACTGGGGAGACATTTGAGGGTTAACCCCACCTTGTTGTGTTTGTGTTATTTATGTTTGGCTTGCTTGATTGTACATATCTGTATATATCTGTATATCTGTTTAGGTTCTTCTATTTTGCAGGGTTGCTACTATTGAGTGGTGAGATAAGTCCTAACCCGGACTTGAGAGAACATATGATAGGATTGTGGTGTAATCAATAGTCGACTGTTGGGAGTAGTCCTAACAAGTTTGGCATATGATGACCACACTCAGTTGAGACCCCTTTGGGATTATTGATGTCTGATGTTAGTAGTCGCATTGATGTCACTCTTTCCAACTTAGGGGTCCGTGATTCTGAGGACCATGGTTACCTTTACCCCACTTGGCCTTTTTAGGACGTAGTGTGATGGCTATGAAGGAGTAGTCCCATATGGTTGATTCGTGATACTGCACTCATACGAGTTTATCTTAAGAATATTATTAACCTGCGTGAGCAGTCACGTAGGTCGATAATATCTGAAAGATTTATCCGTGACTCTGAGAACTTTTAGAACCATGTCCTACAGTTGGAAAACTTATAGTACACACCTATTGGGATGGGTAGACCATGTCTCCACTCATGTGACCCCTAAACCTAGGACTTGTGTGCTTGAATGTGTGTACATATGTGTTTGTGCTTGTGTGTTTTGTGCATTACATATATCTCATTGCATCCATTGTTGGTTTTAAGGAACTCAGATGTCTTTTCCTTTGTAAATCATAGGTATCATGGATATTGAGAAAAGAAACACTAAGAAGTACAATTTCAAGAAGCCAAATTTGGTAGAGTTGAAGAATATAACAACCTTTGTATCTTGCCCTGAAGACTTCAGAAAGCGTTATGGAAGACTGATTGGTATTCTCAGAACCAAGATGGAAGATGGAGTTCTCGACACATTGGTGCAGTTTTATAACCCTCTTTACCATTGCTTCACATTTCTCGACTACTAGCTTGTTCCAACCTTAGAAGAGTATTCTTATTGGTTTGGTTTACCTATAAAGAAGCAAGAGCCTTTCAGTGGTCAAGAGAAGATTCCTTCACCAAAGGAGATTGCTAATTTTATCCACTTAGAATTATCAGAAGTTAAGCCTCACCTCACCTCCAAGAATGGGATCAAGGGTCTACCTTCCAAGTTCTTGTTTGATAAAGCCTTCTACCTAGCTAAGATGAACAGTGTGGATGCCTTTGAAGCAGTCTTTGCTTTACTTGTCTATGGTTTGGTTTTGTTTGCTAATGTTGAGGAGTTTATTGATATCAACACCATTCGGATCTTCATAAGTGGGAATTCTATACCTACACTGCTTGGTGATACTTATCACTCTATCCACCATAGGACTCTCCAAGGAAAGGGTACCATTTCATGTTGTGCACCTTTGCTATATAAGTGGTTCGTGACGCATTTTCCTCAAACATCAAAATTCAAAGATAATCCTGACAAGCTTCGTTGGTCTCAGAGACTCATATCTCTCACCCACAATGACATCTTTTGGTATGATTCGGCTTATGACAAAGGAGTAATCATTGATAGTTGTGGCCCATTCCTTAACGTGCCACTCCTTGGTATAAGAGGTGGAATCAGCTATAATCTCGTCCTTGCCAGACGTCAATTTGGATTCCCAATGAAAGAAAATCCTAAGAGCATCCATTTGTCCGGTTTCTTTTATCTCAACGAGGAGGCCAGCGCAGAAACCAAAGATAAAGTTTTGCATGCTTGGGAAAAGCTTCACAAGAGAACTAAGAATGATTTAGGAAAGAGAAACTGTGTGGCCTTGGAACCATTCCTTCAATGGGTTTGATCTCGAGCTCATGATCTTAAGAAGCCTTATCTCCCCGAGAGACCTCCACATCCTACTGTTGGATCTCCCTCTATCACTCCTATTGAGCGTATGGAGGAGTATCAAGAAACTCTGGCAAGGATGAAACTTGAGAGAGACACGTGGGAAGGGAAGTACCATGTCGTCTGTACTGAACAGGCGGAGATGAAGAAGAAGATGAAAGAGAAGGATGGTATGATTGAATGGCTTGAGAGACGTGTGATTGACAGACCTGTGGCGCAAGAGAATTTATTTTTCTCTAGCATGCAACCTACCTCTAGTACTCATAAGTATGCAAACATTCCTCCGAAATCTAGCGCTTGGAAGGGGATAGTCAACAAGTTGATTCTGGAGATTGACAAGCTGAAGAGACAGAAGAGAATGCATGAAGTGGAGCACCCCTAGATAGGATTACTCTTTTGGCCTAGCTATTGTTCTTATCTCTTTGTATTTTGAGTTTTCTGAATTGTACTTTGACAGTGTAACTTTTCTCAACATTTAATGAAATGAAGCTTATTTTGAAAACCGTGTCTCTTGAGTTCCTTAAAACCAACTGCATTTTGCATTTGCATGCGCATATCATCATATTCGCATCTCATTCACATTTCTCAGCCTTGAGTCTCTTCTTCTTCTATCTCTGAAGGATACCTAGCTTGCATTCTGGATAAATGACAACGATGAACGAGATTTTGAAAAATCAAGAAGCCTTGAAAGAGGAGATCAGAATCCTCAAAGGTTAGATGAGTTGTGTCTTGGAGACCTTGCAAAACTTGATGAGGAAGGAAGGGTACGCTCACCCTGTTGCGCCCAGAGAAGTTGTCAGTTCTTCGTCTCCTGTGGTTCTTCCATACCAGGGGCACGCGCTTGGGGAAACTTCGTATCAATCAGCATTTGGTCTCGCTCCAGAATGTCATCCCCATCAGGTGTTTACCATAAGAGTGTTTCAGCCTCCAATGGTTGCTTTTCCTCAAGGTTCTCGAAACTAGAAGAAGAAGAGGTATTCTGTCAAAAGGGACAAGGCTCACTACAAGCCGATCCCTGTGCCACTGAGCAAACTTTATCCATTGCTGATTCAGAATGCGTTGGTGACTCTGCAACCTCACAACCTTGTGCTGGGACCTTGGCACAATGCGAACTTGACATGTGACTTTCACAAAGGGGCAGAAGGCCATGATCAAGATGCTTGCCTGGCGTTAGAAGCTATTGTGAAAAAGTTGATCCATGACAAGGATTTGATCATTGAAGAGGATCACCCCGAAGTCGAATGCAAATTCCATACTGGGACAATGGGGCACCCAGTTGAAGAATGCAAGGATTTCGAGCAAAAAGTGCAAGGTTTGCTAAAGATGCTGAAACCTCAAGAAGGTAAGTCAGATGCCAATGTCTCGACTCTCGAAGCAAAAGGAAAAGGACCTGTGAAGCCTCTTAAGGTTCTCTATCACAAAGAGCAAGTGATCAATAGCGAAGGTGTTCACCTGTCTGAATTTGGAAATTGAAGCTTTTTGAAGTCAATTCGCCAAAGCTGGTTGTACTTTGTTTATTTCAGTATTTTCAGTTGTATTATTTTTGCATGTTGAATTTGTATTTGCTTGAAAGCAGTTGTACTTTTGAATTGGCAAGATTTATGAAATATTTATGCATTTTTTGATTAAGTCCATTCATTTCACTCATTTTTCTTTCATCTTCATAAAAGTAGAAAGATTTTTCTTTCCTCCCGCTTATCAAGCTGTTGTTAAGCAAAGATTGGGGAGGATGATGAAAACTTAATATCCATAATTTTTGTGGTATGCTGCCAGTTAAACCTTCCCAATGATGTAAGACATTGTTTCAATTCATAAACACTGGAGAAATAAGGAAGATAATCCCTCGTTAACCCCTTCGAGCCTAGAGGTAGGAGCTTTCTTTCCTTACAAAAAAAACTGTAATCTCAACCTTGGGATGGGTAGTTCTCAGTTTTACTTGGTTATGCATTATAATGCAAGCGCTTCATGCAAGACACCAGTCAGCTCTCTCAAATCAAATGAATAAATGTTGTACAAGTTGTTCCCGAAGCGACAAATAAGGAAGGATCGTTATGAAATCCTTATCCGAAGAATGAGCAGAGTCCCTTTCAAGGCAAGACCTAAGAAAGATGGAAAGCTCATAATCATTGCCTTATAGAAAAGGGCTTGTATGGTAACCAAAAAGAAGAGGTCTCAAAACCTCAACAAAGACAAGAAGAGGTCTCAAAACCTCAGCAAAGACAAGAAGAGGTCTCAAAACCTCAGTAAAAACAAGAAGAGGTCATCAAATCCTCAACAAAACAAAGACGAAGTAGGGTGACTGACATTTCAAGGAAATATTGAATCCTCATCGTTACTATCACACAATCAAAACCTATTAGGGTTAGAATGCATGTGTCAGTTAACTGAGCGTAGGATTAAAGTTCATCACGAAGATTGGGTGGGGACAAACATACTTTAAGACTTTATCCTTTGTTTCATGAGCCATGAACCAAGCCACATTACAACCCTTAAAAGACCTAATTAAGGTAAGGTTGTTTTGAAAGCATACTACAGCAAGGTTGGATAACCTGACTCCTAATGATCTTTGCTAATTGCGTGTGTTGATAACTTCATCTATCATTTCGTAAATGACTGGATCCACCTTGTTTTTTATTATTTAATTACTCCACTGTGTGTTTTCATCAATTAACTTTGTTTTCAAAGGCTTGCATTAGTGTTGCATTTAAATTGCCAATTTTTAATGAACAATACTATTTACAAGACAATTCAAAATCAAGGGAATCCCGACAAAAGCAGTCATCTAGGGAATTTAACTTGATAAAGGAAGTTTTAGTCAGGGGTGTCGCTCCTGGGATTTTCATCCAAGTACAAACGCGAAAGTGGCACGAAACAGAGTCGCCAGCAATGTGTATTTATCCCAAGAGAGGGAAAGGAAACATTGCGTAAACCTGAAGGGAAGGAAAAGCATGGTCTTGCAACCAAGAGAAACGGGTAAGGGAGTCGGTTACGCGAGAGGAAGGTATTAGCACCCCCTCGCGTCCATCGTACCCGATGGGATCCACGCTTGCTGCTTCAATCAAAGGGTGTAGAAAAGATACTGGAAAAGACTTGGAAAAGGAAAGGAGAGAGAAAGAGAAACAAATGTAAGGAAAATAAAAGAAGTGCTAGCATGGGCCCTACCCCACTGCCTACGTATCTCATCGGGAACATGAGAATCAGAGCGACGTAGTTCCCCTCACTAGGGATGAATTGTTTGTGTTTTTTAAGGAACGACTAACGTTCTAGCTCAGGTGTTGCAGGCTCGCTGGTCCGAGTGCGCTACCATCTTGCAAGAGAACGAGAGGGAGCACGTTCGTACGTTGAGAGTGAATGAGGTGAGAAAAGAATTCCCGAAGGAAAGACGTTATTGTTTGTTTTTGTCTTTTAAGAGTTTTTCATTTGTTTGCATATGATAGTGTATCTAAATCTTAACCATTGGAATGTGTACATCCTCACATTCCAAGATGGAATGAGTAAGAAAATACACTAAGTGAAAAGAAGACCCTCACACTTAGTTCCAATTAATAAGGTTCAAACACACTAGCATACTTGTATTTATTAAGTGTTTTTGTTGATTATGAAATGAAGAAGTGTTTTTTATTATTTGTACCTTCAACAAGTATTGCATTTAAGTCCCTCATACAAGATCAAATGTTTAACACATTGACCCAAGATGGGCTATATGCTACACATTCTAAGATTATAAGAGAAGACCCCTTATAATCCCTTCTTTATATGAAAGGCCTAAATGCAATAAATGCCTACCTTTATTATATATTTTGAATTTTCTTTGAGATGAGAAGATGAAAGACTCAAAAGAGGAGAAAGGTAAAATCTATATGAACTAAGACTCAATACTAATTGATTATTTAAGGGAGTGATCCTAAGGTTTGTGAGGTTGCAAAACCTAAAATCTAAAGAAGGAATGAGCTAAACAATTCACTTCTAAAGTAGAAGATGAATTGTAACTCAAAAGGGAAAGTAATGAGTTAATCAAAGTAAGCACATAAGTACTTAACCAAACACAAAATTGAATTGTAAAAGATGAAAGGAAAGAAGTTTGAATGTGGATTCCTTATCCACACTCAATTTCCACTTACCAAAACCCCTACATGGTTAGTAAACAAAGCAACATGTATAAGAAGTGAAATGAAAAGAAATGAAAAGATGGAACATGTAATCCAAGGATCAGAATTGAAACCAAATGGAAAATGGTTTATACACATCTCAAAGTGTTCATGAATTAACAACCAAGACCTTCAAAAAGTAATAGAAGAAGAAATGGAATAAAAGTTCAAAAGGAAAGTGCATACAATACAATGTTAAGGATGCACAAAGCTCAAATGGAAATGAACATATGAAAGATGACCTATAATGTCACATGAATAGCTCATACAATATGCAAATGATCATACAAATGTATACAAAAGAAATCATGTGAACATGCACAAAATTAGAATGATATGTCAAGTTATTATGCTTCAAATGTAATGCATCAAACAAAAATCAAATGGACTTGTGAAAATTATACAAACATGGTATTGGAATTCCTAGGTCAGAAATGAATCATACATCAAAATAGCATGTGAAAATTCAGAGCAAAATGATGTCAAACAAAGCAATTAGGTCAACTTGAAATGTCATGCAAAGTAGTGCAAAAACGAGCATCAAAACATGCCATAAAATGATCTAAAAAATCAAACAAAAATCCTCTAACATGCTTAAAAGTGTTAATGAATCAATGCAAAAAGAACCAAGTCAAAACCACTTATAATTAACAAGAACAAAATTATACAAATTCATGTACCACATTTAGAAAGCACACAAATGGAAATTAAAAGAAAATTGTGCAACAGGGGCAAAAATGTCCTAAAATCATGAAATAAAAATGTCAAAAATTTTATAAATGTCTTAATGATGTTCATGAATTTTTATAGAATTTTATGATGCATTTTAGTATTTTTAGAAAATAAAAAGCAAACGTGCATAAAATGTAGAAAATAAAAATGAAATGAAAACAAAAGTGGGGTGCAAATATAGTAAACTATCAGTTCAACATGCTTGGGCCTTGGAAACATAGGGTGCGAATATCAAATTGGTCTAGGTCCAAGTCTGCGCAATCCACACTAATTAACATGCACACTCAGTCAAACCCAGTCAAAGCAATGAAAACCCTTGGATCAGGTCAAGTCAACAGCCAAGTCAAAGTATACAAAATCAACACACACGCGTGAGGGAACACATTATCTACAATGCACTGCGCCACATGATGTTTAAATGAAAATCAGAAAAAACACATGAGGAACACACTTGTTTTTAATGTGCTGGCATGTTTTGGAACGCACGATCATGAACATCAAACGGTCCATATTCAAACTGCACATAAAACCCTAAAATAAGATCCCCGGCCGGAGAGGGACCTCCGGTCACCTTCTCCGGCGAACCACCACCGTATGCAACCTCAAACTTTCCAGAATTTCACAATCAATATGCCAAAATGAAGAGGAAGTAACACACATCATGAATCTACCAATGAAATCATCAAACCATTCACATACAGCAAGAAACAAGCATGAACATATTGCCCTAAGTTTTTGGATCTAAGCTTCTAAGAAGCTCTATCAACTAACCAGAGTTCAAATGCTTCTATTAAGCTCAAATCATCATGAAAACAACAAAATAATCAAGTAATCGTGAGAGAAAAGTTTGTGAGCTTTGGAACCTGATCTTGCAGTTCTTGTAGAGTTTGAGAAAAACCGGAGGAAATACTTGCTCTTCAACCTTGGAGCTTCAAAACTAAGCAAAATAAATGCTATATCTTGAGAGCAAAGAGATTCAAAGCTTGATGAAGTATACTTGGGGAAATCGTGTGGATTCAATCATGCTTCATTGATGATGATAAAGATGAAGCAGATGAAAATCTCGTGCATTCAGAGAAGAAATTTTGAGATTATTGATGAAAAAGAGTGAGAGAATCAGAGAGAAAATAGAGAAAGCTTTTGGAGTGAACGTCAGAAATGAAATTGAAATGAGAAATGTGAGTGAGGTTGTCATTTATAGTGTGGGTTAACTATGGTTTAATGAGTGAGTCAAATGAGTTAGCATGGTTTAGGTGAGTCCATCCTAACTAACTGAGCCAAGTTAGTTAGGGGACGAGTTAGCCATGGCTGTGATAAAATGGTGATGATTTATGGTAGGCTATGGTGGAGTGTAATTGAGTGAAGCTTGGAATAGCAAGGCTTCTGTAGTAGAAACTTGCTCAGCAAGTTGTTCCTTCTACTTTCATGCAAGGCACGTGCCATGGCAAGGATATGTGATGGGTGTTTGGTTAAATGAAGAAAGGGTTGGAGAATGTGATCAATGCACGGGCAAGCTGAGACAACAACAACAAAATTCATTTCTTTTTTCTGATTTTTTATGGCAGTTGAAAACAATGGAGATAGGGTGAATTGGTGACGTTTTTCTCGCTACTCAATGGACAACTTGGTGAGTTTTTGGATTCATTTGAAAGAGGGGATGTAATGCTACAAGTTTGGTTTAAAATTTGAGTTGAAATGATGCTTGGAAGAGGTTGGAAATGTGCATCAAACATAAGAATTCAAAATTGGTTTGACATGCTGCATGGTACACGCGCGTATGGCATGACCTGATTGTGACTTAACCAACTTTTCGGTTATCTTGACCTTACTTTGAGCCATCACAACTTCTCATCCATTGGTCAAATGAAAAAACCATGAACATCAATTTTGAAGATCTCACATAGAGGAACAACTTTCATGTTGAAAGATTTTTCATTTGAGGCCTCTAACCTTGAGATATTGACCCAAACATTTGGCACACCAACTGTTTGTAGAAATGACATGCGCGTGACCTGAAAATCCTTGGTCATGACCTAGTTTTGAACCTACTTTGCTCAAACTTTGATCAATCATATCTCACACAATTTTTATCCAATGGAGATGTTCTCCACATGGATTTGAAGCTTGAAACAAGATCTTTTGTTGTGGTTGAGTGGAATTTTCATTTGATGCTTCAATTTTGAATGGCCTTGGTTCAAACTCTGATGCAAAATGGCTCAAAATTACTATTTTTGGAAACCCTACTTCTTCCAAAAATGGCAATTTCCCACATCTTGATTTTTTCATGATTCCTTTGGAGTTTCTTGATCAAATTTTATACATTGGTCACATATAACATGAATTTCATGATTTTGGACTCAAAAAGTCAAAAGTTTACTTTTTCCTCTGATTATTTGACTTGGCCCCAATTTTCCTGATTTTTTATCTTTCTTCCAATTGAACCACTTCTAAAACCAATTGAGAGGCAATTTTCTACACACATACACTTAAGGACATATGGAATACCATGACATCAATTTTTGACCAAAAAATCAGAGATGCCCTGATTTTATTGGAAACCCTAGTTTTAGCCCCCTCTGGTTAGGAGGAAAAAGTGCAGTCTTCAATCTCAAATTCCTCAGAGTATGTTGTGTATCCTCTTAAAGGATGATGAGATATGCCATTTGAGGATGACTTTGAACCAATAAGCTATCTCTTTTGAGGGTTTTTCTTCAGTTTCTTGAACCTCTTGCATAGTGAAGTATGTAGTGCTTCAATCTCCTATTGAATCTCACTTTCTTGAGCTTTTGGATGGTCAATAGAGATAATATGAGACATGAGAGACCTCTTGGCTTGCCTTGGGGGTAACTTGTTTGACCTTTTGTGCTTTGAATGATTCTTTGATTGTCCACCTTTCACCTTATTACATGCCTTGATGCCTATTGTCACTAGAGCAGGTCTGAGGACTTTGTTTTTCGCAAATTCAGTTAATCTGGGTCAAACAGGCCGAGATTAGATAAATCTCTCGAAGACCAGTTAATCAGAAGCAGTCAGGTCGAGATTCGACAAATCTCTCAAACGTCAATTAGGCTGGGGCATCTTCTTCACAGATCAACCAGTCTAAAGAACAAGTTCAAGGATTTTATTGTGTAAATATAGTTAAACTGGGGCAGTTACATTGAGGTTCATGAATCTCTCTAAGAGTTTGAAGATATTGAAGCATCTTGTATGCCAATTCTTCTGTAAAATCCTCTTGATATTTTCTTCTAACAGACCATGTAATCTGGAGCAGATGAGTTATGCAAAATTACTCAGCTTTTGTGACATTTCTTGCCAGCTCCCCAATAAACTGTTACCTCAGTTGATCTTGGTAATTCTCCAAGGATTTCTTCCTCCAGTAAGGAAATCAAGCTCATGACGGCAATCCTAGTGAAGTCATGATGATATACCCCGAGTGTAATACTACTTTCCCCCAGAGAAGGTTTTAACCTTGGAGTAGAGCTATTGGTTCTGCTTGTTCATCCCTAGTGGTGGTCCAATCTGATGAGATTGGCTGGGTATCCTTGTCGAGATGTTTACTTCATCTCCGTTTTGTTTCCTTTTGTCTGTTTTCTCAGCATAAACATAAACATGGCATACGCGCATTCATACATATGCATGGTGTCATACCCCAAATTTTGACCACTAAGATTCCCATCATTGTGGAAATCATCATCACAATATGGCTGTACTATCTTACCTCATCAGTCTCCCCAAAGATGGGTGAGCATTCACTGTAATCAAAATTAGGGTTTCAAGCCCTCTCAGAGTTCTTAGACAAAGGATCAATCAAGGAATGACATGATCTTCAAATTTTCTAACCTCTCAAACATCCATAAAGGATCAAGAGGACTCCCACTTCAAGGATTAAGCACAAGGCTGCTCCCTTCTAAGTGAATCAAGCCTCAAAATCGCCAGTGTCACCAAATTAGGGTTTTGGTCGACCAGGGCCTCCAGATGGAAATCTTCCTCTGGGCATGAGCCAATTCTTCAAGGAATAACCTATGATGCTCCAAGGGGCATCATAAACCCAAGCATCAAGTCAATTTGACCTTAGGGGATGCATACATCAAAAATCAGGAATTAGGGTTTCTTGACCTAATTCACCCCTAAGTTTACTTTTGGGACAAATCATGAGCCAAGACCTCAAGACACGATTTGAGGGTCTCCAACATACCACATTGATCCATTTGCAATAATGGATTAATCCAAGAAGCTTGAGCAACAAGTCTCAATTTCATCAGTACCACAGTTAGAGTTTTGCGAGAAAAGTCAATATACCCTATGACATGATTCAATATACCCTATGACACCCATGCAACATGTCCATCAAGTTTGATTTAGGTCAAGGACATGATTTCCTAAAGGATTGCACAGTTTGGAATTCATCTGATAAAAAGTCAACTGTGCACAAAAGTCAACTTTGACTTTTTGAGATTTTTCATAAAAATGGTTTTTTAACCCTAAAATGATGTTAATGTATGATTGGAATCATCATTCATCAAGAAAAATAAAGAAAAGTGGGATAACTTGTAAAAGGGGTAACCATAAAAACTTAGAAAATTTTCTAAGTTATGAAATAAAGTGGCTAGGGTACCAACTTTGGAGGATCATAACTCCTAAACCACAAGGCCATTTTTTCTCATCCAAAGCTTGATCTGTAAATCTCATTACCCTCTACAAAAGCTTAAAACTGACCTCCCTCCAAATACCCCATGGATTTTGAGTTATGGAATGATCGAAATCACAAAAAGTGAAAATGTCACTTTTTTCCAACACTTAGTGAAATTTTCACTAAGTCAGAATCTGCCTTCACTTTTTCCCAAATGTAGGGGGATTTTTCACTTGGATCCAAAAGGTATCAAAACCAAATATGATCAAGCAGTTCTTGTATCATATGAGGGCTTTCCAAAGTGACCAAGAACATCATCAAATTCCACTTGAGCCATGAGATATGACAAGGGCAATATGCCTTGCTGAAAACTACCAAGGCTAGGCAGAATTTCGCTCTTTTGCTCAATTTGGCAAGATCAGCTAATTCCAAGCCTTATCATCATCTTGGACACGTCTGAGGATCAAATCTAAAGGGGACAAACACTGAGCCAAGCCTCAAAAGTCCTTGGAACCAAAAGTAGCATGTTAAACCTAAAAATCCCTAAAAGAGGGACAAGACTCCAATTTTGGATTGGAGCATTTAATGGATGCACCAAGGTGGCATGAACTGAGCTTCCTTCAACTAAATTCAGTCAAGGATGATCCAACAACTAGGGAACCAAAGGTCTGTGCTCTAACCTCTAGTCAATGGCTAGAGGAGACTTGAGATTCCATTGGACAACATTGGCCAAACCTCTGCTACAGTTGCCATTCACTATTGCTTGCAAAACAAACTTGCTCTACTATAAATAAAGCTCATTTGTGATCAGTTTGAGTACACCAAAGCCATCAAACAGATGTTTTCCTTAAAATCTCTTCTTTCACTCCAAATTTGCCTTCCAAAGCAAGTCACTATCGGGTTTTGAGTTTGAGAGCTTTTCCAATCAAACCAATCACTCACACACCTCATAAACATCATAGAGAAGTGATCCAAACACTTAAACAACATGTGGAACACTGATTTCACAAAATCACCAGCCAGTTGCTCAAGTTCTTGACAGATTTGCAGTTGGGGTACCATCTCAAGTTCCAGATCATTTCAATCTATTCCAAGCATCCAGACACACTACATGGCACCTAGGGAAGCTATCCAGATCATTGGAACCTAGCTGCAACACCTCTAACATAAAACACGATCACCAGCTGCAAGAGGTAAGCATGAGCTCTTCTAACTCTATGATCCATGCAATTTTTACTGCACAATAATTTGAGGTTTCTCTTTGATTTCTTATTTCATGTTAAAAATAAATGAAATTAAAGACCATAGACATGATCGTGAGGTTAAAACGAGTGGATTGATATGTAGATTGCATGATATAATCAAGTATTCGGTGAGATTGGATAGAAAACGCAAATCTGCAGGAAACAGAGGGTGGCGCGTGTTCTTGCCATGTTCTTGGCGCCCTTTTTCAAATATTTGAATATTTGAATTTTGTGATTTTATTTAATTGATTCAAAAATTAATTTCTCTATGAGTTTTAATGATTTTGAGTTGATTCTTTTTTTAGTAATTCACAAAAATGTTAAAATATTTTATTTTACCAAAAAATCCCAAAAGTATTATTTATTTCATATAATTGATATTTTTGCAAAGAATTAATATTTTAATTGTTTTTGACATTTGAAATAATTTTTCCTTCTTGATCATTTTGTAGGTCAAAACATGATTTTTGAAACATTAATCCAAGATCACAATTTGTTTTCCACATGTTAAACAATTTTGATCATTTTAATTGAATTTTTTTATTCAATTAAAATACATTTTGAAAACAAATTAGGGTTTTTGATTAATTCAACCCTCACAAATCATTTTCAAACACTCATGGGCCTCTATTAGATTGTAAGACCCAACCCTTTGTAAATACAAACAATTTTTGGGCTCACTTATTGTATAAGTCCCGTTGTATTTCAAAAATTCGGCGCGATCACCGCCCGTTTAAAACAATCATCTGGGCCTCTCCTCGAGCTATAAGACCCATTCAAAACTTTTTGGGCCTCTAATAGAGTGTAAGACCCAATCTCCTTTTAACCAAAACAAATTTTGGGCCTCAGACATTCTATAAGTCCCTCTGCGTTAAAAGAAAACCTCGGCATGATCGCCAGTTAAAAATCAACCCTAGGCCTACCCTCGTGTTATAAGCCCCATTTCATTTCTTTAAACATTTGGGCCTCGTGAGAGAGTGTAAGACCCACCCCTTTGTACAGAAAAACATTTTGGGCCTCAGTCACTTGTATAAGTCCCTCTGTACAAATTTAAAACCACAGTGCGATCACTAAAAAACCTTGCGCCTCCCCTTGAGCTGTAAGCCCCAACATATTTTCAAAGCAATTTCTCCTTTGATTTTGTATATAATATTGTTATCAAAGCTTTCTTTGTTGAACAACTAACCAAACAACATGGAAGCTCTACAACCGAGTAAGTGTTTATATGCTTTCTTTATCCGCTTTCATATACATATAACTGTATTGTGGGGCTGTTTCACTGTAAGTATTTTTTCATAAACTCATATCAACTGTGTAATAATAGTATAGATATTTAGAGTTTCCCCGGCAACTACGTCTAGCACTAAGCCCTGTTGATCACTCTTGAATAGGCTAAACTAGATCCCCATAGGATTACCATATACAGTCTTCCCTCCTCTTGGGGTTAAACAATATGGAGATGTGAAAGGCAGATTCTTTTTGAACCCTTTCTCAGATTGTCACCCTTAGACATTGTCAAAGAAACTCTACTCCCCAGAGATGATATTTTCTCCGTGAATGGCATCTCTTGAGTTTCTTCCAAATTCTCGAACTTTCCTGGCTTGATCCATTCTCGGTGAATGGCATGTCTTGAACTTCTCAGGGTTTAGGGACCCACAGGCTTCCTAAAAGCATCCCCGCCTCCTCTTGGGCGTTGTACAAGGACCCTGCGACTTCTTAGAAGTATTCACAGCCTCCTCTTAGGCTTCGTATAAGGATTCTTCCTTCGGGAAGAGAGCCTCCTCTTGGGCTTCATACAAATTTTCCCTCGGCTTCTTAAAAGTTTCCATCCTCCTCTTGGGCTTCGTACAAATTGTCCCGACGACCTCCTAGAGGTATAGGAATAGAAAATAGTCATCTTAATAGAACAGTCTTTCAAAGAGTCTAGACCCTACTACTGTTTCTCAAAGCATAGTACAAAAGATAAAACTCTAGACGTGGAAAGTCTAATTTCCTTGAGTCTTGAAGGCATTCTCAAGCCCCTTTCAAAAATAGGGAAAACACCAGTAGACTCGGACAGTCTCCAATACCCTCAGAATTTCCCATTTCCTTAAAGAATAGGAAATAACCCTGATCCTCTAATCAAATCTAAAAGCATAGCCTTACTTTTAATCAGTCTCTTTATAAGAACTGATTTTCTCTTTTAACCAACATACTGGACCTGTCACTCAACTGAAACAACAATCCTTTTGGCTCAATCTCGGGCTTCGTACGAGATAGAAAAAGACTCTCTTGTTGAGTCAAAACTTCCTTTTGCCTCTATCTCGGGCTTCGTACGAGATACAAAAAGACTCTCTTGTTGAGTCAAAACTTCCTTTTGCCTCTATCTCGGGCTTCGTACGAGATACAAAAAGACTCTCTTGTTGAGTCAAAACTTCCTTTTGCCTCTATCTCGGGCTTCGTACGAGATACAAAAACACTCTCTTGTTGAGTATAAACGACTCTCTTGTAGAGTCAACCCTTTTTAGCCTCCGTCTTGGGCTTTGTACAAGACACGAATCACTCTCTTGTTGAGTACAAAAGACTTTCTTGTTGAGTCGACCCCTTTAGCCTCTATCTTGGGATTCGTACAAGACACATATAAAAACACCCTCTTGTTGGGTCAATAGCCTCCTTTTAGGATTTGTATAAGAAAACCCCGGTTGAGACAATCAACCTTTTAGCATCAAAATTTCTGCCTCGTTCACAGTATACAAACATCAACGACTCATTTTCCTTTGTCTAATCACTGTAAGCGGCAAGCCTCTGGATTATTTACATCCACGCCACTATCCCTCTTTTAGCAAGAGAAATTCCTAAGGAAAGATAGCATTGCTCCACACTGAGTTAAAGTCTTCTCCTCTAGATTGAAAAGCTCCTATAAAGGAAATTATGGCATTGCCGGATTCACATATCCCGGTTAAAGTAATTCTCCTTTATAATGAGTCACCCCTGACAAACAGACCCCTTTAGAGATGACAAATTCTCTCTAAAGACAACATCTTTTTAGCTCAGTATGCAAGCAGGGTTAGTTGGAGACATCTATTTCCCTTCCTTCATCAGCTTAATAGGATAAAAAATGAATTGACCTATAGTAACCCCAAAGAGCGACAGTGCTTAAGAACGACGTCCAAAATCATTCGCTACACATGGCATCTGAGCATTTCTCCTTCCTTCGGGTGTTTACCTGTGGTATTCACTTTGGGTTATGCTTACTCCCCAAGTGACTGGGTTTGTCTATTCTCTCCAATAGAGTTGTCATCCCTAGGCATAAAGTGCCCATCCTTTTTGAATTCCCCACAGAGATCGATTCTCGTGGATGATGATTGGTTCAGTTATCTTTTCCACATTTGGATAAGATAAATCCTGTTTGAGTTCATTCCTCAATGGCCAGAGTCTTGTTTGACCGTTTCTTTCTAGCTTGTTCCCAGATTGAACTTTGGCCCCTGGCAGGTGTTGTTTTTTAGCCCAATTTAAACGTGCATTTATTTTGCACGAGGTCTCGCAGGAAGAATCTTTTACAGATCCTCGTTGAAGATAGAATCTTTCTCCAGCAGTGTTGTGATAACAACATCTCCTTGGAATTCATACCCGGACAATAAGTGGCAGTCTCTTCTGAGAAGCTTATCTACCTTTGGTGATAATAAACCTTTTGCAACTATAATTGGTATTCCCCTAGAAGTTTATCAGAAGAATTTTGTTGAAGACCTTACAAATGGTTTCTCTTTATTTGAGTTACCCTTGTAACACCCCCAATCTATACCCCCAATTAAATAAAGCAGTAAAATAAAATTCAAAATTTCATCAGAGTATATTTAGAAATTCACAACATAGACCGAGGGGTCACATCAATTTGAAACAAACACAATAAACCTGCCCATAAAGATATGCAACACTCGCAGGTAGCAAATAAACAGAGGAATTAGTTCCTACTACCCACAATTCAAATACAGAATAAAGCGGAAAATCTGTACTGAATCTCATATATATATATATATCATAAAAAGTTTGTCATACATCAAGTCATACATGCACAAGCCAAAAGATATATATACATATACACATCAAACTACAAAACGATCCCCTTGACTACCCGGTGCCACATATCAGAGCCGACCGACAAAAGAATGAAGTCCTAAGCTTCACAAAAAGACCTCCAGCAACTCTAATCTGCAATGCCTCATAGAGCATTATAAAACAACAGAAGGGTGAGAAACACAATCATAATATAATTGCATACAATTATATATAAAACCAAAAATACACATATATACTGTTCTCACCACAACTCATACCAGTATTCAAACACAAAACAACACATTGTATATTTCATATTTCCATTACCAAGGTATACCAACCATGCACAATACAAGTATCACCAACACATATACATATATCAATTTATCAATTTCATCCACAATTCCACACATAAACAAACCATTAATGATTTATGCAAATACAAGAGACCGACACAACGACTCTATGCATATGCACATGCGGTACCGACTTCCATCAATTCTCAACACTAGTTCACTCAGGAACTATTCGAACCATCGCTCGTTACTTAATGTACCTCCCCGTCGGGCATACGATGTTCCCCGTCGCTCACACCTCTTTGTATAAGGCACGCGATGTTTATGGATCGCTCACACCTCTTTGTATAAGGCACACGACCCGATCGCTCACACCTCTTTGTATAAGGCACACGATCGTCTATAATCATCGCTCACACCTCTTTGTATAAGGCACACGATGTTATAGCGGATTCCCTCTGGAATCAATTCGTCACTCAGGACGTCTCAAGAATGCATATCATGATGCTCAGCATACAATGACTCATGACATTCCAATGCACACATATATGTAACCATCTCACTTAACATAAATCATGCTTTGCAATTCAAGTCCAAAACAATGCATTTATACCATACAACAGCACGCAAATCATACCATATCCATATCAACAGCACATTGCATGATACACACAATTTACATACAATTATAACGACAAAAGTCGACAAAACGACACTATTCCAAATTCCCAACATAATCAAATCGGCTAACAATCTCAGAATTATTATCATAAGAAAGTACAGTTCAATAGCTACTCAACGATACCAAGAATGTTAAAAACGGATAAACGGAACACAAGTTACGGACTAAACAAGAAAAAACATCGCGAAAAAACCCCATTTTGCAATTCTCCTGGCCATACGCGTATTGCCCTGATTCCTCGCCCATTCCATACGCGTATTGCCCAAGGTCATACGCGTATGGGCAGAGACCCATTTTTCCCAAAATTCACATTAAAAGTCCAATACGCATAGTGCCCTACACCATACGCGTATTGCCCTAAAGTCTTACGCGTACCATACGCAAATGGGCAGATGGCCGAGAAAAATGAAGCTTCATACGCGTATTGCCCAGTTTTCTTCAATGCCATACGCGTATTGCCTTGACTAATACGCGTATTACCTTGAGTGATACGCGTATGGGCAGTGGAAAATCCAGAAAATTCTGCAGAATTTCTTCTGCGTTTTTCCAACCAAAATCAACCCATTTTCACCTATACACCATAAAAATTACCAATACAATGCCTAACAGCAGGTATCTAACATGAATCAACAATAATGGACCTGAAAACATAATTTCCGACACAATTTAATCGATTTCTAATCAATTTTTACATAATATGGTTTTTACTATATATTTCCATTTCAATCCAATAACAACCAAAAACATACATACATAATCATACACAAGCATATAATAATCGAGTTTCGCACCCTTACCCGATTTAATCGTGTTTAGAAAAGTCGGGAGATTGATTTCTTGATTTCCAAGTTTTTCTCTCTTTTTCTTGTCTTCTTCTCTTTTCTTTCCCTTTTCCTTCTTCTCTTTTTCTTTCTCTCCATTTTTCTCTCTTTCTATTTCTATTTTCTAACTTAAGGAAAAATAAGATGAAATGACCAAAATACCCCTACACTCAAATATCTCGCAAACGTTCCCAAAACCCGATAAAATATCACAACATTGAAAAATAACATATTTCCAAATAAAAGTCGAAAATAAAATAAAATAATAATAAAATAATCAAACGACTCAATTAAATAAAAACTGACAAAACTGGGGCGTTACAACTCTCCCCCACTTAGAAATTTTCGACCTCGAAAATATACCTGAGATGAACAACTCTGGATACGACTCCCGCATCCGACTCTCCAACTCCCAAGTCAAATTGCCCTCAGCAGCGCCTCCCCCCGCTACCTTCACCAGTGCAATATCCTTGCCCCGTAACCGCTTCAACTCGCGATCTATAATACTCACCGATAAAGCCTCGACCGTAAGGTTCTCCCTTACCTCAACCTCATCCATCGGAATCACATGCGACGGATCCGGAACATACTTCCGAAGCTGTGAAACATGGAACACATCGTGCAAATTCGACAGATTCGGCGGCAACGCCACCCTATAAGCCACAACACCAACTCTCGCGGATATCTGGTAAGGACCAATAAATCGAGAAGTAAGCTTCTTCGACTTCAATGCAAGACCCACACCCGTTACCGGCGTAACTCTCAAAAATACATGATCGCCCTCTTGGAACTCAAGATCTTTTCTTCTCCGATCATGATAACTCTTTTGCCTACTCTGAGAAGCCTTCATTTTCTCACAAATAAGCTTCACTTTCTCCGTAGTCTGTTGCACCAACTCTGGTCCAACCACCGAACTCTCACCAGATTCGTGCCAACACAATGGTGTTCGACATCTTCGTCCATACAACGCTTCAAACGGTGCCATTCCAATACTAGAATGGAAACTGTTATTATACGTGAACTCAATCAATGCAAGATAACTATCCCACGCACCACCTTGTTCAAGAACACAAGCCCTCAACAAATCTTCCAACGACTGAATCGTTCTCTCCGTCTGTCCATCCGTCTGCGGATGATAAGCCGAACTCAACGTCAATTTAGAACCCAAAGCCTTCTGTAAACTTTCCCAAAATCTTGAAGTAAACCTCGGATCTCGATCCAAAACAATGCTCAACGGAACCCCATGCAACTTCACAATCACACTGATGTAAATCTCAGCTAACCTCTCCAAAGTAAAACTGATGTCAATCGAAATGAAATGAGTCGATTTAGTCAGCCTATCAACAACCACCCAAATAGCATTATGCCCTCGCTGTGTATTCGGTAACCCTGTCACAAAATCCATGGAAATGCTGTCCCACTTCCACTCAGGAATATCCAACGGTTGCAACAAACGACTAGGCCTCTGATGTTCCACCTTTGATTTCTGACAAGTCAAACTTGCATAAACAAACTGAGCCACATCTCTTTTCAAACCAGACCACCAAAAGATCTTCTTCAAATCTTGGTACATCTTATTCGCTCCCAGATGTATACTCAAATTACTCCGGTGTCCCTCCTCCAAAATCATCTTTTTCAACTCCACATCATCTGGAATACAAATTCGGCCTCGGAACCTCAAAACACCATTAATATCCACTTTAAAATCACTATTTGCACCTTTTCCGCCAACCAACATCAAATCCACCAATTTCACATCCAACTTCTGTTTCTCACTTACCGTCATCAGAAAATCATTAGTAACCTTCAACATACCCAGCCTCACACTATCCGACGACACTTCACATACCAAACTCAAATCTCTAAACGATTCCAAAATTTCCCACTCCTTAACCATTAAAGCGGACATATGCAACGATTTCCGACTCAACGCATCGGCTACCACATTAGCTTTACCAGGATGGTAATTCAAGCCAAAGTCGTAGTCCTTCAAAAATTCCAACCATCTTCGTTGCCTCATATTCAATTCCTTCTGATCAAACAAATATTTTAAACTTTTATGATCACTAAAGACTTCAAACCTTGCACCGTAGAGATAATGCCTCCAAATCTTCAACACAAAAACCACAGCCGCTAATTCAAGATCATGAGTAGGATAATTCTTCTCATGCACTCTCAACTGCCTTGAAGCATAAGCCACGACCTTACCTTCTTGCATCAGAACACCACCTAGACCAATCAAAGACGCATCACAATACACCACAAACGGTTCATTAGGATTCGGCAGAATCAAAATCGGAGATGTCGACAATCTTCTCTTCAGCTCATTAAAACTCTCCTCACACCGAATATCCCAAATGAACGCTTGCCCTTTACAAGTCAACTGGGTCAAAGGAAGTGCTAGCTTAGAAAAACCTTCAATAAACCTTTGATAATATCCGGCCAAACCCAAAAAGCTTCGAATTTCAGTAACAGATCTCGGAGCCTCCCATTGTAGAACTGCTTCTACTTTAGATGAATCCACATAAATCCCATTACCTGAAATCACGTGCCCAAGAAAACTCACCTCCGACAACCAGAACTCACACTTGGACAATTTGGCAAAAAGCTTTCTTTCTTTCAAAACCTGCAAAACAATACGCAAATGCTCCGCGTGCTCCTCCCGAGACTTAGAATAAATCAAAATGTCATCAATAAACACCACAACAAATCGATCTAAATGCTCGTGGAAAATACGATTCATGTATTCCATAAACACACCTGGCGCATTAGAAACCCCGAACCACATCACAGAATATTCATAATGACCATAACGTGTCCTAAAAGCCGTCTTCTAAATATCTTCCTCTTTCACCCTAATCTGATGATACCCTGACCTCAAGTCAATCTTACTGAACACACAAGCACTTACCAACTGATCCATCGGATCATCAATCCTTGGAAGAGGATACTTATTCTTAATCGTCACCTTATTCAACTGGCGATAATCAATACACAACCGCATACTTCCATCTTTCTTTTTCACCAAGAGAACTGGAGCATCCCAAGGAGAAACGCTTGGTCTCACAAACCTCTTTTCCAACAATTCATTCAACTGCTTCTTCAACTCAACCAACTCAGATGCCGACATACGATAAGGTGCCATAGAAACAGGTCTAGTACCAGGAACTAGATCTATAGAAAACTCCACCTCTCTCTCTGGCGGCAAGTCTGAAATATCCTCAGGAAACACTTCCAGAAAATCACACACAACAGGAAACACATCAAGTGAAACTTGACTCTCCACAGTCAATGATGCAAACAACCCAAACAACTGAGCTTCATCCGCCAAAAGTTTCTTCAACTCTTTGGTAGATAAGAAACTCGAGTCTTCGTCTTCCTCAAGAGAAGGAAACCTTACCAACTTATGATAACAATCAATATGAACCCTATTAAATTGCAACCAATTCATTCCCAGAACCACACCTAAACCCTCCAATGGCAAACACACCAAATCCATCTCAAAGTCTTTACTATAAATGGTCAAAGGACAACTTAGACAAACCAACGAAGTAGTTACTGACCACACTGCTGGAGTATCAATAACCATTTCACCTCCCATCAAAGACAACACAAGATTCAAACGCTTCGCGCACTCAGACGAAATAAACAAATGAGTCGCTCCAGTATCAATAATAGCAACTAAAGGCGTACTATTAATAAAACAAGTACCTCTGATCAGACGATCTGCACTTGAAGTCTGAGTTCCCGCCAAGGCAAAAACTTTCCCACCAGCCGGAGCTTGCTTCGGTTTCGGACACTCAAATATCTCGCAAACGTTCCCAAAACCCGATAAAATATCACAACATTGAAAAATAACATATTTCCAAATAAAAGTCGAAAATAAAATAAAATAATAATAAAATAATCAAACGACTCAATTAAATAAAAACTGTCAAAACTGGGGCGTTACAACCCTCTTTACAAAGATTTTATTACCAGTGACGATTTGTCATTAGGTCAGATATGAACCTAAAGTCCAGTAATTTCTGGCATTGATTGAAAAAGGTCAGATATGAACCTAAACATCAGGTCAGATATGAACCTAAAGTCCAGTGATTGCTGGCATTGTTTGAAGAAGGTCAGATGTGAGCCTAAAGTCCAGTGATTACTGGCATTGTTTGAAGAAGGTCAGATATGAACCTAAAGTCCAGTGATTGCTGGCATTGTTTGAAGAAGGTAAGATATGAACCTAAACTCAAGTCAGATATGAACCTAAACCCAGGTCAGATATGAACCTAAACTCAGGTCAGATATGAACCTAGACCCAGGTTAGATGTGAACCTAAAGTCCAGTGTTTGCTGGCAAGCCAACCAAATTGATATATAAGCCAACTCAAATTGGTATCTAAGCCAACTCAAATTGGTATCTAAGCCAACTCAAATTGGTATCCAGGCCAACTCAAATTGGTATCCAAGTCCAGTGTTTGTTGGCAGCCCAACTCAAATTGGTATCTAAGCCAACTCAAATCGGTATCCAGACCAACTCAAATTGGTATCCAAGTCCAGTGTTTATTGGCAGCCCAACTCAAATTGGTATCTAAGTCCAGAGTTTACTGTTTACTTGTGTCATTTCAAATATTAATACTGTGAGTCCGGTGTTTACTGGAGTGTTATTTCCAAGTCCAATCATTGTTGACACTTTAATCTTATTCCCAGCAAAGGTTCAGTCATTATCAATATCTCTTTGAAAGTCCTTGTGATCTTCATCAAATGGCGCACGCAGAGTTTGTGTTTGTCTCTGTATTTTCTGGTTTTTCTTGAAGATCCTATTTGAACTCTTCAGTATAAGAAATCCCCAGAAAATATTTTATTGGGTGTGTTTCTCCTTTTGTTTAATATTGATCCCCAGTGGAGATCACGTCTTCTTTCTGGTTTCATTCCCAGTCAAGAGTGTGTCTTTTTATTATCCCCAGTGTCGTCTGGTCAGATATGAACCTGTTGTCCATCTCCCTGGATCTTTCCCCAGTGGAGAATATCTCTCTGAATCCTATCTCCAGTGAGGATCTGTGGGATTCCCCTCGTTTTATTTCTCTATCCACAGTGCTCCTTAGTGTCTCCCAAGTGAGTCTCTTTTGTGGTTAGCCTGCATCCCTAGGGAGTTTTACTTATGGATACTAAACCTTTGTCCCTCCCCAATAAAGCTCGCCTGTAGGTTTTTGCTCTTTGACCTTTGGTGTCTTGTTTGTCTGTATTTTTGCACTATCATGGCATCATATCATCATACTAGAAGTTCATGGCATGTCAGTACTTGAATGTCTGTCGCATGTCCTTAGCATCTGCATTCCATCTAAGGGCAAAAATTTTGGTTTGCTATATTTAAATACCTTTCACCTTGATGTCCCGATGACTTCCATTCCTCATGCCATCCGGTAAAGCTATTTAAATAGGGGCAACTGTTATACCCCAAATTTTACCCCTTAGATGTCATAACATTTTGCACTTACATATAGGGTTCAATCATCTGTACATTGTTAACTAACCACCTTATCTTTCTAGTGTTTCTTTTATGTGAAAGCTAGGGTTTGCACAAGAAAGAGGGCAAGGTCAATAAGCCAATCTCTCACATGTTTCAAGGTCTCTTAAGACATTCTTTGGCTCCATGCAACCATCACAAGTGTTCACTAGTTGGTTGAGATTGGTATGTGAAGTCATCTGTTCAAGAAAGGCAACTGAGGTCCTAAATTTCAACCATTTGGGTCTTGGAGGCTCATCATGAGGTTCTCAAGTCATATTCCATGATCTCATGTGATTGGGTCAAGAGAAATCAAAGAGGAACCATCTGATCAAGAGTTACAAGAATTAGGGTTTTTACCTGAAGAATCACTAAGGCATCTTGTTGTGATCAGTCAATGTCTTGATGGGTTCACCAACCAATTGAGCTTACATGCATTCAAGAGGTCTTATTTAACAAGAAATCAAGTGTATTTGGCTCCCCATCACCAGTGCAATGAGCCACATGTTCATCATGCCCCGGATTAGGGTTTTGTAAGGAGAAGTCAACATTTGCCTTTGATTTTGATCAAGGTGTGATGCCAAGCCTTGGGACATGATTCCATATGTTAATAAACATCCTTATAGGCCATCCATGGGCATTGGAAAAGATTGAGGAAGCAAGATCATCAGAGATCATCCAGTTGAATTCCTGAAGAAAATTAGAGTTTTGACTGAAAAGTAAAGCCTTTGACTTTTGAGATCTTGATCAAAAATGAAGTATTCAAGCCATATTCCATCAAGACATGCTTAATTGTTGAGTTAGATCATGAGAAGTCAAGTTTTGAGAGTTTTCTTGCAAAAAGGGCAAGGTTTGGTCCTTAAAATTTTCTAAGTATGAAAAAGTTCACTCCTTGTGCAAACTTGAGAAGGTCATAACTTCCAAACCACGCATCCAAATTTTGTGACTCAAAGCTCAAATGGAAGCTCTTACCATGAACTTAAAAGTGTATTAGAGAACCCCTCTTAAAAAAGGCTTGATTTTTAAGTTATGAGACTTGGAAGATAAGATGCATTTATAACTTAGAGAAATTTTGATCATTTTGCCCTAGTTTTGGACACAACTTCAACTCTATTTGTCACATTGTTCCAAGTTTCAAATCCAAAATCTTTGGGAATGAAAGTTATTCCTTGTTCTTCAAGCTTTCCAAGCATGTGGAGAACTGCCCATTTGGATGATTCAATCTCAAGATATGTTGCTTCAAAGTTTGATGTTTCAAATTGGAAAAGTTTCATAACTTAGAAATTTTTCTAAGTTCTTTTGGACAACATGATGTGCATGATTTCATTGCATCTTTTCTCAAGTCTCTAAACTCCAAATCCAAATGCTTTCCACATGAAAGTTGTTCTATCATATGCCTACGTTACATAGAACCAAAAATCTCACAAGTTGGATTAAAGGTCACTAAGATATTGTGCCCTAAAGTAGCCATGTTACAATGATACATTATACTTAGAAAATTCTGGTTGTTTTTCTTTGCTATACCAAACTTCATCACAATTTTTCACATGTTTCTATGTTGCATATCAACTTTCCAACAACATGAAAATTACTCTACTCCATGCCATGTTTCAAAAGGGCCAAGAACCAAGTCATTTGATTCATTAGACTTGATGTTGTCGTGTTGTAAGGTGCCTAGCATGACTTAGTTTCACTACAAACCTTGTTTCATTTTTGAACTAATTCTGAACCATACACACCAAGTACATCCTACTGAATTTTTATCAGTTTCCAACACACCACTTTACCACAAAACCCGTGCAAGAAAAAGCTCCAAAGTACAACCATTTTGCACTTGACAAGTTGACATACTAAAGAGATACCATGCTGCAAAACTATGTACCATCTTATAACTTTTGTTGACACCATAACATGTTGGTTTAAGACTCTTTTTCCTGTGACTTAAGACATGAAACACACAACCAATGGCTTTCACTTGGCTAAAGGTTGATGGAATAGAAAGCCATGCGTGTAGCATCTGAGCCCTACCATTTTTCTCCTCAAGACAAAGCCAAGAACAAATGTGTTTCAATACCATTAACCATATGCTTTGGCTATAAAAGGAGACTCACTCTCCTTTGTTCAACAACACATCAGAACATCCATCACCACTTCTAACATACCACATAAGAGAGAGAACTCGTGAGAACTAAGGGAACCAGGAGCAAAAAGAGTTAGGATACCACCATCTTGGAAAGGAAAAGGCTCAGCCAGTAGGATTCTTAAGCTCTTGACTTAGAAGAGGCAATGGAATTTCTCCACTTGGTAAGTGTAACGCCCCAGTTTTAGTTATTTTTATTTAATTGAGTCGTTTTGATTATTTTATTATTATATTATTTTAGTTCTGACTTTTATTCGAAAATATGTTATTTTTCATCAAGATTATATTTTATCGTGTTTTGGGATCGTTTGCGAGATATTTGAGTGTAAGGGTATTTTGGTCATTTCACTTTATTTTCCTTAAGTTAGAAATATAAGAGAAAAGAAAAGAGAGAAAATAGTAAGGAAGAGAAGAAAAAGAGAAAGAAAGAAAAGAGAAGAGAAAAGAAGAAAAGGGAGAAAAAACTTGGAAAAGAAGAAATCGATCAACCGACTTTCTAAAACACGATTTAATCTGGTAAGGGTGCGAAACTCGATTATCTTATCATTGTGTATGATTATGTATGTGTGTATTGGATTGTTTGTTGTGCTTTCATAGTTTTCGATTCTAGGTCGATAGAGAGAAATCGATGTTTTCACGGTTGGAAATCGATGTAAATGCGGTAGAATACTTGTTACCATGATTAAACTATGTTTTGATTGTTCTATGTTGGTTTGGAAATGTTTTGGTTGAGAAAATATCATTTTGGGTTATGTAACAGCGCTGCTGGGAATTCTGGTATTCGCAGGTTCGCACTGCGAATCCCCTAACGAAGGGGAAAGCGAGCATTCGCTGCCTATTCGCACTGCTAAGGTGTGGGCGAGCATTCGCCAGAGGTTCGCACTGCGAACTTTGGGTTATTTTGTGTTGTTTGCTCTCTGACTTGGTTCGCAGGGGAACTCGCACTGTGAAGTGTGTAGCGAAGGTTCGCTGGATAGTTCGCACTGCGAACGTTGGGAATTTTCTAGGCTATTTTTAGTTCTGACTTGGTTCGCTGGGACATTCGCACTGCGAATGAAGTAGCGAAGGATTCGCTAGGAGCTTCACAATGCGAATGTGACAGTTTTTCTCAATTTGTTTTCTTTATAACTTTTGAACCGTAAGTGGGTTTGAGGCGTGATTTGGTGCGTTGTAAAGCTTTTGGCATGCTCTTTCTTATATTAATGGTTTCAAGATTGTTGGCCGATTTAATTATGTCGAGAATTTGGAATGTGTTATTGTTGGCTTTTATTGTTTTAATGATGTGCATTTGACGTGTTATTATGCAATATGCGTGTGATATGTATTGTATGACTGGTGTGATGTTATGTGATGTGAATGTATGTGTTTGGATGGTGTAATGAGGGTTTGTGGCAGAATGGCAAATAAATGCATTGTTTTGGGCTTGAATTGCAAAGCATGATTTTTGTTGATTGAGATGGTTGCATATATGTGTGCATTTGAATGTCATGAGTCATTGTATGCCAAGCATCATGATATATGTGCGCCTTAAAAATAAGAGGACTTAAAGCGGTGATTATAGACGATCGTGCACCTTATACAAAGAGGACTTAAAGCGATCGGATCGTGCGCCACATACAAAGAGGACTTAAAGTGATCCATAAACGTCGTGCGCCTTATACCAAGAGGACTTAAAGCGATGGGGAACATCGTATGCCCTACGGGGAGTTACACTAAGTAACGAGCGATGGTTCCAATAGTTCCTGAGTGAACTGGTGTTGAGAAAGGATGGATGGATGGTACCGCATGTACATTTGCATATAGTCGTTGTGTCGGTCTCTTTGCATTTGCATGAATCATGAATGGTGTGATTGTGTGTGGAATTTTGAATGAGATTGATGAGTTGATTTATGAATATACGTGTTGGTGATAATTGATTTGTGTATGATGGCAATGCTTTTATGACCGATATGTGAGAAAATTCATTGTGTGGGTTTGTAATTGGATTATGGCGTATAATGTGGTGAGATTATTATGTTTGTGTAATTATGTGTTATTATATAATTATATGCAATTATTTTATGATTGTGTTTCTCACCCTTCTGCTATTTTTAATGCTCTATGAAGCATTGCAGATTAGATGCTGGAGGTCTTTTTGTGAAGCTTAGGTCTTCATTCTTTTGTCGGTCGGCTCTGATATGTAGCACCGGGTAGTCGGGGTGATCGAGTGTGATTATTTTGTATTATGTATATGTATCTTTTGGATTGTATATGTATGATATTGGATATGGCAGGCAAACTTTTTATATATATATACATGAGATTCAGTTACGGATCTTCCGCTTTTATTCTGTAATTGAATTGTGGGTTGTAGGAACTCAGTTCCTTTGTTTTGTGCTACATGAGTTGTTGCATATCTACATGAGCAGGTTGTTGTATGTTTGTTTCAAATTGATGTGACCCCTCGATCTATGTTGTGAATTTTAATTATACTCTGATTATTTGTTATCGCTTTAATAGCTTGGGGGTATAGATTGGGGTTGTTACATTAAGTGGTATCAGAGCATGTCTGTGTCAGTTGTGTCAGTCCTTGTTGGTCTTTGTGGTTCGGTGAGCTATTTGTTTAACCATAGTTGCTGTTATTGGAAATGAACAGAATATGGCTGGTAGGAATGATGCTGCTTTAGCTGCTGCGATGCAAGCTATGGCTCGGGCTGTGCAGGGTGCACCTAATGCTGCTGCTAATGATGAGTTCAGGAAGAACAAACTGCCTATCTTCAAAGGAAGATATGATCCTGATGGTGCACAGATTTGGCTGAAAGAGATTGAAAGAATTTTCTGAGTGATGGATTGTGATGAGGATCAGAAGGTGAGACTTGGTACTCACATGTTACTGGAAGAAGCTAATGATTGGTGGGTTAGTACTCGTCATGTGTTAGAAGCTGCAGAGGAGGAGATTACTTGGGCTATGTTTAGCATTGAGTTTCTGAGGAAGTATTTTCCTGTAGATGTAAGAGGAAAGAAGGAAATTGAGTTCTAGGAATTGAAACAAGGTAGTATGTCTATTGTTGATTATACTGCTAAGTTTTTGGAGCTTGTGCAGTTTTATCCACATTATGCTGAAGCGACTGCGGAATTTTCTAAATGTGTGAAGTATGAGAACGGATTGCGTCCTGAGATAAAGCAGGCAATCAGTTACCAAAGGATTCGAAGGTTTTCAGATTTGGTGGATTGTTTTAGGATTTATGAGGAGGATAGTGAAGCTCATTCTACTCATTATAAGAGTGTGAGCGAGAGGAAAGGGAAACAACAGTTCCGTGGTGGTCTGTATGTAACACCAGCTGATAAAGGTAAACAAAGGGGTACTTTTGATCGAAGGCCGAGTGGAGGAGGTATGTCTAATTCTCCGAGATGTTTTGGGTGTGGTGAATTAGGACATCGTCAGTTCGAATGTAAGAAGGGTACGAAGAAGTGTTCTAATTGTGGAGGTTTTGGGTATGTCGCAGCTGAGTGCAAAAGGAAGAATGTGGTGAAGTGTTTCAACTATGGTGAACCTGGTCATATTAGTACAAAGTGTCCGAAACCGAAGCAAGCTCCAGGTGGTCGGAAGGTTTTTGCCTTGGCGGGAACTCAGACTTTAAGTGCAGACCATCTGATCAGAGGTACTTATTTTATTAATAGTACGCCTTTAGTTGCTATTATTGATACCGGAGCGACTCATTCGTTTATTTCGTCTGAGTGCGCGAAGCGTTTGAATCTTGTGTTGTCTTTGATGGGTGGTGAGATGGTTATTGATACTCCAGTAATGGGGTCAGTAACTACTTCTTTGGTTTGTTTAAGTTGTCCTTTGACCATTTATGGTAAAGACTTTGAGATGGATTTGGTGTGTTTGCCGTTGGAGGCTTTAGATGTGGTTTTGGGAATGAATTGGTTACAATTCAATCAGGTTAATATTGATTGTTATCATAAGCTGGTAAGATTTCCTTCTCTTAAGGAAGACGAAGACTCGAGTTTCTTATCTACCAAAGAGTTGAAGAAACTTTTGGCGGATGAAGCTAAGTTGTTTGGATTGTTTGCATCGTTGACTGTGGATAGTCAAGTTTCACTCGATGTGCTTCTTGTTGTGTGTGATTTTCCGGAAGTGTTTCCTGAGGATATTTCAGATGTGCCGCCAGAGAGAGAGGTGGAGTTTTCTATAGATCTAGTTCCTGGTACTAGACCTGTATCGATGGCACCATATTGAATGTCGGCATCTGAGTTGGTTGAGTTAAAGAAGCAATTGAATGAATTGTTAGAGAAGAGGTTTGTGAGACCAAGTGTGTCGCCTTGGGGTGCTCCAGTTTTATTGGTGAAAAAGAAAGATGGAAGTATACGATTGTGTATTGATTATCGCCAGTTGAATAAGGTGACGATTAAGAATAAGTATCCTCTTCCAAGGATTGATGATCTGATGGATCAGTTGGTAGGTGCGTGTGTGTTTAGTAAGATTGATTTGAGATCGGGGTATCATCAGATAAGGGTGAAAGAGGAGGATATTCAGAAGATGGCTTTTAGGACACGGTACGGTCATTATGAATATTCTGTGATGCCGTTCAGGATTTCTAATGCGCCAGGTGTGTTCATGGAATACATGAATCGTATTTTTCACGAGCAATTGGATCGATTTGTTGTTGTGTTTATTGATGATATCTTAATTTATTCTAAGTCTCGGGAGGAGCACGCAGAGCATTTGCGTATTGTTTTGCAGGTTTTGAAGGAAAGGAGACTTTTTGCCAAACTGTCCAAGTGTGAATTCTGGTTGTTAGAAGTGAGTTTTCTTGGACACGTGATTTCAGGTAATGGTATTGTTGTGGATCCATCTAAAGTAGATGCAGTTCTACAATGGGAGGCTCCGAGATTCGTTACTGAAATTCGAAGCTTTTTGGGATTAGCCGGATATTATCGAAGGTTTATTGAAGTTTTTTCTAAGCTAGCACTTCCTTTGACCCAGTTGACTTGTAAAGGGCAAGCATTCATTTGGGATATTTGGTGTGAGGAAAGTTTTAGTGAGCTGAAGAGAAGATTGACTACAGCTCCGATTTTGATTTTACCGGATCCTAATGAACCGTTTGTGGTGTATTGTGATGCGTCTTTGATTGGTCTAGATGGTGTGTTGATGCAAGAAGGTAAGGTGGTGGCTTATGCTTCGAGGCAATTGAGGGTTCATGAGAAAAATTATCCTACTCATGATCTTGAGTTAGCGGCTGTGGTTTTTGTGTTGAAGATTTGGAGGCATTATCTCTACGGTGCAAGATTCGAAGTCTTTAGTGATCATAAAAGTTTGAAATACTTGTTTGATCAGAAAGAGTTGAATATGAGGCAACGTAGATGGTTGGAATTTTTGAAGGACTACGATTTTAGCTTGAATTACCATCTTGGTAAAGCTAATGTGGTAGCTGATGCGTTGAGCCAGAAATTGTTGCATATGTCCGCTTTAATGGTTAAGGAGTGGAAACTTTTGGAATCGTTTAGAGATTTGAGTTTGGTATGTGAAGTGACGTCGGATAGTGTGAGGCTTGGAATGTTGAAGGTTACGAATGATTTTCTGCTGACGGTTAGAGAGAAACAGAGGGTGGATGTGAAATTTGTGGATTTGATGACGGTTGGAGAGAAAGGTGAAAATGAGGACTTTAAAGTGGATGATAAAGGTGTTTTGAGGTTCCGAGGTAGAATTTGTATTCCTGATGATGTGGAGTTGAAAAGGATGATTTTGGAGGAAGGACACCGAAGTAATCTGAGTATACATCCGGGAGCTAATAAAATGTACCAAGATTTGAAGAAGATTTTCTGGTGGTCTGGATTGAGAAGAGATGTGGCTCAATTTGTGTATGCGTGTTTGACTTGTCAGAAATCGAAGGTAGAAAATCTGAGGCCTAGTGGTTTGTTGCAACCGTTGGATATTCCTGAGTGGAAATGGGACAGCATTTCTATGGATTTTGTGACAGGGTTGCCGAATACTCAGCGAGGGCATAATGCTATTTGGGTGGTTGTAGATAGGCTGACTAAATCGGCTCATTTCATTCCGATTGACATCAGTTTTTCTTTGGAGAGGTTGGCTGAGATTTAAATCAGTGTGATTGTGATGTTGCATGGTGTTCCGTTAAGTATTGTTTTTGATCGAGATCCAAGGTATACCTCGAGATTTTGGGAAAGTTTTCAAAAGGCTTTAGGTTCTAAATTGAGATTGAGTTCGGCTTATCATCCGCAGACGGATGGGCAGATCGAGAGAACGATTCATTCGTTGGAAGATTTGTTGAGGGCTTGTGTTCTTGAACAAGGTGGTGCGTGGGATAGTTATCTTGCGTTGATTGAATTCACGTATAACAACAGTTTCCATTCAAGTATTGGAATGGCACCGTTTGAAGCGTTGTATAGACGAAGATGTCGAACACCGTTGTGTTGGCACGAATCTGGTGAGAGTTCGGTGGTTGGACCGGAGTTGGTGTAACAGACTACGGAAAAGTGAAGCTTATTCGCGAGAAAATGAAGGCTTCTCATAGTAGGCAAAAGAGTTATCATGATCGAAGAAGGAAAGATCTTGAGTTTCAAGAGGGCGATCATGTATTTTTGAGAGTTACGCCGGTAACGGGTGTTGGTCGTGCATTGAAATCGAAGAAGCTTACTTCTCGGTTTATTGGTCCTTACCAAATATCCGCGAGAGTTGGTGTTGTGGCTTATAGGGTGGCGTTGCCGCCGAATCTGTCGAATTTGCATGATGTGTTCCATGTTTCACAGCTTCGGAAGTATGTTCCGGATCCGTCGCATATGATTCTGATGGATGAAGTTGAGGTAAGGGAGAACCTTATGATTGAGGCATTACCAGTTAGGATTTTGGATCACAAGGTGAAGCGGTTGAGGGGCAAGGATATTGCACTTGTGAAGGTAGCGTGGGGAGGCGCTGCTGAGGGCAATTTGACTTGGGAGTTGGAGAGTCGGATGCGGGAGTCGTATCCAGAGTTGTTCATCTCAGGTATTATTTTCGAGGACGAAAATTTCTAAGTGGGGGAGAGTTGTAACGCCCCAGTTTTAGTTATTTTTATTTAATTGAGTCGTTTTGATTATTTTACTATTATATTATTTTAGTTCTGAATTTTATTAGAAAATATGTTATTTTTCATCGAGATTATATTTTATCGCGTTTTGGGATCGTTTGCGAGATATTTGAGTCTAAGGGTATTTTGGTCATTTCACTTTATTTTCCTTAAGTTAGAAATATAAGAGAAAAGAAAAGAGAGAAAATAGTAAGGAAGAGAAGAAAAAGAGAAAGAAAGAAAAGAGAAGAGAAAAGAAGAAAAGGGACAAAAGACTTGGAAAAGAAGAAATCGATCAACCGACTTTTTACAACACGATTTAATCGGGTAAGGGTGCGAAACTCGATTATCTTATCATTGTGTATGATTATGTATGTGTGTATTGGATTGATTGATGTGTTTTCATAGTTTTCGATTCTAGGTCGATAGAGAGAAATCGATGTTTTCACGGTTGGAAATCGATGTAAATGCGGTAGAATACTTGTTACCATGATTAGACTATGTTCTGATTGTTCTATGTTGGTTTGAAAATGTTTTGGTTGAGAAAATATCATTTTGGGTTATGTAACAGCGCTGCTGGGAATTCTGGTATTCGCAGGTTCGTACTGCGAATCCCCTAGAGAAGGGGAAAGCGAGCATTCGCTGGCTATTCATACTGCGAAGGTGTGGGCGAGCATTCACCAGAGGTTCGCACTGCGAACTTTGGGTTATTTTGTGTTGTTTGCTCTCTAACTTGGTTCGTTGGGGAACTCGCACTGCGAAGTGTGTAGCGAAGGTTCGTTGGATGGTTCGCACTGCGAACGTTGGGAATTTTCTAGGCTATTTTCAGTTCTGACTTGGTTCGCTGGGACATTCGCACTGCGAATGAAGTAGCGAAGGATTCGCTAGGAGCTTCGCAATGCGAATGTGACCGTTTTTCCCAATTTGTTTTCTTTATAACTTTTGAACCGTAAGTGAGTTTGAGGCGTGATTTGGTGCGTTGGAAAGCTTTTGGCATGTTCTTTCTTATATTAATGGTTTCAAGATTTTATAGCCGATTTAATTATGTCGAGAATTTGGAATGTGCTATTGTTGGCTTTTATTGTTTTAATGATGTGCATTTGACGTGTTATTATGCAATATGCGTGTGATATGTACTGTATGACTGGTGTGATGTTATGTGATGTGAATGTATGTGTTTGGATGGTGTAATGAGGGTTTGTGGCCGAATGGCAAATAAATGCATTGTTTTGGGCTTGAATTGCAAAGCATGATTTTTGTTGATTGAGATGGTTGCATATATGTGTGCATTTGAATGTCATGAGTCATTGTATGCCAAGCATCATGATATGCATTCTTGTGATGTTGTGTGCCCTAGTGGGTCTGAGCAACGAATTTGTTCTAGAGGGAATCCGTTATAACATCGTACGCCTTAAAAATAAGAGGACTTAAAGCGATCGGATGGGATCGTGCGCCTTAAAAATAAGAGGACTTAAAGCGGTGATTATAGACGATCGTGCGCCTTATGCAAAGAGGACTTAAAGCGATCGGATCATGCGCCTTATACAAAGAGGACTTAAAGCGATCCATAAACATCGTGCGCATTATACCAAGAGGACTTAAAGCGACGGGGAACATTGTATGCCCGACGGGGAGTTACACTAAGTAACAAGCGATGGTTCCAATAGTTCCTGAGTGAATTGTTGTTGAGAAAAGATGGATGGATGGTACCGCATGTGCATTTGCATAGATTCGTTGTGTTGGTCTCTTTGCATTTGCATGAATCATGAATGGTGTGATTGTGTGTGGAATTGTGAATGAGATTGATGAGTTGATTTATGAATATACGTGTTGGTGATAATTGATTTGTGTATGATGGCTATGCTTTTATGACCGATATGTGAGAAAATTCATTGTGTGGGTTTGTAATTGGATTATGGCGTATAATGTGGTGAGATTATTATGTTTGTGTAATTGTGTGTTATTATATAATTATATGCAATTATATTTTGATTGTGTTTCTCACCCTTCTGCTGTTTTTAATGCTCTATGAGGCATTGCAGATTAGATGCTGGAGGTCTTTTTGTGAAGCTTAGGTCTTCATTCTTTTGTCGGTCGGCTCTGATATGTAGCACCGGGTAGTCGGGGTGATCGAGTGTGATTATTTTGTATTATGTATATGTATCATTTGGATTGTATATGTATGATATTGGATATGGCAGGCAAACTTTATATATATATACATGAGATTCAGTTACGGATCTTCCGCTTTTATTCTGTAATTGAATTGTGGGTTGTAGGAACTCAGTTCCTTTGTTTTGTGCTACTTGAATTGTTGCATGTCTACATGAGCAGGTTGTTGTATGTTTGTTTCAAATTGATGTGACCCCTCGGTCTATGCCGTGAATTTTAATTATACTCTTATTAATTGTTATCGCTTTAATAGCTTGGGGGTATAGATTGGGGGTGTTACAGTAAGCCTTTTTCTTCATACTCATGATCCTATGTTCTCATGTCCAAGTTAAAGGATCTTAAACGCTGTCATCTTGCTCATCTATTGCATCTGTGTTGTTTGAATTGATAATATGGATGACTGTTGGAATTAGTGTTGATACATTAGCATTGTGAGAGTTTGTTTCAGTTTAGATTTCCCAATTCCATGTTGATTTTCTCCCTGTTTCAGTTTAAATGTTTCATATTAACATTTTAATGTTTAAATTAATTTTCTAAAATTTTTATTTTTATTTTCTCCTTATTTTAATATTTATTTTAATTTTGTGAACTTAAGAACATATGTTGTACCTAGTTTTTGAACTTTTTTTGAAAAATACCTCTTCTCATTATCTTTTTGAGTTAATTTTCTAGAGTGTTTTAGGACACATTATACGGATATTTTTAGACCTTTTATTGACCTTGGATGAGGTCTCTTGATTAGGTTTAAGTGCCTTGTTTGACCCTCGATTCTTAGGCTCGGTGCCTTTGATACTTTACCTTGAAGCTTTGACTTTGAGAGGGCTATTTTGCCCATCTTTTTATGACACTCCACACACTCATTTATAATTGTTTTAACTTGAGTTTAGACTTTATTTTTGGACTTGTGTGTCCATTTTCCTAATCTTGAGCACCTCATTGATGTAACCATCCTTCCACCCTTGTTTCTAACTTTTTTTGACCTAATTTCTTTATAGCACTTCTTAAAGTGTCTTGCAAGTTGAAATTGTGTTGATTTATGATTTGAGAAGTTTGTTTTGCTCATAACTTCATGGTTCATGAGTACTTTGTCTTGCTTATTTGTTCACTTATTCATGTTGTTGTGAACTACTTCATTATACTTTGCCATGCTCATACCTAAAGTTGATTCACATGGATGTTTATCTCAACATTTTTATGTTGTTCATACTTGATTGATGCTATTGTCTCTCTTGATTGTATATCCCTCTTGAGTTCTTAAACTCTTATTTCTTACCACTCATACTTTAATCCCTTTTCAACACTTGTCTTTAGAAGAAGTTGTTTTCCCCTCTTTCCAAAGGAAAGTCTCTCTATTGACCTCAAAGTCATAGATAGCTCATAACCATCTTGGCCTCATAGCCATCTTACCACCTTGACCTCATAGTCATAGGTAACATTTACCACCTTGACCTCATAATCAAAGTTAATCATTAACCTCATAATCATAGGTAATCATAGGCCTCATAGCCATCTTCCCTTCACCTCAAAGTCATTGATTACCATCTTGGCCTCATAGCCATCTTTCCCTCTTGACCTCAAAGTCATAGGACATTATATTTTCCTTGACCTCAAATTCATAGATTACCATCTTTGCCTCATTTCCATCTTTCCCTCTTGACCTCAAAGTCATAGGACATTATCTTTCCCTTGACCTCCAAGTCATAAATTACCATCTTGGCCTCATAGCCATCTTTCCCTCTTGACCTCAAAAACATAGGAAATTATCTTTCCCTTGACCTCAAAGTCATAGGTTACCATATTGGCCTCATAGCCATCTTTTCCTCTTGACCTCAAAGTCATAGATTACCATCTTGGCCTCATAGCCATCTTTTCCATCTGGCCTCATAGCCATCCTCAACCCTTGACATTATAGTCATAGGTAGCCATCTAGGCTTCATAGCCATCTCTACCACCTTGACCTTATAGTCATAGGTAGCCATTTACCACCTTGACCTCAAAGTCATAGGCAACCCTCTTGGCCTCATAGCCATCTTTCCTTCTTGACCTCAAAGTCATAGGTAACTCTTCAACCCTTGACCTCATAGTCATAGGTTCCCATCTTGGCCTCATAGCCATCTTCCACCCTTGACCTCATAGTCATATGTAACCATCTTCCACCCTTGACCTCAAAGTCATAGGTAACTATTTTGGCTTCATATCCATCTTTAACCCATAACCTCATAGTCATAGGATACTTACTTTTCCCCTTGGCCTCATAGCCATTCAACCCATTACAACTTAGAAATTAAGAGTTCCTTTAAACTCTATATGAGTGCTATACTCCTTCCCATTGGAACTTTGACCATATTCAATGGTTCCTCACCCTTAGTGAGGTGAACTACGGTTGCTATGATTCTTTAGTCAGGATACGTAGACACAAGATGCGACGTCTACTTAGTGTATATACCCTTAGGTCCTTACCTTTAGCCATAGGTCTTTACCTTTACCCTTATCATAGATCCCTTAGCAAGCAAACCATAACATAACACAAATAAAAATAAGAGGTTACTGTAGAGTACTACAGATATCTAGGATGCTAACACCTTCCCTTGGTATAACCAACCCCCGATCCCCGATCTCTCTGTCGTGTCTTCACATAGCGCAATTAGGATTTTCTTCGATCTTTACCCTTTCCTTTGGATAAATCAAAGCTCGGTGGTGAATTTCAAAGATTTGCGATTCAAGTTAATTAATAGCTTGATATCCGATTCTCACCGCAACATACACCATAACTGTATCATCCCTTTTGAAAGACACCCTTTCCAATACAAAGTTCAGTCAAGCATCCTTGACTAACAAGTTAACTTGGACTTGCTTCAAAGCTTCATCCAAGAACAATACACGATTCATTACCTACGGGTTTCTGAATCTGTACAAGTACCTATGTCTACCACAGTTTATCAAATCGATACATAGGGAGAATTACAAGAGAAACCTACGACTCTCAAAACCTAAACCCTACTTTACAAAATAGTATTCCTAAGTCTATGTCGTTCTCTCTCCCTTTTCTGCCTAGGTCTTGGTCTTCTTTTATAGCCTTCTGCTGAGTTGGGCTTCATATCTTTGATCCTTGATCCACTACCAATCGCGCCTTGAATCTTGGAACAGATTTAGAATAATCCTGTTGTAATGATTATGATGTCGAGTCATCATGCTGGGACATTTCAATCTACATCTTTGGTCTGGGGCATAAATCTTCATGTTGGAGCATCCTTTCCACCATTATGTTTTACCAAAATATAGTCAAACCATTTGAGCTTTCAATCTCCCCCTTTTGATAAATTTTGTCTAAAACATTCTTCAGCTTGATGGTGCATACAGTGGAAGAAGGGAGAAGATAACCTCTTCATTCCCTTGTGACACCGAATACACACTTGCTTCTTAACTTTGATCACAAAACACAATTCCAAAGATGTTAGAACTAACATTAGAACATCCTTAGATATTTTGAAACATTCCAGATCAGTAGCACAAATGCACATGCACCTCTCAGTAGTAGGCAAGAGCCATTCTCCCCCTTTTTAGCCAAAAGTTGGCAAAAATGGCCCATGCAGACTATAATACCCCAAAATTTGCTCTCCCTCTTTGTCATCATAGCATGGCATTATCATTTATCATATCATATCCACCTCATTAACATTGCATTGCATTTAACATAGAAAATGAAGCATGGCATCCTTCTTACCATCAAGGCATGTGATCAGGTGGAAGGTGGACAATCAAGGAATCATTCAAAGCACAAAAGGTCAATCAAGTGCCCTCAAGGCAAGCCAAGAGGTCTCTCATAGCTCATACCATCTCAATTAATCATCCACAACCTCAAGAAGGTGAGATTCAATAGGAGATTGAGGCATTACATCCTACACTATGCAAGAAGTCCAAAAATTGAAGGAAAATCCTCAAAAGAGATAGCTCATTGATTCAAAATCATCCTCAAGTGGCATTTCTCATCATCCTTTAAGAGGATACACAACATACTCTGAGGAATTTGGATTTGGAAGATGTGCAATTTCCTCCTAACCAAAGGGGGTCAAAACTAGGGTTTCCCATTAAATCAGGGAATCTTTGATTTTTTGAACAAAACTTGATGTCATGGTATTCCATATGTCCTTAAGTGTATGTATGTGGAAGATTGCATCTCAATTGGTTTTGGAAGTGGTTCAATTGGAAGAAAGATAAAAAACTAGAGAATTTGGGGCCAAGTCAAATAATCAGAGGAAAAAGTCAACTCTTGACTTTTTGAGGCCAAATTCATGAAATTCATGTTATATGTGTCCAATGTACAAAATTTGGTCAAGAAACTCCAAAGGAATCATGAAAAAATCAAGATGTAAAAAGTTGCCATTTTTGGGTGAAGAAGGGTTACTAAAAATAGCAAGTTTTGGCCATTTTGCATCAGAGTTTGAACCAAGGCCATTTAAAATTGAAGCATCAAATGAAAATTCCACTCGGCCACAACAAAAGATCTTGTTTTAAGCTTCACATCCATATGTGGAACATCTCCATTGGATAAAAATTGAGTGAGATATGATTGATCAAAGTTTGAGCAAAGTAGGTCCAAAACTAGGTCATGACCAAGGATTTTCAGGGCACGCGCGCAGTCATTTTCTGAAACAGTTGGTGAGCCAAATGTCCACCCATTTTTCATCAGGATAAAAACCTCAAATGGAAAAGTTTTCAACATCAAAGTTGTTCTTTGTAGTGTTATCTTTAATATTGATGTTGGGAAAATTTTGAGTTGATCAAGGATGAGTGAGTTATAATGGTCTCAAGATAGGTTGATTCAGCTGAACTTCCATGCACGTCACTTGCCATGCCATGACGTGCTTTGTACACATATGTACCAGTCGTTTTTCCATCTGTTTATGATGATTTTTAGACATGTTTGAGGTACCTTTTCAACTCAAGTCCAACACCAAAATTGTCCTATGATGCATCCTCAATCCATTGACACCAAGATGATTCATTTTCGTGCCTTGGTCATAAAGGAATCCATGTTCAAAAATCACCATCTGCATTGAGGCATTGACTGTCATGTGTAGCAGTTCACACTTTGTTTTTGGTTCAGTCACACCACAAACACTCCACCATCACCAGCTGTTTTCTTTTCCTCATTTGCCCAAACATTCTTGCACGTGCTTCCATTTTTGTTACCTCTTACATGAGAAGGGAAACTTGCAAAACTTCCACCACAAGCTACTGCTGCATAACACAACCTCACTCTTATCCTCACCATAAGTGACCATGAGCTCTTCCACACTAAAACAAAACCTCTCCAACTCGTGTCACTAACTGTCATGACTCATTCTGTTAACTCAAACTCAGTTAACTAACTCAGTTAGCTGTAGTTCTAACCATCAACCACCAGGGTCAAATCATAACCACGCCTATATAAACAATTCTAACAGATTTGGAAAGGAGGATTCTCATTTTTTCACTCTCACTCCAAAAGCACTCTCAAGCTTTCTCTCTGAATTTTCTCTCTACCTGCACGAATTCCTCAAGTTCTTCCTCAATCTTCACAATCAAGCAAGAAGACATCACTGAAGCATGGAATAGCACAGTTATCTCCAATTTCAGATTCAGATTTCCTCTTATTCTCAAGATCAAATAGCATTTATTTTGCTCAAATTGAAGTGCTAGAAGTTCAAGAACAAGTTCTCACCTCTGGTTTTCTCAAAAATCCAAAGATCTTCAAGTTTCAGGTTCCAAAAGTTCTCAAACTTTGCTTGCACGATTTGATGTTATTTTAACTGGTTGATGTGTTATTTGAGCTTATTATAAGCTATATGAAACCGGTTAGTTGATAGAGCTCCTTAGGAGTTTAGAACTGAAACTTAGGGCAAATTTCTCTTCTTCGATTCTCTGTATCCATGCTTGATCTCTGAATTTTGTTGTTGGATTTGTGTTCCTCATGAGCTTAGCTTTCGTTTGGTATATGGCTTGTGAATTTCTGGAGAAAATGTGAGTTGCAGGTGGTGGCTGCTGGCCGGAGAAGATGACCGGAGGTCATCTCCGGCCGGTGACTTTAACTGTTAGGGTTTGTGTGCGTTTTAATCTCAGCCGTTGATTTCGTTTGATCTAATGCTCACAATGGTGACAGCACATTAAAAATCACGTGCTATGCATGTGTCATATTTCTGATTTCACTTAAGCATGGTGTGGTGTGGTGCATGGTATGTCATGTGTTCCTTCACGTGTGTTTGTTGATCATGCGTACTTTGACTTTGACTGGACTTGGACTTGATCTAATGGTTGTGAGTGAGTCAAAATTGTTGACTGATGGTGCACACTTGTTATTGTGTTTGGCGTGTAAATGGACCTTGTCAGATTGATATTTGCACCCCACTGTTTGGAAGCCCAATGAATATGCACTGTCCAATTGCTATGTTCATACCCCCTTTCCTTTGCATTTCATTTTCATTTTTCTTATTTTTTATACATGTTTCATTTCCAATTTTTAAAAATACCAAATTGCATTATTAAATTCCACAAAAATTCATGAATATCATTGAAACATTTAGGAAATTTTTCATGATTTTATTTTCTGATTTTATGACCTTTTTACCCCTGGTCCGTAATTTTCTTTGAATTTCCATTTAGATGCATTCTAAGCATGATACTTGAATTTGTTTAATTTTGTTCTTGCTCATTACAAACTGTTTTGGCATGATTCTTTTTGCATTGATTCACTAATACATTGAAGCATGTTAGAGGATTTTTGTTTGATTTTTAGGTCACTTTATCACATGTCTTGATGCCTATATTTGTACCACTTTGCATGATGTTTCAATTTGACCTAATTGCTTTGTTTGAAGTCATTTTGCTTTGAATTTTGATATGCTATTTTGATATGTGATTCATCTCTGATTAGTGAACTCCAATACCATGTTTTCATAATTTTCATGAGGACATTTGATTTTTGCTTGATGCATTTCATTTAAAGCATTATGACATGTTATATCATTGTAATCTTTAGTGCATGTTTACATGAATTCTTTTGTGCACATTTGTATGAGCATTTGCATATGTTATGAGCCATTCATATGATATTATAGGTCTTTGATACACATTATAGGTCATCTTTACATGTTCATTTCAATTTGAACTTTGTGCATCATTAACATGTATTGTTTGCACCTTCTTTTTGAGTTTTCATCTCACTTCTTCTTATATTACTTCTTGAATGTCTTGAAGTTGATTCATAAATACTTTTGAGATGTTTATAAACCATTTTCCATTTAGTTTCAATTCTGGTTGTTGATTTACATGTTCCATTTATGCATGTCCTTTTCATTTCTTTCCATCTTTCATCTATTCCTTCTTCTTGTAACATGTTTAAATGCTAATGGATGATGATTATTGCTTATTCACTTGCACTTGTATGATGATATTCACTTGTTGTCCATATGATGCTCATTCTGGTTGTGGTTCTAGGATTTGTTTTCTCATTTAATTCTTTTGAGTTTTATGATGCATTAAATGTTCTTTTACTTCTTATACTTCTTATACATGTTTACTAACCATGTAGGGGCTTTGGTAAGTTTCAATTGAGTGTGGATAAGGAATCCCCATTCAGCTTCTATCCTTTCTCTTTTACAATTCCATTTTGTGTTTTGTTAAGCACTTATGTGTTTTCTTTTAATAACTCATCACTTTCCCTTTTTGAATTACAATTCATCTTCTAACTTTGGAAGTGAATTGTTTAATTCTTTCTTTCTTTAGACTTTAGGTTGAAACCTCACAAACCTTTAGGATCACTCCCTTTAATCTTCAATTAGGATTGAGTCTTAGTCCATATAGGTTTTACCTTTATCCTCTCTTGAGTCTCTTTTCTCATCTCAAAGAAAATTCAAAACATATAATAAAGGTAGGCATTTATTGCATTTAGGCCTTTCATATAAAGAAAAGATTATAAGGGGTCTTCTCTTGTAATCTTAGAATGTGTAGCATATAGCCCATCTTGGGTCAATGTGTTAAACATTTGATCTTGTATGAGGGACTTAAATGCAATACTTGTTGAAGGCACAAATAATAAAAACACTTCTTCATTTCTTAATTAACAAAAACACTTAATAAACACAAGTATGCTAGTGTGTTTGAACCTTGACAATTGGAACTAAGTGTGGGGGTCTTCTTCACTCTTAGTGTGCATTCTTACCCATTCCATCTTGGAATGTGAGAACGTACACATTCCAATGGCTAAGATCCAGATACACTGTCATATGCAAACAAATGAAAAGACTCTTAAAAGACAAAAACCAACAATAACGTCTTTCCTTCGGGAATTCTTTTCTCATCTCATTCATTCTCAACGCACGAACGCGCTTCTACTCGTTCTCTTGCAAGACGGTAACGCACTCGGACCAGCGAGCCTGCAACACCTGAGCTAGAACGTAAGCCGTTTTCTAAAAAAACAAACAATCCATCCCTAGTGAGGGGAACTACGTCGCTCTGATTCTCATACTCCCGATGAGATACGTAGGCAGTGGGGTAGGGCCCATGCGAGCACTTCTTTTATTTTCCCTACATTTGTTTCTCTTTCTCTTTCTCTTTCCATTCCTTTTTCAGTTCCTTTTCCAGTATCCTTTTTTATCACCCTTTGATCGAGACAAGCAAGCGTGGATCCCATCGGGTACGATGGACGTGAGGGGGTGCTAATACCTTCCTCTCGCGTAACCGACTCCCTTACCCTTTCTCTTGGTCGTAAGACCATGCTCTTTCCTTTCCTTCAGGTTTATGCGGTGTTTCCTTTCCCTCTCATGGGATAAATACACATTGCTGGCGACTCTGTTTCGGTGCCACTTTCGCGTTTGTACTAGGATGAAAATCCCGGGAGCGACAGCTGGCGACTCTGCTGGGGACAGGTTGACCTATTGCTGGTCCATCCTAAGCAAGTCAATCCTAGCGCTTGTCTGTTTTTCTTTCATTGGGTGTTTACTGTTGTGCTATATTTACCATTTTATTGTATGGTTATTTACTGCTTTACTGTACATTACTGTATTTACTGCTTTTTAGCATTACATATCATATTATTACTGTTGTGTTGGACTGTGCTATTTTCTGTTTGGCGGGATGGGATTTCTGAGAGATAAGCCCATTACACAGGCTTGAGTATACACTTAGAATTAGAGTGGAGAGTAGTGGGACCTACGTGCCGTTTGGAGTGCGTTGGGTGTTCACGAAATTCACAGCTAGACGAGGTTATCTTGGGACACGTCATGGCATGCGCATCTTGCATATTCCAGGATGTAGATCTAGAGAGCTGTCGACTCTAGTGACCGATCATGAGGACCTTAGTGGAAATATCCCTCTTTAGTGGTGACAATGGCAGACCACATTCTGTGGCAAACCTATTCGCACCCGAGGGCCCACTTTGGAACTTGCATAGGATGACTTTTATTTTCTAAGGGGAGTCAGTGGACGACCTCTTTGATTGGCATAGCATTGTATCCTACGGGCTGAATGTGCTATTGCTTCTCAAACCTCCGAAGCTGACAAGCCTTATTTTCTAAGAACCACATGTGAGTATGGGCGGGATGTTTACAGGTTTGCAGGAAACCCAGCCTCCTACCTACCTTACTTGTGATTCTATGACGATTTCAGACATTGTATCCTATGACAGTGATTTAAGTGTTCATCTCAGATATTGCCAGATTCAGTACAGAGACACAGTGCACACAGTTCAATACAGACACCGACACTTGATTACCTGATCACATGCCCTTTTGCATTGCATTATCATATCATAACAGTTATGTTTGTCATTTTCAGGTGCATAATACATTTCTGATTCCAATCCATGGGTTCAACAGAGATCGTTGCCGAGAGAAAGAACAATGTGTCTTACAAGTTTCCAGATCCTGTCTTGGATTCATTGCTCAAAGTTATAGATATGGCTGGTCCGGGTATTCTTGATAGGTTTCAGAAGAGCTACGGGAATTTGGTTGGGATGGTCCGTACAATCACCAAGTATGAACATGATGCTTTGCACACTCTGCTGCAGTTCTACGAGCCTTCGTTGAGGTGCTTTCTTTTTTCAAATTACATTTTGATGCCAACACTGGAAGAATTCTCATTTATTTTGGGAATTCCGATCACGTCGGCAATACCATTCTTCTCTGGTAGTTCTCCCAGCGTAAAAGAAATTGCTGCTGCTTTACAAATGGATCAGGCAGTGATAAAGAGTGGTGTGAGCAGTAAAAATGGAGTTAGCGGATTTCATTTAGAATTTCTGTCTGGACAGGCCCAAGAGGCTGCAAGTGCTAAAAATTGGACGGTTTACAATTCCATTCTGGCTCTCTGCATATATGGCCTAGTTTTCTTTCCCAATCAGCAAGACTTTGTGGATATGCAAGCGACAAGAGTTTTCGTTCTTAAAAATCCAGTCCCTACTTTGTTAGGAGATTTTTATCATTCCGTGCACTATAAGAATGAGAAAAGGAGGGGAGGATCTGTCAGTTGTTGTACTCCACTGCTGAGTCATTGGTTTTTCAAACATTTGCCTCAGACAGGTGCCTTTGTGGAAACCAAAGATGTGGCGAAATGGTCTAAACGATTGATGAGTTTAACTGCTGATAACATTGTATGGTTTGATCACCGGTTATTGAGAATAGAGCTTGTCACAAGATGCGGAAATTTTCCAAATGTGCCTTTGATTGGCAGAAAAGGAGGGATCAATTATAATCCAGTTTTGGCCATCCGACAGTTTGGGTATGCTTCCAGGGATCCTCCTACAGAGCAAGATGTGGAAGAATCTTTATTCTTTACAGGAACTAAAGATGCGAAGGTGGTAGAAGTAGTGAATGCTTGGAAAGATAAGCACAAAATTGGAAAAGCAGTTTTTGGAAAAGGAGATTGTAGATCTTATCCTGAATATGACAGGTGGATTGAGACGAAAGTAAAGGAATTGCTTTTACCCTTTTCAAGGGGACCTCTTTTATGTGCAGTACAGCCAGAACAACCCACTATGGTGGCTATTGAAGAATGTGAGAAGTGGAAGAAAATGGTCAGAGAGTTGCAGATAGAGAATTCTGGAATGAGCAGATGTCTTCAGAAAGCTCTAGCTGACAACAAAGAGTTGGAAAAGAGAGCCTTGAAAGCGGAAAAAACCTTGGCTGACAAAGAGGAAGATTTTGATGACCGAGCTCGGTACTTTCGGAAACTTACTTTGGGAGCAGATGACACTAGTCAGGCTCACAAGATTACAAAACAGGCTTTAGCCCGAAGCAAGGATTCATTAGCTCAACTTCGTCAAGCTTGGGATGAAGTCAGAATCGAAAATGCCGAGTTAAAGGATCAGTCGAAGACTAAAGACGAGGAGCTTAAAAAGGCACATGAGCAGAGGAGAAAGTATCGTGAAAGTCTCGGTAAAAGTCAAGAGCAGTTAGAAGAAGTTAGAAGCCAGTTGAAGAATACCAAGAAAGAGCTTGAAGAAGCCATGATAGAAAGAGAGATACTTAAGACGCAAGCTGGCATAAAGAGACACAAAGGAGTGCATGATGACGACGCTCTTATGCTGCATATGGGTTCTTTAACTGAAGCTCTTGAAAAAAGGGATGTCTTGATCAAAGAAATGATTGAAAAGCCGAATCACCAGCGTACCCGTATACTTTTTGAGGAAATCAAGTATTCAAGTGATAGGCTGAAGGATGTGGAATTGTCAGATTGATGTTATTTTCCCTGTATTTTGTTGTTAATGGCTACCATCAGACTTGTTGATGGATCCATTTTTTTCCTTATATTGCATTTGCGGTTGAACCTTTCTTAAATGTACTTGAATACTTTGTTGAATGAGTATGAGCAGTTTTATTCAGAATTATTCCTTATCCGATAGCTGCACACAAGCACATGACCACGACATGTCTCTTTATATCACAATTTCTGGTCTTCAGATTTCTGTGGTTGGATTGGAATCAGGGTATAAAAGCACCTAGGAAATGACAAACATGGCACCGCATGGCATTGCATATCATTTTGCATTTTTGTTACTTGCTTTTCAGGTACTCGTTGCAGGGTCTCTAACCTTTATTTGGTTTCAGGCAGTATAGCGGAGAATCATATTCACCGATATTCGACGCGAAGAAATCAAGTAAGAATCATGGATCAAGTGCAAAGTGATTTGGCCGAAATGAGGGCGCGTATGGACCAGTTCATGACCCTCATGACTGGCATGGCGCAAAATCAGGAGAGGTTGAGGCTTCTGGTCGAGCGTCCAGACAATGGGCCCGAAGGTGATCAACATGACAATTCACAGGGACAGGCATCCCTCCTCCCGGTGGCAACCCTCCTCCTGGTGGTAACAATCGGGGTCATGGAAATGGTAGGCATGCTGGTGTTACTCTTGAAGATACTCTGGAAGACCAATTTACTCTACTAGATGCTGATATGGGTAATCAAGGTGATCGAAGGTATGAGGAGTTAGCAGAAAAGATCAGGGCCATAGAATGCAAGAACTCTATGGGTATTGATGTTACCAGCTTGGGGCTGGTCTCAGGAGTCAGAATTCCCCCTAAATTCAAACCTCCCACTTTTGATAAGTATCACGGCAATGCGTGTCCCCAAACGCATCTTCAAGCTTACTTTGGGAAGATTTCAGCCCATACGGATGACGAGAAGCTATGGATGCACTATTTTCAGGACAGTCTGGCTGGGGCATCCTTGACCTGGTACATGAAGTTGAATAGAGCTGCTGTGAAGAATTGGAAAGATCTGGCAGAAGCGTTCCTGAAGCAATACCAGTATAATATCGACATGGCGCCCAACCGCACCCAATTGCAGGGATTGTCCCAGAATGCCAAGGAGAGTTTCAAAGAATATGCACAGAGGTGGAGGGAAATGGCTGCCCAGGTCCAACCTCCCTTGTCAAACAGAGAAATGGCAGATATGTTCATGGGCACCTTGCAAGGGGCCTATCTTGATAGATTAGCTGCTTGTCCGTCAACTGGATTTGCTGATATTGTGATTGCGGGAGAAAGAATAGAAAGTCTGTTAAAGCTTGGAAAGATCCAGGATGTGAGTGGGGCTGGCTCTTCGGGGACGAAGAAACCGTTTGCTAGTAACCAGAAAAGAAGAGAAGGTGATACGAATGCTGTGTTTAGAGGACGAGGCAGAGGGCGTTCTCGAGCTTATTATCAGGTAGATGCTGTAACAATCCCCACACCGTCTGTTCAGAAACAACAACCCCAACAACAGGTTCAACAGCAACAACCTTTTTTCCAGCAAAGGTCTAGACAGAGGGATCGTAAGATGGATCCTCTCCCTATGACTTATGCCGCGCTGTTGCCCCGACTACTCGAGTTAAAGTTGGTAGAACTCCGTACTATGAAAGCTCCGGTTGCTGGAAACCTGCCACCTAACTTCGATGCTAATGCTCGTTGTGAGTTCCACTCAGGTGCTCAGGGGCACTCCATTGAAAAATGCTGGGCTTTCCATCATAAAGTACAAGATTTGATTGATGCTAAAGCCATCAATTTCTCTCCCGCTCCTAATATTACTCAGCATCCCATGCCTGATCATAGTGCAGCAAATGTGTACGCTATTGAAGATGGGAGGAGATTGAATCTGGTGACAGATATCCATCAAGTGAAAACTTCTTTGTTGGTGGTAAAAGATCGTTTATTGAAGGGACAGGTGTTCCCGGGCTGTAATCAAGATTGCTCTGAGTGTGTGAATCAGGAGAACGGCTGTGATAAGTTGAAGATGGGTTTACAGAATCTGATCGATGAAGGATGTCTACAGTTCGACAGAGTCGTGAAAGACACTGATGAGATATCAACCGTGACCATCTATTACACTCCCGCTGAGATTCAAATGCCGGTCAATGCAGTTCCCGTGGCGAGTGTTGTGCCAGAAAGGCCCAGTCCTGTCACTATCACGGTGCCAGGACCAATTCCGTTCACATCTACGAAAGCTATCCCATGGCACTATGGGGCAGATGTGTATTACGAAGGTAAAAAGCAGGAAGTTGAATCAACAATCAGCCCAAATATTGATAATGTAGGGGGTGTAGGGGGCTTTACAAGGAGTGGAAGGTTGTTCGCTCCCCAAACCTTGAGAAGTGATAAAGAGGCAGAAGCCGCAGCAAAGGCTAAAGGTAAACAGGTGGTTGAAAATGCGCCCACACCTGAAGCAGAGACAAAGATTACTTTTGATAAGGAAATGGAAGAATTTATGAAGATAATCAAGAAAAGCGATTATAAGATTGTGGACCAACTGAATCAGACCCCTTCAAAGATTTCAATCTTGTCACTATTGATGTGTTCTGATGCGCACCGGCAGGCGTTGTTGAAAGTGTTGAAGAGTGCGTACGTGCCACAAGAAATTACTGTTAATCAGCTCGAGGGCGTAATCTCCAATGTTAATGTTAGCCATGGCTTGGGCTTTACAAGTAGAGATCTGACGGTTGAAGGAAGAAACCATAATAAGGCTTTGCATATCACGATGGAGTGTAAAGGCGCAGTGTTATCTCATGTACTGGTAGACACTGGTTCATCACTCAATGTCTTGCCCAAGAAGGCATTAATGAAGCTGGAAGTTGATGGTTTGATCTTAAGGCCTAGTGAGTTGGTGGTCAGAGCATTCGATGGAACTAGACGATCTGTGTTTGGTGAGGTGGAATTGCCCGTACAAATTGGACCACAGGTATTCAAATCCACGTTCCATGTAATGGACATACAACCTGCATATAGCTGCCTATTGGGACGCCCTTGGATTCACGGAGTCGGGGCTGTTACTTCTACTCTACATCAAAAGCTGAAGTATGAGTTTGAAGGGCAGGTTGTGACAGTGTGTGGGGAAGAAGACATCTTTGTGAGTCACCTGTCCACGTTCAAGTACATTGAAATGGATGGGGAAATTCATGAGATGTTGTGCCAATCATTTGAAGCAGTCAATATTGACGATGCACCTGAGTCTTCTTCTGTACCAGTTGGGGCCGGTACCTCCATTTCATCTTACAAACAAGCTGTCGAAGTCGTCAGGGCAGGCAACGCCCAAGGTTGGGGCAGGTTGATAGAGACCCCAATGAAGGAAGACAAATTTGGTATTGGTTATCATCCCTCTACAACTTCAGATGCGGGGAGTAGGGGACCCATTACTTTCAATAGTGGGGGAATTATCTGCACGGACCAGTCTTGTGCAGCCACAGAGGATAGTGTTGACAGTGATTGTGACCTGGACAACTGGGTACGCCCTCATGCTTCGGGACAACCAGTGCAGAACTGGTCCGTTGAAGAAGTCATCCGGGTTACTCTTCAAGCAGAGTAATTTTTCTTTGTTTTTTCTAACCATAATGCATGACAAAATCTTGCGCTCTGCCCAAGGCGTATAGATTCATTTGTAGGGCCACCATGGTTGCATTTGCAATGTTTAATCATTAATAAAGGACGTTTTGCAATCAAATTTTGTTCTCTGTCTTTCAGTTTTTATTTTTGCACAAAAAATATAAAATGGCAATGTTTCATTTTCTTTTGTTTTGCTTAAAAATAAATTCTAAAATAAGGCATGAACCCGTTCATGCAGACTTGATCCTCCGGATACCACTGATAACGATTTTGATATGGCTATGTATGACTTTGACAATCCGATTTATCAAGCTGAAGAAGGGGATGAGAAAGATTGTGAACTCCCTGAGGAACTGGCCAGATTGTTGAAACAAGAGGAAAGGGTCATCCAGCCTCATCAGGAGACTGTAGACATCATCAATATCGGTACCAAGGACGCCAAAAAAGAGATCAGGATTGGTGCCAGCTTGCAAGCAGATGTGAAGCAAACTTTGACGGAAATGTTGCGCGAGTATGTTGACGTCTTCGCCTGGTCGTATCAAGACATGCCGGGGTTGGATACGGATATTGTCGTGCACAGGCTACCATTGAGAGAAGAATGTCCGCCAGTCAAGCAGAAACTTCGTCGGACTCACCCCGACATGGCCTTAAAGATTAAGGAGGAAGTCCAGAAGCAGTGGGACGCTGGTTTTCTTGCTGTGACAAAGTATCCTCCATGGGTAGCCAACATCGTGCCAGTACCGAAGAAAGATGGAAAAGTGAGAATGTGTGTGGATTATCGAGATCTTAATAAAGCTAGCCCGAAAGATGATTTTCCACTACCTCATATTGATGTGCTAGTCGATAATACAGCTCAGTTTTCAGTGTTCTCATTTATGGACGGTTTCTCCGGGTACAACCAGATCAAGATGGCACCTGAAGACATGGAGAAGACCACGTTCATTACTCCGTGGGGTACATATTGTTATAAAGTAATGCCTTTTGGGTTGAAAAACGCAGGGGCAACGTACCAACGGGCGATGGTGACATTGTTTCATGACTTGATTCATAAGGAGATCGAATGTTATGTAGATGATATGATTGCCAAGTCGAGAACAGAAGAGGAACATCTGGTTAACCTGAAAAAGCTGTTTGAAAGGTTGAGAAAGTTCCGTCTGAGATTAAATCCAAATAAGTGCACGTTTGGGGTGCGTTCTGGAAAGTTACTGGGTTTCATTGTGAGCGAAAGGGGAATCGAGGTTGATCCTGCCAAGGTGAAAGCAATACAAGAAATGCCTGAACCGAGAACAGAAAAAGAGGTTCGTGGTTTCTTGGGTAGATTGAACTACATTGCAAGGTTCATATCTCACCTAACAGCCACGTGTGAGCCGATATTTAAATTGTTAAGGAAAGATCAAACGGTCAGGTGGAATGACGATTTCCAATTGGCATTCGATAAGATAAAAGAATACTTGCAGGAACCTCCGATTCTAATGCCTCCAGTTGAAGGGAGACCGCTGATAATGTATCTGACAGTGCTTGAAGGTGCCATGGGTTGTGTTCTCGGTCAACATGACGAGACAGGTAGGAAGGAGCATGCTATTTACTACCTGAGCAAAAAGTTCAATGATTGTGAGTCCCGATACTCAATGCTTGAAAAGACATGCTGTGCGCTTGCATGGGCCGCTAAGCGATTGAGGCAATATATGGTTAGGCACACGACCTTGTTGATTTCAAAAATGGATCCTATCAAGTATATTTTCGAGAAACCAGCATTGACAGGCAGAGTTGCACGGTGGCAAATGGTCTGGACAGAGTATGACATTCAGTACACTTCACAAAAGGCCATCAAAGGAAGTATCTTGTCTGACTATCTTGCGCAACAGCCGATTGATGATTACCAACCCATGAAATTTGACTTCCCTGATGAGGACATCATGTTTCTCAAAGCTAAAGACTGCGAGGAACCACTTCCGGAGGAGGGGCCAGACCCTGAATCCAAATGGAGTCTGATGTTTGATGGGGCTGTCAATATGAATGGGTGCGGAGTTGGAGCGGTTCTTATCACGCCGGAAGGTGTTCATATGCCTTTCACTGCACGAATAACTTTCGGATGCACCAACAATGAAGCAGAGTACGAAGCTTGTATAATGGGGATCGAGGAGGCGGTTAATCTACGGATTAAAACCCTTGATATATTCGGTGATTCAGCTTTGGTAATCAACCAAGTGAAAGGGAGTTGGTACACACACCAAGCAAATCTAGTGCCGTATAGAGATTATACAAGGAGATTGCTGACATTTTTCACAACAGTGAAACTGTACCATATTCCTCGAGATGAGAATAGGTTCGCTGATGCCTTGGCCACTTTGTCTTCCATGATCAAAGTGCAAGGATGGAACCATGTACCTAAGATTGAGGTATCCCGCCTTGACAGACCAGCATTTGTGTTTGCGGTAGATGCAACGTCTGATGACAAGCCATGGTTTCATGACATTAAGTGTTTCTTGAAAAGTCAAGAGTACCCGTCCGGGGAATCGTCCAAAGACAGGAAGACGTTGAGAAGGTTAGCCGGTAGTTTCTTCTTGAACAAAGATGGCGTGCTGTATAAAAGAAATTTTGACACGGTCCTGCTTAGATGCGTGGATAGACATGAAGCAGACTTGTTGATGATTGAAGTGCACGAAGGCTCTTTCGGTACCCATGCTGGAGGGTATGCAATGGCTAAAAAGTTGTTAAGGTCGGGATATTATTGGTTGACTATGGAGTCAGATTGTTGCAAATATGCCCGCAAATGCCATAAATGCCAGATCTATGCAGACAAGGTGCATGTGCCTCCAAATCCGTTGAGTATCATGTCGTCGCCTTGGCCGTTTGCCATGTGGGGCATTGATATGATTGGAAAGATTGAGCCTACAGCTTCTAATGGTCATCGTTTCATCTTGGTGGCAATTGATTATTTCACCAAATGGGTTGAAGCTGCATCCTATGCCAATGTTACAAAACAAGTGGTAGCTCGTTTCTTAAAACGGGATATCATTTGCCGATATGGAGTTCCCGAAAGAATCATTACTGATAATGGTTCTAATTTGAATAATAAGATGATGGCTGAGTTATGCCGGGACTTCAAAATCGAACATCACAATTCTTCTCCGTACCGCCCAAAGATGAATGGCGCGGTCGAAGCGGCCAACAAAAATATCAAGAAGATTGTGCAGAAGATGGTTGTCACGTACAAAGATTGGCATGAGATGTTACCATTTGCTTTGCATGGGTATCGAACGTCGGTACGCACGTCCACTGGGGCAACCCCATTCTCACTTGTATATGGTATGGAGGCAGTACTACCAGTTGAAGTGGAGATTCCGTCCCTCAGAGTCATGAGGGATGTTAAGCTAGATGAAGCTGAATGGGTACGAGCCAGATTTGATCAGCTGAGCCTTATTGAGGAAAAGCGATTGGCGGCTGTATGTCATGGGCAACTATATCAGCGCAGAATGAAACAGGCATTTGACCAGAAGGTGCGTCCTCGGGTTTATAAAGTCGGAGATGTGGTACTCAAAAGGATCCTTCCTCCCAATACAGATCACAGGGGCAAGTGGACTCCCAACTATGAAGGTCCATTCGTGGTTAAAAAGGTCTTTTCAGGCGGAGCCTTATTGCTTACAACCATGGATGGCGAAGACTTTTCATCCCCTGTCAACTCAGACGTAGTCAAAAAATACTTCGCATGAATAGACCCGCTGGATAATAAGAATAAAAAAAATCCAGGCAAAAAAGGGCATCCCGGCGAACCAAAAACAGAATAAGGTTCGGGCAAAAATTAGGGATATAATTGAAAAAATTTGTACACCCGGTAAGTTGAAAACCCGAAAGGGCAACTTAGGCAAAAAAGGGTATCCTGGTGGATCGAAAACCTGAAAGGGCGGTCCACACAAAAGAGGGATTTAAGCGAATGACTATGGTCTGAGTTATCTGTACCCCATTACCGTTTGAACAACTGACGGTCTGAAAGATAGGAATCGGTCTGATCATTCCTCAGAAGGCAAGGTCGGGGAGTTTTGAAGACATACTGGTCATGACAGAATGGAAACTCAGTGGAATTCCGTTTTCACATTGCCATTAGGATAGTTTCTTTTCTCAATTTTTAGCGATCACCTCTTTCCAGGGATTGCTTCCGGATGTAATTGCCTATTCTGGGCTCTCAGTCAATAAATTGAATTTCAATAAAAAGTTTTCTATTTTTGTTTTATTGCTTTGTTTGCAAAAACGTCCTAATTTTTGATAAAACATTGCATTTGAAAACATGGCAGCCTTGCAATAACATGCGCAGAAAAAACATTTGAAATTACTTCGAATGTTGAATATTCCCGGATGGTGGATTCTAGCCACGCAATATTCGGGGCATGTGGGCATATTCTTTTGTTGCAGGTAGCAGGTGCAGATGATTTTAAGCACAAGACCAGTAATAAATCACCCCACGCAAAAGACTGGGGCAATTATGGGTAAGGAGATCGGCGTTCATCGTTCGGTCGACGATTGTGCATAACGGGTCGATATCAGTGAATTAAGTTCAACTGGGTACCGTTGCATCTTATTAAGTCGATTCTCTTATTCAGTTCTTCCAACGGCTACAAGCTTTTCTATGTCGGTAACGGTCACAGGTTCCCCAAAAGAAGGGTCTCGTCGACACCGGAACTGATGGTCATTATCCCCAGCGAAGTCACAAGAGTTTGAAGAGGCTAGATCTTCTGTAAAATCCTCTTATGACATCCTCTTCGGGGACGAATTGTTGTTTCGTCCAAGCATGGGGCATGTTTGTTTCCCCAGCATGAAGTGTTGATCATCCCCAGTAGAGTTTGAGGATAGTTGGTCTTCTGTAAAATCCTCTCAAAAGGCATTCTCCAGCACGAGACGTTTTAAAGCAGTTTCCTCCAGCAGAGTTTGTCATAAACTCGTCGTCCCTAACGGAATTGTCTAAAGGGAAGCTCGCCTAACATGGGGCATTGTGGTACTTATCCTAAGCTTGACAGTCATATTCTGCAGCAGACTACTGTGGATTTGCTTTGAGTTTCCCCAAAGGACTCTTTCCTAGCAAGTTGCAGGGGAATGTTCTAACCAGGATTTGCATATCCATGGCAGAGTAGCCATGATCCCCAGCAAGATTGTGTCTCTGGTAATGATCCCCCACAGAGGTCAGCATCGAATCTTGTTAGCAATACTCCCCAGTTGAGTTGTTGTTCTCCTCGCAGAGGTTTATAGGATCGGCAGAATCTATTCCTCAACAAGGATGGCACAGTCTTTCCCCAGCCGGGTCAGAAGGTGGATAACCCCTATAAAGGGTCTTGGATTGGATAGATCCTCAAGCAGAGTTTTTATGACTTTTCTTCCCTAGCAAGACGCCATGCAAAGGAATTCTCATCCCCAGCGGAATCGCTGTGACCAGAATTCATTCCCCCAGCAGATGAAGTGATTACTGGCAGATTTATTATTCTTCAAGTCCAATTTGTTTTTGGCAAACTTGACAATTCGAAGCAGGCGGATTGTTCATTCATTATCCAGCAGAGATACTATCCTCTCAGGAACCTCTAAAGTCAAGTCATTGATTATTGTTCCTCAGCAAAGTCGGCAGAGATGTCTGACACGGATGCAGAGTGTAATCCAGTATGGGAATTTTGCGAAAGTCCACCCGTAGTGTGGCAAGCCAGTAGTCGTCTGGCATTGTTAAAAGACGTTAGCAAAGTCCAACAGTGGATTGGCGAAAGGTCCATCTAAGGGTGGCATATTCTAAAAGTCCAACAGTGGATTGGCAAAAGTCCATCTTCGGGTGGCAAAGCAGCTAAAAGTCCAACAGTGGATTGGCAAAAGTCCATCTAAGGGTGGCATATTCCAAAAGTCCAACAGTGGATTGGCAAAAGTCCGTCTTCGGGTGGCAAAAGTCCAACAGTGGATTGGCGAAAGGTCCATCTAAGGGTGGCATATTCTAAAAGTCCAACAGTGGATTGGCAAAAGTCCATCTTCGGGTGGCAAAGCAGCTAAAAGTCCAACAGTGGATTGGCAAAAGTCCATCTAAGGGTGGCATATTCCAAAAGTCCAACAGTGGATTGGCAAAAGTCCGTCTTCGGGTGGCAAAAGTCCAACAGTGGATTGGCAAAAGTCCGTCTTCGGGTGGCAAAAGTCCAACAGTGGATTGGCAAAAGTCCATCTAAGGGTGGCATATTCCAAAAGTCCAACAGTGGATTGGCAAAAGTCCGTCTTCGGGTGGCAAAAGTCCAACAGTGGATTGGCAAAAGTCCGTCTTCGGGTGGCACGAAGCTGCAAAGTCCACCAGTAGTGTGGCAGGCCAGTAGTCGTCTGGAGTTGCATAAAAGACATTATTAAAGTCCACCAGTAGCGTGGCAAGCCAGTAGTCATCTGGCGTCGTTCAAAAAGACATTTCTAAAGTCCACCAGTAGCGTGGCAGGCCAGTAGTCGTCTGGAGTTACATAAAAGACATTATTAAAGTCCACCAGTAGCGTGGCAAGCCAGTAGTCGTCTGGCGTCGTTCAAAAGACGTTATCAAAGTCCACCAGTAGCGTGGCAGGCCAGTAGTCTTCTGGAGTTGCATAAAAGACATTATTAAAGTCCACCAGCAGCGTGGCAAGCCAGTAGTCGTCTGGCGTCATTCAAAAGGCAGATTTCTCCGACAATGTTTCATTGAAGATTCAATCCAGCAATGTCGGTAAGTTTCTTCCTCATCATCCAGAGCAAATTTTTGGTTATATTTGGTATTCAATCACTATATACCTTGAAAGTCCGAAAGCAATTGCTTTCAGGCATTCAGGTCTACAGCGCTTGAATAGGGGCAGCTGTAATACCCCAAAATTTGCTCTCCCTCTTTGTCATCATAGCATGGCATTATCATTTATCATATCATATCCACCTCATTAACATTGCATTGCATTTAACATAGAAAATGAAGCATGGCATCCTTCTTACCATCAAGGCATGTGATCAGGTGGAAGGTGGACAATCAAGGAATCATTCAAAGCACAAAAGGTCAATCAAGTGCCCTCAAGGCAAGCCAAGAGGTCTCTCATAGCTCATACCATCTCAATTAATCATCCACAACCTCAAGAAGGTGAGATTCAATAGGAGATTGAGGCATTACATCCTACACTATGCAAGAAGTCCAAAAATTGAAGGAAAATCCTCAAAAGAGATAGCTCATTGATTCAAAATCATCCTCAAGTGGCATTTCTCATCATCCTTTAAGAGGATACACAACATACTCTGAGGAATTTGGATTTGGAAGATGTGCAATTTCCTCCTAACCAAAGGGGGTCAAAACTAGGGTTTCCCATTAAATCAGGGAATCTTTGATTTTTTGAACAAAACTTGATGTCATGGTATTCCATATGTCCTTAAGTGTATGTATGTGGAAGATTGCATCTCAATTGGTTTTGGAAGTGGTTCAATTGGAAGAAAGATAAAAAATCAGAGAATTTGGGGCCAAGTCAAATAATCAGAGGAAAAAGTCAACTCTTGACTTTTTGAGGCCAAATTCATGAAATTCATGTTATATGTGTCCAATGTACAAAATTTGGTCAAGAAACTCCAAAGGAATCATGAAAAAATCAAGATGTAAAAAGTTGCCATTTTTGGGTGAAGAAGGGTTACTAAAAATAGCAAGTTTTGGCCATTTTGCATCAGAGTTTGAACCAAGGCCATTTAAAATTGAAGCATCAAATGAAAATTCCACTCGGCCACAACAAAAGATCTTGTTTTAAGCTTCACATCCATATGTGGAACATCTCCATTGGATAAAAATTGAGTGAGATATGATTGATCAAAGTTTGAGCAAAGTAGGTCCAAAACTAGGTCATGACCAAGGATTTTCAGGGCACGCGCGCAGTCATTTTCTGAAACAGTTGGTGAGCCAAATGTCCACCCATTTTTCATCAGGATAAAAACCTCAAATGGAAAAGTTTTCAACATCAAAGTTGTTCTTTGTAGTGTTATCTTTAATATTGATGTTGGGAAAATTTTGAGTTGATCAAGGATGAGTGAGTTATAATGGTCTCAAGATAGGTTGATTCAGCTGAACTTCCATGCACGTCACTTGCCATGCCATGACGTGCTTTGTACACATATGTACCAGTCGTTTTTCCATCTGTTTATGATGATTTTTAGACATGTTTGAGGTACCTTTTCAACTCAAGTCCAACACCAAAATTGTCCTATGATGCATCCTCAATCCATTGACACCAAGATGATTCATTTTCGTGCCTTGGTCATAAAGGAATCCATGTTCAAAAATCACCATCTGCATTGAGGCATTGACTGTCATGTGTAGCAGTTCACACTTTGTTTTTGGTTCAGTCACACCACAAACACTCCACCATCACCAGCTGTTTTCTTTTCCTCATTTGCCCAAACATTCTTGCACGTGCTTCCATTTTTGTTACCTCTTACATGAGAAGGGAAACTTGCAAAACTTCCACCACAAGCTACTGCTGCATAACACAACCTCACTCTTATCCTCACCATAAGTGACCATGAGCTCTTCCACACTAAAACAAAACCTCTCCAACTCGTGTCACTAACTGTCATGACTCATTCTGTTAACTCAAACTCAGTTAACTAACTCAGTTAGCTGTAGTTCTAACCATCAACCACCAGGGTCAAATCATAACCACGCCTATATAAACAATTCTAACAGATTTGGAAAGGAGGATTCTCATTTTTTCACTCTCACTCCAAAAGCACTCTCAAGCTTTCTCTCTGAATTTTCTCTCTACCTGCACGAATTCCTCAAGTTCTTCCTCAATCTTCACAATCAAGCAAGAAGACATCACTGAAGCATGGAATAGCACAGTTATCTCCAATTTCAGATTCAGATTTCCTCTTATTCTCAAGATCAAATAGCATTTATTTTGCTCAAATTGAAGTGCTAGAAGTTCAAGAACAAGTTCTCACCTCTGGTTTTCTCAAAAATCCAAAGATCTTCAAGTTTCAGGTTCCAAAAGTTCTCAAACTTTGCTTGCACGATTTGATGTTATTTTAACTGGTTGATGTGTTATTTGAGCTTATTAGAAGCTATATGAAACCGGTTAGTTGATAGAGCTCCTTAGGAGTTTAGAACTGAAACTTAGGGCAAATTTCTCTTCTTCGATTCTCTGTATCCATGCTTGATCTCTGAATTTTGTTGTTGGATTTGTGTTCCTCATGAGCTTAGCTTTCGTTTGGTATATGGCTTGTGAATTTCTGGAGAAAATGTGAGTTGCAGGTGGTGGCTGCTGGCCGGAGAAGATGACCGGAGGTCATCTCCGGCCGGTGACTTTAACTGTTAGGGTTTGTGTGCGTTTTAATCTCAGCCGTTGATTTCGTTTGATCTAATGCTCACAATGGTGACAGCACATTAAAAATCACGTGCTATGCATGTGTCATATTTCTGATTTCACTTAAGCATGGTGTGGTGTGGTGCATGGTATGTCATGTGTTCCTTCACGTGTGTTTGTTGATCATGCGTACTTTGACTTTGACTGGACTTGGACTTGATCTAATGGTTGTGAGTGAGTCAAAATTGTTGACTGATGGTGCACACTTGTTATTGTGTTTGGCGTGTAAATGGACCTTGTCAGATTGATATTTGCACCCCACTGTTTGGAAGCCCAATGAATATGCACTGTCCAATTGCTATGTTCATACCCCCTTTCCTTTGCATTTCATTTTCATTTTTCTTATTTTTTATACATGTTTCATTTCCAATTTTTAAAAATACCAAATTGCATTATTAAATTCCACAAAAATTCATGAAATCATTGAAACATTTAGGAAATTTTTCATGATTTTATTTTCTGATTTTATGACCTTTTTACCCCTGGTCCGTAATTTTCTTTGAATTTCCATTTAGATGCATTCTAAGCATGATACTTGAATTTGTTTAATTTTGTTCTTGCTCATTACAAACTGTTTTGGCATGATTCTTTTTGCATTGATTCACTAATACATTGAAGCATGTTAGAGGATTTTTGTTTGATTTTTAGGTCACTTTATCACATGTCTTGATGCCTATATTTGTACCACTTTGCATGATGTTTCAATTTGACCTAATTGCTTTGTTTGAAGTCATTTTGCTTTGAATTTTGATATGCTATTTTGATATGTGATTCATCTCTGATTAGTGAACTCCAATACCATGTTTTCATAATTTTCATGAGGACATTTGATTTTTGCTTGATGCATTTCATTTAAAGCATTATGACATGTTATATCATTGTAATCTTTAGTGCATGTTTACATGAATTCTTTTGTGCACATTTGTATGAGCATTTGCATATGTTATGAGCCATTCATATGATATTATAGGTCTTTGATACACATTATAGGTCATCTTTACATGTTCATTTCAATTTGAACTTTGTGCATCATTAACATGTATTGTTTGCACCTTCTTTTTGAGTTTTCATCTCACTTCTTCTTATATTACTTCTTGAATGTCTTGAAGTTGATTCATAAATACTTTTGAGATGTTTATAAACCATTTTCCATTTAGTTTCAATTCTGGTTGTTGATTTACATGTTCCATTTATGCATGTCCTTTTCATTTCTTTCCATCTTTCATCTATTCCTTCTTCTTGTAACATGTTTAAATGCTAATGGATGATGATTATTGCTTATTCACTTGCACTTGTATGATGATATTCACTTGTTGTCCATATGATGCTCATTCTGGTTGTGGTTCTAGGATTTGTTTTCTAATTTAATTCTTTTGAGTTTTATGATGCATTAAATGTTCTTTTACTTCTTATACTTCTTATACATGTTTACTAACCATGTAGGGGCTTTGGTAAGTTTCAATTGAGTGTGGATAAGGAATCCCCATTCAGCTTCTATCCTTTCTCTTTTACAATTCCATTTTGTGTTTTGTTAAGCACTTATGTGTTTTCTTTTAATAACTCATCACTTTCCCTTTTTGAATTACAATTCATCTTCTAACTTTGGAAGTGAATTGTTTAATTCTTTCTTTCTTTAGACTTTAGGTTGAAACCTCACAAACCTTTAGGATCACTCCCTTTAATCTTCAATTAGGATTGAGTCTTAGTCCATATAGGTTTTACCTTTATCCTCTCTTGAGTCTCTTTTCTCATCTCAAAGAAAATTCAAAACATATAATAAAGGTAGGCATTTATTGCATTTAGGCCTTTCATATAAAGAAAAGATTATAAGGGGTCTTCTCTTGTAATCTTAGAATGTGTAGCATATAGCCCATCTTGGGTCAATGTGTTAAACATTTGATCTTGTATGAGGGACTTAAATGCAATACTTGTTGAAGGCACAAATAATAAAAACACTTCTTCATTTCTTAATTAACAAAAACACTTAATAAACACAAGTATGCTAGTGTGTTTGAACCTTGACAATTGGAACTAAGTGTGGGGGTCTTCTTCACTCTTAGTGTGCATTCTTACCCATTCCATCTTGGAATGTGAGAACGTACACATTCCAATGGCTAAGATCCAGATACACTGTCATATGCAAACAAATGAAAAGACTCTTAAAAGACAAAAACCAACAATAACGTCTTTCCTTCGGGAATTCTTTTCTCATCTCATTCATTCTCAACGCACGAACGCGCTTCTACTCGTTCTCTTGCAAGACGGTAACGCACTCGGACCAGCGAGCCTGCAACACCTGAGCTAGAACGTAAGCCGTTTTCTAAAAAAACAAACAATCCATCCCTAGTGAGGGGAACTACGTCGCTCTGATTCTCATACTCCCGATGAGATACGTAGGCAGTGGGGTAGGGCCCATGCGAGCACTTCTTTTATTTTCCCTACATTTGTTTCTCTTTCTCTTTCTCTTTCCATTCCTTTTTCAGTTCCTTTTCCAGTATCCTTTTTTATCACCCTTTGATCGAGACAAGCAAGCGTGGATCCCATCGGGTACGATGGACGTGAGGGGGTGCTAATACCTTCCTCTCGCGTAACCGACTCCCTTACCCTTTCTCTTGGTCGTAAGACCATGCTCTTTCCTTTCCTTCAGGTTTATGCGGTGTTTCCTTTCCCTCTCATGGGATAAATACACATTGCTGGCGACTCTGTTTCGGTGCCACTTTCGCGTTTGTACTAGGATGAAAATCCCGGGAGCGACACAGACCCAAACCCAGATTATGCTTACCCAAACACGGACAAAACCCATTTGTTCTCAACTTAAGAAGGATGTTCTAGTCCAATCCACCTTAAATATTAAAGAAGCTATGTAGGTGTCACAACTGTGAAAATCAACCGGCGGAAAAAACCGAAGAGTCGCCCCGAATGTTATTTATCCCGATGCAGGGAAAGGAAATGATCGAAGAAAACCTAAAAAGGGAAAGACATGGCCATCACAACCATAGTCTGGGTTTGGGTGTCGGTTACGCGAGAGGAAGGTATTAGCACCCCCTCGCGTCCATCATACTCGATGGGATCCACGCTTGTTATTCTGATCAAAGGGTGTAGGTAACTGAAGCTCAACTGCTAAATAGAAATGGAAAGGGAAAAACAAACAAAAAAGGTGACTCAATAGGACATTTCTGTCCTAGGCCTACGTATTCCCTCGGGAATGGGAAAGTCAGAGTCAACGTAGTTCAGAGGACTACGGGGAAATGGGGGAAGGTTGCTCGCCAAGACATCGTCGTCTTGTGCCTAAGTATCCTCAATCAGACAGGAGAGAGGAAATCAAAGTAGTCGTAGTTTGACCTATGGGTCGGGAAAAGATCTCGATCACACTGGGGCGAGAGAAAAGGTTCGTTTATCTAATTGGTCTCGATCACACGGGGGCGAGAGAAAAGGGAAGTTAGTTGTTAGTGTGCTCGCCAAGGATAGGGATTCTCGTGCCTACGCATCTTTATTAAGGAATGAGGAATCAGAGCATCCGTAGTTCACACGACTACGGAAAAATAGGATCTCGACCGCACGGGGGCGAGAGAAATAACTCGAGACTCATAAAGTCTAAAGGAAACTCGGTCCTATACGTTATCATGCAAAGTGACCCTAAGGTCAGGATAGGAGGGACGCCTACCTAATGTTGTCATGCTTGGATTAAAAGCCTAATGTCTCTCCTACCTCCAACTTAATCAGAAATTAAGTGGAGCTAGGAATCCTAAGGGATCATGTGAACAAACATAAGTAAACACAGGACAACTCAATCACAAAATAAACAATGTCGTGATCTCAGCTTAGCAACAAAACTGAGTAACTCCTTGTCAACGAGGCAAATGCAACAGAAATGGACGATGTCGTGATCTCAAATACAAGGAAGTTGAGTGACTCTTCGTAAAAAACAAGATGAAAACGATGTCGTGATCTCAATTATGAAGAAGTTGAGTGACTCTTCGTCAACAGCAAGATGAAAATGATGTCGTGATCTCAACTATGAGGAAGTTGAGTGACTCTTCGTCCATCACAAAGTAAGACAGAAAAGGAGGAAACAACATCAAAGTATCAATGAATTGGCACCCAAGCCAAGTACACAACTAAGAGTGAAAACTCCTCACTCAACAACAAGTTGTAAGCGAAATTGTTAAACCCTAAGCATGCTTCATACAAGTGCGCAAGTGGTACCTAACGGACAAGGTCTGTTGCCTCTTCAAAGCACGCAAAAAGCTCCAGCCTCGAAGGAAGAAGACTCCAAGTGGAAGAGAATCGAGCCATCAAGTACTTCCAACAAGTAAGAAGGTCCAACAGTCGAGTATATAACATCAAGTTCAAAGCATGCCAGAATCTAACAGGAATCAAATGTAAGCAACAATCATCAAAGGCGATCAACAAGGAGAACCAGCATTAACATCAGGAATCGGTCCAAACAATATCAGGGACTAAGCATAATCTTTAGGGCGGAGGTCAGTTTGGAAATCTTCGTAACTTGAAGCTGATGGAGAGGACAAATATCAAAGGTAAGAAACTCGGACCATAAACCTTCTTCTTCTACCCTGAGCTTTTTCTTCTTATTATGGCTGTGAATTGTTGCGCATGTGTTGATGTTGAATCTTATTGCGTTGTTGCGAATTGACGATAACGATACAATGTTGTTGATGTTACTTCTCTTGCAGGTTTTGATTCGATGAGAGAAATGCAGTATGTTGAATGGTGAGTTGAAACCGAATCGTGAAGATGGTGAAGTTTGAAACCGATTCTGGTGATGAAGATTGAAGTGTGGAAGAGGAGTTATTCTGCAGGTTTGAGAAAATGAAGATGATGAAGAGTATATTAGGATGAAGTTTTTGAGAGAGGAAAAAATTAATATAGAGAGAGAGGTTGTTAGAGCCTGTTAGGAGTGGAAGAAAAATTGCTAGAGCTTGTTTTTTCTGTTATCAAAATTCTGTTATGGACTTGTAATTGATGGATTTCTGTTACAATCTCTTCATCTCGATTTTTAGTTATGAGTTTCTGTTATGAAGTCTTTGTTAGAATGAATTCCTGCTATGCATTTTTTCTGTCAAATGAACTCTGTTATGGAAGCTCTTTTTTTCATTTTTTACTACTATTTTTCTGAACCTGTTAATATGAACTTTATGATCCTACTATCCATTCTTTTTCATGCGCTATGTATTTTTACTGTCATGAACCTTTTCCTTTCCTTATCTTGCTTAAGCAAATACATTGCACACCTTAAGGCCATGTAGAACAGTGCTTGAATTTCAATTGTGTAGCCATCTAGACTCATTCCTCTTGACACGCAGCACTATCAGCCAAGGAGTTGTCTCCTGTTGTAATACCCCGTATTTTTAAATTGCTCTGGATAATATTAACTGGGTTCCGGTATACTCTGAGAAATTATCTGCAGAGATAATTGGAGTAACTGTTGAACTCAGAGCAGATCCAATTAATATTATCTGACTCAAAGGTTTTATTAATTAGAGCTATAGAGACTTTTTGGACTTTTAGTAGTGTTACTAATTAAATATATTTTCTCTATATCTTTTCATTTCCTTTTTCCTCTTTATTATAAAGAAAAAGATAGAAAGATAGAAAGAAGTGGAAGAAGAGAAGAAAGAAGGAAGAGGAAAAGGGAGAAAAGAAGAAGAAGAAAACCTAGAAGCTCAAGATCAAGAATCATCATCATCTCTTATTCATCAATCAACCCAACATCTTCATCATCATCTTGCTTAGAGGTGGGTTCTAGATAGAGACATTGTTGTAGAAATTTCTTGAGTTCTAGAGTTAGGTTATATTTTGAGAAAATGAGTGATTTTGCAAATCAATGAAATCTAACGGATAAAATGAGATATAAATCGTATAGAATAATCAAAATGCATGTATAATCATCTGTTGATAATTGTTATAGTGTTTGATAATGTTTTGAATGAGTTTGAGATGGAAAAGTATCAATTAAAACAAGCATTTTTTATTCTGCGCCCAGAGTAACCGGTTACCCTTTGAAAAATGGTGTTCTGCGCAGAAAATGAGCGAAGTAACCGGTTACCTTATCTCGAGTAACCGGTTACCCAAAAGTGCCTCTAACTCTCATTTTGGCTCTGTTTCTAAGTAACCGGTTACCCTATATTGAGTAACCGGTTACCACTGTTATGTTTTGAAAAATACCTTTGAAAATTAATATCATTTTAATCGGGCTTCCGATCAAGGTGTTCTTTATACCGATGGAAAGCTATGAGAATATTCTACACAATGGAAGTGAAAAATATCGGTTTTGATGCCCGATTAATTAATCAGAGGAAAACCCAAAGTGTGTATAAAGTATGATTGATTTATTTTATGTGTTATCGTACAATTGCAATATATATCTTGCCTAATCCATTGTTGTTGAACATGAATTAGTGAATATGCATGCTAAAATGAAAATGGAATAGGAAGAGTGAGGGAACCTCAACATGAAACTAGTAGAATCTAGTAATGTGATTAGAAATTGATAGAAAACTATAGATGGCGATGCTCGGGCATGTGTTGTAGAAAGGTACATCCTTGCCGAGTAATGGTCTAGATAAGAGTGAAACACTAGTATGGAACATGTGTTAACCTAGTATAGGTGAAAAGGTGAATGGGCCTTAAGGCGAATATGGCCTTGTGATTGTCGAATACAATCACGCTTGTGTGAGTAATCATGTAATCGTAACCGTTTCCACTGAGATGCAGTTTCATGAGTCTCGGACTCCTCTGGAACGTATGCATAATTACTTGGAAGGTTTGATTCCCGCGTGTAGTATGTATGGAGCCTATATGGTAAGGAGATTTGAGATGGTTAACAGGCCATGAGAAGTGACGGTTCACGGTTAACAGGCCGATGATCCTGAATCCATTTCATATGTCAAGTAAGTTACGAGGATCTATGACTCGGGTCGCCTTCTAGACGTAGAAACGTACGGGAAAAGGAGATGCCTTGGTAAGGTAATCGATTAGTGATATTTTGAGTTAATGAACTCATGAACATGTTTCCATATAGTGTGAGAATTGAGATTGTGAACTCGAAGTCCTTTCCCTTTTCCCTTGGACTTGAGTTAGGATTGGTTAGAACCTTGTAAAGCCGAGAGAATCCATAAGATAGGGAACTCACTGAGATTTGCTATCTCACCCCATGTTTTTGATTATATTACAGGTACTACAGGTTCCACGAAGGGTAAGGATAAAGTGGTTTGACTTATCCTTACGAATCATAGCTTTTGGGATGGCATGGCTTCCGCTATGGCGTTTTATTTTGAGATCATTATTATGATCTATTTCTTAGTGTATTTGGGACATCTTGTATATGTTATGCCTTAGATTTTTAGTACTTTGTATTTTGGGCATGTAATGTATACAATGTGTTAACTAGGAACTTATGGTATTTCAGTACCAAAATTTGGATTCATGTATAATATATTTGCTTTGATGTATGTTGTTATATATGGGTGTTACAGTTGGTATCAGAGTAGGTCGTATCCTCGACCTAGCCATGAAATAGTATAAGTATTTCTTTCCGTTTCATATGCGTTGAGTCACCATTGGTCTTAAGTGTTATATGTATGACATTAAGCCTGATTAACTTAATCATATTTGTATGACGTTTAGGAACATGGCTGACGGATGCAGAAGCAATTGTGGAAAACCCATAACTACTCCAGCTGGGACGAATCTGCTAGGCAGCGAGGAGTATGTCACGTGGCCCCAGTTCTTACAATAGATGCAACAGCAGCAGAACCAGTTCATGCAATAGATGATACAACAGATGAATGGGGGTCTTAATCCTCTAGTGGTTGTTCCAGATGCTATAAGTGGAAGCTTTCGGGATTTCATCCGCATGAATCCTCCTGAATTTCATGGTGGACTAGATCCTGTGAAAGCTCGTGAATGGGTGGCTGGTATGGAGAGAATCTTTCTGATAGTCTAGTGTAGTGAAGGGAACAAAGTGGTGTTTGCTTCTCACTCATTGAAAGGTCCTGCTATGAGGTGGTGGGAAAGTGTTTCAGCTCTGATGACTATCCAAGAGGTGCCTAAAGTTTGGGAACAATTTAAGATTACGTTTATGGAGAACTATTTCCCTGGTTCTTTGAGGACCCAAAAGGAGCTCGATTTCCAACAGTTGAGGCAAGGTACTTTGACTGTGGCTGCTTATGCAGAGAAGTTTGAAGTCATGGCTGCATACTCTAGGCAGGCTATGTATGCTCTGGATGAAAAGTGGAAAATTGACCAATTCCTCTTTGGATTGAAAGCTGTAATTTCTCACAGTGTGTCTCAATGAGAGTTCACTATTTATGCTGAATTGAGAAGGCAGTGTTATGTGGTTGAGAACAGTTTGAAAAGAGTTCAGGCAGAAGGAGATTTGCATAGGTCGAATCTGAATGATCGTGGAAGATCCAACCAACAGTTTAGGCCGAGGCAACAAGCTTTCAAAGGAAAGCAAGTTCAGAATGCTAGAGCAAGTGTGCCTCTTGTGTGTCATACTTGTGGTAAGAATCATCATGTTAGGTGTGGTTTTGAAGGGATGAAATGTTATTAGTGTCAGAAAATGGGCCATATGGCGAGAGATTGCCCTCAGAATAAGAATCAGACACAAGGAAAGAATAGTGGTCGAGTTTATACTTTGGATGCAAAGAAAACAAAGGGCGATAACTCTTTGATTGTTGGTATGTGTTTTGTTAATGGGTTTCCTTGTTTTGTATTATTTGATTGTGGAGCGACACACTCTTTTGTGTCAATACAATGTGTGAAGCGACTTGGGTTGCAAGTTATTCTGTTATCTCCTCCCATGGTGGTTACTACTGCCATGGATGAGATCGTTGAAATACCTTTAATGTGCGAGAATTGTGTTTTGTCTGTGGATGGGAGAGTTTTTCAGATTGATCTTATTTGTTTGCCGCTTAAGAAAGTAGATGTTGTTTTGGGAATGGATTGGCTTTCTGCTAATTCGGTTTTCATCGGGTGTGAGGAGAAGCTAATCATCATTCTATCTACTGAAGCTACTCCGAAGGATGTATTAACAACTATTTTAGAAGGTAAGGTTGGAATGATAAATTTCTTGTTTGAGAAGGAAAAATATGTCCTTCTGGTTCTCACTAAGGAGGAGAGTAACAACCTTCAAGTTTTGAGTATCCCTGTAGTCTGTGAGTTTTCAGAAGTTTTCCTCGAGGATGTCACTTCTCTTCCTCCGGAGAGGGAAGTGGAATTTTCTATTGACCTGATACCGGGAACGGCTCCTATATCCGTTTCTCCGTATCAGATGACACCACTTGAATTGAGAGAATTGAAGGAGCAATTGGAAGAATTAATTGCTAAGCATTTTGTTAGACCAAGTGTTTCACCCCGGGGAGCTCCAGTGTTGTTGGTAAAGAAGAAGGATGGTGGAATGCGGTTATGTATTGATTACCGGCAGTTGAATAAAGTCACCATCAAGAGTAATTGCCCGTTACCAAGGATAGACGATATGTTAGATCAATTGAAAGGAGCTAGTGTGTTCTAGAAGATTGATTTACGGTTGGGTTATCACCAGATCCGTGTGAAGAGTCCGAACGTATCAAAGACCGCGTTTAGAACCCGTTCTGGTCATTATGAATTCTTAGTAATTCCTTTCGGTGTGACGAATGCTCCGGTAGTTTTTATGGATTATATGAATCGGATATTTCAAGCTTACTTGGATCAATTCGTTGTGATCTTCATTGATGACATTCTTGTTTATTCTCGTACTTCACAAGAGCACGAGGGACATTTAAGAATCGTTTTATCGATCTTACAAGAGAAGCAACTTTTTGCCAAGTTGAGCAAGTGTGAGTTTTGGATGTCGGAGGTTAGTTTTCTTGGTCACATCATATCTCAGGGAGGTGTGGCGGTTGATCCGTCAAAAGTTGAAGCAGTAATTAATTGGGAGAGACCGAAGAATGTCTCGGAAGTTAGAAGTTTCTTGGGACTGGCAGGTTATTACATAAGGTTTATCAAGGGCTTTTCTCAATTGGTGTTACCAATGAATAAACTTACTCGAAAGGATTGTCCTTATAAGTGGGATTCGGCGTGTGAATAAAGTTTTATGAGTTTGAAGGAAAGATTGACGACTGCTCCTGTTCTGATCATTCCTGATCCTAGCAAGTCGTATGAAGTATTTTGTGATGCATCTAAGATGGGATTAGGAGGTGTTTTAATGTAAGATAGTCACATGGTGGCTTATGCTTCTCGACAGTTGAAAGTCCATGAAAATAATTATCAAACGCATGATTTGGAACTGGCGGCGGTTGTGTTTACATTGAAAGTGTGGCGTCATTATTTGTATGGGGTACATTTTGAGATGTTTAGTGACCACAAGAGTTTAAAGTATCTTTTTGACCAAAAAGAGTTGAACATGCGTCAAAGGAGATGGATGGAATATCTGAAGGATTATGATTTGGAATTGAAGTACCATCCGGGTAAAGTGAATAAAGTAGCGGACACGCTGAGTAGAAAAGTGTTACGGAATGCCGAGTTAATGATATTAGAGTATGCCTTATTGGAAAAGTTTAGGGTTCTTAATCTTCAACTTGTTTGGACTCATAATGGTGTGATTATGGGAAACTTGAATGTTAATTCTACTCTTAGAGAAGAAATTCAACAAGGACAAGTGTTGGATGAGAAGTTACAAGAAGTGTTAGTACAACCGGGTTTTGTGCAAGCTACCGACGGAATCATTTTGTTTAACCAAAGGATTTGTGTTCCGATTGATGCAGTGTTAAAAAGAAGGATTTTAGAGGAAGCGCATAAAGGTGCCTTTAATATACATCCAGGTTCTTCGAAGATGTATTAAGACTTAAAGAAGGACTATTAGTGGTCCGGTATGAAAAGAGATATTGCGGTGTATGTGTCGGAGTGTGCGATATGTCAACAAGTAAAGATTGAGCATCAGAGACCGGGAGGATTGTTACAACCTTTAGAAATTCTGGTATGGAAGTGGGATAGTATTTATATGGACTTCGTAGTTGGATTACCCCGTACTCAAGGTGGATATGATTCTATTTGAGTAATTGTGGATCGGTTGACGAAATCGACGCATTTCTTGGCTATAAAGACTACATACAAAGCAAGTCATCTTGCAAGGTTGTTTATTTTAGAAATTGTGAGGTTGCATGGTGTCATACCCCAAATTTTGACCACTAAGATTCCCATCATTGTGCAAATCATCATCACAATATGGATGAATCATTAGTCTCCCCAAAGATGGGTGAGCATCCACTACAATAAAAAATTAGGGTTCAAGCCCTCTCAGAGCTCTTAGACAAAGGATCAATCAAGGAATGACATTATCTTCAACTTGTCTAAACCTCTCCAACATCTATAATGGATCAAGAGGACTCCCACTTCAAGGATTAAGCACAAGGCTGCTCCCTTCTAAGTGGATCAAGCCCCAAGATCGCCAGTGTCACCAAATTAGGGTTTTGGTCGACCAGGGCCTCCAGATGGAAATTCTCCTCTGGGCATGAGCCAATGCTTCAAGGCATAACCTATGATGCTCCAAGGGACATCATAAACCCAATCACCAAATCAATTTAGCCTCAGGGGGTGCATACATCAAAAATCAGGAATTAGGGTTTCTTGACCTAATTCACCCCTAAGTTGACTTTTGGGACAAATCATGAGCCAAGACCTCAAGGGAGGATTTGAGGGTCTCTAACACACTACATTGATCCATTTGCAACAATGGATTAATCCAAGAAGCTTGAGCAACAAGTTTCAATTTCATCTGAACCACAGTTAGGGTTTCGCGAGAAAAGTCAACTGTACCTTTGACTTTTGACCAGGACATGCTCCCAAACCCTAGGACATGATTCAATACACCCTATAACACCTATGAAATTAATCCATCACGTTTGATTTAGGTCAAGGACTTAATTTCATAGAGGATCGCACAGTTTGGAATTCATCTGACAAAAAGTCAACTGTGCACAAAAGTCAACTTTGACTTTTTGAGATTTTTCACAAAAATGACTTTTTAACCCTAATATGATGTTAATGTGTGATTTGAATCATCATTCATCAAGAAAAATCAAGAAAAGTGGGATAACTTGTAAAAGGGGTAACCATAAAAACTTAGAAAATTTTCTAAGTTATGGAATAAAGTGGCTAGGGTACCAACTTTGGAGGATCATAACTCCTAAACCATAAGGCCATTTTTTCCCATCCAAAGCTGGATTTGTAGCTCTCATGGCCCTCTACAAAAGCTTCAACTACACCTCATTCCAATTCATTATGGATTTTGAGTTATGGAATGATCAAAATGGTTGAAAACATGAAATGCCACTTTTTCCAACGCTTAGTGAAATTTTCACTAAGTTAAAATCTGCCTTCACTTTTTTCCAAATGTAGGGGCATTTTTCACTTGGATCCAAAAAGTATCAAAACCAATTATGATCAAACAATTATTTTATCATATGAGGGCTTTCCAAAATGGTCAAGAACATCACCAAACTCAACTTGAACCATGAGATATGACCAGGGCAACATGCCTTGCTGAAAACTGCCAAGGCAAGGCAGATTTTGGAGTTTTGCTCGATTTGCTCAAATTTTACAAAGGGCAAGCAACTCTATCCATCTGAACACCTCAAGGGGGAACCAAGGAGGAACCAACTCTGATCCCAAGCCTCCCAGCCTCCTCTTGGGCTTCGTACAAATTGTCTCAAAGACCTCCTAGAGGTATAGGAATAGAAATTAGCCATCTTAATAGAACAGTCTTTCAAAGAGTCTAGATCTTGCCACCCCAACTGTACTGTCCCTTAATTTCTCTTAAGTATAGTACAAAAGATAAAACTCTAGACTTGGATAGTCTAAGACCCTTGAGTCTTAAAGACATTCTCAAGCCCCTTTCAATAATGGGAAGAACACCCGCGGACTAGGATAGTCTCAATACCCTTTGGATTTCCTATTTCCTTAAAGAACAAGAAATAACCTTGATCCTCCGATTAGTGCCAAAGCATAACCTTACCTTTAATCTTCATAAGAACTGATTTTCTCTTTTAACCAACATATTGGACCTGTCACTCAACTGAAATAGTAACCCTAGCCTTCTCTTGGGCTTTGTACAAATGATTCTCCCCAGCGGAGCAAACCCTTTAGCCTTCAACTCGGGCTTTGTACGAGATACAAAACACTCTCTTGTTGAATATAAAAGGCTCTCTTGTTGAGTCACTTCCCTTTTAGCCTCCATCTCAGGCTTCGTACGAGATACAAAACACTCTCTTGTTGAGTATAAAAGACTCTCTTGTTGAGTCACTTCCCTTTTAGCCTCCATCTCGAGCTTTGTACGAGATACTAAAACACTCTCTTGTTGAGTATAAAAAGACTCTCTTGTTGAGTCACTACCCTTTTAGCCTCCATCTCGAGCTTCCTACGAGATACAAAATCACTCTCTTGTTGAGTATAAAAAGATTCTCTTGTTGAGTCGATCACCTTTGGCCTCCATCTCGGGCTTTGTACGAGATACAAAAACACTCTCTTATTGAGTACAAAAGACTCTCTTGTTGAGTCGACCCATTTAGCCTCTGTCTTGGGCCTCGTACAAGACACATCCAAAACACTCTCTTGTTGAGTATAAAAGACTCTCTTGTTGAGTCAAACAACCTTTAGCTTCCGTCTTGGGCTTCATACAAGACACACAAAAAGACTCTATCATTGAGTCAAACCCTTTTAGCCTCTCTCTCGGGCTTCGTACGAGACACATAAAAACACCCTCTTGTTGGGCCAATAGCCTCCTCTTAGGCATTGTGTAAGAAAACCCCAGTTGAGCCAATCAACCTTTTAGCATCAAAAGTTGTGCCTCGTTCACACTATACAAACATCAACAGCTCCTCTCCCTTCATCTAATTGCTTGTAAGCGGCAATCCTCTGGATTATTTACATCCACGCCACTATCCCTCTTTTAGCATGAGGAATTCCTAAGGAAAGATAGCATTGCTCTAAACTGAGTTAAAGTCTTCTCCTTCAGGTTAAAAATCCCCTATAAAGGAAATTATGGCATTGCTGGATTCACATATCCCAGTTAAAGTAATTCTCCTTTATAATCAGTCACCCAACAGTTGTGACAAACAGAGCCCCTTTAGAGATGACAAATTCTCTCTAAAGTCAAAGCCCTTTAGCTTCACATCTTGGGCTTCAAACAAGGTAAAAATAGACCCTTCAGCTTCACATCTTGGGCATTGAACAACATACAAACCACCTTTAGCTTCACGTCTTGGGCTTTGAACAAGACACCAAAACACCATTTCCTCCCATAGAATAGGAGGAACTACGATCGCTCTGATTTCCCTGTTTCGGTAAACGAGAATACGTAGGCATAAGATTGAAAGAGAAATCTTAGTGAGCACACCATATCGAAAACCTCAGGTCCCAAACCCTCATATATCAATCAAAACATCCAAGTCCGTATCCCCCACCAAAGGTCTAAACTCGATCAAAATAACCCAAGAGAGGCCCCTCCACATTGATCGCATCTGTAAACCAACAGTTTTGACTGTTTAACCTAAGTTTGCAAAGCAGGGTTAGTTGGAGACATCTATTTCCCTTCCTTCATCAGCTTCAATAGGATAAAAAATGAATCGACCTGTAGTTCCCCCCAAAGAGGGGCAGTGCTTAAGAACCACGTCCAAAATCGCTCGCTACAGAAAAATGGCGCCCTCCGTGGGGTACTACATTTAATCTCTTGGGCAGAAACCAAGAAGTGGGGACCTCACTGGGGATAAGACTTTTTTTTTACTTCACTAGGATCTTAGGTCAAAACCTTTAAGTTGGGAAGATACCACAGATTGGCGACTCCACCGGGGAGCCATTTTCTGTCAGGAACATAGGATTCATAGCTCTTAAAAGTCTAGGACATTAGGACAAATATATACTGCTTTTCCTAATTGATATATGTGTTTATTTTTGTGCTAATGGGAATGCGTGTGATGCCGCATGTGGAAAGATTGAGTATTCACCTAGGAAAAACCTCTTTTAGTAGTGCGGAAGCTATCAGAAATAGCTGTTACACGATACTACCCTCTTCCGTGGTTCTTCGAAATAACATCACCTAGCACGGTTCCCGGCCCCGCTGGTGTTATCTCGACAAGAACTAATGATTTTGAGAGACAGGTACAAAAATCACTAGTATAAACCTTTGGGATGGGTAGAGCCTTAACTTCATGACACCGACCCTTTGACCCCATGTTTTTTCTATGTTTTTGTGTGCTGCATTCATGCATTCATTTTAAAAAACATTAAGCAAAGAAAAATTTTCTCTTCTAGTCTGTCTTTTTCAAATTAAACTAAGACAATGATTGCAAATGTCAGAGAGAAAAGGATTGCGCTAATGGATTTCGGTAGAAGGAAAACTCACAAGTATACCTTCAAGGTTCCAAAACTAGAGGATTTGAGAGGATTAGCAAGGATGACCACTAACCCTGATGCTTTCAGAGCCAAGTACGGAGGTCTGCTACCTCTGTTAAGGGTCCATGTAATTGAAAGAATCATGGAGGCACTCATTCAGTTTTACGATCCGGTTTATCACTGTTTCACATTCCCGGATTATCAGCTTACACCAACACTAGAGGAGTACTCTCACATGACTGATTTACATATCAATGATCAAGCTCCATTTTCTGGACTGGAAGAAATTCCAAAGGATCAAATCATTGCAAGTGCAATCTATTTGGATGAGTCATAAGTCAAGACGCACATGACCACCAAGGGAGGAATCCCAGGTTTACCAGCCAAGTTTCTGGTAAAGAAAGCCCTGTACTTTGCCAGTGTAGGGAACACGGCCGCTTTCGAGAGCATCTTTGTTTTGCTCACCTACGGGTTATTTTTGTTTCCCAACATCGATAACTTTGTAGATATCAATGCCATTAAGGTTTTTCTCTTTGGAAACCCTGTACCAACCTTGCTCGCAGATGCGTATCATTTTGAACACTTAGGGAATTTGTACAACGGAGGAATGATCACGTGCTGTGTACCCCTGCTATATAAATGGTTTATCTCCCATTTACCTAAGTCTGCTGCTTTTTGGGATCATAAGAGTGCCTTACATTGGTCGCAGAAAATCATGTCTCTCACCAACTCTGACATAGATTGGTGCAATAGGATTTATGACAGGATCAAGATCATTGACCGTTGTGGAAACTTCCCCAACTTACCCCTCATAGGAACTAAAGGAGGAATCAATTACCATCCAGTTCTTGTTCGTCGTCAATTTGGATACCCGATGAGGCATGTCCCGCGTAATGCTCATCTGGAAGGTCTTTTCTTCAAGGAAGGAGAAAATGACAGGGCACTAAAGATGGAAATAGTGCATGCTTGGAAACATGTTCATAAGAAAGGACGGGAGTCTCTAGGGAAACCGAATTGTGTCTCGGTGGAGCCTTATCTCCACTGGGTACAAACTAGAGTTCTCAACCTAAAGATGCCTTATCCTCGTCACGGAGTTCTTCCACCGAGGGAATCTGTCATGTACTTCATGACTGAAACGGAAAAACTTCAGGTTACTCTCAACAGAGTTCAACAGGAGAGGAGGTCTTGGAAGAACAAGTACCGCATTCTCAATGTAGAATGTACCAAAATACAGCAACTACTGAAAGATGAGGATGCTCTGATTGAGATTTTAGAGCAACATGCTGTGGAAAATCAGGATGACCAAAGGAATTTGCTCGCTCCTTTCACGTGGCAAAGGAATGACAACCCGACAACGGCCTAAGAGCCTCGATCCAAGAAAAGGAAAGTACCAGAATCAGCACCCGAGTTCTCCTCAGAGAGGACTCGGGACCCATTAGCTTAAGTTTCTGTTTCTGCACCTTGTAATTTACTGTATTTCCGTATCCGCAATCTTTTGAATTCAATAAAATGGGGATTTCACCACTGTTTGATATTTGCAATCTAATTGTCGAAGTTTATTTTGATTAAACCAAAAAAACAATTAATATAATCATTGCATTCATCATTCTCACGTCACGTATTCTTCTTACCTACGAATCTCACGTTTGTGTCTCGGTTCTAGAGTCAAACTATCTCATTCGTACAATACTCGGGCCAATCGTCAGAAAAAGATGGATGATCTCGAGGAAGAGAACAGAGAGTTGAAAGAAGAGATCGACGCTCTGAGAGAGCATGTGAGAAAGCTTCGTAACGACATGCAAGCCATGGCAGAAGCTCAGCTACAAAGAACTGTGATCTCCGAGATCACCTCAACGCCCATAGTGGAGAAGTATGATCCTAGGTATCAGATGCCGAAAGATCGTCCCTGGGGCATGCCTGTTAATTATATCCCGGAAGGATATGTTCCGCCGATCACTGAAGATCAGGGAACTTCAGCAGGAGCCGCTGGGCCTGAAGGTTACAAACTTCGGGAAAGCGAAGATGCCAGAGGCATACCAACAACTCCTGGAGGTTACAAACTTTGGGAAACACCAAGATTCACTGCCGTAGTAACGGTACCACCCCCTGTGGTGCACACTGTCCTGGGAGGACAGATTCCACAGATACCTTCTGGTAGAAAGGAAACTATATTTGACAGAATGGATGAATTCTAGGAGCAGTTCCTGGAAATGCAGAAAGAATTGCAAGCTATACGTGGTCAGGATTTATTTGGAAAGGACGCCGCAGGCCTCTGCTTGGTCCCCAATGTGAAAGTTCCGCACAAGTTCCAAGTACCCGATTTTGAAAAGTACAAGGGTAACTCTTGCCCTCAGAGCCACTTGGTGATGTACGCTCGGCGAATGTCAGCTCAGACAGAGAATCAGGATTTACTGATTCACTACTTTCAGGATAGTTTAACCGGTGCCGCCTTAAAATGGTACATGGGTTTAAACCGTGCTAAGATCAGCACTTTCAGAGATCTTGGCACCGCCTTCGTCCAAAAATATAAATACAATCTGGACATGGCACCAGACAGAGATCAACTCAGATCAATGTCGCAAAAGGACAAGGAAACCTTTAAGGAATACGCTCAGAGATGGCATGAAATTGCCGCTCAAATTTGTCCACCTCTTGAGGAAAAAGAGATGACAAAGATTTTCTTAAAGACCTTGAGCTCATTTTACTATGACAGAATAGTTGCCAGTGCGCCCAGCGACTTCACCGAAATGGTCGGTATGGGAGTGCGTCTTGAGGAAGCCGTCCGAGAATGACGTTTAGTTAAAACGTTGGATCATCAAGTAGTACAAAATGATACAGAAGTGCTCTCCCTAAGAAAAAAGAGCAAGATATTAGGAATATCTCTCTCGGAAAGCAAAGGCGACGATACCAACCGGTAGCAGCTGTAACTCCTGCTATCAACCCCGCGCCTACGTATCAACCTCAGGTTGCGCAGAGCCAACCTAATCAACAGCAACTTCAGCAAAGGACACAACAGTCTCTTCAGCAGGCTCGTCCTCAATACAAGAAAAACCGTACAACGCGGCCACCAGGATTTGATCCTATACCCGTATCGTATGCAGAACTATTTTCGTTACTACTGGCTAAGGGGCATGTCCAGACTAAGTCTCCTCTTACAGTACCGGAAAATCCACCTTTTTGGTTTAAGGTGGATCAGACTTGCCCTTACCATCAAGGAGGACCAGGGCATAACATAGAGAACTGTCTCAGTTTCAAATCCGACGTGCAGAAGCTTGTTAGGAGCGGGGTCTTATCTTTCAAAGATACGAATTCGAATGTTCTCACGAACCCGCTGCCTCAACATGAGAAAGCTGCAGTTAATCTGATAGAGGGAGTGTCTAATAACGTTTATCAAATTCACGATGTACTCTTATTGAGGGCCAACTTGGTCAAGATGCATTGTAGACAGAGTGGATATGGCCATGTGCCACCTCATAATTATCACCAATGTGATATTTGCTCTAAAAACAATCAGGGATGTTCTGTGTTGTAATCAGCTCTACAGGAACAGATGGATCTCAGATGGATCGAAGAGCATCGAGTTCGTGGAGTTAACATGGTTTATGCGAATTCCAACATCATACAAAACCACGATATCCGTGCGATGAATGTCAACCTGGTGGCAATGCACTCAAGGCAAAGCCAGTATCATAATCTGCCTTGGCATGAGTACAATTCCTGCCTGACTTGCTCGGTAAACAAACAGGGATGCTCTTTTTTACAAGAGGCCCTCCAGCGTCAGATGGATCTTGGATGGATTCAAGACTACCATGATAGGAATCATTATCAAATCAACATGGTTCAAATCTTTGATATTCGCTTGATGAATACCCGCCTGGTGGAGTTACATGCTAAACAGGTCCGGCTCGGGTTCCTGGTACAACATGATTATCAGAACCGTAAAGCGGGTTGCAAAAACGATCAGGCCTGTGTCCTTGTCCAGGAAACACTTCAGCACTTGTTGAACCACTGGTGGCTTCCAATCTATATGGATGAAGACGCCCAGCAAATTAGTATCACTAACGGGAATCCTACTAGATATCAAAGTCAGGATGTTCGGTCGATGGAAACAGACCTAGTAAGGATACATTGTATTTAGAGCGGACGTATCCAGGTGCCACTACACAACTATGAGCGGTGTGGAGTTTGCTCAGTGAATAATCAAGGATGCTACCTCGTGCGAGCAGCCCTTCAGAGTCAGTTGGACTGCAAAGAGATTCAACCATGCTCAAGTTCTGGATCAGTCAACTATTTCGCTGATCAAATCGAGGACGTTGTCATAATCTCTGATCATCAGAGGACTAAGGATGTTTGTACCATCATCCCTCTACTTGACGAATCGAGAGTTCCCTATCAGGAACGGATCGAAATTACTTACGACGGTCAGAAAAATCAGAAGGCTCCCATAGTCATCTATCTACCGGGACCACTACCGTATGAATCAACTAAGGTTATCCCTTACAACTACGGTGCAACAACAGTTGAGAATGGAAAGGAAATTTTGTTACCCTCCGTCGTGAATATTGTAGACATCAGTCGAGTAACACCGAGCGGTAGAATCTTTAACAGAGGAGTTGGAGAACCCAACAAAGAAAAGGAACCTCAAACAGAAGTTCCTAATCCACCAGTCGGTCAGTCCAGTAATCCCGACCTTTTGAAAAACAATGATGAGATGCTGAAGCTCATCCAAAGGAGTGAATACAACATTGTTGATCAGCTGTTACAAACTCCTTCAAAGATCTCAGTATTATCACTATTACTTAGTTCAGAAGCGCACAGGGAGGCTCTACAGAAAGTCTTAGAGCATGCCTTTGTGGAACAAGATGTGTCAATACGACAATTCGATAGCATTGTCTCTAACATCACTTCCTGTAATAACTTAGGATTCAGTGATGAGGATTTGCCAGAGGGGGGCAAAAGTCACAACATGGCGCTCAATGTCACAGTTAACTGCCAGGACAATTCTTTAGCCAGTGTACTGGTAGACACAGGGTCAGCCCTGAATGTTATGCCGAAATCCACTTTGATGCAATTATCATTCAAAGGACCTCCAATGAGAACCAGCGAGGTCGTCGTCAAAGCATTTGATGGATCCAGAAAAATGGTTATCGGCGAAGTCGACCTTCCCATAACTATCGGTCCTCACACTTTCCAAGTCATTTTCTAGGTCATGGACATTCGGGCAACATACAGTTGTTTATTAGGAAGACCTTGGATACATCAGGCTGGGGCGGTCACCTCGACCCTCCACCAAAAGCTAAAGTTCGTCCAGAATGGCCAACTCGTCACAGTCTGTGGAGAGCAGGCCTTGGTCGTAAGCAACTTATCGTCATCCACTTATGTGGAACCGGAAGGGATAATCGAAACCCAGTTCCAAACGCTTTCGCTACACAAGGAAGGTGAATTCGAGGGGGGAACTTCCATTTCCTCATACAAAGATGCTATCAAAGCGGTCGAGGGTGCCAATACAATAGGATGGGGACAGCTTGTCATTCCTACTGACAATAAAACAAAGAAGGGTGTTGGTTTTTTTGCGACCTGTACCCAGAAAGCTACTACCAATGAAAGTCTTCATCCCATTTAGGATTTCTTGCACAGTGGAGGTTTCCTTCACCCAGTGTCTCAAGAAGTACATACCATCAATGAGGGAGACTCATCCGACATGGATGAAGAATGGGAGTCCTATCTTAATAAGGACGGTTATATGTCTCAGGAGGAGGTGCCTACGCCATTTTGCTATCCCGCACAGAGTCCGAGATTTATACCACGGTCAGATGTCGAAATGATATACGGAGGTTGTGATCCGGAAGGATGTCACGCTCCGCCAAATTCATTAGAGGAAGACACTCCGATGAAATACAACTTTAACCACGATTACTATGGCCCGATGGATTGCCTGCCTATCTGGCAGCCGTACCCAGGAGACTTGGGGCAAGAAAATCAGCCGAACAATGAAAATTAGCTGAGCATCATTGAGAAGAATACCCGTGTCTCCACCATGTTATGGGATCAACACACAGGTTATCCTGGAAATACTCAGCCCGACGATGAATTTGCAAAGTTTGCAGGACTAGAATTCATCAACTATGCTTTTCCCGAGGTCAACGTCATCAAGAGAGTTGACTCCTCCAGTCCCAAAGAAGTATGGGACACCTTGGGACAACCGAGTTGAAAATATGACTATTTGGTCAAATACACCGCTCCTGAAAGCTCTCGTATCAGGTTCGAAGACATCCAGCCAACTGGATGGGGAGATATACCTGAGAGCACAAATACTATGCAAAATGCAACAGAGGAATCCTCCTACGACAACTCTGCCTGGGAGACAAATTCCAATGATCCTGCTCCACCAGAAATCAGCGTTATTTCTGAAGACAAATCAAGGAAGGTACCAGACTTTGTGACTCACCGAGGAGTTCGCCGCCAATGGGTTGCTGTCGATGTTCCGAAGATTGTTCATAAGTCTAAGTAATTGTCGTCTTTACTTTAACCTTTCACCCTGCCCAGGTGAAATGGATGTTTTGATAGGGCTCGCTTTCGGTAAATTTCCCTCTTCGCTTCGCCCAAAGCGACAGAGTTTTTTTTATAGGGTTGTAGTTTCAAGAATCGACTTGTTCATTAATAAAATAACGTCGTTCTGTAATTTCCGCATTAATTGTTGTTTTCTCTTTTTGCTTTTCTCAGAAAATGGTAATCCTAAAAAACAACTCAATAATAAAAACAAGCAGTAAAAGAAATACACTATACACACTTGCATTCTCTCTATCTCTTCTAAACACAAATCATTACGTCATGCAGATTGCTTGTTTTAAACCCAGTTGAAACATACGATCCAATGCCTTCTCCCAACTTTGAGTTCCCGGTATTTGAAGCTGAAGAAGAAGATGACGATGAAATTCCAGAAGAGATCTCCCAATTACTCAGACAAGAGGAAAGGTTCATCGAACCTCACAAAGAGCCATTGGAAATGGTCAACTTGGGTTCAGAGGAAGAGAGAAAAGAAGTCAGGATTGGGGAACTGCTCAGTCCAACTGCCAAAGAGAGTTTGACAAAGCTTCTCAAAGAGTTTCCTGATGTGTTTTATTGGTCCTACCAGGATATGCCAGGGTTAGATACCAGCATCGTGGAACATCATCTACCATTAAGGTCAGAATGTCCGCTAGTAAAACAGAGGTTGAGACAGACTCACCCAAACATGGCCATCAAAATCAAAGAGGAGGTACAGAAACAGATTGATGCGGGTTCCTCGCCATGTCAGAATATCCTCAATGGTTAGCCAACATCGTACCCGTTTCGAAAAAGGACGGAAAGGTCAGAATGTGTGTCGACTACAGAGATCTAAACAAGGCCATTCCAAAGGATGACTTTCCTTTACCACACATTGACATGTTGGTAGATAGTACAACAACATTCAAAGTTTTTTCCTTCATGGATGGATTCTCGGGCTATAATCAGATAAAAATGGCGCCGAAAGACATGGAGAAAACTTCTTTCATCACCCCATGGGACACCTTTTGTTACAAGGTAATGCCATTCGGTTTGAAGAACGCCGGGGAAACCTGTAACACCCTAATTTTTAGTAATTAATTATTTATATTAATTATTGAGTGATTTTATGAAATATTGATTTATGTAATTTATCTAATCTATTTGAATTATTTGATTGAAATGAATTACTTGATTTGGTGAATTTATATGAATTATTTGATTTATATAATTTATTGAGTTTATATAAATCAATTGATTTAATTGATTAAATTGAAATGTGTGATTTAATTTATTATTTGAAAATAAATTGAATTGTTGGGTTTATCTAATTATTTATTTTAATTGGATTATTATTATTTAGTGAACTATTTAAATTATTTAATATGATTTTATAGTTACTAGAAATTATTGGGCTTAAGAGGAGGTGTTGATATTAAGAGTATTGGGTTGACTTAGGCCCATTTGGTTATGAATAGTAGGGTTTTAGTAAGAGAGTTAATAAGAGTTGAAAAAGTGAGAAAAACCAGAAAAGTAGAAGCGGAAAGTGTAGAAAAGGAGAAGAGAAAAGAGGAAGAGTAGAAGAGGAGAGAAATCCAAAGTCATCAATAAATTCAAGGTAAGGGTGGGTTTTCTCTCTTTATTGGGGTTATTGGGTGTTGATTATTGGGTAGAAATAGGTTATATTAAAATCCCAAAATTTTTCTATGAAATTGGAATTAATTAGGTTAATGTTAAATTCTGAAAATATTAAATTTTGGATGTTTAGAAATTGATTTTTGGGTAATAGTTTAGAGACCTATTTAATATTTGGGGTATTCATTTAAAGTTGAGAAATCTGAAATAATTAGGCTCATTTCTACTGTAGCGAACATAAACCATGTAAGAACTAAGAATAATTGTGATTTTCTTTTTTCTGGTCCCTTGCCACTGTAGCGTGACAACCAAGTGGTAGAATGAAAGTGATTTTGTATTACTGTAGCGGATGCCATTTTTTTTAGAATGGAAATTGGCAATGAATATTAGTAATAAATTAAGAACTTGATGCTTATATATATATATATATATATATATATATATATATATATGCTGCAACGCCTACTACTAGTATGAGAAAGTGGTGCCTTGTTTTCCTAAAGTGCCATAATACTAGTGAACAGTTGATTGGAAAACTGTTAAGAAAATACATAAATATAACTCTGTAGTGCCATAACCATGCCTTTATGTCATTTGAAGTAGTAAGTACTCCTAGTCATGTATTGTAATATATATATATATATTGAAGTAAGCCATTTTAATCATGTATAGAAGCTGTAGCACAGCAATCCCTTCTTTTCCTTTATAGTGCTGCTGCGACATGGAATTAAAAATAGGCAATGATTCTTTTCTTATTTATTAACTGTAGCGATAGAAAAGAATAATAGGAATGAAGATGTAATATTTTGTTTCACTCCCTGTAGCTAAGCAACCTTATAATATATCAGCATGATTTTTAGTAGCACTCAATGTAATAATTTTCTTTTCCATTTTCCTATACTATAATATATATATATATTTATATATATATATATATATATATATATATATATATATATATATATTTAAGAATTGGAATTTTATTGAAATAATAAATATTTATTAAATAGTGTATAATTATTTAAAATATTGATTAATTATTAAATAATGAATGTTTATTTAAAATATTGAATGTTTATTTAATGTTGAACAATTATTAATTATTTATTAAAATATTGCAATCTTAATTAAATATTAATTATTTAATTAGATATTGATTATTTATTTAAATAATAATTAATTATTCAAATATTGATTATTTATCAAAATGATGATTTATTTATTAAAATAATGATTGTTGGTTAAAATATTGATTAATTATTGGTGATGGATTAATTATTCTATATTTAATCGGTAAATTGTGTTGTGAGTTGTGATTAGATCTAATTGGTCATTGTGAGTTAATTGCTAATTGTGGTGATGATGTTTGAAGTATGAATGTTATGATTAAGAAAATGTGTTGTGTGTGCAATTATGTGGTAATTCAAATGTGATGAATTATTGAAGATATGCATGATATTAAGATTAGGGAATGGTCTTAATTGCATATGGTTGTTGATTTCATATGCATCATTTGTGTCAAGAGGCAATGTTTGGTAATTCCGTGGGAATTATTGACTTGTCCCAAACCTAACGCCGAATGGGGTTTCAAAACCTAGGGGACATGCTTTTGTTTTGTTATTGGTCTAGGGGACGGACCCGGTTTAAATGTAAAAACTGAAAAAAAAATAACAAGTGTTGGTACCACATGGCATGAGTTTGCATTGAGTTTACATTGAGTCGCATTGCATATATGATTGTTATATGGAAGTTTGTATGTGATTGTGACTTGTTGAATATTGGAATTTGATATGAATTGCGTGAATACTTGAGTGATACTTGTTGAGGAATGTTGAAGTGTGAGATTGTTTATATTTATGTTTATATGTTTTACAATAATCATTATCTTATAATTTCAATATTGATATGAATTCTCACCCTTCTGTTGGAATGATGTTTTATACGACATCGCTCAGGTACCGAGGAGTAGACTTGCTCGTAGCGCGAGATAGCCACTGATGCAGCTGTTTAGTGTCTTTATTTATGTTGGGTCGAGTCGTGCTCTGATCATGTAACACTAGGATCGTTTAGTTTATGTTTTAGAGATACACTATGTACTCTACTTATACTTTTATGCTTACTTGATTTGTATGAAGTTGTCTTTTATGCCCAAGTTTCGTTTATTAATGTGATGAGCATGAAACTCTCTTTATGTCTATTATGATTATTTGGAATCCGCTGCTACATGCTAAGAGAAGTTTTTGAAAAGCATGAAATTACTTAAGTGTTAATGAGCATGACAGGTGTTGTATGATGTTTTATGATTATGTGTGACACCCTTAAATGAATGACATGATTATTTACTCTGATTTATTGTATATATTCCGCGGGGATTAGAAGGGTGTTACATTAGTGGTATCAGAGCAGGTCGGTCCATCCGGCCAGGTTGTCTAATGTTGTTTATTCCCTAGTATGCGACATGTGTGTGAAAACACTATCGGTACACGTTTGTCTTTCTAACCTTTGTCTGTAGGAATGGGATTGAAACAAGTGGGGGAGAAGCTTTTGCTTCTCTAAGATGTTTTAGTTGTTGAACATGGTTTGGTGTGCTGCTGATTGCAAGGAACGCTATTATAGTTTGGTAAAGATGATTTATGCTCCATCATGATTGTCGACTATCTATTGACAAATTGAGGAACTGATCACCCTTAATCTCTTGTTGATAGTAGACGGGATCGTGTTTGATGGCATAGACGTGTCTTGCGAGCTTAGATGGTGTGTGCAATGAATTATTTGGAGTTAAGCCAAGTGCTTACAGGTTGTTTTGATGAGTCGGTGCAGGATGGTGCTGAGAAGTTTATGTTGCTGGAAACTTTGAGCATTGGTGAAAGTGGAGCAATTGATGCTTTACCAATTGTGCGTGACTTTCCATAAGTTTTTCCTGAGGAGATAAGTGATTTACCGCCGGAACGTGAAGTGGAGTTTTAGATCGACATAGTTCCTGGAACTAGTCCGGTATCGATGGCTTCATATCGTATGCCCGCATCGGAATTGAAAGAGTCGACTTGAAAACCTGCTTGAGAAGAGGTTTATTAGTCCAAGTGTGTCACCGTGGGGTGCACCCGTTTTGTTGGTTAAGAAGAAAGAAGGTTCTATGAGACTTTGTGTGGACTATAGACAATTGAAAAAGGTGACTATCGAGAATAAGTATCCACTTCCGAGGATTGATGATTTGATGGATCAGTTGTTGGTGCAAGTGTGTTAAGTAAGATAGATTTGAGTTATGGGTATCATCAGATTCGTGTGAAGACTGAAGATATTCAGAAAACTGCTTTCAGAATGAGGTATGGACATTATGAGTATTCTGTGATGCCATTTAGTGTGACTAATGCACCAGGTGTATTTATGGAGTACATGAATAGGATTTTCCATCCTTATTTGGACAAGTTTGTGGTTGTGTTCATTGATGATATTTTGATCTATTCGAAGAGTAAAGAAGAACATGTTGAGCATATGATGATTGTGTTATCTGTGTTGAAAGAGAAGCAGTTGTATGCTAAACTTTCTAAGTGAGAGTTTTGGTTTAAGGAGGTGAGTTTTCTTGGTCATGTAATTTCGAGTATAGGTATTGCAGTTGATTAGTCGAAGGTTGAAGTTGTATCACAATGGGAAGCTCCGAAATCTGTTTTTGAGATTAGAAGTTTTCTTGGTTTGGCAGGTTATTATCGGAAATTTATTGAAGGATTTTCTAAGTTATCTTTTCCGTTGACGCAGTTGACTCAGAAGGGTCAAGCTTTTGTTTGGGATGCAAAGTGTGAAGAAAATTTTCAAGAGCTTAAGAGAAGATTGACTACAGCTTCTGTTTTGATTTTACCGAATCTGTCAGAACCATTTGTTGTGTATTATGATGTTTCTTTGATGGGTTTGGGAGGTGTGTTGATGCAAAATCGGCAAGTTGTAGCTTATGCTTCAAGGAAACTTAAAGAGCATGAGAGGAATTATCTGACGCATGACTTAGAGTTGGCCGTTGTTGTGTTTTTGTTGAAGCTTTGGAGGCATTAATTGTTTAGTACGAGATTTGAGGTTTATAGTGATCATAAGAGTTTGAAGTATCTCTCTGATCAGAAAGTATTGAAGGCGAGGCAAAGGAGATGGTTGGAACTTTTGAAAGATTATGATTTTGGTTTGAATTACCATCCAGGTAAAGCAAACATGGTAGCTGATGCATTGAGTAGGAAATCTTTGTATATGTCAATGATGATGGTGAAAGAGTTGGAAATGATTGAGCAATTTCGTGATTTGAGCTTGGTGTGTGAGAAGACTTCTTATGGAGTTAAGCTTGGTATGTTGAAGCTTACCAGTGGTGTTCTTGATAAGATTCGAGAAGGACAGAAATCTGATTTGAGTTTAGTTGATCGGTTGACTTTGATCAATCAAGATCAAGGTGGTGATTTTCGGATTGATGAGAACAGTATCATGAGACGTCGTGATAGAGTTTGTGTTCCGGATATTGTTGAGTTGAAGAAGAGTATTCTTTGTTGAGTTGAAGAAGAGTATTCTTGAAGAAGGGCATTGTAGTGGATTGAGTATTCATCTCGGTGCTAGTATGATGTATCAAGATCTGAAGAAAGTATTTTGGTGGCCTCGTATGGAGAAGGATATTGTCGAGTTTGTGTATTCTTATTTGACTTGCCAAAAGTTGAAGTTTGAGCATAAAAAAACTGTCGGGTTGATGCAGTCGTTATCTATTCCTGAGTTGTTCGTTTGAGGTAATTTTCGAGGGCGAAAATCTTTTAAGTGGGGGAGGGTTGTAACACCCTAATTTTTAGTAATTAATTATTTATATTAATTATTGAGTGATTTTATGAAATATTGATTTATGTAATTTATCTAATCTATTTGAATTATTTGATTTAAATGAATTACTTGATTTGGTGAATTTATATGAATTATTTGATTTATATAATTTATTGAGTTTATATAAATCAATTGATTTAATTGATTAAATTGAAATGTGTGATTTAATTTATTATTTGAAAATAAATTGAATTGTTGGGTTTATCTAATTATTTATTTTAATTGGATTATTATTATTTAGTGAACTATTTAAATTATTTAATATGATTTTATAGTTACTAGAAATTATTGGGCTTAAGAGGAGGTGTTGATATTAAGAGTATTGGGTTGACTTAGGCCCATTTGGTTATGAATAGTAGGGTTTTAGTAAGAGAGTTAATAAGAGTTGAAAAAGTGAGAAAAACCAGAAAAGTAGAAGAGGAAAGTGTAGAAAAGGAGAAGAGAAAAGAGGAAGAGTAGAAGAGGAGAGAAATCCAAAGTCATCAATAAATTCAAGGTAAGGGTGGGTTTTCTCTCTTTATTGGGGTTATTGGGTGTTGATTATTGGGTAGAAATAGGTTATATTAAAATCCCAAAATTTTTCTATGAAATTGGAATTAATTAGGTTAATGTTAAATTCTGAAAATATTAAATTTTGGATGTTTAGAAATTGATTTTTGGGTAATAGTTTAGAGACCTATTTAATATTTGGGGTATTCATTTAAAGTTGAGAAATCTGAAATAATTAGGCTCATTTCTACTGTAGCGAACATAAACCATGTAAGAACTAAGAATAATTGTGATTTTCTTTTTTCTGGTCCCTTGCCACTGTAGCGTGACAACCAAGTGGTAGAATGAAAGTGATTTTGTATTACTGTAGCGGATGCCATTTTTTTTAGAATGGAAATTGGCAATGAATATTAGTAATAAATTAAGAACTTGATGCTTATATATATATATATATATATATATATATATATATGCTGCAACGCCTACTACTAGTATGAGAAAGTGGTGCCTTGTTTTCCTAAAGTGCCATAATACTAGTGAACAGTTGATTGGAAAACTGTTAAGAAAATACATAAATATAACTCTGTAGTGCCATAACCATGCCTTTATGTCATTTGAAGTAGTAAGTACTCCTAGTCATGTATTGTAATATATATATATATATTGAAGTAAGCCATTTTAATCATGTATAGAAGCTGTAGCACAGCAATCCCTTCTTTTCCTTTATAGTGCTGCTGCGACATGGAATTAAAAATAGGCAATGATTCTTTTCTTATTTATTAACTGTAGCGATAGAAAAGAATAATAGGAATGAAGATGTAATATTTTGTTTCACTCCCTGTAGCTAAGCAACCTTATAATATATCAGCATGATTTTTAGTAGCACTCAATGTAATAATTTTCTTTTCCATTTTCCTATACTATAATATATATATATATTTATATATATATATATATATATATATATATATATATATATATATATATTTAAGAATTGGAATTTTATTGAAATAATAAATATTTATTAAATAGTGTATAATTATTTAAAATATTGATTAATTATTAAATAATGAATGTTTATTTAAAATATTGAATGTTTATTTAATGTTGAACAATTATTAATTATTTATTAAAATATTGCAATCTTAATTAAATATTAATTATTTAATTAGATATTGATTATTTATTTAAATAATAATTAATTATTCAAATATTGATTATTTATCAAAATGATGATTTATTTATTAAAATAATGATTGTTGGTTAAAATATTGATTAATTATTGGTGATGGATTAATTATTCTATATTTAATCGGTAAATTGTGTTGTGAGTTGTGATTAGATCTAATTGGTCATTGTGAGTTAATTGCTAATTGTGGTGATGATGTTTGAAGTATGAATGTTATGATTAAGAAAATGTGTTGTGTGTGCAATTATGTGGTAATTCAAATGTGATGAATTATTGAAGATATGCATGATATTAAGATTAGGGAATGGTCTTAATTGCATATGGTTGTTGATTTCATATGCATCATTTGTGTCAAGAGGCAATGTTTGGTAATTCCGTGGGAATTATTGACTTGTCCCAAACCTAACGCCGAATGGGGTTTCAAAACCTAGGGGACATGCTTTTGTTTTGTTATTGGTCTAGGGGACGGACCCGGTTTAAATGTAAAAACTGAAAAAAAAATAACAAGTGTTGGTACCACATGGCATGAGTTTGCATTGAGTTTACATTGAGTCGCATTGCATATATGATTGTTATATGGAAGTTTGTATGTGATTGTGACTTGTTGAATATTGGAATTTGATATGAATTGCGTGAATACTTGAGTGATACTTGTTGAGGAATGTTGAAGTGTGAGATTGTTTATATTTATGTTTATATGTTTTACAATAATCATTATCTTATAATTTCAATATTGATATGAATTCTCACCCTTCTGTTGGAATGATGTTTTATACGACATCGCTCAGGTACCGAGGAGTAGACTTGCTCGTAGCGCGAGATAGCCACTGATGCAGCTGTTTAGTGTCTTTATTTATGTTGGGTCGAGTCGTGCTCTGATCATGTAACACTAGGATCGTTTAGTTTATGTTTTAGAGATACACTATGTACTCTACTTATACTTTTATGCTTACTTGATTTGTATGAAGTTGTCTTTTATGCCCAAGTTTCGTTTATTAATGTGATGAGCATGAAACTCTCTTTATGTCTATTATGATTATTTGGAATCCGCTGCTACATGCTAAGAGAAGTTTTTGAAAAGCATGAAATTACTTAAGTGTTAATGAGCATGACAGGTGTTGTATGATGTTTTATGATTATGTGTGACACCCTTAAATGAATGACATGATTATTTACTCTGATTTATTGTATATATTCCGCGGGGATTAGAAGGGTGTTACATTAGTGGTATCAGAGCAGGTCGGTCCATCCGGCCAGGTTGTCTAATGTTGTTTATTCCCTAGTATGCGACATGTGTGTGAAAACACTATCGGTACACGTTTGTCTTTCTAACCTTTGTCTGTAGGAATGGGATTGAAACAAGTGGGGGAGAAGCTTTTGCTTCTCTAAGATGTTTTAGTTGTTGAACATGGTTTGGTGTGCTGCTGATTGCAAGGAACGCTATTATAGTTTGGTAAAGATGATTTATGCTCCATCATGATTGTCGACTATCTATTGACAAATTGAGGAACTGATCACCCTTAATCTCTTGTTGATAGTAGACGGGATCGTGTTTGATGGCATAGACGTGTCTTGCGAGCTTAGATGGTGTGTGCAATGAATTATTTGGAGTTAAGCCAAGTGCTTACAGGTTGTTTTGATGAGTCGGTGCAGGATGGTGCTGAGAAGTTTATGTTGCTGGAAACTTTGAGCATTGGTGAAAGTGGAGCAATTGATGCTTTACCAATTGTGCGTGACTTTCCATAAGTTTTTCCTGAGGAGATAAGTGATTTACCGCCGGAACGTGAAGTGGAGTTTTAGATCGACATAGTTCCTGGAACTAGTCCGGTATCGATGGCTTCATATCGTATGCCCGCATCGGAATTGAAAGAGTCGACTTGAAAACCTGCTTGAGAAGAGGTTTATTAGTCCAAGTGTGTCACCGTGGGGTGCACCCGTTTTGTTGGTTAAGAAGAAAGAAGGTTCTATGAGACTTTGTGTGGACTATAGACAATTGAAAAAGGTGACTATCGAGAATAAGTATCCACTTCCGAGGATTGATGATTTGATGGATCAGTTGTTGGTGCAAGTGTGTTAAGTAAGATAGATTTGAGTTATGGGTATCATCAGATTCGTGTGAAGACTGAAGATATTCAGAAAACTGCTTTCAGAATGAGGTATGGACATTATGAGTATTCTGTGATGCCATTTAGTGTGACTAATGCACCAGGTGTATTTATGGAGTACATGAATAGGATTTTCCATCCTTATTTGGACAAGTTTGTGGTTGTGTTCATTGATGATATTTTGATCTATTCGAAGAGTAAAGAAGAACATGTTGAGCATATGATGATTGTGTTATCTGTGTTGAAAGAGAAGCAGTTGTATGCTAAACTTTCTAAGTGAGAGTTTTGGTTTAAGGAGGTGAGTTTTCTTGGTCATGTAATTTCGAGTATAGGTATTGCAGTTGATTAGTCGAAGGTTGAAGTTGTATCACAATGGGAAGCTCCGAAATCTGTTTTTGAGATTAGAAGTTTTCTTGGTTTGGCAGGTTATTATCGGAAATTTATTGAAGGATTTTCTAAGTTATCTTTTCCGTTGACGCAGTTGACTCAGAAGGGTCAAGCTTTTGTTTGGGATGCAAAGTGTGAAGAAAATTTTCAAGAGCTTAAGAGAAGATTGACTACAGCTTCTGTTTTGATTTTACCGAATCTGTCAGAACCATTTGTTGTGTATTATGATGTTTCTTTGATGGGTTTGGGAGGTGTGTTGATGCAAAATCGGCAAGTTGTAGCTTATGCTTCAAGGAAACTTAAAGAGCATGAGAGGAATTATCTGACGCATGACTTAGAGTTGGCCGTTGTTGTGTTTTTGTTGAAGCTTTGGAGGCATTAATTGTTTAGTACGAGATTTGAGGTTTATAGTGATCATAAGAGTTTGAAGTATCTCTCTGATCAGAAAGTATTGAAGGCGAGGCAAAGGAGATGGTTGGAACTTTTGAAAGATTATGATTTTGGTTTGAATTACCATCCAGGTAAAGCAAACATGGTAGCTGATGCATTGAGTAGGAAATCTTTGTATATGTCAATGATGATGGTGAAAGAGTTGGAAATGATTGAGCAATTTCGTGATTTGAGCTTGGTGTGTGAGAAGACTTCTTATGGAGTTAAGCTTGGTATGTTGAAGCTTACCAGTGGTGTTCTTGATAAGATTCGAGAAGGACAGAAATCTGATTTGAGTTTAGTTGATCGGTTGACTTTGATCAATCAAGATCAAGGTGGTGATTTTCGGATTGATGAGAACAGTATCATGAGACGTCGTGATAGAGTTTGTGTTCCGGATATTGTTGAGTTGAAGAAGAGTATTCTTTGTTGAGTTGAAGAAGAGTATTCTTGAAGAAGGGCATTGTAGTGGATTGAGTATTCATCTCGGTGCTAGTATGATGTATCAAGATCTGAAGAAAGTATTTTGGTGGCCTCGTATGGAGAAGGATATTGTCGAGTTTGTGTATTCTTATTTGACTTGCCAAAAGTTGAAGTTTGAGCATAAAAAAACTGTCGGGTTGATGCAGTCGTTATCTATTCCTGAGTTGTTCGTTTGAGGTAATTTTCGAGGGCGAAAATCTTTTAAGTGGGGGAGGGTTGTAACACCCTAATTTTTAGTAATTAATTATTTATATTAATTATTGAGTGATTTTATGAAATATTGATTTATGTAATTTATCTAATCTATTTGAATTATTTGATTTAAATGAATTACTTGATTTGGTGAATTTATATGAATTATTTGATTTATATAATTTATTGAGTTTATATAAATCAATTGATTTAATTGATTAAATTGAAATGTGTGATTTAATTTATTATTTGAAAATAAATTGAATTGTTGGGTTTATCTAATTATTTATTTTAATTGGATTATTATTATTTAGTGAACTATTTAAATTATTTAATATGATTTTATAGTTACTAGAAATTATTGGGCTTAAGAGGAGGTGTTGATATTAAGAGTATTGGGTTGACTTAGGCCCATTTGGTTATGAATAGTAGGGTTTTAGTAAGAGAGTTAATAAGAGTTGAAAAAGTGAGAAAAACCAGAAAAGTAGAAGAGGAAAGTGTAGAAAAGGAGAAGAGAAAAGAGGAAGAGTAGAAGAGGAGAGAAATCCAAAGTCATCAATAAATTCAAGGTAAGGGTGGGTTTTCTCTCTTTATTGGGGTTATTGGGTGTTGATTATTGGGTAGAAATAGGTTATATTAAAATCCCAAAATTTTTCTATGAAATTGGAATTAATTAGGTTAATGTTAAATTCTGAAAATATTAAATTTTGGATGTTTAGAAATTGATTTTTGGGTAATAGTTTAGAGACCTATTTAATATTTGGGGTATTCATTTAAAGTTGAGAAATCTGAAATAATTAGGCTCATTTCTACTGTAGCGAACATAAACCATGTAAGAACTAAGAATAATTGTGATTTTCTTTTTTCTGGTCCCTTGCCACTGTAGCGTGACAACCAAGTGGTAGAATGAAAGTGATTTTGTATTACTGTAGCGGATGCCATTTTTTTTAGAATGGAAATTGGCAATGAATATTAGTAATAAATTAAGAACTTGATGCTTATATATATATATATATATATATATATATATATATGCTGCAACGCCTACTACTAGTATGAGAAAGTGGTGCCTTGTTTTCCTAAAGTGCCATAATACTAGTGAACAGTTGATTGGAAAACTGTTAAGAAAATACATAAATATAACTCTGTAGTGCCATAACCATGCCTTTATGTCATTTGAAGTAGTAAGTACTCCTAGTCATGTATTGTAATATATATATATATATTGAAGTAAGCCATTTTAATCATGTATAGAAGCTGTAGCACAGCAATCCCTTCTTTTCCTTTATAGTGCTGCTGCGACATGGAATTAAAAATAGGCAATGATTCTTTTCTTATTTATTAACTGTAGCGATAGAAAAGAATAATAGGAATGAAGATGTAATATTTTGTTTCACTCCCTGTAGCTAAGCAACCTTATAATATATCAGCATGATTTTTAGTAGCACTCAATGTAATAATTTTCTTTTCCATTTTCCTATACTATAATATATATATATATTTATATATATATATATATATATATATATATATATATATATATATATTTAAGAATTGGAATTTTATTGAAATAATAAATATTTATTAAATAGTGTATAATTATTTAAAATATTGATTAATTATTAAATAATGAATGTTTATTTAAAATATTGAATGTTTATTTAATGTTGAACAATTATTAATTATTTATTAAAATATTGCAATCTTAATTAAATATTAATTATTTAATTAGATATTGATTATTTATTTAAATAATAATTAATTATTCAAATATTGATTATTTATCAAAATGATGATTTATTTATTAAAATAATGATTGTTGGTTAAAATATTGATTAATTATTGGTGATGGATTAATTATTCTATATTTAATCGGTAAATTGTGTTGTGAGTTGTGATTAGATCTAATTGGTCATTGTGAGTTAATTGCTAATTGTGGTGATGATGTTTGAAGTATGAATGTTATGATTAAGAAAATGTGTTGTGTGTGCAATTATGTGGTAATTCAAATGTGATGAATTATTGAAGATATGCATGATATTAAGATTAGGGAATGGTCTTAATTGCATATGGTTGTTGATTTCATATGCATCATTTGTGTCAAGAGGCAATGTTTGGTAATTCCGTGGGAATTATTGACTTGTCCCAAACCTAACGCCGAATGGGGTTTCAAAACCTAGGGGACATGCTTTTGTTTTGTTATTGGTCTAGGGGACGGACCCGGTTTAAATGTAAAAACTGAAAAAAAAATAACAAGTGTTGGTACCACATGGCATGAGTTTGCATTGAGTTTACATTGAGTCGCATTGCATATATGATTGTTATATGGAAGTTTGTATGTGATTGTGACTTGTTGAATATTGGAATTTGATATGAATTGCGTGAATACTTGAGTGATACTTGTTGAGGAATGTTGAAGTGTGAGATTGTTTATATTTATGTTTATATGTTTTACAATAATCATTATCTTATAATTTCAATATTGATATGAATTCTCACCCTTCTGTTGGAATGATGTTTTATACGACATCGCTCAGGTACCGAGGAGTAGACTTGCTCGTAGCGCGAGATAGCCACTGATGCAGCTGTTTAGTGTCTTTATTTATGTTGGGTCGAGTCGTGCTCTGATCATGTAACACTAGGATCGTTTAGTTTATGTTTTAGAGATACACTATGTACTCTACTTATACTTTTATGCTTACTTGATTTGTATGAAGTTGTCTTTTATGCCCAAGTTTCGTTTATTAATGTGATGAGCATGAAACTCTCTTTATGTCTATTATGATTATTTGGAATCCGCTGCTACATGCTAAGAGAAGTTTTTGAAAAGCATGAAATTACTTAAGTGTTAATGAGCATGACAGGTGTTGTATGATGTTTTATGATTATGTGTGACACCCTTAAATGAATGACATGATTATTTACTCTGATTTATTGTATATATTCCGCGGGGATTAGAAGGGTGTTACATTAGTGGTATCAGAGCAGGTCGGTCCATCCGGCCAGGTTGTCTAATGTTGTTTATTCCCTAGTATGCGACATGTGTGTGAAAACACTATCGGTACACGTTTGTCTTTCTAACCTTTGTCTGTAGGAATGGGATTGAAACAAGTGGGGGAGAAGCTTTTGCTTCTCTAAGATGTTTTAGTTGTTGAACATGGTTTGGTGTGCTGCTGATTGCAAGGAACGCTATTATAGTTTGGTAAAGATGATTTATGCTCCATCATGATTGTCGACTATCTATTGACAAATTGAGGAACTGATCACCCTTAATCTCTTGTTGATAGTAGACGGGATCGTGTTTGATGGCATAGACGTGTCTTGCGAGCTTAGATGGTGTGTGCAATGAATTATTTGGAGTTAAGCCAAGTGCTTACAGGTTGTTTTGATGAGTCGGTGCAGGATGGTGCTGAGAAGTTTATGTTGCTGGAAACTTTGAGCATTGGTGAAAGTGGAGCAATTGATGCTTTACCAATTGTGCGTGACTTTCCATAAGTTTTTCCTGAGGAGATAAGTGATTTACCGCCGGAACGTGAAGTGGAGTTTTAGATCGACATAGTTCCTGGAACTAGTCCGGTATCGATGGCTTCATATCGTATGCCCGCATCGGAATTGAAAGAGTTGAAGAGTCGACTTGAAAACCTGCTTGAGAAGAGGTTTATTAGTCCAAGTGTGTCACCGTGGGGTGCACCCGTTTTGTTGGTTAAGAAGAAAGAAGGTTCTATGAGACTTTGTGTGGACTATAGACAATTGAAAAAGGTGACTATCGAGAATAAGTATCCACTTCCGAGGATTGATGATTTGATGGATCAGTTGTTGGTGCAAGTGTGTTAAGTAAGATAGATTTGAGTTATGGGTATCATCAGATTCGTGTGAAGACTGAAGATATTCAGAAAACTGCTTTCAGAATGAGGTATGGACATTATGAGTATTCTGTGATGCCATTTGGTGTGACTAATGCACCAGGTGTATTTATGGAGTACATGAATAGGATTTTCCATCCTTATTTGGACAAGTTTGTGGTTGTGTTCATTGATGATATTTTGATCTATTCGAAGAGTAAAGAAGAACATGTTGAGCATATGATGATTGTGTTATCTGTGTTGAAAGAGAAGCAGTTGTATGCTAAACTTTCTAAGTGAGAGTTTTGGTTTAAGGAGGTGAGTTTTCTTGGTCATGTAATTTCGAGTATAGGTATTGCAGTTGATTAGTCGAAGGTTGAAGTTGTATCACAATGGGAAGCTCCGAAATCTGTTTTTGAGATTAGAAGTTTTCTTGGTTTGGCAGGTTATTATCGGAAATTTATTGAAGGATTTTCTAAGTTATCTTTTCCGTTGACGCAGTTGACTCAGAAGGGTCAAGCTTTTGTTTGGGATGCAAAGTGTGAAGAAAATTTTCAAGAGCTTAAGAGAAGATTGACTACAGCTTCTGTTTTGATTTTACCGAATCTGTCAGAACCATTTGTTGTGTATTATGATGTTTCTTTGATGGGTTTGGGAGGTGTGTTGATGCAAAATCGGCAAGTTGTAGCTTATGCTTCAAGGAAACTTAAAGAGCATGAGAGGAATTATCTGACGCATGACTTAGAGTTGGCCGTTGTTGTGTTTGTGTTGAAGCTTTGGAGGCATTAATTGTTTAGTACGAGATTTGAGGTTTATAGTGATCATAAGAGTTTGAAGTATCTCTCTGATCAGAAAGTATTGAAGGCGAGGCAAAGGAGATGGTTGGAACTTTTGAAAGATTATGATTTTGGTTTGAATTACCATCCAGGTAAAGCAAACATGGTAGCTGATGCATTGAGTAGGAAATCTTTGTATATGTCAATGATGATGGTGAAAGAGTTGGAAATGATTGAGCAATTTCGTGATTTGAGCTTGGTGTGTGAGAAGACTTCTTATGGAGTTAAGCTTGGTATGTTGAAGCTTACCAGTGGTGTTCTTGATAAGATTCGAGAAGGACAGAAATCTGATTTGAGTTTAGTTGATCGGTTGACTTTGATCAATCAAGATCAAGGTGGTGATTTTCGGATTGATGAGAACAGTATCATGAGACGTCGTGATAGAGTTTGTGTTCCGGATATTGTTGAGTTGAAGAAGAGTATTCTTTGTTGAGTTGAAGAAGAGTATTCTTGAAGAAGGGCATTGTAGTGGATTGAGTATTCATCCCGGTGCTAGTAAGATGTATCAAGATCTGAAGAAAGTATTTTGGTGGCCTCGTATGGAGAAGGATATTGTCGAGTTTGTGTATTCTTATTTGACTTGCCAAAAGTTGAAGTTTGAGCATAAAAAAACTGTCGGGTTGATGCAGTCGTTATCTATTCCTGAGTTGTTCGTTTGAGGTAATTTTCGAGGGCGAAAATCTTTTAAGTGGGGGAGGGTTGTAACACCCTAATTTTTAGTAATTAATTATTTATATTAATTATTGAGTGATTTTATGAAATATTGATTTATGTAATTTATCTAATCTATTTGAATTATTTGATTTAAATGAATTACTTGATTTGGTGAATTTATATGAATTATTTGATTTATATAATTTATTGAGTTTATATAAATCAATTGATTTAATTGATTAAATTGAAATGTGTGATTTAATTTATTATTTGAAAATAAATTGAATTGTTGGGTTTATCTAATTATTTATTTTAATTGGATTATTATTATTTAGTGAACTATTTAAATTATTTAATATGATTTTATAGTTACTAGAAATTATTGGGCTTAAGAGGAGGTGTTGATATTAAGAGTATTGGGTTGACTTAGGCCCATTTGGTTATGAATAGTAGGGTTTTAGTAAGAGAGTTAATAAGAGTTGAAAGAGTGAGAAAAACCAGAAAAGTAGAAGAGGAAAGTGTAGAAGAGGAGAAGAGAAAAGAGGAAGAGTAGAAGAGGAGAGAAATCCAAAGTCATCAATAAATTCAAAGTAAGAGTGGGTTTTCTCTCTTTATTGGGGTTATTGGGTGTTGATTATTGGGTAAAAATAGGTTATATTAAAATCTCAAAATTTTTCTATGAAATTGGAATTAATTAGGTTAATGTTAAATTCTGAAAATATTAAATTTTGGATGTTTAGAAATTGATTTTTGGGTAATAGTTTAGAGACCTATTTAATATTTGGGGTATTCATTTAAAGTTGAGAAATCTGAAATAATTAGGCTCATTTTCTACTGTAGCGAACATAAACCATGTAGGAACTAAGAATAATTGTGATTTTCTTTTTTCTGGTTCCTTGCCACTGTAGCGTGACAACCAAGTGGTAGAATGAAAGTGATTTTGAATTACTGTAGCGTATGGCATTTTTTTTTTACAATGGAAATTGGCAATGAATATTAGTAATAAATTAAGAATTTGATGCTTATACCTATATATATATATATATGCTGCAACGCCTACTACCAGTATGAGAAAGTGGTGCCTTGTTTTCCTAAAGTGCCATAATGCTAGTGAACAGTTGATTGGAAAACTGTTAAGAAAATACATATATATAACTCTGTAGTGCCATAACCATGCCTTTATGTCATTTGAAGTAGTAAGTACTCCTAGTCATGTATTGTAATATATATATATATATATTGAAGTAAGCCATTTTAATCATGTATAGAAGCTGTAGCACAGCAATCCCTTCTTTTCCTTTATAGTGCTGCTGCGACATGGAATTAAAAATAGGCAATGATTCTTTTTATTATTTATTAACTGTAGCGATAGAAAAGAATAATAGGAATGAAGATGTAATATTTTGTTTCACTCCCTGTAGCTAAGCAACCTTATAATATATCAGCATGATTTTTAGTAGCACTCAATGTAATAATTTTCTTGTCCATTTTCCTATACTATAATATATATATATATATTTAAGAATTGGAATTTTATTGAAATAATAAATATTTATTAAATAGTGTATAATTATTTAAAATATTGATTAATTATTAAATAATGAATGTTTATTTAAAATATTGAATGTTTATTTAATGTTGAACAATTATTAATTATTTATTAAAATATTGCAATCTTAATTAAATATTAATTATTTAATTAGATATTGATTATTTATTTAAATAATAATTAATTATTCAAATATTGATTATTTATCAAAATGATGATTTATTTATTAAAATAATGATTGTTGGTTAAAATATTGATTAATTAACGGTGATGGATTAATTATTCTATATTTAATCGGTAAATTGTGTTGTGAGTTGTGATTAGATCTAATTGGTCATTGTGAGTTAATTGCTAATTGTGGTGATGATGTTTGAAGTATGAATGTTATGATTATGAAAATGTGTTGTGTGTGCAATTATGTGGTAATTCAAATGTGATGAATTATTGAAGATATGCATGATATTAAGATTAGGGAATGGTCTTAATTGCATATGGTTGTTGATTTCATATGCATCATTTGTGTCAAGAGGCAATGTTTGGTAATTCCGTGGGAAATATTGACTTGTCCCAAACCTAACGCCGAATGGGGTTTGAAAGCATAGGGGACGGGCTTTTGTTTTGTTATTGGTCTAGGGGACGGACCCGGTTTAAATGTAAAAACCGAAAAAAAATAACAAGTGTTGGTACCACATGGCATGAGTTTGCATTGAGTTTACATTGAGTCGCATTGCATATATGATTGTTATATGGAAGTTTATATGTGATTGTGACTTGTTAAATATTGGAATTTGATATGAATTGCGTGAATACTTGAGTGATACTTGTTGAGGAATGTTGAAGTGTGAGATTGTTTATATTTATGTTTATATGTTTTACAATAATCATTATCTTATAATTTCAATATTGATATGAATTCTCACCCTTCTGTTGGAATGATGTTTTATACGACATCGCTCAGGTACCGAGGAGTAGACTTGCTCGTAGTGCAAGATAGCCGCTGATGCAGCTGTTTAGTGTCTTTATTTATGTTGGGTCGAGTCGTGCTCTGATCATGTAACACTGGGATCGTTTGGTTTATGTTTTAGAGATACACTATGTACTCTACTTATACTTTTATGCTTACTATATTTGTATGAAGTTGGCTTTTATGCCCAAGTTTCGTTTATTAATGTGATGAGCATGAAACTCTCTTTATGTCTATTATGATTATTTGGAATCCGCTGCTACATGCTAAGAGAAGTTTTTGAAAAGCATGAAATTACTTAAGTGTTAATGAGCATGACAGGTGTTGTATGATGTTTTATGATTATGTGTGACACCCTTAAATGAATGACATGATTATTTACTCTGATTTATTGTATATATTACGCGGGGATTAGAAGGGTGTTACAAAACCTATCAAAGAGCCATGACTACTCTGTTTCATGACATGATACACAAGGAAATCGAGGTATATGTCGATGATATGATTGCCAAATCTAGAACAGAGGAGGAGCATGTGACCCACCTACTAAAACTATTCGAGCGGCTAAGGAAGTACAAACTCCGCTTGAATCCCAACAAGTGCACCTTCGGTGTCCATTCAGGGAAACTCTTAGGGTTCATCGTGAGCTAGAAAGGAATTGAGGTTGACCCTGACAAGGTCAAGGCCATTCAAGAAATGCCTTCTCCGAAAACTGAAAAACAAGTCAGAGGATTCCTGGGACGTTTGAACTACATCTCCAGATTCATATTCCTCATGACCGCGACATGCGCGCCATTTTTCAAATTATTGAAAAAGAACCAGGACTGTGCTTGGACAGAAGAATGCCAAACCGCCTTCGACAGTATCAAGGAATACCTGTTGAATCCGCTGATTCTATCACCTCCAGTGGAAGGAAGATCGCTTATTATCTACCTAACAGTCCTAGAGGACTCAATGGGATGTGTACTTGGCCAACAAGACGAAACCAAAAGAAAAGAGTCTGCCATCTACTATTTAAGCAAGAAATTCACCGACTGTGAAACTCAGTACACGATGCTTGAGAAAACTTGTTGCGCTCTAGCTTGGGCAGCCAAACGTCTTCGCCAGTACATGATTCGTCACACTACTTGGTTAATCTCTGAAATGGATCCAATCAAGTACGTCTTTGAAAAACCTGCTCTCACGGGAAGGATTGCCCATTGGCAGATGTTGTTATCAGAATACGACATAGAATACCATGCTCAGAAAGTCGTTAAAGGAAGTGTTTTAGCCGATCATTTGGCTCATCAACCGATTGACGATCAGGAATCGGTCGGATTTGACTTCCCAGACGAAGATGTCATGTATCTAAAAATGAAAGACTGCGATGAACCGTTACCCAGTGAAAGGCCAGAACCAGGTTCCCAATGGGGACTTATCTTTGACGGAGCCGTCAATCATTATGGAAAAGGAATTGGGGCAATCATTGTTACCCCTCAGGGTACCCATATTCTTTCACCGCCAGACTTACGTTCAAGTGTACGAACAATGATGCCGAATACGAAGCTTGTATCATGGGTCTCGAGGAAGCGATCGACTTAAGGATCAAGAACTTGGATGTATATGGCGACTCATCCCTGGTTATCAATCAGATCAAAGGAGATTGGAACACTTACCAATCAGGACTGATCCCTTACAAATATTATGCAAGAAGGTTGTTACCTTTCTTCAACAGAGTCGAGTTTCATCATACCCCTCGTGATGAGAATCACATGGCTGATGCATTAGCCACCCTCTCTTCCTTGATTAGCGTAGGTCAATGGAATGACTTACCTAAGATCGACATAATGCGCCTTGAACGGCCCACTTACATCTTCACGATCGAAGCAGTCATAGACAACAAGCCTTGGTATCACGATATCAAATGCTCCCTTCAGAAACAAGAGTACCCACCTGGGGCATCCAGAAAGGATAGAAAAACTCTCAGAAGGCTGGCTGGCAGTTTCTTCCTGAGCGGTGATACACTCTATAAGAGAAATTTTGACATGGTATTGCTCCGATGTGTAGACAGACCAGAAGCAGACATGCTGATAAAAGAAATTCACGAAGGGTCCTTTGGCACTCATGCCAACGGACATACAATGGCAAGAAAAATTCTAAGAGCAGGGTATTATTGGTTGACAATAGAATCCGACTGCTACAAGTACATGAGGAAGTGTCACAAGTGTCAGATATACTCCGACAAAATCCATGTACCATCAACACATCTCAAAGTTCTTTCTTCCCCATGGCCTTTTTCCATATGGGGAATCAACATGATTGGCATGATTAAGCCTAAGGCTTTGAACGGACATCGGTTCATCCTGGTAGCCATTGATCACTTCACCAAGTGGGTCGAAGCAGCGTCATACGCCAATGTAACCCGACAAGTGGTGGTCCGATTTATCAAAAACAATCTCATCTGCCGTTATGGTGTTTCAAGCCAGATCATTACTGATAATGGATCTAACTTGAACAATAAGATGATGAAAGAGTTGTGCGCAGAGTTCAAGATCGAACACCATAACTCATCTCCCTACCGACCCAAGATGAATGGAGCGGTAGAAGCGGCTAACAAGAACATCAAAAGGATTGTTCAGATGATGGTTATAACCTACCAAGATTGGCACGAAATGCTACCCTTTGCTCTTCACGGTTATCGTACATCTGTCTGCACTTCAACAGGGGCAACCCCTTTCTCTCTAGTATATGGCATGGAAGCAGTGCTCCCCATAGAAGTAGAGATCCCATCAATCCGGGTATTGACGGAAGCTAAGCTTACAGAAGCTAAATGGTGTCAAAGTCGGCATGACGAACTCAATCTGATCAAAGAAAAGCGAATAACAGCACTATGCCACGGTCAGTTGTATCAGCAAAGAATGAAGAAGACGTTCGACAAAAAGGCCCGACCTCGCATCTTCAGAAAACGAGACCTTGTGCTCAAGAAAATACAATCATTTTTCACTGATTCTAGGGGAAAATGGACTCCGAATTATGACGGCTCCTTGTCGCTCCCTGGATTTTCATCCAGGTACAAACGCGAAAGTGGCACCGAAACAAAGTCGCCAGCAATGTGTATTTATCCCAAGAGAGGGAAAGGAAACACTGCGTAAACCTGAGGGAAAGGAAAGAGCATGGTCTTGCGACCAAGAGAAATGGGTTTGGGAGTCGGTTACGCGTGAGGAAGGTATTAGCACCCCCACGCGTCCATCGTACTCGATGGGATCCATGTTTGTTGTCTCGATCAAAGGGTGTAAGGAAAGGATACTGGAAAAGGAACTACTAGTTGGAGAACTGGAAAAGTAAAGGAGAGAGAAAGAGAAACAAATGTAGGGAAAATAAAAGAAGTGCTCGAATGGGTCCTACCCCACTGCCTACGTATCTCATCGGGAACATGAGAATCAGAGCGACATAATTCCCCTCAGCTAAGGGAAAATTGTTTGTGTTTTTTAGTGGAATACATCAACGTCCGCGTTCTAGCAGTTTAGGTGTTGCAACTCGCTGTATGGAGACTTAGGCGTTACCTGTTCGCGGTAGAACGGAAATGACGCATCCTTAAGGAATGAGTGAATGAGATAAGAAGAGAATTATTGTTTGTTTGAAGTTTTTTAGAAAGAAGTGTTTTTGATTGTTTTTGTGTTTTGTAACATATATTGTATTTAAGTCCTTCATGTAGGATCGAATGCCTCGCATACCGACCCAAGACGGGACATATGCTAAACATTCTAAGAAAGTGAGAGAAGACTCCTCACTATCTCATTCTCACATGAAAGGCTCAAATGCAATATATGTTATGCCTTTATTAAGTGTTTTTTGCTTTTTGTTTTGAGATGAGAAGAAGAGAGACTCAAAAGGGAGCAAAAGGTGAAAACTAATGAGGGAGACTAAGACTTAAACCCTAAAGTTATCATACATGGATGTTCCTAATGTCAAGTGTGGTTTAAAGAGAACTATCCTAAAAAAGAGGAGAAGAACATAAGAAGCAACTTACTTCCAAGATGGAAGTTAAGTTGATCTTAAAGAGGGATGAAGAAAATTAAGCAAGCACAGAAGCATTTAATCAGGAACTAAACATAAATTAATCAAGATAATCCAAGTTAGAATTAAAATGCCAAGTAAAAATCAAGATTAAATTCTAACAAGAAAAGCTAATTTAAGATTAAAACTAATTCTAAAATTAAACCTAAAGTTAATTCAAGTATTATCTAAACTAATCCTAAAATTAAATCTAGAATTAAAACTAATATTAATCTTAAAATTAATTCCAATTATTTTCTAACAATACCTAATTCTAACTAATCAAATTCTAAAATTAAATCTAACTACTAAAAGTGAGTTAACCAAAATTATGATTAAGAATTAAAATCAAAACCAAGATTAAATTCTAATCCTAAGATTAAGTGTCATCAAAATTTCAATTAATCAACTTAAAGTAAAATCTAAATCCTAAAATCTAATAAAACTCTAATTAACTAAAATATTAACTATCCTAATTAACCTAATCAATTAATTAAAACAATTAAAAAACAATTAATAAGGAGGGGTGTGAACATATTCTGGGTGGTGGTTTGAACAGAAGGCGCATGGGCTTCTTGGCCTAAAGCCCAAGATTTGTAAGAAGCCAGAGGGGGCGTGCACAAAAAGAAACGGGAGGTGTGGATAGAAAAACAGCTACATGGGCTCAAAGAACCCGGCCCGAAGCTACCAAAATCTGAAGGGAAAAAAACCTAATTTAACAGAGATAGGGATTTTTCAGAGGAGAACACACACAACGGTTCCCCTGTTCTTCACATATTCTTCTTCATCAACCTTAGCCACAGGCCGCCATGACTCTCTCTTTCAACACATCGCCGCCGTCACTGACAAAACCCTCTCCGTCTTGCTCTTCTTTCGTCTCAACTCATTTCTCTACAAACACCTGTCTTCTTCCCTCTCCTTGTTCGCTCTCCACCTTATCCAAATGGCACCGAAAAACCTCACGCCGGCTCGCTCATTAACATCATCGCCGTCTTATTTCGCTGCACCGAGAACCTCCTCTCTGTCTCACTGAAATTCTTCTCTCCTATTTTCCTCGCCGCCGTCATCATCTTCACTCAACCTTCAACAACAAAAGCTTAATCAACATCTAAACTCCTTCTTCTTCTCCAAATCTCCGCCGTCAAACCGCACAGTCACCTTCACCAAGATATCTTGCCGAAAACAACTTAATCACCGCCGGCATCTCCCTCAGTCTCATTTCGCCCTCTTCCCCGTCCGCTTCCGTTCAAAACACCAACACGTCGAGGCTCTCTTCTCCTCTCCAGAATCCTGTACCAAAAACTCCTCCCTCTCCTTCGCATCGCGATCGCACCACTACAACGCCCTCAACCTGGTTCAAACAACAATCTCAACGATCCTAACACGACGCGAACCTCATAACAACTACGACGAACAGCGCTCTCACTCTCTCACGAAGCGATACGCTCAACAACCTCAATCTCTCTCTCTCTCTCTCCACGCGAATCAACAACGAAAATGAAATTGAAGAACAACATCAAAACAGAATCAAAGTTCAGACCGAGATTGACTTACCTACAGGAGTAAATCCGGTGCTTCTTCGATTGCGATGAAAAAGAACTCCACGAGGTTAACTTATTTTTTCACCTTTTGATTCCAATTCAATTTCTCGATCTTCTCCGATTTGAATTTGATTTCTGCACCTTGCACCTTCTTCCTCTTCTTTGAGATTTACGAATCGCTTATGATTGTTGTCGTTGCTTCTTGTGATTTCCGATTCTGCAGGTTTTGTGATTTGTTGCAGAATTGTTGATGTTGAAGAACTGATGAATTGGTGAAGGTTTGTGATGGTGATGAATTAGGAGCGAAAGAAGTTTCAATTCTGTTGCCTCTTCTCTTCTTCTGGTTTTGGCTTTTGTAGAAGCTTATTGATGAAGATGAAGAGAGAATGATGAGATTGAAGTGTTGAAGAAAAAAAAAGAATGAAGAGCAAAGTGAAGAGATGGTTGAAGCAGAAGAAAAAAATAGAGCCGATGCAAAGTGATGGTTGAAGCTTTTATAGAGAAGATTGGAAGAATCTAGAGGGAAAGTTTGTTATAAAATTCTGTTATCGTTTTTTATGGTTAGGAAATAGTTTGTTAAATTGGAACTGAAGCAGAGCAATGCTGTTGGAGAGTTTTTGAAATTTTTGGTTTTTTTGTTATGAACTTTTTCTGCTGCTATGAACTCTCACTCGGTCGTGTGTATTTTCAGCCGCTAGAAACCTTTTTTCTGTAGTTAGCTTTGTAGTAATTGCTATGTAAATTTTCAATGAATTTCTCCAGCTCTGAAAATTAGTTCGGTTACCATTGTGCTTCGTGCTGTGTATTTTGTCTAAAAACTGGTATGAGTTTTTAATTGAACAACTGTTATGATGATAATGGACTTTGAACTTTGGACAATGAAAAATGGAATTTTGTTAATGGCAATGGGTATGAGCTCAGGTCTAAAGGAAGTGGATAACAGTATCGAAAAATGGATGATGATAATATGGGTTTGGAAGTGGTTAGCTTGGATTGGATTAATTTGGAATGAAATATGGTTGAATGGATAATAGAAAAGGTAAAAATGGATTTGGATAAAAATAGATATGGTTTAAAATGAACATCACCATGAATGGTCTTAAAAAATAAGATGGAAAATGGTTAATTGAATTAAAAATGGATACGGACATGAAATAGTTTTTTTTCTTTTTTAAATGGACTTGGAAAGTGGATAAATGGATTGGAGAGAAAGTAGTTATCCAAATGGAATTGGCTAGGACAAGGATTTGGAATGAATGTGGAAATGGATTTCAAAATGGTTTAAATGGATATAGATTTTGGATTTAGAAAAAAGGGAATGAAACGTGGATTAGATATTTGGTTTGACAAATGGATAATGGATAAAAAGGGATAAAAGATGGACTTGTATATTGGATTCCAAGCAATCCCCATAACCAATCTTAACAGCTCTAATTCCATTCAAATACCCGATTCGCACCAAACTCTTATCTTCTATGAGTTCCAAGAATCAATCCGTAAACTCAATTAACCATGACCCAATGTCCTTTAAATCAATTCACCCATACTTTGTCTTCATGATCTTGAATCGGCCGATATCAACCGATTTGCACAGAAGATAAGAAACCATGATCCCACGCCTCAGGAGCCCAATGCAAATGTATGATGAGTCATGACCTAATGGAAAATGCAGATGAATGCGAAATAAAAGCCAGAAAAAGGTAGGGCAAATTTTGGGGTGCTACAGCTGCCCCTATTCAATCAACTTGGACCTGAATGGATGATAGCAAACTGCTTTCAGACATTCAAGGTAGAAGGTGATTGAATACAAAAAGAACCGCAAAATTTGCAAACTGCGAAGAGAGAAAATAATACTGGAGCCCAGTCACCCTTTGCAAAGGAATCTGACGGAAAGACAACATACCCAGTGAACCACATCGTCAAAGAATTGACGGAAAGAAAAATGGAACCCCACCGAAAGGACACATCGTCAAAGTAATTTGACGGCAGGAAGACTCAATGGAAGGAACACATTGTCATAGGGATGACAGGAAGAAGACTCGACCAAGGAAAACACATTGTCATAGGGATGACAGAAAGAAAATGAAATCCAAGAAACACCTCGTCAAAGGGTTGACGGGGAGAAAAGATAACCAACGGACCACATCGTCAAAGAATTGACGCAAAGACAGCCCGAACACCCGACCGAAGGGACACATTGTCATAGGGATGACAGAAAGAAGACTCAACTGAAGGAAGCACATCGTCAAAGGGGTTTGACAGAAAGAAGACTCGACCGAAGGAAACACATTGTCATGGGGATGATAGAAAGAAAACCTGACCACAGTCAACACATTGTCATTGGGATGACAGAAAGGAAACCTGAACGGAGAGAACACATTGTCATAGGGATGACAGAAAGAAGATGAACCCCAAGAAACACCTCGTCAAAGGATTGACGGGAAGAAAAGATACCCAACGGACCACATCGTCAAAGAATTGACGGAAAGACAGCCCGAACACCCGACCGAAGGGACACATTGTCATAGGGATGACAGAAAGAAGTTGAAACCCAAGAAACACTTTGTCAAAGGGTTGACGGGAAGAAAAGATACCTAACGAACCACATCATCAAAGGATTGACGGAAAGACAGCCCGAACACCCGACCGAAGGGACACATTGTCATAGGGATGACAGAAAGAAAATGAACCCGAAGAAACACCTCGTCAAAGGGTTGACGGGAAGAAATTCCACCGTAGGGACACATTGTCATAGGGATGATAGAAAGAAGATGAACCCCAAGAAACACCTCGTCAAAGGGTTGACGGGGAGAAAAGATAACCAACGGACCACATCGTCAAAGAATTGATGAAAAGACAGCCCGAACACCTGACCGAAGGGACACATTGTCATAGGGATGACAGAAAGGAGATGAGACCCAAAGAAACACTTCGTCAAAGGGGTTTGACGGAAAGAAGACCTGACCGAGGGAACACATTGTCATAGGGATGAAAGAAAGAAGACTCGACCAAAGGAAACACATTGTCATGGGGATGACAGAAAGAAGACCTGGCCGAGGGAACACATTGTCATAGGGATGACAGAAAGAAGACTCGACCAAAGGAAACACATTGTCATGGGGATGACAGAAAGAAGACCTGGCCGAGGGTAATACATTGTCACAGGGATGACAGAAAGAAGACTCGACCAAAGGAATCACATCGTCAAAGGGGTTTGACGGAAAGGAGACCTGACCGAAATGTCGTCATCAAGGGGTTGATGGACAATGACTGGTCGAGGGTAAGATCGACGTATGATCTACGACCCAAAAGAAAGGTAATCGGCTGGGTTGATTGTAATGTCTGCTGGGGATATGTCACCGTCTTGATTGGAAGTTGATTCGGGCTTTCGTGCAAGGTACCAAATCTGGCGTATGCTTCGCATGCATATGTTTGAATTTTATTTCTATGGCGTAATGCTCCACACAAAATGGAAATGGTACGCATTTTGAGGATGCAATGATAACTATATGCAAGATGCCGACGCATGCTCGGGCTACCGGGAGAAGAAGAATGTGTCAAGTACCATTTACTTTGCTGGCTATGACAGGTGAAACCTGATGGTGATTGTTTTTTCGAAGGTGAAATCTTTCTGGGTACCAATGGGGATTGGATTTTGAATGAATTACCAATAGGGATTGGACTTTAGGTTTTTGAAAGATGCCAGCAAAGTGGGCTATGGATGAAGGTGCCGAGCAAGGTTGGGCTATAGATTTTTTTTGTTTGGTTTTACCAGGCTTCATGCAAGGCTATGCTAATGATATGCGACGATGATTATGCAATGATGTTTATGATATGCAATAGGAGCACTCCAGCAAAATAAATGCTGAAGAGAAGAGGCCAACTCCGCTGGGGATAACAAACTGAAACACCTTCAAGGTCATAACTGCTCGAGATCCCGACTAAACCTCCATTCTGCAGGAAAGTATGAACAACAAACGTCTGCTAGAGAAACATCCCAGGAATCTACTGAAGAAAAAAAGTGCCAATGACAAGCCTTTGAATTGCTGGGGAAAGCTAACCACCACCCAAAAATATGTTTGGGAAACAATGGTTGATGATGTCAGCCCTACTAGGGGACCAGATCAGACTTACTCCTTTGTTGGGAATTTACCTCTTATCTTTACTCTGTTGGGGAGATGGAAACAACTTTGCCACAAACAGGGGAAACACAGACCCAACACTTTTATCCTGTACGGGGATATGAACTCTTGCTGAAGAGCAATAAACTTCACCAAGCTGGCTAGGGGAGAGCGAACTCATGAACTCTTGTTGAGGAGAACAATTCACAATCTCCATAACGCTCTGCTGAGTGATAAAACTTCAGTCATCTCTGCCGAGGAGAGAAACTCTACTGGGGACGTCACGTGTTAAATATCACCATGAACCCTGCAGATGTGATATGACCAAAAGAGGTGCCCCGATGCAGCATAACCTGTAAATCTCAACTTGATTTCCCTAGATTCTCAACATAATTGCCCCAGATTAACCGAACTGCAGAGATATTTCACAATGTAATTGCCCCGGATTGACAACTTCTTAGCACGAATTGCCGTGAAAGCACACACCCAGCATAATCACTTGGTAACACATCCCCTGTCACACTCATCCCCGGAGTTTTCAAGCGTCTCACTTTGGCGGGATCAAAACTCTCGACTGCTGTTCACTATGTAAGCCTTACCGGTGTCAAGTACATGTAAGCGAGCAAAAAATATCTATTCCAAGAATGAACATTATAATGCAACACATATATTAATCTCGAAGTTTTTTTTTTAACGAAAAGATATGGCCAATACATGTGAACGAGTCACTGGTTAAGGTGCAACACAGATTTTTTAAATGGAAAATAGCATGCACATGCAATACCAACCAAGGTCTTTTAGCACAACTCATGGGAGTCAGGAACGTTATCTTATTGAAATACGCCTTCAGAATAAACCCTGTTTCAATTAGGACTTTTGAGGGTTGTAACGTGGCCTGGTTCGCGGTTTAAGAAAAAAGGATTTATAGCTCAAAATTTTGTTTGTACCCACCCATTCTCCTTGATATTCTCCAGTCCTACGTTCAGCTAAATCGACACAAGCGCTACCTTTCAAAAGGTTATGAACGGTATGAGGATGGTTAAGGAACCCACACGGTTTACAGATTGACATTCACCCTTTTTGCCTTTGGTGTCTGTGGTCACACGACTTGTTCTTTCCTCGAGGATTTTTTTTTTGTTATCCTCTCATTTTTTCAATTTTCTTTCTTTTGTTTTCCCCTGATTTTTCCTGGACTTATTCTTTTTGAATTTTTTGATTTTGAAGTCCAGCGGGATGCCCTAACTTTTGCCTAAGTTGCTTGTATTCAAGTTTTGACTTAGCGGGCTTTTTTCCCCTTTTTTCCTTTTGATTCTCTCTTTTTTTTTTTGAACAATCGTGCGACACAGGTTTGTCTGACTTGTTTGAAAGGGTGGTGACTGCCTCATACCTTAGTTGATGAGGGATAACCGTAGGTGTAATTGATCCTTAGATGCACATTCCTTTTGAAATTTGAACGCTCAGTCAAATTACTGACAACTACCCTGCCCCAGGTTAAGATTGAGGGTTTTTTCTTGATGAAAAGAAACTCCTACTTCGAGGCTCAAAAGGGGTTTGACAAAGGTTTCACTCCCTTATGTCTCCGGTGTTTAGGAATTCGAAACAATGCCTGTACATCCTCAACAGGGTTTTATCCAGAAGCATACAACCAGAGATTTTGCGTTTTTACTTCATCATCCTCCCTCCAAGAGTTTAAACAAGACAGTTAATATTGCAGTGCATACCAACATTAAATGAGTGAATACGAATGAACTTTTTCGAGAGAAACATACTTATTGCATTAAAATCATCATTCAAGAACAAACAAGTTTTTTACATGCAAACATTAACCAGTAATGCAAATTACAAATGAAAATGCAGTAAAGAAAATTGATATTCGCCATTGCTGAGGAGGCTTGGCTCCGACTGGACTGATGGCTTTAGGAGATGTCTTCGTGGTCCCAAGTGCTCACTTGAGAAGCTTCAGTTAATGTACAGACCGTCTTCGGTGAAATTGATAAACCCAACTTCAATGAGATCTTGCACCTTGTGTCTGAACACCTTGCAATCTTCAATGGTATGCCCCTGTGTCCCCGAGTGATACTCGCATCTAACGCTCTTGTCATAATTTGGAGGAAGGGGATACGGAACAGGAGAAGCTTCCTTTAGCTCGATCAAAGAGTCTTGAAGTAAACGAGTAAGCAGATAACTGTAAGGAACAGTAATGGGATCAAACTTTCTCTCCTACTTTTTGGACCTTTGTTGGCTCTTCATATGATAGCTCTGTTGCCGATACCTACTTGTGACTTCCTCTCGTTCAGGCGCGTTCCTCCTTAGTCTTGGCTTAGGAACAGGCAACAGTTGAGGACGAGAAGATTCCAAGACCACAGGTTGCGTGAAATGCCCCTGACTTGGTGCAACTTCAGGAGGGGAAACCGAGATATTCACTTCTTTCGCAGCAACAGGAGTAAGACCACATTGCACGCTTACGCCGCCCGACGTGAATTCAAGTACTTTTGATTCAATCAGATCCTGTACCACATGATGAAAGGCTTTACATTTTTCCACATCATGCCCCGGCGCACCAGAGTGAAAATCACAATGGGCATTTGCATCGTAATCGAATGGGAGCTTTCCGCGAGGAGGATCTATCGTCCAAAGTTCAACCAATTGGAGCTGAAGTAGATACCTCAACAGCTGAGCATAAGACATAGGAATCAGATCAAAGATTCTGTCAGCTTTCTTCGAATTTGGTGGGTACTTCTTAGCCTTGGGGTTATCTTGGGAAACGAGAGGTAACTGCTGATGAGGAAATTCCGGAACCCCAAGTCGTGCAGAAAATCTGTGAGGCACGTCACTCTTTGGGAGGGATCCCTCAAACAATGGAGGAGAGACAATTCCAGCCGTGGCCTCAGGCATGGGAGTATTATCTTTGCTTAACACACCTCTCACAACTTCCATAATCAGACTCATCTGAGTCTTCAGCTGGTGGACCTCCTCCTTCAACATTTTCTGGTCTTGAATCAGAGCTTCCATGTCCTAAATAAACTGCCCCATTTGGCTTCGCATTTCCCTCAACTCTGCTTGAACCAGATCCATGGTCAACTTTCGAATGGCTTGAGCAGTTAAATCTGAAACTCCGAAGAAAACCAGACCAGGATAAGAATAACCAAGCCTCGAACACCTGCTATGCAAATGATTATGAAAATGCAATGTTATGAATGCAATAAGACATGGGATCAAAGTTTCCATATAATCTGAATAATCATTGTGCTGTTCTGATGACTGAATAAGTTCATAAGTCTGTTCTGAAGAAAACTAGAATACCAGGCAGATAAGTCCACACTGATAGGAAATCCAGAATACTGGGTATGTTGAAGGTCAAGGTTACCTGCAAACCTGTAAACACCCGCCCATTCTCACATGTATGTACTAGAACGTGAGGATCCTCAAATTCGGAACTCGGAATGAGAAGCAATAGCACATTCAGCCCGAAGGATACAATGCTATCGCCAAACAAAGAGATCGTCCTCTGATTCACCTCAAAATAAAGAGGGGTCATCCTAAAAGGTCATCCAGACTTAACAGCTCTTCCAGATAGCTCTACCATCGTGGAAGATCCACAACGCAGAATTCTCTAGAGAGAACCACATCCAGATTGTTCTTCATATTCCCTCCTCGCACCGAAATGGAACGCGAGAGGATATGAAACACACCAAACATAAGTGCACTCAGGCCTGTGTATTGGGCCTATCTCTCAGAATACCTCATCCCACCAAACAGAAAACAGCACAGTCCAGTATAGCATAATATAGCATATGAAATGAAAATGCTAAAATGTGGTAAATACAGTAGTATACAGTAAAGCAGTAATACAATAAATAGCAATACAGTACAACAATAAATACAGCACAACAGTTCCACAAAAACACCCAATAAAAGAAAAACAGACAAGCGCTAGGATTGACTCGCTAAGGAAACCAGAGATTCTGGGTTCGATCCCCAGCAGAGTCGCCAGCTGTCGCTCCCGGGATTTTCATCCAGGTACAAACGCGAAAGTGGCACCGAAACAGAGTCGCCAGCAATGTGTATTTATCCCAAGAGAGGGAAAGGAAACACTGCGTAAACCTGTGGGAAAGGAAAGAGCACGGTCTTGCGACCAAGAGAACTGGGTTCAGGAGTCGGTTACGCGTGAGGAAGGTATTAGCACCCCCACGCGTCCATCGTACTCGATGGGATCCACGCTTATTGTCTCGATCAAAGGGTGTGAGGAAAGGATACTGGAAAAGGAACTGCTAGCTGGAGAACTGGAAAAGGAAAGGAGAGAGAAAGAGAAACAAATGTAGGGAAAATAAAAGAAGTGCTCGAATGGGCCCTACCCCTCTGCCTATGTATCTCATCGGGAACATGAGAATCAGAGCGACGTAGTTCCCCTCAGCTAAGGGAAAATTGTTTGTGTTTTTTAGTGGAATACATCAACGTTCGCGTTCTAGCAGTTTAGGTGTTGCAGCTCGCTGTATGGAGACTTAGGCGTTACCTGTTCGCGATAGAACGGAAATGACGCATCCTTAAGGAATGAGTGAATGAGATAAGAAGAGAATTATTGTTTGTTTGAAGTTTTTAGAAAGAAGTGTTTTTTATTGTTTTTGTGTTTTGTAACATATATTGTATTTAAGTCCTTCATGTAGGATCGAATGCCTCGCATATCGACCCAAGACGGGACGTATGCTAAACATTCTAAGAAAGTGAGAGAAGACCCCTCACTATCTCATTCTCACATGAAAGGCTCAAATGCAATATATGTTATGCCTTTATTAAGTGTTTTTTGCTTTTTGTTTTGAGATGAGAAGAAGAGAGACTCAAAAGGGAGCAAAAGGTGAAAACTAATGAGGGAGACTAAGACTTAAACCCTAAAGTTATCATACATGGATGTTCCTAATGTCAAGTGTGGTTTGAAGAGCACTATCCTAAAAAATAGGAGAAGAACATAAGAAGCAACTTACTTCCAAGATGGAAGTTAAGTTGATCTTAAAGAGGGATGAAGAAAATTAAGCAAGCACAGAAGCATTTAATCAGGAACTAAACATAAATTAATCAAGATAATCCAAGTTAGAATTAAAATGCTAAGTAAAAATCAAGATTAAATTCTAACAAGAAAAGCTAATTTAAGATTAAAACTAATTCTAAAATTAAACCTAAAGTTAATTCAAGTATTATCTAAACTAATCCTAAAATTAAATGTAGAATTAAAACTAATATTAATCTTAAAATTAATTCCAATTATTTTCTAACAAGACCTAATTCTAACTAATCAAATTCTAAAATTAAATCTATCTACTAAAAGTGAGTTAACCAAAATTATGATTAAGAATTAAAATCAAAACCAAGATTAAATTCTAATCCTAAGATTAAGTGTCATCAAAATTTCAGTTAATCAACTTAAAGTAAAATCTAAATCCTAAAATCTAATAAAACTCTAATTAACTAAAATATTAACTATCCTAATTAACCTAACAATTAATCAAAACAATTAAAAAACAATTAATAAGGAGAGGTGTGAACAGATTCTGGGTGGTGGTGTGAACAGAAGGCGCATGGGCTTCTTGGCCTAAAGCCCAAGATTTGTAAGAAGCCAGAGGGGGGCGTGCGTAAAAAGAAACGGGAGGTGTGGATAGAAAAACAGCTACATGGGCTCAAAGAACCCGGCCCGAAGTTGCCAAAATCTGAAGGGAAAAAACCTAATTTAACAGAGATAGGGATTTTCAGAGGAGAACACACACAACGGCTCCCCTGTTCTTCACATATTCTTCTTCATCAACCTTAGCCGCCGGCCGCCATGACTCTCTCTTTCAACACATCGCCGCCGTCACTGAAAAAAACCCTCTCCGTCTTGCTCTTCTTTCGTCTCAACTCATTTCTCTACAAACACCTATCTTCTTCCCTCTCCTTGTTCGCTCTCCACCTATTCCAAATGGCACCGAAAAACCTCACGCCGGTTCGCTCATTAACATCATCTCCGTCTTATTTCGCTGCACCGAGAACCTCATCTCCATCTCACTGAAATTCTTCTCTCCTATTTTCCTCGTCGCCGTCATCATCTTCACTCAACCTTCAACAACAAAAGCTTAATCAACGCCTAAACTCCTTCTTCTTCTCCAAATCTCCGACGTCAAACCGCACCGTCACCTTCACCAAGATATCTTGCCGGAAACAACTTAATCACCGCCGACAGCTCCCTCAGTCTCATTTCGCCCTCTTCCCCGTCCGCTTCCATTCAAAACACCAACACGTCGAGGCTCTCTTCTCCTCTCCAGAATCCTGTACCAAAAACTCCTCCCTCTCCTTCGCATCGCGATCGCACCACTACATCGCCCTCAACCTGGTTCAAACAACAATCTCAATGATCCTAACACGACGCGAACCTCATAACAACTTCGACGAACAGAGCTCTCACTCTCTCACGATGCGATACACTCAACAACGAAAGCGAAATTGAAGAACAACATTAACACAGAATCAAAGTTCAGACCGAGATTGACTTACCTACCGGAGTAAGTCCGGTGCTTCTTCGATTACGACGAAAAAGAACTCCACGAGGTAAACTTGTTTTTTCACCTTCTGATTCCAATTCAATTTCTCGATCTTCTCCACTTTAAATTCGATTTCTGCACCTTGCGCCTTCTTCCTCTTCTTTGCGATTTACGAATCGCTTATGATTGTTGTTGTTGCTTCTTGTGATTTCCGATTCTGCAGGTTTTGTGATTTGTTGCAGAATTGTTGATGTTGAAGCACTGATGAATTGGTGAAGGTTTGTGATGGTGATGAATTAGGAGCGAAAGAAGTTTCAATTCTGTTGCCTCTTTTCTTCTTTTGGTTTTGACTTTTGTAGAAGCTTATTGATGAAGATGAAGAGAGAATGATGAGATTGAAGTGTTGAAGAAAAAAAAAGAATGAAGAGCAAAGTGAAGAGATGGTTGAAGCAGAAGAAAAAAATGGAGCTGATGGAAAGTGATAATTGAAGCTTTTATAGAGAAGATTGGAAGAATCTAGAGGGAAAGTTTGTTATGAAATTCTGTTATCGTTTGTTATGGTTAGGAAATAGTTTGTGAAATTGGAACTGAAGCAGAGCAATGCTGTTAGAGAGTTTTTGAAATTTCTGGTTTTTTTGTTATGAACTTTTTCTGCTGCTATGAACTCTCACTCGGCCGTGTGTATTTTCAGCCGCTGGAAACCTTTTTTCTGTAGTTAGCTTTGTAGTAATTGCTATGTAAATTTTCAATGAATTTCTCCTGCTCTGAAAATTAGTTCGGTTGCCATTGTGCTTCGTGCTGTGTATTTTGTCTAAAAAATTGGTATGAGTTTTTAATTGAACAACTGTTATGATGATAATGGACTTTGAACTTTGGACAATGAAAAATGGAATTTTGTTAATGGCAATGGGTATGAGCTCAGGTCTAAAGGAAGTGGATAACTGTATCGAAAAATGGATGATGATAATATGGGTTTGGAAGTGGTTAGCTTGGATTGGATTAATTTGGAATGAAATATGGTTGAATGGATAATAGAAAAGGTAAAAATGGATTTGGATAAAAATAGATATGGTTTAAAATGAACATCACCATGAATGGTCTTACAAAATGAGATGGAAAATGGTTAATTGAATTAAAAATGGATACGGACATGAAATAGTTTTTTTTCTTTTTTAAATGGACTTGGAAAGTGGATAAATGGATTGGAGAGAAAGTAGTTATCCAAATGGAATTGGCTAGGACAAGGATTTGGAATGAATGTGGAAATGGATTTCAAAATGGTTTAAATGGATATAGATTTTGGATTTGGAAAAAATGGAATGAAACGTGGATTAGATATTTGGTTTGACAAATGGATAATGGATAAAAAGGGATAAAAGATGGACTTGTATATTGGATTCCAAGCAATCCCCATAACCAATCTTAACAGGTCTAATTCCATTCAAATACCCGATTCGCACCAAACTCTTATCTTCCATGAGTTCCAAGAATCAATCCATAAACTCAATTAACCATGACCCAATGTCCTTTAAATCAATTCACCCATACTTTGTCTTCATGATCTTGAATCGGCCGATATCAATCGATTTTCACAGAAGATAAGAAACCATGATCCCACGCCTCAGGAGCCCAATGCAAATGTATGATGAGTCATGACCTAATGGAAAATGCAGATGAATGCGAAATAAAAACCAGAAAAAGGTAGGGCAAATTTTGGGGTGCTACACCCCTATGTGGTCAAGAAACCTTTCTCAGGCGGAGCCTTGAGACTCGCAACCATGGATGGAGAAGAGTTTGCCTACCCCACAAATGTTGATGTAGTCAAGAAATACTTCGCCTAAACTAAAAAAAAATGTCTCGGTGGATTGAAAACCCAAAAGGGCGGTCCAGGCAAAAATTACAGACATAATCAAAAATCATCCCGGTGGATTGGAAATCTCAAAGTACAATCCAGGAAAAAATTAGGGATTAATGGCAAGTAACTACGTTCAACAGAGGCAAGTCCCTCAGCAGCAGTAATGCCATCCATCAGAAAACTCCAGTCAAGGTCATCTTCGACAGAAGCTCAGGATGCCCATAATTCAAAGTTGGTAGAAGGATAGTGGTCGTTATGTTTCAACGTAGCCCTTTTTCCCTGTAAATTACCATTTTATAGCTTTGTAAATACTCTATGGAATCACGCGTTTGACTTATTTCCATCCTATCAATACAATTGGAGCCCTTGTGCTTTTGTTTGCAATTCTTATTTGTTTTAGCCTTACAGAACAACATTGTAACATGATCAACGATTCTTGAAATAAAACAAAAATGAATTTACTTGTTAAAATTTCTCTGCTTTTAAAATAAAGATGGCAATTTCTTTTGACTGTTGAACATCAGAAGAACATCGATCTCTTCTCCAGAAGTAAGCGAACCTCAAAGTGCAGAATCAAAGTACTCCTTCTAAACCAGTGCGCCTGAACGAAGGATCAGTTATGTCAGATACGAATACTCCATCTGACATCTTCGGCCGAGTTCTTACCTCCTAAGCTCGACCAACGGTTATTCCCCGTAGGGACTACTTCTCCTAAGCAAGGTATAATTGCTACTTTTGGACCAGCGGTACTTCTTCGCCCCGCGATGGCCGAGTATCCAGTCGTGTTCATCCATTAGTCTATATGTCGCATCAGTTTTGTCAGCATATACATACATGCATCATGCATTATTGATTTACATTCATATTCATATTGCATCATTATCTCTCTAGTCGGTTTTGTCCCCTAGTGATAGACAGTGCTCTTAATCGAGTTGTCAGTCCTTTCCTCGTCAGGGAACGTTGCGTCTGAACAATATCTCTCCTCAAGTGTATTTCTGGGATAAAGTTGGTCCTTGACCACTTTAATAACTTGAACCTCTGAAAAACCAGAGAACTTTCGACCAACATCACTCTTCGCCATTGAAGATGATATCTTCGCTTTCCCGGATTAAGGAAAATTCCCAGAGAAAGCCTCTCAACCGAAGACTCTCAGCAGCACATTGGTTCTTCTCTCCAGAAATTCAATGTTAACAAAGTCATCGGCACCTCAAAATTGGATCACATCATATGGCATTTCTTCGGGAAGATCTCGAGGAAAAGTATGATGTAATATCCCCAAGCGACAGCAGTCTCTCAAGAGACATGCTTTCCCCTGTAGAGCCGACAAATGGCGTCTCCAACAAGAATTTTGTGCACCTCTACAACTCAGACGATTGGGTTCCCCAACAAGTCTGACATCAAAAATTTTTTCCATCAAATGGCATCTCCCTAGGAAAATTCTGCGAGAAGTTTGAGGAAAACCGCTACGAACAGCATCCCTTGTCAAGAAAGTTTATTGACAAAAGAAACTTTGTCCAGATCCTTGGTAGGAAACCAGGATCGAGGGGAAGTTTATTTTAGAAATTGAGACCAGTTCCTCGGTAGGAAACCAGGATCGAGGGGAAGTTTGATTCAGAAACTGAGACCAGTTCCTTGGTAGGAAACCAGGATCGAGGGGAAGTTTATTTTGGAAACTAAGACCAGATCCTTTGTAGGAAACTGGGATCGAGGGGAAGTTTTTACCTTTTCTGAGCATCATTGCTTAGCAAAAGAAGAAGGATGCGTAAACTACCATTCTTAGTCACCATTAAAATTTCGGGTATTCCGATATTTAATCCTCTTGCACCCCGAATGCCCGAATACCTTCGTCATTCACACCTTCGGATCCAAGAAGATTAAATAGGGGCATCTGTCATACCCTAAATTTTGACCACTAAGATTCCCATCATTGTGCAAATCATCATCACAATATGAATGAACCATTAGTCTCCTCAAAGATGGGTGAGCATCCACTACAATCAAAAATTAGGGTTCAAGCCCTCTCAGAGCTCTTAGACAAATGATCAATCAAGGAATGACATGATCTTCAACTTCTATAAACCTCTCCAACATCTATAATGGATCAAGAGGACTCCCACTTCAAGGATTAAGCACAAGGCTGCTCCCTTCTAAGTGGATCAAGCCCCAAGATCGCCAGTGTCACCAAATTAGGGTTTTGGTCGACCACGGCCTCCAGATGGAAATTCTCCTCTGGGCATGAGCCAATGCTTCAAGGCATAACCTATGATGCTACAAGGGAGATCATAAACCCAATCACTAAGTCAATTTAGCCTCGGGGGTGCATACATCAAAAATCAGGAATTAGGGTTTCTTGACCTAATTCACCCCTAAGTTGACTTTTGGGACAAATCATGAGCCAAGACCTCAAGGGAGGATTTGAGGGTCTCTAACACACTACATTGATCCATTTGCAACAATGTATTAATCCAAGAGGCTTGAGCAACAAGTTTCAATTTCATCTGAACCACAGTTAGGGTTTCGCGAGAAAAGTCAACTGTACCTTTGACTTTTGACCAGGACATGCTCCCAAACCCTAGGACATGATTCAATACACCCTATAACACCTATGAAATCAATCCATCATGTTTGATTTAGGTCAAGGACTTGATTTCATAGAGGATCGCACAGTTTGGAATTCATCTGACAAAAAGTCAACTGTGCACAAAAGTCAACTTTGACTTTTTGATATTTTTCACAAAAATGGGTTTTTAACCCTAAAATGATGTTAATGTGTGATTTGAATCATCATTCATCAAGAAAAATCAAGAAAAGTGGGATAACTTGTAAAAGGGGTAACCATATAAACTTAGAAAATTTTCTAAGTTATGGAATAAAGTGGCTAGGGTACCAACTTTGGAGGATCATAACTCCTAAACCACAAGGCCATTTTTTCCCATCCAAAGCTGGATTTGTAGCTCTCATGGTCCTCTACAAAAGCTTCAACTACACCTCATTCCGATTCATTATGGATTTTGAGTTATGGAATGATCAAAATGGCTGAAAACATGAAATGCCACTTTTTCCAACACTTAGTGAAAATTTCACTAAGTTAAAATCTGCCTTCACTTTTTTCCATATGTAGGGGCATTTTTCACTTGGATCCAAAAAGTATCAAAACCAATTATGATTAAACAGTTATTGTATCATATGAGGGCTTTCCAAAATGGCCAAGAACATCACCAAACTCAACTTGAGCCATGAGATATGACCAAGGCAACATGCCTTACTGAAAACTGCCAAGGCAAGGCAGATTTTGGAGTTTTGCTCGATTTGCTCAAATTTTGCAAAGGGCAAGCAACTCTATCCATCTGAACACCTCAAGGGGAGACCAAGGAGGAACCAACTCTGATCCCAAGCCTCCCAAGTCTTTTGAACCAAAAATAGCATGCCAAACCTAGAAATCCCTAAAAGAGGGACAAGACTCCAATTTTGGATTGGAGCATTTAATGGATGCACTAAGGTGGCATGGACTGACACATTTGCAACTGAATTCAGTCAAGAATGATCCAACAACTAGGGAACCACAACTCTGTGCTCTAACCTCTAGTCAATGGCTAGAGGAGACTTGGATTCTCATTTGCCAACATTGGCCAAACCTCTGCTGCAGTTGCCATTCACTATTGCTTGCAAAACAAACTTGCTCTACTATAAATAGAGCTCATTTGTGCTCGGTTTGAGTACACCAAAGCCATCAAACAAATGCTTTCCTCAAAATCACCTTCTCACTTCTAATTTTGCCTTTTAAGGCAAGTCACCATCGGGTTTTGAGTTTGAGAGCTATTCAGATCAAACCAATCGCACACACACCTCATAAACATCATATAGAAGTGATCCAAACACTCACATAACATCTGGAACACCAAAATCACAAAATGACCAGCCAATTGCTCAAGCCTTTGACAGATTTGCAGTTGGGGTACCATATCAAGTTCCAGATCATTTCAATCCATTCCAAGCATCCAGACACACTCCATAGCACCTAGGGAAGTTGTCCATAACCTTGGAACCAAGCTGTAACACCTCTAACACAAAACACGATCACCAGCTGCAAGTGGTAAGCATGAGCTCTTCTAACTCTAGGATCCATGCAATTTTTGCTGCACAATAATTTGGCCATATGTTCATAATCATGCATGGAGTATTTTCCCTCAATCAATTGCATTGTTTGAATCGTGTATGGAATTTCTGAACCTTCATGCAGAATTTAGGGTTCTTGAGGTTTCTCTTTGATTTCTTATTCCGTGCTTAAAATAAATGAAATTAAAGACCATAGACATGATTGTGAGGTGAAAACGAGCAAATTGATATGTAGATTGCATGATATAATCAAGTATTCAGTGAGATTGGATAGAAAACGCAAATCTGGGAAAAACAGAGCACGCAGGCAAGGCCAAGATGTTCTTGGCGCCCTTTTTCAAATATTTGAATATTTGAATTTTGTGATTTTATTTAATTGATTCAAAAATTAATTTCTCTCTGAGTTTTAATAATTTTGAGTTGATTCTTTTTTAAATAATTCACAAAAATGTTAAAATATTTTATTTTACCAAAAAATCCCAAAAATATTATTTATTTCATATAATTGATATTTTTGCCAAGAATTAATATTTTAATTGTTTTTGACATTTAAAATATTTTTTCCTTCTTGATTTTGCAAATTTTTATGATTTCTAATCATTTTGTAGGTCAAAACATGATTTTTGAAACATTAATCCAAGATCACAATTTGTTTTCCACATGTTAAATAATTTTGATCATTTTAATTGAATTTTTTATTCAATTAAAATACATTTTGGAAATAAATTAGGGTTTTGATTAATTCAAACCTTTTAAAAACACTTCGGGCCTCTAATAGAGTGTAAGACCCAACCGCCTTGAAAACTAAACCTTTTTTGGGCCTCAGTCATTGTATAAGACCCACTGCGTTTTCAAAAATCTCGGCGTGATCGCCGTTGTCAAACAACAAACCCTTGGGCCTACCCTCGTGTTATAAGACCCATTTCTATTCTTTAAAAATCATTGGGCCTCTAATGGAGTGTAAGACCCAATCTTTTGTAAATACAAACAATTTTTGGGCCTCAGATATTGTATAAGTCCCACTGTATTTTCAAAAAAACCCGGCGCGATCGCTAGTTCAAAAATCAAATCATTTGGGCCTACCCTCGTGTTATAAGCCTCATTCCTCTTCTTGAAACAACTTTGGGCCTCTTGAGAGAGTGTAAGACCCATCCCTTTGTACAAAACCTTGGGCCTCTCCTTGAGCTGTAAGCCCCAATTTTCCTTTTCAAAGCACTTGCTCCTTTGATTTTGAAATATACTGTTGTTTTCAATTTCTCTTTGTTGAACAACTAACCAAACAGCATGGAAGCTCTACAACCGAGTAAGTGTTTACCTGCTTTCATTTACCGCTTTCATATATATATAATTGTATTGTGGGGCTGTTTCACTGTAAGTCTTCTTTCATAAACTCATATCAACTGTGTAATAATAGTATAGATATTTAGAGTTTCCCCGGCAACTACGTCTAGCACTAGGAAAAGCCCCGTTGATCGTTCTTAAATACAGTCAAAACTAGATCCCCAGAGGATTACCAGATACAGTCTTCCCTCCTCTTGGGGTTAAACAATATGGAGATGTGAAAGGTAGATTCTTTTTGAACCCTTTCTAAGACTGTCACCTTTAGAAGTTGTCAAAGAGACTCTACTCCCCAGAGATGATCTTTTCTCCGTGAATAGCATCTCTTGAGTTTCTTCCAAATTCTCGAACTTTCCTGGCTTGATCCATTCTTGGAGAATGGCATGTCTTGAACTTCTCGGGGTTTGGGGACCCATTGGCTTCCTAGAAGCATCCCCGCCTCCTCTTGGGCGTTGTACAAGGACCCGTCGGCTTCTTAGAAGTTTTCACAACCTCCTCTTAGGCTTCGTATAATGATTCTTCCTCCGGGAAGATGGCCTTCTCTTGGGATTCGTACAAATTGTCCCTCGGCTTCTTAAAAGTTTCCAGCATCCTCTTGGGCTTCGTACAAATTGTCCTGACGACCTCCTAGAGGTATAGGAACAGAAATTAGTCATCTTAATAGAACAGTCTTTCAAAGAATCTAGATCTTGCCACCGCAACTGTACTGTCCCTTAATTTCTCTTGAGTAGAACTCTAGAATTGGATAGTCTAAGACCCTTGAGTCATAAAGACATTCTCAAGCCCCTTTCAAGAATGGGAAGAACACCCGCAGACTCGGACAATCTCAATACCCTTTGGATTTCCTATTTCCTTAAAGAACAGGAAATAACCCTGATCCTCCGATCAGTGCCAAAGCACAACCTTACCTTTAATCTTCATAAGAACTGATTTTCTCTTTTAACCAACATACTGGACCTGTCACTCAACTGAAACAGTAACCCTAGCCTTCTCTTGGGCTTTGTACAAATGATTCTCCCCAACGGAGCAAACCCTTTAGCCTCCATCTCGGGCTTTGTACGAGATACAAAACACTCTCTTGTTGAGTATAAAAGGCTTTCTTATTGAGTCACTTCCCTTTTAGCCTCCATCTCGGGCTTCGTACGAGATACAAAACACTCTCTTGTTGAGTATAAAAGACTCTCTTGTTGAGTCACTTCCCTTTTAGCCTCCATCTCGGGCTTTGTACGAGATACAAAAACACTCTCTTGTTGAGTATAAAAAGACTCTCTTGTTGAGTCACTACCCTTTTAGCCTCCATCTCGGGCTTCGTACGAGATACAAAATCACTCTCTTGTTGAGGATAAAAAGATTCTCTTGTTGAGTCGATCACCTTTGGCCTCCATCTCGGGCTTTGTACGAGATACAAAAACACTCTCTTATTGAGTACAAAAGACTCTCTTGTTGAGTCGACCCTTTTAGCCTCCGTCTTGGACCTCGTACAAGACGCATCCAAAACACTCTCTTGTTAAGTATGAAAGACTCTCTTGTTGAGTCAAACAACCTTTAGCTTCCGTCTTGGGCTTCGTACAAGACACACAAAAAGACTCTCTCGTTTAGTCAAACCCTTTTAGCTTCTCTATCGGGCTTCGTACGAGACACATAAAAACTCCCTCTTGTTGGGCCAATAGCCTCCTCTTAGGCTTTGTATAAGAAAACCCCAGTTGAGCCAATCAACCTTTTAGCATCAAAAGCTATGCCTCGTTCACAGTATACAAACATCAACAACTCCTCTCCCTTCATCTAATTGTTGTAAGCGGCAAGCCTCTGGATTATTTACATCCACGCCACTATCCCTCTTTTAGCATGAGGAATTCCTAAGGAAAGATAGCATTGCTCTAAACTGAGTTAAAGTCTTCTCCTTCAGGTTAAAAATCCCCTATAAAGGAAATTATGGCATTGCTGGATTCACATATCCCAGTTAAGGTAATTCTCCTTTATAATCAGTCACCCAACAGTTGTGACAAACAGAACACCTTTAGAGATGACAAATTCTCTCTAAAGTCAAAACCCTTTAGCTTCACATCTTGGGCTTCAAACAAGATACAAATAGACCCTTCAGCTTCACATCTTAGGCTTTGAACAAGATACAAACCACCTTTAGCTTCACGTCTTGGGCTTTGAACAAGACACCAAAACACCATTTCCTCCCATAGAATAGGAGGAACTACGATCGCTCTGATTTCCCTGTTTCGGTAAACGGGAATACGTAGGCATAAGATTGAAAGAGAAATCTTAGCGAGCACACCACATCGAAAACCTCAGGTCACAAACCCTCATATATCAATCAAAACATCCAAGTCCGTATCCCCCACCAAAGGTCTAAACTCGATCAAAATAACCCAAGAGAGGCCCCTCCACATTGATTGCATCTGTAAACCAACAATTTTGACTATTTAACCTCAGTTTGCAAAGCAGGGTTAGTTAGAGACATCTATTTCCCTTCCTTCATCAGCTTCAATAGGATAAAAAATGAATCGACCTGTAGTTCCCCCCAAAGAGCGGTAGTGCTTAAGAACCACATCTAAAATCGCTTGCTACACATGGTATTCCCTCTAGTATTGTATCCGATAGAGATCCGAAGTTTACTTCGAGGTTTTGGAGAGCTTTTCAACAAGCTATGGGAACGAAGTTGTGTTTGAGTACGTCAAATCATCCGCAAACGGATGGTCAGACGGAACGGACAATACAAACAATGGAAGATATGTTAAGAGCTTGTGTGCTTGGAAGTGGAGGAAATTGGATAGAACTTTTATCGTTGATTGAGTTTTCATATAACAATAGTTATCATGCGCGTATTGGTATGGCTCCTTACGAGGCATTATATGGAAGGAAATGTAGGACACCTTTGCGTGGGCAGAAGTTGGTGAGGATAGGATTTTAGGATCCGAGATTATTCAAGAGACTACGGAAAAGATTAGAATGATCCCTGATAAAGTTAAACAAGCACAAGATTGTCAGAAAAGTTATGCGGATAACCGAAGGAGACCTTTAGAGTTTGATGAAGGTGATCACGAATTTTTGAAGGTTACTTCGAGATTGAGATTGAAAGGACCGTTTAAGTCACAAAAGTTAAGTCTGAGATACGTGGGACCGTATCAAATTTTAGAAAGGATTGGTGAAGTAGCTTATTGGTGATATTAATATTAAACATATCATTTCACATTCATGCACAGCGGAAAAATCAATAAAAGAAACATGTTGATCATACATTAAATCCTTAATAAAAATAGCTAGAACATATAATAGGACTTAAAAGGCTCTAGCGTTCCGACATCCCCGGTGTTACAAACTCAGAGCAGACGCGACTCGATCACTCACACCAGAAGACTTCGTCTTCAACACTCCACCTGCGAACTACTCCTGCTTATCTGCACGTTACCCACATGGAGGTAACATTCAAACAGAAGGGGTGAGATTCTTAAATCAACTACGGAGAGAGATGATATAAATAGAAAAGCATACATCATCAAGTCGTTCACCATAGCATATATACAAACAAGAATCACACACATCAACTTATGTACAGACAAACATATACAACCACACCAAATATCATGCAACACAACCAACAATAGAATGCAAGAGAGACTCAACTAGACTCAATGCATATGGTACCAAATCGATCCCTGTTTCATGATCACAGTTCCCGTCAGAACTCTCGACCCCTTTTTCATGGTCAAGTATGATCCCTATTTCATGATCACACCACGACCCCTATTTCATGGTCACGTACGACCCCTATTTCATGATCGTACCAACAACTGTGATTGATCACACCCTACCAGTGCACGCAATCACGCCAACAACAACAATTCCATAAAAGGAATCCGGATAGACGATAACACCCCGCCTGGGCACACCATCCCACGACTATGCATATGCCATGCACCAACAATGACAACATGCAACAACGACTCATACATATATATAGCATACTCATCTTCATACTAACATCATTTAATAGTCAATATGCATTCATATAATCATATATCAATGCATCAATACACCACTACACACCCTTGCATTAATCAATCATATATTTCACATCAACGTCACCCAACAAGCACATAACACATCAATACATGCTCATCACACAACAGTAACAACACAACATTCATAGAATATACCACAGATAATTTCTATGAATTTTAAGTGAATAAAAATAATGTTTTTTATTCCAGGTCGCGCTAAGCGCGCCCCTCCCGCGCTAAGTACGCTACTCACTGCCCCGAAGGGGAGAAAATCCTTCCGACCGCCCTAAGCGCACTACACCGCGCTAAGCGCGCACTGTGATTTCTGCAGTTCGAACCTTGCGATGATATCAGCAAATTACCTGTGTTTTTCTGCCCTAAACTCGATTTTTAACAGAAAATATTCATAGATTTGATACACATAACCTACATCTAACATCTGCAATTCAATCAAACAAATCAACCAGGAATAATTCATCCATTCCAATCAGTTTATCACAAAAATTCCTAAAACCTACACTCAACCCCATGGATTCTAACTTAAGGATTTCTACTTCCATACTTACATCTTCTAACCCTTGAGAGATGAAAGAAATCCCACCCTTACCTTAGGTTTCTCGATTTCTTCTTCACACTCTTCTCCTTCTCTGACCTAGCTTCCTCTGTTCTTCCTTTCTCTTTTCCCAAAAACACGTACTAAAAATTTCTCCTCCCTAATTCCTTTTTCTCTTATATTTTCCTTATTATCCCAATAATATTATTATTATCTAATATTATTATTATTATCTTTTATATATTATTATTATTATTCCATCAAACCACCTAATAACTTAATATCCTCAATAATAATAATATTAATCAACTAACTCTCCCCCCGACACCTTAACCTTCTCAATTCTAAGGGCACTACTCCACCCTAAGGGTAACCCCAACTTGACCAAAGTATACCCACACACACTACATACAACAAAATTCAATTTAATCACGAAAATAATTAAGTTAAATCGGGGTGTTACAACTCTCCCCCACTTGAAATATTTTCGTCCTCAAAAATTTACCTCATCCGAACAACTCTGGATACGAATCTCACATCCTGATCTCCAACTCCCATGTCATGTTTCCACCAGCAGCTCCTCCCCATACTACCTTCACAAGAGCGATCTCCTTGCCCCTTAGTTGCTTTGCCTCGCGGTCTTCAATCCGTACTGGTAAGGCTTCAACTGTAAGGTTATCCCTTACTTCCACATTATCCATCGGAACCACATGCGACGGGTCCAGAACATACTTTCGAAGCTGCGACACATGAAACACATCATGCAAATTCGACAGATTAGGTGGCAACGCCACTCTATAGGCAACATGTCCAACTCTTGTAGATATCTGATACGGTCCAATAAACCGAGGAGTAAGCTTCTTCGACGTCAACGCACGACCAATCCCAGTCACTGGAGTGACTCTCAAAAACACATGGTCTCCTTCTTGGAATTCAAGATCCTTCCTCCTCTTATCATGGTAGCTCTTCTGCCTACTCTGCAAAGCTATCATCTTTTCCCGAATCAACTTCACCGTTTCAGTAGTTTGCTGAACAATCTCAGGTCCAAGCACTACGCTCTCACCAGACTCGTGCCAACACAAAGGCGTCCGACACCTATGACCATACAACGCTTCAAAAGGTGCCATTCTGATACTGGAATAATAGCTGTTGTTATAAGTGAATTCAATCAGCGGCAAATGACTATCCCAAGCACCTCCTTGTTCAAGTACACAAGCCCTCAACAGATCTTCCAAAGACTGGATAGTTCTTTCCATCTTACCATCCGTCTGCGGATGATAAGCCGAACTCAACCTTAACTTCGATCCCAAAGCTTCCTGTAAACTCTCCCAAAATCTGGAAGTGAACCTTGGATCTTGATCCGACACGATACTCAATGGAATTCCATGTAGCTTCACAATCACTCGGATATAAATCTCTTCCAACTTCTGCAAAGGAAAACTGATATTAATCGGAATGAAATGGGCCGACTTCGTCAGTCTATCCACCACTACCCAAATAGAATCATGCCCTCTCGGCGTATTAGGCAACCCTGTCACAAAATCCATAGAAATACTATCCCATTTCCACTCTGGAATGTCTAACGGCTGCATCATACCAACAGGTTTCTGATGTTCCACTTTCGACTTCTGGCAAGTCAAACAAGCATACACAAACTGACCCACATCATGTTTCAATCCAGGCCACCAAAATATCTTCTTCAAATCTTGATACATCTTAGTAGCTCCTGGATGGATACTCAATCTACTCCGATGACCTTCCTCTAAAATCACTCTCTTCAACTCGGGATTATCAGGAATGCAAATCCTATCACGGAATCTCAACACACCCTGCTCGTCCACCCGGTACTCATTACCTTCTACTTGGTTATCTCCAATTATCAAATCCATCAGCTTCACATCCAACTTTTGTTTGTCTCTAATATTATCAAGAAATTCATTATTGATTGTCAGCATACCCAACATAACACCATGCGGTGTCTGATCGCAAACCAAACTCATATCTCTGAACTGTTTAATCAATTCTAACTCTTTAACCATCATAGCAGACATATGCCACGATTTTCGACTCAAAGCATCAGCCATGACATTAGCTTTGCCGGGATGACAGTTCAAGCCAAAATCACAATCCTTCAAGAATTCTAACCATCTTCTCTGCCTAATATTCAATTCCTTCTGATCAAACAGATACCTCAAGCTCTTATGATCACTATACACCACAAATCTGGAACCATAGAGATAGTGCCTCCAAATTTTCAATACAAAGACCACCGCGGCTAACTCCAAATCATGAGTCGGATAATTCCTCTCATGTACTCTCAACTGTCGTGAAGCATAAGCCACAACCTTACCATCCTGCATTAGCACACCTCCTAAACCCAACCAAGAAGCATCACAATACACTACAAACAGTTCATTTAGTTTAGGTACGACCAACACAGGGGCTGTAGTCAACCTCTTCTTCAGCTCAACGAAACTCTTCTCACACTGTACATCCCACACAAATGATTTACCTTTGCACATCAACTGAGTCAACGGAAGTCCCAACTTCGAAAACCCTTCAATAAATCTTTGGTAATAACCAGCTAAACCCAAGAAACTTCTAATCTCAGTTACCGACTTCGGAGTCTCCCATTGTAGAACCGCGTCTACCTTGGATGGATCTACAACAATACCATCACCAGAAATAACATGACCAAGGAAACTTACCTCTCTCAACCAGAATTCACACTTAGACAACTTGGCATAGAGTTTCTTTTCTTTCAACACTTGCAACACAATCCGCAAATGTTCAGCGTGTTCTTCTTCAGACTTGGAATATATCAGAATATCGTCGATAAAGACAACCACAAACTGATCCAAGTACTCAAGAAAGATACGATTCATATATTCCATGAATACACCGGGTGCATTAGTAACTCCGAATAGCATCACCACATACTCATAATGTCCATATAGAGTTCTGAAAGCCGTCTTCTGAATGTCTTCGTCTTTTACCCGTATCTGATGATAACCCGACCTCAAGTCAATCTTACTAAACACATGGGCACCCACTAACTGGTCCATCAAGTCATCTATTCTCGGAAGTGGATACTTATTTTTAATCGTCACCTTATTCAACTGTCTGTAATCGATACACAACCTCATACTACCATCCTTTTTCCCCTTTGGGATAAATAAAGTTCGATGGTGACTCTGTATCTTCACAGGTTGTTTTTTGCGTAGCGACATTAGGCTTAGTTGAACCTTTGAGACAGCCATTCAAGTTGAAACAAAAGTGTCTAATATGACCGACATTACCCTAGAAGAGACATCTCTAATTCAAGTACCTGTCTTTAGCATGAATATTCTAATGTTCAGCACAATGTCGAGACATTTGATTCACATCATTGACTCAGCTTGCCTTCTGATGTAAAAAAAATTTACGATGCTTGAGGTCTACTTTTCTTGATACAGCCTTGAAACCCCTATCCCTTTTAGGCTTCCAGTTATCTTCCCAGTTTGACTCACTCCTCCAATATTCTCACGTACTTCTATATTCTTTCTTGATGACAACCTTTTTTACCCTTGATGCACAAAACTTTGAAGAAGCGTCCAACTCATCATGAGTTAATTCTTCAATACAGTGGTCTCCACCTTCTAGAAAAGGAAGTAACAAGCTTGACAGATTCATCATTAGGATCACTTCATTCATCAGTCCAAGCAATAGAAAGCCCCTTAAGTTGGTTCATGAGATATATAGGGCATTCTGTAAAAAAAAACTTTCAAATACATGACACTGAGTGCCTCTACTTTGAACATCCTAGTTCTTACACATGTCAGGATTGATGTTCATCACATTTGATCTTGACCTTCTATCCACTTCCCTCAGATCTTGGTAGAATTGCCTCCCAAGTAACATAAAGTACTGAATAACCCTTCACAAGGTCATAAAGCTCCTACAGAGTTGGAGACAAAGCACCTGCCCTTGTCCTCCTATTCAAATCTGTTTTTTTAAAGAAAAAAACAAATATGACCCAATCAGATCCATCTATGCTGATGATGGCAAGATCTTCTTTTACAACAACAGTCACATTCAAGACAGATCTCGAGTAGAGACCTCAGAATCCTATTGTTGTAGTGAGAATCGGATAGCAAGCTATTAACTAACTTGAATCACAAATCATGGAGTCCACCACCGAGCTTTGATTTATCCAAAGGAAAGGGTAAAGATCAAAGAAAACCCTAAGTGCGCTATGTAACAACAAAGCTAAAAGAATCTAAGGTTCGGGGGTTGGTTATACCTAGGAAAGGTGCTAGCATCCTAAGTATCTCTAGTACTCTACAGGAACCTCTTATTAGTATTTATGTTATGCTAAAGTTTTCTTGCTAAGGGAACTGTGCTAAGGTAAAGATCTAGGGTATGTACACTAAATATTCTCGCCAAGACATCGCATCTCATGCCTACATATCCTAACTAGGATGGAATCAGGGCATTCGTAGTTCACCTTACTAAGGGTGAGGAACTCTTGACTATGGTCAAGGTTCCAAGGGGAAATAATTATCCATAACCAGGGTACTTACAAAGAGTTAATAAACTCTCTAAGTCTAAATTGAAAGACTAAACCAAAAGAGTTGACTTTTGACAAAGTCAAAGAGGGAGAACGAATACACATTACAATGGCACTCACATAGAGTTTAAAAACTCTATACTTCATTCTGAGTTGTAAAACAAAATGGCTCTAACAAGGCCAAGAAAGGAAGGTGAGTATCTGTAACAATAGTACTTACCCAGGGTTTACAAAACCTAACCTAAAGTTAGGTTAAAGAAGGAAGATGGCTTTAACAAGGCCAAAAAGAAAAGATCCTAACAAGGTTACAAGGTGAGGAAAACCACACTAACTATCCTAAATATGACTTATAAGTCAACAAGGAGACCCTTTTACTTTGGAATAAGGTATAAGTAAAAGAAGGATAAAGAGAGAAACCTCAAGTATCAATGAGTGAATAGCAACATGTATAATGCAAATGTTCAAGGTAATCAAGTCAGCTCAAAATACAAAGTAGCAAGTCAACAATAAGGCACATAACATGTTAGAGATGAGGGCAGACAAGGAAGTGCAAACATGTATGTCTCAAGTGTCAAACAAACATCAACACAAGTATCAAATGAACCAAGCAAGGTATAAACTCATGTCAAAGCAACACAAGTATCATGAAAGTAGACATCAAGCAAAATCAAGAACAGGCATCGAGCAAATAGTAAAAGATAGAAAGATCTAACCAAAAGATGGTGCATGACAAGCATTCTCTTATATTAGACTGGTGACCATCAGCAAGCCAAGAAATAACCAAACATCAGATGAAAGTAAAACATCCTAGCCAAGTTTTCATGAGGATCAAGAACCAAATAGAAGCTTCATGTATCAGATGACTTCAATATCAAAGCATCAACACCTGCACATATAAAATTTCCTAATACAGACAAAACAACATAAAGGTTCAAGGTCTCTAAATCTCAACTCCAAGAGCATAGGGCAAGGGTCCTACATCTAAGTCCACAGTTCAAAACTCGAGATAGGAGCCACAGTCCACCAATTAACAGTCTTTTAGGGTTTCGATAGTTTTATGATTTTTTTTGTTTTTTTAATGAGATATGAACAAGGTAATAACAATATGACAAGATGAAGACAATATGAATATGAACAATGATAATAATTACAGTGACATATTGACATAAATTAAAGTTAGTGGTTAGTGATTAATTATTAATTGTCATTGATCGGATGGTCACTTTTTGAATCGGGTCCAATGTAGTGCTAAACCATCGTAGCACGATCTTTGAGGAAGATCATGATATAGGATGCCGCTCAACAACGATATTTATGCTAAAACAAGATAGAGAAATGATATGTAGATCATTCTCAAAGAATCATGCCACACGAAAAGGAAAGAGAAAAGTCTCGTCTTAATCACAAACTTTCGTTGATTAATCGAAAGTAACCTATCACGATCCGAAAGTATAGAAAATGATCTCGATGATCATTCACTACAGATTTGAAATAATGAAGGTTAAACAACCTCAACTATCGGCATTCGTGGCTCTAAAGACTTCATCGACCAAAAAAGAAATCGAGATGATAATCGCAATGAAATTAAATAAAAGCAAAATGGAAAATGAATTAAGAAAAAAATAAAAATCATAAATCCAAAACAAATATTCTAATAAATAGAAACAAAATCTAAAAAAACAAAATGCTTTTTGAAAATTAAAAAAAAAAATTTACATTTGGAAAGGGGGCTATTAGAAACATGATGGGTGTTAACTAGAAAAGAAGTCATCATGGGCTTAAAAAGCCCAAAACACACAAACAAAAGAAACCAAAAAAAGGTTAGTATGGAAAAGAAAATTTTACCCGATACCCCATCATTTATGTCTCTACCCATACATTATATTTTTTTTACCAAAATATCCTCGTATAAAAGTGTAAAATTTTCTTATTTTAATTATTTGATATGAAATTTAATAAATAAATCTATCTTTAAACACTACTTACTTAATCTTCTCAACAAATATGGCAAGTATTATATACTTTCCGTAAAAGAATTTATATAAAATAATATTACTAAATTTTTGTAAAAATTATATAAATTATTTAAATAATTTATATAATTTTTACAAAAATTTAGAAATCAATTTTCTTTATAAAAATATATGGACCAACTTAATAAAATCACTAAAAACATAATTATCGACAGTTTTTTAAATATTACTCTCCCTGTCCTAAATTATAAACTACTTTGTAAAAAAAAATATTTTAAATTATAAGTTATTTTACAATTTCAATATAACGTTTAGAATATTTTTTCTAATATACTACCATCTATCATTTATTATTATTATTTTATAATTTTTTCATTTTTCATTTATATGTAATAAATAAAAGATCATATTATAAAATCATAAATAATTTATTTTTTTTCATATAATATTAATTACGTTTTTAAAACGTCTTACCATTTAAGATGAATGTATTCAGTTGTAATGATATTAATGAACCACCGACGTTGTAGTAAGCAAGATGACTTTGACAAATTGTTTCCATTATATATTTTTTATATCAATGTAAAATATAAGGTTGAATAACTGTGAGATTAGCGAAATTCAATTTAGAGTTTTGAATAAGGATATAAATATTTAAAAAATACATTTGAATTATTTAAATAATTGATAAGTGTGATTATTAATTAAATTGACAAGTTTGATTATTCAATTTAGAATTTTGAATAATGATATAAATATTTAAAAAATACATTTAAATTCAAACCTCGTGCAAATATAAATTAGCATCCAAATATTCTTTCAAAACATATTTCATTGAAATTGTAAAATAACTTATAATTTAAAACACATTTTTTTGACAAAGTAGTTTATAATTTGGTACAGAGAGAGTAATATTTAAAAAACTGTTGATAATTATGTTTTTAGTGATTTTATTAAGTTGGTCCGTATATTTTTATAAAGAAAATTGATTTCTAAATTTTTGTAAAAATTATATAAATAATTTATATAATTTTTACAAAAATTTAGGAATATTATTTTATATAAATTTTTTTACGGAAAGTATATAATACTTGTCATGTTTGTTGAGAAGATTAATTAAATAGCGTTTAAACATAGATTTATTTATTAAATTCCATATTAAATAATTAAATTAAGAAATTTTTATATTTTTTATATGAGGATATTTTGGTCAAAAAAATATAATGTAGGGGTAGAGGAATAAATGATGGGGTATGGGATAAAATTTTCTTTTTTTTAAAACCAACATGGGTAAAGCCCAACACGCAAAGCAGGATCAAGAGGAAACTCAGTCCACATCAGTTTACGAAAGACGCATCGTTCCTCAGCAACACGATGGAAGAAAAGAAATGACGATATCAAAAATCAAGTGGTAAACAGACACGTAACGTTCTAAACTTCTCATTCGCACAATCTGGCCTTTCCAACCTCTCTCGCAACCTCGTCTTCAATCGTTCTGTCTCCTTTGCTCGGGTTTGGATTTGTGTTGATTTCGTTCTCACTCAATATTCTTCTCTTCGTCTCTTTTTCTTTCGTTGATTCCATTTTGAATGTTGATTGGGTTGTGGTCGATTTATGTATTTGAGTGGTGGTGATTTGGTTTGTTGTCGTGGTTGGTTGTGAATGAAGAGGAAGGGTAGTTCGATGAAGTTTTGGTTGAGGAAGGATGAGTATTACGCGGAGGAGATGATTGAGTTTGAGGGATGAAAAATAAGTTTGTTTACAGTGAGACTGTGAGACAACAGGGGAATGGAAATCTAAGAAAGAGAGTGAAAGGGTTAATGGGGTCGGGAGTATGAGCAGTTTCAGGTCTCTTTTTCTTCTCCCTGAGTCGTTGTGTTTGGAATTCTTGTGTTTGGTCGTGAGGGATGGTGTGTGGTTTGAAAGCAGGATTTGAAGAAGATTTAAGGTCGGTGCGGGTTCATTGTTGTGATGAACGGAAAAGGTTGTTGAAGGTGTGTTGGGTGGTGTTATGGTATTGTGTAGAAGAAAGTGAATAGGCAGGATTTTCTCTCTTCTTTCAAACTATGCGTTGGGTGGTCTTCTGAACTATGAAGCACGGACTCCGACACGGACACCGGGACACGACACGACACGGACACTCCGACACCGATAATATTAAAACATAGGACACCGATACCGCTATATATAAGAGAGTATTTAAGCTATAGTTATCCGTCTATGATTTTAAAAATTGAAAATATTCTAATCAAAATTAATATTTTTAATTTTTTATTGATAGCATAACTTAAAAAAAAGTTTAACAATTTTAAATTTGTGTGATATTTGTACAAAATATGTATCAAGGTGTGTTGAAGCAAAGAAAAACCAAATTTTTGGTTGAAACACTTGTCTGAATTGTCTGACATATGTGTTATAAGTGTCAAACAGGTGTCAACCATTGATTCAAAGAGCGTCGAAGCAAAAAAAAAAACCAATTTTTAGTGGGACACTTGTCTGACTTTTCCGACACTTCTTTGACTTTTTCGACACGTGTCGTACGGGTGTCATACAAGTTTCGGACACCTACGCGTGTCCGACACCGCGACACGCCTATTCCTAGAGGTGTCCGTGCTTCATAGCTTCTGAATGTGTGATTTTCTTTGAAACTGAGGATTTTTTGTGGTCTTGTTTCTACCCGTTATGTTTGTGCATCGTACAGGTTTTTAGGACGCGGTGTGTGGTGCGTGGCGCAGGTTTTGTCAAGTGTAGCAGAGTATTTCTTTGGCAGGTTTTGTGTGAAGGGCGAGTGGTTATTGTTGTTGTACGGTGTTTAGCTGGAAGGTGGGGTCTTGCAATGCTACATAATGGTAGAGGTGGGGTCGTGTAGGGTGCAGTAGGGCGTGGAAAGGAGAAGGCAAACCTGAAATTTGGGGAAATGGAAAATGAAGCTGCAGGCTGTGACCTTGGGCAGCTTTGTGAGAGCCTCTTTTGCTAAGAATAAACATATGAATAAAGGAACATGTAACTTCAAGTTTCAATAATTGCCATTTATTTTGTAATCTTGCCTTGCCATTAAATTAGAACTTGGGATGAAATTCTATCATTTGACATGTTGAAATTTGTATGAAACTTGTAGCTTGATATGGATGAGCTTTAACAATTATAATTGAATCTCAAATAGAAATTGAAACTCAATATGAACTTGTCTTGAGTCTTGAAGGGAAAATTGGAAAGAATTTATTTGGATATTGAAATTGGAACTAAACTTGAATGATTTTGAAGGAAAAATTAGATTGAAAAAATGTCATGGACTTGAACTTTAAAAAAATGAATTGGAAAATTTGTTATAGAATTTAAATTTGAAATAGACTTGGACTTAAAAAAAATGAATTTTGAATCAAGGTTGGAAATGTGGAATGACTTTGAATTTTGTATCATGAATGAATCTTGAAAAAGTGAGCTTGAAATAGGATTTGGAATTTGGAAGTGTGGTCATGAGTTTGGGATTTGATATTGAAACTTGGCATAGAAATTGCAATTGGATCTTGAATGGAATTCCTTGGCACTTTATTCCACTTTGCCTTATTTACCCAAATTGAATCCGCATGACAACTTAAATTTAAAGACCTTGAAACCTCTCCATATATCCTTTGGATCTTTATTAAAATCAAGCTAAAACAGAAAGAATATTTTTCCGTATTCAACAACCACAATCTTGATCCTCAAAAGAAAGTCTTGAAATATGCACAGGCGATTTAAGACTTCTTGAGGTTTAGTTATTCCAATTGACCACAAATGATCAAGATATGGACCAAGATAATCTATGCTTTAGCTTGAAGCTTCCTTCTTGTGAAAGGTAGCAATTATCATAGAGGTGAGCCGATCCTGAGCATCAAGTTACTTAGTTCATAAAGAACTTGTAGTAACCCAACCAGTCTAATCTCCTGGTAACCTCCAAATAACAAATGCTTTGAAGAGAGCAATACCATCTTTGTCAAACCACCTGCACTGAAGAGGAGTCCCTTGAGAATATGAGAACTTGATTAGTTAAGGACCTATCCAAAATCTTGATTGACCAACCTATTGATCCTTTGAAACCAACCCTTATTCACGAGTGAAACAAAACAAACAATGTCTGGAAAATTGGTTAGCTATGCAATATGAATGACCTAGATGATATGCAAAAGATCAAAGAATCTAAAGGTAAAATTTGGGGTATGACACCTGCTGACCAGATGGGCCTTTATGAGAGGTCTTGAAAAGTTCTCAAGCAGTTTTGGCCACCACACATGTGTTTAACAAACTGACCATATTTTTATCAACTCCATTGGATATAGAGTTCAAATCTTTTAGAGTAACAAGAGCCAACCCATACTCTTCCTCACAAGGAACAATCCACACACACCCTTTGTTGACAGATTTCCAAGAGCTGCTATCCATTGATCTCAAGCAAGCTACCATTCTAGCCTTCCAATGATCATAAAGTACCATAAAAAATCTCACTGAAGCTCACCAACAACTTACTAAGGTGCTAGCTCTGATGCCAATTGAAATTATGGCACTCTAAAACATGTTAATATTGATGTCCTCACATCAGAACATAATGTCAAGACAGATGTTACAACATCTTATGTTTGATAGAACAAATAAATCAAACTGAAAATAAATTGCAAAAAGATAAATAACATAATCAATTGATAACCCAGTTTGGTGCAACATCACCTATATTTGGGGGAATCCAAGCCATGAATGAAATACACTATGATAGCATTAGTTCAAAGCTAAATTCCCTCGTTTACAACTTATCGCCTAATCACTACCTTGTTAAACTTCTACCTAGAAACCCTCTAGATATGAGCTCCCTCTCTCACTTCATAACAGTTACAAACCAGTGACAATACCTCAAGAAACCAAAAAGAAGAACACTCTTCCAACAACAGTACTTAGTCTTGCTTAAAAGCTTCAAACTAAGAACAATATACTCATGCTTAAAAGCTTAAGAGTGAACAATAAACAACATACAATCAATCTACCTCAATGTATCAAAAGATACATGGGCGACTTACAAAGTCACACTAAAGAGACTCTCAAAACCAATGACACTAAAACTTCCCCTTATTTTTACAAAATTGAAAGTCGTGAAAACATTAGGTGTAGGTTGCTTTTTAAATACTCCTCAGTAGTCTATGGGCTTCGAAATATTCACCCAGATATTTCTTGATCCACACGCTAAGGACTACATCAATTGTGCAGAAAAAAAATCTCCTTGAATCTTGGAACAAATCATCAAGTTTCCTAAATTGTCTCAACATCCAATTTTATAATCTTATGAACAATTGAAGATCAAATCAAATGTTCCAAATTAAATCTTCTTGACCTGCAAAATAAGTGAGATATATCCAAATGAAATCTCACAAAATCAAATCAAATCTATCAAGAATAAAACGTCTTGTACTGATGTTGTGGTACAGAGTTTAATTGCCAATAAATGAGGTCTAATTGCCAAAATAATGAGGTATAATTGACAAAAAAAATTAGTCTTGAAAAAAGTATAATTGCCAAAAAAGGAAGAGAATAAAGAGGTGATTGTGAACAAACAACCCCTATATTTTCTTACTTGCAAAGAGATGGATTTTGTGAGTGCAACTTCTCCGTTAGATGTTTTGCATGATGTCAAAACTATAAGGAAACTTAGCATTTATGTACGTCGAACGATATCTCTAAGTTTGTGTGGCACCCTTGCATTAGAGGTCTTAGGAATCATCAACTCAAATCATGAAAATCAGTTTCAGCACAAAAATGCACTGCATGTGCCGGCACATAGGGAACTCAGGCCGGTACATGTAACTCATTTTTGAACCCTGTAGCTTTTGTTTGGTTTTGGTCGACACATACCTTCTTCAGGTTGACACATACTGGAAGTTTCAACATTATGTGCCGACACATACATGTTTCAGGCCGACACATCTACTGTCCTAAATAAGCATGTAGGTTCTATTTCTTTTGGGTCGGCACATGTGTCCTCTCAGGTCGGCACATGCTGTTATTTTTTACAGTATATGTCGGCACGTCCAACCTTCAGGCTGGCACATACTGGTTAAGTTGGCAATTTTTTTTCTCTTTTATTCAGAAAGTTTCCTCTTTGCCACCAATCTTCCAAAACTATAAATACATCATTCATGCTTCATTTCAAACTGGTGATACCATAAAATTAGCATGCATTTTCTCATCATCTTCAACCTCCGTCCTATGTCTACACACTGACAAATCACGCATAATAATCTTTTGTTGGGGTGCTAGCTAGGCGAAGGCCTGATAACGTCTGATTAGGTTCTTGTGTAGCCGAAAATATTGGGTAGAGATTTGTAGGGGTCTTCATCCGAAAAAACTGTGGGTTTGTCCTCCAAGATCGTGTGAAGATTTGGGGGTTTTCGTGCAAGACGTTCAAGAGAGGATTGCGACGATGTGAAAGCCTTTGGAGATAAAGTACAAAAAGGACCCTTTGGAGATAAAGAACGCAAAGGAAGTATCGGAGAATGGCGAATCGAATTGAAGTCTTGTGAAACAATCAATGCAATTGATCGTGCGCGAAAGCTTTGGAGATAAAGAACGCAAATGAGTAGCAATATCTACAAGTCAATTGGCATCCATTGTTGTCTTCGTCTTACTCAAGATCAAAAGAAGAAAAGGGGTTGAATCAACATCAGAACCAGTAGTGTTTGTATGGTTGCTCTGAACACTTTTCTTGTATATCGAATTTTTGCACAGTAAGAAAGTATCCTAAATCCACATTGGAAATTAGGCGTAGACGTACCCACACACGAGGACGAAAGTGGGAAACTGCGTGAACAAATCCTCGTGTCGATCTCTCTATTATCTCTTTACTTGTTTTATTTTTCATTACGCAATTTGTCGAATATCATTGATTAATCGATCGACTCGTAAAAATTTTCCTGTGATCCTTTTGTTTTAAACTTGATTGTTGATTAGCTTATAATCACTTTTGATAATAAGTGGTATTCATATCAACAACAACACGAAGGAAATTCTGAAAATTCGTTCGCACACCAAGTGTTCAATAAATCGCATAGTTCAATATTTTTGCTTTTTGTCATTGGAAATAGCATTACTAAGTTCATTATTTTAAACGAGTAATAACGTGATATTCGAATAAAGGTTAATTTCGATTATTGTGTTTTTCATTCCATATTTGGCTTTGCATATCTGAGTTCCAATAACTAGATTCGTATAGACGACTTTTATCGATCCATACCAAAACCTTCAGCGCGTTCTCTTTTTCTAACAACTTTAAAAACCCAAATTTTATTTGGTGATTTTGGCTTATGTGCCTATTCACCCCCCTCTAGAAAATTCATTGTCGTATAACAAGTGGCATCAAGACCCAGGTTCATTCCGTGCTTCGAAACGCTTATTAGAAAATGGCTCACGAACCTAAAGGGGACTATAAGAGAGCTCCAATTTTCATGGGAGAAAATTATAGTTATTGGAAATCTTGTATGCAAATTCATGTGAACTCTTATGATAAGGGTGTTCGGGAGGCCATTCAAAAAAGTCCTTCACCGATAAGACATCGTGTTGATGGTATTGATGTTCCTAAGCCCGAAGCACTATGGAATAAGGAAGATAATAAAAATTGGGCACATGATTGGAAAGCAAAAAACATTATCGTATCTGCTCTTGGTGTTGATGAGTTTTATCGCATTTCTCATTGTGTGACCAATAAGGAGATGTGGGACACTCTACAAGTTGCCCATGAGGGAACTAATGAGGTCAAACAAGCCCATATTAACACACTTAATCATGAATTCGAACTCTTTCGCATGAAGCATGGTGAAAACATTGCTCAAATGCAAAAGCAGTTCTCACATCTTATTAATAATTTAAACTTGATGGGTAGTCCTATTTCCAATGCTATTGCTACTAACAAGGTTTTGAGATTTCTTACTAGGAATTGGCAACCGAAGGTTACGGCCATCAAAGAAGCCAACAATCTTACAACACTTGATCTCACCGCCTTGTTTGGAAAGTTAGAAGAACACGAGCAATAACTAAATTGCTTGGATGAACATGAAAAGAAGCTTGAGAAAAAGAAGAAAGAGGAGAAGGAAATAAATAAGGAGGAAGGAATGAAGTTTAAAGCTCTTAGAACTTCAAATTCTACGTCCTCAAAGGATGAGCATCTTTATGGCAATGATGGTAGAAATAAATATGTTTCGGATGACGAAGAGATGAATTTGTTTTTCAAAAAGTATCATAAATACTTGAAAAAGAAAGGTGAAAAGGGCTTAAATAAAGGAGGTACTAAGTCTAAAGGACAATCTATATCCTCAAGGGAAGATAAGTCTAAAGGAAGAAATACAATACCTTCATACTCCAACAAAAATGAGAAGAGAAATCAACGCAAACAACATGTCAAATCTAGGGAGGTCTATGTGGCTTGGGGAAGCGACATTGAATCCTTAAGTGATGAAGAATCTAATAATGATTAAGAATTATTCAGCGTCTGCACTCTAACTCACATCAAAAATAAAAAGAAGAAGGAGTACAAACTGAAGCTAGCGGGATTATACCTGAGTGAATCGCACACTCAAAGATATAACAGAGTCGCCACCGAACTTTATTTAGTCCCAAAGGACAGGAAAAATATGGATAAAACCCAAGGGAAAGAGAAACGCGTATGGGGGTCGGTTATGCGAAAGGAATGTACTAGCACCGTACGCATCCGCCATACTCGACAGGAACTATTTCGCTTGCTTCTAGGCTTGGATGGGTTATCTATCTAAAGGCTTCTAGCTAAAAGGAGAGGAAAAAAAGAAAAAGAAAGAAAAGGAAAGTGCTCGCAGAGGATTAGGGCCCTCGTGCCTACGTACCCTCATAGTGCAATGAGGAAATCAGAGCTCTGTAGTTCAAGGAACCAGGGAAGAGAAGGAGAAGGAAGAAGAGGGTGGCTCGCCAAGATTTCGTAATCTCGTGCCTACGTATCCTCATAGTGCAATGAGGAATTCAGAGCCTACGTAGTTCGGAGGACAAAGACAGAGAAAAAAAAGGAAACAGTGTCAAAACCAAGGGCAAAAGGAGGTAGAAAGATTCCACTAGGGAACGCAAAAAAATTGGTATCAAAACCAAGAAAGAAGGACAGAGGAAAATAGTAACTTGCTGAGGATAAGAGAAAGATATGGTGTCGAAACCAAGATGATAAAGGGGCAAAAGAGTATTGGTGACTTTACTGGGGATAAGCAAAGAGAATGGTGTCAAAACCAAGAGAATAAGAGAGCAAGGGACATTGAATCAAGTCAAAGTAGAATCATTGCAGATTCATTATGTTAACTGACAGCCAGTGGTTAACCGAAGAAAAAGAGAGTATGATTCTATGGGGGAAAAGAGGTTGGTGTCAACAGAAAGACTATAATGAACCAAAACAAAGAGTACTAAACAAAGAGAAGGTGTTTGACTCTGAGGGGATTTTGGTATATTAATTGATAAACAATGGTTAACCGACATAATGAGTGTGGAACTAAGCGAAGGTTATGACCCAAAGAACGGGTGTGGAACTAAGCGAAGGTTGTGACCCAAAGAACGGGTGTGGAACCAAGCAAAGGTTGTGACCCTCTGAGGATTCGGTGTTAACAAAAGGACTGTTATTAACCGAAAAGAATGAGTGATTACCCAAAAGAAGGTGATTAACTCAAAAGGAGCTCAGTATGTTAACAGACGGGTTGTGGTTAACTGAGAAAAGGTAAAAATTGGTGTTTTAACTGACAGACAGTGGTTAACCAAAGAAAAGAGAGAAAGAACCACGAGAAGATTTCAAACTCCGCTAGGGATTCGATATTTAACATGCAGACTGTGATTAACCAAAGAAAAGGATTGAGACTTTGTTGGGGAAAAAAGCATTTGGTAATTAACAACTTGATTGTGATCAACCAAAGAACATGATTACGACTCTGATAGGGAATCAAAGAACAATGATTGGCCAAAAGAAAAGGATGTTGCACCAAAAGGAGATTGTTAACCCAAGGTGACAAAGACCTTTAACCAAGGAAGTGGTTTATGATCAAATGAGGGGTTGAAATGGGCAAGAGTGATCGAAGATCGACTCGGCTAAGGATTGAAAAAACACTACAGTCTGAAGATAGAGATGATTATTCCAGGCACAGGGTCATTCGTCCGCTACCCAAAATAATCAGAATGAGTGTAGAAATTCTCCACTCTGATCCCTTCTCTAGCATTCAAAGTATAGTGCGGAGATTAAAACCGACAGAGCAACAACGCCAACCTGTATAGTGCTCTAGTGCATTGTGCAAACCTCTGACTCAACAGGGGATTAACAGAACAAGGCTCTAAAAGATCCTAAAGAGAGAAGCGATGGGAGATTGACTAATCGGAACAAGGTTTCGATCAATCGATCAAGGGAAATGATCAAGCCAACAATCTTCCAAATGAATTGAAAGATCGTCAAAGCAAACATGCAAAGTATTGAATATACAAAATTATATTTGCTCAACAAAGAACAAATTTAATGTGTTCAAGAAAGAAATTGCAAGGCAGTACCAAACATCAATTAGCATGCATTACAAATCATGTTAGCAAAAGGTGTGCAAGAGTCAACATGATCATACAATGCTAAAAATGCAAACAATTCCATGATCGACAAATCGTGCATCGAAAGTTTGAATACATGCTTCAAACAGAGGTTAAACAGCTCGTAAAACATCCACAAATATCAAGCATATTAAGCCATGGAAGTTAAATAAGGAAAGAATATCAAACAAGCTTGAAAAAACACAAAAATGGCATTCTGGTTCAGTGTTAATTGGTTAACCATTTGCTAGTGCAAAAAGGTTAATCGATTAACCCTTGAAAAAAAGCAGAAAATTGCTGAAATAGAGGTGTTAATCGATTAACCATTTTGCACTTGCAAATGGTTAATCAATTAACCCTGAGATAGTGGCTGAAAAATCATTTTTCAAAAGCACTTATACCAATTAATCACTTATCCAATCATCCACATGTTATGGCATGCATTTGTGCACGAAAATTAAATCAAGTAGAAGCAATTAATCATCAATTGAAAGAATCAAACATCAAGATCAACAATCAAATAATTACATGATTAATTAACATCGAAAAACTATCGGAACTACATCGTGAGCATGCAAAAATGATCGGAAATAGTAAATCGAACAAGAATTACCAACCTACAAGGCGGAGAATTGCCTTGGTGATTGTTGTGGGTAAAATGTCATGAGAATATGCCAAGAAAACTAGAGGATTCCAAGCTTGAGATTAAATTGTAGCGAAACCGATCAAAACGCGATAAAATCTCTGAAATCGAATTTGCACCGAAACGATTGAGTCGATCACTTGAATTGAAGTATAAGTTGTTGTAATTACAGAGATCCAAAAAGGAATGCAATGTGATGGAGGTTTAAGCTCAAGAGGAAAGCAATTTCAATTTGAAATTTTCTACTCTTCAATGGTGGAAAATTGAGCTCTAGTGTGGTTTTGTGAAGAAGATGAAGATGAATGTGAAGAAGTTGCAGAAAAATCAGAGATAATTAAGAGAAATGATAGAGTGAAAAGTGAAGAATTGTGAGAATGGTTGAGATCACTTTCACAAATGTGAAGGTTTCTTTATATAGAGTGGAGGTTGGGAGTTGGCTAGGTTTGGAGTTTGCTTTGGAGCTAGCTTTAGAGTTAGTTACTTCTAACTCACTGAGTCGGAAGTTGACTCAGTTAGTTATTTGTTAACTCGGTGGAGCAATCCCAATGCATGTCCAAATCAAATGGTCCTCATGCTTGGAAATGAAGTTACATGGTAGTCTTAATTCAAAGTGATGTATTGGAATAAATTCCTTGAAGTGTTTTGAAATGTCTTAAAGTGTCTAGAATATTCCACATGATGCTAGAACCAAGTAGACCCCAAAGAAGTAGAGGAAAAGTTGCTGTCATGAAAATGCGGCAAAATCTGCCAAAATACAAGGGTTAATCGATTAACCATTTTGCTAGCAAATGGTTAATCGATTAATACAGCTAAAATTTTCCCAATTTGCTTGAAAAAAGGTGCTATGGCCATGGTTCCGATTTATGACTTTTTGCTTTGCTGAATAGGCATAGAAACCCTTATATTTTGCTTGTGTTGCTGATGTGATGACCTTGTGAGGATGTGATTAATCAGATTTGGAAACCTTGAGAAATTCTGAATATACCTGCAATAAAAACCACAGAAAAATGCTAGTGCGTATGCTAGCGATACGAATGCACATGCAAAAGGCAAAAAGGGAGGTCAAATTTCGGGTTACGACAACTGCCCCTATTTAATCCTCTTGGACCAGAATGTTTGAATTGCGCCAGCTTTTCGATTATTCGAGGTGGAAGGAGATTAAATAAAAGAATAGCTAGAGAATTTGGCCAACGGCGATAAGAGAAATGGTTTTGTAAAGGTGAATGTTTTGAGAGTTGATAGAGTGATAGATTTGGCTGAATATCTGTTGGGGAGATGAATCAGTCAAAGGGAGTATGCTTGATGCATATGCTATGTATATTTGATTTACTTGATGCTTGATATCATGTCATACAACGATGCAGGTTATGGTACTGTGCTGCAGGTAGGCAGGGATCGTAGCAAAACAAACTCGACATCTTTAGCTGGGGAAGAACCCACAAATGGCAACGAATCTGCAGGGGAAAGTATCCTGGAAGTCTCAGATTTCTAAGTTACTACCATTGTTGTTATTGAGGATGAAGGAACCAGGACGACCTTCTAACCATGACTGACGCTGCTTAAGGAGGAGAACACAGTTCAGATGATCCTTACTACTTAGGGAAAACAGAAAACCGCACCCTTACCGATGCTGGAGAAAGACGCCTTCGACCTGTTGGGAATGTTGCAAGGATCTCACTCTTTTTGGGGGAGGAGAGGACAAAAATGTCTCTGCTTGGGGACCAATCATGATTCTGCTGGGGAAATGGAAGGTAAGAAAAACCTTCCAAAGAACTATAACAATGCTTGTTGGAGATCAAGCTTGCAATGGGGATTACCGATCATCTTTTAGGGATTTCCGTTAAAGCATGCAATGCATAATGCTTTCTCTGTTGATTTAGCTTTTTATTGTTCTCATCGCTTCAAAGTATTATGTGATCACAAATAATTGTTAAATTTGTAAACAAAATACTGAAAAGAGATAATTGAGGAATCAAATGATGAATTTTATTGAATATGAAAAGGTTTGTACATAAGGTGTGTACACGGATGCAAAAATCCTTGATGAGGAAATTTGCAATAAATTGAAAAACAATGGTAAATGGCAAAGGGAAAGCATGTTTTGCATTGATTACAACATTGGCTAATATCCATTGTAAGTCTAGGTTCCAAAGCCTTGCATCGGTTGACGATGTATTGATTGCCCTGTTACCGTCTAAGGTCCAACTATAATAAAGATATGCTCAAGTGTTCACAATCAAATGCCTTTATCCCTAATTTTTGCCTGGACATTTTTCTATATTTTTTTCGTTCATCGGGATACCCATTTTTTCCTAAGTCGCCCTTTCGGGTTTTCAACATAGCGGGCTATTATTTTTTTTTTTTTGCATTATCCCTAACTTTTGCATGGACATTTCTTTTTTTTGGTCCATCAGGACACCCATTTTTTCCTAGATTTTCCTTGCGTGTGTCAATCTAGCGGGCTCTTTATTCATCATCATTTTTTTCAGGAATAATATTTTTTAACTGCGTCGGAGTTCACGGGTGATGGCAACTCCTCCCATCCATGGTGGTGAGGATCAGGGCTCCGCCTGAGAAAGCCTTCTTGACAACAAAGGGCCCTTTGTAATTGGGAGTCCACTTGCCACATGGATCCGAGTGAACAACTGAATATCTCTTGAGCACGAATTTTCCTTCCTAGAAGACTCGAGGGAGAACTTTCTTGTCAAAATCTCGCTTGAGGCGTCTCTGATACAATTGACCATGGCAAACGGCATTTAGGCGCTTCTCTTCAATGAGATTCAGCTGGTTGTATCTGGCTTGAACCCATTCAGCTTCATCAAGATCTGCTTCCATGATAACTCTAAGCGAAGGAATTTCGACTTCAATGGGTAGAACGACCTCCATACCATACACAAGCGAATACGTAGTTGCCCTAGTAGAGGTGTGAACTGAAGTTCTATAGCCATGCAGTGCAAATGGGAGAATTTCATGCCAATACTTATAAGTCTTGACCATTTTCTGGGCAATCCTCTTAATGTTTTTGTTTACTGCTTCGACGGCACCATTCATCTTGGGCCGATAGGGTGAAGAGTTGTGGTGCTCTATCTTGAATTCTTGACACAACTCTTTCATCATCTTGTTGTTTAGGTTGCTTGCATTGTCAGTGATAATACTGCTAGGAATACCATAGAGACAAATTATCTCTTTCTTGATAAATCTGGCAACCACTTGTCTTGAAAAGTTTGCGTAAGAAGTAGCTTCAACCCACTTGGTGAAGTAATCGATAGCAACTAGTGTATCGTCGGATTTTTGGTGACGCGAGTGCCTACCGCATAATTGATGCTACTTTCTGATTTATGTATTTATCCTATGAAGCTTGAAAGGAAGGGGAAGATATCTTAAATTAACCCTGCACGCAAGTGTTTTCTTTATCAGATGCTAAGAGATCGGGGATCGGGGTCTGGTTATACAAAGGGAAGCTATTAACACCCAGAGTATCTATAGTAATCTATAGGAACATTCTTTTGCATGTATTTCTACTATTTTGAAATGATTTCTTGTGTTTATCTGCCGTGGATTGGGAAAGTTTCTCCTTTGGGAGTGTTGAGAGAATGTTTTTGTTGCTTTCTGGTTTTCTATTGTTTTTGGGAAGGTACTGGACCTAAGATTTTTGATTTGTGTGCTTGTAAAGATTTCACAATCTTATGCCTACGTATTCCTGTAAAGATATTTGGGAAATCAGAGCAATCGTAGTTCCTCCTATTCTATGGGAGGAAAGATATTTGGTGTCTTGTTCAAAGCCCAAGATTGAAGCTATTTGAGTGTTTGTGTCTTGTTCGAAGCCCAAGATTAAAGCTAAAGTTTACTGAGAGAGAATTTGTCATCTCTAAAGGGAGATATCTCACCCATTCATCACAAATGTTGAGAAATTGGTTATAAAGGGAAAATTACTTTAACTGGGATTTATGAAATCCAGCAATGTCATAATTTCCTTTATAAGAGAGATGTCATGAAGGAAGAAACTTTAACTCAGTGTAGAGCAATGCCATTTTTCTTTATGAATATTTCATGCTAAGAGAGGGACATTTGCTTGGATGTTAGGGATCCAGAGGCTTGCCACTTATAGCAGTTATATGAAAGATAAATTTCAGCCAGGATAAGGGAAGGACTCCAGCTTGGATTTTGAATCAACAAGTGTGCCACTTACAATAATTATCTGGAAAAAGGTTTTTGATTGTTTGTTTTTGATATGTGATGTATAGAAAAGGTATCTTCCTACAAAGTGGACTCATGGTCTCGTCTAAGGGGATGTTGATTTTTGTGTGCCTTGTACAAAGCCGAAGGTTGAAGTTAAAAGAAAATGACTCCTCTGGGGAGGGTTTTATCTGTCTTGTACAAAGCCCAAGATTGAGGCTGACAAGGGAAAATTCTTATATGAAGCCTAAGAGTAGGCTGACTCTTGCTTAGGATCATTGAAATCCAAGAGAAGGTCTAAATTGTATTGAGGAATCCAAAGGGAATTAAATCTGAATGAGGATCAAGGAAGAGTTAAAGTACCAGATGCCATGAGGCTCTGATTCTATTAGGGATTTGTTGATGGCAAATTGACCCTGGATGAGATTTTCAAGGTGAAAGTTAAGCCTTATTGGGGGTCAGAGGAGTTTAAAGGTGAGTTTGAAAACCTTAGAGGTTTTAACTCTTCTGGAGACTGGTGAATTGGTAAAATAATTAGGGTTTATCCTATGCCTTTAGGAAGTCTGAGGGTCTTGGTGTGAAGTCCAAAAGGTGACTATGATAATGTGACTTTCCAAGTCTACTTGAATGAAGCCCAAGAGGAGGCTGAGACTGTCCAAGTCTCTTTAAGAAGTGGTAGACTCTGGTTTAGAGAGATCTTTGTACGATGCACAAGAGGAGGTGTTGGATTTAAGAGATGGAGAACAACTCCTGACTGACTGGATGTTCTGGAAATTTGACTCTCTTGGGGATTGAACTAGTAGAGATGACCAAATTCTATCATGTGCTTTTTGGAAGCCTTTGGGTCCTTGTACTAAGCCCAAGAGGATGTTGGGGAACTTCTAATAAGCCTGTTGGTCCTTGCACTAAGCCCAAGAGGAGGCTGGGGATGCTTTTAGGAAGCCTGTTGGTCCAAGCCTAAGAAAAGTTCAAGAAAGGTTTCACCGGGAATAAGTCCTTTCTTTGTTGAACATTTCTAAGGTTTAAAGAAATTCAAAAGAGGTTTCACCGGGAATTAATCTTCTCTGGGGAAATGAATATCTTATATATATGTTTCTAAGTTTTGAAAGTCTTGAGAAAAGTTTCACCGAGAATAATGCCTTTCTCTGTTCCATATTGAATAAAGCCCAGGAGGAGGCAGACTGTATTGATGGGAGTTTCCTATGAGGGAATTAGTTATTGACTATGTTAGAAGTAACCTCTGGTTTGACCTAAGTGTAGACCTAACTGCTGGGGAAACTCTAGACAGATATGCATAAGTATATACAGATAGATAAATTAATATGTATATAAACAAATATGCATTGAATTGACAAGATGTTGGGTCTTACACTCTGAAAAGAGGTCCAAGTGTATTGTGATTGATTGTATGATTTTAACTGTATGATTAGAGTTTTAAGAAATTGAAGAAAGTTTTGAGAAAACTTTGATTTTGAATTTGAATTAAGAGAAAGTTGTTTAAAAGAGAAGAATGTTTAGGGCTTATAACTCAAAGAGAGGCCCAAGTGGTCTAAGAGCAGTTTCACCGGGAATAATGCTCCTCTTAGTACCAGTTTAAAAACAGACAGATGATTTTGAAAACAGAGGTATAGGGCTTACAACTCAAGGAGAGGCCCATGGAAGTTATTTTTTCTTTAAAATAAAGTTTTTGTACAAAAGATTGGGGCTTATACTCAAGGAGAGGCCCAGATGACCTGGTTTGAAAACAAGGATCACACCGCGGTACCGAAAGACGTTGTGGGACTTATACTACAGCAGAGGCCCAAAAATTCATTTATGTACAAAGAGGGTTAGGTCTTACACTCTATTAGAGGCCCAAAAGTGTTTATAAAGAAGAAAACTCGGGCTTATACTCAAGGAGAGGCCCAGATGAAAAAAACAGTAGACGCACCGTTGTTTTGAAAATCGCACCGAGACTTATACTATGACAGAGGCCCATGATTATTTATTTACAAAAGGGGGTTGGGTCTTACACTCTATTAGAGGCCCAAAAGTGTTTGAAATGAAATTTGAAAAATTAAAATCAAGGGAAACCTTAATTTTTAATTAAAAATACAATTTTTCAAAGAAAATTAAATAAAAAATGATATAAAATATCAAATATATTTGAAAACATGTTGTGAACTTTGAAAAATGTTTTGAGAAATCATGTTTTATTCATATGAAAGCTTGAAATTCATTTGAGTTTGAAAAATCAAGAGAAAATTTCATTAAAAATGTTTAAAAACAATTAAAAATAAATTCTTTACAAAAAATCAAAATATATTAAATAAATAATATTATTTTTATTTTTTTGTGGAATAAAATATTTTAACATTTTTGTGATTTTTGAAAAAAAGAATCAATAAAAAATGATTAAAATTGAGAGAGAAATTAATTTTTGAAATCAATTAAGAAAATTAATAAAAATTCAAAAAATTCAAAAAGGGCGCCAAGAACACTTGTTCTTACTCGCGCTTTCTCTTTTTCGCCAGATTTGCAAAACCCTCTCAATCTCACTAAATACGTGATTAAATCAAACGATTCAAACACCAATCTTGCTTGCTTTTGATCAAGGAACACGATGGTGGTATTTAATTTCATTTATTTTAAGTGTGGAGTGAGATAATTCGTATGAACACAGAAACCCTAGTTTTTGCAAAAACCATAGTGAAATTCTATATACAAATGAAAACATGCAATTGATTGAGGGTTATTACTATATGAACTACCAGAAACATGTTGGTAACTTGAAAACAAATTTATGATGCATGTAGTATAGAGTTTGAGAGCTTCAGGCTTACTTGTGCAAGAGGAATTTGATTTTTGATATAGAGGTGTTACAGATGTTGTGTGATGATCTGGACAACTTCAATGGACCTTATGTAAGGTGTGTAGAAGCTTGGAATTGATTGAAGACCCCTAGAACTCTTTGTGGTATCCCAACTGCAACTTGGCTCAAGTGTGGTTTGGAGGTTTGGGATTCCGATGTTACAGATGATGGAGAAGTGTTTGGATAGCTTATATATGATGTATATGAGGTGTTTACACAATTAGTTTTGATAGAATTGCTTTCTATTAAAAAATGTGCATGTTACTTGAAAAAGAAGCAAATTCTGGTTTTGGAGAGTGAAGTGAAGGAAAACATGGATTGCTATGTTTTGGTGTGTGTTAATCAGTCACAAATGACCTCTATTTATAGTAGAGGAAGTTTGCTTTGCAAGGAATAGTGAATGGAGGCTGATTACTGTGAGTAGCTATGTAGCCATTGACTTGGATAATTCAAAAGTGCCAAGTCTCCTCTAGCTTGACTCAATTCAATTTCTGCAGGTTTGAACACTCAGAGCTTGGACTGAATCTTGACTGGTTTGGATTGGCACGGCTTGGTTCATGACACCTCAATGCATTGCATTAATGTTACCTTGCCAAAATTGAATTTCAAAGTTCATGTCATGATGGTTTTGCACATGCTAAGTGGAATTCTTAACTCCTTGATCAAGTAACAAGTGAGTCATAAGAAGTTTTGTGTGTTTGGAAGATGACAAAGTTGGCAAAGTGACAAAACTTGAATGAGAAAATCATGTGGCACAAGTCATCCATTCATGCTGCTTTGAAAACCCAGATTTTTAGGTCATGTTGCAAGGCTTGTAACTTCTTGCTCAAGTTGAATTAACATAAGTTCTTGTACTTTTTGGAAAGCCCGTATATCATACTTCAACTTTGATGTTTATCTTTGGCCTTGATTCATCTTGGATCATGGTTAAAAATGCCTCCAAAGTTAGACAAAACATGAGACAGATTCTCTCTCAAATTTTTTGGAGTGTTTGAAAAATGTCCATTTCTTAATTTTTGTGATTTTGATCAATCCATAACTCAAAGTCCATGAAGATTTGGAATATGGTGTAGTTGACAATCTTGCAATATGTAATGAGATCTTTCATTTGAGCTTTGGATGGAAGAAAAAGTTTGCTTGGATCGCAAGTTATGGTCTTGCAAAGTTGGGTTAAAATCACTTTTTTCATAACTTAGTGAAATTTTAAATTTCTTAAGGTTGCCCTTTTTGCAAGTAACCTCACTTTTCTTAATTTTTCTTGATGGATGATGATCCAACCCATAATTTAACATTATTTTTTACTTGAGGAAGCCATTTTTGTCAAGAAATCTCCAAAGTCAAACTTGGTTTTGGGGTACAGTTGACTTTTTATCAAATGAACTTCAAACTTTGCGATCCTTCATGAAATCAAGTTCTTGTCCTAAATCAAACCTAATGGATGGATTCCATAAGTGTTTTTTCAGTGTCTTGAATCATTTCTCAAGGTTTGAGATCATGTCTTGGTCAAAAGTCAAAGGTATGGTTGACTTTTTCTTAGAAACCCTAATTTATGGTCCAGATGCATTTGATTCTTTATATTGCTCATGGACCAAGTTCTTTGTGTCCATTTGAACTTGTAAGAGGATAACTATAAGATATTTTAGGTCTTCAAAACATTCCTTGAGGTTTTGGCTCATGCCTTGCTCCAAATGTCAACTTAGGGTTGAATTAGGTCAAGAAACCCTAATTCCTGATTTTTGATGAATGCATCCCCTGAGGCTATTTTAAACTTATGATTGGATCCACGAGGCCCCTTTAAGCTTCTTGGATCATGTTTTGAAGTATTGGCTCATACCTAGATGAAAATTTCTCTCTGGAGGCCTTGGTCGACCAAACCCTAATTTGGTGACACTAGTGATCTTAAGGATTGATCAACTTGAAATGTTGCACTCTTGTGCTTGATTCTTGATATGGGAGACCTCTTGATCCTTCTTGGGTGTTTGAGAGGCTTAACAAGTTGAAGATCATGTCAATTCTTGATTCATCATTTGTCTGAGTGCTCTGAGAGGGCTCAGAACCCTAATTCTTGATTGAGGTGAATGCTTAACAATCGTTGAGAGGATTGATGAGGCATGAAGGTACATCTATATTGTGGTGATGATTTGCACAATGATGGGAAATCTTGTGGCCAAAATTTAGGGTATGACAGTTGCCCCTATTTAATCTTCTTGGACCTAAAGGTGTGAATGGAGAAGACGTTCAGACATTCAAGGTAAAAGAGGATTAAATATTGGAATACCTGAAATTTTGATTGTGGTTGTGAATAGAAGTTATTTGCTCATCCATCTTCTTTTGCTAAGTAATGCTACTTAGAAAAGGATAAAACTTCCCCTCGATCCTGGTCTTCAGCCATGGAACTGGTCTCAGTTTTATTTGAAATAAACCTCCCCTCGATCCTGGTCTTCAGCCATGGAACTGGTCCTAGTTTCTTTCTGTTGAGTTCTTTTCTTGACAAGGAATGCTATCTGTGAGGGTTTTCACCAAACTTCTCACTGGGGAGATACTATTTGATGGAAAAAGATTTGATATCAAATTTGCTGACGAGGATAATTTGTCTGAACTGCAGAGGTGTGCAAACTTCTCTGTTTAGAGATGCCATTTGCTTGGAGATGTTACATCATACTTCCCTTTGAGACCTTTTTCAGAGGGACGCCATGTGATGTAATCCAATTTTGAGGTGCTGATAACTCCATTGAAAGCAAAAAATTTCAGAGAGAAACTGCCGTATTCCCAAGAGTCTTCTGTCGAGAGGCTTTCTTTGGGGATTTTTCCTTAATCTGGGAAAGCAAAATATCATCTTTATTGGTGAAGAGTGAAGTTCCAAAGGTGTATGACCAAATGTCTTCTTGTCTTTCATAGGTTCAAGTTATCAAAGTGGCCGAGTACCGATTTCAATCCAAGAATAAATTAGGGAGCGATCGTTCAGACGATACATTTCCCGACGAGGAAAGAACTTAAACTGGAATTTTGTCCTATCGGACGTGGTAAGGAAAACTGACAACTCTATCGGAGAGAGGATGCTTATCACTTGGGGATGGATATGACCAAAGTGATATTAATGCAACATGAGTATGAATATGAATCAATTATGCATGATGTATGAGATGCTGATGCTCACAAAACAGACATGACATACAGACCAGTGAATGAAAACAATTGGATACTCTGCCACTCTGGGAGATGGGGGTACCACTAGAGATTTTGAAAGTTATACTTTCATTTGGGAACAGGGATTCATGTGTTTGTTCCGGTTTTTGAAGGTACAAACCTGCTAGGGATAAGAACATGTTCTTGCTTTTCAAGGGTAGAGCCCACTCGGGAGAAAAACCAATCATTGGTTCTCAGAGGTAATAACTCTACCGGGGATGATAGACGGGACATTCCGTCTGAAGTAGTTGATCCTTTATTCAGGGTGTACTGATTAAAAGGAGTACCTTGATTCTGCATCTTGAAGTTTGATCACTCCCGGAGAAGCCATCGATGTCCCTTTTCGTGTTCAGTAATCAAAAGGAAATTGCCATCTTTATTTTAAAAGCAGTAGTAAGTTTGAAAACAAAAGTAAATTCATTCTTATTTCAAGAGTCATTGATCATATTAAAGTGCCATTTTGCAACGCAGAATAAGAATTGCAAATAAAAGGCACACAGGCTCTAATTTTATTGATAGAATGGTAATCAGCCAAATGCGTGATTCCATGGAGCATTACAAAGTTTAGAAAATGGTCATTTATAGGGAAATGGGTTACATTGAAACATAACGATCACTATCCTTTCACCAACTTTGAATTCTGGATATTCTGAGCTTCTGTCGAAGGTGACCTTGACTGAAGTTTTCCTGACAAATGGTGTCGCCACTGAGGAGTCAATCTTGTTGGATATAGTTACTTGCCATAAATCCCTAACTATTTCCTAGATCGCCCTCTCAGGTTTTCAATCCATCAGGATATTCATTGTATATGTCTCTAATTTTTTCATGGATCGCCCTTTCGGGTTTTAAATCCAACGAGACATTTTTTTATTTAGGCGAGGTATTTCTTGACTACATCAACATTTGTGGGATAGGTAAAATCCTCTCCATCCATGGTTGCGGGTCTTAAGGCGCCGCCTGAGAAGGTTTTCTTAACAACCTAGGGGCCATCGTAATTCGGAGTCCATTTGCCCCTGGAATCAGTGTGAAATGATTGGATCTTCTTGATCACAAGGTCTCCTTCTCTGAAGACACAAGGTCGGACTTTTTTGTCAAACTCCTTCTTCATTCCTTGCTTATATAACTGACGATGGCATAAAGCCGTCATTCTCTTTTCTTCGATTATATTCAGTTCATCATATCTGCTTTGACACCATTCAGCTTCTGTTAACTTGGCTTCCATCAATACTCTCATTGACGGGATCTCTATTTCTATGGGGAGCACTGCTCCCATGCCATATACTATAGAGAAAGGGGTTTCCCCTGTTGAAGTGCAGACAGATGTACGATAACCGTGAAGAGTAAAGGGTAGCATCTCGTGCCAAAATTTGTAAGTTACAATCATCTTCTAAATGATTTTCTTAATGTTCTTATTAGTTGCTTCTACTGCTCCATTCATCTTAGGCTGGTAGGGAGATGAGTTATGGTGTTCAATTTTGAACTCAACACATAACTCTTTCATCATCTTCTTGTTCAGGTTCAATCCATTATCCATAATGAACTGGCTTAGAACACCATAACGGCAAATGAGATTGTTCTTGATGAATCGAACCACCACTTGTCGGGTTACATTGGTGTATGATACTGCTTCGACCCATTTGGTGAAGTAATCAATGGCTACAGGATGAACTAATGTCCGTTTGAGGCTTTGGGTTTAATCATGCCAATCATGTCGATTCCCCATATGGAAAAAGGCTATGGAGAAAAAAGAACTTTGAGATGCGTTGTAGTACATGGATTTTGTCAGTGTATATCTGACACGTGTGACATCTCTCATGTACTTGTAGCAATCGGATTCCATTGTCAGCCAATAATATCCTGCTCTCAGAATTTTTCTTGCCATTGTGTGTCCATTGGCATGAGTTCCAAAGGATCCTTCATGAATATCTTTCATTAACATGTTTGCTTCTTGTCGGTCCATGCATCTGAGCAAAACCATGTCGAAGTTTATCTTGTAGAGCACATCATTGTTTAGGAAGAAGTTTCCAGCTAATCTTTTGAGAGTCTTCCTATATTTTCTCAATGCCCCAGGCGGGTATTCTTGTCTTTGAAGGAAGCATTTGATATCGTGATACCATGGTTTGTCTTCTATGACTGCTTCAATTGCAAAGATGTAAGCGGGCCTATCAAGGCACATTATGTCAATATTGGGTATGTCATTCCATCGACTCACACTAATCATGGAGGATAGAGTAGCCAATGCATCAGCCATGTGGTTTTCTTCACGAGGAATGTGATGAAACTCAATTTTGTTGAAGAAGGGCAACAACCTTCTTGCGTAGTCTTTGTAAGGAATTAATCCCAATTGATATGTGTTCCATTATCCTTTGATCTAATTTATAACCAAGACTGAGTCTCCATACACATCCAAGTTCTTTATCCTTAGGTCAATAGCTTCTTCGAGACCCATGATACAAGCTTCATATTCGGCCTCATTATTTGTACATTTGAATGCCAATCTATCAGTGAAAGGAATATGGGTACCCTAAGGTGTTACAATGATTGCCCCAACTCCATTTCCATAAGCGTTGACAGCTTCGCCGAATATTAGTCCCCATTGGGAACCTGGCTCTAGCCCTTCGCACGGTAGCGGTTCATCGCAATCTTTCATTTTTAGGTTGATGAGCCAAATGATTGGCTAAAATACTTCCTTTGATGGCTTTCTGAGCATGATACTCGATGTCGTATTCTGATAACAACATCTGCCAATGGGCAATCCTTCCTGTTAAGGTAGGCTTTTCAAAGACATACTTTATCGGGTCTATTTTGAAAATTAACCAAGTAGTGTGACAAATCATGTACTGGCGAAGATGTTTGGTTGCCTAAGCCAGAGTGTAGCAAGTTTTCTCGAGCATAGTGTATCTAGTTTCACAGTCTATGAACTTCGTGCTTAAGTAATAAATGGCAAACTCCTTTCTTTTTGTTTCGCCTTGTTGTCCAAACACACAGCCCATGGAGTCTTCCAAGATTGTTAAGTAGATGATCAGTGGTCTTCCTTCCACTAGAGAAGACATAATCGGTGGATTCAATAGATATTCTTTGATGCTGTCGAAGGCCTTTTGGCAGTCTTCTGTCCATATACAACTTTGATTCTTCCTGAGCAGTTTGAAAATTGGCGCGCATGTCGCGGTCATGAGGGATATGAACCTTGAGATGTAATTGAGATGTCCCAAAAATACTCTTACTTGCTTTTCAGTTTTTGGAGAAGGCATCTCTTGAATGGCCTTAACTTTGTCGAGATCAACCTCAATTCCTTTATGGATGATGATGAATCCCAAGAGCTTTCCTGAACGAACACCGAATGTACATTTGTTGGGATTCAAGCGGAGTTTGTATTTTCTCAGACTCTCGAATAACTTTGATAGGTGTTCCACATGTTCTTCTTCTGTTTTAGATTTGGCAATCATATCGTCGACGTATACTTCAATCTCTTTGTGCATCATGTCGTAAAACAGAGTTGTCATGGCCCTTTGATAAGTTGCCCCTACGTTCTTCAGACCGGATGCCATTACTTTGTAACAAAAGGTGCCCCGTGGGGTGATAAATGCAGTTTTCTCATGTCTTCCGACGCCATTCTGATTTGATTATAGCCCGAAAATCCATCCATGAAGGAGAAGACTTTGAATTTTGTTGTGTTGTCAACTAGCATATCTATGTGTGCTAGGGGGAACTCATCATTTGGACTTGCTTTGTTTAAATCCCTGTAGTCTACACACATTCTGACTTTTCCTTCCTTTTTGGGAAACGGCACTATGTTGGCTAGCCATTGAGGATATTCTGAGGTGGCAAGGAAACCTGCATCGATCTGCTTTTGCACTTCATCCTTAATTTTGATGGCTATATCAGGATGAGTCCATCTCAGTCTTTATTTTACTGGAGGACATTCTGTTTTCAGTGGTAAGTGAAGTTCCACGATACTGGTATCCAACCCCGACATGTCCTGGTAGGACCCAGCAAACACATCTGGAAACTCTTTGAGAAGTTTCATCAAGCCTTCTCTGAAAGTTAGATTGAGCAGTGCTCCAATCTTAACTTCTTTCCTTTCTTCTTCTGAACCCAAATTGACCGTTTCCAATGGCTCTTTGTAAGGATCAATGGACATTTCCTCTTGGCTGAGTAGTCGGGATATCTCTTCTGGAATTTCTTCGTCCTCTTCTTCGGCTTCAAATACCGGGAACTCAAAGCTGGGAGAAGGCATTGGATCGTATGTTTCAATGGGGTTTAAAATAAATAATCTGCACGACGTGATGATTCTTTTTTTTAGAAAAGACAGAGAGAATGCAAAAGTGTGTGCAGTGTTTTTTTAAAACGTTTGTTTTTATTTCGGGTTGTTTTTTTAAGATTACCATTTTCTGGAAAAGCAAAAATTGAAAATAGCAATAAATGCGGGAATTCAGAATGACATTATTTATTTATGATTTGTCGATTCTTGAAACACAACCCTATAAAACAAAACTCTGTCGCTTTGGGCAAAGCGAAGAGGGACATTTACGGAAAAGTAAGCCCTATAAAACATCCATTTCACCCGGGCAAGGTGAAAGGTCAAAACAAAGATCCGGCAATTACTTCGATTTATGAACGACATTCGGGACATCGACCGCAACCCAATGGCGACGAACTCCTCTGTGGATCACAAAGTCTGGTACTTTCCTTCTCAGTTTGTCTTCAGTAATGACACTGATTTTTGGCGGATTGAGATCATTGGAGTCTTCTTCCTATGCAGAGTTATCATAAGAAGACTCTTCTGTCGCATCTTCCATAGTATTTTCACTCTCAAGAGGATCTCCCCATCCAGTTGGCTGGATGTCCTCATATCTGATACGAGAGCTTTCGGGAGAAGTGTATTTGACTAGAAAGTCGTACTTGCCGCTTGGCTGCCCCAAGGTATCCCAATTTTTTGAGGGGATAGATGAGTCATCTTCTTCAATGACGTTGACCTCAAGAAATGCATAGTTTATGAATTCTTGTCCTGCAATCTTTGCAAATTCATCAACGTGGTGTTGGACATTTTCGGAATGTTCTAGGTAAGGACTCCATGATTCTGGGAGAACAGGCGTATTCGTCTCAAGATTATTCAGCAGATATGCATTATCTGGCTGACTCTTTTGCCCCGAGTTTTCCATGTAAGGCTTCCAGATAGGCAAATCATCCAGGGGATCATAAGAATTTTAGTCAAAGTTATCTTTCATGAGAGTGTCTTCCTCTAATGAGTTGGGTGGAGCACAACATCCTTCGGGATCACAGTCTCCATAAATCATTCTGACGTCTGATCTCGGTATATATCTGGGACTTTGCTTTGGAGAGCAGAATGGAATATATGTTTCACCCTGAGATATATAACCTTCATCATGGTGATAAGATTTCCACTCTTCATCTGTATCAGAAGAGATGTTCCCATCGATGGTGTGGACTTCTTGAGATACTGGGTGGAGGAAGCCTCCACTGTGGAAGAAATCCTGAATGGGACGAAAACTTTCATCTTTCTTTGTAGCCTGGGTACATGTTAGAGAAAAACCAAGACCTTTTCTTGTCTTGTTATTAGCAGGAATTATAATTTGTCCCCATCCTTTTGTGTCATCACTCTCCATTACTTTGAGAACGTCTTTGTACGAGGAAATCGACGTTCCTCTTTCTTGGTGATTCTCATTGCTCAGCGAGAGTGCTTGAAATTGAGTTCCAACGACCTTCTCTGGTTCTACACGGGAGAATGATGATAAGTTGCTCACAATTAAATCTTTTCCCCACATACTGTGACTAATTTTTCGCTCTTGACAAACTTTAACTTTTGGTGAAGTGTCGAAGTGGCTGCCCCGGCTTCGTGTATCCAAGGTCTTCCTAATAAACAACTATATACTGCTCGGATGTCCATGACCTGGAAAGTGACTTGGAAAGTGTGAGGACCAATGGTTATGGGAAGATCGACTTCACCGATAACCATTTTTATGGATCCGTCAAAGGCTTTGACAATGATCTCACTGCCTCTCATCGAAGTACCTTGAAAAGATAGTCGTACCAAGGTTGACCTTGGCATGACGTTTAAGGATGAACCTTTGTCTACCAGTATGCTGGCTAAGGCATCGTCTTGGCAATTGACCGTGATATTGAGTGTCATGTTATGGCTCTTGGCTTCCTCTGTAAGTTCTTCATCACTGAAACCCAAATTGTTGCAGGAAGTGATGTTGGAGACAATGCTGTCAAACTGACCCTCTTTCACATCTTGTTCTACAAAGGCCTGTTCTAAGACTTTCTGTAGATCTTCTCTGTGAGCTTTTAAACTAAGAAGGAGAGATAACAGAAATTCGAGACGGAGTTTGCAACAATTGATCCACAATGTTGTACTCGCTTTTCTGGACGAGCCTTAGCATTTCATCGTTGTTCTTTAATGGTTCCGTATTGTTGGATTGACCAATTTTTTGATTAGGAACTTCAGCTTGAGGTTCCTTTTCATTTGCAGGTTCTCCAACTCCTCTGTTGAAGATTCTACCGCTCCGGGTAACTCGACTGATGTCAGCAATGTTTACAACGGATGGTAGTGGAACTTCTTTTCCATCTTCTATTGTAGTCGCACCGTACTTGTACGAAATAACTTTCTCGGATTTGTACGGTATTGGTCCTGGCAGGTAGATAACCACAGGGGCTTTTTGGGCCTTTTGACCGTCGTAAGCAACCTCAATCGGCTCTAGGTTGGAAACTTTTCTACTGTCAAGAGGGATCTTTGACTTATTGAGTAGAGGAATTATGGTGCAAACATCCTCGGTATTTCCATGATTGGATACTATGACAATGCTTTTGTCTAGTAGTCTTTGGTCCTTGTTCTGAATAGGGAGGCAACCTTGCACCTTGTTGATTGACTGAAAATTCAAGCATGGTCTAGTTTTCCTTCGGTCTACCTGATGCTGGAGAGCTGCTCGCACGAGGTAGCATCCTTGGTTATTTTCCGAACATATTCCACAGTGCTCATAATTGTGAGGTGGTACCCAACCGTGCCTATTTTGTATGCAGTGCATCCTTCCCAGATCCGTTTCCAGTAGGCGGATCTAACAACTTTGGTGTCTATCAGGATTTCCATTAGTTATGCTAACTTGTTGCGTTTCTTCATCCTGGTAGATTGGATGCCACCAATGGTTCAACAGATGTTGAAGAGTTCTTTGTACAAATGCGCAACCTTGATCATTTCTGGAGCATTTTTTGCAATCTTGATAATCATGCGGGGACCGGAAACCAAGTCTGACCTGCTTGGCATGCAATTCCACTAGACTGGTATTCATTAAGCGAATGTCAAAGATTTGAACCATGTTAACCTGATGGTCATTCCTTTCATGGTAGTCTTGGATCCATCAAAGATCCATTTGACGCTGGAGGGCCTCTTGTACAAAAGAGCATCCCTGATTATTGTTGCTCTCGAGGATTTTCATCCACGGTACAAACGCGAAAGTGGCGCGGAAAACAGAGTCGCCAGCAATGTGTATTTATCCCAAGAAAGGGAAAGGAAACACTGCATAAACTTGAGGGAAGGAAAAAGCATGGTCTCGCGACCAAGAGAAACGGGTAAGGGAGTCGGTTACGCGAAGGGAAGGTGTTAGCACCCCACACGTCCATCGTACTCGATGGGATCCACGCTTGTTGTCTCGATCAAAGGGTGTCGTCATCTGGAGCTCCACGGCTACTGGAAAGGAGAAGGAAACAGGAACGGAAAGAAACGAAGAAACGAAGAAGAAAAGAAAAAGAAGTGACTCGATAGGACATCGCTCGTCCTACGCCTACGTATTCCCTTGTGCAATGGGAAAGTCAGAGTCAACGTAGTTCGGACACGAACTAAGGGGGAAGGTTGCTCGCCAAGACATCACCGTCTTGTGCCTACGTATCCTCAATCGGACGAGAAAGAGGAAATCAGAGCAGTCGTAGTTCGACCTAACGAGGTCGGTTAGTGTTTTTTATGAGCGACGTTAGATTCGCGTCTGACAGTTAGGGTCGATGCCTATTTGCGACGAGACGGAAGTAACGTGCCCTTTTCTGAAAATGATTTGAACTTAACGATCCCGAAGGATGAAAAAGGTTTAAGTTAGTTTTTTGTGTTTTTTAGACAGAAGTGGATTGAAGTTTGTTCGTAACTTACATTGCACTAAATTCTACCATGCGGGAACGAGTGAGTCGCATGGTCGCCCCCAAATGGGACGTATGCTAAACACTCTAGAAGAGGAGGGGAGACCCCTCGTTCTTCATTTCCTACACTTATGGCTCGAGTACAATATTAGTTATATTTATTAAGTGTTTTAGAAGTGTTAAGAGATGAGAAGAGAGGACTCAAAAGAAAAGAAAAACACTAAGGGGAATTCTATCCTAATGTTGTCATGCAATGGTGGCTCTAAGGGGAGGTAAGAAGGGAAACATCTACCTAAGTTAACATGCATGGATTGAAAGCCTAATGTTTCTCCTACTCCCAACTTAATTAGAAATTAAGGGGGACGAGGAATCCTAAGGGATCATGTGAATACAGAGTAATCAACAAGTGAACACCAGACAGCTCAATCACAAAGAGAAAATCAAATAAGAGGCAGTCAAGTATTTAATCAAGAATTCATCAGAATAAGCATCAAGATCAAAATCAACAATTAATCAAGAATATCCAAGCTAAAAAATAAAGTGCAAATTAAAAACAAGATTAAAAGTTAGTCAACAATTAACCTAAAATCAGTATCTAAACCTAGTGTTAAATTAATAAAAAATCTAATTCTAACTAAACAAATTCTAAGGTTAAAACTAAATATTAAAAAACTAAATCTAATTCGAATTCTAAAATATATTTAACTCTAAAATAAACTAAAATCAAGATTAGCAACCAAACTAGTTAATTAATTAAAAACAATTAATAAAATCAAAGGCAAAAAAAACTAAACCAAATATCCAAAACAATGGTGCAATCAACAGACTAGGGAGGTGTGAATTGAAACCAGGCGCATGGGCCTAAGTCAGCAGGCCCAAAGGAATTTTCTTCAGTCGAAAGGGGGAAAACGGAGAGTGAAATCTGGGTGTGAAAAGAAAATAGTGTGGGCCTAAGAGCCCAACCCGGTTCACCACAAAAACTTAATAAAAAAACCTAAAACTCATCTTCATCCAAATTTCTTCTTCCCCTGTCTCAGACTCCATTCACGCCGTCTCCCTCTCCTCCACAACCCTCTCTCTGGTCACGCTTCAAACTCACCACCATGAAACCTACTAACACGTCATCATCAATATCTCAGAAGTGAGGTTCTACCGTGGCTTCAAAACAAAATCAAATTTCACACCAGCTTTTGTCAATCGAAACAAGGTCAGGAAGAAAAGAGAAGCACCGTAAATCCTCATTCCAAATTTCTCTTGATCTCAAACCACTCTTCCGACTCTCTCGCTCTTGGCCTCTCTCAATCGCCATTCTCCCCGTCATCGTTTCAAGGTTCTGAAAATACACAACGCCGAAACAACCTTCTTCTCTGTCGAAACTTCCGTTCTGCTCAGCGCTCTCCCTCTCAAAACTTTCTCCGTTCACAGATCCAGACCAGTAACGAAATCTCCGTCGCGCCGTGGATCGTGGCCGGCGACGGCGGAGTGTGGACCTCAACACCTCAACACTCAACGCGATAAAAAGTTCAGAACAACATGATTCAAATTGAAACGAAACAGACAACAGATGACATCGGAGTCGGATTCGCTCCGATTGCGTCTTCGACGATGCGAAGAAATCTCAGGTACACGCGATTCCCTTTCCTTCTCCTTCTTTGCGTAACTTCAGTTGTTGTTGATGATCTGCTTCTGAGTTCTTCTTCTTCTGGCTCAACCTTCTTTTCCTCTTTCCTTGTTCTGCTGCGGAAATTGTTGCTGCAATTTACTATCTCATTCTTCTTCCTCTTTGTGTGTGTTGTGAATCAATGATGATGTTGTGTTGTGGTTTGAATTCAAGATGGTGAGGGATTATTTTGAAGTTTGAAGAAGTGTTTTGCTATGGTTTTTACAGGCTGTGAATTGAAAGCTGCTGATGAAGAATATAAAAGGGTGAATCAAGAGAGATGTAGTCTGTGCTAGCTGAGAATTCAAGAACGAAGATCCTCTCCTCTTCAAGTCTGTTGCGCATGCACTTTATACCAAAATTAGGGGAGGGTATAATGGGGAATGTATTGAGAATATGAGCTGGAATTTGTTTCGTGAATTTGAAATGGTTTCCGCATGATGTACGGTTTGTGGTGTGGTGCGGGAAGGTTGTTGAAAATTCGTCCTTGCAGCATTTTTGTCTGGCGTGACTTGGTGTAGAGCTTGTCTGGTGGCAGCGGGACGGTACGGTTTTGTTGTGGGGTGAATTGTGAATTACGTACGTTGCTGCAGGGAATAACTTGGTACAAGTTGTTTTGGGTGGAAAAAGGTCATGGCTTGCTTCTGAACGGCTGGAGTATGCGTGTGAATCCTGTGGTTGGAGTGGCTTGAGATTTGTTTTGCAAAGTTGCGTGGAGTGTGAGTGGGGTCACAGTTTTTGTTATGGTGAACTTTGGCAAGGTATGTGCATATTGTTTGTACGTGTATTTTGCAGGTCAAAAAATTATTACAGCTCAGACTTGGAGGTGAAATCGCAATCAGTGTCATGGCCCTTTGTATTGCATTTAGTGGCTGAAAATTTATTTTTGGCTTTTTGGCATTCTGTACAATTTGACCAAATTGAAAAATGTAACATGGGCTTGAATATTTGGTGTTAGAAACGAACATGCTTTTAAGAAGAGGATATGATTTAATGAAATGAAATGGATTAAAAATGGATTGGTTTTGATATGGATTTGGTTTAAATTGGATAAGAAAAATAGATGTGGGCTGGAAAATGGTTTTGGATATAATAATGAAAAAGAATAATTAAGATTTTTTTTGAAATTGGATATTAAAAGAAATGAAAAAAGAGAAATGAAAATGGATAATTGGTTTATGGATTAGAAAAAAAGGATAACAAAAATGGTTAAAGTGAAATTTGGATTTAAAAAGGTTAGAAAATATGGACATTGGGTATGAAATGAGTTACGGATTCAAAATGGATAATTGGATAAATGGTTTTAAAAATGGATAACCACATTACACCAGTCCCCACAACATCTGATTAAATGAACACAACAGCCACCACTGAACAACTTGCAACAGAAACGAAGCATCTAAATCAAACGTCCCCTGAATCTCTGATTAAGTGAATCCTGGACCGATTTGAATTCGCCCGAATCAATCTCTGGGAAAATAAGTGCACGGAGGAAACACAATCCGCGCTGAAGAACCGTGATGAACCTGATTTTGAAATAAACTCATCATGAATCACAGCTTGATAATCTGGTGAATTTCCACACACAACCACTTGACCTCGAATACACATCGCCTAAATAAACACTCCTGACTTGAAGTTATACCATCATCCCTGATAACCCTGATCTCCTTGAAGACAATAAACTTGATACTTGCTGAACTTTGATGTGAAATTACAACAATAAGAATTCAATTCTCTTCCCAAACTTGAATGAAGATATCTCAAGGAAAATAGGAAGCCCTAACTCAGAGAAACCCCTGATCCCATGTCTTAGAAGACCAATGCAAAGTATGATTATGAATTATGACCTAATGATGCAAATGAAAAGGAAACATAAGCCAGTTAGAGGTTAGAAAAAGAGAGGGCAAATTTTGGGGTGCTACAGCTGCCCCTATTCAATCGACTTGGACCTGAAGGAATGATAGCAACGAATTTCAGATATTCAAAGTACACGGAGATTGAATACCAAAATAACCACACAAATTTGCAAGCTGTGGGGACAACGAATTGGAGTGTTTGCCAGCCGAAGGCGGACTACCCACCAAAATAATACGAGGACGACCAAAAGCGAACTCGAAACGAAAGACCAAGCCGAATGTGGACTTCGCTGGGGATAACAGGTAGACCATCAACTCGGAGGTTGAGGAAAAAATGTCATCAGCTCTGAGAAAGAAAAGGATAACCACCAACTCTGAGGTTGAGGAAAATCTGGACTAAACACCAACTTTGAATGTTTGAGGAAAAGGTAGACATCAACTCTGAGGTTGAGAAAAAACCATAACTTCAACTCCGAGGTTAGAAGACGGATATACGTCCACTCTGAGGTTGGTAAAAAGGATATATGTCAACTCTGAGGTTGGTAAATAGGTAGACATCGGTTTTGAGACCGGAGATAAAAACATTGACTTCAACTCTGAGGCTGGGAGAAAGGAATCAGTCAACACTGAGGTTGGAGAAAGGAATAGGTCAACACTGAGGTTGGAGACATGCCACAATATACGATAACTCTGAGGTTGGGGAGGAAGGGCGACAACTCTAAGGTTGGGGAAAAAAACTACGACAACTCTGAGGTTGGAGAAGAAAGATGACAACTCTGAGGTTAGAGAAGAAAGACGACAACTCCGAGGTTGGAGAAGAAAGACGACAACTCTGAGGTTGGAGAAGAAAGGCGACAACTATGAGGTTGGAGAAGAAAGACGACAACTCTGAGGTTGGAGAAAAAAGGCGACAACTCTGAGGTTGGAGAAAAGATATGCGACAACTCTGAGGTTGGGGAAAGAAAAGCATTTTCATCAACTCTAAGGTCAAGAAAAAGGTATACAACAACTTTGAAGTTGGGGAAGAAAGGATACTTCATCAACTCTGAGGTCGAGAAAAGGTATACGACAACTTTGAAGTTGGGGAAGAAAGGATACTTCATCAACTCTGAGGTCGAGAAAAGGTATACGACAACTTTGAAGTTGGGGAAGAAAAGGATATTCATCAACTTTGAGGTCGAGAAAAGGTATACGACAACTTTGAAGTTGGTAAAAGTGGCATCAACCCTGAGGTTGGGGAATCACTGTTTTGATTGAGGGTTGACTTGGGCTTTCGTACAAGGTACCAAATCTGGCTTATGCTTCGATGCATGTTTGAATTTTTCTCTATGGCGTAATGCTCCATACGAAATGGAAATGCTACGCGTTTTGAGGATGCAATGCAATGATGATTACTACATGCAAGAATGAGAGGACACTCCACCGGGGAATGTCTAGAACAGAACAAGCAGACTTCGCTGAGGAAGGGATCACCAATATCTAATCTCCTGTGGGGAGATAACCAACTCTACCACCAGTAACCACTGGTGCTGCAAACCCTGTTGGGGAACCGCAAGCTGAATTGCGAACTCTGTTGGAGAGATGCCAATGAAGATTGGACTTTGAACTGCTGAGAATGCCAATAACCATTGGACTTTGTATTGCGGGAAATATCGGATCTGACTTTTGAGGAAGAGAATACTTTGACTTCTCACCGTCTTCAACCTGCTTGAAAATATTCCATCATCTTACCCTGCTGAGAATGAGGAATCCACCTACACTGCTGGGGATAAGAAATCTTCATAAAGAACCCTTTTCGATTTGAGGACAATTCTCTGCTTGGGGAAGAATATCAATTCCAGCACCTTGCTAGGACAAAGATACCTTCTGGCTCCTTGCTGGGGGAGAGACTTCGAAAGCTTAGCGCTTTAAGTTTCTGCTGATCAACTGCATACTGATTATCAAAAGTGAACAACGGTTCCTTTAACTCTCCACTTGCCCCAACCCACAGGATTTAATGGAAGAAATTATCTCAAGAGGATTTTATAGAAGACTGGGCGTTCACACTGCCCCAGGTTCCTCAAACTCTTGGAGAGATTTATTGGATCTCGATGTAACTGCCCCAGACTGTATGACCTATAAAGGAATTTGCCTTGAGAGGATTCGTAGCGACTTGAAATACTCTGTTTCAGTGTTTTGAACCTTGAAGAGGTGCTCCTGATTAACCGTCTTCTGGAGAGGATAACTTCTCATGCTCCGGAGGTGGCCTGCCTCGATATGAGCTTTGAAGTGACTTTGCTCCTGATCTTCGAATGAATGCCCCAGAATAGCTGAACTTCGGAGAGATTTCTCGACGTGACTGCCCCAGATTGGCTACATCTTAACACGACTTACTGGGGATAGCCCATGCTTCACAAAGCCTCTTGGAAATATGCCCCTCGATACGACTGTCCTTCAGAATTTTCAAGCATCCCAACTCGGCAGGATCAAGCTTCTGGACTAACGTTCATTGTGTAAGCTTTCTTAATGCTTAGGCACATGTATGCAAGCAGAACAAGCTTATTATGAGAATGATAATTCTAATGCAACAAACACGTTAACCTTGAAGTTTTTATTGAAGATATGTCGTAAAACCCTGTGAATGAGTCACTAGTTACAACATTTATTTTTGAATGGAAAACAATACACACATGCAATACCAACAAAAATATTTTATTAGCACGACTCATGGGAGTCAGGAACGCCATCTCGTTGAAGTACGCCTTCAGAATAAACCCTATTTCAATTAGGACTTTTAAGGGTTGTAACGTGGCCTGGTTCGCGTTTTTTTTAGAAAAAAGGATTTAAGGCTCAAATTTTATCGGTGTCCACCCACTCTTCGTGATGTTCTCTAGTCCTACGTTCAACTAATTTGGCACAAGCGCTCATCTCTCAAATATATTCATGATCTTTAAGGAATCGATGCACTGATGGTTTGAGACCTGATGAGGTTTTAGAACAATAGTCACCCCTTTTTGTCTTTTCTTCGTAGTCCCACGACTTTGTTCTTGCTCGAGGATTTCCTTTTGATCATTTCTTTTTTCATTTTTGCTTTTTTTATTTCCCTGATTTTGCCTGGACTGATTTTTTTTTAATCTTTCGATCTTGAAGTCCAGCGGGATGCCCTACCTTTTTCCTAAGTCGCTTGTTTTCAAGTTTTGGACTTAGCGGGCTATCTCTTTTTCTTTTTTTTTCCTTCCTTTTTTTTTGAACAAATCGTGTGACACTGGTTGTCTAACATGTTCGAAAGGGTTGTGACTGCCTCACTCCATGATCGCTGATGGATAACCATTGTGGTTTCGCATCTCTTGACCTCCTGATACGTGAGGAAAGAAAGATAATGGATCCTCAGATGCACACTCCTTTTGAAATTTAAATGCTCGGTCAAATTAATTGACGCCTATCCTGCCCCAGGTTAAATGTGAGGGTTTTTTCTTACGAAGGAAACTCCTACTTCAAGGCTCAAAGGGGTTAACGAGGGTCTATCTCCCTTATATCTCCAGTGTTTAGGGATTCGAAACAATGCATGTACATCCTCAACAGGGTTTTATCCAAAAGCATACCATCAGAAGTTTGCGTTTTCAAATCATCATCCTCCCTCAAAGAGTTTAAGCAAGAAAGTTGGTATTGCAGTGCATATAAACATGATATGAGTGCATAAAAGTAAATTACTTCAAGAACAACACATTCATTGCATTAAAATCAACATTCAAAATATAAACATGTTTTCATGCAAACACTATTTAAACAAACAAATGAAAGCTACATATGAAACTGCAGTAAAGAATCCGAAGATTTCCATTGTTGAGGAGACTTGACTCCGTCTGGACTTAATGCTTCTGACGATGCTCTTGCAATTTGGATGCTCATTGCAAAAAGGAGTCTTCAATTCAAGTACAAACCATTAGGCGTGATCGTGATGACTTTTGTGTCGATTAAGTCTTGCACCTTGTGTTGCAGAGCTTTGCAATTTTCAATCAAATGGCCAGGTGCCCCTAAATGGAACTCACATCTTGCACTTGCATCCCAACCTGGTGGTATCTTTGTTGGACATGGTGTGAGAGTCCATAATTGAACCAACTGATACTTGAGTAGATCAGGAAATAACTAAGCATATAGCATGGGAAGAACATCAAACTGTCTTTCAGGCTTCTTCTGCCTTTGTCGTCCCTTACTAGAGCAGTTCTCTTGTTGACACTGATTTGAGCGCACAATCTTTTCAGGCGCTTTTCTCTTCAGACTTGGTCGAGGCATAGGCAACATTTGTGGATGTGGGGATTCTAAGATCAAGGACTGCAAGAAATGCCACTGACTTGAAGCAGCTTCAGGAGAGGTAACAGAGATATCCACTTCTTTTTCAACAGCTAGAGTAGGACCACCTTGTATGCTTACGTCGCCCGGCGTGAATTCAATTTCCCTCGAATCGACCAGATCCTGTACGGTATGCTGAAAGGCCTTACAATTTTCCACATTATGCCCCGACGCACTAGAGTGGAAGTCACAATGAACTCTTGCGTCATAACCCGATGGGGGAGTACCAGAGAGAGGAGCCAAAGTCCTTTTCTGTACCAGTTGCAACTGAAGGAGATGCTGGAATAGCTGAGAATATGGCACTGGTGGAGTCTCAAAATGCCTATTCTACTTAGGCCTTGGCTGATATTGGCGAGGAGCCTGATTTTGCTGTTGAGATATAGTCGGGACGGTCACAGTGGCAATCTGCTCACTTTTTGGGAGGGATCCCTTAAACAGTGGAGGAGAGACAATTCCAACCGCAGCTTCAGGCATGAGAGTATTATCTTTGCTTAGCACACCTCTCACGACCTCCATAACCAGACTCATCTGAGTCTTCAGTTGGTTGACTTCTTCCTTTAGAACATTCTGGTCTTGAACCAAAGTTTGCATCTTCCCCATAAACTGCCCCATCTGAACCTTCATTTCGGTCATTTCTGCACGGAGTTGTTCCATGGCTATCCTCTGATTATCGCAGGTCAAGTAGTGGTGGCAGGTCAAGCTGGCTGTCCTGAAGATAATACCAAATCAGAATGAGAAATCTTCTCCGGAACACCTGTTATGCATATGAGTATGAGAATGCAAATGCAGAATGCCATGTTCGAATATTTCCAAGGAATCATTATGCTTTGATTCAAAAAATTTTCCTTACACTAACCACAAGAAATAGATGGAAATGCTAAGTAGCAAGTCTCAAAGTTAATATCCCTTGGAAATACAAGAACATGTATGCAAAAATGATGATGCAGATGTAACAGACATGGGATCAAGGCTTCCACAATGCTCAATACTGTTGTGCTGCTGCATGGATAAGTTCAAAAGTCTGCTCTGAAGAGAATACCCGAATACCAGAATATCCGAATAACCAGAATACCAGAATACCAGAATACCAGGCTGATAAGTCCGCACTGATAAGAGAACCAGAATACCAGGTATGATGAAGGTTATGGTTACCCGCAAACCTGTAAACAACCTGCCCCTCTCACGTGTGGGTACTAGAAAACCGAGGATCCTCAATATCACAGACTCTCAGGCCGAGAAATGATGATACGTTCACCATTTCTAGTTTGGCATCATCACCAATCGAGGAGGCCTCAACTGATTCCCCTAAAAAAGGATATCATATAGCAAGTTCCCAGCATTGGGTCCTCGAATCGAGAAGTGTAATGGGTTTGCTATTTCTGGTCTGCCATTATCACATCTCGGGAGGAGAGGCGTTACTGAGTCCTTGGGAAATGGTCGCCAGAGTCTACAATTTTCCAGGTTATACTCCATCGTCTGCCCCAAATGCGCAGGATAGAATATTACCAAGGAAACCTCGTCCGGATGTGGAGTTTTCATGTATACTAAGTCTGGCCAAATGCCAAACAAGTCACACTACTCTCCACACTAATCATAGGTGTGTTCTCAAGCCTGGGTATTGGCTTTTCTCTCATGAATCCAACCCACCCAACAGAACAAAAGCAGCAGAACAGTATGACAACAATAATCACAAATGCAATAAAATGCAGTAAAATACAGTAATACAATAATATACAACATAATAAAGCACAACAGTAAACACCCAATAAAAACAGACAAGCGATAGGAATGACTCGTAAAAGGGATGGACCAGCAAGAGGTCAACCTGTCCCCAACAGAGTCGCCAGCTGTCGCTTCTGAGGATTTGCATCCACGGTACAAACGCGAAAGTGGCGCGGAAAACAGAGTCGCCAGCAATGTGTATTTATCCCAAGAGAGGGAAAGGAAACACTGCATAAACCTGGGAGAAAGGAAAAGCATGGTCTCACGACCAAGAGAAACGGGTAAGGGAGTCGGTTACGCAAAGGGAAGGTGTTAGCACCCCACACGTCCATTGTACTCGACGGGATCCACGCTTGTTGTCTCGATCAAAGGTTATCGTCGTCTGGAGCTCCGCTGCTAATGTAAAGGAGAAGAAATGGGAATGGAAAGGAACGAAGAAATGAAGAAGAAAAGAAAAAGAAGTGACTCGATAGGACATCGCTCGTCCTATGCCTACGTATTCCCTCGTGCAACGGGAAAGTCAGAGTCAACGTAGTTCGGACAGGAACTAAGGGGGAAGGTTGCTCGCCAAGACATCGTCGTCTTGTGCCTACGTATCCTCAATCGGACGAGAAAGAGGAAATCAGAGCAGTCGTAGTTCGACATGTCGAGGTCGGTTAGTGTTTTTTATGAGCGACGTTAAATACGCGTCTGGCAGTTAGGGTCGATGCCTGTTTGCGACGAGATGGAAGTAACGTGCCCTTTTCTGAAAATGATTTGAACTTAACGATCCCGAAGGATGAAAAAGGTTTGAGTTTTTTTTTGTGTTTTTTAGACAAAAGTGGATTGAAGTTTGTTCGTAACTTACATTTCACTAAAGTCTACCATGCGGGAACGAGTGAGTCGCATGGTCGCCCCCAAATGGGACGTATGCTAAACACTCTAGAAGAGGAGGGGAGACCCCTCGTTCTTCATTTCCTACACTTAAGGCTCGAGCGCAACATTCGTTATATTTATTAAGTGTTTTAGAAGTGTTAAGAGATGAGAAGAGAGGACTCAAAGGAAAAGAAAAACACTAAGGGGAATTCTATCCTAATGTTGTCATGCAATGGTGGCTCTAAGGGGAGGTAAGAAGGGAAACATCTACCTAAGTTAGCATGCATGGATTGAAAGCCTAATGTTTCTCCTATTCCCAACTTAATCAGAAATTAAGGGGGACGAGGAATCCTAAGGGATCATGTGAATACAGAGTAATCAACAAGTGAACACCAGACAGCTCAATCACAAAGAGAAAATCAAATAAGAGGTAGTCAAGTATTTAATCAAGAATTCATCAGAATAAGCATCAAGATCAAAATCAACAATTAATCAAGAATATCCAAGCTAAAAAATAAAGTGCAAATTAAAAACAAGATTAGAAGTTAGTCAACAATTAACCTAAAATCAGTATCTAAACCTAGTGTTAAATTAATAAAAAATCTAATTCTAACTAAACAAATTCTAAGGTTAAAACTAAATATTAAAAAACTAAATCTAATTCGAATTCTAAAATATATTTAACTCTAAAATAAACTAAAATCAAGATTAGCAACCAAACTAGTTAATTAATTAAAAACATTTAATAAAATCAAAGGCAAAAAAAACTAAACCAAATATCCAAAACAAGGGTGCAATCAACAGACTAGGGAGGTGTGAATTGAAACCAGGCGCATGGGCCTAAGTCAGCAGGCCCAAAGGAATTTTCTTCAGTCGAAGGGGGGAAAATGGAGAGTGAAATTCTGGTGTGAAAAGAAAATAGTGTGGGCCTAAGAGCCCAACCCGGTTCACCATAAAAACTTAATAAAAAAAACCTAAAACTCATCTTCATCTAAATTTCTTCTTCCCCTGTCTCAGACTCCATTCGCACTGTCTCCCTCTCCTCCATAACCCTCTCTCTGTTCACGCTTCAAACTCACCACCATGAAACCTACTAACACGTCATCATCAATATCTCAGAAGAGAGGTTCTACCGTGGCTTCAAAACAAAATCAAATATCACACCAGATTTTGTCAATCGAAACAAGGTCAGGAAGAAAAGAGAAGCACTGTAAATCCTCATTCCAAATTTCTCTTGATCTCAAACCACTCTTCCGACTCTCTCGCTCTTGGCCTCTCTCGATCACCATTCTCCCCGTCATCGTTTCAAGGTTCTGAAAATACACAACGCCGGAACAACCTTCTTCTCCGTCGAAACTTATGTTATGCTCAGCGCTCTCCCTCTCAAAACTTTCTTCGTTCACAGATCCAGACCAGTAATGAAATCTCCGCCGCGCCGTGGCTCGTGTCCAGCGACGGCGGAGTGTGGACCTCAACACCTCAACACTCAACGCGATAAAAAGTTCAGAACAACACGATTTAAATTGAAATGAAACAGACAACAGATGAGATAATATTTAAATGATGATGATGAAGGAGAGAAATGCTTACGAATTGGAGTCGCTCCGATGGCGTCTTCGACGATGCGAAGAAATCCCTGATACACACGATTCCCTTTCCTTCTCCTTCTTTGCGTAACTTCAGTTGTTGTTGATGATCTGCTTCTGAATCCTTCTTCTTCTGGCTCAACCTTCTTTTCCTCTTTCCTTGTTCTGCTGCGGAAATTGTTGCTGCAATTTACTATCTCATTCTTCTTCCTCTTTTTGTGTGTTGTGAATCAATGATGATGTTGTGTTGTGGTTTGAATTCAAGATGGTGAGGGATTATTTTGAAGTTTGAAGAAGTGTTTTGCTATGGTTTTTACAGATTGTGAATTAAAAGCTGCTGATGAAGAATAGAAAAGGGTGAATCAAGAGAGATGTAGTCTGTGCTAGCTGAGAATTCAAGAACGGAGATCCTTTCCTCTTCAAGTCTGTTGCGCGTGCACTTTATACCAAAATTAGGGGAGGGTAGAATGGGGAATGTATTGAGAATATGAGCTGGAATTTGTTTTGTGAATTTGAAATAGTTTCCGCTTGATGTACGGTTTGTGGTGTGGTGCGGGAAGGTTGTTGAAAATTCGTCCTTGCAGCAGTTTTGTCTGGCGTGACTTGGTGTAGAGCTTGTCTGGTGGCAGCGGGACGGTACGGTTTTGTTGTGGGGTGAATTGTGAATCACGTACGTTGCTGCAGGGAATAACTTGGTACAAGTTGTTTTGGGTGGAAAAAGGTCATGGCTTGCTTCTCAACAGCTGGAATAATGCGTGTGAATCCTGTGGTTGGAGTGGCTTGAGATTTGTTTTGCAAAGTTGCGTGGAGTATGAGTGGGGTCACAGTTTTTGTTATGGTGAACTTTGGCAAGGTATGTGCATATTGTTTGTGCGTTTATTTTGCAGGTCGAAAAATTGTAACAGCTGGGACTTGGAGGTGAAATCGTAATCAGTGTCGTGGCCCTTTGTATTGCATTTAGTGGCTGAAAATTTATTTTTGGCTTTTTGGCATTCTGTACAATTTGACCAAATTGAAAAATGTAACATGGGCTTGAATATTTGGTGTTAGAAACGAACATGCTTTTAAGAAGAGGATATGATTTAATGAAATGAAATGGATTAAAAATGGATTGGTTTTGATATGGATTTGGTTTAAATTGGATAAGAAAAATAGATGTGGACTGGAAAATGGTTTTGGATATAATAATGAAAAAGAATAATTAAGATTTTTTTTGAAATTGGATATTAAAAGAAATGAATAAAGAGAAATGAAAATGGATAATTGGTTTATGGATTAGAAAAAAAGGATAACAAAAATGGTTAAAGTGAAATTTGGATTTAAAAAGGTTAGAAAATATAGACATTGGGTATGAAATGAGTTACGGATTCAAAATGGATAATTGGATAAATGGTTTTAAAAATGGATAACCACATTACACCAGTCCCCATAACATCTGATTAAATCAACACAACAGCCACCACTGAACAACTTGCAACAGAAACGAAGCATCTAAATCAAACGTCCCCTGAATCTCTGATTAAGTGAATCCTGGACCGATTTGAATTCTCCCGAATCAATCTCCGGGAAAATAAGTCCACGGAGGAAACACAATCCGTGCTGACGAGCCGTGTTGAACCTGATTTTGAAATAAACTCATCATGAATCACAGCTTGATAATCTGGTGAATTTCCACACACAACAACTTGACCTCGAATACACATCGCCTGAATAAACACTCCTGACTTGAAGTTATACCATCATCCCTGATAACATTGATCTCCTTGAAGACAATAAACTTGATACTTACTGAACTTTGATGTGAAATTACAACAATAAGAATTCAATTCTCTGCCCAAACTTGAACGAAGATATCTCAAGGCAAATAGGAAGCCCTGACTTAGAGAAACCCCTAATCCCATGTCTTAGAAGACCAATGCAAAGTATGATTATGAATTATGACCTAATGATGCAAATGAAAAGGAAACATAAGCCAGTTAGAGGTTAGAAAAAGAGAGGGCAAATTTTGGGGTGCTACAATTATCTTTTGAGCAAATCGAGCAAGCGTTGTAATCGTGATGCGGTAAATTGTAATACTGACTTTGTCTTGAATGCATTGCCACCAGATTGACGTTCATTGCACGGATGTCATGATTTTGAACAATGTTTGGATGTACATGGGCCATGTTTAGTTCACGAATTCTGTGATCCTGAATCCATCCTAGATCCATTTGCTCTTGAAGAGCGATTGTACTATGGCACATCCTTGATTGTTCTTGGAACAGATATCACACCGATGATAGTTGTGAGATGGCACATGGACGTACCCGCTCTGTCTGCAGTGCATTTTCACCAGATTTGTTCCCAGTAAGCGTACATTGTGAATTTGATAACTATTGTCGGGTTCTTCTTCTATCAAGTTCACCGTAGTCTTTTTATGCTACGGTAATGGGTTCGTTTGAACATTCAGATTAGTATCTTTGAAAGATAAAACCCTGTTTCTGACGAGTTTTTGTACATCATGTAATACCCTAATTTTTACCCCTAAGATCCCACATATCATTTGCATCTGCATCACAAACAAGATCACCAGTATCCGTGTTTTTTTTACTTGCTTTATGTTTGTTTCTGTTTACTAACCTCTAACTAAAATACCAAAAATATTTTGCAATTTTTGCTTGTTTCTTCTTCTCTGTGTGATTAGGGTTTTGCAGGGAGATTGATGGCAAAGGTATGACTCGGAATCAAGTGTGGCTATTCAATTGTGGTTGAGGTCAGATGGAAGTTTGACCTAATCTTGATCAAACTATCAAGAGATTCCTTCAATTGGAAATTGGTTGTGGCAATGGGCTATTTCTCAGGCAAAGTGTATCACAAGTCAAGGTTGTCTTGTGTGGACTCCATCAAGGTTATCAGGTAGTGGTTTACAAGAAATCAGGTTCATCGTAGTCCATCAGTCCGTTAGTGTTCATCTGTGGATTTATGTTTCCTAGAGATTGTTTCAGACAATTTCAAAGTGATTCAGAATTTATTCCATTTTTTATCAGAGACTTAGAGAATTGTGGCAAAGATCAAAGTTGATGGCCGATGTTTTAGTTGCAAGTTATTCAGTGGTTCAAGGTGTGGTTTCATTCATATTAATCAGAAGTTTGTGGAAAAGATCAAGTTTGGTTTTGAATTGAAAATCGAGGTTTCATGGTCATTATGTGGAGAGTATTGGTGGAGGTGCATACCATTTTTTGTTAAACCCCGTTCATTACCCCTTTTTATCCATCCTTTTCATATCCATTATATCCAAAATTTCCAAATATCCAATTCACCTATCCATTTTTTCTAATTCAATTACCCATTTTATCCATTTTTATTTTATTTTATTTCCAATTCTTGTACCAAAATCCATTAAAAAAACTATTATCAAACACAAGCCTTGGAGATGCAAGCTTCATGCTATCATTTATCACACGTAAGTCATATCTACAGTCCATGCAAAATGGAAATCAAGCTGGAATAGGCTATATTTACACCTTCCTTTTTTTTTGTTGGAGTGGTCTTTGGGGTGTTATGTGAAGCTCAATATTTTCAGAATCTCATGCATGTTGGTTATTGCCTGAGGTCACTAAGGAGGTGGCTTGGATCATTTTGACAAGGTGCATTGCATACGCGATCGAGAAAGAGGTGTGGTTTGGGAAGAGAGTATTACTGTGTCGCCAAAGAATGCTCGTTTTATCTTCTTGTCTGCTACTGTCCCTAATGCCAAGGAATTTGCTGATTGGGTAGAAAAGGTGCACCAACAACCTTGTCATATTGTTTATACGGATTACCGACCATTTCCTCTTCTTAGTGAACAAGGAGGGCATTGGTACGTATGCTCCAATACATGATCACATCAAGAAGCTACTTAAGTTTTTATGCAACTAAAGATCATCTTGTTTCTGCACCTTCTTCAATCCACAAAAGATTCAGAAAGTTATGGAGCATTCACTCCCTTAACTCTAGACATGGAAATCAGAATGCTTCAGATCATTGATGGTGACGATGATGAGCAAGAAGATGAGAATAGACCCGAGTTGGTATCGATTGAGTAGCTATTAGATGAGCTTAACTTTGCTCTATCTTATATTGATGTAGTGATCAAGAATCCATTGTTGAATGTTTAATTTGCGCAGGCTTTTCAATGACCGTAATGCCGTGGCTTGCAAGGAAGAATGTGATCCATCTGTATTTGTGATTCTCGTGAGGCAGGTTGCTAAACACAATGAAACAAGACAATTAGCTTGATCTCCAATAGTAATAAATTCATGTTTTCTTATGTTATTCCTGGAAAATACAGAACCTGAGGAGGGCATATGAAATGGATTGTGGAGAACAGTAAATAGTTAGATGTTACTAAGGGTAACCTGGCTGCAGTTGGATATCAACCAAGACTAGGATGCTATATCTTGAGTTTTTGCAGGGTTTGTTGGAAGAGGTTAGCTACTCATTTACAAAGAACTTCCATTTTATTGACTCAGTGAAGGCGTATCTTTCGTATGCATTATTACGAGCTTCAATTTCACAATCCCCGTCATATTTCGGTATGCAACGAGAACATTCTTGGTGCTGTTACTGCGATTCAGGGAGAGTCTAAAAGGTGAAATAGGCATTTTCTTTCCATTGATAGTTCTTAGACCTCTGGATGGTTTGGAATTTTCTGTCAACCAAAAAATCTCAGTGTTCTTCCGGTGTTAAAGAAAGTATGCAAGGATCCCCAAATGCTTGTTGACATCTTTGTGAATTACGACTGTGATCTTGAGGCGTCAAACTTGTTTGAATGAATGGTTACAACTCTATCCAAAATAGCTCAAGGGACTCAAATACTGATTCAAATTCACTTGCTGCTTCCCAAACAATTTCAGTTTCAATCCAAATTGCATTACTTGGTTTTCTTGAAAACTAAATGTCTATGCACTGGTACAGAAATCACAACATTACAATTTTGTGGTGAATCAACCTTGTTTAATACTTACTAGTTACATTGCAAAGGGGTGATATTGAAGTTCTTGTCCTTGAAAAATTGGTTGTGTTGCTTGGGGTCATTTTGGGAGAGGTTTTTCTATCTTTTGAGCTTGAAAATGTGGTTAGATTTGTGATAATGACATTTGATCCACCAGGTTGGCTCCACAACGTCCAATTACGCGAGAATCAATGGTTAAGCATGCAGCATCATAGCATGTCCAAGCTGCGGAAACGGTGAGTACTGACCAACTGACATAAATTGCTCATGTGATAATCAATGATTGTATTGCCGACAAGAATTTCGAGATCACGTGTTGAACCAAACCACTGTCATGGTTGATACTCACCACTCAACTCAACTCGCCATCGCGTTATCATGAATATTATCACTGTAACAATCTCACTGTTATTAACCTTTCTTCTCACGATTTCAATTGTGTGCACCATCCTTGATCAAGTCTGTTTCAATGAGATTGATGTTTGTAGAAAATCAAATGAGCGTATCGGTTGTTCACTGACTGATGCTGCAGCTATCTCTACTTATATGGAGTATCTTGAGCCAGCTTCTAGGTCTACTTTTGCGTCATACCAGCAACAGGGATAATGTGTGCCTGTTGAAGTTTTTCAAAGTACCGTGCGAAGCATTTGCAAGCCAATTCAGAAAAAGAAGTCATCATATGGGAGGAATATTTTTGGACAGGCTATCCAAATTAGATGGACTTATGCTCGTGGCCAGAAAGAAGGCACTTCTGGACACTTTCGTTTTTTTGTTAGCGATTTTGGTACCGAGGTTACAAATGCAAATCTGTATACTTACTTCTCTGTGTGTTCTAGTTACTCAAATGCGAAGGAAACGTGGGATCAGAAAGCCGCCGACAAATGCATCATTCATTGAAAAAAAAAGTCTCAATATTGTTGATTGGATATTCTGGTGTGAGCAAGTCATGTCTCCTCTTGAGGTTTGCTGATGATTCATACCTTGACAGCTATATGCGTACCATTGGAGTGGACTTTAAAATACGCACTGTTCAAATAAGCCGCGAGCTAAATAATCCACGTCACACAAATAAATGAACTGCATATTGGAAAATCAAAACGACGTCATAATTCAGCTTAAGTCGTGCACATGTGTTGCAAATCAAAACGACAACAGATTTTTCACAACAAGTCACGCACAACGGATTGATTCAAAACACACAAAAAATTCTCACAAACGACACTCATTCACCTCACTTTCCATCTATAAATAGAACCCACCCCTCACTCATTTCACTAAAGCTTCAAAGCCTCCAAAACTCTGCAGAATTTCTTTCTCATTTTCTCACTTCGTAAAAAACCATTTCATACCACATTCATCTTCTACTTTCTTTTCTTCAAAGTCACACTTAATCGGAAACAAAAGTCAGCCAGAGTAGATAGAAGAAGAAGAAGAAGAAGAAGAAGTTTCGTTTCATCATTTACCTGAGTTTGAAGGTAGTTTGAAGCTTCACCGTCATTTTCAATCCGACATTTTTCGTTGTAATTCTTTGAATCATTGATACTGTTGCGTAGAGCACTTGATTTCGATCACATCTGTGTGTGTTTCGCATTCCGCCGCTCTGATTTGAGAAAGCTTGAAACTGATAGCTATGGCGTGAATAGTGTTGGCCGCGTGAGGAAGATGATGAACGATTTGTTTCTGATTCAATTGTTTTCTTTACTTTGTTTTTTTAAAATACATAGCTTAGTTAATGGACCGGGCTCTGTTGGTTTAGATTACTACATGACCATTTATTTTCTAACAGACCTCCCTCTGTCTCTTTTAAATGTTTTTTTTCTCACAATTTCTTTTAACTCTTTTTTTTTTTGTTTCTTCTTAATCTTTTGATAGTTTTTTTTTTAGATTTTGATTTACTATTTTGGTAGATTTTCACTTTGAATTTTATTTTAAAAATCTCTTGAAAAAAATTATTTGAAAATATTTTGTTCTTGATTTTCTTTTTTTATTGTTGATTGATTAATTGTTGGTTGTTAATGGATCATAAATGTTAGATCCATCTTTCTCTTCATCTTTTTTTTTTATCTTTTTTATCGATGAAAGTCTAATGGATCTTAGAATTTATTTGTTGAATTCTTGATCAAGACTAGATCGTTACCTATTTTCTTTTCGTGCGGTGTTGCTTTCGGATGACGATTTACATATCGTTCATCTAACATGCATTAGCACATATATCATTTTGAGCGGCGTCATTGTAGGGTAATTACTATGTAAATTACTCGGCGATTGCTTAACATAGCCCTACATTTGTCCCTCTTTATCCAATTCGGAACTTGAACTTTCGTGGTCCGGACCTTGATTGGTCGCGTCAACCCAATGTTGATTAATTTTTTGCATTAGGTCCATAACCTTGGAAACTTGGCGTTGTAGAGGCTTTGGTTCTACTAATCTTCTGTCAAGTCTTCATTAACCTTGACCTAAGTACATTGTTTAATCACTATAGTTCAAGATGCGAAACAGAATACTCGGTGAAGGCTTATGGCACTAAAGCCCTTGTGCTGCTAATTACTAACTTCTAACTTTATTTTTTTATGTTTCCTTCTCGCTCCCTATCTTTCTTTATTTTTATTGCTTATTATCATATATCATATCATGTTTATGCTTATGTCATTTTTCTTTTGTTCACTTGGACCATATTATCTTGTGCTTTTGTTCATTTGGACTCAAAAACATTAATAAAGGATTAAACCACTAAAAGACTTGTGCTCTTAATTGTTGGACTATGGCCACTATCCCTTGCATTGGAGGATCTTCTTGGCTTAATTATGGACTTATGGACCTAGACTTAGGATTCTCTCCCTTGTGCTTTGGACCATTATGGAGTTTGGTATTCTAGCCTTTATTTGGCTTGCTTATTGGCTCAAGAGGATGGAATTCTTTTCTTATTATGCTTTGAAGAGTGCCTTCATGTGGTTAGATCTTTCTTACCCTAGCTTTTATTTTATGCACTTGGATAGTCACTTCTTCTCCACCCATTCTTCAATTTTCAAAACTTTCTCCCTTTTTTTCAAAACTTTCTTGATTTTAAACTATCACCTCTTTCATAATCAAACCTTGACTTTGTCAAGCGATTTTAGTCTTTTCTTTTCATTTCTTAACAAATGCTAAACTACATAAGCATATTGACACTTTTTTCAAAAGACTTTAAAAAACATCAAACTCATCAATCTCTTTTTGTGCCTTATGCACTTTTCCTTTAAAACTTTTTCATAAGTTTAGACATGATTCATTTCTTTAAGTAAAATTATTCGCTTGGAAATGACGACTTGTCTTTACATTTAAAATCAACCAAAACAAACAAATTTCATTCTTTGTACCACGAACTACGAGGTTTTGATCCTACATTGCACATCGTGGGTACATAGGCATGAGGCGATAAGTCTCTCCAAACACAAAAATATTAAAAAATAATTCTCCTCTCATCTCCTCAATCTCTTTTCAAGCAAACCTTTTCAAACCAAAAGCGGTAGATATTTCAAAGGGTTCCTATAGAGTACTATAGACGTTTTGGGTGCTAACACCTTCCCATTGCGTAACCAACCCCCCTTACCCATTCTCTGTTTGTTCTTTTTTTTTTAGAACTCTTTAGGTTTTGTTCGCTCTTTTTCCTTTCCTTTTTTGGATAAAATAAAAGTGCGGTGGCGACTCTTTTTTTTTTAGTTAAGTTAATCAATAGCTTACACTCACAAATTTCACCACTACACATCAGATTTAAAGTTGAGGCAATTCTCAATGGTATGTCTTGATCCTCCTTGAGTTTGGTATGCTTTGAACCAAAGGTGGATTGTCCGGTACTGAGAGAGGAGTCCTGGTTTGAACGTGCCCCTTGGCTAGCAGAAGTGGAAATAATTCTGCATATAACATTGGTATACGGTCAAACCCTGGTGATCGTGTAGTACGATTGTTATTATTGTACTGCGGGAAAGCCTGCTGAAGAGGCTGTTGTTGCCTTTGCTGATACTGCTGTTGATTTGGTTGGCTCTAAGCAACCTGAGGTTGATATTCCAGAGTTGGCGCTGGGTTGATAGCAGGAGTTACTACTGCTACCGGTTAATACCTTCGCCTTTGCTTTCCCAGAGAGATATTACTAATATCTTGCTCTTTCTTCTTTTGGAAAGCACTACCGTATCTTTTAGTACTGCTGGATGGCTCTGCATCTTTGACCAATCGTCCTTCTTGGACTGCTTCCTCAAGGCGTACCCCCATGTTCACCATTTTAGTGAAGTCAGTAGGTGCACTGGCGACCATCCGGTCATAATAAAACAAGCTGAATGTTTTCAGGAAGATCTTTATCATTTCCTTCTCCTCAAGAGGAGGACAGATCTGGGCGGCGATTTCACGCCATCTCTGAGCATACTCCTTGAAGGTTTCTTTATCCTTTTATGACATTGCTCTGAGCTGGTCCCTATCTGGTGCCATGTCCAAGTTGTATTTATACTGCTGAACGAAGGCTGCCCCAATATTTCTGAAAGTACTGATACTGGTCCGGTTTAAACCCATGTACCATTTGAGTGCGACACTGGTTAAACTGTCTTGGAAGTAATGGATTGGTAGCTACTGGTTTTCTGTCTGGGTAGGCATTTTCCGAGCATACATTACCAAATGACTTTGAGGGCAAGAATTGCCTTTGTATTTTTCAAAGTCAGGCACCTTGAATTTGTGTGGTATTTTTACATTAGGGACCAAACAGAGTTCAGCAGAGTCTTTACCAAACAAGTCCTATCCACAAATGGCATGCAGTTCCTTCTGCATTTCCAAGAGCTGTTCCTGGAATTCATTCATCCTTTCATATACTTCTTCGTTTCTGCCAGAAGTGGCCTGCAGAATCTACTCCTCTAGAATAGTGTGTACCACTGGTTGTGGTATAGAACATTATGGCGGTAACTCTTGGTGCTTTAGTAACCTGATGTTTGTAACCTTCAGGGGTTTCTGTCGTAACTCTTGCATCTTCATTTACCTGAAATTTGTAACCTTCAGGTCTGATGGTTCCTGCTACGACTTCTGGGTCTTCAGTGACCGAAGGTATATATCCCTCGGGTATAAAGTTGAGAGGCATGTCCCAGGGAAAACCTTTAGGCATGTGGTACGGAGGATGACTGTCAGGTGTCTCAAATGCTGGTGTAGACGTAATCTCCGAGATCACAATCCTTTGATGTTGTTGTTCCTAGGCTGCAGCCAGGGATTCCATGGTGTTGTGGATTTTCTCCAAACTCTCCTTTAGAGCGTTGATTTATTCTCTCAGCTCTCTGTTCTCTTCCTCAAGATTGCCCATTTTCTTTTGTCAGTTGGCCCGAGTGTTGTACAAATGAGACAGTTTGACTCTAGAGTGCGACACATGTGCGAGACTCAATGACAAAAAATGTGTTATGTGAGAGAGATGAATGATATGCAAAGAATGAGAGTGATATATATATTTTTAGTTTTTGTTCTCAAAAGAACTTTTAACAATTATATTGCAAATATCAAACAACGGGGGAGACCCTTTTTATTGAACTCAAAAGATGATAGTATTTTACTGGGAAAAGTACAGTATTTTACATAGTGAGAGAAAGAAAATTAGGCCTATGGATCCTGAGTTTTCTCTGAGGAAAGCTCAGATGTTGGTTCCTGAATTTTTCTTTTCTTTGATTGAGTCTCTCCAACTATTGTCGGGTCGATGATCGTTTTCCAAGTGAAAGGAGAGAGCAAATTTCTTCGTTCCTCCTGACTTTTTATAGCATGTTTCTCTAATATCTCAATCAGAGCATCCTTTTCCTTTAGCAGTTCTTGAATCTTGGTACATTCCAAATTAAGAATCTGGTACTTATTCTTCCAAGAGTTTTCTCACGTTAGACCTTGTTGAGAGCGTTCTGGAGTTTTTCCGTATCGGTCATGAAATAAAGGACGGATTCCTTCAAGGTAAAATCTTATTGACGAGGGTAAGGCATCCTCAGTTTGATGGCCCTAGTTTGTACCCACTGGAGATAAGGCTCTGCAGAGATGCAATTTGGCCTCCCCATGGACTCTCTCCCTTTCCCGTGAACATGTTGACAGGCATGCACTATTTCTTTCTTTAGTGCCCTGTCATTTTTTCCTTCCTTGAAGAAAAGACCTTTCAGATGAACATTGTGTGGGATATTCTTCATCGGGTATCCAAGTTGACGGCGAGCTAAAATTGGATGATAGTTGATCCCTTCCTTAGTGCCAATGAGGGGCACATTGGGGAAAGTTGCACATTTGTCAATGATTTTTATTCCTTCATAAATCCGATTATACCAATCTATATCAGAATTGGTAAGAGACATAATCTTCTGTGACCATCGCAGACTACTCTTGTGATCCCAAATAGCAGCAGACTTGGGTAAGTGGGAAATAAACCATTTGTAGAGTAATGGTACACAACATGTGATCATCCCTCCACTGTATAAATTCCTTAAGTGTACAAAATGATAAGCATCTGCGAGCAAAGTTGGGACTGGGTTCTCAATTAAGAATATCTTAAAAGCGTTGGTGTTAATGAAGTTGTCAATGTTGGGAAAGAGGAATAACCCATATATGAGCAGAACAACGACATCCTCGAAAGTGGTTACATTTCCTATACGGGCAAAGTATAGAGCTTTCTCCATTAGGAATTTAGCTGGTAAACCCGGGATTCCTCCTTTGGTGGTCATGTGAGTTCTGATATCTGACTCTTCCAAAGAGATTTCTCTTGAAATGGCTTGATCTTTTAGAATTTCTTCTAGTCCAGAAAATGGATCTTGATCAGTGATAGGTAAATGAATCAGGTGAGAGTACTCTTTCAGTGTTGGTGTAAGTTGATAATCCGGGAATGTGAAGCAGTGGTATACTGGATCGTAGAACTGAATCGGTGTAGACAGGACTCCTTCAACCATGTTGACCTTCAAAAGGGACAACAGTCCTCTGTGCTTAGCTCTGAAAGCTTCGGGATTAGTAATCATCCTTCCCAATTTCCTTAGGTCTTCTAGTTTTGGAACCTTGAAGGTGTACTTGTGCGTTTTTCTTCTACCGAAATCCATAACGCAACTTCTGATATTTGCAATTATTGTTTTAGTCCTTTTAGAAAAAGATTTTTTCTTGTTTAAAAAGGGTTTTTTTAATGAATACGTGGATGCATGAATGCAGCAAACAAAAACATTTGAAAACATGGGTTTAAGGGTTCATCGTCATGAGCATGGAGCCATGGATCTACCCATCCCCAAGGTGTGTACTAGAGCTTAAATTTTGTACCTGTAGAACGGGCTCTAACAAAGGTTCCCAAAATATTTGACCCCTCTTAAGGATATTAACAGGAAACTGGCTAACTCATGAAAGCTGTAATATCCCAAGATGAATCTCTTTTGAGTGTAGTATCATGTATCAACTATTCCCGATAGTCACCGCACTACCTAATGGTCAAATGGTTAAATGCTTACTAATCCTCAGTTTCAAGGGTAACCCAATGGGAAAAAACAATGCTTTCACGACTTGCTCGTTCAACATTGGTAATTCCACGCGGGCACCTCCACTGATTCGGTGGACTCTCAAGTTAGTTTGGTCGGGATTCACTCCCTATAAGCCTCCCTGAATACGCCACCACTTATCTTAATGTTCTCTCAGACTCACCACATGCGTATTAATCACATTCCCGGATAACAGTAATTTAAACAAGTATATCAAGTAATATGACAACATATGATATATAAGAAATGAGAAAGCAAGTAAGATAGCAGAAAAAATAAAAATAAATCCAAAGCAAGGCCTAGACCTCTTAGGAACTCTAATCCTAAACTCCCCAGCAGAGTCGCCATTTTTCTGTAGCATCGGTTTTTTGGTGACGTGACCACATACCGCATAATTGGTGCTACTTTCTGATTTCTGTATTTAGCCTATGAAGCTTGAAAGGAAGGGAAAGATATCTTAAACTAACCCTGTTGTAGCCGTCGGTTTTTTTGGTGACGCGACCACCTACCGCATGTTTGGTGCTACTTTCTGATTTCTGTATGTATCCTATGAAGCTTGAAAGGAAGGGGAAGATATCTTAAACTGACCCTGCACGCAAGTTTTTTCTTTAACAACTGCTAAGAGATCGGGGATCGGGGTTAGGTTATACAAAGGGAAGCTGTTAACACCCAGAGTATCTATAGTAATCTATAAGAACCTTCTTTTGCATGTATCTGTGCTATTTTGAAATGCATTCTTGTGTTTATCTGCTGTGGATTGGGAAAGTTACTCCTTTGGGAGTGTTGAGAGAATGTTTTTGTTGTTTTCGGGTTTTCTGTTGTTTTTGGGAAGGTACCGGACCTAAGATTTTGATTTGTGTGCTCGCTAAGATTTCACAATCTTATGCCTACATATTCTCGTAAAGAGATTTGGGAAATCAGAGCAATCGTAGTTCCTCCTATTTCTATGGGAGGAAAGGTATTTGGTGTCTTGTTCAAAGCCCAATATTGAAGCTATTGGAGTATTTGTGTGTTGTTCAAAGCCCAATATTGAATCTAAAAGGGGTGATTGAGAGAGAATTTGTCATCTCTAAAAGGAGGTATCTCACTTATTCATCACAAAATGTTGAGTAATTGGTTATAAGGGAAATTACTTTAACTGGGATGCATGGAATCCAGCAATGCAATAATTTCCTTTATAAGAGGGATGTCATGAAGGAAGAAGCTTTAACTCAGTGTAGTGTAATGCCACTTTTTCCTCACGAGTCTTTCATGCTAAGAGAGGGCCATTGGCTTGGATGTATAGAATCCAGAGGCTTGCCACTTACAACAGTTAAATGAAAGATAAATTTTAGCCAGGATAAGGGAAGGACTCTAGCTTGGATTTTGAATCAACAAGTGTGCCACTTACATCAATTATCTGGAAAATGGTTTTGATTATTTGTTTTGATATGTGATGTATAGGGTAAATATCCTCCTACAGAGAGGACTCATGGTCTCATTTGTGGAGATGTTGATTTTTGTGTGCCTTGTTCAAAGCCCAAGGTTGTAGCTGAAAGAAATTGACTCCTCTGGGGAGTGTGTTACATGTCTTATACAAAGCCCAAGATTGAGGCTGACTGGGGGAAATTTTTATATAAAGCCTAATAGGAGGCTGACTCTTGCTGAGGATTATTGAAATCCAAGAGAATGTCTAAATTGTATTGGGGAATCCAAAAAGAATTTACTCTTGCTAGGAACCAGAGACGAGTTGAAATACCAGATGCCATGAGGCTCTGATTTAGTTGGGGATTTGTTGAGGTCAACCTGACCTTAGAGGTTTTTAACTCTGCTGGAGACTGCTGTATTAATAAGATGATCAGGATTTACCCTATACTTTTTAGGAAGCCTGAGGGTCTTTGTGTGAGGTCCAAAAGGAGACTATGATAATGAGACTTTTCCAAGTCTACTTGAATGAAGCCCGAGAGGAGACTGAGACTATCCAAATCTCTTGAAAAGTGGTAGACTCTAGTGTAGAGAGATCTTTGTATGATGCCCAAGAGGAGGTTGTTGGTTTTAATGGATGAAGATCAACCCTTGAATGATTGGGTATTCTGAAGTTTTGACTTTCTTGGGGATTGAACTAGTAGAGATGACTAAATTCTATCCTATGCTTTTAGGGAGCCTTTGGGTCCTTGTACTGTGCCCAAGAGGAGGCTGGGGAACTTCTAAGAAGCATGTTGGTCCTTGTACTATGCCCAAGAGGAGGCTGGGGATGCTTCTAGGAAGCCTATGGGTCCAAGCCTGAGAAAAGTTCAAGAAAGGTGTCACCGAGAATAAGTCATTTCTTTGTTGAACAGTTCTAAGGTTTGAAGAAATTCAAAAGAGGTTTCACCGGGAATTAATCCTCTCTTGGGAAATGAATTTCTTGTATATATATTTTTCTAAGTTTTGACAGTCTTGAGAAAAGTTTCAACGAGAATAATGCCTTTCTTTGTTCCATATTGAATAAAGCCCAAGAGGAGGCCGACTGTATTGAGGGAAGTTTCCTATGAGGGAACTAGTTTTGACTAAGTTAGAAGTAACCTCTGGTTTGACCTAAGTGTAGACCTAACTGTAACACCTCAAAATTTGCCCTCTTACTTTTTACACTAACTGGCTTATGTTCCTTTTCATTCTTTGCATTAATCATCATTGCATTTCATTGGTTCATTGGCATGGGATCAGGGTGTCTAAACCAAAACCAAGGAGCCTTGATCCTCAAGAGATCTTAAATTGAGTCATAACCTTATCATATGATCAAGCTTGACAAGAGAATGCAAGGGAATCACATCATCCTAACCAGTGCAAAACTAGGGTTTTGGAATTCTTGAGTATAATGCCCCAATGGGCAAGATCTTTGTGCTTTTATTATCTTCAAATGGCATATTTCATCTTTGTTTGAAAGGGTGCACATCATGCTCAGAGGAATTTGGGTTTGGAGGATGTGCTAATTTCTCCTAGACTGAGGGCACCAAATTAGGGTTTGCCATAAAATCAGTTTATTTCTGATTTTTTGGGGAAAACTTGATTCTATGGTTTTCCTCATGTCCTTAAGAGTAAAGATTAGAGAATTGTCCATCAATTTGTTTCAGAGGATATTCAATTGGTCACTTGATTGGAAATCAAGAGATTTGGGGAAAAGTCAATTGCGCAGAGGAAAAAGTAAACCCTTGACTTTTTGAGGTCAAAACCATGTTCCTCATGTCAAACATGATTATTGGAGAGGGTTTGGTCAAGACATAATGAAAGATTCATAAAAAATCAAGAAATGTGCAAAGTTGCCAAAAATAGAAATTAGGGTATCTATTTATGGCAAGTTTTGGCAATGTGAGAGGTCAACTTAAGGGCATTCTTTCTCCAGGTTCCAAGCACCAAGTGGAAGGGCTAGGGAGGTCTATCAAAAGTTCATGTTTCAAGCTTCAAAACCATACCAAGAACTCTTCCATTGGGTTAAAATTGAGGGAGTTATGGTTGTTCGAAGTTAGAGGCTTGTAAGGCATTTTGGGCAAGGCAGGCAGGTCACGCGCGTGCTGGCTCGGAGTAATATTCACAAACACCTGGTGTGCATGACATATCAATGTTCCAAGGCAAATTTCTCCATGATGGAGGCTCCAAACCAAAAAGTGCTCAACATCAAACTTGTTCCTCTCAATCTCCTCTACAATATTGGCGTTGGAAGTTTTTTCAGCTGATCAACCATTTGAGAGTTATGGTGGCCCAAAGTGACGAACTCACACTGATTCATTTCACACACATGGGGTAGGTAAGAGTAGGTCAGGGTGTCATGGCAAGGCAGTCATGACTAAATGTTTTCATAGGCCATTTTAGTCATGTTAGAGGATTCTATGGGGATTGTTTTCAACACTAACTTTGTTCTCCTCCATGAGATCTTTCCCTGGCCCCAAGATCAATTCTTTTCATACATGGATTAGTGAGTTGTATCTTTCCAAAGTCATTATAATGGAATGTAGTCATGGTTTCCCAAATAAGGAATGTTGCATTGTTGGTATGTGTTACTTTTCATACGTATTAGCCACACACATCACATTGCCATAAGTAACCAAGCACACACCTTACACTCATCATGTGCCCCATGCATGCTTTGCCATGTTTGTTAAAACAAAAGAGGAAAAGAAGGAAACTTGTTGAAGAAGCTTACACAACAAGCTGTGTTACTCAGTTCATCATCACCATCTAATTTCACCACCATCATAACATGCCATGGTCTCTCTTCACTCTAACACAACACCAACTCGTATACAATAAACCTGTCTCATTCTGTTAACTCACCAACTCAGTTAAATCACTCACCTAACCTTAGTTCTAACTGTCAACTAGGACAGTTAGAATGTAACCAGAGGTATATAAACATTTCTCTAACAGATTTAGGGAAGAATTTTTCATTCTACACTTTTCACCAAATCTTCTCTCTTTCTCTCTGAAATTTCTCAAATCTCTCTCTCACGAAGCTTCATTGTTATCACTTTCCTCTACATTTTTCTCCATCCTCCATCAAGAATTATCCATGGAATAGGCAAAGGAACAGAAGCTATATCTGGATCTTCATATTTTCATACACTGATTCTCAAGCAATTCAAATCCATAGCCTTTATTTGGCCAGTTTGAAGCTCAAGCAGGCAAGGGAACCTCACCTCTGGTATTCTTTGATTAAATCATCAACAACACAGGTTTTCTACTCAAACTTCATTGCACTTGTTTTAGTTGATTTTAGCTTGATTTGTTTGTTTTTGAGCTCAGTAGGAGCAATGTAACCTCCGGCTAGTTGATAGGCACCTTAGGTGCTTAGTTGGAAATTCTAGGGCTAAATGTGTTGCTTTGATTTGCATTATGTGTGAACTTTCTATGAATTTCATTGGTGGATTCATGTTCTGCTTGGAGAGAGGAAGAGAATGGTGTGCGATTTGTATGCTTCTAGTCACCTGGAATTCTGTACACGGCGGAGGCTCACCGGAGAAGACGACCAGAGTCTTCTCCGGCCACCTGAAAGTCCAACGGAGGGAAACCCTAACTCAATGCTCAGATTTAAACCTAGTCGTTGATTTGTTTTGATCTGATGGATGCAAGCATGTCAGCGCATTAATGAGGAATGGTGGGAGTCATGTGCTCTAATTTGCTGATTATTTTTGAATTAAATGATGACATGTGGTTAGTATATCACGGCTTAACGTGTGCTTGCGTTGTGATTGAGGTGGTGTGTTTACTTTGACTGATCATCATGCGTGGACTTAATCTGATGGTTAAGATTGAGTCAACAAGTTGACTACTCCTTATGCCATATACCTCTTCTGAGAGCGTGTTCTTGGACTGGATTGCTTTTTGCTATTCGCCCCCTCCTTTTCAGGCCCAATATCACTTTCAACTGAGTATTTGCTTTCGTTGCACCCCCCATGTCTATTTCTTTGTTTTCTTATTTTTTCTTTTCATAATTGTTTGGTATTTGGTTTTTAAAATTGTTTTTAGGCATGATAAAATTCTATAAAAATTCAGGAGGTATAATAACACATTTAAATAATTTTTGGACTTTTTATTTTCTGGTTTTATCATGTTGTGACATATTTTCTTGAATTTCCCATCATTTTCTTTTGTTTGTGCATTTCATCATGACCTATGCTGCATTTTCATTTTATTTGACATAGTTGTGTTTTGAGTTTTTGCTTAATAATTGGTATACGCAATTATGACATGTTGAGGAATGTTGTGCATTTTTTTTTGAATTTTCTAAGTCATTTCTTGATGACTTTTGAGTGATGTGTTTGAATTAATTGTTAATGTGCTTTGTATGATATTGTGAGGCCTCTTTGAGCATGTTTAACAATGATTCTTGCACCAAATTTTTCGGAAATGTTTACACACTATTTGAACTTCATTTAAATTGCATATGTGAATTTTCTCATCCTCCTAATTTGATCTTGTGGATTATTTGAGTGCATCTACACATGTATGTGGTTATAGGATCATGTGCTAGGGTTTGAGATTAATTGTGTGCAATCCTATTTGGTGCTTGTTGAGACCTTTTGATATGTGATTGTATGAGCATTATAGGTCATTCACATCAAATTATAGGTCATTGTTTGTGCACTTTTGCATGATTTATGAACATTAGTTTGAACTTGCATTGTGATATAAGTTTGGGCATCCTTACTTGTCCATCTTTGATAGCTTGTTTGCCTCAACACTTGTATGGCTTTGAGCATTCATTTGCACCCATTTACCTACTGCATGTGATCATCCTCATTCATTCTAATTGAATTCTAACTTCATCTCATATGTCTCCTAAGCTCACAAACTTCGGCATAATTTGCTTGAACTTGTTTGACTTAAGTTGAATGTGTTTGTTCTTAATCTTCTAAGTGCTTCAATATGACAATTGTATGAACTTTTGTGCTTACATGCTTGACTTCTAAAGGTCATTTCAAATGTACTAAGCTACTGACTTGCATCCATTTTGTTTGGTTATTCCATTTGCATATTCATGTCTTACTTGCATGTCTTGTATGATGCATAGTGGGAATTTTAATGATGTTTGCTTCCATTTTTGCTTGCTTGATCATTGCTTACTTTTGTGAATCATATGCCATTTGAATGACATCTTCACTCATTTTTAAATGTCATTTTCTTCTGACTTTGGTGTTTACATACTCATTTATCCATGTTTACTTTCCAATTATATACATCTTGTGTAGTTAATTTTCAAGTCACATTCGCATGATCGTTTAGTGCATAGTTTCACCTTATTTGGTTTCATTTGGCATGATCATTTTAGTAGGATCCCTTAAGTCATACCTACTGACTTTGGATGGTTCCTAACCCTTATAACTTCTTCCTTTTTGGTTTGACCTTTGTTTGGTGTTTTGAACATCTCCTTAGAAGATTAGGACTTGTTTGCTTCCTCCTTTTCACCTGTACTTCAATATTTGAATTGTTTTGGTACTAACCATTTTGTGTAGGGGCTATGGTAAGTCTTGAGTATGTGGATGCTTATCCATACTCATATCTCTTCTCTCTTATCTCTTTCACTTTCTCTTGTGTGTTTGTGAATAGCATGATATATTGCTTTGTGTGTACAGCTTATCCACACCCTTAGGGATCCTAGCTCAACTTTAATCTTTGATTAAAGTGAGGTAGGATAAGCATTAGGTAGTGCTATCCCTCTATTCTCTTTAGACTTAGGTTCTCAAACCTTGTCCTTAGGGCCACTTTTGCATGATAACATTAGGAACAAATTAGATTCCCTTTAGTGTTTTCTTTCCGACTTGAGTCTTCTCTTCTCATCTCATAATCTTTATAAAACACTTAATAAAGGATTAACACGTATTGCGCACGAGCCTTATATGTGGGAAATGAGATAGTGGGGGATCTTCCTTCACTTTCTTAGGATGTTAAGCATGCGTCCCGTCTTGGGTCGATACGCGAGACATTCGATCCTATGTTGTAGACTTGGGTGCAATGCAAGTTATGAATTAACTTCAAAAACACTTATGTCTAAAAAACACAAAACAAACTCAAACCTCTTTCATCCTTCAGGATTGTTAAGTTCCAAACCTCATTTTCAGAAAAGGGCACGTTACTTCTGTCTCGTCGCAAACAGGCATCGACCCTAACTACCGAACGCGAACTTAACGTCGCTCATAAAAAACACCGACCTCGTTAATTTGAACTACGACTGCTCTGATTTCCTCTCTTTGGTTAGATTGAGGATATGTAGGCATGAGACGACGATGTCTTGGCGAGAAAACTCCCCCATGGTTCGTGTTTAAACTACGTTGACTCTGATTTTCCTGTTCCCGAGGGAATACGTAGGCCTAGGACTCCGAGGACGTCCTATCGAGTCACTTCTTTTCCTTTTCTTCCCCGTTTCTTCATTCCTTCCTGTACCGATTCCTTCTCCTTTCTAGTAACAGTGGAGCTCCAGACGACGACACCCTTTGATCGAGACAACAAGCGTGGATCCCATCGAGTACGATGGACGCGCGGGGTGCTAACACCTTCCCTTCGCGTAACCGACTCCCTTACCCGTTTCTCTTGGTCATGAGACCATGCTTTTCCTTTCCCCCAGGTTTATGCAGTGTTTCCTTTCCCTCTCATGGGATAAATACACATTGCTGGCGACTCTGTTTTCGTGCCACTTTCGCGTTTGTACTTGGATGAAAATCCCATGAGCGACAGCTGGCGACTCTGCTGGGGAAAACTCTCCCTAAGCGAGTCAATCCTAGCGCTTGTCTGTTTTTGTTTCATTGGGTGTTTTTGTGGAGCTGTAATGCTGTATTTTGCTATTTTACTGTATTGCTATTTATAGTATTACTGCTTTACTGTATCTTGCTGTATTACTGTTTTTACTGCATTTACTTACATATCATTATTATGCTGGACTGTGCTGGTTTTTTCTGTTTGGTGGGCAGGGTATTCTGAGAGATAAGCCCATTACACAGGCTTGAGTGTACACATATGACTAGAGTGGAAAGTAGTGTGGCCTATGTATCGTCTTGGTACGTATGATTTACACGAAATCCACAACCAGACGAGGTTTTCTTGGGAGATGTTCTGATTTGCGCGTCTTGTGCATTTCGGGGTGTTAACCTAGAAAGCTGTCGACTCTAGTGACCATTCCCGAGGACTCAGTTGCGGCACTCCTCCCGAGGTGTGATAATGGCAGACCAGAAATGGCAAACCCATTACACATTCTTGATCCGAGGACCCAATACTGGGAACTTGTTATAGGATATCCTTTTTGAGGGGAATCAGTTGAGGCCTCCTCGATTAATGATGATGCCAAACCAGAAATGGTGAACGTATCATCATTTCTCGACCTGAGAGTCCGTGATATTGAGGATCCTTGCCTTTCTAGTACCCACATGTGAGAAGGGGCGGGTGTTTGCAGGTTTACAGGTAACCATAACCTCCCACATACCCGGTTTTTTGGTATTATCACACAAAAGGGAATATTCATCCTACTATACTCAGATGGTTATTATTCACAGTTCTATGATATTCTCAGATCTACACTGACACTACTCACAATCCAGCACAGTTACGCAGCACCCTGATGCCGTGCCTTTTGCATTGCATTATCATGTCATTAACATTTATGTTTATCATTTCCAGGTGTTCTTTTTACCTCTGATTCCAGTCAATGAGTTCAACAGAGACAAATGCTGAGAGGAAGAACAATGTTGCTTACAGATTTCCAGAGCCAACATTGGATCTACTTCACAAGGTGATAGCCATGGCTGACCTGGGTGTTCTTATCACCTTCCAGAAGAAATATGGGAGATTGGTGAAAATGGTCTGTAACATTACAAAGTATGAGCATGACGCTCTCCACACATTACTGCAGTTCTATGAGCCGTCATTAAGATGCTTTGTCTTTCCGGGGTATATCTTGATGCCTACACTGGAGGAGTTTTCATTCATCTTGGGTATCTCAGTCAAATCAATAGTGTCATTCTTTTCTGGAGATCACCCTAACATAGAAGAAATTGTAACGGCCCTACAGGTGGAACAGTCAGTGCTGAAGAGAAATGTTGCTAGTAAGAGTGGAGTCAAAGGTTTTCACTTGGAATTTCTTGCCGACCAAGCTCAAGAATTTGCCAATGCCAAGAATTAGGCAGTCTACAATTCTATCTTGGCCTTGTGTATCTATGGCATCGTTCTATTTCCTAACCAACGTCACTTTGTGGATATGCACGCTGTGAGAGTTTTTGTCCTGAAAAATCCAGTCCCCACTTTGTTGGGTGATTTCTACGACTCGGTGCATTTCAAAAATGAGAAAAGAGGGGGGGGGGTCTTATCAACTGCTGTACTCCACTTTTGTCTGATTGGTTTCTGAAACATTTGCTTCAATCTGGTGCATTTGTGGACACGAAGGATTCTCTAAAGTGGTATAAACAGATAATGGGGTTGACTGCTGATAACATTGTTTGGTTTGACCGTCAGTTGCAAGGAGTAGAGATTATTACCAGATGCGAGAACTTTCTGAATGTGCTACTGATAGGCAGGAAAGGGGGAATTAATTATAACCCTATCCTGGCTATCAGGCAATTTGGATATGCCTCAAGGAACCCTCCTGAAGACCAACATGTGGAAGAGTCTTTGTTCTTCAATGGGAGTGAAGATACAAAGGTGTTAAGGGAAGTTGTGCATGCTTGTGGGCACATCCATAAGACTGGGAAGACTGTTTTTGGAAAGGGTGATTGTAGAGCTTATCCGCAGTATATAGAGCAGATCCAAAGGAAGGTTGAAGAAGTTCTCTTTCCTTTTTCACGAGAGCCACCTTTATATCCAGTGATGCCAGAACAACCTACCACAGTGGCCATTGAGGAATTCAACAAGTTGCAGAATTTGGTGAAAGAACTTAGAGGGGAAAATTCTGATATGAGCAGCCGGCTTCAAGATGCATTATATACCAACAAGGATTTGGAGCGCAAAGCTCAAGATGCAGAAAAGATCTTAGCAACAAGAGAGGAAGATTTTGCTGACAGGGCCCGACACTACCAGAAGGTTAGTATGGCTGTTGAAACTTCTGCTCTAACTCATAAGCAGACTAAGCAATCTTTGGCCCAGACAAAAGACAAGTTAGCCAAGCTTCAACAAGCCTGGGATGAGGTCAGAATGGAGAATGCAGAGCTGCGAGAGCAATCAAAGGCCAAAGAGGATGAGCTTCTTAGAACGCATAAACAACGGAGAAAACATCGGGAAGACTTTGGAAAAAGCCAAGAGCAGCTGAAGAATGTTAAGGATGAACTGAAAATTTCCAAGAAAAAGCTTAAGGATGCCATGGTAGAGATGGGAAGACTCAAGATACAAGCTGGGGTGAAAAGTTTTAAAGAAGTAAGTAATGATGAAGCTCTCTTGATGCACGCGGATTCATTAGCCGAAGCTCTGAAGAAGAGGGACATTTTGATCAAAGAGATGATTGAAAGGTCGGGTCATCAGCGCACCAGAATCCTCTTTGAAGAAATCAAGCATTCTAGTGAGAAATTGAAAGATTTGGAGTTAGATGATTGATCTTACTTTCCCATCTTCTTAATGTAGTTTTTGTTGATGTACCGTTGGCTACCATCAGGCTTGTTGATGGAGCCAGTTTCTTGATGTACTTCCCATTTACGGACTCATTGTAAAATGCTTCGGCACTTATTAGTTTTCTGTTGAATTCAATTCAAAGGTGGTTCTTCGGCATCACTCTATTCACAAGCACATTATCACAACACTTTATCAGAGCGCAGTTCTTCGCAATATTTTTTTTTCTCAACATTATGTGACTATTATTGAGTTTCTTGGGATTAAGACTGGAATCAGGGTGTAAAACGCCTTGGGGATGAAAAACATGACATTTGCATTCTCATAATCATAAGCATTTTTGCATAACAGGTATACGTTCCGGATTTTCTTCTAACCTTTATTTGGTCACAGGCAGGATATCTGACCAACCGATTCACCAATATTTTACTCGACTCAACCAGAAAAGAGTAATGGAGCAAATGCAAGCAGAAATGGCCACCATGCAAGCCCGTATTATCCAATTCATAGAAATGATGCAAGGAGTCGTACAGGGACAGGAGCAACTTAGAACTCTCGTTCAACCCCTCGTGGCAAGAGTAGATGAGAATGGTGTACTACATGGTGGTCTCCAGAACAATGTTGTTCCTCCGGGCAGAGGTGCTAATGGACACAATATTCAGAATGGGCCTCCAGGCGGAGTTCCAGTTCCCTCTGTTGTTATCCCTCCGGGCGGAGGAGAAAATGTGGTAATTCCTTCTGTGGTTGGAGGAGGAAATGATATTCATGCAGTTCATGGCCATCACTTTGATGACCAACAAGACAATGTTTTCTCTGTGCCGGAGGGAGATGCTGGTCTCCCGGTTGTCGATGATCAAAGGATTAGAATGATTGAAGAGCAGCTGAGAGGGGTGGTAAATCAAAATTCTGTGGGAATGGATCTGGACGACCTAGGGCTGGTTCCTGATGTGAGAATTCCACATAAGTTTCAAGTCCCCACTTTTGAGAAGTACAACGGCACTACTTGCCCCAGGACACATGTTCGGGCATACGCAAGAAAGATGGTTGCGTACTCCCGTGATGAAAAATTGCTGATGCACTTCTTCCAGGACAACTTGTCTGGAGCATCCCTGGAATGGTATATGCAACTTGAGAGGTGCCATGTACATAACTGGAGAGAGATGGTTGAGGCATTTGTGAAACACTATCAGTATAATACTGATTTGGCTCCCAATCGTACACAGCTACAGAGCATGTCCCAAAAGAGTAGTGAAAGCTTTAAGGAGTACGCGCAGAGATGGCGCGAGTTGGAGGCAAGGGTACAACCACCTATGTTGGAGAAGGAAATGTTAAATATGTTCATGGCTACCTTGCCAGGACATTATTATGAGAAGTTGTTACCATGCATGTCAGACAAGTTCGCTGATCTGATCATGGTGGGGCAAATGCTAGAGAGCGGAATCAGAGCTGGGAAAGTTTCGGGTAATGATGGGTCGTCTTCTAGTCAGGGGAAGAAACCATAGGTGAATTACAAAAAGAAAGAGGAAGTGAATTCTGTATCATCCTACCGAGGTAAGGGAAAGCAGTGTCAGACTCATAGTCAGCAGGTGGCGTCAGTAACTATCCCTGCAACACTTCCACCTCAACAGCGAAATCAGGCTCCTCGCCAACAATAGTACAGGCCCAAACGTGATAGGCATTTTGATGCTCTGCCTCTACCGTATTCACAGTTATTCCAACACTTACTTCAGCAGCAGCTAATTCAAAAGAGAACTCTAGCTCCTATCACTGGTAATCCACCTCCGGGTTATAATCCTAATGCCCATTGCGACTTTCATTATGGGGCACCCGGACATCATATCGAGGACTGCAAACAGTTCAAGACTTGGTGGATTATAAGGCCATCAACTTTTCAAATGACGTGCCAAATGTTATCCAAAACCCAATGACTGATCATGGCGGGCCAAGGGTTAATGTCGTGTTAGAGGAGAATGAATTTTTGAATCTGGTTATGGATGTGAACGAACTAAGGACTCCTTTGATGGTGGTAAAGGAGAAATTATTGATGGGTAGAGTATACCCCGGTTGTGACAAGAATTGTTCAGAATGTATGTTACAGATGAATGGTTGTGGGTTGTTGAAATCAGGAGTTCAAAAGTTGATCGATGAAGGTAGGTTGCAGTTTGACAGGTGTGACCAACAAAGAGAGGTTATTGGTAGCGATGTGGGTACTATCACTATTCCCTTTAAGATAATCACAATTTCAACAGCGACAAGACCCGTGCTGGTTATAATTACAGGTCCTAGACCCATTCCTTATGAGAGCACCAAGGTCATTCCTTGGAACTATGGCGCAAAAGTTTTCATTAATGGGAAGAAACAAGAGTTAATGGGAACGTCGGTAGTAAGTTCCAGTCTTAAAAATAATGAGGAAGCAGGAGCTATTACCCGAAGTGGCAGAATCTTCACTCCTTCCGATGAACAGGCTGGTAATTCCAGATAGGACAAGGGTAAACAGGTCGTAGATAATTCTGTGCAGACTCCGGCAGTGACTGACTCCATAGTAAGGCCAGCTGATAGTCCTTTCTCTGAGAATGTAGAAGAATTTATGAGGTTGATCTGAAGAAGTGACTAAAAAATCGTGGATCATTTGCATAAGACTCCATCCAAGATATCAATATTATCCTTGTTGTTGTGTTCGGAAGCTCACCGAAACGCATTGTTGAAAGTACTGAATGCAGCTTATGTACCCCAAGAGATCTCAGTCAATCAGCTTGAGGGGGTGATAGCCCATGTTAGTGCAGACAATGGTTTGGGGTTTACTGATGTTGACTTGACTCTAGCTGGGAGAAACCATAATAATGCCTTGCATATTTCCGTTGAGTGCCGTGGATCGTTGATGTCTCATGTGCTTGTGGATACAGGATCATCTTTAAATGTTTTGCCTAAGAAGGCATTGATGAAGCTGGACACCCGAGGGTTGATATGCAAGCCAATTGATTTGGTGGTGCGCGCATTTGATGGTTCTAAAAGATTTGTTTTTGGGGAGATTGTGTTGTCAATTAAGGTTGGCCCGGAGGTCTTTGACGCCGCATTCTATATAATGGATATTCAGCCCGCTTACAGTTGTCTACTTGGTCGGCCATAGATTCACAGTGCTGGGGCTGTAACATCTACACTCCATCAGAAGTTGAAGTATATGGTGGACGGACACGTGGTGACGGTCTGCGGAGAAGAGGACATTATGATAAGCCATCTATCTACTTTCAAATATGTGGAGGTAGATGGCGAAATACAGGAAACGTTATGTCAGGCTTTTGAAACGGTGAAAGTTCATGAGGAAGCTCCCAAGGAGGTTAGCCCATCTGAAGTGGTTAAGCAGCTTACAGTGATAGATCAGTCGGAGATTTCTATGTCTTCCTTCAAGGATGCTCGGGCTGTAGTTGAAGCTGGAGGCTCACAAAAATGGGGTCAGGTTATTGAGGTTCAGAAGAAGCAAGATACTTATGGGTTGGGTTACAAGCCACCTAGGCGTCCTGAAGAGCCTCCGAAGTTTTATGGCCCGGTTCGTTTCACCAGTGCTGGGGTATTCTTTGATAGGGTCAACGCTATTGAAGAGGATGGGGACAGCGATTGCGACATGGATAATTGGATCCACCCCTGCATGCCTGGTCAAAGCCCTTGCAACTGGTCATCGGAGAAGATCATCCAAGTGACTGGCCTAGAGTAATTGTCTCTATTTTTTTAATGTTTGATCCTACGTTCTGCCCAAGACGTAGTGATTCTTGTTTGTAGGGCTTGAACATTTTATAGGTTTTTCTTTATCAATAATAAAGGACTTTTCGCATTCAAATATTTTTGATCCCTGTTTTTCTGTTTTATTTTGTGCATAAGATCACATCAAAATGGCAATGTGTTTTGTTTGTTGCATACATAATAAAACATGAATCATCTATCATGCAGGTTACCTTGTTCAGATTCCACCCCTCATGATTCAGTTATGGCTCGATATGATTTCGATAATCCCATATATCAGGCTGAAGAAGAGGCTGAGGAAGACTGTGAACTTCCCGAGGAATTGGCCAGACTGTTAAAACAGGAGGAAAGGGTCATTGTGCCTCATCAGGAGGAGATTGAGATTGTCAATTTGGGAACCGAGGAGGCGAAGAAAGAGGTAAAGATTGGGGCTGCTTTGGAAGACAGTGTAAAGAGAAGATTGATTGAAATGCTTCGAAAGTATGTGGATATCTTCGCCTGGTCTTACCAAGACATGCTTGGGCTTGACACTGACATTGTGGTACACCGGCTGCCGCTCAAAGAGGGATGTACTCCGGTTAAGCAGAAGTTGAGGAGAACAAAACCTGAGATGTCTGTCAAGATTAAAGAGGAGGTTCAGAAACAGATAGATGTTGGATTTCTGGCTGTGACAAGTTATCCTCCATGGGTTGCTAACATTGTGCCTGTACCTAAGAAGGACGGAAAGGTCAGGATGTGTGTTGATTATAGAGATCTGAATAGAGCAAGCCTGAAAGATGATTTCCTGCTCCCCCACATCGACGTGTTAGTGGACAACACTGCTCAGTATTCTGTGTTTTCCTTCATGGATGGTTTCTCTGGGTATAACCAAATCAAAATGGCCCCATAGGACATGGAGAAAACAACGTTCATAACACCGTGGGGAACATTCTGTTACAAAGTGATGCCCTTTGGATTGAAAAATGCTGGGGAAACTTATCAGCGGGCAATGGTGACTCTCTTTCATGATATGATTCACAAAGAGATCGAGGTCTATGTTGATGATATGATCGCGAAGTCACAAACGGAGGAAGAGCATCTGGTAAATCTTCAGAAGTTATTCGAAAGATTGATAAAGTTCAGACTAAGGTTGAATCCGAACAAATGCACCTTCGGCGTGAGATCTGGAAAATTACTGGGGTTTATAGTCAGCGAAAAGGGTATCGAGGTTGATCATGCAAAAGTAAAAGCCATACAAGAAATTCCTGAGCCGAGAACAGAGAAGGAGGTTCGTGGTTTCCTGGGGAGGTTGAACTACATTGCTAGATTCATCTCTCATCTTACAGCCACGTGTGAACCAATATTCAAATTGTTAAGAAAAGACCAAGCGGTTAGGTGGAATGAAAATTGTCAAAAGGAATTTGAAAAAATAAAAGAATATTTGCAGGAACCTCCGATCCTTATGCCCCAGTGCCAGGAAGGCCATTGATTATGTATCTTATGGTTCTTGAGAACTCAATGGGGTGTGTGCTCGGTCAACACGACGAGTCAGGTAGAAAAGAGCATGCCATATACTGCCTGAGTAAAAAATTCACTGATTGTGAGTCAAGGTACTCAATGCTGGAAAAAACATGTTGCGCACTCGCTTGGGCAGCTAAGCGTTTGAGGCAGTATATGTTAAACCACACAGCCCTCTTGATTTCGAAGATGGATCCGATCAAGTATGTGTTTGAAAAGCAGGCGCTTTCTGGAAGAATAGCCCGTTGGCAGATGGTTCTGACAGAGTACGATATTCAATATGTTTCCCAAAAAGCCATCAAGGGAAGTGTTTTCTCATAATATCTTGTTGAACAACTGATTGAGGATTATTAACCGATGAAGTTTGAATTTCCTGATGAGCATATTATGTATCTGAAGATGAAAGACTGTGAAGAGCCTTTGCATGATGAAGGACCTGAAATTGGATCCCAGTGGAAGCTAGTCTTTGATGGGGCTGTCAACTCGTATGGTAACGGAATCGGGGCAGTCATTACGACTCCACAGGGTTCTCATATACCTTTCACTGCCCGATTAGCGTTCATATGCACCAATAATGAGGCAAAGTACGAAGCATGCATCATGGGGTTAGAAGAAGCAATTGATTTGAGAATCAAGAACCTCAATGTTTATGGTGATTCCGCGTTGGTGGTTAATCAGATTACAGGTGAATGGGAAACTCGTCAAGCGAATTTGGTGCCTTATAACAACTATGCCAGAAGGTTGTTACCTTTCTTTGACAGAGTCAATTTCCATCATATACCCCGGTTGGAGAATCAGATGGCAGATGCGTTGGCAACGTTATCTTCGATGTATCAGGTGAACCGTTGGAATAAAACTCCCTCGATCAGAATCATGCGTCTGGATAGACCCGCTTTTGTGTTTGCAGTTGAAGAAGTATCAGATGGCAAGCCTTGGTATCATGATATTAAGGTCTTTCTGAAGAGTCAAGAGTATCCAGTTGACGCGTCCACCAAAGATAAGAAAACTCTGAGGAGGCTGGCGGGAAATTTCTTTTTGAACAAAGATGATGTGTTGTACAAGAGAACTTTGACATGGTCTTGCTACGTTGTGTTGATGAACACGAGGCAGGCCTGTTAATGGAGGAAGTTCATGAAGGTTCTTTCGGTACTCATGCCAATGGGCATGCTATGGCCAGAAAATTGTTGAGAGCGGGGTATTATTGGATGACTATGGAGTCCGATTGTTTTAAATACGCCCGAAATGTCACAAGTGCCAGATCTATGCAGATAAGGTGCACGTACCGCCTACCCCTCTGAATGTGTTGTCATCACCTTGGCCATTTGCCGTGTGGGGCATTGATATGATCAGAAAGATTGAGCCGACTGCTTCCAATCAGCATTGTTTCATTTTGGTTGCCATTGATTACTTCACTAAGTGGGTGGAGGCAGCCTCATACGCTAACGTTACCAAACAAGTAGTAGCCCGGTTTATCAAGAAGGACATCATCTGCCGCTATGGAGTCCCGGAGAGAATCATTACTGATAATGGTTCAAATTTGAATAATAATATGATGAAGGAGCCGTGTTAAAGCTTTAAGATTGAACATTAGAATTCTTCTCTCTATCGCCCAAAGATGAATGGGGCTGTTGAAGCGGCAAATAAAAATATCAAGAAGATTGTGCAGAAGATGGTGGTAATGTATAAAGACTGGGGCAACTGGGGTAACTCTTTTCTCATTGGTATATGGTATGGAAGCAGTTCTACCAGTAGAGGTTGAGATTCCTTCTTTGAGAATTCTGGCAGATGTGAAGCTTGATGAAGATGAATGGGTGCGTTCTAGATTGAATCAGCTGAACTTTATCGAGGAAAAGAGATTGGCAGCCATTACACATGGCCGGTTGTACCAGAGCAGGATGAAGAAAGCCTTTGATCAGAAAGTGCGTCCTTGGTGTTTTCAAGCTGGTGAATTGGTTTTGAAAAGGATCCTTCCTCCTCAAACAGATCACAGGGGCAAATGGACTCCAAATTACGAAGGTCCATACGTAGTAAGACAGGTTTTCTCTAGCGGAGCCTTATTACTCTCAACTATGGATGGCAAAGATTTTACGTTCCCTGTGAATGCAGACGTAGTCAAAAAATACTTTGCATAAAAGAGACCCGCTGAACATAAAAGAAGATCCAGGCAAAAAAAGGGGCATCCCGGCGAACCATAAAAAGAAAGGTTCGGGCCAAAGTTAGGGATAAAAAGAAAAAAGAGAATAAACCCGTAAAGTTGAAAACCTGATAAGGCAACTTTGGCAAAAAGGGGTATCCCGATGGATTGAAAACCCGAAAAGGGCGATCCAGGCAAAAGTTAGGGATTTGAAAGCAAGAGGCTACGATCTGCGTTCGATTTGTGAACACTTTTGATACTGGGAAATTTCAAAGGAAAGGAATCAGTCCAGTCAGCCTCTTCGAAGGTCAAGGAATCTGTGGATAAACGAGTCAATTCGGGTCATAGCTGAATCGAATCATGATGGATGTCTGTTCCCCACATTGCCGACATGTGTATTTTCTTTTACTTTGCTTACGCAATTACCTCTTTTCAGGAATTGCCTCCGGATGTAAATGCCTATTTACAGGCCAATTCATTCAATGAAATTTTCATTTCAGTCATAGAGCTTTCTATTTATATTTTATTTTTACTGTTTTGTTTGTGAAAAGTCCGATATTTTGATAAGACATTGCATGCAAAATGTTAAGCTTTGCGGAACATATCGGAAAACAGTGGAAGTTGCTCATGAAATAGTCATTAGGATGATAGTCTAGATAGCCATTTTGCGTTGTCTGTTGACTTTGTTTGCAGGGTAGCAGGATTTCTGCCCAGTAGAGTTACTCTTTTCAGCATCTGAAAGATCATCATCCTCAACAGAGCTTACTCTCCCCTGTAAGCGTATAGAGGATTGTGTCCTCAACCGAAGTCATGGTTGGTCTATTATTCCCTAGCAAGCAGTCATAAGTGGATTGTTTCAAGGTAGATGTTGTGGTATCTTCAGCAGAGGACATGTTGGTTGTATCCGGGTAAGGTGAATCTTTTCCTCAGCAGAAATCACCTTCCCCAGGCAGAATACAGAGGCTTATTTCCCCAGCGAAGTCATGGTTGGTCCATTACTCTCTCAGCAAGCTGTCAGAAGTAGATGTTTTCGCTTCCCCAGTAAGAGACTTTTGGAGTATCTTCTTTGGACAAAGATGTTATTGTCTCCACAGGGTCTGAGCACCCATTTTCCTCAGTTAGTCAGGAAATGTTTTTCTCACCAGCAGCGGTATGATTTGATCCCCGACCAATGAGTGATCTCAATATTATCCCCTAGCAGAGTGGATGTTGTCAACCATCGTCCCCAAGCAGATTTGTTGGTAGTGGCAGATACTCCCCTGCAAGTGAAGGCACAAATGTCTCCTACCATCAGGTTAAGGTCAATAATCTCCCCAAACAGATTAAGTATTATTGACTTGTTCTCCCAAGCAGAGTGTGGTGGTGATCTCTTTAGTGGTTTATTCAATAGCGGTTGATATCCCCCAGCAGGTCTTAAGTCCAATTGTTATTGGAATTCTTCAGATCCAGGTTCGAGGTTTACCTTCGGTAGAAGTCATTGGTAATTCCCAGCGGAGAGAATTTCTCTTTGGGTTCCACCTTCAATATTCGATTCCATCCCCAACAGAGTGGAACTTCGTTCGGGGTTCTCATCTCCAGCAGAGTTTGTGACCAGAAAGTGGTTCAGTGAAATCTTCCTCTGCAGGATCTCTTAATTCAGAGGACAATTTAGTTTGTCGTCCCCGGTGGAGTTGCCTTCAACTTCAGCATTTATTTTGTTGAAGAGCTTCTTTTGCATTGCATAAACATTCTTGTATGGCATCCTCCCAAACGCGTAGCATTTCCATTTCGCATGGAGTATTACGCCATAGAAAAATTCAAACATGCGCATTCGAAGCATAAGCCAGGTTTGATTTCTTTTGCCAGTCTCTTTCCCCTCCCCAGCAGAAAGTGATGTAACTCAGGAGATGTTGTTTAACATTCACCGCAACCAGCGGATTCGTCCTTCCTGTTCCTTCATATACTCCCATACAGAGTTGTCTGTCTAGATTTCTCTTTTCCCCAGCAGAGTCTTTTTTGTAGATCTGTTGATTCTACTAATCTTTGGGTAGAGCGTCTATGGCCGGTCTTCCTTTTCGAGTTCGTCTGTGGCCGTCCTCGTTTCTTCTTTTGTTGGGTAGCCCACCTGTGGCCGGTCTTCCTTTTCGAGTTCGTCTGCGGCCGTCCTCATTTTATTTTGTTGGGTAGCCCGTCTGTGTCCGGTCTTCCTTTTCGAGTTCATCTGTGGCCGTCCTCATTTTCTTTTGTTGGGTAGCCCGTCTGTCGCCGATCTTCCTTTTCGAGTTCGTCTGCGGTCGTCCTCATTTTCTTTTGTTGGGTAGCCCGTCTGTGGCCGGTCTTCCTTTTCTAGTTCGTCTACTGCTGTCCTCATTTTAGTTTTGTTGGGTAGCCCGTCTGTGGCCGGTCTTCCTTTTAGAGTTCGTCTGCGGTCGTCCTCGTATTCTTTTGTTGGGTAGCCCGTCTGTGGCCGGTCTTCCTTTTCGAGTTCGTTTGCGACCGTCCTCATTTTATCTTTTGTTGGGTAGCCCATCTGTGGCTGGTCTTCCTTTTCGAGTTCGTCTACGGCCGTCCTCGTTTTATCTTTTGTTGGGTAGCCCGTCTGTGGCCGGTCTTCCTTTTCGAGTTCGTCTGTGGCCATCCTCGTTTTATCTTTTGTTTGGTAGCCCGTCTGTGGTCGGTCTTCCTTTTCGAGTTTGTCTGCGGCGGTTCTTGTTTTATATTTTGTTGGGTAGCCCGTCTGTGGCCGATCTTCCTTTTCGAGTTCGTCTGCGGCCGTCCTCGTATTCTTTTGTTGGGTAGTCCGTCTGTGGCCGGTCTTCCTTTTCGAGTTTGTCTGCGGCCGTCCTCGTTTTATCTTTTGTTGGGTAGCCCGTCTGTGGCCGGTCTTCCTTTTCGAGTTTGTCTGCAGCCGTCCTCGTTTTATCTTTTGTTGGGTAGCCCGTCTGTGGCCGGTCTTCCTTTTCGTGTTCGTCTGCGGCCGTCCTCATTTTATCTTTTGTTGGGTAGCCCGTCCGTGGCCGGTCTTCCTTTTCGAGTTCGTCTGCGGCCGTCCTCGTTTTATCTTTTGTTGGGGAGCCCGTCTGTGGTCGGTCTTCCTTTTCGAGTTTGTTTGTGGCCGTCCTCATTTTATATTTTGTTGGGTAGTCCGTCTGTGGCCGGTCTTCCTTTTCGAGTTCGTCTGTGGCCGTCCTCGTTTTATCTTTTGTTGGGTAGCCTGTCTGTGGTCGGTCTTCCTTTTCGAGTTCGTTTGTGGCCGTCCTCGTTTTATCTTTTGTTGGGTAGTCCGTCTGTGGCTGGTCTTCCTTTTCGAGTTCGTCTGTGACCGTCCTCGTATTATTTTGTTGGGTAGTCCGTCTGTGGCCAGTCTTCCTTTTCGAGTCCGTCTGCGGTCGTCCTCGTTTTATCTTTTGTTGGGTAGCCCGGCTGTGGCCGGTCTTCCTTTTCGAGTTCGTCTGCGGCCGTCCTCGTTTTTTCTTTTTTTGGGCAGCCCGTCTATGGCCGGTCTTCCTTTTCGAGTTCGTCTGCGGCCGTCCTCGTTTTATCTTTTGTTGGGTAACCCGTCTGTGGCCGGTCTTACTTTTCGAGTTCGTCTGCGGCCGTCCTCGTTTTATCTTTTGTTGGGTAGCCCATCTGTGGTCGGTCTTCCTTTTCGAGTTCGTCTGCGGCTGTCCTCGTTTTATCTTTTGTTGGGTAGCCCGTCTGTGGCCGGTCTTCCTTTTCGAGTTCGTCTGTGGCCAGCCTCGTTTTATCTTTTGTTTGGTAGCCCGTCTGTGGTCGGTCTTCCTTTTCGAGTTTGTCTGCGGCGGTTCTTGTTTTATATTTTGTTGGGTAGCCCGTCTGTGGCCGATCTTCCTTTTCGAGTTCGTCTGCGGCCGTCCTCGTATTCTTTTGTTGGGTAGTCCGTCTGTGGCCGGTGTTCCTTTTCGAGTTTGTCTGCGGCCGTCCTCGTTTTATCTTTTGTTGGGTAGCCCGTCTGTGGCCGGTCTTCCTTTTCGAGTTTGTCTGCAGCCGTCCTCGTTTTATCTTTTGTTGGGTAGCCCGTCTGTGGCCGGTCTTCCTTTTCGTGTTCGTCTGCGGCCGTCCTCATTTTATCTTTTGTTGGGTAGCCCGTCCGTGGTCGGTCTTCCTTTTTGAGTTCGTCTGCGGCCGTCCTCGTTTTATCTTTTGTTGGGTAGTCCGTCTGTGGTCGGTCTTCCTTTTCGAGTTTGTTTGTGGCCGTCCTCATTTTATATTTTGGTGGGTAGTCCGTCTGTGGCCGGTCTTCCTTTTCGAGTTCGTCTGTGGCCGTCCTCGTTTTATCTTTTGTTGGGTAGCCCGTCTGTGGTCGGTCTTCCTTTTCGAGTTCGTTTGTGGCCGTCCTCGTTTTATCTTTTGTTGGGTAGTCCGTCTGTGGCTGTTCTTCCTTTTCGAGTTCGTCTGTGACCGTCCTCGTATTATTTTGTTGGGTAGTCCGTCTGTGGCCAGTCTTCCTTTTCGAGTTCGTCTGCGGTCGTCCTCGTTTTATCTTTTGTTGGGTAGCCCGGCTGTGGCCGGTCTTCCTTTTCGAGTTTGTCTGCGGCCGTCCTCGTTTTTTCTTTTTTTGGGCAGCCCGTCTATGGCCGGTCTTCCTTTTCGAGTTCGTCTGCGGCCGTCCTCGTTTTATCTTTTGTTGGGTAACCCGTCTGTGGCCGGTCTTACTTTTCGAGTTCGTCTGCGGCCGTCCTCGTTTTATCTTTTGTTGGGTAGCCCATCTGTGGTCGGTCTTCCTTTTCGAGTTCGTCTGCGGTCGTCCTCGTTTTATCTTTTGTTGGGTAGCCCGTCTGTGGCCGGTCTTCTTTTTCGAGTTCGTCTGCGGCCGTCCTCGATTTGTTATTGTTGGGTAGCCCGTCTGTGGCTGGTCTTCCTTTTCGAGTTCGTCTGTGGTCGTCCTCGTAAACAACTCTATTTCGTTTTCCCCACAATTTGTAAATTTCCAGGTTATTTTAGTATTCAATCTCCATGTATCTCGAGTGTCTGGAAATCTTCGCTTCCATACCCTTAGATCCAAGAAGCTTGAATAGGGGCAGCTGTAACACCTCAAAATTTGCCCTCTTACTTTTTACACTAACTGGCTTATGTTCCTTTTCATTCTTTGCATTAATCATCATTGCATTTCACTGGTTCATTGGCATGGGATCAGGGTGTCTAAACCAAATCCAAGGAGCCTTGAGCCTCAAGAGATCTTAAATTGAGTCATCACCTTATCATATGATCAAGCTTGACAAGAGAACGCAAGGGAATCACATCATCCTAACCAGTGCAAAACTAGGGTTTTGGAATTCTTGAGTATAATGCCCCAATGGGCAAGATCTTTGAGCTTTTATTATCTCCAAATGGCATATTTCATCTTTGTTTGAAAGGGTGCACATCATGCTCAGAGGAATTTGGGTTTGGAGGATGTGTTAATTTCTCCTAGACTGAGGGCACCAAATTAGGGTTTGCCATAAAATCAGTTTATTTCTGATTTTTTTGGACAAAACTTGATTCTATGGTTTCCTCATGTCCTTAAGGGTCTAAGATTGGAGAATTGTCCATCAATTTGTTTCAGAGGATATTCAATTGGTCACTTGATTGGAAATCAGGAGATTTGGGGAAATGTCAACTATGCAGAGGAAAAAGTCAGCCCTTGACTTTTTGAGGTCAAAACCATGTTCCTCATGTCAAACATGATTATTGGAGAGGGTTTGGTCAAGAAATAATGAAAGATTCATAAAAAATCAAGAAATGTGCAAAGTTGCCAAAAATAGAAATTAGGGTTTCTATTTATGGCAAGTTTTGGCAATGTGAGAGGTCAACTTGAGGGCATTCTTTCTCCAAGTTCCAAGCACCAAATGGAAGGGCTAGGGAGGCCTATCAAAAGTTCATGTTGCAAGCTTCAAAACCATACCAAGAACTCTTCCATTGGGTTAAAATTGAGGGAGTTATGGTTGTTCAAAGTTGGAGGCTTGTAAGGCATTTTGGGCAAGGCAGGCAGGTCACGCGCGTGCTGGCTCGGAGTAATATTCACAAACACCTGGTGTGCATGACATATCAATGTTCCAAGGTAAATTTCTCCATGATGGAGGCTCCAAACCAAAAAGTGCTCAACATCAAACTTGTTCCTCTCAATCTCCTCTACAATATTGGCGTTGGAAGTTTTTTTAGCTGATCAACCATTTGAGAGTTATGGTGGCCCAAAGTGATGAACTCACATTGATTCATTTCACACGCATGGGGTGGGCAAGAGTAGGTCAGGGTGACATGGCAAGGCAGTCATGACTAAATGTTTTCATAGGCCATTTTAGTCATGTTAGAGGATTCTATGGGGATTCTTTTCAACACTAACTTTGTTCTCCTCCATGAGATTTTTCCATGGCCCCAAGATCAATTCTTTTCATACATGGATTAGTGAGTTGTATCTTTCCAAAGTCATTATCATGGAATGTTGTCATGGCTGCCCAAATAAGGAATGTTGCATTGTTGGTATGTGTTACTTTTCATACGTATCAGCCACACACATCACATTGCCATAAGTAACCAAGCACACACCTTACACTCATCATGTGCCTCATGCATGCTTTGCCATGGTTGTTATAACACAAGAGGAAAAGAAGGAAACTTGTTGAAGAAGCTTACACAACAAGCTGTGTTGCTCAATGCATCATCACCATCTAATTTCACCACCACTATAACATGCCATGGTCTCTCTTCACTCTAACACAACACCAACTCGTGTACAACAAACCTGATTCATTCTGTTAACTCACTAAATCAGTTAAATCACTCACATAAACTTAGTTCTAACTGTCAACTAGGACAGTTAGAATGTAACCAGAGGTATATAAACATTTCTCTAACAGATTTTGGGAAGAATTTTTCATTCTACACTTTTTACCAAATCTTCTCTCTTTCTCTCTGAAATTTCTCAAATCTCTCTCTCATGAAGCTTCATTGTTATCACTTTCCTCTACATTTTTATCCATCCTCCATCAAGAATTATCCATGGAATAGGCAAAGGAACATAAGCTATATCTGGATCTTCATATTTTCATACACTGATTCTCAAGCAATCCATAGCCTTTATTTGGCCAGTTTGAAGCTCAAGCAGGCAAGGGAACCTCACCTCTGGTATTCTTTGATTCAAATCATCAACAACACAGGTTTTCTACTCAAACTTCATTGCACTTGTTTTAGTTTATTTTAGCTTGATTTGTTTGTTTTTGAGCTCAGTAGGAGCAATGTAACCCCTGGCTAGTTGATAGGCACCTTAGGTGCTTAGTTGGAAATTCTAGGGCTAAATGTTTTGCTTCGATTTGCATTATGTGTGAACTTTCTGTGAATTTCATTGGTGGATTCGTGTTTTGCTTGGAGAGAGGAAGAGAATGGTGTGCGATTTATATGTTTCTGGTCACCTGGAATTCTGTACACGGCGGAGGCTCACCGGAGAAGACGACCTGAGTCTTCTCCGGCCACCTGAAAGTCCAACGGAGGGAAACCCTAACTCAATGCTCAGATTTAAACCGAGCTGTTGATTTGTTTTGATCTGATGGATGCAAGCATGCCAGCGCATTAATGAGGGATGGTGGGAGTCACGTGCTCTAATTTGCTTATTATTTTTGAATTAAATGATTACATGTGGTTAGTATATCATGGCTTAACGCGTGCTTGCGTTGTGATTGAGGTGGTGTGTTTACTTTGACTGATCATCATGCGTGGACTTAATCTGATGGTTAAGATTGAGTTAACAAGTTGACTACTCCCTATGCCATATACCTCTTCTGAGAGCGTGTTCTTGGACTGGATTTCTTTGTGCTATTCGCCCCCTCCTTTTCAGGTCCAATATCACTTTCAACTTAGTATTTGCTTTCGTTGCACCCCCCATGTCTATTTCTTTGTTTTCTTATTTTTTCTTTTCATAATTGTTTGGTATTTGGTTTTTAAAATTGTTTTTAGGCATGATAAAATTCTATAAAAATTCAGGAGGCATAATAACACATTTAAATAATTTTTGGACTTTTTATTTTCTGGTTTTATCATGTTGTGAAATATTTTCTTGAATTTCCCATCATTTTATTTTGTTTGTGCATTTCATCATGACCTATGCTGCATTTTCATTTTATTTGACATAGTTGTGTTTTGAGTTTTTGCATAATAATTGGTATGCGCATTTATGACATGTTGAGGAATGTTATGCATTTTTTTGTGAATTTTCTAAGTCATTTCTTGATGACTTTTGAGTGATGTGTTTGAATTAATTGTTAATGTGCTTTGTATGATATTGTGAGGCCTCTTTGAGCATGTTTAACAATGATTTTTGCACCAAATTTTTGGGAAATGTTTACACACTGTTTGAACTTCATTTAAATTGCATATGTGAATTTTATCATCCTCCTAATTTGATCTTGTGGATTGTTTGAGTGCATCTACACATGTATGCGGTTATAGGATCATGTGCTAGGGTTTGAGATTAATTGTGTGCAATCCTATTTGGTGCTTGTTGAGACCTTTTGATATGTGATTGTATGAGCATTATAGGTCATTCAAATCAAATTATAGGTCATTGTTTGTGCACTTTTTCATGATTTATGAACATTAGTTTGAACTTGCATTGTGATATAAGTTTGTGCATCCTTACTTGTCCATCTTTGATAGCTTGTTTGCCTCAACACTTGTATGGCTTTGAGCATTCATTTGCACCCATTTACCTACTGCATGTGATCATCCTCATTCATTCTAATTGAATCCTAACTTCATCTCATATGTCTCATAAGCTCACAAACTTTGGCATAATTTGCTTGAACTTGTTTGACTTAACTTGAATGTGTTTGTTCATAAACTTCTAAGTGCTTCAATATGACAATTGTATGAACTTTTGTGCTTACATGCTTGACTTCTAAAAGTCATTTCAAATTCCCTAAGCTACTGACTTGCATCCATTTTGTTTGGTTATTCCATTTGCATATTCATGTCTTACTTGCATGTCTTGTATGATGCATAATGGGAATTTTAATGATGTTTGCTCCCATTTTTGCTTCCTTGATCATTGCTTACTTTTGTGAATCAATACCATTTGAATGACCTCTTCACTCATTTTTAAATGTCATTTGCTTCTGACTTTAGTGTTTACATACTCATTTATCCATGTTTACTTTCCAATTATATACACCTTGTGTAGTTAATGTTCAAGTCATATTTGCATGATTGTTTAGTGCATAGTTTGACCTTATTTGGTTTCATTTGGCACGATCATTTTAGTAGGATCCCTTAAGTCATACCTACTGAATTAGGATGGTTCCTAACCCTTAGGACTTCTTCCTTTTTGGTTTGACCTTTGTTTGGTGTTTAGAACATCTCCTTAGAACATTAGGAATTGTTTGCTTCCTCCTTTTCACTTTACTTCAATATTTGAATTGTTTTGGTACTAACCATTTTGTGTAGGGGCTATGGTAAGTCTTGAGTATGTGGATGCTTATCCATACTCATATCTCTTCTCTCTTATCTCTTTCACTTTCTCTAGTGTGTTTGTGAATAACATGATATATTGCTTTGTGTGTACAGCTTATCCACACCCTTAGGGATCCTAGCTCAACTTTAATCTTTGATTAAAGTGAGGTAGGATAAGCATTAGGTAGTGCTATCCCTCTCTTCTCTTTAGACTTAGGTTCTCAAACCTTGTCCTTAGGGCCACTTTTGCATGATAACATTAGGAACAAATTAGATTCCCTTTAGTGTTTTCTTTCCGACTTGAGTCTTCTCTTCTCATCTCATAATCTTTATAAAACACTTAATAAAGGATTAACATGTATTACGCATGAGCCTTATATGTGGGAAATGAGATAGTGGGGGATCTTCCTTCACTTTCTTAGGATGTTAAGCATGCGTTCCGTCTTGGGTCGATACGCGAGACATTCGATCCTATGTTGTAGACTTGGGTGCAATGCAAGTGATGAATTAACTTCAAAAACACTTCTGTCTAAAAAACACAAAACAAACTCAAACCTCTTTCATCCTTCAGGATTGTTAAGTTCCAAACCTCATTTTCAGAAAAGGGCACGTTACTTCCATCTCGTCGCAAACAGGCATCGACCCTAACTGCCGGACGCGAACTTAACGTCGCTCGTAAAAAACACCGACCTCGTTAAGTCGAACTACGACTACTGTGATTTCCTCTCTCTGGTTAGATTGAGGATACGTAGGCACGAGACGACGATGTCTTGGCGAGCAAACTCCCTCCATGGTTCGTGTTCGAACTACGTTGAATCTGATTTTCCTATTCCCGAGGGAATACGTAGGCCTAGGACTCCGAGGACGTCCTATCGAGTCACTTCTTTTCCTTTTCTTCCCCGTTTCTTCATTCCTTCCCGTACGGGTTCCTTCTACTCTCCAGTAGCAGTGGAGCTCCAGACGACGACACCCTTTGATCGAGACAACAAGCGTGGACCCCATCGAGTACGATGGACGCGTGGGGTGCTAACACCTTCCCTTCGCGTAACCGACTCCCTTACCCATTTCTCTTGGTCGTGAGACCATGCTTTTCCTTTCCCCCAGGTTTATGCAGTGTTTCCTTTCCCTCTCATGGGATAAATACACATTGCTGGCGACTCTATTTTCGCGTCACTTTCGCGTTTGTACTTGGATGAAAATCTCGGGAGCGACACTAACTGATGGGGGAAACTTTAGACAGATAAGCACAAGTATATACAGATAAGTGAATTCATAGGTATATAAACAAGTATGCATTGAATTGAAAAAATATTGGGTCTTACACTCTGAGAAGAGGGCCAAGTGTATTGTGATTGATTGTACTGGTTTTAACTATGTGATTAAGGTTTTAAGAAATTGAAGAAATTTTTGAGAAAAAATTTAATTTGAATTTGAAAGAAAGTTTATTGAATTGAATTGAAAAGAATGTTTGGGGCTTATAACTCAAAGAGAGGCCTAAGTGGTCTAAAAGCAGTTTCACCGGGAATAATGCTCCTCTTAGTACCAGTTTAAAAATAGACAAATGATTTTGAAAACAGAGGTATGGGGCTTACAATTAAAGGAGAAGCCCATGGAAGTTGTTTATTGTTTAAAACAATGTTTATGAATAAAAGATTAGGGCTTATACTCAAGGAGAAGCCCAGGTGACTTGTTTTAAAAACAAGGATCGCACTCCGATACCGATTGACATTGTGGGACTTATACTATAGCAGAGGCCCAAAATTTATTTATGTACAAAAGAGTTTGGATCTTACACTCTATTTGAAAATAAGAATCAATCAAAAATGATTAAAAATCTGAGATAAATTAATTTTTGAAACCAATTAAAAAATAAAAGAAAATTTGAAAATTTGAAAAAGACGCCAAGAACAAGTCATCTTCTTCGCGCGAGCTCTGATTTTCCAGATTTGCAAAACCCTCCGTAACTCTCTCAATGCGTAATGAAATGGAACGATTCAAACATCAATCTTGCTCGTTTTTAATCAAGGATTAAGATGGTACCATTTAATTTTATTTAATTTAAGTGTGGAGTGAGATAATTGTGATGAACATAGAAACCCTAGAATTTGCAAAAACTATCATGAAATCTTAAACACGAATGAAACATGGCAATTGATTGAGGGTTATCACTCTATGAACTGCCAGAAACATGTTGGTAACTTGAAAAGAAACTCATGATGCATGCAGTATAGAGTTTGAGAGTGTCAGGCTTACTAGTGCAAGAGGAATTCGAATTCTGATGTAGAGGTGTTACATATGTTGTGTGATGATCTGGACAACTTCAATGGACTAAGGTTTTTAGAAGCTTAGTATGGATTGAAGACCCCTAGAACTCTTTGTGGTATCCCAACTACAACTTGGCTCAAGTGTGATTTGGAGGTTTATGATTCTGATGTTACAGATGATGGAGAAGTGTTTGGATAGCTTCTATATGATATATATGATATGTCTATACTCTTAGTTTTTATGGAATTGTTTCCTATTGAAAAATTTGAAAGTTACTTGAAAAAGAAGTAAATAGAGTTTGATGATGTTCTTGTACTCTTTGGAAAACTTGCATATCATACTTTAACTTTGATGTTTAACATTGGTCCTTGATCAATGTGGATCATAGAAAAAAATGACCTTAAAGTTGGAAAAAAGGCAAACATATTCTGTCCAAAATTTCACTAAGTGTTAAAGGGAAAATCTCATGAAACCCTAACTTCATGGCTTAATAACTCAAAATCCATGAATCTTTTGGCTATGGGTTTGGATGACACTTTTGTAGTATGTAATGATAGCTTTCGTTTGAGCTTTGGATGGAAGAAAATAGTTGCTTGGATCACAAGTTATGGTCTTGCAAAGTTGGGTAAAAATCATCCTTTTTCCATAACTTAGTGAAATTTTAAGTTTCTTAAGATTACCCTTTTTGCAAGTAACCTCGCTTTTCTTGATTTTTATTGATGGATGATGATCCAAACCATAAGTTAACATTGTTTTTGACTTGAAGAAGCCATGTTTGTCAAGAAATTTCAAAAGTCAAACTTGGTTTTGGGGTACAGTTGACTTTTTATCAGATGAAATTCAAACTTTGTGATCCTTCATGAAATCAAGTTCTTGGCCTAAATCAAACCTAATACATGGATTCCATAGGTGTTTTAGAGTGTCTTGAATCATTCCCCAAGGTTTGGGATCATGTCTTGGTCAAAAGTCAAAGGTAGGGTTGACTTTTTCTCAAAAACCCTTAGTTTGTGGTCCAGATGAATTTGCATCTTTATATTGCTTATGGACCAAGTTCTTGGTGTCAATTTGAACTTGTAAGAGGATCAATATAAGATATTAGAGGTCTTAAAAACATCCCTTGAGGTTTTGGCTCATGTCTTGCTCTAAAAGTCAACTTAGGGGTGAATTAGGTCAAGAAACCCTAATTTCTGATTTTTGATGAATGCATCCCCTGAGGCTATTTTGAACTTATGATTGGATCCATGAGGTCCCTTTGAGCTTCTTGGATCATGTTTTGAAGTATTGGCTCATTCCTAGATGAAAATTTCTCTCTGGAGGCCTTGGTTGATCAAAACCCTAATTTGGTTATACTGGTGATCTTGAGGATTGATCCACTTGAAATGTTGCACTCTTGTGATTGATTCTTGATATGGGAGACCTCTTGATCCTTCATGGATGTTTAAGAGGTTTGACAAGTTGAAGATCATGTCCATTCTTGATTGATCCTTTGTCTGAGTACTCTGAGAGGGTAAAAAAACCCTAATTCTTGATTGAGGTGAATGCTCAACAATATTTGAGAGGATTGATGAGGCATGAAGGTACATCCATATTATGGTGATAATTTGCACAATGATGGGAAATCTTGTGGTCCAAATTTATGATACGACACCTGCACACAAGTGTTTTCTTTAACAGATGTTATTTGATCGAGGATCGGGGTCTGGTAATACAAAGGGAAGCTATTAACACCCAGAGTATCTATAGTAATCTATAGGAACCTTCTTTTGCATGTATTTCTACTATTTTGAAATGCTTTCTTATGTTTATCTGTTGTTGATTGGGAAAGTTTCTCCTTTGGAAGTGTTGAGAGAATGTTTTTGTTGTTTTCGGGTTTTCTTTTGTTTTTGGGAAGGTACTGCACCTAAGTTTTTTTATTTGTGTGCTCGCTAAGATTTTGCAATCTTATGCCTACGTATTCCCATAAAGAGATTTGGGAAATTAGAGCAATCGTAGTTCCTCCTATTCTATGGGAGGAAATATATTTGGTGTTTTGTTCAAAGCCCAAGATTGAAGCTATTTGAGTATTTTTGTCTTGTTCGAAGCCCAAGATTGAAGCTAAAGTTGACTGAGAGAGAATTTGTCATATATAAAGGGAGATATCTCACCCATTCATCACAAATGTTGAGATATTGGTTATAAAGTGAAAATTAATTTAACTAGGATTTATGAAATCCAGCAATGCCATAATTTCCTTTATAAGAGAGATGTCATGAAGGAAGAAACTTTAACTCAGTGTAGATCAATGCTATTTTTCCTTTATGAATATTTCATGCTAAGAGAGGGACATTGCCCTTGATGTTAGGGATCCAGAGGCTTGCCACTTATAGTAGTTAGATGAAAGATAAATTTCATCCAGGATAAGGGAAGGGCTCCAGCTTTGATTTTGAATCAACAAGTGTGCCACTTACATCAATTATCTGGAAAAAGGTTTTTGATCGTTTGTTTTTGACATGTGATGTATAGAAAAGGTATCTTCCTACAGAGTGGTCTTATGGTCTCATCTGAGGGGATGTTGATTTTTGTGTGCCTTGTACAAAGCCCAAGGTTGAAGCTGAAAGAAAATGACTCCTCTGGGGAGGGTTTTATCTGTCTTGTACAAAACCCAAAATTGAGGCTGACTGGGGAAAATTCTTATATAAATCCTAAGAGGAGGATGACTCTTGCTGAGGATCATTGAAATCCAAGAGAAGGTCTAAATTGTAATGAGTAATCCAAAGGGAATTAAATCTGGCTGAGGATCAGGGAAGAGTTGAAGTACCAGATGCCGTGAGGCTCTGATTCTATTAGGGATTTGTTGATGGCAAATTGCACCTGACCGAGATTTTCAAGGTGAAAGTTAAGCCTTGTTGGGGGTCAGAGGAGTTTAAAGGTGAGTTTGAAAACCTTAGAGGTTTTAACTCTTCTGGAGACTAGTGTATTGGTAAAATAATTAGGGTTTATCTTATGCCTTTAGGAAGTCTGAGGGTCTTGGTGTGAAGTCCAAAAGGAGACTATGATAATGAGACTTTCCAAGTCTACTTGAATGAAGCCCAAGAGGAGGCTGAGACTATCCAATTCTCTTTAAGAAGTGGTAGACTCTGGTGTAGAGAGATCTTTGTATAATGCCGAAGAGGAGCCTGTTGGATTTAAGAGATGGAGAAAAACTCCTGACTGACTAGATGTTCTGGAAATTTGACTCTCCTAGGGATTGAACTAGTAGAGATGACTAAATTCTATCTTATGCTTTTATGAAGCCTTTGGGTCCTTGTACTAAGCCCAAGAGGAGGCTGGGGAACTTCTAAGAAGCCTTTGGTCCTTGTACTAAGCCCAACAGGAGGCTGGGGATGCTTTTAGGAACCCCGTTGGTCCAAGCCTAAGAAAAGTTCAAGAAAGGTTTCACCGGGAATAAGTCATTTCTTTGTTGAACAGTTCTAAGGTTTGAAGAAATTCAAAAGAGTTTTCACCGGGAATTAATCCTCTTTGGGGAAATGAATATCTTATATATATGTTTCTAAATTTTGACAGTCTTGAGAAAAGTTTCACCGAGAATAATGCCTTTCTCTGTTCCATATTGAATAAAGCCCAAGAGGAGGCAGACTGTATTGATGGGAGTTTCCTATGAGGGAACTAGTTATTGACTATGTTAGAAGTAACCTCTGGTTTGACCTAAGTGTAAACCTAACTGCTAGGGAAACTCTAGACAGATATTCATAAGTATATACAGATATATAAATTAGCAGGTATATAAACAAATATGCATTGAATTGACAAGATGTTGGGTCTTACACTCTGAAAAGAGGCCCAAGTGTATTGTGATTGATTGTATGATTTTAACTGTATGAATAGAGTTTTAAGAAATTGAAGAAAGTTTTGAGAAAACTTTGATTTTGAATTTGAATTAAGAGAAAGTTGTTTAAAAGAGAAGAATGTTTGGGGCTTATAACTCAAAGAGAGGCCCAAGTGGTCTAAGAGCAGTTTCACCGGGAATAATGCTCCTATTAGTACTAGTTTAAAAACAGACAGATGATTTTGAAAACAGAGGTATGGGGCTTACAACTCAAGGAGAGGCCCATGGAAGTTATTTTTTGTTTAAAATAAAGTTTTTGTACAAAAGATTGGGGCTTATACTCAAGGAGAGGCCCAAATGACTTGTTTTGAAAACAGGGATCGCACCGCGGTACCGAAAGACGTTGTGGGACTTATATTACAGTAGAGGCCCAAAAATTCATTTATGTACAAAGAGGGTTGGGTCTTACACTCTATTAGAGGCCCAAAAGTGTTTATAAGAAGAAAAGTGGGGCTTATACTCAAGGAGAGGCCCAGGTGAAAAAAAAATAATAGACGAACCGTTGTTTTGAAAATCACACTGGGACTTATACTATGACAGAGGTCCGTGATTATTTATTTACAAAAGGGGGTTGGGTCTTACACTTTATTAGAGGCCCAAAAATGTTTCAAATGAAATTTGAAAAATTAAAATCGAGGGAAAACCCTAATTTTAATTAAAAATACAAATTTTCAAAGAAAATTAAATAAAAAATGATATGAAATATCAAATATATTTGAAAACATGTTGTGAAATTTGAATTTTTTTTTGAAAAATCAAGTGTTATTCATATGAAAACTTGAAATTCATTTGTGTTTGAAAAATCAAGAGAAAGATTTCATTAAAAATGTTTAAAAACAATTAAAAATAAATTATTTACAAAAATTCAAAATATATTAAATAAATAATATTCTTTTGATTTTTTGTGGAATAAAATATTTGAACATTTTTGTGAATTTTGAAAAAAAGAATCAATAAAAAATGATTAAAATTGAGAGAGAAATTAATGTTTGAAATCAATTAAGAAAATTAATAAAAATTCCAAAATTCCAAAAGGGCGCCAAGAACACTTGTTCTTGCTCGCGCGTTCTCTGTTTCCCAAGATTTGCAAAACCCTCTCAATCTCACTGAATACGTGATGAAATCAAACGATTCAAACACCAATCTTGCTTGCTTTTGATCAAGGAACACGATGGTGGTATTTAATTTCATTTATTTTAAGTGTGGAGTGAGATAATTTGTATGAACACAGAAATCCTAGTTTTTGCAAAAACATAGTAAAATTCTATACACGAATGAAAACATGCAATTGATTGAGGGTTATTACTCTATTAACTACCATAAACATGTTGTCAACTTGAAAACAAATTTATGATGCATGTAGTATAGAGTTTGAGAGCTTCAGGCTTACTTGTCCAAGAGGAATTCGAATTTTAATATAGAGGTGTTACAAAGGTTGTGTGATGATCTGGACAGCTTCAATGGACCTTATGTAAGGTGTGTAGAAGCTTGGAATTGATTGAAGACGTCTGGAACTCTTTGTGGTATCCCAACTACAACTCTTTGGGATTCTGATTTTACAGATGATAGAGAAGTGTTTGGATAGTTTCTATATGATGTATATGAGGTGTCTACACCATTAGTTTTGCTAGAATTGCTTTCAATAAAAAAAATTCACATGTTACTTGAAAAAAGAAGCAAATTCTGGTTTTGGAGAGTGAAGTGAAGGAAACCATGGATTGATATGTTTTGTTGTGTGTTGATCAGTCATAAATGACCTCTTTTTATAGTAGAGGAAGTTTGTTTTGCAAGGAATAATGAATGGAGGTTGATCACTATGAGTAGTTATATAGCCATTGACTTGGATAATTCAAAAGTGCCAAGTCTCCTCTAGCTTGACTCAATTCAATTTCTTCAGTTTTGAACACCTAGAGCTTGGACCGAATCTTGACTGGTTTGGATTGGCATTGCATGGTTCATGACACCTCAATGCATTGCATTAATGTTACCTTGCCAAAATTGAATTTCAAAGTTCACGTCATGATAGTTTTGCACATGCTAAGTGGAATTCTTGACTCCTTGATCAAGTAACAAGTAAGTCATCAGAAGTTTTGTGTTTTTGGAAGATGACAAAGTTGGTAAAGTGACAAAACTTGAATGAGAAAATCGTGTGGCACAAGTCATGCATTCATGCTGCCTTGAAAAACCATATTTTTAGGTCATGTTGCAAGGCTTGAAACTTCTTGCTCAAGTTGAATTAAGATGAGTTCTTGTACTTTTTGGAAAGCCTGTATATCATACTTCAAATTAGGTTGGTAGTTCATAAAACCGTAGTCGTTGTTCCCCGTCTCGATGCAAAAGGATAGCATGGTGGGAGTTAGAAACGTCTTCCATATGGAGTTTGACTGCGCTGCGGCTTTGGGGGAGACTCCAGGAAACGGGTTCTTAAACCATGTCAGACCAAATTTCCGTTCCACAAAAGGCGTCATACTGGGGACGATGGAAGTGGTTTCCACAAACATATTGAGATACCTCATAAAAAGGGTTTTCTTGGGGGGTTTGTTGGGTGGTCATCAAGGCAAGTTGCATGCCCTCTACAGAACGCTCGTTGTTCAAATGCTCCATTGTGGCAGAGGCAGGGTATCCCAAGATATGCTCAAAAGTGGCATTGAGCCAATGTTGCAACAGCCACATAGGCCCTAAGATATTTAGAGCCTTGGTGGTTTGATGAAGGAGTTTTAGTCGCATAGCTGACAACCCAAGAGAATGATAAAGAGAGGCTAGTAGAAGCTTGCCCAGAGATACTTGTCGACCCTCGTGGATTTGGATTTCCAGGTTGATATAACTTTTGGCTATCTGCAGAGAACTAGGGCAGAACAAGTAGTAGGACAGCCACATCGTCAGGAAGGCGATGTGTTCTTCGTCGGACACCTCCTTAGAGCGTTTGTCGTGGTGATCCTCGATGTAGTTTTTGAAACTAGCACGCTCGAAGTCGAAGGAGTTGTTGGTTTCCAGGGTCGGGTCGAACGTTTCACCTAGTGGCGAAAGGCCAGTGATGGCAACCACATCAAAAAGTGTTGGTGTAAACATGCCACAGGGGAGGTGGAATGTATTGGTCGACACAAGCAGCAGGCAAGTGTTGACCCTATGAGCGTTTCTGGAAAGTTGAATGGTGTCGAAAATGCCAGCCATCTTCCATTGCTCTTTGCGCTGGCCTTCGACTTTGTTGAGCTAGGCAATGTAGTCTTTATTTCCATGTGTAGGCATGGATCTGAAGACTCTAGACTTTGGCGCCATGAATTTTAGGTCCAAAGTGCCACCTTTCTCGAAATCTGGTGGGATAGAAGGCGCGAAACAAGGAAAGAACTCTTGAAGTTCTTGGTGGTTTGGTTTTTTGTCCGGGTATGGGCCATGAAAAGCGTGGATCTTACCAGCCACTACGAAAGGGATGATCATCCGATGACGCTAGTTGTCCACCACCGCTTCATCAGGGTGCGAGTGGTAGAAGCAGTAGCGTTCGCAGATGAGGCCATTGGAAAAGAGAAAAGAGAGGGTTTTTCAAGAATAAGAAAGAGTTGAAGAAGAAGAAGCTATGAAGGAAAGGTGAAAAAGAAAACCAGTTTGGGCTTAGTGGTATTTATAGACAAAACGCATGTAGATGAAAGATCACAAACTGTTCACATTTTGAGGTAAGTGGGGTGCTTTCGAGACTCGTAACTTAGGATGAGACTAGCCATCATGACATTGTCTTGGAAATCGTGGCGCAAAAATTGCCATCATCATGTTAGACGGAGAGTGACACGTGGGTCGACAAAAGACAAAACATTGTTGTTGAGTCGAAACCAAGAGCGTCGTCGAAATCTCGCAGATAAGCAAAATGCCAGATTTCTTAGTCGACACGACGCTCAATCGAAAATGGCCTTTTAGGGGGGGGGGCAATTTGTTGGCTAAGAGATTTCGACCAAATAATGAGATTAAAGGAATGGTGGAATATCCAAAGTAAGTCGACGCCAAGGGAGGCTGGAGCGTTGGACCGACGCAGATGAAGGTCATGTCGGAAAAAAACATGGAGGCATTGTCGTCGGAGGACGTCAAGTGGTGGACAAATTTGACACAAGGATAAACACTTTTGAGTGAGAAAAGTTGAAAACTCCAAAAACATGGGAAGTTAGAAAGATAGTGGGGTGACACGTGTCATGCCCAAAACCAATCTGAGGAGATGAATAGTTATTTTGGTAGCCTATATAAAGCAATAGTTATTTCCATTTTGGGGGTCGCATTTGTAACATTGCAAAGGGAAACACTCTAAGTACCAAGCGTTAAGAGAAACGAGTCACTCTCGCAAAATGTATGATAGCGTCCGTACTTGTTATTTTCATGCAATTTATTTGAAAGAAGTTTAAGTTATTGTCATTTACTTGCCTATTTCTTCTTTTTTTCTTTTGCTTTATTTTCATTTATCAATTCGAAACCTTTTCTATTCCGTTCAAGTTATTACAACTATTCTAGACAGAAAACCGTCACACCAACAACACGTACACTTTAGCCCATTGTTCTGGGATTCTGTGGCTGGTCCCACGAGTAAACCTGCGATAGGAGGCCAACGGTTATTCACGCGAAACAGTTCTATGTCAGGGTCTGGAGTCTCATAATCTCTGATAAACAGAACATCCTCATCGAGAAATTCAAACTTCATTTGTTGATAACCCTCCACAGGTTGATGAGCAAGGTAGTCAGACAAGACGCTTCCTTTTATTGCTTTCTGGGTAACATGTTGGATGTCGTACTCAGTTAACAACATTTTCCACCGAGCAATTCTTCCATAGACAGCAGGCTTTTTGAATATGTCCTTTATCGGATCCATTTTAGATATCAATAAAGTAGTATGGAAAATCATGTATTGTCTCAGGCGTCGAGCGGCCCAGACCAGAGCACAACAAGTTTTCTCCAAAAGTGAGTATCTGGTCTCATAATCGGTGAAATTCGTCCTCAGATTGTAAATTCCACGCTCTTTTCTACAAGTGTCATCATGTTGACCCAATACATAGCCCATAGATTCATCGAGAATAGTGAGATACATGATTAAAGGCCTACGAGGAACCGGTGGTACTAAGATTGGTGGTTCTTGCAAATATTGTTTTATTTTGTCAAATGCTTCTTGAAAATCATTGTTCCATTCAATTGATTGATTTTTTCATAGTAATTTGAATATCGGTTCACTGGTAGCCGTCAAGTGAGAAATGAATCTTGAGATGTAATTAAGTCTGCCCAGAAAGCCACAGACTTCTTTTTTCTGTTTTGGGAGGCGGCGTGTTCTGAATTGCTCGAACTTTGTCAGGATCAACCTCGATGCCCTTCTAACTCACAATAAAGCCCAACAGTTTACCAGATCAAACTTTGAAAGTGAATTTCACATGATTCAACCATAATCTGAATTTCTAGAGTCTGTCAAACAGTTTTTTCAGATGGACCAAGTGATCTTCTTCAGCCTTGGACTGGGCAATCATATCGTCCATGTAAACCTCAATCTCTTTATGGATTATATCATGAAAGAGGGTTGTCATGGCACGTTTGTATGCTGCCCATGCGTTCTTCAAATCGAAAGGCATGAATTTGAAGCAATATGTACCCCAAGGCGTGATGAAAGTGGTCTTCTCCATATCAGGTGGGGACATCTTGATCTGATTATACCCTGAGAAACCACCCATGAATGAAAAGACAGAGAACTCCACAGTGTTGTCTACCAAGACATCAATATGAGGCAAAGGAAAATCATCTTTCGGGCTTGCCTTATTGATATCTCGATAGTCCACACACATTCTGATCTTCCCATCTTTTTTAGAAACCGGGACGATGTTAGCGATCCATTCAGGATATTCGGAAGTGGCTAGGAATCCAGCATCAAGTTGTTTCTTTACCTCTTCTCTAATTTTAAGTGCCCTGTCGGGTCTCGTCCTTCTGAGTTTCTACTTGATAGGAGGACACTCTGGCTTGAGTGGCAAATCATGTTCAACGATGTTGGTATCCAACCCAGGCATATCTTGATAAGACCGGGCGAATATATCAACATACTCTTTCAGTAACTTGACCAACTCGGAATGTACATGCTTAGCAAGGGATGCTCCAACCTTGACCTCTTTTCTGACATCGTCAGTGACCAGATTGACAACCTTCACTGGCTCTTTATGCGGCTGAATTTCTTTCTGCTCGTGCTCAAGGAGCCTTGCTAATTCAGCTGGTAATTCACAATCTTCCTCACCATCTTCTTCGGCTTGGTTGATTGGAATCCCAGAATTACAATGGATGTTTGCCATGTTGTTATCAATGCATTTATTTGTTCTGCATGTTTATGAATTTGTTTAGAATGAGCTATTTAAAAGGTGAAAATAAAATAAACTTTTGCCATTTGTTTGTGAAAAAAGTAAAATAAAGAAAGAAATAGAGCATGCTTTTGAATGCAAAAAAAAACTTTTATTTATTGATCACATAATATTTCAAAAGCGGGAGGCCCATTACAAGCTATCCACTTGTCTCGGGCAAGGACGAGAGAACAAGAAAGCAAAATGTATTACATGTTTGTTGGAAAAACCACGGGAATCACAGTAGATGTCCAATTGTTGAGCTTGAAACCAGGCAGGCACTTGCGTACAATGCTTGCACTCTGATTGTTAGGACCAGCATCATCAATGGCCGCCACGATATCACCTTTCTGAAAACCCGCGCTATTGAACTTGATTAAGTTTCACTGCTTCTGATCACGTGGTCTAGCTTGTCGACCAGGACGGTAACCCAATCCAAAGCGATCATGCTTTTCTGCCACATCCAAAACATGCCCCCAGCTAGGCAAGGCACCTTTCTCAACGATCTCTTTAGCACTCTTGGTAGATGACAAGGCCATTTTTGGTGGTCTACTTTGACTAGTTGAAGCGAAGCTAACATCTTCGAATTCAAGACACTGCAACGGTACCTCAGCTATGCCTTCATCAGTCTCAACATATCGGAAGGATGATAACTCGCTTACCAACAAATCCCTTTCACCATAAAGGAAGACCAGTTGATCGTCAATTATGAATTTCAATTTCTGATGCAATGTGGAAGTAACTGCCCCTGCGGCATGGATCCATGGCCGACCCAATAAGCAGCTGTGTGCAGGATTGATATCCATCACTTGAAAAGTAATGGTAAACAGATGCGGTCGAATCTTAATGGGTAAATCCACTTCACCAATAACTTGCCTTCTGGAACCGTCAAAGGTTCTGACAATTAAAGCGCTCGGCCTTATCTCGCTCCCCTCTACCAATAATTGACTCAACGTGCCCTTAGGCATCATGTTGAGAGAAAATCGGTATCCACTAGTAAGGCGTCCATGCAAGTCACTGATATGTGCACGACTCGATTGTGGGCAATTCCTTCAAGAGGCAACTATGATTCGTTGAAACCCAAATACTAACTTGCAGTAATGTTTGCGACCACATCATCAAACTGCTCTACGAGGATGTCATACATTACATGAGCAGCATTTAAGACTTTCAACAAGGCCAATCTGTGTGTGGGCGAGCTCATGTGTAAAGACAAGATAAAGATCTTTGCGAGTGTTTGCCCCAGCTGATCCACAATTTTAAAATCACTCTTCTTGGTCAATTTGAGGAATTCTTGATCCTCAATTGTTTATTTTCTTTTTTGTACCATCCTCAGGAGGAGTAACTGGCACAGATGCAGCAGTAGATGCCCCTTGTTGCACAGCAAAGGTTGTTGAACCAGATTTCTCCTTGGGAGGAACAACAGTTTGAACTTGCACGGGATTAGATGTGACCTTCGGAGCAAACACTCGACCACTACCAGTTATGCCTCCAGTGGTGGTTACATTCACAATCTCGGATTCAAAGAACTGAATTTCTCGACCCCTAGAAAACACTGCAGAACCATACTTCCAAGGTACCTCTTTCGAATTCTGATACGGGAAAGGCTTTGGCGCACAAACAGTGATCAGTTGTATCTTCTTCTTAGGAGCTTCCACGGGAACCTTCCTATATACAATCGTGAATGGCTCAATAGTAGCTACCTCATCCACAGAATTGGATCTGGCAAACTGGACCACACCTCGATTCATCAAGATCTGAACACAACCTTTCAACCTCGGCATTGATTAGGATTGTCATCACAAATCTGACACTTTCCATGAAGACCTTTCAGTAACCCTTGCCCATTCAACTTCTTGAACACAACGGTCATCGGAGTTTTCACTTCATCGACCCATGATCAACTCAGCCCCCTGATCATCTTCAACCATGTTAACCCCAGGTCCACCGTGAGTAGGCAAAGGATTAGTCTGTATGTTAGGATGATCTTCAGCAAATGTCAAGATTTTCCGATCAATAAGCTCTTGAACCTTGGTCTTTAAGACAATGTAATCTTTGGTAGCATGTCCTATGTACCCAGAATGGTAAGCACAAGATGCATTCGGATTATGCTTCAGGCTAAACAGAAGAATTGTGGGTGCGATCTCTTTTGGAACGATTGCCCCTTGATGAACCAGATAAGGGAACAATTCTGTATACGGCACAAGGATTTTGTTAAAATTTGGACGCTTGTGATTGTTCTGACTATTTTTGTTCTGCCTGTTTTGTTGATTACCAATGTTTTGTTGAGATTATTGATGTTGCGGTTATTGCTTTTGAGAATTCTGAGCTTGTTGCAAATGATATTGATATGGCGTTTATTGATACTGGACGGTAGTAATATACGGATATGGATAATACGGCATGTGAGCCATAAGAGCCTGATGTTGAGGAGGGGAATTTGCCATCACAACATTTGCCTCACATTATTTCTTCTTCGAATGACTGCTCTGAGGTTTCTTGTTGGTTGACTGTTGACTCGCGGAACCAGCAATCTTACCAATTTTCAAACCGTTTTCAATTTTTTCACCAATGGTCATGACATCAGTGAAGTTTAAAGAAGAACTGCCCACCATCTTTTCATAGTACAACCCTTGCAAGGTCCCCATAAAGATGTTGACCAGCTCGGTGTCAGAAAGAGCAGGCCGCACACGAGAGGTCATCTCGCGCCATCTCTGCGCATATTCTTTAAAGGTTTCTGTTGTACGCTGGGACTGATTCTGTAATTGTAGGTAGGATACAAATCAAGATTATACTTGTATTGTTTCAAGAAAGCTTCAGATAAGTTTCTCCACAAGTGAATCTTGCTACGCTCTAGACCCATATACCAATCCAAAGAAGCTCCAGACAAGATATCTTGGAAGCAATGCACTAGCAATTTATCGTTATCAATGTAGGATTCCATTTTTCTACAGTACATTGTCACATGATTGCGAGGACAACTCAAACCTTTGTACTTTGGAAGCTCAGGAATCTTGAATTTTTGCGGAAACACAACATTAGGTACCAAACACAAATCTTTGGCATCCGTGCCAAAAAGCAGAATAACCTTCGATAACTCTAATCCTTTCATCTAACAGCTTGTAGTCAGTAGGTCTGTTATGATCAGCAAGCCTGACAAGAGTCTATGGATTTGGAAGTTGTGATGCAGCTGGAACAGGCACCTGCGGGGAAGCAAACTGAGAGGGATATACCAGCCCAGGATTCACCATCTGACCAAAATTCTGACCCATCTGAAAACCAAACTAATAACCTAGAGGAGGTACCATGGAAGTTGAGGATGCCCCACGATAAGGTATTTTAGAATGCACACTCTGAACAGCAGTTTGAGCAAATTAAGACAAGACCAGAACATGAATCGGAGGACCTCTGTAAACATGTTCATCTTCATCATGGGTCTCAACATTAGTAGACACAGGAGTCTGGTGATTCTGTGCCTGAGGAATCTCATGATCATCATGCGCCACAGGAGGTGAAATTGGAGTAGGCATTCCCCATGGGTAAGCAACAAATTTTCCATTGGGCATGGGTGCAACAAAAGGTTGATACGACACAAAGGTACTACCATTGGCAAGCTGAGGAGTGAGATTTGGGGGCATCCCCCAAGGAAAAGCAGAAGGAATCCGATTCGGACCAGGCTGAGAGCTTGGAAAGTTAACAGTAGGTTGAACAACGGTCTCAATTGGCACTTCAACAGTAGCAGGAGAAGAAGTAACAACAGGAGGAGGAATCACCATAGGAGTGACAACAGTTGCATCAGTAGATGTTGCAACAACAGCAGTAGCAATAGCGACGGCCTTTTGAGCGCGAAGGAACTCCATGATAACATCCATGTTAGTCTGGAACTGATCCATATGTCCTTGAAACTGAGCAAGAGTTTCCTTGTAGGCAGCATTCTCTTGTTCGAAGTCAGCCATGATCTTAGATTTGCTTAAGCAAGTGAAATAGCGATGTCGAGTCGTCGTCTTGCTACAAGACGGAGATAGACAGTGTAAGCATTTTGTTTTTCTGGATGAGGGACATGCATATGTGTGCATGAATGAATGCAATGCATGCAAAAATAAACTTTTAAATTCCAAGAATTCGTAAGCTTATTTTTGTTAACAATAATCATAAAGCAAATAAGTAAAGGTGCAAAAATAAAACTGGCAAGAAACTCCTTATGCATTCAATAAAGAAAAAGAAGTACAAGTCAAGTACAAATCAAATATCTACCTTTTGGGATACAACAAGATCAGCCTGGATCCTATAAAAAAACACCCTACAAACAAATAAGAAGTGAAAAACAGCCCAAGGAGTCTTATGTGGCAGCACATCAGCAAATGCATTCTTCAACAACCCTGGCAAGTCTTCAAGTGTGTGCTCAGTAAATCTGGCTAGATGACCGTATCTCTTACTCCACTACTTCACATCCTTCATGAGGTTACGCAACAAAGAATAATTAAGTCCCAGAAGAAGATCCTGTAGAAAGTCCATTTTCTGATCCAAGAGGACTTACAAGTGACGGCTCTGGCGCTCCCAATAAGTACTTTCCAAGCTGAATTGGTTGATCTCTTCTCGACTGTGATATGCTTGATCTTGCAGCTTTTGAATCTCACCAAAGTCTTTGTCGAGCTTGGCTTGACACTGATAAAAGTCCTTCACTAATTGGTCACCACGGCTTTGTTCACTCTGCAGCTTTGTCTTGTACTTCGATAACTTCCCTCGAAGCTCTCTGAGTTGCTTCTTTTAGCCCAACTGATCCTTGTAGGCTTGATAATGTGTGTCGACGAGTTGTCTCTTCTTCGAGGTAAGTCCATCATAGGTACTCTTCAAAGCATCACCCATTTTCCTCTGCTTGTTCTGTTCAACTTTCACCTCTTTGAGCATGCGCTCTCTCTTCTAATGGAGCTCAATCTGTAAGTTGTCCCTCTCGGATGTGACTCTATCAAGGTTGAGACGAAGATCAGCATTCTCCTTTTTCAACATCTTAATAGTTTGCTTGAGTTGGTCGACTTCGGATGGAGGAACAATGGCAAGTTCAGGAAGCTTGACATTCATGGAAGGCTCGGCAGGAAATGGCAACAAGATCTCTTTGACTTGTTCTTTGACCCAACGTGTGTAGGCTTCTCAGGCTATGCAATTTTTCTTACCCAAATAGGCTCTTCCTTCAAGGTGAATCTAAGTCCAGGCAACACAGAACCTCTTTAGTAATACCATGTCATCAACCCCTCCATGAAAGATAAATTCTTCCACTACCTCAAGATCTGGCTTATCAACCATAGGATATCCCAACTGACGGAACGCAAGTCTCAAATTGTAGTTAATTTCGCTCTTTGTACCTAAGAGAGGCACATTAGAGAATTTACCACAATGAAGAATGATCTTAGTATCGTCGTAGACTCAAGAATACCAAGAGATGTCATCAGCAGTAAGAGACGTGATCCTTTGAGACCATTTGAGATTTCCTTTATTCTCAAAGAAGGGACCCTTCTGCGGATGATGAGTCATGAACCAATGGTACAGCAGAGGAGCACAACAAATAATTGTTCCTTTCTCTTTTCATTCCTCGAATGAATAGAATAATAGGTATCAGCAAGAAGTGTAGGGACAGGGTTTTTGGACAAGAAGATATTAATGGCAGCCTGATCCACAAATCCTCAATTTGGAAACAGAACGATCCCATATATCAGCAAAGCAAGAATGGCGTTGAAAGCCTTCCAGCTTCCAGCTTCAGCAAAAGAGATGGCTTTGTCTACCAAAAACTTTGAAGCAAACCCTCAAATACCATTCCCTTTAGTCTTGAGATTAGCTTCCACATCCTTCTTACTAATGCAAAGAGCCTCAGCAATAAGGGGAAACTTTGGACAACCGTTGGTGTAGACAAAAGGAACCTGATCCTGCATCTCAACCCCCAAGATATGAGAGTACTCCTCAAGTGTAGGTGCTAACTAATATTCCTGAAATGTGAAACACCTAAGTGGGGGGCTCATAGAATTGAACAAGTGTATGAATGGCAGTGATGTTGACTTCAGTGTTGAGAATGGACAACAGATTACCATAATCATCTTTGAAAACCCCTCATTTATCTTCAACCACACGGGATGCTAAACCTCTCAAAGTCCTCAGCTTAGGCTCCACAAACTTGTAGCTAAAGATACCTCTGCAACCAGTACACATCTCTATGATAATGTCAACAAAGAAATAAGCCTTCGAATAACTTGGAAATGCATATGCAAAAATTAATTTTCATGATAAAATGATATACAACACAAGAATCAAGAAGCCAAGCACACTCTGAATATTCAATTCTGAATAATCTGGATATCTGCATATATAATTCTGTGTCGGTGCAAAAATATGACGTGGGTGAGAGAACAAAGGTATGAAGAGTCTTGGTTTCCTGCAAAAACCCAATATCCCTCTCATAGGTGTGATCTAGACACAACAAGGTGGTCCCTAGAAAGGTCTCCCAAACCATATGACTCAAGTGAAAACCCCCCGCCGTAGCGAATTCTCGCAGGAAGAAGGTATTCTCAAGCAAATCATAGTATGGGATGTGGCTCTCATGACAACCCAGTGCGCAAAATGCAGGCGTCACGACTATCCACGTTCTATCCTATGTGCATGCTCAAGCCCGATGATAGAGCTTATCTCTCCAATAATATCTACCCATCCCAAAAACAGCAGAAAATATAGCTGATATCCAGAATATACAGCATATGAATATTTAAAGCAGTAAAGAAATGCAGTAAATAACATAAAGATAAAGCAAGTAAAGCATAAAGATAAACACCCAAACAAGCAAGAAAGCAAACAAAACTAAGTGAGACCCCAACTTGCGAGAGCAAGGACTCCCCAGCAGAGTCGCCAACTGAAGCTAGCGGGATTATACTTGAGTGAATCACACACTCAAAGATACAACAGAGTCGCCACCGAACTTCATTTAGTCCCAAAGGACAGGGAAAATATCGATAAAACCCAAGGGGAAGTGAAACAGGTAAGGGGGTCGGTTATGCGAAAGGAAGGTACTAGCACCTTACGCTTCCTTCGTACTCGACATGAACCATTTCGCTTGCTTTTAGGCTTGGATGGGTTATCTATCTAAAGGCTTCTAGCTAAAAGGACAGGAAAAAAAGAAAAAGAAAGAAAAGGAAAGTGCTCGCGGAGGATTAAGGCCCTCGTGCCTACGTACCTTCATAATGCAATGAGGAAATTAGAGCTTTATAGTTCAAGGAATCAGGGAAGAGAAGGAGATGGAAGAAGAGGGTGGCTCGCCAAGATTTCGCAATCTCGTGCCTACATATCCTCATAGTGCAATGAGGACTTCAGAGCCTACGTAGTTCGGGGGACAAAGATAGAGAAAGAAAAGGATACAATGTCAAAACCAAGGGCAAAAGAGGTATAAAGATTCTACTAGGGAACACAAAAAAATTGGTATCAAAACCAAGAAAGGAGGACAAAGGAAAAGTAGTAACTTTGTTGAGGATAAGAGAAAGATAGGGTGTCGAAACCAAGATGATAAAGGGGCAAAAGAGTATTGGTGACTTTACTGGGGATAAGCAAAGAGAATGGTGTCAAAACCAAGATAATAAGAGAGCAAGGGACATTGAATCAAGTCAAAGTAGGATTGTTGAAGATTTGGTATGTTAACTGAAAGGCAGCGGTTAACCGAAGAAAAAGAGAGTATGATTTTGTGGGGGAAAAGAGGTTGGTGTCAACATAAAGACTGTGATGAACTAAAAGAAAGAGTACGGAACCAAGAGAATGTGTTTGACTCTGAGGGGATTTTGGTATATTAAGTGATAAACAGTGCTTAACCGACCGAATGGGTGTGGAACCAAGCGAAGGTTGTGACCCAAAGAACGAGTGTCAAACAAGCGAAGGTTGTGACCCAAAGAAAGGGTGTGGAACCAAGCGAAGGTTGTAACCCGCTGAGGATTCGGTGTTAACAGAAGGACTGTTATTAACCGAAAATAATGAGTGATTAACCAAAATAAGGTGATTAACTCAAAAGGAGCTCAGTATGTTAACAGACGGGCTGCGGTTAACTGAGAAAATGTGAAAATGGATGTTTTAACTGACAGACAGTGGTTAACCAAAGAAAAGAGAGAAAAAACCACGAGAAGGTTGCGAACTCTGCCAGGGATTCAGTATTTAACAAGCAGGCTGTGCTTAACCTAAGAAAAGGACTGAGACTTTGTTGGGGAAGAAAAGAATTTGGTAATTAAGAACTTGATTCTGATGAACGAAAGAAATGGTGGTTTTTAACCCAAGGTGACAAAGATCTTTAACCAAGGAAATGGTGGTTGATCAAAAGAGGGGTTGAAATGGGCAAGAGTTATCAAAGATCAACTCGGCTGGGGATTGAAAAAACAATATAGACTGAAGATAGAGACGATTATTCCAGGCACAGGGTTATTCGTCCCCTACCCAAAATAATCAGAATGAGTGTAGGAATTCTTCACTCTCATCCCTTCTCTAGCATTCAAATTATAGTGCAGAGATTAAAACCGACAGAGTAACATTGCCAACTTGTACAGGCTCCGGTGCGTTGTGCAGACCTCTGACTCAACAGGGGATTAAGAGAACATGGCTCTAAAAGATCCTAAAGATAGAAGAGTGGGGGGGGGGGGGGAGATTGACTAATCGGATAAGGTTTCGATCAATTGATCAAGGGAAATGATCAATCCAACAATCTTCCAAATGAATCGAAAGATCGTCAAAGCAAACGTGTGAAGTATTGATTATACAAAATTAAATTTGCTCAACAAAGAGAAAACTTAATGTGATCAAGAAAGAAATTGCAAGGCAGTACCAAACATCAATTAGCATGCATCACAAATCATGTTAGCAAAAGGTGTGCAAGAATCAACATAATCATACAATGCTAAAAATGCAAACAATTCCACGATCGACAAATTGTGCATTGAAAGTTTGAATACATGTTTCAAACAGAGGTTAAACAGCTCATAAAACATCCACAAATATCAAGCATGTCAAGCCATGGAAGTTAATGAGGAAAGAATATCAAACAAGCTTGAAAAAACACAAAAATGGCATTTTGGTTCAATGTTAATCGGTTAACCATTTGCTAGTGCAAAACGGTTAATCGATTAACCCTTGAAAAACAACAAAAAATTACTGAAACATAGGTGTTAACTGATTAACCATTTTGCACTAGCAAATGGTTAATCGATTAACCCTGGGACAGTGGCTAAAAAATCAGTTTTCAAAAGCACTTCTAGCAATTAATCACTTATCCAATCATCCACATGTTATGGCATGCATTTGTGCACGAAATTACATCAAGTATAAGCAATTAATCATCAATTGAAAGCATCAAACATCAAGATCAACAATCAAACAGTTACATGATTAATTAACATATAAAAACTATTGAAACTACATCGCGAGCATGCAAAAGTGACCGAAAACGGTAAATCAAACAAGAATTACCAACTTACAAGGCGGAGAATTTCCTTGGTGATTGTTGTGAGTAAAATGTACTGAGAATAAGCCAAGAAAACCAGAGAATTCCAAGCTTGAGATCAAATCATAGTTAAACCGATCAAAACGCGATAAAAGCTCTGACATCGAATTTGCACCAAAACTATTTAATCAATCACTTGAATTGAAGTATAAGTTGTTGTAATTACAGAGATCCAAGGAGGAATGCAATGTGATGGGGGTTTAAGCTCAAGAGGAAAGCAATTTCAATGTGAAATTTGCTACTCTTCAATGGTGAAAAAATTGAGCTCTAGTGTGGTTTTGTGAAGATGAAGATGAATGTGAAGAAGTTGTTGAAAAATCAGAGAGACTTGAGAGAAATGAGAGAGTGAAAAGTGAAAAATTGTGAGAATGGTTGAGATCCCTTTCACAAATGTGAAGGTTTCTTTATGAAATTCTGGCATGCAGATCACAGATGTCCTAACGACATGTCAAGACATTGATCTCTACATCACTTTAAAACAAGTACATAATAAACAAGTTGATACTCTGAATATCAGCAAAAGAGTTACGACAGATGTTTCAACATCTGTTACAACATGTTAACCAACAAGAAAATACTGAACTGTAAATTTGCAGAATGATAAATAACACAAGATATGTTAACCCAGTTTGGTGCAATTCACCTACATCTTGGGGCTACCAGGCCAGGACGAAGAATTCACTATCAGTAGTATAGTTTTATGTAAACAACCTCTGGTTTACAGTAAACAACCTCTGGTTTACCTATCACTACCCAATGAAAACTTTATCATTAGAAATCCCATCTAATTTATAAGAGAATCCTATCTCACTCCCTTAATCACATCTTGTGATATCTAACAGTTATATTCACAATAAATGTATCATCCTACTTGAAAGACCCCTCTTTCAATACAAAGTTCAGCCAAGCAACCTTGACTAACAATCCTACTCGGATTCTATTGGATTTGCTTCAAAGCTTCATCCAAGAACAATATACACTCAAATCTAAACAAACTCCTTTCATTCAGAATTAGTAAACCTGATCGTGATATCTTCAATATATCAACAGAGAACTTCTGTTGATCTTGACTTCTAATCTGCAGAGAAAAATAAATTCTCCTAGATAAAAATCATGATTCTCAGGACAATCCCAAGAAGCTTGTACAAATATGATTCAATCCATTGACACCTAATGACAAAACCAAAAAAGTTATACTGTCAAGTTCACCATGAGCTAGAACAGTAACACAATGTCACGACATCTTGTTTGACATTACACCCTCACCAGAGGAACATAATCACGAACTTCTTGAAACCACAGACAATCTTGATAAACAATTGTACTACTGCAGCAACAGATCCTTTACAGAAGTCCAACTCCCCCTTTCAAAGATAACCAATGCTCCTTTTCCAGAAGAACACTTTAAAGTGAATGGAAAACATAAGACTCATCTTCATGTCTTCAAGACCTTACTCCTTGTTCAACACACCTGCTGAACGCATACACTCACTGCTTGATCCACAAGCAATCTATGTACCACACTAGTACACCCATCAGATAGAAGTTCTCCCCCTATCTTTCATAAACGATGCTTCTTCCAACATGAAACACCCAAAATCACCACATGTTATCACATGACCAACTTCATGCTCATATAGTGAGAAAGTACCAGGATTACCATCCTTGTACCATAACCAACAAACTCTTGGATTGAGACCAAAATCACCATTGATCCCTCTCATCTTGAACCCATTCATACCCTGTACAAATCCACCTTGAATTTTATAGCCATAAATATCCTTGTTCCTTGAGAATAAATCCAATTGAACCTGGAATGCTCACATTCCTCAAAGAGACATACAAAATCTTTTAGTTTATTAGCTAGCCCAGATGTCATTCATACTTGAAGAACATCAAATACATGCTCCAGAAATCCTCAACTTACTTGCTTCACAAGCACCAAACTGATCCACTTATTTCTAGAGATACTTGTAGCAGAAGAAACCACCTCACCACAAGCATTCTGACCTCAACAAGAGTTAGACTACCAGATATACACCCCATAATCCAAGACACTATTCACCTCATCATTCTCCCATATGATAAGTTAGAACACTTTTGATTCAACTAGTGAATATCAGCATCCACAATCTGAACTCCAATTTCAGAAAACATGATGATATTCTAACACCAATTAGGATATTCTTCTCATATCACAGATACCAAAAACTATGGTTCTTGATATAATTACCACTGGACTTACTATTGCATAGTAATCCAACTAAAGATCTTCAGAGAACACAACTCCTACCAGCTTAATCATCAAGAACTTCAGACAACTGTAGAGAAAAATAAACTCTCGTGCTTTCACCACAGCAAGCTCCCAAAGCAAATATCCCTTCAATAATCAGCAAGCCAAGATCAGAACCAACTCCTCATTTGGTCTTCAGCATGAAACCTACTTACTCCAAAGCAAGACATCTTAGATACACTAAGACTATGAAATGTAGCCTTTACTAGCTTCTGTAATTCCCATACATTGCATAGGCTTTTGAAGCATCCATTACATTCATCAGCTTCTCTTAAGATGATACAACTCCACTGTAATCAGATCTCACAGAGGGAACAGTCTGATGATAACCTTGATGTCAGAACATCTTATTTTGACATCAATGTCATGACTTCCAGCTTACGAGCTCAAGTCTGTCTGATACAGTCTTGATCAACTCCTCCTCAGACATACCATCTTCTGGAACTTCTCCACTAGAACAAGAGTTCCATGATCTCATAGACTTGATTAACATATCAAGTTTGAGTAGACAACCTCCATCCCGTGTTAGTGGTCCTTAACCAATCTTAAGACCAGATACCTTGAAGAGCATCAGCTTCAAGAACTCATCCTCAGAAGTGCCAAACATGCCAAAGCCTGATTCATTAGGAAAGAGTAGTTAACAACTATAAGAAATCCAACTTTCTTTAAGAAGATAAATCTTCAAGATGTCAGAGATATTGTCCTCGACACTTATCCATAACCTCCATGTTGAAATGGATCACATGCTCTCTGCAGCTGCACTCCAACTCACCTAGATCAGAAATAAACTGATCCAAGCAATATTCATCAAGATTAAGATGTCTTCATCTTCACTTCTCTCAGCACCATATTCTATATAAGTTTCTTGCCACAAAAATTCCTAGTCAGATTATGTGCCTCTGCAGATCCAACCAGAAGGAGGTTTCCAAGACTTTATGTTAACACACAAAAGTTTGGTTCCCAGAGCATAAGCTACTCTCATTCCTTGTCCTAGAGATTCACTCCTTGAATCAACAAGATTCTGCACAAACTCTGCTGATGGGATGTTTCAACATCTGGTTGAACATCATATTCTTATCTAATGACATCTTCACTGATGACCTTGACTCATCCAATTTTGAACACCACACACATGGATAATCAATTAAATAGTTGTGGATTCCACAAATAGCAACTGATCTTAAATCCTTGTTCAGAAGACCATACATGCAAGAGATATCAACACTTTAGGAATACCAATCAAGTATTCTTTAGTGTAGGTACCTTCCTTGCCATGTAGAATATTGAGACATCAATACTGACACCCTTGACTCATTTTGACTTAGCTGGCACAATCCTATGCATCTTCCTTGAGAAGAACCACTTCAACTGGTCTGAAGAAACACTACCTTGCACGACATGAAAAGTGAAAATAAATCACCCCCAAATTCTTCAGATTGATGATCCTCAGGACCATCCTTGATCCAGAAGAGCAACCAGAAGACTCCAGAATTCCATCTTTTCCAGAAACACCAAAAAAAAATTCTCATGACAAGAGATGCCTTTATGAGTGGACTTGAGAGAATTCTCAAGTGTCTTTGGCAACTTTATCATGACAAGGGTATTTACCTGTTTCATAAACCAAGAAATTAATAACCTAGACCTCTCCTCTTCTGACTTAAAAATACCTGAAGAAGCCAGCCTTTCAAGTACCAAGACATCAAAGGCAAACAACAACAAACAACTCTCTCTATTCCATTACTCCCTGCTAGAACGGCTAGAACTTCAATAGATGCTGGCACCTTCATGAACAAAGTCTGAATATAGCTTTACCAACGTCTTATCATCAGACACACATGCAGCAAAACACCAAAGAACACCTTCAACAGTCTTCAGTCAAGATGTCAAGACATCTTATGAGACATCATGCAGAGAAGAACCTCTTCACCAGCAGTAGCTGGAGCATCTTCACAGTAGCTGTCATCCTTGATCTAATACCAGTCATTCTGATATCCAATACCTTTGAAAAACATCAGAATGAAAGGTCTGATCACACAAACACACAACTTTTTTAATGAACCATAAATTATCTCCCAACATCTCATCTAGAAACAGACAGGATGCCCGCTCTGATACCAATTGAAATTCTGGAATGCAGATCAAAGATGTCCTAACAACATGTCAAGACATTGATCTCTGCATCACTTTAAAACAAGGACAGAATAAACAAGTTGATACTCTGAATATCAGCAAAAGAGTCACAACAGATGTTTCCACATCTGTTACAGCATGTTAATAAACAAGCAAATACTGAACTATAAATTAGCATAATGATGAATAACACAAGATATGTTAACCCAGTTCGGTGCAATTCACCTACATCTGGAGGCTACCAAGCCAGGAAGAAGAATCCACTATCAGTAGTATAGTTTTATGTAAACAACCTCTAGTTTACAGTAAACTACCTTTAGTTTACCTATCACTACCTGTCATACCCCAAATTTTGACCACTAAGATTTCCCATCATTGTGCAAATCATCATCACAATATGGATTGGCCATCATACCTCATTAGTCTCCCCAAAGAGGGGTGAGCATCCACTACAATCAAAATTAAGGTTTCAAGCCCTCTTTGAGCCTTAGGCAAAGGATCAATCAAGGAATGACATGATCTTCAACTTGTCTTAACTCTCAAACATCCAAAAAGGATCAAGATGACTCCCACTTTAAGAATCAAGCACAATGTTGCAGCATTCCAGGTGGATTAAGCCTCAAGATCGCCAGTGTCCCCAAATTAGGGTTTGGTCGACCAGGGCCTCCAGATGGAAATTTTCCTCTGGGCATGAGCCAATGCTTCAAAGCATAACCTATGATGCTCCAAGGGACATCATGAACCCAATCATCAAGTCAATTTAACCTCAGGGGATGCATTAACAAAAGATCAGGAATTAGGGTTTCTTGACCTAATTCACCCCTAAGTTGACTTTTGGGACAAAACATGAGCCAAGACCTCAAGACATGATTTGAGTGTCTCTAATAGATCACATTGATCCATTTGAAACAATGGATTGATCCAAGAAGCTTGATTCACAAGTTTCAGGTTCATCTGAACCACAATTAGGGTTTTGATGGAAAAGTCAACTGTAGCTTTGAATTTTGAACAGGACATGCTCCCAAACCCTAGGAAATGATTCAATACACCCTATGACACCTATGAAATCAATCCATCAAGTTTGATTTAGGTCAAGGACTTGATTTCATAGAGGATCACACAGTTTGGAATTCATCTGACAAAAAGTCAACTGTGCACAAAAGTCAAACTTTGACTTTTTGAGATTTTTCATAATCATGGTTCCTTAACCCTAAAAGGATGTTAATGTGTGGTTGGAATCATCATTCATCAAGAAAAATCAAGAAAAGTGGGATAACTTGTAAAAGGGGTAACCATAAAAACTTAGAAATTTTTCTAAGTTATGGAACAAAAGTGGCTAGGGTACCAACTTTGGAGGATCATAACTCCTAAACCACAAGGCCATTTTTCCCCATTCAAAGCTGGATTTGTAGCTCTCATGGCCCTCTACAAAAGCTTCAAACATAACTCATTCCAATTCCTCATGTATTTTGAGTTATGGAATGATCAAAATCACAAAAAGTGAAAATGTCACTTTTTTCCAACACTTAGTGAAATTTTCACTAAGTCAGAATCTGCCTTCACTTTTTTCCAAATGTAGGGGCAGTTTTCACTTGGATCTAAAAAGTATCAAAACCAACTATGATCAAACAGTTGTTGTATCATATGAGGGCTTTCCAAAATGGCCAAGAACCCCATCAAATTCCACTTGAGCCATGAGATATGACAATGGCAACATGCCTTGCTGAAAACTGTCAAAGCAAGGCAGATTTGTGCATTTTGCTCGATTTGCCAAATTTGTGCAAATGACAAACACACTTATCCATCTGAACACCTCAAGGGGAGACCAAGGAGGAACCAACTCTGATCCCAAGCCTCCCAAGTCCTTGGAACTAAAAATAGCATGCCAAACCTAGAAATCCCTAAGGAGGGGACAAGACTCCAATTTTGTTTTGGAGCATTCAATGGATGCATCAAGGTGGCATGGACTGAGCCATTTCCAACTGAATTCAGTCAAGACTTATCCAAGACCAAGGGAACCAGCAGCCTGTGCCCTAACCTCTAGTCAATGGTTAGAGGAAACTTGGATTCTCATTGATCAACATTGGCCAAACCTATGCAGCAGTTGCCATTTACTATTTCTTACAAAATAAACTTGCTCTACTATAAATAGAGCTCATTTGTGATCAGTTTGAGTACACCAAAGCCATCTAACAGATGCTTTCCTCAAAATCTCTTCTTTCACTCCAAAATTGCCTTCCAAAGTAAGTCACTATCGGGTTTTGAGTTTGAGAGTTATTCCAATCAAACCAATCACACACACACCTCATAAACATCATATAGAAGTGATCCAAACACTCACACAACATCTGGAACACCAAAATCATAAAATCACTAGCCAATTGCTCAAGTTCTTGACAGATTTGCAGTTGGGGTACCATTTCAAGTTCCAGATCATTTCAATCCACTCCAAGCATCCAGACACACTCCATAGCACCTAGGGAACCTGTCCATATCCTTGGAACCAAGCTGTAACACCTCTAACACAAAACACGATCACCAGCTGCAAGAGGTAAGCATGAGCTCTTCTAATTCTATGATCCATGCATTTTTTGCTGCACAATAATTTGGCCATATGTTCATAATCATGCATAGAGTGTTTTCCCTCAATCGATTGCTTTGTTTGAATCGTGTATGGAATTTTTGAACCTTCATGCAAATTTTAGGGTTCTTGAGGCTTCTCTTTGATTTCTTATTCCATGTTTAAAATAAATGAAATTAAAGACCATAGACATGATCGTGAGGTAAAAACGAGTATATTGATATGTAGATTGCATGATATCATTAAGTATTCAGTGAGATTGGATAGAAAATGCAAATCTGCAGAAACAGAGGGTGGCGTGTGTTCTTGCCATGTTCTTGGCGCCATTTTTGAACATTTGAATTTTTGAATTTTTGTGATTTTATTTAATTGATTCAAAAATTAATTTCTCTCTGAGTTTTAATGATTTTGAGTTGGTTCTTTTTTTTATAATTCACAAAAATGTTAAAATATTTTATTTTACAAAAAAAATCCCAAAAATATTATTTATTTCATATACTTGATATTTTTGCAAAGAATTAATGTTTTATTTGTGTTTGATATTTAAAATATTTTCTCCCTCTTGATTTTTCAAATCTTAGTGATTTCCAATCATTTTGTGAATGGAAACATAATTTTTGAAACATTAATCCAAGGTCACAATTTGTTTTCCACATGTTTAACAATTTTGATCATTTTAATTGAATTTTTATTCAATTAAAATATATTTTGAAAACAAATTAGGGTTTTGATCAATTCAACCCTCATTAAATCTTTTTCAAACACCTTTGGGCCTCTTGGTAGAGTGTAAGACTCAACCCTTTGTAAATACAAACCTTTTTGGGCCTCAATGTATTGTATAAGTCCCGATACCGTCAAAAGGTTCGACACGATCGTCGCCTTTTTCACAAAAATCTTTGGGCTTCTCCTTGAGTTATAAGACCCATATTTAAACATTTTTGGGCCTCTAATAGAGTGTAAGACCCAACCCATTTTTGAAACCAAAATATTTGGGCCTCAGTCATTGTATAAAACCCACTGTGCTTTCAAAAACCTCGGCGCGATTGCCGTTTTCAAAACAAATAACCCTGGGCCTCTCCTTGAGATGTAATCCCCACCACTTGTATAAAAATAAACCTTTGGGCCTCTATTAGAGTGTAATACCCAACCCCCTTTTAACCAAAACTTTTTTCGGCCTCAGTCATTGTATAAGACCCACTGTGTTTTCAAAAAACCTCGGCGCGATCGCCAGTTCAAAAAAAAATCATCTGGGCCTACCCTCGTGTTATAAGCCCCATTATTTTTCTTTAAACATCTTTGGGCCTCTTGAGAGAGTGTAAGACCCATCCCTTTGTACAGAAAACCTTTTTGGGCCTCAGTCACTTGTATAAGACCCTGTACAAAACAACAGTGTAATCACTGATAAAACCTTGTGCCTCTCCTTGAGCTGTAAGCCCCAACAATATTTTCAATGCACTTTCTCCTTTGATTTTAAATAGAATATTGTTATCAAAGCTTTCTATGTTGAACAAACTAACCAAACAGCATAGAAGCTCTACAACCGAGTAAGTGTTTACCCGCTTTCTTTATCCGCTTTCATATATATATAACTGTTTTGTGGGGCTGCTCACTGTAAGTCTTCTTTCACAAACTTTTATATACTTGTCAAATATCCACTGTGTAATACTAGTATAGTTATTTAGAGTTTTCCCCGGCAACTACGTCTAGCACTAGGTAAAGCTCTGTTGGTCACTCTCAAATACAAACAAAACTAGATCCCCATAGGATTACCAGACACAGTCTTCCCTCCTCTTGGGGTTAAACATTATGGGGTTAAACTTCGTCAAAGAAACTCTAACTCCCCAGAGATGATATTTTCTCCGTGAATGGCATCTCTTGAGTTTCTTCCAAATTCTCGGACTTTCCATGCTTGATCTATTCTCGGTGAATGGTATGTCTTGAACTTCTCGGGGTTTAGGGACCCACAGGCTTCTTAAAAGTATCCCCACCTCTTCTTGGGCGTTGTACAAGGACCCTTCGGCTTCTTAAAAGCTCTCATGCCTTCTCTTGGGCTTAGTACAAGGACCCAGAGACCTCTACAAGTATAGGAACAAAACCTTGTCATCAATTTGCTAGAGCTGTCTTTCTGAGTCAAGTGTCAGACTTGTTAATGGTTTGACCTTCATCCCTTAACATGCCAGCCTTCTCTTGGGCATTATACAAAGATCACTCACTATCCGAGAATCGATTTCTCCAAAGCACCAGTAGACTTGGACAGTCTCAATACCCTTTGGATTTCCCGTTTCCTTAAAGAACAGGAAATAACCCTGATCCTCTGATCAATCCCAAAGCACAACCTTACTTTTAATCTTCATAAGAACTGGTTTTCTCTTTATCCCACATACTAGACCTGTCACCAAACTGAAACAGTCACCAACACAATAGTCTCCTCTTAGGCTTTGTATAATGATCCTTCCTCGGTAGAGATAGCCTCCTCTTGGGCTTTGTATAATGATTCTCCCTGGCGGAGCTAACCTTTTCTGACTCTCTTGCTGAGTCACCCACTCCTAGCCTCCATCTCGGGCTTCGTACGAGATAAAAAACACTCTCTTGTTGAGTATAAAAGACTCTCTTGTTGAGTAACAACCCTCTTAGCCTCCATCTCGGGCTTCGTACGAGATACAAAAGCACTCTTTTGTTGAGTATAAAAGACTCTCTTGTTGAGTCAATCACCTTTCAGCCTCCATCTTAGGCTTTATACAAGACACATATAAAATCACTCTCTTGTTGAGTCAGTCACTTGTTAGCACTCTCTTGTTGAGTCAACCCTTTTAGCCTCTCTCTCGGGCTTCGTACGAGACACAAAAAAACACCCTCTTGTTGGGTCAATAGCCTCCTCTTAGGCTTTGTATAAGAAAACCCCGGTTGAGTCAATCAACCTTTTAGCATAAAAATCTGTGCCTCGTTCACAGTATACAAACATTGATAACTCCTTTTCCTTCATCTAAATTACTGTAAGCGGCAAGCCTCTGGATTATTTACATCCACGCCACTGTCCCTCTTTTAGCATGAGAAATTCCTAAGGAAAGATTGCATTGCTCTAAACTGAGTTAAAGTCTTCTCCTTCAGGTTAAAAATCCCCTATAAAGGAAATTATGGCATTGCTGGATTCACATATCCCAGTTAAAGTAATTCTCCTTTATAACCAGGCACCCAACAGTTGTGACAAACAGACCAAATACCCCCTTTAGAGGTGACAAATTCTCTCTAAAGTCAAACTCCTTTAGCTTCACACCTTGGGCTTTGTACAAGATACAAATAGACCCTTCAGCTTCACATCTTGGGCTTTGAACAAGATACAAACCACATTTAGCTTCACGTCTTGGGCTTTGAACAAGACACCAACACAACCTTTTTCCTCCCATAGAATAGGAGGAACTATGATCGCTCTGATTTCCTTGTTTCGTTAAACGGGAATACATAGGCATAAGATTGAAAAATCTTAGCGAGCATACGAATCAAAAACCCAAAATCCCGTACCTTCAGATATCAACCCAAAAGCATCAAATCTAGAATCTCACCAATAGTCCAAACACTGTGCTTTTTTTTAACAAAATAACCTAAGAGAGACCCACAATCTTTATAGCATCTGTAAACCAATAGTCATCTGTTCAAACTCAGTATGCAAGCAGGGTTAGTTGGAGACATCTATTTCCCTTCCTTCATAAGCTACAATAGGATAAAAATGAATCGAACTGTAGTACCCCAAAGCGATAGTGCTTCGCAACCACGCAAAAACTCGCGCTACACTACCCAATGAAAACTTTATCATTAGAAATCCCATCTAATTGATAAGAGAACCCTATCTCACTCCCCTAATCACATCTTGTGATATCTAACAGTTATAGTCATAATAACTGTATCATCCTACTTTAAAGACCCCTCTTTCAATACAAAATTCAGACAAGCAACCTTGACTAACAATCTTACTCAGATTATATTGGATTTGCTTCAAAGCTTCATCCAAGAACAATATACAATTCATTACCTCAAGGTTTCCGAATCTGTATAAACATCTATGTCTACCACAATGTATCTAACCGATACAAAGGGAGACTTACAACACAAGAAAGCCTACGACTCTCAAAACCCTAAACCCTTATTTTCTACTTTACAAGTATTACACAAGGATTAGTTGATCTGCTCTAGGTCTAGGTCTTTCTTTTATAACCATAAAGAAGACTGGATTTGGGCTTCAAAAACGTAGCAATTCTGTTCCTTAGAATCTTCAAAATTTTCTCCTCAAGAATAGTTTCTTCAATACTAAGTTTCTTAAAATGTTTCCACACTTTAGAAAATGGAACATCTTCAAATTCAAAGAGAATCTCTGATTCCTTAATCTGAACGCCACCTAGGATACACAAACGATCTTCTGCAATCTGTTTTTAAATTAACAGATTCAAACCAGATTTAATAACTGTAACAGACAAAGATGTCGAAAAACCCTGTTAGGACATCTTGTCAAAACATATTGTTCTTCAAGTTCTGCTACATGTTAGTGTCGTAACCCGAAATTTGACCTACCTCTTTTTCCTTTTGCATGAGCATGTGCATTCGCATCGCTAGCATACGCATTCACACTTTTCTCTATGTGTTTCTTGTTGCAGGATTGTCAGGTTTTCAAGCCCGACTAATATCATCCTCACAAGATTATTATCATTATCAAAAAAAGCACAAAATAAGGGTTTTCATGCCTATTCATCAAATCAAGAGGTTGAAAATCGGAACCGGGACCACATCACCATTTTTTTGGGAAAATTGGGCATATTTTGGCCTGGTTAATCGATTAGCACAAGAAGAATAGGCACAATCTGCTGCTTTTTCATGACAGCACCTTTGCACACACTTTGGTCATTGGTTCTACAGTATTCTAGCAGCATGTGGAATATTCTAGACATCTCTAGACATTTCAAGACCATTCAATACATTCCAAGTGCATTTACTCTAATGCTTCACCCTAAAATAAGTGCACCATGTTCCTTGTTTTCCAAGCATATCAACCTTTGGATGTTGGAGCTCACATTGGGATTGCTACTGAGTTGATCCTAACTAACCGAGTTAACCACCTTGACTCGGTGAGTCAAGTGCAACTAACTCCTAGCCTAGTTCTAAACCACCCAAAGCTAAGTCCAAACCAAATTCCAAACCTCTCACACTCCAAACCAAAAGTCTATATAAACAAAGCTTCACTCATTTTTCAAGGATCCCAATCACAAATCACAAATTTCTTACACTTCACTCTCAATTTTCTCCCATTTCTCTCGAAAGTTTCTGCAACTTCTTCATCTTCATCTCAATTCTCTTCCTAAAAACCTCACTAAAGCTCAATTTCTACATTGAAGAAAAGCAAATTTCACCTTGAAAGTGCTTCTTCTTGAGATTAACCTCCATCATCTTTCCATTCTACTGGATTTTGTGGAGTTTCAGTAGCTTTTGGATTCATCTCAAGTAATTAATTCAAGCCTCTTCGGTGATAATTCTCATTTTGGAGTTTTCGTCGCAATTTGATTGGTTTCGATACGTTTCGGCTATAATTGAAGATTCCTCTGGTTTTCTTTGATTATCTTCATCAAGATCACTTTACAAAATTTACCAAGGCACATCTCAGCCTTCTAGGTTGGTGGATCTCCTTCATTTTACTGTTTCGAACGTTTTCGTATCTTTTGCGATGTAGTTTCGATACTTTTTGTGTGTTATGTGACTATGCCATTGCTTGATCCATGATCTTGATTATTTAATTATTTCTATTGTTGATCATTTGCTGCTTTTAAACTTAATTTTTCATGCATAATTGTTTGCCCTAGCATTCGAGTGATTGCACAATCAAAAAGTTGGCCAAAAGCACTTTTGAAAATTGTTTTTCTGCCCCCTGTCCAGTGTTAATCGATTAACACTTTGCAGAGCAAAAGTGTTAATCAATTAACTAGTGTTTTTCTGCAGTTTTTCAAGTGTTAATCGATTAACACTTTGCAGCGCAAAAGTGTTAATCGATTAACACTGAACCAGAAGGCCATTTTCTTGCATTTTCAAGTGTGTTCGACATGCTTCCTTCTTCTAACTTCCATGGGTTGATATGCTTGATTTGTATGGATGTTTTAACTGTCATTTCACTTCTGGTTGAAGCATATTCATAAAATTTCGATGCACATTCTCGATTATTCAATTTGTTCATATTCTTGGCATTTTATGAACATGATTATTCTTGCCCTATCTTTGATCACTTGATACATGATTTTGTGTGGCATTTTAAATGTCGTTTGGTACTGTTTTGCCTTTCATTTCATGGTAGCATTAAGGTTGTTCTTCAAGGAATAAGCTTAATCTTGTATAATCAATAATGCCCCCTTTACCTTAATAGTTTTTCAATTCACATTGGAAAATTGTTGGCACATTCCTCCTTGTGATTAGTTAATCGAAACTTCGTTTCGATTATTAATCTCCCCTTTGGCGCTTCTCTTTAGGCTTCCTTTAGAGATTTCTCTCTCTTTCCCCCGCGGAGTCAGATTTCGCGCGACACCGGAGCACTGTACAATTTGGAGCTATTACTTTGTCTATTTTAACTTCTGCACTACACCCTGTGTGTTAGGGAAAGAATGAGAATGGAGAATTCCTACTCTCGTTCTGACTACTTTAGGTAGGGGACGAATGACCCGGTGCTTGGCTTAGTCACCTCTAATTCCAGTCAGTAGTGTACCTTCTTCCCCAGTCGAGTCAATCTTGGGTTACTCCTACCTCTGTCATTGTTAATTTTGATCAATCACCTTTCTTTGGGTTAAGATCATCAATCTTGTGCTAGTGAAATCTCTTTGTTCCAATACCCTACTTCTTTTCTTGTGGTAAATCATTGCTTGTGATTCCCCAAAAGAGTCTCAACCTCATTTCTACGGTTAATCACTATCCTTCTGTCAAAACCGAATCCCTAAGAGTTCGCAACCTTCTTTTGGTTCTTCTCCCTTTGTTTGGTTAACCACTGCCTGTCAGTTAAAACATGAATTTACATGTCTTCTCAGTTAATCACAGTCCATCTGTTAACATACTGAGTTACTCTTGGGTTAATCACCTTCTCTCGGTTATTCACCCTTTTCTTCAGTTAATCACAGTTCGTCTGTTAAAACACTGAACCCCTTTTCGAGTTAATCACCTTCTCTTGGTTAATCACTCACTTTTATTTTCGGTTAATCACGGTTTTTCCTGTTCATACCAAATCCTCAGCAGTTAGCAACCTTCTCTTGGTTCAAATACTTGCATCCTTGGGTTAATAACCTTCTTTTGGTTCAAATGCCCTTTCTTCGGTCAGGTACTGCTTGTTCACTCAGCGTACCGAACTTCTTTGGATCACGACCTTCGCTTGGTCCTACATCGGTCCTTTGGGTCACGACCTTTACATGGTCCTACACCCGTTCTTTTGGTTAATCACAGTTCATATGTTAAATCAAATGCTTCTCTATCCCCGTAGAGTTGCAATCTTTGTTTTCTTCGGTTAATCACTGTATATCAGTTAATATACCAAAATCCCCTCAGAGTCAAACACCTTCTCTTGGTTCAGTACTCTCTCCTTTTGGTTCATCACAGTCTGTCTGTTGACACCAACTTCTTTTCCTCACCGAAATCTTACTCTCTTTCTCGATTAACCACTATCTGTCAATAAATATACCAAACTCTTTTTCTCTTATTTTGGATCCCCAGTAGGGCCTTTACCCTCTGATTCCTAACACGATTCTTTTTTCTCTTACCTCCCCAGTGGAGTCTCTTTCTTTTCCTTTGGCTCCTTTATTTTCTTGGTTTCAACACCACTCTCGCACTGTATCCCCAGCTCAGTAGCAATCTTTCCCTTTTCACTCTTTTTCTTGGTTTTGATACCATTCCTTTGGAGTCCCCAGTGGAGTTCCTTTCTTTCTTTTGTTCTTGGTTTCGACACCACTTTCTCTCTTTTTTCCTTTTTTTTCTTTTCCGTCTTAGTTCCACGAACTATGGAAGCTCTGGTTCTGCATTCATTTGAATGTAAGATACGTAGGCATGAGATTGTGATGATCTTGGTGAGCACCCTTCCATCCTTTTTCCATTTTCCCCTTTCTTGTCCCTGGTTCCTCTGAACTACGGTGCTCTGATTTCCTCATTGCACTATGAGGGTACATAGGCACGAGGGCCCTAATCCTCCGTGAGCACTTTCTTTTTTCTTTCTTTCTTTTCTTCTCTCTCTCCTTTTCTTGTAGCTAGAAGCCTTTAGATAGATAACCCATCCAAGCCTAGAAGCAAGAGAAATGGTTCTCGTCGAGTATGACGGATGCGTTAGGTGCTAGTACCTTCCTTTCGCATAACTGACTCCCATTCCCGTTTCTCTTCCCCTTGGGTTTTATCGATATTTTCCCTGTCCTTTGGGACTAAATAAAGTTCGGTGATGACTCTGTGTTATCTTTGAGTGTGCAATTCACTCAAGTATAAACCAGCCATCTTCAGCTGGCGACTCTGCTGGGGAGTTCTTGCTCTTGAGCTTTGCCTCGCTTTGCTTGTCTCCTAGCTTGGTGGGACTCCCCATCTTCAGCTGGCGACTCTGCTGGGGAGTCTTTTCTTGCAAGTTGGGGTCTCGCCTAGTTTTGTTTGCTTTCTTGCTTGCTTCGGTGTTTATCTTTTGTGCTTTACTTGCTTTATATTTACGCTTATTTTAGCTTTATGTTTATTTACTGCATTTCTTTACTTCTTTGAATATTCATATGCTGCATATTCTGGATATCTGCTATATTTTCTGCTGTTGTTGGGATGGGTAGATATTATTGGAGAGAAAAGTCCTAACACCGGGCTTAGTATACACATAGTCTAGAACGTGGATAGTCGTGAGGCCTGCGTTTTGCGCGTTGGGTTATCACGAGAGCCATATCCCAGATCGTGATTCGCTTGAGAATACTTCCGTCCTGTGAGAATTTACTACGGCGGGGGATTTTCATTCTGAGTCCTATGGTTTGGCGACCTTTCTAGGGACCACCTTGTTGTGTCTAGATCACACCTGTGAGGGGGATGGATTTTTGCAGGAAAACAAGCCACTTCATACCTTTTCTATCCCGCACGTCAGATTTTACACCGACACATCAGATTATGTTGCACCGACACAGAATTATATGCAAATATCCAGATTGTTCAGATTTGATCATTCAGACAGTGTTGGCCTGTTCTTGTGTTGCATATCATATCATCATGTAAACTAATTTTTGCATGTGCATTTCCAGGTATTCGAAGACTTATCCTTTGTTGACATTATCATAGAGATGAGTACTGGTTGCCATGGCATATTTAATTACAAGTTTGCGGAGCCTAAGCTGGGTATTTTGAGAGGTTTAGCATCCCTTGTGGTTGGAGATAACAGAGGGATTTTCAAAGACACTTATGGTAATCTATTGTCCATCCTCAACACTGACGTCAACATCACTGTTATTCATACTCTGGTTCAGTTCTATGACTCGCTACTTAGGTGTTTCACATTTCAGGATTATCAGCTAGCACCTACACTCGAGGAGTATGCTTATATTCTGGGGGTTGAGATCAAGAAATAGGTTCCTTTCATTTACACCAGTGGTTGTCCGAAGTTTTCTCTTATTGCTGATGCGCTTTGCATTAGTAAGAAGGATGTGGAGGATAATATCAAGACCAAAGGGAAGGGTATTCGAGGGTTTGCTTCGAAGTTTTTGGTTGACAAGGCCACTTCTTTTGCTAAAGATGGAAACTGGAAGGTTTTCAACGCCGTTCTTGCCTTGTTGATGTATGGGATTGTCTTGTTTTCGAACATGGAGGATTTCATAGATCAGGCTGCCATCAGTATATTCTTGTCCAAGAACCCTGTTCTGACACTTTTTGTTGATACCTATCATTCTATTCATTCGAGGAATGAAAAAAAGAAGGAAACCATTGTCTGTTATGCTCCTCTGTTGTACCGATGGTTCATGTCTCACCTTCCGCAGAAGGGCCGTTTTGTTGAGAACAAGGGTAATCTCAAGTGGTCTCAACGAATCATGTCTCTTACTGCTGATGACATCTCTTGGTATTCTCGAGCCTTCGACGATACTATGATCATTCTTCATTGTGGGAAATTCTCCAATGTGCCTCTCTTGGGTACAAAGGGTGGAATTAACTACAATCTGAGACTTGCCTTCCGACAGTTGGGATATCCTATGATTTCCGAGCTAGATCCTGAGGTAGTGGAAGAGTTCATCTTTCATGAAGGGGTTGATGACTTGGGTTTGCTGAAGAGGTTTAGTGCCGCTTGGACTCAGACTCACCTCGAGGGTAGAGCCGATTTGGGTAAGAAGAATTGCGTAGCTAAGGAAGCTTACACGCTTTGGGTTAAAAAGCGCGTCAAAGAGATCTTGTTGCCATTCTCTTCTGAGCCTTCCATGAAGGCCAAGCTCCCTGAACTTGCCATTGTTCCTCCATCTGAGGTCGACCAACTGAAGCTGACTATTGAGAAGTTGAAGAAGGAGAATGCAGATCTTCGCCTCAACCTTGCTATAGTCACTTCTGAGAAGGATAGCCTACAGATTAAGCTCCATCAGAAGCGTGAGCGCATGCTCAAAGAGGTGGAGGTTGAACAGAACAAGCGAAGGAAAGTGGGTGATGCTTTGAAGAGTACCTATGAGGGACTTACTTCAAAGAAGAGACAGCTTGTCGATACCCAGTATCAAGCTTATAAGGATGAGTTGAGCTACAAAAAGTAACTTGAAGAGCTTCGAGAGAAGTTATCCGAGTTCAAGACAAAGTGGAAAAGTGAGCAAGACCGTGCTAATTAGTTGGCGGAGGATTTTTCTCAATGTCAAGTCAAGCTCGACAAAGTTTTTAGTGAGATTCAGAAGCTGTAAGATCAAGCACATCAGAGCCAAGAGCAGAATAGTCAGCTCAATACAGAGAGTACTCATTGGGGGCAACAAAGCTGTCATCTGCAGAACCTCTTGGATCAGAAAGAGGTCTTTCTTCAGGATATGCTTTAGGGACCTAACCATTCCTCGCTGCGTAACCTCATGAAGGATGCGAAGTATTGGAGTGAGAGGCATGGCCGTCTAGCCAGATTTGTTGAGCACGCACTCGAGGAATTTCCCGGGTTGTTGAGGGATGCATATGCGGATGTATTGCCACACTAGATTCCTTGGGATGTTTTCCATTTCTTATCTGTTTGTAGGGTGGTCTTTGATAGGATCCATGCTGATTTTGTTGTAGCCCAAAAGGCAGATATTTGATTTGCACTTGACTGATGCTTCTTTCCTTTATTGTTGAATGAATGTAGTTTCTTATCAATCGTATGTTTCGCACCTTTACTTATATGCTTTATGATTGCTGTCAACAAAGATAAGTTTAATAATTCCTGGAATTTAAAACTTTGTTTTTGCATGCATATCATACATCATTTGCACACATATGCGCGTCCCTTTATTCGAAACCGTTGCTCATCCTTGTCCATCTTCCTCCTTGTAGCAAGACAATGACTCGACATCGGTATTTCACTCGCTCAAGCAAATCCAGAGTCATGGTTGACTTCGAAGCTGAGAACGCTGCTTACAAGGAAACTTTGGCCCAATTCCAAGGTCGGATGGATCAGTTTCAGACGAACATGAATGTGATCATGGAACTCCTTCGAGCTCAGAAGGACGCCGCTGCTGCTTCCGCTGTTGTTGCAACTGTCACTGACGCAACTGTTGTCACCCCTGTTGTGACTGTTTCTCCTGTTGTTACAGCTACTCATGTTGTTGTTGTACCTTCTCCCACTACGGTTGAAGTGGCAGTTGAGCCCGTGAATCAGCCTAGTGTGAACAAGATGCCTGCTATTTTTCCTTGGGGCATGCCTCCGAATTACACTCCTCAGATTGCAAACAATGGTGCCTTCGTACCATATCAGGCTTATGTTGTGCCCATGCCTAATGGGAATGCTGCTGCATATCTGTGGGGTATACATACTCCGGTTCCACCTCCGGTGGTGAGTGATGATCATGAGAATCTTCAAGTTCCGACTCATTAGACTCCTGGGTTGGCCGACATCGAAACTCCTGATGAAGAAGAGCATGTGTATAGGGGTCCTCCTATTCATGTTCCGGTTTCATCTCAAGCTGCTTAAACTGCCGTTCAGAATGTTCAGCCTAGAATGTTCTATCCTGGGGCATCTTCTTCTGCTGTGGTACCTCCTCCGAATTATCCGTTTGGTGTTCAGACGGGTCAGTATGCTGGTCAGTTGGTTAATCCGGGTTTGGTATATCCTTCTCAGTTTGCTACTCTGCAAGTGCACGCTCCGGCCACATCTCAGTTACCAAATCCTCAGATTCTTGTCAGGCCCACTAATCAGAACAGACCTGCTGACTACAAGTTGTTGGAAGACCGTATCAGAGCTATTGAGGGGTTTTCTGATTTTGGCTTGGAGGCCAAGGACTTATGTTTGGTTCCAAATGTTGTGTTGCCGCAGAAATTCAAGATACTTGAGTTTCCAAAGTATAAAGGTTTAAGTTGCCCGCGTAGCCACATCACTATGTACTGCAGGAAGATGGCATCCTATATTGATAATGATGAATTGCTAGTTCATTGTTTTCAAGATAGTTTGTCTGGTGCTTCATTGGATTGGTACATGGGTTTGGAACGTAGCAAAACCCGTACTTGGAGGGATCTGTCTGAAGCTTTTTTGAAACAATACAAATACAATCTTGATCTGGCGCCTACCCGATTACAGTTGCAAAATCAGTCCCAACGCTCAGCTGAAACATTTAAGGAGTATGCACAAAGATGGCGTGAGATGGCATCTCGTGTGCGACCTGCTCTCTCTGACAATGAGTTGGTTGACATCTTTATGGGTACATTGCAAGGGTCATACTACGAGAAAATGGTGGGTAGTTCTTCATCAAACTTCGCTGATGTTGTGACCATTGGTGAACGGATTGAGAATGGTTTGAAGACTGGAAAGATTTCTGGAGCTGCTTCTCCGCAGCCAACTACTAGAAAGTCTCAGAACAGTCAATCAAAGAAAAAAGAAGGTGAAACCAACGCTGTAACAGCTCAAGTTTCTCCTCGGTATCAAGCTCCCATGGCTCCTATGCCATATTACCTGTGTCCATACATTGCTGCTGCCTAATATCAACAACCTCCATATCAGTATCATCTACAACAACCAGTTCAGAATACTCAGAATCAACAACAGAATTAACAGAACAACAAAAATCAGTAGAATCAGAACCTTCAGAACAACAACAGTCAAATAAATCGTAAGCGTCCGAATTTTGACAGAATTCCAGTGTTGTATACTGAATTGTTCCCTTACTTGGTTCACCAAGGGGCAATTGTTCCCAAAGAAATTGCGCCTGCAATTCCTCCATTTGGCCCGAAGCATAATACGAACGCATCTTGTGCCTATCATGCTGGATATATAGGGCATGCGACAGAAGACTGTTTTGTTTTCAAAACCAAGGTTCAGGAGCTTATAGATCGAAAGATTTTGACTTTTGCTGAAGAAGGTCCTAACATTCAGCACAATCAGTTGCCTAATCACGGTGGACCTGCAGTGAACATGATTGGGGATACTTCAAGGGCTGAATTGATTACGGATGTTGACGAGGTAAAGACTCCGATGACTGTGGTTTTCAAGAGGTTGAACGAACATGGGTTGTTGAAAGGACTGCATGGTAAATGTCATATTTGTGACGATAATCCCAACCAGTGTCAAAAGCTGAAGGGTTGTGTCCAAATTTTGATAAGCGAGGTGAAGTACAACTTGCCAGATCTAAGCCTGTCGAAGAGGTTGCTACTATCGAGCCGTTCACCATTGTCTATAGGAAGGTTCCTGTGGAATCCCCTAAGAAGAAGATACAACCTATTGTTGTTTTCCCGCCAAAACCATTTACGTATTAGAATTCTAAGGAGGTACCTTGGAGGTATGGATCTACTATGTTTTCTGGAGGTCAAGAGATAAGGTTTACTGAATCCGAGATTGTGAATATTACAGCCGCTGGAGGTATGACTCGTAGTGGACGGGTGTTCGCTTCGAAATTCACTACAAAGCCTGTACAAGTTCCAACTATTGCTCCTCCCAAGGAGACACCTGCATCTGCAACCCTTGTGGTTCAACAAGGGGCATCATCCACTGTTGTGCCGGTGCCAACTATTCCGTCTGAGGATGTTTCAAGGAACAAGGAGACCCTTGATGATCAAGAGTTCCTAAAGATGATCAAGAAGAGTGACTTTAAAATTATGGATCAACTAGGGCAAACTCCCTCAAGGGTCTCAATTTTGTCTTTACTCATGAGCTCTCCTGCGCACAGATCAGCTATGTTGGAGGTCTTGAGCACTGTCCACGTGATGCATGATATATCTGTTGTTGAGTTCGATGATGTAGTGGCTAATATAACAGCAAGCAGATACTTGGGCTTTAATGAATCAGAATTGCCTCCTGAAGGAGCTGCTCACAACAAAGCACTGCAGATATCCGTAACTTGCACTGACATCCTATTATCTCGTGTTCTAGTGGATACCTGTTCTTCCCTCAATGTGATGCCGAAGGGCACATTGAGTCAACTACTGGTGGAAGGGAGCGAGATCAGACTGAGCGATTTAGTTGTCAGAGCCTTTGACGGTTCTCGAAGGCAGGTCATCGGAGAAGTGGATTTACCCATCAAGGTTGGACCGCATTTGTTCACCATTACTTTCCAAGTGATGGATATCAACCCTGCGTACAGTTGCCTGTTGGGTCGCTCGTGGATTCACGTTGTAGGGTTAGTTACCTCCACTTTACATCAGAAGTTAAAGTTCATGTTTGACGATCAGCTTGTAATCGTCTATGGTGAAGAGGATTTGATTGTAAGCGAGTTATCATCTTTCCGATATGTTGAGACCGAGGAAGGAATACTGAGGTGCCGTTACAGTGTCTCGAATTTGAAGATGTCAGCTCTGCTTCGCCTGGTCAAAGTAGATCACCACATATAACTTTAGCATCCGCCAAGAATGCTAAAGAGACCATCGAGAGAGGTTCCTTGCCAGGCTGGAAGCATGTGATTGATGTGGTTGAAAAGCATAACCGTTTTGGATTGGGTTATCGTCCGAGTCAACGGTCGCATGGGTAGAATCAGTACAGTTCAATCAAGTTCAGTAGTGCGGGTCTCCAGCAGGGTGACATCGTGGTAGCTATTGATGAGGCTGGTCCTAGCAGCCAGATTTTAAGTTGTGTGCGCAAGTGTCCACCGGGTTTCAAACTCAACAATTGGACATCTACCGTGATTCCTGTGGTTTTTCCACCAAACATGTAATGCATTTTTGCTTTCTCATTCCCTCGTCCTTACCCGAGACGAGTGGATAGCTTCTAAAGGGCCTCACACTTTTATAATATTATGTGATCAATAAATAAAAGTTTTTTGCATTCAAAATCATGCTGTATTTTCTTTCTTTTATTTTACTTTTTCACAAACAAATGGAAAAAGTTTCTTTTATTTTTCACCTTTTAAAATAACTCATTCTAAACATATTCATAAACATGCAGAACTAATAAAAGAATTGATAACAACATGGCAAACATCCATTATAATTCTAGGATTCCAATTAACCAAGCCGAAGAAGATGGTGAGGAAGATTGTGAATTACTGGCTGAACTAGTAAGGCTCCTTGAGCATGAGCATAGAGAGATTCAGCCACACAAAGAGCCAGTGGAAGTTGTAAATCTTGGTACTGATGAAGTCAGAAGAGAAGTCAAGGTTGGCGCATCCCTCGCTAAGCATGTACACTCCGAGTTGGTCAAGTTATTGAAAGAGTATGTTGATATCTTCGCCTGGTCCTATCAAGATATGCCTGGGTTGGATACCAACATCGTTGAACATCACTTGCCGCTCAAGCTCGGATGTCCTCATGTTGTCATACCCCAAATTTTGACCACTAAGATTTCCCATCATTGTGCAAATCATCATCACAATATGGAGGAACCATCATACCTCATCAGTCTCCCCAAAGATGGGTGAGCATCCGCTACAATCAAATTTAGGGTTTCCAACCCTCTCAGAGTTCTTAGACAAAGGATCAATCAAGAAATGACATGATCTTCAACTTGTCTAGCCTCTCAAACATCTACAATGGATCAAGAGGACTCCCACTTCAAGGATTAAGGACAAGGCTGCTCCCTTCCAGGTGGATCAAGCCTCAAGATCGCCAGTGTCACCAAATTAGGGTTTGGTCGACCAGGGCCTCCAGATGAAAATTTTCCTCTGGGTGTAACACCCCAATTCCCATCGCGAATAAATAATACATAATTAAATCAGAGTAAGTAAAAATTTATTTCTCCGACAGAAATAAGGATGCCACAACAACAGAAAGAAAACACAATCCATGCTCTTAAATTTTGATACATAACACAAAATGGAATAACCTCAAAGGGAAACTTTTTCCATACAAAAGGAAAGTTCAATTATGGAATAAAGCGGAAAGATCCATAACTGACTTATTTTACAAAATAAGTCATTTTATAACATCAAAATATTCATACAAAGGTAATACAAAATAGATCCTACAATTGTATACATATATAACAAAAGCGTTCCATGACCCCCGTGTTACGTATCAGAGTAGACAGACCGACAAAAGGATGGAGAACTAATCTTCACAAATGCCTCCAAGACACAGATCTGCAATTGCCTCATAGAGCAACAAACCACACAAGAAGGGTGAGAAATAACAACTAAATCAAGATTACATAATAATATGCAACACATATAAATTCACATGCATAATTATACTCACCACAAGCATCACATACTAATACACATAGCATATATCAATTATATCAACATAATAACATATTTACATATAATGCATACCAAAGTTAGGACATATGGAAACACACCACCACATCACATAGCATATGTCTATGAATAAAACATATTATCCACAACCAATGCATTTATCACATATGCACATCAATTCACCAATTCAAACATAAATCTCAACACATACTCAATCAATTCATGATTTTCCACACATATGACTCTATGCAAATGCGGTACCATCCATCCATCATTCTCATCATTAGTTCACCCAGGAACTATTGGAATCATCGCTTGTTACTTAGTGTAACTCCCCGTCGGGCAAACGATGTTCCCCGTTGCTCACACCTCTTTGTATAAGGTACACGATGTTTATGGATCGCTCACACCTCTTTGTATAAGGCACACGACCCGATCGCTCACACCTCTTTGTATAAGGCACACGATCGTCTTTAATCATCGCTCACACCTCTTTGTATATGGCACATGATGTTATAGCGGATTCCCTCTGGAACCGTTTGGTCGCTCACACCCACTAGGGCACACGACATCACAAGAATGCATATCATGATGCTTGACATACAATGACCCATGACAATCAAATGCATACATATACACATCCATGTGAACCATTCTAACATCCATAATCATGCATATACAATCAACCACAATCACAATGAATTTACTTTCCCTTAGGCCACAAACCATCATCACAACATTATATCACATGCATTCACATCATACCACATCACACAAGTCGTAAGTTATATATCAAAAGCATATTGCATGATAACACATCAATCACATACAGTTAAGACGGTAAAAGTCGGCAAAACGACACATTTCCAAATTCCTGACACAATTAAATCGGCCACCAATCTCAAAACCATTTTAATAAGAAAGAACATCTCAAAATCTTTCTAACGGTACCAAGAACGCCTCGATCCGAGTTACGGATCAAAAGTTACGGCATCGAACGCAAAATCGGGAAAATTCTGCACCCTCTCTGGTCATACGCGTACGCGTACTGCACAGCTCGCTCGCCCATCCATACGCGTATTGCCCAAAGTGCTACGCGTATGGGCAGAGACTAATTTCTACCCAAGAATTCCACTAAAACCCCGTATGCGTATTGCCTTCCTAGATACGCGTAATGCCTTGCCAAGTACGCGTACCATTACGTATTTCAGCAGAGGGCCGTGCAAAATGGGTTCCATACGCGTAATGCCCACATTTCCCCCTTGCCATACGCGTATTTCCCTAACTAATACGCGTATTGCCCTAACCAATACGCGTATTGCCTTGCCTGTTACGCGTATGGGCAGCGCAACCCAGAATTTTTCCTGCAGAATTTCTGCTGCGAAATTCATCCAATTTCCTCTCCAATTCTCATCTAAACACTCCCAAAGCACAATATATCAACCAAAACATGTCCCAATCATATCAACAAGTATTCTACGCAGTTTATATCGAGTTTCGACCGTGAAAATATCGATTTCTATCAATTGTTCATAAATTTATTAATGAGAAAAAGTTGTGAAACAACCGAAACAATTACAACAAACAACATATATACATACACAAGCAAGATATAATCGAAACTTCTCACCCTTACCCGATTAATCATGCTTTAACGGACAATTCCTTCTATCCCAAGTTTTCCTCTCCTTTTCCCTTCTCTTCCTTTCTCTCTTCTCTTTTTCTTTCTTTCTATTTTCTCTCTTTTTTCTCTTTTTATGAAAAATAACCAAGCAAAAAGACCAAAATACCCCTACTCTCAAATATCTCGCAAACGCTCTCAAAACGCGATAAAACATAATAACGATGAAAAATAATATATTTCCAAATAAAAGTCAAGAATAAAATAATATAAAAACAAAAATAATTAAATCAAATCGATTAAATAAATCTAACAAAGCTGGGGTGTTACAACTCTCCGCCACTTATACATTTTCGTCCTCGAAAATATAACCGATACGAACAACTCCGGATACGACTCTCGCATCCGACTAACAAACCGACATGCCAACCAAAGACGCACCACGAATAACACAAACTGACAAACCACCTTGCCAACAGCAGCTACAATAACGACACGACAACGACGACACTACCACGACAAGGTGCAAAGCCCATACAATGTACTTGACGACTAACGCACGACTCAAAGAATACCCAAGCTACGAACACACACAGGAATTAGCTACTCGCACTCGAACCATCACGATGGAAACGAGGCAACAACACAAACAAGAACATAAAGTTCCACGACACAACATCGCTTCAACAACCTCTACGTAATCACAATACCAATATCCTTGTCACACAACAATATTACAACAATGCTATGATTTACCAATCGAACATACAACCAAAACGTCCATCTACATAGTAGCCCATGAATAATATTTAAACCTTTCACTTAACACTTCCATCCTGAAACGTCCAATAGTCTCACCATTCCTACATGTTCCCAATGTTCGACCTATGAACTCTTACAAGTCCCACCCGCATATACAAAATGTGCCACATCACGCTTCCGCTGCGCACTCTGATTGCCCATAACCATTAAACTACCAATCTCACATCCAAAGTCTAACTCTTCCTCATATTCACCAAAAATCACTGTTCACTTATAATATTCCCAACCTCACACTCTCCTGTTTTATCTCACACACCGGGAACAAGTCTCGGAATTGCTCAAATACTTTAAATTCTCTGACCATCAAAACAACCATATGCAAGGACTATCGACTTAACTCATCACGCACGACATCAGCTTTTCCCGAAGGATAATCCAAGCCAAATTCATAACTCATCACGAATTCTAACCATCCTCGTTGTCTCATACTCTATCCCTTCAGACCAAACAAGTACTCTAAACTCTTGTGATTACTAAACACTTCGAACCTAGAACCATAAAGATAATACCTCCAAATATTCCAACACAATACAACCGCCACCAATTCCAAATCCAGAATAGTATAGACCCTTTTATGAATCCTCAATTGGCGTAAAGCATGAGCCACGCCTTTACCCTCTTGCATTAACACACTGCCTAAACTCATCAAAGACGCATCCCAATACCTCATAAACGGTTTATCAGGATCACACAGTATCAAAATTGGAGCCGTAGACAACTTCTACTTCAGCTCTCTGAAACTTTCCTTACAACGAACATCCAAAACAAACGACTCACCCTTTGCAAGTCAATTGAGATAACAGAAGCACTAACTTAGCGAAGTCTCTCATAGCCTGCAGTAACAACCAACTAAGCCCAAAAATTTCTAATCTCCTTAACCAACTTCGGAGTTTCTCATTGTAGAACTGCATCTACTCCCGATGGATCCATTAACCACACTCTCATCCGAAATAACATATCCAAGAAAACTAACCCTTTTCAACCCAAATTCTCACTTGAATAACTTAGCATAAAACTTCGTCTCTTTTCAACACTTGTAATTCAAATCTCAAACACTCTACCTGTTCTTCCTCTGAGTTTATAACAGATCTGAATATCCTCAATCAAAGCCATTACGAACTTATCCAAATAAATATGGGAGATACGATTCATCTACTCCATAAAGATTACAGACGCATTACTAACACCAAATAACATCACTGTACGTTGTAATGCCCAACCAAATTCCAAAAGATATAAATTCTTAAAGCTTTTGCAAAAAAAAAATTTTTCACTGGGTAACTGGTTACTCACATACAAGCTTAACCGAGTAAATAACAGCCTATCCCGACAATAACAACCATAACCAGTCACATTACATCGATCAAAGCCTCAACTCACACAATTCACCACTCTTATCAAACATTCCAAACAATTGTGAATTCACTCAAACTCAACCAAACCATTCCAGTTATCTATTCATGAAAGTGGACACTTATTCTCAATTGTTACCTTATTCAACTATTAGTAATACATACACAATTTCTTCTCTTAACAGTCTAAATTCCATAAATCCCAACATGTAGCAACAACCAACCAAAAAGAACTCTCAAATATTACATCCACACCTAGGGTTTTCTCAAGATTTCCATTAATTCCCTAAAACGTCAAGGACTCCAAACCTCACCAGAACTCCAAGTTTTACTTTCCATAGTCTCAATACCATTATACACCTCATGCTTGTTATTCCATTTAGTCATTCATCCTTTTTGTTACTAACAACACTGGAGCTTTCCTAAGCGACACACTTGGTCTCACAAATCCCATTTCCAGTAAATCTTCCAACCGCTCTTTCAATCTGAGTAATTCTAACGCTAACATCCAATATTCCATCCGAAAACACATCTGGAATCACGCACAACTGGCAGCCCATCACTGTGGCCTTTCTGCCAATTTCAGAACACTATTATCACAAACATAACAAACATCTTAGTCTCATCCCCTGAGATTTTCCTACTCACTTAGCAGATATAAACCTCAAATCCTCACCTTCTTCCAACTTTGAGTTCAGTCTCTACTCTCTGAGAAGAAGCCATTAATAATACTCAATCATTCTCTCTCAACGACTTCCCAACTGAACCAACATACCAAAACCTCTAATCCGTCTCATCTTCCGATATTAGAATCTTCATCGACTCATCAAAACAATCCGTAATCATTTTCTTAAATTCCAAACAACTCATCGCACACACTATCAAAGCCGGAAAGACACGTCTATTCCATCCAACATAATTTCGTCTACTATCAACATGAGATTAAGGGTGATCAGTTCCTCAATTTGTCAATAGACAGCAGGCAATCATGATGGGGCATAAACCGTCTTTACCAAACTATAATAGCATTCCTTACATTCTGTGCACAAAACTACCTAAGGCACAAATCCTTAGTTGACACAAACCTTACCTCCGCATTCCCTCCGGAATCGGGAATAACACTGTCCAAACAACACTTACACTCTTTCAATTTACAACACACTGAGCCAACGCTCCACACCTGAAGCAACATGGAGAAGCACAAGCTTCTCCCCCACTTATCTCAATCTAAATCCTGCAGACAAAGGATTAGAAAACCAGAAAGTACTGACAGTGTTTCACATATATATCACATAATAACGAACAAACAACATCGACAGTATTCAACTGTCACACCAACTGACTCAACGACTTGGCCGGACGGACCGACCTGCTCTGATACCACTATTGTAACACCCCAATTCCCATCGAGAATAAATAATACATAATTAAATCAGAGTAAGTAAAAATTTATTTCTCCGACAGAAACAAGGATGTCACAACAATAGAAAGAAAACATAATCCCTACTCTTAAATTTTGATACATAACACAAAATGGAATAACCTCAAAGGGAAACTTTTTCTATACAAAAGGAAAGTTCAATTATGGAATAAAGCGGAAAGATCCATAACTGACTTATTTTACAAAATAAATCATTTTATAACATCAAAAAATTCATACAAAGGTAATACAAAATAGATCCTACGATTGTATACATATATAACAAAAGCGTTCCCCGACTCCCGTGTTACGTATCAAAGCAGACAAACCGACAAAAGGATGGAGAACTAATCTTCACAAATGCCTCCAAGACACAGATCTGTAATTGCCTCATAGAGCAACAAACCACAACAGAAGGGTGAGAAATAACAACTAAATCAAGATTGCATAATAATATGCAATACATATAAATTCACATGCATAATTATTCTCACCACAAGCATCACATACTAATACACATAGCATATATCAATTATACCAACATAATAACATATTTACATATAATGCATACCAAAGTTAGGACATATTGAAACACACCACCACATCACATAGCATATGTCTATGCATAAAACGTATTATCCACAACCAATGCATTTATCACATATGCACATCAATTCACCAATTCAAACATAAATCTCATTCATGATTTTCCATACATAATCAATCCATTCATGATTTTCCACACATAATCAATCCATTCATGATTTATGCAAATACAAAGAGACCGACACAACGACACTATGCAAATGCGGTACCATCCATCCATCATTCTCATCATTAGTTCACTCAGGAACTATTGGAATCATCGCTTGTTACTTAGTGTAACTCCCCGTCGGGCAAACGATGTTCCCCATCGCTCATACCTCTTTGTATAAGGTACACGACGTTTATGGATCGCTCACACCTCTTTATATAAGGCACACGACCCGATCGCTCACACCTCTTTGTATAAGGCACACAATCGTCTATAATCATCGCTCACACCTCTTTGTATAAAGCACACGATGTTATAACGGATTCCCTCTGGAACCATTTCGTCGCTCACTCCCACTAGGGCACACGACATCAAAATAATGCATATTATGATGCTTGGCATACAATGACCCATGACAATCAAATGCATACATATACACATCCATGTGAACCATTCCAACATCCATAATCATGCATATACAATCAACCACAATCACAATGCATTTACTTGCCCTTAGGCCACAAACCATCATCACAACATTTCATCACATGCATTCACATCATACCACAGCACACAAGTCGTAAGTTATATATCAAAAGCATATTGCATGATAACACATCAATCACATACAGTTAAGACGGTAAAAGTCAGCAAAATGACACATTTCCAAATTCCCGAAACAATTAAATCGGCCACCAATCTCAAAGCCATTTTAATAAGAAAGAACATCTCAAAGGCTTTATAACGGTACCAAGAACGCCTCGATCCGAGTTACGAATCAAAAGTTACGGCATCGAACGCAAAATCGGAAAATTCTGCACCCTCTCTGGTCATACGCGTATTGCCCTGAGCCATACGCGTATTGCCCGAAGTGCTGCGCATATGGGCAGAGACTAATTTCTACCCAAGAATTCCACTAAAACCCCGTACGCGTATTGCCTTCCTAGATACGCGTAATGCCTTGCCAAGTACGCGTACCATTACGCATTTCAGCAGAGGGTCGTGCAAAATGGGTTCCATACGCGTAATGCCCACATTTCCCCCTTTCCATACGCGTATTTCCCTAACCAATACGCATATTGCCTTGCCTGTTACGCGTATGGGCAGTGCATCCCAGAATTTTTCCTGCAGAATTTCTGCTGCGAAATTCATCCAATTTCCTCTCCAATTCTCATCTAAACACTCCCAAATCACAATAGATCAACCAAAACATGTCCCAATCATATCAACAAGTATTCTGCGCTGTTTATATCGAGTTTCGACCGTGAAAACATCGATTTCTATCAATTGTTCATCAATTTATTAATGAGAAAAAGTTGTGAAACAACCAAAACAATTACAACAAACAACACATATACATACACAAGCAAGATATAATCGAAACTTCTCACCCTTACCCGATTAATCGTGCTTGAACGGACAATTCCTTCTATCCCAAGTTTTCTTCTCCTTTTCCCTTCTCTTCCTTTCTCTCTTCTCTTTTTCTTTGTTTCTATTTTCTCTCTTTTTTCTCTTTTTATGAAAAATAACCAAGCAAAAAGACCAAAATACCCCTACTCTCAAATATCTCGCAAACGCTCTCAAAACGCGATAAAACATAATAACGATGAAAAATAATATATTTCCAAATAAAAGTCAAGAATAAAATAATATAAAAACAAAAATAATTAAATCGACTCAATTAAATAAATCTAACAAAACTGGGGCGTTACACTGGGCATGAGTCAATGCTTCAAAGCATATCCTAAAATACTCCTTGGAACCTCATGGGCCCAAGCATCAAGTCAATTTGACCTCAGGGGATGCATACATCAAAAATCAGGAATTAGGGTTTCTTGACCTAATTCACCCCTAAGTTGACTTTTGGGACAAAACATGAGCCAAGGCCTCAAGAGAGGATTTGAGGGTCTCCAACATACCACATTGATCTATTTCTAACAATGGATTAATCCAGGAAGCTTGAGTAGCAAGTCTCAATTTCATCAGTACCACAATTAGGGTTTCGCGGAAAAAGTCCACTGTAGCTTTGAATTTTGACCAGGACATGCTCCCAAACCCTAGGACATGATTCAATATACCCTATAACACCCATGGAACATGTCCATCAAGTTTTATTTAGGTCAAGGACATGATTTCCTAAAGGATGGCACAGTTTGGAATTCATCTGATAAAAAGTCAACTGTGCACAAAAGTCAACTTTGACTTTTTGAGATTTTTCACAATTATGGTTTTTTAACCCTAAAATGATGTTAATGTATGATTTGAATCATCATTCATCAAGAAAAATCAAGAAAAGTGGGATAACTTGTAAAAGGGGTAACCATAAAAACTTAGAAAATTTTCTAAGTTATGAACAAAGTGGCAACTGAGCCATTTGCAACTGAATTCAGTCAAGACTTATCCAAGACCAAGGGAACCACAGCCCTGTGCCCTAACCTCTAGTCAATGGCTAGAGGAGACTTGGATTCCAAAGTGCAACCATAGGCCAAACCTCTGCTGCAGTTGCCATTCATTATTGATCCCAAAACAAACTTGCTCTACTATAAATAGAGCTCATTTGTGCTCAGTTTGAGTACACCAAAGCCATCAAACATATGTTTTCCTCAAAATCCCTCTCTTTAGGCCAAAATGCCTTCTTTAGCAAGGTAACTCTGAGTTTTTGAGTTAGAGAGCATTTCCATCATAGCTCATGATCCTAACACCTCATAAACATCATATGTAGGTGATCCAAACTATCACAAGTGACCTGTAATACCAAAATCACAAAGTCACCTCTCAAAACCTCAAAATAGGCCTTTTTGTGCATTTTTCAAGCCATGTCTTGAATCAGTCACTTTCCAAACCAGATAAAACCTCAAACACACTCCAAATAACATCCTTGAACTGTCCCAAATGGTTCCCCCCATCTGGAACACCATTTGAGAGAGTTCTTATTTTGGTCATTTTAACCCCTTTTGCAAGAAAGGGCCAATTTGTGTTTTTGCAGGTTCCTGCTGATTCCAACCATCCTCAAAGCTTCTAAGGGATCATTTGAGAGTGTCCAAAGCATCAAACCATTTTTGGAATAAGAAGTTTGGCAGATTGCACAGAAAACTCCAAAAGCTCATAAAAAGGAAAGCATCATGACTTGAACTTTCCAAAATATGCGTTGCTTTGAAGTCCACTGATCATACACACCTCATACATGTTATATATGTTGTGTTTGAACCAATTCATCATGTAATCCATGCCTGTATCAAAGTGTAGCATAGAAAATGCAATTATAGGCCTTTTTCAAAACCACTATCGGATTTTGAGGAGGGAGTATGATCTGGAAAAAATACCACCACCATTAGATTCCTTGTGAAATTCTAGGCCAGATGCATATAAATTTTGTCCCCAACCATTAAGAAATGAGAAAGTTATGGACCTTCCCATTTCTTGACAAAACTTGCCTTGCCTTGCCTTGACCAGGCCTAGAAAACAAGGCATGCCTTGTATATTTGTGGTTTCACTTCAAGCAATGGATGTATCACCACCCCCGTGGTAAGGCGCGTGCCCTATAACCTTGAGGTCGTGGGTTCAAACCCCACCCATTCCATTTTGTGTTTTCTCACATTTTTGCTATTTTTTCCAATATTTTTATGTTTTATTAATTAATTGGAAAATTAATAACTCTTTCAATTTTATTTATTTTTTATTGGTTCTTTTTGCAAAAAATCACAAAAAAGTTGAAATATTTTATTCCACAAAAAAATTAAGTTTATATTATTTATTTAATATAATTAGTATTTTTGTGAATAAATTCCTTTTTAATGTTTTTAAACATTTTAAAAGTGAATATTTACTTTGAAAATCAAAACCAAGTGAGTTTTAATTAACCTTGTGATTAATCCCTCATTTCTCAAACCTTAAACAAAAATCACAAATGGTTTATTCAAACTTATTTGGTATTTTATTTGATTTTCTTTAAATATTTACTTTTAAAGAATAACAAATTAGGGTTTCTTTGATTTTCGCCCTCGTCAAACAATTTCAAACACTTTTGGGCCTCTAATAGAGTGTAAGACCCAATCCTTTGTAAATACAAAACTTTTTGGGCCTCACTTATTGTATAAGTCCCATTGTATTTCAAAAAGTTCGACGCGATCATCGTCCGTTGAAAAAAAACCCTGGGCCTCTCCTCGAGCTATAAGACCCATTCAAAAACACTTTTGGGCCTCTATTAGAGTGTAAGACCCAACCCCCTTTGAAAACTAAACCATTTTGGGCCTCAATGCATTGTATAAGACCCACCGCGTTTTCGAAAATCTCGGCGCGATCGCCATTTTCAAACAAATGACCCTGGGCCTCTCCTTGAGCTGTAAGCCCCACCACTTGTACAAAAATAAATCTTTTGGGACTCTATTAGAGTGTAAGACCCAATCCCCTTTTAACCAAAACTTTTTGGGCCTCAGACATTGTATAAAGTCCCCCCTGTGTTAAAAGAAAACCTCGGCGCGATCGCCAATAAAAAACCAATCATCTGGGCCTACCCTCGTGTTATAAGCCTCATTCTTTTTTAAACACTTGGGCCTCTTGAGAGAGTGTAAGACCCATCCCCTTGTACAGAAAATTTCTTGAGCCTCAGTCACTTGTATAAGTCCCTCTGTACAAAACGACAGTGCGATCACTAATAAACCTTGGGCCTCTCCTTAAGCTGTAAGCCCCAACATCTTTTCAAAATACTTTCTCCTTTAATTTTGAATATACTGTTGTTTTCAATCTTTCTTTATTGAACAACTAACAAAACAGCATGGAAGCTCTACAACCGAGTAAGTGGTTATATGTTTTCTTTATCCGCTTTCATATACATATAACTGTATTGTGGGGCTGTTTCACTGTAAGTCTTCTTTCATAAACTCATATCAACTGTGTAATACTAGTATAGATATTTAGAGTTTCCCCGGTAACTACGTCTAGCACTAAGCCCTATTGATCACTCTAAAATAGAAAAAACTAGATCCCCAAAGGATTACCAGATACAGTCTTCCCTCCTTTTGGGGTTAAACAATATGGAGACGTGAAAAGCAGCATTCTCGGTGAACCCTTTCTCGGACTGTCACCCTTAGAAATCGTCAAAGAAACTCTACTCCCCAGAGATGATCTTTTCTCCGTGAATGGCATCTCTTGAGTTTCTTCCAAATTCTCGAACTTTCCTGGTTTGTTCTATTCTCTGTGAATAGCCTGTCTTGAATTTCTCGGGGTTTGGGGACCCACAGGCTTCTTAAAAGCATCCCCGCATCCTCTTGGGCGTTGTACAAGGACCCTACGGCTTCTTAGAAGTATTCACAGCCTCCTCTTAGGCTTCGTATAAGGATTCTTCCTTTGGGAAGAGAGCCTCCTCTTGGGCTTCGTACAAATTGTCCCTCGGCTTCTTAATAGTTTCCAGCCTCCTCTTAGGCTTCGTACAAATTGTCCCGACGACCATCTAAAGGTATAGAAACAGAAATTAGTCATCTTAATAGAACAGTCTTTCAAAGAGTCTAGATCTTTCTACTGTGAACGTACTACTAGTGTTTCTTTAAGTATAGTACAAAAGATAAAACTCTAGACTTGGACAGTCTAATCTCCTTGAGTCTCGAAGGCATTCTCAAGTAGGGAAAAACACCAGTAGACTCGGACAGTCTCCAATACCCTCTGGATTCCCCATTTCCTTAAAGAATAGGAAATAACCCTGATCCTCTAATCAATCCCAAAGCATAGCCTTACCTTTAATCAGTCTCTTTATAAGAACTGATTTTCTCTTTTAACCAACCTACTAGACCTGTCACTCAACTGAAACAGCAATCCTTTTAGCCTCTATCTCGGGCTTCATACGAGATACAAAAAGACTCTCTTGTTGAGTCAGCAATCCTTTTAGCCTCTATCTCGGGCTTCGTACGAGATACAAAAAGACTCTCTTATTGAGTCAATAATCCTTTTAGCATCTATCTCGGGCTTCGTACGAGATACAAAATCACTCTCTTGTTGAGTATAAAAAGACTCTCTGGTTGAGTCGACCAACTTTTAGCCTTCATCTCGGGCTTCGTACGAGATACAAAGAGACTCTCTTGCTGAGTATAAAAGCACTCTCTTGTTGAGTCAGCCACTTTTAGCCTCCATCTCGGGCTTCGTACGAGATACAAAACACTTTCTTGTTGAGTATAAAAGACTCTCTTGTTGAGTCAACCTTTAGCCTCCGTCTTGGGCTTCGTACAAGACACATCTAAAAGCACTCTCTTGTTGAGTCAAACCCTTTTAGCCTCTCTCTCTCGGGCTTCGTACGAGACACATAAAAGCGCCCTCTTGTTGGGCCAATAGCCTCCTCTTAGTCTTTGTATAAGAGAAACCCCGGTTGAGTCAATCAACCTTTTAGCATCAAAACTGTGCCTCGTTCACAGGATACAAACATCAACAACTCCTTTCATCTAACCGCTGTAAGCGGCAAGCCTCTGGATTATTTACATCCACGCCACTGTCCCTCTTTTAGCATGAGAAATTCCTAAGGAAAGATGGCATTTCTCTACACAAAGTTAAAGTCTTCTCCTTCAGGTTAAAACTCCCTATAAAGGAAATTATGGCATTCCTAGGATTCACATATCCCAGTTAAAGTAATCCTCCTTTATAGTCAGTCACCCAATAGTTGTGACAAACAGACCCCCTTTAGAGATGAAAAATTCTCTCTAAAGGCAACACCTTTTTAGCTTCACATCTTGGGTTTCGAACAAGATACAAATAAACCACCTTTAGCTTCACGTCTTGGGCTTTGAACAAGACACCAAAACACCATTTCCTCCCATAGAATAGGAGGAACTACGATCGCTCTGATTTCCCTGTTTCGGTAAACGGGAATATGTAGGCATAAGATTGAAAGAAAAATCTTAGCGAGCACACTAATCCAAAGCCCCAAATCCCGTACCTTCACATATCAATCGAAAAGCATCAGTCTTAACCTCCCACCAATCGCCCGGGCACTATTTTAACAAAATATCCTAAGAGAGGCCCACAATCTTTGTAGCATCTGTAAACCAACAGTCATCTGTTCAAACTCAGTTTGCAAGCAGGGTTAATTGGAGACATCTATTTCCCTTCCTTCATCAGCTTCAATAGAATAAAAAATGAATCGAGTTGTAGTACCCTAAAGCGATAGTGCTTCGCAACCACGCAAAAATTCGCGCTACAGAAAAATGGCGACTTCACTGGGGAGCACGAGATCTTGTTCTCTTCCCATCTCTTAGGTAGAAACCTTAAAAAAAATGCCACAGAAAAGTGGCGCCCACCGTGGGGCGATTTCTTTCTTTCTTTGGGGATTTCACTGGGATAGGACTTTTTTTGACTTCACTAGGATCTTAGGTCAAAACCTTTAATTTGGGAAGGCACCACAGAATGGCGACTCCGCCGGGGAGCCATTTTTGTCAGGAACATAGGATTCATAGCTCTTTAAAGTCTAGGACTTTTGGACAAATATATATACTGCTTTTCCTAATTGATATCTTTGTTTATTTTTCTGCTAATGGGAATGAGTGTGATGCCGCATGTGGAAAGATTGAGTATACACCTAGGAAAAACCTCTTTTAGTAGTGCGGAAACTATTGGAAATGGTTGTCACGCGATACTACCCTCTTCTGATGGTTCTTCAAAAAACATCACCTAGCACGGTTCCCGGCCCACTGGTGTTTTCTCGACAAGAACTGATGATTTTGAGAGACAGGTACAAAAATCACTAGTATAAACCTTTGGGGGGGGGGGGGGTAGAGCCTTGACTTCATGACACCGACCCTTTGACCCTATGTTTTTTCTATGTTTTTGTGTGCTGCATTCATGCATTCATCTAAAAAACATTACATCAAAGAAAAATTTCTCTTCTAGTCTCTCTTTTTCAAATTAAACTAAGACAGTGATTGCAAATGTCAGAGAAAAAGATTGCGCTCATGGACTTCGGTAGAAGGAGAACTCATAAGTATACCTTCAGGGTTCCAAAACTAGAATATTTGAGAGGTTAGCGAGGATGATCACTAACCCTGAAGCTTTCAGAGCCAAGTACGAAGGTCTGCTACCTCTGTTAAGAGTCCATGTGATTGAAGGAATCATGGAGGCACTCATTCAGTTTTATGATCCGGTCTATCACTGTTTCACATTCCCGGATTACCAGCTCGCACCAACGCTGGAGGAGTATTCTCACCTAACCGATCTACACATTACTGATCGAGCTTCATTTTCTGGACTGGAAGAAATTCTAAAGGATCAGACCATTGCAAGAGCAATCTATTTAGATGAGTCAGAAATCAAGACTCACATGACCACCAAGGGTGGGCTCCCAGGTTTGCCAGCCCAGTTCCTGACAAAGAAGGCTCTGTACTTTGCTAGTATAGGGAACATGACTGCTTTTGAAAGCATCTTTGTCTTACTCACTTACGGGTTATTTCTGTTTCCCAACATTAATAACTTCGTCGATATCAACGCCATTAAGGTTTTTCTCATTGGAAACCCTGTGCCAACTTTGCTCGCGGACGCGTATCATTCTGTACACTTAGGAAATTTGTACAGCGGAGGAATTATCACGTGCTGTGTGCCCCTGCTATACAAATGGTTTATCTCCTATTTACCCAAGTCTGCTGCGTTTTGGGATCATAAGAGGGCCTTGCGTTGGTCGCAGAAAATCATGTCTCTTACCAACTCTGATATAGATTAGTGCAATAGGATTTATGACGGGATCAGGATCATTGACCGTTGTGGAAACTTCCCCAACGTACCCCTCATAGGAACTAAGGGAGGAATCAACTACCATCCAGTATTAGTTCGTCGTCAATTTGGATACCCGGTGAGGCATGTCCTGCGTAATGCTCATCTGGAGTGCCTTTTCTTCAAGGAAGGAGAAAATGACAGGGCACTAAAGACGGAAATATTGCACGCTTGGAAACATGTTCATAAGAAAGGACGAGAGTCTCTAGGAAAACCGAAATGTGTCTCGGTGGAGCCTTATCTCCACTGGGTACAAACTAGAGCTCTCAAGGTAAAGATGCCTTATCCTCGTCACAGAGTTCTTCCGCCGAGGGAATCTATCATGTACTTCATGACTGAAACGAAAAAACTTCAGGTTACTCTCAACAGAGTTCAACAGGAGAGGAGGTCTTGGAAGAACAACTACCGCACCCTCAATGTAGAGTGTACCAAAATACAGCAAATGCTAAAAGATAAGGATGCTCTGATTGAGATTTTGGAGCAAAATGCTGTGGATAATCAGGATGACCAAAGGAATTTGCTCGTTCCTTTCACTTGGCAAAGGAATGACAACCCGACAACGGCCCAAGAGCCCCAGTCCAAGAAAAGGAAAGTACCAGAATCAGCACCCGGTTTCTCCCCAGAGAGGACTCGGGACCCCTTAGCTTAGGTTTCTGTTTCTGCACCTTGTAATCTACTGTATTTCTATTTTCGTAATCCTTTGGATTCAATAAAACGGGGTTTCCCCACTGTTTGATATTTGCAATCTAATTGTCGAAGTTTATTTTGATTAAACCAAAAGAAAAAAACAATTAATATAATCATTGCATTCATCATTCTCACGTCACGTATTCTTCTTACCTACGAATCTCACGTTTGTGTTTCGGTTCTAGAGTCAAACTGTCTCATTCGTACAATACTCGGGCCAATCGTCAGAAAAAGATGGATGATCTCGAAGAAGAGAACAGAGAGTTGAGAGAAAAGATCGACGCTCTGAGAGAGGATATGAGAAAGCTTCATAACGCCATGCAAGCCATGGCAGAAGCTCAGCTACAAAGGACTGTGATCTCGGAGATCAAATCAACGCCCATAGTGGAGAAGTCCGATCCTAGGTACAAAATGCCAAAAGATCGTCCCTGGGGCATGCCACTTAACTATATCCCGAAAATATATGTTCCGCCGATCAATGAGGATCAGGGAACCGCAGCAGGAACCGCTGGGCCTAAAGGTTACAAACTTCGGGAAAGCGAAGGTGCCAGGGGCATGATAGCAACTCCTAAAGGTTATAAACTTCGGGAAGCACCGAGAGTATCGGCCATAATGACTATACCATCGCCCGTGGTGCACACTGTCCCGGAAGGACAGATTCCACAGATGCCTTCTGGTGGAAACGACAACATGTTCAAAAGAATGAATAAGTTCCAGGAACAGTTCCTGGGAATGCAGAAAGAACTGCAGGCCCTTCGCGGTCAGGATTTATTTGGAAAGGACGCTGCGGACCTCTGTTTGGTCCCTAATGTGAAAGTCCCGCACAAATTCCAGGTGCCCGACTTTGAAAAGTACAAAGGTAACTCTTGCCCTCAGAGTCACTTGGTGATGTACGCTCGGCGAATGTCAGCTCAGACAGAGAATCAGGATTTACTGATTCACTACTTTCAGGATAGTTTAACCGGTGCCGCCCTAAAATGGTACATGGGTTTAAACCGTGCTACAATTAGCACTTTCAGAGATCTTGGCACTACCTTCGTCCAACAATATAAATACAATCTGGACATGGCACCCGACAGAGATCAACGCAGATCAATGTCACAAAAGGACAAAGAAACCTTTAAGGAATACGCTCAGAGATGGCGTGAAATTACCGCTCAAATTTGTCCACCTCTTGAGTAAAAAGAGATGACAAAGATCTTCTTAAAGACCTTAAGCTCATTTTATTATGACAGAATGGTTGCCAGTGCACCCAGTGACTTCACCGAAATGGTCGGTATGGGAGTTCGTTTTGAGGAAGTCGTCCGAGAAGGACGTCTAGTTAAAGACGCTGGATCATCAAGTAGTACAAAACGATACGGTAGTGCTCTCCCTAAGGAAAAAGAGCAAGATATTGGGAATATCTCTCTCGGAAAGCAAAGGTGACGTTATCTGCCAGTAGCGGATGTGACTCCTGCTATCAATCATGCGCCTATTTCTACGTATTAACCTCAGGTTGCGCAGAGCCAACCTAATCAGGAAAGGACTCAATAGTCTCTTCAGCAGGCTCGTCCTCCATACAATAACAACCGTACAACACGGCCACCAAGATTTGATACTATACCCATATTTTACGCAGAACTCTTTCCGTTACTACTGGCTAAGGGGCATGTCCAGACTAAGTCCCCTCTTACAGTACCGGAAAATCCGCCTTTTTGGTTTAAGGTGGATCAGACTTGCCCTTACCATCAAGGAGGACCAGGGCATAACATAGAGAACTGTCTCAATTTCAAATCTGACATACAAAAGCTTGTTAGGAGTGGGGTCTTATCTTTCAAGGATACAAATCCTAATGTTCTCACAAACCCGCTGCCTCAACATGAGAAAGCTACAGTCAATTTGATAGAGGGGGAGACTAACAACGTCTATCAAATTCATGATGTACTCTTGTTAAGGACCAATCTGGTCAAGATGCATTGCAGACAGAGTGGATATGGCCATGTGCCACCTCATAACTATCACCAGTGTGATATCTGCTCTAAAAGTAATCGAGGATGTTCTATGGTGCAATCAGCTCCACAGGAACAGATGGATCCAAGAGTACCGAGTTCATGGAGTTAACATGGTTTACACGAATTCTAACGTCATTCAGAACCACGACGTCCGTGCAATGAATGTCAACTTGGTGGCGATGCACTCCAGGCAAAGCCAGTATCATAATCTGCCGTGGCACGATTACCGTTCCTGTCTGACTTGCTCGGTAAACAAACAGGGATGCTCTTTTGTACAAGAGGCCCTCCAGCGTCAGATGGATCTTGGATGGATCCAGGACTACCATGATAGGAATCCCTATCAGATCAACATGATTCAAATCTTCGATATTCGCTTGATGAATACCAGCCTGGTGGAGTTACATGTTAAATAGGTTCGGCTCGGGTTCCTGGTATCACATGATTATCAGAGCTGTAGGGCGGGTTGCGAAAACGATCAAGGTTGTGCCCTTGTCCAGGAAACCCTTCAGCACTTGTTGAACCACTGGTGGCTTCCAATCTATATGGATGAAGACACCAAGCAAATTAGTATTACCAACAGAAACCCTACTCGGCATCAAAGTCGGGACGTTCGATCTGTGGAAACTGACCTAGTGAGGTTACATTGTATTCAAAGTGGGTGTGGCCAGGTGCCGCCACACAACTATGAACGTTGTAGAGTCTGTTCGGAAAGTAACCAAGGATGTTACCTTGTGCGAGCAGCTCTTCAGGGTCAGGTGGATCATAGAGAGATTCGCCCATATCCGGGTGTCGGACCAATCAACTGGGCGCCGGACTACCTCACTGATCAAATTGAAGATGTTGTCGTAATCTCTGATCATCAAAAGGCTAGGGATGTTTGTACCATCATCCCTCTACTTGACGAATCGAGAGTTCCCAACCAGGAACGGATCGAAATTGCTTACGATGGTCAAAAAAATCAGAAGGCTCTCATAGTCATTTATCTACCAAGACCATCACCGTATGAATCAACTAAGGCTATCCCTTACAAATACGGTCCAACAACAGTCAAGAATGGAAAGGAAATTCCATTACCCTCCGTCGTGAATATTGCAGACATCAGTCGAGTAACACGGAGTGGTCGAATCTTCAACCGAGGAGTTGGAGAATTTAACAAAGAAAAGGAACCTCAGACAGAAGTTCCCAATCCACCGGTCGGTCAATCCAGTAATCCCGGCCTTTCGAAAAACAATGATGAGATGTTGAAGCTCATCCAAAGGAGTGAATACAACATTGTTGATCAGCTATTGCAAACTCCTTCAAAGATCTCTGTGCTGTCACTTTTACTCAGTTCAGAAGCACACAGGGAGGCTTTACAGAAAGTCTTGGAGCAAGCCTTTGTAGAACAGGATGTAACAATCAGACAGTTCGATAGCATTGTCTCTAGCATCACTTCCTGCAATAACTTGGGATTTAGTGATGAGGAATTACCTGAAGAGGGTCGCTGTCATAACATGGCGCTCAATATCACGGTCAGCTGTCAGGGCGATGCTTTAGCCAGCGTACTGGTAGACACGGGGTCAGCCCTGAATGTTATGCCGAAGTCCACTTTGATGCAATTATCCTTCAAAGGACCCCCGATGAGAACCAGTGAGGTCGTCGTCAAAGCATTTGACGGGTCCAGAAAAATGGTTATCGACGAAGTCGACCTTCCCATAACTATTGGTCCTCACACTTTCCAAGTCGTTTTCCAGGTCATGGACATCCGGGCAACATACAGTTATTTATTAGGAAGACCTTGGATACATCATGCTGGGGCGGTCACCTCGACCCTCCACCAAAAGTTAAAGTTCGTCCAGAACAATCAGCTTGTCACGGTCTGTGGAGAACAAGCTTTGCTCGTGAGTAACTTATCATCATCTACTGGTGTAGAACCCGAGGAGGTTATTGGAACTCAGTTCCAAGCACTGTCGGTGAGCAAGGACAATCAATCCGAAGAGGGAACTTCGATTTCCTCATACAAAGATGCTATCAAAGCGGTTGAGAGTTCCAATACAATAGGATGGGGACAGCTAGTCATTCCTACTGACAATAAAACAAGGAAGGGTCTTGGTTTTTCTGCAACCTGTACCCAGACAGCTACTACCAGCAATGAAAGTCTTCATCCCATTCAAGACTTATTCCACAGTGGAGGTTTCCTTCACCCAGTGCCTCAAGAAGTGCATACCATCAATAAAGATGATTCCTCTGATATGGAGGAAGAATGGGAGTCCTATCTTAAAAAGGACGGTTATATGTCTCAGGACGAAATGCAGACACCCTTTTGCTATCCCGCATAGAGTCCGAGATTTATACCCATGTCAGACGTCAAAATGATATACGGAGATTGTGATCCGGAAGGATGCCTTGCTCCACCAAACTCATTAGAGGAGGACACTCTGATGAAGGACAACTTTGACCACAATTATTATGGCCCGATGGATGGCCTGCCAATGTGGCAGCCGTATCCAGGAGACTTGGGGCAAGGAAATCAGTCGAACAATGAAAATCAGCTGAGCATCATTGAAAAGAATACCTGTGTCCCCACCATGTCATGGGATCAACAATCAGGTCATTCAGAAAACGTCTAGTACGATGATGAATTTACAACGTTTGCAAGACTTGAATTCATCAACTATGTTTTTCCAGAGGTCAACGTCATCGAGAAGAATGACGCATCCAGGTCCAAAGAAGTGTGGGACACCCTGGGACAACCAAGTTGGAAATACGACTATATGGTCAAGTACATTGCTCCTAAAAGCTCTCGTATCAGGCTCGAAGACATCCAGCCAACTAGATGGGGAGATCTACCTGAGAGCACAAATGCTATGCAAAATGCAAAAGAGGAATCCTCCTACGACAATTCTGCGTGGGAGATAGATTCCAATGATCCTGCTCCACCAGAAATCAGCGTTATTTATGAAGACAAATCAAGGAAGGTGCCAGACTTTGTGATTCACCGAGGAGTTCGCCGCCAATGGGTTGCTGTCGATGTTCCGAAGATTGTTCATAAGTCAAAGTAATTGCCGTCTTTAACCTTTCACACTGCCCAGGTGAAACGGATGTTTTGATAGGACTCACTTTCTGTAAATCTCCCTCTTCGCTTTGCCCAAAGCGACAGAGTTTTGTTTTATAGGGCTGTAATTTCAAGAATCAACTTGTTCATGAATAAAATAACGTCGTTCTATAATTCCCGCATTTATTGTTGTTTTCTCTTTTTGCTTTTTTCAGAAAATGGTAATCCTAAAAAACAAATCAATAATAACAAACAAGCAGTTTTTCAAAGAAATACACTACACACACTCTTGCATTCTCTCTATCTCTTCTAAACACAAATCATACTGTCATGCAGATTGCTTGTTTTAAACCCCGTTGAAACATACGATCCGATGCCTTCTCCCAACTTTGAGTTCCCGGTATTTGGGGCTGAAGAAGAGAATGACGACGAAATTCCAGAAGAGATCTCCCGACTACTCAGACAAGAGGAAAGGTCCATTGAACCTCATAAAGAGCCGTTGGAAACGGTCAACTTGGGTTCGGAAAAAGAGAGAAAAGAAATCAGGATTGGGGCTGCTCAGTCCAACTGCCAGAGAGGATTTGGTAAAGCTTTTCAAAGAATTTCCTGATGTATTCGCTTGGTCCTATCAGGATATGCCAGGGTTGGATACCAGCATCGTGGAACATCATTTACCGTTGAGATCGGAATGTCCGCCAGTAAAACAGAGGTTGAGACGGACTCACCCGGACATGGCCATCAAAATCAAAGAGAAGGTACAGAAACAAATTGACGCAGGTTTTCTCGCTACATCAGAATATCCTCAATGGTTAGCCAACATCTTACCCATTCCCAAAAAGGACGGAAAAGTCAGAATGTGTGTCGACTACCGAGATCTGAACAAGGCAAGTCCAAAGGACGAATTTCCTTTACCACACATCAACATGTTGGTAGACAGTACAACAAAGTTCAAAGTTTTCTCCTTAATGGATGGATTCTCGGGCTATAACCAGATCAAAATGGCGCCTAAAGACATGGAGAAAACTTCGCTCATTACCCCCTGGGGTACCTTTTGTTACAAGGTGATGTCGTTCGGTTTGAAGAACGCCGGGGAACCTATCAAAGGGCCATGACTACTCTATTTCATGACATGATACACAAAGAAATCGACGTATATGTCGATGATATGATTGCCAAATCTAAAACTGAGGAGGAGCATGTGACCCACCTGTCAAAGCTATTCGAGCGGTTGAGAAAGTACAAACTCCGCTTGAATCCCAACAAGTGCACCTTCGATGTCCGTTCAGGGAAACTTTTAGGGTTCATCGTCAGCTAGAAAGGAATTGAGGTTGATCCTGACAAGGTCAAGGCCATTCGAGAAATGCCTTCTCCAAAAAATGAAAAACAAGTCAGAGGATTCCTGGGACGTTTAAACTACATCTCCAGATTCATATTCCTCATGACCGCGACATGTGCGCCGATTTTCAAATTACTTAAAAAGAATCAGGACTGCGTTTGGACAGAGGATTACAAAACCGCCTTTGAAAGTATTAAGGAATACCTGTTGAACCCTCCGATTCTATCAACTCCAGTGGAAGGAAGACCACTGATTATCTACCTCACCGTCCTGGAAGACTCCATGGGCTGTGTACTTGGCCAACAAGACGAAACCAAACAGAAAGAGTCTGCCATCTACTATTTGAGCAAGAAATTCACCGACTGTGAGACTCGGTATACTATGCTTGAAAAAACTTGTTGCGCTTTGGCTTGGGCAGCCAAATGTCTGCGCCAGTACATGATCCGTCACACTACTTGGTTGGTCTCCAAGATGGATCCAATCAAGTATATCTTTGAAAAGCCTGCTCTCACGGGAAGGATTACCCATTGGCAGATGTTGCTATCAGAATACGACATCGAATACCACACTCAAAAAGCTGTTAAAGGAAGTGTTTTAGCTGATCATTTGGCTCATCAACCGATTGACAATCAAGAATCAATCGGGTTTGACTTCCCAGACGAAGATGTCATGTATTTGAAAATGAAAGATTGCGATGAACTGCTACCCAGTGAAGGGCCAGAACCAGGTTCCCAATGGGGGCTTATCTTTGACGGAGCTGTCAATCATTACGAAAATGTAGTTGGGGCAATCATCATAACACCTCAGGGTACCCACATTCCTTTCACTGCCAGACTTAAATTCAAGTGCACAAATAACGAGGCCGAATACGAAGCTTGTATTATAGGACTCGAGGAAGCAATTGATTTGAGGATCAAAAACTTGGACGTATATGGCGACTCAGCCCTGGTTATCAATTAGGTTAAAGGAGATTGGAACACATACCAATCAGGATTGATTCCTTACAAAGACTACGCGAGAAGGTTGCTACCCTTCTTCAACAGAGTTGAGTTTCATCACATCCCTTGTGAGGAGAATCACCTGGCTGATGCATTAGCCACTCTATCTTCCATGATTAGTGTAGGTCAATGGAATGACATACCTAAGATCGACATAATGCGCCTTGAACGGCCCGCTTACATCTTCACGATTGAAGCAGTCATAAACTACAAACCTTGGTATCACGATATCAAATGCTTCCTTCAGAAACAAGAGTATCCACCTAGGGCACTAAGGAAGGACAGGAAAACCCTCAGAAGGCTGGCAGGAAGTTTCTTCCTGAGCGGTGATACACTCTATAAGAGAAATTTTGACATGGTCTTGCTCCGATGTGTAGACAGACCAGAAGCAGACATGCTGATAAAAGAAATCCACGAAGGATCCTTTGGCACTCATGCCAACGGACATACAATGGCGAAAAGAATTCTAAGAGCAGGGTACTATTGGTTGACAATGGAATCCGACTGCTACAAGTACATGAGGAAGTGTCACAAGTGTCAGATATACTCCGACAAAATTCATGTACCGCCAACGCATCTCAAAGTTCTTTCTTCCCCATGGCCTTTTTCCATATGGGGAATCGACATGATTGGCTTGATTGAGCCCAAAGCTACAAACGGGCATCGGTTTATTCTGGTAGCCATTGATTACTTCACTAAATGGGTCGAAACAGCGTCGTACGCTAATGTAACCCGACAAGTGGTGGTCCGATTTATCAAAAATAATATCATCTGCCATTATGGTGTTCCGAGCCAGATCATTACAGATAATGGATCTAACTTGAACAATAAGATGATGAAAGAGTTGTGCACAGAGTTCAAGATTGAACACCATAACTCATCTCCCTACCGACCAAAGATGAACGGAGCGGTAGAAGCGGCTAACAAGAACATCAAGAAGATCGTTCAAAAGATGGTTGTAACCTACAAAGATTGGCACGAGATGCTACCCTTTGCTCTTCACGGTTATAGTACATCTGTCCGCACTTCAACAGGGGCAACCCCTTTCTCTCTAGTATATGGCATGGAAGCAGTGCTTCCCATAGAAGTAGAGATCCCATCAATCCGGGTATTGATGGAAGGTAAGCTTACAGAAGCTAAATGGTGTCAAAGTCGACACGACGAACTCAACCTGATCGAAGAGAAACGAATAACGGCACTATGCCACGGTCAGTTGTATCAGCAAAGAATGAAGATGGCGTTTGACAAAAAGGTTCGACCTCGCGTCTTTAGGAAAGGAGACCTTGTGCTAAAAAAGATACAATAATTTCTCACTAATTCCCGGGACAAATGGACTCCGAATTATGACGGCCCCTATGTGGTCAAGAAAACTTTCTCAGGCGGTGCCTTGAGACTTGTAACCATGGACGGGGAGGAATTTGCCTACCCCACAAATATTGATGTAGTCAAGAAATACTTCGCCTAAAAAATAAAAATAAAAATTAAATAAAAAAAAAGTCTCGGTGGATTGAAAACCCGAAAGGGCGGTCCAGGAAAAAATTAGAGACATGATCAAAAATCATCCCGGTAGATTGGAAATCTCAAAGTATAATCCAGGAAAAAATTAGGGATAATGGCAAGTAACTACTTTGGACAAAGGGGCAAGTCCCTCAGCAGCAGTTACATCATACGTCAGGAAAGCTCCAGTTAAGGTCATCACCGACAGAAGCTCAGGATGCCCAGAATTCAAAGTTGGTAGAAGGATAGTGGTCGTTATGTTTCAACGTAACCCCTTTTCCCTATAAATCACGATTTGCTAAACTTTGTAAATGCTCTATGGAATCACGCATTTGGCTGATTTCCATCCTATCAATAAAATTTGAGCCCTTGTGCTTTTGTTTGCAATTCTTATTTATTTAGCTTTACAGAACGACATTTTAACATGATCAACGATTCTTAAAACGAAACAAAAATGAATTTACTTGTTAAAATTTTTTTTCTGCTTTTAAAATAAAGATGGCAATTTCTTTTGACAGTTGAACATCGAAAGAACATCGATCGCTTCTCCAAAGGTGTTCGAGCCTCAAAGTGCAGACTCAAAGTACTCCTTCTAAACCAGTATACCTGAATGAAGGATCAGCTATGTCAGATGTGAATGCTCCATCTGACCTCTCCGGCCGAGTTCTCATCTCCTAAGCCCGACCAACGTTGCTCCCAATAGGGACCGTTTCTCCTAAGCAAGGCAGAATTGCTATCTTGAACCAGCAGTACTTCTTCACCCCGCGATGGTCGAGTATCCAGTCATGATCATCTATTAGTTTGTATGTCGCGTCAGTTTTGTCAGCATATACATACATACATCATGCATTATTGATTTGCATTCACATTCATATTGCATCACTATCACTCCCGTCGGTCTTGTCCCCTAGTGATAACAGTCATATCAATCGAGTTGTCAGTTCTTTCCTCGTCAGGAAAGGTTGCATCTGAACAATCTCTCTCCTCCAGTTTAGTTCTGGATCAGAATTGGCCCTTGACCACTTTGATAACTTGAACCTCTGAAAGACCAGAGAACCTTCAACCGATGTCACTCTTCGCCATTGAAGATGATATTTTCGCTTTCCCATATTAAGAAAAATCCCTAGAGGAAGCCTCTTAAGCAGAGATTCGGCAATACAACAATTTTTCTCCTAAAAAGAACCGTTGATGAAAAGGTCATCAGCACCTCAAAATGGGATCACATCATATGGCGTTTCTCCGGGAAGATCCCGAGAAAAGTATGATGTAATATCCCCAAGCGTGAAAGCAGTCAATCAAAAGACTCGTTTTCCCCAGTAGAGTTGGCAAATGGTGTCTCCAAACAGAGAAGTTTGTACACCTCTACAACTCAGACGACTGGGTTCCCCAGCAACTCTGACATCAAAACTTTTTCTATCAAATGGCATCTCTCCGAGAAAATTCGGCGAGAAGTTTGAGGAAAATCCCTACGAATAGCGTCCCTTGTCAAGAAAGTTTATTGACAAAAGAAACTGAGACCAGTTCCATGGTTGAAGACCAGGATCGAGGGGAGGTTTAGTCCAAAAGGAAACTAAGACCAGTTCCTTGGTAGGAAACCAGGATCGAGGGGAAGTTTATTTCAGAAACTGAGACCAGATCCTTGGTTAGAAACCAGGATCGAGGGGAAGTTTATTTCAGAAACTGAGACCAGTTCCTTGGTAGGAAACCAGGATCGAGGGGAAGTTCATTTCAGAAACTAAGACCAGTTCCTTGGTAGGAAACCAGGATCGAGGGGAAGTTTTTTACCTTTTCTAAGCATTATTGCTTAGCAAAAGAAGAAGGATGCGCAAGCTACCATTCTTAACCAGCATCAAAATTTTGGGTATTCCGATATTTAATCCTCTTGCACCCCGAATGCCCGAATACCTTCGCCATTCACACCTTCGGGTCCAAGAAGATTAAATAGGGGCATCTGTCATACCCCAAATTTTGACCACTAAGATTTCCCATCATTGTGCAAATCATCATCACAATATGGAGGAACCATCATACCTCATCAGTCTCCCCAATGATGGGTGAGCATCCACTACAATCAAACTTAGGGTTTCAAGCCCTCTCAGAGTTCTTAGACAAAGGATCAATCAAGAAATGACATAATTTTCAACTTGTCTAGCCTCTCAAACATCTACAATGGATCAAGAGGACTCCCACTTCAAGGATTAAGCACAAGGCTGCTCTCTTCCAGGTGGATCAAGCCTCAAGATCGCCAGTGTCACCAAATTAGGGTTTGGTCGGTCAGGGCCTCCAGATGAAAATTTTCCGCTGGGCATGAGCCAATGCTTCAAAGCATATCCTAAAATACTCCATGGAACCTCATGGGCCCAAGCATCAAGTCAATTTGACCTCAGGGGCTGCATACATCAAAAATCAGGAATTAGGGTATCTTGACCTAATTCACCCCTAAGTTGACTTTTGGGACAAAACATGAGCCAAGGCCTCAAGAGAGCATTTGAGGGTCTCCAACATACCACATTGATCCATTTTTAACAATGGATTGATCCAGGAAGCTTGAGTAGCAATTCTCAATTTCATCAGTACCACAGTTAGGGTTTCGCGGAAAAAAGTCAACTGTAGCTTTGACTTTTGACCAGGACATGCTCCCAACCCCTAGGACATGATTCAATATACCCTATAACACCGATGGAACATGTCCATCAAGTTTGATTTAGGTCAAGGACATGATTTCCTAAAGGATGGCACAGTTTGAAATTCATCTGATAAAAAGTCAACTGTGCACAAAAGTCAACTTTGACTTTTTGAGATTTTTCATAATTATGGTTTTTTAACCCTAAAATGATGTTAATGTATGATTTTAATCATCATTCATCAAGAAAAATCAAGAAAAGTGGGATAACCTGTAAAAGGGGTAACCATAAAAACATAGAAAATTTTCTAAGTTATGAACAAAGTGGCAAGGGTACCAACTTTGGAGGATCATAACTCCTAAACCACAAAGCCATTTTCCCCCATCCAAAGCTTGATTTGTAGATCTCATTACCCTCTACAAAAGCTTAAAACTGACCTCCCTCCAAATTCATCATGGATTTTGAGTTATGGAATGATCAAAATCACAAAAAGTGAAAATGTCACTTTTTTCCAACACTTAGTGAAATTTTCACTAAGTCAGAATCTGCCTTCACTTTTTTCCAAATGTAGGGGGATTTTTCACTTGGATCCAAAAGGTATCAAGACCAAATATGATCAAACAGTTGTTGTATCATATAAGGGCTTTCCAAAATGACCAAGAACATCACAAAATTCCACTTGAGCCATGAGATATGACAAGGGCAATATGCCTTGCTGAAAACTGCCAAGGCTAGGAAGAATTTTGCATTTTTCCTCGATTTGGCAAAATCAGATAATCCCAAGCCTTGTCATCACTTTGGACACATCTGAGGATCAAATCTAAAGGGGACAAACACTGAGCCAAGCCTCCAAAGTCCTTGGAACAAGAAGTAGCATGCCAAACCTAGAATTGCCTAAAAGAGGGACAAGACTCCAATTTTGGATTGGAGCATTCAATGCATACACCAAGGTGGCAGGGACTGAGCCATTTGCAACTGAATTCAGTCAATGGCTAGAGGAGACTTGGATTCCAAAGTGCAACCATTGGCCAAACCTCTGCTGCAGTTTCCATTCACTTTTGATCCCAAAACAAACTTGCTCTACTATAAATAGAGCTCATTTGTGCTCAGTTGAGTACACCAAAGCCATCAAACAGATGCTTTTCTCAAAATCCCTCTCTTTAGGCCAAAATGCCTTCTTTAGCAAGGTAACTCTGAGTTTTTGAGTTAGAGAGCATTTCCATCACAGCTTATGATCCTAACACCTCATAAACATCATATGTAGGTGATCCAAACTATCACAAGTGACCTGTAATACCAAAATCATAAAGTCATATCTCAAAACCTCAAAATAGGCCTTTTTGTGCATTTTTCAAGCCATGTCTTGAATCAGTCACTTTCCAAACCAGATAAAACCTCAAACACACTCCAAATAACATCCTTGAACTGTCCCAAATGGTTCCCCCCATCTGGAACACCATTTGAGAGAGTTGTTATTTTGGTCATTTTAACCCCTTTTGCAAGAAAGGGCCAATTTGTGTTTTTGCAGGTTCCAGCTGATTCCAACCATCCTCAAAGCTTCTAAGGGATCATTTGAGAGTGTCCAAAGCATCAAACCATTTCTGGAATAAGAAGTTTGGCAGATTGCACAGAAAACTCCAAAAGCTCAAAAAAAGGTAAGCATCATGACTTGAACTTTCCAAAATATGCGTTGCTTTGAAGTCCACTGATCATACACACCTCATACATGTGATATATGTTGTGTTTGAACCAATTCATCATGTAATCCATGCCTGTATCAAAGTGTAGCATAGAAAATGCAATTATAGGCCTTTTTCAAAACCACTATCGGATTTTGAGGAGGGAGTATGATCTGGAAAAAATACCACCACCATTAGATTCCTTGTGAAATTCTAGGCAAGATGCATATAAATTTTGTCCCCAACCATTAAGAAATGAGAAAGCTATGGACCTTCCCGTTTCTTGGCAAAACTTGTCTTGCCTTGCCTTGACCACGCCTAGAAAACAAGGCATGCCTTGTATATTTGTGGTTTCACTTCAAGCAATGGATGTATCACCACCCCAGTGGTAAGGCGCGCGCCCTATAACCTTGAGGTCGTGGGTTCAAACCCCACCCATGCCATTTTGTGTTTTCTCACATTTTTGCTATTTTTTCCAATATTTTTATGTTTTATTAATTAATTGGAAAATTAATAACTCTTTCAATTTTAATTATTTTTTATTGGTTCTTTTTTCAAAAATTCACAAAAATGTTGAAATATTTTATTCCACAAAAAAATTAAGTTTATATTATTTATTTAATATAATTAGTATTTTTGTGAATAAATTCCTTTTTAATGTTTTTAAACATTTTAAAAATGAATATTTACTTTGAAAATCAAAACCAAGTGAGTTTTAATTAACCTTGTGATTAATCCCTCATTTCTCAAACCTTAAACAAAAATCACAAATGGTTTATTCAAACTTATTTGGTATTTTATTTTATTTTCTTTAAATATTTACTTTTGAAGAATAACAAATTAGGGTTTCTTTGATTTTCACCCTCATCAAACAATTTCAAACACTTTTGGGCCTCTAATAGAGTGTAAGACTCAATCCTTTGTAAATACAAAACTTTTTGGGCCTCAATTATTGTATAAGTCCCGTTGTATTTCAAAAAGTTCGACACGATCATCGTCCATTGAAAAAAAACCTTGGGTCTCTCCTTGAGCTATAAGACCCATTCAAAAACACTTTTGGGACTCTGTTAGAGTGTAAGACCCAACCCCCTTTGAAAACCAAACCATTTTGGGCCTCAATGCATTGTATAAGACCCGCCACGTTTTCGAAAATCTCGGCGCGATCACCATTTTCAAACAAATGACCTTGGGCCTCTCCTTGAGCTGTAAGCCCCACCACTTATACAAAAATAAATCTTTTGGGCCTCTATTAGAGTGTAAGACCCAATCCCCTTTTAACCAAAACTTTTTGGGCCTCAGACATTGTATAAAGTCCCCCATGCGTTAAAAGAAAACCTCGGCGTGATCGCCAATAAAAAACCAATCATCTGGGCCTACCCTCGTGTTATAAACCCCATTCTTTTTTAAACACTTGGGCCTCTTGAGAGAGTGTAAGACCCATCCCCTTGTACAGAAAATTTCTTGGGCCTCAGTCACTTGTATAAGTCCCTCTGTACAAAACGACAGTGCGATCACTGATAAACCTTGGGCCTCTCCTTGAGCTGTAAGCCCCAACATCTTTTCAAAATACTTTCTCCTTTAATTTTGAATATACTGTTGTTTTCAATCTTTCTTTGTTGAACAACTAAATAAACAGCATGGAAGCTCTACAACCGAGTAAGTGGTTATATGCTTTCTTTATCTGCTTTCATATACATATAACTGTATTGTGGGGTTGTTTCACTGTAAGTCTTCTTTCATAAACTCATATCAACTGTGTAATACTAGTATAGATATTTAGAGTTTCCCCGGCAACTACGTCTAGCACTAAGCCTTGTTGATCACTCTAAAATAGACAAAACTAGATCCCCATAGGATTACCAGATACAGTTTTCCCTCCTCTTGGGGTTAAACAATATGGAGACGTGAAATCCAGCATTCTCGGTGAACCCTTTCTCAGACTGTCACCCTTAGAAATCGTCAAAGAAACTCTACTCCCCAGAGATGATCTTTTCTCCGTGAATGGCATCTCTTGAGTTTCTTCCAAATTTTCTGACTTTCCTGGCTTGATCTATTCTCTGTGAATAGCCTGTCTTGAATTTCTCGAGGTTTGGGGACCCACAGGCTTCTTAAAAGCATCCCCGCCTCCTCTTGGGCATTGTACAAGGACCCTACGGCTTCTTAGAAATATTCACAGCCTCCTCTTAGGCTTCGTATAAGGATTCTTCCTTCGGGAAGAGAGCCTCCTCTTGGGCTTCGTATAAATTGTCCCTCGGCTTCTTAAAAGTTTCCAGCCTCCTCTTGGGCTTCGTACAAATTTTCCCAACGACCTCCTAAAGGTATAGGAACAGAAATTAGTCATCTTAATAGAACAGTCTTTCAAAGAGTCTAGATCTTTCTACCGTGAACGTACTACTACTATTTCTTTATGTATAGTACAAAAGATAAAACTCTAGACTTGGACAGTCTAATCTCCTTGAGTCTCGAAGGCATTCTCAAGTAGGGAAAAACACCAGTAGACTCGGACAGTCTCCAATACCCTCTGGATTCCCCATTTCCTTAAAGAACAGGAAATAACCCTGATCCTATGATCAATCCCAAAGCATAGCCTTACCTTTAATCTGTCTCTTTATAAGAACTGATTTTATCTTTTAACAAACCTACTAGACCTGTCACTCAACTGAAACAGCAATCCTTTTAGCCTCTATCTCGGGCTTCGTACGAGATACAAAAAGAATCTCTTGTTGAGTCAGCAATCCTTTTAGCCTCTATCTCAGGCTTCGTACGAGATACAAAAAGACTCTCTTGTTGAGTCAATAATCCTTTTAGCCTCTATCTCGGGCTTCGTACGAGATACAAAATCACTCTCTTGTTGAGTATAAAAGGACTCTCTGGTTGAGTCGGCCACCTTTTAGCCTTCATCTCGGGCTTCATACGAGATACAAAGAGACTCTCTTGCTGAGTATAAAAGCACTCTCTTGTTGAGTCAGCCACTTTTAGCCTCCATCATGGGCTTCATACGAGATACAAAACACTCTCTTGTTGAGTATAAAAGACTCTCTTATTGAGTCAACTTTTAGCCTCCATCTTGGGCTTCGTATAAGACACATCTAAAAGCACTCTCTTGTTGAGTCAAACCCTTTTAGCCTCTCTCTCGGGCTTCGTACGAGACACATAAAAACACCCTCTTGTTGGGCCAATAGCCTCCTCTTAGGCTTTGTATAAGAAAAACCCTGGTTGAGTCAATCAACCTTTTAGCAACAAAACTGTGCCTCGTTCACAGGATACTAACATCAACAACTCCTTTCATCTGATCGCTGTAAGCGGCAAGCCTCTGGATTATTTACATCCACGGCATTGTCCCTCTTTTAGCATGAGAAATTCCTAAGGAATGATGGCATTTCTCTACACTGAGTTAAAGTCTTCCCCTTCAGGTTAAAACCCCCTATAAAGGAAATTATGGCATTTCTAGGATTCACATATCCCGGTTAAAGTAATCCTCCTTTATAGTCAGTCACCCAACAGTTGTGACAAACAGACCCCCTTTAGAGATGACAAATTCTCTCTAAAGGCAACACCTTTTTAGCTTCACATCTTGGGCTTCGAACAAGATACAAATAAACCACCTTTAGCTTCACGTCTTGGGCTTTGAACAAGACACCAAAACACCATTTCCTCCCATAGAATAGGAGGAACTACGATCGCTCTGATTTCCCTATTTCGGTAAACGGGAATACGTAGGCATAAGATTGAAAGAAAAATCTTAGCGAGCACACTAATCCAAAGCCCCAAATCCTGTACCTTCACATATCAATCGAAAAGCATTAGTCTTAACCTCCCACCAATCGCCCGGGCACTATTTTAACAAAATAACCTAAGAGAGACCCACAATCTTTGTAGCATCTGTAAACGAACAGTCATCTGTTCAAACTCAGTTTACAAGAAGGGTTAATTGGAGACATTTATTTCCCTTCCTTCATCAGCTTCAATAGGATAAAAAATGAATCGAGTTGTAGTACCCCAAAGCGATAGTGCTTCACAACCACGTAAAAATTCGCGCTACACCTGTCAAGCAAAAACTCAGAAGGACTAGACCCGACATGGCACTCAAAATTAGAGAAGAGGTAAAGAAGCAGCTTGATGCTAGATTCATAGCCACTTCTGAATATCCTAAATGGATTGCCAACATCGTCCTAGTTCCAAAGAAAGACGGGAAGGTCAGAATGTGTGTGGATTATCGAGATCTTAACAAGGCGAGCCCGAAAGATGACTTTCCTTTGCCTCATATTGATGTCTTGGTGGACAACACGGCACAATTCTCGGTCTTCTCGTTTATGGATGGTTTTTCGGGATAAAATCAAATCAAAATATCCCCAGCTAATATGGAGAAGACTGCTTTCATCACGCCATGGGGTACCTATTGCTACAAAGTCATGCCATTCGGTTTGAAGAATGCAGGGGCAACATACCAACGTACCATGACAACCCTCTTTCATGATATGATACATAGAGAGATTGAGGCTTACGTGGATGATATGATTGCCAAGTCTAAAACTGAAGATGATCACCTAGTTCATCTGAAGAAGTTGTATGACAGACTTCGGAAGTTTAGACTGCGGTTTAATCCTGCGAAGTGTACCTTCGGAGTTTGATCTGGTAAATTGTTGGGCTTTATTGTGAGTCAGAAGGGCATTGAAGTTAATCCTGACAAGGTTCGGGCAATTCAGAACATGCCGCCTCCCAAAACAGAAAAAGAAGTCTGTGGCTTTCTGGGCAGACTTAATTACATCTCAAGGCTCATTTCTCACTTAAAGACTACCTGTGAACTGATGTTCAAATTAATAAGAAAAAATTAATCGGTCAAATGGAACAATGATTGTCAGGAAGCATTTGACAAAATAAAACAATACTTGCAAGAACCACCGATCTTAGTAATGTCGGTTCCTGGTAGGCCTTTAATCATGTATCTCACTGTTCTCGATGAATCAATGGGATATGTATTGGATCAACATGATGACACTGGCAGAAAAGAACATGCAATTTACTATCTGAGCAAGATGTTCACTGATTGTGAGACCAGATACTCACTCTTGGAGAAAACTTGTTGTGCTCTGGTCTGGGCTGCTCGACGCCTAAGACAATACATGATTTTCCATACTACTTTGTTGATATCCAAAATGGATCTGATAAAGTACATATTTGAAAAGCCTGTTGTCTCTGGAAGAATTGCTCGGTGGTAGATGCTGTTAACTGAGTATGACATCCAACATGTTACCCTGAAAGCCATAAAAGGGAGCGTCTTGTCTGACTACCTTGCTCATCAACCTATAGAGGGTTATCAACAAATAAAGTTTGACTTTTGAGATGAGGATGTTCTGTTTATCAGAGACTATGAGACTCCAGACCCTGACATAGGACCCGAACCAGGGGCGTGATGGACGCTTGTGTTCGACGGTGCCTCCAATTCTAAAGGTCGTGGAATTGGTGCTATCCTCATCTCTCCAATAGGTTTTCACCTTCCCTTCACTGCCAGATTATACTTTGCATGCACCAACAATATGGCTGAATACGAAGCATGTATCTACGGTATTGAAGCAGTAATTGACATGAGAATCAAGATTCTTGAGGTCTATTGAGATTCTGCTTTGGTTATTGGCCAAGTCAGACGGAACTTTGTGACTCGGGATTCCAAGCTGGTTCCGTACCAAAAACACATAGCAAAATTGATTCCTTACTTTGATGAGATCACTTTTCATCATATTCCCAGAGAGGAAAATCAATTAGTTGATGTGCTCGCCACTTTAGCATCCATGTTCAAGGTCAAGTGGAAGAATGAAGCTCCTCATATCCGCATTGATCACTTGGATGAACCAACACACTGTATAGCAATTGAGGATGAGTCTGACGACAAGCCTTGGTTCCATGACATTAAAAGGTATCTGGAAAAATAGGAATATTCTGAAGGTATTACTATCACTGACAAGAAAGCTCTTAGGCAGCTCTGCGCCAAATTTTTCTTAAGTGGTGGTGTACTGTACAAGAGGAATTATGATTTCGTGATACTCAGATGTGTGGATAGACACGAAGCACACACGATCATAAGGTCCATACATGAGGGTTGCGAGGGTGTACATGCTAAAGGTCCTGCTATGGCCAAGAAGATCCTTCGAGCTGGGTATTATTGGACATTAATAGAGATAGATTGTTGCAACTTTGCCAAAAGATGTCACAAATGCCAAATCTACGGAGACAAGATTCATGTGCCTCCAACTCCATTGAACATTTTGACTTCACCTTGGCCATTCTCTATCTGGGTTATAGATATGATTGGAATGATCGAACCAAAGGCTTCTAACGGTCATCGATTCATTCTAGTCGCTATCGATTACTTCACCAAGTGGGTTGAAGCTGCTTCTTACGCAATTGTTACACGACAAGTGGTTGCCAGATTTATCAAGAAAGAGATAATCTGTCGCTATGGCATTCCTAGCAACATTATCACTGACAATGCAAGCAACCTGAATAACAAAATGATGAAGGAATTGTGTCAAGAATTCAAGATCGAGCACCACAACTCTTCACCATATCGGCCCAAGATGAATGGTGTCGTCGAAGCAGCAAACAAAAACATCAAGAGGATTGTCCAGAAGATGGTCAAGACTTACAATGATTGGCATGAAATACTTCCCTTTTCATTACATGGCTACATAACTTCAGTCCGCACTTCTACTGGGGCAACTCCGTATTCACTTGTGTATGGTATGGAAGTTGTTCTACCCATTGAAGTTGAGATTCCTTTGCTCAGAGTTATCATGGAAGCAGGTCTTGATGAAGCTGAATGGGTCCAATCCAGATATGATCAGTTTAATCTCATCAAAGAGAAGCGCCTTATAGCTGTTTGTCATGGTCAATTGTATCAAAGACGCCTCAAGCGAGCCTTTGACAAGAAAGTTCTTCCTTGAACATTCCATGAAGGCGAACTCGTGCTCAAAAGATATTCACATGTTCACTCGGATCCACGTGGTAAGTTGACTCCCAATTACAAAGGACCTTTCGTTATCAAGAAGGCCTTCTCAGACGGGGCCTTGATCCTCACCACCATGGATGGGGAGGAGTTTCCATCACCCGTGAACTCCGACGCAGTCAAAAAATATTATGCCTGAAAAAAATGGATAAAAACCCCGCTAGATTGACATCCGCAAGGACCATCTAGGCAAAAAAAGGCGTCCCGATGGACCAAAAAAAAGAAATGTCCATGCAAAAGTTAGGGGCATGTGAAAAACAATAACAACCCGCTAAATTGAAAACCCGAGAGGGCGACTTAGGAAAAAATGGGTATCCCGGTGGACGTAAAAAATATATATAAATATGTCCAGGCAAAAATTAGGGATAAAGGCATTGACTGGGAACACTTGAGCCTCTATTTCATCACAGCTGGACCTCAGAAGGTAACAGAGCAGTCGAATCATTGTCAACTGGTGCAAGGCGTTGGAACCTAGACTTACAGTGGATGGTGGCCAATGTTGTAATTAATGCAAAACATGATTTCCCTTTGCCATTTACATTTGTTTTTCAATTTATATTGCAAATTTCCTCATCAAAGATTTTTGCATCCTTGTACACATCTTATGTACATATTTTTCACATTCAATAAAAATGCATCATTCAATTTCTCAATTATTTTCTTTCCAGCGTTTTGTTTGCAAAATAGGCAATTATTTGTGATCACATAATACCATAAAATGTTGAGAATGATAAAAAGCTAAAATCAATGGAGAAAGCATTATGCATTGCGTAGTTTACTAGTAATTCCTGCAGGATAATCGGTAATATCCATTTGCAAGCCTAATTCCCGATTTACACCATGATGGTTCTTTGAAGAGGTTGATGTTTCCCCTACAGAGTCGTCACTTCCCCAGTAAGTGCCATATAGACTCTTGGGAAAGGTTAGTCACTTCCTATTTTCCCAGCAGATCTGTAATGTCCCCAATAAAGTGGCCGAATGATGTATTTCAATCGGAGACTTGATGGTTCTTTTCCCCTGCATGGGTTGCACATCATTCCCAGCATGTCTAAACTGTTACAGTATGATTCGGTTCCTCATCTTCCCCAGGCAGAGAATATCCTCCTAGCTTTGAGAATTCCCCATACAGAGTCAGTCAGGGTGTCCACATCAAAGTCAGTGGCCATTTGGAACTTGGAGTTTCCTGCTTTCATTTCCCAGCGAAGTCAGTCATGGCAGGAAGATCGTCAGGATTCTTTTATCCCCGGCAGTGACAATGGAGACTGTAACGTCATAGTTTTTGTTAGATTTATTTAATCGAGTCGATTTAATTATTTTTATTATTATATTATTTTATTCTTGACTTTTATTTGGCAATATATTATTTTTCATCGTGATTATGTTTTATCGCGTTTTGGGAGCGTTTGCGAGATATCTGAGTGTAGGGGTACTTTGGTCATTTTACTTATTTTTCTTAAGTTAGTAGCATAGAGAGAAAAATAGAGAGAAAGAAAAAGAGAAGAAGAAAAAGAGAAAGAAGGAAAAGAAGAGAAGAAAAAGAGGGAAAAACTTGGAGAGAAAGAAATTGAATCAACCGACTTTTGAAAACACGATTAATCGGGTAAGGGTGCGAAACACGATTATTCTATACTTGTGTATGATTATGTATGTATGTATTTGTTTATTGTTGGGTTGAAATTGAATATAGAACCAAAACCATAATATGTTGAGATTGTTGGAAATTGATTCAAATTGTGTCTGAAATCATGTTTTAATGTTCATAATTGCTGAGATATGTTAGATAGAGGTTGTTGTGCACTCTATTGATAATTTTCAGCTGATTAGACGAGATTTGGGAGAGGAATCGGTGGAATTTCGCAGCCAAAATTCTGCAGGAAATTCTGGATTTTTCTCTGCCCATACGCGTAACATGCAGGGCAATACGCGTATTGGTTTGGGTAATACGTGTATGGAAAAGGGAATTGAGGGCAATACGCGTATGGAAGTTCATTTTTTTTGGCCATCTGCTGATTTGCGTAATGGTACGCGTATCTAGCAAGGCAATACGCGTAACGTGTGAGGCATTACGCGTATGGAGCTTTTAGTGGGATTTTTGGGGAGAATTTGGTCTCTGCCCATACGCGTATCACTTTGGGCAATACGCGTATGGATGGGCGAGTGAGCTGGGCATTACGTGTATGGCTCAGGGCAATACGCGTATGACCAGAGAGGGTGCTGAATTTTGCCATTTAGCGATTCCTTTTCTTTTTGATTCCATAACTTGTGTTCCGATTATCCGTTTTGAAAATTCTTGGTATCGTTGGAAAGGTATTGAGATGTTTTTTCTTATTAAAATAGTTTTGAGATTTGTGGCCGATTTAATTATGTTGGGAATTTGGAAATGTGTCGTTTTGTCGACTTTTACCGTTTTAATTGTGTGTATTTGATGTATTATCATGCAATGTGCTTTGGATATATATATCGTATTGTGTGATGTTATATGATGTGAATGCATGTGATGAAACGTTGTGATGATGGTTTGTGGCCTAAGGGCAAGAAAATGCATTGTGTTGTGTTTGATTGTATATGCATGATTATGGATGTGTATATGTGTGCATTTGAATGTCATGAGACATTGTATGCCAAGCATCATGATATGCATTCTTGTGATGTCGTGTGCCCTAGTGGGTGTAAGCGACGAAACGGTTCCAGAGGGAATCTGCTATAACATCGTCTGCCTTATACAAAGAGGGCCTAAAGCGATGATTATAGACGATCGTGTGCCTTATACAAAGAGGACCCAAAGCGATCGGATCGTGTGCCTTATACAAAGAGGACCTAAAGTGATCCATAAACGTCGTGAGCCTTATACCAAGAGGACCTAAAGCGACGGGGAACGTCGTTTTCCCGACGGGGAGTTACACTAAGTAACAAGCGATGATTCCAATAGTTCCTGAGTGAACTAATGATGAGAATGATGGATGGACGGTACCGCATTGCATTGTATAGAGTCGTTGTGTCTGTCTCTGTGCATTTGCATAAATCATGAATGGATTGATTTTGTGTGACATTGTGAATGGAATTGATGATTTGCGATACATATATATATATATATATATATATATATATATATATATATATATATATATATATATATATATATATATATGTTGGTGATAATTGTATTGTGCATGATAGATATGCATTGGTGATGGATATAAGAGATATGCATTGTGTTGTTTTGTATTTGATTTGTGGCGTAAATTGTGGTGAGAATATTTTACATGTGTATTTTTGTGTTATTATATAATTGTATGCAATTATATTATGATTGTGTTTCTCACCCTTCTGCTATTTTAAATGCTCTATGAGGCATTGCAGATTAGATGTTGGAGGTCTTTTTGTGAAGCTTAGGTCTTTATTCTTTTGTCGGTCGTCTCTGATATGTAGCACCGGGTATTCGGGGAGATCGATTGTGATTTATGTGTATACGTATATATGTTCTTTTGGATTGTACATGTATGATTCTGTATATAACAGACAAATGTTTATGTTTTATATATATATATATATGAGATTTCAGTTGCAGATTTTCCATTTTTATTCTATAACTGAATTGTGGGTGTTAGGAACTGAGTTCCTCTGTTATGTACTACCTGATTGTTGCGTATCTATATGAGCAAGTTTTTGTATTTCGTTTCAATTAATGTGACGCCTCCGTCTATGCCATGAATTTTTGAATTATACTCTGATTATTTGTTATCGCTTTATCTAATTGGGGGTATAGATTGGGGGTGTTACAGAGATAATCTAAAAGTTTGAAATTTCTCGGTTTCTTCCTCGGTAGAATTGTCACCATTCATGGGCCTTTCTCCGACAGGATCGGTATTCTGTGGGTTTTCTCCCCAGCTGAGGATGTCGAGCTTATTTTGCTACAATCTTTGCCTAACCACCGCATAGTACCTTAACCTGCACTTTTGCAAAGCATGATATCAAGCATCATGTAGAACAATGCATACATGGCATATGCACTTAGCATACTCCATTTCCTTTGGCCTAATTCATCTCTCCAGCAGATATTCAGCCAAACTTCAAATATTCTTTACACTTGCACCTCTCTTTTTATTGTCGTCGGCCAAATTTTTTCGAGCTACTCTTTTATTTAATCCCCTTCTACCTTGAATCATTGAAAAGCTAGCGCAATTCGTACATTCAGGTCCAAGTGGATTAAATAGGGGCAGTTGTAGTAACCCGAAATTTTACCTACCTCTTTTGCCTTTTGCATGAGCATGTGCATTCGCATTGCTAGCATACGCATTCGCACTTTTCTCTATGTGTTTCTTGTTACAAGATTGTCAGTTTTTCAAGCCCGACTAATATCATCCTCACAAGATTATTATCACCATCAAAACAAGCACAAAATAAGGGTTTCCATGCCTATTCATCGAAGCAAGAGGTTGAAAATCGGAACTGGGACCACAGCACCATTTTTTGGGCAAATTGGGCATATTTTGGTTCCCGTCGAGTACGACGGATGCGTTAGGTGCTAGTACATTCCTTTCGCATAACCGACCCCCGTTCCCGTTTCTCTTCCCCTTGGGTTTTATCGATACTTTCCCTGTCCTTTGGGACTAAATAAAGTTCGGTGGCGACTTTGTGTATCTTTGAGTGTACAATTCACTCAGGTATAAACAAGCCATCTTCAGTTAGAACATCTTGTCCAACATGTTTCTGTCAGGGTTGTTTTACCAAAATTAATGCCAATCAAAAATTAAAGGAGCCTTCACTTTATATAGAGTGGTGGTTGGGAGTTGGCTAGGTTTGGAGTTTGCATTGGAGCTAGCTTTAGAGTTAGTTACATCTAACTCACTGAGTTGGAAGTTGACTCAGTTAGTTATTTGTTAACTCGGTGGAGCAATCCCAATGCAAGTCCAAATCAAATGGTCCTCGTGCTTGGAAATGAAGTTATATGGTAGTCTTGATTCAAAGTGATGTATTGGAATAAATGCCTTGAAGTGTCTTGAAATGTCTTGAAGTGTCTAGAATATTCCACATGATGCTAGAACCAAGTAGACCCCAAAGAAGTAGAGGAAAAGTTGTTGTCATGAAAATGCAGCAAAATTTTCCAAAATACAAGGGTTAATCAATTAACCATTTTGCACTAGCAAATGGTTAATCGATTAACACAACCAAAATTTGCCCAATTTGCTTGAAAAAAGGCATTACGGCCATGGTTTCGATTTCTAACTTTTTGCTTTACTGAATAGGCATAGAAACCCTTATATTTTGCTTGTGTTGATAATGTGATGACCTTGTGAGGATGTGATTGATCAGGTTTGGAAACCTTGAGAAATTCTGAATATTCCTGCGATAAAAACCACACAAAAAATACTAGTACATATGTTTGCGATGCGAATGCACATGCAAAAGGCAAAAGGGGAGGTCAACTTTCGGGTACGACACAAACCCTTAAAGCATGATGAAGTATGTTTCTCTGGTCATTATTGTGAAGACAAGAAGAAGGACTATGAATCATCAAGACGTGATGAGATATGTTTCTCTAGTCATCATCAAGGAGGTAAGAAAACTAAGGTAAACTCTCTCAAAATAAATATGTTGATGAATTGGCTCATTTAGAGTTACTTAATGCTTTTGAAGTCTTACACAAAGAAACTATTGAAGCATTCAAAAAGTTGGCCTCAAATAGATAAATCTTTTCATAATTGGAGGCAAAAATTTCAGAAACGAAAAAGAAAATGAAAGCATTGAAGAACTCATTAGTAGATGATGAAAAAGTCAATTATAACGAAGATGAAAATCCATTTAACTTTGGATGTGATACTTGCTATGTTTGGTAAAAGGAGGTTATGACTCTTAAGGCCGAGTTAGTCAAGGCTCAACAACCAAAGATCACATATGCTATAGATACAACAAAGTTCAACAAACATTGAATCCACTGTATAGTAAGTACAAATTTGTTGAAAAGAAATTGAATAGGCAACATGACATTTCTCGGAATATAACTTAATACTACTATTGTATGAAAGGTCATACTATTGCCAAATGCAAACTTAGGAGATTTTCAATCCCTAAGGGAATTTCTGAGTGGTCACCTAAGTGCAACAATTGTGTTACTCACCCTCAAGGACCCAACAAAGATTGGGTACCTAGTTTATCTTATTGATTTTGCAGGAAGAAGTGTTTTGATTCAATGAAGAAACTGTGGGGCTTTATTCATAGTAATATCAAGACACTTGCTAGATAACATATTCAAATTAAATTGACTTGGTGTCAAGATGAAAGAATATGTTTTCTAGAAGCATAAACAAGAAAAAGCCCATTGGTGAAAGATATTAAGGCAACTTAGAAAGGTGAAGATGAATGAAGATATGTTGAAAATAATTTGTTGATGGTACGGTTGGCATTTGTTAAAGCTCTTGTTCTAGAGTTTCTCGTGAAATACTCATGCTTACTCCGTTTGTACAGTGAGGTTGTATCTTTTCATTTTCTTTCTAAAAGTAAGCTATGTCTTTTATCCTATTTTATTTAAAGGTATTTCAAATACATGCTGGATGTTATTTGGTCTTGTGTTTACTTCTAAAATTTCTATTGAATCTGTGATTATTTCAATTTACATGCTTATAGTGACCTAGATTAAATGATGCAAATATGTTTGTTTTTTTTCTTCTATTTCTTATCTATGCATGCTTGTTTCTCTAAATTTTTCAAATACATAGCCTTAACAAATATGGTTCAAAACATACATATAAGTCGTTTTCAGTCATGCATGAGTCAAGTCACATGTCTCTAAATAGGTAAAATTGTGTCTCTAGGTGTTTCTCTAAAAACCTGCAAGCATGTGTCGACACATGATGCAGTCAGGTCAGCCTGAGATGAGATCATTTTAAGTTTGTTGAGTTTGTCTCAATATGTGTCGACACATAATTCGTATGTGCCGACACATAATTCGTATGTACCGACACATAATGTTGACACATAAATTCATTTTTCAACTTTGTTTTTAAAAGCTGGTTCAGTATGTGTTGGCACGAAAGTCGTACAGGCCGGCACATAGTGTTGAATTTTCTAAAAATGCTTCACTACAGGTCAGCGCATAAGACACATGTGCCGGCACGTAATCAAGTCAGGCCGACACGTGTAAAAGAAGAGTAAGAGTTTTATCTCTTTTCATCTTCTCTATCTTTTCATTATTCCTCTTGTTCATAACTTCAAATCAAATCTCTTTCCTCATTATAAATTTGTTGGTCCAACACTCTTCCTTCTTTTAATTTGGTCATTAAAGTTATTCAAAACCCATTAAAACTCCTTCAGTATTCCCTATTTAATGTCATTCAAAACCCACTAGTGCGGTCTTTAGTTTTCCCTTATTCATACATTGCATCTTCACACGAAATTTCTATATATTTTGAGCTTATCTGTTGTTTCCTTACATCTTTAATTGATATAACAACATTGTTGGTTGTAGGTTTACTTCTATCTCTCAAATTCCAACTGTTCTGGTTGGGTCATTTTGTCAAACACCTTGTGTGCGTCTTCTGTTTGTGAAATTTCATCATGGCTCTTAACCTTGCAAGAAGTAAGGTTGCTGGTAGAGGTAAAAACAAGCTTGGATCCACACCTAGGACACCAGCAACTATTTTTTATTTGGTTGACCAAGAAAATTTGGAGTTCTTCGAAGAAAAGTGTTGAGGCAGGAGTGTGTCAAGGCAAAATTACTACAAGGTACAAACTGCTGAGAAACTACACATTCCTGAGGTCATGGATCGCATCAATCATCAAGAAATCAATTCCTTTCTGTCATTGAATCAAGACTACAATGAAGACTTGGTTCGAGTCTTTTATGTGGGGTTGCACAAGCACAAAAAAGCTGAGTTCAGCTTTCAGATCAGAGGTAAATCCTACATATTTACAAATGATTTATGGAAATATGTTTTTGGTATCACAATAGGAAAGAGGCCTTTATTTAAGGACACAAATGTTCATTCTGATTTTAAGTGAAGATTGCACTCAAATGAGCAGTTGAAAGCTCCGAGAGATGAGTACAATAATGAGCAAATCACTACGGGGTGCCTTAAGAAATTACCCTGCATTCTCCATTGGATTTTTTCTCATGTATTGCATCCCAAAAGTGGGGGGTTTTCAAGGGTTGATAATATGGAGATTCGCCTTGTTTATCTTCTTCTCAACAAGATTAAGATAAACTGGTCGTATTATTTTGTGCATCGCATGTTCAGCATTCAAGCTTGCAATAAAGGGAGTGCATTTTGCTATCCATTTATGGTTGCCAAAATTCTCAACCATTTTAACATCACCTTCCCAAAATTGGTCTATGTCTCTCCAAGGGCAACAAATGAGTTCACTCAAAGGACTCTAACTAATATGAGGTATCATTGGGATTCCAAAAGAAAAGTGTATTACTATTAAGTTCCTTCATCAAAGAAGAAAATCTACAACTTGAGGATCCTTTTGAGTCTACCGAAGAAGGTGATGATCATGGGGTGGAAGGCTACGATGAAGAAGTTAGTGATGATCAAGAAGATGTTCCTATGATTGATGTGAATCCTGAGGGAAATGCAGTTTGGATGAATGTTATTGCATGTGCTCAACAAGAGCATCAACAGACTTAGGAAGATGATTGGCAGCAAAATTATTGGACTGCATAAAGTGTGAATTACAGAGGATATGATGCTGGCTACATGGGGTATGAAGGTGAATCCTATGAGTATGGATCTGGGTCTCTTAAAAATAGATATGAATCTGATGCTAAAAATTACAATGTAGTTATGGCAATGCTTCAAGCTATGCAGAAGCAACAAAATTAGAGATATTAAAAAGACCAAAAGTGGCGGGCTGAATTCCAAGCTAGCGTGTACGAAAGGTTGAACGCTCATGATATGAATTTTGAGATGTTTGCATCAGTTGCTACTGCATAATTCAAATTAATCCATGATGTCATGAACAAGAACAATGGGGTTGTCCAAGTGAAGATCAATAACGTGTACTCTGCAGTTACTCAGCCTGATGAGGAAGCCTCTGACTTTTATGAAGAAATGCATATGGGTGGAGGGACATATCGTAGACGTCATGATGGAGCTGGTGGACGTTGATGTGTTGTGTTGTTTTGTTTTTTCTTGCTGTCTTTGTTTCATGCATTTCAGTTTCATTTTATTTTCATTTTGAACCAGTTGATATTTTGGCTATGTTATTTGAACAATGTGTGTGTGCAACCTTGCTTGGTTTATGTATTAATGGATAATATGTTTCATATTGTTCTTATCTATTATTAATTCTTCTAGCATGATAATTGGTTATTATTATTCTTGTTGTGGATGTGTTTTATGTTATGTCACATTTCACGTTGGATTGAGTAGTGACATGTTTATGTCGCTACGATAGGCTCATGCGTGTGCGGCATCGGGAGTCCCATTGGGTTGTGTTACATAATTGTGATGCTATTAGAAGCAACTTGAATAGTTTTCTCTTTGTTGTTAGTTATTTATCAATTTCGCATCATTACATATATATGGGGATATGTGATTGTTGCTCTTCTGTGCAAAAATGCCTCTGAGTGATATATTAATATCTGTATTGGAATATGATACTTCTCACGATTTGTTTTTCTTCTTTTTGATGTTGTCAAAGGGGGAGAAACATATGCGAGATGAAGAAGGAAAGTACAAAGTCAGAGGGAGCCTTTGATATCAACATGAAAGGCCTTGTCGCAAGTTTTACCATCATAAAAAAGGGGGAGTATGTGAGTGAAACTTCTTTGTTATATGTTTTGCATGATATCAAAACTATAAGAAAACTTAGCATTTCTGTACGTCGGACGGTATCTCTAAGTTTGTGTGGCACCCTTGCATTAGAGGTCTTAGGAATCATCAACTCAAATCATGAAAATCAGTTTCAGTAAAAAAAATGCACTGCATGTGCTGGCACATACACAACTCACGTTGGCACATATAACTCATTTTTGAAGCCTATAGCTTCTGCTTGGTTTTCATCAACACATACCTTCTTCAGGTCGACACATGATGGAAGTTTCAACATTATGTATCGGCATATACGTGTTTCAGGCCAGCACATCTATTGTCTTAAATAAGGCTATAGGTTCTGTTTCTTTTGGGTCGACACATGTGTCCTTTCAGGTCGGCACATGCTGTTATTTTTTATAGTATGTGCTGACACATCCAACCTTCAGGCCGACACATACTGGTTAAGTTGATCAATTTTTTTCTCTTTTATTCAGAAGTTTCCTCTTTGCCACCAATCTTCCAAAACTATAAATACATCATTCATGATTCATTTTAAATTGGCGATACCATAAAATTAGCCTGCATTTGCTCATCATCTTCAACCTCCGTTCTATGTCTACACACTGGCAAATCACACATAATAATCTTTTGTTGGGGTGCCAGCTAGGTGAAGGCCTGATAACGTCCGATTAGGTTCTTGTGTGGCCGAGAATATCGGGTTGAGATTTGTAGGGGTCTTCATCCAGAAAAACCGCGGGTTTGTCCTCCAAGATCGTGTGAAAATTTGGGGGTTTTCGTGCAAGACGTTCAAGAGAGGATTGCTACATTGTGAAAGCCTTTGGAGATAAAGTATGCAAAGGACCCTTTGGAGATAAAGAACGCAAAGGAAGTAGTGGAGAATGGCGAGTCGAATTGAAGTCTTGTGGAACAATTGGTGCAATTGATCGTGCGCGAAAGCTTTAGAGATATGGAACGCAAAGGAGTAGCAATATCGACAAGTTAATTGGCATCCATTGTTGTCTTGGTCTTACTCAAGATCAAAATAAGAAAAGGGGTTAAATCAACATCAAAACCAGTAGTGTTTGTATGGTTGCTCTGAACACTTTTCTTGTATATCGACTTTTTGCATAGTAAGAAAGTATCCTAATTCCACATTGGAAATTAGGTGCAGACGTACCCACCCGTGAGGACGAAATTGGGGAACTGCGTGAACAAATCCTCGTGTCGATCTCTCTAGTATCTCTTTACTCATTTTATTTTTCATTACGCAATTTGTCGAATAGCATTAATTAATCGATCAACTCGTAAGAATTTTCCTATGATCCTTTTGTTTTAAACTTGATTGTTGATTAGCTTATAATCACTTTTGATTATAAGTGGTATTCATATCAACAACAACACGAAGGAAATTCTTAATATTCGTTCGCACACCAAGTTTTCGATAAATTGCATAGTTCAATATTTTTGCTTATTGTCAATGGAAATAGCAATACTAAGTTCATTAGTTTAAACAAGTAATAACGTGATATTCGATTAAAGGTTAATTTAGATTATTGTGTTTGTCATTCCATATTTACCTTTTCATATCTGAGTTCCAATAACTAGGTTCATATAGACGACTTTTATCGATCCATACCAAAACCTTATGCGTGCTCTCTTTTTCTAACAACTTTAAAAACCTAAATTTTATTTGGTCATTTTGGCTTGGGTTTCTATTCACCCCCCCCCCCCCCTCTAGACAAGTCGTCGTCGTCTAACAGCTTTATTAACTAACATTTCTAACACTCAAAATTTTCCAAGTTGTGTTGAGTTTCTTTTGCCCGATTTTAAGGACTTGTTTCTTAAGGAGGTACCAAGTGGGTTATCACCTATAAGAGGAATAAAATATCACATTGACTTGAGTCCTGGAGCATCTTTTCCTAATAGGCCGTCCTATAGGAGTAATTCTCAACAAACACAAGAGATACAAAATCAAGTATCTGAGTTGGTAAGTAAAGGATGGGTAAGAGAAAGCTTAAGTCCTTGTGCTATCCTGGTTATTTTCGTCCCTAAAAAGGATGGTAGTCGAATGTGCACTAATTGTAGAGTCATCAATAACATTACCATTAAATATTGGTACCATATCCCTAATTTAAATGTTTTTCTTGATGAATTATTTGGTGCATGCCTATTTTCAAAAATTGATTTAAAAAGCAGCTACGATCAAATAAGAATTAGGGATGGTGATGAATGGAAAACAAATTTTAAAATAAAATATGGTTTATATGAGTGGATGGTCATGCCATTTGCCTTAACCAATGCACCAAGCACATTCATGTGATTAATGAACCATGTTTTGAGAGAATTCTTTGGAAAAAATTTTGTTTATTTTGATGACATCTTAATTTACAGGAAAATTTAGAAGATCATTGTCATCATCTAAGGGTTGTTTTAGAAGTGTTAAGACAAGAACATTTATTTGCAAATTTGGAAAAATGTGTCTTTTTCACGGATCATCTTATTTTTCTAGGTTTTGTTGTGAGCTCCAAAGGAATCCATGTAGATGAAGAAAATGTGAGAGTAATGAAGGATTGGCTGCCACCTAAAAATGCAATTGAGATAAGAAGTTTTCATGGTTTAACAAGTTTCAATAGGAGGTTTGTGAAAGATTTTAGCACCATTGTTGCACCTCTTAATGAAATTGTTAAAAATAATGTTTTTTTAAACGAGATGAGAAACAAGAGCAAGCATTTGCTGCACTTATAGATCAACTCACCAAAGCACCAATTTTAGCATTACCAAATTTTTTAAATCTTTTGAAATTGAGTGTGGTGCTTCTAATGATGGAATTGGGTTTGTTTTGATGCAAGAGGGACATTCAAATGCTTATTTTATTGAGAAGCTAAAAGGGGATGCCCTTAATTTCACTATTTATGATAAGGAATTGTATGCCATGTTTAGAGCTTTGCAAACTTGACAACATTATCTTTCTCCCAAAGAACTTGTCGTTCATAGTGACCATGAATCTTTGAAACCTTTAAAAGGGAAAGGTAAGTTGAGCAAGAGGCATGCTAAATGGGTTGAATTTCTTGAACAATTTCCATATGTGATCAAGCATAAAAAATGAAAAGCAAACGTAGTGGCATATGCATTATCTAGAAGATATGCTTTGCTTTCTACTCTTGAAACAAAACTTTTTGGTCTTGAACACATTAAGGAATCATATCAAAATGATCTTGAATTTTCTTCTAAACTTTTAGCTTGTGAACATGCTGCCATTAATGGATATTTTAAAAAGACTATGTGTGCCCAAATGTTCTATTAGAGATTTAGTTTTAAGATAGGCACATGAAGGAGGCTTAATGGGTCATTTTGGAGTTGTCAAAACCTTAGAGTTGCTATAGGAACATTTTTATTAGCCCCACATGAAAAGTGATGTTCAAAAGTTTTGTGAAAGGTGCTTTGTGTGTTAAAAGGCTAAATCAAAGATTTTGCCTCATGCTCTTTATACACCTTTGCCTACCTCTGATTTTCCTTAGATTGACATTTTCACAGACTTTGTTTTGGGTTTACCTAGAACAAAGAATAGAAAAAGATTTTATTATGGTTGTTGTTGACAGATTCTCAAAGATGGCACATTTCATTGCATGCAAGAAGGTGGATGATGAAAGTCATATGCCAAATCTATTTTTCAAGGAAGTGGTGCGCCTACATGGTCTTTGAAGAAGCATAGTTTCAGATCGTGAAACCAAATTTCTTAGTCATTTTTAGAGGACTTTATGGAGTAAGGTAGGAATAAAATTTCTTTTCTCTACAACTTGTCATCCACAAACAGATGGACAAACTGAGGTAGTGAGTAGAACTCTTTCTGCTCTTTTTAGGAGTGTCCTTAAAAAGAATTTTAGAGTGTGGGAGGAATGTTTACCACATGTTGAGTTTGCTTATAATCGTGTGGTGCATAGTACAAAATAATTCTCTCCTTTTGAAATTGTTTATGGTTTTAACCCACTAACTCCACTTGATTTATTACCTTTTCCCAACATTTCTCTTTTGAAGCATAAAGATGGAAAAGCTATGTCAAAATTTGTGAATAAATTTCATGAGCAAGTAAAATTGCAAATTGAGAATAAAATGAGGGTTATACTAAGCATGCAAACAAAGGGAGGAAAATAATGGTTTTTAAACCCGGTGATTGGGTATGGATACACATGAGAAAGGAAATATTTCAAACTTAAAGAAAGTCTAAACTTTAAGAAAGGGGTGATGGACCTTTCCAAGTGTTGCGGTGAGAATCGGATAACAAGCTATTAATTAACTTGCATCACATTTCTTTGAATTCACCACCGACTTTGATTTATCCAAATGAAAGGTTCAAGATCGAGAAAACCTAAAGGGGGGGAGATCTAAGGTTCGGGGGTTGGTTATACTAAGGGAAGGTATTAGCACCCTAAGTATTTGTAGTACTCTACAGGAACCTCTTGTTAATGTTTGTGTTATGTTATGTTTGCTTGCTAAGGGGGTATCTATGCTAAAGGTGAAGACCTAATGGTATGTATACTAAGTTTGCTCGCCAAGACGTCGCATCTTATGCCTACGTATCTGACTAAAGAATCAGAGCAACCATAGTTCACCTAACTAAGGGTGAATTTGAGGAACCATTGACTATGGCCAAAGTTCCAAGGGGAAATGAGTATGAGCTCATGTAGAGTTTTAAGAAACTTTCTAAGTCTAAGTTATGATGGGGAAAAATGGATACTCAACATGGTAAGTACCACATAGAGTTTAGAAACTCTATCCTACTTCTAGCTATGATTCTATGGCTCTTATGAGGCTAAGAAAAGGGAAAGGCTCTTATGAGGCCAAGGTGGGAAATGGCTCTTATGAGGCCAAGGTGGGAAATGGTTCTTATAAGGCCAAGGTGAGAAATGGCTTTTATGAGGCCAATGTCGGAAATGTCTCTTATGAGGCCAAGGTGGGAAATGGCTCTTATGAGGCCAAGGTGGGAAATGGCTCTATGGCTATGAGGTCAAGAGTATATCCTATGACTATGAGGTCAAGGGAGGGTAATGAGCTATATATGACTTTGAGTTCAATAGAGAGACTTTCCTTTGGAAGGAAGGGGAGGATAACAACTTCTTATGAATAAGAGTGTTACAAGGGAATTGAAATTACATGAATAAAATGAGTGTAAGAACTCAAGGGGATAAACATCAATTAAGTATGAACAATATCAAAATATGAGATAAACATTCTTGTATGAGCATGGCAAAGTATCATGAAATCAGACATCAAGCAGACACCAAGAACAGACACCAAGCAAATAGAAAGAGATGGACAGATCTAATCGAAAAGATAGTGCATGACAAGCATTCTCCTCTTTTGAATTGGTGAGGCAATAACCAACCTCAGATGAAAGCAAAATATCCTGCACACCGAAAATTTCCCAATACAGACAAAGCAACTCAATGGGTCTAAAGACCAAGTCTCAACTTCCAAGAGCTAAGGGAAAAGGGTCCCATGTAGTGCTAAACCATCGTAGCACGATCTATGAGGAAGATCATGCTATAAGAGGTTGCGCAGTTGATCTTTGTGCTAAAACACGATGGAGAAATGATATTGAGGATCATTCTCCAATGAAATCGTGCCACACAGAAAGAAAAGGTGACGGTCTCGCCTTAATCAAGATTTAATCGCGAAATTGATAATCTATGATATTTGACTTTCATTGACCAAAAATAGAAAATGCGAGAAAGAAAATGGTCTCATGTTTATCAAGATTTTGTCGATTTAATAAAATCAACCAAACCATGAAGTTTGTTATATCATCGACCCAAAATAAAGAAAATGGAATTGAAATGGAAATAAAGTTGGTCAAGTCTAAATCAAGATTTAAATCGATAAATCGATAATCTTTTTATTAGACTTTTATTGACCAACAAAAACAAAAATAAAAAAGTGGCCTCATATTTACCAAGATTTTATTGATTTGAAATAATCAAAGTCAAGATTTGTGTAATATCATTGGCCCAAAATAAAGAAAATGAAATCGAAATGAAAATAAAGTTGGTCTCGTCTAAATTAAGATTTAAATCGGGAAATCGATAATCTTTTAATTAGACTTTCATTGACCAATAAGAATAAATAAAAAAATGGCCTCATATTTATCAAGACTTTATTGATTTGAAATAATCAAAGTCAAGATTTGTGTAATATCATTGGCCCAAATAAAGAAAGTCAAATAGAAATTGGCATATTGAGATGGACTAACTAACGAAGAATCACTATTCTTAAAGAAAAAACTTCTTAGAATCAAAATAGAAAACCTACAGAAAATTATTTAAGATAAATTAAAAAAAAAGGAGTGGGGGCGAGCAGAATTTGAAAGAGGGTGTGTAAATGGAGGTGGATTAGCAAAAGACGTTTAAACGAGCTTTGAGCCCAAACCAAAACCAAGAAAAACTAAGTATCAACTTCAAAAAAAAAAACATGCTTCCTTCTTAAAATATATGGCCAGGCTTAACACGGCCAAAATGGGAGAATGACACATCCACCCGTTCAAAATTATTTAAAATAAAAAGGGGCAAAACGTGGCATTAAAAAATCACACCCTTCCAAAATCAGGTCAAAACAAAATGAAAAACAGGGTTATGAGCAACAAATAGAAAGCTTTAACGAGAGAAGAGGAAAGAACAACACAATCCATGAAATCTCTCAACGTATACGCATGACCATGATGTTTCAACGATAGCCAACCTTCTTCGTTCGATGCCGATCCTTCTCAACTCTTTCTCTCCCTGTGAGTCACCCCGTCTCTAGTTAATCACTTATGGGTTTGTTCTATTGAATCAGGTTTATGCTTCGGCGGCATCGAATCACTCTTTTCGCTTCAGGTTTGTACGATTTAGATTTACTGTGTTTCGCTTAAGAATTTTCTGTCTACATCTCCTTTTTCTGATTTGAAGTGATTTGGGTTTGTGTGATTGAAGGTTATGGAGAGTTTGAAGGGTTTGCGATTTAGGGATGGTTTTGTTTCGGAGAAGGAAGAAGGTTGAGGGTCGATTAGAAGAAGTTTGTTGATTTGTAACAGTGGCGGGGAAAGGTTGTTGTTGTTGATGAAGGGTAATGTTGTGGTTGTTAGGAAATGGAGGTTGGAGACGTTGTTTCTTACACAGCTTTATGAATAGAAGTCGTTTGCTGGTGGAAAAGAATGGCAAGAAGAAACAGGGTGTCAAGGAAAAAAAAAGGTTTTTAGAGGCTTTGTTGGTTTGAGATTGAAAGGTTGAAATGACGAATGAAGGGAAGAGGAGCAAGGGTGAGATTGAAGGTTTTGTTGGAAACAAAGTCAGAAAATGGAAGCCAAAGGTGAGAATTTTGTCAAGGTTCTCAGTCAGTATGTTTGTGAGATCCCCTCAGTTTTTTTCTCGTTTCTTTCCTCCCCTCTTTAAATTGTGACTCTGTTTTTAAAATTCAGTCTTGACTTGTTGACTAAATTTCTTCTTGTCTCAATGCACTGATATGTCGCCTTCAAAACCATAGTGTATTGACTCCACATTCCTTGTATCCTAGAGCAGCAAGTTTGAAGCAAACTTTGGATATGTTTTGGTATTGTTGCGCATAGGTACAGATTGTAATTGCACTCTTTTGTGAAATAGCAGGTTTTTGGCATGTTGTGGCGATGGCAGAAAAGTCATAGCAGACACACTACAGGTTGCGTTCAGTAGGACCGAGTTGTTGTAACGTAGGATACTGGTTTGTGTTGGTCAAAGATTGTTCAAGGGAGCTGTCATAATGCAGCGAGTTTCATTTTTTTGGTTGCTTGTAACATTGGTGTTGGCGTGGATGTCCATAGTTGCAGCAAAGATTTTGGAGTATAGTGCTTATGGTGGGGTCATGCTTCAATTCACATTGGCTGGGATTTGTTTTGTTTTGGGAGTGGCATTAATGTGTTGCATTCTCTTTTTTATTGTACTAAAGGCACATGGGCTAATGAATATGGATTTTTGTTGCTCAAAAAGAATGTAAAACGGGTTGACATATTTGTATAGCTTTTTTTGTAGTAATAAAAATGGACTTGTAAAATATGGATTTTGTTTGGATTAAGTGAAAAAAATAGAAAAATGGTTGAAAGAAAGAAAGTGGATAAAATGAATAATGAATATTATGGATAAAAATTGGATAATGGTTTAATTTAGAGAATGGATTAGGGAAGTGGATTGAATTGGAAATGAGACATAGGATTGGATCAAGAAATGAAAATGGATAATGAAAATGGATAATAAAAATGGGTTGAACAATGGGTAAGGAATGAGTTTTTGCAATATGTCTCCACAACACTTGTAACCATGACAAATGAACTTTTGAATGTCACCACTCGAACAACATCACAACCTTGGATCCTCCTTAAAAGTGATCTTGGCTGAACAAAAAAACTGACGAATCCTTGGATCAATGACAAAAACCTGCACCACACAATCGGCACTTGCAAACAACTTGAAATGCACCAACTGTCTTGACGTTTGATGTACCAACAAATAATTTAAAATAGCATGAAACCCTGGTCCGGACCCTCGAGCATAAGTACTTTGATTCAATCCACACTTATCCTCAAAATAACTAGTGACACAAATGACCTGAGATGCGACTGCACCAAAATCCTAATTGGAAGTGAAATGGCTCTGATGATTCCTCAACCACGAAACAAACTTCCTTTGCCATAACCTGATAATTTGATACCGAAGCAAGCCACCACTTTGACCAAGATTGGGTCAAACTTCCGCTGAATCTCAAACCACACTACACAGACACTTGGCTTTGACAGCCTTGTTTGATTCTCCATTCGATCTTGCAAGATCTGAGCCTCGAAGAACTTGTGATGAAGCTATATTGTATTTGATTATTGATGAAGGGAGATCACTTGAAAGTATGAGAACTTGCTTGGCTGAAGATCTATCCAAAACCTTGATTGATCAACCCTTGAAGCTTCTGAAACAAAACCCTTATTCTCAGGAAGCAAAAAACCTGACAAATTGGTTAACTATGCAATGAATAATTGACCTAAGATGATATGCAAAAGATCAATGGATCTAAGGGTAAAATATGGGGTACAACAGTTGCCCCTATTTAAATAACTTTACTGGATGGCACGAGGAAAGGAAGTCCTCGGGACATCAAGGTGGAAGTTATTTAAATATAGCAAACCAAAAATTTTTCCCTTAGATGGAATGCAGATGCTAAGGACAAGCGATGGATACGCAAATGCTGACATGCCATGAATTTCTAATATGATGATATGATGCCATGGTAGTGCGAAGATGCAGACAGACCAGACACTAGGGATAAAGAGCAAACAACCAGAGGCAAGTATCACCGGGGAAGGATGAAGGTTAGTATCCATGAGGCAAACTCACTAGGGATACAGGCTAACCAACAAGAGAGACTCAACGGGGAGACTCTGAGGAAACACTGGGGGTAGAAAAATAAAGGGGAACACCCTACAGATCCTCACTGGAGATAGTAGCCAGAGAGGTATTCTCCACTGGGAAAAATCCAAGGAGATGGACGACAGGTTCATATGTGACCGGACGACACTGGGGAAATGAAGACCTATTCTTTCTGGGCATGAAACCAGAAAGAAGATATGATCTCCACTGGGGATAAATTTGAAAAAAAGGAATAAACGTCAACAAAAGATTTTCTGGGGATTTCTTATACTGAAGAGTTCAAACGGGATCTTCAAGAAAAGCCAGAAAAGATAGAGATAAAACTATGTGCACCAGATGATGAAAAGACAATTGGATTTTAGCTGGGAATAAGGTTAATGAGCCATGATTGGACTCTGGTACTCATATGAGTTGGTTGAGATAACAATACGATTTGTTTTTATGAAGAAAACCAGTATGAGCTGGATTTTGATTTCGGTTTAGGTTCATATTTGACCTGGTTTCAAACAACGGGTTCATATTTGACTCGAAGTTTAGGTTCACATTTGACCTGGATTCAAACAACTGGTTCATATTTGACTCGAAGTTTAGGTTCATATTTGACCTGGATTCAAACAACGGGTTCATATTTGACTCGAAGTTTAGGTTCATATTTGACCTGGATTCAAACAACAGGTTCATATTTGACTCGAAGTTTAGGTTCATATTTGACCTGGGTTCAAACAACGGGTTCATATTTGACTCAAAGTTCAGGTTCATATTTGACCTGGATTCAAAGAACGGGTTCACATTTGACTCGAAGTTTAGGTTCATATTTGACTTGGATTCAAACAACGGGTTCATATTTGACTCGAAGTTTAGGTTCATATTTGACCTGGGTTCAAACAACGGGTTCATATTTGACTCGAAGTTTAGGTTCATATTTGACCTGGATTCAAACAACGGGTTAACATTTGACTCGAAGTTTAGGTTCATATTTGACCTGGATTCAAACAAAGGGTTCACATTTGACTCGAAGTTTAGGTTTATATTTGACCTGGGTTCAAACAACGGGTTCAAATTTTACTCGAAGTTTAGGTTCATATTTGACCTAGGTTCAAACAACGGGTTCATATTTGACTCGAAGTTTAGGTTCATATTTGACCTGGGTTCAAACAACGGGTTCATATTTGACTCGAAGTTTAGGTTCATATTTGACCTGTGTTCAAACAACGGGTTCATATTTGACCTGAAGTTTAGGTTCATAACTGACCTGGGTTCAAACCACGGGTTCACATTTGACTCGAAGTTTAGGTTCATATTTGACCTGGATTCAAACAACGGGTTCATATTTGACTCGAAGTTTAGGTTCATATTTGACCTGGGTTCAAACAACGGGTTCATATTTGACTCGAAGTTTAGGTTCATAATTGACCTGGATTCAAACAACGGGTTAACATTTGACTTGAAGTTTAGGTTCATATTTGACCTGGATTCAAACAAAGGGTTCACATTTGACTCGAAGTTTAGGTTCATATTTGACCTGGGTTCAAACAATGGGTTCATATTTGACTCGAAGTTTAGGTTCATATTTGACCTGGGTTCAAACAACGGGTTCATATTTGACTCGAAGTTTAGGTTCATATTTGACCTGGATTCAAACAACGGGTTCACATTTGACTCGAATTTTAGGTTCATATTTGACCTGGATTCAAACAACGGGTTCATATTTGACTCGAAGTTTAGGTTCATATTTGACCTGGGTTCAAACAACGGGTTCATATTTGACTCGAAGTTTAGGTTCATAATTGACCTGGATTCAAACAACGGGTTAACATTTGACTTGAAGTTTAGGTTCATATTTGACCTGGATTCAAACAAAGGGTTCACATTTGACTCGAAGTTTAGGTTTATATTTGACCTGGGTTCATACAACGGGTTCACATTTGACTCGAAGTTTAGGTTCATATTTGACCTAGGTTCAAACAACGGGTTCATATTTGACTCAAAGTTTAGGTTCATATTTGACCTGGGTTCAAACAACGGGTTCATATTTGACTCGAAGTTTAGGTTCATATTTGACCTGTGTTCAAACAACGGGTTCATATTTGACCTGAAGTTTAGGTTCATATCTGACCTGGGTTCAAACCACGGGTTCATATTTGACTCGATGTTTAGGTTCATATTTGACCTGGATTCAAACAACGGGTTGACATTTGACTCGAAGTTTAGGTTCATATTTGACCTGGATTCAAACAATGGGTTCATATTTGACTCGAAGTTTAGTTTCATATTTGACCTGGATTCAAACGACGGATTCATATTTGACTAGAAGTTTAGGTTCATATTTGACCTGGGTTCAAACAACGGGTTCATATTTGACCTGAAGTTTAGGTTCAAAGGTGACCAGGGATTTTGGTTCATAGGTGATCGAGGTTCATAGTTGACCGAGGTTTGCAATGCCAGCGATCACTAGACTTTAGGTATCCATATGAGGAGATTAAATATCAGATGGGTCAGTACCGGGGTTGCATAAATGAAGATTAGACTTCCTGGGGAATACCCATTATGGTTGCAAAGAGGTTGAATAAAACCAGAGATAGATAAGCTTCTCATAAGAGACTGTCACTTATCGCCATAAAAGAACAAGCTTCTCCAAGAGAATGTCACTTGTTGTTGGGTATAAATTCCAAAGAGATATTGATATCACAACACTGCTGGAAAATGAATTTTGTCCTCACGAGGATCAAAAGATTCTTCCTGCGAGACACGGTGCAAAATAAATGCACGCAAAAATTAGGTTCGGCAACCTAAATAGGCCCAGGGACCCAAAGATTGATCTAGGAACAAGCTAGAAAGATGCGGTCAAACAAGACTCCAACCTTTGAGGAATGAGCTCAAGTGGGAATTTATCCTATCCAATTATGGAAAAGATAACTGAACCAACCATCATCTACGAGGATAAAACTCTGTGGGGAATATAGAAAGGATGAGCACTTTATGCCTAGGGCTGACGACTCTATTGGAGAGAATAGACAAACCCTGTCACTTGGGGAGATAAACACCAAACTTAACAAAACAGGTAAACACCAAGACAAGATAGCAGAGATGCTAAGACGTTATGCATATGAGAATGCATGCATGTCATGCTTATGCTTATGCTTATGCTAACAAAACAGACAAGAAGCAAAACTGGAGATGAAATAAACATCTCGAAAAGGATACCCAGCCAAACTCATCAGATTGGACCGTTATTGGGGATGAACATGCAGAATCAGTGGTTCTACTTCAAGATTTCAAATTTCTTTGGGGAAAAAAATTATCCACTTGGGGTATAGCGTCATGACTTCACTAGGATTGCCATCATGAGCTTGATTTCTTCATTGGAGGGAAATCCATGGAGAATTGCCAAAATTAGCTGAAGTAACAGCTTACTGGGGAGCTAGTAAAAAGTTGTCGCAAAAACTGGGTAGTTCTGCATAACTCATCTGCCCCATATTACATGGTCTATCAGAAGAAAATACCAAGAGGATTTTACAGAAGAATTGGCATGCAAGATGCTTTAATATCTTCAAACTCTTGGAGAGGTTCATGAATTTCGGCATAACTGCCGCAGATTAACTGTATTTACACAACAAGGTCCTTGAACTTGTGCTTCAGACTGGTTGTCGACAACTGGGGAACAAACTTGCCCCTGTCACCTTGGTTGATCTGTGAAGGAGATGTCCCTGACTAACTGTTTTTTAGAGATTTGCCGAATCTCGACCTGATTGCCCCTGATTAACTGATAGGTAATCAAAAGGATTTTACAGAAGAATTGGCATGCAAGATGCTTTAATATCTTCAAACTTTTGAAGGGGAAATGACATAACTGCCCCTGTTCAACTGTATTTGCAAAACAAAGTACCCAGACTGTGGTAGTGACGACTGGGGAACAAACTGGCCCCTGTTGGTGGGTCACTGGAGTCCACTCTTGTCATAAGATGACCATAAGAAGACTTGCCCCAAAATTCTGAATTTTGAAGAGTTCTGCCCCTGATTCAATAGCTCTTGGAATGGTGGATTGGCAGATCCTTCTGCTTGGTTGCCCCTGACTGAGCTTCCTTTCTCAAGTCAAATTCCCTAGCTGGATGCGTTTGTTGGGATTTCTTTGATATTAAATTGTTTTTTTTACAAACAAGTATTGTTCATTAAAAATTGGCAATTTCAATGCAATATTCATGCAAGCTTTTGAAATCAAGTTTTATTGATGAAACACACACGGTGGAATGATTAAATCAAAAATAAAGTCGATCTAGTCATTTACGGAATGACAGATGAAGTGATCAACACACGCAAATAGCAAAGATCATTAGGAGTCAGGTTAATCAACCTTGCTGTAGTATGCTTTTCAAAACAACCTTGCCTTAATTAGGTCTTTTAAGGGTTGTAACTGGGCCTGGTTCACAATTTTATGAAACAAAGGATAAAGGCTCAAAGTTTATTTGTCCCACCCCATCTTCGTGATGAACTTCAGTCCTATGCTCAGTTAGGTTAAGCTACACATTTACGTTCCTATAGACTAGGAATGAACTGATGATAGTTGATGATGATTCAGACACCTTGGTAGTCACTACTCTCTTACAACATTTGGTTATCCTTTATTGCTGAGGTTTTGAGACCTCGTCTTGTCTTTACTGAGGTTTTGAGACCTCTTCTTGTCTTTGCTAAGGTTATGAGACCTCTTCTTGTCTTTGCTAAGGTTATGAGACCTCTTTTTGTCTTTATTGTCACTTGATTTGAGAGAGCTGATTGGCGCCTTACACGAAGCGCTTGCATTTGATTGCATAACCAAGTTAAGCTGAGAACTACCCTGCCCCAAGGTTAAGATTTTCGGGTTTTTTGGTGTAAGGAAAGAAAACTCCTACTTCTAGGCTCGAAGGGTTAACGAGGGATTATCTTCCTTATTTCTCTAGTATTTGGGAATTGAAACAATGCCTTACATCCTCGGCAAGGTTTAATCGAAAGCATATCATAGCAATTATGGATAATATTTTCATCATCCCCCCAATCTTTGCTTAAACAACAGTTTGATATTGATAAGTGGATGGAAACAAGATAAATATTTTTGCTTTTATGAAAATAACAGTAAAGGAGTGAAACGAATGGATTGACCCAAAAAATGCATGAACATTTCATTAATCTTGCCAATTCGAAAAAACAACAGCTTATAAGCAAATACAAATTCAACATGTAAAGGAAAAACAACTGAAAATACAAAATACAGCCGGCTTTGGTAAATTGACTTCAGTAGTTGGGCCCAGACAGGGGAACACCTTCATCCTTGAATACTAGCTCCTTATGGTACAGAACCTTAAGAGGCTTCACGGGTCCTTTGCCTTTTGCTTTGGGAGTCACCAACGCGTTCTGCATCAACAGTGGAAAAAGTTTGCTCAAGGGCACAGGAATTGGCTGGTAGTAAGCCTTGTCCCTTTTGACAGAGTATCTCTTCTTGTTCTGGCTTCGAGAACCTTGAGAAGAAGCAACCTTAGGAGGCTGAAATGCTTTTTCGGTAAAAACCTGATGGGGATGACATTCTGGCGCGAGACCAAACGTTGATTGATGCGAGGTTCCCTCAAGGCGTGTCCTTGGTATGGGAAAAACACAGAAGGTGATGAAGTGGTGACTTCTTTGGACGCAACGGGGTGAGCGTGCCCTTGCTTCTTCATCAAGTTTTGCAAGGTCTCTAGGACCCAACTCATCTGGCTCTTGAGGGTTTTGATCTCCTCTTTCACAGCTTCCTGATTCTTCAAAATATCGTTCATTGTTGCCATTGTCCTGTGCACGGGCTAGGTATCCTACAGACATAGAAGAAGAAGAGACTCAAGACTGAGAAATGCAATGAGATGCGAATGTGACGACATGTGCATGTAATGCTAATGCAAGCCTTATGGTTTCAAGGAACTCAAAGGCGAGTTCCAAACATTTTGGAAAAACTGAAAAGTTTCGTTTCAAAATCCATGATCTTTATTGATTTTTTGAAAAGGAACGAACAACTGAATTCCTTGAAACCAAAGAGCTATGGATGAATGGATGGATGTATGCACAAACACGCATATACAGATATTCACGAATATGTACAAATATACAGGCAAACAGAACGAGGACCTAGGTTTGAAGATCACGAGCATGGAGCCATGGTTTACCCATCCCAAAAGGTGTGTACTCTGGGTTTTCATCTGCAGAACAGGGTTCTAAAAAGTTCCCAGAGTCGACAACCCATCTTTCGGATATTATCGACTTCCCAATTACTTGGTAATCAATAATATTCTCAAGAGAGTCTCGTCTGAGTGTAGTATCGCGTGACAACCATTTCAGAAATAGACTCCCTCATGGTCATCGCACTACATCCTAAAAGGCCAAGTGGGGTAAAAGGGTAACTAAAGGTCATCAGTATCTCTGGCACCTAGGTCGAGAATAGTAACGTCTTCACGATAGCTCGTTCAACATATACCACTCTCGAGAGGGCCTCAACTGAGTGTGGAATCTTAAGTCAACTCTTTTGGGATTCGACTCCCTCAAAGTCTCCTTGACTATATCCACTATCCTATCATAAGTGCACTCAAGTCCGGGTTAGGACTTATCTCACCACTCAAAAGTAGCAACCCTGCCAAACAGAAGAACCCAAGCAGAATAGGTATACAGATATATACAGATGTGTATAAATATAGCAAACAAGCATAAATATCATAAGCAAAAACAAGGTGGGCTTAACCCTCAAATTGAATTATCCCCAGTGAAGTCTCCATTTCTGTTACGGTGAGAATCAGATAACAAGCTATTAATTAACTTGCATCACATTTCTTTGAATTCACCACCGACTTTGATTTATCCAATGGAAAGGTTCAAGATCGAGAAAACCTAAAGGGGGGGAGATCTAAGGTTCGGGGGTTGGTTATACTAAGGGAAGGTATTAGCACCCTAAGTATCTGTAGTACTCTACAGGAACCTCTTGTTAATGTTTGTGTTATGTTATGTTTGCTTGCTAAGGGGATATCTATGCTAAAGGTGAAGACCTAATGGTATGTATACTAAGTTTGCTCGCCAAGACGTCGCATCTTGTGCCTACGTATCTGACTAAAGAATCAGAGCAACCATAGTTCACCTAACTAAGGGTGAATTTGAGGAACCATTGACTATGGCCAAAGTTCCAAGGGGAAATGAGTATGAGCTCATGTAGAGTTTTAAGAAACTCTCTAAGTCTAAGTTGTGATGGGGAAAAATGGATACTCAACATGGTAAGTACCACATAGAGTTTAGAAACTCTATCCTACTTCTAGTTATGATTCAATGGCTCTTATGAGGCTAAGAAAAGGGAAAGGCTCTTATGAGGCCAAGGTGGGAAATGTCTCTTATGAGGCCAAGGTGGGAAATGGCTCTTATGAGGCCAAGGTGGGAAATGGCTCTTATAAGGCCAAGGTGGGAAATGGCTCTTATGAGGCCAAGGTGGGAAATGGCTCTATGACTATGAGGTCAAGAGTAGATCCTATGACTATGAGGTTAAGGGAGGGTAATGAGCTATCTATGACTTTGAAGTCAATAGAGAGACTTTCCTTTGGAAGGAAGGGGAGGATAACAACTTCTTATGAATAAGAGTGTTACAAGGGAATTGAAATTACATGAATTAAATGAGTGTAAGAACTCAAGGGGATAAACATCAATTAAGTATGAACAATATCAAAATATGAGATAAACATTCATGTATGAGCATGGCAAAGTATCATGAAATCAGACATCAAGCAGACACTAAGAACAGACACCAAGCAAATAGAAAGAGATGGACAGATCTAACCAAAAAGATAGTGCATGACAAGCATTCTCCTCTTTTGAATTGGTGAGCCAATAGCCAACCTCAGATGAAAGTAAAATATCATGCACACCAAAATTTTCCCAATACAGACAAAGCAAATCAATGGGTCTAAAGTCCAAGTCTCAACTTCCAAGAGCTAAGGGAAAAGGGTCCCATGTAGTGCTAAACCATCGTAGCACGATCTATGAGGAAGATCATGCTATAAGAGGTTGCGCAGTTGATCTTTGTGCTAAAACACGATGGAGAAATGATATTGAGGATCATTCTCCAATGAAATCGTGCCACACGGAAAGAAAAGGTGACGGTCTCGCCTTAATATAGATTTAATCGCGAAAATGATAATCTATGATATTTGACTTTCATTGACCAAAAATAGAAAATGCGAGAAAGAAAATGGTCTCATGTTTATCAAGATTTTGTCGATTTAATAAAATCAACCAAACCATGAAGTTTGTTATATCTTCGACCCAAAATAAAGAAAATGGAATTGAAATGGAAATAAAGTTGGTATCATCTAAATCAAGATTTAAATCGATAAATCGATAATATTTTTATTAGACTTTCATTGACCAACAAAAATAAAAATAAAAAAGTGGCCTCATATTTACCAAGACTTTATTGATTTGAAATAATCAAAGTCAAGATTTGTGTAATATCATTGGCCCAAAATAAAGAAAATGAAAACGAAATGAAAATAAAGTTGGTCTCGTCTAAATTAAGATTTAAATCGGGAAATCGATAATCTTTTAATTAGACTTTCATTGACCAATAAGAAAAAATAAAAAAATGGCCTCATATTTATCAAGACTTTATTGATTTGAAATAATCAAATTCAAGATTTGTGTAATATCATTGGCCCAAATAAAGAAAGTCAAATAGAAATTGGCATATTGAGATGGACTAACTAACTAAGAATCACTATTCTTAAAGAAAAAAACTTCTTAGAATCAAAATAGAAAACCTACAGAAAATTATTTAAGATAAATTAAAAAAAAAAGGAGCGGGGGCGAGCAGAATTTGAAAGAGGGTGTATAAATGGAGGTGGATTAGCAAAAGACGTTTAAACGAGCTTTGAGCCCAAACCAAAACCAAGAAAAACTAAGTATCAACTTCAAAAAAAAAATAAAACATGCTTCCTTCTTAAAATATATGGCCATGCTTAACACGGCCAAAATGGGAGAATGACACATCCACCCGTTCAAAATTATTTAAAATAAAAAGGGACAAAACGTGGCATTAAAAATCACACCCTTCCAAAATCAGGTCAAAACAAAATGAAAAACAGGGTTATGAGCAACAAATAGAAAGCTTTAACGAGAGAAGAGGAAAGAACAACACAATCCATGAAATCTCTCAACGTATACGCACGACCATGGTGTTTCAACGATAGCCAACCTTCTTCGTTCGATGTCGTTCCTTCTCAACTCTTTCTCTCGCCGTGAGTCACCCCGTCTCTAGTTAATCACTTATGGGTTTGTTCTATTGAATCAGGTTTATGCTTCGGCGGCATCGAATCACTCTTTTCGCTTCAGGTTTGTACGATTTAGATTCACTGTGTTTGGCTCAAGAATTTTCTGTCTACATCTCCTTTTTCTGATTTGAAGTGATTTGGGTTTGTGTGATTGAAGGTTATGGAGAGTTTGAAGGGTTTGCGATTTAGGGATGGTTTTGTTTCGGAGAAGGAAGAAGGTTGAGGGTCGATTGGAAGAAGTTTGTTGATTTGTAACAGTGGCGGTGAAAGGTTGTTGTTGTTGATGAAGGGTAATGTTTTGGTTGTTCGAAAATGGAGGTTGGAGACGTTGTTTCTTACACAGCTTTATGAATAGAAGTCGTTTGCTGGTGGAAAAGAATGGCAAGAAGAAACAGGGTGTCAAGGAAAAAAAAGGTTTTTAGAGGCTTTGTTGGTTTGAGATTGAAAGGTTGAAAGGACGAATGGAGGGAAGAGGAGCAAGGGTGAGATTGAAGGTCTTGTTGGAAACAAAGTCAGAAAATGGAAGCCAAAGGTGAGAATTTTGTCAAGGTTCTCAGTCAGTATGTTTTGTGAGATCCCCTCGGTTTTTTTTCTCGTTTCTTTCCTCCCCTCTTTAAATTGTGACTCTGTTTTTAAAATTCAGTCTTGACTTGTTGACTAAATTTCTTCTTGTCTCAATGCACTGATATGTCGCCTTCAAAACCATAGTGTATTGACTCCCCATTCCTTGTATCCTAGAGCAGCAAGTTTGAAGCAAACTTCGGGTATGTTTTGGTATTGTTGCGCATAGGTACAGACTGTAATTGCACTCTTTTGTGAAATGGCAGGTTTTTGGCATGTTGTGGCGATAGCAGAAAAGTCATAGCAGACACAGTACAGGTTGCGTTCAGCAGGACCGAGGTGTTGTAACGTAGGATACTGGTTTGTGCTGGTCAAAGATTGTTCAAGGGAGCTATCATAGTGCAGCGAGTTTCATTTTTTTGGTTGCTTGTAGCATTGGTGTTGGCGTGGATGTCCATAATTGCAGCAAAGATTTTGAAGTATAGTGCTTGTGGTGGGGTCATGCTTCAATTCATATTGGTTGGGATTTGTTTTGTTTTGGGAGTGGCATTGATGTGTTGCATTCTCTTTTTTGTTGTACTAAAGGCACATGGGCTAATGAATATGGATTTTTGTTGCTCCAAAAGAATGTAAAACGGGTTGACATATTTGTATAGCTTTTTTTGTAGTAATAAAAATGGACTTGTAAAATATGGATTTTGTTTGGATTAAGTGAAAAAAATAGAAAAATGGTTGAACGAAAGAAAGTGGATAAAATGAATAATGAATATTATGGATAAAAATTGGATAATGGTTTAATTTAGAGAATGGGTTAGGGAAGTGGATTGAATTGGAAATGAGACGTAGGATTGGATCAAGAAATGAAAATGGATAATGAAAATGGGTTGAACAATGGGTAAGGAATGAGTTTTTGCCATATGTCCCTACAACACTTGCAACCATGACAAATGAACTTTTGAATGTCACCACTCGAACAACATCACAACCTTGGATCCTCCTTAAAAGTGATCTTGGCTGAACAACAAAACTGACGAATCCTTGGATCAATGACAAAAACCCGCACCACACAATCGGCACTTGCAAACAACTTGAAATGCACCAACTGTCTTGACCTTTGATGTACCAACAAATAATTTGAATTGGCATGAAACCCTGGTCTGGACCCTCGAGCATAAGTACTTGGATTCAATCCACACGTATCCTCAAAATAACCAGTGAGACAAATGACCTGAGATGCGACTGCACTAAAATCCTAATTGGAAGTGAAATGGCTCTGATGATTCCTCAACCACGAAATAAACTTCCTTTGCCATAACCTGCTAATTTGATACCGAAGCAAACCACCACTTTGACCAAGATTGGGTCAAACTTCCGCTGAATCTCAAACCACACTACACACACACTTGGCTCTGACAGCCTTGTTTGATTCTTCATTCGATCTTGCAAGATCTGAGCCTCAACAAACTTGTGATGAAGCTATATTATATTTGATTATTGATGATGGGAGATCTCTTGAAAGTATGAGAACTTGCTTGGCTGAAGATCTATCCAAAACCTTGATTGATCAACCCTTGAAGCTTCTGAAACAAAACCCTTATTCTCAGGAAGCAAAAAACCTGACAAATTGGTTAACTATGCAATGAATAATTGACCTAAGATGATATACAAAAGATCAATGGATATAAGGGTAAAATTTGGGGTACAACACCAAGTTCTTGACAGGATCAATGATAATGCCTACAAGATTGTTCTACCCGGTGAGTATGGTGTAAGTGCTACTCTTAATGTTGTTGACTTATCTCCTTTTGATGTAGTTGAAGACGATTTCAATTCGAGGTCTAATTCTCTTCAAAAGGGAGGAGTGATAAGGACATCATTATCAAGGATTCTAGTGAAGCAATTTAAAGACTAGGAGGACCAATAACAATGACACGTGCCAAGAAAGATAAGCAGCCCTTAAAACAAAGAGTAACAACCATTATAGAAGCAAGGACAAAATTATAAGACTAGGAGGGCAAAATGGTCATTTCCATTAGTCCATTGGAAGATGAATTAGGAGCATATCGTGCTGCCCATCCAACTTAGTTTTATTTATTTATAAATTAAAAATAAAGAGCTTGTGTTAATAAGGAACAAACCCTGCATAAGTGTGTTTTATTTTGTAAGCCAATCACAAGCTTTCATCTAAATGAGGCAAGTAACATGGAAGGTATTTAAATTTCGTTTTTATAAATTAAGTAAATAATGTTACAAGACTAAAAGAATGAAGATAACAAGAAAAAAGAAAAATATTCAACAAGTCAAATAAAAAGGAGCAAAGGAGAAAATTCCATCTAATCCATTGTCTTCTCCTTGAATTTATTGTCTCCAACAAGCAACTCCCACCATTCAAATCTACAATAATCAGCCACCCCCTCAAGTAATGTTTCTTTTATTCCTTTGTTTTGTAACCTATGTACTGATTAAGTTTGCATTGGATGCTTGTTCCATTTGCCTTTACAATTTTCATTTTTTTCTTGTACTTCCTGACTTTCTACATGTAAAGAAAGACAAGAATTGTATGTACAAGTCCATATATATGGGAGAAATTCATAAAATAAAGAAAGTTTAATTTTAGTAAAATATTTCTCATTGAATGTTCATAGTCAGAACAAATACTTAGATTCTATATGAAGTTTTAATCTATGGTCCTGCACACTTGAACAAACATTAGTATACCTAACTGTTCTTTAAATATTTTGTTATCATCAAAACCTAAGCGACATGTGACAAACCGGTTTTGTTCCAACAATTTCTCCCTTTTTCATGATGACAAACATAATTATTTAAGAATAATGGTTGATAATTTAATTAAATAGTTGGGTTCAGGGTTTGAGGTTTGTAAGCTCCCCTTGAGTCTAACAGTCTATAGGATGAGGTTTGTAAGCTCCCCCTAAGTCATATCTAGGTTAGTTAAATTTAAACATTTAAAGCACGTATATAATTCTTCAGAATTAAAGCAAGATTATAACTGTTGTGTTTCACGTGCTTAAATACTGTTATATCTACTCCCCCCTTTGTCGTCAATAAAATAATTAAAGGAAATAGAAAATATACTAAAGAAAACATTTCATATAACCAAAGAATTAAATGAATTTCAGAAAACATGTTCAAAAAGACAATTTTTGGGATTTTATCAAATCTGGATAAAAATAATTTAAAAACATTTTTGATTTTCTGTTTGTAAAAAAATATTAAAAAAATATTTTGAGAAACAGATTGAAAACCAGTTAAAATGGCCGGGAAACAACTTCTTCAATTCTTAAGATGGTACAAATAGGTTCTGACGGCTAAGCATTTAAGAGGAATGAGGCAGTCAAGGATGGGGAGATATGCTTGAAGACCAAGAATATATCTTTCTCCATTGTCCATTGGTGCACAATAATCAACACTGATTTTGCTCCATCTCAAACTCTGTATAAAACCTGTCTTCCAAAACCATCAAGGTCACATATAACTCCATTTATCTCTTCTTATAGCAGATTCGAGTGAAGGCTGAAGATATTATGAAGATTGCATTTAGAACTAGATATGGTCACTATGAGTACTCAGTGATGTTGTTACGTGTGTCTAATGCCCCAGTTTTGTTCATGGAGTATATGAATAGGATCTTCTATCTTTACATGGATCATTTTGTCGTAGTGTTCATAGAGGACATCATGTTGTATTCTAAATCAGATGAAGAGCATGCAAGACACATGCGAGTTATGTTACAGGTTTTGCGTGAGAAGAAATTGTACACCAAGTTGTCCAAGTGTAAGTTCTGGATGCGAGAAGTGAGTTTCATTGGCCATGTAATTTCCAGTGGTTGTATAGTAGTTGATCCGTGTAAAGTAGACACGATGGTGTAATGTGAGGCTCCTAAATCTGTTACAAAGATCACAAATTTTCTGGGTTTGGCTGGTTACTACAGAAGATTTATCGAAGACTTTTTGAAGTTAGCATTACCTTTCACTCAATTGAATTAAAAGGGTCAAGCTTATGCGTGAGATATTTAGTATGACACCAATTTTGTTATGTACTGTGATGCTTCCAAGATGGGCTTAGGTGGTGTGCTTATGAAAAATCGTCATGTTGTAGCGTATGCTTCGAGGCAACTCAGAATTCATGAGAGGAATTATCCTACCCATGCCTTAGAGTTAACAACTGTATTTATTATGCTGAAAGTGTGGATTTAATATCTGTATGGTTCGAGGTTTGAAGTGTTCAAAGACCATAAGAGTTTGAAGTACTTGTTTGATATGAAAGAACTGAATACGAGGCAGAGAATGTGGCTTGAATTCTTGAAGGACTACAATTTGGAGTTGAGTTATCATCCTGGTAAGGCTATTGTGGTAGCAGATGTGTTGAGTGGGAAGTACTTACATATTTCGGCATTGATTGTTAGAGAATTTGATTTTATCTATGAGTTCGGAGATCTTAGCTTGGTGTGTGAGATAACTCATATTAGTGTGAAGTTGGGAATGCTGAAGTTGACCAACATTTTCTTGATGAATCTAGAGAAAGTCATAAGCTATATTTTGAATTGGTTAGTCTCCGAGTATTAGTTAATCAAGGTAAAGAAGTGGACTTTAGAGTTTATGAGAATGGGATTTTGAAGTTTAGGGACAAAGTTTGTGTTCCTGACGTGTCGGTACTTAAGAAGATGATTTTGGAAGAGAGCCACAAAAGCAGTTTGAGTATTCATCCCAGAGCCACTAAGAAGTACCAAGATCTTAAGAAAATATTTTAGTGACCAAGTATGAAGAAGGATGTTGCGGAGTTTGTTTACGCTTGTTTGACTTGTTAGAAGTCAAAGAACGAGCATCATAAGTCGTCTAGACTGATGCAGCTGTTTAGTATTCCTAAATGGGAGTGGGATAACATCTCTATAGATTTTGTGATAGGGTTGCTGAAGACCGTTAGGGGAAGCGATTCAATTTGGGTTGTTATGGACAGACTGACTAAGTCGGCTCATTTTATTCTGATAAAGATCAATTTTCCATTGGAGAAGTTGGCTGAGATATACATCACTGTGATTGTGAAGATACATGGTATTATGTCGAGTATTGTTTCTTATAGAGATCTAAGGATCACGTCAAGGTTTTAGGAGAGTTTGCAGGCAACCTTGTGAACCAAGTTGCTGTTGAGTTATGCCTATAATCAGCAGACAAACGGTCTGAATGAGAGGGCTATTTAGTTTTTAGAGGATTTGTTTAGAGCTTGTGTCTTAGAGCAATGAGGTTCTTAGGACGGTTACATGTTGTTGATTGAGTTTACTTATAATAATAGTTACCATTCTAGTATTGGAATGACACATTTTGAGACTTTGTATGATAGGAGGTGTGAGACACGTTTGTTTTGGTATGCATCTGGTGAAAGTGTTGTGCTTGGGCCAGAGATTGTTCAGCAGACTATTGAGAAGGTTAAGATGATTTATGAAAATATGAAGGTATCCCAGAGTATACAGAAAAGTTATCATGATAAGTGAATAAAGTCACTTGAGTTCCAAGAGAGAGATCATGTGTTTTTTAGAGTCACTCCAGTGATAGGTGTTAGTCGCGCGCTGAAGTCTCGGAAGCTTACTCCACGTTGCATTGGTCCTTATCAGATCCTACAGAGAGTTGGAGCTATTGCTTATCAATTTGCCTTAACACCGTATCTTTTAAACCTTCGTGATGTTTTTCATGTGTCTTAGCTTCGGAAGTATATTCCCAATCCTTCTCATGTGATTGTCACGGTGAAAATTGGATACCATAGTTATTGGTTAACTAGGATCGCATTTTTAATGTCACCACCGGTCTTTGATTTTATCCAAAGGAAGGGAGAAAAACCGAATACCCACAATGCAATGCAAATGCACTAAGATTCTAAGTTCGGGGGTTGGTTATACCTAGGGAAGGTGTTAGCATCCTAGATATCTGTAGTACTCTACAGAAACCTCTTGATTCATTTATGTTATTTGTTATCTGTCTTGCTAAGGGTTTAAGGGTAGATGATTTACAATTTTTATCCCTAAGGGTGCTCGACAAGATATCGTATCTTATGCCTACATATCCTGTCAGGAGGGAATCAGAGCACTTGTAGTTCTTCATTAAAGATACTAAATGTTTTAAAGGTTTAGGAAAAGAAGATGAGTCATCATCTTAAGAAAGACCACCACAGTTTTTTTGAAAATGTGTGTATGTTGTGGGGCATGGGATTGTATGTCCCTTTCTTTGAGATGATTAACATCTAATTCTCTTGTATGGAGAATTTGGTAGGCTAAAGTTTGATTAAAGAAATCAAAGTTTGTGGGGGACTAACCTAGAAAATCTATCCTAAGTTGTCTAATTGACTTATCTTAAGGTGACGATTATGAATGCAAATGATATGCACCATGCACAATAACATGGTTATCATGCGTGGGATTTTCCTTTGGATATTAATGCGATTAAATTATGTTATTTAGGCAAGGGGCGCTAGCAAGGTGATGCTAGACTTGTGTCTGGTGACTGAAAGGTTGAATGCGATGCCCGAAGGCAATCGACTTACATGGGTAGAAAATGGGCTCGACGTTGGATCGAGAATTTTGATATTGTTTTGAAAAGGTTTGGACAAATAGTAGCAAGCATTCATCCAATATGATAGTAAGACACAGTAAAGTATGATAGCAAACAGAGACAAGATGAACATGCAAACGTACACTCCGGCGCGTGACGAGGGTTTAACGAGTTTTGATTTTTGTTAGAGGTGATTACTTAATTTGAAAAAAGAGTTAAAGATTAATTTGAAAAAAAAAGTTTTAATTATTATTGAGTTTAAAGTTATGTTAAAGGAGTTTATTAAAGTTTTCTTAAAGAAGGTTTTTAATTATTTTTAGAGGTTCTTATTATTCTTTTAGTTTTAAACAAAAAACCCTAACAACTAGAAAAAGGATGTTAACATTTGAATAAATGAAAGGTTTATTTTTCTTTGATTAATTTTAATATTTTTGTAAAGGACAAGTTTTATTTGGGATGATTTTTAATTAGGATTTCTTAAATAAAGGTTTTAATGTTATAAGGGTTTTTTATTTAATTTAATTTTTAAAAAAATGAAGTTTCAATATGAAAAACTTGTCTTATAAAAGAAGAGTTTTAATTTCACTTTTAAACAAAAGTTTTTTACTAAAAATATTTTTTTATCTAAAACAAAAGATTTTTAATTATAAAAAAAGAGTTATTATTTTTCTTTAGATTAGTAAAAAAAACGGAGGGATTCAGTGTGTGGCAGGGAGAGGTAGCCTATGATAGACCTCAGATTTGGCCGTGTGATCAACAACTGTGACGGATCTAAAGAAAACAGACGGAGGGTGTATGATGGTGTGGTGTGTGCGCATGTATGTGATTGTGTGATACATCACTAATGGAAAAATCAGAGAAAAAGAAACAAAACGTTGCTCCTCTCCTCTCTCTCAACGCTCTCGTCCACTCTTTCTCCTTAGATGGGTCTCAAAACCCTAAAGCCAACTCGCCACCACCCTCCTCACCAATTTCCTCAAATTTCCGGTCACTCTCAACCGTTCACACTCTCGTTCTTTCATCTCCCTCGTTTCTCCCTCGTTGATGTCTCAGAAAAGGGGTTTCTGAAACCCTAGAAACCTAAATCGCCGTCACCTTCCTCGCTAATCTCCTCGATCTCTCTCGATTTCTCTCTCAATCAAACAGATAATCATAGACCCTAACCCCAACAGTCCCATACCCCAATTTCCACTATGACTTGATTACAGATTACAAATTATGTGATGATGGAGGAAATGCGAAGATAAAAGGGAGAGGGGCCAAATCGCCGACGCGAAATTAGGTAGCTTTCGCGAACCTTTGTTCTCCTATTTGTGATCTTAGAACCTTGTAAAAAACTGATGCTCTAACCTCTTCTGCAAATGCGTGCGATTGTGGGTGTCTGGAGAAAGTTTGAATGAGCTTGATGCGAGGATTTGTACTTGGACGTTCGGTTACCTCCTCGTGGTTTCTTCAAAGGTCCTGTTTTATTTTCTCTTATATTCTTCTGCTAAACAAGAAAATCTCTCTTCTATTCTTGTCTCTTGATCATTACGATTGATGAGGTTTTTAGGATGATGATGGCCTTGGATTTTTGGTTTATGGTGCGAATTGGGTGTGTAGAGTTTTTGAAAGGTTTGTTGGTTGGTCGTGTGAGATTTCGAATTGTTACGTTTGGATTTCTGGCGTATTGATTTTTGAAGCTTGTGTTCTGGTTTGTGTGTTGAACTGAACTCGATTTGTGTTGAACTGACTAAAAAATGGTTTTGTGTTTAGGTTCGTATGAATTTGTGACTTCAGGTGTCAGCTGGATTTCGCAGGTGTTGTTGTTTATGGTTACTGGTAGAAGGAGGTGATGAATTTGAAGTGAAGATGTATGGGAAATTCGAAGGAAAAAAATGAGGTTGGACCAAATTAAAGGTCTTGGTTCTTGCAGAGGTGTTTTCTTTGAGGTACCCTGTTCTCCTTACCCTCTCCTTTTTTACGTTCTTCCCCCTGCGTGTTGTTCATGTGGTGCTTTGGTGAATATTTGTGTATTGAGTTACTAGTGTAAGAAATTGATGAATGGTTTTCTTTGGTTTTACGGGTGAATTGGTTTGTAGTATGATGGATTGGGTTGAGTATGGTTTGAATTTGGTATGTGTATGGACTTTGAGTTTTAGGATTTTTTGGTCTAATGTTTTGAAATGAAATTCTGGTTTGAATGTATGTGAGTTTTTTTTTGTTTGAGTGGTATGAATTTTATGTTGAGGTGTATGTTGAGCTTGGTTATGATTTGATCTTGAAAGGGTGAAATGGTTTGGTCTTGGTATGGAATTGATGAAGGGATGTTTCAGTAGGATACGTTGTGGAACTGGTATGGTTATTTATTGATTTTAATTGGTTTCATGATGAATGTTTTTGTATTGATGTGAATTTTGGTTTGGTTTTTTTATGTTTGGTGATTTGTCTGATATGAAAAGGGTTGCTGATAATGACTGGTGTAAGGTTTGATGGTTTTTTGTGGTTTCTTTTTGTGTTCTGGGTTATGAGGTTATGTAATGATTTTGGTGAAAAATGGCTCTGTTTTCCCCTTCAGTCCCCCCTCTTTTCTTGTGGTGATCCATAATTTATAGGCTATGTCAAAATGGATGCCCTGATGCATATTGATTCCTTTCTTAAACATGTGGCAATGCTTCCCTTGATTTTTTCCTTTTGGTTTCTGATACGTCTGATATACTTTGGAAAGTAGATTATGATATCTGATTTTACCTTGAGGACTGTTTTGGCAAATCCGGAACGTGCTTGAAACTTGTCTGGATATTGATGATTATTGATGATGTTTGGAAAGAAAATAGAAACACGTTTTTCTGTCTTGGATTCTTGATAATGATTTTATTAAGATGATTTTGTATGTGGGCTGCAGGTACCAAGATAGAAGCAAGAGCCAACAAAGATCTTTTTGGTGATTTTTCAGACCTTTTGCAGCCTTTTGAAGCATGTTGGTCCACTTGCAGTAGAATACTTAGAGGAATTTAGGCACATGACCCTCTTGTAGTGCTTTCATATTGTAGCTCTCTTGCGTAAAGGAAACGTGATCTGGCTATTTGGCATGGGGACAAACGAGCATGGTTTCTAGCACGTGAGTCGATGGCAACTGAATTGAGACAATGATGTTTGGAGAGGTGGTGATCACATGGGCAGCCAATCTTTTCCATACAGGAGCAATGAGTTCACGTGAATACATGGTTTGAAGTTTTGTCTTCAAGAATAGTGTCATGAGACTTTTGCACTTGTAACTTGTATTTTTTCCAAATGTATCATTATAAAATGTAATGTAATATGTAGTCTAAGTGTTGGATTTTGGTTGCATTTTAATATATAAAACATCTGATTCCTCCGATTTCCTTAGGCCCATTGTAATTAGAACTTGTGAAGAACATTAATTTAATTTGACAATCTTGGTCATGGATCTTGTAAGTTTTTAAATTAATTTCTTGAAGGAAATGGACTTGTACTTTCACGCCAAAGAAAGAAATTCCTTGAATTTAATCATGACAATATCATGGGACTTGAAATGAATGTGAAACATCATGTCCATGAGTGGATTGAATTTAAAAATCCTTCTTACTTTAAGCTTGTGGAAAGAATGGTAGATCAAAATGGAAGTATTCTTAATTTTTGGACTTAAATTTGAAACCAAATGCCATTTTATCCAAGAAAAACCCACCATTTCAAAACATGTTGATCGTACTCATTCCCTACTGAGATCGTGAGTTCTTGGCTTGGAATTTTAAAGCTTGATTAACAACCCATTGGACACTCAAGTGAACTTGAAGCCGAAAATCTCCAATTTGAACTTTCAATCTAATTTCTCTGTGAAATTTCAACAATCGGTTATTGGATTTGGACCTAGTTGTATCCTCTGTCAGAAACTTTGAAAATGGCAATTGAAATCTCCTTTTGCAACGAACTCGAACTTTGCCTTTGAAAATTAACTTCCACTTCTTCTCACACTCGAGCTTTCTTGGATTGTTCTGATGAATCTAATATATGCACACAAAATAGTAGCCTTCAAGTCTTTGAGCCTTCTACAGCAACACCTGTACTCGTAAATAAAACAAACAAACATAATCTAGATAAAGTGGTTAGTTATGCATGACTGATGACCTATTATGCTAAAAGAGCAAAGCGGGGATCTTAGGGTCAAAAATTAGGGTGTGACAGATGCCCCTATTTAAGTTTCTCCTATTCGGAGATATGGAGATTGAAATCTTCATCTCAACGAGATAGGAGATACTTAAATACAAGCATGCGCATATTTTTGGCCATAAGATACCGCTAAATGCACATGATATGGAATGATATGACATGATATGCAAGACGGAGGAAAAAAAAAAAAGAAACCCGACAAGGGACGACTCAGCGAGGTACGACTCCAACGGGGAAAACTCTAATTCCACTGGGGAAAAGGTCACCAACTGACAATCACGTGATAGGATAACTTACTACCACCAACTGGCAGTTTAAACCAAAATATCCGGTTGAAATAAAAGGGTGTGCATTACCTACTATCACACACGATAGCCTAAGCGAGGTAAGCACAAAAGGAAAGATAGCCTACTACCACCACGATAGCCTAAGCGAGGCGTCTAACCAAAATACCATATATTACCTACTATCAAAAATATGATAGCCTGAGCAAAGGTAATAACCAAATAAGCTTCCAGCGATCAAAATAATGATTCAGCTCCTCCTTTGAATATCCCATTTCGAAAGAGTCAATACTGGGAAACCCGCTGCCGAGGTCTTCTGGAGATCTACTGCCGAGAATAACTAAGAAAATGAAATACTGATAGTCGAGTAATATGTTTAAAGGATAATAAACCTCCCCTCGTCTCGGGCTGTAAGCCACAGACTGGTCTCAGTTTCTTCCTTGGGATATGATATCTACTACCGGTTTACTGGGTAGTCCTCGAGGAAAATATCACCTACTACCGATTTACTGGGTAGTCCACAAAAGGTAATTTTGCTACCGATTTACTGGGTAGTCCTCAAAGAAAATATTGTCTGCTACCGATTTACTGGGTAGTCAGCAAAGAAGATATCATCTGCTACCGATTTACTAGGTAGTCAGCAAAGAAGACATCACGTGCTACCGATTTACTGGGTAGACAACGAAAGGTAATTCCGCTACCGATTTACTGGGTAGGAAAGAATTACTTGCTACCGATTTACTGGGTAGACAACGAGAGGTAATTCCGCTACCGATTTACTGGGTAGAAAAATATCACTGGCTACCGATTTACTGGGTAGTTCGTGAAGGGAGATCGTCTGCTACCGGTTTACTGGGAAGTTGACAAAGGAATATCATCTGCTACCGATTTACTGGGTAGTCTACGATGAAAATATTACCTGCTGGGGATAGACAAACTGCCTTGAGGTGACTGCCATTTGTCGGAGAAATCTTGATAACCAACCTACTCAAATAAAGAGCGCTTACTTGTTGTCTGGGTGTAAATCTCTTAAAATGTTGTAATAATACTGCTGGTGGAATAATTCTGTCTTCCATACAGATCTTTGAGTAAACTTTTCTTGGGGAGACAAAGTGCAAAATAAATGCACGCTTGATATAGATTCAACGGCCCAGAGATATCCAAAATTGTGATTGTCAGGGACCCAAAGTTTAATCCAGGAAATAACTGGAAAGAAACAGTCAAACAAGAACCCATCCAGTGAGGAATGAACTCAACTGGGGTTTTATCTTTATCCAAATATGGAAAAGAGAACTAAAGCAACCACCTCCCACGAGGATCGGACTTAGCGGGGAATTAGAAAGTATGCGCTTTTTCTGCCTAGGGCTGACGACTCTACTTGGAGGGAGCAGACAAACCTGATCACTTGGGGATAACCGCAACCAAAGTGTCAGAACAAAACAAACAACACAAAACGCAAGATGCAAAAATGCCACATGCCATGAATCTAAATGCAATGATGTTATGCTATGCTTATGCTCATGCTGACAAAACAACAAGAAGCAAACGAGAGACGAAAACAAACACCTCGATACGAATACTCGGCCAATCTTGGCAATATAGGAGCATCACTGGGACTGAACGGAAAGCCATCCCTGGAGCCAAATCCTGTTTCACAGCTTCTCTGGGGAAAGAGAGCACTCCACTTGGGATGAACATCGTGGCTTTACTCGGGATTGTCAAGAGGAGTCTGATTACTCTGTTGGAGATGAGAAAGATTCATTGGGAGCGAGTCAAACTCATGATTGAAAAGACTAAACGGGGGATAAAATAAATATCTGCTGTGAGCTGAAGTGAATTGAATGAGCGTTGTAACTGGGTAAAATAAATATCCACCTCATCGGGGAAGCCTGGATCAATATAGTAGTCGAAAATGTCGAACATAAAATTCTGAGGGGGTGAAATAAACATCCACCTTCACTGGGGGAGATTACGATAGTGAGAAAAATCCAATGATGAGTGAAATAAACACTCTCTTCGCTGGGGAAGGTCGAAACCGAAGAAGTTCACTGGGGATTCGTAGGTTGCTGGCCGGAGAAACCTTGCACCAAACGTGCCATAACTTCTAGTAGATATTTACCGGGGATTAGTCGTGACTTCCTGAGGTGAAGATTTACTGGGGAGTCGTCACATCACTTAGGATAGAAACCCTTTGAGGTATAAAGTCACGAGACTGATGTAACTTTGCATTGATGACCTGCATGGTATTCGCCATTTTGAATAACAATCGTTGTGGATGAGAAGCAATCTTCACTTCTCAAATGCCCCAGATCCTATGGTTTAAGAGAAGATCCCAAGAGGATTTTACAGAAAACTTGGTATCCAATTGTTCCAATGTTTTCGAACTCTTGGAGAGATTTGCCAAATCTCGACACAACTGGCTCGGATTAACTGTGTTTTGTACAACCAAATCTTCGAACATGGAGAGATTTACCAAATCTCGACGTAAATGCCCCAGATTGATGGGGTCTTTAGTCTAAAAATTGGAGAGATTTTATCAGATCTCAACTTAACTGCCCCTGATTGATGGGATTCTATGTCTTTAAGATTGCCCCTGATTGACGGTACCCTGAGACTTCAAACTTGCCCCTTGGGGTGAGACAGTGAAGGAAATTGGTGGGAGGCAACCTGCCCCTGCTCAGAAAAAGTCTTTAGGCAACATGCCCCTGTGTATGATCATCCTTTTGAAATAATCAGCCATTTACTCATCAGAGTCACAGGTCTCAAAGGATTAAGTTCATCGCTGATGCTCGTATGCTAGCTTCTGTGATGTCAAGCAATGTTAGCAAGCAGAAAAATGTTAATTCTGAAACTGCTAATGCAACATACGTTTGTCTTGAAAGTTTATTTAAAATATTTGTGGTTGAATTACCGATTTTATAATGCCAACACGAATTTGAGCATAGCTCATAGGAGTCAGGAAACGATATCTCAATGAGTATGCTTTCGAAATAAACCTTGCTTCACTTAGGACTTTTAAGGGTTGTATCATGGACGGGTTCACGGTTTAAGAAACAAAGGATATAAGGCTCAAAGTTTGTTTGTGCCCACCCGATCTTCATGATATTTTACTCCATTTTTTTTTTAAATTACCCTGCCCCAGGTTAAGAATGAGGGGTTTTTGATTAGGAAGAAGAAAACTCCTACTTCAAAGGCTCAAAAAGGTTAACGAGGGTCTATCTCCCTTATATCTCCGGTGTTTAGGATTTTTGAAACAATGCCTTATATCACTAGCAGAGTTTTATTCAAAAGCATACAACAAGAGATACTCCGTTTGATTTCGTCATCCTCCATTCAGTTCTCTGCCAAGGCAAGAGATTGGGCAGCATTGGCATTATAAAATAGCTTTTAAAAATGGAAATCTTCAAAAACAAACATTGTTTATTGCATTAATCATTCAAAATAAAAAGTTTTTACATGCAAATAACAAATGCATTAATAAGCAAGGAGCGTTACACGCGAAAAAAAAACAGTAAATTAACTAAACTTTGAGGAGATTGTTTCAGTCCGAGCTTATGATTTTCACATTAGGTCCAGAGTTTTCAAAAGACAAAACACCACGTCGCATTAGCCTTTGTACTTCATGTTTCAAGGGAAAACAGTCTTCGATGTCGTGACCGGGTGCACCTTGATGGAAAGCACAACGAGCCTCAGGTTTATACCACCACGGGAGATCTTTCGGGATGGCTGGCGGAGCTCGTGTCTGCACCATATTCCTTTGTATAAAAAATGGATACAATTTTGCATAGGTCATCGGAATCGGATCGAACTGTCTCTGAAAACGGTTTTGATTATTGAACGATAAACGAGCTTGTGGTTGATGAGCAGTAGTGTTGGTGAAAGGAGATATAGCGGCGATATATTGAGGTCGCTGATACCTTCTTCTTTTTTGTCGTCCTTGATGCACAACATTTACTTCTTGTTCCTTCTTTTTCCCGAAGTTACTTCCATATTTCTTGGCGTTGTTGGAAACACTTCCTTCTCTAACCAATCTTCCTTCACGGACCTCTTCTTCCAGACGCATTCCCATGTTTACCATCTCAGTAAAGTCGCTAGGGGCGCTTGCTACCATTCTCTCATAGAAAAATGGGCTCAGTGTTTTCAGGAAAATTCTAGTCATCTCTTTTTCCTCCAGAGGTGGCGTAACTTGAGCGGCAAGTTCACGCCAGCGCTGGGCGTACTCCTTAAAACTTTCTCTTTCTTTCTGGGCCATAGCTCTCAACTGGTCTCTATCTGGTGCCATGTCGACATTATATTTGTACTACTTGATAAAAAGCTCACAGAGATCGTTAAAGCTGCGGACCTTTGAACTATCTAACCCCATGTACCACTTAAGGGATGCACCAGTCAAACTATCCTGGAAGAAGTGTATCAATAGGGGATCGTCGTCCTTATGAGCCGACATTTTCCGGGCATACATAACTATGTGACTGTGTGGGCAAGAGTTCCCTTTATACTTCTCCAAATCAGGGAGTTTGAATTTTGGAGGAATCTTGACATTGGGAACCAAGCATAGCTCAGAGGCACTTTTTCCGAACAACTCTTTCCCACGAAGGGCCTTGATTTCTTTCTTAATTTCGAGAAACTGGTCCCGGAAATCATCCATTCGCTCTTCCATTCCAACACTCTCACTAGGAGTAGCATGGAACACATGTTCTTTTAGCTGGAAAGGAGCAACGTTGACCACGGGTGGTGGCGCAGTCATCGCAGCAGTCGTGGCAATAACTTGAGAAAACGGTGGGCAGTATCCGACTAGAATAAAGCTAGGAGGCATGCCCCATGGATACCCAGGAGGCATAGAATGCTGAACTTCACTTGTAGTGGGAATCACTGGGGTCGGTGCAGACATCATTATAGTTCCTTACTCTGGCACATTATGTGATGACTGATTCTGAGCGGCCATCAATGTTTCCATCACCCCATTGATCTTCTCCATATTTCCTTTCAGTGTTGAAACCTCTTCCCGAAGTGCTCTGTTTTCCTGCTCGAGATGATCCATTCTTTTCTTGCGATTGGCTCGAGTATTGTATCGGGGCTTCAGCTTGTCTTTCTCTTAACAACAACTCTGGTGAAGAAACATGGGTGAGGACTCGGAACACAAAAGAATGCGGATGCAAATGCTAATGATGCGTATGATGCAATGTGATGCAACATTCACTTCAAGGAACTCGAAAGTGTAATTAAATATCGTAATTGGAAACTCTTTCATTGAAATTTTAAAGCTTTTGTTACAAACGGTACACCCTCGGGGCTTTTAGTACAATAAACAACAGAATACAACAAAGAGGAACTAGGGCTTCGATTCGCTGGATGATGCCCCTTTTCTTCACTGAGTTCTTCCATCAACTTGTCAATCCTTTCCTGCAATATGTACTTGTCAAGTGTCAGTTTCTCCACTTCTGCTTTCAGCCTTGAAATTTCATCCGGTTCCACTACAGGAGGCTTGGGCCGAGGGTACGGCATTGTCAGAGCGAGGGCCCGCTTGCGTGACCACTCCAAGCAAGATTTTGTAACTGTGCAGTCAGGGTTTGTTACTGCATTCATTCCTTGTCTATTAATTTGACACCAAGCAAATAGAATCCGCATCTTCAGCTGGAGGTCTTCTCCTTCATAGAGAAAAATTCTTTTCAGGTTCCCCGGGTCGGGTATCTCAGTCATTGGATGTCCAAGCTGGCGACGGGCGAGAACAGGGTTGTAACTGGTGCGCCCTTTCGTTCTAAGAAGAGGCACATTGGAAAAATCTCCGCAACTGTGAATCATGGGAATTCCTCCGTATATCGGATCATGTCAAACGATGTCCGAATGAGTGAGAGCCATGAGTTTAACGGGCCATTCAGAGTCATCCCTCACATCCCAGAAGGTTGTGGTCTTTGGTAGGTGCGAAATAAACCACCTACAGAGGATAGCAGTACAGCACACGATCTGACCTTCTCCTTTCAGGATCTTTGAATGAATCGAGTGGTATGCATCGGTCAACAGTGTAGGGACAGGATTCTTGAGCATGAAAATCCTGATAGCATGAACATCAACGAAATTCTCAACATTCGGAAACAAAAAGAGACCATAAACCAGTAACGCGAAAAGATTATCGAAAGCCCTAATTTTTCCTTTGTCGGCGAACTCCCGAGCTTTCTCGAATAAGAATTGAGCAGGCAAACCGTCGATTCCTCTTCTGAACATCATGTGAGTCTGGATCTCCAACAGCTTGATGCGAGTCATTCTCGCGATGTCTTCCTGACTAGGTCTTCCTTCTCCACCGTAGAACGGGGGTGAATCTTTGACGGGGATTCCCAATAGAGCAGAATACTCTTCTAAGGTGGGCATCAACTGGAAATCTTGAAAGATGAAGCAGTGGTAGATTACATGGTAGAGTTGAACCAGTGTTTCCAACAAACCATCAGCTACTTGCACCTGCAATAAAGAGAGAATACGCCCGTGCTTTGTGGAGAAAGCATCTGGGTCCCTTATCCGACCTCCTAGTTCCCTTAATTGTTCCACATTAAAGGCCCTGAAGGTGTATGGTGCCGTCCCTTTCTTTCCATGATCCATTTTACGATATCTAAAAACAAACTTTTGAGTTCTTTGAAGGAAAATATGCAAATGAGAGTGCAAATGCAACGAGATGCAAAAGTTCGTGGAATTTGAGTATTTATAATCGTCATAGAATACCAACGGACATGATTTCATTAATCATACAAAATTTGTTACAAGTGAAAGAAACGGGAATTAAAAATTCGTAAGGAAAACATTACAACCGTTGATATTCTTACAAGAGTTTTTAACAATAATTAAATAAAGGCTAATAAAAGGCCTAAGGAGATTCCCCCAATAATCTTAGCTTGTACTTCTTAATCTCTTATTCCATTCGAGACTTCTCGAGAACCAGCTCATCTATTATCGCTTCCCACGAAGTAGACTCAGGGTTTGAGGGACTCGGGTCTTCTTGTAACTTCCTCCTTTTGCAAGAGAGAACTTCCTCACTTTTTGCCTCTAGTTGTCTTTGAAGCGCTTAATTCTCTTCCACAAGCACCTCACACTTATCCTTCCAAGCATTCCCTATCTGCTGAGCTTTCCTTAAGGCGATCTTTAATTCCTCTGTCTCAGATGCAAAGATGAAGACAGGTTCTTCATTCAAGACCATAGGCTCTTGGCGATCATAGGGCATCCTTAGTTCAATAGCCCTTCTTCTGACCCATTGTAGGTAGGGGTCCATGGAGACACATTTATGCTTCCCCAAAGCATTCCTATCTTTCTTGTGTTTGTCCCTCCAGGCTTCTAAAATCCTGCCCCTCAATTCCTCCTGCTCTTCGTAATCCTTGGAGAAAAATCCTTCTGTATGAATACCAAGAGGCTTGACCTTCAAAGGGTAACTGAATTGTCTGCGAGCTAAGACCGGATTGTAACTGGTTATTCCTTGTATGCCAAGGAGAGGCACATTCCCGAACTTTCCACAGCTATCAATGATCACAACATCCTCGTACCTATAAGGGTTATACCAATCAACGTCAGAATGAGTAAGGGCCATGATCTTCTTAGACCACCATCCCCTTTTAAGGTCCCAGAAAATGTTAGCCTTGGGCAAGTGCAAAGTAAACCACTTGTACAATAAGGGTACACAGCAGGTGATCTGTCCTCCTTTGGCATGCTTTGAATGTATGGCGTGATAAGCTTCGGCTAACAAAGTAGGGACAGGGTTCCTCTTCATGAATATCTTGATAGCATTGAGGTCCACATAGTCCTTGAGATTGAAGAACAAAAAGGTACCATAAATCATTAAAGCATATATAGCCTCAAAGGCAGCCATGTCAGAACGCCTGGCATAATGATAAGCTTTCTCCACCAGAAATTTCATAGGCAAAACAGAAATCCCTCCTTTGGTAGTCATATTCCCTCGTATGTCTGCTAACTCCAAATGTGTCGCCTTAGCAATCTCTTGTTCCTTAGGGTCCTTACCAAAAATGGGAAAAGGAGACTTATCCAAAATAGGTACACCGGTCAGACATGCATATTCCTCAAGAGTCGGCACCAATTGGTAATCAGGGAATGTGAAACAATGATATACCGGATCATAAAACTGAAGTAGGGTGGAGAGAAATCCTTGATCAACCCTCACCTTCAACAAAAACAAAAGCGCCCCATATCTACGCTCGAATCCTTTTGGATCAACCAACAGAGTCTCTAACCTCCTTAGGTCACTTGTGTCAAAACTCTTGTAAGTATACTTCACGGTGTTCCTTCTTTCATTGTCCATGGTACCCTACGACGTAAATAAAAGACTCAGACTCCACGAACTTGAACGAAAATTATGCTTATGTATGCATGTATGCACAAACACACAAACAAAAGGGCACACAAACAAGCAAACAAAGAGTCCTAGGTTCAAAGGAGCATCAGTGGAGTCAAGGTCTACCCATCCCATAGGGTGGTGTGGTTTTAGAATGTACCTTCCGAACGGGTTCTAAGAGTTCCCAGAGTCTACGACCCATCTTTCGGATATTATCGACTTCCCAAATTACTCGGTTAGTCAATAATATTCTCAAGAGAATCTCCTCTGAGTGTAGTATCGCGTGACAACTATTTGGAAATGGACTTCCGCATAATCACCGCACTACGTCCTAAAAGGCCAAGTTGGGTTAAAGGTGCTACGGTCCTCAGCCTTAAAGGTCCTTAGTCGAAGTTAATACCGCTTTCACGAATGTACTCGTTCAAACAATATTAAGTTCAAAAGAACCTAAACTGAGCGATGATTTTCTCAATTCGACTTTTCAGGAATCGACTCCGTCAAAGTACCCTTGACCATATCATCTCCTATAATTATACTCATGTCCGGGTCTAGGACTCCTCACCACTCAAAGTGACAACCCAAGCAAGCATAACAAATAACATAATTAAACAAGTTAGGGGGGACCCTCTTATGAGCTATCCCCAGTGAAGTCGCCATTTCTGTCGCGGTGAAAATTGGATACCATAGTTATTGGTTAACTAGGATCGCATTTTTAATGTCACCACCGGTCTTTGATTTTATCCAAAGGAAGGGAGAAAAACCGAATACCCACAATGCAATGCAAATGCACTAAGATTCTAAGTTCGGGGGTTGGTTATACCTAGGGAAGGTGTTAGCATCCTAGATATCTGTAGTACTCTACAGAAATCTCTTGATTCATTTATGTTATTTGTTATCTGTCTTGCTAAGGGTTTAAGGGTAGATGATTTACAATTTTTATCCCTAAGGGTGCTCGACAAGATATCGTATCTTATGCCTACATATCCTGTCAGGAGGGAATCAGAGCACTTGTAGTTCTTCATTAAAGATACTAAATGTTTTAAAGGTTTAGGAAAAGAAGATGAGTCATCATCTTAAGAAAGACCACCACAGTTTTTTTGAAAATGTGTGTATGTTGTGGGGCATGGGATTGTATGTCCCTTTCTTTGAGATGATTAACATCTAATTCTCTTGTATGGAGAATTTGGTAGGCTAAAGTTTGATTAAAGAAATCAAAGTTTGTGGGGGACTAACCTAGAAAATCTATCCTAAGTTATCTAATTGACTTATCTTAAGGTGACGATTATGAATGCAAATGATATGCACCATGCACAATAACATGGTTATCATGCGTGGGATTTTCCTTTGGATATTAATGCGATTAAATTATGTTATTTAGGCAAGGGGTGCTAGCAAGGTGATGCTAGACTTGTGTCTGGTGACTGAAAGGTTGAATGCGATGCCCGAAGGCAATCGACTTACATGGGTAGAAAATGGGCTCGACGTTGGATCGAGAATTTTGATATTGTTTTGAAAAGGTTTGGACAAATAGTAGCAAGCATTCATCCAATATGATAGTAAGACACAGTAAAGTATGAGAGCAAACAGAGACAAGATGAACATGCAAACGTACACTCCCGCGCGTGACGAGGGTTTATCGAGTTTTGATTTTTGTTAGAGATGATTACTTAATTTGAAAAAAGAGTTAAAGATTATTTTGAAAAAAAGTTTTAATTATTATTGAGTTTAAAGTTATGTTAAAGGAGTTTATTAAAGTTTTCTTAAAGAAGGTTTTTAATTATTTTTAGAGGTTCTTATTATTCTTTTAGTTTTAAACAAAAAACCCTAACAACTAGAAAAAGGATGTTAACATTTGAATAAATGAAAGGTTTATTTTTCTTTGATTAATTTTAATATTTTTGTAAAGGACAAGTTTTATTTGGGATGATTTTTAATTAGGATTTCTTAAATAAAGGTTTTAATGTTATAAGGGTTTTTTATTTAATTTAATTTTAAAAAAAATGAAGTTTCAATATGAAAAACTTGTCTTATAAAAAAAGAGTTTTAATTTCACTTTTAAACAAAAGTTTTTTACTAAAAATATTTTTTTATCTAAAACAAAAGATTTTTAATTATAAAAAAAGAGTTATTATTTTTCTTTAGATTAGTAAAAAAAAACGGAGGGATTCAGTGTGTGGTAGGGAGAGGTAGCCTATGATAGACCTCTGATTTGGCCGCGTGATCAACAACTGTGACGGATCTAAAGAAAACGGACGGAGGGTGTATGATGGTGTGGTGTGTGCGCATGTATGTGATTGTGTGATACATCACTAATGGAAAAATCAGAGAAAAAGAAATAAAACGTTGCTCCTCTCCTCTCTCTCAACGCTCTCGTCCACTCTTTCTCCTTAGATGGGTCTCAAAACCCTAAAGCCAACTCGCCACCACCCTCCTCACCAATTTCCTCAAATTTTCGGTCACTCTCAACCGTTCACACTCTCGTTCTTTCATCTTCCTCGTTTCTCCCTCGTTGATGTCTCAGAAAAGGGGTTTCTGAAACCCTAGAAACCTAAATCTTCGTCACCTTCCCCGCTAATCTCCTCGATCTCTCTCGATTTCTCTCTCAATCAAACAGATAATCATAGACCCTAACCCCAACAGTCCCATACCCCAATTTCCACTATGACTTGATTACAGATTACAAATTATGTGATGATGGAGGAAATGCGAAGATAAAAGGGAGAGGGGCCTAATCGCCGACGCGAAATTAGGTAGCTTTCGCGAACCTTTGTTCTCCTATTTTTTATCTTAGAACCTTGTAAAAAACTGATGCTCTAACCTCTTCTACAGATGCGTGCGATTGTGGGTGTCTTGAGAAATTTTGGATGAGCTTGATGCGAGGATTTGTGCTTGGACGTTCGGTTACCTCCTCGTGGTTTCTTCAAAGGTCCTGTTTTATTTTCTCTTATATTCTTTTGCTAAACAAGAAAATATCTCTTCTATTCTTGTCTCTTGATCATTACGATTGATGAGGGTTTTAGGATGATGATGGCCTTGGATTTTTAGTTTATGGTGCGAATTGGGTGTGTAGAGTTTTTGAAAGGTTTGTTGGTTGGTCGTGTGAGATTTCGAATTGTTACGTTTGGATTTCTGGCGTATTGATTTTTGAAGCTTGTGTTCTGGTTTGTGTGTTGAACTGAACTCGATTTGTGTTGAACTGACTAAAAAATGGTTTTGTGTTTAGGTTCGTATGAATTTGTGACTTCAGGTGTCAGCTGGATTTCACAGGTGTTGTTGTTGATGGTTACTGGTAGAAGGAGGTGATGAATTTGAAGTGAAGATGTATGGGAAATTCGAAGGAAAAAAAAATGAGGTTGGACCAAATTAAAGGTCTTGGTTCTTGCAGAGGTGTTTTCTTTGAGGTACCCTGTTCTCCTTACCCTCTCCTTTTTTACTTTCTTCCCCCTGCGTGTTGTTCATGTGGTGCTTTGGTGAATATTTGTGTATTGAGTGACTAGTGTAAGAAATTGATGAATGGTTTTCTTTGGTTTTACGGGTGAATTGGTTTGTAGTATGATGGATTGGGTTGAGTATGGTTTGAATTTGGTATGTGTATGGACTTTGAGTTTTAGGATTTTTTGGTCTAATGTTTTGAAATGAAATTCTGGTTTGAATGTATGTGAGTTTTTTTTTGGTTTGAGTGGTATGAATTTTATGTTGAGGTGTATGTTGATCTTGGTTATGATTTGATCTTGAAAGGGTGAAATGGTTTGGTCTTGGTATGGAATTGATGAAGGGATGTTTCAGTAGGATATGTTGTGGAACTGGTATGGTTATTTGTTGATTTTAACTGGTTTCATGATGAATGTTTTTGTATTGATGTGAATTTTGGTTTGGTTTTTTGATGTTTGGTGATTTGTCTGATATGAAAAGGGTTGCTGATAATGACTGGTGTAAGGTTTGATGGGTTTTTGTGGTTTCTTTTTGTGTTCTGGTTTATGAGGTTATGTAATGATTTTGGTGAAAAATGGCTCTGTTTTCCCCTTCAGTCCCCCCTCTTTTCTTGTGGTGATCCATGATTTATAGGCTATGTCAAAATGGATGCCCTGATGCATATTGATTCCTTTCTTAAACATGTGGCAATGCTTCCCTTGATTTTTTCCTTTTTGTTTCTGATACGTCTGATATACTTTGGAAAGTAGATTATGATATCTGATTTTACCTTGAGGACTGTTTTGGCAAATCCGGAACGTGCTTGAAACTTGTCTGGATATTGATGATTATTGATGATGTTTGGAAGGAAAATAGAAACACGTTTTTCTGTCTTGGATTCTTGATAATGATTTTATTAAGATGATTTTGTATGTGGGCTGCAGGTACCAAGATAGAAGCAAGAGCCAACAAAGATCTTTTTGGTGATTTTTCAGACCTTTTGCAGCCTTTTGAAGCATGCTGGTCCACTTGCAGTAGAATACTTTGAGGAATTTAGGCACATGACCCTCTTGTAGTGCTTTCATATTGTAGCTCTCTTGCGTAAAGGAAATGTGATCTGGCTATTTGGCATGGGGACAAACGAGCATGGTTTCTAGCACGTGAGTTAATGGCAACTGAATTGAGACAATGATGTTTGGAGAGGTGGTGATCACATGGGCAACCAATTTTTTCCATACAGGAGTAATGAGTTCACGTGAATACATGGTTTGAAGTTTTGTCTTCAAGAATAGTGTCATGAGACTTTTGCACTTGTAACTTGTATTTTTTCCAAATGTATCATTATAAAATGCAATGTAATATTTAGTCTAAGTGTTGGATTTTGGTTGCATTTTAATATATAAAACATCTGATTCCTCCGATTTCCTTAGGCCCATTGTAATTAGAACTTGTGAAGAACATTAATTTAATTTGACAATCTTGGTCATGGATCTTGTGAGTTTTTAAATTAATTTCTTGAAGGAAATGGACTTGTACTTTCACGCCAAAGAAAGAAATTCCTTGAATTTAATCATGACAATATCATGGGACTTGAAATGAATGTGAAACATCATGTCCATGAGTGGATTGAATTTAAAAATCCTTCTTACTTTAAGCTTGTGGAAAGAATGGTAGATCAAAATGGAAGTATTCTTAATTTTTGGACTTAAATTTGAAACCAAATGCCATTTTATCCAAGAAAACCCCACCATTTCAAAACATGTTGATCGTACTCATTCCCTACTGAGATCGTGAGTTCTTGGCTTGGAATTTTAAAGCTTGATTAACAACCCATTGGACACTCAAGTGAACTTGAGGCCGAAAATCTCCAATTTGAACTTTCAATCTAATTTCTCTGTGAAATTTCAACAATCGGTTATTGGATTTTGACCTAGTTGTATCCTCTGTCAGAAACTTTGAAAATGGCAATTGAAATCTCCTTTTGCAACGAACTCAAACTTTGCCTTTGAAAATTAACTTCCACTTCTTCTGACACTCGAGCTTTCTTGGATTGTTCTGATGAATCCAATATATGCACACAAAACAGCAGCCTTCAAGTCTTTGAGCCTTCTACAGCAACACCTGTACTCGTAAATGAAACAAACAAACATAATCTAGATAAAGTGGTTAGTTATGCATGACTGATGACCTATTATGCTAAAAGAGCGAAGCGGGGATCTTAGGGTCAAAAATTAGGGTGCGACAGTGATCCAAATGGATGATGTACGAGTGAGATAACTTTACTGTTGAGGCATCACCTTTTCAGATTGGGGATCGAGAGTTGAAGTATTTGAGAGGTTAATAGATTGCTCTGGTGAAGGTAGTGTGGGGAGGACATAATGGAGGTAGTGTGACATGGGAGCTGGAGAGCCGAATGAGAGAGTCTTATCCATAGTTGTTTGTATTAAGTAATTTTCAAGGGAGAAAATCCTTATTTATTTTTAATTGAGTTTATATTAATTTATTTTATTTATTTGAGTGATATATGTGTTTTATTTGAATTATTGATAATTTGTTTAATTTAATTAATATTAGAGATATTTTTGAGTTGGAAGAAAATATTTTTTTAAAAATTTAAATTTAAGGTGTGAGGGGTAAATTAAGTAAGAGCTAAGGGTGTGGTGAGAGTGGAAGAAATAATTAAATTAGAGTATTATTTATTTAAATTAAATAATAGAAAATAGTGAGAATTGGGTGTAGGGAGATTTTAGGGGTGAGATAAGCAATTGGAATAATAGGTTAATATTAATAGTTAAGTTGAGATTACTTTGGTACGGTACATGCAAAAGGTGGAGATGAGGCAGAAAAAAGAAAATCAAGGGAAACTCTTGGAGAGTGAGGAATAACCCCTTAGGGCCAAATGATTTTTCATCGATCACCAACATCGAAGTAAGAGAGGGGAGAAGGGGAGACTCTTTACATATGGGTATTTAAGCAGTCGGATAATGAGGAATTCTTACCCTCTTATATTTTTCTTCTCAATTTTGTATCTTTGTTGTTTGTTTGTGGCCAAAGGGTTTTCCTCAAACCCTTTTGATTTATTCTTGAGTAATATTATATTGTTTTGTGTGAATCATATTTGAATGCCTTATGCCTTGTATAATTGCTTTGTTGATGCACCGTTGATCCACTGTCGCGCGCGGATCAAAAACGAGTTTTAGAAAAATGTAGTAACGGGAAGTGACACTCGGATGTCGTATCGCAAGGATTCTTGTTGAGAATTTAACCAACTAAAAACGATTGGGGGGGTTGAATGAGGTGATTAAAACTAAGTGATTATAAAACAAGTTGATCTACTATTCGTTCTCCTACTTATCATTGATCATATAATTACCAAGCCCTAGGCGGAATTCATTCTCTTTCGATCATAGTAACAATAGCAAGCGTGATTGAATTACAATATGATTTATGTTCCTAAATCTGAATTAAGCAAACAGATAACGCAAACAGGAATTAAGCAAACGCGGGTACGATTAACAGAACATGCATCAATCAAATTAATTCAATCTTATTCTATAAAATATGCAACTGAATTAAGCAAACAACGGCAGCTGAATTAAGCAAACGGGATTATAGATAGAATTAAAAAGAGGATTGAATTTACTTGGAAATTATATTAACCTCAAAGTGAATGGAGATACGGTTACAACAGATCAACTCAAAGAGTTTAGTTCTCCATTACAATCGTTAAAAGCAAATGGAAAAATTCGTGAATAGTAAAAAGGTTCTCAACATTGTACGACTGAAAAACCTTATAAACAAAAGGGTTAATAGTCATTTACCCCCCTGCAATATAGGCGAGTTTTGATTTACCCCTCTTTAAAAAAAGTTTTTTGGATTACCCCCCTGAAATTTTAAAATTCTAAGTCTTTTTCCCCCAGGTAGAAAAATTACCCCACTGTAAAAAAAAAAAATTTATTTACCCCCCTGGTTTTTACACGCTTAGGGGGGTAACCCAAAATTTCAGGGGGATAATCCAAAATTATTTTTTTAAAGGGGGGTAAATCAAAACTTGCTTATATTGCAGGGGGGTAAATGACTATTAACCCTAAAAAAAATAAGGTTTTCACTACTAACTTAAACTGTGTCGGAAACATAAACCAGGCCCATAAAACGACCCGAAACAAATTATTTTCTAAAGTCAGAATTCGGGTTCTGACTTCAATGACTTATTTGACCATCTTTCACTCCGAATCAACTTTTGCGTAAAACATGAAAGTTGTATCTCTCTGTATTAGCTTTCTATCGACTGGTAGAATGCACAGAACGGCATCCCGTAGCTCAAGTTATGATCCGAACAGTGAACATGTATCAAATAACCGCTAAAGCTGAAAATAAGCTGCGAAAATAGATTAATGGCAAACAAAGACTTAATTATAAAAACATAATAAAACAGTAAAATAAATAAAACAAATTAAGGAAATGACTAAGTACAAACATAAGAGAATGTGCATTAAAATGCACTGATCAAATTCCCCCAAACTTGAACTTTTGCACTCCGAGTAAAATAGTATCAAGACTCATGAAAAACAATAGCATTCAGAAACTCATTCTAGGATACAAACTCTTCTTCGGTCAAGATTGTATCAATAGGTACTCATTTTTCACACTATGGATATCGTAAGAACACAAATCCGCAATTATGCGGTCATAAACCTCCCTCCTATACAAACCAATCTGAATCATGTTATTATGCTTAAGCCTAACTTACTCATCCTCATTTTTGCTCTCTTTCATTCTAATGCAATCACATTAAGCCCATTATCTATTCACACACATGGTAAATAAGCTTGTTAGTGACTATGATCCATATCTTTTCAAAAATTCAAAATTAACCACTTTAGCAAAAATAATATTTTTTTTGTTTTTTTTTTTTAAGGTTTCACAACCGTTAGCCTAAGTGACCGGGTGAGGGTCACCTAACTTAAAAGGCGGATTCCTATTTAAATTTCTTATTAAGCATGGGATCATTCACTTATTTGCATCAGCTTAATTACTTAGTGTGTGATTTCTAGATGGTGCTGACTGCTAGATAAACTACTTAAGAGCTATTAAAGGATGAGAACTCAAGGCTATATCATAACAAGTATTTAAATTGGTTCCTATATTTGAGAGACTTAAGGTGTTAAAACTGTACCGATCTTATGAATTTTTTCCAAGTCTCCACAATCTAACCTCAAATTAATCTATAGCATAAAAATTTCAAAAGATGCATTGCTTCTAAGTCTAACTTTTTTTTTCACTTAAAAAAACAAACACAAAAACGAAGAAAACTAAAAGAAAACAAAACAAAGAAAAGACATAACTAAAACTAAAAGGTTCCCTCTCCCACACTTAAAACATGCATTGTCCTCAATGAAAGGACATAACTATTAAATAAGAGTGAGAGAAAGGAAAGAACACACTTGAGTATTCAAGGCGGATAGGTGATCACATAAGCAGCCTTTCCTAAAGAAAGATCTTTTACGTTTTCCTCTTCCATCAATGTGGGGCTCTCTTTTATGCGGTGAAATTTGAAGTTATTATCAAAGCTCTCGCTTTCGCTTTGTATTCCGGGATCAAAAAATGATCCTAGAAAAGTGGAAGTGTGGTCCATCCAATTAAATCGCTTTTGGGGCTACCTAAACTCAAGAATGCTAACCAAGGTCCATCCAATGTCCTTCTTATGTTCCTGCAATAATTTATCTTCCTGCATAAATTCAAATAAATTATTAGGAAGTGGTTTCAGCTCTAAGGAGGGTGGTTTCTCGATGGATGGTTTATTCTAGGCAGCCGGGGTGTCGAGAGCTTCATCTACATGAACAACTTCATTTGCAACCTCGTCTACAGTAAGAATATCAACTTGCAAGGCAACCTCAATTTCAGCACAAACAGAGCAAATTTTAGTGTCAGTACAAACATCACAAGAGTAAACATCATCAAAATTAGACAATGATGGAAAATCAGCTGCAAACAAATCAGTACAAGTATCATCAACAGTTTTAGAAGACAACTCTATTCGAAAAACAGAATGCTCTTCCAAGGGCTGTTGGTTTGATCCTTGAACTTGCTGCATGACATTCATTGAAGTGGCACGTTGTCCAATCTGTATTTCCAAAGTCTAAAAATTAGAATCTATTTGTTGTTGAAACTTGATATTATTTGTAGCCATTTGGTTGACAAGGTCCTCTAGTGAAGGTTCGGAAGGTGCAGAGCACACAACTTCTAATTCTATCATATGCTTATGTGGATCCTCACCTGCAAGACCGTTAAACCTTGGCAACAAGTGTATTAAACCATATTTTAATTCAAAAGGTACAACAATATCAGGATATTCAATACATAAAGCATTATAATTCACAAGTGCAGCCACTTCTCTCAGAGTTCTTTGATCAGCCATGATAAACTCAAAATAAGAATCACCCAAAGAATGAGAAAACACAAGATCAAGATTAAGATCAAAATCAAACAAGCAATGCAGTAACAAATAAGAAGATATCGGCAATGTCCCTAAACAAAATAGATGGGAAACACTAAACAAAACGATTAAAATAAAATTAAAAATATACAAAAACATGAAATCTAATCTAATTAAGTCAATTAAAATATTTGAGATTTTTTTTGGATTTTTCTGAAACTATGAAAACAATAAAAAAAATCATAAAAAATAGAAAAATGATGAATTTTGGATTTTTAGGTTGGCGTCCACTACTTAATTTCTAAATAGAGGCTTTTGATCCCTGATTTTTTTCCTAATGAAAGGACCAAGAATCGGACAAATCTGGGACGATTATCCTAAAAATTGATTTTTTTTACTAGTTCAGACGCGAGACGGGGCGTCCGGACGCGGAAACGGTAAAACAACAAAACGAAAGTTCAAAACACACTAATCCACACCTAAGACTCAACTAATGGTTAAAAACGACAAGAATCCCCGGCAACGGCGCCAATTTGATCCGCTGTCGTGCGCGGATCAAAAACGAGTTTTAGAAAAATGTAGTAACGGGAAGCGACACTCGGATGTCGTATCGCAAGGATTCTTGTTGAGAATTTAACCAAATGAAAACGATTGGGGGGTTTTCGAATGAGGTGATTAAAAATAAGTGATTATAAAACAAGTTGATCTGTTGTTCGTTCTCCTACTTATCAATGATCATATAATTACCAAGCCCTAAGCGGAATTCATTCTCTTTCGATCATAGTAACAATAGCAAGCGTGATTGAATTACTATATGATTTATGTTCCTAAATCTAAATTAAGACAACAGATAACACAAACATGAATTAAGCAAAAGCAGTTACGATTAACAGAACATGCATCAATTGAATTAATTCAATCCTATTCTATAAAATATGCAATTGATTTAAGCAAACAACGATAACTGAATTAAGAAAACAGGATGATAGATAGAATTGAAAAGAGGATTGAAATTACTTGAAAATTATATTAACCTCAAAGTGAACGGAGATACGGTTACAGCAGATCAACTCAAAGAGTTTTGTTCTCCATTACAATCGTTAAAAGCAAATGGCAAAATTCGTGAATAATAAAAAAAGTTCTCAACATTGTACAGCTGAAAACCTTATAAACAAAATAAGGTTTTTCACTACTAACTCAACTAGGTCGGAAACATAAACCAGGCCCATAAAACGACCCGAAACAAATTATTTTCTAAAGTTAGAATTCGGGTTCTGATTTCAACGACTTATTTGACCATCTTTCACTCCGAATCAGCTTCTGCGTAAAACATGAAAGTTGTAGCTCTCTGTCTTAGCTTTCCATCGACTGATAGAACACGTAGAACGGCATCCCGTAGCTCAAGTTATGATCCGAACAGTGAACATGTATCAAATAACCGCTAAAGCTGAAAATAAGCTGCGAAAATAGATTAATGGCAAACAAAGACTTAATTATAAAAATATAATAAAACAGTAAAATAAATAAAACAAATTAAGGAAATAACTAAGTACAAACATAAGTGAATGTGCATTAAAATGCACTGATCAACCGTGATTGGACCTTGGGAATAAATTTTAATTATTGGATTATGGTATATAACTTGTATATAGTTTGATATGTGTTTTTGATCTATAACTAAAAAAGACACAAAAATCTCAAATGGTATTTTTTTTTCTGAAAAATAAAAATAACAAGAAATTCAGAAAAATCATAAATAGGGGGGGAGGTTGCCGCACGGAGGCGGGAATCCGAGCCTAGCCAGCGAAGGCGCGATGTCGGGCTTGGTCAGTGGTGGCTGATGCGCGCTTCAACATCGTGAGGCCGCAGTCAACAACTCTAGGGTGTGCGACTCAGCGGCGTGATGCAGCAGTCAATGGTGCTCGAATGCTCGCGCGGCGAGTTGCCGCAGCAATACGGGTGCAATTTTGTGCTAGTATTGGGCCGCGCCTCAGAGCCGCATCTGCGGTCAGTGGTGGGGCACGGGATCGAAGTAGTTTGGTGGGCCGCATCAGTCGGCGGGCGCCTGGTCGGAGTTTTCGGGTTCATTGTCTAGTTCTGCGAGTTTTGAGCAATTCCGAGTTTGGTGACCTTTTGTTACCTTTTTTATAAGTTTAAGAGTCAGATTTGTTATGTTAGAGTTGTTATAGAGTTGTCAAAATTGCTTTCGAATTGTTTAGAGTTGGAGTTCAGAATAATGGATACACTTGAGTTGAGTTTGAAGCCTTTTGACATTATAAGGCTGCTTTTTGAGTTATATTTTTATTTGTTTAAGGCTGGCAAGCCAAAAGAGTTAAAATCAAGTTGTTGAGTAATTTATAATAAAATTATCAAGTTGCTGAGTTAAAACTTGAGTAAAATGACAGGTTCATAGTTGTTTTGATAAGGCTAGAGTATGCCTTGAGTATTTAATGCCTTACCTTGTTGGTGACCTTACATGAGTAATAATGTTTTACATGTTGATGAGTATGTGTGAATATTATATGTTTACATGATTTAGCTATAATTGTATAACGTATATTGAGTTGAGTAGTTCAGAGAGAAACTATGGAGTTGGCCTTACATTAGCAAAATTGTGGGTTCAGAGAGGAACCTTGTTGAGTACGAGATGTGAATGTTATTTCTTTGATTTTGAGCTTGACTATTTAGTATGTGTTTTGGAAAGTTGTCGTTAAGTCTCTTTCATTCATGTATATTAGAGATAGGCAGAACTTCGATCCGACGAAATCATGTTTCAGAGAAAAACCAATGACGGTCTCAAGTTCAGAGAGGAACCGGAGACATGGATAACTCAATAACGTAACTCTGAAATTCAAACCCTTTATACAACATGCATATTAAAGGAGAATGACATAGCATTTCATTTACATTGCAATTAATTATGGGTGTGAATTAATATTTGTGTTGATGTTATTGTTATTTGAAAACTATCCTTGTTGTTTAATACAGTGATAACATTTGTGATATTATTCTCACCCCTTTTTTGATATTGTGTTGTTCGTTATGCTGGTATTGCAGATACTCAAGTAAAGGAGCACTAGATCTTGTTTGTTGCGAAGGATTGACATAGATGTTAACTTCTTTATGTTTACTGTTTTAAGTTTAGTTTCCTGCAGTATCGCTCTGATAGTGTAACATCAGGACGAATTTTATTATTTTTTATCACTACTACAAAACGCGCAAACAACGATGCCCAAGTCACCACGGTCCTTCCAAATACCGTGGTGACATCTCTAAACTCAGGCACTAACTTTTTATTTTAGTTTTAAATTATAAATTTTTAGGGTATAATAACGGTTGACTTTATAACATATATGATACAATCAATCTTTCATGGGTTCGAACCTCAGCGCTCTAAAAAAATTTATTCATTCAACGTTAAGGCGCTCCTTTCTGTTTTATTTATTTTTAAATAAATAATAAAAGGGATATCACTACGGTTAATATGAGTAACCGTTGTGATATAAAATTTTATTCATTTAACGTTAAGGTGCTCCTTTCTTTTTTATTTATTTTTAAATAAATAATAAAATGGATATCACTACGGTTACTATGAGTAACCGTTGTGATATAATTTGCTATTATTTAAAATATAATTACGGTTATTCTTGTAAATCGTGACGAAAAGTGATATTTTTTAATATATAAACGAAAGTATTTGTTGCCCAGTTCTTAACAGCCATTTCTCTCTAAAGAAAACCCTAACACAGCCCTCTCCTCTCATGAATCTTAACCAATACTGTAACAAGTAAATGGCAAAAAGAAGCTTAAAAAATATCTGACGGGAGCAACGCCCGGCGCAAACTCCTATGGCGGCGAAGATGGTATGTTCTCCTGCTTTATTCTTTCTACTCTTCTTCTGGATGTTGTTGATGTTTAGAATTTGGGATTATTGTTTTAGGGTTTAGTTTTAGGATGCTGTGGAAAATAGTATGTTATTGATGTTTTAGGGTTAAGTTTGAAGTTTGTTGTGTTTCCTTGTAGATACATGGTGATGATGGTGGTAGCAAGCGTATAGTATGGTGATGGTACATATGGTTTTTGTTGCCATGGAAAAAAATATGAAAAGTATGAAGTTATTGCATAAACTTCATCCACCTTATATTTTTTCTTCATGCCATCACAAACTAGATGAACTTAATATATATTTATTTGTTACAGTTCCACGATTATTTTCAATAAGAGATGCATTATTTACTCAATGTATCTTGATTTGTTACAACCCCACTTAGGGTTTTGTTTCAATTATAGTTGAATTTGTTTTGAATACTAACAATTTTATTTTATTTGAAATAGTTGAGCTGTATAGGAAAGATGATACATGGTGATAATGATGGTGGTAGCAAGCGTATAGTATGAGTTGATAAGGTACATATGGTTTGTGTAGCAATGGAAAAAGATACAAAAAGTATGAAGTCATTGTGATATTGTATGTTGTTAGTGTTTTGTTGCTAAAATAATGTATGTATTTTTTTTATTGTGTTGCATGGATATGTTGTGTTGTTGTATGTTGTTGTTGTTGACAAATGTTCTCAAAATAAGAACAAAACATTGTTAAGTCACAAGAAAGAGGCTTCTTATGACTTATCAATATTTTGTTCTTTAAATTCTTATACAGGTTGACAGGAGATGAAGTTTAGTTTATTATATACTATGTATATTATTTGTTTCACTAACCTTTTAATGAAAATGCAATCATTTAAATTGACATAGAAACTTATAATCTGAAAATTAAGATGTATTTGAAAACCAACCTATATCAATCAATGTTTTCCAAATTGCATGCATCTCATTCTGCACATGTTATGTTCCTTGACACATAATATATCGTTCAATGGTATGTTTGCTTCAATATATCGATGTCTACAATTCTACTTTACCTCCTCGTCGTCGTTTATCACCGTGATTGTTAAGATCAAGATTGTTATGATGATAAGTCATCATAACAATCGCGATGATAAGCGACGATGATGAGGTAAACTATAATAAAAGATATCGATGCATTGAAGGAATTCAACCATTGAACCATATATGTGTTAAAGAACATAATATGTGCACAATGAGACGCATGCAATTTGGAATACAGTGGTGTGTTTACGTTGGTTTTCAAGAATAGTTTAATTTTCATATTATATAGTTATTTACCAATTTTAATGGTTGTATTTCTTTAATGATGTGTATGATAAAACAAGCAATATACATTGGTATATAATAAACTATGGGTACATTCCACAACGGTTTTCTATATTAACCGTGATCTAATGTAATTTATTTGCTGCTGCTGGGTTTCGAACCCAGTACCGTATATATCACAACGGTTGTTAAACATAACCGTTGTGATATACCGCGCGCTTTCCAGAATATAACAACGGTCCCAGGACCGTGATTATAAGTAGCGCATTTACGACAACACTCTACATAACAACGCCTTGATCTGCGTGATTATATATATTTTTCAACCGTTGTTAAATGGGTTTTCCGTAGTAGTGTATTTTTTGAAATTTATGAATTATTTAATTATGTTGAAATGTTTTCAGTTGAGATAAAAATGACTTAAGTTTCCGCTACGTTGTTATAAAGTTTTTGAGAAGCATGTTTATTTGAGGGAGATGTGTGACGTCCTTCCTGGTTAAATATGATAAGTGTATGTTTTTATTTAATTAAGAGTTTTTGGGGTTAGGGTGTTACAGACAACACATTCATTAATTAATTTTCACTATTTTGCCAAATTGTGTATCTCTTGGCGCGCATCCTTGTTGAAAAAAATGTGAATTTGAAATGTTGAAAAACAAGTGTGAGAAAATTCTACAATAATTATAAAAGTGGAAATTAAACATTTTATAAATGAGAGAATTCACACATCTATCATCTTAAATTTTTGGATAATTATACGATGTGTCTCTCAGAATATATTTTAAAAGAAAGATACTAATAAAAAATGGTCTTTCATGTTAACCTCCAAATTAATGAACTAACCATTCTAAAAATACTGACATTTCATATATATATATATATATATATATATATATATATATATATATATATATATATATATATATATATATATATATATATATATATAAACACTACTAAAAATATGACATCCATTCAATATAAAACTTTAATAAATTTATTATCAACTTAAACTCAACCATCTCTTTCAATTGTTCATAATCCTTTGATTTTCAACCATCATATTCTACTAGAAATATATTTTTTTTTTTTTTCATAATTTGGCCGACATATTAAATGATTGAGACGTAAGTTATTGAATTGTGTAAGTAGGATGGGAAATCAACTCATTCCAATTTTGATTATTGTATACAGTCAAGATGAGTCGGCAGTTTTTCTTTTGCTTTACATTTCTTAATCTTGAATTCTCATACACTAATTTTATTTGGATTTATTTGCAGGCCCTAGGTTATGGATTACTTAAACATAAAAGTGATTTTTTATTGATTATTAATTTCATCAAAAAAGTATTTTTTTTTTTTTTTTATAATAATGAGCGTGTGTATTTTGTGTGGCTTTAGATATATTGCGAATTTTATAAGATAAGGAAACTAATTGTAAAGGGACACCTCACCACCATAGTCAAATAGAGTAATAATTAATGTTATCAAAATATCTTCAAAAACACTAAAATAATATTGTTTTTTCTTCGAAAGAAACTAAATGAAGTAATTAAAGAATTCGTATCAATATATTATTGAATTAAATATGTTTTTGGTCTCTATAAAATTGTTAAATTTAATTTTTGATTCCTATTAAAAAATAGTATATTTTGGTCTCTACAAAATAATTATGCACGTAGTTTTAGTCCTTACTATTAAACTAATGTGTATTTTTGAATTATTATTTTGCATATATGTTTAGAACGTTATAAAAAATTCCTCAAAGAAAAAAGAACTCAAAATTTGATGTGTAAGTCAAATATTTCATTACTTTTATCATTATTTTTTGAAATTTAAAAAATTCATATTTAATTCTTTTCATTTTGAAAAATTATACAATTTGATAAAGAAATATTTTATAATAATCTAAACACGTATGAAAAAAATTATTCAAAAATTTAAAAGTTTAGAGGTAATAAAATAGTTTTCAAATTTTTAGAAAATAGCAAAAACTAAAACTGCTTACATAAAATTTTTGTAGGGATCAAAATATATTTTTTTTATAAAGACTAAAAATAAAATATAAAATATTTATAGGGATCAAAAACATATTTAAGCTTGTACTATTTATGTTCTGTAGCTACTTTTATATAATCATAATTAAAGTAACAACGTGTGTCATTTTAAGCCCCAAGAAAGCATGCCCCGTTATATTGTAAGGTGTGTTTTCAACATCATCTTATTTAGGTTCTCTTTGGTAAAAAAAAATAACAATTGAATAATTAGTTAGTTGATAATATATAATGTATGCTTATAATTGAAGATTGATAATTTAAAATAATAAATTAATTGAAATATTTGGTAAAATTAGCGATTCACTTAATTGATAAATATAAAATGACATAAAACAATAATAGTAAAAGTGGATTGTAGTTAAAATAATAACGGTAAAAGTGAAAAAAAATAATAAGGTATAATTTATAAGCTAAAATGCTATTTTAAATAGCATTTAAAAAATAAAATATAAATTAGTAAAATAAGTTATATATTCGTGATGAAAATATCGTTATCAATACAAATATTTTATTGTTATATGTACTTATAACTTATAAGTTTAAAAATATATCATGTGAAACAGAGTTTTAATATTTAAAAAATAATTCAAATATAATATCAATAACAACTATGAATGATAACTTTTTTATCAAAACAAAATATTACATATACCAACTATAAAATATATTCAATTTAATTAGAATAAAAGAAGCTCAATGGATGCTTTGATAGGGTTTTCATCTGAAAATCAAGTGAACCAAGTTGAGGAAGATTATTTAATTTTTTTTAGCACAATGAGAGTTAAAGGAGGAGACGATTCCATTGGTGTATGTGGATCTAGGGTATGATTAGGAAGTGGACAATAATAGTGAGGTGGCTATAACAAATAAAGTCGTTGTCACTGGCAAAAAAACCATGGAATCAAGAGATCCATATGGAAAGTATCAGGCTCAATATGAGGAGAATAATGAGAAATATGTCAATAGAGGTTTGCGAGTAGAAGAAATGAAATTCAGAGAGAGAGTTTGAATATCCTGAATTCATACTATCAGAGAATGAAAAAAGAAGGATTGCAAAGCCATGGAGTAAAAGAGCGATTGTTGAAATACTGGGAAGAAGAATTGGCTACAAGGTGTTGGAAAACAAAGTTCAACAAGTGTGAGCAAGAAAAAGAGTGATAAGCATAATACGTTGGACAAGAATATTACTTAGTAACCTTTACTACTAAAGAAGGTCAATACAAAATTATGATGCAAGGACCATGATTAATATATGATCATTATATTATAGTAGGAGAATGGAGTGCAAACTTTTGTTTTGTGAGTGATGCTATTAAAGAAGTCGTTGTGTGGGTTCGAATATCTGGTTTGGAAATTGAATAGTAAGATGCACTACTACGGAAAACACAAATCACAACGGTTGGTAAAGGGATACCACCACATTGGACCAACTGTTGTGAGTTAAGGTGTGAATGTATGTATGATGTTTTCCATCACGGTCGTGCGAATGTTATTATAACAATGTAGCGAGCTACCTACCACAACGGTTACTTTAAACAACTGTTGCGATATTCTTTAATGCATAATATTTAACAATGGTTGGTCTAAACAACCGTTGTGATATATACATATGAGTTTATTATAAATTATGTGGAATGCTTAGTTCGACAATGCTCACTAAACATATAACCTTTCAATCTGAACTAGAACATTATAATATGACAAATTAAGTTATATTATGTAATATCCATTTCCCTTAAATGCTCAATTGGTGTTAGTTGATATCAATTGAGTTCCTATGTACTCTACCTTTGACAGTTAGAGCAGTTAGAGCCCCTATGTACTCTAAATGTTATCAGTTGGGACCAATTGAGTAACTAGTGAACTTTGAAGAGATCATTTATTAATGAAAAAGACAAGCCAAAACTAATAAGTTCAAGAGAGGACATTTTAGTAACATCAATATTTGGTCAATTGGTGTTAGATGAGAAAATATCAAATGGAGATATTTTGTATCAATATATATATATATATATATATATATATATATATATATATGTGTGTGTGTGTGTGTGTGTGTGTGTTTATATTTATGAATAAGAAGAGAAAGGAAGATAGTAAGAGGGAAATAAGAGAAGAAAAGAAAGAGGGAAAAGGGGAGATGAGAGGAAGAGAGAAAGAGGAGAAGGAGGAAGCTTGGATTCACCATCTTCATCAATTTCTTCATCATCTCCATCATCAATCAACCCCCTACTTCAATATGGTGAGTTCCATTAGTTAGGAACTTGGGGTAGAAATTAAATTTGTATGATATTGGGATTAGGTTGAGTGAAATATGTTAAAATGATGAATTGGATGCCTATATGATATTATACCATGTTAACTAGTAACTAACTCATGCGTTCGCAAGGGTCTGTCTGTTCGAGGATTTTATGTTATGGACGCGTCATTGTTAATCAAATTGAAAAGAAAAATGGTAAAATTATAAAAATAGTATGATTGAAATTAAAAATTTGTATTGGTAAGTATAAGAAAATGTTGTGTGTTGTAAAAGAAGAAATTAAATTAATTATTGACATAAATTCAAATAATGCAATGATGATTGAAAATATTAAACAAAAAATATAATCAATTGTTAGACCAAAAACAAATGAAACTAGGTTTACTTGGTTTAAGGCCAATGGATCGTGCATGAGCATGCTGGATAGGATCCTGATTAATGATGAATTGTGCGACTATTGGAAGGTGAATAATCAGAAGGTTGGTTTGAGAGACGTGTCTGACCACAGACCAGTGTCACTGATGTTGAATGAACTGAATTGGGGACCTAAGCCATTTAAAACTTTAAATGCGTGGTTGGATCATCCTAATTTCCTGGAGTTTGTTAAGGAAAGTTGGAACAACATAAACAATCAAGGCAATGCAGGTGAAGTGCTACTAAAGAAATTGAGACATCTCAAATGTAGGTTAAAATGGTGGAACATTAACATTTTTGGAATACGGGATTTAAGGATAGAAGAGAATATTGTGGAGATGAATGAGTTGGAAGATTTAATGGCAGAATCTGTGGTTGAAGGTGCTGAGGAGGTTGTGAAACTTAGGTGCAAGAAAATTGAGGAAATGTGGATTGGTTTACAAATGAAGGAGAGCTTGCTTCACCAAAAATCAAGGCACAAATGGATTGAGGAGGGGGACTGCAATACAAAATACTTTCATTCTATGATTAAAAGAAGAAGGAGGGTAAACACTTTGTCTGCTTTGAATGTTGGCCTCCAAGAGGAGGATGGTGTAGAGAATGTTAAACAGACCATCCATGATTTCTTTGAAGAAAAGTTTCAGAATGGTTTTCAAGATCACTTGGATATGGACCTTAGCTCTTTGAACCAACTGTCAGAGGAAGATAACAAGAGGCTAACTGAGGTGTTCTCTTATGAGGAGGTTTTAGAATCAATAAAAAACTGTGAGGGAGATAGAAGCCCAGGCCCAGACGGTTTTAACTTCAAATTTATGAAAAAAGCTTGGGAGGTGGTTGGCCAAGACTATGTCAACTGTATAACTAAATTTTATGATAAGGCTTACTTAGCAAAAGCATTCTGTTCAACCTTCTTTGTTCTAATTCCGAAGGTGGACAATCCACAAAACTTAGAAGAATTCAGGCCGATAGCTTTAATCGGTAGTGTGCACAAAGTTATTTCTAAGATTCTAGCTACAAGATTAAGAAGTGTTATAGGCAAATTGATCTCCCCCTGCCAATCTGCATTTGTACCAGGCAGACAGCTATTAGATGGTGTATTGATGGCAAACGAGATTTTCGATTATGTAAAGAAGAAGAAGAAGAGTGGATTTATGTTTAAAGTGGATTTTGCTCAAGCATATGATTGCGTAAATTGGAATTTTTTGTGTAAAATGCTAGGTGCTATGAATTTCAGTCCAAAATGGATAGCTTGGATAAGAGGTCTAATATGTAATAGTTATGGTTAGATTTTGGTAAATGGGAGCTCCTCAAAAGATTTCAAAATTAACAAGGGTCTACGACAAGGGGACCCTTTGTCACCTTTCCTATTTGTGTTGATAACAGAATTCTTGGCGCTTATGGTTAAAAAAGCAGAAGAATTTGGTGTGATGAAGGGTATCAGAATAGAAGGAATGCATACCAGTTGTCTCCTACAGTTTGCTGATGATACATTAATCATTTGTGATGAATCTTGGTCTAATATATGGGGCATAAAATCTGTTTTGAGAGGATTTGAAGCATTATCAGGCTTGAGAATCAACTATAACAAGAGCTGTATTATGAGTTTTAGAGTTGAAAGATATAGAACTGAAGCTGTTTCTACATTCTTGAATTGTAAAGTGGGAAAATTCCCTTTTAAGTTTCTTGGTCTAACAGTTGGTGGTAGTCATAAAACCATTGCTTTTTGGAAGCTAGTTATAGATTCATTCAAAAACAGGTTGACAAAGTGGAGAAGTAGCACACTGTCGATTGGTGGGCGAGTGATCTTATTGAATTCAGTTTTAACAAACTTACCAATTCATTACTTTTTATTGTTCTTAGCACCTGCAGCTGTCATAAAGGAAATAAAAAGCATTCAAAGAAGGTTTTTGTGGTCAGGAAAGGGGGAGAAGGAGAGCATTGCTTAGGTAAGGTGGGGGTTAGTGTGCAAACCAAAAGATCAAGGTGGTCTTGGAGTCAAGGACGTGAAAGTTTTCAATAAGGCACTGGTGGCGAAGTGGCCGTGGAGAATTGTAAAGGAACATGATGCTATTTGGAAAAACATAATTAAAGTAAGATACAAGGATGATTTTAACAGCTTATTCTTTAACCAACCTGTGGTTCCTAATTATCAGTATTCTAACTGGTGGAAAGATTTGTGTCGACTTGCTTCGGTCGATAACACTCAAGGAGTGTGCAACATTTTAAACTGGAAAATTGGTAATGGCTGCAACACTATGTTTTGGCAGTCGAGGTGGTTGGGGGGAAAGCTCTCAATGTCTTATTTCCAACTCTATTTAGCTCTGTACCTAATCAGCATATTTTAATTAAAGATTGTGGAAGATGGACTGAAAATCATTGGACTTGGGAGCTAATAGGTAATGGCGTGGTTCAGGCTAATGTAGATGTAGAATGTGTTGATGAATTAATCTTACTGCTGGGAGAAAGCTGCTTATCATGCTTGGAAAATGACGAAGTACTCTGGCCATTGAAGATGGATAAAACGTTTAGTGTAAAGGGCTGCTATGACAGATGGATGTGCAGGGGTGGTGAAGATGATTTGGAGATTAATACGATTGCTTCTCTCGATCACCTGTGGAAATTAAAGCTCCCTTTGAAAACTCTGATATTTGGATGGAGACTATTGCTGAATAGATTACCGACTCGCAAGAACCTTAGGAACAGAGGTATTATTTCTGACCATAATTAATTACTCTATGTTTTCTGTGAAGTAGAGTTGGAGGATGTCGACCACATTATGCTAGGCTGTGAAAAAATCAAGTTGTTTTGGAAAGAGGTGGAGGCTTGGATTGGATTAAGTCTCTCTATTGGATCCAGCAGCTTAGAAAAGTTCCTAAGGTGGTCGACAGCTGGGGGGATAGGAGCTCAACTAGCTTTTATTTGGTTGTCAGCCTGCTGGGGAATATGGAGGGTGCAAAATTCGATCATTTTCAAAGGTGAGGAGCTGAATTTAGAGAAGTTACTGATACAAATTTAGTTGGTTACATGGAATTGGAGGAGGAAGATGAAAAGGAAAGGCGACATCGGTAGCTTCTACGAGTGGTACAAGATGCCCATTGATTTGCAAAAGCTATAATGTATTATGGTAGCTGGTGTTTATTGATGTGGGATTATAGTGTAGGAGCTAAACTTTTGCTGGTGTAAAAGACCTCTATACAGCTGCTAGGATAGATAAACTAAGGTGCTTTCTCTTTTCTGTTTAGCTAATAAAGATGTTAGCCAAGAGGGTTTAGAAAGGATTCATTCATATTGTAAATATTTGATCTATGAATGAAGTTTTAATGATTATTAAAAAAAACAAATGAAACTAAATAATAATAGTAAATTCAGGAATAATAATATGATAAAAACTTAAGAATAATAGTATTTTTTCGTATATAAAAAAATTTGAATCAAATTAAAGTTGTGCCCGTTTATAACAATAGAATTTTTTTTGTATATCAAAAAATTATAATCAAAAGTAAAGGTGTGACCGTTTATAAGAATAGTATTTTTTCTTTTATAAAAAAATATGAATCAGAATTAAAGTTGTGTCCGTTGATAACAGTAATATTTTATCTTATATAAAAAAATTGAATCAAAATTAAAGTTGTGCCCGTTTAAAACAACAATATTTTTTCGTATATAAAAAATTTGAATCAAAATTAAAGTTGTCCCCGTTTATAACAATAGTATTTTTTTATATAAAAATATTTGAATCAAAATTATAGTTGTCCCCGTTTATAATAGTAGTATTTTATCTTATATAAAAAAAAATTGAATCAAAATTTAAGTTGCGCCAGTTTAAAAGAACAATATATTTTTTCGTATGGTAAAAAAATTTTAATCAAAATTCAAGTTGTTCCCGTTTATAACAATAGTCTTTTTTTTCGTATATAAAAATATTTGAATCAAAATTATAGTTGTCCCCGTTTAAAACAGTAGTATTTTGTAATACCCCGTAAATTATTTTACTTCGAATAGTATTAGTTGTGATCAACTGAGTCCCAGTATACTCTGATGAATTATCTGCAGAGATAATTAGAATAACTGTGGGACTTAGCGTAAATCCAATTAATAATATCTGACTCTGAGATATTTGAGTATTTGGACTTAAGTGACTTTTTGGACTTTTAGTAGTATTATTAATTAATAATAGTTGCTATATGTTTCCTTTTCCTCCCATTTTCCCACATAAAAGAAAAAGATAGTAAGAGAAGTAAGAAAGAAAGAAAGGGAAGGAGAGAAAAGTGGAGAAGAGGAAAAAGAGAAGAAATTCAAGTTTCAAGAGCAAATCATCATCAATCCTTCATCAATTCATCTTCATCTTCATCTTACTAGAGGTGGGTTCTAGTTAGAACTTTAGTTTTAGAGTTTTGGAGATATTTGAGTTAGGTTAGAATCTTTGAAAAATCGATAATCTAACGGTTAAAAATCGGTATAAATTATGTAGTACGATCACTCTATGCTTATGAACATTAATTATGCTTGTTTGTGCTGTTTTGAATCGATTTGGGTTGAGAAATGGTGAATTGTAGCTTTTGAACCATGGAACCCGTAAGGGAAGAATTCTGTTCTGGTGTGATTCGCCAGGCGAATTCCAAATTCGCCAAGCGGATTAGGTCTCGCCACCATCTCGCCAGGCGAAGTGCTGGCGGAAGGGATTCGCCAGGCGAAATCCAGATTCGCCAGGCGAATTTGATGAGACAGAATAGTGTTAGCTACTGGAACTTTTAATTTTTTCAAAAATTGGGGTTTCGCCACTAGATTCGCCAGGCGAAGTACTGGCGAAGAGCTGGCGAATGCAGACTCGCCAGGCGAAATACAGATTCGCCAGGCGAATCTTCCTGGGATCAAATAATTTTCTTTTCTTCGAAAATCTGTAACTTTTGACTCGTTTGTCCGACTTGAGAGTTCTTTATATCGTTGTGAAGCTAAGAAAATATTCTATGTAATAGAGGTGAAAATGTTAATTGTATTGCCCGATTAAATAATCGAGAAATCCCAAAAGTGGTATATTATGTGTTATTTGTCGGATATTATTCTATTGTGTAGTTATGATATATCTTGCCTATCCTAATATTGTTTAGCATGGTGGTGAGTGAATATGCATGTTAAAATATGAAATAGGTAGGGTGAGGTTTAATACCATAACATTGTTGGAACCTAGTAACGGCTAGGAATGGTTGAATAACATAATGACAACGCTCGTGCGTGCGGTGCCGAGGCGTGAGACAGGTACTAATGTCATGTAAATGAATAAACACTAGTATGGAACATGTGTGTTAACCTTTGTGGGTGTGATAAGGCGTTACGGCCTTGTGATCGTCGAATACGATCACGTTTGTGAATGAGATCACATAATCGTAACCGGTTATCTTGTGAGTGCGTTTCATGGGTCTCGAGCTCCTCTGAAACATGTGCACGACTACTTGGCAGGTTTGATTCCCGCGTGTAGTACGAATGGTGCTCTGGGAGCGTATGCTTGTGACAGTTTATGGCCCGTGTGAAGCGACGGTTCATAACGGTTTATGGCCCGTAGAACCCGAATTCATTCGTATGTCAAGTAGGTTACCAGGATCCATGACTCGGGTCGACTTCTAGACGTAGAAGCGGATGGGAATAGGGGATGCCTTGGTGTGGTTACCGATTAGTGATATTGTGAGTTGATGAACTCCTGACATGGTTCCATATAGTGTGTGCGTACTCAAGGTCATTTCCCTTCCCTTTTGACTTGAGTTAGGATGTTAGAACCTTGTAAAGCCGAGAGGACTTTAAGATAGGGAACTCACTGAGATTTGATGTATCTCACCCCACTGTTGTTGTTTACATCACAGGTTCTGCAGGTTCGGCGAAGGGTAAGGACAAAGTGGTTTGACTTTTCCTTACAGATCATGGCTTTTGAGATGGCATGGCTTCCGCTATGGCGTTTTATTTTGAGATCATTGTATTGATCTAGTTCTTAGTCTTGTCTGTGGAACATCTTGTAGATATACTATGCCGTAGTTGGTTGTATTTAGTCTTATGGGAATGTATATGTATAATGTATTACTAGGAACTTATTGTTATTTCAGTACCAAGCGCGAAATTCATGTATAATATATGCTTTGATGTATGTATGTATATATGGGCTTTACAGTTGGTATCAAAGCAGGTCGTATCCTCGACCTAGCCATGAAATAGTCTAAGTGTTTCTTTCTGTTTCATATGTGTTGGGTCGTCATTGGTATTACGTGTTATATTTATGGTATTGAGCCTGATCAACTTAATCCTATTTGTATGACATTTAGGAACATGGCTGACCGACGCAGAAATAACCGTGGTAGACCGAGAACTACTCCAGCAGGGATAAATCCGCCAGGGGACGAAGGGAATGCCCCTCTGTACCAATTCATGCAGCAGATGCAGCAGCACCAGAATCAGTTTGTGCAACAAATGGTACAGTAAATGGCTGGTGGTGTGCATCCTCCAGTGGTTGTGCCAGAAGCTGCAGGGGGAACCTTTAGGGATTTCATTCGCATGAATCCTCCGGAGTTTCAGGGAGGATTAGATCCGGTAAAGGCGCATGAATGGATATCCGGTATGGAACGGATTTTCTTGATTATTCAGTGTAGTGACGAGAATAAGGTTGTTTTCGCTTCTCACTTGTTAAAGGGTTCTGCCATGAGATGGTGGGAAAGCGCTTCAGCATTAATGACAATACAAGAGGTACCGAAAGTATGGGAGCAATTTAAGATAACTTTTATGGAGAAATATTTTCCAAGTTCCTTAAGGTCTCAAAAAGAATTTGAATTTCAGTAGCTGAGACAAGGTAACTTGACAGTGGCTTCTTATGCGGAAAAGTTCGAGGTTATAGCTGCTTATTCTAGACAAGCCATGTATACTCCTGATGAAAGGTGGAAGATTGATCAGTTTCTTTTTTGTCTAAGGGCTGAGATTTCCCATAGTGTGTCCCAGAGAGAATTTACTAGCTATGCTGAATTGTTACGACAGTGTTATATGGCGGAGTATAGTTTGAAGAAGGTGCAAGTAGAGGGAGAGTTAAGTAAGGTGAATCAAAGTGATCGTGGGAGATCGAATCAACAATTTAGAGAAAGGCAAAAATCTTTCAAAGGGAAGCAAGTTCAGAGTTCTAGGACTAGTGCACCTCCTGTATGTCGTCTTTGCGGTAGGAATCATCAGGGAAGGTGTGGTATCGAAGGTGTGAGGTGTTATTAGTGTCAGAAAGTGGGTCACTTGGCGAGGGATTGTCCTCAAAGGAGGAATCAGATGCAAGAAAAGAATACCGGACGAGTGTATACCTTGGATGCAAGGAAGACAAAGGGTGATAACTCCTTGATTGCGGGTACGTGTTTTGTGAATGGAAATCCTTGTTTTGTTTTATTTGATTGTGGGGCAATGTATTCTTTTGTGTCCACGAGATGCGTGAAGCGACTTGGGTTACAAGTTGTTCCTTTGACTCCACACATGGTGGTTACTACTGCCATGGATGAAATTGTTGAAACACCGTTGATGTGTGAAAATTGTATATTGTCGGTGAATGAAAGAGTCTTCCAGATTGATCTTATTTGTCTGCCGCTTAAGAAAGTGGATGTGGTTCTGGGAATGGATTGGCTTTCAGCTAATTCGGTTTTTATCGAGTGTGAAGAAAAACTAATCATTATTCCATCTACCGAAGCTACTCCGAAGGATGTGTTAACTACTATTTTAGAAGGTACGGTAGGAGTGATTGATTTCTTGTTCGAGGAGGAAAAGTCTGTTTTTATGATTCTTACTAAGGAGGAGAGTACTAACCTTCTAGTTTCGAGTATTCCGGTAGTTTGTGACTTTCCTGAAGTTTTCCCCGAGAATATCACTTCTCTTCCTCCGGAGAGGGAAGTGGAATTCTCTATTGACCTGATACCGGGAACGGCTCCAATATTCGTTTCTCCATATCGGATGGCACCACTTGAATTAAGAGAATTAAAGAACCAATTGGAAGAGTTGTTGGCTAAGCATTTTGTTCGACCAAGTGTTTCGCCCTGGGGAGCTCCAGTGTTATTGGTAAAGAAAAAGGATGGTGGAATGCGGTTGTGTATTGATTATCGTCAGTTGAATAAGGTCACCATCAAGAACAAATACCCATTACCAAGGATAGACGACCTGTTAGTCAATTGAAAGGAGCCTGCGTGTTCTCGAAGATTGACTTACGGTCGGGTTATCATCAGATTCGGGTGAAGAGTTCAGACGTACCAAAGACTGCCTTTAGAACCCGTTATGGTCATTATGAATTTTTGGTTATGCCTTTCGGTGTGACAAATGCTCTGGCGATTTTCATGGATTATATGAATCGGATATTTCAACCTTACTTGGACCAATTTGTGGTGATTTTCATTGATGACATTCTTATCTATTCTCGTGACCCTCAAGAGCACGGAGAACACCTAAGAATCGTTTTATCCATTTTGCAAGAGAGACAACTTTTTTCCAAGCTAGGTAAGTGTGAATTTTGGATGTCGGAGGTGAATTTCCTTGGACATGTCATATCTCAAGGGGGTGTAGCGGTTGATCCATCTAAAGTTGAAGTCGTGATAAATTGGGAGAGACCGAAGAATGTGTCTGATGTTAGAAGCTTTTTGGGACTAGCAGGTATTATAGAAGGTTTATTAAAGGCTTTTCCCAACTGGCTTTACCGATGACGAGACTTACTCGAAAGGATTGTTCTTATGAATGGGATTCGGCTTGTGAGCAAAGTTTTATGAGCTTGAAAGAGAGATTGACGACCGCTCCTGTTTTGGTTATTCCTGATCCTAGCAAGTCGTATGAGGTGTATTGTGATGCATCGAAGATGGGATTAGGAGGAGTGTTAATGCAAGATGGACATGTAGTGGCTTATGCTTCTAGACAGTTGAAAGTCCATGAAGAGAATTATCCAACGCATGACTTAGAATTGGCGGCGGTTGTGTTTACCTTGAAGGTGTGGCGCCACTATCTATATGGTGTATGTTTTGAGATGTTTAGTGACCACAAGAGCTTAAAGTGCCTCTTTGATCAGAAGGAATTGAACATGCATCAAAGGAGGTGGATGGAATATTTGAAAGATTATGACTTGGAACTAAGATACCATCCGGGTAAAGCGAATAAAGTGGCGGATGCATTGAGTAGGAAGGTGTTGCATAATGCCAAGTTGATGATGCTAGAGTATACTTTATTGGAAAAATTTTGAGATCTAAATCTTCAATTTAATTGGACTCCTAATTGTGTGATTTTGGGGAATTTGGATATCAATTCTACTCTTAGGGAAGAAATCCAACGAGAGCAAGGGTTGGATGAGAAGTTGCAAGGAGTGTTATTGCAACCGGGTTTTATGCGAGCTACCGACGGAGTCATTGTATTTAACCAAAGGATTTGTGTTTCGGATAACGCGGAGTTAAAAAGGAGGATTTTAGATGAAGCGCATAAGGGTGCTTTTACTATACATCCGGGATCTTCAAAGATGTACCAAGACCTAAAGAGGGACTATTGGTGGTCCGGGATGAAAAAGGATATTGCGGTGTATGTGTCGGAGTGTGCGGTGTGTCAACAAATAAAGATCGAACACCAAAGGCCGGGTAGCTTGTTGCAACCTTTAGAAATTCTGGTGTGGAAATGGGATAGTATTTCGATGGATTTTGCCGTGGGATTACCCCGTGCCCAAGGTGGTTATGATTCAATTTGGGTGATTGTGGATCAGTTGACGAAGTCTGCTCACTTCTTGGCCGTAAAGACTACTTATAAAGCGAGTCATCTCGCAAGGTTATTCATTTCGGAGATAGTGAGGTTGCATGGTATTCCTACTAGTATCGTTTCAGATAGAGATCCGAAGTTTACTTCGAGGTTTTGGAGAGCTTTTCAACAAGCGATGGGAACGAGGTTATGTTTGAGTACGTTGAATCATCCACAAACGGATGGTCAGATGGAACGGACGATACAAACCATGGAAGACATGTTAAGAGCTTGTGTCCTTGAAAGTGGAGGAAATTGGATAGAACTTTTACCGTTGATTGAGTTCTCTTATAATAACATTTATCATGCAAGTATCGGTATGGAACCTTATGAGGCATTATATGGAAGGAAGTGTAGGATACCTCTGTGTTGGGCGGAGGTGGGGAAGATAGTGTGTTGGGACCCGAGATTATTCACGAAACTACAGAGAAAATTAAGATGATCCGTGATAAGATCAAACAAGCCCAATATCGTCAGAAGAGTTATGCGGATAACCGTAGAAGACCTTTAGAATTTGAAGAAGGCGATCACGTGTTTCTGAAAGTTACTCCGAGATTGCGGTTAAAAGCACCGTTTTGGTCGCGAAAGTTAAGTCTGAGATACGTAGGACCGTATCAGATTTTGGAAAGGATTGGTGAAGTAGCCTACAGACTAGCCTTACCGCCTTCTCTGTCCGAGATGCACTATGTTTTTCATGTATCTCAGCTTAGAAAATTTGTCCCAGATCCTCTTCAGCCAATTTTACCAGATACAATTGAGATAGAAGCAGATTTGGCGTTTGAGCCTCAACCGAGTCATATAACCGGAAGAGAAACTAAAGTGTTAAGGAATAAAGAGATTCCTCTAGTTAAGGTCCAGTGGGACGAGACGCATCCGGGCGATGCAACTTGGGAATTGGAATCAGAGATACGAGAAACTTATCCTCACCTTTTCAGGTAATTGTTTTAAATTCGTGGGCGAATTTCTATTTAAAGGGGGGAGGATGTAATACCCCGTAAATTATTTTACTTCGGATAGTATTAGTTGTGATCAACTGAGTCCCAGTATACTCTGATGAATTATCTGCAGAGATAATTAGAATAACTGTGGGACTTAGAGTAAATCCAATTAATAATATCTGATCTTGAGATATTTGAGTATTTGGACTTAAGTGACTTTTTGGACTTTTAGTAGTATTATTTATTAATAATAGTTGCTATATGTTTCCTTTTCCTCCCATTTTCCCACATAAAAGAAAAAGATAGTAAGAGAAGTAAGAAAGAAAGAAAGGGAAGGAGAGAAAAGTGGAGAAGAGGAAAAAGAGAAGAAATTCAAGTTTCAAGAGCAAATCATCATCAATCCTTCATCAATTCATCTTCATCTTCTTCTTACTAGAGGTGGGTTTTAGTTAGAACTTTAGTTTTAGAGTTTTGGAGATATTTGAGTTAGGTTAGAATCTTTGAAAAATCGATAATCTAACGGTTAAAAATCGGTATAAATTGTGTAGTATGATCACTCTATGCTTATGAACATTAATTATGCTTGTTTGTGCTGTTTTGAATCGATTTGGGTTGAGAAATGGTGAATTGTAGCTTTGGAACCATGGAACCCGTAAGGGAAGAATTCTGTTCTGGTACGATTCGGCAGGCGAATTCCAGATTCGCCAGGCGGATTAGGTCTCGCCACCATCTCGCCAGGCGAAGTGCTGGCGGAAGGGATTCGCCAGGCGAAATCCAGATTCGCTAGGCGAATTTGATGAGACAGAATGGTGTTAGCTACTGGAACTTTTAATTTTTTCAAAAATTGGGGTTTCGCCACTAGATTCGCCAGGTGAAGTGCTGGCGAAGGGAGATTGGCCAGGAGAAGTACTGGCGAAGAGCTGGCGAATGCAGACTCGCCAGGCGAAATACAGATTCGCCAGGCGAATCTGCCTGGGATCAAGTAATTTTCTTTTCTTCAAAAATCTGTAACTTTTGACTCGTTTGTCCGACTTGAGAGTTCTTTATATCGTTGTGAAGCTAAGAAAATATTCTATGTAATAGAGGTGAAAAATGTTAATTGTATTGCCCGATTAAATAATCAAGAAATCCCAAAAGTGTTATATTATGTGTTATTTGTCGGATATTATTCTATTGTGTAGTTATGATATATCTTGCCTATCCTAATATTGTTTAGCATGGTGGTGAGTGAATATGCATGTTAAAATATGAAATAAGTAGGGTGAGGTTTAATACCATAACATTGTTGGAACCTAGTAACAGCTATGATGGTTGAATAACAAAATGACAACGCTCGTGCGTGCGGTGCCGAGGCATGAGACATGTACTAATGTCATGCGAATGAATAAACACTAGTATGGAACATGTGTGTTAACCTTTGAGGGTGTGATAAGGCGTTACGGCCTTGTGATCGTCGAATACGATCACGTTTGTGAATGAGATCACGTAATCGTAACCGGTTATCTTGTGAGTGCGTTTCATGGGTCTCGAGCTCCTCTAAAACATGTACATGACTACTTGGCAGGTTTGATTCCCGCGTGTAGTACGAATGGCGCTCTGGGAGCGTATGCTTGTGACGGTTTATGGCCCGTGTGAAGCAACGGTTCATAACGGTTTATGGCCCGTAGAACCCGAATCCATTCGTATGTCAAGTAGGTTACCAGGATCCATGACTCGGGTCGACTTCTAGACGTAGAAGCGGACGGGAATAGGGGATGCCTTGGTGTGGTTACCAATTAGTGATATTGTGAGTTGATGAACTCCTGACATGGTTCCATATAGTGTGTGCGTACTCAAGGTCATTTCCCTTCCCTTTTGACTTGAGTTAGGATGTTAGAACCTTGTAAAGCCGAGAGGACTTTAAGATAGGGAACTCACTGAGATTTGATATATCTCACCCCACTGTTGTTGTTTATATCACAGGTTCTGCAGGTTCGACGAAGGGTAAGGACAAAGTGGTTTGACTTTTCCTTACGGATCGTGGCTTTTGAGATGGCATGGCTTCCGCTATGGCGTTTTATTTTGATATCATTGTATTGATCTAGTTTTTAGTCTTGTCTGTGGAACATCTTGTAGATATACTATGCCGTAGTTGGTTGTATTTAGTCTTTTGGGCATGTATATGTATAATGTGTTACTAGGAACTTATTGTTATTTCAGTACCAAGCGCGAAATTCATATATAATATATGCTTTGATGTATGTATGTATATATGGGCTTTACATATTTTATCTTATATAAATAATTTTGACTCAAAATTAAAGTTGTGCCCGTTTAAAACAATAGTATTTTTTTGGTATATCAAAAAATTTTAATCAAAATTCAAGTTGTCCCCGTTTACTCCAATAGTATTTTTTTCGTATATAAAAATATTTGAATCAAAATTAAACCTATGCCCGTTTATAACAATAGTATTTTTTCGCATATAAAAATATTTGAATCAAAATTAAAGTTGTGTTCGTATAAAAAAAAAGTATTTTTTTCGTATATAACAAATTTGAATCAAAATTAAAGTTGAATCAAAATTATTTTAATCAACAATTTATTTTTTCCCGTATATAAATATTATTTTTGTTTTGACATTATTTATACAAATATTTGAATCAATATTAAAGTTGTTCCAGATGATAAAAATATTTGAATCAACAATGTATTTTTTCTCGTATATAAATATTATTTTTATTTTGAAAATATACAGAAACAATATTTAAATCAATAATAAAGTTGTTTCCATTTATAACAATAATTAAATAAATAATTTCATTTTTTTGCTTTAAAGGATAGATTGGAGGTTAGATTGGGTTCCATTATTTTATCTAAAATATCGTCTATTTTTTAATTTTTAAATATAAAGTAATATTAATAGAATAATGATATACATTTTCGTTAAATTTAAGCATAATTAATATTAAAAAAATTAACACGGTAAAGATTTATATTATATTCTTATATGTACTATTTTCATTGTTTTCATGGTAACTTGTGAATTTGGAGTAAGTTTATTTAGAAAAAAATGAGTTGTTATTGCAACTATGTATTTTACCGGTCTTAGTTTTAGGCAAATTCAATTACATGGTTATTTTATCATGGTCTTAGTTTTAGGAATATTCAATTACATCAATGTTTAGAGTTTTCAACTTGTCAGACATGAATATTTTAAATATTCAGTGAACGGTGTATTCCTTAGGAATAATATTGATTTTTTTAGCTTAAAGTACATAAAATTAATATTTAGTGTATTGAATTTGTTTATAAAAATAAATATTTTTATTTATTTATTTGAGAAAAATATTTCATTAGGTAATGACAATAGAATTTTTAGTTTTTAATTACGTCACTAATAACTATATTCAAAATTGGTTGGTATAATGGATAATTATATGGAATGAACAATCTAAGATAATAGCATTAGGGACGTATAATATCTGAAATTTATGACCAAACATAAGTTGAAACAAATATTGTATTCACTTTTCTCTCATCCGCACCCCAACCTACACAAATTTCATCATTAATTTGAATAAAGTATCATCAATATCAACAGAGGATGCTAACTATTAACCTGAGATAGAAAAATTACATAAATAACGATCAATTGGAATCGTTTATGACATGCATATGCACCTATAATTTATGAGTTGTAAAATATCATAGTTTGCAAAAAAAAGTACCACGTTGACAATCCATAGTCAATGTAATAACATGTATCATATGAAAAAGATTTTAGATAAGAGAATCCATTTCTTCTAATGTTGAACTCGTTTCTTTCGCCAAATGAAAAATGATCGGAGCATTGCTTGCATCAAGAACTTGTCATCCCAAATCATAAACGTTTCCTGTATAGACATTTGCAAACATTCAAAATCAATTACCACTTCAACGTGTAGTTGTAAATTGCAAACTGCAACCACAATTGTTATCACACGGATCACATTTTACGTGATGCGGAATTATTTAGAACCAGGTACAATGTGAAGCTAAACTATGACATACCTTCATAAAAGCTCATTTGTGTAAACCTGCACTTTTTTTGATTTCTTCCTCCATTGCTCGAAAGTTTGTGCCAGCAAAAGACTCAGGAAATGCTAATGTCTGGCATCCCACTGTTAATCCAAAAAGCAAGGAACATAAAAGATACATGTAATGAGAATGATCTTGTATATATCATGTCGAAGTAAAAATACAAGATGCAGAGTATTATCCAACACTTACTGGGATGCGACACCTTATGCAAGATGCAGAACATAAGCAACTTGTCGCCAGAAGAGAGCATGATATTCGTGGCACGAAAATGATATTATGATTTCTTATAATATTTAGAAATGAAAAAATGGTGAAGATAGAGGTACCTGATGAATGTTGTGGGATCTCAGGTCATCACACTTTCACTAATTGGTGGAATAACAGAAGAGATGTCCATGGTAGTCAAATAATAAATAGTAGAATGTAGTGAATGCAGTAAAACTATGAAAACTATGAACTAGCATTATACGTAACGCACAAGTGAAAATCATTAAATCAACGACATTATCATTCAAAAAACCTGAAGTTTATATCATTCAAAGTGCTCGATTCAGAAATGAAAGTTTCATGATTTTTTTTTTTGAAATAAAGAATATTTATATATCTCAAAAAAACAATACAAAGCCCAAAGACGACCTAACGGTCCAGCCACTCAACAAGACGAACAAATCCAAAACAACCTAATTACAAAAGCACTTTAGCTAAATGACTTCTATATTTAGCTTTTTGCCAACCTCTAAAAACTATACAATCCTTAATGTTTCTAGTAACAGTATCTTTATCACATTGACCCTCAAAAGTGATTCTATTTCTATACCTCCAAATACCATAAACGACTTCAGTCGCAACAAGCTTTAGAATCTCTTTCATCCAGCCTTTGCCTTTAGTAGCACTCACTAGCCAAGGAAGTTCATCCTTCCAATTCAAAGGCCTGTGATGAATCTCTAACCAATCAAGAAAATATTCCCAAATGTTTTTAGTATCACTACATTCAAACATCAAATGATCAATAGTCTCCTCCTTATCATTGCACATGCTACATTTCACCTCATGGATTAAACCAAGTTTCTTCAGTCTAGTTTTAGTAGCCAGCCGACCATGGCACGCAATCCACAATGTTTGAACAGCCCTAAGTCTTGCTAAGTTGTGACAGATCAAGGAAAACCAATTAACAGGATTGTCATTATCAACCAACTTCAAGTAAACCTTCATCATGTGAAACTTCTTTCTACTAATCATATCATCCCAAATATTCTGAATTCTGTTAATCAAATGCCTCTGTTGCAAAATATCTTTCAGAATCCAAGAACATCTATTGGTATCCTCGGTACAATTAAGAATATAATCACCTTTTAAGTAATAACTATGGACCCATTTGACCCATAAGTTATCACTTTTAAGGCAAATGCTCCACAGACATTTCAACATAGTAACACTATTCCAAATCTCCAGGTTTACTATATTCAAACCACCATTCTTAATAGGGTTGCACATCTTCTTCCAAGAAATAGGACTCTTTCTACTGATCTCATCTTTACCAGTCCAGATAAACGATCTATAAATCGCATCTATCTTGTGAATAACCATCTTAGGAAGAGGGAAACAACTCATCCAATAATGAGCTATGGCCTGGGATATACTCTTGACTAGCTGAATTCTACCTGCAACACTAAGAAGCTTAGATGTCCAATGTTTAATTCTAGCAGTAATCTTGTCAATCAAAGGAAGATAGTGATTCACATTAAGTCTTCTACCGGATAAAGGAACTCCCAAATATCGAATTGGTAATTGCCCCTGATCAAAACCAGTTAACTCTATAATACTCTGAACTGTATCATCAGACATACCACCACAGAAAATTCTGAATTTGTTGGGATTAATGCTCAGACCAGTTGAACTAGAAAATAGATGAAAAGCTCCAAGAATCATCTCAATTGACACTTTATCACCTCTACTAAACAGCAAAATATCATCTGCAAAAGACAAGTGAGTCAAACCAAGTTTTTCACACTTGCTATGGTGATTAAAGTTAGGATTGATTTGCATCTTAACCATGAGTCTATTCATATACTCCATCATAATCACAAACAGTAAGGGAGAGATAGGATCCCCTTGTCTAATACCCCTCTTAGCATGAAGAATATCAGTCATCTCACCATTAATGTTGAATCTATAACTGACAGTGTTGATAACTTTCATAATCCAAGCTGTAAATTTGTGAGGCATCCCTAACTCATTGAGAACAATCTCCAAAGCTCCCCAATCAATCATATCGTATGCTTTTTGAAGATCCAGTTGGAGCATGCATCTAGGAGTCCCTCCTTTTCTATCATACCCTCTCATTAACTCAAATTCCAAAAGAATATGGTTGTGTATGACCTGCCCAGGAGTAAAAGCAGCATGGCTTTAATGAATTACCTTTTGTAAGACCCTTCCAAGTCTGTAATCATGAAACTTTGTAGAAAGTTTCATGATTAACACAAATAAAACTCCTAATAATCAAATTTAAAATCCCTAGCTGACAAGAAGTTGCTCAAACCGAATGGTTCTAAGCCTTCATCATCTGAATTGAACGTTCTTTTCCTCTTGTTCCTTCTCCTTGATCTCCTAATTCTCCTCCTGGTTCGTCTTCTTTGAACTGTGTCCACCTGTTGGGTTGGACAGCTTCCTCGACCTGGACTTGTTAAACCTCAATTGTTTGTTGAACATCTGAAGTTGGTTGTTGAACATCTGATGTTTCTTGGGTCTGGAGAGCATCATTGGAACACATAGTGATTTTCCCTCTTCAAATACTACTTGCTTGTGTGATGCTTAGAAGATGACCTCTATTTTTATAATGGTTTATTTGATTTTTCGTCTTCTGTTTACATTGAGATTCTAAAAGTTTTTCTTGGGCTATCATTATTGCTCGGGTAGTTCAAAAACCATTGATGGTCATTGAATACTGATGGTCAAGTTTATCATTTATTTTTTAAGACATTATTATTTAAGATGGGCATTGGAAATGAAAATAATTAATAAAGTTATTATGGCCCGAAAATCTATTTACATAATAAGTGGTAAATAGATTTCAAAGGCATAAATAAAATATTTGTATTTGATATCTATATACATTACAAATTAAGAATTTCAAAATTCTCAATTCATAGGATATTAGAACAGGAATTGGGAATATATTCCTGTAAGCTAGTTTCTACATTTCTAAACCATTAAACTAAAGCTGAAAGTAGACAGATTATATACCATAATCGTTAATGGGTGAGTCATAATCATAACCCTCATCACATCAGTATACTCACCTTTAACCCCTTCAATGATTGTTGTCATAATCCCCTGCAAGTAAAACACAAAATTCATCATGATATTAGGCAATATTTCGTTATGATTATTGTAATCATAATTCAAAATCAATATTTCAACTGATTATGAAATCTATTTGTAGCATAGCACTTCCACTTTGCAAAATGGAATTTCCAGACATACCGGGTGCGAATGTGATTTAAAGCCTCGAGTTAGTTGCTTCTTCAATTTCGTCCCTAATTTCCCATAACCTACAATAAAATTTAACATAATGGGATTAGACTTTCCTTGTGTATAAAGAAAAAGAAAAGTTGAGCTATTGTAATTAACAATCATAAAGCATATTGTGTGTCCTGTTACACTCCTGTCACAATTTACATCAACAATTTCAGAAGTTTGATTAATAATAGAATGCAGCAGGTGATGAAGCATTTAGAAGTTTAATACAACAAAGAAAGTAATTGTTTATGGTAAAATCCACAAAAAGTCATTTAGATTTTAGGACTACTATGTATATACACATTTCTTACTAAAACGAAAGGAGAAGACCAAATTAAATCCCATGCCAAATTATTGTCCAATGAAGATCCTTCAGCCATGCCTCTTGGAGGTCCAAGGAAACAACACCAGACATCTCATAATCGAGATTCACCTGCTTCTCTGCAATTATTTCATTATAACCTTTGTTTAGCTTGCTAATAGTCCAAAACCATACAGACTAATGCATGTGTTTCATTTGTTACAAAATAAATATATACAACTATATTTATATCTAGCTAACTACAAAACTTCAAGGAATGATTCATGTTCAACTCACAGCCTTTATCAACGAAAATACCCATCCATAATGGTGCTCTAGGCTTACCTACTTGTTGTTTAAGTTGATCTCTTGCAATGATTAGCTTCTCTTCAACCTCTTTCATTTGGTGATCTTCAAGCAAGGTGAAAAAAGGATCACTAAGAATAGAATAACCCCCCAAAACCATGTCATCCTCCAAAGTGATTGTTGCTTCACTAAAGGGAAACACAACTGTATTTGCCTCGCAACACCAATTCTCCCAGTTATGATACCAAGAACTGTAACAAATCATTATAGATCACTTCCTTAAAATATCAGCAATTTCAGAAAACACTTCATTCACTTTGGCTTACCTCATTGGATTTTTACTGGCTTCCAAATTTGTAGACTCGGTACTTCCATAAGAACAACCAAATACTCAGAATAAATTGCTGGCAAATAAATGATACAAAGTAGTAGCACGAAGGGGAATAAACAATTCCAGAGACAATTGAACTATGGATTAAGTTTGTATCACAGACCTGTAAGAACCGGTTGGTTGCATCTCAGTTGATGGCCATAATGTTAATCTCAAGTTCAGATCATACAAGAGAATCTAATTATCGTCGATCAAACTGATGGAACCATGATGGAATCAACAGAAAAAATTTCAATATGATTTAGTACAATGATACAAATTGGGGGTAAGTGCTTACAACACCTATAACACCATCATTTGTTATAGATGACATTGTCTCAAATGATCAATAGGTCTGTAGATATTGTAGTCGCGCATCCCAAATGCAAAACTCCTAAGCATGAATCAGATATCCAAATTAATATCATGTTAGATGTGCCTTAAAACATCAAATAGAGTACAATTTGTTGCATCACATTACCTTAGAAAGACGGTTATAATCAAAGGCGGCAAGTTATGTCTGTATGGTCACATCATCCAATCCGTCGACTATCTGAAATAGATTATACATCATCAATAAAGTATCGTTATAATACAATAGTCATTTCCAATCTGAAAGTTGTATCATTTCAACAGTAGTTGTAACATACCTGCATGTAGCCCAATACTTCAAATACAGAGAATAATGTGTTGCGAAACTCCCATCGACTCTATTGGCATGGTCTGGGATCTCCGATCACGATAGTTTCACTACTTGGTCTCATATCAGGAGAAATGTCCATGGTAATCAATTAATAATTATCACAATATAGTCAATTCAATAGACCTATAAAAACTATGAACAACCAGATATAGAAATCACACCATATTCCTTCGAACAAAAATCTCCAAATGCTGTAAGCAAGTTAAGCAATTAATATTGGAAAAAATATGTTCACATTGTATTGAGTTTTTAGTAGAATCCATGAAGTATAAAATCCTTCAAGATTAATGACTATCTTACAAACACAAAATACCCTTAATATCATTAAAATAGTAAATGTCACTTAGAATGAGTTCATCTTTTGGAGAATGAGATTGTTAAAACGATAACAACATCAACAAAGTTAATGGGCAAAGAAAACAATAAAAGTAAAGATCAACCAACTCTATTAGCAAGAAACATGGCATACCAGCCTACAAAGCTGATATTTGTAAGATAATCGAAAATATAATCAAATTTATATAGCGACACACAGCTACAAGACCAATGCAAGAAGATCATAAACTAAAATAAACAAACTAACCATGCAAAAAATATAGACTAAATTACCTATCAGAAAGTAAAACAAAGTGGTGGTTTTGAGGATCTTGTTGCGCATTTTCCAGAAGATGTCGCACTGTATCAACCATCGACATTTTACCCTATACCACCTGCAACAAAGTAACTAATTAGCATCACTATCAAAGCAATTAATTAGAAAAATAGAGGCAGCAACCATTCAAATAGTCACCCATAGAGACTTCGATATCGTGTCTAAATAGAATAAAAAACAACATACTTACAGATCTAGGGTTCTTTGTTCAAATTTCGTGTCAACATAACATGCTACACATTTGCAGTACCCGATATCACCAATTGCATTAAAAAAAACCTTTTTGGTTTCAGCATTTGCCAACAAAAAACCCTAATTATCAAACAGATTTTCACAGACGAATGAACAAAAGAAGGCTCAGATTCACATATTCTCGCACATGCGAGAGAAGAGGTTCCCAATGACTGCGTCTAGCATTTGCACGAAATAAAACAAATGTTGTTCCACAGATACATAATCGCCTTGCCATGAAACAACTCTTCACCTAATGTTCGAATCAAATATTTAAAAAAATCATCACTGCATTGTTATCAAATAAGATGAAGAAGAAAATGAAGAATAAAACAACCTGTGCATTTCATAAGCCAAACTTGTGAACGAAATAAAAAGAGAGAGAAGACAAACGACGATGAAGACGGCAGAGAAAGAAGATGGTCGAAGAGAGAGAATAAAAAGCATAAAATGAAAAGCGTATAACACGTTTTGGGGGAAGAGAAAACATAAAAAAAAAAATTAAATTCAGATAGTTACTTTGGAACCAAATTGTATCTTGTGACATCATCATCCCACTACATCATGCCTTAGTTCTATAAACATGAAGTTGCATTTGAACAATATGACATCATCGGTTGGAAAAAGTAATTTCTGGACACAAAATACCCCTAATATCATGAGGGGCGGAATTTGAGCTTAGGGCAATATTGAGTTTTCCAGAACATCAACTTTTCTTATATTATAGATTAAGTGTTTGGATGTTGTTTGAACATGTGGGTGTGAGTTTTGGGCCATGGATGATCTTCTTTTCACGCTGCTGGAATTCTGAGTTTCGTTTGGGTTGCTGTGCGAGCTTTCGCGACCCTAAGGCGACCGGTTTTCTGCTATGGTAGTTGTGCGAGCTTCAGTGAATGGAAAGTGAGTTGTTCGTCTTCTACTCTATAGGCAATTATAAGACAAATTCAGTTATGTATGTACCTCGCCTTGAGTTCGCTGTGCGAACTGAAAGCGAGTCAGCCTCGCTTTGCAGTCACTATGTGTCCATGACAGAATGCAGTTTTTCTGTTTCTTGTTTTCTTCATAACTTGTGAATCGTGACTCAGATCGATGCGCGGTCGGAAGATAGAATAACGATGATTAATTGATTGTGGAATACCATGTGTATTGGTTTGCTATTTTAGTGAGGGACCTTTGTCCTAAAAGTCCTATTTTGGTGAGGGGCTTGGATTCGAAAGTCCGATTTATTATGATAACCATTTTCCTTATGTGATATATTGATGTTTGACTTATTTATACTATGCTACTATATTTGTTACATGTATGATATATGTGTATGTGCATATGTTTGATTGTGTGATAACATGCTTAGAATAATATGAAGATCAGTGAGGAAACCTTGGCTTAAAACTAGGAAAATGGATTAAAAAGAGAAATAGGTTGTAAGTATGATTTAGATAACACTAAAGGGTGACATTCATGCTATGATACCTAGGTGTGTGTTACGGATGGATGGTTACCATAGTTATGAGTGAGATGCATTGAATGGAACATGTATGTTAGTGTGTTGCTTTATGATTAAAGCAAATGTGATCATATTGTGATCCTCGAATACGATCATGTTTTGTTATATTGATCACGTAGTCGGAAACAAACCCTTGAGAGGTGTCGTCCCGAGAGTTGATGCTTATGTAGTGCTCATTTGGGATGTATGCACTGTCGCTATGCGAAAAATCACAAAGTCGCCATCAAACTTTATTTATCCCAAAGGGAAGGGAAACATCGAGAAAACCCCCAAGAGGAAGGATAAGATGGTCTCGCAACCAAGAGATGGGTTCGGAAGCCGGTTATGCAAAGGGAAGGTATTAGCACCCCTCACATCCATCGTACTCGATGGAAACCATTCGTTTGACTTATGCGTAAAGAAGTTGCTAAGGGATCATGCTTTCTATGAATGCTCTATTAAAGGGAAAAAAAGGATTTAAAAAAATGGTGTTCGTAGAGGATTGGGGACCTCGTGCCTACGTACCCACATGGTGCAATGAGGAAGTCAGAGCCTCGTAGTTTGCGAAACTAAAGGTGAAAAGAAAGTAAGATTGTGAAATAAGGTTGCTCGCAAAGATATCGCAATCTCGTGCCTATGTATCTTCATTGACGAATAAAGAATCAGAGCGTTTGTAGTTCGTGGAACCACGGGTTAGTTGCTTTTAGTGGACGACGTTAACGTTCACATCCTAGCAATAGGTTTTGCCGCTCGCACGCAAGGAGACTTATGTTTTAGTCTGTCTTGTGGTAGGGTGGAAATAACGTGCCCTTTTGAAAAGGTTTAGCTTTTCGCCATCGAGGCAAGATGTCACATATGATTTGTGATGATTGATTTTAGGGGCGAAATAAGTCCTCGTATAGGAACCCCTGCGGGTAGTACCCATTTCTTTATCTCAAAAGATTTGCTTTGAAAATAGTGTTGCGAATATAGTCATGTCTTTGTATTGAAATACGAGTATCGAGACCGCACACTCTAAAGTGAGTATCCTAATACTCGGAGAGGAAGAAGTCTTCACTCAATCCTCTCTTTCTAGCTCAATACAAGGAGGACATTATTCATTTTATTTAAGAGGTATTTTACTTTGGAAGGTAAGTGTTTAGACAGTGAACCCTGACGGTAATGTCAAAAACTCGGGATAGGACAAGGCCTTCGCCTAACCACTCCACAACCATTCCAAGTTTATTTAGAAAAGATTTGAAAATGCACTTCGTACAAGACCATGGTTTTCTGCTTAGGAAGAAAAGATGATGAAAGGGAGTGAAATGAAAGGGTGATGATTAGATTAGGGTAGGTTGATTGTGATGCGCAAGGCGATCGACTTATGGTGAAAGCATACATGGCTTGCTTGGGGTTAATGGAATGATTGGATAAGGGTAAATAAGAAATGTGGGGGAACCCTAAGGTGAGGTATGAGAAACAATCCAAGTTACTAAGTTTGAAAAGTTGCATGACGTTGGATCAAGCCTTATTTATCTTTGTTCTGAAATTGTTTTCTAAACGCTTTCGTTTTTGTGTTTTCTAACCTATACACATGCAGGCATACAAGCATTAAAGACATTAAAGTCCTAAGCTATTACATTGTAAATGGGTGAAGGGGAAGTATGAGAAACCTACCAAGGGGAAGACCTAATTTAAGGCATAAAAGGAAATGAATGGAGTGAACCATAAAAGTACAATAACATGATTAAAGTTCTAAATGCCCAAATGTGTAAAGTTCCTCAAGTGCTACCTCACAAAATAAGGCAAAAGAATTAGTATGTGTAATGTAATATGATATGGTCATGTGATGAGTTAATCATGAAACAACTAGAAGAAATCAAAGCAAAATTAAAATCAACCAAATTAATCAAAGGTAATTCAAAGGTTAATCTAGAATAAAGATCAAAGAAATTAATCCATGTTAAAATCAAGATATGCATCACAAACTACTAACTAGCGTTTAATCATAACGACAAATAAGATCAAGTATTAAACAAAAGTGAAGCCAAGATTTAATCAAGAAGAAGAATCAAGTATTAATCAATTAAGATCAAGGTTCATATATCCTAAAACTTATTCCTCTTTACATGATTAAACATATCGAAAATAAAGTGAAAAAACATCCAAATAATCATCAACCTGACCCAAACAAATCCTAAACAGAAAATGAATCAATTATAATGCAAGAGGATTAAATTTGAATCATATTAAAAAAAAATCTAAAAAATCATTTGAAATGAAGAAATTAGAAGAAAATTAAAATGGAGGTGAAATAGAAAAACAAGGGGTCCATTAGTAAAAATAATGGCCCAACGCATGAAAAAGCCCAATCTGGATCTTGAAAACAACAAAAATGCCACAATACACCACCACGTGATCATAGTCGTCCAGAATAGATCTAACGCCTGGGAATCATTGAGATAAAAAATTCTCTCCACCCTTGGATCCAGCTGACTAAGCTTTATCCACAATCAATGGTCAGGATATAAAGATCATCATGTCTCACCTTAATTCAAAAACACACAGCCTAATTGCACAATTAGCGCACTAATCACACATGTGGCAGGCTTAGTCACTAATTCAAAGTAATTAAAAAAGAATCAACATGAACACGAAGCAATCGTCTTCTTCCTCAAGCTTGCATCAAAACGTGATTTCCACAATTCATCATATAAATGCACAATCAACTAGTCATTAGAACTGTGATCACGCTAGGAATCCAACCATACACTTACATTTCACAAATAATACCAGGATTCAAAGAAATTCACAAAAAAGTTTAAGAACCCTAATTGAAAAAAATCAAATTAAATTATGATGACGTAATATAAATGGAAATTAGCTTAGGTTTAATGATTAGCACATGAATATGCATGGATCTATAACAAGAATCATAAGAAATGGTGAAGAAATGGACCTGCACGAAAACTGCTCAGACGTGCTTGAAGATGAACTTCTTTCTCACTTTTCAAACCTCCGTTTGGCCTAATTCTTTTTTCTCTAGCTTCCTTGAACTTCTTACTTGATATCTAGGAGAAGAATGGAGTTTAAATCTTCATGAATTCTTCCAACCGAATCAAGTTTCAGAGGGGTTTCACCATGATCTAGGCAGAGTAAACCTGGCTCTCCAAGCTTGTAAATGGCATTGGGGTAGCTTTGTATTTATAGAAGGACCGTGTATGAAGAGTAAGAGCGTGAGATTTGAGCTGAAATTGTGAAATTGAGTGCGTGAGGTTTATTTGCTCTAACCACCTTGCCAGCTCAGCATTTGATCTGTTGGAGCTCACTTCCATATGATTTTTCAGTGGGGAATGATTGTGTGATCATTTGGAAATGATTGGGAATGATGAGATATCCTCAACCCAAAATATTCTTCCCTTTTGTCTTATCTGTTTTGTCTCATGCAGGATGAGTTTTCACGTGTTTTGTCAATATCTCACATGCTTAATTCTAACTCATTTAGGCCAACTCTTAATGCTGTATAAAATAGGCCATGAGGAGGACAATAAACATTTGGAATTAACTTGAATGGATGGTGGGGTTAAAAGAAATGTTGCATTGAACTTGGTGCGTTGAAATGCTCTAGAACCCGTGCCACAACTTGTGCTTACTTTGAAAATGGACACAATGCAACCCATGGATCATTGGAATTGGTGTTTTGAGTGACCTTGAACACCTTCAATCTAAAAATGGACCTTTAATTCTAGCTTTGTGAACTCCTACCATCATGCACAACTTGGTGAGAATTGATGTCCATGATCCAAAAACTGTCATTTTGGCTACTTTGGGAGGATATAACTTACAGTGTTATGAACCAATTGTGGAAAATTTGATATCCTTGGAAAGGTCTCTTGTCCATGTACAACTTTCATGTTGGAACAAATTTTAGAAGATGCTTGTATTTTAAGATACATTAGTGTAAATTTATGACATCACAACTGTCTGAAACTTAGAAAAAAATCTAAATATTTGCCATATTGCACAAAGTTGGAACCTCCACTTTAGCTTCAAATATCTCCTACTTGGAGAATGATTCTTGGCTCAAATCTTGCACCATGGTGTAGTACTAAACACCCTCTTCATTTACATACCCCAAGTGTCCAAATTGAGTGCTTGGATCAGCCACAAATTGCACTAAAAGTCATGCCCATGAACATGCTCTAACACTTAGAAAATTTTCTAGGTCTTTTGAACTTTATACAAGAGTGAAACCTTGACTTTAGCAACCAATATCTCCCCATTAATAGAAGCTTTTGAGTTCAAATATTTCATCAATATGTAGTATCAAGTGAGATCTTTAATGGCATCCCTTGATTGTTGAATTTGAATGCTTGAGTCAAACCCCACAACCTTGAAAGGTTGACTAAATGAGCATTATTCTTGATACTTAGAAAATATTTCAAACTTCTCAAATTTGTACTTTTCTTGATTTTCTAGTTTTCTCTTGGTGAAACTTGATCAAACTTCACACTTTCATGATTCTTGACTTGAAATGCTCATGGTTGACCAAAAAACTCAAAAGTCAAACTTTGACCTTGGGCCTCAGTTGACTTTTTGGCAATTGAATCAAAATCTTCAATTATCAACATCTCAAGCTTCTTCATCCAATAGAATCATAAGAATAGACCACAATGAAGTGTTTGGAACCCTTGAATCATGTGTTGAGCCATGAGATCATGATATGGTCAGTGTCAAGTTGACCTTGACCAAAGACCTTCCTTTGTATAAAGATAAAAAAACCCTTGAGGTATGATCCCTGATCCAATGCTTTAAGAGCTTATGCAAATGAATGATTGAGGTCATGATCTAATGGAGATGCATATGAATGAGAAGCAAAAGCCAACTAGAAATAGAAATAGCGAGGGCAAATTTTGGGGTACAACAGCTGCCCCTATTCAATCAACTTAAACCTGAAGGTATGAAAATGAAAAATAAGGGTTTTCAGACCTTCAGGGTAGAAGAGGAATTGAATACCAAAAGAACCATGAAATTTGCACTTTGGGGATGAAAGAAGGATGTAAGGTGATGTAACATCTTTTAGATTCTGATAGGGTACCATCCGAAGGTGGATTTAAAAAAAAAGGATGTCGGCCGAAGGTGGAATTCAAAGGGAATGTCGGCCGAAGGCAGAATTATAACCAGGGTACCAACTGAAGGTGGATTTGAAAAAAAAAAAGATGTCGGCCGAAGGCGGACTTAAAAGGGAATGTCGGCCGAAGGCAGACTTACAACCAGGGTACCAGTCGAAGGTGGATTTAAAAAAAGGATGACGACCGAAGGCAGACTTACAACCAAGGTACCAGCTGAAGGTGGATTTTAAAAAAGGGATGCCAGCCGAAGGGGGACTTAAAAGGGAATGTCAGTCGAAGGTGGACTTACCACCAAGGTACCAACCAAAGGTGTATTTTGAAAAAACGATGTCGGCCGAAGGCAGACTTAAAAGGGAATGCCGCCCGAAGACGGACTTACAAACAAGGTACCGGCCGAAGGTGGATTTTAAAAAAAGGATGTCAGCTGAAGGAGGACTTAAAAGGGAATTCCGGTTGAAGGCGGACTTACAACCAAGGTACCAGCCGAAGGTGGATTTAAAAAAGGATGTCGGCCGAAGGCAGACTTAAAAGGGAATGTCGGCCGAAGGCGGACTTACAACCAAAGTAAAAGAGTATTCTATGAAGGTTACAATCTTCTGGGAATATATCAACAAGTTGCTTTCGGGAAAGGCTTAAATTGGCTTATGCTTCGATGCATGTTTGATTATTCCCATGGCGTAATGCTCCATATCAAATGGAAATGCTATGCATTTTGGGGATGCAATGTGATGATGATCACTATATGCCACAATAAAAATGAGAGGATCCTCTGCCGGGGAAATGTGCAAGAAAACATGTAACTTTGCTGAGGAGGGGAACATCAATATCTGATCTCCCGTGGGGAGATAGCAAACTGTACTGCCAGTAACCACCGGTGCTGCAAACGCTGTTAGGGAACTGCAAAGGGATTGCAAACCCTGGTGAGAAGATGTGTCAATAATGATTGGGCTTTGATTGCTAGAGATGCCAACAACTATTGGACTTTAATCTGATGAGGATGTCAGTAACCATTGGTGCTATCAACTCCTCAGGGGAACCGCAACGGGGATATTACTGAAAATGCCAATAATCGTTTGACTTTAACCTGTGGGAAATTATCATCAGATCTTCCCTGTGAGGAAAAGGTAACTCTGACTTCTCATCATCTCCGAACTATTTGGGAATAAGCAAATCCTCATGAAGGGTCCTTATCTGCTGAAGGATGATTCTTTACTTCTTGGGGAGAATAGAACTCTCAAAGCCATGCTTGGAAGGATTTCATGCATTTGCTGGGGGAAAGTTATATTGCATCGAGCGCTATCTTGGTGCTCTCAATCTTGCGCAAATAACTGGATACAATGCTCCTGCAAGCGAAAACTAACAGGTTGTACCCCAGAACATTGTATGGCAGCCTCGTCTACCATCCAGGACGCTCTAAATTTCAAGTTAATTTCCAATGTTTTTAGCATGTAACTGTGAAGCTTCAATGTTTTAAATGCAATGTTTTATCAACAATCTCAGACGTTTTCTAATGTTTTTGGCGAACAAAATAGTAAAATAAAATAAAGCGGGAATCTATTTGAGTGAAAAGGGATTTTATTGATTAAAGTTGGCCTACAAATAGGCTTTTATACCTGGAAGCAACTCCTAAAAGAGGTAATTGCGTAAAGATACAAGAAAATACAATGATGCCAATGTGGAAACAAACTTCCATCGAGTTTCAATTCTGCTATGGCTCCTATGTCAGGGAAGCTCTCAATACTTTGCCTTCTGAAGAAAATGACTAGACTAATTCTTATCCACCGGGGTTCCCAATTGTTGTAAGAGATAATATCATAGATCATACACAGTCTGCAGCCTCTCGCTTTCAAATCCCTAACTTTTGCCTGGTGTGGACCGATTTCTGTAACCCCACCAATCCTGAGATGGTGAGATCCTCGTGAACTGTGCTTGTGCCACTTTCGAATTTCTAATATTTATCCTATGATGCTTAAAAGGAAGGGGAAGGAATCTAAACTAACCCTGCGTGCAAATGTTTTCCCTACAAATGCAAAGAGATCTGGAATTGGGGGTCGGTTATACTAAGGGAAGCTATTAACACCCTAAGTATCTCTTGTACTCTATAGGAACCTTTTGTACATTTTTTTTCTATTAACTTATCTATTTAAATTGTTTACTGTTGATTGGGAAGGTTTTAACCTATGGGTGAGAATGAGAATGTGAGATGTTTTTGGGAGTTTTTGTTTTACAAAAGGTACGGGGACCTAAGGGGTTTTATTTAAAGGTGTGCGTGTGCTCGCTAAGATTTCGCAATCTTATGCCTACGTATCCCCAAAAAGAGACTTTGGGAAATCAGAGCATTCGTAGTTCCACCTAACTATGTGTGGAATTTGTATCTTGTTCAAAGCCCAAGATGACAAAGCTAAACGTTTTGTTGGATTAAAAGAAAAGACAATTTGTCATTCTTAAAGGAGATATCTCACCTATTCATCACAAACATTTGAGAATAATATCATAAGGGGAAGAAGCTTTGAACTTGGATGTTAAAGAATTCTAAGCAATGTCACATCATCTTTTATGAGTCTTTGCATGCTAAGAGAAGGACCTTAACTTGGATATAGTATCAACAAGTGTGAAACTTACATCACTTAGATGAAAGAAAAAGTTTTGGACCATGATAAGAGAAGGACTCCAGCTTGGATTTTGAATCAACAAGTGTGTCACTTACATCACTTATATGTAAAAAAAAAAATTAATGTTTGATTTTGAATTGTGGTGTATAGAAGAGATATCTTCCTACAGGGATAACTCAATGTCTTATCTCTGGGGAGAAGTTGAATTATTTGAGTATCTTGTTCAAAACCCAAGATGTAAAGCTAAAATATTTATTTGTATCTTGTTCAAATCCCAAGATGCAAAGCTGAAAAGTTTGTTTGTATCTTGTTCAAAGCCCAAGATGTGAAGCTGAAAAGTTTGTTTGTTATTTGTGCAAAGCCCAAGATGTGAAGCTGAAAGTTTATTGTTTTATAGCCTAAGAGGAGGCTGACTTAACTGAGGGGAGTTTTGAATTGATAGTAGCTTATATGAAGCTAAAGATAGAGGCTTTGATGCTTGGATAAAGCCCAAAGGAGGCTAAGATGAAGCTTGACTTCATCCAGGGGAACTGATATTTGAACTAAGTTATAGTTGAGGGAACCCTAATGTTTGAACTGAGTCTAAACTAAGGATGAGGTGTTATAAATGTCAAGAGAAACTTAATATGAATAAGTATATGACAAGTGTGGACATGAATTGAAAGTGATGATGGGTCTTACACTCATATAGAGGTCCATGTCTAAGCATGGTGATTGAAAAAATGGTGGGTCTTATACTCCTAGCAGAGGCCCATGAGTTTTAGTTTGAATGCCACTAGGGCTGCGTTTGATGAGTGTTGAAGATTGAGGTTTGAACTATTGAAATTTTTGAGAATTTGAAGAAAGTTTTGAGGAGGAGGGGAGGGACTTACACTCTAATAGAGGCCCAAAAGTTTTGAAAATGTAATGGGTCTTACACTCTAACAAAGGCCCAGAAGTTTTGAAAATGTAATGGGTCTTACACTCTTACAGAGGCCCATGAGTTTTGAAAATGTAATGATGATGGGTCTTACACTCTTGATAGAGGCCAAAAAGTTTTGAAAATGTAATGGGTCTTACACTCCTAACAGAGGCCCAAGAGTTTTGAAAATGTAATGGGTCTTACACTCTTACAGAGGCCCATGAGTTTTAAAATTGCAATGGGTCTTACACTCCTACAGAGGCCCATGAGTTGAAATTATGATGGGTCTTACACTCTTGACAGAGGCCTAAAAGTTTTGAAACTGTAATGGGTTTTACACTCTTAAAGAGACCCATGAATTTTAAGCATTTGACTTGAAAAAATGTAATGGGTCTTACACTCTAATAGAGGCCCATGAGTTTTAAAAATGTAATGTGCATCACACACACAAAGAGATATATTCATCATTGTAAGAGTTCATGAAGGAAATACTTGAACATGTAAGCAAAGATTTAATCCATGAGAGCAATTACAAAGAAGTTTAAGCAAGTATATGTATTCAAGATGAATCAAGGATCCAATGAATATAGTAAGGGAAACAATCAAGCATGCTTGAACATTTAATCATGGATACAAGTTAAACATGTTAAGACAAGTTGGTAACAACCAAACATGGATATTAGGGTTCAAACATGGTCATAAGCAAGTAAGAACATCACAGAAGTTTTAGGCATACAAGTGTGTATTCATAAGCATTTTCAAGACAAAATTCAAGTGTATAAGAACACATAAACATGGTATAATGAACACAAAGACATATGTACACATCAAAGTGGTATAAACATGGGAGGAACATCATATGTTAAGGCAAAATAGTCAAGCAAAAGCTCATGGTATGGACAAAGTTCAACATACATTTATATGTAAACATATACTTGAAAATGCATTAAAATCAAGTAAGAACAAGGATTTACAAATTAACAACCTCATTTAAGGTTCATACAAGATGTATATGGTTCAAACAAATGCATTGTGAGCAAGGAAAGTAAATAAATGTTCAAAAGAATCAAAGAAGTCCTTAAGAAACCCTAAAAAAGTCACATACTTTAAGCACTCATAAATGTGAGAAAATAATTATTTTTGGTATTTTCTTTTCACAAATAGAAAATAGACATTATCATGAACAATTTGCAAAAAGAATGGGTTTAAAATGATAAAAAATGAGAAAGTTATGATAGTTTGAAAATGAAAAGAAAAGTAAGAAAATAAGTTGTTAAAAATAATGGGAATGGTCCCTATGGGTGTTGAACCTATGTAATCACGCTTGCAACACAAAACCAAGACCAACCAGCCAATGCACGCAAGTTGAAAACAAATGGAAACACCACATAATATATGTAACACTCTTGATAAATCCAGAAAAATAAAAGAACTGGGGCGAGGGGGATTTGAACCCCAGTTCTGGCAGTACAAGGTGACATAGGGCGCGCAAGTTTAACCACTAGGGTGGTGATACATCCGTGTATCAAACCACACCCATTAATTGAAATACCTAACACTGACCTAAATGCTTGAACTAAGAGGCCGCCCATGGCTGACTTGCCCAAGAAATTCAGGTTTCTTACCATTTGCAAAACCTACCCTAACTCATTCATTTCTTAATGAAATCAGGTGAAATAAAGATGAAACTCGCCTAGAATTTCATGAGGAATCCAATGGTGGTGGTGGTTTTTCTGAAGATAAACCTATTTCAAAACCCAATAGCTACATCAAAGAAGGTCACATCTTGCATGTTCTATTTAACAATCACATATACTCAAACATAGCATTCAAAAATGGTTCAAACATAACAAGTATGACATATAAAACATGTTTATGATCAAGGAACGTCAAAGCAATACATATTTTGCATAGTTCAAGTTCTTATGCACTTACCTCTTGGAGCTCAACTTGCCAACCTTCAAGATACTTGTGACATAAGTAAACCAATGCTTCAGACACCTCCAATAGACCTTTAGGGAGCTTCTTGAATGCTTAGAATCAAAGTGAAACCAACAGAACTGCAATTGCCTCTTTCTTGCAAAATGGTCAAAATGACCTAAAATGGAAAATCCACCAAATGATATTACAGTTAGGAAACTATTGTTGGAACGGTTTAAAGATGTTATTTAGAGTGTGTTTTAAGTGTTGGATGGTTTTGAAATGGATAGAATTAAGACATGGCTTTGAAAACACAGAAAAGTCAAAATATGAGGTTTTAATAGTTGACTTTTGGATTCTGGTGTTTGGAGAGGAAGGTGAAGGCTTGGACACCTTCAAGGGATGATTTGTGATGTGTTTGGATGGTTGTTTGAGTGGTTTAAGCTCTGGTTTTGAAATTCGAATCTCACTCTTTGAAAGTTTAAAATTTTGAAGTGAAAAAGGAAGAATGAGAAAACAAGTGTTGTGATTGTTTTGGTGTCTTTTGAATGATCAAATGTGGTCTTTATTTATAGGGGAGCAAGTTTGTTTTGGAGGAATAGTGATGGTTTGAAGGATGAGCTTATTGTTCAGTGGTTTTGGAAATGCATTATTACTTCCAACTCAAAGTACCTTATCTCTTCCACTAGCCTAGCTTCCTTTTGACCAATTCCACATTCTGCAGATGTTTTTAATGTTGTTTAAGAGTGCATCTTGACTGGTGAGAGTGGTTTCTTTGACAATGCACTATTCCACATAAATGCCTCGTGAATTCAAGGCTTAAAGTGATGATATCTCATCATTTCAAAGGGATTCCTCTTGACTTAGTGACTCTATCTTGTAGGTTTTGGATGATTTGTAACACCCCAATTTTAGTAATTATTTATTTATATTAATTAATTGAGTGATTTTATGAATTAATTAATTTTTTTGATTTATTTGATTTAAATAAATTATTTGAATTATTTGATTTAGTGAATTTATGTGAATTGTTTGATTTATATGAATTATTGGAATTATATAAATTATCTGGTTTATTTAATTTATGTGAATTAATTGATTTAATTCACATATGTGATTTATTGAATTATTTGAAATAATGAATTTATTTAATTGATTCTATTTGATAAAATTTTATAGATTTGCTAGATTTTTAGTGGGTTTAGTGTGGTGTGTGATTAGTAAGTGAGATGGGTTGAGTTAAGCCCATTTTGTTTAAGACATTTTAGGGTTTAAGAGAATCAAAAGATAGTAAGAATAGTGGAAACAAGAGAAGAAAAAGAAGAGAAGTGTAGAGAAAAAGAGAAGAGTGGAGAGGAAGAGGAACACAAGTTCAAGCTCAAAAAATTCATCCAAAAACCAAGGTAAGGGTGGATTTTTACTAATTATTGAAATTATTGGGTGATAATTAGTGGATAGAAATAGAATTAGATTAATATCCCCAAAAATCTCTATGAGATTGAAATTATTAGGTTTGATATTAATTACTAAAAATATATTAATTTTGTGTGTTTTAGAATTGATTATTGGTATATTATAAATACCCAATAATAATTAGAGTGTAGAAATGGAAGTAATGGTTTTGTGTTTTTCCCCTCTTTAGAACAGTAGCGCAGGACCATTTAATTCTCAGTGTAGCGCAATAATAATGGAGTAATAGCATGTAGTAGATTTTTGTTTTGCTCATTTTATTGACTAATCATAGTAATAATACTTTACTCATGTGTTATGTCATATTCCAATATTATTGTTAATACCATTTTTTCGTAACCAGTCAAATGCTAATGTCTTGTGAGCCAAATAATGTAGAAGACATTAATGATAATTTAATTCATTTACTGCGCATGAAAGGCTGCAGCGCATGATTTGTGGAGAGTGAGACTCTCCCTCATTTGATGCATTTTAGTTGGCAATGATGGAATTATTCTCATGTGGCCATTATTAACCTTGTGAATAGGGATGCTAGTTTATTCCGATAACCAATTCATATCTAATATAAAAGGAATTAGATCACCTCCAGCTGTAACTATACTGCCATCTCTCCAGCTTACAATCCAACGGTTAAAAATACATTAATATAAATTAATTGAATAACAATTATTTAAGAAGAGAGAGAAACTAGTATAATAATAAGAACAATTTTTTTGTTACGGGTGTAATAAGAACAATTTTTTAATTTATTTATAATACTATTTTGTTTATGAGAAGAGAAGAAAAAATTAATTTTAAAGAACATAAAAAATATGCTGAATTCTCTCTCTTCTAACTTCCTTGATAAACCATTTTCTCTCTCTTCTGATTGTTTCTTTCATTTCATTTATTGTATAACCATGAGTTTAGTCAAGTGGCCTTAAAATGCGCAGGAGGAATAGCAGTAGAGAAAATGCAGGAGAGAATCTTAATCCAATATAAAATTATTTATCTTAACTGGTTATTATAACCAATTCATTTAAATAGTTTTATTTTTACAAAACCGGTTATATTCATAATCAAATTTTATAACCGGTTATATATTTTATAACTGGTTTTCAACTTTACACCGGATTTGGATATAAAAATTCAGTTTTTAAAACTGGATATTGATTTTCTTACCACTGATTTTTAAGCTAAAACCGGTTTTTGACTTAAAAATCCAGTTTTCATAAATGAATTTTACACAATTTTTTTTTTCATATTCTTAAAAAAAAATCCAGTTTTTATAAATGAATTTTACACAATTTTTTTTTCATATTCTTAAAAATAACACAAAAGTTTAAAGTATAACAAAGGTGAATTAATTATACACAAAAGCTCAAATATTTTCAACATGTTCATTAATAAGCCAAAAACATATAATCTCTCCAAAAATGTATTTACAATAAGTCAATGACAAAATAGCCCAGGGTAAGATTTTATACATACCAATTATATTGTTGTCACAAAAATCTTATGATATAAACTATGATGTGTTTGTTTGCAATCGTCTTTTTTACCATGTGATGTATGATCCTGAAGATGGTGTCACCTTAAGTCCAAATCCAAACCAAAAAAGCTCATCAATAGCTATAGAATGTAAATTTCTCACACAAGAGTCAGCTTTATCGCAAAAGTATGTTTCGACGATGATCAAATAAGTGAAGATCAAACAAGTTTGTTTTCTTTAGAATATTATCAAAATTGATATGCAACACTAAACTGCATATCTTGCAGCAGTTTTATAGGTGATTGGACCAAACTAATTAGATATTTTACAGCTAATGTATTTTAGAAGCGTTAATCAAATATAAATGATAAGTTTTCTTTTACTAATTACAAACTATAAGGTAGCCATTATTTGAATGATTATCTTTCTTGAACATTGTTATTAGCTCTAATAATGGATAACAATCTTAAAAGATATAAAAAATCAATATTTTAAAAATATTTTGGAAAAAAAAAATTTATTAAAAAAATCAATTTTTTTTTTCTGAAAAAATATTTTTTTAAAAATTAATATTTTTTTTATAAAAAAAATTAAATTAAAAAAAAATAATAAATAAACTTTTATTTTTGAAAAAAAATTAAATTTGTTTTTTTGAAAAAAATTAAGTTTTAAAAATTTTAATTTTTTTTGGGAAAATAACATTTTTCGTCCCTTAACTTTACACCATGGTTCAATTTGGTCCCTTAACTTTAAAAAGTGGCGAGTTCATCCCTTAACTTTTTAAAATGTGTCACGTTTATCCTTCCGTTAGGTTCCGTTAGTCCTTTTTTCAAATCATTGTCCAGGTGGGCGTTGTGTGGGTGACGTGGAAACTTGGAAAACGAAGGATTGTTCCAGACGATGATTTGAGGGTAGAACAATATACCATTCATGTTGATATTCTTTGTATTTTGTTTGAACACGCCTTAAAAGGATTTTGAATTTGGTTGGCCAGATTCATGTGTATCTCACCAATTATAATAGTTTTCTGGATATAATGTCGCAGAGTAGTCACAAGGATTCTTCATTGAAAGACGTTTCACCTGGTGAATCTGGGACCCATGATAATTTTTTACTTCAAAATGGTATGTAAATTTTGGTGGCCTTTTTTATGGTCATTGGTTCTTGTCCTTGTTGGTTGTAATTGGTCTGATTAATTTGTGGCATTGGAATTTTCTTGAGTTTATTTTTACTTTCTGAACTTGGTATGTGTAATACATAGTTGCTAATATTTTAGAGTAGATTCTTATTGCCTAGGCTCTCAAGTGATTGATTCTGAGACGCTTGGCTCAACTCATTCATCTGATTCTGCAGGGAATTCTTCCATGCTTGACTACGAACATGAAAACCGAGGACCTTCATCACAGACCTGCAATTCCCCAAATGCTTTTGCTGGTGGTTACAGGGACTCATTCTCTATTGCTGAAAGTGATGAAACATGCTATGCAGAAAGGGCAGGAGTTTCTGAACATGAGGTGCCTTTTTACAGTACAGACACATGTGGCAGATGATGTAGAATCTGAATGTATGCGAAATCCTAACTGGGTTATCATTAGATTAAGATATTGGCTTTTCCATCATTCTTTCAAAAGTTTCATATCTCTATCATTTGAATTTTGCCACTTGTCTGATTGTTTTTTTTTCTGCTTGCAGATGCTTCACACAGCTCTATCATTGAGAATGTTGATGGAACTTTTGCAAATTATGGATCATCTTTGAAAGACATTATTAGAGTTTCTAGGCAGCAGGAAAATGACTCATGTACAACTTTTGAAATCTCGTTTGTGGATGTTGACATGCCTACACATTTTGGAACTTCAACTGATTCTACTTTTTGTCAAGGTTCCGATGCTCCTAGTGATTTTAGTGGCTACTATCCATCTTTGAATATTTACCAGGGTATAGATTGTGAGAGCAAGAATTGTCTCTACAAGTCAATCTATGTTTTGATGATAACAATAAGTATTTGTGAAAGAACCATTTTATGGTCTAACGTGTGTTGTGTGCAGATCATAAGAACTAAATACATCAGAACCAACATACACCAGCCAGATGTACTATGATTGAATATATGTATATGCGAAGTTACTATGTGTGACTAAAGTCGCAAGAAGCAAGAACGCTTGTTTATCTAGTCATAATCAGCCAGATCCAAGGATGCCAAGATTATTGTTTCAATGCCCTTGTGGATGCTCTCTGAGAGTGATCAAGATTCTGAAGATGGCGTAGCTTCTGAAGAAGTACACTCAGAAAGAACCAAAGTTCTGAAGACTCCTATGACTTGAAGTTCTGATGGCTGAAGGCGCTGAAGACCAAGTGCAGAAATATTCTGAAGACTGACAAGTTCTGAAGATCAAGATTTCAAACAAGAAGTTCTGAAGATTCTGAAGATAAGTTCTGAAGATTCAGAAGACCTAAAGCAGAAAAGGATAACGCTCTTAAAGACCAAGTGCTGAAGTTCTGAAGACTGATTCCTAATGGACTTCTTCAATTAATGGAAGACTTGAAGCATTAGATATTCTGCTACAAAGACTCCACTCATGCTTCATCAAATTAACATCAGAAGCCACTGAAGTTTCGAAGTCTAAATATTACCGTTGTGAGTTAAATATACACACTGCCCAAGAAAAGATCTCCTCTGCAAAAAGAGGATGTGTCAGTACAACTCATTATTTCACAACGTCTCTTTTCCAAACAGCCAACAGTATTCTCTAACGGCTATATTTCTACTGGCTATTTAATGGAAAGAGTTTTTGCTTCTGATGTGTCGATCACTTGTAGAATTATGAACTGAATGTTCATCTACAAAATTGACCGAGTCATTATGTGAAGATAGCAATAATGATGAGTTCGCGTTGTAACACTTAGAATATTCAAAGTTGTCATCAATTCACTCATGGCAATTGTTGTTGAAACTCCAAAGAACAAATTAACACAACAACAACAATCAAACAGAAGTTGTTGATGAAGAAGACAACAATTGAAGATCAGTCAAGTCATCAACCTACCTTCTCGTCAAAGCTACATTGAAGATCTGAAGCAAGGAGTTGCTGCTCAAAGCTTGCTCAACGAGAAGACGAAGAAGAAGAAGATCTACAAGATGTCAACAATCATAATATCTAAATACATCTTTGTAGTTTCTTAGGAAAGCAAGGAGTTGATTGCTCAAAACTTGCTTGAACACATGTGTGTGTTCTTTGTACTTAAACCTTGGAGAAACTTGCTTATTAAGAAGCACAATTTGTAATCTCCAGTTTGCCAATTCAACTAGATGAATTGAGACTCCTCAAGTGAACGTTATATCCTGATGGATCCCTGAACGGTTCAGCTGTGAGTTGAGGCCCTTGAGTAGATCACGTGGTGATTAGATACTTGAGATGACAATGGCTGAGGGTCATTGTGGAAAATCCTGAAATATGGTCAGTAGCGTTATATTCATTGTGATGAATCCCTGAACGGCTAGCTGTGAAATCCCAGCAGTGGGTCTGCTCGGTCAATGAATGTTATATCTGGTTGGATCCTTGAACGGTTCATTGTGTTGTTAGTCACAGTGCGGTTGTGCAAGTGGTTAGTCACTGGCTGTTGCCCGTGCAAGTGTAATCATGATTTAGTTATAGTGGATTAAGTCCTTGTGTTCAAGGCGAAATCACCTGAGGAGGGTGGACTGGATTAGCCCGCGTGGTGAACCAGGATATATCGTGTGTCCTTTACTCTCTTGCTTAGTATCTCTATTTATGTTTCTGCTTTGAATATTAGAACTTCATATTAAGCAAAGTCAGAACCTTGCAACCTATCTCTGATAAGCTTCCGCACTGCAAGTTCTGAGTATTGTATCTTATGAACAGAACTTATACGGTTCTCATACTCTTTAGTTATTAGATCAGAGTCTCTCAACGAACACTGAAGGTTCTTGAGCGTCAAATTAACAAGATGTGAAAAGTTACAGAAAGAGTAAATACACAATTCAAACCCCCTTTCTTGTGTCTTTCTCGCACCTTCAATTGGTATCAAAGTCTGGTTCTGTTATTGATTCACATCAAACACTTAACAGTGTCAGAAAAAGATCCAGACGTGGTGCGTAGAAGTACTCTTGGTGAGATTGAAATCCACTTACAATTTTTGTAACAGTTCAGCAGTTAACTGTGTACAAAATTGTAATCAATCTGATTACTTCGTTAGCAAGTCACTATTCAAGTTGAAGCCTCACTAAAGTTGAAGAATCAATTGATAAGATAAATTCGTCAGATCAATGGAAGTATCTGTTGAATGCTCATTCTAAAAATACGTGTGGATAAAACCACGTATATGATTAAAAGATGAATCATCAGAAAGCAAGAAATTTTGTTTGCTGAAGATTAATTCATTATGAGTTTTTGAGATGTTTTCATGAAACGGATTAGGTTCACCCTTGACTTTCTCGTTTAAAAACTCATTCTGGATCTCTTCATGTAAAGAAGGAAGATTGTTGTTCTAAGACTTTGAATTTCAGAAAGAAATCTGTTAAATTCAGAATCTGAAAAATTCAAATTATTAGAAATGATTCAATGTCAGAATCTGGAATGATCAAAAGATTCAATGGAAAACTAAATCCCAAAGACTCAGTTGATTCCGAACGAACTATTAACTGGTTCGGTGATCAAGCTCCAACAACCTGAAATCATCATAGTAAAAATCAAATGTTGATAATCTGATTTTCTACAGATCAAGTGTTCTCAGAACCACTTGTGCTATGAAATTGGATGCTATCATTTCAGGTATCTAGGTTCTCCAACTGATGTCATAAAAGATGATGTTGGTTAGTCAACTCATGGATATGTGAACAACCCCAAGTAAGTTGATCATTATTGTGAGAACAAGAGGTTCATAAAAATCATGACTAGTGATGTACACATGGTGCATGATGATGTTTTGATTCTGAACAAGTTCTGAAACAACCTTGAGGAACAAGTCAGACGTTGATATGACAATTCCTTCCTGAACAACCTCTCAAAGGTTCTTACTGAACTAGTGAAATCAATCATCGTTCAAAGAAAAGAAACTCTCACAAACACAAACTGAATTCTGGCTATGAAAGGAGAACTCAATCATTTCTCAAAGTTTGTCGTTTAAGATTCCGATCCATATCTTAAGAACTGTACCAGAACCAAACAGGTTCTATGGATCAAGGAAATAAGAAGTAAGAAGCATTTAAAACATATGTAATTTGTTGTTTATGAATGGGGTCATCAAATGATTTTACAGTTCACTCAGTATTGCTCCCAAGCATATGAGTATCGCCTTATCAAAAAGGATTGCAAGGAATTGGCTTAGCTCATCTAAAATGGTCACTCTGATCATGCTAAGTCCAAATCTCTGTTATTGTAACCCTGAGAGCTAAAGGACAAGGTTGAACAGGAAAAGAGAGAGAAAGCTACAATCCAACTAGGAACATCTTTCAATAAAATATTCTCTTCAGAAGTCAGAAGATAAGCTTATCTTGAAGAACCCAAGAAACATCTGCAGCTTACTCGGAAATAGTCAGAATCAGAAAGATGCTCAGACCAAGCCAAGTCTGAAAGAAAGTTGACCAAAAACTCAGAAGAATACACACGCGAAAATTACGAAGAATTCAAAACTCATCAGAGTAAAGACCGAAGTCAAGACAAGAGGTACTCAGTTAAGACTGAAAGATCTAAGGTACACTTTTAATCTGTTAAACTCATGAGATGTTTTAATTAGAATTTTTTTTGTCATAGCATGTTTTACTAGATAATTATTTAGGTATCTTTACATGTTCCTTTAAGAAAGTATTCAACCAATAGAAAATCTGTTAAGCATAGATGAAAAGAAATTGCTAAATCCAAGAAAACCCTTTAACAAAAAATACACGCCAAAAGATACAATCATAATTGTGAATCTATTGAAGCCACAACATGTCTTTGACAACTTAATGAAATCTTACTAAAATCTTTTGAACAGACCTATATCTTCCCTAGACGAGGCATAAATAAATCTACACACTTACTCTATGAAGTCACATCTCCCTCTCATGCTTCTACACTCAAAACCCTGAAAGTTCAAAATATCATTCAATCCTCGCCATGCCTCCACTTACTCTTCCCAATAATCAAACCCAAATCTCTTCTTAATTTCTTGAAACAAATTCTTAAGAAAACCTTTTGTCTTTCCGTGTATTTGTTGCCTATGTTCTCTAGTAAGAGATTCCTCCATCAGCGTCTAGTCATATCCTATTGACCGAAGGTGTGCTTCAGTCAACACCTCTCTAGAACCAAATCCCTCTCTCTCTCCCTAACAAGAGTACTTGTTCATCCTAGCTAACCCTATTACTTAATAATACAAGTCTTATTCTACATATACATATTATCCGCAGTTTCTAACTTACTAAAACTCACACCTCTCTAAACTCCTGACTTGATCTCCTCAAAAGACTTTCTCACCATTCTCATGGCAAACCAATCATTGACTCCAAGAACCTTCTTTAGCGATGACAACTCTCTTGAAGTCATTAGTGAAAAACAACCTAAGCTAATGGATGTTGATCATAATTTCCATCTAGGCATTCATTCGCAAAATTGGAATGGGTACATTCATATGCTTAGAGGTCCCATTTACCCAAACATCATAAAAACTTTTTGGATCAATGTTGCTGTCAGCCATGATGGTCTGACCATTTCTTCAGACATCTATGGTATTCCTCTCTCCTTCAACACTTCAAAAATCGCTGAAGCCATTGAATGCCCACTATAAGGCATCACTCCCAGTCATGCATCCATTCGATTCACCCCTGATGCAAAATCACACTACTTGTTTGATAAAGGTTCTACCTTCGAACCTACTAATCCTGAGAAACTCCTACCCCACGCCAGAGGCTGGTTTAAATTCATTCTGACAAACGTCAAACCTCGAAGCACATACAAAAACCTTTTGTATCATAATGACAAGCTCATAATCATGTGTCTCCTTAACCAAATTCAGTTAAATTTGCCACAAATCATATTTGACCATCTCAAGGACACCATTCTCATGTCAAGAACTACCCTTGAAACTACGATCCCTTACAGAAGAATCCTAACTGAAGTGTTTTTCAAAACAGGAGTTGTGCAGACAATTAGCAGAACCAGATGCGGTCCTGATATTACTCTTATAGAAAATTCTTGCGAAACGTTTGACAGTGACTGGTTCTCAAATTAGTTGACAGATTAGGATACTAGATGGTTAAATGAATGCCTGTATCATTTATGAATACATATATATATATATATATATATATATATATATATATATATCCATGTTATCTTTTGTCTCACGATATGTATATCTAGTACTCACTAATAAAATTCTTAATGAACCATTAAAATATTGCATAAATGACGTGTCGTGTTTTACAGCTCAAGAAATCCTCTGTAATAAAGTCTTTAACTTCCCAATAAATGAGTAACTGCTCTGTTTTCTTTTCCCACACGTTCACGCCTTTTAGCATACCCTAATTAATCATGGCCACCTAGGAAATAGTAAACCCAAATCTTGGTGTACCAATTCAGTCATTACACTCCTCACTCTCACTTCGCCTATAAATAATAGGATTCTACTTCGTTCTCGCTCATCCTCATCCAAATCAATCTTAATTTAGAATCTTCTGTGTGTTAACAAATGGCCTCTCCAACATTTAGAGGAAACGAAGAAACTCTAGAAGTTATTCCAGAGAAAAGACCAAACCTAGCTAGACTTCAAAATAATGGTCTGGAAATTGTAAGAAGCATGCAAATACAATCTTGGAGTGGTTATTATTCACTGCTAAACGGCCCTATCTTTCCAGTTCTTGTGAAAGAATTCTGGAAATATTCCAGAATCAGTAATGATGGCAACACTATCTGGTTTGAAGTATATAGCTTTCCAATCACCAACTTCATTCCCTCATTAGAAAAGCTTATAAATTATGTCGCCTCTAGGGTCACTGTTGAAGACTTTCAATCTGACCTGAGCTTAGTAAAGAAATGCAAGGTTTTATTCGATGATTCGGTTCCTTATGAACCAAACAACCCTGAGAAACTGCTTCCTTCACCTAGAACATGGTTCAGATTCTCTCTAACAAATCTTCGACCTCGTGCAACTGCAAGGAGCACACTGTCCCAAGATGACAGAGTATTTGTTTTCCTACTAACACACCACTTTAAAATCAATCTTCCCAAAACTATTTTCAATCACCTGAAACATTATATCAGAGTTTCAAGAACTCAGTTAAACTCTTACGTCCCATACGGGAGAATAATATCTGAAATTATGCTAAAAGAAAATTTTTGGGGATTAGGAAGGAGACTCGGACCAGAACCGTCAGTAACTGAGATAAGATGTGGTAGGGTAGACAACGTGGAAGATTTTGATGACTAAAATCCGATGTAGTGCAATGCTATGTTTTGTTGTTTTTTTTTACTGATGTCTCTTTCTCACTTAGTAAATGAAACTTTGATGTCTTCTATTGTGTTGCTTTACATCTATTAATCTTTAAATATTCAGTTGATTCCATCTATCATCCTTCAATAAAATACATATTGAGTATAGATGTGTTTCCCTAAAATGAGTCTAAATGCTTCTAAATGTTTAAATGACTCTGTGACTCTGTAACTGAATATAAATGACTACATGCTTAAATGCTCATATGCCCTAAAACTTTTTGATGATGTCAAAAAGGGGGAGAAATAATGATTTTGATTGAAAGAAGAAGAAAATCTGAAAGAATGTAGAACTCAAACAAGTACACCCTTATAAAATGCGTTACTACTAATGTTTGTTGTTTGATGTTATTTGAGGAACTCTAAACAAGTTCACTAGGCATTCTAAAAACAGGTTTAGAAGAAGAACTACGATCATGGAATAATGAATCAGATTAAGTAAGAAAACTCTGAAAGCAATCAAGGCAAAATCTACATTTCAAGATGCTCTCTCAGAAGATCTGTGCAAATCAGAAGTCAAGAACTATCTGAAGATCCGGATTAAAGATCCAAGCAAGAAACCTTTCTGATGTTTATCGGGAACCATCTGAAGTAAAGACGATTTTGTATCGAACTAAATCAGCAATTGGATTGAGTACACAAAGATTAGTATCAGACTCTCAATCAAAGCTATGGACTACTGTCAAATACCTTCATTGATATCAATATCAGCACTCAAATGAATTATCTCTTAAGCGCATGAGAATAAATTCTTCACTTGGTATCAGTTTCAAAATACTCTGGTGTAAGAGTCAGCACATCAACCTTACATCCGACTAAATCAAGATGTACCAGATTCAGAATCAAGCGTTGATTGATCACAAGCTTTAACTTTCATTTGGTATCTGATCAAAAATCAAGCTTTGAAAATTTAACTGAGTTGTGACAATAACAAGGTCTGAAATAAACCTGTGTTCAAAGTCAAACTCTGAAAAGCCATGATCAACATTGGTGATTAAATTTAGAAACTCTGAATTTCGATTCTGAAAGATCCCAATATCTGACTTATGGAAATTAGGGGGAGATTACCCAGAAGACTAAAATGCAAAATCCAAAAACCTCATATAGCCTGAAACTCAGGGGGAGTATCTCAAAAGACAGTTTCTGATATACAACGAAGCTATGTTTATCAGTCGAAGAACTACTCTAATTCTGCGCCCAATTGAATCTACTGAAAAGTAGAAATGCTTCAGAAGACTCTGAAGATAACAAGCTCTGATATGATAACAAAGGAAACTGAGTTCTGAAGATCTAAAGATGGAAGTTCCGTTGAACTAGTCCAGATGCTAAAGACTCTTCATTTTCCTAAGAACAAGATAGAAGAGTAACTCTTTTCTATTTCTGATCTGACAACTCAAGTTGCTACTCTGTATATCTCTGGGTTATATAAAATCCTAGATGATCTCAGATAGAGCTTTGAGGATAACTCATTCAGGGGGAGCTGTTGTTCCACACTCTGAATTTGTTTGCTTTGGTGATTACCTTGTATAAAATGTTCAATCAAAATACTTGGTTTTGACATCATCAAAAAAGGGGAGATTGTGAGAGCAAGAATTGTCTCTACAAGTCAATCTATGTTTTGATGATAACAATAAGTATTTGTGAAAGAACCATTTTATGGTCTAACGTGTGTTGTGTGCGGATCATAAGAACTAAATACATCAGAACCAATATACACCATCCAGATGTACTATGATTGAATATATGTATATGCGAAGTTACTATGTGTGACTAAAGTCGCAAGAAGCAAGAACGCTTGTTTATCTAGTCATAATCAGCCAGATCCAAGGATGCCAAGATTGTTGTTGCAACGCTCTTGTGGATGCTCTCTGAGAGTGATCAAGATTTTGAAGATGGTGTAGCTTCTGAAGAAGTACACTCAGAAAGAACCAAAGTTCTGAAGACTCCTATGACTTGAAGTTTTGATGGCTGAAGGCGCTGAAGACCAAGTGCAGAAAGATTCTGAAGACTGACAAGTTCTGAAGATCAAGGTTTCAAACAAGAAGTTCTAAAGATTCTGAAGATAAGTTCTGAAGATTTGGAAGACCTAAAGCAGAAAAGGATAGCGCTCTTAAAGACCAAGTGCTGAAGTTCTGAAGACTGATTCCTAATGGACTTCTTCAATTAACGGAAGACTTGAAGCATCAGATATTCTGCTACAAAGACTCCACTCATGCTTCATCAAATTAACATTAGAATCCACTAAAGTTTCGAAGTCTAAATATTACCGTTGTGAGTTAAATATACACACTGCCCAAGAAAATATCTCCTCTGCAAAAAGAGGATGTGTCAGTACAACTCATTATTTCACAACGTCTCTTTTCCAAACAGCCAACAGTATTCTCTAACGGCTATATTTCTACTGGCTATTTAATGGAAAGAGTTTTTGCTTCTGATGTGTCGATCACTTGTAGAATTATGAACTGAATGTTCATCTACAAAATTGACCGAGTCATTATGTGAAGATAGCAACAACAATGAGTTCTCATTGTAACACTTAGAATATTCAAAGCTGTCATCAATTCACTCATGGCAATTGTTGTTGAAACTCCAAAGAACAAATTAACACAACAACAACAATCAAACAGAAGTTTTTGATGAAGAAGACAACAATTAAAGATCAGTCAAGTCATCAACCTACCTTCTCGTCAAAGCTACATTGAAGATTTGAAGCAAGGAGTTGCTGCTCAAAGCTTGCTCAACGAGAAGACGAAGAAGAAGAAGATCTACAAGATGTCAACAATCATAATATCTAAATACATCTTTGTAGTTTCGTAGGAAAGCAAGGATCTGATTGCTCAAAACTTGCTTAAACACATGTGTGTGTTCTTTGTACTTAAACCTAAGAGAAACTTACTTATTAAGAAGTACAATTTGTTATCTCCAGTTTGCCAATTCAACTAGATGAATTGAGACTCCTCAAGTGAACGTTATATCCTGATGGATCCCTGAACGGTTCAGCTGTGAGTTGAGGCCCTTGAGTAGATCACGTGGTGATTAGATACTTGAGATGACAATGGATGAGGGTCATTGTGGAAAATCCTAAAATATGGTCAGTAGCGTTATATTCATTGTGATGAATCCCTGAACAGCTAGCTGTGAAATCCCAGCAGTGGGTCTGCTCAGTCAATGAACGTTATATCCGGTTGGATCCCTAAACGGTTCATTGTATTGTTAGTCACAGTGCGGTTGTGCAAGTGGTTAGTCACCTGTTGTTGCCCGTGCAAGTGTAATCATGATTTGGTTATAGTGGATTAAGTCCTTGTGTTCAAGGCGAAATCACCTGAGGAGGGTGGACTGGATTAGCCTGCGTGGTGAACCAGGATATATCGTGTGTCCTTTACTCTCTTGCTTAGTATCTTTATTTATGTTTCTGCTTTGAATATCAGAACCTCATATTAAGCAAAGTCAGAACCTTGCAACCTATCTCTGATAAGCTTCCACACTGCAAGTTCTGAGTATTGTATCTTATGAACAGAACTTATACGGTTCTCATACTCTTTAGTTATTAGATCAGAGTCTCTCAACGAACACTGAAGGTTCTTGAGCGTCAAATTAACAAGATGTGAAAATTTACAGAAAGAGTAAATACACAATTCAAACGCCCCATTTCTTGTGTCTTTCTCGCACCTTCATAGATGTTAGACCTGTTACTGACAGTTCTGCTTATTTGCCTAATAGTGTTTGTCCTGAATTCTGGAAAAATGAAGAGAACAGGTGCAAAGAAGAATCCCTAGAAATATTTAGGATGAAGTATTTTATGATGTATTGATGTAATGAACAAGTGTTATAGGTCACTTACCTCAATGATACAACATACTATATAAAACAGCAAATACAACTGATACAAGATAACAGCAAATACTTTCATAACACAGCAAATACAGATGCTTCAAGATACAACTTAAAACAACCAATCTTTTCATTCATACAATATTTCTTAGGTTCATCATTGCTTCAACATAACAGCAAATACAAATGCTACAATCACATACACCACATAACTAACCTAATTCAACCTAGAAAACATTACAACTATGACTATCAAAAACATCAAATTCCATATTTTTTCCAATTGATGATCTTCTTCATTTCAACATCAATATTCACCAGCTTGCTTATAATTGGGACAACTCCAAAATAATTTTTCCATGTTCTTCACAGTTTTCACCCTTTGAAGTACAGCCATGTCTCCACAATAACACATGAGCTTCCTTCTACAACTTCCACTGCCTGTTGAATCCCCACTTTCTGCATTTCTCTTGCTCAACAAAGAAGAAGAACTACCCAATTTCATGTTTCCCTAAACCCTAACTTTTAATTTTGAGGGAAATTGTAAAGAATGAAGATGAATTGTATTTGCCCTAAGAAAAAATTGGGGGAAATGAGTGCAGACGAAACAAAGAATGAAGAAGATGATATTCAAAGTCCATGTCACCTGCCACGTAACAAATACTAAATGGACGTTTGACCAAACTAACGACAAGGACTTACTTGGCACCATTTTAAAAGTTAAGGGACGAACTCGCCACTTTTTAAAGCTAAGGGACGAAATTGGACCCGGGTGTAAAGTTACGGGACGAAAAGGATTATTTTGCCATTTTTTTTTTTGAAGAAAATATAAATTTTTTTTTTGAAAAAAAATTAATTTTTTTTTGAAAAAAAAATCAAAATAATTTTTTTTTAATAAGACAATTGACTAATTTGGTTTTTATTTTGGATATGGATGTCCAAATTATGGATTTGGTTAAATCCATATTAATAAAATTATGGATATGGATAATTTTAATAACCAGTTTATTTGAACATTCCTACTTGTAAAAGTTAACTTTTTTCTGTAGCACTTTTCCTTAATAAAATAGTAGAATAATTAATTTCTAGCCATGTTGATGCGCAGGAAATTAATAGAAGTAGGATTTTTTTTTTATTCTCATGTGGCCCCCTCCACTTACTACCATTACCTATATTATATCAAAGTGTCATCCTTTTTCTTCATTTGTTACGCGTGGATTAGGATGTTTGTGTGTCATTCTCCATGTAGTATATATTAAGTGGCACATGTGATATATATATATATATATATATATATATATATATATATATATATATATATATATATATATATATATATATATATATATATATAATAGGTGGCCTTATTGGTAATGAAATGAATATGAGAAATACTTATTATTGGAACAGTATCGCATATGAAGCCAACGAACAGTGGTAGTCTCATGGAATTGTGAACAATACGGCACCCACTTAGTAATTGTCACACTCTAATTTTTTACCCTAAGATTCTCACTTTTTTGTATGCATAACATCTTTAGGTCATGCGGTCCTTGTGTGCTGTTTATTATGACTAACAAGTTCGTGCAGATGTGTTAATTTCAAGAAAAAAATATTATTCACGCCCTCAGTCAAGTACTCTCAGACTTGATCATTGGATTCCGATTCAAGAAGTTCTAAGGTTTTCTACTGACCGTTTTCCTCAAGATTTCTCAAAAATCTCAATGTATATCTCAAGATTAGAGTATATTATTCATGGTATTGGCCTTGATCAATTGAAAATCAAGAGTGCTATGGTTTCTTTCCTTAATCATCTTCAAGAATTCTGTAAGTGATCAAGTATGCTGGAATTAGGGATTTCATGGATTCTTCGGAAGATTCAAATTGCAAATTCAAAATGGGCTTCCTAAAAATTTTCAAATACAAGATTGACAAACTTTCTTTGATTGAATTCAAAAGGTCTCAATTAGTTCATGATAATGGATTCAAGTATTTGCAAAAGATTATTTGGTCATAGCAAAGTTTCAAAATAAATTGTTTAAATAAAGAACAAATACACGTTCAAGTTTGAAGCTTCGATTTATGGCAAACATCATGGCCTAAATTTCTCTTCATCGATCTCACACATGACGACGAAGTGAATATAAGTGGTGCGACAATTTTAGACAAATTACTCATTGTTTGAAAATGAAAGTGCATCATTCATCTTGGTACTACTTTGCTACATAAATAGAAGTACGAGTTTTGTATGGGATCCTTTAGATTACAAAAGTTCTTTTACGACCGAAGAAGCTGAAGTGATAATTGAAATTATTATAGGGGTGGTCGGTGCTTTCAAGTGACTACATACAAGCAATTGTCAATTACTTCATTGACCACGAATGGCGCAATAGTAAAAACACTGGCGAGGTTCATTTTCTCGCCGGTCTTGAAGGTTTTTTTTAATGTGTTTTAAGCCTGCTTAGAAACACTATTGCTTGTCCAAAACCGGCTTTATTGTTTCCTCAAATTGTTTGATACAATTAAAATAAAATAAAAGAAGGCAAGCTGTCATTTCTTCAAATACATCAGATGATCTTAGAAATTTTTTCTATCTCCAGCGAAAGACCTAAGAGCTCACATCTCGAAAGTTCGTCATGAGACTTCGCATCTTCCGCATATCTATAACAAAAATGAGGCTTATATACTTGGGGAAAGTTTGCAGAGAGGATTGTTGCTTATCAAACTTGGATACGGACCGTCGGAGACCATGTTTTTTACGCTCCAGCAATTGGTGGAACCGAACCTTTCAAGCTTTCTTCGCACCTATCCTGTAGAGCATCAGACAACACCATAATATTAACAACACTTTCACCTCGAATTCACCAAATCACACTAAGAACCCATGGAAATTCCATAAAATCTAGCACAAATCTCAGTTACAACATTCACAGTTACAACGATCCATAAAATCTAACACAAATCATTAAACAAAGGTGATGGAAAAGCAAATCTCAAAAACAAAAAAACCAGTACCAAAAACCCAACAGCAATATCCACAAATCCATCATGGGTTGTTAAGACAAGACACCAAATACAAGGAATGAGGCCTAGTGTTGTTCTTTACAAGAGTGTTCCTTCTGCTTGAAGAGGATTACACGTAAGGAAGGTCTACAAGGACTATATAGTGGTGTTGTTCCGCCATTAACTGGTGTAAGTCATGTAGCAATTCAATTCCCAGCATATGAAAAGATAAAGGCATACACCTGCAAGAGGAAAACTGAACCAACCACAAGCTTTCAGAAGACTGGTTCTGCGATTGGCCAAATAGAAAACAGTGGTGCCTTGAAAAAGGCATGTCCGATCACTGTCCTATTATGCTCAGTGAGTCCCAAAAAAACTGGAGTCCGAAACCTCTCTGTATGCTAAGCTACTGGAAGAACATCGAAGGCTACCACAAATTCGTCAGAGATCAATGGAAAGAACTGAATGTCTATGGCTGGGGAATGTTCGTACTGAAAGAAAAATTAAAGCTGATAAAGGAGAAACTTAGAGTTTGGCATAAAAATCACACACAAAATATTGCAGAGAAAATCAAAGAAACCAAGAAGGAGATTAATTCTCTAGAGCAAAAGGAAGAATCAGAAGAATTGACAGAAGAAGAGCGGCTCATCAAAAGACAAAAATGGGACCAACTTTTCAAACTATCCAATCTCAACTGCAGCATTCTTTGGCAAAAATCAAGAGTGCGTTGGTTAAGGGCAGGGGATGCTAATTCCAAGTACTTCCATGGATGCATCAATAGGAGAAGAAGGGAGAACAAAATTCTAAGCTTGGAAGTTAATGGAAGAACTTTACACGAGGTGGAAGACAAAAAGATGGCAATTGCCAATCACTTTCAGGCTCACTTTTTCGCCAGGGGAACGAGACCAACGCCAGACAACATGAACTTTAAGAGTCTAATCAGTTTGGACAACGAGGAACTAGTCAAAGAATTTAGTGAAGAGGAAATTCGATCAGCAATATGGGAATGTGATAGTTCGAAAAGTTCGGGACCGGACGACGTGAACTTTGGGTTCATAAAGGAATTTTGGACAGATATCAAAAACGACTTCATCTGAATCCTGACAGAATTTCACAACAACGGAAGGATAGTGAGGGGGGAAAACAGTTCGTTCATTGTCCTAATTCCTAAGAAGAAATCAGCATCGAAAGTGACGGATTACAGGTCAATATCCCTAATCGGATGCATATACAAAGTAATTTCAAAGATCCTTACAAACAGATTGAAGAAGGTCATCGGTAAAGTAGTGTCGGAATCCCAAACAGCATTCATAGCAGGCAGGCAAATCCTCGACGGAATCCTCATCGCAAATGAAATTGTAGACGAGGCCAAAAGGAAAAGAAAAGAACTGGTGATGTTTAAAGTAGATTTTGAAAAGGCATTCGACACCGTCGACTGGAACTTTCTAATATCAGTAATGCAAAAAATGGGATTTAGCGTCAAATGGCTGAATTGGATCGCAGAATACCTGAAAACAAACTCAGTATCAGTTCTAGTGAACGGCAGCCCCTCGAATGAATTCGTGATGGGTCGAGGGCTGAGGCAAGGAGACCCTCTATCTCCGTTCCTTTTCATTATGGCTGCCGAATGATTCAACCTTCTAATGAAAAAGGCGGTGGAATCGGGGGACTTTTCAGGATACAAATTCGAAGGTGGATCTGAGTGTTTCTCTCACCTCCAATATGCTGATGACACTATCATCATTGGCAAAAAGGGGTGGGGGAACATTCGATCAATAAAGGTTATTCTCCAGTTATTTGAGCTGGCCTCGGGTCTCAAGGTAAACTTTCACAAAAGCTCCTTGATTGGGATAAACATACCAAAACCATGGCTTGAAGAAGCTTCAAAGATTCTGAACTGTAAAGTGGGTTCTGCCCCTTTTAAATATCTTGGCCTTCCTATAGGCGCAAACCCGAGAAGAAAAGCGACATGGCAACCCGTGATAGATACAGTTAGAACTAGATTGTCAAGATGGAAACATAACCAATTGTCAATTGGGGGAAGAGTGGTTATCATCAAATCAGTGTTGTCTGCAATCCCGGTTTACTATCTTTCCTTTTTCAAAGCTCCGACAGGTATCATTTCGAAACTCGAATTGTTATTTAAACAGTTTTTATGGGGTGGGAAAGAGGAACATAGAAAAATTTGCTGGATCAATTGGGATAGGGTGTGCAGACCTATTGAGGAAGGGGGTTGGATTTAAAAAATCTGAGAGTATTTAATGATGCATTATTAGGAAAATGGTCATGGAAAATTAGGTCAAATAGGGAGGGTCTTTGGTACAAAGCTTTAGTCAATCGATACGGTTCAAATATTGCGTTAAGGAATCAGGGAGGGAATGTTAAGTCAGCATGGTGGTCAGATATTAACAAAGTAGAAATTAGAGAACAGGTTGTTCAAAATGAATATTCTGTCAAGGACACTTACATAAAAAACCATGGAGTACAGACTTACCACATCTAATTTTTCGTGGTCAAAAGTCTGGAACAATTCAGTTCCATTAAAAGTGTCATGCCTTGTCTGGAGGCTGCTGCAAAACAAAATTGCAACCAAAGATAACTTGATCAAAAGAGGAGTCCATGGTATTGATTCATTATTATGCTGCAGCGGGTGCGGGGCTGAGGAATCGGTCTCCCACCTATTTTTTGAATGCCCAATCTTTGCAGGTATTTGGTACTATATCTCCGACTGGCTAGGCGTCTCAACAGTTCTGCATAAGGATGGGATGAGCCATCTATCCCAGTTTGAAGGTCTTTTGGGTAGCGGTCGATCGATATCCGAGAAAGTCAGAACCATATAGTCATCATGTATCTGGTGCATTTGGAGGACAAGAAATAACAAAGTCTTCAAAAATAAGGACATCGAAATTGGCATCATGGTTGAATTAGTGAAGCATCAAAATTGGCATCATGGTTGAATTAGTGAAGCGCTGGAGTTGGAATTGGCTTCAAATCAAATCTAACAACATAGATTGCATGCTCCTTCACTGGTATTGGGATCCCAGATCTGCCTTGGGACTTACAAATCCTTATGGAAGACCAAAAGATTATCTCCTTTCAGCCCTTTGTCCTGCTCTTGCCGCTCGTGGTGGTAGTTGTTCAATTTTCTGTCTCAATTGCTGCTGTAGTCTCCTATGCCAGGTTCTGTCCACCGCGTGCCAGGCGAGGAAGCTCATTATTTGACTGTTAAAAGAACATTGACTTGCTGTCTCAAATCGGAATGCTTGTAGCTCTGTTCGCAGGTGATCTGTCATGTCCTTCTGACATCAGCCTCTTGTTTGGCCTGGCTGATCCTTTGTCTCTGTTGCGTTGGTATTGGCCTCTTGTTGGAGAGGCTGCGGTTTCAAGTGTTTCATCGCCCCTCGGAGTTTGCGGATCATTGTTCACCGAGTTGTGGTCTGGAGCTAGGTCATCATGTAGAGCATCATCACATTGGTTTCCTGCTTTAGACTTTGTTTGTGCTTCTGGAACTTAGCTAAGGAAGTCGATTACCTCTGGTGGTGCGTAGCAACTTTCCTGAACTGGCTCTTAGTCAGTAGAAGTTTTCTGCATATCTGTAGCTACCAGGCATTGTTTGGATTCGGTGGATGTTTGTTTTCTGGTTTTAGGGTGTTCTGAAGTCAAGAGTTGTGTAGGTTTATCACCTCTCTGGTCTTGGCAAGTTTGTATCAGTTGTGTTACTGTCAGTTCAAGGTGTTTTTTGGTGTTCAGCAGATGCTTCTTTACTGCTGCTTTGTATCTCAAACAGCCTGAATTGTTGTTTTCTTTGGCATTCCTTATGCCACTTAATATAATTTTTGCTTTTTCAAAAAAAAATTAACTCCTAGTAATGTTGATGCGCATGAAATTAATAGAAGTAGGATTTTTTTTTATTCTCACGTGGCCCCCTCCACTTACTACCATTACCTATATTATATCAAAGTGCCACCCCTTTTCTTCATATGTTGCGCATGGATTAGGATGTTTGTGTGTCATTCTCCATCTTTCTACCAAGTCATGCGCAGGGATCTAATGATAGTGGATAATAAGTAAAACATGTAGTATATATTAAGTGGCACATGTGATATATATATATATATATATATATATATATATATATATATATATATATATATGGGTTATTTATATGAAACCCCCCTGCCATATGAGCGAATTTTGCTTTCCCCCCCTCCATGCCTTTTGGCAACGGTTTTTTCAAAAAAAGCGTTGCCTAAACCTGCCTATGGCAACGGTGGGGGGGTAAAACGAAACACGCTCATATGGCAGGGGGGTTTCATATAAATAACCTTATATATATATATATATATAAATAATAGGTGGCCTTATTGGTAATGAAATGAATATGAGAATTACTTATTATTGGAACAGTATCGCATATGAAGCCAACGAACAGTGGTAGTCTCATGGAATTGTGAACAATACAGCACCCACTTAGTAATTGTCACACTCTAATTTTTGACCCTAAGATTCTCACTTTTTTGTGTGCATAACATCTTTAGGTCATGCGGTCCTTGTGTGCTGTTTATTATGACTAACAAGTTCATGCAGATGTGTTAATTTCAAGAAAAAAATATTATTCACGCCCTCAGTCAAGTACTCTCAGACTTGATCATTGGATTTTGATTCAAGAAGTTCTAAGGTTTTCTACTGACCGTTTTCCTCAAGATTTCTCAAAAATCTCAATGTATATCTCTCAAGATTAGAGTATATTATTCATGGTATTGACCTTGATCAATTGAAAATCAAGAGTGCTATGGTTTCTTTCCTTAATCATCTTCAAGAATTCTGTAAGTGATCAAGTATGCTGGAATTAGGGATTTCATGGATTCTTCGGAAGATTCAAATTGCCAATTCAAAATGGGCTTCCTAAAAATTTTCAAATACAAGATTGACAAACTTTCTTTGATTGAATTCAAAAGGTCTCAATTAGTTCATGATAATGGATTCAGGTATTTGCAAAAGATTATTTGGTCATAGCAAAGTTTCAAAATAATTTGTTGACATAAAGAACAAATACACGTTCAAGTTTGAAGCTTCGATTTATGGCAAACATCATGGCCTAAATTTCTCTTCATCGATCTCACACATGACGACGAAGTGAATATAAGTGGTGCGACAATTTTAGACAAATTACTCATTGTTTGAAAATGAAAGTGCATCATTCATCTTGGTACTACTTTGCTACATAAATAGAAGTACGAGTTTTGTATGGGATCCTTTAGATTACAAAAGTTCTTTTACGACCGAAGAAGCTGAAGAGATAATTGAAATTATTATAGGGGTGGTCGGTGCTTTCAAGTGACTACATACAAGCAATTGTCAATTACTTCATTGACCACGAATGGCGCAATAGTAAAAACACTGGCGAGGTTCATTTGCTCGCCGGTCTTGAAGGTTTTTTTTTACAAAAATGATATTTTGACACCCACTTTACACCCTACACCGTATGTACGGACGGTGAACAGTGCCGTCCGTACTACGGACGATGAACATTACCCGTCCATACAATGAACAGTGCGTCCGTACATGAACAGCGCCGTATTTCCGTACATGAACAGTGCCTGTCCGTACAGAACGACCGGTGAATAGTGTCGTCCGTACCGTACGGGCATACAGTGTAGTGTAAAGGGTGGTGTCAAGGTAGCATTTCTCTTTTTTTTAATGTGTTTTAAGCCTGCTTAGAAACACTATTGCTTATCCAAAACCGGCTTTATTGTTTCCTCAAATCGTTTGATACAATTAAAATAAAATAAAAGGCAAGCTGTCATTTCTTCAAATACATGAGATGATCTTAGAAATTTTTTCTATCTCCAGCAAAAGACCTAAGAGCCCACGTCTCGAAAGTTCGTCATGAGACTTCGCATCTTCCGCATATCTATGACAAAAATGAGGCTTATATACTTGGGGAAAGTTTGCAGAGAGGATTGTTGCTTATCAAAACCATGGATACGGACTGTCGGAGACCATGTTTTTTACGCTCCAGAAATTGGTGGAACCGAACCTTTCAAGCTTTCTTCGCACCTATCCTGTAGAGCATCAGACAACACCATAATATTAACAACACATTTCACCTCGAATTCACCAAATCACACTAAGAACCCATGGAAATTCCAGAAAATCTAGCACAAATCTCAGTTACAACATTCACAGTTACAACGATCCATAAAATCTAACACAAATCATTAAACAATGGTGATGGAAAAGCAAATCTCAAAAACAAAAAACCAGTACAAAAAACCCAACAGCAATATCCACAAATCCATCATGGGTTGTTAAGACAAGACTCCAAATACAAGGAATGAGGCCAACTGTTATTCCTTACAAGAGGGTTCCTTCCGCTTGAAGAGGATTACACGTGAGGAAGGTCTATGAGGACTATATAGTGGCGTTGTTCCGCCATTAACTGGTGTAAGTCATGTAGCAATTCAATTCCCAGCATATGAAAAGATAAAGGCATACACCTGCAAGAGGAAAACTGAACCAGCCACAAGCTCAATTTTACATGAGCGACCAACTCCCTAAACACAAGAATTTGAATCTCACTGAAATGGAATCACAAGGACAGCCAGATTAGCATCACACAAAAGCGAAATTAGACACTTTGCATCAAAAAGCTCTTCATGAAGTAAAAGCAAGAGGGAAATAGAAAATCAAATGAACTTCATTTTCAAACAGCCATGCTTTGAACCATGAACTCAACACAACCTCACCTTAGCTTACCTTTTCCTTGCCGGAAAAACCGTGATGGCCGATGAAGATACTAGTGTTGAAAACTAGGAAGCGCTTACATATGAATGTGTACCACGCAGCAAAATTGGATTTAACGGCACACTTGATTTTGTTTGTTCGCAAAAGTTATCTTTGAGATGGAAGAAAGACAAAATTTCCTACGAGTTCTGATTCTGCAAATTAATGACAGCATATTAGAAAGACTAAATCAAACACAATCAAGACAACTTCAAGTTCTTTCCAAAACAAGTGTAAAACACATTTATTCATCATCAAAGCCAATGCAATTCCTTCCAAAACAGATAGCAGACAAAAGTTTAAAAGACTTCCTAATCAAGACAAACATGTGACTACGGGAACGGAAATAAATCAGACAAGTGCAAACAAGTTTGAAACCAAAAAGGAAACCACATTATCATCCTGAAATAGCATGTTCACAACAGATTTGTTTTTTACCAAAACCGGCTCCCACACGTACTTAATTTCAGAGTTATTGAGTTAATCTTAAGAAGCCTATAAAAGAGAGCAGAATTCAGAGGGGAGGGGGGATCACTCGTACACAAAAACATCACCATACAGAAAGAGTAAAATACCACGTTGAAATCCAAAACCCATTGCTAAACTAAAATCCTGGAAATTCAAGCCTGCCAAAACTCACTGCTACCAAATTCAAAACATCAAACCTTCACAAGATTAAACGATCATCACTCTCACCATGTCTAAATCCATCTCCAATAATCCCATTGATCCAACAATAACAGTACTAAAAAAAAATAAAAACTCATCCTATAAACAAATCAAAAACATCAGACGTAGCAGTAAGGAGATCATACGAAGCAATACACGCACGATGCCACAACAATCATTGGAATAGCAGAACAATAAATCACTCATAACCATACACACAAGAACGAGAAGAACAACACGCATAGCGGCAAGAAAAATCGTTAACAGTAGAAGAATCGTTTTCGCACAGAAGAATAGAAAGCAACTCCAAAGGACCGAGCTTACCTAATCCTTCGAGCTATCCAGAATCTTGAACTCCAATCGGTAAGTTTCCGAACGATTCTTTAATGTAATTTCTTAGTCATGCGCTGTTTTACATGTGTCATCTTATATTCCCTGCAAATAACCACCAACAAATTGATCTATGTTAGTTTCCTGCTCATTTTGTTTTACTGGTTGGGCTATATATTCGGTAATGAACCGAATGTTATTCGAAACCTTTGTTGAGCCAGAAACTCAACGTGTAAGAGTAAGCTAAACTAATTTGAGTTAAGAATCGCATTCGAGTCGGAGCCGACTTAGAACCATACCTGATTGGAATTCAAAGCACCTCTGGAAATCCTTACAGACAAGGAACAAACATCAAACCTGCAACGAGTTCAAAACAGTCTTGAATCAGCAAACTGAAGCCAAGTCATAAATCCAACCGAGTTGAGTTAAATCAAATCCTCGAAATCCAAAACAGTATTGGATTATATTCAACACAGAAAATCGGAGTCGAATCCAAATTGAATTTAGAACCAAAACTCGAACCAATTCCGAGTTGAGAGAACAAAACCTATAACGCGGAGAGTAGAAAATCTCAAGTTTCAGGATCGCTAACCCAAAATCTTCGTGAGGCTGCTATTAGTTTGTTGTCGACTTCGCGGCGTTTCATAACTGGTGGTCGATAGTTTCTTTTTCCTACTTGATTTTTTTTTACTTGAGTGAATTTGTGCGAACACGGCTAAGGAAAGCAGGGCAAGGCGGACTTGATGTTGCTCCAAAGCGGAAACGAAGGTCGCGGTGTTGCGATTGAAGAAGGACGAAGCAGCGCAATGGAGGTGAACGGAAAGAAGAGAACCCTGTTGTTGCTGAATCGTGGAGAGAGGAGCAATCGTGAGAGAGAGAAGTAGGAAAGTACTGAATTGGGAATTAGGAATCATCTTGTGAACCGCTTTCTTTTTTAGCAACCCGAATTGTATGACCCGACCCAACCTTTCCACCCCTTCGTTTCTCTTTTGGGCTTGGTTTGAGGGAGGCCCATTTCAGCTTTTTGTTTTGTTTTTTTTAGAATTTTAGAATTTAGTAGATTTTAAAATTTAAATTTTTGAGTTTAATTAATCTAATTAAATCTTGATTTAATCAATTCAAATTAGTTTTTAATTTATTTTTAATTAGAGTTTATTTTGGTTTTAATTAGAATTTAGTTCAGTACTTTATTTTAACTAAGTGTTAGTTGACTAATTAGCCTTTTTTTTAATTTAAATTTCGGTTTAAAACTTCTAGTAGTGAAATTTAGTTAAGTGGAGTTTTTTTAATGGATTGAGATTCCACTTATTTTTTTTCGATTAAGTAAAACCCAAGTCGGTCTTGTGGGTTTAGATAATTTTGATGTGCGATTTGTCATGATCCCTTATGATGTCTCGGTTCTATTTGATCCTCGATTAAACTAAGTTAATATTAGACATTAGAATTAATTCCTCTTGCATGATGTCTCGCTTTATAAGTTGATCGATCATTATATTACATGTCTTTATACGTTGAATATTCAATCACGATACTTTATGCTTTATGCTCTTTTTCTTATAATATGTATTGCTTGCATATATCCAAGGGAAAACCCCGTGCATGATAAATCATTTATCGTGCATGGTGCATTACATGTGCATTTCATACCTCCCTATAGATTTTCACACCCTTAAGATAAGATTATCTAAGACAACTTTAGGATAGACTTCCTAAGTTAGTCCCCCCCCCCCTTTAATTTTGATTTTACAATCAAACTTTAGCTCACATAATTCTCCACACAAGAGAATTAGATGTGAATCATCTCAACGAAGAGACATACAATCCCATACCCCACAAATACAAACCAGTCTCAAAAACTGTGGTGGTTTCTTAAGATGATGACACATCTCTTCTCCTAAACTTTTAAACAACTTAAGTGTCCTTCAGAGAGGAACTACAATTGCTCTGATTCCACTCCCGACAGGATATGTAAGCACAAGATGTGATATCTTGTCGAGCACACTTAGGAATAGAACTTTAGGTCTTCCTACCCCATTACCCTTAGCAAACAGATAACAAATAACAAATAACATAATAAAACAAGAGATTCCTGTAGAGTACTACAGATATCTAGGATACTAACACCTTTCCTAGGTATAACCAACCCCGAACCTTAGACTCTTACTTTGCATTTGCATTGCATACTGTGGGACATCCGATCTTTCTCCCTTCCCTTGGATAAATCAAAGACCGGTGGTGAAATAAAAGAAATGTGATTCAAGTTAACCAATAACTTGATATCCAATTCTCACCGCGACAGAAATGGCGACTTCATTGGGGAGAGGTGAGGGTTTCCCCTAACTTGTTTATTTATGTTATTTGTTGTATATTTATTGTTATATCTGCTTGTTTAGGTTTTTTTTTGTTCAGGGTTGTTACCTTGTGTGGTGAGATAAGTCCTAACCCGGACTTGAGAGTACACAATGATAGGATTGTGGTGTAATCAATAGTCGGCTGTTGGGAGTAGTCCTAACAAGTTTGGCATATGGTGACCACGCTCAGTGGAGGACCCTTTGGGATTATTGATGTCTGATATGAGTAGTCGTATTGATGTCACTCTTTCCGACCTGGGAGCCCGAGAAGCTGAGGACCGTAGTTACCTTTACCCTCACTTGGCCTTTTTAGGACCTAGTGTGATGGCAATGAGGGAGTAGTCCCAAATGGTTGATACACGATACTACACTCAGACGAGTTTATCTTGAGAATATTGTTAACCCGCACGAGTAATCGTGTAGGCCGATAATATCCGAAGGATTTACGTAGAAACTGGGAACTTTGTAGAACCCGTCATGCAGGTACAAATAAACCTCTAGTACATACTTTGGGAAGGGTAAACCTTGACTCCATGCTTGTGACCAATTAACCTAGGGCTCTGTTTGTTTGCTTGTACCTTTGTGTGCTATATGCTTACATATGGTTGTTGCATTCATACATCTCATAAACATCCATCTCTTGATTTCATGGAGCTCAGCTTTTATTTGTAAACGTTCGGTTTATTATGGCCGAGGAAAAACTTTTGTAACTCGTTTTAATGACTATTGAAAATAAACCTTTTGGTATCCCGATACTAATGGTTGTAACTGTTTTTTAATGATTTTAAATCAAGTCTATTGATATTCCTGGATGGTTATAAGTAATCAAGTTCCACGAAATTCTTCTGCATCGCATTCTTGTATCTTGCATCCTTCCCCTTCAAGGAACTTAAAAGTTGTTTTGCTAGGCATCATAAGATGGATTACGGAAAGAAATGAGTTTTGTCGTACACCTTCAAGGTTCCTGATGTTGAACAGTTAAGGGAGCTAGGAGATCAGATCAAAGATCCTGAGGTTTTCGCCGAGAATTATGGAAGGATCCTCCCACTGCTGCAGATTCGAGTGGCCGTCGGTCTATTGGAGACGTTGGTTTAGCTCTACAGCCCGATCTATCACTGTTTTATTTTCCCAGATTTTTAGTTGATGCCTACATTGGAAGAGTATTCCGCTCTGTTGGGCATCCCTGAATGTCTTTCATTATAGTACCAATATGTCATAACAGAATTTCCATATAAGGCTTATAACATAGTAGCAAAACATGTACCATAGTACCAATAGTCATAACAGAATTCCCATATAAGGCTTACAACATAGTACCAATATAAGCCCAAACCATGTACCATTGTACCAAACCATAGCAGCAAAACATAGTACAAAACATAGACCTAAGACAACACATTGTACAAAACATAGACCTAAGACAACACATTGTATCTATTTTTTCTTCTTACTCACTTGAGATGAAGTGAGCCTAGTTGTAGGGCCTTCCACATTCCTTTATGAAGTTAACCTAGTTGTAGGGCCCGGTGATCCGACACTTCTAGTTGGCCTCCTAATGGGTAACTTCTTGGCTAGAGTCCTGGAACCACTTGCTTTAGCCATGGTGTAAGCTTTAGCCTGAGATTGTTGTGTTTGAGTCTGAGTTGGTTGTGTCTAAGTAACAGATTGTTGTGTCTGAGCCTGTGAGTGTTGTGTCTGAGCCTGATTTGGTTGTGTTTGTGCACGAGTTGGTTGTGTCTGAGCAACAGTTGGTTGTCTCTGAGCAGCAGATTGTTGTGTATGAGCAGCAGATTGTTGTGTCTGAGTTGGTGGATGCTTGCAAGTAAGCTTGTTATAACTAGTTTTTTTTTTGCACTTACTGCACTTAATAAGGAGTCCAGTCCTCCTTAGTTTTCGATCAGAGCCATCAACTTCACCTTGCTCCAAATTCCTTTTCTTTTTGGGCCTTCTTGGAAATTTTCTAAAAACTGGTGGTTGCACATCATTGTAGTTGGTTCTTTCCTAGGGGTTAGAACCATTAACAGGATAGATGACATGCCTGTATACCTCTTGATATTTGCCTTTTTTGTACAAATCTGGTATGTAACTTTCTACCTTGAAGTTTCTGCTTTTCATGGAAGCAATTGCATACACACATGGTAAAGTTGTCAGCTGCCGTTTCCTACATGTACAACTTAGATCTTGCAAGTTGACACCGAACTTATTTCCATCATTTTCAAGGTGTCTAACCTCAAAGATATGTTCAGCTGCCATTCTGGAAAACAATACATAATCTCAGTAGTCATGACATTATGAGTAAACAGAACATAACATTATGAGTAAACAGAACATAACATTATGAGTAAACAGGACATAACATTATGAGTATACCTAACAATCCACATGTTATCATCAGTAAGGTTTGCAAATCTCATTCTATTTTTTTCCCACATTTCCATTAAGTATGTTATGATCTCTTCAAGCATTGTCACTATAGGCTTAGCTCTTGCTTCAATAATAACACTATTGAAGGCCTCTGACATCTTGTTCAACACACTATCACACTTAGAGGTTATCTTGAATTGAGATTTGCTCCAAAACCTAGGAGGTGTTTTCTTCATGTGCTTGAACGCTTCCTCATTAACACCTCTCATTTCTCTCATTTCCCTTTCCTAAGATTGTGGATATGTTGATTTAGCAGCTTTCCATATAATCTCTTTCAGCTTCTTTCCAAGAAATCTCTTCCTAAAATTATTGTACAAATGGCGTACGCAAACCTCTGTTCCACACCCGGTAAGAGCTCATCCACAGCTTGCAAGAGACCCTAAGAAATAAATACAAGAGATTATAATCATGCACAAAATAAATACAAGATAAATACAAGACATTCAGTATCACAAATTCAGTACCCTCTGTTGGTCTGATATGAAAGTATATGTACAACATTGGCTTCTACCTCCAAGATCATCATCAATAGTTCTAGAAATCATGACCAATTGTCCTTTGTCTCACCTTCAACAATGACAAAGGCTATTGGCATCATTTGGTCATTTGGATCTCTTCCTATGGATGCCAATATTTGTCCTCCACATAGGCCCTTCAAAAAACAACCATCAAGCCCAATTATGGGTCTACATAATTTGAAACTCTCTTTGCAAGCATTGTAATAGATTTAGATCCTTTGGAAGTGAGGCCTATTGTCAGTTGCATTGTCTGGACCAGGATTTGCAGGTTAAACATTAATCTTGACAGTTGATCCAGGATTTGTTTTAAGGATCTCATGTGCATAGTCATAAATTCATGTATACTATTCTAGAAATAACCCATCAACCAATCCTCTTACTGCACACCTAGCCCTAACAACCTTAGTCATTTTTACACCAACATTCCATTTCCTTTGGGCTTTTTCCTTGATGTCTCTGATTTTCAAATTTGGATTATCTTTCAAAGAGTTTTGAATTCTTTTACTTAACCACTTTGAAGTCATGAGCTTCACATTATATGATCTACTACAGTTATGCTTATCCACTAATTTCCTCAATTGCCAAGAATCTTCATTTGGTAACTTGCCACAGTATGCATTCCATTCACACCCTTCTTTACATATCACTCTCACCCTTTGTTTATCATTTTTAGAGAACCTTAAATCCCTTCCTGACTGAATAGCATATGAAGTAATTGCCTCTTTAAAATCATTCTTTGTTGCAAAATAGGTTCCTAATTCCCATTTGTAGTCTGACATGTTCTTGGCCATTTTGAAAACAGGATACTTCTTCTTATGACAGTTACTTTCATAATCAGTTTCTCACCCACTCTCCAATTCCTCACTATCACATACACCCTTATCTTCACCTTCCTCACTACCTTTTTTGCTAGCATCTTCACCTTCCTCACTATGTTTTTTTCCTTTACACTTACTTACTGCCTCTTTGTCATAACCCAGCAGATTTGTAATATCCTCTTCCACTAAACCATCATTGTCTTCATCTGATTCTTGAAAGACAACATCTAAGGCAATGTCATATTGGAAGCTCCCATCATCACTGTCACTCATATCCTTAGCCACATTAAGCTCAACATTATTATCTCCTACCTCACCCTCACTCATATCCTCAGCCCCATTAACCTCAACATTATTATCTCCTACCTCACCCTCATTCATATCCTCAACCCCATTAACCTCCACATTATTATCTCCTACCTCACCCTCACTCATATCCTCAGCCCCATTAACATCAACATTATTATCCCCGTCTTCACCCTCCCTCATAACCTCCTCCCCATTAACATCAACATTTGTGCCTCCAACCTTAGCCTTATTCAAGTCACTTACACTATCTCTTTTACCATTCACAACTTCTTCAACTAGTTTTCCAATGATATCTTCAGTTTCATTAACATTAACTACCTCCTTAACTATGTTTTCAGTATCATCCTCAATAGGTCCATCGTAATAATCAAGTTGAGAAACTGAATGTTTCACATACAAATGAACAACCTTATGTACCTTACATAAATAAACTATCTCTAAGGCACCTTTATCATCACTTAAAGTAAACAAACCAAATGTTGGGTCCTTGTATATTATTGTTCCAGCATCCTCATATCCTATTTCTTTAACAATCCCTAACACCTCAAAATAGCTCTACTTATCAACATCACACTTCACATCAGCAATTGAACCCGGATAACTTGACTCATCATCACCTTCGAAATAACCCCATGGTGTATAACTACATGAACATATTCATCCATTACAAACCTATAAATTACAACATTTGGAATCAGGTACACAAAACCCTAAATTCATGACAAACCCTAAAATGCAAACACATATGAACCCTAAAATAGAATAAACCCTAAAATATAAATGGGTGAAGATTAAAAATAAGTAAGATAACATTACCAGTATTCTCTTCAGAAATCCCTTGTCTTCGTGCTTTCTGCGTTCTTCGCTTCGTTCGTCAAAATCGTCTTCCTCGTTCTACTGAGTGAGTTTGAGAGAGTGAGTTTCAGACAAGTGTGACATTAGGGTGAAAAATCTGCATAATATGCCTTTTATATATTACAAGAGATTATGTCATAAAAAATAATACACGTGTGTGCCAGCATTGCCATGTCATAAAAAAATAATACACGTGTATGCCAGCTTTGCATCTCAATTGACTTTGACTAACGTTTTGGACGGAAAGGATAAACGTGAACCAATTTGAAAAGCTGAGGGACCAAAATGGTCATTTTTAAAATTAAGGGACCAAAATGAACCCTCCACAAAAGATAAGGGACGAAAAAGGGTATTAAGCCTACAATGATTAAACTGGTTTGATGAAGTTTCAATATAATTTGTAAAAGTGATCTCCTACGATTGGGATACAATGAAATGCCTTTTAAAGAGATCTCCCCAACAAAAATATTGACGTATATAGTTAACACTACATGTTTTATTTACATACACTCTTTGTTTAAACATAGAGCTAGGAGGAACTCAATAACATCGGTCCAAGTTGATTATGGGGTTATGGAGGAAGTGTGTTTGGTCAAAAGGCAATTAAAGAACACTTTGAGTCTAGATTTCAAAATAATCATATGCAAAGACCAATGCTAGATTTATCTGCCAGACTCTACTGAGGATAGGTCCAAGCTAGAAGAGATGTTTAGTGAAGATGAAATCAAGGAGGTAATCTTTGGTTGTACAAGTAATAAAAGCCCTGAGCCTGATGGTTTTAATTTGAAGTTTTTGAAAAGAAGCTGGGAGGTGCTTGGGTCGGACATTGTAAAGTGTATCCAAGAGTTTTATAGCACTGCTATGCTACCTAAAGCCGTGTCATCTTCTTTTCTGGCTTTAATCCCCCAAAATGACAAACCTCAAGGTTTGGATAAGTACATGCCGATTTGCCTCATTGGTTGTGTGTATAAGGTGATTTCAAAAATATTGGCTTCAAGACTCAGGTGTGTCATGGGTAATTTGATTACTAGTTCTCAAACTGCATTCATTCAAGGGAGACAATTATTAGATGGTGTTGTGGTTCTAAATGAGATCATTGCTCTTGCTAAAAGAAAGAAGAAGAGTTGTGTTTTATTCAAGGTTGACTTTGCACAAGCCTAAAATTGTGTGGATTGGAGTTTTCTTAGGAAAATGTTGGTGGCTATGGGCTTTGGTGAGTGATGGATGAAGTGAATGGAGGGTGGTGTAATGAATAGCTTTATGTTTGTATTAGTCAATGAGAGTCTCACTCATGATTTCAAGGTCTCAAGGGGTTTGAGACAAGGAGACCCCTTGCCTCCTTTTATGTTTTCCATGGTTGTTAAAGGGCTGGTAGAAATGGTCAGAAGAAGGCTCAGAAGTGAAATCCTTAACCTCTTCGTCTTTAGAAGGAAGAATCTCAAAGGCCAACATATTGTTTCCAATGGTGAGTTTGAAGTAAACCTTGCTTTTGGTCATGGTGAAAAGGGTTTTTTTTTCTTCTGAAACGAAAGTGGCGAAAAATGGTTTGGTGTGTTTTCTGCGAAGAAAAAGGAAAATGCAGAAAGACGAAGTGAAAGAAAAAGAAAATAGTCGAGGGAAGCTATTTATAGACTTCAATGCATGCATGAAATCTGACACTCGGCACCGGCGTGAGAGCAACTGAAGAGTTTGTGTCGGTTTTCAATGCCAACATTAATGATGAATGGGAGCAGTTACGGAAAACGTGAAAGCCCACGTCTTCATTGGAAGTAGAAGCGGTGATGAGATTCTGAGCGAATCTCTTGGAAGTAACAATGCCCCGAAAAGTGTAATGATGACGATGATGTCAATAAAAATGAAACAGTGTCGAAAAATTGTGATAAAAAAGGTCACGTCTCTCTTGCTTGATGCAAATCGAAACATGGCATTTTGGGGGGCAATTTGTTACATTGGATTTTTCGACTTAACTATAAATGGCTAGTGTTCATGAGGCAAACCAAAAATAGGCCACGTGGAAGGTAAAAATAGAACGAGTTAACATGACTCAAGGTCGGAAGTCACCCAAGGTGATGCTGGTCAAAAGTGGTATGGTCGAAGAACATAAAAAAGCATATGGACTTAGTGAAATTGAGTACTATGCTACACTAGCTGCGTAGTGAAACTGAATACTATGTCACGTTGGCAAAGAGTTCATCACTACAATGGACGATACATCGAGACATGTTACCATAACATGGTCGACGTCGAAGGTTTCTACGAGGGTCTCTAGTTCTTGGCGCCAGCAAAGTAGTTAAAATACTCAAAAGAAGGAACAAGGAGGGAACTACTACATCAGCGTCGACGGTTACTTAGAATGTAGGGCATGTCAGGGAGAAAACCGCTACATGATCTAAAGACGTGTCATCATGGAGATAGTTTAGTAGTCTTGTACAGTTATCTTAGGCCTGTATTTAAAATAACTTAGGTTTATTTTGTAAGGGGTTCGCAAATGGTACACATTTCCTCTACACTCAAAGTACCTGCACTGTGAGAAACGAGTGACGAAAATATACGTATGTGTTCCACCAATTTAATACATTCCATCATTTTTATCTTAAAAAGTATTTATTTTTATAAATTTAAACCCTTCTTTATTTCGACTGCCTTTACGCTTCCCTGCACTTTATTTCGATTGCCTTTATCTTTTCAGCAAACTTTACTTCTTCCGTATTTTAACTTCAAGCCTTTTACTTTATCTTACTTTGCATTTTACCTTGTATTTCTGTTACGTTTCTTTATTCTCGAGAAATCATGATGTCGTCCCAGAAGTTTGCGCTAACTTCGACGGCCACCCTTATTTTTAACAAAAAAACCACACAAATATGTCTAGGAGATTTTCGAGTTTGATCCTTTAAGTATTAATATAAACCTGCATTTGTTTGCGAAATTCCAACGCAAACAGGGAGGTCAGTCAATAACAATTTATGTACCATACATGTTAGAGATATGGTAGAAACCATACTCCTAAAACATGTAGCACAAGTAAAAACCAAGGATGATCAAGCATTAAGGCAAGGAGATTGGTCTATTACATCAATCATTCTTCATGATAACTTAGGACAAACTTATGCATCAATCTAAAGTACCTCAAATGATCCATGATCAATTGGAAGGTAGATTTGAAATGATGAAAGTTCATCAAGCATCAATCCAAACTTTATGAACAAGATGGACTTTTAATCATCCAATTGATCAAGAAAAGAAAAAGAAGAATGAGATGGAGAGGAATAAAACTAAATTGAACCATAACTTTGATCAAGTTATCATCAATATCAACCACCTATCTTGGTGGATTTGGGTCTTCAACTATCAACACCCAAGGTCCATTGATATTGATGAAACTTATGATCAAAAGTCATGATCCAATGCACCAGAAGTCAAGCAAAATTAAAAATACAATAATAAACAATTAAAATGCATGGGAAATGATTTTTAAAATGATTTTAAATGAAAAAAAAGGATAAAATCCAAAGGAAGCACCTAATCATCAAACCAAGGCTCCATAAAATCAAGATAGGTCGGAAACAAGTCAAGGATCATAAGATGATTTTTGGAAATATTTAAAATGCATAAAAGTATTTTTAAAATAATTAAAATGCTTGAAATAAAAAAAATTAATGAAAAATAGCAAATCTTAAAATAAAAATTGTAAGAAAAATACACAAGGTAGAAAACATTTTTAGAAAATTATAGAAGAAAACACTTGTGTGAAAAAGGTTAAGGAAGCTATTTTTAATGATTTTTAAAATAAAAGAGAATTTAAAAACAATTAAAATAAAATAAAATAAAAGCGAAATGTCTGGACCATTAGAACAAATCCACGCATCAAATTGCAAGGAACTAAGGCCATTGGATCAAAATACTAAATCCAAGTCACCAAATCCAACGCTCCGGATCTAAAGTTAAAACACGTGCATGCTATCAACGGCACATTGAATCACAACGGCTGGAACATTTGAAAAATTTGTGTGTTACCACGACATTGGTCAGGATTTGAAATCGGATCCAAATGGCACGTAATTCAGACTTTATCTTCAACCTTGGTTCGATTTTTGAAAATCCCGAACTCGGTGTTTTAAGTTGAAACAAAACACGTTTCATCATCAACACTCTTCATCGTTCGTGTCTCCATGCTTCAAAGCAATTGATTTTCTCTGAGCATGAAGAATTTTAGAGAAAACACGAAGAACCCTAAAAACTCAAAGTTAAATTAAATTCTCAAAATGAGATCTAAATCCCAGGTAAGAGAAGGTTATTAATCAGTGAAGCAAGTTGAAGCTACTGGTAACTAGTTTGAAATGTAATTTTACTTATCTACCTTTTTAGCTGAAGCTCGAAGGTTCAACAATGGTTAAAATGGAACTCGGCTTTCAGCAACCTTCAAGGTGAAGTAATGGTTCAAACAGCTTCAGATGATGTTGATGAGTGATTTTGGGCAAAGAAATGAAGCAAAACGAAGCTGAATATAGAAAATGAGTGTAGCGAGCGATTTTGGACGTGGTTCTTAAGCACTGTCGCTCTGGGGTACTACAGGTCGATTCATTTTTTATCCTATTAAAGCTGATGAAGGAAGGGAAATAGATGTCTCCAACTAACCCTACTTGCAAACTGAGGTTAAACAGTCAAAACTGTTGGTTTACAGATGCGGTTTTAGTTCGTGGGCCTCTCTCTGCTTATTTTGTTCAGAACGAAATACCGGGACTGTTCATGGGGAATTTGTTGGGATACTGCGCTAGATTGGCTGGAGGTAGGGGACTCTTGGTTTTTTTTATTAGTGTGCTCGCTAAGATTCTTTTGCAATCTTTTGCCTACGTATTCTCGGGATAGGGAAATCAGAGCGATCGTAGTTCCTCCTATTCTATGGGAGGAAATGGTGTTTTGGTGTCTTGTTCAAAGCCCAAGACATGAAGCTAAAGGTGGTTTGTATCTTGTTCAAAGCCCAAGATGTGAAGCTGAAGGGTCTGTTTGTATCTTGTTCGAAGCCCAAGATGTGAAGCTAAAAGGGTGTTGACTTTAGAGAGAATTTGTCATCTCTAAAGGGGTCTGTTTGTCACAATTATTGGGTGACTGATTATAAAGGAGAATTACTTTAACTGGAATATGCGAATCCAGCAATACCATAATTTCCTTTATATGGGATTTTCAACCTGAAGGAGAAAACTTTAACTCGGTTTAGAGCAATGCCATCTTTCCTTAGGAATTTCTCATGCTAAAAGAGGGATAGTGGCGTGGATGTAAATAATCCAGAGGCTTGCCGCTTACAGCAATTAGACGAGGGAAAAGGAGTTGTTGATGTTTATATGCAGGACCAAAGTATGATTTGATGCTAAAAGGTTGATTGAATCAAACGGGGATTTCTTTATACAAAACCTAAGAGGAGGCTATTGACCCAACAAGAGGATGCTTTTGTGTCTCGTACGAAGCCCGAGATAGAGGCTAAAAGGGTTGACTCAACAAGAGAGTCTTTTATACTCACCAAAAGAGTGATTTGTATCTCGTACGAAGCCCGAGATGGAGGCTAAAAGAGGATTGACTCAACAAGAGAGTCTTTTATACTCAACAAGAGAGTGTTTTTGTATCTCGAACGAAGCCCAAGATAGAGGCTAAAGGTGATCGACTCAACAAGAGAGACTTTTTATACTCAACAAGAGAGTGTTTTATATCTGGTACGAAGCCTGAGATGAAGGCTAAAAATGTTTGACTCAACAAGAGAGTCTTTTATACTCAACAAGAGAGTGATTTTGTATCTCGTACGAAGCCCGAGATGAAGGCTGCAAAGGTTTGCCTCAACAAGAGAGTCTTTTATACTCAATAAGAGAGTGTTTTTGTATCTCCTACGAAGCCCGAGATGGAGGCTTAAGGGTGATTGACTCAACAAGAGAGTCTTTTATACTCAACAAGAGAGCGTGAAAAGGTTAGCTCCGCTGGGGAGAATCATTGTACAAAGCCCAAGAGGAGGCTAGGGTTACTGTTTCAGTTGAGTGACAGGTCCAGTATGTTGGTTAAAAGAGAAAATCAGTTCTTACATGGGTAATGTTGTACTCATGGATTTGATCCGAGGACCGGGATTATTTCCTGTTCTTTAAAGAAACGGGGAATCCGAAGGGTATTGAGACTGCCCAAGTCTATGGGTGTTTTTTTCCTATTTTTGACAGGAACTTGAGAATGTCTTCGAGACTCAAGGAGATTAGACTGTCCAAGTCTAGAGTTTTATCTTTTGTACTATGCTTAAGAGAGATCAAGAGACAGTATGTTCGCCGTAGGAAGATCTAGACTTTTTGAAAGACTGTTCTATTAAGATGGCTAATTTCTGTTCCTATATCTTTAAGAGGTCGTCGAGACAATTTGTGCGAAGCCCAAGAGGAGGCGAGAAAAAATTTTAAGAAGCCGAAGGGACAATTTGTACGAAGCCCAAGAGGAGGCTATCTTCCCGGAGGAAGAATCATTATACGAAGCCTAAGAGGAGGCTGTGAAAACTTCTAAGAAGCCGACGGGTCCTTGTACAACGCCCAAGAGGAGGCGGGGATGCTTTTAGGAAGCCTGTGGGTCCTTGCACTAAGCCCAAGAAGAGGCTGATGAACAGTTCCAGAAGGGGTTTCACTTGGAACATTGGCCTTCTGTATATGAACTCTTCAAGGGGGAGATTTCTTAGATCTAGTTATCTAAAATTGTTGTAAAAGAAAATTCTCATGGTTTTGGTTATGTTGAAATATCCGGGAGAACGTCAGAGGTAAGGAGACGAGGTTTTGTCTAGTTCTAGACGTAGTTGTCGGGGAAACTCTAAATATCTATACTAGTATTACACAGTCGATATGAGTTTATGAAAGAAGACTTACAGTGAAACAGTCCCACAATACAGTTATATACATATGAAAGCGGTAAATGAAAGCGGGTAAACACTTACTCGGTTGTAGAACTTCCATACTGTATTGTTATTCGTTCAACAAAGAAATTGAAAATAACAGTATGTTATAAAATCAAAGGAAAAAGTGATTTTGAAAGGAAAATTGGGGCTTACAGCTCAAGGAGAGGCCCAGGGTTTTATCAGTGATCGCACTGTCGTTTTGTACAGGGACTTATACAAGTGACTGAGGCCCAAGAAAGGTTTACTGTACAAGGGGATGAGTCTTACACTCTCTCAAGAGGCCCAAAATGATTGAAAGTGAACAAAGATGGGTCTTATAGCTCAAGGAGAAGCCCAGTGGTTAATTTTGAAAAGGGCGACGATTGCGCCGAGGTTTTGAAAACACCGTGGGTCTTATACAATGACTGAGGCCCAAAAGTTTTTGGTTTCAAAAGGGGATTGGGTCTTACACTCTATTAGAGGCCCAAAATGATTTTGAATGGGTCTTATAGCTCGAGGAGAGGCCCAGATGGTTTGTTTTAAACGGACGATGATCGCGCCGAACTTTTGAAATACAACGGGACTTATACAACATTTGAGGCCCAAAATAGGTTTGTATTTACAAAGGATTGGGTCTTACACTCTATTAGAGGCCCATGAGTGTTCGGAAAAGTTTGTTAGGGTGAAAATCAATAAAACCCTAATTTCATCATTTTTTAATATAATTATTCAAAGAAAATTAATACAAATGATAAAAATTCCAAATAAGTTTGAATAAACAACTTGTGATTTTGGTTTTAGGTTTGAAAAATGAGGCTTTCATCACAAGATGAATTAAAACCTACTTGGTTTTGATTTTCCAAAATGGATATTTATTTTTAAAAGGTTTAAAAACAAATAAAAGACATTTATTCACAAAAATACTAATTATATTAAATAAATAATATAAATCTAATTTTTTTGTGGAATAAAATATTTCAACATTTTTGTGATTTTTTGCAAAGAGAACCAATAAAAAATAATTAAAATTGAGGGAGTTATTAATTTTCCAATTAATTAACAAAACATGAAAATATTGGAAAAAATAGCAAAATGTGAGAAAACACAAAATGGTCTGGGTGGGGTTTGAACCCACGACCTCAAGGTTATAGGGTGCGCGCCTTACCACTGGGGTGGTGATACATCCATTAATTGAAATAAACCAACAAATACACAAGGCTTACCATGTGTCCTAGGCCTGGCCAAGGCAAGGCAAGGCAAGTTTTGGCTCGGAAACGTGAAGGCCAAAACTTTCTCATTTCTCTATGGATTGAGACAAAATTTAGGTCTATCCTGCCTAGAATTTCACAAGGAATCCAATGGTGGTGGTGTTTTTACAGATCATGTCCTTATTTTAAAACCGGATAGTGGTTTTGAAATAGGCCTCTAATTACATTTTCTGTGCTATCTCATGATACAGGCAAGGATTGCATGACAATTTGGTGCAAACACAACACATATAACATGTACAAGATGTGCATGATCAGTGGACTTCAAAGAAATGCATATTTTGGAAAGTTCAAGTCATGATGCTTACCTCTTTTTGAGCTTTTGGAGTTTTTTGTGCAATCTGCCAAGTTTCTTATTCCAGAAATGGTTTGATGCTTTGGACACTCTCAAATGATCCCTTAGAAGCTTTTAGGATGATTGGAATCAGCTGGAACCTGCAAAAACAAAAACTGGCCCTTTCTTGCAAAAGGGGTTAAAATGGCCAAAATAGCAACTCTCTCAAATGGTGTTCCAGATGTTGGGAGCCATTTAGGACAGTTCAAGGATGATATTTGGAGTGTGTTTGAGGCTTTATCTGGTTTGGAAAGTGATTGAATCAAGACATGGCTTGAAAAATGCACAAAAAGCCTATTTTGAGGTTTTGAGAGGTGACTTTGAGATTTAAGGATTACAGGTCACTTGTGTGAGTTTGGATAGCTTAGATATGACATATTGGATGTGTTTGGATCATGAGCTATGATGGAAATGCTCTCTAACTCAAAAACTCAGAGTTACCTTGCTAAAGAAGGTATTTTTGCCTAAAGAAAGTGATTTTGAGGAAAGCATCTGTTTGATGGCTTTGGTGTACTCAAACTGAGCACAAATGAGCTCTATTTATAGTAGAGCAAGTTTGTTTTAGGATCAATAATGAATGGCAACTGCAGCAGAGGTTTGGCCAATGTTGATCAATGAGAATCCAAGTCTCCTCTAGCCATTGACTAGAGGTTAGAGCACAGAGCTGTGGTTCCCTAGTTGTTGGATCATTCTTGACTGAATTCAGTTACAAATGTGTCAGTCCGTGCCACCTTGGTGCATCCATTAAATGCTCCAATCCAAAATTGGAGTCTTGTCCTTCTTTTAGGGATTTCTAGGTTTGGCATGCTACTTCTTGTTCCAAAGACTTTGGAGGCTTGGATCAGTGTTTGTTCCCTTTAGATTTGATCTTCAGATGTGTCCAAAGTGACGACAAGGCTTAGAATTATCTGATTTTGCCAAATCGAGCAAAAGTGCAAAATTCTGCCTAGCCTTGGCAGTTTTCAGCAAGGCATATTACCATTGTCATATCTCATGGCTCAAGTGGAATTTGATGGAGTTCTTGGCCATTTTGGAAAGCCCTCATATGATACAATAACTGTTTGATCATAATTGGTTTTGATACTTTTTGGATCCAAGTGAAAAATACCCCTACATTTGGAAAAAAGTGAAGGCAGATTCTGACTTAGTGAAAATTTCACTACGTGTTGGAAAAAAGTGACATCTTCACTTTTCTTGATTTTGATCATTCCATAACTTGAAATCCATGGGGAATTGGAATGAGTGGTAGTTGAAGCTTTTGTAGAGGGCCATGAGAGCTACAAATCCAGCTTTGGATGGGAAAAAATGGCCTTGTGGTTTAGGAGTCATGATCCTCCAAAGTTGGTACCCTAGCCACTTTGTTCCATAACTTAGAAATTTTTCTAAGTTTTTTATGGTTACCCCTTTTACAAGTTATCCCACTTTTCTTGATTTTTCTTGATGAATGATGATTCCAATCATACATTAACATCATTTTGGGGTCAAAGAACCATAATTGTGAAAAATCTCAAAAAAGTCAAAGTTTGACTTTTGTGCGCAGTTGACTTTTTGTCAGATGAATTCCAAACTATGCGATCCTCTATGAAATCAAGTCCTTGACCTAAATCAAACTTGATGGATTGATTTCATAGGTGTTATAGGGTGTATTGAATCATGTCTTAGGGTTTGGGAGGATGTCCTGGTGAAAAGTCAAAGATACAGTTGACTTTTTCCGCGAAACCCTAATTGTGGTTCTGATGAAATTGAAACTTGTTGCTCAAGCTTCTTGGATCAATCCATTGTTGCAAATGGATCAATGTGATGTATTTGAGACCCTCAAATCCCCTCTTGAGGTCTTGGCTCATTTTTTGTCCCAAAAGTCAACTTAGGGGTGAATTAGGTCAAGAAACCCTAATTCCTGATTTTTTGATGAATGCATCCCCTGAGGCTAAATTGACTTGATGATTGGGTTCATGAGATCCCTTGGAGCATCATAGGTTATGCTTTGAAGCATTGGCTCATGCCTAGAGGAAAATTTCCATCTGGAGGCCCTGGTCGACCAAACCCTAATTTGGTGACACTGGCAATCTTAAGGCTTGATCCACCTAGAAGGGAGAAGCCTTGTGCTTAATCCTTGAAGTGGGAGTCCTCTTTGTTAGTTCTTGTATTGGCTGGAATTTTGGTAAAACAATGGTGTTGTTAATGATGTCATATGTCTGATGTCTTAACATGAGTTCTTAACATTGAGTTGATGTTAAGTTCAGAAAGGTTGCAGTTTTGTATGCTGATGTTAAACCTGATGTCTTGACATCAGTTGACATAACATCAGAACATCAGTCTGATGTGTTTTGTTAGGGCTGCATTTGTTTAAGTGTGTTTTGAGAAGATCTGGTGGAGAGATTGCAGGCGAATATCATGAGACAAATATATTCTGTTGCAATCTTATATTGAGCATATTTTGTTACTATTTTCATGCAAAAAGATATGGAGATTAATTAGATTTAATTGAAGATTTAATTGAAGATTTAATTGAAGATTTGATTGAAGATCTATTTAGTAGCAGAATCTTTTGCAGATTTGTAGCAGCTGATTTGTTGTGATTTGAAGGCCCAAATCCAGTTGGGAAATAGGTTATAAATAGAAGCATTGTAACCTAGTTTTAGTAAGTCAGCCATCATGTAAACTATAAGGGTTGTGTTGTTTGATGAACCACCCGGTTTGTGGGATGGTCATCATGTTTATCTCTAAGCCTGTAGGTAAGATATGTATTTGTCTTAGAGGAAGCTGTTAAGCAACTCTAAGTATTGTTCTTAGTCATGAGGGTCATGTCTAGGTATTGTTATAGGAGTGTGTCTTCAATTTTTATGTGTTTGGAGAGTTGTTGGAAATCAAGTTGTTGATGCAGTAACTGAGATGTTGACGGCTAGACATCATTGCGATGATTGGAAGTGAGATGAAGTCTCTTACCTAGGGAGAACTTAGGTAGAAGGGTCATTGGGTAGGGATTAAGTGATTTGATTGTCAACTGGTATTGTTGAGTCTGTTATTTAATACTGCTAATAGTGGACTTCCTTCCTGGCTTGGTATGCCCCCAAATGTAGGTTGTTAGACCGAACTGGGTGAACAAATTATGTGTGCACTTTTCTTTTCAGCAGCTTATTTAATTGTCTATAATTACCTTGCTGTTTATGTCAGACCAGATGTCTCGACATCATGTGGGACATATGTGGGATCTGTTATACCAGAATTTCAATTGGTATCAGATCAGGCATCCTGTCTGTTTCTGGATGAGATCTAGGGAAGATACTTTCTGGTTCATGAGCAAGGAAGATAGTTTTGCTGAGTTATGGACTTGGTCAGTTTATATAGTTGTTTGTTTGATCCCTCTAAGTGAAGGATGGACTATTCATGACAAGGTATATATTGGACCTGTCTGTTGTTATCAGGTGTGTAGCTTTGGTGGAGAACTGCTGTTGTGAGTTTGATTTATTTTCAAACTTTTTTTGGCACTTGGATTATGGTGATGGTGTGCAAGGATTATTGAGTAGTGCCTGAAGAGTGTTGAGGAGTTGTTGTGTGTTCCGCTGCATGGTATCTGATGTAACCCTGGTTGTTTCTTGTGTCTCTGGTGGTGAGACTTTAGGAAGGTATTTTCTTGGAAAGACTTTAGAGTTTGGTCTCCTCAGCAGAAGAAGAATATATTTCAAATCAGGTATTAAAGACCAGTCTGTCCAGAACATTGATGATGAAATAAGAGGGTGGAGCCAAAGCAAAAGAGTATCACTGTCAAATCTTTCACGCGTGAGTGAAAATCTTGATAAGTTATCTCTTAAGCATATTTATGGTGACCTAATTAGGAGATCTTCCTGGTTATGGTGTCCAATGTAGTTCTGGTATATCTAAAGATGAATTCTCTTGTGAAGATACATGTTTCTAATTTTCAAAATCATGAACTGGAGGAAGTTTCATCAAGAAAGAAGCTGAGCTTGATATGTTAATCCTAATGTCTCGACATCGCGCTACACATCAACAGTTTATGGTAAATGCTGAGTCAAAGTCCTATTAGATTGTAGCTGTTTTGAAGGATCACTGAAGTTGTGAAGTTGAACAATTTTTGAGATGCTGTTCATAATGTCATAGCATCTCAGCTGTACTGGTTGAAGAAAAGGTAGTAATCTTGATAGCAGAAGAGAAGGAGATGATCCTTGATTAAGCTAAAATGTCTGAGGACAATTTTATAGGGAAAATGTATCCAAGAGTTTGTGTGCAGTAGTAGTGTAAATCAGCCTGTGGTCAATTGGTGTATGCATGAGCTCTTTCAATTTTGTGGCTTGAAGGATTGGAAGTAGCTGATTATCTATGGTATGTTATCACTCTTAAGTTAGACGAGAGGTCTAAACCTTGTGCTTATTAGAAGAAGCTTCTGGAAGAGTGTGTTATGCAAGTTACTGCAGTTTTGTTGGTCTGATCTTGGAAGTAGATCAGATGTTGATATGTTCTCGTGTGTTCGCTGCAAGAGATATGTGTGGATTACTATGGTTGTAGTCTCCAAATCCTAGTAGATGTTTAATGTGATTTAGACTGATGTCAGAACTGATGTTGAAACATCACTTCAGTTCTTTGCTCAGGGTGGAGTGAAAGATCAAGACACTGACCTAACCTGGAAGGCGTTTGTGGTATGAATGGTTGTCATATTGGTTGTCATGAAGAATATTCAGAAGATGCTAGAATCTGAAGAAGGGTTAAACCACAGGGACTTAAGATCAATTGCTATTTGTGATATTCACAAGTATTTAATTGATTATCCTTGAAAGACAAGATTAAGGACGTTCTGTCAATTGTTTTAACATCTTTTTATCAGAGGTTTGGAGAATCATGGGAGGGGTTCTACATTCTTTCATAAGTCGCCTAGGTGTTGACCTGGGATTATTGCTTAGCATCTGTTCCTAGAAAGTATTGTGAATGACTTGTCCAGATGGTGGTGCTATTGAAGATGAAGACGGAAGACTATGAAGACATCATAATCTTGTTGGTTACAACTTGAATCAGTTTATTTCTGATCTAAGTGCTTTGGAGCATGGTGTTTGCTCTGGTTGTGAAGGTCGAGGATAAGTGGCAGTTATCTCTGGCTTTCTACTGACGGCTCTACTAAGGGAAGTGACTTTCTTTAGTATTGCTATGGGGTAGTCTTGGACTACTTATTTTCTGAAGATTCAGATGTGGTAGGTTTGAAGTCTTTGGAGGATGGAGGTTGTCTACTCAAACTTGATTGTTGAACAAGTCTATGAGGGCATGGAAATCTGTTTCTGCAAAGGGAGGAGGTTCTTCTGAGTGGCAGAAGGTAGAGCTGAATTCAACAGTTGGGTGACATAATGTTCTGACATCTAGCTTAACATCAGAAGTCTCAATTGGTGATGTGGCACATCAGCTTTTGATAGGGTGCTCTACAGGAATGAATAATAGGACGCTTCAAAAAGATTGTTCTCATGGCAGTTTGCAGGAGCTGCAGGAAGGAGAAGATGTTACATGACCATGGCTTAGGGAGTCTAAGTGTGTTTGCTATTGAGCAATTGGAACTTGTGACTTAAAGATCTGGTTTCCTTGGTGGATCAGGATATCTTTGTGAGAGTTCTAACAAATGTGAAAAAGGTCAAAATGTGGCATTTGGCTGTTTTCATTTGAGGATTCATGCTTGAGGTGATCAAACTGTGGCATTTGGTTGATCTCAGAAGTGAATTCGAAGAATCAAGATAATCAGAGTGTGGCAGCTGGTTATTATTGAGGATTGTCTTGGAACAAGTTACTCTTGGGCAGAGGGGTGATGAGTTGAAGACTCAAGGAGATTATTTTTCTTGAAGGTGGATGAGAGTTTATTTCTCTGGTTCTTTGGATTACTATGCTAGAGTAAGTCCAGTTGGTGGAACATATCAAGAATCATGGTGTTGATGTTTTGGTGTGTGGAAGATATTCTAACTTGTGATAGGACATTATCTGGGATGATTACCTACATTGTATCTAAAGAGAATCTACCTAATCATACGGGAGAATGATGAAGTAGAAGGTCTTTTTTGGAAGGAGAATGTAGAGAAGACTGAACTAGACCAGGTATTGATTGCTTGAAAGTTTGAATGTGGATATTCATCAATTGATCCAAATGTCAAAGATAGATGATTGGATGTGTATCGCTAAAGGCAGAAGAAAAGCATGTGAAGGGGACATAACCCTATTGTCAAGTCATACTAGAGAGTAGTTGATCAGCCTGGCAAGATGTGGAGTGTTGGAGCATGTGAAGATAACAAACCAAGAGGGAATCATGTGAGTATACTAATTTGCAGTCTGAACTCTTTGCTTTAGAGAGGGTGTGCGAGCTCATGGTATTCAGGTGTGTATGTTAACCTGAATAAGCTGCTCTGACTGTGTTTTATTGGGAGGTTCTTGAAGGACTTCTATACGAAATGAGTCCTCTGAATGGTAATGAGAAGATGATGTCCCCAAAAGATGTTGTTGAATGGTGATGTTGTAATATCATGATTGCTGATGGTTATATTTGGAAGATGATTGAGAGTGTGCGTGTGGAGTTGGATGCTCAAGCATTTTTGTCAGAAGAGATGTTTCTGACTATGTGAATTAGAATGTGGAGATTCTGGTCTTGTTTTTAGTAGTTTGTTCTGGCAAAGCATGACTACTAATTTTGAAGACTTCACTAGTATCAACAACTACTGGTGGATGTAATGGTTGAGGGATTGTGATGTGATCTGATCAGAACATTTTTTTAGAGTTGTTCCTTCTTCTGCTACAAGTATCTCTTGAAGAGATTAGATCTCAGTAAAGCAGAGAATTTGTGGAGTCTGTGAGCAGTGTCAAACAAGTCAGGATACTTGGTTGTGTTCTCCAAAAGTGAAAGTACAATATGTGAATGTGCTCAGCAAGTGTGCTCAAATGTTCATCTCCATCTAGAGCATTAGTTAACCATGACAGGGGGAGTACTTGTCTATGGATTCTGCAGCAAAGGTGCATTTATTGTGAAGCTTGCATGCTGATCAAGCTTGTGGAGATTAGTTTCCTCTTATGAGGAGATAATGTCAGATAACATGTTATGACATTAGGCTGTTGGATGGCATGTTGGTGTGGACATGAATGGTTCTAGCCATGTGAAGCTAATTGTTTGTATCCTGTGCGCACATGCTTCTGAGGAGAAGTCTGAAGACAATTTTATGCAGTTTTGGAAAAACTTTGTGAGGGTCTTTGTTGATGGGAGATGTCACACTTGTCTTGATGTGTGGTATTAATTCTAAGTAAGAGGAGTTTACTTAGAGTTCAGTGGAAGGCATTGTGAGTGTGCTTCAGAACTTGTAGATGATTGTGTGAAGCATTCCTGACTGGATGGATGAAGACTATGTCTGGATTTTCCAAATGCTATGATGTACTGGTCAGGGAGCATCAGTTGTGAAATATAAGGGGAGAACTTCTGTCTGTACTAGTGTGGTACTTGGATTGTTTGAGGATTGAGCATTTTGTGAATGCGTTCAGCAGGTGTGTTGAACAGAGGGTGCGCTCTTGAAGACATGAAGATGAGTCTTATGTTTTCTATTCATTTAAGGTGTTCTTCTTGCAAAGGAGCACTGGTTATCTTAGATAGGGAGAGTTGATATTTTGTTGAAGAAGTTGTTTATCCAGATTGTAATGTCAGACAAGATGTCGTGACATTATGTTACTGGTGAAGTTCATGGTGTACTTGGCAGTTTAGACAAGGTTCTATAGATTTGTGTGTCAATGGATTGAATCAGAAGTATACATTTACACCAATGTTTGTCAATTTTTGGCCAAAAAGGGGGAGAGAATGAACAGTAGTAGCTGTTGAGTCTGGATTTTGTTCTGAGTATGTTGGTTGGCAGATTCAGAGTTTGTCCAATTGTGGCTAAAAAGGGGGAGAGTTAGCCTAGTTGTTGCCTAGTTGTCTGTTGTGGTTCTAGGCTTGAGGGGGGGGGGGGGTGTGTAGTTTGTGCAGCTGTTTTGCTGGTTGCAGTTTTGAGGGGGAGTTGCTGCTGCTAGTTGTGTGCTGATGTTAGTTTGTATGGGTTTTTCCGCGGCTGTTATCTCTGGTGTAGGCTGAGATTGTTTTAGCCAACATTAGCCAAATGGGGAGATTGTTAGTTCTTGTATTGGCTGGAATTTTGGTAAAACAATGGTGTTGTTAATGATGTCATATGTCTGATGTCTTAACATGAGTTCTTAACATTGAGTTGATGTTAAGTTCAGAAGGGTTGCAGTTTTGTATGCTGATCTGATGTCTTGACATTAGTTGACAGAACATCAAAACATCAGTCTGATGTGTTTTGTTAGGGCTGCATATGTTTAAGTGTGTTTTGAGAAGATCTGGTGGAGAGATTGCAGGCGAATATCATGGGACAAATATATTCTGTTGCAATCTTATATTGAGCAGATTTTGTTACTATTTTCATGCAAAAAGATATGGAGATTAATTAGATTTAATTGAAGATTTGATTGAAGATCTATTTAGTAGCAGAATCTTTTGTAGATTTGTAGTAGCTGATTTGTTGTGATTTGAAGGCCCAAATCCAGTTGGGAAATAGGTTATAAATAGAAGCATTGTAACCTAGTTTTAGTAAGCCAGCCATCATGTAAACTATAAGGGTTGTGTTGTTTGATGAACCACCCAGTTTGTGGGATGGTCATCATGTTTATCTCTAAGCCTGTAGGTAAGAGATGTATTGGTCTTAGAGGAAGCTGTTAAGCAACTCTAAGTATTGTTCTTAGTCATGAGGGTCATGTCTAGGTATTGTTATAGGAGTGTGTCTTCTATTTTTATGTGTTTGGAGAGTTGTTGGAAATCAATCTGTTGATGCAGTAACTGAGATGTTGACTGCTAGACATCATTGCGATGATTGGAAGTGAGATGGAGTCTCTTACCTAGGGAGAACTTAGGTAGAAGGGTCATTGGGTAGGGATTAAGTGAGTAGATTGTCAACTGGTATTGTTGAGTCTGTTATTTAATACTGCTAATAGTGGACTTCCTTCCTGGCTTGGTATGCCCCCAGATGTAGGTTGTTAGACCGAACTGGGTGAACAAATTCTGTGTGCACTTTTCTTTTCAGCAGCTTATTTAATTGTCTATAATTGCCTTGTTGTTTATGTCCGACCAGATGTCTTGACATCATGTAGGACATCTTGGATCTGTTATACCAGAATTTCACTCTTGATCCTTTGTGGATGTTTGAGAGGCTAGACAAGTTGAAGATCATGTCATTTCTTGATTGATCCTTTATCTAAGAGCTCCGAGAGGGCTTGAAACCCTAAGTCTGGTTGTAGTGGATGCTCACCCATCTTTGGGGAGACTAATGGTTCATCCATATTGTGATGATTATTTGCACAATGATGGGAAATCTTAGTGGTCAAAATTTGGGGTATGACAGATGCCCCTATTTAATCTTCTTGGACCCGAAGGTGTGAATGGCGAAGGTATTCGGGCATTCGGGGTGCAAGAGGATTAAATATCGGAATACCTGAAATTTTGATGGTGGTTATGAATGGCAGTTCGTGTATCCTTCCTCTTTTGCTAAGCAATGATGCTTAGAAAAGGTAAACTTCCCCTCGATCCTGGTTTCCTACCAAGGAACTGGTCTCAATTTCTGAAATAAACTTCCCCTCGATCCTAGTTTCCTACCAAGGAACTGGTCTCAGTTTCTAAAATAAACTTCCCCTCGATCATGGTTTCCTACCAAGGAACTGGTCTCAGTTTTCGATATAAACCTCCCCTCGATCCTGGTTTCCTACCAAGGATCTGGTCTCAATTTCTGAAATAAACTTCCCCTCGATCCTGGTTTCCTACCAAGGATCTAGTCTTGGTTTCTTTTGTCAATAAACTTTATTGACAAGGGACGCTATTTGTAGCGGTTCTCCTCAAACTTCTCGCCGAATTTTCCTAGGGAGGTGCCATTTGATGGAAAAAGTTTTGATTGTAGAGAAGCACAAACTTCTCTGTTTGAGACGCCATTTGTCGACTCTACTGGGGAAAACGAGTCTTCTTGAGAGACTGTTTTCGTTTGGGGATATTACATCATACTTTTCTCGAGATCTTCTCAGAGAAATGCCATACGATGTACCCCAATTTTGAGGTGTTAATGACTTTGTTGACATTGACATTCTGGAGAGAAGGACCAATGTGTTGCTGAAAGTCTTTAGTTGAGAGGCTTTCTCTAGGGATTTTCCTTAATCTGGGAAAGCGAAGATATCATCTTCCATGGCGAAGAGTGATGCTGGCTGAGGGTTCTCTGGTTTTTCAGAGGTTCAAGTTATCAAAGTGGTCAAGGACCGTCTCTAATCCAGAGATAAATGGGAGAGAGATTACTTAGATGATTCACTTCCTGACGAGGAAAGATCTGACAACTCGATTGAGAGGACTTTTATCACTAGGGGATAAGACCGTCTAGAGTGATAGTGATGCAATATGAATGCTAATGTAAATAAATAATGCATGATGTATGTGTGTATATGCTGACAAAACTGACACGACATACAAACTAATAGATGAACACGACTGGATACTCGGCCACTGCTGGGGACGAAGAGGTATCGCTGGTTCAAGATAGCAATTTTGCCTTGCTTTGGAGAAGTAGTCCTCGTGGAGAGCTACGTTGGTCGGGCTTAGGAGATAAGAACTCTGCTGGGGGTGTCAGATGAAACAACGGTCTCTGACACAACTGATCCTTCATTCAGGTGCACTGGTTTAGAAGGAGTATTTGATTCTGCCCTTTGAAGCTTAACCGCCTTTGGGAGAAGCCATCGGTATTCTTTCGATGTTCAACAGTCAAAAGAATTCGCCATCTTTATTTTAAGCAGAAAATTTTTACAAGTAAATTCATTTTTGTTTTATTTCAAGAACCGTTGATCATGTTAAAATGTCGTCCTGTAAAGCTAAAACAAATACGAATTGTAAACAAAAGCACAAGGGCTCAAATTGTATTGATAGGATGGGAATCAGCCAAACGCGTAATTCCATAAAGTATTTACAAAGTTTAGAAAATGGTAATTTAAGGGAAAAGGGCTACATTGAAACATAACGACCACTATCCTTCTACCAACTTTGACTTCGGGGCATCCTGAGCTTCTGTCGAAGATGACCTTGATTGGAGTTTTCCTGACGGATGATGTAACTGCTGCCGAGGGACTTGTCCCTTTGTCGAACATAGTTACTTGCCATTATCCCTAATTTTTGCCTGGATTGTACTTTGAGGTTTCCAATCCACCGGGATGATTTTTGATCATGTCTCTAATTTTTTCCTGGACCGCCCTTTCGGGTTTTCAATCCACCGAGACGTTTTTTTTTTATTATTTTTTTTAGGGAAGTATTTCTTGACTACGTCAACATTTGCGGGGTAGAAAAATTCCTCTCTGTTCATGGTTGTAAGTCTCAAGGGGCCGCCTGAGAAAGCTTTCTTGACCACATAGGGGACGTCATAATTCGGAGTCCACTTGCCCCGAGAATCAGTGAAAAATGATTGTATCTTCTTGAGCACGAGGTCTCCTTTCCTGAAGACGGGAGGTCGGACCTTTTTGTCGAACGCCTTCTTCATACTTTGTTGATACAACTGACCATGGCATATTGCCGTTATTCTCTTTTCTTCGACCAGGTTCAGTTCGTCGTGTCGACTTTGACACCATTCAGCTTATGTTAGCTTAGCTTCCATCAATACCCGGATTGATGGGATCTCTACTTTGATGGGGAGCACTGCTTCCATGCCATATACTAGAGAGAAAGGGGTTGCCCCTGTTGAAGTGCGGACAGATGTGCAATAACCGTGAAGAGTAAAGGGTAGCATCTTGTGCCAATCTTTGTAGGTTACGACCATATTTTGAACAATCTTCTTGATGTTCTTGTTAGCTGCCTCTACTGCTTCGTTCATCTTGGGTTGGTAGGGAGATGAGTTATGGTGTTCGATCTTGAACTCTGTGCACAACTCTTTCATCATCTTGTTGTTTAAGTTAGATCCATTATCAGTAATGATCTTGCTCAGAACACCATAACGGCAGATGATATTGTTTTTGATAAATTGGACTACCACTTGTCGGGTTATATTAACGTATGACGTTGCTTCGACCCATTTGGTGAAGTAATCAATGGCTACCAGGATGAACCGATGTCCGTTCGAAGCCTTGGGTTCGATCATGCCAATCATGTCGATTCCCCATATGGAAAAAGGCCATGGGGAAGAAAGAACTTTGAGATACGTAGGCGGTAAATGGATTTTATCTGAGTATATCTGACACTTGTGACATCTCCTCATGTACTTGTAGCAGTCAGATTCCATTGTCAACCAATAGTACCCTGCTGTTAGAATTTTTCTCGCCATTGTATGTCCGTTGACATGAGTGCCAAAGGACCCTTCGTGAATTTCTTTTATCAGCATGTCTGCTTCTGGTCTGTCGACGCATCGAAGCAAGACCATGTCAAAGTTCCTCTTATAGAGTGTATCACCGCTCAGGAAGAAACTGCCAGCTAGCCTTCTGAGGGTTTTTCTGTCTTTCCTTAGTGCCCCAGGTGGGTACTCTTGTTTCTGAAGGAAGCATTTGATATCGTGATACCAAGGTTTGTCGTCTATGACTGCTTCAATCGTGAAAATGTAAGCGGGCCGTTCAAGGCGCATTATGTCAATCTTAGGTAAGTCGTTCCATTGACCTATACTAATCATGGAAGAGAGGGTGGCTAAGGCATCAGCCATGTGATTCTCTTCACGAGGGATATGATGAAACTCGATTCTGTGAAAAATGGTAACAACCTTCTCGCATAGTCTTTGTAAGGAATCAATCCGGATTGGTATGTGTTCTAATCTCCTTTGATCTGATTGACGACCAAAGCTGAGTCGCCACATACATCCAAGTTCTTGATCCTCAAATCAATCGCTTCTTCGAGACCCATGATACAAGCTTCGTATTCGGCCTCATTGTTTGTGCACTTGAACGTAAGTCTAGCGGTAAAAGGAATGTGGGTACCCTGAGGTGTTATGATAATTGCCCCAATTCTGTTTCCATAATGATTGACAGCTCCGTCAAAGATAAGTCCCCATTGGGAATCTGGTTCTGGCCCTTCACTGGGTAGCGATTCATCACAATCTTTCATTTTTAGATACATGACATCTTCGTCTGGGAAGTCAAATTTGACTGATTCTTGATCGTCAATCGGTTGATGAGCCAAATGATCGTCTAAAACACTTTCTTTAACGGCTTTCTGAGCGTGGTACTCTATGTCATATTCTAATAACAACATCTGCCAACGGGCAATCCTTTCCGTGAGAGCAGGCTTTTCAAAGGCATACTTGATTGGATCCATTTCAGAGATTAACCAAGTGGTGTGACAAATCATGTACTGGCGAAGACGTTTGGCTGCCTAAGCCAGAGCGCAGCAATTTTTCTCGAGCATAGTGTAACGAGTCTCGCAGTCGGTGAATTTCTTGCTCAAATAGTAGATGGCAGACTCTTTTCTTTTTGTTTCGTCTTGTTGGCCAAATACACAACCCATTGAGTCTTCCAAGACTGTTAAATAGATGATCAGCGGTCTTCCTTCCACTGGAGGTGATAGAATCGGCGGGTTCGACAGGTATTCCTTGATACTGTCGAAGGCGGTTTGGAAATCTTCTGTCCAAACGCAGTCCTGATTCTTTTTGAGTAATTTGAAAATCGGCGCGCATGTCGCGGTCATGAGGAATATGAATCTGGAAATATATTTCAAACGTCCCAGGAATCCCCTGACTTGTTTTTCAGTCTTTGGAGAAGGCATTTCTTGAATGGCTTTGACCTTGTCAGGATCAACCTCAATTCCTTTCTGGCTGACGATGAACCCTAGCAGTTTCCCTGAACGGACACCGAACGTGCACTTATTGGGATTCAAGCGGAGTTTGTACTTTCGCAAATGCTCGAATAGTTTTGACAAGTGCACATGCTCCTCTTCTGTTTTAGATTTGGCAATCATGTCATCGATATACACTTCAATTTCTTTGTGCATCATGTCGTGAAACAGAGTAGTCATAGCCCTTTGATAGGTTGCCCCGGTGTTCTTCAAGCCGAACGACATTACCTTGTAACAAAAAGTACCCCATGGGGTAATGAACGAAGTTTTCTCCATGTCTTTCGGCACCATTTTGATTTGATTATAGCCCGAGAATCCATCCATAAAGGAGAAAACTTTGAACTTTGCTGTACTGTCTACCAGCATGTCAATGTGTGGTAAGGGAATGTCGTCCTTTGGACTTGCCTGGTTCAGATCTCGGTAGTCGACACACATTCTGACTTTTCTGTCCTTTTGCGAAACTGGTACTATGTTGGCTAACCATTGAGGATATTCTGACGTAGCGAAGAAACCTGCGTCAATATGTTTCTGTACCTCCTCTTTGATTTTGACAGCCATGTCTGGATGAGTCTGTCTCAACCTTTGTTTTACCGGCGGACATTCTGATCTCAACGGTAGATGATGTTCCACGATGCTGGTATCCAACCCTGGCATATCCTGATAGGACCAAGTGAATACATCGGGAAACTCTTTGAGATGTTTTGTCAAACTTTCTTTGACAGTTGGACTGAGCAGTGCCCCAATCTTGACTTCTTTTCTCTCTTCTTCCGATCCTAAGTTGATTGTTTCCAGTAACTCTTTATGAGGCTCAATGGACCTTTCCTCTTGTCTGAGTAGTCGGGAGATCTCCTCTGGAATTTCATTGTCAACTTCTTCTTCAGCCCCTAATACCGAGAACTCAAAGTCGGGAGAAGGCATCGGATCGTATGTTTCAACGGGGTTTAAAACAAGCAATCTGCATGACGTGATGATTTGTGTTTAGAAGAGATAGAGAGAATGCAAGAGTGTATGCAGCGTTTTATATATTTTTTTTTAACAATGCTCATTTTTATTTATTTTTGTTTTTTAGGATTACCATTTTCTGGAAAAGCAGAAAGAGAAAACAACAATAACTGCGGAAATTACATAACTACGTTATTTTATTTATGAACAAGTCGATTCTTGAAACTACAGCCCTATAAAACAAAACTCTGTCGCTTTGGGCGAAGCGAAGAGGGATATTTACAGAAAGTGAGCCCTATCAAAACATCTGTTTCACCTGGGCAAGGTGAAAGGTTAAAGTAAAGATGGCAATTACTTAGACTTATGAACAATCTTCGGAACATCGACAACAACCCATTGGCAGCGAACTCCTCGGTGAATCACAAATTCCGGTACCTTCCTTGATTTGTCTTCAGAAATGACGCTGATTTCTGGTGGAGCAGGATCATTGGAATCTGTCTCCCAGGCAGAGTTGTCGTATGAGGATTCCTCAGTTGTATTTTGCAGAGTATTTATACTCTCAGCTGTATCTCCCCATCCAGTTGGTTGGATGTCTTCGAGCCTGATATGAGAGCTCTCAGGAGCAGTGTACTTGACCATGAAGTCAAATTTTCCATTTGGTTGTCCCAAGGTATCCCACACTTCTTTGGAACTGGAGGAGTCATCTCTCTCGATGACATTGACCTCGGGAAAAGCATAGTTAATGAATTCTAGTCCTGCAAACGTTGCGAATTCATCATCGTGCTGGGTATTTTCAGGATAACCTGGGTGTTGATCCCATGACTTGGTGGGGACGCAGGTATTCTTTTCAATGATGCTCAGCTGATTTTCATTGTTCGGCTGACTTTCTTGCCCCAAGTCTCCTGGGTAAGGCTGCCACATTGGCAGGCCATCCATCGGGCCATAGTAGTCGGGGTCAAAGTTTTCTTTCATCAGAGTGTCCTCCTCTAATGAGTTTAGGGGAGTGCGACATCCTTCCGGATCACAATATCCGTACATCATTTTGACATCTGACCTTGGTATAAATCTCAGACTCTGTGCAGGAAAGCAAAAGGGAGTCTGCGTTTCGCCCTGAGACGTATAACCGTCCTCGTTGAGATAGGACTTCCATTCTTCCTACGTATCGGAGGAATCATCTTTATTGATGGTATGCATGTCGTGAGTCACTGGTTGAAGGAAGCCTCCACTGTGGAAGAAGTTCTGAATGGGATGAAAACTTTTATTGTTCACAGCCGTCTGAGTACAGGTTGAGGAAAAGCCAAGACCTTTCTTTTTCTTATTGTCAGTAGGAATGACAAGCAGCCCCCATCCTGTTGTATTGGTATTCTCGACCGCTTTAATAGCATCTTTGTACGAGGAAATCGAAGTTCCCCCTTCGGATTGATTGTCCTTGTGTAGCGAAAACGTTTGGAACTGGGTTCCAGCTACCCCCTTCGGTTCTACATAAGTGGATGACGATAAGTTGCTTACGAGCAAGGCCTGTTCTCCACAGACTGTGACGAGTTGGTCGTTCTGGACGAACTTTAGCCTTTGGTGGAGGATTAAAGTGACCGCCCCAGCCTGATGTATCCAAGGTCTTCCTAATAAACAACTGTATTTTGCCCGGATGTCCATGACCTGGAAAGTGATTTGGAAAGTGTGAGGACCGATAGTTATGGGAAGGTCGACTTCGCCGATAACCGTTTTTCTGGATCCGTCAAATACTTTGACGACGACCTCACTGGTTCTCATCGAAGGTCCTTTGAATGATAATTGCATCAAAGTGGACTTCGGCATAACATTCAGGGCTGACCCTGTGTCTACCAGTACGCTGGCTAAAGCATCGTCCTGGAAGTTAACTGTAATGTTGAGCGCCATGTTATGACGGCGACCTTCTTCAGGTAATTCCTCATCACTAAATCCCAAGTTATTGCAGGAAGTAATGTTAGAGACAATGCTATCGAACTGTCTAATTGTTACATCCTATTCCACAAAGGCTTGCTCCAAGACTTTCTGTAGAGCCTCCCTGTGCGCTTCTGAACTAAGTAACAATGATAATACCGAGATCTTTGAAGGAGTTTGTAACAGCTGATCAACAATGTTGTATTCACTCCTTTGGATGAGCTTTAGCATCTCATCATCGTTTTTTGAAAGGTCGGATTTATTGGATTGACCGACTGGTGGGTTGGGAACTTCTGTCTGAGGTTCCTTTCCATTATGCAATATTCACGACGGAGGGTAATGGAATTTCCTTTCCATTCTCAATTATTGTTGCACCGTATTTGTAAGGGATATCCTTAGTTGATTCATACGGTAGCGGTCCTGGTAGATAGATGATTATGGGAGCCTTCTGATTTTTCTGACCATCGTAAGTAATTTCGATCCGTTCCTGGTTGGGAACTCTCGATTCGTCAAGTAGAGGGATGATGGCACAAACATCCCTAGCCCTCTGATGATCAGAGATTGCGACAACGTCCTCGATTTGATCAGCGAAGTAGTTGACTGATCCAGAACTTGACCATGGTTGAATCTCTTTGCGGTCAAACTGACTTTGAAGGGCTGCTTGCACGAGGTAGCATCCTTGATTATCCACTGTGCAAACTCCACACCGCTCATAGTTGTGTAGTGGCACCTGGCCACGTTCGCTTTGAATACAGTGTAACCTTACTAGATCTGTTTCCATTGACCGAACATCCTGACTTTGATATCTAGTAGGATTCTCGTTAGTGATACTAATTTGTTGGGTGTCTTCATCCATATAGATTGGAAGCCACCAGTGGTTCAACAAGTGCTGAAGTGTTTCCTGGACAAGGGCACAGCCCTGATCATCTTCACAACCCGCTTTACAGCTCTGATAATCATGTGATACCAGGAACCCGAGCCGGACCTGTTTAGCATGTAACTCCACCAGGCTGGTATTCATCAAGCGAATATCGAAGATTTGAATCATGTTTATTTGATTATGATTCCTATCATGGTAGTCTTGAATCCATCTAAGATCCATCTGACGCTGGAGGGCCTCTTGTATAAAAGAGCATCCCTGTTTGTTTACCGAGCAAGTCAGACAAGAATTGTAATCGTGTCGTGGCAGATTATGATACTGGCTTTGCCTTGAGTGCATTGCCACCAGGTTGACATTCATCGCACGAATATCGTGGTTTTGAATGATGTTGTAATTCGTATAAACCATGTTAACTCCACGAACTCGGTGCTCTTGGATCCATCCGAGATCCATTTGTTCCTGTAGAACTTATTGCACCACAGAACATCCTCGATTGCTTTTAGAGCAGATATCACACTGGTGATAATTATGAGGTGGCACATGGCCATATCCACTCTGTCTACAATGTATCTTGACCAAGTTGGCCCTTAACAAGGGTACATCATGAATTTGATAGATGTTGTTAGACTCTCCCTCAATCAAATTGACTGTAGCCTTCTCGTGTTGAGGCAGCGGGTTCGTGAGAACATTCGGATTCGTATCTTTGAAAGATAAGACCCCGCTCTTAACAAGCTTTTGCACGTCAGATTTGAAACTGAGACAGTTTTCTATGTTATACCCTGGTCCTCCTTGATGGTAAGGGCAAGTCTGATCCACCTTAAACCAAAAAGGTGGATTTTCCGGTACTGTAAGAGGAGACTTAGTCTGGACATGCCCCTTGGCCAGTAGTAACAGAAATAGTTCTGCGTACGATACGGGTATAGGATCAAATCCTGGTGGCCGCGTTGTACGGTTGTTGTTGTATTGAGGACGAGCCTGCTGAAGAGGCTGTTGCGTCCTTTGCTGAAATTGCTGCGAATGCGGTTGGCTTTGAGAAACTGAGGTTGATACGTAGAAACAGGCGCAGGGTTGATAGCAGGAGTTATAGCTATTACTGGTTGGTACCGTCGCCTTTGCTTTCCGAGAGAGATATTCCCAATATCTTGCTCTTTTTTCTTAGGGAGAGCACTACCGTATTTTTTTAGTACCTCTTGTCGACCAAGTGTCTTTGACTAAACATCCTTCTCGAACGGCTTCCTCGAGACGCACTCCCATACCGACCATTTCGGTGAAGTCGCTGAGCGCACTAGCAACCATTCTGTCGTAGTAAAATGAGCTCAAGGTCTTTAAGAAAATCTTTGTCATCTCTTTTTCCTCAAGAGGTGGACAAATTTGGGCGGCAATTTCACGCCATCTCTGAGCGTATTCCTTAAAGGTTTCCTTGTCCTTTTGCGACATTGATCTGAGTTGATCTCTGTCTAGTGCCATGTCCAAATTGTATTTATATTGTTGGACAAAGGCAGTGCCAAGATCTCTGAAAGTGATAATCCTAGCGCGGTTTAAACCCATGTACCATTTTAATGCGACACCGGTTAAACTATCCTGAAAGTAGTGAATCAGTAGATCCTGGTTCTCTGTCTGAGCTGACGTTCGCCGAACGTACATCACCAAATGGCTTTGAGGGCAAGAGTTACCCTTGTATTTTTCAAAATCGGGTACTTAGAACTTGTGCGAGACTTTCACATTGGGGACCAAACAAAGGTCTACGGCGTCCTTTCCAAATAAATCCTGACTGCGAATAGCTTGCAGTTCCTTCTGCATTTCCAGGAACTGCTCCTGGAATTCATCCATTCTATCGAACATACTTTCCTTTCTACCAGCAGGTATCTGTGGAATCTGTCCTTCCGGGACAGTGTGCACCACAGGGGGTGATACTGTTACTACGACAGTGAATCTTGGTGTTTCCCGAAGTTTGTAACCTTCAGGAGTCCTCATTATGCCTCTGGCATCCTCTCTTTCCCTAAGTTTGTAACCTTCAGGCCCAGCGGCTTCTGCTATGATTCCCTGATCTTCAGTGATCGGCGGAACATATCCTTCCGGGATATAGTTAACAGGCATGCCCCAGGGACGATCTTTCGACATTTGATACCTAGGATCATACTTCTCTACTATGGGCATTGAGGTGATCTCTGAGATCACAGTTCTTTGTAGCTGAGCTCTGCCATGGCTTGCATGTCGTTACGAAGCTTTCTCATATCCTCTCTTAGAGCGCCGATCTCTTCTTTCAACTCTCTGTTCTCTTCCTCGAGATCATCCATCTTTATTTAACGATTGGCCCGAGTATTGTATGAATGAGACAGTTTGACTCTAGAACCGAGACACAAACGTGAGATTCGTAGGTAAGAAGAATACGTGACATGAGAATGATGAATGCAATGATTATATTAATTGTTTTTTTGGTTTAATTAAAATAAACTTCGACAATTAGATTGCAAATATCAAATAGTGGGGACACCCCCGTTTTATTGAATTCAAAGGATTGCGGAAATGGAAATACAGTAAAATACAAGGTGCAGAAACAAAAACCTAAGCTAATGGGTCCCGAGTCCTCTCTGAGGAGAACTCGGGTGCTGATTTTGGTACTTTCCTTTTCTTGGACCGGGGCTCTTGGGCCGTTGTCGGGTTGTCATTCCTTTTCTAAGTGAAATGAGCGAGCAAATTCCTTTGCTCATCCTGATTTTCTACAGCATGTTGCTCCAAAATCTCAATTAGAGCATCCTTATCTTTCAGCAGTTGTTGTATTTTGGTACACTCCACATTGAGAATGCGGTACTTGTTCTTCCAAGACCTCCTCTCCTGTTGAACTTTGTCGAGAGTAACCTGAAGTTTTTCCATTTCAGTCATGAAGAACATGACAGATTCCCTTGGCGGAAGAACTCCGTGACGAGGATAAGGCATCTTTAGCTTGAGAGATCTAGTTTGTACCCAGTGGAGATAAGGCTCCACCGAGACACAGTCCGGTTTTCCTAGAGACTCCCGTCCTTTCTTATAAACATGTTTCCAAGCGTGCACTATTTCCATCTTTAGTGCCCTGTCATTTTCTCCTTCCTTGAAGAAAAGACCTTCCAGATGAGCATTACACGGGACATGCCTCATCGGGTATCCAAATTGACGACGAACTAAAACTGGATGGTAATTGATTCCTCCCTTAGTTCCTATGAGGGGTATGTTGGGGAAGTTTCCACAACGGTCAATGATTCTTATCCCGTCATAAATCCTATTGTACCAATCTATATCAGAGTTGGTAAGAGACATGATTTTCTGCGACCAACGTAAGGCACTCTTATGATCCGAAAAAGTGGCAGACTTAGGAAAATGGGAGATAAACCATTTATATAGCAGGGGTACACAACACGTGATCATTCCTCTGCTGTATAAATTCCTTAAGTGTACAGAATGATACGCATCTGCGAGCAAGGTTGGTACGGCGTTTCCAATGAGAAAAACCTTAAGGGCGTTGATATCGACGAAGTTATCAATGTTGGGAAAACAGAAATAACCCGTAGGTGAGTAAAACAAAGATGCTTTCAAAGGCAGTCACGTTCCTTATACTAGCAAAGTATAGAGCTTTCTTTACCAGAAACTTGGCTGGTAAACCTGGGATTCCTCCCTTGGTGGTCATGTGAGTCCTGACTTCTGACTCGTCCAAATAGATTGCTCTTGCAATGGTTTGATCCTTTGGAATTTCTTCCAGTCCAGAAAAGGGAGCTTGATCAGTGATGGGTAAATCAGTCAGGTGAGAATACTCCTCCAGTGTTGGTGCTAGCTGGTAATCCGGGAATGTGAAACAGTGATAGACCGGATCGTAAAATTGAATGAGTGGCTCCAGGATTCCCTCAATTACATGGACCCTTAACAGAGGTAGCATACCTCCGTACATGGCTCTGAAAGCGTCAGGGTTAGTGATCATCCTTGCTAATCCTCTCAAATCCTCTAGTTTTGGGACCTTGAAGGTATACTTGTGAGTTTTCCGGCTACCGAAATCCATGAGCGCAATCCTTTTCTCTCTGACATTTGCAATCATTGTTTTAGTTTAATTTAAAAAAGAGAGACTAGAAGAGAAAATTTTTCTTTGCTTAATGTTTTTAAAATGAATGCATGAATGCAACACACAAAAACATAGAAAAAACATGGGGTTAAATGGTCGGTGTCATGAAGTCAAGGCTCTACCCATCTCAAAGGTTTATACTAGTGATTTTTGTACCTGTCTCTCAAAATCATTGATTCTTGTCGAGATAACATCAGCGGGTCGGGAACCGTGCTAGGTGATGTATTTCGAAGAATCTCAGAAGAGGGTAGTATCGCGTGACAACTATTTCTGATAGCTTTCGCACTACTGAAAGAGGTTTTTCCTAGGTGTATACTCAATCTTTCCACATGCGGCATCACACGCATTCCCATTAGCAGAAAAATAAACACAGATATCAATTAGGAAAAGCAGTATATATATATTTGTCCTAATGTCCTAGACTTTTTAAGAGCTATGAATCCTATGATCCTAACAGAAAATGGCTCCCCGGCGGAGTCGCCATTTTGTGGTACCTTCCCAACTTAAAGGTTTTTTTACCTAAGATCCTAGTGAGGGCCGATCCTAGCAATAATGACATTCCCCAATGGAACCGTCATTCGGTGATACCTTGTGAACCCAAGGACTCGTCCTAAGAGAAGGTTTCAACCAGAGAGATAAGAGAGACAAGATTCCTTTCTTTGGCCCCACGGTGGGCGCCATTTTTCTGTAGCGAGCGATTTTGGACGTGGTTCTTAAGCACTGTCGCTCTGGGGTACTACAGGTCGATTCATTTTTAATCCTATTAAAGCTGATGAAGGAAGGGAAATAGATGTCTCCAACTAACCCTGCTTGCAAACTGAGGTTAAACAGTCAAAACTGTTGGTTTACAGATGCGGTTTTAGTTCGTGGGCCTCTCTCTGCTTATTTTGTTCAGAACGAAATACCGCGACTGTTCATGGGGAATTTGTTGGGATACTGCGCTAGATTGGCTGGAGGTAGGGGACTCTTGTTTTTTTTATTAGTGTGCTCGCTAAGATTCTTTTGCAATCTTATGCCTACGTATTCCCGGGATAGGGAAATCAGAGCGATCGTAGTTCCTCCTATTCTATGGGAGGAAATGGTGTTTTGGTGTCTTGTTCAAAGCCCAAGACATGAAGCTAAAGGTGGTTTGTATCTTGTTCAAAGCCCAAGATGTGAAGCTGAAGGGTCTATTTGTATTATGTTTGAAGTCCAAGATGTGAAGCTAAAAGGGTGTTGACTTTAGAGAGAATTTGTCATCTCTAAAGGGGTCTGTTTGTCACAATTGTTGGGTGACTGATTATAAAGGAGAATTACTTTAACTGGGATATGCGAATCCAGCAATGCCATAATTTCCTTTATAGGGGATTTTCAACCTGAAGGAGAAGACTTTAACTCAGTTTAGAGCAATGCCATCTTTCCTTAGGAATTTCTCATGCTAAAAGAGGGACAGTGGCGTGGATGTAAATAATCCAGAGGCTTGCCGCTTACAGCAATTAGACGAGGGAAAAGGAGTTGTTGATGTTTGTATGTTGTGACCAAAGCATGATTTGATGCTAAAAGGTTGATTGAATCAAACGGGGATTTCTTAATACAAGGAAACGGGGATTATTTCCTGTTCTTTAAGGAAACGGGAAATCCGAAGGGTATTGAGACTGCCCAAGTCTACGAGTGTTTGTTTCCTATTTTTTACAGGAACTTGAGAATGTCTTCGAGACTCAAGGAGATTAGACTGTCCAAGTCTAGAGTTTTATCTTCTGTACTATGCTTAAGAGAGATCAAGAGACAATATGTTCTCCGTAGGAAGATCTAGACTCATTGAAAGACTGCTCTATTAAGATGACTAATTTCTGTTCCTATACCTTTAAGAGGTCATCGGGACAATTTGTACGAAGCCCAAGAGGAGGCGAGAAAAACTTTTAAGAAGCCGAAGGGACAATTTGTACGAAGCCCAAGAGGAGGCTATCTTCCCGGAGGAAGAATCATTATACGAAGCCTAAGAGGAGGCTGTGAAAACTTCTAAGAAGCCGACGGGTCCTTGTACAACGCCCAAGAGGAGGCGGGGATACTTTTAGGAAGCCTGTGGGTCCTTGCACTAAGCCCAAGAGGAGGCTGATGAACAGTTCCATAAGGGGTTTCACTTGGAACATTGGCCTTCTGTATATGAACTGTTCAAGCAGGAGATTTCTTAGATCTAGTTATCTAAAATTGTTGTAAAAGAAAATTCTCATGGTTTAGGTTACGTTTAAATATCCGGGAGAACGTCGGAGGTAAGGAGACGAGGTTTTGTCTAGTTCTAGACATAGTTGTCGGGGAAACTCTAAATATCTATACTAGTATTACACAGTCGATATGAGTTTATGAAAGAAGACTTACAGTGAAACAACCCCACAATACAGTTATATACACATGAAAGCGGTAAATGAAAGCGGGTAAACACTTACTCGGTTGTAGAGCTTCCATATTGTATTGTTAGTCGTTCAACAAAGAAATTGAAAATAACAGTATGTTATAAAATCAAAGGACAAAGTGCTTTTGAAAGGAAAATTGGGGCTTACAGCTCAAGGAGAGGCCCAGGGTTTTATCAGTGATCGCACTGTCGTTTTGTACAGGGACTTATACAAGTGACTAAGGCCCAAGAAAGGTTTTCTGTACAAGGGGATGGGTCTTACACTCTCTCAAGAGGCCCAAAATGATTGAAAGTGAACAAAGATGGGTCTTATAGCTCAAGGAGAAGCCCAGTGGTTAATTTTGAAAAGGACGACGATCGCGCCGAGGTTTTGAAAACACCGTGGGTCTTATACAATGACTGAGGCCCAGAAGTTTTTGGTTTCAAAAGGGGATTGGGTCTTACACTCTATTAGAGGCCCAAAATGACTTTGAATGGGTCTTATAGCTCGAGGAGAGGCCCAGATGATTTGTTTTAAACGGGCGATGATCGCGCCGAACTTTTGAAATACAACGGGACTTATACAACATTTGAGGCCCAAAATAGGTTTGTATTTACAAAAGATTGGGTCTTACACTCTATTAGAGGCCCATGAGTGTTCGGAAAAGTTTGTTAGGGTGAAAATCAATAAAACCCTAATTTCATCATTTTTAATATAATTATTCAAAGAAAATTAATACAAATGATAAAAATTCCAAATAAGTTTGAATAAACAACTTGTGATTTTGGTTTTAGGTTTGAAAAATGAGGCTTTCATCACAAGATGAATTAAAACCTACTTGGTTTTGATTTTCCAAAATGGATATTTATTTTTAAAAGGTTTAAAAACAAATAAAAGACATTTATTCACAAAAATACTAATTATATTAAATAAATAATATAAATCTAATTTTTTTCTGGAATAAAATATTTCAACATTTTTGTGATTTTTTGCAAAGAGAACCAATAAAAAATAATTAAAATTGAGGGAGTTATTAATTTTCCAATTAATTAACAAAACATGAAAATATTGGAAAGAATAGCAAAATGTGAGAAAACACAGAATGGTCTGGGTGGGATTTGAACCCACGACCTCAAGGTTATAGGGCGCGCGCCTTACCACTGGGGTGGTGATACATCCGTTGATTGAAACAAACCAACAAATACATAAGGCTTGCCTTGTGTCCTAGGCCTGGCCAAGGCAAGGCAAGGCAAGTTTTGGCTCAGAAACGTAAAGGCCATAACTTTCTCATTTCTCCATGGATTGAGACAAAATTTAGGTCTATCCTGTCTAGAATTTCACAAGGAATCCAATGGTGGTGGTGTTTTTTTTCAGATCATGTCCCTATTTTAAAACCCGATAGTGGTTTTGAAATAGGCCTCTAATTGCATTTTATTTGCTATCTCATGATACAGGCAAGGATTGCATGACAATTTAATGCAAACACAACACATATAACATGTACAAGATGTGCATGATCAGTGGACTTCAAAACAATGCATATTTTGGAAAGTTCAAGTCATGATGCTTACCTCTTTTTGAGCTTTTGGAGTTTTTTGTGCAATCTGCCAAGTTTCTTGTTCCAGAAATGGTTTGATGCTTTGGACACTCTCAAATTAAACCTTAGAAGCTTTTAGGATGATTGGAATCAGCTGGAACCTGCAAAAACAAAAACTGGCCCTTTCTTGCAAAAGGGGTTAAAATGGCCAAAATAACAACTCTCTCAAATGGTGTTCCAGATGTTGGGAGCCATTTGAGACAGTTCAAGGATGATATTTGGAGTGAGTTTGAGGCTTTATCTGGTTTAGAAAGTGACTGAATCAAGACATGGCTTGAAAAATGCACAAAAAGCCTATTTTGAGGTTTTGAGAGGTGACTTTGAGATTTAAGGATTATAGGTCACTTGTGTGAGTTTGGACAGCTTAGATATGACATATTGGATGTGTTTGGATCATGAGCTGTGATGGAAATGCTCTCTAACTAAAAAACTCAGAGTTACCTTGCTAAAGAAGGTATTTTTTCCTAAAGAAAATGATTTTGAGGAAAGCATCTGTTTGATGGCTTTGGTGTACTCAAACTGAGCACAAATGAGCTCTATTTATAGTAGAGCAAGTTTGTTTTGGGATCAATAGTGAATGGCAACTGCAGCAGAGGTTTGGCCAATGTTGATCAATGAGAATCCAAGTCTCCTCTAGCCATTGACTAGAGGTTAGAGCACAGAGCTGTGGTTCCCTAGTTGTTGGATCATTCTTGACTGAATTCAGTTGCAAATGTGTCAGTCCATGCCACCTTGGTGCATCCATTAAATGCTCCAATCCAAAATTGGAGTCTTGTCCCTCTTTTAGGGATTTCTAGGTTTGGCATGCTACTTCTTGTTCCAAAGACTTTGGAGGCTTGGATCAGTGTTTGTTCCCTTTAGATTTGATCCTCAGATGTGTCCAAAGTGATGACAAGGCTTGGAATTATTTGATTTTTCCGAATGGAGCAAAAGTGCAAAATTCTGCCTAGCCTTGGCAATTTTCAGCAAGGCATATTGCCATTGTCATATCTCATGGCTCAAGTGGAATTTGATGGAGTTCTTGACCATTTTGGAAAGCCCTCATATGATACAATAACTGTTTGATCATAATTGGTTTTGATACTTTTTGGATCCAAGTGAAAAATGCCCCTACATTTGGAAAAAAGTGAAGGAAGATTCTGACTTAGTGAAAATTTCACTAAGTGTTGGAAAAAAGTGACATTTTCACTTTTTGTGATTTTGATCATTCCATAACTTGAAATCCATGGGGAATTGGAATGAGTGGTAGTTGAAGCTTTTGTAGAGGGCTATGAGAGCTACAAATCCAGCTTTGGATGGGAAAAAATGGCCTTGTGGTTTAGGAGTTATGATTCTCCAAAGTTGGTACCCTAGCCACTTTGTTCCATAACTTAGAAAGTTTTCTAAGTTTTTTATGGTTACCCCTTTTACAAGTTATCCCACTTTTCTTGATTTTTCTTGATGAATGATGATTCCAATCATACATTAACATCATTTTGGGGTCAAAGAACCATAATTGTGAAAAATCTCAAAAAAGTCAAAGTTTGACTTTTGTGCACAGTTGACTTTTTGTCAGATGAATTCCAAATTGTGTGATCCTCTATGAAATCAAGTCCTTGACCTAAATCAAACTTGATGGATTGATTTCATAGGTGTTATAGGGTGTATTGAATCATGTCTTAGGGTTTGGGAGCATGTCTTGGTCAAAAGTCAAAGATACAGTTGACTTTTTCCGCGAAATCCTGACTGTGGTTCTGATGAAATTGAAACTTGTTGCTCAAGCTTCTTGGATCAATCCATTATTGCAAATGGATCAATGTGATATATTTGAGACCCTCAAATCCCCTCTTGAGGTCTTGGCTCATGTTTTGTCCCAAAAGTCAACTTAGGGGTGAATTAGGTCAAGAAACCCTAATTCCTGATTTTTTGATGAATGCATCCCCTGAGGCTTAATTGACTTGATGATTGGGTTCATGAGATCCCTTGGAGCATCATAGGTTATGCTTTGAAGCATTGGCTCATGCCCAGAGGAAATTTTCCATCTGGAGGTCCTGGTCGACTAAACCCTTATTTGGTGACACTAGCGATCTTAAGGCTTGATCCACCTAGAAGGGAGAAGCCTTGTGCTTAATCCTTGAAGTGGGAGTCCTCTTGATCCTTTGTGGATGTTTGAGAGGCTAGACAAGTTGAAGATCATGTCATTTCTTGATTGATCCTTTGTCTAAGAGCTCTGAGAGGGCTTGAAACCCTAAGTCTAGTTGTAGTGGATGCTCACCCATCTTTGGGGAGACTAATGGTTCATCCATATTGTGATGATGATTTTCACAATGATGGGAAATCTTAGTGGTCAAAATTTGGGGTATGACAATGAGTTTCTGGTTTTTTAGAGGTTTCGGGATTCAAAGGAGCAAAGGTTTCTTGGCTATTCAAGCTTGATTTTGAGTGCAGAAGATTCCTCTATTTATAGAGAATGAAGTGATGAGCTCATACGTGTTAAATCAGATCCAAAATGTGTCAACCAAATTGAGAATTTTCTAGATTCAAGTATGTAAAAAATGGCCATGGAGTGCGTGACTTGTTGAGCATTTCAGGTCATTTTTATTTGCACCAAACACATTTCATCATGACAACAAAGTTTGCACATGTGCCAAGTAGTCCCGTTTAAGTTTTAGGTCATTTTCAATTATAGATCCTTATTGCAGAAAACAGAATTAGGGCACCATGTTCACCCATAAGCCAAATGAAAATCCATTGTGCATTTTGTGATTTTTCTTGAGCCAATTTTTCCTTTCATGGAGTAGAACACAATGCAAAAAGAATCACTTCAATTGGATGCTTGATGAGACAATGGCAAGCTTGGAAAGTTGAGGAAAAACCACTGAAAGTTAGGTCTGGCATTAGGTCAAATAGGTCATGACCTAGTTTATGCACAAATAGCCTTCAAAATTTGAGGTACTTAGAGCATGAATTGATGTCTGACCCCTAAATGAAATTTGTAGATGATATCAAAAGGGATATTTGGAAAAAAGAACCGCCCATAAAATTTGAAAATTGAAGGAGTTATGATATTTGGAACATAGGCATGCCATACTTGAGCTTTAGGTCAGATTTCACTAAGTCCACAAAGTGACCTCTAATGTTTCCAAACTTTTGATTATATTTCAAGCATACTTGGCTCTTTACTTGTAAAGAGAACTTGGATGGGATGTCAATAAGAGTCACATGCTCAAAGGAGCACTAAAAAATGTTGAAGTATGAAGAAGTTATGATATTTGGAAGTTGGACTTAGAGTGTTGACTTTTTAGGTCAAACCTCTTTGAACAAACTCGCAACCTTGGATTTTTTCTTGCATTTCAAGGTACACTGATGATCATATAAAATCAAAATGATGTACTCTTGATTGTCCTTTGATGAAACTTGTAATAGCTTAAGGAACTTTTTGATGAAGGCATGGAAATAAACACATGAACCATTGAAGTCTTCTTGAGAAACAAGCTATCAAGCTTTGAAATATCTTTGATCAAATGAAGTTGGATAATGCTTGAGACCATATGCTTTGAGATTAGAGGTCATTATTTGATGAATAGCCTTTTAAAATCAATGGTTAACCACACCTTGACTTTAGGAACTCAAACCTTAGCTGCGGAGAAAATCACTTGATGCTCTTGATCCCAAACCCTACCTTGCAAAAGAAACAAAAGGGACAAGACATATTTTTGTATTTTGATTAATGGTTAGTGAATTATAAAGCATATAAATGTAAAAAATATAAAAGATATGCAAAGAGGTGCTTGATGATCTCTGCAAAGGCAAACCCAAAGATGAAAGGGTTAGGAGACAACCAAGTTTGTGATCTTGATGCATTGAAAAGATGTAAATGAGGTGGGATCTTCGGGGTAAAAATTAGGGTATGATAGATGCCCATATTTAAGTTTCTTCTATCTGGAGATATGAAGATTGACATCTTCGTCTCGACGAGATTGAAGAGACAAAATACAGAAGACCCAATTTTTGGCCCTAAGATACCGCAAAAATGTTCATGATATAAATGCATGCACATGACTCTGTGGGAAAAAGGTGCCACAAGAGACCAACTACTGCTGGAGAAATATAGCAAAGGAAATGGAAACTCCGCAGGGGAAAACAAGAAAAGACCCAACTGGGAAATATAAAATTCCACAAGAGAGGGGGGAAAGTGCGTAGATGAAACTACGGCTTGAAATTTCTGGAAATAAAGATAAGAAAGGAGATTCTCCAGGAAAATAAATCACTTGGGGAAGACTCGACTCAGGAATAACTATGTGTGGAAACAAACCAAAACCTAGTTAGAGCAGATAACAAAGTAAGATTCCACTTGGAAAAACTTAACAATACGAGGAACAAAAAGATAAACCCACTCCACAGGGGAATAAACCCGAAGAGGCAATGGATCACTGATTCTATTAGGGAATGAAACCCTAAATAGGTAGTGAGAAAGAAAAAAATGAAGGGGATATTGACTCCACTAGGGAATCTCAAATGGAAAGTCATTTCCTCTACTGGGGAAACTCATAGGTAGACAATGAGGAAAATGAATCACTACCAACTTATTATTGAAGGCAGTAAACAAGATAACACCGTCTCAAAGAATGATGGTAAACAAAGATTAACATTATAATAAGCCTCCACTATTTTTTGTATTCCACCTAGAATAGGTCTCAACTTATTCTTTAATCAAGTCTCAAACTTGAAAAGGGTAACGGACAAGCTTCACAAAGAATAGCCACTTGTTGGAGATAAACAATAACTCTGTCGGAGATACTCAAAAGAGATATGAGCAGGTCAGATCATACAACAGACTTCTCAAATAAAGAGACAACCATCTGTGGGGACAAAAGATTCACTGGATCGCAACATGATTCTCAATTAAGGAGATATGCACCTATTCAAATAACAAACCAAGTCGAATTGATAACAAGCTTCCACTATTAGAATAGGGCTCAACTTCTTCTTTAATCAAGTCTGTCACTTGATAAAGGACCAAATACAAGTTGTCTCCGCTAAAGGGACTACCACCTGAAAGGAATTAGCACAAACTTCCCAAATCTCTGGTCACCAGCTAAGAATGGGTCATAGTTTCTTCTTCAATCAAGCCTTTCACTTGAAAAAGGACCAAATACAAGTTGTCTCCGCTAAAGGACTGCCACCTGCTAGGAATTAGGGATTAATAAATCTACCAGGGATCTTCAAGAGATACGGGCAGGTTAGATTGCAAAATAGGCTTCTCAAGTAAAGAGATGCCACCTGTTGGCGATGATAAATATTTCACAACAAAATTCTCTAACGGGAGTATACCGGAGATATGCCATTTGATGGAAAAGTTGATGGAGTCGCAACAGGCTTCTCAAATAAAGAGATGTCACATGTTCAAATAACGAGTCCAAAACTTCACTTGATTGGATGAGGATCAAGGATTTTACAAAAAACTTCTCTACTGAGGATAAATTGTAGATATGCCATTTAATGTGAAGATACAGATCGATATTTGGGGACATACAATATGCTTAAATAAAGAGACCGCTACTTGAAGTCACACAAAAGTTGAAAATAGCAAAAAAGCTCTCAGAGAGACTGCCACTTGTTACTGCAAAGGTTGGATAATAACCAAGAATGGATAAGTTTCTCAAAAGAGATTTCAACTTATAGTTGCAAAGATTGAAATAATAAACAAACTTCTCACAGAGACTGCCACTTGTTACCAGGTAAGGCTTACCATGCTGGGGACATACAAGCTTCTCGCATAAAGAGATCGCCACTTGCTGCCAGGAAAAGATTCCAAGAGAGTGTTATCACAATACCGATGGGAAAAAAATCTTCATCTTTTGATGGGGAATCATAAACAGATTTCTGCTGAGGAAAATAAAAATCCTCAAAGGTGCAAAATAAATGCCTTCCCATCATCTAGGTTTCACACCCTAGAGAAATTCAAAATAAATGCTGCAGGAGACCAAAGTTCAATCCTGGAACAAACTGGAGAGAAACGGTCAAACAAGACTCTACCCGATGAGGAAATAACTCAACTGGGGAGTGGTTTCATCCTGATAATGAGCTGGAAAGGAAAACTAAAGCAAAACTCTTCCACGAGTAATAAACTCAGTGGGGAATTAGAAAAGATATACATTTTCTACTTAAGGTAGATTCTCTAATGGAGAGAGAATACACACACTCTGTGGGGGATAACAACACCAGAGAGAGTGGATAAGAAACACCAAGAAATACGAGATGAGCATGAATCTTCATTCAACTATGCATGATGTATGTATGTATGAATGTATGTATGTGTGTATATGCTGACAAAACAGACACAAAGATAAACTGGGGATGACCAAACATCAAAGTACAACTGGATACTCGGTTAAATCTCAACAAGATGAAGATACCACTGGAGATCCTGCTAGGGATTCAGCTGGAGATAAAAAGAAGCCACTGAAGGAACGATGTCCTACTTCAAGGCTCACATCTCTGGGGAGAGGAAGATACTGCTTGGGAATAAATCTAAAGTTCAATCTTCTAACATCAATAATCCACTGAGGGGATAACAACATGAACTCCATTTCGAGGGAAAGGAAATATCGGGTGGGGAAATACAATAACACAAATCTTCCACACTCTTCTTGGGGAAAAGAAAGAAAAACAACCATATATACTCCGCTACGCGAAGATGAAGACTTGCTATGGATACACACAAAGCAAAATCCTTCGAGGAATATCAACCTCTGGGAGGGATAACACCTATATCATCTCTATTAAGGGGATGGAAAGACAATTTGGGGTAGACACAACATGAATCTTCCAAAAGATAACCTTTGAGAGGAAAAACACATCTTTGCAGAAACTCTATAATGGTAGAAGATGGATCTACTGAGGACCAACACCATAAGAATTCTTCCAAAACCAAGAGTAACAATTGCATAAGCTTTGCTGAGGGAAATTTAAACCTGGAGAGCATCAAAGAAAACTCATTGGGGATAAACAAACTTTGAGGAAAACATCCTGGACTTGCAGGGGAAACTAAGAAGTTAACATCATAGTAGAAAGTCAACCTGCGGGGGATTTTTAATCAAAACTCAACACAAGGTGAGAGAAAACCCAACAGTTGACTGCTATGTGAACACTTCTTAGTAGGGATCACTGCTCTGGATTTGCTACTTGGGTGGCACACAAAAGCAACAAAACCATAACAGAGAAGGCAAAAAACCTGCAGGGGATTCCAATTCAAGTTTTAACATAAAGAGAGATGGAATCCAACAATCTGAATAAAACTTCACAAATTCACATAGCTGTTTGATCTCAACCTGGCTAGAGAATCACACTCGTCTAGAGAAATCATAATTAAGACTTAGCTGGAGAAACCCGAGCTCAGGATTCTACTGGGAAATATTGAATTTAGTACTCATATGGGGAACACCCAAACTAAATCTCAACTGGAGGAACTGGATCACAAAACCCAAAATATAATAGCAACTTGGAGGAAACCCATTATCTGATTAACAATTGTAGGGGAAACCTGAATACATCCACAAGAACAACTTTGCTTGGGAGAACACCAATTTTTGCACTTTAAGATTTTACCACTCTTGGAATAGCTGTTGATATTCCTTTTTGTATTCACAAATCAAAGGAAAATATTTTTTTTTGTAATTTTCAAAAGCATGATTGTTATTTATCTTTTGTTTTAAAAATTATCATCAAAAATAAATGAAATTTTGCAAAACACAAACAAAAATAAGAATTACAAACAAATGAACAAAGGCTCAGATTTTATTAATAGAATGGTAGTCCGCAAATGGCGTGACTCCATGGATCATTACAAAATTGGAAAATGGTAAATAAAGGAAAAGGCTATATTGAAGTACTATTACCAATATTCTCCCTAACAAATTTGAATTCCATTGTGCTCAAAACTTCTGTTGAGAATGATGAGAATGAGAATCCTTGATGGGAAACGTTACTTCAAGTGATCAAGTCTGGCCAGATGCAGTTACTTGCCATAATCCCTAACTTTTGCCTAGATTGCCTTTTCATCTTTTCATTCTACCGGGATGATTATTTTCTGTTTATATCTCTAACTTTTGCCTGAACCACCCTTTCAGGTTTTCAGCCCACCGAGACGCTCATTTTTTCCTAATCCGCCCTTTCGGGTTTTCAACTTAGCGAGTTGTTCTTTTATTTTTTCTAGGCGATGTATTTCTTGACTACATCGGCATTCACAGGACGAGAGAGCTCCTCACCATCCATAGTCATAAGAGTTAATGCACTGCCAGAGAAGGCTTTCTTAACAACATATCGGCCTTCATAATTAGGAGTTCACTTGCCCCTAGAATCAGTGTTGAAAGACAAGATCTTTCTGAGTACGAGGTCGCCTTCTCTGAATACACGAGGTCGAACCTTCTTATCAATTGCTTTCTTCATTATTTTCTGATATAACTGACCATGACACAAATTCATCATCCTCTCCTCTTCAATCAAATTCAATTGATCATATCTTCTTTGACACCATTCAGCCTTAGACAACTTGGCTTCCATCAAGACTCGCATTGATGGGATCTTGTAGCGAGCGAATTTTGTCGGTGACGCGACCACCTTATCGCTGGGTTGGGTTTTCCTCCTCGAGGAGAAAGGGGGTGCTACTTTCTGATTTCTTATTTATCCCATGAAGCTGGAAGGGAAATGGAAGGTATCTAAAACTAACCTTGCACACGAATGTTTAACTGAACAAACGCTTAAAGAGATTGGGGGGTCCAGGGTCAGGTTATACAATGGGAAGTTGTCAGTTACCCATCCTATATGTGGTTATCCACATAATGTTAGCATTAGGTTTCGCTTTGTACTTGATGATGTTTATCCGTTAATGGGTTTGGAAAAGTTTCTTGGGAAATGTAACAGGGAGAGTGAGTTTTTATTGATGTTTTTGGGAAGGTGCTGGACCTAAGTTTTGATTGATGTATGAAGGTATTGGACCTAGAGTTTTTGATTAGTATGCTCGCTAAGATTTCGTAATCTTATGCCTACATATTCCTATTTAAAAGAAACAGGGAAATCAGAGCAATCGTAGTTCCTCCTATTCTAAAGGAGGAAAAAGATGTTTTGGTGTCTTGTTTAAAGCCCAAGATTGAAGCTAAAAGGGTATTTATGTCTTGTTCAAAGCCCAAGATTAAAGCTAAAAGGGTATTTGTGTCTTGTTCAAAGCCCAAGATTAAAGCTAAAAGGTTTGATTGAGAGAGAATTTGTCATCTCTAAAGAAGGATTGTGGATTTTTGTGTGCCTTGATCAAAACACAAGGTTTATGCTAAAAGGTTAATTGACTCCACTGGGGAAGTCTTTATCTATCTTGTATAAAGCCCAAGATTGAGGCTGAATTTGCTGAGGGGAAAACCATTATACAAAGCCTAAGAGGAGGCTGGAAAGGATTGACTCAACAAGAGAGTATTTTTTATTTGTCTCGTACGAAGCCCGAGATTGAGGCTAAAAAGGGTTGACTCAACAAGAGAGTGCTAAAAGGTGATTGACTCAACAAGAGAGTCTATGAGAGTGATTGACTCAACAAGAGGGTCTGAAAAGGTGATCGACTCAACAAGAGAGTCTGGGAAGTAATTGATTGACTCAACAAGAGAGTCTGAAAAGCTTAACTCTGATGGTGAGAATCATTGTACAAAGCCCAAGAGGAGGATGACTTTCCTGAGGAAAGGATCATCATACAAAGCCTAAGAGGAGGCTAGCTTATGCTGGGGATTCTTGAGATCCCGAGGCATGTCCAAATGGGGAAACCAACTCTTACAGGGGAATGCAGAAGGGTTGATAGATCAGATACCTTGAGGTTATAATTTGAGATATGATGATAAACTGACCCTGGTTGGGGAGTTTTTAGGAGAGAGACTGGGTTTTAGAACCTATGGGTTTTAACTCAGCTGGAGAGTAATCCAGAATCTGGGGTTTCTCCTATATTTGTAAGGGACTTGAGAATGTCTTTGAGACTCCAGGAGATTTAGAGTGTCCAAGTCTATGGGAAAGATCTATCTTTGTACAACGCCCAAGAGGAGGCCGACTCGTTTAAGGGATGAGTATCAACCCAAAAATTGGTCTGAGGGCTTTTTGTAACTTCTTTTAGAAAGACAGCTCTAACAAAGGATGACTCAGTTCTGTCCTATACCTTTAAGAGGTCGTGAGGGTCCTTGTACGAAGCCCAAGAGAATGCATGAGAACTTTTAAGAAGCCGACGGGTCCTTGTACAAAGCCCAAGAGGAGGCGGGGATGCTTTTAGGAAGCCTGTGGGTCCCAAACCAAGAAAAGTTCAAAAAATTCTATTCACAGAGAATATATCATTTAGTGAAAAATCCTGAGGTTTGAAGAAACTCAGGAGATGCTATTCATAGAGAATAGATCTACTCCGGGGAGTAGAATTTCTTTGACAATTTCTAGGGGTGACAGTCTGAGAAAAGGTTCACCGAGAATAGCGCCTTTCTCTTTGTTCCATATTGTTTAACCCCAAGAGAAGGGAAGACTGTATCTGGAAATCCTATGGGGGTCTAGTTTTGTTTGTATTTAAGAGTGACCAAACAGGATTTACCTAGTTCTAGACCTAGTTGCTGGGGAAAACTCTAAATAACTATACTAGTATATATACAGTTGATATATGATGAGTATGTAAAAGGATGAAAGAAGACTCACCGTGTGCAGCTTCCCACAATACAGTTATATATATTTGACATGTATGTAAAAGAATGAAAGAAGACTAACCATGCGCAGCTTCCCACAATACAGTTATATATATTAAAGCAAGTAAATGAAAACTTACAGGTGAGCGAGGTTCCATGCTGTATTGTTAGTTGTTCAAAGAAATTAAAGAAAATTTTGATAACAACTGTATACTTGAATCTAAATCAAAAGGGAAATTGTTTTGAAAAGATTGTACTGGGACTTATACAACGTCTGAGGCCTAAGGGTTTTGGTTAAAAAGGGATTGGGTCTTACACTCTAGTAGAGGCCCAAAAATTTGTTTTTGTACTAGTGGTGGGGCTTACAACTCAAGGAGAGGCCTAAAGTTTACTGTTTAAAAAGACGACGATCGCGTCAAACTTTTGAAAATGTACAGAGGGACTTATACAATATCTGAGGCCAAAAACAAGTTTGGTTTCAAAAAGGGGTTAGGTCTTACACTCTATTAGAGTCCCAAAGATTATTTTGAAAAAGAAATATTGGACTTACAACATGAGGGTAGGCCCGGATGGTTTGTCTGAAAACGGCGATCGCGCCGAGGTTTTTGAAAACACGGTGGGTCTTATACAATACCTGAGGCCCAACAAGGTATCTTATTTACAAGGAATGGGTCTTACACTCTATTAGAGGCCAAAAAGTGTTTTTTACAGAAAAGAAATGGGTCTTATAGCTCAAGGAGAAGCCCAGTTGAAACTAGTTTGAAAACGACGATCGCGTCGAAATTTTTGACGATATCGGGACTTATACAATGCACTGAGGCCCAAAAATGTTTTATTTACAAAGAGGTTGGGTCTTACACTCTATTAGAGGTCCAAAAAGTGTTTGAAAAAGAGTTGTTAAGGTGAAATCAATCAAAACCCTAATTTTGTTTAACATGGAATTAATTTTGATTAAAAATTAATAAAAATCATTGAAAACATGTGAAAAATGAGTGATGATCTTGGATCAATGTTTCAAAAATCATGTTTCTACCCACAAAATGATTAAGAACCATTCAAGTTTGGAAAATCAAGAAGGAAAAAATATTTTAAATGTCCAATAAAACCAAGCTTGAATATCCATAAAATAAGCATACTCTTCCAAGGTAGGCATAAGTTGACAGTGTGAAACATCGGTAGACAAGATCATAAAACTGAACCAGAGTATTAAGAAGTCCATCTTCAACAATGGTGAATAGAATATCCAAAAGTCTTCCATAGCGATCTTTGAAATCCATATGATTAACCATTAAAGATGCTAACTTTCTCAACTTTTTTAGATCAGGGACTCAGAAACTATACTTCTGAGTGTTCCTCCTTCCAATATCCATGATCATAATGCCTGCGGTGTTTGCAAAGAGAATCTCTAACTTCCTTAAAAACTAAGTGAAATAAGATGTTCTTGAATGCATGAGGGCATGGTTATGCAACAATCACAAACACGATCACAAACAAGGTTTAAGGGTTCAACGTCACGAGCATGAAGTCAAGGGTAAGAACCACCCACAAGGTATGTACTAAGGGTAAATCACTTGTACAATAAGGTTCTACAAAGTTCCCAGAGTCGTGATTCCATCTTTCGGATATTATCGGCTTAGACGACTACTCGTCAGCCAATAATATTCTCAAGAGAAACTCATCTGAGTGTAATATCGTGTAACAACTAATCCAATTCTACACCTGAATAGTCACCCCGCCACATCTTAAAAAGGCAAAGATGGGTTAAAGGGTTCTAAGGTCCTCAGCTTTTCAGGATCTCAGGTCAAAATTAATAATGCCTTCACAACTCACTTATTTAACACTATCACCCGGAAAGAGGCCTCCACTGAGTTGGGGATTTCAAGTCAGCTTATTAAGGATTAACTCCACATAAGCCAAACATGACTATACCACCATCATATCTTAACTGCACTCAAGTCCGGGTATAGGACTTATCTCACCACTCAGAGATCACCAAGCACCGAAAAAAAAGAAGCAAACAATCATATAATAATAAAACACAGATAAACAAGTTAGGCTTAACCCACTTACAGATATGATCCCCAGCAGAGTCGCCACTTTTCTATAGCGGCGGGACGTAATTTGAGATTAAGCTATTGATTAACTTAACTCATAATATCAAGAGTCGCCACCGCTCTTTATTATTTCCAAAGGTATGGGAAAAGAATGAATAAAACCCACAGAAGTTTTAAAACAAAACTAATAAAACAAAGAGATAAGGGTACGAGGGTTGGTTATGCAAAGGGAAGGTGTTAGCACCCCTCACATCTATAGTACTCTATAGGAACCTTTTAAAAATATGTGTTTGGCTTATAACCAGGTTGTTTGTAAAGAGATTCTGGAGATGAGAGAGAAATATTTTTTAAGATTTTTGTTTGCAAGACTTCCAGAGCCTCGTGCCTACGTACCAACAAATGGCAATGGAGGATCAAAACCTTGTAGTTCTTGGTAACAATAACAAAAGTGTTTGTTTTGATTGATTTTCAATGAATAGACATTTTGCCATATTCGAGTGGAAACTCAACTTACTACCCACGATTAATGAGGAAGGAGCATTTGCATCATCTTAAGATGGATGATTTTTGCTTGGATTGAAATCAACAAGTCTATCACTCAACATCTAATTGGAAAATGTCATCACTTCTCTACATTATTATGGAAGTATAGGAGTTGCATCACGACAAGAACACAACTAATGACTATCCTTAAGAAAAAGGTTTAAAAGGAAAAGGTGCACAAAGGCACAAAAGATTTGAATGAGTTTTCTGTTTTTTAAGTCTTTTGAAATTGTTTTGATATACTTAAGATGTCTTAGCATTTATTTAAGAAATTTTTTTTTGAAAATCACTTGACAAGGTCAAGGTTTATTGAGAAAGTGGTTTAAGTTTGAAAACAAGAAGGTGTTTGAAAAAGGAAGAAGATTTTGAAAATTTAAGAAGGGGAGGAGATGAAGAGACTATCCTAATGCATAAAATAAATAGTAAGAAATAAATGGTCTCATTGTAAGGTAGCCCAAGAGGAATCCTTTGTGTGTGCATTGTGAACTAAACAGGAGAAAGCAAGCATCTGACATAAGTCAAGCAAAGATTCCATTCCTTTGGAGTAGGCCATAAGCAACAAGTGAGCACGAGATATGACAATTGAAAGAAGAACTCAAGTTATAAGGTCAAAGCTATATATCAGAGCCAATTCTTCAAAGGTCAACCAAAAGTCTCTAGTATCTGATGAATCCAATAGCATGGGGAAAAGTAACCAAAGTCCATAGGTCCAAAAATCAAACTCCAAGTCAAGCTAAGGATAATAATCATTAGGCCAAAGATTAGAGAACCAAGTTTTAAAGGGTTTTTCCTTTATTAATGTATTTTAAAAAAAAAGAAATGCCCAAGGGGCAAAAAGGAAAAAAGAAGCATAAACATAAATAATATGAAATGTAATGCTAAAAATAAAGGCATAAAAGTAAATGACAAGAAAATAAATGACAAGAAAATTAAATGACATAAAGTAAAGTTAGCACAATAATAATGTTAGTATTGATGTTAGAGTTAATGAATCGACTCAGGACAGATTTAGCGCTATGTTAAGCAATCGTAGCACAATCTATTAGGAATATCATACTATGGGAGGATGATCAATAACAATTTATGTACCATACATTTTAGAGATATGGTAGAAACCATACTTCTAAAACATGTAACACAAGTAAAAAAAACCAATGAGGGATCAAACACTAAGGCAAGGAGATTGGTCCATTACATCAATCATTCTTCATGATAACATAGGATAAACTTATGCATCAATCTAAAGTGCCTCAAATGATCTATGATCAATTGGAAGATAGATTTGAAATGATGAAAGTTCATCAAGCATCAAGACAAACTTCATGAACAAGATGGACTCTTAATCATCCAATTGATCAAGAGAAAAAGAAAAAATAAAAAGGAGATGGAGAGGAATGAAACCAAATTGAACCATAACTTTGATCAAGTTATCATCAAGATCAACCACCTATCTTGGTGGATTAGTGTTTTCAACCTATCAACACCCAAGGTCCATTGATATTTATGAAACTTATGATCAAAAGTCATGATTCAAGGCACCAGAAGTCAAACAAAATTAAAAATGCAATAATAAATAATTAATATGCATGGAAAATTATTTTTAAAATGATTTTAAATGAAAAAAAATAGAGAATCCAAATGAAGCACCTAATCATCAAACAAAGGCTCCATAAAATCAGGATAAGTCAGAAACAAGTCAAGGATCATAAGATGATTTTTGGAGATTTTTAAAATGCATAAAAGTATTTTTAAACCAATTAAAATACTTGAAATAAAAGAAAATTAATGAAAAATAGCAAATCATAAAATAAAAATTGTAAGAAAAATACACAAGGTAAACTTTTTTTATTGAAAATTATAGAAAAAAATGAGTGAAAAAGGTTAAGGGGTCTATTTTTAATGATTTTTAAAATAAAATAGAATTTAAAAACAATTAAAATGAAATAAAATAAAAGCGAAATGTATGGACTATTAGATCAAATCCACGCATTAGATTACAAGGCACTAAGGCAATTGGATTAAAATACTAAGTTCAAGTCACCAGATCCAACGCACTGGATCTAAAGTCAAAACACGCGCATGCTACCAATGACACATTGAATCACAACGACTGAAACATTTGAAAAATTTACGTGTCATCATGCCATTGGTCAGGATTTGAAATTGGAGCCAAAATGCGCGCAGTTCACACTTCATCTTCAACCTTGGTTCGATTTTTGAAATTCCTGAACTCAATGTTTTAAGTTGAAACAAAGCATGTTTCATCATCAAGACTCTTCACCATTCATGTCTCCATCCTTTAGGGCAATTGATTTGCTCTGAGCATAAAGAATTTCAGAGAAAACACGAAGAACCCTAAAAACTCAAAGTTAAATTAAATTCTTAAAACGAGATATAAATCTCAGGTAACAGAGGGTTATTGACCAGTGAACCAAGACGAAGGCACTGGTAATTAGTTTGAAGTGTAATTTTATAGTTATCTACCTTTTCTGTTGAAATTCGAAGGTTCAACAATGGTGAAAATGGAACTCGGGTTTCAGCAAGCTTCAAGGTGAAGTAATGGTTCAAATAGCTTCAGATGATGCCGCCAAGTTATTCAGGGCAAAGAAATAAAGCAAAACGAAGCTGAATTTAGAAAAATGAGTTTTTGGTTTTTGAGAGGTTACTGGCTTCAAATGAGCAGAGGTTTCTTGGATATTCAAGCTTGCTGAGCATTTCAGGTCGTTTTGATTTGCACCAAACGCGTTTCATCATCACGACAAAGTTTGCACATGTGCCAAGTGGTCCCATTTGAGTTTTAGGTCACTTTCAATTATAGTCGTGCAGAAAAAAGATTTAAGGCACCATGTTCACCTTTAAGCCAAATGAAAATCCTTTGTGCATTTGTGATTTTTCTTGAGCCAAATGTTCCTTTCATGGAGTAGAACACAATACAAAAAGAACCACTTCCATTGGATGATTGATGAGAAAATGGCAAGCTTGAAAAGTTTAGAAAAAACCACTAAAAATTAGATCTAGCATTAGGTCAAACAGGTCATGACCTAGTTTTGTGCACAAATGGCCTTCAAGATTTGAGGTACTTAGAGCATGAATTGATGTCTGACCTCTAAATGAAAGTTGTAGAGGACATCAAAAGGGATATTTGGAAAAAAAGAACAGCCCATAAAAGTTGAAAATTGAAGGAGTTATGATCTTTGGAACATAGGCATGCCATATTTGAGCTTTAGGTTAGATTTCTCTAAGTCCACAAAGTGACCTATAATGTTTCCAAACTTTTGATGATCTTCCAATCATAATTGGCTCTTTGAGGGGATGTCAAGAAGAGTCATATGCCCAACGAAGTACTCAAAAATGTTGAAGTATGAAGAAGTTATGATATTTGGAAGTTGGACTTAGTATTTTGATCCAATGGCCTTAGTTCCGCCGCCTTTTGTATATCTTTTTCCTCGGTACTAGCTGGATTAGGGAGCCACCATGTTGAGTCTGCAAATTTGAGACAGGCATATCGGCCCCTTAATGCCATTGCAGCAACATCGTGTTCTCGGGCAGCCATCTTGAGCGTTGGAAAAGTCCCTAACCAAATTTTAGTCTTCTTGTTGGGCTCTCTCATTTCACATACCCATTTATCATTGTTTCTTCTCCTCACACCTCTATACACCGAATGGCAAGTCTCCTTGAACTTCTTCCTCTCTGCAGGCTTCTTTGGGGTAGTCGCAATTAACTGAAACTCCTCATTGGAAATTAATATGTCCATTATGAGCCATTTGAATTCTGGAATGAGGTGTCAGAGGAAGAACAAGAGTTGTTTGTAGTAAAGATATCCATGTGTTAGAGAGAAAGTGGAAAAAGGTTTTGACAGTGAAAGATGAAAATGAAGAAAATAGTAAGTTATGGAATAGTAAAGAGGTTCTGGTTTTGGTTTTAAGATTTAAGAGAGTAAAGAGTGAGATGTGTTATATATATAGACATGGTAACTGTAACGCCCCGGTTTTTGTTAGATTTATTTAATTGAGTCGATTTAATTATTTTTGTTTTTATATTATTTCATTCTTGGTTTCTATTTGGTAAATATGTTATGTTTATCGTTATTATGTTTTATCGCGTTTTGGGAGCGTTTGCGAGAAAATTGAGTGTAGGGGTATTTTGGTCATTTTCCTTGGTTAGATATTATTGTTTTTCTTAAAATAGAAACATAGAGATTAGAAAGAGAGAAAAGAAAGTTTAAGAGAAATATAGAGAAAGAGAAGAGAAAAAGAGAGTGAGAAGAAGAAAAAGAGGAAAACTTGAAGTTTAAGAAATCGATTCAACCGACACTTCAAAGCACGATTAATCGGGTAAGGGTGCGAAACTCGGTTATTATATGCTTGTGTATGAATATGTATGTGTGTGTTTGAATGTTTACTTGTTTTTCATAGTTTTTCAATTCTAGGTTAAAATAAAAAAAATGAATAGAAATTGATGGTTTCACTGTTGGAAATCGATATGAATCACGTAGTATGATCGTATTATATGTATGAACATTGTTGATACTTGTTTTGATTGATTGAAAACGTTTTGGTTGGGAAAAGTTGAATTTTGGGGTTTGGAAGCCATGAGGAGCGCAGAAACAGAATTCTGGTTCTGGTATGATTTGCCAGGCGAATCAGAATTCGCCAGGCGAATCAGGTCTTGCCGCAGCTTCGCCAGGCGAAGTGCTGGTGAAGAGGGATTCGCCAGGCGGAATTCTAATTTGCCAGGCGAAATTCAAGAGACAGAACTTGGTTCAACTACTGGAACTTTTGGATTTTCAAAAATGACGTTTCGCCGTAGCTTCGCCAGGCGAAGTGCTGGCGAAGAGGGATTCGCCAGGCGAATCTGGCAATTTTTCAACAAATTCTTTTCTTTGAAAATTCATAACTTTTGATCCGTAATTCGGATCGAGACGTTCTTAGTACCGTTGGAAAGCTAATGAGATGTTCTTTCTTTAAAAAATGGTTTTGAGATTAGTGGCCGATTTAATTATGTCGGTAATTTGGAAATGTGTCGTTTTGTCGACTTTTACCGTCGTAATTGTGTGCGATTGATGTGTTATCATGCGATATGCTTTTGATATATAACGTATAGATTGTGTGTTGTTATATGATGTAAATGCATGTGATGAAATGTTGTGATGATGGTTTGTGGCCTTATGGCAAATAAATGCCTTGTTTTGGGTTTGATTGCAATGCATGATTATTAATGTTGAGATGGTTCACATGGTTATATATGTATATGCATTTGATTGTCATGAGTCATTAGTATGCCATGCATCATGATATGCACCATGTGATGTCGTGTGCCCTTGTGGGGTGTGAGCGACGAAACGATTCTAGAGGGAATCTGCTGTAACGGTCGTGAGCCTTATACAAAGAGGACCTAAAGCGACGTTATAGACGATCGTGAGCCTTATACAAAGAGGACCTAAAGCGACCGGATCGTGAGCCTTATACAAAGAGGACCTAAAGCGATCCATAAACGTCGTGAGCCTTATACCATGAGGACCTAAAGCGACGGGGAACATCGTTTGCCCGACGGAGAGTTACACTAAGTAACAAGCGATGACTCCATTAATTCCTGAGTGAATTAATGATGATGAGAATGATGGATGGAATGGTACCGCATGCATAGAGTCGTTGTGTCGGTTTCTGTGCATTTGCATAAGTCATGAATGGGCTGATTATGTGTGGGAAATTATGAATGGGATTGATGAGTTGATATATATATTGGTGATAAATGTATTGAGCATGATTGATATGCCTTTGTGATGGATGCATGAATTATGAATTGTTTTGTTTTGTATTTGAATTATGGTATACGTTGTGGTGAGAATGTTTTGCATACGTATTTCATTTTATTACATAATTGTATGCTACTGTATTATAATTGTGTTTCTCACCCTTCTGCTATTTTAAATGCTCTACGAGGCATTGCAGATTAGATGCTGGAGGTCTTTTTGTGAAGATTATGTCTTCATTCTTTTGTCGGTCGGCTCTGATATGTGGCACCGGGTAGTCGGGGAGATCGTTATGTAATTATGTGTATATATATCTTTTTGGATTTTACATGTATGACTCTGTATATGACAGACAAACTTCTATGTTTATATTTGAGATTTCAGTGGCAGATTTTCCGCTTTTATTCTGTATCTGAATTGTGGGTGTTAGGAACTGAGTTCCTCTGTTTATGTTGCTACCTGATTGTTGCATATCTATATGAGCAGGTTACTATAATTCATTACTTTGATGTGACGCTCTCGTCTATGCCATGAATGTTTTAATTATACTCTGATTTTCTTTTGTTATCGTTTTAATTACTCGGGGTATAGATTGGGGGTGTCACATTAAGTGGTATCAGAGCCAGTCTGTGTCGGTCATTTTGACCAAGTTATTTGTTGTGCGACAATTGTGTTCTGGCGAGCTGATTATTTAACCATAGTTACTATTATTGGATATGAATAGAATATAGCTGGTAGGAATGATGCTGCTCTTGCTACTGCTATGCAAGCTATGGCTCAGGCTGTGCGGAATACACCTAATTCTGGTGGGAATGATGAGTTCAGGAAGAACAAACCGCCTATCTTCAAAGGAAGATATGATCATGATGGTGCTCAGATTTGGCTTAAGGAGATTGAAAGAATCTTTCGAGTGATGGACTGTGCTGAGGAACAGAAGGTGAGACTGGGTACTCACATGTTAAAGGAGGAGGCTGATGATTGGTGGGTTAGTACGCATCATGTGTGGAAAGCTACAGGTGAAGTTGTCTCTTGGGCTTTGTTTAGCAGTGAGTTTTTGAGGAAGTATTTTCCTGAAGATGTTAGAGGAAAGAAAGAAATAGAGTTCTTGGAGTTGAAACAGGGTAACATGTTTGTTACTGATTACACTGCTAAGTTTGTGGAGCTTGTTCAGTTTTATCCATATTATGCTGAAGCAACTACGGAGTTTTCCAAATGTGTGAAGTTTGAGAGCGGGTTGCGTCCCGAGATCAAACAGGCAATTGGTTATCAAAGAATTAGGAGGTTTTAAGATTTGGTGGATTGTTGTAGAATTTATGAGGAGGATAGCAAAGCTCGTTCTACTCATTATAAGAGTACGAACGAAAGGAAAGGAAAGCAACCGTTTCGTGGTGGTCCTTATGTGGCACCAGCTGACAAGGGAAAGCAAAGGGCTAATTTTGCTAAAAGGCCAAGTGGGGGAGGTATGTATAATCCTCTAAGATGTTTTAAGTGTGGTGACTTAGGACATCGTTAGTTTGAATGTAGAAAGGATATGAGGAAGTGTTCCAATTGCGGAGGTATAAGACATGTAACAGCTGATTGCAAGAGGAATGGGGTAAAGTGTTTCAACTGTGGTGAATCTGGTCATATTAGTACGAGGTGTCTGAAACCAAAGCAAGCTCAAGTTGGAGGGAAAGTATTTGCATTGGCAAGAACTTAGCCTACTAGTGTAGATCGTCTGATCAGAGGTACTTGTTTTATTAATAGTACACCTTTAGTTGCTATTATTGATACCGAAGCGACTCATTTGTTTATTTCGTCTGAGTGTGCGCGACGTTTGAATCTTTTGTTGTCGTCGATTGGTGGAGAGACGGTTATCGATACTCCAACATTGGGGTCGGTAACTACTTCTCTGGTTTGTTTAAGTTATCCTTTGACCATTTATGGTAAGGATTTTGCTATGGATTTGGTGTGTCTGCCGTTGGAGGGTTTAGACGTAGTTCTGGGAATGAATTGGTTGCAGTTCAATCGAGTTCATATCGATTGTTATCATAAGTTGGTAAGATTTCCTTCTCTTGAAGAAGACAAGGAATCGAGTTTCTTATCTACCAAAGAGTTGAAGAAAATTTTTGCGGATGAAGCTCAGTTGTTCGGGTTGTTTGCATCGTTGACTGTGGATAGTCAAGTTTCAATTGACGTGTTTCCAGTCGTGTGTGATTTTACGGAGGTGTTTCCGGAGGATATTTTTGATGTGTCGCCAGAAAGAGAGGTGGAGTTTTCTATAGATCTAGTTCCTGGTACTAGACCTGTATCATTGGCACCATATCGTATGTCGGTATCTGAGTTGGTTGAGTTGAAGAAACAGTTGAATGAATTGTTAGAAAAGAGGTTTGTGAGGCCGAGTGTATCGCCTTGGGGTGCTCCAGTTTTATCGGTGAAAAAGAAAAATGGAAGTATGCGATTGTGTATTGATTATCGCCGGCTGAATAAGGTGACGATTAAGAATAAGTATCCTCTTCCAAGAATTGATGATTTGATGGACCAGTTGGTAGGTGCGTGTGTGTTTAGTAAAATTGATTTGAGGCCAGGCTATCATCAGATTACAGTGAAGGAGAAGGATATTCAGAAGACGACTTTTAGGACACGATACGGACATTACGAATATTCTGTGATGTCGTTCGGGATTTCTAATGCGTCGGGAGTGTTTATGGAGTATATGAATCGCATTTTCCATGAGCATTTGGATCAATTTGTTGTTGTGTTTATTGATGACATCTTGATTTATTCTAAGTCTCGGGAGGAACATGCGGAACATTTGCGTATTGTATTGCAAATTTTGAAGGAAAAGAAACTTTATGCCAAGTTGTCCAAGTGTGAGTTCTGGTTGTAAGAAGTGAGTTTTCTTGGGCATGTGATTTCAGGTAATGGTATTGATGTGGATCCATCCAAAGTAGATGCAGTTCTACAATGGGAGGCTCCTAGATCTGTTACCGAAATTAGAAGCTTTTTGGGTTTAGCTGGATATTATCGAAGATTCATTGAAGGCTTTTCCAAGTTAGCACTTCCATTGACCCAGCTGACTTGTAAAGGTAAAGCGTTTATTTGGGATAGTCAGTGTGAGGAAAGTTTTAGTGAGCTGAAGAGAAGATTGACTATAGCTCCGATTTTGATTTTACCGAATCCTAGTGAACCGTTTGTGGTGTATTGCGATGCGTCTTTGAGTGGTTTAGGTGGAGTGTTGATGCAAAAAGGTAAGGTTGTGGCTTATACTCTGAGACAATTGAGGGTTCATGAGAAGAATTATCCTACTCATGATTTGGAATTAGCTGCGGTGGTTTTTGTATTGAAAATTTGGAGACATTATCTCTACGGTGCAAGATTCAAAGTCTTTAGTGATCATAAGAGTTTAAAATACTTGTTTGATCAGAAAGAGTTGAATATGAGGCAATGGAGATGGTTGGAATTTTTGAAGGACTACGATTTTAGCTTGAATTACCATCCTGGTAAAGCTAATGTGGTAGCCGATGCGTTAAGCCGAAAATCTTTGCATATGTCTGCTTTGATGGTTAAAGAGTGGAAACTTTTGGAAGAATTTAGAGATTTGAGTTTGGTGTGTGAATTGACATCTGATAGTGTGAGGCTTGGTATGTTAAAGGTCACTAATGATTTTCTGTTGACCGTTAGCGAGAAACAGAGGCTGGATGTGAAATTTGTTGATTTGATGACGGTTGGAGGTAAAGGTGTGAATGGTGACTTTAAAGTGGATGATCAGGGTGTTTTGAGATTCCGTGGTAGAATTTGTATTCCTGATGATTCGAAATTGAAAAGGATGATTTTAGAGGAAGGACACCAGAGTAGTTTGAGTATACATCTGGGAGCTAATAAAATGTTTCAAGATTTGAAGAAGAACTTTTGGTGGTCCAGATTGAAGAGGGATGTGGCTCAGTTTGTTTATGCGTGTTTGACGTGTCAGAAGTCAAAGGTAGAACATCAGAAGCCTAGTGGATTATTGCAACCGTTGGATATTCCTGAGTGGAAATGGGACAACATTTCTATGGATTTTGTGACAGGGTTGCCGAATACTCAGAGGGGACATAATGCCATTTGGGTGATTGTGGATAGGCTGACTAAATCGGCGCATTTCATTCCAATTGACATCAGTTTTTCTTTGGAGAGGTTGGCTGAGATTTATATCTGTGTGATTGTGAGATTACATGGTGTTCCGTTGTGTATTGTTTCAGATCGAGATCCGAGGTTTACTTCCAGATTTTGGGAAAGTTTGCAAAAGGCGTTAGGTTCCAAGTTGAGATTGAGTTCTACTTATCATCCTCAGACGGATGGTCAGACCGAGAGAACTATCCAGTCATTGAAAGATTTGTTGAGAGCTTGTGTTCTTGAGCAAGGTGGTGCTTGGGATAGTTATCTTTCGTTGGTTGAGTTCACGTATAACAACAGTTTCCATTCGAGTATTGGAATGACACCTTTTGAGGCATTGTATGGAAGAAGATGTCGAACACCTTTGTGTTGGCATGAATCTAGTGAGAGTTCGGTGGTTGGACCGGAGTTAGTTCAACAAACTACGGAAAAGGTGAAACTTATTCGTGAGAAGATGAAGGCTTCTCAGAGTAGGTAGTCGAGTTATCATGATCGAAGGAGGAAAGATCTTGAGTTTCGAGAAGGCGATCATGTATTTTTTAGAGTTACAACGGTGACGGGTGTTGGACGTCCATTGAAGTCGAAGAAACTTACTTCTCGATTTATTAGTCCTTATCAGATATCCGCGAGAGTGGGTGTTGTGGCTTATCAGGTGGCGTTGCCACCGAATCTTTCGAATTTACATGATGTGTTCCATGTTTCACAGCTTCGGAAGTATGTTCCGGTTCCATCGCATGTGATTCCGATGGATGAGGTTGAGGTAAGAGAGAACCTTACGGTTGAGGCATTATCGGTGAGGGTTTTGGATCGCGAGTTGAAGCGGTTAAGAGGCAAAGATATTGAGCTTGTGAAAGTAGCATGGGGAGGCGCTGCTGAGGGCAATTTGACTTGGGAGTTGGAGAGTCGGATGCGGGAATCGTATCCGGAGTTGTTCGTCTCAGGTAATATTTTCGAGGACGAAAATTTCTAAGTGGGGGAGAGTTGTAACGCCCCGGTTTTTGTTAGATTTATTTAATTGAGTCGATTTAATTATTTTTGTTTTTATATTATTTCATTCTTGGTTTTTATTTGGTAAATATGTTATGTTTATCGTTATTATGTTTTTTCGCGTTTTGGGAGCGTTTGCGAGAAAATTGAGTGTAGGGGTATTTTGGTCATTTTGCTTGGTTAGATATTATTGTTTTTCTTAAAATAGAAACATAGAGATTAGAAAGAGAGAAAAGAAAATTTAAGAGAAATAGAGAGAAAGAGAAGAGAAAAAGAGAGTGAGAAGAAGAAAAATAGGAAAACTTGAAGTTTAAGAAATCGATTCAACCGACACTTCAAAGCACAATTAATCGGGTAAGAGTGCGAAACTCGGTTATTATATGCTTGTGTATGAATATGTATGTATGTGTTTGAATGTTTACTTGTTTTTCATAGTTTTTCAATTCTAGGTTGAAATGAGAAAAATGAATAGAAATTGATGTTTTCACGGTTGGAAATCGATATGAATCACGTAGTATGATCGTATTATATGTATGAACATTGTTGATACTTGTTTTGATTGATTGAAAACGTTTTGGTTGGGAAAAGTTGAATTTTGGGGTTTGGAAGCCATGAGGAGCGAAGAAACATAATCCTGGTTCTAGTGCGATTTGCCAGGCGAATCAGAATTCGCCAGGCGAATCAGGTCTTGCCGCAGCTTCGCCAGGCGAAGTGCTGGCGAAGAGGGATTCGCCAGGCGGAATTCTAATTCGCCAGGAGAAATTCAAGAGACAGAACTTGGTTCAGCTACTGGAACTTTTGGATTTTCAAAAATGACGTTTCGCCGCAGCTTCGCCAGGCGAAGTGCTGGTGAAGAGGGATTCGCCAGGCGAAATTCTAATTCACCAGGCGAATCTGGCAGTTTTTCAACAAATTCTTTTCTTTGAAAATTCATAACTTTTGATCCGTAACTCGGATCGAGACGTTCTTAGTACCGTTGGAAAGCTAATGAGATGTTCTTTCTTTAAAAAATGGTTTTGAGATTAGTGGCCGATTTAATTGTGTCGGGAATTTGGAAACGTGTCGTTTTGTCGACTTTTACCGTCGTAATTGTGTGCGATTGATGTGTTATCATGCGATATGCTTTTGATATATAACGTATAGCTTGTGTGCTGTTATATGATGTGAATGCATGTGATGAAATGTTTTGATGATGTTTTGTGGCCTTATGGCAAATAAATGCCTTGTTTTGGGTTTGATTGCAATACATGATTATTGATGTTGAGATGGTTCACATGGTTATATATGTATATGCATTTGATTGTCATGAGTCATTAGTATGCCATGCATCATGATATGCACCATGTGATGTCGTGTGCCCTTGTGGGGTGTGAGCGACGAAACAATTCCAGAGGGAATCTGCTGTAACGGTCGTGAGCCTTATATAAAGAGGACCTAAAGCGACGTTATAGACGATCGTGAGCCTTATACAAAGAGGACCTAAAGCGACCGGATCGTGAGCCTTATACAAAGAGGACCTAAAGCGACGGGGAACATCGTTTGCCCGACGGGGAGTTATACTAAGTAACAAGCGATGGTTCCAATAATTCCTGAGTGAATTATTGATGATGAGAATGATGGATGGAATGGTACCGCATGCATAAAGTCGTTGTGTCGGTCTCTGTGCATTTGCATAAGTCATGAATGGATTGATTATGTGTGAGAAATTGTGAATGGGATTGATGAGTTGATATATATATTGGTGATAAATGTATTGAGCATGATTGATATGCCTTTGTGATGGATGCATGAATTATGAATTGTTTTGTTTTGTATTTGAATTATGGTATACGTTGTGGTGAGAATGTTTTGCATGCGTATTTCATGTTATTACATAATTGTATGCAACTATATTATAATTGTGTTTCTCACCCTTCTGCTGTTTTAAATGCTCTATGAGGCATTGCAGATTAGATGGTGGAGGTCTTTTTGTGAAGATTATGTCTTCATTCTTTTATCGGTCGGCTCTGATATGTGATTATGTGTATATATATCTTTTTGGATTTTACATGTATGACTCTGTATATGACAGACAAACTTCTATGTTTATATATGAGATTTCAGTTGCAGATTTTCCGCTTTTATTCTGTATCTGAATTGTGGGTGTTAGGAACTGAGCTCCTCTGTTTATGTTGCTACCTGATTGTTGCATATCTATATGAGCAGGTTATTATAATTCATTATTTTGATATGACGCTCCCGTCTATGCCATGAATGTTTTAATTATACTCTGATTTTCTTTTGTTATCGTTTTAATTACTTGGGGTATAGATTGGGGTGTTATAGTAACAATGAGAGTAAGAGTGTGAATGAGTTGAATATGTTACAATTATGAAAAAGCTAGCTGGTATGTCTAGTTGGAATATTTGTGATTGGTTAATTAAGAGTATTTGGATAAGAAAATGAGAAATTAAAGATACTGGTACTCAATTAAATTTAAAAATATCAGAGTGTTCATCTAAAAAACTTTATTAATATGGTTAAATATACTTTTAATAACTCCAAAATAATGAATTTTTAAATATAATCCATATTAAATTTTAATCCTGGTTTGACAGAATATTGTCTACTTTAATTTTTTATGTAAAAATTTGATACCTTTAAGTTTTAAAATAGTATTTATAAAATATAAATATAAGCTAAAAGTAAATAAATTGAAAGATTGGATTTAGAAATTCAAAATTTTTCATCCCGAAAATTCAAATCCAATAGCTTATTAAAGAGATAAAAAAAATAGAAGTATTTTATTTTCAGTTATTTGTCGTTCTTACTTTCAAAAAAATGAAAAAGAAGTGAAAATGCAAAAAAGGAAAATTATGAATGTATTTAAATTCCCCTCCAAAAATCTTATTTTTTAGTTATTTGTCCCTTCTACTTCTTTCTCGTCGTTTTCCTATAAAGCAAAAGCGTAAATTGAGAGAAATATTATTCTTCCTTCCACTCATTTTCTTTCTAAGCGTGTTAAGTAATGAATCACTTTTCAGTTTTTTTATCGCTTCTACCTCTTCCCCCGTGTTTTCTTTTAAAGCAAACTCGTGTTTAACAAGATAATTTCTTATTTCTTTCATTCGGTTTTCTTTCTCAGTAAGTATTGAGCTCCCTTTCAGTTTCTTATCTTCTTTCGCTACATTTTTTCTTAAAGCATACACGGTCTTAACAAGAAAAACTTGTCTTCCTTCCACGTGTATACAATACTTTGAACATGAACAGTTTCATCTTTTCACTTTTCACTCTTCACACTTTCTTCTTCCATTTTCTTATATTTTTATTCGAACCAGAATTTTTTGACGATGGAACCACCGCCGGAACTCACCTTTGTCGTCGTATTCTTTTTCTACAAAGGTTAGTATTGGAAAAAAAACCCAAGTCCCACATTTGTTAAAGATACAATTTACAAATGGTTTATATAGAGTGGCACTCCCACCTTACCAACTGGTTTTGTAGGGTTGAGTTAGGGCAAACTCTAATTCTATCATTGTATCAGAGTCTGGTTCCCTTACCACGAGCCTATCGATCCGGACCACCCGCCATTTATATATGCGCATCAAGCCCAAAAAGTGTTCTGCGCAAGGGGGTGTATTGGAAAAACCAAGTCCCATACATCGATAATTCGGGCCACCCACCGTTTATATCCACGCACCAAGCCCAATAGTGTTGGGCGTGAGGGGGTGTATTGGGAAACACCCAAGTCCCACATTGGTTAAAGATACAATTTACAATCTGTTTATATAGAGTGACACTCATCACCTTACCAACCGGTTTTGTAAGGTTGAGTTAGGTCAAACTCTAATTCTATCGGTTAGTCTCCTATATTTCTTTATTTTGTTCAATTCATGCCTCAAACCTATAATTCCCTAATGTCTCAGTCTCCTATATTTTTTTATTTTGTTCAATTCATGCCTCAAACCTATAATTCCCTAATGTCTCCGTCTGTATCTCAAAATCAATAGAAATTGTGTGTTATTATAGTATGTGACTGGTTACTTAGATTTGTATTTTTGTATCTTTTGAGTTTGTTTGGACTGTAATTTATATGATCTGATTGAGAACTAGGGATGAAGTTTAGCCTGTAAACCTAAATTGTCTAAGTAGTTAATGACTTTTATTTTATGTGCATGTGTATTCGGACATCGATTAGAAAGGTTGGAAAATTGGTGTCAATAATACTCTTGTGTTCTAAAGAGACGTATACCATTGGGTTTAAGGAGGTTGGTTGAAATTTGATGGAAAAATAAAAAGAAACATATACCATTTGATACAAGCTAGATGATTGAAATGGATGAAAACTTTATCTGTTAGAAAAAGAACAATGTAATTTTCATTTTGTCAAGTAGTATAATGACTGAAAGTGACTCTTGTGAATAAAAGAAATGTCACGGATACACATAATGTAGTTTTGATATATAATATTTATCCCTAAATTTACATTTGGTATTCATTCTTAGTCCCAAAGATAATGTTAGGTATCTGTATTCAGCTATTAAATTATGATACTTGAACATTGTAACCAATGGTATCCAACTTGTTTTTTGTTCTAAAATTGTTCTTAATGTACAGCAACTAAAGTTCAACTTCTAATTAGCTTAATGTCAAAACACTTAACTCCCTTTGACATTTCATGTTATTATTATTATTTATTTCAGACAAATAAATCATTAACAATATCATCATCAATTAAGGTAGTGGAATAAAGAACTGTCATATTGCAATGTAAATTAAAAAAGGCATGGGATGCACTTTATACTTGATTAATTACTTTCACCGGAAGACTACCAAAAAAAAATATTTTTTCAATTCAACCTATGTATATACAGTATTAAAAGTATTAAACAATGGTTCAGCACAAACTATATACAGTATTAAAAGTATTAAACAATGGTTCAGCACAAACTATTTTCCATTTTACAATCCCAAAAATGGTTACATTACAAACTAGTAGTATTTTACATCCTACAATCCAGAAATAAAAGCAAATTCCATATAAAAATAAATAAATAAAGAAAAGTAAATCAAACAAATCAAAGAGAAAAACTCCATAGTGACACCTCAACATCTTCAAAGTCTGTATTAATATCTTGATACTCATACTCATGCTCCAAGCTGTGCGTAGGGGACAGCAGAGCCATATTCCTCGATGAATCTGGAATGTTCATCACTCCCTCTTCTTCCTCTTCCATTCCAAACATAAGCTGCTCCTCTGTGGCACCGGAGGTGGCTACCGCGGTGTCAATATCATTAGTCGTTAAAAGTTTATCTGGTCTGAAAGCCTCGGCATCTTTCACAGCCGCCTTTTGTATATCTTTTGTCTGAGTAGTGGCAGGAACAGGAAATCGCCAAGCCGAGTCTGCAAAGTTGAGACAGGCGTTGCGACCTCTGAGTGCCAACGCTGCGACATCATGGGCTCGGGCAGCCATCTCGGCTGTCGGAAAAGTTCCTAACCAAATTTTAGTCTTTTTCTTAGGCTCTCTCATTTCACACGCCCACTTATCTAAGTTCCTCCTCCTTACACCCCTGAACACCGGGTGGCGAGTCTCCCTGAACTTCTTCCTCCCTGCACGCTTCTTCAGTGTACTCGCGGCTAACCGAACCTCGTGGTTGAAAACTTGCATCTCATGAGAGATTTCTAAATTTGGCGAAGATATGTTTGAGGAAGTTGAAGGTTTTGAGGAACTGGGTTGTGAAGTGGAAGGGTTGTTAGTTGGAAACATAATTGTGTGTTGAAGAGAGTATAAAAAGGTTTTGAGAGTGAAATTGGTGGCTGAAAATAGAGTAGGTGTAATTTGTAAAGATTGTGAAGAGGGAGGTGTTGTATATGTAGGGAACCATGGTTGAAGAAAAGAGGTAACAGTGTGTGAGTGTGTGATGTTTTGTGTGAATGTGAGTTTAGATATTTTGTAAGTATAGTGAGACAGCTAGTTTACCTAGTTGGAAGATTTGGAAAAGAGAAAGGAAAGTGAAGAGAGGAGAGACATTAAGACCCCACTCAAGAACCAAAAATAGTAATAATGTGATTTTTTTACCACATTGTCACTGTCTGAAAATTAAATACCCAAAATGCCACTAGTTGAAAAAAATTTACTAATGTGCCACGTTTTGGGTTTGGCCTCGTCCTTCCAATGGACGACCCAATGAAGACTTTTTTTCTCCTTCAAGGGTTCGGCCATCCATTGGCCGACCCATTGAAGCATCCGGTTTTTTTTTTAATTTAATTTAATATAATTGTTATATTATATTTTAATATATTAATTGGTTTAAAAAAGAATAAACTATTTTTATGTTTTAAAATATTATTGAATAAATATTATAATTAATTTTAAATTAGAATTAAATATATTTTACAATATGTAATTAAATAATTAATATAACATAATTATTAAATAAAATTATAAATATATATTAAATGTTTTAATAAATAATAGAATAATATTAAAAATATAACATTTTTTTAATTAATATTATAATTAAATTTATTATTATGAAAGCTCGGCCACTCATTAGGCGAGCTCGTCCTTTCGTTGGCCGAGTCGGAAATATTTTAATATTTTTAATTTTTTATATAAAGCATTGATTTGGGTTCCTCTAGATCTCAGATCATCTGAATCCATTGCTTAATTTCAGTTTTAACAGTTTCAACAAAAATGGAGTATTTTTATGATCCAAATACTCCTCTCACCAAAAGAGATGCAACGGTGATTTTTTCTCCTGTGAAGCGACCGTTGAAGATCCGATTGTGGAATACACTCAAGTTCGAGCACCTTCAGAGAAGCCTGACCAGATGGTTAGAAGGAGAAATTCCTGAAGGAGAAAAGATAAAAAAAATTGAAAGGCTAGTTAAAGATGGAGATGGGAAGGCCTGGAAAAAAGTGGAAAGTGATTTAGAGTGTGTTATGATGATGTGTGGAGAAGCAGACATTGTCCTGATGGTTTTAATAGCCTCCTAGGAATGTTTAGATTTTAAATCGTTCTTATGTTTGTTGTCTTGTTAGTGTGGGTACGGTTTATGTATTTTGATATTTTCGATTGTTCAATGAAAGTTGTTTCGGTAAAGTGATGGTTTTGCTAATTGAAAAATGCAAGGTTTAATTTAATTGAAATCCCACAAAAGTAAAGTTACAATAATCGAAAGTTTAATAAAAACGAACAAGTGAATCTAGACGGGCCTATTTGACGGGCCTGCAACATTCGGACATTTTCTACGCATATGACCAATTTCTCGACAAATCCCACATCTTCTTTTTTCTTTCTCAGGATCGTCCATTTCGGTTCTAATTCTTGTACTATTTGGACGCCCTTTCTTATTCCTCCGCATCGTGTCGTCATGGCAAAGAGTAAAACCGTCATAAGTCGGCCAATTCTCGTGGTGTGGAAGTCCAAGGAAGCTCTCTTTGTAGACTTTGAAAACAGTCAGAACTTTGAAAACATCTGGTATGTGGAGCTCGTGGTCCTGTCGTATACTAGCACATGCTGCGATGACATGGGAGCACGGTAAATAAAATGCTTGAAACCTCCCACAATCGCACGATCCTCTCCGGAGATCAACACCAAAAGTACCTAATGGTCGGCCATCGTTTTGATTAATCCTTTCAGCAACCATAAAACAAAATCTTTCGCGATCGAATTGGATGACATTATGGCTGCTAGATTTACGCGCTTCGTCGGTCATTCCCTTGTTACAGTTATCTGTGAAAATTTGACCGGATGCCAACATTTTGGTCCAATCATGTCCTCGTTTTCCAAACAGTGATCCCAGACGATAGAACGTAGACTTGACCAGTGCAGTAATAGGAAGGTTTCGGGTAGCCTTAAGAACTGAGTTCGTCGCTTCAGCCAGATTTGATGTCATGTGCCCCCACCGTTGTCCTCCGTCAAACGCCCTCGCCCACTTCTCCCTGGGAATATTGTCTATCCACTCCAAAGCTACTTTATTTGTTCTCCGTATTTCACCCCGGTAGTAGTTAAATGTTGCCGCATTCAATGCATATCCTGTAGAAAAAATGATAAGAAAAATTATTCAATAAAACATATGACAAATAATTAGCTAATTAATACTTATTGAATCATAAACATATGAAGATGTAGGCATACCCATGTTGCCAACTATTTTCTTTAGTTCTTTGTCCCGGAACTCACGCATGAAGTTTTGCGTAATGTGTCTGATGCAGTAGCAATGTGAAGACGGAGGATACTGCCATCTATTTTCGGGATCATCGTAAGCACTCTTGATTGACGGATGTCGGTCGGATATGAGACATAAATTGGCCTGGGGGGTCACATACATTCTCAAATTCCTAAGAAAGAAACTCCAAGCATCCTTTGTCTCACCTTCGACCAATGCGAATGCTATCGGAAAAATGTTACCATTTCCGTCTTGTGCCACTGCAATCAACAAAGTTCCTCTGTACTTTCCGTACAGCCAAGTTCCGTCAACTTGCACAACAGGTTTACAATATGATTTGGTGCGGTATTTTCAAAAATATAGATTGGTTGTGAAGACTCAAGACATATGTTTGACATGTGCACTGGTGGATTGTATAGATTAATGGGTTCAGCATATATGGGTTCAGCATTTATTACCTGAGAATGCATGGGAAGAACATCCTCGTGCTTGCGATGGTGGAAAGATGGAGACCCGAAACACATACTTTTCATCTCCCAACCGGTGAATGTACCATCACTTTGGAGGACGTAAGTATGTTATTTGGTCTCCGTGTTAACGGTAAGGCAGTAAATGGTCCTACTCAAGTAGGCAGTGACGTATATTCCGAACACTTGGGTATTGAACCTTCAACAGCCGATAGAAATAAAGGTTGTGTTAAAATTGTTTGGCTACAATCTGTATTAGCAGAGTTAAAACAAAAAGAAACGCCATCTGATGCAGACAACCTTCTCCATGCAAAAATTTATATATTACTACTTCTAGCTAAAGTATTGATGCCAGACAAGAGCCATAACTTTTTACATTCTTCTTGGATACCCTTGGTAGGAGATTTAGATAAATGCAACGAATATAGTTGGGGCTCTGCTTGCTTAGCTACATTATATAGACATATGTGTAAAGCAACTAGGGTAGGGGTAAAAAGCATTGGAGGATGCATGCTCCTACTAAGTGCTTGGACGTATTGGCATATACCACTAATTGCTCCCGAAACTTCCTTCGAGATAAATCATCCATACGCAAAAAGGTAAATATTAAGGACATTTTCTTTTCTTTTGTACGAATTTATCTCATTTTTATCTCATTTTTATCTCATTTTTTTAAAACTGCAAGATTTGCGAGACGAGGCATGGCTTACCAAAAAAACCCTCGTCACCACATCCGAGGATATAGATTCGCACTAGATAGATTGAGGGGAGACGACGTAAGTTTGTTACCATCTTCATTCTATACGTCGCTGATAAAATATATTTTCATACTTTAACTATTATATTTTCTGTTACAGTTCATTTGGAGGCCCTACCCAAATTACCCAGAATGCGTTCTAGAGGATTGCCAAATTTGGAGCGCCACCACTTATATTATCAGTTTTCATATTGTCGAAATGCATCAAGCTGATAGGGTTAAAATGCAATTTGGATTTCAGCAAGATATCCCTTCTGAGCCTAGATGTCTACGCCAACACCATGAGACTGAAATGCCAAATACATGGGGAGACCATTGGCGCCATGTAAATAGAGAAGAGAACAAAGAGTGGAGAAACAGAAAAAAAATTGACCTTGAAAGGTAACATGGTTACTGGTGACTATGTTCATAGCGCCACATATATGCAATGATATTTATCTATTCCATTTATGCATGCTTCTCAAGCCCAGTTCCTCGATGATCCCCGTCAGTATGCATCCTCTTCATCACAACAAAGAGCCTCGCCCTCCATGCAGGAGGAAATCCCCCAGATGAACCCCTCGCAATTTCAATCTCAGACTTCTTTTAACCCCCAAACCACATCCCACCATCCACAACCCACACAACCTCAACCGACATTTCAACGCACTCAAACCACACAACAACACACATTCTTTGGCACCTCCTCTCAACAACCAACGCCATTCACCCCCACCCCTCAAGGAAACTTCTACTACCACCAAGAATACCAACAACAAACAACACTTCGACCATCCTTCCAATTCACCCCAATCCCACGACCTATCTTTGATTCCTCTTACCCCCCATCCCAACAACAACCCTTTAACCCTTCTTTCTCTCAAGCCACTTCTACCTACCGCATTGACGAGGTTTATTACCCTCCCATCCAACAAAGCCCTCCCACCGCCTTCGACCAACCATCCCAGTCAGTCCCCAATTTTCTCCTTACTGATGAACAGCTCATGAACTGGCCAGGTTTCTCAGTTACGGATGTTCCTATTGTCGCTACATCACATCAACCAGGAAATGTCTGCGACGACGAGGGTGTAGCAGAAGACGAGGGTGTAGCTGAAGAGGAAGAGTTGTCTTCCGACTCTACTCCATCGCCAACAAGACGACAACCAGACATGGGAAGGGAAAAACGTGTGATTTTTCCAAAAAAATGTGGAACTGGAGGTCATTTGTTTAGACATAAATGATATATCTTCACCCATTGGAAATTAATAAAATTAATGATATTTATAATTTTATTTAATAATTTTGTTATATTAATTATTTAATTACATATTGTAAAATATATTTAATTCTAATTTAAAATTAATTATAATATTTATTCAATAATATTTTAAAACATAAAAATAGTTTATTCATTTTTAAACCAATTAATATATTAAAATATAATATAACAATTATTTTATATTAAATTTAAAAAAAAAAAAAAAAACGGATGCTTCAATGGGTCGGCCAATGGATGGCCGAACCCTTGAAGAAGAAAAAAAATTTCATTGGGTCGTCCAATGGAAGGACGAGCCCAAACCCAAAACGTGGCATATTGGTCAATTTTTTTCAACTAGTGACATATTGGATATTTTGTTTTCAAAACGTGGCAATGTGGTAAAAAAATCTAATAATGTCATCCATATAGTATATCTTCTAAGACACTAAATCATGTTTTTCCTCCTCGAAATAGACTTAATAAGGTTGTTAAAGCAAACATGGGAGTATGCTATTTTTAGCTCTTATCTCCTTTTAGTCAAAATAAGAAACTATTTTGACATAATAATAAAAAAAAACTTTTAATCGTTTTTATAATTTTTATACTTGTATATTATATTAAAAAATAAAAAGAGTACTAGTGTATTTAATGTATAACTTTATAAAATATCTTTCAAGTTGATTTTAAGCATGTGAAATTGATTTTGAACGGTTTTATTCTTAAAAATATATTTAACTTTGTCTCAGTAATTGATCCTATTTGATAATTTTTAATTATTAAAGTTTAAACATGATTTTAATATTAATATTTATTTTTCAACTCGCTTTTACATGAATAAATATATTCAAATATAGATTATTTTACTTTCAAATCACTTTTAATCAAAATCAATTCAATCAAAATTAATTTGTGTCACTGCAAAAGCAAATACATGCATAGTGTAATTGCTTCTTATTTTGCAAAATGCAAAAGCAATTTTATAAGTGTAGAATTAATTTTGATTAAGTAGAATTGAATATACCTCCATATTTTGACAAAAAAAAATATACCTCCATATTTTATTTTTCTTCAAATTGAAATTCGTAATTGAACATACCTACATAGGTGATTTTGTTCTAGCCTTTGCAGAAAATGATTTCCTAGATCTTCTATCTTTTTCGAGTTAAGTGGATTCAAATTGAAAATGAATGTGGTTGGTATAAGTTTTGGGTTGAAACTGACTGTATAATAATTATCAAAGCTTCTACCAACCCCCTTTTGATTCCTTTGAGATTGAGGAATAGATGGATATCTTGCTTGGGTGCATCTAATTAACAACACAAACATCATAACACACAAATACATAGATTGGAACTCTTGTGCTAACTACTTTGCAAATATAGATCCAAGCATGGATTCCTCTATAGTTTTTTATTCCATCCTCATTAGAATAAGGATAATTTTGTAAATAATAGGTTAGGCTTACTATTATTTAAATTTTCATTTTTTTATGGGGTTAACTTAGGTCCTGTTTTTTAATTTCTTTGTATCGTCTTTTTTCTTTATTATATGAGCCATTATTCACACAAAAAATCACAATTTTTAAGTGTAAATATGATTTTAACATAAAAATTTATCGTTCAACTCATTTTTAAATCAATGTGTACTTATCAAGAAGTACATATTTGTGGCACCCCTATAATGGTAGGGGTGGCCAGAGGCTTTAAGGATTTTTTTTTGTTTAGGGCTTGCTCGCGGTGGTGAGAAACCCTGTTCAATTGTGTTTTTGACTATGGAGAGAGCAAACACGTGTGAGTTGAGAGTATCTGTATTATTGGGGTATTTCATATGTATTCAGAATTGTCCTTCCTCATTCTATGAATGGGGTATTTATAGGGGCCCTAGGGTCAGCATTTTAGGTTTCTCGAGAATGACAATTGTAACACCCTAATTTCTGACTCGACATTTAATTAAATAAAACATAAATTCAACAAGTAGAATGTTACTCAACATATAAACGTTTCATACTTGAACCACATAATTAAAAACAACTCATTTCATAAGCAGCAGAAAAATTAGAAAATAGTAGGCATAAGAGCCTCCACTACGCCAAACAAGACCTTAGACAACGCTTTTTTGGCCTTAGACAGCGCTTTTAAGCGCTGTCTAAACCCGCGCTGCTAAAGGTTTAGACAACGCTTTGGGTAATACCAAAAGCGCTGTCTAAAGGGGGGTATATTTAATGAAAAGCGCTGTCTATGGTACCATTAGACAGCGCTTTTTGACATTTTTTAGGTATACCTTAGACAGCGCTTTTTTTAAAAGCGCTGTCTAAGCCCCACCTTTTTGAACATTTTTAGGTATACCTTAGACATCGCTTTTTTTGAAAGCGCTTTCTAAGCCCCACCTTTTTGAACTTTTTTAGGCATACCTTAGACAACGCTTTTGGTGAAAGCGCTTTCTAAGCCCCACCTTAGACAACGCTTTTAGTGTAAAGCGCTGTCTAAGGTATACGAAAATTTTTATATAAATTTTTTTAAACCACAATTTTTACCAGGTTTTTCAACCAGAATTTGACCTGTTTTTCAACCAATTTTTTCCAGAAAAATACCACAATTTGGAGATTCAAATCAATCCAATTTGGCCTATTTAAATGTACCAATTTACACCAAAATTATATATCCAAAACAATTGGAAATTCAAACCAATATATATATATATATATATATATATATATATATATATATATATATATATATATATATATATATATATATATATATATATATATATATATACACCAATTTATAATTACAAATCATTACATTTTTTCTACAAATGTACATATTACTTATACTAGTACTTTTGCATCCAACCAAAGCATTGCTTCAAATCTACATAGGTCCTGAAAGAACACAAAGATTGTAATTCAATTAAAAGAATACATCAACAATGTCTATAGTTAGAAAGTAACACATATTTAAATTCTCATCAATTAAAGTAAGAGTACAATATTATACCTGATAAAACTCCGAGCTCCATAATGTATTGACACCAATCCTATTTAATTTCATCCAATTGAGAAATTGAGTACTGAGCACACTTGCATTCTTCAAAGTACTACATTATAATATAACATAGTTTGATTTAGTTTTAACTATTTCATTATATGAGAGATATGTGTTAAATATTAAAATAACTCATAAGTTAGAAATACATACATCGGATGACCACTTCTCTGCTAGGATTAATTGCGACCAACAACCAATGTCCACTGTAAGATTAAACAAGTGTTAGATGGAAACTTTCTACACGACGTCAAAATACAAAAAAAACTATAATAGATGAATTTAGAATGAAATAATATATAACATTTTATTATTTTACCTCTTTCACTAACATCTCTTTCTTTTCTTGGTTGGAATATGAATTACTTGTTTCTTAGCAATGCAGATGGATGAATGGATCCAAATTCCCTCGTTATGGTCATTTCTGATATATGACTCATTCGCTATAAGATCCTCATCTTGATCATTTCTATTCAACTCATTCCGTCTAATGTATGACTCATTCTCAACATCAATATCACATTGATCTACACCGCTATCATCAACCACTTTGTTAGATAAAAGCACTATAGACCATTTCGTACTCGTCGGGTCAGTGACATAGAACACTTGTTTAACTTGAGATGCTAGAATAAAAGGCTCATCTTTGTACCCCACCCTATTAAGATCCACTTGCAAAAATTCAGACTTATCCATTCGTATGCCACTACTATTTACCCACTTGCAACCAAAGATTGGAATCTGAAACTTCTCGTAATCAAACACCCAAATGTGCTCAATAACTCCAAAATATGACAGATTTGCATATTTGGGGTTTAAGTCCTTCATACTTGATATGTGCATTGCTTCAGCTAGGACGGTGACACCACTATTTTGCATAGTACTTTTATCATCTTGTTCTTTGGTATAAAATGTGTATCCATTAATTGCGTATGCGCTATGAGAATACACATGCAAACTTGGACCATATGCCAAACATCTCAACCTTTCTGTTACTGAAGCAGGATCTGAAGAGCGCTTCGAATAAATATGATCCTTTAACCATTGTATGAAACTTTGATTGTGCTCTCGTACTATCCAATTTTCATTTCTGTTCTGATTTAACCTTCGGAGTACATCCTTGTGCATCTCAACATATGGCTCAACCTCATTATCATTGTGCAGAACATACAAATGCACTTGATCCCGTTCATCCCTTGATACTGTCACAATTTTATTTCCAATTAATTTTTTACCATCCTTTTTTTCGAAAATATGAGCTTTGGGGAGTCCAATCGATTGAACATTGGACAAATATTCAGTACAAAACTCAACCGCTTCTTCAATAATGTATCGTTCAACAATACACCCCTCTGGTCGACTTCGGCTTTTCACGTACCCTTTTAATATTTTCATATAACGTTCAACAGGGTACATCCATCTCATATAAGCTGGTCCACACAACTGTGTCTCTTTCACAAGATGAACAACTAGATGTACCATTATGTCAAAAAAAGAGGGAGGAAAATACATTTCAAGCTCACATAAGGTAATAACTATCTCTTTTTGTAGTGTTGGTAAGATATCGGGATCGATTACCTTACTACAAATTGACCTAAAGAAAAAACACAAATTAGTTATGGCGCTTCTTACTTTCACTGGCAAAATAGAACGTATACCTATTGGTAGATAGTGTTCCATTATAACATGGCAGTCGTGTGTCTTTAAACTCTTCAACGTGAGGTCTTTCATAGACACAAGTCTTCTAACATCTGAAAAGTATCCTTCTGGAACTTTAACTTCACTCAGAAACTTACACAATATTTTCTTCTCCTTTCTAGACAGAGTAAAAGCAGCAGGTGGTAGATATGTTCGTCTTCCTTTCTTCACGGGTGCTAATTCAGTTCTAATCCCCATCGCTACCAAGTCTTTTCTTGCTTTAAGGCCATCCGTAGTCTTTCCTTTTATATTGAGTAACGTACCAATAACACTTTCAAATACATTTTTCTCAATATGCATAACATCGAGAAAATGTCTCACGTACAAAGACTTCCAATATGGCAATTCAAAAAATATCGACCTCTTTTTCCACCCACCTTTGACAACCTTATGTGCAAAAGGTTTGCCAAACTGAGTACGCATATCTTTCACCTTTTTAAAAACTTGGTCACCTGACAACATAGGTGGAGCTCTACCTTGTTCGGTGTCTCCATTGAATTCTTGTCTCCACCCACGGTAGTGATGTTTGGCATTTAAGAATCTACGATGGCCAAGAAAGACATTCTTATGACCAAACTCCAATCGCTTCGTATCTGTTTTATCTTCACAAATAGGACACGCTTTTTCACCTTTTATGCTGTACCCTGATAGATTCCCGTAAGCTGGAAAATCATTAATTGTGCCAAACAACATCGCCCTCAAATTGAAACTTTCTTTCCTATATCCATCATAAACCTCCACACCGTTCTCCCACAATATCTTTAAATCTTCGATCAAAGGTGTCAAGTATACGTCTATGTCATTCCCTGGTTGTTTAGGCCCAGAGATTAACATAGATAACATCATGTACTTACGCTTCATGCATAGCCACAGAGGTAGGTTATAAATCATAAGAATCACAGGCCATGTGGTATGTGAGATACTTTGAAGACCATGCGGGTTCATTCCATCAGTAGATAATGCCAAGCGAAGGTTTCTTGCTTCTTCTCCAAAGTCAGGATAATCATTATCAATTTTCGACCACTGTGGTGAATCAGCCGGATGTCGCAACTTTCCATCAATAATTCTTTCATCTGCATGCCAAGTCAGGTGTCTTGCATCGGTTTCACTACGAAACATGCGCCTAAATCTCAGAATTATAGGAAAATACCATAAGACCTTGGCTGGAGACAATTTTTTCTTATATCGAGACAAACCGCATTTAGGGCACTCAGTTAACGATGCATATTCGTTTCGAAACAAAATGCAATCGTTTGGACAAGCATGTATCTTATCATAGCTCATGCCAGTAGAGCACAACATTTTTTTGGCCTCATAGGTTCGATTGGGAAGAACATTATCCTCCGGTAGCATTTCTCTCAAAAGGGCCAACAACTCTGTGAAACTTTTATCCGACCATCCATTGCCCGCCTTTAAGTTGTACAACTACAATACCGCAGACAGTCTTGTGAATTTAGTGCAACCTTGATAGAGCGGTTTCTCTGCATCGCTTACCAACCTCTCAAACATTTCGGGACAATCATGAAGATCTTCTTCAACTGCTTCTGCAATCTCTTCGACTCGATCACAATCGTATGTTTCCGTGTCTTTGTCATCTGAAGCATAGGTCGTATTACTTTTCCCCTTCGGTTCAACATTCTCGTTAATTTTCTCACCATGATGTATCCAACACTTATAACTTCGATCAATTCCATGCATCAGTAAATGCGATTTCAATCCATCTGCGTCAACCTTACCCACATAACAACAACCCAAGCAAGGACAGTCCATTCGACTGGAGTCTTTAACGTGTTGAACAGCAAACTTAACGAAATCCAATACCCCATTCTCGTACTCTTTGGACAATCGATCGGCATCCATCCATTTTTTATCCATGGTTTTCCTACTTATTAAGGTCAACAAAAGAACTATTATATGAGGAATCAAAACATTGAATGAGGAGGAAAGTTATGATAAAACATAGAACATTGAATGAGCTTTTAACAGGGCTTCTAACATAACACAGTATTAAAATAACAAAATAACACTAACAACCTCAAGGATTTACAATATTAAAATAATGAGCAATATTAACAATAACACTAACACTAACCTAAACTAACCTAAACTAAACTAACACATTATATAGCAATAACAATGTAGAGCAACATTAACACTAACCTAAACTAACTTAAACTACAATAACACTAACCTAAACTAACCTAAACTACAATAACACTAATCTAAACTACTCATATTCTATCAAAAGAACATCATTCTATCAAAAAAACTCCAAAACCTAACAGAACAAAACCTAACAGAACATCATTATATCTAAAGAACTCCAAAAATATGGTAACAAGAACAAAACCTAACAGAAAAATATGAAACTCACTTAAAACCTAACATAAAAAGAAAAACTCTTACCGAAACAGTGGAGCACGGTGGAGTACGGTGGAGGATGGTGGAGAACAAAGTAGGAAGGACGACGGGCGGCCGGACGACGGCGAGAAAGGACGGACGATTTCGGTGAAAGGACGGACGACGGCGGTGGTTTTAGCTGGTTCGTTCTTGTTCGCAGAAAGAGAGGGAAAAAGGGAAAGAATGAAATGAAAAAGTATAGAATACTGATACCGTTTCAATTTTTATTTTAATTAAAAAGATCTTAGACAGCGCTTTGAATGAAAGCGCTGTCTAAGGTGGGCCTTAGAAAGCGCTTTTGAAAGCGCTGTCTCATATGGGCCTTAGACAGCGTTTTTGATTTTATTTTATTTTTAATTTATAAGACCTTAGACAGCGCTTTTGAGTAAAGCGCTGTCTAATATTTTCCTTTAATTTTTTTTTAAATTTATAAGACCTTAGAAAGCGCTTTCCTCAAAAGCGTTGTCTCAGGTCTTATATTTTTTTTTTATTTATAAGACCTTAGACAACGCTTTTAAGGAAAGCGCTGTCTAATATTTTCCTTTAATTTTTTTTTAATTTATAAGACCTTAGAAAGCGCTTTCCTCAAAAGCGCTGTCTAAAGTCTTATATTTAGACGCGCTTTTATTTTTCTAAGTGAACAGTTTCCGTGTTTTCTAAATTTTTTAACTTATAGCAGCGCTTTTGTAATAAAGCGCTGCCTATGTAGTGCTGCCAAAGAGTAATTTTGGCGTAGTGCTCATAACCAAAAATTTGAAAAGTGATTCAAGGTTAAAAGAAAATGAAGATATGCAACATAATATAAAAGAAAAATAATTCATCCTCTCGTTTTACGTATTAGACGAACTTCAACTATAGACTCGAATGACAAGTAATTAAGGAGGCACGACACCGTCCTCAACCTCAAGTTCTTACTCATATACCTGATTATTTGTACTCAAAAGGAGCACATACGCAACAACACAAAAGGGGGTGAGAATACATTCAAATAATAAACGGTGCATATACAATCAGGATAGATTCACATAATTAGAAATGCACATCAACGTCATGTATTCACATTTCACTCACATTGCAACCACACACACCTAATCATGCATGAGTATTCATCATTACATAAAAATCTCATCATCATGTAATATAATGCAACAATAACTCAACTCGTGCTTGCCACGGTCCCCACTGTGAACCCGACTCACAACTCAACTCTATATGTATGCGGTACTGACTCAACATTTGGTTATTCATATGAATCGAGTTCCAATCAACTACGAACCCCGAGGTCCAATCAACAGTGAGCTCCAAGCCCCCACTCTGAGCTTGGGACAGCCACTAGTCCCCACTCTGAACTAGTGAACATGCCCCTTTCGCAATAACAAAACAAATTATGCACGATAATTAATCATACAATGACACAACATCACAACAAATACAACCTCACTCTGGCTGTAAACATCCATACAACAACAACATGGTAAGGACTATATACCTACTCTGACTGTAATTCATCATGCACTCAACACAACACGAGTAGTTCTCACCTCGAACTACTCGCCTTGTTAATCACCAAAAGCATGTAGAATTATCACCCAATTATACACATGATTCATAATATACATTCACGCAATAATCATACAGTCACACAACAAAATTATTTCACCAAAGTTGTAGGACAATACAAATGGCACATCATTAACGCTTCAAACGACATATTATTTGGACTTACAGAACAAAAGTTACAACCAAAATCGTTGGACAATACAACAAAAAGCAAAACAGAATTTTTCACAATTTTTCCTAAGCCATAGGGTGACAATCGATTGTCAACAAACATGGTTAGCTACTGACTTTCAAAAATCATGTTTCCAGGCCAAACAATTTTTTCTTTTTTATAGCAATCGATTGCCATTTTTTCCAACAATACACTGATGCAAACGATTGCACTACAATGACAATTGACTGTCATCTTGAATTTTATTGAAATTACACTGATGCAATTGATTCTACTACAATGACAATCGATTATCATCCTCAATTTTTCCAAAAATACATTGATGCAATCGATTACACTAAAATGACAACCGACTGTCATCCTCAATTTTTCCAAAAATACAATGATGCAATCGATTGCACTATAAAGAAAATCAATCGACGTTTTTAATTTTCCAGAAAACCAATTTTCATTGAATCACTCATACCAGTACAAATTTTATCAATTAGAACACCACCAATTCACATCCTATTATTACTAATACATCAGATATCCCTAGACGAACAATGATCTATTATTTTTATCATGAATTAACCCATTATAGAGACACCCTAAAATTCCCAATTCACCATAGTTTTATCATAATATCAATGGAATCATGAGCATCAAACAAAAGACCAGCAAAAACATATACTATCACATCATTCCATGGCAAAACAGAATCATAATATTCATTCTATCATGTTTATAATTAATTAATAGAGAAAACACAAACCCCATTGGAGGTTAAGAAAAATCTCTCTACCCTTTCATGATATAAAAACCCTTTCATGTTCATAATCAAGCAAAAATCAGCAAAACAAGCTCGTAAGGATCCTTTCTCTCATGCCCTAGTTCTCCCTTCCAATGTTCTTCTCTCACAGCCTCTTGTTTCACGTAGTGATGGAAAAGTTCCTTAAACCTAATTTTTCTCTAGCTTTTAGAATATATACGATTCTAATTAATTTCTCCTAATTTCATTTTTTTCCTAACACAATAGAAGCTTCTCTCCACTAACCATCTAACTTTCTCAGTTCACAAAGTTGACCCAATTTCTCATATTCTCCCAAATTCAAATAATTTAATTAAAATAATTCCCACCAACCTAATTAAATTAACCAAAAACACCACAAATGCCATAATCGGCCAAACATGTCATCACAAAAATAATTATTTAAATAAATTACTCGATTAACTTAAATAAATAATTAAATAAGAAAATAATTAAATCGGGGTGTTACAACAATCACTCTCCTAGTCAAGGTAGTGGACCATTGAATCCATATTTCCTAGGAAGACATAGTTTAGTCTCTTAATACTAAAATCTCTCTAACCAAGACGTGTTATTTCCCACGTTTCCTTATATTGGACGAGCAAAGGAATGTCTCGGGCGAGATTATCTCTGTGGCGGGCAGTAGAAGACGCTGCCCCTTAGTAACGGCCTCCTCTCCCTTAGTAGGTCCTTCGAAAATATATTAATACACAGTCTCTCAAGCACGAGGGCTTGATAAATGGTGGAGTGCTTTAATTGACTATACGTCAGGGATATCTTCTGATGTGACTACAAGTCCCCCGGGCAAGGCGTTGAGTCCCTCGGGCAAGACTTCGGTCGAAATTCTCAAGAAATACTATAGACGATGCCTTGTCTAATAAGACTCTAAGTCCCTCAAACAAGGAATTTATATGAGCTTATTTGGTAGGAATCTAACACCCTTAGGCGAGATTATATGTTGAGTTTGTCTAATGACACTCTAAGCCCCTCAGGCAAAGCGTTGAGTCTCTCAGGCAAGACTTCGGTCGAAACCCTCAAGTAAAACTTTTAAGTAAGTCTCTCGGGCCTAACTTTTGTTGATTCCCTCAGGCGAGACTATAGAATGGGGCTTGTCAGATGGAACTCTAAGTCCCTATAGCGAGACATTTATATGAGCTTGTTTGATGGGACTCTAAGTCCCTAAGTCCCTTGGGATTGATTATATGTTGAGCCTGTCTAATGAGACTCAAAGTCCCTCAAGTCAAGCATAGAGTCTCTCGGGAAAGACGTTGGTCGAAATCCTCAAGAAATACTTTTTTGAGTTAAGTCTCTCGGGCCAGGCTTTTGTCGAGTCCCTTAGGCGAGACTATAGGAAGAGCCTGTCTGATGAAACTTCTAAGTCCTTTAAGAGAGGCATTTAGATAAACTTGTTTGACGGAAATCTAATTCCCTTGGGCGAGATTATACGTTGAGCCTGTCTAATGAGACTCCGAGTCCCTCAAGAGAGGCGGTGAGTCTATCGGGCAAGACTTCGGTCGAAAAACCTCTGGAAAAACTTTTAAGTTAAGTCTCTCGAACAAGACTTTAATCGATAAAGCTCAGGAAAGACTTTTACGTTATGTCTCTCGGGCCAGGCTTTGGTCGAGTCCATTAGGAAAGACTATAGAAGGGGCCTTGTCTAATGAGACTCTGATTCCCTCAGGAGAGGAATTTAGATAAGGTAATCCTCTATGTATAGCCCATTTGTGTTACCCTTAAGGACGACGAGGATCTTACCGTGGAAGTTTAGTCTATATTATCATGGGAGGCGACAAGGATCTTTTCGTGGGAGTCTAGCGTATTCATGTAGCTTTGAAAGGAGGCAAGGATCTTCACATGGTAGTCCACCATACTCATAATGCCTTGACAGGCAACAAGGATCTTCCTGTGGAAGTCTAACATACTCATATTGCCTTGACGGGCGACGGGAAGAAAGTGATCTTCCTGTGGAAGTCCAATATACTCATATTGGGACGGTTAAGACAAGGAATAGAGATCTTTCTATGTCGATTAGTTGTGAACCGGTGCATAACTTTCTTCACCAGCACCTAGTATTTGGCGATGGAAGCTCGAGGTAGGCCTATATATCATCGTAAGGTTGTATCTCTTAAAGTACCAGATAAGAGCTTGCACTTTAGAGAATAAAGATCTCCTATGATGGTCATCTTCATGTTAATGGAGACAACATGCTCGTAAGGGTCACTATGCCCATCAAACTTCGCCAAGGAGAGGGGCTTGAAACTTTTTCGGGAATAGGTGATTCCCACATTTCGTCTGAAAGAGGCTAGGGGTCCAACAATTCCATTTCCTCTACGGGGTAGTTTCTTGATGGCACTGTTAGATGTTTAGGACATTTTTCTCCATATTTTGATTCTAAATCAGTTCGTCCAAAGTGGCACACATCTCCGCTATTACATTAGAACCGTACCTACCTCTAGTATCCTCTTATGTAGGGGATTGTACTCTCCTAGAAACCATGAATGGAATAGTTAACACTAGAATTAGAGATTTTGGTGAGTTTTAAAATTGTAGGGTAAATGAAGGTGTGGCTCGAGTTAGTTTTAATAGGGCCCCAGGGTGGGCGTCATTGTACATGTCAAAAAATGCATATTGATAAGTGGTTTTCACATTGCTTTTATTAGTTGTATTACTTGGTTATTTTCCCGTTTATTCGATTTATATATTGTTTTATCATGTTTTATACTTGCTATTGTGATTTTGATGTTTTTCCGGCTTAAGCAAGTATCCTGCTAAAAAAAGGAACCAAAATGAGCAAATTAATGCAAAAAAAAGGCAAGACTTGGAAATTCTCCATATATTTTATGGAGGGCTGCTACGAGCGCCCATAGTAGCTGCTACAGGCCGTAGTAGCAAATTCCCACTTTCCAACCAAGGCGCATTCCCAATACAAATATCAAATGCCTGCTACAGGTGGCCGTAGCAGGCAGGCGCGTTTTCGCATCTTTTCTTTCATTTTTCGGCTTGCTGATTGTTGTTTTGGGATCATTACATTTTTTGATTCGGAATATTTTATCTTTGATGGGTATTGAATAGAGGGATCTGTTCCACAATTATAATTTTCCTATAAAATCTCATAGCCTGTAATAGTTTAGATATCTTAGTTTTTATTTTTATTGTATAATTTTTGCTTATTCTAAAAATTGATGCACTCAAGTTTCCATTGGAGCATCTGAATTACTTATATTTTCCAATTAAATTATTTTCTGTCATGTTCTATTTATCTCTCTTATTGAAATTATCATATTATTTTTATTGTTAATCATGTTTTCGATTGCGATTATTGCGTTATTTGTGTTGTTGCTCAGTATGAGTGAGTAGTCCACTAGGGACTAAGGGTCATGAGACTTATCTCATGACTATACGTATGATTTATCACAAAACAATTACGAGATTTTCATTTACATTTTGTTTAAATCATGAGTTTTTCATTCCAACACTTATACAAAAGTAAAGAGGTTTTAGGTACCGATCATAATTTGAAAGGATATGCATCAATACCCAAAAATGGGTTTTTAAACAATTAAGTCTGATACAATGAAAGTGATCAGATGTGAGTGAAAAATGTTTCATCTTTTACTGTTGCGCAAAGAAAAGAATTTCTGATGAATAATTTGGTCATGCAAAAGCAGATGAATTATTCGCCATAGATAGGACAACACCTTGACGAAAGGAGATGTTGTACAAATTTATCTATTTTCTATAACAATGTTGAATTTTTTGTAAAAGAAGTGAAAGCATCATATAAATATGTAAGAGTACGGATCATGAACCCTAAGTCTTGTTTGTCTCAGAATATTTTAAATGATTTTCATTTAAGCTGTTTTTCCAAAAGTTCTTTTTATTTAAGTTGTTTCACAAAACACCAATTTTTTGTCACTCTAGATATACACTGATAGAACAAAATTCGGTAATCAAACCTTTGGTATTTGTGGTTTGATAACTTTTTTTATACTTCTTTGCAATGTCGTACACTTGCGGCATGTCTTTTTTTTTGTGTCGTTGCCAGGGACCAACTGTGCTTGATACTGAATTTGTGTTTATTCCTAATATAGACTAGAATATAATTTATTTTTCTTTATTGTAATTCTCTCGCTGAGCATTTCTTACATGAGAGACGCCAGAATCTAAGACATCAAGAGATGGATGATCCAGTAGTTGACACGAATCCTCTTAAGGATCATGTGATTCCTACTGAACAGGAACTACAGTGTAGTATTATGCACCTGCCGGTTGCGGCGAATAATTTTGAACTCAAACCATCTTTGATAGGTATGGTCCAACAGGACCAATTTTCAGGTTGCCTTCAAGAAACCCGAACCTACATCTTTCTATCTCTGTTGATAATTATGGTACTTTAAAGGCTAATGGCATTGACCAAAATGCCATCTACCTCAGCTTATTTCATTTCTCGTTGAGAGTTCGTGCACGGTGTCATACTCCAATTTTGTATTTTATTCAATAAATTAATGTGTTCATCACAACTTTAACACTATCTGCATAGCATCGCATGCATTTCATTTCGCATAATGCCTAAAATGTAAACCAGAATAAATTTTCGGATCTACAGACAGACCGATCAAACTGATTCTCAAATGTACGTGAAATTAGCGAGCGAAAAATTTCAAAGTCGAGCTTGCAGACGTCAAATTTATTAATCTACGGTTTGCGTAGTTTAACCTGTCGTGCTCATTTTATTTTTTTGACTACTTTTTCAGTCGCATTTTGATCAGCCTAAGCCTTTTAACCAAACAATTTTTATTTTAAAATTTGATCAAAACTTGTATGTTTCTGAGAAGTTTATTTTGCGCTAATTGTAACACCCCATTTTAATTATTTCATCGTCTGGTTTGTTTTGAATTGTTTGACCTTGTTTGGGGGTGTGTTCGAGTGCGATGGGATGGTTATGGTAGGACATTACTGTTAAATGTGGGGTTTAGACCATCAATAGTAAGGTGGGGTGACTTAGTATTATTATTATTAATATGACCATTATTATTATTACTATTATTATTATTATTATTAGTAATATTAATATTAGTGTGGCAATTTTATTGAATTAAAATAAAATAAGATAATTCATTAATGGGCCGATGAGGGGCAATTTGGTAATTAAGTGATGATTAGTGGAAATTAAGGGTTTTAGAGTTAATCAGAATTTTGGAGAGAGAAGGAGAAGGGCTTAGGAGAAAGGAAGATTAAGGGTGTGCTAGGGCTTGCATTTGATCAGGATTTTCGCAGGAATTCTTCAAGATTCGAGGTAAGGGGGGAATGGTTTAATATTTGGTGATATAATCGTATAAGGGTAGTGGGAATTCCTTAACCCCGTAAGATTTTCGTATGAACATATGTTGGTGTTTGATTTCTGACTGTATGTATGAAATCTGTGTTGCTTGATATGAAATCGATCTATTGAAGCGATCAATTTTCTGTTATACGATGACTTCTGATATCTGTTGATGATTGTGATGTTGGATGATGAATTCTAGTGTGAAAACTTACTCTGATAGGGATACGAATTGAGCCCTAGGACTGTAATTATGAACTAGTAATTCTAGGTACAAGAGAAAAGATGAAATTTGGACCTAAAATTCATGTAGAAACGATTCTAGGACTGGTTGGAAGTGAAGAAGTGTGGAATTCGTAGCAGAATGCAGACTGGTGAGGTTTCTGGCCATTTGCGTATTAGATCTGGCCATACGCGTATTGGGCAAGGTAATACGCGTATGGGAGTGAAGGAGGAGGAGTGTTACGCGTAAGGGTGGCCTGAGGAGAGGGTTTGGTAGGGACCTCTGCCCATATGCGTATGGTACGCGTATGGTGGCAAGGCAATACGCATATGGAGTAGCCGTACGCGTACGGAAGTCTGAGATTTAGAAATTAAAGGGAAAATGGGTCTCTGCCCATACGCGTATGAGCTTGGGCATTACGCGGATGGTGTGGGCAAGTGAGCAGTCATACGCGTATGACTCAGGTCTATACGCGTATGGACAGTATGAGTGCAGATTTTCACCGTTTTGCGATTTCCTTCCCGTTTTCGCATCGGAATCGGTTTCTCTTGGTTTGAGAGGTTGGGAATAGGTGCCATATGCTGAGAAATAAAATATTGGTGATGAAAATAATAATTTTAATAATTTTAAAGAATTGATTAATAATTTAGGTGTTTGGTGTGCATGAATCAATTGTATGATGATGGTGTTGATGTTATGTTAAGGTGTGATCAGGAGGATCGTGTACATGTATTTATGATATTATACATGTGTTATTATGCATCATATGTCATGCATTTTCATGGTGATTGGTGGGATGAATCATTGCTCAGGAGGAGTGTATGTGATTCATCCGTACTCCTATGTGGAGAATGGTGGGGGATAGATCATTGCCAAGTAGAGGTGTATGCGATCTATCCGGGTTCGATTGAATGAACCAAAGAGTCGGTACCGCATGCATTACATTCGTGTCGTGTCGCATTTTATCATTATTTGTTGGTTAATGGTGATTACATTGGACAGTAGGTCATGATTATGTGTTGTTGAATTGTGTGTGAATACTACCTTCTTATATGTATTATTCACCTTTATATATTGAATGTGATTTCTCACCCCTTTGTTGTTGTTGTGTCTGTGCTTCTTCGGAAGTACAGATAACCCAGGTACTTAGGTTGTTGGATGTTCGTGTTGCCCGTTCGAGTCTATAGGAGTGCTCTGATACGTAACACGGGATGTCGGGATATTTTTGTAGTTGTTTTGATTTTATTTCATTTCCTTGTTACGTATTCCATTTTGTTGAATTATTTTATGGAGAACCTTGTTTTAAGGAATTATTGGTGTATTTGGGCAGATGGCCGTGAATTTGAAACTAAATGATTACTTCCGCTGATTCTTTGAATTTAATACAATAAAGAGTTTATATTGGTTTTGATGATGTGACATTCCACGATTGGTGAAACCTTTGATTTTAAGTATTATTTTGTATTTTATTTTAAAATGGGAAAGTGGGGTGTTACAATTGGTATCAGAGCAGGTCGGTCCGTCCGGCCAGGTGTAGTAGTCGAGTTTGTCCTTAGCATAGGAGTTGTTTGTGTGTTCTGACCTTGTGATGATTGTTGTCCAGTATGGCAGGAAGGAATGATGTTGCTCTTGCTGCTGCTATGCAAGCCATGACACAAGCTGTAGAGAATGCCAATTAGGGTGGAGGTGCTCAGTTTCGGGACTTAGCATAGTTTCAGAGCAACAAGCCACCTACATATGAGGGAGGTATCTTGGATCCAGAGGCTGCACAGAAATGGCTGAAGGCTGTGGAGAAGATCTTCAGGACCATGGAATGCAGTGATGCTCAGAAGGTACGGTTTGGGACTCATATGCTGGAAGGAGAGGCTGAGGCTTGGTGGGACAATAGTCGCCAGAGATTGAAAGCTGCGGTTACTGAGATTACTTGGGCTGTGTTTCAAGCTGAGTTTCTGGAAAAGTATTTTCCGGAAGACATTCGTAGTGCAAAGGAAGTTGAATTTTTGGAGCTGAAACAAGGTGATAAGACAGTTGCTGAGTATGCCGCTAAGTTTGAGGAGCTGGTTCAGTATTGTGCTTATTACAATACGGAAGAAGCTATGACTTCGAAATGTTTGAAGTTTGAGAACGGGCTGCGTCCCGAGATCAAATTGGGTATTGCTTGTCAGAAGATAAGGAATTATCCAGAGCTGGTAAGCAGAAGCAGAATTTATGATAATGATAACAGAGCCAGAATCGCTCATTACAAGGCTGTGAATGAGAAGAAGGGTAAGCAGAGATTTGGAGGTACTCCCTACAGTGCTCCAGCTGATAAGGGGAAACAGAAAACTGATGTGGGGAAGAGACCAAAGGAGAAGGGAGCAGGTGCTGATACTCTCAAGTGCTTCAGATGTGGTGGTGCGGGTCACCGTGCTAATAACTGTCCGAATGAGGTGAAGAAGTGCTTCAAGTGTGGCAAAGCAGGTCATGTTATAGCAGACTGCAAAGCCACTATGCCTACTTGTTATAATTGTGGAGAGAAGGGTCACATCAGTACTCACTGTGAGAAGCCGAAGAAGTCTCAGGCGTCTCAAACTGGTGGGAAGGTGTTTGCCTTGGTGGGAGCCCAATCCACTGAGGAGGAGAATTCCGTCAAAGGTACTTGCTTTATTAACGACATTCCTTTGATTGCTATCATTGACACGGGTGCAACACACTCGTTTATTTCTGTTGATTGTGTGAAGAGATTAGGGATTGTGCCGTCTACTCTAGAGCAGAGGATGACGATTGAAACTCCATCTATTGGTCTGTGGTTACTTCTTTGGTGTGTTTGAAGTGTCCGCTGACCATATTTGGTAGAGATTTTAGAGTGGACTTGATTTGTTTGCCACTCAGTAATCTTGATGTTATTTTGGGGATGAACTGGTTGGAGTTCAACCGGGTTTATATTGACTGCTTCAGGAAGACGTTACTGTTTCTTACTCCTGAAGAGGAAGCATTAGCAGATTCGCTATCTAGTAAGGAGTTGAGGGCGTTGTTGGATGATGAAGCGAAGCTGTTTGCGGTGTTTGCCTCGTTATCTGTTGAAAGAAAGACTTCGGTTAATGAATTACCAGTGGTTAATGAATTTCTTGAAGTGTTTCCAGATGACGTCACAGAGTTGCCTCCGACAAGGGAGGTTGAATTTACTATTGATCTTGTACCAGGTACTAGACCTATCTCTATGGCACCATACATGATGTCTGCATCAGAATTGGCATAGTTGAAATCCCAGGTCGAGGAATTGCTCGATAAGAAGTTTATCAGACCAAGTGTGTCGCCGTGGGGAGCTCCAGTGTTGTTGGTGAAAAAGAAGGATGGTAGTATGCGCCTGTGCATTGATTACTGTCAGTTGAATAAAGTGACCATTAAGAATAAGTATCCACTTCCGAGGATTGATGACTTAATGGATCAGCTGGTAAGAGCTCGCGTTTTTAGCAAAATTGATCTGAGGTCAGGTTACCATCAGATTAGAGTAAAGGAAGGTGATATTCAGAAGACTGCTTTCAGAACTCGCTACGGACATTACGAATATGTAGTGATGCCTTTCGGAGTGTCTAATGCGCCGGGTGTATTTATGGAATATATGAATCGTATTTTCCATTCTTATCTGGATTAGTTTATTGTGGTATTTATTGATGATATACTGATTTATTCTAAGTCTGACGAAGAGCATGCAGGTCACTTGAGGATTGCATTGCAGGTGTTGAAAGATAATAAATTGTTTGCAAAGTTCTCAAAGTGTGAATTCTGGTTGAAGACTGTGATTTTCTTGGGTCATGTGATTTCTGGTGACGGTATAGCGGTGGACCCATCTAAAGTAAGTGCAGTACTTCAATGGGAAGCTCCGAAGACGGCAACGGAGATTAGAAGCTTTTTGGGTTTGGCAGGTTACTATAGAAGATTCATTGAAGGGTTTTCTAAATTGGCGTTGCCATTGACTCAGTTGACCAGGAAGAATTAAGCTTTTGTCTGGGATGCTGCCTGTGATGAAAGTTTTGAGGAACTGAAGAAGAAATTGACTACGGCACCAGTGTTAATTTTACCAAGTCCAAATGACTCTTTCGTAGTGTATTGTGATGCGTCTAAGATGGGATTAGGCGGTGTGTTGATGCAAGATGGCAAGGTAGTGGCTTATGCTTTAAGACAGTTGAGGGTGCATGAGAGGAACTATCCTACTCATGATCTTGAATTAGCTGCAGTGGTATTCGTGTTAAAAATCTGGAGGCATTATTTGTATGGATCGAGATTTGAAGTATTTAGTGATCACAAGAGTTTGAAATATTTGTTCGATCAGAAGGAGTTGTATATGAGGCAGAGAAGATGGTGAGAGTTCTTGAAAGATTATGATTTCAACTTGAGTTACCATCCGGGAAAAGCTAATGTTGTGGCAGATGCTTTGAGTCGAAAGACAATCCATATGTCTGCGTTAATGGTGAAGGAAATGGAATTAATTGAACAGTTCAGAGATTTGAGCATGGTTTGTGAAACTACACCGGGAAGTATCAGATTGGGTATGCTGAAAGTGAATAATGACTTTTTGGATGTAATTAAGGAAAACCAGAAACTGGATGTGAAATTAGTAGACTTGATGCCTATAGGATGAGATGATCCTGATAGTGACTTTAAAGTGGATAATGTTGAAATGTTGAGATTCCGGGGCAGAATTTGTGTACCGGATAATGTGGAATTGAAAAAGGCAATCTTAGAGGAAAGTCATCGAAGTAGCTTGAGTATTCATCCGGGAGCTACAAAGATGTACCATGATTTGAAGAAGTTGTTTTGGTGGTCCGGTATGAAGAGGGACATAGCTCAGTTTGTCTACGCTTGTTTGACATGTCAGAAGTCAAAAGTAGAACATCAGAAGCCTTCGGGATTAATGCAACCATTGGAAATTCCTGAGTGGAAATGGGACAGTATTGTGATGGCTTTTGTGACTGGTTTGCCGAATACGGTGAGGGGTTTTGATGTTATTTGGGTAGTGGTGGATCGACTTACGAAGTCCACACATTTTATACCAATTAACATCAGCTTCCCGTTGTCAAAGCTGGCAGAGATTTATATCAGGATAATTATGAAGTTGCATGGTGTTCCGTCGAGCATAGTGTCGGATAGATATCCGAGGTTTACTTCAGAATTTTGGAGGAGTCTGCAGGAAACCTTGGGTTCTAAATAGAAGTTGAGCTCGGCTTATCATCCACAGACCGATGGTTAGTCAGAGAGGACTATTCAGTCATTGGAGGACTTGCTGAGAGCCTGTGTGTTGGAAAAAGGTGGTGCGTGGGATACTCATTTGCCATTGATCGAGTTCACGTATAATAACAGTCACCATTCTAGCATCGGAATGGCACCTTTTGAAGCTTTGTATGGTAGGAGATGTAGAACGCCTTTGTGTTGGTATGAAACAGGTGAGAATGTGGTGCTTGGACCAGAGATTGTACAACAGACTACTGAGACAATTCAAATGATCCGTGAAAAGATGAAAGTGTCTCAGAGTAGGCAAAAAAGTTATCATGATAATCAGAGGAAGGAGTTAGAATTCAGTGAGGGTGATCACGTGTTTCTGAGAGTTAACCCAGTGACCGGTGTGGGTCGTGCTTTGAAATCAAAGAAGTTAGATCCTAAGTTTATTGGACCGTATCAGATCTTGCAGAGAGTTGGTGCAGTTGCTTATAGAGTGGCATTGCCACCGGAACTTTCAAACTTGCATGATGTGTTTCACGTATCGCAACTTCGGAAGTATGTTTCAGATCCGTCTCATGTGATTCAGAGGGATGAGGTTCAGATCAGGGAGAATCTTACCGTGGGGACGATGCCGTTGAGGATTGAAGATCGTAAGATGAAGCAACTCAGAGGGAAGGAGATGCCTCTGGTGAGAGTGGCTTGGGGAGGTGCTGCAGGAGGCAGTGTGACCTGGGAATTGGAAAGCAGGATGCGAGAGTCGTATCCAGAATTGTTTCCATCAGGTAATTTTCGAGGACGAAAATAATTTAAGTGGGGGAGAGTTGTAACACCCCATTTTAATTATTTCATCGTCTGGTTTGTTTTGAATTGTTTGACCTTGTTTGGGGGTGTGTTCGAGTGCGATGGGATGGTTATGGTAGGACATTACTGTTAAATGTGGGGTTTAGACCATCAATAGTAAGGTGGGGTGACTTAGTATTATTATTATTAATATGACCATCATTATTATTACTATTATTATTATTAGTAATATTAATATTAGTGTGACAATTTTATTGAATTAAAATAAAATAAGATAATTCATTAATGGGCCGGTGAGGGGCAGTTTGGTAATTAGGTGATGATTAGTGGAAATTAAGGGTTTTAGAGTTAATCAGAATTTTAGAGAGAAAAGGAGAAGGGCTTAGGAGAAAGGAAGATTAAGGGTGTGCTAGGGCTTGCATTTGATCAGGATTTTCGCAGGAATTCTTCAGGATTCGAGGTAAGGGGGGAATGGTTTAATATTTGGTGATATAATCGTATGAGGGTAGTGGGAATTCCTTAACCCCGTAAGATTTTCGTATGAACATATGCTGGTGTTTGATTTCTGACTGTATGTATGAAATCTGTGTTGCTTGGTATGAAATCGATCTATTGAAGCGATCAATTTTCTGTTATATGATGACTTCTGATATCTGTTGATGATTGTGATGTTGGATGATGAATTCTGGTGTGAAAACTTACTCTGATAGGGATACAAATTGAGCCCTAGGACTGTAATTATGAACTAGTAATTCTAGGTACAAGAGTGTAACACCCGTTTATTTTAGTCCACAATAGATTGCAATGTTTATTATTCTAATCTATGTTTTCTACTAAATTTTGAGTAGCGAACAAAATATAACTGTTATTTCAAGGACTTTCGTTTGTGGTCCAAATTGATCCACACGTTTTCTTCTTTAATCCAATCAGACTTTTTCAATTGACTCTATATTTTTATTTGATTTCAAAATGTTTCTATTGTGTCGAAATTTCAAAAAATACATTTCTTCTGATTCTTAAGAAAAAGAGCAAAATATACCCGTCGTTTAAATTTTCACTGACTCCGATTGTCATCAAAATTTAAATAGGGGTTTTAGATATCGTCTAGAATGAGAATTTTATCTCAATATATTTTTCTAAGCTAAGGAACAAAATTTATTCGGAATAAAAATTTAGTCGAAAATTATGTTTTGATTTAATTAAAAGGTTACGGTGGAAATTTTCTAAAAACTCTCGTTTCAGTTTTTATGCTCAAAAAAAAAAAATAGCCGTCTTAATTTTTGAAAACAAATTTTTTATGGTTACGAAATTTTATCGATAGAGTCACAAAATTATTTTTAATAATATATTGAAAAGATATTAGTATAAAAAAAAAGATTTATTTTCTCGATCGATTTTTTTTTGCAGTATAGAATAACCGGAAAAAAAAAGTTTGATTATCGGGAAAAAAAAAATTTTATTTCGGAATTTTTACTAGTATCACATGACACCGGAAATTGCACTTATGTGACAAAACAGAGAATATCTGGTAAGAATATGGGATCAGCTAGAGTATCCTAAACAGAGAATATTCTTACCAGATAATTAAAGAGAATGATAGAAATGGACTGTGTTAGATGAATCCATCCACGTCTTCAATTTCAATTTACCACATGGCCTTTTCCTTACGCCTATAAATACTGAAGCTTGTCACTGTATTTCTCACTGACTCAGATAACGAAATTCTCTTTACTCTCTCTAAAATAATTATTCCTTAGCTAAACCCCTTCGCTAAAATTTTACCACTGCTGTTATTTCAGGTAAAAACTTTCCTCCCTAAATTTTTTTTGGTTGATAAAAATAATTAATTGATGTCATCTTATTGAATGTTTTGAGAAAAATTTTCGACATTAGGTCCGGATTGCCATAATAAAAAAAAAGATTTTTCGTTGAAAAAAAAAATCTTTTTTTACGTTAAAAAAAAAAAGAAAAAAAAAATGGAGGTGGCGGGCACCACCCCTCCCTTTGTAGTATTTGTGGCTGGCGCCACTTTCTTTAAGTGTGGCAAGCGCCACACTACTAGTGTGGTGTGCGCCACACTGTTTTTCTTCCGGTCTTGTTTTGTGGTCTCTGTGATATTTTTTTTCTTCTGGTTTTTTTTTATGGAAAGAATATTTATTTTACTTCAAATATTTTTATTTAGTTAATTATTTTATTTTGTCGGAATTTTTCCGGATACGTTCGTAAGAGTAATTTAAGGTACAATCAGTGGTGATTTTTGTAGTTTGAAAAACTGTTAACAAGTTTTGATGTCGAAATATTTTAGATCAATATAAATTATTTTGAATAGAAAAATACTATTTTTATTCTAAATTCTAAATTAGAACATTGTTTAATTTGGAATATTAGTTAGTTATTTATAATTGTTTTCACTGATTTTATTTATATTTAGAAATAAGTGATAACTCTTTTTGCTTTAACTTAAATTACTTAAATTATGATATAATTTCAAAAATATATTATTATATATCTTAAAAGATTATTTCTCTACTCTGATTTTAAGATGGAAGTTTTTAATATAAACTTATAATCAGCTGGACTAAATTGCTCTAATTTTAAATCTGCACAAAAATAAAATTATGGGAAATATTTTGTTTTAAACTATGATAATTTTAGAAATATAATTAAAGTAATTATCATGAGTTAAGTTAGTCAATATTATTTTAATATATGATCATTTTAAAAAGTTAATAGTAATTAGAGATTTTAATTTTTGTATCAAATAGTATGTTCAATTGTTAAGTATAAATTAATAACTAAATTTTAATTAGTTTGAAACCGATATTATTCAATTATATACTTAATAAGGATTTAATTATAATAATCTATTTTCAATAATTTATTTTTAATAATATGATCAAAGTATTTGATACAATGGAATGTTCAAAATAATAAATGTTTTAAATAAGTGAGTTAGAAACCTCTTTGAATTAATATTTTATTATTCTTTTGAAGAGAAAAATTATTTTCTATTTGAAAAGATGTACTTTAATATAAAATGATTAAGTTAGTAAAACAGTGATAAAACCTAAACCTAATTGATTAGGTAAGTGGTTAAGACAAATGTAGTTTAGTTTGTATTTAACTTAATTACGTTCTTTAATTTAAAAGGGTTAAAGTATGAACTGGATCAGAGAGTCCATCGAGAGATACAGATCGGACTCGTATAATGTAAGATGAACTTATTGGATTCTTTCCAAGGTAAGGGCACATTCTAACGATATTATATGTGATTGAAGGCATGTGTGTTTGTATTCATGGTTGTGTGCCCTTTTGGGGATGTGTGATGATTGTGTGCCCAGTTAGGGATGTGTGTTTATGCTATGATGCTAAATTTGTGAATGTGCTTTCATATGATTTGTGAGGAATATATGATTTTCCTGTTGATGTGTATGTCGAGGGGACAACACGAGGTGAGGACTCTAGTGGACGGAGCCCACCTGTTTGTACTGAATTGGATAATATGATTTGTGATAAATATATGAACTGAATTGTGAATTGTGAATTGTGATTACACCTGATGAGATTATTTACGTTGTTGCATTTGCATATGTTTGCTCATGCATTTCATAGTTACGTGGCTACCGGAGAGGAGTCACGAGGTACACACCGGAGAGGTGGCACGAGGTGTGTGTCTGAGATGGAACCACCTTATCCCGACGTGGATCATTGAGTCTGATTGATGGTGTAGATACCCATCACCTTAGTGGTGCTAAATCTTGAAGCGATACCACGACCCTTTGCGGAGGGATTGAAATTCTGGAATCATATGCATGTGAGGAACCCGGTTAGGGGGATCACACTCATATAGAGTCTGCATTAGGATGTTTGTGCATTGCTCTATGAATTGAAATAACTGCTATAATTGTGATATGTATCATGGTGTACTTGCATATGTGTATTCTTTCATATATGCTATTTTTAGATTGTGACCCTCTACTATTATTATGATGTGGCTAACGACCACCCAGGTTATTAGAAGTTGTGATAGTTAGAGTATCCAGGTGTCGTGAAGACTTGCAAGATGTGAATGTCTTTGGCGGTCAGAATCATCAAGACTCGATGTCTTAGTGAGTATTTTGTACTAAGTCAGCTTTGGCTTGGAATTCAAGATCTGCTTAGGGTTTTGTTTCGGAGTGTTGTCCATGTTTGTTTATTGGGAAGTTGGTTGTTAAAGCTGAATGCTTAATTTGTGTGTGTGGTTTTGACCTTTACTTGTTGTCAGATACTTTGTACGAAATTATATTCAAGTGGTCAAATATTTTATAACCTTGGGCATTGCTCTGGTCCCATTTCTGGAAAAGACTTAGACCGAAAAGCTCGTACTCTGATTTATCATTTGTATTATTTCCAGAAAAGAAAGTTGTCAATATTTTGTGTGGTATTAGTTTTGAAAAAAAATACACTCCCGCTGTTAAAAATCGGGGTGTTACATTGTGGTATCAGAGCTTTATTCTAGATTTTCGTGGGATGGTGAGTTGGGTGTCCAAAGCTGATCAAGTGTCGGGTTTAGTGGGAGTAAATGTTTGGAGTCCTATGTGTTATGTGTTTTTCTGTCTTGAGTCAAGCATGATATATGCTTAGGTAATCGATTGTTTCTTAACTGAAGTTAATGTCTCCTAGAGTACTTCAGTAAGAAGCATAATTAAACCCTTTGAGCACTAGTCGACTTTGGTCGACATGTGTCTCTAAATTCTTTGGATGTGTTGGTCTAGATTGAATGAGATTGGATCGAGCAAGAACTACAAGGTTTTTTCTGCAATGACTCTGGATTAGGAGTTGTAATCGTTCTTGTCCCTCAGAGATGTTGAGTGGGGATAAGTGGAAGTCAAGTTCATAAAGGATTTCAAGTACGAACCGGATTTGGGGGACCTTTTTGAGAAAAATTATTGGATGTTCATTCATGTGAGTTCGGAACGAGATACGATGAAGTTTATTGACTAGGAAGAAGATAATATTTCTTTGGAATTGAAGAGCAGCTTGGATATCAATGGAACATCTTCACTAGGAAGAAAGCGGGTTACACGTTAAAAGTGGCCGAACCTAGGAAAGTTAGAGGAAGGTTATGCGATTGGTAGGTACTTGAGGGTTTAATTTGGTTCTTGAGCTATGTTAGAACTGTAACTAAATGCCTTAAGGATGAATCATGTGATGTTGAAGGTAGGAAACCAAGTATCACCTGGATAATTTTAGTGAAGGTGACAGTGAGTGGAGTTGTCTTCGAAACTAGAAGTAGGAGTTTGGGAGAGAATGAGTATTACGGTTTATATGAGGAAAAGGTAGAAGTAGCACCATGAATCTAAGTAATCATATGAGTTAATTTGGGAAGTGTTAAATCATTCAAGTATGGGCGACATGGTTTTACTAGAAATATCAGACCGCGGGTAGACAATGGTTTATTAGAAGAGCGATAGGACGCTAGAAGTTAATATCTGGAGAGACACAGAACCATGGTTTCGGATTTAATGAATGACATTATATAACAAGTATATGGAGTTCTTGAAGATTTAAGTCTAGAGTTGGATTTAGGGATTGAATATGAGAATAAATAAATGGTAGCAAAGGAAATTTTGGCTGGGTAGTTAGCAAGAGCTTATGCACAAAGGATTGGTTTGTGTTATAAAAGGATATTTAGTTTGGGTGAAGAAAATTAAAGATGTGGTCATGATAGGTTGAGAAACAACTATAGACGATTGGTTGCAGAAATTTTGAAGTTGCAAATTACTAGATGATCAAAGAAGATCTAGTATAAGGGCTATTGGAGTTTTAACATCGACAAGGTAGTCACAGAAGAGGATTGAAGTTGTACGTGAACAAGGAAGGGGAAGTGTTACTGGAATTTTGATATAGGGGTTAACAATCTCGTTGTGTGAATCAGTCAAATTTAAAGGAGTTGTAAGAAGGGATGTAGTGATATACCTCGACGGAAAAGAGGAAGGAGACTGAACATTACTTCAAGGGTGCATGCTGTAGAGGAGGAGTTGCATTCAGGCATAAATTAGAGATTAAGAAGTAGTAGAAGTGACAAGAGAATAATCATGCGGTTGAAAATTTTATATTACAAGGATAAGGAGTAATGTATTAGTGACTGGATAGGATGTTATATTCAGAATCTAGATGATGAAATTACTAAGTGAAAAAGCCTGTTGGAGAATTCCACATGAGACATGGGAAGTCAGGACGAGGTTAAGTACGATGTGTCACTGATGAACGAATAAATGGAGTAAAAAGATTAGTATTGGGAAAAGGTGTTAAGAAAAAGTGTTGGTGAAGCGCATGGAGACACGACTTATGTCAATTAAGAATTCGTGCAAGGAATTTCTTTACCTATAATTTGGAAATTGTGATTGTAAGTGTATGCTTAAAACTTAAAGGTACAACTTAAACTGATCACATGAGGTGCAATTTGAATGGGTCACGTGAGGTGCGTTTGTCATATTCGGAAATAAAAAAGGATTAAACATGTGGCTAGTAGGACGAATCAAGTATGAAATGGAAATGTTTGGTGGAGACTAGTAAGACTTGGATTCATCGTACTTGTATAATGAAGACTAGCATAGCATAATGGAAAACATGCATTGAGAAAATATGGGACGTCAGATGTTGACATCGCAAATAATTTAACAACAGAATATAAGTTGTTAGAACAATTAAGAATGGTTAGATTGATGAGTTCTTTTGAGGAAAATAGGATTTAATGGTAAGAGGAAAGAAACTCAATAGATTTTTGAAGCTGATGTAGGATAACACGGAAGATGGAGTGTGCCAAAGGTGATGGTCAACGAAGGGGAACATTTCATGTTAAGGCATACGAGAGTAAGCGAAGTAATGATTTGGAGAGAAGGTAGTTGGATTAGAGTGGGATCCAATAGTTTAAGACTTGTGAAAAGGGAATTTGTGTGCTGTAGATGGCATAGTTTTGGCAGGTGAAAGGAAGTTGGGGAAGTTTCAATCACCAACCGGATTTTGGGATGTTATTATTCAGATTGTAATTTGGAATGAGATTCGAATCTAAACCTATACAGATCACCAAAATTATGAGTTTAAATGAATCACTAAGGATTTATGGACATGGGCGGAGTGGTGAAGTTATTTACATGGATGACGATTTCGTTTGGGGTGAAACAGGTTAATTGTACTCGGGTATTAGCGTTTACTGCTTTGGAGGATACTCAACGGTTGTTCTAACCTAAGTGAGTGTAAAGGAAACTGTAACTTGTTTTGGGAAATTGTCTCGTTGTTGAGATCGAGGTAGCAGGAAATTGAGGAAGCATTTAGAAAACCTCGAAGGGGTATTGGACCCTTGTGCCTCGCATAAATTTGAGAACAAGTTGCAAAGGACACTATTGTAGTTAGGTAACGATGGTTTATTCTACCATCATGGTTGTCGCCTACCTATTGACAAATTGAGGAACTGATCACCCTTAATCTCTTGTTGATAGTAGACGAGATTGTGTTGAACGGAATAGATGATTCTTGCCGACTTGATAGTGTGCAATGTTTGAGCATGGACCTAGGATCCTGGAGGACCTAGCGTTTATGGATGTGCTCTTGTGAAGTTGTTTTGAGTGGTAGAGTGATGTCTAGCCTTGCGTCTAGAGTCCGAGTCAACGCGACTTTGTAGAGGGTTGCAATAGGTGCACGGTCGTTCTAGTGAGTGTGTTAGTGAGAACTAGTTAAGTTGTTACACTTGCCTCGAGTTTCGAGGACGAAACTTCTTTTTGGAGGGTAGTAATGTAACACCCGTTTATTTTAGTCCTCAATAGATTGCAATGTTTATCATTCTAATCTATGTTTTCTACTAAATTTTGAGTAGCGAACAAAATATACCTGTTATTTCAAGGACTTTCGTTTGTGGTCCAGATTGATCCACACGTTTTCTTCTTTAATCCAATCAGACTTTTTCAATTGACTCTATATTTTTATTTGATTTCAAAATGTTTCTATTGTGTCGAAATTTCAAAAAATACATTTCTTCTGATTCTTAAGAAAAAGAGCAAAATATACCCGTCGTTTAAATTTTCACTGACTCCGATTGTCATCAAAATTTAAATAGGGGTTTTAGATATCGTCTAGAATGAGAATTTTATCTCAATATATTTTTCTAAGCTAAGGAACAAAATTTATTCGGAATAAAAATTTAGTCAAAAATTATGTTTTGATTTAATTAAAAGGTTACGGTGGAAATTTTCTAAAAACTCTCGTTTCAGTTTTTATGCTAAAAAAAAAAAATAGTCGTCTTAATTTTTGAAAACAAATTTTTTATGGTTACGAAGTTTTATCGATAGAGTCACAAAATTATTTTTAATAATATATTGAAAAGATATTAGTATAAAAAAAAGATTTATTTTCTCGATCGATTTTTTTTTTGCAGTATAGAATAACCGGAAAAAAAAAGTTTGATTATCGGGAAAAAAAAAATTTATTTCGGAATTTTTACTAGTATCACATGACACCGGAAATTGTACTTATGTGACAAAAGGGGTATATGAAGTAGATATGGAAGAGGATACGTATCTGGTAAGAATATGGGATCAGCTAGAATATCCTAAACAGAGAATATTCTTACCAGATAATTAAAGAGAATGATAGAAATGGACTGTGTTAGATGAATCCATCCACGTCTTCAATTTCAATTTACCACATGGCCTTTTCCTTACGCCTATAAATACTGAAGCTTGTCACTGTATTTCTCACTGACTCAGATAACGAAATTCTCTTTACTCTCTCTAAAATAATTATTCCTTAGCTAAACCCCTTAGTTAAAATTTTACCACTGCTGTTATTTCAGGTAAAAACTTTCCTCCCTAAATTTTTTTTTGGTTGATAAAAATAATTAATTGATGTCATCTTATTGAATGTTTTGAGAAAAATTTTCGACATTAGGTCTGGATTGCCTTAATAAAAAAAAAAAAAAAAAAAATTTCGTTGAAAAAAAAAATCTTTTTTTACGTTAAAAAAAAAGAAAAAAAAAATGGAGGTGGCGGGCGCCACCCCTCCCTTTGTAGTATTTGTGGCTGGCGCCACTTTCTTTAAGTGTGGCAAGCGCCACACTACTAGTGTGGTGTGCGCCACACTCTTTTTCTTCCGGTCTTGTTTTGTGGTCTCTGTGATATTTTTTTTTCTTCTGGTTTTTTTTATGGAAAGAATATTTATTTTACTTCAAATATTTTTATTTAGTTAATTATTTTATTTTGTCGGAATTTTTCCAGATACGTTCGTAAGAGTAATTTAAGGTACAATCAGTGGTGATTTTTGTAGTTTGAAAAACTGTTAACAAGTTTTGATGTCGAAATATTTTAGATCAATATAATTTATTTTGAATAGAAAAATACTATTTTTATTCTAAATTCTAAATTAGAACATTGTTTAATTTGGAATATTAGTTAGTTATTTATAATTGTTTTCACTGATTTTATTTATATTTAGAAATAAGTGATAACTCTTTTTGCTTTAACTTAAATTACTTAAATTATGATATAATTTCAAAAATATATTATTATATATCTTAAAAGATTATTTCTCTACTCTGATTTTAAGATGGAAGTTTTTAATATAAACTTATAATCAGCTGGACTAAATTGCTCTAATTTTAAATCTGCACAAAAATAAAATTATGGGAAATATTTTGTTTTAAACTATGATAATTTTAGAAATATAATTAAAGTAATTATCATGAGTTAAATTAGTCAATATTATTTTAATATATGATCATTTTAAGAAGTTAATAGTAATTAGAGATTTTAATTTTTGTATCAAATAGTATGTTCAATTGTTAAGTATAAATTAATAACTAAATTTTAATTAGTTTGAAACCGATATTATTCAATTATATACTTAATAAGGATTTAATTATAATAATCTATTTTCAATAATTTATTTTTAATAATATGATCAAAGTATTTGATACAATGGAATGTTCAAAATAATAAATGTTTTAAATAAGTGAGTTAGAAACCTCTTTGAATTAATATTTTATTATTCTTTTGAAGAGAAAAATTATTTTCTATTTGAAAAGATGTACTTTAATATAAAATGATTAAGTTAGTAAAACAATGATAAAACCTAAACCTAATTGATTAGGTAAGTGGTTAAGACAAATGTAGTTTGGTTTGTATTTAATTTAATTACGTTCTTTAATTTAAAAGGGTTAAAGTATGAACTGGATCGGAGAGTCCATCGAGAGATACAGATCGGACTCGTATAATGTAAGATGAACTTATTGGATGCTTTCCAAGGTAAGGGCACATTCTAACGATATTATATGTGATTGAAGGCATGTGTGTTTGTATTCATGGTTGTGTGCCCTTTTGGGGATGCGTGATGATTGTGTGCCCAGTTGGGGATGTGTGTTTATGCTATGATGCTAAATTTGTGAATGTGCTTTCATATGATTTGTGAGGAATATATGATTTTCCTGTTGATGTGTATGTCGAGGGGACAACACGAGGTGAGGACTCTAGTGGACGGAGCCCACCTGTTTGTACTGAATTGGATAATATGATTTGTGATAAATATATGAACTGAATTGTGAATTGTGAATTGTGATTACACCTGATGAGATTATTTACGTTGTTGCATTTGCATATGTTTGCTCATGCATTTCATAGTTACGTGGCTACCGGAGAGGAGTCACGAGGTGCACACCGGAGAGGTGGCACGAGGTGTGTGTCTGAGATGGAACCACCTTATCCCGACGTGGATCATTGAGTCTGATTGATGGTGTAGATACCCATCACCTTAGTGGTGCTAAATCTTGAAGCGATACCACGACCCTTTGCGGAGGGATTGAAATTCCGAAATCATATGCATGTGAGGAACCCGGGTAGGGGGATCACACTCATATAGAGTCTGCATTAGGATGTTTGTGCATTGCTCTATGAATTGAAATAACTGCTATAATTGTGATATGTATCATGGTGTACTTGCATATGTGTATTCTTTCATATATGCTGTTTTTAGATTGTGACCCTCTACTATTATTATGATGTGGCTAACGACCACCCAGGTTATTAGAAGTTGTGATAGTTAGAGTATCCAGGTGTCGTGAAGACTTGCAAGATGTGAATGTCTTTGGCGGTCAGAATCATCAAGACTCGATGTCTTAGTGAGTCTTTTGTACTAAGTCAGCTTTGGCTTGGAATTCAAGATCAGCTTAGGGTTTTGTTTCGGAGTGTTGTCCATGTTTGTTTATTGGGAAGTTGGTTGTTAAAGCTGAATGCTTAATTTGTGTGTGTGGTTTTGACCTTTACTTGTTGTCAGATACTTTGTACGAAATTATATTCAAGTGGTCAAATATTTTATAACCTTGGGTATTTCTCTGGTCCCATTTCTGGAAAAGACTTAGACCGAAAAGCTCGTACTCTGATTTATCATTTGTATTATTTCCAGAAAAGACAGTTGTCAATATTTTGTGTGGTATTAGTTTTGAAAAAAAATACACTCCCGCTGTTAAAAATCGGGGTGTTACAAAGAGAAAAGATGAAATTTGGACCTAAAATTCATGTAGAAACGATTCTAGGACTGGTTGGAAGTGAAGAAGTGTGGAATTCGTAGCAGAATGCATACTGGTGAGGTTTCTGGCCATTTGCGTATTAGATCTGGCCATACGCGTATTGGGCAAGGTAATACGCGTATGGGAGTGAAGGACGAGGAGTGTTACGCGTAAGGGTGGCCTGAGGGGGAGGGTTTGGTACGACCCTCTGCCCATACACGTATGGTACGCGTACGGTGGCAAGGCAATACGCGTATGGAGTAGCCGTACGCGTACGGAAGTCTAAGATTTGGAAATTAAAGGGAAAATGGGTCTCTGCCCATACGCGTATGAGCTTGGGCATTACGCGTATGGTGTGGGCGAGTGAGCAGTCATACGCGTATGACTCAGGTCTATACGCGTATGGACAGTATGAGTGCAGATTTTCACCGTTTTGCGATTTCATTCTCGTTTTCGCATCGGAATCGGTTTCTCTTGGTTTGAGAGGTTGGGAATAGGTGCCATATGCTGAGAAATAAAATATTGGTGATGAAAATATTAATTTTAATAATTTTAAAGAATTGATTAATAATTTAGGTGTTTGGTGTGCATGAATCAATTGTATGATGATGGTGTTGATGTTATGTTAAGGTGTGATCAGGAGGATCGTGTACATGTATTTATGATATTATACATGTGTTATTATGCATCATATGTCATGCATTTTCATGGTGATTGGTGGGATGAATCATTGCTCAGGAGGAGTGTATGTGATTCATCCGTACTCCTATGTGGAGAATGGTGGGGGATAGATCATTGCCAAGTAGAGGTGTATGTGATCTATCCGGGTTCGATTGAATGAACCAAAGAGTCGGTACCGCATGCATTGCATTCGTGTCGTGTCGCATTTTATCATTATTTGTTGGTTAATGGTGATTACATTGGACAGTAGGTCGTGATTATGTGTTGTTGAATTGTGTGTGAATACTACCTTCTTATATGTATTATTCACTTTTATATATTGAATGTGATTTCTCACCCCTTTGTTGTTGTTGTGTCTGTGCTTCTTCGGAAGTACAGATAACCCAGGTACTTAGGTTGTTGGATGTTCGTGTTGCCTGTTCGAGTCTATAGGAGTGCTCTGATACGTAACACGGGATGTCAGGATATTTTTGTAGTTGTTTTGATTTTATTTCATTTCCTTGTTACGTATTCCATTTTGTTGAATTATTTTATGGAGAACCTTGTTTTAAGGAATTATTGGTGTATTTGGGCAGATGGCCGTGAATTTGAAACTAAATGATTACTTCCGCTGATTCTTTGAATTTAATACAATAAAGAGTTTATATTGGTTTTGATGATGCGACATTCCACGATTGGTGAAAACTCTGATTTTAAGTATTATTTTGTATTTTATTTTAAAATGGGAAAGTGGGGTGTTACACTAATCATTTTAGTGCATTCATTTTAATTTTCTCGAGCATTTCTACGCCCAATTTTTATTTATTTTAAATTGTTTTATTTTTATTTCTTTGTCCAAATAGTTTAAAATAATTAAATAAAATTGTCTACATTTTTGTTTCGATTTAATTTCGATTATTTAAGATAGTATTATTTTATTTAGATTTAGATTTTTAAAACTCAAAGGGGCATGTTTGGAATTTATAAAAAAAATATAAAGAAACCCTAATTTTATGTGGCTATGAGGAAGCGGCGCATTTGGATTGGTTGAGGATGGATTTTTCTCAAAATTCATTAAAAAAAGACAATTGTTTGTGCATAAAAAGAAAGGGGGAGCAAGATTGTGATGACCAATTGCTTTCATTCTCAGTATACTCTCTCTCACCAAATAACAAGACCAATGGACCAATAACCACCACATCAATAAACAATCTAACAACATTGCTCTTCATTCAGCTCACACCACAACAACCTCACTAACACAGTCAAAGCACTCACCACACAACTGCATGATCTCACTTTACTTACTCCCTCCACACAAAGATGATTCATGAACGACAATAGAGAGTTGAAACTCACCGGAACCGCCTCAATAGAGCATAAACCACCACTAAACTTCAGGTTAACTATCCAAATTGTGAGAAACAATCGTGCAAACATACGACCCCGTGTTTCCCCGTTTCGTTTCAGCTTACAGCCGGCGAAAAGACTCTTCAAACCATACACAATGGTAGCATTCATTCTCCATCACTGCGTGACTTCCTCTTCGCCCTCATAAAACTGCACACTCCTTTTCACCTCACGAGCCACGTCGCCATACTTCCTCCGTTTGCTTCCACCGATTTCACTATCATTTGTAACACGTTAAGAATAAGAAAAATATGTGTTGGGCCCTAGATTTATTATTTATTTGTTATGGGATGGTGAATGGTGGGTTAGGCCCTAGGTCCTTATGTTGTCCACATTCCTCTCTTTTTTATTTTTTATTTTTATTTTATTTATTTATTTTTAAAATTGGTTAATTAATTAGTTTATCCCATAAGTTAATTAATTAATTTATTGTATTTTCAAGTTGTTTGTCCGATTAATTAAATTTATAATTTGGTGATTTAATTTAGGGATTAGTCTTTAAATTGTGAATTTTGAACATTTAATTAATGGGTTAAATATACTTCACCCCCTGTCAATGTAGCGAGTTTTGGTTTTACCCCCCTGAAGTATTTTTTTTTATCCCCCTTCACCAAACCAAGATTCTATTTTCACTCCCCCTATTGCTGACTAGACGACGAAATCTGCACATGTGGCCTATATTAATTTGTTGATTGGATAAATTTTGAATTAATTTTTTTTCATTTTTTTTATATTTTTGTTTATTTTTTTTATTTTTTATTTTCGTTTTTTATTTTTTTTATTTTTATTTTATTTTTTCGTTTTTTTTTTCATTTTTTTAAATAAATAAAAAAGAAATAAAAAAATAAAAAATAAAAAAAAAATAAAAAAAAAATAATTCAAAATTTATCCAGTCAGCAAATTAATATAGGCCACATGTGCATATTCCCTCGTCCAATCAGTATATTCCCTCATCTAGTCAGCAACAAGGGGGAGTGAAATTAGAATCTTGGTTTGGTGAAGGGGGGGGGGGGGGGGGGGAATAAAAAAAATACTTCAGTGGGGTAAAACCAAAACTTGCTACATTGACAGGGGGTGAAGTATATTTAACCCTTAATTAATTTGTTGCTAAGTAGATTACTTGTTTATTTACTTAGTCAATTTTATTGTGTTTAATAGATTAATAAGGTAATTTCTCTTTTGACCCATGTATATACCCTCACATGTAAATAATGTTACTAACATTTTACTATCATTTCAAAGCGAAGACAACTTCAAATCAATTTTAAACATTCCACAAATCATTTTCAAGTTAATACAAATCAAACCTTGATCAACATCGAGTGACTTTTTTCTAAACCAAACGTAATATCAAATCTTTTCTTAACAAACGCGAAAGAAAAGGATCGTAGGAGTCTAGCATTCCGACGGAACTCTCGAATGATTGGTCCTGAGGCACACATTTTGGGTTAGTCATTCATTTTTTCTTTATCTCGTAAAACACTTAACAAACTTGGACAAAAAAGGACCGTTGGAGTCTAGCATTCTAGCGGAACCCTTGAACAATCGATTCCAAGGCATATGTTTTGTTGTTATCAAGCGTTCTTTGTCCATTAAACAATTTTCTTAAATACCTCGAATGAAAAAGGACTGTTGGAATCTAGCATTCCGGTGGAACCCCGAATGATTGATCCTAAAGCTTGTGTCTTGTTCTCATCGAGTGTTCTTCATTCACTTAAATACATCAAACACATTCAAACCATTTTGCCTCTTGGCATAACTTTCAAAACCTTTTCATAAATGAAATGTATTTTGTCTTGAGACGATGCTAAAACAATGCTTCGTCCACAATCGTGTGAGTCGAGATAAGTGATGTTTTCCCGTGAATGTTAATATCTAGAAACCATTCAATGTGATGAAAACACACGTTCCTCACCTGTTTTTAGTAGCAAGCAATGTTTTTCCTTCGATTGAGACAAAATACCTTTCGCTAAAATCGACCAACAAACAAACATTTTGTACCCAGAACTACGTAAGCCTTGAGTTCTCTATTGCACCCAGAGATACGTAGGAGCGAGATTCAAAGTCTTGTTAGGCACCCTAATCAAATAATATTTTTTTAGTCCTTCGCACATTAATAAAAAATCCAAAAACATTTCTCTTTTCTTTTTTTCTCTCAAATAAGTAGAAGATTGCAAACTAACATCACACTAACATTCATTTCACGAAACTAACTAAATGGTTCCTGTTAACTACAATGGACATGAGGGGTTCTAGCTAATACCTTTCCCTTATGTAATCGCCTCCCGAACCTTGATTTGGTTGCGATGACCAATATTATTGTCATTCTTTTAGGGGTTTTGTCGATATTTTCTCTTTCCCTCTTTGGGAATAAATAAAGTTCGGTGGCGACTCTGTTAAGTCCATCCCACGAGCATGCGATTGCGCTTTGCGAGGTTGTGTTCTCATTTTTAGAGGTACGACACGTGGGCTTGGCTTCAATCCTTTCCCTCCAATTCAATAAGCTTTTGGACTCAATTAAAAGCTTTCTTCCTTGCGCGGTATTTTCTGCCAAGAAAAACGGCCCAAGTAGGAAATGAGATTAATAATTTTAGATAGGAAGATGGGAAATCTTTGTTTGACGCATGGGAATGTTATAAGGAATTTCTAAGAGTGTTCTCATTTCACGGGCTTGAAAAATGGATGATTATTCATATCTTCTATAATTGTCTATTTTACTCCACAAGGATGACCTTAGATGCTGTTTGTGGAGGAGCCCTCATGAATAGCCCCCAAAATGTGGCGTATAATTTAATATAAGATATGGATAAGAATCACCACTCATGGGGAAGCATGTAACAAGTTGCCTCTAAATCTACCCCTAAGACCGGTGGACTCTATGAAGTGCATGCATTTGATCATATGAATGCAAAGGTAGATCCTTTCTACCAGAAAATTGATAGTTTGAGCATCACTCTTACTGCACCTATTCAACCTACCCCTGTTACTTTTGTTGCTCCACTACTCTTTACTGTGACATATGTGGAATAAACAGGCACTCTGATAATGATTGTCAAATGGTTATCATCGGAGAGTCTATCCAAGACCATGTTAATTTTATGATCAACAATCAACAGAAAAATTCGTATTCTAATACCTACAACCCCTGGTGGCGAGACCACCAAAATTTTTCTTATATGAACTACAAACCTCATCAAGCTATGGGACCACCGGGTTTTCAAAAAGTTATACCAGCTGCCCCTAAGAAGTCTAACTTAGAAACTTTGATGGAAAACTTTGTGATGACGTAAACTCGTCAAAACAATGATTTTAGAAATAAGAACCTCCACACTAATGAGGTACTTAGGCAGTTGACTACCAAAATTGACAATGTTGCTACCCATAATAAAATATTAGAGACTCAAATCTCCCAGTATTACGCAGTAACAAGCTTTTACTTTCGTCTCTCCAAGATCATTTTTGGGGCAACCTGAGCAAAATCCTAAAGGGCACCTGAATGTTGTGACATCCCGAAGCGGTAAGCAAGTGGTTAGTTCTAACGAGAGACAAAAATAGGTTAAGAAAAGTAAACCAACACCGTCTGAGAAGGAGATTGTTGAATAGGTCTAGAAGAAAGAACCATCTTTTGCTCCTCCTCCCTATAAATCACTCGTCTCATTCCCACAAAGGCTTGTAAAGGCTAAAATGGAAGACCTATTTAAAAAATGTGTGGAACTCTTTAAAAAGATCCAAATCAATGTGCCTTTGACCAAGGCATTAACTCAAATGCCCTCTTATGCCAAATTCCTAAAATAACTTCTTTCTAACAAAATGAAATTAGAGGTTCATGAGATCGTGGCTATGACTGTTGATAGTAGTGTGATGATTCAATATATGGTAATTCATAAGCTTAAAGATCCGAGGAGTTTTTCCATCCTTTTTCAGATACGCACCATGAACTTTGAGATAACACTCTGTGACTTAACGGGTAGGTTAGTCTGATGCCCTTATCAGCGTGAAAAAGTTAGACATGGGTGAGATGAAATCGACATACGTCTCTCTGCAATTGGCATCTAGATCGGTTAAATACCCAATATGTGTGTTAGAGGATGTTCCGATGAGAGTAAGAGAGTACTATGTATCTGTATAGTTTGTCATAATAGATATTGAAGAGGATCCCTAAATCCCGATACTCCTAGGTAGGCCCTTCCTAGCTATGGCAGGGGCTATTATTGATGTTAAGAGAGGAAAATTGACTTTTGAGGTAGGAGAGGAGAAAATCGAGTTTATATTGGAAAACCTCATGAAAAACCCATCATTTACGGATTCTTGTTGCTTAATCGATATAATCAACATTTGTGTTCAAGAGCGCGCATCAGAACTTTCTCCGAACGATGAGTTGGAGGTATGTTTGCTTGATAGCACTAAAAATAATAATAAAAACATCGAAGATAAGGTTTATAAGGAAGTATTAGACAAAAGTCTCATTTCCACTAACTAAAGCTTTGAAGTGCTCATAAAAGAAAGCGACGAACCTAAGCAAAAAGGACCCCAATTAGAGATGAAGCAACTCCCTCAGACCCTCATATATGAATTCTTAGATGAGGAGTAATACCATCCTGTAATTGTGAATGTTAGTTTAGGAGAGGTCAAAATTGAAAAATTCCTTACCGTCTTTAAGAAGTACCCAAAAGCCATGGGATACACCATAGATGTCTTTAAAGGCGTTAGCCCCTCCTTTTGTATTCATAAGATTATGTTATAAGATGACTATCAGCCCTCTAGACAACATCAGAGGAGGTTAACTCCTAATAAGAAAGAAATGGTTAAAAAGGAGGTGCTTAAAATCTTGGAGGTTGGGATAATCTATCCCATCTTCGACTGTAAGTGGGTTAATCCTGTTCAGGTTGTACCTAAGAAAGGGGGGATGACAGTCATCAAAAATGAAAAATGGTGGAGGATGTGTATTGACTATATGAAGCTTAACAAAGCTTCCCGAAAAGATCATTTTCTGCTACCAGTCATTGATAAAATGCTTGAGCGCCTAGCTAAGCACTCATATATTTGCTACCTTGATGGTTACTCGGGGTTCTTCCAGATCCCCATTCACCCTAGTGGTCAAGATAAAATGACATTTACTTTCCCTTATGGTGCATTTGTCTACCGGCGAATTCCCTTTGGGCTATGCAATAAGCTCGCAACTTTTCAGCGCTACATGATGTGGATTTTCTATGATTTCTTAGAAGATATCATGGAGCTCTTCATGGATGAATTTTCTATTTATGGGTTTAGTTTTGATGATTGTTTGGTAAATTTAAAAAAGGTCCTAGAGAGGTGTGTTAAGGTAAACCTTGTACTTAATTGGAAAAAATGTCACTTCATGGTGAAAGAGGGCATTGTTCTTAAACACTTAGTGTCCAAAAAGGGAATTGAGATTGATAAAGCTAAGATTGAGGTGATATAGAAGTTGAATCCCCCCACCACTGTGAGGGAATTTAGGAGTTTCCTAGGTCATTTCAGTTTTTATCGCCGGATCATTAAGGACTTCTCTAATATTTCCAAGCTACTAATCAGGCTGTTAATGAAAGATGTTGAGTTTAACTTTAATAATGATTTCCTTAAAGCCTTTTCGGCTTTGAAAAATGCATTTATCTCTACACCCATAATGCATTCTCCAGATTGGAGATCTCCCTTTGAATCACGTGTGACACCAGCGACTACACAGTAGGCGTGGTGTTAGGCCAGAAAAAAAAGGATAACAAGATGCATGCCTTTTATTATGCTAGTAGGACTCTAGATCAAGCACAAATTAATTATGTGAACCACCAAGAAAGAACTATTGACCATGGTCTTTGCTATAAATAAGTTTTGTTTCTACCTAGTGGGTTCAAAAATTATTGTCTATAAGGATCATGCAGTCATCAGACATCTTGATATTGAGATGGATATTGTTTCTAAGGATGCTAAACCAAGGCTTATTAGATGGATATTGTTTCTACAAGAGTTTGATATTGAGATAAGCAATAAGAAATTGACAGAAAATATAGGAATTGATCACTTAGCCATATTGACTTATCTGAAACAGGAAGAGTTACCTCATGATGACTCTTTCCCAGATGACAAGCTGTTTGCATTGATCATTATGTCAAAGATTCTTTATTGGCCAAATCTGTTCAAAGATGTTCACGATTTTATAATGAAATGTGATCAGTGCCAACACACAGGGAACATCTCAAGAAGTAATGAAATGCCTCTGAACAACATTCTTGAGGTCGAGATTTTTGATGTCTAGGGGATTGATTTTATGGGACCATTTCCCTCTTCTTTGGGAAATCAGTATATAGTCGTGGTAGTTGACTATATATCAAAATGGATCGAGGTCATTTCCTCTCCTACAAATGATGCGTAAGTTGTGATAAAATGTTTTAAAAAATAATTTTCTCAAAGTTTAGGGTTCTTAGGCTAGTGATAAGAAATGTGGGATCACACTTCATTGCTAGACAGTTTGAGAATTTTCTTAAAAAGTATGAGGTGCGGCACAGGGTTGCTACAAACTACCATTACCAAAACTAGTGGTCAAGTTGAGGTCTCTAATAGAGAGATAAATATTATTTTAGAGAATATGATCTCCCTCTCTAAGAAGGAATGATCCTCTAAACTCGACGATGCACTTTGAGCATACCAAACTGCATGTAAGACTCCTATCGGTTGACCCCTTTCAAATTGATTTATGAGAAATCTGGTCACTTGTTTGTAGAGTTAGAACATAAGGCTTATTGGTCCATTAAGGACCTCAACTTAAACTATCAGGAAATAGGAGAGAAGAGGAAATTACAGCAAAGTGAGTTGGACGAACTACGACTTGATGCATATGAGAACGCAAAGTTGTATAAAGAGAGGACAAAGTGGTGGCATGATAAGAGGATTTTGAATCTGAATTTCAAAAAAGGAGATATAGTCTTGTTGTTTTACTCAATACTTATACTTTTTCCTAGAAAACTCCGATCGCGGTGGTATGGACTTTTTATGGTAAAGAGGGTAACACCGTACGGAGCGGCAGAGGTTTGGAGCGAGCCTACGGGCTTGTTTAATGTGAACGGGTAGAGGTTAAAACACTACACCACTGAGGATGTAGTGGATCAAGGTATGAGCTTGGTTTTGAAGAAACCATCAAGAGTGCTTGCACTCATGAACCTTCAAGCTAAAACAAAGTTAAACAAAGCGTTTAGTGGGAGGCAAACCACGCTTTTAATTGCTTATGCCTTTTTTTATGTTGTTTCCATCTATAGAAGTACCTTTTTGCTTCCAGCTTATGTTGCATTTTCCCCCTCTCGAGTGAGGGACTTTGGGAGTTCACTCCCTTTTGCTTGCGGTAAAACATCACAGACAATGTTTGGTTCAAGTTTAGGGGGTATTTATTTACTTTTCTTTCGCTTTTTCTATTTTGTGTGTTTTTGCTTTTTGTTCTGTTAACTATTTCCGTTAATTTTTATTTCAAATAGACCACTTTTTCAAATTTTTCCCGAATTAGTACCGTTCAAAAAAAACTTCTTGAAAATGCTTTGATCATGAGGAAACGGGAAAATATATATAACTATAGGGATGAGAGGCTAATCTAGGGACACTAGGAAAGTTTGACAACATATGTATTACTGGAACACCCTAAGTTCCCCAAAGTAAGATACGAGTCCAACGTGTATATTTGTACCATTGTACTCGAATTTTGAGAAGTACTTCCTAATTAGTTTATCATGATAGTCTGGAATAATTTAGATTGGCATGACGTGTATGATTGGTTTAGAAATAAATAATTTTGTCACTGAAAAAGATGAAAAAGGCGATAAAAGGCAACTGCACCTTCTAAGTTGGGTAACCCTGACCCGGTTATTCAGCTTAATGGTTGTTTAACCCCAAAACGTCTTCCCAAAGTAGACCAGAAATAAACATACAAAAGTGTGTAACTTCATCCTTAAAAATAAAGAAATGGTGTCTAAACAAAAATTCTCGACCGGTCTTGTGCATGTGATGATCATAATAAATTCAAATGCCTTAATTTTATTGTCTGAATGAAAAAGGAAGGAAAATTTGGAAAATGAGACTTAAGTACAAAGCAAAGTTAGAACGGTGTCTGAAAGGGAGACATAGGCTCGTAGTCTCGCTATGATTAGCGTTCTTGTAAATACCTTTAGTGTCAAATGATTACTGAGAGAACTGGATCTTATCCAATTTGAACGAAAACTCACGTATGAGTACCGATAGCTTCATTTTCATAAGCTTTTCCATAATTGAAGCGCTTGATCCAAAAATTGGCATGAGCTAACTTTGTTGCTTGAGGACAAGCAACGATCTAAGTTTGGGGGAGTTTGATAAGTGGTATTCACATCGCTTTTATTAGTTATTTTACTTAGTTATTTTCCCGTTTTTTTCTGATTTATCTATGGTTATATCATGTTTTATGCTCAGAATTATGTTTTTGATGTTTTTCAGGCTTAAGCAAGTATCTTGGGCAAAAGAGAAACCAAAATGAGCAAAATGCAGAAAAAAGGAAAAAGTTGGAATTCCTTCATATATTTTCTAGATGGCTTCTACGAGTGGCAGTAGCAGCTGCTACGGGACGTAGAAGCCAATGCCCACTTTCCACCCAAGGAGCATCCCCAATACAAATATTAGGGGCTTGCTATGGACAGTCGTAGAAGTTGCTATGGGCGGTTGTAGCAGCTGCTACGGGTCATAGCAAGAATGCGCGTATTCCCGTATTATCTGATTTATCTATGGTTTTATCATGTTTTATGCTCAAAATTGTGTTTTGATGTTTTTAGGCTTAAGCAAGTATCCCAGACAAAAGAGGAACCAAAATGAGCAAAATGCAGAAAAATGGCAAAAGTTGGAATTTTTCCATATATTTTCTAGAGCGCTGCTACGAGTGGCAGTAGCAGCAACTATGGGTTGTAGAAGCCAATGCCCACTTTCCACCCAAGGTGCGTCCCCAATACAAATATCAGGGGCCTGCTACGGGCGGTCGTAGTAGCTACTATTGGCGGCTGTAGCAGCTGCTACGGGTCATAGCAGGCATGCATGTTTTCCCATATTTTCTTTCCTTTTTTGGCTTGCTGATTGTTGTTTTGGGATCTTTACATTTTATGTTCGGAATATTTCATCTTTGATGGGCATTGAACAGAGGGATTTGTTCCACAATTAGAATTTTCCTAGAAAATCTCATAACCTATAATAGTTTAGATATCTTAGTTTTTTGTTTTATCGTATGATTTTTGCTTATTCTAAGAAATTGTTGTACTCAAGTATCTATTGGAGTATCTGAATTATTTCTATTTCCAATTAAATTGTTGTCATTAAGGGTCTATTTATGCCTCTTATTACAATTATTATTTTATTTTTACTGTAAATCATGTTTTCGATTTCGATTATTGCTAGTTTGTGTTGTTACTCGCCATGAAGGTGTAATCCATTAGGGACTAAGGGTCATGAGACTTATCTCATGAATGTTCGTATGATCCATCTTAAAGCGATTACAAGAATTTCATTTATGAGTTGTTTTAAAACCCGAATTTTTCATTCCAACCCTTATACGAATGTAAAGAGTTTTCAAGTACCGATCGTAATCTGAAAGGATATGCATCAGTACCCGAAAACGGGTTTTAAATGATTAAGTATGATACAACAAAAGTGCTCAGATGCGATTGAGAAATGTTCCATCTTTTATAGTTGTGCAAAAAAATAATCTCTGACGAAAAATTCGGTCGTGTGAAAGCACACGAATTATTCACCATAGATAAGACAACATGCTGAAGAAAGTAGATGTTGTCCATATTTATCTATTTTCTATTACAACATTGAAATTCTCGTAATAGAAGTGAAATGATAATATGAATATGTTAGAGTAAGGATCATAAACCCTAAGTCCTATTTGTCTCAGAATATTTTACGTGATTTTTATTTAAGCTGTTTTTCCAAAAGTGCTTTTTATTTAAGTTGTTTCACAAAACACAAAATTTCGATCACTTTAGATATACACCGATAGAAAAAAATTCTGCTTGTATTCGGAATTGTCTTAATGAGGTATATTTATAATGGCCCTTGGGCATGCATTTAGGATTTTTCAAAAATGACAATCGTCCACCAAGTTAAGGTAGTGGACCGTTGAATTTCTATTTTTTAGGTAGACATGGTTTAGTCTCTTAACTCTAGAATATCTCTGACCATGACCAAGACGTTCCATTTCCCAAGTTTCCCTCTATTGGATGATTAGGGGAAGGTCTCAAGCAAGATTATCTCCATGGCGGGTAGTAGAAGATTGTTGCCCCTTACTGGCAGTCTCCACACCCTTGGTAGGTCGTTTGCAAATATATCACTACAAAATATATCCGAATATAAATTATTTTAAATACAACACACTTTCTGTTAAAGAATAATAAGTCAAGTGTGAGTTGGAATCCCACATTGGTTATAAATATGAAAACATGAGCATTTATAAGTGAGAGAACTCACACACCTATCACCTTAAAGTTTTGGGTGGATATGTGGTGTCTCTCTCACTTGTGTGTTTATTTAAGCCCAATGGTGATGCTCCTCCTCATGACCCAATAAATGGTACCAAAGTCTTTAGTTCGAGTAAACGGACTGGTTTACTTGCATCGAAATGCCCAGAAAGAGGTGTCTCGTTGAAATCGAAATGCTCGGGAAGAGATGTATCTAAATGCTCAGAAAGAGGTGTCAATGGTGGTACAAGTGTATGTGAAAAAAAGAGTTTCTACTTGAGGGAGAATGTAACACCTCAATTTCCATTGCGAATAAATAATACATAACTAAAATCAGAGTAACTAAAAATTTATTTTTCCGACAGAAACAAGGATGCCACATTTAAGTAAACAAAACATCATCCCTGCTCATAAATTTGATACATAGCATAAAATAGAATACCCTCCAAGGGGAAACTTTTTCCATCTAAAGGGAAGAGTCAATTATGGAATAAAGCGGAAAGATCCATAACCGACTTGTTTTACAAAATAAATCATTTTAGAACATCAACTATATACACAAAAGTACTACAAAATACATTCAACAAATGTATACATATATATATAATCGTTCCCCAACTCCCGTGCTACGTATCAGAGTAGACACCAAGACCGACAACAGAACGGAGGACTAATCTTCACAAAAAGACCTCCAACAACTCTAATCTGTAATGCCTCATAGACCATTATAAAACAGCAGAAGGGTGAGAAATAACAACTAAAATCAAGATTGCATAATAATATGCAAATACATAACAATTCACACGCATAGCTATTCTCACCACAAACACCACATACTAATACATATAACATACCACATATACGTAACATATATCTATTAATCCAACAATATAGCATATATCAAGTATCCAATATACTCACATATTTGCACATAAGGCATACCAAGTCATAACATTTAGAAACACATCACACATCACATAGCATATGTCTACGCATAATACATATTATCCAAAACCAATGCATTTATCACATATGCACATCAAATTACCAATGCTATCACAATCTCAACACATAACAAATCAATGCACAACTTTCACACATAATCAATCAAATCATGATTTTCCACACATAATGCATCCATTCACAATTCTCACACATAATCAATCAAATCATGATGTTCCACACATAATGCATCCATGATTTATGCATATGCACAGAGACCGAAACAACGACTCTATGCAAATGCCATGCGGGTACCGACTTCCAATATTTCTCATCACTAGTTCACTCAGGAACTCTGCTGGAATCATCGCTCGTTACTGAGGATCACTCAAGTAACACCCCGTCGGGCAAACGATGTTCCCCGTCGCTTTAGGTCCTCTTGGTATAAGGCGCACGACGTTTATGGATTGCTTTAGGTCCTCTTATTTTTAAGGAGCACGATCCAATCAGATCGCTTTAGGTCCTCTTATTTTTAAGGCGCACAATCCGATCGCTCACACCCCACATGGGCACACGATCGTCTATAACCATCGCTTTAGGTCCTCTTATTTTTAAGGCGCACGATATATCAAATCGCTTTAGGTCCTCTTATTTTTAAGGCGCACGATGTTATAGCAAATTCCCTCTGGAATCAATCCGTCACTCAGGACGTCACAACAATGCATATCATGATGCTTGGCATACAGAGACTCATGACATTTAAAATACACACATATACACATCCATAATTATGCATATATCATCAATTACCATACATCGCATTTCCTTGCCGTAAGGCCACCAACCATCATCACAATATGTATTTCATGCAATTTCATCACTCAACAGTACACAAGTCCTACAATATCCACACCAACAGCATATTGCATATACACATCAAGTTCACACAATTAAACAGCAAAAGTCGACAAAACAACACTATTCAAATATCATACATCCATCACCAATGCATATCAATCATGCACAACATTTCATCACATATACTCACGCCATATAACAGCACACAAGCTATACGTTACATATCAAAAGCATATAGCATGATAACACATCATTCGCACACCAATATGACGGTAAAAATCCGACAAACCAACACTTTTTCGAAACCACAACTTAAATAAATCCTCTACTGACCTCCAACCCATTTTTAATAGAAAGAATATTTCATTAGTTTTCCAACGCTTCGAACGGGAACCAAAACGGACTTACGGTTCAAAAGTTATGGCTAAAATACGAAAATACTGTTTTTGCTGTCCCAGACAAATTCGCCTGGCGAATCCCTGGCGAAACGGACACGCCACCCACTCGCCTGGCGAATCTGGACGAACCAGAATTTCTCCAAAACGTATTTGGAACCCAAAAATGATCCAAATCTTCCACCCACATGATAGTATTACACCCAATGACCCAAAAATACATGTTAGAACACATTTAGGCATGCATTTCATCAATTCATCAGTGAAAACATCAATTTCTATCAATTGCTCACAAATTCATCCAAATAGAAAAAAACATATATTTTTCACCCAAACATTCAAACAAAACATACATATACATATACAAGCATGATATAATTGAAACTTCTCACCCTTACCCGATTAATCGAAGTCCAAGCATTGATTTTGATGATTTTCCTCTTCTCCCTCTTTTTCTTCTCTTCCTCTTCTTTTCTCTTTTTCTTCTTTCTCCCATTTTCTCTCTATTTCTTTCTATTTATATAAAAACATAAAACTTACCCAAGCAAAAGACCAAAATACCCCTCAGCTCAAATATCTCTCAAACGCTCTCAAAATGCGATAAAACATAAACAACGATGAAAAATAATATATTGTCAAATAAAAGTAAATAATAAAATAATATAAAAAGAAAATAATTAAATCGACTCGATTAAATAATTAAGACAAAATGGGGCGTTACAACTCTCCCCCACTTAGACATTTTCGTCCTCGAAAATATACTGAGACGAACAACTCTGGATACGACTCTCGCATCCGACCAACAAACTAACATGCCCACAAAAGGCACCCCACGAATAACACAACTGAAAAACCACCCCGCTAGCAACAACTACTACAACAACACGACACAACGACCACTACAACGACAAGATGCAAAGCCCATACAATGCACTTGACGACCAACTCACGACTCAAGGAATACCTAAGTTACGAACACACACAGGTTCACTCTTGAACCGAAACACAACAAGAACATAAGTTTCACGACACAACATCGATTCAACAACCTCTACATAACCACGATACCAACATCCTTGTCACACAACCATATTACAACAATGCTACCCTTCACCAATCGAATATACGACCAAAACACCCAACTACATATTAATACCTGATTAATATTGAAACCTTCCACTTATCACTTTCATTTTGAAACGTCCAATGGTCTCATCACTCCTACATATTTCCAATATTCAACTTATGAACTCTTACAAGTCACACACGCATATACGAAATGCCTCACACCACACTTCAGCTGCGCCACTTTGATTACTCGTAACCGTCAAAACTATCAATCTCACGTCCAAAGTCTAACTCTTTCTCATATTCACCAAAAATCACTATTCACTTTTAATATACCTAACCTCATACTCTACCGTGTTATCTCACACACCAGACACAAGTCTCTGAACTTCTCAAATCATTCTAATTCTCTGACCATCAAAACAGACTTACATAAAAACTTTCGGCGTAACTCCTCAGGCACAACCTTAGCTTTTCCCGAAGGATAATCCAAGCCAAATTCATAACTCGTCACGAATTCTAACCATCCTCGTTGTCTCATGCTCTATTCCTTCAGACCAAACAAGCACTCTAAACTCTTGTGATTACTAAACACTTCGAGCCTAAAACCATAAAGATAATACCTCCAAATTTTCCAACACAATACGACCACAACCAATTCCAAATCCAGAATAGCATAGATCCTTTTATAAATTCTCAATTGTCGTAAAGCATAAGCCACGAATTTACTCTCTTGCATTAACACCTGACTACACTCTTCAAAGACACTTCACAATACCTCACAAACGGTTTATTAGGATCACACAGAATCAAAACTGGAGCCGTAGACAACTTCTACCCCAGCTCACCAAAACATACTCATAACGAACATCCAAAATAAACGACTCACCCTTTGCAAGTCAACTGAGATAACAGAAGTACGAACTTAGCAAAGTCTTCCATAGCCTTCTGTAACAACCAACTGAGCCCAAAAGTTTCTAATCTCCTTAACCAACTTCGGAACCTCTCATTGTAGAACTGCATCTACTTCCGATGGATCCATAACAATACCATCATCGGAAATAACATATCCAAGAAACTAACCTTTTTCCAACCCAAATTCTCACTTGAATAATTTAGCACAAAACTTCGCCTCTGTTCAACACTTGTAATTCAAATCTCAAACACTCTACCTGTTCTTCCTCCAAGTTCATAACAGATCCTAATATCCTCAATTAAAACCACTACAAACTTATCCAATTAAATATGGAAGATACGATTCATATACTCTACAAACATTACGGACGCATTACTAACACCAAGCAACATCACCGTACGTTGTAATGCCCAACCAAATTCCAAAAGATATAAATTCTCAAAGCTTTTGCAAAACCTTGCACTGGGCAACTGGCTACTCACACACAAGCTTAACCGAGTAATTAACAACCTATTCTGGTGATAACAACATAACCAGTCACATCAAATCGATCAAAGCCTTAACTCACACAATTCACCACTCTTATCAAACATTCCATACAATTGCAACTCCACTCAAACTCAACCAAACCACTCCAGTCATCTGTTCATGAAAGTGGACACTTATTCTTAATCGTTACCTTATTCAACTACCAGTAATCCATACACAATTTCTTCTCTTAACAGTCCAAATTCCATAAATCCCCACGTGTAGCAACAACTATCCCAAAGGAACTCTCAAATATTACATCCACACTTAAGGTTTTCTCAAAATTCCATTAATGCTCTAAAATTCCAAAGACTCCAACCCTCTCCAGGACTCTAAGTTTCGCTTTCCATAGTCCCAATACCAATACCATCATAATGCTTGTTATTCCATTCAATCATCCCTCCATTTTGTTACTAACCATACTGGGGCTCTCCAAGACAACACACTTAGCCTCACAATTCTCCTTTCCAGTAAATCTTCCAACTGCTCTATCAGTCTGGGTACTTCTAATACTAACATCCAATATTCCATCCGGGAATACATCTAAAAATTACGCACAACCGGTAGCTCATCACTGTGTCCTTTCTGCCAATTTCCAGAACACTATCATCAAAGATAAAACAAGCATCTTAGTCCCATCTACTAAGAGTTTTCTACTTACTTAGCAGATCCAACCCTCAAATCTTCACCTTCGTCAAATTTGAGTTCACACTCTACTATCTGAGAACAACCATTAACGATACCAATCGTCCTCCCTCAATAACTTCCCAACTTGACCAACATACCAACGCCTCTATTCCACCTTACAAACAATAATTTCACCTTCCATAGTATAGAACACTTTCCTAGCTTCATATCGATATAAAGAACGCTTAAATCAGACACCCGAGTTAAAAGATATGAATTTTTTTTGAAGGAAAGTCAATTATTGGAAAACAGCCAGATCCGCCTGGCGAGTAAGAATTTCTCCTGGCGAATACCTCTTCGTCAGCCCTTCGCCTGGCGAACCAGCGGCGAAACCTGATTTTTCTGAAAACCCAAACTTCCAGTAGCCAACACATTTCTGTTTCTCCATTTTCTCCTGGCGACTCACGATTTCACCTGGCGAATCCCCCTTCGCCAGCACTTCGCCTGGCGAACTATTGGTGAGACCTAATCCGCCTGGCGAATTCCCAATTCGCCTGGCGAATCACACCAGAACTAGAATTTTCTGCTGCATATCCATGGTTTTCACACCTCAAAATCCAACTTTTCCAACCAACACATATTCAAATTCCAAACAATTCATTACACACACTATCAAGCCAGAAAGACACGTCTATTCCATCCAACATAATTCCCTTTTGCTATCAACAAGAGATTAAGGGTGATCAGTTCCTCAATTTGTCAATAGACAGCCGACAATCATGATGGGGCATAAACCGTCTTTACCAAACTATAATAGCATTCCTTACATCCTGCGCACAAAACTACCTAAGGCACAAATCCTTAGTTGGCATAAACCTTACCTCCGCATTTCCTTCGGAACCGGGAACAACAATGTCCAAACAACACTTACAATCTTGCAATTCACAACACACTGAGCCAACGCTCCACACCTGAAGCCACTTGGAGAAGTTCCAGCTTCTCCCCCACTTATCTCATTCTCAATCCCGAAGACAAAGGATTAGAAAAACCAGAAAGCACTGCAGTGTTTCACACACATATCACGTACTAAGGAACAAACAACAACATCGACAGTATTCAACTGTCACACCAACTGACTCAACAACTTGGCCGGACGGACCGACCTGCTCTGATACCACTAATGTAACACCCCAATTCCCATCGCGAATAAATAATACATAACTAAAATCAGAGTAACTAAAAATTTATTTTTCCGACAGAAACAAGGATGTCACATTTAAATAAACAAAACATTATCCCTGCTCATAAATTTGATACATAACATAAAATACAATACCCTCCAAGGGGAAACTTTTTCCATCTAAAGGGAAGGGTCAATTATGGAATAAAGCGGAAAGATCCATAACCGACTTGTTTTACAAAATAAATCATTTTAGAACATCAACTATATACACAAAAGTACTACAAAATACATTTAACAAATGTATACATACATATATATATATATATATATATATATATATATATATATATATATAATCGTTCCCCGACTCCCGTGCTACGTATCAGAGCAGACACCAAGACCGACAACAGAACGGAGGACTAATCTTCACAAAAAGACCTCCAGCAACTCTAATCTGCAATGCCTCATAGAGCATTATAAAACAGCAGAAGGGTGAGAAATAACAACTAAAATCAAGATTGCATAATAATATGCAAATACATAACAATTCACACGCATAGTTATTCTCACCACAAACACGACATACTAATACATATAACATACCACATATACCTAACATATATCTATTAATCCAACAATATAGCATATATCAAGTATCCAATATACTCACATATTTGCACATAAGGCATACCAAGTCATAACATTTAGAAACACATCACACATCACATAGCATATGTCTACGCATAATACATATTATCCACAACCAATGCATTTATCACATATGCACATCAAATTACCAATGCTATCACAATCTCAACACATAACAAATCAATGCACAACTTCCACACATAATCAATCAAATCATGATTTTCCACACATAATGCATCCATTCACAATTCTCACACATAATCAATCAAATCATGATGTTCCACACATAATGCATCCATGATTTATGCAAATGCACAGAGACCGAAACAATGACTCTATGCAAATGCCATGCGGTACCGACTTCCAATATTTCTCATCACTAGTTCACTCAGGAACTCCGCTGGAATCATCGCTCGTTACTGAGGATCACTCAAGTAACACCCCGTCGGGCAAACGATGTTCCCCGTCGCTTTAGGTCCTCTTGGTATAAAGCGCACGACGTTTATGGATTGCTTTAGGTCATCTTATTTTTAAGGCGCACGATCCAATCAGATCGCTTTAGGTCCTCTTATTTTTAAGGCGCACAATCCGATCGCTCACACCCCACATGGGCACACGATCGTCTATAACCATCGCTTTAGGTCCTCTTATTTTTAAGGCGCACGATATATCAAATCGCTTTAGGTCCTCTTATTTTTAAGGCGCACGATGTTATAGCAAATTCCCTCTGGAATCAATCTGTCACTCAGGACGTCACAACAATGCATATCATGATGCTTGGCATACAAAGACTCATGACATTTAAAATGCACACATATACACATCCATAATCATGCATATATCATCAATTACCATACATCGCATTTCCTTGCCGTAAGGCCACCAACTATCATCACAATATGTATTTCATGCAATTTCATCACTCAACAGTACACAAGTCCTACAATATCCATACCAACAGCATATTGCATATACACATCAAGTTCACACAATTAAACGGCAAAAGTCGACAAAACAACACTATTCAAATATCATACATCCATCACCAATGCGTATCAATCATGCACAACATTTCATCACATATACTCACGCCATATAACAGCACACAAGCTATACGTTACATATCAAAAGCATATAGCATGATAACACATCATTCGCACACCAATACGACGGTAAAAATCCGACAAACCAACACTTTTTCGAAACCACGACTTAAATAAATCCTCTACTGACCTCCAACCCATTTTTAATAGAAAGAATATTTCATTAGCTTTCCAACGCTTCGAACGGGGACCAAACGGACTTACGGTTCAAAAGTTATGGCTAAAATACGAAAATACTGTTTTTGTTGTCCCAGACAAATTCGCCTGGCGAATCCCTGGCGAAACGGACTCGCCACCCACTCGCCTAGCGAATCTGGACGAACCAGAATTTCTCCAAAACGTATTTGGAACCCAAAAATGATCCAAATCTTCCACCCACATGATAGTATTACACCCAATGACCCAAAAATACATGTTAGAACACATTTAGGCATGCATTTCATCAATTCATCCGTGAAAACATCAATTTCTATCAATTGCTCACAAATTCAACCAAATAGAAAAAAACATATATTTTTCACCTAAACATTCAAACAAAACATACATATACATATACAAGCATGATATAATCGAAACTTCTCACCCTTACCCGATTAATCGAAGTCCAAGCATTGATTTTGATGATTTTCCTCTTCTCCCTCTTTTTCTTCTCTTCCTCTTCTTTTCTCCTTTTCTTCTTTCTCCCATTTTCTCTCTATTTCTTTCTATTTATATAAAAACATAAAACTTATCCAAGCAAAAGACCAAAATACCCCTCAACTCAAATATCTCTCAAACGCTCTCAAAATGCGATAAAACATAAACAACGATGAAAAATAATATATTGTCAAATAAAAGTAAATAATAAAATAATATAAAAAGAAAATAATTAAATCGACTCGATTAAATAAATAAGACAAAATGGGACGTTACAGAGAACATTGTTGACTTACACTTGAGGGGGAGTGTTAAAGAATAATAAGTCGAATGTGAGTTGGAATTCCATATTGATTATAAATGTGAAGACATTTATAAGTGGTAGAACCCATACACTTATCACCTTAAGGTTTTGAATAAATGTGTAGTGTCTGTCTTGCTTGTGTGTTGCTCTTAGTACAATGTTGATGTTTTTCCTCATGATCCAACACTTTCAACAAGAATAAATTTTATATAATCAATTATCTAAAAATCAATTTCCTTCATTGTAAAATCTAACATACATATAATTTGTAATTTCTAAATCTTATTGTGATTTTTACACTAAATTTTTTTATTTAATTTATTTTTATATAAATGCATCACTACATTCCGGTCTAAAATTATTCTTATAAAATTAATAGTTCAACACTAAGTTGATTTATAATTTATTAGATCGTATAAGTGCTGGTGTTGATGACAACTGTCTAAGGGCCGGTTTGAAATGCTTCTTAAAAACTCTTTTTTAATTTTTAAAAATTTAAAATTTAAAAACTTGTTTGAATATAATGTTTTGCAAAAAGTGTTTTTAAAAACTTTTTTCTATTTTTCAGTTTTTAAAAGTAAAAAAGTGAAACAGCTTAGTTGTCTTTTGCTTCTTACTTTTTAGTTTTTAGTACTCTAAAAATTGAAGAAAAAACACAGAAAATTTGAAATTTTCATTAATGTAATTTTCATAATTTTAACATTTTAAAAATAAATCAGAAAAATGTATTTGAAAGGTTAAGGATATGATGTTATCATTTTTTCAAACAAATTTTTTCATTTTCATATTTTTAAAACAGTTTTTAAAAACTAGTTTATCAGACAATTTTTTTTTGTTAATTTTCTTTTTAAAAATAATTTTCTAAAATAGATTTGAAAAAAATATTTTAAGAACTAAAATTAAAAAGTGTTTCAAACATCCCCTAAGTGTTGTATGTAGTATTTTTATAATAAATTACTTCAAATAATTAATAGTTTAAAATTTATAATTCTTTTCTTTCACTTTTATTATTACTATTTTGAAGAAAAATACAACTATTAATTGAACATATATATCACATATCATTTACTATATTATGACTTAAATGGTTATTTTGATTATATTTATGTTATACTATTTTCCATCTTTATGGCATATAAGTTTGTTGTATATTTAGAAGGGGGAAGTTAATTTCTTTTTGTTTTCAACGTGTGAATTTAAATTTTGTAATGAATAAAAACTCATAAAAACTCAGTGCACTTATTACTGTCTCAAAATATTTTACAATTTCAATATAATATTAATGATATTTTTTCTAATATATTATCTACTATTTATTTTTCATTTTTCTTTTAATTTTATTAATTTCTTTTTCCTCAATAATTAATAAAAAAATTAATATAAAGTCAAACCTAATTTCTCTTTCTCATATAACATTAATTATTTTTCTTAAATTGTATAAAATGTCTAAAATGTCTTATACTTTTTTTTTTGGCAACCAAATGTCTTATACTTTAGAATATAAAAAGTACTATATACATTTTAGTCGACCTATTAGTATTTATTTTCTGAAATTGCGGGTAGGGAAAGCAAGGCTTGAATTACGTTCGAGGAAATTTGTGTTCCTCTCTTACAACTACATGTTTTTATTTGTGACCAAGACTGCCGCGCATGTTGTCCCTCTTCATTTGTATTTGGAATATTATTCTAATGGACTTGAAGAACACAAATGGATTTGTCACAGAGAAAATTTTATCTTATATCTCTACCAGTATTTCTCACTCCTATTTTTTTAAAATATATCAATTCTATCATTTTTAATTATCAAATAATTTTATTATTCAATATTTATTATTTTTAGATATGTATTTTTTCTTCACCAAATAATTTACAATCAAATTTTTCAATATGTATTTTTTCTTTACCAAATAACTTGCAATTAAGTTTTTCGATATGTATTTTTTCTTCACTTCCGATATGTAATTTAACCGGTGAAGAAAAATTATATACCAAAAAACTTGATTGTAAGTTGTAAGTTATTTGTAAGTTGTAAGTTATTTGGTAAAAAAAAAAATACATACTGAAAAATTTGATTGCAAGTTATTTAGTGAAGAAAAAATACTTACCGAAAAATAATAAAATTATTTGAAAAATAAAAAAGGTAAAATTAAAATATTTTAGAAAATATAGGAATATATAGATAAAGGTAGAGGTAAGAGGTAAAATTTTCTTAATAATGGATTAGAGTGATCCTCTAAATATTATATATTAATTGCAATATACATTCAAAAACTTCTATTATGTATTTATTAAAATGTAAAATTAGTAACGATAAAACCTATTGTGTCTATAGAGTTGAAAATAATTATGCTTGGTGAATGGAAGTTTCATGGACACTCCATATCACAATAATTTATTTATTTAAAATGGACATGTTTATTCGACTATTAGTATTATTAGTATAAAAATTATTTTAATATTTGATTTTACTGTATATTTTAGTACAATTTATACAATACATTTTAGTGTATTTATGAAAAATTTTGTTTTTATGAATAAAATCTATTTTTAAAAATTGATTTTTTTTAATTTTTAACTAAAAAAATCAATTGTAAAATTCAATTATAAACTTTAAAACCAATTATGAATTCATAATCGGTTATAAAATTTGGTTATAAATATAACCAGTTTTGTAAAAATAAAATTATATGTATGATTTAGTTATAATAACTTGATTGTTAATAATAATTATATATTAATTATGTAAATAATTCAATCATAAACATTTACTATAAGAAAATGTAGGAGTAACTACCATCAATTCACTACAAAATAATTTTGTAGCTAATTCCAATTTAAAAGACACTAATTAAATTATAAATAATTACCAACTACAATTGCATATACTATTTGTCTATTAAGATATCGGTCAGAAAAGGCAAGTACAAGGTTAGAGTAAGAAAGTGTGTGTAACCTGGCCCTCTCAAGTGAGAGGGTATTTATAGAGAGCCCCCAGCGCGGGACCAACGGTAACTTGCATTGGGCTGGATTGCCAGACCCAATCCAAGTAACTGTCAGGGCTTACGTGGCGTAGTGAAGACCAGCACGTGGTCTTCTCCCTGGGGTAACCGTTCCTAGATCTCCGGAATTAGGGCAGACCGATTCCATCGGGAGTGGGTGGTTACATGAGAACGTGTCCTCGCGGGGAGGCGTCTTGCGTGTCGGGGAGAGACGTGTCCTCGCGGGAAGGACTCTGGTGTGAGGAGGTGACTCCTGCAGGGAGGAGCATAGGAGTGTCGAGGAGGAATGAACTCGAGGAGGTCCAGCGTCCTGCCTGACGCTCCGTGTCATGCGTGTGCCCGAGACCCTTGTTGGGCCATCCCAGAATGTATGGGTTGGGCCTGCTCGGCTTTGTAGCAGTCCCCGGCCCAGTCCAGAACAGGAGCCCCCCAAGTCGTTGCTCCGAAGTGTCGGAGTGATGACTTAAGGGCCAATAAGTACGTCGGGGAAGTATGTGAGCGCGGCAGTCTGAGTTTGCTCGACTCAGCGGGGATACGAGAAGTTTAAACTTGAGTGTCGAGGCAAACAGAGAGACGCGTGTTGGGGAGCGAACAGTCGCATGCGTGCCACATGGCAGACGCCATCATTGCCTAGGGCGGCTAGGCTAGTGTAGTGTACTCAAGTGCCCTAAACTCTTCGAATTCTGTGAGGGACCCATAAATAGGCCTCACCTTGTTTCATTTGCACCGTTTGCTCTTTCACTCTCAGACGCTCTATTCTTTCCTCCTCCGTTCTTCCGCCGCTAGCTTCCACCGTTATCCGCCGTTCTCCACCAACGACCGCCGTGCCGGAACTCTAAAAAGCGCATTTCAAGTAAGTTTCTTCCCTTTTTCTCTTTTTGTCTGCACTCGTAGGGTGATTCTTATGGGGAACTGATGAAGTTCCCATAGAACCACGAAATATCCGGCGAAAACGGCGGAATTTCATAGTTTAGTTGTTGAATCTCGCGGGGAAGGGTGATGAAATCCCCGGGGTCATGAAGAATGTCCCGGGGTCCTGGGATGAATGTTTCTTAGTTCGTTTGTTGAATTCCACGGGGAAAAAGGATGGGGTCCCCGGGGAACCAAAGTTCATCTCGGGGATCTGGGTCGAATATCTCCCGTTCCCCGATGTTCCCTCATCGCCCTTTCACTTGATCAATGGTGGAGGGGTGGATTTGATACAGGTCATCGAATTCACCATTTCCTTCTACTTTTCAGGTAAATGGACGCGTTGCCCGTGGCTGTGGGATCTTTGGACAGTTACGACGAGCCCGACTCTCCTATGGCCGAGACAACTAGCGGGGAGAGATCGCCCGACGAATGGGCCTGCGAGGAGGCCTTAAACATGCCGTCTCTGTTCGTCGACGGGGACGAAGACGACATCTTCTGCACCGTCTGGTGGGCTCGGCCAAGTCATGGAATGTATTCAGGCCAAGGGAGCGCCACAGGATCACCTCGACGTACGACGGGATGCGGTTCCCCGTCTACGAGTTCATGTTCGACAAGGCGGGGTGGCGCCTGCCCTTCACAGATTTTCAGCAGGCCGTATTTACTTGGCTGCGCTTGGCCCTTTCCCAGCTCCACCCCAACTCACTAGCTTTCATTAGGGCCTTCGAGCTGGTGTGTAAATACCTGAAGATTGGTGCCACTGTTCCCTTGTTTTTTCGCATCTTCCACCTTCAGAGGCAGGCTGTCGACGGCAGGCACGGTTGGGTGTCCTTCAAGCAGGTAAACAACCTGTTTCACACCTATCTGGACTCCGTGCGCGACTTCAATTACCGGTACTACCTCGTGCGGCCTATCACACTTGAGGCCGTAAACACGATGTACCGTCGGGAGGTCGAGGAGATAGACGGTCGGCGACAGGAGGTCCTCAAGCCTACGTTCCCGTTGTTCTGGACAGAAGCACACTTCAAATCCGGGGCAGACAGCTACAAGGTCAGGCCCAGCCATCTCGAGGAGGGGGATCGCTTGGCATACGAGCGGATAGTGGCGTTCGTCAACAGCTTCAACCGGGGCAAAGCTCGTGACGATGGACGGGGAATTCGTCCGCGGAGACGACGGGCGGGTGTTGACAAAACGCTGTCTGATTAACACGAGGTACCTCCTCGAGACGTTCTCCGACGAGGAGGCTCTCGAGCTGTTAGGTGGAGACACCCTCCGAACTTACCCCTTTTTTTTTTCTCGCGTCTTGATTTCTGGTTTGCTGACATGTTTGTTTTCCTTTTTACAGATAAGATGTCGACCTCCGAGGAGCGTTTCAAGAAGTTGAAGGCTAGCCGTGCCGCGAAGAAAGGTGGCAAGGTTCACATCGAGCAGCTTCGAGTGCAGGAGCCCGCTCCCTCCCCGACACCCGGGGGTTCCTCTGGCTCTCACCAGGACAGTGGTTCTCTCAGCCCTCAGCACTCCCCGAAGAGGCAACGGCTTGCGAGCACCGTGGACGTCGACCTCACCGAGCAGGAGAGCCCGCCTTCCGTAAAATTTGTGCTCCCGCCCTGTCATACGAGGCCGAACTTCTTCACGGGGAATAATTCGCTGTGCGTGGGTGGTCCCGAAGCTCAAGCCGTCCTAGGCGTCGACAAGGCTTCACGGAGAAAGGTGCTGGTGGACGATGTCTCTGCCGTGATGAGGGTTTGCGCGGCTGCCTTGGTCCTGAACGACGAGGCGTGCTCCGCCGTCGAGCTGAAAAAGCTGCGGGACAGTTTCCAGTCCATCTCGGCCGAGATGGAGAAGGTGGGGAAGGAGCTGGCCGATTGTAAAAGCCAGAACAAGTCCCAAGTCGAGCTCCAGCAGAAACTGGAGGAAAATATGAAAGGCGCCGAGGAGGAACGGAAACGTCTCGCTGGTATCGAAGCGGAGAGGGATCGCCTCTTGGCGAGGATCACTGAGTTGTAGAAGGCTGTCCGCCCCGGCCGAGGAGGAGACCGAGGAGGACAGGTTGCTGACTTCGCGGGCAGCGCTGATAGCGAAGCTCCGGGAAGCCGAGGATGACAACCTCGAGGTGGCTGGCATAGGCTTCAGGAACGCCGTGGAGCAGCTTCGGGTCCTCAACCCCGACCTCATCACCGAAGGGATTGACTCAGACGCCGAGGTGGTGGATGGTCGGATCGTGCAGCCGATGCGGGTGGACGAAGTTCACGAGCACGAGGAGCCCGACGGGACTGCAGCTGAGTAGGCTTTTTTTATCTTCGTTTGGGTCGGCCTGTGAGCCATTTTGATTTATTGTAATATTCGTGTCTGGCCTGCGTGCCAGGGGCGTTTTTGATGTTTATTTGTAACACCTGTACAATGGGCTTTTGCCCGCTTAATGCATTTTTGTTTGTCTGCATGTGTTATGTTTGTAAGTTTTCGCTTGTGTGTGTGACGCTATTGTATTTGCTATATTTTGTTTATTTTTGTCTAAGTGATATACCTTGGGAGTTTGCTCGACAATGATAGCCCTGGCCGCGGGGAGAGCAGGTCGGGTGGTCGGAGATGTGTTCCGACCTTCGACGAGGCTAAGAGCTTGGTCGAGGTCTTAGCTTCATGGCGTGAACTTCCCATCGCGAGCTGGATGTTCTGCCTAATTGGTACGATGACGCATGATCTCGGTAGAGGTGTCCTCGTCGGGTCAAAGTGCTCGCGCACACACAACGCAGCCCTTGACCATCGTGTTTCGTATAGGGGTGTCGCGCTTGTACCTTAGTGCGTCCCCGTGGTCGCGACGCTAGTGTGTCACGGGCAGTTCTTAACTATAATATTGCTTTAGCTTTTCAGCATTCCAAGGTCGAGCAAGTTCTTCCCCGTGCAGATTTTCTAGGAAGTAGGCTCCTGTCCCCGTTTTCGCGCGGACGCAACACGGGACCTCCCAGTTCGCAGCGAGTCTTTCTGGTTTCTTCGCAGGACGAGGGTGCCCACCTGAAAATCACGTTTGATAACTTTGTCGTTATAACGTAGTGTTATTTTCTGTTTAAGCGAAGCCTCTCGGAGAGAGGCGCCCGAACGTATCTCCTCGATAAAATCGAGCTCTTCCCTCAAGGCTTCGTCGTTCGCGTCCCCGTCGAGGGGGGCTTCTATCCTCCTCGAGGGTTCCCTGATCTCCACGGGGATCACCGCTTCGGTTCCGTAGGTCATACGGAAGGGGGTCTCCCCGGTTGTGGAGTGTGGGGTCGTCCGATAGGCCCAGAGGACGCTGTGTAGCTCCTCGACCCACCGTTGTTTGGCGTCGCCTAGTCGACGTCTTAATCCTCGGAGGATCACCCTGTTCGCTGCCTCAGCCTGTCCATTCGTTTGAGGGTGCTCGACCGACGTGAAGTGTTGCTTCGTGCCTAGTTTTGTGACGAAGTCTTGGAAGTTCCTGTCGGTGAACTGTGTTCCGTTGTCGGTGACGATAGCTTGAGGCACGCCGAATCGGGCGAGGATATTTCTTTTGTAAAAACGTAGTATATTAAAGGCCGTGATTTTGGCCAACGCTCCCGCCTCAATCCACTTCGTGAAGTAGTCCACCCCGACGATGAGGTACTTGTTTTGATACGACCCCTGGACGAAAGGTCCGAGGATATCCATTCCCTACCACGCAAACGGCCACGGGGAGGACAGTGGGCTGAGCTCGTTGGGGGGAGCGAGGTGCATGTCCCCGTGTCGTTGGCATCTGTCGCACTTCTTGACGTGTTCCTTGGCGTCCTGTTGCATGGTGGGCCAGTAATATCCTGCTCGAAGCGCCTTACGAGCTAACAATCGCCCGCCGAGGTGCTGCGCATTGATTCCCTCATGGATCTCCTGGAGTATGTCGGGGACCTTGGTCTCCTCGACACATCTGAGGAGGGGAATAGAGAACCCTCGCCGGTATAGCTTGTCCTCGACTATAGTGTATAAGCACGCGCGCCTCTTGACCATTCCTGCTTCTTTGGGATCTTCGGGCAGTTTGCCCGTCATGAGGTATTCGTATACCGGGGTCATCCAGCAATTGCTGTCCCCGACGGCGTTGACGTCCGAAACTGTGGTCGGTTTGTCAATGCTCGGGCGGGAAAGCACTTTTTGTATGACGGATTTGTTCTCGCCTTTCTTCTTTGTGCTCGCCAATTTAGACAAGACATCTGCTTGGGCATTGTGCTCGCGGGGGATGTGAGTTACTTCCGAGGAGGTGAAAATTTTCATCTTTTCTTTCACCAAGGCCAAGTATTCTATGAGGCTGTCGTTCTTGGCTTGGTACTCTCCTCGGACTTGCGAGGCCATGAGCTGGGAGTCGGTGAAGAGTTTGACCTCCTTGGCGTCGAGGTCCTCGGCCAGGCGAAGTCCGGCGAGGAAGGCCTCGTACTCCACTTGGTTGTTCGACGTCGGGAAGGATAGTTAGAGGGATATCTCGATCAGGATGCCTTCCTCGTTTTCGAGGATGATACCCGCCCCGCTTCCCTTCGGGCTGGATGCTCCGTCGACATAGATCGTCCATTTTTGGGATCCGTTGGTCGAAGGTTCCGGGACGGTCATCTCCGCTACGAAGTCGGCCAGTACTTGGGCCTTTAAGGCTTTCCTCCCTTCGTATTGGATGTCAAACTCGGCGAGCTCGAGCGACCACCTGAGCATCCTCCCCGCCATGTCCGGTCATCCGAGGAGCTGCCTTATAGGCTGCTCGGTCCTCACGATGACGGTGTGGGCGAGGAAGTTGTGGCGCAGCCTCCTGGCCGCAGTGAAGAGGCCCAGGGCGACTTTCTCTATCTACTGATATCTGAGCTCGGGGCCTTGGAGGGCTTTGCTCGTGAAGTAGACTGGCTTCTGCCCGTCCGGGGTCTCCCGAATGAGGACGGCGCTGACTGCTTCAGTCGTGATCGCAAGATACAAGAAGAGCGTCTCCCTGCTTTCAGGTCGTGAGAGGACCGGGGGTTGTGATAGGACTTGTTTTAAGTGGACGAGCGCCTGCTCGCATTCTTCGCTCCACTCAAACTCCGCTTTTTGTCGAAGAAGTTTGAAAAATGGGAGTGCTTATTGTGCGGATTTGGAGACGAAGCGGGAGAGGGCGGTGAGCATCCCTTTCAATGACTGTATCGACTTCTTTAAGTCTGGAGTGGGGAGCTCGGAAAATGCCCTACACTTGTCGGGGTTGGCCTCGATTCCTCGTTCGGTGAGGTAAAATCCAAGGAACTTCCCTGCCCGAACGCCGAAGGTGCATTTGTCAGGGTTAAACCTCATGCGGCATGTAACGCCCCAGTTTTGCCAATTTTATTTTATTGAGTCGTTTTTGATTATTTTATTATTATTTTATTGTAATTTCAACTTTTGTGTGAAAATATGTTATTTTTCGTCGTGATTATATTTTATCGCGTTTTGGGAACGTTTGCGAGATATTTGAGTGTGGGGGTATTTTGGACATTTCATAGATATTTTTACTAAGTTAGTAAGAAAAGAAAATAGAAAAGAAAAGGGAAAGAAAAATAGAGAGAAAGAAAGAAGAAAGAAGGGAAAAGAGAAGAAAAGAGGAGAAGGGAGAAAATTGGAGAAAAGTGTGAAAATCATCAAGATCAATTCCTAGAATAGAATTAAATCGGGTAAGGGTGCGAAACTCGATTATACTATGCTTGTATATGATTATGTATGTATGTGTTTGGATGATTCTCTTGCTTTCTATGTTTTTCACTTTTAGGTCGAAAACGATAAAATGAGTAGAATCGATGGTTTAACGGTTGGAAATCGATGTAAAGGTGGTAGTTTGCTTGTTGACATGATTAGAATAGGTTCTGATTGAAATATGTTGATTGGAAATGTTTTGGTTGGGAAATATCACTTTTGGGGTTTCAAACAGCGCAAAAAAATTCTGGGTTTTCCTTAGTTCGCCTAGTGAACCTGGGGCGAAGGTGGCAGCGAGTGAGGTTTTCGCGGGTTCTCCTAGCGAACCATCCAGCGAAGGGTAGCGAAGGTTCGCTACGGGTATTCGCCTAGCGAAGTCATGAGCGAAGGTTCGCTAGAGTGTTCGCCTAGCGAACTTTGGGTGTTTTTGGCTCTGTTTGGTTCTGACTTGGTTCGCCAGGGGGTTCGCCTAGCGAACTTAGTGTCTGTTTTTATCTAACAGTTGGTTCGCTGGAACATTCGCCTAGCGAAGGAGCTAGCGAATGCTCGCGAGGGATGTTCGCCTAGCGAAGCAGCTAGCGAATGCTCGCGAGGGAGATTCGCCCAGCGAACAGTGCTGTTCGTGTAATTTTGTTTTCTGCATAACTTTTGATCTGTGATTCGGTTTGAGGCGTGGTTTGATGCGTTGGAAAGCTAACAAGATGTTCTTTCTAGGAAAAATAGTTTTGGGGTCTGAACTTGGTCCAATCGGTATAGTTTTTACGAACCGTTTCGTAGTGTCGGGCGTCCGGTTTATGTTTTTACGTTATTTCGAAATATTCATATCTTGTTAACCGTTTATCGTATTTAAGAGTTCTTTATACCGAATCGAAGCTGTCGATGAGTACTTTTTAATGATGATAGAAAATATTATTTTTGACCGACTTTTAGCCGACTTTTTCGGAAAACCGAATAATGGAATTTTGAGTTATTTTTCAATATTGTAAGACATATTATGATATGTTATGAGGTGGCTTGTGTGATGATTCTTTGATGGGAATTTGATGTTGTGGAATGGTATATTGGTGTTTGTGGCCATTTTGGGCAATTGTGTGCATTACTTTATATGTACTTGAAATACATGATTATTGTTAATGCATGAGCATTTGATGTTGGCATGAGTCATTAATGTGTCAAGTATCATGATATGCATTCCTGCATTGGAAGATTCATAAATGAATCAGTTTCATCGTCTTACACCCTGAAATAATGGTAGAAGCGATTAATCACAAATGATTGTGTGCCCTGAAATAGTGGACTATGGCAATCAGATTGTGCGCCTTGAAATAGTGGACTAGAGCAATCCATAAACGTCGTACGCCCTGAAATAATGGTTTATAGCGACGGGGAACGTCGTAGGCCCGACGGGGAGTTACTCTATGTAACGAGCGATGATTCCAAGAGTTCCTGGGGGACTAATGAATTACAAGGTTGGATTGGTACCGCATGCGTAGAGTCGTTGTGTCGGTCTCTGTGCATTTGCATAATTCATTACATGTATGTTTATGTGTTGAATTTTGAGAAGGATTTGTTATGCATTGTGTTAATGTATATGCTTATGTGATTGATGTGTGAAATGGGTTTAATATGTCTTGTGTTGTTTACAAGTATCGTATTTGTGTGGTGAGAATAATTGTGCATATTTTGCTAAGTGTTATATAATGATATGCATTTATATTATAATCCTGTTTCTCACCCTTCTGCTGTGGTTTAATGCTGTAATGGCATTGCAGATTAAACGCTGGAGGTCTTTTGCGAAGATTAGTGTCTTCGTCTTTTTGTCGTTCCGTCGGCTCTGATATGTAACACGGGTAGTCGGGGTTCGAGTGTAGATGTTTCTTTTGGCTTGTATATAGTAGCCTTGTATGAATATGAATATGACATACTTATATTTTGTGATGACATCAGTTATGGATGTTCCGCTTTAATTCTGTAACTGAATGCTGATATTTTGGAACGGAGTTCCTTTGTTTATAAAAACTATCCAGGTGTTATATATCTTTATGAGCAGGTTGTTTTTAGTTCACGTTGATGTGACATCTTTGTTTATATCTAAATGACTTAATCTTTGCTCTGATGTTTTATTATAAGATTATTTTTTTTATTCCGTTTTTGTACGGGGTATAGAAGGGGTGTTACATTAAGTGGTATCAGAGCCAGTGTCTGTGTGGTCTGTCTGACCGTGTCTTTGTGTCATTGTTGGACTGTTGCACTCTGTCGAGTGGTTGTTTAAACATAATTTGCTATCATTGGGAATGTTCAGATTATGGCGGGAAGACGTGATGCTGCTATGACTGCGGCCATGCAAGCTATGGCGCAAGCGATGCAGAATTTACCCAATGCTGCGGCGGACGAGGAATTGCGTAGTATGGATAAGTTTCAGAAGAATAACCCACCGAGCTTCAAGGGTACTCATGATCCTGATGGAGCACAACTTTGGCTGAAGAAGATTGAGAAGATCTTCCATTTCATTAGGTGTTCCGAGGAACAGAAAGTGCAGTATGGTACTCATGTGCTGGAAAAGGAGGCTGATGACTGGTGGATAAATGCTTCTCAGAGGTTTGAGGAGGATGAAATTGTGGTTACTTGGGCCGTGTTCAAAGATGCTTTTCTAGAAAAGTATTTTCCGGAAGATGAGAGAGGTAAAAAGGAAATTGAATTTCTTGAACTGAAGCAGGATAATTCCTCTATTGCGGATTATGCTGCTAAGTTTGAAGAACTGGTGAAGTTTTGTCCCAATTATAATACGGCTGGTTCGGAGAGGTCTAAGTTTCTGAAATTTGTGAATGGCTTGAGGCCAAAAATCAATCAAGGTTTCGGTTATCAGGAGATAAGACAGTTTTCAGTGTTGGTGAACAAGAGTTGGATTTTTGATGAGGATAGCAAAGCACGTGCTACTCATTACAAGAATTTGAATGATAAGAAAGGAAAAGGGCAGTTCAGAGGTAGGCCTTATGCTACCCCTGTTTATAAAGGGAAACAGAAGTTTACTTTTGATAGGAAGCCTAGTGGTGGAGGAATGAATTCTGCTGTGAAATGTTACAATTGTGGTGGTTTAGGTCATCATATATCGGAATGTAAGAGGAATATGAATAATGTGGATAAGTGTGCTAATTGTGGTTTGAAGGGTCATGTGGCTGCTGATTGTAGGAGGAAGAATGGGGTTACATGTTATAATTGTGGGGAAGTTGGTCATGTTAGTACGAGGTGCACGAAACCGAAGCAAGCTCAACCTAGAGGGAAAGTATTTGCATTGGCGGGGGCTCAGCCTACTAATGCAGATCGTTTGATCATAGGTACTTGTTTTATTAATAGTAATCTTTTAATTGCTATTATTGATACTGGAGCGACTCATTCGTTTATTTCGATTGATTGTGCGAAATGTTTGAATTTGGTGTTGTCTAAGATGGGTGGAGAGATGGTTATCGATACTCCAGCTTCGGGGTCGGTAACTACTTCTTTCGTTTGTTTAAGTTGTCCTTTGACAATTTTTGGTAGAGATTTTGTGATGGACTTGGTATGTTTGCCATTGAAGGGTTTGGATGTGATTCTGGGAATGAACTGGTTAGAGTTCAATCGTGTTAATCTTGATTGTTATCTTAAGTTGGTGCGATTTCCTTCTCTTGAAGAAGAAAAGGAATCTGGTTTCTTATCTACCAAAGAGTTGAAGGAACTTTTGGCAGAGGAAGCTCAGTTGTTCGGGTTGTTTGCATCGTTGTCTGTGGAGAGTCAAGTTACAATTGAGAGTTTTCCTATTGTGTGTGATTTTCAGGAGGTGTTTCCGGATGATTTTTCAGATGTGCCGCCAGAAAGAGAGGTGGAGTTTTCTATAGACCTAGTTCCTGGTACTAGACCTGTATCTATGGCACCATATCGGATGTCAGCATCTGAGTTGGTGGAGTTGGAAAGACAATTGAATGAGTTGTTGGAAAAGAGGTTTGTAAGGCCTAGTGTATCACCTTGGGGTGCTCCTGTTTTGTTGGTCAAAAAGAAAGATGGCAGTATGCGTTTGTGTATCGATTATCGGCAGTTGAATAAAGTGACGATTAAGAACAAGTATCCACTTCCAAGGATCGATGACTTGATGGATCAACTAGTGGGTGCAAGTGTGTTTAGTAAGATTGATTTGAGGTCAGGATACCATCAGATTCGGGTTAAAGAGGAGGATATTCAGAAGACGACCTTTAGGACACGATACGGACATTACGAGTTTTCTGTGATGCCGTTCGGGGTTTCTAATGCGCCGGGTGTGTTTATGGAGTATATGAATCGTATATTCCATGAGCATTTAGATCATTTTGTTGTTGTTTTTATTGATGACATTTTGGTTTATTCTAAGTCACAGGAGGAACATGCGGAGCATTTACGAATTGTGTTGCAGATTCTGAAGGAGAAGAGACTTTTTGCCAAACTTTCCAAGTGTGAGTTCTGGTTGTCAGAAGTGAGTTTTCTGGGGCATGTGATTTCAGGTAATGGTATTGCTGTGGATCCATCCAAAGTAGAGGCAGTTCTACAATGGGAGGCTCCTAGATCTGTTACTGAAATTCGAAGTTTTTTGGGTTTAGCTGGATATTACCGGAGGTTCATCGAAGGTTTTTCTAAGTTGGCACTTCCGTTGACTCAACTGACTTGTAAGGGTAAGGCATTTATTTGGGATATTCAATGTGAAGAAAGTTTCAACGAGCTGAAGAAGAGATTGACTACAGCTCCAATTTTGATCTTACCGAATCCTAGTGAATCGTTCGTGGTGTATTGTGATGCGTCTATGATTGGTTTAGGTGGTGTTTTGATGCAAGACGGTAAGGTGGTTGCTTATGCTTCGAGGCAGTTACGAGTTCATGAGAAGAATTATCCTACTCATGATTTGGAATTAGCTGCGATGGTTTTTGTATTAAAGATTTGGAGGCATTATCTCTATGGTGCTAGATTCGAAGTCTTTAGTGATCATAAAAGTTTGAAATACTTGTTTGATCAAAAAGAGTTGAATATGAGGCAGCGTAGATGGTTGGAACTTCTGAAGGACTATGACTTTAGCTTGAATTACCATCCTGGTAAGGCTAATGTGGTAGCTGATGCTTTGAGTCGGAAATCTTTGAGTATATCTGCTTTGATGGTGAAAGAGTGGGAACTATTGGAGCAATTTCGAGACTTGAGTTTGGTATGTGAGCTTTCACATGAGAGTGTGAAGCTTGGTATGTTAAAGATCACTAATGATTTTCTGTTGTCTGTTATAGAGAAACAGAAGTTGGACTTGAAACTTGTTGATTTGTTGCTAGTTGGAAATCAAGAAGTGAACGGTGACTTTAAAGTGGATGATCAGGGTATTTTGAGATTCCGTGGTAGAATTTGTATACCGGATGATGCAGAGTTGAAAAAGATGATTCTTGAGGAAGGACACCGGAGTAGTTTGAGTATACATCCTGGTGCTAATAAGATGTACCAAGATTTGAAGAGGATATTTTGGTGGTCTGGTTTGAAACGAGATGTGGCTCAGTTTGTTTATGCGTGTTTGACTTGTCAGAAGTCGAAAGTGGAACATCAGAGGCCTGCAGGATTAATGCAACCGTTGGATATTCCGGAGTGGAAATGGGATAGTATATCGATGGATTTTGTGACGGGTTTGCCTAATTCTCCGAGTGGGCATAATGCTATTTGGGTGATCGTTGATTGGCTGACTAAATCGGCGCATTTCACTCCGATTGATATTAGTTATTCTATGGAGCGTTTGGCCGAGATTTATATCAGTGTGGTTGTGAAGTTACATGGCGTTCCGTTGAGTATTGTTTCTGATCGTGATCTGAGGTTTACTTCCAGATTTTGGGAAAGTTTGCAAAAGGCATTAGGTTCTAAGCTGAGATTGAGTTCTGCTTATCATCCGCAGACTGATAGTCAGACGGAGAGAAAAATTCAGTCATTGGAAGATTTACTGAGATCTTGTGTTCTTGAGCAAGGTAGAGTCTGGGACAGTTGTCTTTCATTGATCGAGTTTACGTATAACAACAGTTTCCATTCTAGTATCGGAATGGCACCTTTTGAGGCGCTTTATGGAAGAAGATGTCGAACACCTTTGTGTTGGCATGAATCTGGTGAAAGTGCAGTAGTTGGACCTGAGTTAGTTCAACAGACGACGGAGAAGGTGAAACTTATTCGGGAGAAGATGAAAGCTTCTCAGAGTAGGCAAAAGAGTTACCATGATAAGAGGAAGAGGGATCTGGAATTTCAAGAGGGAAATCATGTGTTTTTGAGGGTTTCGCCGGTGACTGGTGTTGGACGTGCTTTGAAGTCGAGGAAGCTTACTTCACGTTTTATTGGTCCATATCAGATATCCGAAAGAGTTGGTGCAGTGGCTTACAGGATAGCATTGCCACCGAATCTTTCGAATCTACATGATGTTTTCCATGTTTCACAGCTACGGAAGTATGTTCCAGATCCGTCTCATGTGATTCTGATGGATGAGGTTGAGGTAAGAGATAATCTTACGGTTGAGGTTTTACCGGTGAGAATTTTAGATCGCGAGTTGAAAAGGTTAAGAGGCAAGGAGATTGCACTTGTGAAAGTGGCGTGAGGAGGCGCTGCTGAGGGCAATTTGACTTGGGAATTGGAAAGTCGGATGCGGGAGTCGTATCCGGAGTTGTTTGGATCAGGTAATATTTTCGAGGACGAAAATTTCTAAGTGGGGGAGAGTTGTAACGCCCCAGTTTTGCCAAATTTATTTTATTGAGTCGTTTTTGATTATTTTATTATTATTTTATTGTAATTTCAACTTTTGTGTGAAAATATGTTATTTTTCGTCGTGATTATATTTTATCGCGTTTTGGGAACGTTTGCGAGATATTTGAGTGTGGGGGTATTTTGGACATTTCATAGATATTTTTACTAAGTTAGTAAGAAAAGAAAATAGAAAAGAAAAGGAAAAGAAAAATAGAGAGAAAGAAAGAAGAAAGAAGGGAAAAGAGAAGAAAAGAGGAGAAGGGAGAAAATTGGAGAAAAGTGTGAAAATCATCAAGATCAATTCCTAGAATCGAATTAAATCGGGTAAGGGTGCGAAACTCGATTATACTATGCTTGTATATGATTATGTATGTATGTGTTTGGATGATTCTCTTGCTTTCTATGTTTTTCACTTTTAGGTCAAAAACGATAAAATGAGTAGAATCGATGGTTTAACGGTTGGAAATCGATGTAAAGGTGGTAGTTTGCTTGTTGACATGATTAGAATAGGTTCTGATTGAAATATGTTGATTGGAAATGTTTTGGTTGGGAAATATCACTTTTGGGGTTTCAAACAGCGCAGAAAAATTCTGGGTTTTCCTTGGTTCGCCTAGCGAACCTGGGGCGAAGGTGGCAGCGAGTGAGGTTTTCGCGGGTTCGCCTAGCGAACCATCCAGCGAAGGGTAGCGAAGGTTCGCTACGGGTATTCGCCTAGCGAAGGCATGAGCGAAGGTTCGCTAGAGTGTTCGCCTAGCGAACTTTGGGTGTTTTTGGCTCTGTTTGGTTCTGACTTGGTTCGCCAGGGGGTTCTCCTAGCGAACTTAGTGTCTGTTTTTATCTAACAGTTGGTTCGCTGGAACATTCGCCTAGCAAAGGAGCTAGCGAATGCTCGCGAGGGATGTTCGCCTAGCGAAGCAGCTAGCGAATGCTCGCGAGGGAGATTCGCCCAGCGAACAGTGCTGTTCGTGTAATTTTGTTTTCTGCATAACTTTTGATCGGTGATTCGGTTTGAGGCATGGTTTGATGCGTTGGAAAGCTAACGAGATGTTCTTTCTAGGAAAAATAGTTTTGGGGGTCTCAACTTGGTCCAATCAGTACAGTTTTTACGAACCGTTTCGTAGTGTCGGGCGTCCGGTTTATGTTTTTACGTTATTTCGAAATATTCATATCTTGTTAACCGTTTATCGTATTTAAGAGTTCTTTATACCGAATCGAAGCTGTCGATGAGTACTTTTTGATGATGATAGAAAATATTATTTTTGGCTGACTTTTAGCCGACTTTTTCGGAAAACCGAATAATGGAATTTTGAGTTATTTTTCAATATTGTAAGACATATTATGATATGTTATGAGGTGGCTTGTGTGATGATTCTTTGATGGGAATTTGATGTTGTGGGATGGTATATTGGTGTTTGTGGCCATTTTGGGCAATTGTGTGCATTACTTTATATGTACTTGAAATACATGATTATTGTTAATGCATGAGCATTTGATGTTGGCATGAGTCATTAATGTGTCAAGTATCATGATATGCATTCCTGCATTGGAAGATTCATAAATGAATCAGTTTCATCGTCTTACGCCCTGAAATAATGGTAGAAGCGATTAATCACAAATGATTGTGCGCCTTGAAATAGTGGACTAGAGCAATCCATAAACGTCGTACGCCCTGAAATAATGGTTTATAGCGACGGGGAACATCGTAGGCCCGACGGGGAGTTACTCTATGTAACGAGCGATGATTCCAAAAGTTCCTGGGGGACTAATGAATTACAAGGTTGGATTGGTACCGCATGCGTAGAGTCGTTGTGTCGGTCTCTGTGCATTTGCATAATTCATTACATGTATGTTTATGTGTTGAATTTTGAGAAGGATTTTTTATGCATTGTGTTAATGTATATGCTTATGAGATTGATGTGTGAAATGGGTTTAATATGTCTTGTGTTGTTTACAAGTATCGTATTTGTGTGGTGAGAATAATTGTGCATATTTTGCTAAGTGTTATATAATGATATACATTTATATTATAATCCTGTTTCTCACCCTTCTGCTGTGGTTTAATACTGTAATGGCATTGCAGATTAGATGCTGGAGGTCTTTTGCGAAGATTAGTGTCTTCGTCTTTTTGTCGTTCCGTCGGCTCTGATATGTAACACGGGTAGTCGGGGTTCGAGTGTAGATGTTTCTTTTGGCTTGTATATAGTGGCCTTGTATGAATATGAATATGACATACTTATATTTTGTGATGACATCAGTTATGGATGTTCCGCTTTAATTCTGTAACTGAATGCTGATATTTTGGAACAGAGTTCCTTTGTTTATAAAAACTATCCAGGTGTTATATATCTTTATGAGCAGGTTGTTTTTAGTTCACGTTGATGTGACATCTCTGTTTATATCTAAATGACTTAATCTTTGCTCTGATGTTTTATTATAAGATTATTTTTTTTATTCCGTTTTTGTACGGGGTATAGAAGGGGTGTTACACGGCACCTCCTCGCCGTGTCGAACACCTTCTTGAGGTGCGCAGTGTGGTCGACTTCTTATGCGGACTTGACGATTATGTCGTCCATGTAGACCTCAAGCTTGTCGCCGATTTCAGCCCGGAAAACCTTGTTCATCATCCGTTGGTAGGTCGCACCGGCATTCTTCAGACCGAAGGGCATTAAGTTTTAATAGTAGTTGCCCGACGCGGTCATAAAGGCCGTGTGTTGTTTGTCGACCTTGTCCATGGGAATTTGGTTGTATCCCGAGTAAGCGTCCATGAAGGATAGTAGTTTGTAACCTGCAGAATTGTCGACCAGCTGGTCGATGTTAGGCAACGGATAACAGTCTTTCAGGTAAGCCCGGTTGAGATCAGTATAATTAATGCACATTCTCCATTTTCCATTATTCTTTTTAACAAGTACAATGTTGGACAGCCAGGTCGTGTATCTGGCCTCCGAAATAAAATTTGCCTCTAGGAGGTCTTTTACAGCATTTTCAGCAGCCTCCGCTTTTACCCCTACGTTGTGCTATGGCCCTAGCGGCCGGATCTACTGCAAGCTAATGGCAAGCCACCTCGGGGTCGAGGCCAGGCATCTCGGATGCACTCCACGCGAAGAGGTCAGCATTCTCCCTTAGACATGCCTTCAGCTGCTCCTTTGCACATGCCTTCAGCTGCTCCTTTGCCTGGTCGGGGATCCCAGTGCCAATCTTCACGTTACGCTCTGGATCGTCCCCGAGAACCACGAGCTCAAAGTCACCGTCCGGGATGGGGCACGTTGGGTAGAGAGGCCACCCGTTGTTTTCTGCCTGGGGGTCGAGGTCTTCTGCTCCGTCTTTGTTGGGTTCGCCCGAGAATCTACTGTCGAGCTCGACCGCGTTGACGCACGGGAGAGGTACCTATTCGGCATCCTGGGGTGGCTTGGCCACGGTCTTGGGTTTAGGGCCAATGGAACTTAGACCTTTGATGGCGGCGTCGAAGCATCTTCTGGCCGCGTTAATGTCCCCGTGCATCGTCACTACTCGTCCCCTGGTCATGTAGTACTTCATTTTGAGGTGGACCATTGACGGTACCGCCGTAAGCTCATCCAGGGTGGTCCTCCCGAGGATGCAGTTGTAAAGGGACGGGCAGTCGACCACCAGGAAACGGATCTTCACCTGTCGAGCAGTGTCTTCGGCTCCGAATGTGACCACCAGTTCCACGTAACCCCATGGTCAGGTGGTGGTTCCGTTGAACCCCTGTAGGTCTGAACCGACGTACGGGGTCAGATGCCTTTCGTCGAGCTGGAGTGTTCCGAACAGATGGGCATACATGATGTCGACCGAACTTCCCTGGTCGACTAAGATCCTACGAACGTCAAAGTTTACCATCTGTGCCCTGACCAGTAGGGCAATAGTGGCGTTTGGTGCTCCCCCGGGTAGTTCCTCGAGGTAGAAAGTGATAGGGTTGGAGTTTCCCCGCACTTTCTCGAGGGTGGTTGTCTTCGTCGACGTCGCGGATTCCAACTCGTCAAATTTCCGCTTGACCGACCCGACGGATAGCTTCTCGGGGCCACCCCCGGAGATGACCATCGCCCGGGGGAAGCTTTCCCAGGTGTTACGGGCAGTTACAGGGTTCTCGTGGGGGAAGGTCGCCCACATGTTGCGGATCGCTTCTTGGCCCTCGATGATTGGGGGGACAAAGAAATCTTTCGGACGGGTTACACTGAGGGAAACTTGGAGGCGGCTCTCGTCGGGGGGGGGGGGGGGGGGGAGGCGTCGTCTCCTCGACATTCTGGGCTTCCCGGGAGCTGGGGCGAGGAGTGTCATTCTTCTGGGCATATTTCTCTAGGTGCCCCTCCTTAATCAGAATTTCAATCGCATCTTTAAGATGGATGCAGTCTTCCGTCACATGCCCGTGACTCCGGTGGAACCTACAGTATTTTGACTTGTCAACATTTGATTTGGGGGCAGTGGGCTTCGGAAAGCGGACTCCTCCTTTCACAAATTTTGAGTTATGGCATTTGGAGAGTATACGCGCGCGGGGAGCGTTGAGTGGGGTGTACTCGGTGAACCGAACAGCTGGCCCGCGTGGCTCACGAGGTTCCCGGGGGCGATTATCTCTCTTTCTTTCTCCTCCTCGTCGGGGAGGAGAGTCTTCCTCTTTATGGCCGCGGGGGCCCTCCTTGCGCCTCGACTCGAGGGAGATTTGTGCCGCCTCCGACTCCTCAAGCTCGATGTACGACTGTGCCCATTGGAGGAGGTCCTCGAGACGGCGGGGTCGGCGGAGGCCCACGGACTTGGCGAAGTCAGATCCAAAGCGTAGCCCGTGAATGATCAGATATTTCTTCATGTCGTCGGTCATATAGACCTCGACAGCCTCCCTGTTGAATCTCTCAATGTAGTTCCGGAGAGATTCGTTCTTCCCCTGAAAGATACTTTCTAGGGCAGCTTCTGTCTTCGGATGTCGACGAGACGCGGTGAAGTGTTTGGTGAAGCGTTGCCGTAGCTGCTTCCAGGATGTGATCGACCCGGGTGCGAGACCTTTGTACCAAGTCATAGCGCCCTTCCTTAAGGTGGTGGGGAAAAGCATGCACTTGATGGCTCCCCTGACGTTCCAGAAGTCGAGCATGGCTTTGAAACTTTCGACGTGATCGTCGGGGTCGGCCAGACCGTCGTATGTCCCCAGTGGCAGGGGTTTCTCTATGCCCGCTGGGATTGGGGCGTTCATGATCTCCCACGACAGAGGGGTCCTCTGGTCGTCGTCTTCGCTCCTGACCGGGGATTCCGACGGGGACCGGTGATGCCGTGGAGGGGAGTTCCTCGAGTGGTTCCTCGGTCTCTCCTCGGCTGTTTTAGACTTCTTGTTGTTTGCAGCGGGCCTGGGTTCTTTCCGAGGCGGGGATCGATGGCGCTTCTGGGAGGCCGCCGGCTGGGGGCGTTGGAGAGGTGGACGACGTCCCTCGCGCACCAATGATGGGGTCCGAGATTCTACGGGCGGAGTCCTTCGCGGGGAAGGGGAGTGGCGAGGTGAGGGTTGACGACGGTGTCTTCGTGGGGAAGATCGTCGTGTTTGCATTTGCTCTAGTGCTTCAATCCTAGTATTCTGGTGTGCTATCAGCTGGTTTGTCTGGTTGATCAGGGTAAATAAGGCCACAGTGCTCGGATCCGCGTTGGGCGGAGGGGCAACTGGATGAAAGACGGCTTGTTGGTCGTCCTGCTGGGCAGCATGGTAAACCATGTCTTGGGAGTCCGGGGAGGCGGTCTGCCCATCCCTCACATCGACTTCTTCGACGTGGAGGGCAGCAGCGTCTTCAAGGTGGTTGCCGTTCTCGAGTTGTGCGAGGACGGTATCCAGAGCCTTGGTAGCAGACGGGTTGTCGGCCATGATGGTGATGAACGAGAGTTGCTTTGGTTTAACAGGGGAAAAACGGGGGAAGCAAAGGTTCCCACAGACGACGCCACTGATTGTACCTGGATCAGACAATATCGGTGGCCAGTGGCGTCTGTTGAACTTTAGCTATGGTGCGGTTGAAAGACGGCCGGGGGGGTGTACCTGCAAGGTACTCTGACGCTCAAGTAAGATATCGGTCAGAAAAGGCAAGTACAAGGTTAGAGTAAGAAAGTGTGTGTAACCTGGCCATCTCAAGTGAGAGGGTATTTTTAGAGAGCCCCCAGCGCGGGGCCAACGGTTACTTGCATTGAGCTGGATTGCCAGGCCCAATCCAAGTAACTGCCAAGGCTTACGTGGCGTAGTGAAGACCAGCACGTGGTCTTCTCCCTGGGGTAACCGTTCCTAGATCTCCGAAATTAGGGCAGGCCGATTCCATCGGGAGTGGGTGGTTACATGAGAACGTGTCCTCGCGGGGAGGCGTCTTGCGTGTCAGGGAGAGACGTGTCCTCGCGGGGAGGACTCTGGTGTGAGGAGGTGACTACTGCAGGGAGGAGCATAGGAGTGTCAAGGAGGAATGAACTCGGGGAGGTCCAGCGTCCTGCCCGACGCTCCGTGTCATATGTGTGCCCGAGACCCTTGTTGGGCCATCCCAGGATGTGTGGGTTGGGCCTGCTCGGCTTTGTAGCAGTCCCCGGCCCAGTCCAGAACAATATATATATATATATATATAATTTAATAATATTGTATAAAAATATATTTTCTATATACTATTTCATGTTCACTCTCACTATATCTAACCATATTCATCTCGTTCGACGACCGACCTGTTCCCCCCCGTCTCCGTCTCCGATCGCCACCGTATTCTGCCGACTTCGACCGCCATCGTATTCCTCCGACTGCGATCGCCACCGTATTCCTCTGACTCCGATCATCCTAGTTCCTCCATTCCCAATCAATATTGCCTTCCTCGTTCTCCAATTGAAATTTCTATTCCCCTCAATCTCCAATCGATCCCTCATCGACTCTGTGTCTGATGGATGTATGTTCTTTCATCCTCTTTATCCCCCGTTGTCTTCGAATTATTGAGCGATCTCTTATCTCAAGCCCCAACTCCAAACCCTAGAACATAATTTCATCTTCATCCTGTTTACTTCAGCGTGAATAGACTGATGAGAATTTTGTTCTTAACAAAGGTTTCAATGGTGAAAACGGTATGTATTATTTGAATCTCTTTTCAAATGAACAAAATTGTTCAATTGGACACATTTTTTGTAATTTCATTATTGAGGTTGCAAGCGATTTTTTTATTTTTTTTCATTTCTCTAGTTAGGTTTTACACAAATTGAATTTAGGTTACTAAATTTGTTTTAAATTTTAGAAATTTCATACGTGATATTTTATACACGTTTTGGATTTTGAGTGTGACATTTGCAGGTCGTGTGTATTCGTTTTGGTCATTTTTGCAAGTTTGTTTTGCGTTTAGTGGAATGTGAAGGCTTGTGTATATCTCGCGTTTTGGAATGAAAGTTTGCTGAAAGTATGTAGCAGTTGATGAAGTTTGGTTCGCATCTGGCTCAGGTAGTAGCTTGTAATTACGTCTTGCTTGTGTTTAATAAAGTGTAATGGCTCAAGTGTATTTTCTATTCATGTTGTAGCAACTGGCGTGTTAAGCTTGGCTTCATGTGTGCATAACAGGCTTGGTTTGTGCGGCTCACGTTTTTGCTTTGTGGCTTTCTTGGTTGTGTTTCATGATGTAACAGCTTGTGATATTTATTGCTTTTGGTTACAGCTTGTAGGAAAGCTTGAAATGTAGGGCGTGGATGACTTGGTGGAGTTTGTAGCTCATGGCTTGTTTGAAGCTTGTTTGGTCATGAAGAAACCGTTTTCTCATCTTACAGTTAACATCATTATCATATCATGTCTTTGAAACCATCGATTTCCTTGGAGAATACTATGCTTCCTTTGTCGGATCCTCCAAAAATTCAACCCGACGACAAGCTTTTCAAAGGCTCCACCATGACCAAACGTGGTGCCTATGCTGCCATCTCGTACTTGTCATGCGCTGGTAACTAACTGTAATTGTTCATAAAAATGTAAAAAAATTATGTTTTTAACTAGAAAAATTGAAATGGGATTTTGAATTTTGATGCTTCATTTTGTTCCTCCATGGATTAAAGTAATGTTTTTTTGTTGTTGTTGTTGTAGTTCTGTTGGTGATGTTCAATAAGGCAGCTCTTTCATCTTATAACTTTCCATGTGCAAATGTTATCACACTTTTTCAGGTTTGTAATGTCACTAATCTTTTCTTTCTGTTTTTCTGTTTTATATCAAATGTTTAATTTTTGATTATATATGTTATATGTTATTTGGAGTTGGTGAATTGTTTGATATGTTATGGATAATGTTTGGTCATTACAATTTATGATGCTTGAGAAAGATGTAACTGATCACACCACATGTGTTAGTGTAGAGACTCTGGTACAGACACGCCTTTAATTTGAATTGTCAATGTAGACTCTGGTACAGACACGCCTTCAATCTGAAGTGTCGGTGTTAGATTATATTTGCGAGGATTATATTTGTGAGGATTATATCGATTAAGGAAAATTATTGGAGTTCCCGATCAATTATATGATATAATGTTTACTAGTATAGAAACTAGTCCATTCATGGATTGAAGCATAATTATGTGTGTATTTTATCTGAAATGATGCAGACAGTTGAAGTTGGCTTCGAAAAAGTAGTAGGCATAAGGTGAGGGCTCAAACTCTCAGGCATGTTTATCTATATTGGAATCGTATCCAGTTCTGTTTCGCAATTTTAATGGTAATTCAATTTTAGTTTATGGCTGTCTTTTATTTGTGAATTTCAGGTTCACGGTTCATAAGCGGTTTTGTGATTGCAATTGGTGATGAGCAGGTTGTGAATTTGTTCTCGTCACGACGTCGCTGAACTCCACCAACACCCTTCAAAGCTCACTCGCGTTGAACTCCTCCTGCAACACAGCATCTTGGTAAAATTAATGGCAGCAACTTCATTTTAGCTTGGTACTGTTTTCATTTGCAAGATTTTGCTTGAACTCTATTTGGTGCATCGCGTTGCGTCTCCGAGTGGCTCTGTATTATGTTAGTTTCAGCATATACCTTATTTTTTGTGATTCAAATTTTGGCTGGTTTATTTGTTTAGTTTGGATTGATATAATATATTAAGTGATATTGTGATTTATCATACTCGATCGGTAACGTAATGTTAATTTATGCTATGATTAATGAGCATATATTTAAGTATGAATTTTGATTGATGATTGTGTATCAGTATGCACATCCATTGCGTTTTTGTGAACTGAAATCACTGCATATTAGTGTTTGAGTTTGGTGTACAGGTTGAATGATTTAAAGTCTTTATGGTAATATTGTCAGTTTTCTTGCTTTGGATTGATTTGTGTCCTGATCTATTCGTGTGGATTAGGAAATCTAAGTTGAAGCGTCATTAGATATTATTGAGGCCAATGATACTATGTTGTAATCTCGTTTCTACCAAATGGTGTCAAATGATGTTCATAATATAATCTATTGCGCAAGGATTGTGTTGGCTGCATCTTGTGTGGATATTGGATTTTACATTGCAGATCCGATTTTGCATTCATGAGTTGGTTAATTAGCTGACAGCTTGAAGTTTTCACTTCTGTACACGATGGGGACACCGTGAGGCCGCCGATTTAACGAGTATTCCAACGCGAAGCCGCTGCTCGGTTTGATTCGTTTCAATTACGTGATTTTGGTAACAATCCAAATCAAACTCTGTGTTGCATTATTTGATGTTCTAGATGTATTAATTCTTTCAATTTGTGCAAGCTGCTGTGTTTGTTCTATAATGATATGGTGTGTGTTGCTATTTCGATTTGATTGGAATCGTCGTTTCAGTTACGATACTTTAGGATGTATAATTCTTAATGATCAAATCTCTGTGATATGTGCGTGTTACATTATCTACATTGGAATTCTTTATTGTCGTTCCTACCATACAATTGGCACCGGTGGGTCTTTGTCTAGCTGTTTTTGCTGCTGAATCTTGACGGTAAATCAAGGACTCTCTTTAGTAATGTTTTCTTTAACAAGAGCATTTTAAAATATATCGACCGATGAGTTTCCTCTGCAGGGTGGCACACTTATTTCTGGTTGGCTTTTTTACCGTTGATAGTAAGTGGCTAGATTCTTTCAAAATGAGTATAATTTTGTTAACATTACTCTGTTAAGAATGGAATATTAGTGAGACTTATATTCAGCTTGGTGATGAAACATATTCTACTTCTTGTGGGGGCAAAAGCTAGAGTACATAATCGTTCATTTAGGCCAGAGTCAGTAGCAAAGGAAGATCCAATTGAACGAGTCAAAGCCATCAGACAAATACTTTTAGTTTGGTCGTCCGACCATGAATGAACTAATTTTTATACTAGTTGTTTTCGTTAAAACTGTTGAAGTGTCAGCTTAAATATGAGTTTTGTAAGTGTAGAGTGACTTAATCAAATGTATAATTTATTTTGGAAACTGAATTTGTGATGAAATGAGTTGTGATTTATGAAGTTGAAATAAAATAGAATATGAATTTTCTCTATTTTGCTTTTGTATATATATTTTTGGCTATTTTAATGATTAGTGGATTAGTCCTAAGATGAAGATATATAATTATGGAATGAAATATTTAATGAAATATAAATTTTAATATAAAAATTTTTGTAAATAATATTCTAAAACTTTAGCTTGAGATTTACTAGGATATTTTTGAGGCGATATTGTAGCTGAATAGCTAGAATGCATAAACTCATGACCGACATTTTGCTACCATTTAACATTAGTTTAGCTAAGGATATTTAAATATTAGTTGAAATTTTGTTAGGAAACGTTGGTTAAAATAATTAGCCACCCAATCCATGCTACGACATGTATCATAGTAAATCCACAACAAATTTCTAGCTAATACCATTTGATAGAGTTTAGCTACAAACTAGCTGTTATAATTGTCGTAGCTAATCACAAGATTTTCTTGTAGTGATTCTAAAATAAAACTACTTAAACAAATATCTAACACAATTATCATTGCATTCCAACCTCATTATATAATTTAATCTCTACTTCTCTTACAAAATTATTTGCTTTCAAGATCTTTCCTCATTTAAACTTCAAAAGTGAGGTGTTAATTAATTCACGTATTCTCTTCTAATTCTTATGTCTGGCTTAAAATGTTTTTTTTTATAACTTTTGTTAAAAGTTTTTCTTATCTAATAGTTTAGTGGATAAGTTTACTTTGAAGTTCTTCTTTTATAATTAACTAACATATTCTCTTCTAAACATTCTTATATTTTTTTAAGCGTTTTTTTTATAAGCAAAATTTGTATTAATAAGTAATATGAACTCCAAACCAACTATACAAGTCTTTACAAAGACATCAACCCCTTCTTAGAGACAATTATAGGAAATCTAAAGGGAACTTAGTCCAGTCGTACAAACTGCACATCCGTCGACGAGTTGACAATAACGGAATCCACCTCCAAGATAACACCATGATGGATTGGAAAATGGCTTCTTTATCCCAAAATTCATCATTGAATAATATACTATTTCTTGATTTCCATAGACACCAACACGTAGCAAACCATATGGCATTGGCGTTTTCGTGTTTGCACCTCCCACTTAATCTTAGAAACCACACCATGGCATGATTTATACTATTAGATTCATATATCCATTCAATCCCCATCCATTTGAACACCTTCTTCCAAATCAATATTGCTTTATGACAGTTAATGAACATATGATTTACATCCTCAATTTCATGGAAACAGAACACATATACCTCTTTAAATTGTGAATGTATTATCCTTCTAGCAATAAGATTCTTGTGTGTAGGAAGTCTGTTAAGTAGTAATCTCCACGCAAAGACTTTCACCTTAATTGGAATATTGGTTTTCCATAGAATATCCAATGTAATTGTTCGTGATTCCTCCAAGACCAGCATGCTGTTTCCTGCTACCAGCTTATTGTACATTGACCTGACTGTGAATATCTTTGTATTATCAAGCTTCCAAATCCAGCAATCATGGGACTCCCTCTTAGGTTGAACTTCTGCTAACAAGTCATCCAACTCATGTAATTCAATCTTGGCCTCTACTTCGATAGTAGGATGCAATGATTTCACATTCCACTTCCACACGCCAGAATCCCAGACCCCCATATCAGCCACACTCCAGCTCTTAGTATATGTTACTTGATATAAGTTTAGAAACAGTACACTGAGTTTGACACGATTAATCCACACACGGGTCCAAAAATTGATGTTTGATTCTGAGCCAAACACAACTGTCACATTGTTTAAGAAGCAGTTTTCATTGACAGGTCTACGAATTGACATGACATCCCTCATCCAAAAAGAACAGGCATCATCATTTCCATCATTCTCTTCATTCCAGATCCTTTTACTCAGATTTCCATATATAGTTTCAATAATTTCTCTCCAGATCTCATTACCCTTGTGAATAAATTTCCACATCCATTTAGATATAAATGCCATGTTGAATTGTCCCACATGTTTGATTCCCAAACCTTCTAGTTTCTTGTGTTTGCATAGGTCTTCCAACTTACCCAAGAGACTCCCTTAACTTCTGCTGCTCTCGACCAAAGGAACTGTCTCTGAATTCTAATTATATCCTTAACCACCTTTTTTGGAGCCTTATAGAAGGATAGATGGTGTATTGATAGATTGGCAAGAACATAATTCAGTAAAGTTACTCTCCCTCAATAGATAAGCTTCTTCCTATCCAAGCTGATAGCCTATCTCTCAAGCATTGCAAAACAGGCTGTCAAAATTATTTCTTCTTGGGTTACCCCCTACCTTCAGCCCAAGGAACTTAAAGGATATGGCCCCTGACTTGCAGAACAAAAAAGCGTTGTTTTTTAAACTTTTATTATAAGTTATTTTTATCTAATAATTTAGTAGTTGAAATATCATCTCTAAAAATAAATAAGTGAGATATTGCAAATTTAAACTTATATTAGATGTGTTTTAACAACTATTAACTAAACTAATTCAACTAAACAACTTTTATTATAAATGGCTCTTTCATAATAGAACAACTATTCAATTTAGAAATTAATATATATATATATATATATATATATATATATATATATATATATATATATTCGTTTAAAATTAAAAATCAACTACAAACTTTTAAACCAATTACAAAATTCACGAGGTATAAAATTTGATTATAGATATAATCAATTTTATAATCAATTTTGTAAAAATAAAATCGTATATATTGTTTAGTTATAATAACTGATTATGATTAATGATTATAGATTGATTATTTAAATATTTCAATCATAAACACTCCTACTTAAAAACTCTTAAACAAATATCTAACACAATTATCATTGGATTCCGAGAACTTCAGTTTTTTTTTTAATTATATTTATAGTATAGTTTTAATTAGTTTTTTTTAAAATATTTTTTAAATTAGTTTTTATGTAAATTAAATAATAAAACTTTTTTAAAATATATAATAAAAAAAACTATTTATTATGTATATAGTATGATTGGTTAATTTAAAAACCACACTTAGGAATAAAGTTCTATGTTTTTTTTTACATAATACAATACCTGATTTCTAATTTTTTTTTAGGAATTTTGACAATGTATTTTCTATTATAATTTTTTAAATGATGAAAAAATGTTTACTTGAGTTAATTTTATTATCAATTGAAAATAAAATGTAAAATGAAATTAATTATAATAATGTAATGATTTAACATTAAAAAAAAATAAAAAATACATTAATTTAAAAAAAATTTACTATATAAAAAATATTTAATTTAAAGTTTCGCCTCAAACTTCGAAATTTGTTGGACCAACCCTAATTTTTGTATTATTTAATGTGAAAGTTTTTTCTTCGTTTAAACTTTAAATGTGAGATGCTTGGTAATTTACCTAATTTACATATTCTCTTCTAATCATTCTTATGATTTATATGTCTTGCATGAAGTGTTTTTTTTTTTTTTTTTTACTTTTGTAATTTTTTTAATCTAATAGTTCAGTGGTGGAAATTCTTTCTTTAAAGATAAGTTTCTTTTGAAGGTCTTCCTTCTTTTAAACTTCAAATGTTAGATGCTAACTAATTCACGTATTTTTTTCTAATTATTTTAATGCATGCTTGAAGTGTTTTTTTACTTATATTATAAGTTCTTCTTAACTCATAATTTATTAGTTGAAATTTTATCTTATAAAAATAAATAGATAAAATGTCGCAGTTTAAATAGACTTAACTGAACAACTTTTGCTATATGTTACTCTTTTACATTAGGAAGAAACCAATTAGATAATAAACTAAATAGGGAGGAAAATGTTATAAGTTACTCTTCCAAATTAAAAGATATTTTAACAAAGATAAATATTTATAAAAAATGTGGATGTATGATATATTTGGTTCTAGTCTTTTTTTAAAGCACTTGTTATTAAGATACAATCGAATTGCAGTCACAGTAATTCTAATAGATTTTTTTTTTTCGAAATACTAACAGAAGAGAAGAGGAGAATAAGACAAGATACACCATTTCACCATCTTCAACTTAATGTAAGCTAAGCAAGAAATGTCAATATATTTTATTTTCTATCAAAAATTGAAGCCAAACACATCAAATTTAAAAGTTCCATAGTGATACCTCATCATCTTGAGAAAGTACATAACCAAATTCCAATCTTCTTATTTCACACACACATTTACCTAAGTTCCTCTTCCTCACACCACTGCTTCCTTCTTCCGACAACTCACACATCTCCAAATTCGGTGATGATGTGTTACAGGAAAAAGAAGCTTATGAGAAAATGAAGAGAAACTTAGATAAATGGGTGTGTGAATAGGAAAAAGAATTTTGAATATTTAAGAGGGAAGTGAGAATTGAAGATAAAGTTGGTTTTAAGAGAGTGAAGAGTAAGGTGTTATATATAGAGAGGAAGCATGGTTGAAGGAAAAGGATAAAGTGAGTGTGTGTGGGTGAGCTAGTTGCAACGTTAAAGGTTTTGCGATTGGTTATAAATTATTTGGAAAAAGAAAGGGAACCCGATAAGAGAGTAAAGACAAAGACAGAAAGTGTGGTTGTGTGTAGGAACGAGACACCTAAAGAGGAACACTTGGCTCAAAATCAAAACCAACAATGTGGTCAAAATATATCCTATGTTTTAATTTTCGAAGGCATAATATCTAGATATCCATATCACTATTATTGGTTATGAAAGGATTGCAAGGAATGTGCTATTTTTTATCTTTTCTAGAGTTTTTTTTTAATTATACAAGTATTTGAAGAAACAAAGTTTATGTCCGTTATTTATAGAATGTATAAATGATTTGCATCAAGTTTAAAAGTATTGTGTGAATGGGGATATATTGTAAAAAATAAATTTCAAAATTCAAAATATTTGTTATTTATATCCATGCACTAAACTGAATAATGTTGGAAAAAAGTATATTAGAAAAAAAACTTAAAATTCATATTAATTAAATATAGAACAGTTATACTTTCTCGCCCTACCAACTTCAAAATGTAGATTTAAGATTTTACTACTATATTTAATTCATTTCCAACTAAATCAACTTTGTTCATTGACCACCAATTTTTATGGTGTCAACAAATCTTTTCTCATACTTTTAATGCTCTATATTTAATTAATATGAATTTTAAGTTTTTTTCTAATATACATTTTTTCAACATTATTCAATTTAGTGGATGGATATAAATAACAAATGTTTTGAATTTTGAAATTTAACTTAACTAGTAAAAGATCGGTACGTCTGCACGGGTCCATTAATTTTAATTGATATATAATTTATTTATATATATTTATAAATATGAATTGATAAATTTAATTGTATAATGTAAATTAATTATATTAAATAAATAGTATATTAAATGGAATGATTAATTCCTTATGATATAATTAAAATTAATTAGATGCAGGTAAATTAAATGTATTGTGACAATTTACAGATAAGTTACTTATGGTGGTCAATGAACAAAGTTGATTTAGTTGGAAATGATTTATAGAGAGGATCACCACTAATCTTATAAATTGAATTTGTAATGATGAATTCGGTCAAATTTTAATTCATTGATTCTAGTAATCACTATTTATATATTTGCATCAAGTTTAAAAGTATTGTGTGAATGGGGATGTATTGTAAAAAATAAATTTCAAAATTCAAAATATTTGTTATTTATATCCATGCACTAAACTGAATAATGTTGGAAAAAAGTATATTAGAAAAAAAACTTAAAATTTATATTAATTAAATATAGAACAGTTATACTTTCTCGCCCTACCAACTTCAAAATGTAGATTTAAGATTTTACTACTATATTTAATTCATTTCCAACTAATCAACTTTGTTCATTGACCACCATAAGTAACTTATCTGTAAATTGGCACAATACATTTAATTTACCTGCGTCTAATTAATTTTAATTATATCATAAGGAATTAATCATTCCATTTAATATACTATTTATTTAATATAATTAATTTACATTATACAATTAAATTTATCAATTCATATTTATAAATACATATAAATAAATTATATATCAATTAAAATTAATGGACCCATGCAGACGTACCGATCTTTTACTAGTTAAGTTAAATTTCAAAATTCAAAACATTTGTTATTTATATCCATCCACTAAATTGAATAATGTTGAAAAAATGTATATTGGAAAAAAACTTAAAATTCATATTAATTAAATATAGAGCATTAAAAGTATGAGAAACGATTTGTTGACACCATAAAAATTGTCCGACACCTCTATCGTGATATGGTTGTCAATTTAAAATAATAATTTTTTTCTTTCCATTAATTAAATTAACACTTATTTATGTGTTTTATTTTTCCATTAGTTAAATTAACACTTATTTAAGTGTTTTATCTTTCCATTAATTTAATAAACACTTATTTATGTGTTTTCATTCCGTGTAGCTATTCGGTGTTAAACTTTAGGAGTTCAAATATCACTCTTCTAAGAGGTTTAGTATAAAGTGTCACCCATTCAAAAAAAAAAAAAAAAAAAAAAAAAAAAAAAAAAAAAAAAAAAAAAAAAAAATATATATATATATATATATATATATATATATATATATATATATATATATATATATATATATATATATATATATATATCACACTCATCTTAAAATTTAAAATTTAGTATAAAGTGTCACCCATTCAAAAATGAAAAATATCACACTCATCTTAAAATTTAATATGTAGTTAAGTAAAACTCTAACTTAATTCTTAAGTAAGAATATTCATACGAATATGCTAATTTCGACTGTAATTCATATATATATATATATATGATCTTTACATTTAGTAACAATAATAATATATTAATAAAGGATGGAAAATCACACAACTACAACATAGATAGTCACAAAGCACAAGATATGTTAGAAGACAACTAAAGAGTAGAGATACAACAAAAGAAACAATAACAACGAATGAATCAACATTATTATATAAAAGGTCTTCGTAGATAAAAACTCAAGCTACTAAAAATTCACCTCACTATTAAATAGTTAGATCTCAAACAACCAAATTTACCATTAACTAATAAGGTCCCATCAAAAGAGCACAAGAAATCAAAACTTACCTCAGAAGCATGATGAACTCTAGATCAATTATAAGCGCATGTAGAGAATATGGTTATGAAGCCATTTAATGAAGGTGCATAAGTTCACCCTGATCAATCCAGAAACCATTTCCAATAAAAAACATACACTTCTTCTCCGCCTCTTTTGCCGATTTTATGACTCCTTTAAAGATGACATCATTGCGGGTTTTCAATTAGACCAAACCACAACATGCAGAATCAAAAGATAGTCACCCCTATACTTAATCTTGCCCCCTAAAGAAAAAAATGACTAAAAAAGCACCCTAGGATCATTAGGAATAACTATCTGCCCCTCAACCACTTATAGTATCTATACCACATAAACAAGGCTAGCTCAAATGCAACAAATATATGGGAAACTGACTCAACCAAAAATCCACACAAGGGACAAAAGATCATACTAGGATAAAAATCACCCCTCTCTTAGATATATTTTCTCTAGACGAGAGTCTATCTTGCAATAGTTGCCAAGAGAAGACTAAGATATTTAAGGAGTCCAACTAATCCAAATAAGGGGTAGGATTCGTATATCTGTTGGAAGAGGAACCAAATAAGAGATCAAACAAATCCTCTGAACAAGGTAAGAGAAGGGCACTAAGAAATTACCTTCTTTAGCATGCCTTAAAATCCACTTATCTCTATCTAGGGAAAGAGTGACATATCAAAGTAGAGATAAAAGCACTTTAAAAATGGGTCTATCTCTAAGAGAGAAGGATCTCTGCCACCTAAGACCCCATTAACCACCAAACCAATCTCTCCCAACAACTCGTCAGACTGAATAAAGATAGAGGAAAACTAGGGAACTTAATCTTTAAGGGGATAGTCCCTAACCAATGGTTCTTTTGAAAGGAAAATTGAGTACCTTACCCAACTTTCCTAATGACACCATCGAGAAACCAAATTAAGATATTATCCATTTTAAATCCAAGAAGAGACTCCCCTTTCCACTAGGAAGAAGAAGAGCAAAAACCCTTAGTGCCCCTTACAAAGAGAGGAAACAATTGGAGCTCCATATCTTGCTACAAGAATATCCCTCTAAAGACCCGAATCCCTTGCAATAAGCATCCATCTTTACTTTGCCATAACAGAAAAATTAACCATTTGGAGATCCCTCATTTCTAATCCCCCTCTGTTCTTTTCCTTACAAACATCTTCCCACTTAATCTAGAATATCTTTGAAGTACCTTTCATCCCCTCCCCCCCCCCCCCCCCCCCCCCCACACACACACACACCCAAATGAACCTTCTTTCTAACTTGTCAAGCATCTTCAAAAAAGAAAAGAAGAAACCGGAGATAACATTGAGCACTCAATTAAGAAGAACCACTCTACCACCCAAATTGAGATATCTATCCATCCAAGAATGAGCCTTTTTTCCAGCAAGTTATCAAAGAGAACCCATGTAATTTCAAGTCGAGGATTAACTCCCACCAGAAACCAAGATACTTAAAAGGAAGAGAATAAATCTCATAGTGGAGGAAATCTCTAGTAGATGATAGAAAGACATAATCCACATTAACCTTAATAAGACTACTCTTGATGAAACCCACTTGAAGCCCCAAAACCAGCTCGAAACCTATAAGAATGACCTTAATACTCCAAAAATTCTCTAGAGTATGGTCAACCACCAAGAGAGTATCATCTGCATACTGAAGATGAGACACCACAAACCAAGATGTTTTAACTCTTAACCCATAGTAAAAACCAATCTCTTTATCCCTGGCGACTAGACCACTAAGTCCTCCATCCATTAGAAGGAAAAGGAAGGGAGCTATATTACTCATTTGCTTCAAAACTCTTCGGATGTTAATCTCTTGAACAGGACACCCATTTACCAGCACTACAAGATTACCAACAAAAATACCAGCTCTTATCCAAGGCATCCACTTCTTACTATACTCGAATATAATTAGCATATAATCTAGGAAGTTTTAACTAACTGAATCACACAGTTTCTCAAAATCCACCTTAAGAATGAGGCCGACTTTTTAGATTTCTTGGCCCAGTCGACGACATCATTGACAATTACCACTCCATCAACCAACTTTCCCCACTTAAGGAAAGCCAATTGATTCTGAGTTTTTACATCATTAAACCAAGTCTAATGGCAAACACTTTAGCCACCATTTTGTACAAGGATCCCACCAAAGAAATAGGCCTAAATTCTCCCAGTTGAAAGGAAAAAATGAACCTTAGGGATCAAATTCATATGTTATGATGCAAAAATACGAGGAAAAGATGAAAAGTGATGGAATTGATCAAACATAATCCCTAGGTCAACTCTAAATAGGTTCTAGAGTCTTTCTAGGAAGGAGAAATTAAAACCATACGTGTATGGGCTCTTATTATCATCACACAGGACACTGCACAATCTAGCTTCCAAAGACTAAAGAGATTCGATAAAGAAAGGTTAGCACCTTTTGTCAATGAAGTGATTCACTACCTCTTGTAAGATATCGAACACCCCTTCAATCTAATCCTCACGAACCTTAGAGATGAAATAATGTTCTTTTTATTCTACTCTTAACGGATACATGAAAGTAAACATAATTAGTGTCACCCTCCTTAAGCCATTTAGACCTAGATCTTTAGAACAATTGAGATTCTTTAGTCCTAAGGAAGGTACACATTTCTTAGTCATTATGGATCTACAATCAATCTCTTCAGCAGATAAGGGCCTAAGATATGCCAAATAATCCATCCTACCCGCAATGATTGTATTACCCTTTATCATGATCTAATCCTATGGCCATGATTGCATCTTCATGTTAACTGCACATACACCATATCACACGCGCACACATTTGTAATGGATTGGGTCACAGATTGATACTTGCACCCCCATGCTGAGCCCAATACACTTTTCAACTGGCAAATTGCTTACGCTGCACCCCCTTCCCATTTCTTTCACATTTTTATTTTTATTTCATATATTGTTTCCATTTTCTTATTTTAAAAATAGTAAATCATTTCTAAAAATCCCAAATTAATTCATGTGTGTTCTTAATACATTTAAATAATTTTCTATTATTTTTATTTCTGACTTTGTGGATTTTTAAGCATAATTTCCTATTTTTCTTTTAATTTCTTTTGAGTGAATTCCTTCTTTGATACTCAAATTTGTGCATTTTATTTCTTCCATCTCACACAATATTTTTCACCCATTCTTTTTGAATTGATTAGAAAACACATTAAATCATCTAAAACCATTTTATTTTGATTTTTAAAGTCATTCTATCACCTGTTTGCATGTACATCTTTGCATTTATTTTTGGTTTGATCAATGTGATTGTGTGAATTCTTTGAGGCATGTTTTCTCTTGAGTGTTGCCATGAATCTTTTGCACATGTTTTTGCCTCTGACTTGGATTGTTTAGGACTTAATTTTACAATTTATCATGTGCTTTGATAATGGTTGATGCCTTGCATTTGAAGTTACTTTTTGTGCACTTTATTCTACCTCATTCTCACATGTTTTGTTGAGGAACTTGTGCCACTTTTTAGTATTTACTTTGCATGATTGTCTGTGCATCTTTTGTATGTCATTTGTATGATATTATAGGTCATCTTTGTTTCATTATAGGTCATGTGACTTGTGTTTGCATTTAATATGAGTTTGTGTGTTATAACTTGAACTTTGACATGTTTCCACCTCTTATCTTCTCTTATGCTCTACATGTTTCATGTGTGCATTTTATATGACATATCTCTCCTTCCATTTGCATCTCATAAATGGTATGCCACTGGCCATATGCATTATTTAATCATGTTACATGTTATGCATCTCTAATATGTCACTTTGTGCACCTAATGAAACATGTTTCTCTTATGCTCGCTTCTCCTTCATCTTACTTCTTCTACTCGCACTCTTTTATTCATGATTTGTATGATGATCCATGTGCATCTTAAGACATTGACAAATGGTATATAATTCTGACTTTGACCTTTTGTGAAGCATTATTGCATGATCACTTTGCATATTCACTCATTCTTCACTTATTTCTTCCATGATTCACTTCTTGGATGTTTAAGACATTTGCTTATGCATAGTGGGTGTGTATTAGGTATCTTAATATTAGAGAACACCTTTGGATGTAGGTTCTGACTTTGATTGAGTTTAATCTCTTAGGATCCTTATTCATTGATTCTTAATTGGTTTGATCACTATTTGTTATTCTTTCTTCATTTTTACTACTTGTAAATAGTTTGTGAACTAACCTTTTCATGTAGGTGCAAAGGGTAAGTAAGTGTGTGGATATGCTTCCACATACACTTCTTTCTTTCATCTTCTCTTATTTCTTTTAATAATTCAACTTGTGATCATGATAAGCATTTATATGTTTTCCTTGAATAACTTCTTCTTCATCCCTCTTTGAGATCAACTTAACTTCCATCTTGGAAGTAAGTTGCTTCTTTTGCTCTTCTTCTCCTTTCTTTTAGGATTAGGTTTCTTAAACCACATTAACCATAGGAACATCCATGTATGATAACATTAGGGTGAGTCTTAGTCCCCTTTAGTTTTCACCTTTTGCTCCCATTTGAGTCTCTTATTCTCATCTCAAAACAAAAGTAAAAAACACTTAATAAAGGCATAACAAATATTGTATTTGAGCCTTTCATGTGAGAATAAGAAGGTGAGGGGTCTTCTCTCACTTTCTTAGAATGTTTAGCGTACGTCCCGTCTTGGGTCGATATGCGAGGCATTCGATCTTACATGAGAGACTTAAATCCAATATGGGTTACAAAACACAAAAACAATCAAAACACTTCTTTCTTAAAAGACAAAAACAAACAATAGTTCTCTTCTCATCTCCTTCATTCTATTCCTTAAGGATGCGTCATTTCCGTTCTACCGCAAACAGGTAACGCCTAAGTCTCCATACAACGAGCTGCAACACCTAAAATGCTAGGACGCGAACGTTGACGTATTCCACTAAAAAACACAAACAATTTTCCCTTAGCTGAGGGGAACAACGTCGCTCTGATTCTCATGTTCCCGATGAGATACGTAGGCAGTGGGGTAGGGCCCATTCGAGCACTTCTTTTATTTTCCCTACATTTGTTTCTCTTTCTCTCTCCTTTCCTTTTCCAGTTCTCCAGCTAGCAGTTCCTTTTCCAGTATCCTTTCCTTACACCCTTTGATTGAAGCAGCAAGCGTAGATCCCATCGGGTACGATGCACGCGTGGGGGTGCTAATACCTTCCCTGCGCGTAACCGACTCCCGAACCCAGTTCTCTTGGTCGCAAGACCGTGCTCTTTCCTTTACCTGAGGTTTATGCAGTGTTCCCTTTCCCTCTCTTGGGATAAATACACTTTGCTGGCGACTCTATTTCGGTGCCACTTTCGCGTTTGTACTTGCATGAAAATCCCGGGAGCGACAGCTGGCGATTCTGCTGGGGATCGAACCAAGAATCTCTAGTTCCCTAAGCGAGTCAATCCTAGCGCTTGTTTGTTTTCTTTCATTGGGTGTTTGTTTTGATGTTGTATTCACTGTTTCTACTGTATTGCTATTTACAGTACTATTGCTTTACTGTATTACTGTATTTATCGTATTTTTTACATTACATATCATTATTATACTGGACTGTGCTGTATTGGTTTTCTGTGCTGTGTTGTGCTGGTTTACATTACATATCATTATTCATCGCATTCTTTACATTGCTTTACTGTATTGCTGTGCTGGTTTTCTTGTTATGTATGGTTTACACGAAATTCACAACCAGATGAGGTTTTCTTGAGAGATGTTCTGATTTGCGCGTCTTGTGCATTTCGGAGTGTTAACCTAGAAAGTTGTCGACTCTGGTGACCGATCATTGAGGACCTTAATGGAAACATCCCTCTTTAGTGGTGACAGTGGCAGCCCACATTCTGTGGCAAACCCATTCGCACCCGAGGGCCCACTTTGGAACTTGCATAGGATGGCCTTTGTTTTTGGGGAATCAGTGGACGGTCTCTTTGTTTGGCGATAACATTGTATCCTACGGGATGAATGTGTTATTGCTTCTTAAAATAGAGAATCCAAAACTGAGGAACCGCTGTTCTAGTACCCACATGTGAGTATGGGCGGGTGTTTACAGGATTGCAGGTGACCATGCCTTCCACATACCCTAATATCCTGGTATTTTCACAGACAGTTGATGTAACTTGTTACAGTCAGTGGGTTTCTATCTACAGTATTATTCTCAAATTTGTACAGACACTATGCACACAGTCCAGCACAGACACAGAGCACGCTGATACCATGCCCTTTTGCATTGCATTATTATGTCATAACATTCATGTTCGTCATTTACAGGTGCTTATTACACTTCTGATTCCAATCAATGGGCTCGACAGAGACAGTTATCAAGAGAAAGAGCAATGTTGCCTACAAGTTCCCAGAACCTGCTTTGGATTACTGCATAAGGTGATAGCCATGGCTGACCTGGGTGTTCTTGTCAAATTCCAGAAGAAATATGGGAAATTAGTTGAGATGGTCCGCAGAATCACACAGTATGAACATGATGCTCTTCACACATTGCTACAGTTTTATGAGCCTTCATTGAGATGCTTTCTTTTTCCTGATTACATTTTGATGCCTACTTTGGAAGAGTTCTCATTTATTTTGGGAATTCCGGTCGAATCAGCTTTGCCATTCTTTTTTGGTAGTCATCCTAGCATAGAGGAGATTGCAGCTGTGGTACAGATGAAAGATTCAGTGTTAAAAGGAAATGTGGCTATCAAAAATGGAGTCAAAGGTTTTCACTTGGCCTTCCTTACTGACCAAGCTCAAGAGGCTGCTGAAGCAAAGAATTGGGCAGTTTACAATTCCATCCTGGCTTTGTGCATTTATGGCATTGTTCTTTTCTCTAATCAACAAGATTTTGTGGATATGCAGGCTATATGAGTTTTTGTTCTCAAAAACTCGGTTCCCAGCTTGTTAGGAGATTTTTACTACTCTGTGCACTTCAAAAATGAAAAAAGAAGGGGAGGACCTGTCAATTGTTGCACTCCACTTTTATCTCATTGGTTTTTGAAACATTTACCTCAGGCGGGTGCTTTTGTAGAAACAAAGGATTCCTTAAAATGGTCCAAGCGGATAATGAGATTAACTGCTGATAACATCAGTTAGTTTAATCGTAAGTTGATGGGAATAGAGACTATCACCAGTTGTGGGAACTTTCCCAATGTGCCTCTAATCGGCAGGAAAGGGGGAATCAACTATAACCCGATCCTGGCCATTAGACAGTTTGGATACGTTTCCAGGTCTCCTCCCACAGATCGGGATGTTGAGAAATATTTGTTCTTTATAGGGACTGATAATGAGGAAATGATGCGAGAAATTGTGAATGCTTGGGGTCACCAGCATAAAACAGGAAAAACAGTTTTTGGAAAAATGGATTGTAGATCTTATCCTGATTACGAAAGATGGGTTGAAATGAAGGTGAACGAATTATTCTTGCCTTTTTCAAGGGAACCCTCTCTCTATCCCGTAAGGCCAGAACAACCTACCACGGTAGCCATCGAGGAGTTTGACAAGCTGCAGAAATTGGTAAAGGAACTTCGGGTGGAGAATTCAGATCTGAGTAGTCTTCTTCAAAACGCCTTGCATGCCAACAAAGACTTGGAGCATAAAGGCCAAGACGCCGAAAGAATCTTAGCTGCTAGAGAAGAGGATTTCGCCGAAAGAGCTCAACATTTCTAGAAAATTAGTAAAGGTGCCGATGCTGCCACTCAAGCTCATAAGAAGACCAAACAGACTTTAGCTCAGACCAAGGATACGCTAGCCAAGCTTCAGCAAGCCTGGGATAAGGTTAGGATCGAAAACGCAGAGTTGCAGAAACAGCTGAAGATCAAGGATGACGAGCTTAAAAAGGCACATGAACAAAGGAGGAAGTATCGGGAGAATCTTGGCAAGAGTCAAGAGCAATTGATAAGCGCCAGAGAGGAGCTGAAGACTTCCAAGAAGGAGCTTGAAGAGGCTATGGAAGATATGGGGAAACTCAAGATGCAAGCCGGTGTGAAGAGGCACAAAGGAGTCTGTGATGATGAAGCTCTCCTGATGAATATGGATTCGTTGACTGAAGCCCTAGCAAAGAGAGATGTTCTGATTAAGGAGTTAATCGAAATACCAAATCACCAGCGCACTCGCATACTCTTCGAGGAAGTCAAGTATTCAAGCAAAAAGTTGAAGGATTTGGAGCTATCAGATTGACAGTTTTTCTCTCTTTCTTAATGTAATTTTGTTGATGGATATCATCAGGCTTGTTGATGAATCCACTATTTTGATGTATGTTGAACAATACGTGTATGTCTGTTTCCTTTTTATTTGAAATGAGCAGTTTATTCAGAAATTTTCCTTTGGCAGTTCTCCGTATACAAGCACATAGCCACGACACGTCTCTTCATATCACGATTTCTGATCTTCAGATTTCTGTGGTTAAGATTGGAATCAGGGTGTAGAGCACCTCGGAAATTGTAAACATGGCATTTGCATTACATTGCATATCATTTTGCATTTTGTTGTTTGCTTTTCAAGCACTCGTGGCAGGTCCTCTAACCTTTATTTGGTTTCAGGCATAATAGCCGATTCCCACATTCACCGATACGCAACCAGAAGAAACCAAACAAGAGTCATGGATCAGGTACAGACAGAGTTGGCTGAGTTAAGGGCACACATGGAACAGTTTATGAATTTAATGCAGGGCGTTGCCCAGGGGCAGCAGGACCTGAGAGCAGGGCAAGAAGACATGCGAGCTACCATCCAAAGGTTGGAGACAGAGACTCCTACTGGTGATCACGTTAATCCCCCTAGGGTTAACCCTCTTGTTGTCAATCCTCCTGTTGTTACTCCTCCTCCAGTTGGAGTTAACTTGGGTTTTGTTCCTGGAAACAATGGGCATGTGGAAGATCGTCAAGAGGACCAGTTTTCCCTACTCAATGCTGATATGGGATTCTACAATGATGACAGGAAATACGAGGGACTGGCTGAAAGAGTGAAAGCTATAGAAAGTCAGAACCCTTTGGGAATTGATGTTGAGGATATGGGACTAGTACAGGGTGTCAAGATTCCCCCGAAGTTTAAACCACCTACTTTTGACAAGTACAATGGTAGCACTTGTCCTAAAACTCATCTCAAGGCATATAACCATAAGATAGCTGCTTATTCTGATGATTAGAAGTTATGGATGTATTTTTTCCAAGACAGCTTATCTGGAGCCTCACTGGAATGGTATATATAGTTGGACAGGGCTCGCATCAGAAGCTGGAAAGAGTTGTGCTTGGCTTTCTTGAAGCAATACCAGTATAACATCGACATGGCACCGAATCGCACTCAGTTACAAAGCATGACACATGACCCTAAGGAAGGCTTTAAGCAGTACGCCCAGAGGTGGCGTGAACTTGCTGCTCAGGTGCAACCTCCGTTGGAAGATAGAGAAATGGCTGATATGTTCATGAATACTTTGCAAGGTCCATATCTCGATCGGTTGGCTGCTTGTCCATCCACTGGTTTTGCTAACATAGTAATTGCTGGAGAGAGGATCGAGAGTTTGCTAAAGATGGGGAAGATTCAGGACGGAAGTGGTACAAGTTCAGCTTCCGCAAAGAAGTTTTTTGGTAACAATAACAGAAAGCGTGAAGGTGAAACTAATGTTGCATATGCACAAAGGGGGAGAGGTAGAGGACGACAGGGTCCATATCATCAATCAGCATCTATAACTATTCCAACTCCGGGTACTGAGGCTCAACCTGCAGATCAAAGGCAGTATCACCCAAGAAAGAGAATGAATGACCGACATTTTGATGCTTTCCCTATGACATGCTCACAAATGCTACAGAATTTACTTCGTTTGAAGTTGGTACAATTGAGGACTTTGGCTCCCCCAGTTGGCAAATTACCTTTTGGGTATGATGCAACTGAAAAGTGTGAATTTCACTCAAATGTGCCAGGTCACAATGTGGAAAATTGCAAGGCTTTCAAATATGTGGTTCAAGATCTTGTCGATTCAAAGGCAATTAATTTTGCTCAGAGGCCTAATGTAATTCAAAATCCCATGCCTCCGCATGGTGGACCAGGGGTGAATTCCATTGAAGAAGATGGAAGTTTGAATCTGGTGAGGGACATTAATGATGTCAAGACTCCGTTGAAAGTTGTGAAAGACTGCCTGCTGAAAGGGGATGTATTTCCTGGTTGTTCAGAAAGTTGTGAAGATTGTTTGATTGCTGATAACGGTTGTGTGAAGTTGAGAAATAGTCTTCAGAGCATGATGGATGAAGGACGTTTACAATTTGATCAGTTGAAAAAGAATGATGATGAAGTTTCTACTATTACAATCTACTTTGATCCTGTGGAAATTCCGGTGCCTGCTCCCGTACAGACATCTGCGCCTGAACGAGTAGCTCCTATAGCTATAACGGTTCCCAGTCATGTCCCAAATGAGAACAAGGTTGCTATTCCGTAGTATTATGGAACTAATAGTCAAGGGCAGAAGCAAGAAGTGTAGACTCCTAAAGAAAGTGGTTCAAGTATTGGAAATGTTGGGGGAATGGGTGGTTTTACTCGCAGCGGAAGGCTTTTTGCTCCTCAGACACTCAGGAAAGACGATACTGAAGCATTAGCAAAGGCCAAAGGAAAGCAGATGATAAGTGATGAACCAGTGCCAGGGGTAAAATGTGATAATTCATTGGAGAAAGATGCTGAGGAATTCATGAGAATAATCAGAAAGAGCGATTATAAGATCGTTGACCACCTACATTAAACTCCTTCGAAGATCTCCATATTGTCATTGTTGCTATGTTCCGAAGCACATAGGAACACTTTGTTAAAGATTCTGAATATGGCGTACGTACCACAAGAAATATCAGTGAACCAGCTTGAAAGTGTGATTTCCAATGTTAATGCTGGTAACGGTCTAGGGTTCACAGATTTTGACTTAACGCCAAAAGGGAGGAACCATAATAAGGCTCTCCACATATCGATGGAATGTAAAGGTGCTATGCTATCTCATGTATTGGTGGACACTGGCTCGTCCCTCAATGTGTTGCCTAAGAAAGCATTAGCAAAGCTGGATGTGGAAGGGGTTGTACTGGGCCTTGTGATCTAGTAGTGAAAGCATTTGATGGTTCAAAGAGATCAGTGTTTGGAGAGGTAGAGTTGCCCGTCCAGATCGGACCCCAGGTGTTTAATACAGTGTTTTATGTAATGGACATCCAACCAGCTTATAGTTGTCTATTGGGTCGTCCATGGATTCACGCTGCTGGGGTCGTATCTTCAACCTTGCATCAGAAGATAAAATTTGTAGTTGACGGTCAGGTTGTTACGGTATGCGGGGAGGAAGATATTTTCGTTAGTCATCTGTCATCCTTCAAGTACGTGGAGATGGACGGAGAAATCCACGAAACTCTCTGTCAGGCATTTGAAACTATGAATATGGTGAAAGATTCTCCGTTTGGTGAGGCAAGGGTGGGAACCTCTATGGCTTCGTATAAGCAGGTTTTGGAAGTAGTGCAGTCTGGTCATACCGAAGGTTGGGGACAAGTGATTGAGCTACCTTTCAAGGATGATAAGAGCGGAATTGGTTAAAAACCTCCCCAAGTCCCACTGCTAAAGGGTCAAGAGCGTCAAGGGCCAGTTATTTTCTCAAGTGGAGGAGTCATACATCCAAGCCAGATTTGTGCAGCAGTTGAAGATGGTGAAGATAGTGACTGTGACCTGTACAATTGGGTGCGCCCATGTGCCCAGGAGTGAAGCTGAACAATTGGTTTTCGGAGGATCTCATCCAAGTTACTCTGCTGAATAAGTAATTTTCTATGTTTTCTTTCATTAAGCATGCAAAGGTCCTATGCTCTGCCCAAGGCATATTGACTTCATTGTAGGGCCCCATTTATTCTCATACAAATTTCTATAATTAATAAAAGGATGTTTTGTATTCAAAATTATGTTCCCTGTCTTTCATTTTATTTTTTAAATAAAAATGGCAATGTTTTCTTCGCATTTTTCTTGCATTTTTCTTTCTTTTCCTTTCAAAAAAGCAATTTCTAAAAGCATGAATTATCATTCATGCAGAAATAATTCTCTGGATCTTGTTGATGACGACCCTGCTATGGTTTATTATGACTTTGATAATCCAATATACCAAGCTGAAGAGAGGGATGAGGAAGACTGTGAACTTCTTGAAGAGTTGTCTAGGTTATTGAAACAGGAAGAGAGGGCCATTCAGCGTCATCAGGAATCTATAGAAGTTGTCAATCTCGGTACTGAAGAGGTAAAAAAAGAAGTCAAAGTAGGAGCAAGCCTGGCAGAGAATGTAAAGAAAGAGCTGATTGAGATGTTGTGAGAGTACGTTGACATCTTCGCCTGGTCATATCAAGATATGTCGGGGTTGGATACGGACATCGTTGTGCACAGATTACCGCTGAAAGAGGGTTGTTTTCCTGTCAAGCAGAAGCTTCGGAGAACCAAACCTGAAATGGCAATCAAAATCAAAGAGGAGGTGCAAAAGCAGTTGAATGCGGGGTTTCTAGCTGTTACTAGTTACCCACCATGGGTCGCTAATATTGTGCCTGTGCCGAAGAAGGATGGCAAAGTCAGAATGTGCGTGGATTATCGAGATTTGAACAGGGCGAGTCCAAAAGATGATTTTACATTACCACACATTGACGTGTTGGTAGATAATACGGCTTAATTCTCTATGTTTTCTTTCATGGTTGGGTTTTCCGGATATAACCAGATCAAGATGGCGCCGGAGGATATGGAGAAAACTACATTTATTACCCCTTGGGGCACATTCTGCTATAAGGTGATGCCGTTTGGTTTGAAGAACGCTGGGGTAACATATCAGCGTGCCATGGTGACGCTTTTCCACGATATGATTCATAAAGAAATTGAAGTTTATGTGGATGATATGATTGCCAAATCACAAACGGAGGAAGAGCATTTGATAAATTTGAAAAAGTTGTTTGAACGGTTGAGATAGTTCAGACTGAGGCTGAACCCGAATAAGTGTACTTTCGGGGTAAGATCTGGTAAGCTTCTGGGCTTCGTTGTCAGTGAAAAAGGAATCGAGGTGGATCCAGCAAAGGTAAAATCCATTCAAGAAATGCCGGAGCCAAGAACAGAAAAACAAGTTCGTGGATTTTTGGGAAGACTGAATTATATTGCAAGATTTATATCTCATCTTACCATGACTTGCGAGCCAATATTCAAATTATTGAGAAAAGATCAATCAATCCGGTGGAACAATGACTGTCAAAAGGCCTTTGATAAAATAAAAGAATATTTGCAAAATCCTCCGATTCTCATGCCTCCAGTCCCTGGGAGGCCACTGATTATGTATCTCTCTGTACGTGATGGATCAATGGGTTGTGTTCTCGGTCAACACGACGAGACAGGTAGGAAAGAATATGCTATATACTACCTGAGCAAAAAATTCATCGATTGCGAGTCCAGGTACTCGATGCTTGAGAAGACATGCTGCACGCTAGCATGGGCTGCTAAGCGATTGAGACAATATATGCTCACTCATACAACCATACTGATTTCAAAAATGGATCCAGTCAAGTACATTTTTGAGAAGCCGGCTCTTAATGGAAGGGTCGCGCGGTGGCAGATGGTTTTGACTGAATATGATATACAATACACTTCCTAGAAAGCTATCAAAGGGAGTGTGTTGTCCGATTATCTTGCCGAGTCGCCTATTGATGATTATCAGCCAATGAGGTTTGATTTTCCTGATGAAGACATTATGCTTCTCAAGGCTAAAGATTCTGAAGAGCCACCGGTTGACGAAGGGCCGAATCCTGATGACAAATGGACACTGATGTTTGATGGGGCCGTTAACATGAATGGAAGTGGTGTTGGGGCAGTCCTTATCACTCCGAAAGGATCACATATACCTTTCAGTGCCAGGTTGACTTTTGATGTCACCAACAATGAAGCAGAATATGAGGCTTGTATCTTGGGTATTGAAGAAGCCATTGATTTAAGGATCAAGACTCTTGAGATATTTGGGGACTCTGCTCTAGTGATCAATCAGATCAATGGAGATTGGCATACCAACCAGCAGAACTTGATTCCTTACAGAGACTACGCGAGAAGACTGTTGACTTTCTTTACAACAGTAAAATTGTGCTATATACCTCGTGATGAGAATCATATGCTGATGCTTTAGCTACATTGTCTTCCATGATTCAGGTGAAGTGGTGGAACCATATACCTAAGATTGATGTGATGAGGCTAGACAAACCCGCTCATGTGTTTGCTGCCGATACGATGATTGATGATAAACCTTGGTATTTTGATATCAAGCGTTTCTTGAAGAGTCAAGAGTATTCGGCTGGGGCATCAAACAATGACAAGAAGACTCTGAGGAGGTTAGCAGAAAGTTTCTTCTTGAATGAGGATGTGCTTTACAAGCGAAACTTTGACATGGTCTTGCTCAGATGCGTGGATAGACACGAAGCAGACCTGTTAATGCAGAAAGTGCACGAAGGATCTTTCGGTACCCATGCTGGTGGGCATGCTATGGCGAAGAAGTTATTACGAGCCGGGTATTACTGGCTAACTATGGAGGCTGATTGCTTTAAATACGCCCGAAAATGCCACAAATGCCAAATCTATGCTGACAAGGTGCATGTGCCACCGAATCCTCTGAATGTGATGAGTTCTCCATGGCCCTTTGCTATGTGGGGCATTGATATGATTGGGAAGATTGAGCCTACTGCTTCCAACGGACATTGATTCATTCTGGTGGCTATTGATTACTTTACGAAGTGGGTGGAAGCTGCCTCTTTTGCAAATGTCACCAGGCAGGTGGTAGCCCGATTCATTAAGAAGGATATTATTTGCCGATATGGGGTGCCCGAAAGGATCATTACGGACAATGGTTCTAATCTCAACAATAGGATGATGCAAGAGCTATGCCAGAGCTTCAAAATTAAACATCACAATTCTTCTCCTTATCATCCGAAGATGAATGGTGCCGTTGAGGCAGCCAACAAAAATATCAAGAAGATTGTGCAAAAGATGGTAGTGACGTATAAGGATTGGCATGAAATGTTGCCTTTCGCTTTGCATGGGTACCGTACTTCTGTTCGTACATCTACTAGGGCAACCCCGTTTTCTCTTGTATACGGTATGGAAGCAGTGCTACCGGTTGAAGTTGAGATCCCTTCTTTAAGGGTCATGATGGATGTTAAACTTGACGAGGTTGAATGGGTTCGAGCGAGGTTCAACGAATTGAGTCTCATCGAAGAAAGACGGTTGGCTGCAGTATGTCATGGCCAACTGTATCAGAGGAGAATGAAACAGGCATTTGACCAGAAAGTGCGTCCTCGGACTTACCAGACGGGCGATTTGGTATTGAAAAGGATTCTTCCTCCGAATACAGATCACAGGGGCAAATAGACTCCTAATTATGAAGGTCCATATGTTGTTAAGAAGGTTTTCTCGGGCTGAGCCTTGATGCTTACAACAATGAACGGTGAAGATTTTCCGTCACCTGTGAACTCAGACGCAGTTAAAAAATACTTCGCATGAATAGACCTGCTGGACAGTAAAAAGAGAGTCCAGGCAAAAAAGGGGCATCCCGACGAACCATAAAAAAAAAGAAAAGGGGGTTCGGGCAAAAATTAGGGATAAAAATGAAAAAAGAAAGTACACCCGGTAAGTTGAAAACCCGCAAGGGCAACTTAGGCAAAAAGGGGTATCTCGGTGGATTGAAAACCCGCAAAGGGCGATCTAGGCAAAAGAGAGATTTAACGAAAACTGTGATCTGAGTAATCAGTATCGTCTCGTCTCAATCAATAAGTATTCCGAAGGATAGGAATTAGTTCAATCATCCCCCTTTGAAGGCAAAGCTATTGGAGAGTCTTGAAGATATATGAACTATAGCAGGGTTGAAACTCAATGGAGTTCCAGTTTCACATTGCCATTAGGACAGTTTCTTTTCTGTTTTGGCAATTACCTCTTTCCAGGAATTGCTTCTTGATGTAAATGCCTATTTTCAGGGTTTTCAATCAATAAAATGGTCGTTATTTAGAATAATTCTATCTTCTTGTTTGTTTTTATAATTTGTTTTGTTTACACAAATGTCCAAATTTTTGATAAACATTTGCATGTGAAAACATTGGGGTTCTACAATAACATACATAAAAGGAAAACATTTAAAATTTCTTTAAATGACGGGTGTGCTTGGGTGAATACTACGAAACCCATGTTACCCTGGAGCATATGTGCGCATTCTTTTGTTTGCAGGTGTTGAGAGTTCGCTGGATAGTTATTCAAAGATGTATGACGTCTTCAAGCCTTCAAGCCAAAATCCTTTACGAAGCGCAAATGATCGTTCCTCCCCAAGCAGAGACGGTTCCTCAGCAAGAAAGTACTTCCTGGAGGTGGTCATCCCCAGCGTATTTACAGAGCTTCATGATCCCCAGCAACATTGTCAAATGGTAGTACTGAATCCATCATGTTCAGAAAAAAAGATTCTCATTTCACTCTTTTGTCACAACGTTTACTGCTTGAATCCATCGTCTGGCCGACGGTCGCGCACGGCGATTCGATATTAACAAGTCAAGTTTCAAATGGGTAGTGTTGTATCTTATTAAGTCGATTTTCCCATTCCGTACTTCCAACAGCTACAAGCTTTTATGTGTCGATAACGGGTGTGAATCTCTAGTGAAGTCGCCATCCCAAGCATGGAGCATTTTGAAAATTCCCCAGTAGGAGGTGTTCCAAATCTATTATCCCCAGTAGAGTTTGAAGAGGCGTCGTCTTCTGTAAAATCCTCTCAAGGGATATTTCCAGCACGAGACGCTCTGAAGTGGTTATCCCCAGCAGAGTTTGTTGTAAGCTCATTTCCCCAGCGGAGTTCTATGGTTATAGTTATTCCCCAAGTAGACTGGTTCAGATGATGCCTCCCCAGCGAAGTTATCATTTCCTACAGCAACCTCAACAGGTTTATCAGGTCAGAGCCCAGATCAGGAGATCAGGTCAATTTGTCTTCCCCAGTACGGTTTGCGACCACGAAGTCAATCCAGCTTGTTATCCCCAGCGGAGTTGCCTTCCTTTCCTCAGCATTTATTTTTCTAAGGAACCTCTTTGCATTTTGCATATAGTATGTATGGCATCCTCAAAACGCGTAGCATCTCCATCGAGATGGAGCATTACACCATGGAAAAATTCAAACATATGAATGTGAAGCATAGGCCAGTTTTGATAACTCGTGCGAGAGCCCAAAAATTTGCTCCTTATATCATTGACAAAGCCAGAAAGAATGCCTCGTTCATTCCCCAATAGATATCTCAAAGCAGCGCAAAGGGTTTCACCTCTTTTCTCCCCATAGAGTCACATCTCTCAGCTTACAAGTTTCTTGGAACCATTCCCGATAGGATTCCTGTAGCCGTCCCCGACAGCACCATTGAGTTTTAACCATACCAGTTCCCAACAGGTCCATTTACCCATCCCCGATAGGTAAGCCTTGGTTATAAACTGTAGCCGTCCCCGACAACACCTTTGAGTTTTAACCATACCAGTTCCCGACAGGTCCATTTACCCATCCCCCGATAGGTAAGCCTTGGTTATAAACTGTAGCCGTCCCCGACAGCTCCCTTTAGTTTGAACCTTACCAGTTCCAGACAGGTCCACTTACCCATTCCCGATAGGTAACCCAGGTAGTTCACCAGTTCCCGACAGGTAGTTCACCAATTCCCGACAGGTAGTTCACCAGTTCCCGACAGGTAGTTCACCAGTTCCCGACAGGTAGTTCACCAGTTCCCGACAGGTTTCCTATGGGGTTCAATGGTTCCAAATCCTTTCTCACAAACTTTTCTCCCTTACCATTGCTTCATTTACCACATTTTTCTTTATCCACACAATGCAAATTTTCTCGATTATTTTTTGTATTCAATCCCTATGTATCTTGAATTCCTGATAGCCTTTGCTTTCATCCATTTAGATTCACAGTTGATTGAATAGGGGCAGCTGTAATACCTCAAAATTTTCCCTCATGTTTTCTCAATAAATTGGTCTATGCTTTACCCATTTGCATTCCACAGTAGGTCATAAATTGCATATCATTGGTTGCAAGGCATGGTATCTAGTGCTTTAAGGTGTAAACAATTGAAAGCCAAAGAAAAGCAAGAGAACAAGAGCCAAGGGTCTTCAAACAAGCCTCAAAGGTCCCCTACATCATATATCATCCCAAATGATCTCACAAGTCATGAGAAGATGGGAATTCATCAAGAAGATTGGACAGTGCATCATCTCCTATCAAAAGCAGTCCAAATTAGAGTTTTGGATTCAAGTGGTCTCCTGATGAAATTTTGATTCAAACTTGATCTCAATGTTTTCTACATGATGTCAAGTGTCTAAGGATGGAAGATTGGAAATTGGTTCATTTCAGAAGAGGTTCAATTGATCAGTTGCTTGAGAATCAAGAAATTGGGGAAAAAGTCAACTGTGCAGTGAAAAAAGTCAACTCCTGACTTTTTAAGGTCAAATTCATGAAATTCAAGTTATATATGTTCATTGTACAAAATTTGATCAAGAAATGATGAAGGAATCATGTAAAATCAAGAAATGTACAAAGTTTCCATTTTTGGAAATATAGGGTTTCCAAAAATGGCAAGTTTGCACTATTTTGCACCACACTTTGAGGATTTCTTTCTCCATGATAAAGGTTCCAAACCTTAGGCCCAAGTTGAGCCAATTAAAGTTCACACTCTAAGCTTCAAATCCATATAAAGAACTCTTCCATTGGATCAAAATTGAGGGAGTTATGGTCAATCAAAGTTTGACAAAACTAGGTCACAAACCAAGTCATGACCAAGCAAGACCAGGCCCATGCGCCATAATTTTGTCAAACACTTGGTGTGCCAAATGTCAAGCCATTTTTCTCATTTAAGGAGGCTTCAAATGAAACAATGTTGAACATCAAAGTTGTTTATCTCAATGTCCTCTTAAACTTTGATGTTGGACATTTTTCCATTTGAGCAAGTTAGGATGGAGTTATGATGGTCCCAAGTTGAGATGTTCATGCTGAAAATCCATAGGTCACATTGCCATGCCATGCCAAGTTTGCCACGCCCACAAATCAGTTTTGTTCCCTTGAGTTCATGGTCATTTTCAAGTGTGTTTGAGGTCCCATTTCAATTCAATTCCCACACCAAACTTATTCTCCCATGTTCCCTCTTTCATTTGATATCAAAATCTCACTAAACCATGCATTAACATGAGAGAATTTCATCACCAAACTTCCATATTTGCATGCTGCCAAGATGCCAAGGTTGTAACATTATTGTTGTTGGATTAATTCAAGTCACATGCACACCACGCCAATCCCCTTTCTTTACCTCATTAAGACCAACATTCCCTTACACATACGTGCTACATACATGATCCACACACCAAAAAGGAAATGAAACAAGCTTGTTCAGCAAGTTTGCTGTAACATACATCACCACCATTCATCTACATCACACGGTTCCCTCTTACTTTCCACTTTAAACCTTACCATGGACACCATGAATTTCACCCTCACCATATCCCAACTTCACCTAACTCGCCTCCAACTAACTGACTCAGTTAGTTAGAGTGAACTCACTCAACTCAGTCACCAAACTCACTTCCTAACCTCACCTATATAAACAAACTCACACACAGTTTCACACTCTCTCTCATTTTTTCACTCTCACCAAAAATCATTCTTACTCTTTCTCTCTGATTCTCTCTGAACTCTCTCACTCTCTCTTCACGAATTCATCTTCATCTTCATTCATTGTCCATTGTTTGGTGTTTCTGGATCAAGAACAAAATCAACATCAGTCCATCAAGAATAGCTTCATCATGGTTTTGAATCTCCGCCTATTTCCTTCAAGACTTCAAGCTTCCAGTGGCATTTATTTTGCTTATTCCAAGCTCACAAACTTAGAGAGGATCTCTGGTTTTCTTTTGCTTCAAGTTTCTGCAAAGTTCAGGTTCCAATTCCTCCAACTTTATTGCACAAATTTATATTGTTGTAGCTTGTTTTTCCTGTGGTTTTTAGCTTAATAGAAGCATTATTCATCTCCGGCTAGTTGATAGGTCTCTTAGAGGCATAGTTTCAAAACCTAGGGCAATTTTAAGCTCTTCGATTCTCCTCATACGTGATTGATATGTGAAAAATATTGGTGGACTCGTGATGTGCATGAGTTCCTCTTTCGATTGGTATAGGTTTTATAGATTTCTGGAGATTGTGGAATTTGCAGGTGGCGGAGAGTGGTCGGAGAAGATGACCGGAGGTCATTCTCCGGCCGGTGAGGTTTAATGCTAGGGTTTTGTCCAGTTTAAATAATGACCGTCTGATATTTTAATCCAACGTTCATAAAAGTGCCAACGCATAAATGACATACCCTCCCTCTCACGTGCATTATTTTGAACCTGATTGACTTCTATTTGTGTGTGTACATGCTACTTGTGGTGGACTTTAATTCTGATGCGTTTGATGTGTGTACTTGCATGATCATCTTGCATTGACATTGATCCAATGCTCTTTACCTTGCCAGCGGATTAAAATAACATGTGACTCTCATGTGCTTCATTTTTTTTTGATTCTGAATGATCACATGCGTGTGGGTGCGTAATAATTATGATGTGCATGCTTTGATATTCGTTGGATTGTATTACCCTTTATCATGATCTAATCCTATGGCCATGATTGCATCTTCATGTTAACTGCACATACACCATATCACACGCGCACACATTTGTAATGGATTGGGTCAACGATTGATACTTGCACCCCCATGCTGAGCCCAATACACTTTTCAACTGGCAAATTGCTTACGCTGCACCCCCTTCCCATTTCTTTCACATTTTTATTTTTATTTCATATATTGTTTCCATTTTCTTATTTTAAAAATAGTAAATCATTTCTAAAAATCCCAAATTAATTCAAGTGTGTTCTTAATACATTTAAATAATTTTGTATTATTTTTATTTTTGACTTTGTGGATTTTTAAGCATAATTTCCTATTTTTCTTTTAATTTCTTTTGAGTGAATTCCTTCTATGATACTCAAATTTGTGCATTTTATTTCTTCCATCTCACACAATATTTTTCACCCATTCTTTTTGCATTGATTAGACAACACATTAAATCATCTAAACCCATTTTATTTTGATTTTTAAAGTCATTCTATCACCTGTTTGCATGTACATCTTTGCATTTATTTTTGGTTTGATCAATGTGATTGTGTGAATTCTTTGAGGCATATTTTCTCTTGAGTTTTTCCATGAATATTTTGCACATGTTTTTTCCTATGACTTGGATTGTTTAGGACTTAATTTTACAATTTTATCATGTGCTTTGATAATGGTTGATGCCTTGCATTTGAAGTTACTTTTTGTGCACTTTATTCTACCTCATTCTCACATGTTCTGTTGAGGCACTTGTGCCACTTTTTAGTGTTTACTTTGCATGATTGTTTTTGCATCTTTTGTATGTCATTTGCATGATATTATAGGTCATCTTTGTTTCATTATAGGTCATGTGACTTGTGTTTGCATTTAATATGAGTTTGTGTGTTATAACTTGAACTTTGACATGTTTCCACCTCTTATCTTCTCTTATGCTCTACATGTTTCATGTGTGCATTTTATATGACATATCTCTCCTTCCATTTGCATCTCATCAATGGTATGCCATTGCCCATATGCATTATTTAAGCATGTTACATGTTATGCATCTCTAATATGTCACTTTGTGCACCTAATGAAGCATGTTTCTCTTATGCTCGCTTCTCCTTCATCTTACTTCTTCTACTTGCACTCTTTTATTCATGATTTGTATGATGATCCATGTGCATCTTAAGACATTGACAAATGGTATATAATTCTGACTTTGACCTTTTGTGAAGCATTATTGCATGATCACTTTGCATATTCACTCATTCTTCATTTATTTCTTCCATGATTCACTTCTTGGATGTTTAAGACATTTGCTTATGCATAGTGGGTGTGTATTAGGTATCTTAACATTAGAGAACACCTTTGGATGTAGGTTCTGACTTTGATTGAGTTTAATCTCTTAGGATCCTTATTCATTGATTCTTAATTGGTTTGATCACTATTTTTTATTCTTTCTTCATTTTTACTACTTGTAAATAATTTGTGAACTAACCTTTTCATGTAGGTGCAAAGGGTAAGTAAGTGTGTGGATATGCTTCCACATACACTTCTTTCTTTCATCTTCTCTTATTTCTTTTAATAATTCAACTTGTGATCATGATAAGCATTTATATGCTTTCCTTGAATAACTTCTTCTTCATCCCTCTTTGAGATCAACTTAACTTCCATCTTGGAAGTAAGTTGCATCTTTTGCTCTTCTTCTCCTTTCTTTTAGGATTAGGTTTCTTAAACCACATTAACCATAGGAACATCCATGTATGATAACATTAGGGTGAGTCTTAGTCCCCTTTAGTTTTCACCTTTTGCTCCCATTTGAGTCTCTTCTTCTCATCTCAAAACAAAAGTAAAAAACACTTAATAAAGGCATAACAAATATTGTATTTGAGCCTTTCATGTGAGAATAAGAAGGTGAGGGGTCTTCTCTCACTTTCTTAGAATGTTTAGCGTACGTCCCGTCTTGGGTCGATATGCGAGGCATTCGATCTTACATGAGAGACTTAAATCCAATATGGGTTACAAAACACAAAAACAATCAAAACACTTCTTTCTTAAAAGACAAAAGCAAACAATAATTCTTTTCTCATCTCCTTCATTCTATTCCTTAAGGATGCGTCATTTCCATTCTACCGCAAACAGGTAACGCCTAAGTCTCCATACAACGAGCTGCAACACCTAAAATGCTAGGACGCGAACGTTGACGTATTCCACTATAAAACACAAACAATTTTCCCTTAGCTGAGGGGAACTACGTCGCTCTGATTCTCATGTTCCCGATGAGATAGTAGGCAGTGGGGTAGGGCCCATTCGAGCACTTCTTTTATTTTCCCTACATTTGTTTCTCTTTCTCTCTCCTTTCCTTTTCCAGTTCTCCAGCTAGCAGTTCGTTTTCCAGTATCCTTTCCTTACACCCTTTGATTGAAGCAGCAAGCGTGGATCCCATCGGGTACGATGGACGCGTGGGGGTGCTAATACCTTCCCTGCGCGTAACCGACTCCCGAACCCAGTTCTCTTGGTCGCAAGACCATGCTCTTTCCTTTCCCTCAGGTTTATGCAGTGTTCCCTTTCCCTCTCTTGGGATAAATACACATTGCTGGCGAATCTGTTTCGGTGCCACTTTCGCCTTTGTACTTGGATGAAAATCCCGGGAGCGACAACCCCCCAAGGAGCGACAGTGCTTAAGAAACACGTCCAGTTTCGCTCGCTACAGAAAAATGGCGCTCACCGTGGGGATGGTCTTTCTTTCTTTCTTTCTTTATTTCTTTCTTTTCTGGGATAATACTTTTGTTGACTTCACTAGGATCTTAGGTTAAAAACCTTTAAGTTGGGAAGGAACCACGGAATGACGACTCCGTCGGGGAGCCATTTTCTTTCAGGAACATAGGATTCATAGCTCCTAAAAAGTCTAGGACATTAGGACAAATATATATACTTCTTTTCCTAATTGATATATGTCTTTATTTTTCTGCTAATGGGAATGTGTGTGATGCCGCATGTGGAAAGATTGAGTATACACCTAGGAAAAACCTCTTTTAGTGGTGCGGAAACTATCGGAAATGGATGTCACGCGATACCACCCTCTTCTGAAGGTTCTTTGAAAAAGCATCACCTAGCACGGTTCCCGGCCCGCTGGTGTTTTCTCGACAAGAACTGATGATTTTGAGAGACAGGTACAAAAATCACTAGTATAAACCTTTGGGGGATGGGTAGAGCCTTGACTTCATGACAACGACCCTTTGACCCCATGTTTTTTCTATGTTTTTGTGTGTTGCATTCATGCATTCATCTAAAAAACATTAAAACAAAGAAAAATTTTCTCTTCTAGTCTCTCTTTTTCAAATTAAACTGAGACAATGATTGCAAATGTCAGAGAAAAAGATTGCGCTCATGGATTTTGGTAGAAGGAGAACTCACCAGTACACCTTCAAGGTTCCAAAACTTGAGGATTTGAGAAGGTTAGCGAGGATGATCACTAACCCTGAGGCTTTCAGAGCCAAGTATGGAGGTCTGCTACCTCTGTTAAGAATCCATGTGATTGAAGGAATCATGGATGCACTCGTTCAGTTTTACGATCCGGTCTATCACTGTTTCACATTCCCGGATTACTAGCTAGCACCAACGCTGGAGGAGTACTCTCACCTGACTGATCTACACATTACTGATCAAGCTCCATTTTCTGGACTGGAAGAAATTCCAAGGGGTCAGATAATTGCAAGAGCAATTTATTTGGACGAGTCAGAAGTCAGGACTCACATGACCACTAAGGGTGGCATCCAAGGTTTGCCAGCCCAGTTCTTAACAAAGAAAGCTCTGTACTTTGCTAGTATAGGGAACATGACTGCTTTTGAAAGCATCTTTGTTTTACTCACCTACGGGTTATTTCTGTTTCCCAACATTGATAACTTTGTCGATATCAACGCCATTAAGGTTTTTCTCATTGGAAACCCTGTGCCGACTTTGCTCGCAGACGCATATCATTTTGTACACTTAGGGAATTTGTACAGCGGAGGAGAGATCACGTGCTGTGTGCCCCTGCTATACAAATGGTTTATCTCCCATTTGCCTAAGTCTGCTGCTTTTTGGGATCATAAGAGTGCCTTACGCTGGTCGTAGAAAATTATGTCTCTCACCAACTCTGACATTGATTGGTGCAATAGGATTTATGACAGGATCAGTATAATTGATCGTTGTGGAAACTTCCCCAACGTACCCCTTATAGGAACTAAGGGAGGAATCAACTACCATCCGGTATTGGTTCGTCATCAATTTGGATACCCAATGAGGCATGTCCCGTGTAATGCTCATCTGGAAGGTCTTTTCTTCAAGGAAGGAGAAAATGACAGAGCACTAAAGATGGAAATAGTGCACGCTTGGAAACATGTTCATAAGAAAGGACGGGAGTCCCTAGGAAAACTGGACTGTGTCTCGGTGGAGCCTTATCTCCACTGGGTACAAACTAGAGCTCTCAAGCTAAAGATGCCGTATCCTCGTCACGGAGTTCTTCGGCCAAGGGAATCTGTCATGTACTTCATGACGGAAACTGAAAAGCTTCAGGTTAATCTCAACAAAGTTCAACAGGAGAGGGGGTCTTGGAAAACATGTACCGCATTCTCAACATGGAGTGTACCAAAATACAGCAGCTACTGAAAGAAAAGGATGCTCTGATCGAGATTTTAGAGCAACATGCTGTGGATAATCAGGATGACTAAAGGAATTTTCTCGCTCCTTTCACATGGCAAAGGAATGACAACCCGACAACGGCCCAAGAGTCCCGGTCAAAGAAAAGAAAAGTACCAGAATCAGCACCCGGTTTCTCCTCAGAGAGGACTCGGGACCCATTAGCTTAGGTTCCTGTTTCTGCACCTTGTAATCTACTGTATTTCCATTTCCGCAATCCTTTGAATTTCAAGAAAACGGGGTTTCCCCACTGTTTGATATTTGCAATCTAATTGTCAAAGTTTATTTTGATTAAACCAAAAAACAATTAATATAATCATTGCATTCATCATTCTCATGTTACGTATTCTTCTTACCTACGAATCTCACGTTTGTGTCTCGGTTCTAGAGTCAAACTGTCTCATTTGTACAATACTCGGACCAATCGTCAGAAAAAGATGGATGATCTCGAGGAAGAGAACAGAGAGTTGAAAGAAGAGATCGTCGCTCTAAGAGAGGATATGAGAAAGCTTCGTAACGACATGCAAGCCATGGCGAAAGCTCAGCTACAAAGAACCGTGATCTCAGAGATCACCTCAATGCCCATAGTGGAGAAGTATGATCCTAGGTATCGAATACGAAAAATCGTCCCTGGGGCATGCCTGTTAACTATATCCCGGAAGGATATGTTCCGCCGATCACTGATGATCAGGGAATCATAGCAGAAGCCGCTGGGCCTGAAGGTTAAAGACTTCGGGAAAGCGAAGATGCCAGGGGCATGACAGCAACTCCTGAAGGTTACAAACTTCGGGAAACGCCAAGATTCATTTCCGTAGTAACGGTACCACCCCCTGTGGTGCACACTGTCCCAGAAGGACAGATTCCGCAGATACCTTCTGGTGGAAACGAAAGCATGTTCGAAAGAATGAACGAGTTCCAGGAACAGTTCCTAGAAATACAAAAGGAATTGCAAGCTATTTGCGGTCAGGATCTATTTGGAAAGGATGCCGCGGACCTCTGCTTGGTCCCCAATGTGAAAGTTCTGCACAAATTCCAGGTGCCCGACTTTGAAAAGTACAAGGGTAACTCTTGCCCTCAAAGTCACTTGGTGATGTACGCTCGGCGAATGTCGGCTCAGACAGAAAATCAGGACCTACTGATTCATAACTTTCAGGATAGTTTAATCAGTGCCGCATTAAAATGGTACATGGGTTTAAACCGTGTTGTGATTGGCACTTTCAGAGATCTCGGGACTGCCTTCGTCCAATAGTACAGATATAATTTAGACATGGCACCAGACAGAGATCAGCTCAGATCGATGTCACAAAAGGACAAGGAAACCTTTAAGGAGTACGCTCAGAGATGGCGTGAAATTGCCGCTCAAATTTGTCCACCTCTTGAGGAAAAAGAGATGACAAAAATCTTCTTAAAGACCTTAAGCTCATTTTACTACGACAGAATGGTTGCCAGTGCACCCAGTGACTTCACCGAGATGGTGGGCATGGGGGTTCGTCTTGAGGAAGCCGTCCGGGAAGGACGTTTAGTAAAAGATGCTGGATCATCAAGTAGTACAAAACGATACGGTAATGCTCTCCCTAAGAAAAAAGAGCAGGATATTGGGAATATCTCTCTCGGAAAGCAAAGGCGACGGTACCAACCAGTAGCAGCTGTAACTCCTGCTATCAACCCTGCGCCTGTTTCTACGTATCAACCTCAGGTTGCGCAGAACCAACCTAATCAGCAAAGGACACAACAGCCTCTTCAGCAGGCTCGTCCTCCATACAATAAAAACTGTACAACACGGCCACCAGGATTTGATCCTATACCCGTATCGTATGCGGAACTATTTCCGTTATTACTGGTCAAAGGGAACGTCCAGACCAAGGCTCCTCTTACAGTACCGGAAAATCCTCCTTTTTGGTTCAAAGCGGATCAGACTTTCCCTTACCATCAAGGAGGACCAGGGCATAATATAGAAAACTGTCTCCATTTCAAATATGACGTGCAAAAGCTTGTTAGGAGCGGGGTCTTATCTTTCAAGGATACGAATCCGAATGTTCTCACAAACCCGCTGCCTCAACATGAGAAAGCTGCAGTCAACCTGATAGAGGGAGAGTCTAACAACATCTATCAAATTCATGATGTACTCTTGTTAAGGACCAATCTGGTCAAGATGCATTGTAGACAGAGTGGATATGGCCATGTGCCACCTCATGATTATCATCAATGTGATATCTGCTCTAAAAGCAATCAAGGATGTTCTGTGGTGCAATCAGCTCTATAGGAATAGATGGATCTCTGATAGATCCAAGAGCACCGAGTTCGTTGAGTTAACATGGTTTATATGAATTCCAACGTCATTCAAAACCACGACATCCATGCAATGAATGTCAACCTGGTGGCAATGCACTCAAGGAAAAGCCAGTATCATAATCTGTCGCGGCACGATTATAGTTCTTGTCTGAATTGCTCGATAAATAAACAGGGATTCTCTTTCATACAAGAGGCCCTCCAGCGTCAGATGGATCTTGGATGGATCCAGGACTACCATGATAGGAATCCCTATCAGATCAACATGATTCAAATCTTTGATATTCGCTTGATGAATACCAGCCTGGTGGAGTTACACGCAGAACAGGTCTGGCTCGGGTTCCTGGCATCACATGATTATCAGAACTGCAAAGCGGGTTGCGAAAACGATCAAGGTTGTGCCCTTGTCCAGGAAACACTTCAGCACTTGTTGAACCACTGGTGGCTTCCAATCTATATGGACAAAACGCATACCCCATTCTACTTTCCCACGCAGAGTCCGAGGTTTATACCAAGGTCAAACGTCGAAACGATATACGGAAATTATGATCCGGAAGGATGCCGTGCTCCGCTAAACTCATTAGAGGAGGGCACTTTGATGAAGGAAAACTTTGACCACAACTATTATGGCCCGATGGATGGCCTGCATATGTGGCAGCCATGCCCAGGAGACTTGGGGCAAGAAAGTCAGCCGAGTAATGAAACTCAGCTGAACATCATTGAACAGAATACCTGTGTCCCCACCATGTCATGGGATCAACACTTAGGTCATTCAGAAACTAATCAACATGATGATGAATTGGCAAAGCTTTCCGGACTAGAATTCATCAACTATGCTTTTCTTGAGGTCAACGTCATCGAGAGAGATGACCCCTCCAGTTCCAAAGAAGTGTGGGATACCTTGGGACAACCGAGTGGAAAATACGACTATATGGTCAAGTACACCGCTCCCGAAAGCTCTCGTATCAGGCTCGAAGATATCCAACCAACTGGGTGGGGAGATACAGCTGAGAGCACAAATGCTATGCAAAATACAACTGAGGAATCCTCCTACGACAATTCTGCCTGGGAGACAGATTCCAATGATCCTGCTCCACCAGAAATCAGCGTTATTTCTGAAGATAAATCAAGGAAGGTCCCAGACTTTGTGATTCACCGAGGAGTTCACCGCCAGTGGGTTGCTGTCGATGTTCCAAGGATTGTTCATAAGTCAAAGTAATTGCCATCTTTAACCTTTCACCCTGCCCAGGTGGATCGAATGTTTTGATAGGGCTCGCTTTCTGTAAATTTTCCCTCTTCGCTTCGCCCAAAGCCACAGAGTTTTGTTTTATACGGCTGTAGTTTCAAGAATCAACTTGTTCATTAATAAAATAACGTCGTTCTGTAATTTCCGCATTAATTGCTATTTTCTCTTTTTGCTTTTTCTCAGAAGATGGTAATCCTAAAAAACAATTCAATAATAAAAACAAGCAGTAATAAAAAAAATACACTGCACACACTTGCATTTTCTCTATCTCTTCTAAACACGAATCATCACGTCATGCAGATTGCTTGTTTTAAACCCCGTTGAAACATACGATCCGATGCCTTCTCCTGACTTTGAGTTCCCGATATTTGGGGCTGAAGAAGAAGTTGACAACGAAATTCCAGAGGAGATCTCCCGATTACTCAGACAAGAGGAAAGGTCCATTGAACCTCACAAAGAGCCGTTGGAAATGGTAAACTTGGGTTCAGAAAAAGAGAGAAAAGAAATCAGGATTGGGGCATTGCTCAGTCCAACCGCCAAAGAGAGTTTGATAAAGCTTCTCAAAGAATTCCCCGATGTATTCGCTTGGTCCTATCAGGACATGCCAGGGTTGGATACCAGCATCGTGGAACATCACTTACCATTAAGATCGGAATGTCCTCCAGTAAAGTAGAGATTGAGATGCACTCACCCGGACATGGCCATCAAAATCAAAGAGGAGGTACAGAAACAGATTGACGCGGGTTTCCTCGCCACATCAGAATATTCTCAATGGTTAGCCAATATCGTACCCGTTCTGAAAAAGGACGGAAAGGTCAGAATGTGTGTCGACTACAGGGATCTAAACAAGACTAGTCCAAAGGACGACTTTCCTTTACCACATATTGACATGTTGGTAGACAGTACAGCAAAGTTTAATGTTTTCTCCTTCATGGATGGATTCTCGGGCTACAACCAAATTAAAATGGCGCCGAAAGACATGGAGAAAACTTTGTTCATTACCCCATGGGGTACCTTTTGTTACAAGGTAATGCCGTTCGGTTTGAAGAACGCCGGGGCAACCTATCAAAGGGCCATGACTACTCTGTTTCAAGACATGATACACAAGGAAATCAAGGTATATGTCGATGATATGATTGCAAAATCTGAGACAGAGGAGGATCATGTGACCCACCTGTCAAAACTATTCGAGCGTCTGAGAAAATACAAACTCCACTTGAATCCCAACAAGTGCACCTTCGGTGTCCGCTCAGGGAAACTTTTAGGGTTCATCGTCATCCAGAAAGGAATTGAGGTTGATCCTGACATGGTCAAGGCCATTCAAGAAATGCCTTCTCCGAAAACTGAAAAACAAGTCAGAGGATTCCTGGGACGTTTGAACCACATCTCCAGATTCATATTCCTCATGACTGCCACATGTGCGCTGATTTTCAAGTTACTCAAAAAAGAACCAGGACTGCGTTTGGACAGAAGATTGCCAAACTGCCTTCGACAGTATCAAGGAATATCTGTTGAATCCTCCGATTCAATCACCTCCAGTGGAAGGAAGACCACTGATCATCTACCTCACAGTCTTGGAAGACTCAATGGGGTGTGTACTTGGCCAACAAGACGAAACCAAACGAAAAGAGTCTGCCATTTACTATCTAAGCAAGAAATTCACCGACTGCGAAACTCAGTACACGATGCTCGAGAAAACTTGCTGTTCTTTGGCTTGGGCAGCCAAACGTCTTCGCCAGTACATGATTCGTCACACTACTTGGTTGGTCTCCAAGATGGACCCAATCAAGTATGTATTTGAAAAACCTGCTCTCACGGGAAGGATTGCCCGTTGGCAGATGTTGCTCTCAGAATATGACATAGAGTACCACGCTCAAAAAGCCGTTAAAAGAAGTATTTTAGTCGATCATTTGGCTCATCAACAGATTGACAATCAAGAATCAATCGGGTTCGACTTCCCAGACGAAGATGTCATGTATCTAAAGATGAAAGACTGCGACGAACTGCTACCCAGTGAAGGGCCAGAACCAGGTTCCCAGTGGGGACTTATCTTTGACGGAGCAGTTAATCATTATGGAAATGGAATTGGGGCAATAATTGTTACCCCTCAGGGTACCCACATTCCTTTCACCGCTCGACTTACGTTTAAATGTACAAACAACGAGGCCGAATACGAAGCTTGTATTATGGGTCTCGAAGAAGCGATTGATTTAAGGATCAAAAACTTGGACGTATATGGCGACTCAGCCCTGGTTATCAATCAGATAAAAGGAGATTGGAACACATACCAATCAGGACTGATTCCTTACAAAGATTATGCAAGAAGGTTGTTACCTTTCTTCAACAGAATCGAGTTTCATCACATCCCTCGTAATGAGAATCACATGGCTGACGCCTTAGCTACTCTCTCTTCTATGATTAGTGTATGTCAATGGAATGACATACCTAAGATCGACATAATGCACCTTGAAAGGCCCGCTTACATCTTCATGATTGAAGCAGTCATAGATGACAAACCTTGGTATCACGATATCAAATGCTTCCTTCAAAAACAAGAGTACCCTCCTGGGGTATTCAGAAAGGATAGAAAGATCCTCAGAAGGCTAGCAGGTAGTTTCTTCCTGAGCGGTGATATGCTGTATAAGCGGAATTTTGACATGGTCTTGCTCCGATGCGTCGACAGACCAGAAGCAGACATGCTGATAAAAGAAATTCATGAAGGATCCTTTGGCACTCATGCCAACGGACACACAATGGCGAGAAAAACTCTAAGAGCAGGGTACTATTGGTTGACAATGGAATCCGACTGCTACAAGTACATGAGGAGGTGTCACAAGTGTCAGATATACTCCGACAATATTCATGTACCGCCAACGCATCTCAAAGTTCTCTCTTCCCCGTGGCCTTTTTCCATATGGGGAATCGACATGATTGGCATGATTGAGCCCAAGGCTTCAAACAGACATCGGTTCATTCTGGTCGCCATTAATTACTTCACCAAGTGGGTCGAAGCAGCGTCATACGCTAATGTAACCCGACAAGTGGTGGTCCGATTTATCAAAAACAATATCATCTGCCGTTATGGTGTTCCGAGCCAGATCATTACAGATATGGATCTAACTTGAACAACAAGATGATAAAAGAGTTATGCGCATAGTTCAAGATCGAACACCATAACTCATCTCCCTACCGACCAAAGATGAACGGAGCGGTAGAAGCGGATAACAAGAATATCAAGAAGATTGTTCAAAAGATGGTTGTAACCTTCAAAGACTGGCACGAGATGCTACCCTTTACGCTTCATAGTTACTCTTTCTCTCTAGTATATGGGATGGAAGCAGTGCTCCCCATCAAAGTAGAGATCCTATCAATCTGGGTATTGATGGAAGCTAAGCTAACAGAAGCTGAATGGTGCCAAAGTCGGCACGACGAACTACATCTGATCGAAGAGAAACGAATCACGACACTATGCCACGGTCAGTTGTATCAACAGAGAATGAAGAAGGCATTCGACAAAAAGGTCCCACCTCGCGTCTTCAGGAAAGGAGACCTTATGCTCAAGAAGATATAATCATTTCTCACTGATTCTCGGGGCAAATGGACTCTGAATTATGACGGCCCCTATGTGGTCAAGAAAGCTTTCTCAGGCGGCGCCTTGAGACTTGCAACCATGGACGGAGATGAATTTGCCTACCCCACGAACGTTGATGTAGTCAAGAAATACTTCGCCTAAACTAAAAAAAAACGTCTCGGTGGATTGAAAACCCGAAAGGGCGGTCCAGGAAAAAGTTAGAGACAAAATAAAAAAATCATCCCGGTGGATTGGAAACATCATAGTACAATCCAGGAAAAAGTTAGGGATAATGGCAAGTAAATAGGTTCAACAGAGGCAAGTCCCTCAGCAGTAGTTACACCATCCATCGGAGGAAAACTCCAGTCAAGGTCATCTTCGACAGAAGCTCAGGATGTCCCGAATTCAAAGTTGGTAGAAGAATAGTGGTCGTTATGTTTCAACGTAACCCTTTTCTCTGTAAATTACCATTTTCTAACTTTGTATATACTCTTTGGAATCACGCGTTTGGTTGATCTCCGTCTTATCAATAAAATTTGAGCCCTTGTGCTTTTGTTTGTAATTCTCATTTGTTTTAGCTTTACAGAATGACATTTTAATATGATTAAAGATTCTTGAAATAAAACAAAAATGAATTTACTTGTAAAACTTTTTCTACTTTAAAATAAAGATGGCAATTTCTTTTGACTGTTAAACATCAAAAGAACATCAATCGCTTCTCTAGAAGTAAGTGAACTTCAAAGTGAAGAATCAAAGTACTCCTTCTAACCCAGTACGCCTGAATGAAGGGATCAACTGTGTTAGAGACCTTGTTTCATCTGACACGCCTCGACCGAGTTCTCATCTCCTAAGCCCGACCAACACAGTTCCTCGCGAGGACTACTTCTCCTAAGCAAGGTAGAATTGCTACTTTTGGACCAACGGTACTTCTTCGCCCCGCGACGGCCGAGTATCCAGTCGTGTTCATCCATTAGTTTGTATGTCGCGTCGGTTTTGTCAGCATATACATACATACATCATGCATTATTGATTTGCATTCGCATTCATATTGCATCACTATCACTCTAGTCGGTTTTATCCCCTAGTGATAAAAAGTCCTCTCAATCGAGTTGTCAAGTTTTTTCCTCGTCAGGAAATGCTGCGTCTGAACAATCTCTCTCCTCCAGGTTATTTCTGGAATGAAGTTGGTCCCTTGACCACTTTGATAACTTGAACCTATGAAAAACCAGAGAGCCCTCAGTCAACATCACTCTTCGCCATTGAAGATGATATCCTTGCTTTCCCGGATTAAAGAAAATCCCGAGAGAGAGCCTCTTAATCAAGAGATTCGGCGGTACGGCAGTTTTTCTCCAAAAAAACCACTGATGAAAAGGTCATCGGCACCTCAAATTGGATTCCATCATATGGCATTTCTCCGGGAAGATCCCGAGAAAAGTATGATATAAGACCCCAAATGAAAGCAGTCTCTCAGGAGACTCGTCTTCCCCAGTAGAAACAAATGGCGTCTCCAACAGAGAAGTTTATGCACCTCTACAACTCAGAGGATTGGGCTCCCCAGCAAGTCTGACGTCAACTTTTTCCGTCAAATGGCATCTCCCCAGGAAAATTTGGCGAGAAGTTTGAGGAAAACCGCTACGAATAGCGTCCCTTGTCAATAAAGTTTATTAACAAAAGAAACTAAGACCATTTCCTTGGTAGGAAACCAGGATCGAGGGGAAGTTTATTTCAGAAACTGAGACCAGTTCCTTGGTAGAAAACCAGGATCGAGGGGAAGTTTATATCAGAAACTGAGACCAGTTCCTTGGTAGGAAACCAGGATCGAGGGGAAGTTTACCTTTTTTAAGAATCATTGCTTAGCAAAAGAAGATGAATGCGTGAATTACCATTCATAGACGCCGTCAAAATTTCGGATATTCAGATATTTAATCCTCTTGCACCTCAAATGCCCGAATACCTTCGCCATTCACACCTTCAGGTCCAAGAAGATTAAATAGGGGCATCTGTCATACCCCAAATTTTTACCACTAAGATTTCCCATCATTGTGCAAATTATCATCACAATATGGATGTACCTTTGTGCCTCATCAATCTCCTCAAGGAATTGTTGAGCATTCACCACAATCAAAATTAGGGTTTCAAGCTCTCTCTGAGCATTTAGACAAAGGATCAATCAAGGAATGACATGATTTTCAACTTGTATAACCTCTCAAACATCCACAATGGATCAAGAGGACTCCCACTTCAAGGATTAAGCACAAGGTTGCTCCCTTCTAGGTGGATCAAGCTTCAAGATCGCCAGTGTCACCAAATTAGGGTTTTGGTCGACCAGGGCCTCCAGATGGAAATTTTCATCTGGGCATGAGCCAATGATTCAAAACATATCCTAATATACTCCATGGAACCTCATGGACCCAATCATCAAGTCAATTTGACCTCAGGGGATGCATACATCAAAAATCAGGAATTAGGGTTTCTTGACCTAATTCACCCCTAAGTTGACTTTTGGGACAAATCATAAGCCAAGACCTCAAGACATGATTTGAGAGTCTCCAACATACCACATTGATCCATTTGTAACAATGGATTGATCCAAGAAGCTTGAGCAACAAGTTTCAATTTCATCTGAACCACAGTTAGGGTTTTGCGAGAAAAGTCAACTGTAGCTTTGACTTTTGACCAGGACATGCTCCCAAACCCTAGGACATGATTCAATATACCCTATAACACCCATGGAACATGTCCATCAAGTTTGATTTAGGTCAAGGACATGATTTCCCTAAGGATCGCACAGTTTGGAATTCATTTGACAAAAAGTCAACTGTGCACAAAAGTCAACTTTGACTTTTTGAGATTTTTCACAAAAATGGATTTTTAACCCTAAAATGATGTTAATGTATGATTTGAATCATCACTCATCAAGAAAAATCATAGAAAGTGGGATAACTTGTAAAAGGGGTAACCGTAAAAACTTAGAAAATTTTCTAAGTTATGAAATAAAGTGACAAAGGTACCAACATTGGAGGATCATAACTCCTAAAACACAAAGCTATTCTTCCCCATCCAAAGCTTGATTTGTATATCTCATTTCCCTCTACAAAAGCTTCATACTGATCTATGTCCAAATTCCTCATGGATTTTGAGTTATGGAGTGATCAAAATCAAGAAAAGTCACTTTGTTCCAACACTTAGTGAAAATTTCACTAAGTCAGAATCAGCCTTACTTTTTTCCAAATGTAGGGGGATTTTTCACTTGGATCCAAAAGGTATCAAAACCAAATGTGATCAAACAGTTGTTGTATCATATAAGGGCTTTCCAAAAATGGCCAAGAACATCACCAAATTCAATTTGAGCTTTGAGATATGGTAGTGGCAAGATGCCTTGCTGAAATCTGCCAAGGCAAGGCAGATTTTTGTACTTTTGGTCAATTTGCCAAAATCAGCCAATTCCAAGCCTTGTCATCACTTTGGACACATCTGAGGATTGAATCTGAAGGGGACAATCACTGAGCCAAGCCTCCAAAGTCCTTGGAACAAGAAATAGCATGCCAAACCTAGAATTACCTAAAATATGGACAAGACTCCAATTTTGGATTGGAGTATTCAATGGAAGCACCAAGGTGGCATGGACTGAGCTATTAGCAACTGAATTCAGTCAAGACTTATCCAAGACCAAGGGGACCAGCAACCTGTGCCCTAACCTCTAGTCAATGGCTAGAGGAGACTTGGATTTTCATTTGCCAACATTGGTTAACCCTACTCAGCAGTTGCCATTCACTATTCCTTGCAAAACAAACTTGCTCTACTATAAATAGAGCTCAATTGTGATCAGTTTAAGTACACCAAAAGCCATCAAACAGATGCTTTCCTCAAAATCACTTCTTTCACTCCAAAATGCCTTCTTTAGTAAGGTAATTCTGAGTTTTTGAGTTAGAGAGAATTTCCATCACATCTCATGATCCTAACACCTCATAAACATCATATGTAGGTGATCCGAACTATCACAAGTGACCTGTAACACCAAAATCACAAAGTCACCTCTCAAAACCTCAAAATTGGACTTTTTTGCATTTTTCAAGCCATGTCTTGATTCAGTCACTTTCCAAACCAGATAAAACCTCAAACACACTCAAAATATCATCCGTGAACTATCCCAAATGGTTCCTAACATCTGGAACACCATTTGAGAGAGTTGGGATTTTGGCCACTTTTGCCCATTTTGCAAGAAAGTGCTCAAACTTGCTCGAAAGGTTTCCAGCTGATTCCAACCATCCTAAAAGCTTCTAAGAGGTCATTTGAGGGTGTCCAAAGCATCAACTCATTTCTGGAACAAAGCACTTGGTAGGTTGCACAAAATCTCCAAAAAAGAGGTAAAATTCACAACTTGATTTCTTTGAATCATGCTTTCCTTTGATGTCCACATACATGCATCATATTGAACAATTCTTGAAGCAAAAATGTAGTCCTTAATATGTATGTTATGATCCTCATACTGTTTGCACTTTAACATGCTTATATGTGGAGTTTATGTTGTTTTAAACTTAAGGTGCAGATATGGTTTTTTTCCTTGTGTGTGTTGTACATTAAGTTTCAGTATGTATTGGTGATACCATTCGATTCCTTGTGAAAAATTGGTCAAGATAGGTTCTTACGTATTTTAATTTCGTTAAAAATTGAGAGAGTTATGAGTGTTGAAAGTTTGATAAGCAAATATGTTTAAAATCAACATACAGTTCTGGTTTTTTGCCTTGTGTGTCTATACATTAAGTTTCAGTATGTATGAGTGATACCATTGGATTCCTTGCGAAAAATTGGTCAAGATAGGTTCTTACGGATTTTAATTTCGTTAAAAATTGAGAGAGTTATGAATGTTTGAAGTTTGATAAGCAAAGATGTTGAAAACCAAGGCGCAGTTCTGGTTTTTAAGATGTCGAATGTGATGTTGTGACATCTTCCCCTTTTCTCTTATCTTCAAAACTCATGAAAGATGTCGAATGTGATGTTGTGACATCTTTCCTCTTTTTCTTAGTTTATCTTCAAAACTCAACCAATTCTTTTACATAGCAAAAATCATCATTTTCCAATTCTGTTTTACACACTTCTTATTCATACTCCATAATATTTTAATCCACAAAAAATACAAAAAAAAATATTATTATTTGATATATTTTTAATATATTCAAAAATATTGTTTTAAATGCTTTTAAAATGATTTCTTTTTCTTGATTTTTAAAACCAAAATGATTTTAAATATTCATGTGGATAAAATACTTTTTCATAAACCTTAATCATTGTTTATAACATGATTAATGATTTTATTTGATATTTTTACCATTTTTTTACTTGATTTTTCTTTGAAAAATGCCCTTTAAAAAATGAAATTAGGGTTTTTTTGATTTTCACCCTAACAAATCTTTTTTCAAAAACCTTGGGCCTCTAATAGAGAGTAAGACCCAACCCTTTTTGTACAACAATATTTTGGGCCTCAGTTATTGTATAAGTCCTGATACGTTAAAAATCTCAGCGCGATCGCCATTTTCAAACTGAAAATCATCTGGGCCTCCCCTCGTGTTGTAAGCCCCATTTCTTTTCCTAAAATACACTTTGGGCCTCTAATAGAGTGTAAGTCCCACCCCTTTTGTAAATAAAATATTTTTTGGGCCTCAGATATTGTATAAGTCCCTCTGTACATTTACAAAGTTCGGCACGATCGTCGCCTTTTAACAAAAAAGACCATTGGGCTTCTCCTTGAGCTATAAGTCCCATTTCTTTTAATTTTTAAACCTTTAGGTCTCTAATAGAGTGTAAGACCCAATTCCTTTGTAAATACCAAAAGTTTGGGCCTCAATCACTTGTATAAGTCCCACGGTGTTTCCAAAACCTCGGCGCGATCGTCGCCATTTTAAAAATTAACCATTGGGCCTACCCTCGAGTAGTAAGACCCATTTATTTTCTTAAAACTCACTTGGGCCTCTTGAGAGAGTGTAAGACCCATCCCTTTGCACAGAAAACCTTTTTCAGGCCTCAGTCATTTGTATAAGTCCCACTGTACAAACTCATATCACAGTGCAATCACTACTAAAACACTTGGGCCTCTCCTTGAGCTGTAAGCCCCAATCTTTCCTTTCAAAGTACTTTCTCCTTTGATTTTGAAATATACTGTTGTTTTTAATCTTTCTTTGTTGAACAACTAACCAAACAACATGGAAACTCTACAACCGAGTAAGTGTTTATATGCTTTCATTTACTGCTTTCATATGTATATAACTGTACTGTGGGGTTGTTTCGCTGTAAGTCTTCTTTCATAAACTCATATCGACTGTGTAATAATAGTATAGATATTTAGAGTTTCCCCGGCAACTATGTCTAGCATTAAGCCCGTTGATCACTCTTAAATAGTCAAAACTAGATCCCCATAGGATTACCAGACACAGTCTTCCCTCCTCTTGGGGTTAAACAATATGGAGATGTGAAAGGTAGATTCTTTTTGAACCCTTTCTCAGACTGTCACTCGTAGAAGTTGTCAAAGAAACTCTACTCCCCAGAGATGATCTCTTCTCCGTGAATTGCATCCCTTGAGTTTCTTCCAAATTCTCGAACTTTCCTAGCTTGATCTATTCTTTGTGAATAGCCTGTCTTGAACTTCTTGGGGTTTGGGGACCCACAGGCTTCTTAAAAGCAATCTAAGAAAGTCTACTCCCCAGAGATGATCTTTCCTCCGTGAATGGCATCTCTTGAGTTTCTTCCAAATTCTCGAACTTTCCTGGCTTGATCTATTCTTTGTGAATAGCCTATCTTGAACTTCTTGGGGTTTGGGGACCCACAGGCTTCTTAAAAGCAATCTAAGAAACTCAACTCCCCAGAGATGATCTTTTCTCCGTGAATGGCATCTCTTGAGTTTCTTCCAAATTATCAAACTTTCCTGGCTTGATCTATTCTTTGTGAATAGCCTGTCTTGAACTTCTCGGGGTTTGGGGACCCACAGGCTTCATAAAAGCATCCCCGCTTCCTCTTGGGCGTTGTACAAGGACCCGTCGGCTTCTTAGAAGTATTCACAGCCTCCTCTTAGGCTTCGTATAAATGATTTCTTCCTCCGGGAATGATAGCCTCCTCTTGGGCTTAGTACAAATTGTCCCTCGGCTTCTTAAAAGTTTCCAGCCTCCTCTTGGGCTTCGTACAAATTGTCCCGACGACCTCCTAAAGGTATAGGAATAGAAATCAGTCATCTTAATAGAACAGTCTTTACAAGAGTCTACTACTGTTTCTCTAAGCATAGTACAAAAGATGAAACTCTTGACTTGGACAATCTAATTTCCTTGAGTCTCAAAGACATTCTTAAGCACCCTTCAAGAATAGGAAGGAACCCCGTAGACTCAGACAATCTCAATACCCTTTGGATTTCCCATTTCCTCAAAGAAAAGGAAATATCCCTGATCCTCGAATCAAAATCCCTGAGTACAAAGTTACTCATATAAGAACTGATTTTCTCTTTGAACCCATATACTGGTCACTCAACTGAAATAGTACCTTCTTTAGCCTCCATCTCGGGCTTCGTACAAGATACAAAAAAAGACTCTCTTATTGAGTCGAACACTTTAGCCTCCATCTCGGGCTTCATACGAGATACCAAAAAAAAGACTCTCTTGTTGAGTCACAATCCCTTTAGCCTCCATCTCGGGCTTCGTACGAGATACCATAAAAGACTCTCTTGTTGAGTCAACTCTCTTTTAGCCTCCTCTTAGGCTTTGTATAAGGAAAACCTTTCAGTCTCCTCTTAGGCTTTGTATAAGAAAACCACTGGTTGATCGAATCAACCTTTTAGCATCAAAGCTGTGCCTCGTTCACAGTACACAAAATCAACAACTCCTCCCCCTTCATCTAATCGCTGTAAGCGGCAAGCCTCTGGATCATCTACATTCATGCCACTATCCCTCTTTTAGCATGAAAAATTCCTAAGGAAAGATGGCATTGCTCTACACTGAGTTAAAGTCTTCTCCTTCAGGTTGGAAATCCCCTATAAAGGAAATTATGGTATTGCCAGATTCACAACATCCCGGTTAAAGTAATTCTCCTTTATAAACAGTTGTGATAGACAAACCCCTCTTTAGAGATGACAAATTCTCTCTAAAGTCAAACCCTTTAAGCTTCATATCTTGGGCTTCGAACAAGATACAAATAGACCCTTTAGCTTCACATCTTGGGCTTTGAACAAGATACAAACCACCTTTAGCTTCACGTCTTGGGCTTTGAACAAGACACCAAAATACCATTTCCTCCCATAGAATAGGAGGAACTACGATCGCTCTGATTTCCCTGTTTTGGAAAAACGGGAATACGTAGGCATAAGATTGAAAGAAAAATCTTAGCGAGCACACTAAACAAAAACCCAAAATCCCGTATATCAGTCAAAACATCCTAGTCCGTATTCCCCGCTAAAAGCGTAATTCCCTGAAAATAACCTAAGAGAGGCCCCCCACATTGATAGCATCTGTAACCTAATAGACCGCTGTTTAAACTTAGTATGCAAGCAGGGTTAATGGAGACATCTATTTCCCTTCCTTAGTCAGCTCACAATAGGATAAAAAATGAATCGACCTGTAGTAACCCCCCAAGGAGCGACAGTGCTTAAGAAACACGTCCAGTTTCGCTCGCTACAAATGGCAGGAGGCATCATATATTTAACCCTTGTTTTTATAATACATGAGTTAGATGGTATTAAGTTGTCTGCAATTTGCTTTATAATTCAAAGCTAATATACAATAGTTTGCTTACATCTTTTACTTGTAGTAGAGTAAAATTTCAAATTATAGTTTATTCAATAAATACTATAAAGATAATAGATCTCATAAGTACTATTTGTTCAATAAGTCCTATAGTTTTTTTTAAAAGGCCAATGGAATTAAAAGGAGAATACAAGGGGTATTCAAACCCTTACAAGTAAAGAGATAATCCCTACCAATTCAAATTTAATTTAACAGGGAACCATACAAAAGTCTAAAAAAGATGAATTGGAATACTGATTGTCTCTGCTACTCCTCCACCTCCAAGAAATAATTTTAATGTTCCACCCAACATCATCCACATTTCCAAGAACACTATTGAAAATACGATTATTCCTCTCCAACCACAAACACCAGATAACCGCTGTCCAAATCAACCCTTTATTTGATTTTGAATGCCCTCCTCCACTCCAATCCAAAAAGAACGATTCGACAGAGCCTTCAAATCTACTATTAATATTCAACCAATTTCCAACAATATTCCAAACCTTTGCAGAGAATTCACAATCAAAAAATAGATGCTGGAGGTCTTCATCATAAGTAGAACAGAAGATGCAATTAGAGTCCACAACTAGACCTCTATTTCTTAAGGCAACCCGCACCGGAATCCTTCCCCAAAGTAATTTCCACACGAACACCTTGACTTTGTTTGGCACCTTCACCGACCATAACCAATTAATTGCCTTGATCACACCCTCATTATCCAAAACATTCTCCGACTACCATCCCACAAGACTTCATTCACAAGCTGCTCATATGGTATAAAACCAGCCAAAGAAATTATGAGATCATCTAACCTCCCTCTGATAACAGGATCAACATTGTCTGCAATTCCAAGATTGCCCCAGACCCAACTGCCATCAATCCACTCCCCCATTTCAGCTACTACAACTTCCTTACTAGAGCTTAAACTGAACAAATCCCGAAAAGAAACCAGAAACGGATCCACCCCAGCCCAAATTCCTGACCAAAAAGGGATGTATGAACCGCTGCCCAAAATGAAAGAGACATTATTAGAAAAGGAAAACTCCCCAATGGGCTGATTGACACCAATCTTCAACATATCTAACCACCAGACAGAAGCATTTCTCCTGCTAGTGTACTGGTTGAGCAACACGAAATGCTGTAAACAACCATATCTGGATCTAAGCATATTCTTCTAGAGCGCGTCCTTATCCGAAAGAATTCTCCACCGCCATTTGTTGAGGAGGGCCATATTGAATTATTTCAAGCTCCTAATTCCTAATCCTCCTAAGTCATTCCTTCTACAAGCCAAATTCCAGTTTAACCAGCAAATTTTCGCCTTCGACTCCGTCCCTCCCCACAAAAACCTCCTCGTTATGCTATCAATGGCTTTCCAAACCGCAACAGGAGCTTTGAAGAAAGAAAACAGATACACGGGCAAACTAGAAAGGGAAGAATTAATCAGAGCAATTCTCCCAGCCATACTTAACAAACTTGTCTTCCAACTGCTGAATTTTTCCTTAAATTTCCTGATAACCGATTTCCACGCCGCACAACGTCTAGGATTACTGCCGACTGGAACACCCAAGAAGCTGAAAGCCTCAGAACCAATGTTGCAGTTTAAGAAATTTGAAGCAGCAGATAAAAAGTGAGGGCTGATATTAATGCCCATAATTCTACATTTGTGATAGTTAACACGAAGACCTGAAACCAACTCAAACCCTCTCAAAATAGCCTTGAAACTCCATAGATTTTTCCAACTGCCTTCCCCCACCATTAAGGTATCGTCGGCAAACTGAACAACATTCACAGAAGTTACCTCGTCCAAACGAAAATAAAAAAATGCCCCAATTTCAACTGCTTTGAAAACCATCCTAGTAAGGGCCTCTGCAACCAGGACAAACAAGAAAGGAGATAGCGGATCTCCTTGCATTAGGCCCCGCTTGATTTCAAAGTCCTTGGAGGGGCCGCCATTAACCAAAATCGACAAATAACCTTTAAATAAACACGCATCCATCCACCTCATCCAAGTATTTCCAAATCCCATTCTTCCCATCACAAATCTGAGAAACTCCCAATTGACACTATCATATGCTTTCTCGAAATCAATTTTAAATAAAAGACACTCCTTATTCTTCTTTCTCGCAAAATCAATCACCTCGTTTGCCACCAAAACACCATCTAACATACAACGTCCCGGCACAAACGCAACTTGATTATGAGAAATAAGACAACCCACAACTTTCTTCAGACGCCCTGCCAGGAACTTAGCAAGAATTTTATACAAGCTCGAAACCAAACATATAGGCCTAAAGTCACTAAGATCCAAAGGATTAGTGATCTTAGGGATCAAAGTCAAGAAAGAGGAATTAATGGCCTTAGGTAGATAAGACAATGAAGAGGGTTATGTCACCTGTCATGTGCCTTTAACATCCACTATCAAGACACGACATCTTTTTGGTAGAGTCAAGACATTCAACCTAAAAATTTAAACAAAGGAAATAGGTACCAATTTTTCATTGGGTCCTTGATAGTGAGTGAGATCAAAGTTGCACTTAGGCAACCATTTAACAACTCCTTTAGGAACAAAGAGTTTCCTATATTTGCATCTTTCAATGGTATGTCCCTTTTTGCAACAATAATGAAAAGATAGGTTTTTATGAGTCACGTCCTTGCTATTTGAATCCTTATACATATATTTATGCTTCTTTTTAGAATGCTTCAAAGGCTTTTCAAACTTAGAAGGATCAATAGCAAACATTATCTTAGGTTGCAAGGCATCATCTAATTTGACTTGAAGAGATTTTACTTCCTCTTGTCTATTATGACAATGTTCACAACCAACCCTAGGAGGTTTTATATCCTCACTCTTGTCACTTTGAATATCTATCATAAATTTCTTAATAGCTTCGAACTTCCTTTCGAATTCTAACACTTTAGCTTCTAAATTTAAAATAACTTTTTCATGTGAATCTAACTTGCTAAAAGCTCTTAAGGCTTCTCTATGAAGATCTTCAAAATCTTTTTGTAATTCAAAATAGGATGAATCGTTAATATACTCAAGCTTAGAAACACTTACACTTTTCTTTTTCTTTCTTTTTGCCATAAGACAAATCCGAGCCGATTTGACACTTGAAGTTGTGCTTTCATCACTAGAGGACTCATTTGCACTCTCCCAAGTGGCATATGCTCTCCTCAACTTGCTAGAAGTCTTGTGATAGATCCTTTCTTTATCTTTCTTTCTCATAGGGAATTCCGGTCTATAGTGACCGACTTCACCATAATGATAACAAGATCTTCTAAGCTTACTCTTCCTTCTTTCATCATCCTTTGAGGAGCTTATCAACCTTCTAAACTTGGCTATGTTCTTGTCAGAATGTTTAACATCATTCTTTCTTATATTCCTTATTATAGGCTTAAATGCACTTTTGTCCCCCTAGTTTGGGCAAATTAAACAATTGATCCCCTTATTACAAAACCAACAAATTTGGTCCCTTAAGTTAGATCCGCTTTGGATTTACTTGGTCCCTCATACAATTCTGATGATGTGTCATATTTTTCAATGAGGCGGCAGTCCTATATTTTTTCCATGTCACCAAATGTTTCACATGTCATCAAATGTTTTCCATGTCATGATTTTTAATTACATATATATTGGAATGTAATTGTTAATAAATTATGAAATATGAAATTAAAATTACATCAGATTAAAGTTTCCATCAAATCTTTTTGAATTGTTTTTCGTCTTCTTTTCCCCCCGTTCACTGTTCCTCTTCTTCTCACCCAGTTTCTTCAAGTTTCCATCAAATCCTTCCATTAAAATGTCTCACCAGTCTGGTTGTAGTCATGGAAGCAGATCCTCAAGTCTTTCAAGGTACGTATGCAAGTGTGGTATCAATGCTCCGTTGATGACAGAATGGATCGATTCGAACCCAGGTCGCTGTTTCTATGGCTATGGAATGTATAAGATTCAAGGATACAAAAAATGCTCTCACTCTGCTTGGTTGGATGAGGAGATGGATCCTAGGGCAAAACAAATAATTTCTTCACTGGTAAAGAACTTGAATGAGGAGAAGGAGATGGTTAACACCTACAAAGCCAAGGAGGACAAATTGAAGTTGAAGGTTAATATCCTGAAGAAACAGTTGAAGATTACCTGGATTTTTTATTTGTAGTGTTCATTGCATTTGTTGTAACAACAATGACGAAATAAGTTATAGTTGATTAGGTTTATATGTTGACTGATGGTGTAATGGTTGATGTATTGGTTACCTTGGATTCATGTGATGATGTTATGGTGTATTGAATATGATACAATTATGTGATATTATGAATATGATACAATTAATATTATTATGATAACTTTATCACAAATGTGAGTTGTATTTTCTACTGTGATATGGTGAACAATAATACAGGTTAAAAAATGAGATTAATTATAAAAGTAGGATAATATTTGTTAATTCTGCAGAAAATGTAACAACGGTTATATATCATAACCGTTAAAATATCTCGCGCGCTGTCCAGAAAAAATAAATATCAAAACGGCGCAGCTGAGAATCGAACCTAGGACCATTATTTTTATCACAACAGTCTTTTGGAAAACTCGTTGTGATAAGGCGCACGCTTTACAATTTATTACAATGATTACTGGGCCGTGATTGTAAGTATCATATATACAACCACACTCTACATAACAACGCCTGGGCCTGCGTGATTATATATATCTTTCCCAACCGTTGTTAAATGAGTTTTCCGTAGTAGTGTTCTAAGTGCTCTAAATGTTATCAATTGAGACCAATAGAGTAATTAGTGAACTCTGAAGAGAGAGCAATTATTAATGAAAGAGACATACCAATATTAATAAGTATAAGAGAGGAAATTTTGGTAACTCTAATATTAATGAAAGAGACATACCAATTGATCAATTATTAGAGTTACCAAAATGTCCTCTCTTATACTTATTAATACTGGCCTGTCTCTTTCATTAATAATTTCTCTCTTTTCAGAGTTCACTAATTAGTCTATTGGTCTCAATTGATAACATTTATAGCACTTAAGACAGTACTATGAAAAACCCATTTATCTTATTAGTTTGCATGAGTCGCACAGCTAGCCTCCAGCGATATGAAGGCGGCCTCTCGCCTTAGGGTCGTATAGCGACCACAGAAGGAAAAGTTTTTGCCTCTGGTTCACGCAGGCCTTGCATAACGAAGCACAGGCTGTAACACCCCAATTTAAATTATTTAATCGTCGTGTTTTATTTTCAATTGGTTGGCCTTGTTTGGGGGGGGGGGGGGGTGTCTGAGTACGATGGGGTAATGTTAATAGTGATAAGGTAGGGGTGTATCCATTAATAGTAATATGGAACTTATTTTATTAGTAATATTATTATTATTATTATTATCCTTATTATTATTAATAATACTATTATTATTTAAAATTAAAATCTGATTTAATTAATTTGATAATGGGCTAATGGATGAATTAAGGGGCAATTTAGTAATTAAGCTGAGATTAGTGAGGGTTAGTGGGAGAGTGAGCCATAATCAGATTTTGGAAAAGAAAGAGTTAGAGAAGGAAGAACAAGGAAGAGCTAGGGCACCCATCTTCATCAATTTCGCAGGAATTTGATCAAGAAATTTGAGGTAAGGCGGGAGAATGGGTTTAATATTGGCAATGTAATCATGAGAGGGTAGTGGGGAGTCCTTAACCCCGTAGGAATTCGTATGAATTTATGCTGCATTATGATTATGCGATGCATATGTGAATCTATGATGAAAATTTTGTGAATTAAATCATTGCGATTCTGATTGTTTGATATTTTGGTGTTGCTGGTACTATATGATTATGAATGTTGCAGATATGAGTTTTGGTGCAGGTTGAGTGATCGAAATTAGATCCAAGAACAATAAATTTGACTAGTAATGATAGGTAAAAGAAGTAAAATGAAGAATAGGACCTAAAACTAGTGTAGAAACAAGTTTAGGACTGAATTGGAGTGGAAAAGTGAGGATCCCGTAGCAGAATCCAGACTGGTGTGGGGAAATTACATTTGCGTAATAGATCTGGCCATACGCGTATCAGGTAGGGCAATACGCGTATGGCTATGGTCAATACGCGTATGGGAGGGCCAAAAGGAGGCTTGGCACGACCCTCTGCCCGTACGCATAACAGTACGCGTATGGAAGCTTGGCATTACGCGTAAGAGGGGGCGTTACGCGTAACGAGATCTGAAGTGGAATTTTGATGGAAAAACAGGTCTCTGCCCATACGCGTATCAAGTGGGGCAATACGCGTATGGATGGGCGAGCGAGATGGGCAATATGCGTATGGCCCAGGGCAATACGCGTATGGCCAGTGAGAGTACAGAATTTTTCCGTTTCGCGATTTCTTTCCCGTTTTCGCATCCAAAGTTGTTTCTTTTGGTTTGAGAGGTTGGGGATAGATGTCAGACCTTGAAAAATGTAGGATTGGTGATAAAAATAATTAATTTAATAATTTTGGTGAATTAATTAGTAATCGGCGTCATGTGAGGTTTTTTCTGTGGTGTTATGTATTGATTGTGATCAGGAGGATCGTGGAAATGTATGAGTGTGATTATACATGAATTATATGCATATTTATGTCATGCATTCATGGTGTGTCGGTGGTGATGGATCATTGCTCAGGAGGAGTGTATGTGATTCATCCGAACTCCAATGTGGAGAGTGGTGGGATAAATCATTGCCAAGTAGAGGTGTATGTGATTTATCCGGGTTCAATTGAATGAACCATGGTGATTGTTGGTACCACATGCATTGTTTCTATTGTTAAGTCGCATTGCATTATCATTTTATGTTGATTGAATTATGATTGAAAGGGACAAGTAGGTCGTGCTTATGTGATTGTATGATTGTGTGTGAGCAACTATTCTTATCATGTGTTATTTGCCGTTTATTATTAAATGTAGTTCTCACCCCTTTGTTGTTGTTGTGTCAATGCTTCTTCGGAAGTACAGATAATCCAGGTACTTGAGTTGCTTGGAGTGCGTGTTTCCTGTTCGAGTCGTAGGAGTCGCTCTGATACTTAACACGTGAATTTTGGGGATTTTATTAATTGTTATTCTTCATTAAATTTTGTTACGTATCTCTTTTGAATTCAATATTTTGAGGACCACGAGTTTATGTGGAGTTTTGGAGTATTTTGGCAAGTGTGCCATGAACTTATGAAATGATTATTCCGCTATTTTACTTCATTTAATACAAAGGAGTTTTATTGTTGATTTTATTTGGTGTACCATCCTACTTGTAAAAGTTGAAAACTCTGATTTTATCCGTATTACTTTTATTTTTTTAAAATGGGAAAGTGGGGTGTTACAATTGGTATCAGAGCAGGTCGGTCCGTCCGACCAGGTGTAGTAGTTGAGTCTGTCCTTAGTATAGGGGTCGATTGTGTGTTCTGATTGTATGTTGATTGTTGACCAGTATGGCAGGAAGGAATGATGCTGCTCTTGCTGCTACTATGCAAGCCATGGCACAAGCTGTAGAGAACAACAATCAGGCTGGAGGTGCTCAATTTCGTGCCTTAGCATAGTTCCAGAACAATAAGCAGCCTACATATGAGTGAGGTTTTTTGAATCCAGAGGTTGCACAGAAATGGCTAAAGGCTGTTGAGAAGATCTTCAGGACCATGGAATGCAGTGACGCTCAGAAAGTATGATTTGGCACTCATATGCTGGAAGGGGAGGCTGAGGTCTGGTGGGACAACAGCCACCAGAGATTGGAAGCTGCGGGTACTGAGATTACTTGGACAGTGTTTCAAACTGAGTTTCTGGAAAAGTATTTTCTGAAAGATATTCGTAGTGCAAAGGAAGTTGAATTTCTGGAGCTAAAATAGGGTGATAAGACAGTTGCTGAATATACTGCCCGATTTGAAGAATTGGTACAGTATTGTGCTCATTACAATACTGAAGAAGTTATGACTTCGAAGTGCTTGAAGTTTGAGAATGGGCTGCGTCCCGAGATCAAACTGGGCATTGCTTGTCAGAAAATAAGAAATTATCCAGAACTGGTAAGCAGAAGCAGAATCTATGACAACGATAACAGAGCCAGAATTGCTCATTACAAGGCTGTGAATGAGAAGAAGGGTAAGAAGAGGTTTGGAGATACTCCTTACAGTGCTCCAACTGATAAAGGGAAACAGAAAACTGACGTAGGAAAGAAACCAAAGGAGAAAGGAGTAGGTGCTGATACTCTCAAGTGTTTCAGATGTGGTGGTGCGGGTCACCGTGCTAATAAATGTCCGAATGAGGTGAAGAAGTGTTTCAAGTGTGGTAAACCATGTCATGTTATAGCAGATTATAGGGCCACTATACCTACCTGTTATAACTGCGGAGAAAAGGGTCACATCAGCACTCACTATGAGAAGCCAAAGAAAACCTAGGCCAGTGGGAAAGTATTTGCCTTGGTGGGAGCCCAATCCACCAATGAGGAGCGTTCCGTCAAAGGTACTTGCTTTATTAATGGTATTCCTTTGAGTGCTATCATTGACACGGGTGCAACACACTTGTTTATTTCTGTTGGCTGTGTGAAGAGATTAGGGATTGTGCCGTCTACTCTAGAGCAGAGGATGACGATTGAAACTCTGTCTATTGGTTCGGTGGTTACTTCTTTGGTGTGTTTGAAGTGTCCACTGACTATGTTCGGTAGAGATTTCAGAGTGGACTTGATATGTTTGCCACTCGGTAGTCTCGATGTTATTCTGGGGATGAACTGGTTGGAATTCAATCGGGTCTACATCGATTGTTTTAGGAAGACGTTATTGTTTCTTACTCCTGAGGAGGAAGCATTAATGGATTCGTTGTCTAGCAGGGAGTTGAGGACATTGTTGGAGGATGAAGCTAAGATGTTTGCAGTGTTTGCCTCATTATCTGTCGAAAGTAAGACTTCGGTTAATGAGTTGCCAGTAGTGAACGAATTTCCTGAGGTATTTCCAGATGACATTTCGAAGTTTCCTCCAACCAGAGAAATTGAATTTACTATTGATCTTATTCCTAGTACTAGACCCATATCTATGGCGCCGTACAGGATGTCTGCATCAGAATTGGCAGAGTTGAAGTCTCAGATTGGAGAATTGCTTGATAAGAAGTTTATTAGACCAAGTGTGTCACCGTGGGGAGCTCCGGTGTTGTTAGTGAAAAAGAAGGATGGTAGTATGCGTCTGTGCATCGATTACCGTTAGTTGAACAAAGTGACCATTAAAAATAGATATCCACTTTCGAGGATTGATGACTTAATGGACCAGCTTGTGGGAGCTCGTGTTTTCAGCAAAATTAATTTGAGGTCGGGTTAGCATCAGATTAGAGTGAAGGAAGATGACATTCAGAAAACTGCTTTCAGAACTCGCTATGGACATTACGAATATGCAGTAATGCCTTTCGGAGTGTCTAATGCGCCGGGTGTGATTATGGAATATATGAATCGTATCTTCCACTCTTATCTGGATCAGTTTTTTGTAGTATTCATTGACGATATACTAATTTATTCTAAGTCTGACGAAGATCATGCAGGACACTTGAGAATTGCATTGCAGGTGTTGAAAGATAATAAATTGTTTGCCAAGTTCTCGAAGTGTGAATTCTGGTTGAATACTGTGAGTTTCTTGGGTCATGTTATTTCTGGTGATGGCATACCGCTGCATCCATCTAAAGTAAGTGCATTAATTCAGTGGGAACCCCCGAAGACAGCAACGAAAATTAGAAGCTTTTTGGGTTTGGCGGGTTATTATCGAAGATTCATTGAGGGATTTTCTAATTTGGCGTTGCCATTGATTCAGTTAACTAGAAAGAATCAAGCTTTTGTTTGGGATGCTGCTTGTGAGGAAAGTTTTGAGGAACTGAAGAAGAAATTGACTTCAGCGCCAGTGCTAATTCTACCGAGTCCAAGTGAACCTTTTGTGGTGTATTGTGATGCGTCTAAGATGGGATTAGGTGGTGTGCTGATGCAAGATGGCAAGGTAGTGGCTTATGCTTCACGGCAATTGAGGGTGCATGAGAGGAACTATCCTACTCATGATCTTGAATTAGCTACATTGGTGTTCGTTTTAAAAATATGGAGGCATTATTTGTATGGATCAAGATTTGAAGTATTCAGTGATCATAAGAGTCTGAAATATTTATTCGATCAGAAGGAGTTGAATATGAGGCAGATAAGGTGGTTAGAGTTCTTAAAGGATTATGATTTCAATTTGAGTTACCATCCAGGAAAAGTTAATGTTGTGGCAGATGCTCTGAGTCGGAAGACAATCCATATGTCAGCCTTGATGGTGAAAGAAATGGAATTGATTGAGCAGTTCAGAGACTTGAGTATGGTTTGTGAAACTACGCCAGAGAGTATTAGATTGGGTATGCTGAAGGTGAATAATGACTTTTTGGATGTAATTAAAGAAAACCAAAAACTGGATGTGAAGCTAATGAACTTAATGCCTACAGGAGGAGATGATCCTGATAGTGATTTTAAAGTGGATAATGTTGGGGTGTTGAGATTCCGGGGCAGAATTTGTGTACCGGATAATGAGGAATTGAAAAAGGCAATCTTAGAGGAAAGTCATCGGAGTAGCTTGAGTATTCATTCGGGAGCTACAAAGATGTATCATGACTTGAAGAAGTTATTTTGGTGGTCCGGTATGAAGAGGGACATAGCTCAGTTTGTTTATGCTTGTTTGATATGTCAGAAGTCAAAGGTGGAACACCAGAAACCGTCGGGATTAATGCAACCATTGGAAATTCCGGAATGGAAATGGGACAGTATTGCTATGGATTTTGTTACTGGTTTACCAAATACGGCGAGAGGCTTTGATGCTATTTAGGTAGTGGTGGATCGACTTACGAAATCCTCACATTTTATACCAATTAACATCAGTTTCCCATTGTCGAAGCTGGCGGAGATTTATATCAGAACAATTGTGAAGTTGCATGGTGTTTCGTCGAGCATAGTGTCAGATAGAGATCCGAGGTTTACTTCAGAATTTTGGAAGAGTCTACGGGAATCCTTGGGTTCTAAATTGAAGTTGAGCTCGGCTTATCATCCACAGACAGATGGTCAATCAGAGAGGACTATCCAGTCGTTGGAAGATTTGCTGAGGGCCTGCGTGTTGGAGAAACGGGGTGCGTGGGATACTCATTTGCCATTGATTGAGTTCACGTATAATAACAGTCACCATTCTAGCATTGGAATGGCGCCTTTTGAAGCTTTGTATGGTAGGAGGTGTAGGACACCTCTGTGTTGGTATGAAACAGGTGAGAATGTGGTGCTTGGACCAAAAATTGTGCAACATACTACTGAGACAATTAAAATGATCCGTGAAAAGATGAAGGTGTCTCAGAGTAGGCAGAAATGTTATCATGATAATCGGAAGAAAGATTTGGAATTCAGTGAAGGGGATCACGTGTTCCTGAGAGGTAAACCAGTGAACGGTGTGGGACGTGCATTAAAATCGAAGAAGTTGGATCCTAAGTTTATTGGACCGTATCAGATCTTGCAGAGAGTTGGTGCAGTTGCTTATAGAGTGGCGTTACCGCCTGAACTTTCGAACTTGCATGATGTGTTTCATGTGTCGCAACTTCGGAAGTATGTATCGGATCCATCTCATGTCATTCAGAGAGATGAAGTTCAGATTAGGGATAATCTTACTGTGGAGGCGAGGCCAATAAGGATCAAGGATCGCCAGATGAAACAACTCAGAGGAAAAGAGATACCCCTGGTGAGAGTAGCTTGGGGAGGAGCTGCTGGCGGAAGTGTAACCTGGGAATTGGAGAGCAGGATGCGAGAGTCGTATCCGGAGCTATTTTCATCAGGTACATTTTCGAGGACGAAAATAATTTAAGTGGGGGAGAGTTGTAACACCCCAATTTAAATTATTTAATCATCGTGTTTTATTTTCAATTGGTTGGCCTTGTTTGGGGGGGGGGGGGTGTCTGAGTACGAAGGGGTAATGTTAAAAGTGATAAGGTGGGGGTGTATCCATTAATAGTAATATGGAACTTATTTTATTAGTAATATTATTATTATTATTATCCTTATTATTATTAATATTATTATTATTTTAAATTAGAATCTGATTTAATTAATTTGATAATGGGCTAATGGATGAATTAAGGGGCAGTTTAGTAATTAAGCTGAGATTAGTGAGGGTTAGTGGGAGAGTGAGCCATAATCAGATTTTGGAAAAGAAAGAGTTAGAGAAGGAAGAACAAGGAAGAGCTAGGGCACCCATCTTCATCAATTTCGCAGGAATTTGATCAAGAAATTTGAGGTAAGGGGGGAGAATGGGTTTAATATTGGCAATGTAATCATGAGAGGGTGGTGGGGAGTCCTTAACCCCGTAGGAATTCGTATGAATTTATGCTGCATTATGATTATGTGATGCATATGTGAATCTATGATGAAAATTGTGTGAATTAAATCATTGCGATTCTGATTGTTTGATATTTTGGTGTTGCTGGTACTGTATGATTATGAATGTTGCAGATCTGAGTTTTGGTGCAGGTTGAGTGATCGAAATTAGATCCAAGAACCATAAATTTGACTTGTAATGATAGGTAATAGAAGTAAAATGAAGAATAGGACCTAAAACTAGTGTAGAAACAAGTTTAGGACTGAATTGGAGTGGAAAAGTGAGGATCCCGTAGCAGAATCCAGACTGGTGTGGGGAAATTGCATTTGCGTAATAGATCTGGCCATACGCGTATCAGGTAGGGCAATACGCGTATGGCTATGATCAATACGCGTATGGCTATGGTCAATACGCGTATGGGAGGGCCAAAAGGAGGCTTGGCACGACCCTCTACCCAGACGCATAACAGTACGCGTATGGAAGCTTGGCATTACGCGTAAGAGGGGGCGTTACGCGTAACGAGATTTGAAGTGGAATTTTGATGGAAAAACAGATCTCTTCCCATACGCGTATCAACTGGGGCAATACGTGTATGGATGGGCGAGCGAGATGGGCAATACGCGTATGGCCAGTGAGAGTGCAAAATTTTGCCGTTCCGCGATTTCTTTCCTGTTTTTGCGTCCAAAGTTGTTTCTTTTGGTTTGAGAGGTTGGGGATAGATGTCAGACCTTGAAAAATGTAGGATTGGTGATAAAAATAATTAATTTAATAATTTTGGTGAATTAATTAGTAATCAGCTAATTAGCATCGTGTGAGGTGTTTTCTATGGTGTTATGTATTGATTGTGATCAGGAGGATCGTGGAAATGTATGGGTGTGATTATACATGAATTATATGCATATTGATGTCATACATTCATGGTGTGTCGGTGGTGATGGATCATTGCTCATGAGAAGTGTATGTGATTCATCCGAACTCCAATGTGGAGAGTGGTGGGATAAATCATTGCCAAGTAGAGGTGTATGTGATTTATCCGGGTTCGATTGAATGAACCATGGTGATTGTTGGTACCACATGCATTGTGTCTATTGTTGAGTCGCATTGCATTATCATTTTATGTTGATTGAATTATGATTGAAAGTGACAAGTAGGTCGTGCTTATGTGATTGTATGATTGTGTGTGAGCAACTACTCTTATCATGTGTTATTTTTCGTTTATTATTAAATGTAGTTCTCACCCCTTTGTTGTTGTTGTGTCTGTGCTTCTTCGGAAGTACAGATAATCCAAGTACTTGAGTTGCTTGGAGTGCGTGTTGCCTTTTCGAGTCGTAGGAGTCACTCTGATACGTAACACGGGAATTCTGGGGATTTTATTAATTGTTATTCTTCATTAAATTTTGTTATGTATCTCTTTTGAATTGAATATTTTGAGGACCACGAGTTTATGTGGAGTTTTGGAGTATTTTGGCAAGTGTGCCGTGAACTTATGAAATGATTATTCCGCTATTTTACTTCATTTAATACAAAGGAATTTTATTGTTGATTTTATTTGGTGTACCATCTGTAATACCCCAAAATTTGCTCTCCCCTTTGTCATCATAGCATGACATTATCATTTATCATATCATATCCACCTCATTAACATTACATTGCATTTAACATAGAAAAATGAAGCATGGCATCCTTCTTACCATCAGGGCATGTGATCAGGTGGAAGGTGGACAATCAAGAGATCATTCAAAGCACAAAAAGGTCAATCAGGTTGGCTCTAGGCAAGCCAAGAGGTCTCTCATGTCTCATACTATCTCAATTGATCTTCCAAAACCTCAAGGATAAGAGATACAATGGGAGATTGAAGCATTACATCTTTCACTATGCAAGAGGTTCAAAAATTGAAGGAAAACCCTCAAAAGAGATAGCTCATTGATTCAAAATCATTCTCAAGTGGCATTTCTCATCATCCTTTAAGAGGATACACAACATACTCTGAGGAATTTGGATTTGGAAGATGTGCAATTTCCTCCTAACTAGAGGGGGCCAAAACTAGGGTTTCCATTTAAATCATGGAATCTCTGATTTTTTGGACAAGACATGATGTCATGGTATTCTACATGTCCCTAAGTGTATGGATGTGGAAAATTGCATTTCAATTGGTTTTAGAAGTGGTTCAATTGGAAGAAAGATAAAAAATCAGGGAATTTGGGGCCAAGTCAAATAATCAGAGGAAAAAGTCAACTCTTGACTTTTTGAGGCCAAATCCATGAAATTCATGTTACATATGTCCAATGTACAAAATTTGGTCAAGAAACTCCAAAGGAATCATGAAAAAATCAAGATGTGGAAAGTTGCCATTTTTGGAAGAGGAAGGGTTACTAAAAATAGTAAGTTTTGGCCGTTTTGCATCAGAGTTTGAACCAAGGCCATTCAAATTTGGAGTGCCAAATGAAAATTCCACTCTGCCTCAATGAAAGGCCTTGCTTTAAGCTTCAAATCCATGTGTGGAATATCTCCATTGGATAAAAAATGAGGGAGATATGATTGATCAAAGTTGGAGGAAAGTAGGCCAAAAACCATGTCATGACCAAGTTTGGCCAGGTCTGCGCGCAGTCATTTTCTCAAACAGTTGGTGGGCAAAATGTAGGGATCAATTACTCATGGTTAAAGGCTTCAAATGAAAAATCTTGCAACATCAAAGTTGTTCCCTTATGTGAGATCTTCAAGATTGATGTTCATGATTTTTTCATTTGATCAAAGGACAAGGAGTTATGATAGCTCAAAGATTGGTCAACACAACTGAAAATCCATGCCATGCACACCTTGCCAACCAACCTCATTTCCTCGCCCATAACCAGTTTCCAAACCTTATTGTTCTAAGTCATTTTTTCAACCTGTTCCAAACCTCATTTCACTTCAATTTTCACATCAACATTGTGCTCCAATGTGTCCTCTTTCCAAAGACTCCAAAATCTCATCAAATTGTTCAATGGTTAGAAAGTATTTCACCTGCAAACAGCCCTATGTTGGCACTGATGCTTTGACAGCTTGGTGCACGATTTTGGTTCACACACACCACAAACACTTCATAACATCTGCTTTCCACATTAAACCAAGCATACTTGATACAAATATCATACACCAGCACGTGCCATGCATAAAAATGGAAAGGGCAAACTTATGAAGCAAGTTTCTGCCACAACAGCTTTGTTGTTTTACCCTCACTTCCACCATAGCACACCATGAATCACCATCACCACATCATAGCCAACCTCACTCGCCCCTAACTAACTTAACTCAGTTAGTTAGGGTGCACTCAGTTAACCAAGCATTGACTCACTTAACTGACTCACTAAACCATGGTTAACTCACATTATAAATAGAAATCTCACCTCTAATTTCAGTCTCAGCTTCATTTTTCTCATTCTTCACACTGAATCTCTCTCACATTCTCTCCACTTTTCTTCTGCTTGCACACGGGTTTAACCATTTGTTTCTACATTTCATCTCCATCTTCATCATTATTCTGCTTTGGAGATCAAGAACAAGAGTGCATAGGTTCAGTTAAAGAAGCTCAGCATCAAATTCCAATTGATTTTCTGCACGAATTCGAGCTCTCAAGCCTTTATTTGGCCAAGTGAAACGCAAGGAAGAGGCATCTATTTCTGGTATTCTTGAGCTTTCCAAGTTTCATCATCTTCAGGTTTGAACTCTTGAAATTATATTGCACGATCTCTGGTTATTTTTACTTGTTTTTGGTGTTTTATGCTTGATAGAAGCTCTGCTCCAACCGGCTAGTTGATAGGCCTTTTACAGGCTTAGTTGCAAATCTTAGGGCTTGATTTGATCTCCTCTGTTCGTGCTATGTGTATGTGTTTTGTGATTTTTATGAGCATATCCATGATGTACATAAGCTTAGCTTTCGATTGGTATACATTTTGTGTATTTTGGTGAGGTTTGAAGGTTGCAGACGGTGGTGATTGGCCGGAGAAGGTGACCGGAGGTCTCTCTCCGGCCGGCAGCTTTGATTGCTAGGGTTTTGTTACGTTTTAATCTCGGCCGTCCATTTTCTATGATCGTGTGGCTTGTATGATGCCAGCACATAAAAAATCATGTGCACCTCACGTGTTTCTTTTCTGATTTCATTTAAACTATGTGTGATGTGGTACATGATAGTAAGGGTGCTCATGCGCGTGTGTGTGTTGATTCCAACTACTTTGACCATGAATTGACTTTGACTTGATCCATTGGCTAAGAATGAGTCAATTTCTGTTGACTGAAGTGCATGATTGTTATTGTGTTATGCGCGCTTAATGGACCTAGACTATTTTGCTATCCACACCCCATGTTTTCAAGGCCCAATGATTTTGAACAGCAAATTTGCTATGCATGCACCCCCCTTCTTTAGTTCCATTTCATTTTATTTCTCATTTTTGCTACACGTTTCATAATTAATTTTTAAAAATACCAAAACAGATTGAAAAATTCTACAAAAATTCATGTGTATTCTTAAAACATTTAGGAAATTTTCCATGATTTTATTTCTTGATTTTATGACCTTTTTACCCCTGGTCCATAATTTTCTTTGAATTTCCATTTAGATGCATTCTAAGCATGATACATGAATTTGTTTAATTTTGTTCTTGCTCATTACCAACTATTTTGACATGATTCTTTTTGCATTGATTCACTAATACATTGAAGCATGTTAGATGATTTTTGTTTGATTTTTTAGGTCACTTTATCATATGTCTTGATGCCTATATTTGCTCCACTTTGCATGATGTTTCAATTTGACCTAATTGTTTTGTTTGAAGTCATTTTGCTCTGAATTTTTACATGCTATCTTGATGTAGGATGCATTTCTGACCTAGGCATTCCAATGATATGTTGGCATAATTTTCATGAATCCATTTGGTCTTTGTTTGATGCATCACATTGGATGTATAATCCATGGCATGTCATTACAACTTTAGTGCATGTTTACATGAATTCTTTTGTGCACATTTGTATGAGCATTTGCATATGTTATGAGCCATTCATATGACATTATAGGTCATTGTTGCACATTATAGGTCATCTTCACATGTTCATTTCAACTTGAACTTTGTGCATCCTAACATGTATTGTTTGCACCTTCTATTTGAGTTTTCATCTCACTTCTTCTTCTATTACTTCTTGAATGTCTTGATGGTTGATTCATGGATACTTTTGAGATGTTCATAAACTATTTTCCATTTAGTTTCAATTCTGGTTGTTGATTTACATGTGCCATTTATGCATGTCCTCTTCATTTCTTTCCATCTTTCATCTACCCCTTCTTCTTGTAACATGTTTAAATGCTAATGGGTGATGATTATTGCTTATTCACTTGCACTTGTATGATGATATTCACTTGTTGTCCATATGATGTACATTCTGATTGTGGCTCTAGGATTTGGTTTCTCATTTAATTCTTTTGAGTTTTATGATGCATTACATGTTCTTTTACTTCTTATACTTCTTATACATGTTTACTAACCATGTAGGGGCTTTGGTAAGTTTCAATTGAGTGTGGATAAGGAATCCACATTCAACTTCTATCCTTTCTTTTTTACAATTCCATTTTGTGTTTTGTTAAGCACTTATGTGCTTTCTTTTAATAACTCATCACTTTCCCCTTGTGAATTACAATTCATCTTCTACTTTAGAAGTGAATTGTTTAATTCATTCTTTCTTTAGACTTTAGGTTGAAACCTCACAAACTTTAGGATCACTCCCTTAACTAATCAATTAGGATTAAGTCTTAGTCCATATAGATTTTTACCTTTACCCTCTCTTGAGTCTTTCATCTTCTCATCTCAAAGAAAATTCAAAACATATAATAAAGGTAGGCATTTATTGCATTTAGGCCTTTCATATAAAGAAAAGATTATAAGGGGTCTTCTCTTGTAATCTTAGAATGTGTAGCATATAACCCATCTTGGGTCAATGTGTTAAACATTTGATCTTGTATGAGGGACTTAAATGCAATACTTGTTGAAGGTGCAAATAATAAAAAACACTTCTTCATTTCTTAATTAACAAAAACACTTAATAAACACAAGTATGCTAGTGTGTTTGAACCTTGACAATTGGAACTAAGTGTGGGGGTCTTCTTCACTCTTAGTGTGCTTTCTTACCCATTCCATCTTGGGATGTGAGAATGTACGCATTCCAATGACTAAGATTCAGATACACTATCATATGCAAACAAATGAAAAAACTCTTAAAAGACAAAGACAAACAATAACGTCTTTCCTTCGGGAATTCTTTTCTCACCTCATTCACTCTCAACGTACGAACGTGCTCCTACTCGTTCTCGTGCAAGACGGTAACGCACTCGGACCAGCGAGCCTGCAACACCTGAGCTAGAACGTAAGCCGTTCTCTAAAAAACACAAACAATTCATCCCTAGTGAGGGGAACTACGTCGCTCTGATTCTCATGTTCCCGATGAGATACGTAGGCAGTGGGGTAGGGCCCATGCGAGCACTTCTTTTATTTTCCCTACATTTGTTCCTTTTTCTCTCTCTTTTTCCTTTTCCTTTTCCAGTCCCTTTTCCAGTATCATTTTCTATCACCCTTTGATCGAGACAAGCAAGCGTGGATCCCATCGGGTACGATGGACGCGAGGGGGTGCTAATACCTTCCTCTCGCGTAACCGACTCCCGAACCCATTTCTCTTGGTCGTAAGACCATGCTTTTCCTTTCTCTCAGGTTTACGCGGTGTTTCCTTTCCCTCTCTTGGGATAAATACACATTGCTGGCGACTCTGTTTCGGTGCCACTTTCGCGTTTGTACTAGGATGAAAATCCCGGGAGCGACAGCTGGCGACTCTGCTGGGGAAAACATTTTGACCTATTGCTGGTCCATCCCTAAGCGAGTCAATCCTAGCGCTTGTCTGCTTTTCTTTCATTGGGTGTTTACTGTTGTGTTGTATTTACTGTTTTATTGTATGGTTATTTACTGCTTTACTGTACATTACTGTATTTACCGTATTTTAGCATTTTCATTTCATATGATATATTATGCTATACTGGACTGTGTTGTTTTCTGTTTGGCGGGCGGGATTTCTGAGAGATAAGCCCATTACACAGGCTTGAGTATACACTTAGAATTAGAGTGGAGAGTAGTGGGACCTACGTGCCGTTTGGAGTGCGTTGGGTGTTCACGAAATTCACAGCTAGACGAGGCTATCTTGGGACACGTCGTGGCATACGCATCTTGCGTATTCCAGGATGTAGATCTAGAGAGCCGTCGACTCTAGTGACCGATCATGAGGACCTTAGTGGAAATATCCCTCTTTAGTGGTGACAATGGCAGACCACATTCTGTGGCAAACCCATTCGCTCCCGAGGGCCCACTTTGGAACTTGCATAGGATGACCTTTATTTTCTAAGGGGAGTCAGTGGACGACCTCTTTGATTGGCATAGCATTGTATCCTACGGGCTGAATGTGCTATTGCTTCTCAAACCTCCGAAGCTGACAAGCCTTATTTTCTAAGAACCACATGTGAGCATGGGCGGGATGTTTACAGGTTTGCAGGAAACCCAGCCTCCTACCTACCTTACTCGTGATTCTATGATGATTTCAGACATTGTATCCTATGACAGTGATTTAAGTGTTCATCTCAGATATTGCCAGATTCAGTACAGAGACACAGTGCACACAGTTCAATACAGACACCGACACTTGATTACCTGATCACATGCCCTTTTGCATTGCATTATCATATCATAACAGTTATGTTTGTCATTTTCAGGTGCATAATACATTTCTGATTCCAATCCATGGGTTCAACGGAGATCGTCGCCGAGAGAAAGAACGATGTGTCTTACAAGTTTCCAGATCCTGTCTTGGATTCATTGCTCAAAGTTATAGATATGGCTGGTCCGGGTATTCTTGATAGGTTTCAGAAGAGCTACGGGAATTTGGTTGGGATGGTCCGTACAATCACCAAGTATGAGCATGATGCTTTGCACACTCTGCTGCAGTTCTACGAGCCTTCGTTGAGGTGCTTTCTTTTTTCAGATTACATTTTGATGCCAACACTGGAAGAATTCTCATTTATTTTGGGAATTCCGATCACGTCGGCAATACCATTCTTCTCTGGTAGTTCTCCCAGCGTAAAAGAAATTGCTGCTGCTTTACAAATGGATCAGGCAGTGATAAAGAGTGGTGTGAGCAGTAAAAATGGAGTTAGCGGATTTCATTTAGAATTTCTGTCTGGACAGGCCCAGGAGGCTGCAAGTGCTAAAAATTGGACGGTTTACAATTCCATTCTGGCTCTCTGCATATATGGCCTATTTTTCTTTCCCAATCAGCAAGACTTTGTGGATATGCAAGCGACAAGAGTTTTCGTTCTTAAAAATCCAGTCCCTACTTTGTTAGGAGATTTTTATCATTCCGTGCACTATAAGAATGAGAAAAGGAGGGGAGGATCTGTTAGTTGTTGTACTCCACTGCTGAGCCATTGGTTTTTCAAACATTTGCCTCAGACAGGTGCCTTTGTGGAAACCAAAGATGTGGCGAAATGGTCTAAACGATTGATGAGTTTAACTGCTGATAACATTGTATGGTTTGATCACCGGTTGTTGAGAATAGAGCTTGTCACAAGATGCGGAAATTTTCCAAATGTGCCTTTGATTGGCAGAAAAGGAGGGATCAATTATAATCCAGTTTTGGCCATCCGACAGTTTGGGTATGCTTCCAGATATCCTCCTACAGAGCAAGATGTGGAAGAATCTTTATTCTTTACAGGAACTAAAGATGCGAAGGTGGTGGAAGTAGTGAATGCTTGGAAAGATAAGCACAAAATTGGAAAAGCAGTTTTTGGAAAAGGAGATTGTAGATCTTATCCTGAATATGACAGGTGGATTGAGACGAAAGTAAAGGAATTGCTTTTACCCTTTTCAAGGGGACCTCTTTTATGTGCAGTACAGCCAGAACAACCCACTATGGTGGCTATTGAAGAATGTGAGAAGTGGAAGAAAATGGTCAGAGAGTTGCAGATAGAGAATTCTGGAATGAGCAGATGTCTTCAGAAAGCTCTAGCTGACAACAAAGAATTGGAAAAGAGAGCCTTGAAAGCGGAAAAGAGGAAGATTTTGATGACCGAGCTCGGTACTTTCGGAAACTTACTTTGGGAGCAGATGACACTAGTCAGGCTCACAAGATTACAAAACAGGCTTTAGCCCGAAGCAAGGATTCATTAGCTCAACTTCGTCAAGCTTGGGATGAAGTCAGAATTGAAAATGCCGAGTTAAAGGATCAGTCGAAGACTAAAGACGAGGAGCTTAAAAAGGCACATGAGCATAGGAGAAAGTATCGGGAAAGTCTCGATAAAAGTCAAGAACAGTTAGAAGAAGCTAGAAGCCAGTTGAAGAATACCAAGAAAGAGCTTGAAGAAGTCATGATAGAAAGGGATATACTCAAGACGCAAGCCGGCATAAAGAGACACAAAGGAGTGTGTGACGACGAAGCTCTGATGCTGCATATGGGTTCTTTAACTGAAGCTCTTGAGAAAAGGGATGTCTTGATCAAAGAGATGATTGAAAAGCCGAATCACCAGCGTACCCGTATACTTTTTGAGGAAATCAAGTATTCAAGTGATAAGCTGAAGGATGTGGAATTGTCAGATTGATGTTCTTTTCCCTGTATTTTGTTGTTAATGGCTACCATCAGGCTTGTTGATGGATCCATTTTTTTTTTCCCTGGTATTGCATTTGCGGTTGAACCTTTCTTAAATGTACTTGAATACTTTGTTGAATGAGTATGAGCAGTTTTATTCAGAATTATTCCTTATCAGATAGCTGCACACAAGCACATGACCACGACACGTCTCTTTATATCACAATTTCTGGTCTTCAGATTTCTGTGGTTGGATTGGAATCAGGGTATAAAGCACCTCGGAAATGACAAACATGGCATTGCATGGCATTGCATATCATTTTGCATTTTTGTTACTTGCTTTTCAGGTACTCGTTGCGGGGTCTCTAACCTTTATTTGGTTTCAGGCAGTATAGCGGAGAGTCATATTCACCGGTATTCGACGCGAAGGAATCAAGTAAGAATCATGGATCAAGTGCAAAGTGATTTGGCGGAAATGAGGGCGCGTATGGACCAGTTCATGACCCTCATGACTGGCATGGCGCAAAATCAGGAGAGACTGAGGCTTCTGGTAGAGCGTCCCGACAATGGGCCCGAAGGTGATCATCATGACAATTCACAGGGACATGGCATTCCTCCTCCCGGTGGCAACCCTCCTCCTGGTGGTAACAATCGGGGTAATGGAAATGGTAGGCATGCTGGTGTTACTCTTGAAGATACTCTGGAAGACCAATTTACTCTGCTGGATGCTGATGTGGGTAATCAAGGGGACCGAAGGTATGATGAGCTAGCAGAGAAGATCAGGGCCATAGAATGCAAGAACTCTATGGGTATTGATGTTACCAGCTTGGGGCTGGTCTCAGGAGTCAGAATTCCACCTAAATTCAAGCCTCCCACTTTCGATAAGTATCACGGCAACGCGTGTCCCCAAACGCATCTTCAAGCTTACTTTGGGAAGATTTCAGCCCATACGGATGACGAGAAGCTATGGATGCACTATTTTCAGGACAGTCTGGCGGGGGCGTCTTTGACCTGGTATATGAAGTTGAATAGAGCTGCTGTGAAGAGTTGGAAAGATCTGGCAGAAGCGTTCCTGAAGCAATACCAGTATAATATTGACATGGCGCCCAACCGCACTCAATTGCAGGGGTTGTCACAGAATGCCAAGGAGAGTTTCAAAGAATATGCACAGAGGTGGAGGGAAATGGCTGCCCAGGTCCAACCTCCCTTGTCAGACAGAGAAATGGCAGATATGTTCATGGGCACCTTGCAAGGGGCCTATCTTGACAGATTAGCTGCTTGTCCGTCGACTGGATTTGCTGATATTGTGATTGCGGGAGAAAGAATAGAAAGTCTGTTAAAGCTTGGAAAGATCCAGGATGTGAGTGGGGCTGGCTCTTCGGGGACGAAGAAACCGTTTGCTAGTAACCAGAAAAGAAGAGAAGGTGATACGAATGCTGTGTTTAGAGGACGAGGCAGAGGGCGTTCTCGAGCTTATTATCAGGTAGATGCTGTAACAATCCCCACACCGTCTGTTCAGAAACAACAACCCCAACAACAAGTTCAACAGCAACAACCTTTTTTCCAGCAAAGGTCTAGACAGAGGGATCGTAAGATGGATCCTCTCCCTATGACTTATGCCGCGCTGTTGCCCCGGCTACTCGAGTTAAAGTTGGTAGAACTCCGTACTATGAAAGCTCCGGTTGCTGGAAACCTGCCACTTAACTTCGATGCTAATGCTCGTTGTGAGTTCCACTCAGGTGCTCAAGGGCACTCCATTGAAAAATGCTGGGCTTTCCATCATAAAGTACAAGATTTGATTGATGCTAAAGCCATCAATTTCTCTCCCGCTCCTAATATTACTCAGCATCCCATGCCTGATCATAGTGCAGCAAATGTGTACGCTATTGAAGATGGGAGGAGATTGAATTTGGTGTTAGACGTTCATCAAGTGAAAACTTCTTTGTTGGTTGTAAAAGATCGTTTATTGAAGGGACAGGTGTTCCCGGGCTGTAATCAAGATTGCTCTGAGTGTATGAATCAGGAGAACGGTTGTGATAAGTTGAAGATGGGTTTACAGAATCTGATCGATGAAGGATGTCTACAGTTCGACAGAGTCGTGAAAGACACTGATGAAATATCAACCGTGACCATCTATTACACTCCCGCTGAGATTCAAATGCCGGTCAATGCAGTTCCCGTGGCGAGTGTTGCGCCAGAAGGGCCCAGTCCTGTCACTATCACGGTGCCAGGACCAATTCCGTTCACGTCTACGAAAGCTATCCCATGGCACTATGGGGCAGATGTATATTACGAAGGTAAAAAGCAGGAAGTTGAGCCGTCAGTCAGCCCAAATATTGATAATGTAGGGGGTGTAGGGGGCTTTACAAGGAGTGGAAGGTTGTTCGCTCCCCAAACCTTGAGAAGTGATAAGGAGGTAGAAGCTGCAGCAAAGGCTAAGGGTAAACAGGTGGTTGAAAGTGCGCCCACACCTGAAGCAGAGACAAAGATTACTTTTGATAAGGAAATGGAAGAATTTATGAAGATAATCAAGAAAAGCGATTATAAGATTGTGGACCAACTGAATCAGACCCCTTCAAAGATTTCAATCTTGTCACTATTGATGTGCTCTGATGCGCACCGGCAGGCGTTGTTGAAAGTGTTAAAGAGTGCGTACGTGCCACAAGAAATTACTGTTAATCAGCTCGAGGGCGTAATCTCCAATGTTAATGTTAGCCATGGCTTGGGCTTTACAAGTAGAGATTTGACTGTTGAAGGAAGAAACCATAATAAGGCTTTGCATATCACGATGGAGTGTAAGGGCGCAGTGTTATCTCATGTACTGGTAGACACTGGTTCATCACTCAATGTCTTGCCCAAGAAGGCATTAATGAAGCTGGAAGTTGACGGTTTGATCTTAAGGCCTAGTGAATTGGTGGTCAGAGCATTCGATGGAACTAGACGATCTGTGTTTGGTGAGGTGGAATTGCCCGTACAAATTGGACCACAGGTATTCAAATCCACGTTCCATGTAATGGACATACAACCTGCATATAGCTGCCTATTGGGGCGCCCTTGGATTCACGGAGCCGGGGCTGTTACTTCCACGCTACATCAAAAGCTGAAGTATGAGTTTGAAGGGCAGGTTGTGACAGTGTGTGGGGAGGAAGACATCTTTGTGAGTCACTTGTCCACATTCAAGTACATTGAAATGGATGGGGAAATTCATGAGATGCTGTGCCAATCATTTGAAGCAGTCAATATTGACGATGCACCTGAGTCTTCTTCTGTACCAGTTGGGGCTGGTACCTCCATTTCATCTTACAAACAAGCTGTCGAAGTCGTCAGGGCAGGCAATGCCCAAGGTTGGGGCAGGTTGATAGAGACCCCAATGAAGGAAGACAAATTTGGTATTGGTTATCATCCTTCTACAACTTCAGATGCGGGGAGCAGGGGACCCATTACTTTCAATAGTGGGGGAATTATCTACACGGACCAGTCTTGTGCAGCCACAGAGGATAGTGTTGACAGTAATTGTGACCTGGACAACTGGGTACGCCCTCGTGCTCCGGGACAACAAGTGCAAAACTGGTCCGTTGAAGAAGTCATCCGGGTTACTCTTCAGACAGAGTAATTTTTCTTTGTTTTTTCTAACCATAATGCATGACAAAATCTTGCGCTCTGCCCAAGGCGTATAGATTCATTTGTAGGGCCACCATGGTTGCATTTGCAATGTTTAATCATTAATAAAGGACGTTTTGGCAATCAAATTTTGTTCTCTGTCTTTCAGTTTTTATTTTTGCACAAAAAAAATAAAATGGCAATGTTTCATTTTCTTTTGTTTTGCTTAAAAATAAATTCTAAAATAAGGCATGAACCCGTTCATGCAGACTTGATCCTCCGGATACCACTGATAACGATTTTGATATGGCCATGTATGACTTTGACAATCCGATTTATCAAGCCGAAGAAGGGGATGAGAAAGATTGTGAACTCCCTGAAGAACTGGCCAGATTGTTGAAACAGGAGGAAAGGGTCATCCAGCCTCATCAGGAGACTGTAGACATCATCAATATTGGTACCAAGGACGCCAAAAAAGAGATCAGGATTGGTGCCAGCTTGCAAGCAGATGTGAAGCAAACTTTGACGGAAATGTTGCGCGAGTATGTTGACGTCTTCGCCTGGTCGTATCAAGACATGCCGGGGTTGGATACGGATATTGTCGTGCACAGGCTACCGTTGAGAGAAGAATGTCCGCCAGTCAAGCAGAAACTTCGTCGGACTCACCCCGACATGGCTTTAAAGATTAAGGAGGAAGTCCAGAAGCAGTGGGACGCTGGTTTTCTTGCTGTGACAAAGTATCCTCCATGGGTAGCCAACATCGTGCCAGTACCGAAGAAAGATGGAAAAGTGAGAATGTGTGTGGATCATCGAGATCTTAATAAAGCTAGCCCGAAAGATGATTTTCCACTACCTCATATTGATATGCTGGTCGATAATACAGCTCAGTTTTCAGTGTTCTCATTTATGGACGGTTTCTCCGGGTACAACCAGATCAAGATGGCACCTGAAGATATGGAGAAGACCACGTTCATTACTCCGTGGGGTACATATTGTTATAAAGTAATGCCTTTTGGTTTGAAAAACGCAGGGGCAACGTACCAGCGGGCGATGGTGACATTGTTTCACGACTTGATTCATAAGGAGATCGAATGTTATGTAGATGATATGATTGCCAAGTCGAGAACCGAAGAGGAACATCTGACTAACCTGGAAAAGCTGTTTGAAAGGTTGAGAAAGTTCCGTCTGAGATTAAACCCAAACAAGTGCACGTTTGGGGTACGTTCTGGAAAGTTACTGGGTTTCATTGTGAGCGAAAGAGGAATCGAGGTTGATCCTGCCAAGGTGAAAGCAATACAAGAAATGCCTGAACCGAGAACAGAAAAAGAGGTTCGTGGTTTCTTGGGTAGATTGAACTACATTGCGAGGTTCATATCTCACCTAACAGCCACGTGTGAACCAATATTTAAATTGTTGAGGAAAGATCAAACGGTCAGGTGGAATGACGATTGCCAATTGGCATTCGATAAGATAAAAGAATACTTGCAGGAACCTCCGATTTTAATGCCTCCAGTTGAAGGGAGACCGCTGATAATGTATCTGACAGTGCTTGAAGGTTCCATGGGTTGTGTTCTCGGTCAACATGACGAGACAGGTAGGAAGGAGCATGCTATTTACTACCTGAGCAAAAAGTTCAATGATTGTGAGTCCCGATACTCAATGCTTGAAAAGACATGCTGTGCGCTTGCATGGGCCGCTAAGCGATTGAGGCAATATATGGTTAGGCACACGACCTTGTTGATTTCAAAAATGGATCCTATCAAGTATATTTTCGAGAAACCAGCATTGACAGGCAGAGTTGCACGGTGGCAAATGGTCTTGACAGAGTATGACATTCAGTACACTTCAAAAAAGGCCATCAAAGGAAGTATCTTGTCTGATTATCTTGCGCAACAGCCGATTGATGATTACCAACCCATGAAATTTGACTTCCCTGATGAAGACATCATGTTTCTCAAAGTTAAAGACTGTGAGGAACCACTCCCGGAGGAGGGGCCAGACCCTGAATCCAAATGGAGTCTGATGTTTGATGGGGCTGTCAATATGAATGGGTGCGGAGTTGGAGCAGTTCTTATCACGCCGGAAGGTGTTCATATGCCGTTCACTGCCCGAATAACTTTCGGATGCACCAACAATGAAGCAGAGTACGAAGCTTGTATAATGGGGATCGAGGAGGCGATTAATCTACGGATTAAAACCCTTGATATATTCGGTGATTCAGCTTTGGTAATCAATCAAGTGAAAGGGAGTTGGTACACGCACCAAGCAAATCTAGTGCCGTATAGAGATTATACGAGGAGATTGCTGACATTTTTCACAACGGTGAAACTGTACCACATTCCTCGAGATGAGAATAGGTTCGCTGATGCCTTGGCCACTTTGTCTTCCATGATCAAAGTGCAAGGATGGAACCATGTACCTAAGATTGAGGTATCCCGCCTTGACAGACCAGCATTTGTGTTTGCGGTCGATGCAGCGCCTGATGACAAGCCATGGTTTTATGACATTAAGTGTTTCTTAAAAAGTCAAGAGTACCCGCCCGGGGCATCGTCCAAAGATAGGAAGACGTTGAGAAGGTTAGCTGGTAGTTTCTTCTTGAACAAAGATGGCGTGCTGTATAAAAGAAATTTTGACACGGTCCTGCTTAGATGTGTGGATAGACATGAAGCAGACTTGTTGATGATTGAAGTGCACGAAGGCTCTTTCGGTACCCATGCCGGAGGGCAGGCAATGGCTAAAAAGTTGTTAAGGTCGGGATATTATTGGTTGACTATGGAGTCAGATTGTTGCAAATATGCCCGCAAATGCCATAAATGCCAGATCTATGCAGACAAGGTGCATGTGCCTCCAAATCCGTTGAGTATCATGTCGTCGCCTTGGCCGTTTGCCATGTGGGGCATTGACATGATCGGAAAGATTGAGCCCACAGCTTCCAATGGTCATCGTTTCATCTTGGTGGCAATTGATTACTTCACCAAATGGGTTGAAGCCGCATCCTATGCCAATGTTACAAAACAAGTGGTCGCTCGTTTCTTAAAACGGGATATCATTTGCCGATATGGAGTTCCCGAAAGAATCATTACTGATAATGGTTCTAATTTGAATAATAAGATGATGGCTGAGTTATGCCGGGACTTCAAAATCGAACATCACAATTCTTCTCCGTACCGCCCAAAGATGAATGGCGCGGTCGAAGCGGCCAACAAAAATATCAAGAAGATTGTGCAGAAGATGGTTGTCACGTACAAAGATTGGCATGAGATGTTACCATTTGCTTTGCATGGGTATCGAACGTCGGTACGCACGTCCACTGGGGCAACCCCATTCTCACTTGTATATGGTATGGAGGCAGTACTACCAGTTGAAGTAGAGATTCCGTCCCTCAGAGTTATGATGGATGTTAAGCTAGATGAAGCTGAATGGGTACGAGCCAGATTTGATCAGCTGAGCCTTATTGAGGAAAAGCGATTGGCGGCTGTATGTCATGGGCAACTATATCAGCGCAGAATGAAACAGGCATTTGACCAGAAGGTGCGTCCTCGGGTTTATAAAGCCGGAGATGTGGTACTCAAAAGGATCCTTCCTCCCAATACAGATCACAGGGGCAAGTGGACTCCCAACTATGAAGGTCCATTCGTGGTTAAAAAGGTCTTTTCAGGCGGAGCTTTATTGCTTACAACCATGGATGGCGAAGACTTTTCATCCCCTGTCAACTCAGACGTAGTCAAAAAATACTTCGCATGAATAGACCCGCTGGATAATAAGAATAAAAAAAATCCAGGCAAAAAAGGGCATCCCGGCGAACCAAAAACAGAATAAGGTTCGGGCAAAAATTAGGGATATATTTGAAAAAAAATTGTACACCCGGTAAGTTGAAAACCCGAAAGGGCAACTTAGGCAAAAAAGGGTATCCTGGTGGATCGAAAACCTGAAAGGGCGGTCCACACAAAAGAGGGATTTAAGCGAATGACTACAGTCTGAGTTATCTGTACCCATTACCGTTTGAACAACTGACGTTCTGAAGAATAGGAATCGGTCTGATCATTCCTCAGAAGGCAAGGTCGGGGAGTTTTGAAGACATACTGGTCATAACAGAATGGAAACTCAGTGGAATTCCGTTTTCACATTGCCATTAGGATAGTTTCTTTTCTCAATTTTCAGCGATCACCTCTTTCCAGGGATTGCTTCCAGATGTAATTGCCTATTCTGGGCTCTCAGTCAATAAATTGAATTTCAATAAAAAGCCTCCTATTTTTGTTTTATTGCTTTGTTTGCAAAAACGTCCTAATTTTTGATAAAACATTGCATTTGAAAACATGGCAGCCTTGCAATAACATGCGCAGAAAAAATATTTGAAATTACTTCGAATGTTGAATACTCCCGGATGGTGGATTCTAGCCACGCAATATTCGGGGCATGTGGGCATATTCTTTTGTTGCAGGTAGCAGGTGCAGATGATTTTAAGCACAAGACTAGCAATAAATCACCCCACGCAAAAGACTGGGGCAATTATGGGTAAGGAGATCGGCGTTCATCGGGTCGATCTCAGTGAATTAAGTTCAACGGGGTATCGCGGTATCTTATTAAGTCGATTCTCTCATTCAGTACTTCCAACAACTACAAGCTTTTCTGTGTCGATAACGGTCACAGGTTCCCCAAAAGGGTGGTCTCGTCGACACCGAAACTGATGGTCATTATCCCCAGCGAAGTCACAAGAGTTGGGAGAGGCTAGATCTTCTGTAAAATCCTCTTATGACATCCGCTTCGGGGACAAATTGTTGGTTTTCTTAAGCATGGGGCATGTTGTTTCCCCAGCATGAAGTGTTGATCATCCCCAGTAGAGTTTGATGGTCATTATCCCCAGCGAAGTCACAAGAGTTGGGAGAGGCTAGATCTTCTGTAAAATCCTCTTATGACATCCGCTTCGGGGACAAATTGTTGGTTTTCTTAAGCATGGGGCATGTTGTTTCCCCAGCATGAAGTGTTGATCATGTTGTTTCCCCAGCATGAAGTGTTGATCATCCCCAGTAGAGTTTGATGGTCATTATCCCCAGCGAAGTCACAAGAGTTGGGAGAGGCTAGATCTTCTGTAAAATCCTCTTATGACATCCGCTTCGGGGACAAATTGTTGGTTTTCTTAAGCATGGGGCATGTTGTTTCCCCAGCATGAAGTGTTGATCATCCCCAGTAGAGTTTGATGGTCATTATCCCCAGCGAAGTCGCAGGAGTTTGAAGAAGCTAAATCTTCTGTAAGATCCTCTTATGACATCCTCTTCGGGGACAAATTGTTTGGTTCCCCAGCATGAAGTGTTGATCATCCCCAGTAGAGTTTGAGGACAGTTGGTCTTCTGTAAAATCCTCTCAAAAGGTATTCCTCAGCACGAGATGCTTTAAAGCAGTTTTCTCTAGTAGAGTTTGTTATAAACTCGTCATCCCCAACGGAATTGTCTAAAGGAAAGCTCGCCTAACATGGGGCATTGTAGTACTTATCCTAAGCTCGACAGTCACATTCTTCAGCAGACTACTGTGGATTTGCTTTGGGTTTCCCCAACAGATCTCTAAGGACTCTTTCCTAGCAAGTTGCAGTGGAATGTTCTAACCAGGATTTGCATATCCCTGGCAGAGTAGCCCTGATACTCAGCAAGATCGTATCTCTGGTCATGGTATCCCCACAGAGGTCAGCATCGAATCTTGTCAGCAACTTCCAGCTGAGTTGTTGTTCTCTCCGCAGAGGTTTATCAGATCGACAGAATCTATTCCTCAACAAGGATGGTACAGCCTTTCCCCAGCCGGGTCAGAAGGTTGATAATCCCTATAAAGGATCTTGGGTTGAATAAATCCCCAAGCAGAGTTTTAATGGCTCATTTCCCCAGCAGGACGTCATTTAAAAATTCTCATCCCCAGCGGAATCGCTGTAACCAGAATTCATTCCCCAAACAGATGGAATAATTCCTGGCAGAGTCGTCATTCCCTCATATCTTAAAGTCCAATTTATTTTTGGCAAGCTTGACAATTCGAAGCAGACGGATTGCTCATCCATTCGCCAGCAGAGATATTATCCTTTTAGGAGTCTCCGAGATTAAGTCATTGATTGTGGTTCCTCAGCAGAGTCGGCAGAGATGTCTGACGCAGAGGCAGAGAGTAATTCGATTTTAAAATTCTAAAAGTCCAACAGTGGATTGGCAAAAGTCCGTCTTCGGGTGGCAAAAGTCCAACAGTGGATTGGCAAAAGTCCGTCTTCGGGTGGCAAAAGTCCAACAGTGGATTGGCAAAAGTCCGTCTTCGGGTGGCAAAAGTCCAACAGTGGATTGGCAAAAGTCCATCTTCGGGTGGCAAAGCAGCTAAAAGTCCAACAGTGGATTGGCAAAAGTCCGTCTTCGGGTGGCAAAAGTCCAACAGTGGATTGGCAAAAGTCCATCTTCGGGTGGCAAAGCAGCTAAAAGTCCAACAGTGGATTGGCAAAAGTTCATCTTCGGGTGGCACGAAGCTGCAAAGTCCACCAGTAGCGTGGCAGGCCAGTAGTCGTCTGGAATTGCATAAAAGACATTATCAAAGTCCACCAGTAGTGTGGCAGGCTAGTAGTCGTCTGGAATTGCATAAAAGACATTATCAAAGTCCACCAGTGGTGTGGCAGGCCAGTAGTCGTCTGGCGTCGTTCACAAGACATTATTAAAGTCCACCAGTAGTGTGGCAGGCCAGTAGTCGTCTGGAATTGCATAAAAGACATTGTTAAAGTCCACCATCAGCGTGGCAAGCCAGTAGTCGTCTGGCGTCATTCAAAAGACAGATCTCTCCGACGTTTCATCGAAGATTCAATCCAGCAGTCTCGTTGGGTTTATATCCCTTTTCTTCTTCACCCAGAGCAAATTTTTGGTTATATTTGGTATTCAATCACTATATACCTTGAAAGTCCGAAAGCAATCGCTTTCAGGCATTCAGGTCTACAGCGCTTGAATAGGGGCAGCTGTAATCCCCAAAATTTGCTCTCCCCTTTGTCATCATAGCATGACATTATCATTTATCATATCATATCCACCTCATTAACATTACATTGCATTTAACATAGAAAAATGAAGCATGGCATCCTTCTTACCATCAGGGCATGTGATCAGGTGGAAGGTGGACAATCAAGAGATCATTCAAAGCACAAAAAGGTCAATCAGGTTGGCTCTAGGCAAGCCAAGAGGTCTCTCATGTCTCATACTATCTCAATTGATCTTCCAAAACCTCAAGGATAAGAGATACAATGGGAGATTGAAGCATTACATCTTTCACTATGCAAGAGGTTCAAAAATTGAAGGAAAACCCTCAAAAGAGATAGCTCATTGATTCAAAATCATTCTCAAGTGGCATTTCTCATCATCCTTTAAGAGGATACACAACATACTCTGAGGAATTTGGATTTGGAAGATGTGCAATTTCCTCCTAACTAGAGGGGGCCAAAACTAGGGTTTCCATTTAAATCATGGAATCTCTGATTTTTTGGACAAGACATGATGTCATGGTATTCTACATGTCCCTAAGTGTATGGATGTGGAAAATTGCATTTCAATTGGTTTTAGAAGTGGTTCAATTGGAAGAAAGATAAAAAATCAGGGAATTTGGGGCCAAGTCAAATAATCAGAGGAAAAAGTCAACTCTTGACTTTTTGAGGCCAAATCCATGAAATTCATGTTACATATGTCCAATGTACAAAATTTGGTCAAGAAACTCCAAAGGAATCATGAAAAAATCAAGATGTGGAAAGTTGCCATTTTTGGAAGAGGAAGGGTTACTAAAAATAGTAAGTTTTGGCCGTTTTGCATCAGAGTTTGAACCAAGGCCATTCAAATTTGGAGTGCCAAATGAAAATTCCACTCTGCCTCAATGAAAGGCCTTGCTTTAAGCTTCAAATCCATGTGTGGAATATCTCCATTGGATAAAAAATGAGGGAGATATGATTGATCAAAGTTGGAGGAAAGTAGGCCAAAAACCATGTCATGACCAAGTTTGGCCAGGTCTGCGCGCAGTCATTTTCTCAAACAGTTGGTGGGCAAAATGTAGGGATCAATTACTCATGGTTAAAGGCTTCAAATGAAAAATCTTGCAACATCAAAGTTGTTCCCTTATGTGAGATCTTCAAGATTGATGTTCATGATTTTTTCATTTGATCAAAGGACAAGGAGTTATGATAGCTCAAAGATTGGTCAACACAACTGAAAATCCATGCCATGCACACCTTGCCAACCAACCTCATTTCCTCGCCCATAACCAGTTTCCAAACCTTATTGTTCTAAGTCATTTTTTCAACCTGTTCCAAACCTCATTTCACTTCAATTTTCACATCAACATTGTGCTCCAATGTGTCCTCTTTCCAAAGACTCCAAAATCTCATCAAATTGTTCAATGGTTAGAAAGTATTTCACCTGCAAACAGCCCTATGTTGGCACTGATGCTTTGACAGCTTGGTGCACGATTTTGGTTCACACACACCACAAACACTTCATAACATCTGCTTTCCACATTAAACCAAGCATACTTGATACAAATATCATACACCAGCACGTGCCATGCATAAAAATGGAAAGGGCAAACTTATGAAGCAAGTTTCTGCCACAACAGCTTTGTTGTTTTACCCTCACTTCCACCATAGCACACCATGAATCACCATCACCACATCATAGCCAACCTCACTCGCCCCTAACTAACTTAACTCAGTTAGTTAGGGTGCACTCAGTTAACCAAGCATTGACTCACTTAACTGACTCACTAAACCATGGTTAACTCACATTATAAATAGAAATCTCACCTCTAATTTCAGTCTCAGCTTCATTTTTCTCATTCTTCACACTGAATCTCTCTCACATTCTCTCCACTTTTCTTCTGCTTGCACACGGGTTTAACCATTTGTTTCTACATTTCATCTCCATCTTCATCATTATTCTGCTTTGGAGATCAAGAACAAGAGTGCATAGGTTCAGTTAAAGAAGCTCAGCATCAAATTCCAATTGATTTTCTGCACGAATTCGAGCTCTCAAGCCTTTATTTGGCCAAGTGAAACGCAAGGAAGAGGCATCTATTTCTGGTATTCTTGAGCTTTCCAAGTTTCATCATCTTCAGGTTTGAACTCTTGAAATTATATTGCACGATCTCTGGTTATTTTTACTTGTTTTTGGTGTTTTATGCTTGATAGAAGCTCTGCTCCAACCGGCTAGTTGATAGGCCTTTTACAGGCTTAGTTGCAAATCTTAGGGCTTGATTTGATCTCCTCTGTTCGTGCTATGTGTATGTGTTTTGTGATTTTTATGAGCATATCCATGATGTACATAAGCTTAGCTTTCGATTGGTATACATTTTGTGTATTTTGGTGAGGTTTGAAGGTTGCAGACGGTGGTGATTGGCCGGAGAAGGTGACCGGAGGTCTCTCTCCGGCCGGCAGCTTTGATTGCTAGGGTTTTGTTACGTTTTAATCTCGGCCGTCCATTTTCTATGATCGTGTGGCTTGTATGATGCCAGCACATAAAAAATCATGTGCACCTCACGTGTTTCTTTTCTGATTTCATTTAAACTATGTGTGATGTGGTACATGATAGTAAGGGTGCTCATGCGCGTGTGTGTGTTGATTCCAACTACTTTGACCATGAATTGACTTTGACTTGATCCATTGGCTAAGAATGAGTCAATTTCTGTTGACTGAAGTGCATGATTGTTATTGTGTTATGCGCGCTTAATGGACCTAGACTATTTTGCTATCCACACCCCATGTTTTCAAGGCCCAATGATTTTGAACAGCAAATTTGCTATGCATGCACCCCCCTTCTTTAGTTCCATTTCATTTTATTTCTCATTTTTGCTACACGTTTCATAATTAATTTTTAAAAATACCAAAACAGATTGAAAAATTCTACAAAAATTCATGTGTATTCTTAAAACATTTAGGAAATTTTCCATGATTTTATTTCTTGATTTTATGACCTTTTTACCCCTGGTCCATAATTTTCTTTGAATTTCCATTTAGATGCATTCTAAGCATGATACATGAATTTGTTTAATTTTGTTCTTGCTCATTACCAACTATTTTGACATGATTCTTTTTGCATTGATTCACTAATACATTGAAGCATGTTAGATGATTTTTGTTTGATTTTTTAGGTCACTTTATCATATGTCTTGATGCCTATATTTGCTCCACTTTGCATGATGTTTCAATTTGACCTAATTGTTTTGTTTGAAGTCATTTTGCTCTGAATTTTTACATGCTATCTTGATGTAGGATGCATTTCTGACCTAGGCATTCCAATGATATGTTGGCATAATTTTCATGAATCCATTTGGTCTTTGTTTGATGCATCACATTGGATGTATAATCCATGGCATGTCATTACAACTTTAGTGCATGTTTACATGAATTCTTTTGTGCACATTTGTATGAGCATTTGCATATGTTATGAGCCATTCATATGACATTATAGGTCATTGTTGCACATTATAGGTCATCTTCACATGTTCATTTCAACTTGAACTTTGTGCATCCTAACATGTATTGTTTGCACCTTCTATTTGAGTTTTCATCTCACTTCTTCTTCTATTACTTCTTGAATGTCTTGATGGTTGATTCATGGATACTTTTGAGATGTTCATAAACTATTTTCCATTTAGTTTCAATTCTGGTTGTTGATTTACATGTGCCATTTATGCATGTCCTCTTCATTTCTTTCCATCTTTCATCTACCCCTTCTTCTTGTAACATGTTTAAATGCTAATGGGTGATGATTATTGCTTATTCACTTGCACTTGTATGATGATATTCACTTGTTGTCCATATGATGTACATTCTGATTGTGGCTCTAGGATTTGGTTTCTCATTTAATTCTTTTGAGTTTTATGATGCATTACATGTTCTTTTACTTCTTATACTTCTTATACATGTTTACTAACCATGTAGGGGCTTTGGTAAGTTTCAATTGAGTGTGGATAAGGAATCCACATTCAACTTCTATCCTTTCTTTTTTACAATTCCATTTTGTGTTTTGTTAAGCACTTATGTGCTTTCTTTTAATAACTCATCACTTTCCCCTTGTGAATTACAATTCATCTTCTACTTTAGAAGTGAATTGTTTAATTCATTCTTTCTTTAGACTTTAGGTTGAAACCTCACAAACTTTAGGATCACTCCCTTAACTAATCAATTAGGATTGAGTCTTAGTCCATATAGATTTTTACCTTTACCCTCTCTTGAGTCTTTCATCTTCTCATCTCAAAGAAAATTCAAAACATATAATAAAGGTAGGCATTTATTGCATTTAGGCCTTTCATATAAAGAAAAGATTATAAGGGGTCTTCTCTTGTAATCTTAGAATGTGTAGCATATAACCCATCTTGGGTCAATGTGTTAAACATTTGATCTTGTATGAGGGACTTAAATGCAATACTTGTTGAAGGTGCAAATAATAAAAAACACTTCTTCATTTCTTAATTAACAAAAACACTTAATAAACACAAGTATGCTAGTGTGTTTGAACCTTGACAATTGGAACTAAGTGTGGGGGTCTTCTTCACTCTTAGTGTGCTTTCTTACCCATTCCATCTTGGGATGTGAGAATGTACGCATTCCAATGACTAAGATTCAGATACACTATCATATGCAAACAAATGAAAAAACTCTTAAAAGACAAAGACAAACAATAACGTCTTTCCTTCGGGAATTCTTTTCTCACCTCATTCACTCTCAACGTACGAACGTGCTCCTACTCATTCTCGTGCAAGACGGTAACGCACTCGGACCAGCGAGCCTGCAACACCTGAGCTAGAACGTAAGCCGTTCTCTAAAAAACACAAACAATTCATCCCTAGTGAGGGGAACTACGTCGCTCTGATTCTCATGTTCCCGATGAGATACGTAGGCAGTGGGGTAGGGCCCATGCGAGCACTTCTTTTATTTTCCCTACATTTGTTCCTTTTTCTCTCTCTTTTTCCTTTTCCTTTTCCAGTCCCTTTTCCAGTATCATTTTCTATCACCCTTTGATCGATACAAGCAAGCGTGGATCCCATCGGGTACGATGGACGCGAGGGGGTGCTAATACCTTCCTCTCGCGTAACCGACTCCCGAACCCATTTCTCTTGGTCGTAAGACCATGCTTTTCCTTTCTCTCAGGTTTACGCGGTGTTTCCTTTCCCTCTCTTGGGATAAATACACATTGCTGGCGACTCTGTTTCGGTGCCACTTTCGCGTTTGTACTAGGATGAAAATCCCGGGAGCGACACCATCCTACTTGTAAAAGTTGAAAACTCTGATTTTATCCGTATTACTTTTATTTTTATAAAATGGGAAAGTGGGGTGTTACACAGGCAAAGCAATCTCGCCTAGAGCTTGCACAGCGAGCCTAGCATGTTTTGTTTCTTTTGCTTGTTTAATTATTTGGTTGTTTCTCAAGCATGATTAATGGTACCATGGATTGTTTTACATGATTATCATGTTGGTTATACATGCTTACCATGGATGATTATATGTTTATAAAGGATTAAGAAAAGTGAGGAAAACCATAATAGAATTAATGATATGTGAATAGGTGATGAAGAACACCTTCCGAATTGGAAAAATAATCCGCTGGGGATATGAAATGGTGATGTAATACCATGAACTAACCAAGAATGCTTGGTAAAGGATGATAGTGGCTTATAATGCCTTAATGTGTTTGTAAACTACTATGATTGGTTATATCTAATATGATGTGTGTCATACCCCAAATTTTACCCTCAAATTCTTTGATCTTTCACATGTCATTCTAGGCCAATCATCTTTCATATCCCAATTTATCAGCTAGAACGAACTTGTTGGATTTACAGATGAGTAAGTCAAATTAAAATTCGGTTCCGATTAATTTCAAAATCTGACAAAATGCTGCATTTTTCTGAGTGATTTTATTCCACGCTGATAATTTTGGTGCCCGACCTTTTCGTTGTTTTTTAACTATTTTATTTTTATTTTTAATCATTTAATTTATTGTAGATATTTAGTTTAAATTTATTTAATTAATTTTATTTTTTTATTTTTTTATTAATATATTTCTTTTAATAAAAAAAAAACACAAAGACTTCGTATTTAAGTCATTTTATTTTTGTCTACTAATAAAAAAACACAAAACTTTTATTTTAGCACTCTTGTCTTTCTTTCCTTATTTATGAAAACACAAAAACATTTTGTCTTAATTCTTTTTGTATCCTTGTCCACAATATTTTGGAAAAATATATATTTTGTCTGGCTATCATACCACTATATATACATGTGCTAACAATAATCATAGGGGACCGAAAGAAAGGAAAGAAAAGGAAGGAGAAGAAGAAGAAAGTTAGAAGATCCAGCAGTCGCCAGATTCTGGTTTTGTTACCAGAAAATATATACTCGTAGAAAAATTCGCTGGATTCGAAAAATTGTGTTAGTATTTTCTTGATCTTTTTTCTCTTTCTTCGTATTTTTCTTCAATTCATGTTGATGCACTTGTTTCATTTTATATATTATTATATTAATTCTGTTACTACTTGTTTCATTTTATATACTATTATTAATATGCTGTTACTACTTGCTTCATTTATATACTATTATATTAATGTTGTTACTACTTGTTTCACTTTGCTTGATATATAGAGATAATATACTGTTTTGTTTTCGTTTTGTAGGCATGTTTTATATATAGATGTAATAAAATACTTTTTTTATATGGTTTTCCTTATAGTTTTTATTATAAATTTTATATATTACTTATTTCTTTTCCTTTTCTTGTCATATATTGTCTTGATTTGATAATATGAGATACTATACTAGTAAGTATTTTAGGGTACTGTATGTAATGAGGACAACACATTTTGTTTCTTTGCTTAAAATTTATTTTTTATGATACTGGTATTTGGTACAATATTATGACTACTCTATTGAGAACTAAAAGTAAACGATGGTGTCTTATAGTCCCCATTTTGATTTTTTAATTATTTGTTTTTTTACAAGGTTTCTTCTTGCATATTCTAGAAAATACAAAAAAAAAATACATTTAAACTTTAACTTATTTTTTTTAATTTGATTAATATTGAAAATACCAAAAACATTTTTATCATTTATTTCTTTTATATTTTCATCTTTTTGGTTTATTTAGTTATTTGAATTATATTAGAAAAATGTAAAAAAAATGTTGTTGTGATTATTAATTAATTTAAATATTTTTATTTATTTGATTAATTAAATTATTAGTTAATCCTATTAAATATTAATATTTAATTTGATTAATAATTTCATATGCCTAATTCCAAGGGAAGATCCCTTTTGTTGAATGCCATGTCATACTTAGCCTAACTTTAGGTCTTTCCATTTTATCCTAGCCTTAGGATCAGAGTCTCCACACTCTTTGTATGTGTTCTGCCATGTACAATTGCTTCCCTTTCATCCTATCCTTAGGATTAGAGTCACCGTACTCTACGTGAGTGTCCTGCCATGGACATGTACTTTCCCGTATAACCTAGTCTTAGGTTTAGAGTTTCTTAACTCTATGAAGGTGTCTCACCGCAGACACTTACTTTTCCCTTTGGAACCTTGACCACAGTCAAGAGTTCCTCACCCTTATTGAGGGGAACTACGAATGCTCTGATTCCATTCCCGTCAGGATACGTAGGCACGAGATGCGATGTCTTGGCGAGTATACTTAGAAACTAACCCCTAGATCTTTCCTTAGCAAGCAAACAATAGAATAACACAAATACTAACAAGAGATTCCTGTAGAGTACTACAGATGCTTAGGATGCTAACACGTTCCCTAGGTATAACCAAGCCCCGAACCTAGATTCTCTTCACTTAGGGTTTTCGACCTTTACCCTTTCCTTTGGATAAATCAAAGTTCGGTGGTGAATTACGATTTGTGATTCAAGTTAATCAATAGCTTGATATCCGATTCTAACCGCGACAAAAATGACGACTACACTGGGGACTTAGCTTTATAGGGTTAAACCCACCTTGTTTGTATTTATGTTATGCTTGTTTGCCTGTATATCTGTATATCTGCTTGGGATGTTACTTTGAGTGGTGAGATAAGTCCTAACCCAGACTTGAGTGTACACTTATGATAGAATTGTGGTATAATCAATAGTTGACTGTTGGGAGTAGTCCTAACATGATTAACATATGATATAACCACGCTCAGTCGAGGCCCCCTTGGAATTACTGGTGCATACGAGTAGTCATATTGACGTTACTTTTTCCGACCTGGGAGTCCGTGACACTGAGGACCTTTAGTATCCCTTCACCTCTCTATGCCTTTTAAGACGTAGTGCAGTGATCATCCAGTTGTAGACATGTGGTGGTTGTCATGCGATACTACACTTAGATGAGTTCATCTTGAGAATATTATCAGCCAGCATGAGTAGTCGTGCCAGTCGATAATATCCAAAAGATTTATCGATGACTCTGGGAACTTCTAGAACCTTGTCCTGCAGATACAAGAATCCATAGTACATACCTTTTGGGACGGGTAGACCATGGATTCATGCTCGTGATCTTCAAACCCATGCCCTTGTTTGTTTGCCTGTATATGTGTATACGTGTATACATGTGTTTATGCATCCATTCATCCATTCATCCATGCATTCATGAATAACCCTTTGGTTTCATGAAACTGAATTGTTCTTTCCTTTGCAAAATTAATAAAGATCATGGATTATAAAATGAAACTTTTTCAGTCTTTCTGAAATGTTTACAACCTGCTTTTGAGTTCCTTGAAACCAATGCATCGCATTGCATATCATTTGCATATTTGCATGATTCATTGCATGCATCTGTTGGTCCAGTGACTCATTTCCAGCTGTCTCTATCTTCCAGCGTTTCATGTCAGTCGTCAAGCTGATTCCTCGACATAGATATATGGCTAGGGCTAACTACACATGCAAGATGTCAGAGCAAGAGGTACACAACGCAGAGATCCGAATAGAGGTAGATGATCTTAAGTCAAGCATGAAAAAGCTCACTGAAATTCTCCAGGTATTGATTGCTAGAGGAGAGCAACCCCAAAGGACTGTTATCCAGGAGGTTTCAAATGTTGATCCCCAGCCTGTTTAGGTGCCACCTTCAACTTGGTCAGAGTTTGGTTTACCCCCACAACTTCTCTCCACCTATTGCATCTACTGCTATGATTGGTCAAATTGTCAGGCCGACATTTCAAGCTCCAGTTTTCGCTGAGCCCAGGCCTATGGTTCATAATGTTGCCCAGACTACTCGAGCTCCTTTTGAGAACCCTCTCTATGAGCACAATGCTGCCAGAGCACACCAAGTGAAGCTTCAGTCGACTTCAGCAGACTATCTTCCTACAAGTCGGTGTTTCAGACATGACAGCTCATCCTTGTGCCGATTAGTCACTAGGCCATGTTTCTTATTGTTTGCATTTTGCTTATTTGTATTAGTTGTTTGCTTTCAAATTATGTTTGTACTTTCGTAATTAATAAAATGAGCATTGCAACTTTTGATTCAATTCATTTTGTCCATTATTTGCATCTTTATGCTTTCTTTTCAAGAAAAATAAAAAAAATATATTTATCTTTTTTCTACTTTCTTTTTTATTATGCAAAGATTGGAGGGAGGATGATGAAAACGTAAATATCCATAATTGTTGTTGGTATGATTTCAAATCAAGACTTTGCTGATGATGTAAGGCATTGTTTCAATTCCTAAACACCAGAGACATAAGGAAGATAATCCCTTGTTAAACCCTTCGAGCCTAGAAGTTTGAGTTTCTTTCTATACCAAAAACCCGCAATCTTTAACCTGGGGCAGAGTAGTTCTCAGTCAACTTGGTTGTGCATTCATGCAAGACACCTTTCATAAAGGTTGCATTCTCAAATTTTCCTTCGCACACAGCAAGCAAGTGTCGAAGATGTCTTTCAAGTTAAACGCCAATGATGGTTCACTATAATCATTAGGCCAGGCATTCATAAACTTTCAACTCTTCCAAATTAAATGAATAAATGTTGTACAAGTTGTTCCCAAAGTGATAAATGAAGAAGGATCACCAAGAAATCCTTACTCAGAGAATGAGCCGAGTCCCTTTCGAGGCAAAATCTAAGAAAGATGGGAAGCTTATGACCTTACCTTATACAAAGAGAAATAAGAACAAGCTTGTATGACAACCAAAAGTTGTAAGGAAGAAGTAACTGCCATCTTAAGGGTCCCTTGATTTCTAAACCATTATCATCATTACTATCATAAGTACAATTCCCCTCACTTGGGAACTTGAGTGCATAGTCGGAGTTAACTGAGCATAGGACGGAAGATCATCACGAAGATTGAGTGGGTACAAATAAACTTTGAGCCTTTATCCTTTATTTCATAAACCGCGAACCAGACCACGTTATAACCCTCAAAAGACCTAACTATAGCAAGGTTATTTTGAAAGCATACTACAGCGAGGTTGCGTAAACTGACTCCAAAAGATCTTTGTAGGTCATTTGTTTTGGCACTACACCTTTGCTTTACCTTTCACTTTAAATGTCTTGAACCACCGTGTTTTGACCAATGACTCATATACTTTGCATCTTCCAAAAATTATTTTGATTTCAAAAGTTGCATAAACTTTGCATTTACTATGTTTGTATGAACACTTTTGTTTGCAAACTGGCTTTCTTCTCAAGGAATTTTCAAACAGTTGAGAAACTTGGTCAGTGATCCTATCAAGGGAAAGTTCTTTCCAAATCCTGTTGAAGAATCAGCTCAAGATTTGTTGTTCAGGGGCAAGTCCTTCTCAGAATTGGTTTATCCAGAAGATTTTTCAAGACCCAGACTGAGGCAAGCTTCCCAAGCACACAGTTAAGCAGTCAGTTCAGAATCAGACCAACTGAAAGCAATAATCATTTCATCTACAACAATAAGCTAGTCTAGGACAGTTTACTTGAAGAATCCCCAAACAGGTTTTCATACTTCCTACAAGGACCAGCAACTTGGTACAGTTTACCAGTGTGGTAGATGTCTGCTCAGTAGTAACATCTTTAGCCCCAAGCAGATTGATGTCTGTGTTGAGGAATCAGTATTCTAATCTTGTATTCTCCACAAAAGAGTCGAGCCGTATCGTCAACATCTGCATTTTGACTTGATCATATATCATAGCATATTTCGTATACATATGCATAACAAGAGTGTTTCATCCTCATTTGCACTCATTTGCACTCATTTGCATTCTCCATAGGTCGTGTTGTTGTCCACGTCTTACCTTGTGGTCAAAGTCCAACTCACTTGGCACCTCTCAAACAGATGTTGTTGTACCTATCGGATGCTCTTTCGGATATGTATTTTTGTTCTAATGTTCTTCTAGAACTCCCTTGTGTCTATCTGATGTTCTTCAGATACGACTTTGTGTCTGATGTTTTTCTAGATGTGTTCTTCGTTCTGATGTTTTTCCAGAACTTATCTGATGTTTTTCCAGATATTCTCTTTGATTCTGATGCTTTTGTCTCTCTCTAAGTTGTTCTACCAGATTGAGTCTTTTGTTCTGATGTTCTTCCAGAACTCCTTTGTGTCTATCTGACGTTCTTCCAGATACGACTTTGTTTCTGATGTTTTTTTAGAAACTTCTTTGTACCATCTGATGCTCTTCCGGATGTGTCTCTCTTTCTGATGTTCTTCCAGATTGAGTCTTTGTTATCTGATGTTTTTCCAGATATTCACTTTGTTTATTCTGATGCTTTTCCGGAATAACATTGCTTTAACCATCTGATGCTCTTTCGGATGTGTCTATCTTTCTGATGTTCTTCTAGATTGAGTCTTTGTTATCTGATGTTTTTCCATATATTTCGCTTTGTTTATTCTGATGCTTTTCTAGAATGACATTGCTTTTACCATCTAATGTTTTCTCAGATGTGTCTGCTCCTGATGCTTTTCCAAAGCCCCTTTGTGTTTATCTGATGCTCTTCCAGATATGACCTTGTTTATCCGATGTTCTTCTGAATATGTGACTTTATTCTGATGTTTTTTCAGAACCCCATTTGTGTCTGTCTGACGTTCTTCTAGATATAACCTTGTTTATCTGATGTTTTTCCAGATATGGTGCTTATCTGACATTCTCCCAGATATGCCTTCAAAACATTTTCCCGTACATTTAATGTTTTTCTAAATGTTTCAGATATATATTCAAAATCGTTGACTTCATCTAATGCTCTTCTAGATGTTTTCAACTTATTTCTGAATGTGGTTAACAGCTGCTGAAAATTTTCAAGTTTGTTTCCATTCTTCATCCATTGTTTTTCTGATGTGTTCCGGAGTTTATTAGATGCTTTTCCGAATATCTATAATGTATTCCGAAGTTTATTCGATACTTTTCTGAATATCACTGATGTGTTCCAGAGTTCATTCAATGCTTTTCTGGATGTATCTGATGTTTGTCCCTGTATTTCCCAGAATTCTCCTCACCTCATTCAATGATCTTCTGAATGTTGTGAGTATTTTCCATCCAGTTCCATTCATGGGTGATGACTGTTGATTCCCTCAGTGGAGGCCATCTGTCTTGGTTCTATTTCTAATGAGGATCTTTGTTTCTAAAGTGTTAGCCAATCATGCCTAAACCTGTTGATCTGTCACTTTGGATTTCCCCAGTTTATTCCTGTTCCGCAGTGTTGGGTCATCCCCAGTGAGTGGTTACCCATTGTGTGGACTTCATCCCTGTTTGCTCTCATTTTCGTTTGCATGTTGCATTTATCATCCCGTCATTTTCATCATATTAGAACTCATTGCATGTCAGAATTTGTAGGATAGTCTCTTCGTCCATAGCATTGCATGTCATTGCATCTAAGGGAAAAATGTTCGGTTATCTATATTTAAATACCTTCCACCATGATTTCATGAAGATTTTCATCGTTCATATTATCCGGTGAAGCTATTTAAATAGGGACAACTGTCATACCCCAAATTTTATCCTTAAATTCTTTGATCTTTCGCATGTTATTCTAAGCCAATCATCTTGCATATCCCAATTTATCAGCTACGGAAGGAGAAGAAGAAGAAAGGTAGAAGATCCAACACTCGCCGGATTCTGGTTTTGTTACCGTAAAATGCATACTCGCAGAAAAGTTGCCGGATTCGGAAAATTGTGTTAGTATTTTCTTGATCTTTTTTCTCTTTCTTCGTATTTTTCTTCAATTCATATTGATGCACTTGTTTCATTTTATATATTATTATATTAATGTTGTTACTACTTGTTTCATTTTATATACTATTATTAATATGCTGTTACTACTTGTTTCATTTATATACTATTATATTAATGTTGTTACTACTTGTTTCACTTTGATATATAGAGATAGTATACTGTTTTGTTTTCGTTTTGTAGGCATGTTTTATATATAGATGTAATACAATACTTTTTTTATATGGTTTACCTTATAGTTTTTATTATAAATTTTATATATTACTTATTTCTTTTCCTTTTCTTGTCATATATAATTTTGGTTTGATAATATGAGATACTATACTAGTAGATATTTTAAGGTACTATATGTAATGAGGACAACACGTTTTGTTTCTTTGGTTAAAAATTATTTTTTATGATACTGGTATCTGGTACAATATTATGACTACTCTATTAAGAACTTAAAGTAAACGATGGTGTCTTATAGTCCCCATTTTGTTTTTTTTACAAGGATTCTTCTTGCATATTCTAGAAAATACCAAAAAAATACATTTAAACTTTAACTTAATTTTTTTTTAATTTGATTAATATTGAAAATACCAAAAACATTTTTATCATTTATTTCTTTTATATTTTCATCTTTTTGGTTTATTTAGTTATTTGAATTATATTAGAAAAATGTAAAAAAAATGTTGTTGTGATTATTAATTAATTTAAATATTTTTATTTAATTTGATTAATTAAATTATTAGTTAATCCTATTAAATATTAATATTTAATTTAATTAATAATTTCATATGCCCGATTCCAAGGGAAGATCCCTTTTGTTGACTGCCATGTCATACTTAGCCTAACTTTAGGTCTTTCCATTTTATCATAGCCTTAGGATCAGAGTCGCCGCACTCTTTGTATGTGTTTTGCCATGTACACTTGCTTCCCTTTCATCCTATCCTTAGGATTAGAGTCGTCGTACTCTACGTGAGTGTTCTGCCATAGACATTTTCTTTCCCGTATAACCTAGTCTTAGGTTTAGAGTTTCTTAACTCTATGAAGGTGTCTCGCCGCAAACACTTACTTTTCTCTTTGGAACCTTAACCACAGTCAAGAGTTTCTCACCCTTATTGAGGGGAACTACGTATGCTCTGATTCCATTCCCGTCAGGATACGTAGGCACGAGATGCGATGTCTTGGCGAGCATACTTAGAAACTAACCCCTAGGTCTTTCCTTAGCACAACTCCTTAGCAAGCAAACAATAGAATAACATAAATACTAACAAGAGGTTCCTGTAGAGTACTACAAATTCTTAGGATGCTAACACCTTCCCTAGGTATAACCAACCCCCGAACCTAGACTCTCTTCACTTAGGGTTTTCGACCTTTACCCTTTCCTTTGGATGAATCAAAGTTCGGTGGTGGATTACGATTTATGATTCAAGTTAATCAATAGCTTGATATCCGATTCTCACCACGACAATGTGCTATTATATGTGTTTCATGTATGACATTGTGTTATGCCATATATGTATATTGTTTGATTGTGATTATGTGATAACATGATTAAAACACTATAAAGAAGAGCGAGGAAACCTAGGCTTGTAACTAAGTAATGGATTAGAAAGATAACTAAGTTACAAGTATGATTTGGATAACACTAAAAGATGACATTCATGCCATGTGATACCTAGGTGTGTGTCATGGATGAGTGGTTACCATGGATATGAGTGAGATGCATTGTATGGAACATTTGATGTTATTGTCTGATTAAGGTGAATGAGTTCACATTGTGATTATCGAATACAATTACGATTGTGTTTTTTCATCACGTAGTCGGAAACAACCCTTGCTTGTGCCATCTCAAGTCATGATAACTATATAGGGTAAGATTGGGATGAAGGCACTGATACTTCTCGTCAACTAAGTGGGTTTGATTCCCAGTGCAACCGAATGGGTTAAAGTCCCATATGATCAACCAAATGGGTTAAAGTCCCATATGTTCAATCAGATGGGTTAGAGTCCCATATGTGTAACCAAGTGAGTTAGAGTCCCATAGAGGAGCTTGAAATGCTCATGAATTCGAAGTATGATACAAGGATCCATGACCCGTGCCGAAAGTCCTAGACGTAGAAGAGGACGAGAAAAGGGGATGCCTTGGTATGGTTTCCGGGCTAGTGATTGAGTGAATTGGTGAACTCATGAGGCATGTTTCCATACATTGTGAGTTGTGTGAACTCAAGTCTTATCCCTTTCCCTTTCGACTTGAGTTAGGATTGGATTAGAACCTTGTAAAGTCGAGTGGACCTATAAGATAGGGGAACTCACTGAGATTATTATCTCACCCCATTATTGTTGTTATTTTTCAGGTATTATTTGCAGGTTTAGTTTGCATGTGGAGCTATGCTTGGATGTTTCAAGAGAAGATGAGTTTCATTTTTTTCGTTGTGTATTGCTTATCTTGTATCTTGTAGAATGAAGGATATTGTACCTTGATCTTAGTTTTGTTGTTTTGACACTTTCCATATCTTATACCATAGGTTGTCTTTTATGTTTAGAAATGGTCAATATGTAAATTATGCCAATAGGTGTAACACCCTTTTTCTACCCAACAAACATCACAAATAAATACAATTATTTTATCAGAGTACAGTCCCAAAAGGGCATCACACTTCGTCATAAAACATCAAATAACCACCTGCTCCGTAACACGGGTTTTACCATCATAATTTATTTAGATACCACGCAGCGGAAATCAAAATTTAAACCAATTTTTATAATCCAAAACTTCTTAAAACAAAACATCATAAAACATCCTCATGCCAACACATAAAAGAATATAATCGTTCGACGCAAATGTCCCGACCCGATGTTACATATCAGAGCAAGACCCTCTAATCGACGGAGAAATCAAAATACTTCAAAAGCTAAATCTTCGAGCACCAGGAGAGCTAAGCCTAATCACCTGCATGTTACCCACGTGGAGGCAACATTCAAACATGCAGGGTGAGTAATCACGAATCAATATATTAGATATAAGCAGAAGATAAAGCATAAACACAAACATCATCAAGTCATTCACAACGTCATTAATACATCCATTTCATCAATAGAATGCAATGCCACATAATATGCAAATGCAACATCATAGACTCATGCATGTGGTACCAATTCTTCATAATTGATGGACATTGGGCTATCACCCTCCAAAGATCCCCACCAAAAGGATCGATTCTACAAAAGAACTGGAGCACATCACAAAACACCGAAATCCGCACAATGGGATTGAAGCCACCAAATGGACCGAAGTCCTAACTATGCCATGAATGCATGATACAAGTTATCATAATAGTCATCATCATAAAATCGTCATAATTGCATCATCATTCATGAATCATCATCAAACATCATCACACAACACCAATTCGCACTCGTCACAATTCGTCACCATACCTCACAATTCGTCATATTATACTCGTCATATAAAAATTCCCGATTTTATCCCATTCATCTTCATTACTAGTTTACTCATGTTTTATTACCTCATCATAGCCTTACATTTCAAGGAAACCGCATCACAAGCAAAATCCGGACAAAAATCGTAAAAACGGACAAAACTGCCAACAACCCTGTCCATACGCGTATGACCATGCCCCATACGCGTATGGCTCAATTCCTCGCCCACTGGCATGCGTATCATACGCGTAGGGCCACCTGCCCAGGCCTCCCATATGTGTACCACCATGGGTGTTACGCGTATCACCAGAGAGGTTTCCCTCTCAAAATTCCCTTTCAGACTCCCATTACGCGTAATGGCTAGCCCATACACGTAATACTCTTTTCCTAAGAATTCCCTACGCGCAATGGCTTCTCATACGCATATCCCTCCTCATTCCCAGCTTCTCATACGCGTAATGGCATCCCATACGCGTATTGCCACCATTCCCATACGCGTACCATACGCGTACTAGCAGAGGGTCGTGCTGGCCCTGAGGACGGGTGCGTATGCTACGCGTAACACCCTGGGGATGTCCCCTTCATACGCGTAATACTCCCCCTGTTACGCGTATGGCCAGAAACCACTCAAAAACTCAGATTTCGCATCTGAACGAAAACTTCCCATTCCAACACCTTCGATCTTCCAAAATTGGACCTAAAACAGCTTCGATTCATCACAGATCTAAGTCATTATCCTACCCCATTATTTTCATCAATTTCTTCCTAATTATTACGTCCTAAATCATTAATCCTACCTTCGATTTCAGATCTAGTTTGTTCACACATTCATCACAGCAACAATAATCATTCACACGAAATTCACAGAATTTACAGTAACACATACCAGATTTATATCAGAAATCGACCAACACAGATGCACGGAAATTCACCACAGATTCAGCATATGAAAATTCATCATAAAACATAAAACACACAAAATACTCTACCTTAAACCCATATCAAACATATGAACCCGGATTAACCCCCCATACCTCGAATTTTCCAGCAAAAGACTCTTCTTTTTGGGGTTCTACAGTTGATCCTCTCATTCTATGTGTTCTAGCCTCCTTTCCTCAACTCTCTCTTCACTTCTTAGGGTTGCACAGAATAACTCTCCTAATTCTCTATTTTATTTTTGTTAAACCTATCTCTTGGACCCTAATCATGATTTACCCATCTTGTTAGACGGTGTGGCTAGTGATCGAGAGGGGGGGGGGTGAATAGATCACCTCCTTGAAAAACAAGGATTTAAAGATTCTTATCAGAGTTTTTGAAAGTTAGCGGAAAAATACAATCCCGAATCGACTTCCGTCTATTCTGGACCAGCTACTAGAAAACCGGACACACGAATTAATGCTGGATTTATATTAGGATGACAAAGATGAATTAACACCAGATTAGGATCGAATCAAATGCACTTATCATACAAATACTATTTCCAATGAACAAAAACTCAGCTGACAGTTTTGTCAAACACTTGGCGTGTATGTGTCCAATGATTAACAATAATGGTGATTTGATAAAAGTTTTCTTACCACTATTGTATACTGAAACGTTAAGACACAATACACCAACTGAAACACAAACTTGTTGAAAACGTAAAGAGAGATAGGACAGAATACGATACGCAGAGATTTGGTAAGGAAGTTCCCCACTTTCGTCCTCGCGTGTGGGTACGTCTCCTTCTCAATTTCAAACTGAATTTGAGACTTGTTATATCAATAATGCTGAATTCGTTGTTTACAAGGTTACAATACAAAGCCAGAAATCTAAACCCCAAGATCTTCTTCTTGTAAGAACCTTCACTTGATCTGAGCTTAATCAAGAACTTCCCCTGCAAGAATTACAGACAATTCACCGGTTCCACGACCTATTTGCGAAATTACCAAATTTCCAAACCCTACGCTGCGGCTGAATATGTTCTGCAAACGTGACTAACAAACCCTCAAGAACACACCCGTTCTTGAAGGACAAACCAGATGGTTTTTTCTCAAAACCCCCTTTGAATCTTCAACTCAGCTAGATCCTTGATCGTACCACTGAACGTTATCTCGAAGATCCTTTAATCCGGAGAACAAGAATGATTATGTGTTGATGTTCTTGAATTAAAGTGATTGAGAAGATGATGAAGATAAAGTATCTTTCAGGTCTCTAAAACTGCTCGTGAAATTGATGCACACCAAACTTGCCTTTGCTTTGATTGCACTTTTTCACTCTAACGAATTCTATTAGTAACTGAGCTGTCATGACCACTTATATGTGAAAAACAGAAACGGTTAAAAGCAACAAACAGCTTTATGTATCGATACAAGATTCGTATGAGTCGATACATAGTGGTTATAACACATACATGAGTCGACACATGGTTATATGCATCGATGCATACTGTAACTTTGTTAAATTCCAGAAGGTAAATTTAATCATGCATCGATACATGATGCGAATGAGTCGATACATAACACAATTCCAAAGTAGCATGTATCGATACAAGATGCGTATGAATCGGTACATACTTAAGCAAATTCGTTTTTGTGCTTTTAACCAAGGAATGTGTCGATGCATGACAGACATGAATTGATACATACATAAGGAAAATTGTTTTTATGACTTCAATAAGGATATGTATCAATTGCATTGTCTTTAAAACATAGTATAGGTATGAAATCACATGTATGTACCAACTAATCATGCATACAAATCTTATATCATGCATATCAAACACATAGGCATTTAATTATGCATATCAAGCACAATTTGCTATCATACAAAAACTTAAAAGCTTGCTCACAAACTCCCCCTTTTTGATGATGGCAAATTTGCAAGATGTGTGATAGAACACTCCCCCTGAGTTTGTGCATGGCTGTCAACATCTTGTTGTCTTTCTTCTCCCCCTTTGTCAACATCAAAAAGAAGAAAAAGACAATCTGTTGAAATAGTCCCAAAGCTAGGCCGCAAAATTGATGGAGCAAAAAAAATAGCAAAATTGATATAGAAGCTCACAATCACCAAGAAAGAAGCTGAATATAAAACACTCATTCACAAAGAATGGCATAGACAGGGCAAAAATAACACAAGTAAACAGAACTAAAAGAAATAAGCATTAAACTATGACGAAAGTACTTAGAGTTACAGAAGCAGGACCAAAACAAACAAAGTTTGAACAATTTAACAAAGAAACTTGAGCAACATGATGATGAAATGAAATGCAATGAAATGACATAATGATGGCTTAAAAAGGATTATGGCCTCCACAGGACTCTTCATCATTTCTATCAGGATCTCTGAAGCTTTGTGGAGGCGGCGGAGGAGGCATCTCATCAGGATTATGGCCCATGAAACTATATCGCCTGAACCGGTTCTGAACTTCAACACTTCTGAACCTGTCCATGATACCAGGATTGGCACGACAATCGTCCATAAAACCAGACATTTCATTGTAAAAAACTTGATGCCATTTAACCAAGTCCGTGTACCAAGACGGCTAATTGTGATACATCCGTGTATGCTCATCATGCCATTCACGATGCTCTTTATGCCATTCATGTTATTGGTTATGCCAAGCAAGCGCCTGTTCATGCCGGGCATGATTAGCAAGCTCCATTTGCTGAAACATTTGAGTCAAATACGCAGGAGCAGTTGAAGAAGAAGCGGCACCAGAGAACGGAGGAGCAGTTGGACCTGGTTCATAATTTGTTGGAGACCACCTTTGTGGCACCCAATCACCCCAACCAGCATTAGCATTTGCTTCAGGCTGATTATCTTCATTTGCATCATTCATTTCTTCATCCATTTGTTCTTCAGTCACAAACACTTGTTCAGAAGGCACATCAAAATTATACACCCGTGTTTTGGACCCTCTTTCCAGAAAATAAAAATATTGACGCTCCTTATCCCACCGGTATCCCATATGAGATAAAGCGGCAGTGTTGAACTCTTGAGCAGAAGAGGGAGATATAAGAGGGACCAAAGGTATGGTTATATTCCAGTATTTGATGATTCGCATAATCTGGGCAGCATATCCAAGTGTAATATTCTTCGTACTGTTACGCATAAGAAACATGTGTTTCACAAAGGAGTTTGGCTAATTCAATGAAACCTTATTTTGCAGAAGGTACACAAGATGAATATCTGATCTATCCAACCTAGAATGACCACCTGACTTTGGACGCAAGATGTGCGAGATAATCCAGTGCAGTATTCTAGGTATGCTTGTAATCATACCAGATGTGAGCGATTCATCCTCACCCAGCGGTCTCTCCAATTTTGAAATAGATGCAACATATTCCCTTATTTTAAAGTCGGTATCAAAACTCTGGTCATGCCAGTTCTTCAATCCAGGCAACCCAAAAGGGATTTGAAACACTTTGTCCCAATCAGTAGCTTCAAAGGTATAAGTTTTGGTCCCAATAGAACATTTAAACATATAGCCTCTACCAGATTGCAGACCAGCATAAAATATACGAATAAAGTCCTCATGATAATCATCATTTATGGTAAAAAATGTACCAAGTTTTTGCGCATTTAACAGATCAACAACATCGGTTAGATGTAGGGCAGATGCATCAGTTTTATTAAAGACATGGGGTTTCATAACTAACCTTGTCTTGAAAGAGGCCTCAAACTCCTCAGCGATGGCAGGATGAAGAAGAATTAGCGCACTAGGAGGGATTTCTGGAGGTTGTGGAGACTGACGAGATGTACCAACATGTTCCTTTCCTTTTCCTCTTCCTCTTTGTCTAGCAGGAATGGTTCTTGGAGGCATGGTGATGAGTTGAAGAAGAGTTAAGATGAATGAAGGCTAAGAGGTGAGTTAGGGTTTAGGAGATGAAGATGTTTGAAGAAATTAGGGTTAGCCGTGTGGGTATGAGAGGAGGAATGAGTTTAGAGTGAATAGACCCTTTAAAATTGGCTGATGTGTCGATCCACAACTGAATTTAACATGCATTTATTGCAAAAGAATCAGTATGCATCGATACAAAGGGTTATGGATCGATTCATTTTATGAATGAATTGTTTTAAAAATGTCCTATGTGTCGACGCAAAATACGGATGTATCGACACATACTGAAACAAGTTTGAAAAATGTGAAATAAAAATACATGAATCGACTCATAGCACGAATGTATCGACCGGAAAATAGAATGTATCGACACATGCACTTGTTGCATCGATACATACTGATGCTAAACAAGGTTTTTTTTTTAAACTAATTTTTGACTACCTGTTGAGTATAGAGACCTGTTAGCAGCTCTTAGCTAATGCAATATGAGTTATGTCATGATAATGATGCCCAAGTATAATTCACAAATCAAACATTAATGTTCAAACAACATATGCAATGAAATACATATAAACGAAAAGAAATTTGTTCTAACATACACAAATCAAATAGTTCTAAAGAGATATAGAAAGGAATGATATTACCTCTTTTGATGTATCCTTATGAAGTATGAGTGAGGTCTCTATACCTTTTGACATCTACACTCTTACCGTGTTCATCTTTATCTAGATTCCCGTTGGTAGGCATAGGGGTGTCTATTGATTTTGAGTCGTTCATTCCAAAGCGCTTGAGCAGCTCTCTGCAGTATTTTGTTTGACACACAGCTGTACCCTCATCAAGCTGCTTTATTTGGAGACCGAGAAAGTAATTTAGCTCCCCCATAAGGCTCATTTCGAATTCCCCCTGCATAACCTTTGAAAACTCTTCGACCAATTGTATGTTAGTTGAACCAAAAATTATATCGTCTACATAAACTTGAACTAAAAGAATGTGTTTTCCCTTGTGTTTAATGAAGAGGGTGGTATCCACTTTACCTCTTGAATATCCATGATCAAGTAGAAATTTGCTAAGTCTTTCATACCAAACCCGAGGGGCTTGCTTAAGACCGTACAAAGCTCGTTTTAATTTGTAAACATAATCTGGATATTCAGCACTCTCAAAACCAGGAGGTTGTGAGACGTATACCTCTTCATTTAGGACACCGTTTAGAAACGCACTCTTTACGTCCATTTGGTAAAGCTTAAAATCTTTAGAACACGCATACGCAAGCAAGAGACGTATAGCTTCAAGGCGAGCAACTGGGGCATAAGTTTCCTCATAATCTATGCCCTCCTCTTGGTTATACCCTTGTGCCACTAAACGTGCCTTATTCCTAGTTATCACTCCGTTTTCATCAAGCTTATTTCTAAAAACCCATTTAGTACCTATGATATGATGATCTCGCGGACGAGGAACAAGTTCCCAAACGTCATTTCTTTTAAATTGATTAAGCTCTTCTTGCATGGCCATTAGCCAAAATTCATCAATCAAGGCCTCTTTGGCGTTTTTAGGTTCTACTTGTGAAACAAACGCGAAGTGAGAGCAGAAATTACTTATACTAGAACGAGTCATTACTCCCTTCGAAATGTCTCCCAAAATATTGTCAATAGGATGGTCTTTTGAAGATCTCCAAGCTGGTGGAAGATTATTCACTTCAGCTTGTCCTTCTTCCTTATCTTTTGCATGACTGGTATCTTCCTCCTCCTCATTGTCTTCTGTTTTGGACTGATCAATTTCCGAAACAGCTTCTTTGAGTATGTCTTCTGTAGATATACCTGTGTCATCAAAAGAAATACCTTTTCCGACATTTTTCGGATAAGACTCATCAAAAGAGACATGAACAGATTCTTCAATAGAAAGTAAACGCTTATTATACACTCTATATGCTTTACTTGATTGTGAATAACCAAGAAAAATACCTTCATCCGCTTTTGCATCAAACTTCCCAAGTTTTTCCTTACCATTATTCAAAACAAAACACTTACAACCGAATACGTGAAGATGTGACAAGTTTGGCTTTCTTCCTTTTAAAAGCTCATAAGGAGTTTTATTTAAGATAGGGTGGATTAAAATCCTGTTTAAAACATAGCAAGCTGTGCTAACTGCATCAGCCCAAAAGTATTTTGGTAATCCACCTTCATTTAGCATTGTTCTTGCCAACTCTTCTAGAACGCGATTTTTGCGCTCCACAACGCCATTTTGTTGTGGAGTTCGAGGAGCTGAAAAGTTATGCTCAATACCATTCTTATCACAGTACTTATCAAAGAGATAGTTTTGAAATTCTCCTCCATGATCACTTCGAATTGTAACTATTTTAGAATTCATTTTATTTTGGGACAGTTTTGCAAAACTCTTAAAAGCGGAAAAAGTTTCATCTTTGCTAAGAAGGAATATAGTCCAAGTAAATCTAGAATAGTCATCAACGATTACTAAACCATAATAATTTCCACCAAGGCTCTTTGTCCTAGAAGGTCCAAAGAGATCCATATGGAGAAGCTCAAGGGGTCGTGAAGTTGAAATTACATTTTTGGATTTAAAAGAGATCCTTGTTTGCTTTCCCATTTGGCACGCGTCACATAGGTGGTCTTTTGAAAATTTTATTTTTTGGAAGATCGACTACTAGATCCTTAGATACAACCTTATTAAGCAAATCGAAATTAACATGCGCTAAACGTCTGTGCCAAAGCCAAGAATCATCATTCAAGGCAACTAGACACTTAGTGCTTGTTAAAGATACATCAAAAAGATCAAGCATATAGATATTGTTTACTCTTACACCCTTAAACACAATATTCTGTTCAGTATGTTCAATTATGCAGCAAGTTTATGTGAAAGAAACCTTGTAACCCTTGTCGCACAATTGACTAATACTTAACAAATTGTGTTTAAGTCCCTCTACTAGATGGACATCAGAAATAGTAGTGGTAGAGGGATTACCTACACTACCTTTGCCAAGTATAGCTCCTTTGTTATTGTCTCCATAAGTAACATATCCCTTCTTCTTTGCTTTGAAGTCTATAAAAAGCGATATATCACCCGTCATGTGCCTTGAGCACCCGCTGTCTAGAAACCATCTTCTATCTACGGATGCAAGACACTCATCCTACAATATCAAAAGAGAGAAATAGGTACCCAATTTTCATTGGGTCCATGTGGGTAAGTGGTAACATGGTTGCCTTTAGGCTTCCATTGATAAATGCCTTTAGGAACAAGAAATCTCCTAAACTTGCATTTTTTCAATGGTATGACCAGCACGACAACAATAATGACATAAGCCATGATGATGTATTTGTTTATGTTTGTTCATTAAATCCTTTGGAATAAAAGAGTATTTTGCATATGGTGGATTTAATGACTTCTTAAACAACCTAGAATCAACGGCATAAGTAACCTTGGGTTGTAAAGCTTTTACCAATTTAACTTTAAGAGTGTTAACCTCTTGTTGCCAAATATGACAAGTTTCACAATACCTAATTTTACTACATCCGTTAATATTGATGTCTTTTGAATTTTCTGCAATACTAGCTTTCAAACTTTCTAAATCTTTTTCAGCTTTGTATACTTTACCTTCCAAGAATGAAAAAATTTGTTTATCGGAAGATAATCGTTTAAAAGCATCTAAAGCTTCGTTATGCAGTTTTTCAAAAGCTATTTTCAGTTCAGAAAAAGACATAGAAGAAAAATTACTATAGTAGGCTTGTCTTACTTTCTTATCGTTGATCTTCTTCTTGTGGTGGGACTGATTTTTGGTGTGAACCATAAGACACAGATTTGCTGTCTCATCACTATCATTTGAACTTTGTGAGCTTGATGAATCACTATCACTTTCCCACGCAATATAAGCTCTTCTTTGTTTATTGAACCTTTTTGGTGAAGCTTTTCCTTTATCCTTTTTCCTCATAGGACATTCTGTCTTATAATGTCCAGATTTACCACAATTAAAGCAAGATCCTTTTACTCTATGCTTCTTATTCTCTTCCTGTTTTGACTCTGTAGATTGTCTTCGGAACTTAATGAGATTTTTTTCGGAATGCTTGATTCCATTCTTTCGAATGAATCTATTATATCTCTTAACAAAAAGTCCCATTTCCTCATCACCCGAATCTTCGTCACTACTTGAATCATTGTCACTTTGCTCTTTTTGTGAGGACTTTGAGCTAGAGGCCACAAGAGCTATTGGCTTCTTCTCACTCTCTTTGTTTTTATTCTTTTCCTTTTTACTCTTGTTCTCAAATATTTCAAGACTTTCCAGTTCTTGCTGATGTTCTTCCAGCTTGCCAAACAGAGTTATAATCGTAAGCGTCGTGAGGTCGTTGGCTTCCTTGATAGCTGTTACTTTAGGTTGCCATTCCCTGCTAAGACATCTCAGAATTTTATTAGTGGCTATTTCATTGGAGACAGATTTTCCAAGTGCATTCAAACGATTGATGAGATGAACGAATCTCTTTTGCATGTCAGAGATAGATTCTCCTTGTTTTATGCGAAAGAGCTCGAACTCTTGATTAAGTGTGTTAATACGGGACTGTTTAACTTCAGTAGTACCCTCATGGGCAATTTCTAAAGCATCCCACATTTCTTTAGCTGTCGTGCAATGGGATACCCGATAATACTCATCAGCACCAAGTGCTGAAATTAACATATTTCGAGCTCTCCAATCACACGACCACTTTTTCTCATCTTTCTCATCGTAATCCTCTTCTGGTTTAGGAACTATGGCGCCAGCCTCATTTCTCATAGTAATTTGAAAAGGACCATTTTGAATGGCAGCCCACACATTCCTATCCACAGAATTTATATGAACTCGCATGCAGTATTTCCAGTAGCCATAATTTTCCCCGTTGAAAACAGACGCTCTATTGTACACCCCCTTTGGTTCAGAATCCATATCGTTACAAGCAGCCACAAAGCACCAGCGAACCGCCGCTCTGATACCACTTGTTAGACGGTGTGGCTAGTGATCGAGAGGGGGGGGGGGGGGGTGAATAGATCACCTCCTTGAAAAACAAGGATTTAAATATTCTTATCAGAGTTTTTGAAAGTTAGCGGAAAAATACAATCCCGAATCGACTTCCGTCTATTCTGGACCAGCTACTAGAAAGCCGAACACACGAATTAATGCTGGATTTATATTAGGATGACAAAGATGAATTAACACCAGATTAGGATCGAATCAAATGCACTTATCATACAAATACTATTTCCAATGAACAAAAACTCAGCTGACAGTTTTGTCAAACACTTGGCGTGTATGTGTCCAATGATTAACAATAATGGTGATTTGATAAAAGTTTTCTTACCACTATTGTATACTGAAACGTTAAGACACAATACACCAATTGAATCACAAACTTGTTGAAAACGTAAAGAGAGATAGGACAGAATACGATACGCAGAGATTTGGTAAGGAAGTTCCCCACTTTCGTCCTCGCGTGTGGGTACGTCTCCCTCTCAATTTCAAACTGAAATTGAGACTTGTTATATCAATAATGCTGAATTCGTTGTTTACAAGGTTACAATACAAAGCCAGAAATCTAAACCCCAAGATCTTCTTCTTGTAAGAACCTTCACTTGATCTGAGCTTAATCAAGAACTTCCCCTGCAAGAATTACAGACAATTCACCGGTTCCACGACCTGTTTGCGAAATTACCAAATTTCCAAACCCTACGCTGCGGCTGAATATGTTCTGCAAACGTGACTAACAAACCCTCAAGAACACACCCGTTCTTGAAGGACAAACCAGGTGGTTTTTTCTCGAAACCCCCTTTGAATCTTCAACTCAGCTAGATCCTTGATCGTACCACTGAACGTTATCTCGAAGATCCTTTAATCCGGAGAACAAGAATGATTATGTGTTGATGTTCTTGAATTAAAGTGATTGAGAAGATGATGAAGATAAAGTATCTTTCAGGTCTCTAAAACTGCTCGTGAAATTGATGCACACCAAACTTGCCTTTGCTTTGATTGCACTTTTTCACTCTAACGAGTTCTATTAGTAACTGAGCTGTCATGACCACTTATATGTGAAAAACAGAAACGCTTAAAAGCAACAAACAGCTTTATGTATCGATACAAGATTCGTATGAGTCGATACATAGTGGTTATAACACATACATGAGTCGACACATGGTTATATGCATCGATATATACTGAAACTTTGTTAAATTCCAGAAGGTAAATTTAATCATGCATCGATACATGATGCGAATGAGTCGATACATAGCACAATTCCAAAGTAGCATGTATCGATACAAGATGCGTATGAATCGATACATGCTTAAGCAAATTCGTTTTTGTGATTTTAACCAAGGAATGTGTCGATGTATGACAGACATGAATTGATACATACATAAGGAAAATTGTTTTTATGACTTCAATAAGGATATGTATCAATTGCATTGTCTTTAAAACATAGTATAGGTATGAAATCACATGTATGTACCAACTAATCATGCATACAAATCTTATATCATGCATATTAAACACATAGGCATTTAATTATGGATATCAAGCACAATTTGCTATCAGACAAAAACTTAAAAGCTTGCTCACACATCTTACCCTCAATTAACCTTCTCAATATTACCGTCTTATCCTTAATGGTTCTTTTAATTATTTTAAATATTAATAATAATAATCCAAATAATATTCTAAATATCCAAATTATTCCATTATTATTACTAATAAAATAATTCTAATTAATTACTAATTCGAAATGCCTCAATATTCCCTTTACCCAAAGCTACCCCTACAACACCACACAAAGTCACCAAGCGTCATAGTATTCACCAAAACACCGAATAGTCAAAATAATTTAATTAAATAAATATTATAATTATTTTGGGGTGTTACAACTCTCCCCCACTTAAAGAATTTTCGCCCTAAAAAATTACCTGAAGGGAACAGAGTCGGATACGACTCCTTCATCTGATCTTCACGTTCCCAAGTCCAACTTTCGCCAGCTGGTCCACCCCATACTACCTTCACCAAAGCTATGTCTTTACCCAGCAGCTGCTTCATTTCACGACCATCAATCTGCACAGGTAATGCTTCCACAGTCAGATTATCCCTCACTTGTACATCATCCATCTGAATCACATGCGATGGATCCAGAATGTACTTACTCAACTGAGACACATGGATTACATCATGCAAATTTGCAAGCGACGGCGGTAAAGCAATCTTATAGGCTACCTCTCCTATCCTCTGCAAGATTTGATATGGACCAACAAAACGTGGAGTGAGCTTCATAGACTTCAAACTTCGACCCACACCAGTCACTGACGTCACCCTAAAAAACACATGATCCCCCTCTTGGAATTCAAGAGTTGTCCTTCTCTTATCATGATAACTCTTCTGACGACTCTGCGAAGCTCTCATACTTTCTTGGATTATCTTAATCTTCTCAGTCGTCTCCTGTACAATCTCAGGTCCAAGTACATCACTCTCGCCTGACTCATACCAACACATGGGAGTTCTACATCTCTTTCTATACAACGCTTCATACGGCGCCATTCCAATACTAGCATGAAAACTTTTATTGTACGTAAACTCAATCAACAGAAAATGGTTATCCCAAGATCCTCCATGATCCAACACACAAGCCCTCAGCAAATCCTCTAAGGATTGGATAGTCCTCTCCGTTTGACCGTTCATCTGTGGATGATATGCAGAACTCATCCTCAACTTAGTTCCCAAAGCATCTTGTAAACTCTTCCAGAACCTCGATGCAAATCTCGGGTCTCTATTCGAAACAATACTCGAAGGTATCCCATGCACTTCACATCTCCTCAATGTACATCTCAGCTAACTTCTGCATAGAATGATTAATCTTCATCGGCAAGAAATGAGCCGATTTAGTTAATCTATCCACAATCACCCAAATCGAATCATTTCCGTTTACGGTTTTCGGCAACCCCTACACAAGATCCATGGAAATGCTATCCTATTTCCACTCTGGAATATTCAATGGTTGCATCATACCTAAAGGCTTCTGATGCTCAATCTTTGACTTCTGACAAGTCAAACACGCATAAACAAACCCCGCAATATCCTTCTTTATACCTGGTCACCAAAACAACTTCTGCAGATCCTGGTACATCTTCGTAGCACCGGGATGAATACTCAACCTACTTCGATGTCCTTCCTCAAGAATGCTCCTCTTAATTTCTGGAACACACAACTACAAAACGCGTAAACAACGACGCCATGCTCACAACGCTTCATCCCTACACCGTTGTGACATATCTAAACTAAGGCGCAGTTGTATTTTATTTGTTTATTGAATAAAAATTATCTGTATATAACAACGGTGGACAAACCAACTGTGGTGATTATCTGTATATAACAATGGTTGATAAATCAACCGTGGTTATACCATCAAGCTTTCATGTGTTCGAACCTCAACGCCATCATATATATTATTCCTTTTATGTTAAAGCGCGCCTTTTCTTTTTTATTTAATTTTAATTAAAAAAATTAAAAGTTATGACTACGGTTGTCTATATACACCGTTGTGATATATTTTGTATGTTTTTTTTTAATTTTTAATTCTAAATATAACTCTGGCGCTTTAATATGAAATATCATTATGAAAATAATATATCATAACGGTTTATATTTTTGACCGTCGCAGTAGCTTTTCAATATTCTCCAAGCTAGCTAGTTGCATTGTCTATTCAGTATCCTTTTTTCCATTGAAAATAGAAACCAGACGAAATGTTACACGATTTCAACCCTAAACCCTGACGTTCAATACTGTGAAATAATACACGATTTCAACCAAAGCTTGCATCATCAGTATCCATTTGTTGTCATTTTCGTCATCATCGTCAGGATCGTGAAGAAAATAAAAGATTACGCACCTACCAACACCGTCATCATCATCATCACCATCGAGAAGGAAGATAACAACAACACCGTCGTTGTCGTAAGGAAGGAAGACAACAACACCACCAACACCAATATCGTTTACTTCGTCGTCACATTTAGGGTACGTAAAATATTTTCCCCATGCATATACAGTAAACTCTTTTGCCATTGTTGTTCATGTTGTTGTTGTTGTTGTTGAACTTAGATGTCGACCTTGTCAATTTCTTCATCAGAAACCAGCAAAGAAACTCAAACAAATGAAAGGTTATCCAATGAAACTCAAACAACTGAAAGTCAAACGAAAAGATCACAAAGAGGTGTCACAATGATGCCCCAATTCACATCAGTCTGCAACTCATCTGGTGTAAAAATTCCGACCGAGTTTGATTCGCACTACAGATTAGTGGATTGTCCACATTACGCTACTTTTAGGAGTTATGTTGCGTTCCTTGCACGTAGCACAATCAGTATACTGATTGATGATTGGAGAGAAGTGGATGTTAATGTCAAAGATAGCATATGGATAGACGTTAAGGTATTTCATACTATAATTTTCATATATTTGATATCACTACCTATAGTTTCTAATTCATACTTATATATTGATTTAATGTAGTTGAATTTTGAGTTTACCGATGACTCAAAATTGAAAAGAAAGTGGATAACTTATGCCGGTGTTCGTTGGAGGGGATTTAAGTAACGACTTATGACTGACTACATTACGAAGCCTAAGAGCGGTCTTCAACCTCCATGCATTCGGTATAGTTTTTTTATCGAAGAAGGTGTGGCACAAGTTTGCAAAGAAACGCCGTTCTGAGGAATTCAAGGTTAGTACTAGTCTTATGTAACCTATAATGTTATGCTAATGAGTTATAGATACTAATCATACACATTTTTCACTATGTTAATAACAGGCTAAAAGCGAAGTAGGAATTCAGAACAAGGCGAAAAACATGTACCCCCATAGATTGTCTAGTGGGGGTTACAGGAAACTTGAGAAAATGATAATGCTGTAAAAACAACAAGAAGGAGGAGATGGTGACATTCCATCTCCACCTTCAAGACATGAGAAATGGAAGAGGGCTCGATTAAGACCTAATGGAGAGTACACCTCTGAGGCTTCAAGAGTAGTTGCTGAGAAAATTGTAAGAATATGTTTTGTTTAAATGCGTTTGCTTATGTAAGTTGCTCATGAGTTGTTATTTAAATGTGTTTGCTTATATAAGTTGCTCATGAGTTGTTATTTAAATGTGTTTACTTATGTAAGTTGCTCATGTTGTGTAGGATAATTTGGTTGTGGCGGTACGTGAAGGCACATTTGTTCTAGAAGCACGACATGACATATTAGTCGAAGCTATCGGAACAGCTGAGCATGGAGGTCGTGTCCGTGGTGTTAGAGATGGTGTCGGCTTGAGGTCATACTTTGGACCTCAAAGAAGAAGCACCGAAACGGCTGAATTTCTTGCTCAACGACAAAAGATTGAGAATGTTGAGAAGCAATTGGCAGAGCAAAAGAGGCTGTTTGAAGAGGAGAGGGAAAAAAGGGAGAAAGAAGTGGAAAATTTAAAAGAGTTGTATTCGGTATGTGTCGTAAATCGCGCTTATTTTTGTATGATATATATTATATGTTCTAATTGAATATATTGTGCTTATTTTTGTTTTATGTTCTAATTGAATGTTATGATGTAGAGATTAAGTGAAAGCCTCGAACCACGAACTAATAATGAAGATCATCGTGCATTGGTGATGATCAAACTCTAAGTAGAAGTGTCGTAAATCACGATTCTACAAAAAGAAGTAATTGTACAGCCCCTCCCCCTGTAGATAACCGCAATGGGATATTGGACCCTAGTCCAAATGAAATAACAAGTTTATACTAGTCCATTTCAACAACAGACCTTGCGCAAGCTCTCCCGCTAGAACATTGCCCGAAATTGGATTTAGTATATTACACTCCTGAAGATGTGAGGGATTTTCTCGTAGGATTTAAGTGGCTTGACATAGCTATTTTGCAAGTTTGGTGCACGTAAATATATAGTCGAATATACATGTCATTATAGAACATTATAATTTTTTGTATTTTCTCCCTTAATTTACTCATTTTCTTTGACCATTTAGGTACATTCACCATGTTTGTATAGAATTGAATAAATCAAGTACCTATGGAATCTTGGATCCAAGTTTTATTGCTTGGGCATTGATTGTGAAGGCTGGATCAGATCCTGTAGAATTGGGCCGCCAAGTGCGTCAGGGATGCTGGTCGTATGGAGAGGAGGGGGTGTACCTGCAAGGTACTCCGACGCTCAAGTAAGAAAGGGTCAGAGAAAAGGAGAAAGTACAAAGTATGAGTTCTTAGGGTGAATATTGGATACCTGACCCTCTCGAGTGAGAGGGTTTATATAGTGCCCCCAGCGCGTGGCCAACAGTCCTATTTTCGGGGCGAAATAACCGTTTTCCCCAAAGAATAGGTAACTACCTAAACTAGCCGTTATGTCGGGCAGGGTGCCCAAAACTAGCCGTTATGTCAGGCATATGCGTGGTTCCAGGCACCTGCCCATAGCTGTTCGGGGAGCAGTGAAGTCGTGCGTAACGGGCAGTAATTCCGGGGAGGAACGTTGTATTCCTTGCCCGGTTGGAGGGGCAGAAAGGTAACTTTTGCCCCTCTGTGGATTATACTTAGGCAATTTGGGCCTCTCTGGAGCAGAGGTGGATTAGGTTATGTCTAGCCAGCGGTCCAGTCCACAACAGGATCCCCCCAAGTCGTTGCTCCCGAGCACGGGAGTGATGACTTAAGGACTGCTCGTTGCTCCGTGGAACCAGTATGGAGTCGTCGTTTGGAGACGAGGAGGATTATCTCAAAGTGCTTGTGGCTCCCTGTGTCCATGAGGTTCGTGGTCATGACCTTGTTGCCCGGTGTTCGGGGAGATTAAGAGTCAGACAGAATTGGAAACGTTGGGACCCCACGTGTGCCTAGAGCTCCGTGTAGCAGTTAATAGGCAATGATGGCTAGTGGGTAGTCATCATGGCCTACGAGCGCATGTTCACACGTGCCCCTTTGTATAAAAAGGGGGAAAATCGTTCCATTTGGAACTTTTCAGTCTAATTTCTCTTCGCTCTCTTCAGTACTCTTGCCCGTAACCGCCTTCCTACTCCGACCACCGCGTCAAGCTTTGAGCAACTTCTTTCTTCTATTTAAATCAAGTAAGTCTTCTGATCCTTTGCCTGTTCTGCTTCTGTTTGTTGTTAGTGGTAGATTGCATGTGGTTAGGGCTAGTTTTAGAGGACGAAATGAGTGAATCTCTGGCGATTGTTGGTGGTGGACGGTGGTTGTGCCATTTTTCTACCTCTAACATGTCGTCGGAGTTAGTAGTATGTTTCAGCGAGGAGGGTGGTTCACGGTGATGTTGCGGTAGCTATGTAAGCGTGATCGCCGTGTCTGTTCATCGTCCGAGTGGGTGATGAGTTTTTTGGTAGGACATTCCCAGATTCCAGTGAAGCTTTGCGATTTTCGGTGAAGCTTCAAACGGAAACTGGGTGTGGGTGCGGGAAGCTTCTCGCCCTGGGATGATTAGTTTCGAGCGTCTCCTCGCGGGGAGGTTTCAGCTTTCCTTATGATGTTAGGGCTTAGGCCGGGGACGTTGTCCTTAGCCCTTTGCGCGCCCTTTCACTTGACTTAGCAGTGGAAAGGTGGATTTGATTTGCTGTCGAATTCACTTTCTTCTCTGGTTTTCAGGTGACTGTAATGGCGACGGGGCCAGATAGAGAAGTTATTATAGATACATCCGAGGAGAAGATGGGCTCCGAAGATAATAGCAACTCGACGACGTCGAGTCCGGCGACTTCGAGTTCTTCCAGCAATGTCGGGGAGGTAGAGGCGGACGACATGGACGAGGATGTCGACGGCTTCTCCACGGAGGAGTGGGAGGTGGCCGAACCTGCCGAGCATGTGTCCACTTTCGCAAAGTCTTTGGTGGACGTTTTCACAGAGATAGGACCAGAGGGAGAGTGAAAGGTGCACTTCCCTTTGTTAGACGATCGTGTCTGCACGCACTTCGGGGACAGTTTTACCATGTATGAATACGCTTTCAAGGAGCTGGGCTTGAGGCTTCCGTTCACTGATTTTCAACAGTCAGTGTTCGTGCATTTAAAATTGGCCCCCACGCAGTTGCATCCTAACTCGCTGGCCTTCATTCGGGCGTTCGAGTTGGTATGCGAGCATCTCGCTATAGGGGAGACTCTTCCTTTGTTCTTCATTGTCTTCCATCTTCAGCGGAAGCTATCAGGGAAGAAGTACGACTGGGTTTCTTTGAAGCAGCCCCGCAAGCTGTTCAAGCCATTTTCAGAGTCAATCCAGACATTCAAGGAACGGTATTATGTCATTGAGCCCGTGTCCGAGGCTGTCCAGGACAGTACATATGTCTGGGAGATCGAAGTTGACGAGGACGGGAACGAGCTGCACGACAAGGAGGGGAGGTTTATTTGGCGGACACTCTTCAAGTTCCCCCTCCACTGGGTACCCGACCATTTTGCCAAGAAGCCTAGTGGCTATATCTTCCAACCGAGCGATCTCCGCGGGCAGGACGCCGTGGCGTATGAGGTGCTATTGAAGTGGGTCAACTCTTTCGGGCTTGCTGAGTGCTGGATGAGCAAGGGCAACCCGATCTTCGAGGAAGATGAGAGTCAGAGGGTCGAGCGTCGATTCATCAATGTTAAGGCACTGCTGGAGTGCAAGACTCCCATGGATGCCGAGAAGTTGCTTGGTAGTCATAGTTATTTAGATTTTGTTCGTGTTTTTTCTTTTCCTCGTATCTAACATGTTCGTGTTTTACTTGTGCAGGTGAGATACCTCAGGCCCATGACAGGGTTGTAAGGAACGCTCTCGCGAGGAATAAGGCCAGGGCGGCTCCTCCGAAATCTCGATTTGCTGGTGCTCGTGCTCCTCCTCCTGTTCAAACTGCCACGGAGACCTCTTCTTCTCTTACTCCCGCTCCCCGGGGATCTCCTCTGTCCTTGATCGAGCGAGCGAAGCGGCCAAGGACAGCTGATGCTGTGGACCTTACCCAGGTGCCGGAGAAAGGGAAGTTCGAGCTTCCTCCCTGTATCCTTGATATGAGGTTTTTTGAACTCAACTCTTTGGTCATTCCCCAGGCGGAATCTCTTCGCTTCGAAGGTATGGATCGCCCAAGCAAGAGGGCGCTGGTGGCCCAAGACGCTTCTGCCTTGGTCAGGATGCTAGAGATGGCGGTTGTTTACGCTGAAGGGGACTCCGCAACTGAGTCCGAACTCAATGCTGCCTGGGCTTCTGTGGCATCCCTCAAGGAAGAAGTCAAGAGTGCCGGCGAGGCTCGAAAGAAGGCTGAAGAGGAGGCAGTTAGGCTGAAGAAGGAGAACTCCAAGCTGGCGGCGGAGAAGAAAGCTGCCGAGGAGCTGATCAGGGAGCTGAGGGCGGTCAATGCCTCGGGTGTCGACGAGCCGGAAGATGTGAAAGAATTGAAGACTAGATCCGAGCTGGTTGCTCGCATGCTGTTGGCCGAAGATGATGGTATTGCCGTCGCGGAGGAGTCTTTCAAAAATGTCGTGGCTCAATTGTGGGTGGTGAACCCTGAGCTTGATTTTTCTGTTGAGGGTACTCACTACCTGGCGCATGTAGAGGATGACTGTATTGTCGCGCCCGACGGTCTCCTTGAAGGTACCCCCGAGGATCAACCCGCAGAGGACCAGGGACCCCAGCCAGAGCCTGCCGAGCATGCGGATGAGTGAGGAATTTGTATTTTTGATGTTGTTGTAATTTGTTCGGCCTGCGTGCCGTGGAATTTCCTGTAATTTATTTTTGGGGGGGTTTGGCCCCCGTTTCATGTAACTAAGTACAATCGTGGCCCTTGCGGCCACTTATTATGTTAAATTATCACATGTTTAATTATGTTGTTTGTATGAATTTACTTGCTTTTATTCTTTGCTAAGTATTGTATTCAAGCTCGTTGTAAATGTATATCTGCCCGTGATTGGGAGTATTTGACTTGCGTAAATATTTTAGGGGGATTGCTCATTACAGATGTGTTCGACAGTGAGGGGAACTGGTCGAACGGCCGGGGAATGTCCTGGCGGGGTACGGAGCTCAGGTCGGTTTGAGACCTGAGTTCGCGGCATGAACGTCCCATCGCGAGTTGGGGTTCTGCCAGTCATGGTACTTTGACGACAGCGATGCTCGATCGAGGACCGCCATCGAGCAGTTACCCGGCTCGTTACTGAGCGAGGTTCTGCTTTATTCGTATGCGACGCTTGTACCTAGACGCGGATAGTGGTCGGTAGCTGACGTTCATCGTTGTGACGGGTCGAACCGAGGATTTAGCTGTAGTATTGTTTTAGCTTTTCAGCGTTCCATGGTCGAGCAAGTTCTTCCCCGGAGAGACGTTATAGATAGTAGGCCCCATTTTCCGTTTTTGCTCGGACGCGATATGGTCTTTGTGGTTTATTCTTAGAACAAGGCTTCCCACGTTGAACTCTCGCCGTATCACCTTGGCGTTGTGCCTGATGGTAATTTTTTGTTTTAGTGAGGCTTCGTGAAGGGCTGCCCCGGTTCGGATTTCCTCGACGAGGTCTAGCTCTTCTCTCAATGATTCGTCGTTCATCTCCTCGTCTAGGGGCGACTCTGTCCTCCTAGAGGGCACGCGAACTTCGACGGGAATTACAGCCTCGGTCTCGTATGCTAAACGGAAAGGTGTTTCCCCGGTCGTTGAGTGCGGAGTTGTGCGGTATGCCCACAGTACGCTGTGCAGTTCCTCGACCCATGCCTTCTTTGTTTCGTCCAGCCTTCGCTTGAGGCCTCGAAGGATGACTCGGTTGGCTGCTTCAGCCTGCCTGTTTGTTTGAGGGTGCTCCACGGATGCAAAGTGTTGCTTCATGCCCAGTTGGGTGACAAAGTCTTGGAACTTCCTGTCCGTGAATTGTGTCCCGTTGTCCGTTACTATCGCTTGGGGAATACCGAAATGTGCAAGGATGTTTCGTTTGTAGAAACGCAGGATGTTGAGGGCAGTTATTTTGGCCAGAGCTTCTGCTTCTATCCATTTTGTGAAATAGTCTATGCCCACTATGAGGTATTTGTTTTGACTTGATCCTACCACGAAGGGTCCTAGGATGTCTAGGCCCCACCAGGCGAATGGCCACGGGGAGGACATCGCCTTGAGCTCGTTAGGCGGAGCCAGGTGCATGTCCCCGTGTCGTTGGCATTTATCGCATTTCTTCACGTGTTCTTTCGTGTCGTTTTGAATGGTCGACCAGTAGTAGCCTGCCCGGAGAGCCTTTCGAGCAAGGGACCTTCCGCCGAGATGCTGGGCGTTGATTCCCTCATGGATTTCGCACAGGATGTGTGCGACCATTTCCTCCTCGACACATTTGAGCAGCGAAATGGAGAATCCCCGTCTGTAGAGTTTATCTTCGACCAAAACATAGGAGCAGGCTCTTCGCCTGATTACGTTAGCCTCCTTTGGGTCGGACGGGAGTTCGTCTTTGGCGAGGTAGTTGTAGACTGGGGTCATCCAGCAGTTGTTGTCGCCGATCACCTGTACGTCGAGTGTCGGGGAGGCCTTCTCGATACTTGATCGAGGAAGTACCTCCTGTATGACGGACTTGTTTCCGCCTTTCTTCTTCGTGCTGGCTAGTTTAGATAGCACGTCTGCTCGTACGTTATGTTCGTGGGGAACGTGTTTCACTTTCACTGTTGTGAACTTTGCCATTTCCTTCTTTACCAGGGCCAAGTATTCGGTCAGGTTGTCGTTTTTGGCTTGGTATTCTCCCCGGACCTGGAGGGCCACGAGTTGTGAATCTGTGCAAATGACGACTTCCTCCGCCCCCAGGTCCTCGGCAAGGCGTAGCCTAGCGAGAAAGGCTTCGTATTCCGCCTGGTTATTGGAGGTTGGGAAAGACAGTGTGAGTGACACCTCGACGATAATTCCTTCGTCGCTCTCCAGTATGATGCTCGTGCCGCTTCCTGCCGAGCTTGAGGCACCGTCGACGAAGATGGTCCATTTGCATGCTTCACTCACGAGGGAGTCTGCGAACGTCATTTCTGCGACGAAGTCGGCCAGAGCTTGCGCCTTGAGGGCCTTTCTGCCTTCGTACTGGATGTCAAATTCGAACAGTTCTAGCGACCATTTGAGCATTCGGCCGGCCATATCTGGTCGTCCGAGCAGCTGCTTTATGGGCTGATCTGTTCGAATCACGATCGTGTGAGCCAGGAAGTAATGTCTTAACCTTCTGGCTGCGTTGATGAGGGCCAATGCCACCTTCTCTATCTGTTGGTATCTTAACTCTGGTCCTTGCAGCGCTTTGCTAGTGAAATATATGGGTTTCTGCTCGTCAGGTGTCTCGCGGATGAGAGCGGCACTCACTGCTTCGGTTGCTACGGCCAGGTATAGGTCCAAAGTTTCGCCGTTGTCTGGATGAGAGAGGACCGATGTCTCTGAGAGTGCCCGTTTCAGATGGAGAAGGGCCTTGTCGCACTCCTCGGTCCATTCGAATGTTGCCTCTTTGCGGAGGAGTTTGAAGAACGGTAGGGCGTGCTGGGCGGACTTGGCCATGAAACGAGATAGTGACGCGAGCATCCTGTTGAGGGACTGGATGGATTTTTTGGACTTGGGCGTAGGAAACTCAGAGAATGCCCGACATTTGTCGGGATTGGCCTCGATTCCTCGTTCCGTTAAGTAGAAGCCGAGGAATTTTCCTGCTCGGACACCGAACGTGCACTTCTCCGGATTAAAATGTATTTTGTATTTCCTGTCCTATTCGAAGACCTTTCTCAAATGGGCAGTATGATCGGTTTCCTTGTGGGATTTTACGATCATGTCGTCCATGTAGACTTCGAGCACGTCGCCTATTTCTCCCCAAAACATTTTGTTCATATTCGTTGGTACGTTGCTCCGGCGTTCTTCAGGCCGAAGGGCATTACATTGTAGTAATAGTTGCCCGATTCGGTCATGAAGGCCGTATATTTTTTGTCGGACATTGCCATTGGGATTTGATTGTAACCCGAGTAGGCGTCCATGAACGATAAAAGTTTAAAACCAGTAGAATTATCAACAAGTTTATCAATATTGAGGAGGGGGTAGGCATCCTTCGGGCATGCCTTATTGAGATCGGTATAATCAATGCACATGCGCCATTTTCCATTAGATTTTAACTAATACAACGTTGGACAGCCAAGTGGTGTACTTGGCTTCTGAAATAAATTTGGCCTCAAGGAGGTCCTTTACAGCTTTTTCAGCAGCCTCCGTTTTCTCCAGAGACTGCTTCCTCCTACGTTGTGCTACGGCCTTGACGGCCGGGTCGATGGTCAGCTGGTGACAAGCAACGGATGGATCCAAGTCAGGCATTTCGGCGACGCTCAATGTGAAGAGGTCGGTATTCTTTCTGAGGCATGCTTTGAGCTGCTTCCTCGCAATGTCAGGAAGGTCTGCTCCAATCTTCACTCCCCATTGGGGGTCTTCGCTGAACAGAACTATCTCGAAGTTACCATTCGGGATTGGGCGCATCGGATGAGAGCTGCTGCTGGATGACGCGGACGGGATGGATGAAGCTGCTCGTTCCTCTTGTTGATCCTCGGGGAAGCGACTGTCGAGGTCGATAGAGTCGACCTGGGGCAGAGGCTTGGCCTCCTCGGAGCTGCTTGGCAGTGCTGGCTTGCACGACACTTTTGGCTTGGGCGCAATGGTGTTGAGTCCCTTTGTAGCTGCTTCGAAACACCGTTGGACAACTTCTATATCGCCGTTGAGGGTGGCGACCATCCCTTTCGAAGTGTAATACTTCATCTTCAGGTGGGCGGTTGAGGGCACTGCTACTAACTCGGCCAGAGTTTGCCTTCCGAAAATGCATTGGTAAAGTGACGGGCAGTCGATTACCAGAAATTACACCTTGATGGATCTGGCCGTCTCAGCTGATCTGAAGGTTACGATCAGTTCGACGTATCCCCATGGCTTGGTCACAGACCCGTTGAATCCCTGTAAATTGGACCCTACGTAGGGGGTAAGGTGCGATTCATCCAGCTGAAGTGTTGAAAATAGCTGGGAGTACATGATGTCGACCGAGCTGCCCTGGTCGACGAGTATTCTGCGAACGTCGAAGTTCGCCATCCGGGCACTGACGAGCAAGGGTATGCTTGAGTTCGGGGAGCCGCCGAGGAGTTCCTCCCGGTAGAAGGAGATAGGGACGGATCCCTTTTGGGCCCGATCAAACGTGGTCACTTTGTTGGAGCTTGTGTTGATCAGGTGTTCGAACTTCCGTTTTATGGAGCCCACAGTGACTTTGTTGAAATCCCCGCCAGAGATGACCATGGCAGAGGGAAATGTCTCCCACGGGCTGTGGGCCGTGAAATATACAGGGGCGCTGAGCCCTTCCGGGACGTTGTAGTCCTCGGGTCGCGATATGGACATAGCGACCTGTACATTGGCGTCTTCCGAGGAGGGTACCTCCTCCTCGACCTTCTTGGACTCCTGGGCGTCCTGCCGAGGAGTGTCCTTCTTCGCGAACTGCTTCAGGTGGCCGTCCCTGATCAGTATCTCAATGGCATCCTTCAGATGGATACAGTCCTCCGTAGTATGGTCGTGACTTTTGTAGAAACGGCAGTATTTTGATTTGTCCATGTTTGGTCTGTTCGGCAGTTGTTTAGGGAAGCGGACCCCAGCCTGTTTGAACTCCGAATTGGTACATTTGGACAAAATCTTTTCCCTAGAAACGGTCAGGGGAGTGTAGTCATGGAAGCGTCCAGAGGGTCTCTTGCTGTCGCGGGAGTCCCGTGGACGGTCCTCGTGCCTCCGTTCACCCCGACGAAATGTCGAGGCTTCATCTCCTTTGGAGGCCCGAGCTCTCTCCTGGCGGCGTGATGCTCAGACGTTGTAGGCCGCAATCTTCTCTTCGTACTGAATATGAGATTGGGCTTTGAGGAGGAGGGCGTCTAAGTTCCTCGGTGGCGCGAGGTCAATGGCTTTAGAGAACTCGGAGTCCGGGCAGACCCCTTGTTTGAGCATAAACTTCTTCATTTTATCTGCCGTTGGGACCTGCACTGCTTCCTTGTTGAACCTCTCGATATATGCGCGGAGAGGTTCGTCTTTCCCCTGGATTATGGCTCCAAGAGAGGCCTCAGTTTTGGGGTGGCGGCGAGATGCTGTGAAGTGTCGCGAGAACATCCTGCCCAGCTGTCTCCATGAGGTAATGGACTCCTCGGGAAGTTGCTTATACCATGTCATCGCTCCCTTTCGGAGCGTGGTCTGGAACAATTTTCATTTGATGGCGCCCCATACGTCGTGGTAGTCTAATAGCGCATTGATGTTCTCGATGTGCTCGTCGGGGTCGGTGGTGCCGAAGTACGTGCCAAGTGACGGGGGTTTCTCCAAGCCTTTTGAGAGATAGGTAGCCAAGATCTCCTGGGACAACGGGCCACGAGGCTCGTCGTCGTTGCTAGAACTGGTGTATGATGGGGACTGAACGGGATGCTCGCGACGCCGATTCCTTCGTGGAGAAGGTGAGCGGTTCCTTCGAGGAGAAGGTGAGCGGTTCCTTCGCGGGGAAGGTGAGCGGTCCCGTCCTTTAAACTTGATCGGGGGAGATTGCTCGCTCCTCCAAGTCCTCTTGTGGTCATGAGCATGCTGGTCACGTGAGGAGATCTAGTCGCGCTTCTGGGCTACGCGAGGATCAGGTTCTTGGTGCAGTCTTCGGTCGATTTCTCTCTGGGGCTGCGGGCTTCTTGATAGTCGCTGGTTCCTCCGTGTAGGAGGGGATCTCGGACGGTGGGACTCTTCTAGTGCCCAGATCCTCTCGTTCTGCTGCAAGATCAGGGTGTTGGTTTTGTTGATCGCCTCCAGTAGGGCTGCCAAGACCGGGTCGGCATTGGGCGGAACAGGAACGGGCTGGACGTCAAGTGATGGTTGATCGTTGTTGCGATCAACAGGGGTAGGGGAAGGAGAAGCGGTGGCTCTGTCCCTGAGGAAACGGGAATCTCGGAGGAGAGATGACTGGCCGTCAACATCAGATTTGTTGACGGGGAGGATGGTGGTTTGGAGAGCATCCTTGGTGCGATCTTGGGAGGCCATGATCGTGAAGATGTTTGAGAATTGTTTTGATCTTCGGGTTCTGAGGAAAGAAAGAAGGGGAGAACAAAGTTTCCCACAGACGGCGCCACTGATCATGAAGGCTGGATCAGATCCTGTAGAATCGGGCCGCAAAGTGCGTCAGGGATGCTGGTCGTATGGAGAGGAGGGGGGTGTACCTGCAAGGTACTCCGACGCTCAAGTAAGAAAGGGTCAGAGAAAAGGAGCAAGTACAAAGTATGAGTTCTTAGGGTGAATATTGGATACCTGACCCTCTCGAGTGAGAGGGTTTATATATTGCCCCCAGCGCGTGGCCAACGGTCCTATTTTCGGGGTGAAATAACCGTTTTCCCCAAAGAATAGGTAACTACCCAAACTAGCCGTTATGTCGGGCAGGGTGCCCAAAACTAGCCGTTATGTCGGGCATAGGCGTGGTTCCGGGCACCTGCCTATAGCTGTTCGAGGAGCAGTGAAGTCGTGTGTAACGGGCAGTATTCCGGGGAGGAACGTTGTATTCCTTGCCCGGTTGGAGGGGCAGAAAGGTAACTTTTGCCCCTCTGTGGATTGGACTTAGGCAATTTGGGCTGCTCTGGAGCAAAGGCGGATTGGGCCATGTCTAGCCAGTGGTCCAGTCCAGAACAGGCGTATAATGATAAAAATATCAGAGAAAAGTACTTGAAAAGACGGCTAAATGATGGAGGAAAAGAATGTTACCTTGCACCATTCCTCTGTGGGTTAGTATTGTTGTAATTTATTTCTATATTCTATATTTAGTTTTGTTTTAGTAACAACTAATAATATATATATATATATATATATATATATATATATATATATATATATATATTCTCGTGTTCATTCAGTGGTCATTGGCAATTGATCATAATATCGTTTAGGATGAATACGGTGACATTACTGCATTCCTTGCACGATCCACTCCACAAACCAATGAAAGATCTTGTATTAACGTAAGTGTCTTTGTTTAAATATATCATTTTCTTTGGCATTAATTGTAATTAGTTTTTCATGTAATATGTTTAATTTAATTTTCAATGTGCAGTATTTATCATACCCCAAATTTTGACCACTAAGATTTCCCATCATTGTGTAAATCATCACCACAATATGGGTAAACCATCATGCCTCATTAGTCTCCCCAAAGATGGGTGAGCATCCACTACAATTAAAATTAGGGTTTCAGGCCCTCTCAGAGCTCTTAGACAAAGGATCAATCAAGGAATGACATGATCTTCAACTTGTCTAACCTCTCAACTATCCCCAATGGATCAAGAGGACTCCCCCAACAAGAATCAAGCACAATGTTGCAGCATTCCAGGTGGATCAAGCCTCAAGATCGCTAGTGTCACCAAATTAGGGTTTTGGTCGACCAAGGCCTCCAGATGGAAATTTTCCTCTGGGCATGAGCCAATGCTTCAAAAAACAACCTAAGATGCTCCAAGGGACATCATGAACCCAATCATCAAGTCAATTTTCCCTCAGGGGATGCATTCATAAAAAATCAGGAATTAGGGTTTCTTGACTTAATTCACCCCTAAGTTGACTTTTGGGATAAAACATGAGCCAACACCTCAAGAGAGGATTTGAGGGTCTCCAACACACCACATTGATCCATTTGCAACAATGGATTTATCCAAGAAGCTTGAGCAACAAGTTTCAAGTTCATCAGAACCACAATTAGGGTTTCGCGAGAAAAGTCAACTGTGCCTTTGACTTTTGACCAGGACATGCTCACAAACCTTGGGACATGATTCAATACACCCTATAACACCTATGAGATCAATCCATCAAGTTTGATTTAGGTCAACGACTTGATTTCATAGAGGATCGCACAGTTTGGAATTCATCTGACAAAAAGTCAACTGCGCACAAAAGTCAACTTTGACTTTTTGAGATTTTTCACAATTATGGTTCTTTGACCCTAAAATGATGTTAATGTGTGATTGGAATCATCATTCGTCAAGAAAAATCAAGAAAAGTTGGATAACTTGTAAAAGGGGTAACCATAAAAAACTTGGAAATTTTCTAAGTTATGGAACAAAGTGGCTAGGGTACCAACTTTGGAGGATCATATCTCCTAAACCACAAGGCCATTTTTTCCCATTCAAAGCTGGATTTGTAGCTCTCATGGCCCTCTACAAAAGCTTCAAACACAACTCATTCCAAATCTTCATGAATTTTAAGTTATGGAATGATCAAAATCACAAAAAGTGAAAATGTCACTTTTTTCCAACACTTAGTGAAATTTTCACTAAGTTAGAATCTGCCTTCACTTTTTTCCAAATGTAGGGGCATTTTTCACTTGGATCCAAAAATTATCAAAACCAAATATGATCAAGCAGTTGTTTTATCATATGAGGGCTTTCCAAAATGGCCAAGAACTCCATCAAATTCCACTTGAGCCATGAGATATGACAATGGCAATATGCCTTGCTGAAAACTGTCAAAGCAAGGCAGATTTGTGCATTTTGCTCGATTTGCCAAATTTGTGCAAATGACAAACACACTTATCCATCTGAACACCTCAGGGGGAGTCCAAGGAGGGACAAACATTGATCTATAAGCCTTCCAAGTCTTTGGAACCAAAAGTAGCATGCCAAACCTAGAAATCCCTAAAAGAGGGAAAAGACTCCAATTTTGGTTTGGAGAATTTAATGGATGCACCAAGGTGGCATGGACTGAGCCATTTCCAACTGAATTCAGTCAAGACATATCCAAGACCAAGGGAATCCTGTGCCCTAACCTCTAGTCAATGGCTAGAGGAGACTTGGATTCTCATTGATCAACATTGGCCAAACCTATGCAGCAGTTGCCATTCACTATTGCTTGCAAAACAAACTTGCTCCACTATAAATAAAGCTCATTTTTGATCAGTTTGAGTACACCAAAACCATCAAACAGATGCTTTCCTCAAAATCACCTTCCTACTTCCAAATTTGCCTTCCAAAGCAAGTCACTATCGGGTTTTGAGTTTGAGAGCAATTCTAACCAAACCAATCACACACACACCTCATAAACATCATATAGAAGTGATCCAAACACTTAAACAACATCTGGAACACTGATTTCTCAGAATCACCAGCCAGTTGCTCAAGGTTTTAACCAAGTTGCAGTTGGGATACCATCTTCAGTTCCAACTTGTTTCAAACCATTCCAAGAACTCAGGCATATCACTTAGCACCTAGGGAAGCTATCTACATCATTGGAACCTAGCTGTAACACCTCTAACCCAAAACACGATCACCAGCTGCAAGAGGTAAGCATGAGCTCTTCTAACTCTATGATCCATGCATTTTTTGCTACACAATAATTTGGCCATGTGTTCATAATCATGCATATAATGTTTTCCCTCAATCAATTGCTTTGTTTGAATCATGTATGGAATTTCTGAGCCTTCATGCAAATTTTAGGGTTCTTGAGGTTTCTCTTTGATTTCTTATTCCATGTTTAAAATAAATGAAATTAAAGACCATAGACATGACCGTGAGGTGAAAACGAGCAAATTGATATGTAGATTGCACGATATAATCAAGTATTCAGTGAGATTGGATAGAAAATGCAAATATGCAGAAACAGAGGGTGGCGCGTGTTCTTGTCATGTTCTTGGTGCCCTTTTTGAAAATTCAAATATTTGAATATTTGAATTTTAATGATTTTGAGTTGATTCTTTTTTTAATAATTCACAAAAATGTTAAAATATTTTATTTTACCAAAAAATCCCAAAAATACTATTTATTTCATATATTTGATATTTTTGTAAAGAATTAATGTTTTATTTGTTTTTAGCATTTGAAATATTTTTTCTCCCTTGATTTTCCAAACTTGATTTATTTCCAATCATTTTGTGGATATAAACATGATTTTTCAAACATTAATCCAAGATCACAATTTGTTTTCACACATGTTTAACAATTTTGATCATTTTAATTGAATTTTTATTCAATTAAAATAAATTTTGAAAACAAATTAGGGTTTTTGATTAATTCAACCCTCATCAAACTTTTTTCAAACGCTTTGGGCCTCTAATAGAGTGTAAGACCCAATCCCCTTTTAACCAAAACAATTTTTGGGCCTTAGATATTGTATAAGTCCCTATGCGTTAAAAGAAACCTCGGCACGATCGCCAGTTCAAAAATCAAATCATCTGGGCCTACCCTCGTGTTATAAGCCCCATTGCTTTTCTTTAAATTTCTTTGGGCCTCTAGTAGAGTGTAAGACCCAACCCTTTTTGAAAACCAAAATGATTTGGGCCTCAGCGTATTGTATAAGTCTCGATCCCATCAAAAAATTCGGCACGATCGTCGCCTTTTTTAACAAAAACCTTGGGCCTCTCCTTGAGTTGTAAGCCCCACCACTTATACAAAAATAAATCATTGGGCTTCTAATAGAGTGTAAGACTCATCCCTTGTAGATAAAACCTTTTTGGGCCTCAATGCATTGTATAAGACCCAGTACGTTAAAGAAAATTCGGCATGATCGTCGCCTTTTTTAACAAAAACCTTGGGCCTCTCCTTGAGCTATAAGCCCCACCACTTGTACAAAAATAAACCATTGGGCTTCTTAAGAGAGTGTAAGACCCATCCCTTTGTACAGAAAACCTTTTTGGGCCTCAGTCACTTGTATAAGTCCCTGTACAATTTTAAAACAATAGTGCAATCACTGATAAAACCTTGGGCCTCTCCTTGAGCTGTAAGCCCCAAAAATCTTTTCAAAGCACTTTCTCCTTTGATTTAGAATATAATATTGTTATCAAAGCTTTCTTTGTTGAACAACTAACAAAACAACATGGAAGCTCTACAACCAAGTAAGTGTTTACCCGCTTTCTTTATCCGCTTTCATATATATATATATATATATATATATATATATATATATATATATATATATATATATATATATATATATATATAACTGTATATAACTGTATTGTGGGGCTGCTCACTGTAAGTCTTTTTTCACAAACTTTTATATACTCGTCAAATTTCAACTATGTAATACTAGTATAGTTATTTAGAGTTTTCCCCGGCAACTACGTCTAGCACTAGGTAAAGCCCTGTTGGTCACTCTTAAATATAGTCAAAACTAGATCCCCATAAGATTACCAGACACAGTCTTCCCTCCTCTTGGGGTTAAACAATATGGAGACGTGAAAGGCAGCATTCTCGGTGAACCCTTTCTCAGACTGTCACCCTTAGAAATTGTCAAAGAAACTCTACTCCCCAGAGTTGATCTATTCTCCGTGAATGACATCTCTTGAGTTTCTTCCAAATTTCCGAACTTTCCTGGCTTGATCTATTCTCGGTGAATGGCATGTCTTGAACGTCTCAGGTTTTGGGGACCCACGGGCTTCTTAAAAGCATCCCCGCATCCTCTTAGGCGTTGTACAAGGACCCTTCGGCTTCTTAAAAGCTCTCATGCCTTCTCTTGGGCTTAGTACAAGGACCCAGAGACCTCTACAGGTATAGGAACAGAACCTAGTCATCAATTTGCTAGAGCTGTCTTTCTGAGTCAAGTGTCAGACCAGTTAATGGGTTGACCTTCATCCCTTAACATACCAGCCTTCTCTTGAGCATCATACAAAGACCAGTTAATGGATTTCCCATTTCCTCAAAGAACAGGAAATATCCCTGATCTTCTGATCAGTACCAAAGCACAGCCTTACCTTTAATCATTCCCTTTATAAGAACTGATTTTCTCTTTTATCCAACATACTGGACCTGTCACCAAACTGAAACAGTCACCAGCACAGTTAGCCTCCTCTTGGGCTTTGTACAATGATTCTCCCCAGTGGAGCTAATCTTTTTAGACTCTCTTGTTGAGTCACACTTTATCCTCTATCTCGGGCTTCGTACGAGATAGAAAACACTCTCTAGTTGAGTATAACAGACCCTCTTGCTGGGTCATAAACACTTTTAGCCTCCATCTCGGGCTTCGTACGAGATAGAAAACACTCTCTTGTTGAGTATAAAAGACCCTCTTGTTGGGTTACAAGCACTTTTAGCCTCCATCTCGGGCTTCGTACGAGATAGAAAATCACTCTCTTGTTGGGTCACAAACCTTTTAGCCTCCGTCTTGGGCTTCGTACAAGACATATAAAAACACCCTCTTGTTGGGTCACTAGCCTCCTCTTAGGCTTTGTATAAAGAAAACCCCGGTTGAGTCAATCAACTTTTTAGCATCAAACATGTTCCTTGCTCACAACATACAAACATCAACAACTCCTCTTTAGAGATGACAAATTCTCTCTAAAACCCTTCAGCTTCATATCTTGGGCTTTGAACAAGATACGAACAACCTTTAGCTTCACATCTTGGGCTTTGAACAAGATACATATACTCCCTTTATATTCATGTCTTGGGCTTTGAACAAGACACCAAAACAACCTTTTTCCTCCCATAGAATAGGAGGAACTACGATCGCTCTGATTTCCCTGTTTCATCAAACGGGAATACGTAGGCATAAGATTGAAAAAATCTTAGCGAGCACACTAATCGAAAACCCAAAATCCAGTACCTCCATCAATCAACCCAAAAGTATCATATCTAAACACATTATCAAAGACCTCATAAATGATCTAGACACCGTGTTCTTAGGCAAAATAACCAAAGATTGGGCCCCACTTCCACATAGCATCTGTAACCTAACAGACCGCTGTTCAAACTCAGTATGCAAGCAAGGTTAATTGGAGACTTCTATTTCCCTTCCTTAATCGGCTCAATAGGATAAAAAAATGAATCGAACTATAGTACCCAAGCGATCGTGACTCAGGACCACAAAAATCGCGCTACAGAACAAATGGCGCCCACCGTGGGGCCCCTCTTCTCTTTCTTACAATCTTCGGTGAAAACATTGAGTTCACAAAATGTCATAGAAATGGCGACTCTGCTGGGGAACCATTGTCTGTATAACATCATAAGACTAGAGGTCTAGGATGATTAAGACAAATATATATTCTGCTTTTCCTAATTGATATCTGAGAAGCTAAGGTTTTTAGTAGGCTGAATCCATTTTGTAGTGCGGAAGCTATCGGAAATAGTTGTCATGCGATACTACCCTCATCTGAGATCACTCTAGGATGCATCAGCTCGCTGGCGATCTGATTGCTGTTGTCATCCCAAGAGGGGTCAATGATTTTGTGAACAGGTACAAAAAATACCAGTATAAACCTTTGGGGGGGGTAGAGCCTTGACTTCATGACACCGACCCTTTGACCCCATGTTTTTTCTATGTTTTTGTGTGTTACATTCATACATTAATTTAAAAAACATTAAAACAAAGAAAAATCTTCTCTTCTAGTCTATCTTTATCAAATTAAACTAAGACAATGATTGCAAATGTCAGATATAGAGATTGCGCTAAAGGATTTCGGTAGAAGGAAAACTCATAAGTACACCTTCAAGGTTCCAAAGTTAGAGGATTTGAGAGGTTTGGCGAGAATGATCACCAACCACGAGGCTTTCAGAGCCAAGTATAGAGGACTACTGTCTCTATTAAGGGTCCATGTAATCGAAGGAATCCTGTCCACACTAATCCAGTTCTACGATCCAGTCTATCACTGTTTCACATTCCCGGATTATGAGCTAGCACCAACGCTGGAGGAGTATTCTCACTTGACTGATCTACATATCACTGATAAGGCTCCCTTTTCTGGACTGGAAGAAATTCCAAAGGATCAAACCATTGCAAGAGCAATTTATTTGGACGAGTCAGAAGTCAGGACTCACATGACCACTAAGGGTGGCATCCAAGGTTTGCCAGCCCAATTCTTGATAAAGAAAGCCATGTACTTTGCCAGTATAGGGAACGTGGCCTCTTTCGAGAGCATCTTCGTTTTGCTCACCTACGGGTCATTTTTGTTTTCCAACATTGATAACTTCGTAGATATCAATGCCATTAAGATTTTCCTGATCGGAAACCCTGTACCGACCTTACTCGTAGATGCGTATCATTCGGTACACTTAAGGAATTTATACAGCGGATGAATGATCACGTGCTGTGTACCCCTACTGTACAAATGGTTCACTTTCCATTTACCCAAGTCTGCTGCATTTTGGGATCAAATGAATACTTTACGTTGGTCGCAGAGAATCATGTCTCTTACCAACTCCGACATCGATTGGTACAATTGAATCTACGACGGGATCATAATCATTGACCATTGTGGAAATTTCCCAAATGTACTCCTTATAGGAACTAAGGGAGGAATCAACTATCATACAGCGTTAGTTCGTCGTCAATTTGGGTACCCAATGAGGCATGTCCCGCGCAATGCTCATCTGGAAGGTCTTTTCTTCAAGGAAGGAGAAAATGACAGGGCACTAAAGACAGAAATAGTGCATGCCTGGAAACACGTTCATAGGAAAGGACGTGAGTCTCTAGGAAAACCAGAATGTGTCTCGGTGGAACCTTATCTCCACTGGGTACAAACTAGAGCTCTCAAGCTGAGGATGCCTTACCCTCGTCAGGAGGTTCTTCCATTAAGGGACTCCGCCCTTTATTTTATGTATGAGACGGAAAAGCTTCAGGTTACTCTCAGCAAAGTTCAGCAGGAGAAAAGGTCTTGGAGGAACAAGTATCGTATTCTCAATGTGGAGTGTAAGAAAATACAGCAGCTACTAAGAGAAAAAGATGCACTGATAGAGATTTTAGAGCACATGCTGTAGAAAATCAGGATGACCAAAGGAATTTGCTCGCTCCTTTCACTTGGCAGAGGAATGACAACCCGACGACGGCCCAAGAGCCCCGGTCAAAGAAAAGGAAAGCACCAAAACCAGCACCTGAGCTCTCCTTAGAGAGGACTCAAGATCCATTAGTTTAGATTTCCTTTTTCAGCACTTTGTAATCTATTGTATTTCCGTTTCCGCAATCCTTTGAATTCAATAAAACGGTTTCCCCACTGTTTGATATTTGCAATCTAATTGTCGAAGTTTACTTTGAATAAACAAAAACATACAATTAATATAATCATTGCATATTATTCATCATTCTCGCGTAAACGCATTCTTCTTACCTATGAATCTCACATTTTTGTCTCGATTCTAGAGTCAAACTGTCTCATTCGTACAATACTCGGGCCAATCGCCAGAAAAAAGATGGTTGATCTCATGGAAGAGAACAGAGAGTTGAGGGAAGAGATCGACACTCTGAAAGAGGATCTAAGAAAGCTTTATAACAACATGCAAGCTTTAGCAGAAGCTCAGATGCAACAACAACAGACTGTGATCTCAGAGACCACATCAACTCCTATAGTGGAAAAGTATGATCCTAGGTACAAAATGCCGAAAGATCGTCCCAGGGGCATGCCACTCAACTATATCCCGGAAGGGTATATCCGCCGATCATGGAAGATCCGGAAAACGCAGTAGGAACCGCTGGGCCTGAAGGTTACAAACTTTGGGAAAGCGAAGATGCCAGGGGCATGACAGCAACTCCTGAAGGTTACAAACTTCGGGAGACACCGAGAGTCTCGGCCATAATGACTATACCACCGCCCGTGGTACACACTGTCCCGGAAGGATAAATTCCACAGATACCTTCTGGTGGAAACGACAGCATGCTCGACAGAATGAATGAATTCCAGGAACAGTTCCTGGAAATGCAGAAAGAACTGCAAGCCATTCGCGGTCAAGATCTATTTGGAAAAGACGCCGCAGACCTCTGCTTGGTCCCCAATGTGAAAGTTCCACACAAGTTCCAGGTACCCGACTTTGAAAAGTACAAGGGTAACTATTTCCCTCAGAGCCATTTGGTGATGTATGCTCGGGGAATGTCAGCTCAGACAAAGAACCAGGAGCTGCTCATTCACTACTTTCAGGATAGTTTAACCGGTGCCGCATTAAAATGGTACATGGGTTTAAACCATGCTACGATTGGCACATTCAGAGATCTTGGCGCTGCCTTCGTTCAACAATATAAGTATAATCTGGACATGGCACCTGACAGAGATCAGCTCAGATCGATGTCACAAAAGGACAAGGAAACCTTTAAAGAATACACTCAGAGATGGCGTGAAATTGCCGCTCAGATTTTTCCACCTCTGGAGGAAAAAGAGATGACAAAGATCTTCTTAAAAACCTTGAGCTCATTTTACTACGACATAATGGTTGCCAGTGCGCCCAGTGACTTCACCGAGATGGTGGGCATGGGAGTTCGTCTTGAGGAAGCCGTCCGGGAAAGACGTTTGGTTAAAGACGCTAGACCATCAAGTAGTACAAAACGATACGGTAGTGCTCTCCCTAAGAAAAAGAGCAGGATATTGGGAATATCTCTTTCGGAAAGCAAAGGCGACGTTACCAACCAGTAGCAGCTGTAATTCCTGCTATTAACCCTGTGCCTGTTTCTACGTATCAACCTCAGGTTGCGCAGAGCCAACCTAACCAACAACAATATCAGCAAAGGACACAGCAGGCTCGTCCTCCATACAACAACAACCATACAACACGACCACCAGGGTTTGATCCTATACCCATGTTGTACGCCGAACTGTTTCCATTACTACTGGTCAAGGGGCATATCCAAACCAAGTCTCCTCTTACAGTACCGGAAAATCTGCCTTTTTGGTTCAAAACGGATCAGACGTGTCCTTACCATCAAGGATGACCAGGGCATAACATAGAAAACTGTCTCAGTTTCAAATCCAACGTACAAAAGCTTGTTAGGAGCAGGGTCTTATCTTTCAAAGATACGAATCTGAATGTTCTCACGAACCCGTTACCTCAACAAGAGAAAGCTGCAGTCAATTTGATAGAGGGAGAGTCTAATGACAGCTATCAAATTCATGATGTACTCTTATTAAGGGCCAATCTGGTCAAGATACATTGTAGACAGAGTGGATATGGCCATGTGCCACCTCATAATTATCACCAGTGTGATATCTGCTCTAAAGACAATCAAGGATGTTCTGTGGTGCAATCAGCTCTACAGGAACAATTGGATCTCGGGTGGATCCAAGAGCATCGAGTTCGTGGAGTCAACATGACCTATACGAATTCTAACATCATTCAGAACCACGACATTTGTGCAATGAATGTCAACTTGGTGGCAATGCACTTAAGGCAAAGCCAGTACCATAATTTACCGCGATATGATTACAATTGCTGTCTGACTTGCTCGGTAAACAAACAGGGATGCTCTTTTGTACAAGAGGCCCTCCAGCGTCAGATGGATCTTGGGTGCATCCAGGACTACCATGATAAAAATCTTTATCAGATCAACATGATTCAAATCTTTGATATTCGTCTGATGAATACCAGCTTGGTGGAGTTACACGCTAAGTAGGTCCAACTTGATTTTCTCACTTCGCATAATTATCAGAACTGTAAAGGATGTTGTGAGAGTAACCAAGGGTGCGCTCTCGTTCAAAGAACTTTACAACACTTGTTAAACCACTGGTGGCTTCCGATCTATCTGGATGAAGACACACAACAAATTAGTGTGCTTAATGGGAACCCTACTAGACGGAAAAGTCAGGATGTCCGATCTATGGAAACTGACCTGGCGAGGTTGCACTGCATTCAAAGCGGGCGTGGCCAGGTGCCACCACACAACTATGAACGTTGTAGAGTCTGCTCGGAGAATAACCAAGGATGCTACCTTGTGCGGGCAGCTCTTCAAGGTTAGTTGGATCGTAAAGAGATTCACCCGTGTCTGAGTTCCGAGCCAATCAACTGGACGCCAGACTACTTCGCTGATTAGATCAGAGACGTTGTCATAATCTCTGATCATCAACAGAACAAGGATGTTTGTACCATCATCCCTCTACTGGACGATTCAAAGGTTCCTAGCTGGGAACTGATTGAAGTTACCTACGACACTCAGAAAAATCAGAAGGCTCTTGTAGTTATCTATCTACCGGGACCATTACCGTATAAATGAGCTAAGGCGATCCCTTACAAATTCGGTGCAACGATAATTGAAAATGGAAAGGAAATTCTATTACCCTCTGTCGTGAATATTGCAGATATCAGTCGAGTAACACGGAGCGGTCGAATCTTCAACCGAGGAGTTGGAGAACCTAACAGGGAAAAGGAACTTTAGACAGAAGCTCCCAATCCACCAGTCGGTCATTCCATTGATCCAGACCTTTCAAAAAACAACGATGAGATGCTGAAGCTCATCCAAAGGAGTGAATACAACATTGTTGATCAGCTGTTACAAACTCCTTCAAAGATCTCTGTGCTATCGCTTTTACTCAGTTTCAAAGCCCACAGGGAGGCTCCACAGAAAGTCTTAGAGCAGGCCTTTGTGGAATAGGATGTGTCAATACGACAGTTCGATAGCATCATCTCTAACATCACTTCCTGCAACAACTTAGGGTTCAGTGATGAGGATTTGCCAGAGGAGGGCAAACGCCACAACATGGCGCTCAATATCACAGTTAACTGCCAAGACGATGCCTTAGCTAGCGTACTGGTAGACACAGGATCAACCATCAATGTTATGCCGAAGTCCACCTTAATGCGACTATCATTCAAAGGATCCCCGATGAGGGGCAGTATGGTCATCGTCAAAGCATTTGACGGGTCTCGGAAAGCAGTTATTGGTGAAGTCGATCTTCCCATAACCATCGGTCCTCACACTTTCCAGGTCACTTTCCAGGTCATGGACATCCGGACAACATACAGTTGCTTATTAGGAAGACCTTGGATACACCAGGCTGGGGCAGTCACTTCGACACTGCACTAGAAACTGAAGTTCATCAAGAACGATCAACTCGTCACGGTATGTGGAGAACAAGCCTTGATCATGAGTAAACTGTCATTATCTACTTGTATAGAACCCGAGGAGGTTGTTGGAACTCAGTTCAAGCACTTTCGGTGAGCAATGAGAATCAATCAGAAAAGGGAACATCAATTTCCTCGTACAAATATGCTCTCAAGGCAATCGAAAATAACAATACGAAAGGATGGGGACAACTTGTCATTCCTACTGATAATAAAACAAAGAAGGGTCTTGGTTTTTCTGCGACCTGCATCCAGACAGCTGCTAACGATGAAAGTCTTCATCCCATTCAAAACTTCTTCCACAGTGGAGGTTTCCTTCACCCAGTGCCTCAAGCAGTCCATACCATCAATGAGGGGGATTCCTCCGACACAGATGGGGAAGAATGGAAGTTCTATCTTAACGAGGACGGTTATATGTCTCAGGAAGAAGTGCCTACGCCATTTTGCTATCCCGCACAGAGTCCAAGATTTATACCCAGGTCAGATGTCAGAATGATATACGGAGATTGTGATCGGAAGGATGTCGTGCTCCACCAAACTCATTAGAGGAGGACACTATGATGAAAGACAACTTTGACCACGACTATTATGGCCCGATGGATGGCCTGCCTATTTGGCAGCCGTACCCAGGAAACTTGGGGCCAGAAAATCAGCCGAACAATGAAAATTAGTTGAGCATCATTGAACATAATACCTGCGTCCCCACTATGTCATGGGATCATTACTCAGATCATTCAGAAAATATCTCGCACGACGATGAATTTGTAAAGCTTGTCGGACTAGAATTCATCAACTATGCTTTTCCCGAGGTCAACGTCATCGAAAGAGATGACTCCTCCAGTTCCAAAGAAGTGTGGGACACCTTAGGACAACCGAGTGGCAAGTTCGACTACTTGGTCAAGTACACTGCTCCTGAAAGCTCTCGTATCAGGATCGAAGACATCCAACCAACTAGATGGGGAGATTTACCTGAGAGCATGAATACTATGCAAAATATAAACGAGGAATCCTCCTACGACAACTCTGCCTGGGAGACAGATTCCAATGATCCTGTTCCGCCAGAAATTAGCGTTATTTTTGAAAACAAATCAAGGAACGTACCAGACTTTGTGATTCACCGAGCAGTTTGCCGCCAATGGGTTGCTAACGATGTTCCGAAGATTGTTCATAAGTCAAAGTAATTGCCATCTTTACTTTAACCTTTAACCCTGCCCAGGTGAAACAGATGTTTTGATAAGGCTCACTTTCTGTAAATATCCCTCTTGACTTTGCCCAAAGCATCAGAGTTTTGTTTTATAGGGTTGTAGTTTCAAGAATCGACTTGTTCATAAATAAAATAACGTCGTTCTATAATTTCCGCATTAATTGCTGTTTTCTCTTTTTGCTTTTCTTAAGAAAATGGTAATCCTAAAAAACAACTCAATAATAAAAATGAGCAATTTTTCAAAAAAAAAAATACATTGCACGCACTCTTGCATTTCTCTCTATCTCTTCTAAAACACGAATCATCACGTCATGCAGATTGCTTGTTTTAAACTCCGTTGAAACATACGATCCGATGCCTTCTCCCAACTTTGAATTCCCGGTATTTGGGGCTGAAGAAGAAGTTGACGAAGAAATTCCAGAAGAGATCTCCCGATTACTCAGACAAGAGGAAAGGTCCATTGAGCCTCACAAAGAGCCGTTGGAAATAGTCAACTTGGGTTCAGAAAAAGAGAGAAAAGAGGTCAGGATTGGGGCACTGCTCAGTCCAACTGCCAAAGAGAGATTGACAAAGCTTCTCAAAGGGTTTCCCGATGTATTCACTTGGTCCTATCAGGATATGCCAGGGTTGGATACCAGCATCGTGGAATATCATCTACCGTTATGATCGGAATGTCCGCCAGTAAAACAAAGACTAAGATGGATTCATCCAGACATGGCCATCAAAATCAAAGAGGAAGTACAGAAACAGATTGACGCGAGTTTCCTCGCCACATCAGAATATCCTCAATGGTTAGCCAACATGGTACCAATTCCGAAAAAGGATGGAAAGGTCATAATGTGCGTAGACTACAGGGATCTGAACAAAGCAAGTCAAAAGGATGACTTTCCCTTACCGAACATTGATATGCTGGTAGACGGTACAACAAGGTTCTAAATATTCTCCTTTATGGATGGATTCTCGGGCTATAATCAGATAAAAATGGCGCCGAAAGACATGGAGAAAACTTCGTTCATTACCCCATGGGGTACCTTTTGTTACAAGGTAATGTCGTTCGGTTTAAAGAATGTCGGGGCAACCTATCAACGGGCCATGACTACTCTCTTTCATGACATGATACACAAAGAAATCGAGGTATATGTCGATGATGTGATTGCCAAATCTAAGACGGAAGAGGAGCATGTGACCCACCTGTCAAAACTATTTGACCGGTTGATAAAGTACAAACTCCGCTTGAATCCCAATAAGTGCACCTTCGGTGTCCGTTCAGGGAAACTGCAAGGGTTCATCGTCAGCCAAAAAGGAATTGAGGTTGATCCTGACAAGGTCAAGGCCATTCAAGAAATGCCTTCTCCAAAAACTGAAAAACAAGTCAGAGGATTCCTGGGACGTTTGAATTACATCACCAGGTTTATATTCCTTATGACCGCGACATGCGCGCCGATTTTCAAATTACTTAAAAAGAACCAGGACTGCATTTGGACAGAAGATTGCCAAACCGCCTTCGACAGTATTAAAGAATACCTGTCAAACCCACCGATTCTATCACCTCCAGTGGAAGGAAGACCACTGATCATCTACCTCACAGTCTTGGAAGACTTAATGGGATGTGTACTTGGCCAACAAGACGAAACCAAAAGGAAAGAGTCTTCCATTTACTATTTGAGCAAGAAATTCACCGACTGCGATACTCGGTACACTATGCTTGAGAAAACTTGTTACACTTTGGCTTGGGCAGCCAAACATCTTCGCCAGTATATGATTCCTCACACTACTTGGTTGGTCTTCGAAATGGATCCTATCAAGTATGTCTTTAAAAAACCTGCTCTCACGGGAAGGATTACCCGTTGGCAGATGTTGTTATCAGAATACGACATCGAATACCATGCCTAGAAATCCATCAAGGGAAGTGTTTTAGCCGATCATTTGGCTCATCAACCGATTGACGATCAGGAGTCAGTCGGGTTTGGCTTCCCAGACGAAGATGTCATGTATCTAAAAATGAAAGATTGCGATGAACCGCTACCCAGTGAAGGGCCAGAACCAGGTTCCCAATGGGGACTTATCTTTGACTGAGCTGTCAATCATTACGGAAACGGAATTGGGGCAATCATCATAGCACCTCAGGGTACCCACATTCCTTTCACCGCCAGACTTACGTTCAAGTGCACAAACAACGAGGCCGAATACGAAGCTTGTATCATGGGTCTCGAGGAAGCGATCGACTTAAGAATCAAAAACTTGGATGTTTATGGTTACTCAGCCCTGGTTATCAATCGGATCAAAGGAGATTGGAACACATACCAATCAGGATTGATTCCTTACAAAGATTATGCGAGAAGGTTGTTACCTTTATTCAACAGAATCGAGTTTCATCATATCCCTCGTGAGAAGAATCACATGGCTGACGCCTTAGCCATTCTCTCTTCCATGATTAGTGTAGGTCAATGGAACGACTTACCTAAGATTGACATAATGCGCCTAGAACGGCCCGCTTACATCTTCGCGATTGAAGCAGTCATAGACACCAAACCTTGGAATCAGGATATCCAATGCTTCCTTCAGAAACAAGAGTACCCACCTGGGGCACTAAGGAAAGACAGAAAAACCCTCAGAAGGTTGGAAGTCAGCTTCTTCCTGAGCGGTGATACACTCTATAAGAGAAATTTTGACATGGTCTTGCTCTGATGCGTAGACAGACCAGAAGCAAACATGCTGATAAAAGAAATTCACGAAGGATCCTTTGGCACTAATGCCAATGGACACACAATGGCGAGAAAAATTTTGAGAGCAGGGTACTACTGGTTGACCATGGAATCCGACTGCTACAAGTACATGAGGAGATGTCACAAATGTCAAATATACTCCGACAAAATCCATGTACTGCCAACGCATCTCAAAGTTCTTTCTTCCCCGTGGCCTTTTTCCATATGGGGAATCGACATGATTGGGATGATTGAACCCAAAGCTTCGAACGGAAATCGGTTCATCCTGGTAGCCATTGATTACTTCACCAAGTGGGTCGAAGCAGCATCATTCGCCAATGTAACCCGACAAGTGGTGATCCGTTTCGTCAAAAACAATATCATCTGCCATTATGGTGTTCTGAGCCAGATCATTACTGATAATGGATCTAACTTGAACAATAAGATGATGACAGAGTTGTGTGTTGAGTTTAAGATCGAACACCATAACTCATCTCCCTACCGACCCAAGATGAACAGAGCGGTAGAAGCGACTAACAAGAACATCAAGAAGATTGTTCAAAAGATGGTTGTAACCTACAAAGATTGGCACGAGATGTTACCCTTTGCTCTTCACGGTTATCGCACATATGTCCTCACTTCAATAGGGGAAACCCCTTTCTCTCTAGTATATGGCATGGAGGCAGTGCTTCCCATAGACGTAGAGATCCCATAAATCTGGATATTGATGGAAGCCAAGTTTACAAAAGCTGAATGGTGTCAAAGTCGACACGACGAACTAAATCTGATCGAAGAAAAAAGAATAACGGCTCTATGCCATGGTCAGTTGTATCAACAAAGAATGAAGAGGGCGTTTGACAAAAAGGTCCGACCTCGCGTCTTCAGGAAAGGAGACCTTGTGCTCAAAAAGATAGAATCATTCCTCACTGATTCCCGGGGCAAATGGACCCCGAATTATGACGGCCCCTATGTTGTCAAGAAAGCCTTCTCAGGCGGCGCCTTGAGACTCCCAACCATGGATGGAGAGGAATTTTCCTACCCCACAAATGTTGATGTAGTCAAGAAATACTTCGCCTAAATAATAAAAAAAATGTCTCGGTGGATTCAAAACCCGAAAGGGCGGTCCAGGAAAAAATTAGAGACATGGTAAAAAATTATCCCGGTGGATTGGAAATCTCAAAGTACAATCCAGGCAAAAGTTAGGGATACTGGCAAGTAACTACGTCCAACAGGGGCAAATTCCCCAGTAGCAGTTATGCCATCCATCAGAAAAACTCCAATCACGGTCATCTTCGACGGAAGCTCAGGATGCCCAAAATTCAAAGTTGGTAGAAGGATAGTGGTCGTTATGTTTCAATGTAGCCCTTTTCCCTTAAATTACATTTTTCTAACTTTGTAAATGCTCTATGGAATCACGCGTTTGGTTGATTTCCATCCTATCAATAAAATTTGAGCCCTTGTGCTTTTGTTTGCAATTCTTATTTGTTTTAGCTTTATAGAATGACGTTTTAATATGATTAACGATTCTTGAACGAAAAAAAATGAATTTACTTGTTAAAACTCTTCTGCTTTTAAAAATAAAGATGGTAATTCTTTTGACTGTTGAACATCGAAAGGACATCGTTCGCTTCTCCAAAGATGGTTAAGCTTCAAAGTGCAGAATCAAAGTAATCCTTCTAAACCAGTATGCCTGAGTGAAGGATCAGCTGTGTCAGAGACCATGTTTCATCTGACACCCCCCGGCAGAGTTCTTATCTCCTAAGCCCGACCAACGTGTTCCCCACAGGGACTATCTCTCCTAAGCAAGGCAGAATTGCTATCTTGAACCAGTGGTACTTCTTCGTCCCCTGCAGTGGCCGAGTATCCAGTCGTGTTCATCTGTTAGTCTGTATGTCGTGTCAGTTTTGTCAGCATATACATACATACGTCATGCATTATTGATTTACATTCACATTCATATTGCATCACTATCACTCTAGTCGGTCTTATCCCCCAGTGATAAAAGTCTTCTCAATCGAGTTGTCAGTTCTTTCCTCGTCAGGAAATGTTGCGTCTGAACAATATCTCTCCTCCAGTTTATTTCTGGATTAGAGTTGGCCCTCGACCACTTTGATAACTTGAACCTCTGAAAAAACAGAGAATCCTCGACGAACATCACTCTTTGCCATTGAAGATGATATTTTCGCTTTCCCGGATTAATGAAAATCCCCAGAGAAAGCCTCTTAATCAGAAATTCGACAATACAACAATTTTTCTCTGAAAAATCCCCTGACGAAAAGGTCATCAACATCTCAAAATTGGATCACATAATATGGCATCTCTCCGAGAAGATCCCGAGAAAAGTATGATGAAATACCCCAAGCGGAAACAGTCTCTCAAGGGACTCGTCTTCCCCAGTAGAATCAACAAATGGCGTCTCCAACAGAGAAGTTTGTACATCTCTACAACTCCGACGACTGGGTTCCCCAGCAACTCTGACATCAGATGTTTCTATCAAATGGCATCTCCCCAGGAAAATTCGGCGAGAAGTTTGATGAAAACCGCTACGCATAGCGTCCCTTGTCAAGAAGTTTATTGACAAAAGAAACTAAGACCAGTTCCTTGGTAGGAAACCAGGATCGAGGGGAAGTTTATTTCAGAAACTAAGACCAGTTCCTTGGTAGGAAACCAAGGTCGAGGGGAAGTTTATTTCAGAAACTAAGACCAGTTCCTTGGTAGGAAACCAAGATCGAGGGGAAGTTTATATTAGAAACTAAGACCAGTTCCTTGGTAGAAAACCAGGATCGAGGGGAAGTTTACATCAGAAACTTAGACCAGTTCCTTGGTAGGAAACCAGGATCGAGGGGAAGTTTATCTCAGCAACTCAGACCAGTTCCTTGGTAAGAAGCCAAAATCGAGGGGAAGTTTTTACCTTTTCTAAGCATCATTGCTTAGCAAAAGAAGGTGAATGCGTAAGCTACCATTCATAACCGCCATCAAAATTTCGGGTATTCCGATATTTAATCCTCTTGCACCCCGAATGCCCGAATACCTTCGCCATTCACACCTTCGGGTCCAAGAAGATTAAGGGGCATCTGTCATATCCCAAATTTTGACTACTAAGATTTCCCATCATTGTGTAAATCATCACCACAATATGGGTAAACCATCATGCCTCATTAGTCTTCCCAAAGATGGGTGACCATCCACTACAATTAAAATTGGGGTTTCAGGCCCTCTCGGAGCTCTTAGACAAAGGATCAATCAAGGAATGGCATGATCTTCAACTTGTCTAACCTCTCAACTATCCCCAATAGATCAAGAGGACTCCCACAGCAAGAATCAAGCACAATGTTGCAGCATTCCAGGTGGATCATGCCTCAAGATCGCCAGTGTCACCAAATTAGGGTTTTGGTCGACCAAGGCCTCCAGATGGAAATTTTCCTCTGGGCATGAGCCAATGCTTCAAACAAAAACCTAATATGTTCCAAGGGACATCATGAACCCAATCACCAAGTCAATTTTACCTTAGGGGATGCATTCATAAAAAATCAGGAATTAGGGTTTCTTGACCTAATTCACCCCTAAGTTGACTTTTGGGACAAAACATGAGCCAAGACCTCAAGAGAGGATTTGAGGGTCTCCAACATACCACATTGATCCATTTGCAACAATGGATTGATCCAAGAAGCTTGAGCAACAAGTTTGTAGTTCATCAGAACCACAATTAGGGTTTTGCAAGAAAAGTCAACTGTGCCTTTGACTTTTGACCAGGACATGCTCCCAAACCTTGGGACATGATTCAATACACCTTATAACACCTATGAAATTAATCCATCAAGTTTGATTTAGGTCAAGGACTTGATTTCATAGAGGATCGCACAGTTTGGAATTCATCTGACAAAAAGTCAACTGTGCACAAAAGTCAACTTTGACTTTTTGAGATTTTTCACTATTATGGTTATTTGACCCTAAAATGATGTTAATGTGTGATTGGAATCATCATTCATCAAGAAATATCAAGAAAATTTGGATAACTTGTAAAAGGGGTAACCATTAAAAACTTAGAAATTTTCTAAGTTATGGAACAAAGTGGCTAGGGTACCAACTTTGGAGGATCATATCTCCTAAACCACAAGGCCATTTGTTCCCATTCAAAAATGGATTTGTAGCTCTCATGGCCCTCTACAAAAGCTTCAAACACAAATCATTCCAAATCCTCGTGAATTTTAAGTTATGGAATGATTAAAATAACAAAAAGTGAAAATGTTACTTTTTTCCAACACTTAGTGAAATTTTCACTAAGTCAGAATCTGCCTTCACTTTTTTCCAAATGTAGGGGAATTTTTCAATTGGATCCAAAAAGTATCAAAACCAACTATGATCAAACAGTTGTTGTATCATATGAGGGCTTTCCAAAATGGCCAAGAACTCCATCAAATTCCACTTGAGCCATGAGATATGACAATGGCAATATGCCTTGCTGAAAACTGTCAAAGCAAGGCAGATTTGTGCATTTTGCTTGATTTGCCAAATTTGTGCAAATGACAAACACACTTATCCATCTGAACACCTTAGGGGGAGACCAAGGAGGGGCAAACACTGATCCATAAGCCTCCCAAGTCTTTGGAACAAAAAGTAGCATGCCAAACCTAGAAATCCCTAAAAGAGGGACATGACTCGAATTTTGGTTTGGAGCATTTAATGGATGCACCAAGGTGGCATGAACTGAGCCATTTCCAACTGAATTTAGTCAAGACATATCCAAGACCAAGGGAACCAGCAGCCTGTGCCCTAACCTCTAGTCAATGGCTAGAGGAGACTTGGATTCTCATTGATCAACATTGGCCAAACCTATGCAGCAGTTGCCATTCACTATTGCTTGAAAAAAAACTTGCTCCACTATAAATAGAGCTCATTTGTGATTAGTTTGAGTATACCAAAGCCATCAAACAGATGCTTTCCTCAAAATCACCTTCTCACTTCCAAATTTGCCTTCCAAAGCAAGTCACAATCGGGTTTTGGAGTTTGAGAGCAATTCCAACTAAACCAATCACACACACACCTCATAAACATCATATAGAAGTGATCCAAACACTTAAACAACATCTGGAACACTGATTTCTCAGAATCACCAGCCAGCTGCTCAAGGTTTTAACCAAGTTGCAGTTGGGATACCATCTTCAGTTCCAGCTTGTTTCAAACCATTACAAGCACTCAGGCACATCACTTGGCACCTAGGGAAGCTATCCACATCATTGGAACCTAGCTGTAACACCTCTAACCCAAAACACAATCACCAGCTGCAAGAGGTAAGCATGAGCTCTTCTAACTCTATGATCCATGCATTTTTTGCTGCACAATACTTTGGCCATATGTTCATAATCATGCATAGAATGTTTTCCCTCAATCAATTGCTTTGTTTGAATCGTGTATGGAATTTCTGAGCCTTCATGCAAATTTTAAGGTTCTTGAGGTTTCTCTTTGATTTCTTATTCCATGTTTAAAATAAATGAAATTAAAGACCATAGACATGATCGTGAGGTTAAAACGAGCAAATTGATATGTAGATTGCATGATATAATCAAGTATTCAGTGAGATTGGATAGAAAACGCAAATCTGCAGAAACAAAGGGTGGCGCGTCTTCTTGCCATGTTCTTGGTGCCCTTTTTGAAAATTCAAATATTTGAATTTTTGTGATTTTATTTAATTAATTCAAAAATTAATTTCTCTCTGAGTTTTAATGATTTTGAGTTGATTCTTTTTTTAATAATTCACAAAAATGTTAAAATATTTTATTTTACCCAAAAATCCCAAAAATATTATATATTTCATATATTTGATATTTTTGCAAAGAATTAATTTTTTATTTGTTTTTAGCATTTGAAATATTTTTTCTCCCTTGATTTTCCAAACTTGATTTATTTCCAATCATTTTGTGGATATAAACATGATTTTTCAAACATTAATCCAAGATCACAATTTGTTTTCACACATGTTTAACAATTTTGATCATTTTAATTGAATTTTTATTCAATTAAAATATATTTTGAAAATAAATTAGGGTTTTTGATTAATTCAACCCTCATCAAACTTTTTTCAAACACTTTGGGCCTCTAATAGAGTGTAAGACCCAATCCCCTTTTAACCAAAACAATTTTTGGGCCTCAGATATTGTATAAGTCCCTCTGCGTTAAAAGAAACCTCGGCGCGATCGCTAGTTCAAAAATCAAATCATATGGGCCTACCCTCGTGTTATAAGCCCCATTGCTTTTCTTTAAATTTCTTTGGGCCTCTAGTAGAGTGTAAGACCCAACACTTTTTGAAAACCAAAATGATTTGGGCCTCAGTGTATTGTATAAGTCCCGATCCCATCAAAAAATTCGGCATGATCGTCGCCTTTTTTAACAAAAACCTTGGGCCTCTCCTTGAGCTGTAAGCCCCACCACTTATACAAAAATAAATCATTGGGCCTCTAATAGAGTGTAAGACCCATCCCTTGTAGATAAAACCTTTTTGGGCCTCAATGCATTGTATAAGACCCAGTACGTTAAAGAAAAATCGGCACGATCGTCGCCTTTTTTAACAAAAACCTTGGGCCTCTCCTTGAGCTATAAGCCCCACCACTTGTACAAAAATAAACCATTGGGCCTCTTGAGAGAGTGTAAGACCTATCCCTTTATACAGAAAACCTTTTTGGGCCTCGGTCACTTGTATAAGTCCCTGTACAATTTTAAAACAACAGTGCAATCACTGATAAAACCTTGGGCCTCTCCTTGAGCTGTAAGCCCCAAAAATCTTTTCAAAGCACTTTCTCCTTTGATTTAGAATATAATATTGTTATCAAAGCTTTCTTTGTTGAACCACTAACAAAAGAACATGGAAGCTCTACAATCGAGTAAGTGTTTACCCGCTTTCTTTATCCGCTTTCATATATATATATATATATGGTTCATATCTTATGAGAATGCTATTTTTATGTAAGAACATGAGAATGCATCTGAATCATTAGATTTTAAAATAAATGGTGAAGATTATTTGTGGTTTTTGTTTTTCTCTCTCCTCCATTATTAAAATAAATGATGGAGGAGAGAGAAAAAAACTGACACATAATCTCCACTATTTATTTTAAAATCTAATGGTTCAGACTCATTTTTATGTTCTCATATAAAAATGGCATTCTCATATGATACGTTCCCTATATATATATATATATATATATATATATATATATATATATATATATATATATATATAACTGTATTATAGGGCTGCTCACTGTAAGTCTTCTTTAACAAACTTTTATATACTCGTCAAATATCAACTGTGTAATACTAGTATAGTTATTTAGAGTTTTCCCCGGCAACTACATCTAGCACTAGGTAAAGCCCTGTTGGTCACTCTTAAATACAGTCAAAACTAGACCCCAATAAGATTACCAGACACAGTCTTCCCTCCTCTTGGGGTTAAACAATATGGAGACGTGAAAGGCAGCATTCTCGGTGAACCCTTTCTCAGACTGTCACCCTTAGAAATTGTCAAAGAAACTCTACTCCCCAGAGTTAATCTATTCTCCGTGAATGGCATCTCTTGAGTTTCTTCCAAATTCCCGGACTTTTCTGGCTTGATCTATTCTCGGTGAATGGCATGTCTTGAACTTCTCAGGGTTTGGGGACCCACGGGCTTCTTAAAAGCATCCCCGCCTCCTCTTGGGCGTTGTACAAGGACCCTTTGGCTTCTTAAAAGCTCTCATACCTTCTCTTGGGCTTAGTACAAGGACCCAGAGACCTCTACAGGTATAGGAACAGAACCTAGTCATCAATTTGCTAGAGCTGTCTTTCTGAGTCAAGTGTCAGACCAGTTAATGGGTTGACCTTCATCTCTTAACATACCAGCCTTCTCTTGGGCATCATACAAAGATCATTCACTTATCTGAGAATCAATTTCTCAAAACACCAGTAGACTTGGACAGTCTCAATACCCTTTGGATTTCCCATTTCCTCAAAGAACAGGAAATAACCCTGATCTTCTGATTAGTACCAAAGCACACTGATTTTCTCTTTTATCCAACATACTGGACCTGTCACCAAACTGAAATAGTTACCAGCACAGTTAGCCTCCTCTTGGGCTTTGTACAATGATTCTCCTAAGTGGAGCTAATCTTTTCAGACTCTCTTGTTGAGTCACACTTTAGCCTCCATCTCGGGCTTCGTACGAGATAGAAAACACTCTCTTGTTGAGTGTAAAAGACCCTCTTGTTGGGTCACAAACACTTTTAGCCTCCATCTCGGGCTTCGTACGAGATAGAAAACACTCTCTTGTTGAGTATAAAATACCCTCTTGTTGGGTCACAAACACTTTTATCCTCCATCTCGGGCTTCGTACGAGATAGAAAATCACTCTCTTGTTGAGTATAAAAGACCCTCTTGTTGGGTCACAAACCTTTTAGCCTCCGTCTTGGGATTCGTACAAGACATATAAAAACACCCTCTTGTTGGGTCACTAGCCTCCTCTTAGGCTTTGTATAAAGAAAACCCCGGTTGAGTCAATCAACCTTTTAGCATCAAACCTGTGCCTTGCTCACAGCATACAAACATCAACAACTCCTCTTTAGAGATGACAAATTCTCTCTAAAACCCTTCAGCTTCATATCTTAGGCTTTGAACAAGATACGAACCACCTTTAGCTTCACATCTTGGGCTTCGAAGAAGATACATATACTCCCTTTAGCTTCATGTCTTGGGCTTTGAACAAGACACCAAAACAACCTTTTTCCTCCCATAGAATAGGAGGAACTACGATCGCTCTGATTTTCTTGTTTCATCAAACGGGAATACGTAGGCATAAGATTGAAAAAAATCTTAGCGAGCACACTAATCGAAAACCCAAAATCCAGTACCTCCATCAATCAACCCAAAAGCATCAAATCTAAACACATTATCAAAGACCTCACAAATGATCCAGACACCGTGTTCTTAGGAAAAATAACCAAAGATTGGGCCCCACTTCCACATAGCATCTGTAACCTAACAGACCGCTGTTCAAACTCAGTATGCAAGCAGGGTTAATTGGAGACTTCTATTTCCCTTCCTTAATCAACTCAACAGGATAAAAAAAATGAATCGAACTGTAGTACCCAAGCGATCGTGACTCAGGACCACAAAAATTGCGCTACAGTATTGTGGAGCAAGTTAATATAATGAATAATGTTAGGAAAAAGCCCACATACCTTGCTCCTAAAATAAGTGGCCTGATTACCTGTTTATTTCATTTACATTCATGCATGTGTGGTTGTATTCATGTTTTTATATTCATGTAATTTGTAGACGAGGAAACAACGCGGGAGTTACGAGTGTGGGTATTTTATCATGAAACACATGTTAAACATTGTCCTTGTCGGCACTGTTGATTCATGGGATACGGTATATATGCCATAAAATGTTTACATATATTAATATATAAGTTGACTATTGAATTATTATCATACATGATCTTCAATTTTTTCCTCTTATGTAGATGTTTAACGACGAAACCCCATTCCCCGTTGAGGACTTTGTGGATCTTCGTAAACGTTGGGCGTATATCCACAATGCGCTTAAGGGTTCTGCTCCTGCTGTTTGATATATCAGCAACATTTTTTGATGCACAAATTTTTGGCTTTTGATGCACATAATGTGAACAATAGTTTTGGCTTTTGATGCACATAATGAAATCAATAATATTGGCTTTTGATTTAAACAATTTTAGTAGTTTAAATCTCTAATTCATTTAGCTTTTGATGTAAATTTATTTTGATGTAAATTCTCTGATTCATTTATAAGGATAAAATATAGGAAGAATTGTGTTTGATACACATATTGTGTTTGCATGTAAACAGAAGCTGTTTTGACAGGATAAAATATAGGAATAATTTGATAAGCAGATAAATTTTATATTTAAAACAGGCTGTTTTTGGCAGCGGTTATAAACCTATCCGTAGTTGTATGTCAAACGCTAATATAAATAAAAAATTTTGTTGCTGAGAATCAAACCATATCACAATTTAGTTATATCACAAAGGTTGAGTAAACTAACCATTGTGAAATTGTGCGCGCATACTGGAATACAACAACAGTCCCAGGACCGTCATTGTACGTACCTCATATACAACAACACTCTACATAACAACGCCTTCGCCCCCGTCATTATATGTCATTTCCAACCATTGTTAAATGGGTTTTTCGTAGTAGTGACATCTGGTACACACACCCTGTGTCTGAACCTCATCAAACCACTCTCATAATTCACCTCTGTTACCTTGGTTGTTCATTGTCAACTGGTCAACCAACTTCAAGTCAGATTGTTGTCCTATTCTGATCTCTTCCACAATACCACTAGTAAACTTCAACATGCCCAACCTCACACTACTAGGAGTCGCTTCACATACCAAACTCAAATCTCGGAATTGCTCAATTAATTCCAACTCTTTCACCATAAGCATCGACAAATGCAATGACTTCCTGCTCAATGCATCAGCCACTACATTTGCTTTACCAGGATGGTAATTCAAATCAAAGTCATAATCCTTCAATAATTCCAACCACCTTATTTGCCTCATATTCAACTCTTTTTGATCGAATAAGTACTTCAAGCTCTTATGATCGCTGAACACTTCGAATTTATAGCCAAACAGGTAATGTCTCCAAACTTTTAACATAAACACCACATCTGCCAACTCTAAGTCATGGGTAGGGTAATTCACTTCATGAACCCTCAACTGCCTGGAAGCATAAGCAACAACTTGACCATTCTGCATCAACACTTCTCCAAGACCCATCTTCGATGTATCACAATACACTACAAAAGATTCATTCGGATTAGGAAAAATCAACACTGGAGCGGTCGTTAACCTCTTCTTCAATTCCACAAAACTCTCTTCATAATCTACATCCCACACAAAAGCTTGACCCTTTCGAGTTAGCTGAGTCAAAGGTAATGCTAACTTAGAAAAACCCTCGATAAACTTGCAGTAATATCCTGCCAATCCCATAAAACTTCGTATCTCAGTAGCAGACTTCAGAGTCTCCCACTGTAGCACAACATCAATCTTAGGCGGATCTACAACAATTCCACCACTTGAAATCACATGGCCAAGAAAACTCACTTCCTTCAACCAAAACTCACACTTTGACAGTTTTGCATACAACTTCTTCTCCTTCAACACTTGCAACACAGTCCTCAAATGCTCGGCATGCTCTTCTTCAGATTTAGAGTATATCAGAATATCGTCAATGAAAACCACAACAAACTTATCCAAATACTTATGAAAAATTCGATTCATATACACCATGAACACACTAGGTGCATTGGACACTCTAAATGGCATCACAGTGTATTCATAGTGGCCATACCTCATCCTGAAAGCTGTCTTTGGAATATCATCAGGCTTATCACGAATCTGATTGTAACTCGACCTTAAGTCAATCTTGCTAAACACACAGGCGCCTACTAACTGATCCATCAAATCGTCGATTCTCGGAAGTGGATATTTATTCTTAATAGTCACGTTATTCAACTGCCGATAATCAACACATATCCTCATACTTCTGTCCTTCTTCTTCACTAGCAACACAGGAGCACCCTACGGAGAAACACTCGGTCGGACAAACCTCTTCTCAAGCAATTCTTCCAATTGCTTCTTCCATTCACTTAACTCAGAAGTGGGCATCCGATAAGGAGCCATAGACACTGGACTCGTACCTGGTATCAAGTCCACCGCAAACTCTACTTCACGTTCTGGAGGCAAATCACTGATGTCATCTGGAAACACATCTGGAAATTCACAGACAACGGGTAATTCGACACTCGCAGCTTCACGATTAACCTGCAACGATGCAAAAATTGCAAACACCAAGGCTTCGTCTCCCAGAAGTTCGTCTACTTACTTAGCAGACAATAACATCAATTCCCCAATATCACCAAACTCAGGAAACTCTACGGTCTTATTATGACAATTGATATGAACACGGTTGAACTCCAACCAGTTCATTCCAAGGATTACATCGATTTGGTGAAAGGGTAAACAAACCAAATCCATCATAAAACTCTTCCCAAAAATTGTCAAAGGACATTTCAAACACACAAAGTAGTAGTAACAGAACCATTAGCTGGAGTTTCTATTACCATGTTACCATTCAATATCAGACAATTTCAAAACCCAATCTATTAGCACATTTCAAGCGAGATAAACGAATGAGTAGCACCAGTAGTCAATAATAGTGACCCAACTCAACACTATTAATAAAACAAGTACCTCGAATTAAGTTGTCCTTCTCTAGAGCTTCTGCACCACCTCAAAGCAAACACTCTGCCATTGGTCTAAGCAGCAATAGCAGTTTTCTTCGGTTTTTGACACTGGGTACTGATTTGACCCTTCTCACCATAATTGATACAGGTTGGACCATCATCCTTGCAATCAATAGCTCTATGCCCCTTCTTGCCACATCTGTAACATCTCAACACATTATTGGTTCAAACATTAGTACGGTGGCCTTGCTCGCCACACCCGTCACACTTCCCAGAAGCGGGAGCTGCTCCCCCACTTGTCTTCTTCCCATCTGAAGCCTTCAACTTCCCTTTGTCAGTTGAAGTTGTATAAGGCTTCCCTCTATATTGCCGCTTCTCTTTCTTCTCACTAAGATGCTTGTAGTGAGCGATCGAGCTCGACTATCCTCATCATAGATCCTACTCTTATCCACCAGCTCAGCATACTTGCGAATCTGTTGGTATCCAATACCCTGCTTGATTTATGGTCTCAGCCCTATTCTCGAACTTGAGACACTTAGATACCTCAGCATCAGCACGGTTGTAGTGAGGACAGAAATTCACCAGCGCCTCGAACTTCGCAGTATACTCTGCCACCGTCATATTTCCTTGCTTCAACTCAAGGAATTCCACCTAATTCTTTCCACGAGCATCCTCTAGAAAATACTTTCCCAAAAATTCCTGCTTGAACACAGCCCAGATTATTACGGTACCAACGTCTTCCAGTCTCTGGCGGGTGTTATCCCACCAAACCTCAGCCTCTTCTGACAGCATATGAGTTCCAAAACTGAACTTGTTATGCATCAGTACACCCCATCACCCGAAAGATCTTCTCAATCACCTGTCGACCACTTCTGTGCACTCTCTGGATCATGAGTACCCACAAAAGTCGACGGATTACTCCTTTGGAACATCCCCAAAGCACAAAACTCGTCCGGAGCTCCACCATTTTGATTGTTCCGAGCCATTGCTTGAGCAAGTAACTCCAACGCATCAACGATAGCACGATCATTTCTTCCAGCCATCCTGCATACCACCAACAAGGTTAGAAGAAATAAAATATTGACGGTGTACACACACTCGTTGACTGACATGGGACTGACATCATGTAAAACTTGGCCGGACGGACCGACCTGCTATGATACCACTAATGTAACACCCTTTTTCTACCCAACAAATATCACGAATAAATACAATTATTTTATCAGAGTACAGTCCCAAAAGGACATCACACTTCGTCACAAAACATCAAATAACCACCTGCTCCGTAACACGGGTTTTACCATCATAATTTATTTAGATACCACGCAGCAGAAATCAAAATTTAAACCAATTTTAATAATCCAAAACTTCTTAAAACAAAACATCATAAAACATCCTCATGCCAACACATAAAAGAACATAATCATTCGACTCAAACGTCCCGACTCGATGTTACATATCAGAGCAAGACCCTCTAATCGACGGAGAAATCAAAATACTTCAAAAGCTAAATCTTAGAGCACCAAGAGAGCTAAGCCTGATCACCTGCACGTTACCCATGTGGAGGCAACATTCAAACAGGCTGGATGAGTAATCACTAATCAATATATAAGATATAAGCAGAAGAGAAAGCATAAACACAAACGTCATCAAGTCATTCACAACGTTATTAATACATCAATTTCATAAATAGAATGCAATGCCACAAATATGCAAATGCAACATCATAGACTCATGCCATGATGGTACCAATTCGTCATAATTGATGGACAGTGGGCCATCACCTTCCAAAGATCCCCACCAATATGATCGATTCTACACAAGAAGCAGAGCACGTCACAAAACACCCCAATCCACATAATGGGATTGAAGCCACCAAATGGACCTGAAGTCCTAACTATGCCATGAATGCATGATGTAAGTCGTCATGATAGTCATCATTATAAAATCGTCATAATTGCATCATCATTCATGAATCATCATCAAACATCATCACACAACATCAATTCGCACTCGTCACAATTCGTCACCATACCTCACAATTCGTCATATTATACTCGTCACATAAAAAATTCTCGATTTATCTCATTCATCTTCATTACTAGTTTACTCATGTTTTATTACCTCATCATAGCCTTACGTTTCAAGGAAACCGCATCACAAGTGAAATCGGGACAGAAATCACAAAAACGGACAAAACTGCCTACAACCCTGTCACATACGCGTATGACCATGCCCCATACACGTACGGCTCAATTCTTCGCCCATTGGCCTGCCTATCATACGCGTAGGGCCACCTGCCTAGTCCTTCCATACGCGTACCACCATGGGTGTTACGCGTATCACCAGAGAGGTTTCCCTCTCAAAATTACCCTTCAAACTCCCATTACGCGTAATGGCTAGCCCATACGCGTAATGCTCTTTTCCCAAGAATTCCTTACGCGTAATGGCTTCTCATACGCGTATCCCTCCTCATTCCCAGCTTCCCATACGCGCAATGACATCCCATACGCGTATTGCCACCATTCCCATAAACGTACCATACGCATACTGGCAGAGGGCCATGCTGGCCCTAAGGACGGGTGTGTATGCTACGCGTAACAGCCTGGGGATGTCCCTTCATACGAGTAATACTCCCCCTGTTACGCGTATGGCCAGAAACACTCAAAAACTCAGATTTCACATCTGAACGAAACTTCCCATTCCAGCACCTTCGATCTTCCAAAATCGGACCCAAAACAGCTTCGATTCATCACAGATCTAAGTCATTATCCTACCCCATTATTTTTCATCAATTTCTTACTAATTATTACGTCTTCATTCATTAATCCCACCTTCGATTCCAGATCGGGTTTGTTCACACATTCGTCACAGCACCAATAATCATTCACGCGAAATTCACAGGATTTACAACACATACCATATTTATATCAGAAATCGACCAATACAGATGCACGAAAATTCACCACAGATTCAGCATACGAAAATTCATCATAAAACATAAAACACACAGACTACTCTACCTTAAACCCATATCAAACATATGAACCCGGATTAACCCCCCATACATCGAATTTTCAAAACAAAAACTCTTCTTTTGGGGATTCTACAGTTGATCCTCTCGTTTCTATGTGTTCTAGCCTCCTTTCCTCAGCTCTCTATTCACTTCTTAGGGTTGTACATAATAACTCTCCTAATTCTCTATTTTCTTTTTCTTAAACCTATCTCTTGGACCCATAATCATGATTTACCCATCTTACCTTCAATTAACCTTCTCAATATTACCGTCTTATCCTTAACGGTTCTCTTAATTATTTAAAATAATAATAATAATAATAATGATAATCCAAATAATATTCTAAATATCCAAATTATTCCATTATTATTATTACTAATAAAATAATTTCTAATTAATTACTAATTCCAAATGCCTTAATATTCCCTTAACCCATAGCTACCCCCACAACACCACACAAAGTCACCAAGTTTCATAGTATTCACCAAAACACCGAATAGTCATAATAATTCAATTAAATAATATTTATAATTATTTTGGGATGTTACAATAGGCACTCATGATGGTGCCAGTACCAAATAATAACTCTTGTATGGTATTATTCTAGATATATATATTATACAGAGCGTTACAGTTGGTATCAGAGTAGGTCGTATCCTCGACCTAGCCTTGAAACATCATAAGTAAATCTATTCCTGCCTCATAAGTGTGTCTTAACAACATGGTTCTTAATATCATATTATGTAGTATTGGGCCTGATCAACCTAATGCTATATATGTGGTAGGTAGGATCAAGTTTGAGCGACCACGAGGACTTCGAAATGTTATCAGAACTTATGCTGTGAGGGTAGACTCAAGCCAAGAGTTAGAAGTAGGGAGAACTGGTCAGCTTAATTGAGGTCTTAGTAGAAGTTGTGCTTTCGGTAACATGGAATTGAAGGGAGGTGAATGGTTCAAGCAATCCTTTAGAATTGATGGAGTTTGAGGAATTTGTGGATTGATTAGTGGAACTGGATTGACCAATGGTGTGGACAAGACTTTCAAGTGATCCCATTCAGTGAGGAAGAATGGGTGTTTTGTGGAGCGTGTGACGTAAGGTCCGGAAGTAAGATAGTTGTTAGTATTTCAGTTTCTAAAGTCATTAGGGCATCTTGGAAGAACGGGTATTGTTGAGAGTGTGTTTTGAATGGTATCTTCAAGTGGTTGAGAGATTGAGAGTTAAGGATGTTCAGCTTTTGTTGGGAACCTAAGGTAGTAGTGTAGTCTAAAGGGGGCCACGAGGACACGACTAAATGTATGTTCCAAGTGAAGCATGTGTGTATCAGATGAGAAGTAAGGGATAAATCAAGTATATTCAGTCTTGGAAGGGAGGTCGGATTTAGGACAGTACGTCAGGAATTCAGTATTTAGTGAGAGACCAATTTGGAAATGTTAAGTTGCTCAAGGATCAGTTATAAGGGAATGTGTTAAAGGAGGAACGAGTATTTTATGGTAACGGAAGATCTAACAGTATGGGAAAAGGAGGTCTGTGTTGAGAAACATCTTAAGTAATTTGGATTCAAGGAAGCTCTAGTATGATGGTTTTATGATTGGAATTAAGAACAATACTTTGGTGGAGTTATTGAGATTTCATTGAGGCTAAGTTAGGATGTGTAAGTGATGGTTGTCCACCCATGAAGACTTGTAACACGTGAGGTAGAGTGGAAGAAGTTGCACCTTGGTATTATGAGATACGTGGTAGTAGCATTGTGGTCATAAGTGTATGTAATGGATTCCTAGTCTTAAGACGGAAGCGAAGTCACACCCTCCTTGTGGAACAATAAGGATTATGTTCTAAGATGTCAGATTGTGGTAAGCAACGAGGAGCAAACCGAGATTTAGTACGGACTAAGTGTAAATTGTGGAACAAACTATACTAAGTGGTCTTGTAGGTAGTTGACAAGAGTTGTCGGTTACAAGTCATTCAGTAAGTGGATTCGGTGTAGTGAAATGTTCAATGGATATTGGGTGGGAAGAGGATCCTAGTCAATAATCATGTGGAAGATGTCAAAGTTCTCCGGAAGGTATATTATATTGGTTGTCAAGAGTGGGAGGATTTTTCGTATTTGTGGATGATTGAAGTATTCCGGATCTACCTTTTGTTGGACTAAGAAAGTTGTTATTTTGATTCTCACCAAGGAATTCTAGTAAAAGTGTGAGTTTGTGGTTAAGACCCTTGAATGCCATCTTTTGGTGAATTCTACTAGTGTTGTTGTGCGAGCCTTGGGGAGCGGAAGGCGAGCTCGCTATGCGACTGTGACAGAACTTTGGAACCTTGATTTGTCTCTTATTTAGAGTGTGTCATCTGCATGTTTTAGCTTTGTTTTATGTACCCGGTGTTGATCATGGGTATTATACAAATTGAAGAAGTACAAGTGGAGGATAAACGTGCAAGTTAATGCAAGAAGGATTTACGGTTTTGAAATTGAAATCTTTTGAAGGGTATTAAATAGTTAACTACCTGTATGGATGCCAGAGAAGTGTGACGTTGGGGAACCAATCTAGTGAACGATGCTCAATGTGATTAAGTCATGGATGTAACACTATAGTGACCTTACAGAGAACGGTTCATAATATTTACATATGTGTTAGTAAGGTGTAAGCGGTTAGTCAGAATATGGTGTTTATTGATTTTTGCGAGTTCATGGCATCAGATATAGACTCTGTAAGAGTGGTGCCAAATGTGTGCATTTGTACATTATCCAGTTGAAGGAATTTGTAAGTTATCCTTCCAGGAAAGAGTGGGAATCAAATGTTCCAAAGTTGAGCATGTAACTTGGATCGTATATGGAACATGACAATTGAGAGAGATAGATTCAAACAAGAAGTGTAGTGTGACCTCCATATGTGTGTGTGTGTGAAGCATTGTGTGTGAATCGATGAGTAGTATGAAAACTAACAGTTGTGTTCTAGATGGCTAAGTTTTGAATTGTGGTGATTCGCGAATGATTTGAAGTTTCTGGATGGTAGTATTTTGTTATTGTTTGAGATCTCGTGTCAACAGAAACCTTGAATGAGTCAGAATCCCATAAGAGAATTTGATATGGAAAGTAATAACCAGAACCAGAAATTGTTAAGCGAATTTGGATAAACTGCTTCGAGCTCATAATGAATTTGAAAGTCGTATATGTTTATGGTTATAGTCATAACTCTTGTATATCTATCGTCTGGAGAGTGTTGAATCTATTCTAACAGTTGTCAGTTAGCAAGGAAGTTATTCTACTAATGGATGTCGGTCAGGTTCTCGTGCTGTTTAGTTAATTTTGCTTTCATATAAAAATAAATATCTTCAAACAAAAGTTCTTTTTTATGTGATGTTGTTATACTTTTGTAAAATGACAATTTTTACTAATTATTTTTATGTTCTGAAGATTAATCTGAAAATTTTTATGTTGCTGATGTTATAATGGCTAGTGACATGTTCAGTTATTATGATTGCCTACATATTGGACAACTATGTGAAAAAGCTAATTTTTTACATACTTGCTCTTCGAGTTCTTATTTTGTGACTATCACATGTATATTTTCTTTCATCAAATTAATTATCATAAATATTACTCTAATTTTTTTAGTTTATCTCTCTTAATATTTATTCGTTTAACGTTCTTTAAATTATATAAATATACTATATCAAAAGTCATAAATATTTATTTATTTAAGCTCTTTAATTATGTTTTTAATGATATAGATTATAATTTCGTTTTTATTTTATACAAGACTATGATTTTTTAAAATAAAGTAGAAAAATATTTTCAGAACTATTTTACTTTTTAAGTTTACAATATATAAATATTTTATAAAAACTTTAGTAGTGGTCAAAATAAATTTTACAAAATTTATAAAATAAACATTACAAAATTTATTAAAAAAGAAGAAATAGTGATTATTATTTTATATTTGTTCTAATAAAATTAATTTTCTCTCATATATTAATATGGGGCTTATATTTATTTTATAAGAAGAGTATTGATTGTTGGAATTAGATTAATAACGATTAATCAAAACATACATGCTCAAGAAATTATAATATATAATTTCGACGCGGAAATTAAGCATGTATAAAATTAAAGGATCAATAAATTGATATTAGGAATACCTGGATCCATAGAGAAAAATCAGTATGTGGTAACCCTAAAACCTGGAAGATGATGGCTTTTGTGGTTCTTCCTCAACCGGTATTCCTTAGGTCTCGAATTCTCTTCAGATGGGGAGAAGAGATAATTGCTTGTAGTACGGTATATTGAGGACCATAACCTACATATAGTGTGATGGCCAATTAGGGTTCCCGTTATTTTCAAATGGGCCATCCTGACATCCACTCATATTTGAGCTCATACCAATTATTTAATTAATTAATTAATTAAATAATTCCTAAATAAAATCTAAATAGCCTTTTAACATTATTTAATCACATAATTTATTTAAGGCACTTTATTTGATAAAATAGCTAATATAATTAAATAAATATATTTGACCACATAATTATTGGAATATTAATATATTACTAAATTAATAAAATATTCTAACATTGATGTGTATCATTAGATAAAATAAGTTTTATCCATATATTTATGTTCAATTTTTAAATTTTTTTACTATAAATGTTCAATACATTAATATAATATGAAATTAGATTTTGATGGTTATTAAAATAATTAATATCTTCAAATATTTGTGTAGTATAATTACAACACAACAATTTTAACAAATTTAATGAGAGTTTGATTTGTTTTGAATTGTTATAAATGGTCTAATATAAATATTTGAAATTTCAAACTAAATCTCAAAATTCGATGTTTGCTTGAAGTTTTAATAGCTAATTAGGAAAATTATATTTATTTAAGACTTTAATAAATTTTGATTTGTTCTAATATGGAAATTATATGAAACGGGAGAAATCAAGGTATTGGTCAAAATATTGAATGATAACGGAGCAACTTTACTATTAATTCAATTTTTTTAAATAATGTCAAAACATAAATAATATTTATATACAGGAAAAAATACATTGTTAATTCAAATATTTTTATATGCGGAAAAAAATTTCATGGCTATAAACGGGGACAACTTTACTACTGATTCAAGTATTGAATAATAGAAATTTATCAACTATTTTTTTTCAAATATGTGAAAAATTAAGGAAGTTTTAAAAAGATTAGTATATATTTTAAAATTGTATTGTCTCTTATAAAACAATTGTCTTATTTGTAAAAAAACTAAAACGACTGATTTATCTAATACAAGTTTCAATAATTTTTATTTTTAATCATATTATTCATAATATTGCTGTTTACATTTCTTCTTCTATATGTATTACTATTTTAATTTAAATTTACTATTTTTATGACACTCTGCAAACAAACGTGGGTCATAAATCATATCCCACCAAAAGACATATAGCGTGTATGCACGAGTTTGTTATTAGTTTTAGTAAATAATAGTAATTTTATCATTAAAATTAACACATATAATTATTTTCTTAAGAACTGCACATAGCTCAAACGAGACATTTATTATAATACAGAAGGAGTGATTTTAATGGGCAAACAACATGCGCCAACCAACTTTCGACCCTATTCGAAATTAAAGCAAGGCACGTGGCGATTTTTATTTGGAAAGAAATTAAATAAGAGTGGGTCGAAATTAGCAAATGAACCTCTCATTTTTTCAGCACCCAAATTTCTTCATGGGGGTGTAGAAAATAACTTTGTTTTGAATATTGGTCGGATGAGGCATTATTCTGAAAACTCTTATCTACACCCAACCAGGTTCATCCCAACACCCCCTAGATCAGAAATTTAAGATTAAATTTTAATTCTTCTTAAGTTGGCCTGTTTTTTTAGTTATGCTCCTATTTCACTCAAGGTTGAGTCGATCGCTCATATTCGTCTTTTTTCCTTTGGGTTAGAAGCTTTAGTCATATACCTCAGAGATTGGAGGAGGTCATTGCTTCTTCTCTTTCATAGTTATCAAAACTAATCCATACAATTCTTCTAAGTTTTGATTCAGTAGGAAGTTCATCTCCTGATGTCCCACATTTGTTAGCTCATAATCCTTCACCTTCACCATTACAGGGATCAGTTGTTGGAGATCATCTAGACCTTCTTCTGTTGTATATGATAAAGAGCAAGCGTTAGACTATCCTTGGTTCCCATCAAGGATCAGATTACTTGTACTTTATTCCAAAACTCAGATATGTTAAATCTCATACTTCTATTAGTTTTTTGTGTGTAGGATAGTGTTCCTATGCCGATTTTAGAGGAATGCTTGAGTTCTTAGGATTTTTCTTTATTTGTTTGTTTGGATGGTGTTTCTACTCCTCTTTTTTCTCATTTGGTATTCTCGATGGAGTATCTATCTGGGACCTCTAGTATTTTACAGAATAGGATAACATTTAAGCTTTATATTTTAACAAAACAGTTGGGTTATGTTTACTAGTTGAGTGATGTAGTATAGGTTAAGAAGTTAATGACTTTAATATGTAGAGATAAGAAGTTTAAGTATGCCCAGTCGTCTAGGGGCTGTAATCGATGTTGATTTGTTCTTTCATTGTTAGAGGATTGGGCGGTAGTATTAAGAAAAAGAAGGTTAGGGATCTCATTTTGGCAATTGTTTAGACTTTGTGGCTATTAAAGAAACCAAGTTTGTTGAGGTGTTTGGAGCTCTTGTGACCTCTTTGTGGGGTAACCCTTTATGTGATTAGAGTTATATACTTTTGATTAGAAGTAATGGAGGTATCCTTTCTATTTGGTGTTTCTCTAAAGGTATATCCCATTTTTCCTTCTCCGTCCTGGTTTCCTCGGTGTCTGTTTGGAATGGGGATCTAATAAATCTAATTGTTTTGTTGTTAATGTCTACTATAAGTTCCTTTTGTCTCACAGAGAGTCTTTGTGAGAAGATATCTCTTTGCATAAAGATAAGCTTGAATGTGACATTTGGTGTGTTCCAGGTGACTTTAATTCTGATTGTTCCCCTAGTGAAAGGGTAGCTAGTAAAGATTCCTCTAACCCTTTCGGAGATATCAGGTGTGTGTCTTTCTTTAATTTTTTCTTAAATGTATTTTATTTATCTTCACATATGAAGTAGGAAATTTACTTGGTTTTAGTAAAATGGTGTTACTGTTATTAGGTTGGAGATCCTAGTCTCTAATGATTAGTGGGATTTGTTAGGCATGATGAATCAATAAGCCCTCCCTAGGAATGAGTCTGATCATTATCATATCATTCTCAAGTATTCTAACCTATTATGAGTGCCAAAAACTTTCCGGTTTAAAAACCATTGGTTTTCCCACGATAATTTCCATGAGGTTGTTTTGTCTTGTTGGTCTAGTTCTTCAATTCAATGTTGGAAGGCTTTTATTTTATTAGAAAAAACTCAAAGATCTCAAATTGGTGTTGAAAGGTTTGAATAAAAAAATGTCTGGAAACTTAGATTTTTCACATTGTTTCTTTGAAGGAGGCAGTTAGGGAGTTGGATCTTGTAACTGGTCAAAGAGCTTTATCTGAGGAGGAAATCCAAGATCACTCTAATAAATTTGCAGTGCTCTGGTATTTGTTGAGGTCCAAAGATTCTAAAATGTTCCAAATATCAAAATCTAAATGGCTTAAGTAAGGTGATTCTAACTTCGGCTACTTCTATGCTTCAGTCAAGAGTAGAAGTAGGAGAAATGTCATTTTTTCCTTGAAGGTAGGTAATGTTTGGTTGGAAGGGTGTCTGAGATTCGTAAATAAGTGTTTAATTATATTTCTTATATTTTCAAGGAACCAAATATTTCTAGGCCACGTATGTATGGGATTGATTTTTGTTCCCTCTTTGTAGAGGACAACCTTGCCTTGACCTCTTTAACTTTTTCAGGAGTTAGAATGCAATTGCATTTCGTGATAATAACGAGAGTCCTAGGCATGATAGATTTTCTTTCTGCTTATTTTGGACGTCCTGGACTTTGTTTAGGGGATATTTTAGGGTTATGTTTGACCAATTTCCTCAATTTGTCTTGTTGCCTTAATTCCTAAGTCTATCTTTCCTTCTCAATTAAGTGATTTTAGACCTATTTCCTTTGTTAGTTCTTTGTATAATTTAGTTTATTTCCTTTGTCTTGTGCTAGACTATGGGAGGTCATGGATAAGTTTATTTCACCCAATCAATCTGCCTTTCTAAAAGGTAGAATGTTGGTGGATGGTGTGGTGGTTGTTAATGAAGTGATTGATTTGGCTAAGAAAGCTAAGAAGCCTTGTATCGTTTTTAAAATTGATTTTGAGAAGGCTTATGACTTTGTGAGTTGGAATTTTCTAGAATATATGTTGGCTAGATTTAGGTTTAATGATAAGTGGAGGTCTTGGATCAGAGCTTGTGTTTTTGTTAGGAATCTCACAATGTTGGTCAATGGTTACCTAACTCGAGAGATCAATATTTTAAGGGGTATGAAGCAAGGGGATCCCCTAACCCCTTTCCTTTTTCTGTTGGTGGCTTAAGGTTTTATTGATCTGATTAACTGTGGGCTTAATGTTATCCTAATTTTCTTCCTATCTTACTTAAAAATACCTATAAAGGTCTAGGGGAAAATAGTTCAGATTCAAAGAAAGTTTATGTGAGGAGGAATTAAGGGAAACTAAAAAATATCCGGGGTCAATTGGGATAAGGTATTTAAGCCTAATAATAAAGGAAGCTTGGGTGTTAAACATCTCAGCCTTTTCCATTTATCTCTTCTGGATATATGGATGTGGCATCTTATCTCTGGCGACTATGGTCTTTGGAGAGATATCCTCATTGCTTGCTATGGTGCTACTATTGTCTCTTCTCTTAGGGGTGGCAGAGTCATTGACGTTCTTAATTCCTCTTCCGGGTGGAATGGGAATTCTATTTTTAGATCTAATGTAGGTAGATTCTTCTGACTAGTTTTTAGGTGGTATTTCTAGGAAGTTTGGATCGAGGTATAAGATGTCATTTTGGAATGAACCATAGATCGGGAATATACCCCTTAAAGATATGTTCCCTAGGTTGTTCTTGATATATAATAATCTAGAGAGGGTGTGGGAGAGATGTGTATGTGGGTAGAAGCGGTCATAATTTGGGAGTTTAGATGGAGCTGGTCTTTCTTTGTCCATGAGGAACCTGTTGTTGTATAATTCCTTTCAACCATTCAAGAACATAGTTTTTCCTTGGAGATAGATAGGTGGATTTGGAAGTTTTCCAGGGATGAAGTCTTCTCGATTTCCTCTACGTATCAATCTATTTTGACTTCTTCTTGATCTTCTAGTAATATCTCGTCCGTAAGTAGTTTTTCTATGCCCCACATATGGAGTAGCTGGGCGCCTTCTAAGGTGATTGTTTTCTCTTTGCAACTTTTGCTTGATAAGTTCCCCTCAAGAGGGAATTTATTCAAGATAAAAGTGATTGTGGATCCTAGTCATGCATTGTGTCTGTTTTGCAATGCTTTTGTCGAATAAGCTTCTCACTTAGTTGTCACTTGTGACTTAGCCAGTAGTGTCTTGTATATGATTTTTAGATGGTTTAGGTTAGCGATATTTCTTCCTAGGACCATATCCTTCACTTATAGAGTTTCCTTCTTAGGAACCCCAATACTGTTATTTTGTTGCATGTCTTATCGCTTTCGTTTTCAGTTACTTTTGTTTATTGAGTCTCCTTCATAATTTTATATCTAAATCGATTTGTTTTCAGCATGCATAAACCAATTGTTATATTTGAGATTTATCGTGATGTTATTAGTCAAAATATTTTGGTTCAAGTTAGGTGGAAAGAAAAATCTCAAAATATTTTGAATATCATAAAAAATTGAGATTTTGTGTACATGATTAGAATCATGTATGTATCTTTACTCGAATCAAACTGAATAGAGGAAAACTTTAATTTCAAATAATCTAACTCGAGTCAGACTTTTAAGTTGATTCAAATTAAGCAGCTTTGTGATTTGAATTAGACTTTACACTTATTTCGAATCAAAATAATTTGGGTTACCTCTACTTCATTTGATTCGAATTAGACTTTACACCTGATTCGAATCAGACAGTTCTTTTCTACATTTCTCTTTTGGCTTGATGTAAATTGATTTGAATAATTGTTTCAACTTGATTCAAATCACGGGTTTTCTAAACCGAATCAGACCTTTTTCTTGTTTCGAATCAGATGAGAAATTGGTCAAAAATTCTTTTTCTTTCTTATTTTACTTCACTTGCTCATTTGACTAAAATCATGAAATGATCTTGATTCATATCTAACTAACTTTTTCCATTCATTTTTTGCTGAATCTCAAGAACATATAAAATATTTTGGTCGTCATTTTACATAAACAACTGAACACAACATTACAACTTTTTTTTTGCATTGTGATTTTGTGAAATCAACACTCTTTTTTTAAAGTTGAAAAACTCTTGCAACAAAATTTTTGCATCTTTAACTTCTAGTTTGATTTCATATCTTGATCATGAGAGAATTTTAATTGATTAAGGGAGACGCCATCTTGAAACTATTCGTTCTTAAACATTTGGTTAAGATTTTCATGTAGCTTGGTAGATTGAGATTGTTTTCATTGGTGCTGACAAGTTCTAGTGAAAAGAAGAAGGGTATTCTCTCCAGATTAACTTGGTAGTGAGTGTATGGAAGGATACAAACAAGGTAGAGTTATTCTCAAATATTTTAACGATTCATTGCTCAAGAAATCAGTGGGATCAAAGGGTGGTTGCCACAAACGAAGATGTGATCAAATTGGTGAAGCTGGAAGATTCAAGAAGCCTAAATCGAGTAAATATTACGTAGAAGAATTTGGAATTACAATGTATATAAGTCAAGATCTAGATAAAAGATTAATTTTTCTCAGCATTATTATGGATTAATAATTGTATTAACTCTTTCAATATTTTTCAAAATAAAAAGGAACAAAGCATGTTCAAATGGAAAACCATTGAAGAATGCAGTAGGCAAAGCAAGGACGAACACCAAAGCACTATAAATCTTGATGTACTCTCTCTCTCTCTCTCTCTCTCTCTCTTATTTAATTTTTATAGGATACCGCATGCTTAAGTTTTCAATTCTTAGTGTAGTTTATTGTTTATTCAATTTCTATAGATTTATTACGTTAGGTTAGGTTTTGTTAGAATTCGTGCCTAATCGAGCTTTAGTGGTGATTAAATTCTAAGAAATTGTTGATTTTAGAATTCATTAAAATTGAATCATTGTATAAATACACCTTGCGAAGTATATAAATGAATCAATTGATTACCTTTGTGTATCATCATAAAACCAACTTTGTTGTTTGTGAAGTGATTAAGTGTTAATGTGATCAAGTTCCAATAAAATTATATTTCTCACATTTTCGCTTTAAACCTTTCGCGTGCATTTTTGAAAGACCTCTGATATTCTAATTATGGAAAATCATTCGCAATGTTTTTAAAGGGTTTATTCAAGAGTTGGTCTTATGATTAAGTCTATTCAACTCTAAAAGTTTGGAGAATATTCTGGACGATGACGATCCAAAGGGAGCGTATAATAGAGCACCTATTTTCAAAGTCGGAAATTATATTTATTGGAAAACGAACATGTACGTACACTTACTATCATTCGAAAAATAAATCTGGTGTTCTATTGTTTGGGACCATTCATTCCTAAAGGCAATGATGGCGTTTTTAAACACCCACAAGATTGGATAAATGATGAAACTAAAAAAAGCTTCATATGATTCGAAAGCGAGGAACATACTTAACTCCGATTAAGCGCGAAAGTATTCTACTCAATTTAACATCATACGAGTGCTAAAGGTATGTGGGACCCTCTCCAAAATCTCTATTAGGTAACGAATGACGTCAAGGATTCTAAGATCAATATGTTTACAGTGGAGTTCGAACTACTTCGTATGGAACCCGTAGAATCTTTGAATTCCATGCAAACTAAATTCCTGCACTTAATCAAAAACTTAAGCAACTTGGGTAAAACCTATTCTAACAAAGATTGTTCTAAAAACATATTGATACCATTGTGTAGGGAGAGGAAACCAAAGGTTACCTCTATAAAAGAATCTAACGATCTTGATACCTTGGATATTATAAAGCTATTTGGGTAGTTAGACGAGCATGAAAATGAATTGAAATGACTCGTCGATAGCGAAGTAAAGTCGAAAAAGAAAGAGAAAGGGAAAGAAGATAATTGATATATTTCTTTGAAATCTTCCTCATCTAAAGTGAAGAAGTCAAAAGAAGAAAGTGATAACTCCAATGAAGAAGCTCGTAAACAAGAGGAGATGAGTTTATTCATCAGATGCTACAATAGATATTTAAATAAAACAAGCTTAAGCACTCCGACAAAGGTTTAATAAATTTTATAAATACTCACCTGCCTAAAAAAGAACATAAGAAAATGTATGACGACATTACGTGTTACGAGTGTGGAATATCTGGACATTTTAGAACCGATTGTCCAAGTTTCACCAAACATCATAAAAATAACGATAAGGAATTCTACGAGATGAAAGGAAAAAGCTCTAAAAGTCGTAAAGCCTATATCGCGATGGAAGAAGAGGATGAGAGCTCCTCCTCAGATTCTTTCTCAAGCTTCGATGATGAGTGTGCCAACTTATGTTTGATGTCACGTAAGAAAGGTAAAACTTCGAAGGTATATACTTCTGAAACCGATGATGAATATTCATATAATGAATTGTCGAAAGTGTTTAATGATATGTATGTAGATTCTAAAACTGTGTTTAATAAACTTTCTCTCCATAAAGAAATGATTTTAAAACTTGAAGAGGAGATAAATAATATTAATCGTGCTTTAGAATATCTTAAGGAAACGCATACATCTCTAGTTAATGAGCGGTATAATGTTTCTAACACTTTAGTTGGAAGGATAGAAAAAGTAGAATGTGTTACATGTCCAACTTTAAAACTTGAAATTGAAAATATTAAAGGACAACTAACTCATGCTACTTCAATATCTTGTACTTGTTCCAGCTTTTCAAGATATAAAGGGATGATTTTCAAGAAAAACCCTCATTTCACTAGGAGAAATAAGAAAAGCATTTCATCTAAAGTTGTTTCTCATTATTGTGGTAATAAGGGTCACATTAGGCCTCTTTGTTATATTAGGAACATTCAAGTTCCTAGTGGTAAAATGACACGGGTACCTAAGTGTCATGCCCCAATTTTGTCCCTCATTCAATAAATCGATACATACATCGTGACATTTGAATCATCTGCATATCATAACTTGCATTACATCTTGCATAATGCCTAAATTATCAACCATAATAATTTTTCATATTTAAAGACAGACCGGTCGAACCGATTCTCAAATGTACACAAAATTAGTGGGAAAAAATTTTCAAAATCGAGCTTGCTGACGTCAATTTTATTAATCTATGGTTTGCGTAGTTCAACCTGGTGTGCTCATTTTAATTTTTCACCTACTTTTTTGGTTGCATTTTGATCCATCTGAGCCTGTTAACCGATCGTTTTTATTTTAGAATTTGATCAAAACATGTATGTTTCCAAGAAGTTTATTTCGCGTTGATCATTTTAGTACAGTCATTTTAATTTTTCGAGCACTTTTGCGCTCAATTTTTATTTATTTAAAGTCATTTTATTTTTATTTTTTAGTTAAAATATTCATAAAAAATAAATAAATTTAACCGTAGTGTTGTTTTAATTTTATTATGATTATTTTAAAGTGTTCAATTTTTTTTATAAGCAAGGAATTTATTAATAGCGAGAACAATAGGTTCTCGAAACCACTTACAAAAAGAGAGGCTAACGTCGATATCAAAAAGAAAATTACAACCCAATTAAGCCTTAAGAAATGTAATACAAAGGAAACTTACTAAACTCATAAAAGCCATAATTGGAGCGGGTAATTTTTCCGATGAACGACCATTTCCACTCCAACGCCTTAATATTCCAAACCGTATCCAACACGTTCCAACTATCATTCCTAAAAATAATACCGTTCCGCAAATTCCACAAAAACCAAGTCGTAGCCAACCAAATACAACCTTCCATCCCTTTCTTCACCCTACTACTTTTGGAAAAAGAAAACCACTTAAGAAAACTTTCTTTAATATTACATGCTCCCCATTCCTCAAAACCGATCCATTCGGCCATTTCCTTCCACACCAATAAAGAAACACAACAATTCAAAAAAATATGGTCTAAAGATTCCTCCGCCATGGAACAAAAAATGCATTCTGACCCACTATTCAGAAACACCAAACCTCTACTAAAGAGAGCAACTTTAGTGGGAAGCCTATTCAAAAAGCATCTCCACCCAAAAGCCTTAATCTTATAAGGAACCACAACTTTCCAAATCAAAGAAAAAACACCGTCGAAAATATTACTCGGCCTGTAAGGAATGCGAAACTTGCAAAGTAAATTAAAGAAACTACTAACCGAGTAACCCTCCGTCGGGCTCAACATCCACTCAACCGCGCCTTTGACAAAATGATTCGGACGAGCATGCACCAACGACGCACGCAACCTCACTAAATCCTCGGCAATTTGATCATCGACCGAACCGGCCACCCCAAAATCACCCCAAAGCCACCTCTCGTTTTGCCAACCACCCATGCAAGCCACAGAAACATCTTTAAGACAAGACAAATGAAAAAGATTAGGAAATTTATCCTTTAAACAACACTCTCCTATCCACCAAGAGTGCCAAAAGGGGGAAGAGAACCCATTTCCAATAGAAAATTTACAATTAGAAACAAAGCAATTCTCCGAAAAACCTTTATCCCACCACATAACTCCCTCCACCAAAAAGATGCACTCTTCGCCTTAACGGGGGAATCACCGTTATCCACCATCTTCAAGTTTATATCTCCATATCTAGCTTTTAAGACATTGTACCATAAAGCATTAGATTCCGATAAGATCCTCCATCTCCATTTATTGATAAGAGCCAAATTAAAATCATCCACCCTTCTCAAACCTAACCCCCATTTATCAAACGGACGACACACCTCCTTCCAACTAACCCAATGAATTCTCCTCTTGTCCTCCTTACTCTCCCAAAGAAAATTACTTTGAATTCTAGTAATTTCTTTTACAACCTTAATTGGAGCTTTATAAAACAAGAGCATGAAAATGGAAACACTTGAAAGCACCGACTTTAATAAAATAATCCTTCCCCCAAAACTAAGATACCTATTATTCCAACAAAAGAGCCTCCGTTTCAACTTTCCCACCAACTCCTTCCACATATCGAATCTATTAAAATTAAAACCAATAGAAATTCCGAGAAAAACAAAATTGCTATCCTCCTTCCTACAAGAAAGAAAGAAAGAAGCCACTTCCATAAATCTAACCGATATTCACACCAATAAGTTTGCTCTTGTGAAAATTAATTCCCAAACCGGAAACTAATTCAAAGCCCCTCAAAACCGATTTAATAGCCCAAAGGTGTTTCCAACTTCCTTCACCAAACAATAAGGTGTCATCCGCGAATTAAAGGATATCAACAAAACATTTGCCTCTAATATTAAAGCCCTCAAACTCCCCATTCACGACCGACCTACTAACCATTCCCTTCAATCCTTCCGCAACAATCACAAAAAGAAAAGGAGAAAGAGGGTCTCCTTGTCTCAAACCTCTTTCCACGACAAATTCCTTCGTTGGGATACCGTTAACTAAAACCGACATCTTGCTCGAAAAGACCAAAGCATCCATCCATTTCAACCAAACCTCCCCAAAACCCATTTTACGAAGCATATAAATGAGAAAATTCCAACTAACCTTATCATACGCTTTTTCAAAGTCGGCCTTGAAAAGCATACAACTCCTTCCCTCCTTCTTCGCAAAATCAACCACCTCATTGGCCACTAAAACGTCATCGAGCAATTGCCTTCCCGGGACAAAAGCGCTTTGACAGTTAGAAATAACCGAGTGCAACACCAACTTTAATCTAGCCGCCAAAAGCTTCGATAACGCTTTATAGATGCACCCAACAAGACATATTGGCCTATAATCGTCCAAACACAAAGGGTTTGAAGACTTAGGAATCAATGTCAAAAAAGAGGAGACAAAAGATTTAGAGAAAAATGCTGTGGAGTGAAAACTTTGAAGACAACCAATAAAATCCTCCTTCAAGAAGTGCCAACACTTTTTGATAAAAAGAAACGAGTAACCATCGGGACCCGGACTTTTAGATCCTTCACAATTCCACACCGCCTGCTTAATTTCCTCCTCCGAAAAAGGAGCTTCAAGGAAAGATCTCTCCGAAAGACTAATGCCCTTAAAAGAAATGCCTTCAAGCTCCGGCCTATCAAAATCCGACTCAACAAATTTTGAAGCAAAATGTCTCCTAACTTCTTCCTTAACGTCCTCCACCTTATCCATAATTCTGTTATCCTTTCTAATATAACCGATGAAATTACTCCTCCTTCTCTCTTTCAAAACTCTATGAAAATACCTACTATTAGAATCTCCATCGTTAAGCCACTTCAATCTAGCTTTTTGAATGAGCATGTTCTCCTTAATCTTTAAATTCATCCAAAACGTGCCGCTAGCCCTCCTTTTCTTCCTCAAAAGCTCTTCCCCTCCCAACTCCCCAAGATCAACGTCCTCATCATTCCCTTCATTCAATGCCTTAACTCCCTCCTCCATATCCAAATCGAACCTACCAAAAATATTAAAATTCCACCATTTAAGGCTCTCTTTTAATAACCTCAACTTTTCCTTAAGCACATAATCCTTCCTTCCAACCACAAATAACTTTTTCCACTCTTTTTCCACAAAAGGGAGGAAAGAAGGGTTAGAAAACCATTCGTTATTAACTCTAAACGGTTTCGGACCCCAATCCACTTTATCGACTAGAAGCCAAATCGGGCAATGATCCGAGATGTCCCTTTCCCCGATCAATTGACCCACAGCCCCCCAATGATCTATGATCCCATTAGTCACAAGGAAGCGATCAATCCTGCTTTTAGCCTTACCGTCTCCGCCATACCAACTAAACTTTTTCCCCTTTCAAGGTAAATCCACCAAATCACCCTCCAAAATAAAATTCTCGAACTCCCTCCACTCCGATCCCAAGTTGAAAGCGGTTCTACCCCTTCGCTCGTGCGCGTTTCTGACCGCATTAAAATCACCCCTAAACACCCACTCACCATCCCCAAAAAAGGTCTTCAACTTAAGTAACTTCCTCCACAACGTACTTTTCACGGCACACGAACACGGAGCATAAATGTTGACAATATAGTAGAATTTATCCAACCTCCTAATCTTGATTCCCAAGAATCCCGATCCTCTGAAACTACATAAGACCTCGACCGAATTACTCTTCCAGAGAATAAGCAAACCGCCCGGCAACACCTCCAAATTTATAAAAGAATAATCAATATCTTCATTTCTCCAAAAACTCCGAACAACATGATCCGTCAAAACTTGAATTTTTGTTTCTTGTAATAAAAAAATATCCGCTTTTCCCTTAGAAATAATTTGAGAAATTATGCTTCTTTTGACTCTATTACACCCCCTCTAATGTTTAAGGATCCCACAATCATTTCAACAAGATAGCATTCTCCTTCCTACTAATCATTTTAACTCTATCAACTCTCTCCAGTTCCGCAACTCTACTTTGAAAATCACCCTTGGATTCCCCCTTTACTACTCCAAGGTTGGAAATAGCCTTCCATAATTTATCTCCAAGATTAGAGTCCAAATTCTCAAATAATCTCAAATTGCACCTATCGATTCCCGATTCCGCCGAATGATCACCATGGAAAAAAACGCTCTTATCTATCTCCCTACTATTTACACTTGAAGTCAGCCCACCCTCCAAAATTGATAAACCATGAGGTGCCTCCCCCACCACCCCTGTAGCGTGACTTCTCTTTTTTTTTATTCCTTCTGTTACTTCCTGGAACAAAGCCTCCCTTTCATAAAGATGTTTTAATTTAATACTTTTCAGCACCTTTTTATGTCTTTTGCTTTTCTCAACATCCTTCCTATGGCCCACCCCACCAATACCAACTCCCAAAGAATTACACGGCAGAAGCTCTCTAAAAGAAGTATCAGGATCCAAGGTCCCCACACTTCCATGAGAATCCCTCAACGCGTCATTAATTATCGGGCCGTGTGAAAAGGAATTGTGAGATAAACCTTTGACAGAAGAAAGAGCTTTATCAAAACTCTCCAAAAACTGACACCTTTTCTAATTCTTTTCTCCTGTCCCTGTCAACAGTCTTTGAGGTCTGCAAAGAATAGACTGAGTTATTAACCAGAGGGCAAGAGGATCCCCTATTTCCAGATTCACCGTCCTCCATAACCCCAACTTCGTGAACCGGCGGAAAAGCTACGAACCCAGAATCATCCGAAAAAACCACATTGTCTTCATCCGTTAATCCATTGAAGTGGCTTTTAACCTCATCCTCCGAGCTAATCATAACGGAATCCGAAACATGATCAAAACTTGAGCCACTAACGTTGGCCTCCGTCCCCACCCTGACGTTGTCTTCCCTGATGAAAATCATGAATGGTAAGTTATCAATCATGACTCTCATGGATTCCAGAAGCTTATAGCCAGGTGAAACCTTCACCGTAATTCTCGCCACATCTTTACAAACACCAGACAGGGTAATATCATCGGCACTGATATACGACCCAAAAGAGCTTGCCAACACATTGAAGAAATCCGGGTGCCACGCATGAGGTGGAACCCCATAGAGGCACAAACGAACCACCTTGTCGACATCCACATCCGTTTCCCTCCATGGCCTTATTTCATTGAACCAATTCTTCCAGCACGACTCACCTTCCACAAGCAAGTCGAAAATCTCACCTTCTTCTGATTCTTCAATAAGACACATGGACGGCCCCAGCGGAGTGTTCTTGATTGTGGAGAACCCCCCCCCCCCAAATCGAAACCCGTATGAACCTTATACGACAAACCTGGTGAATGGACAAACCCAACATACGCCTTACGGAGGTTATCCTTCACAGAAGGTTCAGACGAGAAAACCACTCCAGAACTCACGACCTTCTCCTCGTAGACCTGATCCTTAATTAAATTCCTTCCCCCTACATCAGCATAAGAGCTGGACCCAGCATTCCCAGTAACTCGACGAAACCGACTGTGATCTGCTAGTTGACGATGGCTTCCACGCATAGAACCATCCATTGCAACGCCCGAAAACTCCTTCCTCACGCCCCCACCAGCCCTGACAAACTTAGGAATATTGGCTTGGATTTTGCCACCGTCAATCTGGATGTTGTCGATCTTAATTGCAAGTAACCTCGCATCCTCGACATCTATAAACCTAACAAAACCAAAAGGTTTACCCTGCTTATTCCTCATAGGAGAAATCAGAACCTCCACGACCTCTCCTTCACAACCAAATAGCTCACAGAGTTCCTTCGATCTCATCCGATCAGGAATTTCGGAAAAATAAAAAGACACAATAGCGAAATCAACGTCCTCCCTAAAGCTTCTCGCCTTCGAAAAAACATCCCACCTAGGGGAAATATGATGAAAACCTCTCTTAGAAACGGATTTCCACTCCATAGCTAAAAAACCCCAACCGGACAGAAGATACACGACACCACCGAGAGAGACACCACAGACTACCTCTGAGCGAAATCAAAATGCGAAGGTCCCTGATTTGAAAATCAGGAGTTTAAACTGAACACACCTCAAAAACGCCGCCTTGTAACCATGGCCTGCTCCGGCTAGTAGATATCACTAAATCAGAAGAAATAGAAGCTCCTGCTCCGCTCCTTGCCGTCACAGTCTCTAACTCTGTTTTTCCTAGACATTGTGTTCAATTTTTATTTAGTTTAGTTTTATTTTATCTCTAAATAGCACTCCAAGGGTATTGTTGGCAATGTGCAAAGTTGAAAACCCTACATTCTCACTATATATACCACTTGACCATTGATTAGAGGAGAGACTCAAAACCTAGACACAAAACGGCGCCCTATCTTCAAGCACATATCCAATTCTCTTTCTCCTTGAATTAACAAAGGTGAATTCTTATCTACCCACTTCAAAAAGTTGGGTAGAGTTACCCATAGAGTAAATTAGGCTACATTGCATTGGAAATCTACAAAATTTAAATCATTAAATAAATAATTAAGTATAATAAAATGATATGGCATTAGTGGATTGGTTGAAGGTAGACTACCCAACTTTTTGTGATGGGTAACGAAGTTGTCCCCTTAACAAATGGTTGATAAAATTTTTGGATACTCTTAGTGAAAGAAGCTAGTTCACGGATCTGATTGGCCATTCCTTCATGGCCATGCACCAACAGTAAACCACTCACACTCTGATTTTGGGGATTGAACCTCTTTCTTTCATTTTGGGTGGATACACATTTTTACTACCTACACAAAAAAAAAGACTATGCTCTCAATGTAAAAAATATGCAAAACAACTTGAATCCTTTTTCTCTCTCTCACTATTTTTTCCTTTTTTTCTTAAAACTCAGTACACCAACATCATCCCTCCATGTCAACCCACCATTGCACCGCCGTTTCCATCATCAACCTCCAACAACAACGGTATGACAACCGAGTTCCACTATAAACAGTGATATCAGACACCACATTTTACCACTCTTCATTGTCAACTCACTTTCCTACAACATAACAAACTCATGAAAGCTCCATCTATTCATAATAACAAACCTCACCCCATGATACACTATCTTCAAAAGAATACATATGGTCTCTCACATAACACCAAAAAAGAGCTGACTCTCTCTCATAGTGTTCATCATCTTGTACCCATCTTTCTCACTCAGCTACACCATCCAAGAATCTATTTCCCTATCATCATCTTTCACGCCACTATTTACCCTCTTTTTTTAATTTTTTCCATTTTCGGTAAACCCATCCATACCACATCCAAACTAAACCTCCTTCATACAACTCTAAACTTAATCACGTAATGACACCATTTTCCATTCTCTCACACAATATTTAACCCCTTCCAACACTTAACCACGACCATAATACAACTGTTGCCGACGCCAAAAACCTTCCCTCATCACCATTATTCTTTTAGCTCAGAAACGGTGGCACAATCTGCATAACCAAATGAACCATCTCAACGTGCAACACACCTTGAAAGCTCCAACAAAACTCTCACACACTAAGTATTCCTAAACCAACCCCAAAGGACCCAACTAAAATTGGGTGCCTAGTTCTATCTATTGATATTTTATGTAGGAATGTGTAGGAATTTTTATAGACAATTAAAACAAGTGAAGGAAGAAGTATACAATCATATATTTGATCTTATTGTATTCTTTTTGTTGTATTAGTGTTGTTGTTTGCTAACTTTACTTGTGTAGAAAGTTTAGTCCTATATCATTTTAATTGGTATGATCGTTTCATTCTCCTTTATCTTCGTGTAGTTACCGTTTATTTATCTTGTTTTTTTTAATTGTTTTGTTTACGTCATGATCATTCAAATATTTTTCATATGCATCTAAATTATTTCCCATTTGTATCAAAACTACTTTTCATCTACATCAAAGAAATGTTTTAGTAGCATTAAAATATTTTTCATTAAATTTACCTTGCATTAAGATTTTTTTGCATTAAACTTTATTTTTGTAAATTAAAAGAATCTATTCATTTTCATTTGATGAGTTTTCACCCCCAAAAGACGGGGAAATGTATTTGTTCTGATGTTTTAGGTGTGATATTGGAGAAGTTGATCAACGACGAAAGTGTTGAGTTGTAATTACTTGTGTCGAAGCAGTGTAGCGCGACAGAAACAAGGATTAGTTGAATTAGCCTAATGTGTGTGTCGACTTGTAATAGTGTGTCGAAGTGCCGAAGCAGGCTGCTTCACACAGAATTTCAACTTAGGCCTATTTTAGTAATGTTAGCTATTTTGAGCTTTTATAGTTTTGGGCTTTGGCTTGGGGTGCAAGCTAACCTAAATCAATAAATAGGGAGCAACCCTTATTTTGTAAACAACTCAGAGTTCAGTACTTGTAATCACTTGCAGTTGCAATATTAACAAGGTTTCCACAGTTTGTGGGCGGAGAGAAACTTTGCAGAAAATTCATCATCTTCTCTAACGTTATTTTCTTTCTTTCTTTCTCAACCTTTTCTTTCATTGTTATTGCGTAAGTGGAAACAATCTTGAGATCAAGATTGAGTGTAATTCTCCATAGGTTTTGGTTGAATTCTAACATCTACTTGATCAGTTAAGAAGAAAGCTTGATGACAAATCGAGTCAGATGATCCTGATAGGATATTATTCGGCTGGAGGATACAAGTTGTTCAACCCAGTGAACAAGCAAATAATGATCAGCAGGGACGTGATCATAGATGAGCTTAAGAAATGGGATTTGACTGAGAATGTTAAGAAGGATTCAGTGAGAATCTCATGTGAAGAACCAGCTAGTGGAGTCGAAAGACAAGTTCGACAAGAAGAAGTCAGAGGTGAAGCAGGCCCAAGTAAACCTCAACGAACAAGACACATGCTTGCAAGGTTGCAAGAATGTGTGATTACATCAGATGATGTGTTCGATGAAGAAGATGAGCTGGTACATTATGCTTTCTATGCAGATGTCGAACCAGTCAATGCACCTGAGGTATTGAAAGATTCGAAGTGGGCGAAAGTAATGAATGAGGAGTTAGAGTCCATCGAAGTTAACAATACTTTGTCACTTGTCGAATTTCCTCAAGGCAAGAAGGCAATTGATGTGAAATGGGTTTACAAGGTGAAATTGAATCCTAAAGGAGAGGTAACTCGACACAAGGCGAAACTTGTGGCGAAATGATTTCTACAGAAGGAAGGAATCGACTTCGACGAAGTTTTTGCACCTGTTACTAGGATCAAAATAATTAGGTTGGTTGTTGGTCTAGCAAACATGAACAATTGGCACACATGCCAAATGGATGTGAAATATGCATTCCTGAAGGACCCCTTAGATGAAGAAGTTTATGTTGAACAACCAAATGGGTTTGTGAAACAAGGTGAAGAAAGAAAGGTGTACAGGTTGCATAAAGCCCTGTATAGACTTAAGCAAGCTCCAAGAGCTTGGAATAAGAAGATCAACGACTTTATATGGGAGGAGGAATTTGTGAAGTACAAACTGAACATGGAGTATATGTAAGGAGAAGTAATAGTGAATTGCTTATACTATGCCTCTATGTCGATGACCTGTTGATAATAGGAAGTTGCAAGAAGGAGATCGAAGATTTCAAACATGACTTAAGTGAGGAGTTTGAAATGTCAGACTTGGAAAATCTCTCATATTTCCTTGGCATCGAATTCTACAAAAGTGGTAGAGGTTTGATGATGCATCAAAGAAGACATGCAAGCGAAATAATCAAGAGATTTGAGATGCAAGATTGCAATCCAATTTCGACTCTAGCTGAGACTAGATTGCATCTGTCGAAAGATTCAGATGAAGATAATGTCGACCCAACCCAATATAGAAGACTTATTGGGTCACTTCGATACCTTTGTCACATAAGGCATAACTTAGCATACAGTGTGGGTATGGTAAGTAGATTCAGGCAGAAGCCAAAGGTATCACACCTAGCAGCGACGACGAGGATACTGAGGTATCTAAAAGGAACTCTCAGCTACGACATTTTGTTTCTTGCAGCTCATGAAGGAAAAGAATGCAAGTTAGTGGGATACACTGACTCAAGTTGGTGTAGTGATGCTGAGGATAGAAATGTTGGAGTAAGCCCTAATAGCTAATCAATATTGGCTAAATATGCTTTTGTATCATGATATATATTGTTTGTTAATATATATACTTACTAGACATTGTATTTATTGTGTTATTTGTATATGACACAATAAAGTCCTTAGAATAATTAGTCTATTAATGACCTGTTAAATGTGACTTAATCGTGAGACCTCGTTAAACATAAAGACGTTATCCTTAAAGTATCTGTAGTCAAGCTTTACTATAAAATAGGAAAACAGTAATGCATAGAGACTACTATGTGAGTAGACTAATGACTGTATCTCACAAGTCATGGATATGAGATATCAAGTCTTCACGTAGGTATAAATATTAGGAGTAATATTTATATTGGATTGACCCACCATGAGAATACTACATAGTTTGTTATGTAAGTGTCATGAGTTATTCTCATAGTAATAGTGATGTATTCCACCCTTCGACCTGAAACGACTATGGACCCTAGATGTGGAGTCGAGTACTTTATTGCCAATCAAACATTGTCCATAATAGGATGACCATAAAGATGGTTTATGGGTGCTTTACAAATCATGTTGAGGGACATGAGTGGCCTAGATGGGATTTGTCCCTTATACATATACGGGAGTAATATCTGTGGGCCCCTTGATAGAGTATGACTGTAAAATGCATGGCCGTGCTCAAATGAGTCGATATGAGATATTGAACTTATTTGTTGTTATCAAGGAATAAAATATTGGACTATACAAGGGTGACACATTATATGCCTTGTGTTCAATATAGATATAAGGGCAAAAGGGTAATTATACATATGATCATTATCACATAAAGATTATGTCAGATCACACGACATTCTCGTCACTTGGGTAGCAGTGATGTGTTGCTAGATATCGCTCATTGTTTATAATATTAAATAAGTAATTTAATATTATTGCCAACGTTACGAGAACCTATAGGTCACGCGCAAAGAGTATTGATAATGGCATTGACAATTAAATTAAATAAGATTTAATATAATTATGTGTTAATAGTATTTAAATTGTTTAGTGCATTAGCACGTATATAATTTATTTGATTAAATATAATTTAATTAAATAAATGAGAATTGACAGTTGATTAAATTGAATATGATTTAATTTAATATTTTATTTTATTTAATTAAAAGAGTTTAGTTAAATATAAATAATAATTATTTAATTAAATAGTTTAATTAAATAAGATTGGGCTTATTTTGGAAATGCTCATAATAAGAGTATTAGGGTTTTAGGAGCTCTCTATAAATAGAGGATTTCTTTCCCCTACCAATCCTAATTGTCAATTTTCTCGGAACAAGAGACGGCTAGCACTGCGTTCCACTTTGTACTCGCGTGGACTATGTAGAGACGTCGGTATCTTCCGTCGTTCATGATCAAAGATAAAGCACGCTTCAAGATGTAATTCTTGAATTTTATTTTGGTGTTTGATTTGTGATTAACGATTTAATCAAGATCGGTTCATCAGGATTGTTCCGCTAAGAGGATAATTTTTGAAAAACCCCTCTTAAAATTCCAACAGTGGTATCAGAGTTTCGGTTTTGATTAAATCATTAATTCAAATTTGTTTGTTTTTTATGATGTTTATATGTTGATATATTCATCACTATACAAAATCCTTTTTGAAATTGTTTCAATATGTGTGTCGTAAGTGTGATAAAATATTCTTGGATTGTGTTATGTGATTAAGAACATTATCATTTATGTATATGAGGCCCCTTTTATGTTGTAACCACGTTTCTATTTATTTTGCCAAATTATTATATCATGCTTCAATTGTTGCACTGTTTGCTACGTTGATGGCAACTATAAGAGAGAGAGCTTTTGTAAATCAATTGGATCAGATGCTTTTAAGAGGTATTTTATCTCTATTCCTATCAAAATTACGGTAATCGAACAATAGCTACATGTTGTTACGGCAAAAGTTAAAGTTTGTTAATTATTATAATTTATAATATATATATATATATATATATATATATATATATAATAATAGTTTATTATTATAAATAATAATAAAGTGTTTATTATTTAAAATTAAATATTGATATCATGTGTTTTTATAATTTGGATGTTCGTTGTTGACTATGCTTCGGAATCCGACATTAGTATGGTGAAGCAGCGATACTTCGATCATCCATAAGTGATACAAATATAATTGATAAATTTATATACGATATAAATATTTCTAATGCAAAGTCAGTGTATTTGATACACTATATTGTTTCGTCCATTAGTTAGTGTAATGATTGTTATACATTTGAAAGATCAATGTGCATTCTGTTTTGGAATCCGGCATTTGTATGGTGAAGCAATGACATTTTGATCAATCATATTGAATAGTCAATCATTACGTTTTGATGGTATGAACATTTTGCATTAGGGTTTGTGACGGCGCAAGAGTTGCGCCTTTAGGGTTCGCAAAAAGCGTCATGTGTTGATGCATCAATATTTATAATTTGGTAAACTATTATTATTTATTGTTTAATTATTTATTATTAAATAAATTGGTATACGGTTATGACCTTAGATTTTGGCGTTTGTTTATTTTAAATACGACCTGCGTGTCGTGGTTTATTGTATTAAATACGACATGCGTGTCGTACCATTTAATTATTATTTTATTTATTTAAATATTATAAATTGTTCGAGTTCAAGAGTTGAAGAGAAGACAACGCCAAACGATGACGCCGGTGGAGAGGCTTGAGAAGCTTGCTCGTGGGTCAAAGAATTGTAATAAATTAGTTTATTTAATTCTTGCACTTTAGGTGGTAATAATCGTATTACCAAGTTTTATTTTATGTATGTGATGCGTGACATGTATGTTTATATGCGTGTGTATAAGATACACAATTATGTGAGTGTATGAGATACACAAACCAGTTAGATCAAATTTAATTAAAATCCCTTCAATTAAATATTAAGTTAATTGCTTTCCAAAATTTAGCACTCATCAAGACTAGTATCGAATAATGTAGATTTCGCCTAACGCGAGGTGCATGTTTTATATTACTAAGGTGCGATGAGATAAATGTAATATCCAACTGCTAAATTTTTAGGTTTGACTTAACTAAACTAATTATAATAGAATTATATATGTTTAGAAGCAAAAGTTGAGAACAATCCATAAGATAGGTTAGAATAAAGAGTTATTCACTCGACTGATAAAATTCGAGAGTTGAATTAGATACAATTGGAAAGAGTTCCTACCTAAATAACAGAGTTTTGTGTAATCCGCCCACGCGGACTTAAAACAAAGTGAAATATGGATCTCGACCCGCTAGAAAATCTTCCAACCGAATTTTTCGAATCAAATGTTGAGGGTCATTTAGTTTGAGTAAAAATAGTGGGAGCATTTTAATAAAAAGTCCTTATTAAAATGGTTTTGATACAATCTTTTTTACACGTTTTGTATTTAGAATTTCTTTTGCATTTTATTTTTTAATTTACTGTGAAATTTCTTTATGAAGGATGTAAGGATCAGAAAGGAGTTTCTGAGTTGGTACGGAAATTGAGAATTGTTCTCAAGCACGAGAACAATTGTATGTTCTCAAGCAATCAATTCCTAACAACTGAATATAACTAGATTCGAAGAACGATACTTATGAGAAGGTTCAATTCGAATGTCTAGATATAACATATCTCATAGTTATAGTCCTCACAGAGAATGATATGATCATTAACCTTGAGGATTTTCTTTTAAATAGGAAATACAAGATATGAGAAATGTAAAACTTTTCAAGGTCTTTTCTATACAAGTTAAGAATCCAAATGAATCTAAAATAGTTTTGAGATTTAAAATTTGGATTTCTTATAGACCAAATAGTTGGTCACAAGTTCTATTTGAGATTGTCTCGGATAGGTAGATAAAATTCATTATGAATGTATTTTAAATATATCTACCACATATTGTTGAAAAGAAAAGGAAGTAGTTTGTGATGCTAAATAGATGAATCATAAAAGGAATGCGATTCATTTTATATTTCTTTGAATTTTAGTAGAAAAATACGGTTCTAAAGGAAGTCGGTGATTTCATGTGTTGAAAGAAGAAAACTGTTAATGGTTATAAAAGGAGTCAAAGTAGAAGAAAGAAGTAAGACTTTTTTTTCATACGATTTGTTATAGAAAATTAAATTGTCTACTTCTACATCTTAGGTGTGTGATACTAGATGTTGATCTCACATTTATAAGAATGTGAGGAGTCTTTTAAGAAGTAGGACATTGATTATAATTTAAGTCTTCTTACGTCTAGAATGGAACAATGTGTTTCATTAACTATAAGAGCTTATGATTAGACTTAAATTAGAGCTTGGAATGAAACCAAATAATTGTAATTAAGTTTCATTTAGTAATAAAAACTAATTCTAAGTCTTGTATTGATAAGATGAGGAGTTCATGTTTTGATAATGGATAAGAAATGTTATGATTATCTAAAACAGTGGTTTCAATACTAAATCAAGTAGTGTATTTGAGTTATACAATCTTGATAAGCTCATCTATAACAAATGTAGAATGGATTAAATAAGATTTGAACCTTATGTATATCAATAACATTAATGTTTAGTCCAATAAGTGAGATATGCATTTTCAAAGTCTATGAGAATAGATTGTTGGATTCATTTGGTTTTAAATCATTTGATATATGCAAGTCTTGATTTTGGAAGATATATCTAATGTCTCAAATCATCGACTAAGTGAAAGGACATATGATATATCTTGATTATATACATGTGTGATGTATATGGACCTCTAAACATATTTGCTAGATAAATTTTGTTTCTCTTACTTTATTTATATTACTGACAAACTCAGTAAATTATGGATTTGTGTATGTGACACGAGTTAGAATTCTTTTGAGAAGAGTTCAAGAATGAAGTAGAAGGAAACAACTCGAAAAGGTATTAAGACCATAGGAATTGTTCGTTGTGGTAAATACTTATAAAAGGAATATAATGACCATTTAAATCGTATCATGTTTGACATTGTTCGATCTAATATAATTCAATTATATCTTTGTGACTCTTCTTTATAAATTATTTTACATATAATTATTCCTTTCCATAACCAATTCCATTTAAAGTAGTCGTAGAGGCACCATACTTGATATGGAGGTAAGAGTACCTAGTTTGTCTTTATGATCATTTAGGTTGTAAGGTTTATTAAGTAAACTTGATCAAAATCTAGATGAATATGTATTCATGGATATATCCCAATAGAAATAAGGGACACATATTCTATATCACGTTATGGGACAAAATTGTTTTGTCATTGGAACTGAATTTTTCCTTTAGAGACATTATGTATCTAAAGGAACCAGTTGGAGTGATACAGAACTTGAAGAAATTCAAGATCTAGAAAATACATATATTTATGAGAATGGAATATGAACCAATTCAACAAGGCAGTTGTTGTTGGACCATTGGTTCATGTAGCATAATATCTAGAGAAGATCATAAATGATCTTGATTCTAAAAGAAGTATAAGTTGTTTAAATCCAATTATGGATTATAGCAAGCTTCTTGGAGTTGAATCCTTTTATTAATTAAGTTTTATGTAAACTAGGATTAATAAATGTCCTGTTTAAATCTTGTGCACATAAAACGTTAGTGGGAGTATTTGCATAAATCTAGTATATATGCAGGCGTCATAATAATCATCAAAACAAATTCCCTACAACACCAATGCAGGACATGCTTAAGGAAATGATTTTCATGAAATGCTTAAGCGAGACTTCCTAAAAGGTTAGGAATCAGAATCTATAGAGATAGATGGTTGATGAATCTCAATCCTAGCACAAGTACACATTTTGATGAAGTTTTTAGACACTTAATATGCATAATATCACATTAAGATTATTGCATGTGTGGCATGATATTTTGTCTAATAGACAATGTCTTACCTCATTGGATGAGAAAAAGGACACCATGATATGTACTGCACTAGATGCACCGTATGCTATGAGCATAAATAATAAGTACCAATATGATTGAAGTGTTCATCACTAGATCACTACCAAGATGATATGTGGTTATATTAAAAGGATCTGGTGTTCCTTTTCTTGAGAGTAGATGGGAATAATCTTTATAATGGAGTTACAATGATGTTATTCCAAAAATTTATGAACTACATATTCATGTCACAGTATAAATTAAATGTTATGCTTTTGTGACAACTGTATAAGTTGAAAAAGGCTTCAGATAGTTATCGTTTCTAGTACAAAGGTCAAATATATATGATTTGGGTCGCTTTTCTAATTCCTGGAAAGAAAGTTGTATTTCTTGTATTGCAGATCCTATTGATCTCATTCACGGTGATAATGGGTTAATCTTGCAAGTTCAGAAAACTAGATCTCTCTAGCGATCCATGTATATATATTTTGACAATTCAATTTATTTATATAGAAGATCGAAAGTTGAAATTGGAAGAGGTGTATATTACCAACATAGGAAAGAGTTCCTTATACCCTAATAAAGTATCATGCTTAAATAATGCTTGACGCACACAATGGGCAGATAGATGTTAAGTTAATATCTGATTGACTCTAGTGCTAGTGGGAGATTGTTGGAGTAAGCCCTAATAGCCAATCAATATTGGCTTAATATGCTTTTGTATCACGATATATATTGTTTGTTAATATATATACTTACTAGGCATTGTATTTATTGTGTTATTTGTATATGACACAATAAAGTCCTTAGAATAATTAGTCTATTAATGACCTGTTAAGTGTGACTTAATCGTGAGACCTCATTAAACATAAAGACATTATTCTTAAAGTATCCGTAGTCAAGCTTTACTCTCAAATAGGAAAACAGTAATGCATAGAGACTATTATGTGAGTAGACTGATGATTGTATCTCACAAGTCATGGATATGAGATATCAAGTCTTCACGTAGGTATAAATATTATGAGTAATATTTATATTGGATTGACCCACCATGAGAATACTACATAGTTTGTTATGTAAGTGTCATAAGTTATTCTCATAGTAATAGTGATGTATTCCACCCTTCGACCTAAAACCACTATGGACCCTAGATGTGGAGTCGAGTACTTTATTGCCAACCAAACGTTGTCCGTAACAAGATGACCATAAAAATGGTTTATGGGTGCTTTACAAATCATGCTGAGGGACATGAGTGACCTAGATGGGATTTGTCCCTCTTACATATACGGGAGTAATATATGTGGGCCCCTTGATAGAGTATGACTGTAAAATGCATGACCGTGCTCAAATGAGTCGATATGAGATATTAGACTTATTTGTTGTTATCAAGTATACTCAGGAATCAAGGAATAAATATTGGACTATACAAGGGTGACACATTATATGCCTTATGTTCAATATAGATATAAGGGCAAAAGGGTAATTATACATATGATCATTATCACATAATGGTTATGTCAGATCACACGACATTCTCATCACTTGGGTTGCAATGATGTGTTGTTAGATTCCGCTCATTGTTTATAATATTAAATAGGTAATTTAATATTATTGCCAACATTACGAGAACCTATAGGTTCACACGTAAAGAGTACTGATAATAGAATTGACGATTAAATTAAATAAGATTTAATTTAATTATGTGTTAATAGTATTTAAATTGTTTAGTACATTAGCACGTATATAATTTATTTGATTAAATATAATTTAATTAAATAAATGAGAATTGAGAGTTGATTAAATTGAATATAATTTAATTTAATATTTAATTTAATTTAATTTAAAGAGTTTTGTTAAATATAAATAATAATTATTTAATTAAATAGTTTAATTAAATAAGATTGGACTTATTTTGGAAATGCCCAAAATAAGAGTATTAGGGTTTTAGGAGCTCTCTATAAATAAAGGAGTTCTTTCCCCTACTAAACCTAATTGTCAATTTTCTCAGAACAAGAGACGGCTAGCACCGCGTTCCACTTTGTACTCGCGTGGACTACGTAGAGACGCCGGTATCTTCCGTTGTTCATGATCAAAGATAAAGCACGCTTCAAGAGGTAATTCTTGAATCTTTTTTTGTGTGTTTGATTTGTGATTAACGATTTAATCAAGACCCGTTCATCGGGATTGTTCCGCTAAGAGGATAATTTTTGAAAAACTCTTAAAATTCCAACAAGAAAATCCACAGCTGGATATGTGTTTATGTTAGGTGGTATACCAGTTGCTTGGAGTTTGAGAAAGGAGCCTGTAGTGGCATTGTCGTCATGCGAAGCAGAATACATAGCTGCTTCTCTTTGTGCATGTCAAGCAACATGGATGGTGAACCTAGTCGAAGAGATTACAGAGAAGAATCATGGAGCAATTACCATGAAGATTGACAACATGTCTGCTATCAACCAGGCAAAGAATCTGATAGCACATGGACGAAGCAACCACATCGAAATGAGGTTCCATTATCTTCGTGAGCAGGTAGCAGAAGGGAAGATGAACTTGGAACAATGCAGAACTGAGAATCAGATTGCAGACATCATGACGAAGGAAGTGCAGGTCGAAGTGTTCAGAAGACTAAGATCTATGATGAATGTAGATAGCTTAGACACAATAAATTAAGTGGTGTGTTGAGTTGTAATTCCTTGTGTCGAAGCAGTGTAGCTCGATAGAAAACAAGGATTAGTCTAATTAGCCTAATGTGTGTATATCGAGTTATAATAGTGTGTCGAAGTGTCGAAGCAGGTTGCTTCACACAGGATTTTGAATTAGGCCTATTTTAGTAATGTTAGCTATTTTGGGCTTTCGCTTGGGGTGCAAGCTAACCTAAATCTATAAATAAGGAGTAACCCTTATTTTGTAAACAACTCAGAGTTCAGTACTTGTAATCACTTGTAGTTGCAATATTAACAAGGTTTCCACAGTATGTGGGTAGAGAGAAACTCTGCATAAAATTCATCTTCTTCTCTAATGTTATTTTCTTTCTTTCTTTCTAAACCTTTTCTTTCATTGTCATTGCGTAAGTGGAAACAATCTTGAGATCAAGATTGAGTGTAATTCTCCATAGGTTATGGTTGAATTCTAACAGAAAGTTCCAAAGAGGATCCTCCTCCAAAATCAAAAAATTAGGACATTAACTAAGATAAAGAGGAAATATTACATGAGGATGCCAAACAAGAGACCTCGAACCAGCTGCCTCAAGATTAGATAATCACAAAAGATCATCCTTTAGATCAAATTCTAGGAAACATCAAAAGAGGTGTAAATACTAGATCAAATGTTAATAATTTATTTAAGTACTCTACTTTCATTCCTTAGATTGAACCTAAATCGATATATGATGCTTTACTTGACGAGGGATGGTTACTTGCTATGCAAGAGGAACTTATCCAATTTAAACGTAATGATGTTTAAGACCTTCTTTTGCGGGGTATTTAGAAATAAGGTGAATGAATATGGCGTAAGGAAACTACAAGGAGACTTATGCTCTGGTAGCTCGTCTAGAAGCTATTAGACTCCTTTTGTAATTTTCTTGCTGTATTGATTTAAAGATTTACCTAATGGATGTTAAATCTTCTTTTCTGAATGGACATATAAACGAAGAGGTGTATGTCTCACAACCCTCAAGTTTTGAGGATTACAATTGATCTTATCGGATCAGAGATGGATCAGCAGCCAACAACACGTCGTGACCTCCTTTATTCGCCGGTGGTGGTGAAGATGTGGGGGGGAGTACCAAGGTACTCCGATGCTAAAGTCAAAGACGGAGTAATCAGCGCTAGTACAGAGAAAATATGTAAAGAATAGAATACCTGACCCTCTAGTGAAAGAGGGTATTTATAATGTTCCCCTAATGCAGGGCCAACAATTACTTTGCATTGGGTTGGATCGCAAGGCCCAATACGCGTAACTGCATGGGCTTACGTGGCGTAGGGAAGACCAGCACGTGGTCTTCGCCCTGGATCAATTACCCTGTGATCTTCGAAAGGTAGGCTGACCAGTTCTTCCAAAAGTGGGTAGCTGCCTGATGACGTGTCCCCGCGCGGGGGGCACGTGGAGTCCGTGGGGGAGACATGGGAGAGCTCCCCGGGCGTGGAGACGGGTTGGACCTTAATTGGGCCCTCCTTGACGAAGACTTGGGTTGGGCCGTGCCCAACGGTGGGCCAGCCTTAGGCCCAGTCCAGAATAGGAGCCCCTTAAGTCGTTGCTCCGAAGTAGAGGAGTAATGACTTAAGAGTCAGCCCAATCGTCGGGGACCCGTCTAATGGGGCATCAGCGTGTTCGAAACACCGAGCCGATGGGTGATGCGTATGGCCAGGAGTAGGAGGTGCTCTACGGGATAGGAGTTTATTAGGAGGTCTGACCATTTGACATTCTACTGGCCCTTCTTCCCCCTCTAGGCATGTCCCCGTTTAGTGCCCTGGCCGACGATGTGGGGGAGATGGAAAGGAACGGGTATGCCCGGTCTACGGGCACGAGGGGAAGCTGAGAGGATGCATATGGTGTCTTCCAGCGCCACGTGTCACGTGTGATTAATGCCTAGGGAGGCTACGCGTAGGGGCACTTGAGTGCCTAGTGATGCCTCGTTTCTCGTGCCAGGAATATAAATAAGGGAAAAGCTCGCTTCATTTTCACACTTCCCCTTCATTCCTCTTAGAGTCCTCTCCAAGTCTTCAGACCACATCCGTCGTCACCGCCGTCGTCGCCATCGTCATCCGTCACTCTCCGTTGTCCAGATCTTCTTTCATCAAGTAAGTTTTTGTCTCCTATCTCCAGTATTATGAATTTACCGTTGATTTTTAGGGGAGCGCGTAGGATTCTAGGGGGGACGTATGAGTTTTCCGACCGTGCTCATGAAGTTTCCGGTCAAGACGCTGGGAAGTTCATGAGGATTCTGGGAACTTCATGAAGTTCCTGATGAAGGCCCCGAGGACCTGTGATGAAGGTCTCGGGGAGCTGAGATGAAGGTCTCGGGGAGGCTTACTACCCGAAAGTGTACAAGTGTTGCGAGGGGTCTCTGTCGAAGAGTCCCCCCGCATTTTTGGGGTCTTCTCGCGCGGGGAGCCTTCGTGTCGAGGAGGTTCTCCGCGTCATGTCGATGAGGGTTTTCTCCATGGATGAGTCTCTCCGTCGATGAGGGGCTCACAATTTTGTGTCGGGGAGAATTTGTCTGGGGCTCCTCGTCCCTCTCTTCACCCTTTCACTTGATTTACAGTGGAAGGGTGGATTTGATCTCGAAAGTGAAATTCACCGTTTTCCTCTGCTTTTCAGGTAAAATGGTCGTAAAGATCGAGGGCGTCATTTATATCGACAATGAGCCCGAACTCGACGCACTCGTCCAGCAAGTCGGAGCCGAATAAGTCCGCACGCCCGAAGATTAGGTTGGGAATGAGCCTCTTAATGTTGGGTCGTGTAATGCCTAATTATCAATTATTTATTTAATTGAATATTTAATTAATTATTTGTGAATTATTCGGTTGATTTTGGTGTTGCGGTGAATTAAGTCGTTAAGTCGGTATTTTAAGTTGGTAAGTCGTAGAAATAATATTAGAAATAATATTATAGTTGTAGGAGAGTGTTTGATTAAGTGGGATTGGAATCATGTAGAAAGTAGTAAATTAAGGGGTGTAAGACTTAGGCCCATTAGATATTATATTAGAATAATAGTATTTTAATAAAATAAAAGAAATAGAAAGAAATAGTTAGGTTTTGTATCAGTTAGAGAAGAAGAGGAAGAACGTGAGAGAAGAGGCCGAGAGAAAACTGCTACCGGTGCCAAAGTCCCCGAAATCCGATCGAAATTTAGAGCTGCCTTTAATCCAAGGTAAGGGTGGGGTATTAATTTTATAACCGGGTTATGATGATTGATACGTAGGATTGGGTTATATAATTTCTCTACTGTGGTGTTGATTTTATGTTGTTAAGATTCTGTGAAATCATTGTTGTCTGTGAATGATTATGTTGCTGTGACATTGTTTTGGGTGAATTTCGTATGGTTGGTCTGTAACTGTATGGAGGAGGGAATTAGTCATTCGTTAAAAAAAAATATTAAGGGGGATGGCGCAAGCCACCCTGTGTGAAAACTTGATAGTGGCGCAAGCCACTTATTTGGAAAGGAGATTAAGGTGGGCCCGACCACCACAATGTATGTGTGGCGCCAGCCACCACAAGGTATGTGGCACAAGCCACTCATTTCATTAGCAAGGGTGGCGCAAGCCACCCATAATTAAGGGGAGTGGCATGTTTGTCCTATACAGAACTTGGTCTTAAGGAAAAACAAATGTGTTCTGCATATAATTTCATAGATGAAATTTGTAACATGTTCTTAATTTAGGAAATGCGATGAATTAATAATAATAATCATCATAAGAGTGCAGTTGAAGAAAGTATGATGCTGATCTGAAAAATATAACAAGTTTTGACAGAAGTAAGAGTTACTGATTTTTATAACAGATGTGTTGTAAGTGTAGCAGAAGAATTATATCAGAAAGATAAAAGAATTAGTAAATTAATTGGTAGTAGTAACAGAAAAGAAAACAAAATTTTATAATAAGTTCGTATTAATCGCAGAAGTTAAAACAGTACAATTTTAGTCGGTTTAGCCGGTTTAGGCGGAAAATTTAGTTGCCCGAAATTTAACGAAAATTGTCGGGGTAAGTCGGGTAATTTAGTAGGTGATTTTTGTTGAATTGTTTTGTTGAAATTATGTCAGAAAAGTTGATTTGTAGGTACAGCTGATTGTGTGGTTTCGTTCCGATATACGGACAAATTTTATGTTGAAGGCTTAATAGCCAAAGTTGACTAAGTTGCTCATGTTGTATAAGTTGCTTATGTTGTTGACGTTGTTGTGTTGTTTACGTTGTTGAGCCGTACATGCCATATAACATACTTGCATTATTATGTCGGAGCCGATGCTCACACCACGTTGGCCTGGATTGGCACAAGTTGAAAGTTTAAGGCTTATGCCTTGATACCTCGATAAACTGGCAGTTTTAAGTTGGGAGTTTTACTCCAAATGGTACCACATGCATAACATAGTCGAGTCGCAATAAAGTTGCATTTTTCAAGTTGTTGTTGATTGTTGTGTCGTTGTTGATGTGAAGTAGTGAGATTTGTATGATTCCTATCTATGTATTATTTATCATACTTCGTTTATAAAATTCGACATCTCACCCCTTCTGTTTGAATGTTGTCCCTATGTTGGCAACGTTCAGGTAATCAAGAGGAATAGCCGGTTACCTTTAGTTCGAGTCGGTGGTTGTTGCTCTGATACGTAGCACTCGGGGGGATGACGCACGTCTTGTTTTTGCTTAGTTGTTTAAATGCTGAATTTTTTAAGTTGAATTGCTAAAGAGTACTTGTTATTTTATTTTTAAGTTGATTTTGTTGGATAAAGATGTTATAACTTTGATTATGAATCCGCTGCGTAGTATTTTATAAAGTTGAGTTATTTGAAGACTATATGATGATTTATGAATTCTCCTTGAACGTGTTATGTATCTTTCATGATTATCTATTGTGTTATTGATTTTTAAGTTGAAAAATGTGATATCCCGTTTTATGTTGGAGTTTTATCACTCTGATTTTTATTGTAAATGTCGGGTAGAAATGGGGTGTTACATTAGTGGTATCAAAGCAGGTCGGTTCGTCCGGCCAAGTGTCGAGTCGTAGTTGGTTAACAATCGAGTATTGTTAATTAGTTCTAACTTTTGTTCATGTTGCAGTGATAAGTTGAGATGGCTGGAAGAAACGATGCTGCAATGGCTGCTGCTATGCAAGCATTGGCCCAAGCTGTGCAGAACCTACCAAACGCTGATGAGAATGCTGGATCTCTTAGTTTGGCGACTTTTCAGAGGGAGAATCTGCCCACCTTCAAGGGCAAGTATGACCCTGATGGAGCGTTGGATTAGTTGAAAAAGATAGAGAGGATCTTCCGTGTGATGGACTGCACTCCAGCGCAGAAGGTTCATTATGGGACTCATATGCTAGCAGTCGAAGCTGATGACTGGTGGCTAGAGACTCGTCAGAGGTTGGAAACTACAAGTGAAGTTATCACTTGGGATGTGTTCCGAAGGGAGTTTCTGAGGAAGTATTATCCAGAGGATGTTTGTGGTAAGAAGCAGATTGAGTTTCTTGAGTTGAAGTAAGGAACCATGTCGGTTACTAATTATGCTGCGAAGTTTGTTGAGTTGGCTAAGTTTTATCCGTACTATACCGGGGATGGTGCTGAGTTTTCTAAATGCATCAAGTTTGAGAGCGGGTTGCGCTCTGAGATCAAGAAAGTTGTTGGGTATCAGAAGATTCGTGTCTTCTCTGATTTGGTTGACAGTTGCAGAATTTATGAAGAGGACAACAATTCTCACTACAAGATTGTTAGTGATAGAAGAGGCAAGCAACAACAGAACCTTGGCAAGCCTTATGATACTCCAGCTGGAAAGGGTAAACAGAGAGCGACCAAGGGCAAGAGGACTAGTGGGGGAGATGCTCCTGCTGGCATAACTTGTTTCAAATGTGGAAAACCTGGTCATAAGAGTAATGTGTGTACTGCTGAGGTGAAGAGATGTTTCCGATGTGGTAAGACTGGACATGCAATATCTGATTGCAAGCACAAGGAGATGATCTGTTTTAATTGTAGTGAAGAGGGGCATATTGGTAGTCAGTGTCAGAAGCCAAAGAAAGTTCAGACCGGGAAAGTGTTCGCGTTAACAGGAACTCAGACAGCTAACGAGGACAGACTTATCAGAGGTACATGCTTCATTAATAGTACTCCTTTAATTACTATTATTGATACTGGTGCTACACATTGTTTTGTTTCTGCTGATTGTGTTCAAAGATTGGGTCTTAAGTTATCTGCTATGAATGGAGAATTAATCATCGAGATTCCAGCTAAGGGATCAGTGACTACTTCTCTTGTGTGTTTAAGGTGTCCTTTATCGATCTTCGATAAAGACTTTTATGTTGATTTGGTATGTTTGCCGCTAACCGGAATGGATGTAATCCTAGGTATGAACTGGTTAGAGTATAACTATGTTCATATAAATTGTTATCGAAAATCGGTGAGGTTTTCTACTCCGGAAGTGGAAGGAGTTGGATTGTTGTCTTTTAGAGAGTTACAGCAATTGATGAAAGAAGAAGCTCAGATGTTTTCGTTGATGGCAACGTTGTCTATTGAGAGCAAAGCTAAGATTGAGGAATTGCAAGTGGTGAGTGAATTTCATGAAGTTTTCCCTGATGAAATTCCTGATGTACCGCCAGAGAGAGAGGTTGAATTTGCAATTGATCTTGTACCTGGTACCAGACCTGTTTCGATGGCACCGTACAGAATGTCGGCATCCGAGTTGTCTGAATTAAAGAAACAGTTGGAGGAATTACTTGAGAAGAAGTTTATAAGACCAAGTGTAGTAAAGAAGAAAGATGGAAGTATGAGACTTTGTGTTGATTATAGACAGCTGAATAAAGTAACAATTAAGAACAAGTATCCACTTCTGAGGATAGATGATTTGATGAATCAGTTGGTGGGTGCTCGTGTGTTTAGAAAGATTGATTTGAGATCGGGTTATCATCAGATTAAAGTGAAAGATGAGGATATTCAGAAGACAGTGTTCAGAACACGGTATGGACATTATGAGTATTCAGTGATGCCTTTCGGTGTTACTAATGCGCCTGGAGTATTCATGGAATACATGAACCGCATTTTTCATACTTATCTGGATCGTTTTGTGGTTGTATTCATTGATGATATTCTGATTTATTCTAAGTCAGAAGAAGAGCATAAGGAACATTTGAGAACAGTGTTGGAAGTTTTGAAAGACAAGAAGTTGTATGCGAAGCTATCCAAGTGCGAGTTTTGGTTGAAGGAAGTCATTTTTCTTGGTCATGTGATTTCAGGTAGTGGTATTGCCGTGGATCCTTCTAAGGTAGATGCTGTGTTGAAATGGGAAACTCCAAGGTCGGCTACTGAGATTAGAAGCTTTCTGGGACTAGCTGGTTATTATAGGAGGTTTATCGAAGGATTTTTGAAGTTGCTCTTCCGTTAACTAAGTTGACTTGTAAAAGAAAGCTTTCGTGTGGAATGTTCAGTGTGAAGAAAGTTTTACCGAACTGAAGAAGAGGTTGACGTCAGCTCCGGTGTTGACATTACCGAATCCAGGAGAACCGTTTGTGGTTTATTGTGATGCTTCGTTGATGGGTTTAGGAGGTGTGCTTATGCAGAACAATAAGGTAATTGCTTATGCGTCGCGACAGTTGAGGACTCATGAAAAGAACTATCCTACGCATGATCTGGAACTTGCTGCAGCGATTTTTGTGCTGAAGATTTGGAGGCATTATCTTTATGGTTCTAGATTCGAAGTTTATAGTGACCATAAGAGCCTAAAGTACTTGTTTGATCAGAAGGAGCTGAATATGAGACAGCGAAGGTGGTTAGAATTGCCGAAAGATTATGATTTCGGTTTGAATTACCATCCAGGAAAAGCTAATGTTGTGGCCGATGCTTTAAGCCAAAAGACCTTGCATATGTCAGCAATGATGATTAAGGAATTGGAATTAATTGAGCAGTTTCGTGATATGAGTTTGGTTTGCGAAGTGACACCGCAGAGTGTTATGTTGGGTATGCTAAAGATTAACAGTGATTTTCTGGACAGTATTCGAGAGGCTCAGAAGCTGGATGTGAAACTAGTGGACATCATGAGTAGTTGCGGTCAATCGGAGAAGAGTGACTTTAAGATAGATGCACGAGGTGTGTTGAGACTGCATAATCGAATTTGTATTCCTGATGATGCAGACATGAAAAAGAGGATTCTTGAGGAGGGTCATAGGAGTAATCTGAGTATTCATCCGGGAGCCACTAAAATGTATCAAGACTTGAAGAAAATATTTTGGTGGTCCGGAATGAAAGAAGATGTTGCACGATTTGTGTATGCGTGTTTGACTTGTCAGAAGTCGAAAATCGAACACCAGAAGCCTGCGGGGTTGATGCAACCGTTAGAAGTTCCAGAATGGAAATGGGATAGCATTTCTATGGACTTTGTGACATGGTTGCCTATTACTTCAAGAGGACATGATTCAATTTGGGTGATTGTTGATAGGCTTACGAAGTGGGCTCATTTTATACCTATTAACATCACATATCCAATTGCGAAGTTGGCAGAGATTTATATCCGAGTAATTGTGAAGTTGCATGGTGTCCATTTGTGTATTGTGTCGGATAGAGATCCGAGGTTTACGTCGGAGTTTTGGAAGAGTCTACAAGAAGCGTTGGGGTCTAAGTTGAGGTTGAGTTCGGCATATCATCCTCAGACGGATGGTCAAACTGAGAGGACTATTCAGTCGTTGGAGGATTTGTTGAGGGCATGTGTTCTTGAGCAAGGAGGTTTGTGGGATACTTATCTTCCATTGATCGAGTTCAAAAATAATAACAGTTACCATTCTAGTATCCGAATGTCACCTTTTGAGGTGTTGTATGGTCGGAGGTGTATGACTCCGTTGTGTTGGCATGAATCTGGTGAAAGTGTAGTGCTTGGACCAGAAGTAGTTCGAGAAACTACTGAGAAAGAGAAGTTGATCCGAGAGAAGATGAAAGCTTCTCAAAGTAGACAGAAGAGTTATCATGACAAGCGGAGGAAGGATTTAGAATTTCAAGCGGGTGATCATGTGTTTTTGAGAGTCACGCATGTGACTGGTGTTGGGAGAGCTTTGAAGTCTAAGAAGCTCACTCCTCGTTTTATCGGTTCGTATTAGATTTTGGACAGAGTTGGGAAAGTTGCTTATCGGGTGGCGTTACCGCCAAACCTTTCAAATTTGCATCATGTGTTTCATGTGTCACAACTCCGGAAGTACATTTCCGATCCGTCTCATGTGGTTAGTATGGATGACGTGCAAGTACGGGATAATCTTACGGTGGAGACTAAGCCTGTGCGAGTCGTGGATCGTGAAATGAAGACTCTACGAGGGAAAGAGATCGTGTTGGTGAAGGTTGTCTGGTTGGGAGCTACTGGAGAAAGCATGGCCTGGGATTTGGAGAGCAAGATGCGAGACTCCTATCCCGAGTTATTTGAATCAGGTAAATTTTCGAGGACGGAAATATTCTAAGTGAGGGAGAGTTGTAACGCCCAAATATTAATTATTTATTTAATTGAATATTTAATTAATTATTTGTGAATTATTCGGTTGATTTTGGTGTTGCGGTGAATTAAGTCGTTAAGTCGGTATTTTAAGTTGGTAAGTCGTAGAAATAATATTAAAAATAATATTATAGTTGTAGGAGAGTGTTTGATTAAGTGGGCTTGGAATCGTGTAGAAAGTAGTAAATTAAGGGGTGTAAGACTTAGGCCCATTAGATATTATATTAGAATAATAGTATTTTAATAAAATAAAAGAAATAGAAAGAAATAGTTAGGTTTTGTATCAGTTAGAGAAGAAGAGGAAGAACATGAGAGAAGAGGCCGAGAGAAAACTGCTACCGGTGCCAAAGTCCCCGGAATCCGATCGAAATTTAGAGCTGCCTTTAATCCAAGGTAAGGGTGGGGTTTGAATTTTATAACCGGGTTATGATGATTGATACGTAGGATTGGGTTATATAATTTCTCTACTGTGGTGTTAATTTTATGTTGTTAAGATTCTGTGAAATCATTGTTGTCTGTGAATGATTATGTTGTTGTGACATTGTTTTAGGTGAATTTCGTATGGTGGTATGTAACTGGTATGGAGGAGGGAATTAGTCATTCGTTAAAAAAAATATATTAAGGGGGGTGGCGTAAGCCACCCTGTGTGAAAACTTGATAGTGGCGCAAGCCAATTATTTGGAAAGGAGATTAAGGTGGGCCCGGCCACCACAATGTATGTGTGGCGCCAGCCACCACAAGGTATGTGGCGCAAGCCACTCATTTCATTAGCAAGGGTGGCGCAAGCCACCCATAATTAAGGGGAGTGGCATGTTTGTCCTATACAGAACTTGGTCTTAAGGAAAAACAAATGTGTTCTGCATATAATTTCATAGATGAAATTTGTAACATGTTCTTAATTTAGGAAATGCGATGAATTAATAATAATAATCATCATAAGAGTGTAGTTGAAGAAAGTATGTTGCTGATCTGAAAAATATAACAAGTTTTGACAGAAGCAACAAGTTTTGACAGAAGTAAGAGTTACTGATTTTTATAACAGATGTGCTGTAAGTGTAGCAGAAGAATTATATCAGAAAGATAAAAGAATTAGTAAATTAATTGGTAGTAGTAACAGAAAAGAAAACAAAATTTTATAATAAGTTCGCATTAATCGCAGAAGTTAAAACAGTACAGTTTTAGTCGGTTTAGCCGGTTTAGGCGGAAAATTTAGTTGCCCGGAATTTAACGAAAATTGTCGGGGTAAGTCGGGTAATTTAGTAGGTGATTTTTGTTGAATTTTTTTGTTGAAATTATGTCGGAAAAGTTGATTTGCAGGTACAGCTGATTGTGTGGTTTTGTTCCGATATACGGACAAATTTTAAGTTGAAGGCTTAATAACCAAAGTTGACTAAGTTGCTCATGTTGTATAAGTTGCTTATGTTGTTGACGTTGTTGTGTTGTTTAAGTTGTTGAGTCGTACATGCCATATAGCATACTTGCATTATTATGCCAGAGTCGATGCTCACACCACGTTGGCCTGGATTGGCACAAGTTGAAAGTTGAAGGTTTATACCTTGATGCCTCGATAAACTGGCAGTTTTAAGTTGGGAGTTTTACTCCAAATGGTACCACATGCATAACATAGTCGAGTCGCATTAAAGTTGCATTTTTCAAGTTGTTGTTGATTGTTGTGTCGTTGTTGATGTGAAGTGGTGATATTTGTATGATTCCTATCTATGTATTATTTATCATACTTCATTTATAAAATTCAACATCTCACTCCTTCTGTTTGAATGTTGTCCCTATGTTGGCAACGTGCAGGTAATCAAGAGGAATAGTCGTTGGTTACCTTTAGTTCGAGTCGGTGGTTGTTGCTCTGATACGTAGCACTCGGGGGGATGACGCACGTCTTGTTTTTGCTTAATTGTTTAAATGCTGAATTTTTTAAGTTGAATTGCTAAAGAGTACTTGTTATTTTATTTTTAAGTTGATTTTGTTGGATAAAGATGTTATAACTTTGATTATGAATCCGCTACGTAGTATTTTATAAAGTTGAGTTATTTGAAGACTATATGATGATTTATGAATTCTCCTTGAACGTGTTATGTATCTTTCATGATTATTTATTGTGTTATTGATTTTTAAGTTGAAAAATGTGATATCCCATTTTATGTTGGAGTTTTATCACTCTGATTTTTATTGTAAATGTCGGGTAGAAATGGGGTGTTATAGGTTGCGCTTTACCATTGACGACACAGATGCCTTCGCGACTGTCGAGGATCTTGCGGTGGGCTCTTCTCCAAATAGATGGTCTATAAGCCCAAGGGATAACATCGCATCTGCTCGAGATTCAAGGGGATGAGATTCCCGATGTATGAGTTCGCGTTTTGGGACGCGGGCATCCATCTTCCCTTCAGTGATTTTCAGAGAGGGTGTTCCACTGGTTGCATCTGGCGCCTTCACAGCTTCACCCCAATGCGATAGTGTTCGTGCGGGCGTTCGAGCTTGTGTGCGAACATCTCCGTATTGGGTCTGTGCTTCCTTTGTTCTTTTGCACTTTTCATCTACAACAGACATTTGTTAATAGTCGACATAACTGGACATCCCTGAAGTAGCCGAGGAAACTGTTTCGGGCGTGCCTGGATTCTGTCCACACCTTCAAGGATAGGTTCTACGTCGTCAAGCTCCCTATATAACCTTGTGGTCAACGAGGAAGGCGAGGAGACATTAGTGTCGAAGTGTCCCCTCGAGTGGGAGGAATAACACCTTAAGAAGGGCACAGAAAGCTACATTGTGAAGCATGGCGACCTGGACACTGACGACCAGGAGTCATACAAAAAGATGGTCGACTTTGTTTCCGGTTTCCCTCCTGCCAAATGTATTAACAAGTATTGGAGTTTCATCCTCGACGATCGCGGGGAGGTTTGTCGTGAGGCTCGGTTTATTAACACGAAGGCCCTCCTCGAGTGCGAGTCCCATGAGGAAGCCTTGAGGTTCTTAGGTAGTGATCATTTTCTTTGCTCGGGTGTCTGCCCTTTTTCTCTCTTTTTTTTTGTACTGACTCTTTCTCTATTCACTGTCGCAGGTCAGATGTCGAACGTACATGAGCGCATCATGAAGCTTGCGGCCGCCAAGGGTGCGAAGAAAACCAAAGGTAGAGTCGCCCAGGTCCAATAGATGGTGAGGCCCTACCAAGGGGCTAGTGGCTCTTCCTCCCCCCAATGTAGCCAGTCTCCTCCCATGCAGGAGACCCCTTCTAAGAGACCATGCATCGAGGAGCCCATTCTCTTCAACCTCGAGGAGAGTGTGCTTGTAGAGAAGTTTGTGCTGCCCCTGCCACATCCATCAGGATTTCTTCTTCGGGAACAATTCCCTGACTGTGGGCGAGGCTGAAGCCAAGGCGATCATGGGGATCGACAGGGCAACCAGAAGAAAAGCGTTCACCGAGGACACGGCCGCCATGATGAGGATCTTTGAAACCAGCCCGACCTCTGAGCTGAAAAATCTGCAGGCCGAGAACACCATCCTCGAGGCAGTGAAAAACAAGGCGGAGAGTGACCTGCAAGAGGCTCAGACGAGGTACGAAGCCCAGGTGCGTCTCCTCCAAGACATGACCGAAATGAGGGAAGATCTGAAAGGAACCAAGGAGGAACGTGATCGCCTTCTGACCAAGGTTGCTGAGCTAGAGGCTGCTGCCAAGCCTGCCGAGGATGAGACCAAGGAGGAGAGAGCCCTTACGGCCCGTGGTGCTCTGGTCGCCCGGATCCGGGAGCTCGAGCAGGACTGCTTAGGGGCTCTCGAGTTGGGATTCAATAGCGTTTTGGAGCAGGTCCAAATCATGAATTCTAGGGCTCTGCTTGTCCTCGAGGGGATTGGCCCTTTCCACCAGGTTGTTGATGGTAGGGTTGTCGTCCCCGAGGAAACTGATGATGGAGCTGGTCGAAGTGATGGGGAACCCCGACTCGAGGAGGAGGCAACTGCTTGATTATCTTTGTTTAGTTGTTTGGCCTGTGTGCCATTTGAAAAGTTTTGTTCGGCCTGCATGCTGTAGTTTGGTAGTCGACTTTGCTCGGCCTGCGTGCCAGGGGCTTTAACTTTGTAATTTTTGAACATGGGGTTTGCCCGTCATAATGCATTTTGCTCTCTCTTTTGGTATGTTTATATTTTGTGTATGCTTCTTGTATGTCGAATATGTATTTTATATTTGCATGTTTTTGTTTAAGTATTTGGGGCCTTTGCTCGATGTTATTGATCTTCGACACTGTAGGGAACTGGTCGAGTGGTTAGAGTCGGATTCTGACCTTTGATGAAGCTAAGAGCTCGATCAAGGTCTTTGCTCTGAGGCGTGAACCTCCCATAGCGAGCTGGGCGTTCTACCTAGTTGGTACGGCAACAGTGGAGCTCGGTGAAGGTGTCCCTGTCGGATCAAGAGTCCGTGCGCACACATAAGAGTGGGCCCTTGTCTTCTTGTCTCGAGTTTAGGAGTTGCGGTTGTACCTTAGTGCGCTCCTATGGTTGCGACGCGAATAGGTCGCGGGCAGTGTTTAACTGTAGTACTATTTAAACTTTTTCAGCGTTCCATGGTCGAGCAAGTTCCTCCCAGTGCAAGTTTTTGAGGTAGTAGGCTTCGGTCCCCGTTTTCGCGCGGACGCGATAGCGGCCCTCCTAGTTCGCGGCGAGCTTGCCATCGCGCGAATCTTTTGGGTTCCTTCGTAGGACTAGGGTGCCCACTTGAAATTCGCGTTTGATGACTTTGCTATCATGTCACAAAGTTATCTTCTATTTGAGCGAGGTTTCGCGGAGGGATGCTGGTTCTTGGTCTCCTCGTCGAGGGAGGACTCAGTCCTCCTCGAGGGTTCCCTTATTTCTACCAGAATCACCGCCTCAGTTCCATAGGTCAGTCGGACCAGGGTCTCCCCTATGGTCGAGTGTGGGGTCGTTCTGTAGGCCCAGAACACGTTGTGCAACTCCTCGACCCATATTTTCTTGGCATCGTCCAATCTTCATTTTAGGCCTCGCAAGATCATTCTATTCGAGGCTTCGGCCTTCCCGTTCGTTTGCGGGTGCTCGACCGATGTGAATTGTTGCTTCGTGCCCAGCATGGTAACGAAGTCCTGGAAGTTCTTGTCGGTGAACTGTATCCCGTTGTCGGTGACGATTTCTTGGGGTACGCCGAACCGGGCAAGTATATTCCTTTTGTAGAAATAGAGTATGTTGTGGGCCGTGATTTTGGATAAGGCTTCGAACTCTATCCACTTAGTGAAGTAGTCGACGCCGACTATCAAATACTGGTTTTGGTATGACCCTATGATAAATGGCCTGAGGATGTCCATCCCCCACCAGGAAAATGGCCATGGGGATAAGAGTGTTTTGAGCTCATTGGGCGGGGCCAAATGCATGTCCCCGTGTCGCTGGCATTTGTCGCACTTCTTGATGTGCTCTTTGGCGTCTTGCTGCATGGTGGGCCAGTAGTACCCTGCCCGCAACGCTTTGCAGGCTAGAGACCGTCCGCCGAGGTGCTACGTGTTGATCAATTCGTGGATCTCCTGGAGTATGCTGGGGAACTTAGACTCCTTGACGCATTTGAGGAGGGGAATGGAGAAACCCCACCGGTATAACTTGTCCTCGGCGATAGCATATGAGCAGGCATGTCGCCTGACCACGCTAGCATCCTTGGGGTCGTCGGGTAGTTTCCCTGTGCTGAGGTATTCGTATACCGGGGTCATCCAGCAGTGACCGTCACCGATGGCGTTTACATCGGCGATCGAGGTGGGTTTCTCAATACTTGGTTGTGGAAGCACTTCTTGGATGACGGATTTGTTTCGCCTTTTTTCTTCGTGCTCGCCAGCTTAGATAGGATGTCTGCCCGGGTATTGTGTTCGCGCGGGACGTGACTTACCTCCGCCGGGACGAATTTTTTCATCCTCTCTTTTACTAGGGCCAAGTACTGGATGAAGCTGTCGTTCTTGGCCTGGTACTCTCCCCGCACCTGGGAGACGACGAGCTAGGAGTTGGTAAATATTTTTACCTCTTTCGCCCCGAGGTCCAGGGCTAGGCGTAGTCTGGCGAGGAAGGCTTCGTATTCAGCCTGGTTGTTAGATGTCAGGAAGGATAATGTGAGAGAGACCTCGATCAAGATGCCTTCCTCATTTTCTAGGATGATGCCTCCTTCGCTTCCCATCGAACTGGATGCCCCGTCGACGTAGATCGTCCACTTCTGGGATCCTTCGGTCGAGGGTTTTGGGGTGGTCATCTCTGCAACGAAGTCGGCTAGTACTTGAGCCTTCAGGGCCTTTCTACCCTCGTACTAGATGTCGAACTCGGAGAGCTCGAGCGACCATTTGAGCATCTTGCTCACCATGTCAGACCATTCGAGGAGCTGCCTCACGGGTTGGTTCGTCCTTACCACGATCATGTGGGCCAAGAAGTAGTGTCACAACCTTCTGGCCGCAGTGACGAGGGCCAGAGAAACCTTTTCGATCTGTTGGTACTTGAACTCGGGGCCTTGGAGGGCTTTTCTGGTGAAGTATATCAGCTTCTGTCCTTCAGGGGTTTCCCTGATAAGAGTCGCGATGGCCGCCTCGGCTACTACGGCGAGGTATAAGTACAACGACTCCCCGTTTTCTGGTCGCCAGAGGACCGGGGGCTGCGTGAGGACTTACTTGAGGTGGAGGAGTGTCTGCTCACACTCCTCGGTCTACTCGAATGTGGCTTCTCTGCGTAGGTGTTTGAAAAATAGAAGTGTGTGTTGCGCCGATTTGGCCACGAAGCAGGACAGCGAGGTGAACATCCGTTTTGTGATTGGATCGATTTCTTCGAGTTCGACGTTGGGAACTCGGAAAACTCCCTGCACTTGTCGGGGTTTTCTTCAATTCCTCGTTCTGTGAGATAGAACCCGAGGAACTTACCTGCTCGGACACCGAAGGTACATTTCTCCGGGTTGAACCTCATCTTGCATCTCCTTGCCATGTCGAAGACTCTTCTGAGATGAGCAGTGTGGTCGACCTCTTCTCGTGATTTTACAATCATGTCGTCCATGTAAACTTCGAGCATGTCTCCGATTTCGCCACAGAAGACTTTGTTCATCATCCGTTGGTAGGTCGCGCCGACGTTCTTCAGACCGAAGGGCATTATGTTGTAATAATAGTTTCCCGACTCAGTCATGAAGGCCGTGTACTGCTTGTCGGCTTTCGCCATGGGGGTTTGATTGTCTCCTGAGTACACGTCCATGAACGACAACAATTTAAAACCTGCAGAATTTTTGACCAGTTTGTCAATGTTAGGCAATGGTTATGCATCTTTCGGGCGTGCCCGATAAAGGTCGGTGTAATCAACGCACATTCTCCACTTTCCATTATTCTTTTTAACAAGTACAACATTGGATAGCCAGATTGTGTATTGGGCTTCCGAAATAAAGTTCGCCTCTAAGGGATCTTTTATAACCTTTTTAGCAGTCTCTGCTTTCTCGGGAGACTGCCTACGCCTACGTTGTACTACATCCCTAGCGGCCGGATCTATTGTGAGTAAGTGGCAAGCCACATCTAGGTTGAGTTCGGGCATCTCTGCAGCGCTCCACACGAACTGGTCAGCATTCTCCCGGAGGCATGCCTTCAGCTGTATCCTCGCCAGGTCGGGGAGGCCCGTGCCAATCTTCACGTTCCCCTAAAAAAGGGTGAGGAACTCTTGACTGTGGTCAAGGTTCCAGGGGGAAATAACGTCTATGGCAAGACGCTTACGCAGAGTGCAGCGACTCCAAAGTTATGATTAAGTTGAAAGGAAGGTAAGTGTTCATGGCAGAACAATTACATGGAGTGTGGCGACTCCGATCCTAAGGTTAGGATGAAAGGGAAGGATCTAAAAGTTTTCTAAGTGACATGGAATCAACGGAAGGAAATCTTTCCTTTGAAATTATTAAAGGGAACATGCTAAACATGATTAAAATAAAAAAGAAATAATCTATAAAATAATAAAAAATATTTTGAGATTTTTGTCTTAAACAAATAAACTAATAATCCAAATAATTATTATTAAACAAAAAATCTAAAGGAAAATTAAAAAATGCTTTTAAATATAATTCTAAAACAAATACTATTAATCCTAATTGAATCTTGAATAAGATATAATTTAGAGGAAATAAGAAAAATTAAATATTTAAAACTAAAATAGAAAAAACAAGAGAAAAATAAAAAAGACAAACTTGGGTCTGATCATTAAGTAGACCAAGGGGGTGTTTAAAGCAATTTGGGCGCATGCCCTTGTTTGCAGGCCCAAAACCTTTTTTTTCATGAGTCCAGGGGATGTAGGGAACAACAGTATTGGACTTAATTAGCTGAGCCCATATGCTAGGAAGAGGATCCACGATAGATCCTAAGGTCATCTTTGACCTGACATCCAACCTGGGCCATTCGATCATCCAGGAGTCAATCTTGACTCTTTGATCTAAAGTCCGGTTATGACGGTGCGCCGTGGGTATTTCCAAGGACACATACACAGGTAATGCAAACATGGCAAGGCTGGTGACACTTGTCACCAGCACCAATAGCCACTTCCCATCATCACTAATCACGTGTGGCAGAGGCAATGAAAGAAATAGAAAAGAAGGGTGCATCAACTCACTTTCTCAGAAAGAGGTGAAGATTTCATCTTGGAATTGGCTGAGAGTGAAATCTAAAATGATTGAATCTGATTTATCATTGTGGTGTATGAATCCTTGGGCAAGCCTAGGTATTCAGATTTAAAAAGTGGTGGTTCTGTTTGGCAGAGTACTTGGGCTTTCTGAGACTTGGAGTCGTTCTGGTTTTACATTAAAGAATGGATCTAGGTGTGTGCAGTTTTGCTTGGTGACTGTGGTTAGTCTGAGATGTATTTATCAGACTGTAGTCGGGAGCTGATTTTCGTATGTGGAACCTTTGGCTTAATCATTTTCATTGGAGCGATATTGTCCGTAAGGTGGTTGGGCTGAGGGGTTCAATAGGGGTCATCTTGAGAGGTGTGGGGGTCAGTATAATGGTCGGAGAATTGACGATAACACCTTGTTCTGGATTACTGCGGAGGCTGTTATGTTCCATCAGCCCTTCAGTTATCGGACTACTGGTTTGAGTTATTCTGGGAGTGCGGTCAAAGAGCTATAGAGTGCCCCACGAACTAGTGAAGATGGTTGGTCAGGATGTAGTCCTGGAACTCTTCGGTTGCTTAATGTTTGTCATTTAAATTGTAATCCTAATCATTTTCTCTTTGTTTTTGGAGTTGTTTAGGAGGTTCGAATGTCTAGTCTCACTGATATTGCAGTAGTGGGTGTTGGGTGTTGTTATCCGGGTAGAGTTTTTCTTCCAGGAGTTTAGGATTCTATGTTATGTTTATGTAGCAGAAAATGGTTCCTTTGGGCAGATGGGCGGGCCAGGATTTTTAGTTTAAGCCTTTAAGTGGAGTTGACTGCTTCAGGTGTAAGTTGGATACTATTGTTGTAAATGGTTTAGGCATGCCTTATGCCATTTTGAATAATATTTTTTGCTGTTTCAAAAAAAAACTCTCTCAGAAAGTCTCTCTCAATCCACACTTCTCATACATTCCGTCGTCGGAGACACGAGAAAAGGGGCCGGAAAAGGAGGTGACGTACGGCGGCCGCCTCCCCATCTCCGGCGAAACTTAACCAAAACCTCTCAACCCCACTTAAAGATGTCTCACGAATTCAAATCCGTCCAAACTTTTCCTCAAAATTTCACCCTAAATCCAAAAAATATGAAACCCTAGAACTACAAAGTTGCGAAAGAGACAAACAAATATATGAGGGGTTCGAAACAGCAATCAAAGATCAACGCGACGACAAGTCTAAACAAAGAGAAAAAAGGTTCAGAAGTCACATAATCGGAGAAATTCCGATGAAGCTTTGGCGTCACTCAAAGAGGTACATTATTCTATTCCTTCGATCTCCTTTGCTCGCCCCTCATCTTCAATCTTCTTTTTCTTGCTTTTGCGTTTGTGTGATTTCCTCTGTGTTGGTGAAGTTGCGTACTCGAGCTGAAGAGTAGGTGCTTTCTTTACTGTATGCGTGTGCTTGTGGACTCTGCTTGTGTGTATGTGAATTTTCTGAATATTTTCCCTAAACCATGTGTGTATTCTGGTGAGTTTCTGACGGTGTGTGTATATTGATGTTTGCGTAGCTTCCCATGTTGCTGCTATGTTTGTATCATGAATTCTCACTACGACTCTGTTGTATGTGTGTGGTGAATCTGGCGTAGAAAATATTATCTGGTGTGAATATGCGAGTTCTGTGACTATTCGTAAATCATGTGTTTGTGTGTAACTGCGATTCTATCCTGCTGCCTGTGAATGTTATTGACACTTTTTTTCTTTCTGCTCTGCTGTGACCCCCCTAATGCGTGTAGATGTGTATGCTTTATATAGCCTGTACGACATTAAACTTCCAATTTCGAAATTAAAGAAGAGATTGTGTTATTGATTGTTGTGGATTTTGGTTTTGGAAAGGAGATACCAGTTATAATTTTCCTGTGATTATTCCTGATATTTTATACATGATTTTGTATCCATTCTCATCACACGATTATGATATCGATTCTATTTCCGTTTTCCATTCAAACCTGTCCAAGCATATTTGGATTTCTTTCCTTGCTTTATGATTCTCTCATGATAATTGTGATTGATGATGATGATTTGATTTCTGTTTTGATTTCACATGATTACATACTGATTTCGTGCTGTTTTCGTTTTGGAAAGGTTTGATGATGATTGAATTTTGAGGGCAGTGTTTTGCTCATCCTTAGTAAATGCTGCAGGACCTAATGTCTTCTTTCATTCCTGATGATTTGAACAGCTTACAACCGACTCATAGATGATGCGTGCAGCAGGTTTCTTTGATCACCATGGATAGTCAGCAATTTTGGCGACAAGGATGCTTCCCATTGAGATTCTGTTGGACAACCTACAGTGAGTACCATAGGACTGAAAAAATAGGATGACTCGTGACATTAATCTTAGCATCAAAACTCTTCAAGATTCCAAGATTTGGGATGATTTTCTTGCAATTTGTTTAGCCTTTTTTTTCACTGTGATCTGGTTCTCATGCTGCTGTTAAATGCCTCATGAAATTGTCCTCTTTTGTTATCTTTGTGGACACGTGATTAGGAACATGAGTAATGTGAAGCTGTTTCTTACCAGATAATATTTTAACATAATTTTATGCTCCTTGGTCTGATTTTAACATGCTTCTTTCCTTTTTCTTATGTGCAGAGTTTGGTGCGTGAAGCAAGTGAGAGGAAAAAATTAGGATGATTGGTATTTGAGATATGGCAATGGCTGCTAATCCTCTTCCTGAAGGAACTATCCAAAAAAAAAAAAACTGTAAAAGGGCATGAAGAGGTTACTATTCTTCCAAAACCAACTACGCCAATGACCTGGAGAAAAACTGATTGAGATTGTGAGTTAGATGACTTTGCTCAGCCGCTTTCCATAGCTACAACACGTGATCATAGGAGCTTGTATTGACTCGTGTGCATTTGTACTTTATTTTGAACAGTCTCTTTAAATGCTTTAACCTTTAATTGGCCATGGTGTCTTGAAACTTGTATCTTTTCCAATCCTTGTACTTTTGAGTTTTAAATCTTTGTAACTAGTCCACTTTTTGGCGTATATGCTCCTTTGGATGAAAACATTTGAAATTCACCGTGATGGCTTTGAATTATATTACACCTTTGTATGAAATGTCCCTTTTAATTTTAAAATCAAACTTTCAAGACTTACAAGTGTAAACTCACAAGTGTAGAACCAATTTTTATTAGAATGAAACATACTTTAATCTTCATGTGATTGTAGCCTTGGATGTGTGATTGGTGATGAGTGGCATGGTGAATATGGATGCATTGACCCATTTTGCAATTGATATGCACTAGCATGATGTCCTTAACCTTTTTGCCAACGGCAGTATGGTAACACGGCTAAAATTGAAGACAATATTGAAAGTGATTAGCATGAGAGCCTTGTAAATGCTTGGTATATGTTATTTGAAGCTTGTTTTAGGCCACTACTTATTCCACAAACTTTGGAATTTAACTTTGCAGTGAAGCAAATCCTCTTTGGAACAGTGATGAGCCACATGACCTTTGGTGTACCTTAAACTATTGTGATCTTGGCTTTTGAGTTTTGAAAAGAAATGAGTTTTGAATCACCCCCTTTATATTGAGATTATGAATTTAAGAATCTAAACGTGATGCAAACCATATGAGTTCTCTTTGAAGGATGAATCTTTCACATGAATCACTTATTACCAAAATCATGAATTAAAATTGAGAAACAACGTAGCTTGAGTGGGTTTCGAAACATGACTTGAGATTCTTGAATTTTGAGAAATCCACACAACTCAAGTAAAATTCGTTGGCCAAAACAAAAGCCTATGATACCTGATGTCATTCAAACAAATTCGAGCCAATGAACCCACTAGCATTAATCTTTAATTTGATCCCAAATCAATCACCCTCTTCTTGACAAGTTCATAGAAGCATTTTGACTTAATGAAGCTCCAAGCAAACCTTTAGACTACGCTAATCTTTTCACGTGAACCATGCCTGAAGGAGTCCTTGGAAGCAAGAACACAACTTGAAATACCACTGACCACTCCTTAGATAAACATGCTCAGCACCAATGGAACGCGATAATTCTCCCTGAAGTACACACTGAAGCTTCTGAGAAACCCTGAGGAAAAGTAACCAATAGAAGACCTTGGGACCCTTTGAGTCAGGACCAATTGGTTATGCACTGAAATGCCTGAAAGTACCACCTACATTTGAAATTAATGCGCCTACAAAAATTGGTTAACTACAATAAACACACACACACACACACACACACACGACCCTATGAACTAAATATGTGATGCAAAATGATGGACAAGGAGGTGGGATCTTAGCGTCAAAAATTGGGGTGTGACAGGGCAGTGTTGTCGTTCCCGAATGTGACCATTAGCTCGACGTATCCCCACGGTCAGGTGGTGGTGCCATTGAAACCATGCAGGTGGGCATACATTATGTCCATCGAGCTCCCTTGGTCTACTAGGATGCGGCGAACATTAAAGTTCGTCATTTGTGCCCTGATCAGGAGGAGGATGTTGGAGTTTGGGGCGCCGCCTGACAACTCTTCGAGGTAGAAGGTGATGGGGTTCGACCTTCCCTGGACCTTCTCAAAGGTGGCATTTTGCGCCGAGCTCGCCTCTATCAACTCGTCGAACTTCCGCTTGATTGACCCCACCGAGACTTTGTTGAACCCTCCGCCGGATATGACCATGGCGGCGGGGAAGCTTTCCCATGGGCTGCGAGCAGTTACAGTCGGGTCGGGCTTGCAGGGGAAGTAGAAGTCCTTTGGTTGGGTGACAAATAGGGCGACTTGTAGTCTGTTATCGCCGGAAGACAGGGTCGCCTCCTCGACCCTTTTCGTCTCCCGAGTCTCTTGTCGGGGGGCTTCGCTCCTCTTTGTGTACTGCTTGAGGTGCCCCTCTTTGATCAAGATTTCGATGGCATCCTTGAGGTGGATGCAATCCTCCGTGACATGCTTGTGGCTCTTGTGGAACCGACAGTACTTGGACTTGTCAGCATTTGGTTTAGGGGGCGTCGGCTTCGGGAAGTGGACACCTCCTCTCTAGAATCCCGAGTTGATGCACTCGGCCGGGATGCGCTCACGGTGAGCTATGAGTAGCGTGTACTCAGTGAAACGGCCTGCGGGCCCTCTCGGTTCTCGGGAGTCTCGGGGCCGGTCTTCTCTTCTTCTTTCCCCGCCTCATCGGGGAGCGGTGGAATCCTCGTGCCTGGAGCTCTTGGCTCCCTCTTGATTCCGCGAGTCGCGGGCGCAGTGCGTGGCCTCTATCTCCTCATACTGAATGTATTCCTGGGCCTTGTGGAGGAGCGCGTCCAGGGTGTTGGGCCTTTCAATGCCAACGACCTTGGCGAACTCGGTGCGAGGTCGCAGTCCTCGCTCGATCAAAAATCTCTTCATGTCGTCCGAGGATGATACCTGGACAGCTTCTCGGTTGAACCTCTATATGTAATCCTAGAGAGATGCGTCTTTTCCATAGATGATGGCTTCCAGAGATGCTTCCGTCTTCGGGTGGCACCGGGAAGCGGTTAAGTTCCTGGAGAACTGCCTCTTAAGTTCCTTCTAGGATGTGATGGACTCGGGCGCGAGGCTCTTTTACCACGCCATATCACCCTTCTTCAGGGTAGTAGGGAAGAGCCTACACTTGATGGCTCTCTGGACGTTCCGGTAGTCGAGCATCGCATCGATGCTTTCAATGTGGTCGTCCGGGTCGATCGTACCATCATATGTCGCCAAGGGCAGGGGTTTTTCCATCCAGACGGGCAAGGAAGTCTTCATGATGTCCCTAGACAGCGGTGTGCGCTGGTCGTCCTCGTCGCTCCTGACTGGGGATCACGACGGGGATAGGTCACCTTGGTCGTTCTTGCTCCGTCTGGGAGGGCTCCTTGGTCGGCTCTTTGGCTTCTCGCTGTATCCGTCCGCTTTATTCCTCTTCTGAGCGGGGAACATCGCTTCTTCCGGGGAGGGGACCGGTCGTGCTTCTGGGTGACCACGGGCTGAGGTTGTCCCAAGCGCGGGCGACAACGCCCAGGCTTTCGGGGAGAAGGGCTCTGAGAGTCATCCTGTTGTGTCCTCTGCAGGGGAGGAGAGGGAATGCGAGAAACCGGGCGACGATGTCTCCGCGGGGGAGAGCGTGATTGACGCTCCCTCTCGAGTACCCCTATCCGCTCATTCTGTTGGAAGATCATCAGATTTTTCTAATTGATAGCCACGAATAGAGCCACCATGGTCGGGTCAGCATTAGGCGGCACAGGGATTGGCTAGTAGATAGCCGGGCTATCAAAGCGTCGGGTGACATTGAAGGTCGCGTCGTACAAAGAGGGAGAGGCGGTGTGCCAGTCCCTGGGGTCGCCTTCTTCAACGTGAACGGTCACGTTGGGGTCGTGACCGTCACCATTGGTGAACGGGGTGAAGGCGGTGTCTGGAGCATTGTCGTCAGTTCGTGGGCTGGCCATGATCGTCGGAGATTGAAAACTACTTTGATTCTTAAGCTTCTACGGGAGGAAGAACAGGGAAGCAAGGGTTCCCATAGACGACGCCACTGATCTTACCGGGTCAGAGATGGATCAGCAGCCAGTAACATGTCGTGAGCTCCTTTATTCGCTGATGATGGTGAAGAGGTGAGGGTGTACCTGCAAGGTACTCCGATGCTAAAGTCAGAGATGGAGTAGTCATCGCAAGTACAGAGAAAAGGTGTAAAGAATAGAATACCTGACCCTCTAGTGAAAGATGGTATTTATAATGTGCCCCCAGCGTAGGGCCAACGATTACTTTGCATTGGGTTGGATCACAAGGCCCAATACGTGTAACTGCTAGGGCTTACATGGCGTATGGAAGACTAGTACGTGGTCTTCTCCTTGGATCAACTTCCCTGTGATTTTTGGAAGGTGCCTGATGACGTGTCCCCGCGTGGGGGGCACGTGGAGTCCGTGGGAGAGACGTGGGAGATCTCCCCGGGCATGCAGACGGGCTGAACCTTAATTGAGCCCTCCTCGATGAAGACTTTGGTTGGGCCGTGCCCGACTGTGGGCCAGTGTAGCACCCCAAAATTTGCTCTCCTATCTTTAGTACTAACTGGATTATGTTTCATTTCATTTTTTGCATTATCATGTGTGCATATCATTGGTTGTTAGCATGGGGTCAACGTGCCTGAGGCAAGTTCAAGAGGAGAAGATGTTCTTCAAAGGGTCAAGCAAGAGAGTTCAAGTGGATTACTCTCTCCTAACCAGTGCAGAAACTAGGGTTTATTGCTCCAATGGGCAAGCTTCTTGGGTTTTTATTATCACCAGATGGCATATCTTATCTTTGTTGGAAAGGATACACATCATATTCAGAGGAATTTGGATTTGGAGACTGTGTTATTTCCTCCTAGACTGAGGGTACCTAAATTAGGGTTTACTATAAAGTCAGTTTATTTCTGATTTCTTGGGCAAGGCTTGATTCCATGGTATTCCTTGGGTCCCTAAGCATCTAGGAATGGAAGATTGTCCATCAGTTTGGTTCAGGAGAAGTTCAATGGGCCAATGGATTGGGAATCAGGAGAATTAAGGGAAAAGTCAGCAGTGAGAGGAGAAGTCAACTGTGAAATTTTGAGGTTCTCTCCAAGGTTTTCAAGGTCTCACATCCTCATATGGTCTTCAAGGTTCAAGTTTCACACCATTTATCAAGAATTAAGGGTTGGCACAAAAGTTACTAAATATGGAAATGACCTATAATTTGAAAGTTTCCTTTTTGGGAAAGTTCTTACACTACATTCAACTTGACTTTTCATCATCAAATAAGCTTAAAATGAATTTTCCTCAAACATGAAAGTTGAAGATATTTTTCTCCTCTTTCCAACAAGTACTAGTGGGTCTCCGTATCATTTGTGAAACTCAAGTTATGGCCAAAAGAAGGCAAAGTGGTTTTTAGGGTTCCATTTTCACAACTTTTGCATTTAGGGACATATGGACCTATAATTAATTCCATTGCTTCAAGACATATTCCAACATCAAAGAACAATCCCTAAGGAGCATTGTTGGCCTTTAAATCAAGAAGTTTCATGTTTTATTCATCACTTATTCTCCATTATGCCAAATTACCAAATTATTAAAAACTCATGAATCAAAATGTCTCAAGGCCCAATTGCAATTTGGGTGTGATTAGTAATTGTTGAATAAGTGATCCATCATGAAATATTTGGGTGTACATGCATGGAAGAGGGTGTACTTAACATTATGTAAATTTCCAAATTTGTCCAAAACTCATTAAGTGGAGAATTACCAAGGCCCAAATCATTATCAGTGGGATGACCTAATCTATTTAAACCAATTCATGCACTGGTTAGGGTAAAAAAAACACGTGCTTTTGGAGGAGAATTCAAGTGTGAGCCCTAAAAATTCATCTCTTCGAATCTCACGATCTACAAGGAGTTTTCACAAAATTCTTTCACCATCAGAACCCTTGGGATCCCTAGAGCACGAACCAACCACCCTTTGAAGCTAACAGTGGAGATACGTGTTGCACCATCTCAGGTTGGTGATGATTTTCATGATCATAAAACTCTCTTTTTAAATATGTATATTGATCTGTGGTGTACACTGATGATTCTGGTATATTTATTTGTGAGATTGGACGTGTGGTTTGGTTGCTACGTGAGTTCTAAGTTTTGAGCCCTAACCTTGTTGCTTTCGATTCTCTTTATTTATACATTGTTTGTGATTTTTGAGATGATATTATTGATCCTCACATTTTTCTGATCAAAATAGTATATTCGCATTCCATTTCTGGAGTTTTTTAGGACGGTGCTCACCGGAGATGATGACCGGAGCTAGGGCTCCGGCGTCTGGTAATGTCTCCGGCCGGCCAAGGGTTTCCACGAGGAAGACGCAATCCTCACCATTCATTCTTGTGATCCAACGGTCCACCATGCGCCATGTGTTTTAAAAATTTGTTTTTATATTATGGTTTATGTGTTTGCTCACCCATAGGTACTATAATGCACCCTCAAATCTAAGCCACGCATCATGTTGATTTTTGTTCTTGGTTGACTAACCCTGGGCGTCTGATGGATCGTGTGGCCAGATGTGTGCCAACACATTAAAAAACCATGTGCCTAGCACGTGGTGTGTGTATGGTATGCTAAATAATTCTGTGCGTGCGTGTGTTTGTTGTTTATTGTGTGCAGGTGAATCTGACCGTTGATCTTAAATATCTTTTGATTATGTTGACTTTGTAATATGCGTTGGATCATTTGTGTGGTTTAGATTATTTCTGAATTTGTTGATTGATCCCATGCTCCTTTGACTTTCGCTAATGGGTTTAATTTGTTTGGGCTTTTCTATTCGCACCCTCCCATCTGGGCCTTTCTTCCATTCCAATGCATTTTTGTTGTTGATTACACCCCCCATGCGCATTTCATTATTTTTATTTTAATTAATTATTGCATTGCATTTTTAATTTTTAAAAAAATAGATAATTGCATTAAAAAATCCCAAAAAAATTCATGCATCATATTTATCATTTTATAAAATTTTACCAAATTTTATTTTTTATTTTTACTTTATTTTTATCATCTGAAATATTATTTGTTTATTTTCTTTTTGAATTAGTCATATCATGCATACCTAAACTTGTTTATTTTATTTCTCATCATCCATAAATTATTTAGAACTCATTCTTTTTGCATTTTTTCACCAATACATTGAACTGCATTAAAATATTTTTCTCTCACCTTTAAAACTATTTCATATTGCATTTTAGTCCTCCTTTTTTGCACATTGAACCATATTTCTCATCTGAATTTGCATATTTGTTTGAGTGACTTTTATTTCGAATTTTTGTAGGAGTTTTTGATATGTTGTTTGTCTATGGGTGAGCCATGTTGATAATTAATTTGGTAATTTTAGAAGTTGTTTCTCTAATTATGTGATTGCTTTTTGTTTGAGGCTTTCTTGTATGCACATTTTGACTATGTCTGATTATGTGTTTGAGAAGGCACTTGTGCCATTGCTTTGGGGTGTGTTTCTTTGACTTACTAATGCATGTTTAGGTCATCCATATTCTGTCTTGATTGATTTCATTTGGTTTATAATCGTTTCTCTTTGGTTTCTGGCTTGGTTGAGTTCATTTGGTTAATTGTCACTTATGTCCGTTTGCACTGACCTTTTATGCAGGGACCGAGGTAAGTTATTTAAGGGTGTGGATAGTCATCCATATTCACCCTTACTCTTTCCTTCTCTCATTTTTTCTTTTCTTTAGGCTTAGGTTGTCGTCAAACCTCACTAACCGTAGGTCGCCCATGCATGATAACATTAGGACTCTTAGTTTCCCTTTAGAGTTTCCTTTGTGTCTTCTCTCTTCTCATCTCAAAACTTCTTGAAAATACTTAATAAGGATAAAGTGTATTGCGCACGAGCCTTAAGCGTGGGGAATGAGAAATGAGGGGCTTCCTCTCATCTTTCTAGAGTGCTTAGCGAGCGTCCTGTCTTGGGACGATACGTTAAGTATTCACCCCTGTGCCCTAGACTTTGGTGCAATGCAAGTTATGAACTAACTCAAGTCACTTCTATCTTAAAAAAAAAATACAAACAAACTTCAAACCTTTTTGTCCTTCGGGATTGTCAAACTAAAGGCTATTTTCAAAAAGGGCACGTTACTTTCCGTTTGAGTCGCAAACAGGCATCGACCCTAACTGTCGGACGAGAACTTAACGTCGCTCATAAAAAACACAAAAAGAACTTGGTCCGAACTACGTTGACTCTGAATTTCCCATTGCACAAAGGGAGTACGTAGGCCTAGGACGTCGACGTCCTACCGAGTCTGTCTTAGTTTTTCCCTCCCCCGTCTTAGTACAACCATAGATGACAGTATAACTCACCCTTAGATTAGACAACAAGCGTGGATCCCATCGAGTACGATGGACGTGTGGGGTGCTAGCACCTTCCCCTCGCGTAACCGACTCCCGAACCCAGGTTATGGTTGCGACGACCATTCCTTTCCCTCTTCTTTAGGTTTATGCGGTGTTCCCTTTCCCTCTCTTGGGATAAATTTACACGGCTGGCGACTCTGTTTTCCACGCCACTCTCGCGTTTGTACCTGGATGAAAATCCTGGGAACGACAGCTGGCGACTCTAGTTAACCTATGCTGGTCCATCCCTAAGCGAGTCAATCCTAGCGCTTGCTTGTCTTTGTTCTCTTTGGGTGTTTTGTGTTTGTTTTGCTTTATTTGTTGTATTTTATTTTTACCGCATTTTCTGCATTGCATTTCATTTTTATTACTGTCATACTGGATATTGATGTGTTGTGCTGGCTATTCTTGTTTTGCAGGTTGGGTTGTTCTGAGAGATAAGCCCAATACCCAGGCTTGAGTATACCCTAGGACTAGAGTGGAGAGTAGTGGGACCTACGTGCCCGCTTGATACGTTTGTGTGTTCACGAAATTCACAACCAGACGAGGCTATCTTGGGACGCATTCTAACGTGTGTGTCTTGCGCATGTTAGGATGTCGATCTAGAGAGCTGTCGACTCTGGTGACCGATCATCGAGGACCTTAGTGGAAACATCCCTCTTTAGTGGTGACAGTGGCAGACCACATCCTGTGGCAAACCTATTCGCACCCGAGGGGGCCCACTTTCGAACTCGCATAGGATGGCCCCTATCTTTTGAAGAGAATCAGTGGAGGCACTCCTCGATTGACGATAGTACTGTACCCCGAGGGATGAATGTACTATTATTTCTTGACCTCAGTGCTAGAAGCTGAGGACCTTCCGTTTTGGAGAATCAGTTGAGGCCTCCTCGATTGATGATGATGCCAAACCAGAAATGGTGAACGTATCATCATTTCTCGACCTGAGAGCCTAGGATACTGAACATCCTAGTACCCACACGTGAGAGGGGATGGGTGTTTGCAGGTTTGCAAGTAACCGAAACCTTCAACCTACCCGGTTTTTTCTGGATTTCTCATCAGTGTTTGATTATCTGGGTTTCTGGTTATCTCAGTAGTTTGGTATTTTGGAATTCTGGTTTTCTGGGTTGTGGTTTTCGTTCAGTTAACAGCACAGCACATCCAGCAGTGTTGCCTTGATCCCATGTTTGCATGAGCATATCATTTTTCTTGCATTCTGACATGTTTGACATTTTTCAGGGCTTGCATCTTACTCTTGATTTTGGTTTTCTGAGGTTACCTTGGCATGGATGTCCAGAGAAAGAAGACTGTTGCCTATTCGTTCCCAGATCCGAACTTGACATTGATTCACAAGCTGATTAGTATGGCTGGTCCCGGAGTTCGTATAGAGTTCAGTGGAGGGTATGGGAGACTTCTGAAGTTTGTCTACAATATCTCCAAGTATGAGAAGGATGCCATTAATACACTTCTTTAGTTTTACGATCCGGCTTTGCGTTGCTTCACTTTCCCAGACTACATCTTGGCCCCAACGTTGGAGGAGTTCTCATTTATTTTGGGAATCCCCATCAGGCATGACATAGTATTCTTTTCTGAAGAACACCCCAGGATAAAACAAATGGCTATTGCTCTTCATATTGGTGAATCCGTTCTGAGCAGTAATATTGAGGAAAAACAAGGAGCTAAGGGTTTCTTATTGAAGTTCTTGTTTGATCAAGCTTGCATACATGTTAAAGAGAAGAATTGGACTGCTTTCCAAGCTATTCTGGCTATGTGCATTTATGGGATTGTCCTGTTTCCCAATGTTCCTGATCTGGTGGATATGCATGCTGTCAGAATCTTTATTTCAAAGAATCCTATACCTACCTTGCTAGGTGATGTGTATCACTCAGTCCACTACAAGAATGAAAATAGGCGGGGAAAAACCGTGAGTTATTGTCCACCACTCTTATCTACTTGGTTTCAGAGCCATCTCCCCGAAACTGGCGCCTTTGTTGATACGAAAGATTCTCTGAAGTGGTTAAAGAGGTTAATGGGCTTGACTGCTGACAACATTGTCTGGTTCAACCATGATTTGCTAGGAATAGAGATTATTTGCAAGTGCGGAGAATTCCCTAATGTACCCTTGATAGGGAGAAGAGGTGGAATTAACTATAATCCTTCCCTTGTTATCAGGCAGTTTGGTTATCCTTTGAAAGGTCCACCTGAAGAGCGAAATGTCAGAGAGTTCTTATTCTTCAATGGTACTGAGGATCAAGAGATAATAAGGAAGATTGTGAATGCTTGGAAGCAGGTGACCAAGAGGGGAAAAACTTCATTCGGGAAATGTAACAACCGGGCTTTCCCTTCCTATAAAGAGTGGATTAAGAAGAGAGCAGAAGATGAGCTTCTTCCCTTCCCGGTAGAACCACCATCTTACCCCTTGCTGATTGAGCCTCCTACCACAGTTGAGATAGAGAAGTTTAACAAGTTATGGGCTGAAAAGGAAAAGCTGCGAGAAGAGAACAGTGAGCTAAAAAGAGAGATTTATCAGTTGAAACATGAGCGGGGTGAAGCTGTTCATACCGCCAAGTTGAAGACAGAGCTTCTTGCTAAGGCAGAAAAAGATCTAGCTGACATGGTCACATCCAGACAAAGGATGAAATAAGCTTTGGATGGTATCAGTAAGGTTCTCGAGTCTAAGAAAGAGGAATTAGACAAGGCTTTGTTGAAAATTCACAGGTTCAATGCTCACCGAGAAACTGCAATGGCTGAGAATAAGCAAAAGGAAGACGGTTATCTAACTCAGATTGATGAGTTGAAGTTGAAGCTCAAGAAGAAAGACGCTGAGATCTTATCAGGGATATTTCAGAGATAAGTAGTCGAGGGTCGACTCAACGAAGCCATAGCCTCCATAGAGGAACTGAAGATCCAAGCTGAAGTGAAGAGACCTAGACTTGAGGGACCTAGTATGGATGGTGTTTCTGGAGAAGACGCTTGGGAGTTACATTGCCGATACTTGGAAGGGATCATGCATAGGAGAGACATCCTCATTCAAGAGCTAATTCAGAGACCAAAGCATCCCGACACCAGAAAGATGTTCAAAGAAATTCAAGACTGGATCAAGAAGCATAATGGATGGGGGGATTGACACTTGTAGACTTTGATGACATGCCGTAGTTTTCTATTTTCTTGCATTATTCAGACCACCGCCAGGCTTGTTGGTTGGGATCTATGATTATTGTGTTCAGACTTGTTATCTTGGATTTGTGATTATTAACATTTGGTTTTCCTCTGGTTTTCTTAATATATGAGCAGAAATTCCGTTCTATCTTGTTGTTAAACTGGAATCAAGGGGTGGATCGCCCTGCGGATATTGAAACATGTTCATTTGCATTTGCATATTCATAATCATTTTGCATAATCATTGTTCATAACAGGTGTTCAAGGTTGGTTATTCTTATTTTGATCTGGTTTTCTTCAGAATTGCAGACTTAACTCCTCAGGCCATTCAAGAGTTGATCATGGAGCAAATTCAAGCTGAGTTGAGGGAAATGCGAGGCCAGATGGGGCAACTTATGGGGAATATGCAAACTCTCATGCAAGACCAGAAGATGCTGAGGGAGGAGGTCAATCAGATGAAGACTCAGATGGGTTTGGCCATGGAAATTTTGAATAGGGTGTTGAAGAAGGAAGACAGTCTTGTGCCCGCTTCCACAACAGAGATCCTTACTCCTCCCATCTCTTTGGAATTTGATTTAAATCGTGGATTACCTCGTGAATCTCTTCCCCAAGCGGAAGTTCCAGAACTTTCCCAACAACAGCTAGGTCTTGGCTCCCAAGAGAAGCCCAAGGGCAAAAAGTGTACACAGAGACAGAAGAAGTCTGAAAGAGTTTTTCATCCGTTCCCTATGCCATATTCTCAACTATTGCAGCATCTCCTTCAGTTGCAACTGGTATAGAAAAGGACTTTGGCTCCTCCCACCGGTAATCCTCCATCAGGCTATGATGCAAGAGCCCATTGTGATTTCCATTCTGGGGCACCAGGGCATACTGTGGAGAAATGTAGGGCGTTTCAGCACCGAGTCCAGGATTTGATTGATGCGGGGGAAATTGAGTTCACGTCGGGCGGCGTGAATATACAAGGTGATTTTACCCCAATTGTTGCAAAAGAAGTGGAGACTCCTCCCATCTTTGCAGGATCCACCTCATGTCATGGACTCTCTCCACAACCTTTTGTTGCAGAAGCTCTACGTCAGCAACCTTTGTTTGTTCCTCAGCCAAATGTGGAAAGGAAAGTGCAAGCGCAGCTGAGGCGCCCAAATCAGCACTGACAACAGAATTATCAGCAACAGGGACAACCGAGACCAAGAAGGCCCAAGAGGATATTTGATCCTATTCCTATCCCTTATAGTCAGTTGTTTGCTCATCTGCTCAAGAACTCTCTGATTCAAACGAGGAGTACCACGCCGGCACCGGACCCTATTCCTCTGGATTATGACATGACTGCTAGGTGCGAGTTCCACTCGGGAACGTTTGGGCATACGATTGATAAGTGTAATGCATTCCAGCACAAGGTGCAAGACCTGGTTGACTCAGAGATCATTGTATTCACTAAAGATGATATGTACATCAATGGAAGCCTCCTTTCTCAAGTAAACACTTAGTCCGCAAGTACATCCAGACAGAATTAAGCTTCCTCAGCAATGGCAATCTTCAGCTTCTTTACTGCATTTTCATTAGTAGTTTTTCATTTCTTGTTAAAGCATCGTATGCATGTAAGACTTGTTTTTTTAATGATGATATTAATGCAATGAGTATGTTTTTCTTGAAGTAGTCCATTTGTATTCACTCTTAAATGTTTATATGCACTGCAATACCAATTTTCTTGTTTAGAACTCTTGAGGGAGGATGATGAGACGAAAACGCAAAATCTCTGGTTGTATGTTCAAGGATAGAACCCTGTTGAGGATGTACAGGCATTGTTCCAACCCCCTAAACACTGGAGAGATAATGAGATAGACCCTCGTTAACCCCCTTTGAGCCTTGGAGTAGGAGCTTCTTTCGTACGAAAAAACCCTCATACTTAACCCAAGGGCAGGGTAGGCGTCAGTTAGTTTGACCGAGCGTTCAAATTTCAAGGAGAGTGTAAAAGATGTGAAACCACAATGGTTATCCATCAACAATCAAGGAGTGAGGCAGTCACAACCCTTTCAAGCAAGTAAGACAACCAGTGTCACACGCTTTGTTCAAAAAGGGAATAAAAAGGAAAAAAGAAAAGCCCGCTAAGTCGAAACTTGAAAACAAGCGACTTAGGCAAAAGTTAGGGCATCCCGCTGGACTTCAAAATCGAAAAAACTCAAAAGAGTCAGTCCAGGCAAAAATCAGGGATCAAAAAAGCAGAAGAAGGAAAAAGCGAAAAGCGTTACAACGGAAAATCCCCGGTAAGAGCAAATTCGTGTGATTACAGACACAAAAGATAAAAAGGGGTGACTGTCACTCCAAAATTTCCTTAGGTGTCAAACCATTAGTGGCATGGGTTCCTTAAAGATCATAAACCTTTTGAGAGATGAGCGTTTGTGTCAGAATAACTGAACATAAAACTGGAGAACATCACGAAGAGTGGGTGGGCACCGATAAATTTTGAGCCATAAATCTTTTTTTCTGAAACCGTGAACCAGACCACGTTACAACCCTTAAAAGTCCTAATTGAAACAGGGTTTATTCCGAAAGGGTACTTCAACAGGACAATGTTCCTGACTCCTATGAGTTGTGCTAATAAGATTTGTTGGTATGGTATGTGCGCATTGTTTTGCCATTCAAAAATCAAGGTCGCATCCCAGCTGGTGATTCGTTAACAAGGCTTGGCGACGTATTTTCAATAAAACTTCAAGGTTAACATAAGTGTTGCATTAGACTTGTCATTCTCATAATAAACATTTTCTGCTTGCATGTGTTAGATATCAAAGAAGCTTACACGATGAACGACAGTCGAGAAGCTTGATCACGCCAAGTTGAGATGGTGAAAACCCCGAAGGGAAATCATTTCAAGGGGTATGTGGCTAAGAGATTGTGCACAGCTTGGGGGTTCCCGTTAAATGGTGATAAGATGCCGCTAATCTGGAGCAGTCACGCTGAAAACTCTCCCTAAAGCAGTCGGACAGGGGCAATCAGGTCGATTTGACAAATCTCGATAGGATCAATCAGGGGAAAAGTTCCTTCAAGACTTGGGGCAGGCCACCTCTAGAGCGTGAGAAATCGTCTACTCTTGAAAATGGTTAATTGAAACACCTCCTCAAAGTTCAGAATACTGGGACAGAGTATTTCCGAGTCATTACAATTCCTTTCGAGATAATGTACTTCATGGATTATGAAGTCTGGGGCAGTTACGTCGAGATATGATAAATCTCTCCAAGAGTTCGAAGACCCTGGGGCAGTGCGAATGCCCGGTTTTCTATAAAATCCTCTTGAGATGATTTCTTCCGTTAGACCTGGTGGTCTGGGGCAGGTGGAAAGTTCGAAGGGCCGTTTATGACCGTAGGGACAGGTCAGGTTGGATGGCAACAGGATTGTATTCCCCAACAGTTTGCTCTCCCCAGCATTAAGATTGCTCCTTCCCCAGCAGGACAAACTTTCCTCAGCAGAGCAGACCTTCCCCAGCAGGAGACTTGGGAAGTATTTTCTCCGGATCAAGACGTTATTTCCCCACAGAATCAGGGTGTTCACATTCCCCATCCAGGCAGGAAGCGCGCTTTCGCCAACAATGTCATATTCTAATCCCCAGCAAGGTGGGAGTAAAGTCATTCTCCCCACCAGCAGGCTAAGTTTAGCGGTATCCCCAAGCAGGATGGTATTATGGACTGTTTTCCCCAAGCAGGATGATATTATGGGCTGGCATCCCCCAACAGGTTCTGAACCCAATTGGTTATTAGCAATCTTCAGTAACAGACTTCCGGTTCCGTTATTGGCGTTCATTCTCAACTCCCCCAGCAGAGGAGAAATCTCAGGTTTTGGATGTTACCTTCAGTGAAAGACAGGTGTGTCCCCCGGTAGTTCTTTTGGGATTTCATCCCCAGCAGAAGTTGTTGATCTGAAGAGTCGATCAGTATGACCCTTCTCAGTAGAGTTCCTGGATTCAGAGGACAATTCATTTTTGTCATCCCCAGCTGAATTGGTCTTTTCTCTCCGGCATTTATTTTGCTGGAGGGACCCTTTTTGTATATCATAAGCATTCGCATTGCATCCTCAAACGCGTAGCATTTCCACTTTGTGTGGAGCATTACAGCAAAATTTAAACATTTGCATTCGAAGCATAAGCCATGTTTGATGCTTTCCTTGCCAGTTCTCTTTCCCAGCAGAGATGGCATAACTCAGGAGATTTTGGAGGGATGCGTTCCTCATGCTTGTGCTCCCTGGCAGAATCTTTTATTTAGACTTCTCCTTTCCCTGGCGGAGTCATCTTATCTGTGGATCGTGAGCCCGTTAGAAGTTTGCCTTTGTTTGGCCTTTCTCTTTTGTGAAATCCAGTTCTCGCCCGGTAGTCAATTCTCGCTTGGCATGTTTTCTCAGTAGGGGTGGTATGAACCAGAAGTTTTGTTTCACGTTATCCCCAGCAAAGCCCACTTTATGTTGGTTATCCTTTGCGGGTACAATTGAGGTTGTATTCGTTTTGTGGGTGCGATCGAGGTCGTATTCATGTTTTCTTTATGTCGGTTATCCTTTGCGGGTGCGATTGAGGTTGTATTCGTTTTTTGGGTGCGATCGAGGTCGTATTCATGTTTTCTTTATGTCGGTTATCCTTTGCAGGTGCGATTGAGGTTGTATTCGTTTTGTGGATGCGATTGAGGTCGTATTCGTCCTTTCTTTGTGGGTGGAGTGATTGAGGCCAGTCTTCCTTTGTGGGTACAATTGAGGTTGTATTCGTTTTGTGGATGCGATTGAGGTCATATTCGTCCTTTCTTTGTGGGTGGAGTGATTGAGGTCAGTCTTCCTTTTGTGGGTACAATCGAGGTTGTATTCGTTTTGTGGATGCCATTGAGGTCGTATTCGTCCTTTCTTTGTGGGTGGAGTGATTGAGGTCAGCCTTCCTCTATGGGTACAATCGAGGTTGTATTCATTTTGTGAATGCGATTGAGGTCGTATTTGTCCTTTCTTTGTGGGTGGAGTGATTAAGGCCAGTCTTCCTTTGTGGGTACAATTGAGGTTGTATTCGTGTTGTGGGTGCGATTGAGGTCGTATTCGTCCTTTCTTTGTGGGTGGAGTAATTGAGCTCAGTCTTCCTTTGTGGGTACAATTGAGATTGTATTCATTTTTTGGGTGCGATTGAGGTCGTATTTGTATCTCCTTTGTGGGTGCGATTGAGGTCGTATTCGTCTTATTTTTGAGGGTATGGTTGAGGTCATATTCCTTATTTTTTCAGCACGCTCCATTTCGTTATTCTCACCGTTAGCAAATTTCCGGGGCTCTTTCGCTATTCAATCCCCGTGTATCCTGAAATGTCTGAGAGCTGTCGCTATCATACCTTCAGGACCAAGTTGATTGAATAGGGGCAGCTGTAGCACCCCAAAATTTGTTCTCCTACCTTTAGTACTAACTAGCTTATGTTTCATTTCATTTTTTGCATTATCATGTGTGCATATCATTGGTTCTTAGCATGGGGTCAAGGTGCCTGAGGCAAGTTCAAGAGGAGAAGATGTTCTTCAAAGGGTCAAGCAAGAGAGTTCAAGTGGATTACTCTCTCCTAACCAGTGCAGAAACCAGGGTTTTGAGAATCTTGGGTTTATTGCTCCAATGGGCAAGCTTCTTGGGTTTTTATTATCACCAGATGGCATATCTTATCTTTGTTGGAAAGGATTCACATCATATTCAGAGGAATTTGGATTTGGAGACTGTGCTATTTCCTCCTAGACTGAGGGTACCTAAATTAGGGTTTGCTATAAAGTCAGTTTATTTCTGATTTCTTGGGCAAGGCTTGATTCCATGGTATTCCTTGGGTCCCTAAGCATCTAGGAATGGAAGATTGTCCATCAGTTTGGTTCAGGAGAAGTTCAATGGGCCAATGGATTGGGAATCAGGAGAATTAAGGGAAAAGTCAGCAGTGAGAGGAGAAGTCAACTGTGAAATTTTGAGGTTCTCTCCAAGGTTTTCAAGGTCTCACATCCTCATATGGTCTTCAAGGGTCAAGTTTCACACCATTTATCAAGAATTAAGGGTTGGCACAAAAGTTACTAAATATGGAAATGACCTATAATTTGAAAGTTTCCTTTTTGGGCAAGTTCTTACACTACATTCAACTTGACTTTTCATCATCAAAGAAGCTTAAAATGAATTTTCCTTAAACATGAAAGTTGAAGATCTTTTTCTCCTCTTTCCAACAAGTACTAGTGGGTCTCCATATCATTTGTGAAACTCAAGTTATGGACAAAAGAAGGCAAAGTGGTTTTTAGGGTTCCATTTTCACAACTTTTGCATTTAGGGACATATGGACCTATAATTAATTCCATTGCTTCAAGACATATTCCAACATCAAAGAACAATCCCTAAGGAGCATTGTTGGCCTTTAAATCAAGAAGTTTCATGTTTTATTCATCACTTATTCTCCATTATGCCAAATTACCAAATTATTAAAAACTCATGAATCAAAATGTCTCAAGGCCCAATTGCAATTTGGGTGTGATTAGTAATTGTTGAATAAGTGATCCATCATGAAATATTTGGGTGTACATGCATGGAAGAGGGTGTACTTAACATTATGTAAATTTCCAAATTTGTCCAAAACTCATTAAGTGGAGAATTACCAAGGCCCAAATCATTATCAGTGGGATGAACTAATCTATTTAAACCAATTCATGCACTGGTTAGGGTAAAAAAAACACATGCTTTTGGAGGAGAATTCAAGTGTGAGCCCTAAAAATTCATCTCTTCGAATCTCACGATCTACAAGGAGTTTTCACAAAATTCTTTCACCATCAGAACCCTTGGGATCCCTAGAGCACGAACCAACTACCCTTTGAAGCTAACAGTGGAGATACGTGTTGCACCATCTCAGGTTGGTGATGATTTTCATGATCATAAAACTCTCTTTTTAAATATGTATATTGATCTGTGGTGTACACTGATGATTCTGGTATATTTATTTGTGAGATTGGACGTGTGGTTTGGTTGCTACGTGAGTTCTAAGTTTTGAGCCCTAACCTTGTTGCTTTCGATTCTCTTTATTTATACATTGTTTGTGATTTTAGAGATGATATTATGGATCCTCACATTTTTCTGATCAAAATAGTATATTCGCATGCCATTTCTGGAGTTTTTTAGGACGGTGCTCACCGGAGATGACGACCGGAGCTAGGGCTCCGGCGTCTGGTAATGTCTCCGGCCGGCCAAGGGTTTCCACGAGGAAGACACAATCCTCACCATTCATTCTTGTGATCCAACGGTCCACCATGCGCCATGTGTTTTAAAAATTTGTTTTTATATTATGGTTTATGTGTTTGCTCACCCACAGGTACTATAATGCACCCTCAAATCTAAGCCACAGATCATGTTGATTTTTGTTCTTGGTTGACTAACCCTGGGCGTCTGATGGATTGTGTGGCCAGATGTGTGCCAACACATTAAAAAACCATGTGCCTAGCACGTGGTGTGTGTATGGTATGCTAAATAATTCTGTGCGTGCGTGTGTTTGTTGTTTATTGTGTGCAGGTGAATCTGACCGTTGATCTTAAATATCTTTTGATTATGTTGACTTTGTAATATGCATTGGATCATTTGTGGGGTTTAGATTAATTCTGAATTTGTTAACTGATCCCATGCTCCTTTGACTTTCGCTAATGAGTTTAATTTGTTTGGGCTTTTCTATTCGCACCCTCCCATCTGGGCCTTTCTTCCATTCCAATGCATTTTTGTTGCTGATTACACCCCCCATGCGCATTTCATTATTTTTATTTTAATTAATTATTGCATTGCATTTTTAATTTTGAAAAAATAGATAATTGCGTTAAAAAATCCCAAAAAAATTCATGCATCATATTTATCATTTTATAAAATTTTACCAAATTTTATTTTTTATTTTTACTTTATTTTTATCATCTGAAATATTATTTGTTTATTTTCTTTTTGAATTAGTCATATCATGCATACCTAAACTTGTTTATTTTATTTCTCATCATCCATAAATTATTTAGAACTCATTCTTTTTGCATTTTTTCACCAATACATTGAACTGCATTAAAATATTTTTCTCTCATCTTTAAAACTATTTCATATTGCATTTTAGTCCTCCTTTTTTGCACATTGAACCATATTTCTCATCTGAATTTGCATATTTGTTTGAGTGACTTTTATTTTGAATTTTTGCATGAGTTTTTGATATGTTGTTTGTCTCTGGGTGAGCCATGTTGATAATTAATTTGGCAATTTTAGAAGTTGTTTCTCTAATTATGTGATTGCTTTTTGTTTGAGGCTTTCTTGTATGCACATTTTGACCATGTCTGATTATGTGTTTGAGAAGGCACTTGTGCCATTGCTTTAGGGTGTGTTTCTTTGACTTACTAATGCATGTTTAGGTCATCAATATTATGTCTTGATTGATTTCATTTGGTTTATAATCCTTTCTCTTTGGTTTCTGGCTTGGTTGAGTTCATTTGGTTTATTGTCACTTATGTCCATTTGCACTGACCTTTTATGCAGGGACCGAGGTAAGTTATTTAAGGGTGTGGATAGTCATCCATATTCACCCTTACTCTTTCCTTCTCTCATCTTTTCTTTTCTTTAGGCTTAGGTTGTCGTCAAACCTCACTAATCGTAGGTCGCCCATGCATGATAACATTAGGACTCTTAGTTTCCCTTTAGAGTTTCCTTTGTGTCTTCTCTCTTCTCATCTCAAAACTTCTTGAAAATACTTAATAAGGATAAAGTGTATTGCGCACGAGCCTTAAGCGTGGGGAATGAGAAATGAGGGGCTTCCTCTCATCTTTCTAGAGTGCTTAGTGTAACAGCCCGGGCCCCTCGCAAGGCGATCCCGACACTGCCACCTCACGATCTTCTCTACCCCCCTCACTAGTAGAGTTTTTGCCTTTCGTGGGAATCGAACCTTGTACCCTGGGGTTCAAGTACATGTTCAATCCATTCCCACTACCAATTGAGTGGATTTTTAATCAAACAAGGATTCAATCATGGTAAAGTGGACACCACTTTGTTTATTAAACATAAAGAAAATCATATTCTTTTAGTTCAAATATATGTAGATGATATTATTTTTTAGTTCTACTAATGAATCTCTTTGTCGAGATTTTACTAGTTTGATGCAACAAATTTGAGATGTCTCTTATGGGAGATCTGACATATTTCTTAGGGTTGCAATTTAAGCAAGGCGAAGAAGGTATTTTCATAAGTAAAAAATACTACTTAGAGCTTCTCAAGAAGTTTGATATGTAAGACTAAAAAAGTATCTTAATACCGATCGCATCTAATGTGCTAATTGACAAAGACGAGAATGAGCGAACTTCAACATTACCAGACAGAAAGGTATAATTTAATCCTTACTCTATTTAACTGCGAGTAAGCTAAATATCATGTTTAACGTGTGCATGTGTGCTAGATATCAAGCATCACCTACAAAATCCCACTTTAAGATCGTAAAATATATTTTAAGGTATTTTAACAGAACCTCCCAACACTGTCTTTGGTATTCTAAAGGTAGTTCTTATAACTTAGTAGGGTTTTCTGATTTTAATTTTACGGGGTGCTAGTTGAATAGGAAAAGCACTAGTGGTACCTGTCACTTATTTGGAAGCTATTTAGTTTCTTGGCATAGTAAGAAGCATCATAGTGTTGCTTGTTCTACCGTCGAGGCTGAATATGCAGTCGCTGGTAGTTGTTGTGCACAACTCTTATGGCTAAAGCAACTATTTCTATATTATGATTTAAAACTTGGTTTCATTCTGTCACGTCGCGAAAAACATCAGAGCTTAATGAACTCTCGAAATAAAAACTAAGTCGCCACAGAACTTTATTCATTTCAAAGGAAAAGGAAAATACCGATAAAACTCCATGAAGAAAAAAGGAAAAGCAATGGTCTTCGCAACCAAGAGAGGATTTGGGAGTCAGTTATGCAAGGGGAATATATTAGCACCCCTTGTATTCGTTGTACTTAACTAGAACCATTTTGATCGCCTTGCATATATATGGGTGCTAACTAAAAGTTACTTGTGATTACTAATTTAATATTTGATTTTATAAAGGTTTTAATTAAGGGAAAATAGTTTTTAATTAATGTGCTCGCCAAGATTTCAAAATCTCGTGCCTACGTATTCTCATGGTGCAATGTGAAAATCAAAGCTTCGTAGTTTGTGGTAGAAAATAAGTGATTGTTGGTTGATTGTATTGAATGATGTTAAGGTCGTGTTCTAGTAATTAAATATTTCTTGTTTGCTCACGCATGGGAGGCTTAAACGTTCGTTTGTATTTCGATAAAATGGATATAACATGTTCGTTTGTGAAAATTTTTTGATTGAATTTTCCCTAAGGAAAAATAGAGTTTGATGTGTTGAGATTGTTTTTAGTCTGAAGACAAGTATTCAGACATGGAGCTCTATAGTAGTGTTTGAACGCTTAGAGAAGTAGAAGGTGTACACCCACTCAATCCTTTTTCTTCTAAATTATTTCTAAAAATGTGTGGCAAATTAAGACAAGATTTGTTAATGAAAGACAATTATTCATGCAGGGAGCTCTACAACAGTGCCCAAATAAACGGGGAATGAGAAGATCTACACCTAACCAATCATTTTTCTTCTATAGAATAACTAACTTAATTTAGTTAATTATTGTGTTTTAATACGAAAGACAAATGTTTGAACATGGAGCTCTATAGCAATATTCAAGCACTCGAAGAAGGAAGATGCCTAAGCTCAGTGGCGGATCCAAGACCCCAGCTCAGGGGGTGCAAAATATTTAATACAAAAAAATTATTATAATTATATCCATAAAAGTAGCATACTAAAAAAATATTGTACTCAAATTATAATGTATTAAAAAAAAATTACATGGATGTTATATAATTGTCCTTTACGGGATTTCATATTTTGAAATCGTTGAATAATCGGCTCATTATCAATGTCTTTCAACACATCGCTTTCAATATAAGTCACCAGACAATCATTCATCCATTCGTCCCCCATTAAATTACGTAATCTAGTTTTCACAATCTTCATAGCAGAAAAGGCTCGTTCAACGGTTGCTGTGGAAACGGGAAAAAGCATTGCCAACTTCAAAATTTGATAAACCAGTGGATAAACAACATGCCTTCTAGTTTCAACCAACTTTTTTGAAAGATCTCCAATTCCTTTCAAAGATGCAAATTCAATACTGCTGCGCATATCAATGATATAAGTCTCAAGTTGATTATCGAGCAATACCAAACTAGTTTGACAAAATTCTCGTGGATAGAACTTTGCAAATTCAACTAGTTTTGCCTTGTCAAAAGAAGAGAACAAATTTGTTGGAGTCAAACAAGCCATGCAAATGAGAAACTGACTATTTGTCTCATTAAAATGATAGTTAATTTCTTGAAGTTGCATATCAATGACAGTATAAAATAATTCAATGAGATAATGTTTCTCTATTGTGATAGACTCGACATTACTTCCACACCTTGATCTTCCTGAAAAGTATATATCATCCATGTTTGGAATGTGAATGTCATGCATATTGCAAAATAAATTTACCTCATCCAATAAAGATTTCCATCCATCATCTCTTAAAGCTTATAATCGCTGCTTTTTAATGCTAACCAATTTCATAGCATTGACAATATCTTGATCTTTTCTTTGCAGTGCCTGTGACAATTCATTGGAAATACCCAAGATATTTTTCATTAAATGCAATGTTAGTGCAAAATCAAAAGTATTCATCAAAAGTATGAGACCATTTGCTTCAGCCTTTTGTTCTCTTAGCAATGTTGAATCTTTTTTCAAAATGTCAAGAACATCCATTATAGAATCATACATCAATATCAAATTGGTCAAAGTAGCAAAATGAGAACTCCATCGAGTATTAGCAGCTCGTTTGAGATATGTTTCTTGATTCAGACCTTGCCCGCTAGCAATTTCTCCTTTTCCCAATGCTTCCCTAATATTCTCTATTTGTCTTCCACGAAGCATGTCTTGTCATTTGCAAGACCCGCCTACAACATTTATTAAAGTAGACACTAAGTTAAAAACACCACAAACTTGAAGATGATCTTTGGAAATAGCAACTAATGTAAGTTGTAATTGATGAGCAAAACAATGTACATAAAATACAGATGGATTTTCACTTAAGATTAAACTTTTTAGACCGCTGAATTCTCCTTGCATGTTACTAGCACCATCATAACCTTGTCCACGAATTCTTGATGTAGTAAGACCATGTTTGCAAAACAACTCTTCAAGGGCCACTTTCAAAGCTATTGATGTTGTACTTTTAACATGAACAATGCCCAAAAAACACTCAATAATATTTCCATTTTTGTTGACATAGCGCAAAGCAACAACCATTTGTTCCTTATTAGACATGTCACGAGATTCATCAACAAGAATGGAAAATAATTTATCTCTAAGATCAGTCAAGATAGCTTTAGTTGTTTCTAATGAGGCTGCCTTAACAATATCCTTTTGAATTGACGGAGAAATCATTTTTTGATTTTCAGGAGCATTTTCCAATACAACTTGTCTTACTTTTTATTCCTCTTAGCATACCATCTAAGCATTTCTAGGAAGTTACCTTGATTCCCTGACTCTATTGATTCATCATGACCACGAAAAGCCAATCCATGCTTTAATAAATAACGAATACAATTAATAGAAGCTGTCAACCGCCTTCTATATAGGTTACGAACGCTTTCAGATTGTTTACATATCGCAACTTCAATATGTTGATTTTGATTCATCAAATCTTGACATTTCTTACAAGCGATATTATGAGCACTACTTGGACCTCCAACATGTGATGCGAGACTATCTTTCTTATTCCAATTAGTGAATCCATCTGTTACAAATGTATCGTCACCAGATTATTTTCCAAAATCGGGTCAAAAAAGATAACATAAACAAAACGCCGCATCCTTTTCTATACTATTCTCTAACCAATTTCCAAATTCATTAAACCAAGAAGAACAAAATCTTCTCAATGAGTTTCCAATTCGTCTTTGGGAGAAATTATGTTGAGTAGGTTGACACGGTCCTTTTTGTATATATGTTCTGCGAATTATCTCTTGATCATTTGGATGATATGCTGGCATTTTAAGCCGCTTTCCAGGATCTGATTGTAAATCTTCCAAATTAAATTGAACATATTGTTGAGAACTAAATTCTTGCTCATTTGATGACAATTTCCTCTTAAAAAACTTCTCCATAATCTCCTATAACAAAAAAAATGGTATGAAAATAATTAACAATAAGTAAAACATAAAAACAAAAATTACAAATATATATTTATATAAGATATAACTATAATAAGGTATATAAAATATATTTAGATAATATCCTAGTTACAAAAATATAAGTATACAAAAATTTAGACTAAGTACAAAAATTTTGACTAGAAAATTTAGACTAACTATATTTCAAAAGCAAAATTAACTTTATAAATAGAAATGAAAGGCATATGTAATAATGTAATGCCAATGTTACAAACAAATGTAACAGAACTGATACATAACATAACTTTTTTTTGATTGGACAGACAAGCTTGACAATTCTCCACAATTGGATCTTTCTCTTAGAAGCTCTCATCCAAGTAACATTGTGAAGGAACTCACTGAAAAAAGGAACACCCTTATGCATTCTAATGCTTCTGCTTTCAAACGGTAATTGCTAAATTCCCTTTTATTCTTAATTTTTCTCCTTTCCGTGATACTAAAAATTGGTCCATGTTGAGTGTTGGGTTTGAGAAACTTCAAAAGATGATATAGTACTTTGAACATTTTTTCCTATCTTTAGGATAAGGATGAAGCTAGCAAATGTGTGAATTTTGTTTTGTGGTCTTTATAACCTCCGTTCCCTGTTGAATTCTGCACGCTTATCACGGTGTTCCATGCTTGTAGGTATACTAACAGACAATTGCAAGCGTCACCTCACCTGCAGTAGTAGTTAACTTCTCTGAAAAACAAAGAGAACAAAAAACAAATAATGATAACCATAACTCGGATAGTTCAATACCAAGTATGCAAAAATGTAATATATCTCCAGCTACTACAGTCCAATCAAAAGAATCCGAAATCGCGACTTCACATTCCCAGCAAGGGCATTCTCTCCCAATTCCTGTAAAAGGCGTTAGGTTCAATGATCTTTGTGTGGCCTATGGTTCAAAACTTCCACTATAATCACCAGCGAGACAACACCAGCACATAACAGCTACATAGAACCTCTATAATTAGACAACATCAAAAACAACAATTCCCAGTCAATTAAACGAACATAATGACGACACCAAAACTCCAAGTCTAATAAACATAAGAACCATGAGAACCATGACCACCAATGCTCCACCAATTGCATTGGTCTGATAATACCGCAACCAAAAGACTCAAATTGGCTCCTTCAATCGATTATCCGCTCCAAGACCCTAAACACATGCCACACACCAGATTAGGCCCTGCACAATCCTACTGAACACCAAAACAGACACTGTATCACCCCATGAATATCACCACGACTATCTATGGTCTTATTCTGAAAAAGATTTTCATTGCGAGCTTTCCAGATTATCCGAATACATGTGAACCAATTCACTTTGAGCCTAATTCACTATATTTTTCATCATCAACATCATCAACTAATTCACTGCTTTTTCACAACAACAACAACCCAATTACTAAACCCATAAACAACTCCTCACAAATATGTCTCCAAAGTCCAAACCTTTGCAATTACAGTAAGCCAGAAACAACAACATCCTCTATTTTTTTCTTTCCAAAACACAATTTACAAACATGAATCTTTAACAGAATTTTAATATCTAATTTCTAAATTAACATAATTCTAACTTAGCAGCAAAATAATCAGATCCTAATTTCTAATTTCAAAAAACCCTAAATTAACAAAACTTTAAAATCAAGATATCTTACCTTAATGGTTTCAATGTTGAAGATGAAGGCTTCAAAATCGACTTTGATTCGATAACAAATAGCAAAGTAGGGCTCAAAATTGACACAAAAAGTGGTGTGTTCGACTCATTCTGCCGCCGGCAGTGGTTGTGTCTGGATGGAAGAATATGGAAGCGTGAAGAAAAAAGATGAGAGAATTTAGGGTTAGTGAGGGAGAGGTAGAGAGAGTGAAAAATTAAATTATGAGGATAATTTTAAATTTTGAGAATGTTGGGTCTTAGGTGCAAAATAAAAAATTCAAGGTGGTCAAAATATAAAATTATAGAAATATTAGTGGAAATTTTAAAATTTCACCTGCACACCCTCATGCTACAGTGGATCCGCCCCTGCCTAAGCTCAATCACCCCCCCCCTTTTCGTTCCATTTTTATGTGAAAGGATTTAAAAAAAAGTAACTACTTGACGTTGGATCAAGTGTTCATTTTTGTTCTTTTGAAAGAATGGTTGATTTTAAGTTAGGAATCAACTAAAATAACAAGACAACCAAAAGGAAAGCAACAAAAATAAGCACACAATACAACCTGAGGGTAGGGGATATGGTAAAATAAGCGACAAAAATAAAATCACGCCATAAATAAGAAGAATATCTAAGGTATGACAATTAATTAAACAAATTATAATATTTAATTAATTAATCACGTTAATAAAAATCAATTAATAAATGATTAATTAAAAATCAATGTAACTAATCAAATTAATTAAAATTGATTAAAATGATTAATTAATTAAACAAAAAAACAAAATGAATAGAAAGAAATAAAAGAAGAAAAGAAGAAATAAATTATAATGGAGGTGTGGATTTAACTGGATGATGTAAATAGAAAAGAGGTCAAGCCCAAGACAGGGGAGCTCAAATGCAAGTCAAAGGCTGACTTTGGGATAGACTATGTGGCGCGTCTGAGTCCATTGGATGAAGGTCAAAGGTCATAGGATCCACAGGTGAAAGTGTTGACATGTGGATAAATGAAAATAAATTATATATAAAAAATTAAAAGAAAAGAATAAAAGAAAAAATTAAATAATAATAAAAAATGAATAAAGAAAAAGAATGAAAGAGAGAGGAAGAAAAATGATTTTTTTTAAATAACATAGTTATTAAAAAAAACTAAATTAACAGAGTTTTCAAAAATATTATCAAACTGGCATAGTTTCTACATGCAGGCGCCATATGAAATGGCGACATCATTAAAAAAAATTGGCATTGTACTAAGTTGCCATATGAGATGGCGCCACTATGTATTTTTGCCCTAGGTTTTGCAGATATGGCGCCTCAGTACAATGCCTTTTTTTAAATCCATATTTTATGTTTTTTTATTTCTAATTAAAATGGTTTTTTTAAATGGTAGATACACTATTTCATTTTTCTATAAATAAGACTGCACCCTCATTTGTTACTCCACAACAATTATCACCAATATCCTCAACTCTCCACAACAAGTATGTCTGAATTCTTAAATTGGCGTTCATCATCATCATCATCATCATCATCATCATCGGAGGAACCGCTTCCAACATTTCCACTTATGAAAAGAAATGCCATAGTTTGTTTTTCAGCAACAAAGCCTTCGATGAAGGTCCTACTCTGGAACACGCAGACCTTGGAGCATTTGCATAGGAAAGTGAATCGCTGGCTAGAAGGAGAAATTGATGCAGGTGAAAAGATCAGGAAAATTGAGAGGCTAGTTGAGGAGTCAAGCCCAAATGGAGTTACCCGTGCTTGGAGAAAAGTGGAAAATGATGTTGGCCCTATTACGGAAAAACCCATTTAACAACGGTTGGGAAAGATATATAATGACGTGGGCGCAGGTGTTGTTATGTAGAGTGTCATTGTATATATGATACTTACAATCATGGCCTAGTAAGCATTGTAATAAATTAGAAAGCGCGCTACTTATAATGACAGTCATTTTAAATACCCATTGTTGTATTTCTTTTAATAAAATAAAAATAATGCATCATTAGAACTACCTATAATGACAGTTATTTTAAAGAACTATTGTTGTATACTACCTATAATGACGGTTATTTTAAATACCCGTTGTAGTATGTCTTTAAAAAAAATAAAAAAAATTGCAGCATTAGAACAAGAACAACAGCAAGAACAAGAACAACAACAAGAACATCAAGAACAACAACAACAACAACAACAACAACAACAACAGCAACAACAACAACAACATCAATAACAACAACAACAACAATAACAAGAAGAAGAAGAAGAAGAAGAAGAACAACAACAACAACAAGAATAACAACAACAACAAAAACAACAACAAGAACAACAAGCATAATAATAACAATAATAACAACAAGAACAATAATAAAAAATAACAAGAACAACAATAATAAAAAAGAACAACAAGAAAAACAATAATTAAAAAAGAACACCAACAACTAACATTGCTAACTCGAGTTCTGAAATTTGGTTTAGTGGAGAAATAGAGTATCGTAAATGAAAGATGATGTTTGGAGGTAGAAGATGTAGTTCGTTTAAGTTTTAGGTTTCACGCGGGTCACTAATAGTAGTGTCTTGGCCGTTGATAATCACTAAATGGATGGCCAAGATTTGTTTAAGGATAGTGAATAAACTCAATATGCGCGCCACCTATAATGTTGGTAATGAGACTTGAAAAAATAAGTAAAAAACCAAAAATTCTTGTGCTGGGACTTGAACCCATGACAAGACGCTATCTATAATGACAGTTGTTTTTAAATACCCGTGGTGAAAGGTCTGTCAGCATTTTGAAAAAATAAGTAAAAAACGCTACCTATAATGACGGTTGTTTAAATACCCGTGGTGAAAGGTCTGTCACCAATTTGAAAAAATAGGAAAGAAGTAACATGATTAAAATAAATTCAGAAAAATCTAAAAAGACGAAATTTAATCTAATTAGGTAAAATAAGAATTTTGAGAATTTTTTTGGAAATTTTTGAGACTATGAAAAGAGTAAAAAAATCATTAAAAATAGAAAAAAGATGAATTTAGGGTTTTGAGGGTGAAGTCCTATAACTCTTTTAGAGTATGGGACTAATGACCACACGATTTTTCTGCTTCAAATGCACGAAACAGATCTCAAAAAGGAGAAGATTTTCCCTAAAACCAATTTTTTTGAAGAGCAAGACCTAAAACTAAATTATATGCTATAATGATGGTTGAAAACATGATCGTGGCGAAAAGCTGTCAGCATTTTGAAAAAATATGTAAAAAACCACAAATGCGGGTGCTGGGACTTCAACCCCATAACCAGACGCTACATGTAATGACGGTTTTTTAAATATTCGTGATGAAAGGCCTCACATTTCACCACGGTTGGAATTTTAACCATCATTAAAAGCATTTTAATAAGATTTAAAAAATGCGCGCATCTATTACAACGGTGTATAGGCAAGCCGTTATAAACCTGGCGTTGTTGTTTGCGTGTTTTGTAGTAGTGTGGTGTCCTTATGATGATGTTAACACCAAAGAAAATTAGCTTGATGGTTGTAATATCCTAGATAAGTTGATGCATGGAATATTTTTATTTGGATATGTTGTTGTTATTTTCCGATTGTTGAGAATGGTGTAGACTTTTGGTATTAGGTTATGTCATTGTTAATTGTTGTTGTTGAGATATTAAGTTATGTTTGTTTAAGTTATGTCGTTGTTAATTGTAATCGCTTAGGTATGCTTTCAATGGAATGAAATTTGTTGTTGATATAAAAGGACAAGATTACATTTGAAACTATGATCTTGTGCTTGAGCCTACATTGGGACATTTGGTACGATTGTGTCCCGGCTGACTACACGAACTTCATAATCCGATAATTTTATTTGTTGTATCCATCTTCGTTTGAATACGCGTGCTATTAGGGTGACCCTTTTTCTTTCTTCGCATCAAATCATTATGCCAGACAATTTCGCCTTCGTATGGAGGCCAATAGTCCTCCTTTTCTACCACCTGAAAGCTAGTGCTGTAGACATTGCATAAACTAATGACTTGGTGAACAACAGAAAGATAGTTGATTGGGTCCTGGCGAGCCTTCGAACATGCTGCTATAACATGGGAGCAAGGCATACGAAATGCCTGAAACTTTCCACAGTCACACCAACTCCTATCTAGTTCCACTCAGTAACATCCCCTAGACCTCCCTTCATTGTGATCAATTGACTCTACAACACTGAACCAACCTTTATTACGGTCAAAGACTGTGACCACATGTGTGTTGGCTTTGGCAGCTTCATCCTTCATGAATTTCATTGAACTATTACTGAACACCTGCCCAGATTATAAGACAGAACCCCACTTTGTACGTATGGTATCAAAAAGTTCCTTGAGCCTAAAATATGTTTCCCTTACCAAACCGGTTATCGGTAGGTTTCAGATTCCCTTGAATACAGAGTTCATTGATTCAACAAGGTTTATTGTCATGCGGCCCCATCGCCGACCATTGTCGTATGCCCTTGTCCACTTCTCTAGTTGAATATTATCAATCCATCTTAATGCATCTGCGTTTGTCTGTCTGATCTTGTCACAGTAGTGTTTGAAAGTATGCTCTATTAGTGCATACCCTGCGTTGACAACCTTCTTCCTTAGTGTTTTGTCCTTGATCTCCCGCATGAAATTTTGAGTGATGTGTCTTATCCAATACACATGGTTTGAGGGAGGATCTTGCCAACTGTTATCAAGATTGTTGTATGCATTCTCGATTGATGGGTGTCTATCAGAGAGTACTGGAAATAGTGTAAATATTATGTATTTACCATTGTTAAGTAACATTAATAAAGTGTGCACCTATAGTTGGGGTTCAGCTGTCCTGGCTCATCTATATACTTCACTGTGTAAAAATTCAAAAAAACAATACTTGTACTTTTTATGGCTGCGCCTATCTACTTCAAGCGTGGGGTTGGTTTAGAATGCTAACACTAGCTCCTATCAACCGGAATCTATTCACATTCCCCTACGAAAACAAGTAAGTTTATTTTTTAAAATCAAACATGTATACTTTGATGAAATGTTTATTTGTAACTAATTTATTTGTGTCACTTTTTTTTAGGTGGTCAGTTCCGGGAATGAATTACCAACGATGTCCCAGAAACTCAATAATCTTCTACCACAACCTTATAGAACACATTGGGCTGGATGATGTAACTTATTCTTACACTACCATAAATTTGTCTATTAAATTACCACACCGTAGTTTTTCTCATTAAATCTTTTGTTCATGTAGTTTGTCTGGACGACGTATGAGGGTCTCGACCATAGCCCAATGTCGATGATGCTGCAGTGTGGACAGCTAAAACACTGATCATTCGGTTCACTACAGTTGAGATGCACCAAAGTGATCGGGTGAAACTGCAATTTGGCATGCATCAGGATATTCCAGTCGCTCCGACGTCTTTGGGAGACTGGCATCAACTTAGGGTGGATACACAATGAGGTGTTGGTCATTGGAAAGACTTTACAAGAGAGATGTGTCTACATTGGAAGAATCAACATCGACACATCCTAGCCGACCCTGTTGTGGAAGGGCTAGACTAACTCATCAATATATGATTTGGTTTAGGTCGGTTACAACTGTAACGCCTCGATTTATTTTATTTATTTTTCATAATTAAAATTATATGATGTTGTGTATATGTGTGTGATTATGTGTGTTTTGCTTGTGTTTGGGTTGCCCTTAGTATGGGGTAGTGACCCTAGAATTATAAAGAATAAGGTATTGGGGTGTGTGACCAATTTTGTAGAGATGAGTGGTGTGGTTAGTAAGTAATTATTAATATTAGTTAGTAATTATTTATTGGAATAATATTATATGGATAATAATAATTAGATAATTATTTTACTTAAATAATTTAGTTGGAATTAGTAGATTTAAATAATTAGTTATATTATTTTATTAATTTAAAAGTGGATAATATGAATAGAGAAATAGTAAGGGCAAAGTGGACAATTCACGAGGTTTAGTAAGGGTAAGGAAGGAAGAGCATATTAAGGGTCTAAGGGTTATAGTAGGAAAAGAAAAGTTGGAAAGAGGGAGAATCAGTTTGGAAACGATTGCGTTTGGAGAAAAGAGGAACGGAAGAGAGGAGCAGAGATAGGGCTTAGAGAGCAGTTGAAGAATCATCACTAAGGTAAGGGTGGGGTTCTTTGATCACTTAAGGGATGAATAATATATGTATGAGGGTGGGTAAATCGTTAGGTTAATCTCTATGCATCTCTCTAATTGTTTTGGTTGTTCTTGGTTGCGTGTCGGTGTCCATAATAACATGTAAATGGTGCAAATTAATTTTTGTTGAATTGTAATTTTATATAATTGATGTGTGTTCTGTTGTATGATAATTGATGTGGGTTCTATGTGCATTCCCAGACTGTATGTTATTGGAATTGAAAAGTGTTGGGGGGTTAGGACAGTGCAGAATCGCAACTGCAGAGTTGCTGATTCGCACATTTTTGCCGGGCGAACGGGGTGTCTCGCCGGGCGAAACGATCTCGCTTGGAGGTCGTCGAGCGAAACTGAGAGGCGAGCAAAGGGTGGAAAATAGTTGCTACTGGAATTTGTATGGGAGAGGAATTTCGCTTCAGCTACGCCGAGCGAGCATTGGACGAAAAGGGAATTTCGCCGGGAAAATGAGGATTTCTCCAGGCGAAGGAGAGTTCGCTGGCGTCTCACTGGGCGAACATTAGGCGAGCAGAACTGGAACAAACAGAATTTTCTAAAACTTTAAAAATTCATATCTTTTAATCCGTAGGTCCGTTCTAGTCATCATTTGAATCCTTCGAAAGCTGGTTTCGTGTACTTTCTGTTAAAACCATTTTCAATACCAGAATTCCAACTATTCGACGCGTTGATTGTGTTCCCGTGTACATTGTGATGTGTTGAACGTTGAAATGTTGAGTTTGGTTGTGTGAATGTGTATTGTAGCTGTGGATTATAATTGTTGCATGTTTTGGCAGGTATATGCTGCATATTGGACAATTGTGGTGTGATGTATTGGTAGTATGATAGTCATATGCATTGGTCGTCATTGTATGTTGTTGTTGAATGCATATCATGTTGCATAAGTTGTATGATAAGTCGTCTGTCCGTGTGGGGGTGTGAGCGTCTTATCTGGATTCCATGAAATAGAATTGTGTTATTTTTGTTGTTGAGGTAATCGTGTGCACATGTGGGGTGTGAGCGATTACGAGTGTTTGTGTGCCCATGTGGGGTGTGAGCGATCACGGATGTCGTGTGCCAATGTGGGGTGTGAGTGACTCATATGGAAATTTCGACGGGAATTACGATCATGAAAAAGGGATCAAATTGGTACCACATGCATTGAGTTGATTTGTGAGTCTCATTGCATTGCATTATGTTGTGTTGTGTTGTGGATTATATGATTGTCTACCTGTGTGGGAAATTGTAATTGGGATGATGTGGTGATGATAGGGTGAATGGTATAATGATTATATGCTTTAATATTTATATTATGCATTTCTTTTGTTGATTGAGAATCTCACCCCTTCTGTTTGAATGTTACCTCTACGTGGGTAATGTGCAGATAATCAAGAATAGTGCGGAGTTGCAGTTAGTGAAGACGAAGTCCTTCACTTTATATTTTGATTCAGCGTTTGCTCTGATGTGTAACACTGGGGATATGGAACGCTTGTTGTTATTTATTTAATTGCCATTATTACTTTTGTTTAATTGATGTTGGTTACGTGGTTGAAACATGTTATGATTTTAGTTGAGTTTCCGCTACTACATGAGAAAAATATTTAAGTATGATTTTGTTGGTGCCGTTAATAATAATTGAGTGTTACATGTTGTATGCATGAGCAAGTGTTTGCTTGAAAGTAGCATCCTAAATGCCGTATGTTTTATTTTATTCAATTATTTTATTATAATTTCACGCGGGGGATTTAGGGTGTTACACAGTGGTATCAGAGTAGGTCGGTCTGTCCGGCCAAGTTGTCGAGTTGTTGTTGTGTGATAGTTGATTACTGTCGATGTCGTTTCCTTAACCATTGTGTTATGTTGTTGATGTGTAAAAGATTTAGAATGGTTGGAAGGAACGATGCTGCTATTGTTGTTGCTTTGCAGGCTGTTGCTCAGGCGGTACAGAACCCGCCTCATGCCGGTGAGAATGATGTATTTCAGAAGAATAGACCACCTACCTTCAAGGGAAAATATGATCCAGATGGAGCACAGGCTTGGCTCAAGGTGATCGAGAGAATATTCCGGGTTATGGAATGTTCTGAGGCACAGAAGGTGCGGTTAGGTACTCACATGTTGGCTGAGAAGGCTGATGACTGGTGGGTTAGAACTCGTCAATTGTTGGGGGTAGCAGGAGAGGTAATCATTTGGGCTATATTCAACAGGGAGTTCTTGAGAAAGTATTTTCCTGAAGATGTCCGAGGGAAGAAAGAGATTGAGTTTCTAGAATTGAAGCAGGGTAACATGTCGGTTACGGAGTATGTTGCAAAGTTCTCAGATATGGCTAAGTTTTACCCTCACTACAGTGCGGAAACTGCTGAGTTCTCAAAGTGTGTCAAGTTTGAGAATGGATTGAGACCTAAGATCAAGCAGACGATTGGTTATCAGCGAATCAGAAGGTTTCCAGATTTGGTGGATTGTTGTAGGATCTTTGAGGAAGATAGCAATGCTCGATCGATTCACTATAAAGGGCTGGCCGATAGGAGGGGAAAACAACCGATGAATCGTGGGAAACCTTATGCAGCTCTAGCTGAGAAGGTTAAACAGAAATACGCTGATGGCAAGAAGCCGAGTGGGGGAGGTGCCTCTACTCCTCTCGAGTGTTACAGGCGTGGTGAGCTAGGTCATCGTGTAAGTGAGTGCACGAGTGATGTGAAGAAATGCTTCAAGTGTGGACAGGCAGGACATCTGATTGCTGACTGCAAGGTTAAGGTGGTGACTTATTACAACTGTGGAGAATAGGGCCATATTAGTACTCGTTGCCAAAAGCCGAAGCAAGCTTCAACTAGAGGAAAGGTGTTCACTTTGACAGGGACTCAGACTTCCAGTGATGACAGACTGATCAGAGGTATATGTTATATTAATAATATGCCTTTGATTGCTATTATTGATACTGGTGCTACTAACTCTTTTATTGCTGCTGATTATGTGAGAAGGCTAGGCCTTGTTGTTTATGAAGGGAGAGATGGTTGTCGAAACTCCTGCAAAGGGATTGGTGTCCACTTCCCTAGTTTGTTTGAATTGTCCACTATCAATCTTTGATAAGGACTTTGGTGTGGATCTTATTTGCTTGCCATTGAGAAATCTCGATGTGATCTTGGGTATATACTGGTTGGAGTTCAATCATGTTCATATTAATTGTTTTAACAAGTCGGAGTCATTTCTTGCTCCTAAGGAAGAGGAAGAAGATGGTTTCATATCTGCTAGAGAGTTGAGAGAACTCTTAGAGGAAGAAGATCAAGTGCTTGCATTATTTGCATCCTTGTCAGTGGAGAGTGAGTCGGTGATTAATGAATTGCAAGTAGTGCGTGAATTTCCAGAAGTGTTTCCGGATGATATTACTGATGTATCGCCAGAGAGAGAAGTGGGGTTTACTATTGATCTTGTACCTGGTACCAGACCTATTTCTATGGCACCATACATGATATCAGCATCATAATTAACAGTGTTGAAGAAGCAACTGGAAGAGTTGTTAGAAAAGAATTTTGTGAGACCAAGTGTATCGCCTTGGTGAGCTTTGGTGTTGTTGGTGAAGAAAAAGGATAGCAATATGATGTTATGTATCGATTACAGACAGCTGAATAAAGTGACGATTAAGAACAAGTATCCATTTCCAAGAATAGATTACTTGATGGATCAGTTAGTGGGTGCCCGTGTGTTTAGAAAGATTGACTTGAGGGCGGGTTATCATCAGATACGAGTAAAGGATGAAGATATTTAGAAGATGACTTTCAGGACCCGATATGGACATAATGAGTATGCAGTGATGCCGTTTGGAGTTACTAATGCACCTGGTGTATTTATGGAGTATATGAATCAAAATTTTCATGCTTACTTGGACCAATTTGTGGTTGTCTTTATTGACGAGATTCTAATCTATTCTAAGTCAGAAGAGGAACATGCTGAGCATTTGCGGATCGTGCTGCAAGTGTTAAAAGATAAGAAGCTTTATGCTAAGTTATCTGAGTGCGAATTCTGGCTAAGAGAGGTAAGTTTTCTTTGGCATGTTATTTCAGGTGATGGTATTGCTGTGGATCCATCCAAAGCAGATGCAGTTCTATAGTGGGAGACCCGAAGTCGGTAACTGAGATTAGAATATTTTTGGGCTTGGCTAGTTATTACCGTAGGTTTATTGAAGGCTTTTCGAAGTTGGCACTTCCGTTGACTCAGTTGACTTGCAAAGGTAAAGAGTTTGTGTGGGATGTTCACTGCGAGAAGAGTTTCATTGAGGTGAAGAAGAGATTGACTACAACTCCAGTTTTGATTCGACCCGAACCAAATGAACCGTTTATGGTGTATTGCAACACTTCTTTGATGGGTTTAGGCGGTGTACTAATTCAGGATGGTAAGGTTGTGGCTTATGCTTCACGACGGTTAAGGGTCAATGAGAGGAATTATCCAAATCATGATTTGGAATTAACTGTAGTGGTATTCGTATTGAAAATTTGGAGGAACTATCTCTATGGTTTCAGATTTGAAGTGTATAGTGATCATAAGAGCTTAAGGTATCTGTTTGATCAGAAGGAATTGAATATGAGACAAAGAAGGTGGTTAGAATTCTTAAAGGATTATGATTTCGGCTTGAACTATCATCCCGGTAAAGTTAATGTCGTGGGTGATGCTCTAAGTCGGAAGTCATTGCATATGTCTGCTATGATGGTTAGAGAGTTGGATTGATTGAGCAGTTCAGAGATATGAGTTTAGTTTGCGAACAAACACCGCATAGTGTGATGTTGGGTGTGCTGAAGATCAACAATGAATTTCTTAATAGTATCAGAGAGGGTCAGAAGTTGGATGTAAAACTGGTGGATTTGATGATTGGAAATGAACAGGCTGAAAGTAACAAATTTAGAGTGGATGAACAAGGTGTGTTGAGATTTCGTGATAAGATTTGTATTCCTGATGATTCTGAGTTGAAAAGAATGATTCTAGAAGAAAGTCACAGGAGTAGCTTGAGTATCCATCCAGGGGCTACAAAGATGTATCAAGACTTGAAGAAGATATTTTGGTGGCCTGGATTGAAGCATGATGTGGCTAAGTTTGTGTATGCTTGCTTGACTCGTCAGAAGTCGAAGGTGGAACATCAGAAACCTGCTAGTTTAATGCAACCGTTAGATATTCCAGAGTGGAAATGGGATAGTATTTCTATGGGCTTTGTGATTGGGTTGCCTAATACTCCGAGAGGGCATGATGCCATTTGGGTAGTGGTGGATAGACTGACGAAGTCGACACATTTTATTCCGATTAATATCAGTTTTCCTTTGCAAAGGCTGGCAGAGATTTATATTTAGGTGATTGTGAAGTTGCATGGAGTTTCGTTGAGTATTGTGTCGGATAGAGATCCACGGTTCACTTCCAGATTTTTGGAGAGTTTGCAAGAAGCTTTGGGATCGAAACTGAGTTTGAGTTCAGCTTATCACCCGCAGATGGATGGATAGACGGAGAGAACTATACAATCTTTAGAGGATTTGTTGAGGGCTTGTGTGCTTGAATAGGGAGGTGCTTGGGATAGCCATTTGCCGTTGATTGAGTTCACTTATAATAATAGTTATCATTCCAGTATTGGGATGGTGCCTTTTGAAGCTTTGTATGGTCGGAGGTGTCAGACGCCTTTATGTTGGCATGAATCTGGTGAGAGTGTGGTACTTGGACTTGAGATTGTTCAGCAGACTACTCAAAAGGTGAAGCTGATTCGGGAAAAGATGAAAGCTTTGCAGAGTAGGCAGAAGAGCTACCATGATAAGAGGAGGAAAGATCTTGAGTTTCAAGAAGGAGACCATGTGTTCTTGAGAGTCACTCCGGTGACCAGTGTTAGACGTGCATTAAAGTCGAGAAAGCTTACTCCTCGGTTTATTGGTCCATATCAGATTTCTGCAAGAGTTGGACCTGTTGCCTACAGAGTGGCGTTGCCACCCAATTTGTTGAATTTGCACGATGTGTTCTATGTGTCACAACTTCGGAAGTATGTTTCGGATCCATCACACGTGATTCCGATGGATGAAGTGGAAGTAAGGGATAACCTTACGGTTGAGGCTTTACCAATATAGATTGAAAAGTGCGAAGTGAAGCAATTGAGAGGTAAAGAGATCACTCTTGTGAAGGTAGTGTGGAGAGGTGCTGCCGGTGGGAATATGACTTGGGAGTTAGAGAGCAGGATGCGAGAGTCGTATCAGGAGTTATTCGTATGAAGTAAATTTTCGAGGACGAAAATATTCTAAGTGGGGGAGAGTTGTAATGCCCCAATTTATTTTATTTATTTTTCGTAATTAAAATTATATGGTGTTGTGTATATGTGTGTTTTGGTTGTCTTTGGGTTGCCCTTAGTATGGGGTAGTGACCTTAGAATTATAGAGAATAAGGTATTAGAGGTGTGTGACCAATTGCGTAGAGATGAGTGGTGTGGTTAGTAAGTAATTATTAACATTAGTTAGTAATTATTTATTGGAATAATATTATATGGGTAATAATAATTAGATAATTATTTTATTTAAATAATTTAGTTGGAATTAGTAGATTTAAAGAATTAGTTATAATTATTTTATTAATTTAAAAGTGGATAATTTGAGTAGAGAAATAGTAAGGGCAAAGTGGTCCATTCACGAGGTTTAGTAAGTGTAAGGAAGGAAGAGCATATTAGGGGTCTAAGGGTTATAGTAGGATAAGAAAAAGTTGGAAAGAGGGAGAATCAGTTTTGGAACGATCGTATTTGGAGAAAAGAGGAACGGAAGAGAAGAGCAGAGCTAGGGCTTAGAGAGCAGTTGAAGAATCATCACTAAGGTAAGGGTGGGTTTCTTTGATTACTTAATGGATGAATAATATATGTATGAGGGTGGGTAAATCATTAGGTTAATCTTTATGCACCTCTCTAATTGTTTTGGTTGTTCTTGCTTGTGTGTCGGTGTCCGTAATAACATGTAAATGCTGAAAATTGATTTTCGTTGAATTGTGATTTTATATAATTGATGTGTGTTCTGTTGTATGATAATTGATGTGGGTTCTATGTGCATTCCTGGACTGTATGTTATTGGAATTGGAAAGTGTTGGGTGTTTGGACTGTGCAGAATCGCAACTGCAGAGTTGCTGATTCACACATTTTTGCTAGGCGAACGGGGTGTCTCGCCGGGCGAAGCGATCTCGCTTGGAGGTCGCGGGCGAAACTGAGAAGCGAGCGAAGGGTGGAAAATAGGTGCTACTGGAATTTGTATGGGAGAGGAATCTCGCTTCGGCTTCGCCGGGTGAGCATTGGGCGAAAAAGGAATTTCGTCGGGAGAATGAGGATTTCGCCGGGCGAAGGAGAGTTCGCTGGCGTCTCGTTGGGCGAACATCAGGCGAGCAGAACTAGAACGAACATAATTTTCTAAATCTTTAAAAATTCATATCTTTTGATTCGTAAGTCCGTTCCAATCGCCGTTCGAATCATTGGAAAGCTGCTTTCGTGTACTTTATGTTAAAACTATTTTCAATACCAGAATTAGACGCGTTAATTGTGTTCCCGTATGTTGTGATGTGTTGAACGTTGAAATGTTGAGTTTGGTTGTGTGAATGTGTATTGTAGCTGTGGATTGTAATAGTTTCATGTTTTGGCAGGTATATGTTGCATGTTGGACAATTGTGGTGTAATGTATTGGCTGTATGATAGTCATATGCATTGGTCGTCGTTGTATGTTGTCCTTGAATGCATATCATGTTGCATAAGTTGTATCATAAGTCGTGTGCCCGTGTGGGGTGTGAGCGTCTTATTCGGATTCCTTGAAATGGAATTTTGTTGTTGTTGTTGTTGTTGTTGAGGTAATCGTGTACCCTTGTGGGGTGTGAGCGATTACGGGTGTTCGTGTGCTCATGTGGGATGTGAGAGATCACAGATGTCGTGTGCCCATATGGGGTGTGAGCGACTCATATGGATATTCTGACGGGAATTATGATTATGAAAAAAGTATCGAATTGGTACCACATGCATTGGGTCGAGTTGTGAGTCTCATTGTATTGCATTATGTTGTGTTGTGTTATGGATTATATGATTGTCTGACTGTGTGGGAAATTGTAATTGGGATGATGTGGTGATTATAGGGTGAATTGTATAATGATTATATGCTTTTATATTTATATTATGCATTTCTTTTGTTGATTGAGAATCTCACCCCTTCTGTTTGAATGTTACCTCTGTGTGGGTAACGTGCAGATAATCAAGAATAATGCAGAGTTGCAGTTAGTGAAGAATAAGTCCTTCACTTTATGTTTTGAGTCGGCATCTGCTCTGATGTGTAACACTGGGGATATGGAACGCTTGTTGTTATTTATTTAATTGTCGTTATTAATTTTGTTTAATTGATGTTGGTTACGTGGTTGAAACATGTTATGATCTAAGTTGAGTTTCCGCTGCTACATGAGAAAAATATTTAAGTATGATTTTGTTGGTACCATTAATAATAATTGAGTGTTACATGTCGTATGCATTGAAGATGGCTGGTTTATACCTGAGTGAATCGCACACTCAAAGATAACACAGAGTCGCCACCGAACTTTATTTAGTCCCAAAGGACAGGGAAAATATCGATAAAACCCAAGGGGAAGAGAAACGGGAACGAGGGTCGGTTATGCGAAAGGAAGGTATTAGCACCTTACGCATCCGTCGTACTCGACGGGAACCATTTCGCTTGCTTCTAGGCTTGGATGGGTTATCTACCTAAAGGATTTTATCTAAATAAAGAGGAGAGAGAGGAGAAAAGACAAAAGAAAGAAAGTGCTTGCGGAGGATTAGGGCCTTCGTGCCTACGTACGCTCACAGTGCAATGAGGAAATCAGAGCGTCGTAGTTCATGGAACCAGGGAAAAGAAAGGAGAAATGGAAGAAGGTGGAAGTGGGCTCGCCAAGATCATCGGGATCTCATGCCTACGTATCATACATTCGAAGGAATGCAGAACCAGAGCATCCGTAGTTCGTGAAACTAAGACAAAAAAGAAAAGAAAACAGTGTCAAAATCAAGAACCAAAAGAAAGAAAGAAACTCCGCTGGGGATTCAAAAAAATTGGTGTTAAAACCAGGAAAGAAGTGTAAAGGAAAAGATAGAGACTGTGCTGAGGGTATAGTGCAAGAGTGGTGTAGAAACCAAGAAAATAAAGGAGGGAAAGGAACAATAAAGACTCCACTGGGGAGGAAGAGACCAAAGGATTGTGCTGGGGACCAGAGGGTAATAACCCTACTGGGGATCCAAAGTGAGAGAATAAAGGTTCAGTATATTAACTGATTAGCAGTGGTTAACCGAAGAAAAAGAGATTAAGACTCTGGTGGGGAAAATAAGTTGGTGTCAACAGACAAGCTGTGATGAACCAAAAGAAAATAGTACTGAACCAAGAGAAGGTGTTTGACTCTGAGAGGACTTTGGTATATTAACTGATAAACAGTGGTTAATCGAAGAAAGAAAGGATTGCAGCTCTGCGGAGAAAAAGATTTTAACAGATAAACTGTGATCAATCTAAAGAACGGGTGTAGGACCAAGCGAAGGCCGTGACCATCTGGGAATGTTGGTGCAAACTAAACAAACAACACTAGACCAACAAAAAGTGTATTGAACCAAAAGAGGTTGCTAACTGCTGGGAATTCGGCGTTAACAAGAAGACTGTGATTAACCGAAAAGAAAACGAGTGATTAACCAAGAAAATGTGATTAACTCAGAAGGGCTTAGTATTTTAACAGATAGACTATGGTTAATAGAGAGAACGGGTGATTAACCAAGAGAAGGTGATTAACCCAAAGGAACTCAGTATGTTAACAGATAGACTGTGGTTAACTGAGGAGAAGTGCAAATTGGTGTTTTAACTGACAAGAAGTGGTTAACCAAACAAAGGGAGAAGAACCAAGAGAAGATTGCGAACTCCTGGGGATTCGATTTTAACAGAAAGACTGTGATTAACCGAAGAAAAGAGCTTGAGACTCTTCTGGGGAATACAAAAACAATGTTTAACCACAATAAAAGAGGTAGGGTATTGAAACAACGAGAGTTTGCTAACCCAAAGACAATGATCTTAACCAAGAATATGGTGATTGATCGAAAGAGATTGTGGGAGAGGGATAAGAGTGATCAAGGATCGACTCGACTAGGGAAGGAACTACGCTACCGCCAGGGGATAAATGTGACTAAGCCAGGCACAGGGTCATTCGTCCCCTACCTAAAGTAGTCAGAATGAGAGTAGGAATTCTTCGTTCTCATTCCTTCTCTAACACACTGGGTGTAGTGCAAAAGTTGGAACATACAGCGTAACAACTCCAAGTTGTACAGTGCTCCAGTGCGTCAGTGCGTCGTGTAGAACTCCAATTCAGCGAGGAGAAAGAGAGAGAAAGCTCTAAAGGAAGCCTAAAGAGAAGAGCAAAGGAAGGATCAACTAATCGAAACAAGGTTTCGATTAACTAATCAAAACAAGGTTTCGATTAACTAATCAAAAGGAAAGGATGTGCTAACAATTTTCCAAAGAGAATGGAAAATCAGTAAAGCAAAAGGGTGTAAATTATTGATTGTACAAGATTAAATTTGCTCAATAAAGAACAAACTTAATGTGATCAAGAAATGAAAGTGTAAAACAGTGCCAAACTAATATTAGTATGTATCACAAATCATGTATCAAGTGATCAAAAATTGTGCAAGAATGAGCATGTTCAAACAAATATCAAGAACACACATAATTGCAAGAATTGATAAATCGATCATTGAATTATCATAAATATACTCTAAACTGAGGTTAACAACACTTAAAACATCCATAAATATCAAGTATGTCAATCCATGGAAGTTAGAGGAAGAAAGAATGTCAAACAAGCTTGAGAAAACTCAAAAAATGGCCATTATGTACAGTGGTAACCGGTTACTTCAAATAGGGCAACCGGTTACTTGCTTGAAAATTGCAGTTTTTTGGTGAAAATACACTGAGTAACCGGTTATTCTATATAGGGTAACCGTTTACCACTGTGACAGTGGCAAAAACAACTGCTAACAAAGCACTTCCAGCCCTTAAATCACTTATTTGAACTACCACATGCTATGGTATGAACTTGTGCACGAAAATTACAAGAAACAGTATCAATTAATCATCAATTGAAAGCGTGAACATGTAGATCAAAGATCAAACAATCGCATGATTAATCAAAACAAAAATCTCTCGAAACTATATCGTAAACGCGCAAAAAAGTGAACTAACTGATAAATTAAGTAAGAATTGACCAACCTACAAGCCAGAGGTTTGGCTTGGTGATTGTTGCAAGTGAAATGTGATGAAGATAAGTGAAGAAAACCAGAGAATCCTACACTTGCACTTCGATCCGTAGCGAAACCGAGCAAATTTAGACGAAAACTCCAAAATGAGAATTATCACCGAAGAAGCTTGAAGTGATTACTTGAGATGAATCCAAAAGCTACTGAAGCTCCATAAAATCCACTAGAATGGAAAGATGATGAAGGTTAAGCTCAAGAAAAAGCACTTTCAAGTTGAAAGTAGCTTTTCTTCAATGGTGAATTAAGAGCTTTAGTGTGGTTTGGTGAAGAAGATGAAGTAATATGTGAAGAAGTTGCAGAAAAATGCAGAGAGAAATGAGAGAATTGAGAGTGCAAAGAGTGAGAATTTGTGAGAATGATTATGAAGGAGTTGCAATAAAGAGAGGGTTCCTTTAAATAGAGATTTGGTATGGAGTGTGAGAGGTTTGGAATTAGGCTAGGAGCTAGCTTAGGGTGGTTTGGAATTAGGATTGGAGTTAGTTACACTTGACTCACTGAGTCAAGCGGTTAACCCGGTTAGTTATGATCAACTCGGTAACAATTCCAATGTGAGCTCCAATATCCAAAGGTCCACATACTTGGAAATCAAGGAACATGGTGCACTTACTTTAGAGTGATGCATTAGAATGAATGCATTTGGGATGTCTTGAATAGTCTTGAGATGTCTAGAATATTCCACATTCTGCTAGAACACTGTAGAACTAAAGACCAAAGAGTGTGCATAACTGCTGTCCCAAAAATGCAGCAGGAACTGCAAATTTGTACTAAGTAACCGGTTACCCTATATAGAGTAACCGGTTACTTCAGCCATTTTGCCCAAATTTTCTTGGGAAATGATGTTGAAGTCCCGGTTTCGATTTTCCACCTCTTGTTTTGGTGAATAATCATGGAAACCCTTATTGTGTGCTTGTTTTGATGATGTGATAACCCTGTGAGGATTCGATTCATCGGGCCTGGAAACCTGAATACCCTGCAACAAGAAACACATAGAGAAAAGTGCGAATGAGTATGCCGGCGATGCGAATGCACATGCTTATGCAAAAGGCAAAAGGAGAAGGTCAAATTTCGGGTTACGACAGCTGCCCCTATTTAATCCTCTTGTACCTGAATGTACGAATTGCACTAGCTTTTCGATGATTCGAGGTAGAAGGGGATTAAATAAAAGAGTAGCTCGAGAATTTGGCCGACGGCAACAAGAGAAGAGTTTCGAGAGTGTTTGAAGTTCAGCTGAATATCTGCTGGGAGATGAATCAGGCTAAAAGAAAGGGAGTATGCTTGATGCTTATGCTATGTATGTGTTCTTCTACATGATGTTTGATGTCATGCAATGCAAAGGTGCGGGTCAAGGTAACGTGCGGCAGGTTAGGCAGAGGTTGTAGCAGAACAGACTCGACATCCTCGGTTGGGGAGAGAATCCATAGATGAAGACAGTCTGCTGGAAAAAGGCCCCCCGAATGGTGAAAACTCCGCTGGGGAAGAAATCGAGAAGTCTCAAACTCCTAGACTATCACCATTGACACTGCAGGGGATAAGAGAATCATGACGATCTTCACGACATGACTAACTTCGCTTGTGAATGAAACTAGGAAACCCTAAGTTCCAAACTGCCACTGACTCTGCTGTGGACACCCTGAGTGACTCTGTTTGGGGAATGAGATCAGAAAACTCAGATTTCCAAGCTGCCACTGACTCTGCTGTAGGTAATTCATAAGGTTCGGAGGATCTTCTCTGTTTGGGGAAGACGAGGAACCAAATTGTACCGCTGCTGGTGCGTGACAATTCGATATGCTGGGAACGATGTGCGACCCATGCTGGGGAAAAAAACAACCAAGTCTCTGATTAAAGTACATCATTCAGCCGCTCTACCGGGATCATTATGGATCGTCTTGGGAAATAGGGAGTAAAAAACCTTTCCAAGGGACCATAATGGCACTTGCTGGGGAAATGATGGCTCTGTTGGGGAAACAACAACCTCTTTAAAGAAACATCATGGTGTAAGTCGGGCATTAGGCTTGCTAATGGATATTACCGATTATCCTGCATGATTTACCGGTAAAATATGCAATGCATTGTGCTTTCTTCATCAACTTTAGCCGTTTATTATTATCAACGCTTCATGGTATTATGTGATCACAAATAATAGCTTATTTCGTAAACAAAATACTGGAAAGAAAATAATTGAGAAAACAGATGATGTATTTTTATTGAATGTGAAAATATGTACATAAGATGTGTACAAGGATGCAAAAATCCTTGATGAGGAAATTTGCAATAAAATTGAAAACAAATGTAAATGGCAAAGGGAAATCATGCTTTGCATTGATTACAACATTGGCTACCATCCACTACAAGTCCAGGTTTCAACGCCTTGCACCGGTCGATGATGATTTGACTGCTCTGTTACCGCCTGAGGTCCAGCTATGATGAATAGAGGCTCAAGTGTTCACAGTCAATGCCTTTATCCCTAATTTTTTCCTGGACATATTTCTATTTTTTCGTCCATCGGGATACCCATTTTTTCCTAAGTCCCCCTTTCGGGTTTTCGACTTAGCGGGCTGTTATTGTTTTTTCATATGTCCCTAACTTTTGCATGGACATTTCTTTTTCTGGTCCATCGGGACGCCCATTTTTGCCTAGATTATCCTTGCGGATATCAATCTAGTGGGCTCTTTATCCATTTTTTTAGGCATAATATTTTTTGACTATATCGGAGTTCACGGGTGATGGAAACTCCTCCCCATCCATGGTAGTGAGGATCACAGCTCCGCATGAGAAGGCCTTTTTGACAACAAAGGGTCCTTCGTAATTAGGAGTCCACTTGCCTCGTGGATCCGAGTGAACAAGTGAATACCTCTTGAGCACGAGTTCGCCTTCATGGAACGTTCGAGGTAGAACCTTCTTATCAAAGGCTCGCTTGAGGCGTCTCTGATACAATTGACCATGACAAACGGCTGTTAGGCACTTCTCTTCGATGAGATTCAGTTGATCATATCTGGATTGGACCCATTCGGCTTCATCGAGATCTGCTTCCCTTCCATGATGACTCTAAGCGAAGAAATCTCGACTTAAATAGGTAGAACAACCTTCATACCATACGCAAGCGAATACAGAGTTGCCCCAGTAAAAGTGCGGACTGAAGTTCTATAGCCATGTAGTGCAAAGGGAAGCATTTCATGCCAATCCTTGTATGTCTTGACCATTTTCTGGATAATTCTCTTGATGTTTTTGTTTGCTGCTTCGACGTCGTCATTCATCTTAGGCCAATATGGTGAAGAGTTGTGGTGCTTGATCTTGAATTCTTGACACAACTCCTTCATCATCTTTTTATTTAGGTTACTTGCATTGTTAGTAATAATGTTGGTAGGAATACCATAGCGACATATTATCTCCTTCTTGATAAATATGGCAACCACTTGTCGTGTAACATTCGCGTAAGAAGCAGCTTCAACCCACTTGGTAAAGTAGTCGATAGCGACTAGGATGAATCGGTGATCGTTGGAAGCTTTCGGTTCGATCATTCCAATCATATCTATACCCCACATAGAGAATGGCCAAGGTGAAGTCAAAACATTCAATGGAGTTGGAGGCACATGGATCTTGTCTCCGTAGATTTGACACTTGTGATATCTTTTGGAAAAGTTGTAACAATCTACCGCCATCATTGTCCAGTAATACCCAGCTCGAAGGATCTTCTTGGCCATAGCAGGACCTTTAGCATGTACACCCTCGCAGCCCTCATGTATGGACCTCATGATCATGTTTGCTTCGTGTCTATCCACGCATCTGAGTAACACGGAATCATAATTCCTTTTATACAGTACATCACCACTTAAGAAGAACCTGGCGCAAAGTCTCCGAAGAGCTTTCTTGTCATTGATAGTAATACCCTCGGGATACTCTTGCTTTTCCAAATATCTCTTGTCATCGTAGTACCAAGGCTTGTCATCGGACTCGTCCTCGATTGCTGAACAGTGTGCTGGTTCGTTCAAATGATCAATGCGAATATAAGGAGCTTCATTCTTCCACTTGACCTTGAACATGGATGCTAAAGTGGCAAGTGCATCAGCTAATTGATTTTCCTCTCTGGGAATATGATGAAAAGTGATCTCATCAAAGTAGGGAATCAATTTCGCTATGTGTTTTTGGTACGGAACCAACTTGGAATCCCGTGTTTCAAAGTTCCCTCTGACTTGGCCAATAACCAAAGCAGAATCTCCATAGACCTCAAGAATCTTGATTCTCATGTCAATTGCCGCTTCAATACCGTAGATACATGCTTCGTATTCATCCATATTGTTGGTGCATGCAAAGCATAATCTGGAAGTGAAGGGAAGGTGAAAACCTATTGGAGAGATGAGGATAGCACCGATTCCACGACCTTTAGAGTTGGAGGCACCATCGAACACGAGCGTCCATCGCACCCCTGGTTCAGGTCCTATGTCAGATTCTGGAGTTTCATAGTCTCTGATAAACAGAACATCCTCATCGGGAAAGTCAAACTTCATTTGTCGATAACCCTCTACAGGTTGATGAGCAAGGTAGTCAGACAAGACGCTCCCTTTTATTGCTTTATGGGTAACATGTTGGATATCATACTCAGTTAACAACATCTGCCATAGAGGAATCCTTCCAGAGAGAGCAGGCTTTTCGAATATGTACTTTATCGGATCCATTTTGGATATCAACAAAGTAGTATGGCAAATCATGTATTGTCTTAGGTGTCGAGCAGCCCAGACCAAAGCACAACAAGTTTTCTCCAATAGTGAGTATCCGATCTCACAATCAGTGAACTTCTTTCTCAGATAGTAAATTGCATGTTCTTTTCTGCCAGTGTCATCATGTTGACCCAATACATATCCCATTGATTCATCGAGAACAGTGAGATACATAATTAAAGGCCTACCAGGAACCGGCGGTACTAAGATCGGTGGTTCTTGCAAGTATTGTTTTATTTTGTCAAATGCTTCTTGACAATCATTGTTCCATTCGACCAATTGATTTTTTCTTAGTAATTTGAACATTGGTTCACAGGTAGTCGTCAAGTGAGAAATGAATCTGGAGATGTAATTAAGTCTGCCCAGAAAGCCTCGGACTTCTTTTTCTGTTTTGGGAGGCGGTATGTTCTGAATTGCTCGAACCTTGTTAGGATTAACTTTAACGCCCTTCTGACTCACAATAAAGCCCAACAGTTTACTAGATCGAACTCCAAAGGTACACTTCGCCGGATTCAACTGCAGTCTAAACTTTTGGATTCTGTCAAACAGTTTCTTTAGATGGACCAGGTGACCATCTTCGGTTTTAGACTTGGCAATCATATCGTCCATATAAACCTCAATCTCTCTATGGATCATATCGTGAAAGAGGGTTTTCATGGCACGTTGGTATGTTGCCCCTGCATTCTTCAAACCGAATGGCATGACTTTGTAACAATATGTACCCCATGGCGTGATGAAAGTAGTATTCTCCATATCAGCTGGGGACATTTTGATCTAATTATATCCTGAGAAACCATCCATAAAATAAAAGACAGAGAACTGCGCTGTGTTATCCACCAAGACATCAATATGAGGCAGAGGAAAATCATCTTTAGGGCTTTCCTTGTTGAGATCTCGATAATCTACACACATTCTGACTTTCCCATCTTTTTTTGGAACCGGGACGATGTTGGCAATCCATTCAGGATACTCGGACGTGGCCAGGAAACCAGCATCAAGCTGCTTCTTTACCTCTTCTTTGATTTTAAGTGCCATGTCGGGTCTAGTTTTCCTGAGTTTCTGCTTGACAGGAGGACATCCGGGCTTGAGTGGCAAGTGATGTTCAACGATGTTGGTATCCAACCCAAGCATATCTTGATAGGACCAGGCGAAGATATCAACATACTCTTTCAATAACTTGACCAACTCGGAGTGTACATGCTCTGCGAGGGATGCTCCAACCTTTACTTCCCCTCTAACCTCATTAGTACCAAGATTGACAACCTCTATTGGCTCTTTGTGTGGCCGAATCTCTTTATGCTCGTGCTCAAGAAGCATTTCTAGTTCCGCCGGTAATTCACAATCTTCCTCACCATCTTCTTCGGCTTGGTTAATTGGAATCCCAGAATTATAATGGATGTTTGCCATGTTGTTATCAGTGCATTCATTAGTTCTGCATGTTTATGAATATGTTTAGAATGAGCTATTTTGAAAAGTGAAAATAAAAGAAACTTTTGGCATTTGTTTGTGAAAAAGTAAAATAAAGAAAGTAAATAAAGCATGATTTTGAATGCCAAAAACTTTTATTTATTGATCACATAATATTGCAAAAGCGTGAGGCCCTTTACAAGCTATCCACTCATCTCGGGCGAGGACGAGGGAAAGAGAAAGCAAAATGCATTACATGTTTGTTGGAAAAACCATAGGAATCACGGTAGATGTCCAATTGTTGAGCTTGAAACCCAACGGGCACTTGCGTACAAAACTTGAAATCTGGTTGCTAGGACCATCATCATCAATAGCTGCCACGATGTCACCATTTTAAAAACCCGCGCTACTGAACTTGATCGAGTTGCACTGCCTCTGACCATGTGAACTGGATTGTCGACCAAGATGATAACCCAATCCAAAATGATTATGTTTTTCAACCATGTTAATCACATGCCCCCATCCTGTCAAGGAACCTTTCTTGATGGTCTCTTTAGCACTCTTGGCGGATGCTAAGGTCATTTGCAGTGAACTACTTTGACTAGTTGAAGCAGAGTTGACATCTTCAAACTCGAGACACTGCAACGATACCTCAGCTATGCCTTCCTCAGTCTCAACATATTGGAAAGATGATAACTCGCTTACAATTAAATGCTCTTCACCACAGACGATGACCATCTGATCGTCAAACATGAATTTCAATTTCTGATGTAAAGTGGAGGTAACTGCCCATGTGGCATGAATCCATGGACGACCCAATAGGAAACTGTATACAGGATTGATATCCATCACCTAGAAAGTAATGGTGACCAAATGCAGCCCTCCACCTCTCCAATGACTTGCCTTCGAGAATCGTCAAAGGCTCTGACAACTAAGGCGCTTGGTCTCATCTCGCTCCCCTCTACCAGTAGTTGACTCAATGTGCCATTGGGCATCACATTGAGTGAAGAACCAGTATCCACTAGAACACGAGATAATAGGATTTCTGTACAGGTTACAGATATGTGCAGTGCTTTGTTGTGGGCAGCTCCTTCAGGAGGCAATTTTGATTCATTAAAGCCCAAATATCTGCTTGTTGTTATATTGGCCACTACATCATCGAACTCGATAACGGATATATCATGCATTACGTGGGCAATGTTCAAGACCTTCAACAAAGCTGATATGTGTGCGGGTGAACTCATGAGTAAGGACTAGATTGAGATCCTTGAGGGAGTCTTCCCCAACTGATCCATAATTTTAAAGTCACTCTTCTTGATGAACTTTAGGAACTCTTGATCATCAATTGTCTCCTTGTTATTTGCAACATCCCCAGACGGAATAGTTGGCACTGATACAGTAGTAGATGCCCCTTGTTGAACAACAAGAGTTGCATATGCAGGCTTCTCCTTGGAATGAACAACAGTTGGAACTTGTACAGGCTTTGTAGTGACTTTTGGAGCGAACATTCGTTCACTACGAGTCATACCTCCAGCGGCTGTAATATTCACAATCTCAGATTCAGAAAATCTTATCTCTTGACCTCCAGAAAACACAGTAGACCCATATCTCCAAGGTACTTCCTTAGAATTCTGATACGGAAACGGTTTTGGCAGGCAAACAATGATAGGTTGTATCTTCTTCTTAGGGGATTCCACAGGAACCTTCCTATAGACAATGGTGAATGGATCGATAGTAGGAACTTCTTCAACAGGCTTAGATATGGCAAATTTAACTTCACCTTAGTTCATCAAAATTTGGACACAACCCTTCAGTCTTCGACACTGGTTGAGATTATCGTCGCAAATCTGACACTTACCATGCAGCCCTTTCAACAACCCGTGTTCAATCAATCTCTTGAAAACCATTGTCATCGGGGTCTTTACCTTGTCAACATCCATGATCAATTCAGCCCTTAAACTATCCTCAATCATGTTCACCGCAGGTCCACCGTGATTGGGCAACAGATTGTGTTGAATGTTAGGACCTTCCTCAGCAAAAGTCAAAATTTTCCGATCAATGAGCTCCTGAACCTTGGTTTTGAACACAATACAGTCCTCCGTTGCATGACCTATGTATCCATCATGGTAAGCACATGGCGCATTTGGATTATGCTTTGGGCCGAATAGAGGAATTGCAGGCGCGATCTCCTTGGGAACAATTGTCCCTTGGTGAACCAAGTAAGGAAACAATTCAGTATATGACACCGGAATTCTGTCAAAATTCGGACGCTTGCGATTTCCTTGATTGTTATTGTTTTGACGGTTTTGATTCTACTGATTTTTACTGTTATGTTGATTCTGTTGTTGACGTTGTGGTTGTTGCTGATTCTGAGCATTCTGAACTGGTTGTTACGGATGATACTGGTATGAAGGTTATTGATATTGTGCAGCAGCAATGTACGGATATGGATAATATGGCAGAGGAGCCACGGGAGCTTGATACCGTGGAGAAACTTGGGCTGTCACATCGTTGGCTTCACCTTCTTTCTTCTTTGACTGACTGTTCTGAGATTTTCTATTAACTGGTTGCTGGGAAGCAACTCCAGGAATCTTTCCAGTCTTTAAACCGTTCTCAATTCGTTCACCGATGGTTACAACATCAATGAAGTTCGATGAAGAACTACCCACTATTTTCTCATAATAGGATCCCTGTAGCGTACCCATAAATATGTCAACCAACTCGTTGTCAGAGAGAGTAGGTCGCATTCGAGATGCCATCTCACGCCATCTTTGTGTATACTCTTTAAATGTCTCAGCCGAACGTTGAGACTGATTTTGCAGCTTTAATCTGGTAGGCGCCAGATCAAGATTATATTTGTATTGCTTCAAGAACGCTTCAGATAAATCCCTCCAAGTACGAATTTTGCTGCGCTCTAAGCCCATGTACCAATCCAATGAAGCACCAGACAAACTATCTTGAAAACAATGAACTAGCAATTCATCATTATCAATATATGATGCCATTTTTCTACAGTACATAGTGATGTGACTACGTGGGCAACTCAAACCTTTATACTTTGGAAGCTCAGGTATCTTGAATTTCTGCGGCAGTACAACATTTGGAACCAAACATAAATCCTTGGCCTCTATGCCAAAAGCAGAAAACCCTTCAATAACTCTGATACGGTCTTCCAACAACTTGTACTCAGCAGGTCTACTCTGATTAGCAGGCCTGACAAGCATCTGAGGATTTGGCAACTGAGATGCGGTCGGAGCGTGCACTTGCCGAGTAGCAAACTGGGATGGATACACCAATCCCTAATTAACCATCTGACCAGCATTCTGATCCATCTGAACATCAAACAGATAAATCGGAGGGGGAAGCACAGCAGCTGAGGAAGATGTGCCAGGATAGAACATTCCAGGATGAATATTCTGAATGGAAGTTTGAGCAGCTTGAGATGAAACCGGAACATGAATAGAAGGACCCCTATACACATGCTCTTCTTCATCAGGAGTTTCAATGTCAGCCATTACAGGAGTCTGGTGAGTCTGAACCTGAAGATTTTCATGATCATCACTCACCACTAGAGGCGGAATCGGAGTAGGCATACCCCACGGATATCTAGCAGCATTCCCATTAGGCATGGGCACAACATAAGGCTGATATGGTACAAAGGAACCATTGTTTACAATCTCAGGAGTGTAATTTGGCGGAATTCCCCATGGGAAACCAGTAGGCATCTTGTTCAACACAAACTGAACAACATGCTGATTCACGGGCTCAACTGGCACTTCAACAGTAGCAGGAAAAGGAACAACAACAGGAGTAGCCGTAACAACAGAAGACATAGTCACAATAGGAGTGACAACAGTCGCATCAGTGTGTCATACCCCAAATTTTGACCACTAAGATTTCCCATCATTGTGCAAATCATCATCACAATATGGGTGTATCATCAGGCCTCATCAGTCTCCCCAAAGATGGGTGAACATTCACTACAAACAATAATTAGGGTTTCAAGCCCTCTCTGAGCCTTAGACAAAGGATCAATCAAGGAATGACATGATCTTCAACTTGTCTAACCTCTTAAACATCCATAAAGGATCAAGAGGACTCCCACTTCAAGAACCAAGCACAAGGTTATAGCATTATGAGTGGATCAAGCCTCAAGATCGCCAGTGTCACCAAATTAGGGTTTTGGTCGACCAGGGCCTCCAGATGGAGATTTTCCTCTGGGCATGAGCCAATGCTTCAAAGCATAACCCAAAATACTCCATGGGACCTCATGAACCCAATCATCAAGTTAATTTAGCCTCAGGGGATGCATTCATCAAAAATCAGGAATTAGGGCTTCTTGACCTAATTCACCCCTAAGTTGACTTTTGGGACATAACATGAGCCAAGACCTCAAGACATGATTTGAGGGTCTCTAATACGCCACATGGATCCATTTGCAATAATGGATTGATCCAAGAAGCTTGATTCACAAGTTTCAATTTCATCTGGACCATAATTAGGGTTTTGGGGAAAAAGTCAACTGTACCTTTGACTTTTGACCCAGACATGCTCCCAAACCTTGGGACATGATTCAATACACCCTATAACACCCATGAAATCAATCCATCAAGTTTGATTTAGGTCAAGGACTTGATTTCATAGAGGATCGCACAGTTTGGAATTCATCTGATAAAAAGTCAACTGTGCCCAAAAGTCAAAGTTTGACTTTTTGATTTTTTGATCAATTATGGTTCCCTAACCCTAAAATGATGTTAATGTGTAATTTGAATAATCATTCATCAAGAAAAATTAAAGAAAGTGGGATAACTTGTAAAAGGGGTAACCATAAAAAACTTAGAAATTTTCTAAGTTATGGAACAAAGTGGCTAGGGTGCCAACTTCCAAGGATCATAACTTGTGATCCAAGCAACCATTTTGGCTGATCCAAAGATGGATTTGTAGCTCTCATGGCATAATTTAAAAGTGTTAACCACACCTCATTCCAATTCCTCATGGATTTTAAGTTATGGAATGACCAAAATCACAAAAAGTGAAAATGTCACTTTTTTCCAACACTTAGTGAAATTTTTACTAAGTTAGAATCTGTTTCACTTTTTTCCAAATGTAGGGGCCTTTTTCACTTAGATCCAAAAGGTATCAAAACAAACTATGATCACACATATGTTATATCATATGATAGCTTTCCAAAATGGCCAAGAACTCCATCAAATTCCAATCGAGCTAAGAGTTATGATAGTGGAAATATGCCTTGCTGTAACTGTCATGGCAAGGCAGATTTGTGCATTTTGCTCGATTTGAGCAATTTGTGCAAATGAAAAACATGTTTATCCATCTAAACACCTTAGGGAGGGACCAAGGAGGGACAAAAAGTGATCCATAAGCCTCCCAAGTCTTTGGAAATAAAAATAGCATGCCAAATCTAAAAAACCCTAAAGAGGGAACAAGACTCCAATTTTGTTTTGGTGCATTCAATGGATGCACCAAGGTGGCATGAACTGAGCCATTTCCAACTGAATGAGTCAAGGACAAGCTCTGAACCAAAGACACATAGGCCTGTGCTCTAACCTCTAGTCAATGGCTAGAGGAGACTTGAGATTCCAAAGTGATTCAATTGGCCAAACCTCTGCTGCAGTTGCCATTCACTATTGCAGCCAAAACAAACTTGCTCTAATATAAATAGAGCTCATTTGTGCTCAGTTTAAGTACACCAAAGCACTACAACATTTGCTTTCCTCAAAATATCTTTCTCTAGGAAAAAATGCCTTCTTTAGCAAGGTAACTCTGAGTTTTTGAGTTAGAGAGCAATTTCATCACAGCTCATGATCCAAACACATCCAATATGTCATATCTAAGCTGTCCAAACTCTCACAAGTGACCTGTAACACCAAAATCTCAAAGTCCCATCTCAAAACCTCAAAATTGGACTTTTTTACATTTTTCAAGCCATGTCTTGATTCAGTCACTTTTAAAACCAGATAAAACCTCAAACACACTCCAAATATCATCCTTGAACTATCCCAAATGGTTCCACACATCTGGAACATCATTTGAGAGAGTTGTTATTTTGGCCACTTTTGCCCCTTTTGCAAGAAAGGGCCAATTTCCATTCCTAAGGTTTCCAGCTGATTCCAATCATCCTAAAAGCTTATAAGGGATCATTTGAGAGAGTGTTCAAAGCATCAAAACATTTATGGAACAAGGCACTTGACAGATTGCCCAAAAAGCTCCTAAAGAGGTAAGCATCTCAACTTGATCTCTTTAAAATATGCCTTGCTTTGAAGTCCACTGATCATGCACATCTCATACATGTTATATGTGTTATATTTGAACCAATTCATCATGTAATTCATGGCTGTACCAAGAGGTAGCACAGAAAATGCACATTATGGCATATTTCAAAACCACCGTCGGGTTTTGAGGAGGATTGATTTTCTGGAAAAACAACCACCACCAATGGGTTACTTAGGAAATTCTAGGCCAGATGCATATAAATTTTGTCTCCATCCATGGAGAAATGAGGAAGTTATGGCCTTCACGTTTCTGACAAAAAACCTTGCCTTGCCTTGCCTTGGCCAGGCCAAGAACAAGGCAAGCCTTGTATATTTGTGGTTGGGGTTTGATACACGGATGTATCACCACCCTAGTGGTAAGGCGCGCACACTGCACACAAGAGGTCTGGGGTTCGAATCCCCCTCGCCCCAGACCCCTTTTTAATGGTTTTTTTTCACTTTTTTTTATTATTTTTCATATTATTTTTAATGATTTGAAAAATTAATAACTTCCTCAATTTTAATTATTTTTGATTGGTTCTTTTTGCAAAAAATCACAAAAATGTTGAAATATTTTATTTCACAAAAAAATCAAATTTATATTATTTATTTAATATAATTAGTATTTTTGTGAATAAATTCATTTTTAATTGTTTTTAAACATTTAAAAGTGAATGTTTATTTTGAAAATCAAAACCAAATGGGTTCTAAATCATCTTGTGATTAAAACCACATTTTTCAAACCTTAAACAAAAAGTACAAGTGGTTTATTCAAACTTATTTGGTATTTTTATCATTTTATTGATTTTATTTAAAGATTTACTTTTAAAGGAAAACAAAATTAGGGTTTCTTTGATTTTCACCCTCACAAATCTTTTTCAAATCATCTTTGGGCCTCTTGATAGAGTGTAAGTCCCACCTCTTTGTAAACAAAATAGTTTGGGCCTCAGTGTATTGTATAAGTCCCGATACCGTCAAAAAGTTCGGCACGATCGTCGCCTTTTTAACAAAAACAATTGGGCCTCTCCTTGAGCTATAAGACCCATCTTTGGGCCTCTAATAGAGTGTAAGATCCAATCCCCTTTTAACCAAAACCTTTTTGGGCCTTAGATATTGTATAAGCCCCTCTGTGTTAAAAGAAAAAACCTCGGCGCGATTGCCAGTTCAAAATAAAACCCTGGGCCTACCCTCGTGTTATAAGCCCCATTTCTTTTATTTAAATTTCTTTGGGCCTCTAATAGAGTGTAAGACCCAACCCCCTTTTGAAACCAAAAACTTTGTGGGCCTCACATATTGTATAAGTCCCTCTGTACAGTTTTCAAAACAACGGTGCAATCATCGTTAAAACTTGGGCCTCTCCTTGAGCTGTAAGCCCCAACAACTTTTCAAAGCACTTTCTCCTTTGATTTTGAATATAATATTGTTATCAAAGTTTTATTTATTGAACAACTAACAAAACAGCATGGAAACTCTACAATGGTTAAGTGTTTATCCGCTTTCATTTATCGCTTTCATATGTATATAACTGTATTGTGGGGATGCTTCACTGTAAGTCTTCTTTCACATCCTTTTATATACTTGTCAAATATCCACTGTGTAATACTAGTATAGGTATTTAGAGTTTTCCCCGGCAGCTACGTCTAGCACTAGGTAAAGCCTTGTTGGTCACTTTTAAATACAAACAAAACTAGATCCCTCGTAGGATTCCAGATACAATCTTCCCTTCTCTTGGGGTTAAACAATATGGAACAAAGAGAAAGGCAGTATTCTCGGTGAACCTTTTCTCAGAATGTCACTCTTAGAAATTGTCAAAGAAACTGTACTCCCCAGAGTTAATCTATTCTCCGTGAACAACATCTCTTGAGTTTCTTCCAAATTCTCGAACTTTCCTGGAATGATCTCTTCTTTGTGAATTGTATTTCTTGAACTTCTCTTAGTTTGGGGACCCACAGGCTTCCTAAAAGCATCCCCGCCTCCTCTTGGGCGTTGTACAAGGACCCTTTCGGCTTCTTAAAAGTTCTCATGCCTTCTCTTGGGCTTAATACAAGGACCCAGACTACCTCTTAAAGGTATAAGACAGAACTTAGTCATCCTTTGCTAGAGCAGTCTTTCCAGCGTCAAAACTCCGACCACTTTAGGGTTGATACTCATCCCTTAATGCCCGTGCCTCCTCTTGGGCATTGTACAATAGATAAAACTCTAGACTTGGACAGTCTAAACCCCATAGAGTTTCAAAGACATTCTCAAGTTCCTTTCAAACATAGGAAATAACACTGATCACTCAGAAACCTGGCCTCTCTCATAAGGGCTCTCCCACTTGGTCCTGCCTATGTATCTAATCCTCAGCAGTAAGATAGCCTCCTCTTGGGCTTTATACAATGACTCTCCCTAGCAGAGTTAACCTTTTCAGACTCTCTTGTTGAGTCAGTCTCCCCTTTAGCCTCCGTCTTAGGCTTGGTACAAGACATATAAAAATTACTCTCTTGTTGAGTATAAAAGACTCTCTTGTTGAGTCAATCTCCTTTTAGCCTCCATCTCGGGCTTCGTACGAGACACTAAATCACTTTCTTGTTGAGTATAAAAGATTCTCTTGTTGAGTCAATCCCCTTTTAGCCTTTATCTCGGGCTTCGTACGAGACAGTAAAACACTCTCTTGTTGAGTCGATCTCCTTTTAGCCTCTATCCCGGGCTTCGTACGAGACAGCAAAACACTCTCTTGTTGAGCATAAAATACTCTCTTGTTGAGTCAATCACCTGTTAAACAGACTCTCTTGTTGAGTCAACCTCTTTAGCCTCTGCCCTGGGCTTTATACACGACAAATAAATGTACTCTCTTGTTGAGTTAAACCTTTTAGCCTCCGTCTTGGGCTTCCTACAAGACGCATAAAAAGCACTCTCTTGTTGAGTCAGTCACTTGCTAGTACTCTCTTGTTGAGTCAACCCTTTTAGCCTCTATCTCGGGCTTCGTACGGGACAACAAATAAAAAGCACCCTCTTGTTGGGTCAATCGCCTCCTCTTAGGCTTTGTATAAGGAAACCTTGGTTGAGTCAATTAACCTTTTAGCATCAAATTTGTGCCTCGCTCACAACATACAAACATCAATAACTCCTCTTTAGAGATGACAAATTCTCTCTCATCCTTAACCCTTTAGCTTCACATCTTGGGGTTTGAACAAGATACAATTCACCTTTAGCTTCATGTCTTGGGCTTTGAACAAGACACCAAAACGACCTTTTTCCTCCCATAGAATAGGAGGAACTACGATCTCTCTGATTTCCCTATTTCGTTAAACGGGAATACGTAGGCATAAGATTGCAAAAATCTTAGTGAGCATAGTAATTAAAAACCCAAAATCCAGTACCTTCAGATATCAATCAAAAGCATCCGACCTAATCCCTTACTAGAAACCTAGCCCATAATCCAGACATTCTAATCTTAACAAAATAACCGAAGAGGGGCCCACATCTTAATAGCATTTGTAAACTAACAGTCAGCTGTTTAAACTCAGTATGCAAGCAGGGTTAATTGGATACATCTATTTCCCTTCATTAATCAACTCAATAGGATAAAAAATGAATCGAACTGTAGTACCCAAGCAATCGTGATTCAAGACCACAAAAATCGCGCTACAGAAAAAATGGCGACCACTGTGGGGCCCTTCTCTTTCTTACAATCTTCGGTGGAAACCTTAAGTTTAGAAAACGCCACAGAAAAGTGGCGACCACAGTGGGAGGCATTCTTTCTAGCCTCTTTTAAGGTGAAGTCCTTAAATTCACCAAGTATCACAGAAATGACGACTCTACTGAGGAGTCATTGTCTGTTAGGATCATAAGACAAGAGGTCTAGGATGATTAAGACAAATATATATATACTGCTTTTCCTACTTGATATCTGTGTTTATTTTTCTGCTAATGGGAATGCGTGTGATGCCGCATGTGGAAAGATTGAGTATACACCTAAGATAGGTGATGGAATTATACGGGTAATCTTACGGGGAGTGAATCCCAGTTAAGAGTCCTTGGTCGACCATCGAACTCAGTGGAGACTCCCTTTGCAGATACATTGCCTATACGACTTCGGTTGTTGAAAGTAGTGTGGTCGATTGGGTTATCTGAGAAGCTGAGGTTTTTAGTAGACTGAAACCATTTTGTAGTGCGGAAGCTATCTGAAATAGTTGTCACGCGATACTACCCTCATTTGAGATCACCCTAAGATACATCAGCTCGCTGGCGATCCGTTTGCTGTTGTTATCCCAAGAGGGATCAATGATTTTGCGGACAAGTACAAAAAATCACCAGTATAAACCTTTGGGGGGGGGGAGTAGAGCCTTGACTTCATGACACCGACCCTTTTACCCCATGTTTTTTCTATGTTTTTGTGTGCTGCATTCATACATTCATTTAAAAAACATTACAAAAAGAAAATCTTCTCTTCTAGTCTCTCTTTTTCAAATTAAACTAAGACAATGATTGCAAATGTCAGACAAAGAGATTGCTAATGGACTTCGGTAGAAGAAAAACTCACAAGTATACCTACAAGGTTCCGAAGTTAGAGGATTTGAGAGGTTTGGCGAGGATGATCACCAACCTTGAGGCTTTCAGAGCCAAGTATGGAGGATTACTGTCTCTATTAAGGGTCCATGTAATTGAGGGAATCCTGTCCACACTAATCCAGTTCTACGATCCGGTCTATCACTGTTTCACATTCCTGGATTATTAGCTAGCACCAACACTGGAGGAGTATTCTCACCTGACTGATTTACATATCACTGATCAAGCTCCCTTTTCTGGATTGGAAGAAATTTAAAAAGATCAAACCATTGCAAGAGCAATTTATTTGGACGAGTCAGAAGTCAGGACTCACATGACCACTAAGGGTGGCATCTAGGGTTTGCCAGCCCAGTTTTTGATAATGAAAGCCCTGTACTTTGCTAGTATAGGAAACGTGGCCGCTTTCGAGAGCATCTTTGTTTTGGTCACCTACGGGTTATTTTTGTTTCCCAACATCGATAACTTTGTAGATATCAATGCCATTAAGATATGCCTGATTGGAAATCCCGTACCAACCTTACTCGCAGATGCGCATCATTCGGTACACTTAAGGAATTTATACAGCAGAGGAATAATCACGTGTTGTGTATCTTTTCTTTACAAATGGTTCATTTCCCATTTGCCCAAGTCTACTGCATTTTGGGATCAAAATAATACTTTACGTTGGTCGCAGAGAATCATGTCTCTTACCAACTCTGACATCGATTGGTACAAGTGAATCTATGACGGGATCATAATCATTGACTGTCGTGGAAATTTCCCAAATGTACCCTTTATAGGAACTAAGGGAGGAATCAACTATCATCTGGTGTTAGTCCATCGTCAATTTGGATACCCAATGAGGCATGTCCCATGGAGTGCTCATCTAGAAGGTCTTTTCTTCAAGGAAGGAGAAAACGACAGCGCACTAAAGACAGAAATAGTGCATGCTTTGAAACATGTTCATAGGAAAGGAAGAGAGTCTCTAGGGAAACCAAACTGTGTCTTGGTGGAGATCTCTGTCCGGTGCCATGTCCAGGTTATACTTATATTGCTGAACGAAGGCAGCACCAAGATCTCTGAAAGTAGCAAGCTTAGTTCCGTTTAAACCCATGTACCATTTGAGTGCGGCACCGGTTAAACTATCCTGAAAGTAGTGGATCAGTAGCTCCTGGTTCTTTGTCTGAGTTGACATTCGCCGAGCGTACATCACCAAATGGCTTTGAGGGCAAGAGTTACCCTTGTACTTTTCAAATTCGGGCACTTTGAATTTGTGCGGAACTTTCACATTGGGGACCAAACAAAGGTCTGTGGCGTCCTTTCCAAATAGATCCTGACCACGAATGGCTTGCAGTTATTTTTGGACATGGGACCGGACAAAGATCTCCACTGAGACACAGTCTGGTTTCCCTAGAAACTCTCTTCCTTTCCTATGAACATGTTTCCAAGCATGCGCTATTTCTATCTTTAGTGCGCTGTCGTTTTCTCCTTCCTTGAAGAAAAGACCTTCTAGATGAGCACTCCACGAGACATGCCTCATTGGGTATCCAAATTGACGACGGACTAACACCGGATGATAGTTGATTCCTCCCTTAGTTCCTATAAGGGGTACATTTAGGAAATTTCCACAACGGTCAATGATTCTGATCCCGTCATAGATTCGATTGTACCAATCGATGTCAGAGTTGGTAAGAGACATGATTCTCTGCGACCAACGTAAAGTATTATTTTGATCTCAAAATGCAGCAGACTTGGGCAAATGGGAAATGAACCATTTGTAAAGCAAGGATACACAACACGTGATCATTCCTCCGCTGTATAAATTCCTTAAGTGTACCGAATGATATGCATCTGCGAGTAAGGTTGGTACGGGATTTCCAATCAGGCATATCTTAATGACATTGATATCTACAAAGTTATCGATGTTGGGAAACAAAAATAACCCGTAGGTGACCAAAACAAAGATGCTCTCGAAAGCGGCCATGTTCCCTATACTAGCAAAGTACAAGGCTTTCTTTATCAAAAACTGGGCTGGAAAACCCTGGATGCCACCCTTAGTGGTTATGTGAGTCCTAACTTCTGACTCGTCCAAATAAATTGCTCTTGCAATGGTTTGATCTTTTGGAATTTCTTCCAATCCAGAAAAGGGAGCTTGATCAGTGATATGTAAATCATTCAGGTGAGAATACTCCTCCAGTGTTGGTGCTAGCTGATAATCCAGAAATGTGAAACAGTGATAGACCGGATCGTAGAACTGGATTAGTGTGGACAGGATTCCCTCAATTACATGGACCCTTAATAGAGACAGCAATCCTCCATACTTGGCTCTGAAAGCCTCAGGCTTGGTGATCATCCTCGCCAAACCTCTCAAATCCTCTAACTTTGGAACCTTGTAGGTATACTTGTGAGTTTTTCTTCTACCAAAATCCATTAGCAATCTCTTTGTCTGACATTTGCAGTCATTGTCTTAGTTTAATTTGAAAAAGAGAGACTAGAAGAGAAGATTTTCTTTTTGTAATGTTTTTTAAATGAATGTATGAATGCAGCACACAAAAACATAGAAAAAACATGGGGTAAAAGGGTCGGTGTCATGAAGTCAAGGCTCTACCCCCCCAAAGGTTTATACTGGTGATTTTTTGTACTTGTCCGCAAAATCATTGATCCCTCTTGGGATAACAACAGCAAGCGGATCGCCATCGAGCTGATATATCCTAGAGTGTACTCAAATGAGGGTAGTATCGCGTGACAACTATTTTCGATAGCTTCCGCACCACAAAATGGTTTCATTCTACTAAAAAACTCAGCTTCTTAGATAACCTAGTTAGTTGACCACACTACTTTCAACAACCGAAGTCGTATAGGCAATGTATCTGTAATGGGAGTCTCCACTGAGTTTGATGGTCGACCGGGGACTCTTAACTGGGATTCACTCTCCGTAAGATTACCCGTATTGCCATCACCTATCTTAGGTGTATACTCAATCTTTCCACATGCGGAATCACACGCATTCCCATTAGCAGAAAAACAAACACAGATATCAATTAGGAAAAATAGTATATATATTTGTCTTAATCATCCTAGACCTCTAGTCTTATGATCCAATACAGAAAATGACTCCCCATTAGAGTCGACATTTCTGTGATACTTTGTGAACTAAGGGTTTTCTACCTAAGATTGTGAACTTAAGGTTTCCACCGAAGATTGTAAGAAAGTGAATCGGGCCCCACGGTGGGCGCCAATTTTTCTGTAGCGCGATTTTTGTGGTCTTGAATCATTATCGCTTGGGCACTATAGTTCGATTCATTTTTTATCCTGTTAAGTTGATTAAGGAAGGGAAATAGATGTCTCCAATTAACCTTGCTCGCAAGCTGAGGTTAAACAGTCAAAACTGTTGGTTTACAGATGCTATTAAGACGTGGGCCCCTCTTCGGTTATTTTGTTAAGAACACAGTGTCTGGACTATTTGTGAGGTTTTTGGTAATGTGTTTAGATTTGATGCTTTTGGGTTGATTTGATGGAGATACTGGATTTTGGGTTTTTGATTAGTATGCTCGCTAAGATTTTTTTGCAATCTTATGCCTACGTATTCCCGTTTAACAAAACAGGGAAATTAGAGCGATCGTAGTTCCTCCTATTCTATGGGAGGAAAAAGGTTGTTTTGGTGTCTTGTTCAAAGCCCTAGACATGAAGCTAAAGGTGATATGCATCTTGTTCAAAGCCCAAGATGTGAAGCTAAAGGGTTTTGGATGAGAGAGAATTTGTCATCTCTAAAGAGGAGTTGTTGATGTTTGTATGCTGTGAGCAAGGCACATATTTGATGCTAAAAGGTTAATTGACTCAACCGAGATTTCCTTATACAAAGCCTAAGAGGAGGAGATTGACCCAACAAGAGGATGCCTTTTATTTATTGTCTCGTACGAAGCCCGAGATAGAGGCTAAAAGGTTTGACTCAACAAGAGAGTGCTAACAAGTGACTGACTCAATAAGGGAGTGCTTTTATGTGTCTTGTAAGAAGCCCAAGACGGAGGCTAAAAGGTTTGACTCCACAAGAAAATCTTTTATCTGTCTTATATGAAGCCTAAGACGGAGGCTAAAAAGGTTTGAGTCAACAAGAGAGTCTTTTATACTCAACAAGAGAGTGATTTAGTGTCTCGTACGAAGCTTGAGATGGAGGCTAAAAGGGAAGTGACTCAACAAGAGAGTCTTTTATAATCAATAAGAGAGTGTTTTGCTATCTAGTATGAAGCCCGAGATAGAGGCTAAAAGGAGATCGACTCAACAAGAGAGTCTTTTATACTCAACAAAAGTGTGTTTTATATGTGTCTTGTATGAAGCCCAAGACGGAGGCTAAAAGGTTATTGACTCAACAAAAGAGTCTTTTATACTCAACAAGTGAGTGTTTTAGTGTCTTGTACAAAGCTCGAGATGGAGGCTAAAAGGAGATTGACTCAACAAGAGAGTCTTTTATACTCAACAAGAGAGTTTGAAAAGGTTAGCTCCGTTGGGGAGAATCATTGTACAAAGCCCAAGAGGAGGCTGTCTTACTTTTGAGGATTAAATCCATAGGCAGGTCCAAGGGTGGGTAACTCTCATGAGAGAGACCTGGTTTCAGAGTGATCAATGTTTTTTCCTATGTTTGAAAGGAACTTGAGAATGTCTGTGAGACTCAAGGGGGTTTAGACTATCCAAGTCTAGAGTTTTATCTATTGTACAATGCCCAAGAGGGGGCACGGGAATTAAGGGATGAGTATCAACCCTAAAAATGGTCAGAGGTTTGACACTGGAAAGACTGCTCTAGCAAAGGATGACTAGTTCTGTCTTATACCTTTAAGAGGTCGTCAGGGTCCTTGTATTAAGCCCAAGAGAAGGCATGAGAACTTTTAAGAAGCCGAAGGGTCCTTGTACAACGCCCAAAAAGAGGCGGGGATGCTTTTAGGAAGCCTGTGGGTCCCCAAACCAAGAGAAGTTCAAGAAATGCAATTCACCGAGAAGAGATCATTCCAGGAAAGTTCGAGAATTTGGAAGAAACTCAAGAGATGCTATTCATGGAGAATAGATCAACTCTGGGGAGTAGAGTCTCTTTGACAATTTCTAAGAGTGACAGTCTGAGAAAAGGTTCACCGAGAATACTTCCTTTCTCTTTGTTCCATATTGTTTAACCCCAAGAGAAAGGAAAACTGTATCTGGAATCCTATAGGGGATCTAGTTTTGACTGTATTTAAGAGTGACCAATAAGGCTTTACCTAGTGCTAGATGTAGTTGCCGGGGAAAACTCTAAATAACTATACTAGTATTACACAGTGGATATTTGACAAGTATATAAAAGGATGTGAAAGAAGACTTACAGTGAAACAACCCCACAATACAGTTATATACATATGAAAGCGATAAATGAAAGCGGATAAACACTTACCCGTTGTAGAGGTTCCATGCTGTTTTGTTAGTTGTTCAACAAAGAAAACTCTGATAACAATATTATATTCAAAATTAAAGGAGAAAGTGCTTTGAAAAGTTTGTTGGAGCTTACAGCTCAAGGAAAGGCCCAAGTTTTTAACGATGATTGCACCGCTGTTTTGAAAAATTTACGGAGGGACTTATACAATATGTGAGGCCCAAAATTGTTTATGTATAAAGGGGATTGGGTCTCTATTAGAGGCCCAAAGAGTTTGAAAATTAAAAGAAGTGGGACTTACAGCTCAAGGAGAAGCCCAAAGATTTTTGTTAAAAAGGCGACGATCGTGCCGAACTTTTTGACAGTATCGGGACTTATACAATACATTGAGGCCCAAAAAGGTTTATTTACAAAAAGGGGTTGGGTTTTACACTCTATTAGAGGCCCATGGATGTTTTAAAGAAAAAGAATGGAGCTTACAACTCAAGGAGAGGCCCAATTGGTTTTATTTTAAACTGGCGATCGCGCTGAGATTTTTGAAAATGTGTTGGGACTTATACAATGACTGAGGCCCAAACTATTTTGGTTTCAAAGAGGGATTGGGTCTTACACTCTATTAGAGGCCCAAAGTGCTTGAAAAAGATTTGTTTGGGTGAAAATCAAAGAAACCCTAATTTCATCATTTTTAAAAGTAAATTCTTAAAGAAAATCAAATAAAAATGATAAAATACCAAATAAGTTTGAATAAACAACTTGTGATTTTTGGTTGAGGTTTGAAAAATGATGTTTTAATCACAAGATGAATTAAAATTCATTTGGTTTTGATTTTCATGATGAGAATTCACTTTTAAAATGTTTAAAAACAATTAAAAAGAGATTTATTCACAAAAATACCAACTATATTAAATAAATAATATAAATTTGATTTTTTTGTGGAATAAAATATTTTGGAGTATGAATAAAAAGTGTGTAAAACAGAATTGGAAAACGATGATTTTTGCTATGTGAAAGAATTGGTTGAGTTTTGAAGATAAGAGAAAAAGAAAAGATGTCACAACATCATCTTCGATATCTCTTATCAGGCAAAAACCAGAACTGAAACTTTAGTTTTCAACATCTTTTTTATCAAACTTCAAACATTCATAACTCTCTTAATTTTTAATGAAATTAAAATCCGAAAGAACCTATCTTGACCGATTTTTCGCAAGGAATCCATTGGTATCACTTATACATACTGAAACTTAATGTACAGAACAAACAAGGAAAAAACCAGAACTGGACCTTAATTTTAAAACAACATAAACTCCTCATATAAACATATTAAAGTGCAAACAGTAGGAGGATCACAACAAACACATTAAGGACTACATTTTTGCTTAAAAAATTAATCAATACTGATGCATGTATATGGAGTTTCAAAGTGTAAGAACACTTACCTATTGGAGCAAGGTCCAATGCCTCTTCAATGTAATTACAGCAGCAAGAGGAAGATTCTATGAGCTTCCTTGATTCTCTAGAAGTGTGTTTGAATGCTTGGACTGGATTGGAAATGGCTGGAACTGGTTGTGGTACCTCAACTGCAATTCTATCAAGAACTTGAGCAATTGGCTGGTGATTTGATAAATTTGATGTTCCAGATGTTGTGTTAGTGTTTAGATCACACACATATGATGTTTATGAGGTGTGTGTGTGATTGGTTTGGACAAAAATGCTCTCTAACTCAAAACCTGATAGTAACTTGCAAGAGAAGGTGTTTTTTGGAGTGAAAGAGAGAATTTTAGGAAAGCATCAGTTTGATGGCTTTGGTGTACTCAAACTGAGCACAAATGAGCTCTATTTATAGTAGAGCAAGTTTGTTTTGACAACAATAGTGAATGGCAACTGCTGCAGAGGTTTGGAAAATGTTGATCAATAGGAATCCAAGTCTCCTCTAGCCATTGACTAGAGGTTAGAGCATAGGCTGCTGGTTCCCTAGTTCTTGGATATTTATTGACTGAATTCAGTTAGAATTTGGCTCAGTTAATGCCACCTTGCTGAATGTATTGAATGCTTGAAAATAAAATTGGATATTTGGCATCTTTGTAGCTTTTTAGGTTTGGCATGCTACTTGTGGAATCTTGGACTTGGGAGGCTTGGGAATCAGAGCTTGTCCTTTGATTGTCCCCTCCTCAGGTGTACAAAAGGATGACATGGCTTAAAAATTCGTGTGGCACAAGAAATGTGAAAATCTGTCCTGAAACCTGTCTTAGAAAATCAGCTGCAGCAAGCCTTGTTGTAAAATCCATAACTTCTTGCTCAAGAATGAGAAATGGCTGTTCCAGGACTTTCTAGAAATTTGAGATGACATACTTCAACTTTGATGTTCAAGGTTTTTCTTGAATCAACTTGGATCATGGAGAAAAACGTCCTTGAAGTTGGGACATTCTTGCTGGAAAAATATTAATGAAGTCCTATGAAATGTTGAAACATTTGACAACTTTGAACATTAATAATTTCAAACTTTAATCACTTATATCTTTTAATCCACTATGATATTTTGAGTTGAAGTGAATTGCATCTTTGATGCTTGTCCTGCATGGTGACTAAGCTTGAAAATTGTGTGGCACAAGAAAAAGTGCACAAAATTTGTCCTAAAAAAAACAGCTGCAGCAAGCCTTACTGTAAAGTCCATAACTTCCTGCTCGAGTATGATAAATGGACGTTCTACAACTTTCTGGAAATCTGAGATGACATATTTAAACTTTTATGTTCAAGGTTTGTGAAGATAAGACTTGTAAAGTTGTCAAAAATGACCTTGAACTTGTGTGATCAAGTTTGTCCTAAAAGCTGTCTTAAAAATTCTGTTTTATCAATGCCTTTTGCAGAGACCATAACTTTCTGCTCGAGAATGATAAATGGGTTTTCTAGGACTTTCTGGAAAGGTGAGATGACGTACTTCAACTTTCATGTTCATGACATGGCATGAATCAACTTGGATCATGGAGAAAAACGTCCTTAAAGTTGGGACTTTCTTGTTGGAAAAATAATTAATGATGTCCTACGAAATGTCGGAACATCTGACATTAAGAATTCCCAACTTTGATCACTTATATCTTTCAATCCTTATGATATTTTGAGTTGATTCCTACTAAAATGTTGAAGTATCAAATACCCTCTTTAAAAGTAGCCCTTACGCAAAATCAATGGATGCTTGGATCAATAGTTACAACCTTGAAAAGTTGTGCACTTGAGCATGATTTTAACTTAGAAAAAATTTCTAAGTTTCTTTCAATTTGATCAATTTTGCAAATTTGCATGATTTCTTGATTTAAATTTAATCAAATGCAATCATCCATCGTATTTTCTTGCGTAATGGCTTGTGTAGCTCATAGTTGTCCAAAAGTCAAATTTTGACTTTCTGCATCAGTTGACTTTGCATCAGATGAACTTGAGGCTTGATCCACTTGGAATGTTGCATCTTTATGCTTGATTCTTGACGTGGGAGTCCTCTTGATCCTTTGTGGGTGTTTGAGAGATTAGACAAGTTGAAGATCATGTTATTCCTTGATTGATCCCTTGTCTAAGTGCTCTGAGAGGGCTTGAAACCCTAACTCTTGATTGTAATGAATGTTCACCCATCTTTGGGCAGACTAATGAGTGTGAAATGGTTCATCCATATTATGATGATGATTTGCACAATGATGGGAATCTTAGTGGTCAAAATTTGGGGTATGACAGATGTCCCTATTTAATCTTCTTGGACCTGAAGGTGTGAATGGCGAAGGTATTTGGGCATTTAGGGTGCAAGAGGATTAAATATCAGAATATCCAAAATTTTGATGGTGGTTATGAATGGCAGCTTGCCCATCCATCTTTTTTGCTAAGCAATGATGCTTAGAAAAGGTAAAAACTTCCCCTCGATCCTGGTCTTCAGCCAAGGAACTGGTCTCAGTTTCTGATACAAACTTCCCCTCGATCTTGGTTTTCTACCAAGGAACTGGTCTCAGTTTATGAAATAAACTTCCCCTCGATCCTGGTTTCCTACCAAGGAACTGGTCTTAGTTTCTGAATTAAACTTCCCCTCGATCCTGGTTTCCTACCAAGGAACTGGTCTAAGTTTCTTTTGTCAATAAACTTTCTTGACAAGGGATGCTATTCGAAGCGGTTTTCCTCAAACTTCTCACCGAATTTTCCTGGGGAGATGCCGTTTGATGGAAAAAGTTTTGATGTCAGACTTGCTGTGGAACCCATCCGTCTGAGTAGTAGAGGGGTACAAACTTCTCTGTTTGGAGACGCCATTTGTCGACTCGACTGGGGAAAATGAGCCTCTTGAGAGACTGCTTTCTGCTTGGGGATATTACATCATACTTTTCTTCGAGATCTTCTCGGAGAAATGCCATATGATGTGATCCAATTTTGAGGTGCTGATAACATTGACTATCTGGAGAGCAAAATCAATGTGTTGCTGAAAGTCTTTAGCTGTGAGGCTTTCTCTGGGGATTTTCCTTAATCCGGGAAAGCGAAGATATCATCTTCAATGGCGAAGAGTGACATTTGTCGAACGTTTTCTGGTCTTTTAGAGGTTCAAGTAATCAAATTGGCCGAGGACCAACTTCATTCCAGAAATAAACTAGAGGCGAGAGATTGTTCAGACGCAACATTTCCTGACAAGGAAAGAACTGACAATTCGATTAAGAAGAGTACTTCTATAACTATGGGGACAAGACCGACTAGAGTGATAGTGATACAATATGAATATGAATGTAAATCAATAATGCATGATGCATGTATGTTTATGCTGACAAAACTGACACGACATACAAACTAACAGATGAACATGACTGGATACTCGGCCACTGCAGGGGACGAAGAGGTATCGCTGGTCCAAGATAGCAATTCTGCCTTGCTTAGGAGAGATAGTCTCTGCGGGGAACAACCGTTGGTCGGGCTTAGGAGGTAAGAACTCTGCTGGGGGGTGTCAGATGAAACATGGTCTCCGACACAGCTGATCCTTCACTCAGGCGTACTGGTTTAGAAGGATTACTTTGATTCTACACTTTGAAGCTCGACTACTTCTGAAGAAGCGATCGATGTTCTTTTGATGTTCAACAGTCAAAAGAATTGCCATCTTTATTTTAAAAGAAGAAAAGTTTTAACAAGTAAATTCATTTTTGTTTCGTTTCAAGAATCGTTAATCATATTAAAATGTCATTCTGTAAAGCTAAAACAAATAGGAATTACAAACAAAAGCACAAGGGCTCAAATTTTATTGATAGGATGGAAATCAGCCAAACGCGTGATTCCATAGAGTATTTACAAAGTTTACAAAATGGTAATTTAAGGGAAAAGGGCTACATTGAAACATAACAACCACTATCCTTCTACCAACTTTGAATTCCGGACATCCTGAGCTTCTGTCGAAGATGACCTTGACTGGAGTTTTCTGATGGACGACATAACTGCTATTGGGGGATTTTCCCCTGTTGGACGTACTTACTTGCCAGTATCCCTAACTTTTGCCTGGATTGTACTTTGAGATTTCCAATCCACCGGGATGATTTTTGATTATGTCTGTAATTTTTTTCCTAGACTGCCCTTTCGGGTTTTCAATCCACCGAGACGTTTTTTTTTCTAGTTTAGGCGAAGTATTTCTTGACTACATCAACATTTCTGGGGTAGGAAAATTCCTCTCCGTCCATGGTTGCAAGTCTCAAGGCGCCGCCTGAGAAAACTTTCTTGACCACATAGGGGCCGTCATAATTCGGAGTCCATTTTCCCCAAGAGTCAGTGAGAAATGATTGTATCTTCTTGAGCAATTTGAAGATTGGCGCGCATGTCGCGGTCAGGAGGAATATAAATCTGGAATTGTAGTTCAAACGTCCCAGGAATACCCTGACTTGTTTTTCAGTCTTTGGAGAAGGCATTTCTTGAATGGGCTTGACCTTGTCAGGATCAACCTCAATTCCTTTATGGCTGACGATGAACCCTAAAAGTTTCCCTGAACGGACACCGAAGGTTCACTTGTTGGGATTCAAGTGGAGTTTGTACTTTCTCAACCGCTCGAATAGTTTTGACAGGCAGGTCACATGCTCCTCTTCTGTCTTAGATTTTGCAATCATATCATTGACATATACCTCGATTTCCTTGTGTATCATGTCATGAAAGAGAGTAGTCATGGCCCTTTGATAAGTTGCCCCGACGTTCTTTAAACCGAACAACATTACCTTGTAACAAAAGGTACCCCATGGGGTGATGAACAAAGTTTTCTCCATGTCTTTCGGCACCATTTTAATCTGATTATAGCCCAAGAATCCATCCATGAAGGAGAAAACTTTGAACTTTGTTGTACTGTCTACCAGCATGTCAATGTGTGGTAAGGGAAAGTCGTCCTTTGGACTAGCCTTGTTTAGATCTCTGTAATCTACACACATTCTAACCTTTCCTTCCTTTTTTGGAATTGGTACGATGTTGGCTAACCATTGAGGATATTCTGACGTGGCGAGGAAACCCGCGTCAATTTGTTCCTGTACCTCCTCTTTGATTTTGATGGCCATGTTCGGGTGAGTCCGTCTCAACCTCTGTTTCACCAGAGGACATTCCGATCTTAACGGTAGATGATGTTCCACGATGCTGGTATCCAATCCTGGCATGTCCTGATAGGACCAAGCAAATACATCGGGGAATTCTTTGAGAAGCTTTGTCAAACTCTCTTTGGCAGTTGGACTGAGCAGTGCCCCAATCCTGACTTCTTTTCTTTCTTTTTTTGAACCAAAGTTTACCGTTTCCAACGGCTCTTTGTGAAGTTCAATGGACCTTTCCTCCTGTCTAAGTAAACGGGAGATCTCTTCTGGGATTTCGTCGTCAACTTCTTCTTCAGCCCCAAATACCGAGAATTCAAAGTTGGGAGAAGGCATCAGATCGTATGTTTCAACGGGGTTTAAAACAAGCAATCTACATAACATGATGATTGTTTTTTAGAAGAGATAGAGAGAATGCAAGAGTGTGTGCAGTGTATTTTATGATAATTGCTTGTTTTTATTTTTTGAATTGTTTTTTAGGATTACCATTTTGTGAAAAAGCAACAAGAGAAAACAGCAATAAATACGGAAATTACAGAACGACGTTATTTTATTTATGAACAAGTCGATTCTTGAAACTACAACCCTATAAAACAAAACTCTGTCGCTTTGGGCAAAACGAAGAGGTATATTTACAGAAAGTGAGCCCTATCAAAACATCTGTTTCACCTGGGCAAGGTGAAAGGTTAAAGACGGAAGTTACTTTGACTTATGGACAATCTTCGGAACATCGACAACAACCCATTGGCGGCCAACTCCTTGGTGAATCACAAAGTCTGGTACCTTCCTTGATTTGTCTTTAGAAATAACGTTGATTTCTGATGGAGCAGGATCATTGGAATCTGTTTCCCAGGAAGATTTGTCGTAGACGAACTCTTCTGTTGTATTTTGCATAGGATTTGTACTCTCAGGTAAATCTCCCCACCCAGTTGGCTGGATGTCTTCGAGCCTGATACGAGAACTTTCAGGAGCAGTGTACTTGACCATATAGTCGTATTTTCCACTTGGTTGTCCTAGGGTGTCCCACACTTCTTTGGAACTGGAGGAGTCTTCTCTTTCTATGACGTTGACCTCGAGAAAAACATAATTGATGAATTCTAGTCCGGCAAGCTTTTCCAATTCATCGTCGTACTGGATATTTTTCGAATGACCTGAGTGTTGTTCCCATGACACGGTGGAGACGCATGTATTCTTTTCAATGATGCTCAACTGATTTTAATTGTTCAGCTGATTTTCTTGCCCCAAGTCTCCTGGGTACGGCTGCCAGATAGGCAGGCCATCCATTGGGCCATAATAGTCGTGGTCAAAGTTGTTTTTCATTAGAGTGTCCTCCTCTAATGAGTTTGGTGGAGCACGACATCCTTCCGAATCACAATCTCCGTATATCGTTCTGACATCTGATCTGGGTATAAATCTCGGACTCTGTGTGGGATAGCAAAATGGCATATGCACCTCTTCCTGAGACAAATAACCGTCCTCGTTAAGATAGGATTTCCACTCTTTATCTGCATCGGAGGAATTTCCCTCGTTGATGGTATGGACTTCTTCAGACACTGGGTGAAGGAAACCTCCACTATGGAAGAAGTCCTGAATGGGATGAAGACTTTCATCGTTAGCAGCTGTCTGGGTACAGGTTGCAGAAAAACCAAGACCCTTCTTTGTTTTATTATCAGTAGGAATGACAAGCTGTCCCCATCCTTTTGCATTGTTACTTTTGATCACTTCGAGAGCATCTCTTTATGAGGAAATAGAGGTTCCTTTCTCTGATTGGTTCTCATTGCTCACCGAAAGTGCTTGGAACTGAGTCCAACAACCTCCTCGGGTTCTATACAAGTAAATAATGACAGGTTACTCACGATCAAGGCTTGTTCTCCACAGACCGTGATGAGTTAATCGTTCTAGACAAACTTTAGTTTCTGGGGCAGCGTCGAAGTGACTGCCCCAGCCTGGTGTATCCAAGGTCTTCCTAATAAATAGTTGTACGCTGGTCGGACGTCCATGACCTGGAAAGTGATTGGGAAAGTGTGAGAACCGATAGTTATGGGAAGGTCAACTTCGCCGGTAACTGCTTTTCGAGATCCGTCAAAGGCTTTGACGATGACCTCACTGCCCCTCATCAGGGATCCTTTGAATGATAGTCGCATTAAAGTGGACTTCGGCATAACGTTGATGTCCGATCTGGTATCTACGAGTACACTGGCTAAGGCATCGTCTTGACATTTAATTGTAATATTGAGCGCCATGTTGTGACTTTTGCCCTCCTCTGCCAATTCCTCATCACTGAACCCTAAGTTGTTGCAGGAAGTGATGTTAGAGATGATACTATTGAACTATCGTATTGACACATCCTGTTCCACAAAGGCCCGCTCTAAGACTTTGGGTAGAGCCTCTATGTGGGCTTCGGAACTGAGTAAAAGAGATAACACAGAGATCTTTGAAGGAGTTTGTAACAGCTGATCAACAATGTTGTATTCACTCCTTTGGATGAGCTTCAGCATCTCATCATTGTTTTTCGAAAGGTTGGGATCACTGGACTGACTGACCGGTGGATTGGGAGCTTCTGTATGAAGTTCCTTTTCTTTATTAGGTTCTCCAACTCCTCGGTTGAAGATTCGACCGCTCCGTGTTACTCTACTGATGTCTGCAATATTCACGACGGAGGGTAATGGATTTTCCTTTCCATTCTCAATTGTTGTTGCACCGTATTTGTAAGGGATCGCCTTAGCTGATTCATACGGTTATGTGTCCCGGTAGATAGAAAACTACAGGAGCCTTCTGATTTTTCTGAGTGTCGTAGGTAACTTCAATCAGTTCTTGGATAAGAACCTTTGATTCGTCCAGTAGAGGGATGATGGCACAAACATCCTTGGTCCTCTCAGGATCAGAGATTACAACCACATCTTTGATTTGATCAGCGAAGTAGTCTGGCGTCTAGTTAATGGAGCCCGAAACTGGATATGGGTGAATCTCTTTTCGTTCCAACTGACCTTAAAGGGCTGCTTGCACGAGGTAACATCCTTGGTTATTTTCCAAGAAAACTTTACAGCGTTCATAGTTATGTGGTGGCACCTGACCACGCCCGCTTTGAATACAGTGTAACCTCACTAGGTCCATTTCCATTGATCGAGCATCCTAACTTTGATGCATAGTAGGGCTCCCATTAACCACACTGATTTGTTGTGTGTCTTCGTCCATATAGATCGGAAGCCACCAGTGGTTTAACAAGTGTTGTAAAGTTCTTTGAACGAGAGCATATCCCTGGTCACTCTCACAACATCCTTTACAGTTCTGATAATTATGCGAAGTCAGAAAACCAAGCTGGACTTTCTTAGCGTGTAATTCTACCAAGCTGGTATTCATCAAGCGAATATCAAAGATCTGAATCATGTTGATCTAATAAAGATTTTTATCATGGTAATCCTGGATCCATCCAAGATCCATCTGACGCTGGAGGGCCTCTTGTACAAAAGATCATCCCTGATTGTTTACCGAGCAAATCAGATAAGAATTGTAATTGTGCCTTGGCAGATTATGATACTGGCTTTGCCTTGAGTGCATTTCCACCAGGTTGACATTTAACGCACGGATGTCGTGGTTCTGAAGGATGTTGGAATTCGTATAAGTCATGTTGATCCCACGAATTCGGTGTTCTTGGATCCATCCGAGATCCAATTGTTCCTGTAGAGCTGATTGCACCATAGAACATCCTTGATTGTTTTTAGAGCAGATATCACACTGATGATAATTATGAGGTGGTACATGACCGTACTCGGTCTGTCTGCGATGCATCTTGACCAAATTGGTCCTCAATAAGAGTACATCATGAATTTGATAGATGTCGTTAGACTCTCCCTCTATCATATTGACTGCAGCTTTCTCGTGTTGAGGCAACGGGTTCGTGAGAACATTTGGATTCGTATCTTTGAAAGATAAGACCCCACTCCTAACAAGCTTTTGTTCGTCGAATTTGAAACTGAGACAGTTTTCTATGTTATGCCCTGGTCCCCCTTGATGGTAAGGACAAGTCTGATCTGCTTTGAACCAAAAAGGCAGATTTTTCGGTACTGTAAGAGGAGACTTGGTTTAGACATGCCCCTTGACCAGTAGTAACAGAAACAGTTCTGTGTACAAGATAGGTATAGGGTCGAACTCTGGTGGTCACGTTGTACGGTTGTTGTTGTACTGAGGACGAGCCTGCTAAAGAGGCTGTTGTGTCCTTTGCTGATATGGTTGTTGATTAGGTTGGCTCTACGCAACCTGAGGTTGATACGTTGGAACAGGCGCAGGGTTAATAGCAGGAGTTACAGCTGCTACTGGTTGGTAACGTCACCTTTGCTTTCCGAGAGAGATATTCCCAATATCCTGCTCTTTTTTCTTAGGGAGAGCACTATCGTATCGTTTTGTACTACTTGATGGTCCAACGTCTTTAACCAGACGTCCTTCTCGGACGGCTTCCTCAAGACGAACTCACATGCCCACCATCTTAGCGAAGTCACTGGGCGCACTGGCGACCATTCTGACGTAGTAAAATGAGCTTAAGGTTTTCAAGAAGATCTTTGTCATCTCTTTTTCCTCAAGAGGTGGACAAATCTGGGCGGCGATTTCACGCCATCTCTGAGCATACTCCTTAAAGGTTTCCTTGTCCTTTTGTGACATCGATATGAGTTGATCTATGTCCGGTGCCATGTCCAGGTTATACTTATACTGCTGAACGAAGGCAGCGCCAAGATCTCTGAAAGTAACGACCTTAGTGCGGTTTAAACCCATGTACCATTTGAGTGCGGCACCGGTTAAACTATCCTGAAAGTAGTGAATCAGTAGCTCCTGGTTCTTTGTCTGAGTTGACATTCGCTGAACGTACATCACCAAATGGATTTGAGGGCAAGGGTTGCCCTTGTACTTTTCAAATTCGGGCACTTTGAACTTGTACGGAACTTTCACGTTGGGGACCAAACAAAGGTCTGCGGCGTCCTTTCTAAATAGATCCTGACCGCGAATGGCTTGCAGTTCTTTATGCATTTCCAGGAACTGTTCCTGGAACTCATTCATTCTGTCGAACATACTTTCGTTTCCACCAGAAAGTATCTGTGGAATCTGTCCTTCCGGGACAGTGTGTACCACAGGTGGTGGTATAGTCATCATGGCAGTGACTCTAGTTATCTCCCGAAGTTTGTAACCTTCAGGAGTTGTTGTCATGCCCCTGGCATCTTCGCTTTCCCGAAGTTTGTAACCTTCAGGCCCAGCGGTTCCTGCTGCATTTTACGGATCTTCCATGATTGGCAGAATATATCCTTCCGGCATATAGTTGAGTGGCATGCCCCAAGAACGATCTTTCGGCATTTTGTACCTAGGATCAGACTTCTCCACTATGGGTGTAGATGTGGTATCTGAGATCACAGTCCATTGTTGTTGCATCTGAGCTTATGCTAGAGCTTGCATGCTATTATGAAGCTTTCTCATATCTTCTTTCAGAGTGTCGATCTCTTCTCTCAACTCTCTGTTCTCTTCCTCGAGATCATCCATTTTCTTTTGTCGATTGGCCCGAGTATTGTACGAATGAGACAGTTTGACTCTATAATCGAGACACAAACGTGAGATTTGCAGGGAAGAAGAATGCGTTTATGCGAGAATGATGAATGATATTCAATGATTATATTAATTATTTTATTTGTTTAATCAAAAGAAACATCAACAATTTGGATTGCAAATATCACACAGTGGGAAAACCCCGTTTTATTGAATTCAAAGATTGCGGAAATGGAAATACAGTAGATTACAAAGTGTTGAAAAAGGAAATCTAAACTAATGGATCCTGAGTCCTCTCTGAAGAGAGCTCAGGTGCTGATTCTGGTGCTTTCCTTTTCTTTGACCGGGGCTCTTCAGCCGTTGTCGGGTTGTCATTCCTTTTCCAAGTGAAAGGAGTGAGCAAATTCCTCTAGTCATCCTGATTTTCTACAGCATGTTGCTCTAAAATCTCAATCAGAGCATATTTATCTCTTAATAGCTGCTGTATTTTCTTACACTCCACATTGAGAATACGGTACTTGTTCCTCCAAGACCTCCTCTCCTATTGAACTTTGTTGAGAGTAACTTGAAGTTTTTCCGTATCAGACATAAAATAAAGGACGGGGTCCCTTAACGGAAGAACTTCCTGACGAGGGTAAGGCATCCTCAGCTTGAGAGCTCTAGTTTGTACCTAGTGGAGATAAGGCTCCACCGAGACACAGTCTGGTTTCCCTAGAGACCCTCTTCCTTTCCTATGAACATGTTTCCAAGCATGCACTATTTCTGTCTTTAGTTCACTGCCTTTTTCTCCTTCCTTGAAGAAAAGAGCTACCAGATGAGCACTCCGCGGGACATGCCTCATTGGGTATCCAAATTGACGATGGACTAACACCGGATGATAGTTGATTCCTCCCTTAGTTCCTATAAGGGGTACATTTGGGAAATTTCCACAACAGTCAATGATTCTGATCCCGTCATAGATTCGATTGTACCAATCGATGTCAGAGTTGGTAAGAGACATGATTCTCTTCGACCAACGTAAAGTATTATTTTGATCCCAAAATGCAGCAGACTTGGGCAAATGGGAAATGAACCATTTGTAAAGTAAGGGTACACAACACGTGATCATTCCTCTATTGTATAAATTCCTTAAGTGTACCGAATGATACGCATCTGCGAGTAAAGTTGGTACGGGATTTCCAATCAGGCATATCTTAATGGCATTGATATCTACAAAGTTATCGATGTTGGGAAACAAAAATAACCCGTAGGTGAGCAAAACAAAGATGCTCTCGAGAGCGGCCACGTTCCCTATACTAGCAAAGTACAGGGCTTCTTTTATCAAGAATTGAGCTGGCAAACCTTGGATGCCACCCTTAGTGGTCATGTGAGTCCTGACTTCTGACTCGTCTAAATAAATTGCTCTTGCAATGGTTTGATCTTTTGGAATTTCTTCCAGTCCAAAAAAGGGAGCTTGATCAGTGATATGTAAATCAGTAAGGTGAGAATACTCCTCCAGTGTTGGTGCTAGCTGATAATTCGGGAATGTGAAACAATGATAGACCGGATCGTAGAACTGGATTAGTGTGGACAGGATTCCCTCAATTACATGGACCCTTAATAGAGATAGAAATCCTCTATACTTGGCTCTGAAAGCCTCAGGGTTTGTGATCATCCTTGCCAAACCTCTTAAATCCTCCAACTTTGGAACCTTGAAGGTATACTTGTGAGTTTTTCTTCTACTGAAGTCCATTAGTAATCTCTTTGTTTGACATTTGCAATCATTGTCTTAGTTTAATTTGAAAAAGAGAGACTAGAAGAGAAGATTTTCTTTTTGGAATGTTTTTTAAATGAATGTATGAATGCAGCACACAAAAACATAGAAAAAACATGGGGTAAAAGGGTTGGTGTCATGAAGTCAAGGCCCTACCCCCCCCCCCCCCCCCCCCAAAAAAGGTTTATACTGGTGATTTTTTGTACTTGTCCGCAAAATCATTGATCCCTATTGGGATAACAACAACAAGCGGATCGCCAGCGAGCTGATGTATCCTAGAGTGATCTCAAATGAGGGAAGTATCGCGTGACAACTATTTCCGATAGCTTCCGCACTACAAAATGGTTTCAGTCTACTAAAAACCCCAGCTTCTTAGATAACCCAGTCGACCACACTACTTTCAACAACCGAAGTCGTATAGGTAATGTATCTGCAAAGGGAGTCTCCACTGAGTTTGATGGTCGACCGGGGACTCTTAACTGGGATTCACTCCTCATAAGATTACCCGTATTGCCATCACTTATCTTAGGTGTATACTCAATCTTTCCACATGCGGCATCACACGCATTCCCATTAGCAGAAAAATAAACACAGATATCAATTAAGAAAAGCAGTATATATATTTGTCTTAATCATCCTAGACCTCTAGTCTTATGATCCTATACAGAAAATGACTCCCCAGCAGAGTCGCCATTTCTTTGCTACTTTGTGAACTCAGGGTTTTCTACCTAAGATTGTGAACTTAAGGTTTCCACCGAAGATTGTAAGAAAGAGAATCGGGCCCCATGGTGGGCGCCATTTTTTCTGTAGCGCGATTTTTGTGGTCTTGAATCACTATCGCTTGGGCACTACATTTCGATTCATTTTTTATCCTGTTAAGCTGATTAAGGAAGGGAAATAGATGTCTCCAAATAACCTTGCTTGCAAACTGAGGTTAAATAGTCAAAACTGTTGGTTTACAGATGCTATTAAGACGTGGGCCCCTCTTCGGTTATTTTGTTAAGAACACAATGTCTGGACTATTTGTGATGTTTTTGGTAATGTGTTTAGATTTGATGCTTTTGGGTTGATTTGATGGAGATACTGGATTTTGGGTTTTTGATTAGTATGCTCGCTAAGATTTTTTTGCAATCTTATGCCTATGTATTCCTGTTTAACGAAATAGGGAAATCAGAGCGATCGTAGTTCCTCCTATTCTATGGGAGGAAAAAGGTTGTTTTGGTGTCTTGTTCAAAGCCCAAGACATGAAGCTAAAGGTGATTTGTATCTTGTTCAAAGCCCAAGATGTGAAGCTAAAGGGTTTTGGATGAGAGAGAATTTGTCATCTCTAAAGAGGAGTTGTTGATGTTTGTATGCTGTGAGCAAGGCACATATTTGATGCTAAAAGGTTAATTGACTCAACCGAGGTTTCCTTATACAAAGCCTAAGAGGAGGCGATTGACCAAACAAGAGGATGCCTTTTATTTATTGTCTCGTACAAAGCCCGAGATAGAGGCTAAAAGGTTTGACTCAACAAGAGAGTGCTAACAAGTGACTGACTCAACAAGAGAGTGCTTTTATGTGTCTTGTACGAAGCCCAAGACGGAGGCTAAAAGGTTTGACTCAACAAGAGAATCTTTTATCTGTCTTATATGAAGCCTAAGACGGAGGCTAAAAAGGTTTGACTCAACAAGAGAGTCTTTTATACTCAACAAGAGAGTGACTTAGTGTCTCGTACGAAGCCTAAGATGGAGGCTAAAAGGGAAGTGACTCAACAAGAGAGTCTTTTATACTCAACAAGGGAGAGTTTTGCTGTCTCGTAGGAAGCCCGAGATAGAGGCTAAAAGGAGATCGACTCAATAAGAGAGTCTTTTATACTCAACAAAAGAGTGTTTTATATGTGTCTTGTATGAAGCCCAAGACGGAGGCTAAAAGGTTATTGACTCAACAAGAGAGTCTTTTATACTCAACAAGAGTGTGTTTTAGTGTCTCGTACGAAGCCCGAGATGGAGGCTAAAAGGAGATTGACTCAACAAGAGAGTCTTTTATACTTAACAAGAGAGTCTGAAAAGGTTAGCTCCGTTGGGAGAATCATTGTACAAAGCCCAAGAGGAGGCTGTCTTACTGCTGAGGATTATTGAGATCCTGAAGCGGGTCCAAGTGTGGGGAACTCTCATGATGAGGGTGGAATCAATCAAAACCCTAATTTCATCATTTTTAAAAGTAAATGCTCAAAGAAAGTCAATAAAAAATGATAAAACACCAAATAAGCTTGAATAAACAACTTTTGATTTTTGGTTAAGGTTTGAAAAATGAGGTTTTAATCACAAGATGAATTAAAACTCATTTGGTTTTGATATTTCAAGGTGAATATTCACTTTTAAAATGTTTAAAACAATTAAAAATGAATCTATTCATAAAAATACCAACTATATTAAATATATAATATAAATTTGATTTTTTTGTGGAATAAAATATTTCAACATTTTTGTGATTTTTTTCAAAAAGAACCAATAAAAATAATTAAAATTGAGGGAGTTATTAATTTTTCAAACCATTAAAAATAATAAGAAAAATAATAAAATATGAAAAAGTGGTAAAAAAGAGGATCTGGGGCGAGGGGGATTCGAACCCCAGACTTCTTGTGTGCAGTGCGCGCGTCCTACCACTGGGGTGGTGATTCATCAGTGTATCAAACCCCAACCACAAATATCCAAGGCTTGCCTTGTTTTTGGCCTGGCCAAGGCAAGGCATAGCAAGATTTTGGCCAAAAACGTGAAGCTTGTAACTTTCTCATTTCTCCATGGATTGGGACAAAATTTAGGTCTATCCTACCTAGAATTTCGCAAGGAATCCAATGGTGGTGGTGGTTTTTTCAGATGAGGTCCCCATTTTAAAACCCGATAGTGGTTTTGAAATAGGCCTCCATTTGCATTTTCTAGGCTACCTCATGGTACATACATGAATCACATGATGAATTGGTTCAAACATGAAATTCTGGTACCAGATATGTGATGTTACGTGTGATGTCACAACAACACACTCTGCAATGGACAATGTAAAACAACAGCAGAGAACACAAAGAATTGTTCACCCAGTTCGGTCTAACTACCTACGTCTGGGGGCTACTAAGCCAGGGATGAATTTCACTATCAGTAGAATTAATTTACAGACTCAACAACCCAATTGACATCTCCTAACCTTAATCTCTACTTAATGAACCTTCTACCTAAGAGACCACTTATGTATGAGAACACTACTCAATCCCTAAATCACTTCAGTGATATAACTCAAAGATCACACACCTTGAATAACACAACTTGATTCTGCTTCACAGCTTTGATCAAGAACAACTCAAAACAACACCAATTCACACTAGAATGGTTTACAATACAAACACGAAGACACAAACGACACTCAGTCTTTAGCTCTTTTTCTTTGTTACTTTCTTCAAAGGATTGATGCACTTTATATAGCCATTTGATTTGGTCTTGGACCTGCTACAATATCTGACCTGATTTGTTATTTAAAGCTGAATCTTCGACAAATTTTCTCTCTCAAAATCTTCAACCTTTAAACACTCCTATAAATCTGCATCAAATCTGTTTGTAACAGAAAATATCTATCCCAAGATATCCGCATCCAATTACTCTACCAGCTATCTCAATTTCCAGCTAAAACGCAAACCCTAACAACATCACTAAACCTGATGTTATTAAACTTCTGCAGACCTGATGTCACAACATCGCATGTGACATCAGACTTCATAACTTCAACAAAATATCTACTTAACATAAACCAATGTTAAGACTCAATGTTAAGATATCACCCATGTGACATCAACATTGAACAGCTTTGTTTTACCAAAATTCTAGCCAATCCAAGAGCCAACAATCTCCCCCTTTGGCTAATTTTGGCTAAAGCAATCTCTGCAACATCAGAGACTTTAGCAGCAGATGTAAATTTTAAAACAAATAGCTCCCACTTCAAAATACTGCACTGCTGCACACCACTTATCAACAAAGGGAAAACTCCCCCGCAAAACCAGAACTAGCATAAACACCTGTTCAACATGCACACTCCCCCTCAACATCTGCACCACACCAGAACACTAGATAGGTCACACTCTACACATAAAGGCTAGGCTAACTCTCCCCCTTTTATCCATAATTGGACAATCACCAAACACAATGTCCTGACATAATAAATGACATAGTCAACCAACAAGTTCCAACACCTTGACTGGTCAGGCGATACAAACAATGCTCCTTGTTTGCATTATAAAAACAAGCCTTTCTATCGTCAACACCACACAACAATCAAGAATGAGCCAGTCAAACTCCAAAGATGCAGCAAATAACCTCAATCAGAAGGACAAGACTTCAGATCCACCTAAGAAGAGGAGCAAACCAAAGACTGTAGCTGAAGCTACTTCAGGAACCACAAAGACAGGCAGAACCTCAGAGACAACCATAAAACCAAGCAAGAAGCTTCCTGTGCAACAAGCTACTGATGATGATTGGGATGAAGACTGGAAAGCTTTTCTAGATGCAGGGGGTTGGGATAATCTGTAACTAACGATGTACTTCAAACCTGTATGCTTTCAGCAGTTGAATAAAATCAATTTCTAATAAAGAATACAACTGCTTAAAACACTCTCTAGCATAATTAATCTTCATAAATGCAAATTCCCAATTTACTTCTCAAACTTTCAAATTGGTTTGCATCTAAGGCTTTAGCAAAAATGTCAGCTAATTGTTTATCTGTAGCAACATGTTCCAAGGCAACTACTTTGTCTTCAACCAAATCTCTTATAAAATGATGCATTATAATAATATGCTTGGTTCTACTATGCTGAATAGGATTCTTAGAGATATTGATAGCACTCAAATTATCACAGTACAATGTCATGACATCTTGCTTGACATTGTATTCTGTTAACATCTGCTTCATCCAAACAAGTTGAGAACAACTACTCCCTGCTGCTATGTACTCAGCTTCAGCAGTAGAAAGAGACACACAGTTCTGCTTTTTACTAAACCAAGATATCAAGTTATTCCCTAAGAAGAAACAACCTCCGGAATTGCTTTTCCTATCATCAGCACTCCCAGCCCAGTCAACATCACAATATCCCCTTAACTCAGTCCCAGATCCATGACTATACAATATCCCATAGTCACTAGTTCCATTAACATATTTCAGGATTCTTTTTACTTGATTCAAGTGACTAATCTTAGGCTCAGATTGGTATCTGGCACAAACTCCAACAACAAAAGCAATGTCAGGTCTGCTAGCTGTGAGATAGAATAGACTCCCAATCATTCTTCTATATAAACTTTGATCCACACTGACCCCATGTTCATCCTTGGATAATTTTAGATGAGTAGGCGCAGGAGTCCTCTTGTGATTAGCATTCTCTAGACCAAACTTCTTCATTATGTTCTTTGCATACTTGCTCTGAGAAATGAATATGGAGTCCTCCATTTGTCTAACTTGTAGACCAAGAAAATAGTTTAGCTCACCAATAAGACTCATTTCAAATTCAGACTGCATCTGTTCCACAAAATGTTTCACCATTGCATATGACATCCCACCAAATACTATGTCATCAACATAGATTTGAGCTATCATCAGTTTTCCCCCTTCCTCTTTAACAAACAAAGTCTTGTCAATCCCTCCTTTTCTGTAGCCATTCACAACCAGGAATTCAGTAAGTCTTTCATACCAAGCTCTTGGTGCTTGCTTCAAACCATATAGAGTTTTCCTGAGTTTGTACACATGGTCAGGAAATGTTGGATCAATAAATCCTTTTGGTTGATCAACATACACCTCTTCATTTAAGTAACCATTCAAGAAGGCACTTTTAACATCCAACTGAAAAAGCTTGAATTTGAAAATACAAGCCACACCTAAGAGCAATCTGATAGATTCTAGTCTTGCCACAGGAGCAAAGGTTTCATCATAATCATTTCCTTCAACCTGAGTGTATCCCTGAGCAACTAATCTGGCCTTGTTTCTGGTGACCACTCCTTGTTCATCAAATTTATTCTTGTAGATCCACTTGGTGCCAATCACATTAACTCCATCAGGCCTAGGTACAAGCTCCCATACTTCATTCCTCTTGAATTGCTCCAGCTCTTCATGCATTTCATTTATCCAAAACTCATCAGTCAATGCTTCCTTGACATTCTTTGGCTCAATTTTGGAGACAAAACATGAACTTGCTATAACATCTCTTGACCTAGTCCTCACTCCAGAGGTTGGATCACCTATAATGAGCTCCTTTGGGTGGTCCTTCTGCACTCTGATAGAGGGATCTTTATGAGGTTGCTCAGTTTCAGGCTCAGCAGCAGCAACACTAGGAGTTGGACTTCTGTCTTCAGCTTCTGGTGCAACTTCACCAACAGATGTTCCAACATCATCTAGGACATCATCATCTTCCTGCTTGTCATTGTCATCAATCACCACATTGATTGACTCCATCATCACCTTGGTTCTAGAGTTAAAAACCCTATATGCTCTGCTGTTGGTAGAATATCCCAAAAATATTCCTTCATCACTTTTGGAATCCAATTTTCTTCTCTGTTCTCTATCAGCCAGAATATAACATCTACTTCCAAAAACATGAAAGTATTTAACATTAGGTTTTCTTCCCTTCCATAGTTCATACAGAGTGGATGAAGTGCCTCTTCTCAGGGTAACCCTGTTGTGAATTTAGCAGGCAGTATTCATGGCCTCAGCCCAGAAGTGATAGGGGAGTTTCTTGGCATGGATCATTGCTCTAGCAGACTCTTGAATAGTTCTGTCCTTCCTTTCAACTACTCCATTTTGCTGAGGAGTAATAGGAGATGAAAACTCATGACTTATATCTTCAGCAGAGCAAAATTCTTCAAACTTGCTATTCTCAAACTCTCTTCCATGGTCACTTCTTATCCTGATAACGTTACTCTCCTTTTCTCTTTGGAGTCTTTGACAAAGATCTTTAAAAACATCAAACACCTCTGATTTGTCTTTGATGAAGCTCACCCAGGTGTACCTAGAATAGTCATCCACAACCACATATGCATATTTCTTTCCACCCAGACTTTCCACCTGCATAGGTCCCATCAAGTCCATATGAAGTAGTTCCAAGACCTTGGAGGTGGTGTCATGTTGAAGCTTCGGATGAGACATCTTTGTCTGCTTCCTTTTTTGACAGTCTCCACACACTTTTCCTTCCTCAATATTAATTTTGGGAATTCCTCTGACTGCTTCTGAGGAGATAATTCTCTTCATTCCCTTTAGGTGAAGATGTCCCAACTTCTGATGCCAGATTTTGACATCATCTTCTTTAGCAAAAACACAAGTTGAAGAACTTGAGTCTTGTGGCACCCAAAGATAACAATTGTCCTTTGACCTGGCTCCCTTCATAATGACTTCTCCTTTATCATCTTTGACAATGCATTCAGACTTTGTAAAGTCTACTTTGAATCCTTGATCACAAAGTTGACTAATGCTAATCAAATTTGCTGTCAGTCCTTTAACAAGAAGAACATCCTCCAGTCTGGGAGCACCAACACAGTTCAGTTTACCACTCCCCTTGATCTCTCCTTTGACCCCATCACCAAATGTAACATAGCCTGAAGAATGAAGCTTCACATCTACCAACAGATTCTTTACTCCAGTCATGTGCCTTGAACACCCACTGTCAAAGTACCAATCTTCTTTGGTAGAAACCCTTAAAGAAGTATGAGCTATCAAGATGGTAACCTTAACTTTAGGGACCCATTGCTTCTTAGGCTTGGTAACCTGCCATCCTCTGTGACAGTTCTGTCTAGGAACAACCTTATGAGCCTTCTGTGGATATCCATGTAGCTTATAACAATAAGCCTTAATGTGTCCAAAAACATCCACAATGGTGACATCTCCAGTGCCTGTATTTCTTCTTGGATGGAGTTCTGTCATGATGTTTTAACATCTGTTTTAACATCACTGGTTTGGAGGTGATAGAACCTGCATTATTGGTGAATCCCAAACCACATTTGTCTGCAGCCATCTTCCCAATATTAAGAATGTTGTCTAAAGCATCAGTACCATTGTTCAACATTCTGATAGTTTTGGTCATAGAGTCCAGTTTATAGTTAAGCATACTGACTTCAGCTTCGAGTTCAGTCTTTTCAGCTTTTAACTGTACTATGGTTTTCCTCAGCTCTTCTCCTTCAAGACAGACTTGTTCACTTCTTATGAAAAGATCTTTATAAGTGACATCAAGTTCATCATAAGTCACCTCATCATCACAAGAATCATCATCTGACTCATAAACCCCAATCATAGCTCTAGCAAGTTTAGCAGAATTTTCTTCAGATTCACTCTCACTGTCAGACCAAGAAGCTGATAACCTTTTCTGCTTCTTTAGAAAAGTAGGGCATTCCTTCTTGACATGTCCATACCCTTCACACTCAAAGCATTGTATCCCTTTGTCACTACTGGACTTTTCTTCATCTTTAGACTTCTTCCCTTGTTCTCCTGATCTGTTGATGTCAGAAGTGATGTTCTTGACATTGGGATTATAACTCCTATTAATCCTCTTCATAACTTTGTTGAACTATTTTCCCAGCAAAGCAATAGCCTGAGATAGCTCCTCCTGAGAATCATCCTCTTTCCCTTTCTTGGCTTCTTCAGAACTGGAAACCAAAGCTATACTCTTGGGCTTCTTCTCAGGTTCTTCTTCATTCAATCCTAACTCAAATGTTTGAAGAGATCCAATTAGCTCATCAACTCTCATTTTTCTGATGTCTTGAGCTTCCTCAATTGCAGTCACCTTCATCTTATACCTCTTGGGAAGGGATCTAAGGATTTTCCTCACCAGTTTTTCTTCAGTCATCTTCTCTCCAAGAGCACTAGAGGCATTGGACAGCTCAAGAATACTCATGTGGAAGTCATGGATAGTCTCATCTTCCTTCATCTTCAGACTTTCAAACTTTGATGTTAGAAGCTGAAGTCTTGACATCTTAACTCTAGATGTTCCTTCATGTGTAGCCTTCAAAATATCCCATGCTTCCTTAGCAACTTCACACGAGTTGATCAACCTGAAGATGTTCTTATCAACTCCATTGAATATAGAATTTAGGGCTTTAGAGTTACCAAGGGCAAGCTCATCTTCTTCCTTGGTCCATTCTTCTTCAGGCTTCAGCTTTGAGGTTCCCTCTTTATCTTTCCCAGCATCATCTTTTTCAAACACAACAGGTGTTTTCCATTCTTTTATGATAGCCTTCCAAGCCCTGCTGTCCAAGGATTTCAAAAAGGTGATCATCCTTGGTTTTCAATAATCATAATTTGAGCCATCCAAAATAGGGGGTCTATTCACAAATCCACCAACTTCCTTGTCTATCTTTAACAGAAAGTATCAACCCTAGATCTCACCCAGATGCAGAGCAGGATGCCTGCTCTGATACCAATTGAAATTTTGGTACCAGATATGTGATGTTACGTGTGATGTCACAACAACACACTCTGTAATGGACAATGTAAAACAACAGCAGAGAACACAAAGAATTGTTCACCCAGTTCGGTCTAACTACCTACGTCTGGGGGCTACCAAGCCAGAGATGAATTTCACTATCAGTAGAATTAATTTACAGACTCAACAACCCAGTTGACATCTCCTAACCTTAATCTCTACTTAATGAACCTTCTACCTAAGAGACCACTTAGGTATGAGAACACTACTCAATCCCTAAATCACTTCAGTGATATAATTCAAAGATCACACACCTTGAATAACACAACTTGATTCTGCTTCACAGCTTTGATCAAGAATAACTAAAAACAACACCAATTCACACTAGAATGGTTTACAATACAAACACGAAGACACAAACGACACTCAGTCTTTAGATCTTTTTCTTCGTTACTTTCTTCAAAGGATTGACGCGCTTTATATAGCCATTTGATCTGGTCTTGGACCTGCTACAATATCTGACCTGGTTTGTTATTTAAAACTCAATCTTTGACAGATTTTCTCTCTCAAAATCTTCTTAAATCTTCAGCCTTTAAACACTCCTACAAATCTGCATCAAATCTGTTTGTAACAGAAAATATCTATCCCAAGATATCCGCATCCAATTACTCTACCAGCTGTCTCAAATTCTAGATAAAACGGAAACCCTAACAACATCACTAAACCTGATGTTATTAAACTTCTGCAGACCTGATGTCACAACATCGCATGTGACATCAGACTTCACAACTTCAACAAAATAACTACTTAACATAAACATATGTTAAGACTCAATGTTAAGACATCACCCATGTGACATCAACATTGAACAACTTTGTTTTACCAAAATTCTATCCAATCCAAGACCCAACAAAACACAATACATATAACATGTATAAGATGTGCATGATCAGTGGACTTCAAAGCAATGCATATTTCAAAGAGTTCAAGTTGAGATGTTTACCTCTTTAGGAGCTTTTTGGGCAATCTGTCAAGTGCTTTGCTCCAGAAATGTTTTGATGCTTTGAACACCCTCAAATGATCCCTTGGAAGCTTTTAGGATGATTGGAAACAGCGAGAAACCTCATGAATGGAAATTGGCCCTTTATTGCAAAAGGGGCAAAAGTGACCAAAATAACAACTCTCTCAAATGGTGTTCCAGATGTGTGGAACCATTTGGGACAGTTCAAGGATGATATTTCGAGTGTGTTTGAGGTTTTATCTGGTTTTGAAAGTGGCTGAATCAAGACATGGCTTAAAAAATGCAAAAAGTCCAATTTTGAGGTTTTGAGAAGGGACTTTGTGATTTTGGTGTTACAGATCACTTGTGAGAGTTTGGATAGCTTAGATATAACATATTGGATGTGTTTGGATCATGAGCTGTGATGAAATTGCTCCCTAACTCAAAAACTCAGAGTTACCTTGCTAAAGAAGGCATTTTTTCCTAGAGAAAGAGATTTTGAGGAAAGCAAGTGTTGTAGTGCTTTGGTGTACTTAAACTGAGCACAAATGAGCTCTATTTATAGTAGAGCAAGTTTGTTTTGGCTGCAATAGTGAATGGAAACTGCTGCAGAGGTTTAGCAAATGTTGATCAATAGGAATCCAAGTCTCCTCTAGCCATTGACTAGAGGTTAGAGCACATGCCTATTATCCCTTGGTTTAGAGATCATCCTTAACTCATTCAGTTGGAAATGGCTCAGTTCATGCCACCTTGGTGCATCCATTGAATGCTCCAAAACAAAATTGGAATCTTGTCCCCTCTTTAGGGTTTTTTAGGTTTGGCATGCTATTTTTAGTTCCAAAGACTTGGGAGGCTTTTGGATCAGTGTTTGTCCCTCCTTGGTCCCTCCCTGAGGTGTTCAGATGGATAAACTTGTTTGTCATTTGCACAAATTGCTCAAATCTAGCAAAATGCACAAATCTGCCTAGTTATGACAGTTGCATCAAGGCATTTTGCCACTATCATAACTCTTAGCTCAAATGGAGTTTGATGGAGTTCTTGGCCATTTTGGAAAGCTCTCATATGACACAACATATGTGTGATCATAGTTTGTCTTGACACTTTTTAGATCCAAGTGAAAAATTCCTTTACATTTTGAAAAAAGTGAAACAGATTCTGACTTAGTGAAAATTTCACTAAGTGTTGGAAAAAGTGACATTTCATGTTTTCAGCCATTTTGATCCAACCATAACTCAAAATCCATGATGAATTGGAATGAGGTGTAGTTGACACTTTTAAAGTATGCCATGAGAGCTAAAAATCCATCTTTGGATCAGCCCAAATGGTTGCTTGGATCTCAAGTTATGATCCTTGGAAGTTGGTACCCTAGCCACTTTGTTCCATAACTTAGAAAAATTCTAAGTTTTTATGGTTACCACCTTTACAAGTTATCCCACTTTCTTTGATTTTTCTTGACGAATGATGATTCTACTCACACATTAACATCATTTTAGGGTTAAGGAACCATAATTGATCAAAAAATAAAAAAGTCAAACTTTGACTTTTGGGCACAGTTGACTTTTTATCAGATGAACTCCAAACAGTGCGATCCTCTATGAAATCAAGTCCTTGACCTAAATCAAACTTGATGGAGTGATTTCATAGGTGTTATAGGGTGTATTGAATCATGTCCCAAGGTTTGGGAGCATGTCTTGGTCAAAAGTCAAAGATACAATTGACTTTTTCCTCAAAACCCTAATTGTGGTCCTGATGAAATTGAAGCTGGTGGATCATGCTTCTTGGATCAATCCATTGTTGCAAATGGATCAATGTAGTGTATTAGAGACCCTTAAATCATGTCTTGAGGTCTTGGCTCATGTTTTGTCCCAAAAGTCAACTTAGGGGTGAATTAGGTCAAGAAACCCTAATTCCTGATTTTTGATGAATGCACCCCCTGAGGCTAAATTGACATGATGATTGGGTCCATGAGGTTCCATGGAGTATCCAGGGTTATACTTTGAAGCATTGGCTCATGCCCAGAGGAAAATTTCCATCTGGAGGCCCTGGTCGACCAAAACCCTAATTTGGTTACACTGGCGATCTTGAGGCTTAATCCACTTGGAAGATTGCAGCCTTGTGCTTAATCCTTGATGTGGGAGTCCTCTTGATCCTTTGTGGATGTTTAAGAGGTTGGACAAGTTGAAGATCATGTCATTTCTTGATTGATCCTTTGCCTAAGAACTCTGAGAGGGCTTGAAACCCTAGTTCTTAGTTGTAGGGAATGCTCAACAAATCTTGAGGAGATTGATGAGGCATAAAGGTGCATCCATATTGTGATGATAATTTGCACAATGATGGGAAATCTTAGTGGTCAAAATTTGGGGTATGACAAATGCCCCTATTTAATCTTCTTGGACCCGAAGGTGTGAATGGCGAAGGTATTCGGGCATTCGGGGTGCAAGAGGATTAAATATCAGAATACCTGAAATTTTGATGGTGGTTAGGAATGGTAGTTCACGCATCCTTCTTCTTTTGCTAAGCAATGATGCTTAGAAAAGGTTAACTTCCCCTCGATCCTGGTTTCCTACCAAGGAACTGGTCTTAGTTTCTGAAATACACTTCCCCTCGATCCTGGTTTCCTACCAAGGAACTGGTCTAAGTTTCTGATGTAAACTTCCCCTCGATCCTAGTTTCCTACCAAGGAACTGGTCTAAGTTTCTGATGTAAACTTCCCCTCGATCTTGGTTTCCTACCAAGGAACTGGTCTAAGTTTCTGATGTAAACTTCCCCTCGATCCTGGTTTCCTACCAAGGAACTGGTCTAAGTTTCTGATGTAAACTTCCCCTCAATCCTGGTTTCCTACCAAGGAACTGGTCTAAGTTTCTTTTGTTAATAAACTTTCTTGACAAGGGACGCTATTCGTAGCGGTTTTCCTCAAACCTCTCGCCGAATTTTCCTGAGGAGATGCCATTTGATAGAAAAAATTTTGATGTCAGAGTTGCTGGGGAACCCAGTCGTCTGAGTTGTAGAGTGTACAAACTTCTCTGTTGGAGATGCCATTCGTTGACTCTAATGGGGGGGGGGGGGAACGAGTCTCTTGAGGGACCGCTTTCGCTTGGGGTATTATATCATACTTTTCTCGGGATCTTCTCGGAGAAATGCCATATGATGTGATCCAATTTTGAGGTGCTGATGACCTTTTTGTCAGCGGATTTTTCAGAGAAAAACTGCTGTATTGCTGAATCTCTGATTAACAGGCTTTCTCTGGGGATTTTCCTTAATCTGGGAAAGCAAAAATATCATCTTCAATGGCGAAGAGAGATGTTCGTCGACGGTCTTCTTGTCTTTCAGAGGTTCAAGTTATCAAAGTGGTCAATGACCAACTTGTATACAGAAATAAACTAGAGGGGAGATCATTTACATGGTTTACTTCCTGACGAGGAAAGAACTGACAACTCGATTGAGAGGACTTTTTATCACTTGGGGATGAGACTGACCAGAGTGATAGTGATGCAATATGAATGTGAATGTAAATCAATAATGCATGATGTATGTATGTTTATGCTGACAAAACTGATGCCACATACAGACTAGTAGATGAACATGACTGGATACTCGGCCACAGTGGGAGATGAAAAGGTACTGCTTGGTTCAAGATAGCAAATTTTCCTTGCTTAGGAGAGATAGTCCCTGTGGGGAACACCGTTGGTCGGGCTTAGGAGGTAATAACTCTACCAAGGAGTGTCAGATGAAAAATGGTCTTTGACACAGCTGATCCTTCATTCAGGCGTACTAGTTTAGAAGGAGTACTTTGATTCTGCACTTTGAAGCTCAACCGCCTTTGGAGAAGCAATCAATGTTCTTTCGTTGTTCAACAGTCAAAAGAATTGCCATCTTTATTTTAAAAGCAGAAAAAGTTTATAAGTAAATTCATTTTTGTTTTGTTTCAAGAATCGTTAATCATATTAAAATGTCGTTCTATAAAGCTAAAACAAATAAAAATTCCAAACAAAAGCACAAGGGCTCAAATTTTATTAATAGGATGGAAATCAGCTAAACGCGTGATTCCATAGTGTATTTACAAAGTTAGAAAATGGTAATTTAAGGGAAAAGGGCTATATTGAAACATAACGACTGTTATCCTTCTACAAACTTTGAATTCGGGACATCCTGAGCTTCTGTCGAAGATGACCCTGACTGGAGTTTTTTGATGGATGGCATGACTACTGCTGAGTTAAACTGATCATACGTAGTTACTTGCCATTATCCCTAACTTTTGTCTGAATTGAACTGTGAGACTTCCAATCCATCAGGATGATTTTCAATTATGTCTCTAATTTTTGCCTGGACCTCCCTTTCGGGTTTTCAATCCACCGAGACATTTTTTTAGGCGTAGTATTTCTTGACTACGTCAACATTCGTGGGGTAGGCAAATTCCTCTCCGTCCATGGCTGCGAGTCTCAAGGCGCCGCCTGAGAAAGCTTTTTTTGACCACGTAGGGGCCGTCATAATTCGGAGTCCACTTGCCCCGAGAATCGGTGAGAAATGATTGTATCTTCTTGAGCATAAGGTCTCCTTTCCTGAAGACGCGAGGTCGGACCTTTTTGTCAAATGCCTTCTTCATCCTTTGCTGATACAGCTGACCATGGCATAGTGCCGTCATCCGCTTTTCTTTGACCAGATTCAGTTCTTCGTGTAGACTTTGACACCATTTAGCTTCTGTTAGCTTAGCTTCCATTAATACCTGGATTGATGGGATCTCTACTTCTATGGGGAGAACTGCCTCCATGCCATATACTAGAGAGAAAGGGGTTGCCCCAGTTGAAGTGCGGACAAATGTACGATAACCGTGAAGAGCAAAGGGTAGCATCTCGTGCCAGTCTTTGTAGGTTACAAACATCTTCTGAACAATATTCTTGATGTTCTTGTTAGCCGCTTCTACCGCTCCGTTCATCTTGGGTCGGTAGAGAGATGAGTTATGGTGTTCGATCTTGAACTCAGCGCACAACTCTTTCATCATTCTATTGTTCAAGTTAGATCCATTATCATTAATGATCTAGCTCGGAACACCATAACGGCAGATGATATTGTTTTTGATAAAGCGGACCACCACTTGTCGGGTTACATTGGCGTATGACGCTGCTTTGACCCACTTAGTGAAGTAGTCAATGGTTACCAGGATGAACCGATGTCCGTTCTAAGCCTTGGGTTCGATCATGCCAATCATGTCGATTCCCCACATGGAAAAAGGCCATGGGGAAGAGAGAACTTTGAGATGCGTAGGCGGTACATGGATTTTATCGGAATATATCTGACACTTCTGACACTTCCTCATGTACTTGTAGCAATCGGATTCCATGGTCAACCAATAGTACCCTGCTCTCAGAACTTTTCTCGCCATTGTGTGTTCGTTGGCATGAGTGCCAAAGGATCCTTCATGAATTTCTTTCATCAGCATTCTGGTCTGTCTACGCATCGGAGCAAGACCATGTCAAATTTTCTCTTATAGAGTGTATCACCGCTCAGGAAGAAACTACCAGCCAACCTTTTGAGGGTTTTTATTTCCTTCCTTAGTGCCCCAGGTGGGTACTCTTGTTTCTGAAGGAAGCTTTTGATATCGTGATACCAAGGTTTGTCGTCTATGAATGCTTCAATCGCGAAGATGTAAGCGGGCCGTTCAAGGCGCATTATGTTGATCTTAGGTAATTCGTTCCATTGACCTACACTAATCATGGAAGAGAGAGTGGCTAACGCATCAGCCATGTGATTCTCTTTACGAGGGATATGATGAAACTCAATTATGTTGAAGAATGGTAACAACCTTCTCGCGTAATCTTTGTAAGGAATCAGTCTTGATTGGTATGTGTTCCAATCTCCTTTGATTTGATTATCCAAGTTCTTGATCCTTAAGTCGATCGCTTCTTCGAGACCCATGATACAAGCTTCGTATTCGGCCTCGTTGTTTGTACACTTGAATGTCAGTCTGGCAGTGAAAGGAATGCGGCTACCTTGAGGTGTTATGATGATTGCCCCAATTCCATTTTTGTAATGATTTACAGCTCCGTCAAAGATAAGTCCCCATTGGGAATCTGGTTCTGGCTCTTCACTGGGTAGCGGTTCATCGCAATCTTTCATTTTCAAGTATATGACATCTTCGTATGGGAAGTCAAACTCGACTGATTCCTGATCGTCAATCGGTTGGTGAGCCAAATGATTGGCTAAAATACTTCCCTTAACGGCTTTCTGAGTGTGGTACTCGATATCATATTCTGATAACAACATCTGCCAACGGGCAATCCTTCCCGTGAGAGCAGGTTTTTCAAAGACATACTTGATAGGATCCATTTCGAAGACTAACCAAGTAGTGTGACGAATCATATACTGGCAAAGACGTTTGACTGCCCAAGCCAGAGCACAGCAAGTTTTCTCAAGCATCGTGTATCGAGTCTCATATTCGGTAAATTTCTTGCTCAAATAGTAAATGGCCGACTCCTTTCTTTTTGTTTCGTCTTGTTGGCCAAGTACACAACCCATTAAGTCTTCCAAGACTGTTAAGTAAATGATTATTGGCATTCCTTCCACTGGAGGTGATAGAATCGGCGGGTTCAACAGGTATTCCTTGATACTGTCGAAGGCGGTTTGGCAGTCTTCTATCCAAATGCAGTTCTGGTTCTTTTTAAGTAATTTGAAAATTGGCGCGCATGTCGCGCTCATGAGGAATATGAATCTGGAGATGTAATTTAGACGTCCCAGGAATCCTCTGACTTGTTTTTCAGTCTTTGGAGAAGGCATTTCTTGAATGGCCTTGACCTTGTCAGGATCAACCTCAATCCCTTTCTGGCTGACGATGAACCTCAAAAGTTTCCCTGAACGGATACCAAAGGTGCACTTGCTGGGATTGAATTGGAGTTTATACTTTCTCAACCGCTTGAATAGTTTCGAAAGGTGGGTCACATGCTCCTCTTCCGTCTTAGATTTGGAAATCATATCATTGACATATACCTCGATTTCTTTGTGTATCATGTCATGGAACAGAGTAGTCATGGCCCTTTGATAGGTTGCCCCGACATTCTTTAAACCGAACAGAATTACTTTGTAACAAAAAGTACCCCATGGGGTAATGAATGAAGTTTTCTCCATATCTTTCGGCGCCACTTTTATCTGATTATAGCCTGAGAATCCATCCATGAAGGAGAAGACTTTGAACTTTGTTGTACTGTCTACCAACATGTCAATGTGTGGTTAAGGAAAGTCGTCCTTTGGACTAGCCTTGTTTAGATCTCTATAATCCACACACATTCTGACCTTTCCGTCCTTTTTTCGGAACTGGTACTATGTTGGCTAACCATTGAGGATATTCTAATGTAGCGAGGAAACCCGCGTCAATCTATTTTTGTACTTCCTCCTTGATTTTGATGGCCAGGTTCGGGTGAGTCCATCTCAACCTTTGTTTTATTGGCGGACATTCTGACCTTAACGGTAGATGATGTTCCACGATGCTGGTATCCAACCCTGGCATGTCCTGGTAGGACCAAGCAAATACATCGGGAAATTCTTTGAGAAGCTTTGTCAAACTCTCTTTGGCAGTGGGACTGAGCAGTGCCCCAATCTTGACCTCTTTTCTTTCCTCCTCTGAGCCCAAGTTGACCGTTTCCAACGGCTCTTTGTGCAGTTCAATGGATCTTTCCTCTTGTCTGAGTAATCGGGAGATCTCTTCTGGAATTTCTCCGTCATCTTCTTCTTCAGCCTTAAATACCGAGAATTCAAAGTTGGGAGAAGGCATCGGATCGTATGTTTCAACGGGGTTTAAAACAAGCAATCTGCATGACGTTGTGATTGTTTTTAGAAAAGATAGAGAGAATGCAAGATTGTGTGCAGTGTATTTTTTTACTGCTTGCTTTTATTATTGAGTTATTTTTTAGGATTACCATTTTCTGAAAAAGTGAAAAGAGAAAACAGCAATAAATGTGGAAATTACAGAATGACGTTATTTTATTTATGATTATATCGATTCTTGAAACTACATCCCTATAAAATAAACCTTTGTCGCTTTGGGTGAAGTGAAGAGGGATATTTACAGAAAGTGAGCCCTATAAAAACATCCGTTTCACCTGGGCAGGGTGAAAGGTTAAAGACGACAATTACTTTGACTAATGAACAATCTTCGGAACATCGACAGCAACCCATTGGCGGCAAACTCCTCGGTGAATCACAAAGTTTGGTACCTTACTTGATTTGTCTTCAAAAATAGCGCTAATTTCTGGTGGAGCAGGATCATTGGAATCTGTCTCCCAGGTGTCACGGTGAGAATTGGATATCAAGCTATTAGTTAAATTGAATCGCATTTCTTTTATTTCACCACCGTCCTTTATTTATCCAAGGGAAGGGAGAAAGATCGAATTACCCACAAAGCAATGCAAATGCAAACTAAGATTCTAAAGTTCGGGGGTTGGTTATACCTAGGGAAGGTGTTAGCACCCTAGATATCTGTAGTACTCTACAGGAACCTCTCGTTTTACTTATGTTATTTGTTTTTTTGTTTTGCTAAGGGTTTAAGGGTAGGTGACCTAGAATTCTACTCCTAAGTGTGCTCGACAAGATATCGCATCTTGTGCCTACATATCCTGTCGGAATGGAATCAGAGCACATGTAGTTCCTCTCTAAAGGATTCTAAGGTTGTTTAAAAGGTCTAGGAGAAAAGATAAGTCATCATCTTAAGAAACCACCACAGCTTTGAGACTTGTTTGTATTTTTTGGGGTATGGGATTGTATGTCCCTTCTTTGAGATGATTCACATCTAATTATCTTGTGTGGAGAATTAAGTGAGCTAAAGTTTGATTGTAAAATCAAACTTGAGGGGGACTAACCTAGGAATTCTATCCTAAAGTTGTCTAATAAACTTATCTTAAGGGTATAAAAGCCTATAGGGAGGTATGATGCAAATGAGATGCACCATGCACAATAATAGATTATCATGCATGAGGTTTTCCCTTGGATATTAATGCAATCGATTATTAGATTTAAGCGAGAGTGCTAGCAAAGTGGTGCTAGTCTTGTGTCTAGTGACCAAAAGGTTGAATGTGATGCCTAAAGGCAATCGACTTACATGGGTAGAAAATGGGCTCAACGTTGGATCGAGAGTTTTAATGTTTTGAAAAGGTTTAGAACAAAAACATACATTCATCACATACAATAGCAAACACACAAACGCATAAGTAAAGCATGATATCAAAATTCTAAACCTATGCCATACAAACTCACTACTAAACGCGGGAGGGATTCTAACGAGAACAGTTTATTAAGAAAAGAGTTTTGATTTTTTTAAAGGGAAATTAATAAAAGGTTTACATTATTTGAGCATTTTATGTTAAAGATTAATATTAACTTAAAAAAGTTAAAGGTTTACCCTATTAATTAAAAAAGATTTTAATATCCTAAAAAGTTTTTATTATTATTTATTTTTAGTCGTAAAGTTATATTATAAAAAAAAGTTATTTAAAGAAAAGAAGAAAAATTTATTAAAAGAGTTTTCCTTATTAATTAGAAAAGATTTTGATTTTAGTATTTTAATAAATAAAAGTTTTTATTATTAAAAAAAGATTTTACTAACTAAAAGGTTTTTTAATTTATTTAGTTATATTTAATAAAATGTGATATTTTAGAATATATAAGAAATTATTTTTTATTAAAAAGGGTTATTAAAGAAAAGTTCTATGTTTTATTTTTTTAGATAAAAGAGTGGTTATATTTTAATAAAAACCAAATTTAATTATGATGAATTTATCTAATAAAAAAAGTTAAATTAAAAAAGGATTGATTATTTTAAAACGGAGGGATCAGGTGGTTCGCGAAGGAGAGAGGGTCCATCATGGATCCTCAAATCTCAACCGTATGATGCAAACAAAATGTGATCCAATGTGTAAAGTGTAAGGGTACATAATTGTGTGGTGGGTGCGTGTGTATGTGATCTTTGAAAACAAAGTTCAGAGAAAAAAAGGGACAAACGCTTCAAACCTCTCTCGATGGTCTCTCTCTCTTTTCTCTTCCGTTCGGATTCACTCGCTCCACATCGTTTACCACCATCTCTCAATCACTCTCGCACCTTGCCTTCTCTCGATCTCTCTCGTCTCCTTCCCCAAATCAAACAATCATAACAATGGAAAATCCCTAACCCCCAACAATCCCAATACCCCAATCCACTATTATCATATGATTACATATTACATCAATTCAAAGCACGAAACAATAAAAGAAAAGGGGTGCCGACGGTTGAAGACGAAGGGATGCGACCAAGGCTTCAAAGACCTCCGTCCAAAGATGAGTCTTCTTTCTCCTGCTCTGCTTGTGTGTTCGCTGCCGTATGCTTGAGTGTGTGTTTATGGTTTGCGTATGAATCGTGTTGTGGTTCCTCTGTGAAATTTGCGTAGACTGTTGATGCTGTGTAAATCTCTGGGTGATTTTTCTTCTTTCTTCCCTTTCATGTGGATTTTGAATGCTTCATATTCTGGTGAATTTCTGCGTGTACTGCTGCTGCGTTTATGCTTATGGATACTGGTGTGAATTGGTGTTGTTTTTGTAATGTTATGCTATTATTCTTTCTGCTGTAAAATGGTTTGTTTTATGTGTATATGTGAATCTCTTTTTTTGTGTATGGATTATGAATATGGTGGTGATTTGGATACAGTATTAGTGAGAACCGTATCTGAGATTCTTCTGATGAAATTTTCACCGCCCCCTTGATATTGTCTGTTGCTCTTTATATACACTTATTGTATTAAATGTGCTGTTGATTTCTGTCTCTGGTGTGCTAAAAGACCTTCTATTTTGATTTGAAACATGTTTGATACTGATAAAGTTGCTTCCATTTTCGAAATGATTTGTCTGATGAGGTTTGAAGAGTTTCCAATTTCAAAATGGTAACGTTGGAACCTGTTTCGGAATGTATTCAAATATGTCTAAACATGTTGGATATGTTTGTGGTTGTTTTTAAATATGCGGTATGGTGAAATCATAATTGATGATGATGTTTTTCTGAAGCATGTCTTGGGACAAACTAAAAACATTCATGTTCTGCTTGAAACATGTCTGTGCGTATGTTTGGAAATTTTGTTTGAAAGAAGCTGAATGTTTTGGATTATGTTTGGAAAGCAAATATAACACTTGCAAGTATCATAACAACTAATAATTGTGTGGAATTCATTCTTCCTGTAGTGTCAAACCGTATGTATGTCTCTTGCTTTCTTATGGCATTGTTGCTCTTTAATTATCACTGCATCGGTTTCTCTGATGACTGATGTTTTGGTTCTCATGTTCTTTGGTGTGGTTGTTTCGGTTTTTTAGTTTTGACGGTTATTTGTTGAAAATACTTAAACAGGGTCGCAATGTCCTATGAGCTATTTTTTTTGTTTTTGCAGTCTCATTGTTACGAAAACGACAGAGGATGGCAGAGGGAGCATCAAGAAATCACATTGGTTGTTGTTCTGAAGGCAATGTTCTTCATTTGGTTTTATGCCTTTCGGATCCTCTTTTCATTGTTGTTAGGACTGTTAAGGAACTTGAGTTTCACGTTAATAGGCATAGGAATAAAACAGCACGTTTTATTAATCTTGAGGAACAAGTGCTTATTTGTAATGAAGAGAGGCTCGATGATCAGATACTAATATATGTAAAGTTTCATGATACATGTAAAGTTTCAAGATATATGTAAAGTTTCATGATACCTGTAAAGTGGGTGACGGTGTAGTTCTCTCAATCATAAGCAAGGGCTCAGCAGCAAATGTGCTAACATTACACACAAGATAATATATTAACGTCTCATAATAAAACTTGAAAATTCCCTCCTTTTAATTGACAGGAGTAGGAATTGCATGACATTCTAAGCCGTTTTTATTCAATCCGACTAATATGAGGCAATCACAGCTTCTGGTATATCTCATTAACAAGCTGCTCTTCAATTACTAACCTTATAACCTTAGGTCCTCTTTATTTTAATACATTTTGTAACATTGGCTTGAATGTGAATTTTGGAAATATTGAACTGGGTTTTGTCATGATGAAAATTATTTGTGACTAATCTTGAACGGGTCATGACCTTTGAATTTTGAAATTTGGCATATGGACTTGAAATTAATGTGAGTTCGGGAACCTTATAAACCACCTCTGATTTTGTAATCTTGCATTTTGAATGGTGAAGAAATGTTAATTTGAATTTTTATGCTCAAGTTTGTTTTGAAACCTTATATCCTTGGAATTATCTTGGACATGGCCTAAAGGTGTGAACCTTCAATTTGAGCTTGTAAGCTTGTGACAACAAAGGACTTGAAATTACATCTTGGAATCCAAACTTCTAATTCCTTCCAAAGTGAACTTTCATTACTTAAGAACATAACATCATTGAGTAAACTCAATTCGTAACTTGAGGGGCTGACAGAGGGAGGAAGATACCATCTTGCAGTATAACCTTGCCACACAACCAGTGACCAGCCTTTAGGGACCAATCAGAGGATATAAGGACCTAGCATTTGTGTGGGGTCTGAAGGAAGAAAGGCTTGGTGGTGGCTTAGGGACCAGAAAGGGAAAGGGCACGATCTCACAGGAATTCACACACATCTTGCAAGGACCGGGGAACCTCCACAAACACACACACAGCACAACCTTCAAGTCTTTGAATCTTCTACAGAGTACCTATACTTAAGAGAGAAACAAACATACAAAGCTAGATAAAGTGGTTAGTTATGCACGAATGATCTAATATGCTATGCAAAGAACACAACGGGGATCTTAGGGTCAAAAATTAGGGTGTGACAGATGCCCCTATTTAAGTTTCTCCTATTCGGAGATATGGAGATCGAAATCTTCGTCTCGACGAGATAGGAGGGACTTAAATACAAACATGCACAAATTTTGTCCCTAAGATGCCACCAAATGCACATGCTATGAAATGAAATGATATGAAATGCAAGACAAAGATCCTGTGAGGAATAATGTCACAGGGGATAGATATAGTTGAAACGCTGAAACACACCTAAAGAATGGAAGACCCGACGAGGACCGACTTAGTAAAACAAGACTCCAGGGGGAAAAGATCTAACTCCAATGGGAGGAAATAGACTACCAACTGACAATCATAAGGTATCTCGAACATAGGGTGGTGAATTTGCGATGAAATCTTCTAATAAAATCCACTTGAGGATCCTGCTATAGTAGTCAACTGGAGGAATCTTCAAGAGATATCATCTGGAAAAGTCTATTGCTTAGAACCTCTTCTGAGAATACCTACTGCCAAGGTTTTAATCAAAATGTGTCCACTGGGGAATCTGCTAAAAAAAGAAATGACTGTCTGTCAAATTTTAGAATTAACCAGAGAATCTACTACCGAGATCCTGGAAAGAAACGACTGTTTGTCGAAGTTTGAAGTTAACCAGGGAATCTACTACCGAGATCTTGGAAAGAAACGACTGTTCGTTGAAGTTTACAGTTAACCAGGGAATCTACTGCCGAGATCCTGAAAAGAAACTACTCTTTGTCGAAATCTGCTAGATATCTACTACCGAGAATAACCAGGGAAATACCTACTGCCGATGTCTTCTAGAAATCTACTGCCGAGAATAACCAGGGAAATACCTACTGCCGAGGTCTTCCAGAAATCTACTGCCGAGAATAACCAGGAAAATACCTACTGTCGAGGCCTTTTGGAAATCTACTGCCGAGAATAACCAGGGAAATACCTACTGCTAAGGTCTTCTGGAAATCTACTGCCGAGAATAACCAGGGAAATACCTACTGCTGAGGTCTTCTGGAAATCTACTACCGAGAATAACCAGGGAAATACCTACTGCCGAGGTCTTCTGGAAATCTACTGCCGAGAATAACCAGGAACCCACCTACTGCCGAGGTCCTTGATCAAGTATTCCACTTGAAAAGTGTAGAAAATAAATCCTTGCTGCGAGGTTGTCTGCCTCAAACACAAATCTTGAAATAAACTGCCACGAGGTTGTCTGCCTCTAACACAAATCTTGAAATAAACTGCTACGAGGTTGTCTGCCTCTATCACATATCTTGAAATAACCGCTACGAGGTTATCTGCCCCGCATACATCTTGAAATAAGCTGCTACGAGGTTGTCTGCCTCGAGCAAAGTCTTGAACTCCTCGTGGAAAGGTGAATACTTGTTGGAAAGTAACTTCACAGAGGGTCGGGATTTCACTGGAGATCTTATGACTTCAGCTGGAATCCATAACTTGTTGGAGATTTGGAAGTTTTCGCCGGGGATCTTCAAAAGGGATGCGGGCCGGCTGACTTGTAAACATGTCTTCTCAAATAAAGAGAAAGACCAGCTGAATCTTCATCAAACTTCTCAAAAAGATGCCATTTGATGGAAGCAAATTGAATTGTGGGCTCGCTGGGGAGAATGCCACTGAGAAGTAAAATCGCTGTAGCTGAAAACAGTGTTGAAGCTAATAAAATTCTTGTAATAGGGATTCTCAAATAAAGAGAATACTTGTAATGTCTTCAACAACTTCCTCTGGGGAATAAGCTGATAATCTTGACAACTTCACCGGGGATAGACAAAATGTCTTGAAGAGATTGCCATTCGTCATCCGGATAGAAAATTGAGCTCGAATAAATAGCTGCCACTTGTTGTCTGGTTTTAGCTCCCACGAAAAGTTGAAATGATACTGCTGGAGAAATAATTTCCTATCTTCCATAGAGATCTTCAACTAGGTTCTTCCCGGGGAGACAAAGTACAAAATAAATGCACGTTCGATCTAGGTTCAAACGTCTAGAGATATCCAAAATTGTGATTGTCAGGGATCAAAGTTCAATCCAGGAAATAACTGGAAAGAAACGGTCAAACAAGATTCCATCCAATGAGGAATGAACTCTACTGGGCTTTATCTTTATCCAAAAATGGAAAAGAACACTAAAGAAACCATCTTCCACGAGGATCGAACTCGGTGGGGAATTAGAAATGATGTGCTCTTTATGCATAAGGCTGACAATTCTACTTGGATGGAGCAGAAAAAACCTAGTCACTAGGGGATAAGCGCAACCAAAGTGAAATATTAAACAAACAAACCAAAAAAATGCAAGATGCAAAATGCGCGCATGCCATGAATCTATATGAATGAACGCCATGCTATGCTTATGCTTGTGCTGACAAAACAAAACAAGAAGTAAACTAGAGACGAAAATAAGCATCTCGATACGGATACTCGGCCAATCTTCGCAATATAAGAAGCATCATTCGGGATGGATGGAAAACCATATATGGAAACATGCCCCACTTCAAAGCTTTAAACTTTATCTGGGGAAAATGGAGCACTCCACTTGGGGATAAACGTCGTGACTTCACTTAGGATTGTCAAGATGAACCTTGTGATTCTGTTGGGGGTAAAAAAGATTCACTGGGCACGAATCAAACTCATGATCGAACAGACTTCATGGGGGATAAAATAAGTATCCACTATGAGCTGAAGTAATCTGGATGAGAGATGTAACTGGATACAATAAATATCCACTTCATCGGGGAAATTTGGATCAATAGCAGTTGAAAATATCAGATAAAACTTCGAGGGGATGAAATAAACATCCTCCTTTACTGGAGAAGATTGAGATAGTGAGAACATCCAATAAGGAGTGAAATAAACACTCGCTTCGCTGGGGAAGGTTGAAGTTGCAAGAAAATCCACTAAGGATTCCTAGGTTGCCGACTGCGGAAATCTTGCGTCGATGTACCGTAACTGCTTGAAATAGAGATTCACCGGGGAGATGTCATGATTGCTGAAGTTGAACTTACTGGGGAGTCATCACATTACTTGGAATAGAAACTCTTTGGGTAAAGAATATTGTGAGACTGATGTGGTTCTGTATTGATGAACTGCTTGGTAGTCGCCATTTTGAACAAACATTTGCAGTGAACAGATGAAAAGGTAATCCACACTTCACAAAATTCCCCAGGGTACATGGTTTATGAGAAGAAGTCATCTTAAGAGGATTTTACATAAAACTTGGCATCCAACTGTCCCAATGTTTTCAAACTCTTAGAGAGATTGTCGAATCTCGACGTAACTGGCCCGAATTAACTGTGTTCTATAAAACCGAGTCCTCTAACTTGGAGAGATTTACCAAATCTCGACATAATTGCTCCAGACTGCCGGTGTTCTGCAAAATGAGTCTTCAAATTTTCCCCCTAATGGTGGTCAGACTGCGAAGCAACAACTAGGAAACAACTTGCCCCTGCTCAATAAAGTCTTCGGGTATCGTGCCCCTGGGTATAGTCATCCTTTTGAAATGATTCGCCACTTACTCATCAGAGTTTCAAATCTCAAAAGATCTAGCTCATCACTGATGCTCGTATGCTAGCTGTAATACCCCAAAATTTGCCCTCTCTTTTCTTCATATCTTTTAGCATGAGCTTTCATTGCATTGCATTGCATTGCATTGCATTCAAGCATAGAAAAATAAAACATCAAGCATTTAGCATTGCATCTTGCATAAGGGCATGTGATCAGGTGTTTCTCCAAGGTGTTGATCATCCAGAGAAGAAGACCAAGTGTTTCTCACAAGCTTCAAGGATCTCTTACATCATGTATCATCTCCATTTGATCTCACAAGTTATGGGAAGAGGAGAATCCATCAAGAAGATTGGACAGTGCATGATCTCCTACACAAGGCAGTCTAAAGTTGGGATCTGACCCCCAAATGGGCAAGCTCTTTGAGTTTTAATCATCTCCAAAGGACATATATCATCATTGTTTGAGAAGATACACATCATATTCAGAGGAATTTTGATTTGGAGGATGTGTTTTTCCTCCTAACCAGAGGGTGCCAAATTAGGGTTTGACCTAAAATCAGTTTATTTCTGATTTTTGGGGCAAGACTTGATCTCATGGTATTTCCTATGTTCTTAAGTGTTCATGGATGGAATTTTGGTCATTGGTTCTCTGGGGAAGATGTTCAATGGATCAGTTACTTGTGAAATAAGCAAAAGTCAACAATTCAAAAGGAAAGTCAACCATGGGTTTGCAAAGGTTCAAATCATGATTCTCAAGTCCATATACCTTTATTTGGTCAAAGAATGGCATGGATGGCATCATTCATCAAAAATCAAGAGTTTGTGCAAAAGTTACTAAATTTGGAAAATGACCTATAATGAGAACTTTCCATTTTTGGCAATTTCTCCACCACATTCAACTTGACTTTTCATCATCAAGGAAGCTCCAAATGAATTTTCCTCAAACATTAAAGTTGAATATCTTTGTCTCCCATTTCCAAAAAGTACTAGAACGTCCCCATATCATTTGTGGAACTCTAGTTATGGCCAAAACAATGCAAGGTGCATTTCATGGATTTCTTATATGTCAAATTTTCCACCTTTTGCATTTTGGCACAAATGGACTTGTAATTGATCTTTTTGCTTCATGTTATATTACAACATCAAAATGCAAGTCAAGAGGAGTATTTTTGGCCTTGGAATCAAATTATTTCATGCCATATTTCTCATTATTTTCACAAAGTGCAAAAATGCAAATTGATTCAAAACTTACAAACCAAGAAAGTGCAAGGCCCAAATTCAATTTAGAGGTGATCCATAAATAAATTGGAGGTGAATCATGCTGATTAAAAGGGATGTGTACGTGTGGATTAGTGGCATAAGCACAAAATGCATTTTTGCAATTCCACCCAAATCTCATTAACCAAGGTTCTAATCACTTCTTAATCCTAATCAGTGAACTAATGGAGAGTATATAAGCTTACTTATACCCTCACAGCTAGGTCAGAGACTCTCATTTGCACAGTTTTGGTTTTTTGCTCTCACACTTTCTCTCTTTGAATCTCACTTTCCTTGGAGTTCCTTGGAGATTTCTCTTCACATTCTTGATCAGTGAAGAGAATAGAGCAAGAATCAACTGCTATTTTGAGCTCATACTGAGGATTTCACGAAGCTCCATTCAAGAGGATTCAAACTTAAATCTCAAGATCTAGCACGATTTCAAGCTCTAGTTGCATTTATTTTGCATCTAGAAGTTCCAAGGAGTAGATCTGCAGTTTTTGGAGGGATTTCTTGGTGTATTTTAAGCTCTTCAAGGTTCAGGTTAGTGTAATTTTCACCATCATAGAACTCAAATTTTAAGTGTGCATAATGATCTGTGAACTTCACTGAGCATGTTGATCTATTTTATTTGAAGTTTGGACGTGTATCATGGATGAATTTTGAGTTTAAAGTTTTGGATCTTTTTTTCTTTCCTTCGATTTGCACTATTTGTTGGTTGTTTCATAAAATGGACTGGATATTCTTGATCCTCGTGTTTTTCTGGTCAAGATGATGTACACGTATGCAATTTCTGGAGAAATTTTGGTTGCATTCCACCGGAGAGGGTGACCGAAGCCCTAGCTCCGGCGACTGGTTATGGAGTCCGGCCGGTGGAAGGTTTGAATGGAGAAGATGCACTACAGCCGTTGATATGCTTGATCTAACGTTCCTTGCTTTTCCATGTTTCTTTAATTTGGTTTTTAATTTAATGGTTGCGTGTTTGTCACCCCATGGTAACTATCGTGTGCGTGCAATCATGAGTGTACATCCTAATTACTTTTGGAATCGATTGACTAATCATGTGCGTTGGTGTGATCTGGTGGCTAGAAGTTGGACAACACATTAAAAAGGCATGTGAGGTTCATGTGTTTATTTTTTATTTTCTGGTTAATTGTGTGAGCGTACACGTATGATAGCTATGGTGTGAGTGTGAATCTGGCCCATTGATTTTGATTACTTGTTGGTTGCATTGACTTTTGGCATGCGTAGGATTAATCCATTGGTTGTGATTGAATCTGAATGGTTGACTGAATTTCATGGAATCATTGACTTTGCTGTTGGACTTGTAGCCTTGGGCTTTGTTATTCCCACCCCCAGTCTGAGCCCACTTCTATTTTTCCACGTGATTTCTTTGCTGATTGCACCCCTCCTTGTTATTTCTTTCATTTTATTTTTCTTAATTGTTACATTTGCATTTTATTTTCTAAAATCATTTTAATGCATCTAAAAATCATAAAAAAATTCATGAAGCTTCTTTTCAGTTTTATAAAATTTTTCCATATTTTTTTTTTATTTTATTTTATTTTTGGCACCTGATTTAATTACTTGCCTAATTTTCTTTTTTAATTGTTTCACTTGCACACTCTAACTTGTAAAATTTCTTTCTCATCATCTATACATCATTTTCAATTCATTATTTTTGCATTATTTCATAAACTTTCTGAATTGCATAAAAACATTTTTGTTTTATTTTTAAAAATTTTTCATATTACATTTTGGTTCCCCTATTTTGCATATTGATACATGTTTCTCACTTGATCCTTGCTTATTTGTTTGAATGGTTTAACTTGTGAATTTTTGGGAGATCTTTTAACATGTGATTGTCTTCTGATCTATATCATTTGAGTTTAAATTTCATAATTGTTGAATGTCATTTGATGCATGTTTGATTTTTTGTGCTAAGTGAATTATGCATGACCATCTCTTGACCTTTCTTTACACAAGTTGATTTTCCTTGATTATTTGATTGGTTTCTTTTGTGATTCTTTGAATGAGCTTTTGACATAATGCCTACCCCTGGTTGAGGTCCTTTGAGACCAACTTTTGCAATTTGTGGATCATGTTTGTATCATGTTTGAGTATTCCTAAGTGTTGGAACTTTGTCCTCTTTTTGTAGTTTGCTTTGGTGCATGTTTTGAAGTTGTTGATTGATGTTTGAACTTGTATGACTTGAGTTTGGTTTTGATATGATATTGATGCATATGCTACTGCCTCTTAAGCTCTATACTTGGTTTTCATGTTGCTTGAGCATAGTTGAATGCATTTGGCTTGAATTGTATGATGAATACCATTACCTTTCCTTTTGTGAACTTCTTTGGATCTTAATGCTTCCTGTTTTGAATCACTTTTGCCCACATGAATTGTTGATGTTAATTTGATATTGGTTCTGACTTGTCTTCATTTTCATCTTGCCTTTCTCATTTCACTTTGTCATGAAGTCCATGTATGCTTCATTGTGCATTTCATTCAAGTATGCTTGCATCCTTCCATGTTTATCTTTGCATGCTTACTTGAGTTGTTTTGCATTGATCTTTGAAATATGATTGTTGATTTGAGTTGTACATTTATGATATTATGTGCTTGCTGCCACTTATTGCATCTCATCTCTCTTCTTCTCTTCCTTTTTTCTTCTCTTTCACTCTTTCTCATCCCATGAATCTCAAGACTTGTTCAAGTCTTGGTTCTTTCCCTTTAGAGCTACCTAGTCTAACTTAATTTTTGATTAAGCTTGGAGTAGGATTAGCATTAGGTTTTAGGTAGTCTTTTCTCCTAAACCTCACTAACCATAGGACATCCATGCATGATAACATTAGGACCCTTAGTCTCCCTTTAGAGTTTCCTTTGCGTTTTCTCTCTTCTCACCTTCAAACAAAAGTAAAAACTACTTAATAAAGGCAAAACAAACATTGTATTTAGGCCTTTCATGTAAGAATAAGATAGTGAGGGATCTTCTCTCATTTTCTTGGAATGTTTAGCGTGCGTCCCATCTTGGGTCGTTATGCGAGGCATTCGATCTTACATGAGGGACTTAAATACAATGTGCGTTACAAATCACAAAACAATCAAAACACTTCTTTCTAAAAAAAACTTCAAACAAACAATAACGTCTTTCCTTCGGGAATTCTCTTCTCATCTCACTCACTCTCAGCGCACGAACGTGCTCCTACTCATTCTCTTGCAAGATGGTAACGCACTCGGACCAGCGAGCCTGCAACACCTGAGCTAGAACATTAGCCGTTCTCTAAAAAACACAAACAAAACTTCCCTAGTTAGGGGAACTACGTCGCTCTGATTCTCATGCTCCCGATGAGATACGTAGGCAGTGGGGTAGGGCCCATTCGAGCACTTCTTTTATTTTCCCTACATTTGTTCCTTGTTCTCTCTCTCCTTTCCCTTTTCCTTTTTCCTGTTCCTTTCTTTCCCAGTTCTCTAGCAGTGGAGCTCCAGTGGACGACACCCTTTGATCGAGACTAGCAAGCATGGATCCCATCGGGTACGATGGATGCGTGGGGGTGATAATACCTTCCTCTCGCGTAACCGACTCCCGAACCCAGTTCTCTTGGTCACAAGACCATGCTCTTTCCTTTCCCTCAGGTTTATGTGGTGTTTCCTTTCCCTCTCTTGGGATAAATACACATTGCTGGAGACTCTGTTTTGGTGCCACTTTCGCGTTTGTACTAGGATGAAAATCCCGGGAGCGACAGCTGGCGACTCTGCTGGGGATCGAACCCAGAATCTCTGGTTTCCTTAGCGAGTCAATCCTAGCGCTTATTTGTTTTCTTTCATTGGGTGTTTACTGTTGTGCCGTATTACTATTTTACTGCATTGTTATTTACTGTATTATTGCTTTACTGTATATTACTGTATTTACTGCACTTTAGAATTTTCATTTCATATGATGTATTATGCTACACTGCTGTACTGTTTTCTGTTTGGCGAGATGGGGTATTCTGAGAGATAGGCCCAATACCCAGGCCTGAGTGCACTTATGATTAGCGTGTTTCATATCCTCTCGCGTTCCATCTCGGTTCGAGGAGGGAATATGAAACACAATCTGGATGTGGTTCTCTCTAGAGAATTCTGCGTTATGGATTTCCCACGATGGTAGAGCTATCTAGAAGAGCTGTTAAGTCTGGATGACCTGTTAGGATGACCCCTCTTTATTTTGAAGTGAATCAGCGGACGACCTCTTTGATTGGCGATAGCATTGTATCCTTCGGGCTGAATGTGCTATTGCTTCTCAAACCTCTGAAGCTGAGGATCTTTTGTCTTGGAGAATCAGTTGAGGCCTCCTCGATTGATGATGATGCCAACCCAGAAATGGTGAACGTATCATCATTTCTCGACCTGAGAGCCCGGGATACTGAACATCCTAGTACCTACATGTGAGATTGGGGGGATTGTTTACAGGTGTGCAGGAACCCTTGACCTTCAGAATACCTGGTTTTCTTATTTGTTCTGGATTGGTTACTGAAGTTATGATCTTGATCAACTCACATGTGGTTCTGTATTTGTTATTGGATTTCTTATCCTGGTGTTGTATATCTCACCAAACTCATATTGCAGTACAGTGGATTCAGCTTTATTTGTGCAGCACTGATCACATGCCCTTGCATACATATCATCATTAGCATTCTTGCATTTAACCTTCATGTTTATTCATTTGCAGGGTATACTTCCTTTCGATTCCGGTTGACAGTTCTCTTTACAGCTATGGAGATTCCCAGGAAGAACAATGTACATTATAATTTCTTTGACACAAAGGTGGGACAGTTGCGAAAGATGATTTCTCTTATTACTCCAGGCCATGTGGGTATGTTCCGAAAGGCTTATGGGGAGATTATGACTGTGGTTGTTGACTTGGATGCTTCAGAAAGGAGTGTCATTCATACGTGCTTACAGTTTTATGACCCACAGTTAAGATGCTTCACTTTCTCGGATTTTCAGTTGGGCCCGATGTTAGAAGAGTATGCTCTGCTTCTAAGTGTGCCTCTCAAGTACCAGATTCCTTTCAACTCTAACATGCGCCCTCCAAATCCTGAAGAAATAGCTAAGGCCCTCCATTTGGGTGTACCTGTAGTAGCAGATAACCTCGCCACCAAAGGAGGTTTATCTGGTTTTCACCTGGACTTCTTGGTTGCCAAAGCTGAAGAATGTGCTGCTAAATCTCAGTGGGAAACCGTTTGTGCAATCCTGGCTTTGAGTATCTATGGAATTATGTTGTTTGCTGATGAACCTAAGTTTGTGGACATGAGCACAATCCATATTTTTATAATGAAAAATCCCATACCTACACTCCTGGGCGATTTGTACTATTCTGTGCACTTTAAAAATGAGAAGAATCAAGGAGGTCTGGTTAGATGTTGTGCACCTCTGTTCCATAAGTGGCTTATGAGTCATTTACCAAATTCAGAGGCATTTTTGAATCCTCAGCCTGCAAAGAACTGGGCTAAGAGGATGATTCAGTTGACAACAAAGGATATCCGTTGGCTCAATCAGAGGACAATGGGGAGAGATTTCATCAGCAGCTGTGGAAGACATCCTAACGTGCCACTCTTGGGAGTAAAAGGTTGCATTAATTATAACCCTGTTATTCTCAGGAGACAATTAGGATTTGCCTTAATAGAGCCTCCGAGGGATGGTGATTTGGAAGAGTCTTTCTTTTTCCCTATGAAGGATAACCTTTTGTTGGTAAGGCAAGCGGTTGGAGCTTGGGGTAATCTGCAAATGAAGGGTAAGGTCGTCTTCGAAAAGTGCAACAATATGTCTTCCTCTCAATATGATGCCTGGTTGAAAAGAAGGGTTCAGATTACTCTTTTTCCGTTTTCTCAGGAAAGACCGTCAGATCCAGTTGCTGTGGAACCAGTGACCATGATAAGCATTGCTGAATATGACAAGCTTAAAGCTGAGATGGATAAGACTATCAAAATGAATGAGAAGCTAAGTGAAGGACTCAGAAAGACTCTTTGTGACAAGCGTAAGGTTGAGTATGAACTGTAGAAGCTGACTGAGCGTCATGAGGCCAATGAGAAGAGAATTGCCGAAGACACTATCTATATTTGTAAGGTCAAACAGAATGAGATTGCGCTAAAGGAGGCTTGCAAGCGCATCAATGAGCAGTTGACCAAGTCAGAGAATGCCCTTGCCAAAGGACAACAGAGATGGGATGACTTTTCTGAATGCCGGAGGGAGATCGAGGCGAGAATCAGGGCTGAAAACGATGAGTTGAGGAAAAATTTGAAGAGCAAAGAAAGTGAATTTCTCCAAAAACTAAGTTCAGCTAATCAAGAGATCGAAGATCTGAAGATCCGCACCGGAGTAAAGAGAGCCAAAGAGTCAGCTGTCAAAGATCAAATCCTAAAGCTAGAAGAAGCCGTCAAGTTAAGGAGTCAACTGATCAGAAGTCTTACCGAGCGCCCAAATGATCCAGTACTGAAGCGCTTCTCAAGGAGGTCCAGGAAGATTTATATGGGTTCAGTGTTTGAGTTGTATTGTTGCTATTCTGGGAGTCACCATCAGGCTTGTTGATGGGTTTTCCTTTATTTGTATTCATACTATGCAACTGTATTTGTTCGAAAACAAGTTGTATTTGACATTTCCACACCTGGCTGTGGGTTTTTATTTTATGCTATTGGATTTATTGGTAACTATTGAGGTGGATTCTTCGTCAGATTATACAATGATTCACACACTCACTGGGCTATATGATGGGTATTCTGAATTACTAATATACACCCCTGGCATTCTGTCGCTGTTAGCAACTGCAGGGATATGCGCTTTTCTCTTTTGGTCAAACTGGAATCGAAGGAAGGAATGCTTCAAAATGAATAAACATTGCATTGCATCGCATATCATGTTGCATTCTGTTGTTTGTTTTCAGGTACTTGTTGCAGGAGATCTCTAACCTTTATTTGGTTTCAGGCATTATAGCTGAGAATCACATTCACCGATACTCAACATGAGGAAATCAAGCAAGGATAATGGATCAAATGCAGAGTGATTTGGCTGAAATGAGGGCATGAATGGACCAGTTCATGACTCTCATGACTGGTATGGTACAAACTCAAGAAAGATTGAGGCTTCTGGTCGAGCGTCCAGAGGCCATGCTTGGAGTTAATCAGAATGACAATTCACAGACTCAGGGCACTCCTCCTCCTGTTGGCAATCCTCCTCCTGGTGGTAATTTGGGTAATGGAAATGGCAAAAATGTTGGTGGTATTTAGGAAGATGCTCAAGAAGACCAATTTACTCTGTTGGATGTTGAGATGGGCGCTCCTAATGATAAAAGGTACGATGAGTTGGCTGAAAAGATAAGGGCTATGGAATGCAAGAATTCTATGGGTATTGATGTTACTAGTCTGGGGCTGGTACCAGGGGTTAGGATCCCTCCAAAATTCAAGCCGCCTACTTTTGATAAATATCACGGTAATACGTGTCCCCAGACACATATCCAAGCTTATTTTGGGAGGATCTCAGCCCATACAAATGATGAGAAGTTATGGATGCATTACTTTCAAGACAGTCTGGCTGGGGCTTCTTTGACCTGGTATATGAAATTGAACAGAGCTGCTGTGAGAAGTTGGAAGGATCTGGCTGAAACATTCCTAAAACAGTACCAGTACAATATTGATATGGCGCCCAATCGCACTCAATTGCAGGGGTTGTCACAGAATGCTAAGGAAAGTTTCAAGGAATATGCTCAAAGGTGGAGAGAGATGGCTGCACAGGTTCAACCTCCTTTGTTGGATAGAGAAATGGCAGACATGTTTATGGGCACCCTGCAAGGGGCATATCTTGATAGATTGGCTGCTTGTCCGTCAACTGGATTTGCTGATATCGTGATCGCTGGAGAAAGAATAGAGAGTCTGTTGAAACTTGGGAAGATCCAAGATGTAAGTGGGGCTGGCTCTTCTGGGACGAAGAAACCGTTTGCTAGTGGTCAGAAAAGAAGAGAAGGTGATACAAATGTTGTGTTTAGAGGACGAGGCAGAGGACGTTCTCAGGGTTACCATCAAGTAGGCGCAGTGACAATCCCAGCACCGTCTGTTCAGCAACAACAACCCCAATATCAAGTTTAGCAGCAACAACAACCTCCTTTCCAACAGAGGTCTAGGCAGAGGGATCGTATGATTGACCCTCTCCCTTTGACTTATTTTGCGTTGCTACCACAGTTACTCAAGTTGAAGTTGGTTGAGCTCCGTACTATGAGACCTCCTGCCACTGGCAACCTGCCTCCTAATTTTAATGTAAATGCTCGCTGCGAGTTCCACTCAGGTGCTCAAGGGCATTCCATTGAAAAATGTTGGGCTTTTCATCATAAAGTGCAAGACTTGATTGATGCCAAAGCAATCAATTTCTCTCTACCTCATAATATTATTCAGCACCCCATACCTAATCATGGTGCGGCAAATGTGCATGCTATCGAAGATGGAAGGAGATTGGATTTGGTAGCAGACATCAGTCAGGTGAAGACTTCTTTGTTGGTTGTAAAAAATCGTTTGTTGAGGGGACAGGTGTTCCCGGGCTGTAACCAAGATTGTTCTGAGTGTATGAATCAAGAGAATGGTTGTGATAAGTTAAAGGTGGGTTTGCAGAATCTGATCAATGAAGGATGTCTACAGTTTGACAGGGTTGTGAAAGAAACTGATGAGGTGTCAACCGTGACCATCTATTATACTCCTGCTGAGATCCAGGTGCCTGCAAGTACGGTTCCTGTGGCAAGTGTTGTGCAAGAAAGACCCAGTCCTGTTACCATCACGGTGCCAGGACCAGTTCCGTTTACAACTACGAAGGCAATCCCATGGTACTATGGGGAAGACGTGTATTATGAAGGTAAAAAGCAAGAAGTTGGGTCATCAGCCAGTTCGAATATTGATAATATGGGTGGTGTAGGTGGCTTTACAAGAAGCGAAAGATTGTTTACTCCCCAAACTTTGCACAGTGATAAAGAAGCTGAAGCTGCAGCAAAAGCTAAAGGAAAACAGGTGGTCGAGAGTGTGCCTGTACCTGAAACAGAGACCAAGATTACTTTTGATAATGAGATGGAAGAGTTCATGAGGATAATCAAGAAAAGCGATTATAAGATTGTCGATCAACTGAATCAGACCCCTTCGAAGATTTCAATCTTGTCATTGTTGATGTGTTCTGACGCGCATCGGGAGGCTTTGTTGAAAGTATTGAAGAGCGCATATGTGCCACAGGAAATCACTGTTAATCAGCTTGAAGGTGTAATTTCCAATGTTAATGTTAGCCATGGTTTGGGCTTTACAAGTAGGGATCTGACTGCTGAAGGAAGAAACCACAATAAGGCTTTGCACATCACAATGGAGTGTAAGGGTGCAGTGTTGTCTCATGTACTGGTAGACACTGGTTCCTCACTCAATGTCTTGCCTAAGAAGGCACTAATGAAGCTGGAAGTTGATGGTTTGATTTTAAGGCCTAGTGAATTGGTTGTTAGAGCATTCGATGGGACTAAAAGATCTGTGTTTGGGGAAGTAGAATTGCCCGTGCAAATTGGACCGCAAGTGTTCAAATCCACATTCCATGTAATGGATATACAGCCTGCATATAGCTGCTTATTGGGTCGCCCTTGGATTCATGGAGTCGGGGCTGTTACATCCACCTTACACCAAAAGCTGAAGTATGAGTTTGAAGGACAGGTTGTGACAGTGTGTGGTGAAGAAGATATCTTTGTTCGTCATTTGTCCACGTTTAAGTATGTGGAAATGGATGGGGAAATTCACGAGATGCTTTGCCAGTCGTTTGAAGCGGTAAATATTGACAACATGCCTGAGTCTTCCTCTACACCAGTTGGAGCCGGTACCTCCATTTCATCCTACAAACAAGCTGTCGAGGTCGTCAGAGCCGGCAATGCCCAAGGCTGGGGCAGGTTGATAGAGACACCAATGAAGGAGGACAAATTTGGTATTGGTTATCATCCCTCTATGACTTCAGATGCGGAAAGCAGTGGACCCATCACTTTCAGTAGTGGGGGAATTATTTACACAGATCAGTCTTGTGCAGCTACAGAAGATGGTGTTGACAGTGAATGTGACCTGGACAACTGGGTACGCCCACGTGCCCCGGGACGATCATTGCAGAACTGGTCTGTTGAAGAAGTCATCCGGGTTACTCTTCAGACAGAGTAATTTTTCTTTGTTTTTCTAACCATAATGCATGTCAAAATCTTGCGCTCTGCCCAAGGCGTATAGATTCATTTGTAGGGCCACGCTGTTTGCATTTGCAATTTTAATCATCAATAAAGGACGTTTTGCACTCAAATTTTTGCTCTCTGTCTTTCAATTTTTATTTTTGCGCAAAAATTATAAAATGGCAATGTTTCTTTTTCTTTTTTGTTTTAAAATAATTCTAAAATAAAGCATGAACCCGTTCGTGCAGACTTGATCCTCCGGATTCCATTGATAACGATTTTGCTATGGCTATGTATGACTTTGACAAACCGATTTATCAAGCCGAAGAAGGGGATGAGAAGGATTGTGAACTCCCTGATGAACTGGCCAGATTGTTAAAACAAGAGGAAAGGGTCATCCAGCCTCATCAGGAGACTGTAGAGATCATCAATATTGGTACCGAGGATGCTAAGAAAGAGATCAAGATTGGTGCCAGCCTGCAAGCAGATGTGAAGAGAGCTTTGACTGAGATGTTGTGTGAATATGTTGATATCTTCGCCTGGTCGTATCAAGACATGCCAGGGTTGGATACTGATATTGTTGTACACAGGCTGCCATTGAGAGAAGAATGCCCGCCAGTCAAGCAGAAACTTCGTCGGACTCACCCCAACATGGCCATAAAGATCAAAGAAGAAGTTCAGAAATAATGGGATGCAGGGTTTCTTGCAGTGACTCACTACCCTCCTTGGGTTTCCAACATTGTGCCAGTACCGAAGAAAGACGGAAAGGTTAGAATATGTGTGGATTATCGAGATCTTAATAAAGCTATCCCAAAATATGATTTTCCACTACCTCACATTGATGTACTGGTCGACAATACAACTCAGTTTTCAGTGTTCTCGTTCATGGACGGTTTCTCCGGGTACAACCAGATTAAGATGACACCTGAAGATATGGAGAAGACCACGTTCATTACTCCGTGGGGTACATACTGTTATAAGGTGATGCCTTTTGGGTTGAAAAACGCAGGGGCAACGTATCAACGGGAAATGGTAACTTTGTTTCACGACTTAATTCACAAAGAGATTGAATGTTATGTGGATGACATGATTGCCAAGTTGAGAACAGAAGAAGAACATCTGGTTAACTTGAAAAAGCTGTTTGAAAGGTTGAGAAAGTTTCGCTTAAGGTTGAATCCAAATAAGTGCACTTTTGGGGTGCGTTCTGGAAAGCTGTTGGGTTTCATTGTGAGTGAAAAAGGAATTGAGGTTGATCCTGCCAAGGTGAAAGGAATACAAGAAATGCCTGAACTGAGAACGGAAAGAGAGGTTCGTGGTTTTCTGGGTAGATTGAACTACATTGTAAGGTTCATATCTAACCTAACAGCCACGTGTGAACCAATTTTTAAATTATTAAGAAAAGATCAGACGGTCAGGTGGAATGACGATTGCCAATTGGCATTCGATAAGATAAATGAATACTTGCAGGAACCTCCAATTCTCATACCTCCAGTTGTAGGAAGGCCTTTGATAATGTATTTGACAGTGCTGGAAGGTTCTATGGGTTGTGTTCTCGGTCAACACGACGAGACGGGTAGGAAGGAGCATGCTATCTACTACCTGAGCAAAAAGTTCAATGATTGTAAGTCCCGGTACTCAATGCTTGAAAAGACATGATGTGCACTTGCATGGGCCGCAAAGCGATTGAGGCAATATATGATTAGGTACACAACCTTGTTGATTTCCAAAATGGATCCTATCAAATACATTTTTGAGAAACCAGCGCTAACAGGCAGAATTGCACGGTGGAAAATGGTTTTGACAGAGTATGATATTTAGTATACTTCCCAAAAGGCCATCAAAGGAAGTGTCTTATCAGACTATCTTACGCAACAACCGATTGATGATTACTAACCCATGAAATTTGATTTCCCTGATGAGGACATCATGTTTCTCAAAGCCAAAGACTGCGAGGAACCACTCCCGGAGGAGGGGCCAGACCCTGAATCCAAATGGAGTTTGATGTTTGATGGGGCCGTCAATATGAATGGATGCGGAGTTGGAGCAGTTCTTATCATGCCAGAAGGTGTTCATATGCCTTTCACTGCCCGAATAACTTTCGGATGCACCAACAATGAAGCGGAGTATGAAGCTTGTATAATGGGGATTGAGGAGGCGATTAATTTACGAATTAAGACCCTTGATATCTTTGGTGATTCAGCTTTGGTAATTAATCAGGTGAAAGGGAGTTGGTACACACACCAAGCAAATCTGGTTCCGTATCGAGATTATACAAGGAGATTGCTGACATTCTTTACGACAGTGAAGCTGTACCATATTCCTAGAGATGAGAATAGGTTTGCAGATGCCTTGGCCATATTGTTTTCCATGATCAAAGTGCAAGGATGGAATCATGTACCTAAGATTGAAGTGTCTCGGCTTGACAGACTTGCATTTGTGTTTGCTGTTGATGCAACGTCTGATGACAAACCATGGTTTCATGACATCAAGTGTTTCTTGAAAAGTCAAGAGTACCTGCCAGGGGCATCTGCTAAAGATAAGAAGCTGTTGAGAAGGTTGTCTGGTAGTTTCTTCTTGAATCAGGATGACGTGCTGTACAAATGAAATTTTGACATGGTTTTGCTTAGATGCATGGATAAGCACGAAGCAGACATGTTAATGCAGGAAGTACATGAAGGCTCTTTTGGTACCTATGCTGGAGGACATGCAATGGCTAAGAAATTGTTGAGATCAGGATATTATTGGTTGACTATGGAGTCAGATTGCTGTAAGTATGCCCGCAAGTGTCACAAATGCCAGATCTATGCAGACAAGGTGCACGTTCCTCCAAATCCGTTGAGTGTCATGTCCTCTCCTTGGCCCTTTGCTATGTGGGGCATTGACATGATCGGAAAGATTGAGCCTACTGCTTCAAATGGCCATCGCTTCATCTTGGTCGCCATTGATTATTTCACTAAATGGGTTGAAGCTGCATCTTATGCCAATGTCACTAAGCAGGTGGTAGCTCGTTTCTTGAAACGGGACATCATTTGTCGCTATGGAGTGCCCGAGAGAATCATTACTGATAATGGTTCTAATATGAATAACAAAATGATGGCTGAGCTGTGCCGGGACTTCAAAATTGAACACCACAATTCTTCTCCATATCGCCCGAAGATGAACGACGCTGTGGAAGCGGCCAACAAGAATATTAAGAAGATTGTGCAGAAAATGGTGGTCACATACAAAGATTGGCATGAGATGTTACCGTTTGCTTTGCATGGGTACCGAACGTCAGTGCGCACGTCCACTGGGGCAACCCCATTCTCACTTGTATATGGTATGGAGGCAGTACTACCGGTTGAAGTTGAGATTCCATCCCTCAGAGTCATGATGGATGTCAAGTTAGACGAGGCTGAGTAGGTCCGTGCCAGATTTGATCAGTTGAGCCTTATTGAGGAGAAACGACTGGTAGCTATATGTCATGGGCAGTTGTACCAACGGAGGATGAAGCATGCATTTGACCAAAAGGTGCGTCCTCGGGTTTACAAAGTGGGAGATGTGGTACTCAAAAGGATCCTTCCTCCAAGTACAGATCACATGGGCAAATGGACTCCTAACTATGAAGGTCCATTCATGGTTAAGAAAGTCTTCTCGGGCAGATCCTTATTACTTACAACCATGGACGGCGAAGACTTTTCATCCCCTGTCAACTCAGACGTAGTCAAAAAATACTTCGCAAAAATAGACCTGCTGGACAAAGAAAAAAAGAAAAAGTCCAGGCAAAAAAGGGCATCCCGGCGAACCACAAAAACAGAATAAAAAGGTTCGGGCAAAAATTAGGGATAATAAAGAAAAATTGTACACCCAGTGAGTTGAAAATCCGCAAGGACAACTCAGTCAAAAAAGGGTATCCCGGTGGATTGAAAACCCGAAAGGGCGGTCCACGCAAAAGAGGGATTTAAGAGAACGACTACGATATGAGTTTATCTGTACTCCATCATCGTTTCAACAATTGACATTCCAAAGGGTAGGAATCAGTCTGATCATTCCTCAGAAGGCAAGGTCGGGGAGTCTTGAATACATACTAGCCATAGCAGAATTGAAACTCAGTAGAATGCCGTTTTCACATTGCCATTAGGATAGTTTCTTTTCTCAATTTTCAGCAATCACCTCTTTCCAGGGATTGCTTCCTGATGTAATTTCCTATTCTGGGCCTTTTGATCAATAAATTGAATTTCAGTTAAAAGCTTCTTATTTTGTTTTACTGCTTTGTTTACAAACACGTCTGAATTTTTGATAAAACGTTGCATTTGAAAACATGGTGACTTCACAATAACACGTGCAGAAGAAAACATTTAAAATTACTTTGAATGTTGATTAATCCTGGATGGTGGAATCAAACCACGCAATATTTCGGGGCATGTGTATGTTTCCTTTTGTTGCAGGTAACATATTCAAATGATTTCAAGCACAAGAAGGGTAATCACTTATTCCCACGCAGAAGACTGGGGCAATCATGTTCAGGGAAGGGTTTACTTGTCACCCTTTTGCCACAACGTTTACTGATTGAGTCCATCATTCAGTCAATGGTCATTCACGACGTCTCGTTATCAGCGAATTGAGTTCAACTGGGTATTGTTGTATCTTATTAAGTCGATTATCTCATTCAGTACTTCCAACAGCTACAAGCTTTTCTGTGCCGATAACGGTTGCGAATCCCCAATAGAGTTGCTTCGCAGACACCGAAGTTGATGATTAATACCCAGTGAAGTCGTCAGGAGTTTGAAGATGCTTAATCTCCTGTAAAATCCTCTTATGACGTTTCTTCAGGTAAGCCTTGTATCATGGAGCAGGAAGCAAGTTGTTCACCTTCCCAAGCATGGGGCATTTTGATTTTCCCTAGCAGGAGATGTTCCCAATCCATTATCCCCAATAGAGTTTGAGGACATTTGGTCTTCTATAAAATCCTCTCAAAAGGCATTCCCCAGCACGAGACGCTTTAAGGCGGTTTTCTCCAGCAGAGTTTTTTATAAACTTATTATCCCTAACGGAGTCGTCAAATGGAAAGTTCGCCTAGCATGGGGCATTATGGTACTTATCCTAAGCTTGACGGTCTTATTCCTCAGCAGACTACTGTGGAGCTGCTTTGGATTTCCCCAGTAGATCTAAGGACTATCTCCCAGTATGTTGCAGCATAACATGTTCTAACCAGGATTTATATATCCTCGACAGAGTAGCCTTGATTCCCAGCAGGATCGTATCTCTAGTATTGGTATCCTCACAAGAGTTCAGCATTGAATCTTTTCAACAATACTCCCCAGCTGAGCTGTTTTGCCCCCACAGAGGTTTATTAATCAACAAAATCTATTCCTCAGCAGAGTGGTAGTGTATTCTTGCCCCAGCCGGTTAGAACGTTGATTCTTCCCGCAAAGGATCTCGGGTTTGATAGATCCTCAAGCAGAGTTTTAATGACTTTTCTTCCCTAGCAATACGTCATGCAAAGAAATTCTCATCCCCAGCGGAGTTGTGGTGACCAGAATTCATCCCTAAACAGATGAAGTAATTCCTGGCGGAATCATCATTTCCCCTTATTCCAAAGTCCAATTTATTTTTGGCAAACTTGACAGTTCGAAGCAGACAGATTGTTCATTCATTCTCCAGCAGAGACATCATCCTTTCAGGAGTATCTGAAGTCGAATCATTGATCATTGTTCCTCAGTAGAGTCAGCAGAGATGTATGACACAGATGTAGAGAGTAATCCAGTATTGGAATTCTTGAAGTCCAACCGTAGATTGGCAAAAGGTCCATCCAAGGGTGGCAAATTCTTGAAGTCCAACCGTAGATTGGCAAAAGGTCCATCCAAGGGTGGTAAATTCTTAAAGTCCAACCGTAGAGTGACGAAAAGTCCATCCAAGGGTGGCAAATGATTAAAGTCCAACCGTAGATTGGCAAAAGGTCCATCCAAGGGTGGCAAAGCAAGGCAAAAGTCCACCCGTAGGGTGGCAAGTCAGTAGTCGTCTGACTCCCTTTAAAAGACCGCAGCTAAGTCCAACCGTAGATTGCCGAAAGACCATCCAAGTGTGGCAGATCATCGGCAAAGTCCAACCGTAGATTGGCAAAAGTCCCCCGTAGTGTGGCATCTCAGCAAGTCCAACCGTAGATTGGCAAAAGTCCCCCGTAGTGTGGCATCTCAGCAAGTCCAACCGTAGATTGGCAAAAGTCCCCCGTAGTGTGGCAATGCAGCTGCAAAGTCCAACCGTAGATTGGCCAAAGTCCACTCGTAGTGTGGCAGGCCAGTAGTCGTCTGGCGTTGTACAAAAGACGTTGCTAAAGTCCACCCGTAGTGTGGCAAGCCAGTAGTCGTCTGGCGTTGTACAAAAGACGTTGCTAAAGTCCACCCGTAGTGTGGCAAGCCAGTAGCCGTCTGGCGTTGTACAAAAGACGTTGTTAAAGGCCCACCTGTAGTGTGGCAGGCTAGTAGTCGTCTGGCGTTGTATAAAAGACATCTTTCCAGTAATATTATTCATCATCAGAGTTTTCTTCAGGAAGAGTTCGTTTGGTTGGGTTTATATCCCTTTTCTTCTTCCCTACAGAGTGCAAATCTTTGGGTTATTTCTGGTATTCAATCCCTCCATACCTTGAAAGGCTGATAGCAATCGCTATCATCCGTTTAGGTCTACAGTGATTGAATAGGGGCAGCTGTAATACCCCAAAATTTGCCCTCTCTTTTCTTCATATCTTTTAGCAAGAGCTTTCATTGCATTGCATTGCATTCAAGCATAGAAAAATAAAACATCAAGCATTTAGCATTGCATCTTGCATAAGGGCATGTGATTAGGCGTTTCTCCAAGGTGTTGATCATCCAGAGAAGAAGACCAAGTGTTTCTCACAAGCTTCAAGGATATCTTACATCATGTATCATCTCCATTTGATCTCACAAGTTATGGGAAGAGGAGAATCCATCAAGAAGATTGAACAGTGCATGATCTCATACACAAGGTAGTCAAAAGTTGGGATCTGACCCCCAAATGGGCAAGCTGTTTGAGTTTTTATCATCTCCAAAGGACATATCTCATCATTGTTTGGAAAGATACGCATCATATTCAGAGGAATTTGGATTTGGAGGATGTGTTTTTTCCTCCTAACCAGAGGGTGCCAAATTAGGGTTTGACCTAAAATCAGTTTATTTCTGATTTTTGGGGCAAGACATGATCTCATGGTATTCCCTATGTTCTTAAGTGTTCATGGATGGAATTTTGGTCATTGGTTCTCTGGGGAAGATGTTCAATGGATCAGTTACTTGTGAAATAAGCAAAAGTCAACAGTTCAAAAGGAAAGTCAACCATGGGTTTGCAAAGGTTCAAATCATGATTCTCAAGTCCAAATACCTTTATTTGGTCAAAGAATGGCATGGATGGCATCATTCATCAAAAATCAAGAGTTTGTGCAAAAGTTACTAAATTTGGAAAATGACCTATAATGAGAACTTTCCATTTTTGGCAATTTCTCCACCACATTCAACTTGACTTTTCATCATCAAGGAAGCTCCAAATGAATTTTCCTCCAACATGAAAGTTGAATATCTTTCTCTCCCATTTCCAAAAAGTCTAGAACTTCCCCATATCATTTGTGGAACTCTAGTTATGGCCAAAACAATGCAAGGTGCATTTCATGGATTTCTTATATGTCAAATTTTCCACCTTTTGCATTTTGGCACAAATGGACTTGTAATTGATCTTTTTGCTTCATGTTATATTACAACATCAAAATGCAAGTCAAGAGGAGTATTTTTGGCCTTGGAATCAAATTATTTCATGCCATATTTCTCATTATTTTCACAAAGTGCAAAAATGCAAATTGATTCAAAACTTACAAACCAAGAAAGTGCAAGGCCCAAATTCAATTCAGAGGTGATCCATAAGTAAATTGGAGGTGAATCATGCTGATTACAAGGGATGTGTACGTGTGGATTAGTGGCATAAGCACAAAATGCATTTTTGCAATTCCACCCAAATCTCATTAACCAAGGTTCTAATCACTTCTTAATCCTAATCAGTGAACTAATGGAGAGTATATAAGCTTACTCATACCCTCACAGCTAGGTCAGAGACTCTCATTTGCACAGTTTTGGTTTTTTGCTCTCACACTTTCTCTCTTTGAATCTCACTTTCCTTGGAGTTCCTTGGAGATTTCTCTTCACATTCTTGATCAGTGAAGAGAATAGAGCAAGAATCAACTGCTATTTTGAGTTCATACTGAGGATTTCACCAAGCTCCATTCAAGAGGATTCAAACTTAAATCTCAAGATCTAGCACGATTTCAAGCTCTAGTTGCATTTATTTTGCATCTAGAGGTTCCAAGGAGTAGATCTGCAGTTTTTGGAGGGATTTCTTGGTGTATTTTAAGCTCTTCAAGGTTCAGGTTAGTGTAATTTTCACCATCATAGATCTCAAATTTTAAGTGTGCATAATGATCTGTGAACTTCACTGAGCATGTTGATCTATTTTATTTGAAGTTTGGACGTGTATCATGGATGAATTTTGAGTTTAAAGTTTTGGATCTTTTTTTTCTTTCCTTCGATTTGCACTATTTGTTGGTTGTTTGATAAAATGGACTGGATATTCTTGATCCTCGTGTTTTTCTGGTCAAGATGATGTACACGTATGCAATTTCTGGAGAAATTTTGGTTGCAGTCCACCGGAGAGGGTGGCCGGAGCCCTACCTCCGTCGACTGGTTATGGAGTCCGGCCGGTGGAAGGTTTGAATGGAGAAGATGCACTACAGCCGTTGATATGCTTGATCTAACGTTCCTTACTTTGCCACATTTCTTTAATTTGGTTTTTAATTTAATGGTTGCGTGTTTGTCACCCCATGGTAACTATCGTGTGTGTGCAATCATGAGTGTACATCTTAATTACTTTTGGAATCGATTGACTAATCATGTGCGTTGGTGTGATCTGGTGGCTAGAAGTTGGACAACACATTAAATAGGCATGTGAGGTTCACGTGTTTCTTTTTTTTTTCTGGTTAATTGTGTGAGCGTGAATGTATGATAACTATGGTGTGAGTGTGAATCTGGCCCATTGATTTTGATTACTTGTTGGTTGCATTGACTTTTGGCATGCGTGGGATTAATCCATTGGTTGTGATTGAATCTGAATGGTTGACTGAATTTCATGGAATCATTGACTTTGCTGTTGGACTTGTAGCCTTGGGCTTTGTTATTCCCACCCCTAGTCTGAGCCCACTTCTATTTTTCAACGTGATTTCTTTGCTGATTGCACCCCTCCTTGTTATTTCTTTCATTTTATTTTTCTTAATTGTTACATTTGCATTTTATTTTCTAAAATCATTTTAATGCATCTAAAAATCATAAAAAAATTCGTGAAGCTTCTTTTCAGTTTTATAAAAATTTTACGTATTTTAGTTTTTTATTTTATTTTATTTTTGGCACCTGATTTAATTACTTGCCTAATTTTCTTTTTTAATTGTTTCACTTGCACACTCTAACTTGTAAAATTTCTTTCTCATCATCTATACATCATTTTCAATTCATTATTTTTGCATTGTTTCATAAACTTTCTGAATTGCATAAAAACATTTTTGTTTCATTTTTAAAACCTTTTCATATTACATTTTGGTTCCCCTCTTTTGCATATTGATACATGTTTCTCACTTGATCCTTGCTTATTTGTTTGAATGGTTTAACTTGTGAATTTTTGGGAGATCTTTTAACATGTGATTTTCTTCTGATCTATATCATTTTATTTTAAATTTCACAATTGTTGAATGTCATTTGATGCATGTTTGATTTTTTGTGCTTAAGTGAATTATGCATGACCATCTCTTGACCTTTCTTTACACAAGTTGATTAGCCTTGATTATTTGATTGGTTTCTTTTGTGATTATTTGAATGAGCTTTTGACATAATGCCTACCCCTGGTTGAGGTCCTTTGAGACCAACTTTTGCAATTTGTGGATCATGTTTGGATCATGTTTGAGTATGCCTAAGTGTTGGAACTTTGTCCTCTTTTTGTAGTTTGCTTTGGTGCATGTTTTGAAGTTGTTTGATTGATGTTTGAACTTGTATGACTTGAGTTTGGTTTTGATATGATATTGATGCATATGCTACTGCCTCTTGAGCTCTATACTTGGTTTTCATGTTGCTTGAGCATAGTTGAATGCATTTGGCTTGAATTGTATGATGAATACCATTACCTTTCCTTTTGTGAACTTCTTTGGATCTTAATGCTTCATGTTTTGAATCATTTTTGCACACATGAATTGTTGATGATAATTTGATATTGGTTCTGACTTGTCTTCATTTTCATCTTGCCTTTCTCATTTCACTTTGTCATGAAGTCCATGTATGCTTCATTGTGCATTTCATACAAGTATGCTTGCATCCTTCCATGTTTATCTTTGCATGCTTACTTGAGTTGTATTGCATTGATCTTTGAAACATGATTGTTGATTTGAGTTGTACATTTATGATATGATGTGCTTGCTGCCACTTATTGCATCTCATCTCTCTTCTTCTCTTCCTTTTTTCTTCTCTTTCACTCTTTCTCATCCCATGAATCTCAAGACTTGTAGTCTTTTCTCCTAAACCTCACTAACCATAGGACATCCATGCATGATAACATTAGGACCCTTAGTCTCCCTTTAGAGTTTCCTTTGCGTTTTCTCTCTTCTCACCTTCAAACAAAAGTAAAAAATACTTAATAAAGGCAAAACAAACATTGTATTTAGGCCTTTCATGTAAGAATAAGATAGTGAGGGATCTTCTCTCATTTTCTTGGAATGTTTAGCGTGCGTCCCATCTCGGGTCGTTATGCGAGGCATTCGATCTTACATGAGGGACTTAAATACAATGTGCGTTACAAAACACAAAACAATCAAAACACTTCTTTCTAAAAAAAACTTCAAACAAACAATAACGTCTTTCCTTCGCGAATTCTCTTCTCATCTCACTCACTCTCAATGCACGAACGTGATCCTACTCGTTCTCTTGCAAGATGGTAACGCACTCGGACCAGTGAGCCTGCAACACCTAAGCTAGAACGTTAGCCGTTCTCTAAAAAACACAAACAAAACATCCCTAGTTAGGGGAACTACGTTGCTCTGATTCTCATGCTCCCGATCAGATACGTAGGCAGTGGGGTAGGGCCCATTCGAGCACTTTTTTTATTTTCCCTACATTTGTTCCTTGTTCTCTCTCTCCTTTCCCTTTTCCTTTTTCCTGTTCCTTTCTTTTCCAGTTCTCTAGCAGTGGAGCTCCAGTGGACGATACCCTTTGATCGAGACTAGCAAGCGTGGATCCCATCGGGTACGATGGACGTGTGGGGGTGCTAATACCTTTCTCTCGCATAACCGACTCCCGAACCCAGTTCTTTTGGTCGCAATACCATGCTCTTTCCTTTCCCTGAGGTTTATGCGGTGTTTCCTTTCCCTCTCTTGGGATAAATACACATTGCTGGCGACTCTGTTTCGGTGCCACTTTCGCGTTTGTACTAGGATGAAAATCCCAGGAGCGACACTAGCTTCTATGATGTCAAGCAATGTTAGCAAGTAGAAAAATGTTAATTCTGAAATTAATATTGCAACTTATGTTTGTTTTGAAAATTATATTAAAATATTTTGGTGGTCGAATTATCGATTTTGTAATGCCAACGCAAAATTTGAGCACAGCTCATAGGAGTCGGGAAACCATACCTTGATGAGCATGCCTTTGAAATAAACTCTGTTTCACTAAGGTCTTTTGAGGGTTGTATCACGGATTAGTTCACGGTTTAAGAAACAAAGGATATAAGGCTCAAAGTTTGTTTGTGCCCACCCCATCTTCGTGATATTTTACTCCATTTTTGTTAACTGAAAATTACCCTGCCCCAGGTTAAGAACGAGGGTTTTTGATTCGGAAGAAGAAAACTCCTACTTCAAAGGCTCAAAAAGGGTTAACGAGGGTCTATCTCCCTTATATCCCCGGTGTTTAGGATTTTGAAATAATGCCTTATATCACTAGCAGAGTTTTATTAAAAAACATACGACAGGAGAGATTGCGCTTAATTTCGTCATCCTCCATTCAATTCTCTGCCAAGGCAAGAGATTGGACAATATTGGCATTATAAAATAGAAAAAAAAATTTGAAAAGAGTGAAACGAATGGATTTCTTCATGACAAACATATTTATTGCATTAGTTATTCGAAATAACAAGTTCTTGCATTTAAACCAAACTTTTACAATCAAAGAAATAGTCATAAGTGCAAGCGAATAAATAAACAACCTGATGAGCTCGGGAACGAGCTCTCCTCTTGATTTCGCCGGGTCGGACCTTCTCTAGTCTTCACCTGCAGGAAATTCTTGTATCATGTTCACATTGGCCGCTCCATGTTGTGGTAAAGGGTTATTTTGCACATTTGGGTTTGAATCTTTGAAAATTAGGATTCCACTTTTAACCAACCTCTGAACGTCGGCTTTCATTCTATAACAACTTTCAATATTATGACCTGGCGCCCCTTGATGATAAGGGCAGAATAAGTCAGCTCTGTACCAGAAAGGAGGGTTCTTAGGTACCGCTGGTGGGGACTTAGTCTGGATATGGCCCTTGTGTAACAATATTGGGAAAAGTTCCGCATACAACATAGGAATCGGGTCAAAGTTTGGTTTCCTCAGTGCACGACTTGGGTTGTTGAACGATTGTCGGGCTTGTTGAGGAGATTGCTGATTTTGATGACGATACTGCTGTTGTGGTGAAGCAGGTGGAGTTTGAAGTGATGGTTGCGCAAACTGTGGTTGGTAAGTTAGAGCATTGATAGTTGGGGTCACAGCAGCAACATATGGGCATGGGTGGTACCCTCCTTTTGGTCGTCCATGATGCACAACACTTACTTCTTGTTCTTTCTTTTTCCAATAATTACTTCCATATTTCTTGGCACTGTTGGAAGCACTTCCTTCTCTAACCAGTCTTCCTTCACGAACACCTTCTTCTAAGCGCATCCCCATGTTTACCATCTCAGTAAAATCACTAGGGGCGCTTGCTACCATTCTCTCATAAAAAAATGGGATCAGTGTTTTCAGAAAAATTTTGGTCATCTATTTCTCCTCCAGAGGTGGAGTAACTTGAGCAGCTAGTTCATGCCAACGCTGGGCGTACTCCTTAAAGTTCTCTCTTTCTTTCTGGCCCATGGCTCTCAGCTGGTCTCTATCTGGTGCCATGTCGACATTATATTTATATTGCTTAATAAAAGAGTCACAGAGATCGCTAAAGTTGCAGATCTTTGAACTATCTAGCCCTATATACCACTTGAGGGCTGCACCAGTCAAATTATCCTGGAAATAGTGTATCAGCAGTTGGTCATTATCCTTCTGAGTAGACATTTTCCGTGCATACATAACTATATGACTATGTGGGCAAGAATTTCCCTTATACTTCTCAAACTCAGGGACTTTGAACTTCGGGGGAACCTTAACATTTGGAACCAAACACAGCTCAGAGGCATTCTTTCCAAACAACTCTTTCCCGCGAAGGGCCTTGATTTCTTTCTGTATTTTCGAAAACTTGTCCTAGAATTCATCCATTCATTCCTCCATCCCAATACTTTCACTAGGAGCATCATGGAACACAGGTTCTTCAAGGTGGAAAGGAGTAGCATTTACCATGGGCGGTGGTACAGTCATTACGACAGTTGTGGCAATAACTTGAGAAACAGGTGGGCGGTATCCAGCTGGAGTAAAGTTAGGAGGCATACCCCACGGATAACCAGGAGGCATAGAATACTGAACTTCACTTGTAGTGGGCACCACTGGGATCGGTGCAGATATTATCTCAGAGATAATAGTGTTGTGTGATGGCGTACTATGTGATGGCTGATTCTGAGCAGCCATCAAAGCTTCCATCATCCCATTGATCTTCTCTAGACTTTCCTTCAATGTTGAAACCTCTTCCCGGAGTGCCCTATTTTCCTGCTCGAGTTTATCCATTCTTTTCTTGCGACCAGCTCGAGTATTGTATCGATGATTCAGCTTGACTGAGAAGAGAAACACGAATGAGAACCTGGAATGTAAAGGAATGCAAATGCAAATGCGATGCAGCAAGATTCATAGAACTCAGCTATTTATAATCATTGAGGAATATCAACAGGCTCGCTTATTAATCATGAAAAAGCGGTTACAATCATTATTACCGGAATACTAAAAATTGATTTAATACAAAATTAAAATGCGTTTGTATGCCTTTCAACAGTCATAACGTAAAGCTAAATAAAAGCTAATAATGATAGATCTAGGGAAACTTTTCCAACGGTCTTCCTTGAGTCCTTGACTTTCTTCCAACTGAGCTTCTTCTATAATAAGCTTGTTGACAAAGTGTTGACTGATGGGATAAGACGTCTTGAGCTTTCCGCTTCTTGCAATAAGTAGCCATTTTTTTTTTGAAATTCTCCTTTTGTAGTCATCTTAGCTTGAATATTAACCGAAGATAGGAAATTGACGCATATTTTAAATTAGTAACTCTATCAGCTGAGAATATTCTTTATGAGTTGACAACGGCTAGTAATCAGGAATAGTGATAGGCTGCAGTAGAACGAAGATTATGGCTTCTCAATTTGGTTTTGAACTTTTCTTCATTTGTCAGCAAGGTCTCCAGTCTCCTTAGATCATCCAGATCATGACTCTTGTAAGGGTACTTCAGCGTTTACCCTTTTTTTTTCAAAGTCCATGATATCCTATGATGTTTACAAACAAAGCTAAGTTCCATGAAACTTTATGATATGATGCTAATGAATGCAGGGATGCGAACACACAAAGCACAAAGCACAAAGCACACACAAGCAATCAAACGGACAAAAAGTCCTAGGTTTGAAAGGTCACGGCATGGAGCCAAGGTCTAACCATCCCAATAGGTGTGTACTATAGTTTCAAATGTATCTGCCGAACGGGTTCTAAAAAGTTCCCATAGTCTACAACCCATCTTTCAGATATTATCGATTTTCCAAATCACTTGGTAGTCAATAATATTCTCAAGGGAATCTCGTCCGAGTGTAGTATCACGTAGCAACTAATTCAGGAATAGACTCCCTCATAGTCCCCGCACTACATCCTAATAGGCCAAGTTGGGTTAAAGGTACTACGGTCCTCAGTCTCACGGATTCTTGCTCGAAATTAATATCGTTTTCACGAATGGACTCGTTCAAACAACATTAAGTTCAAAAGAACCTAAACTGAGCTATGATTTTCTCAACTCAACTTTTCAGGAATCAACTCCGTCAAAGTATCCTTGAACATATCATCTCCTATCATAATTGCACTCAAGTCCGGGTATAGGACTCCTCACCACAAAAAGTGACAACCTAAGCAAGCATAACAGATACAAATATATAACAAATAACATAATTAAACAAGTTAGGGGGAACCCTCTTATGAGATTCCCCAGTGAAGTCGCCATTTGTGTCACGGTGAGAATTGGATATCAAGCTATTAGTTAACTTGAATCACATTTCTTTTATTTCACCACCGTCTTTGATTTATCCAAGGGAAGGGAGAAAGATCGAATTACCCACAATGCAATGCAAATGCAAACTAAGATTCTAAAGTTCAGGGGTTGGTTATACCTAGGGAAGGTGTTAGCACCCTAGATATACGTAGTACTCTACAGGAACCTCTCGTTTTACTTATGTTATTTGTTTTTTTTGTTTTGCTAAGGGTTTAAGGGTAGGTGACCTAGAATTCTACTCCTAAGTGTGCTCGACAAGATATCGCATCTTGTGCCTACATATCTTGTCGGAAAGGCATCAGAGCACATGTAGTTCCTCTCTAAAGGATTCTAAGGTTGTTTAAAAGGTCTAGGAGAAAAGATGAGTCATCATTTTAAGAAACCACCACAGTTTTGAGACTTGTTTGTATTTTGTGGGGTATGGGATTGTATGTCCCTTCTTTGAGATGATTCACATCTAATTCTCTTGTGTGGAGAATTAGGTGAGCTAAAGTTTGATTGTAAAATCAAACTTGAGGGGGACTAACTTAGGAAGTCTATCCTAAAGTTGTCTAATAAACTTATCTTAAGGGTATAAAAGCCTATAGGGCGGTATGATGCAAATGAGATGCACCATGCACAATAATAGATTATCATGCATGGGGTTTTCCCTTGGATATTAATCCAATCGATTATTAGATTTAAGCGAGAGTGCTAGCAAAGTGGTGCTAGTCTTGTGTCTAGTGACCAAAAGGTTGAATGCGATGCCTAAAGGCAATCGACTTACATGGGTAGAAAATGGGCTCGACGTTGGATCGAGAGTTTTAATGTTTTGAAAAGGTTTAGAACAAAAACATACATTCATCACATACAATAGCAAACACACAAACACATAAGTAAAGCATGATATCAAAATTCTAAACCTATGCCATACAAACGCACTACTAAACGCGGGAGGGATTCTCACGGGAACGGTTTATTAAGAAAAGAGTTTTGATTTTTTTTAAAGGGAAATTAATAAAAGGTTTACATTATTTGAGCATTTTATGTTAAAGATTAATATTAACTTAAAAAAGTTAAAGGTTTACCCTATTAATTAAAAAGGATTTTAATATCTTAAAAAGTTTTTATTATTATTTATTTTTAGTCGTAAAGTTATATTATAAAAAAAGTTATTTAAATAAAAGAAGAAAAAGTTATTAAAAGAGTTTTTCTTATTAATTAGAAAAGATTTTGATTTTAGTATTTTAATAAATAAAAATTTTTATTATTAAAAAAAGCTTTTACTAAAAGGTTTTTTAATTTATTTAGTTATATTTAATAAAAGGTGATATTTTAGAATATATAAGAAATTATTTTTTATTAAAAGGGGTTATTAAAGAAAAGTTTTATGTTTTATTTTTTTAGATAAAAGAGTGGTTATATTTTAATAAAAACCAAATTTAATTATGATGAATTTATTTAATGAAAAAAGTTAAATTAAAAAAGGATTGATTATTTTAAAACGGAGGGATCAGGTGGTTCGCGAAGGAGAGAGGGTCCATCATGGATCCTCAGATCTTAACCGTATGATGCAAACGAAATGTGATCCAACGTGTAAAGTGTAAGGGTACATAATTGTGTGGTGGGTGCATGTGTATGTGATCGTTGAAAACAAAGTTCAGAGAAAAAAGGGACAAACGCTTCAAACCTCTCTCTATGGTCTCTCTCTCTTTTCTCTTCCGTTCGAATTCACTCCCTCCCCATCATTTACCACCTTCTCTCAATCACTCTCGCACCTTACCTTCTCTCGATCTCTCTCGTCTCCTTCCCCAAATCAAACAATCACAACAATAGAAAAAACCTAACCCCCAGCAATCTCAACACCCCAATCCACTATTATCATATGATTACATATTACATCAATTTAAAGCACGAAACAATAAAAGAAAAGGGGTGCCGACGATTGAAGACGAAGGGAGGTGACCAAGGCTTCAAAGACCTCCGTCCAAAGATGAGTCTTCTTTCTCCTCTTCTTCTTGTGTGTTCGTTGCCGTATGCTTGAGTGTGTGTTTATGGTTTGCGTATGAATCATGTTGTGGTTCCTCTGTGAAATTTGCGTAGACTGTTGATGCTGTGTGAATCTCTGGGTGATTTTTCTGCTTTCTTCCCTTTCATGTGGATTTTGAATGCTTCCTATTTTGGTGAATTTGTGCGTGTAATGCTTCTGCGTTTATGCTTATGGATACTGGTGTGAATTGGTGTTGTTCTTGTAATGTTATGCTATTATTCTTTCTGCTGTAAAATGGTTTGTTTTATGTGTATATGCGAATCTCTTTTTTTTGTGTATGGATTATGAATATGGTGGTGATTTGGATACAGTATTAGTGAGAACCGTATCTGAGATTCTTCTGATGAATTTTTCACCGCCCCCTTGATATTGTTTGTTGCTCTTTATATACACTTATTGCATTAAATGTGCTGTTGATTTCTGTCTCTAGTGTGATAAAAGACCTTCTATTTTGATTTGAAACATGTTTGATACTGATAAAGTTGCTTCCATTTTCGAAATGATTTGTCTGATGAGGTTTGAAGAGTTTCCAATTTCAAAATGGTAACGTTGGAACCTGTTTCGGAATGTATTCAAATCTGTCTAAACATGTTGGATATGTTTGTGGTTGTTTTTAAATATGTGGTCTGGTGAAATCATAATTGATGATGATGTTTGTCTGAAGCATGTCTTGGGACAAACTAAAAACATTCCTGTTCTGCTTGAAACATGTCTGTGCGTATGTTTGGAAATTTTGTTTGAAAGAAACTGAATGTTTTGGATTATGTTTGGAAAGCAAATATAACACTTGCAAGTATCATAATAACTAATAATTATGTGGAATTCATTCTTCCTGTAGTGTCAAACCGTATGTATGTCTCTTGCTTTCTTATGGCATTGTTGCTCTTCAATTATCACTGCATCGGTTTCTCTGATGACTGATGTTTTGGTTCTCATGTTCTTTGGTGTGGTTGTTTCAGTTTCTTAGTTTTGACGGTTATTTGTTGAAAATACTTAAACAGGGTCGCAATGTCCTCTGAGCTATTTTTTTTTATTTCTGCAGTCTCATTGTTACGGAAATGACAGAGGATGGCAGATGGAGCATCAAGAAATCGCATTGGTGGTGGTGCTGAAGGCAATGTTCTTTATTTGGTTTTACGCCTTTTGGATCCTCTTTTCATTGTTGTTAGAACTGCTAAGGAACTTGAGTTTCACGTTGATAGGCATAGGAATAAAACAACACGTTTTATTAATCTTGAGGAACAAGTGCTTTTTTGTAATGAAGAGAGGCTCGATGATCAGATACTGATATATGTAAAGTTTCATGATACATGTAAAGTTTCAAGATATATGAAAAGTTTCATGATACCTGTAAAGTGGGTGACGGTGTAGTTCTCTCAATCATAAGCAAGGGCTCAGCAGCAAATGTGCTAACATTACACACAAGATAATATATTAACGTCTCATAATAAAACTTGAAAATTCCCTCCTTTTAATTGACAGTAGTAGGAATTACATGACATTCTAAGCTGTTTTTATTCAATCCGACTAATATGAGGCAATCACAACTTCTGGTATATCTCATTAACAAGCTGCTCTTCAATTACTAACCTTATAACCTTAGGTCCTCTTTAGTTTAACACATCTTGTAACATTGGCTTGAATGTGAATTTTGGAAATATTGAACTGGGTTTTCTCATGATGAAAATTATTTATGACTAATCTTGAACGAGTCATGATCTTTGAATTTTGAAATTTGGCATATGGACTTGAAATTAATGTGAGTTCGGGAACCTTATAAACCACCCCTGATTTTGTAATCTTGCATTTTGAATGGTGAAGAAATGTTAATTTGAATTTTTATGCTCAATTTTGTTATGAAACCTCATATCCTTGGAATTATCTTGGACATGGCCTAAAGGTGTGAACCTTCAATTTGAGCTTGTAAGTTTGTGACAACAAAGGACTTGAAATTACATCTTGGAATCCAAACTTCTAATTACTTCCAAAGTGAACTTTCATTACTTAAGAACATAACATCATTGAGCAAACTCAATTCGTAACTTGAGGGGCTGACAGAGGGAGGAAGATACCATCTTGCAGTATAACCTTGCCACACAACCAGTGACCAGCCTTTAGGGACCAATCAGAGGATATAAGGACCTAGTATTTGTGTGGGATCTGAAGGAAGAAAGGCTTGGTGGTGGCTTAGGGACCAGAAAGGGAAAGGGCACGATCTCACAGGAATTCACACACATCTTGCAAGGACCGGGGCACCTCCACAAACATACACACAGCACAACCTTCAAGTATTTGAATCTTCTACAGCAGTACCTGTACTCAAGAGAGAAACAAACAGACAAAGCTAGATAAAGTGGTTAGTTATGCACGAATGATCTAATATGCTATGCAAAGAACACAGCGGGGATCTTAGGGTCAAAAATTAGGGTGTGACACCAGGCAGAGTTGTCATTGAAGGATTCTTCTGTTGTATTTTGCATAGTATTTGTGCTCTCAGGTAAATCTCCCCATCCAGTTGGCTGGATGTCTTCGAGCCTGATACGAGAGCTTTCAAGAGCAGTGTACTTGACCATATAGTCATATTTTCCACTTGGTTGTCCTAAGGTATCCCACACTTCTTTGGAACTGGAGGAGTCCTCCATTTCTATGACGTTGACCTCGGGAAAAGCATAGTTAATGAATTCTAGTCCTGCAAACTTTGCGAATTCATCGTCGTGCTGAATATTTTCTGAATGACCTGAGTGTTGGTCCCATGACATGGTGGAGACACAGGTATTTTTACCAATGACGCTCAACTGATTTTCATTGTTCGGCTGATTTTCTTGCCCCAAGTCTCCTGGGTATGCCTGCCAGATAGGCAGACCATCCATCGGGCCATAATAGTCGTGGTCAAAGTTGTCCTTCATTAGAGTGTCCTCCTCTATTGAATTTGGTGGAGCACGACATCCTTCCGGATCACAATCTCTGTATATCGTTCTGACATCTGACTTGGGTATAAATCTCAGACTCTGTGCGGGATAGCAAAATGGCATAGGCACCTCTTCCTGAGAGATATAATCATCTTCATTAAGATAGGACTTCCACTCTTCATCTGTATCGGAGGAATCTCCCTCGTTGATGGTATGTACTTCTTGAGACACTGGGTGAAGGAAACCTCCACTGCGGAAGAAGTCCTGAATGGGATGAAAACTTTCATCGTTAGTAGTAGTCTGGGTACAGTTTGAAGAAAAACCAAGACCTTTCTTTATTTTGTTATCAGTAGGAATGACAAGTTATCCCCATCCTTTTGCACTGTTACTTTTGATCACCTCGAGAGCATCTTTGTACGAGGATATTGACGTTCATTTCTCTGGTTGATTCTCATTGCTCACCGAAAGTGCTTGGAACTGAGTTCCAACAACCTCCTCCGGCTCTACACAAGTAGATAATGAAAGGTTACTCACGATCAAGGCTTGTTCTCCACAGACAGTGACGAGTTGATCGTTATTGACGAACTTCAGTTTCTGGTGCAATGTCGAAGTGACAGCCCCAGCCTGGTGTATCCACGGTCTTCCCAACAAACAGCTGTATGTTGCTCGGATGTCCATGACCTAGAAAGTGACTAGGAAAGTGTGAGGACCGATAGTTATGGGAAGGTCGATTTTGCTGATAACTGCTTTCTGAGACCCGTCAAATGCTTTGACGACGACCTCACTGCCTCTTATCGGAGATCCTTTGAATAATAGTTGCATTAGAGTGGACTTCAGCATAATGTTGAGAGCAGATCCGGTGTCTACCAGTACGCTAGCTAAGGCATCGTCCTGGCAGTTGACTGTGTTATTGAGTGCCATGTTGTGACTTTTGCCTTCTTCTGGAAATTCCTCATCAGTGAACCCTAAGTTGTTGCAGGAAGTGATGTTAGAGACGATGCTATCGAACTGTCGTATTGACACATCCTGTTCCACAAAGGCCTGCTCTAAGACTTTTTGTAGAGCCTCTCTGTGAGCTTCGAAGCTGAGTAAAAGTGATAGAACATATATCTTTGAAGGAGTTTGTAACATCTGATTAACAATGTCGTATTCACTCCTTTGGATGAGCTTCAGCATCTCATCATCGTTCTTTGAAAGGTCAGGATCACTGGACTGACCGACTGGTGGATTGGGGACTTCCGTTTGAGGTTCCTTTTTTCTATTAGGTTCTCCAACTCCTCGTTTGAAGATTCGACCACTCCATGTTACTCGACTGATGTCTGCAATATTCACAACGGAGGGTAATGGAATTTCCTTTCCATTCTCAATTATTGTTGCACCGTATTTATAAGGGATCACCTTATCAGATTTGTACGGCACTGGTCCCGGTAGATAGATAACTACAAGAGCCTTCTGATTTTTCTGACTGTCGTAGGTAACTTCAATTAGTTCCTGAATAGATAGTTAATGGACCCCGAAACTGAATATTGTTGAATCTCTTTGCGATCCAACTGACTCTGAAGGGCTGCTCGCACGAGGTAACATCCTTGATTATTTTCCGAGCAAACTCTACTGCGTTCGTAATTATGTGGTGGCACTTGGCCACGTCCTCTTTGTATGCAGTGTAACCTCACTAGATCTGTTTCCATTGATCGAACGTCCTGACTCTGATGTCTAGTAGGGTTCCCATTAACCACACTGATTTATTGCGTGTCTTCATCTAGATAGATCGGAAGCCACCAGTGGTTTAACAAGTGTTGCAAAGTTCTTTGCACGAGAGCGCACCCTTGGTTACTCTCACGGCATACTGTATAGTTCTGATAATTATGCGAAGTCAGAAAATCGAGCTGGACTTGTGTAGCGTGTAACTCCACCAAGGTGGTATTCATCAAGCGAATATCGAAGATCTGGATCATGTTGATCTGATAAATATTTTTATCATGGTAGTCTTGGATCCATCCAAGATCCATCTAACACTGGAGGGGCTCTTGTACAAAAGAGCATCCCTGTTTGTTTACCGAGCAAGTTAGACAGGAATTGTAATCGTGTTGCGGCAGATTATGATACTGGTTTTTCCTTGAGTGCATTGCCACCAAGTTGACATTCATCGTACGGACGTCGTGGTTTTGAATGATGTTGGAATTTACATAAGTCATGTTGACCCAACGATCTCGATGCTCTTGGATCCATTCGAGATCCAATTGTTCCTGTAGAGCTGATTGCACCACAGAACATCCTTGATTGTCTTAAGAGCAGATATCACACTGATGATAATTATGAGGTGGTATATGGCCATACCCGCTCTGTCTGCGATGCATCTTGACCAAGTTGGCCCTCAATAAGAATACACCATAAATTTGATAGTTGTTATTGGACTCTCCCTCTATCAAATTTACCGCAGCTTTCTCGTGTTGAGGTAGCGGGTTCGTGAGAACATTCGGATTCGTATCTTTGAAAGATAAGACCCCGCTCCTAACAAGTTTTTGTACATCAGATTTGAAACTGAGACAGTTTTCTATGTTATGCCCTGGTCCTCCTTGATGGTAAGGGCAAGTCTGATCCGCCTTGAACCAAAAAGGCAGATTTTCCAGAATTGTAAGAGGAGACCTGGTTTGGACATGCCCCTTGACCAGTAATAATGGAAAAAATTCTGCGTACAACATCGGTATAGGGTCGAACCCTAGTGGTCGCGTTGTAAGGTTGTTGTTGTACTGAGGACGAGCCTGTTGAAGAGGCTGTTGTGTCCTTTGCTGGTATTACTGTTGATTCGGTTGGCTTTGAGCAACCTGAGATCGATACGTAGGAACAGGCGCAGGGTTGATAACAGGAGTTACAGCTGCTGCTGGTTGATACTGTTGCCTTTGCTTTCCGAGAGAGATATTGTCAATATCTTGCTCTTTTTTCTTAGGGAGAGCACTACCGTATCGTTTTGTATAACTTGATGATCCAGCGTCTTTAACTAAACATCCCTCTCGGACTGCTTCCTCAAGACGAACTCCCATGCCTACCATCTCGGTGATGTCACTGGGCGTACTGGCAACCATTCTGTCGTAGTAAAATGAGCTTAAGGTTTTCAAGAAGATATTTGTCATCTCTTTTTCCTCAAGAGGTGGACAAATATGGGCGGAAATTTCACGCCATCTCTGAGTGTACTCCTTAAAGGTTTCCTTGTCCTTTTGTGACATCGATCTGAGTTGATCTCTGTCCGGTGCCATGTCCAGGTTATACTTATACTGCTGAACGAAAGCAGCGCCAAAATCTCTTGAAAGTGTCGATCTTAGCGTGGTTTAAACCCACGTACCATTTGAGTGCGGCACCGGTTAAACTATCCTGAAAGTAGTGAATCAGTAGCTCCTGGTTCTTTGTCTGAGTTGACATTCGCCTAGCGTACATCACCAAATGGCTTTGAGGGCAAGAGTTACCCTTGTACTTTTCAAATTCGGGCACTTTGAATTTGTGCGGAACTTTCACATTGGGGACCAACCAAAGGTCTGCGGCGTCTTTTCCAAATAGGTCCTGACCGCGAAGGGCTTGCAGCTCTTTCTGCATCTCCAGGAACTGTTCCTGGAACTCATTCATTCTGTCGAACATACTTTCATTTCCACCAGAAGGTATCTGTGGAATCTGTCCTTCCGGGACAGTGTGTACCACGGGTGGTGGTATAGTCATCATCGCAGTGACTCTAGGTCCTTCCCTCTCCCGAAGTTTGTAACCTTCAGGAGTTGCTGTCATGCCCCTGGCATCTTCGCTTTCCCAAAGTTTGTAACCTTCAGGCCAAGCGGTTCCGGCTGCGGTTCCCTTATCCTCAGTGATCGACGGAACATATCCTTCCGGGATATAGTTAATAGGCATGCCCCATGGACGATCTTTCAGCATTTTGTACCTAGGATCATACTTCTCCACTATGGGCGTTGATGTGATCTCTGAGATCACAATCCTTTGTTGTTGCATCTGAGCTTCTGCTAGAGCTTGCATGTCGTTATGAAGCTTTCTCAGATCCTCTTTCAGAGTGTCGTTCTCTTCCCTCAACTCTCTGTTCTCTTCCTCGAGATCATCCATCTTTTTCTGTCGATTGGCCCGAGTATTGTACGAATGAGACACTTTGACTCTAGAATCGAGACACAGACGTGAGATTCGTAGGGAAGAAGAATGCGCTATGTGAGAATGATGAATGATATACAATGATTATATTAATTAAATTTTGTTATTTAATCAAAAGAAACTTTGACAATTGGATTGCAAATATCAAACAATGGGGAAACCGCGTTTTATTGAATTCAAAGATTGCGGAAATGGAAATACAGTAGATTACAAAGTACTATAAAAGGAAATGTCTAAGCTAAGGGATCCTGAGTCCTCCATGAGGAGAGCTCAGGTGTTGATTCTGGTACCATCCTCTTCTTTGACCGGGGTTCTTGAGCCGTTGTCGGGTTGTCATTCCTTTGCCAAGTGATAGGAGCGAGCGAATTCCTTTGGTCTCCTTGATTCTCTACAGCATGTTGCTCTAAAATCTCAATTAGAGCATCCTTTTCTTTTAATAGTTGCTATAGTTTCTTACACTCCACATTGAGAATACGGTACTTGTTCCTCCAAGACCTTTTCTCCTGTTGAACTTTGTTGAGAGTCACTTGAAGTTTTTCCGTACCAGACATAAAGTAAAGGACGGGGTCCCTTAACGGAAGAACTTCCTGACGAGGGTAAGACATCCTCAGCTTGAGAGCTCTAGTTTGTACCCAGTGGAGATAAGGCTCCACCGAGACGCAGTATGGCTTTCCTAGAGACTCTATTCCTTTCCTATGAACGTGTTTCCAGGCATGCACTATTTCTGTCTTTAGTGCTCTGTCACTTTCTCTTTCCTTGAAGAAAAGACTTTCCAGATGAACATTACGCAGAATATGTCTCATCGGGTATTCGAATTGACGACGAATTTAAAATTGGATGATAGTTGATTCCTCCCTTAATTCCTATAAGGGGTACGTTTGGGAAATTTCCACAATGGTCAATGATCCTGATCCCGTCATAGATCCCATTGTACCAATCTATGTCAGAGTTGGTAAGAGACATGATTCTCTGCGACCAACGTAGAGTATTCTTTTGATCCCAAAATGCAGCAGACTTGGGTAAGTGGGAAATGAACCATTTGTATAGCAGGGGTACACAGCATGTGATCATTCCTCCGCTATACAAATTCCTTAAATGCACAGAATGATAAGCATCTGCGAGCAAGGTTGGTACAGGATTTCCAATCAGGAATATCTTAATGGCATTGATATCTACAAAGTTATCGATGTTGGGAAACAAAAATAACCCGTAGGTAAGCAAAACAAAGATGCCTTCGAAAGCAGCCACGTTCCCTATACTAGCAAAGTACAGAGCTTTCTTGATTAAGAACTGGGCTGGCAAACCCTGAATTCCACCGTTAGTGGTCATGTGAGTCCTGACTTCTGACTCGTCCAAATAGATTGCTCTTGCAATGGTTTGATCCTTTGGAATTTCTTCCAGTCCAGAAAATGGAGCTTGATCAGTAATATGTAAATCAGTTAGGTGAGAGTACTCCTCCAGCGTTGGTGCTAGCTGATAATCCGGGAATGTGAAACAGTGATAAATCGGATCGTAGAAGTGAATGAGTGTAGACAGGATTCCTTCAATTACATGGACCCTTAATAGAGACAGCAGTCCTCCATACTTGGCTCTGAAAGCCTCAGGGTTGGTGATCATCCTCGCCAACCCTCTCAAACCCTCTAGTTTTGGAACCTTGAAGGTGTACTTGTGAATTTTCCTTCTATCGAAATCCATTAGCAACCTCTTTATCTGACATTTACAATCATTGTCTTAGTTTAATTTGAAAAAGAAAGACTAGAAGAGAAAATTTTCTTTGTTTAAATGTTTGTTTAAATGAATTTATGAATGCAACACACAAAAACATAGAAAAAACATGGGGTCAAAGGGTCGGTGTCATGAAGTCAAGGCTCTACCCATCTCCAAAGGTTTATACTAGTGATTTTTTGTACGTGTTCTCAAAATCATTGATCCCTCCTTGGATGACGGCAGCAAATGGATCACCAAGTGAGCTGGTTCATCCTTAGAGTAATCTCAAATAAGGGTAGTATCGCGTGACAACTATTCCCGATAGCTTCCGCACTACTGGCTTTAGTCTACTAAAATCCTCAGCTTCTCAGATAACCCAATGGAACAATCTGCTTTCGACAATCGAAGTCGTATAGGCATTGAATCCGCAAAGGGCACCTCCACTATTTTGATGGTCGACCGGGACCTCTCATCTGGGATTCACTCCCTGTAAGATTACCCGTATAATGCCATCCCCTATCTTAGGTGTATACTTAATCTTTCCACACACGGCATCATACGCATTCCCATTAGCAGAAAAATAAACACGAATACCAATTAGGAAAAGCAGTATATATATTTGGCCTAATATCCTAGACCTCTAGTCCTATGATCCTATATAGACAATGACTCCCCAGCAGAGTCGTCATTTCTGTAGTATTTGGTGAATTTAAAGCCTTCACCCTAAAAGGGGCTAGAAAGAATGCCTCCCACTATGGTCGCCATTTTTCTGTAGCGCGGTTTTTGTGGTTTCGAATCACTATCGCTTTGGTACTACATTTCGATTCATTTTTTATCCTGTTGAGCTGATTAAGGAAGGGAAATAGATGTCTCCAATTAACTCTGCTCGCAAACCGAGGTTAAACAGTCAAAACTGTTGGTTTACAGATGTTATCAAAATGGGGTTTGTCTTTAGGGTTATTTGATTAAAAACAGGGTCTAGACTATGGGCTAGGTTTCTAGTAAGGTGTTAGGTATGATGCTTTTGATGGATATATGAAGGTACTGGATTTTGGGTTTTTTGGTTTGTATGCTCGCTAAGATTTTTGCAATCTTATGCCTACGTATTCCCGAAACAGGGAAATCAGAGCGATCGTAGTTCCTCCTATTCTATGGGAGAATAGGAGGAACAAGGTTGTTTTGGTGTCTTGTTCAAAGCCCAAGACATGAAGCTAAAAGTGGTTTGTATCTTGTTCAAAGCCTAAGATGTGAAGCTAAAGGGTTTTGGATGAGAGAGAATTTGTCATCTCTAAAGAGGAGTTGTTGATGTTTGTATGCTGTGAGCAAGGAAAAAATTTGATGCTAGAAGGTTGATTGACTCAACCGGGGTTTCCTTATACCAAGCCTAAGAGATGGCGGGAAGTTTGAATTTTTCAGGGCAAACGTTCTTTCTGTCTTGTACAACGCCTAAGATTGAGGCTAGAAGGGATTTTGACTCCGTTGGGGAGAATGTATCTTGTATAAAGCCCAAGATGGAGGCTGAAAGGGTTTGACTCAATAAGAGAGTACTTTTATCTGTCATGTAAAAGCCCAAGACGGAGGCTAAAAAGGTTGACTCAACAAGAGAGCCTGTTTGACAGGTGATTGACTCAACAAGAGAGTTTGTTTGACTCAACAAGAGAGTCTTTTACACTCAACAAGAGAGTGTTTTGCTGTCTCGTACGAAGCCCGAGATAGAGGATAAAAGGAGATCGACTCAACAAGAGAGTATTTTATACTCAACAAGAGAGTGTTTTATATGTGTCTTGTATGAAGCCCAAGACGGAGGCTAAAAGTTGACTTAACAAGAGAATCTTTTATACTCAACAAGAGAGTGGGTTTTTATATGTCCTGTACCAGGCCCAAGACGGAGGATAAAAGGGAGATTGACTCAACAAGAGAGACTAAAAAGGTTAGCTCCACTGGGGAGAGTCATTGAACAAAGCCCAAGAGGAGACTATCTTACAACTGAGGATTAGATCCATAGGCAGGCCCAAGGGTGGGGAACTCTCATGAGAGAGACCGGGTTTCAGAGTGATCAGTGTTTTTTCCTATGTTTGAAAGGAACTTGAGAATGTCTTTGAGACTCAAGGGGGTTTAGACTGTCCAAGTCTAGAGTTTTATCTATTGTACAATGCACAAGAGAAGGCACGGGCATTAAGGGATGAGGATCAACCCTAAAATGGCTGGAGTTTTGACGCTGGAAAGACTACTCTAGCAAAGGATGACTAAGTTCTTTCCTTATACCTCTAAGACGTCGTCAGGGTCCTTGTATTAAGCCCAAGAGAAGGCATGAGAACTTCTAAGAAGCCGAAGGGTCCTTGTACAACGCCCAAGAGGAGGCGGGGATGCTTTTAGGAAGCATGTGGGTCCCCAAACCAAGAGAAGTTCAAGAAATGCAATTCATAGAGAAGATATCATTCCAGGAAAGTTCGAGAATTTGGAAGAAACTCAAGAGATTCTATTCACGGAGAATAGATCAACTCTGGGGAGTAGAATTTCTTTGACAATTTCTAAGGGTGACAGTCTGAGAAAAGGTTCACCGAGAATACTGCCTTTCTCTTTGTTCCATATTGTTTAACCCCAAGAGAAGGGAAGACTGTATCTGGAATCCTACAGGGGATCTAGTTTTGTTTGTATTTAAGAGTGACCAACAAGGCTTTACCTAGTGCTAGACGTAGTTGCCAGGGAAAACTCTAAATAACTATACTAGTATTACACAGTGGATATGTGACAAGTATATAAAAGGATGTGAAAGAAGACTTATAGTGAAGCAGCCCCATAATACAGTTATATATATATGAAAGCGGTAAATGAAAACTGATAAACACTTACCCGTTGTAGAGCTTCCATGCTGTTTTGTTAGTTGTTCAACAAATAAAGTTTTGATAACAACAGATATTTGAATTCAAAATCAAAGGAGAAAGAGCTTTGAAAATATTTTTGGGGCTTACAGCTCTAGGAGAGGCCCAAGATTTAACGATGATTGCACCGTTGTTTTGAAAACTGTACAGAGGGACTTATACAATATGTGAGGCCCAAAAAGTTTTTATGTACAAGGGGGTGGGTCTTACACTTTATTAGAGGCCCAAAGATTTATTTTTTGTACAAGGGATGGGACTTACAACTCAAGGAGAAGCCCTGGATTATTTGTTTGGCAACGACGATCACGCCGAGGTTTTAAAAATACAGTGGGTCTTATACAATATCTGATACCCAAATTATTTTGGTTTCAAAAAGGGGTTGGGTCTTACATTCTATTAGAGGCCCAAATAAATTTAAAGAAAATAAATGGGGCTTATAACATGAGGGTAGACCCAGATGATTTGATTTTTGAACTGACGATTGCGCAGAGATTTTTCTTTTAACGCAGAGGGACTTATACAATATCTGAGGCCCAAAATTGTTTTGGTTAAAAGGGGATTGGGTCTTACACTCTATTAGAGGCCCAAAGTGTTTGAAAATGAAGAGAAGTGAGACTTATAGCTCAAGGAGAAGCCCAAGTAAAAATAGTTTAAAAATGACGATCGCATCAAAATTTCTGAAACTGTATAGGGACTTATACAATGCACTGAGGCCCAAAATTGTTTTATTTACAAAGGGGTGGGACTTACACTCTACCCAGAGGCCCATGAGTGTTTGAAAATGATTGATGAGGGTGGAATCAATCAAAACCCTAATTTCATCATTTTTAAAAGAAAATTCTCAAAGATAATCAATAAAAAATGATAAAACACCAAATAAGCTTGAATAAACAACTTGTGATTTTTGGTTAAGGTTTGAAAAATGAGTTTTTAATCACAAGATGAATTAAAACTCAGTTGGTTTTGATTTTTCAAGGTGAATATTCACTTTTATAATGTTTAAAACAATTAAAAATGAATTTATTCATAAAAATACCAACTATATTAAATAAATAATATAAATTTGATTTTTGGGGGGAATACAATATTTCAACATTTTTGTGATTTTTTGCAAAAAGAACCAATAAAAAATAATTAAAATTGAGGGAGTTATTAATTTTTCAAATCATTAAAAATAATAAGAAAAATAATAAAATATGAAAAAGTGGTAAAAAGGAGGATCTGGGGCGAGGGGTATTCGAACCCCAGACCTCTTGTGTGTAGTGCGCGAGTCCTACCACTGGGGTGGTGATACATCCGTGTATCAAACCCCAGCCACAAATATACAAGGCTTGCCTTGTTTTTGGCCTGGCCAAGGCAAGGCAAGGCAAGATTTTGGCCAAAAACGTGAAGCTTGTAACTTTCTCATTTCTCCATGGATTGGGACAAAATTTAGGTCTATCCTGCCTAGAATTTCACAAGGAATCCAATGGTGGTGTTGGTATTTTCAGATGAGGCCCCCATTTTAAAACCCGATAGTGGTTTTAAAATAGGCCTCCATTTGCAGTTTCCGTGCTACCTCATGGTACAGACATGAATCACATGATGAATTGGTTCAAACATAACACATATAACATGTATAAGATGTGCATGATCAGTGGACTTCAAAGCAATGCATATTTCAAAGAGTTCAAGTTGAGATGATTACCTCTTTAGGAGTTTTTTGGGCAATCTGTCAAGTGCTTTGTTCCAGAAATGTTTTGATGCTTTGAACACCCTCAAATGATCCCTTGGAAGCTTTTAGGATGATTGAAAACAGCTGGAAACCTCAGGAATGGAAATTGGTCCTTTCTTGCAAAAGGGGCAAAAGTGACCAAAATAACAACTCTCTCAAATGGTGTTCCAGATGTGTGGAACCATTTAGGACAGTTCAAGGATGATATTTGGAGTGTGTTTGAGGTTTTATCTGGTTTTGAAAGTGACTGAATCAAGACATGGCTTGAAAAATGCAAAAAAGTCCAATTTTGAGGTTTTGAGAAGGGACTTTGTGATTTTGGTGTTACAGGTCACTTGTGAGAGTTTGGATAGCTTAGATATGACATATTGGATGTGTTTGGATCATGAGCTGCGATGAAATTGCTCTCTAACTAAAAAACTCAGAGTTACCTTGCTAAAGAAGGCATTTTTGCCTAGAGAAAGAGATTTTGAGGAAAGCAAGTGTTGTAGTGCTTTGGTGTACTTAAACTGAGCACAAATGAGCTCTATTTATAGTAGAGCAAGTTTGTTTTTGCTGCAATAGTGAATGGCAACTGCTGTAGAGGTTTGGCAAATGTTGATCAATAGGAATCCAAGTCTCCTCTAGCCATTGACTAGAGGTTAGAGCACATGCCTATTGTCCCTTGGTTCAGAGATCATCCTTGACTCATTCAGTTGGAAATGGCTCAGTTTATGCCACCTTGGTGCATCCATTGAATGCTCCAAAACATAATTGGAATCTTGTCCCCTCTTTAGGGTTTTTTAGGTTTGGCATGCTATTTTTAGTTCCAAAGACTTGGGAGGCTTATGGATCAGTGTTTGTCCCTCCTTGGTCCCTCCCTGAGGTGTTCAAATGGATAAACTTGTTTTTCATTAGCACAAATTACTCAAATCGAGCAAAATGCACAAATCTTCCTAGTTATGACAGTTGCATCAAGGCATTTTGCCACTATTATAACTCTTAGCTTAAATGGAGTTTGATGGAGTTCTTGGCCATTTTGGAAAGCTCTCATATGATACAACATATGTGTGATCATAGTTTGTCTTGACACTTTTTGGATCCAAGTGAAAAATGCCCTTACATTTTGAAAAAAGTGAAACAGATTCTGACTTAGTGAAAATTTCACTAAGTGTTGGAAAAAGTGACATTTCATGTTTTCAGCCATTTTGATCCAACCATAACTCAAAATCCATGATGAATTTGAATGAGGTGTAGTTGACACTTTTAAAGTATGCCATGAGAGCTACAAATCCATCTTTGGATCAGCCCAAATAGTTGCTTGGATCTCAAGTTATGATCCTTGGAAGTTGGTACCCTAGCCACTTTGTTCCATAACTTAGAAAAATTCTAAGTTTTTATGGTTACCCCTTTTACAAGTTATCCCACTTTCTTTGATATTTCTTGATGAAAGATGATTCTACTCACACATTAACATCATTTTAGGGTTAAGGAACCATAATTGATCAAAAAATCAAAAATTCAAACTTTGACTTTTGGGCACAATTGACTTTTTATCAGATGAACTCCAAACTGTGCGATCCTCTATGAAATCAAGTCCTTGACCTAAATAAAACTTGATGGAGTGATTTCATAGGTGTTATAGGGTGTATTGAATCATGTCCCAAGGTTTGGGAGCATGTTTTGGTCAAAAGTCAAAGATACAGTTGACTTTTTCCTCAAAACCCTAATTGTGGTCCTGATGAAATTGAAGCTGGTGGATCAAGCTTCTTGGATCAATCCATTGTTGCAAATGGATCAATGTAGTGTATTAGAGACCCTCAAATCATGTCTTGAGGTCTTGGCTCATTTTTTATCCCAAAAGTCAACTTAGGGGTGAGTTAGGTCAAGAAACCCTAATTCCTGATTTTTGATGAATGCACCCCCTGAGGCTAAATTGACTTGATGATTGGGTCCATGAGGTTCCATGGAGTATCTAGGGTTATGCTTTGAAGCATTGGCTCATGCCTAGAGTAAAATTTCCATCTGGAGGCCCTGGTCGACCAAAACCCTAATTTGGTTGCACTGGCGATCTTGAGGCTTAATCCACTTGGAAGGTTGCAGCCTTGTGCTTAATCCTTGATGTGGGAGTGCTCTTGATCCTTTGTGGATGTTTGAGAGGTTGGACAAGTTGAAGATCATGTCATTTCTTGATTGATCCTTTTCCTAAGAGCTCTGAGAGGGCTTGAAACCCTAATTCTTAGTTGTAGGGAATACTCAACAAATCTTGAGGAGATTGATGAGGCATAAAGGTGCATCCATATTGTGATGATAATTTGCACAATGATGGGAAATCTTAGTGGCCAAAATTTGGGGTATGAAACTAGGGTTTAATCTAAGAGGTGCCTAATGATAATGAAGAGGATGAGGACGAGCTTTCAGGCTCATCGGTTCTTGAGGCATGCCGCTGTTTTTCTTATGCTTGTGTAATTTCCAGCCTCATGTTCTTCACAATTTCTTCTGAGATCCTTCTACTGAATTCAGTCCAGATATTTCCAAATTTCGTGGGATCCATGCTGGAACTAGAAGCATCTACTAAGCTTTGGATTCTAGTGATGGCATTATCCTTGAAGGATGTTAATGCATCATTGATAGTTCTTGATCTTTTGGAATTGTCATGCTAATTGTTTTAAGCGTTTTAATTATTAAAGCGATGTAAACATTTCAGAGAATGATGAGGATTTTAAGTTGGTATAAATGATGAACAGAAGGCAACACAATTTCATTGATTAAAGCATATGTGCAAAACATGAACAATACAGACACATGAACTTAATGAATCATTACAAACTGATAACTTAGCCTAGTTCTAATGAGCAATCATCTTATTTTATGAGAACCATCTTCTGTCAAAGGTTTCACAAAACTTCCTGTCCAGACCAGTGTCTGTGCCGCAACGAATTCTGCAAATCATTTGCACAATTCCTGCTCTGAAGAGTACTTCTGATAAGACTCTTCCATAAGGAATGAACGATTTGTTCATAGTTCTTAACATACGAATAGACTCTTTAAGATGGTCAAAGATTACTTGGGACAGATCTATAGGAATTGGCCTAAGAAGACACATGATGAGAAGCTTATCATCATGGTACAGGAAATCTTTGTTTGTATTGCGAGGAAGAATGTTTGTCAGGATGAACTTGAACCATCCTTTTGCAGTAGGCAAAAGTTTTTCAGGGTTCGTTGGTTCAAAGGCAGAGCCTTTATCAAACATATAATGCATTTCAGCATTTGAGGTGCATCGAATGGATGCGTGGTTGGTTGTGACACCCCCTGGGGGACAGTCAATGGCTTCAGCAATGTTTGTAACGTTGAAGGTAACTGGAAGACCATAGATGTCAGAAGAAATGGTCAGACCATTACTGCTAACAGAGACATTGATCCAAAAAGATTTTAAAATGTTTGGATAAATTGAACCTCTTAACATAGATATGTATTCATTCCAGTTTTGAAAATGAATCCCAAGATAAAAGTCTCGACTAGTATTCGCAGGATTTGGTCATTTTTCATTGATAAATTCTAAGAGGTCATCGTTGCCATGAAAGGTTCTTGGAGTCATTCTCGAAGGTGTTTTAGGGTTCTAAGAAGATTGAGGACAAGAGATAATGAAGGATTTTTAGAAGTGTGGTATAAACAAGGGAAGACACTGAATTGAATGGGTCAATAACTGAGGGTGACTTAAAATGACTGGTTCATGATTACCTAGACTCTAGAGTAGGTAGAGATAGTCTAAGAGATGAGGGCAGTCACACAGTATAACAGTATGTTAATCCTAGGGAAGACTAAGGAATTACGCAAACGATTCTTTTTAATTAATTCTTGGCAGGAGTTAAGTATTTGCAATAAATGTATTTAAATAAGTGATATTTGAAAACAGAGAGACACAATCCCTAGTTCCAAGAATTTTTATTTTACATTTTTAATGAGTGCATAACCAAGGATGCAGGCATAAAGATTTTTGCTATTTTCAATACTAAAGTGAATCCTAATTTGTCAGTACATGACCACGTCTGGTTAGTAGCTATAGGACTAGGTGACAAGCTATTATGGACAAGGTAGCACGCTTTCCAGTTTTGTACTTAAACATACAAACATATGTCATTCAATATACGTATTTCAAGGAGATTTGAATGGCTGAGATATTCCAAAGTAGAGAGTAAGGTAAGGCTATTGGAGATAGGTTTTTCTATATGAGATGGCTCAATAGAATGGCGTTTAATGAGTTGATATAATTTAACATCATCATTTCCAAGACTAGCTGAAATAGATGGATAGACTTTGAGAGAGAGAGAGTCAGATTAAGATAAGAATACTTGTTAGAGTATACATATGGACTGTAGGAAGTAGCCAACACAGAGTGATTGACATGATGGAGAGAAGCTTACATTTGAGACTGATTTATTCCAACTATTCATCAGTCACACATAGATGCATACAAAGAAGGACATAAGAATCTCCAAGTAAATTTCTAACCTATTCTCACGAAACTTAACATGACATGACAAATAAAATGTTTCAAGTATTTATCATGAATTTTTAATAAATCATAAATGGAGAGAAGGTCGTACCTTAAAGATACTGAGATCTTTACAGACTATCTGAGTGCTTTCCATTCTAACTCTGATCTTCCTTTCTTAGAGAGTCTGAAGTCTTCATGCCATACTTTCTATGAGTGCATTCCGTTCTGAGCTTCTGATCATTATCTATCAGCTTCTACTTCCTTCAGAGTGAGCTATCGAATGCTTGCTGAATCTCGCATTATTCCGAATTTTTGAAGTTGAATGCTGTAGATATCTCCTACATTCTGATCTCAAGAATTATATTTCAGATGATCCTTTCCTTACCTGTTCAGAGCAATTCATTTGACATTTTAGAACAACCAATCAGAGACTCTGATATTAATCATCTGAGTGGTAAGCTTCCATTAAGCTTTCTAGTTTACAGAAGGTCATTAATTTCTTAGCTTAAACATAAACTACTGAGAGGTTATGTGCTTTGAGAATTGATTGACATTTCATAACACCTTCTGACTTTGTTTTTTCGAACATATGCAGAACATGTTCAGGACTAAGTATCATCAAACATGTGTGTAACACGAAACATAGTTTGCATGACACTTCTTGATCTCGCAATGCTGATTTAACTTGTTTTAGAATTAGTCCATCAAGGATTAACAACATATCTACTTCTGGAAAGAATGTCAACTGATTTCTTCATTCTGAGAGACATCATCAACTTGAATTTTTTTGACCTCAAGTAGATGACTTCGGTGTTTGCATCTAGTTGAACATCTTCTGATTTCGAATTTAAGAAGTTCTAAGAGAGTTATCAGATAATGATCTAACCAATCACATTTGGTTCATCTGAGATAGAATCTCAAGATAACAGAACTTAATCATCTGTGTCAATTCAATCAAGACTTAGAATTCATTCTTAATTAAATTCTTGATGAATCATTGGATTTCTTCTTCCTGAATATTCTTTCAGTTTTCTACAAAGCTTTTCAAGAAAACAATATTCAGTTCTACATTGAATCTTTTAACTTCTTGATCAGTCAAGATTCAGATGTTGAATCATTTTTAAGAGTTTGAATTCATCAAAGTTTTGGCTTCTGCAGACTTCATTCTGAAATTCAAAATCATAGAACAACAATATTTCTTCTTTACATGAAGAAGTTCTGAATGAGCTTTAAACGAGAAAGTCAAGGGTGGACCTAATCCGTTTCTTGAAAACATCTCAAAAACTCATAAACAATTAATCATCAGCAAACAAGATTTCTTGTTTTCTGATGATTCAACTTTGAGCAAATTCATGGTTTATCCACACGTATCTTCTAAGATATGCATTCAATAGATACTACTACTTATCTGATGAATCTATCTTATCAGTTGATTCTTTAATCTTCATCAAAGCTTTAGTGAGGAAGATTCAGTTGTTGATAACTACAAAATTTCCAGAATCAGTGACTTGCTCAAGTAATCCGATTGATTATAATTTTGTACACATTCATCTTCTGAGCTGTTACAGAAATTGTAAGTGGATTAAAATCTCACCCAGAGTATTTCTATGCACCGTATCTGGATCTTTTTCTGACACTATTAAGTGTTTGATATCCATCAGTAACAGAACCGGAGCTCTGATACCAATTGAAGGTGCGAGAAAGACACAAGAAAGGGGGGGTTGAATTGTGTATTCACTCTTTAATAACTTTTCGCCTCTTATCGTCAAAGCGCCAAGATAATATCAGAGTTCGTTGAGAGACTCTGACTCACGAAGTATCATTCAGACATTGCAATGCGTGAAGCATAAGAACAACACCAGTCTGAATGCAATATGCATTATTCAAAACTTGCAGTGCGGAAGCTTATCAGAGTTAAGCTGCAAGGTTCTGATTTGCTTATGTAAGGTTCTAATACATAATACCGAAACATAAACAATAACTTAAAACATAACAAGAGTAAAGAACACACGATATATCCTGGTTCACCTGAGCAACTCTCAAGCTAATCCAATCCACCCTCCTCAGGTGATTTCGTCTTGAACACAAGGACTTAATCCACTATAGTCAATCTCGATTACAGATGCACAGGCTAATGTCGATGACTAAAACCTGCATAACCGCAGTTGTGACTAACACACAATGAACCGTCAGGGATTCAACTTAGTGAATATAACGAACATTGACCTGCAGGTTCCAATCTCGCAAGATCTACTGTCAGGATTTCACAGCTAAACGTTCAGGGATTCGTCTCAATGAATATAACGTTTACTGACCCTATTTTAGGATTTACCACAATGACACCCAACCATTGTCTTCTCGAGTCTTCGGTCACACTGACCACTCAAGGAATCCTAATTCACCAAGAATTAGTTAAACAGGAGATTATAATAATGCTTCTTAACAAGCAGATAACTCCTAAGTTTAAGTACAAAAGAACACACAAGTGTTCAAGCAAGATGAGAGCAACAGCTCCTTGCTATCTTAAGATTCTACAAAAATGTATGTTGATTTGATAGTTGATGACATCTTATAGATCTTCTTCTTCTTCGTCTTCTTGGTTGAGCAAGATTTGAGCAACAACTCCTTGCTTCAGATCTTCAATGTAGCTTTGACGAGAAGGTGGTTGATGACTTGACTGATTTGCAATGTTGTCTTCTTCATCAACAACTTCTGTTTCGATTGTAGTTATTTTGTTGATTTATGATCTTGAGATTCAACAACAATGGCCATGTGTAAATGGTGATAGCTTTGGATATTAAGTGTTACAACGAGAACTCATCATAGTGGCTATCTTCACCCATCAACACAGTGATCGATTCACTTGTAATCGACACCTTCAGAAGCGATTACTCCTTTCTTTAAATAGCCCAGTAAAATATAGCCATTTGAATTATTGTTGGCTGTTTGAAAAGAGACATTGTGTAATGATAACAACTGTACTAACACATCTTCTTTTTACTGTGAAGGAAGTGACGAGATATATCTTCTTGGGCACTGTGTACAGTCTTTCACAACGGTAACATTTGTCTTCAAAACTTCAGAGGCTTCTGATGGTAATTAATTGAAGCATGAGTGGAGACTTTATAACAGCGTATTCAGAATCTCCAAGTCTTCAGTCTTCCGAAGTTGTCCATTAGGAATCTGCCTTCAAAACTTTAGAACTTGTCTTGAAACCCGTTATTCTTTACTGCTTCAAGTCTTCTAAAACTTCAGAACTTGTCCATTAGGAATCTGTCTTCAGAGTCTTCAGCACTTGACCTTTGGAACCATAATCTTCAGAACGCATAAGTCTTCAGAGTCTTTCTGCACTTGGTCTTCAGAGCCTTCAGCCTTCAGAACTTCAATTCATGAGAGTCTTCATCACTTCGGTTCTCCGGAAGATTATCTTCTTTAGAAGCTTTGTTATCTTTAGAATCACAACCACTTTCAGAGAGCATCCACAAGAGCATTGCAACAGCAATATCGACATCCTTGGATCTGACTGATCATGATCAGATATAGAAGCATACTTGCTTCTTGCGACTTGTGTCACACATAGTAACTTCACATATTATCAATTACGCACATCTGGCTGGTGCTTGTTTGATCTGATATCTTCTATGATTATGATCTGCACACAACACACGTTAGAACATAAAATAGTTCTTTCACAACTACGTATTTTTATCATCAAAACATAGAGACGACTTGTAGAGACAACTCTTGCTCTCACAAGATTGACTATTGATTTCTGAAGGTGTTTTCTGAACCAGTTTCACTCATTCTTCAAATGTTTGATGAGCCAGTTTGAATCATCCTTAAAATGTTTTCTGAGGCAGTTTTAGAGGTAAGTATCATCATCTTATAATTTGATGATGCTTGAATAAAGTCTACAGACCAGTGTTTGGATGTGAGTATGTGAATGTGTTTAGTGATTACTACAAGTTATTGGATGTGAGTATGACTCATTCCTCGAATCTGGTTCCTTCATTTAATCTAAAAACGATGCTGTTGGAATTGAGGATTATGGAAACAAGAAGTATTGTGGTAACCGTGTTATTTGCAACAATCAAATGTTTGTGTTGTGTTTTGTTAGAACTATATTCATTCCTTATTTATGTTGTGATTTATTTCTCTAATTGTCATGTGGTTGTTAATATCTTTGCTGAAAATGCTGAAAGCCTTCCCCATGTTACTGTTGTTGGAGATATAAATCAGCATTGTAACGTTATTGTACAATCTCTGTTTAACGATTTGGGCTTAATTTTCTGGCCTTATCTGGGAGCTTAACATCATAGCCATTGTTCTTGTATTATTGACTGATTACAATGCATAACAAAATGTTATCATTCACAATGCATTTTGACCAAGTTATATACATTACGTATGTGTATCTAAGTCTCATTGGATGATACTTGATGATATGTTGTTATACATTTTGATGTGTTTTTTCTTTTATATACATTAAAAGACTAATGTTTTTGGCATTTTGACAATATATGTGCTAAGGCTAAATCTCTAATGATGATAGTTGCCTTCTTATTTTGTTTTCAGGGTAAGGGATTGTTTTACACAAAAGATATTACACCAGATGATAAGCAGGAACTTCACGAGGCTTTGCAAAGAGAAGTTCCTATCTACTGCTTTTTCTTCATTCTGTATTTATATGTTTAATATCCAAAATTAAGACCTAATATTCTGATTTTGGGTCACTGCTTCAGGTTTCTAGGATTGATAGTCTCGGGGGAGGAACTACGTCAGTTAAGTAAATCCTTTGATATGGCACCAACATATGTTTTCACATGTTTGACTCTGGTAATTCTCTCCCCTAATTTTTATTGGCTTCGTCCTATATGATTAGTTATCGTGTTGATTGATATTCTGTTACTTAGTCATGAGTTTACTATGTGAATGTTGTAATTAGTGAGGTTTTAAAATGTTTTCATTTCCAATGTAAATCATAAATTTGACCATAACTATTCAATAACAATGTATGAAAGCGTGATTCATAAACTTGACCATCACAATTCAATAACCAGCATTGGTTTTTGGATTACCCCAACAATTATGACAGCCCACCAAAAACTTTAAGATTTCCAATGTAAAAAAATATGAAGAATCAAATAAACCATTATAAAATCCTATTAGGTCTTCTTATTATCACATAACCAGCATCTTAGATAGGAAAAGACGAAATGAATTCAAATAATTCTGTCCAGGTCAAACCAACATCAGAAGTTCAACAACCACAAAACGTCCAACAGGTTCCCTAGGTAATCCATGTGGTTGATGAGGTCTAGAAACTACAACAGGTCCAACAAGGTGTACAGGTCCAGGCCGAGGAAGCTGCCGAGGCCCAAGATGTGGTCGCATTGCAAAGAAGACAGGCCAGGAGAGGATTAAGAAAGGCAAGAAGAAGGATGAGAAGGAGACGTATATTCGATTAAGATGATGAAGACGGAGCACCTTTTCGTTGGACTAACTTTATGCGGGCTAGGGATTTTAGATTTGATTTTAAAATTTTAGATTGTCATCTAGGGCTCTTATCAAATATATGATAAAATAGTTTATTATTGTCAGGATCTACTTCAACTCGTGTGTATTTTGGAATCATGTTGCTATATTATATGCATTTTAATATTTTAATTGAATTCAGTATATTACCTATTTGTTTGATTGCATTTTGCCGCCACATTTTATGTCTTCTCTTGTTCAGTTATCCATGCTTTATGTTATTTATTGCTAAAATTTGATAACATGGAGAGTTTTTGGGTTAAAGACTACTTCAAATTCTACGTATCAGGTTAGGATTACTAATGTGCTTCTACCTGAGACTTTGGTTTCCTGCATTTTTGTCTTATTGCTACTAAATGTTAATCCTTTTTTATTTTTTAACTGAAGCTAAACCAACCAGAAACACATCTTAGCGAAGAAATACAAAAGGAGAAGGAAGGAAGATTTTCAGGTTATATCACTTACTATCAGTTATTTTGCTTATGTTTTATTTTATTTTACTCATTATTTTTTTAAGACTTAATTAGTGATAAAGTCCTTTAACTTAATTTCAAATTTCACTTTAGTCCCTTATCTAATAAACGTTATAGATTAGTCTCTTAAAAACAGTTCCGTTAGTATATTTGGTCTTTTCCGTTAAGTTTTGTGAAAAACGTTAGCTTTTGCCCACGTGACATGCCAACAAGGCAATTGTAAAAAAGCTGAGTCAGAGCATATATGTATTAAAAAATAATTTTATGTTTAAAGTAGAGGGAGTTAGTTTTTAGAGGTTATCCCGCAAAATATTAATAATCTGAAAAAAAAAAAACAATTCTTTTGTGTTCCTTCCATAACAAAAACACATGAATTAATTGTACTCAAATCAATACCAATTTGACATCAATACCAATTCTTCTGCAATTCCATAAAAGTTCCAAAATCTCATCCATGATATTTTCAGTTCATGAGTTAACCAATGTACACATGTTGGTTTGATATATGAAAATGGCTACTCCTTTATAAGTTGTCTTAGGCATACCATCCTGGAAGTGAACAAATGCAACAGAAAAAGAGGACAATTAGTTCTACACAAGAAGAAAAAAACTTTTGTAATATTCTTTCATAAATATGTCTGATAGGTTTTTAAATATGTCTTCTTTCTAATTTGAGGTATAGGTTTTCTTAGTTTTTTTCCCTTCAAACTCATAACATAACCACATCTAAAATTCATCCAATTAGACTCTATATTGCTTAGCATTTCTTTTAAAAGTTAAGAACAAGAATAGTAGAAATACCTTCCATTCTTGAAATACATCAAATTGTTGATTTACCCATGAATTAGTAATGATTTGAAAAAACCTTATGGGGTTGCCTCTTAGTAGTTTAGGAACATAATCTGAAACTTAATCTGCCAATTACAAATTTCAAATAATTAAATCAAGAAAAAAAAAGAGTTATAACTAGATAGTGTATGTTTTAGAAAAGAAATAAATTAAACCAAAATCAGTTCTCTGATTTTGTGTACAAGTTCAAATAAAACATCATTCACATGATAATGAGATCAAAAATAGGCTTACCAACAAAGACCAGTTCTCTATGAATCTTTCAATAAAACCCAAAAAAGAAAAAAAAAATCAAGAAACAACAGTACAACATTACCAACAACATCAAAACTTTGTTTGAATCGAAAAAAGAACACACTCACCAATTAAAAATAGAAACTTTAAAGGCTTTTAAACTTTCCCATTTTCTTACCTTTAAAGAATTTAGACAAATCATTTGTATCTAGTTAGATCCAACATTGTCTGCGTTTAAAACAAGGATTTGAGTGAATTCGTCGAAACACCAAATCATCCAACATTGAATCCTTGACGGAGTTGACTCCTGACTTAAACATTGTAAGAATATAAGTTGTTTTCACAAAGAGAAAGAAGAAGAGAGAAACAGAGAGATGGAGAAGAGAGAAAGGTGTGGTGGCTAGTTTTTTTGGAAGAGATAAGAAATTTGCTTAGTATATTTTAATAAAATAATCCATATCAATTAAAAACAATTCCAGGTCAGCAAAATTAATATCAATTGGAGTGCCACGTCAACCCAACTTAACAGATTTCAACAAAATTTAACGGAAAGGACCAATGTGGCTGACGGAACTTGATTTAAGGGACTTAAGATGAAAGTTTATTAAATAAGGAACGAAAGTGAAATCTGAAATTAAGTTAAGGGGCTAAATAATACATTAAGCCTTTTTTTAATTATTAATGCAGTTGCTCTTCCTCAGTGGAATGACAGTCTCGGAAAGCTAGCCAGAAGGGTGAGCACAATTCTTGGAGATTTTACGTTTTTAAGTTACATAGCATTTTGGACACCATTAACAAAGTTATGCTTGTAATTAAGAGTAATCTCCCACACCTTTTAACTCGATGGTTGTGGTAGTTATGGAAAAAGCCTAACCACATACAGATAATGATAGAATCATTCTCAGACCCCAAACTACAACTATAGTAACCTTGAAGTATAACATGCTTGTTCTAATTATTTCACTATGTAGTTAAAATTTATACTTTATTTTGTATTCCTCTATGATGCAGATCTGAATGAAATCCGTCCTATTCTCCCTCAACTTCTTGATGGTATGTGAGCATGAAAGTTTTATCTTTACCTCAGTATTATTATTTTAGGAAATGGAATTCTTCACCTCAAATTATGTCCTTTGTACTGATAACCTGTTTTCATTTGCTTTCATGGAGATGGAATTCTGCTTCTTGAAGCAAACAGGCTTCTGAGGGCCGGTCGCTAATTTGTTTGGGCAGCACAGCCTGTATACAAACATGAAGTGAGTCTTCAAGAACAATGGAAAGGTAACTATTTTTATTTTTTGTATCAAATCACTTAATCCTTGATATAGTGAGATATCAGCTCAGAACGTGATCTTTGAATTTGTTATTACTTAACAGAAATGGAGACCCTTACAGGTAGAATTGTCGCTCCCGGGATTTTCATCCAGGTACAAACGCGAAAGTGGGGCTGAAATAGAGTAGCCAGCAATGTGTATTTATCCCAAGAGAGGGAAATGAAACAGTGCGTAAACCTGAGGGGAAGGAAAAAAACACGGTCTCGCGACCAAGAGAAACGAGTAAGGGAGTCGGTTACGCGAGGGGAAGGTATTAGCACCCCCACGCGTCCATCGTACTCGATGGGATCCACGCTGGTTGTCTCGATCAAAGGGTGTCATCGTCTGGAGCTCCACTGCTACTGGAAAGGAAAAGGAAATGGGAACAGAAAAGAACGAAGAAACGGGGAAGAAGAGGAAAAGAAGTGACTCAGTAAGACATCCTCGGAGTCCTAGGCCTACGTATTCCCTCGGGAGCGGGAAAGTCAGAGTCAACGTAGTTTGGACTATGGCTTGGGGAAAAAGAGAAGGATGGTGCTCGGAGAGATCTCGCATGATCTCCTGCCTACGTATCCCGCTCGCACGCGAGAATCAGAGCGACGTAGTTCCCCTAACTAGGGATGGATTTTCTTTGTTTGTGTTTTTTAGTGGAATGCGTCCAGGCGCGCGTTCTAGCAGTTAGGTGTCGCATCTCGTTGTACGGAGTCTTAGGCATTTACCTGTTTGCGGTAGAACGGACGTGACGCATCCTTAAGAACGGAGTGAAGGAGATGAGGAGAGAGTTGTTGTTTGTTTTTTTCTTTTAAGAAGTGTTTTGATTATGATGTATGTATAACACATATTGGATTAAAGTCTATGACATAGGATCGAATGCCTCGCATATCGACCCAAGACGGGACATACGCTAAACATTCTAAGAAAGTGAAAGAAGATCCTCCACTATCTTATTTCCCATGTGCAAGGCTCATGTGCAATATATGTTAAACCTTTATTAGGTGTTTTTGCCTTTTGTTTTGAGATGAGAAAGAGAGACTCAAAAGGAAGAAAGGACAAAGTCTAAGAGGGGGACTAATGATCCTAAAGTTATCATGCATGGAGATCCTTTGGTTGTGTGAGGTATAAGGACCATCTAAGCCTAAGAAAAGGGATGGATAGCACTACCTAATGCTTATCCTACCTCACCTTAATAAAAAATTAAGGATGAGCTAGGATCCCTAAGGGATGTGAGAAAGTTCTACACAATCAAGCATTATATCATATTATTCACAAAGAGAATGATAAGTAAAAGAGATGAGAGATGAGAGAAGAGATGAGTATAGATTAACATCCACTTACTCAAGTGACTTACCTCTGGTCTTACGCAAAAGCTTAGTGCATTATTATCACAAGTAATGAAAACTAGAACAAGAAACTTAAACCAAACAAAACTATTTGATTCAAGAAGACAAGTTACTAAAAAATGAAGTTCAAACCAAAAGGGAAGGGTCCTAATGGTTAAGGGACATGCCAAGTCAGTAGGTATATGCTAAGGTGTCATACTTTTGTAAACATGTTAAATGAAATCAAATAATGCCAAACTATGCACTAAGAAATCACACAAATGCAAGTTATGTATCACTTATGCAAGATGAATGCAAATGGAAAGTAAACATGAATAAATGAATGTGTAAACACCCAAGTCAGAAGTAAATGGCACTTAAGAATGAGTGAATATGTTATTCAAATGGCATATGATCCACAAGAGCAAGCATTGATCAAGCAAGCAAAAGATGGGAGCAAACATCATTAAAGTTCTAACCACATCATACAAGACATGCAATTAAGAAATGAATATGTAAATTGAATAACTAAACAAAATGAATGAAAGTCAGTAGTTTAGGACATTTGGAATGACATTTATAGGTCAAGAAAGTAAGCACAACATTCATACAATTTGTCATGTTGAAGCACTTAGAAGATGAAGTGCGAACAAGTTTAAGTTAGGTCAAACAAATTCACTTGTGTTCATGAAGTTCCAAACTTGCAATATGAATTTAAAATTCATGTTATGAAGTCAAGAGTGATGGCAAACAGAAGTGTAATCATTTTGAAGTGGCATATGAAGGTCATGCAAGAGTTGGAATACACAAGTCATCCAAGAAAGGCAAGTTAAGATGTATTAGTTCACACAATATTCTATGATCAAACAAGTATACACCAATCATGCAAGTATGAACCAAGATGGACCTATAATGCAACATGAAGGACCTATAATATGTATATCTCATGATGTCAAAACATCTCACCACACATCACAAAGGAACTTGTTCAAAGCAAATAAAAACCCTAATAGAAATCATCTAACAAACACACATTCATTGATGTCATTAGAATGAATCAAAAGCATAGTTAAAGGCTCAAATAAATTGTGAGATTCAAGAAATTTGAAGTGCAACCAGTGGGTGATCATCTTACAAAAAGATAGCTCAAAAACCATTAAGAAACATGCTCAAAGATTTTTCATAATGTCACACAAAGTACACAAACAATTAGCCCAAAGGGCTCACTCAAAAGTCATCAAGAAAGGACTTAGAAAATTCACAAAAAAATTATAACATGACTCAACATATCAAAAATGTACATACCTATTATTATACCAATATTCAAAGCACAACTATGTCAAATAAAATAAAAAAGTGGCATAGGTCATGATGAAATGCACAAACAAAAGAAAATAAATGGAAATTCAAGAAAGTATGTCAAAATATAATAAAAACAGAAACTAAAATAACAAAAATTATTTAAATGTTTTATTATGCTCCATGAATTTTTTTGGAATTTTATGATGCATAAAAACAATTTTAACAATTAAAAACCAAACATGTATGTAAAGAAATTAAAAGAAACAAAGTAAATGTGCCAGGGGGGTGCAACGCAAGTAAAAACTAAGCTCAAAAGCGCTTGGGCCCAAAACAAGGGTGTGCGAAAAGTAAGCTAGGTCTAGTCCATTACACGCATTCAGATAAGGTCTATAGCATGGAAAGCAGTCAACAACTTGACTCAATAACAACCACACGACCAGGTCAACAAGGATGATCAGGAAAGGTATGCAAATCAAATGATCATAATGAACGCACATGTTAAGTAATGATACAATAACCACACAAGATCAAATAAATTCAAACATTCAAAAAAATGGAACACGTGCTAGGGAGCACGTCTCATTAATGTGCTGGCGTGATGAGAAGCGTTAGATCCAATCCATCCAACGGTCGTGTTATAAACTGAGAAATGCTAGGGTTTAAGGATGGTGGCCGGACTGGTCTCTCCGGTCACCTTCTCCGGTGACTCCTCCACCGTGCTCAAATATCAAACATCACAGAAATTAGCAAGCCATACATCAAAATGTTCCTTTAGTCATGTGGATCACAGATCCAAGGTCACAATTCACAAACAAGTCACACACAGAGAGAATCGAAGGAGAGAAGTTTTGCCCTAGAAATTGAAACTATTCTCTTATGGAGCCTATCATCTAGCCAGATGTCACATTGCTCCAAGTGAGCTCAAACATGCATAAAACAATGTGAAATCAACTAAAATAATGCAACAAAAATTAAGAGGGAACCTGAACTGTAGTGGAAATTTGAATCAAGGAAAACCAGAGATGAGATTCCTAGCTTTCCTTGAGCTTTGAATCATCCAAATAAAGGCACTGGGAACTTGAAATTTTTTGGATCTTAGTTGATGAAGATGAAGCAGATAAGAGTGTGATGCTGAACCAGATCCAATTCTACTCCATTGATGCTTGCTGATGAAGAATCGAGGAGAAACTTGCAAGATGAATTGATGAAGCTTCGAGAGAAAGAGAGAGCAACTTGAGAGTGTGAGGATTTTTAGAGCAAGAAGAGTGTAGAATGAGCAACCTCTTTAGATTTCTGTTAGAGGTTAGCTATATAGGATGGGTTAAATGTTAACCAATGCAGTTAAAAGTTAAACCTCGGGTTTAGTTAACTGAGTTAGTGAGCCAAGTTAGTTATGCACGAGTTGAGAGGTTTTTTATGGTGAGGTGAGCAACATGAGCTTATGGTGGTGGTGAAGTAAAAATGGATGGTGATGATGTTGTTCTCTGAACTTGCAGCAGCTTGCTATGCAAGTTTTTGGATGTTTGGACATTTGAGGCAAGGGATGCACATGTCATGGCAAGTGATGTAATGGTTGGTTTGGTTAAAAGAGGCAATATTATGACATGGTATGCAACATGTGCATGAGAAGTGAAGAAAGAATTCAGCTTTGTTGGCTTGATGTGTAAGGAAACCAGTTAGCATAATGGTAAGTTTATGCATGAATATCTCTATGATCAAGCAATCAAATGGCATGATCAAGGGCAATTTGGAAAGAGCACATGGAAGGGAACAATGTTGGGGTGGAAAGCAATCACAATTGAAGCCTCTAACATGTTTAAATATGGCCATGAAAATCACTAGTCATGACTGCCTTGCCATTCCACCCTGACCTACTTGTGCCTACCCCATGTGTGTGAAATGAATCAGTGTGTGTTCATCACTTTGGGCCACCATAACTCTCAAATGGTTGATCAGCTGAAAAAACTTCCAACACCAATATTGTAGAGGAGATTGAGAGGAATAAGTTTGATGTTGAGAACTTTTTGATTTGGAGCCTTCATCATGGAGAAATTTGCCTTGGAACATTGATATGTCATGCACACCAGGTGTTTGTGAATATTACTCCGAGCCAGCACGCGCGTGACCTGCTTGCCTTGCCCAAAATGCCTTACAAGCCTCCAACTTTGAACAAACATAACTCCCTCAATTTTAATCCAATGGAGGAGCTCTTGGTATGGTTTTGAAGCTATTGAGATGAACTTTCAATAGGCCTCCATAACCTTTTATTTTGAAGCTTGGAATATGGAGAAAGAGAGCTCGCAAGATGGGTGTTCACCTTGCCAAAACTTATTAAATTTAGAAACCCTAGTTTCTATTTTTAGCAACTTTCCACATCTCTTGATTTTTGGTGAATCTCTTGATATTTCTTGTTCCAATCTCCATCATTGATCATATTTGACATGAGGAACATGAACTTGACCTCAAAAAGTCAAAAGTTGACTTTTTCCTCTGCACAGTTGACTTTTCCCCAATTCTTTTGATTCTCAATCAATTGGTCAATTGAACCCCTTCCAAATCAAATTGATGGACAATTCTTCATTCCTAGACCCTTTAGTACATGTAGAATACCATAGAATCAAGTATTGCCCAAAAAATCAGAAATAAACTGATTTTATGGCAAACCCTAATTTTGACCCCTCAGTCTAGGAGAAATCAGCACATCCTCCAAATCCAAATTCCTCTGAATATGATGTGTATCCTCTCCAACAAAGATAAGATATGCCACTTGGAGATGATAAAAGCTCCAAGATCCAACCCATTGGGGTATTATGCTTCAGAATACCAAAACCCTAGTTTGCACTGGTTAAGAGAGTATGTAACTTCCTTCACTCTTCTATTGAATTCCCATCTTGTGATACCTTGAGGGCTCAAATGAGATGAATTAAGATATGAAAAGTCCTTATGCCTTATTTGGAAAAGCTTTTCTCTTGTCCTTTGACCTTGAGCTGTTTATGCTTTGAGACACCTGATCCCATACCTTGCAACCAATGATGTGTATGATTTGATATGACCTATTATGAAATGCAAATGAGTGAAACATAAGCCAATCATTGATAAAAATAAGAGGGCAAATTTTGGGGTATTACAAGCATGTGTTGGGAACTTGTACAGAAAGAAGGTCATATTGCTATATGGTGGAAACCTTTGAATAATAGCTGTTACCTTACTCTTACTTATTTTCCCCTAAACTTACCATTTAAGATCACTTTAATATTTGTATATGCGTGTAAATTGAGTCTTGAGATGCTTATGCTTTTCTATATGCATATACTCGGTGCTATTGTTGTATTAAATTAACACACAACTACAAAAAACCCATTTAACAACGGTTGGGAATGACATATAATGACGCGGGCGAAGGCGTTGTTATGTAGATTGTCGTTGTAAGTTCACTGTTTCTACAACGGTCTGGAAACTGTTGTAATAAATTGGAAAACGCGCTACCTATAATGACGGTTATTTTAAATACCCGTTGTTGTATGTCTTTTAAAAAAATGCAGCATTAGAACTACCTATTATGACGGTTATTTTAAATAACCGTTGTTGTATGTCTTTTAATAAAATAAAATTGCAGCATTAGAACAAGAACATTAGCAAGAAGAAGAAGAACAACAAGAACAACAAGAACATCAAGAACAATAATAAGAATAACAACAACAACAATAACAACAACAACAACAAGAACAACAACAACAACAACAACAACAACAACAACAATATCAATAACAACAACAACAACAACAACAACATCAATAACAATAACAACAACAACAACAATAACAAAAAGAAGAAGAAGAAGAAGAAGAAGAAGAAGAAGAAGAAGAAGAAGAACAACAACAACAACAACAATAATAATAATAACAATAATAACAACAAGTACAACATTAATAAAAAAGAACAACAAGAACAACAATAATAAAAAAGAACAACAAAGAACAACAATAATTAAAAAAGAACACCAACAACTAACATTGCTAACTCGAGTTCTGAAATTTGTTCTGAAATTTGGTTTAGTGGAGAAATAGAGTATCGTAAATGAAAGATGATGTTTAGAGGTAGAAGATGTCTAAGTTTTAGGTTTCACGCGGATCACTAATAGTAGTGTCTTGGCCATTGATAATCACTAAATGGACGGCCAAAATTTGTTTAAGGATAGTGAATAAACTCAATATGCACACCACCTATAATGTTCGTAATGAGACTTGAAAAATGCTGGTGCTGGGACTTGAACCCATGACAAGACGATACCTATAATGACGGTTGGTTTAAATTACCCGTGGTGAAAGGTCTGTAAGCATTTTGAAAAAATAAGTAAAAAAAGCCACCTATAATGACGGTTGGTTTAAATACCCGTGGTTAAAGGTCTGTCAGCAATTTGGAAAAATAGGAAAGAAGTAACATGATTAAAATAAATTCAGAAAAATCTAAAAACACAAAATTTAATCTAATTAGGTAAAATAAGAATTTTGAGAATTTTTTTGTAATTTTTTTAGACTATGAAAACAGTAAAAAATTTATTAAAAATAGAAAAAAAAAAGATGAATTTGGGGTTTTGAGGGTGAAGTTCCATTACTCTACAGAGTAAGGGACTAATGACCGCACAATTTTTCTGCTTCAGATGCACGAAGCAGATCTCGAAAAGGAGATGATTTTCCCTAAAACCGATTTTTTGAAGTGCAAGACCTAAAACTAAATTATTGGCTATAAAGACGGTTGAAAACATAACCATGGTGAAAGGTTGTTGGCATTTTGAAAAAATATTTAAAAACCATAAATGCTGGTGCTGGGAAATGAACCCATGACCAGGCGCTGCCTATAATGACGGTTCTTTAAATACCTGTGGTGAAAGGCCTCACATTTCACCACGGTTGGAATTTTAACCGTCATTAAAAAAATGCGCGAATCTAGTACAACGGTGTATAGGCAAGCCGTTATAAGCCTGACGTTGTTGTTTGCGCGTTTTGTAGTAGTGACAGTATGATGATGACATATAGGGTTGATTTTGATTTATATCGTTTCATTGTTTTTCTTTTTATTAGAATAAAGTAGAATATAATCAATTCTATTAGATATACGGAAAAAATAATAGAATCAATTTCAGTTTCCAATTACTTATCTAAGTTGGCACTTTGAAAATTCTTAATTCATGTTTACATGTAGTATTCAAACATGATGATGCTTTTCAAAGACACATATGACATTAAGTATTCTTGACTCTGCATCCATCAGAATCTCTGAATAATGTAATAAAATGAATGATGGAATGTATGATCAAATGAAATGATCATGTCATGCTGATGTAAATGAAAAATACTCAAGCTAAAATTTAGGGTATGACAATTGCCCCAATTTAACTATCTTGAACCAGGGGATATGAAGGATGACATTTTTCATATGATCATGGTGGAAGATAGGTAAATATATAGAAGACACAAATTTTGCCATTTGAAAGAAATGGAATGCAAGGATTTTGTATGTGCTTATTGCGAATTTATCTTGTTGGGGATGTGAAATGAAAAGCAGACTCAGTGGGGATGAAATGAGGTAGGATATTGTGAATTCCCAGAGATTTTCTTTTGCCGGAGATATGAATGGTTGTTACCCATTCATAGGTTTTTTGGTTCTTACCATCCTGCTTTGGTATAATAATTATTTCCACAGAGAGAGGATTGTCGTCAATTCGAGTGTTGAGGCCGATATCATAACAAGAAAGTAAAAGGATGATATCAACACTGACTTTGATATCATAACAAGAAAGTAAATAAATGGACGATATCAACATTGACCTTGTTATCGTAACAAAAAATAAAGAGTTGATATCAACAATGACTTTGATACCATAACAAGAGATAAAGAACTAATATCAACACTGACTTTGATATCATAACAAGAGATAAAGGGCATATATCAACATTGACTTTGACATCATAATAAAAGATAAATAGCCAATATTGACACCGATTTTGATATCGTAACAACGGATAAAGAACCAATATCAACAATGACCTTGATATCGTAAAAAAACAATAAAGAGCCAATATCAACACTGACTTTGATATCATAACAAGAGATAAAGGGCCGATATCAACATTGAATTTGACACCGTAACAAAATATAAAGAATCAATATCAGCACTGATTTTGATATGGTAACAAGAGGTAAAAAGTCGATATCAACACTATCTTTTATATTGTAACAAGAGATAAAAAGCCGATATCAACAATGACTTTGATATCATCACAAGATATACAAAACTGATATCAACACTGACTTTGATATCATAACAAGATTAAAAAAGTCGATATCAACAATGGTTTTGATATCGTAGCAAAACATAATGATCTAATACCAACACTGACTTCGATATGATAACAAGAGATAAAGAACCGATATCAACACAGACTTTGATATCATAACAAACGATAAAGAGCCGATGTCAACAATGACTTTGATATCATAACAAGAGATAAAAAAATCAATATCAACATTGTTTTTGATATCGTAACAAGTGATAAAGGGATGATATCAACACTCAAGTTGATATCATAACAAGAAAGTAAAAGGCCGATATCAACACTGACTTTGATATCATAACAAGAAAGTAAATGGACGATATCAACACTGACCTTGATATCGTAACCGAAAATAAAGAGTCGATATCAACAATGACTTTGATAACATAACAAGAGATAAAGAACCGATATCAACACTAACTTTGATATCGCATCAAGAAATAGAGAACCGATATCAACACTGACTTTGATATTAAATCAAGAGGTAGAGAAATGATATCAACCTCGACTTTGATATCGTATCAAAAGATAAAGATCCGATATCAACTCTGACTTTGGTATCGTAACAAGCGATAAAGAGCTGGTATTAAAACTAACTTTGATATTGTATTCAGAGATAGAGAACCGATATCTACCCTGACTATGATATAGTAACAAAAGATAAAGAGCCGATATCAACACCGACTTTTATATCATAACAGAAGATAAAAATAAAATACCAACTCTGACTTTGGTATCACAACAAAGGATAAAACAGGTTGTACCAACATTGACTTTGGCATCGTGGTTAAGGAGGAAAGAGCCGATATCAATACAGACTTTGATATCGTAACAGAAGATAAAAGAAAACAATATTAACACTGACTTTGGTATCGCAACAAAGAATAAAAGAGGTTGATACCAACATTGACTTTGGCATCGTTGTTTGGGAACGAAACATAGAAACTTGTTGAAGATTTGAGAAGAATTAGTCCTATGAAGATTATACCCAAGGGTAGTGTTTCACAGAAGTTATTTGGGGATTAAAGAAAATAATTTGAAGTGGGAAAGGAAACAAAAATTGTATTACTGGGGACAATGTTTACTAAGTGTAACTTGCTGGAGGAGAAAACAATTAGAGTCTCGTGGAGAAATCATTCAGAGTGGAAACTTATTGGGGAATATGTTTCTTGAATAAGTGACTCATAGGGAAATTATATGTTGGGGGAGAAAAAGTTCCAATGTGAGACTCACTAGAAAGATTATTTACTGGTGAAATGTCCTGCTAGGGAACATACTCTAGAGGAGACTTGCTAAAGAACATATTTTACCAGGAAAGATCCATCCAGAAAACCCGTGGAAATCACAACTTACCTAAGAAGTAAAGAAGGATTTAAATGGGGAATGAACTAGATTTTCATAGAATCTGACTTTTGCTATGTGTGCATTTTTTATGTTGTTGTGCTACATGATATTCCCTATTGGTTACCTGGAGAGGTATACCATATCTGGGTAAGGTATGCATGAAATGATGCATGTAACAAATATTTAATGCTTATTCTGATGGGTACCAAAGAGATTAAGGTTTTAAAGTGCCAAGCAGTGTTGGACTTTGAGATGTGCCAAGCAAGAATGGATTTTATGGATGTAGATGAATCAGGCTATGAGATATATTGGGACATGTAATGATTTTTTTAGTGTTTGGAAGGGCGGTGAACTTCAATTCCCCGACATTCGAGAACATGACAAACCAGCAAGTTGTAGGATGATTAGGAAGACCTGGAATTGTTATTTACCATTTATAAATTCATGTTGATTCTGTCTGTAAGATTATGATAGATTATGACCTGACCAGATCGTGATGACCTTTTGAGATGCTTTTGTATGTTAGATGCGATACTACAAGCTAATGATGTTCCTTTAGTCTTTCAAAACATCAAAGTGATTTAAAGTTTTCTTGACGCTTTTTATCATTACACTCAATGTTTTAATGCATTATTTATCAAAAATATTCAACATTTTGTAAATAGAAGGCACATTGAAATGATAGAGAAAATCTCGAAAGAGGGATATTTTATTCGATGTGAAGGATGAGTCATACATAAGATGTAAGTACATCTGGATGCAAGATCCTAAAATAGAAAATTACCGAAAAGGAAAGAGGTAAAATGGAAAATGGGAAATTACATGAGTTTCCATTAAACTAAAACACATGCTACTTTCCCTTAGGACCCTGAGTCTTGATATTTTGCTTCTGAATATGATGATTGAACCAATTCCTTCCATCTAAAATCTAACTGTGGTGATGCTGATTTTTGCCTAAATCGCCCTTTCGTGTTTTCGATTTAGTCGGTTTTTCATTTTTTTTGCTTTATCCCAAATTTTTTTCCTGGAAATCTTTTTTTAGTCCACCGAGATACCCATATCTTCCTAGATTGACCTAGTGGGTTATATTTACTCATATATTATTTTTAGCCATAATATTTTTTGACTACGTCAAAGTTCACGGGAAGTGGAAACTCCTCCCTATCTATGGTAGTGAGGATCAAGGCTCCACCTGAGAATGTCTTTTTAATGAAAAATGGTCCATCATAGTTTGGAGTCCACTTGCCTCATGAATCTGTATGTATTGGCAAGATCTTCTTCAACACTATGTTAGAACAAGATTTGTTCATGGCATATATCCTTTAGATTTTGATGATAACAAATTATTGAAAGAACAATGGTGTTATATAATGTGTGTTCTAAGTGTTCACGTTCTAAATCTTAAAGAAGAATATATTCAAAATCTAATATAAGGATGCACTTGAGAGAAGCTAAGTTATTTGCTTATGGTGGCTCATAATATGAAGAACGTTCTTTAAGTGAAGACTGATAATATAGGTTTGCGTAGACACTGAAGCAGAAGGCCTCAACATTAGAAGAGAAATATATTGTCTCTAAGCTTATTGAATGTATCAAATTCTAGTGAACATTCAGAACCAATGATAAAGCTAAAGTTATTCGTACTGCAGAAAACAAGCTACATTGCCAAATCTATTGTCAGCTAGATTTTGTGTTCACAAGGCTCAAGAAGAGCTGACATACTTTTTGAATATCTACTATCAACTGATCTATATTATAAGATCATAAGAAAGAAGCAATGGTTAAACAAGTTACACAATGGATTAAGATCTTTTGGTGTATCTATCTTCACCGTCTATTGTACTATGGAGTAACATAGACACTTGTACAAGTTATTTCTTCCAACGGCTATTCCTTTGAAACTGCTATATAAGTATCTGAAGATTCAACATGGATTTTCAACAAAGAAAAAGAAAAAAAAAAGAGAAGAAGATCCAAAAAGGATAGAAGCGTTCCTCGCTTACATCAGAATGGAAGATTAGCATGATCAACAATAAAACACAATCGAGTATGCATAATTTCTGTTATATGTTGTAAATTGTACAAAGTCTTAAGATTTTTTAAACATTGAATATCTTAAAAATGTTAAGTGTTGTGATCTTTGTTATGGTTATTTCTCTGTACCTCTGATTATGTATCAAGTACACCTTGTTCTCTATTCTGCTAAACAAGTTGTTTAGTAGTTTAGATAAAGTTTCTTGCTATGTGTTTGAGAATCAAAGTCTCTTGCTGTGAAGCTTGATCCAAGTAAGTATCCTACTATGTTCTAGAGCATTTAAGTCTTAATCAATTTTTGATTGAGCAAGAAAGTCTTGGACTGCAGGTCTGAACAGAAGTCTTGGATTCGTGGAATCTAAGCAGGGAAGTCTTGTACCTGAAGGGTATGAGCAGAAGTATTGAATTCGTGGGATTTAAGAAGAAGTATTGGATTCGTGGAATCTAAGCAGGGAAGTGTTAGACTGAGGGTCTAACAGAAGTCTTGAGTCTGAGCTGCTTGAGCAAGGAAGTCTTGAAACTAAGGGGTTTAAGCAGGAAGTCTTGGGCTGAGGGTCTAAGCAGGAAGTCTCGGGATGAGAGTTTGAGTAGTAAAATCTTGTGCTGAAGGCATAAGAAATTGTAATCATGATTTGATTATAGTTGAAAATCTCTTGTGCTGCAAGGGGATTGGACTAATCTTAGTTTGGGAGGAACTATTATAAATCTCTGTGTGTTCTATTGTTATTTATTTTCTTCTGTTATTATTCCGCTGCAATTAATTATCAGAATTTGAACGGTGGTTTAGAATTTGAACTCTGTTCAGAAGCAAAGTAAAGAATACGAATAACACAATTCAACTCCACTTCTTGTGTATTTTTCTCACATTCAGTTGGAATCACAACATGGTATGTGCATAACACTTAACAGTGGTGCAGATAAATATCCAATGAGAAAAATATGTATGTTAAAGACTTTCCTTCAAGAAGGAATCAAGTACCATATGAAAAATATCACTTTGTTAATCCTCCTATATTCAGGGGTGACTCCACTGAATATAAATGATGGAAGAGCAAGATATTTTTAAATCATTGGTCTTGATAAAGGGTTTTGATGAAGGTCTATAGAACACCCTTGAGAAAGGTATTACTATACAAGTTGATGTTGTAGGGATGATCAAAAATTGAAAATCTCTCATACTAGCTCAGAAGAAGCTTTAGGGAAATCTTCTTGGAGTTAGATGCATTCTGGTAGGTGCTATATCTCATTATGAGTATATCAACATCATTGATATGTCTAATGCTCAAGACTATATTTGAATCCTTGTGTTCAAATTTTAAGGGAATCAGGTAGAATCTTATCTAGTTACACTTCATCTAATTTTTCAAGCAAATTTTGAGAATTTGCTTGCTAGTGTTAAACCAAAAAGTCACATCTATTCAAGAAGTAAAAAACTTGAGTAAATTGAGTCTTGGAGGTTTAATTAGCATTCTTCAATGTAAAGAAATGGAGTTATATGAAGAAAAGTTGTCAAAGAGATCTCTCTTTCCTCAAGCCTGTTGAAAAAAACTCCTATGGAATGTATGATGTTGAGGAATTGGCTTTCCTTATCAAAATATTCTATCAATTGGCTAAATAGAGTGTGATATCTATTGATGGAAGAGTAACTTCAGAAGCTTCTGAAATTTTCATATTTCAACTGAATATCCCAATCTTAAGAACAAGAATAAAAACTACCAGACAGAAAAACCCAAAAAGAAACATGTCAGAGATCTTCAAAGCATATTCAAATGAAGCTAAAATAGTTGAAGATTCATAATCTGATGAAAAAGTAATCTGGCATTGCTGGCCATTACTTCTTCTGAAGAAACAATATGAATCTAGTAATAAATCAATTATTGAAGAGAAAGAGGTATTGACTAATCCATCTTACTTCAATATTGATAATAAGGAGTCTGCATCTCAAGATAATATCTTAAGTGACTTCATTTCTCCTCTGGAAATTGAAGGCTATCATAGAATTTTTGTTAAAGGACAATTCTGTGAGAAACCTTTCATTTCTTCTTTTGTTTTCTGGCAATACTAAGATAGTGCTAAAAACTCATCTCATGCCAATCTCTGATAGCAAATACTATCTAGTTCTATGCTGGTCAAAAATTTCAAAATCAAGGATTATGAAGTCAATAGATTTAATCCAAGCTAATGAAATCAAATACTTTGCTAAGAACAAGATTTTTTTAAGTGCGATAATTCATCTTAGACTCTATTCTGGAATGAATCTTGGTACTTCTATCAGACCAAGGCATGATGTAAGAGAAAGCCTGTCAGGACTAACATTTGTGGACCCACAGAAATATGGGTACCACCATTCAAAACTATATTTGGTGCAGATATCACAGAAGAAAGGAGCAAGGCATCTTCCATGATACTTGATCAAAGGTTGTTTACAACATCTGATGGAAGAAATGCCTACATACCAAACTCAAGAGCTAAAGGATGCAAATTAATGGAGTTTGGAGAAGAAAGTGGAATCATTGGTTTGGCTGCCATTGACTCAGAATCCACTCAAGACATAATTTAGATTCTACGGTCAAATTTGAATACTCATCTGAAGCTTGACAAAGAAAAAAGAAGGTACGTTACGTTCCTTCACTTTTACAAACTTCTTGACTCCATGAACTATTTAAGTATGAGTGAATACAATGTCTCTGATTAGATCTCTAGAGAAGTTCTATTTATTAATAACAAAAGAATCTTCAGAAATCTTTGAAAAGAAACTATGTTGTATTTGAATGTACTTAATATGTCATTAACTCGAAGATGATCATTTTTATGGAAATAGTATTCTCACCTTTTGTGATAATACTACTGCTAGTTAGTGGTCAAGGAAACCAATTCAATATTCATAAATCAAGCATGACTCTAGTTTTATGCGAAAATGTTTGACTATGAATCGAATATAAAAGACTGACAATTAAACCGAATATTTCTCACTCGAAGTCTAATCCTACTAGACTCTGATGACAGATAGCTTATGAAAAATAGTCAGTCTCTAAGATTTAGAAAAAGAATCTTTACTTCTAATAAAGCAGTTTAAGTAAGAATTATTTTTAAACCGTTCTCTTACTTAAAATTCCATAAAGTTGAAAATCATCTAGTGTATTCAAGAAGTCTGCTAGGTAAGGACCCTTGGGTAATGATGTTTTCTTATTTTATACGTCTCTGATCTCTATCCCATGTCTTTGTGAAACATTATTTCGTGTCACCTTTTATGTCCCTCTGACAAGATTCTTATTCCTCTTTGATTAGAATCTTGTCCAGTTGTTTTCTTGTTATTTGTTTTTCTTTTGCATGTTGATCAAAACCAAACTTGAGATGAATCCTCTAGTCAATTCTTCACCGAATCAACTAGTAGTCATCAATGAAAAGTTTGTGAATTTTGAAGAGCTGCTTAAGCAAGATTTTAACTTCTGGAAGACTATTTCTAAACGAAGTTGTGTTAGACGATGGCAATGATCTAGAAGGGGGGTTGAATATATCACTAATTTTTAAACAGAGTCGGCGCTTAATAATTTGTTTTTAAAATGTGCAGAAGCGGCCGAGGAACTAAGTCATCTAAACGAACCATTATCGAAAAGATCGGATATGCAACAAGCCAAATGGAATAACAAGTCTAATGAGAAATTGAATCACTATTTTGAGGATTAAACAATACAAATAGAATCACTTAAGTTTGTGCAATTTCCAATGACTTATAAAGTGTAAACCAAATTTGACAATATCACAAACAGTTTGTGTGCGATCAATTCGTCGAACACTTGGTTTGCAAAACACCCCAAGTGATATTTTCTATGTAATTGTAGTGCAGAATTTTTCCAATTATAATCAAAGTAAGTAATGAGTTTTCAAGACAGATTTTCAGCACTACACTACAGCAGAATTTTGTCGATCAATTGATTTTACACAAACACAAACAATTCAAAATAAAGAGATATAGAAAGAGAGAACAACACCAGATTTGTTTAGGCAGTTCCCCTTTCGTCCTCGTTTCGGGTACATCTGCCCCCAATTCTAAAACTAGAATTGAGATATGTATTATCTTGTTGCAAAGGTTTATACAAGAGAAGCAATAGTCACCACACACTCAAGCCTAATTGTTTATGTTGATACTATGTCTTATCTCCCCCTGATTCAAGTCGAATCAAGTGCCTCGAATGTGTTAAACAAAGCTCCGGTTACCGCTACTTGTCTGAACAACCCCACCAGGCTTCAAACCTTTCACTCGGTTGGTTTCGATCACACACTATTTGAATCCAAATCTTTCTTACACAATCCTCCGTTTATCGCTACTTGAATGAACGAATCCACCGTTCTTCAATCCCCTTCGCTCGGCTGAATCCGTGAAGTAAAGATTTGTGCAAAAAACCTCCAAATCCTCATGATCCTGGAGGACAAAACCCTAATGGTTTTATTAAAAAAAAACCCACTGATTACTCAACCCAAACTAGATACACAATCCTACGTTTGGACGTTATCACCTCAATGATGCAAAAGATCAACAAAAATTGTTATGTGTAATTGTTGAGAAAATGCAAGAATGAGGATGAAGATGATGAGAGAAAAAATTCAGTGTATATCTTTCACTTTTCTTGTTCTGTGTTGAAATGATGGGACAAAATGTATATATATGATGCCTTGACTAACCAACAAACATAACAATAATTTGAAGTGAGACATATCAGAAAAATAGCAGGAGTTTAGCGAACAGCCGACCTAAACATAAAGGGGGTCGACCTGAGCACACCCGAGAGCGAGACTATGCAAAAATTGAAGTTGTGCGTCAACCGGAACAGGGTCCATGCGTTGAGGGAAGTTTGCTCAAAAAATACAAACCCAAATATATACAGTATGAGTCAACCAAAGAGTCGACGCGAGCACACCCGAAAGTAAAGGATTAAAAATCTACTTATATGAGTCGACTCAAACACCCTAAACTTCAAAAAATGAGTTTTTCTAATATTTCGGTCCACCTAAGCTATGTTTATGCATACCTAAGTCTCCTAACATGATGAAATGCACACAAAACATATATGAGATGCTCTTATATGTGTAGACACATGATTTTGAAATATTTTGTGCATTATAAAACATGAATGCAAGCTAAGACGCGATGATACCGTCCAAATTACAAAGTACGAGCTAATAAATGTTTTGACATCATTAAAATAAGGACTAAGGCACCTTGCCCTCACATACTCCCCCTTTTTGATGATGGCAAAGCAATTGCAAAATCTTCAGCTTATTGAGTACTTTGAGAATCAGCCTCCCCCTGATTTTATGCATTCTTCCAAAAAGAAAATCTGATCAATCTTTATGAAATGAAGTTCTTCTTATTGCATATCCTCTTCTCCCCCTTTGACAACAACAAAAAGAGAGATGCACAAGGTCAAAGAAAATAGAATATATCCATATGAACACAATCATATACTTTAAAACAGATACATATTAACAAATATTCACATAGAATGATGTTAATGCAAGGAATATGAAGATAAATAAGACATGAAGTATATAAAGAAAATTAAGTGTATTACATAGCCAAAATATTCGGTACAACTCCAAGTCACAAAAAAAACACCAAAATAGCAAAACATAAAATGACATGTGAAATACAAAACATGAGATGCACTACATCTAAACAACTCAATCCTCTAAGGTCTCCTCCCCCTATATGGATGACCCCTTCCTCTGAAATACTAGTCCGGAGGTGGTGGTTGTTGTTCATCCAATCATTCAGTAAGTTCCAAGACTGCCCTGTTGAGAGTGTTGAAACTGTTTGTCAGAGCACGATTCTGACCATCAGCGCTTTCAGCCAGATTATCAAACCTTTTTATCACAGTGGAGGCAAACAAGTCAAAGTTCTCACTTTGAGCTTGAAGATGATTCGTGAGAGCGGTGTACGTTTCCTCTTGAGCAGTGACAAAATTTTGTTGTTGGAGCTGTATGTTTCTTAACATTTCAAGAACTTCATCATTATTTTATTGAGGTCAAGGTGGAGATGGAGGCATATAGTATGACTCTTACTGATTCCAGTCATTTGTTGGAGGCATGTAGGATGAACCTATAGATGTCCAGCCTGTGTGTTGCCACTCACCCCATCCCTAATTTGAATAGGGATCTTGAGCAGGTGAGTGACCCAACCACTCACTGTTATCTTGTTCAGCATCACGATGGTCAGTTTCCATCTCATGAGCCGCTTCTTCTTCCTCTTCATCTTCTTCTTCGTCTTCATCTTCATCATCATCTGAATCTTGAACTCTTGAACTAGAGGCCTTCACCTTGAACCTGTAATATTTCTCTTGCCGATCCCAAATATAACCCATCATAGTCAAAGTCTTTTGACTAAATTCCTGATCAGCCGTCAGAGACACATAAGGAATACCTTGGACAATAACTTCAGCCCTATTAAGAACATTTTGAATAAATTAGTAGAAGACTCGTGCGTCCGCACGGGTAAGTCTGAACGTATAAAATAAGAGACGATAACTCTTTGATTACCAAAATAACATTACTCAAATTGCAACAATAAAGAATATAGTTGTCGAAAGAAACTTCATAATAATACAAATACCCCGAGCAACAAAATCAAAAAGTGTCCAACAAAAGATATTAAAAACTAAAATTCTATTAATTGTGAAGAAATAAATGTTACTTGAGATTGATAGAACCAATTGTAGAGATGATTACCTACAAACATGTTTAATGAATGGTGAATTGGTGATATATTAATGTTAGATATAGAATAAATTTAATTATGAGAAACAAATAAAATGAGGTAGTTAGAAGCATAACATAAATGGTACCTAAATGATGTTATGAAAAACTTCTTTAAAAACAACATTTGTTGTTTGAGGTAAGGATTTGTTGTCTTTGTCGTGTATCAAGATTTTTAATCCAGCTTTACTATTAACTCTTGAAATATCGACACATAGTTGTCTGTGACGGAAAACATTCTTGGGCAAATATAAAGCCACATAATCCAATTATTGACCTTGAGATTTGTTGATTGTCATAGCAATGGAAATTGTCGTCTGATAAGTTTGAATGGTCATGGAGATTGTGAAGGAGACAGAGACATTCTCGGGATGTAAATAGTGTTTCCAATATTTGTACCTGAAATTATTTTTGCTTCAATTACATGGTTGGCCAACCTAGTAACTCTCAACCTTGTACCATTACAAAGCCCCTCTGATTGATCCAAATTCCTTATCAACATGATGGTTGTGCCCACTTTCAATTTAATAGAGTGGTTTGGCAATCCAGAAGTTTTTAGAAAACTCAAAAATTCTGGTGTTAAATGCTCAAAAGCAAGATTATCGGTAACATCTGATCTATCAATTGAATCACTACTCAAATATTCTTAGGAATCACCTACATAAAAAAATGTGTAATGATTAATATCTGAAAACTAAGTACACATACCTAGTTTTATGCTATGTAAACCATATGTTTTAATGATTTTCAATAGTTTTAGAATTTTTGTCAATGGTGCATGAAGACATGATGTTAAAAACCACATGTATCAACTATTGAAATTTTAATATGTGAAGTAACATGTATATGTGGCTGCTATTGCATTTATAAATAGTTAATGTGAAGTATTATATATATGTGCTATTGAACTTTGAATTAGTTAATGTGTAGTAAAAATGTAAATCAATATTTAAACTATATGCGACTTTTGTTGCACTATTTCATTTATGCCGCTGTTTGAATCGGATTGTTAAAAAACATAGTATTAAAATATTTTAAAGTATTAATGTATTAAAATATGCTACTATACATGTATAATATTAAAGTATTAAAATATGCTACTATACATTTGCAGAATGCACTATTAAAGTATTAAAGTAACATATATATGGGGCTGCTGTTGCACTATACATGCAGCAAAGTGTATTAAAATATGCTACTGTATGTATCGCACAGCAAAATGTATATACATGCAATTTATGTTACCAAATCTGCATGTTTTAAAATGAATGAGTAATTTATATTTAAAATATAAATGTTAAAATAAATGTCGCCCTTATCTATAATACATGCAGTAATAGTTAAAGTCTTCTATTCCAATTGAAAAATGAATGACACTAAATTATATTCAAGATTTAAATGCACTTTAAAAATCTTCATTAATAGGAATTAAGAAATATCTGGAAGAAGATTTGTAATATAGTCATTAATATCATCGACTATTTCAATAGTAGATGCACGAATAGCTCTACATTGAAGAAAATCTGAATTTGTGTAGTTTTGAATGAGATTAGGATAAGTACTTGTAACAATAGCTTCAATTGGGTCCACAAAATCTCTAATGAGTAACTCTTCTGGAATAAGTATCTCAGCAAATCCATCATTGGGTTCGGATATTTTTCCATTCCCAACTTGTAAAATCCATTCTGAGAATAGTCGAATTTCTTCAGAATTGACTAAATTAGAGCCACTTTGCAACCGCATATATTTTGTTAGACTAAGAACTTTGCAATGATCCCAAATATATGAGGCATTTATTGTAGCATGCACAATATCAGACATAGGTTCTCTTGGTACAACAGGTAGAATTTGTCTGAAGTCTCCCCCAAAAATGACAACTTTACCTCCAAAAATTTGGTTACATTCACCATTGTCATCACTCATTATATCCTTCAAAAACTTGTCAAGAGCTTCAAAATAAAATTTATTTGCCATAGGTGCTTCGTCCCATATAATGAGTTTTGTTACTTTCAAGAGATTAGCTAAATCAGATTTCTTCTCAATGTTACATAAAGAAGATTCTAGACATGGTACTTGAATTTTGAATTTGGAATGTGTAGTTCTCCCTCCAGATAACAATAAACTTGCTATTCCGCTCGATGCCACATTCAACACAATATCTCCTTTGCAACGAAGAGCTGCGGAAAGTGTGTTCCACATGAAAGTTTTCCCGGTGCCCCCATAACCATATAAAAAAAGACTCCACCTTTTTTATTTGTAACGGCTTGCATAATTTCTCTGAAAATGCCAAGTTGTTCATCTACAATAAGAAACAACATGTTTTTAGTGGAATTATGCACAAGGCATAAAAATGTGTATGCAATATACGCATTCAATGACATAGAAATAGAATTCATGTAAAACCTGAGCATTGGATTTGGTAAACACGAGGATACTCCAGCAACACTTGTTAAGAAAATAAAATAAAAACTTATTTGAACAATGCATAAATAGGAAATATGAATACCTGTTAAGGATTGAAACAGATTTTGGTCAATTTCTTCTTGAGCCGAAATATCATATTGTCTTTCATCATATATCAATCTATTTCCAAGAAAGTCAAGAACATAATTTGATAGATATGGTATTGGCTTAAATTCTTTCAAACTTCTTCTATTTTTTTGAAGTTTCTTCTCAATTTCTATCAACGTGAGTTGTTGGATATCTTCATCGGAAAAATTTAATTCTACAAAAAATATAAAAATCTAAGTAAGTCCCTAAACTAAATAGAGTATACCCATGTAAATTAAATATTTTTAAGAAATTCTGAAGCAAAGTTATGTAAACTTATATTTTATTTATTTATGCAAACGGGAACCACCGTGATATATTGAATATTTTGAAAAATCACTAACATTGAAGGGAATAGTAAAAAATTATTATAACCTGGATTTTGTGTCAATCTTCTTTGTTCATAAAGAATGCCATCTGATAAGTATATCCAAGTGTTGCGCTAAACATGTTCAGGTCGATTCATCGAAGCTGATAACAACATTGTAACAAAAAGCTTGCACAAAAATACTCCAGAACCCCAGTTGTATGCCTCTTTTATTGCCTCGATGAACTCTTTGTCATCTTGTAGAAAACCCATCGCAAAACATGCGTCTCTAAATGTATTGTGTTTGAAGCCATCAATTGTCTTTAAATCATCATAGCAAGTTGGTCCGTTCTTTACAGTCAACAACATCCTTAAATAATATAATTCTCCGGTTGTTGGCGGGACCCAAATTAGTCGGCCAATTGTGTATCCTCTCTTTCGTGGTTTCCAACACCTATTTCTCCTATCATAAATAAATTTGGACACAAATTGACCATACGTTAATTGCCTTGCTTCTTCATACTCACTATTTGCCATAAACCAAGATGTAAACATTGATTCCGTGACACTTGGTTTAAGAAGGACATTTCCAATTTGCTCATAATCTTTGTAGTATATAGAGTTCTCTCCCTCCATGTTAAAAAACAACCTTTCAACTGCTGGTTTTCGACCATGAATTGTGTAAGAAAAGATTTTCCAGCATGCTTCGCTTGGTGATACACATCGACAGTCAAGGTACTATTTGATTTCTTCAATATTTCCATTTGTATCAGAGTTATTTGGAACGATCACTGCTGAGATCCTATCAAAACCCTTGTTGATGTACTTGAAAAGATATTTTATTGAAGTACTTTGATTGCACCACTCCATATTAATGCGTGCCTCATATTTCATCAACAAACTTGGGTTGTGGGGGACAACATGACCACTATGAAATGTGACACCATTTTTGTCAACTGTATTCCCTTGATCTCTTCTCCTATAAACTGGGTATCCATCTTGATCAACAATTGTAACATCTTGAAATTTCTTAGGATAGTATTTTGAGCACTTACCATCCTTCATACAAGGGCACTTAGGGTTTGCCAACCCACAAGGTCCAGACCATGTGGTCTTAACCAGGTTATACAATCTTGGTTGTTTCACCGGATCTGGCACTTCAGCTGATATGATTTTGCCTATGTCTTCTGGACTAGGATATTTATTGGATGGATGCAAGAAAATAAGAATATGTGCATGTGGCAGTCCTCTCTTTTGAAACTCAATTGTGTACATATTTGAAAATAAGAATTATTGTTAAATAAAAACATAGAAATGAAAATTGAATATGTATATGTCTTAAAAACCTATTTTGGTATTCAAAAGTATTAATATATGTCTACTATAGAATATTAAACAGTAGCCAAAATATTTCTTTTACTTAGTATTCAGAACTACTAATAATGTATAGAAGTTTTTTTTTAAAAGTTAAAGCAAACCGATCCTTTATGCCACTCACCCCATCCCTAATTTGCATAGGGATCTTGAGCAGGTGAGTGACCCAACCACTCACTATTATCTTGTTCAGCATCATGATGGTCAGTTTCCATCTCATGAGTGTAGCGCGATTTTTGTGGTCTTGAATCACGATCGCTTGGGTACTACATTTCGATTCATTTTTTATCCTATTGAGCTGATTAAGGAAGGGAAATAGATGTCTCTAACTAACCCTGCTTGTATACTGAGTTTAAATAGCTGACTGTTAGTTTACAGATGCTATTAAGATGTGGGCCCCTCTTCAGTTATTTTGTTAAGATTAGAATGTCTGGATTATGGGCTAGGTTTCTGGTAAGGGATTAGGTTGGATGCTTTTGATTGATATATAAAGGTATTGGATATTAGGTTTTTGATTAGTATGCTCGCTAAGATTTTTGCAATCTTATGCCTACGTATTCCCGTTTAACGAAACAGGGAATTCAGAGCGATCGTAGTTCCTCAAATTCTATGGGAGGAAAAATATTGTTTGGGTGTCTTGTTCAAAGCCCAAGACATGAAGCTAAAGGTGGTTTGTATCTTTTTCAAAGCCCAAGATGTGAAGCTAAAGGGTTTTGGATGAGAGAGAATTTGTCATCTCTAAAGAGGAGTTGTTGATGTTTGTATGCTGTGAGCAAACCGCACATTTGATGCTAAAAGGTTAATTGACTCAACCGAGGTTTCCTTATACAAAGCCTAAGAGGATACGATTGGCCCAACAAGAGGGTGCCTTTTATTTGTTGTCTCGTACGAAGCCCGAGATAGAGGCTAAAAGGGTGGACTCAACAAGAGAGTACTAACAAGTGACTGACTCAATAAGAGAGTGCTTTTTATGTGTCTTGTACGAAGCCCAAGACGGAGGCTAAAAGGTTTAACTCAACAAGAGAGTACTTTTATTTGTCCTGTATAAATCCCAGGGCGAAGGCTAAAGAGGTTGACTCAACAAAAGAGTCTTTTATACTCAACAAGAGAGTGTTTTGTTGTCTCGTACGAAGCCCGAGATAGAGGCTAAAAGGAGATCAACTCAACAAGAGAGTCTTTTATACTCAACAAGAGAGTGTTTTACTGTCTCGTACAAAGCTCGAGATAAAGGCTAAAAGGGGATTGACTCAACAAGAGAATCTTTTATACTCAATAAGAGAGTGATTTAGTGTCTCGTACGAAGCCGGAGATGGAGGCTAAAAGGAAATTGACTCAACAAGAGAGTGATTTTTATATGTCTTGTACCAAGCCCAAGACGGAGGCTAAAGAGGAGACTGACTCAATAAGAGAGTCTGAAATGGTTAACTCTACTGGGGAGAGTCATTGTACAAAGCCCAAGAGGTGGATATCTTACTGCTGAGGATTAGATCCATAGGCAGGACCAAGTGGGAGAGCCCTCATGAGAGAGGTCGGGTTTCTGAGTGATCAGTATGTTCGAGAGGAACTTGAGATGTCTTTGAGACTCAAGGGGTTTTAGACTGTCCATGTCTAGAGTTTTATCTTTTGTAGGATGCCCAAGAGGAGGCACAGGCATTAAGGGATGAGTATCAACCCTAAAAATGGCCAGAGGTTTGACACTGGAAAGACTGCTCTAGCAAAGGATGACTAAGTTCTGTCTTATACCTTTAAGAGGTCGTCCAGGTCCTTGTATTAAGCCCAAGAGAAGGCATGAGAACTTCTAAGAAGCTGAAGGGTCCTTGTACAACGCCCAACAGGAGGTGGGGATGCTTTTAGGAAGCACATGGGTCCCCAAACCAAGAGAAGCTCAAGAAATGCAATTCATAGAGAAGAGATCATTCTAGGAAAGTTCGAGAATTTGGAAGAAACTTAAGAGATGCTATTCACGGAGAATAGATCAACTCTGGGGAGTAGAGTTTCTTTGACAATTTCTAAGAGTGGTAGTCTGAGAAAAGGTTCACCAAGAATACTGCCTTTCTCTTTGTTCCATATTGTTTAACCCCAAGAGAAGGGAAGACTGTATCTGGAATCCTACGGAGGATCTAGTTTTGTTTGTATTTAAGAGTGACCAACAAGGCTTTACCTAGTTCTAGACATAGTTGTCGGGGAAAACTCTAAATAACTATACTAGTATTACACTGTGGATATTTGACAAGTATATAAAAGGATGTGAAAGAAGACTTACAGTGAAGCAACCCCACAATACAGTTATATACATATGAAAGCGATAAATGAAAGCGGATAAACACTTACCTGTTGTAGAGCTTCCATGCTGTTTTGTTAGTTGTTCAACAAAGAAAACTTTGATAAAAATATTATATTCAAAATCAAAGGAGAAAGTGCTTTGAAAAGTTGTTGGGGTTACAGCTCAAGGAGAGGCCCAAGTTTAAACGATGATTGCACCGTTGTTTTGAAAACTGTACAGAGGAACTTATACAATATGTGAGGCCCACAAAGTTTTTATGTAGAAGGGGGTTGGGTCTTACACTCTATTAGAGGCCCAAATAAATTTAAATAAAAGAAATGGGGCTTATAACACAAGGGTAGGCCCAGGGTTTTATTTTGAACTGGCGATCGTGCCGAGGATTTTTCTTTTAACACATAGGGGCTTATACAATATCTGAGGCCCAAAAAGGTTTTGGTTAAAAGGGGATTGGGGCTTACACTCTATTAGAGGCCCAAAGATGGGTCTTATAGCTCAAGGAGAGGCCCAATTGTTTTTGTTAAAAAGGCGACGATCGTGCCGAACTTTTTTGACAGTATCGAGACTTATACAATACACTGAGGTCCAAACTATTTTGTTTACAAAGAGGTGGGACTTACACTCTATCAAGAGGCCCAAAGATGATTTGAAAAAGATTTGTGAGGGTGAAAATCAAAGAAACCCTAATTTTGTTTTCCTTTAAAAGTAAATATTTAAAGAAAATCAATAAAATGATAAAAATCCCAAATAAGTTTGAATAAACCACTTTTGATTTTTGTTTAAGGTTTGAAAAATGAGGTTTTAATCACAAGATAATTTAGAACTCATTTGGTTTTGATTTTCAAAATAAACATTCATTATAAATGTTTAAAAACAATTAAAAATGAATTTATTCACAAAAATACTAATTATATTAAATAAATAATATAAATTTGATTTTTTTGTGAAATAAAATATTTTAACATTTTTGTGATTTTTTGCAAAAAGAACCAATAAAAAATAATTAAAATTGAGGAAGTTATTAATTTTTCAAATCATTAAAAATAATATGAAAAATAATAAAAAAGTGAAGAAAAAAAACATTAAAAAGTGGTCTGGGGCAAGGGGGATTCGAACCCCAGACCTCTTGTGTGCAGTGTGCGCGCCTTACCACTGGGGTGGTGATACATCCATGTATCAAACCCCAACCACAAATATACAAGGCTTGCCTTGTTCTTGGCCTGGCTAAGGCAAGACAAGGCAAGGTTTTTGGTCAGAAACGTGAAGGACATAACTTCCTCATTTCTCCATGGATGGAGACAAAATTTATATGCATCTGGCCTAGAATTTCCTAAGGAATCCAATGGTGGTGGTGGTTTTTCCAGAAAATCAATCCTCCTTAAAACCCGATAGTGGTTTTAAAATAGGCCATAATGTGCATTTTCTGTGCTACCTCTTGGTACAGCCATGAATTACATGATGAATTGGTTCAAACACAACACATATAACATGTATGAGATGTGCATGATAGTGGACTTCAAAGCAAGGCATATTTTAAAGAGTTCAAGTTGAGATGCGTACCTCTTTAGGAGCTTTTTGGGCAATCTGTCAAGTGCCTAGTTCCAGAAATGTTTTGATGCTTTGAACACTCTCAAATGATCCCTTAGAAGCTTTTAGGATGATTTGAATCAGCTGGAAACCTCAGGAATGGAAATTGGCCCTTTCTTGCAAAAGGGGCAAAAGTGGCCAAAATAGCAACTCTCTCAAATGATGTTCCAGATGTGTGGAACAATTTGGGACAGTTCAAGGATGATATTTGGAGTGTGTTTGAGGTTTTTTCTGGTTTTAAAAGTGACTGAATCAAGACATGGCTTGAAAAATGCAAAAAAAGTCCAATTTTGAGGTTTTGAGAAGGGACTTTGTGATTTTGGTGTTACAGGTCACTTGTGAGAGTTTGGACAGCTTAGATATGACATATTGGATGTGTTTGGATCATGAGCTGTGATGAAATTGCTCTCTAACTCAAAAACTCAGAGTTACCTTGCTAAAGAAGGCATTTTTGCCTAGAGAAAGAGATTTTGAGGAAAGCAAGTGTTGTAGTGCTTTAGTGTACTCAAACTGAGCATAAATGAGCTCTATTTATAGTAGAGCAAGTATGTTTTGGCTGCAATAGTGAATGGCAACTACAGCAGAGGTTTGGCCAATTGAATCACTTTGGAATCTCAAGTCTCCTCTAACCATTGACTAGAGGTTAGAGCACAGGCCTATGTGTCTTTGGTTCAGAGCTTGTCCTTGACTCATTCAGTTGGAAATGGGCCAGTTCATGCCACCTTGGTGCATCTATTGAATGCTCTAAAACAAAATTGGAGTCTTGTCCCCTCTTTAGGGTTTTTTAGGTTTGGCATGCTATTTTTAGTTCCAAAGACTTGGGAGGCTTATGGATCAGTGTTTGTCCCACCTTGGTCCCTCCCTGAGGTGTTCAGATGGATAAACATGTTTGTCATTTGTACAAATTGCTCAAATCGAGCAAAATGCACAAATCTGCCTTGCCATGACAGTTTGCAGCAAGGCAGATTGCCATTGTCATATCTCATGGCTCAAGTGGAGTTTCATGGGGTTCTTGGCCATTTTGGAAAGCTCTCATATGATACAACATATGTGTGATCATAGTTTGTCTTGAAACTTTTTTGATCCAAGTGAAAAATGCCCCTACATTTGAAAAAAAGTGAAATAGATTCTGACTTAGTGAAAATTTCACTAAGTGTTGGAAAAAAGTGACATTTTCACTTTTTGTGATTTTGGTCATTCCATAACTTAAAATCCATGAGGAATTGGAATGAGGTGTAGTTTACACTTTTAAAGTATGCCGTGAAAGCTAAAAATCCATCTTTGGATCAGCCCAAATGGTTGCTTGGATCTCAAGTTATAATCCTTGGAAGTTGGTACCCTAGCCACTTTGTTCCTTAATTTAGAAAATTTCTAAGTTTTTTATGGTTACCCCTTTTACAAGTTATCCCACTTTCTTTGATTTTTCTTGATGAATGATGATTCAAATAACACATTAACATCATTTTAGGGTTAGGGAACCATAATTGATCAAAATATCAAAATGTCAAACTTTGACTTTTGGGCACAGTTGACTTTTTATCAGATGAATTCCAAGCTGTGCGATCCTTTATGAAATCAAGTCCTTGACCTAAATCAAACTTGATAGATTGATTTCATAGGTGTTATAGGGTGTATTGAACCATGTCCTAGGGTTTGGGAGCATGTCTTGGTCAAAAGTCAAAGGCACAGTTGACTTTTTCCTCAAAACCCTAACTGTGGATCTGATGAACTTGAAACTTGGGAATCCAGCTTCTTGGATAAATAAATTGTTGCAAATGGATCAATGTGGTGTATTAGAGACCCTCAAATCATGTCTTCAGGTCTTGGCTCATGTTATGTCCCAAAAGTCAACTTAGGGGTGAATTAGGTCAAGAAACCCTAATTCCTGATTTTTGGTGAATGCATCCCCTGGGGCTAAATTGACTTGATGATTGGGTCCATGAGGTTCCATGGAGTATTTTAAGTTGTGCTTTAAAGCATTGGCTCATGCCCAGATCAAATTTTCCATCTGGAGGCCCTGGTAGACCAAAACCCTAATTTGGTGACACTGTCTATCTTGAGGCTTAATCCCCTTGGAATGTTGAAGCCTTGTGCTTAATCCTTGATGTGGGAGTCCTCTTGATCCCTTATGGGTGTTAGAGAGTTTAGACAAGTTGAAGATCATGTCATTCCTTGATTGATCCTTTGTCTAAGGCTCAGAGAGGGCTTGAAACCCTAATTATTATTTCTAGTGAATGTTCACCCATCTTTAGGGAGACTGATGAGGCCTGATGATACACCCATATTGTGATGATGATTTGCAAAATGATGGGAAATTTTAGTGGTCAAAATTTGGGGTATGACAATGAGCTTCTTCTTCTTCATCTTCATCTTCTTCTTCGTCTTCATCTTCATCATCATCTGAATCTTGAACCCTTGAACTAGAGGCCTTCACCTTGAACCTGTAACATTTCTCTTGCCGATCCCAAATATAACCCATCATAGTCAAAGTCATTTGAATAAATTCCTGATCAGCCGTCAGAGACACATAAGGAATACCTTGGACAACAACTTCAGCCCTATTAAGAACATTTTGAATAAAAGAGGCATAACACAAAGTAGTACCTCGACCAGATTCCCTTAGAGCGAATATCTTGCTAGCAATGTAATAAGGCCAATGAATTATTATCTTATTCTTTAGTATATAAACTAAGTGTAACTCAGCTTGATCAACTCGAGAGTAACCTCCCTTTTTAGGACGGAGGATGTGAGATATGATCCATTGTAGAATTCTATCAATTGGCTTCAAACGACCAGTAGTAACTGTTTTAGGAAACAAGTTACTAGCCACAATATGATCAGCATAGGGCTTCTTCAACATTGAGTTCAGAGTAGTCTTAAACTCATAGTTTTCAGCAAATTTTGTGTCGGTGATCCTAGGACGAGGGGACGACAGTGGACACATACCGAATAAATCCTTCCAAACATTGGCATCAACAGCGACATTTTTACCGCCTATCTTACAGCGATAATCATAACCATCATACTTACCTTATAGACCCGTATAGAACAGCTGGACCAAATCTTCATTATACTTAGTATCACATTCTAAAAATTGATCAAAATTTTGAAAATCAAGCACTTCTACAACTTCCTGAATATGCACGCGTTCCGCCACTTTCGGTTAATACACAAATTGCTTGACAATTGATCTTTTACTAAACTTATCTATATATGTTGCAGCCAGATCATCAGAGAGTAAGGAAAGAACATTTACTGGAACACTTGACAGTGGTTTAGAAGTACCTACCCTAGAGGTTGAAGTTCTTATGGTTCTTTTTCCTGTAACTCTTGTAGAAGCCATGACAACTCAAATTTTAGAGAATATGTACAATACCCGAGTATGAATTGATGATGAGAAACCAACTTGAGACCTTGAGAATGTTGAAAGTTTTTGTTTTGATGAACTTTTTGGAAATGAGTTTTGAGGGTTTTGTAGAGATTTTTAGGAGAGGAGAAGTAGGAGAAGGAGATGTCTAGATGCAAATGATGATGATTTGAATGCTTTGAATGAGTCAAGACAATTAATGGGTCAAAAATTCCCAAGAAAAAAGGAAGAAACACTTCAATTTTCAAGAATTTTTAAGCATTATGCAGTGACGCTTCGACCTAAACTACCATGCATCGACACATGCTGTACAAAAATGCACAAATTTGAATGCTCACAGTTTGAGCCATCCTATGGGTCGACCTGTGCTTACCCTATTCAAAACCTATGAAAATAGAGAGACTATGAGTCGACCTATGCCCTGTTTTGGTCGACTCATGCAGTGCAAACATGTAAAAATGCACATTTCAAGTCATGTATGCATCAACCAGTAATAAATAACAAGCTCACACATATTTCAAACTTAAAAATGGATTAAAATAAATCCAAACCATAGAATAAACATCGATATAACACACATCATAGCTTAATTTCTTACATATTTATGTGATCAAGAATAGTTAACTAGAGAGGAACAATATTACCTCAAATGACGATCAATGATAGATGCTTTCACATATAGCTTGATCTTCTCAATATTGTTAATAAAAAAATATAGCCAAGCATAAATATAGAGCATGCAATCATACAATTTTAGACACGATCCGAGATATCGAGAACACCAAGTTTCCTATGGATGTTAAAGAAAGGCTCTGTCGCAAGTGGTTTTGTGAAAATATCAGCAAGTTGATTCTTGGTATCAACATGCTTAAACACAACATCACCTTTCTCTACATGATCCCTAAGGAAATGATGGCGAATTTCAATATGTTTCGTCCGTGAATGTAGTACAAGGTTTTTGGTTAAGTTAATGGCGCTTGTATTATCACACAAAATGGGAATACGTTCAAGTTAACATTGAAGTCAAGTAATTGTTGTTTGAGCCACAAGACTTGAGCACAACAACTACTGGCCATAATGTATTCTTCCTCAGCTGTTGACAAAGCAACGGGAACTTGCTTTTTGCTATGCCAACTCACTAAGGAATTTGAGAAGAAATGACAAGTGCCATTCGTGCTTTTTCTATCCGATTTGCAACTGGCAAAGTCAGAATCGAAATAGCCAACCAAAGAGCAATCACTTTCCTTGGAATACCAAAGCCCATACTTTGGAGTACCACATAGGTATCTAAGTATGCGCTTAACGACTTATGTGCGATTCCTTGGGACATGATTGGTACCTAGCACACATACATACGTTAAACATAATATCCGATCGAGATGCGGTAAGATAGAGGAGAGAACCTATCATACCTCTATATTTCTTTACATCCACATCTTTACCATTCTCATATCGATTCAAGTTTACACATGTAGGCATTGGAGTGTCTATTGCTTTAGAGTTAGCCATGCCGAAGCGCTTGAGTAGCTCAAGGCAATACTTTGTCTAGATCACAAATGTTCCTTCTTCGAGTTGCTTGATTTGCAATCTGAGGAAATAGTTTAGCTTCCCCATCATGCTCATCTCGAACTCTCCCTGCATCAACTTAGAGAACTCCTTAACCATATTCATTTTAGTAGATCCAAATATTATATCATCTACATATACTTGTACCAAGATGGAGTGTTTTCCTTGATGTTTAATGAAGAGAGTTGTATTAACCTTCCCTCTAGAGTACCCTTGATCTAGTAAAAATTAGCTAAGACCTTCATACCAAGCCCTAGGGGCTTTCTTGAGACCGTACAAAGCGTGTTTAAGCTTATAAACATGATTAGGATACTGTTACGGTGAGAATCGGATATCAAGCTATTAATTAACTTGCATCACAAAACTTTGAAATTCACCACCGAGCTTTGATTTATCCAAAGGAAAGGGTAAAGAACGAAAAACCTAAGTTAAGAGAATCTAGGTTCGGGGGTTGGTTATACAAAGGGAAGGTATTAGCACCCTAAGTATCTGTAATACTCTACGGGAACCTCTTGTTTAGCTTGTGTTATGTTATTGTTTGCTTGCTAAAGGAAAAATGTGCTAAGGTAAAGATCTAAGGGTATATACACTAAGTTTGCTCGCCAAGACATCGCATCTCGTGCCTACATATCCTGACAAGAAGGAATCAGAGCATTCGTAGTTCCCCTCAATGGGGGTGAGGAACTCTTGACTGTGGTCAAGGTTCCAAGGGAAAATAGGGTGAAAAGCTTGAAAGCCAAGCTTGTGAAGATTGATTGTTTTAGGAGAAGAGATTAATGGCTATCTCTTGTGAAAGGATTGTGAAGGGTTAAAAGTTGGTGAAGGAGAAGAGATTAATGGCTATCTCTTGAGAAGGCTAAGTTAAAAGGGAATGAGCTATCTATGACCTTGCGGTCAATAGAAAGACTTTCCTCTGGAAAAAGGGGAGAATAACAATTCTTATGGGCAAGAATGTTTGTAAAGATATTTGCATGAAAATACAACATCAAACAGCAAGGTAACAAAGCTTCCAACATCATACAAGGTTAAAACTATAAGCATTAGGCACCAATCAATCAAGGTGAACAAGATATCATGACAAAACAATCAAAGAAGTAAAGAGTATTCCTAATAGAAACCCTAAAAGTCCTTCCACTTCCAACATGAATAAGTACCTCAAAAATATTGATTTTTACCAATTCCTTTTTATGTTCAAAAAGTATACATTTTAAAGAGTGATTTTCAAAAAGAATGAGCAAAAAAGGATAAACAATGATCAAGTTGTGAATTTTGGAAAATAAAGCATAAACCATAAAATATGAAATAAACAAGTGATAACAAAATAGGGGAAATGCTCCCCATGGGGTTTGAACCCGTCCTCATGGTCAAAGGCACGTGTGTATGTGTGTGCTTGCCACTGGGGTGGCTGTTACATCTGGTTATAAAACTTACTCCATAAACATTTAAACCTTCGCGTGTCCTGAGAAACCTGAAACCAAAATGAGCATGGTGGTAAAGCTGCAACAAGTGCGCAAAATCCATGAACAGGCCTTAATCATTCTCTTCCACACTCATTACAACAAAACTCAAACAAACATTGTGAATCAAAGTGAAAGAGGATTGGCAAGGAAGAGTCAGAACATATAGTTAGTTAAAATTCAAATAGTGTTCATCTGATTAAATCTAAATTGATAACAAACAGTTGGATAAATCCAAGCTTCAAACCTCAGAATGAAAACATTACATGCTTAACCACCAAACAAAGGCATGGACCCAAAATTTTGACCTATCGCTCAAGACAACATCATTGAGGACAACTAGAATCAACCTAAATTCATTCCAATTAAAACTCAAGATCATGGCAGTAGAAGTTAATCAATGGTGGAGGGGATGAGAACAAAGCAATTGTGGCTGACATACTCAACAGTCTTAGTATGTATGCTTCCAACTCATGCTACCATTCATAATTGACTTGAATATGAAGGTGTCATGATTGTTTTGAATCTGTAGACAGGTATGAAATCCTGGATAAAGGGAGTAAGGATGAAACCTCTCACCATTACAATTTCAAAACAAAACTAACATGTTGTCAACTAGCAGGAGAAGGAAGCAGCTTAAGAAAAAATACAGGCTACTACATAGAGATATGCACATTACATTCTTAGGATTAACAAACATCAAAGCATTGTGTATCCTTAACAACCTCAAGGTCATGGACCTGAGTACATAAACCAAATGATGGCAGCATGAGCATAGAGTTATGAGCTATCAGGGTGAAAGTTTAACAAGGTATTCATGTCCATTAACCTACTCTAGCATGGTATGAATATTTCAAGGACAGTTAGGCATACAAACTCCATTATGAATATTTTTGGATCATGGCAATGTGCACTCAACATTCTTAAGCACAAAGCAGACCAAACAAAAGCAACATTATGCCATATAGTGTCAGGCCAAACTTCCCATAATGCAGTCTCTAAAAAAAACTACATAGTGGTGTATGCAAAAAAAACATGGACAGCCAATCAATATCATACATCCACCTTGACACGTAAACTAAGCTCTTCAAGTTGTTTGGAGATATCAATATATTATACATACAAATTCAAAACCAGACATTGTCAATCTTCCAAAAGTAAGCAACTTGAATAAACTCAGAGGTTTCAACATATTTCAAAAGAAAAATCATGAAGGCAGTGGATACTTCTTGACAAGCTCAAGGTCATGGGCTTGAGTGCATGTGATGTCAATATGGCACTGAGGTTGCAAGCATGATTTTACACCTTACCAGTATGAGAGCAGAAAAATAAAGGCTAGATCTTGGTAAGGACATGGTTCCAACCTTACATTTCATAAAGTTATTGAGAGTGACAACAAAAAGCTCACTTGGATTTAAAGGTTGTCATCATGGCATCATGTGGATTTGTGAGACAATGAGAATAACAGTGAGAATAAATGAACAACATATTACATATTGCCCTTTCAACATAATAGGGAAACAAATAAGGGAATGACCTAGTCTTTTTTGTCACAACATGAAGATATTATAATGAACATGCTATATACCAAAACAAATTAGTATATGACATGGATGCATAAGAAACAAAAGCACATTAATGCCTTCAAGAGAACTGCCTATAATTTCTTAGATATGGAATGAACATGACAGTATAGTGAACAATATGAATATGGAGTGGCATCAGACAAAAAGAACTTCAAGAGATTAACAGTATATGGCACACACAAATTGAGTGCACAACATGGCAATAGTTTTCACAATCACAACTCAGATACACATCAGATGGCATGTTCAAATGTTTGCACACACATAGCATGATGACGGTAACTAATGAATATAACAAGGCTTCATGGCATACTTAGGTAAAGACAAACGAAGTAATTTTCATATCAACAAGACAAACACTTCATCATTTTCATGCTATTCATCCAAAAACCTGGTTCAACCTAAGTAGTCTATACTAAATGGAATAACTTCATGGATTGGTCAACTATATAGCACTTGCCAAGACACAACATGTAGGCTTAAAAAAATGACAGTACAAGCTTTCATACATATGCATTCATTAAGTTTCAAGTACATATCAGAAAATGTTTAAGAGTGCAAGCAAAATGTAGAGAAAATAATTAGAACCAACATTCATTACATCCATGAAAACTTAGAAAGGGTAAAGCTCAAACAGTTCTCTAATATTGACAAGAACAACACAGATAGAGTGCCACCAACCAAAGTAAGGTGTAGACACGAGTGTGGCCAGTAACAAACTTAACTCCTCCTCCTGTCTATAATGCTTCAAAATGATTCCAAGGGCACACAAATATATCTTATTCTTAGTGTGATATGGGGAAAAGTACAGGAGGCAAAGACAATGTCACACACTCCACTTACCAGCCAACACAAACCTTCTTATGTTGCCAAGGCATTAGAAAACCATATCAGGAAATGGTGATGCATAACATCTAACATGAACATATAATATCACAAATTTGAATGCAGAGCAAAGAATAAAATGGCAGTTCCTTATAATACTAAAGAAAGTGTGTTCAACAAAGGAGACCTGCTCTTTTGCTATTCCAAAAACACTATTTTTAGGCATGTCAATACAAGCTTGAACAAAACAAAGGACCACAAGTAAATGATTTCAAGTATACCAGTCCTTAATGAGACAAAACAAAAAGAAAGTTTACATATAAGCAATGCACTTAGATGGAGCTCAGCATACACATGTATCCCTAAACACAATCATGGAACCAAGACAGTACAAACTCAAGAGTAGGCAATGTTAACAACAATTAACATAATGCAACATTTCAAATAAACAAATTAGCTCAACTGTAAAATACATATATTAACATAATGATGCCTTAATATGAATGCAACAAGGATATTAGAAAGGTTACCTTAGTTGAAGATATGCACTGACTTCTTTCTTGCTAAAACCACATAGACTCTCAAAACCAAGCTTCCTCCTCCTTCTTCCTTTACAGGGCTTCAAACTCAGATTGTATTTAGAGGGTTTTTGTGGAAGATCTTGGTGTCTTATAAATGAGAACCAGCCTCCTATTTATAGGGAAATGCTGAGGCTTTGAGGTATGGCCAAGAATGCACTTTTGCCAAATTTGCCCCCTCAATCGTGTGAGTTGTTTCCAAAACCTTCCAAGATTTCTGATCATTGACATGGCTAGGTCTGAGCAAATGGTGTGATGGGATTGGGCCAAGGCTCAAGGGGAGGAAAAAAAGAATAAACAATGTTTGATTTTGAAAAGTTTCTCTCTCATAACATCCACTTGCATATACTTTGATTAAACAATGTTATTTTGGTGTTACAGCTTGCAAGAAATCATGGCATAGTTTTGGAAATGCTTAAATATCAGAAAAGTGAGGCCCTTGGTGGTTAGAAGAGGTCTTGGGTCAATGTGCAAAGGTTGGTTACTTGAAACTTAAGAAATGAAACCTCCAATTTTGGAGGTTCGAATCTCACCGCTCACTCAATGGATGAAAGACTTCTAGTAATTTTTGGAAAGCCCTCAATGCCCTTTCCAACTTTCATGTTCAAGGATTTTTGATTTGAGGCTTGGAACTGGGTGAAAGATTGGGTTAAAGTCGTGTGCAAGTTAAGGGGAAAAAGCTGAAATTTCACTAAGTCCCAAAGGGTGATTTGTCTTCCATGCCTTGTAACTTAAAAACCATGCATTTTTTGGAAGAGGGTCCTCTAATATGTTTTGAAAATCATGGAAAGAGCTTCCATTTGAGCTTTGGGTCACTCAATTTGGATGTGTGGTTTGAAAGTTATGACTGTTTCAATTTTGGCCCAAGTAGTGAAATTTCCACATTTGAAAAGTTTCATGAACCAAACCTTGCTTCCTTTGCAAGAAACTTCTTAAAACTTGATCTCTCATACTTTAAATCATCAATGAGACATGTCACGAGGGATTGAGAACTTGGATGCTTCATTTTGGATCAAAATCTTAAGGATTAGGGCTTTAATCGAAACCCTAATTCACCGGTGAATGCACTGGGATGAATTCTGATGATCTTGCTTCTTTAATCATATCTAAGGCTCAATGATGGTCTCCAGGGATGTCTTCTATCATGTGGAGTCATGTCCCAGGGTTTGAGAACAACTCTTGATCAAAATCAAAGGCCATGATTGTCTTGTCTTGGCAAATCCCTAATTGGAGGCAGGGTGAACTTGTGGCTCAAGTTACTTGGTAATGAGAGCTAGTCACACTTGAGTTCTTATTGATTGAGACCTTTAGGATGTAGATGAGCTCAATAATTGCATTTGGGGCCTTCTCTTCTTTAGGAGACTTAGTCCTCCTCTTGGTATATGTCCTGGCTTTTCACAGAAATAACAAACTAACAAAAATGAAATGGTTAGTTAACAATGCATAGATGATTGAACCTAAATGTCAATGCAAGAAGTTATGACATCTAAGGGGTAAATTTTGGGGTACAACAGTTGCCCCTATTTAAATAACTTTACCGGATGAGATGAGGAATGGAAATCCTCGGGACATCGAGGTGAAAGGTATTTAAATACAGCAAACCGAAAATTTTTCCCTTAGATGGAATGCAGATGCTAAGGACAAGCAGCAAACATGCAAATGCTAACATGTCATGAACTTCTAGTATGATAGTATAATGATATGATAGATGCAAAAGGTGCAGACAGACCGGGCACCAGAGATAAGGAGCAAACCACCACAGATGAGCTTACTGGGGAAGGATAAAGGTTAGTATCCATGAGGGAAACTCACAGGGGATACAAACTAACCAACATAAGAGACTCAATGGGGAGACTCTGAGGAAACACTAGGGAAAATAAAAGCACACTCTTTACTGGGCACGGAACCAGAAAGAAGACCCGATCTCTTCTGGGGATCATTTTGAAATAAAAGGATCAACAAAATATTTTCTGGAATTTTCTTATACTGAAGAGTTCAAACGAGATCTTTAAGAAAAGCCAGAAAAGACAGAGAAAGGCACATCCGAAAAAACATCAGACGACAAAAGAAACCAGACATCCAATAATGGCTTTAAATGAAAGGTACAATCATAATATCTAAGAATGGCATCAGATGAAAGTGATCAAACAAGGGTTATCCAAGAAGGCATTGGATAAAAGGACACCAGAAATTCAATAATGGCTTTGAATGGAAGGTACAAATCACAACATCTAATAATGGCTTTAGATGAGTGTGAACAGAGACTACATTCAAGAATGGAATTTAATGCAAAGAAAACAGTCATCCAATAATGGCTTTGATCGAAAGGTATAACTCACAATATCTAATAATGGCTTTAGATGAATGTGAACAAAGACTCGATCTGGAAAAACATCAGAAAGAGAGACACATCCGGAAAGGCACCGGATGATAGAGAAACCAGATATCCAATAATGGCTTTGAATGAAAGGTACAAATAACAATATCTAACAATGGCTTTAGATGAAAGTGAACAAAGACTCGATCTGAAAAACATCAGAAAGAGAGACACATCCGAAAAGGCATCAGATGGTAAAGAAACCAGACATCCAATAATGGCTTTGAATGAAAGGTACAATCACGATATCTGAGAATGGCACCAGATGGAAGTGACCAAACAGGGATCCAAGAAAGCATTGGACGTGAAGGTAAATCACAATACCTGAGAAAGCATCAGATATATGTGAATAAAGACAACACCCAAGAAAGCATTGGACACGAAGGACACCGATCATCCAATAATGGCTTTGAATGAAGGTAAACTCATAATATCTGAGAAGGCATCAGATGCAAATGAGACAAAAGGTGAAACCCAAGAAGGCGTTGGATAAAAAGAAACCACAACGTCCAAGAAAGTATTGAACGAATATGAACAAGAAGATATCCAAGAAGGCATTGGATGAAAATAAATCACAATATCCAAGAAAGCATTGGATGAATGTGAACTAAGGTGAAATCCAAGAAAGCGTTGGATAAAAGGAATCACAATATTCAAGACAACATTGAATGACTGTGAACTTTCAGGAATGACACTGAAGCTAAATCACTATATTCAGGAATGGCACTGGAGATCACAAGAGACGGACATCCAGGAATGGCACTGGAGTGAGAGAATATAAAGATCCAGGAATATCACTGGAATTAGAGAAGACAAACATCTATCAACAAGATTAGATGCGCAAGAGAATGACAACATTCAGGAATGGCACTGAATGTAAAGGATAGGTAACGCTTTAGTAAGGTAAGACGTGGATAACGACACGAACTTGGGAGAAATGCAAATGAGGATAAAACACTCATGATATGCATATGTATATGAATTATACAGATGATATATGATCAAATGCAGATGTAGATGCAGAAAACACAGCTCGACTCTTTCGGTGAGAAGACAAGATTGGGAGACTGATTCTTCAACACAGAGATCATTGCCATTCTGCTTGGGGACTAGAGATGCCATTGAACACATCATTGCCACACTGGCAAACTGTATCAAGTGGTGATCCTTGTAGGAAGGATGAAGAGCTGTTTGGGGATTCTTCAGGTTAAACTGCCCCAGTTGAGCTAATTGTTGTAGATGAACTGATCATTGCTTCAGTTCGTCTGATTCTGTAATTGACTGCTTTGCTGTACGCTGGGAAAACTTGCCCCAGTATGAGTCTTGAAAATGATTGTTTTACTGTACACTGGGAAAGCTTGCCCTAGTATGAGTCTTGAAATTGATTGTTTTACTGTACACTGGGAAAGCTTGCCCCAGTATGAGTCTTGAAAAATCTTCTGGATAAACCAATTCTGAGAAGGACTTGCCCCTGAACAACAAATCTTGAACTGAATCTGCAATAGGATTTGGAAAGAACTTGCCCCTAATAGGATCACTGACCAAGTTTCTTAATTGTTTGAAAATTCCTTAAAAAGAAAGCTAGTTTGCAAAAAATAGTATTTATACAAACGTGGTAAATGCAAAGTTCATGCAAATTTTGAAATCAATCATTTTTTAAAGAGGCAAAGTATATGAGTCATTAGTCAGAACACAGTGGCTCAAGACATTAAAGTGAAAAGTTTAAGCAAAAGGTGTGATGCCAAAACAGATGATCCACAAAGATATTTTGGAGTCAGTTTACGCAACCTTGCTGTAGTATGCTTTCAAAACAACCTTGCTTCAGTTAGGTCTTTTGAGGGTTATAACGTGGCCTGGTTCACGGTTTAAGAAACAAAAGATAAAGGCTCAAAGTTTATTTGTGACCCACCCAATCTACGTGATGAACTTCCAATCCTATGCTCAGTTAACTCTGACTATACACTCAGATTCCCACGGGTTGGAAATTGTACTGATGATAGTTGATGATGGTTCAGACACCTTGGGTTGTCATTACTCCCTTACAACATTTGGTTGTCCTTTATTGCTGAGATTTTTTAGACTTCTTTTTTGTCTTTGCTGAGGTTTTGAGACCTCTTCTTTGTCATTTGCTGAGGTTTTGAGACCTCTTCTTCTTTCTTGTTGAGGTAATGAGACTTCTTTTTTTTTGTCTTCTGAGGTTTTGAGACCTCTTCTTCTTCTTTATTGTCATTTAATTTGAGAGAGCTGAATGGTGTCTTGCATGAAGCTCTTGCGTTAGAATGCACAACCAAGTCAAACTGAGAACTACCCTGCCCCAGGTTAAAATTGCGGATATTTATTTGTAAAGAAAAGAAACACCTACTTCAAGGCTCGAAGGGGTTAAAGAGGGGTTATCTTCCTTATGTCTTCAGTGTTTGGGGAGTGAAACAATGCCTTACATCGTCAATAAAGTTTTGATTGGAAGCATACCACAAAAATTATGAGTATAATGTTTTCATCATCCTCCCTCCAATCTTTGCATAATAAAAAAAAAGTGGACAAGAGGATTCTTTTATTTTTCTTGAAAGAAAAAGCATTAATAAGTAAATAGCAAACACAAATAATTGAATCAAAAGTTGCAATGCTCATTTCATTAATTTTGAAAGTACAAACATAATTTTAAAGCAAACATCTATTACAAAATAAGGATAATGCAAATAACAAGAAACAAGGCCTAGTGACTAATCAAACACAAGGATGAGTTGTACTGTCTTTAAGAAGTAGATGGGCTGAAGTCGGCTGAAGCTTCACTTGGCGTGCCCTGGAAGAGGATTTCTTTGGACATTGGGATTGCCCTTAAAGGAGAGGATTTTGTTTCTCATTAATTCTTGTACTTTAGCCTTCAATGCAAAGCAACCTTCCAAGTTATGGCCTGCACCACCTTGATGGTATTCACAATGAAGATCAACCCTATAGCCGGCTGAAAGAGGATTTAGAGGAGGAGGCAAAGGCCTTGTGGTAATCAAACCTTGTTGAACCAAACCAGGATAAAGCTCAGTGTATGTCATGGGAATAGGATCAAATTGATTCCTATTACGATACTGGTTTTGTCTTGCCATTGGACGTTGGGAAGCTTGAGCTGGTTTTGGAGCAGTAACCACGGGAGTGACAACAGCAACAGTAGGGTGAATAGCATACTGAGGTTGGGGACGAGGCCTTCTCACTTCAACCATTACAGCGTTAGTCTGATCTTTCCTTTTCCTCTGAAAGTTCCCATAGGACTTCTTCACACCATTGGAAGATTCAGCAGCTTTTGACACTTTTCCTTTCTTAAGACTTTCCTCGAGTCTTTGGCCGATAGTAACCAAATCCGCGAAGTTGGAGGAAACACTTCCAATCATCTTCTCCCAATAGAATGGGGACAAGGTATCCATGAACATTCCAGTCAATTCTTTCTCAGCCAGAGGAGGTTCAACTTGGGAAGCTAACTTTCTCCAGCGCTGAGCATACTCCTTAAAAGATTCCTTCTCATGCTGAGTCATATTTTGTAGTTGACGGCGATCAGGAGCCATGTCAAGGTTATACTTATACTGCTTCATGAAGGCATCTGTGAGATCTTGGAAGCAGTGAATGGAGTTTTGCTCGAGACCCATATACCACTTAAGTGATGCCCCACTCAAGCTATCCTGAAAACAATGGATAAGCACTTTCTGATTTTTGGTGTAAGCAGTCATTCTGCAGAGATACATGGCCAAATGAGCCCTTGGACAAGAATGTCCCTTGTACTTCACAAATTCTGGATTTTTGAACTTAGCAGGCATAACAAAGTCAGACACTAAGCACATGTTGTCTGCATCCGCATTGAAGAAGTCAATACCCTCAACAGCCTTGAGTCTTTTGTCTAAGGTTTAAAATTGCTCTCGGACAACTTCAGGCTCAACAAAGTCTTCAGGCTCTTGACCCTGAGCACTGGCAGCATTGTACTCATAGAGGGGATTCTCGAAGGAAGCTCGAACAGTTTGTGGAATAGCATGGACTGTAGGTCTGGGCTCGGCAAAAATAGGAGCTTTAAATACAGGTATAGCAGTAGATACAATTGGCGGAGAATAGTTGTGTGGCAAACCAAACTCGGGCCAAGTTGATGGTGGCACTTGAACCGGTGGAGGATCAGCGCTTGAAACTTCCTGGATGACAGTTCTTTGGGTTTGTTCCCCCCTAGAAATCAAAACTTGAATCATCTCAGTTAGTTTAGTCATACTTGATTTAAGGTCATCGATTTCCATTCGCACCTCAGCATTGTGTGCCTCTTGCTCTGACATCTTGCGTCTGTAGTTAGCTCTAGTCAGATACTTGTGTCAAGGAATCAGCTTGACGACTCACAGACAACACTGGAAGACAGAGACAACTGTTGAGTAACTGGAAGAACAAACATATGCAATGAAACATGCAAAGATGTAAATCATATGCAATGCAATGCAAACAGGGTGCAAAAACGCATACAACAAGATCAAAGGTTTGAGATCACAACATGAAGTCTGGGTAAAGAACCAACCACAGGGTGTGTACTAGGGTTCATAAACTGTAGAACAAGGTTCTAAGAAGTTCCCAGAGTCGACAACCCATCTTTCAGATATTATCGATTTCCCGAATGACTTGGTAGTCAATAATATTCTCTAGACAATCTCGTCTGAGTGTAGTATCGTGTGACAACCATTTCAGGAATAGACTCTCTCATGGTCACCGCACTACATCCTAAAGGTCAAGTGGGGTTAGAGGTAACTACGATTCTAAGTATCGACGACACCTATGTCGAGAGTAGCATGTTTTCACGAATAGACTCGTTCAACATGACTATACTCTCAAGAGGGCCTCACTGAGTGATGGTGTCTCAAGTCAACTTCTTCGGGAATCGACTCCCTCAAAGCCTCGTTGAATATACCATCGTCCTATCATAAATGTACGCTCAAGCCCGGGTATAGGACATATCCTCACCACTCAAAGTAACCATCCTGCATACAGAAAACCCAAACACCGACATGTATATATACAGATATACAAAATATACAAGTATACAAGCAAGCAAACATATAAATAACACAAATGCAAACAAGGTGGGCTTAACCCTCTTAGGGGATGTCCCCAGTGAAGTTGCCAGTTTCTGTTGCTGTGAGAATCAAATATCAAGCTATTAATTAACTTGCATCACAAAACTTTGAAATTCACCACCGAGCTTTGATTTATCCAAAGTAAAGGGTAAAGAACGAAAACCCTAAGTTAATAGAATCTAGGTTCGGGAGTTGGTTATACAAAGGGAAGGTATTAGCACCCTAAGTATCTATAGTACTCTACGGGAACCTCTTGTTTAGCTTGTGTTATGTTATTGTTTGCTTGCTAAAGAAAAAGTGTGCTAAGGTAAAGATCTAAGGGTATATACACTAAGTTTGCTCTCCAAGACATCACATCTCGTGCCTACGTATCCTGACAGGAATAGAATTAGAGCATTCGTAGTTCCCCTCAATGGGGGTGAGGAACTCTTGACTGTGGTCAAGGTTCCAAGGGAAAGTAGGGTGAAAAGCTTGAAAGCAAAGCTTGTGAGGATTGATCAGTTTAGGAGAAGAGATTAATGGCTATCTCTTGTGAAAGGATTGTGAAGGGTTAAAAGTTGGTGAAGGAGATGAGATTAATGGTTATCTCTTGAGAAGGCTAGGTTAAAAGGGAATGAACTATCTATGACCTTGCGGTCAATAGAAAGACTTTTCTCTGGAAAAAGGGAGAATAACAATTCTTATGGGCAAGAATGTTTGTAAAGGTATTTGCATGAAAATACAATATCAAACAACAAGGTAACAAAGCTCACAACATCATAAAAGGTTAAAACCATAAGCATTAGGCACCAATCAATCAAGGTGAACAAGATACCATGACAAAAGAATCAAAGAAGTAAAGAGTATTCCTAATAGAAACCCTAAAAGGCCTTCCACTTCCAACATTAATAGGTACCTCAAAAATATTATTTTTTACCAATTCCTTTTTATGTTCAAAAAGTAGACATTATAAAGAGTGATTTCCAAAAAGAATGAGTGAAAACGGATAAACAATGATCAAGTTATGAATTTTGGAAAATAAAGCATAAACCATAAAATATGAAATAAACAAGTGATAAAAAATAGGGGAAATGCTCCCCATGGGGTTTGAACCTGTGACTTTGTGTGTACAGCCCAAAAGCTTTACCAGACGAGCCAATGTGTGCGTGTTAACAAGCATGGACAACACTTCAATATATGAGAAACAAAGATATTATGAAAAATTAAAATAAAAGGATGAGGGCGAGGGGGATTCGAACCCCTGTCCTCATGGTCAAAGGCGCGTGCGTATGTGTGTGCTTGCCACTAGGGTGGCTGTTACACCCAATTATAAAAATTACTCCATAAAGATTTAAACCTTCGCGTGTCCTGAGAAACATGAAACCAAAATGAGCATGGTGGTAAAGCTGCAGCAAGTGCGCAAAATCCATGAACAGACCTTCATCATTCTTTTCCACACTCATTACAACAAAACTCAAACAAACATTGTGAATCAAAGTGAAAGAGGATTGGCAAGGAAGAGTCAGAACATATAGTTAGTCAAAATTCAATTAGTGTTCATCTGACTAAATCTAAATTGATAACAAACAGTTGAATAAATCCAAGCTTCAAACCTCAGAATGAAAACATTACATGCTTAACCACCAAACAAAGGCATGGATCCAAAATTTTGACATATCGCTCAAGACAACATCATTGAGGACAACTAGAATCAACCTAAATTCATTCCAATTAAAACTCAAGATCACGGCAGTAGAAGTTAATCAATGGTGGAGGGGATGAGAACAAAGCAATTGTGGTTGACATACTCAACAGTCTTAGTATGTATACTTCCAACTCATGCTACCATTCAAAATTGACTTGAATATGAAGGTGTCATGATTGTTTTGAATCTGTAGACAGGTATGAAATCCTGGATAAAGGGAGTAAGGATGCAACCTCTCACCATTACAATTTCAAAACAAAACTAACATGTTGTCAACTAGCAGGAGAAGGAAGCAGCTTAAGAAAACCTACAGGCTACTACATAGAGATATGCACATTACATTCTCAGGATTAGCAAACATCAATGCATTGTGTATCCTTAACAACCTCAAGGTCATGGACCCTGAGTACATAAACCAAATGATGGTAGCATGAGCATAGAGTTATAAGCTATCAGGGTGAAAGTTTAACAAGGTATTCATGTCCATTAACCTACTCTAGCATGGTATGAATATTTCAAGGACAGTTAGGCATACAAACTCCATTATGAATATTTCTGGATCATGGCAATGTGCACTCAACATTCTTAAACACAAAGCAGACCAAACAAAAGCAACATTATGCCATATAGTGTCAGGCCAAACTTCCCATAATGCAGTCTCTAAAAAAAACTACATAGTGGTGTATACAAAAAAACATGGACAGCCAATCAATATCATACATCCACCTTGCCACATAAACTAAGCTCTTCAAGCTGTTTGGAGATATCAATATATTATACATACAAATTCAAAACCAGACATTGTCAATCTTCCAAAAGTAAACAACTTGAATAAACTCAGAGGTTTCAACATATTTCAAAAGAAAAATCATGAAGGCAGTGCATACTTCTTGACAAGCTCAAGGTCATGGGCTTGAGTGCATGTGATGTCAATATGACACTGAGGTTGCAAGCATGAGTTTGCCCCTTACCAGTATGAGAGCAGAAAAATAAAGACTAGATCTTGGTAAGGACATGGTTCCAACCTTACCTTTCATAAAGTTATTGACAATAACAACAAAAAGCTCACTTGGATTTAAAGGTCGTCATCATGGCATCATGTGGATTTGTGAGACAATGAGAATAACAGTGAGAATAAATGAACAGCAGATTACATATTGCCCTTCCAACATAATAGGGAAACAAATAAGGGAATGACCTAGTATTTTTAGTCACTACATGAAGATATTAATATGAACATGCTATATACCAAAACAAATTAGTATATGACATGGGTGCATAAGAAACAAAAGCACATTAATGCCTTCAAGAGAACTGCCTATAATGTCTTAGATATGGAATGGACATGACAGCATAGTGAACAATATGAATATAGAGGGGCATCAAACAAAAAGAACTTCAAGAGATTAACAGTATATGGCACACACAAATTGAGTGCACAGCATGGCAATAGTTTTCATAATCACAACTCAGATACACATCAGATGGCATGTTCAAATGTTTGCACACACATAGCATGATGACAGTAACTAATGGATATAACAAGGCTTCATGGCATACTTAGGTAAAGACAAACGAAGTAATTATCATATCAACAAGACAAACACTTCATCATTTTCGTGCTATTCATCCAAAAACTCGATTCAACCTAAGTAGTCTATACTAAATGGAATAACTTCAAGGATTTGTCAACTATATAGCACTTGCCAAGACACAACATGTAGGCTTAAAAACATGACAGTACAAGCTTTCATACATATGCATTCATTAAGTTTCAAGTACATATCAAAAAATGTTTAAGAGTGCAAGCAAAATGCAGAGCAAATAATTAGAACCAACATTCATTACATCCATGAAAACTTAAAATGGGTAAAGCTCAAACAGTTCTCTAATATTGACAAGAACAACACAGATAGAGTGCCACCAACCAAAGTAAGGTGTAGACACGAGTGTGACCAGTAACAAACTTAACTCCTCCTCCTGTCTATAATGCTTCAAAATGATTCCAAGGGAGCACAAATATATCTTATTCTTAGTGTGATATGGGGAAAAGTTCAGGAGGCAAAGACAATTTCACACACTCCACTTACCAGCCAACACAAACCTTCTTATGTTGCTAAGGCATTAGAAAACCATATCAGGAAATGGTGATGCATAACATCTAACATGAACATATAATATCACACATTTGAATGCAGAGCAAAGAATAAAATGGCAGTTCCTTATAATACTAAAGAAAGTGTGTTCAATAAAGGAGACCTGCTCTTTTGCTAATCCAAAAACACTATTTTTAGGCCTGTCAATACAAGCTTGAACAAAACAAAGGACCACAAGTAAATGATTTCAAGTATACCAGTCCTTAATGAGGCAAAACAGAAAGAAAGTTTACATATAAGCAGTGCATTTAGATGGAGCTCAGCATACACATGTATCCCTAAACACAATCATGGCACCAAGACAGTACAAACTCAAGAGTAGGCAATGTTAACAACAAATAGCATAATGCAACATTTCAACTAAACAAATTAGCTCAACTGCAAAATACATATATTAACATAATGATGCCTTAATATGAATGCAACAAGGATATTAGAAAGGTTACCTTAGTTGAAGATATGCACTGACTTCTTTCTTGCTAAAACCACACAGACTCTCAAAACCAAGCTTCCTCCTCCTTCTTCCTTTACAGGGCTTCAAAATCAGATTGTATTTAGAGGGTTTTTGTGGAAGATCTTGGTGTCTTACAAATGAGAACCAGCCTCCTATTTATAGGGAAATGTTGAGGCTTTAAAGTATGGCCAAGAATGTACTTTTGCCAAATTTGCCCTCTCCATCGTGTGAGTTATTTCCAAAACCTTCCAAGATTTCTGATCATTGACATGGTTAGGTCTGAGCAATTGGTGTGATGGGATTGGACCAAGGCTCAAGGGGAGGAAAAAAAGAATAAACAATGTTTGATTTTGAAAACTTTCTCTCTCATAACATCAACTTGCATATACTTTGATTAAAGAATGTTATTTTGGTGTTACAGCTTGCAAGAAATCGTGGCATAGGTTTGGAAATGCTTAAATATCAGAAAAGTGAGGCACTTGGTGGTTAGAAGAGGTCTTGGGTCAATGTGCAAAGGTTGGTTACTTGAAGCTTAAGAAATTGAACCTCCAATTTTGGAGGTTCGAATCTCACACCTCACTCAATGGATGGAGGAGTTCTAGTACTTTTTGGAAAGCCCTCAATGCCCTCTACAACCTTTATCTGATTTAATTCAACCCTCAATAATCGATTCGCAAAATACCCTTAAATCATTAATTTACTCATAAACCCACAAAAGTCACATAAACCTCAAAATCCACTTTAAACACATTAGTTCCTATATTGAAAACAATGAAAGGCAATACTCCCCATACCTTAGATTGTCGATTCGAGACTTTCTCCCTTGAGTCTTTGGAAACCTTCTCGAATCCTCGCCTTTTCTTTTTTCCTTAGAGCTCTCACCTTCTTTCCTTCTTTTCACGGTCTAACAAAATGAATCCTATTCTCAAATTCTCCTTTTTGTTAAACCTAACTCTTAGGCTTCTAAAATGGGCTTTCTCCATATTACCCTCACTAATCCTCCTCAAAAGTCCATCTCACCCTTAATTCCTCTAATATTATTTAAATTAATAATAATAATAATATATTTCATATTATATACTATTATTTAAATAAATAACTAGAACTCCACAAAATTTCACACAATGCCGAAAACACCAAAATTCACCAAAAATCACGAATATTATATTTAAATAAATTAAATAAATATTCTTACAAATTTGGGGTGTTACAGGCTTCATGTAAAAATAAAAACACACTCACTTCAGATCAGTTGCAAGCCTGAGTTATGTCATTTTTTATAAAAAGTCTATCAAACTAAAGTTCTAAGTCTCTTTGCTCAAATGTGTTTTGATCTAATTGGGTTCTTGTAATACCCCAAATTTTGATCACTTAGATTTCCCATCATTGTGAAAATCATCATCACAATATGGATGAACCATCATGCTTCATCAGTCTCCCCAAAGATGGGTGAGCATCCAATACAATCAAAATTAGGGTTTCAAGCCCTCTCTGAGTGCTTAGACAAAGGATCAATCAAGAAATGACATGATCTTCAACTTGTCTAATCTCTCAAACATCCACAATGGATAAAAAAGGACTCCCACTTCAAGGATTAAGCACAAGGCTGCTCCCTTCTAGGTGGATCAAGTCTCAAGATCGACAGTATCACCAAATTAGGGTTTTGGTCGACCAGGGCCTCCAGATGGGAATTTTCATCTGGGCACAAGGCAATGATCCAAAACATAACCTAATATACTTCATGGAACCTCATGAACCCATGCATCAAGTCAATTTTGCCTCAGGGGATGCATTCATCAAAAATCAGGAATTAGGGTTTCTTGACCTAATTCACCCCTAAGTTGACTTTTGGGACAAACCATGAGCCAAGACCTCAAGAGATGATTTGAGGGTCTCTAATATACCATATTGATCCATTTGGAACAATGGATTGATCCAAGAAGCTTGAGCAACAAGTCTCATTTTCATCTGCACCACAATTAGGGTTTTCAGGGAAAAGTCAACTGTAACTTTGACTTTTGACCAGGACATGCTCCCAAACCCTAATACATGATTGTATATACCCTATGACACCCATAGAACATGTCCATCAAGTTTGATTTAGGTCAAGGACATGATTTCCTGAAGAATTGCACAGTTTGGAATTCATCTGATAAAAAGTCAACTGTGCACAAAAGTCAACTTTGACTTTTTGAGATTTTTCACCAAAATGGATTTTTAACCCTAAAATGATGTTAATGTATGATTTGAATCATCATTCATCAAGAAAAATCAAGAAAAGTGAGATAACTTGTAAAAGGGGTAACCATAAAACTTAGAAATTTTTCTAAGTTAAAAATAAAGTGGCAAAGGTACCAACTTTGGAGGACCATAACTCCTAAACCACAAGGCCATTTTTTCTCATCCAAAGATGGATTTGTAGCCCTCATTATCACCTACAAAAACTTCAACTACAAGTTATTCCAATTCATTAAGGATTTTGAGTTATGGAGTGATCAAAGTGGCCAAATGTAGGGGGATTTTTCACTTGGAATCAAAAGAGATCAAAACCAAACTTGTTCAAACAGTAGTTGTATCATGTAAGAGCTTTCCAAAATGGCCAAGAACATTGCCAAATTCAACCTACACCATGAGATACAACATTGCCAAGTTGCCTTGCTGAAATCTGTCAAAGCAAGGCAGAATTTGCAACTTTGGTCGATTTGCCAAAATCAGCCAAATTCAATTGCTCCAATCCACTTGGACACCTCAGAGGATTGAATCTAAAGGGGACAATCACTGAGCCAAGCCTCCAAAGTCCATGGAACAAGAAATAGCATGTTGAACCTAGAATGGCCAAAATAGGGACAAGACTTCAAATTTGGAATGAGGCATTCAATGGAACCATCAAGGTGGCATGGACTGAGCCATTCTCATCTGAAATCAGTCAAGACTTATCCAAGACCAAGGGGACCAAAGCTCTGTGCCCTAACCTCTAGTCAATGGCTAGAGAAGACTTGGATTTTCATTTGCCAACATTGGCCAAACCTACTTACCAGCTGCCATGCACTATTCCTTGCAAAACAAACTTGCTCTACTATAAATAGAGCTCAATTGTGGTCAGTTTAAGTACACCAAAGCCATCTAACAGATGCTTTCCTCAAAATCTCTTTCTCTTGGCAAAAATGCCTTTCTTAGCAAGGTAGCTATCGGGTTTTGAGTTTGAGAGCAATTCCAATCAAACCAATCACTCACACACCTCACATACATCACATATGAGCTGATCAAACACTCACATAACATCTGGAGCATCAAAATCTCAAAATCACTTGCCATCCACACAAGTTTGAAGTGAAGTTGCAGCTGAGATGCCATAAACTGATCCAGTCCATTTCAATTCAATCCAAGTGTTCAAACACACTCCATATGGTGTAGGGAAGTTGTCCATATCATCACAACTTGTCTGTAACACCTCCAACTCAAAATCACATATGCTCTTGCTGTCACGACTTGGAGGTAAGCCTAAACTTGGGCATCTCTCAATCTATGCATATTTCCTCGCACAATAATTTGGCCATATGTTCATAATCATGCATGGAATGTTTTCCCTCAATTAATTGCATTGTTTGAATCGTGTATCAAAAATCCTAGCCTTCATGCAAAAATTAGGGTTCTTGAGGTCTCTTCGTGATTTCTTGTTGTATGTTTAATTTAAATGAAATTAAAGTACATAGACATGATCGTGAGGTTGAGACGAGCATAATGATAAGTGGATTGCATGATATGATTAAGTATTCATGGAGATTGGATAGAAAATGCAAATCTGAGAAACCAAGAACATGCGCATGTTCTTCAGCCTGTTCTTGGCGCCTTTTTTTCCAAATTCAAATATTTGAATTTTGTGATTTTGTTTAATTGATTCAAAAATTAATTTCTCTCTGAGTTTTAATGATTTTGAGTTGATTCTTTTTTTAATAATTCACAAAAATGTTAAAATATTTTATTTTATCAAAAAATCCCAAAAATATTATTTATTTCATATAATTGATATTTTTGCAAAGAATTGATATTTTAATTATTTTTGACATTTTAAATATTTTTTCTACATTGATTTTGCAACTTTTAATGCTTTCTAATTATTTTGTAGGTCAATACTTAATTTTTGAAGCATTAATCCAAGATCACAATTTTTTTTCCATGTGTTAAACAATTTTTGATCATTTTAATTGAATTTTTATTCAATTAAATACATTTTGAAAACAAATTAGGGTTTTGGATTAATTCAACCCTCTTAAATCATTTTCAAAACACTTTGGGCCTCTTGAGAGAGTGTAAGACCCATCCCCCCTTGTACAAAAAACTTTTTGGGCCTCATTCATTGTATAAGTCCCTCTGTACAAGTAAACGGCGCGATCGTCGCCTGTTTAAAAATAAAAATCATTTGGGCCTCTCCTTGAGCTATAAGACCCATTCAAAACACTTTGGGCCTCTATTAGAGTGTAAAACTCAATCCCCCTTTTAACCAAAACATTTTGTGCCTCACTTATTGTATAAGTCCCTCTGCGTTAAAAGAAAACCTCGGCGCGATCGCCATTTTTAAACGAAAAATCATTTGGGCCTACCCTCGTGTTATAAGCCCTACTCTTTTTCTTTAAACCTTTTTGGGCCTCTTGAGAGAGTGTAAGACCCATCCCTTTGTACAGAAAACCATTTTGGGCCCCAATCACTTGTATAAGTCCCTCTGTACAAATTCAACAGTGCGCTCACTGATAAAACCCTGGGCCTTTCCTTGAGCTGTAAGCCCCAAATCTTTCTTTTTCAAAGCACTTTCTCCTTTGATTTTGAATATATTGTTGTTTTTAATCTTTCTTTGTTGAACAACTAACCCAACAGCATGGAAGCACTCCAACCGAGTAAGTGGTTATCGCTTTCATTTACTGCTTTCATATTATAAACTGTATTGTGGGGCTGCTCACTGTAAGTCTCCTTTCATAAACTCATAACTACTGTGTAATAATAGTATAGATATTTCGAGTTTCCCCAGCAACTACGTCTAGAACTAGGTGACACCGTTTCATTTATTCGTAGAAATAGACGCCTAGATCCCCAATAGGAGCACCAGATACAGTCTTCTCTTCGGTTGTCCTCCTTAGGAATCGTCAAGAAGCTCTACTCCCCAAGATGAATGTATTCTCCGTGAATGGCATCTTTGAGTTTCTTCCAAATTCTCGAACTTTCCTGACTTGATCTATTCCTTGTGGATAGCATGCCTTGAATGTCTCGGGGTTTGGGTACCCACTACGGTCATAATCTTGGACCTTAACTAAGGAACCCTCTTTAAAAGCTAAAAGTCGCTGGATAGTAAACCTCGCACGTTTACCAGTGGTTTTTATCTTTAAAAGAGTAATCTCTCCTAATGGAAAGGAGATGATAAGACCCACGGGCTTCTTAAAAGCATCGGCCTCCTCTTGGGCATTATTCAAGGACCCTACGGCTTCTTAGAAGTATTCACAGCCTCCTCTTAGGCTTCGTATAATGATCTCTTCCTCCGGGAATGATAGCCTCCTCTTGGGCTTAGTACAAGGACCCGTCGGCTTCTTAAAAGTTTCCAGCCTCCTCTTGGGCTTCGTACAAATTGTCCCGACGACCTCCTAGAGGTATAGGAACAGAACCTAGTCACCCTCATAGAGCAGTCCTTTCATAGAGTCTACTACTGTTTCTCAAAGCATAGTACAAAGGTTAAAACTCTAGACTTGGACAGTCTAACTTCCTTGAGTCTCAAAGACATTCTCAAGCACCCTTCGTTAAATAGGAAGGAAACCCACAGACTCGGACAGTCTCAATACCCTTTGGATTTCCCGTTTCCTCAAAGAAAAGGAAATATCCCTGATCCTCGAATCAAAATCCCTGAGGGCCAACATTACTCATATAAGAACTGATTTTCTCTTTTAAAATCAGTATATTGGATCTGTCACTCAACTGAAATAAACCTTTAGCCTCCATCTCGGGCTTCGTACGAGATACAAAAACACTTTCTTGTTGAGTCAAACTTTTAGCCTCTATCTCGGGCTTCGTACGAGACACAAAGATTCCATCGTCGAGTCAAAATATTTTATCCTCTCTCTCGGGCTTTGTACGGGACACAAAATAGCCTCCTCTTAGGCTTTGTATAATGATTTTCCTAGCGAAAATTAGCCTCCTCTTAGGCTTTGTATAAGAAAACCACTGGTTAATCCAATTAACCTTTTAGCATCAAAGCTGTGCCTCGTTCACAGTACACAAACATCAACAACTCCTTCCCCTTCATCTAATCGCTGTAAGCGGCAAGCCTCTGGATCATCTACATCCATGCCACTATCCCTCTTTTAGCATGAGAAATTCCTAAGGAAAGATGGCATTGCTCTACACTGAGTTAAAGTCTTCTCCTTCAGGTTAAAACCCTTTCTTCGGAAATTATGGCATTGCTCGGATCCGCGTATCCCAGTTAAAGTAATTCTCCTTCTCCAATCTTTAGAGATGACAAATTCTCTCTAAAGCCGAGACCTTTCAGCTTCACGTCTTGGGCTTTGAACAAGACACAAATAGACCTTTCAGCTTCACAACTTGGGCTTTGAACAAGATACAAATCACCTTTCGCTTCACGTCTTGGGCTTTGAACAAGACACCAAAAACACCCATTTCCTCCCATAGAATAGGAGGAACTACGAACGCTCTGATTTCCCTGTTTCGGTAAACGGGAATACGTAGGCATAAGATCGAAAGAAAAGATCTTAGCGAGCGCAATCAACAAAAAACCCAAATCCCATATCTCCATCAATCAAAAGCAGTAATTCAAAAGCATCAGTCCTAACATCCTAATCCTTGTTCCCCGCTAGAAAGTCCTAAAAAGAAAGAAAACAGTATTGGCGAAAATACAAATAACCAGTACAAAGGCCCCCCACATTGATAGCATTCGTAACCTAACAGACCGCTGTTTAAACTCAGTATGCAAGCAGGGTTAATTGGAGACATCTATTTCCCTTCCTTATTCAGCTCACAATAGGATAAAAAATGAATCGACCTGTAGTCAAAGCTCAAACCGCAGAGAGCGACCAGCGCTTAAGAATCGCGTCCAAAATCGCTCGCTACAATTGTGATTGGTACTTTTCTGTCGACCCCTGTTGTATCACCTGAGGAAAGGCGATAATTCAAGTTTGGGAGAATGATAATCCACTTTTAGTGCGTTATTATTAACACATTTTATTGTGTTTTATTTGATTATTTTAATGTTTGTTTATTAAGTTTTAGTGTTTTTAGCTTATTTTTCTTGGAGCACAATATGTGTTCCTTTTATAGTTTTCATGTGTTTGTTACTTGATTTCAAGCAGTTTGAGGCAAGCTAAGGCATGACTGGACTAGACAGAGTTTGGAATAGATAGTTGATAGGAAAATAGAAAGTTTGCTCAAAGTTAATAAGATGATAATGTCCAAGAGCATGAAGTGTGCATATCTCTAGGGCTTGCGTGGCTGATTTGTGCTTGAAAGAAATATTGAATCAAATGGATAAAATCAAGTGCACAAAAAGACAGAAGAGATGGTACAATGGGGACCACCACTGCAACACGCACCCTGCACAAGGACATAACGACGTCTGTCCCTTTGTACCACCACCTACTGCAGCAGCCTGCGCCAGACGCTTTGTCTTTGACTATTTTCTGTACCCGATTGCTTGTTTGTGAAAAATTAAGGATAAAGTGGAATATGCTGATTTGAAATATGGGTTGAACCTTGTTTGCACCAAAAGCCCATGATCCGAGGTCTTCCATCTTTTACATCTACACTTTCACCTATAAAAGCTGACCTTGGGAATTCATAAACAACACACACCATTTTTAAGAGTTCAATAGTCTTAGTAGTAATCAAGAAACATTTTAGAGTGAGGAGTTGTGATAAAAGAGAGAATTCTTCTTATCATTTATTCCTGCATTCATTGCTGAGAGCTGGCGCGACTGCAGTCTTCACTTGTTTATTATCCATCACAAGGGATCTCTAGGTTACTAATAGGTTGTCATTTCTATTACATCTTTTGTTTAAGTATGTTTCTTATCAGTTTCGATTCAGTATTTTGTACCAAGCTCACTATGAGCTAAACCCTTTGTTTGTTGAGAACTGTGAAGTTAACATAATGTTTCCTTTATGTTAAAATGATGTGATGTTAATGTATTGTTTAATTATGTGATTTCATGTTATAGATCTGTTTCTTTGATTGATCAACTTAAAAATAGGTAAAAGCTTGTTGTTGTGACAGATCCAACAACAAGTGGATTTCATAATAAAAGTGGTTGAAACAAATAGGATAGATATATTCACTTAATTAGTTTTCTTAGAGATAAGAAGTGACAGCCATAAAGAATTTTTAGAATATAAACTAGACGTATTTTAGGGTTATAAGTGAGACTTAAAGATTTATTCCTTTTCCATATTAATGCATGTTTTGATGTTGTAGAGATACACTTAAAGATCACGTTCTGACCTTTTGAGGCATGACACATCTCATCATATAAACATTTTGGCTACCACGTATATTAATGGATCAGAGCTTAACATTCACTCTCTTGATTTAATCAAACATTCACTTTATAACATTCATTCCCGTTTTATAAATAATATGAACTTGTGTTTACCAAATATTATTTTGTTACCTTGCTCATGCTATTCTTAAACAAGAATACTTACAAGGTTCAATCTAAACCTCTTTCAGTCCATGTGGGTACGATATCCTTACTATTATCACTTTCTACAATTAAAGCATACATGTATACTTTCATGTGACACCTTTAATTCAACCACAACATGCATCAAACTATTTTTTTACTTGTTCAATGATTTTAAGGGCAATATCGGGTCTTGTCCTTCTGAGCTTTCGCTTAATAGGTGGGATTCTGACTTAAGTGGTAATTTATGTACTATAACCGTGGCATATCCTGTTATGACAAAGCAAAGACACCCACTTACTCCTACAATAATTTGACCAGTTCTTTCTGCATATTATTTTTTAGATATGCTCCAATTTTGACTTCTTTTTTGGTTTCCTCTGTCTCTAAGTTGATGACTTCGATCGACTCTTAATGAGGCTGAATCTCTTTCTTTTTTTGCTCAAGCAGTTTGACTAGTTCTTCTGGAAGTTCAGAATCTTCCCCATCGTCTTCTTCGGCACAGTTAATTGGGAACTCAAGGTCATAAGGGTTTATAAACGTGTTATGTTAAATGGATTCGTTTATTGTGCATGATTGTTATGGTTTATTTTTAGAAAATATGTTATGGAAGCTTGCATATATAAACTGTAAAAATAATCTTTTCCCATTTTTAAAGAAATAAAATATAAAAATAAACAAAAGGAAAGGAACACCGTTTAGAATACAAAAATGCATTTTATTAATTGACAAATAATGTCATCAAACTAAGACTGGCCCTAAAAATATATTTGCTTGCCTTGGGCAGCGCAAGGGATTTTTTTTTAGAAAAAAATGAATTAATTTGAGATTGTAAAGACTTCAAGGATCACGAACGCTGTCCATTTGTTGAGTACAATTTTGGGTGAGCATCGACGCACTAGATTGGGCATCTCCTCATTTTCCTCTTCGATTGCAGCTATCTGGTCGTCTGATCTAGATCTAGCCCTTGTGAGGATATACTGGATACTGCAGAACTTTCTTTGATCATCTTGGTCAATTTGTTATAAATATGGCCGATAACCGAGTCCAAACAGGTTCTTATTTTCTACTACGTTCAGTATTTTGTAAGAGAAAAATTTGGTTCTGCATCTGGCCTTTGAGTTTTTATGATAACTGCACATGTTATCTAAAAGAACAATTCTGTATGATATGGTTTCTGTCTAGTGTGCGGCTATTGTCAATATGATTCTGACTCTGATAAGAAGACGTGTGACGTCATCAGACTCTGTTATCAACTCTCTGGAAGAAAACATATGTGTGTACAAGATAAAGTCAAGATTCATGAATGTTTCAAATACAACGGTTCTAATGAACGTTAGTTCTAGACATTCTAATTGAGACTTTATAAGAAAGGCCCATAAGGCTTTCTAATGTGATGCGCTTCTAATGTTACAAGTTCTTAAGATTCTCGAAGACGTGATTCAAGTGAACATGGTTCTAAAGATTCTGAAGAAACAATATCTGAAGGTTAAGTTTTGAAGAGTTTCTAAAAACAAGGTTCTGATTGAACGAAGTACTGAAGACTCTGAAGACAAAGTATGTGCTGAATGAAATCTGAAGACTCTAAAGACAAGGTTATGATAGAACAAGTTTTAAAGACTCTGAAGATAATGCTTCTAAGAAACCAAGTGCTGAAGATTCGTATGACTAGGTTCTGCTGAACGAAGATATGAGATTCTGAAGACTATGGTTCTGAAGATTACACAAAGAATGACTCTTCTACAACACGCTTTATCAAGTTAATATCTGAAGCCTCTGAAGATGCCAGAAGACTGAAGATTAGAATGATTTTGAGCTGAATATAATAGTACTAAAACTATGTAACCTTTACCTCGATAAGGTGGTGCAAGAGAAGCTTTTTGTACAGTGATGTTGACCATTCCCTCATATGAACATTGGGATATTACTGTTGGAATATGTTTCCAAGAATGCCCTTCAATGGATCTATTCTTTCAAGCTCTATAAATTGAAGATCAAAAAGCTTGAAATATGAGTTGGTTGTTGCTCATACTAAAGTGTTATTATTCAACGCAACAAATAATCAAGATGTAGCAAGCAAAGTTGAAGTTGCTACTATAAAGTGTGCACAAAGGATGATCATGCTAACACCATATTAAACTAGTCAAGTGAAACAGTAAGTGAAGCATAGTATCTTAATTGAAACATATGGTTAAATTGGAAGAAGCATTAAAGCTCAAGAAAGGAGTACAAAATGCTACAAGCCGAAGCTTAAATGGAGAATGCTCAATGAAGAAGAAGCTGAAGCAAACTGATGAAGAGTGTACAATGATGCAACATGCTAAAGCCATGTGAAACTAGTCAAGTGAAACATCAATAAGTGAAACATAGTAACTTAATTGATCTTTATAGTTAAACTAGAAGAAGCATTATATGCTCAAGAAAGGAGTACATCATAAAGAAGCTCAAAGCTCATGAAAAGAAGCCGTAGTGCTCATCAAAAAAGCTTTTAAGCAATACAGAACTAATGTTTTATAATCTCTTAGAGATTCATTATTTAGATAGTTTTGTATTAGAAAGCAAGGAGCTGCTGCTCAAGAACATGCTAGAAACACTTAAGAATTATTGTACTTCATTTGTGTAATCAGCTTGTAAGAAGCGTATAAGTACACAAGAAAATCCTTGTAAATGGTGTTGTTCCTTGAGCTGTCAAGTGAAGACCATAATGGTTGAGAAGACTAAGCGTGTTTCTAACAGCTTAGTGGATGTTGTTCCTTGAGCGGTCAAGTGAAGACCAAGATGCTTGAGAGGGCCAGGTCGTTGTCTAACGGCTTGGAGGTTGATTCCTTGAGAGGATAGTGAATGCCAGGATTCTCAAGAAGGATATGGAAGGTATCCATTGTGGTTGTAATCGTTGATGATTATTGGATTAAGCCCTTTGGATAAGGCAAAATCACCTTGGTGGGTGGACTGGAGTAACTTCGTTAAAAGTGAACTAGGATAAAAATAATTGTGTTCATTTATTTTTATTTACTTTTTAATGTCATTAATTTAATTCTGCAAAAGGGGACAAAATGTGAAACCCAATTCAAACCCCCCTTTCTTGTGTTTCTCAATCTTTAATTGGTATCAGAGCTCCAGTTTTGTTATTGATATTTATCAAACACTTAACCGTGTCAGATAAAAATCTAGACGAGCTTTGAGAAACGCTCTGGCTAATCTCCTCCACCATCTACAGTTTCAGTCTCATAGGATGATGAAAATATTGAGTAATGAAATGACAAACCAGAAAGTTTCATTCTTGATAATGTCACTGATTCTTGAAGCTGGTTGTTATTGACAACATAATCTTCTCTTATGGCATTTAAAAAAGATTGAAAGCAAGATGAAGAATCAAATAGTAAAAGAATAATAGACTCATCAGATAATTAGAAGAATCAGATGAATGCTATTCTTGGAATACGTTAGTTGAAAGCTACGTATCTCCTCAAGGTGATGCCTAGACAAGGCTTAAGAAGAATGATCTAGAAGAGATCAACAAGAATCATTAGAAAGCATGAAATCTTGTTTGTCGAAGGTTAGTTCTTTTTTAGTATGGGATGTTTTCAACAAACAGACTTGGTCTACCATTAACTTTCTCAGTATTTCTCATCAGGAACTCTTTCATGTGAAGAAGAGAGAATGCTCGTGTCATGATTCTGAAGCATGGAAACTTCAAGATGAAGTATGCTGAAGATGTTAGAAATCTTGTCATCAAGATTTTAAATCATGACTATAGAACTTAAGATTATGAATGAAGTTATTGATGGAGATCAGAAGGGAAGTTCTTAAGTTGTCAAGAGTGCATTCAAGAAAGAGCAACTTACGATTTTCTAATTATTTTCGTATGTGTGTCTATGAAGATAATTGACTAAAGCATAAGACAAATTAAGTCATGTTAGGTATCTCGGTTGGAAAAGCTTAAGTTGGTCAAAATGTTATCCAAAGTTTCTTTTCAGAAGCTCCTAATACATGAATGTATCCTCCCGTGTTCACTACTTTCTGGACTCATGTGACTGAGTGAAAGTATGAGCTTAAGAAGCTATCTGGTGAAAAGAAGATTCTGATGTTCTAAATTCTTCACTATCAAATACAAATTATTAAAGATAGAACAAGCTTGGAAAAGAAATGGCCGAAATCATGATATATGAGAAATCATCATGACAAAGCATTTCTAGGAAGTAGCTAGCATGTTTATTCAGAACAGAATATGTTTTGAATCTATCCTAGCCGGAAACTATCTTCTCTATGCTGAAGGTAATGGAGCTGCTGAAGAAGGCAAAAATGAGGAAATCAGAAGATGCTCAATTAGAAACCATCACAGTTTACACTCCCTAAGAAAGGAAAGAATAAAAGTTGTCACCTTCTGATGAATTGATTCTGGATGAAAAGGCTCAGCCAGTAAGAACAAGATTATCATTCAAACCCTCTAAGAAATATGTCTTGGTTTGATGATCATGAAGATATCTGCATCTGTTCAAAGATTGAACTCTGATGATGCAAGAGGGAAATTCAACAAGTTTCTTTAGCACATAACTGCTCAAAAGTTCATGTTTAAGCTGAGAAACTTTTGGCCTTTTGGAAACGAGATTTCTTGAAGAAGACACTTTTTGATCCTTCTTGAAAATTGAAGATGTCTGATCTAAAGATGAAGACTAGAGAAAGAACTTGGTTCTTCTCCAATGGTAAAAAATGAAACAAATATCAGGAGAGATGTTTTTACCCTTCAGAATGGAAGATCAATAAGTCATGAAGATGATCGTTCCTATGCACAAAGTTTAAGATTTCTATGAAGATTGCAGAAGAAAGAAGACAAATGATGGAAGGAGAAAATGATTCTAGTGGTCCAACCAGAAGCACTCACTCATCAACTGCAGTAGCTAACACGTGGTAATTCTGAAGAATCGTCTACAGTCGTAGCTGGGATTCTACAAGAGTATTGAGTAATGTATTTCTAACCCCTTTGTTTAATTAAATGGTTTAGAAATTATTCTTATATTCTAAGAACTACAATTTTGAGAATTCAGTAGGAAATCATTTTCTAAAACTTTCTGATTCAACCCTTTTCTTTTGACTAAAATCCTTCTTTAAAGAATCCTTGCTAAAAATAAACTTATTTTCATTCAACATGTGAACCTAGTTCTATGTCCAGAATGGCAAGAAGTTATCTCACAATTGTTGTTTCACAAGAATAGAAAAATATATTTCTTAAACATGATGCATAGGAGTCGTACTTTTGAAATGAGAAACCTTTGACTAATGAAGTTGTCATAGTTCGTAAGTAACCAAAGTTAGAACACATGCCTCTTAGTAAATACTTTTAAACTTTGGAAACTAGTGTGTGATTCATTTGTTAGCCATAATGATATGGAGAGTTGGTACGTCAACAAGACTTTTGTACCATACATCGTTTTTGATAGGACAACTCAAGTGGTGAGAAAATTTTGGATAAAGGAATTAAAATCGTTTCATATATCCCCTTGTCAGATTCTCTAAACTCATTACTTCTTTAGAATGTCTCCCCTGTTTCTTTCAAATATTGTGCCTGATCAATACCCCCGATTCCATCTTTCGATTGTCGTAGTACTCTATCGCTCACTCTGGTATATGGCAACAATCTAAAAATCATCATTAAATGTTGCGTGTCTCAAGTGTTGATTCATCATTAAATTCTCTGTCAAATTCATAGTTCCTTCTCATATTTATTGTTCTCGTCTCCTTCATTCTCAGTCACTCCTTCCTTGTGAACTTCTTATCCCTTCCTTGTTCCGTTTCACTTTCTGTGGCAATGAAGAGATTCTTGAAGTCATTTTCGAAAAACGACCTCATTTTATGAGACTTAAGGGAACAAATCGTGACACTATTCTCGGTGTTCAAACACAAAAATGGGGAAAATACTTTGATCTTTTGAATGGACCTGTTTATTCAAATCTTGTAAAAGAATTTTGGAAGTATTCCTTAATTAGTGTAGATGGCAATTTTATTTGCTCCTGTATTCAGGGTGTTGGGTTTGTCATCTTTCCTAAATCCATAGCTGATGCTATTAGTTGTGTTCATTCCGGTATCACTGTGGATGAGTTTCGCTTTACCTATTTCTTTATTGAAAATCTTGCTAACATCTATGACACTTCCCTCGAATATGAACCCACGAATCCCGAAAATCTTCTTCCCACAGCTAGAGCTTGGTTCAATCTTCTTCTTACCAACTTCGCCATCATGAAGTTGACAAAAATGTTCTATCTCATGTTGACCGATTTTTTATCTACTTTTTAATGAACAATGTCAGTGTCAATCTACCCTTAACCATCCTCAACCACCTAAAAGAATCTATAGCTATCTCAAGAAGTCAGCATAAGTCCTACATACCGTATGGAAGGATTTTATCTAAACTGCTTTATAGAGATGAAATCACCAGTGCGGCTAGAAGGCTTGGATCAGATGATGCACTTGTTGAAGAGAGTTATAACTTTGTTATAAGCCTTTTGGAATAATGATCTGCTAGGAGACTAGTTTCTATGTTCTAAATAGAAGGGAGCTTACAAACCTCACTTCTTAGACTTTACAGATAGGACTCAAGAAGAGATTACAAACCTCCTCTCGAAGACCATCTGACACAGGGAGAGCTTACAAACCTCAGGCCCTGAAAAGTTGTTGATTCTTAGAGCCTCTAAGTTCTTAGTTTTGTCACTATCCCCAAGTATGTTTGTGTCTATCGTCTCCCATTGTTATTTCTTAATTAGTATTAATGAAATTTATTTTTCTGTCATTATGTCCATCTTCATATTTCTTTGTCAATTTTCTTTCTATACCTTTTTGATTTCTGACAAAGGGGGAGAAAGTATAATGATTTTGATATGCCTAAATCTAAGGATTTCAAGTATAACGATTTTGATATGCTTAAATATAAGGATTTCAACAATCCCAAATATAATTGAATATGTTTTACTTCTAACCTATGTTTGAGAATTGATCAAGAACTTCACAAAAGTTCACTGAATGTTAGAACAAGCTTTTAGAAGACTGGAGAAGATTATATCAGAAGACAAGACATATAAGAAGCAATGATATGTTAGAATACATAATATATGCATATCATAAGATATCATAATTTGTATTTGATAAACTATCAAAAGATACGTTCAAGAAGCAAGTACTTCAAAAGTCGTTGAACAAGAAAGAAGAATGCTAAACAAACTTGATCTGATAATATATGAATATCTGGTGTTGACCACTAAGTTATCAGAAACAAGGGATGTCCATGAGTTTCGCGCCGATACCCAAAACTTGTCAGAAGTTGTAAACTTTCTGAAAGAATAATTCAATTGGTATCTAAAATTCAATTGGTATCCAAACTTCAAATGGTATCTAGACTCTAGCATTAAAAGAATGTAAATATTTCGGAGATCAAATCAAGTCATTGTCATAAAAGAAAATATTCGGTTTTTGAACCATCAAATGACATGAGGATATGTGCACTAGTTGGTGATCTGTGCTTAGATATTGAAGATTTGGTTTTGATAAGATAAATTAGGTTCTGATACGTCTACAGTATTCTGATAGCAAGCTAGGTTCTGAGATGAAGACCAACCAGTTCTAGTCAGATTCTGATGAGACGTCACTGAGAAGTAATCCTTCTCTGTTGATATGATTCTACTTCAAAATCATTTTGCGAGTCTTAGGACAGGGGGAGACTCTGAACAAGCATAAATGAATTTTAAGAGTAACATAATCAGGGGGAGCCCGTTAAGCTTATCTCTGGCTCTGTGGATTTATGGTGATTACCCTATACGAATTTCTCTATCAAAATACATTGTTTTTCATCATCAAAAATGGGGAGATTTTAAGAACAAGATTTGGTTCTACATCTAGCCTTTGATTTTTGATAATAATTGCACATGTTATCTAAAAGAACACTTCTGTATGATATGGTTTCTGTCTAGTGTGTGGTTGTTGTCCATATAATTCTGACTCTGATAAGAAGACGTGTGATGTCATCAGACTCTGTTATCAACACTCTGGAAGAAAACATATGTGTGTACAAGATAAAGTCAAGATTCATGAATGTTTACAATACTACGGTTTTAATGAACGTTAGTTCTGGACATTCTAATTGAGACTTTATGAGCAATGTAATGCCCCGATTTGGTTAATCATATTTATTTATTTCATTTATGTGAAATTTTGTGAATTGTGTAAATTAAATGAGTTTTACCCGTTAATTGGATAATTTCTCTTATAGATAAAATAATTGCAATTGATAATATTTTCTTATTAACTTTTAATTCTTAATATATTTTGCATCGCTGTTTATGTTTTATCGCTTTTTGAGAGCGTTTGGGAGGTATCTGAGCAAAACGGTAAAATAGTCTTTTGAGGGGTAGATATTTTGTTATAAAAAGGGAATAGAGATAGAGCAACTAGAGATCAATTATTTTAAGGTAACTCTAATAATTGATCAATTGGGTTGAGATGACAAATATCAATTGGAGATGTTATACCCTATCGGATTATATTATATAATATTGGATTATATATATACATATATATATTTGTTAGTAAGAAAGAAGAGAAAAAGGGGAGAAAGAAGAGAAAGAAGAGAAGGAAAAGAGAGAAGAAGAGAAAGAGGAAAAATTGAAGAAACCTCCATTTCAATCGCGATTAATCGGGTAAGGGTGAGAAGTTTCGATTATATTTCGATTGTATATGTATATGTATGTGTTTGTTTGGTTTGATTTTGGTTGAAAATGTTAGGGTTTTAACATTTGATAGAAATGGTAAATTGAGTGGAAATTGATGTTTTCATGGTTGAAACTCGGAATAAATCACATAGTATAGTCGGGTGAGGTTAGAAATTAGTTTGACATGCTTACTTGTATGTTTCCACATGTTTGGTTGAATTTGATGGAAAATTATAAAATTTGATATGTTGAGATTTTGAGATTTGGGATCAAAATCAAAGTGTTAGAATTCATGTTTTATGGTTCCAAATCATTACTATATGTTAGGTATGAATGAATATGTGTTTATTTCATAAAACATGATTGAATTGGGTGGATTTTAGAGAAAAATTGAAGCAACACGTAGCAGTCCGCAAGCCAAAATTCTGTTTTGGGGAAATCTTGGAAAATTCATATTTTTTTGATCCGTAAGTCCGTTTTGACCCCTGTTTGAAGTGTTGGAAAGCTAATGAGATATTCTTTCTATTAAAAATGGTTTGGAGGGTAAAAGATGATTTAATTAATTCGTAGTTTTGAGAAATAGTTGTGCTGTCGGATGTTCTTATCGTGTTAAATGCGTGCGGTCGATATTTTGTCGTGTGTCGTGCTTTTGCCATAAAAAAGTGGAGCTTTTAGGATATTTATATGATGTTGAATCTTGCTATAGAATGTGGTTGTAAGTTTGGGTGCTAGAATTGATCAGAATTTGGACTGGTGTGGAAACAGGAAAATTCTAGGTGTTCGCTGCCCATACGCATAACAGGCAAGGCAATATGCGTATGGCAAGGGCGATACGAGGGAGTTACGCGTATGGAACCCATTTTTACATGGCCTTCTGCCGAAACACGTAATGGTACGCGTAATGGGCAGGGCAATACATGTATGGGTATGTGCAATACACGTATGACCAGCGAGAGTGCAGAATTTTACCGTTTCGCGATTTCTTTCCTGATTTCGCGTCCGATGCGGTTCCTTTTTGGTCTGAGAGGTTGAGATAGGTGTCAGAACTTGTTGAATTTAGGAATGGTAGTATAAATTATTTAAAATTGAACTTGGATGGATTAATTAGATAATTAACTAATTAAGGCCACGTAAGGTATTTTCCTTAATTGTGTGTATTATGATTAATTGATTTGACCGTTGTGGTAATACTAGTGTGTATTACGGTGAGTATGTATCTCACGCGTGATCACGAGGATCGTGAAGATGTATAATTGTCATTATACATGTGTTTTGTGTGTAATCTGTGTCATGCATCTCATGATGTGTCTGGTGGAGACAGCTAGGTGGGAATCCATGATGGGTGCCTAGTATTGTCCGGACTCCAATGTGGAGTTATGATGAAGATAAATCATTGCTCAGTGGGAGTGTATGTGATTTTTCCAGACTCCAATGTGGAGTTGTATGGAGATAAATCATTGCTCAGTGGAGTGTATGTGATTTATCCGGATTCAATTATGAATCGGGTTCAATTGAATGAACCATGTTATGTGGTACCACTTGCATTGCATTGTGTCATTGAGTCACATGGTATTATTATGTCTTTGTTGAATTAGAAATGGAAATGATAAGTGTGTCGTGAATGTGTGCACATTATATGTGATTGCTTGATTACTACTCCTTAACAAGTATTTTACACCGTTAATTATTGAATGTGGTTCTCACCCCTTTGTTGTTACTTGTGTCTGTGCAACTTGGGAAGTACATATATATATCATAACTTGCGTATATGACTATATGATATCTTTGTATGCTATATGTGTTAGCATGTGGTGTGTGGGTGAGTTGAATAATATATGTGAATTATATGTTTACATATGATTATGCAATCTTGATTTAGTTGTTATTTCTCACCCTTCTGCTGGAATATGCTTTTTATGGCATAGTGGAAGAGTTAGATCTTCATTTTGCTTAGATCTTTGGTGTCTGCTCTGATACGTAACACGGGAGTCGGGGGAGACGCTTTTGTTATTTATGTTTATATATGTGAATATATATATATATATATATATATATATATATATGTTTTTTTTTTTTATAACTTGTATGTATATTTTGATGTTATGAAACAACTTATTTTGTAAAACGAGTCAATTATGGATCGTTCCGCTTTATTCCATGATTGAACTTTCCTTTTGTTAGAAAAAGTTTCATGTTGTTATTTATTCCATTTTGTGTTATGTATCAAAGTTTGAGCAGGTGGATTATGCTTTCTCGAATGTGGCATCCTGATTTCTGTCGAAAGATTTTTTTTACTCACTCTGATTTAATTATGTATTATTTATTCGCGATGGGATTTAGGGTGTCACAGTTGGTATCAGAGCAGGTCGGTCCGTCCGACCAAGTTGTTGAGTCGGTGTGGCATGACAGTTGAATACTGTCGATGTTGTTTGTTCCTTAGTACGTGATATGTGTGTGAAACACTGTCAACGCCTTCTGGTTTTCTAATCCTTTGTCTTCAGGATTGAGAATGAGATAAGTGGGGGAGAAGCTGGTGCTTCTCCAAGTTGCTTCAGTTGTGGAGCGTTGGCTTAGTGTGTCGTTGTTTGCGAGATTATAAGTGTTGTTTGGATAGTGTTGTTCCCGATTCCAGAGGGAATGCGGAGGTAAGGGTTATGTCGACTAAGGATTTGTGCCTTAGGTAGTTTTGTACAGAAGATGCAAGAAATGCTATTATGGTCTGGTAACGATGGTCTATGCCCCATCATGATTGTCGACTGCCTATTGAAAAATTGAGGAACTGATCACCCTTAATCTCTTGTTGATAGTAGACGTAATTATGTTGGATGAAATAGACGTGTCTTTCCGGCTTTGATAGGGTGTGCAATGAATTGTTGGGAATTAAGAAAATGATTACGGATTGTTTTGAGGAGTCGATGAAGATTCTTTTATCGGAAGAGGAGGCGGATTAGAGGCTTTGGTATGTTGGTCAAGTCGGGATGTCTCTAAGGGAGAACGATCGGGTATTATTGATGGTTGTTCCTCAGAGAGTAGAGAGTGAACTTAAATTGGACGAAGGTGAATAGTTGAGGTTATATCTACTAAGTAAGTAGAAAAACTCTTAGGAGATGAGACTAAGATGTTTGTTATCATCGGAATAGGTTGTTATTTACTCGGTTAAGCTTGTATGTGAGTCTGGACAAGTTTGGATGAGGTTCGGTTTGGTTTTATGTCATAAAGACAGGTTTTATTCAATTCTATAGCAGAGTAACCAGTTACCCAGTGAAAAAATTTTTTTGCAAAAACTTTAAGGAGTTATATCTTTTGGAATTTGGTTGGGCCTTATAATGTACAGTGATGTTGTTCGGTATTAGTAACGCGTCTGGAATGTTTGTGGAGTATATGAATCGTATCTTCCATATTTCATTGGATAAGTTCGGAGTGGTGTTCATTAGGGATATTCCGATCTATTATAAAATCAGAAGGAGAGTATGTAGGGTGTTTGAGAATCGAGTTGCAAGTGTTGAAAGAAAGGAATTTTTATGCTAAGTTATTCAAGTGAGAATTCTGGTTGAAAAAGGTTAGTTTTCTTGGATATGTTATTTCTGATGATGGTATTATTATGGATCCATCGGAAGTAGATGAGGCTCTACAATGAGAGGCTCCAAAGTTGGTTAAGGTGATTAAAAGCTTTTTGGACTTTAGTTGGTTATTACCGGAGGTTATGGAAGGCTTTTCCAAGTTAGCATTATCGTTACTTCAGTTGACTTGCACAGGGTAAGTCGTTTGCTTTGGATGTTAATTGTGAAGAAAGTTGGAGAGGGCTAAATTAGGGTTTGTCTACGGCTCCAATTTTGATTCTGCGTGATCCTAATAAACCGTTTGTGAGGTATTGGGATGCGTCTATGATGAGTTTGGTCAGTGTGTTAATGCAAGATTATAAATTTGTGGCTTATGCTTTACAACAATTGAGGATTCATGATTTCAAGATGGATGCGGTTACTTTTGTGTTGAGAATTTGGAGGTATTATTTGTATGGTTTTGAGTCCGAAGTGTTTAGTAATCACAAGAATATTGAGTACCTGTTTGGTCGAAAATTAGAGGGTATGATACAAGGAGGATGGTTGGAATTCCTGATGAGTTATGACTTTAGCTGGGATTATCCTATTGGTGAAGTTAATGTCGTGCCTGATGAGTTAAGTCGAAATTTTTTATACATGTCTGTTTTGATGGTCAGAGGATTAGAATTATTTGAACAGTTCAAAGACTTGTGTCTGGTGTGTGAGATAACACCGTAGAGTGTGAGGTTGGGTATATTAGAAATGAACTATGATCTTTCTGGTAAATATTAGAGAGAGTCAGAAGTTGGATATGAAATTGGTAGATTTGATTGTTGCGAGTAATCAGAGTGGGCATCGAAAGCGTGAGGTGGCACATTTTGTGTATGCGTGTGTGACTTGTAAGAGTTCATAGGTTGAACATTGGAAACATGTAGGAATGATGAGACCGTTGGACGTTTCAGAATGGAAGTGTTAGGTGAAAGGTTTAAATATTATTCATGGGTTACAATGAAGATGGATGTTTTGGTTATATGTTCGATTGGTGAATCATAGCATTGTTGTAATAATGTTGTGTGACAAGGATGTTGGTATTATGGTTATGTAGAGGTTGTTGAAACGATGTTGTGTTGTGGGACTTTATGTTCTTGTTTTTGTTGTTGCCTCATTTCCATCGTGATGGTTTGAGTACGAGTAGCTAATTCTTATGGGAGGAATTAGGGGAGGGTTACCTATGGTGAGAGTAACGATCTTGTTGTGTTCTGTTCTAGAGTGAACCTATGTGTTCGTAACTTAGGTATTCTTTGAGTCGTGAGTTAGTCGTCAAATGCATTGTATGGGCATTGGATCTTGTCGTTGTTGTAGTTGTTGTTAGCAAGGTGGTTTGTCAGTTTGTGTTATTCGTGGTGTGCCTTTTGTTGGCATAGTAGTTGGTTAGTCGGATGTGAGAGTTGTATCCGGAGTTGTTCATCTCAGTTATATTTTCGAGGATGAAAATGTCTAAGTGGGGGATCTTGGAAAATTCTGTTTTTGGGAAATCATGGAAAATTCATATCTTTTGATCCATAAGTCCGTTTTGACCCCTGTTCGAAGTGTTGGAAAGCCAATGATATATTATTTCTATTAAAAATGGTTTGGAGGGTAAAAGATTATTTAATTAATTCGTAGTTTTGAGAAATAGTTGTGCTGTCGGATGTTCTTATCGCGTTAAATGCGTGCGGTCGGTATTTTGTCGTGTGTTGTGCTTTTTCCATATAAAAGTGGAGCTTTTAGGATATTTATATGATGTTGAATCTTGCTATAGAATGTGGTTGTAAGTTTGGGTGCTAGAATTGATCAGAATTTGGACTGGTGTGGAAATAGGAAAATTCTGGGTGTTCGCTGCCCATACGCGTAACAGGCAAGGCAATACGTGTATGGCAAGGGCGATACGAGGACGTTACGCGTATGGAACCCATTTTTACATGGCCTTCTGTTGAAACACGTAATGGTACACGTAATGGGAAAGGCAATACGCGTATGGGTATGGGCAATACGCGTATGACCATCGAGAGTGCAGAATTTTGCCGTTTCGTGATTTCTTTCCCGATTTCACGTCCGATGCGGTTCCTTTTTGGTCTGAGAGGTTGGGATAGGTGTCAGAACTTGTTGAATTTAGGAATGGTAGTATAAATGATTTAAAATGGAATTTGGATGAATTAATTAGATAATTAACTAATTAAGGCCACGTGAGGTATTTTCCTTAATTGTGTGTATTATGATGAATTGATTTGACAGTTTTGGTAATACTAGTGTGTATTACGGTGAGTATGTATCTCAGTGGGAGTGCATGTGATTTATCCGGACTCCAATGTGGAGTTGTATGGAGATAAATCATTGCTCAGTGGAGTGTATGTGATTTATCCAGATTCTATTATGAATCGGGTTCAATTGAATGAACCATGTTATGTGGTACCACTTGCATTGCATTGTGTCATTGAGTCACATGGCATTATTATGTCTTTGTTGAAATATAAATGGAAAAGACAAGTGTGTCATGAATGTGTGCACATTATATGTGATTGCTTGATTACTACTCCTTAACATGTATTTTACACCGTTAATTATTGAATGTAGTTCTCACCCCTTTGTTGTTTCTTGTGTCTGTCCAACTTGGGAAGTACATATATATATATATATATATATATATATATATATATATATATATATATATATATATATATATATATCATAACTTGTGTATATGACTATATGATATCTTTGTATGATATATGTGTTAGCATGTGGTGTGTGGGTGAGTTGAATAATATATGTGAATTATATGTTTACATATGATTATGCAATCTTGATTTAGTTGTTTTTTCTCACCCTTCTGCTGGAATATGCTTTTTATGGCATAGTGCAAATTAGCCGCTGTAGAGGCGTGGAGGCAAGTGGAAGAGTTAAATCTTCATTTTGCTTAGATCTTTGGTGTTTGCTCTGATACGTAACACGGGAGTCAGGGGAAACACTTTTGTTATTTATGTTTATATATGTGAATATATAAATATTTTGATAACTTGTAGGTATATTTTGATGTTATGAAACAACTTCTTTTGTAAAACGAGTCAATTATGGATCGTTTCGTTTTATTCCATGATTGAACTTTCCTTTTGTTAGAAAAAGTTTCCTGTTGTTATTTATTCCATTTTGTGTTATGTATCAAAGTTTGAGCAGGTGGATTATGTTTTCTCGAATGTGGCATCCTGATTTCTGTCGAAAGATTTTTTTACTCACTCTGATTTAATTATATATTTTTTATTCGCGATGGGATTTGGGGTGTTACAAGAAAGGCCCATAAGGCTTTCTAATGTGATGCGCTTCTAATGTTACAAGTTCTGAAGATTCTCGAAGACGTGGTTCAGGTGAACATGGTTCTAAAGATTCTGAAGAAACAATATCTGAAGGTCAAGTTTTGAAGAGTTTCTAAATACAAGGTTCTGATTGAACGAAGTACTGAAGACTCTTAAGACAAAGTATGTGCAGAATGAAATCTAAAGACTCTGAAGATGAGGTTATGATAGAACAAATTTTACAGACTCCGAAGATAATGCTTCTAAGAAACCAAGTACTAAAGATTCGTATGACTAAGTTCTGCTGAACGAAGATCTGAGATTCTGAAGACTGTGGGTATGAAGATTACACAAAGAATGACTCTTCTACAACACGCTTCATCAAGTTAATATCTGAAGCCTCTGAAGATGCTAGAAGACTGAAGATCAGAATGGTTTTGAGCTGAATATAATAATGTAACCTCTACCTCGATAAGGTGGCGCAAGAGAAGCTTTTCTTACAGTGATGTTGACCGTTCCTTCATATGAACGTTGGGATATTACTGTTGGAATATTTTTCCAAGAATGCCCTTCAATGGATGTATTCTCTCAAGCTCTATAAATTGAAGATCAAGAAGCTTGAAATATGAGTTGGTTGCTGCTCATACTAAAGTGTTATTATTCAACGCAACAAACAATCAAGATGTAGCAAGCAAAGTTGAAGCTGCTGCTACAAAGTGTGCATAAACGATGATCATGCTAACAACATATGAAACTAGTCAAGTGAAACAATAAGTGAAGCATAGTAGTTTAGTTGAACAATATGGTTAAATTGGAAGAAGCATTAAAGCTCAAGAAAGGAGTACAAAATGCTACAAGCCGAAGCTTAAATGAAGAAGAAGCTGAAGAAAACTGATGAAGAGTGTACAACAATGCAACATACTAAAGCCATGTGAAACAAGTCAAGTGAAACATCAATAAGTGAAGCATGGTAGCTAAGTTGATCTTAATAGTTAAACTGGAAGAAGCATTATATGCTCAAGAAAGGAGTACATTAGAAAGAAGCTTAAAGCTCATGAAAAGAAGCCGTAGTGCTCATCAAGAAATATTTTAAGCAATACAGAACTAATGTTTTATAATCTCTCAGAGATTCATTATTTAGATAGTTTTGTATTAGAAAGCAAGGAGCTGCTGCTCAAGAACTTGCTAGAAACACTTAGGTGGTATTGTACTTCATTTGTCTAATCATTTTGTAAGAAGCATATAAGTGCACAAGACAATCCTTGTAAAAGGTGTTATTCCTTGAGCGGTCAAGTGAAGACTAGAATTCTTGAGAAGACTAAGCGTGTTTTAGCAGCTTAGTGGATGTTGTCCCTTGAGCGGTCAACTAAAGACCAGAATGCTTGAGAGGGCCAGGTCGTTGTCTAACGGCTTGGAGGTTGATTCCTTGAGAGGCTAGTGAAAGCCAGGATTCTCAAGAAGGCAATGGAAGGTATCCATTGTGGTTGTAATCATTGATGATTATTGGATTAAGTCCTTTTGATAAGGCAAAATCACCTTGGTGGGTGGACTGGAGTAACTTCGTTAACAGTGAACCATGATAAAAATAATTGTGTTCATTTATTTTTATTTACTTGTTAATGTAATTAATTTAATTTCGCAAAAGGGGACGAAATATGAAACCCAATTCAAACCCCTCTTTCTTGTGTTTCTCAACCTTTATATTTGTCCCCAACCTACAGGACTTCCTTTTTTCAAGGCTTCTTTTGCGTTCTTCCACGAGGTCATGGATAGATTTGGTGTCTTGACATCATTAAGATTTGAGCTCATAGTGGTCACACTATGCACTTCTAGTGCTTAGAATGGGACTACCATAGCTCTTTCATTAGCTTCTATATATCGAAAGGATGAAAGATGGCTTACTAATAAGTCTTCTTTGCCAAAAAAAATGACCAGTTTGTCACCGACTATGAATTTGAGCTTTTAATGTAATGTGGAAGTAACTACCCCAACGACATGAATCCATGGTCTTCCTAAAAGATAATTGTATACAGGGTTTATGTCCATCACCTAAAAGCTAATACTGAAGAGATGAGGACCTACTAAGATGGGTAGATTGATTTCTCTAATTACCATTCTTCTCAAACCATCGAAAAGATTTCCTTATTAAAGAACTTGCTCTCATTTGTACGTCTTCGACCATCAACTTGTTTATTGTATACTTGGGCATTGTAGCGAGTGATTTTTTCGGTGACGCGACCACCTTATCAATGAAGTTGGGTTTTCCTCCTCGAGGAGAAAGGGGTGCTACTTTCTGATTTCTTATTTAACCCATGAAGTTGGAAGGGAAAGGGAATGTATCTAAAACTAACCTTGCACTCGAATGTTTAACTGAACAAACGCTTAAAGAGATTGAAGGGTTCGGGGTCAGGTTATACAATGGGTAGTTGTCAGTTACCCATCCTATATGTGGTTATCCATAGGATATTAACTTTAGGTTTTGTTTTGTACTTGATGATGTTTATCCGTTAATGGGTTTGGGAAAGTTTCTTGGGAAATGTGAAAGAGTAAGATTGAGAGTTTTTGATGATTTTGGTGAGGTATTGGACCTCTGTTTTGATTGATGTATGAAGGTACTGGACCAAGAGTTTTTGATTAGTATGTTCGCTAAGATTTCGCAATCTTATGCCTACGTATTCCCGTTTAAAAGAAACAGGGAAATCATAGCAATCGTAGTTCCTCCTATTCTAAGGGAGGAAAAAGATGTTTTGGTGTCTCGTTCAAAGCCCAAGACAGAGGCTAAAAGGAATATTTGTGTCTTGTTCAAAGCCCAAGATTGAAGCTAAATGGTTGACTGAAAGAGAATTTGTCATCTCTAAAGAGGGGTTGTGTTGGAATGCGGTATAGCGGCAAGCAACAAAAGTTTTTGGAAGTATTTTTCCAGGAATTTATCGTGTCCACAGATATTGGTGTTACAGAACAGCCGTTCGACAAATGAAATGTTATTGAGTTTGGGTTTAGAATTGGTTGAAACATAAAAACAGAAAAGTAAATATTAACACAAAAAAATACATTCGTCATAAAGAAAAGACTTATCAAGCATGTATATATTCCACTAGTCACAAACATAAATTTACCGATCAGTTATACTCAACCTACAATACTCCTCAATATCATCTAACATCGCTCTTAATAGTGTTCATCTCTAACACACCAAACTGAGAGAAAAACCGTATTACTCTCGTCGACACTCTCGCACTCGACTCAAATAACGGAGGCATTAAGCTTCCACACCCAAATAGATTGTTAGCTCTAAATCTATCTCTAGCATCCATAACTAACAGATAATCATCCCTAATCAAGATTTGTGAAGTTTATCTCTAACACAACCCAAACCCCGCGCATAAAGCAAAAATCAGAGACAATCATCGATAAATATTTGTAAAGCAAATTAAATATAACGCCATGGGCGATAAATATACATAAGATCAAATTAAAAACATATACAAACCCAACAAAGAAGAAAGACATGAAGAAAATCAGAAATGAACCAAACACTTCGCGGGTTGTCAGAGCCGATCGATGAGAAATCCACCAAGGATAATCCAAATGCAAACTTCCATGATGTTTTCTAAGCTAATCTACTAAAGAAATGAAGTTTGATGGAGTTGGGAGAAAAAACCCCAAATCCATCCCAAAAAAAATATGTTTTCCCATATTTATTGACTGTCAAAATCGCAGACCGCGCTTAGCCCGGTCTTGGGCGCTAAGCACGCCCTTATTATTGTTAAACCACCTTAAAAGCCCGCTTAGCAGGCTCCAGACCATGCTAAGCGGGCAACCTACTGGAATTAGCTCCTTCCTTGGGCTAAGAACGCGCTAAGCGCGTTTATAGTATGCTTCAAAAATTCAATTTCTTCAAAAATGCTCCTTAAGAGCTTTCCATGCTCCAATATCAATGCTTTAATACCTCCAAAAATAAATGGAAAACAATTAAACTCAATGATATTTACACGATAACGCAATACATACACTATAAAGTAAAGTAAGCGTATTAACAAACAAAGCGGGACTTATTCGAATGATTTTAACAAAAAGTATTGATAAGTGCAACAAAACATATATACAAAAATAGCTACAATTTGCACTTATCAACACTCCCCAACTTACATAATTGTTTGTCCTCAAACAAAGCCAACATCTAAGGGAACAAAAGCGAAATCCAAGAAATCATGCAATAACAAGTTTTTACAAACAAAAACAAATGCAATGGTTCAATCGAAAATGGTACACACAAAGTAAATACTTATCACTAAACTACAACGATAACATAATCACGAAACAAATGCTAAATACAAAAGTCATGCCCAACATTCTAAAACATCACAAGTTCAAATGTGAATCACACCTTGCAAAAACAATCATCGGTAGATGAAAAACATAAAATGAGGGATTTTTCACTCACACAACAATCTTGCAAACAAAAGACTAAATTATGCAATCATCCAAAAATCATGCTGAAAACACAAAAGCAAGAATCAAAAGGACTTTCAGGGCTGTAATGTGGTCGGGTGAACAAACAAGGAATAATTCCTAAAGCTAATCGAAACAAAAACTTGCCTAAACCTAAGGAAGTGATCAACTCACAAAAGTTCAAACCCAAAATTTCAATCAAACTTCTTCCAAAATCCCAAGTGTTACACCAAACACATAGAACTTATTAGCATAGCATTATTCTACTCATTTTGTTTTTCTTTTTCAAATCTTTTTCAATTTTTTTTCTTTCTTGTTCTTTTCTTTTCTTTTCTTTTCTTTTTCAACCTCATAGCAACCAATAACATAAGTGAGAAAACATTGCTCTCCCCCACTTGAATTCAACCACATCATCATGTGAATACTCCCTACATTCTAAGGCAAGGTAAAAATTCATACAACAACACAAAGTTGAGGGTTCAAGAAAAAAACAACAATCAAGATCCACACAAAAAATGAATTTGACACTCATAGACAAGAATCAAACTCAAACAACATGGATAATGACCAAAGGCTCAAAGGGTTTACAAACGATCACACACTCACAAGGTGAATTGACTATTTGGCTAAGGTAGTTGTGCTCAAAATGAAACAAGTGCCTTAATCCTTTTCATGCTTTCAAATAATCAACACAAACAAAAGATTAAGCATAATAAAATCCAGTTAAAACAAGAATATTGGTATTCCGAGCATATATGAAAAATGGAAGGCTTCCTCAAAAAAAGGGTGGGAACTAAAGTAATTCTCATACGAACAAGTATATAAAAGAATGAATGGCATAGAAGTTGTAAAAAGCCTAAGTATCATGAATATGCTAAAGTCTAGAAAGCGATAAACACATACCTTTAACGTGTACAAAAATTTAAACACTATCATTACCATGCATTCGCAAGTTGAAACACTCAAAATCGGAAAATCACCGAATGCGACTTCAAGCAATCGAACCAAAACTTGAGTCCAAACAACAACAAAAGAATTAGTTATACTACAATTATGTACTATCTAAAGCCTAGGAGAAAGTGGGAAAAAGGTAGGCATGTGAAACAAAAAGAATTCACTGGCTCATCTCAGCAGAACGCGCTAAGCGAGCACACCCTTGCTAAGCGCGCTACACCAGAAGCAGAAAAACAGGACAGCAAAAATGCATTTCATGCTACCTCCACTATCACCTACACAACTCAGTTACAAAACATACAATATTTACACATATAAACTTCCTCAAGTTAAACACGACAAGCTTGAGGAAAACAAAACTTAACACCTTAACACGAACTACCATAAATATACTAAAAGAATGGGAGAAAAAAACATTAGAAACTAACAACAGTAAAACATGCTTGTTTTACGTCACAAGTTTGACGCCTATTATTTACAAACCAACACGTTACTTCGGAAGAGCCAAATACTTTCACTCCCGCCTTTGCTCTCATCTCTTCGAGCTCTAACCGAAACTACACGTCTAACCACACTTTTGGCAAACGTGAAGAGAAACAAATATATACAATATATTCACAATTATGCAAAACATGTAAAATTCACAAATATGGTAAACATATACAAGTATCAATATAAACAAGTGAAAATAGACAATATATATGATATCTACAAAACTCAAAAACAAAGAAACTATTGCAATGTGATCCAATAAAAACACCAATCCCCGGCAACGGCGCCATTTTGTTGGAATGCGGTATAGCGGCAAGCAACAAAAGTTTTTGAAAGTATTTTTCTGGGAATTTATCGTGTCCACAGAGATCGGTGCTACTGAACAGCCGTTCGACAATTGAAATGTTATTGAGTTTGGGTTTAGAATTGGTTGAAACATAAAAACAGAAAAGTAAATATTAACACAAGAAAATTCATTCGTCAGAGAGAAAAGACTTATCAAGCATGTATATATTCCACTAGTCACAAACATAAATTTACCGATCAGTTATACTCAACCTACAATACTCCTCAATATCATCTAACATCGCTCTCAATAGTGTTCATCTCTAACACACCAAACTGAGAGAAAAACCGTATTACTCTCGTCGACACTCTTGCACTCGACTCAAATAACGGAGGCATTAAGCTTCCACACCCAAATAGATTGTTAGCTCTAAATCTATCTCTAGCATCCAGAACTAACAGATAATCATCCCTAATCAAGATTTGTGAAGTTTATCTCTAACAAAACCCAAACCCCGCGCATAAAGAATAAATCAGAGACAATCATTGATAAAGATTTGTTAAGTAAATTAAATATAACGCCATGGGCGATAAATATACATAAGATCAAATTAAAAACATATACAAACCCAACAAAGAAGAAAGACATGAAGAAAATCATAAATGAACCAAACACTTCGCGGGTTGTCAGAGCCGATCGATGAGAAATCCACCCCGGATCATCCAAATGCAAGCTTCCATGATGTTTTCTAAGGTAATCTACTAAAGAAATGAAGTTTGATGGAGTTGGGAGCAAAAACCCCAAAACCATCCCTAAAAAAATGTGTTTTTTCCCCTATTTATTGACTGTCAAAATCGCAGACCCCGCTTAGCCCGGTCTTGGGCGCTAAGCGCACCCTTATTAATGTTAAACCACCTTAAAAGCCTGCTTAGCGGGCTCCAGACCGCGCTAAGCGGGCAACCTACTGGAATTAACTCCTTCCTTGGGCTAGGAGTACGCTAAGCGCGCTTATAGCATGCTTCAAAAATTCAATTTCTTCAAAAATACTCCTTAAGAGCCTTCCATGCTCCAATATCAATGCTTTAATACCTACAAAAATAAATGGAAAACAATTAAACTCAATGATATTTACACGATAACGCAATACATTCATAAAGTAAAGTAAACGTATTAACAAACAAAGCGGGGTTTATTCGAATGATTTTAACAAAAAGTATCGATAAGTGCAACAAAACTTATATAAAAAAATAGCTACAATTTGCACTTATCAACACTCCCCAACTTACATAATTGTATGCCCTCAAACAAAGCCAACATCTAAGGGAACAAAAGCGAAATCCAAGAAATCATGCAATAACAAGTTTTTACAAACAAAAACAAATGCAATGGTTCAATCGAAAATGGTACACACAAAGTAAATACTTATCACTAAACTACAACGATAACATAATCACGAAACAAATGCTAAATACAAAAGTCATGCCCAACATTCTAAAACATCACAAGTTCAAATGTGAATCACACCTTGCAAAAACAATCATCGGTAGATGAAAAACATAAAATGAGGGATTTTTCACTCACACAACAATCTTGCAAACAAAAGACTAAATTATGCAATCATCCAAAAATCATGCTGAAAACACAAAAGCAAGAATCAAAAGGACTTTCAGGGCTGTAATGTGGTCGGGTGAACAAACAAGGAATAATTCCTAAAGCTAATCGAAACAAAAACTTGCCTAAACCTAAGGGAGTGATCAACTCACAAAAGTTCAAACCCAAAATTTCAATCAAACTTCTTCCAAAATCCCAAGTGTTACACCAAACACATAGAACTTATTAGCATAGCATTATTCTACTCATTTTGTTTTTCTTTTTCAAATCTTTTTCAATTTTTTTTCTTTCTTTTTCTTTTCTTTTCTTTTCTTTTCTTTTTCAACCTCATAGCAACCAATAACATAAGTGAGAAAACATTGCTCTCCCCCACTTGAATTCAACCACATCATCATGTGAATACTCCCTACATTCTAAGGCAAGGTAAAAATTCATACAACAACACAAAGTTGAGGGTTCAAGAAAAAAACAACAATCAAGATCCACACAAAAAATGAATTTGACACTCATAGACAAGAATCAAACTCAAACAACATGGATAATGACCAAAGGCTCAAAGGGTTTACAAACGATCACACACTCACAAGGTGAATTGACTATTTGGCTAAGGTAGTTGTGCTCAAAATGAAACAAGTGCCTTAATCCTTTTCATGCTTTCAAATAATCAACACAAACAAAAGATTAAGCATAATAAAATCCAGTTAAAACAAGAATATTGGTACTCCGAGCATATATGAACAATGGAAGGCTTCCTCAAAAAAAGGGTGGGAACTAAAGTAATTCTCATACGAACAAGTATATAAAAGAATGAATGGCATAGAAGTTGTAAAAAGCCTAAGTATCATGAATATGCTAAAGTCTAGAAAGCGATAAACACATACCTTTAACGTGTACAAAAATTTAAACACTATCATTACCATGCATTCGCAAGTTGAAACACTCAAAATCGGAAAATCACCGAATGCGACTTCAAGCAATCGAACCAAAACTTGAGTCCAAACAACAACAAAAGAATTAGTTATACTACAATTATGTACTATCTAAAGCCTAGGAGAAAGTGGGAAAAAGGTAGGCATGTGAAACAAAAAGAATTCACTGGCTCATCTCAGCAGAACGCGCTAAGCGAGCACACCCTTGCTAAGCGCGCTACACCAGAAGCAGAAAAACAGGACAGCAAAAATGCATTTCATGCTACCTCCACTATCACCTACACAACTCAGTTACAAAACATATAATATTTACACATATAAACTTCCTCAAGTTAAACACGACAAGCTTGAGGAAAACAAAACTTAACACCTTAACACGAACTACCATAAATATACTAAAAGAATGGGAGAAAAAAACATTAGAAACTAACAACAGTAAAACATGCTTGTTTTACGTCACAAGTTTGACGCCTATTATTTACAAACCAACACGTTACTTCGGAAGAGCCAAATACTTTCACTCCCGCCTTTGCTCTCATCTCTTCGAGCTCTAACCGAAACTACACGTCTAACCACACTTTTGGCAAACGTGAAGAGAAACAAATATATACAATATATTCACAATTATGCAAAACATGTAAAATTCACAAATATGGTAAACATATACAAGTATCAATATAAACAAGTGAAAATAGACAATATATATGATATCTACAAAACTCAAAAACAAAGAAACTATTGCAATGTGATCCAATAAAAACACCAATCCCCGGCAACGGCGCCATTTTGTTGGAATGCGGTATAGCAGCAAGCAACAAAAGTTTTTGGAAGTATTTTTCTGGGAATTTATCGTGTCCACAGAGATCGGTGCTACTGAACAGCCGTTCGACAATTGAAATGTTATTGAGTTTGGGTTTAGAATTGGTTGAAACATAAAAACAGAAAAGTAAATATTAACACAAGAAAATTCATTCGTCAGAGAGAAAAGACTTATCAAGCATGTATATATTCCACTAGTCACAAACATAAATTTACCGATCAGTTATACTCAACCTACAATACTCCTCAATATCATCTAACATCGCTCTCAATAGTTTTCATCTCTAACACACCAAACTGAGAGAAAAACCGTATTACTCTCGTCGACACTCTCGCACTCGACTCAAATAACGGAGGCATTAAGCTTCCACACCCAAATAGATTGTTAGCTCTAAATCTATCTCTAGCATCCAGAACTAACAGATAATCATCCCTAATCAAGATTTGTGAAGTTTATCTCTAACAAAACCCAAACCCCGCGCATAAAGAATAAATCAGAGACAATCATTGATAAAGATTTGTTAAGTAAATTAAATATAACGCCATGGGCGATAAATATACATAAGATCAAATTAAAAACATATACAAACCCAACAAAGAAGAAAGACATGAAGAAAATCATAAATGAACCAAACACTTCGCGGGTTGTCAGAGCCGATCGATGAGAAATCCACCCCGGATCATCCAAATGCAAGCTTCCATGATGTTTTCTAAGGTAATCTACTAAAGAAATGAAGTTTGATGGAGTTGGGAGCAAAAACCCCAAAACCATCCCTAAAAAAATGTGTTTTTCCCCTATTTATTGACTGTCAAAATCGCAGACCCCGCTTAGCCCGGTCTTGGGCGCTAAGCGCACCCTTATTAATGTTAAACCACCTTAAAAGCCTGCTTAGCGGGCTCCAGACCGCGCTAAGCGGGCAACCTACTGGAATTAGCTCCTTCCTTGGGCTAGGAGTACGCTAAGCGCGCTTATAGCATGCTTCAAAAATTCAATTTCTTCAAAAATACTCCTTAAGAGCCTTCCATGCTCCAATATCAATGCTTTAATACCTACAAAAATAAATGGAAAACAATTAAACTCAATGATATTTACACGATAACGCAATACATTCATAAAGTAAAGTAAACGTATTAACAAACAAAGCGGGGTTTATTCGAATGATTTTAACAAAAAGTATCGATAAGTGCAACAAAACTTATATAAAAAAATAGCTACAATTTGCACTTATCAACACTCCCCAACTTACATAATTGTATGCCCTCAAACAAAGCCAACATCTAAGGGAACAAAAGCGAAATCCAAGAAATCATGCAATAACAAGTTTTTACAAACAAAAACAAATGCAATGGTTCAATCGAAAATGGTACACACAAAGTAAATACTTATCACTAAACTACAACGATAACATAATCACGAAACAAATGCTAAATACAAAAGTCATGCCCAACATTCTAAAACATCACAAGTTCAAATGTGAATCACACCTTGCAAAAACAATCATCGGTAGATGAAAAACATAAAATGAGGGATTTTTCACTCACACAACAATCTTGCAAACAAAAGACTAAATTATGCAATCATCCAAAAATCATGCTGAAAACACAAAAGCAAGAATCAAAAGGACTTTCAGGGCTGTAATGTGGTCGGGTGAACAAACAAGGAATAATTCCTAAAGCTAATCGAAACAAAAACTTGCCTAAACCTAAGGGAGTGATCAACTCACAAAAGTTTAAACCCAAAATTTCAATCAAACTTCTTCCAAAATCCCAAGTGTTACACCAAACACATAGAACTTATTAGCATAGCATTATTCTACTCATTTTGTTTTTCTTTTTCAAATCTTTTTCAATTTTTTTTCTTTCTTTTTCTTTTCTTTTCTTTTCTTTTCTTTTTCAACCTCATAGCAACCAATAACATAAGTGAGAAAACATTGCTCTCCCCCACTTGAATTCAACCACATCATCATGTGAATACTCCCTACATTCTAAGGCAAGGTAAAAATTCATACAACAACACAAAGTTGAGGGTTCAAGAAAAAAACAACAATCAAGATCCACACAAAAAATGAATTTGACACTCATAGACAAGAATCAAACTCAAACAACATGAATAATGACCAAAGGCTCAAAGGGTTTACAAACGATCACACACTCACAAGGTGAATTGACTATTTGGCTAAGGTAGTTGTGCTCAAAATGAAACAAGTGCCTTAATCCTTTTCATGCTTTCAAATAATCAACACAAACAAAAGATTAAGCATAATAAAATCCAGTTAAAACAAGAATATTGGTACTCCGAGCATATATGAACAATGGAAGGCTTCCTCAAAAAAAGGGTGGGAACTAAAGTAATTCTCATACGAACAAGTATATAAAAGAATGAATGGCATAGAAGTTGTAAAAAGCCTAAGTATCATGAATATGCTAAAGTCTAGAAAGCGATAAACACATACCTTTAACGTGTACAAAATTTAAACACTATCATTACCATGCATTCGCAAGTTGAAAAACTCAAAATCGGAAAATCACCGAATGCGACTTCAAGCAATCGAACCAAAACTTGAGTCCAAACAACAACAAAAGAATTAGTTATTCTACAATTATGTACTATCTAAAGCCTAGGAGAAAGTGGGAAAAAGGTAGGCAAGTGAAACAAAAAGAATTCACTGGCTCATCTCAGCAGAACGCGCTAAGCGAGCACACCCTTGCTAAGCGCGCTACACCAGAAGCAGAAAAACAGGACAGCAAAAATGCATTTCATGCTACCTCCACTATCACCTACACAACTCAGTTACAAAACATACAATATTTACACATATAAACTTCCTCAAGTTAAACACGACAAGCTTGAGGAAAACAAAACTTAACACCTTAACACGAACTACCATAAATATACTAAAAGAATGGGAGAAAAAAACATTAGAAACTAACAACAGTAAAACATGCTTGTTTTACGTCACAAGTTTGACGCCTATTATTTACAAACCAACACGTTACTTCGGAAGAGCCAAATACTTTCACTCCCGCCTTTGCTCTCATCTCTTCGAGCTCTAACCGAAACTACACGTCTAACCACACTTTTGGCAAACGTGAAGAGAAACAAATATATACAATATATTCACAATTATGCAAAACATGTAAAATTCACAAATATGGTAAACATATACAAGTATCAATATAAACAAGTGAAAATAGACAATATATATGATATCTACAAAACTCAAAAACAAAGAAACTATTGCAATGTGATCCAATAAAAACACCAATCCCCGGCAACGGCGCCATTTTGTTGGAATGCGGTATAGCGGCAAGCAACAAAAGTTTTTGGAAGTATTTTTCTGGGAATTTATCGTGTCCACAGAGATCGGTGCTACTGAACAGCCGTTCGACAATTGAAATGTTATTGAGTTTGGGTTTAGAATTGGTTGAAACATAAAAACAGAAAAGTAAATATTAACACAAGAAAATTCATTCGTCAGAGAGAAAAGACTTATCAAGCATGTATATATTCCACTAGTCACAAACATAAATTTACCGATCAGTTATACTCAACCTACAATACTCCTCAATATCATCTAACATCGCTCTCAATAGTTTTCATCTCTAACACACCAAACTGAGAGAAAAACCGTATTACTCTCGTCGACACTCTCTCACTCGACTCAAATAACGGAGGCATTAAGCTTCCACACCCAAATAGATTGTTAGCTCTAAATCTATCTCTAGCATCCAGAACTAACAGATAATCATCCCTAATCAAGATTTGTGAAGTTTATCTCTAACAAAACCCAAACCCCGCGCATAAAGAATAAATCAGAGACAATCATTGATAAAGATTTGTTAAGTAAATTAAATATAACGCCATGGGCGATAAATATACATAAGATCAAATTAAAAACATATACAAACCCAACAAAGAAGAAAGACATGAAGAAAATCATAAATGAACCAAACACTTCGCGGGTTGTCAGAGCCGATCGATGAGAAATCCACCCCGGATCATCCAAATGCAAGCTTCCATGATGTTTTCTAAGGTAATCTACTAAAGAAATGAAGTTTGATGGAGTTGGGAGCAAAAACCCCAAAACCATCCCTAAAAAAATGTGTTTTTCCCCTATTTATTGACTGTCAAAATCGCAGACCCCGCTTAGCCCGGTCTTGGGCGCTAAGCGCACCCTTATTAATGTTAAACCACCTTAAAAGCCTGCTTAGCGGGCTCCAGACCGCGCTAAGCGGGCAACCTACTGGAATTAGCTCCTTCCTTGGGCTAGGAGTGCGCTAAGCGTGCTTCAAAAATTCAATTTCTTCAAAAATACTCCTTAAGAGCCTTCCATGCTCCAATATCAATGCTTTAATACCTACAAAAATAAATGGAAAACAATTAAACTCAATGATATTTACACGATAACGCAATACATTCATAAAGTAAAGTAAACGTATTAACAAACAAAGCGGGGTTTATTCGAATGATTTTAACAAAAAGTATCGATAAGTGCAACAAAACTTATATAAAAAAATAGCTACAATTTGCACTTATCAACACTCCCCAACTTACATAATTGTATGCCCTCAAACAAAGCCAACATCTAAGGGAACAAAAGCGAAATCCAAGAAATCATGCAATAACAAGTTTTTACAAACAAAAACAAATGCAATGGTTCAATCGAAAATGGTACACACAAAGTAAATACTTATCACTAAACTACAACGATAACATAATCACGAAACAAATGCTAAATACAAAAGTCATGCCCAACATTCTAAAACATCACAAGTTCAAATGTGAATCACACCTTGCAAAAACAATCATCGGTAGATGAAAAACATAAAATGAGGGATTTTTCACTCACACAACAATCTTGCAAACAAAAGACTAAATTATGCAATCATCCAAAAATCATGCTGAAAACACAAAAGCAAGAATCAAAAGGACTTTCAGGGCTGTAATGTGGTCGGGTGAACAAACAAGGAATAATTCCTAAAGCTAATCGAAACAAAAACTTGCCTAAACCTAAGGGAGTGATCAACTCACAAAAGTTCAAACCCAAAATTTCAATCAAACTTCTTCCAAAATCCCAAGTGTTACACCAAACACATAGAACTTATTAGCATAGCATTATTCTACTCATTTTGTTTTTCTTTTTCAAATCTTTTTCAATTTTTTTTCTTTCTTTTTCTTTTCTTTTCTTTTCTTTTTCAACCTCATAGCAACCAATAACATAAGTGAGAAAACATTGCTCTCCCCAACTTGAATTCAACCACATCATCATGTGAATACTCCCTACTTTCTAAGGCAAGGTAAAAATTCATACAACAACACAAAGTTGAGGGTTCAATAAAAAAACAACAATCAAGATCCACACAAAAAATGAATTTGACACTCATAGACAAGAATCAAACTCAAACAACATGGATAATGACCAAAGGCTCAAAGGGTTTACAAACGATCACACACTCACAAGGTGAATTGACTATTTGGCTAACGTAGTTGTGCTCAAAATGAAACAAGTGCCTTAATCCTTTTCATTCTTTCAAATAATCAACACAAACAAAAGATTAAGCATAATAAAATCCAGTTAAAACAAGAATATTGGTACTCCGAGCATATATGAACAATGGAAGGCTTCCTCACAAAAAGGGTGGGAACTAAAGTGATTCACATACGAACAAGTATATAAAAGAATGAATGGCATAGAAGTTGTAAAAAGCCTAAGTATCATGAATATGCTAAAGTCTAGAAAGCGATAAACACATACCTTAAACGTGTACAAAACTTTAAACACTAACACTACCATGCATTCGCAAGTTGAAACACTCAAAATCGGAAAATCACCGAATGTGACTTCAAGCTATCGAACCAAAATTTAAGTTCAAACAACAACAAAAGAATTAGTTATACTACAGTTATGTACTATCTAAAGCCTAGGAGAAAGTGGGAAAAAGGTAGGCAAGTGAAACAAAAAGAATTCACTGGCTCATCTCAGCAGAGCGCGCTAAGCGAGCACACCCGCGCTAAGCGCGCTACACCAGAAGCAGAAAAACAAGATAGCAAAAATGCATTTCACGCTACCTCCATTATCACCTACACAACTCAATTACAAAACATACAATATTTACACATATAAACTTCCTCAAGTTAAACACGACAAGCTTGAGGAAAACAACACTTAACACCCTAACACGAACTACCATACACATACTAAAAGAATGGGAGAAAAAAAACATTAGAAACTAACAATAATAAAACATGCTTGTTTTACGTCATAAGTTCGACGCCTATTATTTATAAACCAACACGTTGCTTCAGAAGAGCCAAATACTTTCACTCCCACCTTTGCTCTCATCTCTTCGAGCTCTAACCGAAACTACACATCTAACCACACTTTTGGCAAACGTGAAGAGAAACAAATATATACAATATATTCATAATTATGCAAAACATGTAAAATTCACAAATATGGTAAACATATACAAGTATCAATATAAACAAGTAAAAATAGACAATATATATGATATCTACAAAACTCAAAAACAAAGAAACTATTGCAATGTGATCCAATAAAAACACAAATCCCCGACAACGGCGCCATTTTGTTGGAATGCGGTATAGCGGCAAGCAACAAAAGTTTTTGGAAGTATTTTTCCAGAAATTTATCGTGTCCACAGAGATCGGTGCTACTGAACAGTCGTTCGACAATTGAAATGTTATTGAGTTTGGGTTTAGAATTGGTTGAAACATAAAAACAAAAAAGTAAATATTAACACAAGAAAATTCATTCGTCAGAGAGAAAAGACTTATCAAGCATGTATATATTCCACTAGTCACAAACATAAATTTACCGACCAGTTATACTCAACCTACAATACTCCTCAATATCATCCAGCATCGCTCTTAATAGTGTTCATCTCTGACACACCGAACTGAGAGAAAAACTGTATTACTCTCGTCGACACTCTCGCACTCGACTCAAATAACGGAGGCATTAAGCTTCAACACCCAAATAGATTGTTAGCTCTAAATCTCTCTCTAGCATCCAGAACTAACAGATAATCATCCCTAATCAAGATTTGTGAAGTTTATCTCTAACAAAACCCAAACCCCGCGCATAAAGCAAAAATCAGAGACAATCATTGATAAAGATTTGTAAAGCAAATTAAATATAACACCATGGGCGATAAATATACATAAGATCAAAGTAAAAACATATACAAACCCAACAAAGAAGAAAGACATGAAGAAAATCATAAATGAACCAAACACTTCGCAGGTTGTCAGAGCCGATCGATGAGAAATCCACCCCGGATCATCCAAATGCAAGCTTCCATGATGTTTTCTAAGCTAATCTACTAAAGAAATGAAGTTTGATGGAGTTGGGAGCAAAAACCCCAAAACCATCCCTAAAAAAATTTGTTTTCCCCTATTTATTGACTGTCAAAATCGCAGACCCCGCTTAGCCCGGTCTTGGGCGTTAAGCGCATCCTTATTAATGTTAAACCGCCTTAAAAGCCCGCTTAGCGGGCTCCAGACCGCGCTAAGCGGGCAACCTACTGGAATTATCTCCTTCATTGGGCTAGGAGCGCGCTAAGCGCGCTTATGGCATTCTTCAAAAATTCAATTTCTTCAAAAATGCTCCTTAAGAGCCTTCCATGCTCCAATATCAATGCTTTAATACCTACCAAAATAAATGGAAAATAATTAAAATCAATGATATTTACACGATAACGCAATACATACACTATAGAGTAAAGTAAATGTATTTACAAACAAAGCGGGGTTTATTCGAACGATTTTAACAAAAAGTATTGATAAGTGCAACAAAACTTATATACAAAAATAGCTACAATTTACACTTATCAGATTGTTGATTTTTATGTACCTTGATCAAGGCCCAAGGTTGAAGCTAAGAGGTTGGTTGACTCCACTGGGGAAGTCTTTATACAAAGCCTAAGAGGAGGCTGTATGAGACTGACTCGACAAGAGAGAGGATATATTGGTGTCTTGTACAAAGCCTAAGACGGAGGCTAAAAGAGACTGATTCTTTGGAGATATCATTATATGAAGCCTAAGAGGAGGCTTACTGTAGCGAGTGATTTTTGGATGTGGTTGCGAAGCACGATCGCTCTGGTACTACAGCTCGATTCATTTTTTGTCCTATTGAAGCTGATGAAGGAAGGGAAATAGATATCTCCAATTAACCCTGCTTGCATACTGAGTTTAAAGAGCGGTCTGTTAGGTTACAGATGCTACAAAGATTCGGGGGGTCTCTCTTAGGTTATTTCTCCGGAATGGTACCTGGACATGATGTTAAGGTGTCTTGTTCAAAGCCCAAGACGTGAAGCTGAAGGGTAGTTTGTATCTTGTTTGAAGCCCAAGATGTGAAGCTAAAGAGTCTATTTGTATTTTGTTCAAAGCCCAAGATATGAAGCTAAAGGAGTTTGACTTTAGAGAAAATTTGTCATCTCTAAAGAGGGTCTGTTTGTCACAATTGTTGGGTGACTGACTATAAAGGAGGATTACTTTAACCGGGATATGTGAATCCTAGCAATGCCATAATTTCCTTTATAGGGGGTTTTAACCTGAAGGAAAAGACTTTAACTCAGTTTAGAGCAATGCCATCTTTCCTTAGGAATTTCTCATGCTAAAGGAGGGACAGTGGCATGGATGTAAATAATCCAGAGGCTTGCCGCTTACAGCGATTAGATGAATGGAAAGGAGTTGTTGATGTTTGTGTACTGTGAACGAGGCACAACGTTGATGCTAAAAGGTTGATTGGATCAACCAGTGGTTTTCTTTATAGAAAGCCTAAGAGGAGGCTATTGGCCCAACAAGAGGGTGTTTTTTATGTGTGTCTCGTACAAAGCCTGAGAGAGAGGCTAAAAGGGATGACTCAACAGGAGAATCTTTCATATGTGTCTTGTACGAAGCCCAAGACGGAGGCTAAAGGTTGGACTCAACAAGAGAGTCTTTTATACTCAACAAGAGAGTGTTTTTGATCTCGTACAAAGCCCGAGATGGAGGCTAATATGTGTCTCGTACAAGGCCCGAGAGAGAGGCTAAAAGGTTTGACTCAACGAGGAAGTCTTTTTGTATCTCGTATAAAGCCCGAGATGGAGGCTAAAAAGTTTTGACTCAACGAGGGAGTCTTTTGGTATCTCGTATAAAGCCCGAAATGGAGGCTATCTGACTCAACAAGAGAGCCTTTTGTATCTCGTACGAAGCCCGAGATGGAGGTTAAAGGTTAGCTCCGCTGGGGAGAATCATTGTACAAAGCCCAAGAGAAGGCTATTGTGACTATTTCAGTTGAGTGACAGATCCAATATTCTGATTTAAAGAGAAAATCAGTTCTTATATGAGTAATGTTTGCACTCAGGGATTTGACTCGAGGATCAGGGTTATTTCCTATTCTTTAAGGAGATGGGAAATCCAAGGGTGTTGAGACTGTCCGAGTCTATGGGTTGTCTTCCTATTTTTGAAGGGTGCTTGAGAATGCCTTTGAGACTCAAGGAAATTAGACTGTCCAGGTCTAGAGTTTCATTTCTTGTATTATGCTTTGAGAAACAGTAGTAGACTCTTGGAAAGACTGTTATATTAAGATGACTGATTTCTGTTCCTATACCTTTAGGAGGTCGTCTGGACAATTTGTACGAAGCCCAAGAGGAGGCTGGAAACTTTTAAGAAGCCGAGTGGTCCTTGTATGAATCCCAAGAGGAGGCAATCATTCCTGGAGGAAGAGATCATTATACGAAGCCTAAGAGGAGGATGTGAATACTTCTAAGAAGCCTACGGGTCCTTGTACTAAGCCCAAGAGGAGGCGGGGATGCTTTTAGGAAGCCTGTGGGTCCTTGTACAATGCCTAAGAGGAGGTCGATGCTTTTAAGAAGCCTTTGGGTCCCGAAACCCCGAGAAATTCAAGACAGGCTATTCACAGAGAATAGATCGAGACAGGAAGGTTCGAGAATTTGGAAGAAACTCAAGAGATGCCATTCACGGAGAATACATTCATCTTTGGGGAGGTAGAGTTTCTTGACAATTCCTAAGGAGGACAGCCAAAGAGAAGACTGTATCTGGTGCTCCTATGGGGGGTCTAGTATTGTCTATTTCTACGAATAATTGAAGCGGCTTTACCTAGTGCTAGACATAGTTGCCGGGGAAACTCTAAATATCTATACTATTATTACACAGTCGATATGAGTTTATGAAAGAAGACTTACAGCGAAACAGCCCCACAATACAGTTATGTGTATATGAAAGCGGTAAATGAAAGCGTATAAACACTTACTCGGTTGTAGAGCTTCCATGCTGTGAAAGATTGAAAACAACATTATATTTCAAAATCAAGGGAGAAAGTTCTTTGAAAAAGAAAGATTTGGGGCTTACAACTCAAGGAGAGGCCCAGATGATTTATCAGTGATCGCACTGTTTGAATTTATATAGAGGGGCTTATACAAGTGACTGAGGCCCAAAAGTTGTTTTCTGTACAAAGGGATGGGTCTTACACTCTCTCAAGAGGCCCAAAAGTTTTAAAGAAAAGAAATGGGTCTTACTACTCGAGGGTAGGCCCAAGATTTGTTTTTCAACGGATGATGATCGCGTCGAACCTTTTGAAATACAACGGGACTTATACCATAAGTGAGGCCCAAAAATAGGTTGTATTTACCAAGGGTTGGGTCTTACACTCTATTAGAGGCCCAAAAGAAAAAGAGTGGGGCTTATAACACGAGGGTAGGCCCAGATGATTTTTCGTTTAAAATGGCGGTCGCGCCGAGATTTTTGAAAATGCAGTGGGTCTTATACAATGCATTGAGACCCAAAATGGTTTGGTTTTCAAATGGGTTGGGTCTTACACTCTAATAGAGGCCCAAAGAGTTTTGAATGGGTCTTATAGCTCGAGGAGAGGCCCAGTTATTTTAAAAGGCGACGATTGCGCCGTTTATTTGTACAGAGGGACTTATACAATAAGTGAGGCCCCAAAATAGTTTGTACAAGGGGATTTGGGTCTTACACTCTCTCAAGAGGCCCAAGAGTTTTGAAAATGATTTATGAGGGTTGAATTAATCCAAAAACCCTAATTTGTTTTCAAAATGTATTTTAATTGAATAAAAATTCAATTAAAATGATCAAAATTGTTTAACATATGGAAAACAAATTGTGATCTTGGATTAATGCTTCAAAAATTAAGTATTGACCTACAAAATAATTAGAAGGCATTAAAAGTTGCAAAATCAAGGTGGAAAAAATATTCAAAATGTCAAAAATAATTAAAATATTAATTCTTTGCAAAAATATCAATTATATGAAATAAATAATATTTTTGGGATTTTATGGGAAAATAAAATATTTTAACATTTTTGTGAATTATTAAAAAAATAATCAACTCAAAATCATTAAAACTCAGAGAGAAATTAATTTTTTAATCAATTAAACAAAATCACAAAATTCAAATATTTGAATTTATGAAAATGGCGCCAAGAACATAGACCAAGAACACACGCATTTTCTGCCTTGCCCAGATTTGCATTTTCTATCCAATTTCACTGAATACTTGATTATATCATGCAATCCACATACCAATCAACTCGTTTCAACCTCACGATCATGTCTATGGCAATTAATTTCATTTAGATTAAGCATAAAACAAGAAATCACGAAAAATCCTCAAGAACCCTAAATTCTGCATGAAGGCTGGGATTTTTAATACACGATTCAAACAAAGCAATTACTTGAGGGGAAACATTCCATGCCTGATTATGAACATTTGGCAAAAGTATTGTGCGAGGAAATATGCATAGATTGAGAGATGACCAAGTTTAGGCTTACCTCTAGGTCGTGACAGCAAGAGCAAATTTATTTCTGAGTTGGAGGTGTTACAGATGAGTTGTGATGATCTGAACAGCTTCCCTACACCCTATGGAGTGTGTTTGAATGCTTGGACTTGATGGAAATTGGCTGGATCACTTCATGGCATCTCAACTGCAACTTTGTTAAAACCTTGAGCAATTGACTGGTGATTCTGAGAAATCAGTGTTCCAGATGTTGTTTAAGTGTTTGATCAGCTTACATATGATGTATATGAGGTGTGTGTGTGATTGGTTTGAGTGGAATTACTCTCTAATGAAAAACCCGATAGTGACTTGCTAAGAAAGGCATTTTTTAGAGTGAGAAGTGGATTTTGAGAAAGGAAAGTGTTGTAGGCCTTTGGTGTACTTAAATTGATCATAATTGAGCTCTATTTATAGTAGAGCAAGTTTGTTTTGTAAGGAATAGTGAATGGCAACTGCTGAGTAGGTTTGGCCAATGTTGGCAAATGAAAATCCAAGTCTCCTCTAGCCATTGACTAGAGGTTAGGGCACAGGCTACTGGTCCCCTTGGTCTTGGATAAGTCTTGACTGAATTCAGTTGAGAATGGCTCAATCCATTCCACCTTGATGCTTCCATTGAATGCTCCAATCCAAAATTGGAGTCTTGTCCTTATTTTAGGCAATTCTAGGTTCAACATGCTATTTCTTGTTCCAATGACTTTGGAGGCTTCGTTCAGTTATTGTCCCCTTTAGATTCAATCCTCAGATATGTCCAAGGTGATGACAAGGCTTGGAATTGGCTGATTTTGGCAAATCGAGCAAAAGTGCAAAAAGCTGCCTTGCCTTGGCAGATTTCAGCAAAGCAACTTGCCAATGTCATATCTCATGGCTCAAGTTGAATTTGGTGATGTTCTTGGCCATTTTGGAAAACTCTTATATGATAAAACAACTGTTTGACCATATTTGGTTTTGATAATTTTTGGATCCAAGTGAAAAATGTCCCTACATTTTAAAAAAAGTAAGGCAAAATCTGACTTAGTGAAATTTTCACTAAGTGTTGGAACAAAGTGACTTTTCTTGATCTTGATCACTCCGTAACTCAAAATCCATGAGGAATTTGGATATAGGTCAGTATGAAGCTTTTATAGAGGTCAATGAAATCTACAAATCAAGCCTTGGATGGGAAAAAATGGTTTTGTGGTTTAGGAGTTATGATCCTCCAAAGTTGGTACCTTTGTCACTTTTTTCATAACCTAGAAAATTTTCTAAGTTTTTATGGTTACCCCTTTTACAAGTTATCCCATTTTCTTTGATTTTTCTTGATGAATGATGATTCAAATCATACATAAACATCATTTTAGGGTTAAAAATCCATTTTTGTGAAAAATCTCAAAAAGTCAAAGTTGACTTTTGTGCACAGTTGACTTTTTGTGAAATGAATTCCAAATTGTGCAATTCTTCAGGAAATCATGTCCTTGACCTAAATAAAACTTGATGGACATGTTCCATGGGTGGTATATGGTATATTGAATCATGTCTTAGGGCTTGGGAGCATGTCCTGGTCAAAAGTCAAAGTTACAGTTGACTTTTCCCGCGAAACCCTAACTGTGGTTCAGATGAAATTGAAACTTGTTGCTCAAACTTCTTGGATCAATCCATTGTTCCAAATGGATCAATATGGTGTATTAGAGACCCTCAAATCCTCTCTTGAGGTCTTGGCTCATGATTTGTCCCAAAAGTCAACTTAGGGGTGAATTAGGTCAAGAAACCCTAATTCCTAATTTTTGATGTATGCATCCCCTGAGGTCAAATTGACTTAATGATTGGGTCCATGAGGTTCCATGGAGCATATTAGGTTATGTTTTGGATCTTTGGCTCATGCCCAGATGTAAATTTCCATCTGGAGGCCCTGGTCGACCAAACCCTAATTTGGTGACACTAGCGATCCTGAAGCTTGATCCACCTAGAAGGGAGCAGCCTTGTGCTTAATCCTTAAAGTGGGAGTCCTCTTGATCCATTGTGTATGTTTGAGGGTGTAGACAAGTTGAAAATCATGTCAATTCTTGATTGATCCTTTGTCTAAAAGCTCTGAGAGGGCTTAAAACCCTAAGTTCTGATTGCAGTGGATGCTCACCCATCTTTGGGGAGACTAATGGTTCATCCATATTGTGATGATGATTTGCACAATGATGGGAAATCTTAGTGGTCAAAATTTGGGGTATGACAGATGCCCCTATTTAATCTTCTTGGACCCGAAGGTGTGAATGACGAAGGTATTCGGGCATTCGGGGTGCAAGAGGATTAAATATCGGAATACCGAAAATTTTGATGGTGGTTATGAATGGCAGATCGCATTCATCTTCTTTTACTAAGCAATGATGCTTAGAAAAGGTAAACTTCCCCCCGATCCTAGTTTCCTACCAAGGAACTGGTCTTAGTTGCGGAAATAAACTTCCCCTCGATCCTGGTTTCCTACAAAGGAACTGGTCTTAGTTTCTGATTTAAACTTCCCCTCGATCCTGGTTTCCTACCAAGGAACTGGTCTTAGTTTCTGATTTAAACTTCCCCTCGATCCTGGTTTCCTACCAAGGAACTGGTCTTAGAGTCTTATTTAAACTTCCCCTCGATCCTGGTTTCCTACCAAGGAACTGGTCTTAGTTTCTGATTTAAACTTCCCCTCGATCCTGGTTTCCTACCAAGGAACTGGTCTTAGTTTCTGATTTAAACTTCCCCTCGATCCTGGTTTCCTACCAAGGAACTGGTCTTAGTTTCTTTTGTCAATAAACTTTATTGACAAGGGACGTTATTCGTAGCGGTTTTCCTCAAACTTCTCGCCGAATTTTCCTGGGGAGATGCTATTTAATGGAAAAAATTTTGATGTCAGACTTGCTGGGGAACCCAGTCGTCTGAGTTGTAGAGGGGTACAAACTTCTCTGTTGGAGACGCCATTTGTTTCTACTGGGGAAAACGAGTCTCTTGAGAGACTGCTTTCGCTTGAGGTATTACATCATACTTTTCTCGGAGATCTTCTCGGAGAAATGCCATATGATGTGATCCAATTTTGAGGTGCCGATGACCTTTTCATCAGCGGTTTTTTCAGAGAAAAACTGCTGTATTGTCGAATGTTTTGTTAAAAGGCTTTCTCTCGGGATTTTCCTTAATCCGGGAAAACAAGGATGTCATCTTCAATGGCGAAGAGTGACATTTATTGAAGGTTCTCTGGTCTTTCAGAGGTTCAAGTTATCAAAGTGGTCGAGGACCTATCTTCAATTCAGAAATAAACTGGAAGAGAGAGATAGTTCAGACGCAACACTTCCTGACGAGGACAAGGACTGACAACTCAATTGTGAAGAATTTTATCACTAGGGGATAAGACCGACTAGAGTGATAGTGATGCAATATGAATGCGAATGTAAATCAATAATGCATGATGTATGTATGTTTATGCTGACAAAACTGACACGACATACAGAATAATGGATGAACACGACTGGATACTCAGCCCCTACTAGGGATGAAAGGTATCACTAGTCCAAAAGTAGCAATTCTACCTTGCTTAGGAGAAGTAGTCCTCGCGGGGAACTATGTTGGTCGGGCTTAGGAGATAAGAACTCGGCCGAGGCGTGTCAGACGAAACAATGTCTCTAACACAGTTGATCCCTTAATTCAGGCATATTGGCGTAGAAGGAGTACTTTGAATCTGCACTTTGAAGTTCGCTTACTTCTGGAGAAGCGATCGATGTTCTTTCGATGTTCAACAGTCAAAAGAAATTGCCATCTTTATTTTAAAAGCAGAAAAAGTTTTACAAGTAAATTCATTTTTGTTTTATTTCAAGAATCGTTAATCATATTAAAATGTCATTTTGTAAAGCTAAAACAAATGAGAATTACAAACAAAAGAACAAGGGCTCAAATTTTATTGATAAGATGGAGATCAGCCAAACGCGTGATTCCAAAGAGTATTTACAAAGTTAGAAAATGGTAATTTACAGGGAAAAGGGCTACGTTGAAACATAACGACCACTATCCTTTTACCAACTTTGAATTCGGGACATCCTGAGCTTCCGTCGAAGATGACCTTGACTGGAGTTTTCCTCTGATGGATGGTGTAACTGCTGCTGAGGGACTTGCCTCTGTTGAACATAGTTACTTGCCATTATCCCTAATTTTTGCCTGGATTATACTTTGATGCTTCCAATCCACCGGGATGATTTTTTTTTTATTTTGTCTCTAACTTTTGCCTGGACCGCCCTTTCGGGTTTTCAATCCACCGAGACTTTTTTTTAGGCGAAGTATTTCTTGACTACATCAACATTCGTGGGGTAGGCAAATTCTTCTCCATCCATGGTTGCAAGTCTCAAGGCGCCGCCTGAGAAAGCTTTCGTGACCACATAGGGGCCATCATAATTCGGAGTCCACTTGCCCCGCGAGTCAGTGAGAAATGATTGTATCTTTTTGAGCACAAGGTCTCTTTTCCTGAAGACGCGAGGTCGGACCTTTTTGTCAAACGCCTTCTTCATTCTTTGTTGATACAACTAACCATGGCATATTGTCATGATTCGTTTCTCTTCGATCAGGTTGAGTTCATCGTGTCGACTTTGACACCACTCAGCTTCAGTGAGCTTGGCTTTCATCAATACCCAGATTGATGGAATCTCTACTTCTATGGGGAGCACTGCTTCCATGCCATACACTAGAGAGAAAGGGGTTGCCCCTTTTGAAGTGCGGATAGACGTGCGATAACCGTGAAGAGCAAAGGGTAAGATCTCGTGCCAGTCTTTGTAGGTTACAACCATCTTTTGAATAATCTCCTGGATGTTCTTGTTAGCCGTTTCTACCGCTCCATTCATCTTGGGTCGGTAGTGAGATGAGTTATGGTGTTCGATCCTGAACTCAGCACATAACTCTTTCATCATCTTGTTGTTCAAGTTAGATCCATTATCAGTAATGATCTAGCTTGGAACACCATAACGGCACATGATATTGTTTTTGATAAATCGGACCACCACTTGTCGGGTTACATTAGCGTATGACGCTGCTTCGATCCACTTGGTGAAGTAATTAATGGCTACCAGGATGAACCGATGTCTGTTTGAAGCTTTGGGCTCAATCAAGCCAATCTTGTCGATTCCCCATATGGAAAAAGGCCATGGGGAAGAAAGAACTTTGAGATGCGTTGGCGGTACATGAATTTTGTCGGAGTATATCTGACACTTGTGACACCTCCTCATGTACTTGTAGAAGTCGGATTCCATTGTCAACCAATAGTACCCTGCTCTTAGAATTTTTCTCACCATTGTGTGTCCGTTGGCATGAGTACCAAAGGACCCTTCGTGAATTTCTTTTATCAGCATGTCTGCTTCTGGTCTGTCGACGCATCGAAGCAAAACCGAGTCAAAATTTCGCTTATACAACGTGTCACCGCTCAGGAAGAAGCTACCTGCTAGCCTTCTGAGGGTTTTTCTGTCCTTTCTGAATGACCCAGGAGGGTACTCTTGTTTCTGGAGGAAGCATTTGATATCGTGATACCAAGGTTTGTCGTCTATGACTGCTTCAATCGAGAAGATGTAAGCGGGCCATTCAAGGCGCATTATGTCGATCTTAGGTAGGTCGTTCCATTAACCTACACTAATCATGGAAGAGAGAGAGTGGCTAATGCATCAGCCATGTGATTCTCATCACGAGGGATGTGATGAAACTCAACTCTATTGAAGAAGGGTAGCAACCTTCTCGTGTAATCTTTGTAAGCAATCAATCCTGATTGGTATGTGTTCCAATCTCCTTTTATCTGATTGATAACCAGGGCTGAGTCGCCGTATACGTCCAAGTTTTTGATCCTTAAATCAATCGCTTCCTCGAGACCCATAATACAAGCTTCGTATTCGGCCTCGTTGTTTGTACATTTGAACGTAAGTCGAGCAGTGAAAGGAACGTGGGTACCCTAGGGGTAATAATGATTGCCCCAATTCTATTCCCATAATGGTTGACAGCTCCGTCAAAGATTAGTCCCCACTGGGAACCTGGTTCTGGCCCTTCACTTGGTAGCGGTTCATCGCAATCTTTCATTTTTAGATACATGACCTCTTCGTCTGGGAAGTCAAATCCGACTGATTCCTGATCGTCAATCGGTTGATGAGCCAAATGATCGGCTAAAACACTTCCCTTAATGGCTTTCTGAGCATGGTACTCTATGTCATATTCTGATAACAACATTTGCCAACGGGCAATTCTTCCTGTGAGAGCAGGCTTTTCAAAGACATACTTGATTGGATCCATTTCAGAGATTAACCAAGTAGTGTGACGAATCATGTACTGGCGAAGACATTTGTCTGCCCAACCCAGAGCACAACAAGTTTTCTCGAGCATCGTGTACCGAGTTTCACAGTCGGTGAGTTTCTTGCTTAGATAGTAAATGGCAGACTCTTTCCTTTTGGTTTTGTCCCGTTGGCCAAGTACACACCCCATTGAGTCTTCCAAGATTGTGAGGTAGATGATCAGTGGTCTTCCTTCAACTGGAGGTGATAGAATCAGAGGATTTAACAGATATTCCTTGATACTGTCGAAGGCGGTTTGGCAATCTTTTGTCCAAACGTAGTCCTGGTTCTTTTTGAGTAACTTGAAAATCGGCGCACATGTGGCAGTCATGAGGAATATGAATCTAGAGATGTAGTTCAAACGTCCCAGGAATCCTCTGACTTGTTTTTCAGTTTTCGGAAAGGCATTTCATGAATGGCCTTGACCTTGTCAGGATCAACCTCAATTCCTTTCTGGCTGACGATGAACCCTAAGAGTTTCCCTGAGCGGACACCTAAGGTGCACTTGGTAGGATTCAAGTGGAGTTTGTATTTTCTCAGACGCTCGAATTGCTTTGACAGGTGGGTCACATGCTCCTCCGCTGTCTTAGATTTTGCAATCATATCATCGACATATACCTCGATTTGCTTGTGTATCATGTCATGAAACAGAGTAGTCATGGCCCTTTGATAGGTTGCCCCGGCGTTCTTCAAACCGAACGGCATTACCTTGTAACAAAAGGTACCCCATGGGGTAATGAACGAAGTTTTCTCCATGTCTTTCGGCACCATTTTAATCTGATTATAGCCCGAGAACCTATCCATAAAGGATAAAACTTTGAACTTTGCTGTACTGTCTACCAGCATGTCAATGTGTGGTAAGGGAAAGCCGTCCTTTGGACTTGCCTTGTTCAGATCTCGGTAGTCGACACACATTCTAACTTTTCCGTCCTTTTTTGGAACTGGTACTATGTTGGCTAACCATTTAGGATATTCTGACGTAGTGAGGAAACCCGCGTCAATCTGTTTTTGTACCTCCTCTTTGATTTTGATGGCCATGTCCGGGTGAGTGCGTCTCAATCTCTGCTTTAATGGCGGACATTCCGATCTTAACGGTAAATGATGTTCCACGATGCTGGTATCCAACCCTGGCATGTCCTGATAGGACCAAGCGAAGACATCGGGGAATTCTTTGAGAAGCTTTATCAAACTCTCTTTGGCAGTTGGACTAAGCAGTGCCCCAATCCTGATTTCTTTTCTCTTTTTTTCTGAACCCAAGTTTACCGTTTCCAACGGTTCTTTGTGAGGTTCAATGGACCTTTCCTCTTGTTTGAGTAAATGGGAGATCTCTTCTGGAATTTTGTCGTCAACTTCTTCTTCAGCCCCAAATATCGGGAACTCAAAGTTGGGAGAAGGCATCGGATCGTATGTTTCAACGGGGTTTAAAATAAGCAATCTACATGACGTGATGATTTGTGTTTAGAAGAGATAGAGGGAATGCAAGTGTGTACAATGTATTTTTTTATTACTGCTTGTTTTTATTATTTGAATTGTTTTCTAGGATTACCATTTTCTGAGAATAAGCAAAAAGAGAAAACAGCAATTAATGCGGAATTTACAGAACGACGTTATTTTATTAATGAACAAGTCGATTCTTGAAACTACAGCCCTATAAAACAAAACTCTGTCGCTTTGGGTGAAGCGAAGAGGGAAATTTATAGAAAGCGTGCCCTATCAAAACATCCGTTTGACCTGGGCAGGGTGAAAGGTTAAAGATGGCAATTACTTTGACTTATGAACAATCCTTGGAACATCGACAGCAACCCACTGGCGGCAAACTCCTCGGTGAATCACAAAGTCTGGAACTTTCCTTGATTTGTCTTCAGAAATGACGCTGATTTCTGGTGGAGCAGGATCATTGGAATCTGTCTCCTAGGCAGAGTTGTCGTAGGAGAATTCCTCTGTTGCATTTTGCATAGTATTTGTGCTTTCAGGCGTATCTCCCCATCCAGCTGGCTGGATATCTTCGAACCTGATACGAGAGCTTTCGGGAGCGATGTACTTGACCATATAGTCGTATTTTCCACTCGGTTGTCCCAAGGTGTCCCACACTTTTTTCGAAGTGGAGGAGTCATCCCTCTCGATGACGTTGACCTCGGGAAAGGCATAATTAATGAATTCTAGTCCTGCAAATATTGCAAATTCATCGTCATGTTGAGTAATTTCTGAATGACCTGAGTGTCGATCCCATGACATGGTGGGGATACAGGTATTCTGTTCAATGACGCTCAGCTGAGTTTCATTACCCGGCTGACTTCTGGCCCCGAGTTTCTTGGGTAAGGCTACCATATTGGCAGGCCATCCATCGGGCCATAGTAATTATGGTCAAAGTTGTCTTTCATCAGAGTGTCCTCCTCTAATGAATTTGGCGGAGCACAACATTCTTTCGGATCACAATCTCCGTATATCATTTCGACATCTGACCTTGGTATAAATCTCGGACTCTGTGCGGGATAGCAGAATGGCGTAGGCACCTCTTCCTAAGACATATAACCGTCCTCGTTAAGATAGGACTTCCATTCCTCCTCTATGTCAGAGGAATCATCTTTATTGATGGTGTGCACTTCTTGAGGCACTAGGTGAAGGAAACCTCCAATGTGGAAGAAGTTCTGAATGGGATGAAGACTTTCATCATTAGCAGCTGTCCGGGTACAGGTTGCGGAAAAACCAAGACCCTTCTTTGTTGTATTGCTAGTAGGAATGACAAGTTGTCCCCATCCTGTGGTATCAGTACTCTCGATTGCTTTAATAGCATCTTTGTATGAGGAAATCGAAGTTCCTCCTCCGGGTTGATCGTCCTTGTGTAGCGAAAGCGCTTGGAACTGGGTTCCGATTATCCCTTTTGGTTCCACATAAGTGGATGACGATAAATTGCTGACGAGCAAGGCCTGTTCCCCACAGACTGTGATGAGTTGGCTGTTCTGGACGAACTTTAGCTTTTGGTGGAGGGTTGAAGTGACCGCTCCAGCCTGATGTATCCAAGGTCTTCCTAATAAACAACTGTACGTTGCCCGTATGTCCATGACCTGGAAAGTGACTTGGAAAGTGTGAGGACCAGTAGTTATGGGAAGATCAACTTCGCCGACAACCGTTTTTCTGGATCCGTCGAACGCTTTGACGACAACCTCGCTGGTTCTCATCGGAGGGCCCTTGAATGATAATTGCATCAAAGTGGACTTCGGCATAACATTCAGGGCTGACCCTGTGTTTACCAGTACGCTAGCTAAAGCATCGTGCTGGCAGTTGACTGTGATATTGAGTGCCATGTTATGACGGCGACCCTCTTCATGTAATTCCTCATCACTAAATCCCAAATTATTGCAAGAAGTGATGTTAGAGACAATACTATCGAACTGTCTAATTGTTACATCCTGTTCCACAAAGGCTTGCTCCAAGACTTTCTATAGAGCCTCCCAGTGCGCTTCTGAACTGAGTAACAGTGATAATACCGAGATCTTTGAAGGAGTCTGTAACAGTTGATCCACAATGTTGTATTCACTCCTTTGGATGAGCTTCAGCATCTCATCATTGTTTTTCGAAAGGTCAGGATTACTGGACTGACCGACTGATGGATCGGGAGCTTCTGTCAGAAGTTCCTTTTCTTTGTTAGACTCTCCAACTCCTCTGTTGAAGATCCTACCACTCCGTGTTACACAACTGATGTCTGCAATATTTACGACGGAGGGTAATGGAATTTCCTTTCCATTTTCAATTATCATTGCACCGTATTTGTAAGGGATATCCTTAGTTGATTCATATGGTAATGGTCCTGGTAGATAGATGACTATGGGAACCTTCTGGTTTTTCTGACCATCATAAGTAATCTCGATCCGTTCCCAGTTGGGAATTCTTGATTCGTCAAGCATAGGGGTAATGAAAAAAACATTCCTGGTCCTCTGATGATCAGAGATGACAACAACGTCCTCAATTCGACTGGCAAGGTAGTTCGGCGACCAATTGATGGGTCCGGAACCTGGATATGGACGAATCTCTCCACGATCCACCTGCCCCTGGAGAGCTGCTCGTACAAGGTAGCATCCTTGGTTAATTTCCGAACAGACTCCACAACGTTCATAATTGTGTGGTGGCACCTGGCCACACCCACTTTGAATACAATGTAACCTCACTAGGTTAGCTTCCACGAGTCGGACATCCTGACTTTGACGCCGAGTAGGATTCCTGTTATTGATACTAACTTGATGAGTATCTTCATCCATATAGATTGGCATCCACCAGTGATTTAACAAGTGCTGGAGTGCCTCTTGGACAAGGGCACATCCCTGATCCTTTTTGCAACCCGCTTTACAGCTGTGATAATCATGTGATACCAGGAACCCGAGTCGGACCTGCTCAACCTGCAACTCTACCAAGTTGGTATTCATCAAGCGAATGTCGAAGATCTGAACCATATTGATCTAATAGGGATTCCTATCATGGTAGTCTTGGATCCATCCAAGATCCATCTGACGCTGGAGGGCCTCCTGTATGAAAGAACATCCCTGTTTGTTTACCGAGCAAGTCAGACAGGAATTGTAATCGTGCCGCAGCAGGCTATGATACTGGCTTTGCCTTGAGTGCATTGCCACCAAATTGACATTCATCGCATGGATGTCGTGGTTCTGAATGACGTTGGAATTCGTATAGACCATGTTAACTCCACGAACTCGGTGCTCTTGGATCCATCCGAGATCCATCTGTTCCTGTAGAGATGATTGCACCACAGAACACCCTCAATTGCTTTTAGAGAAGATATCACACTGATGATAATTATGAGGTGGCACATGATCGTACCCACTCTGTCTACAATGCATCTTGACCAGATTGGTTCTTAACAAGAGTACATCTTGAATTTGATAGACATTGTTAGATTCTTTCTCAATCAAGTTGACTGCAGCTTTCTCATGTTGAGGCAGCGGGTTTGTGAGAACATTGGGATTCGTATCTTTGAAAGATAAGAGCCCGCTCCTAACAAGCTTTTGCACGTCGGATTTGAAATTGAGACAGCTCTCTATGTTATGCCCTGGTCCTCCTTGATGATAAGGGCATGTCTGATCCACCTTAAACCAAAAAGGCGGATTTTCTGGTACTGTAAGAGGAGACTTAGTCTGGATGTGCCCCTTAGCTAGTATTAACGGAAATAGTTCGGCGTACAATATGGGTATAGGATCAAATCCTGGTGGCCGCGTTGTACGGTTGTTATTGTATGGAGGACGAGCCTGCTGAAGAGGTTGTTGTGTCCTTTGTTGATTAGGTTGGTTCTGCGCAACCTGAGGTTGATACGTAGGAATAGGCGCAGGCCTGATAGCAGGAGTTACAGCTACTACGGGTTGGTACCGTCGCCTTTGCTTTCTGAGAGAGATATTCCCAATATCTTGCTCTTTTTTCTTAGGGAGAGCACTACCGTATCGTTTTGTACTACTTGATGATCCAGCGTCTTTTATTATACGTCCTTCTCGGACGGCTTCCTCAAGACGAACTCCCATACCGACCATCTCGGTGAAGTCACTGGGCGTACTGGCAACCATTCTGTCGTAATAAAATGAGCTCAAGGTTTTTAAGAAGATCTTTGTCATCTCTTTTTCCTCAAGAGGTGGACAAATCTAAGCGTCAATTTCGCGCCATCTCTGAGCGTACTCTTTAAAGGTTTCCTTGTCCTTTTGTGACATTGATCTGAGTTGATCTCTGTCCGGTGCCATGTCCAAATTGTATTTGTATTGTTGGACGAAGGCAGTACCAAGATCTCTGAATGTACTGATCGTAGTATGATTTAAACCCATGTACCATTTGAGTGCAGCACCGGTTAAACTATCCTGAAAGTAGTGAATCAGTAGGTCCTGATTCTCCGTCTGAGCTGACATTCGCCGAGCGTACATCACCAGATGGCTTTGAGGGAAAGAGTTACCCTTGTATTTTTCAAAGTCGGGCACTTGAAATTTGTGCGGAACTTTCACATTGGGGACCAGACAAAGGTCTGTGGCGTCTTTTCCAAATAAATTCTGACCGCGGGTGGCTTGCAGTTCCTTCTGCATTTCTAGGAACTGTTCCGGGAACTCATCCATTCTGTCGAACATAGTTTCCTTCTTACCAGAAGGAATCGGTGGAACCTGTCCTTCCGGGACAATGTGCACCACAGGGGTTGGTACCGTAACTACGGCAGTGAATCTTGGCGCTTCCCGAAGTTTGTAAGCTTCAGGAGTTCTCAATATGCCTCTGGCATCTTCGCTTTCCCGAAGTTTGTAACCTTCAGGCCCAGCGGCATCTGTTGTGATTCCCTGATCTTCAGCGATCGGCGGAACATATCCTTCCTGGATATAGTTAGCAGGCATGCCCCATGGACGATCTTTCGGCATTTGATACCTAGGATCATACTTCTCTACTATGGGCGCTGAGGTGATCTCTGAGATCACAGTCCTTCGTAGCTGAGCTTCTGCCATGGCTTGCATGTCGTTACGAAGCTTTCTCATATCCTCTCTCAGAGCGTCGATCTCTTCTTTTAACTCTCTGTTTTCTTCCTCAAGATCATCCATCTTTTTCTGACGATTGTCCCGAGTATTATACGAATGAGACAGTTTGACTCTAGAACCGAGACACAAACGTGAGATTCGTAGGTAAGAAGAATACGCGATGTGAGAATGATGAATGCAATAATTATATTAATTGTTTTTTGTTTTAATCAAAATAAACTTCGACAATTAGATTGCAAATATCAAAGAGTGGGGAAACCCCTTTTTATTGAATTCAAAGGATTACAGAAATGGAAATACAGTAGATTACAAGGTGCAGAAACAGAAACCTAAGCTAATGGGTCCCGAGTCCTCTCTGAAGAGAAATTGGGTGCTGACTTTGGTACTTTCCTTTTCTTTGACCGGGGCTCTTGGGCCGTTGTCGGGTTGTCATTCCTTTGCCAGGTGAAAGGAGTGAGCAAATTTCTTTGGTCATCTTGATTCTCTACAGCATGTTGCTCTAAAATTTCAATCAGAGTATCTTTCTCTTTCAATAGTTGCTGTATTTTGATGCACTCCACATTGAGGTTGCGGTATTTGTTTTTCCAAGACCTCTTCTCCCGTTGAACTTTGTTGAGAGTAACCTGAAGCTTTTCATTCTCAGTCATGAAGTACATGACAGACTCCCTCGGTGGAAGAACTCCGTGACGAGGATAAGGCATTTTTAGCTTGAGAGCTCTAGTTTAAACCCAGTGGAGATATGGCTCCACCGAGACACAGCCCGGTTTTCCTAGAGACTCTCGTCCTTTCTTATGAACGTGTTTCCAAGCGTGCACTATTTCTATCTTTAGTGCTCTGTCACTTTCTCCTTCCTTTAAGAAAATACCTTCCAGATGAGCATTCCGTGGGACATGCCTCATTGGGTATCCAAATTGACGACGAACCAATATCGGATGATAGTTGATTCCTCCCTTAGTTCCTATAAGGGGTACGTTGGGGAAGTTTCCACAATGATCAATGATCCTGATCCATCATAAATCCTATTACACCAATCTATGTCAGAGTTGGTGAGGGACATGATTTTCTATGACCAACGTAAGGCACTCTTGTGATCCCAAAAAGCAGCAGACTTAGGCAAATGAGAGATAAACCATTTATAAAGCAAAGGTACATAACATGTGATCTCCCCTCCGCTGTACAAATATCCCAAGTGTACAGAATGATACGCATATGCGAGCAAAGTCGGCATAGGGTTTCCAATGAGAAAAACCTTAATGGAGCTATTATCGACGAAGTTATTAATGTTGGGAAACAAAAATAATCCGTAGGTGAGTAAAACAAAGATGCTTTCAAAAGCAGTCTCGTTCCTTATACTAGCAAAGTACAGAGCTTTCTTTGTTAAGAACTAGGCTAGCAAACTTTGGATGCCACCCTTGGTAGTCATGTGAGTCCTGACCTCAGACTCGTCCAAATGAATTGATCTTGCAATGGTCTGATTCTTTGGAATTTCTTCCAGTCCAGAAAATGGAGCTCGATCAATGATGTGTAGATCAGTCAGGTGAGAGTACTCCTCCAGCGTTGGTGCTAGCTGGTAATCCGGGAATGTGAAATAGTGATAGACCGGATCGTAAAACTGAATGAGCGCATCCATGATTCCCTCAATCACATGGACTCTTAACAGAGGTAGCAGACCTCCGTACTTGGCTCTGAAGGCCTCTTGGTTTGTGATCATCCTCGCCAAACCTCTTATATCCTCTAGTTTTGGAATCCTGAAGGTGTACTTATGAGTTCTCCTTCTACCGAAATCCATTAGCGTAATCCTTTTCTCTGATATTTGTAATCACAGTCTTAGTTTATTTTGAAAAACAGAGAGACTAGAAGAGAAATTTTTTCTTTGTTTTAATGTTTTTTAAATGAATGCATGAATGCAGCACACAAAAACATAGAAAAAACATGGGGTCAAAGGGTCGTTGTCATGGAGTCAAGGCTCTACCCATCCCCAAAGGTTTACTAATGATTTTTGTACCCGTCTCTCTTCATCATCAACTCTTGTCAAGAAAACACCAGCGGGCCGGGAACCGTGCTAGGTGGTGTTTTTTGAAGAGTCCTCAGAAGAGGGCGGCATCGCATGCCAACTATTTCTGATAGCCTCTGCGCCACTAAAGGGGTTTTTCCTAGGTGTATACTCAATCTTTCCACATGCGGCATCACACGCATTCCCATTAGCAGAAAAATAAACACACATATCAATTAGGAAAAGCAGTATATATATTTGTCCTAGACCTCTAGTCTTATGGTCCTAAACAGACAATGACTCCCCAGCCGAGCTGTCATTTCTGTGAAATCAGAATTTTCTACCTAAGAGATGGGACATCTAACAGGGGCAGATGAGTCCCCAGCAGAGTCGCCATTTTTCTGTAGCGAGTGATTTTTGGATGTGGTTGCGAAGCACGATCGCTCTGGTACTACAGCTCGATTCATTTTTTATCCTATTGAAGCTGATGAAGGAAGGGAAATAGATGTCTCCAATTAACCCTGCTTGCATACTGAGTTTAAACAACAGTCTGTTAGGTTACAGATGCTACAAAGATTCGGGGGGTCTCTCTTAGGTTATTTCTCCGGAATGGTACCTGGACATGATGTTAAGACTGATGTTTTATGAAATGATGGGATTTTGGGTTTTTGTTTAGTGTGCTCGCTAATATTTTTCTTTCAATCTTATGCCTACGTATTCCCGTTTACCGAAACAAGGAAATCAGAGCGTTCGTAGTTCCTCCTATTCTATGGGAGGAAAAAGATGTTTTGGTGTCTTGTTCAAAGCCCAAGACGTGAAGCTGAAGGGTAGTTTGTATCTTGTTCGAAGCCCAAGATGTGAAGCTAAAGAGTCTATTTGTATTTTGTTCAAAGCCCAAGATATGAAGCTAAAGGAGTTTGACTTTAGAGAGAATTTGTCATCTCTAAAGAGGGTTTGTTTGTCACAATTGTTGGGCGACTGACTATAAAGGAGGATTACTTTAACCGGGATATGTGAATCCTAGCAATGCCATAATTTCCTTTATAGGGGGTTTTAACCTGAAGGAGAAGACTTTAACTCAGTTTAGAGCAATGCCATCTTTCCTTAGGAATTTCTCATGCTAAAGGAGGGACAGTGGCATGGATGTAAATAATCCAGAGGCTTGCCGCTTACAGCGATTAGATGAAAGGAAAGGAGTTGTTGATGTTTGTGTACTGTGAACGAGGCACAACTTTGATGCTAAAAGGTTGATTGGATCAACCAGTGGTTTTCTTTATACAAAGCCTAAGAGGAGGCTATTGGCCCAACAAGAGGGTGGTTTTTATGTGTGTCTCATACAAAGCCCGAGAGAGAGGCTAAAAGGGATGACTCAACAGGAGAATCTTTCATATGTGTCTTGTACGAAGCCCAAGATGTAGGCTAAAGGTTGGACTCAACAATAGAGTCTTTTATACTCAACAAGAGAGTGTTTTTGTATCTCGTACAAAGCCCGAGATGGAGGCTAATATGTGTCTCGTACAAGGCCCGAGAGAGAGGCTAAAAGGTTTGACTCAACGAGGAAGTCTTTTTGTATCTCGTATAAAGCCCGAGATGGAGGCTAAACAGTTTTGACTCAACGAGGGAGTCTTTTGGTATCTCGTATAAAGCCCGAGATGGAGGCTATCTGACTCAATAAGAGAGTCCTTTGTATCTCGTACGAAGCCCGAGATGGAGGCTAAAGGTTAGCTCCGCTGGGGAGAATCATTGTACAAAGCCCAAGAGAAGGCTATTGTGACTGTTTCAGTTGAGTGACAGATCCAATATGCCGATTTAAAGAGAAAATCAGTTCTTATATGAGTAATGTTTGCACTCAGGGATTTGACTCGAGGATCAGGGTTATTTCCTGTTCTTTAAGGAGATGGGAAATCCAAGGGTGTTGAGACTGTTCGAGTCTACGGGTTGTCTTCCTATTTTTGAAGGGTGCTTGAGAATGTCTTTGAGACTCAAGGAAATTAGACTGTCCAGGTCTAGAGTTTCATCTTTTGTACTATGCTTTGAGAAATAGTAGTAGACTCTTGGAAAGGCTGTTCTATTAAGATGACTGATTTCTATTCCTATACCTTTAGGAGGTCGTCGGGATAATTTGTACGAAGCCCAAGAGGAGGCTGGAAACTTTTAAGAAGTCGAGTGGTCCTTGTCTGAAGCCCAAGAGGAGGCTATCATTCCTGGAGGAAGAGATCATTATATGAAGCCTAAGAGGAGGCTGTGAATACTTCTAAGAAGCCGACGGGTCCTTGTACTAAGCCCAAGAGGATGCGGGGATGCTTTTAGGAAGCCTGTGGGTCCTTGTACAATGCCCAAGAGGAGGCCGATGCTTTTAAGAAGCCTTTGGGTCCCCAAACCCCAAGAAATTCAAGACAGGCTATTCACAGAGAATAGATCGAGCAAGGAAAGTTCGAGAATTTGGAGGAAACTCAAGAGATGCCATTCACGGAGAATACATTCATCTCTGGTGAGGTAGGGTTTCTTGACAATTCCTAAGGAGGACAACCGAAGAGAAGACTGTATCTGGTGCTCCTATGGGGGATCTAGTATTGTCTATTTCTACGAATAATTGAAGCGGCTTTACCTAGTGCTAGACGTAGTTGTCGGGGAAACTCTAAATATCTATACTATTATTACACAGTCGATATGAGTTTATGAAATAAGACTTACAGCGAAACAGCCCCACAATACAGTTATGTGTATATGAAAGCGGTAAATGAAAGCGTATAAACACTTTTTCGGTTGTAGAGCTTCCATGTTGTTTGGTTAGTTGTTCAACAAAGAAAGATTGAAAATAACAGTATATTTCAAAATCAAAGGAGAACGTGCTTTGAAAAAGAAAGATTTAGGGCTTACATCTCAAGGAGAGGCCCAGATGATTTATCAGTGATCACACTGTTTGAATTTGTACAGAGGGACTTATACAAGTGACTGAGGCCCAAAAGTTGTTTTCTGTACAAATGGATGGGTCTTACACTCTCTCAAGAGGCCCAAAAGGTTTAAAGAAAAGAATTAGGTCTTACTACTCGAGGGTAGGCCCAAGATTTGTTTTTCAACGGATGATGATCACGTCGAACCTTTTGAAATACAACAGGACTTATACCATAAGTGAGGCCTAAAAATAGTTTGTATTTACCAATGGTTGGGTCTTACACTCTATTAGAGGCCCAAAAGAAAAAAAGTGGGGCTTATAACACGAGGGTAGGCCCATATGATTTTTCGTTTAAAATGGCGGTCGCACCGAGATTTTTGAAAACGCAGTGGGTCTTATACAATGCATTGAGGCCGAAAATGGTTTGGTTTTCAAAGGGGGTTGGATCTTACACTCTAATAGAGGCCCAAAGAGTTTTGAATGAGTCTTATAGCTCGAGGAGAGGCCCAACTATTTTAAAAGGCGACGATTGCATCGTTTATTTGTACAGAGGGACTTATACAATAAGTGAGGCCCCAAAATAGTTTGTACAAGGGGATTTGGGTCTTACACTCTCTCAAGAGGCCCAAGAGTTTTGAAAATGATTTATGAGAGTTGAATTAATCCAAAAACCCTAATTTGTTTTCAAAATGTATTTTAATTGAATAAAAATTCAATTAAAATGATCAAAATTGTTTAACATATGGAAAACAAATTGTGATCTTGGATTAATGCTTCAAAAATTAAGTATTGACCTACAAAATAATTAGAAGGCATTAAAAGTTGCAAAATCAAGGTGGAAAAAATATTCAAAATGTCAAAAACAATTAAAATATTAATTATTTGCAAAAATATCAATTATATGAAATAAATAATATTTTTGGGATTTTATGGGAAAATAAAATATTTTAACATTTTTGTTAATTATTAAAAAAAGAATCAACTCAAAATCATTAAAACTCAGAGAGAAATTAATTTTTTAATCAATTAAACAAAATCACAAAATTCAAATATTTGAATTTATGAAAATGGCGCCAAGAACATGGACCAAGAACATGCGTGTTTCTGCCTTGCCCAGATTTGCATTTTCTATCCAATCTCACTGAATACTTGATTATATCATGCAATCCACATACCAATCAACTCGTTTCAACCTCACGATCATGTCTATGGCAATTAATTTCATTTAAATTAAGCATAAAACAAGAAATCACGAAAAATCCTCAAGAACCCTAAATTCTTCATGAAGGCTGGGATTTTTAATACACGATTCAAACAAAGCAATTACTTGAGGGGAAACATTCCATGCATGATTATGAACATTTGGCAGAAGTATTGTGCGAGGAAATATGCATAGATTGAGAGATGACCAAGTTTAGGCTTACCTCTAGGTCGTGACATCAAGAGCAAATTGATTTCTGAGTTGGAGGTGTTATAGATGAGTTGTGATGATCTGAACAACTTCCCTACACCCTATGGAGTGTGTTTGAATGCTTGGACTTGATGGAAATTGGCTGGATCACTTCATGGCATCTCAACTGCAACTTGGTTAAAACCTTGAGCAATTGACTGGTGATTCTGAGAAATCAGTGTTCCAGATGTTGTTTAAGTGTTTGATCAGCTCACATGTGATGTATATGAGGTGTGTGTGTGATTGGTTTGAGTGGAATTGCTCTCTAATGAAAAACCCGATAGTGACTTGCTAAGAAAGGCATTTTTGAGAGTGAGAAGTGGATTTTGAGAAAGGCAAGTGTTGTAGGCCTTTGGTTTACTTAAACTGATCACAATTGAGCTCTATTTATAGTAGAGCAAGTTTGTTTTGTGAGGAATAGTGAATGGCAACTGCTGAGTAGGTTTGGCCAATGTTGGCAAATGAAAATCCAAGTCTCCTATAGCCATTGACTAGAGGTTAGGGCACAGGCTGCTGGTCCCCTTGGTCTTGCATAAGTCTTGACTGAATTCAATTGAGAATGGCTCAGTCCATGCCACCTTGATGCTTCCATTGAATGCTCCAATCCAAAATAGGAGTCTTGTCCCTATTTTGGGCAATTCTAGGTTCAACATGCTATTTCTTGTTCCAAGGACTTTGGAGGCTTGGCTCAGTGATTGTCCCCTTTAGATTCAATCCTCAGATGTGTCTAAGGTGATGACAAGGCTTGGAATTGGATAATTTTGGCAAATCGAGCAAAAGTGCAAAAATCTGCCTTGCCTTGGCAGATTTCAGCAAGGCAACTTGCCAATGTCATATCTCATGGCTCAAGTTGAATTTGGTGATGTTCTTGGCCATTTTGGAAAGCTCTTATATGATACAACAATTGTTTGACCATATTTGGTTTTGATAATTTTTGGCTCCAAGTGAAAAATGTCCCTACATTTGGAAAAAAGTAAGGCAAAATCTGACTTAGTGAAATTTTCACTAAGAGTTGGAACAAAGTGACTTTTCTTGATTTTGATCACTCCATAACTCAAAATCCATGAGGAATTTGGACATAGGTCAGTATGAAGCTTTTGTAGAGGGCAATGAGATCTAAAAATCAAGCCTTGGATGGGAAAAAATGGCTTTGTGGTTTAGGAGTTATGATCCTCCAAAGTTGGTACCTTTGTCACTTTTTTCATAACTTAGAAAATTTTATAAGTTTTTATGGTTACCCCTTTTACAAGTTATCCCATTTTCTTTGATTTTTCTTGATGAATGATGATTCAAATCATACATAAACATCATTTTAGGGTTAAAAATCCATTTTTGTGTAAAATCTCAAAAAGTCAAAGTTGACTTTTGTGCACAGTTGACTTTTTGTCAGATGAATTCCAAACTGTGCAATTCTTCAGGAAATCATGTCCTTGACCTAAATCAAACTTGATGGACATGTTCCATGGGTGGTATAGGGTATATTGAATCATGTCTTAGGGCTTGGGAGCATGTCCTGGTCAAAAGTCAAAGTTACAGTTGACTTTTCCCGCGAAACCCTAACTGTGGTTCAAATGAAATTGAAACTTGTTGCTCAAACTTCTTGGATCAATCCATTGTTCCAAATGGATCAATATGATGTATTAGAGACCCTCAAATCCTCTCTTGAGGTCTTGGCTCATGATTTGTCCCAAAAATCAACTTAGGGGTGAATTAGGTCAAGAAACCCTAATTCTTGATTTTTGATGTATGCATCCCCTGAGGTCAAATTGACTTAATGATTGGGTCCATGAGGTTCCATGGAGCATATTAGGTTATGTTTTGGATCTTTGGCTCATGCCCAGATGAAAATTTCCATCTGGAGGCCCTGGTCGACCAAACCCTAATTTGGTGACACTGGCGATCCTGAAGCTTGATCCACCTAGAAGGGAGCAGCCTTGTGCTTAATCCTTAAAGTGGGAGTCCTCTTGATCCATTGTGTATGTTTGAGGGTGTAGACAAGTTGAAAATCATGTCAATTCTTGATTGATCCTTTGTCAAAAGCTCTGAGAGGGCTTAAAACCCTAAGTTCTGATTGCAGTGGATGCTCACCTATCTTTGGGGAGACTAATGGTTCATCCATATTGTGATGATGATTTGCACAATGATGGGAAATATTAGTGGTCAAAATTTGGGGTATGACACTAACAGTTTGACTTTTCCGAGGAAAATGTTCTTTCTGTCTTGTATAAAGCCTGAGATTGAGGCTAAAAGGGATTTTTGACTCCGTTGGGGAGGTATATATGTGTCTTGTACAAAGCCCAAGATGGTGGCTGAAATGAGTTTGTCTCAACAAGAGAGTGCTTTTATATGTCTTGTACAAAGCCCAAGACGGAGGCTAAAGGAGTTGACTCAACAAGAGAGTCTTTTATACTCAACAAGAGAGTGATTTGCTATCTCGTACAAAGCCCGAGATGGAGGCTAAAAGGAGATTGACCCAACAAGAGAGTTTTAAAAAGTGATGGGCTCAACAAGAGAGTCTAACAAATGGTTGACTTAACAAGAGAGTCTGAGAAGTGATTGACTCAACAAGAGAGTCTGAAAATTGATTGACTCAACAAGAGATTCTGAAAAGGTTAGCTCCGCTGGGGGAGGATCATTGTACAAAGCCCAAGGGGAGGCTGACTTTCTTGAGGAAAGGATCATTATACAAAGCCTAAGAGGAGACTATCTTACTGCTGAGGATTAGATCCATAGACAGGTCCAAGGATGGGGAACTCTCATGAGAGAGACCGGGTTTCTGCTGGAGATTTATCCAGAGTGATCGGTGTTTTTTCCTATGTTTGAAAGGAACTTGAGAATGTCTTTGAGACTCAAAAGGGGGTTTTAGACTGTCCAAGTCTATTGGTGTTGAAGAGTTTTATCTTTTGTAGGATGCCCAAAATAGGGCAAGGGGGCCTTAAGGGATGAGAATCAACCCTAAAGTGGCCAGAGGTTTGACACTGGAAAGACTGCTCTAGCAAAGGATGACTAAGTTCTGTCTTATACCTTTAAGAGGTCGTTAGGGTCCTTGTATTAAGCCCAAGAGAAGGCGTGAAAACTTCTAAGAAGCCGAAGGGTCCTTGTATAAAGCCCAAGAGGAGGCGGGGATGCTTTTAGGAAGCATGTGGGTCCCCAAACCAAGAGAAGTTCAAGAAATGCAATTCACAGAGAAGAGATCATTCTAGGAAAGTTTGAGTATTTGGAAGAAACTCAAGAGATGCTATTCATGGAGAATAGATCAACTCTGGGGAGTAGAATTTCTTTGACAATTTCTAAGGGTGACAGTCTGAGAAAAGGTTCACCGAGAATACTTCCTTTCTCTTTGTTCAATATTGATTAACCCCAAGAGAAGGGAAGACTGTATCTGGAAATCCTATGGGGATCTAGTTTTGTTTGTATTTAAAGAGTGACCAACGGGGCTTTACCTAGTTCTAGACGTAGTTGCCGGGGAAAACTCTAAATAACTATACTAGTATATATACAGTTGATATATAACAAGTATTAAAAGGAGTATGAAAGAAGACTAACCATGCGCAGCTTTCCACAATACAATTATGTATATGAAAGCATATAAAAGAAAGCGGATAAACACTTACCCGTTGTAGAGCTTCCATGCTGTTTTGTTAGTTGTTCAACAAAGAAATTAAAGAAAGTTTTGATAGCAACTATACATTTGGATTCAAAATCAAAGGAGAAAGTATTTTGAACAGAGATCGGGGCTTACAGCTCAGGGAGAGGCCCAAATTTTAACAGTGATGGAACTGTTGTTTTGTATCGGGTCTTATACAATGACTAAGGCCCAAAGAGTTTTGGTCAAAAGAGGATTGGGTCTTACACCTCAAGGAGAGGCCCAAAAGTTTGAAAATGAATAAAGATGGGTTTTATAGCTCAAGGAGAAGGCCAGTTGATTTTGTTAAGAAGGCGACGATCTCGCCGAACGTTTGAAAATATACAGAGGGACTTATACAATGTGTGAGGCCCAAGAAGGTATTATTTACAAAGGGGTTGGGTCTTACACTCTATTAGAGGCCCAAGAAGGTATTATTTACAAAGGGGTTGGGTCTTACACTCTATTAGAGGCCCAAAAGATTTTTAAGAAAAGGAATGGGACTTATAACTCGAGGAGAGGCCTAGATGATTATTTGTTTGAAAAATGGCGATCGTGCCGAGGTTTGAAAACACAGTGGGTCTTATACGATAACTGAGGACCAAATTATTTTGGTTTTCAAAAAAGGGGTTGGGTCTTACACTCTATTATAGGCCCATGAGTGTTTGAAATATATTTGTGAGGGTGAAAATCAAAGAAACCCTAATTTTGTTTAAACTGTAATTAATTTTGTTTAAAAATTAATAAAAATTATTGAAAACATGTAAAGAATGAGTGGTGATCTTGAATCAATGCTTCAAAAATCATGTTTTTATCCACAAAATGATTGAAAATCAATTAAGTTTGGAAAATCAAGAAAGAAAAAATATTTTACATGTTAAAAAACAAATAAACATTAATTCTTTGCAAAAATATCAAATATATGAAATAAATAATATTTTTGGGATTTTTTGGTAAAATAAAATATTTTAACATTTTTGTGAATTATTAAAAAAATAATCAACTCAAAATCGTTAAAATTCAGAGAGAAATTAATTTTTGAATCAATTAAATAAAATCACAAAATTCAAATATTCAAATATTTGAAAAAAGGCGCCAAGATCACACTAAGAACACGCGTGGGTTCTGGGTTTGGCCTGATTTGCATTTTCTCTCCAATCTCACTGAATACTTGATGAAATCACACAATCCACATATCAATCTGCTCGTTTTCACCTCACGATCATGTCTATGGTCTTTAATTTCATTTATTTTAAGCATGGAATAAGAAATCAAGACAAAACCTCAAGAACCCTAAATTCTGCATGAAGGTTGAGAAATTCTATACACGATTCATTCAAAGTAATTAATTGAGGGGAAACATTCTATGCATGATTATGAACATTTGGCAAAAGTATTGTGCGAGGAAATATGCATAGATTAAGAGATGACCAAGTTTAGGCTTACTTGAAGGTCGTGGCAGCAAGAGCAATTTGATTTTTGGGTTGAAGGTGTTACAGATGAGTTGTGATGATCTGAACAGCTTCCCTACACCATATGGTATGTGTTTGAATGCTTGGAGTGATTTGAAATGGACTGGAACAAATTATGGCACCTCAACTGCAACTTGGTTGAAAATTTGGGCAACTGGCTGGTGATTCTGAGAAATCAGTGTTATAGTTGTGTGTTTAGTGTTTGATCAGCTCACATATGATGTTTATGAGGTGTGTGAATCATTGGTTTGAGTTGCATTGGCTCCCAACTCAAAACCCGATAGTGCTTTCTCAAGAACAAGGAAATTTGGAATTCAAGAAGGAAATGAGAGAAAGTAATGTTGTAAGTTGCTTTGGTGTGGTTTGAATGATCAGTGAGGACCTCTATTTATAGTGGATCAATTCTTGTCTTGGAGGAATAGTGAATGACTACTAGATCAGATCACATTCAATGGCTTTGGCTTGGTAGCATTTCTTCTCATGCAAGGCAAACTAGCCTCTCCCAAGAGCAGGGCTATGTCTTGACCAAATCCACATTCTTCAGATGTTTTAATTGTTTTTTAAGTGAGCATCTTGACTGAGTATAGTGGCTTTGTTGAAAGTGCCCTATTTCACATAAATGCATTTGAATTCAAGGCATATATGCCAAAATGCATTAATCTCAAGTTGGAAGATCCCTTGGCTTTTTGACTCAGCTTTACAAGTTGGATCAGTTGGATTAGGATCAGATTAGATGATTGTGGCATAGGGATCATTGGTCTTGACTCAGAAATCGTGTAAGGCACGAAAACATGCAAACTGATTTTTCCAAAACAGTTGCAGCAACATGACTTTAAGCTGCTATATCTCTTGATTTCCATGGAGTTTTTTCATGCTGGTGGACCTTTTGAATTGCTAGCAATATGCACAACAACTTTGGTGTTTACACCTTGAATTGATTCATCTTACAACTGTGTGAAAAAGTGCCCCAAGTTTTGGTGTTTTCAACAAAATCTGTCTTGGACAGAATTTTGTCTAAGTGTTGGAAAATATGCATTTTCATGTTTTTAGTGATTTTGGTCCAACCATAACTCAGAATCCATGAAGAATTAGAATGAGATGTAGTTGAAGCTTTTGTAGTATGCCATGAGAGCTACAAATGCTGCTTTGGACCATCCAAAATGGTTGCTTGGATCTCAAGTTATGATCCTTGGAAGTTGGTAGCCTAGCCACTTTGTTCCATAACTTAGAAAAATTCTAAGTTTTTATGGTTACCCCTTTTACAAATTATCTCACTTTCTTTTATTTTTCTTGATGGATGATGATTCCAATCACACATTAACATCATTTTAGGGTTAAGGAACCATAATTGTGAAAAATCTCAAAAAGTCAAACTTGACTTTTGTGCACAGTTGACTTTTTATCAGATGAATTCCAAACTGTGCGATCCTTGGTGAAATCAAGTCCTTGACCTAAATCAAACTTGATGGATATGTTCCATAGGTGTTATAGGGTGTTTTGAATCATGTCCCAGGGTTTGGGAGCATGTCTTGGTCAAAAGTCAAAGGTACAGTTGACTTTTTCTTCAAAACCCTAATTGTGGTTCAGATGAAATTGAAACTTGTTGATCAAGCTTATTGGATCAACCCATTGTTGTAAATGGATCAATATGGTGTATTGGAGACCCTCAAATCATGTCTTGAGGTCATGGCTCATGTTTTGTCCCAAAAGTCAACTTAGGGGTGAATTAGGTCAAGAAACCCTAATTCCTGATTTTTTTAATGCATCCCTTGAGGCTAAATTGACTTGATGATTGGGTCCATGAGGTCCCATGGAGTATTTTAGGTTATGTTTTGAAGCATTGGCTCATGCCTAGATGAAAATTTCCATCTGGAGGCCCTGGTCGACCAAAACCCTAATTTGGTGACACTGTCGACCAAAACCTTGTGCTTGATTCTTGATGTGGGAGTCCTCTTGATCCTCTATGGGTGTTCGAGAGGTTAGACAAGTTGAAGATCATGTTATTCCTTGATTGATCCTTTGTTTAAATGCTCTGAGAGGGCTTGAAACCCTAATCCTTGTTTGTGGTGAATGCTCACCCATCTTTGGGGAGACTGATGAGGCATAATGATACATCCATATTGTGGTGATGATTTACACAATGATGGGGAATCTTAGTGGTAAAAATTTGGGGTTTGAAAGATGCCCCTATTTAATCTTCTTGGACCCGAAGGTGTGAATATCGAAGGTATTCGGGCATTCTGGGTGCAAGATGATTAAATATCGGAATACGCGAAATTTTGACGGTGGTTATGAATGGCAGTTTGCTCATCCATCTTCTCTGTCTAAGCAATGATGCTCAGAAAAGGTAAAACTTCCCCTCGATCCTGGTCTTCAGCCAAGGAAATTGTCTCAGCTTTCTGAAATAAACTTCCCCTCGATCCTGGTTTCCTACCAAGGAACTAGTCTAAGTTTCCGATATAAACTTCCCCTCGATCCTAGTTTCCTACCAAGGAACTGGTCTCAGTTTATGAAATAAACTTCCCCTCAATCTTGGTTTCCTACCAAGGAACTGGTCTAAGTTTCTGATATAAACTTCCCCTCGATCCTGGTTTCCTACCAAGGAACTGGTCTCAGTTTCTTTTGTCATTAAACTTTCTTGGCAAACTTCTCGCCGAATTTTCCTCGGGAGATGCCATTTGATGGAAAAACTTTTGATGTCAGACTCGCTGGGGTACCCATTCGTTTGAGTTGTAGAGGTGCACAAACTTCTCTGTTTGGAGACACCATTTGTCGACTCTACTGGGGAAAACGAGTCTCTTGAGAGACTGCTTTCCACTTGGGGATATTACATCATACTTTTCTTCGAGATCTTCTTGGAGAAATGCCATACAATGTACTCCAATTTTGAGGTGCTGATGACTTCATTAACATTGACTCTCTTGGAGAGACAAATCAATGTGCTGCTGAGAGTCTTTGGTTGTGAGGCTTTCTCTGGGGATTTTTCCTTAATCCGAAAAAGCAAAGATGTCATCTTCACAGGCGAAGAGTGACATTTGTTGAGGGTTTTCTTGTCTTTCAGAGGTTCAAGTTATCAAAGTGGTCAAGGACTGACTTCATCCCATAAATAAACTGGGAGAGATTGCCTAGATGATTCGCTTCGTGACGAGGAAAGAACCGATAACTCGATTGACAAGAGGACTTTTATCACTAGGGGATAAGACTGACTAGAGTGATAGTGATGCAATATGAATGTGAATGCAAATCAATAATGCATGATGTATGTATGTTTATGCTGACAAAACTGACACGACATACAGACTAATAGATGAACACGGTTGGATACTCGGCAACTGCAGGGGACGAAGAAGTATCATTTGGTCCAAAATAGCAATTCTTCCTTGCTTAGGAGAAAGGAGTTCCCGCGGGGAAAAATGTTGTTCGGGCTTAGGAGGTAAGAACTCTTCCGGGGATATCAGATGGGAAAATTACATCTGCACTTTGAAGCTCAATTGCTTCTGGAGAAGCGATCGATAACAGTCAAAAGAATTGCCATCTTTATTTTAAAAGCAGAAAATTTTTGACAAGTAAAATTCATTTTGTTTTGTTTCAAGAATCGTTAATCATGTTAAAAATGCCATTCTGTAAAGCTAAAACAAATAAGAATTGCAATTAAAAGCACTAGGGCTCAAATTTTAGTGATAGAATGGAAATCAGCCAAGTGCGCGATTCCATAGAGTATTTACAAAGTCTAGAAAATGGTAATTTAAGGGAAAATGGATACATTGAAACATAACGAACGTTATCCATCTACCAACTTTGAATTTCGGGCATCCTGAGCTTCTGTCGAAGATGACCTTCACGGGAGTTTTCTCATGTATGGCATGACTGCTACTGAGGGATTCGCCCCTGTTGGACGTAGTTACTTGCCATTAATCCCTAACTTTTGCCTGGATTGTACTTTGAGATTTCCAATCCATCGGGATGATTTTTTATTATGTCTCTAATTTTTTCCTGGACCGCCCTTTCGGGTTTTCAATCCATCGAGACGTTTTTTTTTTTATTTTTTTTATTTAGGCGAAGTATTTCTTGACTACATCAACATTTGTGGGGTATGCAAATTCCTCTCCGTCCATGGCTGCGAGTCTCAAGGCGCCGCCTGAGAATGCTTTCTTGACCACATAGGGGATATCATAATTCGGAGTCCATTTGCCCCAGGAATCAGTGAGAAATGATTGTATCTTCTTGAGCACAAGGTCTCCTTTTGTGAAGACGCGAGGTCGGATCTTTTTGTCAAACGCCTTCTTCATCCTTTGCTGATACAACTGACCATGGCATAGTGCCGTTATTCTCTTTTCTTCGATCAGATTCAATTCGTCGTGTCGACTTTGACACCATTCAGCCTCTGTTAGCTTAGCTTCCATCAATACCCTGATTGATGGTATCTCTACTTCTATGGGGAGCACTGCCTCCATGTCATATACTAGAGAGAAAGGGGTTGCCCCTGTTGAAGTGTGGACAGATGTGCGATAACCGTGAAGAGCAAAGGGTAGCATCTCGTGCCAGTCTTTGTAGTTTACAACCATCTTCTGAACAATCTTCTTGATGTTCTTGTTAGCCGGTTCTACCGCTCCGTTCATCTTGGGTCGGTAGGGAGATGATTTATGGTGTTTGATCTTGAACTCAGCACACAACTCTTTCATCATCTTATTGTTCAAGTTGGATCCATTATTAGTAATGATCTGGCTAGGAACACCATAACGACAAATGATATTGTTTTTGATAAATTGGACCACCACTTGTCGAGTTACATTAGCGTATGACGCTGCTTCGACCCACTATGTGAAGTAATCAATGGCCACCAGGATGAACCGGTGTCTGTTCGAAGCTTTGGGTTCAAGCATACAAATCATGTCGATTCCCCATATGGAAAAAGGCCATGGGGAAGAAAGAACTTTGAGATGTGTTGGCGGTACATGGATTTTGTCTGAGTATATCTGACACTTGTGACATCTCCTCATGTACTTGTAGTAGTCGAATTCCATTGTCAACCAATAGTACCCTGCTCTCAGAATTTTCCTCGCCATTGTGTGTCCGTTGGCATGAGTGCCAAAGGATCCTTCATGAATTTCTTTTATCAACATGTTTGCTTCTGGTCTGTCTATGCAGCGAAGCAAGACCATGTCAAAGTTTCTCTTATAGAGTGTATCACCGCTCAGGAAGAAGCTGCCTGCCAATCTTCTGAGGGCCTTTCTGTCTTTTCTTAATGCCCGAGGTGGGTATTCTTGTTTCTGAAGGAAGCACTTGATATTGTGATACTAAGGTTTGTCATCGATGACTGCTTCGATTGTGAAAATGTAAGCGGGCCGTTCAAGACGCATTATGTCGATCTTTGGTATGTCATTCCATTGACCTACACTAATCATGGAAGAGAGAGTGGCTAATGCATCAGCCATGTGATTCTCTTCACGAGAGATATGGTGAAACTCGATTCTGTTGAAGAATGGTAATAACCTTCTCGCGTAATCTTTGTAAGGAATCAGTCCTGATTGGTATGTGTTCCAATCTCCTTTGATCTGATTGATAACCAGGGCTGAGTCACCGTATACATCCAAGTTCTTGATCCTTAAGTCGATCGCTTCTTCGAGACCCATGATACAAGCTTTGTATTTAGCCTCATTGTTTGTACACTTGAATGTTAGTTTGGCAATGAAAGGAATATGGGTACCCTGAGGTGTTATGATGATTGCCCCAATTTCGTTTCCATAATCATTGACAGCTCCGTCAAAAATTAGTCCCCAATTGGGAACCTGGTTCTGGCCCTTCATTGGGTAGTGGTTCGTCGCAATATTTCATTTTTAAATACATGACATCTTCGTTTGGGAAGTCAAACCCAATTGATTCCTGATCGTCAATCGGTTGATGAGCCAAATGATCGGCTAAAATACTTCCCTTAACGACTTTCTGAGCATGGTATTCTATGTCATATTCTGATAACAACATCTACCAACGGGCAATCCTTCCCGGGAGAGCAGGCTTTTCAAAGACATACATGATTTTATCCATTTCTGAGATTAACCAAGTAGTGTGATGAATCATATATTGGCGAAGGCGTTTGGCTGCCCAAGCCAGAGCACAGCAAGTTTTCTCAAGCATAGTGTACCGAGTCTCGCAGTCGGTAAATTTCTTGCTCAAATAGTAGATGGCAGACTCTTTCCTTTTTGTTTCATCTTGTTGGCCAAGTACACAGGCCATAGAGTCTTCCAAGAATGTTAAGTAGATGATCAGTGGTCTTCCTTCCACTAGAGGTGATAGAATCGGTGGGTTCAACAGGTATTCCTTAATACTGTCGAAGGCGGTTTGGCAGTCTTCTGTCCAAACACAGTCCTGATTCTTTTTGAGTAATTTGAAAATTGTTGCGCATGTCGAGGTCTTGAGGAATATAAATCTGGAAATGTAGTTCAAACGTCCTAGGAATCCCCTGACTTATTTTTCAGTCTTTGGAGAAGGCATTTCTTGAATGGCCTTGACTTTGTCTGGATCAGCCTCAATTCCTTTTTGGCTGACGATGAACCCTAAAAGTTTCCCTGAACGGACACCGAACGTGCACTTATTGGGATTTAAGCGGAGTTTGTACTTTCTCAGGTGCTCGAATAGTTTTGACAGGTGGGTCACATGCTCCTCCTCTGTTTTAGATTTGGAAATCATATCATCGATATATACCTCGATTTCCTTGTGTATCATGTCATGAAAGAGAGTAGTCATGGCCCTTTGATAGGTTGCCCCGACGTTCTTCAAACCGAACGACATTACCTTGTAACAAAAAGTAAAATATGGGGTATTGAACGAAGTTTTCTTCATGTCTTTCAGCGCCATTTTTATCTGATTATAGCCTGAGAATCCATCCATAAAGAATAATACTTTGAACTTTGTTGTACTGTTAACCAGCATGTCAATGTGTGGTAAAGGAAAGTTGTCCTTTAGACTGGCTTTGTTTAGATCTCTGTAGTCCACACACATTCTGACCTTTACATCCTTTTTCGGAACTGGTACGATTTTGGATAGCCATTGAGGATACTCTGATGTGGCGAGGAAACCCGCGTCAATCTGTTTCAGTACTTCCTCTTTGATTTTGATGGCCATGTCTGGATGAGTCCATCTCAACCTTTGTTTTACTGGTGGACATTCTGATCTTAACGGTAAATGATGTTCCACGATGCTGGTATCCAACACTGGCATGTCCTGATAGGACCAAGCAAATACATTGGGGAATTCTTTGAGAAGCTTTATCAAACTTTCTTTGATAGTTGGATTGAGCAGTTCCCCAATCTTGACTTCTTTTCTCTCTTCTCCTGAACCTAAGTTTACCATTTCCAACGGCTCTTTGTGAGGTTCAATGGACCTTTCCTCTTGTCTGAGTAATTGGGAGATCTCTTCTGGAATTTCGTCATCATCTTCTTCTTAAATACCGGGAATTCAAAGTTGAGAGAAGACATTGGATCGTAAGTTTCAATGGGGTTTAAAACAAGCAATCTGCATGACGTGATGATTGTTTTTAGAAGAGATAGAGAGAATGCAAGAGTGTGTGCAGTGTATTTTCTTTGGAAAACTGCTTGTTTTTATTATTGAGTTGTTTTTTAGGATTACCATTTTCTGAAAAAGAGAAAAGAGAAAACATCAATAAATGCGAAAATTACAGAACGACGTTATTATATTATGATCTTGTCGATTCTTGAAACTACAGCCCTATAAAACAAAACTCTGTCGCTTTGGGCGAAGCGAAGAGGGAAATTTACAGAAAGTGACCCCTATCAAAATAGCTGTTTCACCTGGGCAGGGTGAAAGGTTAAGATAAAGACGACAATTATTTAGACTTATGGACGACTTTCAGAACATCGACAACAACCCATTGGCGGCGAACTCCTCGATGAATCACAAAGTCTTGCACCTTCTTTATTGGTTTGTCTTCAGAAATAACGCTGATTTCTGGTGGAGCAGGATCGTTGGAATCTGTTTCCCAGGCAGAGTTGTCGTAGACGAACTCTCCTGTTGTATCTTGCACAATGTTTGTGCTCTCAGGTAAATCTCCCCATCCAGTGGGCAGGATGTCTTCGAGCCTGATGCGAGAACTTTTAGGAGCGGTGTACTTGACCAAGTAGTCAAACTTGCCACTCGCTTGTCCTAAGGTGTCCCACATTTCTTTGGAACTGGAGGAGTCATCTCTTTCGACGACGTTGACCTCAGGAAAAGCATAGTTGATGAACTCTAGTCCTGCAAGCTTTGCAAATTCATTGTCATGCTGAATATTTTCTGAATGCCCTGAGTGCTGATCCCATGACATGGTGGGGACGTAGGTATTATTTTCGATAATGCTCAGTTGATAAGCATCGTTCGGCTGATTCTCTTGTCCCATGTCTCCTGGGTACATCTGCCAGATAGGCAAGTCATCCATTGGATCAAAATAGTTGTAGTCAAAGTTGTCTTTCATCAGAGTGTCCTCCTCTAATGAGTTTGGTGGATCAAGGAATCCTTCAGGATCACAATCTCCGTATATCATTTTGACATCTGACCTTGGTATAAATCTCGGACTCTGTGCGGGATAGCAAAATGGCGTAGGCACCTCTTCCTGAGACATATAACCGTCCTCGTTAAGATAGTACTTCCACTCTTCATCTATATCGGAGGGGTCTCCCTCGTTGATGGTATGTACTTCTTGAGACACTGGATGGAGGAAGCCTCCACTGTGGAAGAAGTCCTGAATAGGATGAAAACTTTCATCGTTAGTAGCAGTCTGGGTACAGGTTGAAGAAAAACCAAGACCCTTCTTTGTTTTATTATCAGTAGGAATGACAAGTTGTCCCTATCCCTTGGCATTATTACTTTTGATCACTTCGAGAGCATCTCTGTATGAGGAAATCGAAGTTCCCTTTTCTGATTGATTGTCATTGCTCACCGACAGTGCTTGGAACTGAGTTCCAACAACCTCCTCTGGTTCTACACAGGATGATGATAAGTTGGTCACAATTAAGGTATGTTCTCCACAGACTATGACTAGTTGGTCATTCTTGACGAACTTCAGTTTCTGGTGAAGTGTCTAAGTGACTGCCCCAGCCTCGTGTATCCAAGGTCTACCTAATAATAGTTGTATGCTGCCCGGACGTCCCTGACCTGGAAAGTGACTTGGAAAGTGTGAGGACCGATGGTTATAGGAAGGTCGACTTCACCAATAACTGCTTTTCGGGATCCGTCAAATGCTTTGACGATGACTTCACTGCCCCTCATCGGGGATCCTTTAAATGATAGTCGCATTAAAGTGGACTTCAGCATGACATTCAGAGCCGATCTTGTGTCTACCAGTATGCTGGCTAAAGCATCGTCCTGGCAGTTGACTGTAATGTTAAGCGCCATGTTGTGACTTTTTCCTTCTTCTGGCAATTCCTCGTCACTACACCCCAAGTAGTTGCAGGAAGTGATGTTGGAAACGATGTTGTCGAATTGTTTTATCGTCACAAGTTGTTCCACAAAGGCTTGCTCTAAGACTTTCTATAGAGCTTCCCTGTGAGCTTCGAAACTGAGTAATAGAGATAGCATAGAGATTTTTGAAGGAGTTTGCAACAGCTGGTCAACAATGTTGTATTCACTCTTCTGGATGAGCTTCAGCATCTTATCATTGTTTGTTGAAAGGTCGGGAGCACTGGACTGACCGACCGGTTGATCGGGAACTTCTGTTTGAGATTCCTTTTCTCTGGTAGGTTCTCCAACTCCTCGGTTGAAGATTCGACCACTCCGTGTTACTCGACTGATGTCTGCAATATTCACGACGGAGGGTAATGGAATTTCCTTTCTATTCTCAATTGTTGTGGCACCGTATTTGTAAGGGATAGCTTTATCGGATTTGTACGGTACTGGTCCTGGCAGATAGATAACTACAGGAGCCTTCTGATTTTTCTGACCATCATAACCAGCCTTAATTGGTTCGAGATTAAGAACTTTTCCACTATCAAGAGAAACCCTCGATTCATGGAGTAGAGGGATTATGGTACATACGTCTTTGGCCACTTCTCGTTTAGGGATCAAGACAACATCCCTACTTTGATCAAGATGATAGTTTGACATTGAATTAGAGCTTGACCATGGTTGAATTTCCTTATAGTCCAACTGACTTTGAAGGGCTGCTCGCACGAGGTAGCATCCTTGATTATTTTCCGAGCAGACTCTACAGCGCTCGTAGTTGTGTGGTGGCACCCGGCCACTTCCGCTTTGAATGCAGTGCAACTTCACCAGATCGGTTCCCATTGATCGAACATCCTGACTTTGATGCCTAGTAGGGTTCCCATTAATCATACTAACTTGTTGTATGTCTTCATCTAGATAAATCGGAAGCCACCAGTGGTTTAACATGTTTTGAAGTGTCCTTTGAACAAGTGCACAACATTGGTTACTTTCACGACACACTTTACAGTTCTGATAGTCATGCGAAGTCAGAAAACCAAGCTGGACCTGCTTAGCTTGTAACTCCCCCAAGCTGGTATTCATCAAGCGAATATCGAAGATTTGAATCATGTTGACCTGACAGGGATTCTTATCACAGTAATCCTGGATCCATCCAAGATCCATCTGACGTTGGAGGGCCTCTTGTACAAAAAAGCATCCCTGATTGTTTACCGAGCAAATTAGACAGGAATCATAATCGTGTTGTGGCAGATCATGATGTTGGCTTTGCCTTGAGTGCATTTCTGCCAAGTTGACATTCATCGCACGGATTTCGTGGTTTTGAATGATGTTGGAATTCGTATAAGTCTTGTTGACCCCACAAATTCGGTGCTCTTGGATCCATCCGAGATCCAACTGTTCCTGTAGAGCTGATTGCACCACAGAACACCCTTGATTGTTTTTCGAGCAGATATCACACTGGTGATACTTATGAGGTGGTACATGCCTATATCCGCTCTGTCTGCGATGCATCTTGACCAGATTAGCCCTTAATAAGAGTACATCATGAATTTGATAGTTGTGGTTAGACTCCCCCTCTATCAAATTGACTGCAGCTTTCTCGTGTTGAGGTAGCGGGTTCGTCTGAACATTTGGATTTGTATTCTTGAAGGATAAGACCTCGCTCCTGAAAAGTTTTTGTACATCTGATTTGAAGCTGAGATAGTTTTCTTTGTTATGCTCTGGTCCTCCTTGATGGTAAGGGCAAGTCTGATCCGCTTTGAACCAAAAAGGATGATTTTCCGGTACTGTAAGAGGAGACCTGGTTTGGACGTGCCCCTTGACCAGTAGTAATGGAAACAGTTCTGCGTACAACATTGGTATAGGTTCGAACCCTGGTGGTCGCGTTGTACGGTTGTTGTTGTACTGAGGACGAGCCTGCTGAAGAGGCTATTGTGTCCTTTGCTGATATTGTTGTTAATTCGGTTTGCTTTGAGTAACCTGAGGTTGATACGTTGGAACAGGCGCAGGGTTGATAGTAGGAGTTACAGCTGCTACTGGTTGGTAACGTCGCCTTTGCTTTCCGAGAGAGATATTGCCAATATCTTGCTCTTTTTTCTTAGGGAAAGTACTACCGTATCTTTTGGTACTGCTTGATGGTCCCGTGTCTTTAGCTAAACGTCCTTCTCGGACTGCTTCTTCAAGACGTACTCCCATTGCCCACCATCTCGGTGAAGTCACTGGGCGCACTGGCGACCATTCTGTCGTAGTAAAATGAGCTCAAGGTTTTCAAGAAGATCTTTGTCATCTCATTTTCCTCAAGAGGTGGACAAATCTGGGCGGCAATTTCACGCCATCTCTGAGCACACTCCTTAAAGGTTTCCTTATCATTCTGCGACATGGCTCTAAGTTGATCTCTGTCTGGTGCCATGTCCAGGTTATACTTATATTGTTGAACGAGGGCAGCTCCAAGATCTCTGAAAGTGATGATCTTAGTGCGGTTTAAACCCATGTACCATTTGAGTGCGGCACCAGTTAAACTATCCTGGAAGTAATGGATCAGTAGTTGTTGGTTCTCTGTCTGTGTTGACATCCTCCGAGCATACATCACCAAGTGACTTTGAGGGCAAGAGTTACCCTTGTATTTTTCAAATTCGGGCACCTTGAATTTGAGTGGAACTTTCACATTAGGGACCAAACAAAGGTCTGCGGCGTCCTTTCCAAATAGATCCTGATCGCGAATGGCTTACAGTTCTTTCTGCATCTCCAGGAATTATTCTTTGAATCCCTTCATCTTATCGTTCATACTCTCATTTCCACCAGAAGGAATCTGTGGAATCTGTCCTTCCGGGACAGTGTGTACCATGGGTGGTGGTACAGTCATTAAGACAGTGACTCTTGGCGCTTCCCTTTCCCGAAGTTTGTAACCTCCAGGAGTTGTTGTCATACCCCTTGCATCTTCGCTTTCCCGAAGTTTGTAACCTTCAGGCCCAGCGGCTCCTGCTGTAGTTTTCGGATCTTCCATGATCGGCGGAATATATCCTTATGGGATATCATTGAGTGGCATGTCCTAGGGACGATCTTTAGGCATGGTATATCGAGGATCATGCTTTTCCACTATGGGCGTAGATGTGATCTTTGAGATCACAGTCCTTTGTTGTTGCATCTGGGCTGCTACCAGAGCTTGCATGCCATTGTGAAGTTTCCTCAGATCTTCTTTCAGAGTGTTGATTTCTTCCCTCAACCCTTTGTTCTCTTCCTCGAGATCATCCATTTTATTTTGTCGATTGGCCCGAGTATTGTACGAATGATACAGTTTGACTCTAGAATTGAGACACAAACGTGAGATTCGTAGGGAAGAAGAATGCGTTAGGGGCAAATGATGAATGATATGCAATGATTATATTAATAATTTTTGTTATTTAATCAAAATAAACTTCGACACTTGGATTGCAAATAGGAAACAGTGGGGAAACCCCATTTTATTGAATTCAAAGATTGAGGAAATAGAAATACAGTAATTTACAAAGTGCTGTAAAAGGAAATGTCTAAACTAATGGATCCTGAGTCCTCTCTGAGGAGGGCTCAGGTGCTGGTTCTGGTATTTCCCCTTCTTTGACCGGGGCTCTTGAGCCGTTGTCGGGTTGTCATTCCTTTGCCAAGTGAAAGGAGCGAGCAAATTCCTTTGGTCATCTTGATTCTCTACAGTACGTTGCTCTAAAATCTTGATCAGAGCGTCCTTTTCATTTAACAGTTGATGTATTTTCTTGCACTCCACATTAAGAATACGGTACTTGTTCTTCCAAGACCTCTTCTCCTGTTGAACGCTATTGAGAGTAACCTGAAGTTTTTCCGTATCAGACATAAAATAAAGGACAGATTCCCTTAATGGAAGGACTTCGTGACGAGGGTAAGGCATCCTCAGCTTGAGAGCTCTAGTTTGCACCCAGTGGAGATAAGGCTCCACAGAGATACAGTCCGGGTTTCCTAGAGACTCTCTTCCTTTCCTGTGAACATATTTCAAGGCATGCACTATTTCTCTCTTTAGTGCCCTGTCGTTTTCTTCTTCCTTGAAGAAAAGACCTTCCAGATGAGCATTACGCGGGACATGCCTCATCGGGTATCCGAATTGACGACGAACTAAAATTGGATGATAATTGATTCCTCCTTTAGTTCCTATGAGGGGTACACTAGGGAAGTTTCCACAGTGGTCAATGATCCTGATCCCGTCAAAGATTCAATTATACCAATCGATGTCAGAGTTGGTAAGAGACATGATTCTCTGCGACCAACGTAAAGTATTCTTTTGATCCCAAAAAACAGCAGACTTGGGTAAATGGGAAGTGAACCATTTGTATAGCAAGGGTACACAGCATGTGATCATTCCTCCGCTGTATAAATTCCTTAAGTGTACAGAATGATAAGAATCTGCGAGCAAGGTTGGTACGGGATTTCCAATTAGAAAAATCTTAATGGCATTGATATCAATGAAGTTATCAATGTTGGGAAACAGAAATAACCCGTAGGTGAGCAAAGAAAAAAATGCTTTCGAAACCAGTCACGTTCCCTATACTAGCAAAGTACAGGGCTTTCTTTACCAAAAACTGCGCTGGCAAACCTTGGATTCCACCTTTAGTGATCATGTGAGTCCTGACTTCTTACTCGTCCAAATAAATTGCTCTTGCAATGGTTTGATCTTTTGGAATTTCTTTCAGTCCAGAAAAGGGAGCTTGGTCAGTAATGGGTAAATCAATCAGGTGAGAGTACTCCTCCAGTGTTGGTGCTAGTTGATAATTCGGGAATGTGAAACAGTGATAAACCGGATCGTAGAACTGGATGAGCGTGGACATGATTCCTTCAATTACATGGACCCTTAACAGAGACAGCATTCCTCCATACTTAGCTCTGAAAGCGTCAGGGTTGGTGATCATCCTCGCCAAATCTCTTAAATCCTCTAATTTTGGAACCTTGAAGGTATATTTGTGATTCCTCCTTCTACCGAAATCCTTAACGCAATCTTTTCTCTGACATTTGCAATCATTGTCTCAGTTTAATTTGAAAAAGAGAGACTAGAAGAGAAAATTTTCTTTGTTTTAGGTTTTTTAAATGAAATTAATGCATGAATGCAGCACACAAAAACATAGAAAAAACATGGGGTCAAAGGTTCGGTGTCATGAAGTCAAGGCTCTACCCATCCCCAAAGGTTTTACTGGTGATTTTTTGTACCTGTTCGCAAAATCATTGACCTCTCTTGGTATAACAACAACAGGCTGGAATCACCCGAGCGAGCTGATGTATCTTAGAGTAATATCAAATGAGGGTAGTATCGTGTGACAACTATTTCTGATAGCTTCCGCACTACAAAATAGTAACATGGTTTCAGTCTACTAAAATCTTCAGCTTCTCAGATAACCCAATAGAATAATCTGCTTTCAACAACCGAAGTCGTATAGGCATTGGATCCGCAAAGGGCATCTCCACTGATTCGATGGTCTACCGGGACCTCTTATTTGGGATTCACTCCCAATAAGATTACCCGTCTCGTGCCATCACCTATCTTAGGTGTATACTCAATCTTTCCAGATGTGGCATCACACGCATTCCCATTAGCAGAAAAATAAAAACGGATATCAATTAGGAAAAGCAGTATATATATATATATATATATATATATATATATATATATATATATATTCATTCCTAAAGCTAACATCCTAAACCTCTTAAGAGCTATAATAATCCTAGTCCTAAACAATAAAATGCGTCCCCAGTGAAGTCGCCATTTTACCGTAGTGAGCGATTTTTGTCGGTGACGCGACCACCTTATCGCTGAAGTTGGGTTTTCCTCCTCGAGGAGAAAGGGGTGCTACTTTCTGATTTCTTATTAACCCATGAAGCTGGAAGGGAAAGGAAGGTATCTAAAACTAACCTTGCACGCGAATGTTTAACTGAACAAACGCTTAAAGAGATTGGGGGTCCGAAGTCAGGTTATACAATGGGAAGTGTCGCTTTCGGGATTTTCATCCAGGTACAAATGCGAAAGTGGCGCAAAAATAGATTCGCCAGCAATGTGTATTTATCCCAAGAGAGGGAAAGGAAACACTGCGTAAACCTGAGGGAAAGGAAAAACATGGTCTCGCGACCAAGAGAAATGGGTAAGGGAGTCGGTTACGCGGGGGGAAGGTATTAGCACCCCCACGCGTCCATCGTACTCGATGGGATCTACGCTTGCTGTCTCGATCAAAGGGTGTCGTCATCTGGAGCTCCGCTGCTACTGGAAAGGAGAAGAAACGGGAACGGAAAGGAATGAAGAAACGAAGAAGAAAAGAAAAGGAAGTGACTCGATAGGACATCATCGTCCTATGCCTACGTATTCCATCGTGCAATGGGAAATTCAGAGTCAACGTAGTTCGGACTACGGTTTGTGGGGAGGTTGCTTGCCAAGACATCGCTGTCTTGTGCCTACGTATCCTCAATCTAACCAGAGAGAGGAAATCAGAGCAGTCGTAGTTCGACCTAACAAGGTCGGTGAGTGTTTTTTATGAGCGACGTTAAGTACGCGTCCGGCAGTTAAGGTCGATGCCTGTTTGCGAATGTAATACCCCAAAATTTGCCCTCTTATTTTTCTCAATAATTGGTTTATGTTTCCTTTTCATTTGCATCCTTAGGCATAACTCATAATCATATCATTGCATTGAGCTTCTAAGACATGGGATCGAAGGGTTTTCTTGTTATTGGTATTTTCCTATCCAGAGGTTCATCAAGAGCCAAGGTTGTTGTATTCAGAGGCTCACCAGGTTTCAGGGTGCATATAAAGGAGAATTAGGTTATGGTACAAGAGATCCAGTTGTGGTCAAGGCATTGTGGTCTGCCCAGTTGCTTATCATTTGTTATTGGGGATTCATCCAGAATACAAGTTTGGTTTGAATTGGATGTTTGATTGATTATGTGGATTTCTTGGAATTCAAATTCTTACCATAGTCCATAAACCATATCCATTCTAAACCCCTGAAGGCCCATTTGAATAATTACTTTCTTTTTAGTCCATTTATCCAATTTTGCTCCATATTTTGAATCACTATGTTAATAACCCTTAAACCATCCCATTATCCACTTTTTCTATCTAAAACCATTTTCTTGATAGTATCCATTTACTAAACCAATAAACCATTTCTTTTATCAATTGACCTTTTCCATATCCAAATTGAATTCAAAGAATGTGTCCATTTTTGTTCTAATCCATATCCATGTTAATCCACTATCTCAACCATTTTAATTCCATATTTTAAATCCATTTAGAGCCATGCTATCCATTTAATTTTCCATTTTTTAAATGCAATTATAAACCTTTTTCTTTCTAAATCCAAATGACCAATTCCCCATTATGCTACTTGGCCCACACGAACAAGTCGTGTCACACCAGCCCAACAAAAGCCTAACGCTGCTTTAGAGAAAAGGGCCCATAATAGATATTAAACATTGCAGAAAAGGTGTGTAGCAAAAAGAGGATTTTCATGACAACACATTCAGTAACTTAGCACCGTAACAATTTGAATTTCACTGAAAAAGAGTACATGGCCACGACAAGAATATAGTGCATAGCCGAAAAAGGAAAAGAATAGGAAAGAAAATGCAGGTGCACTGTACGCGTCAATTTTACAAATAGAATTGCATCACAAGAATCTTAAAAAAAAGAAAATACGTGCAGATGGTGTAAAACTTGTGATTGATTTCACGTGCAAGTTCATAACGGAATTAACCAAAAAAACTCTCTCCCTCATTTTCTGGGGGCTCTCCAATTCTCCATCTTCATCAACCTCCACTCTTCAATCTTTATTCTCTTCTCCCATTCTCGATTCAATTTCTTCACCTTCAATTTCATCATCAACTTTCAAACACAGCCTCTGAATTTTCATAGATCACCAATATTCTTCATCGTCATCTTCAATTCTCTCTAATTCACTTGAATTCATCAACCTGCAATTTCAACAAAACCTGTTCGCATCAATCGCAAAGAGAAAGTGAAGATGAATTGAGCAGCATACTGAATAGTTGAGGAAAGGATTAAGAAGCTGCAAGAATCTCCATCAATTTCGAGAACCGAATTCGTTGAGGTTTCTCAAATTCACAACGTACTGCTACAATTATTCACCATCTTCAATTCCTGCATCAACCACAACAATAACCAACGCAACAACAAAAAAAGATCAGCAAGAAGAAAGGAGAAGAGATTCAAGAATGTGAACGCAATCAACCACAACTGAAGAGCGATAGAAAGAAGAAGGTTCGATCAAAACTCACCGGTAATTCAACGCCGATGTCGTCACCACGCAATTCAGAGAGAATCGCGAGAGGAGAATGAATCAAAGTTTGTACCTGAGACTTTCGTCCGAATCGTCGTCATCGCGAAATTAAGGTACTCTCGTTTGAGCTTTGATTGTGTCTTCGCAATAGGATGCTCGTGCGTTTTTGTGATGGTTTGTTGCGAGTGGTTGTTTTCTTTAGCAATTTCTATAAATCGGTTAGAAGAGGATTAGAATTGTTTGTTGACGGAGCGATGAATCGTTACGGTGACGTATTGCAAAGAGGTTTACGGATTCGACGTCGAATGTTGAGGATTTCGTATGCAGGTTCGTGTGTGCAGAGTGAATCTGTTTGAGTTGGATTAGGATGTAGCCACAGAGGCTCCGCCGTCACCGACGTAAGGCCATCGCGCAGCGGAGGAAGCAGCCGTTGATGCTTCGAAGGCGGGTAAAGTATTACACGACGAGGAATGATGAAGAGGTGTTTACTTCGTGGCAGCGTTTCTCCGAGGGGAGAAGGCCGGAACGGAGAACATTGACGGCATAAACAAGAGCTTTTGTGAGCAGAACAGAGAGAGGAGAAGAGGGATTTAGCGGTGCAGAAAGAGGGTGACGAAGAGGTGCATCGAGTTAGTAAATTTAGGGTTTCTTGAACCAAATTGGACCAGGCTTATAGATCCATGCCTATGTTGAATTCAGTTCCACACTCCTATAATGCAGTGTACCCTCCCTTTGCTTATTTCGTGAAAGACTTTTGGGCTCGGCATCCCAAAGCCATGCGTCTGGTTCACATGCCCTTATCAATTCTACACCCCTGGTTAGTTGCTCTTTAGTTAAAATATTTTCATTTAGGTTCTTTAGAACTCAACTAGTTCTTAACCTTAAGATTAGAATTTAATTCTTGAAATTAGATTTAATTCTGTAGGTTTAGATTCTAATTTCGATTTTTTTTTTTATTTTTAACTTTGGTAGTTGGCGGATTAATGCTAACCTTTGTAATTAGAAATAGATTCTAATTCTCATTCTTTTATTTTTACTTCGATATTAACCTTGATTAGATTAGTTCGAATCATTTTCGGTTTGAGGAATTGCTTTGCTTAATTGCATTAAGGGATTGTTGTTTTAATCATTCCTGAATTGTTTTTGATTATGTGCACTAATCGTTTTTAGCTTAATTTCTTGTTAATTGTTTTTGCCTAAGGGTGTACTAATTGTTTTGCTTAATTGCTCTAATTGATTTTTGGCCTATTGGTTCACTAAGTGTTCTTGCCTTAACTGTCCACTAACTAGTTTTAGAATTAGAACTTTGAACTAATGGATTTTGATATTGTTTGGTTTGATTTTATTCTAACATAGAATATACTTAGAGTTTAATGCTAACTTTGAACTAATTAACATCGATTAATCATTTTAATAGTTTCATTTGGTAACTTTGTTAATAGTCCTTAATGTGTTTTGCATTGATTTTTGGCTAATTGATTGTTTACATTTTAGTATTGATTTCAATCACTTCTTATAGACATTTCCTTTTGATCTTAGTTGCTCACTTTGGTTATTTCTATTTGAACTTTAACTAATCTTTGAGTTTATTTTGTAGTGTTTCACATTAAACATAGAAGTTGATGTAGTATACACAGTTGCTGTGTACAAAGGGTGTTGTAGAATGTGGTTGTTCTGTCTGGCTGCATACATACCTGTCATGTTCTGGAGATAGTAGCTGTTATAGACTGTTTTTACTTGTTGCTATTTTTTACAGCTATGCAGGTGCTGGAGCGCTGTTGTTGTTGCTGTTTATGCTTTATTGTGTTGTTTTATTGTTCTTGAAGTGCATTTGGTTCCATGCCTTTCACGGATCCAGTCCACTTTCTAACACCTTTTGTTCATTTATGCTAGGTTACTAGAAGCTTATCGGTTTGCTTATAGTTTGCTTGCGTTGCTACGGATTGATATCCGTTCGGTATTACTTCTCTTCTCTTTTACTAATTCTGCATTTTTCCTTTTTATGCCATGAGAAGTAGGATTGGGAGTCCGTGCCACATGGCCAGCAATGCTGGAAGTCCTCAAAGGAGGCTCTGTTTGTGATTGTTTACATTTTGTGCCTAAGACCTCCAAAGCGGCATCCCATTCCCGTATCCCCTTATGAGACCTCCAAGAAGGCAATTGACGGAAGATAGGGTTCGCAACCGACCCCCGTTATTCTTGTTGAGTCGTTCTTAACTCTCATTACATGATTGAAGCTTTGAACATCACTTGCTCATGTTATCGAGTCCATCAAGTGGAAGGAGGGTTTAGTAATCAAACCGCCACTCATTGTCTATAGCTCGCATTGACTGATGCTGATGCTTATGTGATCTGATTCACATCTTCCCCTCTTACTCTGCTTTCCATGGTTCTCGATACCATTGGATGAGTACCCTTATTTCCCATAGCTAGCTTGTTTGCCTCGGTTGATAGACCCCTTGGCTAAAGCTCCCCCATTTCTTATTTTGATTGTGTGACATTGTAGCTGACTCACACTGTTTATTTTTTCATTGCTTTTAGTTCATTTTGTGATTGATTTATCCTGTGTTTACTTGTCTGATGGCATGATCCCGTAGGATTCCTAGCTCCACTTAATTTTTTATTAAGTCCGAGGTAGGAGAGACATTAGGATAGCAATCCATGTATGCTAACATTAGGTAGACTTCCCTTTCTTACCTCAGCCATAGGGCCATCATTGTATGATAACATTAGGACCTAGTTTCCCCTTAGCATTTTTCTTTCAAACCTTGAGTCTCTCTTTCCCATCTCAAAATGAAAGTAAAAAACACTTAATAAAGGCATAGCAAATATTGCATTTAAGCCTTTCATGTGAGAATAAGGAGGTGAGGGGTCTTCTCTCGCTTTCTTAGAATGTTTAGCGTACGTCCCATCTTGGGTCGATATGCGAGGCATTCGATCTTACATGAGGGACTTATATCCAATATGTGTTGCAAAACACCAAATAAACAAGACACTTCTTTCTTAAAAGACAAAAACAAACAAACAACATTTCTTTTCTCATCTCTTATCTCTTCACTCCTTCCCTAATATAAAGTAATCAAAACACTTCTTTCTTAAAAGACAAAAACAAACAATTCTTCTCTTATCTCTTCACTCCTTCCCTAAGGACTCGTCAAGTTCGTTCCACCGCAAACAGGTAACGCCTAAGTCTCCCTACAGCGAGCTGCAACACTTAACTGCTGGAACGCGCACTCTGACGTTTCCACTAAAAAACACAAACAAAGCGACCCTCGTTGAGGGGAACTACGTCGCTCTGATTCTTATGTTCCCGATGAGATACGTAGGCAGTGGGGTAGGGCCCATATGAGCACTTCTTTTATTTTCCCTACATTTGTTTCTCTTTCTCTTTCCATTCCTTTTCCAGTTCTCTAGTTAGCAGTTCCTTTTCCAGTATCCTTTCCTGACACCCTTTGATTGAAGCAAGCAAGCGTGGATCCCATCGGGTACGATGGACGCGAGGGGGTGCTAATACCTTCCTCTCGCGTAAACGACTCCCGAACCCAGTTCTCTTGGTCGCAAGACCATGCTCTTTCCTTCTCTTAGGTTTATGCATGGTTTCCTTTCCCTCTCTTGGGATAAATACACATTGCTGGCGACTCTATTTCAGTGCCACTTTCGCGTTTATACCTGGATGAAAATCCCGGGAGCGACAGCTGGCGACTCTGCTGGGGACCGAACTCAAAATCTCTGGTTTCCTTAGCGAGTCAATCCTAGCGCTTGTCTGTTTTCTTTCATTGGGTGTTTACTTTTTGCTGTATTTACTATTGTACTGTATTTCTATTTACTGTATTACTGCTTTACTGTATATTATTTATTTACCGCATCTTAGCATTTTTCATTTCATATGCTATATTATGCTATACTGAACCGTGCTGTGCTGGTTTTCTGTTTGGCGGGATGGGTATTCTGAGAGATAAGCCCATTACACAGGCTTGAGTACATACATAGGACTAGAATGGAGAGTAGTGGGACCTGCGTGCCATCTTGGTGCGTTTGTGTGTTCACGAAATTCACAACCAGACGAGGCTATCTTGGGACGCATTCTGACGTGTGTGTCTTGCGCATTTTAGGGTGTTGATCTAGAGAGTTGTCGACTCTAGTGACCGTTTCCTGAGGACTTAGTAACGGTACTCCTCCCGAGTTATGACAGTGGCAGACCACGCTTTGTGGCAAACCCATTGCACATTCTCGATCCGAGGACCCAATGCTGGGAACTCGCTATAGGATGTCCTTTTTTAAAGGGAATCAGTGGAGGCACTCCTCGATTGGCGATAGTACTCTACCCTGAGGGATGAATGTACTATTGCTTCTCGACCTCAGTGCCAGAAGCTGAGGACCTTTCGTTTTGGAGAATCAGTTGAGGCCTCCTCGATTGATGATGATGACAAACCAGAAATGGTGAATGTATCATCATTTCTCGACCTGAGAGCCCGGGATACTGAGGATCTTAGCACCCACATGTGAGAGGGGCGGGTTGTTTACAGGTTTGCAGGTAACCTTCACTTTCATCCTACCTGGTATTCTGGTTCTCTTATCAGTGTGGACTCATCATCCTGGTATTATGGTATTCTGATTATTCCGGCACCCTGATTATGCCGATATTCTGGCATTCCCGTATTCTGATCACACATGTGTTCTGTTTATTCTGGTATTCTGATTATGCCGATATCCCAACATCCTGGTATTCTGATTAGTTGGATATTCTGGTATTCCGGTGTTCTCTTCAGAGCCGACCTATGAGCTTATTCGGTCACCAGCTGATCCCATGTCTGTTGCATCTGCATCATCATTTTCGCATACATGTTCTTGTATTTCCAAGGGATATTAACTTTGAGACTTGTTACTGAGCATTTCCATCTATTTCTTGTGGTTAGTGTTAGGAAAATTTTTGAATCAAAGCATAATGATTCCTTGGAAATATTCGAACATGGCATTCTCATAATCATATGCATAACAGGTGTTCCAGAGCGGATTTCTCATTCTGACTGGGTATTCTCTTCAGAAATGGCCAACATGACTTCTTCCAACTACTCGATTCGCCACAATCAAGGTTCAGGTATGGAACAACTCCGAGCGGAGGTGACTGAGATGAAGGCCCGACTGGGGCATTTTATGATGGACATTCAAGCGTTGTCACGAGGTTAGGAACTGCTGAGAGAAGAATTCAACCGGATAAAGACTCAGATGGACCGGGTTATGGAAATTATGAATGAAGTGTTAAGAAAGGAAGACAATCAGGTGTCCGCTTCCGCAACAGAGGTTCTCACTCCTCCTATCTCTTTGGGGTATCCTCTAGACCATAGATTTCCTTGTGAATCCTCTCCACCGTCAGAGCTTTTTCATCACCAATTGTTTCTTGAGGGTCTTAAGCAAGAGAAGACTGAGAAGAAGTTTGATCCGATCCCAATGCCATACGCTCAGTTGCTTCAGCACTTGCTCAAGTTTCAGCTAATTGAATTGACTGATGCGGGACCTCCACACACCAAGTTTCGTATGGGTTCCAATGTCCATGATAGGTGTGAATTCCATTCAGGGGTACCTGGTCATGATGTTGAAAATTGTAAGATGCTCAAGTATAAGGTCCAAGAGCTTATTAATTCAGGGGCAATCGAGTTCGATCCCATAAGCACTATCAAACGAAGAGATGTTCCTCCAATTGCTGCTAAAGAGGTGGATATTCTTTCCCCCTCTCAGGGACCTTCCTCAATCCATAAACCTTGGGTTCCAAAACTACCGCATCAGCAAATCATAGTTGGGACCCTCTCGGTTGTATCCCTTCATCATCAACAGAAGCAAGAAAGGGTTTTTGATCCTCTACCGATGTGTCATGCCGAATTACTTCAACAACTGCTTCAGTTAAGAATGATTGAGCTCCGGAAGTTGACTCCTCCTGCAAAGCATCCAAAAGGATGGGATGCTAATGCTCATTGTGATTTTCACTCAGGGGCACCAGGACATGATATTGAGGGGTGTAGAGCATTCCAGCACCAAGTGCAAGACTTAATTGACTCTAAAGCAATCGAGTTCGGACCGGATGGCATGAAGGTATCAGGTGATCTTACGCCAGTAGCTACAAAGGAAGCGAGTATTCCTTCCCCTTATCTAGGGTCTACCTCAGGTCACGGGTGTTTTCCTCAGCTTCAAGTTTCAAAGTCATAACGTCAGCAACCTTTGTGTGTTCCTCGGCCAAATATGGAAAGAAAAGTACAGGGGCAGACTAGGCACCATAATCAACATTGGCAGCAAAACCGTTAGCAACAGAGGCAACGAGGAATTAGGAGGTCTGAGAGAGTGTCTACTCCAGTTCCCATTTCTCAAAGCCAGCTTCTTGCTCGCCTTCTCGAAGGCTCTTTGATTCAGCTGGGCAAGGTAGTGCCAGTGCCGTTTCCTTTTCCTCCGGATTATGACATAAATTCCAGGTGGGAGTTACACTCGGGAACATTTGGACATACAATTGGCAATTGCAGAGTGTTCAAACACAAGGTACAAGACTTGATTGACTCAAATATTATCACACCAGACGGGTGGCCCATAAATTGAACTTTCTTCATCAGATTGAGCACCCAGTTTGCAAAGACATCTTCAGAATCAATAAGTCCAGACAGAGTCAAGCCTCCTCAACAAGGACAATCATTTAGCTTCTTTACTGCATTCTCATGTGTAGCTTTTTATGTTTGTCAAAACGTTTGTATGCATCCATGAAATCTGTTTTTCTTTTTATGTTAATCCTAATAAGGCGCACATGTTTTTCCTGAAGTAATCCATTGGTATTCACTCATAAGTTTGTATGTGTGCATTGCCATACCAATTTTCTTGCTTAAACTCTCTGAGGAAGAATGATGATCGGAAAACGCAAAAATCTCTAATTGTGTGCTCTTGGATAAAACCCTGTTGAGGATGTACAGGCATTGTTTCGAATCCCCAAACACTGGAGATATAAGGGAGATAAACCCTCGTTAACCCCTTTGAGCCTTGAAGTAGGAGTTTTCTTTTCGTATGAAAAAACCCTCACATTTAACCCAGGGGCAGGGTAGGCGTCAGTTAATTTGACCGAGCCTTCAAGCTTTAAAAGGAGTGTGCATCTGAGGATCGATTACTTTTCTATTCCACCGTCAAGAGGTCAAGAGATGTGAAACCACAATGGTTATCCATCAACAATCAAAGAGTGAGGCAGTCACAACCCTTTCAACAAAGTCAAGACAAGCCCGTGTCACACGATTTGTTCCGAAAAAAAGAATAAAAAAAAAAGAAAATGCCCGCTAAGTCGAATCTTGAAAACAAGCGACTTAGGCAAAAGTTAGGGCATCCCGCTGGACTCCAAAATAAAAGTTTCAAAAGAATATGTCCAGGCAAAAGTTAGGAATAAACAAAAAAGAATGTGAAAGAAAATGCGAACAGGATTACCCAAGAAAGATCCTCAAAAGAAAGAACAGAGTCGTGTGACTACGAACAAAAGGCAAAAGGGGTGACTGTTACTCCAAAACCTCATTAGGTGTCAAACCATCAGTGCATGGATTCCTTAAAGATCATGAAATCTTTTTGAGAGGCGAACGCTTGTGCAAATTGGCTGAACGTAGGATTGGAGAATATCACGAAGAGTGGGTGGGCACTGATAAACTTTGAGCCTTAAATTTTTTTTTCTCAAAACTGTGAACCAGGCCACGATACAACCCTCAAAAGTCCTAATTGAAATAGGGTTATTTCGAAAGCATACTTCCAAGAGATAGCGTTCCTGACTCCTATGAGTTATGCTAAAAGCTCTTTGTTAGTGTTGCATGTGCATTGCATTCTTTCATTCAAAAATTAATGTTGTCTCCAAACCCGTGATCCTCTCACAAAGGGTTTGCGACATCTTTTCAGTAAAACTTCAAGATTAACATGTGTGTTGCATTAGAATTTTCATTATCAAAATAAAACTTTTTCTGCTTGCATACATTTGTTAGACATCAAAAGAAGTTTACATATGGAAATTCAGTCCAGAAGCTTAATCTTTCCCAGTTGAGAATCCAGAAACTCTCGAAGGATAGCCATATCCAGTGGTACTTCCTCAGGAGACTTTGTTGAGCAGGAGCTTTCCCAACAAGTTGTGTTAAGACGTAGCCAATCTGGGGCCATCACGTCGAATCATCTCCTTAAGGTGTAGCCAATCTGAGCCAATCACGTCGAGAAATCTCTTCAGAGTTCAGCCAAACTGGGGCAATTACTTCAAGTTTCAAATCTCTCCAAAGGCAGGTGTTCTGGGTCTTCTTTCGAAGATCAGTAGTCAGGGGCAAAACCACTTCAAGGTTCATACTGGGGCAGGCCATCCCAAGAGCAGGAGAAGTTAGTCCATCTAGACGGCTAATCAGCCTATCCAGGGTTCAGAGCATGGGGGCAGAATATCTCACGAGTATATGAGATTGTTCATGAATCTTCTCGAGGCGAATTTCTCTATAGACCATACGGTATGAGGCAGTTACGTCGAGATCCGACGAATCTCTACAAGAGTTTGAAGACATTGAGGCGTTTTGGATGACAAGTCTTCTGTAAAATCCTCTTGAGACAATTTCTTTTGGTGGACCATGTTGGTCTGAGGGACAAATGAAAGAAAAACTGTTGTCCACGCATATGCAGCCAATCAGCCAGAAGGTTTGAAACAAAAGGGGCATTCAACCCAAGGCATTTGTGGTCCCCGTCTTCAGCAGACTTTATTAATAATGTTCCCAGCCAGAGATACATCAAAAACTTTCTCCCCAATAAGTGGTGGTTCAGAGTTAGATTTTCTCAGTTGCAGAAGTCATATCCAGCCGGGGGCATGTGTGCATATCCTTTTGTTTGCAAGTAGCAGCCTCGTACTAGGCTCAAAGGCAAGATTGAAGCCTTTTCGAGATCATGGGATCATGTCTCATAGACGAGAAATCATTTATCCCCATGCAAAATACCGGGGCAGCCAAGTTCAAGAAGGGTCCCCACGTCAATTTTTGTCACAACGTTTACCGATTGAGTCCATCTTCAGCCGTCGGTCGCTCACGACGATTCGATATCGACAAGTCTTTTGTAGATGCCAAGTCTTTTGTAAAATCCTCTTGGGATGTTTTTTTCAGATCGGTCGAATAATCGGGGGCAAAAGCAAGTTGTTGACTTTCCCAAACATGGGGTATCATAAAATTCCCCAGCGAGATGTGTTCCAGATCTATTATCTCCAGTAGAGTGACCTCTCAAGTCTCGGCATTTGTCTACTAGTTTGAAGATGTGTGGTCTTCTGTAAAATCCTCTTAAGGGACATTCCCCAGCGAGAGACGCTTTGAGGCAATTCTCCCCAGCAGAGTTTGTTGTAAACTCATTATCCCCAGCGGAGTCATCAAATGGAAAGTTCGCCTAGCATGGGACATTGTGACACTTATCCTAAGCTCGACAGCTTCGTTCCTCAACAGATCACAGTGCATTTGCTTTTCGCTTTCCCAGCAGGTCTAAGGACTCTTTCCCCAGCAAGTCATGACAGAAGGCCTTCTAACCAGGATTTGGGTATCCATGACGGAGTAGTTCTGGTCCCCAGCAAGATCGTATCTTTGGCAGTTGTACTCCCCACGGAGTTCAGCATTGAATCCTGTCAGTAATACTCCCCAGCTGAGTTATTTTCTTTCCGTAGAAGTTTAGCAGGTCAACATAATCTCTTCCTTAGCATATTCTCTTCGAATTTGATAGATCCCCAAATAGAGTTTTAATGGCTTGTCTTCTTCGGCATGGTACATTCTTTCCTCAGTCAAGTCAGAAAATTCTTATCCCCAACAGAGTTGCTATGACCAAGATGTGTTCCCAGGCAGTTGAAGTAATTCCTGGCAGAGTCATTATCCATATCTCAAAGTCCAATTTATGTTTGGCAAGTGTGATGATTCGAAGCAAATGGACTGTTCATGCATTCTCCAGCAGAGATATCATCCTTTCAAGAGTCTCTAAAGTTAAATTATCGATCACTCTCCCTCAGCAGAGTCAGCAGGGACGTCTGACATGCGTGCAGAGCATAATCCCGTATTGGAATTTTACAAAAGTCCACCCGTAGTGTGGCAAGCCAGTATTCGTCTGGCGTTGTTTAAAAGACGTTATCAAAGTCCAACCGTAGCTTGGCACAAGTCCACCTGCAGTGTGGCAAGTCAGTAGTCATCTGACTCCCTTTAAAAGACCGCAACTAAGTCCAACCGTAGATTGGCAAAAGTCCATCCAAGGGTGGAAAAGCAAGTCAAAGTCCAACCGTAGATTGGAAAAAGTCCACCCGCAGTGTGGCAATTCAGCTGCAAAGTCCAACCGCAGATTGGCAAAAGTCCGCCCGTAGTGTGGCAGGTCAGTAGTCGTCTGAATCCATTCAAAAAGACAGTCCACCCGCAGTGTGGTAAGCCAGTATTCATCTGGCGTTGTTCCAAAAGACATTTCCAAAGTCCACCTATAGCGTGGCAAGCCAGTAGTCGTCTGGCGTCGTGCTAAAAGACATTGTTAAGTCCACCCGTAGCGTGGCAAGCCAGTAGTCGTCTGGCGTCGTGCTAAAAGACATTGTTAAGTCCACCCGTAGTGTGGCAGGCCAGTAGTCGTCTGGTATTGTACAAAAGACATTGCTAAAGTCCACCCGCAGCGTGGCAGGCCAGTAGTCGTCTGGCGTTGTGCTAAAAGACAGCCCTCTAGTACTATTCTTCCCATCAGAGTTTTTATTCAAGCAAAGTTCACTTGGTGGGGTTTATATCCCTTTTCTTCTTCTCCACAGAGTGCAAATTTTCTAGTTATTTTCGGTATTCAATCCCTCCATACCTTGAAAGTCTGACAGTAATCGCTATCATCCATTCAGGTCTGCAGTGATTGAATAGGGGCAGCTGTAATACCCCAAAATTTGCCCTCTTATTTTTCTCAATAATTGGTTTATGTGTCCTTTTCATTTGCATCCTTAGGCATAACTCATAATCATATCATTGCATTGAGCTTCTAAGACATGGGATCGAAGGGTTTTCTTGTTATTGGTATTTTCCTATCCAGAGGTTCATCAAGAGCCAAGGTTGCTGTATTCAGAGGCTCACCAGGTTTCAGGGTGCATATAAAGGAGAATTAGGTTATGGTACAAGAGATCCAGTTGTGGATTCATGTTGTGGTCAAGGCATTGTGGTCTGCCCAGTTGCTTATCATTTGTTGTTGGGGATTCATCGAGAATACAAGTTTGGTTTGAATTGGAAGTTTGATTGATTATGTGGGTTTCTTGGAATTCACATAATCAATCATATCCATTCTAAACCCCTCCAGGCCCATTTGGATAATTACTTTCTTTTTAATCCATTTATCCAATTTTGCTCCATATTTTGAATCACTATGTTAATAACCCTTAAACCATCCCATTATCCACTTTTTCTATCTAAAACCATTTTTCTTGATAGTATCCATTTACTAAACCAATAAACCATTTCTTTTATCAATGGACCTTTTCCATATCCAAATTGAATTCAAAGAATGTGTCCATTTTTGTTCTAATCCATATCCATGTTAATCCACTATCTCAACCATTTTAATTCCATATTTTAAATCCATTTAGAGCCATGCTATCCATTAATTTTCCATTTTTTAAATGCAATTATAAACCTTTTTCTTTCTAAATCCAAATGACCAATTCCCCATTATGCTACTTGGCCCACACGAACAAGTCGTGTCACACCAGCCCAACAAAAGCCTAACGCTGCTTTAGAGAAAAGGGCCCATAACATATATTAAACATTGCAGAAAAGGTGTGTAGCAAAAAGAGAATTTTCTTAACAACACATTCAGTAACTTAGCACAGTAACAATTTGAATTTCACTTAAAAAGAGTACATGGCCACGGCAAGAATAAAGTGCATAGCCGAAAAAGGAAAAGAATAGGAAAGAAAACGCAGGTGCACTGTACACATCTATTTCACAAATAGAATTGCATCACAAGAATCGTAAAAAAAAAAGAAAATACGTGAAGATGGTGTAAAACTCGTGATTGATTTCACGTGCAAGTTCATAACGGAATTAACCAAAAAAACTCTCTCCCTCATTTTCTGGGGGCTCTCCAATTCTCCATCTCCATCAACCCCCACTCTTCAATATTTATTCTCTTCTCCCATTCTCGATTCAATTTCTTCACCTTCAATTTCATCATCAACTTTCAAACACAGCCTCTGAATTTTCATAGATCACCAATATTCTTCATCGCCATCTTCAATTCTCTCTAATTCACTTGAATTCATCAACCTGCAATTTCAACAGAACCTGTTCGCATCAATCGCAAAGAGAAAGTGAAGATGAATTGAGCAACATACTGAATAGTTGAGGAAATGATTAAGAAGCTGCAAGAATCTCCATCAATTTCGAGAATCGAATTCGTTGAGGTTTCTCGAATTCACAACTCACAGCTACAATTATTCACCATCTTCAATTCCTACATCAACCACAACAATAACCAACGCAACAACAAAAAAAGATCAGCAAAAAGAAAGGAGAAGAGATTCAAGAATGTGAACGCAATCAACCACATTTGAAGAGCGATAGAAAGAAGAAGGTTCGATCGAAACTCACCGGTAATTCAATGCCGATGTTGTCGCCACGCAATTCAGAGAGAATCGCGAGAGGAGAATGAATCGAAGTTCGTACCTGAGACTTTCGTCCGAATCTTCGTCATCGCGAAATTAAGGTACTCTCGTTTGAGCTTTGATTGTGTCTTCGCAATAGGATGCTCGTACGTTTTCGTGATGGTTTGTTGCGAGTGGTTGTTTTCTTTAGCAATTTGTGTAAATCGGTTAGGGGAGGATGAGAATTGTTTGTTGACGGAGCGATGAATCGTTACGGTGACGTATTGGAAAGAGGTTTACGGATTCGGCATCAAATGTTGAGGATTTCGTATGTAGGTTCGTGTGTGCAGAGCGAATCTGTTCGAGTTGGATTAGGATGTAGCCACAAAGGCTCCGCCGTCACCGGCGTAAGGCCATCACACAGCGGAGGAAGCAGTCGTTGATGCTTCGAAGGCGGGTAGAGTATTACACGACGAGGAATGATGAAGAGGAGTTTACTTCATGGCGGCGTTTCACCGAGGGGAGAAGGCCGGAACGGAGAACATTGACGGCATAAACAAGAGCTTTTGTGAGCAGAACAGAGAGAGGAGAAGAGGGATTTAGCGGCGCTGAAAGAGGGAGACGAAGAGGTGCATCGAGTTGGTAAATTTAGGGTTTCTTGAACCAAATTGGACCAGGCTTATAGATCCATGCCTATGCTGAATTCAGTTCCACACTCCTATAATGCAGTGTACCCTCCCTTTGCTTACTTCGTGAAAGACTTTTGGGCTCGGTAACCCAAAGCCATGCGTCTGGTTCACACGCCCTTATCAATTCTACACACTTGGTTAGTTGCTCTTTAGTTAAAATAATTTCATTTAGGTTCTTTAGAACTTAACTAGTTCTTAACCTTAAGATTAGAATTTAATTCTTGAAATTAGATTTAATTCTGTAGGTTTAGATTCTAATTTCGGTATTTTTTTTTTTTTTAACTTTGGTAGTTGGCGGATTAATGCTAACCTTTGTAATTAGAAATAGATTCTAATTCTCATTCTTTTATTTTTACTTCGATATTAACCTTGATTAGATTAGTTCGAATCATTTTCGGTTTGAGGAATTGCTTTGCTTAATTGCATTAAGGGATTGTTGGTTTAATCATTCCTTAATTGTTTTTGATTATGTGCACTAATCGTTTTTAGCTTAATTGCTTGTTAATTGTTTTTGCCTAAGGGTGTACTAATTATTTTGCTTAATTGCTCTAATTGATTTTTGACCTATTGGTTCACTAATTGTTCTTGCCTTAATTGTCCACTAACTAGTTTTAGAATTAGAACTTTGAACTAATGGATTTTGATATTGTTTGGTTTGATTTTGTTCTAACATAGAATATACTTAGAGTTTAATGCTAACTTTGAACTAATTAACATTGATTAATCATTTTAATAGTTTCATTTGGTAACTTTGTTAATAGTCCTTAATGTGTTTTGCATTGATTTTTGGCTAATTGATTGTTTACATTTTATTATTGATTTCAATCACTTCTTATAGACATTTCCTTTTGATCTTAGTTGCTCACTTTAGTTATTTCTATTTGAACTTTGACTAATCTTTGAGTTTATTTTGTAGTGTTTCACATTAAACATAGAAGTTGTTGTAGTATACACAGCTGTTGTGACAAAGGGTGCTGTAGAATGTCGTTGTTCTGTCTGGCTGCATACATACCTGTCATGTTCTGGAGATAGTAGCTGTTATAGACTGTTTTTACTTGTTGCTATTTTTTACAGCTATGCAGGTGCTGGAGCGCCGTTGTTGCTGCTGTTTATGCTTTATTGTCTTGTTTTATTGTTTTTGAAGAGCATTTAGTTCCATGCCTTTCACGGATCCAGTCCACTTTCTAACACCTTTTGTTCATTTATGCTAGGTTACTAGAAGCTTGTCGGTTTGCTTATAGTTTGCTTGCGTTGCTACGGATTGATATCCGTTCGGTATTACTTCTCTTCTCTTTTACTAATTCCGCATTTTTCCTTTTTATGCCATGAGAAGTAGGATTGGGAGTCCGTGCCACTTGGCCGCCAATGCTGGAAGTCCTCAAAGGAGGCTTTGTTTGTGATTGTTTACATTTTGTGCCTAAGACCTCCAAAGAGGCATCCCATTCCCGCATCCCCTTATGAGACCTCCAAGAAGGCAATTGACGGAAGATAGGGTTCGCAACCGACCCCCGTTATTGTAGTTGAGTCGTTCTTAGCTCTCATTACATGATTGAAGCTTTGAACATCACTTGCTCCTGTTATCGAGTCCGTCAAGTGGAAGGAGGGTTTAGTAATCAAACCCCCACTCATTTTCTATAGCTCGCATTGACTGATGTTGATGCTTATGTGATCTGATTCACATCTTCCCCTCTTACTCTGCTCTCCATGGTTCTCGATACCATTGGATGAGTACCCTTATTTCCCATAGCTAGCTTGTTTGCCTCAGTTGATATGACCCCTTGGCTAAAGCTCCCCCATTTCTTATTTTGATTGTGTGACATTGTAGCTGACTGACACTGTTTATTCTTTCATTGCTTTTAGTTCATTTTGTGATTGATTTATCCTGTGTTTACTTGTCTTATGGCATGATCCCGTAGGATTCCTAGCTCCACTTAATTTTTTATTAAGTCGGAGGTAGGAGAGACATTAGGATAGCAATCCATGTATGCTAACATTAGGTAGACTTCCCTTTCTTACCTCAACCATAGAGCCATCATTGTATGATAACATTAGGACCTAGTTTCCCCTTAGCATTTTTCTTTCAAACCATGAGTCTCTCTTTCCCATCTCAAAACGAAAGTAAAAAACACTTAATAAAGGCATAGCAAATATTGCATTTAAGCCTTTCATGTGTGAATAAGGAGGTGAGGGGTCTTCTCTCACTTTCTTAGAATGTTTAGCGTACGTCCCGTCTTGGGTCAATATGCGAGGCATTCGATCTTACATGAGGGACTTAAATCCAATATGTGTTGCAAAACACCAAATAAACAAGACATTTCTTTCTTAAAAGACAAAAACAAACAAACAATATTTCTTTTCTCATCTCTTATCTCTTCACTCCTTCCCTAATATAAAGTAATCAAAACACTTCTTTCTTAAAAGACAAATACAAACAATTCTTCTCTTATATCTTAACTCCTTCCCTAAGGACTCGTCAAGTCTGTTCCACCGCAAACAGGTAACGCCTAAGTCTCCCTACAGTGAGCTGCAACACCTAACTGCTGGAACGCGCACTCTGACGTTTCCACTAAAAAACACAAACAAAGCGACCCTCGTTGAGGGGAACTACGTTGCTCTGATTCTCATCTTCCCGATGAGATATGTAGGCAGTGGGGTAGGGCCCATGTGAGCACTTATTTTATTTTCCCTACATTTGTTTCTCTTTCTCTTTCCATTCCTTTTCCAGTTCTCCAGTTAGCAGTTCCTTTTCCAGTATCCTTTCGTGACACCCTTTGTTTGAAGCAAGCAAGCGTGGATCCCATCGGGTACGATGGACGCGAGGGGGTGCTAATACCTTCCTCTCGCGTAACCGACTCCCGAACCCAGTTCTCTTGGTCACAAGACCATGCTCTTTCCTTCTCTCAGGTTTATGCAGTGTTTCCTTTCCCTCTCTTGGGATAAATACACATTGCTGGCGACTCTGTTTTGGTGCCACTTTCGCGTTTGTACTTGGATGAAAATCCTGGGAGCGACAGCGACGAGACGGAAGTAACGTGCCCTTTTATGAAAATGATTTGAAACTTAACAATCCCGAAGGATGAAAAAGTTTTGAGTTTGTTTTGTGTTTTTTAGACAGAAATGGATTGAAGTTAGTTTGTAACTTGCATTGCACCCAAGTCTACAACATAGGAACGAATATGTCGTGTATCGTCCCCAACAGGACGTACACTAAGCATCCTAGAAGAATGGAGGGAGACCCCCCCATTCTTCACTTCCCATATATAAGGCTCATGCGCAATACACGTTAACCTTTGTTAAGTGTTTTATAAGGGTTATAAGATGAGAAGAGAAGACTCAAAGAAAAGAAAACACTAAGGGGAATTCTATCTGTAATACCCCAAAATTTGCTCTTCCCTTTTGGCATCATAGCATGGCATTATCATTTATCATGTCATATCCATCTCATTAGCATTGCATTGCATTTAACATAGAAAAATGAAGCATGGCATCCTTCTTACCATCAGGGCATGTGATCAGGTGGAAGATGGACAATCAAGAGATCATTCAAAGCACAAAAAGGTCAATCAAGTTGCCTCAAGGCAAGCCAAGAGGTCTCTCATGTCTCATACTATCTCAATTGATCTTCCAAAACCTCAAGGAAGTGAGATTCAATGGAAGATTGAAGCACTACATATTTCACTATGCAAGAGATTCAAAAATTGAAGGAAAACCCTCAAAAGAGATAGCTCATTGATTCAAAATCATTCTCAAGTGGCATTTCTCATCATCCTTTAAGAGGATACACAACATACTCTGAGGAATTTGGATTTGGAAGATGTGCAATTTCCTCCTAACCAAAGGGGGTCAAAACTAGGGTTTCCCATTAAATCAGGGAATCTTTGATTTTTTGGACAAAGCTTGTTGTCATGGTATTCTACATGTTCTTAAGTGTATATGTGTGGAAGATTGCATCTCAATTGGTTTTAGAAGTGGTTCAATTGGAAGAAAGATCAAGAATCAGAGAAATTGGGGCAAAGTCAAATAATCAGAGGAAAAAGTCAACTCTTGACTTTTTGAGGCCAAATTCATGAAATTCATGTTACATGTGACCAAGGTACAAAATTTGGTCAAGAAACTCCAAAGGAATCATGAAAAAATCAAGATGTGGAAAGTTGCCATTTTTGGATGAAGTAGGGTTACTAAAAATAGCAAGTTTTGGCCATTTTGCATCAGAATTTGAACCAAGGCCATTTAAATTTGGAGCACCAAATGAAAATTCCACTCGGCCACAACAAAAGATCTTGTTTTAAGCTTCACATCCATATGTGGAACATCTCCATTGGATAAAAATTGAGTGAGATATGATTGATCAAAGTTTGAGCAAAGTAGGTCCAAAACTAGGTCATGACCAAGATTTTCAGGGCACGCGCGCAGTCATTTTCTCAAACAGTTGGTGAGCCAAATGTCCACTCATTTTTCTCATAATTAAAGGCCTCAAATGGAAAAGTTTTCAACATGAAAGTTGTTCATTGCAATGTCATTTTCAATATTCATGTTGGACAAAATTCCATTTGATCAATTTATGAGGGATAAATTTTGGTCTCAAGTTAGGTTGATTGTGCTGAAATTTCGTGTGCCAAGTTGCCTTGCCAGCCAACCTCTTGCCACGCTCACCAACCAGTTTTGAACCATTGTGTTCATAGCTATTTTTAGGTGTGTTTGAGGCCTCAATTCAATACAATTCTCACACCAATGTTGTTCTCTGGTGCACCATCTTTCCAATGCCCTCAATGCCTCATTAAATCATTCACTAACAAGAGAGAAAATCATCTTCAAACAATCACTGTTGCATTGGTTCCAAACTGTCACATAAAACCAGAAAAAGAAATAAAGGTTGGTGTTACTGTACCAGCTTGCTCATGTATTGCTCACTCTCCAACCTTTGCTTCATTTAACCAAACACTTTTCATGAACAACACCTCACGTGCCTCACTATACATGGAAATGGAAAGGGAAAGCTTGTTGAACAAGTTTCTGTGGCAGCAGCAGATGTGAGCTTGCTTTATTCAATTGAACCTCACCATAACACATTGTGAACCGCCATCACCATAACTCAGCCTCAATAACTCGCCCCTAACTAACTTGACTCAGTTAGTTAGGGTGCACTCAGTCTAACCACTGTGACTCATCTAACTCAACTCATTAAACCTTAGTTAGCTCACGCTATAAAAGAAAATCTAACTCACAAATCTCAGAGAGCTTCATTCTTCTCATTTCACTGCCAAATACTCTCTAATTTTCTCTCTGATTCTCCCACTCTTTTTCATCAAATCTCTCCATTGCACGAGTTCATCATTCTCTTCTAATTCCACCTTCAAGTTTCATCTTCAATCATCTCTGAACTTGAAGCAGCTTTGGATTGTTGAAGTAAGCACACTGCAAATCCATCTCCATTATCACTCTTCAGAGTTTGAAAGCCTTTATTTGGCCAAGTGAAGCTCAAAAAGGAAGCAAGAATCTCTGGTTTTCTCAGCATCTCCAATTTCTCCATACTTTCAGGTTTTATCACTCAACCTTTCTCCATTCGATTCCCCTTAATTTTGACTTGTTTTTGTTAAAATAAGCTTTATAGAAGCTCTGCTTACTCCGGCTAGTTGATAGGCCTTCTAAAGGCATAGTTTGAAAAGTTAGGGCATGATTTCATCTCTTCGTTTCTCTATGTGTGTGATTGCTATGTGAAAAATAAGTGTGTATTCATGACCTGCTCAACTTCAGCTTCATTTTGGTATGAATATCGTGTATTTCTGTGGTGATGTGAAAGTTGCAGGTGGTGGTTCTCGCCGGAGAGGATGACCGGAGGTCCCTCTCCGGCCGGTGATCTCATTTTAGGGTTTTATGTTCAGTTTTAATGTCAGCCGTCTGATTTGTGTAATCCAAGGGTGGAGGAACTGCCAGCGCATTAAAACACACATGCACCTCACGTGCAGTATTTCTGATTTCACTTAAACATAGTGTGGTGCAGTGCGTGCTAGCTAATGTGTTCCCTCACATGTGCGCCTTGATCTTGCTTACTTTGACTTGTTTGTTGACCTGACTCAATCCGATGGTTGTTATGGTGTTGACTTGGTTTGACTGAAGTGCATGGTTATTAATGTGTACTGCGCGCTTAATGGACCTAGACTATTTTGCTATCCACACCTCCATTTCTAAAGGCCCAATGATTTTTGAACTCATTTTTACTAGGCATGCACCCCCATTCATTTTTGCATTGCATTTATTTTTCCATTTTTCTACACGTTTGTTTTTCAATTTTTAAAAATACTAAAATGCATAATAAAATTCCACAAAAATTCATGTGTATTCTTAAAACATTTAGGAAATTTTTCATGATTTTATTTTCTGATTTTATGACCTTTTTGCCCCTGTTCCATAATTTTCTTTGAATTTCTTTGGTGTGCATTCTTAAGGTGATACATGATCTTGTTTAATTTTGTTCTTGATCATTAAAAATTGTTTTGATGCTCTTCTTTTTGTATTGAGTCATTAGCATCTTGAGGTATGTTAAGTGATTTTTATTTTTTTTTTTAGGTCATTTTATGGCATGTTTGGTGTTCACTTTTGTGCTACTTTGTATGATATGTCTATGTGACCTAAGTGCATTGTTTGACATCATTTTGCCTTGGTTCTTTGCATGATACTTTGATATGTGATTCATCTCTGATTAGTGAACTTCAATACCATGTTTTCATAATTTTCATGAGGCCATTTGATTTTTGTTTGATGCATTTCATTTAAAGCATTATAACATGTCATATCATTGTAATCTTTTGTGCATGTTTACATGTTTTCTTTTGTGTATACTTGCATGATCATTTGCCTATTTGGTGAGCTACACTCTTGATATTATAGGTCTTTGATACACATTATAGGTCATCTTCACATGTTCATTTCAACTTGAACTTTGTGCATCCTAACATGTATTGTTTGCACCTTCTTTTTGAGTTTTCATCTCACTTCTTCTTCTATTACTTCTTGAATGTCTTGATGGTTGATTCATAAATACTTTTGAGATGTTTATAAACCATTTTCCATTTAGTTTCAATTCTGGTTGTTGATTTACATGTTCCATTTATGCATGTCCTCTTCATTTCTTTCCATCTTTCATCTATCTTTTCTTCTTGTAACATGTTTAAATGCTAATGGGTGATGATTGTTGCTTATTCACTTGCACTTGTATGATGATATTCACTTGTTGTCCATATGATGCCCATTCTGGTTGTGGTTCTAGGATTTGTTTTCTCATTTAATTCTTTTGAGTTTTATGATGCATTACATGTTCTTTTACTTCTTATACTTCTTGTACATGTTTACTAACCATGTAGGGGCTTTGGTAAGTTTCAATTGAGTGTGGATAAGGAATCCACATTCAACTTCTATCCTTTCTTTTTTTACAATTCCATGTTATGTTTTGTTAAGCACTTATGTGCTTTCTTTTAATAACTCATCACTTTCCCTTTTTGAATTACAATTCATCTTCTACTTTAGAAGTGAATTGTTTAATTCTTTCTTTCTTTAGACTTTAGGTTGAAACCTCACAAACCTTTAGGATCACTCCCTTTAATCTTCAATTAGGATTGAGTCTTAGTCCACATAGATTTTACCTTTTCTCCTCTCTTGAGTCTCTCTTCTCATCTCTTAAAGGAAACTCAAAACATCTAATAAAGGTAGGCATTTATTGCATTTAGGCCTTTCATATAAAGAAAAGGTTATAAGGGGTCTTCTCTTATAATCTTAGAATGTATAGCATATAGCCCATCTTGGGTCAATGTGTTAAACATTTGATCTTGTATGAGGGACTTAAATGCAATACTTGTTGAAGGTGCAAATAATAAAAAACACTTCTTCATTTCTTAATCAACAAAACACTTAATAAACACAAGTATGCTAGTGTGTTTGAACCTTGACAATTGGAACTAAGTGTGGGGGTCTTCTTCACTCTTAGTGTGCTTTCTTACCCATTCCATCTTGGAATGTGAGGATGTACACATTCCAATGACTAAGATTCAGATACACTATCATATGCAAACAAATGAAAAAACTCTTAAAAGACAAAAACAAACAATAGTGTCTTTCCTTCGGGAATTCTTTTCTCACCTCATTCACTCTCAACGCACGAACGCGCTTCTACTCGTTCTCTTGCAAGATGGTAACGCACTCGGACCAGCGAGCCTGCAACACCTGAGCTAGAACGTCAGCCGTTCTTTAAAAAACACAAACAATCCATCCCTAGTGAGGGGAACTACGTCGCTCTGATTCTCATGTTCCCGATGAGATACGTAGGCAGTGGGGTAGGGCCCATGCGAGCACTTCTTTTATTTTCCCTACCTTTGTTTCTTTTTCTCTCTTTTTCCTTTTCCTTTTTCAGTTCTTTTTCCAGCATCTTTCTTTACACCCTTTGATCGAGACAAGCAAGCGTGGATCCCATCGGGTACGATGGACGTGAGGGGGTGCTAATACCTTCCTCTCGCGTAACCGACTCCCTTACCCACTTCTCTTGGTCGCAAGACCATGCTTTTCCTTTCTCTCAGGTTTACGCGGTGTTTCCTTTCCCTCTCTTGGGATAAATACACATTGCTGGCGACTCTGTTTCGGTGCCACTTTCGCGTTTATACTAGGATGAAAATCCCGGGAGCGACAGCTGGCGACTCTGCTGGGGATCGAAACCCAGAATCTCTGGTTTCCTTAGCGAGTTAATCCTAGCGCTTGTTTATTTTTTTTCATTGGGTGTTTACTGTTGTGCTATATGTTGCTGTTTATTTATTTTACTGCATTTACTGCATTTTAGCATCACATATCATATATTATATTGTGTTGCACTGCTTTGTCTGTTTGGCGGGATGGGATTTCTGAGAGATAAGCCCATTACACAGGCTTGAGTATACACTTAGAATTAGAGTGGAGAGTAGTGGGACCTACGTGCCGTTTGGAGTGCGTTGGGTGTTCACGAAATTCACAGCTAGACGAGGCTATCTTGGGACACGTCGTGGCATGCGCATCTTGCGTATTCCAGGATGTAGATCTAGAGAGCTGTCGACTCTAGTGACCGATCATGAGGACCTTAGTGGAAATATCCCTTTTTAGTGGTGACAATGGCAGACCACATTCTGTGGCAAACCCATTCGCACCCGAGGGCCCACTTTGGAACTTGCATAGGATGACTTTTATTTTCTAAGGGGAGTCAGTGGACGACCTCTTTGATTGGCATAGCATTGTATCCTACGGGCTGAATGTGCTATTGCTTCTCAAACCTCCGAAGCTGACAAGCCTTATTTTCTAAGAACCACATGTGAGTATGGGCGGGATGTTTACAGGTTTGCAGGAAACCCAGCCTCCTACCTACCTTACTTGTGATTCTATGATGATTTCAGACATTGTATCCTATGACAGTGATTTAAGTGTTCATCTCAGATATTGCCAGATTCAGTACAGAGACACAGTGCACACAGTTCAATACAGACACCGACACTTGATTACCTGATCACATGCCCTTTTGCATTGCATTATCATATCATAACAGTTATGTTTGTCATTTTCAGGTGCATAATACATTTCTGATTCCAATCCATGGGTTCAACAGAGATCGTTGCCGAGAGAAAGAACAATGTGTCTTACAAGTTTCCAGATCCTGTCTTGGATTCATTGCTCAAAGTTATAGATATGGCTGGTCCGGGTATTCTTGATAGGTTTCAGAAGAGCTACGGGAATTTGGTTGGGATGGTCCGTACAATCACCAAGTATGAGCATGATGCTTTACACACTCTGCTGCAGTTCTACGAGCCTTCGTTGAGGTGCTTTCTTTTTTCAAATTACATTCTGATGCCAACACTGGAAGAATTCTCATTTATTTTGGGAATTCCGATCACGTCGGCAATACCATTCTTCTCTGGTAGTTCTCCCAGCGTAAAAGAAATTGCTGCTGCTTTACAAATGGATCAGACATTGATAAAGAGCGGTGTGAGCAGTAAAAATGGAGTTAGCGGATTTCATTTAGAATTTCTGTCAGGACAGGCCCAGGAGGCTGCAAGTGCTAAAAATTGGACGGTTTACAATTCCATTCTGGCTCTCTGCATATATGGCCTAGTTTTCTTTCCCAATCAGCAAGACTTTGTGGATATGCAAGCAACGAGAGTTTTTGTCCTTAAAAATCCAGTCCCTACTTTGTTAGGAGATTTTTATCATTCCGTGCATTACAAGAATGAGAAAAGGAGGGGAGGATCTGTTAGTTGTTGCACTCCACTGCTGAGTCATTGGTTTTTCAAACATTTGCCTCAGACAGGTGCCTTTGTGGAAACCAAAGATGTGGCGAAATGGTCTAAACGATTGATGAGTTTAACTGCTGATAACATTGTATGGTTTGACCACCGGTTATTGAGAATAGAGCTGGTCACAAGATGCGGAAATTTTCCAAATGTGCCTTTGATTGGCAGAAAAGGAGGGATTAATTATAATCCAGTTTTGGCCATCCGACAGTTTGGGTATGCTTCCAGATATCCTCCTACAGAGCAAGATGTGGAAGAATCTTTATTCTTTACAGGAACTAAAGATGCGAAGGTGGTAGAAGTAGTGAATGCTTGGAAAGATAAGCACAAAATTGGAAAAGCAGTTTTTGGAAAAGGAGATTGTAGATCTTATCCTGAATATGACAGGTGGATGGAGACGAAAGTAAAGGAATTGCTTTTACCCTTTTCAAGGGGACCTCTTTTATGTTCAGTACAGCCAGAACAACCCACCATGGTGGCTATTGAAGAATGTGAGAAGTGGAAGAAAATGGTCAGAGAGCTGCAGATAGAAAATTCTGGAATGAGCAGATGTCTTCAGAAAGCTCTAGCTGACAACAAAGAGTTGGAAAAGAGAGCCTTGAAAGCGGAAAAAACCTTGGCTGACAAAGAGGAAGATTTTGATGACCGAGCTCGGTACTTTCGGAAACTTACTTTGGGAGCAGATGACACTAGTCAGGCTCACAAGATTACAAAACAGGCTTTAGCCCGAAGCAAGGATTCATTAGCTCAACTTCGTCAAGCTTGGGATGAAGTCAGAATTGAAAATGCCGAGTTAAAGGATCAGTCGAAGACTAAAGACGAGGAGCTTAAAAAGGCACATGAGCAGAGGAGAAAGTATCGGGAAAATCTCGATAAAAGTCAAGAGCAGTTAGAAGAAGCTAGAAGCCAGTTGAAGAATACCAAGAAAGAGCTTGAAGAAGTCATGATAGAAAGGGAGATACTCAAGACGCAAGCCGGCATAAAGAGACACAAAGGAGTGTGTGATGACGAAGCTCTGATGCTGCATGTGGGTTCTTTAACTGAAGCTCTTGAGAAAAGGGATGTCTTGATCAAAGAGATGATTGAAAAGCCGAATCACCAGCGTACCCGTATACTTTTTGAGGAAATCAAGTATTCAAGTGATAAGCTGAAGGATGTGGAATTGTCAGATTGATGTTCTTTTCCCTGTATTTTGTTGTTAATGGCTACCATCAGGCTTGTTGATGGATCCATTTGTTTCCTTGTATTGCATTTGCGGTTGAACCTTTCTTAAATGTACTTGGATACTTTGTTGAATGAGTATGAGCAGTTTTATTCAGAATTATTCCTTATCAGATAGCTGCACACAAGCACATGACCATGACACGTCTCTTTATATCACAATTTCTGGTCTTCAGATTTCTGTGGTTGGATTGGAATCAGGGTATAAAGTACCTCGGAAATGACAAACATGGCATTGCATGGCATTGCATATCATTTTGCATTTTTTGTTACTTGCTTTTCAGGTACTCGTTGCGGGGTCTCTAACCTTTATTTGGTTTCAGGCAGTATAGCGGAGAGTCATATTCACCGATATTCGACGCGAAGGAATCAAGTAAGAATCATGGATCAAGTGCAAAGTGATTTGGCGGAAATGAGGGCGCGTATGGACCAGTTCATGACCCTCATGACTGGCATGGTGCAAAATCAGGAGAGACTGAGGCTTCTGGTAGAGCGTCCCGACAATGGGCCCGAAGGTGATCATCATGACAATTCACAGGGACATGGCATTCCTCCTCCCGGTGGCAACCCTCCTCCTGGTGGTAACAATCGGGGTAATGGAAATGGTAGGCATGCTGGTGTTACTCTTGAGGATACTCTGGAAGACCAATTTACTCTGCTGGATGCTGATGTGGGTAATCAAGGTGATCGAAGGTATGATGAGTTAGCAGAGAAGATCAGGGCCATAGAATGCAAGAACTCTATGGGTATTGATGTTACCAGCTTGGGGCTGGTCTCAGGAGTCAGAATTCCCCCTAAATTCAAACCTCCTACTTTCGATAAGTATCACGGCAATGCGTGTCCCCAAACGCATCTTCAAGCTTACTTTGGGAAGATTTCAGCCCATACGGATGACGAGAAGCTATGGATGCACTATTTTCAGGACAGTCTGGCGGGGGCGTCCTTGACCTGGTACATGAAGTTGAATAGAGCTGCTGTGAAGAATTGGAAAGATCTGGCAGAAGCGTTCCTGAAGCAATACCAGTATAATATTGACATGGCGCCCAACCGCACTCAATTGCAGGGGTTGTCACAGAATGCCAAGGAGAGTTTCAAAGAATATGCACAGAGGTGGAGGGAAATGGCTGCCCAGGTCCAACCTCCCTTGTCAGACAGAGAAATGGCAGATATGTTCATGGGCACCTTGCAAGGGGCCTATCTGGATAGATTAGCTGCTTGTCCGTCAACTGGATTTGCTGATATTGTGATTGCGGGAGAAAGAATAGAAAGTCTGTTAAAGCTTGGAAAGATCCAGGATGTGAGTGGGGCTGGCTCTTCGGGGACGAAGAAACCGTTTGCTAGTAACCAGAAAAGAAGAGAAGGTGATACGAATGCTGTGTTTAGAGGACGAGGCAGAGGGCGTTCTCGAGCTTATTATCAGGTAGATGCTGTGACAATCCCCACACCGTCTGTTCAGAAACAACAACCCCAACAACAAGTTCAACAGCAACAACCTTTTTTCCAGCAAAGGTCTAGACAGAGGGATCGTAAGATGGATCCTATCCCTATGACTTATGCCGCGCTGTTGCCCCGGCTACTCGAGTTAAAGTTGGTAGAACTCCGTACTATGAAAGCTCCGGTTGCCGGAAACCTGCCACCTAACTTCGATGCTAATGCTCGTTGTGAGTTCCACTCAGGTGCTCAGGGGCACTCCATTGAAAAATGCTGGGCTTTCCATCATAAAGTACAAGATTTGATTGATGCTAAAGCCATCAATTTCTCTCCCGCTCCTAATATTACTCAGCATCCCATGCCTGATCATAGCGCAGCAAATGTGTACGCTATTGAAGATGGGAGGAGATTGAATCTGGTGACAGATATCCGTCAAGTGAAAACTTCTTTGTTGGTTGTAAAAGATCGTTTATTGAAGGGACAGGTGTTCCCGGGCTGTAATCAAGATTGCTCTGAGTGCATGAATCAGGAGAACGGCTGTGATAAGTTGAAGATGGGTTTACAGAATCTGATCGATGAAGGATGTCTACAGTTCGACAGAGTTGTGAAAGACACTGATGAGATATCAACCGTGACCATCTATTACACTCCCGCTGAGATTCAAATGCCGGTCAATGCAGTTCCCGTGGCGAGTGTTGCGCCAGAAGGGCCCAGTCCTGTCACTATCACGGTGCCAGGACCAATTCCGTTCACATCCACGAAAGCTATCCCATGGCACTATGGGGCAGATGTATATTACGAAGGTAAAAAGCAGGAAGTTGAGTCGTCAGTCAGCCCAAATATTGATAATGTAGGGGGTGTAGGGGGCTTTACAAGGAGTGGAAGGTTGTTCGCTCCCCCAACCTTGAGAAGTGATAAGGAGGTAGAAGCTGCAGCAAAGGCTAAAGGTAAACAGGTGGTTGAAAGTGCACCTACACCTGAAGCAGAGACAAAGATTACTTTTGATAAGGAAATGGAAGAATTTATGAAGATAATCAAGAAAAGCGATTATAAGATTGTGGACCAACTGAATCAGACCCCTTCAAAGATTTCAATCCTGTCACTATTGATGTGCTCTGATGCGCACCGGCAGGCGTTGTTGAAAGTGTTGAAGAGTGCGTACGTGCCGCAAGAAATTACTGTTAATCAGCTCGAGGGCGTAATCTCCAATGTTAATGTCAGCCATGGCTTGGGCTTTACAAGTAGAGATTTGACTGTTGAAGGAAGAAACCATAATAAGGCTTTGCATATCACGATGGAGTGTAAGGGCGCAGTGTTATCTCATGTACTGGTAGACACTGGTTCATCACTCAATGTCTTGCCCAAGAAGGCATTAATGAAGCTGGAAGTTGACGGTTTGATCTTAAGGCCTAGTGAATTGGTGGTCAGAGCATTCGATGGAACTAGACGATCTGTGTTTGGTGAGGTGGAATTACCCGTACAAATTGGACCACAGGTATTCAAATCCACGTTCCATGTAATGGACATACAACCTGCATATAGCTGCCTATTGGGACGCCCTTGGATTCACGGAGCCGGGGCTGTTACTTCTACTCTACATCAAAAGCTGAAGTATGAGTTTGAAGGGCAGGTTGTGACAGTGTGTGGGGAAGAAGACATCTTTGTGAGTCACTTGTCCACGTTCAAGTACATTGAAATGGATGGGGAAATTCATGAGATGCTGTGCCAATCATTCGAAGCAGTCAATATTGACGATGCACCTGAGTCTTCTTCTGTACCAGTTGGGGCTGGTACCTCCATTTCATCTTACAAACAAGCTGTCGAAGTCGTCAGGGCAGGCAACGCCCAAGGTTGGGGCAGGTTGATAGAGACCCCAATGAAGGAAGACAAATTTGGTATTGGTTATCATCCCTCTACAACTTCAGATGCGGGGAGCAGAGGACCCATTACTTTCAATAGTGGGGGAATCATCTACACGGACCAGTCTTGTGCAGCCACAGAGGATAGTGTTGACAGTGATTGTGATCTGGACAACTGGGTACGCCCTCATGTTCCGGGACAACAAGTGCAAAACTGGTTCGTTGAAGAAGTCATCCGGGTTACTCTTCAGACAGAGTAATTTTTCTTTGTTTTTTCTAACCATAATGCATGACAAAATCTTGCGCTCTGCCCAAGGCGTATAGATTCATTTGTAGGGCCACCATGGTTGCATTTGCAATGTTTAATCATTAATAAAGGACGTTTTGCAATCAAATTTTGTTCTCTGTCTTTCAGTTTTTATTTTTGCACAAAAAAATATAAAATGGCAATGTTTCATTTTCTTTTGTTTTGCTTAAAAATAAATTCTAAAATAAGGCATGAACCCGTTCATGCAGACTTGATCCTCCGGATACCACTGATAACGATTTTGATATGGCCATGTATGACTTTGACAATCCGATTTATCAAGCCGAAGAAGGGGATGGGAAAGATTGTGAACTTTCTGAAGAACTGGCCAGATTGTTGAAACAAGAGGAAAGGGTCATCCGGCCTCATCAGGAGACTGTAGAAATCATCAATATTGGTACTAAGGACGCCAAGAAAGAGATCAGGATTGGTGCCAGCTTGCAAGCAGATGTGAAGCAAACTTTGATGGAAATGTTGCGCGAGTATGTTGACATCTTCGCCTGGTCGTATCAAGACATGCCGGGATTGGATACAGATATTGTTGTGCACAGGCTGCCATTGAGAGAAGAATGTCCGCCAGTCAAGCAGAAACTTCGTCGGACTCACCCCGACATGGCCTTAAAGATTAAGGAGGAAGTCCAGAAGCAGTGGGATGCTGGTTTTCTTGCTGTGACAAAGTATCCTCCATGGGTAGCCAACATCGTGCCAGTACCGAAGAAAGATGGAAAAGTGAGAATGTGTGTGGATTATCGAGATCTTAATAAAGCTAGCCCGAAAGATGATTTTCCACTACCTCATATTGATGTGCTGGTCGATAATACAGCTCAATTTTCAGTGTTCTCATTTATGGACGGTTTCTCCGGGTACAACCAGATCAAGATGGCACCTGAAGACATGGAGAAGACCACGTTCATTACTCCGTGGGGTACATATTGTTATAAAGTAATGCCTTTTGGGTTGAAAAACGCAGGGGCAACGTACCAGCGGGCGATGGTGACATTGTTTCATGACTTGATTCATAAGGAGATCGAATGTTATGTAGATGATATGATTGCCAAGTCGAGAACAGAAGAGGAACATCTGGTTAATCTGAAAAAGCTGTTTGAAAGGTTGAGAAAGTTCCGTCTGAGATTAAATCCAAACAAGTGCACGTTTGGGGTGCGTTCTGGAAAGTTGTTAGGTTTCATTGTGAGCGAAAGAGGAATCGAGGTTGATCCTGCCAAGGTGAAAGCAATACAAGAAATGCCTGAACCGAGAACAGAAAAAGAGGTTCGTGGTTTCTTGGGTAGATTGAACTACATTGCGAGGTTCATATCTCACCTAACAGCCACGTGCGAACCAATATTTAAATTGTTAAGGAAAGATCAAACGGTCAGGTGGAATGACGATTGCCAATTGGCATTCGATAAGATAAAAGAATACTTGCAGGAACCTCCGATTCTAATGCCTCCAGTTGAAGGGAGGCCGCTGATAATGTATCTGACAGTGCTTGAAGGTTCCATGGGTTGTGTTCTCGGTCAACATGACGAGACAGGTAGGAAGGAGCATGCTATTTACTACCTGAGCAAAAAGTTCAATGATTGTGAGTCCCGATACTCAATGCTTGAAAAGACATGCTGTGCGCTTGCATGGGCCGCTAAGCGATTGAGGCAATATATGGTTAGGCACACGACCTTGTTGATTTCAAAAATGGATCCTATCAAGTATATTTTCGAGAAACCAGCATTGACAGGCAGAGTTGCACGGTGGCAAATGGTCTTGACAGAGTATGACATTCAGTACACTTCACAAAAGGCCATCAAAGGAAGTATCTTGTCCGATTATCTTGCGCAACAGCCAATGGATGATTACCAACCCATGAAGTTTGACTTCCCTGATGAGGACATCATGTTTCTCAAAGCTAAAGACTGTGAGGAACCACTCCCGGAGGAGGGGCCAGACCCTGAATCCAAATGGAGTCTGATGTTTGATGGGGCTGTCAATATGAATGGGTGCGGAGTTGGAGCAGTTCTTATCACGCCGGAAGGTGTTCATATGCCGTTCACTGCCCGAATAACTTTCGGATGCACCAACAATGAAGCAGAGTACGAAGCTTGTATAATGGGGATCGAGGAGGCGATTAATCTACGGATTAAAACCCTTGATATATTCGGTGATTCAGCTTTGGTAATCAATCAAGTGAAAGGGAGTTGGTACACGCACCAAGCAAATCTAGTGCCGTATAGAGATTATACGAGGAGATTGCTGACATTTTTCACAACAGTGAAACTGTACCACATTCCTCGAGATGAGAATAGGTTCGCTGATGCCTTGGCCACTCTGTCTTCCATGATCAAAGTGCAAGGATGGAACCATGTACCTAAGATTGAGGTATCCCGCCTTGACAGACCAGCATTTGTGTTTGCGGTCGATGCAACGTCTGATGACAAGCCATGGTTTCATGATATTAAGTGTTTCTTGAAAAGTCAAGAGTACCCGTCAGGGGCATCGTCCAAAGACAGGAAGACGTTGAGAAGGTTAGCTGGTAGTTTCTTCTTGAACAAAGATGGCGTGCTGTATAAAAGAAATTTTGACACGGTCCTGCTTAGATGTGTGGATAGACATGAAGCAGACTTGTTGATGATTGAAGTGCACGAAGGCTCTTTCGGTACTCACGCCGGAGGGCATGCAATGGCTAAAAAGTTGTTAAGATCGGGATATTATTGGTTGACTATGGAGTCAGATTGTTGTAAATATGCCCGCAAATGCCATAAATGCCAGATCTATGCAGACAAGGTGCATGCGCCTCCAAATCCGTTGAGCATCATGTCGTCGCCTTGGCCGTTTGCCATGTGGGGCATTGATATGATCGGAAAGATTGAGCCTACAGCTTCCAATGGTCACCGTTTCATCTTGGTGGCAATTGATTACTTCACCAAATGGGTTGAAGCTGCATCCTATGCCAATGTTACAAAGCAAGTGGTCGCTCGTTTCTTAAAACGGGATATCATTTGCCGATATGGAGTTCCCGAAAGAATCATTACTGATAATGGTTCTAATTTGAACAATAAGATGATGGCTGAGTTATGCCGGGACTTCAAAATCGAACATCACAATTCTTCTCCGTACCGCCCAAAGATGAATGGCGCGGTCGAAGCGGCCAACAAAAATATCAAGAAGATTGTGCAGAAAATGGTTGTCACGTACAAAGATTGGCATGAGATGTTACCATTTGCTTTGCATGGGTATCGAACGTCGGTACGCACGTCCACTGGGGCAACCCCATTCTCACTTGTATATGGTATGGAGGCAGTGCTACCGGTTGAAGTAGAGATTCCGTCCCTCAGAGTTATGATGGATGTTAAGCTAGATGAAGCTGAATGGGTACGAGCCAGATTTGATCAGCTGAGCCTTATTGAGGAAAAGCGATTGGCGGCTGTATGTCATGGGCAACTATATCAGCGCAGAATGAAACAGGCATTTGACCAAAAGGTGCGTCCTCGGGTTTACAAAGTCGGAGATGTGGTACTCAAAAGGATCCTTCCTCCCAATACAGACCACAGGGGCAAATGGACTCCTAATTATGAAGGTCCATTCGTGGTTAAAAAGGTCTTTTCGGGCGGAGCTTTATTGCTTACAACCATGGATGGCGAAGACTTTTCATCCCCTGTCAACTCGGACGTAGTCAAAAAATACTTCGCATGAATAGACCCGCTGGATAATAAAAATAAAAAAAATCCAGGCAAAAAAGGGCATCCCGGCGAACCAAAAACAGAATAAGGTTCGGGCAAAAATTAGGGATATAATTGAAAAAATTTTGTACACCCGGTAAGTTGAAAACCCGAAAGGGCAACTTAGGCAAAAAAGGGTATCCTGGTGGATCGAAAACCTGAAAGGGCGGTCCACACAAAAGAGGGATTTAAGCGAATGACTACGGTTTGAGTTATCTGTACCCTGTCACCGTTTGAACAACTGACGTTCTGAAGAATAGGAATCGGTCTGATCATTCCTCAGAAGGCAAGGTCGGGGAGTTTTGAAGACATACTGGTCATAACAGAATGGAAACTCAGTGGAATTCCGTTTTCACATTGCCATTAGGATAGTTTCTTTTCTCAATTTTCAGCGATCACCTCTTTCCAGGGATTGCTTCCAGATGTAATTGCCTATTCTGGGCTCTCAGTCAATAAATTGAATTTCAGTAAAAAGCTTTCTATTTTTGTTTTATTGCTTTGTTTGCAAAAACGTCCTAATTTTTGATAAAACATTGCATTTGAAAACATGGCAGCCTTGCAATAACATGCGCAGAAAAAATATTTGAAATTACTTCGAATGTTGAACACTCCCGGATGGTGGATTCTAGCCACGCAATATTCGGGGCATGTGGGCATATTCTTTTGTTGCAGGTAGCAGGTGCAGATGATTTTAAGCACAAGACCAGCAATAAATCACCCCACGCAAAAGACGGGGGCAATTATGGGTAAGGAGATCGGCGTTCATCGTTCGGTCGACGATTGTTCATAACGGGTCGATATCAGTGAATTAAGTTCAACTGGGTACCGTTGCATCTTATTAAGTCGATTCTCTCATTCAGTACTTCCAACAGCTACAAGCTTTTCTATATCGATAACGGTCACAGGTTCCCCAAAAGAGTGGTCTCGTCGACACCGAAACTGATGGTCATTATCCCCAGCGAAGTCACAAGAGTTTGAAGAGGCTAGATCTTCTGTAAAATCCTCTTATGACATCCTTTGCGGGGACGAATTGTTGTGTTGTCCAAGCATGGGGCATGTTTGTTTCCCCAGCATGAAGTGTTGATCACCCCCAGTAGAGTTTGAGGACAGTTGGTCTTCTGTAAAATTCTCTCAAAAGGCATTCCCCAACACGAGACGCTTTAAAGCAGTTTTCTCCAGCAGAGTTTGTTATAAACTCGTCATCCCCAACGGAATCGTCCAAAGGGAAAGCTCGCCTAACATGGGGCATTGTGGTACTTATCCTAAGCTTGACAGTCATATTCTTCAGCAGACTACTGTGGATTTGCTTTGGGTTTTCCCAACAGATCTCTAAGGACTCTTTCCTAGTAAGTTGCAGGGGAATGTTCTAACCAGGATTCGCATATCCCTGGCAGAGTAGCCCTGATCCCCAGCAAGATCGTGTCTCTGGTAATGATCCCCCACAGAGGTCAGCATCGAGTCGTGTCAGCAACTTCCAACTGAGTTTTTGTTCTCTCCGCAGAGGTTTATCAGATCGACAGAATCTATTCCTCAACAAGGATGGTACAGCCTTTCCCCAGCCGGGTCAGAAGGTTGATAATCCCTATAAAGGATCTTGGGTTGAATAAATCCCCAAGCAGAGTTTTAATGGCTCATTTCCCCAGCAGGATGTCATTTAAAAATTCTCATCCCCAGCGGAGTTGCTGTGACCAGAATCCAGCCCCAAACAGATGGAATAATTCCTGCCAGAGTCGTCATTCCCTCATATCTTAAAGTCCAATTTATTTTTGGCAAGCTTGACAATTCGAAGCAGACGGATTGTTCATCCATTCGCCAGCAGAGATATTATCCTTTTAGGAGTCTCCGAGATTAAATCATTGATTGTGGTTCCTCAGCAGAGTCGACAGAGATGTCTGGCGCAGAGGCAGAGAGTAATTCGATTTTAAAATGCTAAAAGTCCAACAGTGGATTAGCGAAAGGTCCATCTAAGGGTGGCATATTCTAAAAGTCCAACAGTGGATTGGCAAAAGTCCGTCTTCGGGTGGCAAAAGTCCAACAGTGGATTGGCAAAAGTCCGTCTTCGGGTGGCAAAAGTCCAACAGTGGATTGGCAAAAGTCCGTCTTCGGGTGGCAAAAGTCCAACAGTGGATTGGCGAAAGGTCCATCTAAGGGTGGCATATTCTCAAAAGTCCAACAGTGGATTGGCAAAAGTCCGTCTTCGGGTGGCAAAAGTCCAACAGTGGATTGGCGAAAGGTCCATCTAAGGGTGGCATATTCTCAAAAGTCCAACAGTGGATTGGCAAAAGTCCGTCTTCGGGTGGCAAAAGTCCAACAGTGGATTGGCGAAAGGTCCATCTAAGGGTGGCATATTCTAAAAGTCCAACAGTGGATTGGCAAAAGTCCATCTTCGGGTGGCACGAAGCTGCAAAGTCCACCAGTAGTGTGGCAGGCCAGTAGTCGTCTGGAGTTGCATAAAAGACATTATTAAAGTCCACCAGTAGCGTGGCAGGCCAGTAGTCGTCTGGAGTTGCATAAAAGACATTATTAAAGTCCACCAGTAGTGTGGCAAGCCAGTAGTCGTCTGGCGTCGTTCAAAAAGACATTATTAAAGTCCACCAGTAGTGTGGCAGGCCAGTAGTCGTCTGGAGTTGCATAAAAGACATTATTAAAGTCCACCAGTAGTGTGGCAAGCCAGTAGTCGTCTGGCGTCATTCAAAAAGACAGTATTAAAGTCCACCAGTAGTGTGGCAAGCCAGTAGTCGTCTGGCGTCGTTCAAAAAGACATTTCCAAAGTCCACCAGTAGCGTGGTAGGCCAGTAGTCGTCTGGAATTGCATAAAAGACAGTATTAAAGTCCACCAGTAGCGTGGCAAGCCAGTAGTCGTCTGGCATCGTTCAAAAGACAGATCTCTCCGACGTTTCATCGAGGACTCAATCCAGCAGTCTCGTTGGGTTTATATCCCTGTTATTCTTCATCATCCAGAGCAAATTTTTGGTTATATTTGGTATTCAATCACTATATACCTTGAAAGTCCGAAAGCAATTGCTTTCAGGCATTCAGGTCTACAGCGCTTGAATAGGGGCAGCTGTAATACCCCAAAATTTGCTCTTCCCTTTTGGCATCATAGCATGGCATTATCATTTATCATGTCATATCCATCTCATTAGCATTGCATTGCATTTAACATAGAAAAATGAAGCATGGCATCCTTCTTACCATCAGGGCATGTGATCAGGTGGAAGATGGACAATCAAGAGATCATTCAAAGCACAAAAAGGTCAATCAAGTTGCCTCAAGGCAAGCCAAGAGGTCTCTCATGTCTCATACTATCTCAATTGATCTTCCAAAACCTCAAGGAAGTGAGATTCAATGGAAGATTGAAGCACTACATATTTCACTATGCAAGAGATTCAAAAATTGAAGGAAAACCCTCAAAAGAGATAGCTCATTGATTCAAAATCATTCTCAAGTGGCATTTCTCATCATCCTTTAAGAGGATACACAACATACTCTGAGGAATTTGGATTTGGAAGATGTGCAATTTCCTCCTAACCAAAGGGGGTCAAAACTAGGGTTTCCCATTAAATCAGGGAATCTTTGATTTTTTGGACAAAGCTTGTTGTCATGGTATTCTACATGTTCTTAAGTGTATATGTGTGGAAGATTGCATCTCAATTGGTTTTAGAAGTGGTTCAATTGGAAGAAAGATCAAGAATCAGAGAAATTGGGGCAAAGTCAAATAATCAGAGGAAAAAGTCAACTCTTGACTTTTTGAGGCCAAATTCATGAAATTCATGTTACATGTGACCAAGGTACAAAATTTGGTCAAGAAACTCCAAAGGAATCATGAAAAAATCAAGATGTGGAAAGTTGCCATTTTTGGATGAAGTAGGGTTACTAAAAATAGCAAGTTTTGGCCATTTTGCATCAGAATTTGAACCAAGGCCATTTAAATTTGGAGCACCAAATGAAAATTCCACTCGGCCACAACAAAAGATCTTGTTTTAAGCTTCACATCCATATGTGGAACATCTCCATTGGATAAAAATTGAGTGAGATATGATTGATCAAAGTTTGAGCAAAGTAGGTCCAAAACTAGGTCATGACCAAGATTTTCAGGGCACGCGCGCAGTCATTTTCTCAAACAGTTGGTGAGCCAAATGTCCACTCATTTTTCTCATAATTAAAGGCCTCAAATGGAAAAGTTTTCAACATGAAAGTTGTTCATTGCAATGTCATTTTCAATATTCATGTTGGACAAAATTCCATTTGATCAATTTATGAGGGATAAATTTTGGTCTCAAGTTAGGTTGATTGTGCTGAAATTTCGTGTGCCAAGTTGCCTTGCCAGCCAACCTCTTGCCACGCTCACCAACCAGTTTTGAACCATTGTGTTCATAGCTATTTTTAGGTGTGTTTGAGGCCTCAATTCAATACAATTCTCACACCAATGTTGTTCTCTGGTGCACCATCTTTCCAATGCCCTCAATGCCTCATTAAATCATTCACTAACAAGAGAGAAAATCATCTTCAAACAATCACTGTTGCATTGGTTCCAAACTGTCACATAAAACCAGAAAAAGAAATAAAGGTTGGTGTTACTGTACCAGCTTGCTCATGTATTGCTCACTCTCCAACCTTTGCTTCATTTAACCAAACACTTTTCATGAACAACACCTCACGTGCCTCACTATACATGGAAATGGAAAGGGAAAGCTTGTTGAACAAGTTTCTGTGGCAGCAGCAGATGTGAGCTTGCTTTATTCAATTGAACCTCACCATAACACATTGTGAACCGCCATCACCATAACTCAGCCTCAATAACTCGCCCCTAACTAACTTGACTCAGTTAGTTAGGGTGCACTCAGTCTAACCACTGTGACTCATCTAACTCAACTCATTAAACCTTAGTTAGCTCACGCTATAAAAGAAAATCTAACTCACAAATCTCAGAGAGCTTCATTCTTCTCATTTCACTGCCAAATACTCTCTAATTTTCTCTCTGATTCTCCCACTCTTTTTCATCAAATCTCTCCATTGCACGAGTTCATCATTCTCTTCTAATTCCACCTTCAAGTTTCATCTTCAATCATCTCTGAACTTGAAGCAGCTTTGGATTGTTGAAGTAAGCACACTGCAAATCCATCTCCATTATCACTCTTCAGAGTTTGAAAGCCTTTATTTGGCCAAGTGAAGCTCAAAAAGGAAGCAAGAATCTCTGGTTTTCTCAGCATCTCCAATTTCTCCATACTTTCAGGTTTTATCACTCAACCTTTCTCCATTCGATTCCCCTTAATTTTGACTTGTTTTTGTTAAAATAAGCTTTATAGAAGCTCTGCTTACTCCGGCTAGTTGATAGGCCTTCTAAAGGCATAGTTTGAAAAGTTAGGGCATGATTTCATCTCTTCGTTTCTCTATGTGTGTGATTGCTATGTGAAAAATAAGTGTGTATTCATGACCTGCTCAACTTCAGCTTCATTTTGGTATGAATATCGTGTATTTCTGTGGTGATGTGAAAGTTGCAGGTGGTGGTTCTCGCCGGAGAGGATGACCGGAGGTCCCTCTCCGGCCGGTGATCTCATTTTAGGGTTTTATGTTCAGTTTTAATGTCAGCCGTCTGATTTGTGTAATCCAAGGGTGGAGGAACTGCCAGCGCATTAAAACACACATGCACCTCACGTGCAGTATTTCTGATTTCACTTAAACATAGTGTGGTGCAGTGCGTGCTAGCTAATGTGTTCCCTCACATGTGCGCCTTGATCTTGCTTACTTTGACTTGTTTGTTGACCTGACTCAATCCGATGGTTGTTATGGTGTTGACTTGGTTTGACTGAAGTGCATGGTTATTAATGTGTACTGCGCGCTTAATGGACCTAGACTATTTTGCTATCCACACCTCCATTTCTAAAGGCCCAATGATTTTTGAACTCATTTTTACTAGGCATGCACCCCCATTCATTTTTGCATTGCATTTATTTTTCCATTTTTCTACACGTTTGTTTTTCAATTTTTAAAAATACTAAAATGCATAATAAAATTCCACAAAAATTCATGTGTATTCTTAAAACATTTAGGAAATTTTTCATGATTTTATTTTCTGATTTTATGACCTTTTTGCCCCTGTTCCATAATTTTCTTTGAATTTCTTTGGTGTGCATTCTTAAGGTGATACATGATCTTGTTTAATTTTGTTCTTGATCATTAAAAATTGTTTTGATGCTCTTCTTTTTGTATTGAGTCATTAGCATCTTGAGGTATGTTAAGTGATTTTTATTTTTTTTTAGGTCATTTTATGGCATGTTTGGTGTTCACTTTTGTGCTACTTTGTATGATATGTCTATGTGACCTAAGTGCATTGTTTGACATCATTTTGCCTTGGTTCTTTGCATGATACTTTGATATGTGATTCATCTCTGATTAGTGAACTTCAATACCATGTTTTCATAATTTTCATGAGGCCATTTGATTTTTGTTTGATGCATTTCATTTAAAGCATTATAACATGTCATATCATTGTAATCTTTTGTGCATGTTTACATGTTTTCTTTTGTGTATACTTGCATGATCATTTGCCTATTTGGTGAGCTACACTCTTGATATTATAGGTCTTTGATACACATTATAGGTCATCTTCACATGTTCATTTCAACTTGAACTTTGTGCATCCTAACATGTATTGTTTGCACCTTCTTTTTGAGTTTTCATCTCACTTCTTCTTCTATTACTTCTTGAATGTCTTGATGGTTGATTCATAAATACTTTTGAGATGTTTATAAACCATTTTCCATTTAGTTTCAATTCTGGTTGTTGATTTACATGTTCCATTTATGCATGTCCTCTTCATTTCTTTCCATCTTTCATCTATCTTTTCTTCTTGTAACATGTTTAAATGCTAATGGGTGATGATTGTTGCTTATTCACTTGCACTTGTATGATGATATTCACTTGTTGTCCATATGATGCCCATTCTGGTTGTGGTTCTAGGATTTGTTTTCTCATTTAATTCTTTTGAGTTTTATGATGCATTACATGTTCTTTTACTTCTTATACTTCTTGTACATGTTTACTAACCATGTAGGGGCTTTGGTAAGTTTCAATTGAGTGTGGATAAGGAATCCACATTCAACTTCTATCCTTTCTTTTTTTACAATTCCATGTTATGTTTTGTTAAGCACTTATGTGCTTTCTTTTAATAACTCATCACTTTCCCTTTTTGAATTACAATTCATCTTCTACTTTAGAAGTGAATTGTTTAATTCTTTCTTTCTTTAGACTTTAGGTTGAAACCTCACAAACCTTTAGGATCACTCCCTTTAATCTTCAATTAGGATTGAGTCTTAGTCCACATAGATTTTACCTTTTCTCCTCTCTTGAGTCTCTCTTCTCATCTCTTAAAGGAAACTCAAAACATCTAATAAAGGTAGGCATTTATTGCATTTAGGCCTTTCATATAAAGAAAAGGTTATAAGGGGTCTTCTCTTATAATCTTAGAATGTATAGCATATAGCCCATCTTGGGTCAATGTGTTAAACATTTGATCTTGTATGAGGGACTTAAATGCAATACTTGTTGAAGGTGCAAATAATAAAAAACACTTCTTCATTTCTTAATCAACAAAACACTTAATAAACACAAGTATGCTAGTGTGTTTGAACCTTGACAATTGGAACTAAGTGTGGGGGTCTTCTTCACTCTTAGTGTGCTTTCTTACCCATTCCATCTTGGAATGTGAGGATGTACACATTCCAATGACTAAGATTCAGATACACTATCATATGCAAACAAATGAAAAAACTCTTAAAAGACAAAAACAAACAATAGTGTCTTTCCTTCGGGAATTCTTTTCTCACCTCATTCACTCTCAACGCACGAACGCGCTTCTACTCGTTCTCTTGCAAGATGGTAACGCACTCGGACCAGCGAGCCTGCAACACCTGAGCTAGAACGTCAGCCGTTCTTTAAAAAACACAAACAATCCATCCCTAGTGAGGGGAACTACGTCGCTCTGATTCTCATGTTCCCGATGAGATACGTAGGCAGTGGGGTAGGGCCCATGCGAGCACTTCTTTTATTTTCCCTACCTTTGTTTCTTTTTCTCTCTTTTTCCTTTTCCTTTTTCAGTTCTTTTTCCAGCATCTTTCTTTACACCCTTTGATCGAGACAAGCAAGCGTGGATCCCATCGGGTACGATGGACGTGAGGGGGTGCTAATACCTTCCTCTCGCGTAACCGACTCCCTTACCCACTTCTCTTGGTCGCAAGACCATGCTTTTCCTTTCTCTCAGGTTTACGCGGTGTTTCCTTTCCCTCTCTTGGGATAAATACACATTGCTGGCGACTCTGTTTCGGTGCCACTTTCGCGTTTATACTAGGATGAAAATCCCGGGAGCGACACTATCCTAGAGTTATCATGCAAAAGATGGCCCTAAGGGGAGGTTTAAGAACAACCTAAGAAGACAGAGGGATAGCACTACCTAATGCTTATCCTACCTCACCTTAATCAAAAATTAAGGTTGAGCTAGGATCCCAAAGGGATGTGAAGAAGTTCTACACAATCAAGCATTACATCATGTAATCCACACACAAAAGAGAAATAGAGGTAAAAGAAATGAGAGATGAAAGGAGGAATGAGCATGGATAAGCATCCACATGCTCATGTGTCTTACCTCTGCCCCTATATAAAAGGTTAGTACCAAATCAACACAAGTATTGAATATAGATGACAAAAAAGTAAACCAACCAAAGCTAGTTGTCTTAAGAAGACAACTTAAGAAGCAAACAAGGTTTAAACTAAAAGAAAAGAATCCTAAGGGTTAAGGACTATCCAAGGTCAGTAGGTATAGGTCAAAGTATCCTACTAAGGTTAACATGCCAAATGAAACCAAACAATGTCAAACTATGCATCAAAAGATCATGCAAATGCAAGTTATGCATTTACTATGCAGGATGAATGCATATGGTTCATGAACATGAATAAATGCACATGCAAACATTAAAGTCAGAAGTAAATGACATTTATAAATGTATGGTGATGTCATTAAGATGGCATGTTGCAGCGAGCGATTTTGGACGTGGTTCTTAAGCACCGTCGCTCTGGGGCACTACAGGTCGATTCATTTTTTATCCTATTGAAGCTGATGAAGGAAGGGAAATAGATGTCTCCAACTAACCCTGCTTGTAAACTGAGGTTAAACAGTAAAAACTGTGGGTTTACAGATGGGTTTTAGTTCGTGGGCCTCTCTCTACTTATTTTGTTCAAAACGAAATACCAGGACTGTTCATGGGGAATTTGGTGGGATTCTGCGCCAGATTGGATGGAGGTAGGGGACTTTGGGTTTTTTTATTAGTGTGCTCGCTAAGATTCCTTTTCAATCTTATGCCTACGTATTCCCAGGATAGGGAAATCAGAGCGATCGTAGTTCCTCCTATTCTATGGGAGGAAATGGTGTTTTGGTGTCTTGTTCAAAGCCCAAGACATGAAGCTAAAGGTGGTTTATATCTTGTTCAAAGCCCAAGATGTGAAGTTGAAGGGTCTATTTGTATCTTGTTCGAAGCCCAATATGTGAGGCTAAAAGGTTGTTGACTTTAGAGAGAATTTGTGATCTCTAAAGGGGAATATTTGGTCTGTTTGGCACAACTGTTGGGTGACTGATTATAAAGGAGAATTACTTTAACTGGGATATGTGAATCCAACAATGCTATAATTTCCTTTATAGGGGATTTTCAACCTGAAGGAGAAGACTTTAACTCAGTTTAGAGCAACATCATCTTTCCTTAGGAATTTCTCATGCTAAAAGAGGGACAGTGGCGTGGATGTAAATAATCTAGAGGCTTGCCGCTTACAGCAATTAGATGAAGGAAAAGGAGTTGTTGATGTTTGTATACTGTGAATGAGGTACATATTTTGATGCTAATAGGTTGATTGGCTCAACCAGGGTCTTCTTATACAAAGCCTAAGAGGAGGCTATTGACCCAACAAGAGGGTGTTTTTATGTGTATCGTACGAAGCCCTAGAGAGAGGCTGAAAGGGTTGACTCAATAAGAGAGTGCTTTTATATGTGTCTTGTACGAAGCCCAAGACGGAGGCTAAAAGGTTTTGACTCCACATGAGGGTCTTTTATGCTCAACATGAGAGTGGTTTTGTATCTCGTACGAAGCCCGAGATGGAGGCTAAAGGGTTTGACTCAACAAGAGAGTCTTTTATACTCAACGAGAGAGTGATTTTCTATCTCGTACGAAGCTCGAGATGGAGGCTAAAAATGTTTGACTCAACAAGGGAGTATTTTATACTCAACAAGAGAGTGATTTTGTATCTCATACGAAGCCCGAGATGGAGGCTGCAAAGGTTAGCCCTGCTGGGGAGAATCATTGTACAAAGCCCAAGGGGAGGTTAGGGTTACTATTTCAGTTAAGTGACAGGTCCAGTATGTTGGTTAAAAGAGAAAATTAGTTCTTATATGGGTAATGTTGTACTTATGGATTTGATCTGTGGACCGAGATTATTTCCTGTTTTTTAAGGAAATGGGGAATCCGAAGGGTATTGAGACTGCCCAAGTCTACGGGTGTTTTTTTTCTATTTTTGAAAGGAACTTGAGAATGTCTTCGAGACTCAAGGAGATTAGACTGTCCATGTCTAGAGTTTTATCTTTTGTACTATGCTTAAGAGAGATCAAGAGACAGTACGTTCGTCGTAGGAAGATCTAGACTCTTTGAAAGACTGTTCTATTAAGATGACTAATTTCTGTTCCTATACCTTTAAGAGGTCGTGGGGACAATTTGTACGAAACCCAAGAGGAGGCGAGAAAAACTTTTAAGAAGCCGAAGGGACAATATGTACGAAGCCTAAGAGGAGGCTATCTTCCCGAAGAAAGAATCATTATACGAAGCCTAAGAGGAGGCTGTGAAAACTTCTAAGAAGCCGACGGGTCCTTGTGCAACGCCCAAGATGAGGTGGGGATGCTTTTAGGAAGCCTGTGGGTCCTTGCACTAAGCCCAAGAGGAGGCTGATGAACAGTTCTAGAAGGGGTTTCACTTGGAACATTGGCCTTCTGTTTATGAACTGTTCAAGGGGGAGATTTCTTAGATCTAGTTATCTAAAATTGTTGTAAAAGAAAATTCTCATGGTTTAGGTTATGTTGAAATATCCGGGAGAACGTCAGATGTAAGGAGACGAGGTTTTGTCTAGTTCTAGACGTAGTTGTCGGGGAAACTCTAAATATCTATACTAGTATTACACAGTCGATATGAGTTTATGAAAGAAGACTTACAATGAAACATCCCCACAATACAGTTATATACATATGAAAGCGGTAAATGAAAGCGGGTAAACACTTACTCGGTTGTAGAGCTTTCATACTATATTTTAGTTGTTCAATAAAGAAATTGAAAATAACAGTATGTTATAAAATCAAAGGAGAAAGTGCTTTTGAAAGGAAAATTGGGGCTTACAACTCAAGGAGAGGCCCAGGATTTTATCAATGATCGCACTGTAGTTTTGTACAGGGACTTATACAAGTGTCTGAGGCCCAAGAAAGGTTTTCTGTACAAGGGGATGGGTCTTACACTCTCTCAAGAGGCCCAAAATGTTTGGAAGTGAACAAAGATGGGTCTTATAGCTCAAGGAGAAGCCCAGGGTTTATTCTGAAAAGGGCGACGATCGCGCCGAGGTTTTGAAAACGCCGTGGGTCTTATACAATGACTGAGGCCCAAAAGTTTTTGGTTTCAAAAGGGGATTGGGTCTTACACCCTATTAGAGGCCCAAAATGATTTTGAATGGGTCTTATAGCTCGAGGAGAGGCCCAGATAGTTTGTTTTAAACGGACGATGATCGCGCCGAACTTTTGAAATACAACGGGACTTATACAACATTTGAGGCCCAAAATAGGTTTGTATTTACAAAGGATTGGGTCTTACACTCTATTAGAGGCCCATGAGTGTTCGGAAAAGTTTGTTAGGGTGAAAATCAATAAAACCCTAATTTCATCATTTTAAATATAATTATTCAAAGAAAATTAATACAAATGATAAAAATTCCAAATAAGTTTGAATAAACAACTTGTGATTTTGGTTTTAGGTTTGAAAAATGAGGCTTTCATCACAAGATGAATTAAAACCTACTTGGTTTTGATTTTCTAAAATGGATATTTATTTTTAAAAGGTTTAAAAACAAATAAAAGACATTTATTCACAAAAATACTAATTATATTAATAAATAATATAAATCTAATTTTTTTGTGGAATAAAATATTTCAACATTTTGGTGATTTTTTGCAAAGAGAACCAATAAAAAATAATTAAAATTGAGGGACTTATTAATTTTCCAATTAATTAACAAAACATGAAAATATTGGAAAAAATAGCAAAATGTGAGAAAACACAAAATGGTCTTGGTGGGGTTTGAACCCACGACCTCAAGGTTATACGGCGCGCGCCTTACAATTGGGGTGGTGATACATCCTTTGATTGAAACAAACCAACAAATACACAAGGCTTGCCTTGTGTCCTAGGCCTGGCCAAGGCAAGGCAAGGCAAGTTTTGGCTCAGAAACGTGAAGGCCATAACTTTCTCATTTCTCCATGGATTGAGACAAAATTTAGGTCTATCCTGCCTAGAATTTCACAAGGAATCCAATGATGGTGGTGTTTTTTTTTTCCAGATCATGTCCCTATTTTAAAACCCGATAGTGGTTTTGAAATAGGCCTCTAATTGCATTTTCTGTGCTATCTCATGATACAGACAAGGATTGCATGACAATTTAATGCAAACACAACACATATAACATGTACAAGATGTGCATGATCAGTGGACTTCAAAACAATGCATACTTTGGAAAGTTCAAGTCATGATGCTTACCTCTTTTTGAGCTTTTGGAGTTTTTTGTGCAATCTGCCAAGTTTCTTGTTCCAGAAATGGTTTGATGCTTTGGACACTCTCAAATGATACCTTAGAAGCTTTTAGGATGATTGGAATCAACTGGAACCTGCAAAAAAAAAAAACTGGCCCTTTCTTGCAAGAGGGGTTAAAATGGCCAAAATAACAACTCTCTCAAATGGTGTTCCAGATGTTGGGAGCCATTTGGGACAGTTCAAGGATGATATTTGGAGTGTGTTTGAGGCTTTATCTGGTTTGGAAAGTGACTGAATCAAGACATGGCTTGAAAAATGCACAAAAAGCCTATTTTGAGGTTTTGAGAGGTGACTTTGAGATTTAAGGATTACAGGTCACTTGTGTGAGTTTGGACAGCTTAGATATGATATATTGGATGTGTTTGGATCATTAGCTATGATAGAAATGCTCTCTAACTCAAAAACTCAGAGTTACCTTGCTAAAGAAGGTATTTTTGCCTAAAGAAAATGATTTTAAGGAAAGCATCTGTTTGATGGCTTTGGTGTACTCAAACTGAGCATAAATGAGCTCTATTTATAGTAGAGCAAGTTTGTTTTGGGATCAATAGTGAATGGCAACTGCAGCAGAGGTTTGGCCAATGTTGATCAATGAGAATCCAAGTCTCCTCTAGCCATTGACTAGAGGTTAGAGCACAGAGTTGTGGTTCCCTAGTTGTTGGATCATTCTTGACTAAATTCATTTGCAAATGTGTCAGTCCGTGCCACCTTGGTGCATCCATTAAATGCTCCAATCCAAAATTGGAGTCTTGTCCCTCTTTTAGGGATTTCTAGGTTTGGCATGCTACTTCTTGTTCCAAAGACTTTGGAGGCTTGGATCAGTGTTTGTTCCCTTTAGTTTTTATCCTCAGATGTGTCCAAAGTGATGACAAGGCTTGGAATTATCTGATTTTGCCAAATCGAGCAAAAGTGAAAAATTCTGCCTAGCCTTGGCAGTTTTCAGCAAGGCATATTGCCATTGTCATATCTCATGGCTCAAGTGGAATTTGATGGAGTTCTTGGCCATTTTGGAAAGCCCTCATATAATACAATAAATGTTTGATCATAATTGGGTTTGATACTTTTTGGATCCAAGTGAAAAATGCCCCTACATTTGGAAAAAAGTGAAGGCAGATTCTGACTTAGTGAAAATTTCATCAAGTGTTGGAAAAAAGTGACATTTTCACTTTTTGTGATTTTGATCATTCCATAACTTGAAATCCATGGGGAATTGGAATGAGTGGTAGTTGAAGCTTTTGTAGAGGGCCATGAGAGCTACAAATCCAACTTTGGATGGGAAAAAATGGCCTTGTGGTTTAGGAGTTATGATCCTCCAAAGTTGGTACCCTAGCCACTTTGTTCCATAACTTAGAAAATTTTCTAAGTTTTTTATGGTTACCCCTTTTACAAGTTATCCCACTTTTCTTGATTTTTCTTGATGAATGATGATTTCAATCATACATTAACATCATTTTGGGGTCAAAGAACCATAATTGTGAAAAATCTCAAAAAGTCAAAATTTGACTTTTGTGCACAGTTGACTTTTTGTCAGATGAATTCCAAACTGTGCGATCCTCTATGAAATCAAGTCCTTGACCTAAATAAAACTTGATGGATTAATTTCATAGATGTTATAGGGTGTATTGAATCATGTCTTAGGGTTTGGGAGCATGTCCTGGTCAAAAGTCAAAGATACAGTTGACTTTTTCCGCGAAACCCTAACTGTGGTTCTGATGAAATTGAAACTTGTTACTCAAGCTTCTTGGATCAATCCATTGTTGCAAATGGATCAATGTGATGTATTTGAGACCCTCAAATCCCCTCTTGAGGTCTTGGCTCATGTTTTGTCCCAAAAGTCAACTTAGGGGTGAATTAGGTCAAGAAACCCTAATTCCTGATTTTTTGATGAATGCATCCTCTGAGGCTAAATTGACTTGATGATTGGGTTCATGAGATCCCTTGGAGCATCATAGGTTATGCCTTGAAGCATTGGCTCATGCCTAGAGGAAAATTTCCATCTGGAGGCCCTGGTCGACCAAACCCTAATTTGGTGACACTAGTGATCTTAAGGCTTGATCCACCTAAAAGGGAGAAGCCTTGTGCTTAATCCTTGAAGTGGGAGTCCTCTTGATCCCTTGTGGACGTTTGAGAGGCAAGAAAAGTTGAATATCATGTCATTTCTTGATTGATCCTTTGTCTAAGAGCTCTGAGAAGGTTTGAAACCCTAAGTCTGATTGTAGTGGATGCTCACCCATCTTTGGGGAGACTAATGGTTCATCCATATTGTGATGATGATTTGCACAATGATGAGAAATCTTAGTGGTCAAAATTTGGGGTATGACAGATGCCCCTATTTAATCTTCTTAGACCCTAAGGTGTGAATGGGGAAGGTATTCGGGTATTTGGGGTGCAAGAGGATTAAATATCGGAATACCCGAAATTTTGTTGGTGGTTATGAATGGCAGTTCGCGCATCTTTCCTCTTTTGCTAAACAATGATGCTTAGAAAAGGTAAACTTCCCCTCGATCTTGGTTTCCAACCAAGGAACTGGTCTCAATTTCTGATTTATACTTCCCCTCGATCCTGGTTTCCCACCAAGGAACTGGTCTCAGTTTCTGATATAAACCTCCCCTCGATCTTGGTTTCCTACCAAGGATCTGGTCTCAATTTCTGAAATAAACTTCCCCTCGATCCTGGTTTCCTACCAAGGAACTGGTTTCAGTTTCTGAAATAAACTTCCCCTCGATCCCGGTTTCCTACGAAGGATCTGGTCTCAGTTTCTAAAATAAAATTCCCCTCGATCCTGGTTTCCTACAAAGGAACTGGTCTCAGTTTCTTTCGTCAATAAACTTTCTTGACAAGGGACGCAATTCGTAGCGATTTTCCTCAAACTTCTTGCCGAATTTTCCTGGGGAGATTCCATTTGATAGAAAAACTTTTGATGTCAGACTTGCTGAGGAACCCATCTGTCTGAATTGTAGAGGGGTACAAACTTCTCTGTTGGAGATGCCATTTGTCGACTCTATCGGGGAAAACGAGTCTCTTGAGAGACTGCCTTCGCTTGGGGATATTACATCATACTTTTCTTTGAGATCTTCTCGGAGAAATGCCATACGATGTACCCCAATTTTGAGGCACCGATGAATTTGTTGATATTTACATTCTGGAGAGAAGGACCAATGTGTTGCTGAAAGTCTTTAGTTGAGAGGCTTTCTCTAGGGATTTTCCTTAATCCGGGAAGCGAAGATATCATCTTCCATGGCGAAGAGTGATGCTGGCTGAGGGTTCTCTAGTTTTTCAAAGGCTCAAGTTATCAAAGTGGTCAAAGGCCGACTTCATCCCAGAAATAAATTGGAGGAGAGAGGTAGTTCAGATGCAACATTTCCTGACGAGGAAAGAACTGACAACTCGATTGAAAGGACTGTTATCACTAGAGGGATAAGACCGATCAGAGTGATAGTGATGCAACATGAATATGAACGCAAAGTAGTAATGCATGATGTATGTGTGTATATGCTGACAAAACTGACACGACATACAAACTAATAGATGAACACAACTGGATACTCGACCACTGCTGGGGATGAAGAGGTATCGCTGGTTCAAGATAGCAATTCTGCCTTGCTTAGGAGAAGTAGTCCTCGTGGGGAGCTACGTTGGTCGGGCTTAGGAGATAAGAACTCTGTCGGGGGTGTCAGATGAAACAATGGTCTCTGACACAGCTGATCCTTCATTCAGGTGCACTGGTTTAGGAGGAGTACTTTGATTCTGTACTTCGAAGCTCGCTTACTTCTGGAGAAGCGATCGATGTTCTTTCGATGTTCAACAGTCAAAAGAAATTGCCATCTTTATTTCAAGAATCGTTGATCATATTAAAAACATCATTCTGTAAAGCTAAAACAAATAAGAATTACAAACAAAAGCACAAGGCTCAAATTTTATTGATAGGATGGAAATCAGCCAAAAGCGTGATTCCATAGAGTATTTACAAAGTTAGAAAATGGTAATTTAAGGGAAAAGGGCTACATTGAAACATAAGGACCACTATCTGTCACTCCCGAGGATTTGTATCCATGGTACAAATGTGAAAGTGGCGCGGAAAACAGAGTCGCCAGCAATGTGTATTTATCCCAAGAGAAGTAAAGGAAACACTGCGTAAACCTGAGGGAAGGGAAAGAGCATGGTCTCACGACCAAGAGAAAAGGGTAAGGGAGTCCGTTACACGGAGGGAAGGTTTTAGCACCCCACACGTCCATCGTACTCGATGGGATCCACGCTTGTTGTCTCGATCAAAGGGTGTCGTCATCTGGAGCTCCACTGCTACTGGAAAGGAGAAGAAACAGGAACGGAAAGGAACGAAGAAACGAGGGAGAAAAGAAAAAGAAGTGACTCGATAGGACATCGCTCGTCCTATGCCTACGTATTCCCTCGTGCAATGGGAAAGTCATAGTCAACATAGTTCGGACACGAACCAGAGGGGAGGTTGCTCGCCAAGACATCGCCGTCTTGTACCTACGTATCCTCAATCAGACGAGAAAGAGGAAATCAGAGCAGTCGTAGTTCGACCTAACGAGGTCAGTTAGTGTTTTTTATGAGCGACGTCGAGTTCACGTCCAGTAGTTAGGGTCGATGCCTGTTTGCGACAAATGGAAAATAACGTGCTCTTTTCTGAAAATAGGTTTGAAATTGAAGAATCCCGAAGGATGAAAAGGTTTGAATTTGTTTTGTGTTTTTTAAGACAGAAATCGTTTGAAGTTGGTTCATAACTTGCATTGCACCCAAGTCTGTAATATAGGAACGAATACTTTGCGCATCGTCCCCAACAGGACGTACACTAAGTACCCTAGAAGAATGAAGGGATACCCCTCATACTTCACTTCCCATATGTAAGGCTCATGAGCAATACATGTTAATCCTCTATTAAGTGTTTTAAGATTGTTATGAGACGAGAAGAGAAGACTCAAAGGAAAAGAAAACACTACGGGGAATTCTATCCTAATGTTATCATGCAAAGGTGGCCCTATAGTTGAGTTTGAAAGGGGAATATCTACCTAAGTTAGCATGCAAAGGGAAGCCTAATGCTAATCCTACTCCAAGCTTAATCGAAAATTAAGTCGGACTAGGTAGCTCTAAGGAAGTGAATCCAAGACTTAAACAAGTCTTGAGATCCATGGGAAGAGAAAGAGTGAAAGAGATGAAGAAGAATGAGAGGTACAAGATGATAAACCAAAGAGGGAAGCAAGCACATCATGCATATTATACTCAAATCATACCAGCAATCATGCTTCAAAAGATCATACAAAAGAGCTCAAAGAAGCAATTAAGAACAAACAAGTAATGATGCAAACAAACTTGCATAAGAAACACAATTAAACACCATGGAACCTCACATAAAGATGACATGAATAAAGTAAGATGAAAATACATCCAAGTAAGAATTCAAATCATATCACAATCATCCAATTAAAACATGTAAGAGTGCTCCACATCATGATGCATTATGAGCCAAAGAAGCAACAAGTCAAATGATAATGATATGCATCATTCAAATCAATCCACAAGGGTTAAATGAAATGAAAGCAAGGCAATGAACCCAAGGGGCAGTAGAAAATGCATCATAAACAAGCCAAGATAAAACTCAAGTCAATCAAGATGAATCATTAAGCATCACATTCAAGACATGCATCAAAACTAGACAAAGTATTCACTTATATCATTCATGCAAGCCACAAAGGATCATGTGAGGCAAAGAGTGAGAAAATTTCACATAATGAACCCTAAACCAAGGGGACCAGAACCTTAAATGTGTCATTCAAATCAAATAAAAGTCCTCATGCATTGATTGGATCATACAAGAACACATCTCACAAGGTTAGGTCAAGCACACCAAAGGATTCAAGTCAAGACATTGTCAACTTATAAAATCAAGAACAAATAGGAAAATGGACAAAATAGGATGAATCCAAAGCCACAAACAATCTAGGACAGTGTATGATCACACCAAATAAACATCTCAAGCATCATTCAATCACAAGCAATCAAAAGAATTCAAACTAGGGCAAGTATCCAAGCATGCTTCAATCAAATTCAAACCACAAGTAGGCCTCAACCAAAAATAGCAAAGTGGTCCAATAAATTCCCAAAAAATAATCAAAGCCAATTTTAAACATCCAATTAACACTTTCAAAAATATTAGAATAGAACTAGCTCAAGAGCATGTTCAAAAGTGCTTCACAAGACAAGGTACGCAAGTGATCGTGTATGAATCGAGGAGCATAAAAAATCACAAGAAAAAATAAAAGGTGATCACCAAGGCAGCAAGATAACATTCAAACATCCTTCAATCAAGTGTCAAGACATGTTAAAAAAAATCGGCTCAAGAAGGCATGGCAAAGTCATCAAACACAATCATGAATCACGAGGGTAAACATGAAAGATACCTTGGAAAGAAAATCATAATTAATTATCAAAACAAATGAAAAATTAAAATAAAATTTATATAAAATTAAATAAGACATTAAAATATGTTCATGATTTTTTTTGTAATTTTTGAATAATCGGAAGTATTTTTAATAAATGAATATAAAACGAAAATGAAAAAAGACATAAAAACAAGTGATTAAATGGAAGGGGTGTACTAGCAATACTAAACACAAACACACAGGCTTGGGCCACAACATGGGGGGTGCGGATAGGATTTCGCTGAGCCCAAGTGGTTAATTAAATCATGATATCAGATTTTTTTTAAAATAGAAAAAAGAAAAGAAAATTAAATGAACAAAGTTTTGTGAAACAAAAATCGATTGGTCACATATGGCTTAAGTGACTAAAAGACAAAACCAAACAATGACTAATCATGCGCTGCCACCTCATCATTTTCTCCCATTTCTCATGCAAAAACGTAGCAACAAATGCAGAATTCGGATTTTCCACCAAGAGCAACAATCAAACTTCAAATCTCTATAACTCACTCAATTCTCAACGAAACCAAACGAAATTTAAACCAAAATTGAAGTACAAAGAACAAGGATCATCATTGTACCATTAGTTTCTCAAAACAACCACTCAAACACAAAGATAATAGGCATGAAAGTCATAGGTTCAAGTATGTAAACCAACACACATTCAAAAATAGGACGAAATATTTGAGCCTAGCTCCAATACCTTTGTGAAAAGGACTTCAGATGCAAGATGTGGATGCTTCTAACATACATTTAAACCCTAAAATGAGAGAGATAGAGAAGAAGCAACTTACTAAGTGGAGAATGGTCCACTGCCTTCTTCAAATTCCAGTACAAAAGAAACCCAATAATCTTGATCTTTAAGCTCCAATGATGAAGAATAAACCCAGAAATCAAAGCTTCCTTGAGTGGATTGAGAGAAATAGTGAAAACTTTGGAAAACAAGCAAAAAGTTCAGATCCGGAAATGAGCCAATGTGTCGCAGGTTTGGAGTGTTTTAGTTTATATATGATGCTATTTAGGGTTGGAAATGAAACTAATGGGTCAAACTTGGTTGCTTATGCTTGGAGAGGCAAAAAGAGAAAAATTGCACATGGTATAGTGTAGGTTCGGATGGGGTTTGGTTTGGCATATTTGGTTCTGATTTTGGCTTGGAATAGGGTACAAATTCGTGCAATATTGGGTTGGTATCATGTACTAGCTTGGTGAGTTCAAATAGACCCAATTTGCATTTACCAAAAATGGCCACTTTTGTGATTCTCTCTCTTTCATGGCAGGTGGTGTGTTTAGTTATTTTGAGTAACAATTGGTGATGCATGATGGGCCTCATGCGCATGAAAATGTGAGACAAAAGTTGCTGCAAAGTGTCACACAAAGTCATCCTCAATTCTTGCCAAGAAAAATAGTTGGAAAACCTCCACTTTTCATGAATAAATCTTGATGAATTCTTGACTAAATGATGAGATGTGCCATTTGGTGATGATAACAACTCAAAGAACATGCCCATTGGAGGGTTAGACCCAAGAATCTCAAAACCCTACTTTGAGAAGTCAGGCTAGGAGAGTGTGATTCACTTGAAATTTCTTGTCAAACTTGATCATATGATGAGGTTATGGACCAATTGGGATGCTCTGAGGCTCAAGGCTCCCTTGTGGATCAATTATTGGTAGTATCAAGAACCATCTCTCCTCTTAGCCCCTTGGACAATACACATGAACTTTTGCTGAAACCCTGGAAAACATCTTCTTCTTGTGAATGAGGTTAGATACCTTGATCCTATGCTAAGAACCAATGATATGCACAGATGCTAATGCAAGAATGAAATGAAACATAAGCCAGTTAGTTCTAAAAGTAAGAGGGCAAATTTTGAGGTGTTACAACTGCCCCTATTCAAACTTCTTGGATCTGAGGGTATGGAAGCAACGGCTTTCAGACAATCGGGATACACGGAGATTGAATACCAAAATAACCTGGAAATTTGCAACCTGTGGGGATGATGAAATAACGCGAATATGAGAACGGCCGAAGGCGGACTCTGAAAGGCAGACCGGCCGAAGGCGAACTAAACTAGGGATATAAGAATAAACAAGGACGGCCGAAGGTGAACTGGAAAAGGTAGACCGGCCGAAGGCGGACCATGCTGGGGAGATATAAAGGTACTACGAGAACGGCCGAAGGCGAACTCAAAAAGAAAGACTATGCCGAAGGTAGACTTTCAAATAAAGGATACGAGACCATACCGAAGGTGGACTCGAAAAAGAAAGACCAAGCCGAAGGTGGGATTTCAAAGAAAGACTATGCCGAAGGTAGACTTTCAAACGAAGGATACGAGACCATGCCGAAGGTGGACTCGAAAAAGAAAGACCAAGCCGAAGGTGGGTGTTCAAAGAAAGACTATGCCGAAGGTAGACTTTCAAACAAAGGACACCAGACCATGCCGAAGGTGGACTCGAAAAAGAAAGACCAAGCCGAAGGTGGGCTTTCAAAGAAAGACTATGCCGAAGGTAGACTTTCAAACAAAGGATACGAGACTATGTCGAAGGTAGACTTTCAAACAAAGGATACGAGACTATGCCGAAGGTGGACTCGAAAAAGAAAGACCAAGCCGAAGGTGAGCTTTCAAAGAAAGACTATGCCGAAGGTAGACTTTCAAACGAAGGATACGAGACCATGCCGAAGGTGGACACGAAAAAAGAAAGACCAAGCCGAAGGTGGGCTTTCAAAGAAAGACAATGCCGATGGTAGACTTTCAAACAAAGGATACGAGACCATGCCGAAGGTGGACCCGAAAAAGAAAGACCAAGCCGAAGGTGGGCTTTCGAAGGAAGGATACGAGACCATGCCGAAGGTGGACCCATAAAAGAAAGACCAAGCCGAAGGTGGGCTTTCAAAGAAAGACTATGCTGAAGGTAGACTTTCAAACAAAGGACACGAGACCATGCCAAAGGTGGACTCAAAAAAGAAAGGCCAAGCCGAAGGTTGGCTTTCAAAAAAAGACTATGCCAAAGGTAGAATTTCAAACAAAGGATACGATACTTTGCCGAAGGTGGACTCGAAAAAGAAAGACCAAGCCGAAGGTGAGCATTCAAAGAAAGACTATGCCGAAGGTAGACTTTCAAATGAAGGATACGAGACCATGCCGAAGGTGGACTCGAAAAAAAAAAGACCAATCCAAAGGTGAGCTTTCAAAGAAAGACTATCCCGAAGGTAGACTTTCAAACGAAGGATACGAGACCATGCTGAAGGTGGGTTTTCAAAGAAAGACTATGCCGAAGGTAGACTTTCAAACAAAGGACACGAGACCATGCCGAAGGTGGACTCGAAAAAGAAAGACCAAGCCGAAGGTGGGCTTTCAAAGAAAGACTATGCCGAAGGTAGACTTTCAAACAAAGGATACGAGACTATGCCGAAGGTAGACTTTCAAACAAAGGATACGAGACTATGCCGAAGGTGGACTTGAAAAAGAAAGACCAAGCCGAAGGTGACCTTTTAAAGAAAGACTATGCCGAAGGTAGACTTTCAAATGAAGGATACGAGACCATGCCGAAGGTGGACTCGAAAAAAGAAAGAACAAGCCGAAGGTGAGCTTTCAAAGAAAGACTATGCCGAAGGTAGACTTTCAAACGAAGGATACGAGACCATGCCGAAGTTGGACCCGAAAAAGAACGACCAAGCCGTAGGTGGGCTTTCAAACGAAGGATACGAGACCATGCCGAAGGTGGACCTGAAAAAGAAAGACCAAGCCGAAGGTGGGCTTTCAAAGAAAGACTATGCCGAAGGTAGACTTCCAAACAAAGGACACGAGATCATGCCGAAGGTGGACTCGAAAAAGAAAGACCAAGCCAAAGGTGAGCTTTCAAAGAAGGATACGAGACCATGCCGAAGGTGGACCCGAAAAAAGAAAGACCAAGCCGAAGGTGGGATTTCAAAGAAATACTATGCCGAAGGTAGACTTTCAAACGAAGGATACGAGACCATGCCGAAGGTGGACCCGAAAAAGAAAGACCAAGCCGAAGTTGGGCTTTAAAAGAAAGACTATGCCGAAGGTATACTTTCAAACGAAGGATACAAGATAATGCCGAAGGTGGACCCAAAAAAGAAAGACCAAGCCGAAGGTGAGCTTTCAAAGAAAGACTATGCCGAAGGTAGACTTTCAAACAAAGGATACGAGACCATGCCGAAGGTGGACTCGAAAAAAGAAAGATTATGCCAAACAGGATAACTCTACTGGGGATAACAAGATAACAGCGGGTGCGAGGATGACCGAGGGCGAACTCGAGAAAAGAGAAAGGCCAAGCCGAAGGTGGACTTTTAAAGAAAGACTAAGCCGAAGGTAGACTTTCAAACAACAATATGTAGAATCGACAGTTCTACAAAGATGACTCCGCCGGGGAAAGAGAAATCTAAACAGACAACTCTGTGGGGGAGTATAGGAAGGACCAACAAGAAGGACGGATCCACTGGTTGCGGTGTAATGTTAAACAACATCTCCTGAATCATGTTACTTTCTGCTGGGGAAAGAATCTGGTAAAGGATATCAAACCTGGCTTATGCTTCGAATGCATATGTTTGAATTTTTCTATGGCGTAATGCTCCATACGAAATGGAAATGCTACGCGATTGGGAGGATGCCATGCAAGAATGCTTATGCAATGCAAAAGGAACGTCCCAGCAAAATAAATGTTGAAGACAAAGGCAACTCCACCGGGGATGACAGACTAAATTGTCCTCTGAAATAAGAGACCCTGCTGAGAAAGACCCCACTCTGCTGAGGAAGACACTGATCACAAACTCTGCTGGAGATGAAAACTCCGAGAGACTACCCACTCTGCTGGGGATGGATAAAATCCAATATTGAAGATGGAACCCAAAGAGAAATTCTCTCCGCAGGGGATTACCAATGACTTCTCCCAAAGACAGAACTCAAAACCTGGATCTAAAAAATGCCAATAACAATTGGACTTAGGACTTGCTGGGGATTTCAAAGAAAGACAATGCCGATGGTAGACTTTCAAACAAAGGATACGAGACCATGCCGAAGGTGGACCCGAAAAAGAAAGACCAAGCCGAAGGTGGGCTTTCGAAGGAAGGATACGAGACCATGCCGAAGGTGGACCCATAAAAGAAAGACCAAGCCGAAGGTGGGCTTTCAAAGAAAGACTATGCTGAAGGTAGACTTTCAAACAAAGGACACGAGACCATGCCAAAGGTGGACTCAAAAAAGAAAGGCCAAGCCGAAGGTTGGCTTTCAAAAAAAGACTATGCCAAAGGTAGAATTTCAAACAAAGGATACGATACTTTGCCGAAGGTGGACTCGAAAAAGAAAGACCAAGCCGAAGGTGAGCATTCAAAGAAAGACTATGCCGAAGGTAGACTTTCAAATGAAGGATACGAGACCATGCCGAAGGTGGACTCGAAAAAAAAAAGACCAATCCAAAGGTGAGCTTTCAAAGAAAGACTATCCCGAAGGTAGACTTTCAAACGAAGGATACGAGACCATGCTGAAGGTGGGTTTTCAAAGAAAGACTATGCCGAAGGTAGACTTTCAAACAAAGGACACGAGACCATGCCGAAGGTGGACTCGAAAAAGAAAGACCAAGCCGAAGGTGGGCTTTCAAAGAAAGACTATGCCGAAGGTAGACTTTCAAACAAAGGATACGAGACTATGCCGAAGGTAGACTTTCAAACAAAGGATACGAGACTATGCCGAAGGTGGACTTGAAAAAGAAAGACCAAGCCGAAGGTGACCTTTTAAAGAAAGACTATGCCGAAGGTAGACTTTCAAATGAAGGATACGAGACCATGCCGAAGGTGGACTCGAAAAAAGAAAGAACAAGCCGAAGGTGAGCTTTCAAAGAAAGACTATGCCGAAGGTAGACTTTCAAACGAAGGATACGAGACCATGCCGAAGTTGGACCCGAAAAAGAACGACCAAGCCGTAGGTGGGCTTTCAAACGAAGGATACGAGACCATGCCGAAGGTGGACCTGAAAAAGAAAGACCAAGCCGAAGGTGGGCTTTCAAAGAAAGACTATGCCGAAGGTAGACTTCCAAACAAAGGACACGAGATCATGCCGAAGGTGGACTCGAAAAAGAAAGACCAAGCCAAAGGTGAGCTTTCAAAGAAGGATACGAGACCATGCCGAAGGTGGACCCGAAAAAAGAAAGACCAAGCCGAAGGTGGGATTTCAAAGAAATACTATGCCGAAGGTAGACTTTCAAACGAAGGATACGAGACCATGCCGAAGGTGGACCCGAAAAAGAAAGACCAAGCCGAAGTTGGGCTTTAAAAGAAAGAGTATGCCGAAGGTATACTTTCAAACGAAGGATACAAGATAATGCCGAAGGTGGACCCAAAAAAGAAAGACCAAGCCGAAGGTGAGCTTTCAAAGAAAGACTATGCCGAAGGTAGACTTTCAAACAAAGGATACGAGACCATGCCGAAGGTGGACTCGAAAAAAGAAAGATTATGCCAAACAGGATAACTCTACTGGGGATAACAAGATAACAGCGGGTGCGAGGATGACCGAGGGCGAACTCGAGAAAAGAGAAAGGCCAAGCCGAAGGTGGACTTTTAAAGAAAGACTAAGCCGAAGGTAGACTTTCAAACAACAATATGTAGAATCGACAGTTCTACAAAGATGACTCCGCCGGGGAAAGAGAAATCTAAACAGACAACTCTGTGGGGGAGTATAGGAAGGACCAACAAGAAGGACGGATCCACTGGTTGCGGTGTAATGTTAAACAACATCTCCTGAATCATGTTACTTTCTGCTGGGGAAAGAATCTGGTAAAGGATATCAAACCTGGCTTATGCTTCGAATGCATATGTTTGAATTTTTCTATGGCGTAATGCTCCATACGAAATGGAAATGCTACGCGATTGGGAGGATGCCATGCAAGAATGCTTATGCAATGCAAAAGGAACGTCCCAGCAAAATAAATGTTGAAGACAAAGGCAACTCCACCGGGGATGACAGACTAAATTGTCCTCTGAAATAAGAGACCCTGCTGAGAAAGACCCCACTCTGCTGAGGAAGACACTGATCACAAACTCTGCTGGAGATGAAAACTCCGAGAGACTACCCACTCTGCTGGGGATGGATAAAATCCAATATTGAAGATGGAACCCAAAGAGAAATTCTCTCCGCAGGGGATTACCAATGACTTCTCCCAAAGACAGAACTCAAAACCTGGATCTAAAAAATGCCAATAACAATTGGACTTAGGACTTGCTGGGGATTTCAAAGAAAGACAATGCCGATGGTAGACTTTCAAACAAAGGATACGAGACCATGCCGAAGGTGGACCCGAAAAAGAAAGACCAAGCCGAAGGTGGGCTTTCGAAGGAAGGATACGAGACCATGCCGAAGGTGGACCCATAAAAGAAAGACCAAGCCGAAGGTGGGCTTTCAAAGAAAGACTATGCTGAAGGTAGACTTTCAAACAAAGGACACGAGACCATGCCAAAGGTGGACTCAAAAAAGAAAGGCCAAGCCGAAGGTTGGCTTTCAAAAAAAGACTATGCCAAAGGTAGAATTTCAAACAAAGGATACGATACTTTGCCGAAGGTGGACTCGAAAAAGAAAGACCAAGCCGAAGGTGAGCATTCAAAGAAAGACTATGCCGAAGGTAGACTTTCAAATGAAGGATACGAGACCATGCCGAAGGTGGACTCGAAAAAAAAAAGACCAATCCAAAGGTGAGCTTTCAAAGAAAGACTATCCCGAAGGTAGACTTTCAAACGAAGGATACGAGACCATGCTGAAGGTGGGTTTTCAAAGAAAGACTATGCCGAAGGTAGACTTTCAAACAAAGGACACGAGACCATGCCGAAGGTGGACTCGAAAAAGAAAGACCAAGCCGAAGGTGGGCTTTCAAAGAAAGACTATGCCGAAGGTAGACTTTCAAACAAAGGATACGAGACTATGCCGAAGGTAGACTTTCAAACAAAGGATACGAGACTATGCCGAAGGTGGACTTGAAAAAGAAAGACCAAGCCGAAGGTGACCTTTTTAAGAAAGACTATGCCGAAGGTAGACTTTCAAACGAAGGATACGAGACCATGCCGAAGGTGGACTCGAAAAAAGAAAGAACAAGCCGAAGGTGAGCTTTCAAAGAAAGACTATGCCGAAGGTAGAATTTCAAACGAAGGATACGAGACCATGCCGAAGTTGGACCCGAAAAAGAACGACCAAGCCGTAGGTGGGCTTTCAAACGAAGGATACGAGACCATGCCGAAGGTGGACCTGAAAAAGAAAGACCAAGCCGAAGGTGGGCTTTCAAAGAAAGACTATGCCGAAGGTAGACTTCCAAACAAAGGACACGAGATCATGCCGAAGGTGGACTCGAAAAAGAAAGACCAAGCCAAAGGTGAGCTTTCAAAGAAGGATACGAGACCATGCCGAAGGTGGACCCGAAAAAAGAAAGACCAAGCCGAAGGTGGGATTTCAAAGAAATACTATGCCGAAGGTAGACTTTCAAACGAAGGATACGAGACCATGCCGAAGGTGGACCCGAAAAAGAAAGACCAAGCCGAAGTTGGGCTTTAAAAGAAAGACTATGCCGAAGGTATACTTTCAAACGAAGGATACAAGATAATGCCGAAGGTGGACCCAAAAAAGAAAGACCAAGCCGAAGGTGAGCTTTCAAAGAAAGACTATGCCGAAGGTAGACTTTCAAACAAAGGATACGAGACCATGCCGAAGGTGGACTCGAAAAAAGAAAGATTATGCCAAACAGGATAACTCTACTGGGGATAACAAGATAACAGCGGGTGCGAGGATGACCGAGGGCGAACTCGAGAAAAGAGAAAGGCCAAGCCGAAGGTGGACTTTTAAAGAAAGACTAAGCCGAAGGTAGACTTTCAAACAACAATATGTAGAATCGACAGTTCTACAAAGATGACTCCGCCGGGGAAAGAGAAATCTAAACAGACAACTCTGTGGGGGAGTATAGGAAGGACCAACAAGAAGGACGAATCCACTGGTTGCGGTGTAATGTTAAACAACATCTCCTGAATCATGTTACTTTCTGCTGGGGAAAGAATCTGGTAAAGGATATCAAACCTGGCTTATGCTTCGAATGCATATGTTTGAATTTTTCTATGGCGTAATGCTCCATACGAAATGGAAATGCTACGCGATTGGGAGGATGCCATGCAAGAATGCTTATGCAATGCAAAAGGAACGTCCCAGCAAAATAAATGTTGAAGACAAAGGCAACTCCACCGGGGATGACAGACTAAATTGTCCTCTGAAATAAGAGACCCTGCTGAGAAAGACCCCACTCTGCTGAGGAAGACACTGATCACAAACTCTGCTAGAGATGAAAACTCCGAGAGACTACCCACTCTGCTGGGGATGGATAAAATCGAATATTGAAGATGGAACCCAAAGAGAAATTCTCTCCGCAGGGGATTACCAGTGACTTCTCCCAAAGACAGAACTCAAAACCTGGATCTAAAAAATGCCAATAACAATTGGACTTAGGACTTGCTGGGGATTTCAACCGCTATTGAACAATCCACTTAGAAGATCACCACCCAAACTCTGGTTGGGGAGACAAGTCAATAATTCCGAACCTGCTTGGGGATATTACCGAACTCAACCTGCTGTTGGGAGATTCCTTTGCTTTTACCCTACCGGGGAATATCAGTACTTTTACCCGGCTAGGTAGTACTGATGACTTTTACCTGGATCTGAAAGAATGCCAATAACAATTGGACTTAGGACCTACTGGAGATATCAACCGCTGTTGAACAAACCACTGTGAAGATCACCATCAAACTTTGCTTGGGGAGACATGTCAATAATTCCAAACCTGTTTGGGGATATTACTGAACTCAACCTGCTGTTGGGAGATGCCCTTGCTTTTACCCTGCCGGGGAATATCAGTACTTTTACCCTACTGGGGAGTACCGGCCGTGACCAGCAAACCTGCTTGAGGAACGGTAAATGCTGGCATCCACCCTGCTAGAGGACAACATCAAGCTTACTCATCTAAGGGGATTAATTCATACCGTTACTGGTGAGAAAAACATTTCTTGACTAGCTGAGTGCTCAGACCCTGTGGGGAAAATAACATCTTTACCCAAAGAAGATATTCCATAAGTCTCTGGCTGGGGATGCAACAGCATCAACTTCTGATTCTTTGCTGAGAAAGTGATAAATCAATCACAACTACATAGCTGGGTAATTAATCCTCTGTACTCTGCTGAGGAAGATAATCCTCGACACTCTAGCTGGGGAAAGTAACAACCTGCTGAGGAGGATGAAACTTCAATGCTGAGGAGAATAGCTCTACTGGGGAGAATAGTCAACGAAACCTACCGAGGGTTATCATTGAGCTTAACCGGTTATGGGAAGGAAGAATTTACCCTGCTGGGGATAAGAGCATGCCTTTGCTGACGGAAATACACTTCCTGACCTGATGAGGAAAGTGAGTACCAGGCTCTGTGGGGAAAATAAAGTCTGTTCAAAGACATCCAACACACCTCCTGCTGGAGATACAACCACACCCACCTCGGAGCAATCCAGTTTAAACTGCTTGCTGGGGGGAATGAGTTCTACTGAGGATGATGAACTTTCAGTGCTGGGGAGAGTAACGCTACTGGGGAAAAACAAACTTGTTACCCAGCCTGACCTGTCTCTATGGTCATAAGTGGCTCTTTGAACTCTCCACTTTCCCCAGACCGCCAGGTCTAATCGAAGAAACTATCACGAGAGGATTTTATAGAAGACCGGGCGTTCAACATGCCCCGGGTCTTTAAACTCTTAGAGATGTATCGCATCTCGGCATAACTGCCCCAGACTTCATGACCCATGAAGTAACTTGCCTCAAAAGGATTTGTAATGACCTGAAATACTTTGCCCCAGTATTCCGAACATTGAAGAGGTGCTTTCAATTAACCGTCTTCAGGAGTGGACAACTTCTTACGCTCTAGAGGTGGCCTGCCCCAAGTCTTGAAAAAACTTTGCCCCTGACTGATCTTACAGATATTTGTCAAATCGACGTGATTGCCCCTTTTTGGCTGCTTTAGGTAGACTTTTCAATGTGTCTGCTTCAGATTAGCCGCATCTTATCACCATTTATCGGGAACCCCCAAGCTGCGCACAGTCTCTTGGCCCCATACCCCTTGACATGAATGTCCTTCGGAGTTTTCACCATCTCAACGTGGCGTGATCGAGCTTCTCGACTGATGTTCACTGTGTAAGCTTCTTTGATGTCAAACACATGCAAGCAGAAAATGTTTAATATGAGAATGATAATTCTAATGCAACACACATGTTAATCTCGAAGTCTTTATTGAAAAGATGTCGCAAGGCCACGTGAGCGAATCACTGCTTAGAATACGACATTGATTTTGAATGGAAAACAATACGCACATGCAATACCAACAAAAAAAACTTATTAGCACAACTCATGGGAGTTAGGAACGTTATCTCGCTGAAGTACACCTTCAGATAAAACCCTGCTTCAATTAGGACTTTTAAGGGTTGTAACATGGCCTGGTTCATGGTTTGAGAATAAAGGACTTATGGCTCAAAGTTTATCGGTGCCCACCCACTCTTCGTGATGTTCTCCACTCCTATGTTCAACTAATATGACATAAGCGCTCATTTCTCGAAAGGTTTTATGATCCTTAAGGAACCCATACAATAGATGGTTTAAGACCCGATGAGGTTTTGGTGTAACGCCCCAGTTTGGTCAGTTTTATTTAATTGAGTCGTTTTGATTATTTTATTATTATATTATTTTATTTCTGACTTTTATGTGAAAATATGTTATTTTTCATCGTGAATATATTTTATCGGATTTTGGGAACATTTGCGAGATATTTGAGTGTAGGGGTAATTTGGGCATTTTGATTTATTTTGTTAAGTTAGAATACAATAGAATAGAAAGAGAGAAAAATAGTAAGAGAAAGAAAAATAAGAGAAGAAGAAAAGAAAAGGAGAAGAGAAGAAAAGAGAGAATTTGGAAAACTTGGAAACCAATCAACTGACTTTCTAGAACACGATTTAATCGGGTAAGGGTGTGAAATTCGATTATCTTATGCTTGTGTATGATTATGTATGTATGGGTTTGCATATGCTATTGTCTTTCTATAGTTTTGGATTCTAGGTTGAAATGAGAAATGTAATGAGAAATTGATGGTTTCATGGTCAAAAATCGGTGTAAACGGAGTATAATACTTGTTACCATGATTGAGTTATGTTCTAATTGTTATATGATGGTTTGGAAATGTTTTGGTTGAGAAAATCTCATTTTTGGATGATCTGGTGCGCTGTTGGGTTTTGCTGAAATTGCAGATTCGCACTGCGAATGGCCAGCGAATGGGTGGTGAGCGTTCGCGTGAAGTTCGCACTGCGAACGTTGTATTATTTTTCATTCTGCCACTATTCGCTGGAGGATTCGCATTACGAATGGGGTAGCGAGCATTCGCTGAATGGTTCGCACTGCGAACGTAGGGAATTTTCTAGGCTATTTTGCTTCTGCCACTGTTCGCTGGTACATTTGCACTGCGAATGAAGAAGCGATGGACTCGCTAGGAGCTTCGCACTGCGAACATGACAGTTTATTCCAATTTGTTTTCTCTGTAACTTTTGATCCGTGAGTCGGTTTGAGGCGTGGTTTGATGCGTTAGAAAGCTTGTGAAATGTTCTTTATTATTGTAATAATTTTGAGATTGTTGGCCGGTTTAATTATGTCTAGAATTTGAAATAGTGTCGTTTTGTCGACTTTTGTCGTTTTAATTATGTGTAATTGGTGTGTATCATGCAATGTGCTGTTGACATGGATATGGTATGACTTGCATGCTGTTGTGTGGTATAAATGCATTGTTTTGGGCTTGAATTGCAAAGCATGATTTATGTTAAGTGAGATGGTTGCATATATGTCTGCATTTGAATGTCATGAGTCCTTGTATGCCAGGCATCATGATATGCATTGTTGTGACGTCCTGAGTGACGGATGGATTCCAGAGGGAATCCGCTATAACGTCGTATGCCCATGTGGGGTGTGAGCAATGATTATAGACGATCGTGTGCCCATGTGGGGTGTGAGCGATCGGGTCGTGTGCCCGTGTGGGGTGTGAGCGATCCATAAACGTCGTGTGCCCATGTGGGCTGTGAGAGACGGGGAACATCGTATGCCCGACGGGGAGTTACAATGATGTAACGAGCGATGATTCCAGCAGAGTTCCTGAGTGAACTAATGATGAGAAACATTGGAAGTCGGTACCGCATGTGCATATACATAGAGTCGTGGTGTCGGTCTCTTGCATTTGCATAAATCATTAATGGTTTGTTTATGTGTGGAATTATGGATAAAATTGATAAATTGATATATGGATATGTGTTGGTGATACTTGTATTGTGTATGGTTGGTATACCTTGGTGATGGAAATATGAATTATACATTGTGTTGCCTTGTGTTTGAATACTGGTATGAGTTGTGGTGAGAACAGTATATATGTGTATCTTTGGTGTTATATATAATTGTATGCAATTATATTATGATTGTTTTTCTCACCCTTCTTCTATTTTATAATGATCTACGAGGCATTGCAGATTAGAGTTGCTGGAGGTCTTTTTGTGAAGCTTAGGACTTCATTCTTTTGTCAGTCGGCTCTGATATGTGGCAACGGGTAGTCAGGGGGATCGTTTTGTAGTTTGATGTGTATATGTATATATATCTTTTGGCTTGTGCATGTATGACGTGATGTATGACAAACTTTTTATGATATATATATATATATATATGAGGTTCAGTACAGATTTTTCGCTTTTATTCTGTAGCTGAATTGTGGGTTGTAGGAACTAAGTTCCTCTGTTTATTTGCTACCTGCGAGTGTTGCATATCTTTATGGGTAAATTTATTGTGTTTGTTTCAAATTGATGTGACCCCTCGGTCTATGCTGTGAATTTCTAAATATACTCTGATGAAATTTTGAATTTTATTTATCACTTTAATAGCTTGGGGGTATAGATTGGGGGTGTTACATTAAGTGGTATCAGAGCCAATCCGTGTCAATTGTGTCAGTTCTTGTCGGTCTTGGTGTGTGGAGTGAGCTGTTTATTTAACCATAGTTGCTGTTATTGGAAATGAACAGAATATGGCTGGTAGGAATGACGCTGCTTTGGCTGCTGCTATGCAAGCTATGGCTAGGGCTGTGCAGGGTGCACCTAATGCTGCAGGTAATGATGAGTTCAGGAAGAAGAAACCGCCTGTCTTCAAAGGAAGATATGATCCTAATGGTGCTCAGATTTGGCTGAAAGAGATTGAAAGGATTTTCCGAGTGATGGATTGTGTTGAGGATCAGAAGGTGTGACTGGGTACTCACATGTTACTGGAAGAAGCTGATGATTGGTGGGTTAGTACACGTCATGTGTTGGAAGCTGCAGATGAGGAGATTACTTGGGCTGTGTTTAGCATTGAGTTTCTGAGGAAGTATTTTCCTGAAGATGTAAGAGGAAAGAAGGAAATCGAGTTGTTGGAACTGAAACAAGGTAATATGTCTGTTGTTGATTATACTGCTAAGTTTGTGGAGCTTGTGCAGTTTTATCCACATTATGCTGAAGCGACTGCGGAATTTTCTAAGTGTGTAAAGTTTGAGAATGCATTGTGTCCTGAGATAAAGCAGGCAATTGGTTATCAAAGGATTTAGAGGTTTTCTGATTTGGTGGATTGTTGTAGGATTTATGAGGAGGATAGTAAGGCTCGTTCTACTCACTATAAGAGTGTGAACGAGAGGAAAGGGAAGCAACAGTTCCGTGGTGGTCCGTACGTAACACCAGCTGATAAGGGTAAACAAAGGGGAAATTTTGAGAAAAGGTTAAGTGGAAGAGGAATGTCTGGTCCTCTGAGATGTTATAAATGTGGTGAGTTGGGGCATCGTCAATTTGAGTGCAGGAAAGATATGAGGAAGTGTACTAATTGTGGAGGTTTAGGACATGTTGCAGCTGATTGTGCTAGGAAAAATGTGGTGAAATGTTACAGTTGTGGTGAACCTGGTCATATTAGTACGAAGTGTCCGAAACCGAAGCAAGCTCCAGCTGGTGGGAAAGTTTTTGCCTTGGCGGGAACTCAGACTTCAAGTACAGACCGTCTGATCAGAGGTACTTGTTTTATTAATAGTACTCCTTTAGTTGCTATTATTGATACTGGAGCGACTCATTCGTTTATTTCGTTTGAGTGCGTGAAGCGTTTAAATCTTGTGTTGTCTTTGATGGGTAGTGAAATGGTTATTGATACTCCAGCAATGGGGTCAGTAACTACTTCTTTGGTTTATTTAAGTTGTCCTTTGACCATTTATGGTAAAGACTTTGAGATGGATTTGGTGTGTTTGCCGTTGGAGGGTTTAGATGTGGCTTTGGGAATGAATTGGTTACAATTCAATCGAGTTCATATTGATTGATAAGCTGGTAAGGTTTCCTTCTCTTGAGGAAGACGAAGACTCGAGTTTCTTATCTACCAAAGAGTTGAAGAGACTTTTGGCGGATGAAGCTCAGTTGCTTGGGTTGTTTACATCTTTGACTGTGGACAGTCAAGTTTCACTTGATGTGTTTCCTGTTGTGTGTGATTTTCCAGAAGTGTTTCCTGAGGATATTTCAGACTTGCCGCCAGAGAGAGAGGTGGAGTTTTCTATAGATCTAGTTCCTGGTACTAGACCTGTTTCTATGGCACCTTATCGTATGTCGGTATCGGAGTTGGTTAAGTTAAAGAAATAGTTGAATGAGTTATTGGAAAAGAGGTTTGTAAGACAAAGCGTTTCTCCTTGGGGTGCTCTAGTTTTGTTGGTGAAAAAGAAAGATGGAAGTATGCGGTTGTGTATTGATTATCGCCAGTTGAATAAGGTGACGATTAAGAATAAGTATCCTCTTCCAAGGATTGATGATCTGATGGATTAGTTAGTTGGTGTGTGTGTGTTCATTAAGATTGACTTGAGGTCAGGGTATCATCAGATTAGGGTGAAGGAGGAAGATATTCAGAAGACGGCTTTTAGGACACGATACGGTCATTATGAATATTTTGTGATGTCGTTCGGGGTTTCTAATGCCCCAGGTGTGTTTATGGAATACATGAATCGTATTTTTCACGAGCATTTGGATCGATTTGTTGTTGTGTTTATTGATGACATTTTGATTTATTCTAAGTCTCGGGGGGAGCACGCGGAGCATTTGCGTATTGTTTTGTAGGTTTTGAAAGAAAGGAAGCTTTTTGCCAAATTGTCCAAGTGTGAGTTCTGGTTGTCGGAGGTGAGTTTTCTTGGGCACGTGATTTCAGGTAATGGTATTTCTGTGGATCCATCTAAAGTAGAAGCAGTTCTACAATGGGAGGCTCCGAGATCTGTTACTGAAATTCGAAGCTTTTTGGGTTTGGCTGGTTATTATCGAAGGTTTATTGAAGGTTTTTCTAAGCTAGCACTTCCTTTGACCCAGTTGACTTGTAAAGGGCAAGCGTTCATTTGGGATATTCGGTGTGAGGAAAGTTTTAATGAGCTGAAGAGAAGATTGACGACAACTCCGATTTTTATTTTGCCGAATCCTAATGAACCGTTTGTGGTGTATTGTGATGCTTCTTTGATTGGTCTAGGTGGTGTTCTGATGCAAGAAGGTAAGGTGGTGACCTATGCTTCAAGGCAATTGAGAGCGCATGAGAAAAATTATCCTACTCATGATCTTGAATTAGCGGCTGTGGTTTTTGTATTGAAGATTTGGAGGCATTATCTCTACGGTGCAAGATTTGAAGTCTTTAGTGATCATAAAAGTTTGAAATATTTGTTTGATCAGAAAGAGTTAAATATGAGGCAACGTAGATGTTTGGAATTTTTGAAGGACTACGACTTTGGCTTGAATTACCATCCTGGTAAAGCTAATATGGTAGCTGATGCATTGAGTCGGAAATCGTTACATATGTCCGCTTTAATGGTTAAAGAGTGGGACCTTTTGGAATCGTTTACAGATTTGAGTTTGGTTTGTGAAGTGACGTCGGATAGCGTGAGGCTTGGAATGCTGACGATTACTAATGATTTTCTGATGACTGTTAGTGAGAAACAGAAGCTGGATGTGAAATTTGGGGATTTGATGTTGGTGGAAGAAAAAGATGCGAATAGTGATTTTAAAGTGGATATTAATGGTGTTTTGAGATTCCGAGGTAGAATTTGTATTCCTGATGATGCGGAGTTGAAAAAGATGATTTTGGAGGAAGGACACCGGAGTAACTTGAGTATACATCCACGAGCGAATAAGAAGTACCAAGATTTGAAGAAGATTTTCTGGTGGTCTGGAATGAAAAGAGATGTGGCTCAGTTTGTTTATGCATGTTTAACTTGGCCGAAATCGAAGGTGGAACATCTGAGGGATAGTGGTTTGTTGCAACCGTTGGATATTCCTGAGTGGAAGTGGGACAGCATTTCCATGGATTTTGTAACGGGGTTGCCGAATACACAGCGAGGGCATAATGCTATTTGGGTGGTTGTTGATAGGCTGACTAAATCGGCTCATTTCATTCTGATTGACCTCAATTTTACTTTGGAGAGGTTGGCGGAGATTTACATCAGTGTGATTGTGAAATTGCATGGTCTTCCATTGAGTATTGTTTTGGATCGAGATCCGAGGTTTACTTCGAGATTTTGGGAAAGTTTACAGAAGGCGTTGGGTTCTAAATTAAGGTTGAGTTCGGCTTATCACCCGCAGACGGATGGTCAGACCGAGAGAACGATTCCGTCGTTGGAAGATATATTGAGAGCTTGTGTTATTGAACAAGGTGGTGCGTGGGATAGTTATCTTGCATTGATTGAATTTACGTATAATAACAGTTTCCATTCGAGTATTGGAATGGCACCGTTTGAAGCACTGTATAGACGAAGATGTCGAACAACGTTGTGTTGGCACGAATCTGGTGAGAGTTCGGTGGTTGGACTAGAGTTGGTGCAACAGACTACGGAAAAAGTGAAGCTTATTTGAGAGAAAATGAAGGCTTCTCAGAGTAGGCAAAAGAGTTATCATGATCGAAGGAGAAAAGATCTTGAGTTTCAAGAGGGCGATCATGTATTTCTGAGAGTTACACCGGTAACGGGTGTGGGTCGTGCATTGAAATCGAAGAAACTTACTTCTCGGTTTATTGGTCCTTACCAGATATCCGCGAGAGTGGGTGCTGTGGCTTACCGGGTGGCGTTGCCGCCGAATCTGTCAAATTTGCACGATGTGTTCCATGTTTCACAGCTTTGGAATTATGTTCCGGATCCGTCGCATGTGATTCCAATGGATGAGGTTGAGGTAAGGGAGAACCTTACGGTTGAGGCATTACCAGTTAGGATTTTAGATCGCGAGGTAAAGCGGTTGAGAGGGAAGGATATTGCACTTGTACAAGGATATTGACTTGGGAGTTGGAGAGTCGGATGCGGGAGTCGTATCCAGAGTTGTTCGTCTCAGGTATATTTTCGAGGACGAAAATTTCTAAGTGGGGGAAAGTTGTAACGCCCCAGTTTTGTCAGTTTTATTTAATTGAGTCGTTTTGATTATTTTATTATTATATTATTTTATTTCTGACTTTTATGTGAAAATATGTTATTTTTCATCGTGAATATATTTTATCGGGTTTTGGGAACATTTGCGAGATATTTGAGTGTAGGGGTAATTTGGGCATTTTGATTTATTTTGTTAAGTTAGAATATAATAGAATAGAAAGAGAGAAAAATAGTAAGAGAAAGAAAAAGAAGAGAAGAAGAAAAAAAAAGGAGAAGAGAAGAAAAGAGAAAATTTGGAAAACTTGGAAACCAATCAACCGACTTTCTAGAACACGATTTAATCGGGTAAGGGTGTGAAATTCGATTATCTTATGCTTGTGTATGATTATGTATGTATGGGTTTGCATATGCTATTGTCTTTCTATAGTTTTGGATTCTAGGTTGAAATGAGAAATGTAATGAGAAATCGATGGTTTCACGGTCAAAAATCGGTGTAAACGTAGTAGAATACTTGTTACCATGATTGAGTTATGTTCTAATTGTTACATGTTGGTTTGGAAATGTTTTGGTTGAGAAAATCTCATTTTTGGATGATCTGGTGCGCTGCTGGGTTTTGCTGAAATCGCAAATTCGCACTACGAATGGCCAGCGAATGGGTGGTGAGCGTTCGCGTGAAGTTCGCACTGCGAACGTTGTATTATTTTTCATTCTACCACTGTTCGCTGGAGGATTCGCATTGCGAATGGGGTAGCGAGCATTCGCTTAATGGTTCGCACTGCGAACGTTGGGAATTTTCTAGGCTATTTTGCTTCTGCCACTATTCGCTGGTATATTCGCACTGCGAATGAAGAAGCGAAGGACTCGCTGGGAGCTTCGCACTGCGACCCTGACAGTTTATTCCAATTTGTTTTCTCTGTAACTTTTGATCCGTGAGTCGGTTTGAGGCGTGGTTTGATGCGTTAGAAAGCTTGTGAAATGTTCTTTATTATTGTAATAATTTTGAGATTATTGGCCGATTTAATTATGTCAAGAATTTGAAATAGTGTCGGTTTGTCGACTTTTATCGTTTTAATTGTGTGTAATTGGTGTGTATCATGCAATGTCTTGTTGACATGGATATGGTATGACTTGCGTGCTGTTGTGTGGTATAAATGCATTTTTTTGGGCTTGAATTACAAAGCATGATTTATGTTAAGTGAGATGGTTGCGTATATGTGTGCATTTGAATGTCATGAGTCCTTGTATGCCAAGCATCATGATATGCATTATTGTGACGTCCTGAGTGACGGATGGATTCCAGAGGGAATCCGCTATAACGTCGTGTGCCCATGTGGGGTGTGAACGATGATTATAAACGATCGTGTGCCCATGTGGGGTGTGAGCGATCGGGTCGTGTGCCCGTGTGGGGTGTGAGCGATCCATAAACGTCATGTGCCCATGTGGGGTGTGAGCGACGGGGAACATCGTATGCCCGACGGGGAGTTACAGTGATGTAACGAGCGATGATTCCAGCAGAGTTCCTGAGTGAACTAGTGATGAGAAACATTGGAAGTCGGTAACGCATGTAAATATGCATAGAGTCGTGGTGTCGGTCTCTTGCATTTGCATAAATCATTAATGGTTTGTTTATGTGCGAAATTGTGGATAAAATTGATAAATTGATATATGGATATGTGTTGGTGATACTTGTATTGTGTATGGTTGGTATACCTTGGTGATGGAAATATGAATTATACATTGTGTTGCCTGGTGTTTGAATACTGGTATGAGTTGTGGTGAGAACAGTATATATGTGTATCTTTGGTGTTATATATAATTGTATGCAATTATATTATGATTGTTTTTCTCACCCTTCTCCTGTTTTATAATGCTCTACGAGGCATTGCAGATTAGAGTTGCGGGAGGTCTCTTTGTGAAGGTTAGGACTTCATTCTTTTGTCGGTCGGCTCTGATATGTGGCACCAGGTAGTCAGGGGGATTGTTTTGTAGTTTGATGTGTATATGTATATATATCTTTTGGCTTGTGCATGTATGACTTGATGTATGACAAACTTTTTATGATATATATATATATATATATATATATATATATGAGGTTCAGTATAGATTTTCTGCTTTTATTCTGTAGCTGAATTGTGGGTAGTAGGAACTAAGTTCCTCTGTTTATTTGCTACCTGCGAGTGTTGCATATCTTTATGGGCAGGTTTATTGTGTTTGTTTCAAATTGATGTGACCCCTCGGTCTATGCTGTGAATTTCTATATATACTCTGATGAAATTTTGAATTTTATTTATCGCTTTAATAGCTTGGGGGTATAGATTAGGGGTGTTACATTTGGAGCAACAGTCACCCCTTTTGTCTTTTGTGTCTGTAGCCACGCGACTTTGTTCTGCTCAAGGATTTTTCCTTTTGTAATCCTTTTTGTTTTTTTTATTTCTTTTTTATTTCCCTGATTTTGCCTGGACTGACTCTTTTGAGTTTTTCGATTTTTGAAGTCTAGCGGGATGCCTTAACTTTTGCCTAAGTCGCTTGTTTTCAAGTTTCGACTTAGCGGGCTTTCTTTCTTTTATTCTCTTTTTTGAACAAATCGTGTGACACTAGATTGTCTGACTTGTTTGAAAGGGTTGTGACTGCCTCACTCCTTGATTGTTGTGGGATAACCATTGTGGTTTCACATATTTTATCCTCTTGACGGTGGAATAGAAGGTAATGGATCCTCAGATGCACACTCCTTTCGAAATTTGAACGCTCGGTCAAACTAACTGACGCCTACCCTGCCCCAGGTTAAGATTAAGGGTTTTTTTGTTTCTAGAAACAAACTCCTACTTCAAGGCTCAAAGGGGTTAATGAGGGTCTATCTCCCTTATATCTCCAGTGTTTAGGGATTTGAAACAATGCCTGTATATCCTCAACAGGGTTTTATCCAAAAGCACACAACCGAAGATTTTGCGTTTTTCACTTCATCATCCTCCCTCCAATAGTTTAAGCAAGAAAATTGGTATTGCAGTGCATATAAACATGATATGAGTGCATAAAAGTAAATTACTTTAGGAACAACACATTCATTGCATTAAAATCATCATTCAAAACACGAACCAATTTTTACATGCAGACAGTGTTTAAACAAACAAATGAAAGCTACATATGAAAATGCAGTAAAGGAAGCTGATGATTGCCATTGTTGAGGAGACTTGACTCCGTCTGGACTTATTGCTTCTGATGATGTCTTCGCAGCTACGAGTGCTCACTCTGATAAAGAAGCTTCACCTTGTGGGGGCACCATCTGGGGTGATGACCTTTGAGTCAATCAAATCTTGCACCTTGTGCAGGAACGCATTACAGTTATCAAGTGTGTGCCCAAACGTTCTTGAATGGAACTCACAACTAGCGTTCATGTCATAGTCCGGAGGAATAGGGTATGGCACTGGCATGGCATTCCTCAGCTGAATCAGAGAGCTTTTGAGCAAGCAAGCCAACAACTGACTGTAAGGAATAGGAATAGGATCAAATATCTTCTTGGGTCGTCTAGGTCTGAGTTGCCCCTGTTGTTGATAGTTCTGCTGCTGCTTCTGATTTTTTCGCCCAACCCGCTCCTGCACTTTCCTTTCTTCATTCGGCTGAGGCACAAACAAGGGTTACTGACGCAAAACTTCTAAAGCATAAGGATGTGGAAGAGATCCCTGACGCGAGGTGGATCCTTTGGAAAAGGAGGGAGTCCCCAATTCCTTTGCAACAATGGGAGTAAAATCACCTTGTTTACCAGTGCTAATTGATGTAAACTTGATTGCCTCTGAATCAATGAGCTCTTGGACTTTATGCTTGAACCTTGTACAATTCTCAACATTGTGACCAGGTGCCCCAGATTGGAACTCACATCTAGCATTAGCATTAGGTCCCAGAGGAATCCTTGTGGGAAGAGTTCCCAAACTAACACGTTCAACCAGTTTGAGCTCGAGCAAATAAGAAAGCAACTGCGCATACGGAATTGGAATGGGATCAAACTTCCTCTTAGGCCCCTCTGACTTAGGATCCTCTTGAGGAGCAGGAAATGATTGGTGATGAGAAAGCTTTGAAACTTCAGTTTGCGGAGGGGATTCACGAAGCATCCATGATCTAGAGCAAACCCCAAAGAGATGGGAGGAATAAAGACCTCTGTTGTGGAAGCGAGCACATGATTGTTTTCCTTTTTTAACACCTTATTCAAGATTTCCATAACCAGACCCATATGAGTTCTCATCTGATTTACTTCGTCTCTTAGCAGTTTTTTATCCCGGGACATAGCCTGCATATCTTCCCCTAACTGCCTCATCTAAATCTTCATTTCAGTCACTTCTGCACGGAGTTGTTCCATGGCTATCCTCTGATTATCACAGGCTGAAGATAATACCAAGTCAGAATAAGAAATCCGCTCTTGAGCACCTGTTATGCGTATGAGTATGCGAATGCAAATGCCATGCTCGAATATTTCCAAGGAATCATTCTGCTTTGATTCAAGTTTTTTTTTAGAAGAAACATGAGAAATGGATGGGATGATCAGCAGCGAGTCTCAAAGTTAATATCCCTTGGAAATACAAGAACATGTTATGCAAAAATTGATGATGCAAATGCAACAGACATGGGATCAAGGTATCCATGATGCACAAAACTGCCTTTGTTCTACTGACTAACATGAGACCCCAAATATCAGAAACCCAGAAATCCAGAATAATGGCCCATTCAAACTGCCAGAATATCAGGATGTTAACAATACACTGATGATAAATCCAGAAAACCAAGTAGGTTGAAGGTCAAAGTCACCTGTAAACCTGCAAACACCCATCCCCTCTCACATGTGGGTACTAAAAGGCGAAAGATCCTCAGCTTCTGGCACTGAGGTCGAGAAGCAATAGTACATTCATCCCTCGGGGTACAGTACTATCGCCAATCGAGGAACGCATCCACTGATTCACTTTCAAAAAGGAAATCCTATAGCAAGTTCCCAACATTAGGTCCTCAGATCAAGAAGTGTAATGGGTTTGCCATTTCTGGTCTGCCATTATCACTCTCGGGAGGAGTGTCATTACTGAGTCCTCAGGAATAGTCACCAGAGTCGACAGTTCCTCAAGAGAATAACTACTGGCATGTATCAACATACAGTAGCAGATATCTCCCGATAGATCCTCGTCTGATTGTGGGGATCGTGATCACCCGCACATGGTCAACACCATGGGAGCGTCACGCCTGCCCACGCTAATTCCTATGTGTATGCTCAAGCCTGGGTAATGGGCTTATCTCCCAGAACCTCCCAACCTACCAAACAGAAAACCAGCACAGCACAGCACAGTCCAGCATAATAATGAAATGTAATGCAGCAAATGCGGTAAAAATAGTAAAGCAGCAATACAGTAATATACAACAAAATAAAGCACAACAGAATAAACACCCAACGAAAATAAACAGACAAGCTCTAGGATTGACCTGCAAAAGGGGATGGACCAGCAAGAGGTCAACCACTCCCCAGCAGAGTCGCCAGCTGTCGCTCCCGAGGATTTATATCCATGGTACAAACGCGAAAGTGGCGCGGAAAACAGAGTCTCCAGCAATGTGTATTTATCCCAAGAGAGGGAAAGGAAACACTGCGTAAACCTGAGGGAAGGGAAAGAGCATGGTCTCACGACCAAGAGAAAAGGGTAAGGGAGTCGGTTACGTGGAGGGAAGGTGTTAGCACCCCACAGGTCCATCGTACTCGATGGGATCCACGTTTGTTGTCTCGATCAAATGGTGTCGTCATCTGGAGCTCCACTACTACTGGAAAGGAGAAGAAACGAGAATGGAAAGGAACAAAGAAACGAGGGAGAAAAGTAAAAGAAGTGACTCGATAGGACATCGCTCGTCCTATGCCTACGTATTCCCTCGTGCAATGGGAAAGTCAGAGTCAACGTAGTTCGGACACAAACCAGGGGGGAGGTTGCTCGCCAAGACATCACCGTCTTGTGCCTACGTATCCTCAATCGGACGAGAAAGAGGAAATCAGAGCAGTCGTAGTTCGACCTAACGAGGTCGGTTAGTGTTTTTTATGAGCGACGTCAAGTTCGCGTCCAGCCGTTAGGGTCGATGCCTGTTTGCAACAAACGGAAAATAACGTGCTCTTTTCTGAAAATAGGTTTGAAACTGAAGATTCCCGAAGGATGAAAATGTTTGAATTTGTTTTGTGTTTTTTAAGACAGAAATGGTTTGAAGTTAGTTCATAACTTGCATTGCACCCAAGTCTGTAACATAGGAACAAATACTTCGTGCATCGTCCCCAACAGGACGTACACTAAGTACCCTAGAAGAATGAAAGGAGACACCTCATACTTCACTTCCCATATGTAAGGCTCATGCGCAATACATGTTAATCTTTTATTAAGTGTTTTAAGATTGTTATGAGACGAGAAAAGAAGACTCAAAGGAAAAGAAAACACTACGGGGAATTCTATCCTAATTTTATCATGCAAAGGTGGCCCTATAGTTGAGTTTGAAAGGGGAAATATCTACCTAAGTTAGCATGCAAAGGGAAGCTTAATTCTAATCCTACTCCAAGCTTAATAGAAAATTAAGTCGGACTAGGTAGCTCTAAGGCAGTGAATCCAAGACTTAAACAAGTCTTGAGATCCATGGGAAGAGAAAGAGTGAAAGAGATGAAGAAGAATGAGAGGTACAAGATGATAAACCAAAGAGGGCAGCAAGCACATCATGCATATTATACTCAAATCATATCATCAATCATGCTTCAAAAGATCATACAAAAGAGCTCAAAGAAGCAATTAAGAACAAACAAGTAATGATGCAAACAAACTTGCATAAGAAACACAATTAAACACCATAGAACCTCACACAAAGATGACATGAATAAAGTAAGATGAAAATAGATCCAAGTCAGAATTCAAATCATATCACAATCATCCAATTAAAACATGTAAGAGTGCTCCACATCATGATGCATTATGAGCCAAAGAAGCAACAAGTCAAATGATAATGATATGCATCATACAAATCAATCCACAAGGGTTAAATGAAATGAAAGCAAGGCGATAAATCCAAGGGGCAGTAACAAATGCATCATCAACAAGCCAAGATCAAACTCAAGTCAATCAAGATGAATCATTAAGCATCACATTCAAGACATGCATCAAAACTAGACAAAGTATTCACTTATATCATTCATCCAAGCCACAAAGGATCATGTGAGACAAAGAGTGAGAAAATTTCACATAATGAACCCTAAACCAAGGGGACCAGAACCTTAAACATGTCATTCAAATCAAACAAAAGTCCTCATGCATTGATTGGATCATACAAGAACACATCTCACAAGGTTAGGTCAAGCACACCAAAGGATTCAAGTCAAGACATTATCAACTTATAAAATCAAGAACAAATAGGAAAATGGACAAAATAGGATGAATCCAAAGCCACAAACAATCTAGGACAGTTTATGATCACACCAAATAAACATCTCAAGCATCATTCAATCACAAGCAATCAAAAGCATTCAAACTAAGGCAAGTATCCAAGCATGCTTCAATCAAATTCAAACCACAAGTAGGCCTCAACCAAAAATACAAAGTGGTCCAATAAATTCCCAAAAAATAATCAAAGTCAATTTTAAACATCCAATTAACACTTTCAAAAATATTAGAATAGAACTAGCTCAAGAGCATGTACAAAAGTGCTTCACAAGACAAGGTACGCAAGTGATCGTGTATGAATCGAGGAGCATCAAAAATCACAAGAAAACCAATCAAAGGTGATCACCAAGGTAGTAATATAACATTCAAACATCCTTCAATCAAGTGTCAAGACATGTAAAAAAATATCGGCTCAAGAAGGCTTGGCAAAGTCATCAAACACAATCATGAATCACGAGGGTAAACATGAAAGATACCTTGGAAAAGAAAATCATAATTAATTATCAAAACAAATGAAAAACTAAAATAAAATTCATAAAAAATTAAATAAGACATTAAAATACGTTCATGATTTTTTTTGGAACTTTTGAATAATCGGAAGTATTTTTAATAAATGAAAATAAAACGAAAATGAAAAAAAAAAATAAAAACAAGTGATTAAATGGAAGGGGTGTACTAGCAATATTAAACACAAACACACACGCTTGGGCCACAGCATGGGGGGTGCGGACAGGATTTCGCTGAGCCCAAGTGGTTAATTAAATCGTGATATCAGGATTTTGCTGAGCCCAAGATTTTTTAAAAAGAAAAGGAAATTAAATGAACAAAGTTATGTGAAACAAAAATCAATTGGTCACATATGGCTTAAGTGACTAAAAGACAAAACCAAACAATGACTAATCATGCGCTGCCACCTCATCATCTTCTCCCATTTCTCATGCAAAAACGCAGCAACAAATGCAGAATTTGGATTTTCCACCAAGAGCAACAATCAAACTTCAAATCTCCGTAACTCACTCAATTCTCAACGAAACCAAACGAAATTTAAACCAAAATTGAAGTACAAAGAACAAAGATCATCATTGTACCATTAGTTTCTCAAAATAACCACTCAAACACAAAGATAATAGGCATGAAAGTCATAGGTTCAAGTATGTAAACCAACACACATTCAAAAATAGCACGAAATATTTGAGCCTAGCTCCAATGCCTTTGTGAAAAGGACTTCAGATGCAAGATGTGGATGCTTCTAACATACATTTAAACCCTAAAATGAGAGAGATAGAGAAGAAGCAACTTACTAAGTGCAGAATGGTCCACTGCCTTCTTCAACTTCCAGTACAAAAGAAACCCAATAATCTTGATCTTTAAGCTCCAATGATGAAGAATAAACCCAGAAATCAAAGCTTCCTTGAGTGGATTGAGAGAAATAGTGAAAACTTTGGAAAACAAGCAAAAGGTTCAGATCCAGAAATGAGCTAATGTGTCGCAGGTTTGGAGTGTTTTTAACTTATATATGATGCTATTTAGGGTTGGAAACGAAGCTAATGGTTCAGACTTGGTTGCTTTGGCTTGGAGAGGAAAAAGGAGAAAAATTGCACATGGTATGGTGTAGGTTCGAATGGGGTTTTGTTTGGCATATTTGGTTCTGATTTTGGCTTGGAATAGGGTACAAATTCGTGCAATATTGGGCTGGTATCATGTACTAGCTTGGTGAGTTCAAACAGACCCAATTTGCATTTACCAAAAATGGCCACTTTTGTGATTCTCTCTCTTTCATGGCAGGTGGTGTGTTTAGTTATTTTGAGTAACAAGTGGTGATGCATGATGGGCCTCATGCGCATGAAATGGTGAGACAAAAGTTGCTGCAAAGTGTCACACAAAGTCATCCTCAATTCTTGCCAAGAAAAATAGTTGGAAAACCTCCATTTTTCATGAATAAATCTTGATGGATTCTTGACGAAATGATGAGATGTGCCATTTGGTGATGATAACAACTCAAAGAACATGCCCATTGGAGGGTTAGACCCAAGAATCTCCAAAACCCTACTTTGAGAAGTCAGGCTAGGAGAGTGTGATTCACTTGAAATTTCTTGTCAAGCTTGATCATATGATGAGGTGATGGACCAATTGGGTGCTCTGAGGCTTAAGGCTCCCTCGTGGCTCAATTATTAGTAGTATCAAGAACCATCTCTCCTCTTAGCCCCTTGGACAATACACATGAACTTTTGCTGAATCCCTGGAAAACATCTTCTTCTTGTGAATGAGGTTAGATACCTTGATCCCATGCTAAGAACCAATGATATGCACAGATGCTAATGCAAGAATGAAATGAAACATAAGCCAGTTAGTGCTAAAAGTAAGGGGCAAATTTTGAGGTGTTACACTATCCTTCTACCAACTTTGACTTCGGGGCATCCTGAGCTTCTCTCGATGATGACCTTGACTGGAGTTTTCCTGACGGATGATGTAACTGCTGCTGAGGGACTTGCCCATTTGTCGAACGTAGTTACTTGCCATTATCCCTAAATTTTGCCTAGATTGTACTTTGAGATTTCCAATCCACCAGGATGATTTTTGATCATGTCTCTAATTTTTGCCTGGACCGCACTTTAGGGTTTTCAATCCACCGAGACATTTTTATTTTATTATATTTTTTTTATATAGGCGAAGTATTTCTTGACTACGTCAACATTTGTGGGGTAGGCAAATTCCTCTCCGTCCATGGTTGCAAGTCTCAGGGCACCGCCTGAGAAAGCTTTCTTGACCACATAGGGGCCATCATAATTCGGAGTCCACTTGCCCCAAGAATCAGTGTAATCTTCTGTCCAAACGCAATCCTGATTCTTTTTTAGTAATTTGAAAATCGACGCACATGTCGCGGTCATGAGGAATATGAATCTGGAAATATAGTTCAAACGTCCCAGGAATCCCCTGACTTGTTTTTCAGTCTTTGGAGAAGGCATTTCTTGAATCGCCTTAACCTTGTCAGGATCAACCTCAATTCCTTTCTGGCTGACGATGAATCTTAAGAGTTTTCCTGAACGGACACCGAACGCGCACTTGCTGGGATTTAAGCGGAGTTTGTACTTTCTCAGACGCTCGAATAGTTTTGACAGGTGGGTCACATGCTCCTCTTCTGTTTTAGATTTTGCAATCATGTCATCGACATACACTTCGATTTCTTTGTGCATCATGTCGTGAAACAGAGTAGTCATAGCCCTTTGATAGGTTGCCCCAACGTTCTTCAAGCCGAATGGCATTACCTTGTAACAAAAAGTACCCCCTGGGGTAATGAACGAAGTTTTCTCCATGTCTTTCGGCACCATTTTGATTTGATTATAGCCCGAGAATCCATCCATGAAGGAGAAAACTTTGAACTTTGTTGTACTGTCTACCAGCATGTCAATGTGTTGTAAGGGAAAGTCGTCCTTTGGACTTGCCTTGTTTAGATCTCTGTAATCGACACACATTCTGACCTTTCTATCCTTTTTCGGAACTGGTACGATGTTGGCTAACCATTGAGGATATTCTGACGTAGCGAGGAAACCCGCGTCAATCTATTTTTGTACCTCCTCTTTGTTTTTGACAGCCATGTATGGATGAGTCCGTCTCAACCTTTGTTTTACCGGTGGACATTCTGATCTCAACAGTAGATGATGTTCCACGATGCTGGTATCCAACCCTGGCATATCCTGATAGGACCAAGCGAATACATCGGGAAACTCTTTGAGAAGTTTCGTCAAACTTTCTTTGACAGTTGGACTGAGCAGTGCCCCATTCTTAACTTTTTTTCTCTCTTCTTCCGATCCTAAGTTAACTGTTTCCAGCAACTCTTTGTGAGGCTCAATGGACCTTTCCTCTTGTCTGAGTAGTCAAGAGATCTCCTCTAGAATTTCGTCGTCATTTTCTTCTTCAGCCTTAAATACCGGGAACTCAAAGTTGGGAGGAGGCATTGGATCGTATGTTTCAACGGGGTTTAAAACAAGCAATCTGCATGACGTGATGATTTGTGTTTAAAAGAGATAGAGAGAATGCAAGAGTGTGTGCAGTGTTTTATATATTTTTTTTTTTGAACAATGCTCATTTTTATTTATTTTTATTTTTAAGGATTACCTTTTTCTGGAAAAAGCAGAAAGAGAAAACAGCAATAACGGCGGAAATTACAGAACGATGTTATTTTATTTATGAACAAGTCAATTCTTGAAACTACAGCCCTATAAAACAAAACTCTGTCGCCTTGGACGAAGCGAAGAGGGATATTTACAGAAAGTGAGCCCTATCAAAACATCCGTTTCACCTGGGCAGGGTGAAAGGTTAAAGTAAAGATGGCAATTAGTTAGACTTATGAACAATCTTCGGGACATTGACCGCAACCCATTGGCGGCGAACTCCTCGATGAATCACAAAGTCTGGTACCTTCCTTGATTTGTCTTCAGAAATGACGCTGATTTCTGGTGGAGCTGGATCATTGGAATTTGTCTCCCAGGCAGAGTTGTCGTAGGAGGATTCCTTAGTTGTATTTTGCGTAGTACTTTTACTCTCAGCTGTATCTCCCCATCCAGTTGGCTAGATCTCTTCGAGCCTGATACGAGAGCTTTCAGGAGCAGTGTACTTGACCTTGAAGTCGTATTTTCCACTCGGCTATCCTAAGGTATCCCACACTTCTTTGGAACTGGAGGAGTAATCTCTCTCGATGACGCTGACCTCGGGAAAAGCATAGTTGATGAATTCTAGTCCGGCAAGCTTTGCCAATTCATCATCATGCTGGGTATTTTCAGGATAACCTGGGTGTTGATCCCATGACATGGCGGGGACACAGGTATTATGTTCAATGATGCTCAGCTGATTTTCATTGTTCGGCTGATTTTCTTGCCCCAAGTCTCCGGGATACGGCTGCCAGTTAGGCAAGCCATCCATTGGGCCATAATAGTCGTGGTCAAAGTTGTATTTCATCGGAGTGTCTTCCTCTAATGAATTTGGCGGAGCACGACATCCTTCCGGATCACAATCTCCATATATCATTTCGACCTCTGACCTCGGTATAAATCTCGGACTCTGTGCGAGATAGAAAAAGGGAGTTTGCGTTTCGCCCTGAGACGTATAATCGTCCTCGTTGATATAGGACTTCCATTCTTCCTCCGATACGGAGGAATCATCTTTATTGATGGTATGCACTTCTTGAGTCATTGGTTGAAGGAAGCCTCACTGTGGAAGAAGTTCTGAATGGGATGAAAAATTTTATTGTTCGCATTCGTCTGAGTACAGGATGAGGAAAAGCCAAAACCTTTCTTTTTCTTATTGTCAGTAGGAATGACAAGCTGCCCCCATCCTGTTGTAGTGGTATTCTCGACCGCTTTGATAGCATCTTTGTACGAGGAAATCGAAGTTCCCTATTCGGATTGATTGTCCTTGTGTAGCGAAAGCGTTTGGAACTGGGTTCCGATTACCCCCTCCAGTTCTACATAAGTGGATGATGATAAGTTGCTTACGAGCAAGACCTGTTCTCCACAGACTGTAATGAGTTGGCCGTTCTGGACGAACTTTAGCTTTTGGTGGAGGGTTGAAGTGACCGCCCCAGCCTGATGTATCCAAGGTCTTCCTAATAAACAACTGTATGTTTCCCGTATGTCCATGACCTGGAAAGTGACTTGGAAAGTGTGAGGACCAATAGTTATAGGAAAGTCGACTTCGCCGATAACCGTTTTTCTGGATCCGTCAAATGCTTTGACGATGACCTCACTGCCTCTCATCGGAGGTCCTTTGAATGATAATTGCATCAAAGTGGACTTTAGAATAACATTCAGGGCTGACCCTGTGTCTACCAGTACGCTGGCTAAAGCATCGTCCTGGCAATTGAATGTAATGTTGAGCGCCATGTTATGACGGCGACCTTCTTCAGGTAATTCCTCATCACTAAATCCCAAGTTATTGTAGGAAGTGATGTTAGAGACAATGCTATCAAACTGTCTAATTGTTACATCTTGTTCTACAAAGGCTTGCTCCAAGACTTTCTGTAGAGCCTCCCTGTGCTCTTCTGAACTAAGTAATAGTGATAATACTGAGATCTTTGAAGGAGTTTGTAACAGCTGATCAACAATGTTGTATTCACTCCTTTGGATGAGCTTTAGCATCTCATCATCATTTTTTGAAAGGTCGGGATTACTAGATTGACCGACTAGTGGATTGGGAACTTCTGTCTGAGGTTCCTTTTCTTTGCTGGGTTCTCCAACTCCTCGGTTGAAGATTCGACCGCTCCGTGTTACTCGACTGATGTCTGCAATATTCACGACGGAGGGTAACGGAATTTCCTTTCCATTCTCAATTGTTGTTGCACCATATTTGTAAGGGATAACCTTAGTTGATTCATACAGTAGTGGTCCCGGTAGATAGACGACTATGGGAGACTTCTAATTTTTCCGACCATCGTAAGTAATTTCGATCCATTCCTGGTTGGGAACTCTCGATTCGTCAAGTATAGGGATGATGGCACAAACATCCCTAGCCCTCTGATGATCAGAGATTGCGACAATGTCCTCGATTTGATCAGCGAAGTAGTTGACTGATCTAGAACTTGACCATGGGTGAATCTCTTTGCGGTCCATCTAACTTTGAAGGGCTGCTCGCATGAGGTAGCATCCTTGATTATCCGCTGAGCAAACTCCACACCGCTCATAGTTGTGTAGTGGAACCTGGCCACGTCCACTTTGAATACAGTGTAACCTTACTAGATCTGTTTCCATCGACCAAACATCCTGACTTTGATATCTAGTAGGATTCCCATTAGTGATACTAATTTTCTATGTGTCTTCATCCATATAGATTGGAAGCCACGAGTGGTTCAACAAGCGCTGAAGTGTTTCTTGGACAAGGGCACAACCCTGATCGTCTTCACAACCCGCTTTACAGCTCTGATAATCATGTGATACCAGGAACCCGAGCTGGACCTGTTTAGCTTGTAACTCCACCAGGCTGGTATTCATCAAGTGAATATCGAAGATTTGAATCATGTTGATTTGATAATGATTCCTATCTTGGTAGTCTTGAATCCATCCAAGATCCATCTGACGCTGGAGGGTCTCTTGTACAAAAGAGCATCCCTGTATGTTTACCGAGCAAGTCAGACAGGAATTATAATCGTGACGCAGCAGATTATGATATTGGCTTTGCCTTGAGTGCATTGCCACCAGGTTGACATTCATCGCACGGATATCGTGGTTTTGAATGATGTTGGAATTTGTATAAACCATGTTAACTCCACGAACTCAGTGCTCTTGGATCCATCCAAGATCCATCTGTTCCTGTAGAGATGATTGCACCACAGAACATCCTTGATTGCTTTTAGAGCAGATGTCACACTGGTGATAATTATGAGGTGGCACATGGCCATATCCATTCTGTCTACAATGCATCTTGACCAAGTTGGCCCTCAGTAAGAGTACATCGTGAATTTGATAGGTGTTGTTATACTATCCCTCTATCAAATTAACTGCAGCTTTCTCGTGTTGAGGCAGTGGGTTTGTGAGAACATTAGGATTCGTATCCTTGAAAGATAAGACCCCACTCCTGACAAGCTTTTGCACATCGGACTTGAAACTGAGACAGTTTTCTATGTTATGCCCTGGTCATCCTTGATGGTAAGGGCAAGTCTAATCCACCTTAAACCAAAAAGGCAGATTTTCCGGTACTGTAAGAGGAGACTTAGTCTGGACATGCCTATTGGCCAGTAGTAACGGAAATAGTTCTGCGTACGATACGGGTATAGGATCAAATCCTGGTGGCCGCGTTGTATGGTTGTTGTTGTATTGAGGACGAGCCTACTGAAGAGGCTGTTGTGTCCTTTGCTAAAATTGTTGCGACTGCGGTTGGCTTTGAACAACCTGAGGTTGCTACGTAGAATCAGGCGTAGGGTTGATAGCAGGAGTTACAGCTGCTACTGGTTGGTACCGTCGCCTTTGCTTTCTGAGAGAGATATTCCCAATATCTTGCTCCTTTTTCTTAGGGAGAGCACTACCGTATTTTGTAGTACCGCTTGTCGACCCAGTGTCTTTGACTAGACGTCCTTCTCGAACGGCTTCCTCGAGACGCACTCCCATACCGACCATTTCGGTGAAGTCGCTGGGCGCACTGGAAACCATTCTACCGTAGTAAAATGAGCTCAAGGTTTTTAAGAAAATCTTTGTCATCTCTTTTTCCTCAAGAGGTGGACAAATTTGAGCGGAAATTTCACACCATCTCTGAGCGTATTCCTTAAAGGTTTCCTTGTCTTTTTGTGACATTGATCTTAGTTGATCTCTGTCTGGTGCCATGTCCAAATTGTATTTATATTGTTGGATGAAGGTAGTGCCAAGATCTTTGAAAGTGCTAATCGTAGCGCGGTTTAAACCCATGTACCATTTTAATGCGGCACCGGTTAAACTATCCTGAAAGTAGTGAATCGGTAGATCCTGGTTCTCTGTCTGAGCTGACATTCGCCGAGCGTACATCACCAAATGGCTTTGAGGGTAAGAGTTGCCCTTGTACTTTTCAAAATCGGGTACTTGGAATTTGTGCGGGACTTTCACATTGGGGACCAAACAAAGGTCTGCGGCGTCCTTTCCAAATAAATACTGACCGCGAATAGCTTGCATTTCCTTCTGTATTTCTAGGAACTGCTCCTGGAATTCATCCATTCTATCGAACATACTTTCCTTTCTACCAGAAGGTATCTGTGGAATCTGTCCTTCCGGGACAGTGTGCACCACAAGGGGTGGTACTGTTACTACGGCAGTGAATCTTGGGGTTTCCCGAAGTTTGTAACCTTTAGGAGTCCTCATTATGCCTCTGGAATCCTCGTTTTCCCAAAGTTTGTAACCTTCAGGCCCAGCGGCTTCCGCTATGATTCCCTGATCTTTAGTGATCGGCGGAACATATCCTTCTAGGATATAGTTAACAGGCATGCCCTAGGGACGATCTTTCGGAAATTGATACCTAGGATCATACTTCTCCACTATGGGCATTGAGGTGATCTCTGAGATCACAGTTCTTTATAGCTGAGCTTCTGCCATGGCTTGCATGTCGTTACGAAGCTTTCTCATATCCTCTCTTAGAGCGTCGATCTCTTCTTTCAACTCTCTGTTCTCTTCCTCGAGATCATCCATCTTTTTCTGACGATTGGCTCGAGTATTGTACGAATGAGACAGTTTGACTCTAGAACCGAGACACAAACGTGAGATTCGTAGGTAAGAAGAATACGTGACGTGAGAATGATGAATGCAATGATTAAATTAAATGTTTTTTTGGTTTAATCAAAATAAAATTCAACAATTAGATTGCAAATATCAAACAGTGGGGACACCCCCGTTTTATTGAATTCAAAGGATTGCGGAAATGGAAATACAGTAAATTACAAGGTGCAGAAATAGAAACCTAAGCTAATGGGTCCCGAGTCCTCTCTGAGGAGAACTCGGGTGCTGATTCTGGTACTTTCCTTTTCTTAGACCGGGGCTCTTGGGCCGTTGTCGGGTTGTCATTCCTTTGCCAAGTGAAAGGACCGAGCAAATTTATTTGGTCATCCTGATTTTCTACAGCATGTTGCTCCAAAATCTCAATTAGAGCATCCTTATCTTTCAACAGTTGTTGTATTTTGGTACACTCCACATTGAGAATGCGGTACTTGTTCTTCCAAGACCTCCTCTCCTGTTGAACTTTATTGAGAGTAACCTGAAGTTTTTCCGTTTCAGTCATGAAATACATGACAGATTCCCTTGGCGGATGAACTCTGTGACGAGGATAAGGCATCTTTACCTTTAGAGCTCTAGTTTGTACCCAGTGGAGATAAGGCTCCACCGAGACACAGTCCAGTTTTCCTAGAGACTCCCGTCCTTTCTTATGAACATGTTTCCAAGCGTGCACTATTTCCATCTTTAGTGCCCTGTCATTTTCTCCTTCCTTGAAGAAAAGACCTTCCAGATGAGCATTACGCGGGACATGCCTCATCGGGTATCCAAATTGACGACGAACTAAAATTGGATGATAATTTATTCCTCCTTTAATTCCTATGAGGGGTACGTTGGGGAATTTTCCACAAAGGTCAATGATCCTGATCCTGTCATAAATCCTATTGTACCAATCTTTGTCAGAGTTGGTAAGAGACATGATTTTCTGCGACCAACGTAAGGCACTCTTATGATCCTAAAAAGCAGCAGACTTAGGCAAATGGGAGATAAACCACTTATATAGTAGTGGTACACAGCACGTGATCATTCCTCCACTGTATAAATTCCTTAAGTGTACAGAATGATACGCATCTGCGAGCAAGATTGGTACGGCGTTTCCAATGAGAAAAACGTTAAGGGCGTTGATATCGACAAAGTTATCAATGTTGGGAAACAGAAATAACCTCTCGGTGAGTAAAACAAAGATGCTTTCAAAAGCAGTCACGTTCCCTATACTAGCAAAGTATAGAGCCTTCTTTACTAGAAACTTGGTTGGTAAACCTGGGATTCCTCCTTTGGTGGTCATGTGAGTCTTGACTTCTGACTCATCCAAATAGATTGCTCTTGCAATGATTTGATCCTTTGGAATTTCTTCCATTCCAGAAAAGGGAGGTTGATCAGTAATGGGTAGATCAATCAGATGAGAATACTCCTCTAGTGTTGGTGCAAGCTGGTAATCCGGAAATGTGAAACAGTGATAGACCGGATCGTAAAACTGAACGAGTGCCTCCAGGATTCCTTCAATTACATGGACCCTTAACAGAGGTAGCAGACCTCCGTACTTGGCTCTGAAAGCGTCAGGGTTAGTGATCATCCTTGCTAATCCTCTCAAATCCTCTAGTTTTGGAACCTTGAAGGTATACTTGTGAGTTTTCCGTCTACCGAAATCCATGAGTGCAATCCTTTTCTCTCTGACATTTGCAATCATTGTTTTAGTTTAATTTGAAAAAGAGAGACTAGAAGAGAAAATTTTTCTTTGCTTAATGTTTTTTTAAAATGAATGCATGAATCCAGCACACAAAAACATAGAAAAAACATGGGGTCAAAGGGTCGGTGTCATGAAGTCAAGGCTCTACCCATCCCAACGGTTTATACTAGTGATATTTGTAACTGTCTCTCAAAATCATTGATTCTTGTCGTGATAACATCAGCGGGCCGGGAACCGTGCTAGGTGATGTATTTCAAATAATCTCAAAAGAGGGTAGTATCGCGTGACAACTATTTCCGATAGCTTCCACACTACTGAAAGAGGTTTTTCCTAGGTGTATACTCAATCTTTCCACATGCGGCATCACACGCATTCCCATTAGCAGAAAAATAAACACGTATATCAATTAGGAAAAGCAGTATATATATTTGTCCTAATGTCCTAGACTTTTTATGAGCTATGAATCCTATGATCCTAACAGAAAATGGCTCCCCGGCGGAGTCGCCATTCTGTGGTACCTTCCAAACATAAAGGTTTTTGACCTAAGATTGTAGTGAGGGCCGATCCTAGCAATAATGACATTCTCCGATGGAACCGTCATTCGGTGATACCTTGTGAACCCAAGGACTCGTCCTAAGAGAAGGTTTCAACCAGAGAGATAAGAGAGACAAGATTCCTTTGTTTGGGCCCCACGGTGGGCGCCATTTTTTCGTGGCGTCCACCGCTATGAAAATGACTTGTCCAAGGTTTACACCTTAAATTATAAGAAAGAAAGATGAGAAGGCCCCACGGTGGGCGCCGTTTTTTCTGTAGCGAGCGATTTTGGACGTGGTTCTTAAGCACCTTCGCTCTGGGGCACTACAGGTCGATTCATTTTTTATCCTATTGAAGCTGATGAAGGAAGGGAAATAGATGTCTCCAACTAACCCTGTTGGTTTACAGATACGGTATTAGTTCGTGGGCCTCTCTCTGCTTATTTTGTTCAGAACGAAATACCGGGACTGTTCATGGGGAATTTGTTGGGATTCTGTGCCAGATTGGATGGAGGTAGGGGACTTTGGGTTTTTTTTATTAGTGTGCTCGCTAAGATTTTTTTTCAATCTTATGCCTACGTATTCCCGGGATAGGAAAATCAGAGCGATCGTAGTTCCTCATATTCTATGGGAGGAAATGGTGTTTTGGTGTCTTGTTCAAAGCCCAAGACATGAAGCTAAAGGTGGTTTATATCTTGTTCAAAGCCCAAGATGTGAAGATGAAGGGTCTATTTGTATCTTGTTCGAAGCCCAAGATGTGAAGCTAAAAGGTTGTTGACTTTAGAGAGAATTTGTCATCTCTAAAGGGGAATATTTGGTCTGTTTGGCACAACTGTTGGGTGACTGATTATAAAGGAAAATTACTTTAACTGGGATATGCGAATCCAACAATGCCATAATTTCCTTTATAGGGGATTTTAAACCTGAAGGAGAAGACTTTAACTCAGTTTAGAGCAACGCCATCTTTCCTTAGGAATTTCTCATGCTAAAAGAGGGACAGTGGCGTGGATGTAAATAATTCAGAGGCTTGCCGCTTACAGCAATTAGATGAAGGAAAAGGAGTTGTGGATGTCTGTATACTGTGAACGAGGAACAAATTTTGATGCTAACGGGTTGATTGGCTCAACCGGGGTCTTCTTATACAAAGCCTAAGAGGAGGCTATTGACCCAACAAGAGGGTGTTTTTATGTATCTCGTACGAAGCCCGAGAGAGAGGCTGAAAGGGTTGACTCAATAAGAGAGTGCTTTTATATGTGTCTTATACGAAGCCCAAGACGGAGGCTAAAAGGTTTTGACTCCACATGAGGGTCTTTTATACTCAACAAGAGAGTGGTTTTGTATCTCGTACGAAGGCCGAGATGGAGGCTAAAGGGTTTGACTCAACAAGAGAGTCTTGTATACTCAACAAGAGAGTGATTTTCTATCTCGTACGAAGCCCGAGATGGAGGCTAAAAATGTTTGACTCAATAAGAGAGTCTTTTATACTCAACAAGAGAGTGATTTTGTATCTCGTACGAAGCCCGAGATGGAGGCTGCAAAGGTTAGCTCTGCTGGGGAGAATCATTGTACAAAGCCCAAGGGGAGGCTAGGGTTACTGTTTTAGTTTAGTGACAGGTCCAGTATGTTGGTTAAAAGGGAAAATCAGTTCTTATATGGGTAATGTTGTACTCATGGATTTGATCTGAGGACCGGGATTATTTCCTATTTTTTAAGGAAACGGGGAATCCGAAAGGTATTGAGACTGCCCAAGTCTACGTGTGTTTTTTCCTATTTTTGAAAGGAACTTGAGAATGTCTTCGAGACTCAAGGAGATTAGATTGTCCAAGTCTAGAGTTTTATCATTTGTACTATGCTTAAGAGAGATCAAGAGACAGTACGTTCGTCGTAGGAAGATCTATACTCTTTGAAAGACTGTTCTATTAAGATGACTAATTTCTGTTCCTATACCTTTAAGAGGTCGTCGGGACAATATGTACGAAGCCCAAGAGGAGGCGAGAAAAACTTTTAAGAAGCCAAAGGGACAATTTGTACGAAGCCCAAGAGGAGGCTATCTTCCTGGAGGAAGAATCATTATACGAAGCCTAAGAGGAGGCTGTGAAAACTTCTAAGAACCCGATGGGTCCTTGTACAATTCCCAAGAAGAGGAGGGGATGCTTTTAGGAAGCCTATGGGTCCTTGCACTAAGCCCAAGAGGAGGTTGATGAACAGTTCCAGAAGGGGTTTCACTTGGAGCATTGGCCTTCTGTATATGAACTGTTCAAGGGGGAGATTTCTTAGATCTAGTTATCTAAAATTGTTGTAAAAGAAAATTCTCATGGTTTAGGTTATGTTGAAATATCCAGGAGAACGTCGGATGTAAGGAGACGAGGTTTTGTCTAGTTCTAGACGTAGTTGTCGGGGAAACTCTAAATATCTATACTAGTATTACATAGTCGATATGAGTTTATGAAAGAAGACTTACAGTGAAACAGCCCCACAGTACAGTTATATACATATGAAAGCGGTAAATGAAAGCGGGTAAACACTTACTCGGTTGTAGAGCTTCCATACTGTATTATTAGTTGTTCAACAAAGAAATTGAAAATAACAGTATGTTACAAAATCAAAGGAGAAAGTGCTTTTGAAAGGAAAATTGGGGCTTACAACTCAAGGAGAGGCCCAGGGTTTTATCAGTGATCGCACTGTCGTTTTGTACAGGGACTTATACAATTGACTGAGGCCCAAGAAAGGTTTTCTATACAAGGGGATGGGTCTTACACTCTCTCAAGAGGCCCAAAATGATTGGAAGTGGACAAAAATAGGTCTTATAGCTCAAGGAGAAGCCCAGGGTTTATTCTGAAAAGGGCGACGATCGCGCCGAGGTTTTGAAAACGCCGTGGGTCTTATACAATGACTGAGGCACAAAAGTTTTTGGTTTCAAAAGGGGATTGGGTCTTACACTCTATTAGAGGCCCAAAATGGTTTTGAATGGGTCTTATAGCTCAAGGAGAGGCCCAGATGGTTTGTTTTAAACGGGCGATGACCGCGCTGAACTTTTGAAATACAATGGGACTTATACAACATTTGAGGCCCAAAATAGGTTTGTATTTACAAAGGATTGGGTCTTACACTCTATTAGAGACCCATGAGTGTTCGGAAAAGTTTGTTAGGGTGAAAATCAATAAAACCCTAATTTCATCATTTTTTAATATAATTATTCAAAGAAAATTAATACAAATGATAAAAATTCCAAATAAGTTTGCATAAATAACTTGTGATTTTGGTTTTAGGTTTGAAAAATGAGGCTTTCATCACAAGATGAATTAAAACCTACTTGGTTTTGATTTTCCAAAATGGATATTTATTTTTAAAAGGTTTAAAAACAAATAAAAGACATTTATTCACAAAAATACTAATTATATTAAATAAATAATATAAATCTAATTTTTTTGTGGAATAAAATATTTCAACATTTTTGTGATTTTTTGCAAAGAGAACCAATAAAAAATAATTAAAATTGAGGGAGTTATTAATTTTTCAAACTATTAAAAATAATATGGAAAATAACAAAAAGTGGGAAAAATAGCAAAAAGAGGATCTGGGGTGAGAGGGATTTGAACCCCAGACCTCTTGTGTATAGGGCGCGCGCCTTACCACTGGGGTGGTGATACATCCGTTGATTGAAACACAACCAGAAATATACAAGGCGTGCCTTGTTTTTGGCCTGGCCCAATGCAAGGCAAGGCTAGTTTTGACAAGAAATGGGAAGGTCCATAACTTTCTCATTTCTCCATGGTTGGAGACAAAATTCATATGCATTTGGCCTTGAATTTCACAAGGAATCCAATGGTGGTGGTATTTTTTTTCAGATCATGCTCCCTCCTCAAAATCCGATAGTGGTTTTTAAATAGACCATATTTTGCATTTTCTGTGCTACATCTTGGTATAGGTATGAATTACATGATAAATTGATGCAAACACAACACATATGACATGTAGAAGAGATGCATGAGTAGTGGACTTCAAAGCAATGCATATTTTGGAAAGTTCAAGTCATGATGCTTACCTCTTTTTGAGCTTTTGGAGTTTTTTGTGCAATCTACCAAGTTTCTTGTTCCAGCAATGGTTTGATGCTTTGGACACTCTCAAATGATCCCTTAAAATCTTTTAGGATGATTGGAATCAGCTGGAACCTGCAAAAACTAAAACTGGCCCTTTCAAGCAAAAGGGGTTAAAATGGTCAAAATAACAACTCTCTCAAATGGTGTTCCAGATGTTGGGAGCCATTTGGGACAGTTCAAGGATGATATTTGGAGTGTGTTTGAGGTTTTATCTGGTTTGGAAAGTGACTGAATCAAGACATGGCTTGAAAAATGCACAAAAAGCCTATTTTGAGGTTTTGAGATGTGACTTTGAGTTTTAAGGATTACAGGTCACTTGTGTGAGTTTGGATAGCTTAGATATGACATATTGGATGTGTTTGGATCATGAACAGTGATGGAAATGCTCTCTAACTCAAAAACTCATAGTTACCTTGCTAAAGAAGGTATTTTTGCCTAAAGAAAGTGATTTTGAGGAAAGCATCTGTTTGATGGCTTTGGTGTACTCAAACTGAGCACAAAAGAGCTCTATTTATAGTAGAGCAAGTTTGTTTTGGGATCAATAGTGAATGGCAACTGCAGCAGAGGTTTGGCCAATGTTGATCAATAGGAATCCAAGTCTCCTCTAGCCATTGACTAGAGGTTAGAGCACAGAGATGTGGTTCCCTAGTTGTTGGATGAATCTTGACTGAATTCAGTTGCAAATGTGTCAGTCCATGCCACCTTGGTGCATCCATTAAATGCTCTAATCCAAAATTGGAGTCTTGTCCCTCTTTTAGGGATTTTTAGGTTTGGCATGCTACTTCTTGTTCCAAAGACTTTGGAGGCTTGGACCAGTGTTTGATCCCTTTAGATTTGATCCTCAGATGTGTCCAAAGTGATGACAAGGCTTGGAATGATCTGATTTTGCCAAATTGAGCAAAAGTGTAAAATTCTGCCTAACCTTGGCAGTTTTCAGCAAGGCATATTGCCATTGTCATATCTCATGGCTCAAGTGGAATTTGATGGAGTTCTTGGCCATTTTGGAAAGCCCTCATATGATACAATAATTGTTTGATCATAATTGGTTTTGATACTTTGTGGATCCAAGTGAAAAATACCCCTACATTTGGAAAAAAGTGAAGGCAGATTCTGACTTAGTGAAAATTTCACTAAGTGTTGGAAAAAAGTGACATTTTCACTTTTCTTGATTTTGATCATTCCATAACTTGAAATCCATGGGGAATTGGAATGAGTGGTAGTTGAATCTTTGGTAGAGGGTAATGAGAGCTACAAATCCAGCTTTGGATGGGAAAAAATGGCCTTGTGGTTTAGGAGTTATGATCCTCCAAAGTTGGTACCCTAGCTACTTTGTTCCATAACTTAGAAAATTTTCTAAGTTTTTTATGGTTACCCCTTTTACAAGTTATCCCACTTTTCTTGATTTTTCTTGATTAATGATGATTCCAATCATATATTAACATCATTTTGGGGTCAAAGAACCATAATTGTGAAAAATCTCAAAAAGTCAAAGTTTGACTTTTGTGCACAGTTGACTTTTTGTCAGATGAATTCCAAACTGTGCGATCCTATATGAAATCAAGTCCTTGACCTAAATCAAACTTGATGGATTTATTTTATAGGTGTTATAGGGTGTATTGAATCATATCTTAGGGTTTGGGAGCATGTCCTGGTCAAAAGTCAAAGATACAGTTGACTTTTTCCCCGAAACCATAACTGTGGTTCTGATGAAATTGAAACTTGTTGCTCAAGCTTCTTGGATCAATCCATTGTTTCAAATGGATCAATGTGATTTATTTGAGACCCTCAAATCCCCTCTTGAGGTCTTGGCTCATGTTTTGTCCCAAAAGTCAACTTAGGGGTGAATTAGGTCAAGAAAGCCTAATTCCTGATTTTTTGATGAATGCACTCCCTGAGGCTAAATTGACTTGATGATTGGGTTCATGAGATCCCTTGGAGCATCATAGGTTATGCTTTGAAGCATTGGCTCATGCCTAGAGGAAAATTTCCATCTGGAGGCCCTGGTCGACCAAACCCTAATTTGGTGACACTGGCGATCTTAAGGCTAGATCAACCTAGAAGGGAGAAGCCTTGTGCTTAATCCTTGAAGTGGGAGTCCTCTTGATCCTTTGTGGATGTCTTAGAGGGTAGACAAGTTGAAGATCATGTCATTTCTTGATTGATCCTTTGTCTAAGAGCTCTGAGAGGGCTTGAAACCCTAAGTCTGATTGTAGGGGATGCTCACCCATCTTTGGGGAGACTAATGGTTCATCCATATTGTGATGATGATTTGCACAATGATGGGAAATCTTAGTGGTCAAAATTTGGGGTATGACACATGTGAATCATGAATGCAAGCATGGAGAATGATTAAGCAAGAAGAAGTGAAAGCATACACTATACAAGTTCATACATTTATGCATACTTGTAACACAAGTAAAGAATGAAGATGCAAGATGAACATACTTGGAAATGAATGCAAGTCAGTAGCATATGACATGTGAGATGACATTTAAAATTCAAGGATGAGTACACAAAGTACACGTAAGTCTCATGTTAATGCAAGTTCAAAAGTATATACAAACATGCACAAGTAAAGTAATACAAGAATTCACATGTTTATGAACTTAGGAGACATGCAAGATGCAATTATAAATCATGAAGTACGATTGAAAATGATCACAAACAGCCTGTGAATCATGTTTTTATGGATGTACAATATCATACAAGCATTAATAAAGACAAGTCATCAAAGACATGTAAGAAGATAAGCCAAGTCCACAAAACAATTCAAGTTTGAATAAGTGCATACAAGTCAATCCAAGATGAACAAGTAATGACCTATAATATGAGAAAAAGGACCTATAATGTTCACACAACATGTATCAAGAGGTCTCAATAAGTATCAAAGAGGATTGCATTCAATGAACCTCAAAACCCTAGCACAAGTTCTATAACATTCACATAAACAAAGGTGCATTTATGAATTCACAAAGAACATGTTAAGAGGTCAAGAAAATTGAAAGATGCAAGTACATTGAATTGGAAACAGTAATTAAACATTCCTCAAAGGAATGGACTAAAACTCATTAAGGATCATGCTCAAACATGCTTCACAAGTTCACACAAGTAACACAAGAATTGTGCACAAATATGACATTCAAACATTAACAAAAAATACTCCCAAAAATCCACAAAATTACATGAAGTGCCTCAAGATATCATACAAGTATTTATCAAGTTTCATGTCAAAATTCAACTCACAACTAGGTCAAACAATTCATCAATGAGGCAAGTATCAAGAAGTTCAAATGAAATGCATCATCATGGAAAATTTAGAAAAAATAGGAAAATAAACCAAAAATAGAAAATAAAATTGTCAAAAATTAGTTAAATTGATGAGGATGCTTCATGAATTTATTTAGAATTTTTAAGTATGCACAAGTATTTTTAAAAATAAAAATACAAACAATCATAAAAAGAAAATAAAAAACAAACGAAAAGCCAGGGGGTGCATTGATAGCAAAAGCTCAGTTCAAAAAGGCACTGGGCTCAGATTATGGGGGTGCGCATGTCAAAATCACTAGCCCCAAAGTGCTGACTGGCCTGAAGTGCAAGGTGAGGCCTAGTCAAGAAGGTTGACTCAATGTAGGCCCTTGGATTCAGTCCACGCCAGATGATCAAAGAAGGTATGCAAATCACATGGTTCACAATGCAGGCACATGGTATGATAAGATGCAGCACACACGTGGGATCAACAATTCAAAATAAATCAACAAAATGAAGGCACGTGAGAGGGAGTGTCTCTCATTAATGCGTTGCCATCATAATACGCGTTGGATTAGAAATTATCAACGACCAGGAATTAATCTGAGAAATTGCTAGGGTTCTTGAGAGTTAAAGAACTCAGGTGGCCAGAGAAGACTCCGGTCATCTTCTCCGGCGAGCAACCATCGTTCTCAACCTCCAAACACCATATAAATTCACGAACCATACATCATTTTGTTCGTCTCTCCACGTAGATCATGAATCTACTATTAGAATTCACGAATAATGCACACATAGAGCATATCGAAGGCCACAAGTTTTGCCCTAGAATTTTCAACTAAGCACCTAAGGTGCCTATCAACTAGCCAGAGGTTCACATGGCTCCTATTGAGCTCCAAAATGGGCAAAATCAAGTTTAAATCAGTTTAAGATGCAAGGGAAAAATGAAGAAAAACCTGTGTTGTTGATGAAACTTTGAGCACAAGAAAACCAGAGACGAGGTTCCTTATTATTTGGAGCTTGTTGCTTGGCCAAATAAAGGCAAAATGAGCTTCAATTTCCTTGAAATTCAGTTGATGCAGGTTGAAGTGGAAATGGAAAATGCAATGCTATGCTTCAAGGCCTTGGATCCACGGATGATTCTTGATGAAGAATGAAGGAGAAGCTTGCAGAGAGAATGGATGAAGACGAAGCTTCGTGAGAGAGAAACTTGGGAGAAAGAGAGTGTGAAAAACTGAAGGAGAGTGAAGAATGATTCAAGTCCCTTCCAATTCTATTAGAGGTTTGTTTACATAGGGTGGGTTAAATTCTAACTATCATGGTTGACAGCTAGAACCATGGTTAAGTGAGTGAAGTTAAGAATGAATTGAAAATGGAGAGTGAATTTGAAATGGCACGGGTTCGTGTGTAGAGTGAGCATGAGATACTATGGTGAGGTCATGATGAATGGTGGTGATTTGAATAAGCTTGCAGCAGCTTGTCATGTAAGTTTCTTCTCTTTCTTGGTTTGGACTTTTAAGGAAAGGATGGGTACATGAATGTGCATGTATGTAAGAGGTTGGTTTGGTTAATTATGGTAAAGTGATGTATGTATTGTGATGTTTAGCATGCGCATGAGAACAACAACGATGCAACAGGTTCTGTCTTGCATTTTGCTTGCTTTGCATGGAAGAAAACCAGATATGATGATGATGACTTTGAAACCTTGAATCTCTATGAACAATGGATGGAATGATATGGTTTTTTGCTCTTTAGAAAGATCTCATGGAGGAGAATGGAATTGGTGTTAAAAATAATCCTAATAGAATCACTTAAGATGCTTGAAAATGACCATAAAGATGCTTGAACATTACTGAGTTGGCATGCCAACTTGCCTTGGTCGTTCCCAGCCATGTGCCTATGAAATGAGCCAGGTTGAGACCACTACTTTGATCCATCATATCTCCTCATACATTGATCAAATGAAAATTCCTCCAACACCAAAGTTGTAGAGGAGATTGAGAGGAACAAAACTTATGTTGAACATTTTTTAATGTGAAGCTTCCATCATAGAGAAATTATCCTTGGAACATTGACACTGTATGCACACAAGGTGTTTGTGGAAATTACGCCGAGCTGGCTCGTCCATGACCTACCTGGCTGGCCCAAAATGCCTTGGAAACCTCCAACTTTAATCAATCATAACTCCTTCAATTTTGATCCAATTGAGGAGTTCTTGTTATGGTTTTGAAGCTTAGGATGTGAACTTCAATTAGGCCTCTTGAAATTTTCAATTTGAAGCTTGTATCATGAAGAAAGAATGCCTCAAAGATGGTCCTTCACCTTGCCAAAACTTACTAAATTTAGAAACCCTAGTTTCTATTTTTAGCAACTTTTCACATCTCTTAGTTTCTTGGGAATCTCTTGACATTTCTTGATCAAATCTTCATCAATGGACCTATTTGAGCTGAGAAACATGAATTTGACCTCAAAAAGTGTGGAGTTGACTTTTTCCTCTGCACAGTTGACTTTTCCCCAATTAGATTGAGTCTTCAGCAATTGATCAATTGAATATCTTCTGAAATGAACCAATGGACAATACTCCCTCCTTAGGCAATTGAGAGCATATAGAAAACATTGAGATCAAGCCTTAGCTCAAAAACACACTTGCACTGACTTTTCACCAAAACCCTAATTTTGTACTGGTTAGGAGAATGTGATTCACTTGAGATTGCTCATGCTTTATCATTGATGAGGTGATGGACCAATAAGATACCTTGAGGTCCAAGACTCCTTTGTGGCTCAAGTAATGATGATATTGATACTATCTCTACTCTTAGTGTCCTGGATTGCACACATGAACTTTTACTTGAAGCTCTAGAAAACATCTTCTTCTCTTGAGTTAGCTCATATACCTTGATCCCATGCTAATGATATGCAAAGATGATAATGCAAGAATGCAATGAAACATAAGCCAGTTAGAGGTTAAAAAAATAAAGGGCAAATTTTGGGGTGCTACAGCTGCCCCTATTCAATCAACTTGGTCCTGAAGGTATGATAACAACGGCTTTCAGACATTCAAGGATACACGGAGATTGAATACCAAAAGAACCCTGAAATTTGAAAACTGTGGGGACAATGAAATGGAGTGTTTGCCAGCCGAAGGCGGGCTACCCAAAAAAATAATACGAGGACGGCCGAAGACGAACTCGAAAAGGAAGACCGGCCGAAGACGCTCTACCCAAAAAAATAATACGAGGACGGCCGAAGACGAACTCGAAAAGGAAGACCGGCTGAAGACGCTCTAACTAACAAAAGAATACGATAACGGTCAAAGATGAACTCGAAAAGGAAGACCGACCGAAGGTGCTCAACCCAACAAAAGAATACGAGAATGACCGAAGACGAACTCGAAAAGGAAGACCGACCGAAGGCGCTCTACCCAACAAAATAATACGAGAACGACCGAAGACGAACTCAAAAAGAAAGACCGGCCGAAGACGCTCTACCCAACAAAAGAATACGAGAACGGCCAAAGACGAACTCGAAAAGGAAGACCGACCAAAGGCGCTCTACCCAACAAAAGAATACGAGAACGACCGAAGACGAACTCGAAAAGGAAGACCGACCGAAGGCGCTCTACCCAACAAAATAATACGAGAACGACCGAAGACAAACTCGAAAAGAAAGACCGACCGAAGGCGCTCTACCCAAAAAAAGAATACGAGAACGATAGAAGAAGAACTCGAAAAGGAAGACCGACCGAAGGCGCTGTACCCAACAAAAGAATACGAGTACGACGAAGACGAACTCGAAAAGGAAGACCAAGACGAACGTGGACTTCGCTGGGGATAAAGTAAAACAGATTCTCCTGAGTCATGGCATATTTGCTAGGAAGAGAACTGGGTTTCACAAAATAAGTCAGACGAGAACTGACTACCAGGCGGGAACTGGGTTTCACAAAATAAGTCAGACGAGAACTGACTACCAGGCGAGAACTGGGTTTCACAAAATAAGTCAGATGAGAACTGACTACCAGGCGAGAACTGGATTTCACAAAAATAGGTCAGACGATAACTGACTACCAGGCGAGAACTAGGTTTCACAAAAATAGGTCAGACGATAACTGACTACTATGCGAGAACTGGGTTTCACGAAATAAGTCAGACGAGAACTGACTACCAGGCGAGAACTGGGTTTCACGCAATAAGTCAGACGAGAACTGACTACCAGGCGAGAACTAGGTTTCACGAAATAAGTCAGACGAGAACTCACTACCAGGCGAGAACTGGGTTTCACAAAATAAGTTAGACGAGAACTGACTACCAGGCAAGAACTGGGTTTCACGAAATAAGTCACACGAGAACTAACTACCAGGCGAGAATTGGGTTTCACGAAATAATTCAGACGAGAACTGACTACCAGGTGAGAACTGGGTTTCACGAAATAAGTCAGACGAGAATTGACTACCAGGCGAGAACTGGGTTTCATGAAATAAGTCAGACGAGAACTGACTACCAGGAGAGAACTGGGTTTCACAAGAGATGTCAGGCGAGAACTGAATACCAGGCGAGAACTGGGTTTACCACAGAGATGTCAGGCGAGAACTGACTACCAGGCGAGAACTGGGTTTACAAAAGATATTGGCCAATCAAAGGAAAACTCCCAGCAAAGATACGGCCGTGAACCGAAAGGGTGAGAGGTAAAATCAACGGACTTACAACCCAAAGCTAAGATGACTCCGCTAGGGAAAGGAAAAGTCTAAATAAAAGACTCTACTGGGGAAAGGATAAGTCTAAATAGAAGACTCTACTGGGGAGCACAAGTAGGATAAACACATCCCTCGGGGACCTCACCGAGGATAAAACAAAATCCCCTGGGTTATGCCATCTTTGCTGAGGAAGAGAACTGACAAAGAAAGTATCAAACCTGGCTTATGCTTCGAATGCATATGTTTGAATTTTTCTATGGCGTAATGCTCTATACGAAATGGAAATGCTACGCGTTTGGGAGGATGCCATACAAACGATGCTTATGCAATGTAAAGAGAAACGCTCCAGCAAAATAAATGCTGAAAATGAAGGCAGCTCCATCGGGGATGACAAAATAAATTATCCTCTGAGTCCAAGAACTCTGCTGAGATGGATCACACTGAACAACTCCTTTGATCAACAACTTCTACTGGAGATGAATTCCGAAAGAAAATCCACTCTGCTGGGGATTATACATAACTCTTTGAAAAAGGAAACCAGGACCTGAATCGGAAGAGTGTCAAATATCACTTGGACCTAAAACCTGCTGGGGATGTCAACCATCGCTGATCAAACCTTCTGCAAAGACTACCACCAAACTCTGCTCGGGGAGACAAATCACAAATGCTAGACCTGTTAGGGACACCAATGGACTTAACCCGCTGCTGGGGAAATAACTTCGCCCTTATCCTGCTGTTGCTGGTGAAAACACGTTTCCTGACTGGCCGAGGGGAGTAGACACCAAGCCTCTGTAGGGAAGACAACATCTTTGTCTCGGGGATACGTTCCACAAATCTCCTGTGAGAATACAACAACATCTACCCTAGAGAAAACCACTTTAAATGATGGCTGGGGAACAATCTTCTGTACTCTGACTGGGGAGAGTGACAGTCTGATGAGGATGATGAAACCTCAATGCTAGGGAGAATAACTCTGTTGGGGAGAAAAGTCAACGAAACCTGCCGAGGGATATCATTGAGCTTAACCTGCTGTTGGAGGAAAGATTTTACCCTGTTGGAGATTAGAGCATGTCGTTGCTGACGGAATTACACTTCCTGACCTGCTGAGGAAAGTGAGTACCAGCCTCTATGGGGAAAATAAAGTCTTTTCAAAGACATCCAACACATCTCCTGCTGGAGATACAACCACATTCACCTCGGAGCAATCCACTTTAAACTGCTTGCTGGGGAATAATAAACCAACCATGACTTCAGCTGGGAACACAATCCTCTGTACTCTTGCGGGGGAAAATAAGTTCTACTGAGGATGATGAAGTTTTAGTGCTGGGTAGAGTAACGCTACTGGGGAAAAACAAACTTGTTACCCAGCCTGACCTGTTTCTATGGTCATAAACGACCCTTTGAACTCTCCACTTGCCCCAGACCACCAGGCCTAAAGGAAGAAATCATCTCAAGAGGATTTTATAGAAGACTGTGCCTTCACACTGCCCCAGGGTCTTCAAACTCCTAGAGAGATTTATCAGATCTCGACCCAACTTCCCCAGACTTCATAATCCATGAAGTAAATTATCTCGAAAGGATTTGTAATGACTTGAAAATACTCTGCCCAGTATTCTGAACTTTGAAGAGGTGCTTTCAATTAACCGTCTTCAGGAGTGGACAACTTCTCATGCTCTAGAGGTGGCTTGCCCCAAGTCTTGAAGAAACTTTGCCCCAAACTAATCTTACAGAGATTTGTCAAATCAACCTAATTGCCCCTGTTTGGCTGCTTTAGGGAGAGTTTTCAATGTGACTGCTCCAGATTGGCTGCATCTTATTACCATTTATCGGGAACCCCCAGGCTGCGCACAATCTCTTGTCCACATACCCATTGACATGACTGTCCTTAGGAGTTTTCACCATCTCAACTTGGCGTGATCGAGCTTCTCGACTAACGTTCATTGTGTAAGTTTCTTTGATGTCAAACACATGCAAGCATAAAATGTTTATTGTGAGAATGACAATTCTAATGCAACACCCGTGTTAACCTCGAAGTTTTATTGAAAATGCATCGCCAAGCCTTGTGAACGAATCACTAGCTGGGATGCGACATTGATTTTTGAATGGAAAACAATACGCACATGCAATACCAACAAAAATCTTATTAGCATAACTCATAGGAGTCAGGAACGCTATCTGGCTGAAGTGCACTTTCGGAATAAACCCTCCTTCAATTAGGAATTTTGAGGGTTGTAACGTGGCCTGGTTCACGATTTTGAGAAAAAAGGATTTAAGGCTCAAAGTTTATTGGTGCCCACCCACTCTTCGTGATGTTCTCCAGTCCTACGTTCAGCTAATCTGACACAAGCGCTCATCTCTCAAAAGGTTTTATGATCTTTAAGGAACCCATAAAATTGATGGTTTGAGACCAGATGAGGTTTTAGAGTGACAGTCACCCCTTTTGTCTGTTGTGTCTGTAGCCACACGACTTTGTTCTTATCGAGGATTTTTCTTCGTAATCCTTTTAGCTTTTCGCTTTTTCGTTCTTTTGTTTTTTTCATTTCCCTGATTTTTGCCTGGACTGATTCTTTTTTAATCATTCGATTTTGAAGTCCAGCGGGATGCCCTAACTTTTTCCTAAGTCATTTATTTTCAAGTTTTCGACTTAACGGGCTTTCTTTCTTTTCTCTTTCCTTTTTTGAACAAATCGTGTGTCACTGGTTTGTCTGACTTGTTTGAAAGGGTTGTGACTGCCTCACTCCTTGGTCGATGAGGGATAACCATTGTGGTTTCAAGTCCCTTGATCTCCTAATGTGTGAGGGAAGAAAGGGGATGGATCCTCAGATGCACATTCCTTTTGAAATTTGGGCGCTCGATCAAATTACTGACGCCTACCCTGCCCCTGGATTAAATGCGAGGGTTTTTTTGAATGAAAAGAAAACTCCTACTTCGAGGCTCAAAAGGGTTAACGAGGGTCTATATCCCATGTATCTCCAGTGTTTAGGGATTTGAAACAATGCCTGTACATCATCAACAGGGTTTTATCCAAAAGCATACAACCAAAGACTTTGCGCTTTACTTCATCATCCTCCCTCCAAGAGTTTAAGCAAGAAAGTTGGTATTGCAGTGCATATAAACATGATATGAGTGCATAAAAGTAAATTACTTCAAGAACAACACATCCATTGCATTAAAATCAACATTCAAAACACAAACAAGTTTTTTCATGCAAACACTATTCAAACAAACAAAAGAAAGCTACATATGAAAATGCGGTAAAGAAACTGATGACTGCCATTGTTGAGGAGGCCTGACTCTGTCTAGACTAGTTTCTTCTGATGACATCCTTGAAGTCTTCAAACAGATGAGAGGTCGACATGAACAACCAAGTCTCCTTCTGGAAAGGATATGTACCCTTTGTCAATCAATTGTTATACTTTGGCCTAGAAGGCTTTGCAATCTTCAGTTGAGTGCCCCATAGATCCTCCATGATATCCACATTGCACATGGGGATTATACTCCAGAGGTTATGGTTCTGGAACATGCTTCAAAGTCTTAGGCTCCACCAATGAATTTTGAACCAGGTGTGGCAAGAGTTGACTGTACGACATGGGAACTGGATGAAGATGAGAAATCCTTCTTTCCAGGTTGTTGCGAGGCCTATGCTGATTCTGACGCCGATAGTTCTGTTGTTGAGGAGCATAAGGTTGTTGGTACTGAACGACATTAGTCTCTCCTTCTTTCCCCCTGTAACGTTTCTTTGCATTTTCAGAAGAATCGGAAGCAACTTGAATCTTTCCCATTCTGATTCCACTATCAACCTTCTCTCCGACCAGAACCAAATCAGCAAATCCACCAGACATAAAGCTTACCATTCTGTCATAATAGGGCCCTGGAAGGGCGGTCACGAACATATCAACCATCTCCCTCTCCACCATGGGAGGCTGGACTCTAGCTGCCAATTCACGCCACCTTTGGGCGTATTCCTTAAAATCTCATTAATATTCTAAGAAAGGTTCTGAAGCTGAGTCCTGTAAGGAGCCACGTCTGTATTATATTGATAGTGCTTAACAAAAGCCTCAACTAGTTCATGCCAGTTCCGAACGTGGCATCTTTCTAACAGCATATATCATTCCAAGGATGCCCCAGACAGGCTATCCTGGAAAAAGTGCATCAGTAACTTCTCATCATCAGAATAGGCAGTCATCCTTCTAGCATAAGCCCTAACATGAGTCTTCGGGCAAGTGACACCGATATACTTTTCAAAAGTGGGCACCTGAAACTTGTGTGGAATCCTGACACCGGGAACCAATCCCAAGTCCTCTATATCCAATCCCAGGGAATTCTGATTCTTAAACGCTTTTAATTTCTCCTCAATCAATCTGATTCTCTGATCACTATCAACCTTGGGAGCAGCATCCCACCTAGCATAGAAAATATATCATCCTGTTGATCAACATAGCTACGTCCATGTACTGAACAGACGCTGTTTCCTCCCCCTACTACAGAAGGAATCCCAACATTCTCTCCTCCGCCCGGAGGGATAACAACGGAAGGAAAGGGAATACCTCCGCCCGGAGGACCAGTATGGACACCATTACCATTAACACCTCCCCCCAGAGGAATAACACCATTATGAAGACCTCCATGCATAACTACATCCTCATTGACTCTAGCAATCCAAGGCTAGACCAGAGTCCTTAATTGCTCTTGACCTTGAACAACACCTTGCATTAACTCCGTAAACTGAGCCATGCGAGTCCGCATCTCAATCAACTCGGCTTGTATCTGATCCATGACTTTCTTCTGATTTTGCTCAATTAGGACACGGCTTAAAAAGATTGAATCTGCAACCATGAGGAAAACCCGATTGGGATCAAAAGACCAACCTCAAACACCCGCCATGCGTATGAGTATGGAAATGCAATGCAAATGCCATGTTCGAATATTTCCATGGAATCATGCTGCTTTGATTCAAGTTTTTGACAAAAGAACCACAAGAAATAGACGGAAATGCTCAACAGCGAGTCTCAAAGTTAATATCCCTTGGAAATACAAGAACATGTATGCAAAAATGATGATGCAGATGCAACAGACATGGGATCAAGGTTGCCACATAAACTGGACAACTGCTGCACTGAACTGACTAGATAGTCTCAAGGCTTTGCACCAAATACCCAGAACACCAGAGTAACCACAGTGATAACTGATAAGAAATCCAAAGTATCAGGTATACTGAAAGTCAAGGTTACCTGCAAACCTGTAAACAACCCGCCCCTCTCACATGTGGGTACTAGAAAACGAAAGGTCCTCAGCTTTTGGCACTGAGGTCGAGAAACGATAGTACATTCATCCCTCGGGGTACAGTACTATCACCAATCGAGGAGTTCCTCCACTGATTCGCTTTCAAAAAGGATATCCTATAGCAAGTTCCCAACATTGGGTCCCCGGATCGAGAAGTGTAATGGGTTTGCCATTTCTGGTCTGCCATTATCACATCTCGGGAGGAGTGCCATTACTAAGTCCTCGGGAACGGTCACCAGAGTCAACAATCCTCTTCGGACAGCCTAGCCACCACATACGCATGTAATGACTAAGCAACATCGGAAAGATCTCATCTGGTTTGTGAGCTCAGGTCAGTACACGTGTCATACGCCACGCGTACCCACCAGAGTCCACGCTAGAGTCTAGGTATGTACTCAAGCCTTGGTAATGGGATTTTCACTTAGAATTCCCATCCCAACAAACAAAAAACACCAGCACTGCAACCCAGTATACGTATATGGCAATAATGATGAATGCTATAAGTAAAATGCAATAAAGCAGTAAATAAAATGCGATAAAGCAAATACATAAAACATATAAAGCGTACAAATTAAACACCCAAAAAGCAATAACAAACAAGCGCTAGGATTGACTCGCAAAAGGGATGGACCAATAAGAGGTCGACCAGTTCCCAGCAGAGTCTCCAGTTGTCGCCCCGGGATTTTCATCCAGGTACAAACGCAAAAGTGGCGTGGAAACAAAGTCGCCAGCAATGTGTATTTATCCCAAGAGAGGGAAAGGAAACACTATGTAAACACCACAGAAATTCATAAACCATACATCATTCTATTCGTCTCTCCACGTACATCATGAATCTACAATTAGAATTCACGAATAAAGCACACACATAGCAGATCGAAGGCCACAAGTTTTGCCCTAGAATTTTCAACTAAGCACCTAAGGTGCTTATCAACTAGCCAGAGGTTCACATGGCTCCTATTGAGCTCGAAAACGGGCAAAAGCAAGTTTAAATCAGTTTAAGATGCAAGGGAAAAATGAAGAAAAACTTGTGTTGTTGATGAAACTTTGAGCACAAGAAAACCAGAGATGAGGGTCCTTATTATTTGGAGCTTGTTGCTTGGCCAAATAAAGGAAAAATTGGCTTCAATTTCCTTGAAATTCAGTTGATGCAGGTTGAAGTGGAAATGGAAAATGCAATGCTACACTTAAAGGCCTTGGATCCACAGATGATTCTTGATGAAGAATGAAGGAGAAGCTTGTAGAGAGAATGGATAAAGATGAAGCTTCGTGAGAGAGAAACTTAGGAGAAAGAGAGGGTGAAAAACTGAAGGAGAGTGAAGAATGATTCAAGTCCCTTCCAATTCTGTTAGAGGTTTGTTTATATAGGGTGAGTTAAATTCTAACTGTCATGGTTCACAGTTAGAACCATGGTTAAGTGAGTGAAGTTAAGAATGAATTGAAAATGGAGAGTGAATTTGAAATGGCACGAGTTCATGTGTAGAGTGAGCATGAGATACTATGGTGAGTTCACGATGAATGGTGGTGATTTGAATAAGCTTGGAGCAGCTTGTCATGTAAGTTTTTTCTCTTTCTTGGTTTGGACATTTAAGGAAAGGATGGGTACATGAATGTGCATGTATGTAAGAGGTTGGTTTGGTTAATTATGGTAAAGTGATGTATGTATGGTGATGTTTAGCATGCGCATGAGAACAACAACGATGCAACAGGTTTTGTCTTGAATTTTGCTTGCTTTGCATGAAAGAAAACCAGATATGATGATGATGACTTTGAAACCTTGAATCTCTATGAACAATGGATGGAATGATAGGTTTTTTTGCTCTTTAGAAAGATCTCATGGAGGAGAATGGAATTGGTGTTAGAAATAATCCTAATAGAATCACTTAAAATGCTTGAAAATGACCATAAAGATGCTTGGTCATGACTGAGTTGGCATGCCAACTTGCCTTGGTCGTGCCCAGCCATGTGCCTATGAAATGAGCCAGGTTGAGACCACTACTTTGATCCATCATATCTCCTCATACATTGATCAAATGAAAATTCCTCCAACACCAAAGTTGTAGAGGAGATTGAGAGGAACAAAACTCATGTTGAACATTTTTTAATTTGAAGCCTCCATCATAGAGTAATTGTCCTTGGAACATTGAAACTGCATGCACATAAGGTGTTTGTGGAAATTACACTGAGCTGGCTTGTCCATGACCTACCTGGCTGGCCCAAAATGCCTTGGAAACCTCCAACTTTAATCAATCATAACTCCTTCAATTTTGATCCAATTGAGGAGTTCTTGTTATGGTTTTGAAGCTTAGGATGTGAACTTCAATTAGGCCTCTTGAAATTTTCAATTTGAAGCTTGTATCATGAAGAAAGAATGCCTCAAAGATGGTCCTTCACCTTGCCAAAACTTACTAAATTTAGAAACCCTAGTTTCTACTTTTAGCAACTTTTCACATCTCTTGATTTCTTGGGAATCTCTTGACATTTCTTGATCAAATCTTCATCAATGGATATATTTGAGCTGAGGAACATGAATTTGACCTCAAAAAGTCAGGAGTTAACTTTTTCCTCTGCACAGTTGACTTTTCCCCAATCCGATTGATTCTCCACCAATTGATCAATTGAAGATCTTCAGAAATGAACCAATGGACAATACTCCCTCCTTAGACAATTGAGAGCATATAGAAAACATTAAGATCAAGCCTTAGCTCAAAAACACACTTGCACTGACTTTTCACCAATACCCTAATTTTGCACTGGTTAGGAGAATGTGATTCACTTGAGATTGCTCATGCTTGATCATATGATGAGGTGATGGACCAATAAGATACCTTGAGGTCCAAGACACCTTTGTGGCTCAAGTAATGATGATATTGAGACTATCTCTCCTCTTGGTGTCTTGGATTGCACACATGAACTTTTACTTGAAGCTCTGGTAAACATCTTCTTCTCTTGAGTTAGCTCATATACCTTGATTCCATGCTAAGAACCAATGATATGCAAAGATGATAATGCAAGAATTAATTGAAACATAAGCCAGTTAGAGGTTTAAAAAAGAAAGGGAAAATTTTGGGGTGCTACAGGCAGTTGTTAGTTACCCATCCTATATGTGGTTATCCACAGGATATTAGCTTTAGGTTTTGCTTTGTACTTGCTGGTGTTTATCCGTTAATGGGTTTGAGAAAGTTTCTTGGGAAATGTGATAGAGTAAGATTGAGAGTTTTTGATGATTTTGGTGAGGTATTGGACCTCAATTTTGATTGATGTATGAAGGTACTAGATCTAGAGTTTTTGATTAGTATGCTCACTAAGATTTTGCAATCTTATGCCTACGTATTCCCGTTTAAACGAAACAGGGAAATCAGAGCAATCATAGTTCCTCCTATTCTAAGGGAGGAAAAAGATGTTTTGGTGTCTCGTTCAAAGCCCAAGACAGAGGCTAAAAGGAATATTTGTGTCTTGTGCAAAGCCCAAGATTGAAGCTAAAAGGTTGACTGAAAGAGAATTTGTCATCTCTAAAGAGGGATTGTTGATTTTTATGTACCTTGATCAAGGCCCAAGGTTGAAGCTAAGAGGTTGGTTGACTCCACTGGGGAAGTCCTTATACAAAGCCTAAGAGGAGGCTGTATGAGACCGACTCGACTAGAGAGTGGATATATTGGTGTCTTGTACAAAGCCCAAGACGGAGCCTAAAAGAGACTGACGCTTTGGGGATATCATTATTTGAAGCCTAAGAGGAGGCTAACAGTTTGACTTTTCCGAGGAAAATGTTCTTTCTGTCTTGTACAAAGCCCAAGATTGAGGCTAAAAGGGATTTTTGACTCCGTTGGGGAGGTTTATATATGTCTTGTACAAAGCCCAAGACGGAGGCTGAAATGAGTTTGTCTCAACAAGAGAGTGCTTTTATATGTCTTGTACAAAGCCCAAGATGGAGGCTAAAGGAGTTGACTCAACAAGAGAGTCTTTTATACTCAACAAGAGAGTAATTTGCTGTCTCGTACAAAGCCCGAGATGGAGACTAAAAGGAGATTGCCCCAGCAAGAGAGTCTTGAAAGTGATGGACTCAACAAGAGAGTCTGACAAATGGTTGACTCAACAAGAGAGTCTGAGAAGTGATTGACTCAACAAGAGAGTCTGAAAAGTGATTGACTCAACAAGAGAGTCTGAAAAGATTAGCTCTGTTGGGGGAGGATCATTGTACAAAGCCCAAGAGGAGGCTGACTTTCCTGAGGAAAGGATCATTATATAAAGCCTAAGAGGAAGTTATCTTACTGCCGAGGATTAGATCCATAGATAGGTCCAAGGATGGGGAACTCTCATGAGAGAGACCGGGTTTCTGCTGGAGATTTATCCAGAGTGATCGGTGTTTTTTCCTATGTTTGAAAGGAACTTGAGAATGTCTTTGAGACTCAAAAGGGGGTTTTAGACTGTCCAAGTCTATTGGTGTTGAAGAGTTTTATCTTTTGTAGGATGCCCAAAAGAGGGCAAGGGCCTTAAGGGATGAGAATCAACCCTAAAATGGCCAGAGGTTTGACAATGAAAAGACTGCTCTAGCAAAGGATGAATAAGTTCTGTCTTATACCTTTAAGAGGTCGTTAGGGTCCTTGTATTAAGCCCAAGAGAAGGCGTGAGAACTTCTAAGAAGCTGAAAGGTCCTTGTACAAAGCCCAAGAGGAGGCGGCGATGCTTTTAGGAAGTCTGTGGGTCCCCAAACCAAGAGAAGTTCAAGAAATACAATTCACAGAGAAGAGATCATTCCAGGAAAGTTCGAGTATTTGGAAGAAACTCAAGAGATGCTATTCACGGAGAATAGATCAACTCTGGGGAGTAGAATTTCTTTGACAATTTCTAAGGGTGACAGTCTGAGAAAAGGTTCACCGAGAATACTGCCTTTCTCTTTGTTCCATATTGATTAACCCTAAGAGAAGGAAAGAATGTACCTGGAAATCCTATGGGGATCTAGTTTTGTTTATAATTAAAGAGTGACCAACGGGGCTTTACCTAGTTCTAGACGTAGTTGCCGGGGAATACTCTAAATAACTATACTAGTATATATACAGTTGATATATGACAAGTATTAAAAGGAGTATGAAAGAAGACTAACCATGCGCAGCTTCCCACAATACAGTTATGTATATGATAGCATATAAAAGAAAGCGGATAAACACTTACCCGTTGTAGAGCTTCCATGTTGTTTTGTTAGTTGTTCAACAAAGAAATTAAAGAAAGTTTTGATAGCACCTATACATTTGGATTCAAAATCAAAGGAGAAAGTATTTTGAACAGAGATCGGGGCTTACAGCTCAGGGAGAGGCCTAAATTTTAACAGTTATGGTACTATTGTTTTGTATCGGGTCTTATACAACGACTGAGGCCCAAAGAGTTTTGGTCAAAAGAGGATTGGGTCTTACACCTCAAGGAGAGGCCCAAAAGTTTGAAAATGAATAAAGATGGGTCTTATAGCTCAAGGAGAAGGCCTGTTGATTTTGTTAAGAAGGCGACGATCTCCCCGAACGTTTGAAAATATACAGAGGGACTTATACAATGTGTGAGGCCCAAGAAGGTATTATTTGCAAAGGGGTTGGGTCTTACACTTTATTAGAGGCCCAAAAGATTTTCAAGAAAAGGAATGGGACTTATAACTCGAGGAGAGGCCCAGAAGATTATTTGTTTGAAAAATGGCGATCGCGCCGAGGTTTAAAAACACAGTGGGTCTTATACGATAACTGAGGCCCAAATTATGTTGGTTTTCAAAAAAGGGGTTGGGTCTTACACTCTATTATAGGCCCATGAGTGTTTGAAAAAGAATTGTGAGGGTGAAAATCAAAGAAACCCTAATTTTGTTTAAAATGTAATTAATTTTGTTTAAAAATTAATAAAAATTATTGAAAACATGTAAAAAATGAGTGGTGATCTTGGATAAATGCTTCAAAAATCATGTTTTTATCCACAAAATGATTGAAAATCAATTAAGTTTGGAAAATCAAGAAAGAAAAAATATTTTACATGTTAAAAAACAAATAAACATTAAATCTTTGCAAAAATATCAAATATATGAAATAAATAATATTTTTGAGAATTTTTGGTAAAATAAAATATTTTAACATTTTTATGAATTATTAAAAAAAGAATCAACTCAAAATCATTAAAAGTCAGAGAGAAATTAATTTTTGAATCAATTAAATAAAATCACAAAATTCAAAAATTCAAATATTTGAAAAAAGGCGCCAAGAACACACCAAGAACACGCGCGGGTTCTGGGTTTGGCCTGATTTGCATTTTCTCTCCAATCTCACTGAATACTTGATGAAATCACACAATCCACATATCAATCTGCTCGTTTTCACCTCACGATCATGTCTATGGTCTTTAATTTCATTTATTTTAAGCATGGAATAAGAAATCAAGACAAAACCTCAAGAACCCTAAATTCTGCATGAAGGCTGAGAAATTCTATACACGATTCATTCAAAGCAATTAATTGAGGGGAAACATTCTATGCATGATTATGAACATTTGGCAAAAGTATTGTGCGAGGAAATATGCATAGATTAAGAGATGACCAAGTTTAGGCTTACTTGAAGGTCGTGGTAGCGAGAGCAATTTGATTTTGGGTTGGAGGTGTTACATATGAGTTGTGATGATCTGAACAGCTTCCCTACACCATATGGAATGTTTTTGAATGCTTGGAGTGATTTGAAATGTACTGGAACAGATTATGGCACCTCAACTGCAACTTGGATGAAATTTGGGCAACTGGTTGGTGATTCTGAGAAATCAGTGTTACAGTTATGTGTTTAGTGTTTGATTAGCTCACATATGATGTTTATGAGGTGTGTGAATCATTGGTTTGAGTTGCATTGGCTCCCAACTCAAAACCCGATAGTGCTTTCTCAAGAACAAGGAAATTTGGAATTCAAGAAGGAAATGAGAGAAAGCAATGTTGTAAGCTGCTTTGGTGTGGTTCAAATGATCAGTGAGGACCTCTATTTATAGTGGATCAATTTTTATCTTGGAGGAATAGTAAATGGCTGCTGGATCAGATCACATTCAATGGCTTTGGCTTGGTGGCATTTCTTCTCATGCAAGGCAAACTAGCCTCTCCCAAGAGCAGGGCTATGTCTTGACCAAATCCGCATTCTTCAGATGTTTTAATTGTTTTTTAAGTGAGCATCTTGACTGAGTAGAGTAGCTTTGTTTAAAGTGCCCTATTTCACATAAATGCCTTTGAATTCAAGGCATATATGCCAAAATGCATTAATCTCAAGTTGGAAGATCCCTTGGCTTTTTGACTCAGCTTTACAAGTTGGATCAGTTGGATTAGGATCATATTAGATGACTGTGGCATAGGGATCATTGGTCTTGACTCAGAAATCCTGTAAGGCAAGAAAACATGCAAACTGATTTTTCCAAAACAGTTGCAGCAGCATGACTTTGAGCTATTATATCTCTTGATTTCCATGGAGTATTTTCATACTGGTGGACCCTTTGAATTGCTAGCAATGTGCACAACAACTTTGGTGTTTACACCTTGAATTGTTTCATCTTGCAACTGTGTGAAAAAGTGCCCCAAATTTTTGTGTTTTCAACAAAATCTGTCTTGGACACAATTTTGTCTAAGTGTTGGAAAATATGCATTTTCATGTTTTTAGTGATTTTGGTCCAACCATAACTCAGAATCCATGAAGAATTAGAATGAGATGTAGTTGAAGCTTTTTAGTATACCATGAGAGCTACAAGTCCAGCTTTGGACCATCCAAAATGGTTGCTTGGATCTCAAGTTATGATCCTTGGAAGTTGGTACCCTAGCCACTTTGTTCCATAACTTAGAAAAATTCTAAGTTTTTATGGTTACCCCTTTTACAAGTTATCTCACTTTCTTTGATTTTTCTTGATGAATGATGATTCCAATCACACATTAACATAATTTTAGGGTTAAGGAACCATAATTGTGAAAAATCTCAAAAAGTCAAACTTGACTTTGTGCACAGTTGACTTTTTATCAGATGAATTCTAAATTGTGCGATCCTTGGTAAAATCAAGTCCTTGACCTAAATCAAACTTGATGGATATGTTCCATAGGTGTTATAGGGTGTTTTGAATCATGTCCTAGGGTTTGGGAGCATGTCTTGGTCAAAAGTCAAAGGTACAGTTGACTTTTTCTTCAAAACCCTAATTGTGTTTCAGATGAAATTAAAACTTGTTGATCAAGCTCCTTGGATCAACCCATTGTTGCAAATGGATCAATATGGTGTATTGGAGACCCTCAAATCATGTCTTAAGGTCTTGGCACATGTTTTGTCCCAAAAGTCAACTTAGGGGCGAATTAGGTCAAGAAACCCTAATTCCTATTTTTTGTGAATCCATCCCTTGAGGCTAAATTGACTTGATGATTGGGTCCATGAGGTCCCATGGAGTATTTTAGGTTACGTTTTGAAGCATTGGCTCATGCCCTGATGAAAATTTCCATCTGGAGGCCCTGGTCGACCTAAACCGTAATTTGGTGACACTGTCGATCTTGAGGTTTAATCCACTTTGAAGGCTGCAACCTTGTTTTTGATTCTTAATGTGGGGGTCCTCTTGATCCTCTATGGGTGTTTGAGAGGTTAGACAAGTTGAAGATCATGTCATTCCTTGATTGATTCTTTGTCTAAATGCTCTGAGAGGGCTTGAAACCCTAATCCTTGTTTGTGGTGAATGCTCACCCATCTTTGGGGAGACTGATGAGGCATAATGATACATCCATATTGTGGTGATGATTAACACAATGGTGGGGAATCTTAGTGGCCAAAATTTGGGGTATGACAGGCATCACATTTAGAGAAGACTCGATAACTACTAGCACTCTTGATAAGATGTTGTCATACAGTTCACCAAGATATGCAAAGCTTTATTATGACTAAAACTTGATCGCTCACCAATTCTATGAGGTTTCATTCATTTATTCGGCATAGATTCAAGAAATCGGTAACACTTTGTTGGTTTCCATTATGGTTTTTGGAATTAATTCCACCCTTTTCAGTTTCATTGTAGCATAGCATGATTTAGAGTTTTATGTCGATTTAGTAGAACTTTACGGGTTTGTTTGTTAGTTTATATGGTTTCAGGTCCAGATACAAATCACAAAATATATGTGCAAAGAAAACGAAGGTTTCAGAGATTGGAAGAAGCTTTTGGAGGAAAGTCAGAGGGCTGACACGGCCACCCGTGTCAGACAAGGATCAAGAAAGGACAAGGTTTGAGGAAACCAAGGAGCTGACGCGGCCCGTGTCAGCAAGCCTGGAAAGAATGATCTTGTAATTATGAGGCAGAAAGCCAACCCGGCCACCTGTGTCAGCTGACACGGCCTGTGTTGGCCAAGGCGCTACATCTTCTGATTTTGGTGGATTTTTGTGCTAAGTGACTCCGGAGGGTATTTTGGGCATTTCTAGTGCTGTTATGTGATCTGTAACTATTTAGGCTACTGTTTGGAAAGAGAAAAACACTTTTGAGAATACGAAAGAATTTTACGATCAGATTGGGAGCTTTCAAGGAATTCGGAGAACAGAGATTTTCATGAGCACTCGTGATTGAAGATCAAAGTCATCCATTTATCTTGTAATGTCTAATTTATCTGTTATAATCTCTTTGAATATTATGAGCAGCTAAACCCCCCAATGCTAGGGGGTGTCCCTGAATAGCTATTGTATTGACTATGTTTTACTTTATTCTATGAGATAAGTGCTTTTTATTAATCCATTTTATTGTGCAAAGTTCTTAATGCTTTTTCTATCTGACCAATGGAATTTGATTTACGGTTAAGGTTTAGGTTGGACAAACCAACTTAACGATTTTTGCATAATAATATTACAGTAGAACTCGCCTAGGAATAGGGATACTCTGTAGTAACCATAATAATCTTGGTAAAAATACAAAGCTTGATATTCATCCTAAACTGCTAAGGAATTAGGGTATAGGATGAATACCAAAGGTTTTTTGGCTAAGGAATTAGGGAAAACATTCTTAAGATTCGGTAAATGATATTTTAAAGCACTGTCTCTTCGAATAAGGATCTAGGTTAACACAAAGCAATTCATACACCTTACCCTGGCATGCTCTCTTATTTATGTTAAAAGGCAATTTTATCATTCTGCTTATTTTCTCATTGTTTATTATAAATTTCAAAACAACTTCAAAACCCCTATTGTCTTTTGTTTAATTGAATCATTATCGGAACTTATATTTATAACGCAGTCCTCGAGATCGATACTGGGGATAAAACCCCTTTTAACTACAATTGGCAAAATTAGTACACTTGCTATTTTTTCGATCATGTTTTTGGCTCCGTTGTCGGGGACTGCAAAAATATAAGTTTTGGTTATTTTAATTCAATTGGAATTTTGTCACTCTGTGACTAAAATTTTATTTTCGTTATTTTCATTTTTTTTATTTTTATAACTTTTGGAATAATACTGATAGTTGTCTAATCTGTGTATGCAAGGAAAGCCCTCAGCTGAATTTATTTTTGACGCAGAACCAGAAAGATCGTTGGGCGCGAGACTCCGAAAACCTAAAAGAGAAAGACTGACAGCGTCAGGTTCAGAACCGGTGATTTTAGAACCGGAAAAAGAGGAAGAAATCGTTATTCATTATGAGAATTCTGACTCAGGGGCTGATACAGACACAGAGACACAACCGGAGATTATAATTATGGCTGGAAATCCACCAAAAGAGAGACTTCTGGGTGATTATGGCAGAGCGAATGCTCCAACTGTAACACCCTTTTTCTACCCAACAAAACAACACGAATAACGTGGCAAAGTAATCAAAGTAACATCCCAAAAAGGGCATCACATATCGTCAAAAATCATCAGAACATCCACTTGTCCCGTCACACGGTTTTTATCATCATAAATTAATTGAACACCATGCAGCGGAAAAATCATGTTTAAACGGAATACTTTTATAACCCAAAACTTCTCAAATAAAACTCATGAAAAACATCATGTCCACAAAACAAAAGAACGAAATCGTTCGACTCAAACGTCCCGACCCGATGTTACATATCAGATCAAGACCCTCTAATCAACAGAGAAATAAAAAATGCTTCAAAACTAAGTCTTCATGCGCCAAGAAGCTAAGCCTGATCACCTGCATGTTGCCCACGTGAAGGCAACATTCAAACAGACAGGGTGAGTAATCACGAAGTCAATATATAAGATATAAGTAAAAGATAAATCACAAATAACAACAACATCAAGTCATCCACAACGTCAAGAATACATCAATCACATCAATCTAATGCAATGCCACACAATATACAATGCAACATCAGACTCATGCATGTGGTACCAACTTGTCATAATATATGGACACTGGGCCATCACCCTCCAAAGATCCCCACCAATAGGATCGATTCTACACAAGAACCGGAGCACGTCATAAAAATGCTACTATCCACACAATGGGATTGAAGCCACAAAATGGACCGAAGTCCTAACTATGCCATGAATGCTTGATGCAAATCGACATAATAAACATCGTCATAATATCGTCATAATAACTCACCATTCATCATGTTTTATTCATCGCATAAAATTCCCGATTTTTATCCTGTTTATCATCATTACTAGATTACTAGTGTCTTATTGTCTCATCAATACCCTACGTCTCAAAGAAACCACGTCACAAGCGAAATCGGGACAAAAATCGCAAAAACGGGACATTCTGCCCACATCACTGCCCATACGCGTAATACCCCTCCTTTTACGCGTATGGCTCAACTCCTACGCCCTTGGCCTGCGCATCATACGCGTAGGACCCCTGCCCGGGCCTCCCATTACGTGTAATGCATCCCTACTTATGCGTATCAGTAGAGAGGGTTTTCCTCTCAAATCATCTTCAGATCTCCCTTTACGCATATCAGATAGACCATACGCATAAGGCACTTTTCCCAATCCCATACGCGTAAGCATCTCCTCTTACACGTATTCCCTCTTTTCCCAGTCTCCAATACGCGTAATACCTCTCCTTACACGTATTGCCCAGTATCCCATACGTGTATGCTACGCCTACCAGCAAAGGGCCGTGCCAGCCCTTGGGGACGGATGCGTACGCTACGCGTATCACCCTGGGAAGCCCCCTCATTACGCGTAATACTTCCCCCATTACGCGTATCACCAGAGACCACTCCAAAACTCAGATCTCGCATCTGAACGCAAACTTCCTCATTCCAACACCTTCGATATACCAAAATCAGACCCAAACTTGCTTCGATTCATCACAGATTTATGTTTTTCAACCTACTTCATCATCTACATCAATTTCTCCTAATTATTAAGTTTGAAATTAGTTAATATCAAATTCGATGTTTTTCAGATCTGGTTACCCACAGTTCATCACAGCAGCATCAACATTCTCATGAAATTTACAGCAAAACACGACAATTCGCACAGAGTACATCACAGAAAACATACACGTATCAGTACGAAATTTCATCACAGATTCGTCACAGGTCAACACAAAATCATCAGACACGAAAACACACAATTACCTCTACCTTAAACCCATATCAAATACATTAACCCGGATTACCCCCAATACCTCGAATTTCCACCAGAGATTCTTCATCTTCCGGGGTTCTATGGTTGATTCCTCGTTCTAGCCTCCTTTCCTCAGCTCTCCAATCACTTCTTAGGGTTGCAAAATACTGATTCTCATAATCCCTATTTTTCTTTTGTTAAACCTATGTTTTGGACCTTAATCACAGTTTACCGTATTATCTTCAATTAATCCCCTTAATATTACCGTGTTACCCTTAATGGTCTCCTAATTATTTTAATTAACAACAATAATAATAATCCAAATACTATTCTAATTATTCAAATTAATTCAATATTATTATTAATAAAATAATCTAATTAATTTATTAACTCTAAGGTCTCAAAGTTCCTTTAACCCAAGGCTACCCCACAAAATCGTCAAAAAGCACCAAAACACCGAATAATCATAATAATTCAATAAATAAATATTATAATTATTGGGGCGTTACAACTCTCCCCCACTTAAAGAATTTTTGCCCTCGAAAATTACTTGAAGGGAACAGAGTCACATACGACTCCTTCATTTGATCTTCATGTTCCCAAGTCGAACTTTTGCCAGCTGGTCCACCCCACAACACCTTCACAAATGCTATGTCTTTACCCCACAATTGCTTCATTTCACAACCATCAATCCGCACAGGCAATGCTTCCATAGTCAGATTATCCCTCATTTGTACATCATCTATCTGAATCACATGCGACGGATCTGGAATGTACTTCCTCAACTGAGACACATGGAACACGTCGTGTAAATTCGCAAGCGTCGGCGGTAAAGCAATCCGATTGGTTACCTCTCATATCCTCTGCAAGATTTGGTAAGGACCAACAAAACATGGAGTGAGCTTCCTAGACTTCAAAGCTCGACCCACACCAGTCACTGGCGTCACTCTCAAAAACACGTGATCTCCCTCTTAGAATTCAAGAGTCTTCCTCCTCTTATCATGGTAACTCTTCTAACGACTCTGCGAAGCTTTCATCCCCTTTTGGATCATCTTAATCTTCTCAGTCGTCTCTTGCACAATTTAAGGTCCGAGCACAACACTCTCGCCAGACTCATACTAACACAATGGAGTCCTACATCTTCTTCCATACAAAGCTTCATAGGGCGCCATTCCAATACTAGCATGAAAACTATTATTGTACGTGAACTCAATCAACGGTAAATGGCTATCCCAAGGTCCTCCGTGATCCAATACACATGCCCTTAACAAATCCTCTAAATACTGGATAGTCCTTTCTGTCTGACCGTCCGTCTGCAGATGATATGTTGAGCTCATCCTCAACTTAGTACCCAAAGCCTCTTGCAAACTCTTCCAGAACCTCGATGTAAATCGCGGGTCTCTATCCAACACAATACTCGACGGTATACCATGCAGCTTCAAAATCTCCTCAATATACATCTCAGCTAACTTCTACATGGAATGATTAATCTTCATCGACAAGAAATGAGCCAACTTAGTTAATCTATCCATGATCACCAAAATCGAATCGTTTCCCTTAGCAGTCCTTGGCAACGCCGACACAAAATCCATGGAAATGCTATCCCATTTCCACTCTGGAATACTCAATGGCTGCATGATACCTAAAGGCTTCTGATGCTCAATCTTCGATTTCTGGCAAGTCAAGCACGCATAAACAAACTCTGCAATATCCTTCTTCATCCCTGGCCACCAAAACAACTTCTTCAAATCCTGGTACATTTTCGTAGCACCGGGATGGATACTCAACCTACTTTGATGTCCTTCTTCAAGAATACTCTTCTTAATGTCTGGAACATCTGGGACACACACCCTGTCTCTAAACATCATCACACCATTCTCACCAATTCGGTATTCACCTCCGTTACCTTGGTTAATCAATTTCAATCGGTCAACCAACTTCACGTCAGATTGCTGTCCCACTCTGATCTCTTCCAGAATACCACTAGCCAACTTCAACATTCCCAACTTTACACTGTCAGGAGTCACTTCACATACCAAACTCAAATATCGGAATTGTTTGAGTAACTCCAACTCTTTCACCATAAGCATCGACATATGCAATGACTTTTGGCTCAATGCATCAGCCACTACATTTGATTTACCCAGATGGTAATTCAAATCAAAGTCGAAATCCTTCGACAATTCCAACCACCTTCTCTGCCTCATATTCAACTCCTTCTGATCAAACAGGAACTTTAAACTCTTTTGATCGCTGAACACTTCGAATTTAGGGCCAAACAGATAATGTCCCCAAATTTTCAGCACAAACACCACAGCCGCCAATTCTAAGTCGTGGATTGGTAATTCACTTCATGAACCCTCAACTGCTTGGAAACATAAGCAACAACTTGACCATTCTGCATTAATACTCCTCTAAGACCCATCTTCGATGCATCACAGTACACTACAAAAGATTCAATAGGATTAGGCAAAATCAATACTGGAGCAGTAGTCAATCTATTCTTCAACTCCACAAAACTCTCTTCACAAGCTACGTCCCACACAAAAGCTTGACCCTTTCGAGTCAACTGAGTCAAGGGTAATGCCAACTTAGAAAAGCCCTCAATAAACTAGTGGTAATAACCCGCCAATCCTAGAAAACTTCGTATTTCGGTAGCAGACTTCAGAGTCTCCCACGTAATACAACATCAATCTTCGAAGGATCAACAACAATTCCACCACTTGAAATCACATGACCAAGGAAACTCACTTCCTTCAACCAGAATTCACACTTCGACAGCTTTGCATACAACTTCTTCTCTTTTAATACTTGAAACACAGTCCTTAAATGCTCAGCATGCTCTTCTTCCAATTTAGAATATATTAGAATGTCATCAATGAAACCACAATAAACTGATCCAAATACTCGTGAAAAATCCTATTCATATACTCCATGAACACACCAGGTGCGTTGGATACTCCAAACGGCATCACAGTGTGTTCATAGAGACCATACCTCTTCCTGAAAGTCTTCTTCAGAATATCATCAGCTTTAACTCGAATCTGATGATAACCCAACCTCAAATCAATCTTCCTAAACACATAAGCACCTACTAGCTGATCCATCAAATCGTTGATTTTCAGTAGTGGATACTTATTCTTGATAGTCACTTTATTCAACTGCCGATAATCAACACACAACCTCATAATTCCATCCTTCTTCTTCACTAACAGCACAGGAGCACCCCACGGAGAAACACTTGGTCGAACAAACCTCTTCTCAAGCAACTCTTCCAACTGTTTCTTCAATTCACTTAATTCAGAAGTGGACATCTGGTAAGGAGCCATTCACACTGGACTCGTACCTGGTATTAAGTCCACTGCAAATTCTACTTCATGTTCTGGAGGCAAATCATTTATGTCATCTGGGAACACATCTGGAAATTCGCAGACAACAGGCAACTCCACACTCGCAGCTTCACGATCAATTTGCAACGATGCAAACATCGCAAACACCAAAGCTTCGTCTTCTTGAAGTTCCTCCACTTGCTTAGCAGATAAGAACATCAACTCCCCACTATCATCAATCTCAGGAGACTCCACAGTCTTGTTATAACAATTGATATGAACACGGTTGAACTCCAACCAGTTCATTCCAAAGATTACATCAATTTGGTGCAAGGGTAGGTACACCAATTCTATCACAAAACTCTTCTAAAAAATCATCACAGGACATCTCAAACACACAAAGGTAGTAGTAACAGAACCATTAGCTGGAGTTTCTATTACCATATTACCATTCATATCAGATAACTTCAAACCCAATCTATTAGCACACTATAAAAGAATGAGTAGCACCAGTATCAATAATCGAAACCAACTCGATATTATGAATAAAACAAGTACCTCGAATCAGGTTGTCCTTCTCTGGCACTTCTACACCACTCAAAGCAAACACTTGGCCACTGGCCTGAGCGGCAGTAATGGTCTTATTTGGCTTCTGGCACTAGGTACTGATGTGACCCTTCTCCCCACAATTGAAACAGGTTGGGCCATCATCTTTGCAATCAATAGCTCTATGCCCATTCTTACCACATCTGTAGCACCTCAACAGATTATTGGTGCACCCATCAGCACGGTGGTCATGCTCACCACACTTATAACACTTTCCAGAAGTGGGAGCTACTCCCCCATTTATATTTTTCCCATCCGAAGCCTTCTGCTTCCCTTTGTCAGTTGAGGTTTGTCGCTCCCGAGGATTTGCATCCATGGTACAAACGCGAAAGTGGCGCAGAAAATAGAGTCGCTAGCAATGTGTATTTATCCCAAGAGAGGGAAAGGAAACACTGCGTAAACCCGAGGGAAGGGAAAGAGCATGGTCTAGCGACCAAGAGAAATGGGTAAGGGAGACGGTTACACGAAGGGAAGGTGCTAGCATTCCACGCGTCCATCGTACTCAATGGGATCCACGCTTGTTGTCTAAATCAAAGGGTGTCGTCGTCTGGAACTCGGCCTCTACTGGAAAGGAGAAGGAACGGGAACGGAGAAGAGCCAAGAAACGAAGAAGAAAAGAAGAAGTGACTCGATTAGGACATCATCGTTGTCCTAGGCCTATGTATTCCCTCATGCAATGGGAAAGTCAATCAGACTAGAGAGAGGAAATCAGAGCAGTCGTAGTTCGACCTAACAAGGTTGGTTAGTGTTTTTTATGAGCGACGTTAGATTCACGTCCGGCAGTTAGGGTAGATGCCTGTTTGCGACGAGACGGAAGTAACGTGCCTTTTTCTGAAAATGATTTGAACTTAACGATCCCGAAGGATGAAAAAGGTTTGAATTTGTTTTTGCGTTTTTTAGACAGAAGTGGATTGAAGTTAGTTCATAACTTGCATTGCACCCAAGTCTGTAACATAGGAACGAATACTTCGCGCATCGTCCCCAACAGGACGTACTCTAAGTACCCTAGGAGAATGAAGGGAAACCCCCCATGCTTCACTTCCCATATGTAAGGCTCACGCACAATACATGTTAATCTTTTATTAAGTGTTTTAGGATTGTTATGAGATGAGAAGAGAAGACTCAAAGGAAAAGAAAACACTAAGGGGAAACTAATCCTAATGTTATCATACAAAAGGTGGCCCTATAGTTGAGTTTGAAAGGGGAACTTCTACCTAAGTTAGCATGCGAAGGGAAGCCTAATGCTAATCCTACTCCAAGCTTAATCGGAAATTAAGTTGGACTAGGTAGCTCTAAGGGAGTAAATCCAAGACTTAAACAAGTCTTGAGACTCAAGGGAAGAGAAGGAGTGAAAGAGATGAAGAAGAAAAGGCGAATAAAACAAACAAGCAGCAGCTACAACAGCGCCTCTGCACCTACACAGCCGTTAAAGTCAGCACACAAGCAAGACAGCTTTCAACAGCACACACATTCAGTACAAAATAGGTGTAAAAGGAAGCAAGCAACAAGTGTGAAAAATAGACAGCACATGAACAAACTTAGAACAACAGCTGTAGAAATAGGGTAGCATGCATCCAAACAAGAAGTGATTGCAAATGAACATGCATAGAGAGGCAAATCAAGCATAGAGATTGCAAACATCAAGGATGAACAAGCATGATCGTGTTAACCACTCAAGAACAAACACACACAATATAATTGTACGATTTACAAATTGACCAAAACAAATCATGCACAAACAACCATGGAAACAAACATCAATCATGCATCATACGTCCAGCAAGTTGAGCATTAACCAAGAATTAACATGATTCGAATGTGTGTGCAACGTGTTCATCGCATCAAGAATGCAACAACGCAAACATGTTCATAAACGATACAAGTCCCAGAATCGCGTGTCGGAAAATTGTGTTCATGCAATAGTGTGAGGTGCAACAGCTCAATAATGATCCACAAATCATCATCATATCCATCCATAAAGTTTAGACATGAAAAGGATCTCAAACAACCAATAAAATGCAAGAAAATCAAGTTTTGCTTCAGTGGTAACCGGTTACAGCATAACTGCTAACCGGTTACACAGTTCAAAATAGCCTGAAAATACGCAAAAACAACAGGGTAACCGGTTAGCAGATACGCTGTAACCAGTTACACAGCAGCAGAATTCAAAAATAAGTGTTCAGAATCACTTTTCAGCAACTTATCACTTCTCCAATCACCTGCATGTTAGGGCATCTCAATATGCACGAAAATTACATCTCAAAACCAGCAAACACACATTAATCAACCAGCAACAACAATCAAATCCACAATCCAAAGGATCAAACACAACAAATTCAAGATCTACATCATGAACAAGCAAATAAGCTAAAATGAAAAGTAGATCTAAAATTCACCAACCTACAAAGCCGAGAATTGCTTTGGTGAATGTTGATAAGCTGCAATTGATGACTCTAAGCAAGAAATTCAGAGATCCAATGCAATCTTCAAGAGAAAATGCAAAATAAATGCAATGTGATGAACTTGCTTCAAGCTTCTCCAAAATCACTTCCAAGAAGTTAGATCCAAAAGCAAAACAGTAGCAAAATAAGAATTCCTTCAAGAATCAATGGATGGATGAAGGTTTAGTTCCAAGATCAACAAATTTCAATGCAAAATTTGTTGAACTTTGATGGTGGAACTTTGAGTGAGGGTTTTGGAATGAGAGAGAAGTTGAGAGAAAATGGAGTGAGATGTGTAGAAAATTCAGAAAATGGATCAAAGTTATGTGAGGTTTGGAATGAATTGATTTAAATAGAAGCTAGGTTAGGAATTCAAATGTGGTTTGGAGTGAGGTTTAGTGGGTGGAAATTGGGGTGAAAAATGGATTAGGAAAGGAAATGAGGAATTAGAGTGGAAAATGTTGGAAGGAATTTGAATTTTGGGTGGAAAATGATGAAAATATCAATTCTAGATCCTTCCCACACGTGCACATTGTAGCGAGTGATTTTTGGATATGGTTGCGAAGCACGATCGCTCTGGTACTACAGCTCGATTCATTTTTTATCCTATTGAAGCTGATGAAGGAAGGGAAATAGATGTCTCCAATTAACCCTGCTTGCATACTGAGTTTAAACAGCGGTCTGTTAGGTTACAGATGCTACAAAGATTCGGGGGGTCTCTCGTAGGTTATTTCTCCGGAATGGTACCTGGACATGATGTTAAGACTGATGTTTTATGAAATGATGGGATTTTGGGTTTTTGTTTAGTGTGCTCGCTAAGATTTTTCTTTCAATCTTATGCCTACGTATTCCCGTTTACCGAAACAGGGAAATCAGAGCGATCGTAGTTCCTCCTAGTCTACGGGAGGAAATGGTGTTTTGGTGTCTTGTTCAAAGCCCCAGACGTGAAGCTAAAGGTGATTTGTATCTTGTTCAAAGCCCAAGATGTGAAGCTAAAAGGGTTTGACTTTAGAGAGAATTTGTCATCTCTAAAGAGGGGTTTGTCTGTCACAACTGTTGGGTGACTAACTATAAAGGAGGATTACTTTAACCGGGATATGTGAATCCTAGCAATGCCATAATTTCCTTTATAGGGGGTTTTAACCTGAAGGAGAAGACTTTAACTCAGTTTAGAGCAATTCCATCTTTCCTTAGGAAATTCTCATGCTAAAGGAGGGACAGTGGCATGGATGTAAATAATCCAGAGGCTTGCCGCTTACAACGATTAGATGAAAGGAAAGGAGTTGTTGATGTTTGTGTATTGTGAACGAGGCACAGCTTTGATGCTAAAAAGTTGATTGGATCAACCAGTGGTTTTCTTTATACAAAGCCTAAGAGGAGGCTATTGGCCCAACAAGAGGGGTTTTTTATGTGTGTCTCGTACAAAGCCCGGGAGAGAGGCTAAAAGGGATGACTCAACAAGAGAATCTTTCATATGTGTCTTGTACGAAGCCCAAGACGGGGGCTAAAGGTTGGACTCAACAAGAGAGTCTTTTATACTCAACAAGAGAGTGTTTTTGTATCTCGTACAAAGCCCAAGATGGAGGCTAATATGTGTCTCGTACAAGGCCCGAGAGAGAGGCTAAAAGGTTTGACTCAACGAGGAAGTCTTTTTGTATCTCGTATAAAGCCCTAGATGGAGGCTATCTGACTCAACAAGAGAGTCTTTGTATCTCGTACGAAGCCCGAGATGGAGGCTAAAGGTTAGATCCACTGGGGAGAATCATTGTACAAAGCCCAAGAGAAGGCTATTGTGACTGTTTCAGTTGAGTGACAGATCCAATATGCTGATTTAAAGAGAAAATCAGTTCTTATATTAGTAATGTTTGCACTCAGGGATTTGACTCGAGGATCAGGGTTATTTCCTGTTCTTTAAGGAGATAGGAAATCCCAGGGTGTTGAGACTGTCCGAGTCTACGTGTTGTCTTCCTATTTTTGAAGGGTGCTTGAGAATGTCTTTGAGACTCAAGGAAATTAGACTGTCCAAGTCTAGAGTTTCATCTTTTGTACTATGCTTTGAGAAATAGTAGTAGACTCTTGGAAAGACTGTTCTATTAAGATGACTGATTTCTGTTTCTATACCTTTAGGAGGTCGTCAGGACAATTTGTACGAAGCCTAAGAGGAGGCTGGAAACTTTTAAGAAGCCGAGTGGTCCTTGTATGAAGCCCAAGAGGAGGCTATCATTGCTAGAGGAAGAGATCATTATACGAAGCCTAAGAGGAGGTTGTGAATACTTCTAAGAAGCCGACGGGTCCTTGTACTAAGCCCAAGAGGAGGCGGGGATGTTTTTAGGAAGCCTGTGGGTCCATGTACAATGCCCAAGAGGAGGTCGATGCTTTTAAGAAGCCTTTGGGTCCCCAAACCCCGAGAAATTCAAGACTGGCTATTCACAGAGAATAGATCGAGCCAGGAAAGTTTGAGAATTTGGAAGAAACTCAAGAGATGCCATTCACGAAGAATACATTCATCTCTGGGGAGGTAGAGTTTCTTGACAATTCCTAAGGAGGACAGCCGAAGAGAAGACTATATCTGGTGCTCCTATGGGGGATCTAGTATTGTCTATTTCTACGAATAATTGAAGCGGCTTTACCTAGTGCTAGACGTAGTTGCCGGGGAAACTCTAAATATCTATACTATTATTACACAGTCGATATGAGTTTATGAAAGAAGACTTACAGCGAAACAGCCCCACAATATAGTTATGTGTATATGAAAGCGGTAAATGAAAGCGTATAAACACTTACTCGGTTGTAGAGCTTCCATGCTGTTTGGTTAGTTGTTCAACAAAGAAAGATTGAAAACAACAGTATATTTCGAAATCAAATGAGAAAGTGCTTTGAAAAAGAAAGATTTGGGGCTTACAACTCAAGGAGAGGCCCAGGGTTTTATCAGTGATCGCACTGTTTGAATTTGTACAGAGGGACTTATACAAATGACTGAGGCCCAAAAGTTGTTTTATGTACAAAGGGATGGGTCTTACACTCTCTCAAGAGGCCCAAAAAGGTTTAAAGAAAAGAAATGGGTCTTACTACTCGAGGGTAGGCCCAAGATTTGTTTTTCAATGGATAATGATCGCGTCGAACTTTTTGAAATACAACGGGACTTATACCATAAGTGAGGCCCAAAAATAGGTTGTATTTACCAAGGGTTGGGTCTTACACTCTATTAGAGGCCCAAAAGAAAAAGAGCGGGGCTTATAACACGAGGGTAGGCCCAGATGATTTTTCGTTTAAAATGGCGATCGCGCCGAGATTTTTGAAAACGCAGTGGGTCTTATACAATGCATTGAGGCCCAAAATGGTTTGGTTTTCAAAGGGGGTTGGGTCCTACACTCTAATAGAGACCCAAAGAGTTTTCAATGGGTCTTATAAAAAGAATCAACTCAAAATCCTTAAAACTCAGAGAGAAATTAAATTTTGAATCAATTAAACAAAATCAAAAAATTCAAATATTTGAATTTATGAAAATGGCGCCAAGAACATGGACCAAGAACACGCGCATTTTCTGCCTTGCCCAGATTTGCATTTTCTATCCAATCTCACTGAATACTTGATTATATCATGCAATCCACATACCAATCAACTCGTTTCAACCTCACAATCATGTCTATGGCAATTAATTTCATTTAAATTAAGCATAAAACAAGAAATCACAAAAAATCCTCAAGAACCCTAAATTCTGCATGAAGGCTGGGATTTTTAATACATGATTCAAACAAAGCAATTACTTGAGGGGAAACATTCCATTCCTGATTATGAACATTTCGCAAAAGTATTGTGCGAGGAAATATGCATAGATTGAGAGATGACCAAGTTTAGGCTTACCTCTAGGTCGTGACAGCAAGAGCAAATTGATTTCTGAGTTGGAGGTGTTACAGATGAGTTGTGATGATCTGAACAACTTCCCTACACCCTATGGAGTGTGTTTGAATGCTTGGACTTGATGGAAATTGGCTGGATCACTTCATGGCATCTCAATTGCAACTTGGTTAAAACCTTGAGCAATTGACTGGTTATTCTGAGAAATCAGTGTTCCAGATGTTGTTTAAGTGTTTGATCAGCTCACATATGATGTATATGAGGTGTGTGTGTGATTGGTTTAAGTGGAATTGCTCTCTAATGAAAAACCCGACAGTGACTTGCTAAGAAAGGCATTTTTGAGAGTGAGAAGTGGATTTTGAGAAAGGCAAGTGTTGTAGACCTTTGGTGTACTTAAAATTATCACAATTGAGCTCTATTTATAGTAGAGCAAGTTTGTTTTGCAAGGAATAGTGAATGGCAACTGCTGAGTAGGTTTGGCCAATGTTGGCAAATGAAAATCCAAGTCTCCTCTAGCCAATGACTAGAGGTTAGGGCACAGGCTGCTGGTCCCCTTGGTCCTGGATAAGTCTTGACTAAATTCAGTTGAGAATGGCTCAGTCCATGCCACCTTGATGCTTCCATTGAATGCTCCAATCCAAAATTGGAGTCTTGTCCCTATTTTGGGCAATTCTAGGTTCAATATGCTATTTCTTGTTCCAAGGACTTTGGAGGCTTGGCTTAGTGATTGTCCCCTTTAGATTCAATCCTCAGATGTGTCCAAGGTGATGACAAGGCTTGGAATTGGCTGATTTTGGCAAATCTAGCAAAAGTGCAAAAATCTGCCTTGCCTTGGCAGATTTCAGCAAGGAAACTTGCCAATGTCATATCTCATGGCTCAAGTTGAATTTGGTGATGTTCTTGGCCATTTTGGAAAACTCTTATATGATACAACAACTGTTTGACCATATTTGGTTTTGATACTTTTTGGATCCAAGTGAAAAATATCCCTACATTTGGAAAAAAGTAAGGCAAAATCTGACTTAGTGAAATTTTCACCAAGTGTTGGAACAAAGTGACTTTTCTTGATTTTGATCACTCCATAACTCAAAATCCATGAGGAATTTGGACATAGGTCAGTATGAAGCTTTTGTAGAGGGCAATAAGATCTAAAAATCAAGCCTTGGATGGGAAAAATTGGCTTTGTGGTTTAGGAGTTATGATCCTCCAAAGTTGGTACCTTTGTCACTTTTTTTCATAACTTAGAAAATTTTCTAAGTTTTTATGGTTATCCCTTTTACAAGTTATCCCATTTTCTTTGATTTTTCTTGATGAATGATGATTCAAATCATACATAAACATCATTTTAGGGTTAAAAATCCATTTTTGTGAAAAATCTCAAAAAGTCAAAGTTGACTTTTGTGCACAGTTGACTTTTTGTCAGATGAATTCCAAACTGTGCAATTCTTCAGGAAATCATGTCCTGGACCTAAATCAAACTTGATGGACATGTTCCATGGGTGGTATAGGGTATATTGAATCATGTATTAGGGCTTGGGAGCATGTCCTGGTCAAAAGTCAAAGTTACAGTTGACTTTTCCCGCGAAACCCTAACTGTGGTTCAGATGAAATTGAAACTTGTTGCTCAAAATTCTTGGATCAATCCATTGTTCCAAATGGATCAATGTGGTGTATTAGAGACCCTCAAATCCTCTCTTGAGGTCTTGGCTCATGATTTGTCCCAAAAGTCAACTTAGGGGTGAATTAAGTTGCTCATGTCGTATAAGTTGCTTACGTTGTTGGCGTTGTTGTGTTGTTTACGTTGTTGAGTTGTGCATGTCATAACGCATACATTGCATTTTATTTCGGAGCCGTTGCTCACACCACGTTGGCCTAGATTGGCACAAGTTGAAAGTTGAAAGTTGAAGGCTTATGCCTTGATGCCTCGATAAACTGGCAATTTTAAGTTGGGAGTTTTACTCCGATGGTACCACATGCATAACATTGTCGAGTCGCATTAAAGTTGCATTTTTTTTAGTTGTTGTTGATTTTGTTGGCTGTTGATGTGAAGTGGTGATACTTGTATGATTCCTAACTATGTATTATTTATCATACTTCGTTTATAATACTCGATATCTCACCCCTTCTGTTTGAATGTTGTCCCTATGTTGGCAACGTGCAGGTAATCAAGAGGAGTAGCCGGTTACCTTAGTTCGAGTCGGTGGTTGTCGCTCTGATATGTAGCACTCGGGGGGATGACGCATGTCTTTTGTTTATTTATCTACATGCTGAATTTTTAATGAAATTGCCGAAAAATACTTTGTTGTTTAATTCGAAGTTGTTTTATGTTGGATAAAGATGCTACTAATTTGATTATGTCCTAAAGTTGAATAAAGTTGAAGATTATTTGTTGGTTTATGTTCCCTTGAATTGCTATGTATCTTTCCCGACTAACTGTTATGTGATTGATAATAAAGTTTAAAATGTGATATCCTGTTTTATGTTGAAAATTTTATAACTCTAATTTTAAGAAAATTATCGGGTAGAAAATGGGGTGTTACAGTAAGCATGCTGGATGTCCATGATATAGAAGGTAGCATTGAAAACCTCTGGCCCGACCTTAATTGGTAGCACAATCTCCCCAAAAACAGACCTCTTCGAGCCGTCGAAAGCGCGCACCATCAAATCACTTGGTGTGCATATCAACCCTCGGGTGTCCAGCTTCATCAAGGCTTTCTTAGGCAGAACATTCAAAGAGGATCCAGTATCCACAAGCACATGAGACATCAATGATCCGCGACACTCAACAAAAATATACAAGGCAGTATTATGGTTTCTCCTAGCTGGGGTCAAGTCAACATCCGTAAAACCCAAACCATTGTCGCATTAACATGGGCCACTACCCCCTCCAACTGATTAACCGAGATCTCCTGAGGTACGTAAGTAGCATTAGTACTTTCAGCAGTGCGTTTCGGTGTGCCTTGGAACACAATAACAGGGACGAGATAGAAATCTTGGACGGAGTCTGATGAAATTGATCAACAATTTTATAATCACTTTTCCGAATCAGTCTCATAAACTCTTCTATGTTCTCGGAGAAAGAATTATCAATTGGTTTTGCCGCGAAATCATTCACTACTGGCGCTTGCACAGAATTATCTACAACCTGCTTTCCTTTGTCTTGTCTAGAACTACCAACTTGATCATTAGAAGGGATAAAGACCTTACCACTTCTCGTGATAGCCCCTGCCTCATCACTGTTTTTAACACAAGAGTTCACTACAGAAGTTCCCACTAGTTCTTGCTTCTACCCGTTGACAAACACTTCAGCACCATAATTCCAAGGAATAACTTTGGTGCTCTCATGCGGAACAGGTCCAGGAGTGGTAATAATAACCGGTGCTAGTCTTACCGGCCCTGAAATAGTGATTGTTTTGAAAGGGATAATGATGGTAGCAACCTCATTTTTCCTGCTAACAACTTCTTTCTGTTGGTCACATCGGTCAAACTGCAATCGACCTTCATCTATCAACTTTTGAATTCCGGATTTCAACAAACCACAACCATTCATTTGCGACATACAAAGTGAATAATTCTCATCACATCCGGGGGATACCCCACCCTTCAATAACCTCTCCTTTACCACCACCAAAGGAGTCCTTAATTCATTAACATCCACAACCAGATTCAAAGATTCATTCTCCTCTAACACCGCATTAACCCTCGGCCCACCATGGTTCGACATTGGGTTTTGAATGACATTGGGCACGTTGTTTGAGAAGTTGCTGGCCTTCGAATCCACCAAATCTTGGACTTTATGCTGAAACGCCCTACACCTTTCGATTGTATGCCCCGGGGCACCGGAGTGAAAATCACAATGTGCGTTAGCATCATAGCCCAGAGGAAGCCTCCTTGTGGGTGGAGCCAGGGTACGGAGCTCAACTAAACGCAGCTGTAACAAGTGTTGCAACAATTGAGCATAAGACATAGGCGGCTGATCAAAATGCCTTTCAACGCTTCTTTGACGGTTCTGATACTGGCCGGGATGCCTATTATGTTACTGATTAGGGGTACTACTCTGCTGCTGAGGTGCAGCCGGAATAGTTACAGAGGCAACTTGCTGATTATAATTCTGGCGTTGCTTCCCCTTACCTCGGTAAGATGACACACAATTTGCTTCCTCCTTCTTCTTATAATTCCCATAAGGTTTCTTCCCCTGACCAGAAGACGACCCATCATTACCTGGTACTTTCCCAGCTTTGATTCCACCCTCTAACATCTCCCCAACCATGATCAAATCAGCAAACTTGCCTGACATGCAAGGTAACCGTTTCTCATAATAACATCCCAGTAAAGTATCCATAAACAGGTTCAACATCTCCTTCTCCAACATGGGCGGTTGCACCCTTGCCGCTAGCTCACACCATCTCTGCGCGTATTCCTTAAAGCTTTCGCTGCCCTTTTGAGACATATTCTGTAGCTGGGTCCGATTGGGAGCCATATCAGTGTTATATTGGTAGTGATTGATAAAGGCCTCGACCAATTCTCTCCAATTACGGACATGGCATCTCTCTAATTATATATACCATTCTAAGGATGCCCCAGACAGGCTGTCCTGAAAGAAATGCATCAGGAGTTTCTCATCTTTAGAGTACGCGGCCGTCTTCCTTGCGTATGCCCTGACATGCGTCTTGGGACAAGTGGTACCATTGTATTTCTCAAAAGTGGGCAACTGAAATTTGTGCGAAATTATAACTCCGGGAACCAGCTCTAAATCCTCCAGATCCATACCCACAGAATTTTGATTCACAACCCCCCTTAGTTACTCTTCAATCAGTTTGAACCTTTGATCATTGTCGGCCTGAGGACCAGCATCCTCGCCTGGCATAGAGAAAACGTCATCTTTTTGGTCTTTGAAACGACGGCCATGAACAGTACAAACACCTCCTCCTCCCACAACAGAAGGAATCACCACCTACTCTCCTCCGTCCGGAGGTATCACAACACCAGGAATAGGGATCTCTACACCCACAGGACCTCCCTGAGCACCGTTATCAACAACGCCATTATGGACTCCGGCATGAAGAACCCCGTCTTCATCCACTCTTGCCACTAAGGGTTGGACCAGAGTCCTCAGTTGCTCTTGCCCTTGGGCAACACCTTGCATCAACTCCATGAAATAGGCCATGCGAGCTTGCATGGCGGCTATCTCTGCTTGCATTTGCTCCATAATTCTCCACTGGTTTGATCTAGTACAATACCGGTGAATTGGCTAGCCTGCAATCCTGATCTGTAACCAAATAAAGGTTAGAAAAACCCGGGACGAGTACCTGCTATGCAAAAATGATTATGATTATGAAAATGCAAATGCAAAATGCAAACAATCATATTTGAACAATTCCGGGACATATCCGCTTTGATTCCAATCCATGAAATCGGGCAAGGGATCAGACACACTATCAGAAAATAAATCCGAACCCAGAAATACTACCGAATCAAGCCATTGGGACAAACCCTCTATGAAAACTAGAACTGCCAGAGCACAGATAGTTGAACCAAATATTCCATTATCGAAAATAAAGTAGTTCCTACAGACAAGTTCAAGCATAATTAAAGGTGACTCCATCAACAAACCTGATGGTAATCCCAACAAAAAGATAAACAACAATATCAACTACAACTCAATTACAAACAAACCAGCTTCAACTTCTTCAAGAAGGTCTAAAGTGTCAGGATGTGCAGGTTGCTTTATCAGCCATTTGATCATCTTGTTTCTTTTGGCAATTTCTTGGCTCAATTTAGCAATCTGCTCTTTAGCGTTGTTGTCTTCGTGCCTCGACTTCTTAACCCCGACTTGCAACTTAAGCTCTTCAATTTCCTTATGGGCTTCTATCCACTTACCGGAGTAATGATCTTTCCTTGCTTTCACTTTCTGAATTCTTCTTTCAGTTCTCTATTCTCAATCTTGACCTCTTCCCACATCTCCTGATACGTGGTAAGCTTGTCCTCTGCTTCAGTCAAAAGCTTCTTGTTTTTCCTGCTAGCTTTACCTGATGATTCAGCAGCCATACTAACCTTTTTGAAGTGCTGAGCTCTGTCGAAAAAATCCTTCTCTCTTTTTTCTAGACGCTCTATTATGTCTTGAACTTTCCATTTCAGCTCCAAGTTGTCATGTAGAGCGTTCTGTAGCTGACTACTCATATCAGAGTTTTCCACCCTCAGATCAAATACCAACTTTCGCTGCTTGTCGAATTCTTCGAGTGGTACAGTGAGTCTCTCTTCCGCAATCTCTGAATACAAGGGAGGAGCCTGATCAAAAGGAAAATAGAACTCTTCTACCCTCTTCTTTATCCATTCAACATATGGAACGAAAGCTTGATTATTGGGTTTACCCAGAACGGTTTTACCTCTCTTCTGTCTACTGAGCCAAGCTTCAGAAGCTTTCTGTGCAATAGCCACACCATCAGTCATATGAAAATACAAAGATTCTTCCAAACCTTTTTCAACTGGAGGATCTTTCAGGGAGTACGCAAACTGCTTGATAGCCAAAGACGGGTTGTAGTTAATACTCCTTTTCTTCCGATTAAGGGTACATTAGGATACCTTCCACAACTATGCAAAATTTCAGTCCCCAATAATCCCTTATCCACCCAAAGAATATCTTTAGCAGCTAGGCCCATCAAACGCTTACTCCAATCTAGAGAAGTCTTCGCATCCACAAAAGCACCTGACCGGGGTAAACGGTTGGCAAACCACTTATAGAAAAGAGATGCACAACATCAAACCACCCCACCTCGTCTTTTCTCATTCCTGTTGTACAGGGTGTAGTGAAGATCACCTAATAAAGTTGGTACCAGATTCTGAGCTGTAAATATCTGAATAGCATCCGTATCGACAAACTCAGACTCATTAGGGAATAACACAATGCCATATATACAGAGAGCCAATATTACATTGAAAGCTATCCACCTCTTCTCCTTAGCTTCCTCTCGAGCCCTCTTTACCAAGTACTCTAAGTGATAGCCTCAGAATTTTCCTTTGCGAGAAAAATCAGCCTTTAATGTCGATTTGCTCAAATAAAGAGCCTCAGCCAGCGCTTGGAAATCACAGTCTCCTTGGGAACCACAGAAAGGAACACCTCATTGGATAGGAATTCTTAAGATGTTAAAGTACTCTTCTAGGGTAGGAACCAATACATAATCCGGCATCACAAAGCACCTTAAGGAAAGATCATAGAACTGCATCAAGGTGTGTAGTCCATTGTATTCATACTCACTGAGGCTCCGAATCAGGGATAATATCCAACCATACTTCTCTTTAAAGACCCCCAATACTTCTGGACTAGCCATACTCTGCAAACTGTCCAACGGACCAAGAGTGAGCTTCGGGAACTTGTAGATGATGATGTGCTTCTTACCCCTCTTAGTGTCCATCCCTATGAATGCCCTCTGACTGGAATCAAAAGACTGGATACTACCTGGAAATGCAAAAACATGAATGTCAGAAAAATGGAATGCAATACGAAGCATGGGATCAAAGTTCCACAGGAGTTGGATGCACTGTACTGACTGAAAAATCAAAGCTCTGTACCAAAACCCAGAACAAAAGTAACCACAGTGATAAAACTAGAAAACCAGGTAGGTTGAAGGTCAAAGTCACCTGCAAACCTGCAAACACCCATCCCCTCTCATATGTCGGTTCTAGAAAATGGGATCCTCAGTCTAGGATTCTCGATTTGAGAAGCAATAGTACATTCATCCATTCAGGGTACAATACTATCGCCAAACAAAGAGGTCGTCCACTAATTCCCCAAAAAAAGGTCATCTTATAGCATGTTCCCAGCATTGGGTCCTCGGGTCGAGAGTCGTAATGGATTTGCCATTTCTGGTCTGCCATTATCGTTCTCGGGAGGAGTGCCATTACTGAGTCCTCGGGAATGGTCACTAGAGTCGACAGTTCCTCAAGAGAATAACTACTGGCCTGTATCAACATACAGTATCAGATATCTCCCGATAGAACCTCGTCTAACTGTGGGGATCGTGATCACCCACACGTAGTCAACACAACGGGAGCGTCACGCCTGCCCACGCTAATACCTATGTGTATGCTCAAGCCTGGGTATTGGGCTTATCTCTCAGAACCTTCGAACCTGCCAAACAGAAAACTAGTACAGCACAGCACAGTCCAGTATAATAATGAAATGCAATGCAATAAATGCGGTAAAAATAGTAAAACAGTAATATAGTAAAATAAAGCACAACAAATAAACACCCAATGAAAACAAATAAACAAGCGCTAGGATTGACTCGCAAAAGGGGATGGACCAGCAAGAGGTCAACCTGTCCCCAGCAGAGTCGCCGGCTGTCGCTCCCGAGGATTTGCATCCATTGTACAAATGCGAAAGTGGCGCAGAAAACAGAGTCGCCAGCAATGTGTATTTATCCCAAGAGAGGGAAAGGAAACACTGCATAAACTTGAGGGAAGGGAAATATCATGGTCTAGCGACTAAGAGAAATGGGTAAGGGAGTCGGTTACGCGAAGGGAAGGTGCTAGCACCCCACGCGTCCATCGTACTCGATGGGATCCATGCTTGTTGTATCGATCAAAGGGCGTCGTCGTCTGGAACTCGGCCGCTACTGGAAAGGAGAAGGAACGGGAACGGAGAAGAGCGAAGAAACGAAGAAGAAAAGAAGAAGTAACTCGATTAGGACATCATCATTGTCCTAGGCCTACTATTCCCTCGTGCAATGGGAAAGTCAAAGTCAACGTAGTTCGGACACGAACTAAGGGGGGAGATTGCTCGCCAAGACATCGCCGTCTTGTGCCTACGTATCCTCAATCGAACTAGAGAGAGGAAATCAGAGCAGTCATAGTTCGACCTAACGAGGTCGGTTAGTGTTTTTTATGAGCGACGTTAGATTCGCGTTCGGCAGTTAGGGTCGATGTCTGTTTGCGACGAGACAGAAGTAACATGCCTTTTTCTGAAAAAGATTTGAACTTAACGATCCCGAAGGATGAAAAAGGTTTGAATTTGTTTTTGTGTTTTTTAGACAGAAGTGGATTGAAGTTAGTTCATAACTTGCATTGCAGCCAAGTCTGTAACATAGGAACGAATACTTCGCGCATCGTCCCCAACAGGACGTACACTAAGTACCCGAGGAGAATAAAGGGAGACCCCCCATGCTTCACTTCCCATATGTAAGGCTCACGCGCAATACATGTTAATCTTTTATTAAGTGTTTTAGGATTGTTATGAGATGAGAAGAGAAGACTCAAAGGAAAAGAAAACACTAAGAGGAAACTAATCCTAATGTTATCTGCAAAAGGTGGCCCTATAGTTGAGTTTGAAAGGGGAACTTCTACCTAAGTTAGCATGTAAAGGGAAGCCTAATGCTAATCCTACTCCAAGCTTAATCGGAAATTAAGTTGGACTAGGTAGCTCTAAGGGAGTAAATCCAAGACTTCAAGGGAAGAGAAAGAGTGAAAGAGATGAAGAAGAAGAGGCGAATAAAAAAAACAAGCAGCAGCTACAATAGCGCCTCTGCACCTGCACAGCTGTTAAAGTCAGCACACAAGCAAGACAACTTTCAACAGCACACACATTCAGTACAAAATAGTGTAAAAGGCAGCAAGCAGCAAGTGTGAAAAATAGACAGCACATGAACAAACTTAGAACATCAGCTGTAGAAACAGGGTAGCATGCATCCAAACAAGAAGTGATTGCAAATGAACATGCATAGCGAGGCAAATCAATCATAGAGATTCCAAACATCAAGGATGAACAAGCATGATCGTGTTAACCACTCAAGAACAAACTCACACAATATAATTGTACAATTTACACATTGACCAAAACAAATCATGCACAAACAACCATGGAGACAAACATCAATCATGCAACATACGTCAAGCAAGTTGAGCATTAACCAAGAATTAACATGATTTGAATGTGTGTGCAATGTGTTCATCGCATCAAGAATGCAACAACGCAAACATGTTCATAAACGATACAAGTCCAAGAATTGTGTGTCGGAAAATTGTGTTCATGCAATAGTGTGAGGTGAAACAGCTCAAGAATGATCCACAAATCATCATCATATCCATCCATAAAGTTTAGACATGAAAAGGATCTCAAACAACCAAGAAAATGCAAGAAAATCAAGTTATGCTTCAGTGGTAACCGGTTACAGTATAACTGCTAACCGGTTACACAGTTCAAAATAGCCTGAAAATACGCAAAAAACAACAAGGTAACCGATTAGCAGATACGCTGTAACCGGTTACACAGCAGCAGAATTCAAAAATAAGTGTTCAGAATCACTTTTCACCAGCTTATCACTTCTCCAATCACCTGCATGTTAGGGTATCTCAATATGCACGAAAATTACATCTCAAAACCAGCAAACACACATCAATCAACCAGCAACAACAATCAAATCCACAATCTAAAGGATCAAACACAACAAATTCAAGATCTACATCATGAACAAGCAAAATAAGCTAAAATGAAAAGTAGATCTAAAATTCACCAACCTACAAAGTTGAGAATTTCTTTGGTGAATGTTGATAAGCTGCAATTGATGAATCTAAGCAAGAAATTCAGAGATCTAATGCAATCTTCAAGAGAAAATGCAAAATAAATGCAATGTGATGAACTTGCTTCAAGCTTCTCCAAAATCACTTCCAAGAAGTTAGATCCAAAAGCAAAACAGTAGCAAAATAAGAATTCCTTCAAGAATCAATGGATGGATGAAGGTTTAGTTCCAAGATCAACAAATTTCAATGCAAAATTTGTTGAACTTTGATGGTGGAACTTTGAGTGAGGGTTTTGGAATGAGAGAGAAGTTGAGAGAAAATGGAGTGAGATGTGTAGAAAATTTAGAAAATGGATCAAAGTTATGTGAGGTTTGGAATGAATTGATTTAAATAGAAGCTAGGTTAGGAATTCAAATGTGGTTTGGAGTGAGGTTTAGTGGGTGGAAATTGGGGTGAAAAGTGAATTAGGAAAGGAAATGAGGAATTAGAGTGGAAAATGTTGGAAGGAATTTGAATTTTGGGTGGAAAATGATGAAAATATCAATTCTAGATCCTTCCCACACGTGCACATGCCAAGCACATGATCACAAATAATGCAAACTAAAATTTTCAAATTTTGCCCAGAGTAACCGGTTACAGCATATCTGCTAACCAGTTACTCAGTTCAAAAACTGAAGAGATGGGCAGAAAAACCAAAGGGTAACTGGTTATCAGATACACTGTAACCGGTTACACAATGCAAATTTTGAATTTTGGCGCCTTTTGGAGGGAAACTTGGATATTCGTCTGGTTCTACCCGTTCTGAACCACGATAGACCTCTGAAACTTGCCATTTGATATTACCACTGGAATACACTTGAAATATGCAGTGAAATGTTTTTTCGCACTCGGATTAAACTGCTGATAACAACTGTCTGGTGCTGAATAATTGATCAAAAATTGACTGCCGGAGTTTCTGATTATCAAAACATCTAATGAGCTAAATAAAAGCTCAAAAAGACCTTGAAAGCTATTTGCTTGGCTCTGAATACTGCTGAAAATCATACTGGAACCAATGACACCATGAGCTGCTGATAGATACCTTGATCCCATGTTCAAAAGAACCATGCAAATGCAGAAATGACGATGCAAATGAAACGAAGCATAAGCCAAAAAGGTTAGAAACAAAAGGGAAAATTTTGGGGTGTTACAAGGTTGTATAAGGTTTCCCCCTATACTGCCATTTCTTCTCACTCAACTTCTTATAGTGAGCAGATCGAGCTCGGCTATCCTCCTCGTAGATTCTGCTCTTGTCAACCAACTCAGAAAACATGCGAATCTGTTGGTACCCAATACCCTGCTTGATTTCTGGTCTCACCCCATTCTCGAACTTGAGACACTTGGACATCTCAGTATCAACACAGTTGTAGTGAGGACAAAACTTCACCAGTGTCTCAAATTTTGCAGCATACTCTACCACACTCATGTCTCATTTCTTTAGCTCAAGGAATTCCACTTCTCTCTTGCCACGAGCATCCTCTGGAAAATACTTGCCCAGAAATTCCTGCTTGAACACAGCCCAGGTTATCACGGTGCCAACATCTTCCAATCTTTGACGGGTGTTATCCCACCAATCCTCGGCCTCTTCTTCCAACATATGCGTTCCAAATTGCACTTGTTGCGCATCAGTACACCCCATCACCCGAAAGATCTTCTCAATTTCCTTCATCCACTTGTGTGCACTTGATGGATCATGAGTACCCACAAAAGTCGGTGGATTGTTCCTCTGAAACTTCCCGAAAGAACGAAACTCATCTGGAACTTCACCATTCGGATTGAGTTGCGCCACTACATTAGCAACTGATTCTAAAGCATCAGCAATAACACGATCATTTCTTCCAGTCATCCTACTCACCACCAACATGGTTAGAAGAACTAAAACATCGACAGTGTACACACACTAGTCGATTGACAGGGGGCTGACATCAAGTAAAAACCTGGCCGGACGGACCGACCTGCTCTGATACCACTAATGTAACACCCTTTTTCTACCCAACAAAACAACACGAATAACAGGGAAAAGTAATCAGAGTAACATCCGAAAAAGGGCATCACATATCGTCAAAAATCATCAAAACATCCACCTGTCCCGGCACACGGGTTTTATCATCATAAATTAATTGAACACCACGCAGCGGAAAAATCAAGTTTAAATGGAATACTTTTATAATTCAAAACTTCTCAAATAAAACTCATGAAAAACATCATGTCCACAAAACAAAAGAACGAAATCGTTCGACTCAAACGTCCCGACCCGATGTGACATATCAGAGCAAGACCCTCTAATCGACGGAGAAATAAAAAATGCTTCAAAACTAAATCTTCATGCTCCAAGAAGCTAAGCCTGATCACCTGCACGTTGCCCACGTGGAGGCAACATTCAAACAGGAAGGGTGAGTAATCACGAAATCAATATATAAGATATAAGTAAAAGATAAAGCACAAACAACAACAACATCAAGTCATCCACAACGTCAAGAATACATCAATCACATCAATCTAATGCAACGCCACACAATATGTAATGCAACATCAGACTCATGCATGTGGTACCAAATCGTCATAATAGATGGACGCTTGACCATCACCCTCCAAAGATCCCCACCAATAGGATTGATTCTACACAAGAACCGGAGCACGTCATAAAAATGCTACAATCCACACAATGGGATTGAAGCCACCAAATGGACCAAAGTCCTAACTATGCCATGAAAGCATGATGCAAATCGTCATAATAAACATCGTCATAATTGCATCATCATCCATGAATTCATCGTCAAACAAACATCATAACATCACACCAAGTCGCACTCGTCAAAGGTCATCATTATAACTCACCATTCGTCATGTTTTATTCATCGCATAAAATTAACGATTTTTATCTCGTTCATCATCATTACTAGATTACTAGTGTCTTATTGTCTCATCAAAACCCTACGTCTCAAAGAAACCACGTCACAAGCGAAATCGGAACAAAAATAAAAAAAACAGGAAATTCTGCCCACATCACTGCCCATACGCGTAATACCCTCCTGTTACGCGTATGGCTCAATTCCTACGCCCTTGGCCTACATATCATACGCGTAAGGCCCCTGCCCAGGCCTCTCATTACACTTAATGCATCCCTACTTACGCGTATCAGCAGAGAGGGTTTTCCTTTCAAATCCTCTTCAAATCTCCCCTTAAGCGTATCAGATAGACCATACGCGTAAGGCACTTTTCCCAATCCCATACGAGTAAGAATATCCTCTTACGTGTATTCCCTCTTTTCCTAGTCTCCAATACGCGTAATACCTCTCCTTACTCGTATTGCCTAGTATCCCATACGCGTACCAGCAGCGGGATGTGCCAGCCCTTGGGTCCGGATGCGTACGCTACGCGTATCACCCTGGGAAGCCCCCTCATTATGCGTAATACTTCCCCCATTACGCGAATCACTAGAGACCACTCCAAAACTCAGATCTTGCATCTGAATGCAAACTTCCTTATTCCAGCACCTTCGATCTACCAAAATCAGACCCAAACTGGCTTCGATTTATCACATATCTATGTTTTTCATCCTACTTCTTCATCTACATCACTTACTCCTAATTATTAAGTCTAAAATTAGTTAATATCAAATTCAATGTTTTTCAGATCTGGTTACCCACAGTTCATCACAACCGCATCAACATTCTCATGAAATTTATAGCAAAACACGACAATTCGCACAGAGTTCATCATAGAAAACATACACGTATCAGTACGAAATTTCATCACAGATTCGTCACAGGTCAACACAAAATCTTCAGACACGAAAACACACAATTACCTCTACCTTAAACCCATATCAAATACATTAACCCGACTTACCCCCCATACCTCGAATTTCCAGCAGAGATTCTTCGTTTTCCGGGGTTCTACGGTTGATTCCTCGTTCTAGCCTCCTTTCCTCAGCTCTCTAATCACTTCTTAGGGTTTCAAAATACTGATTCTCATAATCCCTGGTTTTCTTTTGTTAAACCTATGTTTTGGGCCTTAATCACAGTTTAACGTATTATCCTCAATTAATCCCCTCAATATTACCGTCTTTCCCTTAACGGTCTCCTAATTATTTTAATTAACAATAATAATAATAATCCAAATAATATTCTAATTATTCAAATTAATTCAATATTATTATTAATAAAATAACCTAATTAATTTATTAACTCTAAGGTCTCAAAGTTCCCTTAACTCAAGGCTACTCCACAAAATCGTCAAAAAGCACCAAAACACCGAATAATCATAATAACTCAATAAATAAATATTATAAACATTTTGGGGCGTTACAACTCTCCCCCACTTAAAGAATTTTTCGCCCTTGAAAATTACCTGAAGGGAATAAAGTCGGATACGACTCCTTCATCTGATCTTCACACTCCCAAGTCCAACTTTTGCCAGCTGGTCCACCCCACAACACCTTCACTAACGCTATGTCTTTACCCCGCAATTGCTTCATTTCACGACCATCAATCTGCACAGGCAATGCTTCCACAATCAGATTATCCCTCACTTGTACATCATCCATTTGAATCACATGCGGCGGATCTGGAATGTACTTCCTCAACTGAGACACATGGAACACGTCATGTAAATTTGCAAGCGTCGGCGGTAAAGCAATCCGATAGGCTACCTCTCTTATCCTCTACAATATTTGGTAAGGACCAACAAAGCATGGAGTGAGCTTCCTAGACTTCAAAGCTCGACCCACACTAGTCACTGGCGTCACTCTAAAAAACACGTGATCTCCCTCTCAGAATTCAAGTGCCTTCCTCCTCTTATCATGGTAACTCTTCCGATGACTCTACGAAGCTTTCATCCTCTCCTGGATCATCTTAATCTTCTCAGTCATCTCTTGTACAATTTAAGGTCCGAGCACAACACTCTCGCCTGACTCATACCAACACAAAGGAGTCATACATCTTCTTCCATACAAAGCTTCATTGGGCGCCATTCTAATACTAGCATGAAAACTATTAATGTACGTGAACTCAATCAATGGTAAATAGCTATCCCAAGATCCTCTGTGATCCAATACACATGCCCTCAACAAATCCTCTAAAGACTGTATAGTCCTTTCTGTCTGACCGTCCATCTACGGATGATATGCTGAACTTATCCTTAGCTTTGTACCCAAAGCCTCTTGCAAACTCTTCCAGAACCTCGATGTAAATCGCGGGTCATTATCCGACACAATACTCGACGATATACCATGCAGTTTCATAATCTCCTCAATATACATCTCAGCTAACTTCTGCATGGAATGATTAATCTTCATCGGCAAGAAATGACCCGACTTAGTTAATCTATCCACGATCACCCAAATCGAATCGTTTCCCTTAGCAGTCCTTGGCAACCCCGACATAAAATCCATGGAAATGCTATCCCATTTCCACTCTGGAAAACTAAACGGCTGCATCATACCTAAAAGCTTCTGATGCTCAATCTTCGATTTCTGGCAAGTCAAGCACGCATAAACAAACTCTGCAATATCCTTCTTCATCCCTGGCCACCAAAACAACTTCTTCAAATCCTGGTACATCTTTGTAGCACCAGGATGGATACTCAACCTACTTTGATGTCCTTCTTCAAGAATACTCTTCTTAAATGTCTGGAACATCTGGGACACACACCCTGTCTCTAAACATCATCACATCATTCTCACCAATTCGGAATTCACCTCCGTTACCTTGGTTAATTAATGTCAACTGGTCAACCAACTTCACGTCAGATTATTGTCCCACTCTGATCTCTTCCAGAATACCACTAGTCAACTTCAACATTCCCAACTTCACACTGTCAGGAGTTGCTTAACATACCAAACTCAAATCTCGGAACTGTTCGAGTAACTCCAACTCTTTCACCTAAGCATCGACATATACAATGACTTTATGCTCAAGGCATCAGCCACTACATTTTCTTTAGCTGGATGGTAATTTAAATCAAAGTTGAAATCCTTCAACAATTCCAACCACCTTCTCTGCCTCATATTCAACTCCTTCTGATCAAACAGGTACTTTAAACTCTTATGATCGCTGAACACTTCAAATTTAGAGCCAAACAGATAATGTCTCCAAATTTTCAGCACAAATACCATAGCCGCCAATTCTAAGTCGTGGGTTAGGTAATTCACTTCATGAACCCTCAACTGCCTGGAAGCATAATCAACAACTTGACCATTCTGCATTAATACTCCTTCAAGACCCATCTTCGATGCATCACAGTACACTACAAAAGATTCATTAGGATTAGGCAAAATCAATACTGGAGCAGTAGTCAACCTCTTCTTCAACTCCACAAAACTCTCTTCACAATCTACATCCCACACAAAAGCTTGACCATTTCGAGTCAACTGAGTCAAAGGTAATGCCAACTTAGAAAAGCCCTCAATAAACTTGCTATAATAACCCGCCAATCCCAGAAAACTTCATATTTCGGTAGCAGAGTTTGGAGTCTCCCACTGTAATACATCATCAATCTTCGAAGGATTAACAACAATTCCACCACTTGAAATCACATGGCCAAGGAAACTCACTTCCTTCAACCAGAATTCACACTTCGACAGCTTTGCATTCAACTCCTTCTCTTTTAATACTTGCAACACAGTCCTCAAATGCTCAGCATGCTCTTCTTTCGATTTAGAATATATCAAAATGTCATCAATGAAAACCACAACAAACTGATCTAAATACTCGTGAAAGATCCGATTCATATACTCCATGAACACACCAGGTGCGTTGGACACTCCAATCGGCATCAAGTGTATTCATAGTGACCATACCTCGTCCTGAAATTCGTCTTCAGAATATCATCAGGTTTAACTCGAATCTGATGATAACCCGACCTCAAATCAATCTTGCTATACACACAAGCACCTACTAGCCGATCCATCAAATCGTCGATTCTCGGTAGTGGATACTTATTCTTGATAGTCACTTTATTCAACTGCCGACAATCAACACACAACCTTATAATTCCATCCTTCATCTTCACTAACAGCACAGGAGCGTCCCACGGAGAAACACTTGGTCGAACAAACCTCTTCTCAAGCAACTCTTCTAACTATTTCTTCAATTCACTTAATTCATAAGCGGACATCCGATAAAGAGCCATTGACGCTGGACTCGTACCTGGTATTAAGTCCACTGCAAACTCTACTTCACGTTCTGGAGGCAAATCACTTTTGTCATCTGGGAACACATCTGGAAATTCACAGACAACAGGCAAGTCCACGCTCGCAGCTTCATGATCAATTTGCAATGATACAAACATCGCAAACACCAAAGCTTCATCTTCTTAAAGTTCCTCCACTTGCTTAGCAGACAAGAACATCAAATCCCCACTATCATCAATCTCAGGAAACTCCACAGTCTTGTTATAACAATTGATATGAACACGGTTGAACTGCAACCAGTTCATTCCAAAGATTACATCGATTTGGTGCAAGGGTAGGCACACCAAATCAATCACAAAACTCTTCTCAAAAATCGTCACAAGACATCTCAAACACACAAAGGTAGTAATAACAGAACCATTAGCTGGAGTTTCTATTACCATATTACCATTCATATCAGATAACTTCAAACCCAATCTATTAGCTCATTCAAGCGATATAAAAGAATGAGTAGCACCAGTATCAATAATAGCAACCAACTCGGTATTATGAATAAAACAAGTACCTCGAATCAGGTTGTCCTTCTCTGGCGTTTCTGCACCACTCAAAACAATCACTCGGCCACTGGTCTGAGCAGCAGTAACAGTCTTCTTCAGCTTCTGACACTGGGTACTGATGTGACCCTTCTCCCCACAATTGAAACAGGTTGGGCCGTCATATTTGAAATCAGTAGCTCTATGCCCCTTCTTACCACATCTGTAGCACCTCAACACATTATTGGTGCACCCATCCGCACGGTGGCCTTGCTCACCACACTTATAACACTTTCCAAAAGCAGGAGCTGCTCCCCCACTTATCTTTTTCCCATCCAAAGCCTTCTGCTTCCCTTTGTTAGCTGAGGTTGTATAAGGTTTCCCCTTATACTACCCTTTATTCTCACTCAACTGCTTATAGTGAGCAGACCGAGCTCGGCTATCCTCATCGTAGATTCTGTTCTTGTCAACCAACTCAGCAAACCTACGAATCTGTTGGTACCCAATACCCTGCTTGATTTCTGGTCTCATCCCATTCTCGAACTTGAGACACTTGGACATCTCAGCATCAGCACGGTTGTAGTGAGGACAGAACTTCACCAGCGTCTCAAATTTTGCAACATACTCTGCACAGTCATGTCTCCTTTCTTCAACTCAAGGAATTCCATTTATCTCTTGCCACGAGTATCCTCTGGAAAATACTTGCCCAGAAACTCCTGCTTGAATATAGCCCAGGTTATCACGGTGCCAACATCTTCAAGTCTCTGACGGGTGTTATCCCACCAATCTTCGGCATCTTCTTCCAGCATATGCGTTCCAAACTGCACTTGCTGCGCGTCAGTACACCCCATCACCCGGAAGATCTTCTCAATTGCCTTCAGCCACTTGTGTGCACTTGATGGATCATGAGTACCAACAAAAGTCGGTGGATTTTTCCTCTGAAACTTCCCCAAAGCACGAAGCTCATCTGGAACTCCACTATTCGGATTGAGTTGCACCACTACATTAGCAACTGATTCCAAAGCATCAGCAATAGCACGATCATTTCTTCCAGCCATCCTGCTCACCACCAATAAGGTTAGAATAACTAAAACATCAACAGTGTACACACACTCGTCGACTGACAGGGGACTGACATCAAGTAAAAACCTAGCCAGACGGACCGACCTGCTCTGATACCACTAATGTAACACCCTTTTTCTACCCAACAAAACAACACGAATAACACGACAAAGTAGTCAGAGTAACATCCCAAAAAGGGCATCACATATCGTCAAAAATCATTAAAACATCCACCTGTCCCGTCACACGGGTTTTATCATCATAAATTAATTGATAACCACGCAGCGAAAAAATCAAGTTTAAACGGAATACTTTTATAATTCAAAACTTCTCAAATAAAACTCATGAAAAACATCATGTCAACAAAACAAAAGAACGAAATAATTCGACTCAAATGTCCCGACCCGATGTTACATATCAGAACAAGACCCTCTAATTGACGGAGAAATAAAAAATGCTTCAAAACTAAATCTTCATGTGCCAAGAAGCTAAGCCTGATCACCTGCACGTTGCACACGTGGAGGCAACATTCAAACAGGCAGGGTGAGTAATCACGAAATCAATATATAAGATATAAGTAAAAGATAAAGCACAAACAACAATAACATCAAGTCATCCACAACGTCAAGAATACATCAATCACATTAATCTAATGCAATGCCACATAATATGCAATGCAACATCAGACTCATGCATGTGTACCAGCTCGTCATATTAGATGGACACTGGGCCATCACCCTCCAAAGATCTCCACCAATAGAATCGATTCTACACAAGAACCGGAGCACGTCATAAAAATGCTACAATCCACACAATGGGATTGAAGCCACCAAATGGACCGAAGCCCTAACTATGCCATGAATGCATGATGCAAATTGTGATAATAAGCATCGCCATAATATCGTCATAATTGCATCATCATCCATGAATTCATCATTAAACAAACATCATAACACCACACCAAGTCGCACTCGTCAAAGTTCATCATTATAACTCACCATTCGTCATGTTTTATTCATCGCATAAAATTCTCGATTTTTATCCCGTTCATCATCATTACTAGATTACTAGTGTCTTATTGTCTCATCAAAACACTAAGTCTCAAAGTAACCACGTCACAAGAGAAATCGGGACAGAAATCGCAAAAACGGGAAATTCTGCCCACATCATGGCCCATGCGCGTAATACCCTCCTGTTACGCGTATGACTCACCTCCTACGCCCTTGGCCTGCGTATCATACGCGTAGGGCCCTTTCCCCGGCCTCCCATTACGTGAAATGCATCCATACTTACGGGTATCAGCAGAGAGGGTTTTCCTCTCAAATCCTCTTCAGATCTCCCCTTTCGCATATCAGTTAGACCATACGCGTAAGGCACTTTTCCTAATCCCATACGCGTAAGCATCTCCTCTTATGCATATTCCCTCTTTTCCCAATCTCCAATATGAGTAATATCTCTCCTTACGCGTATTGCCCAGTATCCCATACACGTATGCTACGCATACCAGCAGAGGGTCGTGCCAGCCCTTCGGGACGGATGCGTACGCTACGCGTATCACCCTGGGAATCCCCCTCATTAAGCATAATACTTCCCCTATTACGCGTTTCACCAGAGATTACTCCAAAAATCAGATCTCGCATCTGAACGCAAACTTCCTCATTCCAGCACCTTCGTCACAGGTCAACACAAAATCATCAGACACGAAAACACACAATTACCTCTACCTTAAACCCATATCAAATACATTATCCCGGATTACCCCCCATACGTCGAATTTCCAGCAGAGATTCTTCGTTTTCCGGGGTTCTACAGTTGATTCCTCGTTCTAGCCTCCTTTCCTCAGCTCTCTAATCACTTCTTAGGGTTGCAAAATACTGATTCTCATAATCCCTATTTTTCTTTTGTTAAACCTATGTTTTGTGCCTTAATCACAGTTTACCGTATTTCCTCATCTAGTACCCTCAATATTACTGTCTTACCCTTAATGGTCTCCTAATTATTTTAATTAAAAATAATAATAATAATCCAAATAATATTCTAATTATTCAAATTAATTCAATATTATTATTAATAAAATAATCTAATTAATTTATGAACTCTAAGGTCTCAAAGTTCCCTTAACCCAAGGCTACCCCACAAAATCGTCAAAAAGCACCAAAACACCGAATAATCATAATAATTCAATAAATAAATATTATAATTATTTTGGGGCGTTACACCAACCGGGCAGTTGACCATAGTGAATCAACCGGTTAATGTACCACATTTTTCAGTTGCATCCGTCGTAACCCAAAATTTGACCTCCCTTTTGCCCTTTTGCATAAGCATGTGCATTCTCATTGTTGGCATACGCACTCGCACTTTTCTCTATGTGTTTCTTGGTGCAGAATTTTCAGGTTTTTCAAGCTCGATTAATCGTATCCTCGCAAGATCATCACATAATCAAAACTAGCACAAAACAAGGGTTTCTGTACCTAGTCATCAAAAGAAGAGGTTAGAAATCAAAATCGGGACTTCAGTACTTGTTTCAGGGCAAATCTGGGCAAGTTTATGCTCAGTAACCGGTTACTTAATATAGGGTAACCGGTTACCCTGTGCGAATTGGTAGTTCCTGCTGTATTTTTGGGACATCACCTTGCACACTCCCTTTTGCCTTGGTTTCTACATAGTTCTAGCAGCTGGTGGAACGTTCTAGACAATTCAAGATCATTCCTTACACTACACTCACATTTACTCTAATGCATCACTTAAAAATTAAGTGCACCTTGTTCCTTGATTTCCAAGTATGTGGACCTTTGGATGTTGGAATTTACATTGGGTTTGTTACCGAGTTGATCCTAACTAACCGAGTTAACCGCTTGACTCAGTGAGTCAAGTGTAACTAACTCCAATCCTAATCCCAAACCCCCCAAAGCTAACACCTAGCTTAATTCCAAACCTAAGAAACTCCAAAGAAAAACTATATATAAACAAAGCTCCACCATTTCACAAGCCCTCCACAATCATTCTCACAAATTCTCACTCTTTGCACTCTCAATTCTCTCACTTCTCTCTGCATTTTTCTGCAACTTCTTCACATATTACTTCATCTTCTTCACAAAACCACACTAAAGCTCTTAATTCACCATTGAAGAAAATATACTTTCAACTTGAAAGTGCTTTTTCTTGAGCTTAACCTTCAACATCTTTCCATTCTACTGGATTTTGTGGAGTTTCAGTAGCTTTTGGATTCATCTCAAGTGATCACTTCAAGCTTCTTCGGTGATAATTCTCATTTAGGAGTTTTCGTCGAAATTTGCTTGGTTTTGCTACGGTTCGAAGTGCAAGTGTAGGATTCTCTGGTTTTCTTTGGTTTTCTTCACTTATCTTTATCACATTTCACTTGCAACAATCGCCAAGCCAAACCTCCGCCTTGTAGGTTGTTCAATTCTCACTTAACTTATCGTTTCGTTCACTTTTTGCGCGTTTATGATGTAGTTTCGATATTTTTTTCATTTTGGTTAATCATGCGATTGTTTGATCTTTTATCTACATGTTCATGCTTTCAATTGATGATTAATTGATACTAATTCCTGTAATTTTTGTGCACAAGTTCATACCATAGCATGCGGTAGTTCAAATAAGTGATTTAAAGGCTGGAAGTGCTTTTTCAGCAGTTGTTTTTGCCACTGTCACAGTGGTAACCGGTTACCCTGTTTAGAGTAACCAGTTACTCAGTGTATTTTTCACCAAAAACTGCAATTTTCAAGCAAGTAACAGGTTACCCTATTTGCAGTAACCGGTTACCACTGTACAGAATGGCCATTTTTGAGTTTTCTCAAGCTTGTTTGACATTCTTTCTTCCGCTAACTTCCATGGATTGACATACTTGATATTTATGGATGTTTTAAGTGCTGTTAACCTCAGTTTAAAGTATATTTACAATAATTCAATGATTGATTTATCAATTCTTGCAATTATGTGTGTTCTTGATATTTTTTTGAACATGCTCATTCTTGCACAATTTTTGATCACTTGATACATGATTTGTGATACATGCTAATATTAATTTGCCACTGTTTTGCACTTTCATTTATTGATCACATTAAGTTTGTTCTTTATTGAGCAAATTTAATCTTGTACAATCAATAATTTACACCTTTTGCTTTAATGATTTTTCATTCTCTTTGGAAAATTGTTAGCACATCCATTCCTTTTGATTAATTAATCGAAACCTTGTTTCGATTAGTTGATACTTCCTTTGCTCTTCTCTTTAGGCTTCCTTTAGAGCTTTCTTCCTCTTTACCCTATCTGCACGACGCACTTACGCAATGGAGCACTGTACAACTTGGAGCTGTTACGCTGTCCGTTTCAACTTCTGTACTGCACTCTGTGTGTTAGAGAAGGAATGAGAATGGAGAATTCCTACTCTCATTCTGACTACTTCAGGTAGGGGACGAATGACCCTGTGCCTGGCTTAGTCACCTCTATCCCCAGGCGGTAGCGTAGCTCCTTCCCCTTTGAGTCGATCCTTGATCACTCTAATTCCTTTCCCATAATCTCTTTTGGTCAATCACCACATTTCTTGGTTAAGATCATTGTCGTTGGGTTAGCAAACTCTCTTTGTTTCAATACCCTATTCTTTTCTCGTGGTCAATCATTACCTGTTGATTCCCAGAAGAGTCTCGATTTCTCTGTTCTTTGGTTAATCATAGTCTTTCTGTTAAAACGAAATCCCCAGGAGTTCGCAACCTTCTTTTGGTTCTTCTCCATTTGTTTGGTTAATCATAGCCCGTCAGTTAAAACACCCATTTGTCTGTTTTCTCAGTTAACCACAGTCTATCTGTTAACACAATGAGTTCCTTCGAGTTAATCACCTTCTCTTGTTAATCACTTGTGTTCTTTTCGGTTAATCACAGTTTCTCTGTTAACACTGAATCCCCAACGGTTAGTAACCTTCTCTTGGTTCAAATACCCATTTCGTTGGCCAAGTACTGTTTGTTCAGTCAGTTCCAACATCCCCTTTGGGTCACGACCTTTGCTTGGTCCTACACCCGTTATTTTGGTTGATCATAGTTTATCTGTTAAAACCTTTATCCCCACAGAGTCACAGTCCTTTCCTTTTTCGGTTAACCACTGTTTATCAGTTAATATATCGAAGTCCCTTCAGAGTCAAACACCTTCTCTTGGTTCAGTACTCTTTTCTTTTGGTTCATCATAGCCTGTCTGTTGACACCAATTTCTCTTCCCCACCAGAGTCTTAATCTCTTTTTCTTCGGTTAACCACTGCCAGCCAGTTAATATACCGAACCTTTATTCTCTCGCTTTGGATCCCTAGTAAGGTCACTACCCTCTGATCCCCAGCATGATTCTCTGTTCTCTTACCTCCCCAGTGGAGTCTTTATCATCCCTTTTGCTATTTATTTTCTTGATTTCGTCACCCTTGCATGTTATTCTCTTTCTTCTCTTTTGCACTCCTTTCTTGGTTTTGACACCATTCCTTGAGAGTCCCCAACAGAGTTCCTCCTTTCTTTTTCACTTGGTTTTGATACCACTTTTCCTTTCCTTTTCCTTTTTCCGTCTTAGTTCCCCGAACTACGGAAGCTCTGATTCTGCATTCTTTCGAATGTATGATACGTAGGCACGAGATCTCGATGATCTTGTGAGCACACTTCCACCTTCTCCGCTCCTTCCCCTTTCTTTTCCCTAGTTCCATGAACTACGGAGCTCTGATTTCCTCATTGCACTATAAGGGTACGTAGGCACGAGGGCCCTAATCCTCCGCGATCACCTTCTTTCTTTCTTCTTCTCTTTTCTCCTCTCTCTCTCTCTCTCTCTCTCTCTCTCTCCCCCCTTCTTTCTTTTAGCTAGAAACCTTTAGATAGATACCCATCTAAGCCTAGAAGCAAGCGAAATGGTTTCCGTTGAGTACGACAGATGCTTTCAAGAGGATCTCCCCATCCTGTTGGCTAGATGTCTTCATATATGATGCGAGAGCTTTCGGGAGTAGTGTACTTCATTAGAAAGTCGTACATGCCGCTTGGCTTCCCCAAAGTATCCCATGTTTCTTAAGGGATAAATGAATCATCTTCTTCAATGACATTTACCTCAGGAAATGCAAAGTTGATAAATTCTTGTCCTGCGATCCTTGCATCTTCATCAACATGATGTTTAACATCTCTAGAATTTTCTTGGTAAGGTTTCCAAGACTCTGGGAGAACAAGTGGATTTTTCTCAAGGTCATTCAGCAGATATGCATTCTATGGATGACTCTTATGCCCTGAATCTTCCATGTAATGCTTCTAGATGGGAAAATCATCCATGGGATCGTATGAGTTGTAACCGAAGTTTTCTTTCATTAGAGTATCTTCTTCTAATGAGTTGGGTGGAGCACGGCATACTTCGGGATCACAATCTCTATAGATCATTCTGACATCTGATCTTGGTATATATATATGGGGACTTTGCTTCAGAGAGCAAAATGGCATGTATGTTTCTTCCTGAGACATATATCCTTCATCGTTGAAATAGGATTTCCACTCTTCATCTATATCAGAAAAGTTGTTCTCCTCGATGGTATGAACTTCCTGAGAAATTGGGTGGAGGAAGCCTCCACTGTGGAAGAAATCTTGAATGTGACGAAAGATTTCATCCTTTTTTGTAGTCTTGGTATGTGTTGGAGAAAAACCAAGACCTTTTCTCGTCTTGTTATCAATAGGAATCACAATTTTCCCCCATCTTTTTATGTCACTGCTTCCCATTACTTGGAGAGCGTCTTTGTACGAGGAAATTGACGTTCCTTTTTCTTGATGATTCTCATTGCTCACAGAAAGTGCTTGAAATTGAGTTCTGACGATCTCTTCTGGTTCTAAATATGAAAATGATGAGAGGTTGCTTAGAATTAATGCTTGTTCTCCGTATACTGTGACCAATTTGTCGTTCTTGACAAACTTCATCCCTTAGTGAAGTGTCAAAGTGACTGCCCCTGCTTCATGTATCCAAGGCCATCCCAATAAACAGTTGTATGGCGCTCGGATATCCATGACTTGAAAGATGACTTGGAAAGTGTGGGGACCAATGGTTATGGGAAGGTCGACTTTGCCAATAACTGTCTTCTTTGATTCGTCAAAAGCTTTGACTATGATCTCACTGCCTCTCATCGGATTACCTTGAAAAGATAGTCGTAACATAGTTGACCTTTTCATGACGTTCAAGGATGAACCTGTGTCTACCAGTACCCTGGCTAAAGCATCGCCCTGGCAACTGACTGTAATATTGAGTGCCATGTTATGATTCTTGCCTTCCTATGGAAGTTCTTCATCACTGAAACCTAAATCGTTGCAGGAAGTGATGTTGGAAATAATGCTGTCAAACTGACCCACTGTTACGTCTTGTTCTACAAAGGCTTGTTCCAAGACTTTCTGTAGAGCTTCTCTGTTAGCTTCTGAACTAAGCAGGAGAGATAACACGGATATCCGAGAAAGAGTTTGTAATAATTGATCCACAGTGTTGTATTCACTTCTCTAGATGAGTTTTAACATTTCATCGTTATTTTTCACAGGCTCCGTGTTGGTGGATTGACCAATTTGTTGATTAGGAACTTCAGCTTGAGGTTCCTTATCTTTTGCAGTTTCTCCAACTCCTCTGTTGAAGACTCGACCACTTCGGGTGACACGACTGATATCAGCAATGTTGACAATAGATGGAAGTGGAATTTATTTTCCATCTACTATCGTGGTCGCATTGTACATGTATGTAATAGCTTTTTCTGACTCGTATGGCACCGGGCCTGGCAGGTAGATGACCACAGAGGTTATTTGGGCCTTTCGACAGTCAAAAGCAACCTCAATTGGTTCTAGATCGGCACCGTTGGAAAATTTTCCGCTGTAAAAAGGGGTTCCTGAGTGCTTTGGCTCGTTGAGTAGAGGGATTATGGTAAAAACTTCCTCGTTAATTCAATAATTAACAGGCTTTCTTTCATTAAAAATCGTGATGGTTCTTTTGTCCAACAACTCTTGAATCTCATTCTAGACAACGAGGCAACCATGTTGACTTTTGCAGCATTTTCTGCAAGCCAAATGTTCATGGTGATTCAGACCAAAATAATTATGTCCGCACAGGCACTTGTAAAATTTGACCAATGATGTTTCAATGTTTTTTACGTCAAAAACTGCGTGTTGTCCGGGGCAACCGTGCACCATTTTGATTGACAGAGAATTTAGGCATAGTTGGGTTTCCCCGTTGTCCACTTGATTTTGGAGAGCTGCTCTCATTATGTAGCACCCTTGACTATTCTCTGAACATACTTGGCAGCGTTCATAATTGTGAGGTGGCACCCGACCATATCCACTCTGTATGCAATGCATTTTTACCAAATCCGTTTGCAGCAATCGAATGTCAGAGCTTTACTGTCTACCAGGATCTCCATTGGTTATGCCAACTTGATGGGTGTTTTCATCCTGGTAAACTGGGAGCCACCAGTGGTTCAACAGATGCTGAAGAGTTCTTTGTACAAGCACACAACCTTGATCATTTTCGGAGCAATCTTTGCAGTCCGTATAATTATGGGCTAGCAGATAACCGAGCCTGACTTGCTTGGCATGCAATTCTACCAAGCTGGTATTCATTAAACGACTGTCGAAAATCTGAACCATATTGACTTGGTGATTATTACCTCCATGGTAGTCTTGGATCCATCCAAAATCCATTTGTCGCTGAAGTGCTTCTTGTACAAAAGAACATCCTTGATTGTCTTTTGAAAAAATTTGGGAAGCATTGTATTCGTGCAGTGGGAAATTGTAATACTGACTTTGTCTTAAGTGCATCACCACTAGATTGACATTCATTGCACCGATGTCATGGTTTTGAACAATGTTCGGATGTTGATAGGCCATATTTATTCCACAGACCCTATGATCTTGGATTCAGCCTAGATCCATCTATTCTTGAAGATCTGCTTATACAATGATGCACCCTTGATTGTTCTTGGAACAAACGTCGCATTGATGATAGTTGTGGGGTGGAACATGGCCATACCCGCTTTGCTTACAATGCATTTTTACGAGATTTATTCCTAATAGACGTACATCGTGAATTTGATAATTGCCTCCAGGTCCTCCATCTATCAAGTTTACTGAAGCTTTTCATTTTGTGGCGACGAGTTTGTTTGAACATTTGGGCTCGTATCTTTGAAAGATAAAACCCCTTTTTTGACGAGCTTTTGTACGTCAGATTTGAAGCTGAGGTAGCTCTAATTGTTATGCTCCGATCCTCCTGGATGATAAGGGCAAGATTGACCAGCCTTGAACTAATAACGGGGATTGTCCGGCACTGTGAGAGGAGTTCTGGTTTGAACGTACCCCTTGGCTAGCAAAAGTGGGAATAGCTCTGCATATAACATTTGTATGGGGTTAAATCCCGACGATCGTGGAAAACGATTGTTGTTATTGTATTGTGGGCGAGCCTGCTGAAGAAGTTGCTGCTGTCTTTGCTGATACGATTGTTGATCTGGATGTTTCTAAGCAACCTGGGGTTGACATGCTGGGATCGGCGCGGGATTGGCAATAGGAGATAATGTTGCTACCTGTCTAGGTTGATACCTTCGACTTTTCTTACTCTTCAATATATTACTAATATCCTGTTCTTTCTTCTTTTGGAAAGCACTCCCATATCTCTTACTACTGCTGGATGGTTCTGAGTCTTTAACCAATCGACCTTCTCGGACTGCTTCTTTAAGGCGTACCCCCATGTTTACCATCTCGGTAAAATCACTAGGTGCACTGTCTACCATCTGGTCATAATAAAATGAGCTTAATGTCTTTAAGAAGATTTTCTTCATTTCTTTCTCCTCAAGAGGAGGACAAATCTGGGCGGGAATTTCGCGTCATCTTTGAGCGTACTCCTTGAAGGTTTCTTTATCCCTTTGGGACATAGATCTGAGTTGATATATGTCGGGTGCCATATCCAAATTATATTTGTACTGCTGAATAAAAGCTTCCCCAAGATCTCCGAAAGTACTGATCTTGGTACGATTTAAACCCATGTACCACTTGAGCGCGACACTGATTAAACTGTCTTGAAAGTAATGGATTAGCAGTTGTTGGTTTTCTGTCTGGGTAGACATCTTCCGAGCGTACATTACTAAATGACTTTGAGGGCAAGAGTTGCCTTTTTTTTCAAAGTCGGGCACTTAAAACTTGTGCAGTATTTTGAAGTTTGGGACCAAACAGAGGTCAGCGGCATCTTTTCCAAACAAGTCTTGTCCGTATATGGCATGCAGTTCCTTCTACTTTTCCAAGAATCGTCCTTGGAATTCATTCATTCTTTCGTACACTTCTTCATCTTTGCCTGGGGTGGCATAAAGGATTTGTTCCTCTAGGATAATATGTATCATAGGTTGTGGTTTAGACATTAGTGCAGTAACTCTTGACGCTTCAGTGACCTGAAGTTTGTAACCTTCAGGAGTCTCTGTCGTAGCCCTTGCATCTTTGTTCACCTGAAGTTTGTAACCTTCAGGTTTGGAGGTTCCAGTTGTGGTCCCTAGGTCTTCAGTGACCGGTGGTATATATCCCTCAAGTATGAAATTGAAATGCATGCCCCAGGGAAAAGCTTTGGGCATGTTGTACTGAGGAAGACTGAAAGGTATCTCAAACACTGGTGTTAACACAATTTCTGAGATTGCAGTCTTTTGAGGTGGTTGATCCTGAGTTGCTGCCAGGGATTTAATCATGTTGTTGAGTCTTTCTAGACTTTCCTTCAAAGTGTTGACTTCCTCTCTTAGAACTCTGTTTTCCTCCTCAAGATCGTCCATTTTCTTTTGCCGATTTGCCCGAGTATTGTACGAATGAGACAGTTTGACTTTGAAGTGCGACACACGAGTGAGACTTTGTGACAAAGACGTGTAATGCAAAAATGATTAATGATATGCAAAGAATGAGAATGAAATCTTTATTTTCAAAAGAACTTTTAACAATTGTATTGCAAATATCAAACAGCGGTGGAAACCTTTTATTGAATTACAATATCTTATAAGGGAAAGTACATTATTTTACAAAGTGCAAGAAGGGAAACTAGGCCTATGAATCCTAAGGATTCTCTGACAAAGGTCTAGATGCTAGCTACTGGTCCACTTTCCTCTTCTTTGACCGGGTCTCCTCAACCATTGTCAGTTCGATGATCCTTTGCCAGGTGAAAGGAGAGAGTGAACTCCTCCGTTCCTCTTGACTTTCTACAGCATGTTGCTCTAGTATTTCAATCAGTGCATCTTTCTCCTTTAGTAACTCTTGAATCTTGGTGCACTCCAAGCTGACAATCTGGTACTTGTTCTTCCAAGAGTTCTTTTCGCGTTGAGTTTTGTTGAAGGCGGCCTGCAAGAAACTAGGGTTTTATTAAAGAGCTTAAATCATAAGCCACAAGAACTCAAAACCATCTAATCACAAATTAGGGTTTCTGATGAAAAAGTCAACCCTATCCTTGACTGTTGACCTACCCATGATCTCAAACCTTGGGGAAGGGTCCAAGACATTCCTAAATACCCTTAGAGGCCATCTATGAAGTTTAATTAGGCCTAAGGGTTGATTTCATAAAAGGGTCACAAAGTCAAATTTTCATCTAATCAAAAAAGTCAACTGTACAAAAATCCAAGTTTGACTTTTTGGATTTTTGGTCAACCAAGGCTCCTTATCCTTAAAACAATGTTAATATATGATTTGAATCATCATTCATCATGAAAAATCAAGAAAAGTGAGTTAACTTGTAAAAGGGGTAACCATAAAAAACTTATAATTTTTCTAAGTTATGGAACAAAGTGGCTAGGGTACCAACTTTGCAAGGACATATCTCCCAAACCCTAAGGCCTTTTTCCCCCACTCAAAGCTCAAATGAAAGTCCTTCTAACATACTTTAAAAGTGTCAACTACAAGAAATTCTAAATCTTCATGGATTATGAGTTGTGATTGGATCAAAATCACTAAAACTTGGAATTCACCACTTCTTCCAACACATAGACAAAATTCTGTCTAAGTCAAAAAAACTAGTGAAACACCAAAACTTGGAGGGCTGTTTCACATAGTTCCAAGCTGAATCAATTCAAAATGTAAACATCAAAGTTGTTGTACATATTTCCAACAATCCAAAGAGTCCATTAGCATGAAAAAACTCCATGGAAATTAAGAGATATGGCAGCCTAAAGTCATGCTGCTGCAACTGTTTTGGAAAATTCAGTTTACATGTTTGCTTGCTCTCCACGATTTTGAGTCAAGAAATAATGATCACTATGCCACATTCATCCAATATGATCATAATGCATCTGATCCAACCTGCAAACTTGGACTGAAATGCCAAGAACTTCTCATTGTGAATTGATGAGTTTTTGGCATATATGCCTTGAATTCAAAGGGCAATAATGTGGAATAGTGCACATTCAAGATTCTCACTCTCCTCTGTCAAGTTCTCTGATTAAACAATAATAAAAAGGACTGAGGAATGTGATTTCAGTCAATACATAGATGATCTATTTGGGACAACTATTGTACCTTGTGCAAGAAGCATTTATGCAAGCCAAGACCATTGAACCATGACCAAATCTTCTGAGCTTTAAGAGAACCACTTCAACACAACTCCTTTACTATAAATAGAGGTCCTAACTGATCATTCAAACTACAACAAGGCTTTCTCTATTTCACTCCTTAGGCCTAAAAACTTCATTCCTTGAGAGGTTACTATCGGGTTTTGAGTTGGAGACCAATGACAACCAAACCATTGATTTAGACACATCACATACAACATATGGAAGGTATCTGAACACTCACTTCCCATCTGTAACATCAAAATCATCAAATGGCCATTCATTTGCACAAAACTCATGACTTGCTACACAAGGAATCAGGTTGATCAATCTAAAAGGCTCTCAATCACTCCAAGCATTTAAACACTTTCCTTAAGGTACAAGGAAGATGTCCAAAGCATTAGAACTCAACTGTAACACCTCCATCATCAAATTCGATTCTCACCTGCAGAGGTAAGCCTCAAACTATCAAACTCATTTAATCATGCATCATAAACATGTTTTTGATTACCATTGTGTTTCTGATTGTTCATAGATCATTTGCCCTCAATTAATTACTGTTATAAGATTTCATTAAGTTTTGAAATTTTTATGGTTCATCTGATTTTATCATGTTATCTTTTAATTCAATCAATTAAAATAAAATTGAATATTGCCATTATGTTCCTTGTGTAAAAACGCATGAGTTTCATTTTTGAATCATGAGAATTGGTTGAGGATCGAGTGAGATAGGGTGCTTCTTGCACGAGCTCGAGGATGAAGATGCCCATGGTGTCATTCTTCAGAAATTCCACTTGTTTTACTATATATTTATTGCTTGCCATATAATAACTAAATTGGCATTGCGCTCTAGTGGAAACACTAGTATGTTTGTGTGTGTGAGCGAGTGTGAGATCTGGGGTTCAAATCCCCCTCGCCCCAGACTTTTTGATATTTTTTTCAACCATTTTCAAAGGGAATTTTTACATATTATTATCCCTTGCCATTCTCTATCAGCCACACGCAAGTGGCTCAGTTGGCAAAATTTTGAACCAGCCTCCCCAAGGGCATGAGTTCAAACCTTGGGGGGACCATTTCTAATTTTTTACCACTTAACTTTATCAATTTTTTTCACCAATCTTTTTAATAACTTTGAAAATTAATTTCTCATTCATTTTTCATCATTTTGATTGGTTCTTTTTGCAAAAATTCACAAAATTAATAAAGTATTTTATTCTACAAAAATCTCACACAAAAAATATTAATTGTCTATATTTAATATTTTTTCATAAAGAACTTATTTTATTTGTTTTTACATTTGAAAATATTTCTTTTCTCTTGATCTTTTCAAAACCAAATGAGTTCTAAATCATCTTGTGATTAAAAACCTCATTTTTTCAAACCTTAACCAAAAATCACAAGTAGTTTATTTAAACTTATTTGGTATTTTTGTCATTTTTATTAATTTTCTTTGAAGAATTATTTTTAAAAGAAAATGAAATTAGGGTTTCTTTGATTTTGATCTTTATAAAACATAAAAAAAAAAACACTTTTGGGCCTCTAATAGAGTGTAAGACCCAGTCCCTTTCTTAACCAAAACCATTTTGGGCCTCAGCCATTGTATAAGTCCCACTGCATTTTCAAAAATCTCGGCGCGATCGCCAGTTCAAGTCAAAATCAACAGGGCCTCTCCTTGAGCCATAGGTCCCATTTCTTTTCTTTAAAAAACACTTTTGGGCCATTATTAGAGTGTAAGGCCCAACCCCCCTTTGTACATAAATAATTTTGGGCCTCAATCATTGTATAAGACCCAATACAGTTTTCAAAATAACAATGCGATCATTGTTTTCATCTGGGCCTCTCCCTGAGTTGTAAGCCCCATCTTTGGTACAAAAATAATCTTTGGGCCCTCTAAATGAGTGTAAGATCCAACCCTCTTTGTAAATACAATAACCTTGGAACCCTACTATGGTATAAGTCCCACAACACCTGTTAATAATACAGTCTGTTTCAAAGTTATCAAATAAGTCATCTGGGCATCTCTTGTTGAATAAGCCCCAATCTTCTGCTTTAAGATAACTGTTTCTTTTAATTCATAGTTGTTATCAAAACTTTCTTCAATTTCTTTGAACAACTAACATTACAGCATGGAAGCTTGCTCACCTGTAAGTTTTTATCTGCTTTCATTTACATGCTTTATATATATAACTGTATTGCTGGAAGCTTACACACCTGTAAGTCCTTCTTTCATATCCTTTTAAATACTTGTCATATATCAATTGTATATATACTTGTATATCTGTAGAGTTTTCCCCGATAACTAAGTCTAGAATTAGGTAAAGCCAGTTGGTCACTCTTTCAATAAAGTCAAACTAGATCCCCATAGGATTACCAGATACAGTCTTGCCTTCTCTTGGGCTTAAACAATAGGGAACAGAGAGAAAGGCATTATTCCTAGTGAAAGTTTTTTTAGACTGTCACTATTAGAAATTGTCAAAGAAATTCAATTCCCCCAGAGAGGATTAATTCCCGGAGAAACTTCTCTTAAATTTCTACAAACTTTAGAATTGTTCACACGAGAAAGGATTAATTCCCGGTGAAACCTTTCTTGAACATTCTTAAGTTTGGACCCACAGGCTTCCTAAAATCATCCACAACCTCTTCTTGGGCTTTGTACAAGGACCCTCAGGCTTCTTAGAAGTTCTCGTGCCTCCTATTGGGCTTAGTACAAGGACCCATAGACCTCCTACAGGTATAGGATAGAACCTAGTCATCATTTTCTAGAGCAGTCTTTCTGAGTCAAAACATCAGACTAGTTAAGGGTTGACCTTCATCCCTTAACATACCAGCCTTCTCTTGGGTATCATACAAAGATCTTTCACCATCTGAGAACCAATCTCTCAATACCAGTAGACTTGGACAGTCTCATTTCCCTTTGGATTTCAATAAAACCCTTTTCCTTAAAAAACAGGAAATAACCCTAATCATCTGATCAAATCCCCAAAACAGAGTTAAAACCAACAGGTTTCATAACTCAATCTTCAAACTTTACCTCTAATTTTCCCCAGCATGGGTCAATTACTATAAATTCACCATTAACAAAACACCAGAGGAAAGAACCCCAACTGTTATATGCTTAGTTAAATTCCCAGCTAGGGTCAATTTACTGTCCCAATCCTCATCAGAACCTCAAGGTCTCTGATATCTCAACTTTTCTGTAACCCCCATCAAGAGTTGAACTTCCAAATTTGGACCTGTCTTTGGATTTCAATAATCCTCAGCAGATGTCAGCTTCCTCTTAGGCTTTGTATAATGATAACTCCTCAGCTGAGTCATAACTTTTAGCCTCAATCTTGGGCTTTGTACAAGACACCCCATAAATATCTCTCCAGTGGAGTCAGTCACACCCTTTAGCCTCAATCTTGGGCTTTGTACAAGACATATATTAAACACTCCCTAAACAAAGTCATACCCTTTTCAGCCTCAATGTTGGGCTTTGTACAAGACAGATATTCTCCAACTGAGTCAATCTTTTTAGCCTCAATTTTGGGCTTTGTACAAGACACACATAAATGTCCTCCCCAGTTGAGTCATCTTATTTTAGCCTCAATATTGGGATTTATACAAGACAGATAAAATCTTTCTCCAAAGAGTCAAATCTCTTTCAGCCTCAATCTTGGCCTTTTTACAAGACACAAATAAACACTCTCTTGTTGAGTCAGTCCTTTTCCAGCCTCCTCTTAGGCTTTGTATAATGATTTTCCCTAGTGGAATCCAATCAACCTCTTAGCTTCAACCTTGGGCTTTAATCAGGGCACACAAAAATCAACATCCCCTCAGAGGAAATCAAAATCTCTGCAGGAAGATATTTCTATGTATAATCACACATAAAAACAATCAATCAAAACAAAACCCTCAATTCTAGATAACTGCTGTAAGTGGCACACTTGTTGATATAAATATCCAAGCTGTCCGTCCCTCATTATCCTAGTTAAAACTCTTTCATCTAATTGCTGTAAGTGGCAAGCCTCTGGATACAAACATCCAAGCCCATGTCCCTCTTTTAGCATGAATTCCTAAGGAAAAATGGCATTGCTCACACTGAGTTAAAGTTTTCTCCTTTAGGAAAAATCACCTTGTAAAGACAATTATCGCATTGCTGGTCTTCATGCATTCCAGTTAAAGTAATTCACCTTTTCAAACCAGTCATTCAAACACTGTGATTAATAGATGAGATATCTCTCTTTAGAGATGAAAAATTCTCTCTCAGTCAAAACCTCTTAGCTTCAATCTTGGGCTTCGAAGACATAAATAAACAACCCTTTAACTTCAATCTTGGCCTTTGAACAAGACACCAGACATCTGTTTTTTCCTTAGAATAGGAGGAACTATGATCGCTCTGATTTCCCTATATTCCATAATAGGGAATACATAGGCATAAGATTGTGAAATCTTAGCGAGCGCACTTATCAAAAAACCTTAGGTCCCTGACCTTACCAAAAACAACAAAAATACCCTCTCTCTCTCTCTCACAAACATCCCACAAAGGACAAACTTTCCCATTTCACAGATAAACACAATCAAGTATCAAAGAAGAACCTAAACTATCATTTTATGGATAACCATGAATAAGATGGGTAATTGACAACTCCCCATTGTATAACCTGACCCCGGACTCCCCAATCTCTGTCAAGCGTTTGTTCAGTTAAACAAATGCGTGCAAAGTTAGTTTTAGATACCTTTACCTTTCCCTTCCAGCTTCACGGGATAAAATAAGAAATCAGAAAGTAGCAACCAACGTTCCTCCCACTGAGGTAAGGAAATCCCATTGCGATAAGGTGGTCGCGTCACCAACAAAAATCGTACGCTACAAGTGGGAAATAAACCATTTGTAGAGTAATGGTACACAAAATGTAATCATCCCTCCGCTGTGCAAGTTCCTTAAATGCACAGAGTGGTAAGCATCTGCAAGCAAAGTTGGGACCGGGTTCCCAATTAAGAATATCTTGATAGTGTTGATATCAACGAAATTGTCAATGTTGGGGAAAAGGAATAGTCCATAAGTGAGTAAAACAAAGTTATCCTCGAAAGCAAATATGTTTCCTATGCTGGCAAAGTATAAGGCTTTCTCTAATAGAAACCGAGTTGGTAGACCTTGAATTCCTCCCTTAGTGGTCATGTGGGTTTTGATATCTGATATTTCCAAAGAGGTGACTCTTGCAATGACCTGATCCTTAGGAATTTATTCCAATCCAGAGAATGGATCTTGGTCAGTGATAGGTAAATCAATCAGATGAGAATATTCTTCCAATGTGGGTGTGAGCTAATAATCGTGAAACGTAAAACAGTGGTACACTAGATCATAGAACTGAACCATTGTAGACAGGACTCCTTCCACCATGTTGACTTTCAAAAGAGATAAAAGTCCTTTGTATTTAGCTCTAAAAGCTTCCAGATTGGTAATTAATCTTCCAAATCCTCTCAGGTCTTCAAGTCTCAGACTCTTGAAGGTGTACTTCTGGGTTTTTCTTCTACCAAAATCCATAACGCGGTTTTTATTATTTGCAACACCCCTTTTTTTTAGTTTTTTTGAAATTGTTTAGAAAAAATATTGTTTTTTTAAGTTTTTATGAATGCATGAATGCAGCAAACATAAGTATATGAAAACATGGGTCTAAGGGTTCATCGTCATGAGCATGGAGCCATGGATCTACCCAATCCCAAAGGGTATGTACTATGGGTTCTTTTTTGTACCTGTAGAACAGGTTCTAACAAGTTTCTCAAAATCATTGACCCCTCTTAAGAATATTACTAGCAAACCAACTGACTCATGAGAGCTGTAATATCCTTAAGATGAATCTCATTCGAGCGTAGTATCGTGTATCAACTATACCCGATAGTCACCGCACTACATCCTAAAAATGGCCAAGGTTAAATGTTTGGTTTCGTGGGTGCCCAGTCGAAAAAGTAATGTTTTCACGACTTGCTCGTTTAACAGTAATTCCAAAAGGGTGCCCCCACTGATTTGGTGGACTTTCAAGTTAGCTTGGTCGGGATTCACTCCCTATAAGCCTTCTTGAGTCTGCCACCTCCTACCCTAAAATATGCTCTTAAGCCCACTGAGGACTTTTTGAGTCACCACATGTGTATTAATCACATTCCCAGATAATAGTAATTTAAACAGGTATGGCAAATAAGCAGATAGTATGATGGAAAATAGTAAATGATATCAAATGAGAACGCAGATAAAATGGCAAAAAATGCTAAGCAAGTCTTAACCCTCCTAGAAAGAAAAATTAAAAAGCCCCAGCAGAGTCGCCAGTTTTCTGTAGTGTCGGTTTTTGTGACGCGACCACAACCGCTTTTGTTGCCACTTTCTGATTTCTGTATTTATCCTATGAAGCTTAAAAGGAATGGGAAGATATCTCAAACTAACCCTGCATGCAAATGCCTTATTTAACAAATACGAAGAGACCAGGGATCGGGGGTTGGTTATACAAAGGGAAGTTGATAACACCCAGAGTATCTATAATAATCTATAGGAACCTTTATTTGCATATGTTTCTACTGTTGAATTGCTTAGTTGCTCAAATCCATTTAGTGTTGAATAGGGAAAGTTTCTCCTTTGTAAAGGTTGAGGAAACTTTTTTGTTGTTTTTGGGATTTTTATTGGTTTTGGGAATATACTGGACCTAAAGTTTTTTATTAGTGCGCTCGCTAAAATTTCGCAATCTTATGCCTACGTATTCCTGTAAAGATATCTGGGGAAATCAGAGCGATCGTAGTTCCTCCTATTCTATGGGAGGAAAAATGTTTGGTGTTTTGTTCAAAGCCCAATATTGAAGCTAAAAGAGTTTTGCTGTCTTGTTCAAAGCCCAAGATTGAAGCTAAAAGAGTTTTGGTGTCTTGTTCAAAGGCCAAGATTGAAGTTAAATTAGTTTTTGTGTCTTGTGTCATACCCCAAATTTTGACCACCAAGATTCCCCATCATTGTGTAAATCATCATCACAATATGGATGAACCATCATGCCTCACTAATCTCCTCAAAGAGGGGTGAGCATTCACCACAACCAAGAATTAGGGTTTTGAGCCCTCTCAGGGCACTTAGACAAAGGATCAATCAAGAATTGACATGATCTTCAACTTTTCTAAACTCTCCAACACCCATAAATGATCAAGAGGACTCCCACATCAAGAACCAAGCACAAAGTTGCTACCTTCCAAGTGGATTATGCCTCAAGATCGCTAGTGTCACCAAATTAGGGTTTTGGTCGACCAAGGCCTCCAGGTGGAAATTTTCCTCTGGGAATGAGCCAATGCTTCAAAACATAACTCAAGATACTCCAAGGGACCTCATGGACCCAATCATCAAGTCACTCTAGCCTCAGGGGATGCATTCACCAAAAATCAGGAATTAGGGTTTCTTGACCTAATTCACCCCTAAGTTGACTTTTGGGACAAAACATGAGCCAAGACCTCAAGACATGATTTGAGGGTCTCTAATACACTACATTGATCCATTTGCAACAATGGATTACCCCAGGAAACTTCATTCACAAGTTTCATTTTCATCTGGACCACAATTAGGGTTTTGAGGGAAAAGTCAACTGTACCTTTGACTTTTGACCAAGACATGCTCCCAAACCTTGGTACATGATTCAATACATCCTATATCAACAATGGAGTCCATCCATTAGGTTTGATTTAGGTCAAGGACTTGATTTCATAAAGGATCGCACATTTTGGATTTCATTTGATAAAAAGTCAACTGTACAAAAAGTCAAAGTTTGACTTTTTGATTTTTTGGTCAACCAAGGTTCCTTAACCCTAAAATAATGTTAATGTGTGATTGGAATCATCATTCATCAAGAAAAATCAAGAAAAGTGAGTTAACTTGTAAAAGGGGTAACCATAAAAAACTTAGAAATTTTCTAAGTTATGGAACCAAGTGGCTAGGGTACCAACTTCCAAGGACCATAACTTGAGATCTATCCAACCATTTTGGATGGTCCAAAGCTGAATTTGTAGCTCTCATGGAATACTTTAAAAGTGTCAACTACATCTCATTCCAATTCCTCATGGATTTGTAGTTATGGAGTGATCAAAATGGCTGAAAACATGAAATGCCACTTTTTCCAACACTTAGTGAAATTTTCACTAAGTCAGAATCTGTCTTACTTTTTTCAAAATATAGGGGCATTTTTCACTTGGATCCAAAAAGTTTCAAGACAAACTATGATTACACATGTGTTGTGTCATATGAGGGCTTTCCAAAATGCCCAAGAACTCCATCAAACTCCACCTGAGCTAGGGGTTATGACAGCTGCAACATGCCTTGCTGTAAACTGTCTTGGCAAGGCAGATTTGTGCATAAGGGCTCGATTTGATCAAATTGTGCAACAACAAGCATGGTTATCCATCTGCACACCTCAAGGGGGAAAACCCAAGGGACAAACACTGATCTATCAGCCTTCCAAGTCCAAGATTCCACAAGTAGTATGCCAAACCTAAAGAGCTAAAAAGGTGTCAAGACTCCAATTTTGTTGCAATGCATTTAATGGATGCACCAAGGTGGCATGGACTGATGCATTCCTAACTGAATGAGTCAAGGATAAGCTCTGAATCAAAGAACCATAGGCATGTGCTCTAACCTCAAGTCAATGGCTAAAGGATACTTGAGATTCCATTTGATCCACATTGGGCAAAGGCCTGCTGCAGTTGCCATTCCCTATTGATGCCAAAACAAACTTGACACACTATAAATAGACCTCATTTCTGATCAGTTTGAGTACACCAAAGGCCTATAACACTTGCCTTTCTCAAAATCACACTCTCACTTCCAAAAATGCCTTCTTATGCAAGCTACTATAGGGTTTTGAATTAGAATGTGTTTCCAACCAAACCAATCACACACACACACACACACACCTCATCAACATCATATGTGAGCTGATCAAACACTAAACCAACCACTGGAACACCAAGTTCATGAAATCATCATCCATTTGCTCAAGGTTTCAACAAGGTTGCAGTTGAGGTGCCATAATCTGTTCCAGTTCATATCAAATCAATCCAAGCTTTCAAACACACTCCATATGATGTAGGGAAGCTGTTCAGATCATCACAACTCATCTGTAACACCTCTAACTCAAAAATCAAATTGCTCTTGCAGCCACGACCTTCAAGTAAGCCTAAACTTGGTCATCTCATAATTTATGCATATTTCCTCGCACAAAACTTTTGCTAAATGTTCATAATCATGCATAGAATGTTTCCCCTCAGTTGATTACTTTGTATGAATCGTGTATCTAATTTCTCAGCCTTCATGTACAAGTTAGGGTTGTTGAGGTTTTGTTTTGATTTCTCATTCCATGCTTAAAATAAATGAAATTAAAGACCCTAGACATGATTGTGAGTTGAAAACGAGCAGATTGATATGTGGATTGTGTGATTCCATCAAGTATTCAGTGAGATTGATTAGAAAATGCAAATCTGGGCAAATCAGGGCACGCGGGCAAGAACAAGATGTTCTTGGCGCCCTTTTTCAAATATTTGAATTTTTGAATTTTTTGTGATTTTATTTAATTGATTCAAAAATAAATTTCTCTCTGAATTTTAATGATTTTGAGTTGATTCTTTTTTTAATAATTCACAAAAATGTTAAAATATTTTATTTTACAAAAATTTCCCAAAAATATTGTTTATTTCACATATTTGATATTTTTGAAAAGAATTAATTTTTATTTGTTTTTCAACATTTTGAAAATTTTCTTTCTCTTGATTTTCCAAATTTAAATGGTTTTCAATCATTTTCTGGACAAAAACATGATTTTAGAAACATTGATCCAAGATCACCACTCATTTTTTACATGTTTTCAATAATTTTTATTAATTTTTTTAACAAAATTAATTCCATTTTAAAATAAAATTAGGGTTTTGGTTGATTCTACCCTCATCAATCTTTTTCAAACACTCATGGGCCTCTAATAGAGTGTAAGACCCAACCTCTTTTCAACCAAAACAATTTTGGGCCTCAGACATTTTATAAGTTCCAACACCTTTTCAAAAAAACCTCGGCGCGATCGCCAGTTCGAAATCAAATAACCTGGGCATCCCCTCGTGTTGTGAGTCCCATCTTTATTTTTCAAAACAATCCTTGGTCCTCAAATATAGTGTAAGACCCACCCCCTTTGTAAATAAACAATTTTGGGCCTCACACATTGTAAAAGTCCCTCTGTATATTTTCAAAAGTTCGGCGCGGTCATCGCCTTTTAAAACAAAATCAATTGGGTTTCTCCTTGAGCTATAAGACCATCTTTATTCATTTTCAAACTCTTTGGGCCTCTCCTTGAGTTGTAAGACCCATACCTTTGTACAGAAAACCTTTTGGTCCTCAGTCATTGCATAAGTCCCAGTACAATTTTATCAAAATAACTTCCCTTTTGATTTAGGTTTAAATATACAGTTGTTATCAAAACTTTCTTTAATTTCTTTGAACAACTTACAATACAGCATGGAAGCTTGCTCACCTGTAAGTTTTATCCAATTTCATTTACCTGCTTTAATATATATATCTGTATTGTGGGAAGCTATACACAGTGAGTCTTCTTTCATTCTTTTAAATATATGTCAAATATATATAACTGTATTGTGGGAAGCTGCGCATGGTTAGTCTTCTTTCATACCCTTTTAAATACTTGTCATAAATCAACTGCATATATACTAGTATAGTTATTTAGAGTTTTCCCCGGCAACTAGGTCTAGAACTAGGTAAAGCCATGTTGGTCACTCTTAAATACAGTTAAAACAAGATCCCCATAGGATTTTCAGATACAGTCTTTCCTTCTCTTGGGCTTAAACAATATGGAACAAAGAGAAAGGCAGTATTCCTCATGAACCTTTTCTCAGTCTGTCACCCCTAGAAATTGTCAAAGAAATTCTACACCCCGGAGTTGATCTATTCTCGGTGAATAGCATCTCTTGAGTTCCTTCAAACCTCAGAACTTTCGCTAAATGATCTATTCTCGGTGAATAGCATTTCTTGAACTTTTCTTGGTTTGGGACCCACAGGCTTCCTAAAAGCATCCCCGCCTCCTCTTGGGCTTTGTACAAGGACCCTCCGGCTTCATAGAAGTTCTCATGCTTTCTCTTGGGCTTAATACAAGGACCCTGAAGACCTCCTAAAGGTATATGACATAACTTAGTCACCCTTCGTTAGAGCTGTCTTTCTAAAAAGGAGTTAAAACCTCAGACTAATTTTAGGGTTGATACTCATCCCTTAAGAGAGTCGGCCTCCTCTTGGGCATCATACTAAAGATAAAACTCTTCCACGCCAATAGGCTTGGACAGTCTAGATACCCTCTTGAGTCCTAAAGACATTCACAAGTTCCCTATAAACATAGGAAGAAACCCCAGTCATTCTGGATAAATCTCCAACAAGGCTAAAACCCAGTCTCTCTCCTAAAAATCCCCAAGCCAGGGTCGGTTTATCATCATCATAACACTATCCCAAATCAGAACCTCAAGGCATCTTATATCTCAACTCTTCTATAACCCTCAGCAAGAGTTGATTCCCCACTTGGACCTGCCTCGAGATCTCAATAATTCCCAGTAGAAGATAGCCTCCTCTTAGGCTTCGTACACTGATTCTCCCCAACGGAGCTAACCTTTTCAGACTCTCTTGTTGAGTCAGTCACATTTTAGGACTCTCTTGTTGAGTCAATCACCGTCTCAGACTCTCTTGTTGAGTCAATCACCTTTTCAGACTCTCTTGTTGAGTCAACCACTTTTCAGACTCTCCGTTGAGTCAATCACCTTTTCAGACTCTCTTGTTGATTCAACCACTTTTCAGACTCTCTTGTTGAGTCAATCACATTCTAGACTCTCTTGTTGAGTCAACCCTTTTAGCCTCAATCTTGGGCTTTGTACAAGATAGATAAAAATACTCTCTTATTGAGTCAATCTTTTCCAGACTCTCTTTGGCTTGGTAAAAATATTTCCCCTAGCACAAGTTAGGCTCCTCTTAGGCTTTGTATAATGATTTCTCCAGCTTGTTCAGCCACAATCTTGGGCTTTGTACAGGACAGATAAAAGCGCTCTCTTGTTGAGTCAAACCCTTTTAGCCTCAATCTTGGGCTTTGTACAAGAAATAAATCGTCATAACCTTCTCTTAAGCTCGGGACAAATAACTTCCCCAGCAGAGTCAATTCCTCCCAGCCTCATGTTAGGCCTCGAGGAATGATTTCCTAAGTAGAGTCAACCTTTTTCTTCCTCAATCTTGGGCTTTGTACAAGACAGATAATACTCTCTCGTAGAGTCAAACTCATTTCAGCCTTTATCTTGGGCTTTGTACAAGACACTTAAAATATCATTCATCATTCTCACCTAACGCATTCTTCTTCCCTAGGAATCTCACATTTGTGTCTCGATTCTAGAGTCAAACTGTCTCATTCATACAATACTCGGGCCAATCGACAAAAGAAAATGGATGATCTCGAGGAAGAAAATAGAGAGTTGAGAGAAGAAATCGACACTCTGAAAGAAGATTTGAGGAAACTTCACAATGACATGCAAGCTCTGGCAGCAGCTCAGATACAAAGGACTGTGATCTCAGAGATCACATCTACACCCATAGTGGAAAAGTATGATCCTCGGTATAACATGCCTAAAGATCGTCCCTGGGGCATGCCACTCAACTATATCCCGGAAGGATATATTCCGCCGATCACGGAAGATCCGGAAACTACAGCAGGAACCGCTGGGCCTGAAGGTTAAAAACTTCGGGAAAGCGAAGATGCAAGGGGCATGACAGTAACTCCTGAAGGTTACAAACTTTGGGAAAGGGAAGCACCAAGAGTCACTGCTGTAATGACTATACCACCACCCGTTTTACACACTGTCCCGGAAGGACAAATTCCACAGATACCTTCTGGTGGAAATGAAAGTATGAACGATAAAATGAAGGAATTCCAGGAACAATTCCTGGAGATACAGAAGGAACTGCAAGCCATTCGCGGTTAGGATCTATTCGGTAAGGACGCTGCAGACCTTTGTTTGGTCCCCAATGTGAAAATTCCGCACAAATTCAAGGTGACCGAATTTAAAAAGTACAAGGGTAACTCTTGCCCTCGGAGTCATTTGGTGATGTACGCTCGGAGGATGTCAACTTAGACAGATAACCAACAACTACTGATCCATTATTTTTAAGATAATTTAACCAGTGCCACACTCAAATGGTACATGGGTTTAAACCGCACCAAGATCGTCACTTTCAGAGATCTTGGCGCTGCCTTTGTTCAACAGTATAAGTATAACCTGGACATGGCACCAGACAGAGATCAAGTCAGAACCATGTTGAAGAAGGAAATGGAAACCTTTAAGCAATATGCTCAGAGATAGCGTGAAATTTTCGCTCAGATTTGTCCACCTCTTGAGGAAAAAGAGATGACAAAGATCTTCTTGAAAACATTGAGCTCGTTTTACTACGACAGAATGGTCGCCAGTGCACCCAGTGACTTCACCGAGATGGTAGACATGGGGATTCGTCTTGAAGAAGCAGTCCAAGAAGGACGTTTAGTTAAAGATGGTAGACATGGGGATTCGTCTTGAAGAAGCAGTACCAAAAGATACGGTAGCGCTTTCCCTATGAAAAAAGAGCAAGATATTGGTAATATCTCTCTCGGAAAGCAAAGGCGAAGGTATCAACCATTAGCAGCGGTAACTCCTGCTATCAACCCTGCGCCTGTTCCTACGTATCAACCTCAGGTTGCTCAGAGCCCACCGAATCAACAACAATATCAGAAAAGGACACAACAACCTCTTCAGCAGGCTCGTCCTCAATACAACAACAACCGTACAACACGACCACCAGGGTTCGACCCTATACCAATGTTGTACGCAAAACTGTTTCCATTAATACTGGTCAAGGGGCTTGTCCAAACTAGGTCTCCTTTTACAATACCGGAAAATCCGCCTTTTTGGTTAAAAACGGATCAGACTTGTCCTTACCATCAAGGAGGACCAGGGCATAACATAGAAAACTGTCTCAGCTTCAAATCCGATGTGCAGAAGCTTGTCAGGAGTGGGGTATTATCCTTCAAGGTTACAAATCCAAATGTTCAGATGAACCCGTTGCCTATACATGATAAAACTGCAGTTAATTTGATAGAGGAAGAGTCTAAGCACACCTATCAAATTCACGATGTACTCTTATTGGGAACCAACCTGGTCAAGATACATTGCAGGTAGAGTGGATACGGTTATATACCATCTCATAACTATCACCAGTGTGATATCTACTCGAAAGACAATCAAGGATGTTATGTGGTGCAATCTGCTCTACAAGAACAGATGGATCTAGGATGGATCCAGGATCACCAAATTTGTGAGGTCAACATGACTTATACAAATTCCAACATCATTCAAAACCACGACATCCGTGCGATGAATGTCAACTTGGTGACAATGCACTCAAGGCAAAGCCAACATCATAATCTTCCTCGGCACGATTATGATTCCTGTCTAATTTGGTCGGTAAACAATCAGGGATGCTCTTTTATACAAGAGGCCCTCCAGCGTCAGATGGATCTTGGATGGATTCAGGATTACCGTGATGGAAGTCATTATCAAGCCAACATGATTCAAATCTTCGATATTCTTTTGATGAGTACCAGCTTGGTGGAATTACACGCTAAGCAAGTCCAGCTCGGTTTTCTGACTTCGCACGACTATCAGAACTGTAAAGTGTGTCGGGAGAGTGACCAAGGATGCGCACTTGTTCAAAGAACACTGTAACACTTGTTAAACCACTGGTGGCTTTTGATCTATCTAGATGAAGACACACAACAAGTCAGTATGATTAACGGGAACCCTACTAAGCATCACAATCTGGATGTTCGATCAATGGAAACAGACCTAGTGAGGCTACATTACATACAAAGCGGGCGTGGTCGGGTGCCACCACACAACTATGAGCGTTGTAGAGTGTGCTCAGAGGATAATCAAGGATGCTATCTCGTGCGAGCAGCCCTTCAAAGTCAGTTGGACCATAAGGAAATTCAACCATGGTCAGGTTCTGGTTCAACGTCAAACTATCATCCTGATCGAAGCAAAAATTTTGTTTTAATTCTTAAATGAGAAGTGGCCAAAGATGTGTGTTCCATAATCCCTTTACTCCATGAATCAAGAGTTCCTCTCAAAATTGGAAGGATTCTCAACCTCGAACCAATTGAGGTTGGTTATGATGGTTAGAAAAATCAGAAGGCTCCTGTAGTTATCTATCTGCTGCGACCAGTACCGTACAAGTCTAATAAAGTTATCCCTTACAAGTACGTTGCAACAATAGTTGAGAATGGAAAAGAAGTTCCATTACCCTCCATCGTGAATATTACAGACATCAGTTGAGTAACACGGAGCAGTCGAATCTTCAACCGAGGAGTTGGAGAACCTACCAGAGAAAAGGAAACGCAAACAGAAGTTCCCACTCAACCAGTCGGTCAGTCCAATGATCCCGACCTTTCAAAGAACAATGATGAGATGCTGAAGCTCATCCAGAAAAGTGAGTACAACATCGTTGATCAACTGTTGCAAACTCCTTCAAAAATCTCTGTGTTATCTCTATTACTCAGTTCCGAAGCTCACAGAGAGGCTCTACAGAAAGTCTTAGAGCAGGCCTTTGTGGAACAAGATGTAACAATAAAACAATTCGACAACATCATCTCCAACATCACTTCCTGCAACAACTTGGGGTTTAGTGATGAGGAACTGCCAGAAGAAGGAAAAAGTTACAACATGGCGCTTAAAATTACAGTCAACTGCCAGGACGATGCTTTAGCCAACATACTGGTAGACACCAGATCGGCTCTGAATGTTATGCCGAAGTCCGCTTTAATGCAACTATCATTCAAAGGATCTTCGATGAGGGGTAGTGAGGTCATCGTCAAAGCATTTGACGGATCCCGAAAAATGGTTATCGGCGAAGTCGACCTTCCCATAACTATCGGTCCTCACACTTTCCAAGTCACTTTCTAGGTCATGGACATCCAGACAGCATACAGCTGTTTGTTAGGAAGACCTTGGATACACGAGGTTGGGGCAGTCACTTCGTCACTTCACCAGAAGCTGAAGTTTGCCAAGAACGACCAACTAGTCACAGTCTGGGGAGAACGAGCCTTGATCGTGAGTAACTTATCGTCGTCCACTTATGTAGATCCAGAAGAGACTGTTGGAACCCAGTTCCAAGCACTTTCGGTGAGAAATAACAACCAATGAGAAAGAGGAACGTCGATTTACTCGTACAAAGATGCTCTCGAAGTGATCAAAAGTAATGACGCAAAAGGATGGGGACAACTTGTTATTCCTACTGATAACAAAGCAAAGAAAGGTCTTGGTTTTTCCTCAACCTGTACCCAGATTGCTACTAACAATGAAAGTCTTCATCCCATTCAGGACTTCTTCCACAGTGGAGGCTTCCTTCACCCAGTGTCTCAAGAGGGACATATCATCAACGAGGGGGATTCCTCCGATACAGATGAAGAGTGGAAGTTCTATCCTAACGCTGACGGTTATATGTCTCAGGAAGAGGTGCCTATGCCATTTTGCTATCCCGCACAGAGTCCAAGATTTATACCAAGGTCAGATGTCAAGATAATATACGGAGATTGTGATCCGGAAGGATGTCGTGCTCCACCAAACTCATTAGAGGAGGACACTCTGATGAAAGACAACTTTGACCACGACTATTATGGCCCAATGGATGGCCTGCCTATCTGGCAATCGTACCCAGGAGACTCGGGGCAAGAAAGTCAGCCCAATGATGCATATCAACTGAGCATTATTGAAAAGAATACCTGTGTCCCCACCATGTCATGGGATCATTATTCAGGGCATTCAAAAAATATCCAGCACGACGATGAATTTGCAAAGCTTGTAGGACTAGAATTCATCAGCTATGTTTTTCCCTAGGTCAACGTCATCGAAAGAGATGACTCCTCCAATTCCAAAGAAGTGTGGGACACCTTAGGACAACTGAGTGGCAAATACAACTTCTTGGTCAAGTACACTGCTCCTAAAAGCTCTTGTATTAGGCTCGAAGAAATCCAGCCGACTGGATGGGGAGATTTACCTGAGAGTACAAATACTATGCAAGATACAACAGAAGAGTTCGTCTACAATAACTCTGCCTGGGAAACAGATTCCAACGATCCTGCTCCACCAGAAATCAGTGTCATTTCTGAAGACAAGTCAAGAACGAAGGTGCCAGACTTTGTGATTCACCGAGGAGTTCGCCGCCAATGGGTTGCTGTCAACGTTCCGAAAGTCGTTCATAAGTCTAAGTAATTGCCGTCTTTATTTTAACCTTTCACCCTGCCCAGGTGAAACAGATGTTTGATAGGGCTTACTTTCTGTAAATGTATCCTCTTCGCTTTGCCCAAAGTGACAGAGTTTTTTTTAGGGCTGTAATTTCAAGAATCGACAAGATCATAAATAAAATAACGTCGTTCTGTAATTTCCACATTTATTGCTGTTTTCTCTTTTCGCTTTTTTCAGAAAATGGTAATCCTAAAAAACAACTCAAATAATAAAAACAAGCAGTTATCAAATAATACATTGCACACACTCTTTCATTCTCTCTATCTTTTCTAAAACAAATCATCATGTAATGCAGATTGCTTGTTTTAAACCCCATTGAAACATACGGTCCAATGCCTTCCCCCAACTTTGAATTCCCGGTATTAGAGGCTGAAGAAGAAAATGATGAAGAAATTCCAGAAGAAATCTCCCGATTACTTAGACAAGAGGAAAGGTACATTGAACCTCACAAAGAGCCGTTGGAAACGATCAACTTGGGTTCAGAAGAAGAGAGAAAGGAAGTCAAGATTGGGGCACTGCTCAGTCCAACTGTCAAAGAAGGTTTAATAAAGGTTCTCAAAGAATTTCTCGATGTATTCGCTTGGTCCTATCAGGACATGCCAGGGTTGGATACCAGCATCGTGGAACATCATCTACCATTAAGATCGGAATATCCCCCAGTAAAACAGAGGTTGAGAAGAACTCACCCAGACATGGCCATCAAAATCAAAGAGGAAGTACAGAAACAGATTGACACGGGTTTCCTCGGCACGTCAGAATATCCTCAATGGTTATCCAACATCGTACCAGTTCCAAAAAAGGACGGAAAGGTCAGAATGTGTGTGGATTACAGAGATCTAAACAAGGCCAGTCCATAGGACGACTTTCCTTTACCACACATTGACATGTTGGTTGACAATACAGCGACGTTCAAAGTTTTCTCCTTCATGGATGGATTCTCGAGCTATAATCAGCTAAAAATGGCGCCGAAGGACATGGAGAAAACTTCGTTCATCACCCCATGGGGTACTTTTTGTTACAAGGTAATGCCATTCGGTTTGAAAAACGCCGGGGCAACCTATCAAAGGGCCATGACTACTCTGTTTCATGACATGATACACAAAGAAATCGAAGTATATGTGTCATAACCCAAATTTTGACCACTAAGATTCCCATCATTGTGCAAATCATCATCACAATATGGATGGACCATTGTACTTCATTAGTCTCCCCAAAGATCGGTGACCATTCACCACATTCAAACTTAGGGTTTCAAGCCCTCTCAGAGCTCTTAGACAAAAGATCAATCTAGGAATGACATGATCTTCAACTTGTCTAAACCTTTCAAACATCCATAATGGATCGAGAGGACTCCCACCTCAAGGATTAAGCACAAGGCTGCAACAGTCCAAGTAGATTAAGCCTCAAGATCGCCAGTGTCACCAAATTAGGGTTTTGGTCGACCAGGGCCTCCAGATGGAAATTTTCCTCTAGGCATGAGCCAAAGCTTCAAAGCATAACCCAAGATACTCCAAGGTACCTCATAAACCCAACCATCAAGTCAATTTAGCCTCAGGGGATGCATTCACCAAAAATTAGGAATTAGGGTTTCTTGACCTAATTCACCCCTAAGTTGACTTTTGGGACAAAACATGAGCCAAGACCTCAAGACATGATTTGAGGGTCCCTAATAAACCACATTGATCCATTTGCAACAATGGATTGATCCAAGAATCTTGATTCACAAGCTTCAATTTCATCAGGACCACAATTAGGGTTTCGAGGGAAAAGTCAACTGTACCTTTGACTTTTGACCAAGAAATGCTCCCAAACCTTGGGACATTATTCAATACACCCTATAACACCTATTAAATCAATCCATCAAGTTTTATTTAGGTCAAGGACTTGATTTCATAGAGGATCGCGCAGTTTGGAGTTCATCTGACAAAAAGTCAACTGTGCACAAAAGTCAACTTTGACTTTTTGAGATTTTTCACAATTATGGTTCTTTGACCCTAAAATGATGTTAATGTGTGATTAGGATCATCATTCATCAAGAAAAATCTAGAATAGTGGGATAACTTGTAAAAGGGGTAACCATAAAAACTTAGAAATTTTCTAAGTTATGGAACAAAGTGGCTAGGGTACCAACTTTGGAGGATCATATCTCCTAAACCACAAGGCCATTTTCCCCATTCAAAGCTGGATTTGTAGCTCTCATGGCCCTCTACAAAAGCTTCAACTACACCTCATTCCAATTCATCATGGAGTTTGAGTTAGGGTTGGGTCAAAATGGCTGAAAACATGAAATGTCACTTTTTCCAACACTTAGTGAAATTTTCACTAATTCAGAATCTGTTTCACTTTTTTCCAAAATGTAAGGACATTTTTCACTTGGATCCAAAAAGTGTCAAAACAAACTATGATCACATATATGTTGTATCATATGAGGGCGTTCCAAAATGACCAAGAACTTCACCAAACTCAATCTGAGCAAGAAGTTATGACAGTGGCAATATGCCTTGCTGCAACTGTCATAACAAGGCAGATTTGGGGATTTTGCTCGATTTGCTCAAATTTTGCAAAGGGCAAGCAAGTCTATCCATCTGAACACCTGAAGGGCGGACCGAGGAGGAACCAACTCTGATCCATAAGCCTCCCAAGTCTTTGGAACCAAAAGTAGCATGCCAAACCTAGAAATGCCTAAAAGAGGGACAAGACTCCAATTTTATTTTGGAGCATTCAATGGATGCACCAAGGTGGCATGGACTGAGCCTCTTCCAACTGAATTCAGTCAAGACTTATCCAATAACTAGGGAACCACAACTCTGTGCTCTAACCTCTACTCAATGGCTAGAGGAGACTTGGATTCTCATTGATTAACATTTGCCAAACTTCTGCAGCAGCTGCCATTCACTATTGCAGCCAAAACAAACTTGACACACTATAAATAGAGCTCATTTGTGGTCAGTTTGAGTACACAAAAGCCATCAAACAGATGCTTTCCTCAAAATCACTTTCTCTAGGCAAAAATACCTTCTTTAGCAAGGTAACTCTGAGTTTTTGAGTTAGAGAGCATTTCCATCACAGCTCATGATCCAAACACATCCAATATGTCATATCTAAGCTGTCCAAACTCTCACAAGTGACCTGTAATACCAAAATCTCAAAGTCCCCTCTCAAAACCTCAAAATAGGACTTTTGTGCATTTTTCAAGCCATGTCTTGAATCAGTCACTTTCCAAACCAGATAAAACATCAAACATACTCCAAATATCATCCTTGAACTGTCCCAAATGGTTCCACACATCTGGAACACCATTTGAGAGAGTTTCTATTTTGGCCACTTTTCCCCCTTTTGCAAGAAAGGGCTAGGTTCCATTCCTAAGGTTTTCAGCTGGTTCCAACTACTCTAAAAGCTTCTAAGGGATCATTTAAGGGTGTCCAAAGCATCAAAACATTTCTGGAACAAAGCACTTGGTAGATAACTTAAAAGCTCCAAAGAGAGGTAAGCATCACAACTTGAACTCTCTAAAACATGACTTGCTTTGAAGTCCACTGATCATTCATCTCTTATACATGTTATATGTGTTGGGTTTGCACCAATTTATCATGTAATTCCCACCTGTACCAAGAGGTAGCACAGAAAATGCAAAATATGGCCTATTTTAAAACCACTATCGGGTTTTGAGGAGGATATGTTTTCTGGAAAAACCACCACCGCCATTGGATTCCTTAGGAAATTCTAGGGCAGATGCATATAAATTTTGTCTCCATCCATGGAGAAATGAGAAAGTTATGGCCTTCACGTTTCTAGCCAAAATCTTGCCTTGCCTTGCCTTGGGCCAGGCCAAAAACAAGGCAAGCCTTGTATATTTGTGGTTGTGTTTCAATACACGGATGTATCACCACCCCAGTGGTAAGGTGCGCATGCTCACACAGGAGGTATGGGGTTCGAATCCCTCTCGCCCCAGACCCCCTTTTTTAATGCTTTTTCCACTTTTTTTATTATTTTTCATATTATTTTTAATGATTTGAAAAATTAATAACTACCTCAATATTAATTATTTTTTATTGGTTCTTTTTGAAAAAAATCACAAAAATGTTGAAATATTTTATTCCATAAAAAAATCAAGTTTATATTATTTATTTAATATAGTTGGTATTTTTGTGAATATATTCACTTTTAATTATTTTTTAAACATTTTAAAATTGAATTCTCATGTTGAAAATCAAAACCAAATGAATTTTAATTCATCTTGTGATTAAAACATCATTTTTCAAACCTCAAACCAAAAAATCACAAGTTGTTTATTCAAAATTATTTGGTATTTTATCATTTTTATTGATTTTCCTTGAGAATTTACTTTTAAAATGATGAAATTAGGGTTTCCTTGATTTTCACCCAAACAAAACTTTTAAATAATCTCTGGGCCTCTAGTAGAGTGTAAGACCCAACCCTTTTTGAAAATCAAAATGATTTGGGCCTCAGTGTATTGTATATGTCCCGATCCCATAAAAAAGTTCGGCGCGATCGTCACCTTTTTAACAAAAACCCATGGGCCTCTCCTTGAGTTGTAAGCCCCATCTCTTGTACAAAAATAACCCCTTTGAGCTTCTAATAGAGTGTAAGACTCAACCCCCTTTTAACCAAAACTTTTTGGGCCTCAAAAATTGTATAAGTCCCTTCGCGTTAAAAGAAAAATCTTGGCACAATCGCCAGTTCAAAAATCAAATCATCTGGGCCTACCCTCGTGTTATAAGCACCATTCCTCTTCTTTAAACACCTTTGGGCCTCTTGAGAGAGTGTAAGACCCATCCCTTTGTACAGAAAACCTTTTTTGGGCCTCAGTCACTTGTATAAGTCCATGTATAAATACAAAACAACAGTGCAATCACTGATAAAACCTTGGGCCTTTCCTCGAGCTGTAAGCCCCGACAATCTTTTCAAAACACTTTCTCCTTTGATTTTGAATCCAAATATATGTTGTTATCCAATTTTCTTTGTTGAACTACTAACAAAACAACATGGAAGCTCTACAACGGGTAAGTGTTTATCCGCTTTCATTTACCGCTTTCATATGTACATAACTGTATTGTAGGGTTGTTTTCACTGTAAGTCTTCTTTCACATCCTTTTATATACTCGTCACATATCCACTGTGTAATACTAGTATAGTTATTTAGAGTTCCCCCGACAACTACGTCTAGCACTAGGTAAAGCCCTGTTGGTCACTGTCAAATACAAACAAAACTAGATCCCCATAGGATTACCAGATACAGTCTTCCCTCCTCTTGGGGTTAAACAATATGGAAACGTAAAAGGCAGCATTCTCAGTGAACCCTTTCTCAGACTGTCACCCTTAGAAATTGTCAAAGAAACTCTAACTCCCCATAGATGATCTTTTCTCCGTGAATGGCATCTCTTGAGTTTCTCCCAAATCCTTGAAATTTCCTGGCTTGATCTATTCTTGGTGAATAGTATGTCTTGAACTTCTCTTGGTTTGGGGACCCACAGGCTTCCTAAAAGCATCCTCGCCTCCTCTTGGACGTTGTACAAGGACCCTTCGGCTTCTTAGAAGTTCTCATGCCTTCTCTTGGGCTTAATTCAAGGACCCTGACGACCTCTTAAAGGTATAAGACAGAACTTAGTGATCCTTTGCTAGGGCAATCTTTCCAGTGTAAAAACACCGGCCATTTGTAGGGTTGATACTCATCCCTCAATGCTCGTACCTCCTCTTGGGCATAGTACAAAAGATAAAACTCTAGGCTTGGACGGTCTACACCTCTTGAGTCTCAAAGACATTCTCAAGTTCCTCTGATAACCCAGTCTCTCTCATGAGAGTTCCCCGCACTTGGACCTGCCTGGGAATCTCAGTGACCTTCGACAGTAGGACAGGCTCCTCTTTAGACTCTCTTGGTGAGTCCAACCCCTTTAGCCTCCATCTTGGGCTTCATACAAGACACACATAAAAACTCTCTTGTTGAGTATAAAAGACTCTCTCGTTGAGTCAAACCTTTTTTTTCTTTAGCCTCCGTCTTGGGCTTCGTACAAGACACATAAACACTTTCTTGTTGAGTATAAAAGGCTCTCTTGTTGAGTCAATCCCCTCTTAGCCTCAATATCGAGCTTTATACGAGATAGCAAATTACTCTCTTGTAGAGTATAAAAGACTCTCTTGTTGAGTTAGTCACCCCTTTAGCCTCCGTTTTGGGCTTTGTACAAGACACATGAAAATCCTCTCTTGTTGAGTGAACCCTTTCAGCCTCGATCTTAGGCTTCGTACAAGACAGAAAGAATATTTTCCCCGAAAAAGTCAAACTTCCCGCCTCCTCTTAGGCTTTGTATAAGGAAACCTCGGTTGAGTCAATCAACCTTTTAGCATCAAATTTGTGCCTTGCTCACAGCATACAAACATCAACAACTCCTCTATTGAGATGACAAAATCCCTCTCAGTCAGGATCCCTTTAGCTTCACATCTTAGGCTTTGAACAAGATACAAATCACCTTTAGCTTCACGTCTTGATCTTCGAACAAGACACCAAAACATTTCTTTCCTCCCATAGAATAGGAGGAACTGCGATTGCTCTGATTTCTCTGTTTAGCTAAACAGGAATACGTAGGCATAAGATTGCCAAAAATCTTAGCGAGCATAATAAATAAACACTCCCAGTCCCTTCATATTTCAACGAAGGAAAATCTAGCCTAGTATCCTAACCAAAAAGCCTCCTATACCATAAAGACACTTTTGTTCTTAACAACATAACCCTAAAAAAAAACCCCTTTTTGATAGCATCTATAACTTAACAGACCGCTGTTTAAACTCAGTATGCAATCAGGGTTAATTGGAGACATCTATTTCCCTTCCTTAATCAGCTCAATAGGATAAAAATGAATCGAACTGTAGTATCAAAGTGATAGTGATTCAAAACCACAAAAAACGCGCTACAATATGTCGATGATATGATTGCCAAATCTAAGACAAAAGAGGAGCATGTGACCCACCTACTTAAGTTATTCGAGCGGTTGAGAAAGTACAAACTTCGCTTGAATCCCAATAAGTGCACATTCGGTGTCCGTTCAGGGAAACTTCTAGGGTTCATCGTCAGATAGAAGGGAATTGAGGTTGATCCTGACAAGGTCAAGGCCATTCAAGAAATGTCTTCTCCAAGGACTGAAAAACAAGTCAGGGGATTCCTGGGGCGTTTGAACTACATTTCCAGATTTATATTCCTCATGACCGTGACATGTGCGCTGATCTTCAAATTACTCGAAAAGAATCAGGACTGCATTTGGACAGAAGACTGCCAAACCGCCTTCGACAGTATCAAGGAATACCTGTTGAATCCGTCGATTCTATCACCTCCAGTGGAAGGAAGACCACTGATCATCTACCTAACAGTCTTGGAAGACTCCATGGGCTGTGTACTTAGCCAATAGGATGAAACAAAAAGAAAAGAGTCTGCCATTTACTATCTGAGCAAGAAATTCACCGACTGTTAGACTCGGTACACTATGCTTGAGAAAAGTTGTGCTCTGGCTTGGGGAGCCAAACGTCTCCGCTAGTATATGATTCGTTACACTACTTGGTTAATCTCAGAAATGGATCCAATCAAGTATGTCTTTGAAAAACCTGCTCTCATGGGAAGGATTGCCCGTTACCATGCTCAGAAAGCTGTCAAGGGAAGTATTTTAGCCGATCATTTGGCTCATCAACCGATTGACGATCAGGAATCAGTCGAATTTGACATCCCAGACGAAGATGTCATGTATTTGAAAATGAAAGATTGCGATGAACCGCTACCCAATGAAGGGCCAGAACCAAATTCCCAATGGGGATTAATCTTTGACGGAGCTGTCAATCATTACGGAAACGGAATTGGGGCAATCATCATAACACCTCAGGGTAACCATACTCCTTTCACTGCCAGACTGACATTCAGTGTACAAACAACGAGGCCGAATACGAAGCTTGTATCATGGGTCTCGAAGAAGCGATCGACCTAAGGATCGAGAACTTGGACGTATATGGCAACTCAGCCCTGGTTATCAATCAGGTCAAAGGAGATTGGAACACATACCAATCCGGACTAATTCCTTACAAGGACTACGCGAGAAGGTTGTTACCATTCTTCAACAAAATTGAGTTTCATCATATCCCTCGTGAAGAGAATCATATGGCTGATGCATTAGCCACTCTCTCTTCCATGATTAGTGTAGGTCAATAGAATGGCATACCTAAGATTGACATAATGCGCGTTGAGAGGCCTGCCTACATCTTCGCGATCGAAGCAGTCATAGACGACAAACCTTGGTATCATGATATCAAATGCTTCCTTCAGAAACAAGAGTACCCACCTGGGGCACTAAGAAAAGACAAAAAAACCATCAGAAGGATAACATACAACTTCTTTCTTAGTGGTGATACTCTCTATAAGAGAAACTTTGACACGGTCTTGCTCCGATGCATAGACAGACCAGAGGCAAACATGGTGATGAAAGAAATTCACGAAGGCTCCTTTAGCACTCATGCCAACGGGCACACAATGGCGTGAAAAACTCTAAGAGCAGGGTACTATTAGTTGACCATGGAATCCGATTGCTACAAGTACATGAGAAGGTGTCACAAGTGTCAGATATACTCCGACAAAATCCATGTACCGCCAACGCATCTCAAAGTTCTTTCTTCTCCGTGGCCTTTTTCTATATGGGGAATCGACATGATTGGCATGATCGAACCCAAGGTTTCAAAGGGACATCGGTTCATCCTGGTAGCCATTGATTACTTCACCAAGTGGGTCGAAGTAGCATCGTACGCCAATGTAACCTGATAAGTGGTGGTCCAATTTATCAAAAACTATATCATCTGCCGTTATGGTGTTCCTAGCCAGATCATTATGGATAATGGATCCAACTTGAACAATAAGATGATGAAAGAGTTGTGCACTGAATTCAAGTTCGAACACCATAACTCATCTCCCAACCGGCCTAAGATGAACGGAGCGGTAGAAGCGGCTAACAAGAACATCAAGAGGATTGTTCAGAAGATGGTCGTAACCTACAAAGACTGGCACGAGATGCTACCCTTTGCTCTTCACAGTTATCGTACATCCGGGTATTGATGGAAGCTAAGCTAACATAAGCTGAGTGGTGTTAAAGCAGACACGATGAACTGAATCTGATCGAAGAAAAACGAATAACGGCTATATGCCATGGTCAGTTGTATCAGTAAAGGATGAATAAGGCGTTTGAAAAAAAAGTCCGACCTCGAGCCTTTAGGAAAGGAGATCTTGTGCTCAAGAATATACAATTATTCCCCACTGATTCCCGGGGCAAATGGACTCCGAATTATGACAGCCCCTATGTGGTCAAGAAAGCCTTCTCAGGCGGCGCCTTGAGACTCGCGACCATGGATGGAGAGGAATTTTCCTACCCCACGAATGTTGACGTAGTCAAGAAATACTTCGCCTAAAAGAAACGTCTCGGTGGATTGAAAACCCGAAAAGGCGGTCCAGGAAAAAATTAGAGACATAATCAAAAATCATCCCGGTGGATTGGAAGTCTCAAAGTACAATCCAAGAAAAAGTTAGGGATTAATGGCAAGTAACTACGTCTGATAAGTTCAACTCCTCAGTAGTCGTGTCATCCATAAGAAAACTCCAGTCAAGGTCATCTTCGACAGAAGCTCAAGATGTCCAGAATTTAAAGTTGGTAGAAGGATAATAGCCGTTATGTTTTAATGTAGCCCTGTTCCCTTAAATTACCATTTTCTAAACTTTGTAAATACTCTATGGAATCATGCGCTTGGCTGATTTCCATCCTATCAATAAAATTTGAGCCCTAGTGCTTTTGTTTGCAATTCTTATTTATTTCAGCATTACAGAATGACATTTTAGCATGATTAACGATTCTTGAAATAAAGCAAAAATGAATTTACTTGTCAAATTTTTTCTGCTTTTAAATAAAGATGGCAATTCTTTTGTCTGTTGAACATCGAAAGAACATCGATCGCTTCTCCAAAGGTGTTTGAACCTCAAAGTGCATAATCAAAGTACTCCTTCTAAACCAGTGCGCCTGAATGAAGGATCAGCTATGTTAGATGCGAATATTCCATCTGACATCCTGACAGAGTTCTTGCCTCCTAAGTCCGACCAACAGTTGTTCCCCACGGGTGCTATATCTCCCAAGCAAGGCAGAATTGCAATTTTTCGCTACACAATGATACTTTTCATCCCCCGCAGTGGCCGAGTATCCAGCCGTGTTCATCTATTAGTCTGTATTTTGTGTCAATTTTGTCAGCATAAACATACATACATCATGCATTATTGATTTACATTCATATTCATATTGCATCACTATCACTCTAGTCGGTCTTATGCCCTAGTGATAAAAGTCCTCTCAATCCAGTTGTCAGCCCTTTCCTCGTCAGGAAGCAAATCATCTGAGCGATCTATCCTCTAGTTTATTTCTGGATTGGAGACGGCCCTTGACCACTTTGATAACTTAAACCTCTGAAAGACAAGAAGTCCTTCGACAAACGTCACTCTTCGCCATTGAAGATGATATCTTCACTTTCCCGGATTAAGGAAAATCCTCAGAATCGGCAGTATAGCAGTTTTTCTCCGAAAGATTCGCTGACGAAGCGGTCATCAGCACCTCAAAATTGGATTACATCACATGGCATTTCTTCGAGAAGATCTCGAAGAAAAGTATGATGTAATATCCCTAAGCAGAAAGCAGTCTCTCAAGAGACTCATTTTCCCTAGTAGAGTCGACAAATGGCGCCTCTACAACTCAGACGAATGGGTTCCCAAGCAAGTCTGACATCAAAATTTTTTCCCATCAAATGGCATCTCCCCAGGAAAATTTGGCGAAAAGTTTGAGGAAAACCGCTACGAATAGTGTCCATTGTCAAGAAAGTTTATTGACAAAAGAAACTAAGACCAGTTCCTTGGTAGGAAACTAGGATCAAGGGGAAGTTTATATCAGAAACTGAGACCAGTTCCTTGGTAGGAAACCAGGATCGAGGGGAAGTTTATTCCAGAATCTGAGAACAGTTCCTTGGTAGGAAACCACGATCGAGGGGAAGTTTATTTCAGAAACTTAGACCCGTTCCTTGGTAGGAAACCAGGATCGAAGGGAAGTTTATTTCAGAAACTTAGACCAGTTCCTTGGTAGGAAACCAGGATCGAGGGGAAGTTTATTTCAGAAACTTAGACCAGTTCCTTGGTAGGAAACCAGGATCGAGGGGAAGTTTATTTCAAAAGAAAACTGAGACCAGTTCATTGGCTGAAGACCAAGATCGAGGGGAAGTTTACCTTTTCTAAGCATCATTGCTTAGCGAAAGAAGATGGATGAGCAAACTGCCATTCATAACCACCATCAAAATTTTGGGTATTCTGATATTTAATCCTCTTGCACCCCGAATGCCCGAATACCTTCGCCATTCACACCTCCGGTCCAAGAAGATTAAATAGAGGCATCTGTCATACCCCAAATTTTGACCACCAAGATTCCCCATCATTGTGTAAATCATCATCACAATATGGATGAACCATCATGCCTCACTAATCTCCTCAAAGAGGGGTGAGCATTCACCACAACCAAGAATTAGGGTTTTGAGCCCTCTCAGAGCACTTAGACAAAGGATCAATCAAGAATTGACATGATCTTCAACTTGTCTAAACTCTCCAACACCCATAAAAGATCAAGAGGACTCCCACATCAAGAACCAAGCACAAAGTTGCTACCTTCCAAGTGGATTAAGCCTCAAGATCGCCAGTGTCACCAAATTATGGTTTTGGTCGACCAAGGCCTCCAAGTGGAAATTTTCCTCTGGGCATGAGCCAATGCTTCAAAACATAACTCAAGATACTCCAAGGGACCTCATGGACCCAATCATCAAGTCACTCTAGCCTCAGGGGATGCATTCACCAAAAATCAGGAATTAGGGTTTCTTGACCTAATTCACCCCTAAGTTAACTTTTGGGACAAAACATGAGCCAAGACCTCAAGACATGATTTGAGGGTCTCTAATACACTACATTGATCCATTTACAACAATGGATTAACCCAGGAAACTTCATTCACAAGTTTCATTTTCATCTGGACCACAATTAGGGTTTTGAGGGCAAAGTCTACTGTACCCTTGACTTTTGACCAAGACATGATCCCAAACCTTGGGACATGATTCAATACACCCTATATCACCTATGGAGTCCATTCATTAGGCTTGATTTAGGTCAAGGACTTGATTTCACAAAGGATAGCACAGTTTAGATTTCATCTGATAAAAAGTCAACTGTACAAAAAGTCAAAGTTTGAATTTTTAATTTTTTGGTCAACCAAGGTTCCTTAACCCTAAAATAATGTTAATGTGTAATTGGAATCATCATTTATCAAGAAAAATCAAGAAAATTGAGTTAACTTGTAAAAGGGGTAACCATAAAAAACTTAGAATTTTTCTAAGTTATGGAACCAAGTGGCTAAGGTACCAACTTCCAAGGACTATAACTTGAGATCTAAGCAACCATTTTGGATGGTCCAAAGCTGGATTTGTAGCTCTCATGGCATACTTTAAAAGTGTCAACTACATCTCATTCCAATTCCTCATGAATTTTTAGTTATGGAGTGATCAAAATGGATGAAAACATGAAATGCCACTTTTTCCAACACTTAGTGAAATTTTCACTAAGTCAGAATCTATCTTACTTTTTTCAAAATGTTGGGGCATTTTTCACTTGGATCCAAAACTTTTCAAGACAAACTATGATCACACATGTGTTGTGTCATATGAGGGCTTTCCAAAATGCCCAAGAACTCCATCAAACTCCACCTGAGCTAGGGGTTATGACAGCTGCAACATGCCTTGCTGCAAACTGTCTTGGCAAGGCAGATTTGTACATAAGGGCTCGATTTGATCAAATTGTGCAACAACAAGCATAGTTATCCATCTGCACACCTCAAGGGTGAACAACCAAGCTACAAGCACTGATCTATCAGCCTCCCAAGTCCAAGATTCCACAAGTAGCATGCCAAACCTAAAGAGCTAAAAAGGTGCCAAGACTCCAATTTTGTTGCAATGCATTTAATGGATACCCCAAGGTGGCATGGACTGATGCATTCCTAATTGAATGAGTCAAGGATAAGCTCTGAATCAAAGAACCATAGGCATGTGCTCTAACCTCAAGTCAATGGCTAGAGGAGACTTGAGATTCCATTTGATTCACATTGGCCAAAGGCCTGCTGCAATTGCCTTTCCCTATTGATGCCAAAACAAAATTGACACACTATAAATAGACCACATTTCTGATCAGCTTGAGTACACCAAAGGCCTATAACACTTGCCTTTATCAAAATCACACTCTCACTTCCAAAAATGCCTTTTAATGCAAGCTACTATCGAGTTTTGAATTAGAATGTGTTTCCAGCAAAACCAATCACACACACAGCTCATAAACGTCATATGTGAGCTGATCAAACACTAAACCAACCACTGGAACACCAATTTCATGAAATCATCATCCATTTTCTCAAGGTTTCAACAAGGTTGCAGTTGAGGTGCCATAATCTGTTCCAGTTCATTTCAAATCAATCCAAGCTTTCAAACACACTCTATATGGTGTAGGGAAGCTGTTCAGATCATCACAACTCATCTGTAACACATCTAACTCAAAAATTAAATTGTACTTGCTGCCACGACCTTCAAGTAAGCCTAAACTTAGTCATCTCATAGTTTATGCATATTTCCTCGCACAAAACTTTTGCCAAATATTCATAATCATGCATAGAATGTTTCCCCTCTGTTTATTACTTTGAATGAATCATGTATCATATTTCTCAGCCTTCATGCACAAGTTAGGGTTCTTGAGGTTTTGTTTTGATTTCTCATTCCATGTTTAAAATAAATGAAATTAAAGACCATAGACATGATCGTGAGTTGAAAACGAGCAGATTGATATGTGGATTGTATGATTCCATCAAGTATTCAGTGAGATTGATGAGAAAACGCAAATCTGGGCAAAACAGGGCATGCGGGCAAGAACAAGATGTTCTTGGCGCCCTTTTTCAAATATTTGAATATTTGAATTTTTTGTGATTTTATTTAATTGATTCAAAAATTAATTTCTTTCTGAATTTTAATGATTTTGAGTTGATTCTTTTTTTAATAATTCACAAAAATGTTAAAATATTTTATTTTAAAAAAATTTCCCAAAAATATTATTTATTTCACATATTTGATATTTTTGAAAAGAATTAATTTTTATTTGTTTTTCAACATTTTGAAAATTTTCTTTCTCTTGATTTTCCAAATTTAAATGGTTTTCAATCATTTTGTGGACAAAAACATGATTTTAGAAACATTGATCCAAGCTCACCACTTATTTTTTACATGTTTTCAATAATTTTTGTTAATTTTTTAACAAAATTAATTCCAATTTTAAACAAAATTAGGGTTTTAGTTGATTCCACCCTCATCAATCATTTTTTAAACACTCATGGGATTCTAATAGAGTGTAAGACCTAACCCCTTTTTAACTAAAACAATTTTGGGCCTCGGACATTGTATAAGTCCCAACACCTTTTCAAAAAAACCTCGACGCGATTGCCAGTTCAAAATCAAATAACCTGGGCCTCTAATAGAGTGTAAGGCCTAACCCCTTTGTAAATAAACAATTTTGGGCCTCACACATTGTATGAGTCCCTCTGTATATTTTCAAAAGTTCGGCGCGGTCGTCGCCATTTAAAACAAACTCAATTGGGCTTCTCCTTGAGCTATAAGACCCATCTTTATTCATTTTCAAACACTTTGGGCCTCTCCTTGAGTTGTAAGACCCATACCTTTGTACAGAAAACCTTTTGGTCCTCAGTCATTGCATAAGTCCCAGTACAATTTTATCAAAACAACTTCCCTTTTGATTTTGGTTCAAATATACAGTTGTTAGCAAAACTTTCTTTAATTTCTTTGAACAATTAACAATACAACATGGAAGCTTGCTCACCTTTAAGTTTTATCCGCTTTCATTTACCTGCTTTAATATATATATATATATATATATATATATATATATATATGTGTATTGTGGGAAGTAGCACACTGTGAGTCTTCTTTCATTCTTTTAAATATATGTCAAATATATATAATTGTATTGTGGGAAGCTGCGCATGGTTAGTCTTCTTTCATACCTTTTTAAATACTTGTCATATATCAACTGTATATATACTAGTATAGTTATTTTGAGTTTTCCCCGACAATTAGGTCTAGAACAAGGTAAAGCCATGTTGGTCACTCTTAAATACAGTGAAAACTAGATCCACATAGGATTTCCAGATACAGTCTTGCCTTCTCTTGGGCTTAAACAACATGGAACAAAGAGAAAGGCAGTATTCCTCGTGAACCTTTTCTCAGACTGTCAACCCTAGAAATTGTCAAAGAAATTCTACTCCCCGGAGTTGATCTATTCTCGGTGAATAGCATCTCTTGAGTTTCTTCAAACCTCGAAACTTTCACTAAATGATCTGTTCTCTGTGAATAACATTTCTTGAACTTTTATGGTTTGCGACCACAGGCTTCCTAAAAGCATACCCGCCTCCTCTTGGGCTTTGTACAAGGACCATCTGGCTTCTTAGAAGTTATCATGCCTTCTCTTGGGCTTAATACAAGGACCCTGAAGACCTCCTAAAGGTATAAGACAGAACTTAGTCATCCTTCGTTAGAGCTGTCTTTCTAAAAAGGAGTCAAAACCTCAGACTAATTTTAGGGTAGATACTCATCCCTTAAAAGAGTCGGCCTCCTCTTGGGTATCATACTAAAGATAAAAATCTTCCACACTAATAGACTTGGACAGTCTACATCCCTTCTTGAGTCTCAAAGACATTCTCAAGTTCCCTACAAACATAGGAAGAAACCCCGGTCATTCTGGATAAATCTCCAACAGAGCTAAAACCCGGTCTTTCTCCTAAAAATCCCCAAGCCAGGGTCAGTTTATCATCATCGTAACACTATCCCAAATCAGAACCTCAAGGCATCTGATATCTCAACTCTTCTGTAATCCTCAGCAAGAGTTGATTCCCCACTTAGACCTACCTCGGGATCTCAATAATTCCCAGCAGAAGATAGCCTTCTCTGAGGCTTTCTATAATGATCTTTCCTCAGCATAATCAGCCTCCTCTTGGGCTTCGTACAATGATTATCCCCAACGGAGCTAACCTTTTCAGACTCTCTTGTTGAGTCAGTCACATTTTCGGACTCTCTTGTTGAGTCAATCACCGTCTAAAACTCTCTTGTTGAGTCAATCACCTTTTCAGACTCTCTTGTTGAGTCAACCACTTTTCAGACTCTCTTGTTGAGTCAATCACCTTTTCAGACTCTCTTTTTTAGTCAACCACTTTTCAGACTCCCTTGTTGAGTCAATCACATTCCAGACTCTTTTTTTGAGTCAACCCTTTTAGCCTCAATCTTGGGCTTTGTACAAGATAGATAAAAATACTCTCTTATTGAGTCAATCTTTTGCAGCCTCCCTTTGGCTTGGTAAAAAGATTTCCCCCAGCACAAGTTAGGCTCCTCTTAGGCTTTGTATAATGATTTCTCCAGCTTGTTCAGCCACAATCCTGGGCTTTGTGCAGGACAGATAAAAGCGCTCTCTTGTTGAGTCAAACCCTTTTAGCCTCAATCTTGGGCTTTGTACAAGACATAAATCGTCATAACCTTCTCTTAAGCTCGGGACAAATAACTTCCCCAGTAGAGTCAATTCCTCCCAGCCTTATGTTAGGCTTCAAGGAATGATTTCCTAAGCAAGGTCAACCTTTTTCCACCTCAATCTTGGGCTTTGTACAAGACAGATAATACTCTCCCATAAAGTCAAACTCATTTCAGTCTCTATCTTGGGCTTTGTACAAGACACTTAAAATATCCTCAGCCGAGTCATTAAAGTCTCTTTTAGCCTCAATCTTGGGCTTTGTACAAGACAGATAAAGATTTCTTTCCCGCAGAGTCAGTTTTCTTTTCAGCTTCTATCTTGGGCTTTATACAAGATACATACAAACCTCCCCAGCGTAGTCAAAATCCTTTTAGCCTCAATCTTGGGCTTTGTACAAGACAGATAGAACATTTTCCCCAAAAAAGTCAAACTTTCAGCCTCCTCTTAGGCTTTGTATAATGACATCCCCAAAGAGTCAGTCTCTTTTTTTGCCTCAATCTTGGGCTTTGTACAAGACACCAATATATACCCTCTCTTGTTGAGTTGGTCTTATCTAGCCTCCTCTTAGGTTGTGGGTAAGGATTTCCCCAGTGGAGTCAATCAACCTCTTAGCTTCAACCTTGGGATTTGATCAAGGCACACAAAAATCAACAATCCCTCTTTAGAGATGACAAGTTCTCTCTCAGTCAAACCTTTTAGCTTCAATCTTGGGCTTTGAACAAGACAGAAATAAACCTTTTAGCTTCAATCTTGGGCTTCGAACAAGACAACAAAACATTATCTTCTTCCTCCCTTAGAATAGGAGGAACTACGATTGCTTTGATTTCCCTGTTTCGTTTAAATGGGAATACGTAGGCATAAGATTACGAAATCTTAGCGAGCATACTAATCAGAAACTCTAGGTCCAGTGCCTTACCAAAAACAAAATACAAAAACTCACTCACTCTATCATATTTCCCAAAAAACTTTCCCAACCCATTAAGGATAAACACTATCAATTACAAAGCGAAACATAAAGCTAATATCCTGTGGATAACCACATATGGGATGGGTAACTGACAACTACCCATTGTATAACCTGACCCCGGACCCCACAATCTCTTTTAAGCGTTTGTTCAGTTGAACGATCGTGTGCAAGGTTAGTTTTAGATAGCTTCCCTTTCCCTTCCAGCTTCACGGGATAAATAAGAAATCAGAAAGTAGCACCCCCTCCTACCATTGCGGTGAGGAAAACCCAGCGATAAGGTGCTCGCGTCACCGACAAAAGTCGCTCGCCACATCTTGTTCAAAGCCCAAGATTGAAGCTAAAAGAGTTTTGGTGTCTTTTTCAAAGCCCAAGATTGAAGCTAAAAGAGTTTTTGTGTCTTGTTTAAAACCCAAGATTGAAGCTAAAGTTTTGACTGAGAGAGAATTTTTCATCTCTAAAGGGAGATATCTCACCTATTCATCACAAACATTGATTTATAAGCGAAGTTGCTTTAACTAGGATGTGTGGAATCCAGTAATGCCACATCTTCCTCTATGAGTCTTTACATGCTAAGAGAGGGACATTGACATGGATGTGTAGAATCCAGAGGCTTGACACTTACATCACTTAGATGAAAGAGAAATTTTAGCCATGATAAAGGAGGGACTCCAGCTTAGATTTTGAATCAACAAGTGTGCCACTTACAACAATTTATCTGGAAAAAGTTGTTTTTATTATTTGTTTTGAGATGTGATGTATAGAGGGGATATCCTTCTATAGAGAGGACTCCTGGTCTCATCTGTAGGGATGAAAGATTTTGTTCCTTGAACAAAGCCCAAAGTTGAATCTAAAAAAGGTTGAAAACTGACTCAACTAGGGAGTATTATATCTGTCTTGTACAAAGCCCAAGATTGAGGCTAACTGGTAAAATCATTATATGAAGCCTAAGAGGAGGCTGACTCTTGCTAAAGATTATTTAATCCAGGAGAAGGTCTAAACTGTTTTTAGTAATCCAAAGGGAAACTAACTCTTGTTGGGGATTAGAGAAGAGTTGAATTATCAGATGCCATGAGGCACTGATACTTTTGTTGGGGATTTGTTGGTAACATGGTTTTGGTTGTGGATCTTGAAGATGAAAGCAAAACCTTGTAGGAGAGACTAAAAAAAGATAAGCTTAAATGCCTTAGAGGCTCTGACTCTCCTGGGGATTGATGTAGGGATAGGGGTAACTAGGATTTATCCTATACTATTAGGAAACCTGAGGGTCCTTGTATGAAGCAAAAGAGGAGACTGAGGATTGAGACTTTCCAAGTCTAGGAAGAGTTCAAGAAAGGTTTCACCGGGAAATAATCCTTTCTTTGTTGAACTGTTTTAGGGTTAAAGGGATTAAAGAAGAGGTTTCACCTGGAAATAATCCTCTCTTTATTGAACTGTTTCATGGTTGAGTAAATTGAACAAAGCCCGAGAGGAGGCTATCTTCTAGTGAGATTCATTGTATGATGCCCAAGAGGAGGCAATAATGCTTGGATAAAGCCCAAGAGGAGGCTATTTTCTTTCCTTTGTACAAGGGGAAGTAGTTGTTTGAACTAAGTTTTACCAAGGATGACTTAAATGCTGAGAGAGACTTCACAAGATATGTACAAGATATATACAGACATATGAACAAGTATATAAAAAGTAGGAATTGAATTGAGAAAGGTGTTAGGTCTTATTCTTTGGATGGAAGCCCAGGTGATTATTTGTATCCTATACAAAGCCCAAGATGAAATGAGGCTAAAAGACTCTCTATTTACAAAAGGGTGTTGGGTCTTACACTCTATTAAAGGCCCAGTGTACTGTGATTGGTTAGATGTTTTAAGATTGGTTGTATTGATGATGACTGCATGATTAGGGTTTTGAGAAATTAAAGAAAGTTTTGAGAAAACTTTGAGTTTGAATTTGAATTAAAAGAAAGTTGCTGTTATTTGAGTGAATTAAAAAGAATGTTTGGGGCTTATAACTCAAAGAGAGGCCCAAGTGGTCTAAGAGCAGTTTCACCAGGAATAATGCTCCTCTTAGTACCAGCGTATTTGATTTGAATCTTCTTCTTTTTATTATTAAAAAGGGAAAAGGATGGGACTTACATCCTATTTAAGAGGCCCAAGATAATGTATTTTGAATGAAAGAATGAAAGAATAGTATTGGGTCTTATACTCTGGGAGAGGCCCAATTGTTTTCAAGCAGTTCAAAACAGACAGATGATTTTGAAAATAGAGGTATGGGGCTTACAACTTAAAGAGAGGCCCATGGAGGTTGTTTATTGTTTAAACAAAGTTTATGTACAAAATATTGGGGCTTATACTCAAGGAGAGGCCCAGATGATTTATTTGAAAACAGTGACCGCACTGTGACACCGAAAGGTGTTGTGGGACTTATACTATAGTAGAGGACCAAAATTTATTTATGTATATAGGGGGGTTGGCTCTTACACTCTAATAGAGGCCCAAGAGTATTTGAAATGAAGTTTTGAAAGATCAAGTCAAAGGAAACCCTAATTTCTATTTTTTAGGTATTTTTAAAAGGAAAAATCAATCAAAAATGATAAAAAAATCAAATAAATCCAATAAACATGTTATGAATTATGATTAAAGTTTGGAAAATAAGGTTTTATTAACATCATTATTTGAATCAAATTGGTTTTGAAAAATCAAGAAAAAGAAATTACTTAAAATGTTTAAAACAAATTAAAATAAAATTCTTTAAAATATTAAAAAATATAACAAATAAAATATTTTTTTTATTTTTTTCGTGGAATAAAATATTTAAACATGTGAAGGATTTATGTTTAAAAAATCACTTAAAAAAGATTAAAATTGAAAAATAAATTAATTTTTGACAATAATTAAGAAAATAATTAAAAATTCAAAAATTTGAATTAAATTTGGAAAAAGGCGCCAACGGTCATCTTCTTCCTCGCGTGTTCCCTCCATGGCCGTTTTGCAAAACCTCTCATATCTCCCTTAATGCGTAATAATTTTGCACGATGTAAATATGAAAGTTGTTTGTTTTTGAACAAGGATTTCAATGGTACCAATTAATTTCATTTCTTTTAAGTGTAGAGTGAGTGATCAAGTGATGAACATATGAACCCTAATTTTTGAAAGAACACTATGAAATCTTATAAACAAATGATACATAGCAATTGATTTAGGGAAAACATTCTATATCAGTGCAAAAACATGTTGGTAACTTGAAAATAAATTTATGATGCATGTCTCATAGAGTTTGAGAAATTCAAGCTTATTTGTGCAAGAGGAATTCGAATGCTCAGTTGTAGGTGTTACAGATGTGTTTTGATGATCTGGAAAGCTTCCTTGGACCTCAAGTAGTGTGTTCAGAAGCTTGGAATGGATTAAAAACATCAGGTTTGAGTAGGTCGAATCCAACTACAGCTGACTTTGGGATGAGATATGAACTTGATGAATCTGGTGTTACAGATGTTGTTCAAGGGTTTGGATCACTCATATATGATGTATGTGAGGTGTTAGGACCATTGGTTTGAGTGGAATTGCTCTCTATTTCAGAATTCGATTCTCACTTCCTTGGAAATGGATTTTTGATGCACATGAGAGAAATGGTGGAAAACATATGTTGTGATGTTTTGGGATGTTTTTATCAACCAGAAATGACCTCTATTTATAGTAGAGGAAGTTTTTTTGCAAGGAATAGTGAATGGGGGCTGGATCACCCTTGTACCCAATGGATATGGCTAGGTGTTCAAAGTCTCCTCTAGCCATTGACTTGAGTTGAACTTTGCAGGTTTAGGTCTTCTAATTCTTCGCCAAGGCTTGACTCATTTGGATTGATATGAACTGATTCATGCCATGTCAATGCATCGTTTCAATGCCATATGACAAAATTGAATTTTGGATTTGCAACATTGATGATCACATGCCAAAGGGATATGGTTCTTGACTTATTGGCCTTATGGTTCAGATTCCTCATCATTTAGGTTGATATTGTACAGAAATCTAATGATTAAAGTGTCCAAAATTGGCTAAAGAAATCGTGGGATACAAGTTATGTGCCAATGCTGTCAAAAATCAATTTGTATTATGGCATGTTGTGAGGTCCATAACTCATTGCTCAAGTTGAATCAATGGATGTTCTTATACTCTTTGGAAAGCTTGTATATCATACTTTAACTTTGGTGTTTACATTTGGTCTTGATTCCTCTTGGATCATAATGAAAAATACCTCCAAAGTTGGATAAAACATGAGACATATTCTGCCTAAAATTTTTCTAAGTGTCAAAGCTCTAATCTTACGAAACCCTAACTTTATGGCTTTATAACTCAAAATATAGGCATTTTTTGACCATGGATCCGTAGGACACTTATGTAGTATGTGATGATAGCTTTCATTTGAGCTTTGGATGGAAAAAAATGGTTGCTTGGATCACAAGTTATGGCCTTGCAAAGTTGGGTAAAAACCATTTTTTCCATAACTTAGTGAAATTTCAAGTTTCTTAAGGTTACCCTTTTTGCAAGTAACCTCAGTTTTCTTGATTTTTATTGATTGATAATGATCCAAATCATAAGTTAACATTATTCTAGATTTAAAGAGGCCATGTTTGCCAAAAAAATCCAAAAGTCAAACTTGGTTTTGATCACAGTTGACTTTTTGTATCAGATGAATTTTGAACTTTGTGATCCTTTATGAAATCAAGTTCTTGGGATAAATTGAACCTATTGGATGGATTCCAAAGGTGTTTTTTAGTGTCTTGAATCATGTCCCAAGGTTTGAGATCATTCTTTGCTCAAAAGTCAATGGTACAGTTGACTTTTCATCAGAAACCCTAGTTTGTGGTCCAGATGAATTTGAATCCTTATATTGCTTATGAACCAAGTTCTTTGAATAAATTAAATCTTGTGAATGGATCAATATGATGTATTTGAGATCCTTAACACATATCTTGAGGTCTTGGCTCATGCCTTGCTCTAAAAGTCAACTTAGGGACTGAATTAGGTCAAAAACCCTAATTCTTGATTTTTGATGAATGCATCCCCTGAGGCAATTCCGAATTTATGAATGGACTCATGAGATTCTTTTGAGCTTCTTGAACCAGATAGTGAAGTATTGTCTCATGCCCAAATGAAAATATCTCTCTAGAGGCCTTGGTCGACCAAAACCCTAATTTGGTGACACTGATGATCTTGAGGCTTGATCAACTTGAAATGTTGCATTCTTGTGTTAGATTCTTGATGTTGGAGACCTCTTGATCTTTCATGGATGCTTGAGAGGCTTGACAAGTTGAAGATTATCTCAATTCTTGATTGATCCTTTGCCTTAATGCTCTAAGAGGGCTCAAAAACTCTAATCCTTGGTTAAGGTGGATACTCAACAATCTTTGAAGGAATTGGCGAGGTATGAAAATAAATCCATATTGTGGTGATGATTTGCACAATGATGTGAAGTCTTATGGTCAAAATTTAGGGTATGACACTTGATACTCGCAACCATGGATGGAGAAGAATTTACCTACCCTACAAATGTTGATGCAGTAAAGAAATACTTCGCCTAAATATAAAAAAAGAGCCTCTAGGTGGACTGAAAAACCAAAAGGGCGGTCCAGGAAAAAATTAGAGACATGAAAAAGAAAAAAAATCATCCCGGTAAATTGAAGGAAAATCTAGGCAAAAGTTAGAGATTTACGGCAAGTAATTGCCTCCAACAAGATTGAACCATCCAAAGCAACGTCATCCGTCAAAGAAATCATCAATCAAGTCACCTTCAAAAGAAGTTCAAGAATACTCAAAATTCAAAGTTGGTAGAAGGATAGTGGTCGTTATGTTTCAATGTATCCCTTTTCTCTTTAAATTACCATTTTCTAAACATTGTAATGTTCCATGGAATCACGTATTAGGTTGATTACCATTCTATCAATAAAAATTTAACCCTTGTGCCCTTTGTTTGCAATCCTCATTTATTCTGCTTTGAAAAATGACATTTTGATATGATTAACATTCTTGAAACCCAAAAATGAATTTATTTTTTCAAATTTACTTCTGCTTTTAAAATAAAGATGGCAATTTCCTTTTGATTGATGAACACAAGAAGGACCATCGACAACTTCTCCGAAAGCAATCAAACTTCAAAATACAGAATCAAAATATCCCTTATGATCAGTATATCCCTGAATGAAGGATCATTACTTCAGATTGATAAGTTGGAGCAACCCATCTATCACCCCCAGTAAGGGTCGAGTTTCATATCCCCTCAAACAAATGTTGGAATCAAGATCAGGTTTATATCCCCATGAATAAATATAGAAACATGAATCCCTTCCTCCAACAGGCTGCTATCTTCAGGAAACACCGATAAAAATTTATCCCTCCTCAGGAGTCGCATTTTGTTACTACCAAGAATATGGAAAGTTCAGCAGCATGAATTTGTTCCCTCAACAAATCAGTGATACTTTTTATCTCCCAGAGTGGCCGAGTATCCAGTTGTGCTAATCACCAGTCCGTATGTCATGCTTGTTTTGTCAGTATAAGCATTTCATACATACATGATGCATAATTGATTCATATTCATATTTATATTGCATATCATATTTCAATCACTTTGGTCATGTTTATCCCCGAGTGATAAATGTCCTCTCTCCAATAGAGTTATTAGCCTTAGGAAGAAAATATATATTCTTTCTAAATCCCCACTGAGTTTGATCCCTGTATAAGATTTTCCTTCAGTTTTCCTTTCCACACTTGGATAGGATAAAATCCTAGTTTGAGTTCTTTCCTCATCAGGAAATGTCTCGTCTAGGAAATCTATCACCAGCTTATTCCTGGATTGAAATCGGTCCTCGACCACTTTGATAACTTGAACCTCTGAAAGGCAAGAAGACATTTGGTTATACACCTTTGGAACTTCACTCTTCTCCATTGAAGATGATATTTTGCTTTCCCGAATTAAGAAAACTCCCCCCGCGGAAGCTTCTCAACAAAAGACTCTTGGCAATATGGACATCACATCCTCCAAGAAATCTCTACCGACCGGCAAATATAGAAGTCTATTTTTTCCCCATAAATTTCCAATAAGTCGACAAATGGTAGTCTCTCCCCGAGAAGTTTGTCCTACTTTCAAGGAAGTCATCAACACCTCAAAATTGAATTACATCACATGGAATCTCTCCAAAGATGTCTTAAAGAGAAGTATGATGTAATTTCTCCCGCAAATGGCGTCTCCCACAGAGAAGTTTGCACACCACTGCAGTTCAGACAAATGGTCCTCCCAGCAAGTCTGACATCAAATTTTCACTCATCCTATAACATCTCTCCAAAGAAGTCTCTAGGAGAAATATGATGAAGCACATTTTTCCATCAAACGGCATCTCCCTAGTAAAATCTCAGTGAGAAGTTTGATGAAAACCATAACAGATGGCATTCCTTATCAAGAGAAGGACTTGATGAGAAGAAACTGAGACCAGTTCCATGGATGAAGACCAGGATCAAGGGGGGTTTATTTCAAAAGAAATTGAGACCAATTTCATGGCTGAAGACCATGATCGAGGGGAGGTTTAATTGAAAAGAAACTGAGACCAGTTCCATGGCTGAAGACCAGGATCGAGGGGAGGTTTATTTCAAAAGAAATTGAGTCCAGTTCCGTGGCTAAAGACTAGGATCGAGGGGATGTTTCGCCCTTTTCTAAGTGACATCACTTAGTAAAAGAAGATGGATGAGCAAATTAGCTACCATTCACATCCAAAATCAAAATTTTGGGTATTCTGATATTTAATCCTCTTTTACCATGAACGTCTGAATATCTTCTTCATTCACACCTTGAGGTCCAAGAAGATTAAATAGGGGCATCTGGTATATGCTAAATTTTGACCCTAAGACTTCACATCACTGTGCAAATCATCACCACAATATGGATGTGCTTTCATACCTCACTAATCCTTTCAAAGATTGTTGACTGTTCACCTTGACCTAGAATTAGGGTTTTTAAGCCTACGGAGGATTCAGGCAAATGATAAATCAGGAATTGGCATGATCTTCAACTTATCAAGCCTCTCAATCATTCATTAAGGACAAGAGGTCCTTAACATCAAGAGTCAAGCACAAGATTGCAGCATTCCAAGTTGATCAAGCCTCAAGATCATCAGTGCCACCAAATTAGGGTTTTGGTTGACCAAGGCTTCTGAGAGAAATTTTCATTTGGGCATAAGCCAAGACCTCAAGATATGTTTCAAGGACCTCAAATATGTCATATTAGTACATTCATATGATTCGATTGATTCAAAGAACTTGATTCACAAAAAATGCAAGAATTCAAATCCATCTGAGCCACAAACTAGGGTTTTGATGAAAAAGTCAACCATACCTTTGACTTTTGGCCAAGACATTATCTCAAACCTTGGGATATGATTCCAGACACTCAAATGTACCCTTGAAGTCTATTCATAAGTTTAAAATCACCTTGGGACATTCATTCATTGAAGGGTTTCTCTGCACAAAATTCATCTAAGACCCAAATTAAAAGTTTGACTTTTTGACCAAAAATGTTCATCATGAACCATTATATAAGAAAACATGATCCATTGTTGCATTTGAACAATATTTGATCAAGAAATCAAGGTAACTTGTAAAAGGGGCAATGTTGAGAAAGTGAAAATTTCACTAAGTTATGGAAAAAAAGTGTTTAGGTACCCAACTTCCAAAAACCATAACTTTCAAACCAAGTAACCATTTTCTTGGATCCAAAGCTCAAATGATAGATCTCATCATATACTACAAAAGTGCAAAACTGATCCAAGGTCAAAACTGCTTAGATTTTAAGTTATGAAGTGATCAAAATTAAGAAAAGTATGAAATGGACTTCAAGACTTAGTGAAATTCTACCTAAGGTAAGATCAGTCAAAACATCAAAATATGGAGGGATTTTTCACCATGATCCAAGATGAATCAAGTCTAATGGTGAACATCAAAGTTGAAGTACATCATCCCAGTTTTCCAAAGAGCCCAAGAGCATGAGATAACTCCACTTAAGCAAAGGGTTATGGAGGTCTCAATACACCTTGCTGCAAACTGTTTTGCAAAATAATTTTGGTCATTTCTTGCACTACACGATTTTGAAGTCAAGTACAATGATCATGATCATACCAATTCAACATGGATCAGAATGAGTCACCACAAACCTGCAAGATCAAGTGATGAGTCAAGAAGAATCACATTTAGAATGATGAAGCTTTGTCACATATGCCTTGAATTCAAAGTGCAATTATGTGCAATAGTGCACATTCAACAAAGGTACTCTTTTCAGTCAAGATTCATGCATAGACAACAATAACAACATCTGAGGAATATGGAATTGGTCAAAAGTTGGCTATGCTACTTAGGAGTGACAATGTACCTTCGCATAGAAGTAATGGTATCTTGCCAAAAACATTGAATTAGTTCTTATCCTTCAAGCTATCACTATTCAACCAAAACAAACTCATTCACCTATAAATAGAACTCGTTTCTGATCATTCAAACCGCACTAAAACAACACAACACTTGTTTTCTCTCATTTCTTTCTTTCACTCTAAGTTTCAAAATTATCAAAACTAAGAGTCGTGTTTTCAAAACCAGAGCTTCTTGGCTCAAGCTTTGGGTTCATACACGTCATATACATCATGTATGAGTGATCCAAACACTTAATCATCAACTGTAACATCAAATTCATCAAGATCATAGTTCATCCCAAGCAAGATGTTGTTGGAGTCGAACCCATCAATCCAGGAGGTTTCAATCCATTCCAAGCACATCAACACATTCCTTGAGGTCTAGGGAAGCTATCCAGGTTATCATTTCACATCTGTAACACCTACAACTAAGGCTTTGATTTCCTCTTGCACACATAAGCCTTAACTTCCCAAACTACATGAAACATGCATCATTTTTTATATTTCAAGTTACCAACATGTTTCTGCACCTATATAGAATGTTTTCCCTTAATCAATTGCTATGTATCAATCGTGTATAGGATTTCACGTTGTTCTTGCAAAAATTCGGGTTCATCTGTTCATCACTTAATAACTCACTCCACACTTAAAATAAATGAAATTAATTGGTACCATCGTGTTCCTTGTTCAAAAGCAAACAATTTTCATGTTTACATCATGCAATTTCATTACGAATTGAGTGAGATAGGAGAGATTTTGCAAATCTGGGTGGCACGAGGAAGAAGATGGTGTACTTCGTGCCATAATTCAAATTTTTGAATTTTTAAATATTTTTAATATTTTCATAATATTTTCAAAAATTATTTTCTATATTCAATTTTAATTATTTTAAAATGAATTTTTGCACAAAAACCATCCACTTATTTAAATAATTTATTCACCAAAAAAATCAAAAAAAAAAATTTGTATTTGATACATTTTTAATATATTTAATATATTATTCAAATTAACTATTTTTAATCCTAATTTTTACACACGTGTCATTTAAATACCCTATTATTTTAATCCACAAAAAAACACAAAAATAATTTTTATTTGATATATTTTTAATATATTAAAAATATTATTTCAAATTGTTTTAAATATTTTTTAAATGGTTTCTTTTCTTGATTTTTTTATAACCAAAATGATTTTAAATATTCATGAGGATAAAATAACTTTTTCATAAACCTTAATCATTGTTTATGACATGATTAATGGGTTCATTTGATAAATTATACCTTTTTTTATTGATTTTTCTTTCAAAAATATCTTAAAAAATGAAATTAGGGTTTTATTTTGATTCTATCTTTCAAACTTCATTTCAATATCTTTGGGCCTCTATTAGAGTGTAAGAACCAACCTTTTTTGTAAATAAACCACTTCATGGGCCTCTGCTATAGTATAAGTCCCATCGCGCTTTTCAAAATCATGGTGCGATCATTGTTTTCACAACAATCTTTGGGCCTCTGTTACGAGTGTAAGTCCCATCCCTTTGTACATAAACTTGGTTTTCTTAACAATCATCTGGGCATCTGATAGAGTGTAAGACCCAACACCCCCTTTTGAAAATACAAAATCTTTTAGCCTCATTCATCCTGAGCTTTGTACAGGATACCAATAATCTTTGGGCCTCTATTTAGAGTGTAAGACCCGACACCTTTGCTTCTCTCCTACTTAAGATCAATTCATCTTCAAATTCAAAATTTTCTTCAATTTCTCAAAACACTAATTCAATCTTGAAGAAAACATCTAATCAATCACAATACACTTAGGCTTCTATCCGGAGAATAAGACCCACCACCTTTCTCAATTCAATTCATACTTGTTTATATACTTGTTCATATATCTGTATATATACTTGTGCACATCTTGTTAAGTTTCTCTTAGCACTTACGTCATCCTTAGTTTAGACTAGTTCAAATAATAGGATTCTTTCAATCAGTATAACTTAGTTCAAACAACTAGTTCCCTCTTGTACAAATGAATTCTTCTCCCCAATACAAATCAGCCTCCTCTTGGGATTTGTTCAATTTAATCAACCTTCAAACAGTTCAATAAAGAGAGTATTATTTCCTAGTGAAACCTCTTCTTTAACCCCTTTAACCCTGGAACAATTCAACAGAGAAAGGATTATTTCCTGGTGAAACCTTTCTTTGACTATTCCTAGACTTGGAAAGTCTCTATCCCCAACCTCCTCTTGGGCTTCATACAAGGATCCACATGCTTCCAAGAAGCATCCCTAGCCTTCTCTTGGGCTTCATATAAGGACCCTCAGACTTCCTAAAAGCATAGGATAGATCCTAGTGATCTTTATCAATATATTAATCCCCAGGAGAGCCAAGACCTCTAAGGCATTCAAACTCATATTTTAAGTCTCTTCTAATCCTCAACAAGGTTTGGTTTTCACTTTAAAATCTCCATCCAGGGTCAGGTTATAATCAACAAATCCCCAAAATAATCAAATCCTTTGTGGCATTCAATAATTCAACTCTCTTAAGCAAGAGTTAGTTCCCTTTTTGATTCCTCAAACCAGTTTAGACCTTCTCTTGGAATTAAATTTCCTCAACAAGAGTCAATCTCCACTTAAATTCCCCCAACCTCCTCTTAGGCTTTATATAATGATTTCCCTAGTCAGCCTCAATCTTGGGCTTTGTACAAGACATATATATTACTCCCCCAGTTGAGCCAGCTTTCAACTTTCCTTTCAGCTTCAACCTTGGGCTTTAATCAAGGCACAAAATTGAACATCCCCACAGATGAGACCATGAGTCCTCTCAGTAGGAGGATATTTCCTCTATACATCAAATTTCAAAACAAACAATAAAACTTCTTTCCAGATAATTGATGTAAGTGGCACACTTGTTGATTCAAAATCCAAGCTGGAGTCCCTCCCTTATCATGGCTAAAGTTCTCTTTAATCTAAGTGATGTAAGTGGAAAACCTCTGGATTCTACAGACCCAAGTCAATGTCCCTCTCTTAGCTTGAAAAGATTCATAAAGGAAAAAGTGGCATTGCTCTACACTGGGTTAAAGCTTCTTCCTTCATGACATTTCAATTCTCCTATAAAGGAAGATGTGGCGTTGTAGGATTCCACACATCCCAGTTAAAGCAACTTCCCTTATAAATCAATTATTCAATGTTTGTGATGAATATGTGAGATATCTCCCTTTAGATATGACAAATTCTCTCTCTCAAATACTTTTTTAGCTTCAATCTTGGACTTTGAACAAGACACAAATACTCTTTTAGCTTCAATCTTGGGCTTTGAACAAGACATAAATACACTTTTAGCTTTAATCTTGGGCTTTGAACAAGACATAAATACTCTTTTAGCTTCAATCTTGGGCTTTGAACAAGACACCAAACATTTTCCTCCCATAGAATAGGAGGAACTACGAACGCTCTGATTTCCCCTAAGTCTCTTTATGGGAATACGTAGGCATAAAATTGTGAAATCTTAGAGAGCGCACTAATAAAAAATCTTAGGTCAAGTACCTTCCCAAAAACAATAGAAAACCCTAAAACAACAAAAACATCTCCCCAACCTTCAAAAAGGAGAAATTTTCCCTATTCAACGGCAAATGGATTTAAGAAATCGAGCAATTCAACAATAGAAACAAATGCAAATAAAGGTTCCTATAGATTACTATAGATACCCTAGGTGTTAACAGCTTCCCTTTGTATAACCGACCCCTGATTCCAGATCTCTTCGCATTTGTAAAGGAAAACAATATCGCACAGGATTAGTTTAAGATATATTCCCATTCCTTTTAAGCTTCATAGGATAAATATAGATATATTGAAAAGATATCGTAATAACCTGTGACTAAATAACTAGTTAGCATATGACATTAATTAAATTTTTACAAATCAAACACAGATTATGAGCGCAGCTCATAGGAGTCAGGAAACGATATGTCATTGAGTATGCTTACGAAGTAAACCCTACTTCAATTAGGTCTTTTGAGGGTTGTAACGTGGTCTGGTTCACGGTTTTAAAAAAAAAGTTGTAGGCTCAAAGTTTATTTGTACCCACCCATTCTTCGTGATGTTCTTCAATCCTACATTCAGTTAACTTGACACCAGCACTCATCTCTCAAAAGGAGTTTTATATGGTTGAGAAAATACTAAGGATTTGGACACGACAGTCACTTGCCTTTTTTCTTTTGGTGTCTGATCACACGACTTTGTTCTTTGCTGAGGATTTTTGTTTTGTGATCCTTTTAGTTTCTTAGGCCTTTCATTTTTCCCTAACTTTTTCTTGGACCGAGTCTTTTGGATTTGACCTTGACGTCCAGCGGGATGCCCCAATTTTTCCTAAATCTCATTCATAAGTTTTGACTTAGAGGGTTTTTTTATCTTTTTTTCATTTTTGATTTATGAAAAGATCGTGTGACTCTAAGTAGTTTTCACTTGTTGAAAAGATTGTGACTGCCTCATTCCTTAACTAGTTGAGGGATAATCATTATGAATTTAACTGTTAGCCTCCTAATATGTAAGGGATAGGAATGGTGGATCCTCAGGTGTTCACTCTCTTCTTAAAAGTGCGGGCGCTCGATCAGCTTAACTGAAGGCTACCCTGCCCCAGGTTAAAATTGAGGGTTTTTTGTACAAAAGGAAACTCCTACTTCATGGCTCAAAGGGGTTAACAAGGGTCTATCTCCCTTATATCTCCGGTGTTTGGGGATTTGAAACAATTCCTTACATCATCAGCAGGGTTTTATTCAAAAGCATACAACCAAAGATCTTGCGTCACTTTTATCATCCTCCCTCCAATTCTCGCCCCAGGCAGAAGATTGGGTAGCATTGGCATTATAAGGCAGAAAAAGCATTTTATGAGTGAATACAAATCGATTACTTCAAGACAAACATACTTATTACATTAATCATTCAAAACAAACAAGTTCTTACATGCATAATCATTGCATTAACAAACAAGGAAAGTTAAATATAAAAAAGCAGTAAATGAACTAAACATCTGAAAAGACACATGCTTAAAGAACATCCTTAAAATCCAGAGCATTAATCAACCATGTTCACAGAGGAACTTTCTCCATGCTTGAGCAACAAAGTGACTTGGACCTTGGGATCTGTCATTTTGAAGGACATAATACCCTTTTTGACCACCTTTTGCACTTCCTTCTTGAGAACAAAACAGTCTTCAATTTCGTGTCGGGGTGCACCTTCATGAAATGCACAGAAATAATCGACTTTGAAATACCCCATATGATTCTTAGGCATAACAGGTGGTCCCTTTTCTTGACCCACCCCTTCTGCAATAGGACATCATACATTTTGGTATAAGATATCAGAATAGCATCAAACTCATCCTTACCAATCTTAAAACTAGTGATTTCCACGCGAAGTGTACGGTTCTCTTGTTCAAGTTGATCCATTCTTCTTTGGAGACTGGCTCGAGTGTTGTATTGGTGAATCAGCTTGACTAGTAAGGCAAAGAGACACGAATAAGCTGAAATGCAAAAATGTAATGTTGAATGATGCATGAATATGAAATGCAAATGATTTACATACGTTAGTTTCAAGGAACTCAATGATCATAAAATTGTTCACATCATAAAGAGATAACACTTTTTGAATAGCTCAACAAAAACCTCATGTCATTAATAATGGAAGGATTACAATTTTGAAGTACAATTTCTAAAATACAAGAGGAAAATAGCTAAAATCCTATGAGTCTTAAGGAATTCGTGATGAAGAAGGTCTAACTCCTTGTTGATGCTTCCTCTTTTGCCTCTTCAACTGAGCATTTTTAACCACTAGCTTGTCGACGATCTTCTTCTAAACACCAGAGATGGGAGGAATGTCAGAATACTCATGCACACTAGGAACTGGTTGAACGCTAGATAAAAATAAATTCTCCTGCTCCTCCTGCTTCTCCACAAAATGATACTTAAGTATCTAGATCAGATCATCCTTCTCCTTCAGTTGTTTCTTCACTTCCATCTTTTCAACATTTAAAGCGTGGTACTTGCTTTCCCAAGTGTCTCACTCCAACTTCATCCTTGCTAAAATTTCCTGAAACTCTTCCCTTTTCTCAATAGGAATGGTAGATGCTGATGCTATGACAAATGGTATAGAAGGCCTCTCAAGAGGATATGGCATCTTGAGTTCACAAGCTTTAGCATGGACCCACTGAGCATAGGGCTCAAAAGCAACACAGTTCTTCTTCTCCAGTTGTTCCTTACCATTCTTCTGGACATTGCGCCATGCACGCACAACCTTATCTTGTAAAACTCGATCCTCTTCTACGTTGAGATAAAAGAAACCTGCAACCAGAATGCTACTAGGCTTGTCCTTCATAAGATATCCAAATTGACATATTGCAAGAACAGGATTGTAGTTAATTCCCCCTTGTATACCAAGATGAGGTACAATAGGGAATTTCCCACAAATGTCGATGATGACTCCAATGTCATAAGCTGGGATGTACCAAGTCAAATTTGTTTGAGTAATAGACATACACCTTTGAGACCACCTAAGCTTATATGGATTCTCCACATAGAGTCTGGATCAAGGCAAGTGTGACATAAACCATTTTTATAACAGAGGTGCACAGCATGTAATGCTCCACCATCCCTAAGAGTCCTAAGGTGAGTAGAATGGTAAGTATCTCCAAGTAAAGTAGGCACTGGGTTACAAATCAAGAATATGCGGATGGCATTAACATCGACAAAATTGTCAATGTTTGGGAACAACACAAGACCATAGATGAGTAGTGAAAGATTAGCTTCAAAAGCATCTCTACTATCTGCTTTGGCTAAGACAGAAGCTTTCCTCATCAAGAATCTGGAAGTCAACCCTTGAACTCCTCCTTTGCTATTCTTATACTGGTAGACCAACCCAACATAAATACTCCTCCAAAGTGGGAACAAGCTGGTAATCAGGGAACATGAAGCAATGATAGAGAGGGTCATAAAACTTAACAAAGGTTTCAAGAACTCCATCTTCAATCTTGGTTTTTAGAATACCCAAAAGCTTACCATGACGAACTCTAAAATCCTCAGGACTAGATACCATGGATCCTAACTTTCTCAACTCTGTCAGATCAGGACTCTCGAAGTTATACATCTTAGTGTTACTTCTTCCAAAATCCAAGATAATGATACCTATGATGTTTACAAAGAAGAGACATCTAATTTCCATGAAACCAAACCAAAAAGTTTTTCATGGATGCATGAATGCATGTCTATGTATCAACCACAAACAAGGTTACAAACATATGGGGTTCAAAGGTTTGACATCATGAGCATGGAGTCATGGGTCTAACCATCCCACAAGGTATGTACAATGGGTTTATTGTGCCTGTAGAACAAGGTTCTAAGAGGTTCCCAGAGTCATTTATCGATCTTTCGGATATTATCAGCTTGCACAACTAATTGCGCGGGCCAATCATATTCTCAAGAGAAACTCGTCTGAGTGTAGTATCGCGTAACAACTACCTCAGGTCTACACTGGGATAATCACCGAACTACATCCTAAAAAGGCCAAGAGGGGTTCATAGGATACTAAAAGTCCTCAACTTCTCGGACTCCCAGGTCAACAATAATAATGCCATTACGACTATTCGCAATGACAAGTACTACCATAAAGGGGTTTCCACTATGTGTGGTTATAACATATGTTAATCGTGTTCACGATTACGCCTGGCATGTAACTTTTGATTATACCACTATTCTATCTTATTGTGCACTCAAGTTCAGGTTAGGACTTATCTCACCTCTCATGGATCACCAAAGAATGCACAAAATAGAAAATCTAATCAAAATAGCGAACGATAATAATAACACAAATAATAGCAAGTTAGGTTTAACCCTCTTGGGAGGTTTCCCTAGTGAAGTCACCATTTTGTCGTGGTGAAGAACCGGAGACTATAATGTGGGTTAGCTAGGCTCAAAAAACATAAGATATCACCACCGATCACTTATTTATCCAAGGGAAGGGAAAAGAATGCATAAACCCAAAATAATCATGCAAAACATAAAACAAGGCTAAAAGATAAGCAAATATGAGATGTAAGGTATGAGGGTTGGTTATACTAAGTGAAGGTACTAGCACCCTAAGTATCTATAGTATCCTATCGGAACCTCTTAAATTATTTGTCTTAGGTTAAAAGTGTTCGCTAAAAAAAATTGGGAAGATGAGAAAAGAAGTTTTTTATTGTTTTTGTGTTTGGCAAGACATAAAGTCTTGTGCATACGTACCAATGAAGGATCAAAACCTCGTAGTTCAGGGTATAAATAGAAAAGGGATTGTTATGGTGGATTTTAATAAAGAAGAGACACGTTGTCATCTTGAGGAGAATACTCAACTAATCCACCACAAACATGTGGAACATGGATATTTGCTTCAAAATGAGAGAAGGGTTCCAACTTGGATGTATAATCAACAAGTATGCCTTATACCTCCTTCAAGTGGAAAAGAATCAACATCTTTCTCAACAGTGTTATGGGGTAAGAGATTTATATCTCAACTAGGAACTCATGTCTAATCTCTCTTAAGAAAAGTTTTAAAAGTGAAAATCCAAGTGGCAAATTATATGAATATGGCTTGTATCTTTTAGTTTTATGAAAAAGGTTTTAATTAGCTTAAGATGTCTTGAAGCATTTATTAAGAAAAGGATTTGAAAAGTCAATAACCTAATGTCAAGATTTCTTATGAAAAGATTTAAGTTTGAAAAAGGGAACCCTAATAGTAAATCCTCTAAAGATGAAATATCCGAAGGGTAAGCAACCTAAGGTAAACAATCTAAGGATGAACAATATAAGGACAAACAAACTAAGAGTAAACAAACAATAAAAAAAAGGGTGAAAAATTCAAGGGAAACATAATGCAAATGCACATGACAAAAAAGCAACCACAAACCATTCCCTTGGATTTGAACATAAGCAATCAAAAAAGATTCAAAAGCTACAAATGAATGTTAAACAAGTTATACATCATGAAGATATCATCCAAGGAACACAAAACAAAGTCTTCAAATGTCAAAGGTTAGGCTCATAGACAAGTAACACCACATTTTTAAAGAAAGCATCATGACATGTGATCAATACAAGCTCACAAAGAAAAGTATCTTAAGCAAACTCAACAAAACCCTAACCATGTACACTATAGAACCAACAAACCAAAGGTTATCAATACATGTCAAAAATTATTATTCACAACCAACAAGTCAAATCATATTAAACAAAATAAGATTCAAGGCATCACATGGTCAAAAAGGCAAGCAACCATCACATAAAGCTTACAAGTATCATATCTCAAGAAATAACTCAAGAATCAAACCAAAATGATAATAAAAAATGTAACATGGTTATTGTATTCATCACACAACATAATGAAGTATAGGACAAACATCAACATGTAAAGAAACCACTAGCATGCTAAAGAAACAACAATGAAACAAACCTTTTTAGATTTTTAAATAAAATACAAGATGATAAAATAAATAATTTTTAAAAGATAAAATAAAATATTTTTTGATTTTAAAATATGTGAATTCAATAAATAAATTACAAGAAAAGAAAGAAATAAAAGAAAGAAATAAGAAGAAAAGAAAAAAAAAAAAAAAATATATATATATATATATATAATGAGAAGGAAAAGAGAAAATAAGAGAAACAAGAGGTTAAAAAAAGAAGTGGGGGCTGCTAGGGTTTGAAACTACGCCCCTTGGGATTGTAGCAAAACATGCTCATCACTAGGCCAGGCCTGTGGCTTTGTTAGTTACTCGCCTCATAAAAATAAATATTAAAAAAAAAGTTCTAAAAAAATGGCGCGAACGGTACATCATCTTCAACATCTGGACGACCAAAACTTCCAAGAATTTTCAAAATATGAACTTTTCAAACATGAACCAAAAATGACAAATGATTATATGATTTTACTCATAATTTAACAAGGAACTCAACTATTATCTTAGTTTTCATTGATTCTTACTCTATTTCATGAATTTCACACAAGAACAGATAAACCCTAATTCTAAAAAATAAAATTAAATCATGTATGAACACAATCAATGGCTATAACCATATGGCTTTTAATCAGTATGTCATCATGAGCAAAGTGGTAACAAGGAATAACTCAAATGGTAACCATAAGCATGAGAAAAGAAACATGAAAATGTACCTACAATGGTGAAGTCGTGCTCCTTTGGAATGGCCTTGCCGAGATAAAACAGTTGCTTCTTTAGCTTCCTTGATGTCCTAGGATGACGAGGATGTCTTCAAATCTCCTTGGAATCATCTAAACTGCTCCCCCCAAATCGAGTTTCAGAGTGAAAAATGAGTTTTGGAAATGGTGGTTTGGGTGATTTTGTGCATACAGTAACTTTGAATTGGTGTGTGGAGGGTGTTTATGCAAGCAAAGTAGAAGGGAACTCCAAGGATTGGTAGATTCAAATTTTGTTCTTATGGAGATTTTTGAGGTTTGATGGAAACGCTCTTATGCTTTAAGCTTGCTTGTCTTGGTCTCTGCTGATTTCAATTGCTTATGAAGAGCACATGCAATAGGTTTTGACCTGGCATTGTGTCTGATCCTTGGTTTGGACATACTTTCGTGTGAATCAAGTCATGAAAGTGGCTAAATGAAGTACATGAAGCTATCTTAGTCCAGGTTTGTATGGCCAAATTAAGCTTCATTTCTTGACTTGTGTAGTTGGTTTTGATGCATCAGAACTCAGTTGTAGCAGCATAAGACTTAGCTAACATGTTTTGACCAAGAATGGCTTTTGCACAACATGCCAAAAGGTACAATTCAGGCTGGTCAGTTTGGACAGTTGGAGCAGGCCTTTGTCTTATGTGTAGGGGTCAATATTGCATAAATGTGGTACCATTGCAAAGATGGTACATAAAAGAACAACTTTCATGTTAATGATTGGCTAAATAGAGGCTTAGAAAAATGAGTAAAACAACACCCAATTCATGTGAAGCGAGCTGACCAACACTTAGAAAATTATGGCTTGAACTTGCCCTTGATCATCAATGTAAATCCTCAACTTTAGCCTTCTATATCTTCCATCTCAAGAAAGCTTTTGATCTCAAATTTTCCACCATGATGAAGTAGGAAATATGATATTTAAATGCAGCCCTCAAGTGTTGCAATTGGAATCTTGGATTGCTGACAAATTGGCCACAAAGTCATGTACTTGACAAGGTTAAACACTTAGAAAAAATTCTAAGTATTTTGAATCTTGCACTAACTTGAAATTCCAACTTTAACCACCAATTTATTCTACATGAAGAAAGCTTTTGGCCTTCGATTTTCATTAACTTGTAGTATCAAATGCCCTCTTTTAAAGCAACCCTCAAGTGTTTTCATTGGATATTTGAGAAAGTTGGTCATTTGATAATGGATTTTTGTACTTAGGGAAATTTCAAAAACCCTAATTTTGAAAATTCTTGATCTTTTCTTAATTTCTTTGATTTAACTTGATCAAACTCAATAATTTTCCACATTTTAATGATCCTTGACTTGAGAATTCCATAATTGACCAAAAATTCCAAAAGTTAAACTTTGATTTTGATCATCAGTTGAATCAAAACCTTCCAATTGTCAGTAATTCAAACTTCTGGAGTTAATTTAAACACATAAATGGACCACAAAATTGTAATTGAAGCCCTTGAATCATGTTCCAAGCCATGAGATCATGTCTTGATTAAAAAGTCAACCCTGAACTGACTTTGACCAAAAACCCTAATTTGGAGCACGTGATGAATTGGAACTTGGTGAACTTGAATTGATGCACACTCAAACTTGATCATTGATGGAGGGAGACTCTTGATCACCATGAATAAGTATAGGAACTTGAGATGTTACAAATCACACAAAACCTTGACAGATCAACCTCTTGGCTTCCTTGGTGCAAAACAATAACTCATAAACAAAGCAAAGCCAGGCCTATTTTTGTAATTTCAAATGGGGTTAACAAAACATAAAAGATACACACAAAAGGTGGTTGATGCTATGAAAAAGATTCAAATGAAGGTGGGATCTTAGGATTAAAAATTAGGGTATGACAGCTGCCCCTATTTACGTTTCTTCTATTCAGAGATATGAAGTTTGAAATCCTCATCTCGATGCAATAGGAGAGACTTAAATACAAACATGCACAATTTTTGGCCCTAAGATACCACAAAGATGCTTATGATATGATTTGATATGAATGCAAGACGAGGATTCTATGGGAAAAGATGCCACGAGAAATGAAATATTGGGGAAAAGATTGCAACTCCGCAGGGAAAAAGATTGACACTATATCAGGAATGAAACCACAACTCTGAAAATTGAATAAAATAAACCTCCCCACGATTCGGTTCATTAGCTACGAGCAGGTCAAAGTTTCTTCTTTAATCAAGATTTTCACTTGAAAAGGGTAAAATAAACCTCCCCACGCTTCGGGTCATAAGCCATAAACAGGTCTCAGTTTCTTCTTTAATCAAGTTTTCCACTTGAAAAGGGTAAAATAAACCTCCTCACGCTTCGAGTCGTAAACCACAAACAGGTCTTAGTTTCTCTTTTAGTCAAGTCTTCCACTTGAAAAGGACCAAATACATATTGTCTCCGCTAAAGGGACTTCCATTTACTAGGAATTATGAATAAAATACTCTATCGGGGATCTTCAGAAGAGATACAGACAGGTTAGATAAATTTCACACAAAACTTATTTGCGGTACTTTTCTGAAGAAATGCCATTTGTTGGGGAAAAAAAGCTTCACCAAAAATCCCTTCGAGACTTTTTCAGAGAGATGCCATTTAATGGAAAATAAAGCTTCACCAAACTTTCCTTCGAGACTTTTTTCGGAGAGATGCCATTTGATGGAAAATAAAGCTTCACCAAACTTCCCTTCGAGACGTTTTTTTTTGGAGAGATGCCATTTGATGGAAAATAAAGCTTCACCAAATTCTTCCCTTAGAGACTTTTTCGGAGAGATGTCATTCGATGGAAAATAACTTCAACAGGGTTCTTTTGAAAGAGATGGGGGCTGGATGACATGCAAAACAGATTTCTCAAATAAAGAGAAAGATCATTGGTAAGAATCTTCACCAAAATTCTCTGACGGGACTCCCGGGGACATGCCATTTGATGGAAGAAAATTTTGATAATGAGCTTACTGGGGAGAACATGACTAGATGTGGTTTCAAATTGCATTGGAGCAAATGAAATTCTTGTAATAGGGTATCCTAAATAAAGAGAAAAACGCTTGTAAAAGTTTTCAACAAACTTCTCTGATGGGTCTTCTGGAGAGAAACCATTTTATGAAATACTTGTGATAATCTTCAACAAACTTCTCTGACAGGACTTCCGAAGAGATGCCATTTGATGAAAGAAAATTAATATTCAACAAACTTCTCTGACGGGACTTCTAGAGAGATGCCATTTGATGAAAGAAAAATTGATATGCTGATAACTTCATCGGGGATAGACAAACTGTCCTGAAAAGAGATTGCCATTTGTCATCCAAAAGAAAAATTCGGGAACAAAACAAGCTTCTCAAATAAAGAGATTGCCACTTGTAGTCAGGTATAAATTCCAAGAGAGTATTACAACAACACTGCTGGGGAATAAAGGTAGTCTTCATTGGGGAACCATAAAAAGAGATTCTTCCTGGGGAGACAAATTAATCAAAGGTGCAAAATAAACGCACTCTCAATCTAGATTTTACAGCCTAGAGAGATCCAAAACCATAATTGTCAGAGACCAGGTTCAATCCAGGAATGAACTGGAGAGAAATAGTCAAACAAGACTCTACCCAATGAGGAATGAAATGTATTGGGGCTTTATCCTATCCAGGATGGAAAGGAAAGCTAAAGCCAAAATATTCCACGAGGAATATACTTGGTGGCGAGTTAGAAAGGATATACACTTTCTGCTTAAGGTCGACAACTCTATTTGGAAAGAGGAAAAACACCACCTGGGGATACAACCAAAATGAGTGAAGTAAACAACATCACGAAAATTTGAAATGCACATGTATCATGTATATGTGTATGCATGTATGAATGTCTTGTCATATTCATGCTGACAAAATAGACAAAAGAGATATACTGGAGATGAAATAAACATCACAGTACAACTGGGCACTTGGCTAATCTCAAAAGATGGGAGCAACACTGCAGATGAATCAGAGGCCATAAATGGAATAAAGTCATACTTCAAGGCTCAAACCTCTCTGAGAAGAGGAAGATTCTTCACTTAGGGATAACCCAAAAATTCAATCTTCTAACATCAAAGATCCACCAGGGTATAACATCATGAACTCCGCTTCGGGGAAAAGAAAGATCCACTGGGAAAGAATCATCTATAACTGGAGAAGTTGGAATCAAAGTTACAACTAGGGATACCAAACTTAAAACTTCACAGGGGATAAAATAGATATCGTGATGGCGAAAGGAAACACATCCAATTGGAAAAAACTCGAACCCTTGGATCATAGCTTAGCTAGGGATTCAGTCTCAATACTTCGCTGAGGAGTAATAAATTAAAAAGAAGCCAACAGGGGAACTCCTAGGTCACACACCAAACATGTCGTAGCCACCTGGAGAAAAGACTTATCACTGGGAATATGTGCAAGGCAGATCCCCAAAACAACATGGTTCTGCATTTTTAACTGCATGGTGATCATCGCAAATGAACAATAGTTCTTGTGAATGGATAAAAAATAAACTTCAATTCTTAAATGCCCCGGATTACATGGCTTATGAGAAGAAATAATCTCAAGAGGATTTTATAGAAAACTTGGCATCCAAAATGCCCCATATTACATGGCTTATGAGAAGAAATTATCTAAAGAGAATTTTATAGAAAACTTGGCATCTAAAATGCCCCACATTACCTTGCCTGGATCACGGTTTTCAAAAAACATTTTAGGCTCAAAGTGTATTTGTACCCACCCATTCTTCGTGATGTTCTTCAATTCTACATTCAGTAAACTTGACGTGAGCACTCATCTCTGAAAAGGAGTTTTGATATGTTTTAGAAAACACTAAGGCTTTGGACACGACAGTCACTTACCTTTTTTCTTTTGGTGTCTGATCACACGACTTCGTTATTTGCTGAGGATTTTTGTTTTGTGATCCTTTTAGTTTCTTAGGCCTTTCATTTTTCCCTAACTTTTTCCTGGACTGAGTCTTTTGGATTTGACCATGAAGTCCAGCGGGATGCCCCAATTTTGCCTTAATCTCCTTCACAAATTTTGACTTAGCGGGCTTTTTTTTTTTCTTCCTATTTTCATTTTTGATTTATCAAAAAATCGTGTAACTCTAAGTCATTTTAACTTGTTGAAAAGATTGTGACTGCCTCTTTCCTTAACTAGTTAAGGGATAGCCATTATGGATTTAACTCCTAGACTCCTAATGTTTAAGGGATAGGTGTGGTGGATCCTCAGGTGTTCACTCTCTCCTTGAAAGTATGGGCGCTCGATCAACTTAGCTGAAGACTACCCTGCGCCAGGTTAAAATTGAGGGTTTTTTTTTACAAAAGGAAACTCCTACTTCAACGCTCAAAGGGGTTAACAAGGGTCTACCATCTCCGGTGTTTGGGGATTTGAGACAATGCCTTACATCATCAGCAGGGTTTTATTCAAAAGCATACAACCAAAGATCTTGCGTTTTTCACTTTTATCATCCTCCCTCCAATTCTCTGCCCAGGTAGGAGATTGGGTAACATTGGCATTATAAAGCAGAAAAAGCATTTTATGAGTGAATACAAATGGATTACTTCAAGGCAAACATACTCATTGCATTAATAATTCAAAACAAACAAGTTCTTACATGCATAATCAGTGCATTAACAAACAAGGAAGGTTACATATGAAAAAGCAGTAAATGAACTAAACATCTGAAAAAGACACATGCTTAAAGCACATCCTTAAAATCTGGAGCATTAATCAACCATGTTCATTGAGGAACCTGATCCATGCTTGAGCAACAAAGTGACTTGGACCTTGGGATCAGTCATTTTGAAGGACAAAATACCCTCTTTTCCCAGCTTTTGCACTTTCTTCTTGAGAACAAAACAATCTTCAATGTCGTGCCCGGGTGCACCTTGATGAAATGCACAAAAAGAATCGGCATTGAAATACCCTATATGACTCTTAGGGATAGCAAGTTGTGCCCTTGTCTTGACCCACCCCTTCTGCAATAGGACAAGATACAGTTCGGATTAAGATACCAGAATAGCATCAAACTCATCCTTCCTCTTATTAGGTTGTTGATGAGTAGAAGGAGGATAATGAGGCCGATGTTGGGAAGTGACCAAAGCTTTAACCAAAGCAATCATTCGTTCCCTACCAATATTCAAAATAGTAATTTCCTAGCGGAGTGCATGTGTCATACCCCAAATTTTGACCACTAAGATTTCCCAGTATTGTGCAAATCATCATCACAATGTGGGTGTACCATTTTACCTCATCAGTCTCCCCAAAGATGGGTGAGCATTCACTACAAACAAGAATTATGGTTTCAAGCCCTCTCAGAGCTTTTAGACAAAGGATCAATCAAGGAATTACATGATCTTCAACTTGTCTAACCTCTCAAACATCCACAAAGAATCAAGAGGACTCCCACATCAAGGATTAAGCACAAGGCTGCAACCTTCCAAGTGGATTACACCTCAAGATTGCTAGTGTCACCAAATTAGGGTTTTGGTCGACCAAGGCCTCCAGATGGAAATTTTCCTCTAGGAATGAGATAATGCTTCAAAACACAACCTAAGATACTCCATGGGATCTCATGGACCCAATCATCAAGTCAATTTAGCCTTAGGGGATGCATTCATCAAAAATCAGGAATTAGGGTTTCTTGACCTAATTCACCCCTAAGTTGACTTTTGGGACAAAACATGAGCCAAGACCTCAAGACATGATTTGAGGGTCTCCAACACACTACATTGATCCATTTGCAACAATGTATTGATCCAAAAAGCTTGATCTACAAGTTTCAATTTCATCTGGACCACAATTAGGGTTTTGAGGAAAAAGTCAACTGTACCTTTGACTTTTGACCAAGACATGCTCCCAAACCTTGGGACATGATTCAATACACCCTATAACACCCATGAAATCAATCCATCAAGTTTAATTTAGGTTAAGGACTTGATTTCATAGAAGACCGCACAGTTTGGAGTTCATCTGATAAAAAGTCAACTGTGCCCAAAAGTCAAAGTTTGACTTTTTGAATTTTTGATCAATTATGGTTCCTTAACCCTAAAATGTTGTTAATGTGTGATTTGAATCATCATTCATCAATAAAAATCAAGAAAAGTGGGATAACTTGTAAAAGGGGTAACCATAAAAAAACTTAGAAATTTTCTAAGTTATGGAACAAAGTGGCTAGGGTACCAACTTCCAAGGATCATAACTAGTGATCCAAGCAACCATTTTGGCTGATCCAATGATGAAATTGTAGCCCTCATGTCATACTTTAAAAGTGTCAACTACACCTCATTCCAATTCCTCGTGGATTTTAAGTTATGGAGTGATCAAAATGGCTGAAAACATGAAATGTCGCTTTTTCCAACACTTATTGAAATTTTCACTAAGTCAGAATCTGTCTTGCTTTTTTTCCAAAAGTAGGGGGATTTTTCACTTAGATCCAAAAGGTATCAAGACAAACTATGATCACACATGTGTTGTATCATATGAGAGCTTTCCAAAATGGCCAAGAACTCCATCAAATTCTATTTGAGCTAAGAGTTATATTAGTGGCAATATGCCTTGCTGCAACTGTCATGGCAAGGCAGATTTGTGCATTTTGCTCGATTTGAGCAATTTGTGCAAATGACAAACAATTTTATCCATCTGAACACCTCAGGGGGAGACCAAGGAGGGACAAACACTGATCCATAAGCCTCTCATACCTTTGGAACTAAAAATAGCATGCCAAACTTAAAAATGCCTAAAGAGGGGACAAGACTCCAATTTTGTTTTGGGGCATTCAATGGATGCACCAAGGTGGCATGAACTGAGTCTTTTCCAACTAAATGAGTCAAGGATGATCTCTGAACTAGGGAACCAAAGGCTTGTGCTCTAACCTCTAGTCAATGGCTAGAGGAGACTTGAGATTCCAAAATGCTACAATTGGCCAAACCTCTGTTGCAGTTGCCATTCACTATTGCTTGCAAAACAAACTTGCTATACTATAAATAGAGCTCAATTGTGCTCAGTTTAAGTACACCAAAGCCATCAAACTGATGCTTTCCTCAAAATCTCTTCTTTCACTCCAAAATTTCCTTCCAAAGCAAGTCACTATCGGGTTTTGAGTTTGAGAGCAATTCCAACCAAACCAATCACACACACACACCTCATAAACATCATATAGAAGTGATCCAAACACTTAAACAACATCTGGAACACTAATTTCTCAAAGTCACCATCCAACTGCTCAAGCTTTTAGCAGACTTGCTGTTGGGGTACCATCTTCAGTTCCAGCTTGTTTCAAACCATTCCAAGCATTCAAGCACATAACTAGGCACCTAGGGAAGCTATCCACATCATTGGAACCTAGCTGCAACACCTCCAACACAAAACACGATCACCAGCTGCAAGAGGTAAGCCTTAACTTAGGCTTATCATGATTCATGCATATTTCCTCGCACAATACTTTTGCCATAAGTTCATAATCATGCATAGAATGTTTCCCCTCAATTAATTGCTTTGTTTGAATCATGTATCAAAATTCTCAGCCTTCATGCAAATTTTGGGGTTCTTGAGGTTTTGTCTTAATTTCTTATTCCATGCTTAAAATAAATGAAATTAAAGACCATAGACATGATCGTGAGGTAAAAACGAGTAGATTGATATGTGGATTGCATGATTTCATCAAGTATTCAGTGTGATTGATGAGAAAATGCAAATCTGCAGAAACAGAGGGGTGGCGCATGTTCTTGGTTGTTCTTGGCGCCATTTTTGAATATTTGAATATTTGAATTTTGTGATTTTATTTAATTGATTCAAAAATTAATATCTCTCTGAATTTTAATGATTTTGAGTTGATTCTTTTTTTAATAATTCACAAAAATGGTAAAATATTTTATTTTGCCAAAAATTACCAAAAATGATATTTATTTCATATATTTGATATTTTTGCAAAGAATTAATGTTTTATTTGTTTTTAACATTTGAAATATTTGTTCCTTCTTGATTTCCCAAACTTAATTGATTTCAATCATTTTGTGGATATAAACATGATTTTTGAAGCATTGATCCTAGATCACGACTCATTTTTCACATGTTTTCATCAATTCTTATTAATTTTTAAAAAAAATAATTCCTTTTTGAAACAAATTTAGGGTTTTGATTAATTCAACCCTCATTAATCACTTTCAAAACTTTTTGGGCGTCTTGGTAGAGTGTAAGTCCCACCTCTTTGCAAATAAAATAATTTGGGCCTCAGTGCATTGTATTAGTCCCGATACAGTTTCAGAAATTTCGACGCGATCGTCATTTTCAAACTATTTTTACTTGGGCTGCTCCTTGAGCTATAAGTCCCACTTCTCTTCATTTTGAAAAACTTTGGGCCTCTAATAGAGTGTAAGACCAATCCCCTTTTAACCAAAACTTTTTTGGGCCTCAGATATTGTATAAGTTCTTCTGTGTTAAAAGAAAAAAACCTCGGCACGATCGCCAGTTCAATATAAAACCTTGGGCCTCTCATTGAGTTATAAGCCCCATCATTTATACAAAAACACTTTGGGCCTCTAATAGAGTGTAAGACCCAATCCCCTTGTACGTAAAAACTTTGTGGGCCTCACATATTGTATAAGTCCCTCTGTACAGTTTTCAAAACAACGGTGCATTCATTGTTAAAACTTGGGCCTCTCCTTGAGCTGTAAGCCCCAACAAACTTTTCAAAGCACTTTCTCCTTTGATTTTGAATACAATATTTTTATCAAAGCTTTCTTTGTTGAACAACTAACAAAACAACATGGAAGCTCTACAACGGGTAAGTGTTTATCCGCTTTCATTTATCGCTTTCATATGTATATAACTATATTGTGGGGCTGTTTCACTGTAAGTCTTCTTTCACATCATTTTATATACTTGTCAAATATCAACTGTGTAATACTAGTATCGTTATTTAGAGTTTTCCCCGGCAACTACGTCTAGAACTAGGAAAAGCCCTGTTGGTCACTCTTAAAAACAAACAAAACTAGATCCCCCGTAGGATTCCTGATACAGTCTTCCCTTCTCTTGGGGTTCATCAATATGGAACAAAGAGAAATGGAGTATTCTCGATGAACCTTTTTTCCGACTTTCACCCTTAGAAATTATCAAAGAAACTCTACTCCCCAGAGTTGATCTATTCTCCGTGAATATCATCTCTTGACTTTCTTCCAAATTCTTGAACTTTCCTGGAATGATCTCTTCTCTGTGAATTACATTCTTGAACTTCTCTTGGTTTGGGGACACACAGGCTTCCTAAAAGCATCCCCACCTCCTCTTGGGCGTTATACAAGGACCCTTCGGCTTCTTAGAAGTTCTCATGCCTTCTCTTGGGCTTAATACAAGGACCCTAACAACCTCTTAAAGGTATAAGATAGAACTTAGTCATCCTTTGCTAGAGAAGTCTTTCTAGTGTCAAACCTCTGGCCACTTTAAGGTTGATCTTCATCCCTTAAAAGCCCTTGCCCTCCTTTGGGCACCCTACAAAAGATAAAACTCTTCAACACCAGTAGACTTGGACAATCTAAAACCCTTGAGTCTCAAAGACATTCTCAAGTTCTTTTCAAACATAGGAAGAAACACCGATCACTCTGGACCAATCTCCAGCAGAAACCCAGCCTCTCTCATGAGGGGTCCCCCACTTGGTCCTGTCTCAGGATCTCATTAATCCCTGGCAGAAATTAGCCTCCTCTTAGGCTTTATATAATGATCCTTTCCTCTGGAAAGTCAGCCTCCTCTTGGGCTTTGTACAAAGATCCTCCCCAACGGAGCTAACCTTTTCAGACTCTCTTGTTGAGTATGAAAGGCTCTCTTGTTGAGTCAAACCCTTTTAGCCTCTATCTCGGGCTTCGTACGAGACATCAAAAATCACTCTCTTGTTGAGTATAAAAGACTCTTTTGGTGAGTCACTTCCCTTTTAGCCTCTATCTCGGGCTTCGTACGAGACATCAAAAATCACTCTCTTGTTGAGTATAAAAGACTCTTTTGGTGAGTCACTTCCTTTTTAGCCTCTATCTCGGGCTTCGTACGAGACACTAAAATCACTCTCTTGTTGAGTATAAAAGATTCTCTTGTTGAGTCAAACCTTTTTAGCCTCCGTCTTAGGCTTCATATAAGACAGATAAAAGACTCTCTTGTTGAGTCCATCTCCTTTTAGCCTCTATCTCGGGCTTCGTACGAGACAGTAAATCACTCTCTTGTTGAGTATAAAAGACTCTCTTGTTGAGTCAATCACTCTTATAGACTCTCTTGTTGAGTCAATCACCTTTTTGTACTCTCTTGTTGAGTCACCCCGTTTTTAGCCTCAATCTCGGGCTTCGTACAAGATAGATATAAACACTCTCTTGTTGAGTCGGTCATTCCCAACATCCTCGTAGGCGTTGTATAAGGACTTCCCCAGTGGAATCAATCAACCTCTTAGCTTCAACCTTGGGCTTTGATCAAGGCACACAAAAATCAACAATACCTCTTTAGAGATGACAAGTTCTCTCTTAGTCAAACCATTAAGCTTCAATACTGGGCTTTGAACAAGACACAAATACCCCTTTTAGCCTCTACCTTGAGCTTTGAACAAGACACCAAAACATCTTTTTCCTCCCTTAGAATAGGAGGAACTTCGATCGCTCTGATTTCCCTATTTCGTTAAACGGGAATACGTAGGCATAAGATTGAAAAAATCTTAGCGAGCATACTAATCAAAAACACAAAATCCAGTACCTCCGTCAATCAACCCAAAAGCATCAAATCTAAACACATTACCAAAAACCTCAGAAATAGTCCAGACCCCGTGTTCTTAGGCAAAATAACCAAAGACAGACACCCCTTTTGATAGCATCTATAAACCAACAGTTTTGACTGTTTAACCTCAGTATGCAAGCAGGGTTAATTGGAAACATATATTTCCCTTCTTTAATCAGCTTCACAGGATAAAAAATGAATCGAAGTGTAGTACCAAAGCGATAGTGATTCGAAACCACAAAAATCGCGCTACAGAAAAATGGCGACCACAGTGGGAGAGACTTGTTTCTTTCTCACATTCTAAGGTAGAATGCCCTAAGTTCATAAAGTATAACAAAAATGACGACTCTGCTGGGGAGTCATTGTCTGTTAGGATCATAGGACTAGAGGTTTAGGATACTAGGACAAATATATATACTGCTTTTCCTATTTGATATCTGTGTTTATTTTTCTGCTAATGGGAATGCGTGTGATGCCGCATGTGGAAAGATTGAGTATACACCTAAGATAAGGGATGGCATTATACGGGTAATCTTACGGGGAGTGGATCCCAGATAAGAGGTCCCGATCGACCGTCAAATCAGTGGAGATGCCCTTTGCGAATTCAATTCCTATACGACTTTGGTTTTTGAAAGCAGATTGTTCCATTGGGTTATCTTAGAAGCTGAGGATTTTAGAAGACTGAAACCAGCAGTGTGGAAGCTATCGGGAATAGTTGTCACGCGATACCACCCTCATTTGAGATTACTCTAAGGATGAACTAGCTCGCTTGGTGATCCGCTTGCTGCCGTCATCCGAGGAGAGATCAATGATTTTGAGAACAGGTACAAAAAAATCACCAGTATAAACCTTTGGGGATGGGTAAATCCTTGACTTCATGACACCGACCCTTTGACCTCATGTTTTTTCTATCTTTTTGTGTGCTGCATTTATACATTCATTTAAAAAACATTAAAACAAAGAAAAATTTTCTCTTCTAGTCTCTCTTTTTCAAATTAAACTAAGACAATGTTTGCAAATATCAGAGAAAGAGATTACGTTATGGATTTCGGTAGAAGAAAGACTCACAAGTACACCTTCAAGGTTCCAAAGTTAGAGGATTTAAGAGGTTTAGCGAGGATGATCACCAACCTTGAGGCTTTCAGAGTCAAGTATGGGGGACTGCTGTCCCTATTAAGGGTCCATGTAATTGAAGGAATCCTGTCCACACTCATCCAGTTCTACGATCCGTCTATCACTGTTTCACATTCCCGAATTATTAGCTAGCACCAACACTAGAGGAGTACTCTCACCTGAATGATCTACATATAACTGATCAAGCTCCCTTTTCCGGACTGGAAGAAATATTAAAAGATCAAACCATTGCAAGAGCAATTTATTTGGACGAGTCTGAGTTCAGGACTCACATGACCACTAAGGGTGGAATCCAAGGTTTGCCAGCCCAGTTTTTGATAAAGAAAGCCCTGTACTTTGCCAGTATAGAGAATGTGCCTGCTTTCGAGAGCATCTTTGTGTTGCTCACCTACGGGTTATTTTTGTTTCCCAACATCGATAACTTCGTAGATATGAATGCCATTAAGATATTTCTGATTGGAAATCCTGTACCAACCTTGCTCGCAGATACGTATTATTCTGTACATTTAAGGAATTTGTACAGCGGAGGAATGACCACATGCTGTGTACCCCTGCTGTACAAATGGTTCGTTTCCCATTTGCCAAAGTCTCCTGCATTTTGGGATCTAAAGAATACTTTACGTTGGTCGCAGATAATCATGTCTCTTACCAACTCTGACATTGATTGGTACAACCGAATCTATGACGGGATCAGGATCATTGACCGTTGTGGAAACTTCCCAAACGTACCCCTTATAGGAACTAAGGGGGGAATCAACTATCATCCAGCTTTAGTTCGTCGTCAATTTGGATACCTAATGAGGAATGTCCCGCAGAATGCTCATCTAGAAGGTCTTTTCTTCAAGGAAGGAGAAAATGGCATGGCACTAAAGACATAAATAGTGCATGCTTGGAAACACGTTCATAGGAAAGGAAGAGAGTCTCTAGGAAAACCGGATTGTATCTCTGTGGAGCCTTATCTCCACTGGGTGCAAACTAGAGCTCTCAAACTGAGGATGCGTTACCCTCGTCAAGAAGTTCTTCCATTAAAGGACTCTGTCCTTTATTTTATGTCTGATACGGAAAAACTTCAGGTGACTCTCAACAAAGTTCAGCGGGAGAAGAGGTCTTGGAGGAACAAGTACCGCACTCTCAATGTGGAGTGTAAGAAAATACTCCAACTATTGAAAGATAAAGATGTTCTGATTGAGATTTTAGAGAAACATGCTATAGAGAATCAAGAAGACCAAAGGAATCTGCTCGCTCCTTTCACTTGGCAAAGGAATGACAACCCGACAACGGCTCAAGAGCCCCGGTCAAAGAAAAGGAAGATACCAGAACCAACACCTGAGCTCTCTTCAGAGAGGACTTAGGATCCATTAGTTTAGACATTTCCTTTTACAGCACGTTGTAATCTACTATATTTCCATTTCCGCAATCTTTGAATTCAATAAAACGGGGTCTTCCCCACTGTTTGATATTTGCAATTAAATTGTCGAAGTTTATTTTGATTAAACAAAAAAATAATTAAAGTAATAATATATCATTCATCATTCTCGCATAAACGCATTCTTCTTCTCTACGAATCTCACGTTTGTGTCTCAATTCTAGAGTCAAAGTGTCTCATTTGTACAATACTCGGGCCGATCGACAGAAAAAGATGGATGATCACGAGGTAGAGGACAGAGAGTTGAGAGAAGAGATCGACACTCTGAAAGAAGATCTGAGAAAGCTTCATAACAACATGCAAGCTCTAGCAGAAGCTCAGATGTAACAACAACAGACTTTGATCTTAGAGATCATATCTACGCCCATAGTGGAGAAGTATGATCCTAGGTATAAAATGCCGAAAGATCGTCCCTGGGGCATGCCACTCATCTATATCCCAGAAGGATATATTCCGCCCATCATGGAAGATCTGGAAACTGCAGCAGGAACCGCTGGGCCTAAAGGTTACAAACTTCAGGAAAGCGAAGATGCCAGGGGCATGACAACAACTTCTGAAGGTTACAAACTTCGGGAGGCACCAAGAGTCTCTTCCGTAATGACTGTATCACCACCCGTGGTACACACTATCCCGGAAGGACAGGTTTCCCAGATACCTTCTGGTGGAAACGAAAGTATGTTTGATAGAATGAATGAGTTCCAGGAACAGTTCCTGGAAATGCAGAAGGAACTGCAAGCCATTCGCGGTCAGGATCTATTTGGAAAGGACGCCGCAGACCTTTGTTTGGTCCCCAATGTGAAAGTTCCGCACAAGTTCAAAGTGCCCGAAATTGAAAAGTACAAGGGTAACTCTTGCCCTCAAAGTCATTTGGTGATGTACGCTCGGAGTATGTCAACTCAGACAGAGAACCACCAGCTACTAATCCATTACTTCCAGGATAGTTTAACCGGTGCCATACTCAAATGGTACATGGGTTTAAACCGCACTAAGATCGCTACTTTTAGGGATCCTGGTGCTGCCTTCGTTCAACAATATAAGTATAACCTGGACATGGCACCGGACAGAGATCAACTCAGTGCCATGTCGCAGAAGGGCAAGGAAACCTTTAAGGAGTATGCTCAGAGATGGCGTGAAATTGCCGCCCAGATTTTTCCACCTCTTGAGGAAAAAGAGATGACCAAGATCTTCTTAAAAACCTTGAGCTCGTTTTATTACGACCAAATGGTCGCCAGTGCGCCCAGTGACTTCACTGAGATGGTGGGCATGGGAGTTCGTCTTGAGGAAGCAGTCCAAGAAGGACATTTAGTTAAAGACACTGGACCATCAAGTAGTACAAAAAGATACGGTAGTGCTCTCCGTAAGAAAAAAGAGCAGGATATTGGGAATATCTCTCTCGGAAAGCAAAGGCGACGGTATCAACCAGTAGTTGCTGTAACTCTTGCTATCAACCCTGCGCCTGTTCCAACGTATTAACCTCAGGTTGCTCAAAGCCAACCGAATCAACAACAATATCAGCAAAGAACACAACAGCCTCTTCAGCAGGCTCACCCTCAGTACAACAACAACCGTACAATGTGACCACCAGGGTTCGACCCTATACCCATGTTGTACGCAAAATTGTTTCCATTACTACAGGTCAGGGGCATGTCCAAACCAGGGCTCCTCTTACAGTACCAGAAAATCCGCCTTTTTGGTTCAAAGAGGATCAGAATTTCCCTTACCATCATGGAGGATCAGGGCATAACATAGAAAACTGTCTCAGTTTCAAATCCGACGTTCAAAAGCTTGTTAGGAGCGGGGTCTTATCTTTCAAAGATACGTATCCGAATGTTCTCACAAACCCGTTGCCTCAACACGAGAAAGCTACAGTAAATTTGATAAAGGGAGAGTCTAACAACATCTATCAAATTCATGATGTACTCTTATTGAGGACCAATCTGGTCAAGATGCATCCGAGACAGAGTGGGCATGGCCATGTACCACCTCATAACTATCACCAGTGTGATATCTGCTCAAAGAACAATCAAGGATGTTCTGTGGTGCAATCAGTTCTACAGGAACAATTGGATCTCGGGTGGATCCAAGAGCATCGAGTTCGTGGAGTTAACATGACTTATACGAATTCCAACATCATTCAGAGCCACGACATTCGTGCGATGAATGTCAACTTGGTGGAAATGCACTCAAGGCAAAGCCAGTATCATAATCTGTCGTGGCACGATTACAATTCCTATCTGATTTGCTCGGTAAATAATCAGGGATCCTCTTTTGTACAAGAGGCCCTCCAGCATCAGATGGATCTTGGGTGGATCCAGGACTACCATGATAAAAGTCTTTATCAGATCAACATGATTCAAATCTTCGATATTCGCTTGATGAATACCAGCTTGGTAGAATTACATGCTAAGCAAGTCCAGCTCGGTTTTCTGACTTCGCATAATTATCAGAACTCTAAGGGATGTCGTGAGAGTGACTGGGGATGTGCTCTCATTCAAAGAACTTTGCAACATTTGCTAAATCATTGGTGGCTTCCGATCTATTTAGATGAAGACACGCAACAAGTCAGTATGATCGACGGGAACCCTACTAGGCGTTATAGTCAGGATGCTCGATCAATAGAAACGGACCTAGTGAGGTTACACTGCATTCAAAGCGGACGTGGCCAGGTGCCACCACGTAATTACGAATTCTGTAGAGTTTGCTCGGAAAATAACCAAGGACGTTACCTCGTGCGAGCAGCCCTTCAGAGTCAGTTGGACCGCAAAGAGATTCAACCATGTACAGTTTCGGGGTCCATCAACTTGATGCTCGACTACTTCGCTGATCAAATCAAGGATGTTGTTGTAATCTCTGATCCTGAGAGGACCAAAGATGTTTGTGCCATCATCCCTCTACTTGACGAATCAAAGGTTCTTAACTAGGAACTGATTGAAGTTACTTACGATAGTCAGATAAATCAGAAGGCTCCTGTAGTTATCTATCTACCAGAACCATTACGGTATGAATCAAATAAGTCTATCCCATACAAATACGGTGCAACAACAGTTGAGAATGGAAAGGAAATTCCATTAACCTCCGTCGTGAATATTGTAGACATCAGTCGAGTAACATAGAGCGGTCGAATCTTCAACCGAGAAGTTGGAGAACCTAACAGAGAAAAGGAACTTCAGACAGAAGCTCCCAATCCACCAGTCGGTTAGTCCAGTGATCTCGACCATTCAAAGAACGATGATGAGATGCTGAAGCTCATCCAAAGGAGTAAATACAACATTGTCGATCAACTTTTACAAACTCCTTCAAAGATCTTTGTGTTATCACTTTTACTCAGTTCCGAAGCTCACAGAGAGGCTTTAAAGAAAGTCTTGGAGCAAGCCTTTGTTGAACAGGATGTGTTAATAAGGTAATTCGACAATATCATTTCCAACATCATTTCCTGCAACAACTTAGGGTTTAGTGATGAGGAATTTCCAGAAGAAGGCAAAAGTCACAACATGGCGCTCAATATTACAGTCAACTGCCAAGACGATGCTTTAGCCAGCTGAAGATGGCTGGTTTACTTCCTGAGTGAATCACACACTCAAAGATAACACAAAGTTGTAGCCGACCTTTATTTAGTCCCAAAGGACAGGGAAAATATCGATAAAACCCAAGGGGAAGAGAAACGGGAACAGGGGTCGGTTATGCGAAAGGAAGGTACCAGCACCTAACGCATCCTTCGTACTCGACGAGAACCATTTCGATTGCTTCTATGCTTAGATGGGTTATCTATCTAAAGGCTTCTAGCTAAAAGAAAGGAGAGAGAGAAGAGAAAGGGGAAAAAGAAAGAAAAGAAAGAAAGTGCTCGCGGAGGATTGGGGCCCTCGTGCCTACGTACCCTCATAATGCAATGAGGAAATCCAGCGTCGTAGTTCATGGAACCAGGGGACAGAGAATAAGGAGGAAATGGAGAAGGAAAGAAAGGTGGAAGGGTGCTCGCCAAGACATCGCATCTCGTGCCTATGTATCTGACATTCAAAAGAATGCAGAATCAGAGCTTCCGTAGTTCGGGGAACCGAACAGAAAACAAAACAAGAAAGAAACATGAAACGAAAGAAGTGGTGTCAAAACCAAGAGCAAGAGTGAAAGAAAAACTCTACTAGGGGAAGACCGTACATTAAGAGCGATTGCACAAGAGACTAGAAAAAGAATGGTGTCAAAACCAAGAAGGACAGAAACACCACTGGGGATAACAAAGAGGATCGGTGTCAAAACCGAGGAAGTAAGAGAAAAGGGAATATAAAAGACCCCACTGGGGAAGAAAAGAGCAAAGAGCTGCTGGGGATCCAAATAAAGGGATGGTGTCAAAACAAAGAGAAAAGGGAGACTCAGTATATTAACTGGCTGGCACTGATTAACCGAAGAAAGAGAGTAAGACTCTGGCGGGGAAAAGAGGCTGGTGGCAATAGACAGACTGTGATAAACCAAGAGAGAGAGTGCTGAACCAAGAGAATGTGTTTGACTCTGAGGGGACATCGGTATATTAACTGATAAACAGTGGTTAACCGAAGAAAGAAAGGACTACAATTCTATGGGGGTAGAGACGCATTGGTTTTAACAGAGAAAACTGTGATCAACCAGAAGAACGGGTGTAGGATCGATCGAAGGTCGTAACCCAAAAGGGGTGTTGATACTGACTGAACAAACATCACTTGACCAACGAAGAAAGGGTGTTGTGCCAAAAGAGGTTGCTAACCGCTGGGGTTCGGTTTTGACAGGAGAACTGTGATTAACCGAGAAAAATGAGTGATTAACCAAGAGGAGATGAATAACTCAAGAAAGGGGTTCAGTATTTTAACAGACGGACTGTGGTTAACTGAAGAAGAAGGCGGGTGATTAACCCAAGGAACTCAGTATGTTAACAGACGGACTATGGTTAACTCAGAAGGAGTGCAAATATTGGTGTTTTAACTGACAGGTAGTGATTAACCAACAAAGGGAGACGAACCAAAAGAAGGTTACTAGCCCAAGGGTGCAAGTATTCGAACCAATAAAGGTTGCCAACTGCTGAGGATTCGGTTTTAACAGGAGAATTGTGATTAACCGAAAAGAATGAGTGATTAACCAAGAGGAGGTGATTAACTCAAAAAAGGGGTTCAGTATTTTAACAGACGGACTGTGGTTAACTGAAGAAAAGGGTGATTAACCAAGAGAAGGTGATTAACCCAAGGAACTCAGTATTTTAACAGATGGACTATGGTTAACTGAGAAGGAGTGCAAACATTGGTGTTTTAACATACAGGCAGTGATCAACCAATCAAAGGGAAAAGAACCAAAAGAAGGTTGCGAACTCCGCAAGGGTTTCGGTGTTTAAAAGGAATATTGTGTTTAACCGAAGGAAAAGAAGTGAGACTTCTAGGGGAATCAAGACAATGATTGACCGCAAGAAAAGAATATGGTATTGAAACGAAGAAAGCTTGCTAACCCAATGAACAAAGGATCGTAACCAAGAAGGATGGTGATCTATCAAGAGAGAGATCGAAAGGGACAAGAGTGATAAAGGATCGAAGGAGATTGCAAAGAGCAAAGAGTGATCAAGGATCGACTCGACTGGGGAAAGAAAACACACTACCGCCTGGAGATAGAGATGACTAAGCCAAGCACAGGGTAATTCGTCCCTTACCTGAAGTAGTCAGAATGAGAGTAGGAATTCTCACTTCTCATTCCTTCTCTAACACACAAGGTGTAATGTGGAAGTTGAACCGGACGGCACAACAGCTCCAAGTTGTACAGGGTTCCTGCGTGGAGAAACGGCCAGCGTAATAGCTTCAATTTGTATAGTGCTCCGAAGTAGGGCATGCGTGAAACTCCAACTCCACGGGGGATCGATAGAACAAGCTCTAAAGGAAGCCTAAAGAGAGGAAAGGGGAAGATTAACTAATCGAAATATGGTTTCGATCAATTAATCTAAGGGAAAAGCCACGCCAACAATTTTACAAAGAGAGTGAAAAATCATTAAGGCAAAAGGTGTTAATTATTTATTATACAAGATTAAGCTCATTCATGAAGAATGAAACTTAATGCAAAACCAAGGAAGGGAGTACAAAACAGTAACTAATGATCAACAAATATGCAACACAAAGTCATGTTATTGTGATCAAAGAGAAATGCAAGAATGATTATATTCGCATGATGCCAAAACATGAACAATTTGAATAATTGAAAGTGAGCAACCAAAAGTTCATGAATAAGCTTTAAACAGAAGTTAAATGACATTTAAAACATCCATAAAATCAAGCATGACAATCAATGGAAGTTCAAATGTAGATAGCATAGCAAACTCACTTGAAAATGCAAGAAAATGGCCTTCTGGTTCAGTGTTAATCGATTAACATAATTGCACTGCAAAGTGTTAATCGATTAACACGTGAAAAAGTGCAAAAAAACACTGGTTAATCGATTAACACAATTGCACTACAATGTGTTAATCGATTAACACTGGACAGGGAGCAGAAAATCAATTTTGAAAAGTGTTTTTGGCCAACTTTTTGATTGTGCAATCACTCCAATGCCAGGGAAAACAATTATGCACGAAAAATCAAGTTTAGAAGCACTAAATGATCAACAATAGAATCAGTTAAATAATCAAGATCATGGATCAAGCAAAAGTATAATCAATTCACATGCAAGAATATCGAAATTACGTCGCGAACGATACGAAAACAATCGAAACAGAAAAATGAATGAGATCCACCAACCTACAAGGCTGAGATGTGCCTTGGTAAATGTTGCAATGTGATCTTGGTGAAGATAATCAAAGAAAACTAGAGGAATCTTCAATTATGGCCGAAACGTATCGAAACCGATCAAATCGCGACGAAAACTCCAAAATGAGAATTATCACAGAAGAAACTTGAATCAATCACTTAAAATGAATCCAAAAGCTACTAGAACTCCAGAAAAACCAGTATAATGGAATGTCAATGGAGGTTAAGCTCATGAAATAATCACTTTTAATGTGAAAAGTGATTATCCTTCAAGAATTAAGAGCTTTTAGTGAGGTTTTGGGAGAGAATTGAGATGAAGATGAAAGTGTAGCAAAAAAAATCAGAGAGAATGTGAGGGAATTGAGAGTGAAATTATGAAGGATTTGTGTGAGAAATGTGGGAAATGTGGGAAATGATGGAGAGAATGGTTGAGGAATTGAAAAGTGAATGAAGGTGTGTTTATATAGATTTTAGGTTTGGAGTATGAGATGGTTTGGAATTTGGTTTAGAATTAGCTTTGGGTTTGGAGCTAGGTTAGGAGTTAGTTGGACTTGACTCACCGAGTCAAGATGGTTAACTCGGTTAGTTAGAACCAACTCGGTAACAATCCCAAGGTGAATTCCAACATCCAAAGATCCACATTACTTGGAAAACAAGGAACATTGTGCACTCAATTTGAAGTGAAGTATTATAGCAAATGCACTTGGAATGAATTGAGTAGCTTTGAAATGTCTAGAGATGTCTAGAATATTCCCCATGCTGCTTGAATACTGTAGAATCCAAGACCAAAATGTGTACAAAGGTGTTGTCATGAAAAATCAGCAAATTATGTCTATTCTGCCTGTGTTAATCGATTAACACAATTGCACTGCAAATGGTTAATCGATTAACCAGGCCAAAATATGCCTAATTTGCTTAAAAAAGGTGTTTTGGTCCCGGCTTCGATTTTCCACCGCTTGTATTGATGAATAAGAATAGAAACCTTCATTTTGTGCTTGTCTTGATGATGTGATGACCTTGTGAGGATATGATTAATCGGGCTTGGAAAACCTGAATACCCTGCAATCAAAACCCCAGAAGAAAAGTGTGAATGCGTATGCTAGCAATGCGAATGCTCATGCTCTTGTAAAAGGCAAAAGAAGGAGGTCAAATTTCGGGATACGACAGTTGCCCCTATTTAATACTCTTGGACCTGAATGTACGAATTGCGCCAGCTTTTCGATTCGAGGTAAAAGGGGATTAAATAAAAGAGTAGCTCGAGAATTTGGCCGACGACGACAAAAGAAGAGTGTTAAGAAAGAAAAGATAAGGTAGAATAGATAAGTGCAAGGTTTGGCTGAAAATCTGCTGGGAGATAAGTCAGGCGAAAAGAGAGGGAATATGATCGATGCATATGCTATGTATGCGGTTCTACATGATGCTTGATATCATGCGATGCAAAGGCGCACGGTAAGGCATAGTGTGAAGCGGTTAGGCAGAAATCATAGCAAAACGACTTCGATACCCTCGTTCGGGGAGAGGACCCGCAGATAAAGACAATCTCTGCTGGAGAAGAGAGTTCACAAAGGATGACGATCATGCCGGGGGAAAGAAACCGAGAACATCTCAGGTTTCTAAATCACCATGGCTGTCCTTGTTGGGGAAGAAATCAATCCTTCCTACCAAGACTGGCTCTGCGTGGGGAAATACATCCTTCCAAATCATGTTGACTTTGCTGAGGAGAACCCACTGTTGCTGGAGACAAATAGTTTCAAATTATGTACAACCCTTGCTGGGGAAAAGCGAGCGAAGTGCCCTTGCTGGGAACACTTCGGTAACCTGGCTAGAGACATTAAGAATCTGTCGGAGCAAAGATATGCAAACAAATAAGCTTTTCGACAACTCGTAATGGCGCTTGCTGGGGAGAATGATGACTCTGCTGAGGAAATGCTAGGGAAACAACAACTTCTTCACAGAACCATCACATTGCTAGCCAGGCGTTAGGCTTACCAATGGATATTACCGATTATCCTGTGGGAGTTACCAGTAACACATGCAATGCATAATGCTTTCTCGATTGATTTAGCTTTTTATTGTTCTCAATGTTTTTTAGTATTATGTAATCGCAAATAATTGTTTACGTTGCAAACAAAATACCGGAATGAAACAATTAGAGATAACAAAGAATTCATTTTATTGAATGTAAAATTTTTGTACATAAAGTGTGTACAAGGATGCAAAATCCTTGATGAGGAAATTCACAATAAAATTGAAAAACAAGTGTAAATGGCAAAGGGAAATCATGTTTTGCGTTGATTACAACATTGGCCACCATCCACTGTAAGTCTAGGTTCCAACGCCTTGCACCAGTTGATGATGATTGGACTGCTCTGTTACCCTCTGAGGTCTAGCTATAATGAAGAGAGGCGCAAGTGTTCACAGTCAATAACTTTATCCCTAATTTTTGCCTGGACATGTTTTTCTTTTTTTTTCGTCCACTTGGATACCCATTTTTGCCTAAGTCGCCCTTTCGGGTTTTCAGCTTAGCGGGCTATTATTGTTGTTTTTTCCATTGTCCCTAACTTTTGCATGGACATTTCTTTTTTTTGGTCCATCGGGATGTCCATTTTTTCCTAGATTGTCCTTGCGGATGTCAATCTAGCAGACTTTCATCCATTTTTTTCAGGCATAATATTTTTTGACTGTGTCGGAGTTCACTGGCAATGGCAACTCCTCCCCATCCATGTGGTGAGGATCAGGGCTCCACTTGAGAAGGCTTTCTTAACAACAAAGGGTCCTTCGTAATTAGGAGTCCATTTGCCTCGTGGATCCAAGTGAACAGGTGAATATCGCTTGAGCACGAGCTCGCCTTCACAGAATGTTCGAAGAAGAACTTTCTTGTCAAAAGCTCGCTTGAGGTGTCTCTGATACAATTGACCATGCCAAACGGCTGTAAGGCGCTTCTCTTCGATGAGATTTAGCTGGTCGTATTTGGATTGAACGCATTCAACTTCATCAAGACCTGCTTCCATGATGACTCTGAGCGAAGGAATTTCGACTTCAATGGGTAGAACTGCCTCCATACCATACATGAGCGAATACGGAGTTTCCCTAGTAGAAGTGCGAACTGAAGTTCTGTAGCCATGCAGTGTAAAGGGAAGCATTTCATGCCAATCTTTGTAAGTCTTGACCATATTCTGGACAATCCTCTTGATGTTTTTGTTTGCTGCTTCAATGGCGCTATTCATCTTGGGCCGATATGGTGAAGAGTTATGGTGCTCGATCTTAAATTCTTGACACAACTCCTTCATCATATTGTTGTTCAGGTTGCTTCCATTGTCCATGATAATGCTGCTAGGAATGCCACAACGACAGATTATCTCTTTCTTGATAAATCTGGAAACCACTTGTCGTGTAACATTTGCATAAGAAGCAGCTTCAACCCACTTAGTGAAGTAGTCGATAGCGACCAGGATGAATCGATGACAGTTGGAAGCCTTCGGTTCGATCATTCCAATCATATCTATACCCCACATGGAGAATGGCCAAGGTGAAGTCAAAACATTCAATGGAGTTGGAGGCACATGGATCTTGTCTCCGTAGATTTGGCACTTGTGACATCTTTTGGCAAAGTTGTAACAATCTACCTCCATTGTCGTCCAGTAATACCCAGCCCGAAGGATCTTCTTGGCCATAGCAGGACCTTTAGCATGTACACCCTCTCAGCCCTCATGTATGGACCGTATGATCATGTTTGCTTCGTGTCTATCCACGCATCTGAGCAACATGGAATCATAATTCCTCTTGTACAGTATACCACCACTTAAGAAGAATTTGGCGCAAAGCCGCCTAAGAGCTTTCTTGTCAGTGATAGTAATACCCTCGGGATATTCCTGTTTTTCCAGATATCTTCTAATGTCGTAGAACCAAGGCTTGTTATCAGACTCATCCTCGATTGCTAAACAGTGTGATGGTTCGTTCAAGTGATCAATGCGGATATGAGGAGCTTCATTCTTCCACTTGACCTTGAACATGGATGCTAATGTGGCAAGAGCATCAGCTAGTTGATTTTCCTCTCTTGGGATATGATGAAAAGAAATTTCATCAAAGTAAGGAATCAACTTCGCAATGTGTTGTTGGTACGGAACCAGCTTGGAATCCCGAGTCATAAAATTCCCTCTGACTTGACCGATGACCAAGGCTGAATCTCCATAGACCTCAAGAATCTTGATTCTCATGTCAATAGCCGCTTCAATACCGTAGATAAATGCTTCATATTCAGCCATATTATTGGTGCATGCGAAGCATAATCTGGTAGTGAAGGGAAGGTGAAAAATTGTCGGAGGGATGAGGATAGCACCGATTCCACGACCTTTAGAATTGGAGGCACCATCGAACACGAGCGTTCATCGTGCCCCTGGTTCAGGTCCTATGTCAGGGTTTGGAGTCTCATGATCCCTGATAAACAGAACATCCTCATCAAGAAAGTCAAACATCATCTGTTGATAACCCTCTACCGGTTGTGAGCAAGGTAGTCAGACAAGACACTCCCTTTTATTGCTTTCTGGGTAACATGTTGGATATCATACTCAGTTAACAGCATCTGCCACCGAGCAATCCTTCTAGAGACAACAGGCTTTTTAAATATGTACTTTATCGGCTCCATTTTGGATATCAACAAAGTAGTATGGCAAATCATGTATTGTCGCAGGCGTCGAGCAACCCAGACCAGAGCACATCAAGTTTTCTCTAAGAGTGAGTATCTAGTCTCACAATCAGTGAACTTCTTGCTCAGATAGTATATTTCATGTTCTTTTCTGCCAGTGTCGTCATGTTGACCCAATACACATCCCATCGATTCATCGAGAATGGTGAGATACATGATTAAAGGCCTACCAGGAACCGACGGTACTAAGATCGCTGGTTCTTGCAAGTATTGTTTTATTTTGTCAAATGCTTCCTAACAATCATTATTCCATTCAACCGATTGATTTTTTCTTAGTAATTTTAACATTGGTTCATAGGTAGCCGTCAAATGGGAAATGAACCTTTGAATGTAATTGAGCCTGCCCAAAAAGCCACGGACTTCTTTTTCTGTTTTGGGAGGTGGCATGTTCTGAATTGCCGAAACCTTATCAGGATCAACTTCAATGCCCTTCTGACTCACAATTAAACCCAACAGTTTACCAGATCAAACTCTGAAGGTACACTTCGCAGGATTCAACCGCAATCTAAACTTCCGAAGTCTGTCAAACAGTTTCCTCAGATGAACCAGGTGATAATCTTCAGTTTTGGACTTGGCAATCATATCGTCCACAAAAGCCTTAATCTCCTTATGAATCATATCATGAAAGAGGGTTGTCATGGCACGTTGGTATGTGGCCCCTGCATTCTTTAGACCGAATGGCATGACCTTGTAACAATATGTACCCCACGGCGTGATGAAAGTAGTCTTTTCCATGTCAGCTGGGGACATCTTGATTTGATTATATCCTGAAAAACCGTCCATGAAGGAAAAGACAGAGAACTGCACTGTGTTGTCTACCAAGACATCAATATGAGGTAAAGGAAAATCATCCTTCGGGCTTGCCTTGTTGAGATCTCGATAATCCACACACATTCTGACTTTACCATCTTTCTTCGGAACTAGGACGATGTTGGCAATCCATTCAGGATATTCGGAAGTGGCTAGGAACCCAGCATCAAGCTGTTTCTTTACCTCTTCTCTGATTTTGAGTGCCATGTCGGGTCTAGACCTTCTGAGTTTCTGCTTGACAGGAGGACATCCGGGCTTGAGTGGCAAGTGATGCTCAATGATGTTGGTATCCAATCCAGGCATATCTTGATAGGACCAGGCGAAGATATCAACATACTCTTTCAATAACTTGATCAACTCGGAGTGTACATGCTCTATGAGGGATGCGCCAACCTTGACTTCTCTTCTGACCTCATCAGTACCAAGATTAATGACTTCCACTGGCTCTTTGTGTGGCTGAATCTCTCTATGCTCGTGCTGAAGGAGCCTTGCTAGTTCAGCAGGTAATTCACAATCTTCCTCACCATCTTCTTTGGCTTGGTTAATTGGAATTCCAGAATTACAATGGATGTTTGCCATGTTGTTATCAATGCTTTTATTAGTTCTGCATGTTTATGAATAGAATGAGCTATTTTGAAAAGTGAAAAGAAAAGAAATTTTTGCCATTTGTTTGTGGAAAAGTAAAATAAAGAAAGAAAATAGAGCATGATTTTGAATGCAAAAACTTTTATTTATTGATCACATAATATTGCGAAGGCGTGAGGCCCTTTACAAGCTATCCACTCGTCTCGGGCAAGGGCGAGGGAATGAGAAAGTAAAATGCATTAGATGTTATATGGGAAAACCATAGGAATCACGGTAGATATCCAATTGTTGAGCTTGAAACCTGGAAGACACTTGCGCACAAGGCTTGAAGTCTGATTACTGGGACCAGCATCATCAATAGCTGCCACGATGTCACCTTGCTGGAAACCCGCGCCATTGAACTTGATTAAGTTGCACTGCTTCTGACCATGTGAACTTTCAGCCCCTGAATTATCCTCAATCATGCTAACTGTAGGTCCGTTATGATTCGGCAACAGATTATTCTGAATGTTAGGTCCTTCCTCGGCAAAAGTTAGAACCTTCTTATCAATGAGTTATTGAACTTTGGGCTAAATGGAGGAATTGCAGGTGCAATCTGGTTGGGGACAATTGCCCCTTGGTGAACCAAGTAAGGAAACAATTCCGTGTATGACACTGGAATTCTATCAAAATTCTGACGCTTACAGTTTCCTTGATTGTTGTTGTTCTGACGGTTCCGATTCTGCTGATTTTTGTTGTTCTGTTGATTCTGTTGCTGATTCTGAGCATTCTGAACTGGTTGTTGTGGATGATACTGATACGAAGGTTGTTGATATTGCGCAACAACAATGTATGGATATAGATAATACGGCATGGGAGCCATGGGAGCTTGATACTGAGGAGAAACTTGAGTTATCACAGCGTTGGCTTCACCATCCCTTTTCTTAGACTGACTGTTCTGAGATTTCCTAGTGTTCGGCTGCTGGGAAGCAGCTCCAGGAATCTTTCCAGTCTTTAAACCATTTTCAATCCGTTCACCAATCGTTACAACGTCAATGAAGTTTGATGAATAACTACCCACCATTTTCTCGTAGTAGGATCCTTGCAATGTACCCATAAAGATGTCAACCAACTCATTGACTAAAAGAGCCAGTCGTACACGAGATGCCATCTCACGCCATCTGTGCATACTCCTTGAATGTTTCAGCTGAGCGCTGGGACTGATTCTGCAATTGCAATCTAGTGGGTGCCAGATCAAGGTTATATTTGTATTGTTTCACGAACACTTCAGACAAATCCCTCTAAGTACGGATTTTGTTGCGCTCCAGGCGCATGTACCAATCCAATGAAGCATCAGACAAACTATCTTGAAAACAATGAACTAGCAATTCATCATTATCAATATTGGATGCCATCTTCCTGCAGTACATAGTGATGTGACTACGCGGGTAGTTTAAACCTTTATATTTTGGCAAATCATGCATCTTGAATTTCTGCAGCAGCACAACATTTGGAACCAAACACAAGTCTTTGGCCTCCATGCCAAAAGCAGAAAACCCTTCAATAGCTCTGATACGATCTTCCAACCACTTGTAGTCAACAGATCTATTCTGATTAGTGGGCCTGACAAGAATCTGAGGATTTGGTAGCTGAGAAGCGGCCGGAGCGCATACTTGTGGAGTAGCAAACTGAGAAGGATACACCAAACCCAGATTAATCATCTGACCAGCATTCTGACCCATCAGAACACCATAATTATAATTCAGAGGAGGTACCCCAACAGCTGAGGAAGATGCCCCAGGATAGAACATTCCAGGATGAACATTCTGAACAACAGTTTGAGCAGCTTGAGATGAAACCGGATCATGGATAGGAGGACCTCTATACACATGCTCTTCTTCATCGGGAGTTTTAGTGTCAGCCAATCCGGCATTTTGATGAGTTTGAACCTGAAGATTCTCAGGATCATCATTCATCACTGGAGGTGGAACTGGAGCAGGCATAACCCATAGATATGCGGTAACATTCCCATTAGGCATGGGCGCAACAAAAGGCTGATATGGCATGAAGTCACTACCATTGTTTGCAATCTGAGGAGTGTAATTCGGACGCATGCCTCAAGGAAAGCCAGCGGGCATCTGGTTTAAAGCAGGTTGAACAACAGGATGATTCACAGGCTCAATTGGTACTTCAACTCTAGCAGGAGAAGGAACAATGACAGCAGGAGTAGCCATAACAACAGGAGGAACAGTCACAACAGGAGTGACAACAGTTGCATCAGTAGGGGTTGCAACAACAGTGGCAGCAGCTGCGGCATCCCTCTGGGCACGAAGGAGTTCCATAATGACATCCATGTTCATCTGGAACTGATCCATCCGGCCTTGGAATTGAGCCTGAGTTTCCTTGTAGGCAGCATTCTCAGCTTCAAAGTCAGTCATGATTCTGGATTTGCTTGAGCGAGTAAAATACTGATGTCGAGTCGTCGTCTTGCTACAAAGAAGGCGGACAAGGATGAGCAACAGTTTCGGATGAAGGGACGTGCATATGTGTGCAAAGGAATGTATGATATGCATGCAAAAATAAACTTTTAAATTCCAGTAATTCTCAAACTTATCTTTGTTGACAAGAATCATAAAGCATACAAGTAAAGGCACAAAAGATAGAGTGAGCAAGAATCTTCATTCATTAAGCAATAAAGGAAAGAAGTACGAGTCGAATACAAGTCAAATATCTGCCTTTTGGGCTACAACAAAATCTACATGGATTCTATCAAATACCACCCTACACATAGACAAGAAATGGAAAATAGCCCAAGGAAGCTGGTGTGGCAATGCATCAGCATATGCATCCCTTAACAACCCCGGTAGGTCCTCCAATGCATGCTCAACGAATCTGGCTAGACGGTCGTGCCTCTCACTCCAGTACTTCGTATCCTTCATGAGGTTATGCAGGAATGAATGATTAGGTCCCTGAAGCATATCCTAAAGAAAGGCCTCTTTCTGATCCAGGAGGTTCTGTAGATGACGGCTTTGATGCTCTCAATGAGTGCTCTCTGTGTTGAGCTGACTAATCTGCTCTTGACTCTGATGTGCTTGATCTTGCAACTTCTGAATCTCACCGAAGACTTTGTCTAGCTGGGTTTAACACTTAGAAAAATCCTTTGCTAACTGATTAGTGCGGTCTTGTTCACTTTACCACTTTACCTTGAACTCAGATAACTTCCCTCGAAGCTCTTCAAGTTGCTTGTTGTAGCTCAGCTCCTCTTTGTAGGCTTGATAATGAGCATCAGCGAGTTGTCTCTTCTTTGAAGCAAGTCCCTTGTAGGTGCTTTTCAAAGCATCACCCATCTTCCTACGCTTGTTCTGTTCAACCTCCACCTCCTTGAGCATGCGCTCGCGCTTTTGATGGAGATCAATCTGTAGGCTATCCTTCTCGAAAGTGACTCTATCCAGGTTGAGACGAAGATCAGCATTCTCCTTCTTCAACTTCTCAACAATCAGCTTGAGGTGATCGACCTCAATGGAGGAACAACGGCAAGTTCAGGAATCTTGGTATTCATGGAAGGCTCAGGAGAGAATGGCAATAAGATCTCTTTGATGCGCTCTTTGACCCAAAGTGTGTAAGCTTCCTTGGCTACACAATTCTTCTTACCCAAATCGGCTCTCCCTTCGAGATAAATCTGAGTCCAAGCGGCACTAAATCTCTTCAGCAATCCCATGTCATCAACCTCTTCATGAAAGATGAACTCCTCCACTACCTCAGGATCAGGCTTGGCAACCATAGGGTATCCCAACTGTCGGAAGGCCATTCTCAGATTGTAGTTAATTCCACCCTTTGTACCCAAGAGAGGCACATTGGAGAATTTTCCACAATGAAGAATGATCGGAATGTCGTCGAAGACTCGAGAATACCAAGAAATATCATCAGCACTAAGGGACATGATTCGTTGAGACCACTTGAGATTACCCTTATTCTCAATAAAGGGACCCTTATGTGGAAGGTGAGACATGAACCATCGGTACAACAGAGAAGCACAACAGACAATGATTCCCTTCTTCTTTTCATTCCTAGAATGAATAGAATGATAGGTATCAACAAGAAGTGTCGGAACAGGGTTCCTGGACAAGAAGATGCTGATGGCAGCCTAATCTATGAAATCCTCCATGTTCGGAAACAAGACAATCCTATATATCAACAAAGCAAGAATGGTGTTGAAGGCCTTCCAGTTTCCATCCTTAGCAAAAGAAGTGGCCTTGTCAACCAAGAACTTCGAACCAAACCCTCGAATACCTTTCCCTTTGGTCTTGAGATTATCCTCCACATCCTTCTTACTAATGCAAAGCACATCAGCAATAAGATGAAACTTCGTACAACCGCTAGTGTAGACATAAGGAACCTGCTTCTTGATCTCAACCCCCAGAATATAAGCATACTCCTCAAGTGTAAGTGCTAGCTGATAATCCTGAAATGTGAAGCACCTATATGGCGGGTCGTAGAACTGAACCAGAGTGTGAATAACAGTGATGTTGACTTCAGTGTTGAGGATGGTCAACAGATTACCATAAGTACCTATGAAAATCCCTTTGTGATCTCGAATCAACAAAGATGCTAAACCTCTTAGTATACCCAACTTAGGCTCCACAAACTTGTAACTGAAGATGCCACGAAAACCAGTACTTATCTCTATGATAATGTCAACAAAAGATAAATCCTCGAAAACCTGGAAATGCACATGCAAAAATTAATTTACATGATGAAATGATATGCAACACAACAACAAGAATCCAACACGGTCCGAATAATCAATTCTGAACAATCCAGATATCTGCATATAATTCTGTGTCGGTGCAACATAATCTGATGTGTCGGTGAAGCAATCTGATGTGTGCGAGAGAACAAAGGTATGAAGTGGCTTGTTTTCCTGCAAAAACCCATCCCCCTCACAGGTGTGATCTAGACACAACAAGGTGGTTCCTAGAAAGATCGCCCAAACCATAGGGCTCAGGATGAAAACCCCCCGCTGTAATGAATTCTCACAGGATGGAAGTATTCTCAAACGAATCACGATCTGGGATGTGGGTCTCGTGATATCCCAACGCGCAAAAAGCATGCCTCACGACTATCCATGTTCTAGCCTATGTGTATACTAGGCCCGATGTTAGGACCTTTCTCTCCAATAATATCTACTCATCCCAACAACAGCAGAAAATAGAAGATATCCAGAATATGCAGCATATGAATATTCAAAGCAGTAAAGAAATGCAGTAAATAAACATAAAGCTAAAGCATAAAGATAAAGCAAGTAAAGCGCAAAATATAAACACCCAAGTAAACAAGAGAGCAAACAAAACTAGGCGAGACCCCAACTTGTAAGCAAGGACTTCCCCAGCAGAGTTGCCAGCTGAAGATGGCTGGTTTACATCTTGAGTGAATTGCACACTCAAAGATAACACAGAGTCGCCACCGAAATTTAATTAGTCCCAAAGGACAGGGAAAATATCGATAAACCCCAAGGGGAAGAGAAACGGGAATGGGGGTCGGTTATGCGAAAGGAAGGTACTAGCACCTAACGCATCCGTCGTACTCGACAGGAACCATTTCGCTTTCTTCTAGGCTTGGATGGGTTATCTATCTAAAGTCTTCTAGCTAAAAGAAAGGAGAGAGAGAAGAAAAAAGGGAAAAAGAAAGAAAAGAAAGAAAGTGCTCGCGGAGGATTGGGGCCCTCGTTCCTACGTACCCTCATAGTGCAATGAGGAAATCAGAGCGTCATAGTTCATGGAACCAGGGGACAGAGAAGAAGGAGGAAAGGGAGAAGGAAAGAATGGTGGAAGGAGGCTCGCCAAGACATCGCGTCTCATGCCTACATATCTGACATTCAAAAGAATGCAGAATCAGAGCTTCCGTAGTTCGGGTAACCGAACGGAAAACAAACAAGAAAGAAACATGAAACAAAAGAAGTGGTGTCAAAACCAAGAGCAAGAGTGAAAGAAAAACTCTACTAGGGGAAGACCACATAGTAAGAGCGATTGCACAAGAGACTAGAAAAAGAATGGTGTCAAAACCAAGAAGGACAGAAACTCCGCTGGGGACAACAAAGAGGATCGGTGTCAAAACCGAGGAAGTAAGAGCAAAGGGAATAGAAAAGACCCCACTGGGGAAGAAAAGAGTAAACACTACAAGAAAATTGGCAAGTTGCGACGGTTAAAATTGGCAGATTACGGCGGTTTGAACCGCCACAATTTACTAGTCGCGACGGTTTTGCTACTGTCGCGGAAACGTGTGTCGCCAGGCTATATCGCGACGGTTCCTAAAACTGCCACTCCAACCGTCGTTCTATGTTGCGACGGGTAAGGAACTGTCGTAAATTGAAAATTGCGGCTGTTGAAACCGCCACAAATAATTGTTTTTGCTATCCAAAAATAAAAAACCATAGTTATTTCCAAAGGTAAATCCGCAGGAAATGTAAAATCCGCAGGTAATACCGCAGCTAATATATTTCTAAAATAAAAAAAAAATCAAATGAACTTTTTGCTAATATATACCTAATAGCAATTTATAAATGTCATTGATCAGTGGTAGCAATATCATGAAAATCGGCAACCTTAAAATTAGATTTATGGATTACCACTTCTATTATGGAAAAGAATCTAAATAGACCGGTATATAAACCGAATATAATACTATAGAAAGGTTTGAATGTGAATCAATTATTTGGTACCGTAGAACATTGAAAATGTTACACACCTTAGATTGACTTTATCAAGTCCAAGAACCAAAGGAACCAATAAAAGTAGAGGTGTCCAAGAAACTAAGCCCTTTGAAAACTCGGAACAATGTTTGGAGGCATCATCAATGCAGACAATTGGTGCTCCTCCTCGCTCCCCATCTTCATCGCCAGAAATAACATAAACAGCCATTGGAAGTGGCTTTTCTCCTTGATCATTCTTCTCCTTCTGGTTTCTAGCTAGAACTTCCCATGTACGACACATTGCATATGGTTCCACCCAGGACCCAACAGCTAGACCATAACCTTTACCAGCTTGAAGAAGATTGTGGATAGAAAAAGCAGCAGCCTCCGAATCACCAAATAGTTGCAAGATGTCAATATATCTTTATCAACTGGCTGTAAATTTAAAAACACAATTTTCATAAAATAAAATAAAAACACAATAATGGGTGAACCTAGTGGTGTTATCTCTCAACACAAAGCAGATCATATAAAGATGCTAACACAATAAGAAAAGTATAAAACGAACAATCTAATTACTGACACATTGCATATCAATCACCTGACCTTATCAGTAGTTTTTCTCCGCGATCTACCTAATTTATGAAAAATTAATGCCTGCATATGAGGAAGTAGTGTCAATAGTGTTGTTTCAAAAGGGAGGGGGGAAATTTTAAGGTATAATGTGACGAAAACTATCAATAAACGAACATTAAATAGAAAGAATAATACCTGAGCAACAAGCATTTGACTACTTCAAAGCATACAGCCCCAATTAACATCACTTGTATACTTTGAATCTTCAATTGCATCAAAACCTATAAGGTATTAAAACTTGTTAGTCTACTATCTATAATCTAAGCAATGCATTTAAAGGAAGTATACATTCAACAGACCTTTCCGGTAAGTTATTAATATTTTTGAGAAAAAATCTTGCTCAAATTCTGCAAACACATTACGAGTATCCACTTCTCCGGTTGATTCATGCGGTGGAATTTTATGGCAGACACCTATAAGCCATATATCTCCATCAGAGCTCGAAACGTCAGTCCTGCTTGAACCTAGTACACGCTCCTAAAATCTTCTCATTGAGCCGCCACTAGTGACTCTTCTCACAGCAGCTGCCCACCCACTATTTCGAGAATGAACTGCTTTCTTTTCAGAAGATGATGATTCACTATATGTTTCATCGACTGAAAAACCAAATGTAAAGAAGGTTGACCATAAGGAAGCCTTGGGAAACTTACTATCACTAGACCCTGCCTTCGATGAGGCGGGCACCTGAGCACTATCTATAGCCTCGGTTGAGCTTTTAGAAGAACATTTTGCAGCAACAATCCTCTCGCAGAAATCCTTCAATACCATTATGTAGCCACATAAAACATACTATTTGGCTCATAGAAGCAAAACAAGTTTACTCAGATATCTGCAAGGTAAGAGGGGAACAATGAAACAAACACCCAAAAACAAAAGCTCATTATCATTCATCCATAATCCAACAGCGTAAAGATACATATAAGAACAAAATGCAAGAAATATTTCTAGAGCTAAGCCAACATATTCTTCAGCTACCTGAAAATGACAGCATAACCTGCATTTTCGATTTGTAAAATACAAGCATTGGATGATAAAAAGTAGGGAAAACTGCCAATCTAGCAACTGGTTAAAGGGATCTGAATGAAACGTTTGATTCTGCACACGACAGATTCGAATCTCCCCTTTGACTAGCAGTCATACCTGATGATCATCCCTCTCCTACAAGATCCCCTAAGCCCAAAACAAGTTAAATTCAGATAAAATCATCCAACAACATAATCATATAGGCAGTAGCTTCATCCAGAACAAGAATTTTGTTTCTCTTAAAGACTTACCAGATAGGAGAGTGTATCACACATACAAGAGAAGAAAAGAAAAGTAAATTTACTCTTGAGTCTCAACTTTGGTTCAAAGCATATTAAGTCAAGATCAATATTGTTTTGTAACAACCTCATAAGATCAGCATTTACTTTCAGCCCTGAAATTGAAGCTTGAACATATTGAAGTAACTCTTCTCGTTTTTCCTGTTGAAAATATAAAGTGGAAAGGGAAAATGAGTATATGTGTACATGTTCCTCACAATGTGTGTAGGTTTATATTAATGATAAACGAATAAGTCTATAAAAAAGTATATTAAAACACTTACCAGTACTTCTTCATATCCAAAAAATGCTTTTGCCAACTTCTGTACACTGGATAACAAAGCAGTTTGTTCTTCCTTCCCCCCTTTAATGCAAAGCCTAAGCAACACCAAACCGGAAACAAAATTTTAAGGAAGGTAATCCTGATGTGAAAACCGCTAACTATCTTGGACCAACATTTGGCTTCAGAATATCAGTTAACAAAAAAAAAAGAGATAAATAATGACAAATTTACCCATATATCTCTTAAAGTAGTGAAACTTCTTCCTCATTTGGTTCTTCAAGAATCTGAGTCACACAAAATAGTTAACCTGCGGTTAAGTTCCATAAATCAGCAAATATAAAGCTAAGCTTTGAGCAACTGTAAATTTGAAATATATTGCATCAACTAACTCACCATTGACAATGTTATGCCCTCAAGAACTTGACTGTGGAGAAAAACATCTTGAAATTTTTTTGGTTCACCCAGGGCACCAGGGTCTACATAGTAAATCTGTACATGGTTATATACTATGAGAATAAATAAATTACTTGTCTAACAAGTAAACAAAAACAAACTTACAAAATTAGTAATCTTGTGAAAACAACAATAATGATATAACTTAGGACATAAAATAACGCATAAAACAACAATGATGAATGGCTTAACAAACCAATGTAGGTGCCGTAGGTGAATCCTTATTATCATCAGAAACAAAGTGGTCGTCTTGATCTTTTGCAATGGCGGTGTCAGTGGCGGTGCTTGTAGCAGAAAGTCTCTCAACTTCTTTGAGAGCAACTAACCACCTTCTAAGTAACTGAACTCTCTCTATCCCTCTTCATGAAACAGAAACTTCTTCTAACCGTTTTGTAGTATGCCTAAAACTTTGCATATTCCGCGATACCTATTCATTCATTCATCAATAATAACAAATCCATCTCAGTGTTAAATAGGAGTATCTAATATCAAGTGTTAAATAGGAGTACAAGCATTTATATCTTAAATTATTTTCAATATCGAATATCAAGTGTTAAATAGGAGTATCTAATATCAAGTGTTAAATAGGAGTACAAGTGAGTAATTATTTTCAATACAAAACATGATGCAACTACTAAGAATCAAGTAGACTTAGCGGCATGATTATTTCATTCGCATATAATCTTAGAATTTCTTGATAAGGCACCCTGTTTTTCACTCCATTCCAAGATGCCATCAGCTCCCAATTTCTATAGTACAAGTAATAATGTATCTCATAAATATTGTGATCATGCCTATGATCATTTAACACAAACATCAAACACAACAAAAAATTAACCAAGACATAATAATGGGCACATATATAGTTCCAACTTCAGCCATCTCAGTTTCCATTTTGCCCAGTTCCTGTGATACGGATAAAAAACAATTATGAATAAAGATCATTATAAAGCATATTAACAAAAATGAAACTTTCATCAGACAACCAAAGCAGAGTGTTTTGTTTCATATGAGTCCTCTAGTGCATTGTTACTGGAAAAACATGCGTCGTTAGAGTAGGTTCCGATGAAAGATTCTTGTTATTTCCAATTTTTTAAGAATGATGACTTTCCATCTTTGAATGATCTTCCAACAGATATTTGTTGATAGAACAGGTTCTAGAATATAAACCATTAGCAAATTCTATATCAAATTGAAATATTATAGTGTTTCAGTATGTGCCAGGAAAGCATTTATTATGTTTATGTATGTTGTGGGGGTAAAGTGTAATGCTGGAGAAAGAAATATCGTGATCAGTATGCCATGGCTATTGAGCGAGTTGTACAAAACACATCATAGTTTGACTTTTCTTTTTGAAAAAAAGACAAAATTCAATGGTTCTACTTAAATATGGTCAACATAAATTAGATGTATTATTGTTTTTCTTAAATATGGTCAACATAAAATTATTTGATAACTTAATATTGTTTTTCAGTTAAAGGTAGACCATTTGAGAAAGCCCCCCACTCATTACTAATGATCTGAATCAATCAAGCAATGTTTTTTCTCACAATAATTATGATAAGTTAATTCATGAACAAAATTTAAAATGTAGTGTGCCACTCTTAGTTACTAACCATTTTACCAGAAGAAGAAACATGGCCTTGTAATTTTGGAATGGAGCTTATTTGCTCGACATAACAAGCATTGGTTCTAGTACCCAAGATAACAGCAACCTTAACATCATTATCATAGTATTCTGCTCCAGCTAGTGTTCCAACAGTATCATTAACCTATTAGGTAAGCAATTACCAAAATCATACATACCAATACTACATTTTGTGAAAACTTATACGAAGTTAACATGGTTCACAAGCCTATTACAATACAAACAACATACCTGAGCAGAAACTTACATATCTAGTCCTTGTCTTTCTATAGCCTCGTACAAACAAACAACCACGTCTCTTCCTACCTGTATGAAAAGCTTGAATTCTGTTACTAAATAGTGAGTAACAGTTAAGATTGAAAAGACTCAAATTCTAACATCATTCAAAAAAGAACATCAAAACCCATCAATCAAACAGAAATTCTCTACTTAGATGTAGTAAGACACAAATTTTCAACTACGATTTTATGTTTATATGTGTTAAACAAATTGATTTAGATTAGGGTTTAGGAATGAGTGTACTAGTGCTAGTTCGAGAATCGGCTCCAAGAATGACTCCACTGGGTTGTAGCTAACACCGATGATAGTGGTTTCCATGAAATGGGGAGATTTGAAATCAACGTTATCCATGATTGTTGGTAGATTCGCAATGAAAATGGAGAAGAAAGAAGGTAGGTGACTCGGTCCCTAGCACAGGGTTGAACTGAATCGAACGAAGGTGTTGAAACAACAAGAAAAGGGTTACAGATTTTTGTACTTTTATTTCCCTTATTAATTTTTTAATTGAAAAAAATGAAAGAGGGTGAAAACTGGAGCCTTTCGAGGGAAAATTGAGCGCAGGTAAAATATTTGGGGACGACAGTTCATCACCAGTCGCTGTTCCTCCAATTTTTTCAATATAATTATTAATAAATTTAAAATAATGATTTTAATAATTTTAAAATAAGTTTAATTTATTTGATATTTATTTAAAATAATAGAATTTTAAAAAAAATTGTTAAATAAAATTTTGAGAAAAATATTTAAAACATTTTATTATTTAAATCATATTTTAAAAAGTGAGAAATATACATATAATAATTTATTTATCAAAACAATTATATAAAAATTATTTATAATATATTAAAGTAAATTGAGTTTCCAGTTGAGGAGTCGATAAGGATATTTTTATGAATTGGGAGGAACAAATTTTCCTTTTTCATTTAGCGCTCAATTAAAAAAAATATTTTATAAAAAAAAGTTAAGTAAAAAACATAATAAAGACGGTTTTGTAATAACTGCCGTGACAACCGTCACAGTCCAGTCCTTAACTGTCGTGACAACCGTCGCAGTCCAGTCCTTAACTGTCGTGACAACCGTCGCAGTCCAGAAATAAGGACGGTTGTCGCGGCAGTTAGGGTCAACTGTCGCATATTTTTTGCGACAACCGTCATAATCCAGGAATAAGGACGGTTTTGTGATAACTGTCGCAACTCAAGTGTCGCAAATCTCCTTTTTTCTTGTAGTGAAAGAGCTGCTGGGGATCCAAATAAAGGGATAGTGTCAAAACCAAGAGAAAAGGGAGACTCGGTATATAAACTGGCTGGTAGTGATTAACCGAAGAAAGAGAGTAAAACTCGGGCGGGGAAAAGAGGTTGGTGTCAACAGACGGACTGTGATAAACCAAGAGAGAGTGCTGAACCAAGAGAAGGTGTTTGACTCTGAGGGGACATCAGTATATTAACTGATAAACAGTGGTTAACCGAAGAAAGAAAGGACTGCAATTCTATGGGGGTAGAGAAGCATTGGTTTTAACAGAGAAAACTGTGATCAACCAGAAGAACGGGTGTAGGACCGATCGAAGGTCGTAACCCAAAAGGGGTGTTGGTACTGACTGAACAAACAACACTTGACCAACGAAGAAAGGGTGTTGAACCAAAAGAGGTTGCAAACCGCTGGGGTTCGGTTTTGACATGAGAACTGTGATTAACCGAGAAAAATGAGTGATTAACCAAGAGGAGGTGATTAACTCAAGAAAGGGGTTCAGTATTTTAACAGACGGACTATGGTTAACTGAAGAAGAAGGCGGGTGATTAACCAAGAGAAGATGATTAACCCAAGGAACTCAGTATGTTAACAGACAGACTGTGGTTAACTGGGAAGGAGTGCAAATATTGGTGTTTTAACTGACAGGCAGTGATTAACTAACAAAGGGTGAAGAATCAAAAGAAGGTTACTAGCCCAAGGGTGCAAGTATTCGAACCAATAAAGGTTGCCAACTGCTGAGGATTCGGTTTTAATAGGAGAACTATGATTAACCGAAAAGAATGAGTGATTAACCAAGAGGAGGTGATTAACTCAAAAAAGGGGTTCAGTATTTTAACAGACGGATTGTGGTTAACTGAAGAAAAGGGTGATTAACCAAGAGAAGGTGATTAACCCAATGAACTCAGTATTTTAACAGACAGACTGTGGTTAACTGAGAAGGAGTGCAAACATTAGTGCTTTAACTGATAGGCAGTGATCAACCAATCAAAGGGAGAAGAACCAAAAGAAGGTTGTGAACTCCGCAAGGGTTTCGGTGTTTAACAGGAATACTGTGTTTAACTGAAGGAAAAGAAGTGAGACTCTTCAGGGGAATCAAGACAATGATTGACCGCAAGAAAAGAATAGGGTATTGAAATGAAGACAGCTTGTTAACCCAATGAACAAAGGATCGTAACCAAGAAGGATGGTGATCGATCAAGAGAGAGATCAAAAGGGACAAGAGTGATCAAGGATCGAAGGACATTGCAAAGAGCAAAGAGTGATCAAGGATCGACTCGACTGGGGAAAGAAAGCACACTACTGCCTGGAGATATAGATGACTAAGCCAAGAACAGGGTCATTCATCCCCTACCTGAAGTAGTCAGAATGAGAATAAGAATTCTCCCTTCTCATTCCTTCTCTAACACACAGGGTGTAATGCGGAAGTTGAACCGAACGGCACAACAGCTCCAAGTTGTACAGGGCTCCTACGTGGAGAAACGGCCAGCGTAACAACTTCAATTTGTATAGTGCTCCGAAGTAGGGCGTAGCGCGAAACTCCAACTCCACGGGGGATCGAGAGAACAAGCTCTAAAGGAAGCCTAAAGAGAGGAAAGGGGAAGTTCAACTAATCGAAACATGGTTTCGATCAATTAATCAAAGGGAAAAGCCACGCCAACAATTTTCCAAAGAGAGTGAAAAATCATTAAGGAAAAAGGTGTGAATTATTGATTATACAAGATTAAGATCATCCATGAAGAATGAAACTTAATGCAAAACCAAGGAAGGGAGTAGAAAACAGTACCCAATGATCAACAAATATGCAACACAAAGTCATGTTATTGTGATCAAAGAGAAATGCAAGAATGATTATATTCGCATGATGCCAAAACATGAACAATTTGAATAATTGAAAGTGTGCAACCAAAAGTTCATGAATAAGCTTCAAACAGAAGTTAAATGACATGTAAAATATCCATAAAATCAAGCATGACAATCAATGGAAGTTAAAATGAAGAAAGCATAGCAAACTCACTTGAAAATGCAAGAAAATGGCCTTCGGGTTTAGTGTTAATCGATTAACATAATTGTAATGCAAAGTGTTAATCGATTAAAACGTGAAAAAGTGCAAAAAAACAATGGTTAATCGATTAACACAATTGCACTGCAATGTGTTAATCGATTAACACTGGACAGGGAGCAGAAAATCAATTTTGAAAAGTGCTTTTGGCCAACTTTTTGATTGTGCAATCACTCCAATGCTAGGGCAAACAATTATGCACGAAAAATCAAGTTTAGAAGCAGTAAATGATCAACAATAGAATCAATTAAATAATCAAGATCATGGATCAAGCAAAAGTATAATCAATTCACATGCAAGAATATCGAAATTACGTCGCGAACGATATGAAAACGATCGAAATAGAAAAATTAATGAGATCCACCAACCTACAAGGCTGAGATGTGCCTTGGTAAATGTTGCAATGTGATATTGGTGAAGATAATCAAAGAAAACCAGGGGAATCTTCAATTATAGCCGAAACGTATCGAAACCGATCAAATCGCGACAAAAACTCCAAAATGAGAATTATCACCGAAGAAACTTGAATCAATCACTTGAGATGAATCCAAAAGCTACTAGAACTCTAGAAAAACCAGTATAATGGAATGATAATGGAGGTTAAGCTCAAGAAATAATCACTTTCAATGTGAAAAGTGATTATCCTTCAAGAATTAAGAGCTTTTAGTGAGGTTTTGGGAGAGAAAAGAGATGAAGATGAAAGTGTAGCAGAAAAAATCAGAGAGAATGTGAGGGAATTGAGAGTGAAATTATGAAGGATTTGTGTGAGAAATGTGGGAAATGATGGAGAGAATGGTTGAGGAATTGAAAAGTGAGTGAAGGTGTGTTTATATAGATTTTAGGTTTGGAGTATGATGGTTTGGAATTTGGTTTGGAATTAGCTTTGGGTTTGGAGCTAGGTTAGGAGTTAGTTGGACTTGACTCACCGAGTCAAGGCGGTTAACTCGGTTAGTTAGAACCAACTCGGTAACAATCCCAAGGTGAATTCCAACATCCAAAGATCCACATTACTTGGAAAACAAGGAACATGGTGCACTCAATTTGAAGTGAAGTATTATAGCAAATGCACTTGGAATGAATTGAGTAGCGTTGAAATGTCTAGAGATGTTTAGAATATTCCCCATGCTGCTAGAATACCGTAGAATCCAAGACCAAAATGTGAGTAAAGGTGTTGTTATGAAAAATCAGCAAATTATGTCTATTCTGCCTGTGTTAATCGATTAACACAATTGCACTGCAAATGGTTAATTGATAACCAGGCCAAAATATGCCTAATTTTCTTAAACAAAGGTGTTGTGGTCCCGACTTCGATTTTCTACCTCTTGTATTGATGAATAGGCATAGAAACCTTTATTTTGTGCTTGTCTTGATGATGTGATGACCTTGTGAGGATATGATTAATCGGGCTTGGAAAACCTGAATACCCTGCAACCAAAACACCAGAAGAAAAGTACGAATGCGTTCAGAAGATGGTCTTAACCTACAAAGACTGGCACGAGATGCTACCCTTTGCTCTTCACGGTTATCGCACATCTGTCCGCACTTCAACAGGGGCAACCCCTTTCTCTCTAGTGTATGGCATGGAAGCAGTGATCCCCATAGAAGTAGAGATCCCATTGATACGGGTATTGATGGAAGCTAAGCTAACAAAGGCTGAATGGTGTCAGAGTCGACACGATGAACTAAGCCTGATCGAAGAAAAGAGAATAACGGTACTATGCCACGGTCAGTTGTATCAGCAAAGAATGAAGAAGTCGTTCGACAAAAAGGTCCGGCCTCATATCTTCAAGAAAGGAGACCTCGCGCTCAAAAAGATACAATCATTTCTCACTGATTCTCGGGGCAAGTGGACTCCGAATTATGACGGCCCTTATGTGGTCAAGAAAGCTTTCTCAGGCTTTGACTTGAGACTTGCAACCATGGATGGAGAAGAATTTTCCTACCCCACGAATGTTGATGTAGTCAAGAAATACTTCGCCTAAATAAATAAACGTTTCGGTGGATTGAAAACTCGAAAGGGCGGTCCAGGAAAAAAATAGAGACATAATCAAACCATCCCGGTGGATTGGAAACATCACAGTACAATCCAGGAAAAAATTAGGGATAATGGCAAGTAACTACGTCCAACAGGGGAAAATTCCCCAGTAGCAGTCATGCCATCCATCAGAAAACTCCGGTCAAGGTCATCTTCGACAGAAGCTCAGAATGTCTGGAATTCAAAGTTGGTAGAAGGATAATAGTCGTTATATTTCAATGTAGCCCTCTTCCCTTTAATTACCACTTTCTAAACTTTGTAAATATTCTATGGAATCACGTGTTTGGCTGATTTCCATCCTATCAATAAAATTTGAGCCCTTGTGCTTTTGTTTGTAATTCTTATTTGTTTTAGCTTTATAGAACGAAGTTTTAATATGATTAACGATTCTTGAAATAAAACAAAAATGAATTTACTTGTCAAACTTTTCTGATTTTAAAATAAAGATGGCAATTTCTTTTGACTGTTGAACATCGATTGCTTCTCCAAAGGCGATAAAGCTTCAAAGTGCAGAATCAAAGTACTCCTTCTGAACCAGTATGCCTGAACGAAGGATCAACTGTATCAAATGTGATTTTCCCATCGGATATCCTCGGCAGAGTTCTTACCTCCTAAGCCCGACCAATGGTGTTCCCCACAGGGACTATCTCTCCTAAGCAAGGCAGAATTGCTATCTTGAACCAGCAGTACTTCTTCGTCCCCAACAATGGCCGAGTATCCAGTTGTGTTCATCCTTTAGTATGTATGTCGTGTCAGTTTTGTCAATATATACATACATACATCATGCATTATTGATTTACATTCATATTCATATTGCATCACTATCACTCTAGTCGGTCTTATCCCCTAATGATAAAAGTCCTCTCAATCGAGTCGTCAGTTCTTTCCTCGTCAGGAAATATTGCGTCTGAACTATCTCTCTCCTCCAGTTTATTTCTGGATTGGAGTTGGCCCTTGACCACTTTGATAACTTGAACCTCTGAAAGACCAGAAAATCTTCGACAAACATCACTCTTCGCCATTGAAGATGACATCTTTGCTATCCCAGATTAAGGAAAATCCTCAGAGAGAGCCTCACCACTAATGACTCTCAGCAACACATTGGTTTTTCTCTCCAAGTGAGTCAATGTTAATGAAGTCATCGGCACCTCAAAATTGGGAGACACTGTATGGCATTTCTCCGAGAAGATCACGGGGAAAAGTATGATGTAATATCCAAACGGAAACAGCCTCTCAAGAGACTCGTTTTCCCCAGTAGAATCGACAAATGGCGTTTCCAATGGAGAAGTTTGTGCACCTCTACAATTCAGACGAATGGGTTCCCCAGCAAGTCTGACATCAAAAGTTTTTTCCATCAAATGGCATCTCCCCAGGAAAATTCGGCGAGAAGTTTGAGGAAAAACCGCTACAAATAGCGTCCCTTGTCAATAAAATTTATTGACAAAAGAAACTAAGACCAGTTCCTTGGTAGGAAACCAGGATCGAGGGGAAGTTTACATCAGAAACTAAGACCAGTTCCTTGGTAGGAAACCAGGATCGAGGGGAGGTTTATATCAGAAACTGAGACCAGTTCCTTAGTAGAAAGCCAGGATCGAGAGGATGTTTTTACCTTTTCTAAGCATCATTGCTTAGCGAAAGAAGATGAATACCGCCACCATTCATAACCACCATCAAAATTTCGGGTATTCCGATATTTAATCCTCTTGCACCCCGAATGCCCGAATACCTTCACCATTCACACCTTCGGGTCCAAGAAGATTAAATAGGGGCATCTGTCATACCCCAAATTTTGACCACTAAGATTTCCCATCATTGTGCAAATCATCATCACAATGTGGGTGTATCATTTTGCCTCACCTGTCTCCCCAAAGATGGGTGAGTATTCACTACAAACAAGAATTAGGGTTTCAAGCCCTCTCAGAGCTTTTAGACAAAGGATCAATCAAGGAATGACATGATATTCAACTTTTCTAACCTCTCAAACATCCACAAAGAATCAAGAGGACTCCCAAATCAAGGATTAAGCACAAGGCTTCAACCTTCCAAGTGGATTAAGCCTCAAGATCGCTAGTGTCACCAAATTAGGGTTTTGGTCGACCAAGGCCTCCAGATGGAAATTTTCCTCTGGGCATGAGCTAATGCTTCAAAACACAACCTAAGATACTCCATGGGACCTCATGGACCCAATCATCAAGTCAATTTAGCCTCAGGGGATGCATTCATCAAAAATCAGGAATTAGGGTTTCTTGACCTAATTAAACCCTAAGTTGACTTTTGGGACAAAACATGAGCCAAGACCTCAAGACATGATTTGAGGGTCTCCAACACACTACATTGATCCATTTGCAACAATGTATTGATCCAAGAAGCTTGATCTACAAGTTTCAATTTCATTTGGACCACAATTAGGGTTTTGAGGAAAAAGTCAAATGTACCTTTGACTTTTGACCAAGACATGCTCCCAAAACTTGGGCCATGATTTAATACACCCTATAACACCTATGAAATCACTCCATCAATTTTGATTTAGGTCAAGGACTTGATTTCATAGAGGACCGCACAGTTTGGAGTTCATTTGATAAAAAGTCAACTGTGCCCAAAAGTCAAAGTTTGACTTTTTGATTTTTTGATCAATTATGGTTCCTTAACCCTAAAATGATGTTAATGTGTGATTTGAATCATCATTCATCAAGAAAAATCATGAAAAGTGGGATAACTTGTAAAAGGGGTAACCATTAAAAAACTTAGAAATTTACTAAGTTATGGAACAAAATGGCTAGGGTCCCAACTTCCAAGGATTGTAACTTGTGAACCAAGCAACCATTTTGGCTGATCCAAAGATGGATTTGTAGCCCTCATGGCATACTTTAAAAGTGTCAACTACACCTCATTCCAATTCCTCATGGATTTTAAGTTATGGAGTGATCAAAATGGCTGAAAACATGAAATGTCATTTTTTCCAACACAGTGAAATTTTCACTAAGTCAGAATCTGTCTTGCTTTTTTTCCAAAAGTAGGGGGATTTTTCACTTAGATCCAAAAGGTATCAAGACAAACTATGATCACACATGTGTTGTATCATATGAGAGCTTTCCAAAATGGCCAAGAACTCCAACAAATTCCATTTGAGCTAAGAGTTATGATAGTGGCAATATGCCTTGCTGCAACTGTCATGGCAAGGAAGATTTGTGCATTTTGCTAGATTTTAGCAATTTATGCAAATGACAAACAAGTTTACCCATCTGAACACCTCAGGGGGAGACCAATGAGGGACAAACACTGATACATAAGCCTCCCAAGTCTTTGGAACTAAAAATAGCATGACAAACCTAAAAATGCCTAAAGAGGGGACAAGACTCCAATTTTGTTTTGGGGCATTCAATGGATGCACCAAGGTGGCATGAACTGAGTCTTTTCCAACTGAATGAGTCAAGGATGATCTGTGAACTAGGGAACCAAAGGCCTGTGCTCTAACCTCTAGTCAATGGCTAGAGGAGACTTGAGATTCCAAAATGCTACAATTGGCCAAACCTCTGCTGCAGTTGCCATTCACTATTGCTTGCAAAACAAACTTTCTCTACTTTAAATAGAGCTCATTTGTGCTCAGTTTAAGTACACCAAAGCCATCAAACTGATGCTTTCCTCAAAATCTCTTCTTTCACTCCAAAATTGCCTTCCAAAGCAAGTCACTATCGGGTTTTGAGTTTGAGAGCAATTCCAACCAAACCAATCACATACACACCTCATAAACATCATATAGAAGTGATCCAAACACTTAAACAACATCTGGAACACTGATTTCTCAAAATCACCATCCAACTGCTCAAGCTTTTAGCAGACTTGCAGTTGGGGTACCATCTTCAGTTCCAGCTTGTTTCAAACCATTCCAAGCATTCAGGAACATTACTAGACACCTAGGGAAGCTATCCAAATCATTGGAACCTAGCTGCAACACCTCCAACACAAAACACGATCACCAGCTGCAAGAGGTAAGCCTCAAGTTGGGCATCTCATGATTCATGCATATTTCCTCGCACAATACTTTTGCCATATGTTCATAATCATGCATAGAATGTTTCCCCTCAACTAATTGCTTTGTTTGAATCGTGTATCAAAATTCTCAGCCTTCATGCAAATTTTAGGGTTCTTGAGGTTTTGTCTTTATTTCTTATTCCATGCTTAAAATAAATGAAATTAAAGACCATAGACATGATCGTGAGGTGAAAACGAGTAGATTGATATGTGGATTGCATGATTTCATCAAGTATTCAGTGCGATTGATGAGAAAATGCAAATCTGCAAAAACAGAGGAGTGGCGCGTGTTCTTGTTTGTTCTTGGCGCCATTTTTGAATATTTGAATTTTGAATTTTGTGATTTTATTTAATTGATTCAAAAATTAATTTCTCTCTGAATTTTAATGATTTTGAGTTGATTCTTTTTTTAATAATTCACAAAAATGCTAAAATATTTTATTTTGCCAAAAATTCCCAAAAATGTTATTTATTTCATATATTTGATATTTTTGCAAAGAATTAATGTTTTATTTGTTTTTAACATTTGAAATATTTGTTCCTTCTTGATTTCCCAAACTTAATTGATTTTCAATCATTTTGTGGATATAAACATGATTTTTGAAGCATTGATCCTAGATCACAACTCATTTTTCACATGTTTTCATCAATTTTTATTAATTTTTTTAAAAAAATTAATTCCTTTTTGAAACAAATTTAGGGTTTTGATTAATTCAACTCTCATTAATGACTTTCAAAACTTTTTAGGCCTCTTGGTAGAGTGTAAGTCCAACCTCTTTGTAAATAAAATAATTTGGGCCTCAGTGCATTGTATAAGTCCCGATACAGTTTCAGAAATTTCGACGCGATTGTCATTTTCAAACTATTTTTACTTGGGCTTCTCCTTGAGTTATAAGTCCCACTTCTCTTCATTTTCAAACACTTTGGGCCTCTAATATAGTGTAAGACCCAATCCCCTTTTAACCAAAACCTTTTTGGGCCTCAGATATTGTATAAGTCCCTATGTGTTAAAAGAAAAAAACCTCGGCACGATCGCCAGTTCAAAATAAAACCTTGGGCCTCTCCTTGAGTTATAAGCCCCAACATTTGTACAAAAACACTTTGGGCCTCTAATAGAGTGTAAGACCCAATCCCCTTGTACATAAAATTTTTGTGGGCCTCACATATTGTATAAGTCCCTCTGTACAGTTTTCAAAACAACAGTGCAATCATCGTTAAAACTTGGGCCTCTCCTTGAGCTGTAAGCCCCAACAAACTTTTCAAAGCACTTTCTCCTTTGATTTTGAGTACAATATTGTTATCAAAGCTTTATTTGTTGAACAACTAATAAAACAGCATGGAAGCTCTACAACGGGTAAGTGTTTATCCGCTTTCATTTATCGCTTTCATATGTATATAACTATATTGTTGGGCTGTTTCCCTGTAAGTCTTCTTTCACATCCTTTTATATACTTGTCAAATATCAACTGTGTAATACTAGTATCGTTATTTAGAGTTTTCCCCGACAACTACGTCTAGAACTAGGTAAAGTCCTGTTGGTCACTCTTAAAAACAAACAAAACTAGATCCCCCGTAGGATTCCAGATACAATCTTCCCTTCTCTTGGGGTTAATCAATATGGAACAAAGAGAAAGGCAGTATTCTCGGTGAACCTTTTCTCAGACTGTCACCCTTAGAAATTATCAAAGAAACGCTACTCCCCAGAGTTGATCTATTCTCCCTGAATAACATCTCTTGAGTTTCTTCCAAATTCATGAACTTTCCTGGAATGATCTCTTCTCTGTGAGTTGCATTTCTTGAACTTCTCTTGGTTTGGGGACGCACAGGCTTCCTAAAAGCATCCCCGCCTCCTCTTGGGCATTGTACAAGGACCTTTCGCCTTCTTAGAAGTTCTCATGCCTTCTCTTAGACTTAATACAAGGACCCTAACGACCTCTTAAAGGTATAAGACAGAACTTAGTCATCCTTTGCTAGAGAAGACTTTCCAGTGTCAAACCTCTGGCCACTTTAAGGTTGATCTTCATCCCTTAAAATCCTTTTCCCTCCTTTGGGCACCCTACAGAAGATAAAACACTTCAACACCAGTAGACTTGGACGGTCTAAAACCCTTGAGTCTCAAAGACATTCACAAATTGCTTTCAAACATAGGAAGAAACACCGATCACTCTGGACCAATCTCTAGCAGAAACCCAGCCTCTCTCATGAGGGCTCCCCCACTTGGTCCTGTCTCGGGATCTCAATAATCCTCGGCAGAAATTAGCCTCCTCTTAGGCTTTATATAATGATCCTTTCCTTAGGAAAGTCAGCCTCCTCTTGGGCTTTGTACAAAGATCCTCCCCAACGGAGCTAACCTTTTCAGACTCTCTTGTTGAGTATGAAAGACTCTCTTGTTGAGTCAAACCCTTTTAGCCTCTATCTCGAGACATAAAAAATCACTCTCTTGTTGAGTATAAAAGACTCTTTTGGTGAGTCACTTCCTTTTTAGCCTCTATTTCGGGCTTCGTACGAGACATAAAAAATCATCTCTTGTTGAGTATAAAAGACTATTTTGGTGAGTCACTTCCTTTTTAGCCTCTATCTCAAACTTCGTACGAGACACTAAAATCACTCTCTTGTTGAGTATAAAAGACTCTCTTGTTGAGTCAAACCTTTTTAGCCTCCGTCTTAGGCTTTGTATAAGACAGATAAAAGACTCTATTGTTGAGTCCATCTCCTTTTAGCCTCTATCTCTGGCTTCGTACTAGACATCAAGTCACTCTTTTGTTGAGTATAAAAGACTCTCTTGTTGAGTCAATCACTCTCATGGACTCTCTTGTTGAGTCAATCACCTTTTTGTATTCTCTTGTTGAGTCTCCGCTTTTTTAGCCTCAATCTCGAACTTCGTACGAGACATATATAAACACTCTCTTGTTGAGTCGGTCATTCCCAGCCTCCTCTTAGGCGTTGTATAAGGACTTCCCCAGTGGAATCAATCAACCTCTTAGCTTCAACCTTGGGCTTTGATCAAGGCACACAAGAATCAACAATACCTCTTTAGAGATGACAAGTTCTCTCTCAGTTAAACCTTTTAGCTTCAATCTTGGGCTTTGAACAAGACATAAATACCCCTTTTAGCCTCTGTCTTGGGCTTTGAACAAGACACCAAAACATATTTTTCCTCCCTTAGAATAGGAGGAACTACGATCGCTCTGATTTCCCTGTTTCGTTAAACGGGAAATACGTAGGCATAAGATTGAAAAAATCTTAGCCAGCATACTAATTAAAAACTCAAAATCCAGTACCTTCGTCAATCAACCCAAAAGAATCAAATCTAAACACATTACCAAAAACCTCACAAATAGTCCAGACCCCGTGTTCTTAGGTAAAATAACCAATGACAGACCCCCCTTTTGATAGCATCTGTAAACCAACAGTTTTGAGTGTTTAACCTCAGTATGCAAGCAGGGTTAATTGGAGACATCTATTTCCCTTCCTTAATCAGCTACATAGCATAAAAAATGAATCGAACTGTAGTACCAAAGCGATAGTGATTCAAAACCACAAAAATCGCACTACAGCATGGTTCTCTTGTTCAAGTTGATCTATTCTTCTTTGGCGACTGGCTCAAGTGTTGTACTAGTGAATCAGCTTGACTAGTAAAGCGAAAAGACACGAATAAGCTGAAATGCAAAAATGCAATGTTGAATGATGAATGATTATGAAATGCAAATGGGTTACATATGTTAGTTTCAAGGAACTCAATGATTATAAAATTTTAAACATCATAAAGAGATAACACTTTTTGAATAGCTCAAAAAAACCCTCATTTCATTAATAATGGAAGGATTACAATTTCTAAAATATAAGAGGAAAACAGCTAAAATCCTATGAGTCGTAAGGAATCCCTGTTAAAGAAGGTTCAACTCCTTGTTGATGCTTCCTCTTCTGCCTCTTCAATTGACCATTTTCAACCACTAGCTTGTCGATGATCTTCTTCTAAGCATTGGAGGTGGGAGGAATGTCAGAATACTCATGCACACTAAGAACTGGATGAACGCTAGAGAAAAATAAATTCTCTTGGTCCTCTTGCTTCTCCATAACATGCTTCTTAAGTATCTTGATCAGATCATCATTCTTCTTCAGTTGTTTCTTCATTTCCATCTTTTCAGCATTTGAAGCGTGGTACTTACTTTCCCAAGTGTCTCTCTCCAACTTCATCCTTGCCAAAATTTCCTGAAACTCTTCCATATTCTCAATGGGAATGGTAGATGATGATGCTATGACAAATGGTATTGAAGGCCTCTCAAGAGGACATGGCATCTTGAGTTCACAAGCTTTAGCACGCACCCACTGAGCATAGGGCTCAAAAGCAACACAGTTCTTCTTCTCCGATTGATCCTTATCCTTCTTATGGACATTGCGCCATGCACGCACAACCTTATCCTTCAAACCTGGATCCTCTTCTCCATTGAGATAAAAGAAATATGCAACCAGAATGCTACTAGGCTTCTCCTTCATGAGATATCCAAATTGACGTCTTGCAAGAATAGGATTTTAGTTAATTCCCTTTGTATATCAAGAAAAGGTACAATATGGAATTCCCCACAACTGTCGATGATGACTCCAATGTCATAAGCTGGGATTTATCAAGTCAAATTTGCTTGGGTAATAGATATAAGCCTTTGAGACCACCTGAGCTTATTTGGATTCTCCACAAAGACTTTGGATCGAGGCAAGTGTGACTTAAACCATTTGTATAACAGAGGTACACAGCATGTGATATCTCCACCATCCCTAAGAGTCCAAAGGTGAATAAAATGGTAAGTGTCTCCAAATAAAGTAGGCACTGGGTTACCAATCAAGAATATGTGGATGACAGTAACATCGACAAAATTATCAATGTTCGGGAACAACACAAGGCCATAGATGTGTAGTGCAAGAACAACTTCAAAAGCATCCCTACTATCTGCTTTGGCTAAGACAGAAGCTTTCCCCATAGAGAATCTGGAAGTCAACCCTTGAACTCCTCCTTTGAAAGTAAGATTGTCTTTCATATAAGACGTCTCCAAATGTAGGATTTCTGCAATGAATGAGGGTGTAGTTATCTTCTCTAAACCACTGAATGGTACCTCGTCTGATACTGGAAGACCAAACCAATATGAATACTCCTCCAAAGTGGGAACAAGCTGGTAATCAGGTAACATGAAGCAATGATAGAGAGGGTCATAAAACTGAACCAGGGTGTCACGAACTCCATCTTCAATCTTGGTCTTTAGAATACCCAAATGCTTATCATGACGAACTTTGAAATCCTCAGGACTAGATACCATAGATCCTAACTTTCTCAACTCTGTTAGATCAGGACTCTTGAAGCTATACTTCTTAGTGTTCCTTCTTCCAAAATCCATGATAATGATACCTATGATGTTTACAAAGAAGAGACATCTAAGTTCCTTATAAATAAACCAAAAAAATGTTCGTGGATACATGAATGTATGTCTATGTATCAACCACAAACAAGGTTACAAACATATGGGGTTCAAAGGTTCGACATCATGAGCATGGAGTTATGGGTCTAACCATCCCACAAGGTATGTACTATGGGTTTATTGTGCCTGTAGAACAAGGTTCTAAGAGGTTCCCAGAGTCATTTATCCATCTTTCGGATATTATTAGCTTGCACAACTAACTGCCCGGGTCGATAATATTCTCAAGAGAAACTCATCTGAGTGTAGTATCGCGTAACAACTACCTCAGGTCTACACATGGATGATCACCGCACTACATCATAAAAAAGCCAAGATGGGTTCATGGGATACTAAAGGTCCTCACCTTCTCGGACTCCCAGTTCGACAATAATAATGCCATTACGACTACTCGCAGTGATAAATACTACCATCAAAGGGGCTTCCACTGACTGTGGTTATATCATATGTTAATCATGTTCACGATTACTCCTGACATGTAACTCTAGATTATACGACTATCCTATCTTAATGTGCACTCAAGTTCTGGTTTGGACTTATCTCACCTCTCATGGATCACCAAAGCACCCACAAAATAGAAAACCCAATCAAAATAGCAAGCAATAATAATAACACAAATAATAACAAGTTAGGTTTAACCCTTTTGGGAGGTTTCCCCAGTGAAGTCACCATTTTTGTCGCGGTGAAGAATCAGAGACCATAGCTATTATTTAGCTAGGCTCACAAAACATAAGATATCACCACCGATCATTTATTTATCTAAGGGAAGGGGAAAAGAATGAATAAACCCAAAATAATCATGCAAAACATAAAGCAAGTCTAAAAGCTAAGCAAATAAGAGATGCAAGGTACGGGGGTTGGTTATACTAAGGGAAGGTACTAGCACCCTAAGTATGTATAGTATCCTATAGGAACCTCTTGAATTATGTGTTAGGTTATAAGTGTTTGCTAAAAATGATTGGGAAGATGAGAAAAGAAGTGTTTTTTTTTATTGTTTTTGTGTTTCGCAAGACATAAAGTCTTGTGCCTACGTACCAATGAAGGATCAAAACCTCGTAGTTCGGGGTATAAATAGAAAAGGGTTTGTTATGGTGGATTTTAATGAAGAAGAGACAAGTTGTCATCTTAAGGAGAATACTCAACTGATCCACCACAAACATGTGGAACATGGATCTTTGCTTCATAATGAGAGAAGGGTTCCAACTTGGATTTAGAATCAACAAGTATGCCTCATACCTCCCTCAAGTGGAAAAGAATCAACATTTTTCTCAACAGTGTTACGGGGTAGGAGATTTATATCTCAACTAGGAATGACTCATGTATAATCTCTCTTAAGAAAATTTTTTAAAAGTGAAAATCCAAGTGGCAAAATATTTGAATATGGTTTATATCTTTTAGTCTTATCAAAAGGTTTTAATATGCTTAAGATGTCTTGAAGCATTTATTAAGAAAAAGATTTGAAAAGTCAATGACCTAATGTCAAGGTTTCTTATGAAAAGATTTAAGTTTAAAAAAGGGAACCCTAATAATAAATCCTTTAAAGCTGAAATATCCTAAGGCTAAGCAACCTAAGGTAAACAACCTAGTGTAAAAAATCTAAGTTAAACAATCTAAGGATGAACAATATAAGGACAAAAAACTAAGAGTTAACAAACAGTAAAAAATAAGGGGGAAAATGAAAGAGAAACATAATGCAAATGCACATAACAAAAAGTCAACCATAAACCCTTCCCTTGGATTTGGACATAAGCAATCACAAAAGATTCAAATGCCATAAATGAATTTTAAACAAGTTATACATCATGAAGATAACATCCAAGGAACACAAAACAAAGTCTTCAAATGAAAAAGGTTAGGCTCATAGACAAGTAACAACACATTTATAAAGAAAGCATTAAGACATGTGATCAATACAAGCTCACAAAGCAAAGTATCTTAAGCAAACTCAACAAAACCCTAACCATGTACACTATGGAACCAACAAACCAAAGGTTATCAATACATGTCAAAAATCATTATTCACAACCAACAAGTCAATTCATCTTAAATGAAACCTGATTCAAGGCATCACATAGATATATCATCATCAAGTATCAAACCTAAGGCATAGTCAAAAGGGTAAGCAACCATCACATAAACTATACAAGTATCATATCTCAAGAATCAAATCAAGAATCAAACAAAAATGATAATAAAAAATGTAACATGGTTATTGTATTCATCACACAACATAGTGAAGTATAGGCCAAGCATTAACATGTCAAGAAACCATTAGCATGCTAAAGAAACAACAATGAAACGAACCTTTTTAGATTTTTAAATAAAATACAAGATGATAAAATAAATAATATTTAAAAGATAAAATAAAATATTTTTTGGTTTTAAAATATGTGGATTCAATAAATAAATTACAAGAAAAGAAAGAAATAAGAAGAAAAGGAGAAAAGAAAAAAAGAAAATATATAAAATAAGAAGGAAAAGAGAAAATAAGAGAAACATGAGGTTAAAAAAAGAAGTGGGGGCTGCTGGGGTTTGAACCCACACCGTTGGGATTGTAGCAAAACACTCTCAACACTAGCCATGCCTTGTTAGTTACTCGCCTCATAAAAACAAATATTAAAAAAATATTTATAAAAGAAATGGCGCGAATGGTACATCATTCTCAACCTTTGGATGACCAAAACTTCCAAGAATTTTCAAAATACGAACTTTTCAAATGTGAACCAAAAATGACAAATGAGTATATGGGTTTACTCAAAATTTAACAAGGAACTCAACTATCAACTTAGTTTTCTTTGATTCTTACTATATTTCATGAATTTCACACAATAACAGATAAACCTTAATTCTAAAAAATAAAATTATATAATGTACGAACACAATAAATGGCTATAATCATAGGGATTTTAATCAGCATGTCACCATGAACAATGTGGTAACAAGAAACAACTCAAATGGTAATCATAAGCATGAGAACAAAAACATGAAAATGTACTTAGAATGGTGAAGTCGTGCTCCTTTGGACTGGCCTTGCAAAGATGAAATAGATGCTTCTTTAGCTTCCTTGAAGTCCTAGGATGATGAGGATGTCTTCAAATCTCCTTGGAATCCTCTGGACTGCTCCCTAAAATCGAATTTCCGAGTGAAAAAAATAAGCTTTGGAAGTGGTGGTTTGGATGATTTCAGTGATGATTTTGTGCATACAGTAACTTTGAAATGGTGTTTGGAAGGTTTTTATGCAAGCAAAGTGGAAGGGAACTCCAAGGATTGGAATATTCGAATTTTGCTCTTATGGAGTTTTTTGAGGTTTGATGGAAATGCTCTTCTACTCTAAGCTTGCTTGCCTTAGTCTATGCTGATTTCAATTGCTTACAAAGAGCACTTGAAATAGGTTTTGAGCTGGCAATGTGTTTGATCCTTGGTTTGGACATAACTTCATGTGAATCAAGTCATAAAAGTGGAAAAATGATGTACATGAAGCTATCTTGGTTCAGGCTTGTATGGCCAAATTAAGCTTTATTTCTTGGCTTGTGAAGTTGGTTTTGATGCATCATAACTCATTTGTAGCAGCATTAGACTTAGCTAACAAGTTTTGACCAATAATGGATTTTGCACAACATGCCAAAAGGTATAATTCATGATGGTCAGTTTGGACAGTTGGAGCAGGCCTTTGTCTTATATGTAGGGGTCAATATTGCACAAATATGGTACCTTTCCAAAGATGGTACATAAAGGAAAAACTTTCATGTTCATGATAGGCTGAATAGAGGCTTGGAAAGATGAGAAAAATAGCTCCCAATTCATGTGAAGCAAGCTGAGTGACACTTAGAAAATTCTGGCTTGAACTTGCCCTTGATCATCAATGTAAATCCTCAACTTTGGCCTTCAATATCTTCCATCTCAAGAAAGCTTTTGATCTCAAAATTTCCACCATGATGAAGTAGGAAATATGATCTTTAAATGCAGCCCTAAAGTGTTTTAATTGGACTCTTGGATTGCTCACAATTTGGCCACAAAGTCATGTACTTGACAAGGTTAAACACTTCCAAAAATTTCTAAGTATTTTGAATCTTGCACTTACTTGAAACTCCAACTTTAACCACCAATTTCTTCTAGTTCAAGAAAGGTTTTGGCCTCCAATTTTTATCAACTTGTAGTATCAAATTCCCGTTTTTAAAGCAACCCTCAAGTGTTTTCATTGGATGTTTAAGGAAGAACTTACAACCTTAGAAAGTTGGTCATTTGATCATGGATTTTTGTACTTAGGGAAATTTCAATAACCCTAATTTTGAAAAATCTTAATCTTTTCTTGATTTCTTTGATTTAACTTGATCAAACTCAATCATTTTCCACATTTTTATGATCCTTGACTTGAGAAGTCCATAATTGAACAAAAGTTCTAAAAGTCCAACTTTGACTTTGATCATCAGTTGAATCAAAACCTTTCAATTGTCAGCAAACCAAACTTCTTGTGCCAATTTAAACACATAAACGGACCACGAAGATGTACTTGAAGCCCTAGAATCATATTCTAAACCATGATATCATGTCTTGATCAAAAAGTCAACCCTGAGTTGACTTTGACCAAAAACCCTAATTTGGAGCACTTGATGAATTGGAACTTGGTGAACTTGAATTGATGCACACTCAAACTTGATCATTGATGGAGGGAGACTTTTGATCATCGTGAATAAGTAGAGGAACTTGAGATGTTGCAAATCACACAAAACCTTGACCGATCAACCTCTTGGCTTCCTTGGTGCAAAACCCTAACTCATAAACAAAGCAAAGCCAGATATATTTTTGCATTTTCAAATGGGGTTAGCAAAACATAAAAGATACACACAAAAGGTGGTTAATGCTATGCAAATAATGCAAATGGAGGTGGAATCTTTGGGTTAAAAATTAGGGTATGACAATTTTCTAGTGTAATACTTTTATATAAGTAATGCAAAAATCTTTTTTGAATTATATAACTGTATTCTTAACTAGAGAACAATATGTATGATTAGCAAGGCATATAAAGTCACAGTTGCACACCCTCCTCTCTGTATCTAGTCAATCCATAGTGTATAAGTTGGACCCCTGGATATGTTAGCCTCGAACTAAGTTTCCACCTGGGGGTATGGAAGGGGAACCAGCCTTTGGATAAGCACAGTCCCCCAAAAAAATCCAATAAAAGTGGAAACCTAACTCGTCTATGCCGCATATGTGATGAAATAAAATCATGAAATATTATATGATGAAATAAAACCAAACTATAATACTATATGATTAAATAAAATCATGAAAGATGATATGATGAAATAAAATCAAGAAAGTTAGTGCGAAGAAATAAAGTCATGCAGAGCTAGGCAATTAACAAATTCAATACGAGCATAGGGAAAGAAAAATATCAATTATAAAAGCTGAATTGATGAAATATATATGAAAATATTATTACAAAAGTTGAAATCGACAACGAATGAAAAACTTTCAATAAAAAGGAAACATAGATCACTCCCCATCACCCGATATCTCTCCTTCCACCACTTCCTTCTCTATGTTTAACAATTATAAAAGAATCCTTATAAGATGGACCCTTGTTGCAACCACTTTTGGGAATTTTGTTAGCAGAAGGCTTGGATCAGTCATGTGACTTTTTGCTTTAGTTTTTTGAAGAAGGATGCCTATGGTCTAACATATTCTCTTGTTTAGCTTAAGTTAACTATGTCTTCCTAAAAAGAGGGGAATTATCACCCTTTTGGGGTGGTACCGCGCTATCTCGTCCAGGTTCAAAAAGGAGTTTTAAAAGGTAGATGGATATGAAGGTGTTTTCTTTGGTTCTTGAGCTTTATTCCTTTTAAAGAGGTCAAAAACCAACCTCACGTTATCAACATGAAAAAGTGAAGAAGTTACTCAAATTGAATACTAAAAAACAACGACAAAGAAAAAATTAAAAGATTGATTCCACCTCACATAAAAAATATAATTTTCTCTCTTAAGCATTAACTGGCTCTACAACCGATATGGTGTTAATATAGTGAAATACCCCGTATTTTTAATTTGCTCTGGATAATATTAAGTTGCAGTCAACTAGGTTCCGGTGTACTTTGAGAAATTATCTGCAAAGATAATTAAAGTAACTGTTGAGCTCAGAGCAAATCCAATTAATATTATCTGACTCTGAGGTTTTATTATTTTGAGCTATAGAGACTTTTTGGACTTTCAGTAGTGTTACTAATTAATGATATTTCGCTATATCATTTCTTTTTCCTCCCTTGCCAAACATAGTACCATTTGAGAGAGAGAAGTTAGAGAGAAGGAAGAGGAAAGGAAAGAAAAGAAGAAGAAAACCTAGAGGAAGAAGAAGAAGCTTGGAATCATCTACTCTTCAACTTTTCATCTCATCTTCCTCATCATCATCCAATTCTAAGGTGGGTTCTAGTTAAAAGCTTTAAGTTCTAGGTGTTAGAGATTATTAGAGCTTAAGTTAAAAATTGATAAAAATACTTAATCTTACCAAAATCATGTTTCTAACGGATGAAATTCGATATAAATTGCGTAGTGTCGTCGTAATATGCATGTCATCAATTGATAATACTTGTTTTGATGTTTGGAAATGATCTGGTGTGGAAATGGTGGGTTTTGAAGCCCTTGGAACCCCAAAAATGCAGATGTATATTTCTGCTTCTGATACGCACCGTCGGACGGCGTTTTGAGTGTCGGGCGGCGCAGGCGTACGCCGCTGCTCCGCCGGGCGGAAGTTAAGGGGCGCAACATGTTTTGCTTCTGGAGTTTCTGGTTTTTGGAATGGAACTTACGCCGCTGCTTCCCCGGACGAAGTAGCAGGCGCAGAGGGCTCCTCCAGGAGAAGCCTGGACCTCCGGGCCCTCCTGGAAGTTTTTCAAATAATTTTCTTTTCTTTAAAAACGATAACTTTTGATTCGTATACCCGATTTAAGCATTCTTGGTACCGATGGAGAGCTATGGAAATACTCTATCTAATGGAAGTGAAAAATATTAGTTTGTTGCACGATTAAATAAATCAAAGGAAACCTAAGAATGGTGTAACTTTGTGATAAGTTGTTATGTGTGATTCCATTATATAATTGCATTATGTTTACCTATTCTATTGCTGTTAAACATATTATATCTATCTATATGTCATTAAGTAAAAATGAGAGAATATGCATGCTTAAAATGAATTAGAAAGAGTGAGGAAACTTTACCCCAAACCTAATGATATGATTCTAGGTTATGACTAGAATTTGATAGAAACTCTAAATGGCTATACTCGTGCATTCGATGTAGAAAGGTGCATCCTTGACGAGTATTGGTCTAGAGGAGAGTGAAACACTAGTATGGAACATGTGTGAACCTAGTATAGGTGAAAAGGTGAAAGGGCCTTAAGGCGAATGTGGCCTTGTGATTGTCGAATACAATCATGCTTGTGTGAGTAATCACGTAATCGTAACCGTTTCCCTTGAGTTGCAATTTCATGAGTCTCGGACTCCTCTGGAACGTATGCATAATTACTTGGTAGGTTTGATTCCCGCGTGTAGTACGTATAGAGCCTATATGGTAAAGAGACTTGAGATGGTTAACACGCCATGAGAAGTGACGGTTCATGGTTAACAGGCCAATGATCCCGAATCCATTTCGTATGCCAAGTAAGTTACAAGGATCCCTGACTCGGGTCGACTTCTAGATGTAGGAGCGGACAGGAAAAGGGGATGCCTTGGTAAGGTTATCGATTAGTGATATTGTGAGTTAGTGGACTCATGAACATGTTTCCATATAGTGTGAGATTATGAGATTGTGAACTCGAAGTTTTTTCCTTTCCCTTGGACTTGAGTTAGGATTTGGTTAGAACCTTGTAAAGCCGAGAGAATCCATAAGATAGGAAACTCACTGAGATTTAATATCTCACACCATGTTGTTGATTATATTACAGGTACTACAGGTTCCACGAAGGTTAAGGATAAAGTCGTTTGATTTTGCTTACTTTCCTTGGATTTTTGGGATGGCAATAAGACTTCCGCTTTGGAGTTTTATTTTGAGATCAATGTATTGATCTAGTTCTTAGTGTATTGGGACATCTTGTATATATTATGTCGTAGACTTTTAGTACTTTGTATTTTGGTGCATGTAATGTATACAATGTGTTAACTAGGAACTTAAGTTATTTCAGTACCAAAACTTGGATTCAGGTATAATATATATGCTTTGATGTATGTTGTTATATATGGGTGTTACAGTTGGTATCAGAGCAGATCATATCCTCGACCTAGCCATGAATTAGCATAAGTATTTCTTTCCGTTTCATATGCATTGTGTCACCATTGCTCTTACGTGTTATATGTATGACATTAAGCCTGAACAACTTAATCCTATCTGTATGATGTTTAGGAACATGGATGACGGACGCAGAAGCAATTGTGGTAGACCCAGACCTACTCCGGCAGGGACGAATCTGCCAGGCGGCGAGGAGCATGTCCTGTGGCCCCAGTTCTTACAACAGATGTAGCAGCAGCAGAACCAGTTCATGCAGCAGATGGTACAACAGATGAATGAGGGTCTTAATCCTCCCGTGGTTGTTCCAGATGCTGTAAGTGGAAGCTTTTGGGATTTCATCCGCATGAATCCTCCTGAATATCATAGTGGATTAGATCCTGTGAAAGCTCATAAATGGGTGGCTGATATGGAGCGAAACTTCTTGATAGTTCAATGTAATGAAGAGAAAAAAGTGGTGTTTACTTCTCACTCATTGAAAGGCCCTGCTATGAGGTGGTGGGAAAGTGCTTCAGCTTTGATGACTATCCAAGAGGTGCCTAAAGTTTGGGAGCATTTAAAGATTATGTTTATGGAGAATTATTTCCCTAGTTCTTTGAGGACTCAAAAGGAGTTCGATTTCTAATAGTTGGGGCAAGGTACTTTGACTGTGGCTGTTTATGCTGAGAAGTTTAAGGTCATGGATGCTTACTCTAGGCAAGCCATGTATGCTCCGGATGAAAAGTGGAAAATTGACCAATTCCTCTTTGGGTTGAAAGCTGAGATTTCTCACAGTGTGTCTCAAAGAGAGTTCACTAGTTATGCTGAATTGTTAAAGAAATGTTATGTGGCTGAGATCAGTTTGAAGAAAGTTCAGGCAGAAGGAGATTCGCGTAGGTCGAATCCGAATGATCGTGGAAGATTCAACCAACAGTTTAGGCCTCAACAACAAGCTTTCAAAGGGAAGGAAGTTCAGAATTCTAGAGCAAGTGTACCTCCTGTGTGTCGTACTTGTGGTAAGAATCATCATGGTGGATGTGGTTTTAAAGGAATTAAATGTTATTAGTGCCAGAAAGTGGTCCATATGGCGAGAGATTGCCCTCAGAATAAGAATCAGACGCAAGGGAAGAGTATCGGTCGAGTTTACACGTTGGATGCAAAGAAGGCCAAGGGTGATAACTCTTTGATTGCTGGTACGTGTTTCGTTAATGGGAACCCTTATTTTGTATTATTTGATTGTGGAGTGACATACTATTTTGTGTCAATGCAATGTGTGAAGCGACTTGGGTTGCAAGCTATTCCGTTATCTCCTCCCATGGTGGTTACTACTGCCATGGATGAGATAGTTGAAACACCTTTAATGTGTGAGAATTGTGTTTTGTCTGTGGATGGGAGAGTTTTTCAGACTGAGCTTATTTGTTTGCCGCTTAAGAAAGTAGATGTTGTTTTGGGAATGGATTGGCTTTCTGATAATTCGGTTTTCATCGGGTGTGAGGAGAAGATAATCATCATTCTATCTACTGAAGCTACTCCGAGGGATGTATTAACAACTATTTTAGAAGATACGATTGGAATGATAAATTTCTTGTTTGAGAAGGAAAAATATGTTCTTTTTGTTCTCACTAAGGAGGAGAGTAGCAACCTTCAAGTTTTGACTATCCCTGTAGTCAGTGAGTTTTCAGAAGTTTTCCCCGAGGATGTCACTTCTCTTCCTCCGGAGAGGGAAGTGGAATTCTCTATTGACCTGATACCGGGAACGGCTCCTATATCCGTTTCTCCGTATCAGTTGGCACCACTTGAGTTAAGGGAATTAAAGGATCAATTAGAAGAGTTGATGGCTAAGCATTTTGTTAGACCCAGTGTTTCATCCTGGGGAGCTCTAGTATTGTTGGTAAAGAAGAAAGATGGTGGAATGCGGTTGTGTATTGATTACCGACAGTTGAATAAAGTCACCATCAAGAACAAATACCCATTACCAAAGATAGACGACCTGTTAGATCAATTGAAAGGAGCCAGTGTGTTCTCGAAGATTGATTTATGGTCGGGTTATCATCAGATCTGTGTGAAGAGTTCGGATGTATCAAAGACCGCGTTTAGAACCCTTTATGGTCCATTATGAATTCTTAGTAATTCCTTTCGGTGTGACGAATGATCCAACAATTTTTATGGATTATATGAATCGGATATTTCAAGCTTACTTGGACCAGTTTTTTGTGATCTTCATTGATGACATTCTTGTTTATTATCGTACTTCACAAGAGCACGAGGGACATTTGAGAATCGTTTTATCAATCTTACAAGAGAAGCAACTTTTTGCCAAGTTGAGCAAGTGTGAGTTTTGGATGTAGGAGGTTAGTTTTCTTGGTTACGTTATATCTCAAGGAGGTTTGGCGGTTGATCCATCAAAAGTTGAAGTGGTAATTAATTGGGAGAGACCAAAGAATATTTTGGAAGTTAGAAGTTTCTTGGGACTGGCAGGTTATTACAGAAGGTTCATCAAAAGCTTTTCTTAATTGGCTTTACCAATGACTAAACTTACTCGAAAGGATTGTCCTTATGAGTGGGATTCGGCGTGTGAACAAAGTTTTATGAGTTTGAAAGAAAGATTAATGACTGCTCCTGTTTTGATCATTCCTGATCCTGGCAAGTCGTAGGTATTTTGTGATGCATCAAAGATGGGTTTAGGAGGGGTCTTAATGCCAGAGAGTCACGTAGTGGCCTATGCTTCTCGACAATTGAAAGTCCACGAGAAGAATTATCCAACGCATGATTTAGAATTGGCGGCGATTGTCTTTACTTTGAAAGTGTGGCGTCATTATTTGTATGGAGTATCTTTTGAGATGTTTAGTGATCACGAGAGTTTAAAGTATCTTTTTGACCAAAAAGAGTTGAATATGCGTCAAAGGAGATGGATGGAATATTTGAAGGATTATGATTTGGAACTAAAGTACCATCCGGGTAAAGCGAATAAAGTAGCGGATGCATTGAGTAGAAAAGTGTTACGCAATGCCGAGTTAATGATGTTAGAGTATGCCTTATTGGAAAAGTTTAGGGATCTTAATCTTCAATTTGTTTGGACTCCTAATGGTGTGATTACGGGAAACTTGAATGTTAATTATACTCTTAGGGAGGAAATTCAACAAGGGAAAGTGTTGGATGAGAAGTTACAAGAAGTGTTAGTGCATTCGGGTTTTGTGCAAGCTACTGATGGAATTATTTTATTTAACCAAAGGATTTGTGTTCCAGATGATGCGGTGTTGAAAAGAAGGATTTTGGAGGAAGCGCATAAAGGTGCTTTTACTATACATCTGGTTCTTCAAAAATGTATCAAGACTATAAGAGGGACTATTGGCTGTCCGGTATGAAAAGAGATATTGCGGTATATGTATCGGAGTGTGCGATATGCCAACAAGTGAAGATTGAACACCAAAGACCGGGTGGATTGTAACAACCTTTAGAAATTCTGGTATGGAAGTGGGATAGTATTTCTATGGACTTCGCAGTTGGATTACCCCGTACTCAAGGTGGTTATGATTTTATTTGGGTAATTGTAGATCGGTTGACGAAATCTGCACATTTCTTGGCCGTAAAGACTACTTACAAGGCAAGTCATCTTGCAAGGTCGTTTCTTTCGGAAATTGTGAGATTACATTGTATTCCCTCTAGTATTGTGTCTGACAAAGATCCAAAGTTTACTTCAAGATTTTGGAGAGCTTTTCAACAAGCTATGGGAACAAAGTTGTGTTTGAATACGTCGAATCATCTGCAAACGGATGGTCAGACGGAACGGACAATACAAACGATGGAAGATATGTTAAGGGCTTATGTACTTGAAAGTGGTGGAAATTGGATAGAACTTTTACCGTTGATTGAGTTTTCATACAGCAATGTTATCATGCAAGTATTGGCATGGCTCTTTATGAGGCATTATATGGAAGGAAATGTAGGACGCCATTGTGTTGGGCGGAAGTTGGCGAAGATAGAACTTTAGGACCCGAGATTATTCAAGAGACCACAGAAAAGATTAGAATGATCCGTGATAAGGTTAAACAAGCACAAGATTGTCAGAAGAGTTATGCGGATAACCGTAGGAGACCTTTAGAGTTTGGTGAAGGTAATCACGTGTTTTTGAAAGTTACTCCGAGATTGAGGTTGAAGAGACCGTTTAAGTCGAAAAAGTTAAGTCCGAGATACGTGGGACCGTATCAAATTTTAGAAAGGATTGGCGAAGTAGCTTACAGATTAGCCTTACCGCCTTCTTTGTCAGAAATGCATGATGTTTTTCATGTGTCTCAGCTTCGAAAATTTGTTCTAGATCCTCTTCAGCCAATTCTACCAGATATGATTGAGATTGCAGCAGATTTAACGTTAGAGCCTCAACCAAGTCGTATCACAGGAAGAGAAACTAAAGTGTTAAGGAATAAAGAGATTCCTAAGTTCAGTGGGATGAGACGCATCCGAGCGATGCAACTTGGGAACTAGAATCAAAGATGTGAGATGCTTACCCTCATCTTTTCAGGTAATCTTTAAATTTGAGGACAAATTTCTATTTAAGGAGGGGAGGATGTAATACCCCGTATTTTTAATTTGCTCTGGATAATATTAAGTTTCGATCAACTGGGTTCTGGTGTACTCTGAGAAATTATCTGCAAAGATAATTAGAGTAACTGTTGAGCATAGAGCAAATCAAATTAATATTATCTAATTCTGAGGTTTTATTATTTTGAGCTATAAAGACTTTTTGGACTTTCAGTAGTGTTAATAATTAATGATATTTCCCTATATCATTTCTTTTTCCTCCCTTGCAAAACATAGTAACATTTGAGAGAGAGAAGGAAGAGGAAAGGAAAGAAAAGAAGAAGAAAACCTAGAGGAAGAAGAAGAAGCTTGGAATCATCTACTCTTCATCTTTTCATCTCATCTTCCTCATCATCATCCAACTATAAGGTGGGCTCTAGTTAGAAGCTTTAAGTTCTAGGTGTTAGAGATTATTAGAGCTTAAGTTAGAAATTGGTAAAAATGCTTAATCTTACCAAAATCATGTTTCTAACGGATGAAATTCGATATAAATTGCGTAGTGTAGTCGTAATATGCATGTGATCAATTGATAATACTTGTTTTGATGTTTGGTAATGATCTGGTGTGGAAAGGGTGGGTTTTGAAGCCCTTGGAACCCTAAAAACGCAGATGTATATTTCTGCTTCTGATACGCCCCGCCGGGCGGCATTTTGAGCGCCGGGAGGCGCATGAGTACATTGATGCTCCGCCGGGCAGAAGTTAAGGGGCGCAACATGTTTTGCTTCTGGAATTTCTAGTTTCTGGAATGGAACTTATGCCGCTGCTTCGCCGGGCGAAGCAGCAGGCGCAGAGGGCTCCGTCGGGCGAAGCCTTGACCGCCGGGCGCTCCTGGCAGTTTTTCAAATAATTTTCTTTTCTGTAAAAGTCCATAACTTTTGATTCGTATACCCGATTTAAGAGTTCTTGGTACCGATGGAGAGCTATGTAAATACTCTATCTAATGGAAGTGAAAAATATTAGTTTGTTGCCCGATTAAATAAATCGGAGGGAACCTAAGAATGGTGTAACTTTGTGATAAGTTGTTATGTGTGATTCCATTATATAATTGCATTATGTTTACCTATTCTATTGCTTTTAAACATACTATATCTTTCTATGTGTCATTAAGTATGAATGAGATAATATGCATGCTTAAAATGAATTAGGAAGAGTGAGGAAACTTTACCCCAAACCTAATGATATGATTCTAGGTTGTGACTAGAAATTGATAGAAACTAAAGATGGCTATACTCCTGCATTCGAAGTAGATAGGTGCATCCGTGACGTGTATTGGTCTAGAGGAGAGTGAAACACTAGTATGGAACATGTGTGAACCTAGTATAGGTGAAAAGGCGAAAGGGCCTTAAGGAGAATGTGGCCTTGTGATTGTCGAATACAATCACGCTTGTGTGAGTAATCACGTAATCGTAACCGTTTCCTTTGAGTTGCAGTTTCATGAGTCTCGGACTCCTCTAGAACGTATGCATAATTACTTGGTAGGTTTGATTCCCGCGTGTAGTACGAATGGAGCCTATATGGTAAAGAGACTTGAGATGGTTAACACGCCATGAGAAGTGACGGTTCACGGTTAACAGGCCAATGATCCCGAATCCATTTTGTATGCCAAGTAAGTTACAAGGATCCATGACTCGGGTCGACTTCTAGACGTAGAAGCGGACGGGAAAAAGGGATGCCTTGGTAAGGTTATCGATTAGTGATATTGTGAGTTAGTGAACTCATGAACATGTTTCCATATAGTGTGAGATTATGAGATTGTGAACTCGAAGTCCTTTCCTTTCCCTTGGACTTGAGTTAAGATTAGGTTAGAACATTGTAAGCCCTAGAGAATCCATAAGATAGGTAACTCACTGAGATTTAATATCTCACCCCATGTTGTGGATTATATTACAGGTACTACAGGTTCCACGAAGAGTAAGGATAAAGTCGTTTGGTTTTCCTTACTTTCCTTGGCTTTTTGGGATGGAAAGACTTCCGCTTTGGAGTTTTATTTTGAGATCATTGTATTGATCTAGTTCTTAGTGTATTGGGACATCTTGTATATATTATGTCGTAGACTTTTAGTACTTTGTATTTTGGGGCATGTAATGTATACAATGTTTTAACTAGGAACTTATGGTATTTCAGTACCAAAACTTGGCTTCATGTATAATATATATGCTTTGATGTATGTTGTTATATATGGGTGTTACAGTTGGTATCAGAGCAGGTCCTATCCTCGACCAAGCCATGAAATAGTATATTTCTTTCCGTTTCATATGCGTTGTGTCACCATTGGTCTTAAGTGTTATATGTATGGCTTTAAGCCTGATCAACTTAATCCTATTTGTATGATGTTTAGGAACATGGATGACGAACGCAGAAGCAATCGTGGTAGACCCAGACCTACTCCGGCAGGGACAAATCTGCCAGGCGGCGAGGAGCATGTTCTGTGGCCCCAATTCTTACAATAGTTGCAGCAGCAGCAGAACCAGTTCATGCAGCAGATGGTACAACAGATGAATGGGGGTCTTAATCCTCTAGTGGTTGTTCCAGATGCTGTAAGTGGAAGCGTTTGGGATTTCATCCGCATGAATCCTCCTGAATTTCAAAGTGGATTAGATCCTGTGAAAGCTCATAAATGGGTGGCTGGTATGGAGCGAATCTTCCTGATAGTTCAATGTAATGAAGAGAACAAAGTGATGTTTGCTTCTCACTTGTTAAAAGGTCCTGCTATGAGGTGGTGGGAATGTGCTTCAGCTTTGATGACTATCCAAGAAGTGCCTAAAGTCTGGGAGCATTTCAAGATTACGTTTATGGAGAATTATTTCCCTAGTTCTTTGAGGACTCAAAAGGAGTTCGATTTCCAACAGTTGAGGCAAGGTTCTTTGACTGTCGCTGCTTATGCTGAGAAGTTTGAGGTCATGGCTGCTTACTCTAGGCAAGCCATGTATGCTCCGGATGAAAAGTGGAAAATTGACCAATTCCTCTTTGGGTTGAAAGCTGAGATTTCTCACAGCGTGTCTCAAAGAGAGTTCACTAGTTATGCTGAATTGCTAAAGCAATGTTATATGGCTGAGAACAGTTTGAATAAAGATCAGACAGAAGGAGATTCACGTAGGTCGAATTCGAATGATCGTGGAAGATCCAACCAACAGTTTAGGCCTCAACAACAAGCTTTCAAAGGGAAGGAAGTTCAGAATTCTAGAGCAAGTGTACCTCCTGTGTGTCGTACTTGTGGTAAGAATCATCATGGTAGATCTGGTTTTGAAGGAATGAAATGTTATCAGTGTCAGAAAGTGGGCCATATGGCGAGAGATTACCCTCAGAATAAGAATCAGACGCAAGGGAAGAGTATCGGTCGAGTTTACACGTTGGATGCAAAGAAGGCAAAGGGTGATAACTCTTTGATTGCTGGTGCGTGTTTCATTAATGGGAACCCTTGTTTTGTATTATTTGATTGTGGACCGACATACTCTTTTGTGTTAATACAATGTGTGAAGCGACTTGAGTTGCAAGCTATTCCGTTATCTCCTCCCATGGTGGTTACTACTGCCATGGATGAGATAGTTGAAACACCTTTAATGTGTGAGAATTGTGTTTTGTCTGTGGATGGGAGAGTTTTTCAGATTGACCTTATTTGTTTACCGCTTAAGAAAGTAGATGTTGTTTTGGGAATGGATTGGCTTTCTGCTAATTTGGTTTTCATCGGGTGTGAGGAGAAGATAATCATCATTCCATCTACTGAAGCTACTCTGAGGGATGTATTAACAACTATTTTAGAAGATATGGTTGGAATGATAAATTTCTTGTTTGAAAAGGAAAAATATGTTCTTTTTGTTCTCACTAAGGAGGAGAGTACCAACCTTCAAATTCTATCCACAACCACAAAATTCACCAAAGCTCACATTTCTTCCTTTGAAAGTTAATAAGAATTCACATTGAATCTTGTTTAACTTTGAGCTAAACCTTCATCCATTCTTGTTTTTGTTCATCAATTATAGTAGATCAAGGCTTTTGAGTGTAGATCTTGAAGCAATTTGAAGGAATTTTCAGATTTGAAGTGGTAATTCATCTTTCACCATTGTTGAAGCTTCATCTTCATCTTCCATAATGTAGATCTTTGGAGATCTTTGTTATTTGATCCTTTGGATCTTGTAATAGTGTTTAATTGCTAGTTTTTGCTGTTATTTTACTTTAAATTTTGTGCAATTTCAGTTCCATGATCACAAGATGTTTGTAAAAAGTTTTGAAAATGGATCATTGTTGGTAGTGGTATAGGGCAAGCAACAAAAGTTTTGGAAGTATTTTTCCGGGAATTTTTCGTGTCCACAGAGATCGGTGCTACTGAACTGCCGTTCGACAATTTAAATGTTAATGAGTTTGGTTTAAAATGTTTGAAACATAAAAATAGAAAAGTAAATATTAACACAAGAAAATTCATTCATCAAAGAGAAAAGACTTATCAAGCATGTATATATTCCACTCGTCACAAACTTAAACTTATCGACCAATTACACTCAACCTACAATACTCCTCAGTATCACCCGGTATCGCTCACAATAGTGTTCATCTCTGACACACCGAGCTGAGAGAAAAACTGTATTACACTCTTCGTTACTCTCGCGCACGAAGCCTCGAAATACGGAAGACATTAAGCTTTGACACCCAAATAGATTGTTAGCTCTAAATCTATCTCTAGCATCCAAAAACTAACACATAATCATCCCTAATGAAGGTTTGCGATGTTTATCTCTAACACAACCCAAACCCCACGCATAAAGCAAAAATCAGAGACAATCATCGATAAAGATTAGTAAAGCGGATTTTATACAACACCCTGATCAACAAATATACATAAGATCAAAGTAAAAAATATACAAAACCCGACATAGAAGAAATTACAAAGAGAAGAGAGAAGAGGAACCAAACATTTCTTGGTTTGTCAACACCAATCGACGAGAGATTCGACTCCGGATCATCCAAATGCAAGCTTCCATGTTGTTTTCAAGCTAATCTACTAAAGAAATGAAGTTTGATGGAGTTGGGAGCAAAAACCCCAAAACCATCCCTAAAAAATGAGTTTTTTACCCCTATTTATTGCTGTCATCAAAGCAGACCGCGCTAAGCGCGCTCTGGGCGCTAAACGCTCCCTAAAAAATTGTTAAACTGCCTTAAAACCGCGCTAAGCGCGCTACATGCTGGAATTTGCTGCTTCCTTGGGATAGGAGCGCGCTAAGCGCGCTTGTAGCATGCTTGAAAATCCAAAGCTTGCTTTCTTCATAACTCTTGAACCACAACTCCGTTTTCTGCCCTGTTCGAAGCGTTGGAAAGCTTATTCAACGCTCTATCTAACAATGGCAAAATCCCACTGCTAAAATACCTACAAAAATGAATGGAAAGCAATTAAACTCAACGATATATATGAGAAAATGTAAAATACACACGAAAACGTAAAGTAAACGCATTTACACATAAAGGGGGGTTTATTCAACCAATATTAACACAAAGTAATGATATGTGCAATAAAACTTATATACAAAAATAGGTACATTTTTCACTTATCAAACTCTCCCCAACTTACATATTTGTTTGTCCTCAAACTAAGCCAACAAACTTAAAAACACAAAAGCAGTAACCAAAGAATCATGAATCAACAAGTTTTGAAAACGGAAAACAAATGCAATGGTTCAATCGAAAATGGTACACACAAAGTAAATACTTACCACTAAACTTCAACGATAACATAATCATGAAACAAATGCTAAATACAAAAGTCATGCCAAACATTCTAAAATAACACAAGTTCAAATGTGAATCACACCTAGCAAAAACAATCATCAGTAGATGAAAAACACAAAATGAAGGATTTTTCACTCACAAAACATTCTTGCAAACAAAAGACTAAATTATGCAATCATCCAAAAATCATGCTGAAAACACAAAAGCAAGAATCAAAAGGACTTTCAGGGCTGTAATGTGGTCGGGTGAACAAACAAGGGGTAATTCCTAAAGCTAATCGAAACAAAAACTTGCCTAAACCTAAGGGAGTGATCAACTCACAAAAGTTCAAACACAAAATTTCAATCAAACTTCTTCCAAAATCTCAAGTGTTACACCAAACACATAGAACTTATTAGCACAACATTATTCTACTCTTTTTGTTTTTCTTTTTCAAAGTTTTTTCAATTTTTTTTCTTTCTTTTTCTTTTCTTTTCTTTTCTTTTTCTTATTTTTCTCTTTTCTTTTCTTTTTCATATTTTTCTCTTTTTTCTTTTCTTTTTCAACCTCATAGCAACCAATAACATAAGTGAGAAAACATTTCTCTCCCCAACATGAATTCAACGACATCATCATGTGAATACTCCCTACTTTCTAAGGCAAGATAAAAATTCATACAACAACACAAAGTTGAGGGTTCAAGAAAAAAACAACAATCAAGATACACACAAAAAATGAATTTGACACTCATAGACAAGAATCAAACTCAAACAACATGGATAATGACCAAAGGCTCAAAGGGTTTACAAACGATCACACACTCACAAGGTGAATTGACTATTTGGCTAAGGTAGTTGTGCTCAAAATGAAACAAGTGCCTTAATCCTTTTCATGCTTTCAAATAATCAACACAAACAAAAGATTAAGCATAATAAAATCCAGTTAAAACAAGAATATTGGTACTCCGAGCATATCTGAACAATGGAAGGCTTCCTCACAAAAAGGGTGGGAACTAAAATGATTCACATACGAACAACTATATAAAAGAATGAATGGCATAGAAGTTGTAAAAAGCCTAAGTATCATGAATATGCTAAAGTCAAGAAAGCGATAAACACATACCTTGAACGTGTACAACACTTTAAACACTATCATTACCACGCATTCGCAAGTTGAAACACTCAAAATCGGAAAAATCACCGAATGCGACTTCAAGTAATCGGGCCAAAATTTGAGTCCAAACAATCAACAAAAGAATTAGAAAAATTACTAATAATTACTAATATATAAGGCCTTGGTGGAAGTGGGAAGAAGGGGGAACCAAGTGAACAATTAAAAGAATTCATTGGCTCAGCACAGCAGGGCGCGGTTAGGCGCGCTAAACGCGCTACACCCGAACCAGAAAAACCAGTACAGCAACAAGGTTCTGGTGTAGGCCTCCACTTAACACCTACACAATCTCAATTACAAAACATACAATATTTACACATACAAACTTCCTCAAGTTAAACACGACAAACTTGAGGAAAACAAAACTTAACACCTTAACACGAACTACCATAAACATACTAAAAGAATGGGAGAAAAAAAACATTAGAAACTAACAACAAGAAAACATGCTTGTTTTACGTCATAAGTTCGACGCCTATTATTTATACACACTTCTCCAAGTTGTCTCTTTACACGGTTAGTGCTCACCGATGATGAAACCTAACCAAACACTTAGCAAACGTGAAGAGAAACAAACATATATACTAAATTTACAAGTATGGAAAACATGTAAAATTCACAAATATGGTAAACATATACAAGTAGCAATATAAACAAGTGAAAATAGACAATATATACGATATCTACAAAACTCAAAAACAAAGAAACTATCGCAATACGATCCAATAAAAACACCAATCCCCGGCAACGGCGCCATTTTGTTGGTAGCGGTATAGGGCAAGCAACAAAAGTTTTGGAAGTATTTTTCCGGGAATTTATCGTGTCCACAGAGATCGGTGCTACTGAACTGTCGTTCGACAATTTAAATGTTAATGAGTTTGGTTTAAAATGGTTGAAGTACAAGGAAGTACACTTTCAAGAGTCCTAAAGTTAGGTGGTTTGAGAGAGCTAGGATCTTTGGTTGCTGATACCAAGAAGTTTGAGTCCAGATATGGAAGGCTTTTATCTCTCTTGAAGGTTGATATGGATGAAGGATTGCTTGCTACTTTGGTTCAGTTCTCTGACCCTTTGCTTCATTGTTTCACCTTTCCTGATTATCAGTTGGTACCTACGCTAGAGGAGTATTCTCTGCTGCTTAGTTTGCCTGTTCATGGCCAAATTTGGAAGTATTTTTCTGGGAATTTATCGTGTCCACAGAGATCGGTGCTACTGAACTGCCGTTCGACAATTTAAATGTTAATGAGTTTGGTTTAAAATGTTTGAAACATAAAAATGGAAAAGTAAATATTAACACAAGAAAATTCATTCATCAGAGAGAAAAGACTTATCAAGCATGTATATATTCCACTCGTCACAAACTTAAACTTATCGACCAATTACACTCAACCTACAATACTCCTCAATATCACCCGGTATCGCTCACAATAGTGTTCATCTCTGACACACCGAGCTGAAAGAAAAACCGTATTACTCTCTTCGTCACTCTCGCGCACGAAGCCTCGAAATACGGAAGACATTAAGCTTCGACACCCAAATAGATTGTTAGCTCTAAATCTATCTCTAGCATCCAGAAACTAACATATAATCATCCCTAATGAAGGTTTGCGATGTTTATCTCTAACACAACCCAAACCCCGCGCATAAAGCAAAAATCAGAGACAATCATCGATAAAGATTTGTAAAGCGGATTTTATACAACACCATGATCAACAAATATACATAAGATCAAAGTAAAAACACATATAAAACCTAACATAGAAGAAATTACAAAGAGAAGAGAGAAGAGGAACCAAACATTTCTGGGTTTGTCAACACCAATCGACGAGAGATTCGACTCCGGATCATCACAATGCAAGCTTCCATGTTTTTTTCAAGCTAATCTACTAAAAAAATGAAGTTTGATGGAGTTGGGAGCAAAAACCCCAAAATCATCCCTAAAAAATGTGTTTTTTACCCCTATTTATTGCTGTCATCAAAGCAGACCGCGCTAAGCGTGCCCTAGAAAATTGTTAAACCACCTTAAAACCGCGCTAAGCGTGCTCAAATCGCGCTAAGCGCGCTACATGTTGGAATTTGCTGCTTCCTTGGGCTAGGGTAGCATGCTTGAAAATCCAAAGCTTGCTTTCTTCATAACTCTTGAACCGCAACTCCATTTTTCGCCCGGTTCAAAGCATTGGAAAGCTTATTCAATGCTCTATCTAACAATGGTAAAATCCCACTGCTAAAATACCTACAAAAATGAATGGAAAGCAATTAAACTCAACGATATATACGAGAAAACGTAAAATACACACGAAAACGTAAAGTAAAGCATTTACACATAAAGTGGGGTTTATTCAACCAATATTAAGACAAAGTAATGATAAGTGCAATAAAACTTATATACAAAAATAGGTACATTTTGCACTTATCAATCATGTTGAATTTTGCACAGTTTTCTGCATTCTGGTGCAGAGTAACCGATTAGAAGATATGCAGTAACCGGTTAATCTGTGTTAATTTTGAAAAATTGCGCCTATTTTGAACTAAGTAACCGGTTAGCAGATATGCAGTAACCGGTTACTTCAAAATAGAATGCATAATTTCACTTGTTTTTGGGGCTGTTTTGGCTTTTCTTCCTTTTTCTTCCCCTTTCTTCTTGTTTTAGCCTTGAAACACATTGTTGAGATTAATTTCTCTTCAATTTCAATGGACTTTGGATATGGTTAGAGTAATTAAACATTCATTAGTTCAAATCTATCTTTAAATGAATTGTTGAATTCATTTGAGTTGCTTTGAATTAGTGATAAGTTTTCACACGTAAATCTATCAATTAAAGGTGATTGAACTTGAAGATGAAAGGTTCTTGACTTTGTAATTCAATTTGGTATTTCTCTTCATCTATTTCTTTTTATTTTGATCGATGAAAGTCTTATGGATCTTAGAATTTCTTTGTTGAATTCTTGATCAAGACTAGATCGTTACCTATTTTCTTTTCGTGCGGTATTGCTTTCGGATGACGATCTACATATCGTTCATCTAGCATGCATTAGCACAAAGATCTATTGACCGGCCTCATTGTAGGGTAATTACTCCATAAAATACTCGACGATTTCTTAACATAGCGCAACATTTGTCTCTCTTTATCCAATTCGGAATTTGAACTTTCGTGGTCCGGACCTTGATTGGTCGCGTCAACCCAATGGTGATTGATCTTTTGTATTAGGTTCAAAATCTTTGAAGCTTGTTGTTGTAGAGGCTTTGATTCTATCAATCTTCTAACAAGTCTTCATTAACCTTGACCTAAGTACATTATTTAATCACTATAGTTCAAGACGCGAAATGGAATAATCGGTGAAGGCTTATGGCACTAGAGCCTTGTGCTACTAATTACTAACTTCTAACTTCTTTATATTTCCTTCTCGCTCCCTATCTCTCTTTATTTTTTATGCTTTATGTCATTTTTATCATATCATGTTTATGTCATTTTTCTTTTGTCCACTTGGACCATATTATCTTGTGCTTTGTTTTTCTTTTGTCCATTTTGGACTCAAAAACATTAATAAAGAATTAAACCACTAAAAGACTTGTGCTCTTAATTGTTGGACTATGGCCACTATCCTTTGCATTGGAGGACCTATGCTCTTGATTACGGACTCATGGACTTAGACCTAGGACCTTTTCCCTTTGCTTTGGAATTATGGTTTGAAGACTTTGAAGCCTTGTGCTTTGGTTTGGTTTATGGTGAAGATAGCTACATTTGTGGTTAGATCTTTCTTACCCTAGCTTTTATTTGTATGCACTAGGATAATCACTTTTTCTCCACCCCTTCTTCAATTTTCAAAATCTCCTTTCTTTTTCAAAACTTTCTTGTTTTCAAACTAGAAACCGCTTTCATAATAAAACCTTGACTTCGGTTAAGCGATTTTTAAACTTTCTTTTCTTTAATAAATGTCAATCAATATTAATCATATTTTGACCATTTCAAAAAAGACATAAAAAATACAAACTCATCAAACTCTTTTTGTGCTTTGTGCACCTTTTCCCTTTAAAACTTTTTCATAAGTTTTGACATGATTCATTTCTTTAAGCGGAATTATTCGCTTGGAAATGACGACTTGTCTTTATACTTAAAATCAACCAAAATAAACAAATTTTTGTTCTTTGTACCACGAACTACGGGGTTTTGATCCTACATTGCACATCGTGGGTACGTAGGCATGAGGCGATAAGTCTCTCCAATTACAAAAATCTAAAAGAATATTTCTCTTCTCATCCCTCCCAATCTTTTTCAAGCAATCTTTTTCAGACCAAAAAGCATGAATACATCAAAGGGCTCCTATAGAGTACTATAGATGTATTGAGTGCGTAAAACCTTTCCTTTACATAACCAACCCCCCTTGTCCATTTCTCTTTGTCTTTTTTAGCTTTTACTTTTTTAGACTTCTTAGGATTTATTTGCTCTTTTTTCCTTTTCCATTGTGGAATAAATAAAAGTGCGGTGGCGACTCTTGCTTTATGAGTTAAGTTAATCAATAGCTTACACTCACAAATTTCCCCGCTACAGAAAAGTGGCGACTCTGCTGGGGAATATCCTCCCTTGAGGGGTTTAGCCTACTTTGATTTATTTATCGCTTTTTGTCTGATTTGCTTGTTACTTGTTTGTTCTGTTTGGGAGTTCCTCTGTGTGTGAGATAAGTCCTATACCCAGACCATAATGTACTTTGAGATAGGAGGATAGTATAGTCAAGGGAACTTTGAGGGATTCGAATCCCGAAAAAGAAGAACTTGAGAATCTATCCACTCGGTGGTTGCCTCTTTGGAATTACTGATGCCGATCGAGCGATCGTGAAGGCATTACTTTTTCCATAGAAGCCTATAACACTGAGGAGCGTAGTAACCTTTAACCCATCTTATCCTTTTTAGGGTCGTGGCGCGGAAGCTATGAGGATGCAAATCCGACTTAGCTGTTACGCGATGCCATACTCAGGTTAGATTCTCTTGAGGATAACTACCAACCTCCGAGCAAATAGGTGCGCTGGTGTGTCTTATAGTGGATTATGGACCCTGGTCACTCTGTTAGAACCGCTGTTTTCTGCACGTACAATGAAGATAAAACCTTAGTACATACCTTTATGGGATCTGTTCTTACCCTTGACTTCATGCTCGTGACTTGAACCTTGACCCGTGTGCTTTGTGTGATCTTGTTTGTGGCTGCTGCATTCATGCACTCATGCATTCATGAGCATTCTTTTGGAAGATTTCAAGGAACTTAAAGGTGTTATTGCAAACATTGTAGGTATTTTTGTTATGGATTTTAGAAGGAGAAGTACAAGGAAGTACACTTTCAAGAGTCCTAAAGTTAGGGGGTTTGAGAGAGCTAGGATCTTTGGTTGCTGATACCAAGAAGTTTGAGTCCAGATATGGAAGGCTTTTATCTCTCTTGAAGGTTGATATGGATGAAGGATTGCGTGCTACTTTGGTTCAGTTCTATGACCCTTTGCTTCATTGTTTCACCTTTCTTGATTATCAGTTGGTACCTACACTAGAGGAGTATTCTCTGCTGCTTAGTTTGCCTGTTCATGGTCAGATTTTCTCTGGTTTGGATCCCGCTCCCGAGCATCACATTATTGCGAAGGCTACTCACTTGAAGGTTTCTGAGATTAAGGCTCGCATGGATACCAAAGGAAAGATTCTAGGGCTACCCGCTAAGTTCTTGATGGATAGAGCTCATCACTTTGCTAGTGTGAAGAACACAGTTGCTTTTGAGGCTATTCTTGCGTTGCTTATTTATGGACTGTTCCTCTTCCCGAATGTTGAGAACTTTGTCGACTTCAACGCTATTCAGATCTTCTTGATTGGGAATCCAGTTCCTACTTTGCTAGCCGATGCTTACCATTCTATTCACCTCAGGAATTCCCATGGTGACGGGATGATTATCTGTTGTGCGCCTTTGCTCTACAAGTGGTTTATTTCTCACTTGCCGAAGTTTGCAGCTTTCTGGAATCTCAAGGATGGCTTATATTGGTCACGGAAGATCATGTATCTCACTCATTCTGATATTGATTGGTGTAGCCGTGTTCCTTCTGGAGCGATGATTATTGATAGTTGTCGTGATTTTCCCAACGTGCCTCTTCTTGGTACAAAAGGAGGAATCAGCTACAATTCGGTGTTGGCTCGTCATCAGTTGGGATATCCTTTGCGAGAGGTACCGAAGAACATTCATTTGGCCGATCTCTTTTTCTAGGAAGAAGAATCTCAGGTTGCTCTCAAGAGAGAAATTGTGGAAGCTTGGCGCAACATTCGTAGAAAAGGAAAGGAAAGTTTGGGAAATCCGAATTGTATCTCTTCGGAACCTTACCTCCAGTGGGTTAAAAATAGAGTTATTACTTTGAAGGTGCCTTATGCGTGTCAGGAGTCTTTATCTCTAACTGATACGAAGCTTATTCTCTACTTTATGGATGACAAAGAGAAGCTTCAGATTGCTTTTTCCGAGATGCAACAAGAGAGAGATGCTTGGAAGAACAAGTATCAGATTGTTGAGTTAGAGAATGCAAGACTTCAGGAACACTTCAAGAAGAAGAATGAAGACGAAGTTACCAACAAGAAGAGAAAGACGCAAGAGGATTTATTTTCCTCTCGCATTCAGCCAGTTTCCGATATTCCGAAGAGTTCAGAATCTCCTTGGAAGTTGATCGTTGATCAATTTTGATTGAGAAGACTCAGATGCAGGCCCACATCAAGAAGTTGGAAGATAGAGCTGAGACTTCTTTGTGAGAGCAAGAATTGTCTCTACAAGTCAATCTATGTTTTGATGATAACAATAAGTATTTGTGAAAGAACCATTTTATGGTCTAACGTGTGTTGTGTGCAGATCATAAGAACTAAACACATCAGAACCAACAAACACCAGCCAGATGTACTATGATTGAATATATAAATATATGCGAAGTTACTACGTGTGACTAAAGTCGCGAGAAGCAAGAACGCTTCTTTATCTAGTCATAATCAGCCAGATCCAAGGATGCCAAGATTGCTGTTGCAATGCTCTTGTGGATGCTCTCTGAAAGTGATCAAGATTCTGAAGATAGCGAAGCTTCTGAAGAAGTACACTAAAAAAGAACCAAAGTTCTGAAGACTCCTATGACTTGAAGTTCTGATGGCTGAATGCGCTGAAGACCAAGTGCAGAAAGATTCTAAAGACTGTCGAGTTCTGAAGATCAAGGTCTCAAACAAGAAGTTCTGAAGACTCTGAAGACAAGCTCTGAAGATTCAGAAAACTTAAAGCAGAAAAGGATAACGCTCTTAAAGACCAAGTGCTGAAGTTCTGAAGACTGATTCCTAATGGACTTCTTCAATTAACGGAAGACTTGAAGCATCAGATATTCTTCTATAAAGACTCCACGCATGCTTCATCAAATTAACATCAGAAGCCACTGAAGTATCAAAGTCTATATATTACCGTTGTGAGTTAATTGTACACACTGCCCAAGAAAAGATCTCTTCTACAAAAAGAAGATATGTCAGTACAACTCGTTATATCACAACGTCTCTTTTCCAAATAGCCAACAATATTCTCTAACGGCTATATTTCTAATGGCTATTTAATGGAAAGAGTTTTTGCTTCTGATGTGTCGATCACTTGTAGAATTATGAACTGAATGTTCATCTTCAAAATTGACCAAGTCATCGTGTGAAGATAGCAACAATGATGAGTTCACGTTGTAACACATAGAATATTCGAAGCTGTCATTAATTCACTCATGGCAATTGTTGTTGAATCTCCAAAGAACAAATTAACACAACAATAACAATCAAACAGAAGCTGTTGATGAAGAAACCAAAAATTGAAGATCAGTCAAGTCATCAACCCACCTTCTCGTCAAAGCTCATTGAAGATCTGAAGCAAGGAGTTATTGCTCAAAGCTTGCTCAACCAAAAGACGAAGAAGAAGAAGATCTACAAGATGTCAACAATCATAATATCTAAAAACATCTTTGTAGTTTCTTAGGAAAGCAAGGAGCTGATTGCTTAAAACTTGCTTGAACATGTGTGTGTGTTCTTTGTACTTAAACCTAGGAGAAACTTGCTTATTAAGAAGCACAATTTGTAATCTCCAGTTTTCCAATTCAACTAGATGAATTGAGTCTCCTCAAGTGAACGTTATATCCTGATGGGATCCCTGAATGGTTCAGATGTGAGTTGAGGCCCTTGAGTAGATCACGCGGTGATCAGATACTTGAGATGACAATGGCTGAGGGTCATTGTGGAAAATCCTGAAATATGGTCAGTAGTGTTATATTCATTGAGTTGAATCCTTGAATGGCTAGCTGTGAAATCCCAGCATTGGGTCTGCTCGGTCAATGAATGTTATATCCTGTTGGATCCCTGAACGGTTCATTGGGTTGTTAGTCACAGTGCGGCTGTGCAAGTAGTTAGTCACCGGCTGTTGCCCGTGCAAGTGTAATCATGATTTGGTTATAGTGGATTAAGTCCTTGTGTTCAATGCAAAATCACCTGAGGAGGGTGGACTGGATTTGCCCGCGTGGTGAACCAGGATATATCATATGTCCTTTACTCCTTTGCTTAGTATCTCCTTTTATGTTCCTGCTTTGAATATCAGAACCTCATATTAAGCAAAGTTAGAACCTTGTAGCCTATCTCTGATAAGCTTCCGCACTACAAGTTCTGAGTATCGTATCTTATGAACAGAACTAATACGGTTCTCGTACTCGTTAGTTAATAGATCAGAATCTCTCAATGAACATTGAAGGTTCTTGAGCGTCAAATTAACAAGATGCGAAAAGTTACTAAAAGAGTAAATACACAATTCAAACCCCCATTTCTTGTGTCTTTCTCGCACCTTCAATTGGTATCAGAGCTCCGGATCTGTTATTGATTCACATCAAACACTTAACAATGTCGGAAAAAGATCCAGACGTGGTGCGTACAAGTACTCTTGGTGATATTGAAATCCACTTACAAATTCTGTAACTGTTCAGCAGCTAACTGTGTACAAAATTGTAATCAATCTAATTACTTCGTGAGCAAGTCACTGATTCTAGATGAAGCCTCACTAAAATTGAAGAATCAATTAATAATATAAATTCATCAGATAAAAGGAAGTATCTGTTGAATGCTCATTCTGGAAGATACGTGTGGATAAAACCACGTATATGATTAAAAGATGAATCATCAGAAAGCAAGAAATCTTGTTTGCTGAAGATTAATTCATTATGAGTTTTTGAGATGTTTTCAAGAAATGGATTAGGTCCACCCTTGACTTTCTTGTTTAAAAACTCATTCTGGATCTCTTCATGTAAAGAAGGAAGACTGTTGTTCTAAGACTTTGAATTTCAGAAAGAAATTTCTTAAATTCAGAATCTAAAAAATTCAAATTATTAGAAATGATTCAATGTCAGAATCTAGAATGATCAAAATATTCAATGGAAAACTGAATCCCAAAGATTTAGTTGATTCCGAACGAACTCTTAACTGGTTCGGTGATCAAGCTCCAATAACCTGAAATCATCCTAGTAAAGATCAAATGTTGATAATCTGATTTTCAACAGATCAAGTGTTCTCATAACCACTTGTGCTATGAAATTGGATGCTATCATTTCAGGTATCTAGGTTCTCCAACTGATGTCATAAAAGATGGCGTAAAAGATGTTAGCTTGAAGAAATTAGTTAACTCTTATATATCTGTGAACAACCCCAAATAAGTTGATCATCATTGTGAGAACAAGAGGTTCATGCAAATCATGTCTAGTGATGTACACATGAGGCATGATGATGTTCTGGTTCTGAACAAGTTCTGAAACAACCTTGAGGAACAAAGTCAGATGTTGATATGTCAACTCTTTCCTGAATAACCTCTCAAAAATTCTCACTGAACTGGTGAAATCAATCATATTTCAAAGAAGAAACTCTCGCAAACACAAACTAAATTCGGGCTATGAAAGAAGAACTCAACCAATTCTCAAAAGTTTGTTGTTTAAGATTCAGATCCATATCTCAAGAACTGTATCAGAACTAAACAGGTTCTATGGATCAAGGAAATGAGACGTGAGAAACAGATGTAATCGGTTATTTATGAATGGGGTCATCGAATAAAATTTACTGTTCACTCAGTATTGCTCCCACGCATATGAGTATCGCCTTATCAAAAAGGATTGCATGAAATTGGCTTAGTTCAACTAAAATGGTCACTCTGATCATACTAAGTCCCAATCTCAGTTACTGTAACCTAGAGAACTAAATGACAAGGTTGAATAGGAAAAGAGAAAGAAAGCTATGATCCAACTAGGATCACCTTCCAAGAAAATATTCTCTTCAGAAGTCAGAAGATAAGCTTATCTTGAAGAACCCAAGAGACATCTGCAGCTTACTCGGAAATATGCAGAAGCAGAAAGATGCTAAAAGCAAGGCAAGTCTGAAAGGTCTAAGGTACACTTTTCTTTTCACTAATAATTTCTTAAACTCATGAGATGCCTTAATTAGAATTCTTTCAAATTTATCATACCATGTTTTACTAGATAATCATTTAGGAATTCTTACATGTTTTCTTTAGGGAATGTTCAACCAATAGAAAATCTGTCAAGCATAGATGAAAAGAAATTGCTGAATTCAAGAAAACCCTTTAACAAAAACTACACGCAAAAGATACAATCATCATTACACAACATATCTCTGACAACTTAATAAGATCTTACTCAAATCTTTTGAACTGACCTATATCTTTTCTAGACTAGGCATAAATCAATCTACACACTTACTCTACGAAGTCACATCTCCCATTCATACTCCTACACTCAAAACCCTAAAAGTTCAAAACATCATCCAACCTTCGTCATGCCTCCACTTACTTTTCTTGATAATCAAAATCCAAATCTCTTTTTAATTTCTTTTTTTTTTAAACAATTCTTAAGAAAACCTTTTTGTCCTCTCGTGTATCTGTTTTCCTATGTCCTCTAGTAAGAGATTCCTCCATCAGTGTCTAGTCATATCCTATTGCCCATAGGTGTGCTTCAGTCAACATCTCTCTAGAATCAAATCTCTCTCTCTCTCCCTAACAAGAGTATCTGTTCATCCTAGCTAACCCTATTACTCAATAATACAAGTCTTATTCTCTCTCTCTCTCTCTCTATATATATATATATATATATATATATATATATATATATATATATATATTATCCGCAGTTTCTAACTTACTAAAACTCACACCTCTCTAAACTCCTGACTTGATCTCCTCAAAAGACTTTCTCACCGTTCTCATGGCAACCCAATCATTGACTCCAAGAACCTTCTTTGGTGATGACAACTCTCTTGAAATCATTAGTGAAAAACAACCTAAGCTAATGGATGTTGATCATAATTTCCATCTAGGCATTCATTCGCAAAATTGAAATGGGTACATTCATATGCTTAGAGGTCCCATTTATCCAAACATCATAAAAACTTTTTGGATCAATGCTGCTGTCAGCCATGATGGTCTGGCCATTTCTTCAGACATCTATGGTATTCCTCTCTCCTTCAACGCTTCAAAAATCGCTGAAGCCATTGAATGCCCACTAGAAGGCATCACTCCTAGTCATGCATCCATTCGATGCACCCCTTATGCAAAATTACACTACTTATTTGGTACAGGTTCTACATTCGAACCTACTAATCCTGAGAAACTCCTGCCCCACGCCAGAGGTTGGTTTAAATTCATTCTGACAAACATCAAACCTCAAAGCACATTCAAAACCGTCTGTATCATGATGACAAGCTCATAATCATGTGTCTTCTTAACCAAATTCATATTAATCTGTCATAAATTATATTTGATCATCTCAAGGACACCATTCTCGTGTCAAGAGCTACCCTTGAAACTACGATCCCTTACGGAAGAATCCTAACTGAAGTGTTTTTCAAACCAGGAGTTGTGCAGACAATTAGCAGAACCAGATGCGGTCCTGATATTTCCCTTATTGAAAATTCTTACGAAACGTTTCACAGTGACTGGTTCTCAAATTAGTTGAAAGATTAGGATACTAGATGGTTAAATGTATGCCTGCATCATTTATGAATATATATATATATATATATATATATATATATATATATATATATCTTTGTTATCTTTTGTCTCATGTTATTTATATCTGGTACCCACTAATAAAAATTCCTAATGAACCATTAAAATATTCCATAAATGAAGTGTCGTGTTTTATAGCTCAATAAATCTTTAGTAATAAAGTCTTTAACTTCCCAATAAATGAGTAACTGCTTCGTCTTCTTTTCCCACACGTTCACGCCTTTTAGTATACCCTAATTAATCATGACCACCTAGGAAATAGTAAACCCAAATCTTGGTGTACCAATTTAGTCATTACACTCCTCACTCTCATTTCGCCTAAATAATAGGATTCTACTTCGTTCTCGATCAATCTTAATCTTCTGTGTGTTAATAAATGGCCTCTCCAACATTTAGAGGAAATGTAGAAACTCTAGAAGTTATCCCAGAGAAAAGACCAAACCTAGCTAGACTTCAAAATAATGGTCTGGAAATTGTAAGAAGCATGCAAATACAATCTTGGAGTGGTTATTATTCACTACTAAACGACCCTATCTTTCCAGTTCTTGTGAAAGAATTCTGGAAATATGCCAGAATCAGTAATGATGGCAACACTATCTGGTCTGAAGTATATAGCTTTCCAATCGCCATCTCAATTCCCTCATTAGAAAAGCTTATAAATTGTGTTGCCTCTGGGGTCATTGTTGAAGACTTTCAATCTGACCTGAGCTTAGTAAAGAAATGCAAGGTTTTATTTGATGATTCGGTTCCCTATGAACCAAAAAACCCTGAGAAACTTCTTCCTTCACCCAGAACATGGTTCAGATTCTGTCTAACCAATCTTCGACCTCGTGCAACTGCAAGGAGCACGATGTCCCAAGATGACAGAGTATTCGTTTTTCTCCTAACACACCACTTTAAAATCAATCTTCCCAAAACTATTTTCAATCACCTGAAACATTCTATCAAAGTTTCAAGAACTCAATTGAACTCTTACGTTCCATACGGGAGAATAATATCTGAAATTATGTTAAAGAGAAACTTTGGGGATTAGTAAGGAGACTCGGACCAGAACCTTCAGTAACTGAGACAAGATGTGATAGGGTGGACAACGTTGAAGACTTTGATGACTAAAATATTAAAATTCTGATGTAATGTAATGCTATGTTTTGTTGATTATTGTTCTATTTTGTGCTGATGGTTCTTTCTCACTTAGTAAAAATATAATGTCTTCTGTGTTCTATCTTGTTGTTTTACATCTATTAACCTTTAAGTAATCAGTTGATTCCATCTATTATCCTTCAATTAAATACATACTGATTATAGATACGTTTCACTAAAATGAGTCTAAATGCTTCTAATTGTTTAAATAACTCTTTGACTCTGTAATTGAATATAAATGACTACATGCTTAAATGCTTATATGCCCTAACACTTTTTGATGATGTCAAAAAGGGGGAGAAATATATTAATTTTGATTGAAAGAAGGAAATCTGAAAGAATGCAGAACTCAAACAAAGTACTCTTATAAAATGCGTTACTACTAACGGTTGTTGTTTGATGTTATCCGAGGAACTCTAAACAAGTTCACTAGGCATTCTAAAGACAGGATAAGAAGAAGAATTATGATCACAGAATAAAGAATCAGATCAAGTAAGAATACTCTGAAAGCAGTCAAGGAAAAGTCTACATTTCAAGATGCTCACTCAGAAGATCTGTGCAAATCAGAAGTCAAAATACTGTCTGAAGATCTGGATTAAAGATCCAAGCAAGAAACCATCATTAAAGACAATTTGGTATCAGACTAAATCTTCAATTGGAAATCAGATTCAGTACACAAAGATTAATATCAGACTTTCAAAGCAAAGTTATGGATTACTGTCAAATACCCTCATTGGTATCAATATCAGCACTCTAAGGAATTACCTCTTAAGCGTATGAGAAGAAATTCTTCACTTGGTATCAAACTCAAAATACTCTGGTATAAGAGTCAGCACATCATTTTTACATCCAACTAAAACAAGATGTACCAGATTCAAAATCAAGCGTGATTGATCACAAGTTTTAACCTTCAATTAGTATCTGATCAAAAATCAAGCTTTGATAATTTAACTGAGTTGTGACAATAACAAGGTCTGAAATAAACATGTGTTCAAAGTCAAACTCTAAAAAGTCATGATCAACACTGGTGATTAAATTTAGAAACTCTGAATTTCGATTCTGAAAGATCCCAATATCTGACTTATGGAAATCAGGGGGAGATTACCCAGAAGACCAAAATGCAAAATCTAAATTCTTCATATAGCCTGAACCTCAGGGGGAGTATCTCAAAAGACAGTTTTGGATATACAGCGAAGCTATGTTTATCAGTCAAAGAACTACTCTAATTATGTGCTCAATTAAATCTACTGAAAAGTAGAAATGCTTCAGACGACTCTGAAGATAACAAGCTCTGATATGACAACAAAGGAAACTTAGTTCTGAAGATCTGAAGATGGAAGTTCTGCTGAACTAGTCCAGATGCTAAAGACTCTTCGTTTTCTTAAGGACAAGATATAAAAGAAACTCTTTTCTATTTCTGTTCTGGCAACTCAAGATGTTACTCTGTATATCTTTGGATTATATAAAATCCTAGATGATCTCAGATAAAGCTTTGAGGATAACTCATTCAGGGGGAGCTGTTGTTCCACACTCTAAATTTGTTTACTTTGGTGATTACCTTGTATAAAATGTTCAATCAAAATACTTGGTTTTGTCATCATCAAAAAGGGGAAGATTGTGAGAGCAAGAATTGTCTCTACAAGTCAATCTATGTTTTGATGATAACAATAAGTATTTGTGAAAGAAACATTTTATGGTCTAACGTGTGTTGTGTGCAGATCTTAAGAACTAAAGACATCAGAACCAACATACACCAGCCAGATGTACTATGATTGAATATATAAATATATGCGAAGTTACTATGTGTGACTAAAGTCGCGAGAAGCAAGAACGCTTGTTTATCTAGTCATAATCATCCAGATCCAAGGATGCCAAGATTTCTGTTGCAATGCTCTTGTGGATGCTCTCTGAAAGTGATCAAGATTCTGAAGATAGCGAAGCTTCTAAAGAAGTACACTCAGAAAGAACCAAAGTTCTGAAGACTCCTATGACTTGAAGTTCTGATGGTTGAAGGCGTTGAAGACCAAGTGCAGAAAGATTCTGAAGACTGACGAGTTCTGAAGATCAAGGTCTCAAATAAGAAGTTCTGAAGACTCTGAAGACAAGCTCTGAAGATTCGGAAGACTTAAGGCAGAAAAGGATAACGCTCTTAAAGACCAAGTGCTGAAGTTCTGAAGACTGATTCCTAATGGACTTCTTCAATTAATGGAAGACTTGAAGCATCAGATATTCTGATATAAAGACTCCAATCACGCTTCATAAAATTAACATCAGAAGCCACTAAAGTATCAAAGTCTAAATATTACCGTTACGAGTTAATTGTACACACTGCCCAAGAAAAGATCTCTTCTGCAAAAAGAAGATATGTCAGTACAACTCATTATATCACAACGTCTCTTTTCCAAACAGCCAACAGTATTCTCTAACGGCTATATTTCTACTGGCTATTTAATGGAAAGAGTTTTTGCTTCTGAAGTGTCGATCACTTGTAGAATTATGAACTGAATGTTCATCTACAAAATTGACCAAGTCATCGTGTGAAGATAGCAACAACGATGAGTTCTCGTTGTAACACTTAGAATATTCAAAGCTGTCATTAATTCACTCATGACAATTGTTGTTGAATCTCAAAAGAACAAATTAACACAACAACAACAACAATCAAACAGAAGCTGTTAATGAAGAAGACAACAATTGAAGATCAGTCAAGTCATCAACCCACCTTCTCGTCAAAGCTCATTGAAGATCTGAAGCAAGGAGTTGCTGCTCAGAGCTTGCTCAACCAGAAGACGAAGAAGAAGAAGATCTACAAGATGTCAACAATCATAATATCTAAAAACATCTTTGTAGTTTCTTAGGAAAGCAAGGAGTTGATTGCTCAAAACTTGCTTGAACACGTGTGTGTGTTCTTCGTACTTAAACATAGGAGAAACTTGCTTATTAAGAAGCACAATTTGTAATATCCAGTTTGCCAATTCAACTAGATGAATTGAGACTCCTCGAGTGAACGTTATATCCTGATGGGATCCCTGAACGGTTCAGCTGAGAGTTGAGGCCCTTGAGTAGATCACGCAGTGATCAGATACTTGATATGACAATGGCTAAGGGTCATTATGGAAAATCCTGAAATATGGTCAGTAGCATTATATTCATTTAGTTGAATCCCTGAACGGCTAGCTGTGAAATCCCAGCAGTGGGTCTGCTCGGTCAATGAACGTTGTATCCTGTTGGTTCCCTGAACGGTTCATTGGGTTGTTAGTCACAGTGCGGCTGTGCAAGTAGTTAGTCACCGGCTGTTGCCCGTGCAAGTGTAATCATGATTTGGTTATAGTGGATTAAGTCCTTGTGTTCAAGGCGAAATCACCTGAGGAGGGTTGACTGGATTAGCCCGCTTGGTGAACCAGGATATATCATGTGTCCTTTACTCCTTTGCTTAGTATCTCCTTTTATGTTCCTGCTTTGAATATCAGAACCTCATATTAAGCAAAGTCAGAACCTTGTAGCCTATCTCTGATAAGCTTCCGCATTGCAAGTTCTGAGTATCGTATCTTATGAACAGAACTCATACGGTTCTCGTACTCGTTAGTTAATAGATCAGAATCTCTCAATGAACATTGAAGGTTCTTGAGAGACAAATTAACAAGATGGGAAAAGTTAATGAAAGAGTAAATACACAATTCAAACCCCCTTTCTTGTGTTTTTCTCGCACCTTCATTCTTCTCATAGGATTCTCTAGGGATCTAGTTTTCTTTATTCTCTATTGTTTTAGGATTCTTGAGTCTGTACTTCCAAGATGTAATCTTTTCCATCATTAATGAATGAGATTTTGGTATTTCAAATAACAATGTTTGCAATATGCCTTATAGTTCCTTGAAACTTTGCATTTGCATCTTGCACATCAATCATCATTTTGCATTGTTTCTTGCCTTTTCAGGTGTCTTATGTTTACCTTTGGTCTTCATTCAACCAAGTTGTCACACCAGTATAATACTCGAGCTAATCTGAAGAAAAAGATGGATCAATTGCAACAAGAGAACCGTGAGGTTCGTGAGGAAGTGACAAATTTGAAGGATAGTTTGGAAAGACTCACTGCTATGATGGAAGCAATGGTTGCTGCTCAGAATCAACCTCCTCCTCCTCTTTCAACTCCTGTGCAAAGGACAATCATTTATGAGATCGTCTCTACTCCCATCTCTGTGGAGCCTGCTAGTGTTCCTCAACACTCCATGCCTCCTGGCTTCCCCTGGGGCATGCCTCATAACTTTGTTCCTGAAGGTTATCAACCACCACCACCGCCTCCTGAAGTTCCAGTTGTTCCTACCGTTCAACCTGTGATGACTATGCCACCACCTGTGGTTCATACCGTTCCTTTTGGTGAAGAGAAGATTTTTCACACTGCCCCAAGTGAAAATTCCAGTGCTTATGATAGAATGGAAGAGATTCAAGACCAGTTTGCTGAAATATAGAAAGAGATCAAAGTTATGAGGGGTAAAGAGCTATTTGGAAAGAATGCTCATGAGCTGTGCTTGGTTCCTAATGTGAAGATCCCACATAAGTTCAAGGTCCCTGACATTGAAAAGTATAAGGGTAATTCTAGTCCGTTGAGTCACTTGACTATGTACGCTCGTAAGATGTCAACTCAGAATGATAATAATCAGCTTCTCATTCACTACTTTTAAGACAGTTTGTCTGGTGCAGCCTTGAAATGGTATATGGGACTCGACAGTACTCGAATTCGCACTTTCGAAGATTTGGATGAGGGTTTTGTAAAGCAATACAAGTATAATATGGATATGGCTCCTGATCGTGACCAACTTCGAGCAATGGCACAAAAAGATATGGAGACATTCAAAGAATACGCGCAGAGGTGGCGCGAGATTGCTGCTCAGATTAATCCTCCTTTGGAAGAAAAAAAGATGACTAAGATTTTTCTGAAAACTCTGAGTCCTTTCTATTATGAGCGTATGATTGCTAGTTCCCCGAGTGATTTCACTAAGATGGTTAATATGGGGATGATATTAGAAGAAGGTATCCTTGAGGGACGTTTGTCAAAAGATGGTAATTCCGTTGGTAATTCCAAGAAGTACGGTGGAGGATTTGCCAACAAGAAAGAAGGTGAGACCAATGTCATTTCCCGTGGAGGACGCAAAAAGAGTTACAATAAGAATAATCAGTGTCAACAACTTGTTGTATCTGTCACTCCTGTTATCAGTTCAGCTCCTGTTGTTCAGGAAGCTCCTGCTCAGCAACAACGTTCAAATCAACTGAATAATCAACTGGGCCGTTTTCAGAAGGATTTTGATCCGATTCCGATGACATATACAGATTTGCTTCCTTGTTTAATTCAAAAGAATCTTGTTCAGACCCGTGCACCACCTGCTGTTCCAAAAGATTTGCCATGGTGGTATAAGCCTGAAGCTCGTTGCGCTTTCCATCAGGGGGGATTGGGACATGATACTGAGAACTGTTATCCATTGAAGATGGAAGTTCAAAGGTTGGATAGTAGTGATATTTTGTCTTTCGAAGATTCCAACCCTAATGTACAATCGAATCTGCTGCCCAATCACGGCAAGGCATCTGTCACTATGGTTTATGGTTGTCCTGGTACATTCAAAATCTTTGATATCCATTGGATCCGAAGATCTCTTGTAGAAATACATGCACTTTTGAGTGAATACCATGATATTGATCATGACTATGTAGCTTGTTGCATCTGTTCCGTGAATCCACATGGTTGTGTGATAGTGAAGAGGGACATTCAAAGGATGATGGATGAAAATTTGATTGAAGTCACTGCTAAACGAGATGAATATCAGAATGAGGTAAATTTTATTGCACCACGCTTTAATATTCCTGAACAAGTTGTTATCTCTTATGATAGTCGGAAGACCGCTGTTACGCCTTTGGTCATTCGGTTGCCCGGTTCAGTACCATATGAATCTGACAAGGTTGTTCCGTATAAGTACAATGCTACCATGGTAGAAGATGGTAAGGAAGTGCCCATTCCTTCTTTGTCTTCTATGGTAAGCATCGCTGATGTGAGTAGAGTGACCCGAAGTGGTCGTGTCTTTGCTCCTGAGCCTCCAAAGATTATGGAGAGTGTTGTTGCTAGCAAACGATCTCAAGATGAGAGTAATGTTGATGCTTTCGGTCAGTCCAGTGGTTCGAAGGTTTATGAGGATGAAGTTTTGATATTGATCAAGAAGAGTGATTACAGTGTTGTAGATCAACTCTTGCACACCCCGTCCAAGATTTCAGTGTTATCCTTACTGATGAATTCTGAAGCTCATAGGAAATCTTTGCAGAAGGTATTGGAACAAGCATATGTTGAGCATGATGTGACTGTTAATTAGTTTGATGGAATTGTTGCCAACCTCACAGCATGTAATAATTTGAGTTTCTGTGATGAAGAGTTACCCGAGGAGGGGAGAAATCACAATTTGGCTTTACATATCTCCTTGAACTGTCAAGAAGATACGCTCTCCAATGTGCTGATTGATACTGGCTCTTCTTTGAATGTGTTGCCAAAATCTACTTTGTCGAGGCTTTCTTACCAAGGTCCTCCCATGAGGTATAGTGGGGTTGTTGTTAAAGCTTTTGATGGATCTCGAAAGACCGTGATTGGAGAAGTTGATCTTCCAATCAAGATAGGACCGTGCTTCTTCCATATTACTTTTCAAGTAATGGATATCCGTCCTGCTTATAGTTGTTTGCTTGCCCTACCCTAGATTCATGAAGTTGGGGCAGTGATTCGACTCTCCATCAGAAATTGAAATTTGTTAAGAATGATAAGCTGGTAATTGTTGGAGGCGAGCAAGCGATGCTGGTGAGCCATCTTTCATCCTTTTCGTATGTTGATGCTGATGAGACTGTTGGGACTCCGTTCCAAGCTCTTTCTGTTGATGATAAAGCTGTTAAGAAGAATGAGTTGCCCATGTCTTCCTTGAAGGATGCTCTGCATGTATTAAAGACTGGTCGATCTGATGGTTGGGGCCGAGTCATTGATGTGGTTGATAACTTGGGAAAAACTGGTTTAGGCTTTATGCCTGGTACCGTCAGAAGAGATTTGAAGCGTATTAATGAGGCCTTTCACAGCGCCGGATTTATCAACAAAGATCACTCTACTGCTACCATCATTGAAGATGATGAAGAAGAAGAACTTCCCAATTTTGTGACACACGGACAAATCTGCCAGAATTGGATAGTTGTTGATGTTCCCACTGTTGTTCATATTTCAAAGTAATTTGTTTTTGTTTCTTTCAAAAAATCCTTACACTCTACCCAAGGTGAAAGTGAATCTGTGAGGGCTTTGTTTTAAATTTTATCATCATCAATAAAATGCTATTTTGTTTATCCATATTATGTTTTTCCCTTTTTGATTTATTTCTGAAAATTGGTAACATAAAAAACAAAAATAATAATAATAATGTGATGATCACTTTTATCTGCATAATACTTGCACTTCTTGTTCGTATTCTAAAATCAAACATAAATCATTGTGCATATTGATTGTTAAACCCATTGAAAACAATGACCCTATGCCCCCTCCCAACTTTGAGTTCCCTGTGTTTGGAGGTGAAGAAGAGGATATTGAGGAGATTCTAGATGAAATTTCTCGGTTGCTTGAGCAAGAGGAAAAAACCATTCAGCCTTACGAAGAGCCTGTGAAATTGGTTAATTTGGGTTCGGATGTTGATAAGAAAGAAGTCAAGATTGGGGCACTGCTTCAGTCGGATGGTTAGAAGAGGATTGTGGAGCTTCTTAGAGAATATGTTGATGTGTTTGCTTGGTCTTATCAAGACATGCCTGGTCTTGATACTGATATTGTGGAGCATAGATTGCCGCTGAAGCCTGAATGTCCACCTGTGAAATAGAAATTGAGAAGAACTCATCCCGACATGGCTGTGAAGATCAAAGAGGAGGTTCAAAAGCAGATTGATGCTGGTTTTCTTATGACTTCTGAGTATCCTTAATGGGTGGCCAATATTGTGCCTATTCCAAAGAAAGACGGAAAAGTCCGAATGTGCGTTGACTATAGAGATTTGAATAAAGCTAGTCTGAAAGATGATTTTCCATTACCACACATTGACATGTTGGTAGATAATACTGCTAAGTTCAATATCTTTTCTTTTATGGATGGATTTTCTGGTTATAATCAAATAAAGATGGCACCCGAGGATATGGAAAAAACAACATTCATTACACCCATGGGAACATTCTGTTACAGAGTGATGCCCTTCGGTTTGAAAAATGCTGGTGCAACGTACCAGAGAGCTATGACTACTTTGTTCCATGATATGATGCATAAAGAAATTGAGGTGTATGTGGATGATATGATTTGTAAGTCGAAGACTGAAGAAGATCATATTGAGTACTTATTGAAGTTGTTTCAACGTTTGAGAAAGTTTAAGCTCCGTTTGAATCCTAATAAATGTACTTTTGGTGCCCGTTCTGGAAAATTGTTGGGCTTTACTGTCAACCAAAAAGGCATTGAAGTTGATCCTGTCAAAGTTAAAGCTATTCAGGAAATACCTGCGCCCAAAACAGAAAAACAAGTAAGAGGATTCCTGGGACGTTTGAATTATATCTCCCAATTTATATCCAATATGACTGCCACATGTGCACCGATCTTCAAGCTTCTTCGCAAAGATTAGGGTTGTGTCTGGACAGAGGATTGTTTTGAAAGAATTAAAGAGTATCTGCTTGAACCTCCGATTTTGTCTCCTCCCGTGGAAGGAAGACCTTTGATCATGTATTTGACTGTGCTAGAAGAGTCTATGGGTTGTGTTCTGGGACAACAAGATGAATCTGGTTGAAAAGAGTTTTCCATTTATTATTTGAGCAAGTTCACCGACTGTGAGTCTCGGTATTCAATGCTTGAAAAGACGTGTTGTGCTTTAGCTTGGGCTGCCAAGCGCCTCCACCAGTATATGTTGAATTATACGACTTGGTTGATATCCAAAATGGATCCAATCAAGTATATCTTTGAAAAGCTTGCTTTAACTGAGAGGATTGCTTGTTGGTAAATGTTATTGTCAGAATATGATATCGAGTACCGAACTCAAAAAGCGATAAAAGGAAGTGTTTTGGCTGACTATTTGACACACCAGCCAATTCATGATTATCAACCTATCAAGTTTGATTTTCCTGATGAGGATGTGATGTATCTAAAGGTTAAAGATTGTGAAGAACCATTACCTGATGAAGGGCCTGAGCTGGGATCCCGTTGGGGTTTGATTTTTGACGGAGCTGTTAATGAGTATGGCAATGGTATTGGGGCAATAATTGTTACTCCTCATGGTTCTCATATTCCTTTCACTGCAAGGTTGATGTTCACTTGCACAAGTAATGCGGCTGAGTATGAAGCATGTATTATGGGCTTGGAAGAAGCCATTGATTTAAGAATCAAGATTCTTGATGTATACGGAGATTCAGCCCTAGTGATTAATCAGATTAAAGGAGAATGGGAGACACGTCAACCTGATTTGATTCCTTATCGAGATTATGCAAGAAGGTTGTTAACTTTCTTCAATAAGGTTGAGTTTTACCATGTACCCAGAGCAGCAAATTGAATGGCGGATGCTTTAGCCACGATATCCTCCATGATTGTGGTGAATCAGTGGAATGATGTGCCCAAAATCGATGTTATGCGGCTTGATAGACCGACTCATGTGTTTGCCGTTGAAGAGGTTGTTGATGATAAACTGTGGTATTATGATATTAAATGCTTTCTTCAAAATCAAGAGTACCCGCTCGGGGCATCCAAGAAAGATAAGAAGACTTTGAGAAGGTTGGTTGGTAGTTTCTTCTTGAATGATGATGTGCTGTATAAGAGAAATTATGACATGGTTTTGCTCAGATGCGTGGATAGACACGAAGCACACATGTTGATGAAAGAAATTCATGAAGGATATTTTGGTACCCATGCCAATGGGCATGGAATGGCTAAGAAGATGTTGAGGGCAGGTTACTATTGGCTAACAATGGAATCTGATTGTTGCAAATTTGTGAAGAAGTGCCATAAGTGCCAGATTTATGCTGACAAAATTCATGTACCACCAACTCCTCTCAATGTTATCTCCTCTCCATGGCCATTCTCCATGTGGGGCATTGATATGATTGGAATGATTGAGCCTAAAGCGTCGAACGGACACCGCTTCATATTGGTGGCTATTGACTATTTTACCAAGTGGGTTGAAGCGGCATTATATGCCAATGTGATCAACCAAGTTGTGGTCCGATTTATCAAGAACTAAATCATCTATCGATGTGGTGTTCCGAACAAGATTATCACTGATAATGGGTCAAATTTGAATAACAAGATGATGAAGGAATTATGCGATGAGTTTAAGATTGAGCATCATAATTCTTTTCTCCTTATAGACCTAAGATGAATGGGGCTGCTGAAGCCGCTAATAAGAATATTAAGAAGATTGTTCAGTAGATGGTTGTTACATACAAGGATTGGCATGAGATGCTCCCTTTTTCTTTGCATGGGTATCGTACATCCGTTCGCACTTCAATAGGGGAAATCCCTTTCTCTCTTTTTTATGGTATGGAAGCAGTACTCCCGGTGAAAGTTGAAATCCCTTCTATGAGAGTTTTGATGGAAGCTGAATTGTCTAAGGCTGAATGGTGTTAGAGTAGATACGATCAGTTGAATTTGATTGAAGAAAAAAGAATGACGGCCTTGTGTCATGGCCAATTGTATCAACAGAGAATGAAGAAAGCTTTTGATAAGAAGGTTCGACCTCGTGTTTTCAGAGAAGGCAACCTCGTGCTCAAAAAGATCTCGACTTCTACAAATGATTCTAGGGGCAAGTGGACTCCTAATTATGAAGGCCCATATGTTGTCAAGAGAGCCTTCTCTGGCGGTGCATTACTTCTTACAACTATGGATGGTGAAGAGTTCACTCATCCTGTGAATGTCGATGCTGTCAAGAAATACTTCGCCTAAAAATAAAAAGAACAACTCGCTAAGTTGAAAGCCCAAAAGGGAGGCTTAGGTAAAAATGAGCGTCTCGGTGGACTGAAAACCCGAAAGGGCGGTCCAGGCAAAAATTAGAGACAAAAATAGAAATAATCTTCCTGGTAGATTGAAAACCCAAGAGGGCAATCTAGGCAAAAGTTAGGGATTATGGCAAGTAACTGCATCTGGCCAGTCTTGATCGTTGAAAGCAATATTGACTATCAAGGATTCCATTTCAACCATCCTCAACTGAAGTTCTAAGCACAACGGAATTCAAAGTTGTTATGGAGTTACGCCATTTGCAGACTTCCATTCTATTAATAAAATTTGGGCCTTTGTCCCTTTGTTTGCAATTCTTACTTTGTTTCTATTTGCAGAATTTCATTTATTTTTGATGATGATTTTTGAAACAAAATGTGAATAATTGATTTAAGTTTTTGAAAATTATAAAAACATTTTCCTTTGATTTATGAAATATAAAAAAGAATGTCAACGGTTATTCCAAGAATGGTAGGATCAATGTTTTCCTCAGCAGGGTTCGTTCTCGCTCCTTTGGTAGAATTTATTGACAAATCCCCAGTAGAGTTTGTTGATATTTCCTTAGCAGAGCTTGTTCCTGTGAATGTGCTTAGTTGTTGACAAGGTGATAGGTTTGTTATGATGTGTTGAATTTGTAAGGACCAATGTTGTTTGGTTTTTCCCCAGCTAAGTCTTGATCTGAATCTTCTCCAGCTGATTATGTTACGGTCAGATAGTTGAGTAGTTTTAAGGTTCACCTCTCCTTGATGACAGTCCTCATACAGAGATTCATTTTTGCTGTCTCCAGCAAAAGTCATATGAAGAATCCTCACTCAGAGTTTTACCCTCTGGACGCATTGTTGTCCTCAAACAGAGAGCAATGTTATTTTTCTTTAAGAACGTTGACTTAGTGGTTGTTTGTCGGATTTTTATCTTGCTCTATGGATGTATTTCTCTCCAGGTTGATTTATCCTTGCTGATTCCCCAACAGAGACAAAATATTACTGTTTCGATTGTTCCCCGAGCATAGAGCAATGATGTTAATTTCTTATTTCCCCTGCAAGTCCAGGATGTACTTCTCTCCCGATTATTTTATTCAGATTTATCCTCCTAGTGAAGATTGTGCATCACTAATGCGGCTATTCCCCAGTGAAGTTGCTGATGATATCTCTTTTAGTCACCTGTTGGGTTTTCTCTCATTTATGATGAGTATTGATCTAAAATCCCCCACAGTTTGATCTGTTGCTGTTTTCTCCGTAAGTCCAGGATGTCTTGCTCAGATTTGGTTAATCCTCAGAGAGCTATTATCTTGTATCTCCAACAGATATGCCTTGTATTCCCAATGAATTTTATGTAGATGGTTATATGTCTACAATCCCTAGTAGATTCATTATTTTTCCGCATGCAGATCTCTTCATCCTTTTGAAATGGAAGTTCCTGTGAATTTTTATGATCCCTAGGAAGATTCAGAAAAATTTGGGTTGTATGATTCCCCAACAACTTTCCTGCCATCCTCAAAGCAGAATTTATGTTGTTATCCTCTCTGTGGATCATCGATGTTAGAAGATTGATATTTGGGTTTAACCCCCAAGGAGTATCTTCTTTTCTCCAGCAAGATTTGAGCCTTGTAGTAGGATTTATTTTCCTTTGATGGCTTTTGTTTATCTCTTGCCGAATTTCTTCAGCTAAATCCCTAGCAGAGTTGCTAATGATATCTCCATCTTGATGAGATTAACCGAGTATTCAGTGGTGTTGTGATGTTCATTCCGCCCTCTGTTTATCTTTATGTCTATTTTGTCAGCATATTCATACTCATACGTATTGCATGCGCATTCTTTTGTTGTGCATAGCATATCGTTGGTGCATTGTGCATTTTGCATTTGTGTCGGTGCTTCTTTGCTCTGGTGTTGTTATCCCCGCAGAGCATGTGTGTCCTCTCTCCATTTAGAGTGTCGACCTGTAAGTAGAAAATGCCTATCTTTGCTAATTCCCCACTGAGGTTATGCCTCGTAGAAGATATTTTGTTTTAGCCTTCCTCCCCAGTTCATTTGTCTGGATGGAATTAATCCCCAGTTGAGATATTTCCTCCTCGGGATGAGTCTGTATTGACTGTTTCTCTCTGTTTTATTCCCGAATTGAATTTTCGTCCCTTGCTTTGGCAATGGAAGCTTATCACCTTTTTCGTACTTCCCATTTAGTTGGTAGTAGGTGATGTAGCTGGCTTATTACCTTTGTTGTCATGCCCTTTAGTTGGTAGTAGGTAATATAGCCTGGTTTGATTACCTTGTTGTAGCTGTCACTTGGTTGATGGTCAGTAATATTTCCCTTGTCCGAGTTTATCGCCTTTGTCGTCTTTCCCTTTTGTTGGTGGTAGGTGATGTAGCTGGCTTATTACCTTTGTCGTCCTGCCCATTTAGTTGGTAGTAGGTAATGTGGCCGGGTTTGGTTATCTTGTCATCACTTGGTTGATGGTCGGTAATCTTTCCCTGGTTCGAGTTTATCGCCTTTGTCATTCTACCCTTTGGTGGTAGTAGGTGATATTTCTCGTATCTTTTAAGATTATTACCTTTGTCGTCCTGCCCTTTATTGGTAGTAGGTAATATTTCTCATAGCCTTTTGGTTGATTGCCTCATCGTAGCTATCACTTGGTTGATGGTTGGTAATCTCTCCTTGTTCGAGTTTATCACCTTTGTCGTTCTGCCCTTTGTTGGTAGTAGGTGATATTTCTTGTATCTTTTAAGATTATTACCCTTGTCGTCCTGCCCTTTGTTGGTAGTAGGTAATATTTCTCATATCCTTTTGGTTGATTGCCTTGTTGTAACTGCCACTTTGTTGGTAGTTGGTAATCTTTCTCTATGATCATGCTATTACCGGATGCCTGGTAGTGGATGACCTTTTCCCCAACTGAGGTTTTTACTTCCCTTTTGGGATGAGTTTTCCCTCTTTTATTTCTGGTATTGGTAATTTTCCCTTAGTGGAATCTTACTCTTTTATCTTCCCCAGTGGAGTTTGTTTCCTCCCCTGTTGGGTTATGTTTCCCTCATTTGCTTTCCCCGTGTGGAGTCTTTTCTCTTTGCTCCCCAGCTTTTGTTTGTCTCCTGTGGCATTTTCTCCCCACAGAGGTCTTGTGTCCGCATATCATTTGTATAATCATATCATTTTGTGGTCTCTTAGGGCAAAAAAATTGGGTTTATTGTTATATTTAAGTCTATTCTATCTCGTTGAGACAAAGATGTCAATCTTCATATCTCCGGATAGAAGAAACTTAAATAGGGGCAGCTGTAATACCCTAATTTTTACCCCTAAGATCCCACATGTCTTTTTGCATTTCATGCCACAAACTAGATCACATATTCGTCCCCTTTTTTGTAGGATTGTGCCTTGCAGGGATCTTTGGTTTTGTGTGTGTTTGTTAGCTGTTTTATTGCTTAATTTGTTTAAGTTTACTAGCCTTTAATCAAAATCCAAAAATATTTTGTTTCCTTTCACTAACATTTTCAGGGGAAGAACTGGTTAGAAATGCCAAAACAACAGCCCCACAGCTCGAATGAATTTTATCTGTACAAAGTCAAAGTTGATCTGCAATTAATTCAAAAAAATCATCTGATCAAGAGTTTCCAAGAGTTAATTGATTATTATTCAAGAGACTCCAAGGTTCATGTGTTTATTTACATGCCTTCTTTGACGAGCAAGAGAATCGAGCCGAACCACAACAGTGCATTCAAAATTTGCACTACGTAACCGGTTAGCAGATATGCAGTAACTGGTTACCCTTGTGAAACTTTGAAAAATGGCAGCAAATTCAAATTCAACAATTTGGCACCAATTTCATCATTTTGATCACATGTGGAATATTCTAAACTAAAAGCTCCTAATGTTTGACAAATTTTTGGTAAAACCTAACGTTAAAGAAATATATATGAAGACTGGAAGCTCAAAGATGTTGAAGAAGATGTCCTGACATCCTGATTATTACTTCAGCAGGTTTAATTCAGTAACAAATGTGTTCAAGATTTGTGTTGCTCCTAAAGACTGGATCAAAGACAGAGATAGAAAGCCCAAGACATAAGACTATATATATGAAGGCTTAGACCTAGGGTTTGGTTTGCCTGATGTAACAATTGTAACCTAGTTCTCTTTTGTAAAAATAAGGGTTTAGGTTTTGAGAGTCGATGGCTCTTAGGATTGTAGTTCTACTCTGTATTATGGGATGCAGGGTGGAAGGCATAGGTACATGTACACAACCAGAAACCTGTAGGTAATGGTTGTTGTATTATTCTTGGACAAAGCTTTGAAGCAAGTCCAAGATAACGTGGAGGACAAGAAACCGCGACAGTTCTGAATTGGCAGAAGACAGAGATATCACATGTTGTGATTAAGGTGTGAGTGGGGTATCTCATATCAGGGTTGTAAATCATTGAGTTTAGCCTTGGTAAAGATGTTCATGGGGTAGATGTTAGGGATAAAGTTGTAAACGTGGGAGTTTAACTTTGTAACAGTCTACACAATAGTGAAGTCTTCATCCTGGATTGGTATCCCCCAGATGTAGGTGAATTGCACTGAACTGGGTTAACAATTACTGTCTTATTTAACATTCAAGGTATCAATCTGCAGTTGTGTCTCTAAGTTTAAAAGATTATGCAGCACAATGTCTTGACATCTGCTAGGACATCTGTTGTCTGCATAGGCCAGAATTTCAATTGGTATCAGAGCAAGCATCCTGTCTGGTTCTGGATGAGATCCATGGGAGATACTTTCTGGCATTTAAACGAGGAGTTTTAGAGATTAGATCAATCAACTCAAACATAACCAAGGGTATTAATGAATGAGATGAATGTTCTGGATCGAAGGGAGCAACCCGGAGGTTGTTCATATTGCTGAGGAGATTCTACAACAACTACAGGAGAAGTGGCTAGTTCTCTTGTTGATGTGTCTTGTAAGATGTTGTGACATCTTATTAGGGCAAGCAGGATTTGTTCCTTGGTGGTTCCGCTGCATGTGTTTCTGATGGAAGAACTCTAGAATTATGGGATTATGGAGTTGTTACTGAAGACAGTTGGTGGAAGGTCTCAATCGTCGACCTCTATATTTGAGGATATCTGTATTCTTTTATTCCAAAGTCGGGAGCGATGGAGTGGAAGTTGTGGTTAGATATCTGGTATGATGACTTGGTACTTGGAAGCTTGGTTTCTTAGTGCAGTTTAGAGTCAGTTGAAGAGGAGAGGAGTTGAGTTATAAAGTTTATCAGGTTCTTGCTCTAGGAGTTTGATAAATGTTTGGGCGGCTAGGTTGTCATAGATACTTGAGAATTCTCTCAAGTCCACTCATAAAGACATCTATGTCGTGTATCTGGAGTCTTCTAGTTACTCTTCTGACTAGAAGGTGTTTCCTTGAGACACAATTTGAAGAACGTGGAGGTGATTTATTTTCACCATCCAAAAACAACAAGGAAGGATTCATCTCTCTTGACCCTAAGATTGGATCCAATCTGATTGAAGAGTTATTGAGGTAAATAAGACTTGTTCAGAGAAAGTCTTAGTTACTTGAGTCAAGGGTGGCAGCCTTGGTATCTCAATATTGTCATTGAAGAAGATACTTGCAACAAGATTGAATACTTTAAAATTGTTCATTGTAACACACCATTTTTAATTATTTAATCGTCTGGTTTTATTTTAATTGTTGGCCTTGTTTAGGGTGCGTGTCTGAGTGCGTGGAGGGTAATGTTAGTAATATGGAAATAATAATATTATTATTATTATTATCATCATTGTTATTTTGGTACTATCAATAATATAATTCATATTATTATTATTATTATGGTTAGTATTATTATTTAGTAAAATAAAATCAGATTGAATTAATTGGATTATGGGCTGATAGAAAATAGAAGGGGCAGTTTAGTAATTAAATAATGGTTAGTGAGAATTGAGAGGGTTTGGCCATAATCAGATTTTTTTGAGAAAGAAGGGAAAAGACTAAGAAGAGGAAGAACAAGAGTGTGCCAAGGCTAACTTCTCATCTGAAATTCGCAGGAAATTAATCAAGGATTTGAGGTAAGGGGGAGAACGGGTTCACATTTGGTGATTAAATTGTATAAGGGTAGTGGGGAATCCTTAACCCCGTAGGAATTTGTATGCAAAACATTGTATAGATGATTTGTTGTATATGTCTGGTATGATGATGAGATTGTGCATGAATCGATCTGTGTGAATATGATTTTCTATTGTTGTTGCTGTTGTAGGAACATCTCTGTTGCAGATTTGTTTTTGACCCAAATTGGGAGAACGATTTGGAATCTAAGACCTATAATTCATGTAGTAATAATAGGTAAAAATGTAAGAGGAAAGTATAAGTCCTAAAATTGATGTAGAAACACTTTTAGGACTGTTTTGGGAGAGAAGGAATGTAGATTTTGTAGCAAAACTCAGACTGGTGTGAAGAATTGGATTTTTCGTAATAGATCTGGCCATACGCGTATCAGGTAAGGCGATACGCGTATGGGATGGCTGATACGCAGCAATACGCGTATGAAAGGCTAGGCATTACGCGTAATACGAGGGTCGTACGCGTAATGGGATGGAATTTGGGAAATTCAGTGGGAAAACGTCTTTTTCTGTACGCGTACGGCATAAGGCATACGCGTAAGGACTTGGGCAACGGGAGGCAATACGCGTACGAAAGGAGGCATTACGGGTAGGGGTTGGGCGAGCGAGCTGGCAATACGCGTATGGCACAAGGCAGTACGCGTATGGCCAGCGAGTGTGCAAAATTTCACCGTTTCTTGATTTCTTTCCCGTTTTCGCATTCGAAGTTGTGCCTTTTGGTTTGAGAGGTTGGGGATAGATGTCAAACCTTGAGAAATGTAGGATTGGTGATGATAATAATTAATTTCATAATTTTAGGGAATTAATTAAGTAATTAACCATTAATTGATGTTGTGTGAGGTAATTGTATGATGTTGAATATTGGTGTGTAATTCAGGTGTGGTCAGGAGGATCGTGAACATGTATCTATATGTTATTGTAGATGTGTTTTATATGCATAATTGTGTCATGCATTTCATGGTGTTGGTGGGATGAATCATTACTCAGGAGGAGTGTATGTGATTCATCCGTACTCCAATATGGAGAATGGAAGGGATAAATCATTGCTAAGTAGAGGTGTATGTGATCTATCCAGGTTCGATTGAATGAACCGTGTTGTTGGTACCACATGCATTGTGTCCGTGTAGTGTCGCATTGCATTTGTTTTTTATTGATTGATGGTAATTGAATATGACAGTAGGTCGTGATTGCATGTTGTGGATTTATGTGAGATGCTACTTCTTATATGTATTATTCACCTTTTTTTTATATTGAATGTAGTTCTCACCCCTCTGTTGTTGTTGTGTCTGTGCTTCTTCGGAAGTAAAGATAATCAGGTACTTAGGATGCGTGGATATGCGTGTTGCTTGTTCGAGTCTTAGGAGTGCTGTGATACGTAACACGGGATTTTGGGGATTTCGTTCATTTTGTTATTTGTTATTCGTTTGTTACATATCTTTATTTTGATGAACATTATGGTGAACCACGATTTTATGTGGAGTTTGGTGTTATTGGCAGATGGTCGTAGATTGAATAATAAATTATTTTTCCGCTGTTTTATTTCAATTAATGAAAAGGAATTTGATGTTGATTTTAGAAGTGTGGCATCCTACTTTATGTTGGTGTAAAAACTCTGATTATTTTCATAGAATTTTATGTATTTTCATAAATGGGAAAGTGGGGTGTTACAATTGGTATCAGAGCAGGTCGGTTCGTCCGGCCAGATGTTGTAGTTGAGTCTGTCCTTAGTATAGGAGTTGTTTGGGTGTTCTGACCATATGTTAATTGTTGAACAGTATGGCAGGAAGGAATGATGCTGCTCTTGCTGCTGTTATGCAAGCCATGGCACAGGCTGTAGAGAACGCCAATCAGGCTGGAGATGCTCAGTTTCGTGACTTAGCACAGTTCCAGAGCAACAAGCCGCCTACTTATGAGGGAGGTATCTTAGATCCAGAGGCTGCACGGAAATGGCTGAAGGCTGTGGAGAAGATCTTCAGGACCATGGAATGCAGTGATGCTCAGAAGGTACAGTTTGGTACGCATATGCTGGAAGGAGAGGCTGAGGCTTGGTGGGACAATAGTCGTCAGAGATTGGAAGCTGTAGGTACTGAGATTACTTGGGTTGTGTTTCAAGCTGAGTTTCTGGAAAAGCATTTTCCAGAAGACATTCTCATTGCAAAAGAGGTTGAATTTTTGGAGCTGAAACAGAAGGATAAGACAGTTGCAGAGTATGCCGCTAAGTTTGAGGAGCTGGTTCAGTATTGTGCTTATTACAATACTGAAGAAGTTATGACTTTGAAGTGTTTGAAGTTTGAGAACGGGCTGCGTCCCGAGATCAAATTGGGTATTGCTTGTCAGAAGATAAGAAACTATCCAGAGCTGGTGAGCAGAAGCAGAATTTGTGATAATGACAACAGAGCCAGAATTGTTCATTACAAAGCTGTGAATGAGAAGAAAAATAAGCATAGATTTGGAGGTACTCCTTACAGTGCTCCAGCTGATAAGGGGAAACAGAAAATTGATGGGGGAATGAAACCAAAGGAGAAGGGGGCAGGTGCTGATACTCTCAAGTGCTTCAGGTGTGGTGGCACGGGTCACCATGCTAACAACTGTCAGATTGAAGTGAAGAAGTGTTTCAAGTGTGGAAAAGCAGGTCATGTTATAGCTGATTGCAGAGCCACTATGCCTACTTGTTATAATTGTGGAGAGAAGGGTCAGATCAGCACTCACTGTGAGAAGCCGAAGAAGTCTCAGGTGTCTCAAACTGGTGGGAAAGTGTTTGCTTTGGTGGGAACCCAATCCACTGAGGAGGAGCGTTCTGTCAAAGGTACTTGCTTTATTAATGCTGTTCCTTTGATTGCTATCATTGACATGGGTGAAACGCACTCGTTTATTTCTGTTGACTGTGTGAAGAGATTAGGGATTGTTCCATCTACTCTAGAGCAGAGGATGATGATTGAAACTCCGTCTCTTGGCTCCGTGGTTACTTCTTTGGTGTGTTTGAAGTATCCGCTGACCATGTTTGGTAGAGATTTCAGAGTGGACTTGATTTGTTTGCCACTCGGTAATCTTGATGTTATTTTGGGAATGAACTGGTTGGAGTTCAACCGGGTGTATATTGATTGCTTCAGGAAGACATTATTGTTTCTTACTCCTGAAGAGGAAGCATTAGCAGATTCACTATCTAGCAAGGAGCTGAGGGTGTTGTTGGAGGACGAAGCGAAGCTGTTTGCGGTGTTTGCCTCATTGTTTGTTGAAAGCAAGACTTCAGTTAATGAATTACCAGTAGTGAATGAATTTCCTGAAGTGTTTCCAGATGACATCACAGAATTGCCTCCGACAAGGGAAGTTGAATTCACTATTGATCTTGTACCGAATACCAGACCTATCTCTATGGCACCGTACAGGATGTCTGCATCATAATTGGTAGAGTTGAAATCTCAGGTCGGGGAATTGCTCGATAAGAAGTTTATTAGACCAAGTGTGTCACCGTGGGGAGCTCCAGTGTTGTTGGTGAAAAAGAAGGATGGTAGTATGTGTCTGTGCATTGATTACCGTCAGTTGAATAAAGTAACCATTAAGAATAAGTATCCACTTCCAAGGATTGATGACTTAATGGATCAGCTGGTAGGAGCTCTTGTTTTCAGCAAAATTGATCTGAGGTCATGTTACCATCAGATTAGAGTAAAAGAATGTGATTTTCAAAAGACTGCTTTCAGGACTCGCTATGCACATTACGAATATGCAGTGATGCCTTTCGGAGTGTATAACACGCCGGGTGTATTTATGGAATATATGAATCGTATTTTCCATTCTTATTTGGACCAGTTTATTGTGGTATTTATTGATGATATACTGATTTATTCTAAGTCTGACGAAGAACATGCAGTTCACTTGAGAATTGCATTGCAGGTGTTGAAAGATAATAAACTGTTTGTAAAGTTCTTGAAGTGTGAATTTTGGTTGAAGATTGTGAGTTTCTTGGGTCATGTGATTTCTGGTGATGGTATAGCGGTGGATCCCTCTAAAGTAAGTGCAGTACTTTAGTGGGAAACTCCGAAGACCGCAACGGAGATTAGAAGCTTTTTGGGTTTGGCAGGTTACTACAGAAGATTCATTGAAGGGTTTTCTAAATTGGCATTGCCATTGACTCAGTTAACCAGGAAGAATCAAGCTTTTGTCTGGGATGCTGCCTGTGAGGTAAGGTTTGAGGAACTGAAGAAGAAATTGACTACAGCACCAGTGTTAATTTTACCAAGTCCGAATGATTCTTTTGTAGGGTATTGTGATGCGTCTAAGATGGGATTAGGCGGTGTGTTGATGTAAGGTGGCAAAGTAGTGGCTTATGCTTCACGACAGTTGAGGGTGCATGAGAGGAACTATCCTACTCATGATCTTGAATTAGCTGCAGTGGTGTTCGTGTTAAAAATTTGGAGGCATTATTTGTATGGATCAAGATTTGAAGTATTTAGCGATCACAAAAGTTTGAAATATTTTATCGACCAGAAAATATTGAATATGAGGCAGAGAAGGTGGTTAGAGTTCTTAAAGGATTATGATTTCAATTTGAGTTACCATCCGGGAAAAGCTAATGTTGTGGCAGATGCTCTGAGTCGGAAGACAGTCCATATGTCTGCGTTAATGGTGAAGGAAATGGAATTGATTGAACAGTTCAGAGATTTGAGTATGGTTTGTGAATCTACACCGGGAAGTATCAGATTGGGTATGCTGAAAGTGAATAATGACTTTTTGGATGTAATTACGGAAAATCAGAAACTGGATGTGAAATTAGTGGACTTGATGCCTACAGGGGGAGATGACCCTGATAGTGACTTTAAAGTGGATAATGTTGGTGTGTTGAGATTCTGGGGCAGGATTTGTGTGCCGGATAATGTGGAATTGAAAAAGGCAATCTTAGAAGAAAGTCATCGGAGTAGCTTGAGTATTCATCCGGGAGCTACAAAGATGTACCATGATCTGAAGGAGTTGTTTTGGTGGTCCGGTATGAAGAGGGACATAGCTCAGTTTGTCTATGCTTGTTTGACATGTCCGAAGTCAAAAGTAGAGCACTAGAAGCCTTCGGGATTGATGCAACCGTTAGAGATTCCTGAATGGAAATGGGACAGTATTGCTATGGATTTTGTGAATGGGCTGCCAAATACGGCGAGAGGCTTTGATGCTATTTGGGTGGTGGTGGATCGACTTACGAAGTCCACACATTTTATACCAATTAACATCAGCTTTCCATTGTCGAAGCTGGCGGAGATTTATATCAGGATAATTGTGAAGTTACATGGTGTTCCGTCGAGCATAGTGTCAGATAAAGATCCGAGGTTTACTTCAGAATTTTGGAGGAGTCTGCAGGAAGCCTTGGGTTCTAAGTTGAAGTTGAGCTCGGCTTATCATCCACAGACCGACGGTCAGTCAGAGAGGACTATTCAGTCGCTGGAGGATTTGCTGAGAACCTGTGTATTGGAAAAAGGTGGTGCGTGGGATACTCATTTGCCATTGATTGAGTTCACGTATAATAACAGTCACCATTCTAGGATTGGAATAGCGCCTTTCGAAGCTTTGTATGGTAGGAGGTGTAGGACACCTCTGTGTTGGTATGAAACAGGTGAGAATGTGGTGCTTGGACCAGAAATTGTACAACAGACTACTGAGACGATTCAAATGATCCGCGAAAAGATGAAGGCGTCTCAAAGTAGGAAGAAAAGTTATCGTGATAATCGGAAGAAAGATTTGGAATTTAGTGAAGGTGATCATGTGTTCCTGAGAGTTAACCCAGTGACCGGTGTGGGTCGTGCTTTGAAATCTAAGAAGTTGGATCCTAAGTTTATTGGACCGTATCAGATCTTGTAGAGAGTTGGTTCAGTTGCTTACAGAGTGGCGTTGCCACCGGAACTTTCGAACTTGCATGATGTGTTTCACATGTCGCAACTTCGGAAGTATGTTTTAGATCCGTCTCATGTTATTCAGAGGGATGAAGTACAAATCAGGGAGAATCTTACGGTGGAGACAATGCCTTTAAGGATCGAGGATCGTAAGATGAAGCAACTTAGAGGGAAGGAGATACCTCTGGTGAGAGTAGCTTGGGGAGGAGCTGCTGGCGGGAGTGTGACCTGAGAATTGGAGAGCAGGATGCGGGAGTCGTATCCAGAACTGTTCCCATCAGGTACATTTTCGAGGACGAATATAATTTATGTGGGGGAGAGTTGTAACACCCCATTTTTAATTATTTAATCGTCTAGTTTTATTTTAATTGTTGGCCTTGTTTAGGGTGCGTGTCTGAGTGCGTGGAGGGTAATGTTAGTAATATGGAAATAATAATAATAATAATATTATTATTATTATTATTATTATTATTATTATTATCATTGTTATTTTGGTACTATTAATAATATAATTCATATTATTATTATTATTATTATGGTTAGTATTATTATTTAGTAAAATAAAATCAGATTGAATTAATTGGATTATGGGCTGATAGAAAATAGGAGGGGCAGTTTAGTAATTAAATAATGGTTAGTGAGAATTGAGAGGGTTTGGCCATAATCAGATTTTTTTTTGAGAAAGAAGGGAAAAGACTAAGAAGAGGAAGAACAAGAGTGTTCCAAGGCTAACTTCTCATCTGAAATTCGCAGGAAATTAATCAAAGATTCGAGGTAAGGGGGGAGAACGGGTTCACATTTGGTGATTAAATCATATAAGGTTAGTGGGAGTCCTTAACCCCGTAGGAATTTGTATGCAAAACGTTGTATTGATGATTTGTTGTATATGTCTAGTATGATGATGAGATTGTGCATGAATCAATCTGTGTGAATATGATTTTCTGTTGTTGTTGCTATTGTATGAACATCTCTGTTGCAGATTTATTTTTGACCCAAATTGGGAGAAAGATTTGGAATCTAAGACCTATAATTCATGTGGTAATAATAGGTAAAAATGTAAGAGGAAAGTATAAGTCCTAAAATTGATGTAGAAACACTTTTAGGACTGTTTTCGGAGAGAAGGAATGTAGATTTCGTAGCAAAACTCAGACTGGTGTGAAGAATTGGATTTTTCGTAATAGATCTGGCCATACGCGTATCAGGTAAGGCGATACGCGTATGGGATGGCTGATACGCAGCAATACGCGTATGAAAGGCTAGGCATTACGCGTAATATGAGGGTCGTACGCGTAATGGGATGGAATTTGGGAAATTCAGTGGGAAAACGTCTCTGTCCGTACGCGTACGGCACAAGGAATACGCGTACGACACAAGGCATACGCGTAAGGACTTGAGCAACGGAAGGCAATACCCGTACGAAAGGAGGCATTACACATAGGGGTTGGGCGAGCGAGCTGGCAATACGCGTATGGCCCGGGGCAGTACGCGTATGGCCAGCGAGTGTGCAGAATTTCACCGTTTCGCGATTTCTTTCCCGTTTTCGCATTCGAAGTTGTCCCTTTTAGTTTGAGAGGTTGGGGATAGATGTCAGACCTTGAGAAATGTAGGATTGGTGATGATAATAATTAATTTAATAATTTTAGGGAATTAATTAAGTGATTAAACATTGATTGATGTTGTGTGAGGTAATTGTATGATGTTGAATATTGGTGTGTAATTTAGGTGTGATCAGGAGGATCGTGAACATGTATCTATATGTTATTATACATGTGTTTTATATGCATAATTGTGTCATGCATTTCATGGTGTTGGTGGGATGAATCATTGCTCAGGAGGAGTGTATGTGATTCATCCGTACGCCGAAATAGAGAATGGTGGGGATAGATCATTGCCAAGTAGAGGTGTATGTGATCTATCCGGGTTCGATTGAATGAACCGTGCTGTTGGTACCACATGCATTGTGTCCGTGTCGTGTCGCATTGCATTTGTTATTTGTTGATTGATGGTAAATGAATATGACAGTAGGTCGTGATTGCATGTTATGGATTTATGTGAGATTCTACTTCTTATATGTATTATTCACCTTTTTTTATATTGAATATAGTTCTCACCCCTCTGTTGTTGTTGTGTCTGTGCTTCTTCGGAAGTACAGATAATCCAGGTACTTAGGATGCGTGGATATGCGTGTTGCTTGTTTGAGTCTTAGGAGTGCTATGATACGTAACACGGGATTTTTGGGATTTCGTTCATTTTGTTATTTGTTATTCTTTTGTTACGTATCTTTATTTTGATGAACATTATGGTGAGCCACGATTTTATGTGGAGTTTGGTGTTATTGGTAGATGGCCGTAGATTGAATAGTAAATTATTTTTCCGCTGTTTTATTTCAATTAATGAAAAGTAATTTGATGTTGGTTTTAGAAGTGTGGCATCCTACTTTATGTTGGTGTAAAAACTCTGATTATTTTCATAGAATTTTATGTATTTTCATAAATGGGAAAGTGGGGTGTTACAATTGGTATCAGAGCAGGTCGGCCCGTCCGGCCAGATGTTGTAGTTGAGTCTCTCCTTAGTATAGGAGTTGTTTGGGTGTTCTGACCATATGTTAATTGTTGAACAGTATGGCAGGAAGGAATGATGTTGCTCTTGCTGCTGCTATGCAAGCCATGGCACAGGCTGTAGAGAACGCCAATCAGGCTGGAGGTGCTCAGTTTCGTGACTTAGCATAGTTCTTGAGCAACAAGCCGCCTACTTATGAGGGAGGTATCTTAGATCTAGAGGCTGCACAGAAATGGATGAAGGTTATGGAGAAGATCTTCAGGACCATGGAATGTAGTGATGCTGAGAAGGTACGGTTTGGTACGCATATGCTGGAAGGAGAGGCTGAGGCTTGGTGGGACAATAGTCGTCAAAGATTGGAAGCTGCAGGTACTGAGATTAGTTGGGCTGTGTTTCAAGCTGAGTTTCTGGAAAAGTATTTTCCGGAAGACATTCGTAGTTCAAAAGAGGTTGAATTTTTTGTGCTGAAACAGGGGGATAAGACATTTGCAGAGTATGCCGCTAAGTTTGAGGAGCTGGTTCAGTATTGTGCTCATTACAATACTGAAGAAGCTATGACTTTGAAGTGTTTGAAGTTTAAGAACGGGCTGCGTCCCAAGATCAAATTGGGTATTGCTTGTCAGAAGATAAGAAACTATCTAGAGCTAGTGAGCAGAAGCGGAATTTATGATAATGACAACAGAGCTAGAATTGCTCATTAGAAAGCTGTGAATGAGAAGAAAAATAAGCAGAGATTTGGAGGTACTCCTTACAGTGCTCCAGCTGATAAGGGGAAACAGAAAACTGATGGGGGAAAGAAACCAAAGGAGAAGGGGACAGGTGCTGATACTCTCAAGTGCTTCAGGTGTGGTGGCACGGGTCACCATGCTAACAACTGTCAGAATGAAGTGAAGAAGTGTTTCAAGTGTGGCAAAGCAGGTCATGTTATAGCTGATTGCAGAGCCACTATGCCTACTTGTTATAATTATGGAGAGAAGGGTCACATCAGCACTCACTGTGAGAAGCCGAAGAAGTCTCAAGCGTCTCAAATTGGTGGGAAAGTGTTTGCTTTGGTGGGAGCCCAATCCACTAAGGAGGAGCGTTCCGTCAAAGGTACTTGCTTTATTAATGATGTTCCTTTGATTGCTATCATTGACACGGGTGCAACGCATTCATTTATTTCTGTTGACTGTGTAAAGAGATTAAGGATATTTCCATCTACTCTAGAGCAGAGGATGACGATTGAAACTCCATCTCTTGGTTCCGTGGTTACTTCTTTGGTGTGTTTGAAGTATCCGTTGACCATGTTTGGTAGAGATTTCAGAGTGGACTTGATTTGTTTGCCACTCGATAATCTTGATGTTATTTTGGGAATGAACTGGTTGGAGTTCAACCGGGTGTATATTGATTGCTTCAAGAAGACATTACTGTTTCTTACTCCAGAAGAGGAAGCATTAGCAGATTCGCTATCTAGCAAGGAGCTGAGGGCATTGTTGGAGGACGAAGCGAAGCTATTTACGGTGTTTGCCTCGTTATCTGTTGAAAGCAAGACTTCAGTTAATGAATTACCAGTAGTGAATGAATTTCTTGAAGTGTTTCTAGATGACATCACAGAATTGCCTCCGACAAGGGAAGTTGAATTCGCTATTGATCTTGTACCGGGTACCAGACCTATCTCTGTGGCACAGTACAGGATGTCTGCATCAGAGTTGGCAGAGTTGAAATCTCAGGTCGGGGAATTGCTCGATAAGAAGTTTATTAGACCAAGTGTGTCACCGTGGGGAGCTCCAGTGTTGTTGGTGAAAAAGAAGGATGGTAGTATGCGTCTGTGCATTGATTACCTTCAGTTGAATAAAATAACCATTAAGAATAAGTATCCACTTTCGAGGATTGATGACTTAATGGATCAGTTCGTAGGAGCTCGTGTTTTCAGCAAAATTGATCTAAGGTCAGGTTACCATCAGATTAGAGTAAAAGAAGGTGATATTCAAAAGACTGCTTTCAGGACTTGCTACAGACATTACGAATATGTAGTGATGCCTTTCGGAGTGTCTAACGCGCCGGGTGTATTTATGGAATATATGAATCGTATTTTCCATTCTTAATTGGACCAGTTTATTGTGGTATTTATTGATGATATACTGATTTATTCTAAGTCTGACGAAGAACATGCAGGTCACTTGAGAATTGCATTGCAGGTGTTGAAAGATAATAAATTGTTTGCAAAGTTTTCGAAGTGTGAATTTTGGTTGAAGACTGTGAGTTTCTTGGGTCATGTGATTTCTGGTGATGGTATAGCGGTGGATCCCTCTAAAGTAAGTGCAGTACTTCAGTGGGAAACTCCGAAGACCGCAACGGAGATTAGAAGCTTTTTGGGTTTTGCAGGTAACTACAGAAGATTCATTGAAAGGTTTTCTAAATTGGCATTGCCATTGACTCAGTTAACCAGGAAGAATCAAGCTTTTGTCTGGGATGCTGCCTGTGAGGAAAGTTTTGAGGAACTGAAGAAGAAATTGACTACAACACCAGTGTTAATTTTACCAAGTCCGAATGATTCTTTTGTAGTGTATTGTGATGTGTCTAAGATGGGTTAGGCGGTGTGTTGATGCAAGGTGGAAAAGTAGTGGCTTATGCTTCACGACAGTTGAGGGTGCATGAGAGGAACTATCCTACTCATGATCTTGAATTAGCTGCAGTGGTGTTCGTGTTAAAAATTTGGAGGTATTATTTGTATGGATCAATATTTGAAGTATTTAGCGATCACAAAAGTTTGAAATATTTGTTCGACCAGAAAGAATTGAATATGAGGCAGAGAAGGTGGTTAGAGTTCTTAAAGGATTATGATTTCAATTTGAGTTACCATCCGGGAAAAGCTAATGTTGTGGCAGATGCTCTGAGTCGAAAGACAGTCCATATGTCTGCGTTAATGGTGAAGGAAATGGAATTGATTGAACAGTTCAGAGATTTGAGTATGGTTTGTGAAACTACACTTGGAAGTATCAGATTGGGTATGCTGAAAGTGAATAATGAATTTTTGGATGTAATTAAGGAAAATCAGAAACTGGAGGTGAAATTAGTGGACTTGATGCCTACAGGGGGAGATGACCCTGATAGTGACTTTAAAGTGGATAATGTTGGTGTGTTGAGATTCCGGGGCAGGATTTGTGTGCCGGATAATGTGGAATTGAAAAAGGCAATCTTAGAAGAAAGTCATCGGAGTAGCTTGAGTATTCATCTGGGAGCTACAAAGTTGTACCGTGATCAGAAGGAGTTGTTTTGGTGGTCCGGTATGAATAGGGACATAGCTCAGTTTGTCTACGCTTGTTTGACATGTCAGAAGTCAAAAGTAGAGCACCAGAAGCCTTCGGGATTGATGCAACCGTTAGAGATTCCTGAATGGAAATGGGACAGTATTGCTATGGATTTTGTGAATGGGTTTCCAAATACGGCGAGAGGCTTTGATGCTATTTGGGTGGTGGTGGATAGACTTACGAAGTCCGCACATTTTATACCAATTAACATCAGCTTTCCGTTGTCGAAGCTAGCGGAGATTTATATCAGGATAATTGTGAAGTTACATGGTGTTCCGTCGAGCATAGTGTCAGATAGAGATCCGAGGTTTACTTCAGAATTTTGGAGGAGTCTGCAGGAAGTTTTGGGTTCTAAGTTGAATTTGAGCTCGGCTTATCATCCACAGACCGAGGGTCAGTCAGAGAGGACTATTCAGTCGTTGGAGGATTTGCTAAGAGCCTGTGTATTGGAAAAAGGTGGTGCGTGGGATACTCATTTGCCATTGATTGAGTTCACGTATAATAACAGTCACAATTCTAGCATTGGAATGGCGACTTTCGAAGCTTATTATGGTAGGAGGTGTAGGACACCTCTGTGTTGGTATGAAACAGGTGAGAATGTGGTGCTTGGTCCAGAAATTGTGCAACAGACTACTGAGACGATTCAAATGATCCGTGAAAAGATGAAGGCGTCTCAAAGTAGGAAGAAAAGTTATCATGATAATCGGAAGAAAGATTTGGAATTTAGTGAAGGTGATCATGTGTTCCTGAGAGTTAACCCAGTGACCGGTGTAGGTCGTGCTTTGAAATCTAAGAAGTTGGATCCTAAGTTTATTGGACCGTATCAGATCTTGCAGAGAGTTGGTGCAGTTGCTTACAGAGTGGCGTTGCCACCGGAACTTTCGAACTTGCATGATGTGTTTCACGTGTCGTAACTTCAGAAGTATGTTTCAGATCCGTCTCATGTTATTCAGAGGGATGAAGTACAAATCAGGGAGAATCTTACGGTGGAGACAATGCCTTTAAGGATCGAGGATCGCAAGATGAAGCAACTCAGAGGGAAGGAGATACCTCTGGTGAGAGTAGCTTGGGGAGGAGCTGCTGGCGGGAGTGTGACCTGGGAATTGGAGAGCAGGGTGCGGGAGTCATATCCAGAACTGTTCCCATCAGGTACATTTTCGAGGACGAAAATAATTTAAGTGGGGGAGAGTTGTAAACCCCATTTTTAATTATTTAATCGTCTGGTTTTATTTTAATTGTTGGCCTTGTTTAGGGTGCGTGTCTGAGTGCGTGGAGGGTAATGTTAGTAATATGGAAATAATAATAATAATAATAATATTATTATTATTATTATCATTGTTATTTTGGTACTATTATTAATATAATTCATACTATTATTATTATTATTATTATGGTTAGTATTATTATTTAGTAAAATAAAATCAGATTGAATTAATTGGATTATGGGCTGATAGAAAATAGGAGGGGCAGTTTAGTAATTAAATAATGGTTAGTGAGAATTGAGAGGGTTTGGCCATAATCAGATTTTTTTTGAGAAAGAAGGGAAAAGACTAAGAAGAGGAAGAACAAGAGTGTTCCAAGGCTAACTTCTCATCTGAAATTCGCAGGAAATTAATCAAGGATTCGAGGTAAAGGGGGAGAACGGGTTCGCATTTGGTGATTAAATCGTATAAGGGTAGTGGGGAGTCCTTAACCCCATAGGAATTTGTATATGTCTGGTATGATGATGAGATTGTGCATGAATCGATCTGTGTGAATATGATTTTCTGTTGTTGCTGCTGTTGTCAGAACATCGCATTGCATTTGTTATTTATTGATTGATGGTAATTGAATATGACAGTAGGTCGTGATTGCATGTTGTGGATTTATGTGAGATGCTACTTCTTATATGTATTATTCACCTTTTATTATATTGAATGTAGTTCTCACCCCTCTGTTGTTGTTGTGTCTGTGCTTCTTCAGAAGTACAGATAATCCAGGTACTTAGGATGCGTGGATATGCGTGTTGCTTGTTCGAGTCTTAGGAGTGCTCTGATACGTAACACGAGATTTTAGGGATTTCATTCATTTTGTTATTTGTTATTCTTTTGTTACGTATCTTCTTTTTTATGAACATTATGGTGAACCACGATTTTATGTGGAGTTTGGTGTTATTGGCAGATGGCCGTAGATTGAATAATAAATTATTTTTCCGCTGTTTTATTTCAATTAATGAAAAGGAATTTGATGTTGGTTTTAGAATTGGGGCATCCTACTTTATGTTGGTGTAAAAACTCTGATTATTTTCATAGAATTTTATGTATTTTCATAAATGGGAAAGTGGGGTGTTACATTCATGACATGATCTGGTGGAGCTCAGCTACAGCAGTGAAGAAGGGTATTATATAAGGATTTAAGATCAATTGCTATTTGTGGAATCCACAAGTATTTAATTGATTATCCTTGAGATTCAAGATTGAGAATGTTCTGTCAGATGTTCTGACATCTTTTCATCAGAGGTTTGGAGAATCATGGGAGGGGTTCTACATTCGCTCAGGAGTCTCCTAGGTGTTGACTTAGGATTATTGGCTTAGCGTCTGTTTCCTGGAAAGTATTGTGAATGACTTGTCCAGATGGTGATGCTGTTGAATATGGAGATGGAAGACTATGAAGACATCATAATCTTGATGGTTACAGCTTGGATCAGTTTATTTCTGATCTAGGTGTTTTGGAGCATAGTGTTTGCTCTGGTTGTGAAGGTCGAGGATAAGTGGCAGTTATCTCTAGCTTTCTACTGACGGCTCTACCAAGGGAAGTGGCATTCTTTGGTATTGCTACGGGGTAGTCGTGGACTACTTATTTTCTAAAGATTCAGATGTGGCAGGTTTGAAGTCTTTGGAGTTTCAAAGCAGAATGGAGGTTGTCTACTCAAAACTTGGTTATTGAATCATGTCTGTGAGAGTATGGAAATCCATTTCTGCAAAGGGATGAGGTTCTTCTAAGTGGCAGAAGGATGGGATGAATTCAACAGTTGGATGTCATAAAGTTTTGACATCTAGCTTAACATCAGAAGTCTCAGTTGGTGTAGTGGCACATCAACTTAAGATAGGGTGATCTATAGGAATGAATAATAGGATGCTTCAAAAAGGTCTATCTCATGCAGTTTGCGGGAGCTGTGGATGAGAAGATGTTACATGACTAAGAGGATTGGTGTATCCAAGATGTCTTGCTATAGGGTAAGTAGTTCATGTGACTTGAAGATCTGATTTCATTAGTAGATCAGGGTATCTTGTGGGAGTTCTGAAGATGAGTGAGGTCAATCAAAAGGTGGAATTTGATTGGTTTCACAATGTTCGTTCAAGCAGGATGCTTGAAACTGATTGCTCTTTTGTACAAGAGTAGTTAGTTTAATTTGTTTGAAGGTTTTGATTCTCTGAGAGCTTGTGGCAGAAGTTCTGGTTTGAGAATGGAAGCATACCTTCTTGGTGGTTGAGAGTTTATTTCTCTCTGGGTTCCTGAAGACTTCTTTGTTCAAGATGGTGGGTCAGTGTTGTGTGAAGATCTTCAGTATGGATTACTATGCTGATAGTAAGTCCAGTAGTGGAGCATATCAAGAACCATGGTGTATGGTGTCTGTGATATGTGGAGGATGTCCTAACTGATGTTAGAACATCTTTGGGTTAGTTATCCTTGGTGAAGGATTTCAGGTTCTGTGATAAACTGGTTACTTGCATCGTGTCCAAGAAGTATCTACATGATCATCCGGGAGAATGATGGAGTAGAAGGGTCCCTTGGAAGGATGATGTAAGTATTTGTGAAGACTGAAGTGAATCATGTGGTGATTGCTTGGAAGTCTATTTCCTGAATGTGTTCAGAAGTGGAGATTTACCATAAATCAGAAGTATTCCAGGTTATCATATGGGAGAATGATAGGAATGACTCTCTTGGATTCCAGGGTTTATCTCTATTGCTGGCTGGGTGAGGTCAGTGGAAAATCTTGCATACGACATTGGAGCCCTTGGAGCAAGTCATGCTAGTAGTGGATCAGTTTAGCAGCTGTGAAGTTCTGGAGCATGCATTTGATAGCTGACATTGTGGTAACAAACTAAGGGGCCCTGTGTGTCTCTTTGAGGAATGTGAAGTATTCTAATTCAATTGGTTTGTACCTCAAGCAACGGGATATCTATACATGAGAATTCAAGAGGAGTTCGTGTGATGTATAAGATGGTTGTGGAATGAGGGGGATCAATGGGACTTTGATCTCAAGCCAAGAGTTTGTTATGGTTGGTATACACGTACTCATGGGATGCATGACTTTGATCATGTGTGAGTAATTATTTATTCTTGTCTGAGGGAACAATAATGAGTTAATGGTTGCGTTCAGCAGGTGTGTTGAATAGAGGGTGCATTCTTGAAGACATGAAGATGCGTCTTATGTTTTCCAGTCATTAGTTTGGGTGTTCAGTGGAGGAGCACCAGTTACCTTAGTCAGGGGGAGAGGCCTCTGGATCTAAGATGAAGTTCTAGTTTGCATTTGTGCGTCAAGCAAACTAAGATGTCAAGATGGCTTGGCATTATTGTTAAAGTTCCATTTTGCATTTTTGTATTAAGAAAACTGAGATGTCAATATGGCTTGACATTATTGTTGAGGTTCCAGTTTGCATTTGTGCATCAAGCAAACTGAGATGTCAAGGAGGATGTCTTGACTTTAGAGTATTGTTGCAAGTTGTGGGAAACTTGGCAATGCATACTTGAATGGTTCTTATAGGATGCTTAAGAATCATTGACTGAGTCTGGGAGAATTTATTTTTCTCTTGCAGACTGGGATCATATTTTTTTAAAGATTTCTCTATATGACCAAATCAGAAGAAGAATCCTGGAGGAATAGACAATGTCTGACATGATGTCAGGACATTGTTATAAAACATGTCTACATGTAATGGGTTCTTAGGTCGGTGTTCTTAAAAGGAGAAACAGTCAACAGACTTGGCCGGTGCGCAGTTAGTAGAGTTATTGGCGCTTTGAATTGACCAGCGTTTTGTTCGATGGTTCGTTTCTTTCAAAGGCAATTACCTGCTATAAATAGGATTGTTTTGACACTTCTTGGTCTCATAATTCCTTCTTTCCAAGTGAATGTTCGATGGCATTTTTCAAGATCTGGATGAGTTGCGTCTGGATATGGAGCTGTCTTGGTCACCTTTGCCAAGTTTTGGCTAAAAAGGGGGAGAAGAATAATGTTCTGGTGTTTGGGGTCATTCGAGTAGTGGCAGTGCAAGAATGTTGGAGCAGTGGCAGTGCAAGAATGTTGGAGGAAGATGTTCTATCATCTCTACCTACTAATCTATTTTTTTTGTCTTGTGATCTGAGTTGTGAAGCAGGTCGTGTCTTGTGACCGGAGTTACATTTGTGGTGTAATCTGTGTCGCGGCCGGCAAAACTATCGAGTCGTCACCATATTTTTTAAGGAAAATAATGATAAACCTAAGATCCTAATCCCAAGGGAAGATATTCCTAAGGTTCGGGAGTCGGTTAAGTGAGGGGAAGGTGTTAGGCACCCCTCACCTCCATTGTACTCAATGGGATCCTCCTTAGATTTTAGGGTATGTTTGTTTGTTTGTCTAAATGATTTATTTACAAAAGAACCCTAAGTTTTTTTATTAATTATACTCGCTAGGGTTTACAACCCTATGCTTACGTACCTTCATTTCGAAGGATCAGAGTAACCGTAGTTCACCTCCCCTATTCCTACCCCCTAATCTTATTCCTAACCCTAATCCCAAACTTAATCCACTATTATACTCTTGGATAAAGAGTTCTATCCCTTGATCTATTATTTATACTCCTATATAAGGAGTTTTATCCCCTAATCTATTGTTTATACTCCTAGATAAGGAGTTCTATCCCTTATCCATTATTTATACTCTCGGACGGAGAGTTTTATCCCTAAATCTATTATTTATACTCCTAGATAAGGAGTTCTGTCCCATATCCATTATTTATACACTCGGACGGAGAGTTCTATCCCTTATCCATTATTTATACTCTCAGATGGAGAGTTTTATCCCTTATCCATTATTTATACTCTCGGATGGAAAGTTCTATCCCTTATCCATTATTTATACTCTCAGACGGAGAGTTTTATCCCTTATCCATTATTTATACTCTTGGATGGAGAGTTCTATCCCTTGTCCATTATTTATACTCTCGGACGGAGAGTTCTATCCCTTGTCCATTATTTATACTCTCGGACGGAGAGTTCTATCCCTTGTCCATTATTTATACTCTCGGACGGAGAGATCTATCCCTTGTCCATTATTTATACTCTCGGACGGAGAATTCTATCCCTTGTCCATTATTTATACTCTCGGACGTAGAGTTCTATGCCTAAATCCCTTTGTCCTATGTTTTAACTCTTGGAACCTAAGAGCTTTATCCCTTACCCCATCCCTTATTTAGGCTTTCGGACCAAGAGCATTATCCCAAATTTAAATCCCTAAGAATCCCTTATATCCCTATCTTCTTTAAAGAAAAAAACTAATATGTTGCCAATATGAAATATACAGTTGAATCCACCCCCCCCCCCCCCCCCCTAATTGACCCAAGAGATTCCTCAATAAAATTCCTAAATAAAAGTTAAAACCCTAAAAACATTTTAAACAAATAATGGTATTTGTTATAAAAATCCAATTAAATCATTAAATTACATAATTAAATTAATTATTGAAAAACCCTAATCTAAAACCTAATTAACCAATTAAATTAAGTTGTTAATTTAATTGATAGAAACCCTAAGAAAATTTAATTAACCAATTGAATCAATTCATTAATTTAATTGTACCAATTACCCTAAAACCCCAACTAAACAACTAAATTAAGTAATTAATTTAATTGATAAACCTAATAAAAACCTAATAACCCAATTAAATTAAATCATTAATTTAATGGTACAAATTAACCCTAAAACCCCATTATCTGTAAATCCTAATTAATATTAAAGTCCTAAATTATTAATTAAATTTAGTAATTAACTTAATTAATAAATAATAAATGATAAAGAAACCCAGGGGGTGCAAAACCGAACAGGTTAACAACTGGGCTTACAAGGGTGGGGTGTCAATAGCATTAGAGCTAGGCCCACCAAGTAATTGGAGGCCAGCGTGTGCAGGAGAATTTTCCAAGAGGGTCAACGGCTGGCTTTTTCTTGACGGTCTGATGATGATCAGACGCTTCCAAGGACTGGAAATTCTGGCAGTAGATTTTGATTCCCATCCTAAGTATGCTAAACGAGCGATCCAGATTTGGAGTCAAAGGAGCCCCATGGTACGCACGCGTGAGGACTCTTTCGCTGACTCCAACGGTCAACCAATCTGGGCGGTCCAAGGGAAGACACTTGGCGTGCATCCAAGGTCATATGGAGGGAGTACATAAGCCCACATCCTCTCAAAACCCCCTCCATTTTTCACTTTCTTTCTCTCTCTTCTTCGCTCTCTCTCTCTCTATGTCCCTCGCTCTCTTTGAACGCTCTCCCCTCTCTCTTCTTTTAGCCGCCGGTGTGCTTCTCTGGCCACCGTGCGAAACCCTTTAGACCACCGCCTAACCCAGGTTTCCGGGTGAGAATTCAACCGGAACCTTCATGCATCATAAACCCTAACCCCTCCCCAGCCCAGAAACCCATGGTTCTTTAGGGTTCGTGAAGAACCCTAAGAACCCTAACCCTATTCTTCACTCAAACCCAGGAAAAAACCTAAGAACCCTAAGGGTTCTGGGATGAACCCTAACCCTACCACGAGGAACCCTAACCCTAATTCTCCTAAAAAAACCCTAAATCAAACCCCAACAACCAACCGAACCCAGAATCAACAACAACCACACGATGCAATAATGATTCTACAGCGACAACATTAGAAGCTAAGGATCACTTACCCTCCTTACCGTGACAATGGTCGCAAATTGTCCTATGGTCTTTGTTTCTTTTCCTCCTCTAATCTACTTCTCTTTTGTTTATTTTTGCAGGTAATCAAAGGGATGCTTAGAATTCGTGTCGCTGGATTAATTCCCCCCCCCCCCGACCTCATTATAATTTCCTTTGTTTATATAGCATCAGAACTAGGTTTAGAAATTTATTAGATTGATTCTGTATTAGGAAATTTTTAATTTGATTTCATTGTATTTTCTGATTATTCGTTTTGTACCAATTAGGGTTTGATTTGTACCAAATTTAATTTTTGGATCTGATTAAGATTTAGTTGTGATGATTTAGATTGAAAATTCTGCTTTATAATTTTAGGTTTTTTCGATTTGATTTTCCAATCTCTGCGCGCACTGTTAGGGTTAGAACTTGGGGAAGGAGAAGGCCCATTTGGGTCAACCTATTTGACCGTAGAATAAAATAAATAATAAAATAAACAATGAATAAAACAAAACAATAAAAAAAACTACCACCGACCTCTCCTTAATAGCACTAAACTTAAATTAATGAAATAAAATTAATCCTAATTAATAAGTAATAATAAAAATAACAATCTTAAATACTATTATTAATACCACAATAAACCCCATAAAAAGAATAATAATAAAAAATAATAAACATGGATATTATCATTAATATAAAAACAACGTAGTCCATAAATAAATAAAGATAGAGTAAAAATAGTAACCCATAATAATAAAATAACCACAACCAGTCCCTATGTTAATCCATGACCCTAATTTCCACTAAAACCTTAATTACCAATAATTAAAAACCTAACTATAAAATAATTTTCAAAGGCCAAACTAAAACTTAAACTTATAATATAGTTCTAATGACCCTTAAAGCAAATATAAAAATCCCTTAAAAATGATCCAAAAATAATACTTATTATTTAATAACTTTTGTTACTAAGAAAATTAATTCTAAAATTAAAAACCTAGTTAATTCTAAAAACTTTCCTTCTTAACCACAAAACCAGAATTCTAATTACTATCTAATAACAAAAATAATAATAAAAAAAATAGACAAAAACCCTTAATTACTAACCCAGTGATAAGAATCCTTTACATAAAACCAAACCCAAAATGAGCCCAGAAGTCCAATGACCTATAAACGATACCCCCTGGTAGCACAAAGAAATCCAAAAAAGGTGAAAAAATGCTGGTCAAAATTTAGGGTGCTACAGCTGACCCTATTTAATCGTCTTCGCATCAGAAGGATGATGTCGACGAGCCTTCCTCCTTTTGAGGAGGAGACGGTTAAATACAAGAAGGGCCCTAATTTTGACCGCAGGACCCGATAGGTGCTAAGTTGATATCCTAAAATCCTTGGTAATAGACTCATAGTGAAATATCCGACTGAACCCCTTAATAAATACCTTTGAGAACCCCTTCTGATAAAACTCAATGATGAAATACAACGTCACCCCTTGATAGAATCCCCTGATAAAATCCTTTGGGGAATATGAAGCCTATGCATGTATGCATGTTTTGTGCATATGAGTGCATTAATGCGTGCGCTTATGTATGATGCGTTGTTTGGGCTAACGCCTCCTTTATGATATGCAATGCAAGTGTTTGTCTGAAAACAAAATACTTTCCATAACGTCCTGACTCCCTTACCCTTGAAACCTTGATAATTTGCAGTAAGCCATGATACCCTTGATTCCTGTTTAATATGCAATATGCCGTTAAAGAATCTCCCATGTTGGTCAGATTGTAACGTATATTCCTGTCAGTGTATAGACCCTATATCCTGCTTTGGAAGAATATGATCCCTTTGATGATTCCAAAACCGAAGTAAAAATCCATTTTCCCTTTTTAAAGCTTTTATTTATACCCGATATTTTAATGCATTATTTCACAATTAATCGACACCTTGTAATCAAGCGGAACGATTTAGGGGGCAAAGAAATATATTTAAAAAACAAATTTTATTCATAATTCCCCCGAAAATGGGCAATGATCAGTAAGGAGGGTAATTCTCATAAGGAGGTATTACCGTAAATCCAAAAAATGTAAAATGGCAATAAGAAAACAAATTTATATATGTTCCTATTAAATTTAACACCAGCTAATATCCCTAAGACTCCAAGATCACGACACTTTGTTTCTGAAGATGACGGTTGGAATGATTGTTCCCTTCTGAATTCCTGTTACGGAGTGACTTGAGTGTTTTCAGTCATATGCCTTTTGGATATCCCTAACTTTTGCCTGGACCGCTCTTTTTAGAGTCTTAGTCCACCAGGATGATATACCATTTTTTCGACTAAGCCGTCCTTTAGAGTTTTCGACTTGTCGGGTATCATTTTTATCCAAGTCCCTAATTTTTGCCTGGATTGCTCTTTCGAGTTCTCAATCCACCGGGATGCCCTAATTTTTACCTAATTCACCCTTTAGGGTTTTTGACTTAGCGGTCATTTATCCTCTTTTTCTAGGCATAGCATTTTTGACCGAATTGGAGTTCACCGGTAGCGGTAAATCCGCTCCATCCTCGGTTGTTAATATTAGTTCTCCTTCAGAGGAGGCACTCTTCACGACATATGGCCCTTCATAGGGTGGGGTCCATTTGCCGTGGTGGTCTTTATGGATGGGTAATATTTTCCTTAACCCCAATTCTCCCTCTTCGCGTAGGCGAGGACGAATTTCTTTGTCAAATGCCCTCTTAATTCCCTATGGATATAACTGCCCACAGCCACACGTTTCCCTCATACGAGGTTTAGCCGATTGAGCCTAGTTTGTACCCATTCTGCCTTATCTAGTTTAGCTTCCTTTAAGATCCCAGACGATGAATTTTCACCCCAATTGATAGCCCCTCTTTGAGGCCCATATCCTTATGCAAATATAAGTTTCCATCGAGATCCAGGTCCAGGTCCTTCATAGGAGTCCGAAGTTTCATAATACTTTATAACCATGATATCTTTGTCCGGGAAGTCCATCTGCATGAGTTTGATAGTCATCAACTGGTTTATGAACGAGATGATTTGTTAGTGTACTTCCTTTAATAGCCTTTGGGGTGACGTATTGGATGTAACATTCAGTTACTAACATATACCCCCTAGCTATTCTCCCTGATACGTCATATTTCCCTAGTCCACAACCCATTGAATTCTCAAGTATTGTTAAGTCCATTATGAGTGGTCCCCTTGGGACTGGTATTTTCCAGATCTGATTCCATAGGTACACCTTGTGGGCTTTAGTCATAACTTGAATTTCCTTAACTGACCCAACAACTTTTGCAAGTTAGTTACATGATCTTCTTCCTTTTGTGACTTGGTAATCGTATCATCCATATGAACCTCTATCTCCTTATGCCCCATATTACCATAGTCTTTTGATAAGTTACTCCTACGTTCTTTAACCCAACAGGCGTTACCTTGTGACAAAAAGTCTAATTGCTTCTTAACTTCTTTCCTGATCTAGAGGATCATATCTGATCTAGTCTTCCTCCGCTTTTGCTTGATTGGCGTGCATTCTAGTTTGAGTAGTAATTCGTGCTCGATGATGTTCGTATCGCGCCCAGGCATATCTGTGTACCCTTGCAATAGCTCGATCAACCTTTCCTTTATATCCTTACTCGGAGAAGCACCGAATTTGACCTCTTTCCTATCTTCCTCAGTTCCCAGATTGATCACATCCACTGGCTCCTGGTGAGGTTGTATTTCCTTGTCCTCTTGCCTCAACAGTCTGGATAACTCTTCGGGAAGCTCACACTCGTCCTCATCACCCTCTTCCACTTGGTTAATCGGTAATTCGAAGTCATTCGAGATTATAGCGGTGTTATTTTTAATTGGTTCATTTTTAAACTTGCACGAGGAAGATTTTTTATTATTATCCTTTTTTGGAATGAAGTGCTGGAAACGAAAATATTGGAAGAAGGTATATTGCCATTTTGAATAAACAGAAAATGAAAGAAAAAAAGATCTTGTTGAAAACAAAATGCAATTTTATTGATAGAAATAATCCAAAGAAATAAAAGGTGGCCCTACAAAGATTTGTCCACTTGCCTTGGGCATAACAAGGGACTTATTATTATTTTAAGAAAAAGTAAATTACTTCGAAACAGAAATGATCTCAGAAATCCCGATGGTTCTCCAATTGTCGAAATTAGGCATTCTTTTCTTCCTCTCCCATTAAGGCCACATGATCCCAAATTCCAAATCCCGCACCATGGAAATCATCTTCTAATCCTTCATTAGCCGGTTTGTAACCCAGCCTAAACAAATCCTTCTCCTCAGGTACCTCCCACTATTTGCCCCAGTTTGCTGTGTCTTCCTTATTAATAAGGAATTCATCCCCCATCTCTTCCATGGCGTTGACTGTTGCCCCAATGTGCCCCAGTAACGCATTATCTCCCAGATTTGGATCTTCAGGGTCTATAACACTGACATCATTTTCCTTTGAGTTGTTTTCGGGGTACCCCTTATTGTTATGTTGGTCGGAGGATGACTGCCCAATCTTTCCTGTCTTTAAACCGTTCTAAATCCTCTCTCCAATGATAACCAAGTCAGTGAATCCCGTTGAGACTGCCCCAATCATCCTTTCATATTATAGTCCTTGCAGAGTTCCCATGAATGTATCTACTAGCTCGCTTTCCCGCAATGGAGGTTGCACACGAGAGGCTAGCTCCCTCCATCTCTGGGCATACTCCTTAAAAGATCCGTTCCCTTTTTGAGACATGTTTTGCAATTGTATGCGATTAGGGGCCATGTCTACATTATATTGGTATTACCTTATAAAGGCACTTGCCAGATCCTCCCAGTTCTTGATGTGAGTCATTTCCAGTTGCATGTACCAATCCAAGGATGCCCCACTAAGGCTGTCTTGGAAAACATGTATCATCAGCTTTTCAATTTTAGCATGAGCCCCCATCTTTCGGGAAAACATCCGGATGTGATTTTTGGGACAACTAACTCCTTTATACATCTCGAAGTTAGGTTCCTTAAACTTAGGAGGCACGACCACGTCGGGCACCAGACACATTTCTAAGGCATCCACTCCAAAAACACTGGGTCCCTCCACGTCCTTTAACCTCTCCTCAAGTGCTTTGTACTTATCATCAATCCCTCTCCTTTCCCTAACAGTGGTTCCTTTATTTTTGAGGGCCACTTGTCTCGGATTTTCATCCTCGTATGCGTAGTTCTCACGTGGAGTAGGTCTGTAAGTAGTACGAGGTGCCCTATTGGAAATATGCGGAGAGACGGTTCCCTCGAGAGGTTGGTTAACAGTTTTGTTCTCGCGTTCCAGATCATGGACAAACCCTAGCAGAGGGCTATTGTCTTCAACATGGAGGGAAGGATTAGGAACCTTCCTATGAGGACTTGACCTGGCTCTTCTGGCTATCAAACTCTGGATGCCAAGTGTTAGTTGATCAATCTGGCTTTTCATACCTTCCACGTTCTCCTTGACAATATCCATTTCTCCTTTTAGAGTAACCATCTCCTTCTTCATCTGATCCATGGCTTCCCTTTGGTACGCTCGAGTGTGAGGTCGGGAAGTCAGATTGTTATGCTCAATGACCCTGAGACGAAGTTTTTTTAAAAAAATGATTCTTTTGTTCCTTTTTCCTTATGTTGAATGCATGTTGGTGATGAATGTATGAATATGCATGATGCATGCTAAATAATTTTAAAATTTTATTTGGGGGGAATTCCAAAATCCATTGTAGTTATAGATGAATGTATCCAAAGGATGAAACCCATACACATAGAATATCAAATCTAAATCCATTAGCCAATCCCCAAATCCAAAATGCCTTCCAAACTTATAACAATAATTCCTCGGGAATAACCCAAAACAAAAATCCCAAAATGGAAGCTCCTAAACTTAAGAAGATGTAAACTAAATAGATGCCCCCAATGCCTTCCTAAAACTCCTCCAAGTACCGTTGCATTTCCCTATCCTCCTTGTGGTGAGATAATAGATCCTCAACAGGCACAGCTAAGTCTTTAGGCTTGACCCTTTTTCCTTTTATGTTTTTTTTTGTTGCTTTTTCTTTTTTTTTTCATGCCCCTTGTAAGTTTTTTTTCTTCTCCTTGTAAATCCAAGTATAGCGTAAGAGCTAGTTGAAAATCCTTGAAGGGGAAGTCACGTAGAGGAGGATTGTGCAAGAGTAGTTATGGCCTCTACCTTTCTAGGAGTCCCTAAGAGATCGAGGATCCTTCCATACTTGGGTGTAAACATCCTTTGAGCAGATTTGGCATTATGTCTCAAAGATCTTTGAGACTTTGTAAATCAACACTTAGCACTCTAATGCGTATGGTAGACCTTTTGTTTGAATCCATCTTTCCCATATTCCTACAACACATCTTGAAATTCCCCACAAAAATGCATATATGCAAAAAATGTTTTTAAATGCATGATGACATGGACACTTTTTTGTGTTTTTGTTTTTCTCTACTTGGTTAGGGTAATGTGAAAATGCAAGCATGACCCTAACTAGGTAGGCTCCCTATAATAGGTTTAGATCTAAAGCTTGTCTACCCAATCCCCTCACATGTAGGACATAAAAGTTTGGACAACATAACGACCCTATACTGTACAGACTATACCCTTGTTTTACCATGAGAAGGAGCAAGCCTTCCTATGGTAATCCTTCGGGATAAGTCTCATCTGGGTAGGACCCTAGTAACAACCCTTGAGGGTTGAATACGTAGGGTCTCCATGAGTTGGTAAGGGGTAGGCTAAAAGTTCTCAGAGTCTCGGACCACATCCAAATCATCCTCTACGTTAGGGGCTAGCCCTTTCATGAGGACACCTTTGGAAGGATCTATTCTGAGTGTGGCATCAATGAATTGTTAGGGATGTCGCATCCCCCCCCCCCAAAACATTTCCGTTCCACGTCCTAATCTAGGGTTGTACTCCAAGCTTGGGCTTTAGCTTCACACATTATTTGCCCCAATCCAATGCATGATGAAAAAAATAATAGACAAATGTAATAAATAAAAACAAATTAAACATAAAATAAATCATAATAAAAAATAAAAATAAAGAATAAAAATAATAAACACCCAAAACAAACAAGGACCTTAAAACCTAAGGTTAGGAGGGACTCTCTTTAGGTTACCCCGTCCCCAGCAGAGTCGCCAGCTGTCGCGGCCGGCAAAAATATCGAGTTGCCACCATATTTTTTAAGGAAAATAATGATAAACCTAATATCCTAATCCCAAAGGCAGAGATTCCTATGGTTCGGGAGTCGGTTAAGTGAGGGGAAGGTGTTAGGCACCCCTCACCTCCATTGTACTCAATGGGATCCTCCTTAGATTTTAGGGTATGCTTGTTTGTTTGTCTAAATGATTTATTTACAAAAGAATCCTAAGTTTTTTTATTAATTAAGGTTTACAACCCTATGCCTACGTACCTTCATTTCGAAGGATCAGAGTAACCGTAGTTCACCCCCTTATTCCTACCCCCTAATCTTATTCCTAACCCTAATCCGAAACTTAATCCACTATTTATACTCTTGGATAAAGAGTTCTATCCCTTGATCTATTATTTATACTCCTAGATAAGGGGTTTTATCCCCTAATCTATTGTTTATACTCCTAGATAAGGAATTCTATCCCTTATCCATTATTTATACTCTCGGACGGAGAGTTTTATCCCTAAATCTATTATTTATACTCCTAGATAAGGAGTTATATCCCTTATCCATTATTTATACTCTCGGATGGAGAGTTCTATCCCTTATCCATTATTTATACTCTCGGATGGAGATTTATATCCCTTATCCATTATTTATACTCTCGGACGGAGAGTTATATCCCTTATCCATTATTTATACTCTTGGATGGAGAGTTCTATCCCTTATCCATTATTTATACTCTCGGATGGAGAGTTCTATCCCTTATCCATTATTTATACTCTCGGACGGAGAGTTCTATCCCTTGTCCATTATTTATACTCTTGGACAGAGAGTTCTATCCCTTGTCCATTATTTATACTCTCGGACGGAGAGTTCTATCCCTTGTCCATTATTTATACTCTCGGACGGAGAGTTCTATCCCTTGTCCATTATTTATACTCTCGGACGGAGAGTTCTATCCCCTGTCCATTATTTATACTCTCGGACGTAGAGTTCTATCCCTAAATCCCTTTTGTAACACCCTTCTACCCCATATACAATTTTTGGAAAAACACTTAGTATTATCAGAGTAAAAACAAAATCCGCAAGAAAGGTGCCACATGTTCAAACGACATTCAAAGCCATTGTCATGTCCCGTAACACGGGTTATTCATTCATCATTAACATAAATTAACAACTACGCAGCGGAATCGAACTTTTAGTTCAGGTCAACAAGATACTTCATAGATAAAAGTCTCCAGGGTCAATCAAAAGGGAATAATATAGGTGGCTTTCATTTTGTCCTTTATTCCCTTTTGATTGACCCTGGACCCTGATATTTTCCAGATCTGATTCCATAGGTACACCTTGTGGGCTTTAGTCGTAACTTGAATTTCCTTAACTGATCCAACAACTTTTGCAAGTTAGTTACATGATCTTCTTCCTTTTGTGACTTGGTAATCGTATCATCCATATGAACCTCTATCTCCTTATGCCCCATATTACCATAGTCCTTTGATAAGTTACTCCTACGTTCTTTAACCCAACAGGCGTTACCTTGTGACAAAAAGTCGAATTGCTTCTTAAATTCTTTCCTGATCTAGAGGATCATATCTGATCTAGTCTTCCTCCGCTTTTGCTTGATTGTCGTGCATTCTAGTTTGAGTAGTAATTCGTGCTCGATGATGTTCGTATCGCGTCCAGGCATATCTGTGTACCCTTGCAATAGCTCGATCAACCTTTCCTTTATATCCTTACTCGGAGAAGCACCGACTTTGACCTCTTTCCTATCTTCCTCAGTTCCCAGATTGATCACATCCACTGGCTCCTGGTGAGGTTGTATTTCCTTGTCCTCTTGCCTCAACAGTCTGGATAACTCTTCGGGAAGCTCACACTCGTCCTCATCACCCTCTTCCGCTTGGTTAATCGGTAATTCGAAGTCATTCGAGATTATAGCGGTGTTATTTTTAATTGGTTCATTTTTAAACTTGCACGAGGAAGATTTTTTATTATTATCCTTTTTTGGAATGAAGTGCTGGAAACGAAAATATTGGAAGAAGGTATATTGCCATTTTGAATAAACAGAAAATGAAAGAAAAAAAGATCTTGGTTGAAAACAAAATGCAATTTTATTGATAGAAATAATCCAAAGAAATAAAAGGTGGCCCTACAAAGATTTGTCCACTTGCCTTGGGCATAACAAGGGACTTATTATTATTTTAAGAAAAAGTAAATTGCTTCGAAACAGAAATCATCTCAGAAATCCCGATGGTTCTCCAATTGTCGAAATTAGGCATTCTTTTCTTCCTCTCCCATTAAGGCCACATGATCCCAAATTCCAAATCCCGCACCATGGAAATCATCTTCTAATCCTTCATTAGCCGGTTTGTAACCCAGCCTAAACAAATCCTTCTCCTCAGGTACCTCCCACTGTTTGCCCCAGTTTGTTGTGTCTTCCTTATTAATAAGGAATTCATCCCCCATCTCTTCCATGGCGTTGACTGTTGCCCCAATGTGCCCCAGTAACGCATTATCTCCCAGATTTGGATCTTCAGGGTCTATAACACTGACATCATTTTCCTTTGAGTTGTTTTCGGGGTACCCCTTATTGTTATGTTGGTCGGAGGATGACTGCCCAATCTTTCCTGTCTTTAAACCGTTCTCAATCCTCCCTCCAATGATAACCAAGTCAGTGAATACCGTTGAGACTGCCCCAATCATCCTTTCATAGTATAGTCCTTGCAGAGTTCCCATGAATGTATCTACTAGCTCGCTTTCCCGCAATGGAGGTTGCACACGAGAGGCTAGCTCGCTCCATCTCTGGGCATACTCCTTAAAAGATCTGTTCCCTTTTTGAGACATGTTTTGCAATTGTATGCGATTAGGGGCCATGTCTACATTATATTGGTATTACCTTATAAAGGCACTTGCCAGATCCTCCCAGTTCTTGATGGGAGTCATTTCCAGTTGCATGTACCAATCCAAGGATGCCCCACTAAGGCTGTCTTGGAAAACATGCATCATCAGCTTTTCATTTTTAGCATGAGCCCCCATCTTTCGGGAAAACATCTGGATGTGATTTTTGGGACAACTAACTCCTTTATACATCTCAAAGAGGTGCCTTAAACTTAGGAGGCACGACCACGTCGGGCACCAGACACATTTCCAAGGCATCCACTCCAAAAACGTTGGGTCCCTCCACGACCTTTAACCTCTCCTCAAGTGCTTTGTACTTATCATCAATCCCTCTCCTTTCCCTAACAGTGGTTCCTTTATTTTTGAGGGCCACTTGTCTCGGATTTTCATCCTCGTATGCGTAGTTCTCACGTGGAGTAGATCTGTAAGTAGTACGAGGTGCCCTATTGGAAATATGCGGAGAGACGGTTCCTTCGAGAGGTTGGTTAATAGTTTTGTTCTCGCATTCCATATCATGGACAAACCCTAGCAGAGGGCTATTGTCTTCAACATGGAGGGAAGGATTAGGAACCTTCCTTTTAGGACTTGACCTGGCTCTTCTGGCTATCAAACTCTGGATGGCAAGTGTTAGTTGATCAATCTGGCTTTTCATACCTTCCACGTTCTCCTTGACAATATCCATTTCTCCTTTTAGAGTAACCAGCTCCTTCTCCATCCGATCCATGGCTTCCCTTTGGTACGCTCGAGTGTGAGGTCGGGAAGTCAGATTGTTATGCTCAATGACCCTGTGACGAAGTTTTTTTTAAAAAATGATTCTTTTGTTCCTTTTTCCTTATGTTGAATGCATGTTGGTGATGAATGTATGAATATGCATGATGCATGCTAAATAATTTTAAAATTTTATTTGGGGGGAATTCCAAAATCCATTGTAGTTATAGATGAATATATCCAAAAGATGAAACCCATACACATAGAATATCAAATCCAAATCCATTAGTCAATCCCCAAATCCAAAATGCCTTCCAAACTTATAACAATAATTACTCAGGAATAACCCAAAACAATAATCCCAAAATGGAAGCTCCTAAACTTAAGAAGATGTAAACTAAATAGATGCCCCCAATGCCTTCCTAAAACTCCACCAAGTACCCTTGCATTTCCCTATCCTCCTTGTGGTGAGATAATAGATCCTCAACATGCACAGCTAAGTCTTTAGGCTTGACCCTTTTTCCTTTTATGTTTTTTTTTGTTACTTTTTCTTTTTTTTTTCATGCCCCTTGTAAGTTTTTTTTCTTCTCCTTGTAAATCCAAGTATAGCGTAAGAGCTAGTTGAAAATCCTTGAAGGGGAAGTCACGTAGAGGAGGATTGTGCAAGAGTAGTTATGGCCTCTACCTTTCTAGGAGTCCCTAAGAGATCGAGGATCCTTCCATACATGGGTGTAAACATCCTTTGAGCAGATTTGGCATTAAGTCTCAAAGATCTTTGAGACTTTGTAAATCAACACTTAGCACTCTAATGCGTAAGGTATCCCTTTTGTTTGAATCCATCTTTCCCATATTCCTACAACACATCTTGAAATTCCCCACAAAAATGCATATATGCAAAAAATGTTTTTAAATGCATGATGACATGGACACTTTTTTGTGTTTTTTTTTTTCTCTACTTGGTTAGGGTAATGTGAAAATGCAAGCATGACCCTAACTAGGTAGGCTCCCTATAATAGGTTTAGATCTAAAGCTTGTCTACCCAATCCCCTCACATGTAGGACATAAAAGTTTGGACAACATAACGACCCTATACTGTACAGACTATACCCTTGTTTTACCATGAGAAGGAGCAAGCCTTCCTATGGTAATCCTTCGGGATAAGTCTCATCTGGGTAGGACCCTAGTAAAAACCCTTGAGGGTTGAATACGTAGGGTCTCCATGAGTTGGTAAGGGGTAGGCTAAAAGTTCTCAGAGTCTCGGACCACATCCAAATCATCCTCTACGTTAGGGGCTAGCCCTTTCATGAGGACACCTTTGGAAGGATCTATTCTGAGTGTGGCATCAATGAATTGTTAGGGATGTCACATCCCCCCCAAAACATTTCCGTTCCACGTCCTAATCTAGGGTTGTACTCAAAGCTTGGGCTTTAGCTTCACACATTATTTGCCCCAATCCAATGCATGATGAAAAAAATAATAGACAAATGTAATAAATAAAAATAAATTAAACATAAAATAAATCATAATAAAAAATAAAAATAAAGAATAAAAATAATAAACACCCAAAACAAACAAGGACCTTAAAACCTAAGGTTAGGAGGGACTCTCTTTAGGTTACCCCGTCCCCAGCAGAGTCGCCAGCTGTCGCGGCCGGCAAAAATATCGAGTCACCACCATATTTTTTAAGGAAAATAATGATAAACCTAATATCCTAATCCCAAAGGCAGAGATTCCTATGGTTCGGGAGTCGGTTAAGTGAGGGGAAGGTGTTAGGCACCCCTCAACTCCATTGTACTCAATGGGATCCTCCTTAGATTTTAGGGTATGCTTGTTTGTTTGTCTAAATGATTTATTTACAAAAGAATCCTAAGTTTTTTTATTAATTAAGGTTTACAACCCTATGCCTACGTACCTTCGTTTCGAAGGATCGGAGTAACCGTAGTTCACCCCCCTATTCCTACCCCCTAATCTTATTCCTAACCCTAATCCGAAACTTAATCCACTATTTATACTCTTGGATAAAGAGTTCTATCCCTTGATCTATTATTTATACTCCAAGATAAGGAGTTTTATCCCCTAATCTATTGTTTATACTCCTAGATAAGGAGTTCTATCCCTTATCCATTATTTATACTCTCGGACGGAGAGTTTTATCCCTAAATATATTATTTATACTCCTAGATAAGGAGTTCTATCCCTTATCCATTATTTATACTCTCGGATGGAGAGTTCTATCCCTTATCTATTATTTATACTCTCGGATGGAGAGTTATATCCCTTATCCATTATTTGTACTCTCGGACGGAGAGTTATATCCCTTATCCATTATTTATACTCTTGGATGGAGAGTTCTATCCCTTATCCATTATTTATACTCTCGGATGGAGAGTTCTATCCCTTATCCATTATTTATACTCTCGGATGGAGAGTTCTATCCCTTGTCCATTATTTATACTCTCGGACGGAGAGTTATATCCCTTGTCCATTATTTATACTCTTGGACGGAGAGTTCTATCCCTTGTCCATTATTTATACTCTCGGACGGAGAGTTCTATCCCTTGTCCATTATTTATACTCTCGGACGGAGACTTCTATCCCCTGTCCATTATTTATACTCTCGGACGTAGAGTTCTATCCCTAAATCCCTTTTGTAACACCCTTCTACCCCATATACAATTTTTGGAAAAACACTTAGTATTATCAGAGTAAAAAAAAATCCGCAAGAAAGGTGCCACATGTTCAAACGACATTCAAAGCCATTGTCATGTCCCGTAACACGGGTTATTCATTCATCATTAACGTAAATTAACAACTATGCAACAGAATCAAACTTTTATTTCAGGTCAACAAGATACTTCATAGATAAAAGTCTCCAATTCAAAATGGCATCAACGATATATAAAAAAAAAGAAATTCCAACATACAACCAAAAGGAAACACAAGGTTCACAACTAATCCCAACTCGATGTTACATGACACAGAGCAGGACACCACGTAAAACACGACTAAAACGACAAAAGAAACGCTCCAAGACTCAATCCTCCAGCACCGCAAGTCTACTCTTGGTTATCTGCAAGTTACCCACATAAGAGGAAACATTTTCAAGCAGGCAGGGTGAGAAATCACAATTCATTATAGTAATATAAGGACATGGAAAATAAACAGAAAAGCAACAACAACATCATAGCATCATCAACAACAACATCATAGCATCATCAACAACAACATCATTATATGCAATGTCAACTATAATGAAAAGCAAAGGATGCATGTGGTACCGATTCAACGTGGATGGACACTGGCCATCAACCCTCCAAAAGGAGCACAACGTAATCAACGCATCACTTCAATCCGCACAATGGGATTGAAGCTACCAATGGAACGAAGCCCCAACTTAAAAATGCTATGAAATGCAATGATGCTAAACCTCCGCAATTCATCAACCATCAACGTGTGCATTATTCACTTCATATTCAACAAGTATTCATCATACGATCATGTTTTATCATCATACATCAACAACAACCCGACAACGAAAGATCAGCACGGCAAAACATCAAGAAACCTCAAGAAAAACAACAAAAAAAACAGCAAAACAGTTGTCTGACATGGGCACCCGTGTCCGGTGACAAGGCTCGTGTCAAAAGGCATGCACCAAAAAATCCAAAACAGAAAAATTTATTGCAGAAAAAGTAGCCTGACACGGCCGCCCGTGTCCTGTGACACGGCCCATGTCAGGCAACCTGCTAATGAAAATTTTGCACCCATCCAACCCGAAAGCTTACACGGGTGCCCGTGTTGTGTGACACGACCTGTGTCAGGATGCGACAAAACCCAACTTTTCTAAAAAGTGATTTTTCTACTGCGATTTTGACTCAAAATACCCCAAAATTCAATGTTCTCCAATACGAAAAATTGACCAAAGATTTACACAATACACATACATCAAATACACCAATTTGTTTCACTCATTCTCATCACAACACTCACTCCTACCACAATCTATATCATCAAACACCACAATTACTCAAGAATCCACAAACCTAATCTTTTCATAAACCAATTCCTATAAAATTATAATAAACCATGAAAACTCCCCATACCTTAGAGAAATTTAGTAACTTTCCTCCTTCTCTATGATTCTTCAGCAACCTTCAAGCCTTAGGGTTCTTTTCCTTCTTCTCTCTTCTTCAGCGTTCTTCACAAAAACACGATCCGTTAGAAAATTGATCGGTCCACTCCTCTTTAGACAAAATATTCCAGTTATGAACTTCCAACTCTATCCTTACTCTTTTTCCTTTAAGACCACCTTGCCATTTTTTTTAATATTTTTAATAATAATAATAGTATAAATAATACATTAATTATCCACTCTATTAAATTATTAAAAAAAATACTCTTTTGATCCAAAATCCTCCAAAACTACCAAAACTTCGTAATTCCTTCTAAATTATTTAAATAAATAATTAAATGATTAATTTAGATTTTCGGGGCGTTATAACTCTCCCCTACTTTAAGAATTTTTGTCCTCGAAAATTTACCTGATTCGAATAACTCGGGATAGGATTCCTTCATCTTGCTTTCCAGCTCCCAAGTCATGCTTTCTCCGGCAGCTCCTAACCAGACAACTTTCACCAACGCAATCTCCTTGCCTCTTAGAATCTTCATCTCACGTTCCGCAATTCGTACAGGCATCGTTTCCACAGTAAGATTATCCCGTACTTGCACATCATCCATATGAATCACATGAGAAGGATCTGGAACATACTTCCGGAGTTGTGACACATGAAACACATCATGTAAATTAGACAGATTAGGCGGTAAAGCCACTCTATAAGCAACATTTCGAACTCTGTCCAAAATTTGATACGGACTAATAAAACGAGGAGTAAGCTTCTTAGACTTTAATGCACGCCCAACACCTGTCACAGGTGTAACTCTCAAAAACACGTGGTCACCTGCTTGGAATTCTAAATCTTTTCTTCGCTTGTCATGATAACTCTTCTGCCTACTTTGGGAAGATTTCATCTTTTCTCGGATCAACTTCACCTTCTCAGTAGTATCTCAAACAATTTCGGGTCCCAGCACTACACTTTCTCCAGATTCATGCCAACATAAAGGAGTCCTACATCTCTGACCATACAATGCTTCAAAAGGTGGCATTCCTATACTATGATAATTGTTATTATAAGTGAACTCTATTAACGATAAATGAGTGTCCCAAGAACCTCCCTGCTCGAGAACACATGCTCGCAACAAATCCTCCAACGACTGAATAGTCCTCTCTGTTTGACTATCCATCTGAGGGTGATACGTCGAACTCAACCTCAACTTTGAACCCAACGCTTCTTGTAAACTCTTCTAAAAATCAAAAATAAATCGCGGATCTCTATCCGACACAATACACAAAGGGACACCGTGCAGCTTCATAATTACACGAATATAAATCTCCGCCAACTTCGATACTGGAAAACTGATGTTAATAGGAATAAAATGAGCCGACTTCGTAAGCCTATCAACAATCACCCAAATAGAATCTTATCCTCTTGAAGTATTAGGTAATCCCGTCACAAAGTCCATTGAAATGCTATCCCATTTCCATTCTGGAACTTCTAATGGTTGCATAAACCCAGCAGGCTTCTTATGTTCGACTTTCGACTTCTGACAAGTTAAACATGCATACACAAAACGAGCTACATCACACTTCATCCCAGGCCATCAAAACAATTTCTTCAAGTCCTGATACATTTTTGTAGCCCCCGGATGAATACTCAATTTACTTCTATGACTTTCCTCAAGAATCGCCTTCTTCACCTCCGCATCGTCAGGAATACAAATTCGATTACGGAACCTCAACACACCATAGGCATCCAAGTTGAAATGATCGTCCTCGGACTGATCGATCCCAACTATCGAATCTACCAGTTTCACGTCTAACTTCTGAGCTTCCTTGATGTTGTCCAGAAAATCATTGTTAATTTTCAGCATCCCCAACATCACACTCTGCGGTGCCACTTCGCAAACTAAGCTCATATCTCTGAACTGCTCAATCAATTCTAATTCTTTAACCATCATCGCCGACATATGCAAGGTTTTCCGACTTAGGGCATCAGCCACAACATTAGCTTTACCCGGATGATAGTTCAGACCGAAATCATAATCTTTTAATAATTCCAACCATCTTCGTTGTCTCATATTCAACTCCTTCTGGTCAAATAAATACTTTAAACTTTTATGCTCACTAAATACTTTAAATCTAGAACCATAAAGATAATGTCTCCAAATCTTCAGCACAAAAACAACTGCAGCAAGTTCTAAGTCATGTGTAGGATAATTCTTTTCATGAACTCTCAACTGCCTCGACGCATAAGCAACTACCTTGTCATTCTGCATAAGTACACCTCCTAAACCCATTTTAGAAGCATCACAATATACCACAAACGGTTCTCCTGGGTTAGGTAATGTCAAAACCGGAGCCAATGTCAATCTCTTCTTCAATTCATTGAAACTTCCTTCACATTGAACGTCCCACACAAAAGCTTTACCTTTACAAGTCAACTTAGTCAACGGAAGTGCTAACTTAGAAAATCCCTCGATAAACCTTCGGTAATAACTGGCTAGTCCCAAAAAGCTTCTAATCTCAGTAGCCGACTTTGGAGTTTCCCATTGCAACACATCATCCACTTTAGACGGATCCACAGCAATGCCACTACCTAAAATGACATGACCGAGAAAATTAACCTCCTTTAACCAAAATTCACATTTGGACAACTTTGCATATAACTTCTTCTCCTTCAAAACTTGCAACACCAGTCTTAAGTGTTCTGCATGTTCTTCTTTTGATTTAGAGTAAATTAATATATCATCAATAAACACCACCACAAACCGATCCAAATAAGTATGAAAGATACGGTTCATGTACTCCATGAATACTCCCGGCACATGCATCACCGAATACTCATAATGTCCATAACGCATTCTGAAGGCCGTCTTCTGAATATCTTCATCTTTCACTTTAATCTGATGATAGCCCGACCTCAAATCAATCTTTCTAAACACGCGAGCACCTACCAATTGATCCATCAAGTCATCTATTCTTGGGAGCAAATACTTGTTCTTAATCGTCACTTTATTTAGTTGTCTATAATCAAGACAGAGCCTCATACTCCAACTTTCTTCTTTACTAACAACACTGGAGCTCCCCACGGCGATACACTTGGCCTCACAAATTTATTTTCAAGTAAGTCCTCCAATTGCTTCTTTAATTCCAACAATTCAGATGCAGACATCCTGTATGGTGCCATAGAAATAGGTCTGGTACCAGGTACAAGGTCAATTGCAAATTCAACTTCTCTTTCTGGAGCACATCAGGAATTTCATCAGGGAAAACTTCAGGAAATTCACACACAACTTGCAACTCCTCAATTACAGCTCGGCTCTCAACAGATAACGACGCCATCACTGAGAACATCTGAGCTCCTTCTTGCATCAACTGCTGTAACTCCTTAAAAGACAACAAACTAGCTTCTTCCTCTTCAGGAGTAGAAAATCTCACAGACTTGTTATAACAATTGATATGAACATAGTTATATTTTAACCAGTTTATTCCCAAGATTACATCCATTCCAGATAACGGTAAACACACCAAATCAACAGTAAAGTCTCTGTCGAAGATCGACAAAGGACACTTTAAACACACAAGAGAAGTGGTCACCGATCCTTTAGTCGGAATCTCAACGACCATTTCTCCATTCATAGAAGACAACACCAGACCCAATCTTTCAATGCATTCAGCAGCAATAAAGCAATGAGTAGCGCCAGTGTCAATCATAGTAATTAAGGGAGTATTATTAATGAAACATGTACCTCTGATGAGTCTGTCCTCATTAGTTGTCTGAGTCCCAGCCAAAGCGAACACTTTCCCACTGGTTTGCGCCTTCTTTGGTTTCTGACACTGACTATTAATGTGTCCTTCTTCGCCACAGTTGAAACAAATCATCTCTTTATGCTTGCACTCCGATATGGCATGCCTAGTCTTACCACAATGGAAACACCTCTTCAGTTTAGTAGTACACGCATTACTCTTATGACCAGGTTTCCCACATTTGAAACAAGTTATGCCAGCAGGAGCATCTCCCCCACTAGTCCTCTTGCCATCAACCACTTTATGTTTACCTTTTCCAGCTGGAGCATCATAAGGTTTGCCACGATTCTGTTGGTGCTTACCCTTCCTCTCATTAATGATCTTATAATGAGCATTGTTATCCTCTTCAAAAATTCTACAACTATCAATCAAATTAGCAAAAACACGAATCTTCTGATATTCAGCTGCCTTCTTGATCTCAGGGCGCAACCCACTCTCAAACTTGATGCATTTTGAGAACTCCGCATCATCATCGTTATAGTGCGGATAAAACTTAGCCAACTCAACAAACTTTGCAGCATAATCAGTAACCGACATGTTCCCTTGCTTCAGTTCGAGAACTCGATTTGTTTCTTACCACGAACATCCTCTGGATAATACTTCCTCAGGAACTCTCTTCGGAACACATCCCAAGTGATACCTTCACCTGCAGTTTCCAACCTCTGACGAGTCTCTAGCCACCAGTCATCAGCCTCGAATGCTAGCATATGAGTCCCATATCGAATCTTCTGCGCTGGAGTGCAGTCCATCACACGGAAGGTTCTCTCCATCTCTTTCAACCAATCCAACGCCCCATCAGGATCATACTTTCCCTTGAAGGTAGGCGGATTCTCCCTCTGAAAGGTTGCTAAACTGCGAGATCCAGCATTCTCCTCAGCGTTCGGCTGATTCTGCAAAGCCTGAGCCATTGCTTCCAACGCATCAACAATTGCAACATCGTTCCTTCCAGCCATCTCATCTTATCACTACAACAAAAACAAAAGTTAGGACTAGCTAACAATACTCGATTGTTAAACAAACTACGACCCGGCAACTTGGCCGAACGGACCGACCTGCTCTGATACCACTAATGTAACACCCTTCTACCCCACATACAATTTTTGGAAAAACACTTAATATTATCAGAGTAAAAAAAAATCAGCAAGAAAGGTGCCACATATTCAAACGACATTCAAAACCATTGTCTTGTCCCGTAACACAGGTTATTCATTCATCATTAACATAAATTAACAACTACGCAGCGGAATCGAACTTTTAGTTCAGGTCAACAAGATGCTTCATAGATAAAAGTCTCCAATTCAAAATGGCATCAACGATATATAAAAAAAAGAAATTCCAACATACAACCAAAAGGAAACACAAGGTTCACAACTAATCCCAACCCGATGTTACATGACACAGAGCAGGACACCACGTAAAACACGACTAAAATGACAAAAGAAATGCTCCAAGACTCAATCCTCCAGCACCGCAAGTCTACTCTTGGTTATCTGCAAGTTAACCACATAAGAGGCAACATTTTCAAGCAAGCAGGGTGAGAAATCACAATTCATTATAGTAATATAAGGACATGGAAAATAAACAAAAAAGCAACAACAACATTATAGCATCATCAACAACAACATCATAGCATCATCAACAGCAACATCATTATATGCAATGTCAACTATAATGAAATGCAAAGGATGCATGTGGTACCGATTCAACGTGGATGGACACTGGCCATCAACCCTCCAAAAGGAGCACAACGTAATCAACGCATCACTTCAATCCGCACAATGGGATCGAAGCTACCAATGGACCGAAGCCCCAACATAAAAATGCTATGAAATACAATGATGCTAAACCTCTGTAATTCATCAACCATCAACGTGTGCATCATTCACTTCATATTCAACAAGTATTCATCATACAATCATGTTTTATCATCATAAATCAACAACAACTCGACAACGAAAGATCAGCACGGGAAAACATCAAGAAACCTCAAGAAAAACAACAAAAAAAATCGAAAAACAGTTGTCTGACATGGCCACCCATGTCCGGTGACACGGCCCGTGTCAGAAGGCCTGCACCAAAAAATCCAAAACAGAAACATTTACCGGAGAAATAGTAGCCTGACACGGCCCGTGTCAGGCAACCTGCTAATGAAAATTTTTCACCCATCCAACACGAAAGCTGACACGGGTGCCCGTGTTGTGTGACACGACCTGTGTCAGGATGCGACAAAACCCAACTTTTCCAAAAAGTGATTTTTCTCCTGCGATTTTAACTCAAAATACCCCAAAATTCAATGTTGTCCCATACGAAAAATTGACCAAAGATTTACACAATACACATACATCAAATACACCAATTTTTTTCACTCATTCTCATTATAACACTCACTCCTAACACAATCTATATCATCAAACACCACAATTACTCAAGAATCCACAAACCTAATCTATTCATAAACCAATTCCTATAAAATTATAATAAACCGTGAAAACTTCCCATACCTTAGAGAAATTTAGTAACTTTCCTCCTTCTCTATGATTCTTTAGCAACCTTCAAGCCTTAGGGTTCTTTTCCTTCTTCTCTCTTCTTCAGCGTTCTTCACAAAAACACGATCCGTTAGAAAAGTGATCGGTCCACTCCTCTTTAGACAAAATATTCCAGTTATGAACTTCCAACTCTATCCTTACTCTTTTTCCTTTAAGACCACCTTGCCCTTTTTCTTAATTTTTTTAATAATAATAATAATAATATTATAAATAATACATTAATTATCCATTCTATTAAATTATTAAAAAAAATACTCTTTTGATCCAAAATCCTCCAAAACTACCAAAACTTCGTAATTCCTTCTAAATTATTTAAATAAATAATTAAATGATTAATTCAGATTTTTGGGGCGTTACAACTCTCCCCAACTTTAAGAATTTTCATCCTCGAAAATTTACCTGATTCAAATAACTCGGGATAGGATTCCTTCATCTTGCTTTCCAGCTCCCAAGTCATGCTTTCTCCGGCAGCTCCTAACCAGACAACTTTCACCAACGCAATCTCCTTGCCTCTTAGAATCTTCATCTCACGTTCCGCAATTCGTATAGGCATCGTTTCCACAGTAAGATTATCCCGTACTTGCACATCATCCATATGAATCACATGAGATGGATCTGGAACATACTTCCGGAGTTGTGACACATGAAACACATCATGTAAATTAGACAGATTAGGCGGTAAAGCCACTCTATAAGCAACATTTCGAACTCTGTCCGAAATTCGATACGGACTAATAAAACGAGGAGTAAGCTTCTTAGACTTTAATGCACGCCCAACACCTATCACAGGTGTAACTCTCAAAAACACATGGTCACCCGCTTGGAATTCTAAATATTTTCTTCGCTTGTCACGATAACTCTTTTGCCTACTTTGGGAAGATTTCATCTTTTCTCGGATCAACTTCACCTTCTCAGTAGTATCTCGAACAATTTCGGGTCCCAGCACTACACTTTCTCCAGATTCATGCCAACATAAAGGAGTCCTACATCTCCGACCATACAATGCTTCAAAAGGTGCCATTCCTATACTAGAAGGATAATTGTTATTATAAGTGAACTCTATTAACGGTAAATGAGTGTCCCAAGAACCTCCCTGCTCGAGAACACATGCTCGCAACAAATCCTCCAACGACTGAATAGTCCTCTCTGTTTGACCATCCGTCTGAGGGTGATACGCCGAACTAAACCTCAACTTAGAACCCAACGCCTCTCTGAATAGTCCTCTCTGTTTGTCCATTATTTATACTCTCGGACAGAGAGTTCTATCCCTTGTCCATTATTTATACTCTCGGACGGAGAGTTCTATCCCTTGTCCATTATTTATACTCTCGGACGTAGAGTTCTATGCCTAAATCCCTTTGACCTATGTTTTAACTCTTGGAAGCTATGAGCTTTATCCCTTACCCCATCCCTTATTTAGGCTCTCGGACCAAGAGCATTATCCCAAATTTAAATCCCTAAGAATCCCTTATATCCCTATCTTGTTTAAAGAAAAAAACTAATATGTTGACAATATGAAATATACAGTTGAATCCACCCCCCCAATTGACCCAAGAGATTCCTCAATAAAATTCCTAAATAAAAGTTAAAACCCTAAAAACATTTTAAACAAATAATGGTATTTGTTATAAAAATCCAATTAAATCATTAAATTACATAATTAAATTAATTATTGAAAAACCCTAATCTAAAACCTAATTAACCAATTAAATTAAGTTGTTAATTTAATTGATAGAAACCCTAAGAAAATTTAATTAACCAATTGAATTAATTCATTAATTTAATTGTACCAATTACCCTAAAACCCCAACTAAACAACTAAATTAAGTAATTAATTTAATTGATAAACCTAATAAAAACCTAATCACCCAATTAAATTAAGTCATTAATTTAATGGTACAAATTAACCCTAAAACCCCATTATCTATAAATCCAAATTAGTATTAAAGTCCTAAATTATTAATTAAATTCAGTAATTAACTTAATTAATAAATAATAAATGATAAAGAAACCCAGGGGGGTGCAAAACCAAACAGGTTAACAACTGGGCTTACGAGGGTGGGGTGTCAATAGCATTAGAGTTAGGCCCACCAAGTAATTGGAGGCCAGCGTGTGCAGGAGGATTTGCCAAGAGGGTCAACGGATGACTTTTTCTTGACGGTCTGATGATGATCAGACGCTTCCAAGGACTGGAAATTCTAGCCGTAGATTTTGATTCCCATCCTAAGTATGCTAAACGAGCAGTCCAGATTTGGAGGCAAAGGAGCCCCATGGTACGCACGCGTGAGGACTCTTTCGCTGACTCCAACGGTCAACCAATTTGGACGGTCCAAGGGAAGATGCTTGGCGTGCATCCAAGGTCATACGGAGGGAGTACATAAGCCCACATCCTCTTAGAACCCCCTCCATTTTTCACTTTCTTTCTCTCTTTTCTTCGCTCTCTCTCTCTCTCTATGTCCCTCGCTCTCTTTGAACGCTCTCCCCTCTCTCTTCTTTCAGCCGCTGGTGTGCTTCTCTGGCCACCGTGCGAAACCCTTCAGACCATCCCCTAACCCAGCTTTTCGGGTGAGGATTCAACCGAAACCTTCACGCCTCATAAACCCTAACCCCTCCCCAGCCCAGAAACCCATGGTTCTTTAGGGTTCGTGAAGAACCCTAAGAACCCTAACCCTATTCTTCACTCAAACCCAGAAAAAACCTAAGAACCCCAAGAACCCTAAGGGTTCTGGGATGAACCCTAACCCTACCACGAGGAACCCTAACCCTAATTCTCCCAGAAACCCTAAATCAAACCCCAACAACCAACCGAACCCAGAAACAACAACAACCACACGATGCATTAATGATTCTACGGCGACAAAATTAGAAGCTAAGGATCACTTACCCTCATTGCCGTGACACTGGTCGCAAATTGTCCTATGGTCTTTGTTTCTTTTCCTCCTCTAATCTCCTTCTCTTTTGTTTATTTTTGCCGGTAATCAAAGGGATGCTTAGAATTCGTGCCACTAGATTAATTCCCCCCCCCCCCACCCGACCCCATTATAATTTCCTTTGTTTATATAGCATCAGAACTAGGTTTAGAAATTTATTAAATTGATTCTGTATTAGGAAATTTTTAATTTGATTTCATTGTATTTTCTGATTATTCGTTTTGTACCAATTAGGGTTTGATTTGTACCAAATTTAATTTTTGGATCTGATTAAGATTTGGTTGTGATGATTTAGATTGAAAATTCTGCTTTATAATTTTAGGTTTTTTCGATTTGATTTTCCAATCTCTGCGCGCACTGTTAGGGTTAGAACTTGGGGAAGGAGAAGGCCCATTTGGGTCAACCCATTTGACCGTAGAATAAAATAAATAATAAAATAAACAATGAATAAAACAAAACAATAAAAAAAAAACTACCACCGGCCTCTCCTTAATAGCACTAAACTTAAATTAATGAAATAAAATTAATCCTAATTAATAAGTAATAATAAAAATAACAATCTTAAATACTATTATTAATACCACAATAAACCCCATAAAAAGAATAATAATAAAAAATAATAAACATGGATATTATCATTAATATAAAAACAACCTAGTCCATAAATAAATAAAGATAGAGTAAAAATAGTAACCCATAATAATAAAATAACCACAACCAATCCCTATGTTAATCCATGACCCTAATTACCACTAAAACCTTAATTACCAATATTAAAAAACCTAACTATAAAATAATTTTCAAAGGACAAACTAAAACTTAAACTTATAATATAGTTCTAATCGCCCTTAAAGCAAATATAAAAATCCCTTAAAAATGATCCAAAAATAATACTTATTATTTAATAAATTTTGTTACTAAGAAAATTAATTCTAAAAATAAAAACCTAGTTAATTCTAAAAACTTTCCTTCTTAAACACAAAACACTACAAGAAAAATAGTGTTTTGCGACACATTGATTGCGACAGTTTCATAAAAACCGACGTCATTTGTAAGTTACGGCGGTTACCACGATGGTTTTAGACAACCGTTGTTTATTTTTTATAAATTTAAAACATATTACGACGGTTTTGGATAACCGCCGTTAAATTTTTTAAAAATTTAAAACATATTGCGACGGTGTTGGATAACCGCCGTTAAATTTGTAAAAAATTAATTATATATATATTATATTAATAATTCTCGTTTAAAGCTTTTCGCTTCTCCTACTCCCACACCTCCTTCTCCTACTCCTCCTTCTACACATTCATACAATAACGGTTCATTTCGTTTAAAGCTTTTCGCTTCTTCATGGCTTCCAAATTATTATGCTACTCGTCACAACAACACCTTCATTGCTTCTGCATCTTCCATCTCTGGTTCAGGTCCTCATTCTTCTCCATTTCATTTGTTATAGAAATAACTTACACATAAGCACGTTTATGATAAGTGCTTATTGTTCATGTTGATTTTCATTTCTGCAGAGCAGTTGTTGGATGTGGGATCAAAGAAGAAAAGGAAAGAGATAGCTGGAATAGATCAGATAATAAGGGTTTGGCTCCTACTGAGATCGATTTGGAAGTGGTCAAGATCAGTGCAGTTTCTGTTGATGATGAAAATTTTGAATTGGTTCAGAAATTAATAAAGGGTTTGTCCTCTTTCCCTTCACGGTTCCTCTTTTTGGGTATTGAAAGATGGAAGCTTTCTAATTAGGGTGCTGTTTAGATAAAGTAGTTAATTAAGCACTTATAGCATAAGCACTTCTTATATAATTGCTTATGAATAAGCTAATAAGCTCTAAGCAGTTTTTATGGGCGATCTTGGACTGCTTGTGCACATGTCATAAGATGTTTTGATAAGTTCTCTCTAATAACAAACCCTAGATTATTATCTATAACCTTATGTAAACAAGCCTTGAGTAGTTAGACTTTGTTTAGAAAACAACTTAGTCATATACATGTTTATGGATAAGTTCTTTCTATAAGCTATTTTCATTAGTTATCGTGTGTAAGAGCTTAGGGAAATAAGCTAAAAATTGTGCATGAGAAAGTTGTTTACACAAGTTTTTCTCAAACATTTTCGCAAGTGCTTATGCAAGTAGATAAGTTCAGATAATTTCAAATACCGAGATAGAACTTCTTGTGTAGCTATGCATAAGGAGGTTGATTTTTGCTAATCTTAAATTGAAGATGTTCAAGGTTTCTCTCGTTGTTTTCGCTTTACAGATGGACTGTTAGAGAAACTGAAAGTGGACCAATGTAAGATGTATTTGAAGAAGAATGGTCTGAGGTTAACTGGAAATAAGGACACACATATCCAGCGTATAAAGGAGCATCAAGAGTAATTAATTAATTATTTATTTTCTTAAAAAAAGTTGTCTTTTTTAATAACTGTATGGTTTGTTCTGATTATATGAGATTTTCAGGATTATAAATGGTGGAGGGGAGAAAAAATACCCGCCTCATAGCTTTGTTCTGAATTGTAAAGGTGAGGAGGGTGCTTATAATTTTCTATCATATGTTGATTTGATATAAAATTTCCAAAGAAAATTACTGTTTTCAAACTCTATTGTCTTTTCTTATCCTTTTCATTATCCCCATCCTTCAAAATCTAAAAATAATTTGGTTTATGCAGGTGACGCGTGCACTGGTGATGTTGTTTTGTTTGAGCAAAATGTGTATGAAATGTAAGTTGTTATCAGTGTCGACGTGTTAATTTTGCTTCTTGCTTTCAGGTCAATCCTGGAAATGCTCCTCTAGTTGTTGGACAGTTGTTAGATGATGAATGCCCTGAAGATTTCATTAAAGGTCTCATACTTTCAGTTCGTTCTCTTCTGCCAGTTGAGCCTTTAGTTGAAGAGTGTGAGAAGAGGTGTGCTAGTTTTCCGTACCTTCTTTCTCCAGTTGCATTGCAAATATTCTTTCCTGATTTCACCTTTTATGTATAGGAATCGTCTCCGCTTGCTGACTCAGTTCTTGGAGCATCTTGTGAGTGAAGGAAGCCAGGATGTACATGTGCATAATGCCTTGGGTAAAATCATCATCGACAGCAACAACGATCCTGAGCATTTTCTCACAACCAACCGATATTATGATTCTCGTGTTGTTGGCAAATATTGTGAGAAGCGAGATCCTACTCTTGCTGTTGTTGCTTACCGAAGAGGGCAATGCGATGATGAACTTGTTAATGTTACTAATAAAAATTCCCTGTTCAAACTCCAAGCAAGGTACATAGTCATAGACTTCCTCTCTCATAAGGAAGATATCATTGTATATTTTATAACGCTAGTACGAGGCACTAACTTTATTTCTTTATGTTTGTATCAGATATGTTGTGGAAAGGATGGATGCTGACCTCTGGGAGAAAGTTCTTGATCCTGAGAATGAGTTCAGAAGACAGTTGATTGATCAAGTGGTGTCCACTGCTTTGCCTGAAAGCAAGAGTCCTGAACAAGTTTCAGCTGCAGTGAAAGCTTTTATGACTGCTGATCTTCCCCATGAGTTAATTGAGCTTCTTAAAAAGATTGTGCTACAAAATTCTGCTTTTAACGGAAATGTTAATCTGCAAAATTTACTGATCCTCACTGCAATAAAAGCAGACCCTTCAAGAGTTATGGACTACATAAATAGGTTGGATAACTTTGATGGACCTGCAGTCGGGGAGGTGGCAGTGGAAGCACAATTATATGAAGAAGTATTTATTATTTTCAAGAAATTTAATTTGAATGTTCAGGCTGTTAATGTTCTGCTAGATAACCTTAAGACTATTGATCGTGCTGTGGAATTTGCTTTCTGGGTTGAAGAAGATTTTGTTTGGAGCCAGGTGGCGAAGGCACAACTGAGAGAAGGATTAGTAAGTGATGCAATTGAGTCATTCATTCGCGCAGATGATTCAACTCATTTCTTAGAGGTTATAAAGGCTGCTGAAGATGGAGAGGCATACCATGATCTGGTAAGGTACCTTCTCATGGTTAGGCAGAAGACCAAAGAGCCCAAGGTGGACAGTGAGCTCATTTATGCCTATGCAAAGATTGATCGGCTTGGTGAAATTGAAGAGTTTATATTGATGCCAAACGTTGCCAATTTACCAGTTGTCGGAGACCGCTTGTATGATGAAGCTCTATATGAGTCTGCAAAAATTATATTTGCTTTTATCTCTAACTGGGCTAAGTTAGCAGTCACATTGGTTAAGCTTCAACAGTTTCAGGGTGCAGTTGATGCTGCCAGGAAAGCAAACAGTTCAAAAACTTGGAAGGAAGTTTGTTTTGCCTGTGTTGATGCTGAGGAATTCCGCTTAGCTCAGGTTTGTGGTCTCAATGCCATCATTCAGGTGATATGCTTTTCTATTATAGAATTTAACATTTGAAATTTCTCCACATGAGGATTGTTTGTCCTGACTTCACTATGAGAAAGTTATACAAATTGTAATTTTTTAAGTGCGAGTTGAAGGATGTAAGTACTGGTAAATACGAAAAAGGATAAACTAGTGGCAGAAAAACTGTAGATCGCGTTATCTAACTTTCTGTTGTCTGATTAATTACTATATTGTTATGAAGGTGGATGATTTGGAAGAGATTAGTGAGTTTTATCAGAACAGAGGATGCTTCAATGAGCTCATTTCTTTAATGGAGAGTGGGCTAGGATTGGAGCGAGCACATATGGGAATCTTTACAGAATTGGGCGTTCTTTACGCAAGATATCGCTCTAAGAAGCTAATGGAACACATTAAGTTGTTCTCAAGCCGGCTTAATATTCCAAAGGTTATTCGAGCATGTGATGAGCAGCAGCACTGGAAAGAACTTACATACTTGTACATCCAATATGATGAGTTTGATAATGCCGTAACTACTGTAATAAATCACTCTCCTGAAGCATGGGACCACATGTAATTCAAAGATATTATAGTTAAAGTTGCCAGTGTGGAACTCTACTATAAATCTGTTCACTTCTACTTGCAAGAACATCCTAAAGTAGTAAATGATCTTCTAAATGTGATTGCTCTTCGTGTGGACCATACTCGTGTTGTAGACATAATGCGGAAGGTTTGTATTTCTCATTCCCAATGATCGAATCCGTTCATTTTTAATCTTACTGATATAATTAATTGGCTTTCAATGTTGTTCTGTAATAATATCTTTGTTTATCTTCGATTTTTAGGCTGGCCACCTCAAATTGATCAAGCCTTACATGATCGCCGTCCAAAGCAATAATGTATCTGCTGTCAATGAAGCTCTAAATGAAATTTATGTTGAGGAAGAGGACTACGACAGACTTCGAGAATCAATAAACCTGCATGACAACTTTGATCAAATAGGTCTTGCACAGAAGGTGAATTTGAGAATCCCACCCACCTATCTTCTGTCATATTTGGGAGCTAACAAAATTTGAGATTAAAATGTTACTGGGTAATATATATGTATATTTTTTGAACTATTATTTACTGCCTTCTACAATACCAATGTGCAGATTGAGAAGCACGAACTTCTTGAAATGAGGCGTGTTGCTGCATACATCTATAAGAAAGCAGGAAGATGGAAGCAATCCATTGCTTTGTCAAAGAAAGACAATCTTTACAAGGACTATATGGAAAATTTCTCTCAATCTGGTGACCGTGAACTCTCAGAGGATTTGCTTGTCTACTTTATTGAGAAGGTGCTTATTTTTTTGTCCTTAAATTATCAAACTTTTTTTAAGATTTGTACTAACTAGATTGGCCCTTTTGGCAAAGTGGAGTTTGATTCCTGCTTCACTTTGAAATATCTCCTTCTTCCATTCTTTGCTTCTGCCAAATTAAGCCTTCTTCAATATTAATTTTAACAATGGAATAACTTTGATATATTTGTAGGGGAAGAAAGAATGTTTTGCATCATGTCTCTTTGTCTGCTATGATATTATACGGCCAGATGTTGCGCTTGAATTGGCTTGGATGAATAACATGATTGATTTTTGTTTCCCATATCTCTTACAAGTATGTTTTTGTTTGGGAATCTTTTAATTAAATTTATTAACAGACACTTACTTTGTTATTAACTATCTGTTTTTAAAAATGCTTTGAAGTTTATCCGAGAGTATACAAGCAAGGTAGATGAGCTTATCAAGGATAGAATTGAAGCACAAAATGAGGAGAAAGCTAAGGAGAAGGAGGAGAAGGATGTAATTGCTCAACAGGTATCTATTTCAAATTTCCTTTTAAATGGCAATCAGTTTTATTTTGTTCGATTATCAAATTAACAATGTTTTCAACGATCTCCAGAATATGTATGCCCAGTTGCTACCACTTGCTTTGCCAGCACCACCAATGTCAGGAATAGGAGAAGGGTATGCCCCTCCCCCACCCCAACCACCCATGGGTGGAATGGGGATGCCACATATGCCTCCTTATGGCTTGCCTCCAATGGGCTACTGATCTCTCAATTAACAAGAGAGCAGAGAATTTGGGCTGGTGAAACTTGATAGTTTAGAATATTTCATTTTTGCATTCAAGGTGACTAGTTTAGAGTTTAAGAATCTCGTGTGGTGGCAACCAAAAATCTCCCTTCTAGCCTGGTACTACCTATCCAATGATTGCAGATTTCTTCATTGAAAGTTTTGAGTTCTTATGATTGCTTTTGGTTTCTTTCTCTTTGGGTTGTTTGATCATTTTTTTGCTAGAGCCTGGATGTTAATAATCCTGGTTGATCTTTTTGAGGCTTTGGCTTGGTTGCGGCGTGTATAGATTTTCTCTAACTATTATTATTTGGTTTCTTAGTTGTGTAGTCATAAATGTACTTTGATTAGGACTTGGAAATCTCATTCTTTGGTATATATATTTTTCCATCTAATATTAAAAATGGTCTCTTACTATCGGCAGTTACCTTTCCTGAAAGTCTTGAATGATGAGTATTTTTATTTTCTATTTAGTTTCAGCACTTAAATCTCAACTTCCATCTATTCCACGATAAAGCAGCCAAGTTTGGTGTAATCACATAATATTCTACTACCCTTAAGTTAAGATGAATGTGTGTGATCTTTTAGTATTCATTATACATGATTTTAGTTAACAGATTTATGTTGTAACCTACAATAGCTGTATTCTGAATCCTAAACTGAGTGCAAATTTTTTTAAAAAAATATTTGCAACTTGCGGCGGTTCAAACCGCCACAATATACCTTAGATTTTCTTTTTTTTTAAATATTTGCAACTTGCGGCGGTTCAAACCGCCACAATATACCTTCGCAATCGGAAAAATCATTAAGTAAGTTAAGATGGTTGGAAACCGTCACAATATGGAGATTACGGCAGATAGCTACCCGTCATGAAAATAACGACGGTTTGTACGACAATTTTCACAACCGTCACAATACGGCCTCGCGAAGCACGTTTCCGCGACAGAATTGAAACCGTCGTAACTTACAAATTGTGACGGTTCTAACCGTCGTAATATGCCAAAATGAACCGTCGCAATTTGCCAATTTTCTTGTAGTGAAACCAGAATTCTAATTACTATCTAATAACAAAAATAATAAGTACTCACATGACCACTAAGGGTGGCATCCAGGGTTTTCCAGCCCAGTTTTTGATAAAGAAAGCCCTGTACTTTGCTAGTATAGGGAATGTGGCTGCTTTCGAGAGCATCTTCGTTTTGCTCACCTACGGGTTAATTTTGTTTCCCAACATCGATAGCTTTGTAGATGTCAATGCCATTAAGATATGTCTGATTGGAAATCCCGTACCAACCTTACTTGCAGATGCGTATCATTCTGTACACTTAAGGAATTTAAACTGCGGAGGAATGATCACATGTTGTGTACCCCTGCTATACAAATGGTTTATTTCCCACTTGCCAAACTCTGCTGCATTTTGGGATCAAAAGAATACTTTACGTTGGACGCAGAGAATCATGTCTCTTACCAACTCTGACAAAGACTGGTACAATCAAATCTATCACGGGATCAGAATCATTGATCGTTGTGGAAATTTCCCAAATGTACCCCTTATAGGAACTAAGGGGGGAATCAACTATCATCCGGTGTTAGTTCGTCATCAATTTAGATACCCGATGAGGCATGTCCTGCGGAATGCTCATCTGGAAGGTCTTTTCTTCAAGGAAGGAGAAAATGACAGAGCACTAAAGACAGAAATAGTGCATGCTTGGAAACATGTTCATAGGAAAGGAAGAGAGTCTCTAGGAAAACCAGATTGTGTCTCGGTGGAGCCTTATACCCACTGGGTACAAACTAGAGCTCTCAAGCTGAGGATGCCTTACCCTCGTCAGGAAGTTCTTCCATTAAGGGACTTTGTCCTTTATTTTATGTCTGATATGGAAAAACTTCAGGTGACTCTCAACAAAGTTCAACAGGAGAGGAGGTATTGGAGGAACAAGTACCGTATTCTCAATGTGGAGTGTAAGAAATTACAGTAACTGTCAAAAGATAAAGATGCTCTGATTGATATTTTAGAGCAACATGTTGTAGAAAATCAGGATGACCAGAGGAATTTGCTCACTTTCTTCACCAGGAAAAGGAATGACAACCCGACAACGAGTGAAGAGCCATGGTCAATGAAAAGGAAAGCACTAGAGCCAGGACCTAAGCTCTCCTCAGAAAGGACTCAGGATCCATTAGCTTAGAGATTTCCTTTTTCAGCACTTTGTAATCTACTGTATTTCCATTTCCACAATCTTTGAATTCAATAAAACGGGGTCTTCCCCACTGTTTGATATTTGCAATCCTATTATCGAAGTTTACTTTGAATAAACAAAAATAATTAATTAGTCATTGCATATCATTCATCATTCTCGCATAAACTTATTCTTCTTCCCTGCGAATCTCACGTGTGTGTCTCGGTTCTAGAGTCGAACTGTCTCATTCCTACAATACTCGGGCTAATCGACAGAAAAAGATGGATAATCTCGAGGAAGAGAATAGAGAGTTAAGAGAAGAGATCGACACTCTGAAAGAAGATCTGAGAAAGCTTCATAATGACATGCAAGCTCTGGCAGTAGCCCAGATGCAACAACAACGGACTGTGATCTCAGAGACCACATCAACGCCCGTAGTGGAGAAATATGATCCTAGGTATAAAATGTCAAAAGATCGTCCCTGGGGCATGCCACTCAACTATATCCCGGAAGGATATATTCTGTAACACCCCCAATCTATACCCCCAATTAGATAAAGCGGTAACAAAATTCAAAATTTCATCAGAGTATATTTAAAACATTCACGGCATAGACTGAGGAGTCACATCAATTGAAATAAAACACAATAAACCTGCTCATAAAGATATGCAACAATCAGGTAGTAATACAAACAGAGGAACTCAGTTCCTACTACCCACAATTCAGATACAGAATAAAAGCGGAAAATCTGCAACTGAATCTCATATATATATATATATATATATATATATATATATATATATATATATATATATATATATATATATATATCAAATAAAAGTCTGTTTGTCATACATCAATTCATACATGTACAATCCAAAAGATATATATATATATATATATATATATACAGACACACACATAAATCACAACGGTCTCCCCGACTACCCGGTGCTACATATCAGAGCCGACCGACAAAAGAATGAAGACCTAAGCTTCACAAAAAGACCTCCAGCATCTAATCTGCAATGCCTCATAGAGAATTCAAAACAGCAGAAGGGTGAGAAACACAATCATAATATAATTGCATACAATTATAAAATAACACCAAAACACACATGTAATATTCTCACCACAACTTATACCAGAATTCAAACACAAAACAACACAATGCATATCATCGTATATCCATCACCAAGGCATATATAATCAAATAAATGCATTCACCAACAACATATTATGCATATGCACAGAGACCGACACAACGACTCTATGCAATGCAATTCGGTACCGTTCCATCCATCATCACAACACTAGTTCACTCAGGAACTATTGGAATCATCGCTTGTTACTTAGGATTACTCATGTAACACCCCGTCGGGCAAACGATGTTCCCCGTCGCTTTAGGTCCTCTTATTTTTTTAAGGCACACGACATTTATGGATCGCTTTAGGTCATCTTTATATAAGGCACACAATCCGATCGCTTTAGGTCCTCTTTGTATAAGGCACACGATCGTCTATAATCATCGCTTTAGGTCCTCTTATTTTTTTAAGGCACACGATGTTATAGCGGATTCCCTCTGGAACCGATTCGTCGCTCACACCCACTAGGGCACACGACATCACAAGAATGCATATCATGATGCTTGGCATACAATGACTCATGACATTCAAATGCACACATATATGCAACCATCTCAATCAACAACAATCATACTTTACCATCAAGCCCAAAACAATGCATTTACATCCTACAACAGCACACAAGTCATCCCATATCTATCAAAGGCATATTGCATGATAACACATCAAATACACACAATTAAAATGGTACAGGTTGACAAAATAACACCTTTCCAATTTACCGACATAATTTAATCGGCCAACAATTTCAAAACCATTTTAATAAGAAGAACAAGTCAAAAGCTTTCCAACGCACCAAACCGCGCCTAAAACCGACTCACGAATCAAAAGTTATAAAGAAAACAAATTGGAAAAAGCTGTCATGTTCGCAATGCGAAGCTCCTAGCGAGTCCTTCGCTTCCTCATTCGTAGTGCGAATACCCCAGCCAACCATGGCAGAAAGGAAAATAGCCTACAGTTCGCAGTGCGAGTCTCTGGCAAATACCTAGCCAACACTGGTTCGCTGCCCCATTCGCAGTGCGAACGTCTGGCGAACCAAGTCAGAACTGAAATGAGGTAAAGTTCACAGTGCGAGTCTCTGGCGAATGCTCGCCCTCACCTTCGCAATGCGAATAGCCAGTGAATGCTCGCTTTCCCCTTCGCTAGGGGATTCGCAGTGTGAACCTGCGAATTCAGCAAAACCCAGCAGCGCTGTTATACCCCCAAAACCATATTTTCCCCACCAAAACACTTCCAAACCAACACATAGCAATCAGAACATAACCCAAGCATGGTAACAAGTATTCTACAGTATTTACACCGATTTTCAACCGTGAAAACATCGATTTCTCTCCTCCTACCTAGAATCGAAAAGTTATAGAACACCACAAACATTCACACACACATACATAATCATAAACAAGCATAAGATAATCGAGTTTCGCACCCTTACCCGATTTAATCGTGTTTTTGAAAGTCGGTTGATCGATTTCTTAATCCACAACTTTTCTCTCTTTTTCTTCTCTTCTTTTCCTTCTTTCTCTTTTTCTTCTTCTCTTTTTCTTTCCTTACTATTTTTCTCTATTTCTATTTCCATTTTATGAAAAATATAATATCTACCCAACAAAATACCAAAATACCCCTACACTAAAATATCTCGCAAACGCTCCCAAAACGCGATAAATTATAATCACGATGAAAAATAATATATTTTCAAATAAAAGTCAAAAATAAAATAATATAATGATAAAATAATCAAAACGACTCGATTAAATAAAACTAACTAAAACTGGGGCGTTACATATTCCGCCGATCATGGAAGATCCGGAAACTATAGCAGGAGCCGCTGGGCCTGAAGGTTACAAACTTCGGGAAAGCGAAGATGCCAGGGGCATGAGAGAAACTCCTGAAGGTTACAACCTTTGGGAGAGGGAAGGACCTAGAGTCACTGCCATGATGACTATACCACTGCCCGTGGTACACACTGTCCCAGAACGACAGATTCCACAGATACCTTATGGAGGAAACGAAAGTATGTTCGACAGAATGAATGAGTTCCAGGAACAGTTCCTGGAGATGCAGAAAGAGCTGCAAGCCATTCGCGGTCAGGACCTATTTGGAAAAGACGTCGCGGACCTTTGCTTGGTCCCCAATGTGAAAGTTCCGCATAAATTCAAAGTGCCCGAATTTGAAAAGTACAAGGGAAAATCTTGCCCTCAAAGTCACTTGGTGATGTACGCTCGGTGAATGTCAACTCAGACAAAGAACCAGGAGCTACTGATTCACTACTTTGAGGATAGTTTAACCAGTGCCGCACTCAAATGGTACATGGGTTTAAATCGCACTAAGATCACTACTTTCAGAGATCTTGGCAATGCTTTCGTTCAGCAATACAAGTATAACCTGGACATGGCACCTGACAGAGATCAACTCAGATCGATGTCACAAAAGGACAAGGAAACCTTTAAGGAGTATGCTCAGAGATGGCGTGAAAATTCCGCCCAGATTTGTCCATCTCTTGAGGAAAAAGAGATGACAAAGATCTTCTTGAAAACCTTGAGCTCATTTTACTACGACAGAATGGTCGCCAGTGCGCCCAGTGACTTCACTAAGATGGTGGGCATGGGGGTTCGTCTTGAGGAAGTCGTCCGAGAAGGACGTTTAGTTAAAGACGCTGGATCATCAAGTAGTACAAAACGATACGGTAGTGCTCTCCCTAAGAAAAAAGATCAGGATATTGGGAATATCTCTCTCGGAAAGCAAAGGCGACGTTACTAACCAGTAGCAGCTGTAACTCCTGCTATCAACCCTACGCCTGTTCCTACGTATCAACCTCAGGTTGCGCAGAGCCAACAGAATCAATAACTATATCAGCAAAGGACACAACAGCCTCTTCAGCAGGCTCGTCCTCCATATAACAACAATCGTACAACGCGACCACCAGGGTGCGACCCTATACAAATGTTGTATGCAGAATTGTTTTCGTTACTACTGGTCAAGGGGCATATCCAAACCAGGTCTCCTCTTACAGTACTGGAAAATTGCCTTTTTGGTTTAAAACGGGTCAGACTTGCCCTTACCATCAAGGAGGACCAGGGCATAACATAGAAAACTGTCTCAGTTTCAAATCCGACGTACAAAAGCTTGTTAGGAGCAAGGTTTTATCTTTCAAAGATATGAATCTGAATGTTCTCACGAACCCGTTGCCTCAACACAAGAAAGTTGTAGTAAATTTGATAGAGGGAGAGTCTAACGACAACTATCAAATTCATGATGTACTCTTATTGAGGACCAATCTGGTCAAGATGCATCGCAGACAGAGCGGGTATGGCCATATACCACCTCATAACTATCACCAGTGTGATATCTGCTCTAAGAACAATCAAGGATGTTTTGTGGTGCAATCATCTCTACAGGAACAATTGGATCTCGGATGGATCCAAGAGCACCGAATTCGTGGGGTCAACATGACTTACGCGAATTCCAACATCATTCAGAGCCACGACATCTGGGTGATGAATGTCAACTTGGTGGCAATGCACTCAAGGCAAACCCAGTATCGTAATCTGCCAAGGCACGATTACAATTCCTGTCTGATTTACTCGGTAAACAAACAGGGATGCTCTTTCGTACAAGAGGCCCTCCAGCGTCAGATGGATCTTGGGTGGATCCAGGACTACCATGATAAAAATCTTTGTCAGATCAACATGATTCAAGTCTTCGATATTCTCTTGATGAATACCAGCTTGGTAGAATTACACGCTAAGCAAGTCCAGCTTGGTTTTCTGACTCACATAATTATCAGAACTGTAAAGGATGTTGTGAGGGTGACCAGGGATGTGCTCTCATTCAAAGAACTTTGCAACACTTGTTAAATCACTGGTGGCTTCCGATCTATCTAAATGAAGACACACAACATGTCAGTATGATCGACGAGAACCCTACTAGGCGTTATAGTCAGGATGTGCAATCAATGGAGACAGACCTAGTGAGGTTACACTGCATTCAAAGCGGACGTGGCCAGGTGCAACCACATAATTACGAACGCTGTAGAGTTTGCTCGGAAGATAACCAAGGATGTTACCTCGTGCGAGAAGCCCTTCAAAGTTAGTTAGACTGCAAAAGATTCAACCATATTCAGTTTCGGGGTCCATTAACTGGACGCCAGACTATTTCGCTGATCAAATTAAAGATGTGGTTGTAATCTCTGATCCTGAGAGGACCAAAGATGTTTGTGCCACCATCCCTCTGCTTGATGAATCAAAGTTTCTTAGCCAAGAACTGATTGAAGTTACCTATGACAGTTAGATAAATCAGAAGGCTCCTGTAGTTATCTATCTACCAAGACCAGTGTCGTATAAGTCTGATAAGGTGATCCCTTACAAATACGGTGCAACAACAGTTGAGAATGGAAAGGAAATTCCATTACCCTTTGTCGTGAATATTGCAGACATCAGTCAAGTAACACGGAGCGGTCGAATCTTCAACCGAGGAGTTGGGGAACCTAACAGAGAAAAGGAACCTCAAACAGAAGTTCCCAATCAACCAGTCGGTCAGTCCAGTGATCCCGACCTTTCAAAGAACAATGATGAGATACTGAAGCTCATCCAAAGGAGTGAATACAACATTGTTGATCAGCTGTTACAAACTCCTTCAAAGATCTCTGTGCTATCACTTTTACTCAGTTCTGAAGCCCACAGAGAGGCTCTACAGAAAGTCTTAGAGCAGGCCTTTGTGGAATAGGATGTGTCAATACGACAGTTCGATAGCATCATCTCTAACAACACTTCCTGCAATAACTTGGGGTTCAGTGATGAGGAATTGCCAGAGGAAGGCAAAAGTCACAACATGGCGCTCAATATCACAGTTAACTTCCAGGAAGATGCTTTAACCAGCGTACTGGTAGACACATGTTCGGCTCTCAATGTTATGCCGAAGTCCACTTTAATGCGACTATCATTCAAAGGATCCCCGATGAGGGGCAGTGAGGTCATCGTCAAAGCATTTGAAGGGTCTCGAAAAGCAGTTATCGGCGAAGTCGATCTTCCCATAACTATCGGTCCTCACACTTTCCAGGTCATGGATGTTCGGGCAGCGTACAATTGTTTATTAGGAAGACCTTGGATACACCAGGCTGGGGCAGTCACTTCAACACTGCACCAGAAACTGAAGCTCGTCAAGAACAATCAACTCGTAATGGTCTGTGGAGAACAAGCCTTGATCGTGAGTAACCTTTCATTATCCACTTGTGTAAAACCCGAGGAGGTTGTTGGAACTCAGTTCCAAGCACTTTCAGTGAGAAATAAGAATCAATCAGAGAAAGGAACCTCGATTTCCTCGTATAAAGATGCTCTCGAGGTGATCAAAAGTAACAATACAAAAGGATGGGGACAACTTGTCATTCCTACAGATTTCAAAACAAAGAAGGGTCTTGGTTTTTCTGCAACCTGTACCCAAACTGCTACTAACGATGATAAGTTTTCATCCCATTCAGGACTTCTTCCATAGTGGAGGTTTCCTTCACCCAATGTCTCAAGAAGTACATACCATCAACGAGGGAGATTCCTCCGATACAGATGAAGAATGGAAGTCCAATCTTAACGAGGACGGTTATATGTCTCAGGAAGAGATGCCTATGCCATTTTGCTATCCCGCACAAAGTCTGAGATTTATACCCAGGTCAGATGTGAGAATGATATACGGAGATTGAGATCCGGAAGGATGTCGGGCTCCACCAAACTCATTAGAGGAGGACACTCTAATGAAAGACAACTTTGACCACGACTATTATGGCCTGATGGACGGCCTGCCTATCTGGCAGCCGTACCCAGGAAGCTCAGGGCAAGAAAATCAGCCGAACGATGAAAATCAACTGAGCATCATTGAACAAAATACCCGCGTCCCCACCGTGTCATGGGACCAACACTCAGGTCATTCAGAAAATATCCAGCACGATGATGAATTTGCAAAGCTTGTAGGACTAAAATTCATCAACTATGCTTTTCCCGAGGTCAACGTCATTGAAAGAGATGACTCCTCCAGTTCCAAAGAAGTATGGGACACCCTGGGACAACCAAGTGGAAAATACAACTATATGGTCAAGTACACTGCTCCTGAAAGCTCTCGTATCAGGCTCGAAGACATCCAGCTAACTGGATGGGAAGATTCACCTGAGATCACAAATACTATGCAAAATACAACAGAGGAATCCTCCTACGACAACTCTGCCTGGGAAATAGATTCCAATGACCCTCCTCCACCAAAAATCAGCGTTATTTCTGAAGAAAAATCAAGGAAGGTGCTAGACTTTGTGATTCACCAAGGAGTTCGCCGCCAATGGGTTACTGTTGATGTTCCGAAGATTGTTCATAAGTCAAAGTAATTGTCGTCTTTAACCTTTCACCCTGCCCAGGTGAAACAGATGTTTTGATAGGGCTCACTTTCTGTAAATATCCCTCTTCGCTTCGCCCAAAGCGACAGAGTTTTGTTTTATAGGGCTGTAGTTTCAAGAATCGACAAGTTCATAAATAAAATAACGTCGTTCTGTAATTTCCGCATTTATTGTTGTTTTCTCTTTTCGTTTTTTCAGAAAATGGTAATCCTAAAAAACAACACAATAATAAAAACAAGCAGTTTTCCAAAGAAAATACACTACACACACTCTTGCATTCTCTCTATCTCTTCTAAAAAACAATCACAACGTCATGCAGATTGCTTGTTTTAGACCCCATTGAAACATATGATCCGATGCCTTCTCCCAACTTTGATTTCCCGGTATTTGGGGCTGAAGAAGAAGTTGACGAGGAAATTCCAGAAGAGATCTCCTGACTACTAAAACAGGAGGAAAGGTCCATCGAACCTCACAAAGAGCTGTTGGAAACGATCAACTTGGGTTCAGAAGAAGAGAGAAAAGAAATCAGGATTGGGGCACTGCTCAATCCGACTGTCAAAGAAAGTTTCATAAAGCTTCTCAAAGAATTTCCTGATGTATTCGCTTGGTCCTATCAGGACATGCCAGGGTTGGATACTTGCGTCGTGGAGCATCATCTACCGTTAAGATCGGAATGTCCGCCAGTAAAACAAAGGTTGAGGAGGACTCACCCGGACATGGCCATCAAAATCAAAGAGGAGGTACAGAAACAGATTGACGCGGGTTTCCTCGCTACATCAGAATATCCTCAATGGTTAGCCAACATAGTACCAGTTCCAAAAAAGGACGGAAAAGTCAGAATGTGTGTAGATTACAGAGATCTAAATAAGGCTAGTCCAAAGGACGACTTTCCTTTACCACACATTGACATGCTGGTAGACAGTACAACAAAGTTGAAAATATTCTCCTTCATGGATGGATTCTTGGGCTATAATCAAATCAAAATGGCGCCGAAAGACATGGAGAAAACTTCATTTATTACCCCATGGGGTACCTTTTGTTACAAGGTAATGCCATTCGGTTTGAAGAACACCGGGGCAACCTATCAAAGGGCCATGACAACTCTTTTTCATGACATGATACACAAAGAAATTGAGGTATATGTCGATGATATGATTGCCAAATCTAAGACAGAAGAGGAGCATATGACCCGCCTGTCAAAGTTATTCAAGCAGTTGAGAAAGTACAAACTCCGCTTGAATCCCAATAAGTTCACATTCGGTGTCTGTTCAGGGAAACTCTTAGGATTCATCGTCAGCCAGAAAGGAATTGAGGTTGATCCTGACAAGGTCAAGGCCATTCAAGAAATGCCTTCTACAAAAACTGAAAAATAAGTCAGAGGATTCTTGGGACGTTTGAACTACATTTCCAGATTTATATTCCTCATGACCGCAACATGTGCGCCGATTTTCAAATTACTCAAAAAGAACCAGGATTTCATTTGGACAGAAGATTTCCAAACCGCATTCGATAGTATCAAGGAATACCTGTTGAACCCACCGATTCTATCACCTCCAGTGGAAGGAAGACCACTGATCATCTACTTAACAATCCTAGAGGACTCCATGGGTTGTGTACTTGGCCAACAATACAAAACGAAAAGGAAAGAGATTACCATCTACTATCTGAGCAAGAAATTCACTGAGTGTGAAACTCGGCACACTATGCTTGAGAAAACATGCTGCGCTTTGGCTTGGGCAGCCAAACGTCTTCGCCAGTATATGATTCGTCACACTACTTGATTAATCTCAGAAATGGATCCAATGAAGTACGTCTTTGAGAAACCTGCTCTCACGGGAAGGATTTCCCGTTGGCAGATGTTGTTATCAGAATATGAAATAAAATACCATGCTCAGAAAGCCGTTAAAGGAAGTATTTTAGCCGATCATTTGGCTCATCAACTGATTGACGATCAGGAATCCATCGTGTTTGATTTCCCAAACGAAGATGTCATGTATTTTAAAATGAAAGATTGCGATGAATCACTACCCAGTGAAGGGCCAGAACCAGGTTCCCAATGAAGACTAATCTTTGACGGAGCTGTCAATCATTACGGAAACGGAATTGGGGTAATCATCATAACACCTCAGGGTACCCATATTCCTTTCACCGCCAGACTTACGTTCAAGTGCACAAACAACGAGGCCGAATACGAAGCTTGTATCTTGGGTCTCGAAGATGCGATCGACTTAAGGATCAAGAACTTGGATGTATATGGTAACTCAGCTCTGGTTATCAATCAGATCAAAGGAGACTGGAACACATACCAATCAGGATTGATTCCTTACAAAGATTACGCAAGAAGGTTGCTACCCTTCTTCAACAGAACCGAGTTTCATCATATCCCTCGTGAAGAGAATCACATGGCTGATGCATTAGCCACTCTCTCTTCCATGATTAGTATAGGTCAATGGAACGACCTACCTAAGATCGACATAATGCACCTTGAAAGGCCCGCTTACATCTTCACGATTGAAGCAGTCATAGACGACAAACCCTAGTATCATGATATATAATACTTCCTTCAGAAACAAGAGTACCCACCCGGGGCACTAAGGAAAGACAGAAAAACTCTCAGAAGGCTGGCAGGCAGTTACTTTCTGAGCGGTGATACTCTCTATAAGAGGAATTTCGACATGGTCTTGCTCCGATGCGTAGACAGGCCAGAAGCAAACATGCTGATAAAGGAAATTCAAGAAGGATCCTTTGGTACTCATGCCAACAGAAACACAATGGCGAGGAAAACTCTGAGAGCAGGGCACTACTGGTTGACCATGGAATCTGATTGCTACAAATACACGAGGAGGTGTCACAAGTGTCAGATATACACTGACAAAATCCATGTACCGCCAACGTATCTCAAAGTTCTTTCTTCCCCATGGCCTTTTCCCATATGGGGAATCGACATGATTGGTATGATCGAACCCAAACCTTCGAACGGACATCGGTTAATCCTGGTAGCCATTGATTACTTCACCAAGTGGGTCGAAGTGGCGTCCTACACCAATGTAACCCGACAAGTGGTGGTCCGATTTATCAAAAACAATATCATCTGCCGTTATGGTGTTCCTAGCCAGATCATTACTAATAATTAATCTAACTTGAATAATAAGATGATGAAAGAGTTGTGCACAGAGTTCAAGATCGAACACCATAATTCATCTCCCTACCGACCCAAGATGAAAGGAGCGGTAGAAGCGGCTAACAAGAACTTCAAGAAGATTGTTCAAAAGATGGTTGTAACCTACAAAGACTGGAACGAGATGTTGCCTTTCGCTCTTCATGGTTATCGAACATCTGTCTGCACTTCAATAGGGGCAACCCCTTTCCCTCTAGTATATGGCATGGAAGCAGTGCTCCCCATCAAAGTAGAGATCCCATCAATCTGGGTATTGATGGAAGCTAAGCTTACAGAGGCTGAATGGTGTCAAAGTCGGCACGACGAACTGAATCTGATCAAAGAAAAGCCAATCACGTCTCTATGCCACAGTCTGTTGTATCAACAGAGAATGAAGAAGGTGTTCGACAAAAAGGTCCGACCTCGCGTCTTCAGGAAATGAGACCTTGTGCTCAAGAAGATACAATCATTTCTCACTAATTCTCGGGGCAAATGGACCCCGAATTATGACGGCCCCTGTGTGGTCAAGAAAGCTTTCTCAGGCGGCGCCTTGAGACTCGCAACCATGGACGGAGAGGAATTTTCTTACCCCACAAATGTTGATGTAGTCAAGAAATACTTCGCCTAAACTAAAAAAAATGTCTCGGTGGATTGAAAACCCAAAAGGGCAGTCCAGGAAAAAATTAGAGACACAAGCAAAAAAAATCATCCCGGTGGATTGGAAATCTCAAAGTACAATCCAGGAAAAAGTTAGGGATTAATGGCAAGTAACTACATCCAACAAAGGGGCAAATCCCTAGTAGTAGTCATGCCATCCATCAAAAAACTCCAGTCAAGGTCATCTTCGACAAAAGCTCAGGATGTCCCGAATTCAAAGTTGGTAGAAGGATAGTGGTCGTTATGTTTCAATGTATCCTTTTTCCCTTAAATTACCATTTTCTAACTTTGTAAATACTCTATGAAATCACGCGTTTGGCTGATTTCCATCCTATCAATAAAATTTGAGCCCTTGTACTTTTATTTGCAATTCTTATTTGTTTTAGCTTTACAGAACGACGTTTTAACATGATCAACGATTCTTGAAATAAAACAAAAATGAATTTACTTGTCCAAAATTTCCTGCTTTTAAGATAAAGATGGTAATTTATTTTGACTGTCGAACATCGAAGGAACATCCATCGCTACTCCAGAAGTAGTCGAGCTTCAAAGTGCATAATCAAAGTACTCCTTCTAAACCAGTACGCCTGAATGAAGGATCAACTGTGTCAGATGCGAATATTCCGTCTGACACCCTCGGCAGACTTCTTACCTCCTAAGCCCGACCAAAGGTTGTTTCCCGCAGGGACTATCTCTCCTAAGCAAGGCATAATTGCTATCGTGAACCAGTGATACTTTTCATCCCCCACTGTGGCCGAGTATCCAGTCGTGTTCATCTACTAGTCTGTATGTCGCGTCAGTTTTGTCAACATAAACATACATACATCATGCATTAGTGATTTACATTCACATTCATATTGCATCACTATCACTCTGGTCAGTCTTATCCCCAAGTGGTAACATTCTTCTCAATCGAGTTGTCAGTTCTTTCCTCGTCAGGAATCGAACCATCTAAACAATCTCGCCTCCAGTTTATTTCTGGATACAAGTCGGTCCCTTGACCACTTTGATAACTTGAACCTCTGAAAGACAAGAAGACCATCGACGAACATCACTCTTCGCCATTGAAGATGATATTTTTGCTTTCCCGGATTAAAGAAAGTCCCCAGAGAAATCCTCTTAATCAGAGATTCGACAATACAGCAGTTTTTCTCCGAAAAATCTACTGAGAAGATCTCGAAGAAAAGTATGATGTAATATCCCCAAGCAGGAAGCAGTCTCTCAAGAGACTCGTTTTCCCCAGTAGAATCAACAAATGGCGTCTCCAACAGAGAAGTTTGTGCACCTCTACAACTCAGACAAATGGGTTCCCCAGCAAGTCTGACATCAAAATTTTTTTCATCAAATGGCATCTCCCCAGGAAAATTCGGCGAGAAGTTTGAGGAAAACCGCTACGAGTAGCGTCCCTTGTCAAGAAAGTTTATTGACAAAAGAAACTGAGACCAGTTCCTCAGTAAGAAACCAGGATCGAGGGGAAGTTTACATCAAAAACTGAGACCAGTTCCTTGGTAGGAAACCAGGATCGAGGGGAAGTTTTTATCAGAAACTTAGACCAGTTCTTTGTTAGGAAACCAGGATCGAGGGGAAGTTTATTTCAGAAAACTGAAACCAGTTCCTTGGCTGAAGACCAGGATCGAGGGGAAGTTTTTACTTTTTCTAAGTATCATTGCTTAGCAAAATAAGATGGATGGGCAAGCAGCCATTTATAACCACCATCAAAATTTCGGGTATTCCAATATTTAATCCTCTTGAACCCTGAATGCCCGAATACCTTTGTCATTCACACCTTCAGGTCCAAGAAGATTAAATAGGGGTGTCTGTCATACCCCAAATTTTGACCACCAAGATTTCCCATCATTGTGCAAGTCATCATCACAATATTGGCAAACCATCATACCTCCTCAGTCCCTCCAAAGATGGGTGAACATTCACTACAATCAGAATTAGGGTTTCAAGCCCTCTTAGAGCTCTTAGACAAAGGATCAATCAAGAAATCACATGATCTTCAACTTGTTTAACCTCTCAAACATCCACAAAGGATCATGAGGACTCCTACATCAAGAATCAAGCACAAGGATGCAACATTCCAAGTGGATCAAGCCTCGAGATCGCCAGTGTCACCAAATTAGGGTTTTGGTCGACCAAGGCCTCCAGATGGAAATTTTCGTCTAGGCATGAGCCAATGCTTCAAAACACAACCCAAAATACTATAAGGGACATTATAAACCCAATCATCAAGTCAATTTAGCCTCAGGGGATGCATTCATTAAAAATCAAGAATTAGGGTTTCTTGACCTAATTCACCCCTAAGTTGACTTTTGGGACATAACATGGGCCAACACCTCAAGACATGATTTGAGGGTCTCCAATAAACCACATTGATCCATTTGCAACAATGGATTGATCCAAGAAGCTTGATTCCCAAGTTTCAAGTTCATCAGAACCACAGTTAGGGTTTCGCGGAAAAAGTCAACTGTATCTTTGACTTTTGACCAGGACATGCTCCCAAACCCTTGGACATGATTCAATACACCCTATAACACCTATGAAATCAATCCATCAAGTTTGATTTAGGTCAAGGACTTGATTTCAAAGAGGATTGCACAGTTTGGAATTCATCTGATAAAAAGTCAACTGTGCCCAAAAGTCAAAGTTTGACTTTTTGATTTTTTGATCAATTATGGTTCCCTAACCCTAAAATGATGTTAATGTGTGATTTGAATCATCATTCATCAAGAAAAATCAAAGAAAGTGGGATAACTTGTAAAAGGGGTAACCATAAAAAAACTTCCAAGGATCATAACTTGAGATCCAAGCAACCATTTGGACTGATCCAAAGATGGATTTGTAGCTCTCATGGCATACTTTAAAAGTGTTAACTACACCTCATTCCAATTCCTCGTGGATTTTAAGTTATGGAGTGACCAAAATGACAAAAAGTGAAAATGTCACTTTTTTCCAACACTTAGTGAAATTTTCACTAAGTCAGAATTTGGCTTGTCTTTTTTCCAAATGTAGGGGAATTTTTCACTCAGATCCAAAAAGTATCAAGATAAACTATGATCACACATGTGTTTTATCATATGAGAGCTTTCCAAAATGGCCAAGAACTCCACCAAATTCCACTTGAGCCATGAGATATGACAATGGCAATATGCCTTGCTGCAAACTGTCATGGCAAGGCAGATTTGTGCATTTTACTCGATTTGGGCAATTTGTGCAAATGACAAACAAGTCTATCCATCTTAACACCTCAGGGGGAGACCAAGGAGGGACAAGCACTGATCCATAAGCCTCCCAAGTCTTTGGAACCAAAAGTAGCACGCCAAACCTAAAAATGCCTAAAAGGGGGACAAAACTCCAATTTTGTTTTGGAGCATTCAATGGATGCACCAAGGTGGCATGGACTGAACCATTTCCAATTGAATGAGTCAAGGATAAGATCTGAACTAGGGAACCACAACTCTGTGCTCTAACTAGAGGAGACTTGGATTCCCATTGATCAACATTGGCCAAACCTATGCTGCAGTTGTCATTCACTATTACAACCAAAACAAACTTGCTCTACTATAAATAGAGCTCAATTGTGATCAGTTTGAGGACACCAAAGCCATCAAACAGATGCTTTCCTCAAAATCTCCTTCTCACATCCAATTTTGCCTTCTAAGGCAAGTCACTATCGAGTTTTGAGTTTGATTGTTATTCCAACCAAACCAATCACACACACACACACACACCTCACAAACATCATATGGAAGTGATCCAAACACTCACATAACATCTGTAACACCAAAATCACAAAATCACTTGCCAACTGCTCAAGTTCTTGACAGAGGTGCAGTTGAGGTACCATCTCAAGTTTCAGCTTGTTTCAAACCACTCCAAGCATTCAGACACATCACTTGGCACCTAAGGAAGCTGTGCAAATCATTGGAACCAGCTTGCAACACCTCTAACACAAAACACAATCACCGGCTGCAAGAGGTAAGCCTGAGCTCTACTAACTCTATGATCCATGCATATTTTGCTGCACAATAATTTTTCCATATGTTCATAATCATGCATAGAGTGTTTACCCTCAATCAATTGCCTTGTTTGAATCGTGTATGGAATTTCTGAGCCTTCATGCAAATTTTAGGGTTCTTAAGGTTTCTCTTTGATTTCTTATTCCACACTTAAAATAAATGAAATTAAAGACCATAGACATGATTGTGAGGTGAATACGAGCAGATTGATATGTGGTTTGTGTGATTTCATCAAGTATTCAGTGAGATTGGAGAGAAAACGCAAATCTGCAGAAACACAGGGATGGCGCGTGTTCTTGACATGTTCTTGGCACCCTTTTTGATAATTCAAATATTTGAATTTTATGATTTTATTTAATTGATTAAAAAATTAATTTCTCTCTGAGTTTTAATGATTTTGAGTTGATTCTTTTTTTAATAATTCACAAAAATGTTAAAATATTTTATTCTACCAAAAAATCCCAAAAATATTATTTATTTCATATATTTGATATTTTTGCAAAGAATTAAGGTTTAATTTGTTTTTTGGCATAAAAAATGTTTTTTTCCGTCTTGATTTTCCAAATTTAATTGGTTTCGAATCATTTTGTGGACTAAAACATGATTTTTGAAACATTAATCCAAGATTACAATTTGTTTTTCACACATGTTTAACAATTTTGATCATTTTGATTAAATTTTTATTCAATTAAAATATATTTTTGATAACAAAATAGGGTTTTGATCAATTCAACCCTCATCAAACTTTTTCAAACTCTTTGGGCCTCTTGATAGAGTGTAAGTCCCACCTCTCTGTAAATAAAATAGTTTGGGCCTCAGTGCATTGTATAAGTCCCGATACCGTTGCAGAAATTTCGACGCGATCGTTATTTTCAAACTATTTTTACTTGGGCTTCTCCTTTAGCTATAAGTCCCACTTCTTTTCATTTTAAAACTCTTTGGGCCTCTTGATAGAATGTAAGTCCCACCCCTTTGTAAATAAAATAGTTTGGGGCCTCAGTCATTGTATAAGTCCCACTATATTTTCAAAACTCCGACGTGATCGTCGCCTTTTTAACAAAAAACCTTGGGCCTCTCCTTGAGCTATAAGACCCATCTTTGGGCCTCTAATAGAGTGTAAGACCCAATCCCCTTTGAACCAAAACCTTTTTGGGCCTCAGATATTGTATAAGCCCCTCTGTGTTAAAAGAAAAAAAAACCTCGGCACGATCGCCAGTTCAAAATAAAACCCTAGGCCTACCCTCGTGTTATCAGCCCCATTTCATTTATTTAAATTTCTTTGGGCCTCTAATAGAGTGTAAGACCCAACCCCCTTGTACATAAAAACTTTGTGGGCCTTACATGTTGTATAAGTCCCTCTGTACAGTTTTTAAAACAACAGTACAATCATCGTTAAAACTTGGGCCTCTCCTTGAGCTATAAGCCCCAACAATCTTTTCAAAGCACTTTCTCCTTTTATTTTGAATATAATATTGCTATCAAGGTTTTCTTTGTTGAACAACTAACAAAACAGCATGGAAGCTCTACAACGGGTAAGTGTTTATCCGCTTTAATTTTTCGTTTTCATATGTATATAACTGTATTGTGGGGCTGCTTCACTGTAAGTCTTCTTTCACATCCTTTTATATACTTGTCATATATCCACTGTGTAATATTAGTATAGTTATTTAGAGTTTTCCCCGACAACTACGTCTAGCACTAGGTAAAGCCTTGTTGGTCACTCTTAAATACAAACAAAACTAGATCCCTCGTAGGATTCCAGATACAGTCTTCCCTTTTCTTTGGGTTAAACAATATGGAACAAAGGGAAAGGCAGTATTCTCGGTGAACCTTTTCTCAGACTGTCACCCTTAGTAATTGTCAAAGAAACTCTACTCCCCAGAGATGATATTTTGTCCATGAATGGCATCTCTTGAGTTTCTTCCAAATTCTCGAACTTTCCTGGAATGATCTCTTCTCTGTGAATTGTATTTCTTGAACTTCTCTTGGTTTGGGGACCCACAGGCTTCCTAAAAGCATCCCCGCCTCCTCTTGGGCGTTGTACAAGGACTCTTCGGCTTCTTAGAAGTTCTCATGCCTTCTCTTGGGCTTAATACAAGGACCCAGACGACCTCTTAAAGGTATAAGACAAAACTTAGTCATCCTTTGCTAGAGCAGTCTTTCCAGCCTCAAAACTCCGGCCACTTTAGGGTTGATACTCATCCCTTAATGCCCGTGCCTCCTCTTGGGCATTATACAATAGATAAAACTCTAGACTTGGACAGTCTAAACCCCCTTGAGTCTCAAAGACATTCTCAAGTTTTCTTTCAAACATAGGAAAAAACACTGATCACTCAGAAACCGAGCCTCTCTCATGAGGGCTCTCCCACTTGGTCTTGCCTATGGATCTAATCCTTAGCAGTAAGATAGCCTCCTCTTGGGCTTTGTACAATGACTCTCCCCAGTGGAGTTAACCTTTTCAGACTCTCTTGTTGAGTCAGTCTCCCCTTTAGCCTCTGTCTTGGGCTTGGTACAAGACATATAAAAAACACTCTCTTGTTGAGTATAAAAGACTCTCTTTTTGAGTCAATCTCCTTTTAGCCTCCATCTCGGGCTTCGTAGGAGACACTAAATCACTCTCTTGTTGAGTATAAAAGACTCTCTTGTTGAGTCAATCCCCTTTTAGCCTTTATCTCGGGCTTCGTACGAGACAATACAACACTCTCTTGTTGAGTATAAAAGACTCTCTTGTTGAGTCAATATCCTTTTAGGCTCTATCCCGGGCTTCGTACGAGACAGAAAAAAACACTCTCTTTTTTAGTATAAAAGACTCTATTGTTGAGTCAATCATCTATCAAACAGACTCTCTTGTTGAGTCAACCTTTTTAGCCTCCGCCCTGGGCTTTATACAGGACAAATAAAAGTACTCACTTGTTGAGTCAAACCTTTTAGCCTCCGTCTTGGGCTTCATACAAGACACATAAAAAGCACTCTTTTGTTGAGTCAGTCACTTGTTAGTACTATCTTATTGAGTCAACCCTTTTAGCCTCTATCTCAGGCTTCGTACGAGACAACAAATAAAAAGCACCCTCTTGTTGGGTCAATCGCCTCCTCTTAGGCTTTGTATAAGGAAACCTCGATTTAGTCAATTAACCTTTTAGCGTCAAATAGTGCCTCGCTCACAGCATCCAAACATCAACAACTCCTCTTTAGAGATGACAACTTCTCTCTCATCCTAAATCTTTTAGCTTCACATCTTGGGCTTTGAACAAGATACAAACCACCTTTAGCTTCATGTCTTGGGCTTTGAACAAGACACCAAAACAACCTTTTTCCTCCCATAGAATAGGAGGAACTACGATCGCTCTGATTTCCCTGTTTCGTTAAACGAGAATACGTAGGTATAAGATTGAAAAAATCTTAGCGAGCATACTAATCAAAAACCCAAAACACAGTACCTTTAGATATCAATCAAAAGCATCCGACCTAATCCCTTACCATAAACCTAGCCCATAATCCAGACATTTTAATCTTAACAAAATAACCAAAGAGGGGCCCACATCTTAATAGCATCTGTAAACTAACAGTCAGTAGTTTAAACTCAGTATGCAAGCAGGGTTAATTGGAGACATCTATTTCCCTTCCTTAATCAGCTCAATAGGATAAAAAATGAATCAAACTGTAGTACCTAAGCGATCGTGATTCAAGACCACAAAAATCGCGCTACACTCGACATCATGATAAACATCAAAATATTCATGCTAAAGGAAGAAACTTGTTTTGGAGATGTCTCTCTGTCATACCCCAAATTTTGACCACTAAGATTTTCCATCATTGTGCAAATCATCATCACAATTTGGATGAACCATTAGTCTCCCCAAAGATGGGTGAGCATCCACTGCAATCAGAACTTAGGGTTTTAAGCCCTCTCAGAGCTTTTAGACAAAGGATCAATCAAGAATTGACATGATTTTCAACTTTTCTACACCCTCAAACATACACAATGGATCAAGAGGACTCCCACTTTAAGGATTAAGCACAAGGCTGCTTCCTTCTAGGTGGATCAAGCTTCACAATCGCGAATGTCACCAAATTAGGGTTTGGTCGACCATGGCCTCCAGATGGAAATTTTCATCTGGACATGAGACAAAGGTCCAAAACATAACCTAATATGCTCCATGGAACCTCATGGACCCAATCATTAAGTCAATTTGACCTCAGGGGATGCATACATCAAAAATCAAGAATTAGGGTTTCTTGACCTAATTCACCCCTAAGTTGACTTTTGGGACAAATCATGAGCCAAGACCTCAAGAGAGGATTTTAGGGTCTCTAATACACCATATTGATCCATTTGGAACAATGGATTAATCCAACAAGTTTGAGCAACAAGTTTCAATTTCATCTGAACCACAGGTAGAGTTTCGCGGGAAAAGTCAACTGTAACTTTGACTTTTGACCAGGACATGCTCCCAAGCCCTAAGACATGATTCAATATACCCTATACCACCCATGGAGCATGTCCATCAAGTTTGATTTAGGTCAAGGACATGATTTCCTGAAGAATTGCACTGTTTGGAATTCATCTGACAAAAAGTCAACTGTGCACAAAAGTCAACTTTGACTTTTTGAGATTTTTTACAAAAATGGATTTTTAACCCTAAAATGATGTTTATGTATGATTTTAATCATCATTCATCAAGAAAAATCAAAGAAAATGGGATAACTTGTAAAAGTGGTAACCATAAAAACTTAGAAAATTTTCTAAGTTATGAAAAAAGTGACAAAGGTACCAACTTTGGAGGATCATAACTCCTAAACCACAAAGCCATTTTTTCCCATCCAAGGCTTGATTTGTAGATCTCATTGCCCTCCAGAAAAGCTACATACTGACCTATGTCCAAATTCCTCATGGATTTTGAGTTATGGAGTGATCAAAATCAAGAAAAGTCACTTTGTTCCAACATTTAGTGAAAATTTCACTAAGTCAGATTTTGCCTTACTTTTTTCCAAATGTAGGGACATTTTTCACTTGGATCCAAAAAGTATCAAAACCAAATATGGTCAAACAGTTTTTGTATCATATAAGAGCTTTCCAAAATGGCCAAGAACATCACCAAATTCAACTTGAGCCATGAGATATGACATTGGCAAGTTGCCTTGCTGAAATCTGCCAAGGCAAGGCAGATTTTTTCACTTTTGCTCGATTTGCCAAAATCAGCCAATTCCAAGCCTTGTCATCACGTTGGGCACATCTGAGGATTGAATCTAAAGGGGACAATCACTGAGCCAAGCCTCCAAAGTCCTTGGAACAAGAAATAGCATGTTGAAGCTAGAATTGCCCAAAATAGGGACAAGACTCCAATTTTGGATTGGAGCATTCAATGGAAGCATCAAGGTGGCATGGACTGAGTTATTCTCAACTGAATTCAGTCAAGACTCATCCAAGACCAAGGGGACCAGTAGCCTGTGCCCTAACCTCTAGTCAATGGCTAGAGGAGACTTGGATTTTCATTTGCCAACATTGGCCAAACCTACTCAGTAGTTACCATTCACTATTCCTTGCAAAATAAACTTGCTTTACTATAAATAGAGCTTAATTGTGATCAGTTTAAGTACACCAAAGGCCCACAACACTTGCCTTTCTCAAAATCCACTTCTCACTCTCAAAAATGCCTTTCTTAGCAAGTCACTATCGAGTTTTTCATTAGAGAGCAATTCCACTCAAACCAATCACACACACACACCTCATATACATCATATGTGAGCTGATCAAACACTTAAACAACATCTGGAACACTGATTTCTCAGAATCACCAGTCAATTGCTCAAGGTTTTAACCAAGTTGCAGTTGAGATACCATGAAGTGATCCAGCCAATTTCCATCAAGTCCAAGCATTCAAACACACTCCATAGGGTGTAGGGAAGCTGTTCAGATCATCACAACTCATCTGTAACACCTCCAACTCAGAAATCAATTTGCTCTTGCTGTCACGACCTAGAGGTAAGCCTAAACTTGGTCATCTCTCAATCTATGCATATTTCCTCGCACAATACTTTTGCCAAATGTTCATAATCATGAAAGGAATGTTTCCCCTCAAGTAATTGCTTTGTTTGAATCGTGTATTAAAAATCCCAGCCTTCATGCAGAATTTAGGGTTCTTGAGGATTTTTCGTGATTTCTTGTTTTATGCTTAATTTAAATGAAATTAATTGCCATAGACATGATCGTGAGGTTGAAACGAGTTGACTGGTATGTGGATTGCATGATATAATCAAGCATTCAGTGAGATTGGATAGAAAATGCAAATCTGGGCAGGGCAGAAAACGCGCGTGTTCTTGGTCCATGTTCTTGGCGCCATTTTCATAAATTCAAATATTTGAATTTTGTGATTTTGTTTAATTTATTCAAAAATTAATTTCTCTCCGAGTTTTAATGATTTTGAGTTGATTCTTTTTTTTAATAATTCACAAAAATGTTAAAATATTTTATTTTCCCAAAAAATCCCAAAAATATTATTTATTTAATATAATTGATATTTTTGCAAAGAATTAATATTTTAATTGTTTTTGACATTTTGAATATTTTTTCCACCTTGATTTTGCAACTTTTAATGCCTTCTAATTATTTTGTAGGTCAATACTTAATTTTTGAAGCATTAATCCAAGATCACAATTTGTTTCCCATATGTTAAACAATTTTGATCATTTTAATTGAATTTTTATTCAATTAAAATACATTTTGAAAACAAATTAGGGTTTTTGGATTAATTCAACCCTCATAAATCATTTTCAAAACTCTTGGGCCTCTTGAGAGAGTGTAAGACCCAAATCCCCTTGTACAAACTATTTTGGGGCCTCACTTATTGTATAAGTCCCTCTGTACAAGTAAACGGCGTGATCGTCGCCTTTTAAAACAACTGGGGCTCTCCTCGAACTATAAGACCCATTCAAAACTCTTTGGGCCTCTTGAGAGAGTGTAAGACCCAAATCCCCTTGTACAAACTATTTTGGGGCCTCACTTATTGTATAAGTCCATCTGTACAAGTAAACGGCGCGATCGTCGCCTTTTAAAACAACTGGACCTCTCCTCGAGCTATAAGACCCATTCAAAACTCTTTGGGACTCTATTAGAGTGTAAGACCCAACCCCCTTTGAAAACCAAACCATTTTGGGCCTCAATGCATTGTATAAGACCCACTGCATTTTCAAAAATCTTGGCGCGATCGCCATTTTAAACGAAAAATCATCTGGGCCTACCCTCGTGTTATAAGCCCCACTCTTTTTCTTTTGGCCCTCTAATAGAGTGTAAGACCCAACCCTTGGTAAATACAACCTATTTTTGGGCCTCACTTATGGTATAAGTCCCATTGTATTTCAAAAGGTTCGACGCGATCATCATCCGTTGAAAAACAAATCTTGGGCCTACCCTCGAGTAGTAAGACCCATTTCTTTTCTTTGAACCTTTTGGGCCTCTTGAGAGAGTGTAAGACCCATCCCTTTGTACAGAAAACAACTTTTGGGCCTCAGTCACTTGTATAAGTCCCTCTGTACAAATTCAAATAGTGCGATCACTGATAAATCATCTGGGCCTTTCCTTGAGCTGTAAGCCCCAAATCTTTCTTTTTCAAAGCACTTTCTCCTTTGATTTTGAAATATACTGTTGTTTTCAATCTTTCTTTGTTGAACAACTAACCAAAAAGCATGGAAGCTCTACAACCGAGTAAGTGTTTATACGCTTTCATTTACCTCTTTCATATACACATAACTGTATTGTGGGGCTGTTTCGCTGTAATTCTTCTTTCATAAACTCGTATCGACTGTGTAATAATAGTATAGATATTTAGAGTTTCCCCGGCAACTGTGACGCCCCCAATCTATACCCCCAATTAACACGCAATTAAAGCGGTAAAAAGAAAATTCGAAAATTGATCAGAGTATATTTGAAACATCATGGCATAGAAAGGGAGAATCACATCAAAGAATCCAAACACAACATAACATAGCATACAACACCTGCCCATAAATGATATGCAACTGTGGGGTAGCAATCAACAGAGGAAACTTAGTTCCTTACACCCACTTTTCAGAAATTAGAATTAAAGCGGAAAATCTAAAATCTGAACAACAACATATATACATATATACATATCTATCATACATCCAGTTAAACATATACAACCACAATATATCATCGAATATACGAAGTAATAGCACGCGGCCACCCTAACTACCCGGAGTCACATATCAGAGCCGACCGACCAAAATAATGAAGACGCAACGCTTCACAAAAAGAATACCTCCAGCAACTCTAATCTGCAACGCCTCATAGAGCGTCATAAAACAACCATAATATAATTGAATAAAATTATATATATAGACACAAAAATTTACAAGTAACACATTCTCACCAGAACCACATATAACATAATACCGCATAATTCTCAAGCATCGAATACCATTACACACCACACATATACCATACAATCATCAATCACATTCACAAATTCACACGCAATTAATTCATGATTTATGCAATGCACATAGACCGACACAACGACTCTATGCACATGCCATGCGGTACCGACTCCCAATGTCTCATGTCTCATCATCCGTTCACTCAGGAACTATTGGAACCATCGCTCGTTACTGAGAATCTCAAGTAACTCCCCGTCAGGCCTACGATGTTCACCCGTCGCTTTAGGTCCTCAGGCAACGCCTTATATTTTCGAGGCACACGACGTTAAGGATTGCTTTAAGTCTCCAAAGGAGCCCACAATCGTCTATAACCACCGCTTTAGGTCCTCAGGCAGCGCCTCATATTTTCGAGGCACACGATGTTATAGCAGATTCCATCAGGAACCAAACCGCCACTCAGGACGTTTCCACATAATGCACCTCATGATGCTTGGAATACAATGACTCATGACATTCACATTGCATCCATACACACATTCATAATCATGCACATTTATCAAATACCACACTTAGCATTTTCTTGCTTTTCAGCCACAAAGCATCATCACAACAGCACATAAGTCATCTCACGTACAAAACAAAAACATACGGCATAATATACGTCAATTCCACACCATTAAAATGACAAAAATCGATAACCGACACTATTCACATTTCCCGACATAATTTAATCAGCTAACAATCCTCAAAACCCATTCTTATTAGATAGAACATTTCATAAGCTTTCCAACGGTATAAAGAACGTCCCGATCCGAGTTACGGATCAAAAGTTACGGAATTTTAGAAAACAGATAAAATTTTGAAGTCCCAGACCGCGCTGAGCGGGTCCGTGAGCGCGCTGAGCGGGCTCGCTCCTGCCTGGTGAGGTTACATTTTTTCAAGAGCGCGCTGAGCGGGCTCTGCGATTTTCAGAAAAAAAAACCCTCTTCGAGAATCCACCCCAAAAATCCCATTTTTCACCCAAATTCAATTCCAACAGCAAAACAAACATCAACGATTATTCATACACACAGTGTGATCATACAATACAGTTTATATCGATTTCCGACCGTGAAAACCTCGATTTCTACTCGTTTATCTCATTTCGACCTATATTTGAAAAAAACAACAAAACTTCCACACAAACATACATAATCATACACAATCATAGTATAATCGAGTTTCGCACCCTTACCCGATTAATCGATTCCTAGAAATTGTTCTTGATGATTTTCCAAGCTTTTCTCCAATTTCTCTCTTTTCTCTCTTCTCCTCTTTTCTTCTCTTTTCTTCTTTCCCTTTTCTTTTCTATTTTTCTTTTTCTTTCTATCTTACTAACTTAATGAAAATAAGTGGGAAAAGACCAAAATACCCCCACACTCAAATATCTCACAGACGTTCCCAAAACGCGATAAAATATAATCACGACGAAAAATAACATATTTTCACATAAAAGTCGAAAATAAAATAAAATAATAATAAAATAATCAAAAGACTCAATAAAATAAAATTGGCAAAACTGGGGCGTTACAATTCTCCCCCACTTAGAAATTTTCGTCCTCGAAAATCTTACCTGATACAAACAACTCTGGATACGACTCCTGCATCCTAATTTCCGACTCCCACGTCAGATTACCATTAGCAGCGCCTCCCCACGCCACTTTCACAAGTGCAATCTCTTTACCCCTCAACCGCTTCACCTCCCGATCCAAAATACTAACCGGTAAAGTCTCAACCGTAAGGTTATCTCTTACCTCAACCTCGTCCATTGGAATAACATGTGAAGGGTCCGGAACATACTTCCGAAGCTGTGAAACATGAAAAACGTCATGCAAATTCGACAGATTCGGCGGCAACGCCACACGATACGCCACAGCACCAACTCTCGCAGATATCTGGTAAGGACCAATAAATCGAGAAGTAAGCTTCTTAGATTTCAAAGCACGACCAACGCCCGTTACCGGCGTAACTCTCAAAAATATGTGATCACCCTCTTGAAACTCAAGATTCTTACGTCTCCGATCATGATAACTCTTTTGTCTACTCTGAGAAGCCTTCATTTTCTCACGAACAAACCTTACCTTTTCCGTCGTCTGTTGCACCAATTCCGGTCCAACCACAGAACTCTCACCAGTTTCGTGCCAACACAACGGCGTTCGACATCTTCGTCCATATAAGGCCTCAAAAGGTGCCATTCCAATACTAGAATGGAAACTGTTATTATACGTGAACTCAACCAAAGCAAGATAACTGTCCCACGCACCACCTTGTTCCAAAACACACGACCTCAACAAATCCTCCAAAGACTGAATCGTTCTTTCGGTCTGACCATCCGTCTGCGGATGATAAGCCGAACTCAACCTCAATCTAGAACCCAAAGCCTTCTGTAAACTTTCCCAAAATCTAGATGTAAACCTAGGATCTCGATCCGAAACAATACTTAAAGGAACCCCATGCAATTTCACCACCACACTGATATAGATCTCAGCTAACCGTTCCAAAGAAAAGCTGATGTCAATCGGAATAAAATGCGCCGATTTAGTCAGCCTGTCCACAATCACCCAAATAGCATTATGCCCACGCTGAGTGTTCGGTAATCCCGTCACAAAATCCATCGAAATGCTATCCCACTTCCACTCCGGAATATCCAACGGTTGCAACAAACCACTAGGTCTCAAATGCTCCACTTTCGATTTCTGACAAGTCAAACATGCATACACAAACTGAGCCACATCTCTTTTCAAACCAGACCACCAGAAAATCTTCTTCAAATCTTGGTACATCTTATTCGCACCCGGATGAATACTTAAATTACTCCGGTGTCCTTCCTCCAAAATCATTCTTTTCAACTCCGCATCATCAGGAATACAAATACGACCACGGAATCTCAAAACACCTAAATTATCCACCTTGAAATCCACATTCTCATTCCTCATCAAATCAACGAATTTCAAATCCAGCTTTTGTTTCTCACTAACCGACAACAAAAATTCATTAGCAACCTTCAACATTCCAAGCCTTACACTAACCGAAGTCACTTCACATCCCAAACTCAAGTCTATAAACGACTCCAAAAGTTCCCACTCTTTCACCATCAATGCGGACATATGCAACGATTTCTGGCTCAATGCATCGGCTACCACATTAGCTTTACCAGGTTGGTAATTCAAGCCAAAGTCGTAGTCTTTCAAGAATTCCAACCATCTCCGCTGCCTCATGTTCAACTCTTTCTGATCAAATAAATATTTCAAGCTTTTATGATCACTAAAGACCTCGAACCTTGCACCATAGAGATAGTGCCTCCAAATCTTCAACACAAAAACTACAGCCGCTAATTCAAGATCATGAGTAGGATAGTTTTTCTCATGAACTCTTAACTGTCTTGAAGCATAAGCTACAACTTTACCTTCCTGCATCAGAACACCACCCAAACCAATTAAAGAAGCATCGCAGTACACAACAAATGGTTCATTAGGATTAGGTAAAATCAGAATAGGAGCTGTCGTCAATCTTCTCTTCAGCTCGCAAAAACTCTCTTCACATTGAATATCCCAAATGAATGCTTTGCCCTTACAAGTCAACTGCGTCAAAGGAAGAGCTAGCTTAGAAAAACCTTCAATGAACCTCCGGTAATAACCAGCCAAACCCAAAAAGCTTCGAATCTCGGTAACAGATCTAGGAGCCTCCCATTGTAGAACTGCTTCTACTTTAGATGGATCCACAGCAATACCATTACCTGAAATTACGTGCCCAAGAAAACTCACCTCAGACAACCAGAATTCACACTTGGACAATTTGGCAAAAAGCTTCCTTTCCTTCAAAACCTGCAAAACAATACGCAAATGCTCTGCATGTTCCTCACGAGACTTAGAATAGATTAAAATATCATCAATAAACACCACCACAAAACGATCCAAATGCTCGTGGAAAATACGATTCATGTATTCCATAAACACACCAGGCGCATTAGAAACCCCGAACGGCATCACCGAATATTCATAATGACCGTACCGTGTTCTAAAGGCCGTCTTCTGAATATCCTTGTCTTTCACCCTTATCTGATGATAACCCGATCTCAAATCAATCTTACTAAATACACAAGCATCAACCAACTGATCCATCAGATCATCAATCCTTGGAAGCGGATACTTGTTCTTAATCGTCACTTTGTTCAACTGGCGATAATCAATACATAATCGCATACTCCCATCTTTCTTTTTCACTAACAAAACTGGAGCACCCCAAGGAGAAACACTTGGTCTCACGAACCTCTTTTCCAACAACTCATTTAACTGCTTTTTCAACTCCACCAATTCAGATGCTGACATTCTATAAGGTGCCATAGAAATAGGTCTAGTACCAGGAACTAGATCTATCAAAAATTCAACTTCTCTCTCTGGCGGTACATCTGAAATATCAACAGGAAACACCTCAGGAAATTCGCACACAACAGGAAACACTTCAAGAGAAACTTGACTATCCACAGTCAAAGATGCAAATATTCCAAACAACTGAGCTTCATCCGCCAAAAGTTTCTTCAACTCTTTGGTAGACAAGAAACTCGAGCCTTCATCTTCCTCAAGAGAAGGAAACCTTACAAGCTTATGATAACAATCAATGTGCACCCGATTGAATTGCAACCAGTTCATTCCCAACACCACATCTAAACCTTCCAACGGTAAACACACTAAATCCATCGCAAAGTCTTCGCCATAAATGGTTAAAGGACAACTCAAACACACTAAAGAAGTAGTTACTGACCCCATCGCTGGAGTATCAATAACCATCTTACCATCCATCGAAGACAACCCAAGATTCAAACGTTCCGCGCACTCAGACGAAATAAACGAATGAGTCGCTCCAGTATCAATAATAGCAATTAAAGGCGTATTATTAATAAAGCAAGTACCTCTTATCAGACGATCAGCACTTGAAGTCTGAGTTCCCGCCAATGAAAACACTTTCCCACTAGTCGGAGCTTTTTCTGATTCGGACACTTCGAGCTAATGTGACCAGGTTCCCCACAGTTATAACACTTCACTACATTCTTCCTTTTACAATCAGCTAAAACATGTCTGATACCACCACAATTAGAACACTTATCCACTTTCTTCCTACATTCCATCTGGCGATGACCCACTTCACCACACTTAAAACACCTAGGAGAATTAGACATACCACCTCCACCTGACCTACGATCAAAAGTACTCCTTTGTTTACCCTTATCAGCCGGTGACACATACGGTCCACCACGGAACTGTTGTTTCCCTTTCCTGTCACTTACACTTTTATAGTGAGCAGAACGAGCCTTACTATCTTCATCATAAATCCTACAGCATTCCACCAAATCAGCAAACCTTCGAATCCTCTGATATCCAATAGCCTATTTTATCTCAAGACGCAAGCCACTTTCATACTTCACACACTTTGAAAATTCAGCAGTCGCTTCCACATAATGAGGATAAAACTGCACAAGTTCCACAAACTTAGCAGTATAGTCAATAACCGACATATTACCTTGTTTTAGCTCTAAAAACTCAATCTCCTTCTTTCCTCGGACATCCTCCGGAAAATACTTCCTTAGAAACTCTCGGCTAAACACCTCCCAAGTGATCGCTTCTTCCTCCTCCTCAGCTTCCAACACCTGACGAGTACTGACCCACCAGTCATCAGCCTCTTCGTGTAACATATGAGTGCCCAGCCTCACCTTAACATCATCGTCATCACAATCCATTACCCTGAAAATCCTCTCAATCTCTTTCAACCACAACTGCGCACCATCCGGATCATGCTTCCCTTTAAAGACCAACGGCTTATTCTTTCTAAACTCATCATTTTCGGCAGCATTCGGTGCACCCTGCACAGCTCGTGCCATCGCTTCCATCGCAGCAGCCAAAGCAGCATCATTACGACCAGCCATATTCTGTTCGTCTAAGCACAGAAACTATGGTTAAACAACCACTTGCTCAACACAACTCGCCTAATATGCTAGACCCAATAGACACAAACGACACAACTGACACGGACTGGCTCTGATACCACTTAATGTGACGCCCCCAATCTATACCCCCAATTAACACGCAATTAAAGCGGTAAAAAGAAAATTCGAAAATTGATCAGAGTATATTTGAAACATCATGGCATAGAAAGGGAGAATCACATCAAAGAAGCCAAACACAACATAACATAGCATACAACACCTGCCCATAAATGATATGCAACTGTGGGGTAGCAATCAACAGAGGAAACTTAGTTCCTTACACCCACTTTTCAGAAATTAGAATTAAAGCGGAAAATCTAAAATCTGAACAACAACATATATACATATATACATATCTATCATACATCCAGTTAAACATATACAACCACAATATATCATCGAATATACGAAGTAATAGCACGCGGCCACCCTAACTACCCGGAGTCACATATCAGAGCCGACCGACCAAAATAATGAAGACGCAACGCTTCACAAAAAGAATACCTCCAGCAACTCTAATCTGCAACGCCTCATAGAGCGTCATAAAACAGCAGAAGGGTGAGAAAAACAACCATAATATAATTGAATAAAATTATATATATAGACACAAAAATGTACAAGTAACACATTCTCACCACAACCACATATAACATAATACCGCATAATTCTCAAGCATCGAATACCATTACACACCATACATATACCATACAATCATCAATCACATTCACAAATTCACACGTAATTAATTCATGATTTATGTAATGCACATAGACCGACACAACGACTCTATGCACATGCCATGCGGTACCGACTCCCAATGTCTCATGTCTCATCATTAGTTCACTCAGGAACTATTGGAACCATCGCTCGTTACTGAGAATCTCAAGTAACTCCCCGTCGGGCCTACGATGTTCACCCGTCGCTTTAGGTCCTCAGGCAACGCCTCATATTTTCGAGGCACACGACATTAAGGATTGCTTTAAGTCTCCAAAGCAGCCCACAATCGTCTATAACCACCGCTTTAGGTCCTCAGGCAGCGCCTCATATTTTCGAGGCACACGATGTTATAGCAGATTCCATCAGGAACCAAACTGCCACTTAGGACGTTTCCACATAATGCACCTCATGATGCTTGGCATACAATGACTCATGACATTCACATTGCATCCATACACACATTCATAATCATGCACATTTATCAAATACCACACTTAGCATTTTCTTGCCTTTCGGCCACAAAGCATCATCACAACAGCACATAAGTCATCTCACGTACAAAACAACAACATACGGCATAATACACGTCAATTCCACACCATTAAAATGACAAAAATCGATAACCGACACTATTCACATTTCTTGACATAATTTAATCGACTAACAATCCTCAAAACCCATTCTTATTAGATAGAACATTTCATAAGCTTTCCAACGGTATAAAGAACGTCCCGATCCGAGTTACGGATCAAAAGTTACGGAATTTTAGAAAACAGATAAAATTTTGAAGTCCCAGACCGCGCTGAGCGGGTCCGTGAGCGGGCTCGCTCCTGCCTGGTGAGGTTACATTTTTTCAAGAGCGCGCTGAGCGGGCATCTGCGCGCTGAGCGGGCTCTGCGATTTTCAGAAAAAAAAACCCTCTTCGAGAATCCACCCCAAAAATCCCATTTTTCACCCAAATTCAATTCCAACAGCAAAACAAACATCAACGATTATTCATACACACAGTGTGATCATACAATACAGTTTATATCGATTTCCGACCATGAAAACCTCGATTTCTACTCGTTTATCTCATTTCGACCTATATTTGAAAAAAACAACAAAACTTCCACACAAACATACATAATCATACACAATCATAGTATAATCGAGTTTCGCACCCTTACCCGGTTAATCGATTCCTAGAAATTGTTCTTGATGATTTTCCAAGCTTTTCTCCAATTTCTCTCTTTTCTCTCTTCTCCTCTTTTCTTCTCTTTTCTTCTTTCCCTTTTCTTTTCTATTTTTCTTTTTCTTTCTATCTTACTAACTTAATGAAAATAAGTGGGAAAATACCAAAATACCCCCACACTCAAATATCTCACAGACGTTCCCAAAACGCGATAAAATATAATCACGACAAAAAATAACATATTTTCACATAAAAGTCGAAAATAAAATAAAATAATAATAAAATAATCAAAAGACTCAATAAAATAAAATTGGCAAAACTGGGGCGTTACAGCAACTACGTCTAGAACTAGGTAAAGCCGCTTCAATTATTCGTAAAATAGACAATACTAGATCCCCCATAGGAACACCAGATACAGTCTTCTCTTCGGCTGTCCTCCTTAGGAATTGTCAAGAAACTCTACCTCCCCAGAGATGAATGTATTCTCCGTGAATGATATCTCTTGAGTTTCTTCCAAATTCTCGAACTTTCCTGGCTCGATCTATTCTCTGTGAATAGCCTGTCTTGAATTTCTCGGGGTTTGGGGACCCAAAGGCTTCTTAAAAGCATCGGCCTCCTCTTGGGCATTGTACAAGGACCCACAGGCTTCCTAAAAGCATCCCCGGCTCCTCTTGGGCTTAGTACAAGGACCCGTCGGCTTCTTAGAAGTATTCACGACCTCCTCTTAGGCTTCGTATAATGATCTCTTCCTCCGGGAATGATAGCCTTCTCTTGGGCTTCATACAAGGACCACTCGGCTTCTTAAAAGTTTCCAGCCTCCTCTTGGGCTTCGTACAAATTGTCCCGACGACCTCCTAAAGGTATAGGAACAGAAATCAGTCATATTAATAGAACAGTATTTCCAAGAGTCTACTACTGTTTCTCAAAGCATAGTACAAAAGATGAAACTCTAGACCTGGACAGTCTAATTTCCTTGAGTCTCAAAGACATTCTCAAGCACCCTTCAAAAATAGGAAGACAACCCGTAGACTCGGACAGTCTCAACCCCCTGGGATTTCCCATCTCCTTAAAGAACAGGAAATAACCCTGATCCTCGAGTCAAATCCCTGAGTGAAAACATTACTCATATAAGAACTTATTTTCTCTTTAAATCAGCATATTGGATCTGTCACTCAACTGAAACAGACACAATAGCCTTCTCTTGGGCTTTGTACAATGATTCTCCCCAGCGGAGCTAACCTTTAGCCTCCATCTCGGCCTTTATACGAGATACAAAACGACTTCCTCGTTTAGTCAAAACTTTTTAGCCTCCATCTCGGGCTTTATACGAGATACCAAAAGACTCCCTCGTTGAGTCAAAACTTTTTAGCCTCCATCTCGGGCTTTATATGAGATACAAAAAGACTTCCTCGTTGAGTCAAACCTTTTAGCCTCTCTCTCGGGCCTTGTATGAGACACATATTAGCCTCCATCTCGGGCTTTGTACGAGATACAAAAACACTCTCTTGTTGAGTATAAAAGACTCTCTTGTTGAGTCCAACCTTTAGCCTCCGTCTTGGGCTTCGTATAAGACACATATGAAAGATTCTCCTGTTGAGTCATCCCTTTTATCCTCTCTCTCAGGCTTTGTATGAGACACACCTAAAAAACCCTCTAGTTGGGCCAATAGCCTCCTCTTAGGCTTTGTATAAAGAAAACCACTGGTTTATCCAATCAACCTTTTAGCATCAAAGTTGTGCCTCGTTCACAGTACACAAATATCAACAACTCCTTTCCTTTCATCTAATCGCTGTAAGCGACAAGCCTCTGGATTATTTACATCCATGCCACTGTCCCTCCTTTAGCATGAGAAATTCCTAAGGAAAGATGGCATTGCTCTAAACTGAGTTAAAGTCTTCTCCTTCAGGTTAAAACCCCTATAAAGAAAATTATGGCATTGCTAGGATTCACATATCCTGGTTAAAGTAATCCTCCTTTATAGTCAGTTACCCAACAGTTGTGACAAACAGACCCTCTTTAGAGATGACAAATTCTCTCTAAAGTCAAACTCCATTAGCTTCATATCTTGGGCTTTGAACAAGATACAAATAGACCTTTAGCTTCACATCTTGGGCTTCGAAGAAGATACAAACTACCCTTCAGCTTCACGTCTGGGGCTTTGAACAAGACACCAAAACACCATTTCCTCCCGTAGAATAGGAGGAACTACGAACGCTCTGATTTTCTTGTTTCGGTAAATGGGAATACGTAGGCATAAGATTGAAAGAAAAATCTTAGCGAGCACTCTAAACAAAAACCCAAAATCCCATCATTTCATAAAACATCAGTCTTAAGATCATGTCCAAGTACCATTCTGGAGAAATAACCTAAGAGAGACCCCCCGAATCTTTGTAGCATTTGTAACCTAACAGACCGTTGTTTAAACTCAGTATGCAAGCAGGGTTAATTAGAGACATCTATTTCCCTTCCTTCATCAACTTCAATAGGATAAAAAATGAATCGAACTGTAGTACCAGAGCGATCGTGCTTCGCAACCACATCCAAAAATCATTCGCTACAGAAAAATGGCGACTCTGCTGGGGACTCATCTTCCCCTGTTAGATGTCCCATCTCTTAGGTAGAAAATCCTGATTTCACAGAAATGACAGCTCGGCTGGGGAGTCATTGTCTGTTTAGGACCATAAGACTAGAGGTCTAGGACAAATATATATACTGCTTTTCCTAATTGATATATGTGTTTATTTTTCTGCTAATGGGAATGCGTGTGATGTCGCATGTGGAAAGATTGAGTATACACCTAGGAAAAACCCCTTTAGTGGCACAGAGGCTATCGAAAATAGTTGTCATGCGATGCCACCCTCTTCTGAGGACTCTTCAAAAAACACCACCTAGCACGGTTCCCGGCCCGCTGGTGTTTTCTTGACAAGAGTTGATGATGAAGAGAGACAGGTACAAAAATCATTAGTTAACCTTTGGGGATGGGTAGAGCCTTGACTCCATGACAACGACCCTTTGACCCCATGTTTTTTCTATGTTTTTGTGTGCTGTATTCATGCATTCATTTAAAAAACATTAAAACAAAGAAAAAAATTTCTCTTCTAGTCTCTCTGTTTTTTCAAAATAAACTAAGACTGTGATTACAAATATCAGAGAAAAGGATTACGCATATGGGTTTCGGTAGAAGGAGAACTCATAAGTACACCTTCAGGATTCCAAAACTAGAGGATTTAAGAGGTTTGGCGAGGATGATCACAAACCAAGAGGCCTTCAGAGCCAAGTACGGAGGTCTGCTACCTCTGTTAAGAGTCCATGTAATTGAGGGAATCATGGATGCGCTCATTCAGTTTTACGATCTGATCTATCACTGTTTCACATTCCCGGATTATCAGCTAGCACAAACGCTGGAGGAGTACTCTCACCTGACTGATCTACACATCACTGATCGAGCTCCATTTTCTGGACTGGAAGAAATTCCAAAGAATCAGACCATTGTAAGAGCAATTCATTTGGATGAGTCCGAGATCAGGACTCACGTGACTACCAAGGGTGGCATCCAAGGTTTGCTAGCCCAGTTCTTAACAAAGAAAGCTCTGTACTTTGCTAGTATAGGGAACGGGACTGCTTTTGAAAGGATCTTTGTTTTACTCACCTACGGATTATTTTTGTTTCCCAACATTAATAACTTCGTCGATATTAGCTCCATTAAGGTTTTTCTCATTGGAAACCCTGTGCCGACTTTGCTCGTAGATGCGTATCATTCTGTACACTTGGGAAATTTGTACAGCGGAGGCGAGATCACATGCTGTGTACCTTTGCTTTATAAATGGTTTATCTCTCATTTGCCTAAGTCTGCTGCTTTTTGGGATCACAAGAGTGCCTTACATTGGTCGCAGAAAATCATGTCCCTCACCAACTCTGACATAGATTGGTGTAATAGGATTTATGATGGAATCAGGATCATTGATCGTTGTGGAAACTTCCCCAACGTACCCCTTATAGGAACTAAGGGAGGAATCAACTATCATCCGATATTGGTTCGTCGTCAATTTGGATACCCAATGAGGCATGTCCCGCGGAATGCTCATCTGGAAGGTCTTTTCTTCAAGGAAGGAGAAAGTGACAGAGCACTAAAGACAAAAATAGTGCACGCTTGGAAACACGTTCATAAGAAAGGACGGGAGTCTCTAGGAAAATCGGACTGTGTCTCAGTGGAGCCTTATCTCCACTGGGTTCAAACTAGAGCTCTCAAGCTAAAGATGCCTTATCCTAGTCATGGAGTTCTTCCACCGAGGGAGTCAGTCATGTACTTCATGACTGAGACTGAAAAGCTTCAGGTTACTCTCAACAAAGTTCAACGAGAGAGGAGGTCTTGGAAGAACAAGTACCGCACCCTCAACGTAGAGTGCATCAAAATACAGCAACTACTGAAAGAGAAAGATGCTCTGATTGAAATTTTAGAGCAACATGCTGTGGATAATCAAGATGACCAAAGGAATTTGCTCACTCCTTTCACTTGGCAAAGGAATGATAAACCGACAACGGCCCAAGAGCCCCGGTCAAAGAAAGGGAAAATACCAGAGTCAGCACCCGATTTCTCTTCAGAGAGGACTCGGGACCCATTAGCTTAGGTTTCTATTTCTGCACCTTGTAATCTACTGTATTTCCATTTCTGTAATCCTTTGAATTCAATAAAAAGGGGTTTCCCCACTGTTTGATATTTGCAATCTAATTGTCGAAGTTTATTTTGATTAAAGCAAAAAACAATTAATATAATCATTGCATTCATCATTCTTACATCGCGTATTCTTCTTACCCACGAATCTCACGTTTGTGTCTCGATTCTAGAGTTAAACCGTCTCATTCGTACAATACTCGGGCCAATCGTCAGAAAAAGATGGATGATCTTGAGGAAGAAAACAGAGAGTTGAAAGAAGAGATCGACGCTCTGAGAGAGGATATGAGAAAGCTTCGTAACGACATGCAAGCCATGGCAGAAGCTCAACTACGAAGGACTATGATCTCAGAGATCACCTCAGCGCCCATAGTGGAGAAGTATGATCCTAGATATCAAATGCCGAAAGACCGTCCCTGGGGCATGCCTGCTAACTATATCCCGGAAGTGTATGTTCTGCCGGTAGCTTAAGATTAGGGAATCACAACAAATGCCGCTGGGCCTGAAGGTTACAAACTTCGGGAAAGCGAAGATGCCAGAGGCATATTGAGAACTCCTGAATGTTACAAACTTCGGGAAGCGCCAAGATTCACTGCCGTAGTTACGGTACCACCCCCTGTGGTGCACACTGTCCCAGAAGGACAGGTTCCACCGATATGTTCGACAGAATGGATGAGTTCCACGAACAGTTCCTGGAAATGCAGAAGGAACTGCAAGCCATCCGCGGTCAGGATTTATTTGGAAAGGACGCCGCAGACCATTGTCTGGTCCCCAATGTGAAAGTTCCGCACAAATTTCAAGTGCCCGACTTTGAAAAATACAAGGGTAACTCTTGCCCTCAGAGCCATCTGTTGATCTACGCTCGACGAATGTCAGCTCAGACGAAGAATTAGGACCTACTGATTCACTACTTTCAGGATAGTTTAACCGGTGCCGCACTCAAATGGTACATGGGTTTAAACCGTACTACAATCAGTAGATTTAGATCTCTTGGTATTGCCTTCATCCAACAATACAAATACAATTTGGACATGGCACCGGACAGAGATCAACTCAGATCAATGTCACAAAAGGACAAGGAAACCTTTAAAGAGTACGCTCAGAGATGGCGCAAAATTGCCGCTCAGATTTGTCCACCTCTTGAGGAAAACGAGATGACAAAGATCTTCTTAAAAACCTTGAGCTTATTTTATTACGACAGAATGGTTTCCAGTGTGCCCAGTGACTTCACCGAGATGGTCGGTATGGGAGTTCGTCTTGAGGAAGCCGTCCAAGAAGGACGTCTAATAAAAGATGATGGATTATCAAGTAGTACAAAACGATACGGTAGTGCTCTCCCTAAGAAAAAAGAGCAAGATATTGGGAATATCTCTATCAGAAAGCAAAGACGACGGTACCAACCGGTAGCAGCTGTAACTCCTGCTATCAGCCCTGCGCCTATTCCTACGTATCAACCTCAGGTTACGCAGAACCAACCTAATCAGCAAAGGACACAACATCCTCTTCAGCAGGCTCGTCCTCCATACAATAACAACCGTATAACACGGCCACTAGGATTTGATCCTATACCCATGTTGTACGCAGAACTATTTCCGTTACTACTAGCTAAGGGGCACATCCAGACTAAGTCTCCTCTTACAGTACCGAAAAATCTGCCTTTTTGGTTTAAGGTGGATCAGACATGCCCTTATCATCAAGGAGGACCAGGGCATAACATAGAGAGCTGTCTCAATTTCAAATCCGACGTGCAAAAGCTTGTTAGGAATGGGCTTTTATCTTTCAAAGATACGAATCCCAGTGTTCTCACAAACCTGCTGCCTCAACATGAGAAAGCTGCAGTCAACTTGATTGAGAAAGAATCTAACAATGTCTATCAAATTCACGATGTACTCTTGTTAAAGACCAATCTGGTCAAGATGCATTGTAGACAGAGTGGGTACGGTCATGTGCCACCTCATAATTATCACCAGTGTGATGTCTGCTCTAAAAGTAATCGAGGGTGTTCTGTGGTGCAATCAGCTCTACAGGAATAGATGGATCTCTGATGGATCCAAGAGCACAGAGTTCGTGGAGTTAACATGGTCTATACAAATTCCAACGTCATTCCAAACCACGACATCTGTGCGATGAATGTTAATTTGGTGGCAATGCACTCAAGGCAAAACAAGTATCATAGCCTGCCGTGGCACGATTACAGTTCCTGTCTGACTTGCTCGGTAAACAAACAGGGATGCTCTTTCATACAGGAGGCCCTTCAACGTCAGATGGATCTTGGATGGTTCCAATACTACCATGATAGGAATCCCTATCAGATCAATATGGTTCAGATCTTCGACATTCGCTTGATGAATACCAACTTGGTAGAGTTGCATGCTGAGCAGGTCCGACTCGGGTTCCTGGTTTAACATAATTATCACAGCTGTAAAGCGGGTTGCGAAAACGATCAGGGATGTGCCCTTGTCCAGGAGGCACTCCAACACTTGTTAAATCACTGGTGGATGCCAATCTATATGGATGAAGATACTCAGCAAGTTAGTATCAATAACAGGAATCCTACTCGGCGTCAAAGTCAGGATGTCCGACTCGTGGAAGCTAACCTAGTGAGGTTACATTGTATTCAAAGTGGGCGTGGCCAGGTGCCACCACACAATTATGAACGTTGTGGAGTCTGTTCGGAAAGTAACCAAGGATGCTACCTTATACGAGCAGCTCTCCAGGGGCAGGTGGATCGTGGAGAGATTCGCCCATATCCAGGTTCCGGACCCATCAATTGGTCGCCGAACTACCTTGCCAGTCAAATTGAGGACGTTGTCATCATCTCTGATCATCAGAGGACCAGGAATGTTTTTTCCATTATCCCTCTGCTTGACGAATCAAGAATTCCCAACCGGGAACGAATCGAGATTACGTACGATGGTCAGAAAAACCAGAAGGTTCCCATAGTCATCTATCTGTCGGGACCACTACCGTATGAATCAGCTAAGGCAATCCCTTACAAATACGGTGCAACGATAATTGAGAATGGAAAGGAAATTCCATTACCCTCCGTCATGAATATTGCAGACATCAGTCGTGTAACACAGAGTGGTAGGATCTTCAACAGAGGAGTTGGAGAGTCTAACAAAGAAAAGGAACTCCAGACAGAAGCTCCTGATCCATCAGTCGGTCAGTCCAGTAATCCCGACCTTTCAAAAAACGACGATGAGATGCTGAAGCTCATCCAAATGAGTGAATACAACATTGTGGATCAACTGTTACAGACTCCTTCAAAGATCTCGGTATTATCATTGTTATTCAGTTCAGAAGCGCACAGGGAGGCTCTACAGAAAGTCTTGGAGCAAGCCTTTGTGGAACAGGATGTAACAATTAGATAGTTCGATAGTATTGTCTCTAACACCACTTCTTGCAATAATTTGGAATTTAGTGATGAGGAATTACCTGAGGAGGGTCACCGTCATAACATGGCACTCAATATCACAGTCAACTGCCAGCACGATACTTTAGCCAACGTACTGGTAGACACAGGGTCAGCCCTGAATGTTATGCCGAAGTCCACTTTGATGCAATTATCATTCAAGGGCCCTCCGATGAGAACCAGCGAGGTCGTCGTCAAAGCGTTCGACGGATCCAGAAAAACGGTTGTCGGCGAAGTTGATCTTCCCATAACTATTGGTCCTCACACTTTCCAAGTCACTTTCCAGGTCATGGACATCCGGGCAACGCACAATTGTTTATTTGGAAGACCTTGGATACATCAGGCTGGAGCGGTCACTTAAACCCTCCACCAAAAGCTAAAGTTGTCCAGAACGGCCAACTCATCACAGTTTGTGGGGAACAGGCCTTGCTCGTCAGCAATTTATCGTCATCCACTTATGTAGAACTGGAAGGGATAATCGAAAAGCAGTTCCAAGCACTGTCGATGAGCAAGGACAATCAATCAAGAGAGGGAACTTCGATTCCCTCATACAAAGATGCTATTAAAGCAGGCGAGAGTACCGATACCATAGGATAGGGACAGCTTGTCATTCCTACTTGGAATACAACAAAGAAGGGTCTTGGTTTTTCCGCAACCTGTACCCGGACAGCTGCTAATGATGAAAGTCTTCATCCCATTCAAAACTTCTTCCACAGTGGATGTTTCCTTCACCCAGTGCCTCAAGAAGTGCACACCATCAATAAAGATGATTCCTCTGACACAGAGGAGGAATGGAAGTCCTATCTTAATGAGGACGGTTATATGTCTCAGGAAGAGGTGCCTACGCCATTCTGCTATCCCGCACAGAGTCTGAGATTTATACCAAGGTCAGATGTCGAAATGATATACAGAGATTGTGATCCGGAAGGATGTCGTGCTCCGCTAAATTCATCAGAGAAGGACGCTATGATGAAAGACAACTTTGACCACAATTACTATGGCCGGATGGATGGCTTGCCAATATGGCAGCCTTACCCAGGAGACTCGGGGCCCAAAAGTTAGCCGAGTAATGAAACTCAGCTGAGCATCATTGAACAAAATACCTATGTCCCCACCATGTCATGGGATCAACACTCAGGTCATTTAGAAACTACTCAACATGACGATGAATTTGCAACGTTTGCAGGACTGGAATTCATCAACTATGCTTTTCCCGAGGTCAACGTCATCGAGAGGGATGACCCCTCCAGTTCCAAAGAAGTGTGGGACACCTTGGGACAACCGAGTGGAAAATACGACTATATGGTCAAGTACACCGCTCCCGAAAGCTCTCGTATCAGGCTCGAAGATATCCAGCCAACTGGATGGGGAGATACGCCTGAAAGCACAAATGCTATGCAAAATGCAACCGAGGAATTCTCCTACGACAACTCTGCCTGGGAGACAGATTCCAATGATCCTGCTCCACCAGAAATCGGCGTCATTTCTGAAGACAAATTAAGGAAAGTGCCAGACTTTGTGATTCACCGAGGAGTTCGCCGCCAGTGGGTTGCTGTCGATGTTCCAAGGATTGTTCATAAGTCAAAGTCATTGCCATCTTTAACCTTTCACCCTACCCAGGTGAAACGGATGTTTTGATAGGGCTCGCTTTCTGTAAGTTTCCCTCTTCGCTTTGCCCAAAGTGATAGAGTTTTGTTTTATAGGGCTGTAGTTTCAAGAATCGACTTGTTCATTAATAAAATAACGTCGTTTTGTAAATTCCGCATTAATTGCTGTTTTCTCTTTTTGCTTATTCTCAGAAAATGGTAACCCTAAAAAACAATTCAATAATAAAAACAAGCAGTAAATATATATATATATATATATATATATATATATATATATATACACACTACACACACTTGCATTCCCTCTATCTCTTCTAAACACAAATCATCACGTCATGCAGATTGCTTGTTTTAAACCCCGTTGAAACATACGATCCGATGCCTTCTCCCAACTTTGAGTTCCTGGTATTTAGGGCTGAAGAAGAAGTTGACGACGAAATTCCAGAAGAGATCTCCCGATTACTCAGACAAGAGGAAAGGTCCATTGAACCTCACAAAGAACCGTTGGAAACGGTAAACTTGGGTTCAGAAAAAGAGAGAAAAGAAATTAGGATTGGGGCACTGATTAGTCCAACTGCCAAAGAGAGTTTGATAAAGCTTCTCAAAGAATTCCCTGATATCTTTGCTTGGTCCTATCAGGACATGCCAGGGTTGGATACCAGAATCGTGGAATATCACTTACCGTTAAGATCGGAATGTCCGCCAGTAAAGCAGAGATTGAGACGCACTCACTTGGACATGGCCATCAAAATCAAAGAGGAGGTACAGAAACAGATTGACGCGGGTTTCCTCACTACCTCAGAATATCCTAAAGGGTTAGCCAACATAGTACCAGTTCCAAAAAAGGACAGAAATGTCAGAATGTGTGTCGACTACCGAGATCTGAACAAGGCAAGTCCAAAGGACGACTTTCCCTTACCACACATTGACATGCTGGTAGACAGTACAACAAAGTTCAATGTTTTCTCCTTTATGGATGGGTTCTCGGGCTATAATCAAATCAAAATGGCGCCGAAAGACATGGAGAAAACTTCGTTCATTACCCCATGGGGTACCTTTTGTTACAAGGTAATGCCGTTCGGTTTGAAGAACGCCGGGGAAACCTATCAAAGGGCCATGACTACTCTGTTTCATGACATGATACACAAGGAAACTGATGTATATGTCGATGATATGATTGCAAAATCTAAGAAAGAGGAGGAGCATGTGACCCACCTGTCAAAGCTATTCGAGCGTCTAAAAAAATACAAACTCTGCTTGAATCCCAACAAGTGCACCTTCGGTGTCCGCTCAGGGAAACTCTTAGGGTTCATCGTCAGCCAGAAAGGAATTGAGGTTTATCCTGACAAGGTCAAGGCCATTCAAGAAATGCCTTCTCCGAAAACTGAAAAACATGTCAGAGGATTCCTGGGACGTTTGAACTACATCTCCAGATTCATATTCCTCATGACTGCCACATGTGCGCCGATTTTCAAGTTACTCAAAAAGAACCAGGACTGCGTTTGGACAGAAGATTGCCAAACCGCCTTCGACAGTATCAAGGAATATCTGTTGAATCCTCTGATTCTATCACCTCCAGTGGAAGGAAGACCACTGATCATCTACCTCACAATCTTGGAAGACTCAATGGGGTGTGTACTTTGTGACGCCCCCAATCTATACCCCCAATTAACATGCATTTAAAGCAATAAAAGAAAATTCAAAATTTGGTCAGAGTATGTTTGAAATCACGGCATAGAAAGGAGGTACCACATCAAAGTAACATATACAGAACATACAACACCTGCCCATGAAGATATGCAACAGTGGGGTAGCAATCATACAGAGGAAACTCAGTTCCTTACACCCACTTCTCAGAAATTAGAATTAAAGCGGAAAATCTAAAATCTGAATAGCATATATACATATATGCATATAAACATGTCTGCCATACATCAAGTTATACATGTACAACTAAAATATATCGTCAGATATACAAAATAATCACAACGGTCACCCTAGCTACCCGTGTCACATATCAGAGCCGACCGACAAAAGAATGAAGACGCAAAGCTTCACAAAAAGAATACCTCCAGCAACTCTAATCTGCAATGCCTCATAGAGCGTTATAAAACAGTAGAAAGGTGAGAAAAACAACCATAATATAATTGCATAAAATTATATAGTAACATAAACATACGTTTACATCATACCACAACACCTTGCACAATACACGTCGATTACGTACAAGTATAACGACAAAAGTCGACAACCGACACTATTCCCGACTTTTCGACATAATTAAATCGGTTAACAATTTCAAAATCATCATCACAAGAAAGTACAGCTCAATAGCTATGCAACGATACCAAAAATGAAAAAATCGGATAATTGAAACAAAAGTTACGGACGAAACCGAAAACGACATTTCCAAAAAATCACATTTTCCCCATCCTCCTGTCCGTACGCGTATCACCCATGTTCATACGCGTATGGACAGAACCAATTTCTCTTCACAAAATCACGTTTTCAAAAATCATACGCGTATGCCCATTGCCCTTACGCGTATCACCAGAGGGCCGGTAAAACATGCATTTCATACGCGTATTGGCCCAGGAACAGGCCAATGATACGCGTAACGCCTAGGCTCATACGCGTATTGGCAAGTCCCTTACGCGTATGGCCAGGACAGATCCAGAAAAATTCTGCAGAAAAATTTTCTGCGTTTTCAACCCAAATTCAACCAATTCATCACCTAAAGCTCAGAAAATCACCAAATAGAAGTGTAATAATACCTCACAAACATGTATAGACAATCATTAACATAGTCCACAAGAATTTAGACACATTTATTTCCATTTCTAATCAATTTTTACCAAATAGGGTTTACACTAAATTTTCTCCAATTCAATCCAAAACAACAATAAACACACATACATAATCATATACAATCATACAATAATCGAGTTTCGCACCCTTACCCGATTTAATCGACTCTAGAACTTGATCTTGATGATTTTTCCACTCTTCTCCAATTTTCTCTCTTCTCCTATTTTCTTCTCTTTTTCCTTCTTTCTTCTTTCTTTCTCTCTATTTTTCTTTCTTTCCCTTTTCTATTTTCTTTTCTTACTAACTTATCCAAATATCTACGAAATGTCCAAAATACCCCCACACTCAAATATCTCGCAAATATTCCCGAAACGCGATAAAATATATTCACGACTAAAAATAACATATTTTCACACAAAAGTCGGAAATAAAATAAAATAATAATAAAATAATCAAAAGACTCAATAAAACTAAAATTGGCAAAACTGGGGCGTTACAACTCTCCCCCACTTAGAAATTTTCGTCCTCGAAAACAATACCTGATACAAACAACTCTGGATACGACTTCCGCATCCTACTCTCCAACTCCCACGTCAGATTACCATCAGCAGCGCCTCCCCACGCCACTTTCACAAGTGCAATCTCTTTACCCCTCAACCGCTTCACCTCGCGATCCAGAATACTAACCGGTAATGCCTCGATCGTAAGGTTATCCCTTACCTCAACCTCGTCCATCGGAATCACATGTGAAGGGTCCGGAACATACTTCTGAAGCTGTGAAATATGAAACACATCATGCAAATTCGACAGACTCGGCGGTAACGCCACACGATACGCCACAACACCAACTCTCACAGATATCTGGTAAGGACCAATAAATCGAGAAGTAAGCTTCTTAGATTTCAAAGCACGACCAACACTCGTTACCGGCGTAACTCTCAGAAATACGTGATCACCCTCTTGAAACTCAAGATCCTTCCGTCTCCGATCATGATAACTCTTTTGTCTACTCTGAGAAGCCTTCATTTTCTCACGAATAAACTTTACCTTTTCCGTCGTCTGTTGCACCAATTCCGGTCCAACCACCGAACTTTCACCAGTTTCGTGCCAACACAACGGCGTTCGACATCTTCGTCCATATAAAGCCTCAAAAGGTGCCATTCCAATACTAGAATGGAAACTATTATTATACGTAAACTCAATCAAAGCAAGATAACTGTCCCACGCACCACCTTGTTCCAAAACACACGCTCTCAACAAATCCTCCAAAGACTGAATAGTTCTTTCGGTCTGACCATCCGACTGCGGATGATAAGCCGAACTCAACCTCAATCTAGAACCCAAAGCCTTCTGTAAACTTTCCCAAAATCTCGATGTAAACCTAGGATCTCGATCAGAAACAATATTCAAAGGAACCCCATGCAATTTCACCACCACACTAATGTAGATCTCAGCTAACCTCTCCAAAGAAAAACTGATGTCAATCAGAATAAAATGCGCCGATTTAGTCAGCCTGTCCACAATCACCCAAAAAGCATTATACCCTCGCTGAGTGTTTGGTAATCCCGTTACAAAATCCATCGAAATGCTATCCCATTTCAACTCAGGAATATCCAACGGTTGCAACAAACCATTAGGCCTCAAATGTTCCACCTTCGATTTCTGACAAGTCAAACATGCATACACAAACTGAGCCACATCCCTTTTCAAACCAGACCACCAGAAAATCTTCTTCAAATCTTGGTACATCTTATTCGCTCCCGGATGAATACTTAGGTTACTCCTGTGTCCTTCCTCCAAAATCATTCTTTTCAACTCTGCATCATCAGGAATGCAAATACGACCACGAAACCTCAAAACACCAAAATTATCCACCTTGAAATCCACATTCTCATTCCTCATCAAATACACGAATTTTAGATCCAGCTTTTGTTTCTCACTAACCGACAACAAAAATTCATTAGTAACTTTCAACATTCCAAGCCTTACGCTAACCGACGTCACTTCACAAACCTAACTCAAATCTCTGAACGATTCTAAAAGTTCCCACTCTTTCACCATCAATGCGGACATATGCAACGATTTACGACTCAATGCATCGGCTACCACATTAGCTTTACCAGGATGGTAATTCAAGCCAAAGTCGTAGTCTTTCAAGAATTCCAACCATCTCCGCTGCCTCATGTTCAACTCTTTCTGATCAAATAAATATTTCAAGCTTTTATGATCACTGAATACTTCGAACCTCGCACCATAGAGATAGTGCCTCCAAATCTTCAACACAAAATCCACAGCCGCTAATTCAAGATCATGAGTAGGATAGTTTTTCTCATGAACTCTTAACTGCCTTGAAGCATAAGCTACAACCTTACCTTCCTGCATCAAAACACCACCCAAACCAATTAAAGAAGCATCACAATACACAACAAATGGCTCATTAGGATTAGGTAAAATAAGAATCGGAGTTGTCGTCAATCTTCTCTTCAGCTCACAAAAACTCTCTTCACATTGAATATCCCAAATGAACGCTTTGCCCTTACAAGTCAACTGCGTCAAAGGTAATGCTAGCTTAGAAAAACCTTCAATGAACCTCCGATAATAACCAGCCAAACCTAGAAAGCTTCGAATTTCAGTAACGGATCTAGGAACCTCCCATTGTAGAACTGCTTCTACTTTAGATGGATCCACTGCAATACCATTACCTGAAATTACGTGCCCAAGAAAACTCACCTCAGACAACCAGAATTCACACTTGGACAATTTGGCAAAAAGCTTCCTTTCCTTCAAAACCTGCAAAACAATATGCAAATGCTCTGTATGTTCTTCACGAGACTTAGAATAGATTAAAATATCATCAATAAACACCACTACAAAACGATCCAAATGCACGTGGAAAATACGATTCATGTATTCCATAAACACACCAGGCGCATTAGAAACCCCGAACGGCATCACATAATATTCACAATGACCGTAACGTGTTCTAAAGGCCGTCTTCTGAATATCCTCTTCTTTCACTCTTATCTGATGATACCCCGATCTTAAATCCATCTTACTAAATACACAAGCACCCGCCAACTGATCCATCAGATCATCAATCCTTGGAAGCAGATACTTATTCTTAATCGTCACTTTGTTCAACTGGCGATAATCAATACATAATCGCATACTCCCATCTTTCTTTTTCACTAACAAAACTGGAGCACCCCAAGGAGAAACACTTGGTCTCACGAACCTCTTTTCCAACAACTCATTCAACTGCTTTTTCGGCTCTACCAACTCAGATGCCGACATTCGATAAGGTGCCATAGAAACAGGTCTAGTACCAGGAACTAGATCTATAGAAAATTCAACCTCTCTCACTGGCGGCACATCTGAAATATCATCAGGAAACACCTCGGGAAAATCACACACAACAGGAAACACTTCAAGAGAAACTTGACTATCCACAGACAACGATGCAAACAAACCAAACAACTGAGCTTCATCCGCCAAAAGTTTCTTCAACTCTTTGGTAGATAAGAAACTCGAGTCTTCATCTTCCTCAAGAGAAGGAAACCTTACAAGCTTATGATAACAGTCAATGTGAACCCGATTGAATTGTAACCAATTCATCCCCAACACCACATCTAAACCTTCCAACGGTAAACACACCAAATCCATCACAAAGTCTTTACCATAAATGGATAAAGGACAACTTAGACAGACCAAAGAAGTAGTTACTGACCCCATTGCTGGAGTATCAATAACCATCTCAAAACCCATCACAGACAACACAAGATTCAAACGCTTCGCGCACTCAGACGAAATAAACGAATGAGTCGCTCCAGTATCAATAATAGCAATTAAAGGCGTATTATTAATAAAGCAAGTACCTCTTATCAAACGATCTGCATTTGAAGTCTGAGTTCCCGCCAATGAAAACACTTTCCCACTAGTCTGAGCTTTCTTCGGATTAGGACACTTCGAACTAATGTGACCAGGTTCCCCACAATTGTAACACTTCACCACATTCTTCCTTTTACAATCCGCTAGAACATGTCCAATACCACCACAATTAGAACACTTATCCAACTTCTTCCTACATTCATGTTGGCGATGTCCTAATTCACCACATTTAAAACACCTAGGAGAATTAGACATACCTCCTCCACCTGACCTCCTATCAAAAGTTCCCCTTTGTTTACCCTTATCAGCCGGTGACACATACGGACCACCACGGAACTGTTGTTTCCCTTTCCTATCACCTACACTTTTATAGTGAGCAGAACGAACCTTACTATCTTCATCATAAATCCTACAGCATTCCACCAAATCAGCAAACCTTCGAATCCTCTGATAACCAATAGCCTGCTTTATCTCAGGACGCAAACCACTTTCATACTTCACACACTTAGAAAATTCAGCAGTCGCTTCCACATAATGAGGATAAAACTGCACAAGTTCCACAAACTTAGCAGTATAATCGACTACAGACATATTACCTTGATTTAGTTCCAGGAACTCAATCTCCTTCTTTCCTCGGACATCCTCGGGAAAATACTTCCTTAGAAACTCTCGGCTAAACACCTCCCAAGTAATCTCTTCTTCCTCCTCCTCAGCTTCCAACACCTGACGAGTACTGATCCACCAGTCGTCAGCCTCTTCATGTAACATATGAGTGCCCAGCCTCACCTTATCATCATCGTCACAATCCATTACCCTGAAAATCCTCTCAATCTCTTTCAACCACATTTGTGCACCGTCCGGATCATGTTTCCCTTTAAAGACCGGCGGCTTATTCTTTCTAAACTCATCATTCCCTGCCGCATTCGGTGCACCCTGCACAGCTCGTGCCATAGCCTCCATCGCTGCAGCCAAAGCAGCATCATTACGACCAGCCATATTCTGTTCGTCCAAAATAGAAACTATGGTTAAACAACAACTCGCTCAACACAACTCGCCCAATATGCCAGACACAATAGACACAACAAACACAACTGACACGAACTGGCTCTGATACCACTTAATGTGACGCCCCCAATCTACACCCCCAATTAACATGCATTTAAAGCAATAAAAGAAAATTCGAAATTTGATCAGAGTATGTTTGAAATCACGGCATAGAAAGGGGGTACCACATCAAAGTAACATATACAGAACATACAACACCTGCCCATGAAGATATGCAACAGTGGGGTAGCAATCATACAGAGGAAACTCAGTTCCTTACACCCACTTCTCAGAAATTAGAATTAAAGCGGAAAATCTAAAATCTGAATAGCATATATACATATATATATATATATATATATAAACATGTCTGCCATACATCAAGTTATACATGTACAACTGAAATATATCGTCAGATATACAAAATAATCACAACGGTTACCCTAGCTACCCGTGTCACATATCAGAGCCGACCGACAAAAGAATGAAGACGCAAAGCTTCACAAAAAGAATACCTCCAGTAACTCTAATCTGCAACGCCTCATAGAGCGTTATAAAACAGCAGAAGGGTGAGAAAAACAACCATAATATAATTGCATAAAATTATATAGTAACACAAACATACGCAAGTAAACACATTTCTCACCACAGTTGTACCACAATTTCTCATAGATCAAACATAACGTAATACAACACAATTCTCACGCATTAACGCCAATACACATCAAACCTACAACATACCCGTAATCACCAACCCAATCACACATATTCCATCCCATCAATCACATTCACAATTACATGCACAAGTAATTCATGATGAATGCAAATGCACAGAGACCGACACCACGACTCTATGCACATGCCATGCGGTACCGACTTCCATTGTCATGTCACTAGTTCACTCAGGAACTATTGGAACCATCGCTCGTTACTGAGAATCTCAAGTAACTCCCCGTCGGGCCTACGATGTTCACCCGTCGCTTTAAGTCCTCAGGCATCGCCTCATATTTTCGAGGCACACGACGTTATGGATTGCTTTGAGTCCTATCCAAGGCACACAATCGTCTATAACCACCGCTTTAAGTCCTCAGGCATCGCCTCATATTTTCGAGGCACACGATGTTATAGCAGATTCCCTCTGGAACCAAACCGTCACTCAGGACGTTTCCACAATGCATATCATGATGCTTGGCATACAATGACTTATGACATTCACATTGCATACATATATACATCCACAATCATGCATATATCATCAACTACCACACTTAGCATTTCTTGCCTTTCGGCCATAATTCATCACAACATCATCTAAACACATACGTTTACATCATACCACAACACCTTGCACAATACACGTCGATTACGTACAAGTATAACGACAAAAGTCGACAACCGACACTATTCCCGACTTTTCGACATAATTAAATCGGTTAACAATTTCAAAATCATCATCACAAGAAAGTACAGCTCAATAGCTACGCAACGATACCAAAAATGCAAAAATCGGATAATCGAAACAAAAGTTACGGACGAAACCAAAAACGACATTTCCAAAAAATCACATTTTCCCCATCCTCCTGTCCGTACGCGTATCACCCATGTTCATACGCGTATGGACAGAACCAATTTCTCTTCACAAAATCACGTTTTCAAAAATCATACGCGTATGCCCATTACCCTTACGCGTATCACCAGAGGGCCGGTAAAACATGCATTTCATACGCGTATTGGCCCAGGAACAGGCCAATGATACGCGTAACGCCTAGGCTCATACGCGTATTGGCAAGTCCCTTACGTGTATGGCCAGGACAGATCCAGAAAAATTCTACAGAACAATTTTCTGCGTTTTCAACCCAAATTCAACCAATTCATCACCTAAAACTCAGAAAATCACCAAATAGAAGTGTAATAATACCTCACAAACATGTATAGACAATCATTAACATAGTCCACAAGAATTTAGACACATTTATTTCCATTTCTAATCAATTTTTACCAAATAGGGTTTACACTAAATTTTCTCCAATTCAATCCAAAACAACAATAAACACACATACATAATCATATACAATCATACAATAATCGAGTTTCGCACCCTTACCCGATTTAATCGACTCTAGAACTTGATCTTGATGATTTTTCCACTCTTCTCCAATTTTCTCTCTTCTCCTCTTTTCTTCTCTTTTTCCTTCTTTCTTCTTTCTTTCTCTCTATTTTTCTTTCTTTCCCTTTTCTATTTTCTTTTCTTACTAACTTATCCAAATATCTATGAAATGTCCAAAATACCCCCACACTCAAATATCTCGCAAATGTTCCCGAAACGTGATAAAATATATTCACGACTAAAAATAACATATTTTCACACAAAAGTCGGAAATAAAATAAAATAATAATAAAATAATCAAAAGACTCAATAAAACTAAAATTGGCAAAACTGGGGCGTTACATACTTGGCCAACAGGACGAAACCAAAAGGAAAGAGTCTGCCATTTACTATTTAAGCAAGAAATTCACTGACTGTGAAACTCGGTACACGATGCTCGAGAAAACTTGCTGTGTTCTGGCTTGGGCAGCCAAACGTCTTCGCCGGTACATGATTCGTCACACTACTTGGTTAATCTCTGAAATGGATCCAATCAAGTATGTCTTTGAAAAGCCTGCTCTCACGGGAAGAATTGCCCGTTGGCAGATGTTGTTATCAGAATACGACATAGAGTACCATGCTCAGAAAGCCGTTAAGGGAAGTGTTTTAGCCGATCATTAGGCTCATCAACTGATTGACGATCAGGAATCAGCCGGATTTGACTTCCCAGACGAAGGTGTCATGTATCTAAAAATGAAAGATTGCGATGAACCGCTACCCAGTGAAGGGCCAGAACCAGGTTCCCAGTGGGGACTAATCTTTGACAGAGCAGTTAATCATTACGGGAACGGAATTGGGGCAATCATTGTTACCCCTCAGGGTACCCACATTCCTTTCATTGCTCGACTTACGTTCAAATGTACAAACAACGAGGCCGAATACGAAGCTTGTATTATGGGTCTCGAGGAAGTGATTGATTTAAGGATCAAAAACTTGGACGTATACGGCGACTTAGCCCTGGTTATCAATCAGATAAAAGGAGATTAGAACACATACCAATCAGGATTGATTCCTTACAAAGATTACGCGAGAAGGTTGTTACCCTTCTTCAACAGAGTTGAGTTTCATCACATCTCTCGTGATGAGAATCACATGGCTGATGTATTAGCCACTCTCTCTTCCATGATTAGTGTAGGTCAATGGTATGACCTACCTAAGATCGACATAATGCGCCTTGAACGACCCGCTTACATCTTCACGATTGAAGCAGTCATAGACGACAAACCTTGGGATCACGATATCAAATGCTTCCTCCAGAAACAAGAGTACCCTCCTGGGGCATTCAGAAAGGACAGAAAAACCCTCAGAAGGCTAGCAGGCAGCTTCTTCCTGAGCGGTGACATGTTGTATAAGCAAAATTTTGAATCGGTTTTGCTTCGATGCGTCGACAGACCAGAAGCAGACATGCTGATAAAAGAAATTCACGAAGGGTCCTTTGGCACTCATGCCAACGGACACACAATGGCGAGAAAAATTCTAAGAGCAGGGTACTATTGGTTGACAATGGAATCTGACTGCTACAAGTACATGATTGGCTTTTTCCATATGGGGAATCGACATGATTGGGTTGATTGAGCCCAAAGCTACAAACGGACATCGGTTCATTCTGGTAGCCATTGATTACTTCACCAAGTGGGTCGAAGCAGCGTCGTACGCTAATGTAACCCGACAAGTGGTGGTCCGATTTATCAAAAACAATATCATCTGCCGTTATGGTGTTCCAACCCAGATCATTACTGATAATGGATCTAACTTGAACAATAAGATGATGAAAGAGTTATGCGTAGAGTTCAAGATTGAACACCATAACTCATCTCCCTACCGACCTAAGATGAACGGAGCGGTAGAAGCGGCTAACAAGAACATCAAGAAGATTGTTCAAAAGATGGTTGTAACCTACAAAGACTGGCACGAGATGCTACCCTTTGCTCTTCACAGTTATCGTACATTTGTCCGTACTTCAACTGGGGCAACCCCTTTCTCTCTAGTATATGGCATGGAAACAGTGCTCCCCATCGAAGTAGAGATCCCATCAATCCGGGTATTGATGGAAGCAAAGCTTATAGAAGCTGAATGGTGTCAAAGTCGACACGAAGAACTGAACCTGATCGAAGAGAAACGGATAACGGCACTATACCATGGTCAGTTGTATCAGCAAAGAATGAAGAGGGCGTTCGACAAAAAGGTCTGACCTCGCGTCTTCAGGAAAGGGGACCTTGTGCTAAAAAAGATACAATCATTTCTCACTGACTCGCGGGGCAAGTGGACTCCGAATTATGATGGCCCCTACGTGGTCACGAAAGCTTTCTCACGCGGCGCCTTGAGACTTGCAACCATGGACGGAGAAGAATTTTCCTACCCCACGAATGTTGATGTAGTCAAGAAATGCTTCGCCTAAAAAAAAAACGTCTCGGTGGATTGAAAACCCGAAAGGGCGGTCCAGACAAAAGTTAGAGACAAAATAAAAAAAATCATCCCGGTGGATTGGAAACATCAAAGTACATTCCAGGAAAAAATTAGGGATAATGGCAAGTAACTATGTTCAACAGAGGCAAGTCCCTCAGCAGCAGTTACACCATCCATCGGAGGAAAACTCCAGTCAAGGTCATCTTCGACGGAAGCTCAGGATGTCCCGAATTCAAAGTTGGTAGAAGGATAGTGGTCGTTATGTTTCAACGTAGCCCTTTTCCTTGTAAATTACCATTTTCTAACTTTGTAAATACTCTTTGGAATCACGCATTTGGCTGATCTCCATCTTATCAATAAAATTTGAGCCCTTGTGCTTTTGTTTGTAATTCTTATTTGTTTTAGCTTTACAGAATGACATTTTAATATGATTAACGATTCTTGAAATAAAACAAAAATGAATTTACTTGTAAAACTTTTTCTGCTTTTAAAATAAAGATTACAAATTCTTTTGACTATTGAACATCGAAAGAACATCGATCGCTTCTCCAGAAGTAAGCGAACTTCAAAGTACAGAATCAAAGTACTCCTTCTACGCCAATACGCCTGAATGAAGGGATCAACTGTGTCAGAGACATTGTTTCGTCTGACACACCTCGGCCGATTTCTTATCTCCTAAGCCCGACCAACGTAGTTCCCCGCGAGGACTACTTCTCCTAAGCAAGGTAGAATTGCTACTTTTGGGCGAGTGATACCTTTCATCCCCAGCAGGGGCCGAGTATCCAGTCGTGTTCATCCATTAGTCTGTATGTCGTGTGAGTTTTTTCAGCATAAACATACATACATCATGCATTATTGATTTACATTCACATTCATATTGCATCACTATCACTCTAGTCGGTCTTATCCCCAAGTGATAAAAGTCATCACAATTGAGTTGTCAGCCCTTGTCCTCGTCAGGAAGTGTTGCGTCTGAACAATCTCTCTCTTCCAGTTTATTTTTGGATTGAAGATAGGTCCTCGACCACTTTGATAACTTGAACCTCTGAAAGACCAGAGAACCTTCAACAAATGTCACTCTTCGCCATTGAAGATGACATCCTTGCTTTCCCGGATTAAGGAAAATCCTGAGAGAAAGCCTTTTAACAAAAGATTCGACAATACAGCAGTTTTTCTCTGGAAAAACCGCTGATGAAAAGGTCATCGGCACCTCAAAATTGGATCACATCATATGGCATTTCTCCGAGAAGATCTTCGAGAAAAGTATGATGTAATACCCCAAACGAAAGCACTCTCCCAAGAGACTCGTTTTCCCCAGTAGAAACAAATGGCGTCTCCAACAGAGAAGTTTGTATCCCTCTACAACTCAGACGACTGGGTTTCCCAGCAAGTCTGACATCAAAATTTTTTCCATTAAATGGAATCTCCCCAGGAAAATTCGGCGAGAAGTTTGAGGAAAACCGCTACGAATAACGTCCCTTGTCAATAAAGTTTATTAACAAAAGAAACTAAGACCAGTTCCTTGGTAGGAAACCAGGATCGAGGGGAAGTTTAAATCAGAAACTAAGACCAGTTCCTTGGTAGGAAACCAGGATCGAGGGGAAGTTTAAATCAGAAACTAAGACCAGTTCCTTGGTAGGAAACCAGGATCGAGGGGAAGTTTAAATCAGAAACTAAGACCAGTTCCTTGGTAGTAAACCAGGATCGAGGGGAAATTTATTTCCGCAACTAAGACCAGTTCCTTGGTAGTAAACCAGGATCGAGGGGAAATTTATTTCCGCAACTAAGACCAGTTCCTTGGTAGGAAACCAGAATCAAACTGTAGTACCTAAGAGATTGTGATTCAAGACCACAAAATTCGCGTTACACTCGACATCATGATAAACATCAGAATATTCATGCTAAAGGCAGAAACTTGTTTTGGAGATGTCTCTCTGTCATACCCCAAATTTTGACCACTAAGATTTCCCATCATTGTGCAAATCATCATCACAATATGGATGAACCATTAGTCTCCCCAAAGATGGGTGAGCATCCACTGCAATCAGAACTTAGGGTTTTAAGCCCTCTCAGAGCTTTTAGACAAAGGATCAATCAAGAATTGACATGATTTTCAACTTGTCTACACCCTCAAACATACACAATGGATCAAGAGGACTCCCACTTTAAGGATTAAGCACAAGGCTGCTCCCTTCTAGGTGGATCAAGCTTCAGGATCGCCAGTGTCACCAAATTAGGGTTTGGTCGACCAGGGCCTCCAGATGGAAATTTTCATCTGGGCATGAGCTAAAGATCCAAAATATAACCTAATATGCTCCATGGAACCTCATGGACCCAATCATTAAGTCAATTTGACCTCAGGAGATGCATACATCAAAAATCAGGAATTAGGGTTTCTTGACCTAATTCACCCCTAAGTTGACTTTTGGGACAAATCATGAGCCAAGACCTCAAGAGAGGATTTTAGGGTCTCTAATACACCATATTGATCCATTTGGAATAATGGATTAATCCAACAAGTTTGAGCAACAAGTTTCAATTTCATCTGAACCACAGTTAGGGTTTCGTGGGAAAAGTCAACTGTAACTTTGACTTTTGACCAGGACATGCTCCCAAGCCCTAAGACATGATTCAATATACCCTATACCACCCATGGAGCATGTCCATCAAGTTTGATTTAGGTCAAGGACATGATTTCCTGAAGAATTGCACTGTTTGGTAAAAATCAAAGAAAATGGGATAACTTGTAAAAGGGGGTAACCATAAAAACTTAAAAAATTTTCTAAGTTATGAAAAAAGTGACAAAGGTACCAACTTTGGAGGATCATAACTCCTAAACCACAAAGCCATTTTTTCCCATCCAAGGCTTGATTTATAGATCTCATTGCCCTCTTCAAAAGCTGCATACTGACCTATGTCCAAATTCCTCATGGATTTTGAGTTATGGAGTGATCAAGATCAAGAAAAGTCACTTTGTTACAACACTTAGTGAAAATTTCACTAAGTCAGATTTTGCCTTACTTTTTTCCAAATGTAGGGACATTTTTCACTTGGATCCAAAAAGTATCAAAACCAAATATGGTCAAACAGTTGTTGTATCATATAAGAGCTTTCCAAAACTGGCCAAGAACATCACCAAATTTAACTTGAGCCATGAGATATGACATTGGCAAGTTGCCTTGCTGAAATCTGCCAAGGCAAGGCAGATTTTTCACTTTTGCTCGATTTGCCAAAATCATCCAATTCCAAGCCTTGTCATTACCTTGGACACATCTGAGGATTGAATCTAAAGGGGACAATCACTGAGCCAAGCCTCCAAAGTCCTTGGAACAAGAAATAACATGTTGAACTTAGAATTGCCCAAAATAGGGACAAGACTCCAATTTTGGATTGGAGCATTCAATGGAAGCATCAAGGTGGCATGGACTGAGCCATTCTCAACTGAATTCAGTTAAGACTTATCAAAGACCAAGGGGACCAGCAGCCTGTTCCCTAACCTCTAGTTAATGGCTAGAGGAGACTTGGATTTTCATTTTCCAACATTGGCCAAACCTACTCAGCAGTTGTCATTCACTATTCCTTGCAAAACAAACTTGCTCTACTATAAATAGAGCTCAATTGTGATCAGTTTAAGTACGCCAAAGGCCTACAACACTTGCCTTTCTCAAAATCCACTTCTCACTCTCAAAAATGTCTTTCTTAGCAAGTCACTATCGGGTTTTTCATTATAGAGCAATTCCACTCAAACCAATCACACACACACCTCATATACATCATACGTGAGCTGATCAAACACTTAAACAACATCTGGAACACTGATTTCTCAGAATCACCAGTCAATTGCTCAAGGTTTTAACCAAGTTGCAGTTGAGATGCCATGAAGTGATCCAGCCAATTTCCATCAAGTCCAAGCATTCAAACACACTCCATAGGGTGTAGGGAAGCTGTTCAGATCATCACAACTCATCTGTAACACCTCCAACTCAGAAATCAATTTGCTCTTGCTGTCACGACCTAGAGGTAAGCCTAAACTTGGTCATCTCTCAATCTATGCATATTTCCTCGCACAATACTTTTGCCAAATGTTCATAATCATGCATGGAATGTTTCCCCTCAAGTAATTGCTTTGTTTGAATCGTGTATTAAAAATCCCAGCCTTCATGCAGAATTTAGGGTTCTTGAGGATTTTTCGTGATTTCTTGGTTTATGCTTAATTTAAATGAAATTAATTGCCATAAACATGATCGTGAGGTTGAAACGAGTTGATTGGTATGTGGATTGCATGATATAATCAAGTATTCAGTGAGATTGGATAGAAAATGAAAATCTGGGCAGGGCAGAAAACGCGCGTGTTCTTGGTCCATGTTCTTGGAGCCATTTTCATAAATTCAAATATTTGAATTTTGTGATTTTGTTTAATTGATTCAAAAGTTAATTTCTCTCTGAGTTTTAATGATTTTGAGTTGATTCTTTTTTTTAATAATTCACAAAAATGTTAAAATATTTTATTTTCCCAAAAAATCCCAAAAATATTATTTATTTCATATAATTGATATTTTTGCGAAGAATTAATATTTTAATTGTTTTTTACATTTTGAATATTTTTTCTACCTTGATTTTGCAACTTTTAATGCCTTCTAATTATTTTGTAGGTCAATACTTAATTTTTGAAGCATTAATCCAAGATCACAATTTATTTTCCATATGTTAAACAATTTTGATCATTTTAATTGAATTTTTATTCAATTAAAATACATTTTGAAAACAAATTAGGGTTTTTGGATTAATTCAACCCTCATAAATTATTTTCAAAACTCTTGGGCCTCTTGAGAGAGTGTAAGACCCAAATCCCCTTGTACAAACTATTTTGGGGTCTCACTCATTGTATAAGTCCCTCTGTACAAGTAAACGGCGCGATCGTCGCCTTTTAAAACAATTGGGGCTCTCCTCGAACTATAAGACCCATTCAAAACTCTTTGGGCCTCTTGAGAGAGTGTAAGACCCAAATCCCCTTGTACAAACTATTTTGGGGCCTCACTTATTGTATAAGTCCCTCTGTACAAGTAAACGGCGCGATCGTCGCCTTTTAAAACAACTGGGCCTCTCCTCGAGCTATAAGACCCATTCAAAACTCTTTGGGCCTCTATTAGAGTGTAAGACCCAACCCCCTTTGAAAACCAAACCATTTTGGGCCTCAATGCATTGTATAAGACCCACTGCATTTTCAAAAATCTCGGCGCGATCGCCATTTTAAACGAAAAATCATCTGGGCCTACCCTCATGTTATAAGCCCCACTCTTTTTCTTTGGGCCTCTAATAGAGTGTAAGACCCAACCCTTGGTAAATACAACCTATTTTTGGGCCTCACTTATGGTATAAGTCCCGTTGTATTTCAAAAGGTTCGACGCGATCATCATCCGTTGAAAAACAAATCTTGGGCCTACCCTCGAGTAGTAAGACCCATTTCTTTTTTTAAAACCTTTTGGGCCTCTTGAGAGAGTGTAAGACCCATCCCTTTATACAAAAAACAACTTTTAGGCCTCAGTCACTTGTATAAGTCCCTCTGTACAAATTCAAACAGTGCAATCACTGATAAATCATCTGGGCCTCTCCTTGAGCTGTAAGCCCCAAATCTTTCTTTTTCAAAGTACTTTCTCCTTTAATTTTGAAATATACTGTTGTTTTCAATCTTTCTTTGTTGAACAACTAACCAAACAGCATGGAAGCTCTACAACCGAGTAAGTGTTTATACGCTTTCATTTACCGCTTTCATATACACATAACTGTATTGTGGGGCAGTTTCGCTGTAATTCTTCTTTCATAAACTCGTATCGACTGTGTAATAATAGTATAGATATTTAGAGTTTCCCCGACAACTACGTCTAGCACTAGGTAAAGCCGCTTTAATTATTCGTAGAAATAGACAATACTAGATCCCCCATAGGAGCACCAGATACAGTCTTCTCTTCGGCTGTCCTCCTGGGAATTGTCAAGAAACTCTACCTCCCTAGAGATGAATGTATTCTCCGTGAATGGCATCTCTTGAGTTTCTTCCAAATTCTCGAACTTTACTGGCTCGATCTATTCTCTGTGAATAGCCTGTCTTGAATTTCTCGGGGTTTGGGGACCCAAAGGCTTCTTAAAAGCATCGGCCTCCTCTTGGGCATTGTACAAGGACCCACAAGCTTCCTAAAAGCATCCCCGCCTCCTCTTGGGCTTAGTACAAGGACCCGTCGGCTTCTTAGAAGTATTCACAGCCTCCTCTTAGGCTTCGTATAATGATCTCTTCCTCCGAGAATGATAGCCTCCTCTTGGGCTTCATACAGGGATCACTCGGCTTCTTAAAAGTTTCCAGCGTCCTCTTGGGCTTCGTACAAATTGTCTCGACGACCTCCTAAAGGTATAGGAACAGAAATCAGTCATCTTAATAGAACAGTCTTTCTAAGAGTCTACTACTGTTTCTCAAAGCATAGTACAAAAGATGAAACTCTAGACCTGGACAGTCTAATTTCCTTGAGTCTCAAAGACATTCTCAAGCACCCTTCAAAAATAGGAAGACAACCCGTAGACTCGGACAGTCTCAACACCCTGGGATTTCCCATCTCCTTAAAGAACAGGAAATAACCCTGATCCTCGAGTCAAATCCCTGAGTGCAAACATTACTCATATAAGAACTGATTTTCTCTTTAAATCAGCATATTGGATCTGTCACTCAACTGAAACAGTCACAATAGCCTTCTCTTGGGCTTTGTACAATGATTCTCCCCAGCGGAGCTACCCTTTAGCCTCCATCTCGGGCTTTGTACGAGATACAAAAAGACTTCCTCGTTGAGTCAAAACTTTTTAGCCTCCATCTCGGGCTTTATACGAGATACCAAAAGACTCCCTCATTGAGTCAAAACTTTTTAGCCTCCATCTCGGGCTTTATACGAGATACAAAAAGACTTCCTCGTTGAGTCAAACCTTTTAGCCTCTCTCTCGGGCCTTGTACGAGACACATATTAGCCTCCATCTCGGGTTTTGTACGAGATACAAAAACACTCTCTTGTTGAGTATAAAAGACTCTCTTGTTGAGTCCAACCTTTAGCCTCCGTCTTGGGCTTCGTACAAGACACATATGAAAGATTCTCCTGTTGAGTCATCCCTTTTAGCCTCTCTCTCGGGCTTTGTACAAGACACACCTAAAAAACCCTCTTGTTGGGCCAATAGCCTCCTCTTAGGCTTTGTATAAAGAAAACCACTGGTAGATCCAATCAACCTTTTAGCATCAAAGCTGTGCCTCATTCATAGTACACAAACATCAACAACTCCTTTCCTTTCATCTAATCGCTGTAAGCGGCAAGCCTCTGGATTATTTACATCCATGCCACTGTCCCTCCTTTAGCACGAGAAATTCCTAAGGAAAGATGGCATTGCTCTAAACTGAGTTAAAGTCTTCTCCTTCAGGTTAAAACCCCCTATAAAGGAAATTATGGCATTGCTAGGATTCATATATCCGGGTTAAAGTAATCCTCCTTTATAGTCAGTCACCCAACAGTTGTGACAAACAGACCCTCTTTAGAGATGACAAATTCTCTCTAAAGTCAAACACCTTTAGCTTCATATCTTGGGCTTTGAACAAGATACAAATAGACCTTTAGCTTCACATCTTAGGCTTTGAACAAGCTACAAACTACCCTTCAGCTTCAAGTCTTCGACTTTGAACAAGACACCAAAACACCATTTCCTCCCGTAGAATAGGAGGAACTACGAACGCTCTGATTTCCTTGTTTCGGTAAACGGGAATACGTAGGCATAAGATTGAAAGAAAAATCTTAGCGAGCACACAAAACAAAAACCCAAAATCCCATCATTTCATAAAACATCAGTCTTAACATCATGTCCAGGTACCATTCCGGAGAAATAACCTAAGAGAGACCCCCCGAATCTTTGTAGCATCTGTAACCTAACAGACCGCTATTTAAACTCAGTATGCAAGCAGGGTTAATTGGAGACATCTATTTCCCTTCCTTCATCAACTTCAATAGGATAAAAAATGAATCGAGTTATAGTACCAGAGCGATCGTGCTTCGCAACCACATCCAAAAATCACTCGCTACACTCTCTTCTAGGATTAAGCTGGTCTTATCAGGCACCTTTGTCTCAACTTAAAGAGTTGTCTCAAAGGTTCAACTCAGCCTATAGATAACTAAGTAGTGGGTAGAGCTCTAAGAAGATGCAGATTGCCTTATCTCTCATACCTTTTTGGAGTTGCAACTGAACAAGATTGGTATTCTGGCTGTGGATGTTCCAGAACTCATGACTAAGGTAAAGGAGGATCTGGTAGGCTCTTAGTATCTCTTCCCATCTATGTTTTGTAATGATGGTACCAAAAGGTGAAATTAATGGGGCTTGAGAACTGGAATTTCCAGTCCTGTTGTTGTCTCTCTTGATCTATGTCCCATTGAAGGGGAGAATGCTTGGTCACTAATGGGATTTATATAGCCCAAAGACAGTTGCTTTTATGATCAGCATGCTCTTGCTTAATGACCAAGGAAGATGAAGTCACCAAATGATGCATCATCAGACTTCTGCAGGTGTTATACACTTTTCTCTCATAGTTTTTATGAGGACCGTGCAAGGCAGAGTCTTAGTGGATGGAGGAGCAGACTGAGATGGAAGAGTCTTATAAGTGTGATATGCTCAGTCAACACCTTGGTAATGTGGTTAGCTCAGATGTTGCTTGTTGGAGAGAACCTCTTCTTGTTTGCATAAGATTTTATGTTGGTACTATGTTGTCAGACAGGTTGTCTTGGCATCGTGCTTCTATGTAGATGCTCTTTTGGTTCTTGCTGTTTGTGAGAGTTTATTTCTCTCTGTGAAGTTTTCCTTGAGTATCTATGATATGCCTTTGCAGTTTGTTCCTTTCTACTGTGTTTAAATGTTGGTTCTCAAGCAGTTCATGCAAGTGGATGTGCCTGGGCTGCTATGATGATAACAGAACCTATAAATGTTGTCCAGAACCTATGTTAATGGTTCAAGGGACTAATGTTTAAGAAAATGTTAGAACTTCATCATAGTAGATTAACTCTCCAGAAAATGAAGGAGATTATACATGGGAGCTAAACATGTGGAATACAGTTATTGGACAGGTATGATGGCGATTGTGGTTTTGACTGTGCTAAAAGGAAGGATTGGTTGTGTAGTGCAGGATGGCATACCTGATGTTGTGGAAAACCATGGTTTATCAGGGTTTTCTATTGTGATGCTATGGTGTGAAGTGTGGAAATGATCTCCTCATCTCTATGTGATCCTTAGTGGTGCTGGGATGATATGCTCTGGCATCATTCTAGATGTTGATGCTTAAGAGGAAGTGTATTTCTTCTCATGTGGTTTATGTGCATGATGTCAAACCAAATGTGCATGACATCTTGTGTAACACCCTAAAACCCCGCGACAATTAATAATAAAATATCAGAGTAAAATAAAACATACAACGTTTAGGATGCTACTTTCAACATACACCTGCTCATACAAACGACATGTAACACATAAATTTAATCAATAAAACCATACTTAATTGATCTTCTCATATAACAGCGGAAATTCAACTAAAACATACACTATGCCAAGGAAGGGAAAAGACAGCGCTTTTTTTGGCCTTTAATAGCGCTTAAAAGCGCTGCCTAAGGTGGCGCTGTTGTAGGTAAAGACAGCGCTTTTTTTATACAAAAGCGCTGCCTTATGTATACTTTAGGCAGCGCTTTACCTTGAAAAGCGCTTTCTAAAGTAGGCCTTTAGCAGCGCTTTTTCCTGGAAAAGCGCTTTCTAAAGTGGGCCTTTAGCAACGCTTTGTTCAGGCCTTTTATGCTTTCTATTGGCATCTTTAGGCAGTGCTTTTTTAGGAAAAAGTGCTTTCTATTGTCCCCCTTTAGACAGCGCTTTTTAAAGCGCTGTCTAATGTATTTTTTATTTCACTTTAAGGCAGCGCTTTTAATGGAAAGCGCTTTCTATTGTGTACTATAGGCAGCGCTTTTTCTAAAAAGCGCTTTCTTTTCTTCATGTAAATTGTGCTTTTTAAAAGCACTTTTTAAAAATCGGAATTTAGGAAGCGTTTTTTATTTAAAAGCGCTGCCTATTTTTTCTTTTTTAGAAAGCTTATTTTTGTAAATAATAGCATAAACCTATATAATTCAAGCCTTTGTTTCAAACACATAGGCATTATATGACATTCAACAAGCCTTTATTTCAACACATAGGCCTTATATTTCAACCATTGAGCCTTTATTTCAACAAACAAGCCTTTATTTAAACATAGGCATTATATACCATTATAATCCAAAATATATACACCATTATAATTCAACACATAAACCATTTGATATAAATCAACACAAACATGCATCATATATACACCAATCCATAATTCTAATAACAATTTGTCCACTTAGAAATCCTTTAACTTCTAAAGATTCCTAATATACAACAACTTCCAAAACTATACAACATTCCATAACTACACAACAACTTCCATACCTTATATGATTCTTTTCTCAATAAAGTATTCACACAATTCCTCCTTGATTTCTTCCAATTTATCTTTCGAGTAATGAGCATACTTGTATTCATCAAAGTACTACATAATAAAACATAATATGCATGATTTAGTTCAAAGTAATAAATTATATGAAATATTCAATAAATATTAAAATATATCCTAAGTTATGAATCCATACCATGATTGGAATCTCTATTTGATCTAAATGAAGGATTTCTCTCATAAACCTCAAAACATAATAACCGCCATCTATACCATTACGGTGACGAGCACACTACACAGAAAAACAAATAAGAATATATAGTTGTCTTGTTTTATCAAGTACCATCACTATTATAAGCAAAATTGTGAAAATAAATATACATCCACTCTTATCCAAGTAATGTTGTTTGCTTTAGACCGTGATACTCGAGCTTCTCTTTGTGATCGGAATACTTGTATTGCTCTAACAAAATAAAAACATATATTTAGAACAATCTCACAGAAATATTTAAATATACAAATACACACGAATATTTAGAACAATCTCACTTGTGTATCAACCATATTCATCATATCCGGATATGTTGTCCAATCACCATCTAATGAATTCAGATAATACACTACTTCTCTTGTAGGATTAATAGCAACCAACAACCAGTGACCACTGTAAAATAAAACAAAAGTTTAGATGGAAATTTTCTACGCAAAAGATACAAAGATTAGAATAAAAATCTAACTCGTTGCCTGTATTATACGGTAAAAGATACAAACTTTCTGTACTGCTGGCCATAAATCTTTCGACTAATTAATATCTTACTGAATCTGGATCCTGAACAATTAACGGTGCGTTGACACAGGCGCAAGACACGAAATAGAATTTGTTTGACAATTGATTCCCACGCATAAATTTGTCATACAAGAACCTTAAATAAAAACATAATAAACATTAGACAATTTTCATTGAAATGTGTAAATAAATTGTTCAACTAATTAAATAATAGATTGATCGGTGTACCAGATGTATGAATGCATAACACCAATGCCTAATTCAAGATGCCGAAAAATCTGATCCATGTCCTCTTTTGCAAGTGTTTCGAAATTAGAAAAACCAAAAATACCTTCCTCCATATCTATTTGACGAATAGCACCATGCATCAAATATGATGTTCCCACAAGTGTTTCAAGACACATCCTAAATCGAGGTATAGAAGCTCTTTTTGATCAGGTCCTTGGAAGATCCTTTTTTTGTTGGATACGTTACTAATTTTCTTGCTGACTTGTTGTGACTCTTGAGCAAGAACCTAAAAATCATATAAGTTAGATCAAGTATAAAATCATGAAGCTTTTGAATTCGGATCACAGAATTAACACTTTCAATGTACCTCTTTTTGTGATGTAACAAACTTGTTGTGCCGCAAAATCCCTTTATCCTTAGATACGGGTTTTGTAGGAGTCTAACATTACCATGTAAAAAAAATGTACGTAATGGTTCAGAATGCTTTTCATAATGGTTCAGAATTGACATTTGAATACTAAAACATTCATAATGGTTTTCAACATACCTCCTCATCTATGAAAATGAGGTCTGACGGCCATTCAACAAACAATCACATTGCATCTCGCAGCAATGTTGTCTCTGAAACAATGTCAGGTATCGGTAGCAACGCATCCAGCTTTAATGCAATATCAACCGATACTTTCAGATATCCATCAGGGAGTGGTTTATGGTGAAGTAAAGCTCCCAAAGTGTTATGCACTTTTCCCTTGCCAACTATGCGATAAGTCGGTGACGATAAATGTAGCTGACAAGATGAAATGCCCTAAACCAATAATAAATATGTTACTGTTAATGTGTATATATGTCAATTAAAATACATGTGCTAATTTAATTTCATAATAACATATATAATTACCTCGGGAAATTTCTTTTGACAATTGATACCAGCTTTGTCACTAGTATCTTTCAACTCTGAACCGCGCCTTTCCGCCAGATATCTTTCTTTATCCTTTTGCAATTCACGGACTTGCGCTTTTAATCCCCCAACGATTGCATCACTTGTTGATTGCTAGGATTTTTTTTTCTTTGGATGCTTATATAAGGATGATGGAGTCACACCAAATCCCTTACCCCTCACACGGCCGGAATACTCAGGAACATTTAGTACTCGACTAAGTATGCTCCTGCAATCCTCGTCCTCACCTGTAGTTAAGGATTGAGATAGAGTCTCCTGAAATTCATTTACATATCGACAGTTATTAGTAGGGATTAAAAATTAATTATATGTTAGTAAACTTTTGATTTAATTAAAGACATAATGTTATACTTACACATTGGTCAAAAACATGTTGAACATCTTCCCTAACAACTCCATCCTTGCCCATACGAGCAGCCTTCCACAAAACATGTCCCGGAAGAGATGTTTCTTCACTTTTACTCTCTTCTAACTACACATTGAGACAAATAATAAGATCATCAATTATAACACATTGAGACAATTAATAAGATCATAGAATTTTTATATACTTACTATTTTTTGCGGTAAGCGTGCATATCCCAAACGCCCTTTTTTGTATGGATACGCGGGTTTTGATACTCTTTGCCGATTTATGTCACTCACTTCCTGGATAAACAAGTTTAAGTCATATCAGAACAATCTAATGCAACAAGTATACAATATAATTAATAGACATGACAAATTAACATTACATGGAATTTTTCGGTTCTTCGTTTAGCTACAAATGTATCCCATTCTTCAGGTGTAATCAAGTCCGCATACTTCATTGGATGTTCTGCTTCAACAAACTTTCCTTGCTCATCCTTTAGAAAAGTGGTTGATAAAAAAAGTTCGAAACCCTCAAAGTCTTTTTCCAGCTAATTGAAGACACTACTTTTTTCGGCTTTCATCAATGATAAAAGACCTCTACGAAAAAACATACACATAGAGTGTGTTAGCATAAGTAATTTAAAGACATAATCGTCAACAAAAATCTAATAACATCAATCATATATGGTACATACCTGTATCTCAGTCAATATTTTTTCTTTACCCGCTTGCAACGCTGGATTTCTCCAGTTATCACAGGTGATTGGAATATGCTGACGAATAAGTGAACCTATGTAACTTGTCAATATTGCACCGTTAGGCTCAATTAGTTGGTCTTCAACACTCCAATGTACATCATATTTGATTCCTTTATCTCTTGCACGAATGATTGACTTCATAATAGTTATTCCTCGTGTAATTTCTCTTTCTACATTATGAGCTGAATCATTTGCATCGTTTGTGTCATGTGAGTCTTCCTGGTTACTAGCCATTTAACCTGTAGTAAAGAAAAAAATAAAAATTAAATGACAGATACATGATGACATTCTTTCACTAATTGAACACATGCAACAAACATAATCTTATGATATCTATATATGTGTAACACTACATATATTATATCTATATTATACATATATTATGGTGATAAGTGTAAAACATTGTAAATTGAATGTAATTAAAGAGAAAAAAACAGTATACAAATTCAAATTGTAACAATGATTAATTATAGATATCAAGCTGCTGCATTTGCATCACGATCTGTAAAGAAAGAAGTACTGCTACATCTTCTCTCACTAAAAGAAAATGTTGTTATTGATGAGTTACCCTTGGAAGCATAAATCAATGGAACTCTCAAACGACGACACTGCACAACCAGTGTATTAAACCGTCCACTCTTATATAAGCTTCCAAAATTAGCTCTAATTTTGACATCAAAACACTTGTTTCTTCTATATCACATTAAGGGAATTAATTTAAGGGAATGATTGAAATTTAGAAATATTGGTTTGCATTGCGCTATCATGAAATGTCCAATTTGCCTAAGGAATTAGTCAAACACAAGTTACCTATCAAAATAGCATATGAGCAACATTCAATTTTGCAGCAGAAGTAACATTCCACAATTATTCAACAACAACAACAGAAGCAACATTCAGCAGAAGCAACATTCACAATTATTCGGAATTTTGACAGCAGAAGCAACATTCACCAACAACAACAGAAGCAATGGAAGCAGCATTCAACAACAACAGAAGCACATTCAGAAATAAAAAACAAAAAGCGTACCTCTTCTTCTACTTCGTTTTCCTCTTGTGTTGGTCGCAGAATGAAAAACGAAAAACGAAATGAGACGCGAGAGAGAACAGCACAATGGTGGTCGAAGAACGATGGCAGTCGGAGAACATAACAGCGGTCGGAGAACACAACAGCGGTCGGAAACAGAACAGAGGAGAAATCGCCAGAGAGAAATGGAGAGAAGATGTGAAAATAATTAGAAACAAATGATTAGGCTTTTTTATTTTTTAATTAATAAATGACCTAAGACATCGCTTTTTGAAAGTGATTTCTTAGATTAGCCTATAGCAGCGCTTTTTTATTAGAAAACGCTTTATTTTCATGGCCTATAGCAGCGCTTTCAGAAAGCGCTTTCAAATGTGGGGCCAATTTAAGGACTTTAGCAACGCTTTTTAAAAGTGCTTTCTAAGGTTACCCTTTAGCAGCGCTTTCTAAAAGCACTTTCTAAGGTTATACCTTTAGTAGCGCTTTTATAAAAGCGCTTTCTAAGGTGGGGTCTATGTACGGCCTTTATCAGCGCTTTTAGAAAGCGCTTTCTAAAGGTAGCCTTTAGCAGCGCTTTCTTTTAGCGAATTTTTTTCAAATCTTATAGCAGCGCTTTGTGATAAAAGCGTTGTCTCTGTAGTGCTGCCAAAAGCGAATTTTGGCGTAGTGATAACATGTTTAATTCCATCATCAATTAAATAAAAGCCACAACGAACATAAAAGAAATAATAGTAAGCGTTCCAAATCCCCAGTGTTACACATCAGAGCAGATGTCGACTCAACGAAATAAAATAGAAGACTTCATCTTCACCAACTTCAACTCCGTACTAATCTTGATTATCTGCATGTTAGCCACGTAGAGGTAACATTCAAACAGAAGGGGTGAGATTCTCAAATCAACAAAAAAAAAAAGCATAAGATAAGTATAAAAGCACATAACCCATATACAGCTCACCCTATCCTCACAACATCACGAAATTACAATTCCCACACTCAACAGATAATCACATGATTCGTAAATACAACACAACATAATGCAATGCAATGAGACCCACAACTCGACTCAATGCATGTGGTACCAATTCGATCCCTTTTTCATGATCATAATTCCCATCGGAATTTCCATATAAGTCGCTCACACCCCACATGGCCACACGACATCCATGATCGCTCACACCCCACATGGGCACACGATCACCTCAACAACAACAACACGATTCTATTTGAAAGAATCTGGATAAGACGCTCACACCCCACATGGGCACACGACTTATCACACAACTTATGCAACATGGCATGCATACAACGACAACATATAACGACAACTAAATGCATATGACAAATAATATGCTAATGCATCACACCACAACTATTCAACATGCAGCATATACTTGTAAAAACATGCAACAATCGCAATCCATAGCTACCACACGCATTCACACAACCGAATTCACCATTTCAATGTGCAACACATAAGAACATACACGAAAACCCAATTAACGCGTCAAATGGTTGGAATCCTGGTATTGAAATTAAATTTAACAAAAAGTATATGAAACCAGTTCTCCAACGATTCGAATGGCGACTAAAACGGACAGACGGATTAAAATTTATAAATTTTTAAAGTTTAAGAAAACTATGTCCGTACAGCAGCAAAAAACCACTGTCATGCTCGCTGCGAGTTCGCCCAGCGAACCATCATTCACTAGGAGTTCACCTAGCGAAGTCTCCAGCGAACAACCCCTCCCATACAAAAACCCGAAACTCACTTTTTCTCTTCTCCATTCGCTCTTCAATCGCCCAGTGAACTTGTGTTCGCCAGGAGTTCGCTCAGCGAACTTGGGCCAAACTTCCCCACCACTTATTCTAGAATTTCTCTTCTTTCCCTTCGCTCGCTGCCTCATTCACCTAGCGAATCTGGGGCGAACATTCGCCCAGCGAATTGCGTGATTCTGCAATTTTGCAGTTGCGATTTCAGCACAAGCCATCCCCAACCTTTCTCTGATTCTACCCACAAACATCCCCAAAAATACACATACAATCACAGGTTATCACATAAACAAATAGGAATACCTAAACCACAATTCAACCGGTCAATTTATTCATTTTTCCTCTTATCAAAACCTCTGACACGCAAAACCCCAATCCCCAAATTAACGCAAACAACACCTAGGGATGATCCTAAAGGTTTATCTACCCTCATACAAATATTATGCAACCCTAGAGATTAGAGAACCCCGCCCTTACCTTAGAGTTCTTGACAAAAACCTCGGCCTCAACAATGGCTTTTCTCTTCCCTTTTGCCCTAGCTCTCCTCTTTCTCTTTTCCTCCAAAAACATGTACTGAATGATTTTCTCCTCTGATCCCCTTTTCTATTTTCTACTATTCTTTTTAATTTCATATTATTATTATTATTATTATCTCAATATTATAATTATTATAATAATAATAATTATTATTTTACTAATTAAATAATAATAACAATATTTCTTAATAATTCACATTAATAATATTAATCAAATATTACTAATATTAATTAATTAATTACTAACCACACCACTCCTCTCTACACAATTGGTCACACACCCCCAACACCTTAATCTCTACAATTCTAAGGTCACTACCCCATACTAAGGGCAACCCAAACACGACCAAAACACGCATAATCACACACATATACACAACATCATATAATTCTAATCACGAAAAATAATAAAATATATAGGGGTGTTACATCTTTCCTGCCTGAAGTGCTTTGGAGAACTACGGTTTCTCTTAAATGTGTTGGAGGTTTATTTTTTTTCTTCCGCTGTGCATGTACCTCTGATATGTGAACTGGGACAGTTCATGATTGCATGGGAATTTCCTGAGAACAATGACGTTGTTATCTAGGAGAATTTATTGTTCTCTATAGTAGGTTGTGGTCTTCAAGGGTGGTACTTGTCTGAGCTGTAGCTGAAAAGTAGCAGTCTCTACAAAGCTTACATGTTCTCATGTAGATCCCGTTGTTCTTGTTGATTCTGTGAAGTCGGACTAGATATCTTGACATTGTGTTTTAGCTGTTCAACTGCAGTTTGTTGATTTCTTCCGTTATGTAATCCAGAGGGAGTTGTGTTTGTTCTCACTATGTGGTGTTTTTGAATCCTGAGATAATTCCACTGTGCGTGCTTCTATTTTGGTCTCAGGGTGTCTTTTCATTGAGAACCAATCTTGTCTTTTGAATAAGTAAGAGTATAATTTGTGTGTGTCTAAGTATTTTGCTGAGGGGCTTGTTGCTTAAAATTGAGTTGGTTGCTAAAAGTTTACAATGGCAAACAAGATGTCATGACATTGTATTGTGACAAGCTGGTCACAATCAAAAGTTTCAAGGATTCTCTATCTGCACAGCTGGACAAGATCGTTGTGACTGGTCATCATCCTGTCAGGGGTGTTTTGGGAATTTGTATTAATGAAGAGTTATAGCAACTAAAGTTTGGGAGGCCTGAAAAAAAATTCTTGTTGCATGCGTTTCTCAAGAAAAGTAGTTTTTCAATGACATGGAAAATGTCATTTTAAATTCTGCAGTCAAAGCTTAGAAAGAGAAAAAGGAGAACATGAGAATGTCTCTGTGACCAAGGATAACTTCACTTCTTTCAACAATCCTATCCTTGACTGATCAGGCAATATAAGCAAGGTTCTTGCTCATTTGTTTTCCAAAATGTTACCGCTTCAGTCGTCTACCCAACCGTGTTTCAACATGAGTCAAAATTCCAAAAATGCTGATGCTAAAAATGCTCGTGTGATGGATTCCAAGAATGATAAGCGTGCGGATTCAAAGAAGGTTGAGTCCAAAGTTGGGACATCTGTTGGCTCATCTACTTGAGCATCTTGGACAAGGAAGACATTAGTGACAAAGATGAGGTCCTTCAAGAAAAATCATGCTCAAATGCATGACTCTACCAAGGATGGTGATGAAGATTGGGTTAATTTTATTAACTCAGGAGGATGGAGTGGATAGCTGGCATCATAAGTGAAGTTTTTCTTGGGTTGGGTGTTTTTTTTTGTGTTTGTTATGTAATAATTCCCTGACAATATTTTTTTCCATATGTTGTTTTGTGTTGGCTTCCATTAGAACTGTCTGTAGCCTTTGCTACTTTGTGATTTCATTTATGTTTGTGTATATTTACTGCATTTTTTGTCAATTTTTGGTTAAAAAGGGGGAGTAAAGTGTTAGTATAGTTGCTATTTCTATTGTTGGATCGGATGACATGACATCATGCTATGTTTTAGAGTGATTTGTGGTTGCTTGTTGTATGCAACTATTTAGGGGGCATGATAGTCTGTCAGGCTTATGTTGCTGCCACTAATGTGATGTATGTGTGCAATGATGTGCGATCACATGTCCTGAATTGGTGTGGTTATGAAGAACCTTGGATTCTCTATGGTAATTTATTACTCTGACACTCTGAGTAATATGTGTGGCTTCTGTTGTATGTGTTTCTAATATATGTGGCTTCTGCTGTATGTGTTTCTAATGTATGAAATTGGATAGTTTATATTTATCTGTCTTGTGCTTTGAGTTTTCCCCTTGAGAGGGATGTGTGATCTAAGACAATTGAGGGTTGTATTTCTTGTGCTTTGGGTTTTCCCCTTTTTCCCTTGAGTGGGAGTATTGGTTATATGTGACAGGGGGAGTAATGGACTTGTCTGAGGTTGCTGCTGTGTTGAAGTTGGGTTGATGTGATGTCAGACCACATGTCCTGACATCTGAAGGAATTGTATTCTCTAGTTATCTGTAGCTGCACTTTATATATGATATCTTTATGTTTACAGTCCTGTATTTCATGGTTTTCACTTTTGTAAACACAAGGAGAGGTTTTTAGAGTCTTAGGTTTTTAGAGTCTTGTTTGTGTGACTTTGTAAGTCACCCTTTGTATCTTTTGATACATTGAGGTAGACTGATTGTGTATTGTTTATTGTCCACTCTAAAGCTTTTAATTAAGAGTGTAGTGTTCTTAGCTGAAGCTTGTAAGCAAAATTAAGTATTGTAGTTGGAAGAGTGTTCTTCTTCTATTTGGTTTCTTGAGGTATTGCCACTAGGATTGTGACTGATTAGGAAGTGAGAATGGGATATCATATCTAGAAGGTTTCTGGGTAGAACTTGCACAAGGTAGTGATTAGACGAGAAGTTGTAAACGGGGGAGTTTAGCTTTTAACTAATGATATCATAGTGAATTTCCTTCCTGGGTTGGATGCCCCCGGATGTAGGTGATGTTGCACCGAACTGGGTTACCAATTGACTGTGTTATTTATATTTCTGCAATTTATTTTCAGTCTGGTTTATCTGTTCTGTCAAACAGAATATGTTGTAACATATGTCTTGACATTATGTTTTGATGTGAGAACATCAATATTAACTTGTGTTAGAGTGGCAGAATTTCAAGTAATCTTGTTCAAAACCTTCAAATCCCCACTTTGATCTTTAAGGAAAACCCCACCTTGGTTTTCTTATTTGAAGCCCCCCTAAGATCTCAACCCAATTTACAATACCACAAGCTAAGCTGGACCTTATCAACTTGATTCTAGATGGCACCTAAACAATGAATGATTGTGTGTACTTTTTTTGTGTGTATGCATAAAACCAAGGTTGAAGATGATGACGACTCTTAGTATGTTCCAGGTTTCGTTTATGATTTCACCAAAATCGTTGAAAATAAATTATGCATGTATGAAGTATATATATGCATGCATGTTATGAGGCAAAGGAATGCAAATGATTTGAAAAAATTTGTGAAATTTTGGAAAACTTCGTTGCACATGCCGACCTATGAAAGCTATATGTCGACCTGTTCGACGCATGTGCTGACTTGTATAGATCATGCGTCAACATGTAAAGGTCATGTTCCAACATATAGAGGTGGCACATCCAACAGAGCCCACGTGCTTTAATAATGCAGTGATTGAGTCGACCTATGAAGTGGATGTGTCGACACATTGGAAAAAAATTTCTTCTATGTGTCGACCTGGAGTATGCATGTATCGACTTATAGGTTGATTTTTCACAAAAAATGTTTTTTGATGAGTTTCTAATGCATGAAACCTTTTCCAAGTTGCTTCCAAATGCTTTTATGCTTCCTAACGCTAAGATGCACATTGAGAATTAGAGGATATGGTTCAATATGCATTAACTCTAAAGTATCCTAGTTTTGACATCATTAAAAATACATCTAATGGAAAGTTGCACTCACATACTCCCCCTTTTTGAAGCTAGAAAAGTCTGAGAAGATGTGTTTTAGGCCTTCATGGAGACTCCCCCTGAATGTATGCCTCCCAACTTCATCTTGCATCATGCTTCTCCCCCTTTGACAAAATCAAAAAGATACAACGCAACCCATGAGAAGTATCTTATAACACGCATAAACCAATACCTCACAGAGGCGTTTGCAAAAGTAAGATAATCAATACGACAACACTCACATAGAATGATGTACGTATTGTACAAAGACTGCCTAAACATAAATAAAAGCATATAAAGCAATAAAATAACATGATTACCACGATTTATGCCAAATAACATACATTAGACAAGAAAGCTGAAGGATTCAATATAATAAAAAAAATCTTGAGTTGTTAAAAAGGCGACACGATTATGTGACATATGCCTTTGGTGCTTCCTATATGCTGTACATGCATGTGCTCTAGCTAGGTGATATATAGATTTACCACCACTCAAACAAAAAACAAAGATGGTGTCATAACAATGACACACTACAAGAATTTTGCTAACATTATAACGCGTTCAAACATATTTCATGTCAGAATAGACAAATAACACCATCACATATATCATGTAAGATCTTAATAATAGAGAACATGCTCATACACAAGCACCATATTTCAAGTATGGGAATAAGATAGCATGAAGTCACTATAAGCATATAAATTGAAAGACAACAATTGAGATTTTTGGAAGTGAGCAAACATGATATATTTCATATATCAAGTATATCAAGCATATGGAACATATATAACATGCAAAATTAAAAGGCTTACTTTCAAACGGAGAAAATGGAACGACATTACCTTGCTTAGGAATTGATGAGAGAAGCATTTGTATGTAGTTGAACTTCCAAGGAAGGTTAGAGAAAAATAATGTAAAGTGCATGTAACAAATCATATTTAGGTAAGATTTGAGATATCAAGTATCCCATATTCCCTTCGAATGTTGAAAAATAGTTCTGTTGCAAGAAGGTTTGTAAAAATATCTGCAAGTTGATTTTTTCTATCAACATGCTCAAATATGAAATCCCTTTTTTCAACATGGTCACGTAGGAAGTGGTGACGAATCTCAATGTGTTCAGTGCAACAATATAGCACATGATTTTTGGTTAGATTAATAGCACTAGTGTTATTACACATAATAGGAATGTGTTTTAGTTTAATGTAAAAATGAAGTAGTTGTTTTTTAAGCCACAAAATTTGAGCACAACAACTACCGGCTGCAACGTATTCCACCTTAGCAGTCAACAAACCAACGAAAACTTGTTTCTTTCTATGCCAACTAACTAAGGAGTTTAAGAACATGTGGCAAGTCCCACTAGTACTTTTCCAATTTGATTTGCAACAGGGAAAAATGGAATCACTGTAACCAACCAAATTTCAACCATTTCCCTTGGAATACCAAAGCCCATACTTAGATAAACCATGAAGTTATCTAAGAATGCGTTTTACCACTTTTAAATGCAATTCCATAAGGAGCTGATTGATAACGAATGCACATACACACACTAAACATAATGTCCGGCCTAGATGACATAAGATATAAAAGGGAACCAATCATACCTCTATACTTCTTCACATCAACATCCTTACCATTCTCATCTTTTTCCAAGTTTCCATTTGTAGCCATTAAAGTGTCAATTGATTTTGCATCTTCTATACCAAATTTCTTTAGCAATTCTTTGCAATATTTTGTTTGATACACAAATGTACCTTCATTGAGTTGTTTGATTTGAAGACTAAGAAAGTAGTTTAACTCCCACATGAGACTCATCTCAAACTCACCCTGCATAAGCTTAGAAAACTCTTTGACTAGTTGCATGTTAGTGATCAAAAATGATATCATCAACATAAACTTGAACTAAAAGAATATGTTTTCCTTGACGCTTAATGAAAAGTGTAGTATCTACCTTCCCTCTAGAGTATCCTTAATCGATTAAGAATTTACTAAGTCTCTCATACCAAGCCCTAAGGGCTTGTTTGTGGCCATATAAAGCTCTTTTTTGTTTATAAACATGATTGGGATACTATTTTAAAAATCGGGAGGTTGTGAAACATACACTTATTTATTAATATATCCATTAAGTAAAGCACTCTTTATGTCTATTTGATATAACTTGAAATATTTGGAGCAAGCATAGGCTAGTAGAATATGTATAGCCTCGAGGCGGGAAACCAGAGCATAAGTTTCCTCATAGTAAATACCCTCCTCTTGGTTATAAACTTGAGCCACTAGCCGAGCTTTGTTCCTAGTTATCACTCTATTTTCTTCGAGTTTGTTCTTAAAAACCCACCTAGTGCCAATGATTTGATGATGTCTCGGATGAGGAACAAAATCCCATACATCATTCTTCATTTCATAATCGTTATCTTCTTCTTTCTCAAGTTCCACCTCTTTAGGATGATCAATTCCTTCTTCGGGTTCTTTGAGAATGTCTTGTGAAGATACACCTACATCATGAAAATAAACACCTCTCCCGACATTTCTCAAGTAAGACTCATGAAAAGTGACGTGTACTGAATCTTCGACAATAAGTAATCTTTTGTTATAAACCCTATAAGCTTTTCTTAATTGAGAGTATCCAAGGAAGATCCCTTCATCGACTTTCACATCAAACTTTCTAATATTATATTTTCCATTGTTCAAAACAAAGCATTTGCATCCAAAAACATCAAGATGTAATAAATTAGGTTTTCTTCCATTTAGTAGTTCATAGGGAGTTTTGTCTAAAATAGGACGTATTAGTATCCTATTCAAGACATAACATGTCGTGCTAATGGCATCGACCCAGAAATACTTAGGTAGATTACCCTTATTGAACATAGTTCTAGAAAACTCCTCTAAAACACGATTTTTGCACTCCACAATATTGTTTTGTTCTGGAGTTCTTGGAGCGGAAAAATTATGCTCAATGCCATCTTTATCACAGTAATTCTCAAAGAGGTGGTTTTCAAATTCACCTCCGTGATCGCTTCGGATAGCAACATTTTTTAAATTCATCTTGTTTTGGGATAATCTTGCAAATTGAGTGAAAGCAGAAAAGGTCTCATCTTTACTATGCAAAAACATGACCCAAAAAAATCTAAAGTAATCATCTACAATCACAAAACCATATTAGTTACCACATATGCTTTTGGTGCATGAGGGGCCAAAGAGGTGCATATGAATAAGTTTAAGAGGCCTCGAAGTTGAAACAACGTTTTTTGATTTAGATGAGACTCTTGTTTGCTTACCCATTTGGCATGCATCACATAGATGGTCTATTGAAAACTTCATTTTTTTGGTAGACCGATTACTAAATCTTTTGAAGTCATTTTGTTTAGTAAATGAAAGTTGACGTGAGCTAGGAGTCTATGCCCTAACCAAGAGTCTTCACTCATGGTGACAAGACATTTAGTTCCGGTCATGGATATGTCATCTAGATTAAACATATATGTGTTATTGACCCTTAAGCCCTTAAACATACAATCATTCTTTTCATTGTGTTCAAATATGCAAAAATGTTTTTTTTGTAAAAGTTACTTTAAATCCATTGTCACATAGTTTACTAATTCTAAGAAGATTGTGTTTAAGACCTTCAACTAACATAACATCGAAGATAGTAGTAGATGATGGATTACCTATACTACTTTATCCAAGTATTTCTCCCTTTTTTTGTCTCCATTAGTAACAAAACCCTTATTATTTGGCACAAAATAAATGAATAAAGAGATATCACCCGTCTTATGTCTTGAGCATCCACTATCGAGAAACCACATCTTCTATGTAGAGCCAAGACATTCAACCTATAGAATCAAACAAGGGTAATAGTTACCCAATTTTCATTGGGTCCTTGATAGTGAGTGAAACCAAGGTTGCATTTGGGAAACCATTGTAAAGCATCTTTAGCAACACAAAGTCTCCTAAACTTGCATTTTTCAATAGTGTGACCCGTTTTGCAACAATATTGACAAGTTAGGTTATGATGAGATTTACTTTTTCTATTTGAAGCCTTTTGATCATATTTATGCTTTTTATATGAAGGGTTCAAAGACCGTTTAAACTTTGATAAATCAATAGAAAAAGCAACCTTTGGTCGTAATGCCTTGTCCAATTTAGCTTGAAGAGTATTTACCTCTTTTTGCCAAATATGACAAGTTTCACAACCGAACCATGAAGGTTCACCATCCTCACTCTTATCCTATTGAATATCTACCATATATTGCTTAAAAGCCTCCATTTTCTTTTCAGTTTCTAAAACTTTAGCTTTTATTGTGAGAAAATTATTTTGTTTGAAGCTAACTTTTTAAAGGCGTCTACGCCTTCTCTTTGTAGATTTTCAAAAGCTTTTTGCAATTGAGAATAAGTTAGTTCATATATAGATTCAAACTATGAATGACTTACATTTTTATTCTTCTTTTTGTTTGCCATGAAGTAATGTTTAGTCGATTCAATGCTTAAACTTGAGCTTTCATCACTTGAAGAATCATTTTCACTTTCCCAAGTAACATAGGCTCTTCTAGACTTGCTAGATTTCTTATGATGGCTTTTCTCTTTGTCTCTCTTGATCAATGGACATTCCGTCCTATAACGGACTTCTTTTCCACATTCATAACATGAACCTCTATATTTACTTTTCTTATTCTCACATTCCTTTGAGGAGTTAGAAATCCTTATAAATCTCATTAGGATCTTGTCGGAGTGTTTGACTTCATTTTTCCTTATGTACCTATTGTGCCTTTTGACGAACAATCCCATAGCTTTATCTTTGGAATTCTCGTCATAGCATGATTCACAATCACTTTGGTCATTGATTGAGAACTTTAAGCTTGAAGTCTTTATAGCAATAGTATTCATCTCATCCTCCTTGTCCTTACCTTTCTCATTCTTCATCTTATTTTCAAGCTTTTTCTCATGCTTTTCCAAGAAAGTGATTTCTTGCTCATGTTCTTCTAGCTTGCCAAATAAAGTTGTGAGATCAAGTGTTTTAAGATCATTCGCGTCTTTAAACATGGTGACCTTAGGTTGGAATTCCCTATTAAGACACCTCAAAACCTTATTAGTAGCTATATCATTGGAGATAGGATTACCTAGAGCTTTCATGCGAAATAGTTCAAACTCTTGATTTAACATATTGATCCTAGCTTGTTTAATCTCATTAGTTCCCTCATGGCCAACTCCTAATCCGTCCCACATAGCTTTGGCGGTCTTAGAATGAGAGACACAATGATATTCATCAACACAAAGTGCGGATATGAGAATATTTTTTCCTTTCAATCATGTGACCACATCTTCATATCATTTTCATCCCATTGTGCTTCCGGTTTTGGTATGACGACACCATGAGAATTGGTCACTGTAATTGGATTAGAACCACTAATGATGGTATCGCATACACCCTTATCAACCGATTTGATATGGATATGCATACAAGCTTTCCAATAGCCATAGTTTCCAAGATGATCCACCGACTCACGCTACTCCTTTGCAAAAACTGCAACTCTTCAAAGCTTTCACTTGACCGAATCCAACTTGAGTAATCTTGTCTAAAAACTCAAATCCCCACTTTGATCTTTAAGGAAAACCCCACCTTGGTTTTCTTATTTGAACCCTCCCTAAGATCTCAACCCAATTTACAATACCACAAACTAAATTGGACCTTATCAACTTAATTCTAGATGACACCAAAACAATGAACGATTATGTGTACTTTGTATCTGTGTATGGATAAAACCAAGTTTGAAGATGATGACGAGTGTTAGTATGTTCCAGGTTTCGTTTATGATTTTACCAAAATCATTGAAAAGAAATGATGCATGTATGAAGTATATATATGCATGCATGTTAGTAGGCAAAGGAATGCAAAAGATTTGAATAAAATTGTGAAATTTTGGAAAATTTCATAGGAATCAGTTTTCTTCTATGTGTCGACCTATAGGTTGATTTTTCACAAAAATTGGAGGATATGGTTCAATATACATTAAAGCTAAAGTATCCTAGTTTTGACATCATGCGAAATATATCTAACGGAAAGTTGCACTCACAAACAATGCTACTATGAAAATTTTGAGAGAAAAGAAACACTTACATAAGAACTTTTATTCATACTATTCATTGTAAATCTTTTGTGTGACTTTTGTATTTCACTTGTGTATTCTGCATTCTTAGAAGAAACTTGTAAACACAACTTTGCTCGGATGTCCATGACCTGGAAAGTGACTAGGAAAGTGTGAGGACCAATAGTTATGGGAAGGTCGACTTCACCGATAACTGCATTCCGGGATCCATCAAATGCCTTGACGACGACCTCACTGCCTCTCATCGGAGATCCTTTAAATGATAGTCGCATTAGAGTAGACTTTGGCATAATGTTAAGAGCCGATCTGGTATCTACCAGTACGCTGGCTAAGGCATCGTCCCGGCAGTTAACTGTAATATTGAGCGCCATGTTGTGACTTTTGCCTTCCTCTGGCAATTCCTCATCACCAAACTCCAAGTTGTTGCAGGAAGTGATGTTAGAGACGATACTGTCGAATTGCCTTATTGACACATCCTGTTCCACAAAGGCTTGCTCCAAGACTCTCTGTGAGCTTCGAAACTGAGTAAAAGTGATAACACAGAGATCTTTGAAGGAGTTTGTAACAGCTGATCCACAATGTTGTATTCACTCCTTTATATGAGCTTCAGCATCTCATCATCGTTCTTTGAAAGGTCGGGATCACTGGACTGACCGACTGGTGGAGTGGGAGCTTCTATCTGAAGTTCCTTTTCTCTGTTAGGTTCTCCAACTCCTCTGTTGAAGATTCGACTGCTCTGTGTTACTCGACTGATGTCTGCAATATTCACGATGGAGGGTAATGGAATTTCCCTCCCATTCTCAACTGTTGTTGCACCGTATTTGTAAGGGATAACTTTATCGGACTTCTGATTTCTCTTATTGTCGTAAGTAACTTCAATCAGTTCCTAGTTAAGAACTTTGATTCTTCAAGTAGAGGGATGATGGTACAAACATCCTTGGTCCTCTCAGGATCAGAGATTACAACAACATCCTTGATTTAGTCAGCGAAGTAGTCGGGCATCAAGTTGATGCACCCCGAAACTGGATATGGTTGAATCTCTTTGCGGTCTAACTGACTCTGAAGGGATGCTCGCACGAGGTAACATCCTTGGTTATTTTTCGAGCAGACTCTACAGCGCTCGTAATTATGTGGTGGCACCTGGCCACATCCACTTTGTATGCAGTGTAACCTCACTAGGTCCGCTTCCATGGATCGAACATCCTGACTTTGATATCTAGTAGGGTTCCCATCGATCATACTTACTTGTTGCGTGTCTTCATCTAGATAGATCGGAAGCCACCAATGATTAAGCAAATGTTGCAAAGTTCTTTGAACGATAGCACATCCTTGGTCACTCTCACGATATCCCTTACAGTTCTGATAATTATGCGAAGTCAGAAAATTGAGCTGGACTTGCTTAGCGTGTAATTATACCAAGCTGGTATTCATCAAGCGAATATCAAAGATTTGAATCATGTTGATCTGATAAGGATTTTTATCATGGTAGTCCTGGATCCACCCAAGATCCATCGGACACTGGAGGGCCTCTTGCACAAAAGAGCATCCCTGATTGTTTACGAGCAAATCATACAGGAATTGTAATCGTGCCGCGGCAGATTATGATATTGGCTTTGCCTTGAGTGTATTTCCACCAAGTTGACATTCATCGCACGGATGTCGTGGTTCTGAATGATGTTGGAATTCATATAAGTCATGTTGACCCCACAAACTCGGTGCTCTTGGATCCACCCGAGATCCAATAGTTCCTGTAGAGCTGAGTGTACCACAGAACATCCTTGATTGTTCTTAGAGCAGACATCACACTGGTGATAATTGTGAGGTGGTATATGGCCATACACGCTCTGTCTGCGATGCATCATGACCAGATTGGTCCTGAATAAGAGTACATCATGAATTTTATAGCTGTTGTTAGACTCTCATTCTATCAAATTTACTACAGCTTTCTCGTGTTGAGGCAACGGGTTCGTGAGAACATTCGGATTCGTATCTTTGAAAGATAAGACCCCGCTCCTAACAAGCTTTTGTAAGTCGGATTTGAAACTAAGACAGTTTTCTATGTTATGCCTTGGTCCTCCTTGATGGTAAGGGCAAGTTTGATCCGCTTTGAACCAAAAGGGAGGATTTTCCGGTACTATAAGAGGAGACCTGGTTTGGACGTGCCCCTTAACCAGTAAGAGTGGAAAATGTTCTGCGTACAACATCGGTATAGGGTCGAACCCTGGTGGTTGCATTATACGATTGTTGTTGTATTGAGGACGTGCCTGCTGAAGAGGCTGTTGTGTCCTTTTTTGATATTGCTGTTGATTCAGTTGGCTCTGTGCAACCTGAGGTTGATACTTTGGAACAGGCGCATGGTTGCAAGTAGGAGTTACAGCTGCTACTGGTTGGTATCGTCGCCTTTGCTTTCCGAGAGAGATATTCCCAATATCCTGCTCTTTTTTCTTAGGGAGAGCATTACCGTATCGTTTTGTACTACTCGATGATCAGCGTCTTTAACTAAACGTCCTTCTCGAACTGCTTCCTCAAGACGAACTCCCATGCCCACCATCTTGGTGAAGTCGCTGGGCGTACTGGCGACCATTCTGTCGTAGTAAAATGAGCTTAAGGTTTTCAAGAAGATCTTTATCATCTCTTTTTCCTCAAGAGGTGGACAAATCTGGGCGGCAATTTCACGCCATCTCTGAGCGTACTCCTTAAAGGTTTCCTTATCCTTCTGCGACATAGCTCTGAGTTGATCTCTGTCTGGTGCCATGTCCAGGTTATACTTATATTGTTGAACGAAGGCAACACCAAGATCTCTGAAAGTAGCGATCTTAGTGCGGTTTAAACCCATGTACCATTTGAGTGCGGCACCGGTTAAACTATCCTGGAAGTAATAGATTCGTAGCTGGTGATTCTCTGTCTGAGTTGACATCCTCCGAGTGTACATCACCAAGTGACTCTGAGGGCAAGAATTACCCTTGTACTTTTCAAATTCGGGCACTTTGAACTTGTGTGGAACTTTCACATTGGGGACCATACAAAGGTTTGCGGCGTCCTTTCCAAATAGATCCTAACCGCGAAAGGCTTGCAGTTCCTTCTATATTTCCAGGAACTGTTCCTGGAACTCATTCATTCTATCGAACATACTTTTATTTCCACCAGACAGTATCTGGGAAACCTGTCCTTCCGAGACAGTGTGTACCACAGGTGGTGGTATAGTCATTACGGCAATGACTCTTGGTGCTTCCCGATGTTTGTAACCTTCAGGAGTTGCTGTCATGTCCCTGGCATCTTTGCTTTCCCGAAGTTTGTAACCTTCAGGCCCAGTGGTTCCTGCTGCAGTTTCCGGATCTTCAGTGATTGGTGAAATATATCCTTCCGGGATATAGTTGAGTGGCATGCCCTAGGGACGATCTTTCGGCATTTTATACCTAGGATCATAACTCTCCACTATGGGCGTAGATGTGATCTCTGAAATCACAGTCTTTTGTTGCTGCATCTGAGCTTCTGCCAGAGTTTGCATGTCATTGTGAAGCTTTCTCAAGTCTTCTTTCAGAGTGTCGAGTTCTTCCCTTAACTCTCTGTTCTCTTCCTCGAGATCATCCATCTTTTTCTGTCGATTGGCCCGAGTATTGTACGAATGAGACAGTTTGACTCTGAATCGAGACACAAACGTGAGATTCTCAGGGAAGAAGAATGCGGTTACGCGAGAATGACGAATGATATGCAATGATTATATTAATTATTTTTTGTTTAATCAAAAGAAACATCAACAATTTGGATTGCAAATATCAAACAGTGGGGAGACCCCGTTTTATTGAATTCAAAGATTGCGGAATGGAAATACAGTAATTTACAAAGTGATGTAAAAGGAAATCTCTAAGCTAATGGATCCTAAGTCCTCTCTGAGGAGAGCTCAGGTGCTGGTTCTAGTACTTTCCTTTTCTTTGACTGGGGCTCTTCAGCCGTTGTCGGGTTGTCATTCCTTTGCCAAGTGAAAGGAGTGAGCAAATTTCTTTGGTCATCCTGATTTTCTACAGCATGTTGCTCTAAAGTCTCGATCAGAGCATATTTATCTTTCAATAGTTGCTGTATTTTCTTACACTCCACATTGAGAATGCGATACTGTCATACCCCATATTTTGACCACTAAGATTCCCCATAATTGTGTAAATCATCATCACAATATGGATGGACCATCATGCCTCGATAGTCTCCCTAAAGATGGGTGAGCATCCACTACAATCAAATTTAGGGTTTCAAGTCCTCTCTGAGCTCTTAGACAAAGGATCAATCAAGGAATGACATGATCTTCAACTTGTCTAAACCTATCAAATATCCCCAATGGATAAAGAGGACTCCCACCTCAAGGATTAAGCACAAGGCTACAACATTCTAGGTGGATTATGCCTCAAGACCGCCAGTGTCACCAAATTAGGGTTTTGGTCGACCAGGGCCTCCAGATGGAAATTTTCCTCTGGGCATGAGCCAATGCTTCAAAGCATAACCTAAGATTCTCCAAGGGACATCATAAACCCAATCATCAAGTCAATTTACCCTCAAGGGATGCATTCATAAAAAATCAGGAATTAGGGTGTCTTGACCTAATTCACCCCTAAGTTGACTTTTGGGACAAAACATGAGCCAAGACCTCAAGACATGATTTGAGGGACCCTAACACACCACATTGATCCATTTGTAACAATGTATTGATCCAAGAAGCTTGAGTAACAAGTTTCAACTGCATCAGAATCACAATTAGGGTTTCGCGGGAAAAGTCAACTGTGCCTTTGACTTTTAACCCAGGCATGCTCCCAAACCTTGGGAAATGATTCAATACACCGTATAATACCTATGAAATCAATCCATCAAGTTTGATCAAGGTCAAAGACTTGATTTCATAGAGGATCGCGCAGTTTGGAGTTCATCTGACAAAAAGTTAACTGTGCACAAAAGTCAACTTTGACATTTTGAGATTTTTCACAATTATGGTTCTTTGACCCTAAAATGATGTTAATGTGTGATTGAGATCATCATTCATCAAGGAAAATCAAGAAAAGCGGGAAAACTTGTAAAAGGGGAACCATAAAAACTTAGAAATTTTCTAAGTTATGGAACAAAGTGGATAAGGTACCAACTTTGGAGGATCATATCTCCTAAACCACAAGGCCATTTTTCCCCATTCAAAGCTGGATTTGTAGCTCTCATGGCCCTCTACAAAAGCTTCAATTATACCTCACTCCAATTCATCATGGATTTTGAGTTATGATTGGGTCAAAATGGCTGAAAACATGAAATGTCATTTTTTCCAAATGTAGGGGCATTTTTCACTTGGATCCAAAAGGTATCAAAACAAACTATGATCACACATATGTTGTATCATATGAGGGCTTCCCAAAATGACCAAGAACTTCACCAAACTCAATCTGAGCAAGAAGTTATGACAGTGACAATATGCCTTCCTGCAACTGTCATAACAAGGCAGATTTGGGAGTTTTACTCGATTTGCTCAAAATTTGCAAAGGGCAAGCAAGTCTATCTATCTGAACACCTCAAGGGGTGACCAAGGAGGGACAAACACTGATCCATAAGCCTCCCAAGTCATTGGAACCAAAAGTAGCATGCCAAACCTAGAAATGCCTAAAAGAGGGACAAGACACCAATTTTGTTTTGGAGCATTCAATGGATGCACCAAGGTGGCATGGACTGAGCCTCTTCCAACTGAATTTAATTAAGACATATCCAAGACCAAGGGAACCAGCAGCTTGTGCTCTAACCTCTAGTCAATGGCTAGAGGAGACTTGGATTCCTATTGATCAACATTGGCCAAACATCTGCAGCAGTTGTCATTCACTATTGCTTGCAAAACAAACTTATTGCACTATAAATAGACATCATTTGTGATCAGTTTGAGTACACCAAAGCCATCAAATAGATGCTTTCCTCAAAATCACCTTCTCACTTCCAAATTTTCCTTCCAAAGCTAGTCACCACCGGGTTTTGAGTTTGAGAGCAATTCCAACCAAACCAATCACACACACACACCTCATAAACACCATATAGAGGTGATCCAAACACTCACAAGTGACCTGTAACACCAAAATCTCAAAGTCACCTCTCAAAACCTCAAAATTGGAATTTTGTGCATTTTTCAAGCCATGTCTTGATTCAGTCACTTTCCAAACCAGATAAGACCTCAAACACACTCCAAATATAATTTGAGAGAGTTGCTATTTTGGTCACTTTTGCCCCTTTTGCAAGAAAGAGCTCAAAGTTGTTCCTGAGGTTTCCAGCTGATTCCAACCATCCTAAAAGCTTCTAAGAGATCATTTAAGGGTGTCCAAAGCATCAAATTATTTCTGGAACAAAGCAATTGGCAGATTGCACAAAAGCTCCAAAAAGAGGTAAACATCACAACTTAAATTCTTTGAATCATGCTTTCCTTTGATGTCCACTAATCATGCATCTCTTATACATGTTATATGTGTTGTGTTTGCACCAATTTATCATGTAATTCATACCTGTACCAAGAGATAGCATAGAAAATGCAAATCATGGCCTATTTCAAAACCACTATCGGGTTTTTCAATAAGAGCATGATCTAAAAAAAACACCACCACCATTGGATTCCTTGTGAAATTCTAGGCGGGATAGACATAAATTTTGCCCCAATCCATGGAGAAATGAGAAAGTTATGGCCTTCACGTTTCTAACCAAAATCTTGCCTTGCCTTGCCTTGGGCCAGGCCAAAAACAAGGCAAGCCTTGTATATTTGTGGTTAGGTTTTAATCAATGGATGTATCACCACCCCAGTGGTAAGGCGCGTGCACTGTACACAAGAGATCTGGGGTTCGAATCCCCCTCACCCCAGATCCTCTTTTTTACCACTTGTTTCATATTTTTTCATATTTTACTATTTCTTATATTATTTTTAATGATTTGAAAAATTAATAACTCCCTCAATTTTAATTATTTTTTATTGATTCTTTTTGGAAAAAACCACAAAAATGTTGAAATATTTTATGCCACAAAAAAAAATCAAATTTATATTATTTATTTAATATAATTAGTATTTTTGTGAATAAATTCATTTTTAATTGTTTTTAAACATTTAAAAGTGAATATTTACCTTGAAAATCAAAACCAAATGAGTTTTAATTCATCTTGTGATTAAAACCTCATTTTTCAAACCTTAAACAAAAATCACAAGTGGTTTATTCAAACTTATTTGGTATTTTTATCATTTTATTGATTTTCTTTAAATATTTACTTTTAAAGGAAAACAAATTTAGGGTTTCTTTGATTTTCACCATCACAAATCACCTTTGGGCCTCTAATAGAGTGTAAGACCCATCCCTTGTAAATGAAAACCTTTTTGGGCCAAAAAGCATTGTATAAGACCCAGTACGTTAAAGAAAAGTTCGGCGCGATTGTCGCTTTTTATCAAAAACCCATGGGCCTCTCCTTGAGTTGTAAGCCCCATCTTTTCTTTTAAAATCATTTTTGGGCTTCTTGATAGAGTGTAAGACCCAACCCCCTTTTTAACCAAAACCTTTTTGGGCCTCAATGCATTGTATAAGACCCAGTACGTTAAAGAAACCTCAGCGCGATCGCCAGTTCAAAAATCAAGTCATCTGGGCCTACCCTCGTGTTATAAGCCCCATTCCTTTTCTTTAAGCACCTTTGGGCCTCTTGAGAGAGTGTAAGACCCATCCCTTTGTACAGAAAACCTTTTTGGGCCTTAGTCACTTGTATAAGTCCCTATACAATTTCAAAACAACAATACAATCACTGATAAAACCTTGGGCCTCTCCTCGAGCTATAAGCCCCAACAATCTTTTCAAAGCACTTTCTCCTTTGATTTAGAATATAATATTGCTATCAAAGCTTTCTTTGTTGAACAACTAACAAAACAGCATGGAAGCTCTACAACCGAGTAAGTCTTTACCCGCTTTCTTTATCCGCTTTCATATATATAATTGTATTGTGGGGCTGCTCACTGTAAGTCTTCTTTCACATCCTTTATATACTTGTCGTATATCCACTGTGTAAAACTAGTATAGTTATTTAGAGTTTTCCCCAGCATTTATGTCTAGCACTAGGTAAAGCCCTGTTGATCACTCTCAAATACAGTCAAAACTAGACCCCCCATAGGATTACCAAATACAGTCTTCCCTCCTCTTGGGGTTAAACAATATGGAAACGTGAAAGGCAGCATTCTCGGTGAACCCTTTCTCAGGCTGTCACTCTTAGAAATTTTCAAAGAAGCTCTACTCCCAAGAGATGATCTTTTCTCCGTGAATGGCATCTCTTGAGTTTCTTCCAAATTCTCGGACTTCTCGGGGTTTGGGGACCCACGGGCTTCCTAAAAGCATCCCCGCCTCCTATTGGGCATTGTACAAGGACCCTTCGGCTTCTTAAAAGCTCTCATGCCTTCTCTTGGGCTTAGTATAAGGACCGAGAGACCTCTACAGGTATAGGAATAGAATCTAGTCATAAATTTGCTAGAGCTATCTTTCTGAGTCAAGTGTCAGACCAATTAATGGGTTGACCTTCATCCCTTAACATACCAGCCTTCTCTTGGGCATCATACAAAGATCATTCACTATCTGAGAATTGATTTCTCAAAACACTAGTAGACTTAGACCGTCTCAATACCCTTTGGATTTCCCATTTCCTTAAAGAACAGGAAATAACCCTAATCCATTGGTCAATACCAAAGCACAACCTTACTTTTAATGTTTCCCTTTATAAGAACTGATTTTCTCTTTTATCCAACATACTGGACCTGTAACTAAACTGAAACAGTCACCAGCACAGTTAGCCTCCTCTTGGGCTTTGTACGATGATTCTCCGCAGTGGAGCTAACCTTTTCAGACTTTCTTGTTGAGTCAAACTTTTAGCCTCCATCTCGGGCTTCGTACGAGATATAAAATACTCTCTTGTTGAGTCAAACCCCTTTTTAGCCTCCGCCTTAGGCTTCGTATAAGACAGATAAAAATCACTCTCTTGTTGAGTATAAAAGACTCCCTTGTTAGGTCACTTCCCTTTTAGCCTCCATCTCGGGCTTCGTACGAGATATAAAACACTCTCTTGTTGAGTATAAAAGACTCTCTTGTTGAGTCAAACTTTTAGCCTCCATCTTGGGCTTCATACAAGACAGATATAAATCACTCTCTTATTGAGTATAAAAGACTCTCTTATTGAGTCAATCTCCTTCTAGCCTCCATCTCGGGCCTCGTACAAAATAGAAAACACTCTTTTGTTGAGTATAAAAGACTCTCTCTTTGAGTCAAACAACCTCCAGACTCTCTTGCTGAGTCAATCACCTGTTCAAAACCCTCTTGTTGGGTCAATAGCCTCCTCTTAGGCTTTGTATAAAGAAAACCCCGGTTGAGTCAATCAATCTTTTAGCATCAAAGACATGCCTTGCTCACAGCATACAAACATCAACAACTCCCCTTTAGAGATGACAAATTCTCTCTCATCCAAAACCCTTTAGCTTCACCTCTTGGGCTTTGAACAAGATACAAACCACCTTTAGCTTCATGTCTTGGGCTTTGAACAAGACACCAAAAACAACCTCTTTCCTCCCATAGAATAGGAGGAACTACGATCGGTCTGATTTCCCTGTTTCATTAAACGGGAATACGTAGGCATAAGATTGAAAAAATCTTAGCGAGCATACTAATCAAAAACCCAGAATCCAGTATCTCCACCAAATCAACCCAAAAGCATCAAATTTAAACACATTACCAAAAACCTCACAAATAATCCAGACACTGTGTTCTTAACAAAATAACCAAAGATTGGGGCCCACATCCACATAGCATCTGTAACCTAACAGACCGCTGTTCAAACTCAGTATACAAGCAGAGTTAATTGGAGACATCTATTTCCCTTCCTTAATAAGCTCAATAGGATAAAAAATGAATCGAACTATAGTTCCCAAGTGATCGTGACTCAAGACCACAAAAATCGCGCTACAGAAAAAATGGCGCCCACCGTGGGGCCTTCTTCTCTTTCTTACAATCTTCGATAGAAACTCTAAGTTCTTGAAATGTCACACAAATGGCGACTCTACTGGGGAGTTATTATCTTTTTAGGATCATAAGACTGGAGGTCTAGGATGATTAAGTCAAATATATATACTGCTTTTTCTAATTGATATCTGTGTTTATTTTTCTGCTAATGGGAATGCGTGTGATGCCGCATGTGGAAAGATTGAGTATACACCTAAGATAGGTGATGGAAATACGGGTAATCTTACTGGGAGTGAATTCCAGCTAAGAGTCCCCGATCGACCATCAAACTCAGTGGAGACTCCCTTTGCAGATACATTGCCTATACGACTTCGGTTGTTGAAAGTAGTGTGGTCGACTGGGTTATCTGAGAAGCTGAGGTTTTTAGTAGACTAAAACCATTTTGTAGTGCGGAAGTTATCGGAAATAGTTGTCACGCGATACTACCCTCATCTGAGATCACTCAAGGATACATCAGCTCGCTGGCGATCCGCTTGCTGTTGTTATCCCAAGAGGGGTCAATGATTTTACGGACAGGTACAAAAAATCACCAGTATAAACCTTTGGGGGGGGAGGGGGGGTAGAGCCTTGACTTCATGACACCGACCCTTTAACCCCATGTTTTTTCTATGGTTTTGAGTGCTGCATTCATACATTCATCTAAAAAACATTAAGAAACAAAAAGAAAATCTTCTCTTCTAGTCTCTCTTTTTCAAATTAAACTAAGACAATGATTGCAAATGTCAGAGAAAGGAGATTGCGCTAATGGATTTCGGTAGAAGGAAGACTCATAAGTACACCTTCAAGGTTCCAAAGTTAGAGGATTTAAGAGGTCTGGCGAGAATGATAACCAACCACGAGGCTTTCAGAGCCAAGTATGGGGGACTACTGTCTCTATTAAGGGTCCATGTAATCGAAGGAATCCGGTCCACACTAATCCAGTTCTACGATCCGGTCTATCACTGTTTCACATTCCCGGATTATCAGCTAACACCAACGCTGGAGGAATATTCTCACCTGATTGATCTGCATATCACTGATCAAGCTCCCTTTTCTGGACTGGATAAATTCCAAAGGATCAGACCATTGGAAGAGCAATTTATTTGGACGAGTCAGAAGTCAGGACTCACATGTCCACTAAGGGTGGCATCCAAGGTTTTCCAGCCCAGTTCTTAACAAAGAAGGCTCTATACTTTGCTAGTATAGGGAATGCGGCCGCTTTCGAGAGCATCTTTGTTTTACTCACCTACGGGTTATTTTTGTTTCCCAACATTGATAACTTCGTAGATGTCAACGCCATTAGGATTTTTCTGATTGGAAACCCCGTACCGACCTTACTCGTAGATGCATATCATTCGGTGCACTTAAGGAATTTATACAGCGGAGGGATGATCACGTGCTGTGTACCCATGCTTTACAAGTGGTTCACTTCCCATTTGCCCAAGTCTGGTGCATTTTGGGATCAAAATAATACTTTACGTTGGTCGTAGAGAGTCATGCCTCTTACCAACTCTGACATCGATTGGTACAATCGAATCTATGACAGGATCAGAATCATTGACCGTTATGGAAATTTCCCAAATGTACCCCTTATAGGAACTAAGGGAGGAATCAACTATCATCCGGTGTTAGTCCGTCGTTAATTTGGATACCCAATGAGGCATGTCCCGCATAATGCTCATCTGGAAGGTCTTTTCTTCAAGGAAGGAGAAAATGGCAGGGCACTAAAGACAGAAATAGTGCATGCCTGGAAATACGTTCACAGGAAAGGACGAGAGTCTCTAGGAAAACCACACTGTGTCTCGATGGAGCCTTATCTCCACTGGGTACAGACTAGAGCTCTCAAGCTGAGGATGCCTTACCCTCGTCAAGAAGTTATTCTGTAAAGGGACTCTGTCCTTTATTTCATGTCAGACACGGAAAAACTCCAGGTTACTCTCAACAAAGTTCAGCAGGAGAGGAGGTCTTGGAGGAACAAGTACCGTATTCTCAATGTAGAGTGCAAGAAAATACAGCAGCTATTAAAAGAAAAAGATGTTCTGATTGAGATTTTAGAGCAACATCCTGTAGAAAATCAGGATGACCAAAGGAATTTGCTTGCTCCTTTCACTTGGCAAAGGAATGACAACCCGACAACGGCCCAAGAGCCCCGATCAAAGAAAAGGAAAGTACCAGAACCAGCACTTGAGCTCTCCTCAGAGAGGACTGAAGATCCATTAGTTTAGACATTTCCTTTTCAGCACTTTGTAATCTACTGTATTTCCATTTCCGCAATCTTTGAATTCAATAAAACGGGGTTTCCCCATTGTGTGATATTTGGAATCCCATTGTCGAAGTTTACTTTGAATAAACAAAAACATATAATTAATATAATCATTGCATATCATTCATCATTCTCGCATAACGTATTCTTATTACCTAAGAATCTCACGTTTACGTCTCTATTCTAGAGTCAAACTGTCTCATTCGTACAATACTCGGGCCAATCACCAGAAAAAGATGGATGATCTCGAGGAAGAGAACAGAGAGTTGAGAGGATCTAAGAAAGCTTCATAATGACATGCAAGATGAAACAACAACGGACTGTGATCTTAGAGACCGCGTACACGCCCATAGTGGAAAAGTCTGATCCTAGGTACAAAATGCCGAAAGATCGTCCCTGGGGCATGCCACTCAACTATATCCCGGAGGGATATATTCCGCCGACCACTGAAGATCCGGAAACTTCAGCTGGAGCCGCTGGGCCTGAAGGTTACAAACTTCAGGAAAGCGAAGATGCCAGGGGCATGACAGCAACTCCTGAAGGTTACAAACATCGGGAGGCACCGAGAGTCTCGGCGATAATGACTATACCACAACCCGTGGTACACACTGTCCCGAAAGAACAGATTCCACATATACCTTCTGGTGGAAATGAAAGTATGTTCGACAGAATGAATGAGTTCCAGGAACAATTCCAAGAGATGCAGAAAGAACAGCAAGCCCTTCGCGGTCAGGATTCATTTAGAAAGGACGCCGCGGAACTTTGTTTGGTCCCCAATGTGAAAGTTTCGTACAAGTTCCAAGTGCCCGATTTCGAAAAGTACAAGAGTAACTCTTGCCTACAAAAGTATTTTGGTGATGTACGCTCGGTGAATGTCAGCTCAGACAAAGAACCAGGAGCTACTGATTCACTACTTTCAGGATACTTTAACTGGTGTCGTGCTCAAATGGTGCATGGGTTTAAACCGCACTAAGATCGCTACTTTCAGAGATCTTAGCGCTGCCTTCGTTCAACAGTATAAGTATAACCTGGACATGGTACCAGACAGACATCAACTCAGATTGATGTCACAAAAGTATAAGGAAACCTTTAAGGAGTACGCTCAGAGATGGCGTGAAATTGCCGCCCAGATTTTTCCACCTCTTGAGGAAAAATAGATGACAAAGATCTTCTTGAAAAACCTTGAGCTCATTTTACTACGACAGAATGGTTGCCAGTGCGCTCGGTGACTTCACCGAGATGGTGGGCATGGGAGTTCGTCTCGAGGAAGCGGTCCGAGAAGGACGATTAGTTAAAGATTTTGGATCCTCAAGTAGTACAAAACTATACGGTAGTGCTCTCCCTAAGAAAAAAGAGCATGATGTTGGGAATATCTCTCTCGAAAAGCAAAGGCGACGGTACCAACCAGTAGCAGTTGTAACTCCTGCTATCAACCCTGCGCCTGTTCCTACATATCAACCTCAGGTTGTGCAGAGCCAACCGAATCAACAACAATATCAGCAAAGGACACAACAGCCTCTTCAGCAGCCTCGTCCCCGTACAACAACAATTGTACAACGCGGCCACCAGGGTTTGACCCTATACCCATGTTGTACGCAGAACTATTTCCATAAATACTGGTCAAGCGGCATGTTCAAACCAAGTCTCCTCTTACAGTACCAGAAAATCTGCCTTTTTGGTTTAAAATGGATCAGACTTGTCCTTACCATCAAGGAGGACCAGGGTATAACATAGAAAACTGTCTCAGTTTCAAATCCGATGTGCAAAAGCTTGTTTGGAGCGGGGTCTTATCTTTCAAAGATACGAATTCGAATGTTCTCACAAACTTGTTGCTTCAACACGAGAAAGCTGCTGTAAATTTGATAAAGGGAGAGTCTAACAATATCTATCAAATTCATGATGTACTCTTATTGAGGACCAATCTGGTCAAGATGCATTGTAGACAGAGCGGATACGGCCATGTGCCACCTCACAATTATCACCAGTGTGATATCTGCTCTAAAAACAATCAAGGATGTTATGTGGTGCAATCAGCTCTACAGGAACAATTGGATCTCGGGTGGATCCAAGACCATTGAGTTCGTGGAGTCAACATGACCTACACAAATTCCAACATCATTCAGAGCCACGACATCCGTGCAATGAATGTCAACTTGGTTGCAACGCACTCAAGGCAAAGCTAGTATCATAATCTGCCGCGGCATGATTACAAATCCTGTCTGACTTGCTCGATAAACAAACAGGGATGCTCTTTTATACAAGAGGCACTCCAGCGTCAAAGGATCTTGGGTGGATCCAGGACTACCATGATAGAAATCCTTATCAGATCAACATGATTCAAATCTTTGATATTCGCTTGATGAATACCAGCTTGGTGGAATTACACGCTAAGCAGGTCCAACTCTGTTTTCTCACTTCGCATAATTATCAAAACTGTAAAGGATGTTGTGAGAGTAACCAAGGGTGCGCTCTCGTTCAAAGAACTTTACAACACTTGTTAAACCATTGGTGGCTTCCGATCTATATGGATGAAGACACACAACAAATCAGTGTGGTTAATGGGAACCCTACTAGGCATCAAAGTCAGGATGTCCGATCTATGGAAATAGACCTGGTGAGGTTACACTGCATTCAAAGCGGACGTGGCCAAGTGCCACCACACAACTATGAACGCTGTAGAGTCTTCTCGGAGAATAACCAAGGATGCTACCTTGTGCGTGCAGCTCTTCAAGGTCAGTTGGATCATAAAGATATTCACCCATGTCCGAGTTACGAGCCAATCAACTGGACGCTAGACTATTTCGCTGATCAAATCAAAGATGTTGTCATAATCTCTGATCATCAACAGAACAAGGATGTTTGTATCATCATCCCTCTACTGGACAAATCAAAGTTTCCTAGCCAGGAACTGATTGAAGTTATTTACGACAGTCAGAAAAATCAGAAAGCTCATGTAGTTATCTACCTGCCAGAACCATTACCGTATGAATCAGCTAAGGCGATCCCTTATAAATACGGTGCAAAAATAATTGAGAATGGAAAAGAAATTCCGTTACCCTCCGTCATGAATATTGCAGACATCAGTCAAGTAACACGCAGTGGTCGAATCTTCAACCGAGGAGTTGAGAGAACCTAACAAAGAAAAGAAACTTCAGACAGAAGCTTCCAATCCACCAGTCGGTCAATCCAGTAATCCCGACCTTTCAAAAAATAATGATGAGATGCTGAAGCTCATCCAAAGGAGTGAATACAACATTGTTTATCAACTGTTACAAACTCCTTCAAAGATCTTTGTGCTATCACTTTTACTCAGTTCCGAAGCCCACAGAGAGGATCTACAGAAAGTCTTAGAGCAGGCCTTTATGGAACAGGATATGTCAATACGACAGTTCGATAGCATCATCTCTAACATCACTTCCTGCAACAACTTAGGATTCAGTGATGAGGATTTGCCAGAGAAGGGCAAAAGTCACAACATGGCGCTCAATATCACAGTCAACTGCCAGGACGCTGCTTTAGCCAGCATACTGGTAGACACGGGATCGACCATCAACGTTATGCCGAAGTCCACTTTAATGTGACTATCATTCAAAGAATCCCCGATGAGAGGCAGTGAGGTTATCGTCAAAGCCTTTGACGGATCTCGGAAAGCAGTTATCGACAAAGTCGACCTTCCCATAACTATCGGTCCTCACACTTTCCTAATCATTTTCCAGGTCATGGACGTCCGGGCAGCGTACAGTTGTTTATTAGGAAGACCTTGGATACACCAGGCTGGGGCAGTCACTTCGACACTGCACCAGAAACTGAAGTTCATCAAGAACGATCAAATCGTCACGGTCCGTGGAGAACAAGCCTTGATCGTGAGTAACCTGTCATTATCTACTTGTATAGAACTCGAGGAGATTTTTGGAACATAGTTCCAAGCACTTTCTGTGAGCAAAGAGAATCAATCAAAGAAAGGAACCTCTATTTTCTCATACAAAGATGCCCTCGAGGCAATTGAAAGTAACAATACAAAAGGATGGGGACATCTTGTCATTCCTACTGATAATAAAACAAAGAAGGGTCTTGGTTTTTCTGTGACCTGCACCCAGACGGCTGCTAACGATGAAATTCTTCATCCCATTCAGAACTTCTTCCATAGTGGAGGTTTCATTCACCCAGTGTCTCAAGGAGTACATACCATAAATGAAGGTGATTCCTCTGATACAGATGAAGAGTGGAAGTCCTATCTTAATGAGGACGGTTATATGTCTCAGGAAGAAGTGCCTACGCCATTTTCCTATCCCGCACAGATTCCGAGATTTATACCAAGGTCAGACGTCGAAATGATATATGGAAATTGTGATCCAGAAGGATGTCGTGCTCCACCAAACTCATTAGAGGAAGACACTCTGATGAAAGACAACTTTGACCACGACTATTATGGCCCAATGGATGGTCTGCCTATCTAGCAACCGTACCCAGGAGACTTGGGGCAAGAAAATCAGCCGAACAATGAAAATCAGCTGAGCATCATTGAAAGGAATACCTGCATTCCCACCGTGTCATGGGATCATTACTCAAGTCATTCAGAAAATATCCAGCGCGACGATGAATTGGCAAAGCTTGCCGGACTAGAATTCATCAACTATGCTTTTCCTGAGGTCAACATCATCGAAAGAGATGACTCTTCCAGTTCCACAGAAGTGTGGGACACCTTAGGACAACTGAGTGGCAAGTACGACTTTTTAGTCAAGTATACTGCCCCTGAAAGCTCTCGTATCAAACTCGAATACATCCAGCTAATTGGATGGGGAGATCCACCTGAGAGCACAAATACTCTGCAAAATACAACTGAGGAATCCTCCTACGACAACTCTGCCTGGGAGACAGATTCCAACGATCCTGCTCCACCAAAAATCAGCGTTATTTCTTTAGACAAATCAAGGAAGGTACCAGACTTTGTGATTCACCGAGGAGTTCGCCGCCAATGGGTTGCAGTCGATGTTCCGAAGATTGTTCATAAGTCAAAGTAATTACCGTCTTTAACCTTTCACCTTGCCCAGGTGAAATGGGTGTTTTGATAAGGCTCACTTTCTGTAAATATCCCTCTTCGCTTCACCCAAAGCGACAAAGTTTTGTTTTATAGGGCTGTAGTTTCAAGAATCGACTTGTTCATAAATAAAATAACGTCGTTCTGTAATTTCCGCATTAATTGTTGTTTTCTTTTTTCTTTTTTTTTTCCGAAAAAGGTAATCCTAAAAAACAACTCAATAATAAAAACAAGCAGTTTTCCAAAGAAAAACACTACACACACTCTTGCATTTCTCTCTATCTCTTCTAAAACACAAATCATCACATCATACAGATTGCTTGTTTTAAACCCCGTTCAAACATATGCTCCAATGCCTTCTCCCGACTTTGAATTCCCGGTATTTTGGGTTGAAGAAGAAAATGACGACGAAATTCCAGAAGAGATCTCCTGAATACTTAGACAAGAGGAAAGGTCCATTGAACCTCACAAAGAGCCGTTGGAAATTGTCAACTTGGGCTCAGAGAAGGAAAGAAAAGGAGTCAGGATTGGGGAACTGCTCAGTCCAACTGCCAAAGAAAGTTTGATAAAGCTTCTCAAAGAGTTCCCCGATGTATTCGCTTGGTCCTATCAGGACATGCCTGGGTTGGATACCAGCATCGTGGAGCATCATTTACCGTTACGGTCAGAATGTCCGCCAGTAAAACAAAGACTAAGACGGACTCATCCAGACATGGCCATCAAAATCAAAGAGGAAGTACAGAAACAGATGGATGCAGGTTTCCTCGCCACATCAGAGTATCCTCAAGGGTTAGCCAACATAGTACCAGTTTCGAAAAAGGACGGAAATGTCAGAATGTGTGTCGATTACAGAGATCTAAACAAGGCCAATCAAAAGGACGACTTTCCTTTGCCACACATTGACATGCTGGTAGACAGTACATCGAAATTCAAAGTTTTCTCCTTCATGGATGGATTCTCGGGCTATAATCAAATCAAAATGGCGCCGAAAGACATGGAGAAAACTTCGTTCATTACCCCATGGGGTAAATTTTGTTACAAGGTAATGTCGTTCGGTTTGAAGAACGCCGAGGCAACCTATCAAAGGGCCATGACTACTCTCTTCCCCGACATGATACATAAGGAAATCGAGGTATATGTTGATGATATGATTGCAAAATCTAAGACGGAAGAGGAGCATGTGACCCACCTGTGAAAACTATTCGAGCGGTTGAGAAAATTAAACTCCGCTTGAATCCCAATAAGTCACTCTTAGGGTTCATCGTCAGCCAGAAAGGAATTGAGGTTGATCCTGATAAAGTTAAGGCCATTCAAGCAATGCCTTCTCTGAAAACTGAAAAACAAGTCAGAGGATTCCTGGGACGTTTAAACTACATTTCCCAATTCATATTCCTCAAAACCGCGACATGTGCGCCGATCTTCAAATTACTCAAAAAGAACCAGGACTGTGTTTGGACAGAAGACTGTCAAACTGCCTTCGACAGTATCAAGGAATATTTTTTGAATCCACCTATCCTATCACCTCCAGTGGAAGGAAGACGACTGATCATCTACTTAACAGTCCTAGAGGACTCAATGGGTTGTGTGCTTGGCCAACAAGACGAAACCAAAAGAAAAGAGTCTGCCATCTACTATTTGAGCAAGAAGTTCACCGACTTCGAGACTCGGTACACTATGTTTTAGAAAACTTGTTGCACTTTTGCTTGGGCAGCCAAACGTCTTCGCCAGTACATGATTCGTCACACTACTTGGTTAATCTCCGAAATGGATCCAATCAAGTATGTCTTGGAAAAACCTGCTCTCACGGGAAGATTCGCCCGTTGGCAGATGTTGTTATCAGAATACGACATCGAGTATCATGCTCAGAAAGCCCTTAAAGGAAGCGTTTTAGCCGATCATTTGGCTCATCAACCGATTGACGATCAGGAATCAGTCGGGTTTGACTTCCCAGACAAAGATGTCATGTATTTGAAAATGAAAGATTACGATGAACCGCTACCCAGTGAAGGGCCAGAACCAGGTTCCCAATGGGGACTTATCTTTGATGGAGCCATCAATCATTATGGAAACGGAATTGGGGCAATCATCATAACCCCTCAAGGTACCCATATTCCTTTCACGACTCGACTGACATTCAAGTGCACAAACAACGAGGCTGAATACGAAGCTTGTATCATGGGTCTCAAAGAAGTGATTGACTTAAGAATTAAGAACTTGGATGTATATGGCGACTCAGCCCTAGTTATCAATCAAATCAAAGGAGATTGGAACACATACCAATCAGGACTAATTCCTTACAAAGATTACGCGAGAAGGTTGCTACCCTTCTTAAACAGAATCGAGTTTCATCATATCCCTCGTGAAGAGAATCACATGGCTTATGCATTAGCCACTCTCTCTTCCATGATTAGTCTAGGTCAATGGAACGACTTACCTAAGATCGACATAATGCGTCTTGAACGGCCCGCTTACATCTTCACGATCGAAGCAGTCACAGACGACAAACCTTGGTACCACGATATCAAATGCTTCCTTCAGATACAAGAGTACCCACCTGGGGCATCCAGGAAAGACAGAAAAACCCTCAGAAGGTTAGCAGGCAGCTTCTTCCTGAGTGGTGAGGCACTCTATAAGATAAATTTTGACATGGTCTTGCTCCGATGCGTAGACAGACCAGAAGCAGACATCCTGATAAAAGAATTTCACGAAGGATCCTTTGGCACTCATGCCAACAGACATACAATGGCTAGAAAAATTCTGAGAGGAGGGTACTACTGGTTGACCATGGAATCCGACTGCTACAAGTACATGAGGAAGTGTCACGAGTGTCAAATATGCTCTGAAAAAATCCATGTACCGCCAACACATCTCAAAGTTCTTTCTTCCCCGTGGCCTTTTTCCATATGGGGAATCAACATGATCGGCATGATTGAACCCAAAGCTTCAAACGGACATTGGTTCATTCTGGTAGCCATTGATTACTTCACCAAGTGGGTCGAAGCAGTGTCGTACGCCAATGTAACCCGATAAGTCATGGTCCGATTTATCAAAAACAATATCATTTGCTGTTATGGTGTTCCAAGCCAGATCATTACCGATAATGGATCCAAATTGAACAATAAGATGATGAAAGAGTTGTGTGCAGAGTTCAAGATCGAACACCATAACTCATCTCCCTACCGACTACAGATGAACGGAGTGGTAGAAGCGGCTAACAAGAACATCAAGAAGGTCGTTCACAAGATGGTTGTAACCTACAAAGACTGGCACGAGATGCTACCCTTTGCTCTTCATGGTTATTGCACATCTGTCCGCACCTCAACAGGGGCAACCCCTTTCTGTCTAGTATATGGCATGGGGTCAGTTCTCCCCATAGAAGTGGAGATCCCATCAATCCGGGTATTGATGGAAGCTAAGTTAACGGAAGCTGAATGGTGTCAAAGCAGACACGAAAAACTAAATCTGATCGAAGAAAAGAGAATAACGACACTATGCCATGGTCAGTTGTATCAGCAAAGAACGAAGAGGGCGTTTGACAAAAAGGTTCGACCTCGCATCTTCAGGAAAGGAGACTTTGTGCTCAAAAAGATACAATCATTCCTCACTGATTCGCGGGGCAAATGGACTCCGAAATATGACGGCCCTTATGTGGTCAAGAAAGCTTTCTCAAGCGGCGCCTTGAGACTTGCAACCATGGATGGAGAGGAGTTTGCCTACCCCACAAATGTTGACGTAGTCAAGAAATACTTTGCCTAAAAAAAACATCTCGGTGGATTGAAAACCCGAAAGGGCGGTCCAAGCAAAAATTAGAGGCAAAATCAAATAAAAAAAAATCATCCCGGTGGATTGGAAATCTCAAAGTACAATCTAGGCAAAAATTAGGGATTCATGGAAAGTAACTACGTCTGATCGATTTAACTCCTCAGCGGTCGTGCCATCCATCAGAAAAACTCCAGTCAAGGTCATCTTCGACGGAAGCTCAGGATGCCCAGAATTCAAAGTTGGTAGAAGGATAGTGATCGTTATGTTTCAATGTAGCCCTTTCCCCTTAAATTACCATTTTCTAAACTTTGTAAATACTTTATGAAATCACGCGTTTGGTTGATTTCCATCCTATCAATAAAATTCGAGCCCTTGTGCTTTTGTTTGCAATTCTTATTTGTTTTAGCTTTACATAACGACATTTAAATATGATTAACGATTCTTGAAATAAAACAAAAATGAATTTACTTGTCAAACTTTTCTGCTTTTAAAATAAAGATGGCAATTTCTTTTGACTGTTGAACATCGAAAGAACATCGATCGCTTCTCCAGAAGTAATCGAACCTCAAAGTGCAGAATCAAAGTACTCCTTCTAAACCAGTACGCCTGAATGAAGGATCAACTATGTCAGATGCGAATATTCCATCTGACATCCTCGGCAGAGTTCTCATCTCCTAAGCCCGACCAACGTAGTCCCCACAGGGACTATTAGGGATGGCAATGGGTAGGGTATGGGTAGGGTACTATAGTACCCGTCCTCATACCCGCAGTTGAAAAAAATCCCCGTACCCGAGCCCATACCCGCTTGGGTATCAAAATTGGCACCCGTCCCCGAACCCTATGGGTATATAAGTGCCCGTACCCGTACCCGTTACCCGCATTTCTAATAAAAATAAATATATCAAGTATAAAATATCATAATATTTTAAGTTTTTTAAAATATTAAAAAGTTTTTAAAAATTTTTATTGTTGAATTATGAAATAAATGATCACGTATATTAAATATGTAGTAATTTAAAATTGATTTTTTTTTAATTTTATAAATATTAATTTTTATATAATAATATAAATTAAAATATATAAATATATATTGTGCGGGTATGGGGCGGGCTGGGTACTAAGGTGCCCATCCCCGCACCCATCCCCGCTTATTTAAGTGGGTAATTACCCGAGCCCGTACCCGTACCCATTTTTGCGGGTTTTTACCCTACCCGTTGTGGGTAATTTTCTGGGTACCCACTGGGAATGGGCCAAATTTCCATCCCTAGGGACTATCTCTCCTAAGCAAGGCAGAATTGCTATCGTGAACAAGTGATACTTTACATCTCCCACTGTGGCCGAGTATCCAGTCGTGTTCATCTACTAGTCTGTATGTCGCCTCAGTTATGTCAGCGTAAACATACATATATCATGCATTGTTGATTTACATTCATAATCATATTGCATCACTATCACTCTAGTCGGTCTTATCCCCTAGGGATAAAAGTCCCCTTATCTATTGAGTTGTCAGTTCTTTCCTCGCCAGGAAGTGAATCATCTAAGCAATCTCTCTCCAGCTTATTTTTGGATTGAAGCCGGTCTTCGACCACTTTGATAACTTGAACCTCTGAAGAACCAGAGAACCCTCGAAAATGTCACTCTTCGCCATTGAAGCTGATACTTTCGCTTTCCCGGATTAAGGAAAATCCCCAGAGAAAGCCTCTTAATCAGAGATTCGGCAGTACAACAGTTTTTATCCAGAAAATCCGCTGACGAAAAGGTCATCAGCACCTCAAAATTGGATCACATCGTATGGCATTTCTCCGAGAAGATCCCGAGAAAAGTATGATGAAATACCCCAAGCAGAAACAGTCTCTCAAGAGACTCGTTTTCCCAAATAGAGTCGGCGAATGGCGTCTCCAACAGAGAAGTTTGTACACCTCTACAACTCAGATGGATGGGTTCCCCGACAACTCTGACATCAGATCTTTTTCCATCAAATGGCATCTCCCCAGGAAAATTCGGCGAGAAGTTTGAGGAAAATCGCTACAAATAGCTTCCCTTGTCAAGAAAGTTTATTGACAAAAGAAACTGAGACCAGTTCCTTGGTAAGAAACCAGGATCGAGGGGAAGTTTATTTCAAAAACTTAGACCAGTTCCTTGGTAGGAAACCAGGATCGAGGGGAAGTTTATTTCAGCAACTAAGACCAGTTCCTTGGTAGGAAACCAGGATCGAGGGGAAGTTTATTTCAGAAACTTAGACCAGTTCCTTGGTAGGAAACCAGGATCGAGGGGAAGTTCATTTCAGAAACTTAGACCAGTTCCTTGGTAGGAAACCAGGATCGAGGGGAAGTTTATTTCAGAAACTTAGACCAGTTCCTTGGTAGGAAACCAGGATCGAGGGGAAGTTTATTTCAGCAACTAAGACCAGTTCCTTGGTAGGAAACCAGGATCGAGGGGAAGTTTATTTCAGCAACTAAGACCAGTTCCTTGGTAGGAAACCAGGATCGAGGGGAAGTTCATTTCAGAAACTAAGACCAGTTCATTGGTAGGAAACCAGGATCGAGGGGAAGTTTTCATATTCTAAGTATCATTGCTTAGCAAAAGAAGATTACTGCGTAAGCTCCCATTCATAACCGCCATCAAAATTTTGGGTATTCTGATATTTAATCCTCTTGCACCCTGAATGCTCGAATACCTTCGCCATTCACACTTTTGGGTTTCGCGGGAAAAGTCAATTGTGCCTTTGACTTTTGACCCAGGCATGCTCCGAAACCTTGGGACATGATTCAATACACCCTATAATACCTATGAAATCAATCCATCAAGTTTGATCTAGGTCAAAGACTTGATTTCATAGAGGATCGCACAGTTTGGAGTTCATCTGACAAAAAGTCAACTATGCATAAAAGTCAACTTTAACTTTTTGAGATTTTTCACAATTATGGTTCTTTGACCCTAAAATGATGTTAATGTGTGATTGGGATCATCATTCATCAAGGAAAATCAAGAAAACTGGGATAACTTGTAAAAGGGGTAACCATAAAAAATTAGAAATTTTCTAAGTTATGGAACAAAGTGGCTAAGGTACCAACTTTGGAGGATCAGATCTCCTAAACCACAAGGCCATTTTTCTCCATTCAAAGCTGGATTTGTAGCTCTCATGGCCCTTTACAAAAGCTTCAACTACACCTTACTCCAATTCATCATGGATTTTGAGTTATGATTGGGTCAGAATGGCTGAAAACATGAAATGTTATTTTTCCAACACTTAGTGAAATTTTCACTAAGTCAGAATCTACCTTCACTTTTTTCTAAATGTAGGGGCATTTTTCACTTGGATCCAAAAGGTATCAAAACAAACTATGATCACCCATATTTGTATCATATGAGGGCTTCCCAAAATGACCAAGAACTTCACCAAACTCAATCTGAGCAAGAAGTTATGACAGTGGCAATATGCCTTCCTGCAACTGTCATAACAAGGCAGATTTGGGAGTTTTGTTCGATTTGATCAAAATTTGCAAAGGGAAAGCAGGTCTATCCATCTGAACACCTCAAGGGGGGGGGCAAGGAGGGACAAACACTGATCCATAAGCCTCCCAAGTCTTTGGAACCAAAAGTATATGCCAAACCTAAAAATGCCTAAAAGAGGGACAAGACTCCAATTTTATTTTGGAGCATTCAATGGATGCACCAAGGTGGTATGGACTGAGCCTCTTCCAATTGAATTCAGTCAAGACATATCTAAGACCAAGGGAACCAGCAGCCTGTGCCCTAACCTCTAGTCAATGGCTAGAGGAGACTTGGATTCCTATTGATTAACATTGGCCAAACCTCTGCAGTAGTTGCCATTCACTATTGCCTGCAAAACAAACTTGTTGCACTATAAATAAACATCATTTGTGATCAGTTTGAGTACACTAAAGCCATCAAACATATGCTTTCCTCAAAATCACCTTCTCACTTCCAAATTTGCCTTCCAAAGCAAGTCACCATCGCGTTTTGAGTTTGAGAGTAATTCTAACCAACCCAATCACACACACACCTCATAAAAACCATATAGAGGTGATCCAAACACTCACAAGTGACCTCTAACACCAAAATCTCAAAGTCACCTCTCAAAACCTCAAAATTGGACTTTTGTGCATTTTTCAAGCCATGTCTTGATTCAATCACTTTCCAAACTAGATAAGACCTCAAAAATACTCCAAATATCATCCTTGAATTGTCCCAAAAGGTTCCACACATCTGGAACAACATTTGAGAGAGTTGCTATTTTGGCCACTTTTGCCCCTTTTGCAAGAAATAGCTCAAACTTGTTCCTGAGGTTTCCAGCTGATTTCAACCATCCGAAAGCTTCTAAGAGATCATTTGAGGGTGTCCAAAGCATCAAATCATTTCTGGAACAAAGCACTTGGCAGATTGCACAAAAGCTCCAAAAAGACGTAAGCATCACAACTTGAATTCTTTGAATCATGTTTTCCTTTGATGTCCACTGATCATGCATCTCTTATACATGTTATATGTGTTGTGTTTGCACCAATTTATCATGTAATTCATACCTGTACAAAGAGATAGCACAGAAAATGCAAATCATGGCCTATTTCAAAACCACTATCGGGTTTTTCAATAGGAGCATGATCTGGAAAAAAAAACACCACCACCATTGGATTCCTTGTGAAATTCTAGGCAGGATAGACCTAAATTTTTCCCCAATCCATAGAGAAATGAGAAAGTTATAGCCTTCACGTTTCTAACCAAAATCTTGCTTTGCCTTGCCTTGGGCCAGGCCAAAAACAAGGCAAGCCTTGTATATTTGTGGTTGTGTTTCAATCAACGGATGTATCACCACCCCAGTGGTAAGGCGCGCGCCCTGTACACAAGAGGTCCAGGGTTCGAATCCCCCTCGCCCCAGATCCTCTTTTTTACCACTTTTTTCATATTTTTTCATATTTTACTATTTTTCATATTATTTTAATGATTTGAAAAATTAATAACTCCCTAAATTTAATTATTTTTTATTGGTTCTTTTTGCAAAAAAATCACAAAAATGTTGAAATATTTTATCCCACAAAAAAATCAAATTTATATTATTTATTTAATATAATTAGTATTTTTGTGAATAAATTCATTTTTAATTATTTTTAAAAATTTAAAAGTGAATATTTACCTTGAAAATCAAAACCAAATGAGTTTTAATTCATCTTGTGATTAAAACCTCATTTTTCAAACCTTAAAAAAAATCACAAGTGGTTTATTCAAACTTATTTGGTATTTTTATCATTTTATTGATTTTCTTTAAATATTTACTTTTAAAGGAAAACAAATTTAGGGTTTCTTTGATTTTCACCCTCACAAATCACCTTTAGGCCTCTAATAGAGTGTAAGACCCATCCCTTGTAAATGAAAACCTTTTTGGGCCTCAATGCATTGTATAAGACCCAGTACGTTAGAGAAAAGTTTGGAGCGATCGTCGCCTTTTTAACAAAAACCCATGGGCCTCTCCTTGAGTTGTAAGCCCCATCTTTTCTTTTAAAATCATTTTTGGGCCTCTTGATAGAGTGTAAGACCCAACCCCATTTTTAACCAAAACCTTTTTGGGCCTCAATGCATTGTATAAGACCCAGTACGTTAAAGAAACCTCGGCGCGATCGCCAGTTCAAAAATCAAGTCATCTGGGCCTACCCTCGTGTTATAAGCCCCATTCCTTTTCTTTAAGCACCTTTGGGCCTCTTGAGAGAGTGTAAGACCTATCCCTTTGTACAGAAAACCTTTTTGGGCCTCAGTCACTTGTATAAGTCCCTGTACAATTTCAAAACAACAGTCCAATCACTGATAAAACCTTGGGCCTCTCCTTGAGCTGTAAGCCCCAACAATCTTTTCAAAGCACTTTCTCCTTTGATTTAGAATATAATATTGTTATCAAAGCTTTCTTTGTTGAACAACTAACAAAACAGCATAGAAGCTCTACAATCGAGTAAGTCTTTACCCGCTTTCTTTATCCGCTTTCATATATATAACTGTATTGTGGGGCTGCTCACTGTAAGTCTTCTTTCACATCCTTTATATACTTGTCGTATATCCACTGTGTAATACTAGTATAGTTATTTAGAGTTTCCCTGGCAATTACATCTAGCACTAGGTAAAGCCCCGTTGGTCACTCTTAAATACAGTCAAAACTAGACCCCCCATAGGATTACCAGATACAGTCTTCCCTCCTCTTGGGGTTAAACAATATGGAAACGTGAAAGGCAGTATTCTCGGTGAACCCTTTCTCAGACTGTCACTCTTAGAAATTGTCAAAGAAGCTCTACTCCCCAGAGATGATCTTTTCTCCGTGAATGGCATCTCTTGAGTTTCTTCCAAATTCTTGGACTTTCCTGGCTTGATCTATTCTCGGTGAATAGCATGTCTTGAACTTCTCAGGGTTTGGGACCCACAGGCTTCCTAAAAGCATCCCCGCCTCCTCTTGGGCGTTGTACAAGGACCCTTCGGCTTCTTAAAAGCTCGCATGCCTTCTCTTGGGCTTAGTACAAGGACCCAGAGACCTCTACAGGTATAGGAACAGAATCTAGTCATCAATTTGCTAGAGCTGTCTTTCTGAGTCAAGTGTCAGACCAGTTAATGGGTTGACCTTCATCCCTTAACATACCAGCCTTCTCTTGGGCATCATACAAAGATCATTCACTTTCTGAGAATCAATTTCTCAAAACACCAGTAGACTTAGATAGTCTCAATACCCTTTGGATTTCCCATTTCCTTAAAGAACGGGAAATAACCCTGATCCTCTGATCAATACCAAAGCACCACCTTACTTTTAATCTTTCCCTTTATAAGAATTGATTTTCTCTTTTATCCAACATACTGGACCTGTCACAAAACTGAAACAGTCACCAGCACAGTTAGCCTCCTCTTGGGCTTTGTACAATGATTCTCCCCAGTGGAGCTAACCTTTTTAGACTCTCTTGTTGAGTCAAACTTTTAGCCTCCATCTCGGGCTTCGTACGAGATATAAAACACTCTCTTGTTGAGTATAAAAGACTCTCTTGTTGAGTCAAACCCATTTTTAGCCTTCATCTTAGGCTTCGTATAAGACAGATAAAAATCACTCTCTTGTTGAGTATAAAAGACTCCCTTGTTGGGTCACTTCCCTTTTAGCCTCCATCTCGGGCTTCGTACGAGATATAAAACACTCTCTTGTTGAGTATAAAAGACTCTCTTGTTGAGTCAAACTTTTAGCCTCCGTCTTGGGCTTCATACAAGACACATATAAATCACTCTCTTGTTGAGTATAAAAGACTCTCTTGTTGAGTCAATCTCCTTCTAGCCTCCATCTCAGGCCTCGTACGAGATAGAAAACACTCTGATGTTGAGTATACAAGACTCTCTATTTGAGTTAAACAACCTCCAGACTCACCTGTTCAAGACCCTCTTGTTGGGTCAATAGCCTCCTCTTAGGCTTTGTATAAAGAAAACCCCAGTTGAGTCAATCAAACTTTTAGCATCAAAGTCATGCCTTGTTCACAGCATACAAACATCAACAACTCCCATTTAGAGATGACAAATTCTATCTCATCCAAAACCCTTTAGCTTCACATCTTGGGCTTTGAACAAGATACAAACCACCTTTAGCTTCATGTCTTGGGCTTTGAACAAGACACCAAAACAACCTCTTTTCGCCCATAGAATAGGAGGAACTACGATCGCTCTGATTTCCCTGTTTCATTAAACGGGAATACGTTGGCATAAGATTGAAAAAATCTTAGCGAGCATACTAATCAAAAACCCAAAATCCAGTATCTCCACCAAATCAACCCAAAAGCATCAAATTTAAACACATTACCAAAAACCTCACAAATAATCCAGACACTGTGTTCTTAACAAAATAACAAAAGATTGGGCCCCACATCCACATAGCATCTGTAACCTAACAGACCGTTGTTCAAACTCAGTATGCAAGCAGGGTTAATTGGAGACATCTATTTCCCTTCCTTAATCAGCTCAATAGGATAAAAACTGAATCGAACTGTAGTACCTAAGCGATCGTGACTCAGGACCACAAAAATCGCGCTACAGGTACTTGTTCCTCCAAGACCTCTTCTCCTGTTGAACTTTGTTGAGAGTCACCTGAAGTTTTTCCGTATCAGACATAAAATAAAGGACAGGGTCCCTTAATGGAAGAACTTCTTGATGAGGGTAAGGCATCCTCAGCTTGTGAGCTCTAGTTTGTACCCAGTGAAGATAAGGCTCCATCGAGACACATTCTGGTTTTCCTAGAGACTCTCATCCTTTTCTATGAACGTGTTTCCAAGCATGCACTATTTATGTCTTTAGTGCCCTGTCGTTTTCTCCTTCCTTGAAGAAAATACCTTCCAGATGAGCATTACGTGGGATATGCCTCATCGGGTATCTGAATTGACGACGAACTAAAGCTGGATGATAGTTTATTCCTCCCTTAGTTCCTATAAGGGGTACATTTGGGAGGTTTCCACAACAGTCAATGATTCTGATCCCGTCATAGATTCGATTGTACCAATCGATGTTAGAGTTGGTAAGAGACATGATTCTCTGCGACCAACATAAAGTATTCTTTTGATCCCAAAAAGCAGCAGACTTGGGCAAATGGGAAATGAACCATTTCTATTGCAGGGGTACACAGCAAGCGATCATTCCTCCGCTGTATAAATTCCTTAAGTGTACAGAATGATAAGCATCTACGAGCAAGGTTGGTACAGGGTTTCCAATCAGAAATATCTTAATGGCATTGTTATCAACGAAGCTATCGATGTTGGGAAACAAAAATAACCCATAGGTGAGCAAAACAAAGATGCTCTCGAAAGCGGCTACATTCCCTATACTAGCAAAGTACAGAGATTTATTTATCAAGAACTGGGTCGATAAACCCTGGATACCACCCTTAATGGTCATATGAGTCCTGACTTCTGACTCGTCCAAATAAATTGCTCTTGCAATGGTTTGTTCTTTTGGAATTTCTTCTAGTCCAGAAAAGGGAGCTTGATCAGTGATATGTAAATTAGTCAGGTGAGAATACTCCTCCAGTGTTGGTGCTAGTTGATAATCCGAGAATGTGAAGCAGTGATAGACCGGATCGTAGAACTGGATTAGCGTGGACAGGATTCCTTCAATTACATGGACCCTTAATAGAGGCAACAGTCCTCCGTACTTAGCTCTAAAAGCCTCAGGGTTGGTGATCATCCTTGCCAAACCTCTTAAATCCTCTAACTTTGGAACATTGAAGGTGTACTTGTGAGTATTTCTTCTACCGAAATCCATAACGCAATCTCTCTCTCTGACATTTGCAATCATTGTCTTAGTTTAATTTGAAAAAGAGAGACTAGAAGAGAAAATTTTTCTTTGTTTTAATGTTTTTTTTTAAATGAATGTATGAATGCAGCACACAAAAACATAGAAAAAACATGGGGTCAAAGGGTTGGTGTCATGAATTCAAGGCTCTACCCATCTCCAAAGGTTTATACTGGTGATTTTACTACATGTTCTCAAAATCACTGATCCCTCATCGAATGACGGCAGCAAGCGGATCACCAAGCGAGCTGGTTCATCTTTAGAGTAATCTCAAATGAGGGTAGTATCGCGTGACAACTATTCCTGATAGCTTCCGCACTACAAAATGGTTTCAGTCTACTAAAATCCTCAGCTTCTCAGATAACCCAATGGAACAATCTTCTTTCAACAACCGAAGTCGTATAGGCATTGAATCCGCAAAGGGCATCTCCATTAATTTGATGGTCGACCGGGACCTCTTATCTGGGATTCACTCCCCGTAAGATTACCTGTATAATTCCATCCCCTATCTTAGGTGTATACTCAATCTTTCCACATGCAGCATCACACGCATTCCCATTAGCAGAAAAATAAACACAGATATCAATTAGGAAAAGCAGTATATATATTTGTCCTAATACCTTAGACCTCTAGTCCTATGATCCTATACAGACAATGACTCCCCAGCAGAGTCGTCATTTCTGTGATACTTTGTTTTTTCACCCAAGACTATAAGAAAGAAAGCCTCCCACTGTGGTCACCATTTTTCTGTAGTGCGGTTTTTGTGGTTTCGAATCACTATCGCTTTGGTACTATAGTTCGATTCATTTTTTATCCTGTGAAACTGATTAAGGAAAGGAAATAGATGTCTCCAATTAACCCTGCTTGCATACTGAGGTTAAATAGTCAAAACTGTTGGTTTACAGATGCTATCAAAAGGGGGTCTTGTCTTAGGTTATTTTGCTCAAGAATACCGGGTCTGGAGTATTTGCGAGGATTTTGGTAAGGTGTTAGATCTAATGATTTTGATTGACTGACGGAGGTACTGGATTTTGAGTTTTTGATTAGTATGCTCGCTAAGATTTCGCAATCTTATGCCTACGTATTCCCTTTTAACGAAACAGGGAAATCAGAGCGATCAGAGTTCCCTCCTATTCTATGGGGGAAAAAGATGTTTTGGTGTCTCGTTCAAATCCCAAGACAGAGGCTAAAAGGAGTATTTGTATCTTGTTCAAAGCCCAAGATATGAAGCTGAAGGGATTTGACTGAGAGAGAACTTGTCATCTCTAAAGAGGAACTGTATGCCTTGATTAAAGCACAAGTTTGAAGCTAAAAGGTTGATTGACCTAAATAGGGGTTTCTCTATACAAAGCCTAAGAGCAGGCTATTGACCCAACAAGAGGGTATTTATTGTTTGCCTCGTACGAAGCCCGAGATAGATGCTAAAAAGGTTGACTCAACAAGAGAGTGCTAACAAATGACTGACTCAACAAGACAGTGCTTTTATATGTCTTGTACAAAGCCCAAGATGGAGGCTAAAAGGGTTTGACTCAACAAGAGAGTACTTTTATCTGTCTTATACGAAGCCCAAGACGGAGGGTAAAAAGGTTGACTCAACAAGAGAGTCTTTTATACTCAACAAGAGAGTGATTTGATGTCTCATACGAAGCCCGAGATAGAGGCTAAAAGAGAAGTGACTCAACAAGAGAGTCTTTTATGCTCAACAAGAGAGAGTTTTATACTCAACAAGAGAGTGTTTTGCTGTCTCGTACGAAGCCCGAGATTGAGGCTAAAAGGAGATTGACTCAATAAGAGAGTCCGGAAAGGTTAGCTCCGCTGGGGAGAATCATTTGTTGAAAGCCCAAGAGGAGGCTGATTTCGCTGAGGAAGGATTATTATACAAAGCCTAAGAGGAGGCTATCTTATTGTCGGGGATAATTGAGATCCCGAAGCAGGTCCAAGAAGGGAATTAATTCTTGCAAGGGGATGCAAAAGGAATTGATCGATCAGAAACCTTGAGGCTCTGGTTTGAGATAGTATTATCTTGATGGTAAACCGACCTTGGTTGGGGATTTTCGGAGAGAGACGGGGTTTTAGAACCCACAAATTTTAACTCAGCTGGAGATTAATCTAGAATCCGGGGTTTCTCCTATGTTTGAAAGGTGCTTGAGAATGTCTTTGAGACTCAAGGGTATTAGACTGCCCAAGTCTACTGGTATAGTTTTATTTTTTGTATGATGCCCAAGAGGAGGCCGACTCGTTTAAGGGATAAGTATCAACCCTAAAATTGGTCTGAAGGTTTTGGCTCCTTTTAGAAAGACAGCTTTAACGAAGGATGATTAAGCTCTGTCCTATACCTTTAGGAGGTCGTTAGGGTCCTTGTATTAAGCCCAAGAGAAGGCATGATAACTTCTAAGAAGCCGAAGGGTCCTTGTACAATGCCCAAGAGGAGGCGGGGATGCTTTTAGGAAGCCTGTGGGTCCCCAAACCAAGAGAAGTTCAAGAAATGCAATTCACAGAGAAAAGATCATTCCAGGAAAGTTCGAGGATTTGGAAGAAACTCAAGAGATGCCACTCACGGAGAAAATATCATCTCTGGGGAGTTAGAGTTTCTTTGACAATTCCTAAGGGTGATAGTCTGAGAAAAGGTTCACCGAGAATACCGCCTTTCTCTTTGTTCCATATTGTTTAACCCCAAGAGAAGGGAAGATTGTATCTGGAATCCTACGGGGGATCTAGTTTTGTTTGTATTTAAGAGCGACCAACAGGGCTTTACCTAGTTCTAGACGTAGTTGCCGGGGAAAACTCTAAATAACTATACTAGTATTACACAGTGGATATATGGCAAGTATACAAAAGGATGTGAAAGAAGACTTACAGTGAAACAGCCCCACAATACAGTTATATACATATGAAAGCGGTAAAGGAAAGCGGATACTTACCCGTTGTAGAGCTTCCATGTTGTTTTGTTAGTTGTTCAACAAAGAAATTAAAGAAAGTTTTGATAACAACATATATTTGAATTCAAAATAAAAGGAGAAAATGCTTGGAAAAGATTGTTGGGGCTTACAGCTCAAGGAAAGGCCCAAGTTTTAACGATGATCGTACCATTGTTTTGAAAACTGTACAGAGGGACTTATACAATATGTGAGGCCCACAAAGTTTTTATGTACAAGGGGATTGGGTCTTACACTCTATTAGAGGCCCATGAGTGTTTTAAAGAAAAGAAATGGGACTTATAACACGAGGGTAGGCCCAAATGATTTTATTTTAAACTGGCGATCGCGCCGAGATTTTGAAAGCACCGTGGGTCTTATACAATGACTGAGGCCCAACTATTTTAGTTTTCAAAGAGAGATTGGGTCTTACACTCTATTAGAGGCCCAAAGAGTTATTTTTGTACAAGAGATGGGACTTACAACTCAAGGAGAGGCCCAAAGAGCTATTTGTTTGAAAACGGCGATCGCGCCGAGGTTTTTTGAAAACACAGTGGATCTTATACAACATCTGAGGCCCAAATCATTTTGGTTTTCAAAAGGGGTTGGGTCTTACACTCTATTAGAGGCCCATGAGTGTTTGAAAATGATTGATGAGGGTTGAATTAATCAAAACCCTAATTTTGTTTAAAAAGGAATTAATTTTGTTTAAAAATTAATAAAAAGTATTGAAAAAATGTGAAAAATGAGTGGTGATCTTGGATCAATGTGTCAAAAATCATGTTTATATCCACAAAATGATTGGAAACCAATTAAATTTGGAAAATCAAGGAGGAAAAAATATTTTAAATGTTAAAAAACAAATAAAATATTAATTCTTTGAAAAAATATCAGGTATAGGAAATAGATAATTTTTTTGGGAATTTTTGGCAAAATAAAATATCTTAACATATTTTTGAAATTATTAAAAAAATAATCAACTCAAAATCATTAAAACTCAGAGAGAAATTAGTTTTTGAATCAATTAAATAAAATCACAAAATTCAAATATTTGAATTTATGAAAAAGGCGCCAAGAACATGGGCCAAGAACACGCGCGAAGGGAGTTTTGCTCAGATTTGTATTTTCTATCCAATCTCACTGAATACTTGATGAAATCACACAATCCACATTTCAATCTGCTCGTTTTCACCTCACGATCATGTCTATGGTCTTTAATTTCATTTATTTTAAGCATGGAATAAGAAATCAAGACAAAACCTCAAGAACCCTAAATTCTGCAAAATTCGATAGTGACTTGCTAAGAACGGCATTTTTGAGAGTGAGAAGATGATTTTAAGAAAGGAAAGTGTTGTAGGCCTTTGGTGTACTTAAACTTAGCACAAATGAGCTCTATTTATAGTAGAGCAAGTTTGTTTTGCAAGCAATAGTGAATGGCAACTGCAGCAGCTCATTGTCCAATTGCATCACTTTGGAATCTTAAGTCTCCTCTAGCCATTGACTAGAGGTTAGAGCACAGGCCTTTGGTTCCCTAGTTCAGATATCATCCTTGACTCATTCAGTTGGAAAAGGCTCAGTTCATGCCACCTTGGTGCATCCATTGAATGCTCTAAAACAAAATTGGAGTCTTGTCCCCTTTTTAGGCATTTTTAGGTTTGGCATGCTACTTTTAGTTCCAAAGACTTGGGAGGCTTATGGATTAGTGTTTGTTACTCCTTGGTCTCCCCCTGAGGTGTTCAGATGGATAAAATTGTTTGTCATTTGCACAAATTTCTCAAATCGAGCAAAATGCACAAATCTGCCTTGTTATGACAGTTGCAGCAAGGCATATTACCACTACCATAACTCTTAGCTCAAATGGAATTTGATGGAGTTCTTGGCCATTTTGGAAAGCTCTCATATGATACAACATATGTGTTATCATAGTTTGTCTTGATACTTTTTGTATCCAAGTGAAAAATGCCCCTACATTTTGAAAAAAGTGAAACAGATTCTGACTTAGTGAAAATTTCACTAAGTGTTGGAAAAAGTGAAATTTCATGTTTTCAGCCATTTTGATCACTCCATAACTTAAAATCCATGAGGAATTGGAATGAGGTGTAGTTGAAACTTTTAAAGTATGCCATGAGAGCTACAAATCCATCTTTGGATCAGCCAAAATGGTTGCTTGGATCACAAGTTATGATCCTTGGAAGTGGGTACCCTAGCCACTTTGTTCCATAACTTAAAAAAATTCTAAGTTTTTTATTGTTACCCCCTTTTACAAGTTATCCCATTTTCTTTGATTTTTCTTGATAAATTATTATTCCAATCACACATTAACATCATTTTAGGGTTAGGGAACCATAATTGACCAAAAAACCAAAAATTCAAACTTTGACTTTTGGGCAGAGTTGACTTTTTATCAGATGAACTCCAAACTATGCGATCCTCTATGAAATCAAGTCCTTGACCTAAATAAAACTTGATGGATTGATTTCATAGGTGTTATATGGTGTATTGAATCATGTCCCAAGGTTTGGGAGCATGTCCTGGTCAAAAGTCAAAGGTACAGTTGACTTTTTCTTAAAAAACCCTAACTGTGGTTCAGATGAAATTGAAACTTGTGCATCAAGCTTCTTGGATCAACCCATTGTTGTAAATGAATCAATGTGGTTTATTAGAGACCCTCAAACCATGTCTTGAGGTCTTGGCTCATGTTTTATCCCAAAAGTCAACTTAGGGGTGAATTAGGTCAAGAAACCCTAACTCCTGATTTTTAGTGAATGCATCCCCTGAGGCTAAATTGACTTGATGATTAGGCCCATGAGGTCCCTTGGAATATCTTGGGTTATGCTTTGAAGCATTGGCTCATGCCTAGAGGAAAATTTCCATCTGGAGGCCTTGGTCGACCAAAACCCTAATTTGGTGACACTGGCGATCTTGAGGCTTGATCCACTTGGAATGCTGCAACCTTGTGCCTGGTTCTGGAAGTGGGAGTCATCTTGATCCTTTATGGAGGTTTGAGAGGTTAGAGAAGTTGAAGATCATGTCAATTCTTGATTGACCCTTTGTCTAAAAGCTCTGAGAGGGCTTGATACCCTAATCTTTGATAGTAGTGAATGTTCAACAATTCCTTGAGGAGATTGATGAGGCATAAAGGTACATCCACATTGTGATGATGATTTACACAATGATTGGAAATCTTAGTGGTCAAAATTTGGGGTATGACACGTATATTGGTGTAATTTATGAAGGCTAGAGAGGGATCCTCACCCTCATCTAGGTTTTCTTATTTGTTTCACCTTTGTTGAATCCTTAATGGGTTTGAGGAAGATTATGTGAAACTTAATCCATATGCTCTGATGAATATGAATTTGTATGACAATTCTGATTTTGATGTGCAAATGTTTTTGTATGTACAAAGTTATTAGATTGATGTTCATGTTTTGGGCTTTGTTATGAAGGATATGGTCAATTGATGAGATAATGGGACTTGGATGTTGAAAGATGATAAATGAATGATGATTATTTAATGTTAATGTTGTATATTTGATGTTGTTTGATGTTAAAATCGTGTTATAATTACTGTATGATGAATTATTAGCGTTCTATTTTTTACGGAATCGAAATCAGAGCTCTAAAAGTACCCTAATGTGTTAGACGATAGGCTTCGATCTAAAGGGGGGTAAATAGATCACAAATTAAAATTTTAACTTTTGGAAAATATAGCTTTCAAAAGTATTATGGCACAGCAGAAATAACCCGAATTGAATCGTCTAATCGAACATACTATCGAAAAGCTCAGATATTCGTAATGTAAACTAATTGGATGATAATAAACACAAAATTTTCAACAAATATTAATTCACAAACAATTAAATGTTAAGTTAGACGTAGAGTTTATTTCCAATTATAAAAAATTCATTTGTTGATAACCTTGAGTGCAATCGATAACACTTTGAAATTTAAAATTCATTTGTTGATGTTAAAACCAAACACAATAAAGGTGATTATGATTATATTAACAAAACATAATTCAAAACATAATCAACAATTTTATTTCCAAATGGATTGATCCAAGCAACAAAGATTCGATAATTTGCAAGCAACAAAGATTCGATAATTTGAAGGAAAACCCCAACTTTGTTTTCTTATTTGAAACACACAAAGAACCTAACCCAATATTCTCAGTTACACCAACCTAATTGGATGTTATCAACCCTAATTTAGATGGTCACCCAATCAAAAAATGATTATGTGTAGTTTGATTATGCGTATGCATAGAAGAGAGGTTGAAGATGATGGGTTAAATTTGTAATCATGGTTTCGTTTAGGTTTTACAATAGTATCTTACAAGAATGAGGTGCATGTGTGAGTATATATATGTATATGTGGTAAGGAACAAGGCATGCATGAAGAAATGAGAGGAAAAACAAATTTTTCAAAAATATCACATTATAGGTCGACTTATCAAAGTGATGTGCTGACTTGTAAAGGTCTTAGGTCGGCCTGTGTAACGCGACTTGTCAAACATAAGCCACGTCCTTCGTTATTGAGGCGTGTGTGTCGACATGTGCATGCTTCGTGTCGACCTATACTGAAGCAAAAGCTTATATTAGTCAACATAAACACGCATGTGTCGACCTATACAATGGTTTTCTCACTAAAACTCATGTTTTGAAGCATGGTTCTTGCCTAAGTCACTTCCAACTGTCATACCCCAAATTTTGACCACCAAGATTTCCATCATTTTGAGAATCACCACCATAACATGGATATGCCATCATGCCTCATCAATCTCCTCAGGAATTGTTGAGCATTCACTATAATCAAGAATTAAGGTTTACATCCTTCTCTGACCATTTAGACAAAAGATCAATCAAGGAATGACTTGATCTTCAACTTGTCTAACCCCTCAAACATCCATGAAGAATCAAGGGGTCTCCCATATCAAAAATCATGCATAGTTATGCAACATTCCCAGAGGATCAAGCCTTAGGATCGCCAGTGTCACCAAATTAGGGTTTTGGTCGACAAGGGTCTCCAGATGAAAATTTTCATCTGGGCATGAGCCAATACCTCTATATATGGTCCAATGAGCTCAAAATAATCTCAAAAGAGCCCATCCACAGTGGAAAAGTCACCTTGAAGGACCGTCTATCAAAAAAATCAGGAATTAGGGTTTTGACCTAATTCAACCCTTGGGTTAACTTGTGAAGCCAGACATGACTTGAAGCTTCGAGATGAACTTCAAGGACCTTAAATACATCATATTGACATGTCTACAAGATTTGATTGACTCAAAGAGCTTGATTTATAAGCCACAAGAACTCAAAAACAACTTATCACAAATTAGGGTTTCTGATGGAAAAAGTCAACCCTACCATTGACTATTGACTTACCTTTGTTCTAAAACCTTGGGGAAGGGTCCAAGACATCTCTAAATACCCCTTGAGGCCATCCATGAAGCTTAATTAGGCCTAAGGATTGATTTCATAAAAGAATCACAAAGTCAAAGTTTCATCTGCTGAAAAAGTCAACTGTACAAAAATCCAAGTTTGACTTTTTGAAATTTTGGTCAAACAAGCTTTCCTTAACCCTAAAATGATGTTAATATGTGATTTGAATCATCATTCACTAAGAAAAATCAAAGAAAATGAGTTAACTTGTAAAAGGGGCAATCTTAGAAACTTAGATTTTTTCTAAGTTATGGAACAAAGTGGCTAGGGTACCAACTTTACAAGGCCATATCTCCCAAACCACAAAGGCTTTTTCTCCCATTCAAAGCTCAAATGAATGTCCATCTGACATACTTTAAAAGTGTCAACTACAAGTGATTCCAAATCTTCATGGATTTTGAGTTATGGTTTGATCAAAATCACTAAAACATGAAAATCACACTTTTTCTAACACTTAGTGAAATTTTCACTAAGTCAGAATCTGCTTCACTTTTTCCAAAATGTTGAGGCATTTTTCAACTAAATGCAAGTTTCTTCAAAATCAAAGTTGGACATCACATTAAACTAGGATACATTAGCTTTCCAAATTGTCCAAAAACACCATGAAACTCCATCTGAGCTAGGAGTTATGGATCTCCAAAGTTGCCTTGTTGCAAACTGTCTCCATGAAAATTCTAGGCAGAATTTGTGTTAACTTGCACCCCATGATTTCCAAAACCAATTTGACACACTTTGATCATTGCATTTCTGATCAATTGCAATCCAAATGGATGGATGATCTGATCCACAACACAAAATGCCAAAGAACTTGGCTTGCCATGTGCAAAATCATCATCATGGAACCTTGATATTCAATTTTGGCATTGTGCATTAAAGTGGTGCATTGAGGTGGCATGGATGAACCACAAACCAGTCCAATTGAGTCAAGGTGGTTGCAAGAATCAGAAGACCTAAACCTGCAAAGCCTGGTGCAAGTTAATGGCTAGAGGAGACCATTGACCAAGGATTCCAACATTCAATACAATCTGATCCCAGTTGCCATTCACTATTGCAGCCAAAACAAACTTGCTCTACTATAAATAGAGCTCATTTGTGTTCAGTTTAAGCACACCAAAGCCCCTAAACTGAGGCTTTATTCAAAATCACACTCTCACTCTCAAAAATACCTTCTAATGCAAGTCACCATCAGGTTTTGAATTAGAATGTGTTTCCAACCAAACCAATCAGACACACACCTCCTACACATCATATGTGAACTGATCAAACACTAAACCAACAACTGGAACACCAAATTCATGAAATCATCATCCATTTTCTCAAGCTTGTAGCAGAGTTGTAGTTGGGGTGCCACAACCTGTTCCAGTCCATTTCAAATCAATCCAAGCATTCAAACACTTCCTTTGAGGTACAAGGAAGTTGTCCAAATCATTGGAACTCATCTGTAACAACTCCAAACCAGAATTCGATTCTCACTTGTAGAGGTAAGGCTTGAACTCTCAGACTCAATGAATCATGCATCATAAACAAGTTTTCTTGTTACCATTGTATTTCTGAATGTTTGTAGATCATTTACCCTCAATCAATTGTTGTTTACAATTCGTGTATAAGATTTTATTAAGTTCATGCGAATTTTAGGGTTCTTCAGGTTGTATCATGATATGTTCTAATGCAATTAATTTCAATAAAATTGGGTATTGCATTGTGTTCCTCATCTGAAAACGCACGATTTTCATATGTGGATAATGTGGAATGGTTGAGAGATGAGTGAGTTACAAGCCTTCACGCATCTGAGCTTGAGGTTGAGAATGGCCATGGCGCCATGGTTCAGAAATTCAACGTGTTTGCTATATATTATTTCCTTGCCATATATTAAATGAATTAGCATTATGCCCCAGTGGTTGATCAACTGGTTTGTGTATATTGAGCAAGTGAGAGGTCTGGGGTTCGAATCCCCCTCGCCCCAGACTTCTTTTTAATCACTTGTTTCTTTTTTTTATTCATTTTTCATATTATTTTTATTAATGATTTGAAAAATTAATTTATTATTCAATTTTAAACATTTTTTATTGGTTCTTTTTCTAAAAAATCACAAAAATATTAAAGTATTTTATTCTACAAAAAAATCAGATTTATATTATTTATTTAATATAGTTGGTATTTTTGTGAATAAATTTATTTTTTATTGTTTTAAACATTTTAAAAATGAATTTTTATCTTGAAAAATCAAAATCAAATGAGTTCTAAGTCATCTTGTGATTAAAACCCCATTTTTCAAACCATAACCAAAAATCACAAGTGGTTTAGTTAAACTTACTTGGTGTTTTTATTCATTTTCTTTAAAACTGTTAAAAATTAAATTAGGGTTCCTTTGATTTTTGATCCTTATCAAACATTTTCAAAACACTTTTGAGCCTCTAATAGAGTGTAAGACCCAACCCCTTTGTAAATAAAACAATTTTGGGCCTCACATATTGTATAAGTCCCTCTGTACATTTTCAAAACAACGGCGCGATCGTCGCCTTTTTGACAAAATCATATGGGCTTCTCCTTGAGCTATAAGTCCCATCTTTAGTCATTTTCAAATTCTTTGGGCCTCTAATAGAGTGTAAGACCCAATCCCTTTTCAACCAAAATCATTTTGGGCCTCCTTCACTGTATAAGTCCCACTGCATTTTCAAAAACCTCGGCGCGATCGTTAGTTCAAAGTCAACTAAACTAGGCCTCTCCTTGAGCTATAAGACCCATTTCTTTTCTTTAAAAACACTTTTGGGCCTCTATTAGACTGTAAGACCCAACCGCATTTGTACTTAAATAATTTTGGGCCTCAGTCATTGTAGAAGACCCGATCCAGTTTTCAAAATAACAGTGCGATCATTGTTTCCACCTGGGCCACTCCTTGAGTTGTAAGTCCCATACTTTGTACAAAAATAGTATTTGGGCTCTCTCTTAGAGTGTAAGACCCAACTCTCTTTGTAAATACTTTGTTAACAATACAGTCTGTATTCAAATAATCATCAGGGCATCTCTTGTTGAATAAGCCCCAATTTTCTGTTTTGAAATAACTGTTATCAAAACTTGCTTCAATTTCTTTGAACAACTAACATTACATCATGGAAGATTGCTCACCTGTAAGTTTTTATCTGCTTTCATTTACCTTCTTTATATATATATACTGTATTGTGGGAAGCTGAACGCTTGTAAGTCCTTCTTTCATCTTTTAAATACATGTCACATATATATATATATATATATATACTGTATTGTGGGAAGCTGCTCCTCTGTAAGTCCTCTTTTATATCCTTTTAAATACTTGTCATATATCATTGTATATATACTTGTATATCTGTTTATAGTTTTCCCCGGCAACTAAGTCTAGAATTAGGTAAAGCCAGTTGGTCGCTCTCGCAATACAGTAAACCTAGATCCCCCGTAGGATTCCAGATACAGTCTTGCCTTCTCTTGGGTTTATACAATATGGAACAAAGAGAAAGGCAGTATTCTCGGTGAACCTTTTCTCAGACTGTCACTTTAGAAATTGTCAAATAAATTCAATTCCCATAGAGAGGATTAATTCCCGGTGAAACTTCTCTGGAATTTCTTCAAACTCTAGAACTGTTCTTTACAGAAAGGATTAATTCCCGGTGAAACCTTTCTTGAACATTCTTAAGTTTGAACCTACAGGCTTCCTGAAAGCATCCCAGCCTCTTCTTGGGCTTTGTACAAGGACCCTCAGGCTTCCTAGAAGTTCTCAGCCTCCTGTTGGGCTTAGTACAAGGACCCAGAGACCTCCTACAGGTATAGGAACAGAACCTAGTCATCATTTGCTAGAGCTGTCTTTCTGAGTCAAAACAACAGACCAGTTATGGGTTGACCTTCATCCCTTAACTTACCAGCCTTCTCTTAGGCATTATACAAAGATCATTCACCATCTGAGAACCAATTTCTCAAATACCAGTAGACTTGGACAGTCTCATTACCCTTTGGATTTCCCATTTCCTTAAAGAACAGGAAATAACCCTGATCATCAGATTAATCTCCAAACAGAAATAAAACCAACAATTTTCACAACTTAAACCTTACCTTTAATTTTCCCCATCATTGGGTCAATTACTGTAAACCCTCACCAGAGAAAAGGATTCTCAACTGTCACATTTTCAGTTAAATCCCCAGCTTGAGTCATTTTACTGTCATAATCCTCATTAGAACCTCAAGGTCTCTAATACCTCAACTTTTCTGTAATCCCCAACAAAAGTTGAATTACCAAACTTTGGACCTGTCTCTGGATTTCAATAATCCTCAGCAGAAGATAGCCTCCTCTTAGGCTTTATATAAGGAACTTCCCCTGCAAAGATAGCCTCCTCTTAGGCTTTGTATAATGATTTTTCCCTACAGAACTAGCCTCCTCTTAGGCTTTGTATAATAATCATCCCTCAGCAGTCAGCCTATTCTTAGGCTTTGTATAATGATAAACACCTCAGCTAAGTCCCCATTTTTTGCCTCAATCTTGGGCTTTGTAAAAGATACCCCCTAAAATACCTCTCCAGTAGAGTCAGTCATCCTTTTCAGCTTCAATCTTGGGCTTTGTACAAGACAGATAATAACACCCCCTAAATAGAGTCATACCTTTTTTAGCTTCAATCTTGGGCTTTGTACAAGACAGATACTATCCAACAGAGTCAATCCTTTTAGCCTCAATTTTGGGCTTTGTACAAGACACACATACAAATATCTCCCCAGTGGATTCATCAAATCTCTTTTAGCCTCAAATCTTGGGCTTTGAACAAGACAGATAAAACATCTTACCCCAAAGAGTCAAATCTCTTTTAGTCTCCATCTTGGGCTTTGTACAAGATACAAAATAAACACTCTCTTGTTGAGTTAATCAGTCTTTTAGCCTCCATCTTGGGCTTTGTACAAGATACAACAAAATAAACACTCTCTTGTTGAGTCAGTCAAATCTCCAACCTTCTCTTAGGCTTTGTATAATGATTTTCCCTAGTGGAAACCAATTAACCTTTTAGCTTCAACCTTGGGCTTTAATCAAGGCACACAAAAATCAACATTCCCTAAGAGGAAATCATCAAAACTCTCTGCAGGAGGATATCTTTTCTGTCTAATCACACATCAAAACATTCTATCAAAACAAAACCCTCAATTCCAGATAACTACTGTAAGTTGCACACTTGTTGATATTAACATCTAAGCTGTCTGTCCATCATTATCCTGGTTAAAACCTTCATCTAATTATTGTAAGTGGCAAGCCTCAGGATACAAACATCCATGCCACTGTCCTTCTTTTAGCATGAATTCCTTAAGAAAATTGGCATTGCTCACACTGAGTTAAAGTTTTCTCCTTTAGGACAATCACCATGTAAAGGCAATTATGGCATTGCTGGACTTCATACAGTCTAGTTAAAGTAATTCTCCTTTTCAAACCAGTTATCCAAACAACTGTGATTAACAGATGAGATATCTCTCTTTAGAGATGACAAATTCTCTCTCAATCAAAACCTTTTATCTTCCATCTTGGGCTTTGAACAAGATACAAACAAACAACCAACTTTAGCTTCAATCTTGGGGTTTGAACAAGACACCAGACATCTGTTTCTTCCTTAGAATAGGAGGAACTAAGATCGCTCTGATTTCCCTATACTCCATAATAGGGAATACGTAGGCATAAGATTGCGATAATCTTAGCGAGCACACTAAACAAAAAACCTTAGGTCCTTGACCTTACCAAAAACAACAAAACTCTCTCTCTCTCTCTCTCTCTCTCTCTCTCTCAAACATCAGACAAACTTTTCCCATTTCACAGACAAACACAATCAAGTACCAAAGTTGATCCTAAAACAATCATCTCATGGATAACCATGTATAGGATGGGTAATTGACAACTCCCCATTGTATAACCTGACCCCGGACTCCCCAATCTCTGTCAATCGTTTGTTCAGTTAAACAGATGCGTGTAAGGTTTGTTTTAGATAACTTTCCATTTCCCTTCCAGCTTCATGGGATAAATAAGTAATCCGAAAGTAGCACCCAACGTTCCTCTCACTGAGGTGAAGAAATCCCAAATTCAGCGATAAGGTGGTCGCGTCACCGACAAAAATCGCTAGCTACAGAAAAATGGCGACTCTGCTGGGGTGTCATTGTTTCTATATAAGGTATAGAACTAGCTCTTAAGAGGTCTAGGATGTTAGTTTTAGGATCAATACTATATATATCTCTTTCCTACTTGATATCCGTGTTTATTTTTCAGTCAATGAGACTGCGAGTGATGTCGCATCTGGAAAGAGAGAAAAAAACATAAGATAAGTGATGGTATAGACGGGGGGTCTTATAGGGAGTGAGTCCCGAATAAGCAAACCTGGTATACCATCTAATAAGTGGAGGTATCAGTGTGCTACTATGCTGAACGACCTATGGTTGTGAAAGCAGACGATTTCATAGTGCGATGACCCGTGAAACTGAGGATTTAGTAGACTTTTAAATTGTGTCCTTTTGGTAGTACGGTGTTTAATACCCCAAATTTTGACCACTTAGATTTCCCATCATTTTGAAAATCATCATCACAATATGGATGTACCTTTATGCTTCATTAGTCTCCCCAAAGATGGGTGAGCATCCACTACAATCAAAATTAGGGTTTCAAGCCCTCTCTGAGTGCTTAGACAAAGGATCAATCAAGAAATGACATGATCTTCAATTTGTCTAATCTCTTAAACATCCACAATGGATCAAAAAGGACTCCCACTTCAAGGATTAAGCACAAGGCTGCTCCCTTCTAGGTGGATCAAGTCTCAAGATCGACAGTGTCACCAAATTAGGGTTTTGGTCGACCAGGGCCTCCAAATGGAAATTTTCATCTGGGCACAAGGCAATGATCCAAAACATAACCTAATATACTTCATGGAACCTCATGAACCCATGCATCAAGTTAATTTTGCCTCAGGGGATGCATTCATCAAAAATCAGGAATTAGGGTTTCTTGACCTAATTCACCCCTAAGTTGACTTTTGGGACAAACCATGAGCCAAGACCTCAAGAGATGATTTGAAGGTCTCTAATATACCATATTGATCCATTTGGAACAATGGATTGATCCAAGAAGTTTGAGCAACAAGTCTCAATTTCATCTGCACCACAATTAGGGTTTTAAGGGAAAAGTCAACTGTAACTTTGACTTTTGACCAGGACATGCTCCCAAACCCTAATACATGATTGAATATACCCTATGACACCCATGGAACATGTCCATCAAGTTTGATTTAGGTCAAGGACATGATTTCCTGAAGAATTGCACAGTTTGGAATTCATCTGATAAAAAGTCAACTGTGCACAAAAGTCAACTTTGACTTTTTGAGATTTTTCACCAAAATGGATTTTTAACCCTAAAATGATGTTAATGTATGATTTGAATCATCATTCATCAAGAAAAATCAAGAAAAGTGAGATAACTTGTAAAAGGGGTAACCATAAAACTTAGAAATTTTTCTAAGTTAAAAATAAAGTGGCAAAGGTACCAACTTTGAAGGACCATAACTCCTAAACCACAAGGCCATTTTTTCTCATCCAAAGATGGATTTTTAGCCCTCATTATCACCTACAAAAACTTCAACTACAAGTCATTCCAATTCATTAAGGATTTTGAGTTATGGAGTGATCAAAGTGGCTGAAAAGTGAAAATGTCACTTTTTCCAACACTTAGTGAAATTTTCACTAAGTCAGATTCTGCATCACTTTTTGCCAAATGTAGGGGGATTTTTCACTTGGAATCAAAAGAGATCAAAACCAAACTTGTTCAAATAGTTGTTGTATCATGTAAGAGCTTTCCAAAATGGCCAAGAACATTGCCAAATTCAACCTACACCATGAGATACAACATTGCCAAGTTGCCTTGCTGAAATCTGTCAAGGCAAGGCAGAATTTGCAACTTTGGTCGATTTGCCAAAATCAGCCAAATTCAATTGCTCCTATCCACTTGGACACCTCAGAGGATTGAATCTAAAGGGGAAATCACTGAGCCAAGCCTTCAAAGTCCATGGAACAAGAAATAGCATGTTGAACCTAGAATGGCCAAAATAGGGACAAGACTTCAAATTTGGAATGAGGCATTCAATGGAACCATCAAGGTGGCATGGACTGAGCCATTCTCATCTGAAATCAGTCAAGACTTATCCAAGACCAAGGGACCAAAGCTCTGTGCCCTAACCTCTAGTCAATGGCTAGAGGGGACTTGGATTTTCATTTGCCAACATTGGCCAAACCTACTTACCAGCTGCCATGCACTATTCCTTGCAAAACAAACTTGCTCTACTATAAATAGAGCTCAATTGTGATCAGTTTGAGTACACCAAAGCCATCTAACAGATGCTTTCCTCAAAATCTCTTCTTTCACTCCAATTTTGCCTTCTAAGGCAAGTCACTATCGGGTTTTGAGTTTGAGAGCAATTCCAATCAAACCAATCACTCACACACCTCACATACATCACATATGAGCTGATCAAACACTTAGATTACTTCTGAAACATCAATTTCACAAAATCACCAGCTGGTTGCTCAAGGTTTTAACCAAAGTGCAGCTGAGGTATCACAAAATGATCCAGCCAATTTCAATCAAGTCCAACCATCCAAACACAATCCATAGGGTGTAGGGAAGCCGTTCAGATCATCACCACTCATCTGTAACACCTCCAAATCAAAAATCACTTTGAACTTGCTGTCACGGCCTAGAGGTAAGCACATACTTGGTCATTTCTCAATCTATGCATATTTCCTCGCACAATAATTTGGCCATATGTTCATAATCATGCATGGAATGTTTTCCCTCAATTAATTGCATTGTTTGAATCGTGTATCAAAAATCCTAGCCTTCATGCAAAAATTAGGGTTCTTGAGGTCTCTTCGTGATTTCTTGTTGTATGATTTTGTGATTTTGTTTAATTGATTCAAAAATTAATTTCTCTCTGAGTTTTAATGATTTTGAGTTGATTCTTTTTTTAATAATTCACAAAAATGTTAAAATATTTTATTTTCACAAAAAATCCCAAAAATATTATTTATTTCATATAATTGATATTTTTGTAAAGAATTAATATTTTGATTGTTTTTGGCATTTTAAATATTTTTTCTACATTGATTTTGCAACTTTTAATGCTTTCTAATTATTTTGTAGGTCAATACTTAATTTTTGAAGCATTAATCCAAGATCACAATTTGTTTTCCATGTGTTAAACAATTGTTGATCATTTTAATTGAATTTTTATTCAATTAAATACATTTTGAAAACAAATTAGGGTTTTGCATTAATTCAACCCTCATAAATCATTTTCAAAACTTTTTGGGCCTCTTGAGAGAGTGTAAGACCCATCCCCCCTTGTACAAAAACTTTTTGGGGTTGTTTCACTGTAAGTCTCATTTCACAACCTCATATATATATATATATATATAACTGTATTGTGGGGCTGCTCACTGTAAGTCTCCTTTCATAAACTCATATCTACTGTGTAATAATAGTATAGATATTTTGAGTTTCCCCGGCTACTACGTCTAGAACTAGGTGACGCCGTTTCATTTATTCGTAGAAATAGACGCCTAAATCCCCAATAGGAGCACCAGATACAGTCTTCTCTTCGGTCGTCCTCCTTAGGAATCGTCAAGAAGCTCTACTCCCCAAGATGAATGTATTCTCCGTGAATGGCATCTTTGAGTTTCTTCCAAATTCTCGAACTTTCCTGACTTGATCTATTCCTTGTGGATAGCTTGCCTTGAATGTCTTGGGGTTTGGGTACCCACTACGGTCATAATCTTGGACCTTAACTAAGGAACCCTCTTCAAAAGTTAAAAGTCGCTGGATAGTAAACCTCGCACGTTTACCAGTGGTTTTTATCTTTAAAAGAGTTATCTCTCCTAATGGAAAGGAGATGATAGACCCACGGGCTTCTTAAAAGCATCGGCCTCCTCTTGGGCATTATTCAAGGACCCTACGGCTTCTTAGAAGTATTCACAGCCTCCTCTTAGGCTTAGTATAATAATCTCTTCCTCCGGGAATGATAGCCTCCTCTTGGGCTTCGTACAAGGACCCGTCGGCTTCTTAAAAGTTTCCAACCTCCTCTTGGGCTTCGTACAAATTGTCCCGACGACCTCCTAGAGGTATAGGAACAGAACTTAGTCATCTCCATAGAACAGTCCTTTCATAGAGTCTACTACTGTTTCTCAAAGCATAGTACAAAAGATAAAACTCTAGACACGGACAGTCTAACTTCCTTGAGTCTCAAAAGACATTCTCAAGTGACCCCTTCGTTAAATAGGAAGGAAACCCGCAGACTCGGACAGTCTCAAACACCCTTTGGATTTCCAGTTTCCTCAAAGAAAAGGAGACCACCCCGATCCTCAAATCTAACCCATGAGTACAGTGATGCTCATATAAGAACTGATTTTCTCTTTCAAAATCAGTATACTGGACCTGTCACTTAACTGACATAGCCTCCTCTTGGGCTTTGTACAATGACTCTCCCTAGCGGAGTCAAACAACGCTTTAGCCTCCATCTCGGGCTTTGTACGAGATACAGAGACTCTCTTGTTAAGTCAAAACTTTTAGGCTCCATCTCGGGCTTCGTACGAGATACAAAAACACTCTCTTGTTGAGTATAAAAGATTCTCCTGTTGAGTCAAACAAACAATAGCCTCCCTCTCGGGCTTCGTACGAGACACAAAGACTCTATCGTCGGGTCAAAAACTTTTAGCCTCTCTCTCGGGCTTTATACGAGACACAAAATAGCCTCCTCTTAGGCTTTGTATAATGATTTTCCTAGCGGAAATTAGCCTCCTCTTAGGCTTTGTATAATGATTTTCCTAGCGGAAATTAGCCTCCTCTTAGGCTTTGTATAAGAAAACCACTGGTTGATCCAATCAATCTTTTAGCATCAAAGTTGTGCCTCGTTCACAGTACACAAACATCAACAACGCCTTTCCCTTCATCTAATAGCTGTAAGCGGCAAGCCTCTGGATCATCTATATCCACGCCACTGTCCCTCTTTTAGCATGAGAAATTCCTAAGGAAAGATGGCATTGCTTTACACTGAGTTAAAGTCTTCTCCTTCAGGTTAAAACCCTTTCTTCGGAAATTATGGCATTGCTCGGATCCGCGTATCCCAGTTAAAGTAATTCTCCTTCTCCCCTCTTTAGAGATGACAAATTCTCTCTAAAGTTGAGGTCTTTCAGCTTCACGTCTTGGGCTTTGAACAAGACACAAATAGACCTTTCAGCTTCACATCTTGGGCTTTGAACAAGATACAAATCACCTTTAGCTTCACGTCTTGGGCTTTGAACAAGACACCAAAACACCCATTTCCTCCCATAGAATAGGAGGAACTACGAACGCTCTGATTTCCCTGTTTCGGTAAACGGGAATACGTAGGCATAAGATCGAAAGAAAAGATCTTAGCGAGCGCAATCAACAAAAAACCCAAATCCCATATCTCCATCAATCAAAAGCAGTATTTCAAAAGCATCAGTCCTAACATCCTAATCCTTGTTCCCCGCCAGAAACCTTCTGCCCAGGTAAAAAAGAAAGAAAACAGTATTGGCGAAAATACAAATAACCAGTACAAAGGCCCCCCCACATTGATAGCGTCCGTAACCTAACAGACCACTGTTTAAACTCAGTATGCAAAGCAGGGTTAATTGGAGACATCTATTTCCCTTCCTTATTCAGCTCACAATAGGATAAAAAATAAATCGACCTGTAGTTCAAGCTCAACCGCAGAGAGCGACCAGCGCTTAAGAACCGCGTCCAAAATCGCTCGCTACACGGTGGCTATCGGGAATAGTCGATACGCGATAACTACACTCAATTTGAGATTTCTTCTAGGGTACTATAGCTCGCTCGGGTGAACCATCTTGCTGTTGTATTGTCCGGATTAATTCAGTGATTTTTGAGACCTACCCATTCTACAAGTACAAAAATCACCAAAATAGATCAACCTTTGGGAATAGGTAGAGCCATGACTCCATGCTCATGATGCTGAACCCTTGAACCCATATTTTTTCTATGTTTTTGTGTGCTGCATTCATGCATTCATCTAAAAAACTTAAAACAGAAAAAAATCATTTCTCTTATATTTCCTCTCTTTTCTCAAAATTAAACTGAACGATAATTTGCATATACCAGAAAGATTGCGTTATGGATTTCGGTAGGAGAAAGACGCACAAGTTCACCTTTAAGGTTCCAAAATTGGAGGATTTAAGAAAGTTGGCTAGGATGATTACCAACCCGGAGGCTTTCAGAGCAAAGCACGGAGGACTGTTGCCTTTACTAAATACTCATGTCGTTGAAGGAATTCTGCCCGCGCTGATACAGTTTTACGACTCGGTCTATCACTATTTCACCTACCTAGATTACTAACTTTCGCCAACCCTAGAGGAGTACTCTCACCTGATCTATTTACCGATTACTGGCCAAACCCCCTTTTCTGGACTAGAATAAATTAAAAAGGAAAAAGTCATTGGAAGAGCAATCTATTTGGACGAGTCAGAGGCCAGGACTCATTTAACCACTAAAGGAGGAGTCCAGGGCTTACCAGCTAAGTTCCTGATGGAGAAAGCCCTATACTTTGCCAGTGTAGGAAACCTAACCGCTTTCGAGGATATCTTTGTCCTACTCACCTACGGATTATTCCTCTTTCCCAATATCGATAGCTTTGTCAATATCAATGCCATTAAGATATTCTTGATTGGAAACCCTGTACCTACCCTGTTCGCAGATGCTTATCATTCCGTACACTTAAGGAATTTGTACGCCAGAGGAATGATCATATACTGTGTACCTTTGCTGTACAAGTGGTTCATTTCCCATCTACCCAAGTCTGATGCATTTTGGGATCATAAGAACACTTTACGTTGGTCACAGAGAATCATCTCTCTTACCAACTCTGACATAGACTAGTCAAATAGGATTTATGAGGGTGTAGAAATCATCGATCGTTGTGGAAATTTCCCAAATGTACCCCTCATAGGAACTAAAGGTGGAATTAACTATCATCCAGTTCTAGCCCGTCATCAATTTGGATACCCGGTGAGGCATGTTCCGCAGAATGCCACATCTGGAAGGTCTTTTCTTCAAATATGGAGAAAATGACAGAGCACTTAAAAATGAGATAGTGGATGCCTGGCAGCACATTCACCGAAAAGGACCAGAGTCTCTAGGAAAACTAACTGGACTGTATCTTTTTGGAGAACTATCTCCACTGGGTGCAAACTAGAGCTCTCAAACTGAGGATGTATTACCCTCGTCAAGAAGTTTTTCCCCTGCAGGAGTTTATCCTGTATTTTATGTCTAATACAGAAAAACTTCAGGTCGCTCTTAACAAAATTCAACGAGAGAGGAAATCTTGGAAAAACAAGTACAAGACTCTCAACGTGGAGTGTGTCAAACTCTAGGAACTGTTAAAAGAAAAGAATGCTTTAATTAGAATATTAGAGCAACACGTTGAGGAGAGTTAGGAAGATCAAAAGAACCTACTCACTCCTTTCATCTGGAAAAGAACTGATAACCCGACAACGGTTGAACAACCTCGATCGAAGAAAAGGAAGCTACCAGAACCTGCTTCTGAGCTCTCTTCAGAGAGGACTCAGAACCCTTAAGCTTAGAACTTTCCTTTTACCAGCACTTTGTAAAATACTGTACATTTCTTTGTAACATTTCGCAATCCTTCAAATTCAATAAAACGGGGTTCTCCCCTCTCTGTATGATATTTGCAATTTATTCAAAGTTTCTTTTTGATTAAAGCTAAAAAAACAAAAAATAATCATTGCATTCATCATTCTCACATAACGCATTCTTCTTTCTCTCGAGTCTCACGTTGCATCTCGATTCGAGAATTAAACTATCTCACTCGTACAATACTCGGGCGAATCGGCAAAATAAAATGAATGATCTCGAGGAAGAGAATAGAGAGCTGAGAGAAGAAATCGATGCTCTAAAGGACGATCTAAAGAAATTGCATAGTGATATGCAATCCCTGACAGCAGCTCGGGAGCCACGTCAAAGGACAGTGATTTCAGAAATCATATCTACACCGATAGTGGAGAAGCCACTTGAGCTTCATCCGCAGTACAACATGCCTCCGGGTCGGCCCTAGGGCATGCCACATAACTTTATTCTTGAAGGATACATTCCGCCGGTCTCGGACGACCCGAACACTGTAGCAGGAGCCATTGGGCCTGAAGGTTACAAACTTCGGGAAAGTGAGGATGCAAGATTTATGACATGAATTCCTGAAGGTTACAAACTTCAGGGCTCTGGGGAACCTAGAGTCACAACCGTAATGACCATACCACAAGCAGTGGTACACCCTGTCCCGGGAGGACAGATTCCACAGACGGTCTCTGTTGGAAATGAGGAGATGTATGAAAAGATTAACGTGTTCCAGGAACAGTTCTTAGAGATGCAAAAGGAATTGCATGCTATTTGTGGTCAGGATTTATTTGGAAAGGACGTCGCCGACCTCTGCTTGGTCCCGAATGTCAAAATTCCTCACAAATTTAAGGTGCACGACTTTGAGAAGTACAAAGGCAACCCTTGCCCTCAAAGTCACTTAGTGATGTACGCTCGCAAAATGTCAACTCAGACAGAAAATCAACAGCTACTGATCCATTATTTTTAGGATAGTTTAACTGGTGCTGCCCTCAGATGGTACATAGGTTTAAACCGCAGTAAGATCAACACTTTCAGAGATCTTGGCGCTGCCTTCGTCCAACGGTACAAATATAACCTGGACATGGCACCTGATAGAGATCAACTCAGAGCGATGTCTCAGAAGGATAAAGAGACATTTAAGGAATATGCTCAAAGATGGCGTGAAATTACCGCCCAGATTTGTCCACCTCTTAAGGAAAAAGAGATGACAAAGATCTTTTTGAAAAACTTAAGCTCATTCTACTACGACCGGATGGTCGCCAGTGCGCCCAGTGATTTCACCGAGATGGTAAACATGGGAGTACGCCTCGAAGAGGCAATTCGGGAAGGACGGTTAGCCAAAGAGGCTGAACCCTCCAGCAGTACTAAAAGGTATGGTACTGCTTTTCAGAAAAAGAAGGAACATGAGATCAGTAATATCCCCCAAGGAAAACAAAGGCCTCAATATCAACCAGTAGTTGCAGTAACTCCTGCTATTAACCTTGCGCCAGTTCCGACTTATCAACCTCAGGTTGTTCAGAATCAACCTAGTCAACAACAATATCAACAAAGGACTCAACAGCCTCTTCAGCAGGCTCGTCCTCAGTACAACAACAACAATCCCGAAATGCGACCACCAGGGTTTGACCCTATACCCATGTTGTACGCAGAACTTTTTCCACTGTTACTGACCAAGGGGCACGTCCAGACCAGGTCTCCTCTTGCCGTACTGGAAAATCCGCCCTTTTGGTTCAAAGCAAACCAAACTTGCCCTTACCATCAAGGAGGATCGGGGAACAATATCAAAAACTGTCTCAGTTTTAAATCTGACGTACAGAGACTTGTCAGGAATAGGGTCTTATCTTTCAAAGATACTAATCTGAATGTTCAGACGAACTCATTGCCACAACATGACAAGGTTGCAGTAAACTTGATAGAGGAAGAATTTAGCCGAAGTTATTAGATTCGCGATGTACTCCAGTTGGGGACCAATTTGGTCAGGATGCATTGCATGCAGAGCGGGTATGGTCATGTACCACCTCACAACTATCACCAGTGTGATATCTGCTCTAAGAATAACCAAGGATGTTCTGTAGTGCAGTCAGCTCTGTAGGAACAGATGAATCTCGGATGGATTCAAGATCATAGAATCCGAGAAGTCAACATGGCTCATGTTAATACCAACATTGTTCAAAATCACAATATCTTTGCGATGAATGTCAATTTGGTAGCTATGCACTCTAGGCAAAGATCATAATCTGCCGCGCCACGATTATGATGCCTGTCCGATCTGCTCAATAAGCAATCAGGGATGCTCTTTTGTACATGAGACCCTTCAACGTCTGATGGATCTCGGATGGATTCAGGACTATCGGGAAAGAAATACTCATCAAGTCAATATGGTTTAGATATTCGACATACGCTTGATGAACACCAGTCTAGAAGAACTACACGCTAAGCAAATCAGGCTCGGTTTTCTGGATTCGCATAATTATCAGGACTGCGAAGAATGTCAAGAGGACGATCAAGGTTGTGACCTTGTCCAGAGAACACTTCAACACTTATTAGACCACTGGTGGCTTCCAATTTATTTGGACGAAGCTATGTAGAAAATCAGTATGACTGATGGAAATCCTAGTAGACATCAGAGTCAGGATGTCTGCTCGATGGAAACATACCTAGTCAAAATGCATTGTATACAAAGCAGGTGTGGTCGGGTGCCACCACATAACTATGAACGTTGTAGGGTTTGTTCGGAGAACAACCAAGGCTATTATCTTGTGCGGTCAGCTCTCCAAGATCAGTTGGATCGTCAAGAGATTCGACCATGTCCAAATGTCGGGTCGATCAATGTGATACAAGACTATCTTCCTGATTCGAATGAAGATGTTGTCATCATTTCCAATCATGAAATGGCCGAAGATGTTTGCGCCATAATCCCTCTGCTCAACGAGTCGAAGGTTCCTCTTGACAGTAGGAAGATTCTCAACCTTGAACCAATGAGGCTGAGTATGATGGTTAGAAAAACCAGAATACTCCAGTGGTAATTTATTTGCCAGGACCATTACCGTACGAATCATCTACGGCGGTCCCTTATAAGTACAATACTACAACAATTGAAAATGGAAAGGAAACTCCATTACCCTTCGTCGTAAACATTGCCGACATCAGTCGAGTCACACGGAGTGGCCGAATCTTCAACCGAGGAGTTGGAGAACCTGCCAAAGAGAAAGAAACTCAGCCAGAAGTTCCGAATCAGCAAATCGGGCAATCCAGTAGTCCCAAACTTCCAAAGAACCGCGATGAGATGCTAAAGCTCATCCAGAGGAGTGAATACAACATTGTAGACCAACTGTTGCAAACTTCGTCCAAAATTTCTGTTTTATCTCTCCTACTCAGTTCCGAAGCTCATAGAGAAGCTCTATAGAAAGTTTTAGAGCAAGCCTATGTGGAACAGGATGTAACTATATGACAGTTCGACAGTATCATTTCAAACATCACTTCCTGCAACAACTTAGGATTCAGTGATGAGGAATTGCCGGAAGAAAGCAAAAATCATAACATGGTGCTTAACATTACATTCAATTGTCAGGACGATGCTTTAGCTAGCGTACTAGTTAACACAGGATCATCTCTGAATGTTATGCCAAAGTCGACTCAGACACGACTATCCTTTCAAGGAGCTCCGATGAGGAGCAGTGAGATCATCGTCAAGGCTTTTGACGGATCCAGAAAAACAGTTATCGACGAAGTAGATCTTCCCATAACCATCGGTCCTCACACTTTCCAAGTCACTTTCCAGGTCATGGACATCCGGGCAGCTTACAACTATTTATTAGGAAGACCTTGGATACACGACGCTGGGGCAGTCACTTCGACACTTCACCAGAAGCTAAAGTTCGTCAAGAATGACAAACTCATAATAGTTTATGGAGAGCAAGCTTTATTAGTAAGAAATTTATCATCTTTCCCCTGCGTAGAACCAGAGGAGGTAGTTGGAACTCAGTTCCAAGCCTTTCGGTGAGCAATGAGAATTGACCTGAGAAAGGATCGTCGATTTCCTCATACAAGGACGCTCTTGAAGTGATCAAGAGTAACAACGCAAAAGGATGGGACAACTTATGATTCCAACAGATAACAAGAAAAAGAAAGGTTTAGGATTCTCCTCGACTTGCACCCAGACTACTAAGAAAAACGAAATTTTTCGTCCCAGTAAGGATTTCTTCCTCAGCAGAGGATTCCTTCACCCAGTGTCTCAAGAAGTATACATTATCAACGAGAGTAACTCCTCCAATATGGATGAAGAGTGGAAATCATATCTCAACGAGGATGGTTATTTGTCTCAGGGAGAGATACCTACACCATTTTGCTTTCCCACACAAAATCCGAGATTCATACCGAGATCAGACGTTTGAATGATGTATGGAGATTGTGATCTTGAGGGATGTCATGCTCTAACTAATTCATTGGAAGATGATCCGATGAAAGATAATGTTGACTATGATTATTTTGACCCAATGGATGACTTGCCAATCTGGCAGCCTTACTCGGGGGACCTGGGGCAAAAGAGTCAGCCCAACGAGGCATATCAACTGAGCAACATTGAGAAGAATACCTGTGTCCCTACCTAGTCGTGGGATCATTACTCAGGCTATTCAGAAAATGCTCATCGCAAAGATGAACCTGCACGGACTGCAGGATAAGAGTTCATCAATTACGCTTTTCCAGAGGTTAACGTCATCGAGGAAGATGACTCCTCTCCCCCCACAGAAGTGGGGGACACTTTAGGACAGCCAAGCGGAAAGTACGACTTCTTAGTCAAGTATACTTCTCCTGAAAGCTCTCGCATCAAACTCGAAGATATCCAGCCAACTGGATGGGGAGATTCCCCTGAGAACGAGGAAACTATGGAAAATACAACAGAAGAGTTTGTTTATGACAACTCTGCCTGGGAAGAGGATTCCAATAATCCTGATCCTCCAGAAGTCAGCGTCATCTCTGAGGACAAACCAAGAAAGAAGGTTCCTGACTTTGTGACTTGTAACACCCCAATTCCCATCGCGAATAAATAATACATAAATAAATTAGAGTAAATAAAAATTTATCCTTAGACAGAAACAAGGATGCCACATTTAAAGAAAGCAAACACAATCCCTGCTCATAAATTTGATACATAACACAAAATGGAATAAATATAATTTAGGAAGCTTTTTCCAACAAAAGGAAAGTTCAATTATGGAATAAAGCGGAAAGATCCATAACCGACTTGTTTTACAAAATAAATTATTTTATAACGTCAAAATATTCATACAAAGGTAATACAAAATAGATCCAACAAATGTATACATATATAACAAAAGCGTTCTCCGACTCCGGTGTTACATATCAGAGCAGACTGACTGACAAACGGATGGAGAACTAATCTTCACAAAAGCCTCCAAGACTACTAATCTGCAATTGCCTCATAGAGCAACAAAACACAGCAAAAGGGTGAGAAACACAATTATAATATAGTTGCATACGATTATATAATAACACAAAATACACATGTAAAACATTCTCACCACAAGCATCACATACTAATATATATAGCATACCACAGATACATAACATATTTCTAATAATCCAACATAATAACATATTCACACATAATGCACGCCAAAGTTATGACATATGGAAACACACCGCCACATCACATATATTCATATATAGCATATCATAGATAAGTAATACAATCATTGTGATGTGCAACATCCCCATAAAACATGGCATATGTCTATACATAAAACATATCATCCATAACCAATACATTTATCACAAATGCATATCAATTCACCAATGCTATCACAAGCTCCACACATAATCAATCCATTCATGATTTTCCACACATAATCAATCCATTCATGATTTATGCAAATGCAAAGAGACCGACACAACGACTCTATGCAAATGCAATACGGTACCGTTCCATCCATCATTCTCATCATTAATTCACTCAGGAATTATTGGAATCATCGCTTGTTACTTAGTGCAACTCCCCGTCGAGCAAACGATGTTCCCCGTCGCTTTAGGTCTTCTTTGTATAAGGCACACGACGTATATGGATCGCTTTAGGTCCTCTTTGTATAAGGCACACGACCCGGTCACTTTAGGTCCTCTTTGTATAAGGCACACGATCATCTATAACGTCGCTTTAGGTCCTCTTTGTATAAGGCACACGACCGTTACAGCAGGATTCCCTCGGGAATCGTTTCGTCACTCACACCCACTAGGGCACACGACATCACAAGAATGTATATCATGATGCTTGGCATACAATGACTCATGACAATCAAATGCATACACATATACAACCATGTGAACCATTCCAACATCCATAATCATGCATATATAATCAAACACAACACAATGAATTTACTTGCCCTTAGGCCACAAACCATCATCACATGCATTCACATCATATAACAGCACACAAGCTATACGTTATATATTAAAAGCGTATCGCATGTTAACACATCAATTACACACAATTACGACGGTAAAAGTCGACAAAACGACACGTTTTCAAATTCCTTACACAATTAAATTGGCCATAAATCTCCAAACCATTTTTATAAGAAAGGACATCTCATTATCTTCCCAACGATACTAGGAACGTCCCGATCCGAAGTACGGATCAAAAGTTATGCATTTTCAAAGAAAACAAAAGTATTGAAAAATCCCCAGGAGCGCCCGGCGGTACCTATTTTTGCCCGGCGGTGCTCCCTTAGCCTCTGCATCGCCCGGCGAAGCAGCGGCATAAAACTCCAACCAAAACTTAAAAGATTCAGCAGTGTGACAAGCAGCGACGCAACCCATGCGTCGCCCGACGCTCAAAGCATCGCCCGGCGGTCTACACCAGAAACAGAAAAATTCTGCTGCGTTTTACATAGTTGCAAACCCCAAAAATTCATCTTTCTTAACCCAAGATATTTCCAACCAACCAAAATAAATATCAACAATGTTCATACATATAATACGATCATTCAACACAGTTTATATCGATTTCCGACCGTGAAAACATCGATTTCGATTCATTTTTCTCATTTCAACCTAAAATGGAAAAAACTAGGAAAGGCAAGATAACATTCAAACACACATATACATATTCATACACAAGCATAGAATAACCGAGTTTCGCACCCTTACCCGATTAATCGCGCTTCGAAGTCTCGGTTGAATCGATTTCTTACACTCCAAGTTTTCCTTTTTTTCTTCTTCTCACTCTCCTTTTCTCTTCTCTTCTTTTCTTTCTATTTTTTCTCTCTATGTTCCATTTTATGAAAAACATAATATCTAACCAAGCCAAAAAGACCAAAATACCCCTACACTCAATTTTCTCGCAAACGTTCCCAAAACGCGATAAAACATAATAACAATAAACATAACACATTTACCAAATAAAAACCAGGAATAAAATAATATAAAGACCAAAAATAATTAAATCGACTCGATTAAATAAATCTAACAAAAACCGGGGCGTTACATGACTCACCGAGGAGTTCGTCGCCATTGGGTTGTTGTCGATGTTCCGAAAGTCGTCCATAAGTCTAAGTAATTGCCATCTTTATTTTGACCTTTCACCCTGCCCAGGTGAAACAGTTGTTTTATAGGGCTCACTTTTCTGTAAATATCCCTCTTCGCTTCGCCCAAAGCGACAGAGTTTTCTTTTATAGGGCTGTAATTTCAAGAATCGACAAATCATGAATAAATAAAATGTCATTCTGTAATTCCCGCATTAATTGTTGTTTTCTCTTTTCGCTTTTCCAAAAATGGTAATTCTAAAACAAAATCAATAATAAAAATAAGCATTTTTCAATACAGTGCACACTACGCTTGCATTCTCCCTATCTCTTCTAAAAAACAAATCATCACGCCTTGCAGATTGCTTATTTTAAACCCCGTTAAAACATACGATTCCATGCCTTCTCCCAACTTTGAATTCTCGGTATTTGAAGCTGAAGAAGAAGAGGACGCCAAAATTCCAGAAGAGATCTCCCGATTACTCAGACAAGAGGAGAGGTCTATCGAGCCTCACAAGGAGTCGTTGGAAACGATAAATTTGGGTTTAGAGGAAGAGAGAAAAGAAATCAAGATTGGGGCACTGCTCGATCCTATAGTCAAAGAAGACTTGATCAAACTTCTCAAAGAGTTTCTCGATGTATTTGCTTGGTCCTATCAGGACATGCCAGGGTTGGATACCAGCATCGTTGAATATCATTTGCCGTTAAAGTCAGAATGTCCGCCAGTAAAGCAAAGGTTGAGAAGGACTCACCCGGACATGGCTATCAAAATCAAAGAGGAAGTGTAGAAACAGATAGACGTTGGTTTCCTTGCCACCTCAGAATACCCGCAGTGGTTGGCCAACATAGTGCCAGTTTCGAAAAAGGAAGAAAAAGTCAGAATGTGTGTAGATTACAGAGATTTGAACAGGGCAAGTCCAAAGGACAACTTCCCCTTACCACACATTGATATGTTGGTAGACAGTACATCCAAATTCAAAGTATTCTCCTTTATGGACGGATTCTCGGGCTATAATCAGATCAAAATAGCGACGAAAGACATGGAGAAAACTTCATTTATTATCCCATGGGGTACCTTTTGTTACAAGGTGATGCCGTTCGGTTTGAAGAACGCTGGGGCAACCTATCAAAGGGCCATGACAACTCTGTTTCATGACATGATGCACAAGGATATCGAGGTGTATGTCGATGATATGATTGCCAAATTAAAAACAGAGAAGGAACACGTTGAACATTTGTCAAAATTGTTCGAACATCTAAGAAAATACAAACTACTCTTGAATCCTAACAAGTGTACATTCGGTGTTTACTCAGGAAAGCTCCTAGGGTTCATCGTCAGCCAGAAAGGGATTGAATTTGATCCTGACAAGGTCAAGGCCATTCAAGAGATGCCTTCACCTGAAACAGAAAAACAAGTCAGAGGATTTTTAGGATGACTGAATTACATCTCGGGGTTCATATCCCTTATGACCGCAACTTGCACACCAATCTTCAAATTACTCAGAAAGAATCAAAGCTGTGAGTGGACAGAAGATTGTCAAAAAGCTTTTGACAGTATTAAGGAATATCTGTTGAACCCACCAATTTTATCACCTCCAGTGGAAGGAAGACCACTGATCATTTACCTGATAGTCTTGGAAGACTCGATGGGTTGTGTACTTGGCCAACAAGACCAAACCAAAAGGAAAGAGTCTACCATTTACTATCTAAGCAAGAAATTCATCGACTGTGAAACTCGGTACACCATGCTTGAGAAAACTTGCTGCTCTTTAGCTTGGGCGGCTAAACGTCTTCGGTAGTACATGATTTTCCACACTACTTGGTTGGTCTCCGAGATGGATCCGATCAAGTACATCTTTGAGAAACCTGCTCTCACGGGAAGGATTGCCCGTTGGCAGATGTTGCTATCAGAATATGACATCGAGTACCACGCTCAGAAAACCTTCTCAGGCGGCACCTTGAGACTCGAAACCATGGATGGAGAGGAATTTGCCTACCCCACAAATGTTGATGTAGTCATGAAATACTTCGCCTAAACTAAAAAAAACGTCTCGGTGGATCGAGAACCTGAAAAGGGCAGTCCAGGCAAAAATTAGAGACATAAATGAAAATCATCCCGGTGGATAGGAAATCTCAAAGTACAATTCAGGAAAAAATTAGGGATTCATGGCAAGTAACTACATCCAACACGGGTAAATTCCCAGCGGTACTACTTTCCATCAAAAACAGACTTTCGTCCCGAATTCAAAATTGATAGAAGGATAACGGTCGTTATGTTTTAATGTATCCCTTTTCCCGTAAATTACCGTTTTCAAACTTTGTAAATACTCTATGGTATTACGCGCTCTGCTGATCACCATTCTATCAATAAAATTTGAGCCCTCGTGCTTTGGTTTGCAATTCTTATTTGTTTTTGCTTTATAGAATAACATTTAACATGCTCAACGATTCTTGAAATAAAACAAAAATGAATTTACTTGCAAAAAAAATTTATGCTTTTAAAATAAGGATGGCATTTCCTTTTGACTTTAAACGTCTTAAAGCGCACCAACCACTTCCCCGGAGGTGATTAACTTCAAAGTACAGAATCAAAGTACTCCTTCTCAACCAGTTCGCTTGACTGAAGGATAAATTATTTCGAACATCAGGGTCCACCTGATACACCCGGCCGAGTTCTTACCTCCTAATATCGATCAACAATCTCTCTCCAGTCTACTTCTAGATTGAAACCGTTCTCGACTACTTTGATAATTTGAACCTCTAAAGGACAAGAAAACGTCTAATGGGCATCCTTTGAAACATCACTATTCACTTTTGAAGATGATGCCTTTGCTTTCCCGGATTAAGGAAAATCCCTAGAGAAAGTCTCTCAACCAATGACTCTCGACAATACATCGTTCTTTCTCCAAGGAAACTCGATGTTAATGAAGTCATCAGCACCACTAAATTGGATTACATCACATGGAAAGTATGATGTAATATCCCTAAGAAGAAAGCAGTCTCCCAGAAGACTCGTTTTCCCCAGTAGAGTCAACAAATGGCATCTCCAACAGAGAAGTTTGCACACCTCTACAGCTCAGCCTAATGGGTTTTCCCCAGCGAGTCTGACATCAAATTTTCCATCAAATGGCATCTCCTAGTAGACTCGGAGAGAATTTTGATAAAAAACCGCTATGGATAGCATCCCTTGTCAAGAGAAAGAAACTCGACAAGAAGAAACTGAGACCAGTTCCTTGGTGGGAAACCAGGATCGAGGGGAAGTTTATTGACAAAATAAACTGAGACCAATTCCTTGGTAGGAAACCAGGATCGAGGGGAAGTTCATTTCAGAAACTGAGACCAGTTCCTTGGTAGGAAACCTGGATTGAGGGGAAGTTCATTTCAGAAACTGAGACCAGTTCCTTGGTAGGAAACCAGGATCGAGGGGAAGTTTTACCTTTTCTAAGTATCAACGCTTAGCATAAGAAGATGAATGAGTGAACCTCCATTCATAGACACTGTCAAAATTTCGGGTATTCCGATATTTAATCCTCTTGCACCTGAATGTCCGAATATCTTCACCATTCACCCCTTCAGGTCTAAGAAGATTAAATAGGGGCATCTGTCATACCCTAAATTTTAACCACCAAGATTTCCATCATTTTGATAATCACCACCACAACATGGGTATACCATCATGCCTCATCAATCTCCTCAAGAATTGTTGAGCATTCACTATAATCAAGAATTAGGGTTTACATCCCTCTCTGACCATTTAGAAAAAAGATCATTCAAGGAATGACTTGATCTTCAACTTTTCTAACCCCTCAAACATCCATGAAAGATCAAGGGGTCTCCCATATCAAAAATTATGCATATTTTTGCAACATTCCAAGAGGATCAAGCCTCAGGATCGCCAGTGTCACCAAATTAGGGTTTTGGTCGACTAGGGTCTTCAGATGAAAATTTTCATCTGGGCATGAGCCAATACCTCCATATATGGTCCAATGAGCTCAAAATAATCTCAAAAGAGCCCATCCACAATGGCAAAGTCACCTTGAAGGACCATCTATCAAAAAATAAGGAATTAGGGTTTTGACCTAATTCAACCCTTGAGTTAACTTGTGAAGCCAGACATGACTTGAAGCTTCAAGATGAACTTCAAGGACCTTAAATACATCATATTGACATGTCTACAAGATTTGATTGACTCAAAGAGCTTGATTCATAAGCCACAAGAACTCAAAACCATCTGATCACAAATTAATGTTTCTGATGGAAAAAGTCAACCCTACCCTTGACTATTGACTTACCCTTGTTCTCAAACCTTGGGGAAGGGTCCAAGACATCTCTAAATACCCCTTGAGGCCATCCATGAAGCTTAATTAGGCCTAAGGATTGATTTCATAAAAGAATCACAAAGTCAAAGTTTCATCTGCTGAAAAAGTCAACTGTACAAAAATCCAAGTTTGACTTTTTGAAATTTTGGTCTGTAGCGTGGTTTTTGTGGTTTTGAATCACTATCACTTTGGTACTATAGTTCGATTCATTTTTTATCCTGTTGAGCTGATTAAGGAATGGAAATAGATGTCTCCAATTAACCCTGCTCGCAAACTGAGGTTAAACAGTCAAAACTGTTGGTTTACAGATGCTATCAAAAGGGGGATTTGTCTTTAGGGTTATTTGCTTAAAAACAGGGTCTAGACTATGGGCTAGGTTTCTGGTAAGGTGTTAGGTATGATGCTTTTGATGGATATATGAAGGTACTAGATTTTGGGTTTTTTGGTTAGTATGCTCGCTAAGATTTTTGCAATCTTGTGCCTACGTATTCCCAAAACAGGGAAATTCGAGCGATCGTAGTTCCTCCTATTCTATGGGAGGAAAAAGGTTGTTTTGGTGTCTTGTTCAAAGCCCAAGACATGAAGCTAAAAGTGGTTTGTATCTTGTTCAAAGCCCAAGATGTGAAGCTAAAGGGTTTTGGATGAGAGAGAATTTGTCATCTCTAAAGAGGAGTTGTTGATGTTTGTATGTTGTGAGCAAGGCACAAATTTGATGCTAGAATGGTTGATTGACTCAACCGAGGTTTCCTTATACCAAGCTTAAGAGGAGGCGGGAAGTTTAACTTTTCTGGGGCAAACGTTCTTTCTGTCTTGTACAACGCCCAAGATTGAGGCTAGAAGGGATTTTGACTCCGTTGGGGAGAATGTATCTTGTATAAAGCCCAAGATGGAGGCTGAAAGGGTTTGACTCAACAAGAGAGTACTTTTATCTGTCCTGTATAAAGCCCAAGACGGAGGCTAAAAAGGTTGACTCAACAAGAGAGTCTGTTTGACTCAATAAGAGAGTCTTTTATACTCAACAAGAGAGTGTTTTGTTGTCTCGTATGAAGCCCGAGATATAGGCTAAAAGGAGATCGACTCAACAAGAGAGTCTTTTATACTCAACAAGAGAGTGTTTTATATATGTCTTGTATGAAGCCCAAGATGGAGGCTAAAATTTGACTCAGCAAGAGAATCTTTTATACTCAACAAGAGAGTGGGTTTTTATATGTCTTGTACTAGGCCCAAGACGGAGGCTAAAAGGGAGACTGACTTAATAAGAGAGTCTGAAAAGGTTAGCTCCATTGGGGAGAGTCATTGTTCAAAGCCCAAGAGGAGGCTATCTTACTGCTGAGGATTAGATCCATAGGCAGGCCCAAGGGTGGGGAACTCTCATGAGAGAGACCGGGTTTCAGAGTGATCAGTGTTTTTTCCTATGTTTGAAAGGAACTTGAGAATGTCTTTGAGACTCAAGGGGGTTTAGACTGTCCAAGTCTAGAGTTTTATCTATTGTATAATGCCCAAGAGGAGGTACGAGCATTAAGGGATGAGGATCAACCCTAAAATGGCTGGAGTTTTGACGCTGGAAAGACTACTCTAGGAAAGGATGACTAAGTTCTTGTCTTATACCTCTAAGAGGTAGTCAGGGTCCTTGTATTAAGCCCAAGAGAAGGCATGAGAACTTCTAAGAAGCCGAAGGGTCCTTGTACAATGCCCTAGATGAGGCGGGGATGCTTTTTAGGAAGCCTGTGGGTCCCCAAACCAAGAGAAGTTCAAGAAATGAAATTCACAGAGAAGAGATCATTCCAGGAAAGTTCAAGAATTTGGAAGAAACTAAAGAGATGCTATTCACGGAGAATAGATCAACTCTGGGGAGTAGAATTTCTTTGACAATTTCTAAGGGTGACAGTTTGAGAAAAGGTTCACCGAGAATATTGCCTTTCTCTTTGTTCCATATTGTTTAACCCCAAGAGAAGGGAAGACTATATCTGGAATCCTACGGGGGATCTAGTTTTGTTTGTATTTAAGAGTGACCAACAAGGCTTTACCTAGTGCTAGACGTAGTTGTCGGGGAAAACTCTAAATAACTATACTAGTATTACGCAGTGGATATGTGACAAGTATATAAAAGGATGTGAAAGAAGACTTACAGTGAAGCAGCCCCACAATACAGTTATATATATATATATATATATATATATATATATATATATATATATATATATATATATGAAAGCGGTAAATGAAAGCGGATAAACACTTACCCGTTGTAGAGCTTCCATGTCGTTTTGTTAGTTTTTCAACAAATAAAGTTTTGATAACAACAGATAATTGAATTCAAAATCAAAGGAGAAAGTGCTTTGAAAAGATTGTTGGGGCTTATAGCTCAAGAAGAGGCCCAAGTTTTAACGATGATTGCACCGTTGTTTAGAAAACTGTACAGAGGGACTTATATAATATGTGAGGCCTAAAATGATGTTAATATGTGATTTGAATCATCATTCATCAAGAAAAATCAAAGAAAATGAGTTAACTTGTAAAAGGGGCAATCTTAGAAACTTAGAATTTTTCTAAGTTATGGAACAAAGTGGCTAGGGTACCAACTTTGTAAGGCCATATCTCCTAAACCACAAAGGCTTTTCTCCCATTCAAAGCTAAAATGAAAGTCCATTTGACATACTTTAAAAGTGTCAACTACAAGTGATTCCAAATCTTCATGGATTTTGAGTTATGGTTTGATCAAAATTACTAAAACATGAAAATCACACTTTTTCCAACACTTAGTGAAATTTTCACTAAGTCAGAATCTGCTTCACTTTTTCCAAAATATTGAGGCATTTTTCAACCAAATGTAAGTTGCTTCAAAACCAAAGTTGGACATCACATTAAACTAGGATACATTAGCTTTCCAAATTGTCCAAAAACACCATGAAACTCCATCTGAGCTAGGAGTTATGGATCTCCAAAGTTTCCTTGTTGCAAACTGTCTCCATGACAGTTCTAGGCAGAATTTGTGCAAACTTGCACCCCACGATTTCCATAACCAATTTGACACACTTTGATTATTTCATTTTTGATCAATTGCAATCCAAATGGATGGATGATCTGATCCACAACACAAAATGCCAAAGAACTTGGCTTGCCATGTGCAAAATCATCATCATGGAACCTTGAAATCCAATTTTGGCATTGTGCATTAAAGTGATGCATTGAGGTTGCATGGATGAACCACAAACCAGTCCAATTGAGTCAAGGTGGTTGCAAGAATCAGAAGACCTAAACCTACAAAGCCTGGTGCAAGTCAATGGCTAGAGGAGACCATTGACCAAGGATTCCAACATTCAATACAATATGATCCCAGTTGCCATTCACTATTGCAGCCAAAACAAACTTTCTCTACTATAAATAGAGCTCATTTGTGTTCAGTTTAAGCACACCAAAGCCCCCAAATTGAGGCTTTATTCAAAATCACACTCTCACTCTCAAAAATACCTTCTAATGCAAGTCACCATCGGTTTTTGAATTAAAATGTGTTTCCAACCAAACCAAACACACACACACACCTCATACACATCATATGTGAACTGATCAAACACTAAACCAACAACTGGAACACCAAATTCATGAAATCATCATCCATTTGTTCAAGCTTGTAGCAGAGTTGCAGTTGGGGTGCCACAACCTGTTCCAGTCGATTTCAAATCAATCCAAACATTCAAACACTTCCTTTGAGGTACAAGGAAGCTGTCCAAATCATTAGAACTCATATGTAACAACTCCAAACCAGAGTTCGATTCTAACTTGTAGAGGTAAGGCTTGAACTCTCAGACTCAATGAATCATGCATCATAAACATGTTTTCTTGTTACCATTGTATTTCTGAATGTTTGTAGATCATTTACCCTCAATCAATTATTGTTTACAGTTCGTGTATAAGATTTTATTAAGTTCATGCCAATTTTAGGGTTCTTCAGGTTGTATCATGATATGTTCTGATGCAATTAATTTCAATAAAGTTGGGTATTGCCATTGTGTTCCTCATCTTAAAACGCATGATTTTCATATTTGGATCATGCAAAATGGTTGAGAGATGAGTGAGTTACAAGCCTTCACGCATCTGAGCTTGAGGTTGAGGATGGCCATGGTGCCATGGTTCAGAAATTCAACTTGTTTGCTATATATTATTCCTTGCCATATATTAAATGAATTGGCATTGCGCCCCACTGGTTGATCAACTGGTTTGTGTATATTGAGCGAGTGAGAGGTTTGGGGTTCGAATCCCCCTCGCCCCAGACTTCTTTTTAATCACTTGTTTCTTTTTTTATTTTATTCATTTTTCATATTATTTTTATTAATGATTTGAAAAATTAATTTCTTATTCAATTTTAATCATTTTTTATTGGTTCTTTTTCTAAAAAATCACAAAAATATTAAAGTATTTTATTCTACAAAAAAATGAGATTTATATTATTTATTTAATATAGTTGGTATTTTTGTGAATAAATTAATTTTTTATTGTTTTAAACATTTTAAAAATGAATTTTTATCTTGAAAAATCAAAATCTAATGAGTTCTAAGTCATATTGTGATTAAAACATCATTTTTCAAACCTTAACCAAAAATCACAAGTGGTTTAGTTAAACTTACTTGGTGTTTTTATTCATTTTCTTTAAAGGATTACTTTTAAAAATTAAATTAGGCTTCTTTTGATTTTTGATCCTTATCAAACATTTTCAAAACACTTTTGGGCCTCTATAGAGTGTAAGACACAACCCCTTTGTAAATAAAACAATTTTGGGCCTCACATATTGTATAAGTCCCTCTGTACATTTTCAAAACAACGGCGCGGTCGTCTCCTTTTTAACAAAATCATCTGGGCTTCTCCTTGAGCTATAAGTCCCATCTTTATTCTTTTTCAAACTCTTTGGGCCTCTAATAGAGTGTAAGACCCAATCCCTTTTCAACCAAAATCATTTTGGCCCTCCTTCACTGTATAAGTCCCACTGCATTTTCAAAAACCTCGGCGCCATCGCTAGTTCAAAATCAACTAACCTGGGCCTCTCCTTGAGCTATAAGACCAATTTCTTTTCTTTAAAAACACTTTTGGGCCAACCCAACCCCCCTTTGTACATAAATAATTTTGGTCCTTAGTCGTTGTGTAAGACCCGATCCAGTTTTCAAAATAACAGTGCGATCAATGTTTTCACCAGGTCCACTCCTTGAGTTGTAAGTCCCATACTTTGTACAAAAATAATCTTTGGGCTCTCTCTTAGAGTGTAAGACCCAACTCTCTTTTTAAATACTTTGTTAACAATATAGTCTGTATTCAAATAATCATCAGGGCATCTCTTGTTGATAAGCCCCAATTTTCTGTTTTGAAATAACTGTTATCAAAACTTGCTCCAATTTCTTTGAACAACTAACATTACAGCATGGAAGCTTGCTCACCTATAAGTTTTTATCTCCTTTCATTTACCTGCTTTATATATATATATATATATACTGTGTTGTGGGAAGCTGCACACCTGTAAGTCATTCTTTCATCTTTTAAATACATGTCATATATATATATACAGTATTGTGGGAAGCTGCTCCTCAGTAAGTCTTCTTTCATATCCTTTTAAATACTTGTCCTATGTCACTGTATATATACTTGTATATCTGTTTAAAGTTTTCCCCGGCAACTAAGTCTAGAATTAGGTAAAGCCAGTTGGTCACTCTCTCAATACAGTAAACCTAGATCCCTCGTAGGATTTCAGATATAGTCTTGCCTTCTCTTGGGCTTAAACAATATGGAACAAAGAGAAAGGCAGTATTCTCGGTAAACCTTTTCTCAGACTATCACTTTAGAAATTGTCAAAGAAATTTAATTCCCACATAGAGGATTAATTCCCGGTGAAACTTCTCTGGAATTTCTTCAAACTCTAGAATTGTTCTTTACAGAAAGGATTAATTCCCGGTGAAACCTTTCTTGAACATTCTTAAGTTTGAACCCACAGGCTTCATAAAAGCATCCCAACCTCCTCTTAGGCTTTGTACAAGGACTCTCAGGCTTCCTAGAAGTTCTCAGCCTCCTCTTGGGCTTAGTACAAGGACCTAGAGACCTCCTACATGTATTGGAACAGAACCTAGTCATCATTTGCTAGAGCTATCTTTCTGAGTCAAAACAACAGACCAGTTATGGGTTGACCTTCATCCCTTTACTTACCAGCCTTCTCTTGGGCATCATACAAAGATCATTCACCATCTGAGAACCAATTTCTCAAATACCAGTAGACTTGGACAGTCTCATTACCCTTTGGATTTCCCATTTCCTTAAAGAACGGGAAATAACCCTGATCATCAGATTAATCTCCAAACAGAAATAAAACCAACAATTTTCACAACTTAAACCTTACCTTTAATTTTCCCCATCATTGGGCCAATTACTGTAAACCCTCACCAAAGAAAAGGATTCACAACTGTCACATTTTCAGTTAAATCCCCAGCTTGAGTCATTTTACTGTCACAATCCTCATCAGAACCTCAAGGTCTCTGATACCTCAACTTTTCTATAATACCCAGCAAAAGTTGAATTACTAAACTTTGGACCTGTCTCTGGATTTCAATAATCCTCAGCAGAAGATAGCCTCCTCTTAGGCTTTATATAAGGAATTTCCCCTACAAAGATAGCCTCCTCTTAGGCTTTGTATAATGATTTTTCCCTACAGAACTAGCCTCCTCTTAGGCTTTGTATAATGATTATCTCTCAGCAGTCAGCCTCCTCTTAGGCTTTGTATAATGATAAGCAACTCAGCTGAGTCCCGATTTTTAGCCTCAATCTTAGACTTTGTACAAGATACCCCCTAAAATACCTTTCCAGTAGAGTCAGTCATCCTTTTCACCCTCAATCTTAGGCTTTGTACAAGACAGATAATAACACTCCCTAAACATAGTCATACCATTTTTAGCTTCAATCTTAGGCTTTGTACAAGACAGATACTATCCAATAGAGTCAATCTTTTTAGCCTCAATCTTGGGCTTTGTACACGACACACATGCAAATATCTCCCCAGTGGAGTCATCAAATCTCTTTTAGCCTCAAATATTGGGCTTTGTACAAGACAAATAAAACATCTTACCCCAAAGAGTCAAATCTCTTTTATCCTCCATCTTGGGCTTTGTACAAGATACAACAAAATAAACACTCTCTTGTTGAGTCAGTCAAATCTCCAGCCTTCTCTTAGGCTTTGTATAATGATTTTCCCCAGTCGAAACCAATTAACCTTTTAGCTTCAACCTTGGGCTTTAATCAAGGCACACAAAAATCAACATTCCCTCAGAGGAAATCATCAAAACTCTCTGCAGGAGGATATCTTTTCTGTCTAATCACACATCAAAACAGTCAATCAAAACAAAACCCTCAATTCCAGATAACTGCTGTAAGTGGCACACTTGTTGATATTAACATCTAAGCTGTCTATCCATCATTATCCTGGTTAAAACCTTCATCTAATTGCTGTAAGTGGCAAGCCTCTAGATATAAACATCCATGCCATTGTCCATCTTTTAGCATGAATTCCTTAGGAAAAATGGCATTGCTCACACTGAATTAAAGTTTTTTCCTTTAGGACAATCACTCTGTAAAGGCAATTATGGCATTGCTGGACTTCATACAGTCTAGTTAAAGTAATTCTCCTTTTCAAACCAGTTATTCAAACAACTGTGATTAACAGATGAGATATCTATCTTTAGAGATGACAAATTCTCTCTCAGTCAAAACCTTTTAGCTTCCATCTTGGGCTTTGAACAAGATACAAACAAACAACCAACTTTAGCTTCAATCTTGGGCTTTGAACAAGACACTAGACATCTGTTTCTTCCTTAGAATAGGAGGAACTACGATCGCTCTGATTTCCCTATACTCCATAACAGGGAATACGTAGGCATAAGATTGCGATAATCTTAGCGAGCACACTAAACAAAAAACCTTAGGTCTTTGACCTTACCAAAAACAATAAAACTCTCTCTCTCTCTCTCTCAAACATCAGACAAACTTTTCCCATTTCACAGACAAACACAATCAAGTACCAAAGTTGATCCTAAAACAATCATCTCATGGATAACCATGTATAGGATGGGTAATTGACAACTCCCCATTGTATAACCTGACCCCGGACTCCCCAATCTCTGTCAAACGTTTGTTCAGTTAAACAGATGCGTGCAAGGTTTGTTTCAGATAACTTTCCCTTTCCCTTCCAACTTCACGGGATAAATAAGTAATCAGAAAGTAGCACCCAACGTTCCTCCCACTAAGGTGAGGAAATCCCAAATTCAGCGATAAGGTGGTCGCGTCACCGACAAAAATCGCTAGCTACACCAACCATTTTCAAACATGTTTGTATGAATCCTAGTGCTAAAGATGATCAATGCATATCTAAGATTAGGTTGATATCGTCCAATATACAAAAACTATAAATTGATCCTAGTTTTGACATCATTCAAAACATGACTATATGGAAGAATGCACTCACAGAATGGGGAAAATTAGTAAAATAGGGTTTTTGGGTCCTGGGTACTGCTACGGGCCGTAGCAGCTGCTATGTCCCTGGATTTTGTACAAAGTGACTTCGTTTTGAGCGTAACTTGAGTTTCGTGACTCCGTTTGAGGTGCGGTACGAATAGTTGGAAAGCTAACGCGTAACACTTCGGACTAGTAATGTTTTAGGGAGCTGAATGTGAATTTATGATATGAATATAATTTTTTCTTTAGGTACAATGGTGTGAATATGTTATTGATTCAAGATGAATTATTGTGGTGATTAATTATTAATTATGTGGAGAGTGCATAATGGTTGTTTATTGTGGTGGTAGTTTTGAAGGGGGAACTATGTTGTTATCGTGCTGCTTATTGTTTATGGTTCGAAGGGGGATCATAAACATGTTGTTATTTTTGTTGCATTAATTGTATGCAATACATAATTTGTTTTGTTGTTGTGAAAGAGGCGAGTTACGAGTCTAGAAAGGTGGATGAGTAACTTATCCTGAGTCTAGAAGGGTGGACCCGGGTTTCAGAAGGGTGAACCCGGTTCATATGAAGAACCATCGTTGATTAATGCCACATGCAAAGTGTCAATGTCGTGAGTCACATTGCATGCATATGTATGTATTATGATGGAAAAGTGTGAGACTGTAATGGTGTGTTTTTTGTATTGAATGCGTGATGTGTTGTGTGTTTATCTACCCTCGCATTCTTTACGTCATTTTATATCAAAGTTTAGTCTCACCTTTTTTTCTTTATGTTGTATGTCATGGATATCTTGCAGATAATTAGGAGTGGAGTTTTTTAGTTGTGAGTAGAAGAAAAATTCTTGGAGCTTTCCTTCGTTTATTTATCGTTCTATTGTATCGTAGTGGTTTAGTTCTCTGATCTTGTAACATCGTGGACATGAAGCTTTTGTTATGTTTTGAGTTGGTGTCGAATTTTGACGTTAATGTTTAATACTTTATTTGAAAAGTTCAATTCGAGTTTATTATTATGTTAATTTTCCCTGCATGTTGTTAAATGTTTGTGGAAGTTTTGTTGTTTGGTTGTCGAAGTAACATCTTAAATTGTTGAGTAATTCTTTTTATATAAGTTTCGGGGTTTAGGGTGTTACATTCGTCTTTGCTTTGCCTACTCCGCTCTTCAATTGCGTTAATTAACCACGGAAAAATAATCACGCTCTTATACTATTTTGATAAGTTTGATACAAGCATTTTGATTATAACAAACTATCAGAAGATAAATCCCTCTGTTAATGCATACACTCAAACTGTTAACAAAAACAAGATCCCTCAAGATCTTGATCCAATAACCTCACTATCCACAATTACATGCTCCAAGTATTCGTGTGTGGCGATCCCCCTGATCCCACTGATTTCTTGTCTGAGCGATTTCCATTACCTGAGCATATATTGGACAACTCCCAACTTTGTTTGCAAGCAATTTTTCTCCAACACCACCAAAGAAGGACAACTTCCAACTCCGCCTTACGGATCGTTGATACTTGATCTCACCAAAGTCTTCCTTGGAGTATATTGAAAACTCCTTTCTTGATCAATAACAAAGAAGACAAGATTACATTCAAGAAATGAGACCTATTACAAACAACAAACTTCACACATAAAATATTAGATACCCTAATATACCACTAGTCTCCTTCAACCACTAAATCTTTAGAGATAAAAGTCCTCAACAATGGAAAAAACTAAGGATGAAGTTGATGAACAGCGCCAGAATATCTCACAAACAAGTTTTAAAACACAAGGTGTTATTCAAGGGATTAGATGAATATGAATGAAGAACACCCACACACACACATGATTCTATAAATTTTTTTGTTAAATGAGTCTTAGTTTTTAGACGATGGCATTGATCTAGAAGGGGGGTTGAATAGATCACTAATTTTTAATTAAATTGACGCTTTAAATTTTTTTTTTTAAATGTGCGGAAGTGGCCTTGGATTTAAAATCTTCTAAAGGAACCATTATTGATAAGATCGGATATACAAAACCGAATGGAATAATATTGATGAGATAATGGAATCAATAAAGTTCCCAATCAAGCAATTCAAATAAAGACCACATTGAGTGATCCGGTTTCCAATGAATTATAGAAGGTAAAATTAAATTGACAATTTTAAGAACAGTTTGTGTGCTATCTGTAATACCCCAAAATTTACTCTCTCATTTCTTCATATCGTTTAGCATGAGCTTTCATTTCATTGCATGGCATTCAAGCATAGAAAAACAAAGCATCAAGCATTTAGCATTGCATCTTGCATAAGGGCATGTGATCAGGTGTTTCTCTAAGGTGTTGATCATCCAAAGTTAAAGAATAAAAGACAAGTGTTTCTCACAAATCTCAAGGGTTTCTTAAGCCATATGTCATCCCTACTTGATCCACAAGGCATGGGAAGAAGGGAATTCACCAAGAAGATTGGGCAGTGCATGATTTCTTACACAAGGCAGTCAAAAATTGGAATCTGATCCCCTAATGGGCAAGCTCTTTGAGTTTCTATCATCTCCAAATGGCATATCTCATCATTGTTTGAGAGAATACACATCATATTCAGAGGAATTTGGATTTGGAGGATGTGTTATTTCCTCCTAACTAGAGGGTGCCAAAATTAGGGTTTGGCCTAAAATCAGTTTATCTCTGATTTTTTGGGCAAAACTTGATCTCATGGTATTCCTTATGTTCTTAAGTGTATATGGATGGAAAATTGCTCATCAATTGGTTTCAGAGGAGTCTCAATTGATCAGTTGCTTGATAATCAAGAAATTGGGGGAAAAAGTCAATTGTGCAGTGAAAAAAGTCAACTCTTGACTTTCTAAGGTCAAAATCATGAAATTCATGTTATATATGTTCAATGGACAAAATTTGATCAAGAAATGATGGAGGAATAATGAAAAATCAAGAAATCACAAAACTGCCAAAAATGGAAACTTTAGGGTTGTCAAAAATAGTAAGTTTGGACCATTTTGCACCCTACTTTGAGGCTCTCTTTCTCCAAGATAAAAGTTTCAAACCTCAGGCCCAAGTTGAACCAATTAAAGTTCATGTTCTAAGCTTCAAATCCATATAAAGAACATCTCCATTGGATCAATATTGAGTGAGATATGATTGATCAAAGTTTGAGAGAAGTAGGTCCAAAATCAAGTCATGACCAAGAATGCCCAAGCCCACGCGCCATAATTTTTACAAACACTTGGTGTGCCAAATGTTCACCCATTTTTCATAATGATAAAAGCTCCAAATGAAAAACTTTTCAACGTCAAATTTGTTCCTTGCCATGCCCTCTTCAATGTTGATGTTGGACAAATTTTGATTTGGTCAAGATATGATGGAGATATGTTGGTTCCAATTTGGTATGACTATGCTGAAAATCCATGCGCCATGTTGCCTTGCCATGACACAACATGCCTCGCCCATGATTCAGTTCCAAACTTGGATGTTCTAAGTTACTTTTCAACCTCTTCCAAGCTTCAATTCAATCCAATTTTCACACTAAACTTGTAGTGTTACACATCCTTAATCCATTGACCTGTGGGTGGTCTATCAGCCAATTCAAATATTAGCCAATTCAAATATTGATAATGTGGGTGGTGTATGAGGCTTTACAAGAAGCGGAAGATTGTTTGCTCCCCAAACTTTGCGAAGTAATAAAGAAGTGGAAGCTGCAGCAAAAGCTAAAGGAAAACAGGTGGTTGAAAGTGTGCCTGAAGCAGAGACAAAGATTGCCTTCGACAACGAGGTGGAAGAGTTCATGAGGATAATAAAGAAGAGCAATTATAAGATCGTCGATCAGTTGAATCAGACCCCCTCGAAAATTTCAATTCTGTCACTGTTGATGTGTTCTGACACGCCCCGGGAGGCTCTATTGAAAGTGTTGAAGAGAGCATATGTTCCACAGGAAATCACTGTTAATCAGCTTGAAGGTGTGATTTCCAACGTCAATGTCAGCCACGGATTGGGTTTCACAAGCAGAGATTTGACGTCGGAAGGGAGAAACCACAATAAAGCTTTGCACATTACAATGGAGTACAGGGGTGCATTGCTGTCTCACGTGTTGGTGGACACTGGTTCCTCACTCAATGTCTTGCCTAAGAAGGCGCTAATGAAGCTAGAGGTTGATGGTTTGACTTTAAGGCCCAGTGAGTTAGTTGTCCGAGCGTTCGATGGAACGAAAAGATCTGTGTTTGGTGAAGTAGAATTGCCCGTGCAAATTGGACCGCAAGTGTTCAAATCCACATTCCATGTGATGGACATACAGCCTGCGTATAGCTGCTTATTAGGCCACCCTTGGATTCATGCGGCCGGGGCTGTTACATCCACCTTACACCAAAAGCTGAAGTATGGGTTTGAGGGACAAGTTGTGACAGTGTGTGGTGAGGAAGATATTTTTGTTAGCCACTTGTCCACGTTCAAGTATATTGAGATGGATGGGGAAATTCACGAGATGTTGTGCCAGTCTTTTGAAGCGGTGAATATTGACAATGTGCCTGAGTCTTCCCTTGCACCAGATAGAGCTGGTACATCCATTTCGTCCTATAAGCAAGCTGTTGAGGTTGTCAGAGCAGGCAACGCCCAGGGCTGGGGCAAGCTGATAGAGACACCAATGAAGGAGGACAAATTTGGTATTGGCTATCGTCCCTCTATGACTTCCGTTGCAGAAAACAGTGGACCCATCACTTTCAGCAGTGGAGGAATCATTTTCCCAGAGCAGTCTTGTGCAGCTATAGAAGAGGGTGTTGACAGTGACTGTGACTTGGACAACTGGGTACGCCCACGCGCTCCGGGTTACTCTTCAAACAGAGTAATTTTCTTTGTTTTTCTAACCATAATACATGTTAAAATCTTGCGCTCTGCCTAAGGCATATAGATTCATTTGTAGGGCCACCCTGTTTGCATTTTCAATTTTTAATCATCAATAAAGGACGTTTTGCACTCAAATTTTGTTCCTTGTCTTTCTTTTTATTTTTGCACAAAAATAATAAAATGGCAATGTTTGTTTATTTTTGTTTTAAAATAAATTCTAAAATAAAGAATGAACCCGTTCATGCAGACTTGATCCTCCGGATTTCATTGATAATGGTTCTGCTATGGCCATGTATGACTTTGACAAACCAATTTATCAAGCCGAAGAAGGGGATGAGAAGGGCTGTGAACTCCCTGAGGAACTGGCCAGATTGTTAAAACAAGAGGAAAGGGTCATCCAGCCTCATCAAGAGACCATAGAGATCATCAATATTGGTACCGAGGATGCTAAGAAAGAGATCAAGATTGGTGCCAGCTTGAAAGTAGATGTGAAGAAAGCTTTGACTAAGATGTTGTGTGAATATGTTGATATCTTCGCCTGGTCGTATCAAGACATGCCAGGGCTGGATACTGATATTGTTGTGCACAGGCTGCCGTTGAGAGAAGAATGCCTGCCAGTCAAGCAGAAACTTCGTCGGACTCATCCCGATATGGCCATAAAGATCAAAGAAGAAGTTCAGAAGCAGTGGGACGCAGGGTTTCTGGTTGTGACTAACTATCCTCCATGGGTCGCCAACATCGTGCCAGTGCCAAAGAAAGATGGAAAGGTGAGAATGTGTGTGGATTATCGAGATCTTAACAAAGCTAGCCCAAAAGATGATTTTCCATTACCCCACATAGATGTGCTGGTTGACAATACAGCTCAGTTTTCAGTGTTCTCATTTATGGATGGTTTCTCCGGGTACAACCAGATTAAGATGGCGCCTAAGGATATGGAGAAGACCACATTCATTACTCCGTGGGGTACATATTGTTATAAGGTGATGCCTTTTGGGTTGAAAAATGCAGGAGCAACGTACCAGTGGGCAATGGTAACATTATTTCACGACTTGATCCACAAAGAGATTGAATGTTATGTGGATAACATGATTGCCAAGTCGAGAACGGAAGAAGAACATCTGATAAACTTGAAAAAGTTGTTTGAAAGGTTGAGAAAATTCCGTCTGAGATTGAATCCAAACAAGTGCACTTTTGGGGTGCGTTCTGGAAAGCTGTTGGGTTTCATTGTGAGCGAAAAAGGGATAGAGGTTGATCCTGCCAAAGTGAAAGCAATACAAGATATGCCTTAACCGAGAACATAAAAATAAGTTCGTGGTTTTCTGGGTAGATTGAACTACATTGCAAGGTTCATATCTCACCTAACAACCACGTGTGAACCAATATTCAAACTGCTAAGAAAAGATCAAACGGTTAGGTGGAATGACGATTGCCAATTGGCATTCGATAAAATAAAAGAATACTTGCAGGAACCTCCAATCCTCATGCCTCCAGTTGTAGGAAGACCTTTGATAATGTATTTAACAGTGCTTGAAGGTTCTATGGGTTGTGTTCTCGGTCAACACGACGAGACAGGCAGGAAGGAGCATGTTATCTACTACCTGAGTAAAAAGTTCAATGACTGCAAGTCCCGTTACTCAATGCTTGAGAAGACACGTTGTACACTTGCATGGGCCGCTAAGCGATTGAGGCAGTATATGATTAGGCACACAACCTTGTTGATTTCAAAAATGGATCCTATCAAATACATCTTCGAGAAACCAGCACTAACAGGCAGAGTTGCACGGTGGAAGATGGTTTTGACAGAGTATGATATCCAGTATACTTCCCAAAAGGCCATCAAAGGAAGTATCTTGTCAGACTATCTTGCACAACAGCCGATTGATGATTACCAACCCATGAAATTTGATTTCCCTGATGAGGACATCATGTTTCTCAAAGTTAAAGACTGCGAGGAACAACTTCCGGAGGAGGGGCCAGACCCTGAATCCAAATGGAGTTTGATGTTTGATGGGGCTGTCAACATGAATGGGTGCGGAGTTGGAGCAGTTCTTATCACGCCGAAAGGTGTTCATATGCCTTTCACCGCCCGAATAACTTTCGGATGCACTAACAATGAAGCAGAATATGAAGCTTGTATAATGGGGATTAAGGAGGCGATTAATTTACGAATTAAGACCCTTGATATCTTCGGTGATTCAGCTTTGGTAATCAATCAAGTGAAAGGGAGTTGGTAAACGCACCAAGCAAATCTGGTTCCGTATAGAGATTATACAAGGAGATTGCTGACATTTTTCACAACAGTGAAGTTGTACCATATTCCTCGAGATGAGAATAAGTTTGTAGATGCCTTGGCTACTTTGTCTTCCATGATCAAAGTGCAAGGATGGAATCATGTACCTAAGATCGAAGTGTCTCGTCTTGGCAGACCTGCATTTGTGTTTGCTGTTGATGCAATGTCTGGTGACAAACCATGGTTTCATGACATCAAGTGCTTCTTAAAAAGTCAAGAATACCCGCCAGGGGCATCTACTAAAGATAAGAAGACGTTGAGAAGATTGTCTAGTAGCTTCTTCTTGAATCAAGATGACGTGCTGTACAAACGGAATTTTGACATGGTGCTGCTCAGATGCGTGGATAGACACGAAGCAGACCTGTTAATGCAGGAAGTACATGAAGGATCTTTCGGTACCCATGCCGGAGGTCACACCATGGCTAAGAAATTATTGAGATCGGGATATTATTGGTTGACAATGGAAGCGGATTGTTGCAAGTACGCTCGCAAGTGTCATAAATTCCAAATTTATGTAGACAAAGTACATGTTCCTCCAAATTCGTTGAGTGTCATGTCCTCTCCTTGGCCTTTTGCCATGTGGGGCATTGACATGATAGGAAAGATTGAGCCTAATGCTTCAAACGGCCATCGCTTCATCTTGGTCGCCATTGATTATTTCACTAAATGGGTTGAAGCAGCATCTTATGCCAATGTCACTAAGCAAGTGGTAGCTCGTTTCCTGAAACGGGACATCATTTGTCGCTATGGAGTGCCCGAGAGAATCATTACTGATAATGGTTATAATCTGAACAACAAAATGATGGCTAAGTTGTGTCGGGACTTCAAAATTGAACATCACAATTCTTCTCCGTATCGCCCGAAGATGAATGGCGCTGTGGAAGCGGCCAACAAGAATATTAAGAAGATTGTGCAGAAAATGGTTGTCACCTATAAAGATTGGCATGAGATGTTACCATTCGCTTTGCATGGGTACCGAACGTCAGTACGCACGTCCACTGGGGCAACAACATTCTCACTTGTATACGGTATGGAGGTTGTACTACCAGTCGAAGTTGAGATTCCATCCCTCAGAGTCATGATGGATGTCAAGTTAGATGAAGCTGAGTGGGTTCGCTCCAAGTTTAATCAGTTGAGCCTTATTGAGGAGAAACGACTGGCAGCGGTGTGTCATGGGCAGCTATACCAACGGAGGATGAAGCAGGCATTTGACCAAAAGGTGCGTCCTCGGGTTTACAAAGTGGGAGATGTGGTACTCAAAAGGATCCTTCATCTTGGTACAGATCATAGGGGAAGATGGACTCCTAACTATGAAGGTCCATTCGTGGTTAAGAAGGTCTTCTCGGGCAGAGCCTTATTACTTACAACCATGGATGGCGAAGACTTTTCATCCCCTGTCAACTCAGACGTAGTCAAAAAATACTTCGCATAAATAGACCCGCTGGACAGAAAAAAAGAAAAAGTCCAGGCAAAAAAGGGCATCCCGGCGAACCACAAAAACATAATAAAAAGGTTCAGGCAAAAGTTAGGGATACAAAATAAAAAAATTGTACACCCGGTGACTTGAAAATCCGCAAGGACAACTTAGGCAAAAAAGGGTATCTCGGTGGATTGAAAACCCGAAAGGGCGGTCCACGCAAAAGAGGGATTTAAGCGAACGACTACAGTTTGAGTTATCTGTACTCCATCACAGTTTCAACAACTGACAGTCCAAAGGGTAGGAATCAGTCTGATCATTCCTCAAAAGGCAAGGTCGGGGAGTCTTGAAGACATACTGGCCATAGCAGAATTGAAACTCAGTGGAATGTCGTTTTCACATTGCCATTAGGATAGTTTCTTTTCTAAATTTTCAGCGGTCGCCTCTTTCCAGGGATTGCTTCCTGATGTAATTGCCTATTCTGGGCTTTTCTTCAATAAATTGAATTTCAGTAAAAAGCTTCTTATTTTGTTGTTTTGTTTGCAAAAACGTCTGAATTTTTTATAAAACATTGCATTTGAAAACATGGTGGCTTTACAAGAAAAACATTTAAAATTATTTTGAATGTTGAACAATCCTGGATGGTGGATTCAAACCACGCAATATTCCGGGGCATGTGTGTATGCTTTTGTTGCAGGTAACAGGTTCGGGTGATTTCAAACACTAAACGAGTAATCACTTATTCCCACGCAGAAGACTGGGGCAATCATGTTCAGGGAAGGGTTCACTTGTCACCCTTTTGTCACAACGTTTATTAATTGAGTCCACCATTCGGTCGACAGTCGGTCACGACGTTTCGATATCAGTAAATTGAGTTTAACTGGGTATCGTTGTATCTTATTAAGTCGATTCTCTCATTCAGCACTTCCAACAGCTATAAGCTTTTCTGTGTCGATAACGGTTGTGAAGTCCCCAGTAGAGTTACTTCGAAGACACCGAAGTTGTTGGTCAATCCTCAGTGAAGTTTCCAGGAGTTTGAAGATGCTTAATCTTCTGTAAAATCCTCTTATGACGATTTCTTCAGATCATTCTTATATCATGGAGCAAAAAGCAAGTTGTTAACTTTCCCAAGCATGGGGCATCTGGAATTTCCCCGGCAGGAGATGTTCCAAATCTGTTATCCCCAGTAGAATTTGAGGACGTTTGGTCTTCTGTAAAATCCTCTTAGGAGACATTCCCCAGCACGAGACGTTTTAAAGCAGTTTTTACCAGCAGAGTTTGTTATAAACTCATCATCCCCAACGGAATCGTCAAATGGAAATTTCTCCTAACATGGGGCATTGTGATACTTATCCTAAGCTTGACAGTCTTATTCCTTAGCAGACTACCGTGGAGTTGTTTTGTGTCTCCCCAGCAGGTCTCCAAGGACTCTCTCCTAGCATGTTACAGCAGAACATCTTCTAACCAGGATTTGCATATCCCCGGCAGAGTAGCCCTGATTCCCAACAAGATCGTAGCTCTGATAGTGGTATCCCCACAGAGTTCAGCATGGAATCTTGTCAGCAGTACTCCCCGGCTGAGTTGTTGTTCTCCCTGCAAGAGGTTTATTAGATCAACAGAGTCTCTTCCTCAGCAGAGTGTTAGTACATGTTTTCCCCAGCCAAGTTAGAAGGCTGATGACCCCCGCAAAGGATCTCGAGTTTGGTAGATCCCCAAGCAGAGTTTTAATGACTTGTTTCCCTAGCAGGACGTCATTCAGAAAATTCTCATCCCCAGCGGAGTTGCTGTGACCAGAATTCATCCCCAAGCAGAGGAAGTAATTCCTGGCAGAATCATCACTCCCCTCATGTCTCAAAGTCCAATTTATTTTTGGCAAGCGTGACAGTTCGAAGCCGACGGGTTGTTCATTCATTCTCCAGTAGAGATATTATCCTTTAAGGAGTCTCTGAAGTCAAATCATTGATCATTGTTCCTCAGCAGAGTCAGCAGAGATGTCTGACATGGATGCAGAGAGTAACCCATTATTGGAATGCTTAAAGTCTAATCGTAGATTGGAAAAGGTCCATCCAAGGGTGGCAAATTCTTAAAGTTCAACCGTAGATTGGCAAAAGGTCCATCCAAGGGTGGAAAATTCTTAAAGTCCAACCGTAGATTGGCAAAAGGTCCATCCAAGGGTGGCAAATTCTTAAAGTCCAACCGTAGATTGGCAAAAGGTCCATCCAAGGGTGGCAAATTCTTAAAGTCCAACCGTAGCTTTGCAAAAGTCTACCCGTAGTGTGGCAAGTCAGTAGTCGTCTGACTCCCTTTAAAAGACCGCAGCTAAGTCCAACCGTAGATTGGCAAAAGACCATCCAAGGGTGGCAAATCATCAGTAAGTCCAACTGTAGATTGGCAAAAGTCTACCCACAGTGTGGCAATTCAGCTGCAAAGTCCAACCGTAGATTGGCAAAAGTCCACCCGCAGTGTGGCAAGTCAGTAGTCTTCTGACTCCATCCAAAAAGACAGTCCACCCGTAGTGTGGCAAGCCAGTAGTCGTCTGGCGTTGTACAAAAGACATTGTAAAGTCCACCCATAGTGTGGCAAGCCAGTAGTCGTCTGGCATTGTAAAAAAGACGTTGTTAAATTCCACCTGTAGTGTGGCAAGCCAGTAGTCGTCTGGCGTTGTACAAAAGACATCTCTTCGGTATTATTCTTCATCATCAGAGTTTTATTCAAGCAGAGTTCATTTGGTTGGGTTTATATCCCTTTTCTTTTTCTCTACAGAGTGCAAATTTTTGGGTTATTTTTGGTATTCAATCCCTCCATACCTTGAAAGTCTGACAGCAATCACTATCACCCATTCAGGTCTACAGTGATTGAATAGGGGCAGCTGTAATACCCCAAAATTTGCCCTCTCATTTCTTCATATCATTTAGCATGAGCTTTCATTTCATTGCATGACATTCAAGCATAGAAAAACAAAGCATCAAGCATTTAGCAGTGCATCTTGCATAAGGGCATGTGATCAGGTGTTTCTCTAAGGTGTTGATCATCCAAAGTTAAAGAATAAAAGACAAGTGTTTCTCACAAATCTCATGTGTTTCTTAAGCCATATGTCATCCTTACTTGATCCACAAGGCATGGGGAGAAGGGAATTCACCAAGAAGATTGGGCAGTGCATGATTTCTTACACAAGGCAGTCAAAAATTGGAATCTGACCCCCTAATGGGCAAGCTCTTTGAGTTTCTATCATCTCCAAATGGCATATCTCATCATTGTTTGAGAGAATACACATCATATTCAGAGGAATTTGGATTTGGAGGATGTGTTATTTCCTCCTAACCAGAGGGTGACAAAATTAGGGTTTGGCCTAAAATCAGTTTATCTCTGATTTTTTGGGCAAAACTTGATCTCATGGTATTCCTTATGTTCTTAAGTGTATATGGATGGAAAATTGCTCATCAATTGGTTTCAGAGGAGTCTCAATTGATCAGTTGCTTGATAATCAAGAAATTGGGGAAAAAGTCAATTGTGCAATGAAAAAAGTCAACTCTTGACTTTCTAAGGTCAAAATCATGAAATTCATGTTATATATGTTCAATGGACAAAATTTGATCAAGAAATAATGGAGGAATAATGAAAAATCAAGAAATCACAAAACTGCCAAAAATGGAAACTTTAGGGTTGTCAAAAATAGTAAGTTTGGACCATTTTGCACCCTACTCTGAGGCTCTCTTTCTCCAAGATAAAAGTTTCAAACCTCAGGCCCAAGTTGAGCCAATTAAATTTCATGTTCTAAGCTTCAAATCCATATAAATAACATCTCCATTGGATCAATATTGAGTGAGATATGATTGATCAAAGTTTGAGAGAAGTAGGTCCAAAATCAAGTCATGACCAAGAATGCCCAGGCCCACGCGCCATAATTTTTACAAACACTTGGTGTGCCAAATGTTCACCCATTTTTCTTAATGATAAAAGCTCCAAATGAAAAACTTTTCAACGTCAAATTTGTTCTTTGCCATACCCTCTTCAATGTTGATGTTGGACAAATTTTGATTTGGTCAAGATATGATGGAGATATGTTGGTTCCAATTTGGTATGACTATGCTGAAAATCCATGCGCCATGTTGCCTTGCCATGACACAACATGCCTCGCCCATGATGCAGTTCCAAACTTGGATGTTCTAAGTTACTTTTCAACCTCATCCAAGCTTCAATTCAATCCAATTTTCACACTAAACTTGTAGTGTTACACATCCTTAATCCATTGACCTCAAGAACTCATCAAATCATATACTAAGGAGAGAGAATTGCATTTCCAAATATCCATTGATGCATTGAGTATGTTGTTGCTACGAAACCAGAAAAATAAATGGTGTTGCTGTTGTTATTTCAAAGCTTGCACACATATTCCACACCCTATGTCTCTTTGCCTCATTAATCCAAACACATTTCACATACACCATGCGTACATGCTTTATTATACATGGAAGAGGAAAGAAATAAAAACTTGTTGGACAAGTTTCTGTTGCAGCCGTGACCTCATCATCACCATTCACTTTCATCAACATCCACCATAACATCATACACCTTCCACACCATAGCTCCACTCACCTCACTCTCCCTAACTAACTTGGCTCAGTTAGTTAGGGATGACTCAGTTAACCATATTAACTCACCCTAACTCACTCAATTAACCAGTGGAGTTAACCTCTAAACTGCACATATAAATAGAAACTTCACTCGAAAATTCATTTTGGAGCTTCATTTTTCCACATTCACCTCAAAGTTCTTCTCACTTTCTCTCTCAATTTATCTCTATTTTCTATCTGAGTTCACACGAATCAATCATCATTCTCATCTAACTTCATCTTCAAGCTTCATCCTCGAGCATCATTGAATTTGAAGTAGCATTGAATTGTTGGAGTAGCTACACTGCAGATCCATATTCATCTCCATTCTCATCTCTATTCTTCAGAGGTTGTAAGCCTTTATTTGGCTAAGTGAAGCTCAAGGAGGAAGCATAACTCTCTGGCTTTCTTTTAACTCCAGTTTTCAACATTTCAGGTTTCAATCTCTCAAACCTTCCTAGCACGATTTTGATCTTGTTTAGTTTGTTTTTTGTTGATATGAGCTCAATAGGAGCATTTGACAATCCGGCTAGTTGATAGGCCTCTTAGAGGCATAGTTTCAAAACCTAGGGCATGTTTTGATCTCCTCTGTTCTCTATGTATGTGCTTGGTATGTGAAAAATAATGGTGGATTCATAATGTATGAAACACTAGCTTCATTTTGATATCTTGTTTGTGCGTTTCTGGAGATTTTGAGGTTTGCAGGTGGTGGTTTCTCGCCGGAGAAGATGACCGGAGGTCCTTCTCCGGCCGGTGGTTGTAATTGCTAGGGTTTTGGTGAGTTTGAATCCTGGCCATGTGATGTGTGCATCGTGTGGTTAACATGTTGCCACGTATTTTAAATTTTGTGTTTATTTTTTGATTGTGTGTTCTCCATCCCACGTTTCTTATTGTGTGCATATAATGTGGATCTTTGATCTTGCATGCTTGGTGATCAGTTGACTTGATATGGTGCATTGATTTGATCTGAGGGTTGTGTGTGTGACAACACATTAATGAAAAGTGTGCACCTCACGTGTTATTTCTTTTTGAATTCTGATGATTGTGTGTGTGTGCGTGTAAGGGAACTATCATGTGCCTTCATTAGGGACTGTTGGATGCGCGTACTTTAATGATTAATTCATGTTGACTTGATTGTGTGGCCATGATTGCATTTGATCATTAATTACATGTACACTCATCACACACGATCACGCGCATATTGGATTGGACCATAATTGATAAGTGCACCCCTCTCTGAGCCCATTTTCTTTTTTTTGAACGTGGAAGTTACTTATCTGCACCCCCTACTTGTTTTCCTTTCTTTTCTTTTTAATTTCTTTTTACACATGTTTCATAATTGAGTTTTAAAAATACCAAAGCATCATTAAAAATTCTATAAAAATTCATGTGATATCTTAGAATGTTAAAATAATTTTCTATATTTTTTAATTTTGATTTTGTGAATATTTGCATATTAATCCGTATTTTTCTTTTATTTCTTTTGAAATTGGTTTCTATTTTCACACCTTCATTTCAAAAATTTATTTCTCATAGGTCCTTAAACATTTTTGCATCAATCTTTTTGCATATTTTCAATAATATCCAAAACTTAATAAAAATATTTTTGTTTCATTTTTAGAACTTCCTTTTATTGCATTTAGGTCCTCCATCTTTGCACTTTGGTTCATGATTCATAAGTGACTATTGCTTGATTGTTTGAGGTCCTTTCTTTCTAAATTTATGTTTGCTTCTGGTAGAGGTCTCTTGAGACCTAATTTGGTGATTTTCAAATTGTGTTTACTATTTTTTTGATGACTCTTATTTGATGTCCCTTTTCATGAACTTCTTTGATCATTTTTGTTTACATGCTTGATAAGGCACTTGTGTCATTGTATGAGATCACTCTTCTTGATTTATTGAGCCATGTTTAGATCATTGTAGGTCTGTTGATTGAAATTATAGGTCATTGGTTTAAAGTTGATGTCTTTTTGTGTACATATTCAATACTTGTTTTACATGTTTCCTTTTGACCTATTTCCTCTTTCTTTTGCATCTAAGTGCCAACTTGAATTGTAATTGGTTTGTTTATGCCATGTCATATTATTCATTTGCATTTCATATGATGTATTCCTCTGACTTTAAAGCATTACATTCCTTCCATATGGTATTCATGTTTCACTTTGCATACTTGAACATGTTACATCCAAATAATGTATGTTTCTTTTTCTTCTAGCTTCTAAATAACTTGTAATTGCTTGAATGTGTTTGTCTTGTGCATCTTATATTCACATTAACATGACACATCACTTCTGACTTTGATACTTGAGTTTCATATTGATTTCTTTTTGGGTTTGACTTATGCCATGAGTGTTTCTTTCCATGTTGAATTCATGGTTCATATCTTCTCACTTCCTCTCCTAATCACTCTTAATGCTTGGATGCTTGATTGTATGCCTCATATGACATTTATATATCATGTTTAGGCACATGTTTAGGTCATCCACATTCTGACCTTGACATTATTTGAAGCATAAATGAATGACCACTTTGCATATTCACTCATTCTTCTTTTATATCTTCCATGATTCACTTCCTTAATGACTAGTGCTTTGTTGGTGCATAATTCACTTGTGTTTGGTATCTTAATGTTAGAGATCACTATTATTGTTTAGATTCTGACTTTGATTAGTTTGTATCTCTTAAGATCTTTGTTTCTTAGTCCTTAATTGATTTGATCATCACTTGTGGTTTCTTCCTTTATTTTATACTTGTAAATATTGTGAACTAACCTTTTCATGTAGGTGCATGGTAAGTAAGTGTGGGGACATAGTTCCACATACACTCCTCTCCCTCATCCTCTCTTATCTCTATTAAATAATTCAATTGGTGTTTGATAAGCATTTACATGCTTTCTTTGAATAACTTCTTCTTCATCCCTCCTTAAGATCAACTTAACTTCCATTTTGGAAGTAAGTTGTTTCTTTTGTTCTTCTTCTCCTTTCTTCTAGAATTAGGGTTGTTGAACCACATTAACCATAGGATCTCCAAGTATGCTAACACTAGGGTGTGTCTTAGTCTCCTCTTAGCTTTCACCTTTGATCCTCTTTTTGAGTCACTTCTTCTCATCTCAAAACAAGAGTAAAAAACACTTAATAAAGGCATAACATCTATTGTATTTAGGCCTTTCATGTGAGAACAAGGAAGTGTGGGGTCTTCTCTCAATTTCTTGGAATGTTTAGCATGCGTTCCGTCTTGGGTCGATACGTGAGGCATTCGATCTTACATGAGGGACTTAAATACAATACATGTTACAAAACATAAAATAATCAAAACACTTCTTTCTTAAAAGACAAAAAACAAACAATGACGTCTTTCCTTCGGGAATTCTTTTCTCATCTCACTCATTCTCAACGTACGAACGTGCTTCTTCTCGTTCTCTTGCAAGATGGTAACACACTCGGACCAGCGAGCCTGCAACACCTGAGCTAGAACGTTAGTCGTTCCTTAAAAAACACAAACAATCAATCCCTAGTGAGGGGAACTACGTCGCTCTGATTCTCATGCTCCCGATGAGATACGTAGGCAGTGGGGTAGGGCCCATTCGAGCACTTCTTTTATTTTCCCTACATTTGTTTCTCTTTCCCTTTCCATTCTTCTTCCAGTATCTTTTCTATCACCCTTTGATTGAAGCAGCAAGCGTGGATCCCATCGGGTACGATGGATGCGTGGGGGTGCTAATACCTTCCTCGCGCGTAACCGACTCCCGAACCCAGTTCTCTTGGTCGCAAGACCATGCTCTTTCCTTTCCCTCAGGTTTACGCAATGTTTCCTTTCCATCTCTTGGGATAAATACACATTGCTGGCGACTCTGTTTCGGTGCCACTTTCGCGTTTGTACTAGGATGAAAATCCCGAGAGCGACACTATCAATATGTCGAACACTTGGTGTGCGAAACACCCCAAGTTCAATTTTCTTTGAAATTGTAGTGCAAAATTTTTCACACTTGCAATCAAAGTGATTGCAATGGTTTTCCAAAAGATTTTTAAAGCACTACAAATCAATCGAAATGTTTCTAACAGTTGATTTCACATAAACGTTAACAACGCAAAGTAGAGAGAGAAGAGAGAGAGAGAGAGAGAGAGAGAGAGAGAGAGAGAGAGAGAGAGAGAGAGAGAGAGAGAGAGATAGATAGAGAGAGAGAGAGAGAGAGAACGACACCCCGATTGTTTCGGCAGTTCCCCTTTCGTCCTCACTTTGGGTACGCCTGCCCCCAATTCTAAAACTAGAATTGAGATATGAATAATATTTGTTTGAAAATTTTTGTACAAGAGAAGTTCTAGCTACCACAGAATCAAACCTAATTGTTGATGTTGATTCTATCCACTTTTCTCCCCTTGATTCCAGCCGAATCAAGAACATCAAACTCTTCGAATAAACCTCTGGTTACCGCTACTCACTTGATTGAACCTTTCGTTCTTCAAGTCTTTCACTCGGCTGATTTCGATCGCAAGACATTTGACCCCAAATCCTTTAATACAATCCCCTGGTTACCGCTACTTCCTTGACCGAACTCACCGTTCTTCAAGGCTTTCACTTGACTGAATTTGTAATTCAAAGATTTGTGCAAAAACCCCCCAAAATCACCAAGATCTTGGAGGAAAAAACCCCAATGGTTTTATTGAAGAAAATCCCACTGATTCTCAACCCAAACTAGATATACAAATTCTACCTTTGGACGTTATCACTCTTGAACAAAGCACAAGTCAATAAAGATAATTATGTGTGATTATTGATGAATGCAATTTGTGAGAGTGAAGATGAAGAGCAATGCAATGTATCTTTCAATTTTCTTCTTCGTTCATGTGTATATATATATATATATATATATATGAGCATGAAAGAATAACAGAAAAAATAGACTTTGGGAACACAAAGATGCAGAAAAATGAGTGAAAACGCGCGAGAGATCGACCTACAGAAGCTGTGTGTCGACCTGAACAAGCCAGAATACAAATCTGCTCACAAAAGGGGATTATGCGTCGACCTGCAGCTAGGTCATGCGTCGACACATGAAGGCTAGAAACTTTCAATTTTGTTTCTTACAGTATGCGTCGATCTACACAGGAGCCATGTGTCAACGCATACATGACAGAGACTTTTTCTCACTTTTTCATACTAGTGTGCGTCGACCTGAAGAAGTCTTGGGTCGACGCAAGCTTGCTAGAATGTTCCAAACATCATTTTTCTTTATTGTGAGTCGGCCTATATCATGTGTGAGTCGACCCAATGCATAAAAAATGACTCAAAACACATTTTAGACATAGAGTATGATCCTATATTCCTAAATTCATGTATGTAGACCTATATGCGCGTTTGTAAAAGATGAATGTATGCTTAGACAAGGTGATACCGTCCAAAATACACAAGTACGAAATTTCCTTGTTTTGACATTGTTAGTTCTTTAATTTTAAGGGTTGGCATTAATTTTGTAAAACAAATAATAACAGCAATATGTTAGATAGGATATTTTATCTTGCTAAAGAAGAACAGGTTGAGCAAGAAGTCCTAGTGTGCAATGGAACATGTTGAGTTGAAGTGGTTTCAACATCTGGAACAACATGTCGTATTAAGATGTCCCATGCAGGACCATTCGACATCGCGCCAGAACTGAAGTAAATTAAAGATTCCGTTATGTCTTAACAGATGCAGAAGATTCAGGGAATAATATGCAAATTCTATGTGGCGCTGAATTAAAAGGTCTGAAGATTCAAATCTGAAATTGAGAAGAATATTGGAAAATATACACTTTCTAAATATGGAGATATTTTAGGAAGTTAAAGATTGAAGTCCTATTATGTAGCAGAAGTTTCTACTGATTTGTAGCAGCTTATTTGTTGTGTCTGTGAAGGCCCAAATCCAGTTGGGAATAGGTTATATATATAGACGCAGTGTAACCTAGAGCTGCAACTTAACCAAAGACGTAAAAGTTCTATTATTAGAGTTGGTTCCTGTACCACTCAACATGTGAGTTGGACAGTTTGTTAGTGTGATCCTCGAAGCTGTTAAGTAAGAGGAGTATTGTTCTTAGAGGAAGCTTTTAAGTAACTCTAAGTTGTGTCTTGGAAGTGTGTCTTCCTTGTTGAATTGTTGTATAGGTAAAGAGTCGTTGATGCAGTGGCGGAGTGTTGACTGCTAGACATCATTGCGATGATTGGGAGTGAGAAGAGTTTCTCATAGCTAGAGAGAATCTAGGTAGAAGGGTCATTGGGTAGTGATTAAGTGATAAGCTGTAAACGGAGAGTTTAGCTTTGAATTGATACTGCTGATAGTGGACTTCATCCCTGGCTTGGTAAGCCCCCAGAGTAGGTGTGTTAAACCGAACTGGGTTAACAATTCTGTGTGTCTTGCTTTTATCTTTTCAGTATCGTGATTATTGTTATATACCTTGCCATGTGTATTCATGTCAGACCAGATGTTGAATGACATGTTATAGGACATCTGAATTCTGCACATGTTCCAGAATTTCAGACATCATTAAAACAACGTAATAAAGGAACCTTGCCCTCACATTAGTTCTTATTGTTATCATGAGCTTGATCAATCATGATGAACACGAAATATTAATCAACTCACTCTCTCAATTTACAAACTAAAACACCAAAATTTAACAAGAACAATGTACAACAAAAAGAAGTGAATATAACATGGATTACACTCAAGAGGTTATTCTAGAGAAGAAGAGAAATATTCATGGCGATGGGTATAGACACACTAAGAAGAGAAGACAAAATTACATCTTTGTCTCTATGAATCTCACACACATGTTGCTTTCACCAAAGAAACAACTATTTAAATCAAAGATGAAAAATGAGTTTTGTTAAGCTTTGATTTGAATCAAGAAGAAAATTTGTTTCAAATCAATTTGAGCAAACCCCAAATATGTCTTCATAAAGGCAGTTGATTCGAATCTGGATTTAAACTTGATTCAGATCACATGTGGTTGATTTGAATCATGTTCAGCTTGTGATTCAAATCAATTTTTCCAAAGGCAATTCCCAATTTTCTCATAGCTTATTATTCAAATCATGATTAACACTTGATTAGAATCAAGTGACTCAACATCTAAATTTAAAAGCTCTAACTTGTGATTCAATCCACGCCTGATGAAACGACAAAGTAACAACTTGCTAGGCTAAAAAAGAAATAATATAATGAATAAAAAACACTCTTATTTAATTGAGCAATTAGAGTTCTTAGTGTTACATAACATAATAGCCAAAGAGATTACATATACAAATGAAATGTGAATAACGTACAAGCACATAAATATTAAATGAGAGGCAAATTACAAATACGCAAATCGAATAAAACAACTGTATTTAAATTGACGAAATATCAAAACACATAAGTGATACGGTACAATAAAAGTCTTTTAAGTCTGTTGCACATAGAGTTAAAAAAGTAATGATTGAATAATTACATGTAACAATTTTACAAAACTATCCTTAATTATTTTTGGTTGTCTTAAAAGTATAATATGATGTAATATTTTAAAAGTTGTGTAGACAATATTTATTAGGGATAAAATTGGTAAAAATTAATTATTGTTGTCTTAAAAATATAAAAAGATTCTTATTTTAGAACAAATTTCTTTGGTTAGAAAGATTTTTATTTTGAGATAGAGGAAGTTATTATTATTGTAGTCTTTGATTGCAAGTTAATGAAGTTTCCATTTTTTTAATTGTTTTTAAAGTTTCATAATAGAATTAAAGCATTTTTATGGTGAGGGCTTAGTTTTGACTTTTTCTGCTAGCTAAAAAGATACCTTTCAGAATAACTATTCAAGTTTCATTCATTATTCTTTATGGAATCACGAGGAAAAGTATTTTAACATTCTAATATTATATATTCTCCTTTGGTATATAAAAGGGCTGAGTTAAGAATACAAAAACTAAATCATTTTGAATTTCAACCTATGCACATGAAGCATCCATAATACGTACTAATTTAAAAAGTTGTAGTACAAACTTTTCAATTCTACAATCCACACAACAACAACAAAAAAAGTATATCAAATTTCAAAGTTCCACAGTGATATCTCATCATCTTGAAAGTCTAGGTCAAAATCTTCATACTCGTGGTATCCCAAGCTATGTGTAAGGGACATTAACACCATATTCCTCAATAACTCAGGTATATTCATCAATTCCTGCTCATCCTCTTCCACACAAAACATATTAATCATCTCCTCGTCGGCGACAATAGCTACAACTGTTTCAATCTCCTTAGTCTTTAAAATCTTGCCTGGCCTAAAAGCTTATGTCGCTTATGCAGCCGCCTTTTGTATATCCTTTGTATTAGAAGTTTCAGGAATAGGGAGCCTCCACACCGAGTCTGCAAAATTGAGACAAGCATAGCGGCCCCTCAACACCATTGCGGCAACATCATGCGCTCCGGTAGCCATCTCGGCGGTTTGAAATGGCCCTAGCCAAATTTTAGTCTTCTTGTTAGGCTCCATCATTTCACAGACTCATTTTTCTAAGTTTCTCTTCCTCACACCCCTATACACAGGGTGGCGAGTCTCCTTGAATATTTTCCTTCCTGCACGGCGCACGCTTCTTCGGAGTACTCGCTGCTAACTGCATCTCTTCATTTAAACCTGACATCCAGGGTCGGCCTAATAAATCTGAAGGCCTCGTTTTAATTTTAGAAAATGGGCCCAATTTTTTTTTAAAATATGCAATTAAAATAATTAAAAATAACGTATAAAAATAAAGTTATATATTAATTAAAAATTAATTTAATTATAATTATTTTGACTTTGATTCATTCATCTCTTTTTTTTATGTATTGAGTTTTTATCATAATATTTTTTTCATTTTATTGAATTTTTATTATAATATTTTTTTTTTGTTTATTTATATTAATAAAAAAAAATTACAACTTCTAAAATTTGGGGCCCTCTACTATTTGGGGCCCTGTGCGGTAGAGCTTGTTGCTCTTGCACAGGGCCGACCCTGCTGACATCCCATGAAAGACTTCTATATTTTGCAATGATGTGTTGGAAGAAGTGGTTGGTTTTGAGGAAATGGATTGTGAAGCTGAAGAGTTGTTAGTTGGAAACATATTTATGTGTTGCCTATTGGAGAGAGTAGATGAATTTTTTTTAATAAGCAAAATGAATTCCAAGGATACAAAGGGGTATCCTAACCCATGTACAAAAAACATCCAACTAGAAAATCACCATTACATAAAATCACACAGTGATTTATACCATTCGTAATAATTACACGTAACACTTTTTCTAATTTTTTAACCAAATCACCACCAAGATAACAACATTATCTTATGGACGACCAAATCGCCATTCCAAACGTCGCCGTTAAACATAATGTTGTTCCTAGTCTTCCATAAACACCAACTAATAACTAACCATAATCTAATTGCATTTTTAATAGCAATGCCTAGGGAGTGTAAAGCAATCGTGCACTTTCTAAGATGATCCAACACAGTACCATTGAGCATCCCCGTCACCCCAAGCCAATCTAACAACCTGTGCCACACGTTTCTAGATTTGCTGCAATAAAAGAGAAGGTGTTTAGAATTTTCGTGTTCCACAAAACAAAAAGGATAGACCTTGTTGTGAGGAGAAGAAACAATGCCACGAGCGCTTAAGTTATCCCGCGATGGAAGCCTATTGTGCAGAAGGCGCCAACCAAAAACTATAGTTTTCAAAGGTGAAGAAGCAGCCCAAATCATTTTGAAAGCAGCCTTGTGACCTGCAGAAACGCTATCAATGGGAGACTTGTATTGGACTAAACAGTTATACGCAGAACGGACAGAAAAAATATAAGTAGAATTATGCGGCCATTGCAAACGATCCGTCTCCTCCTTGCATAACGTTAAGTCCTATATCATTCCCATCAGCCTTGCCTGCTGTTGTTGTAGCGACAGCGGGAGAAATGAATCAGAAAACTGAACATTCCAGGCCAAAATATCACCATTCCAAGAACCGTTGTCAACAACCAAACTGTTCGGACGTAAAGCAACAGACCGTAATGCCGAAAATAACGAAGCAAAACTATCACGCCCACACCACGACGATGTCCAGAAAGGAGTCAATTCGCCATTACCAACTTTAGAGGAAATGTAACCAAAAAAGGAGTCAGCACCGAAACGGCAAGAAATGGTAAATAGGTCACGCCACCATAAAGACGACAGAACAATATACGATGGTAATTCTCCTCGAACCAGGTGAGATTTGTACTGACCATATCTAGCTTGTAAGATACCATGACATAAAAGATCTCCTGGACAAATAAACTTCCATAGCCATTTAGCTATTAGAGCTTCGTTCAAGCATCGAACGTCCAAAATACCCAGCCCACCTAATTCCTTTGATTTACACACCACATCCCAATTAATCCAAACTATTCCTTTCTTGATAAAGGAGCCGTTCCATAAAAACCTCCTTTGTATAGACGTTAAAGTTTTGATAACCTTGCTAGGCATCCTATAAAACGACATATAATGGATTGGAAGGTTAGAAAGAACCGATTTAATAAGAGTAGTTCTACTGCCAATAGACATAAATCTTCCCTTCCACAAAGCAAGTCTAGCTTGAACTTTATCTATGAACAGTTTCCAAAAAGAAATTAATCTGTGGTTGCCACCAATATGAATGCCAAGAAATTTGAAAGGAGACTTCTAAATTTTACAAGCCAGAAAACTTTCTGCCGTCTTAAAAAATGATTCATCAACACCGAATCCAAATAAGCTGCTCTTGCAGAAATTAATCTCCAATCTAGACAGCAGTTGGAAACCTCTAAGAATCACTTTGATTGCCCAAAGATTGTTCCAAGAACCTTCTCCAACGATAAGCGTATCATCTGTGTATTGAAGTAAATTGAAAGTAACCTCATGATGCATCTTGAAGCCTTGAAACAACGAACCTTCCTCTGCCCTTTTCATTAAATTCGCCAGACCTTCCGCAGCAATGGCTAAAAGATAAGGTGATAAAGGATCACCTTGTCTTAGCCCTCTTGTTACTTCAAAATCACGAGACGGGCTGCCATTAACAAGCACAAACATAAAGCTCTTGAAAACGGTACCCTCTAACTAACTCATCCATTTTTCACCAAAGCTCATGATTTTCATCACCTTACGAATATAAGGCCATTTCACACAATCATAAGCTTTGGTGAAATCAACTTTGAGGATCAAACTCTTATATTTGCTTCTCCTAGCATAATCTACTATCTCATTCAAAGCTAGAACTCCATCAAGGAAATTTCTGCCCGCAAAGAAAGCAGTTTGGGACAGAGATATGATATTGTCCATAACTGATTTCAACCTTCATGCCAAAAGTTTAGCCACCACCTTATATACACAGCCAACTAGACAAATCGGTCAGTATTCATCTAGGTTGCTATGGGCCTCATGTTTAGGAATAAGAACAACAAAAGGATGAAGATAAAACGTTTGGGAACTTACCTACTTCAAAAAAACTCTTTGATGTAATTCGTAAAATCTAATCCCACGATATCCCAACACTTTTGGAAGAATTCTAAATTGAATACATCCGGACCTGGTCTTCTATCTCCTTTACATTGGAAGACGACATTTCTAATTTCTGCTGAATCAAATCTTTCTTCAATTGCCACTCTATCCAAATCTTATAAGACCTTAAAATGTTCACTATCAATATACAGCATTGATCTGTGAACCGAACGGAACCTTCTTTCAAAATGACCAGCCACCCCTTCTTTAACACCTGTCGTATCTTCAATGACTATGTTATCAACAGTCACTTTAGAGATGGAATTCAATAAGTTTCGATGTTTAATCACAACATGAAAAAAACATGTGTTTTGGTCTCCCTCCTCAATCCACCTAGTTCGAGCTCTTTGATGCAACAGACTTTCTTTGATCCTTAAATGTTTCCATAACTCATCTTCTGTAGAATTACGGTTATTAAGCAATTGAGAACCAGCTACATCCGCATTCCCTGCAAGAATATCTTCTACCTCATTTAGAGTTTCAATATTTTCAACTATTTTGGTTTCAATCCAGCCAAAAAATGTCCTGTTCCACCACCTGAGTTTCGAGCAAAGAATTTGAAGTTTCTTGGTAAAAATATACATGCTACTGCCGTGAATATCACAGGAATCCCAGACTTGTTTGACAAACTCAAAAAACTGAGGGTGTTGAAACCAGCAGTTAAGATTTCTAAAAGGTTTAGGGCCCCAATTAACATTTCTTATCGAAATCCATACCGGTCCATGATCTGAAATGTCCCACAACCCTAATTTTTGGCAATCCAAGTTCCAATCATTTAGTAACCCATAAGAAATTAGAAAACAATCAAGTCTGCTGCAAGCATTACCAGATGAATTAAACCAAGTAAACTTGTTCCCCGACACCGGTAAATCCACGCAACCAGTCATTTGAATAAAATCATCAAATTCTGCCATCAATTTTTTGTTATGATTTCCTCTTCCCTTTTTCTCCCTTTTAATTTTTACTGCATTAAAATCGCCTCTGATAACCCACTCTCCCTCTTCTAATTTGGATTTAAGAAGCAGAATCTGGCTCCAAAGTTCTCTTTTCTTAGCATTGTTACATGAAGAATATATGTTGAAGAAATAAAAAAATTTCTCTTTCCATATAACCTCATACCCAGATAACCTTTTCCTCTATAGCTACAAACAGGTTCAAATAAATCTTTTCTCCAAATGGTAAGGATCCCTCCAGAACGACCCTCTGAATTTAATGTCGACCAAAGACAGTTGCTATTACCCCAAATTTTATGAACAATGGCATCTTTCATAAGACCACACTTAGTTTCTTGAATAAAGACTAAAGCATCCCCACCATACTTTAATGTATTGCAGATTTTTCTGTTCTTAATCAAGCTGCCACACCCTTTAACGTTATAAGTGACAAAATTCATAAAGAAACAATAGCTAACTCCTTCTTACCTTTCTTGATCTTTCTTTCTTCCTCTTCCATATTACAGATGATGGATTCAAAAGCCTCATCGTCTTCTTCTACTTCGACCCCCAACCTTTTGATGGAATCCCACACCCTATTAGGGATATCTGCAAGCTTTTTCTTAATTCTGGAGTTGCTTTGATAAACGTATTCATTACCAATGGAACCAAAATTATCACCTTTTGACTCTTTAGAAAATCTTGAAATTGAATCGTTCCCCTCCTCAATATCCTTACCACTATCCATTTTCTTAAGGTTCGCATACTTTTTAGGAGTTTGAAGCTGTTTATCCGCTTGAAGAAGGGTAGAGTAATAAGAGGGTGCAAAAGGAATTTTTAAGTTCTGATAAATTTCCTCCAATAATTTCTTTTTTCTGATCGGTTTGTTATTTCAAGGAGAAACCCAATTATTAGGCCCACTAATCTTCTCTTGGCTCTGCCCACGCACATATTCTAGTTCACTACCTTTTGTAAATTCACTTAAAACTTCTTTGGACTTACCGCTACCCTGACTATGACTAGCTAGGTCGCTAAGTACATTATCATCATGCTCTTTCTGTATTAACATATCTGGCACGATGGAAAAGATGTCTGCTTGACTTTTTCCAGACCTAATAAAGTTTTATCTCCGCCTGCTATCTTCTTTTTATGAGGGTGGGCCCTGTCCAACTCTGTTTTATCCTCATTCGCCACCTGTTTGTCCAAACATGTTGGAAAGATAACATTTTCATCATCACCTTTTCGTGTATGATCTATTTTTTTTCTCCCAACATTACCTAAGGCGTGAACAAAATCTTCACCTTCCCCACCATTATCAAGAAATGTCTTCTGGATATTGTCATCCGGTTCACAACCTCCTAGCATCGATTCTTCTACCTCAGTCTCATAAGAATCCACCTCCAAGGTATCCTCCATCAAGCGATCTTTGAAAAGACACGTTTTCTTTGAACAAAAACCAATGGCTTCTTCCACAATCTTAATGCGGAAAATGTCTTTATTAATTTCTATATTACAAACTTTGTTTAAATTCATAGAAAACTTTGTTCCGATGAGAATCCGAGCAACATCTAGCTTCTCAAGCCTCTGCGTTTCCTCATCAGCTTTAACGAAGGACCTAATTCTGGCTGCCAAAAAGCTAAAGAAACTATCTCCTCAAACATGACAAAGGAGACCAAAGATATTTACCCATGTCATCCTCTCATAATCAACATCAGATGGGGACCAATGGTGTATATCCGAAAACCATTTCTCGATCCAATCTTTATCTTCATCCACCATCTTCTTTATATCTCCAGTCACTTCTTCTTCTAATAACACCATATTGGCACCTAAAGGAATAGCTTTAATTTTGAAATAACCTTCAATATGTAAAACTTCATGTATCTCGTATGACGATCCAGGCTTATCCATAACACCCACAAAAGCTTGTTGAAAATGCTCTAAATTCTCCTCTTTTAGATTAAACGAAAGATGAGCAAAACTTGGTTTGTCACCCAAGCACACCTGATGAGAAGAGATATTGTTCAACCCTTTTTTTATCGCTTCAGCATAAGATTTCTCGCCATTCGTAAAACCTTGCTTCCTTATGATCTCTGCTCCTCCTTTCATCATCAGATTACTCTTTCGAATCTTGATTTCGAACCGCCCAAATTGTCCACCCTGTCGCCTCTCTGAAAATGTGGTGTATTTACAAATATCTTTTTGCTATTAATGACAATATTGTCCAGTTTAATGGCAAGAAGATGTTCATCAATCACCTGTTTGAATCTAACAAAACCAAACCTTCTTCCCCTTTTATCTAACCTTGAAGGAATGAAAACTTCTAGAACCAACCCATATTCCTTAAAGACATTAAACATATCTTTTGCCTCGAACGAATCTGGGAATTCCGTGAAAAAAAACGAAGATGAATCACGTAAATCTTGGTCAATCCCCTTATTGCCAAGCACTTTCCATATCGATCTCTTAGCAATCACCGAACGCTTTGTTTTGGAATTCCTTACATGCTCCCAGCCTTTATCTAGCATGATCTTCGAAACCATGGTAAACCTTGATGACGAACTTCACCAACCACACAAAACAGAAAACCGAGCACGAAAACACAATTTAGTGAACCTTTAGATCTTTCAACAATGAAGAAGAAAGAAATGCCAAGGTCCTTATACCTAAGTATAGGAGTTTAAACCGAAGGCGTCGAAATCTTACATTGCCAAAGAGAACTAGAGGTCAACTAAAATTAACAAGAGAAAAGCTCAGTTTTTGTCCTAGAATAACTAGAACAAAAAAAAAGAGAGAAGTTTGAGCTTTTCTCTCTAAAAATCAGTTAAAAATCACTCGAGAGTAGATGAATTTGATCAGGGTCAGCCCAATCCCAAGGAAAATTAGGCAAGGGTTTTAGGCCTCTGCTTTTGGGCCTTTAAAAAAGGGCCTCATATTTAAAAAAATTTAGCCTCTAGAAAAGTATAATTAAAAAATTTTGAATTTGTAAATAATGATTTGAATGGTGCAGCGGCTAAGACAAGAACTAGTGACATTTTGAACACGGGTTCGAATTATACATTTTGCTGCTATTCAATCTAATAAATTAATAATTAGGAGCATTGTTTTATTTTTCAATCATTACTATGTAGTTTTGCTGCTATTGAATCTAATAATTAGAAGCATAGTTTTTTTTTTCTTTTAACTGGTACTAGGAGAATTGCTATTCCAAATTAATTATGTATCATTTTAATATGTATTTTGTTTTTAAAGAAATTTTTAAATGCAAATGTTTATATGTGTATATATATATATATATATATATATATATATATATATATATATATATATATATATATAGGGAAATGCTAACACACACCAAAAATTGGTGGGTCCCACACAAAAATACATTAAATCTATTTTTTTAATTTTTTTTTAATGTGAGTTCTACCCAAAATTGGCGGACCCCACACAAAAATACACTAAGGTGTATGTTGCTAATGCACACCTACATGGGTGTGTATTAGTATGACCCATATATATATATATATATTATTTTTAAAATATTTTAAATTAAATTTGGTCTTAGGCCTCAAAATACATTGGGCTGGTCCTAGATTTGATGTTATAAAGAGTGAAGAGTAAGGTGTTGTGTATATATATGTAAAAGATGGTTGAAGGAAAGAAGTAATATAACAGTGTGAGTGAAGAAGTTGGATATTTTAGAAGTGTGAAATGCAAGTTGGTTGGCTTGCTGTTGGAGGTACAATTGTGCTTAACTGGTTATGAATTATTTGGAAAGAGAAAGGTAAACAGATGAGAGTAGAGAGTACAAAGTGTGACCCATATAGAGAAACACTTGGCTCAAAATGAACAATGTGATCAAAATACCCCCTCTTTTTTTATGAGAAAAGATATGTTGACAGTGATATTCACACTTACACCGTATTTCTATACATAAAATATACTAATTTGATTTTTTTAATAATTTATTTTATTTTGGTTTTCTGTGCAAGGAAATAGAGTTTGTTATTATATATGGTGTAATATGATACGGTGTATGAAAGAGGTGTAAAAATAGCAACCTTATTTTTCTATTGTAGTTGTTGTTGAAAGGTAGGGGTGGACATCGGTCGATTTGGATTGGGATTGGTTCCAATATGTCAAACCGATCGAAACCATGGATTGATTTGTTAGGCCCAATTCCGACTAATTTTTAATCGGTTTGATCGGATTCAGTTTAATCGGTTAATCGGTTAAAACGGATCGGTTTGTTCGGTTAATTGATTTACAATAGTCATAAAAAAGTTGTGCTACATTGTAATTTTTTAAATTAAATAATGTTAACTAAAAACTTGGACCTTCAAATTATAAATAAAAAGCCTAATTTAACATTTTTACATCCAACAAATATATGCATCATTATTTAGAGGCCATTCAATTCAATGCCTACAAAGAGATTTGGGTTATAATTGTCAGCCACATAAAATTTATCGTGCCATACAGATTAATATTTCTTTTAAACATTGCAAGACCATTCTAATTTAAAATAAGGAACATTTTCTAGTTGGTAAAATATAGCATGACATACATTAATATCAATTTCTTTCTTGTTTGATACACACTGTTTGATGCTGCAATGATATAAATACTCAAAAAATTTAAACAATCATCTGTTAATAAGTTGAAAGCTGCCAATATATTCTAAATTGTGAATAAGTTTTAAACAAAATTTCGAACAGGAAATTCTAAAATATAGGCCTGGTCATAAAACCAACTAAATCATAAAAACAAAAAAATACCTCTCTGGTAACAGTGAGATGAATTAGCAGCAAGTATATCCCCAATAAAAACCTAGTTAACAATAAGTCATAAACAAACTCAGATGTTTCATATAGAAGTTCTAAGTTGTGAATAAGTTCTAAACAGGATTTCAAATGTTTCAAAAGTTTCTGATTTGTCTCTAATTAATGCAAATATATTTAGAATCTTACATCTTTTAAAGATTACAAACATTTTAAACTATGTTCTGATTTGAAAACATATTAATAATAAACTGTACATTTTCTAAAAGCACAATCTAAATTACAAGACATAGTAACCTTATTTATAAACTCTTTGTCCATCAACATACTTTCACAGGAAACTTAATGTAACAAGAAGTTACAAGCTTACTAAATTGAAATCATTAGTGAATCACGATGAAAAACTTGATGCCTCAAATAGGACCTTCAAACCTGACTATATGAAAAAAAAATCCAGTCACAATCACAATGAATCATGGCTGAGCATATCAGCCATCAGACCTTCAAACTTAATACCTCAAATAGGATTAACAAGTGCCAGTCAAACAAAATATTCATGCAAATAGAAAAGTTTCACACAAATAGATAAAGTAAGATTTCACTACTTAGTTTAAATATTTTTCTATTAAACATTTTTCATCAATCTGTTTATTTACCTCAAGCATCTATAAAAAAAGATTTCAGAATGTTCAAAAAAAAAATTCAGCATTTAAGTTTTGTGGAGGTGACATAAAAATAGAAGTTTTAAGTTGTTAGGGAGAGATAGACAAAGAAAAGATGGAAGAAGAAGAAAGACAGAAACAAAAAGGAAATGAAACTTACATGATCTTAAACGGCGGTGGTGTGGTGGTGCGACGGCATCAAGTGCTTGAAGATGAACTCGAACGGCGTTGCGTTGTTGTGTTTTTATCTGAATTATGAAACCCTAGAAACATGAGAATGAATAACTAATGAAAGGATGTCTTTTTGATCTTTTTGTCTTGGGTCAAGCCAAGTTAGTGAGTACAATTTCCACCAGCCCAACCTAGTAATAAAATAGTAATGCAGAATAAAATTATTGGGCTGGTCGGATTCGGTTTTCTAAGGGCCCAAGCCAACCATCCGAACCGACCCGCATAAACCCATGTAAACCCAGAATTCACTAGCCCTGTAACCCGAAGAATCGGTTTACCCGAACCAGAAACGAGCGGGCCAAATGGGTAGGGCAGGTTGCGCCACCACGTCCAAGATGTGCATCAACAATTTTGGTTTCGGAACAGAACAATGGTGTCGTATGAGAGAATCGACTTTTGATTCCTATGAGTTTCCATAATCAGATCTCGATTCAATGAGTTACCTCCTAGTTCAATCATATCTCTTACAAATCAAACACCAATCGCTATGATCAATACGCTAAGATGGAAACAACTTTGAATAATATCTCTCAAAATTCTCCAAATCTAGTTTTTCCTCAAATTTTTCCATTGACACGATCGGTGTAGATTCGTTCAAACAAGTATAGTCTCGACCAACAAGCAAAAAATGATAGACCAATCATAGAGTTTTAAGATCATGAAAGGTTAAACAGGATTCCAAACCAACAAAACATCAAAACAAATCACTAGGATGAAGTAGAAATATCATCATCAAAAGAAGTTTCATAGTCATCCTCAGTCCAATTTTCCTCTTCACCACTTGACATATCTTCATCTATACCCATTTTCAGAGCATACTTCTTAATATCTTGAATAACAACATGAGAAAAACAAGTACCAACAACTTGTGGACTTAACAATTTAATAATACCTTCAAAAACACCTCTTCTAGTATCGGATGTGACAATGATTTCTTGCAAAGCCTTAATTTCATGGTTAAGTTCCTTTGAGAATATGGCTTTCACACAGGCTCATACATAGGTGTCACATCAAGCATATTTTCATCAATACCAGGAACATTGGGAAATGTAATGTTTAGGATATATTTTCTAGCAAATAACTTGTAACTGAAATTCAACAAGCTAAGAGTAACAACAACTTCATACTCACCGTTGTCATACCCCAAATTTTGACCACCAAGATTTCCCATCATTGTGCAAATCATCACCACAATATGGATGTACCTTCATGCCTCATCAATCTCCTTAAAGATTGTTGAGCATTCACTATAATCAAGAATTAGGGTTTTGAGCCTCCCAGGACACTTATGTTAGAGCAAGAGTTGTCTCTGCAAGTCGTCTCTATGTTTTGATGATAACAATGTGTATTTATGAAAGAACTATTTTATGTTCTAACGTATGTTGCGTGCAGATCATAATCAGAAGAATATATCTGATCCAACAAGCACCAGCCAGATGAGCGTAATTGATTATATGTGAAGTTACTATGTGTGACACAAGTCGCAAGAAGCAAGTATTCTTCTGTATCTGATCATAATCAGTCAGATCCAAGGATGCCGATATTGCTGTTGAAATGCTCTTGTGGATGCTCTCTGAGAATGGTTATGATTCTGAAGATAGCGAAGCTTCTGAAGAGATAATCTTCTAGAGAACCGAAGTGCTGAAGATTCCAATGACTTGAAGTTCTGAAGGTTGAAGGCTCCGAAGACCAAGTGCAGAAAGATTCTGAAGACTTATGTGTTCTGAAGATTATGGTTCTAAAGGTCAAGTGCTGAAGACTCTGAGACAGATTCCTAATGGACAAGTTCTGAAGATTCTGAAGACTTGAAGGAGTGAAGATAACGGGTTTGAAGACAAGTGCTGAAGTTCTGAAGATAGATTCCTAATGGACAAGCTCTGAAGACGGAAGACTTGAAAGATCTGAAGACCCAGTTATAAAGTCTATACTCATGCTTCAATTAATTACCATCAGAAGCCTCTGAAGATTTGAAGACAAATGTTACCGTTAGCAATGACTGTACACCGTTCTAAAAGACCAATCCCATCACTTCTACAGTAAAAAGAAGATATAGCAGTACAACTTTAATCATTGAATAACGACTCTTTTCAAACGGCCAAAAGCTCTCCAACGGCTATATTTTACTTGGCTATTTAAAGAGAAGAAATATGTGCTTCTGAAGGTGTTGTGTGATGATATAAACCCAATGATGAGTTCTCGTTGTAACACTTAATATCCAAAGCTATCAGCATTTACACATGACCATTAATGTTGAAGCTCAAGATCATAAATCAACAAAACAACAACAATCTAAACAAAAGCTGTTGATGAAGAAGACAACATTGCAAATCAGTCAAGTCATCAACCATCTTCGTCTGAGCTACATTGAAGATCTGAAGCAAGGAGTTGTTGCTCGAAGCTTTCTCAAACAAGAAGATGAAGAAGAAGAAGATCTACAAGATGTCATCAACTGTCAAATCAATATACATCTTTGTAGAATGAAAAGAAAGCAAGGAGTTGTTGCTCATATCTTGCTAGAACACTGAGTGTTCATTTGTACTTAAACTTAGGAGTTATCTGCTTGTTAAGAAGCATATTTGTAATCTCCTGTTTAACTAATTCTATGTGAATTAGGATTCCTCAAGTGATCAGTGTGATCAGAGACTTGAGAAGACAATGGCGAGATGTCAGTGTGGAAAATCCTGGAAGAATGGTCAGTAAACGTTATATTCGTTAAGTCGAATCCCTGAGCGTTTAGCTGTGAAATCTTGATTGTAGATCTTGCAAGATTGGAACCTATTAGTCAATATTTGTTATATTCATTAAGTTGAATCCCTGAACGGTTCATTGTGGGTTAGTCACAGCTGCGGTTGTGCAGGTTGTTAGTCACCGCCTGTTGCCCGTGCATCTGTAATCGAGATTGATTATAGTGAATTAAGTCCTTGTGTTCAAGGCGAAATCACCTGAGGAGGGTGGACTGGACTAGCTTGAGAATGGCTCAAGTGAACCAGGATATATAGTGTGTTCTTTACTCTTGCTTATGCTTTGATTTATTGTTTATGTATTTCTATCAATTATCAGAACCTTACATAAACAAATCAGAACCTTGCAACTTGACTCTAATAAGCCTCCGCTCTGCAAGTTCTTAATCAAACATATTTCATTCAAACTCTTCATGTTACTTATGCCTTAGGCAGTACAAGATCTGAATAATGCATCTTAAGTCAGAGTCATTCAATAAACTCTGATATTCTCTTAGCGCTTTAACGATAAGAGGCGAAAAGTTTTTAAGAGTGAAAACACAATTCAAACCCACCCCCCTTTCTTGTGTCTTTCTCGCACCTTCAACTTAAACAAAGGATCAATCAAGGAATGACATGATCTTCAACTTGTCTAACCTCTCAAACACCCATAAGGGATCAAGAGGACTCCCATATCAAGAATCAAGCACAAAGTTGCAACATTCTAAGTGGATCAAGCCTCGAGATCGCCAGTGTCACCAAACTAGGGTTTTGGTCGACCAAGACCTCCAGATGGAAATCTTCCTCTAGACACGAGCCAATGCTTCAAAGAACAACCCAAGATACTCCAAGGGACCTCATGGACCCAATCATCAAGTCAATTTAGCCTCAGGGGATGCATTCATCAAAAATCAGGAATTAGGGTTTCTTGACCTAATTCACCCCTAAGTTGACTTTTGGAGCAAAGGATGAGCCAAGACCCCAAGACATAATTTAGGGGCCTCAAATACACTACATTGATCCATTTAAAACAATGGATTGATCCGAGAAGCTTGATTCACAAGTTTCAATTTCATCTGGACCACAATTAAGGTTTTGAAGAAAAAGTCAACTATATCTTTGACTTTTGACCAAGACATGCTCCCAAACCTTGGGACATTATTCAAGACACCCTAAAACACCAATGGAATCCATCCATTAGGTTTAAATTAGGTCAAGGACTTGATTTCACAAAGGATCACATAGTTTGGATTTCATCTGATAAAAAGTCAACTGTGCACAAAATCAAGTTTGACTTTTTGGAATTTTTCACAAATATGGTTCCCCTAAGTCAAAAAAAATGTTAATGTATGGTATTGATCATCATTCATCAAGAAAAATAAAGAAAAGTTATGTTTCTTGCAAAAGGGGCAACCATGAGAAACCAAAATTTTTCTAAGTTATGGAACCAAAGTGATTTTGTACCAACTTTGCAAGGTCATAACTCCTAAACCACAAGGCCGCCTTTTTCTCCCATTTAAAGCTCAAATGAAAGTGCATCTGACATACTTCAAATATGTCAACTACAACTCATTCCAAATTGTAGTACCCTAAATTTTGATAAGTTATTTTTTTTCACCTTTTAGGGTTTTTTATGCTATTAGGGGGTGTGTCATTTAAGTGTCAATGGGCTTTGGAGGTTTGTTAGTACTTTTGGGCCTGTTTTGGGGTTTGGGTTTTATATAAGGGTTTTGTAATTAGTTAGGAATTAAAAGGTTTTAGATTAATTTTATTAGATAGTATATAGAATTTTTGTTTAATTATTTGTAAAAATATTACAAAGTAAAGTTTTTAGATTTAATGGGGATTTCATTTTAGGAAGGTTTGTACTTTTAGATGATAATCAGGTTTTAATTTAAAGTCAATTATTTTTATTATTTTTAGTGGGTTTTTTTGAGATGTTGTAAATTATTTATTTATTTGCTGGGTTTTTGTTCTTTTATTTATTAATTAGGGATGTTGTTTTTTATTAATAATTAGGTTTTAAGGTTTTAGTAATATGGATATTAATATTAAGGTATTTTTTTTTTATGATTATTATTAATTATGCTTTTTAATTAGGTTATTGATTAACTATTATTATTATTGTATTTTTATGATGGTTAGTTCATTAATATGACTTTTATATTATTTTTCATTATTTTATTTTTATTAATTAAGTTGGTCATAGGTAGAAATAATAGGATGTCCGTTATTATGGTTATCTATTTATGTGGTTATTTATTTTATCATTATTATTCATTTTATTTGTTATTATTATTTGTCACAGTCAAATTTGTTGACCCACGAGTGAGTTGTCTTCCCCGTTGCAAATCCTAACTGCGCAGAAAGAGGAAAGGCGAATCAAACAAAATCAATTTCTTAATTTTTTCAATCAAATTTGGTTCTCAACACCAGGAATTGATTAACATCAATATCATTAATAATCTAAATCGTACAAATTAATCTGAATCAAAACATTACAAGAAATAACCCTAATTCTAAAATTACAATAAATCAAAAGTACATCTAAACTTCCTAAAACGATTCTAAAGCTAATAAATTCGAAAACCCTAATTTCTAAGTCTATAAAAAAGAGAAAGAAAATAGAGGAGAGGGTTGGATTCCGGGAGAGAGAGACGGCCACAAACTTTAATTTCGTTTGCACCTGCAAAAATCAAAGATTTGAGAAGGATTATACGACGAAAAATAAACAAGTTTACTACGAGATTCACTGCAAGGAAGGTAAACGAAAAAACTTAGCTTTTAGGTCTCGATTTTTGATCGGTTGTTGCTTGAATCTGGACTTTGTTTGGGTTTCTGGGTTTTCTGGGTGTATTTAGGGTTAGGGTTCATCCATAAGAGGGTTAGGGTTCTTCGCGTAGTCTAGGGTTCATCCGTCTGGGTTTAGGGTTCTTTGGTCTCCATAGGGTTCATAGGGTTTGGTGATTGTTCTGGGTTTTGAGTTAAGGTTTAGGGTTAAGGTTCTTAGGGTTCCTCGCGAACCCTAACGAACCAAGGGGAATCTGGGTTTGGGGTAGGGTTAGGGTTTTTGTGTGGGGTTAGGGTTCTTGGGTTATGAAGATCCCGGTTGAATGTCAACCGGCGATCTGGGTTTGACGGTGGTTGGTGGTGTCGTACGGTGGCCGGACGGCCCACCGGCGACAGAGATTAGAGAGAAGCGAGAGTGAAGTGGGAGATAGTGAGAGAGAGGAGGGTTTAGAGAGAGAAGCGGAAATGAATTATGAGGATTTTCTGAAGCAAAGTGCATTTTATAGTCCCTCACGAACGGTTGGGATCGACGCCATGTGGCGTCCCCTTGCCCCTCAAATCGGTTGACTATCCAGTCAACCAAGGGATTTTGCGTGTAATGGCTTATGGTGAGTCTGTGCTGACTTTCCGTCTCGTTCGTATGATTAACATACCTTAATATCAAGGGTGGATATCAATTAAAAAGGCAGCCGTCTGATCACCATCTAACGCCCCAGAGGAAGTCAGCTGTTGACTATCTCATGGCTACATTCTTTCATGGATTTTTGGGCTTGTAGTTTTTGGGCCTTGCGCCCCAATGCTATTAGAATCCCCCTTCGTTTAGCCCACTTACGGGTTTGGTTCAAAACACACCCCCCATGGTTTTTGTGAATAATTAAATTAATTAATTAGTTTAATTGTTTAGGATTTAGGGATTTAAGTAGGATTTAAAAAAATAGGATTTTAGGATATTTTTCATTAGGGTTTAAATGGGTTTTTTTAATAATTAAATTAATCACTTAATTTAATTATTTGATTATGATATTTTTCATCAGGGTTTAAATGGGTTTTTTTTAGTAACTAAATTAATCACTTAATTTAATTATTCATTTAGGATATTCTCTTTTTCAATTAAGGCATAAACAGGGATTTAGGGTTAATTTAATCAATTAAATTGATAACTCAATTTAATTGGTCATTTAGGTTTTATTAGGGTTTTTTATGTATCAATTAAATTAATAAACTTAATTTAATTGTTTATTTGGGGTAAATTAGGGTTTCTATTCAAATTAAATTAGTAGCTTAATTTAATTGTTAGATTGAGTGGGTTTTCTTTTAACTTAGGTTTTGGGTTTGCCAATTAAATTAAAAACTTAATTTAATTGGTTAGGTAGGTTTTTATTTAGGGTTTTAAAATATTGAATTTATATTTAAGAAATAGGGTTTTGGAATTTAGGGATTCTATGGTTTTTAAGGGATATAAGGGATTCTTAAGGATTTAAGCTCAAGGGATAAAGCTCTTGGTCCGAGAGCCTAAATAAGGGATGGGATTTAGGGATAGAACTCTCCATCCAAGAGTATAAACAATGGATAGGGGATAGAACTCTTGATATCCGAGAGTATAAAGAAAAGGATTAAGGGATAGAGCTCTTGATATCCGAGAGCATAAATAATGGATTAGGGGATAGAACTCTTGATATCCGAGAGTATAAATAAAAGGATTAAGGGATAGAGCTCTCTGTCCGAGAGCATAAACAATGGACAAGGGATAGAACTCCTCATCTAGGAGAATAAACACTAGATTTAAGGGATAGAACTCTTTATCCAAGAGTATAAATAGTGGATTGGGGTTTAGGGTTAGGTTTTGGGATTTAGGAATAGGATTAGGGGGTAGGAATAGGGGAGGTGAACTACGGTTACTCTGATCCTTCAAATTGAAGGTACGTAGGCATATGGTTGTAAACCCTAGCGAGTATAATTAATAAAAAAACTTAGGTTTTCCTGTAACTTAGACAAACAAGTATACCCTAAATTCAAAGGTGGATCCCATTGAGTACAATGGAGGTGAGGGGTGCCTAACACCTTCCCCTCACTTAACCGACTCCCGAACCGTAGGAATCTCTGCCCTTGGGATTAAGGATTTTTAGGTTTATCATTATTTTCCTTATAAAATATGATGGCGACTCGAATATTTTTGCCGGCCGCGACAGCTGGCGACTCTGCTGGGGATTCCTTCCTAGAGAGAGTCTTTCCTAGCCTTAGGATTTAGGGATTTGTTTGTCTTGGATGTTTTTATTTTGTTTTTATTTTATTGTTATGTATTTTTTTTATTTATTTCATATATTTTATATATTTAACCCTTTGGTTTTTTTATTTTGTCATTATACAAGGGATTGGGGCAAACAAAAAAAAGGAGTGAAGCTAAAACCCAAAGCTTGGAGGATAACCCTAGAACATAAAGTGGAACGGAAATGTTTTTGGGGGGGATGCGACATCCCCAACAATGCATTGATGCCATACTCAGAGTAGATCCTTCCAAAGTCTTCCTCACGAAAGGTCTAGCCCCTGACGTAGTGGAATGATTTGGATGTGGTCCGTGACTCTGAGAACCTCTAACCTACCCCACGCCAATCTATGGAGACCCTATGTATTCAACCCTCAAGGGCTGTTACTAGGCTCCTACCCCAAATGAGACTTATCTCGAAGGATTACCGTAGGAAGGCTTGCTCCTTCTCATGGTAAAACAAGTGTATAGCCTGAACATGTTGGGGTCGTTATGCTGTCCAAATTTTTATAACCTACATGTGAGGGGATGGGGTAGTCTTAACTTAGATCCAGCCTGTTCTAGGGAGCCCACCTTATTAGGGCAGACTTGCATTTTCACCTTACCCTAACCAAAAAACAAAGGGTCCATGTCATCATGCATTTAAAATATTTTTTTGCATATATACATTTTTGTGGGGAATTTCAAGATGCGTTGTAGGAATATGGGAAAGATGGATTCAAACAAAAGGGTTATCCTACGCATTAGAGTGCTAAGTGTTGATTTACAAAGTCTCAAGGACCTTTGAGACTTAATGCCAAATCTGCTCAAAGGATGTTTACACCCAAGTATGGAAGGATCCTCGATCTCTTAGGGATCCCTATGAAGGTAGAGGCCATAATTGCTTTTGCACAACTTTATGATCCTTCTCTATGTGACTTCCTCTTCAAGGATTTTCAACTAGCTCTTACGCTATACTTGGATTTACAAGGAGAAAAAACTTACAAGGGGCATGGGGGCAAAAAAAAAATATATGGAAAAAAAAGAAAAAGAAAAATGGTCAAGCTTAAAAAAAAACTCAGTTGTACCCCTTGAAGATCCATCATCTCACTACAAGGAGGATAGGGAAGTGCAAGGGCTTAAGAAAGGATACTTGGAGGAGTTTAACGCTCATTTGAAGAAGGCATTGGGGGCATCCCCTTAGTTTACGCCTTCTTAAGTTCAGGAACTTGCACCTTGGGATTATTGTTTTGGGTTGTTCCCGAGGAATTATTGTTATAAGGCATTTTGGATTTGGGATTGGCTAATGGATTTGGATTTGATATTTCATCTATGACTACAATGGATTTTGAAATTCCCCCCAAATAAAATTTTTAAGTATTTAGCATACACCATGCATATTCATACATTCATCACCAACATGCATTCAATATGAGGAAAAATAAAAAAAAATCATTTTTTTTAAACTTCGTCTCAGGCATAACAATCTGACTTCCCGACCTCGCACTCGAGCGTACCAAAGGAAAGCTATGGATCAGATGGAGAAAGATATGGTTACTCTAAGAAGAGAAATGGATATTGTCAAGGAGAACGTGGAAGAAATGAAAAGCCAGATTGATCAACTGACACTTGCCGTCCAGAATTTGATAGCCAGAAGAACCAATTCAAGCCATCAAAGGAAGGTTCCTACTCCTACCTCCCATGTTGAAGACAATAACCCCCTACTAGGGTTTGCCCGTGATCTGGAACGCGAGGAGACTGAAACTGCTAAACACAAAACTGTTGACCAACCTCTCGAGGGAACCGTCTCTCCACCTATTTCCAATGGGGCACCTCGTACTACTTACAGATCTACTCCGCGTGAGAACTACGCATACGAGGGTGAAAATCCGAGACAAGTGGCCCTCGAAAATAAAGGAACCACTGTTGGGGAAAGGAGAAGGATTGATGATAAGTACAAATCACTTGAGGAAAGGTTAAGGGTCGTGGAGGGACTCAATATTTTGGGAGTGGATGCCCTGGAAATGTGCCTGGTGCCTGACGTGGTCGTGCCTCCTAAGTTTAAGACACCTAACTTCGAGATGTATAAAGGAGTTAGTTGTCCCAAAAATCACATCCGAATGTTTTCCCGTAAGATGGGGGCTCATGCTAAGAATGAAAAGCTGATGATGCATGTTTTCCAAGACAGCCTTAGTGGGGCATCCTTGGATTGGTACATGCAACTGGAAAGGACACATCAAGAACTGGGAGGATCTGGCAAGTGCCTTTATAAGGCAATACCAATATAATGTATACATGGCCCCTAATCGCATATAATTACAAAACATGTCTCAAAAAGGGAATGAATCTTTTAAGGAGTATGCCCAGAGATGGAGGGAGCTAGCCTCTCGTGTTCAACCTCCATTGCAGGAAAGCGAGATAGTGGATACATTCATGGGAACTTTACAAGGACTATACTATGAAAGGATGATTGGGGCAGTCTCAACGGGATTCACTGACTTGGTTATCATTGGAGAGAGGATTGAGAACGGTTAAAAGACAGGAAAGATTGGGCAGTCATCCTCCGACCAACATAACAATAAGCGGTACCCCCGAAAATAACTCAAAGGAAAATGATGTCAGTGTTATAAACCCTGAAGATCCAAATCTGGGAGATAATGCATTACTGGAGCACATTGGGGCAACAGTCAACACCATGGAAGGGATGGGGGATGAACTCCTTATTAATAAGGAAGACATAACAAACTGGGACAAACAATGGGAGTCACCTGAGGAGAAGAATTTGTGTGGGCTGGGTTACAAACCGGCTAATGAAGGGTTAGAAGACGATTTCCATGGTGCGGGATTTGGAATTTGGGATCATGTGGCCTTAATGGAAGAGGGAGAAAAGAATGCCTAATCTCGACAATTGGAGAACCATCGAGATTTCTGAGACGATTTTTGTTTCGAAGTAATTTACTTTTCCCTTAAAATAATAATAAGTCCCTTGTTATGCCCAAGGCAAGTGGACAAAGTTGTGTAGGGCCACCTGTTATTTCATTGGATTTATTTCTATAAATAAAATTGCATTTTGTTTTCAATCAAGATCTTTTTCTTTTATTTTCTGTTTATTCAAAATGGCAATATACCTTCTTTCGACATTTTCATTGCTAGTATTTCATTCCAAAAAAGGAAAAAAAAGGAAAAAAAAACAAAAAAATCTTCGTCTCCATGCAAATTTAAAAATGAACCTATTAAGAATGACACCGCCATAATCTCGAATGACTTCGGATTATCGATTAACCAAGCGGAAGAGGGTGATGAGGACGAGTGTGAGCTCCCCAAAGAGTTAGCCCGACTGTTGAGGCAAGAGGACAAGGAAATACAACCTCACCAAGAACCAGTGGATATGACTAATCTGGGAACTGATGAAGATATGAAAGAGGTCAAAGTCGTGCTTCTCCGGATAAGGATATAAAGGAAAGACTGATCGAGCTATTGCAAGGGTACTCTGACGTGTTTTCATGGTCATACCAAGATACACCAAGACGTGATACGAGCATCGTCGAGCACGAACCACTGCTCAAACTAGAATGCACGCCAATCAAGCAAAAGCTGAGGAGGACTAGATCAGAGATGATCCTCCAGATCAGGGAAGAAGTCAATAAGCAATTCGACTTTTTGTCACAAGGTAACGCTTGTTGGGTTAAAGAACGTATGAGTAACTTACCAAAGGACTATGGTAATATGGGGTATAAGGAGATAGAGGTTCATATGGATGATACGATTACCAAGTCGCAAAAGGAAGAAGATCACATAACTAACTTGCAAAAATTGTTAGATCAGCTAAGGAAATTCAAGTTACGACTAAAGCCCACAAGGTGTACCTACGGAATCAGATCTGGAAAATATCAGGGTCCATGGTCAGTCAAAAGGGAATAAAGGACAAAAGGAAAGCCACCTATGTTGGGGCTACCAGTCCCAAGGAGACCACTCAAAATGTATTTAACAAAATTTAAGAATCCAATGGATTGTTAAACTTCGGACTCCTATGAAGGACCTAGACCTGGATCTCGAGGGAAACTTATATCTGCAGGGGCTATCAATCGGAATTTAGGATCATAAAGGAAGCTAATCTGGATAAGGAAGAATGGGTTCAAACTAGGCTCGATCATCTAACCTCGTATAAGGGAAACGTGTGGTTATGGGCAGTTACATTCACATGGGAATTAAGAGAGCGTTTGACAAAGAAATTCGTCCTTGCCCACGCGAAGAGGGAGACTTGGGGTTAAGCAAAATATTACTCATCCATAAAAACCACCACGTCAAATGGACCCCACCCTATGAAGGGCCATATGTCGTGAGGAGTACCTCCTCTGCCGGAGTGCTAATATTAACAACCATGGATGGAGCAGATTTACCACGACTGGTGAACTCCGATTCGGTCAAAAATGCTATGCCTAAAAAAAGAGGATAAAAGCCCGCTAAGTCGAAAACCCTAAAGGGCAACTTAGGCAAAAATTAGGGAGTCCCGGTGGATTAAAAACTCGAAAGAGCGATCCATGCAAAAATTAGGGACTTGGATAAAAGTGATACCCGACAAGTCGAAAACCTAAAGGGCGGCTTAGTCGAAAAAAATGGTATATCATCCCGGTGGACTAAGACTCTAAAAAGAGCGGTTCAGGCAAAAGTTAGGGATATCCAAAAGGCATATGATTGAAAACACTCAAGTCACCCCGTAATAGGAATTCAGAAGGGAGCGATCATTCCAGCCGTCACCTTGAGAAGCGAAGTGTCATGATCTTGGAGTCTTAGGGATATTAGCTGGTGTTAAGTTTAATAGGGACATAAATAAATTTGTTTTCTTATTGCCATTGTACATTTTTCTGGATTTACGGTAATATCTCCTTATGAGAATTACCCTCCTTACTTATCAGTGCCCATTTTCGGGCCAATTCTCAATAAATTTGTTTTTTTTCAAATATACTTCTTTGCCTCCTAAATCATTCCGCAAGGTGTCAATTAATTGTGAGACAATGCATTGAAATATCATGTATAAATAAAAGCTTTGAAAAGGGAAAATGGACTTTACTTCGATTTTCGGAATCATCAAAGGGATCATATTCTTCCAAACCAGGATATAGGGTCTATACACTGACAGGAATGTACGTTACAGTCTAACCAACATGGGAGGTTCTTCAATGACATGTTAAACAAGAATCAAAGGTATCATGGCTTACTACAATTATCAAGGTCTCAAGGGTCAGGGAGTCAAGACGTTATGAAAAGTTTTATTTCGGACAAACGCATGCATTGTATATCATAAAAGAGGCGTTAACCCAAGTCATACATCAATCATGTCGCTACGCTCTTGCACCTAACATGCACTCATATACGCCAACATGCATACATGCATAGGGTTCATAATCACCATTAGGGATTTCATACGGATTGTTACTCAAGGGGTTTTACCAAAGGGATTTACCAAAGGGATCTTATGATCTGGAGATTTTATCAGGGTTTTTGTTAAAGGTTTTTATTTAAGTATTAAGGGGTTCCATCAGAGAGTTTATCAAAAAGGGTTTATTGGGTTTGTCGTCAGAGGCTTCTAGCAAGGGGTGTCTCTATATTTCATCGTTGGGGTTTATCAGAAGGGGTCTCAAAGGTATTTATCAAGGTGTTCAGTCAGATATTTCACTATGGGTTTATTACCAGGGATTTTAGGGATGATAACTTAGCATCTATTGGGATCTGCGGTCAAAATTAGGGTCCTTCTTGTATTTAATCATCTCTTCCTCAGAAGGAGGAAGGCTCATCGACATCATCCTTCTGATTCGAAGACGATTAAATAGGGGCAGCTGTAGTACCCTAAATTTTGACCAGTGATTTTTTTCACCTTTTAGGGTTTTTTATGTTATTAGAGGGTGTGTCATTTAAGTGTCAATGGGCTTTGGGGGTTTGTTAGTACTTTTGGGCCTGTTTTGGGGTTTGGGTTGTATATAAGGGTTTTGTAATTAGTTAGGAATTAAAAGGTTTTAGACTAATTTTATTAGATAGTATATAGAATTTTTGTTTAATTATTTGTAAAAATATTAGAAAGTAAAGTTTTTAGATTTAATGGGGATTTCATTTTAGGAAGGTTTGGACTTTTAGATGATAATCAGGTTTTATTTTAGAGTTAATTATTTTTATTATTTTTAGTGGGTTTTTTTTGAGATGTTGTAAATTATTTATTTATTTGCTGGGTTTTTGTTCTTTTATTTATTAATTAGGGATGTTGTTTTTTATTAATAATTAGGTTTTAAGGTTTTATTAATATGGATATTAATATTAAGGTATTTTTTTATGATTATTATTAATTATGTTTTTTAATTCGGTTATTGATTAATTATTATTATTATTGTATTTTTATGATGGTTAGTTCATTAATATGGCTTTTATATTATTTTTCATTATTTTATTTTTATTAATTAAGTTGGTCATTGGTAGTAATAATAGGATGTCCGTTTTTATGGTTATCTATTTATGTGGTTATTTATTTTATCATTATTATTCATTTTATTTTTTATTATTATTTGTCACGGTCAATTTTGTTGACCCACGAGTGAGTTGTCTTCCCCGTTGCAAATCCTAACTGCGCAGAAAGAGGAAAGGCGAATCAAACAAATCAATTTCTTAATTTTTTCAATCAAATTTGGTTCTCAACACCAGGAATTGATTAACATCAATATCATTAATAATCTAAATCGTACAAATTAATCTGAATCAAAACATTACAAGAAATAACCCTAATTCTAAAATTACAACAAATCAAAAGTACATCTAAACTTCCTAAAACGATTCTAAAGCTAATAAATTCGAAAACCCTAATTTCTAAGTCTATAAAAAAGAGAAAGAAAATAGAGGAGGGGGTTGGATTCTGGGAGAGAGAGAGACGGCCACGAACTTTAATTTCGTTTGCACCTGCAAAAATCAAAGATTTGAGAAGGATTAGACGAGGAAAAATAAACAAGTTTACTACGAGATTCACTGCAAGGAAGGTAAACGAAAAAACTCAGCTTTTAGGTCTCGATTTTTGAACTGTTGCTTGAATTTGGACTTTGTTTGGGTTTCTGGGTTTTCTGGGTGTATTTAGGGTTAGGGTTCATCCATAAGAGGGTTAGGGTTCTTCGCGTAGTCTAGGGTTCATCCGTCTGGGTTTAGGGTTCTTCGGTCTCCATAGGGTTCATAGGGTTTCGTGATTGTTCTGGGTTTTGAGTTAAGGTTTAGGGTTAGGGTTCTTAGGGTTCCTCGCGAACCCTAACGAACCAAGGGGAATCTGGGTTTGGGGTAGGTTTAGGCTTCTTGTGTGGGGTTAGGGTTCTTGGGTTATGAAGATGCTGGTTGAATATCAACCAGCGATCTGGGTTTGACGGTGGTTGGTGGTGTCGCACGGTGGCCGGACGGGCCACCGGCGACAGAGATTAAAGAGAAGCGAGAGAGAAGTGAGAGATAGTGAGAGAGAAGAGGGTTTAGAGAGAGAAGCGGAAATGAATTATGAGGATTTTCTGAAGCAAAGTGCGTTTTATAGTCCCTCACGAACGGTTGGGATCGACGCCATGTGGCGTCCCCTTGCCCCTCAGATCGGTTGACTATCCAGTCAATCAAGGGATTTTGCGTGTAATAGCTTATGGTGAGTCTGCGCTGACTTTTCATCTCGTTCGTACGATTAACATACCTTAAGATCAAGGGTGGATATCAATTAAAAGGGCAGCCGTCTGATTACCATCTAACGCCCCAGAGGAAGTCAGCTGTTGACTATCTCATGGCTGCATTCTTTCATGGATTTTTGGGCTTGTAGCTTTTGGGCCATGCGCCCCAATGCTATTGGAACCCCCCTTCGTTTAGCCCACTTACGGGTTTGGTTCAAAATGCACCCCCATGGTTTTTGTGAATAATTAAATTAATTAATTAGTTTAATTGTTTAGGATTTAGGGATTTAAGTAGGATTAAAAAAAATAGGATTTTAGGATATTTTTCATTAGGGTTTAAATGGGGTTTTTTAATAATTAAATTAATCACTTAATTTAATTATTTGATTATGATATTTTTCATCAGGTTTTAAATGGGTTTTTTTTAGTAACTAAATTAATCACTTAATTTAATTATTCATTTAGGATATTCTCTTTTTCAATTAAGGCATAAACAGGGATTTAGGGTTAATTTAATCAATTAAATTGATAACTCAATTTAATTGGTCATTTAGGTTTTATTAGGGTTTTTTATGTATCAATTAAATTAATAAACTTAATTTAATTGTTTATTTGGGGTAAATTAGGGTTTCTATTCAAATTAAATTAGTAGCTTAATTTAATTGTTAGATTGAGTGGGTTTTCTTTTAACTTAGGTTTTGGGTTTGCCAATTAAATTAAAAACTTAATTTAATTGGTTAGGTAGGTTTTTATTTAGGGTTTTAAAATATTGAATTTATATTTAAGAAATAGGGTTTTGGAATTTAGGGATTCTATGGTTTTTAAGGGATATAAGGGATTCTTAAGGATTTAAGCTCAAGGGATAAAGCTCTTGGTCCGAGAGCCTAAATAAGGGATGGGATTTAGGGATAGAACTCTCCATCCAAGAGTATAAACAATGGATAGGGGATAGAACTCTTGATATCCGAGAGTATAAAGAAAAGGATTAAGGGATAGAGCTCTTGATATCCGAGAGCATAAATAATGGATTAGGGGATAGAACTCTTGATATCCGAGAGTATAAATAAAAGGATTAAGGGATAGAGCTCTCTGTCCGAGAGCATAAACAATGGACAAGGGATAGAACTCCTCATCTAGGAGTATAAACACTAGATTTAAGGGATAGAACTCTTTATCCAAGAGTATAAATAGTGGATTGGGGTTTAGGGTTAGGTTTTGGGATTTAGGAATAGGATTAGGGGGTAGGAATAGGGGAGGTGAACTACGGTTACTCTGATCCTTCAAATTGAAGGTACGTAGGCATAAGGTTGTAAACCCTAGAGAGTATAATTAATAAAAAAACTTAGGTTTTCCTGTAACTTAGACAAACAAGTATACCCTAAATTCAAAGGTGGATCCCATTGAGTACAATGGAGGTGAGGGGTGCCTAACACCTTCCCCTCACTTAACCGACTCCCGAACCGTAGGAATCTTTGCCCTTGGGATTAAGGATTTTTAGGTTTATCATTATTTCCCTTAAAAAATATGATGGCGACTCGAATATTTTTTCCGGCCGCGACACAAATCTTCATGGATTTTGAGTTATGAATGGAGTAAAATCACTAAAACAAGAAAATATCCCTTTTTCCAACACTTAGTGAAAATCTGCCTAAGTTAAAAAAAACAACAGTCCAAAATCCACAATGTAGAGGCATTTTTCACTATGATCCAAGGGGATTCAGAACCATTTGTGAGCATCAAAGTTGAAGTATGTCATGAGAGCTTTCCAAAATTTCCAAGAACTCAATCAAACTCTATTTGAGCTAGGAGTTATGGATCTCCCAAGATGCCTTGCTGCAACTGTTTTCAAGACAAATTTTGGTGCAAACTTGCACCTCACAATTCTTTAGACTGGTTTTGAACACTTTAATCATTCAAATTTTGTCCAATTACAACACAAATGAATGAATGATCTGATCCATAACACAAAATGCCAAGAACCTAGCCTTCCATGTGCAAAATCATCATGAAAAGGAATCTTGAAATTCAAATTTGGCATCAAGCATTAAAGTGATGCATTGAGGTGGCATGAATGAGCCACAAACCAGTCTAAATGAGTCAAGACATATCCAAATATCAGAGGACCTAAACCTGCAAAGTTTGGCACAAGTCAATGGCTAGAGGAGACCCTTGACCAAGGAACCAAAGCATTCAATCCAATCTGATCCAAGCTGCAATTCACTATTGATGCTAAAACAAACTTTTTTCACTATAAATAGACCTCAATGTTGATCAGCTTGAGTACACCAAAGCACCCAAACTGATGCTTTACTCAAAATCACACTTTCACCCCAAATTTGCCTTCCACTTCAATCATTATCGGGTTTTGAAATTGGAAGTTATTCTGTCCAAACCAATGATGCAAACACCTCACATATATCATATGTAAGTGATTCAAACACATAAACATCTGGAACATCAGAATCCAAAAGTAGTACCCCGTTTGCACAAGCTTTTAGCAGATTTGCAGTTGAGGTGCCACATCAAGTTCCAGCTCATTTCAATCCACTCCAAGCATTCAAACACACTCCTTGGCACCTAAGGAAGCTGTCCAGATCATTGGAAGACATCTGTAACATCTCCATCATCAAGCTCGATCACCAGCTGCAAGAGGTAAGCCTGACACCTTCAAACTCTATATTCCATGCATCATAAATGTCATTTCAAGTTACCACCATGATTCTGCATGTATGTAGAGTAATAACCCTCAACCAATTACCATGAATCAATCGTGTATAGAATTTCATTGTGTTCATGCTGAAATTAGGGTTCTTGAGGTTATCTTCTGATTTCTCACTCCATACTTAATATAAATGCAATTAATCTATATGGTTGTGATCCTTGTTCAAAAACGAACAAGATTGGTGTTTGAATCATGCAAAACCATTGAGTAATCAGAGAGAAAAGTGAGAAAACGCAAATCTGCAAAAAAACAGGGTCGCACGTGTTCTTCCCTTGACCGCTAGCGCCATAATTCAAATTATTTGAATTTTTGAATTTTTGTTATTTTATTTAATTGATTCAAAAATTAATTTCTCTCTGAGTTTTTATGTTTTTGAATTGATTCTTTTTTTTTTCAAAATTCATGAAAATGTTAAATTATTTTATTTTACAAAAAAATCCAATTTATATTATTTTTTAATATAGTTAGAATTTTTGTAATTAATTTCATTTATTTGTTTTTTAAACATTTTTAAATGAAATTCCCACCTTGATTTTCCAACTTCAAATGAATTTCAAGCTTTCATGGGATTAAACATGATTTTTCAAAATCTTTTTCAAAGCTTACCACTTGTTTTTAAATATATTTGATATTTGATATTTAATTTCCTTTGAAATAAATACATTTGTTATTAAAATTAGGGTTTCTCTTAATTTTAAACTTCTTTTCAAAACCACTTTGGGCCTCTTTGTAGAGTGTAAGTCCCATCCTTTTGTAAATAAAATAATTTGGGCATCAGTCATTGTATAAGTTCCGATACGATTTTAAAAATCTCGGCGTGATCTCCATTTTCAAAACACAGTAAGTTGGGCCTCCCCCTTGTGTTGTAAGTTCCATTCTCTTTTCTTTCAAACAACTTTGGGCCTCTAATAGAGTGTAAGACCCAACCCCCCTTGTACATAAAATAATTAGGGCCTCAGTCGTTGTATAAGTCCCACTGTGTTTTCTAAAACCGCGGCACGATCGTCGCCTTTTAAACTAAATTTTCTGGGCCTCTCCTTGAGTTGTAAGCCATCTTTTGTACAAAAATAAACTTTGGGCCTCTAATAGAGTGTAAGACCCCAACCTCTTTGTAAATACAATAATCTGGGCCTTTCCTTGAGTATAAGACCCAATCTTCTTTTAAACAACTTTCCCTTTTGATTTAAATTCAAATTCATAGTTGTTATCAAAACTTTCTTCAATTTCTTAAATAACTAACCATATAGCTGTTACAATGGAAGCTTGCTCGCCTGTAAGTTTTATCAGCTTTTCTTTTACATACTTGTTTAGATATGCTTATTTATAATGCTGGAAGCTTGCTCACCTGTAAGTCCTTCTACACTCTTCAACATACTTGTCTATATATTTCATATGTATATACTTGTATAATATCTTCTTAGAGTTTTCCCCAGCAATTAGGTCTAGGATTAGATCAAACCAGTGATCACTCTTTTAACATAGTCAAAACTAATTCCCCGTAGGAAATTCCAGATACAGTCTTGCCTCCTCTTGGGCTTATACAATAAGGAACAGAGAAAGGCATTATTCCCGATGAAACTTTTCTCAAGACTGTCACTATCTATAAATTTGTCTAAGAAATTCATTTCCCCCAGAGAGGATTAATTCCTGGTGAAACCTCTCTTGAATTTCTTCAAACCCTATAACTGTTCACTAAAGAAAGGATTATTCCTGGTGAAACCTTTCTTGAACTTTTCTTAAGTTTGGACCCACATACTTCCTAAAAGCATCCCCAGCCTCCTCTTGGGCTTTGTATAAGGACCCTCAGGCTTCTTAAAAGTTCTCATGCCTTCTCTTGGGCTTAGTACAAGGACTCGAGACCTCTTACAGGAATAGGACAGAACCTAGTCATCCTTTCTTAGAGCAGTCTTCCTAAAAGTCAAAACCTCAGACCAACTTAGGGTTGATTCTCATCCCTTAAAAAGTCAGCCTCCTCTTGGGCAACATACAAAGATAAACCCTTTCATACCAGTAGATTTGGACAGTCTCACCTCCTTTTGGATCCTCGGAAGCCCTCAAGTTTCCCAAAAAGAACACAGGAATAACCTTGATCATTCTATAAACACTCAATCTTTCATCCTAAAATTCCCCAACTAGGGTCATCTTACCATCAACAAATCCTCAACAAAATCAGAACCTTAAGGCATCTGATATCTCAACTCTTCTGTAATCCTCAGTAAGAGATGATTCCCCCACTTTGGACCTACCTCTGGATCTCAATAATCCTCAGCAGAAGTTAGCCTCCTCTTAGGCTTTATATAAGAAATTCCCCAATCAGCCTCCTCTTAGGCTTTGTATAATGATTCTTCTTTTTCTCAGCAAAAGTCAGCATCAATCTTGGGCTTTATACAAGACACCTAAAATATCCTCAGCTAAGTCAGTCAAATTTCCTTTAGCCTCAATCTTGGGCTTTGTACAAGACAGATCATACTCTCCAGTAAAGTCAGTTTCCTTTTAGCCTTAATCTCGGGCTTTGTACAAGACACATACACATATTCCCCAGAGGAGTAAATAATTCTCCTTTAGCCTCAATCTTGGGCTATGTACAAGACAGATAAAATATTTACCCAGAAAAGTCAATGTTCAGCCTCCTCTTAGACTTTGTATAATGATCTCCCAAAAAGAGTCAGTCTCTTTTCAGCCTCAACCTTGGGTTTTGAACAAGACACCAAATCATCTCTTTCCTCCCATAGAATAGGAGGAACTACGTTTGCTCTGATATCCCTGTTTTCTTTAACGGGAATACATAGGCATAAGATTGCGAAATCTTAGCGAGCACACCAATCAAAACTTCAGGTCTAGTACCTTCACACCAATCAAAAACTTTAGGTCCATTACCTTACCAAAACATCAGAAAAACCCGAAACCAACAAAAACTCTCTCTCTCTCTCTCAAACATTCCCAAAGGAGAAACTTTCCCAATCAACAGACAAACACCAGTAAATAAAAAATAGTAGAATTGCTAACGATCTATGGATAACCATATATAGGATGGGTAATTGACAACTCCCCATTGTATAACCTGGCCCCGAACTCCCCAATCTCTTAGCATTTGTTAAAGAAAACATTTGCGTGCAAGGTTAGTTTTAGATAGCTTCCCTTTCCTTTCCAGCTTCATAGGATAAATAAGAAATCAGAAAGTAGCACCCAATTCCAACCAATGGCAATAAGGTGGTCGCGTCACCGACAGAAATCGCATGCTACAGAAAAATGGCGACTCTGCTGAGGAGTCTTAATCTTATTTGTCTTACTCGCCATTTTCCCAACAGAAAAATGGCGACTCTGCTGGGGAGTCTTTATCTTAGTAGGATTAGAATTCCTAAGAGGTCTAGGTTGTGAGCAATCATACTATATACTATATACTATATATATATTTACTGCTATTCCTACTTGATATCCATATTTATTTTTCTGTCAATGGGAATGTGATTGATACACATGTGAAAAATTTGAGAGAACCCTAAGATAAGGGGTGGCATAGATGAGTGGTTTTATAGGGAGTGAATCCCGAACAAGCAATCCTGGTAGACCACCAAATCAGGCGAGGGCCCGTGTGGATACTTACTGTTGAACGACCAATGGTCGTGAAAGCAGAGATTTCCCAGTGCGACACCCGTAACCCTAAGGATTTAGTAGGCATTAACCTTATGAGCACTTGGTAGTGCGGTGACTATTGGGAATAGTTGATACATGATACTACACTCAAATGAGATTACCCTAGGATACTACAGCTCGCTTGGGTGAACCAGCCTGCTGTCGATATCCCTAGGGGGGTCAATGACTTTGGGAACCTTAGAACCCGTTTTACAAATACAAAAATTGACCAAAATAGTACAACCTTTGGGGATGGGTAGAGCCATGACTCCATGCTCGTGACATTGAACCCTTGAACCCATGTTTTTTCAATGTTTTTGTGTGTTGCATTCATGCATTCATCTAAAAAACTCTTAAACAAAGAAAAAAAATATCTTCTTTTTTCAAGATAAACTAAAACAATAATTGCAAATATCAGAAAGATTGCATTATGGATTTCGGTAGAAGAAAGACGCACAAGTACATTTTCAAGGCTCCAAAACTAGAGGATTTAAGGAGGTTGGCAGGGATGATTACCAACCCTGAGGCTTTCAGAGCTAAGCATGGAGGACTGTTGTCTCTATTAAAGGTCCATGTAGTTGAAGGAATCCTGTTTACACTGATTCAATTCTATGATCTGGTTTATCATTACTTCACATTTCCGGATTACCAACTGGCACCAATGTTAGAAGAGTACTCTCATCTGGTTGATTTACCTATCACTGATTGAACTCCTTTTTCTGGACTGGAAGAAATTTCAAAGGATCATGTCATTGCAAGAGCCATCTCTTTGGATGAGTCAGAAGTTAGGACTCACATGACCACTAAAAGAGGAATCCAGGGTTTACCAGCTAAATTCCTGGTAGAGAAAGCTCTATACTTTTCTGGTATAGGAAACGTAATTGCTTTCGAAGACGCCTTTTTTCTTCTCACATATGGGTTATTCCTCTTTCCCAACATCTACAACTTCGTTGATACCAACCCTGTTAAGATATTTCTAATTGGAAACCCCGTACCAACCCTACTCGCAGATGCTTATCATTCTGTACACTTAAGGAATTTGTACATCGGAGGAATGATCACGTGTTGTGTACCTTTGCAATACCCCAAAATTTTCCCTCTTATTTATACTCAATAAGTGGTTTATGCTTCACACTTCATTTGCTTCTAGGTCATAAGCATTGCATAGATGCATCATTGGTCTTCTCAAGGCATGGTATCAAGGGTGTCACCGTCATTATATTGTGCAAGATAAGAAGAATGAAATAGGTCAGATAATCAAGCCATGAAGGTCCATCACACCTCAAAGACATTTCATATAGTCCACCATGTAACTAAGAGGCTAAAATTGGCAAGTGAACTGAGAAGAATCAAGCTCTTGACTATTGATCTCCAATTAGGGTTTTGACCTTTTGAGCTTGAGGAGTAGGGTTCTTGTGTCTTTGGCATCATCTCATCACATTAATCATCTTGGTTTGAGGCAATCTACATCATAGTCAGAGGAATTTGGATTGTGAGGATCAATCATTTTCTCATAACTGTTGGGGACCAAATTAGGGTTTTGCATAAAAGTCAGTTTATTTCTGATTTTTGGGCATGACTTGATTCCATCATTTTTCACATGTTCCCAAGTGTCTATGAATGGAATTTGAGCCATCAGTTGCATTCACAAGGGTTCCAATTGGAGGATTGATTGAAAATCAAGAAATTTGGGGAAAAAGGTCAAATTAATCAGAAAAAGTCAACCCTTGACTTTTTAAAGTCAAAATCATGTTCCTTATGTCAAATGTGGGAAATGGACAAAATTTGATCAAGAAATGTTGCAAGAATCATGAAAAATCAAAAAATGGAGAAACTTACCCTTTTTGGAAAATCTAGGGTTTTAGAACTTTCCTTTTATGGAAAGTTTTCCATGAATTTCAGCCATCTTCAAGCTAGATTTTCTCCATGATTCAAGCATCTGTTGGAAATTTCTCTCAAAAGAAAATTGTAGAGTATTCTTCAAGCTTTCCAACCATATGTGGTTTATCTCCATTGGATTATTATTGAAGGAGTTATGGTGTGTTAAAGTTAGGACATTCAAAGGTGTTCAACATGGAAGATAACTTAGAAAAATTTCATGTATTTGGCAGCTCGTGTATGGTAATGTTCCAACTCATTTTCACATTGTTTGGGGCCTTAAATTCACTTGTCTTCAACATCAAAGATGTAGCATCACACATTCCCTTCAATTTGGTTACAAGAACTATAGCATTTGGATCATTATTCATGAGGATCTATCATTCCAAAATAAATAAAAAAAATCACCCTTTTGGAAGTACATACAAAACCAGTTCCTATCACGTGCATGGTGGCCCTTGGATTCCCATCTTCCACATTATTTTTCACCATATTAGAGACATTATTCCAACTTGAATCAAACACCAATATTGTTGTATCAAACATCTTCTTTCCAATGGTACCAAGATTGAAAGAATTGGTTCACTAACCATTTAGATATCCCACTTCAAATATAGCTTCATGATTATGTCAAATAAAAGTTCATGTCATGCTAAATGCGAATACCATGCTGTAGAGTAATCCCCATGCGCATCACACATCAATATTTCTTCATTTGGCCACACAATCTCTTACCATAATCATACCATACTACACTTGCCTCTTATGCTCATGAAGAAAATGACAAGACTTCATCCACAAGTTGTTGGAAATTCTGACCTGTACCATTCTCATATCAATACATCATCATCATGTAACATTCCACACACCATGATAACACTTCATACATCACATGACAACCATGCATACGTGTTGCTTCCATAACTAACCCTAACAAACTCAAACAAACCTAACAAACTATATAAGAGCTACTCATCATTCAGTTAGGGATTTTTTTGGGGAGAGGGAGATTCATTTTGACACGCGAGGCAAGGATAGAAAGAGAGAGAGAAGAGCTATAACATCACAATTCCACCATTAAAGCTTCTTCTGCAGAGCTTTGAATCTGGTCCATAGTGAGATTTTTTTGGTATTTCTCTCCATAATCCTCATCACCATCACCTCTTCTTTCATCTGTATGCAAAGTATTGGATCTGGGAGTTACACCATATCATACCCGCGTGCAACAAGTTCAAGGTTTTGTGGAATTTTCTTCAAGAATCAAAAGGAGATAGCATTTATTTTGCTCACACATTACTGACTAGAAGAACTGCACAAAGATCTCTGGGTTTCTCCATCATTGAAGAAGATCCTTGAACAGGTATGTCACCTGAATTCTTCTCTCTCTGTAGGCTTAATTAAATACTCTTAGGCTTGGTAATCCATGGTATTTGAAGTTCTATGAGTTGAGGCATAGTTTGCTGGTGAAACTAGGATAAATCTTGAGGTTTTTACATTTCCAGATCCAAACTTGGATCCTTCGAATCTCCTTATGTGTTGACTGTTTGAGAATTCTAAAAGCATATTATGAATCTGCATGAGAATCTGAGTGGAACAGTGGTGGTCTTGTGGATTTCTGGGTCGTTTCCCCCAGGCACGGTGGAGCTCCCACCGGAGAAGACGACCGGAGTCTTCTCCGGCCACCATCTGCAAACCCTAATCCATGTTCAGGCCAAGGAAATTTTTTAATCGTGACCCTTGGATAATCATGATCTAGTGCCTAAGACAATGCCAGCGCATTAAAATACCATGTGCCATTCACGTGCATGCTTTCTCTCTCTCACTATGATTCAAAATAAACCTGAGTGTATGGTAAGGGGATGATCATGGCCGTTCAGAATTCTGATCCTAGGGCCTTCCGTGTGCCAGCAAACCTCCCCTCATAAGGTCAAAGTCTAACTTAGACTGGGATTTAATCACCACCATCCATTAAGCCTGATTCAATGGCCCTAGAGCTGCCAGCGCATTAATGAAATGTGCTCCTTGGCACGTGAGCCATTTTTTTCCTCTCTCCCCTCTAATTTGAATTCTAAGCAGAAAAATAAGAAAAGGGTTTTTTGATCACGTGGGCCTAAGGAATTCTCTATCCACGCCCCCATAACTGAGCCCATTTAATTTGAACTGGCTTTTTACTATGTTGCACCCCCTGACTACATTTCTAGTTTTTATTTTCTTTTTCTATATGTCTCAAAATGCCAATTTTAAAAATACTCGTGATCACTCAAAAATCCTAATTAAATTCATGACTGATCTTAAACATGTCATTTAATTTTTGATGATTTTTCTTTTCCATTTTGTTTTGTTTTGATTTTTATTAAATTTTCTTTGAAGTGTATTCATGTGATCATACTTTGTAATACTTGTTGCATATTTGTTTTTTTGTAACTAGTTAGGAATTGAATTTTTGTAGGCTATTTGGTACATGTATTAGGCACACATTGGAGAGTCTTATACATTTTTTTCTGAATTTTTAGACTATTTTTGATGGCATGCTTGACACCATTTTGTACATGATTGTTAATTGACCATAATTAGTTGTTTAAGCATTGTTTGAGCTTGATAAAAAAGGAATTTTGGTCTCATCATTTAGGTCATGTTTGGCTACTGATCTGACGTCAATTTACTTGATTTCATCTAATTTTTATGGCCTTTAATCAAGTTCTTTTGGATTGTTTAAATGCACCTTTGTTCATGGATGTTGGTTCAAGACTATGCCTATGGGTTTTGTGATTATCTCTATGCCATTCATTGCTAAATTGTTGAGACACTTGTGGAAATGTATGATAGAGAGTATAGGTCTTTGGAACCCAATTATAGGTCATTCATTGATGCATATCGTTTGACTTGTGCATTGTTGGATTTGAATTTGGATTTGTCTTGTGGTTAGCACTTCCTTTGTGGTTCTTTTGATGACATTCCTTCACTAATTCTTTTAGCAATTAGAAGTTAATTGAAATATGACATGCTTACTAACATTGGACATCATTGATCATTCCCATTTGATTTCTAATCTCATCTTACTCTTTTTAAAGTTGCATGACTTTGTGTCTACTTGTGTGTTTGTGTAGCATGCCTTAACATAATGCTTCTAATTTTCATTTCACCACATCATACATGACCTATAATGTCCACATCTACTTTCATGAAGCATAATAACCTCTAATTGTATTTCGTATCTTATGGAACATAAACTTGTTTTGCACTTTCTAGTTGAAACTTGTTTTGCACTTTCTAGTTGAACATTGTTTGCTAGTTGCCTAACCTTTGTATGCTCCATCTTCTTCTAACTCTTTTAGGATTTAGATAGGACCTATTAGAGGCCATTAGGTACTGACCTTGACCCATCCAAGATGTGTATACTCCTTTCATGTTTCTCTTTTGCTTGTGTTACAAGTATGTTAATTTCTAAGAACGTAAATGACATTGTTTGGCGTTTGTTTCACTTTAGCTTCTAAACTTGAATTGTTATGAACTCCCAATGCTAATTGAATGTTGTTTAAGGCATCTTTATTATGACATCATTTCTGATTTTGGACTTTGCCATCGCATACGTCCACCCTTGCATGTCTTTTACTTAAATTTGAATCATATGTTGCATACTAGTTGATTATTTTTGCACTTAACTTGCTTAATCATTGAGAATACTTTAATACATAGTTCCTATACTAATCAAATGACATTTGCATCCATTCTTCCATGTTACACACTTCTGACCTAGATGTAAAATCATGTTATAACCCACTTGTGTAATTCTTAAGTACTCATGTCTTCTAGTTTGTGCACAACTAGCATTAGTATGATGTTTTAGCACATAGTTTGACATAGTTTGACTTCTTTTAACATGTTAACATAAATAAAAGTCACTTAGACATAGCTACTGACTTGTATGAGATCCTTAACCCTTAGTGTCATACCCCAAATTTTGACCACTAAGATTTCCCATCATTGTCTAAATCATCATCACAATATGGGTGTATCATTATGCCTCATCAGTATCCCCAAAGTTGGGTGAGCATTCACTACAAATAGGAATAAGGGTTTCAAGCCCTCTCTGAGCTTTAGACAAAGGATCAATCAAGGAATGACATGATCTTCAACTTGTCTAAACCTCTCAAACATCCACAATGGATCAAGAGGACTCCCACATCAAGAATCAAGCACAAGGTTGCAGCATTCTGAGTGGATCAAGCCTCAAGATCGCCAGTGTCACCAAATTAGGGTTTTGGTCGACCAGGGCCTCCAGATGGAAATTTTCCTGTTGGCATGAGCCAATGCTACAAAGCATATCCTAATTTACTCCATGGAACCTCGTGGACCCAATCATCAAGTCAATTTAGCCTCAGGGGGTGCATTCATAAAAAATCAGGAATTACGGTTTCTTGACCTAATTCACCCCTAAGTTGACTTTTGGGACAAAACATGAGCCAATACCTCAAGACATGATTTTAGGGTCTCTAATACACTACATTGATCCATTTGAAACAATGGATTGATCCAAGAAGCTTGATTCACAAGTTTCAAGTTCATCAGGACCACAATTAGGGTTTTGAGGAAAAAGTCAACTGTATCTTTGACTTTTAACGAAGACATGCTCCCAAACCTTGGGACATAATTCAATACACCCCATAAAACCTATGAAATCACTCCATCAAGTTTTGTTTAGGTCAAGGACTTGATTTCATAGAGGATCGCACAGTTTGGAGTTCATCTGATAAAAAATCAACTGTGCCCAAAAGTCAAAGTTTGACTTTTTGATTTTTTGATCAATTATGGTCCCCAAACCCTAAAATGATGTTAATTTGTGATTTGAATCATCATTCATCAATAAAAATCAAAGAAAGTGGGATAACTTGTAAAAGGGGTAACCATAAAAAACTTAGAAATTTTCTAAGTTATGGAACAAAGTGGCTAGGGTGCCAACTTCCAATTATCATAACTTGAGATCCAAGCAACCATTTGGGCTGATCCAAAGTTGGATTTGTAGCTCTCATGGCATACTTTAAAAGTGTAAACTGCACCTCATTCCAATTCATCATGGATTTTGAGTTATGGTTGGATCAAAATGGCTGAAAACATGAAATGTCACCTTTTCCAACACTTAGTGAAATTTTCACAAAGTCAGAATCTGTCTTGCTTTTTTTCCAAAAGTAGGGGGATTTTTCACTTAGATCCAAAAGGTATCATGACAAACTATGATCACACATGTGTTGTATCATATGAGAGCTTTCCAAAATGGCCAAGAACTCCATCAAATTCCATTTGAGCTAAGAGTTATGATAGTGACAAAATGCCTTGCTGCAACTGTCATAACTAGGCAGATTTGTGCATTTTGCTCGATTTGAGCAATTTGTGCAAATGACAAACAAGTTTATCCATCTGAACACTTCAAGGGGAGACCAAGAGGGACAAACACTAATCCATAAAAATCCCAAGTCTTTGGAACTAAAAGTAGCATGCCAAACCTAAAAATGCCTAAAGAGGAGACAAGACTCCAATTTTGTTTTGGGGCATTCAATGGATGCACCAAGGTGGCATGAACTGAGTCTTTTCCAACTGAATGAGTCAAGGATTATCTCTGAACTAGGGAACCAAAGGCCTGTGCTCTAACCTCTAGTCAATGGCTAGAGGAGACTTGAGATTCCAAAATGCAACCATTGACCAAACCACTATTGCAGTTGCCATTCACTATTGCTTGCAAAACAAACTTGCTCTACTATAAATAGAGCTCATTTGTGCTCAGTTTAAGTACACCAAAGCCATCAAACAGATGCTTTCCTCAAAATCTCCTTCTCACTTCCAAAATTGTCTTCTAAAGCAAGTCACTATCGGGTTTTGAGTTTGAGAGCAATTCCAACCAAACCAATCACACACACACCTCATAAACATCATATAGATGTGATCCAAGCACTTAAACAACAACTGTAACACTGATTTCTCAGAATCACCAGCTAGTTGCTCAAGTTTTCAACCAAGTTGTAGTTGAGATGCCATGAAGTGATCCAGCCATTTCCAATCAAGTCCAAGCATTCAAACACACTCCATATGGTGTAGGGAAGCTGTTCAGATCATCACAACTCATCTGTAACACCTCCAACTCAAAAATCACATTGCCCTTGCTGTCACGACCTTCAAGTAAGCCTAAACTTGGTCATCTCTTAATCTATGCATATTTCCTCGCACAATACTTTTTCCAAATGTTCATAATCATGCATAGAATGTTTCCCCTTAATTAATTGCTTTGTTTGAATCGTGTATCAAAATTCTCAGCCTTCATGCAAATTTTAGGGTTCTTGAGGTTTTGTCTTGATTTCTTATTCCATGCTTAAAATAAATGAAATTAAAGATCATAGACATGATCGTGAGGTGAAAACGAGCATATTGATATGTGGATTGTGTGATTTCATCAAGTATTCAGTGAGATTGGATAGAAAATGCAAATCAGCCAAACTCAGAACACGCGCGTGTTCTTGGCATGTTCTTGGCGCCTCAATCTTGAGCGTTGAACAAAACAGAAAGAACGTTTGCCTCGGAAAAGTCAAACTTCCCGCCTCCTCTTAGGCTTTGTATAAGGAAACCCCGGCTGAGTCAATCAACCTTTTAGCATCAAACTTGTGCCTTGCTCACAGCATACAAACATTAACAACTCCTCTTTAGAGATGACAAATTCTTTCTCATCCCAAACCCTTTAGCTTCATATCTTGGGCTTTGAACAAGATACAAACCACCTTTAGCTTCATGTATTGGGCTTTGAAAAAGACACCAAAACAACCTTTTTCCTCCCATAGAATAGGATGAACTACGATCGCTCTGATTTCCCTGTCTCGGGAATACGTAGGCATAAGATTGCAAAAATCTTAGCGAGCATACTAACAAAAAAACCTAAAATCCATTACCTTCATATATCCATCAAAAACATCAGACCTAACACCTTACTAGAAACCTAGCCCTAGATACTGTTTTTAAGCAAATAACACTAAAAAACGAACCTCCCTATTTTGATAGCATCTGTAAACCAACAGTTTTGACTGTTTAACCTTAGTTTGCAAGCAGGGTTAATTGGAGACATCTATTTCCCTTCTTTAATAAGCTCAATAGGATAAAAAATGAATCGAAATGTAGTACCAAAGCGATAGTGATTCGAAACTACAAAAAGCGCGCTACAGAAGAATGGCGGCCACAGTGGGAGAGCCCTCTTTCTAGCCTCTTTTAGGGTGAAGGCCTTAAATTCACCAAATACTACAGAAATGATGACTCTGCTGGGGAGTCATTGTTTGTATAGGATCATAAGACTAGAGGTCTAGGATATTAGGACAAATATATATACTTCTTTTCCTAATTGATATCCGTGTTTATTTTTCTGCTAATGGGAATGCGTGTGATGCCGCATGTGGAAAGATTAAGTATACACCTAAGATAGGGGATGGCATTATACAGGTAATCTTACAGGAAGTGAATCCCAGATAAGAGGTCCCGGTCGACCATCAAATTAGTGGAGGTGCCCTTTGCAGATTCAATGCCTATACGACTTCGGTTGTTGAAAGCAGATTGTTCCATTGGGTTATCTGAGAAGCTGAGGATTTTAGTAGACTGAAACCAGTAGTGCGGAAGCTATCGGGAATAGTTGTCACGTGATACAACCCTCATTTGAGATTACTCTAAGGAAGAACCAGCTCGCTTGGTGATCCGCTTGCTGCCGTCATCCGAGGAGGGATCAATGATTTTAAGAACAGGTACAAAAAATACCAGTATAAACCTTTGGGGATGGGTAGAGCCTTGACTTCATGACACCGACCGTTTGACCCCATGTTTTTTCTATGTTTTGTGTGCTACATTCATACATTCATTTAAAAAACATTTAAACAAAGAAAACTTTCTCTTCTAGTCTCTCTTTTTCAAATTAAACTAAGACAATGATTGCAAATGTCAGATAAAGAGATTGCTAATGGATTTCGGTAGAAGGAAAACTCACAAGTACACCTTCAAGGTTCCAAAAATAGAGGATTTGAGAGGGTTGGCGAGGATGATCACCAACCCTGAGGCTTTCAGAGCTAAGTATGGAGGACTGCTGTCTCTATTAAGGGTCCATGTAATTGAGGGGATCCTATCCACACTCATTCAGTTCTATGATCCGGTTTATCATTAGTTCACATTCCTGGATTATCAGTTAGCACCAACACTAGAGGAGTACTCTCACCTGACTAATCTATATATCACTGATCAAGCTCCCTTTTCTGGACTGGAAGAAATTCCAAAAGATCAACCCATTGCAAGAGCAATTTATTTGGACGAGTCTGAGGTCAGGACTCATATGATCGCTAAGGGTGGAATCCAAGGTTTGCCAGCACAGTTTTTGATAAAGAAAGCCATGTACTTTGCCAGTATAAGGAATGTGCCCGCTTTCAAAAGCATCTTTGTTTTGCCTACCTACGGGTTATTTTTGTTTCCCAACGTTGATAACTTCGTAGATATCAACGCCATTAAGATATTTCTAATTGGAAATCCTGTACCAACCTTGCTCGCAGATGCGTATCATTCTGTACATTTAAGGAATTTGTACAGCGGAGGAATGATCACATGATGTGTACCCCTGCTATACAAATGGTTTATTTCCCATTTACCCAAGTCTGCTGCTTTTTGGGATCAAAAGAATACTTTACGTTGGTCGCAGAGAATCATGTCTCTTACCAACTCTGACATCGATTGGTACAATCAAATCTATGACGAGATCAGAATCATTGACCATTGTGGAAACTTCCTAAATGTACCCCTTATAGGAACTAAGGGAGGAATCAACTATCATCCAATTTTAGTTCGTCGTCAATTCGGATACCCGATGAGGCGTGTCCCGCAGAATGCTCATCTGGAAGGTCTTTTCTTCAAGGAAGGAGAAAATGACAGGGCACTAAAGATAGAAATAGTGCATGCTTGGAAACACGTTCATAGGAAAGGAAGAGAGTCTCTAGGAAAACCAGATTGTGTCTCGGTGGAGCCTTATCTCCACTGGGTACAAACTAGAGCTCTCAAGCTAAGGATGCCTTACCCTCATCAGGAAGTTCTTCCATTAAGGGACTCTGTCCTTTATTTTATGTCTGATACGGAAAAACTTCAGGTTACTCTCAACAAAGTTCAGCAGGAGAAGAGGTCTTGGAGGAACAAGTACCGCATTCTCAATGTGGAGTGTAAGAAAATACAGCAGCTATTGAAAGATAAAGATGCTCTGATTGAGATTTTAGAGCAACATGATGTAGAGAATCAAGATGACCAAAGGAATTTGCTCGCTCCTTTCACTTGGCAAAGGAATGACAACCCGACAACGGCTCAAGAGCCCCGGTCAAAGAAAAGGAAAGTACCAGAACCAGCACCTGAGCTCTCCTCGGATAGGACTCAGGATCCATTAGTTTAGACATTTACTTTTACAACACTTTGTAATCACTGTATTTCCATTTCCACAATCTTTGAATTCAATAAAACGGGTACACACTGTCATGATGACTATACCACCATCCGTGGTACACACAGTCCCGGAAGGACAAATTACCCAGATACCATCTGGTGGAAACGAAAGTATGTTCGACAGAATGAATGAGTTCCAGGAACAGTTCCTAGAGATGCAGAAAGAATTACAAGCCATTCGCGGTCAGGATCTATTTGGAAAGGACACCGCAGACCTTTGTTTGGTCCCCAATGTGAAAGTTCTGCACATGTTCAAAGTGCCCGAATTTGAAAAGTACAAGGGTAACTCTTGCCCTCAAAGCCATTTGGTGATGTACGCTCAGCGAATGTCAACTCAGACAAAGAACTAGGAGCTACTGATTCATTACTTTCAAGATAGTTTAACCGGTGCCGCACTCAAATGGTACATGGGTTTAAACCGCACTAAGATCGGAAATTTCAGAGATCTTGGCACTGCTTTCGTTCAGCAGTATAAGTATAACCTGGACATGGCACCGGACAGAGATAAACTCAGATATATGTCACAAAAGGACAAGGAAACCTTTAAGGAGTACGCTCAGAGATGGCGTGAAATTTCCGCCCAGATTTGTCCACCTCTTGAGGAAAAAGAGATAACAAAGATCTTCTTGAAAACCTTAAGCTCATTTTACTACGACAGAATGGTCGCCAGTACGCCCAGTGACTTCACCGAGATGGTGGGCATGGGAGTTCGTCTTGAGGAAGCCGTCCGAGAAGGACCTTTAGTTAAAGGCACTGGATGATCAAGTAATACAAAATGATACGGTAATGCTCTCCCTAAGAAAAAAGAGCATCATATTGGGAATATCTCTCTCGGAAAGCAAAGGCGACGATACCAACCAGTAGCAGCTGTAACTCCTGCTATCAACCCTGTGCCTATTCCGGCGTATCAACCTCAGGTTGCTCAAAGTCAACCAAATCAACAACAATATCAGCAAATGACACAACAACCTCTTCAGCAGGCTCGTCCTTTGTATAACAACAACCGTACAACGCGACCACCAGGGTTCAATCCTATACCGATGTTGTACGCATAACTGTTTCCATTATTACTGGTCAAGGGGCATGTCCAAACCAGGTCTCCTCTTACAGTACCGAAAAATCTGCCATTTTGGTTCAAAGTGGATCAGACTTGTCCTTACCATCAAGGAGGATCAGAGCATAACATAGAAAATTGTCTCAGATTCAAATCCAACGTACAAAAGCTTGTTAGTAGCGGGGTCTTATCTTTCAAAGATACGAATCCGAATGTTCTCATGAACTCGTTGCCTCAACACGAGAAAGATGCGGTAAATTTGATAGAGGGAGAGTCCAATAACAGCTATCAAATTCATGATGTACTCTTATTGAGGGCCAACTTGGCCAAAATGCATCGCAGACAGAGCGGGTATGGCCATGTACCACCTCATAGCTATCACCAGTGTGATATCTGCTCTAAGAACAATCAAGGATGTTCTGTAGCGTAATCAGCTCTACAGGAACAATTGGATCTCGGATGGATCCAAGAGCATCGAGTTCGTCGAGTTAACATGACTCATGCAAGTTCCAACATCATTCAGAACCACGACATCCGTGCGATGAATGTCAACTTGGTGGCAATGCACTCAAGGTAAAGCCAATATCATAGTCTGCCGCAGCGCGATTATGATTCCTGTCTGAGTTGCTCGGTAAACAATCAGGGATGCTCTTTTGTACAAGAGGTCCTCCAGCGTCAGATGGATCTTGGATGGATCCAGGACTACCATGATAAAAATCCTTATCAGATCAACATGATTCAGATCTTTGATATTCGCTTGATCAATACCAGCTTGGTGGAGTTACACGCTACATAAGTCCAGCTCAGTTTTCTGACTTCGCATAATTATCAGAACTGTAAGGGATGTCGTGAGAGTGACTAGGGATGTGCTCTCATTCAAAGAACTTTGCAACACTTGTTAAATCACTGGTGGCTTCCGGTCTATCTAGATGAAGACACGCAACAAGTCAGTATGATTGACGGGAACCCTACTAGGCGTCATAGTCAGGATGTTCGATCAATGGAAACAGATCTAGTGAGGTTACACTATATACAAAGCGGACGTGGCCAGGTGCCCCCACATAATTACGAACGCTGTAGAGTTTGTTTGGAAAATAACCAAGGATGTTACCTCGTGCGAGCAGCCCTTCAGAGTCAGTTAGACCACAAAGAGATTCAACCATATTCAGTTTCGGGGTCCATTAACTGGATGCTAGACTATTTCACTGATCAGATCAAAGATGTGGTTGTAATCTCTGATCCTGAGAGGACCAAGGATGTTTGTACCATCACCCCTCTACTTGACGAATCAAAAGTTCTTAACCAGGAATTGATTGAAGTTGTTTATGACAGTCAGAGAAGTCAGAAGGCTTCTGTAGTTATCTATCTGCAGGGACCAATATCGTACAAGTCTGATAAGGCGATCCCTTACAAATACGGTGCAACAATAATTGAGAATGGAAAGGAAATTCCAGTACCCTCCGTCATGAATATTACAGATATCAGTCGAGTAACACGGAGCGGCCGAATCTTCAACCGAGGAGTTGGAGGACCTAACAGAGAAAAGGGACTTCAGACAGAAGCTCCCAATCCACCAGTCGGTCAATCCAGTGATCCCGACCTTTCAAAGGATGATGATGAGATGCTGAAGCTCATCCAAAGGAGTGAATACAACATTGTTGATCAGTTGTTACAAACTCCTTCAAAGATCTCGGTGTTATCACTTTTATTCAGTACCGAGGCCCATAGAGAGGCTCTACAGAAAGTCTTAGAGCAGGCCTTTGTGGAACAGGATGTGTCAATACGACAGTTCGATAGCATCATCTCTAACATCACTTCCTGCAACAACTTAGGGTTCAGTGATGAGGAATTTCCATAAGAAGGAAAAATTCACAACATGGCGCTCAATATCACAGTTAACTGTCAGGGCGATGCTTTAGCCAGCGTACTGGTAGACACCGGATCGACTCTCAACGTTATGCTAAAGTCCACTCTAACGCGACTATCATTCAAAGGATCCCCAATGAGGGGCAGTGAGGTCATCGTCAAAGCATTTAACGGGTCTCGGAAAGCAGTTATCAGCGAATTTGACCTTCCCATAACTATCGGTCCTCACACTTTCCTAGTCACTTTCCAAGTCATGGACGTCCGGGCAGCATACAGCTGTTTGTTGAGAAGACCTTGGATACACCAGGCTGGGGCAGTCACTTCGACCCTTCACCAGAAGCTAAAATTTGTCAAGAATGATCAACTCGTAACGGTCTGTGGAGAACAAGCCTTGATCGTGAGTAACCTTTCATTATCCACTTGTGTAGAACCCGAGGAGGTTGTTGGAACTCAGTTCCAGGCACTTTTAGTGAGCAATAAGAATCAATCAGAAAGAGGAACGTCAATTTCCTCGTACAAAGATGCTCTCGAGGTGATCAAAAATAGCAATGCAAAAGGATGGGGACAGCTTGTCATTCCTAATGACAACAAGGCAAAGAAAGGTCTTGGTTTTTCTTCAAATTGTACCCAGACTGCTACTAACGATGAAATTTTTCATCCCATTCAGGAATTCTTCCGTAGTGGAGGTTTCCTTCACCCAATATCTCAAGAAGTACATACCATCAACGAGGGAGATTCCTACGATACAAATGAAGAGTGAAAGTCTTATCTTAACGAGGACGGTTATATCTCTCAGGAAGAGGTGCCTATTCCATTTTTCTATCTTACACAGAGTCCGAGATTTATACCCAGGTCAGATGTCAGAACGATATACGGAGATTGTGATCCGGAAGGATGCCGTGCTCCACCAAATTCATTAGAGGAGGACACTCTAATGAAGGACAACTTTGACCACAACTATTATGGCCCGATGGATAGCCTGCCTATCTGGCAACCGTACCCAGGAGACTTGGGGCAAGAAAATCAACCGAACAATGAAAATCAGCTGAGTATCATTGAACAAAATACCTGCGTCCCCACCATAACATGGGATCATTACTCAGGGCATTCAGAAAATATCCAGTACGATGATAAATTGGCAAAGCTTTCTGGACTAGAATTCATCTACTCTGCTTTTCCCGAGGTCAACGTCATCGAAAGAGATGACTCCTCCAGTTTCGAAGAAGTATGGGACACCCTGGGACAACCAAGTGGAAAATACAGCTATATGGTCAAGTACACTGCTCCGGAGGGCTCTCGTATCAGGTTAGAAGACATCCATCCAACTGGATGGGGAGATTTACCTGAGAGCACAAATACTATGCAAAATACAATAGAGGAATCCTCCTACGACAACTCTGCCTGGGAGACAGATTCCAATGATCCTGCTCCACCAGAAATCAGCGTTATTTCTGAAGACAAATCAAGGAAGGTACCAAACTTTGTGATTCACCGAGGAGTTTGCCGCCAATGGGTTGAAGTCGATGTTCCGAAGATTGTTCATAAGTCCAAGTAATTGCCATCTTTAACCTTTCACCTTGCCCAGGTGAAACGAATGTTTTGATAGGGCTCACTTTCTGTAAATATACCTCTCCGCGTTGCCCAAAGCTACTAAATTTTGTTTTATAGGGCTGTAGTTTCAAGAATCGACCGAATCATAAATAAAATAACGTCATTCTATAATTTCCGCATTAATTGTTGTTTTCTCTTCAGAAAATGGTAATCCTAAAAAACAATTCAAATAATAAAAACAAGCAGTTTTCCAAAGAAAATACATTGCACACACTCTTGCATTCTCTCTATCTCTTCTAAAAAACAATCATCACGTCATGCAGATTGCTTGTTTTAAACCCCATTGAAACATACGATCCGATGCCTTCTCCCAACTTTGAATTCCCGGTATTTGAGGCTGAAGAAGAAGAGGACGCAGAAATTTCAGAAGAGGAAAGGTCCATTAAACCTCACAAAGAGCCGTTGGAAACGGTAAACTTGGGTTCAAAAGAAGAGAAAAAAGAAGTCAAGATTGGGGCACTGCTCAGTCCCACTGCCAAAGAGAGTTTGACAAAGCTTCTCATAGAATTTCCCGATGTATTTGCTTGGTCCTACCAGGACATGCCAGGGTTGGATACCAGCATCGTGGAACATCATCTACCGTTAAGATCAGAATGTCCTCCAGTAAAACAAAGGTTGAGACGGACTCATCCAGACATGGCCATCAAAGTCAAAGAGGAAGTACAAAAACAGATTGACGCAGGTTTTTTCGCCACATCAGAATATCCTCAATGGTTAGCCAACATCGTACCAGTTCCAAAAAAGGATGGAAAGGTCAGAATGTGTGTGGATTATAGAGATCTAAATAAGGCTAGTCCAAAGGATGACTTTCCTTTACCACACATTGACATGCTAGTAGACAGTACGGCGAAATTCGAAATATTCTCCTTCATGGATGGATTCTCGGGCTATAATCAAATCAAAATGGCGCCGAAAGATATGGAGAAAACTTCATTCATCACCCCATGGGGCACCTTTTGTTACAAGGTAATGTCGTTCGGTTTGAAGAACACCGGGGCAACCTATCAAAGGGCCATGACTACTCTGTTTAATGACATGATACACAAGGAAATCGAGGTATATGTCGATGATATGATTGCGAGATCAAAGACGGAATAGGAGCATGTGACCCACCTGTCAAAACTATTTGAGTGGTTGAGAAAGTATAAACTCCGCTTGAATCCTAATAAGTGCACCTTCGGTGTCCGTTCAGGGAAACTCTTAGGGTTCATCGTCAGCCAGAAAGGAATTAAGGTTGATCCTGACAAAGTCAAGGCCATTCAAGAAATGCCTTCTCCAAAGACTGAAAAACAAGTCAGAGGATTCCTGGGACGTTTGAACTACATTTCCATATTCATATTCCTTATGACCGCGACATGCACGCCGATTTTCAAATTACTTAAAAAGAACCAGGACTGCGTTTGGACAAAAGACTGCCAAACCGCCTTCGACAGTATTAAGGAATACCTGTTGAATCCACTGATTCTATCACCTCTAGTGGAAGGAAGGCCACTAATCATCTACTTAACAGTCCTAGAGGACTCGATGGGTTGTGTAGTTGGCCAACAAGACGAAACAAAAAGGAAAGAGTCTGCCATCTACTATTTGAACAAGAAATTCACCGACTATGAGACTCGGTACATGATGTTTAAGAAAACTTGATGTGCTCTGGCTTGGGCAGCCAAACGTCTTCGCCAGTATATGATTCGTCACACTACTTGGTTAGTCTCCAAAATGGATCCAATCAAGTACCTATTTGAAAAACCTGCTCTCACGAGAAGGATTGCCCGTTGGCAGATGTTGTTATCTGAATATGACATAGAATACTATGCTCAGAAAGCCGTTAAAGGAAGTATTTTAGCCGATCATTTGGCTCATCAACCGATTGACGATTAGGAATCAATCGGGTTTGACTTCCCAGACGAAGATGTCATGTATTTGAAAATGAAAGATTGCGATGAACCGCTACCCAGTGAAGGGCCAGAACCAGGTTCCCAATGGGGACTAATCTTTGATGGAGCTGTCAATCATTACGGAAATGGAATTGGGGCAATCATCATAACACCTCAGGGTACCCATATTCCTTTCACCGCCCAACAAACGTTCAAGTGCATAAAAAATGAGGCCGAATACGAAGCCTGCATCATGGGTCTCGAAGAAGCGATCGACTTAAGGATCAAGAACCTGGATGTATATGACGACTCAGCCCTGGTTATCAATCAAATCAAAGGAGATTGGAACACATACCAATCAGGACTGATCCCTTACAAAGATTACGCGAGAAGGTTGTTACCTTTCTTCAACAAAATCGAGTTTCATCATATCCCTCGTGAAGAGAATCACATGGTTGATGCATTAGCCACTCTCTCTTCCATGATTAGTGTAGGTCAATGGAACGACCTACCTAAGATTGACATAATGCGCCTCGAGAGGCCCACTTACATCTTCACGATTGAAGCAGTCATAGACAACAAACCTTGGTATCATGATATAAAGTGCTTCCTTCAAAGACAAGAGTACCCACCTGGGGCATCCAGAAAGGAGAAAAGACCCTCAGAAGGCTGGCTGGCAATTTCTTCCTGAGCGGTGATACCCTCTATAAGAGAAATTTTGACATGGTCTTGCTCTGATGCGTAGACAGACCAGAGGCAGACATGCTGATAAAAGAAATTCATGTAGGCTCCTTTGGCACTCATTCCAATGGCCACACAATGGCGAGAAAAATTCTGAGAGCAGGGTATTACTGGTTGACCATGGAATCTGATTGCTATAGGTACATGAGGAAGTGTCACAAGTGTCAGATATACTCAGACAAAATCCATGTACCGCCAACACATCTCAAAGTTCTCTCTTCCCCATGGCCTTTTTCCATGTGGGGAATCGACATGATTGGCATGATTGAACCCAAAGCTTCAAACGGACATCGGTTCATCCTGGTGGCCATTGACTACTTCACCAAGTGGGTCGAAGCAGCGTCATACGCTAATGTAACTCGACAAGTCATGGTCCGATTTATCAAAAACAATATCATCTGCCGTTATGGTGTTCCGAGCCAGATCATTACAGATAATGGATCAAACTTGAACAATAAGATGACGAAAGAGTTGTGCGTCGAGTTCAAGATCGAACACCATAACTCATCTCCCTACTGACCCAAGATGAACGGAGCAGTAGAAGCTGCCAACAAGAACATCAAGAGGATTGTTCATAAGATGGTTATAACCTACAAAGATTGGCACGAGATGTTACCCTTTGCTCTTCATGGTTATCGTACATCTGTCTGCACTTCAACAGGGGCAACCCCTTTCTCTCTAGTGTATGGCATGGAAGCAGTGCTCCCCATCGAAGTAGAGATCCCATCAATCCGGGTATTGATGGAAGCTAAGTTAACAGAAGCTGAATGGTGTCAAAGTCGACACAACGAACTCAATATGATCGAAGAGAAATGAATCACGGCACTATGCCATGGTCAGATGTATTAGCAAAGAATGAAGAAGGCGTTTGACAAAAAGGTCTGACCTCGCGTCTTCAGGAAAGAAGACCTCGTGCTCAAGAAGACAAAATCTTTTCTCACTGATTCCCGGGGCAAATGGACCCCGAACGATGACGGCCCCTATGTGGTCAAGAAAGCTTTCTCAGGCGGTGCCTTGAGACTTGCAACCATGGATGGAGAGGAATTTACCTAACCCACGAATATTGACGTAGTCAAAAAATACTTCGCCTAAATTAATAAAAAACGTCTCGGTGGATTGAAAACCCAAAAGGGCGGTCCAGGCAAAAATTAGAGACAAAAGCAAAAATCATCCCGATGGATTGGAAATCTCAAAGTACAATCAAAGGCAAAAGTTAGAGATAATGGCAAGTAAATATGTCCAACAAAGGTGCAAGTCCCTCAGCAGCAGTTACACCATCCATCAAAAGAAAACTCCAGTTAAGGTCGTCTTCGACAGAAGCTTAGGATGTCCCGAATTCAAAGTTGGTAGAAGGATAATGGTCATTATGTTTCAATGTAGCCCTTTTCCTTTAAATTACCATTTTCTAAACTTTGTAAATACTCTATGGAATCACGCATTTGGCTGATTTCCATCCTATCAATAAAATTTGAGCCCTTTTGCTTTTGTTTGCAATTCTTATTTGTTTTAGCTTTACAGAACGACATTTTAACACGATTAACGATTCTTGAAATAAAACAAAAATGAATTTACTTGTCAAACTTTTCTGCTTTTAAAATAAAGATGGCAATTCTTTTGACTGTCGAACATCGAAAGAACATCGAACGCTTCTCCGGAAGTAATCGAGCTTCAAAGTGCAGAATCAAAGTACTCCTTCTAAACCAGTGCACCTGAATGAAGGATCAGTTATGTCAGATGCGAATACTCCATCCGACATCCTCGGCCGAGTTCTTATCTCCTAAGCCCGACCAACGGCTGTTCCCCATAGGGACTATCTTTCCTAAGCAAGGCATAATTGCTATTTTGAACCAAATGATACTTTTCATCTCCTACTGTGGCCGAGTATCCAATCGTGTTCATCTACTAGTCTGTATGTCGAGTCAATTTTGTCAGCATAAACATACATACATCATGCGTTATTAATTTACATTCACATTCATATTGCATCACTATCACTCTGGTCAGTCTTACCCCCAAGTGATAAAATTTCTCTCAATCGAGTTGTCCGTTCTTTCCTCGTCAGGAAATGTTACAGCTGAAGGATCTCTCCTCCAGTTTATTTCTGGATACAAGTTGGTCCCTTAACCACTTTGATAACTTGAACCTCTGAAAAACAAGAAAACCGTCGACGAACATCACTCTTCGCCATTGAAGATGATATTTTTGCTTTCCCGGATTAAGGAAAATCCCCAGAGAAAGCCTCTTAATTAGAGATTCGGCATTACAGCAGTTTTTCTCCGAAAAATCCGCTGACGAAAAGGTCATCAACACCTCAAAATTGGATCACATCTTATGGCATTTCTCCGAGAAGATCCCGGGAAAAGTATGATGTAATATCCCCAAGCAGACAGCGGTCCCTCAAGAGACTCGTTTTCCCCCCAGTAGAGTCAATGAATGGCATCTCCAACAGAGAAGTTTGTACACCTCTACAACTCAGACGACTGGGTTCCCCAACAACTCTGACATCAAAATTTTTTCTATCAAATGGCATCTCCCCAGGAAAATTCGGCGGGAAGTTTGAGGAAAACCGCTACGAATATTGTTCCTTGTCAAGAAAGTTTATTGAAAAAAGAAACTGAGACCAGTTCCTTGGTAGGAAACCAGGATCGAGGGGAAGTTTACATCAGAAACTTAGACCAGTTCCTTGGTAGGAAACCAGGATCGAGGGGAAGTTTACATCAGAAACCGAGACCAGTTCCTGGGTAGGAAACCGGGATCGAGGGGAGGTTTACCTTTTCTAAGCATCATTGCTTAGCAAAAGAAGAAGGATGCGTGAACTACCATTCCTAACCACCGTCAAAATTTCGGGTATTCCGATATTTAATCCTTTTGCACCCCGAATGCCCGAATACCTTCGCCATTCATACCTTCGGGTCCAAGAAGATTAAATAGGGGCATCTGTCATACCCCAAATTTTGACCACTAATATTTCCCATCATTTTGCAAATCATCATCATAATATGGGTGTATCATTATGCCTCATCAGTCTCCACAAAGTTGGGTGAGCATTCACTACAAACAGGAATTAGGTTTTCAAGACCTCTCTAAGCTTTAGACAAAGGATCAATCAAGGAATGACATGATCTTCAACTTGTCTAAACCTCTCAAATATCCACAATTGATCAAGAGTACTCCCACATCAAGAATCAAGAACAAGGTTGCAGCATTCTGAGTGGATCAAGCCTCAAGATCGCCAGTGTCACCAAATTAGGGTTTTGGTCGACCAGGGCCTCCAGATGGAAAATTTCTTCTAGGCATGAGCCAATGCTTCAAAGCATATCCTAAGATACTCCATGGAACCTCATGGACCCAATCATCAAGTCAATTTAGCCTCAGGGGGTGCATTCATCAAAAATCAGGAATTAGGGTTTCTTGACCTAATTCACCCCTAAGTTGACTTTTTGGACAAAACATGAGCCAAGACCTCAAGACATGATTTGAGGGTCTCTAATACACTACATTGATCCATTTACAACAATAGATTGATCCAAGAAGCTTGATTCACAAGTTTCAAGTTCATCAGGACCACAATTAGAGTTTTGAGGAAAAAGTCAACTATATCTTTGACTTTTGACCAAGACATGCTCCTAAACCTTGGGACATGATTCAATACACCCTATAACACCTATGAAATCACTCCATCAAGTTTTATTTAGGTCAATGACTTGATTTCATAAAGGATCGCACAGTTTGGAGTTCATCTGATAAAAAATCAACTATGCCCAAAAGTCAACGTTTAACTTTTTTTATTTTTTGATCAATTATGGTCCCCTAACCCTAAAATGATGTTAATGTGTGATTTGAATCATCATTCCTCAAGAAAAATCATATAAAGTGGGATAACTTGTAAAAGGGGTAACCATAAAAAACTTAGAAATTTTCTAAGTTATGAAACAAAGTGGCTAAGGTGCCAACTTCCAAGGATCATAACTTGAGATCTAAGCAACCATTTGGGCTGATCCAAAGATGGATTTGTACCTCTCATGGCATAATTTAAAAGTGTCAACTACACCTCATTCCAATTCATCATGGATTTTGAGTTATGGTTGGATCAAAATGGCTGAAAACATGAAATGTCACTTTTTCCAACACAGTGAAATTTTCACTAAGTCAGAATCTGTCTTGCTTTTTTTTCCAAAAGTAGGGGGATTTTTCACTTAGATACAAAAGGTATCAAGACAAACTATGATCACACATGTGTTGTATCATATGAGAGCTTTCCAAAATGGCCAAGAACTTCATCAAATTCCATTTGAACTAAGAGTTATGATAGTGACAAAATGCCTTGCTGCAACTATCATAACCAGGCAGATTTGTGCATTTTGCTCGATTTGAGCAATTTGTGCAAATGACAAATAAGTTTATCCATCTGAACCCCTCAAGGGGAGACCAAGAAGGGACAAACACTGATCCATAAGCCTCCCAAGTCTTTGGAACTAAAAGTAGCATGCCAAACCTAAAAATTCCTAAAGAGGGGACAAGACTCCAATTTTGTTATGGGGTATTCAATGGATGCACCAAGGTGGCATGAACTGAGTCTTTTCCAACTGAATGAGTCAAGGATGATCTCTGAACTAAGGAACCAAAGGCCTGTGCTCTAACCTCTAGTCAATGGCTAGAGGAGACTTGAGATTCCAAAATGCAACCATTGGCCAAACCTCTGCTGCAGTTGCCATTCAATATTGCTTGCAAAACAAACTTGCTCTACTATAAATAGAGCTCATTTGTGCTCAGTTTAAGTACACCAAAGCCATCAAACAGATGCTTTCCTCAAAATCTCCTTCTCACTTCCAAAATTGCCTTCTAAAGCAAGTCACTATCAGGCTTTGAGTTTGAGAGAAATTCCAACCAAACCAATCACACACACCCCTCATAAACATCATATAGAAGTGATCCAAGCACTTAAACAACAACTGTAACACTGATTTCTCAGAATCACCAGCCAGTTGCTCAAGTTTTCAACCAAGTTGCAGTTGAGATGCCATGAAGTGATCCAACCATTTCCAATTAAGTCCAAGCATTCAAACACACTCCACATGGTGTAGGGAAGCTGTTCAGATCATCACAACTCACCTGTAACACCTCCAACTCAAAAATCACATTGCCCTTGTTGTGACGACGTTCAAGTAAGCCTAAACTTGGTCATCTCTTAATCTATGCATATTTCCTCGCACAATACTTTTGCCAAATGTTCATAATCATGCATAGAATGTTTCTCCTCAATTAATTGCTTTGTTTGAATCGTGTATCAAAATTCTCAGCCTTATGCAAATTTTAGGGTTCTTGAGGTTTTGTCTTGATTTCTTATTCCATGCTTAAAATAAATGAAATTAAAGACCATAGACATGATCGTGAGGTGAAAACGAGCAGATTGATATGTGGATTGTGTGATTTCAACAAGTATTCAGTGAGATTGGATAGAAAATGCAAATCAGCCAAACTCAGAACACGCACATGTTCTTGGCATGTTCTTGGCGCCTTTTTTTGAAAATTTGAATATTTGAATTTTGTGATTTTATTTAATTGATTCAAAAATTAATTTCTCTCTGTGTTTTAATAATTTTGAGTTGATTCTTTTTTAAATAATTCACAAAAATGTTAAAATATTTTATTTTACCAAAAATTCCCAAAAATATTATTTATTTCATATACTTGATATTTTTGCAAAGAATTAATCTTTTACTTATTTTTTAACATTTAAAATATTTTTTCCTCATAGATTTTCCAAATTTAATTGGTTTCCAATCATTTGGTGGATATAAACATGATTTTTCAAACATTAATCCAAGATCACTACTCATTTTTTACATGTTTTCAATACTTTTTATTAATTTTTAAACAAAATTAATTCCTTTTTAAACAAAATTAGGGTTTTGATTAATTCAACCCTCATCAATCATTTTCAAACACTTCATGGGCCTCTAATAAAGTGTAAGACCCAACCCGTTTTGAAAACCAAAACTTTTTGGGCCTCAAATGTTGTATAAGACCCACTGGGTTTTCAAAAACCTCGGCGCGATCGCCGTTTTCAAACAAAACCCTGGGCATGTCCTTGAGCTGTAAGCCCCATCTTTTACTTTAAAATAACACTCATGGGCCTCTAATAGAGTGTAAGACCCAATCCCCTTTTAACCAAAACATTTTGGGCCTCAAATATTGTATAAGTCCCTCTGCGTTAAAAGAAAAATCTCGGCGCAATCGCCAGTTCACTAATCAAATCATTTAGGCCTACCCTCGTGTTATAAGCCCCATTTCTTTTCTTTAAATATCTTTGAGCCTCTAATAGAGTGTAAGACCCAACCCCCCCCCCCCCCCCCCCCTCTTTGTACATAAAAACTTTTTGGGCCTCACATATTGTATAAGTCCCTCTATACAGTTTTCAAAACAGCGGTGCGATCATCGTTATTACTTTGGCCTCTCCTTGAGCTGTAAGCCCCAACAATCTTTTCAAAGCACTTTCTCCTTTGATTTTGAATTCAAATATCTGTGGTTATCAAAACTTTCTTTGTTGAACAACTAACAAAACAGCATGGAAGCTCTACAACGGGTAAGTGTTTATCCGCTTTCATTTACCGCTTTCATATGTATATAACTGTATTGTGGGGCTGTTTCACTATAAGTCTTCTTTCACATCCCTTTATATACTTGTCACATATCCACTGTGTAATACTAGTATAGTTATTTAAAGTTTTCCCCGACAACTACGTCTAGCACTAGGTAAAGCCTTATTGGCCACTCTTAAATACAAACAAAACTAGATCCCCCGTAGGATTCCAGATACAGTCTTCCCTTCTCTTGGGGTTAAACAATATGGAACAAAGAGAAAGGTAGTATTCTCGGTGAACCTTTTCTTAGACTGTCACCCTTAGAAATTGTCAAAGAAACTCTCACTCCCCATAGATGATCTTTTCTCCGTGAATGGCATTTCTTGAGTTTCTTCCAAATTCTCGGACTTTCCTGGAATGATCTCTTCTCTGTGAATTGCATTTCTTGAACTTCTCTTGGTTTGGGGACCTACGGGCTTTCTAAAAGCATCACTGCCTCCTCTTGGACGTTGTACAAGGACCCTTCGGCTTCCTAGAAGTTCTCATGCCTTCTCTTGGGCTTAAAACAAGGACCCTGACGACCTCTTAGAGGTATAAGACAAGAACTTAGTCATCCTTTGCTAGAGCAGTCTTTCCAGCGTCAAAACTCCAGCCATTTTAGGGTTGATACTCATCCCTTAATGCCCGTGCCTCCTCTTGGGCATTGTACAATAGATAAAACTCTAGACTTGGACAGTCTAAACCTCCTTTGAGTCTCAAAGAGATTCTCAAGTTTCTTTTCAATCACAGAGAAAAACACTAATCACTTTGAAACCCGGTCTCTCTCATGAGAGTTCCCCGACCCTTGATCCTGCCTATGGATCTAATCCTCAGCAGTAAGATAGCCTCCTCTTGGACTTTGTACAAATGACTCTCCTCAGTGGAGCTAATCTTTTTAGACTCTCTTGTTGAGTCAGTCTCCCGTTTAGCCTCAGTCTTGGGCTTGGTACAAGACATATAAAAACCCACTCTCTTGTTGAGTATAAAAGATTCTCCTGTTGAATCAACTTTTAGCCTCCGTCTTGGGCTTCATACAAGACACATATAAAACACTCTCTTGTTGAGTATAAAAGACTCTCTCGTTGGGTCTATATCCTTTTAGCCTCTATCTCAGGCTTCGTACGAGACACCAAAACACTCTCTTGTTGAGTATAAAAGACTCTCTTGTTGAGTCAATCACCTGTAAAAAAGACTCTCTTGTTGAGTCAACCTTTTTAGCCTCCGTCATGGGCTTTATACAAGATAGATAAAAGTACTCTCTTGTTGAGTCAAACCCTTTCAGCCTCCATCTTGGGCTTTATACAAGATACATTCTCCCCAATGGAGTCAAAATCCCTTCTAGCCTCAATCTTGGGCGTTGTACAAAACAGAAAGAACGTTTGCCTTAGAAAAGTCAAACTTCCCGCCTCCTCTTAGGCTTTGTATAAGGAAACCCCGGCTGAGTCAATCAACCTTTTAGCATCAAACTTGTGCCTTGCTCACAGCATACAAACATCAACAACTCCTCTTTAGAGATGACAAATTCTCTCTCATCCAAAACCCTTTAGCTTCACATCTTGGGCTTTGAACAAGATACAAACCATCTTTAGCTTCATGTCTTAGGCTTTGAACAAGACAGCAAAACAACCTTTTTCCTCCCAAAGAATAGGAGGAACTACGATCGCTCTAATTTCCCTGTCTCGGGAATACATAGGCATAAGATTGCAAAAATCTTAGCGAGCATACTAACCAAAAAACCCAAAATCCAGTACCTTCATATATCCGTCAAAAGCATCAGACCTAACACCTTACCAGAAACCTAGCCCTAGATACTGTTTTTAAGCAAATAACCCTAAAAGACGAACCTCCCTATTTTGATAGCATCTATAAACCAACAGTTTTGACTGTTTAACCTTAGTTTGCAAGCAGGGTTAATTAGAGACATCTATTTCCCTTCCTTAATCAGCTCAGCAGGATAAAAAATGAACCAAACTTAGTACCAAAGCGATAGTGATTCGAAACCACAAAAATCGCGCTACACTTAGGACTCACTTTACTTTGTTTACTCATGTATGTTATCTTAAACACCAATGCAAACTAACTAGTCTTAGTTTAGGAGTTGTATACTTAAATTTTCTAATCAATTAGTAACTAATGCTTATGCTTTTCATTCTCTAATCAATGTTGCTTAGGTTGCTTGCAAGGTAAGACATTTGAGTACATAAGTACTCACTCCTCTTTCATCTCTTTCTCTTTAACTTTCTCTTACTTTTTCTCTTGAGGATTGTGTGATATAATGCTTGTTTGAATAACTCTTTCTCACTCCTTTGGGATCTTAGCTTAACCTTAATCTTTGATTAAGTTAAGGTAAGATAAGCATTAGGTAGTGCAATCCCTCCTTGTCCATTAGGTAGAGTTCCTTCTTTTCTCTTCTAAACTCAACAATAAGGCCATCAATGCATAATAACATTAGGAATTCATTTAGTCTCCCCTTAGTTGTTTTTCTTTTCCACCTTTGAGTTTCTCCTCTCTCATCTCAAAACAAAATCAAAAACATGTAATAAATACAACAAGTATTGTACGCCATGAGCCTTAAGTACACGGGAAATGGAAGGAGGAGGGTCTCCCTTCGCCTTTCTAGAGTGTTTAGCATACGTCCTGTTGGCGACGACCATGCGACGCATTCGTTCCTATGTCATAGACTTTAGTGAAATATGAGTTACAAATACAATCAATCAAAACACTTCTCCTAAAAGACATAAAACAAACAACCATTCTCTTCTCATCTCCCTTTATCCACTCATAAAGGAAATGTCATTTCCATTCTACCGCAAACAGGTAAATGGGTAAGACTCCTTACAACGAACGACGACACCTAAACTGCTGGAACGTGAACGTTGGCATCTTCCACTAAAAAACACAAACAAAGCAGGAGTCATCCCTAGTGAGGGGAACTATGTTGCTCTGATTCTTCATTGTTTAATGGAGATACGTAGGCAGGAGATCATGCGAGATCTTTGCGAGCACAACCTTATTTATCAACCCTTTTGTCTCCCTTTAGCAACCCGTAGTGAGCCGAACTACGACACTCTGATTCTCATTCCCGATGAGATACGTAGGCACAAGCGTGATGCCTAGCAACCATAATCCCGTAGTCCTCCGAACTACGTTGACTCTGACTTTCCCACTCCCGAGGGAATACGTAGGCCTAGGACGGCGATGTCATATCGAGTCACTTTTATTTTCCTTTCCTCCTTTCATCTTCTTTTCTCGTTTCACGTTTCAGTTAGCAGTTGATCTTCAGATACCCTACACCCTTTAATCGAAATAATAAGCGTGGATCCCATCGAGTACGATGGACGCGAGGGGGTGCTAATACCTTCCTCTCGCGTAACCGACTCTCGAACCTAGGCTATGGTTGCGACGACCATTCCTTTCCCTTTGTTGAGGTTTTCTTCGATCGTCTCCTTTCCCCGCGTCGGGATAAATAACATTCGGTGGCGATTCTTCTGTTCTTTCCCGCCAGTTGATTTTCGCAGATGCGACAAACTTTACTCTACAAATGGTTTGTTTACCATTTACCCAAGTCTGCTGCTTTTTGGGATCACAAGAGTACTCTACGTTGGTCACAAAGGATTATGTCCCTTACCAACTCTGACATAGATTGGTATGATAGGATTTATGAGGGAATAGAGATCATCGACAGCTGTGGAAATTTCCCTAACATACCCCTCATTGGAACTAAAGGAGGAATCAACTATCATCCAATTTTAGTTCGCCGTCAACTCAAATACCCGATGAAGAATAACCCGCATAATGTTCATCTGGAAGGTCATTTCTTCAAAGAAGGGGAAAATGACAGGGCACTAAAGAAGGAAATAGTGCATGCCTGGTAACATATTCATAAGAAAGGAAGAGAGTCTCTAGGAAGACCAAATTGTACCTCCATGGAGCCTTATCTTTACTGGGTGCAAACTAGAGCCCTCAAGCTGAGAATGCCTTACCCACACCAAGAAGTTTTTCCGTTAACGGAATTTGTCCTTTATTTCATGTCTGATACGGAAAAACTCCAGGTAGCTCTTGAAATTCTGGCACAGATATCAGATGCCCTATACAGATGTTGAGACACTGATATTTAACACAATGATCAAGATAACACTAAAAAATAACAGTGCAGAAAGTAAATAACACAGTGATATGTTTACCCAGTTCGGTCTAACACACCTACTCTGGGGGCTACCAAGCCAGGGACGAAATCAATATACGATAGTATCAATTCACAGATCATACAATAACCGAATAATCTGATCACTTAATCACTACCCTTCCTATGACTTCTACCTAAGACTCACCTAGGTATGAGGCCCTCCTCAAATCCCTCTACAACCACAACCCGTGATTGGTATCTTTCCACACAAGTAACAAACCGAAAGTCACACTTTCAAAACACAATTCTCAATACTTCAAAGCTTATGAGAATTGACACACAAGAAACTCAATGCTTAAAAGCTTATGAGTAACTGACAGAACTTACAACACAAAACAAATCAGTCCTTATACTGTTATCAGAATGATACCAGTTAGGCTCACAAAATACACTCGAAACCCTAACAAAACACAAGTAAGTTCCACACCTAAACTAGGTTTACATCAGTCAATATATAGCATTTAATCTAGACTGAATTGGGCTTCAAAAACGCAGCAAATAGACTGCTCACAAATCTGCAAAATTAACTCCAACAAAATAGGTCTTTAATCCAAAGTTTCCTATTATGTCTCCATAATTAGAAATAGCAGCAAATCCGAAAAACCAACATAAAATCACAATCCAAAAATGCTTTGGATGCCACATAGGATAACTAAATATTTAAGGAATATTTAGTAACAATTCACAGCAACAGAATCTACTTTAAAAACTGAATCCAAAACGCGATGTCCTATGAGCAGGTATGGGACATCTTCATTCGACATGTTGAATGCAGCAACTTAGAACTTCATGTTTCAACATCTTGCTGCTATAATAGTTTTAGCAAAATAAATACCAACCACAAAAGCATAGAAATAACAATCTCCCCCTTTGGCTTATTTTGGCTAAAACTACACACAAAAAAACTTTCAAAGAAGCAGCAAGTAGCAAAAAAAATCCATATATCAGACAGCAGCGAAAACACCAACTACCAACAGCACACAGCAAACAAAAACATCCAGCATAGCAGCACTCCTCTTCAGCTGCATACAACACACAACACAGCGAACAACACATCATGGCAGCATAGCAAAACTCCCCCTCAACTACAGCAACAATCCATAATCTCCCCCTCAACTACTGCAGCAGCACAAGCACACAAGCACTCCCCGCAAACATATACTACTCCCCCTTTTTAGCCATAAATATGACAAAGGCAAGTAGAACAAGTTAAAGTTAAAATAAACCAAGTCTTCATTGATTGCTATAGTTCTTCATGAATGCAAACCCCAAGTCTGCTCCTCAGGTTTTCAAACTGAACTGCATCCAGAGCCTTGGTAAATATGTCCGCAAGCTGATTTTTTGTGCTCACATGCTCAAGAGTTATGACTTTGTCCTCCACAAGTTCTCTGATGAAGTGATGCCTGATATCAATGTGCTTAGTCCTGCTGTGTTGAATGGGATTTTTGGAAATATTAATAGCGCTCAGGTTGTCACAAAACAATGTCAAGACATCTTGTGTGACATTATACTCAGATAACATCTGCTTCATCCATACCAGTTGAGCACAACTACTACCAGCTGCTATGTACTCAGCTTCAGCAGTAGAAAGGGATACTGAATTTTGGTTCTTGCTAAACCATGAAATAAGATTATTTCCCAAAAAGAAACATCCTCCAGAGGTACTCTTCCTATCATCAGCACTTCCAGCCCAATCAGCATCACAGTAACCTACTAAAATGGGACTTGAGTCATGGGAGTAAAGCAACCCATAATCACATGTACCACTCACATACTTTAGAATTCTCTTCACTTGATTGATGTGACTGACCTTGGGTTCTGCTTGATATCTTGCACACACACCAACAACAAAAGTTATGTCTGGCCTACTTGCTGTAAGATACAGCAGACTGCCAATCATACTTCTATACAAACTTTGTTCAACATTCGCTCCCTTTTCATCTTTGGATAACTTCAAGTGAGTAGGAGCAGGAGTCCTCTTATGCTTGGCATTATCCAGTCCAAACTTCTTCACAATGTTCCTCGCATATTTGCTCTGACAAATAAAAATGGAATCTTCCATCTGCTTGACCTGTAATCCAAGGAAGTAGGTCAATTCACCTACCAAGCTCATCTCAAATTCAGACTGCATTTGGTTGACAAAATGTTGGACCATTTCATCCGACATCCCACCAAACACAATATCAACTACATAAATCTGAGCAATCATTAGTTTCCCATCCTTCTCCTTGACAAAAAGTGTTTTATCAATACCACCCTTTCTGTACCCATGGTTGACTAAGAACTCAGTCAGTTTTTCATACCAAGCTCGTGGAGCTTGTTTCAGCCCATACAAAGCCTTCTTCAGCTTGTAAACATGATTAGGAAAATTTGGATCCACAAACCCTTTAGGCTGCTCAACATAGACTTCCTCATTAAGATAGCCATTCAGAAAGGCACTCTTGACATCCATTTGAAACAATCTGAATTTCAACAAACATGCCACTCCTAGCAGTAATCTGATGGATTCCAATCGAGCCACAGGAGCAAATGTTTCATCGAAGTCTACTCCTTCAATCTGTGTGTATCCTTGAGAAACTAATCTGGCTTAGTTCCTGGTAACAACTCCTTGTTCATCAGACTTATTCTTATAAACCCATTTTGTTCCAATCACATTTGTTCCTGCTGGTCGTGGGTACCAGTTCCTAGACTTCATTCCTCTTGAATTGACAAAGTTCATCTTGCATAGCACTTATCCAGAACTCATCTGTCAATGCTTCTTTGACATTCTTTGGTTCATTCTTTGAAACAAAGCATGCATTTGACACAGTCTCCCTCGTTCTAGTTCTTACACCTTCATTCAGATCTCCAATAATCAATTCCTTAGGGTGATCCTTCTGAATCCTTGTAGAAGGTCCCCTGTTAGCATCCTCTACCTCTTCATTCTCAGGTCTAGTGTTGGCTTCTTGAGCACTATCTTCTACAGACTCAATGTTTTTGGAGGTTTCATTGTTCATGGGCAAACATGCTCCAACATCATCTGGGACATCGTCGTCTTTGCCAGAGTCATCAACCACCACATTTATGGATTCCATCATCACCTTAGTTCTGGAATTAAATACCCTATATGCTTTACTGTTTGTAGAGTATCCCAAAAATATCCCCTCCTCACTCTTGGGATCCATCTTTCGCCTCTGCTCACGATCCGCCAAGATATAGCACTTACTACCAAACACATGGAAATACTTCACATTTGGCTTTCTACCTTTCCATAGCTCATAAAGAGTGACAAAAGTACCTGATCTGATAGTCACCCTATTGTGTATATAGTAAGCAGTATTCATGGCTTTAGCCCAAAAATGATATGGAAGCTTTTTGGCATGAATCATGACTCTTGCGCACTCTTGTATAGTCCTGTTCTTGCGTTCCACCACACCATTCTGCTGAGGAGTGATCGGTGATGAGAATTCATGAGTGATTCCCTCAGATAAGCAAAACTCTTCAAACCTTCTATTTTCAAATTCTTTCCCATGGTCACTTCTGATCCGAACAACACCACAATCCTTTTCCCGTTGAATCCTTTGACATAACTCTTTGAAGGCTGAAAACACTTCAGACTTTTCTCTGATAAAACTTATCCAAGTGAATCTGGAGTAGTCATCTACGACAACATAGGCATACTTCTTCCCACCAAGACTTTCAACCTGCATAGGTCCCATTAAGTCCATGTGAAGAAGTTCCAGAACTCTAGAAGTTGTGGTAAGATGTTGAAGCCTCTTGTGTGACACCCTTGTTTGCTTCCCAACTTGACATTCACCACATATTTTATCCTCATCAATCTTCAGCTTGGGAATACCTCTAACAGCTTCACTTATCATAACTTTCTTCATCCCTTTCAGGTGTAAGTTACCCAATTTCTGATGCCACAGTTTGGTTTCATCTTCCTTTGACATCAAACAAGTAGACAGACTTTCAGGTTCTTGAGGATTCCACAGATAGCAGTTATCCTTAGACCTGGTTCCCTTCATAACAACTTCATCTTTCTCATTGGTTACTAGACATTCAGATTTGGTGAAATTTACTTTGAAGCCTACATCACACAGTTGGCTTATACTGATTAGATTTGCGGTCAGCCCTTTGACAAATAGAACACGGTCCAGATTTGGTTCTCCTGTGTAGTCCAGCTTTCCAACACCTTTTATTTCACCCTTTGATCCATCCCCAACAGTGACATAATTGGTGGAGTGAGGCTTGATATCTGACAAGAATTTCTTCACACCAGTCATGTGTCTTGAACAACCACTGTCAAAATACCAATCTTCTCTTGCAAATACTCTAAGAGAGGTATGTGCTATGAGACCAGCCATCACTTGTCTAGGAATCCATCTTCTCTTCACTTTACCCCAACTCTATCCTTTACTTTGTTGCTGAGCAGTTTTGGGATAGCCATGCAGCTTGTAGCAAAAGGACTTTAAGTGACCAATCTTTCCACAGTAGTGGCATCTCCATGGTTTATACTTTGATCTCCAAACTCTTTTCTGATGCTTCATCTAATGTTGAAACATCTGATTCGACATCCCCTCTTCTTGCTTTATTTTCTGAGGGACAAACTTCAAAACAGGCTTCTTGTAAGTCTCTGCTTGATTGTTAAAACCAAGGCCTTGCACATTTCCAGCTTCTTTCCCAGTCTGAAGAATCTCATCCAGCTGCGTGGTACCATTGTTCAGCATTCTTATAGATTTTGTCATATTGTCAAGTTTTTACTTTTGCCATTCAACCTCCTCTTTCAGATCAGCAATGGTTGATAGATGTTCTTCCTTCTCAGCTTCTAGTTGAGCTATCAGAACCTTCTGTTCCAATATTATCTGGCACCTTTCTTCATTCTTGATACACAACTCTGAGAACCCTGTGAAGACTTCTTCCTTAGTGAGTTCTCCAACATAGGATTCTTTGTCAGAGTCAGACTCACAAGTAGTTTCTCCATCAGCCTTACATATCCCAGTCAAAGCTGTCACCAATTTTGCTGATTCTTCTTCAAGATCACTCTCAGACTCTCCTTCTGACCAAGACACTGATAAGCCCTTCTTCTGCCTTTTGAGATACGTGGGACATTCAGTCTTTATGTGCCCATATCCCTCACATTCAAAGCACTGAACTCTCTTCCCTTGATTGGAGTCTTCTTCAGTCCTGGATCTTCTGCCTCCATCCTGGTTCTTACTGATGTCGAGTGACTTGTTCTGAGCATTTTCTCTCGACTTCCAGTCAATCCTTTTCAACACTTTGTTAAATTGTTTTCCAAGCAATACCAGATCTTTAGACACCCCTTCATCTCTGACCTGGTCACCTTCATCTTCTGAGTCACCAGCATTTAACACAAAAACTATGCTCTTCTTCTTTTCAGAATTTTTACTGATCCCTAATTCAAATGTTTGAAGAGATCCCACCAGTTTATCCACTTTCATCTTGTCTATATCCTGAGCTTCCTCTATAGCCGTCACTTTCATGTCAAATCTCTTAGGTAGAGATCTGAGGATTTTTCTGACTAGTTTGCTGTCAGACATCTTTTCACCTAGAGCACTAGAGGCATTAGCTATCTCAATAATGTTCATGTGAAAATCATGAATGCTCTCATCCTCTTTCATCTTCAAACTCTCAAACTTGCTAGTGAGAAGCTGAAGCTTTGACATCTTCACCTTTGAAGTCCCTTCATGAGCAACCTTCAAGACTTCCCACGCCTCTTTTGCATTGGTGCAATGTTCAATCAATCTGAAGATATTCTTGTTGACACCATTAAACAATGCATTCATAGCTTTGGAATTTCCCACGAACCCTTTGTAATCTGCATCATCCCAATCTTCCTCTTCCTTCACCACGTCAGTAGGGGTACCTTTTTCATCTTTAACCTTTGGGGGCTCCCATCCTTTTATAACAGCTTTCCATGCTTGATCATCCATGGATTTGATGAATGCTATCATCCTTGGTTTCCAATAGTCATAGTTGGAACCATCAAGCAGAGGTGGTTTGTTCAGAAATCCTCCATCCTTGTCCATTGTACCAGAAAGTACCTTCCCTGAATCTCACCCAGAACCAAACAAGGGTGCAAGCTCTTGATGCCAATTGAAATTTTGGCACAGATATCAGATGTCCTATACGGATGTTGAGACACTGATATCCAACACAATGAACAAGATAACAATAAAAATTAACAGTGCAGAAAGTAAATAACACAGTGATATGTTTACCCAGTTCGGTCTAACACACCTACTCTGGGGGCTACCAAGCCAGGGACGAAATCAATATACGATAGTATCAATTCAAAGATCATAAAATAACCGAATAATCTGATCACTTAATCACTACCCTTCCTATGACTTCTACCTAAGACTCACCTAGGTATGAGGCCCTCCTCAAATCCCTCTACAACCACAACCCGTGATTGGTATCTTTCCACACAAGTAACAAACCGAAAGTCACACTTTCAAAACACACAATTCTCAATACTTCAAAGCTTATGAGAATTGACACACAAGAAACTCAATGCTTAAAAGCTTATGAGTAATTGACAGAACTTACAATACAAAACAAATAAGTCCTTATACTGTTATCAGAATGATACCAGTTAGGCTCACAAAATACACTCGAAACCCTAACAAAACACAAGTAAGTTCCACACCTAAACTAGGTTTACATTAGTCAATATATGGCATTTAATCTGGACTAAATTGGGCTTCAAAAACGCAGCAAATAGACTGCTCACAAATCTGCAAAATTAACTCCAACAAAATAGGTCTTCAATCCAAAGTTTCCTATTATGTCTCCATAATTAGAAACAGCAGCAAATCCGAAAAACCAACATAAAATCACAATCCAGAAATGCTTTGGATGCCACATAGGATAACTAAATATTTAAGGAATATTTAGTAATAATTCACAGCAACAGAATCTACTTTAAAAACTGAATCCAAAACGCGATGTCCTATGAGCAGGTATGGGACATCTTCATTCGACATGTTGAATGCAGCAACTTAGAACTTCATGTTTCAACATCTTGCTGCTATAATAGTTTTAGCAAAATAAATGCCAACCACAAAAGCACAGAAATAACAGCTCTCAACAAATTTCAACGTGAGAAGAGCTCTTGGAAAAACAAGTATCAAATCCTCAACGTGGAGTGTACCAAGATTCAGGAACTATTAAAGGACAAGGATGCTCTGATTAAGATATTAGAGCAGCATGCCGTAGAATGTCAAGAAGACCGAAAATATTTGCTCGCTCCTTTCACTCGGCAAAGGACTGACAACTCGACAACGGCTAAAGAACCCCGATCAAAGAAAAGGAAAATACAGGAACCAGCATCCAAGCTCTCTTCAGAAATGACTCAAGATCCATAAGCTTAGCCATTTTCCTTACAGCACTTTGTAAAATACTGTACTTTTCCTTACTGCAATCTTTCAAATTCAATAAAATAGGGCTTCCACCCTCCACTGTATGATATTTACAATCTATTTGTTGAGTTTCTTTTTTATTAAAGCTAGAAAAAAATATATTTGCATATCATTCATCATTCTCACATAATGCGTCTTCTTATCTTCGAATCTCATGTACGTGTCACGATTCTAGAGTCAAACTGTCTCACTCATACAATAGTCGGGCCAATCGGCAAAAGAAAATGGAGGATCTCGAGGAAGAGAACAGAGAGCTGAGAGAAGAAATCGACGCTCTAAAGGAAAGTTTGGAAAAACTTCACAATGACATGCAATTCTTAGCAGCAGCTCAGGAGCAGCGGCAACAAAGGACTGTGATCTCAGAGATCACATATACACCTATAATGGAGACGCATGAGAATCATCCTCGGTACAACATGCCTAAAGGTCGCCCCCGGGGCATGCCTCTCAACTTTGTCCCTGAAGGATACATCCCGCCGGTCACTGAAGACCAAGAAACCACAGCAGGAACCATTGGGCCTGAAGGTTACAAACTTCAGGAAAATGAAGATGCAAGGTTTACGACAGCAACACCTGAAGGTTACAAACTTCAGGGCACTGAAGCTCCAAGAGTCACCGTCATAATGTCTATACCACAACCGGTGGTCCACACTGTCCCAAAAAGACAGATTCCACAAGCCATTTCTGGTAGAAACAAAGACATGTACGAAAGGATGAATGAGTTCCAGGAACAATTCTTGGAAATGTAGAAGGAACTGCATGCCATTCGCGGTCAAGACTTATTCGGAAAAAACGCCGCTGACCTCTGTTTGGTCCCTAATGTAAAAATCCCGCACAAATTCAAGGTGCCTGACTTTGAAAAATACAAAGGCAACTCTTGCCCTCAAATTCATTTGGTGATGTACGCTCGGAAGATGTCTACTCAGACAGAAAATCAACAACTACTGATCCATTACTTCCAAGACAGTTTAACTGGTTCCGCACTCAAATGGTACATGGGTTTAAACCGCACTAAGATCAGTACTTTCAGAGATCTCGATGCAGCCTTCGTTCGGCAGTATAAATGCAACTTGGACATGGCACCAGATAGGGATCAAATCAGAGCAACGTCGCAGAAGGACAAATAAACTTTTAAGGAATATGCTCAGAGATGGCATGAAATTACCGCCCAGATCTGTCCCCCTCTTGAGGAAAAAGAGATGACAAAGATCTTTTTGAAAACTTTGAGTTCATTCTATTACGATCGAATGGTTGCAAGTGCACCCAGTGACTTCACTGAAATGGTGAACATGGGAGTACGCCTTGAAGAAGCATTCGAAAAAGGACGATTGGTCAAAGATGTAGAGCCATCTAGCAGTGCCAAAAAATACGGTAGTGCTATCCAAAAGAAAAAAGATCAAGATATTAGTAATATCTCTCTCGGAAAGCCAAGACGAAGGTATCAACCAGTAGCGGCAATAACTCCCGCTATCAACCCAACGCCGGCTTCGACTTATCAACCTCAGGTTGTTCAGAGCCAACCAAGTCAACAACAGTATCAGCAGAGGACACAACAACCTCTTCAGCAGGCTCGTCCACAGTACAACAATAACAATCGTACAACACGACCATCAGGGTTTGACCCTATACTGATGTTCTTTGCAGAGTTATTTCCACTTCTACTGGCCAAGGGGCACGTCCAAACCAGGCCTCCTCTTACAGTACCAGAAAATCCGCCTTTTTGGTTCAAATCGGATCAAACTTGCCCTTACCATCAAGGAGGATCGGGGCACAACATTGAGAACTGTATCAGTTTAAGGTCTGATGTACAGAAGCTTGTCAGGAACGGGGTCCTGTCTTTCAAAGATACCAATCCAAATGTTCAGACGAACCCGTTGCCGCAACATGAAAAGACTGCAGTAAACTTAATAGAGGAAGAATTTAGCCGTAGTTATCAAATTTGCGATGTACTCCTATTAGCAACCAATCTGGTCAGGATGCATTGCAGACCGAGTGGGTACGGTCATGTACCGCCTCACAATTATCACTAGTGTGATATCTGCTCAAAGAATAACCAGGGGTGTTCCATAGTGCAGCAGCTCTACAAGAACAGATGGATCTGGGCCGGATCCAAGATCACCGAATTCGTGAAGTCAACATGGCCCATGTGCTCCCAACATTATTCAGAACAACGATATCCGCGCAATGAACATCAACTTAGTGCCGATGCATTCAAGGCAAAGTCAATACCATAATCTTCCATGGCATGATTATAACGCCTGTCCGATCTGCTCGACAAGCAATCAGGGATGCTTTTTTGTATAAGAGGCCCTCCAATGTCAGACGAATCTTGGATGGATCCAAGACTACCGTGAAAGAAATAACCATCAAGTCAATATGGTTCAGATCTTCGACGTACGCTTGATGAATACCAGTCTGGTAGAATTACACGCTAAGCAAGTCAGGCTCGGCTTTCTGGCTTCACATGATTACCAAGACTATGAAGAATGTCGTGAAGACGATCAAGAGTATGCATTGGTCCAAAGAACACTACAACACTTGTTAGACCACTGGTGGCTTCCAATCTACTTGGATGAAGCTACACAGCAGATCAGTATGACTGATGGAAATCCTGATAGGCATCAAAGTCAGGATGTTCGCTCGATGGAAATAGATCTAGTAAAGATGCACTGCATACAAAGCGGATGTGGTCGGGTGCCACCCCACAACTACGAGCGTTGTACATTTTGTTCAGAGAACAACCAAGGATGCTACCTCGTTCGAGCAGATCTTCAAATTCAGTTGGATCATAAAGAAATTCGACCATGTTCAAGTTCTGAGTCGATCAACGTGATACCAGACTATTTCCTTGATCAAAGCAAAGACATTGTCATAATCTCCGATCAGGGGAGGACCAAAGACATTTGTGCCATAATCCATCTACTTGATGAATCAAGAATTCCTCTGGAAAGTAGAAAAGTTCCCAACCAGGAACTGATTGAAGTACCCTATAATGGTCAAAGAAATCAAAAAGCTCCTGTGGTTATCTACTTACCAGGTCCAATACCGTACAAATCAGATAAGGATATCCCTTACAAGTATGGTGCAACAACCATTGAAAATGGAAAGGAAACTCCATTACCCTCTGTTGTCAACATTGTCAACATCAGTCGAGTCACACGGAGCGGTCGGATCTTCAACAGAGTTGGAGAACCTGCCAAGGAAAAGGAACCTCAAACAGAAGTTCCTAGTCTACCAGACAGTCAATCTATAAAGAACAACGATAAGATGCTGAAGCTCATCCAAAAAAGCGAATACAACATTGTAGACTAATTGTTGCAAACTCCGTCTCGAATCTTTGTGCTATCTCTCCTGCTTAGTTTCGAAGCTCACAAGGAAGCTCTGCAGAAAGTCTTGGAGCAAGCTTTCATAGAACAAGATGTGACGGTAAGGCAGTTTTACAGCATCATTTCCAACATCACTTCCTGCAACAACTTAGGATTCAGTGATGAAGAACTGCCGAAAGAAGGCAAAAATCGTAACATGGCGCTTAACATTACAATCAACTGCCAAGACGATGCTCTAGCCAGCGTACTGGTAGACACAGGTTCATCCTTGAACGTCATGCCAAACTCAACTCTGATATGACTATCATTTCAAGGATCTCCAATGAGAGGCAGTGAGATCATTGTCAAAGCCTTTGATAGATCCAGAAAAATAGTTATCGGTGAAGTTGATCTTCCCATAACCATTGGTCCTCAAAATTTCCAAGTCACTTTCCAGGTCATGTACATCTGGGAAACCTACAGCTATTTATTAGGAAGACCTTGGATACACGAAGTTGGGACAGTCACTTCGACACTTCACCAGAAGCTGAAGTTCGTCAGGAATGACAAGCTAGTCACAATATGTGGAGAGCAGACCTTAATCGTGAGCAACTTATCATCATTCTCCTGTATAGAACCCGAGGAGCTTGTTAGAACTCAGTTTCAAGCACTATTAGTGAGCAATGAGAATCGACCAGAAAGAGGGAAATCGATTTCCTCATACAAAGATGCTCTCAAAGTGATCGAGAGTAGTAACGTAAAGAAGTGAGGACAACTCATAAATCCTACGGATAACAAGACAAAGAAAGGTCTTAGTTTCTCCTCAGCCTGTACCCAAACTGCAAAGAAAGATGAAAGTTTTCATCCCATTCAAGACTTCTTCCACAGTGGGGGCTTCCTCCACCCAGTGTCTCAAGAAGTAGACGAGGAATAGAAATCTTATCTCAACGACAACGGTTATATGTCTCAGGAAGAAACGCACACGCCATTCTATTTTCCCAAGTAGGGCCCGAGATATATACAAATATCAGACATTCAAATGATCTATAGAGATTGTGATCCTGAAGGATGTCGTACTCCACCCAATTCATTGGAGGAGGACAATCTAATGAAAGACAACTGTGGCTATGATTCCCTGGATGACTTGCCTATCTAGAAGTCGTACCCAGAAGAATTGGGGAAAAAGAGTCAGCCCAACAATGCTTATCAGCTGAGTAATATTGAAAGAAATACCCACGTCCCCACCGAATCATGGGATCATTACTCAGGACATTCCAAAGATATTCAGCACTATGATGAATCCGCAAAGACCGTCGGACAAGAGTTCATCAACTATACTTTTCCTGAGGTCAACGTCATTGAGAAGGATGACTTCTCTATTCCCACAAAAGTATGGGACACCTTAGGATAGCCGAGTGGCAAGTACGACTTCTTGGTCAAGTACACCGCTCCTAAAATCTCTCGCATCGGATACGAGGATATCCAGCCAACTAGATGGGGAGATCCTCTTGAGAGTGAAAACACTGTGAAAGATACAACAGAAGAGTTTGTTTACGATAACTCTGCATGGGAGGAAGACTCCAACGATCCTGCTCCGCCAGAAATCAGTGTCATTTCTGAGGACCAACCAAGAAAGAAGGTACCAGACTTTGTGATTCACCGAGGAGTTCGTCGCCAATGGGTTGTTGTCGATGTCCCAAAAATCATCCATAAGTCTAAGTAATTGCCATCAATGTTTTGACCTTTCACCCCGCCCAGGTGAAACAGATGTTTTTATAGGGCTCACCTTTCTGCAAATATCCCTCTTCGCTTTGCCCAAAGTGACAGAGTTTTGTTTTACAGGGTTGTTTTTCAAGAATCTACAAAATCATAAATAAATAACGTCATTATGTAATTCTCACATTTATTGCTGTTTTCACTTTTCGTTTTTCAGAAAATTGTAATCCTAAAAATAGTCCAAAATAAAAACAAGCTTTTTCCATAAAATACACTGCACACACTCTTTCATTCTCTCTATATCTTCTAAAAAAATGAATCATCATGTCATGTAGATTGCTTGTTTTAAACCCCGTTGAGACAAACGATCCAATGCCTTCTCCCAACTTTAAATTCCCGGTATTCGAAGCCAAAGAATAAGAGGACACAGAAGTTCCAGAAGAGATCTCCCGATTACTCAGGCAAGAGGAAAGGTCTATTAAACCTCACAAAGAGCTGTTGGAAACGGTCAATTTGGGATCAGAGGAAGAAAAGAAGGAATTTAAGATTGGAGCATTGCTCAGTCCGACTGTCAAAGAAAGCTTGATAAAACTTCTCAAAGAGTTTCCCGATGTATTTGCATGGTCCTATCAGGACATGCCAGGGTTGGATACCAGCATCGTGGAACATCATTTACCGCTGAAAGAGGAATGTCCTCCGGTGAAACAAAGGCTGAGACGGAATCATCTAGATATGGCTATCAAAATTAAAGAGGAAGTGCAGAAACAGATTGACGCGAGTTTCCTTGCCACCTCAGAATATCCTCAATGGTTAGCCAACATAGTACCAGTTCCGAAAAAGGACAAAAAAGTCAGAATGTGTGTAGATTACAGGGATCTGAACAAAGCAAGTCCAAAGGATGACTTTCCCTTACCGCACATAGGTATGCTGGTTGACAGTACAACAAAGTTCAAAGTCTTCTCCTTCTTGGATGGATTCTCGGGCTATAATCAAATCAAAATGGCGCCGGAGGATATGGAGAAAACTTCATTCATCACCCTATGGGGCACCTTTTGTTACAAGGTAATGCCATTCGGTTTGAAGAACGCCTGGGCAACCTATCAAAGGGCCATGACTACTCTGTTTCATGACATGATGCACAAAGAAATCGAAGTGTATGTCGATGTTATGATTTCCAAATCTAAAACAGAAGAGCAGCATGTGACCCACTTGTCAAAATTATTCGAGCGTCTGAGGAAGTACGAACTCTGCTTGAATCCCAACAAATGCACATTCAGTGTCCGCTCAAGAAAATATTTAGGGTTCATCGTCAGCCAAAAAGGAATTGAGGTTGATCCTGACAAGGTCAAGGCCATTCAAGAAATGCCTTCACCAAAGACTAAAAAACAAGTCAGAGGATTTTTGGGACGTCTGAATTACATCTCAAGGTTTATATCCCTCATGACCACAACATGTACTCCGATCTTCAAACTACTCAGAAAGAATCAAAGCTGTGTATGGACAGAAGATTGTCAAAAAGCGTTCGACAGCATTAAGGAGTATCTGTTGAATCCGCCTATTTTGTCACCTCCAGTGGAGGGAAGACCACTAATCATCTATCTAACAGTCTTGGAAGACTCTATGGGTTGTGTACTTGGCCAACAAGAGGAAACCAAAAGAAAGGAGTCTGCCATCTATTATTTAAGCAATAAATTTACCGACTGTGAAACTCGGTACACTATGCTTGAGAAAACTTGTTGTGCCTTGGCTTAGGAAGCCAAACGTCTGCGCCAGTACATAATTTGTCACACTACTTGGTTAATCTCCGAAATGGATCCGATCAAATATGAAATTCTGGTATCAAACGTGTGATGTTAAGGTGTGATGTCACAACAACACACTCTGCACAATGGACAGCAATAACAGTAAAATAACACCAAGAATTATTGACCCGGTTCGGTTACAACCAACCTACTCTCGGGGCTACTAAGCCAGGGATGGAATTCACTACTTGTAGATATAATTTACAGACTCAACAACCCGTTGACAATCTCCTAAACTTATACTCTACTAATGACTTCCTACCTAAGAAACCACTTAGGTATGAGAATACCACTCAATCCCTTACAAACACTCAAAGAACCCACTTTGAGTACCCTTGATCTTACTTCACAGTTTCGATCAAATCACACAACTCTCTTTGCTTCACAGCTTTAGAGAGGACAGATCACTAATTCACCCTTGAATGGTTTACTCACGATTCGTACAAATATCTAAGACACTCAGCCTCTGCTCTTGATCTTCAATCTGTACTTTTTCCTTTGGTCTTGTGCGCTTTATATAGCTCCTGAATTGGGCTTGGACTTGTCACAATATTTGATCAGATTTGTTAATTAAAACTGAATCTTCAAAACAGATTTTATCCCCAAAATCTTTTTAAATCTTCAACCTTTTAATTCTCCAACAAACCTGCAATCAAATCTCCCATGTAACAGAAAATATCTATCCCAAGATATTCTCATCCAATGAGTCAATCACTCTCTACAATTCCAGCTAATACGCGTGCCCTAATAACATGTCCTGCTGTTATTAATTCTGCAGGTCTGATGTTACAACATCACCTGTGTGACATCAGACATCCAACTTCAGCACTTAACTACTTAACATAGCCCAGTGTTAAGACTTCAATGTTACAACATCAGCACCTTAACATCAACATTGAATAACCTTTGTTTTATCAAAATTCTAGCCAATCCAGGAACTATCAAAATACATCTTTGAAAAACCTGCTCTCACGGGAAGGATCGCCTGTTGGCAGATGTTATCAGAATACGACATAGATTACCATGCTCAGAAGGCCGTCAAAAGGAGTATTTTAGCCGATCATTTGGCTCATCAACCGATTGACGATCAAGAATCAGTCGGATTTGACTTCCCAGACGAAGATGTCTTGTACTTGAAAATGAAAGATTGTGATGAACCGCTACCCAGTGAAGGGCCAGAACTAGGTTCCCAATGGGGACTAATCTTTGACGGAGCTGTCAACAATTATGGAAATGGAATTGGGGCAATCATCCTAACACCTCAAGGTACCCATATTCTTTTCACCGCTCGACTGACTTTCAAATGCACAAACAATGAGGCCGAATACGAAGCTTGTATCATGGGTCTCGAAGAAGCTATTGACTTAAGGATTAAGAACTTGGATGTGTATGGAGACTCAACCCTAGTTATCAATCAGATCAAAGAAGAGTGAAACATATACCAATCAGGATTGATTCCTTACAAAGACTACACAAGAAGGTTGTTACTATTCTTTAACAGAATCGAGTTTCATCACATCCCTCTTGAAGAGAATCATATGGCTGATGCATTAGCCACCCTCTCTTCCATGATTAGTGTAGGTCAATGGAATGACGTACCTAAAATCGACATAATGCGCCTTGAGAGGCCCGCTTACATCTTCGCGATCGAAATAGTCATAGACGACGAACCTTGGTATCACGATATCAAATGCTTCCTTCAGAAACAAGAGTACCCAACCGGAGCATCAAAAAAAGACAGGAAGGCTATCAGAAGACTGGCTGGCAACTTCTTCCTAAGTTGTGATACACTCTATAAGAGAAACTTCGACATGGTCTTGCTCCGATGCGTAGACAGACCAGAAGTAAACATGATGATGAACGAGATTCACGAAGGATCCTTTGGAACTCATGCCAATGGACATACAATGGCAAGAAAAATTCTGAGAGTAGGATACTATTGGTTGACCATGGAATCCGATTGCTACAAATACATGAGGAAGTGTCATAAGTGTCAAATATATGCTGACAAAATCCATGTACCGCCAACGCATCTCAAAGTTCTTTCTTCCCCATAGCCTTTTTCTATATGGGGAATCGACATGATTGGCATGATTGAACCCAAAGATTCAAACGGAAATCGGTTCATCCTGGTAGCCATTGATTACTTCACCAAGTGGGTTGAAGCATCGTCATACACCAATGTAACCCGACAAGTGGTAGTCCGCTTTATCAAAAACATCTAATCTGTCGTTATGATGTTCCAAGCCAGATCTTTACGGATAATGGATCTAACTTGAACAACAAGATGATGAAAGAGTTATGTACTGAGTTCAAGATCGAACACCATAACTCATCTCCCTACCGACCTAAAATGAATGGAGCGGTAGAAGCGGCTAACAAAAATATCAAGAAAATCATTCAGAATATGGTTGTAACCTACAAAGACTGGTTTGAAATGCTGCCTTTTGCTCTTCATGGTTATCGCACGTATGTCCGCACTTCAACAGGGGCAACCCCTTTCTCTCTAGTATATGGCATGATAACAGTGCTTCCCATAGAAGTAGAGATCCCATCAATGAGAGTATTGATGGAGACCAAACTAACAGGAGGTGAATGGTGTCAAAGTTGACACGATGAATTAAATATAATTGAAGAAAAGAGAATAACGACCATGTGCCATTGTCAGTTGTATCAGCAAAGAATGAAGAAAGCATTCGACAAAAAGGTTCGACCCCGTGTCTTTAGGAAAGGAGACCTCGTGCTCAAGAAGATACAATCATTTCTCACTGATGCCCGGGGCAAATGCACTCCAAATTACGATGGCCCCTATGTGGTCACGAAGGCCTTCTCAGGCGGCACCTTGAGACTCGCAACCATGGATGGAGAAGAGTTTGCCTACCCCACGAATGTTGATGTAGTCAAGAAATACTTTGCCTAAATAAAATAAAACAACGTCTCGGTGGATTGAAAACTCGAAAGGGCGGCCCAGGCAAAAATTAGAGACACAAGCAAAAATCATCCCGATGGATTGGAAACCTCAAAAGACAATCCAGGAAAAAGTTAGGGATTCATGGCAAGTAACTACATCTGATCAGTTCAACTCCTCAGCAGTAATGCCATCCATCAGGAAAACATCCAGTCAAGGACATCTTCGACAGAAGCTCAGGATGTCCCGAATTCAAAGTTGGTAGAAGGATAATGGTCGTTGTGTTTCAATGTAGCCCTTTTTCCTTTAAATTACCATTTTCTAAACTTTGTAGATGCTCTATGGGATCACGCGCTTGGCTGATTTCCATCCTATTAATAAAAATTGAGCCCTATTGCTTTTGTTTGCAATTCTCATTTGTTTTAGCTTTACAGAATGACATTTTTAACATGATCAACGATTCTTGAAATAAAACAAAAAATGAATTTAATTGTCAAAAAATTTCCTGCCTTTAAAATAAAGATGGCAATTCTTTTTTACTGATGAACATCGAAAAGAACATCGATCGATTCTCCGAAGATGATTGAACTTCAAAGTGCAGAATCAAAGTTCTCCTTCTGAACCAGTGCACCTGAATAAAGGATCAACTATGTCAAATGTAATGTCCCATCTGATATCCCCGACAGAGTTCGTATCTCTTAAGACCGATTGAACGATTCTTTCTCCCCCATAGGGTCTACCTTTCCTAAGCAAGGCAAGATTGCTATCTTGGACCGATAATACTTTTCATCCCCCCACAGTGGCCGAGTATCCAGTCGTGTTCATCCACTAGTATGTATGTCGCGTTAGTTTTGTCAGCATAAACATACATATATCATGCATGATCAATTCACATTCATAATCACATTGCATTACTATCACTCTGGTCAGTCTCATTTCTCCAAGTAATAAAACCCTATTGTCAATCAAGTTGTCAGTTGTCCTTTTCTTGTCGGATAAGACAAAATCCCGGTTTAAGTCCTTTCCTCGTCAGGAAATGTATCGTCTGAGCAATCTCTTCCCCAGTTTATTTCTGGATTGGAGTAGGTCCTCGACCACTTTGATCACTTGAACCTCTGAAAGGCAAAAAGACATTCGACCGACACCTTTGGAACGTCACTCTTCACCATTGAAGATGATATTTCCGCTTTCCCGGATTAAGGAAAATCCCCAGAGAAAGCCTCTTAACCGAAGACTCTCGACAATACAGTAGTTTCTCTTCGAAAGGTTTGCTGTCAACAAAGTCATCAGCACCTCAAAATTAGATTGCATCACATGGCATTTCTCCAAAAAGATATCGAAGAAAAGTATGATATAATATCCCCAAGCAGAAAATGGTCTTTCAAGAGACTCGTTTTCCCCAGTAGAGTCAACAAATGGCATCTCCAAAAGAGAAGTTTGTACACCTCTACAGCTCAGACAAATGGGTTTCCCCAGCAAGCTGACATCAAAACTTTTTCCTTCAAATGGCATCTTCCAGTAAAACTCGGTGAGAAGTTTGATAAAAACCGCTGCAAATAGCGTCCCTTGTCAAGGAAGAAACTGAGACCAGTTCCGTGGCTGAAAACCAGGATCGAGGGGAAGTTTATTTTAGAATCTAAGACCAGTTCCGTGGCTGAAAACCAGGATGGAGGGGAAGTTTATTTCAGAAACTAAGACCCGTTCCGTGGTAGAAGACCGGGATCGAGGGGATGTTTTACCCTTTTCTAAGTAGCATTGCTTAGCGAAAGAAGATGGATAAGCAAACTGCCATTTATAGCCACCATCAAAATTTTGGGTATTCCGATATTTAATCCTCTTGCACCCTGAATGTCCGAATATCTTCGCCATTCACACCTTCGGGCCCAAAAAGATTAAATAAGGGCATCTGTCATATCCCAAATTTTGACCACCAAGATTTCCCATCATTGTGAAAATCATCACCACAATATGGATGTACCTTCACGCCTCATCAATCTCCTTAAAGATTGTTGAGCATTCACTATAATCACGAATTAGGGTTTTGAGCCTCCCAAGACACTTAGACAAAGGATCAATCAAGGAATGACATGATCTTCAACTTGGCTAACCTCTCAAACACCCATAAGGGATCAAGAGGACTCCCATATCAAGAATCAAGCACAAAGTTGCAACATTCCAAGTGGTTCAAGCCTCGAGATCGCCAGTGTCACCAAACAAGGGTTTTGGTCGACCAAGGCCTCCAGATGGAAATTTTCCTATGGACATGAGCAAATGCTTCAAAGCACAATGCAAGATACTCTAAGGGACCTCATGGACCCAATCTTCAAGTCAATTTTGCCTCAGGGGATGCATTCATCAAAAATCAGGAATTAGGGTTTCTTGACCTAATTCACCCCTAAGTTGACTTTTGGAGCAAAGCATGAGCCAAGACCTCAAGACATGATTTGAGGGCCTCAAATACACTACATTGATCCATTTTCAACAATGGATTGATCCAAGAAGCTTGATTCACAAGTTTCAATTTCATCTGGACCACAATTAGGGTTTTGAAGAAAAAGTCAACTGTATCTTTGACTTTTGACCAAGACATGCTCTCAAACCTTGGGACATGATTCAAGACACCCTAAAACACCTATGGAATCCATCCATTAGGTTTGAATTAGGTCAAGGACTTGATTTCACAAAGGATCACATAGTTTGGATTCCATCTGATAAAAAGTCAATTGTGCACAAAATCAAGTTTGACTTTTTGGAATTTATCACAAATATGGTTCCCCTAAGTCAAAAACATTGTTAATGTATGGTATTGATCATCATTAATTAAGAAAAATCAAGAAAAATGAGGTTTCTTGCAAAAGGGGCAAGCATGAGAAACCAAAATTTTTCTAAGTTATGGAACAAAAGTGATTTTGTACCAACTTTGCAAGGTCATAACTCGTAAACCACAAGGTCTTTTTCTCCCATTCAAAGCTCAAATGAAAGTCCATCTGACATACTTCAAAAATGTCAACTACAACTCATTCCAAATCTTCATGGATTTTGAGTTATGAATGGAGCAAAATCATTAAAACATGAAAATATCCCTTTTTCCAACACTTAGTGAAAATCTGCCTAAGTTAAAAAAAACAACAGTCCAAAATCCAAAATGTAGAGGCATTTTTCACTATGATCCAAGAGGATTCATAACCATTTATGAACATCAAAGTTGAAGTATGTCATGAGAGCTTTCCAAAATGTCCAAGAACTCAATCAAACTCCATTTGAGCTAGGAGTTATGGATCTCCCAAGTTGCCTTGCTGTAACTGTTTTCAAGACAGATTTTGGTGCAAACTTGCACCCCACGTTTCCTTATACTGATTTTGAACACTTTGAGCATTCAAATTTTGTCCAATTACAACACAAATGAATGAATGATATGATCCATAACATAAAATGACAAGAACCTAGCCTTCCATGGGCAAAATCATCATGAAAAGGAATCTTGAAATTCAAATCGCCATCAAGCATTAAAGTGATGCATTGAGGTGGCATGAATGAGCCACAAATCAGTCTAAATGAGTCAAGACATATCCAAATGTCAGAAGACCTAAACCTGCAAAGTTTGACACAAGTCAATGGTTAGAGGAGACCCTTGACCAAGGAACAAAAGCATTCAATGCAATCTGATCCAAGCTGCCATTCACTATTGATGCCAAAACAAACTTGTTGCACTATAAATAAACCTCAATGCTGACCAATTTGAGTACACCAAAGCACCCAAACTGATGCTTTACTCAAAATCACACTCTAACTCCAAATTTGCCTTCCACTTCAAGTCACTATCGGGTTTTGAAATTGGAAGGGATTATGTCCAAACCAATAATACAAACACCTCACAAACATCATATGTAAGTGAGTTAAACACATAAACAACATCTGGAACATCAGAATCCAAAAGTAGTACCCCATTTGCACAAGCTTTTAGCAGATTTGAAGTTGAGGTGCCACATCAAGTTCTAGCTCATTTCAATCCACTCCAAGCATTTAAACACAATCCTTGGAACCTAAGGAAGCTGTCCAGATCATTGGAACACATATGTAACATCTCCATCATCAAGCTCGATCACCAGCTGCAAGAGGTAAGCCTGACACCTTCAAACTCTATATTCAATGCATCATAAATGTCATTTCAAGTTACCACCATGATTCTGCATGTATGTAGAGTAATAACCCTCAACCAATTTCCATGAATCAATCGTGTATAGAATTTCATTATGTTCATGCTGAAATTAGGGTTCTTGAGGTTATCTTCTGATTTCTCACTCCATACTTAATATAAATGCAATTAATCTATATGGTTGTGATCCTTGTTAAAAAACGAACAAGATTGGTGTTTGAATCGTGCAAAACCATTGAGTAATCAGAGAGAAAAGTGAGAAAACGCAAATCTGCAAAAAAACCGGGTCGCGCGTGTTCTTCCCTTGACCGTTGGCGCCATAATTCAAATTATTTGAATTTTTGATTTTATTTTATTTTATTTTATTGATTCAAAAATTAATTTCTCTCTGAATTTTTATGTTTTTGAATTAATTATTTATTTTCAAAATTCATGAAAATGTTAAATTATTTTATTTTACAAAAAAAATCCAATTTATATGATTCTTTAATATAGTTAGAATTTTTGTAATTAATTTCATTTATTTGTTTTTTAAACATTTTTAAATGAAATTCCCACCTTAATTTTCCAACTTCAAATGAATTTCAAGCTTTAATGGGATTAAACATGATTTTTCAAAATATTTTTCAAAGCTTACCACTTGTTTTTAAATATATTTTATATTTTATATTTAATTTCCTTTGAAAAAAATACATTTTTGATTAAAATTAGGGTTTCTCTTAATTTTAAACTTCTTTTCAAAATCACTTTGGGCCTCTTTGTAGAGTGTAAGTCCCATCCTTTTGTAAATAAAATAATTTGGGCCTTAGTCGTTGTATAATTCCTAATATGATTTTAAAAATCTCGACGCGATCGCCATTTTCAAAATACAATAAGCTGGGCCTCCCCCTTGTGTTGTAAGTTCCATTCTCTTTTCTTTCAGAAAACTTTGGGCCTTTAATAGAGTGTAAGACGCAACCCCCTTGTACATAAAATAATTAGGGCCTCAGTCATTGTATAAGTCCCATTGTGTTTTCTAAAACCGCGGCGCGATCGTCGCCTTTCAAACCAAACTTTCTGGGCCTCTCCTTGAGTTGTAAGCCCCATCTTTTCTACAAAAATAAACTTTGGGCCTCTAATAGGGTGTATGACCCCAACCTCTTTGTAAATACAATAATCTGGGTCTCTTCTTGAGTATAAGCCCCAATCTTCTTTTAAACAACTTTCCCTTTTGATTTAGATTCAAATTCATAGTTGTTATCAAAACTTTCTTCAATTTCTTGAATAACTAACCATACAGCTGTTGCAATGAAATCTAGCTCGCCTGTAAGTTTTATCAGCTTTTCTTTTACATACTTGTTTAGATATACTTGTTTATAATGATGGAAGCCTGCTCACCTGTAAGTCCTTCTACACTCTTCAACATACTTGTCTATATATTTCATATGTATATACCTGTATAATATCTGCTTAGAGTTTTCCCCGGCAATTAGGTCTAGGATTATATCAAACCAGTGGTCACTCTTTTAACACAGTCAAAACTAGTTCCCCGTAGGAAAATCTAGATACAGTCTTGCCTCCTCTTGGGCTTATACAATATGGAACAGAGAAAGACATTATTCCCGGTGAAACTTTTCTCAAGACGGTCACTATCTAGAAATTTGTCTAAGAAATTCATTTCCCCCAGAGAGGATTAATTCCCGGTGAAACCTCTCTTGAATTTCTTCAAACCCTAGAACTGTTCACTAAAGAAAGGATTATTCCCGGTGAAACCTTTCTTGAACTTTTCTTAAGTTTGGACCCACAGGCTTCCTAAAAGCATCCCCATCCTCCTCTTGGGCTTTGTACAAGGACCCTCAGGCTTCTTAAAAGCTCTCATGCCTTCTCTTGGGCTTAGTACAAGGACCTTAGACCTCTTACAGGTATAGGATAGAACCTAGTCATCCTTTGTTAGAGCAGTCTTCCTAAGAGTCAAAACCTCATACCAACTTAGGGTTGATTCTCATCCCTTAAAAAGTCATCCTCCTCTTGGGCATCATACAAAGATAAACCCTTTCATACCAGTAGACTTGGACAGTCTCACCTCCTTTTGGATCCTCGAAAACCCTCAAGTTTCCCAAAAAGAACACAGGAATAACCTTGATCATTCTATAAACACTCAATCTTTCATCCTAAAATTCCCCAACTAGGGTCATCTTACCATCAACAAATCCTTAAATAAATCAGAACCTCAAGGCATCTGATATCTCAACTCTTCTGTAATCCTCAGTAAGAGATGATTCCCCACTTTGGACCTGCCTCTGGATCTCAATAATCCTCAGCAGAAGTTAGCCTCCTCTTAGGCTTTATATACGAAATTCCCCAATCAGCCTCCTCTTAGGCTTTGTATAATGATTCTTCTTTTTCTCAGCAAAAGTCAGCCTCAATCTTGGGCTTTGTACAAGACACCTAAAATATCCTCAGCTGAGTCAGTCAAATTTCCTTTAGCCTCAATCTTGGGCTTTGTACAAGACATATCATACTCTCCAGTAAAGTCAGTTTCCTTTTAGCCTCAATCTTGGGCTTTGTACAAGACACATACACATATTCCCCAGAGGAGTAAATAATTCTCCTTTAGCCTCAATCTTGGGCTTTGTACAAGACACTTAAAATATTTCCCCATAAAAGTCAATGTTTAGCCTCCTCTTAGGCTTTGTATAATGATCTCCCCAAAAGAGTCAGTCTCTTTTCAGCCTCAAACTTGGGTGTTGTACAAGACAGATATAAAACTCCCTAATAGAGTCAACCTTTTAGCTTCAACCTTGGGCTATGATCAAGGCACACAAAAACCAACATCCCCTCAAAGGAAATCGAAATCTCTCTGTAGGAAGACATTTAGAAAATCAAACAAACCTTAATCACAGATAACTGCTATAAGTGGCATACTTGTTAATTCAAAAATGCAAGCTGTAGTCCATCTCTTATCCTGGTAAATCTCCTCTTTCATCTAATTGCTATAAGTGGCAAGCCTCTGGATTATTTACATCCAAGCCAATGTCCCTCTCTTAGCATGAAAGATTCCTAAGGAAAAATGGCATTGCTCAACACTGAGTTAAAGTTTCCTCCTTCAGGACAAATCCCTCATAAAAGAAATTATGGCATTGCTGCATTCACATATCCCAGTTAAAGTAATTCTCCTTTATAATTAATCAACCAACAACTTATGATAAACAGATGAGATATCTCCCTTTAGAGATGACAAAGTCTCTCTCAGTCAAACCTTTAGCTTCAATCTTGGGTTTAAACAAGACACAAATAACCTTTAGCTTCAATCTTGGGCTTTGAACAAGACACCAAAACATCTCTTTCCTCCCATAGAATAGGAGGAACTACGATTGCTCTGATTTCCCTATTTTCTCTAACGGAAATACGTAGGCATAAGATTGCGAAATCTTAGTGAGCACACCAATCAAAACTTCAGGTCCAGTACCTTCACACCAATCAAAAACTTTAGGTCCAGTACCTTACCAAAACATCAAAAAAACCAGAAACCAACAAAAACTCTTTCTCTCTCTCTCTCTCTCTCTCTCTCTCTGTCTCTTTCAAACATTCCCAAGGGAGAAACTTTCCCAATCAACTAACAAACACTAGTAAATAGAAAATAGTAAAATTGCTAACGATCTATGGATAACCATATATAGGATGGGTAATTGACAACTCCCCATTGTATAACCTGACCCCGAACTCCCCAATCTCTTAGCATTTGTTAAAGAAAACATTTGCGTGCAAGGTTAGTTTTAGATAGCTTCCCTTTCCTTTCCAGCTTCATAGGATAAATAAGAAATCAGAAAGTAGCACCCAATTCCAACCAATGGTGATAAGGTGGTCGTGTCACCGACAGAAATCACACGCTACAACCGTTAGTAATATCACTCGTTTGGCCAATTAATATACCGGAAATTAAAAAATGGGGCCTAATTAGAAGTTTAACTGCATAAGAATCAACATGTTCAACCACTTCCTCAAAGACATAATCACCAAGATCGAAAGATGCCCTAGTGCCTGTCTGATACAACAAGCTAGCAAGACATGGGGGCTAATACTTAACCCGTGGGCGGAAGGAGCCCAGTCCATGACACAAATCTTTTACATAATTGCATATTTCACTTTGAGGTTTGAAGCAACCAACATGCCTTTAGATGGCCAATCATCATACACATTCCCTCGTGGTCTCGTTGGCAATGGTCTTAAGATATGGAACACAGTCAGTTGTAATCAATCTTCCTCTACCAATGAAATCATTTATAATTGCAGAAAAGGCAAAGCACTAACTCCTTACACGCACCTTCATGTACTCATCACTCCAAGCATCATTAAATTCTTTAGGAAAGTTAACATGAACTCTTTTATTAGATTCGGGTAAAAATAATTAATATTCATCATAGTTTTTAATACCTGAGCATCGCTAAGAAACTTCATCATCTCATTGCATTTCTTTGCATCATCATAAAGTTCCCTTTCAACACCTATTCTTATAAGTAAAACAAATTTCCATTTGGCCACACTCTCTTTCAGAGTGAGAAAAGCATTATCCAAAGGAACATCAGGAAATGTTTTAGAAAGTTTCTTAGCTCCAACCACCTTTTTAATTCTCTTTGCCGCAGGCTAATCCATAATGTCTTGCACAAAGTCATTGTCATCATCTTCAACATTTTGCTCCTTAGTGCGGGCAACATCCTTCTTCATTTTTACTACTATGTTATTTAATTCACCACTTGGCTTCTTCTTCATATAAACTTTTTTCCTTTTCTTATTAGTCTTCTTGTTCTTCTAAATCAACACAATATATTTCTACTTCTCAAAGCTTCGATTTTTCTTTTCTTTCACAACTTTCATTTTGTTCATAACATATCTCTTACCTTTCTTCTTAGACTTAAAAGTAGACAATGCGTTTTAGAAACCTTCTTAGGCTTTCTGGGATTTTTTTGCACAACGAAAACTTCTTCAAAAATGTTACCAGCATCCTCATTCATGTCTTAACTAACTTCCTTAGTTTCCTCAATAACATTATCATTGTCATTGAGATTTTCACTAACATTGTCTTGGTCATCCTTACTAGAAATTTCTTTAACCTCAACCACAACCTTTGTATTGTTGTTGGCGTTGCTTGTAACATCCCGGGGCCCTCGCAAGGCGATCCCGGCACTGCCACCTCACGATCTTCTCCACCCCCCTCTCTAGTAGAGTTTTTGCCTTCCGTGGGAATCGAACCATGTACCCTGGGGTTCAAGTACATGTTCAATCCATTCCCACTACCAATTGAGCTAGTAGCTCAATTGGTAGTGGGAATGGATTGAACATGTACTTGAACCTCAGGGTACATGGTTCGATTCCCACGGAAGGCAAAAACTTTACTAGAGAGGGGGGTGGAGAAGATCGTGAGGTGGCAGTGCCGGGATCGCCTTGCGAGGGGCCCGGGCTGTTACATTGCTCTCAACATTATTCTGGTCATCTTCAATGGCAACTTCTTTTGCTTCCACATTGACTTCTACATTATCATTTACATTATTTTGAACATCCCTACTAACATCCTCATCATCTTTCTTGATGACACCTTCAATGTCATTCATATCTTTACTAACATCACCACCAATACCTTCACTTTCCTCTTGAATAACTTTCATTTTATCTTCCTCACTATTTCTAAAACTCTCGTATTCACTGGTTTCGTCAAACATGATTTTAACATCCACTTTATTTTCTTCCTCATTGTCATTGACATTATCAATGACATCTTGAGTAACATTTTCATGATCTACTTCAGTAGGGGGTATCATGCATGGGTTTACTAGAACCTGTTTCAACATTTAGATTTTTTCAAAAACATTCTCACTGGGAGGATTATCACAAGCATTTAGGGTTTCAATAGTTTGATTAATATTGTCATAATCGTCATTTTTTATTTTTCTTGGCTCTTCTGCAATATGGTTAAGAACATTGACAAGCGAAACACTACTAGGGATAATAGGTCCAGACTCAACAGTTCTGACTTTGTTTGGATGCACAAAATTGATAGGAGTAATGTTGAGAGGAATTACAACATGAGGACTCTTAGTGTTGACTTTGGCTAAAGAAGGACGAGGACGGCCTTCATTTTATTTGGTCACCTTTAAGGTTTCATGAGAACCAGTCGCAACAGTAGTTACGCTAGACATTGAGAGGGGAGTGTGATCAACAATCTTTTTCAAAATTTTGCTCTTAGAATCCGTAGGTTTACCGATAGGAGAAATACCTCCAGACTGGCCATTATATTTTTCTCCTATCGCGACACCTTTCATGTGCTTACCATTAACATTAGTTACAACTTAATCTCCTTTTGAGGTTTTCTTATTTATCTTGTTTACGATCTTCTTATCTTTTTCATAGGTTTTTATGTACCTTGTCTAGTTCCTACCATTTCTATAGAAGGTCCCAAAGCTTTAGGGTGAAGGAAAGGTTGAATAAAAAAATGGAGCGCAAAAAAGAAACGTCAAAGAAAATGTTTCTTTTTTAATATTAAGCAAATTTGCCTTCGTGTTTAGATAAATGGCACATCCAACATTCCTATTGATACAACTGGGCTTACAAGAATTGTATTGGGCACAATTGCTTTTTATCCAAACATACTTTAATTGTCATAAGTCAATAATGAATAAACCTAAAGTTGATATAAGATTTTCAAATTGAACGACATCTAGTGGTTTTGTGAAAACATTAACTTGATATTTTTCAATGATAACATGTTTAAGGGAGATTTTCTTTTCTTCTACAAGTTCTATAATAATTTGATCGAATATCAGTATCCTTAGTTTGGGTATGTTGAACAATGTTTTTTGAAATATTTATAACACTCATGTTTTCATAGTATATAGTCACTGCATGTTGTCCCACATTGTACTCTTTAAGCATTTGATTCATCCACAAGAGTTTAGTGCAACTACTTGTGAAAATTTACTCTGCCTCAGTAGTGGAATGAGAAACACAATTTTGATTTTTGCTAAACCAAGATATTAGGTTGTTCCTTTGAAAGAAACATCCACCAGAAGTACATTTTTCTATACTCATCATTACCTGCCCAATTATCATCACAGTATCCACTTAGAAAGGAGTTGGTATCAAATGAGTATAAGAGGCCATATTCAGATGTACCACTTATGTAATTAATAATTGTAACGCCCCGATTTGGTTAATTAAATTTATTTATTTCATTTATGTGAATTTTGTGAAATGTGTGAATTTTGTGAAATGTATGAATTTATGGTATTTTACCTGCTAATTGAGTTAATTGGGTAATTTCCCTGATAGGTAAAATATTTGCAATAAATTATTATTTCTTTTCAACTTGTATTTCCCGAAATATATTTCATCGGTATGTTTATGTTTTATCGCGTTTTGAGAGCGTTTGCGAGATATTTGAGTGTAGGGGTATTTTGGTCATTTTGGGTAGTTAGATATTTTGTTTTATTAAAATAGAAATAGAAAGAGAGAAATAGAAAGAAAAGAAAAAGAAGAGAAAGAAAAGAGAAGGAAAGAAAGAATAGGAGAGAAAGAGAAAAGAGGTGGAATCGAAGATTCTCAGTTTCAATCGCGATTAATCGGGTAAGGGTGAGAAGTTTCAATTATATCTTGCTTGTGTATGTATATGTGTTGTTTGTTGTGATTGTTTTGGTTGTTTCGCGACTTTTCTTACCGATTGAAATTAGGAGCAATTGATAGAAATCGATGTTTTAATGGATGAAACTCGATATAAACTGCTTAGAATACTTGTTGATCATGTTTGAACATGTTTTGGTTGTTCTGGTATGAATTAGAAGGGTTTGGGTGGTAGAAATGAGGTATTTTGGTCCCATATGACGTATATTGACGCTGCTGCGAATTCTGGGTTTCGCGGGTTCGCCTAGCGAACCCCAGCGAAGGAACGAGCGAATGTTCGCCTAGAGGTTCGCCTAGCGAACTTTATGTTGGTTTTCCACTGCCTTGGTTCGCTAGGGTTCGCCTAGCGAATACTGGAGTGAAGTGGCATATTTTTCTATTTTGTTTTCTTCGTAATTTTCAAACCGTAAGTCCGTTTTGGTCGCCGTTCGAAGCGTTGGAAAGCTAATAAAATATTATTTCTATTTAAAATGGTTTGGAGGGTAGGAGATGATTTGTTTAAGTCATGGTTTTGTAAAAGTGTTGGGTTGTCGGGTTTTTATCGCGTTAAATGCGTGCGGTCGGTGTTTTTCCGTGTGTTGTGCTATTGTTGTGTAACGTGGAGCTTTTATGTGGTTTATATGATGTTGATGGATGTGATAATTATGTTGTTGTGTGGTAAAATACATTATTTGACTAAATATCAATGTATGTTGTTATGATGTTTTGTGGGATTGTCGTGGTTTGTATGATGTTGAAGCATGTGACAAGATGTTATGATTGTTCTGGTTGATGGTGAGTAATTCTTGATGTCAATTGATATGAGTGTATATGCTAAAATTCTAATTGTTGTGGTTTGTGGATTATTATGAAATGCATTGATTATGTGAAATTAAACGTTGTGATGATGAATTATGGCCTAAGGGCAAGAAAATACAATGTGTGGTATTTGATCATATATGCATGATTATGGATGTGTATATGTGTGCATATGAATGTCATGAGTCATTATATGCCAAGCATCATGATATGCATGTTGGTGATGTCGTGTGCCCTAGTGGGTGTGAGCGACGAAACGGTTCTAAAGGGAATCAACTATAACATCATGCGCCTTAAAAATAAGAGGACCTAAAGCGATCGGAACGGATCGTGCGCATTAAAAATAAGAGGACCTAAAGCGATGGTTATAGACGATCGTGCGCCTTATACAAAGAGGACCTAAAGCAATCGGATTGTGCGCCTTATACAAAGAGGACCTAAAGCAATCCATAAACGTCATACGCCTTAAAAAAATAAAAGGACCTAAAGCGAAGGGGAACATCGTTTGCCCGACGGGGTGTTACATGAGTAATCCTAAGTAACAACCGATGATTCCAATAGTTCCTGAGTGAACTGGTGATGAGATTTGATGGATGGATGGTACCGCATATGCATTGTATAGAGTCATTGTGTCGGTCTCTGTGCATTTGCATAAATCATGAATGGATTGATTATGTGTGTGAATTGTGAATGGATGCATTATATGTGAAAAATCATGAATGGATTGATTATGTGTGGAAATTGTGAATTAATTGATTATGTGTTGAGCTTGTGATAGCATTGGTGATTTGACGTGCATATGTGATAAATGCATTGGTTATGAATGATATGTGTTATGTATAGACATGTGTTATGTGATGTGGTGGTGTGTTTTCATACGTTATAACGTTGGTATGCCTTATGTGCGAATAGGTGATTATGTGAGTATAAGTGATATACGTTATGTATTTGTGACATGCTCTATGTGTTAGTATGTGATGTTTGTGGTGAGAATAACTATGTATGTGAAATTATGTGTTTGCATATTATTATGCAATCTTGATTTAGTTGTTATTTCTCACCCTTCTGCTGTGGTTTATTGCTCTATGAGGCAATTGCAAATTTGTGTCTTGGAGGCTTTTATGAAGATTAGTTCTCCATTCTTTGTCGGTCTTGGTGTCTGCTCTAATACGTAGCACAGGAGTCGGGGAACGCTTATGTTATATATGTGTACATTTGTTGAATATATTTTGTAATACTTTTGTATGAATATTTTGACGTTATAAAACAATTTCTTTTGTAAAAAAAGTCAGTTATGGATCTTTCTGCTTTATTCCATAATTGAACTTTCCTTTTATATGGAAAAAGTTTCCCTCTGAGGTGATTCCATTTTGTGTTATGTATCAAAACTTTGTGAGCAGGGATTGTGTATTCTTTCTGTAAATGTGGCATCCTTGTTCCTGTCGGAAATATAAATTTTTTATCTACTCTGATTTATTTATGTATTATTTATTTGCGATGGGAATTGGGGTGTTACATTGAGTGGTATCAGAGCAGGTTGGTTCGTCCGGCCAAGTTGTTGAGTCTGTTGGTGTGATAGTTGAATACTGTCGATGTTGTTTGTCCCTTGGTACTTGATATGTGTGTGAACACTGTCAGTACTTTCTGGTTTTTCTATTCTGTTGTCTGCAGGAGTGAGAATGAGATAAGTGGGGGAGAAGCTTGTACTTCTCCAAGTTGCTTCGTTTGTGTGCTGTGGGTTGCCAGAGTGTAAGTGTTATTTGGACAGTGTTGTTCCCGATTCCAGAGGGAATGCGGAGGTAAGGTTTATGTTAACTAAGGATTTGTGCCTTAGGTAGTTTTGTGTACAAGATGCAAGAAACGTTATTATAGTTTGGTAAAGACGGTTTATGCCCCATCATGATTGTCGGCTGTCTATTGACAAATTGTGGAACTGATCACCCTTAATCTCTTGTTGATACTAGACGGGAATTATGTTGGATGGAATAGACGTGTCTTTCCGGCTTTGATAGTGTGTGAAATGAATTGTTTGGAATTAAGAAAATGATTACGGATTGTTTTGCAGAGTTGATGAAGATTCTTATATCGGAAGATGAGACGGATTAAAGGTTTTGGTATGATGGTTCAGTCGGGAATTTATTTAGAGAGAATGATTGGGTATCGTTAATGGTTGTTCTCAGAGAGTAGAGTGTGAACTCAAATTTGGAAAAGGTGAAGATTTGAGGTTTGGATCTGCTAAGTAAGTAGAAGAACTTTTAGGAAGTGAAACTCAGATTGAAAGAGCGGTTGGAAGATTTACTGGAAGAGGGATTTGTGAGACCAAGTGTGTCGTCTTTGAGAGCTCAAGTAGTGTAGTAACAAAAAGGAAGGATGATTGAATGGAATAACAAGCATGCGGTGTATAATGGTATTGAGGCTATGGAAAGCAAAACTTAGAGTTCTGGTGAGGTTTGGAGTCTTTGGAATTGTATAGCATTAATGGAAATTTTGAGAGAACCCTTAGGTGTGGATGTAATATTTAAGAGTTCTTTTTGGTTGGTTGTTGATACAGGTTGGAATTTGTGGAAATTGGACGGTCAGGAGAAGAAATTGTGTATGGATTACTGACAGTTGAATAAGGTAACGATTGAGAATAAGTGTCCACTTTCATGAATAAATAACTGGATTGGTTTGGTTGAGTAACAACACTGCTGGGATTCATAGTTTTCCTTGGTTCGCCTAGCGAACCTGGGTTGAAGCAAAAGCGAATGATTTTCACGGGTTTGCCTAGCTAGCCAATTAGCGAAGGTCAACGAATGTTCGCTAACGTTGTTCACCTAGCTAACTTTGTATCTTTTCAGTTATGGTTGTGGCTGCCTTGGTTCGCCCAGGGTTTCGCGAAGCGAACGGCAAGGCGAGGGTTCGCCAAGGAGTTCGCCTAGCGAACTTTGTGTCTGTTTTGGTCTGTTTGTTATTTCGCCTGGACATTCGCCTAGCGAAGGTGGTAGCGAATGCTCGCTAGAAGGTTTGCCTAACAAACAGGACAAATTGTGCAGTTTTATTTCCTTCATAACTTTTGATTTGTAACTCGGATTGAAGCACGATCGGATGGTTGGAATTTGTGACGAGTTATGAATTTGGCTTGGATTTTCCTTCAGGAAAAGTTAATGTCGTGCGTGATGAGTTAAGTTGAAAGTTTTTATACATGATAGTTTTGATGGTTACGTGTAATCAGGGTGCGTAGCATTGTTGTAACATTGTTGTGTGACAAGGATGTTAGTATTATGGTTATGTAGAGGTTGTTGAAACGATGTTGGGTCATGGAACTATATGTTCTTGTTTGTGTTGTTGCCTCATTTCAATCGTGATGGTTCGAGTGCGAGTAGCTAATTCCGGTGTGGGGAATTAGGGGAGTGTTATCTGAGTGTTGGTAACATGGATTTCTTTGAGTTGTGAGTTGGTCGTCAAGTGCATTGTATGGGCTTTGATCTTGTCGTTGTAGTTGTCGCCGTTGTCGAGTCGTTGTAGTAGTTGCTGTTAGCAAGGTGTTTTGTCAGTTTGTGTTATTCGTGGTGTGCCTTTTGTTGGCATGTTGGTTGGTTAGTCGGATACGAGAGTCGTATCCGGAGTTGTTCGTATCGGGTATATTTTCGAGGACGAAAATTTCTAAGTGGGGGAGAATTGTAACGCCCCGATTCGGTTAATTGTATTTATTTATTTCATTTATGTGAATTTTGTGAAATGTATGAATTTATGGTATTTTACCTGCTAATTGAGTTAATTGGGTAATTTCCCTGATAGGTAAAATATTTGCAATAAATTATTATTTCTTTTCAACTTGTATTTCCCAAAATATATTTCATTGGTATGTTTATGTTTTATCGCGTTTTGAGAACGTTTGCGAGATATTTGAGTGTAGGGGTATTTTGGTCATTTTGGGTAGTTAGATATTTTGTTTTATTAAAATAGAAATAGAAAGAGAGAAATAGAAACAAAAGAAAAAGAAGAGAAAGAAAAGAGAAGGAAAGAAAGAAGAGGAGAGAAAGAGAAAAGAGGTGGAATCGAAGATTCTCCGTTTCAATCACGATTAATCGGGTAAGGGTGAGAAGTTTCAATTATATCTTGCTTGTGTATGTATATGTGTTGTTTGTTGTGATTGTTTTGGTTGTTTCGCGACTTTTCTTACCGATTGAAATTAGGAGCAATTGATAGAAATCGATGTTTTCACGGATGAAACTCGATATAAACTGTGTAGAATACTTGTTGATTATGTCTGAACATGTTTTGGTTGTTCTGGTATGAATTAGAAGGGTTTGGGTGGTAGAAATGAGGTATTTTGGTCCCATATGACGTATATTGATGCAGCTGCGAATTCTGGGTTTCGCGGGTTCGCCTAGCGAACCCCAGCGAAGGAACGGGCGAATGTTCGCCTAGAGGTTCGCCTAGTGAACTTTATGTTGGTTTTCCACTGCCTTGGTTCGCTAGGGTTCGCCTAGCGAATACTGGAGCGAAGTGGCAGATTTTTCTATTTTGTTTTCTTCGTAATTTTCAAACCGTAAGTCCGTTTTGGTCGCCGTTCGAAGCGTTGGAAAGCTAATAAAATATTATTTCTATTTAAAATGGTTTGGAGGGTAAGAGATGATTTATTTAAGTCGTGGTTTTGGAAAAGTGTTGGGTTGTCGGGTTTTTATCGCGTTAAATGCGTGCGGTCGGTGTTTTACCGTGTGTTGTGCTATTGTTGTGTAACGTGGAGCTTTTATGTGGTTTATATGATGTTGATGGATGTGATAATTATGTTGTTGTGTGGTAAAATATATTATTTGACTAAATATCAATGTATGTTGTTATGATGTTTTGTGGGATTGTCGTGGTTTGTATGATGTTGAAGCATGTGACAAGTTGTTGTGATTGTTGTGGTTGATGGTGAGTAATTCTTGATGTGAATTGATATGAGTGTATATGCTAAAATGCTAATTGTTGTGGTTTGTGGATTATGATGAAATGCATTGATTATGTGAAATTAAACGTTGTGATGATGAATTATGGCCTAAGGGCAAGAAAATACAATGTGTGGTATTTGATGATATATGCATGATTATGGATGTGTATATGTGTGCATATGAATGTCATGAGTCATTGTATGCCAAGCATCATGATATACATGTTGGTGATGTCGTGTGCCCTAGTGGGTGTGAGCGACAAAACGGTTCCAGAGGGAATCAGCTATAACATCATGCGCCTTAAAAATAAGAGGACCTAAAGCGATCGGAACGGATCGTGCGCCTTAAAAATAAGAGGACCTAAAGCGATCAGATTGTGCGCCTTATACAAAGAGGACCTAAAGCAATCCATAAACGTCGTGCGCTTTAAAAAAATAAGAGGACCTAAACCGACGGAGAACATCGTTTGCCCGACGGGGTGTTACATGAGTAATACTAAGTAACAAGCGATGATTCCAATAGTTCCTGAGTGAACTGGTGATGAGATTTGATGGATGGATGGTACCGCATATGCATTGCATAGAGTCGTTGTGTCGGTCTCTGTGCATTTGCATAAATCATGAATGGATTGATTATGTGTGAGAATTGTGAATGGATGCAGTATATGTGGAAAATCATGAATGAATTGATTATGTGTGGAAATTGTGAATTAATTGATTATGTGTTGAGCTTGTGATAGCATTGGTGATTTGACGTGCATATGTGATAAATGCATTGGTTATGAATGATATGTGTTATGTATAGACATGTGTTATGTGATGTAGTGGTGTGTTTTCATATGTTATAACGTTGGTATGCCTTATGTGCGAATAGGTGATTATGTGAGTTTAAGTGATATATGTTATGTATTTGTGACATGCTTTATGTGTTAGTATGTGATGTTTGTGGTGAGAATAACTATGTATGTGAAATTATGTGTTTGCATATTATTATGCAATCTTGATTTAGTTGTTATTTCTCACCCTTCTGTTGTGGTTTATTGCTCTATGAGGCAATTGCAGATTTGTGTCTTGGACGCTTTTGTGAAGATTAGTTCTCCATTCTTTTGTCGGTCTTGGTGTCTGCTCTGATACGTAGCACAGGAGTCGGGGAACGCTTATGTTATATATGTGTACATTTGTTGAATATATTTTGTAATACTTTTGTATGAATATTTTGACGTTATAAAACAATTTCTTTTGTAAAACAAGTCAGTTATGGATCTTTCTGCTTTATTCCATAATTGAACTTTCCTTTTATATGGAAAAAGTTTCCCTTTGAGGTGATTCCATTTTGTGTTATGTATCAAAACTTTGTGAGCAGGGATTGTGTATTCTTTCTGTAAATGTGGCATCCTTGTTCCTGTCGGAAAAATAAATTTTTTAGCTACTCTGATTTATTTATGTATTATTTATTCGCGATGGGAATTGGGGTGTTAAATTGAGTGGTATCAGAGCAGGTCGGTCCGTCCGGGCAAGTTGTTGAGTCTGTTGGTGTGACAGTTGAATACTGTCGATGTTGTTTGTCCCTTGGTACGTGATATGTGTGTGATCACTGTCAGTACTTTCTGGTTTTTCTATTCCGTTGTCTGCAGGAGTGAGAATGAGATAAGTGGGGGAGAAGCTTGTACTTCTCCAAGTTGCTTCATTTGTGTGCAGTGGGTTGCCAGAGTGTAAGTGTTATTTGGACAGTGTTGTTCCCGATTCCAGAGGGAATGCGGAGGTAAGGTTTATGTTAACTAAGGATTTGTGCCTTAGGTAGTTTTGTGTACAAGATGCAAGAAACGCTATTATAGTTTGGTAAAGACGGTTTATGCCCCATCATGATTATCGGCTGTCTATTGACAAATTGAGGAACTGATCACCCTTAATCTCTTGTTGATACTAGACGGGAATTATGTTGGATGGAATAGACGTGTCTTTCCGGCTTTGATAGTGTGTCAAATGAATTGTTTGGAATTAAGAAAATGATTGCGGATTGTTTTGATGAGTTGATGAAGATTCTTATATCGGAAGATGAGACAGATTAGAGGTTTTGGTATGATGGTTCAGTCGGGAAGTTATTGAGAGAGAATGATTAGGTATCGTTAATGGTTGTTCTCAGAGAGTAGAGTGTGAACTCAAATTTGGCAAAGGTGAAGATTTGAAGTTTGGATCTGCTAAGTAAGTAGAAGAACTTTTAGGAAGTGAAACTCAGATTGAAAGAGAGGTTGGAAGATTTACTGGAAGAGGGATTTGTGAGACCAAGTGTGTTGTCTTTGAGAGCTCAAGTAGTGTAGTAACAAAAAGGAAGGATGATTGAATGGAATAACAAGCATGAGGTGTATAATGGTATTGAGGCTATGGAAAGCAAAACTTAGAGTTCTGGTGAGGTTTTGAGTCTTTGGAATTGTATAGCATTAATGGAAATTTTGAGAGAACCCTTAGGTGTGGATGTAATATTTAAGAGTTCTTTTTGGTTGGTTGTTGATACAGGTTGGAATTTGTGGAAATTGGACGGTCAGGAGAAGAAATTGTGTATGGATTACTCACAGTTGAATAAGGTAACGATTGAGAATAAGTGTCCACTTTCATGAATAGATAACTGGATTGGTTTGGTTGAGTAACAACACTGCTGGGATTCTGAGTTTTCCTTGGTTCGCCTAGCGAACCTGGGGCGAAGCAAAAGCGAATGATTTTCGCGGGTTCGCCTAGCGAGCCAACTAGCGAAGGTCAGCGAATGTTCGCTAACGTTGTTCGCCTAGCGAACTTTGTATCTTTTCAGTTATGGTTGTGGCTGCCTTGGTTCGCCCAGGGTTTCGCGAAGCGAAAGGCAAGGCGAGGGTTCGCCAAGGAGTTCGCCTACCGAACTTTGTGTCTGTTTTGGTCTGTTTGTTATTTCGCCTGGACATTCGCCTAACAAAGGTGGTAGCGAATGCTCGCTAGAAGGTTCGGCTAGCGAACAGGACAGTTTGTGCAGTTTTATTTCCTTCATAACTTTTGATTTGTAACTCGGATTGAAGCACGGTCGGATGGTTGGAATTTGTGACGAGTTATGAATTTGGCTTGGATTTTCCTTCGGGAAAAGTTAATGTCGTGCGTGATGAGTTAAGTTGAAAGTTTTTATACATGGTAGTTTTGATGGTTACGTGTAATCAGGGTGCGTAGCATTGTTGTAACATTGTTGTGTGACAAGGATGTTAGTATTATGGTTATGTAGAGGTTGTTGAAACGATGTTGGGTCATGGAACTATATGTTCTTGTTTGTGTTGTTGCCTCGTTTCAATCGTGATGGTTCGAGTGCGAGTAGCTAATTCCGGTGTGGGGAATTAGGGGAGTGTTACCTGAGTGTTGGTAACATGGTTTTCTTTGAGTTGTGAGCCAGTCGTCAAGTGCATTGTATGGGCTTTGCATCTTGTCGTTGTAGTTGTCGCCGTTGTCGTGTCGTTTAGTAGTTGCTGTTAGCAAGGTGTTTTGTCAGTTTGTGTTATTCGTGGTGTGCCTTTTGTTGGCATGTTGGTTGGTTAGTCGGATACGAGAGTCGTATCCGGAGTTGTTCGTATCGGGTATATTTTCGAGGACGAAAATTTCTAAGTGGGGGAGAATTGTAACGCCCCGATTTGGTTAATTGTATTTATTTATTTCATTTATGTGAATTATGTGAAATGTATGAATTTATGGTATTTTACCTGCTAATTGAGTTAATTGGGTAATTTCCCTGATAGGTAAAATATTTGCAATAAATTATTATTTCTTTTCAACTTGTATTTCCCAAAATATATTTCATTGGTATGTTTATGTTTTATCGCGTTTTGAGAGCGTTTGCGAGATATTTGAGTGTAGGGGTATTTTGGTCATTTTGGGTAGTTAGATATTTTGTTTTATTAAAATAGAAATAGAAAGAGAGAAATAGAAACAAAAGAAAAAGAAGAGAAAGAAAAGAGAAGGAAAGAAAGAAGAGGAGAGAAAGAGAAAAGAGGTGGAATCGAAGATTCTCCGTTTCAATCACGATTAATCGGGTAAGGGTGAGAAGTTTCAATTATATCTTGCTTGTGTATGTATATGTGTTGTTTGTTGTGATTGTTTTGGTTGTTTCGCGACTTTTCTTACCGATTGAAATTAGGAGCAATTGATAGAAATCGATGTTTTCACGGATGAAACTCGATATAAACTGTGTAGAATACTTGTTGATTATGTTTGAACATGTTTTGGTTGTTCTGGTATGAATTAGAAGGGTTTGGGTGGTAGAAATGAGGTATTTTGGTCCCATATGACGTATATTGATGTAGCTACGAATTCTGGGTTTCGCTGGTTCGCCTAGCGAACCCCAGCGAAGGAACGGGCGAATGTTCACCTAGAGGTTCGCCTAGTGAACTTTATGTTGGTTTTCCGCTGCCTTGGTTCGCTAGGGTTCGCCTAGCGAATACTGGAGCGAAGTGGCAGATTTTTCTATTTTGTTTTCTTCGTAATTTTCAAACCGTAAGTCCGTTTTGGTCGCCGTTCGAAGCGTTGGAAAGCTAATAAAACATTATTGCTATTTAAAATGGTTTGGAGGGTAAGAGATGATTTATTTAAGTCGTGGTTTTGGAAAAGTGTTGGGTTGTCGGGTTTTTATCGCGTTAAATGCGTGCGGTCGGTGTTTTACTGTGTGTTGTGCTATTGTTGTGTAACGTGGAGCTTTTATGTGGTTTATATGATGTTGATGGATGTGATAATTATGTTGTTGTGTGGTAAAATACATTTTGACTAAATATCAATGTATGTTGTTATGATGTTTTGTGGGATTGTCGTGGTTTGTATGATGTTGAAGCATATGACAAGTTGTTGTGATTGTTGTGGTTGATGGTGAGTAATTCTTGATGTGAATTGATATGAGTGTATATGCTAAAATGCTAATTGTTGTGGTTTATGGATTATGATGAAATGCATTGATTATGTGAAATTAAACGTTGTGATGATGAATTGTGGCCTAAGGGCAAGAAAATACAATGTGTGGTATTTGATGATATATGCATGATTATGGATGTGTATATGTGTGCATATGAATGTCATGAGTCATTGTATGCCAAGCATCATGATATACATGTTGGTCATGTCGTGTGCCCTAGTGGGTGTGAGCGACAAAACGGTTCCAGAGGGAATCAGCTATAACATCGTGCGCCTTAAAAATAAGAGGACCTAAAGCGATCGGAACGGATCGTGCGCCTTAAAAATAAGAGGACCTAAAGTGATGGTTATAGACGATCGTGCGCCTTATACAAAGAGGACCTAAAGCGATCGGATTGTGCGCCTTATACAAAGAGGACCTAACGCAATCCATAAACGTCGTGCGCCTTAAAAAAATAAGAGGACCTAAAGCGACGGGGAACATCGTTTGCCTGACGGGGTGTTACATGAGTAATACTAAGTAACAAGCGATGATTTCAATAGTTCCTGAGTGAACTGGTGATGAGATTTGATGGATGGATGGTACCGCATATGCATTGCATAGAGTCGTTATGTCGGTCTTTGTGCATTTGCATAAATCATGAATGGATTGATTATGTGTGAGAATTGTGAATGGATGCATTATATGTGGAAAATCATGAATGGATTGATTATGTGTGGAAATTGTGAATTAATTGATTATGTGTTGAGCTTGTGATAGCATTGGTGATTTGACATGCATATGTGATAAATGCATTGGTTATGAATGATATGTGTTATGTATAGACATGTGTTATGTGATGTGGTGGTGTATTTTCATATGTTATAACATTGGTATGCCTTATGTGCGATTAGGTGATTATGTGAGTATAAGTGATGTATGTTATGTATTTGTGACATGCTCTATGTGTTAGTATGTGATGTTTGTGGTGAGAATAACTATGTATGTGAAATTATGTGTTTGCATATTATTATGCAATCTTGATTTAGTTGTTATTTCTCACCCTTCTGTTGTGGTTTATTGCTCTATGAGGCAATTGCAGATTTGTGTCTTGGAGGCTTTTGTGAAGATTAGTTCTCCATTCTTTTGTCGGTCTTGGTGTCTGCTCTGATACGTAGCACAGGAGTCGGGGAACGCTTATGTTATATATGTGTACATTTGTTGAATATATTTTGTAATACTTTTGTATGAATATTTTGACGTTATAAAACAATTTCTTTTGTAAAACAAGTCAGTTATGGATCTTTACGCTTTATTCCATAATTGAACTTTCCTTTTATATGGAAAAAGTTTCCCTTTGAGGTGATTCCATTTTGTGTTATGTATCAAAACTTTGTGAGCATGGATTGTGTATTCTTTCTGTAAATGTGGCATCCTTGTTCCTGTCGGAAAAATAAATTTTTTATCTACTCTGATTTATTTATGTATTATTTATTCGCGATGGGAATTGGGGTGTTACAATAATCCTGTTGAATTGATAGCAAGCATACACACCAATTGATAAAGAAGACTTATCTTAGGCTTGGCTTAATTGCGAGCACACACACCAATTGAGAAAGTAATGTTAGGATGACTGGCAGTGAGTTCTGACTTTATTTTTATGCATAAAACTGATAAGAGTAATGTTGAGAGGAATTCCAACATGGGAACTTGTAGTGTTGACTTTGGCTAAAGAAGGATGAAGAGGCTCTTCATTTTATTTGGTCACCATTGAGGTTTCATGAGAACCAGTCACAACACTAGTTACGTCGGACATTGAGAGGGGAGCGTGATCAGCAATCTTTTTCAAATTTTTGTTCTTAGAATCATTAGGATTATCGAGATGAGAAATACCTCTAGAATGGGCATTATATTCTTCAGATTTGTAAATACATGAAACACCATCTCACACGCATAAAATTACTCAGAAACAATAAAACCACAACATATCAAGACATGACAGGAATCTACTAAAACATATCTAAACTACTACCAAACCAGCAGTTGCAAAGCATATAGTGAAGTGAGACTCATTGTTTTCAAATGATGCAACAAATGACCCAGCAAATGCAAAATATGCTAGTAAGAGACAATGAGAATTCTCACCAGTTACGCAACCATAGTGTATTGCTTGAGAATATGTGGCACTATTTTACAGGGAACGACATGTAACCTTACAAGGGAAGGCGTGACTACCATTGAGTCCCCCTTCTCAGGTTGTATCTCTCCTCTCTTGCTCTTTTATCCTTACATTGGGGACAATGTATGATTTAAGTGTGGGGAAAGGGTTTTACCGCTTTCAGTACTTTTTTTTATCTGCTTAGTTTAGGTTTATTTGTTTTTATTTGTTTGCTTTTAATTAGTTACTATTAGATTTAATTTTTGATTTCGTTGTTAATGTAGTGTATTGATTCAATTTCATGTGTTGTCGAGTCATTTATATGCGTGTTTCTGTTATGTTGTTGATTTCCCCAAATTATTAAACCAGCAAATTTTTTTGAAAAGGTTTAGGATCCATGGATCACTTTTAAAGTATATAGGTTCAAATAGAGTAGAGCCTAAGGTTGATGAGACTTGTGACAAATTTTGCAAATTCGGTATTATCCCAACATCTCAAGCCTCCCAAATATTGAAATTAATTTGAATACCCATTGTGCCATAACCTTGAATTTTTGTTTCTTTAGTAATCCTCAAGTAATTTTTATATCCAGTCAGACACCATCCATAGTCACACATTAATTAGGTTAATCGATGAATATAAGCAGAGATTGGAAGCATAAATCAATAATAAGGAATGATTGCATATACTTAGTTGGGTAACCCTCATCCGGATACTTAGCTCAACGATGGTCGAACACCAAAAAATTTGAAAAGAAAAAAAATCTAAATGAATAAAGCATTTGCAAAAATGTGAATGAAGACGCTAATCGGGCAGTCTACCATGTGTGTGACAAATAACGGGCCTTAATGTGACTGTATCAAATGAAAGAGGATGAAAATAAATAGGAGAGTTAGATTATGACACAACGATACGATTCAAATTGATTTGTATAAGAGGGAGACTTTTAACCGTGAAATGCAACATTATGTCTTCGCAAAATCCTTAGTGTGCTATTAGCACGTATTGAAGTAACCATTAGCCCATCCAATTTTTGCGTGCCCCATATGACTAATTGTGATGATATTTTTCCTGAGTCCTTTTTATCTGTATTGCTGCATTTTCACTGATTTTTCATGCTAGCTAGCTTGCTTGAGGACAAGCAATGGTTTAAGTGTAGGGGAGTTTAATGCCTCAAAAACATATAGTATATTTTGACTCAATTTAAATGCGTTATAGTGTCGTTTTTATGTCTTTTTGAAGTATTATGCTGGTAGTGTGTGTCTATTTTAGGTACTTAGTGGTTGGATGCTTTCAGGCGACAAAACAGCGAAAAACGAGAAAAAGAGGAGAAAAAGCAAGGTTTTTGCTGTCATGACAGTCACCCTGACTATCATGACGGTCGTCACTTATCTGGTGGTCAACCCGTCATCAAAATGTCAACAAAATCGAGAAGTTTTGTCTTAGCTGGATGGCAGACCGTCACAAGCCTGACGGACGGCCTGTCATGGTCATGACGCCCGTCATGACCCGTCATTCCAAAAAATCCTCCCTCTTTCGGAAACAGTTTCTCCATTTCCCAATTTTCTCTCCACCACTTTAGACATGTGTTAATAACTTCCAACAAGAATTCGCATCTATAAACAAGTCTTTTAGGACTCAGAAAAATTATCCAAGTTTTGTAATTGTCAAAAAAAATTATTTTGTAAAAGTGATAATTTTTCTTAATGAGTGATTATTGCAATTTTAATTTTATGTTTGGAGCAATTTGTTTCATTGTGTATCTGTTATTTTAATCTTACCGACATAGCTTTTCTGCAATTTATTTCAAATATTTCTTTACCAGATTTAAATCTTCCTTCAGAACAATTTATAATTATATTCTAGATTATTTATCAAGGTTCCTATTTCCTACTTATAATTAGGAAAAATTCAGTTTTTAAAAAGGTGATTTTAAGAGTATGAACAGACACACGTGTTTATATGCTTAAAATTTGATACTGATCACGCAAAAGCAAACGATACCTTTAAATTAATTTTTCCCCTAAAAGCAAATTTTTAAGTAAATTAAAGTGATTATTTTTCAATAGGGATTTTTGCAGTGTAACACGTTGGACACACGAAAGCGGGCAGTTAGAATACATAGCTAAAATTAAGTATCGGACACGCGAAAGCGGACGGTACCTTTAAATTAATTCTTTTTCTACAAGAAAATATTGTCTTATTATAAGTATAAGTAACGACTTTGTGAGAATCAACGGTCGACGACAACTAAAATCCGGTCTCTCGTTTTCATAATTAAATTAAAACCAATTTAATTTCCGCTTTTGTCATTCAAAACTTTTCTCATCGACTTAGATAAACATAGTGTAGTAAAGAATGGTAGTTGTCAATTAGTCTCTATGAAATGGATAATCTTTTATACTATGACACTGTACACTTGCGGCCGCATCACTTGACATATATCATTCATCAATGGGAGGGTGTTAATAGTTGCTTCATATGAAACTAACTAGGGGTGTGCATGGTTCTAAAACCAAACCAAATTGAACCAAATATATGGATTAGTTTGGTTTTTAAAACTACTTTGACAAAACTGGTTTATTTTTTTAAAACCGATTTATATTTTGATCAGTTTGGTTAATAACCGGTTTGCACCAAAAAACCAGTTTTTGTTTGGACCAGTTTTAAAACCAAATTTCTCTCAAACTTATTTTGATTAAAATTTAATTCTCAATTCAACAACTTATTCTTAACTCCATCCAACCATTTTTGAAATTAATAACCATTCACTGGTAGTAAATTACATAGTTTAATAAAATTGAATTGAATTAATAAATAATAATTGTGAAACAAAATGCTAAGGAATTAAAAAAAAAAAGTAATTAATGTTATATGCAGTTAGTGCTTTGAACTTAATTAATTAATTTTGTGAAGCATTGAAGTTAGCTGAGAGTCGTATCATGGTATGCTAAGCGAGTCAATTAGACATGATAAATTCTATTTATGAAGCTAGGTTAATTTCTTGTGGTTAGATCTCTATTAGAGATTCAATTAGAAAATTGAATTAAATGGCTGGGCTTGTGAGATGACTTTACTTGCAAAAATGATTGGCACTTAGTTTGCTATTTGAATATGGCTTGAAATAAATTGACTTTATTCTGTGTTGAATTGTCTTGTCTTAATAAATAAAAGTTATATATATATATATATATATATATATATATATATATATATATATATATATATATATATATATATATATATATATATATATATATATATAACTTTTATTTATTAAATATAAATCACTTTAATTGTCACTCATGACTATGAAACAAAAACAAGGCAAAAAACAAATTATGATTAAAAAGTGGACTAACCATTTATGTATTGGTTTTAAAAAGTGGACATTAGTTTTTAATGATTTTAGTAAAATGAATTTGGACTAATTTTTAAACCAAATAATATGAATTTTTGAAATTGATGCACTATATTTTTAAATTTGGTTTTTGTGAACCAGTTTTTTTCACAGCCCTAAAACTAACCGTGGAGAGGTAGCTGGTGAACCATGGAAAAATTGGAGGCATAACTAATTAGTTCTAACTATGTAATTAACCGTTCTTTAGTTGTCCTCACTAACTTGTGCTATAAGTATTATTTTACTCTTTGATTGCAAGTTAATGAAGTTTCCATTTCCTAATAATAAAATGAAATCCTTATTATTTCAAGGTTCAGATTTGACATTTTCTGCTAGCTAAAAAATACCTTTCTTAATAACCATTAAAGTTTCATTCATTACTCTTTAAGGAAGCATGAGGAAACTGCATAACTGAACAAACACATCATATTCCAATATAGATTGACAGAAAAATATTCTTCTTTCATATACAATAAAAGGGCTGAGATAAGAATGCAAAAACAAAATTATTTTCAATTTCAACCTATGTACAAGAAGCATCCATATTACTACTAATAAAAAAAATTACAGTACAGACTTTTCAATTCTACAATCCACACAACAAAAAGTGTAAAACCTAATTCATCAAATTTCAAAGTTCCATAGTGATATCACATCATCTTGAAAGGTTACATCAAAATCTTCATACTCATGATATCCCAAACTATGTGTAGGGGACATTAGCACCATATTCCTCCATAACTCTGGCATATTCAACGCTTCCTCCTCATCCTCTTCCACACAAAACATATTAATCAACTCCTCGTCGGCGATAATAGCTACAACTGTTTCAATCTCCTTAGTCTTTAAAATCTTGCCTGGCCTAAAAGCTTCGGCCGCTTCTGCAGCCGCCTTTTGTATATCCTTTGTATTAGAAGTTGCAGGAATAGGAAGCCTCCACATCGAGTCTGCAAAGTTGAGACAAGCGTAGCGGCCCCTCAATGCCATTGCAGCAACATCGTGTGCTCGAGCTGCCATCTCGGCGGTTGGAAAAGTCCCTAGCCAAATTTTAGTCTTCTTGTTAGGTTCCCTCATTTCACAAACCCATTTGTCTAAGTTTCTCTTCCTCACACCCCTATACACCGGGTGGCGAGTCTCCTTGAATATCTTCCTTCCTGCACGCTTCTTCGGAGTACTAGCAGCTAACCGCATCTCCTCTTGGAAACCTGACATCCCCCGAAACACTTCTATATTTTGCAATGATGTGTTGGAGGAAATGGTAGGTTTTGACGAAAGGGATTGTGAAGTGGAAGAGTTTTTAGTTGGAAACATATTTGTGTTGGAGAGAGCAGATGGATTTGATGTTATAAAGAGTGAAGAGTAAGGTGCTGTATATATAGGTAAAAGATGGTTGAAGGAAAGAGGTACTATAACAGTGTGAGTGAAGAAGTTGGATATTTAAGAAGTGTGAAATGCAAGTTGGTTGGCTTGCTGTTGGAGGTAGAAATGTGCTTGGTTATGAATTATTTGGAAAGAGAAAGGTAAACCGATGAGAGTAATACAGAGAGTGTGTGTGACCCATGAAGAGAAACACTTGGCTCAAAATGAACAACGTGATCAAAATATCCCCTCTTTTTTTCTTTTATTGTAATTGTTGTTGAAAGGTATGCTAGGAAAATATCTATACTGACTCACTATAAATGGCTATTAAAGGATTCATAGGAATTTACTACTTGTAGTAGTACTACATCTCTTTTATAATTACTAACTACTCAATAATTAATTATGTTAATAATGATTTTTTTTTATCATTTTGTAAAAAAATTGAATTTTGTTTTCTGAAAATTAAAAATCAAACTCTTATTATTAAACTAATAGTTTATAGACAAAAATATAAAATTAAAGATTATAGTTAATTAAAGTGGTGTTAAAAGTTGTTTTGGGCGGGTCTCAGCCCTAATATAAGGAAGATATATTCAATTTCGTCCAATACATAAATATTATTATTTGAGTAAAAAATAAGGAAGATTCAATTTTGTCCAATACATAAATATTATTATTTGAGTAAAAAAATGTATGATTCGCTTTATTCATATCTGACATGGACATTGCGTTATTATAACTTTGCAGGTACATTTTGTGTCCGCATCGGAGAAGCTTGCACTACCACGGCCATAATGTGCATCAACGTTTTTGGTCTTGGAACAAAACAATGGTGCTATCTAAGAAAATCGAATTTTGATTCCTATGAATTTCCAAAATCAGAAAATCAGATATCCAAGTCGGTGAGATACCTCTTATGTCAGTCAGATCTCCTACAAATCAAACACCGTTATGATCAATACACTAAGATGAAAGCAACTTCGAAATAATATATCTCAAAATTCTCCAAATCAATTTCTTCCTCAACTTTTGCCATAGACACGATCGATGTAGATCCGTTCAGACAAATATAGTCTCCACCAACAGGATCTGTTAAATCATCCTCCTTAAGAAGGAAGTAGAAAAATGTTAGACTAATCTTAAAGTTTTAGAATCATGAAAAGGTAAACGGGATTCCAAACCAGCAAAACAACAAAAAAAAATCACTAGGGCGTAGTAGAAATATCTGTTAGGGGAGATTTTTTCACTAGGGAGCATTGATCATTGTGGAACCTCATTTGATTTGGAGCAACACCTTTGTGAGAGACACACCACATATCCACCCAAAACCCTAAGGTAATAGGTGGGTGGGTTCTCTCACTTATAAATGCTCAAATCTCCACAATTCTAACCAATGTGGGACTATTACCCACACTACTCTACTCACACTTGCAACATTCTTAACACTCCCCCTCAAGTGTGAGTTCACAATGCTCCCCCTCAAATGGAAGCTCTTTCTTCCACATACACACTTGTACCGCCGTTGACACTCTTCAACGGGACACTCAACCACATCTGGGACACCTACCCATGTGGGATACTTTCGATACAAGTAAGCCGGTCCCTTTCTCGAACCAAAGGCTCATTATACCAGATGTTAGGGGAGATTTTTTCACTAGGGAGCATTGATCATTGTGGAACCTCATTTGATTTGGAGCAACACCTTTGTGAGAGACACATCACATATCCACCCAAAACCCTAAGGTAATAGGTGGGTGGGTTCTCTCACTTATAAATGCTCAAATCTCCACAATTCTAACCAATGTGGGACTATTACCCACACTACTCTACTCACACTTGCAACATTCTTAACAATATCATCATCTGAAGAAGTTTAGTAGATATCCTTAGGATAATTTTCCTCTTCAGTACTTGAAATATCTTCATCTATACCATTGTCATAGCATATTTTTTAACATCTGGAATAGCAACATGAGAAAAGGAAGTACCAACAACTTGTGGACTTAAAATTTTAGTAATAAGACCTTTAAAAACACCTTTTCTAGCAATGGATGTGACAATTATTTCTTGCAAAGTCTCAGCTTCTTGGTTACGTTCCTTTGAGAATGTGGCTTCACGCAGGCTCATACATAGGTGTCACATCAAGCATATTTTCATCAGTAGTTAAATTGGATTCATCAATACTAAGAACATTGGTAAATGTAATGTCAGGGACATGTTTTCTATCAAATAACTTGTAACTGAAATTCAGCAAGCTAGGAGCAACACCAACTTCATCCTCACTTGTAGCAATATCACTCTTTTGGCTAGTTAATATACCAGAAATTAAAGAGGGGACCCAATTAGAAGTTTAACCACATAAGAATCAACATGTTCAACCACTTTCTCAAAGACATAATCACCAAGATCAAAAAATGCCCTAGTGCTTATCTGATACAACAAGCTAGCAAGACATGGGGGTTAATAATTGACCAGTGGGCTGAAGGAGCCCATTCTACGACACTAATCTTGTAAAGAATTTCATATTTCACGCTAAGGTTTGAAGAAACCAACGTGCCTTTAGATGGCCAATTATCACATACATTCTCTCGTGATCTCTTTGGCAATGGTCTTCAAATATGGAACACAGTCAGTTGTAATCAATCTTCATCTACCAATGTAATCATTTATAATTGCAGGAGAAAAGGCAAAGCACTGACCCTTTACATGTACCTTCATGTACTCATCACTCCAAGCATTATTAAACTATTTAGGAATGTTAACATGAACTCTTTCACTAGCTTCGGATAAAAAAAATCAATATTCGTCACAGTTATTAAGAACAGAGCATCGCTAAGAAACTTCATGATCTCATTGCATTTCTTAGCATTATCATAAAATCAATATTCTTCGAAAGAAGTTGATGATGAATCATGCAGAGAGAAAAGCGAGATCGAGGGACATTCGAGAACCACCGCGACACAATCAATCAAGAAAGAAGAATAGGGGAAGTCGCGACTCTGAAAGAGAAACAAGAAGAGAGTGAAAAGAAGCCACCACAAATGAAAGCAGAGTATACACAGCGAGAAAAGGTGAGCGCAGAAGAAAGAGCAAGCCGAGAGAGAGAGAGAGAGAGAGAGAGAGAGAGAGATGTGAGATCGGAAGGAGAAACGGCGGGATCTTTTCAGGAAGATCGTGATTCTGACTTTGTTACGTGTGGGGGAACTTTTTTTTTTCTCTCCTGCCGTTACTATTAATTTTCACTTTTTTTATTTTTCTTTTACAATGCTTTTGGATTTAGCCTATTTTTTTTCTTTAAGCCCATCATCTTCTAGGCCCATTTCACCACTCCTTAAATCTCTTTTGCACCTTTTCCTTTTTGTGTTAGATTTTTTTTTTCTTTTTAATATTCAATTAACTTTTATTTTGGTTTTTAATTATTATTTAAAATAATTATTATTTTCAATTTTGATTATTATCTAAGACATTTAGTTAGGTATTATTTCAATATTAATAGTAATTAGATTATTAGTTTAGTTATTAAATATAAAAATTCAAAAATGTTTTATTTTTTAATTAATTTTGCGAGTTAATCCTTTGGATTTTTTATTTATGTCTAAAATTTAATTATTTAGGATTTAATATTTGATCACTTAGTTTTCGATTTCGGCTAATTAATTCCTTCAATAAATTTGACTTTTAACTTGGTGACTTGTGACTTGATTCCTTAGCATGGAATTTTGGCTCTTTTTGTTTGAATATCATAATCTCAATTCTTATCTTGTTTGTGACATTGTTCATTATCTTGTGATTATCATTATCCATCTAACTCACGCATCTTTTCATTTGATTCTATTATGTGATGTTTGCTTCTATGTTTTAGGCTTGTTTTCTCTTGTTGATTCATCCCGACACTTGAGTTGTATCTTGTCTGGTTACTTGCTTGTGTGTTCATATGTTCCCTTAGGATCTCCTAGTTCAACTTAATTTTTGATTAAGATTGAAGTAGGATAAATTTTAGGTTTTTAATCCAAGCATGACAACATTAGGTTAGAATTCCTTCATCCTTAACTTTAGGTCCATCTTGCATGACCACATTAGGTTAGCATTTTCCATCTTATCTCAACTTTAGGTCCACTTTACATGACAACATTTAGGATCCAGTCTCCCTTAGATTTTTCTTTGTTTTGCATCCAAATCTTTTTCTTGCATCAAAAATCCAAAACACTTAATAAATATGATGCGTGTAGTACGTCATGAGCCTTAAGCACATGGGAAATGATGAGCGAGAATTTCTCCTTACCTCTTCTAGAGTGCTTTGTGTGCGAGCCATCTCAGACCATTTGTGCAAAACATTCGCTCCTATGTCATAGACTTTAGTGCAATACACATCTCAAACTTCTTTTTAAACCATAAGAAAAAGACTTCAACAAATTCAGATCATTTTGTCCTTCGGGATTTTCTCTTCAAAAGGATTTTCAGAAAGGGCATGTTATTTCTATTATACCGCAATATAGGTAACGCATAATAATCCACGAGCGAGCGACAATACAACTAACTGCTGGAATGTAAATGTTAGCATCCTCCATAAAAAAAATCAACAAACTGTAGTCCCACGAACTACGAACGCTCTGATTTTTCATTCCTGTTGAGAATAGGTAGGCACAAGGGCCCCAATCCTTGGCGAGCAACCTTCCCATTTTTCACCGTAGTCCTTCGAACTACGATTGCTCTGACTTTCCCATTGCACAAGGGAATACGTAGGCACAGGATTGTGAGATCCTAGCGAGCCTTCTTTTGTTTTTTTCGTTTGTTTTCCCTTTTCATTTCTACATTCCCTTAGAAAGTTAAGCTTTAGATATACACACCCTTTGATTAGAACAACAAGAGTGGATCCCGTTGAGTACAACGGACGCGAAGAGTGTTAATACATTCCTCTTACGTAATCGACTCCCGAACCCAAATTTGGTTGCGATGACCATGTTCTTTCCCTCTTGAGGTTTTCTCGATGTTTTCCTTTTCCCGTTGGGATAAATTAAGTTTGATTGCAACTCTGTGTCTTCGCTGGTTGTTTTTCGCGTAGCGATAGCTGGCGACTCTACTGGGGAATGCCTAAGCGAGTCAGTCATAGCTCTTGTTTGTTTTCTTTTTCTTTGGGAGTTTATCTTAATGCTTTATCTGCTTTTTTCATTTCATTCATTGTATCTATGCCATTCATTTATTATCTTGGATACTATTGTACTGTTGGGATGGGTGTTACTGAGAGATAAGCCCACTACCCAGGCTTGAGGATACACATAGGACTAGAGTGGATAGTGTCATACCCAAAATTTTGACCACCAAGATTTCCCATCATTGTGCAAATTGTTAACACAATATGGATGAACCATCATGCCTCATCAATCTCCTCAAAGATGGTTGAGCATTCACCACAATCAAGAATTAGAGTTTTAAGCCCTCTCAGAGCACTTAAATAAAGGATCAATCAAGAAATGACATGATCTTCAACTTGTATAACCTCTTAAAACATCCACAAAGGATCAAGAGGAATCTCACATCAAGAATCAAGCACAAAGTTGCCACATTCCAAGTGGTTTGAGCCTTGAAACACCCGATGTCGCCAAATTAGGGTTTTGGACGACTAGGACCTCCAGAGTGAAATTTTTACAAGAGGATGAGCCAAGACTTCAACATGTGACTCAATATGCTCAAAATAACCCTAAGGATCCATTTGCAAAGTTAAATTACCCTTAGAGGAAGCATCCCCCAAAAGTCGGGAATTAGGGTTTTTACGCGCCGAACCGTTCCGGAGCCAAAAGTCAAAACATGACTTTTTTGGAAAAAATGATCCTTATGATTCATATTTTCATAAAATGTGACTTATAATGACATTTGAACAAGAATTGATCAAGAAATCATGATAACTTGTAAAAGGGGTAACCTTGAAAAATTGAAAATTTTTCTAAGTTATTAAGTTTGAATGATTTTGGTACCAACTTCCAAGGACCATAACTTCTGATCCAAACAACCATTTTGAGTGACCCAAAGCTTGATTTGTAGATCTTACTACACTCTACAAAAGCTTCAACTACCTCAAACTCCAATTCTTTATGGATTTTAAGTTATGGAGTGATCAAAATGACAAAAATGAAAAAAATGGCATTTTTCAACACATATGAAGGCTCTCAAAAAAGCAAAAGAGCCTCCCATAACTCAACCTGAGCAGGGAGATATGATCCCCTCAAAATCACAATTTCCAACTATCTTGTACAAGGCAGATTTTGGAATTTTGCTCGATTTGGAAAATTTGGACAACTCCAAGCCTTGTTGTAATACCCCGTATTATCTAAATGCTCAATTCGATATCAGATGAGATCAGATGAGTATCTATGTACTCTATCTTTGGATAATTGGATTATTGGAATTCTCTAAATACTTTAAGTATTGTTAATTCGGATCAATAGAGCAACTGGACGACTCTGAAGAAATCAATTATTTTATTAAAGAGACGGATTAATATTTATTAATCCGAGAAAGTAATTTATGGTAACTCTAATAATTGATCAATTGGGTTGAGACGACAAAATATCAATTGGAGATATTTTACCCTGTTGGATTATATTATATTATAAGTTTATATATATATATATATATATATATATATATATATATATATATATATATATATATATATATATATATATATATATATATATATATATATATATTAGAAAGAAAGAAAAGAAAAAGAAAGATAGTAAGCCTCTTGGATCGATCCATTGTTGCAAATGGATCAATGTAGTGTATTAGAGACCCTCAAATCATGTCTTGAGGTCTTGGCTTAGGGGTGAATTAGGTCAAGAAACCCTAATTCCTGATTTTTGATGAATGCTTCCCCTGAGGCTAAATTGACTTGATGATTGGGTCCATGAGGTCCCTTAGAGTATTTTAGGTTATGCTTTGAAGCTTTGGCTCATGCCCAGAGGAAAATTTCCATCTGGACGCCCTGGTCGACCAAAACCCTAATTTGGTGACACTGGTGATCTTGAGGCTTAATCCACTCAGAATGCTGCAACCTTGTGCCTGATTCTTGACATGGGAGTCCTCTTGATCCTTTGTGGATGTTTGAGAGGCTAGACAAGTTGAAGATCATGTCATTCCTTGATTGATCCTTTGTCTAAGGCTTAGAGAGGGATAGATACCCTAAGTTTGATTGTAGTGGATGCTCACCCATCTTTTGGGAGACTAATGAGGTATAATGGCCAATCCATATTGTGATGTTGACTTGCACAATGATAGGAAATCTTAGTGATCAAAATTTGGGGTATGACAGATGCCCCTATTTAATCTTCTTGGACTCGAAGGTGTGAATGGCGAAGGTATTCGGGCATTCGGGGTGCAATAGGATTAAATATCGGAATACCCAAAATTTTGATGGTGGTTAGGAATGGTAGTTCACACATCCTTCTTCTTTTGCTAAGCAATGATGCTTAGAAAAGGTAAACTTCCTCTCGATCCTGGTCTTCAGCCAAGGAACTGGTCTCAGTTTCTGATGTAAACTTCCCCTCGATCCTGGTTTCCTACCAAGGAACTGGTCTAAGTTTCTGGTGTAAACTTCCCCTCGATCCTGGTTTCCTACCAAGGAACTGGTCTTAGTTTCTGATATAAACTTCCCCTCGATCCTGGTTTCCTACCAAGGAACTGGTCTAAGTTTCTGATGTAAACTTCCCCTCGATCCTGGCTTCCTACCAAGGAATTGGTCTCAGTTTCTGAAACAGACTTCCCCTCGATCTTGGTTTTCAGCCAAGGAACTGGTCTCAGTTTCTTTTGTCAATAAACTTTCTTGACAAGGGACGCTATTTGTTAGCGGTCTTCATCAAATTTCTCGCCGAATTTTCCTGGGGAGATGCCATTTGATAGAAAAAATTTGATGTCAGAGTTGTTGGGGAACCCAGTCGTCTGAGTTGTATAGGTGTACAAACTTCTCTGTTGGAGACGCCATTTGTTGACTCTACTGGGGAAAGCAAGTCTCTTGAAAGACCGCTTTCGCTTGGGGTATTACATCATACTTTTCTCGGGATCTTCTCGGAGAAATGCCATATGATGTGATCTAATTTTGAGGTGCTGATGACCTTTTTGTCAGCGGATTTTTTTCAGAGAAAAACTGCTGTATTACCGAATCTCTGATTAAGAGGCTTTCTCTGGGGATTTTACTTAATCCGGGAAAGCGAAGATATCATCTTCAATGGCGAAGATTGATGTTTGTCGAAGGTCTTCTTGTTTTTTAGAGGTTCAAGTTATCAAAGTGGTCAAGGGACCAACTTTAATCCAGAAATAAACTGGAGGAGAGATCGTTTAGATGGTTCACTTCTTGACGAGGAAAGAACTGACAACTCGATTGAGATGACTTTTATCACTTGGGGATAAGACTGACCATAGTGATAGTGATGCAATATGAATGTGAATGTAAATTAATAATGCATGATGTATGTATGTTTATGCTGACAAAACTGACGCGACATACAGACTAGTAGATGAACACGACTAGATACTTGGCCACAGTGGGAGATGAAAAGTATCACTGGTTCACGATAGCAATTCTGCCTTGCTTAGGAGAGGTAGTCCCTATGGGGAACAACCTTTGGTCGGGCTTAGGAGGTAAGAACTCTGCCGGGGGTGTCAGATGAAAAAGGTCTCTGACACAGCAGATCCTTCATTCAGGCGTGCTAGTTTAGAAGGAGTACTTTAATTCTGCACTTTGAAGCTCAATTACTTCGGGAGAAGCGATCGATGTTCTTTCGATGTTCAACAGTCAAAAGAAATTGCCATCTTTATTTTAAAAGCAGAAAAAGTTTGACAAGAAAATTCATTTTTGTTTTATTTCAAGAATCATTGATCATGTTAAAATGTCATTCTGTAAAGCTAAAACAAATAAAAATTGCAAACAAAAGCACAAGGGCTCAAATTTTATTAATAGGATGGAAATCAGCCAAACGCGTGATTCCATGGAGTATTTACAAAGTTAGAAAATGGTAATTTAAGGGAAAAGGGCTACATTAAAACATAACAACCGTTATCCTTCTACCAACTTTGAATTCGGGACATCCTGAGCTTCTATCGAAGATGACTGATCCGCTGTCAAACATATGAAATAGGAAAAAGTGAATAACAAGTGAACTTGGATATTAGTAAAAAATATGGTGGCTTAGGAGGAATAGCCTGCACATATGGTAAACCTGCAATAACAAACGTATGAAAAACAGAAAATCCACATTTAGCTTGTGAGTCAGATAAAATAGGTGGAAGAGATGCACAAATGGTGAGAGATAACTCCATGTTGTTTGGCTTAATTAGAGTTTCCACCAAAAAATATTCTGCTATGAACAATGGTTGCTTATGACAAAAATCCATATTTTTGGTGTCAAATTCAAGAGTTGTTGAATTTTCTAGAATTTCTGCACAAGTGGTTGTCGGCATCAAACTATCTTCACCTAAAATGGCTGCACTGATCTGATGACAAACATTACAAACACCACATTCACAAACAAAAATTTCAAGAGAGTTATCTATTTAAAGAGAAGTATATAATTCATCCAGATCAGATTTCAAGAAATTTTGTGGTATAATCTCTTTCACGCATTCACTTGAATTTTTGTTTCTTACTATGTGTTCATCAGATGAAACAAGCATCGTTTTAATGGGCTCACCTGGAAATTCATCAAGACTGGTATCACATTGTGTTACCTCTAATAGTGCAATAGGTTGTACATCATCATGAAACATCTTGTCCTCTTGAATTTGATGGACGCTTGAGATTATTTGTTCAACTTGGACTTTTATAATTGGAAGCGTAGATTGCATATGTTGTTGAAATTGCAAATTATTTTCAGTCATCCGCTTATTATTTTCAGCCATTTGCTTGATAATTTCTTCCAAATATGATTGTGTGTCAGCTTCCAATGATGCACTTTGTTGAAATTGTTGATATGACCAAATAGGCTGCTCTTCAAGATATGAGTATTGTCCTTGAAGACCACCTACCATTTGGGTCTCACCATAAAAATTAGTATCTAACAACATAGGACATGCATCATTACCATGAAAATTTGAAGAAAAAATATTGCAAATCACAAGTGGAATATGATTTTGATAGCAGGATTGTTGTTCTCTTGCTTCCATCAAATTAATAAGATAAGCCAACTGATCCAATGAGTCTCCCATTTTTTTTTAGATTATATTTGACACGGAAGAAGAAATATGATTAAAATAAATTCATAAAAATAAAAAAATACGAAATTTCACCTAATTAAGACAAATAAGAATTTTGAGAATTTTTTTGGATTTTTTCGAAATTGTGAAAACAGTAAAAAATTAATTAAAAATATAAAAAAGAGGAATTTGGCGATTTGAGACCGAAATCCCGTACTCTTTCTGAGTACGGAACAATTGATCGCACGATTTTTCTGCTCCCAGTAGGCAATAAAGATTTACAATCGGACACAATTTTCTCAAAACTTCTTTTTTTTACTAGGCGGGACGCGAGACGGGACGTCCAGACGCGAAAACGTGCGAAACCGCAGAAAAATTCAGAGAAATAACAGAAAATTGCAAAATATCAAAACACACAATACCTAAAACTAAACAATTGGCTAATTCGACAAGAATCCCCGGCAACGGCGCCAATTTAATTCGCCGTCGCGCGCGGATCAAAACGAGTAATTTTCTGAAAACATAGTATAGCGACAAAAGCTCGAGTCGTATCGCAAGGATTCTTGTTTTATTAACCAACAGTAGTAACGAATATGGGGGGGGGGGGGGTTGTGATCGATTCAAGAGAACAAAGCAGAAAAAAAATGATTATTAAAATAAGTGATTATAAAACAAACGAATTCACTGTGTCGGGTTCTACTTATCATCGACTGCCAATATTACAATTCCCTAAGCGGGTTTTCTATCCTATTTGATAACAATATCAGTCAAGAAGCGTGATTGATATTATGAGAAATATGTTCCTGTTGCCGGATTAAGCATACGGTTATAAATAACGCAATTTAACGATTAAGCAAGGTTAGTTGCGATTAAAATTGGGAACACAAATCAATCAAACTAAATCAATAATGTTATATGATAATCGAATTAAGCAAACAACGATCACAAAACAATATTGAAAGGAATCGAAATGAAATTATAAATATCATAGCAATCTCAAAGTTTGGAACCTGAGTACAGTGAATCCGTCCAGAAAGTGTTAGTTCTCCATGAGTTCTTACAAAGCGTATAATTTTCTCTTAGAAATTCTGTAACCCAAAAACTCTAGCGGCTGCCTAGGTATATGTGAAAGACAATCCATTTGGTTTACAACCCAACTGGGTCAAATACAAAACTCAGGCCCATTACAAATGACCAAAAACAAAAATATTTCTAATGCTGTAACTTCAACGACTTTTTCAGGTCTTCTATATTCCGATTCAGCTTCTTCGTCCAACATAAAAGTTGTAGATCTTTTTCTTAGCTTTCCGACGAATGGTAGAACGCCTCATTCCGACATTCGAAGCTCCAATTATGAGTTTATTCGTAAAAGCTGCAATTGCTGAAAAATAAAGTGCGAAAATTAAATAAAGGAAAAAATCAACTAAATTAGAAAAACGTTATAAAACATGAAAATAAGCAAAACAAACCAAGGAAATGCTTAAGTACAAACATGGAAGAATGTGCATCGAAATGCACTGATCAAATTCCCCCACACTTTAACTTTTGCACTCCGAGCAAAATAAAATAAAAACTCAAGAAACACAAAAACATCATCAGTTACTCATTCCAGGCTACAAACTCTTCTTCAGTTAAGGTTGCGTCGATAGGGACTAATCTTGCACACTAAGGATATCGTAAGAACACTAATCTACAATTATGCATTCATAAGCCTCCTTCCTATACAAACAATTCCGAATCATTTTATTATGCCAAAACCTAACTTACTCATCCTTTTGCTCTTTTTCATTCTGGCGCAATCACATTAAGCCCGTTATCTCCACACACTTATAGCAAGGCGACCAGTTAGTGATTCTGATCCAACTAACAACGAGTTTTTTTTTTATCAAACTTTTTTCTTGAAGGTTCCACAACCGTTGGGTTAAGTGACCGGGTGAGGGTCACCAAACTTAGAAGGTGCATTCCCTTTTTTTTTTTTTTGTAAAACTTGGATCACTCACTTATTTTCATCGGCTTCCCTGCGTAGAGTGCGTGTGAGATGGTGCTGACTGCTGAAATAAACTACTCAAGAGCTGTTAAAAACAAATTGAGAATTCAAGGCTATGTCATAACAAGTATTCAAAATGATTTCCACACGCAGGAGACTTACGGTGTTAAGACGATACCGATCTTGCGAACTTTTCCCAAATCTCCACAACCAACCTCAGATTAATCTATAGCCTAAAACTTTCAAAAAGATGCATTTTTTTATTTTATAAAGAACAAAGCAAAACAAAGAAATGGTCCCCCCCCCCCCCCCCCCCACACTTAAAACACATATTGTCCTCAATTAAAGAACATAAATAGAGCATAAGAGTGAGAGAAAGGAAAGAACACACCCGAGGGATTAAGGTGGAATGTAGCTTTCATGTCTGGTGGTTTTGGTGGAGGCCTTTCTGCACTACGAACATATGAAATAGGAAAAAGTGAATAGCAAGTGAACTTGGATATTAGTAAACAATATGGTGGTTTAGGAGGAATAACCTGCACATATGGTAAACCTGCAATAACAAAAGTATGAAAAACAGAAAATCCACATTTAGCTTGTGAGTCAGATAAAATAGGTGGAAGAGATGCACAAATGGTGAAAGATAACTCCATGTTGTTTGGCTTAATTAGAGTTTCCACCAAAAAATATTCTGCTATGGACAATGGTTGCTTATGACAAAAATCCATATTTTTGGTGTCAAATTCAAGAGTTGTTGAATTTTCTAGAATTTCTGCACAAATGGTTGTCGGCATCAAACTATCTTCACCTAAAATGGCTGCACTGATCTCATGACAAACATTACAAACACCACATTCACAAACAAAAATTTCAAGAGAGTTATCTATTTCAAGAGAATTATATAATTCATCCAGATCAGATTTCAAGAAATTTTGCGGTATAATCTCTTTCACGCATTCACTTGAATTTTTGTTTCTTACTATGTGTTCATCAGATGAAACAAGCATTGTTTTAATGGGCTCGCCTGGAAATTCATCAAGACTGGTATCACATTATGTTACCTCTAATAGTGCAATAGGTTGTACATCATCATGAAACATCTTGTCCTCTTGAATTTGATGGATGCTTGAGATTATTTGTTCAACTTGGACTTTTATAATTGGAAGCGTAGATTGCATATTGTCATACCCCAAATTTTGACCACTAAGATTTCCGATCATTGTGCAAATCATCAGCACAATATGGATGTACCTTTGTACCTCATTAGTCTCCCCAAAGGTGGGTAAGCATTCACTACAAACAGGATTTAGGGTTTCAAGCCCTCGCAGAGCTCTTAGACAAAGGATCAATCAAGGAATGACATGATCTTCAACTTGTCTAGCCTCTCAAATATCCACAATGGATCAAGAGGACTCCCATTTCAAGGATTAAGCACAAGGCTGCTCCATTCTAGGTGGATCAAGCCTCAGGATCGCCAGTGTCACCAAATTAGGGTTTGGTCGACTAGGGCCTCCAGATGGAAATTTTCCTCTGGGCATGAGCCAATGCTTCAAAGCATAACCTAAAATGCTCCATGGAACATCATAAACCCCATCATCAAGTCAATTTAGCCTCAGGGGATACATACATCAAAAATCAGGAATTAGGGTTTCTTGACCTAATTCACCCCTAAGTTGACTTTTGGGACAAATCATGAGCCAAGACCTCAAGACATGATTTGAGGGTCTCCAACATACCACGTTGATCCATTTTCAACAATGGATTGATCCAAGAAGCTTGAGCAACAAGTTTCAATTTCATCTGAACCACAGTTAGGGTTTCGCGAGAAAAGTCAACTGTAGCTTTGACTTTTGACCAGGACATGCTCCCAAGCCGTGGGACACGATTAAATACACCCTATAACACCCATGGAACATGTCCATCAATTTTGATTTAGGTCAAGGACATGATTTCCTAAAGGATCGCATAGTTTGGAATTCATCTGATAAAAAGTCAACTGTGCACAAAAGTCAAACTTTGACTTTTTGAGATTTTTCATAAAAATGGTTTTTTAACCCTAAAATGATGTTAATGTGTGATTGGAATCATCATTCATCAAGAAAAATCAAAGAAAGTGGAATAACTTGTAAAAGGGGTAACCATAAAAACTTAGAAATTTTTCTAAGTTATGGAATAAAGTGGCAAGGGTACCAACTTTGGAGGATCATAACTCCTAAACCACAAAGCCATTTTCCCCCATCCAAAGCTTGATTTGTAGCCCTCATGGCCCTCTACAAAAGTGTCAACTACACTTCATCCCAATTCATCATGGATTTTGAGTTATGTTTGGATCAAAATGGCTAAAAACTTAAAATTGACATTTTTCAACACTTAGCCAAAATCTGCCTTGTAATTTCAGCACAATGTCCCAACTTCAAGGTTGTTTTTCTCCATGATCCAAGTTGAACCAGGTCTAGGGCCAAACATCAAAGTTGAAGTACGTCATCTAAGTTTTCCGAAAAGTCCTAGAACGTCCATGTAGCATACTCGAGCAGGGAGTTATGGATCTTACAAAAGCGCTTGCTGAAGCTGAATTTTTCAGGGGCAGATTTGCACATTTTGTGTGCCACACGAATTTTCAAGCCTTGTCATCATTTTGGACACATCTAAGGATCAAATCCAAGTGGGATGATCTGATCCATGAACCTCCCAAGTCCAAGGAACCAAAAAAAGCATGCCAAAACCTAGAAATCCCTAAAAGAGGGACAAAACTCCAATTTTGGTTTGGAGCATTTAATGGATGCTTAGAGGTGGCATGGACTGAGCCATTCTCATCTGAAATAAGTTAAGACTTATCCAACAACTAGGGAACCAGCAGCCTGTGCTCTAACCTCTAGTCAATGGCTAGAGGAGACTTGGATTTTCATTGGCCAACATTGGCCAAACCTCTGCTGCAGCCACCATTCACTGTGCATCCCAAAACAAACTTGCTCCACTATAAATAGAGCTCATTTATGTTCAGTTTGAGTACACCAAAGCCATCAAACAGATGCTTTCCTCAAATTCTCTCTTTCACTCCAAAATGCCTTCTTTAGTAAGGAAATTCTGAGTTTTTGAGCTAGAGAGCAATTCCACTCAAACTAATCACACACACACCTCATATATATCATATGTAAGCTGTGCAAACCATCAAAAGTGACTGTAATCACAACATCACAAAGTCACCTCTCAAAACCTCAAAATGACACTTTTTTGCATTTTTCAAGCCATGTCTTGATTCAGTCACTTTCCAAGCCAGATAAAACCTCAAACACACTCTAAATATCATCCTTGAACTGTCCCAAATGGTGCCACGCACCTGGAACACCATTTGAGAGAGTTGGCATTTTGGCCGTTTTTGACCATTTCGCGAGAAAGTGCACAAACTTGCTCCAGAGGTTTCCAGCCGATTCCAACCATCCTAAAAGCTTCTAAGAGATCATTTGAGGTTGTCCAAAGTATCAAATCATTTCTGGAACAAAGCACTTGGTAGGTTGCCCAAAATCTCCAAAAAAGAGGTAAAATTCACAACTTGAATTCTTTGAATCATGCTTTCCTTTGTTGTCCACATACATGCATCATATCGAACAATTCTTGAGGCAAAAATGTAGTCCTTAATGTGTATGTTATGATCCTCCCACTGTTTGCATTTTGACATGTCTTTATGTGGAATTTTGGTTGTTTTGAAATCATATCTAGTTCTGTTTTTTTTCATTGGTGTGTTCTATACATTAAGTTTTAGTTTGCATGAGTAACACCATTGGATTCCTTGCGAAAAATCGGTCAAGATAGGTTTTTACGGATTTCAATTCCGATGAAAATTGAGAGAGTTACGCGCGTAGGAAATTTGACGCGAAACGACGTCGAATTAACGATAGCGGTTCTGGTTTTTTTCGCTTTGTGTGTTCTGTACAGTGAGCTTCCGAGTGCGTGAATAATACCAATGGATTCCTTACGAAAAATCGGTCAAGATAGGTTTTTACGGATTTCAATTCCGATGAAAATTGAGAGAGTTACGCGCGTTGGAAATTTTACGCGAAACGGCGTCGAAAACAACGTGCAGTTTTGGTTTTTTAATTTTTGAATTTTGTGTGTTGAGTTTCCGTGTGCGTGAGTGATACCATTGGATTACTTACGAAAAATCGGTCAAGATAGACTCTTGCGGATCTTGATTCGGTTAAAAATCGAGAGAGTTACGCGCGTCGGAAGTTTGGCGCGGAACGACGTTTTCACAACGTAGCAGCTCTGGTTTTTTTATCGCTGCGTTTTGTACGTTGATTTTTGGAATGCATGTACAATACCATTGGATTCCTTGGGAAAAATCGGTCAGGATAGGCTCTTGCGGATTTTGATTCGGTTAAAAATCGAGAGAGTTACGCGCGTCGGAAATTTGGCGCGGAATGACGTTTTCACAACGTAGCAGCTCTGGTTTTTTTTATCGCTGCGTTTTGTACGTTGAGTTTCGGCGTACATGTGCAATACCATTGGATTCCTTGCGAAAAATCGGTCAGGATAGGCTCTTGCGGATCTTGATTCGGTTAAAAATCGAGAGAGTTACGCGTGTTGGAAATTCGACGCGGAACGATGTTTTTAAACGATAGCAGTTTTGGTTTTTTAATTTCTGCGTTTTTTGTATTGATTTTCCGTGCACGTGAGTAATACCATTGGATTCCTTGCGAAAAATCGGTCAGGATAGGCTCTTGCGGATCTTGATTCGGTTAAAAAATCGAGAGAGTTACGCGTGTTGGAAATTCGACGCGGAACGATGTTTTTAAACGATAGCAGTTTTGGTTTTTTAATTTCTGCGTTTTGTGTGTTGATTTTCCGTGCGCGTGAGTAATATCATTGGATTCCTCGCGAAAAATCGGTCAAGATAGGTATTTCCGGATTTTGATTCCGATAAAAATTGAGAGAGTTATGAGTGTTTGAAATTTGATAAAAACGTGTTGAAAATTAAAGTTTCGGTACTCGTTTTTACCCCAAAAGAAATGTCGGAGATGATATTTTGATATCTTTCCTCTTTTTCTTACTTTTTATTTTCAAAACTCAACCAATTTTTTTTACATAGCAAAAAATCATCATTTTCCAATTCATACCCCATAATATTTTAATCCTCAAAAAATCACAAAAAAAAGTATTATTTTTAATATATTTAAAAATAGTGTTTTATATTGTTTTAAATGCTTTTAAAATGATTTCTTTTTTTTTTCTTTCTTGATTTTAAAAACCAAAATGACTTTAAATATTTATGTTGATAAAATATTTTTTTTCATAAACTTTAATCATTATTTAATGATTTTATTTGATATTTTTATCATTTTTTACTTAATTTTTCTTGAAAAAATGCCTAAAAAATGAAATTGGGGTTTTCTTTGATTTTCACCCTAACATATCTTTTTCAAACTCTTTGGGCCTCTATTAGAGTGTAAGACCCAATCCCCTTTTAACCAAAACAATTTTGGGCCTCACTTATTGTATAAGTCCCTCTGCGTTAAAAGAAAACTTCGGCACGATCGCCATTTTCAAACGAAAATCAACTGGGCTTCTCTTTGAGCTGTAAGTCCCATTTCTTTTCATTTTTAAACACTTGGGCCTCTATTAGAGTGTAAGACCCAATACTTTTTTAACGAAACAATTTTGGACCTCAGCTATTGTATAAGTCCCGATACGTTAAAAATCTCGGCGCGATCGCCATTTTCAAACTGAAAATATTTTGGGCCTCTCCCTGAGTTGTAAGCCCCATCTTTTGTACAAAAATACACTTTGGGCCTCTAATAGAGTGTAAGACCTAACCCCTCTTTTTTTATATTTTCTCATTTTTCATATTGTTTTTTTAATGATTTGGAAAATTAATAACTCCTTCAATTTTGATTATTTTTTATTGGTTCTTTTTCTGAAAAATCACAAAAATAGTAAAATATTTTATTCTACAAAAGAATCAAATTTATATTATTTATTTAATATAGTTGGTATTTTTGTGAATAAATTCATTTTTTATTGTTTTTAAGCATTTTAAAAGTGAATATTCATCTTGAAAATAAAGACTATGGGCCTCCCCTCGTGTTGTAAGCCCCATTTCATTTCTTTAAACTCTTTGGGCCTCTAATAGAGTGTAAGACCCAATCCCTTTGTAAATACCAAAATTTTGGGCCTCAGTCACTTGTATAAGTCCCACGGTGTTTCCAAAACCTCTGCGCGATCGTCGCCCTTTTCAGAATTAACCATTGGGCCTACCCTCGAGTAGTAAGACCCATTTCTTTTCTTAAAACTCACTTGGGCCTCTAATAGAGTGTAAGACCCATCCCTTTGTACAGAAAACCTTTCTTGGGCCTCAGTCACTTATATAAGTCCCTCTGTACAAATTCAACAGCGCGATAACTGGTAAAACCCTGGGCCTCTCCTTGAGCTGTAAGCCCCAAATATTTCTTTTTCAAAGCACTTTCTCCTTTGATTTTGAATATACTGTTGTTTTCAATCTTTCTTTGTTGAACAACTAACCAAACAACATGGAAGCTCTACAACCGAGTAAGTGTTTACCCGCTTTCATATGCATATAACTGTATTGTGGGGCTGTTTCACTGTAAGTCTCCTTTCACAAACTCATATATATATATATATATATATATATATATATATATATATAACTGTATTGTGGGGCTGTTTCGCTGTAAGTCTTCTTTCATAAACTCATATCAACTGTGTAATAATAGTATAGATATTTAGAGTTTTCCCGGCAACTACGTCTAGAACTAGGTGACGCCGTTTCGTTTATTCGTAGAAATAGACAACTAGATCCTCAATAGGATCACCAGATATAGTATTCTCTTCGGCTGTCCTCATTAGGAATTGTCAAGAAGCTCTACTCCCCAAGATGAATGTATTCTCCGTGAATGGCATCTTTGAGTTTCTTCCAAATTCTCGAACTTTCCTGACTTTGATCTATTCTCGGTGAATAGCATTGCCTTAAATTTCTCGGGGTTTGGGGACCCACGGGCTTCTTAAAAGCATCGGCCTCCTCTTGGGCATCGTATAAGGACCCACAGGCTTCCTAAAAGCAACCCCGCCTCCTCTTGGGCTTCGTACAAGGACCCTATGGCTTCTTAGAAGTATTCACCGCCTCCTCTTAGGCTTCGTATAATGATCTCTTCCTCTGGGAATGATAGCCTCCTCTTGGGCTTAGTACAAGGACCCGTCGGCTTCTTAAAAGATTCCAGCCTCCTCTTGGGCTTCGTACAAATTGTCTCGACGACCTCCTAGAGGTATAGGAACAGAACCTAGTCATCCTCATAGAACAGTCCTTTCATAGAGTCTACTACTGTTTCTCAAAGCATAGTACAAAAGATAAAAATCTAGACACGGACAGTCTAACTTCCTTGAGTCTCAAAGACATTCTCAAGTGACCCCTTCGTTAAATAGGAAGGAAACCCGTAGACTTGGACAGTCTCAATACCCTTCGGATTCCCCGCTTCCTTAAAGAACAGGAATAACCCGGATCTTTGAATCAAATCCCTGAGTACAGTGTTGCTCATATAAGAACTAATTTTCTCTTTAAAATCAGTATATTGGATCTGTCACTCAACTGAAACAGTAATCATAGCCTCCTCTTCGGATTTGTACAATGATTCTTCCTCGTGAAGCAAACGTTTAGCCTCTATCTCGGGCTTTGTACGAGATACCAAAATTCTCCCCAGTGGAGTCAAACAACGTTTAGCCTCTCTCTCGGGCTTTGTACGAGACACATAAGAGACTCCCTCGTTGAGTCAATCACCCCTTTCGCCTCCATCTCGGGCTTCGTACGAGATACAAAGACTCTCTTGTTGAGTCAAACTTTTAGCCTCCATCTCGGGCTTTGTACGAGATACAAAGACTCTCTTGTTGAGTCCATCACCTTTTAGCCTCCATCTCGGGCTTCGTACGAGATACAAAAACACTCTCTTGTTGAGTATAAAAGATTCTCCTGTTGAGTCAACCCTTTTAGCCTCTCTCTCGGGCTTCGTACGAGACACATAAAAACTCCCTCTTGTTGGGCCAATAGCCTCCTCTTAGGCTTTGTATAAGAAAACCACTGGTTGATCCAATGAACCTTTTAGCATCAAAGTTGTGCCTCGTTCACAGTATACAAACATTAACAACTCCTTTCCCTTCATCTAATTGCTGTAAGCGGCAAGCCTCTGGATCATCTACATCCATGCCACTGTCCCTTTTTTAGCATGAGAAATTCCTAAGGAAAGATAGCATTGCACTACACTGAGTTAAAGTCTTCTCCTTCAGGTTAAAATCCCCTTTAAAGGAAATTATGGCATTGCTAGGATCCGCGTATCCCGGTTAAAGTAATTCTCCTTTATAACCAGTCATCCAATAGTTGTGACAGACAAACCCTTCTTTAGAGATGACAAATTCTCTGTAAAGTCGAGGTCTTTCAGCTTCACGTCTTGGGCTTTGAACAAGACACAAATAGACTTTTCAGCTTCACATCTTGGGCTTTGAACAAGATACAAATCACCTTCAGCTTCACATCTTGGGCTTTGAACAAGATACAAATCACCTTCAGCTTCACATCTTGGGCTTTGAACAAGATACAAACCACCTTTCGCTTCACGTCTTGGGCTTTGAACAAGACACCAAAACACCCATTTCCTCCCATAGAATAGGAGGAACTATGAACGCTCTGATTTCCCTATTTCGGTAAACAGGAATACGTAGGCATAAGATCGAAAAAAAAGATCTTAGCGAGCACAATCAACAAAAAACCAAAATCCCATACTCTCACATACCTATAAAAAAGCATCAGTCCTAACATCCTAATCCTTGTTCCCCGCCAAAAACCTTCTGCCCAGATAAAAAGAAAGAAACCGTATTGGCGAAAATACAAATAACCAGTACAAAGGCCCCCCACATTGATAGCATTCGTAACCTAACAGACCGCTGTTTAAACTCAGTATGCAAAGCAGGGTTAATTGGAGACATCTATTTCCCTTCCTTATTCAGCTCACAATAGGATAAAAAATGAATCGACCTGTAGTCAAAGCTCAAACGGCAGAGAGCGACCAATGCTTAAGAACCGCGTCCAAAATCGCTCGCTACAGAAAAATGGTACCCACCGTGGGGCCAGTTCTTTCTTTCTTACAATTTAAACTTTGGGTAAGTCATTTTCATGGCGGTGGCCGCCAACAGAAAAATGGCGCCCACCGTGGGGCCGGTTCTTTCTTTCTTACAATTTAAACCTTGGGTAAGTCATTTTCATGGCGATGGCCGCCAACAGAAAAATGGCGCCCACCGTGGGGCCTTTTAAAGTTAGATCTAGGCACGGTCTTCCTTTTCACCTCTTGTGTGAATACCACAGATTGGGGCTACTGCGGGGGAACCCATTTCTGTCAGGAACTTAGGATTCATAGCTTTAAAGGTCTAGGATGTTTAGGACAAATATATATACTGCTTTTCCTAATTGCTATACGTGTTTATTTTTCTGCTAATGGGAATGCGTGTGATGCCGCATGTGGAAAGATTGAGTATACACTTAAGATAAGTGATGGCGACGGGGTCGACCATCAACCTCAGTGGAGGCTGACCAACGCAACCCATTCACTCTTCTAGCCAATGGGCCGGTTGTTAAGTCTGAGAAGCTGAGGAGCCAAACCCTTTCGTAGTGCGGAAACTATCGGAAATAGTTGTTACGCGATACTACCCTCATTTGAGGCTGGTGATCTATTCTCGGTGAATGGCACTTACTCTAAGATTGCACTACAACTCGCTGACGATCCGCTTGTTGTTTTGCTTTCCTGGGAGGAGCTAATGATAATGAGTACAGGTACAAAAATCACCCTAGTATAAACCTTTGGGGATGGGTAGAGCCTTGACTTCATGACAACGACCCTTTGACCCCATGTTTTTTCTATGTTTTTGTGTGCTGCATTCATGCATCCATTTAAAAAACATTAAAACATTCAAAAAAATTTCTCTTCTAGTCTCTCTGTTTTTCAAATTAAACTAAGACTGTGATTGCAAATATCAGAGAAGAGGATTGTGCTAATGGATTTCGGTAGAAGGAGAACTCATACGTACATCTTCAAGGTTCCAGAACTAGAGGATTTGAGAAGGTTGGCGAGGATGATCACTAACCCTGAGGCTTTCAGAGCCAAACACAGAGGTCTGTTACCACTGTTAAGAGTCCATGTGATTGAGGGAATCATGGATGCGCTCATTCAATTCTACGATCCGGTTTATCACTGTTTCACATTCCCGGATTACCAGCTAGCACCAACGCTGGAGGAATATTCTCGTCTGATTGATCTACATATCACTGATCGACCTCCATTTTCTGGACTGGAAGAAATTCCAAAGAATCAGACCATTGCAAGAGCAATTCATTTGGACGAGTCTGAGGTCAGGACTCACATGACCGCTAAGGGTGGCATCCAAGGTTTGCCAGCCTAGTTCTTGACAAAGAAAGCCCTGTATTTTGCCAGTATTGGGAACGTGACTGCTTTTGAAAGCGTCTTTGTCTTGCTCACCTACGGGTTATTTTTGTTTCCCAACATCAATAACTTCGTAGATATCAACGCCATTAAGGTTTTTCTCATTGGAAACCCTGTGCCGACTTTGCTCGCAGATGCGTATCATTCTGTACACTTGGGAAATTTGTACAGTGGAGGGGAGATCACATGTTGTGTACCTCTGCTTTATAAATGGTTTATCTCTCACTTGCCCGAGTCTGCTGCTTTTTGGGATTGTAAGAGTGCCTTACGTTGGTCTCAGAAAATCATGTCTCTTACCAACTCTGATATAGATTGGTGCAATAGGATTTATGAGGGAATCAGGATCATTAACCGTTGTGGAAACTTCCCCAACGTACCCCTCGTAGGAACTAAAGGAGGAATCAATTACCATCCAGTGTTGGTTCTTCGTCAATTTGGATACCCGATAAGACACATCCCACTGGGTGTTCATCTGGAAGGTCTTTTCTTCAAGGAACGAGAAAACGACAGAGCATTAAAGATGGAAATAGTGCACGCTTGGAAGCACGTTCATAAGAAAGGACGAGAGTCTCTAGGAAAACCGGACTGTGTCTCGATGGAGCCTTATCTCCACTGGGTACAAACTATAGCTCTCAAGCTAAAAATGCCTTATCCTCGTTACGGAATTCTTCCGCCGAGGGAATCTGTCATGTACTTCATGGCGGAAACTGAAAAGCTTCAGGTTACTCTCAACAAAGTTCAACGGGAAAGAAGGTCTTGGAAGAATAAGTACCGCACCCTCGACATAGAGTGCATCAAAATACAACAATTACTGAAAGAAAAAGATGCTCTGATTGAAATTTTGGAGCAACAATGTATAGATAATCAAGATGACCAAAGGAATTTGCTCGCTCCTTTCACTTGGTAAAGGAATGACAACTCGACAACAGCCCAAGAGCCCCGGTCAAAGAAAAGGAAGATACCAGAATCAGCACCTGATTTCTCTTCAGAGAGGACTCAGGACCCATTAGTTTAGGTTTCTATTTCTGCACTTTGTAATCTATTGTATTTCCACTTCTGTAATCTTTTGAATTTCAATAAAAAAAGGGGTTTCCCCGCCGTTTGATATTTGCAATCTAATTGTCGAAGTTTATTTTGATTAAACCAAAAAAACAATTAATATAATCATTGCATTCATCATTCTCACATCACGCACTCTTCTTACCTGCGAATCTCACGTTTGTGTCTCGATTCTAGAGTCAAACTGTCTCATTCTTATAATACTCGGGCCAATCGTCAGAAAAAGATGGATGATCTTGAGGAAGAGAACAAAGAGTTAAAAGAAGAGATAGACGCTCTAAGAGAGGATATGAGAAAGCTTCGTAACGACATGCAAGCCATGGCAGAAGCTCAACTACAAAGAACTGTGATCTCAGAGATCACCTCAATGCCCATAGTGGAGAAGAATGATCCTAGGTATCAGATTCTGAAAGATCGTCCCTGGGGCATGCCTGTCAACTATATCCCGGAAGGATATGTTCCGCTGATCACTAATGATCAGGGAATTTCAACAGAAGCCACTGGGCCTGAAGGTTACAAACTTCGGGAAAGCGAAAATGCCAGGGGCATACTGAAGACTCCTGAAGGTTACAAACTTCGGGAAACGCCAATACTCACTGCCGTAGTCACGGTCCCACCCCCTATGGTGCACACTGTCCCGGAAGGACAGATTCCACCAATACCTTCTGGTAAGAAGGAGACTATGTTTGACATAATGGAGGAATTCCAGGAGCAGTTCTTGGAAATGCAGAAGGAACTGCAAGCCATTCGCGGTCAGGATCTATTCGGAAAGGACGCCGCAGACCTCTGCTTGGTCCCCAATGTGAAAGTCCCGCACAAATTCTAAGTGCCCGACTTTGAAAAGTGCAAGGGCAACTCTTGCCCTCAGAGCCATCTGGTGATGTACGCTCGGCGGATGTCAGCTCAGATGGAGAATCAGGACCTGCTGATTCACTACTTCCAGGATAGTTTAACCGGTGCCGCACTCAAATGGTACATGGGTTTAAACCGTGCTACGATTAGCACTTTCAGAGATCTTGGCACTGCCTTCGTCCAACAATACAAATACAATTTGGACATGGTACCCGACAGAGATTAACTCAGATCGATGTCGCAAAAGGACAAGGAAACCTTTAAGGAGTATGCTCAAAGGTGGCGTGAAATTGTCGCTCAAATTTGTCCGCCTCTTGAGGAAAAAGAGATGACAAAGATCTTCTTAAAGACCTTAAGCTCATTTTACTATGACCGAATGGTTGCCAGTGCGCCCAGTGATTTCATCGAGATGGTCGGCATGGGCGTACGTCTTGAGGAAGCCGTCCGAGAAGGACGTTTGGTAAAAGACACTGGATCGACGAGCGGTACTAAAAAATACGGTAGTGCTCTCCCTAAGAAAAAAGAGCAAGATATTGGGAATATCTCTCTCGGAAAGCAAAGGCGACGTTATCAGCCGGTAGCAGCTGTGACTCCTACTACCAGCCCTGCGCCTGTGCCTACGTATCAACCTCAGGTTGTGCAGAGCCAACCTGATTAGCAAAGGACACAACAGCCTCTTCAGCAGGCTCGTCCTCCATACAATAACAACCGTACAACACGACCATCAGGGTTTGATCCTATGCCCAGTTTGTACGCAGAACTATTTCCATTACTGCTGGCTAAGGGGCACATTCAGACTAAATCTCCTCTTACAGTACCGAAAAATCCGCCTTTTTGGTTTAAGGTGGATCAAACATGCCCTTATCATCAAGGAGGTTCAGGGCATAACATAGAGACTTGCCTCAATTTCAAGTCCGACGTGCAAAAGCTTGTTAGGAGCGGGCTCTTATCTTTCAAAGATACGAATCCCAATGTTCTCACGAACCCGCTGCCTCAACATGAGAAAGCTGCAGTCAATCTGATTGAGAAAGAGACTAACAATGTCTATCAAATTCACAATGTACTCTTGTTAAAGACCAATCTGGTCAAGATACATTGTAGACAAAGTGGATATGGCCATGTGCCACCTCATAACTTTCACCAGTGTGATATCTGCTCTAAAGACAACCAGGGATGTTCTGTGGTGCAAGCGGCTCCACAGGAACAAATGGATCTCGAATGGATCCAAGAGAACCGAGTTCGTGGAGTTTGCATGGTCTATACGAACTCCAACGTCATCCAGAACCACGACATCTGTGCAATGAATGTCAACTTGGTGGCGATGCACTCAAGGTAAAGCCAGTATCATAATCTACCGCGACATGATTACAGTTCCTGTCTGATTTGCTCGGTAAACAAACAGGGATGCTCTTTCATACAAGAGGCCCTCCAGCGTCAGATGGATCTTGGATGGATCCAAGACTACCATGATAGGAACCCTTATCAGATCAATATGGTTTAGATCTTCGATATTCGCGTGATGAATACCAACCTGGTAGAGTTACTTGCTGAGCAGGTCCGACTCGGATTCTTAATATCACACGACTATCAAAGCTGTAAAGCGGGTTGCGAAAATGATCAGGGTTGTACCCTTGTCCAGGAGGCACTTCAGCACTTGTTAAATCATTGGTGGATGCTAATCTACATGGATGAAGATACTTAGCAGATTAGTATCAGTAACAGGAATCCTACTCGTCGTCAAAGTCAGGATGTCCGATCTGTGAAAGCTAACCTAGTGAGGTTACATTGTATTCAAAGTGGGCGTGGCCAGGTGCCACCACACAATTACGATCGTTGTAGCGTCTGTTCAGAAAGTAACCAATGGTGTTACCTTGTACGAGCAGCTCTCCAGGGTCAGGTGGATCGTGGAGAAATTCGTCCATATCCGGGTTCTGGACCTATTGACTGGACGCCGAACTACCTCGCCGGTCAGGTCAAGGATGTTGTCACAATCTCTGGTCATCACCATACCAGGGATGTTTTTGCCATTATCCCTCAACTTGACGAGTCTAAAGTTCCCAATCGGGAACGGATCGAGATTACTTACGATGGTCAGAAAAATCAGAAGGCTCCTGTAGTTATCTATCTACCAGGACCACTACCGTATGAATTAGCTAAGGCGATCCCTTACAAATACGGTGCAACAATAGTCGAAAATGGAAAGGAAATTCCATTACCCTCCGTTGTGAACATTGCAGACATCATTCGAGTAACACGGAGTGGTAGAATCTTCAACCGAGGGGTTGGGGAAGTTAACAAGGAAAAGGAACTTCAGACAGAAGCTCCCGATCTATCAGTCGGTCAATCCAGTAATCCCGACCTTTCAAAAAACAATGATGAGATGCTGAAGCTCATCCAAAGGAGTGAATACAACATTGTCGATCAACTGTTACAGACTCCTTCAAAGATCTTGGTATTATCACTATTACTCAGTTCAGAAGCGCACAGGAAGGTTCTACAGAAAGTCTTGGAGCAAGCCTTTGTGGAACAGGATGTAACAATCAGACAGTTCGATAGTATTGTCTCTAACATCACTTCCTGCAATAATTTGGGATTTAGTGATGAGGACTTACCCGAAGAGGGTCGCCGTCATAACATGGCGCTCAACATTACAGTTAACTGCCAGGACGATGCTTTAGCCAGCGTACTGGTAGACACAGAGTCAGCCCTGAATGTTATGCCGAAGTCCACTTTGATGCAATTATCATTCAAAGGCCCTCCGATGAGAGTCAGCGAGGTCGTCGTCAAAGCATTCGACGGATCCAGAAAAAAAGTTATCGGTGAAGTTGATCTTCCCATAACTATCGGTCCTCATACTTTCCAAGTCACTTTCCAGGTCATGGATATCCAGGCAACATACAGTTGTTTATTAGGAAGACCTTGGATACATCAGGCTGGGGCGGTTACTTCAACCCTCCACCAAAACCTAAAGTTCGTCAAGAACGGCCAACTTGTCACAGTCTGTGGAGAACAAGCCTTGCTTGTAAGCAACTTACCACCATCTACTGGTATAGAACCCGAGGAGATTATTGGAATGCAGTTCCAAGCAGTGTCGGTAAGCAAGGACAATCCGTTCAAAGAAGGAACCTCGATTTCTTCATACAAAGATGCTATTAAAGCGGTCGAGAGTACCGATACAAAAGGATGGGGACAGCTTGTCATTCCCACTGACAATAAAACAAAGAAGGGTCTTGGTTTTTCTGCAACCTGTACCCAGACAGCTGTCAACGATGAGAGTCTTCATCCCCTCCGAAACTTCTTCCACAGTGGAGGTTTCCTTCACCCAGTGTCTCAGACAGTTCATGCTATCAATGAGGAAGATCCCTCTGACACAGATGAAGAATGGAAGTTCTATCTTAACAAGGACGGTTATATGTCTCAGGAAGAGGTGCCTACTCCATTTTGCTTTCCTGCACAGAGTCTGAGATTTATACCCCGGTCAGACGTCGAAACGATATATGGAGATTGTGATCCGGAAGGATGTCGTGCTCCGCCAAATTCATTAGAGGAAGACACTCCGATGAAAGACAACTTTGATCACAACTACTATGGCCCGATGGATGGCCTGCCAATGTGGCAGCCTTATCCAGGAGACTTAGGGCAAGAGAGTCAGCCGAACAATGAAAATCAGCTGACCATCATTGAACAGAATACCTGTGTCCCCACCATGTCATGGGATCAACACTCAGGTCACCCTGAAGCCACTCAACATGAAGATGAACTTGCAACGTTTGCAGGACTAGAATTCATCAACTATGCTTTCCCTGAGGTCAACGTCATCGAGAGAGATGACTCTTCTAGTTCCAAAGAAGTGTGGGACACCTTGGGACAACCGAGTGGAAAATACGACTTTATGGTCAAGTACACCGCTCCTGAAATCTCTCGTATCAAGCTCGAAGATATCCAGCCAACTGGATGGGGAGATACAGCTGAGAGCACAAATGCTATGCAAAATGCAACAGAGGAATTCTCCTACGACAATTCTGCCTGGGAGACAGATTCCAATGATCCCACTCCACCAGAAATCAGTGTCATTTCTGAAGACAAATCAAGGAAGGAGCCAGACTTTGTGATTCACCGAGGAGTTCGCTGCCAATGGGTTGCTGTCGATGTTCCGAAGGCCGTTCATCAGTCAAAGTAATTGCCATCTTTAACCTTTCACCCTGCCCAGGTGAAACAGATGTTTTGATAGGGCTCGCTTTCTGTAAATTTCCCTCTTCGCTTTGCCCGAAGTGACAGAGTTTTGTTTTATAGGGCTGTAGTTTCAAGGATCGACTTGTTCATTAATAAAATAATGTCGTTCTGTAATTTTCGCATTAATTACTGTTTTCTCTTTTTGCTTTTTCAGAAAATGGTAATCCTAAAAAATAATTCAAAAATAAAAACAAGCAGTAAAATAAATACACTGCACACTCTTGCATTCTTCTTTATCTCTTCTAAACACAAATCATCACGTCATGCAGATTGCTTGTTTTATACCCCGTTGAAACATACAATCCAATGCCTTCTCCCGACTTTGAGTTCCCGGTATTTGGGGCTGAAGAAGAAGATGACAACGAAATTCCAGAAGAGATCTCCCGATTACACAGACAAGAGGAAAGGTCCATTGAACCTCATAAAGAACCGTTGGAAACGGTAAACTTGGGTTCAGAGCAAGAGAGAAAAGAAATCAGGATTGGGGCACTGCTCAATCCAACTGTCAAAGAAAGTTTGATAAAGCTTCTCAAAGAATTCCCCGATGTATTCGCTTGGTCCTATCAGGATATGCCAGGGTTGGATACCAGCATCATGGAACATCACTTACCGTTAAGATCGGAATGTCCACCAGTAAAGCAAAGGTTGAGACGGACTCATCCGGACATGGCCATCAAAATCAAGGAGGAAGTACAGAAACAGATTGACGCGGGTTTCCTCGGCACATCAGAATATCCTCAATGGTTAGCCAACATCGTACCCGTTCCCAAAAAGGACGGAAAGGTCAGAATGTGTGTTGATTACAGAGATCTGAACAAGGCAAGTCCAAAGGACAACTTTCCTTTACCACACATTGACATGCTAGTTGACAGTACAGCAAAGTTCAAAGTTTTCTCCTTCATGGATGGATTCTCGGGCTATAATCAAATCAAAATGGCGCCGAAAGACATGGAGAAAACTTCGTTCATTACCCCATGGGGCACCTTTTGTTACAAGGTAATGCCATTCGGTTTGAAGAACGCCGGGGCAACCTATCAAAGGGCCATGACTACTCTGTTTCATGACATGATACACAAGGAAATCGAGGTATATGTCGATGATATGATTGCAAAATCAAAAACAGAGAGTGAGCACGTTGAACATCTGTCAAAATTGTTCGAACGTCTAAGAAAATTCAAGCTCCGCTTGAATCCTAACAAGTGCACCTTCGGTGTCCGTTCAGGGAAACTACTAGGGTTCATCGTCAGCCAGAAAGGAATTGAAGTTGATCCTGACAAGGTCAAGGCCATTCAAGAAATGCCTTCTCTGAAAACTGAAAAAACAAGTCAGAGGATTCCTGGGACGTTTGAACTACATCTCCAGATTCATATTCCTTATGACTGCCACTTGTGCGCCGATCTTCAAGTTACTAAAAAAGAACCAGGATTGCGTTTGGTCAGAAGATTGCCAAACCGCCTTCGACAGTATCAAGGAATATCTATTGAATCCTCCGATTCTATCACCTCCAGTGGAAGGAAGACCACTGATCATTTACCTCACAATTCTAGAGGACTCGATGGGATGTGTACTTGGCCAACAAGACGAAACTAAAAGGAAAGAGTCTGCCATCTACTATCTAAGCAAGAAATTCACCGACTGCGAGACTCGGTACACGATGCTCGAGAAAACTTGCTGTGCTTTGGCTTGGGCAGCCAAACGTCTTGGCCAGTACATGATTCGTCATACTACTTGGTTGGTCTCCGAAATGGATCCAATCAAATACGTTTTCGAAAAGCCTGCTCTCACGGGAAGAATTGCCCGTTGGCAGATGCTGTTATCAGAATATGACATAGAGTACCACGCTCAAAAAGCCGTTAAGGGAAGTATTTTAGCCGATCATTTGGCTCATCAACCGATTGACGATCAAGAATCAATCGGGTTTGACTTCCCAGACGAAGATGTCATGTTTCTAAAAATGAAAGATTGAGATGAACCGTTACCCAGTGAAGGGCCAGAACCAGGTTCCCAGTGGGGACTTATCTTTGACGGAGCTGTCAATCATTACGGAAACGGAATTGGGGCTACCCCTTTCTCTCTAGTGTATGGCATGGAAGCAGTGCTCCTCATAGAAGTAGAGATCCCATCAATCCGGGTATTGATGGAAGCGAAGCTCACCGAAGCTGAATGGTGTCAAAACCACACGATGAACTGAATCTGATCGAAGAAAAGAGAATAATGGCACTATGCCACGGTCAGTTGTATCAACAAAGAATGAAGAGGGCGTTCGACAAAAAGGTCCGACCTCGTGTCTTCAGAAAAGGAGACCTCGTGCTCAAGAAGATACAATCATTTCTCACTGATTCTCGGGGCAAGTGGACCCCAAATTATGATGGCCCCTATGTGGTCACGAAAACTTTCTCAGGCGGTGCCTTGAGACTTGCAACCATGGACGGAGAGGAATTTTCCTACCCCACGAATGTTGATGTAGTCAAGAAATACTTCGCCTAAACTACAAAAAAAAACGTCTCGGTGGATTGAAAACCCGAAAGGGCGGTCCAGGCAAAAGTTAGAGACATGAAAAAAATCATCCCGATGGATTGGAAATCTCATAGTACAATCCAGGCAAAAATTAGGGATAATGGCAAGTAACTATGTTCAACAGAGGCAAGTCCCTCAGCAGCAGCAGTTACATCGTCCATCGGAGGAAAACTCCAGTCAAGGTCATCTTCGACAGAAGCTCAGGATGTCTCGAATTCAAAGTTGGTAGAAGGATAGTGGTCGTTATGTTTCAACGTAGCCCTTTTCCCTGTAAATTACCATTTTCAAACTTTGTATATACTCTTTGGAATCACGCGTTTGGCTGATCTCCATCTTATCAATAAAATTTGAACCTTTGTGCTTTTGTTTGTAATTCTTATTTGTTTTAGCTTTACAGAACGACGTTGTTAACATGATTAACGATTCTTGAAATGAAACAAAAATGAGTTTACTTGATAAAATTTTTTCTGCTTTTTTAAAATAGAGATGGCAATTTCTTTTGACCGTTAAACATCGAAAGAACATCAATCGCGTCTCAAAAGGTGTTCGAACCTCAAAGTGCAGAATCAAAGTACTCATTCTAGACCAGTACGTCTGAATGAAGGATCAGCAATGTCAGAGACCATGTTCCATCTGACATCTTCGGCCGAGTTCTCATCTCCTAAGCCCGACCAGCGTCGCCCCCAACAGGGACCATTTCTCCTAAGCAAGGCAGAATTGCTATCTTGAACCAGCGATATTTCTTCCATGCCCCACTGGGGCCGAGTATCCAGTCGTGTTCATCCTTTAGTCTGTATGTTGCGTCAGTTTTGTCCGCATATACATACATACATCATGCATTATTGATTTGCATTCACATTCATATTGCATCACTATCACTCTAGTCGTTCTTATCCCCTAGTGATAGTCCTCTCAATCGAGTTGTCAGCCTTTTCCTCGTCAGGAAGTGTTGCGTCTGGACAATCTCTCCTCCAGTTTATTTCTGGATTAGAATTGGCCCATGACCACTTTGATAACTTGAACCTCTGAGAAACAAGAAAACTTTCAACAAATGTCACTCTTCGCCATTGAAGATGATATCCTTTCTTTCCCGGATTAAGGAAAATCCCCAGAGAAAGCCTCTTAATCAAGAGATTCGGCGGTACGACAGTTTTTCTCCGAAAAAACCACTGATGAAAAGGTCATCGGCACCTCAAAATTGGATTCCATCATATGGCATTTCTCCGGAAAGATCCCGAGAAAAGTATGATGTAAGCCCCCAAACGAAAACAGTCTCTCAAGAGACTCGCTTTCCCCAGTAGAATCGACAAATGGCGTCTCCAAAATAGAGAAGTTTGTGTACCTCTACAATTCAGATGAATGGGTTCCCCAGCAAGTCTGACATCAAAACTTTTTCCGTCAAATGGCATCTCCCCAGGAAAATTCGGCGAGAAGTTTGAGGAAAACCGCTACGCATAGCGTCCCTTGTCAATAAAGTTTATTGACAAAAGAAACTAAGACCAGTTCCTTGGTAGGAAACCAAGATCGAGGGGAAGTTTATTTCTGAAACTTAGACCAGTTCCTTGGTAGAAAACCAGGATCGAGGGGAAGTTTTTCTGAAACTTAGACCAGTTCCTTGGTAGGAAACCAGGATCTAGGGGAAGTTTATTTCCGAAACTTAGACCAGTTCCTTGGTAGGAAACCAGGATCGAGGGGAAGTTTATTTCAGCAACTAAGACCAGGTCCTTGGTAGGAAACCAGGATTGAGGGGAAGTTTACTTTAGAAATCGAGACCAGATCCTTGGTAGGAAACCAGGATCGAGGGGAAGTTTACTTTAGAAACTGAGACCAGTTCCTTGGTAGGAAACCAGGATCGAGGGGAAGTTTATTTCAAGAAAAACTGAAACCAGCTCCTTGGCTGAAGACCAGGATCGAGGGGAAGTTTACCTTTTCTAAGCATCATCGCTTAGCTAAAGAAGATGAATGCGTAAGCTACCATTCATAACCACCATCAAAATTTCGGGTATTCTGATATTTAATCCTCTTGCACCCCGAATGCCCGAATACCTTCGCCATTCACACCTTCGGGTCCAAGAAGATTAAATAGGGGCATCTGTCATACCCCAAATTTTGACCACTAAGATTTCCCATCATTTTACAAATCATCAGCACAATATGGACGTACCTTTGTACCTCATTAGTCTCCCCAAAGGTGGGTAAGCATTCACTACAAACAGGATTTAGGGTTTCAAGCCCTCGCAAAGCTCTTAGACAAAGGATCAATCAAGGAATGACATGATCTTCAACTTGTCTAGCCTCTCAAATATCCACAATGGATCAAGAGGACTCCCACTTCAAGGATTAAGCACAAGGCTGCTCCCTTCTAGGTGGATCAAGCCTCAGGATCGCCAGTGTCACCAAATTAGGGTTTGGTCGACTAGGGCCTCCAGATGGAAATTTTCCTCTGGGCATGAGCCAATGCTTCAAAACATAACCTAAAATGCTCCATGGAACATCATAAACCCCATCATCAAGTCAATTTAGCCTCAGGGGATGCATACATAAAAAATCAGGAATTAGGGTTTCTTGACCTAATTCACCCCTAAGTTGACTTTTGGGACAAATCATGAGCCAAGACCTCAAGACATGATTTGAGGGTCTCCAAAATACCACGTTGATCTATTTTCAACAATGGATTGACCCAAGAAGCTTGAGCAACAAGTTTCAATTTCATCTGAACCACAGTTAGGGTTTCGCGAGAAAAGTCAACTGTAGCTTTGACTTTTGACCAGGACATGCTCCCAAGCCGTGGGACACGATTAAATACACCCTATAACACCCATGGAACATGTCCATCAATTTTGATTTAGGTCAAGGACATGATTTCCTAAAGGATCGCACAGTTTGGAATTCATCTGATAAAAAGTCAACTGTGCACAAAAGTCAAACTTTGACTTTTTGAGATTTTTCATAAAAATGGTTTTTTAACCCTAAAATGATGTTAATGTGTGATTAGAATCATCATTCATCAAGAAAAATTAAAGAAAGTGGGATAACTTGTAAAAGGGGTAACCATAAAAACTTAGAAATTTTTCTAAGTTATGGAATAAAGTGGCAAGGGTACCAACTTTGGAGGATCATAACTCCTAAACCACAGAGCCATTTTCCCCCATCCAAAGCTTGATTTGTAGCCCTCATGGCCCTCTACAAAAGTGTCAACTACACTTCATCCCAATTCATCATGGATTTTGAGTTATGCTTGGATCAAAATGGCTAAAAACTTAAAATTGACATTTTTACACACTTAGCCAAAATCTGCCTTGTAATTTCAGCACAATGTCCCAACTTCAAGGCTGTTTTTCTCCATGATCCAAGTTGAACCAGGTCGAGGGCCAAACATCAAAGTTGAAGTACGTCATCTAAGCTTTCCGAAAAGTCCTAGAACGTCCATGTAGCATACTCGAGCAGGGAGTTATGGATCTTACAAAAGGGCTTGCTGAAGCTGAATTTTTCAGGGGCAGATTTGCACATTTTGTGTGCCACACGAATTTTCAAGCCTTGTCATTATTTTGGACACATCTAAGGATCAAATCCAAGTGGGATGATCTGATCCATGAACCTCCCAAGTCCAAGGAACCAAAAAAAGCATGCCAAAACCTAAAAATCCCTAAAAGAGGGACAAAACTCCAATTTTGGTTTGGAGCATTTAATGGATGCTTAGAGGTGGCATGGACTGAGCCATTCTCATCTGAAATCAGTCAAGACTTATCCAACAACTAGGGAACCAGCAGCCTGTGCTCTATGACTAGAGGATACTTGGATTTTCATCGGCCAACATTAGCCAAACCTCTGCTGCAGCCACCATTCACTGTAGATCCCAAAACAAACTTGCTCCACTATAAATAGAGCTCATTTGTGTTCAGTTTGAGTACACCAAAGCCATCAAACAGATGCTTTCCTCAAATTCTCTCTTTCACTCCAAAATGCCTTCTTTAGTAAGGAAATTCTGAGTTTTTGAGCTAGAGAGCAATTCCACTCAAACTAATCACACACACACCTCATATATATCATATGTAAGCTGTGCAAACCATCAAAAGTGACCTGTAATCACAACATCACAAAGTCACCTCTCAAAACCTCAAAATGACACTTTTTTGCATTTTTCAAGCCATGTCTTGATTCAGTCACTTTCCAAGCCAGATAAAACCTCAAACACACTCTAAATATCATCCTTGAACTGTCCCAAATGGTGCCACACATCTGGAACACCATTTGAGAGAGTTAGCATTTTGGCCGTTTTTGACCATTTCGCGAGAAAGTGCACAAACTTGCTCCAGAGGTTTCCAGCCGATTCCAACCATCCTAAAAGCTTCTAAGAGGTCATTTGAGGTTGTCCAAAGTATCAAATCATTTCTGGAACAAAGCACTTGGTAGGTTGCCCAAAATCTCCCAAAAAGAGGTAAAATTCACAACTTGAATTCTTTGAATCATGCTTTCCTTTGTTGTCCATATACATGCATCATATTGAATAATTCTTGAGGCAAAAATGTAGTCCTTAATGTGTATGTTATGATCCTCCCACTGTTTGCATTTTGACATGTTTTTATGTGGAATTTTGGTTGTTTTGAAATCATATCTAATTCTGTTTTTTTTTTCATTGGTGTGTTCTATACATTAAGTTTTAGTTTGCATGAGTAACACCATTGGATTCCTTGCGAAAAATTGGTCAAGATAGGTTTTTACGGATTTCAATTCCAATGAAAATTGAGAGAGTTACGCGCGTTGGAAATTTGACGCGAAACGACGTCGAATTAACGATAGCGGTTCTCGTTTTTTTCGCTTTGTGTGTTCTGTACAGTGAGTTTCCGAGTGCGTGAATAATACCATTGGATTCCTTGTGAAAAATCGGTCAAGATAGGTTTTTACGGATTTCAATTCCGATGAAAATTGAGAGAGTTACGCGCGTTGAAAATTTTACGCGAAACAGTGTCGAAAACAACGTGCAGTTTTGGTTTTTTAATTTCTGCATTTTGTGTGTTGAGTTTTCGTGTGCGTGAGTGATACCATTGGATTCTTTGCGAAAAATCAGTCAAGATAGACTCTTGCGGATCTTGATTCGGTTAAAAATCGAGAGAGTTACGCGCGTCGGAAGTTTGGCGCGGAACGACTTTTTCACAACGTAGTAGCTCTGGTTTTTTTATCGCTGCATTTTGTACATTGAGTTTTGGCATGCATGTGCGATACCATTGGATTCCTTGCGAAAAATCGGTCAAGATAGGCTCTTGCAGATCTTGATTCGGTTAAAAATCGAGAGAGTTACGCGCGTCGGAAGTTTGGCGCGGAACGACGTTTTCACAACGTAGCAGCTCTGGTTTTTTTTATCGCTGCATTTTGTACGTTGAGTTTCGGCGTGCATGTGCGATACCATTGGATTCCTTGCGAAAAATCGGTCAGGATAAGCTCTTGCGGATCTTGATTCGGTTAAAAATCGAGAGAGTTACGCGTGTTGGAAATTCGACGCGGAACGATGTTTTTAAACGATAGCAGTTTTGGTTTTTTAATTTCTGCGTTTTTTGTATTGATTTTCCGTGCACGTGAGTAATACCATTGGATTCCTTGCGAAAAATCGGTCAGGATAGGCTCTTGCGGATCTTGATTCGGTTAAAAAATCGAGAGAGTTACGCGTGTTGGAAATTCGACGCAGAACGATGTTTTTAAACGATAGCAGTTTTGGTTTTTTAATTTCTGTGTTTTGTGTGTTGATTTTCCGTGAACGTGAGTAATACCATTGGATTCCTCGCGAAAAATCGGTCAAGATAGGTATTTCCGGATTTTGATTCCGATAAAAATTGAGAGAGCTATGAGTGTTTGAAATATGATAAAAACGTGTTGAAAATTAAAGTTTCGGTACTCGTTTTTACCCCAAAAGAAATGTCGGAGATGATATTTTGATATCTTTCCTCTTTTTCTTACTTTTTATTTTCAAAACTCAACCAATTTTTTTTACATAGCAAAAAATCATCATTTTCCAATTCATACCCCATAATATTTTAATCCACAAAAAATCACAAAAAAAAGTATTATTTTTAATATATTTAAAAATAGTGTTTTATATTGTTTTAAATGCTTTTAAAATGATTTTGTTTTCTTGATTTTAAAAACCAAAATGATTTTAAATATTTATGTTGATAAAATATTTTTTTTCATAAACTTTAATCATTATTTAATGATTTTATTTGATATTTTTTATCATTTTTTACTTAATTTTTCTTTAAAAAATGCCTAAAAAATGAAATTGGGGTTTTCTTTGATTTTCACCCTAACAAATCTTTTTCAAACTCTTTGGTCCTCTATTAGAGTGTAAGACCCAATCCCCTTTTAACCAAAACAATTTTGGGCCTCACTTATTGTATAAGTCCCTCTGCGTTAAAAGAAAACTTCGGCGCGATCGCCATTTTCAAACGAAAATCAACTGGGCTTCTCTTTGAACTGTAAGTCCCATTTCTTTTCATTTTTAAACACTTGGGCCTCTATTAGAGTGTAAGACCCAACCCTTTTTTAACGAAACAATTTTGGGCCTCAGCTATTGTATAAGTCCCGATACGTTAAAAATCTCGGCGCGATCGCCATTTTCAAACTGAAAATATTTTGGGCCTCTCCCTGAGTTGTAAGCCCCATATTTTGTACAAAAATACACTTTGGGCCTCTAATAGAGTGTAAGACCCAACCCCTCTTTTTTTATATTTTCTCATTTTTCATATTGTTTTTTTAATGATTTGGAAAATTAATAACTCCTTCAATTTTGATTATTTTTTATTGGTTCTTTTTCTGAAAAATCACAAAAATAGTAAAATATTTTATTCTACAAAAAAATAAAATTTATATTATTTATTTAATATAGTTGGTATTTTTGTGAATAAATTCATTTTTAATTGTTTTTAAGCATTTTAAAAGTGAATATTCATCTTGAAAATAAAGACTATGGGCCTCCCCTCGTGTTGTAAGCCCCGTTTATTTTCTTTAATCTCTTTGGGCCTCTAATAGAGTGTAAGACCCAATCCCTTTGTAAATACCAAAATTTTGGGCCTCAGTCACTTGTATAAGTCCCACGGTGTTTCCAAAACCTCAGCGCGATCGTCGCCCTTTTCAGAATTAACCATTGGGCCTACCCTCGAGTAGTAAGACCCATTTCTTTTCTTAAAACTCACTTGGGCCTCTAATAGAGTGTAAGACCCATCCCTTTGTACAGAAAACCTTTCTTGGGCCTCAGTCACTTATATAAGTCCCTCTGTACAAATTCAACAGCGCGATAACTGGTAAAACCCTGGGCCTCTCCTTGAGCTGTAAGCCCCAAATATTTCTTTTTCAAAGCACTTTCTCCTTTGATTTTGAATATACTGTTATTTTCAATCTTTCTTTGTTGAACAACTAACCAAACAGCATGGAAGCTCTACAACCGAGTAAGTGTTTACCCGCTTTCATTTAACGCTTTCATATGTATATAACTGTATTGTGGGGCTGTTTCACTGTAAGTCTCCTTTCACAAACTCATATATATATATATAACTGTATTGTGGGGCTGTTTCGCTGTAAGTCTTCTTTCATAAACTCATATCAACTGTGTAATAATAGTATAGATATTTAGAGTTTTCCCGGCAACTACGTCTAGAACTAGGTGACGCCGTTTCGTTTATTCGTAGAAATAGACAACTAGATCCCCAATAGGATCACCAGATACAGTCTTCTCTTCGGCTGTCCTCATTAGGAATTGTCAAGAAGCTCTACTCCCCAAGATGAATGTATTCTCCGTGAATAGCATCTTTGAGTTTCTTCCAAATTCTCGAACTTTCCTGACTTTGATCTATTCTCGGTGAATAGCATTGCCTTGAATTTCTCGGGGTTTGGGGACCCACGGGCTTCTTAAAAGCATCGGCCTCCTCTTGGGCATCGTACAAGGACCCACAGGCTTCCTAAAAGCAACCCCGCCTCCTCTTGGGCTTCGTACAAGGACACTATGGCTTCTTAGAAGTATTCACAGCCTCCTCTTAGGCTTCGTATAATTATCTCTTCCTCCGGGAATGATAGCCTCCTCTTGGGCCTAGTCATCCTCATAGAACAGTCCTTTCATAGAGTCTACTACTGTTTCTCAAAGCATAGTACAAAAGATAAAACTCTAGACACGGGCAGTCTAACTTCCTTGAGTCTCAAAGACATTCTCAAGTGACCCATTCGTTAAATAGGAAGGAAACCCGTAGACTCGGACAGTCTCAATACCCTTCGGATTCCCTGCTTCCTTAAAGAACAGGAATAACCCAGATCTTTGAATCAAATCCCTGAGTACAGTGTTGCTCATATAAGAACCAATTTTCTCTTTAAAATCAGTATATTGGATCTGTCACTCAACTGAAACAGTAATCATAGCCTCCTCTTGGGATTTGTACAATGATTCTTCCTCGCGAAGCAAACGTTTAGCCTCTATCTCGGGCTTCGTACGAGATACCAAACTTCTCCCCAGTGGAGTCAAACAACGTTTAGCCTCTCTCTCGGGCTTTGTACGAGACACATAAGAGACTCCCTCGTTGAGTCAATCACCCCTTTCGCCTCCATCTCGGGCTTCGTACGAGATACAAAGACTCTCTTGTTGAGTCAAACTTTTAGCCTCCATCTCGGGCTTCGTACGATATACAAAGACTCTCTTGTTGAGTCCATCACCTTTTAGCCTCCATCTCGGGCTTCGTACGAGATACAAAAACACTCTCTTGTTGAGTATAAAAGATTCTCCTGTTGAGTCAACCCTTTTAGCCTCTCTCTCGGGCTTCATACGAGACACATAAAAACTCCCTCTTGTTGGGCCAATAGCCTCCTCTTAGGCTTTGTATAAGAAAACCACTGGTTGATCTAATTAACCTTTTAGCATCAAAGCTGTGCCTCGTTCACAGTATACAAACATCAACAACTCCTTTCCCTTCATCTAATTGCTGTAAGCGGCAAGCCTCTGGATCATCTACATCCATGCCACTTTCCCTCTTTTAGCATGAGAAATTCCTAAGGAAAGATAACATTGCTCTACACAGAGTTAAAGTCTTCTCCTTCAGGTTAAAATCCCCTTTAAAGGAAATTATGGCATTGCTAGGATCCGCGTATCCCGGTTAAAGTAATTCTCCTTTATAACCAGTAATCCAATAGTTGTGACAGACAAACCCTTCTTTAGAGATGACAAATTCTCTCTAAAGTCGAGGTCCTTCAGCTTCACGTCTTGGGCTTTGAACAAGACACAAATAGACTTTTCAGCTTCACATCTTGGGCTTTGAACAAGATACAAATCACCTTCAGCTTCACATCTTGGGCTTTGAACAAGATACAAATCACCTTCAGCTTCACATCTTGGGCTTTGAACAAGATACAAACCACCTTTCGCTTCACGTCTTGGGCTTTGAACAAGACACCAAAACACCCATTTCCTCCCATAGAATAGGAGGAACTACGAACGCTCTGATTTCCCTGTTTCGGTAAACGGGAATACGTAGGCATAGGGTCGAAAAAAAAGATCTTAGCGAGCACAATCAACAAAAAACCAAAATCCCATACTCTCACATACCTATCAAAAAGCATCAGTCCTAACATCCTAATCCTTGTTCCCCGCCAGAAACCTTCTGCCCAGATAAAAAGAAAGAAATCGTATTGGCGAAAATACAAATAACCAGTACAAAGGCCCCCCACATTGATAGCATTCGTAACCTAACAGACCACTGTTTAAACTCAGTATGCAAAGCAGGGTTAATTGGAGACATCTATTTCCCTTCCTTATTCAGCTCACAATAGGATAAAAGATTTACAATCGGACACAATTTTCTCAAAACCAATTTTTTTTACTAGGCGGGACGCGAGACGGGATGTCCGGACGCGAAAACGTGCGAAACCGCATAAAAATTCAGAAAAATGACAGAAAATTGCAAAATATCAAAACACACAATACCTAAAACTAAACAATTGGCTAATTCGACAAGAATCCCCGGCAACGGCGCCAATTTGATCCGCTGTCGCGCGCGGATCAAAACGAGTAATTTTCTGAAAACGTAGTATAGCGACAAAAACTCGAGTCGTATCGTAAGGATTCTTGATTTATTAACCAACAGTAGTGACGAATATGGGGGGTTTGTGATCGATTCAAGAGAACAAAGTAGAAAAAAAAATGATTATTAAAATAAGTGATTAAAATAAGTGATTATAAAACAAACGGATTCACTGTGTCGGGTTCTACTTATCATCGACTGCCAATATTACAATTCCCTAAGCGGGTTTTCTATCCTATTTGATAACAGTATCAGTTAACAAGCGTGATTGATATTATGAGAAATATGTTCCTGTTGCCGGATTAAGCATACGGTTATAAATAACGCAATTTAACGATTAAGCAAGGTTAGTTGCGAGTAAAATTGGGAACACAAATCAATCAAACTAAATCAATAATGTTATATGATAATCGAATTAAGCAAACAACGATCACAAAACAATATTGAAAGGAATCGAAATCAAATTATAAATATCACAGCAATCTCAAAGTTTGGAACCTGAGTACAGTGAATTCGTCCAGAAAGTGTTAGTTCTCCATGAGTTCTTACAAAGCGTATAATTTTCTCTTAGAAATTCTGTAACCCAAAAACTCTAGCGGCTGCCTAGGTATAAGTGAAAGACAATCCATTTGGTTTACAACCCAACTGGGTCAAATACAAAACCCAGGCCCATTACAAATGACCCAAAACAAAAATATTTCTAATGCTGTAACTTCAACGACTTTTTCAGGTCTTCTATAGTCCGATTCAGCTTCTTCGTCCAACATAAAAGTTGTAGATATTTTTCTTACCTTTCCGACGAATGGTAGAACGCCTCATTCTGACATTCGAAGCTCCAATTATGAGTTTATTCGTAAAAGCTGCAATTGCTGAAAAATAAAGTGCGAAAATTAAATAAAGGAAAAAATCAACTAAATTAGAAAAACATTATAAAACATGAAAATAAGCAAAACAAACCAAGGAAATGCTTAAGTACAAACATGGAAGAATGTGCATCGAAATGCACTAATCAAATTCCCCCACACTTTAACTTTTGCACTCCGAGCAAAATAAAATAAAAACTCAAGAAACACAAAAACATCATCAGTTACTCATTCCAGGCTACAAACTCTTCTTCAGTTAAGGTTGCGTCGATAGGGACTAATCTTGCACACTAAGGATATCGTAAGAACACTAATCTACAATTATGCAGTCATAAGCCTCCTTCCTATACAAACAATTCTGAATCATGTTATTATGCCAAAGCCTAACTTACTCATCCTTTTGCTCTTTTTCATTCTGGCGCAATCACATTAAGCCCGTTATCTCCACACACTCATAGCAAGGCGACCAGTTAGTGATTCTGATCCAACTAACAACGAGTTTTTTTTTATCAAACTTTTTTTCTTGAAGGTTCCACAACCGTTGGGTTAAGTGACCGGGTGAGGGTCACCAAACTTAGAAGGTGCATTCCCTTTATTTTTTTTTTGTAAAACTTGGATCACTCACTTATTTTCATCGGCTTCCCTGCGTAGAGTGCGTGTGAGATGGTGCTGACTGCTGAAATAAACTACTCAAGAGCTGTTAAAAACAAATTGAGAATTCAAGGCTATGTCATAACAAGTATTCAAAATGATTTCCACACGCAGGAGACTTACGGTGTTAAGACGATACCAATCTTGTGAACTTTTCCCAAATCTCCACAACCAACCTCAGATTAATCTATAGCATAAAACTTTCAAAAAGATGCATTTTTTTATTTTATAAAGAACAAAGCAAAACAAAGAAATGGTTCCCTCCCCCACACTTAAAACACATATTGTCCTCAATTAAAGAACATAAATATAGCATAAGAGTGAGAGAAAGGAAAGAACACACCCGAGGGATTAAGGTGGAATGTAGCTTTCATGTCTGGTGGTTTTGGTGGAGGCCTTTCTGCACTACAAACATATGAAATAGGAAAAAGTGAATAGTAAGTGAACTTGGATATTAGTAAAAAATATGGTGGCTTAAGAGGAATAGCCTGCACATATGGTAAACCTGCAATAACAAAAGTATGAAAAACAGAAAATCCACATTTAGCTTGTGAGTCAGATAAAATAGGTGGAAGAGATGCACAAATGGTGAAAGATAACTCCATGTTGTTTGGCTTAATTAGAGTTTCCACCAAAAAATATTCTGCTATGGACAATGGTTGCTTATGACAAAAATCCATATTTTTGGTGTCAAATTCAAGAGTTGTTGAATTTTCTAGAATTTCTGCACAAGTGGTTGTCGGCATCAAACTATCTTCACCTAAAATGGCTGCACTGATCTCATGACAAACATTACAAACACCACATTCACAAACAAAAATTTCAAGAGAAGTATATAATTCATCCAGATCAGATTTCAAGAAATTTTGCGGTATAATCTCTTTCACGCATTCACTTGAATTTTTGTTTCTTACTATGTGTTCATCAGATGAAACAAGCATTGTTTTAATGGGCTCACCTGGAAATTCATCAAGACTGGTATCACATTGTGTTACCTCTAATAATGCAATAGGTTGTACATCATCATGAAACATCTTGTCCTCTTGAATTTGATGGACGCTTGAGATTATTTGTTCAACTTGGACTTTTATAATTGGAAGCGTAGATTGCATATGTTGTTGAAATTGCAAATTATTTTCAGTCATCCGCTTATTATTTTCAGCCATTTGCTTGATAATTTCTTCCAAATATGATTGTGTGTCAGCTTCCAATGATGCACTTTGTTGAAATTGTTGATATGACCAAATAGGCTGCTCTTCAAGATATGAGTATTGTCCTTGAAGACCACCTACCATTTGGGTCTCACCATAAAAATTAGTATCTAACAACATAGGACATGCATCATTACCATGAAAATTTGAAGAAAAAATATTGCAAATCACAAGTGGAATATGATTTTGATAGCAGGATTGTTGTTCTCTTGCTTCCATCAAATTAATAAGATAAGCCAACTGATCCAATGAGTCTCCCATTTTTTTTTAGATTTTATTTGACACGGAAGAAGAAATATGATTAAAATAAATTCATAAAAATAAAAAAATATGAAATTTCACCTAATTAAGACAAATAAGAATTTTGAGAATTTTTTTGGATTTTTTCGAAATTGTGAAAACAGTAAAAAATTAATTAAAAATATAAAAAAGAGGAATTTGGCGATTTGAGACCGAAATCCCGTACTCTTTTGGAGTACGGGACAATTGATCGCACGATTTTTCTGCTCCCAATAGGCAAAAAAGATTTACAATCGGACACAATTTTCTCAAAACCAATTTTTTTTTACTAGGCGGGACGCGAGACGGGACGTCCGGACGCGAAAACGTGCGAAACCGCATAAAAATTCAGAAAAATGACAGAAAATTGCAAAATATCAAAACACACAATACCTAAAACTAAACAATTGGCTAATTCGACAAGAATCCCCGGCAACGGCGCCAATTTGATCCGCTGTCGCGCGCGGATCAAAACGAGTAATTTTCTGAAAACGTAGTATAGCGACAAAAACTCGAGTCGTATCGCAAGGATTCTTGATTTATTAACCAACAGTAGTGACGAATATGGGGGGTTTGTGATCGATTCAAGAGAACAAAGTAGAAAAAAAAATGATTATTAAAATAAGTGATTAAAATAAGTGATTATAAAACAAACGGATTCACTGTGTCGGGTTCTACTTATCATCGACTGCCAATATTACAATTCCCTAAGCGGGTTTTCTATCCTATTTGATAACAGTATCAGTCAACAAGCGTGATTGATATTATGAGAAATATGTTCCTGTTGCCGGATTAAGCATACGGTTATAAATAACGCAATTTAACGATTAAGCAAGGTTAGTTGCGAGTAAAATTGGGAACACAAATCAATCAAACTAAATCAATAATGTTATATGATAATCGAATTAAGCAAACAACGATCACAAAACAATATTGAAAGGAATCGAAATCAAATTATAAATATCACCGCAATCTCAAAGTTTGGAACCTGAGTACAGTGAATCCGTCCAGAAAGTGTTAGTTCTCCATGAGTTCTTACAAAGCGTATAATTTTCTCTTAGAAATTCTGTAACCCAAAAACTCTAGCGGCTGCCTAGGTATAAGTGAAAGACAATCCATTTGGTTTACAACCCAACTGGGTCAAATACAAAACCCAGGCCCATTACAAATGACCCAAAACAAAAATATTTCTAATGCTGTAACTTCAATGACTTTTTCAGGTCTTCTATAGTCCGATTCAGCTTCTTCGTCCAACATAAAAGTTGTAGATCTTTTTCTTAGCTTTCTGACGAATGGTAGAACGCCTCATTCCGACATTCGAAGCTCCAATTATGAGTTTATTCATAAAAGCTGCAATTGCTGAAAAATAAAGTGCGAAAATTAAATAAAGGAAAAAATCTACTAAATTAGAAAAACATTATAAAACTTGAAAATAAGCAAAACAAACCAAGGAAATGCTTAAGTACAAACATGGAAGAATGTGCATCGAAATACACTGATCAAATTCCCCCACACTTTAACTTTTGCACTCCAAGCAAAATAAAATAAAAACTCAAGAAACACAGAAACATCATCAGTTACTCATTCCAGGCTACAAACTCTTCTTCAGTTAAGGTTGCGTCGATAAGGACTAATCTTGCACACTAAGGATATCGTAAGAACACTAATCTACAATTATGCAGTCATAAGCCTCATTCCTATACAAACAATTCCGAATCATGTTATTATGCCAAAGCCTAACTTACTCATCCTTTTGCTCTTTTTCATTCTGGCGCAATCACATTAAGCCCGTTATCTCCACACACTCATAGAAAGGCGACCAGTTAGTGATTTTGATCCAACTAACAACGAGTTTTTTTTTATCAAACTTTTTTTCTTGAAGGTTCCACAACCGTTGGGTTAAGTGACCGGGTGAGGGTCACCAAACTTAGAAGGTGCATTCCCTTTTTTTTTTTTTGTAAAACTTGGATCACTCACTTATTTTCATCGGCTTCCCTGCGTAGAGTGCGTGTGAGATGGTGCTGACTGCTGAAATAAACTACTCAAGAGTTGTTAAAAACAAATTGAGAATTCAAGGCTATGTCATAACAAGTATTCAAAATGATTTCCACACGCAGGAGACTTACGGTGTTAAGACGATACCGATCTTGCAAACTTTTCCCAAATCTCCACAACCAACCTCAGATTAATCTATAGCCTAAAACTTTCAAAAAGATGCATTTTTTTATTTTATAAAGAACAAAGCAAAACAAAGAAATGGTTCCCTCCCCCACACTTAAAACACATATTGTCCTCAATTAAAGAACATAAATATAGCATAAGAGTGAGAGAAAGGAAAGAACACACCCGAGGGATTAAGGTGGAATGTAGCTTTCATGTCTGGTGGTTTTGGTGGAGGCCTTTCTGCTCTACGAACATATGAAATAGGAAAAAGTGAATAGCAAGTGAACTTGGATATTAGTAAAAAATATGGTGGCTTAAGAGGAATAGCCTGCACATATGGTAAACCTGCAATAACAAAAGTATGAAAAACAGAAAATCCACATTTAGCTTGTGAGTCAGATAAAATAGGTGGAAGAGATGCACAAATGGTGAAAGATAACTCCATGTTGTTTGGCTTAATTAGAGTTTCCACCAAAAGATATTCTGCTATGGACAATGGTTGCTTATGACAAAAATCCATATTTTTGGTGTCAAATTCAAGAGTTGTTAAATTTTCTAGAATTTCTGCACAAGTGGTTGTCGGCATCAAACTATCTTCACCTAAAATGGCTGCACTGATCTCATGACAAACATTACAAACACCACATTCACAAACAAAAATTTCAAGAGAGTTATCTATTTCAAGAGAAGTATATAATTCATCCAGATCAGATTTCAAGAAATTTTGCGGTATAATCTCTTTCACGCATTCACTTGAATTTTTGTTTCTTACTATGTGTTCATCAGATGAAACAAGCATTGTTTTAATGGGCTCACCTGGAAATTCATCAAGACTGGTATCACATTGTGTTACCTCTAATAATGCAATAAGTTGTACATCATCATGAAACATCTTGTCCTCTTGAATTTGATGGACGCTTGAGATTATTTGTTCAACTTGGACTTTTATAATTGGAAGCGTAGATTGCATATGTTGTTGAAATTGCAAATTATTTTCAGTCATCCGCTTATTATTTTCAGCCATTTGCTTGATAATTTCTTCCAAATGTGATTGTGTGTCAGCTTCCAATGATGCACTTTGTTGAAATTGTTGATATGACCAAATAGGCTGCTCTTCAAGATATGAGTATTGTCCTTGAAGACCACCTACCATTTGGGTCTCACCATAAAAATTAGTATCTAACAACATAGGACATGCATCATTACCATGAAAATTTGAAGAAAAAATATTGCAAATCACAAGTGGAATATGATTTTGATAGCAGGATTGTTGTTCTCTTGCTTCCATCAAATTAATAAGATAAGCCAACTGATCCAATGAGTCTCCCATTTTTTTTTAGATTTTATTTGACACGGAAGAAGAAATATGATTAAAATAAATTCATAAAAATAAAAAAAATACGAAATTTCACCTAATTAAGACAAATAAGAATTTTGAGAATTTTTTTGGATTTTTTCGAAATTGTGAAAACAGTAAAAAATTAATTAAAAATATAAAAAACAGGAATTTGGCGATTTGAGACCGAAATCCCGTACTTTTTTGGAGTACGGGACAATTGATCGCACGATTTTTCTGCTCCCAATAGGCAAAAAAGATTTACAATCGGACACAATTTTCTCAAAACCAATTTTTTTATACTAGGCGGGACGCGAGACGGGACGTCCGGACGCGAAAACGTGCGAAACCGCATAAAAATTCAGAAAAATGACAGAAAATTGCAAAATATCAAAACACACAATACCTAAAACTAAACAATTGGCTAATTCGACAAGAATCCCTGGCAACAGCGCCAATTTGATCCGCTGTCGCGCGCGGATCAAAACGAGTAATTTTCTGAAAACGTAGTATAGCGACAAAAACTCGAGTCGTATCGCAAGGATTCTTGATTTATTAACCAACAGTAGTGACGAATAGGGGGGGGGGGGGGTTTGTGATCGATTCAAGAGAACAATGCAGAAAAAAATGATGATTAAAATAAGTGATTATAAAACAAACGGATTCACTGTGTCGGGTTCTACTTATCATCGACTGCCAATATTAAAATTCCCTAAGCGGGTTTTCTATCCTATTTGATAACAATATCAGTCAACAAGCGTGATTGATATTATGAGAAATATGTTCCTGTTGCCGGATTAAGCATACGGTTATAAATAACGCAATTTAACGATTAAGCAAGGTTAGTTGCGATTAAAATTGGGAACACAAATCAATCAAACTAAATCAATAATGTTGTATGATAATCAAATTAAGCAAACAACGATCACAAAACAATATTTAAAGGAATCGAAATCAAATTATAAATATCATAGCAATCTCAAAGTTTGGAACCTGAGTACAGTGAATCCGTCTAGAAAGTGTTAGTTCTCCATGAGTTCTTACAAAGCGTATAATTTTCTCTTAGAAATTCTGTAACCCAAAAACTCTAGCGGCTGCCTAGGTATAAGTGAAAGACAATCCATTTGGTTTACAACCCAACTGGGTCAAATACAAAACCCAGACCCATTACAAATGACCCAAAAAAAAAGTATTTCTAATGCTGCAACTTCAACGACTTTTTCAGGTCTGCTATAATCCGATTCAGCTTCTTTGTCCAACATAAAAGTTGTAGATCTTTTTCTTAGCTTTCCGACGAATGGTAGAACGCCTCATTCCGACATTCGAAGCTCCAATTATGAGTTTATTCGTAAAAGCTGCAATTGCTGAAAAATAAAGTGCGAAAATTAAATAAAGGAAAAAATCAACTAAATTAGAAAAACATTATAAAACTTGAAAATAAGCAAAACAAACCAAGGAAATGCTTAAGTACAAACATGGAAGAATGTGCATCGAAATACACTGATCAAATTCCCCCACACTTTAACTTTTGCACTCCGAGCAAAATAAAATAAAAACTCAAGAAACACAGAAACATCATCAGTTACTCATTCCAGGCTACAAACTCTTCTTCAGTTAAGGTTGCGTCGATAAGGACTAATCTTGCACATTAAGGATATCGTAAGAACACTAATCTACAATTATGCAGTCATAAGCCTCATTCCTATACAAACAATTCCGAATCATGTTATTATGCCAAAGCCTAACTTACTCATCCTTTTGCTCTTTTTCATTCTGGCGCAATCACATTACGCCCGTTATCTCCACACACTCATAGAAAGGCGACCAGTTAGTGATTTTGATCCAACTAACAACGAGTTTTTTTTTATCAAACTTTTTTTCTTGAAGGTTCCACAACCGTTGGGTTAAGTGACCGGGTGAGGGTCACCAAACTTAGAAGGTGCATTCCCTTTTTTTTTTTTTCTAAAACTTGGATCACTCACTTATTTTCATCGGCTTCCCTGCGTAGAGTGCGTGTGAGATGGTGCTGACTGCTGAAATAAACTACTCAAGAGTTGTTAAAAACAAATTGAGAATTCAAGGCTATGTCATAACAAGTATTCAAAATGATTTCCACACGCAGGAGACTTACGGTGTTAAGACGATACCGATCTTGCGAACTTTTCCCAAATCTCCACAACCAACCTCAGATTAATCTATAGCCTAAAACTTTCAAAAAGATGCATTTTTTTATTTTATAAAGAACAAAACAAAACAAAGAAATGGTTCCCTCCCCCACACTTAAAACACATATTGTCCTCAATTAAAGAACATAAATATAGCATAAGAGTGAGAGAAAGGAAAGAACACACCCGAGGGATTAAGGTGGAATGTAGCTTTCATGTCTGGTGGTTTTGGTGGAGGCCTTTCTGCACTACGAACATATGAAATAGGAAAAAGTGAATAATATTAGTAAAAAATATGGTGGCTTAAGAGGAATAGCCTGCACATATGGTAAACCTGCAATAACAAAAGTATGAAAAACAGAAAATCCACATTTAGCTTGTGAGTCAGATAAAATAGGTGGAAGAGATGCACAAATGGTGAAAGATAACTCCATGTTGTTTGGCTTAATTAGAGTTTCCACCAAAAGATATTCTGCTATGGACAATGGTTGCTTATGACAAAAATCCATATTTTTGGTGTCAAATTCAAGAGTTGTTAAATTTTCTAGAATTTCTGCACAAGTGGTTGTCGGCATCAAACTATCTTCACCTAAAATGGCTGCACTGATCTCATGACAAACATTACAAACACCACATTCACAAACAAAAATTTCAAGAGAGTTATCTATTTCAAGAGAAGTATATAATTCATCCAGATCAGATTTCAAGAAATTTTGCGGTATAATCTCTTTCACGCATTCACTTGAATTTTTGTTTCTTACTATGTGTTCATCAGATGAAACAAGCATTGTTTTAATGGGCTCACCTGGAAATTCATCAAGACTGGTATCACATTGTGTTACCTCTAATAATGCAATAAGTTGTACATCATCATGAAACATCTTGTCCTCTTGAATTTGATGGACGCTTGAGATTATTTGTTCAACTTGGACTTTTATAATTGGAAGCGTAGATTGCATATGTTGTTGAAATTGCAAATTATTTTCAGTCATCCGCTTATTATTTTCAGCCATTTGCTTGATAATTTCTTCCAAATGTGATTGTGTGTCAGCTTCCAATGATGCACTTTGTTGAAATTGTTGATATGACCAAATAGGCTGCTCTTCAAGATATGAGTATTGTCCTTGAAGACCACCTACCATTTGGGTCTCACCATAAAAATTAGTATCTAACAACATAGGACATGCATCATTACCATGAAAATTTGAAGAAAAAATATTGCAAATCACAAGTGGAATATGATTTTGATAGCAGGATTGTTGTTCTCTTGCTTCCATCAAATTAATAAGATAAGCCAACTGATCCAATGAGTCTCCCATTTTTTTTTAGATTTTATTTGACACGAAAGAAGAAATATGATTAAAATAAATTCATAAAAATAAAAAAAATACGAAATTTCACCTAATTAAGACAAATAAGAATTTTGAGAATTTTTTTGGATTTTTTCGAAATTGTGAAAACAGTAAAAAATTAATTAAAAATATAAAAAACAGGAATTTGGCGATTTGAGACCGAAATCCCGTACTTTTTTGGAGTACGGGACAATTGATCGCACGATTTTTCTGCTCCCAATAGGCAAAAAAGATTTACAATCGGACACAATTTTCTCAAAACCAATTTTTTTTTACTAGGCGGGACGCGAGACGGGATGTCCGGACGCGAAAACGTGCGAAACCGCATAAAAATTCAGAAAAATGACAGAAAATTGCAAAATATCAAAACACACAATACCTAAAACTAAACAATTGGCTAATTCGACAAGAATCCCTGGCAACGGCGCCAATTTGATCCGCTGTTGCGCGCGGATCAAAACGAGTAATTTTCTGAAAATGTAGTATAGCGACAAAAACTCGAGTCGTATCGCAAGGATTCTTGATTTATTAACCAACAGTAGTGACGAATATGTGGGGGGGGGGGGGGGGGGGGGGTTTGTGATCGATTCAAGAGAACAATGCAGAAAAAAATGATGATTAAAATAAGTGATTATAAAACAAACGGATTCACTGTGTCGGGTTCTACTTATCATCGACTGCCAATATTACAATTCCCTAAGCGGGTTTTCTATCCTATTTGATAACAATATCAGTCAACAAGCGTGATTGATATTATGAGAAATATGTTCCTATTGCCGGATTAAGCATACGGTTATAAATAACGCAATTTAACGATTAAGCAAGGTTAGTTGCGATTAAAATTGGGAACACAAATCAATCAAACTAAATCAATAATGTTGTATGATAATCAAATTAAGCAAACAACGATCACAAAACAATATTTAAAGGAATCGAAATCAAATTATAAATATCATAGCAATCTCAAAGTTTGGAACCTGAGTACAGTGAATCCGTCTAGAAAGTGTTAGTTCTCCATGAGTTCTTACAAAGCGTATAATTTTCTCTTAGAAATTCTGTAACCCAAAAACTCTAGCGGCTGCCTAGGTATAAGTGAAAGACAATCCATTTGGTTTACAACCCAACTGGGTCAAATACAAAACCCAGACCCATTACAAATGACCCAAAAAAAAAGTATTTCTAATGCTGCAACTTCAACGACTTTTTCAGGTCTGCTATAATCCGATTCAGCTTCTTTGTCCAACATAAAAGTTGTAGATCTTTTTCTTAGCTTTCCGACGAATGGTAGAACGCCTCATTCCGACATTCGAAGCTCCAATTATGAGTTTATTCGTAAAAGCTGCAATTGCTGAAAAATAAAGTGCGAAAATTAAATAAAGGAAAAAATCAACTAAATTAGAAAAACATTATAAAACTTGAAAATAAGCACAACAAACCAAGGAAATGCTTAAGTACAAACATGGAAGAATGTGCATCGAAATGCACTGATCAATGACCTTGACTAGAGTTTTTCTCGGATGATGTAACTGCTGCGGAAGGATTTGCCCCTGTTGGACGTAGTTACTTGCCATTATCCCTAATTTTTGCCTGGATTGTACATTGAGATTTTCAACCCACCGGGATGCTTTTTGATCATGTCTCTAAATTTTTCCTGGTCCGCCCTTACGGGTTTTCAATCCACCGAATTTTTTTTTTATTTAGGCGAAGTATTTCTTGACTTTCAACATTCGTGGGATAGGCAAATTCTTTTCCATCCATAGTTGCAAGTCTCAAGGCGCCGCCTGAGAAAGCTTTCTCGACCACATAGGGGCCGTCATAGTTCAGAGTCAATTTGCCCCGAGAATCGGTGAGAAATGATTGTATCTTTTTTAGCACGAGGTCTCATTTCCCGAAGACGCGAGGTCGGACCTTTTTGTCGAACGCCTTCTTCATTCTATGTTGATATAATTGACTATGCGATCCTCTATGAAATCAAGTCCTTGACCTAAATCAAACTTGATGGATTGATTTCATAGGTGTTATAGGGTGTATTGAATCATGTCCTAGGGTTTGGGAGCATGTCTTGGTCAAAAGTCAAAGATACAGTTGACTTTTTCCTCAAAACCCTAATTGTGGTTCTAATGAACTTGAAACTTGTTAATCAAGCTTCTTGGATCAATCCATTGTTAAAAATGGATCAATGTGGTTTATTAGAGACCCTCAAATCAAGTCTTGAGGTCTTGGCTCATGCTTTACCCCAAAAGTTAACTTAATTGACTTGATGATTGGGTCCATGAGGTTCCATGGAGTATTTTAGGATATGCTTTGAAGCATTGGCTTATGCTCAGAGGAAAATTTCCATCTGGAGGCCCTGGTCGACCAAACCCTAATTTGGTGACACTGGCGATCTTGAGGCTTAATCCACTCAGAAGGTTGCAGCCTTGTACTTGATCCTTGATGTGGGAGTCCTCTTGATCCATTGGGGATGTTTGAGAGGTTTATAGAAGTTGAAGATCATGTCATTCCTTGATTGATCCTTTGTCTAAAGCTCAGAGAGGGCTTGAAACCCTAATTCTGATTGTAGTGAATGCTCACCCATCTTTGGGGAGACTAATGGTTCATCCATATTGTGATGATGATTTACCCATTGATGGGAAATCTTAGTTGTCAAAATTTGGGGTATGCCAGATGCCCCTATTTAATCTTCTTGGACCCGAAGGTGTGAATGGCGAAGGTATTCGGGCATTCAGGGTGCAAGAGGATTAAATATCGGAATACCCGAAATTTTGATGGTGGTTAAGAATGGTAGTTCACACATCCTTCTTCTTTTGCTAAGCGTGAATCTTAGAAAAGGTAAAACTTTCCCTCGATCCTGGTTTCCTACCAAGGAACTGGTCTCAGTTTCTGATGTAAACTTCCCCTCGATCCTGGTTTCCTACCGAGGAACTGGTCTCAGCTTCTGATGTAAACTTCCCCTCGATCCTGGTTTCCTACCAAGGAACTGGTCTCAGTTTCATTTGTAAACTTCCCCTCGATCCTAGTTTCCTACCGAGGAACTGGTCTCAGTTTCTGATGTAAACTTCCCCTCGATCCTGGTTTCCTACCAAGGAATTGGTCTCAGTTTCTGATGTAAACTTCCCCTCGATCCTGGTTTCCTACCAAGGAACTGGTCTCAGTTTCTTTTGTCAATAAACTTTCTTGACAAGGGACGCTGTTCGTAGCGGTTTTCCTCAAACTTCTCGCCGAATTTTCCTGGGGAGATGCCATTTGATGGAAAAAATTTTGATGTCAGACTTGCTGGGGAACCCATCTGTCTGAATGGTAGAGGTGTTCAAACTTCTCTGTTGGAGATGCCATTTGTTGACTCTACTGGGGAAAACGAGTCTCTTGAGAGACTGCTTCCAGCTTGGGTATTTACATCATACTTTTCTCGGGATCTTCTTGGAGAAATGCCATAAGATATGATCCAATTTTGAGGTGCCGATGAGCTTATTAACATCGACTCTCCGGAGAGCAAAATCAATGTGTTGCTGAAAGTCTTTAGTTGTGAGGCTTTCTATGGGGATTTTCCTTAATCCGGGAAAGCGAAGATATCATCTTCAATGGCGAAGAGTGATATTTGTCGAAACTTTCTCTGGTCTTCTCAGAGGTTCAAGTTATCAAAGTGGTCGAAGACCGTCTCTACTGGAGAGAAATTGCTTAGATGATCTACCTCCTGACGAGGAAAGAACTGACAACTCAATTGAGAGGACTTTTATCACTAGGGGATAAGACCGACTAGAGTGGCAGTGATGCAATATGAATGCGAATGTAAATCAATAATGCATGATGCATGTATGTATATGCTGACAAAACTGACGCGACATACAAACTAACAAATGAACATGACTGGATACTCGGCCACTGCAGGGGATAAAAAGTATCGCTGGTACAAGATAGGAATTCTGCCTTGCTTAGGAGAAGTAGTCCCTGCGGGGGAACAACTGTTGGTCGGGCTTAGGAGATGAGAACTCGGCCGAGGATGTTAGATGGAGTATTCGCATCTGACATAACTAATCCTTCGTTTAGGCGCACTGGTTTAGAAGGAGTACTTTGATTCTGCACTTTGAAGTTTGATTACTTCTGCGAAGCGATCGATGTTCTTTCGATGTTCAACAGTCAAAAGAAATTGCCATCTTTATTTTAAAAGCAGAAAAAGTTTAACAAGTAAATTCATTTTTGTTTCGTTTAAAGAATCGTTAATCATGTTAAAATGTCGTTCTGTAAAGCTAAAACAAATAAGAATTGCAAACAAAAGCACAAGGGCTAAAATTTTATTGATATGATGGAAATCAGCCAAACGCATTATTCCATAGAGTATTTACAAAGTTAGAAAATGGTAATTTAAGGGAAAAGGGCTACATTGAAACATAACGACCGTTATCCTTCTACCAACTTTGAATTCTGGGCATCTTGAGCTTCTGTCGAAGATGACCTTGACTGGAGTTTTTTGATGGATGGCAGGACTGCTACTAGGGAATTTGCCCCTGTTGGACGTAGTTACTTGCCATTATCCCTAACTTTTTCCTGGACTGTACTTTGAGATTTCCAATCAACCGGGATGATTTTTTTTTATTATGTCTCTAACTTTTGCCTGGACCGCCCTTTCGGGTTTTCAATCCACCGAGACGTTTTTTTAGGTGAAGTATTTCTTGACTACATCAACATTTGTGGGGTAGGAAAATTCCTCTCCATCCATGGTTGCAAGTCTTAAGGCGCCGCCTGAGAAAGCTTTCTTGACCACATAGGGGCCGTCATAATTCGGAGTCCATTTGCCCCGAGAATCAGTGAGAAATGACTGTATCTTTTTTAACACAAGGTCCCCTTTCCTGAAGACACGAGGTCGAACCTTTTTGTCGAATGCCTTCTTCATTCTTTGCTGATACAACTGACCGTGACATAGAGCTGTCATTCACTTTTCTTCGATCAGATTTAGTTTGTCGTGTCGACTTTGACACCATTCATCCTCTGTTAGCTTAGCTTCCATTAATACCTGGATCGATGGGATCTCTACTTCGATGGGGAGCATTGCTTCCATGCCATAAACTAGAGAGAAAGGGGTTGCCCCTGTTGAAGTGCGGACAGATGTGCGATAACCGTGGAGAGCAAAGGGTAGCATCTCGTGCCAGTCTTTGTAGGTTACAACCATCTTCTGAACAATCTTCTTGATGTTCTTGTTAGCCGCTTCTACCGCTTCGTTCATCTTGGGTCGGCAGGGAGATGAGTTATGGTGTTCGATCTTGAACTCTGCGCACAACTCTTTCATCATCTTGTTGTTCAAGTTAGATCCATTATCAATAATGATCTGGCTTGGAACACCATAACGGCAGATGATATTGTTTTTGATAAATCGGACCACCACTTGACGGGTTACATTGGCGTATCACGCTGCTTCAACCCACTTGGTGAAGTAGTCAATGGCTACCAGGATGAACCGATGTCCGTTCGAAGCCTTCGGCTCAATCATGCCAATCATGTCGATTCCCCATATGGAAAAAGGCCATGGGGAAGAGAGAAATTTGAGATGGGTTGGCGGTACATGGATTTTGTCTGAGTATATCTGACATTTGTGACACTTCCTCATGTACTTGTAGCAATCGGATTCCATTGTCAACCAATAGTACCCTGCTCTTAGATTTTTTCTCGCTATTGCGTGTCCATTGGCATGAGTGCCAAAGGATCCTTCGTGAATTTCTTTCATCAGCGTGTCTGCTTCTGGTCTGTCTACACATAGAGCAAGACCATGTCAAAATTTCTCTTATAGAGTGTATCACTGCTTAGAAAGAAACTGCCTGCCAACCTTCTGAGGGTTTTCCTGTCTTTCCTTATTACCCCAGGTGGGTACTGTTGTTTCTGAAGCAAGCATTTGATATCGTAATACCAAGGTTTGTCGTCTATGACTGCTTCAATTGTGAAGATGTAAACGGGCCGTTCAAGGCGCATGATGTCGATCTTAGGTAAGTCGTTCCATTGACCTACGCTAATCATGGAAGAGAGGGTGGCTAAGGCATCAGCCATGTGATTCTCTTCACAAGGGATATGATAAAACTCAATTCTGTTAAAAAATGGTAACAACCTTCTCGCATAGTCTTTGTAAGGAATCAATCCGGATTGGTATGTGTTCCAATCTCCTTTGATTTGATTGCCGACCAAAGCGGAGTCGCCATGTACATCCAAGTTCTTGATCCTTAAATCAATTGCTTCCTCGAGACCCATAATACAAGCTTCGTATTCGACCTCGTTGTTTGTGCACTTGAATGCAAGTCTGGCGGTGAAAAGAATGTGGGTACCCTGAGGTGTTATGATGATTGCCCCAATTCTGTTTCCGTAATGATTGACTGCTCCGTCAAAGATTAGTCCCCATTGGGAACCTGGTTCTGGCCCTTCACTGGGTAGCGGTTCATCGCAGTCTTTCATTTTTAGATACATGACATCTTCATCTGGGAAGTCAAACCACTATGATCCTTGATCGTCAATCGGTTGATGCGCCAAATGATCAGCTAAAACACTTCCTTTAACGGCTTTCTGAGCGTGGTATTCAATGTCGTATTCTGATAACAACATCTGCCAATGGGCAATTCTTCCCGTGAGAGCAGGTTTTTCAAATACATACTTGATTGGATCCATTTCGGAGATCAACCAAGTAGTGTGACGAATCATGTACTGGTGAAGACGTTTGGCTGCCCAAGCCAAAGCGCAGCAAGTTTTCTCAAGCATAGTGTACCGAGTCTCGCAGTCGGTGAATTTCTTGCTCAAATAGTAGATGGAAGACGCTTTCCGTTTGGTTTCGTCTTGTTGGCTAAGTACACATCCCATTGAGTCCTCTAGGACTGTGAGGTAAATGATCAGTGGTCTTCCTTCCACTGGAGGTGATAGAATCGGCGGGTTTAACAGATATTCCTTAATACTGTCGAAGGCTGTTTGACAGTCTTCTGGCCAAACGCAGTCCTGATTCTTTTTGAGTAATTTGAAAATTGGCGCACATGTCGCGATCATGAGGAATATGAATCTGGAGATGTAGTTCAAACGTCCCAGGAATCCTCTAACTTGTTTTTCAGTTTTCGGAGAAGGCATTTCTTGAATGGCCTTGACCTTGTCAAGATCAACCTCAATTCCTTTCTGGCTGACGATGAACCCTAAAAGCTTCCCTGAATGGACACCGAAGGTGCACTTGTTGGGATTCAAGCGGAGTTTGTACTTTCTCAGCCGCTCGAACAGTTTTGACAGGTGGGTCACATGCTCCTCCTCTGTTCTAGATTTAGCAATCATGTCATCGACATATACCTCGATTTCCTTGTGTATCATGTAATGAAATAGTGTAGTCATGGCCCTTTGATAGGTTGCCCCGACGTTTTTCAACCCGAACGTCATTACCTTGTAACAAAAAGTACCCCATGGGGTAATGAACGAAGTTTTGTCCATGTCTTTCGGCGCAATTTTTATCTGATTATGGCCCGAGAATCCATCGATGAAGGAGAAAACTTTCAACTTTGTTGTACTGTCTACCAGCATGTCAATGTGTGGTAAAGGAAAGTCGTCTTTTGGACTAGCCTTGTTTAGATCTCTGTAATCGACACACTTTCTGACTTTTCTGTCTTTTTTCGGAACGGGTACTATGTTAGCTAACCATTGAGGGTATTCTGATGTGGCAAGGAAACCCGCGTCAATCTGTTTCTGTACCTCCTCTTTGATTTTGATGGCCATGTCTGGGTGAGTCCGTCTCAACCCCTATTTTACTGGTGGGCATTCTGACCGTAACGGTAGATGATGTTCCACGAAGCTGGTATCCAACCCGGGCATGTCCTGATAGGACCAAGCAAACACATCGGGAAATCCTTTGAGAAGCTTTGTCAAACTTTCTTTGACAGTTGGACTGAGTAGCGCCCCAATCCTGATCTCTTTTCTCTCTTTTTCTGAACCCAAGTTGATCGTTTCCAACGGCTCTTTGTGAGGTTCAATGGACCTTTCCTCCTGTCTGAGTAATCGGAAGATCTCTTCTGGAATTTCGTCGTCAACTTCTTCTTCAGCCCCAAATACTGGGAACTCAAAGTCAGGAGAAGGCATCAGATTGTATGTTTCAATGGGGTTTAAAACAAGCAATCTGCATGACATGATGATTTATGTTTAGAAGACATAGAGAAAATGCAAGTGTGTGTAGTGTTTTTTCTTTGAAAAACTGCTTGTTTTTATTATTTGAGATGTTTTTTAGGATTACCATTTTCTGAGAAATGCGAAAAGAGAAAACAACAATTAATGTGGAAATTACAGAACGACGTTATTTTATTAATGAACAAGTCGATTCTTGAAACTACACCCCTATAAAACAAAACTCTGTCGCTTTGGGCGAAGCGAAGAGGGAAATTTACAGAAAGTGAGCCCTATCAAAACATCCATTTCACCTGGGCAGGGTGAAAGGTTAAAGACGACAATTACTTTGATTTATGAACAATCTTCGAAACATCGACAGCAACCCATTGGCGGCAAACTCCTCGGTGAATCACAAAGTCTGGCACATTCCTTGATTTGTATTCAGAAATGACGCTGATTTCTGGCGGAGCAGGATCATTGGAATCTGTCTCCCAGGCAGAGTTGTCGTAGGAGGATTCCTCTGTTGTATTTTGCATAGTATTTGTGCTCTCAGGAAAATCACCCCATCCAGTTGGCTGGATGTCTTCGAGCCTGATACGAGAGCTCTCAGGAGCAGTGTACTTGACCATGTAGTTGTATTTTCCACTTGGTTGTCCCAAGGTGTCCCATACTTCCTTGGAATTGAAGAAGTCATCCCTTTCGATGACGTTGACCTCGGGCAAAGCATAGTTGATGAATTCTAGTCTGGCAATTTTTGCCAATTCATCTTCGTACTGGATATTTTCTGAATGACCTGAGTGTTGATCCCATGACATGGTGGGGACGCAGGTATTCTGTTCAATGATGCTCAGTTGATTTTCATTGTTCGGCTGATTTTCTTGCCCCGAGTTTCCTGGGTACGACTGCCAGATAGGTAGACCATCCATTGGGCCATAATAGTCATGGTCAAAGTTGTATTTCATCGGAGTGTCTTTCTCTAATGAGTTTGTCGGAGCACGACATCCTTCCGGATCACAATCTCCATATATCATTTCGATGTCTGACCTCAGTATAAATCTCGGACTCTGTGCGGGATAGCAAAATGGCGTAGAAACTTCTTCCTGAGACATATAACCGTCCTTGTTAAGATAAAACTTCCACTCTTCCTCTGTATCGGAGGGATCGCCCTCGTTGATGGTATGGACTGCTTGAGGCACTGGGTGAAGGAAACCTCCACTATGGAAGAAGTTTTGAATGGGATGAAGACTTTCATCGTTAGCAGCTGTCTGGGTGCAGGTCGTAGAGAAACCAAGACCCTTCTTTGTTTTGTTATCAGTGGGAATGACAAGTTGTCCCCATCCTTTTGTATTGTTATTCTCGATCACTTTGAGAGCATCTCTGTATGAGGAAATCTAGGTTCCTTTCTCTAATTGATTCTCATTGCTCACCGACAGTGCTTGGAACTGAGTTCCAACAACCTCCTCGGGTTCTACATAAGTAGATAATGACAAGTTGCTCACGAGCAAGGCTTGTTCTCCACAAACCGTGACGAGTTGATCGTTCTTGACGAACTTCAGTTTCTGGTGTAGCGTCGAAGTGACTGCCCCAACTTGGTGTATCCAAGATCTTCCTAATAAACCACTGTATGTTTCCTGGATGTCCATGACCTAGAAAGTGATTAGGAAAGTGTGAGGACCAATAGTTATGGGAAGGTCGACTTCGCCGATAACTGCTTTCCGAGACCCGTCAAATGCTTTGACGATGACCTCACTGCCCCTCATCGGGGGTCCTTTGAATGATAGTCGCATTAAAGTGGACTTCGGAATAACATTGATGGCCGATCCTGTGTCTACCAGTACGCTGGCTAAAGCATCGTCCTGGCAGTTAACTGTGATATTGAACGCCATGTTGTGGCTTTTGCCCCCTTCTGGAAAATCCTCATCACTGAATCCTAAATTGTTGCAGGAAGTGATATTAGAGATAATGCTATCGAACTGGCATATTGACACATCCTGTTCCACAAAGGCCTATTCTAAGACTTACTGTAGAGTCTCTCTGTGGGCTTCGGAACTGAGTAAAAGTGATAGCACTGAGATATTTGAAGGAGTTTGTAACAGCTGATCAACAATGTTGTATTCACTCCTTTGGATGAGCTTCAGCATCTCATCATTGTTTTTTGAAAGGTCGGGATTACTGGATTGACCGGCTGGTGGATCAGGAGCTTCTGTCTGAAGTTCCTTTTCTTTGCTGGGTTCTCCAACTCCTCGGTTGAAGATTTGACCGCTCTGTGTTACTCGACTGATGTCTGCAATGTTTACGATGGAGGGTAATGGAATTTCCTTTCCATTCTCGATTATTGTCGCACCGTATTTGTAAGGGATCGCCTTAGCTGATTTATACGATAATGGTCACGGCAGATAGATGACTACAAGAGCCTTCTGATTTTTCTGACTGTCGTAAGTAACTTCAATCAGTTCCTGGCTAAGAACCTTTGATTCGTCCAGTAGAGGGATGATGGTACAAACATCCTTGTTCTGTTGATGATCAGAGATTACAACCACGTCTCTGATTTGATCTGCGAAGTAGTCCGACGTCCAGTCAACGGACCCCGAAGCTAGGTATGGGTGAATCTCCTTGCGATCCAACTGACCTGAAGGGCTGCTCGCACGAGGTAACATCCTTGGTTATTTTCTGAACAGACTCTATAACATTCATAGTTGTGTGGTGGCACCTGGCGATGCCCGCTTTGAATGCAGTGTAACCTCACTAGATCTATTTTCGTAGATCGGACATCCTGACTTTGATGCCGAGTAGGGTTCCCATCAACCACACTGATTTGTTGCGTGTCTTCATCCATATAGATCGAAAGCCACCAGTGGTTTAACAAGTGTTGTAAAGTTCTTTGAACGAGAGCGCACCCTTGGTTACTCTCACAGCATCCTTTACAGCTCAAATACTCGTGAAAAGTGAGAAAACTGAGTTGGACCTGCCTGGCATGTAACTCCACCAAGCTGGTATTTATCAGACGAATATCAAAGATTTGAATCATGTTGATCTGATAGGGATTTCTATCATGGTAGTCCTGGATCCATCCAAGTCCATCTGACACTGGAGGGCCTCCTGTATGAAAGAGCATCCCTGTTTGTTTATCGAGCAAGTCAGACAGGAATTATAATCGTGCCGTGGCAGATTATGAAACTGGCTTTGCTTTGAGTGCATCGCCACCAAGTTGACATTCATTGCACAGATGTCGTGGTTCTGAATGATGTTGGAATTCGTATAGGTCATGATGACTCTATGAACTCGATGCTCTTGGATCCATCCGAGATCCAATTGTTCCTGTAGAGCCGATGGCACCACATAACATCCTTGATTGTTTTTAGAGCGGATATTACACTGGTGATAATTATGAGGCGGCACATGGCCATACCTGCTCTGTCTACAATGCATCTTGACCAAGTTGACCCTTAATAAGAGTACATCATGAATTTGGTAGCTGTTGTTAGACTCTCCCTCTATCAAATTGACTGCAGCTTTCTCGTGTTGAGGCAGCGGGTTCGTGAGAACATTAGGATTCGTATCCTTGAAAGATAATACCCCGCTCCTAACAAGCTTTTGCACATCAGATTTGAAACTAAGACAGTTTTCTATGTTATGCCCAGGTCCTCCTTGATGGTAAGGACAAGTCTGACCCGTTTTGAACCAAAAGGGCAGATTTTCCGGTACTGTAAGAGGAGACTTAGTTTGGACATGCCCCTTGACCAGTAATAATGGAAACAGTTCAGTGTACAACATTGGTATAGGGTCAAACCCTGGCGGTCGCGTTGTACGGTTGTTGTTGTACGGAGGACGAGTCTGCTGAAGAGACTGTTGTGTCCTTTGCTGAAATTGCTGTTGATTCGGTTGGCTCTGCGCAACCTGAGGTTGATATGTAGGAACAGGCGCAGGATTAATAGTAGGAGTTATAACTGCTACTGGTTGATATCGTCGCCTTTGCTTTCCGAGAGAGATATTCCCAATATCCTGCTCTTTTTTCTTAGGGAGAGCACTACCGTATCGTTTTATACTACTTGATGATCCAGCGTCTTTTACTAAACGTCCTTCCCGGACTGCTTCCTCAAGACGAACCCCCATGCCCACCATCTCGGTGAAGTCACTGGGCACACTGGCGACCATTCTGTCGTAGTAAAATGAGCTTAAGGTCTTTAAGAAGATCTTTGTCATCTTTTTTTCCTCAAGAGGTGGACAAATTTGGGCGGAAATTTCACACCATCTCTGAGCGTACTCCTTAAAGATTTCCTTGTCTTTTTGTGACATCGATCTGAGTTGATCTCTGTCCGGCGCCATGTCCAAATTGTATTTATATTGTTGAACGAAATCAGTGCCAAGATCTCTGAATGTGCTGATCGTAGCACTGTTTAAACCCATGTACCATTTTAATGTGGCACCGGTTAAACTATCTTGAAAGTAATGAATTAGTAGCTCCTGGTTCTTTGTATGAGCTAACATTCGCCGAGCGTACATCACTAAATGACTCTGAGGGCAAGAATTATTCTTGTATTTTTCAAAGTCGAGCACTTGGAACTTGTGTGGAACTTTCACAATGGGGACCAAACAGAGGTCTGCGGCGTCCTTTCCAAATAGATCCTGACTGCGAAGGGCCTACAGTTCTTTCTGCATTTCCAAGAACTGTTCCTGGAATTCATTCATTCTGTTGAACATATTGTCGTTTCCACCAGAAGGTATCTGTGGAATATGTCCTTCCGGGATAGTGTGTACCACGGGCAGTGGTATAGTCATTATGGCGGAGACCCTCGGTGCCTCCCGAAGTTTGTAACCTTCAGGAGTTGCTGTCATGCCTCTGGCATCTTCGCTTTCACAAAGTTTGTAACCTTCAGACCCAACAGTTCCTGATGCGGTTCCTTGATCCTCATTGATCGGCGGAACATATCCTTCCGGGATATAGTTAGGTGGCATGCCCCAGGGACGATCTTTCGGCATCTTGTACCTAGGATCATACTTCTCCACTATGGGCGTTGATGTGATCTCTGAGATCACAGTTCTTTGTTGTTGCATTTGAGCTTCTGCTAGAGCTTGCATGTCATTATGAAGCTTCCTCAGATACTCTTTCAGAGTGTCGATCTCTTCTCTCAACTCTCTGTTCTCTTCCTCAAGATCATCCATCTTTTTCTAACGATTGGCCCGAGTATTGTACGAATGAGACAGTTTGACTCTAGAATCGAGACGCAAACTTGAGATTCGTAGGTAAGAAGAATGCGTTTATGATGAATGTAATGATTATTAATTATTTTTGTTTATTCAAAGTAAACTTTGACAATTAGATTACAAATATCAAATAGTGGGGAAACCCCGTTTTATTGAATTCAAAGGATTGCGAAAACGGAAATACAGTAGATTACAAAGTGCTGAAAAAGGAAATCTAAACTAATGGATCCTGAGTCCTCTCTGAAGAGAGCTCAGGCGCTGGTTCGGGTGCTTTCCTTTTCTTTGACCGGGGCTCTTGGGCCGTTGTCAGGTTGTCATTCCTTTGCCAAGTGAAAGGAGCGAGCAAATTCCTTTGGTCATCCTGATTTTCTACAGCATGTTGCTCTAAAATCTTAATCAGAGCATCTTTTTCTCTTAACAGTTGTTGTAGTTTCTTACACTCCACATTGAGAATACGGTACTTGTTCTTCCAAGACCTCTTCTCCTGCTGAACTTTGCTGAGAGTAACCTGAAGTTTTTCCGTCTCAGACATGAAATAAAGGGCAGAGTCCCTTAATGGAAGAACTTCCTGACGAGGGTAAGGCATCCTCAGCTTGAGAGCTCTAGTTTGTACCCAGTGGAGATAACGCTCCACTGAGACACAATCTGGTTTTCCTAGAGACTCTCGTCCTTTCCTATGAACGTCTTTCCAGGCGTGCACTATTTCCGTCTTTAGTGCTCTGTCATTTTCTCCTTCCTTGAAGAAAAGACCTTCCAGATGAGCATTCATTGGGATGTGCCTCATCGGGTATCCAAATTGACAACGAACGAGAATTGGATGATAGTTAATTTCCCCTTAGTTCCTATAAGGGGTACATTTGGGAAATTTCCACAACGGTCAATGATCCTGATCCCATCGTAGATTCGATTGTACCAATCGATGGCAGAGTTGGTAAAAGACCAGATTCTCTACGACCAACGTAAAGTATTCTTTTGATCCCAAAATGCAGCAGACTTGGGCAAATGGGAAGTGAACTATTTGTATAGCAGGGGTACACAACATGTGATCATTCCTCTGCTGTATAAATTCCTTAAATGTACCGAATGATATGCATCTACGAAGTTATCAATGTTGGGAAACAAAAATAACCCGTAGGTGAGCAAAACAAAGATGCTCTCGAAAAGCGGCCACGTTCCCTATACTAGCAAAGTACATGCCTTTCTTTGTCAAGAATTGGGCTGGCAAACCCTGGATTCCACCCTTAGTGGTCATGTGAGTCCTGACTTCTGACTCGTCCAAATAAATTTCCCTTGCAATGGCCTAATCCTTTGGAATTTCTTACAGTCCAGAAAAGGGAGCTTGATCAGTAATATGTAAATCAGTTAGGTGAGAATACTCCTCCAGCGTTGGTGCAAGCTGAAAATCTGGGAATGTGAAATAGTGATAAACCGGATCGTAGAATTGGATTAACGTGGACAGGATTCCTTCGATTACATGAACCCTTAACAGAGATAGCAGTCCTCTATACTTGGCTCTGAAAGCCTCGTGGTTGGTGATCATTCTCGCTAAACCTTTTAAATCCTCTAACTTTGGAACCTTGAAGGTGTACTTATAAGTTTTCCTTCTACCGAAATCCATTAGCGCAATCTCCTTCTCTGACATTTGCAATCATTGTCTCAATTTAATTTGAAAAAGAGAGACTAGAAGAGAAGATTTTCTTTGTCTTAATGTTTTTTAAATGAATGTATGAATGCAGCACACAAAAACATAGAAAAAACATGGGGTCAAAGGGTCGGTGTCATGAAGTCAAGGCTCTACCCCCCCCAAAGGTTTATACTGGTGATTTTTTGTACCTGTCCGCAAAATCATTGACCCCTCTGGGATAACAATAGCAAGCAGATCGCCAGCGAGCTGATGAATCCTGGAGTGATCTCAGATGAGGGTAGTATCGCGTGACAACTATTTTCGATAGCTTCCGCACTACAAAATGGCTTAAGTCTGCTAAAAACCTCAGCTTCTTAGATAACCTAGTCGACCACACTACTTTCAACAACCGAAGTCGTATAGGCAATGTATCTGCAAAGGGAGTCTCCACTGAGTTTTATGGTCGATCGGGGGCTCTTAAATGGAATTCACTCCCAGTAAGATTACTCGCATTGCCATCACCTATCTTAGGTGTATACTCAATATTTCCACATGCGGCATCACACGCATTCCCATTAGTAGAAAAATAAACACAAATATCAATTAGGAAAAGCAGTATATATATTTGTTCTAATCATCCTAGACCTCTAGTCTTATGATCCTATACAGACAATGACTCCCAAGCAGAGTCGCCATTTCTGTGATATGAATTTAGGGTTTCAACCAGAGAGATAAGAGGGACAAAATAACCTATGATGCCCCACGGTGGGCGCCATTTTTCTGTAGCGAGCGATTTTGGACGTGGTTCTTAAGCACTGTCGCTCTGGGGTACTACAGGTCGATTCATTTTTTATCCTATTGAAGCTGATGAAGGAAGGGAAATAGATGTCTCTAATTAACCCTGCTTGCATACTGAGTTTGAACAGCGGTCTGTTAGGTTATAGATGCTATGTGGATGTGGGGTCTCTCTCTGCTTATTTCGCTAAGAATGCAATGACGGGACTATGCTATTGGTAGGATGTTAGGACTGATGCTTTTCGATTAATGTGTGAAGGTACGGGATTTTGGGTTTTTGATTAGTGTGCTCGCTAAGATTTTTCAATCTTATGCCTACGTATTCCCGTTTATTGAAACAGGGAAATCAGAGCGATCGTAGTTCCTCCTATTCTATGGGAGAAAAAAGGTTGTTTTGGTGTCTTGTTCAAAGCCCAAGACGTGAAGCTAAAGGTGGTTTGTATCTTGTTCAAAGCCCAAGATGTGAAGCTAAAGGGTCTATTTGTATCTTGTTCGAAGCCCAAGATGTGAAGCTAAAAGGATTTTTACTTTAGAGAGAATTTGTCATCTCTAAAGAGGGGTATTTGGTCTGTTTGTCACAACTGTTGGGTGACTGGTTATAAAGGAGAATTACTTTAACTGGGATATGTGAATCCAGTAATGCCATAATTTCCTTTATAGGGGATTTTTAACCTGAAGGAGAAGACTTTAACTCAGTTTAGAGCAATGCCATCTTTCCTTAGGAATTTCTCATGCTAAAAGAGGGACAGTGGCGTGGATGTAAATAATCCAGAGGCTTGCCGCTTACAGCAATTTAGATGAAGGAAAATGAGTTATTGATGTTTGTATACTGTGAATGAGGCACAACTTTTGATGCTAAAAGTTTGATTGACTTAACCAGGGTTTCCTTATACAAAGCCTAAGAGGAGGCTATTGATCCAACAAGAGGGTGTTTTTATGTGTCTCGTACGAAGCCCGAGAGAGAGGCTAAAAGGGTTGACTCAACAAGAGAGTGCTTTTGTATGTGTCTTGTACGAAGCCCAAGACGGAGGCTAAAGGTGTTTGACTCAACAAGAGAGTCTTTGTACCTCGTACGAAGCCCGAGATGGAGGCTGGAAATGTTTGACTCAACAAGAGAGTTTTTTATACTCAACAAGAGAGTGATTTTGTATCCCGTACGAAGCCCGAGATGGAGGATGAAAGGGAAGTGACTCAACAAGAGAGTCTTTTATACTCAATAAGAGAGTGTTTTTGTATCTCATACGAAGCCCGAGATGGAGGCTAAAAAGGTTTGACTCAACAAGAGAGTCTTTTATACTCAACAAGAGAGTGATTTTGTATCTCGTACAAAGCCCGAGATGGAGGCTAAAAAGGTTAATCATTGTACAAAGCCCAAGAGGAGGCTAGGGGGCTGGTGACTATTTCAGTTTAGTGACAGGTCCAGTATGTTGGTTAAAAGAGAAAATCAGTTCTTATATGGGTAATGTTGTACTTTGGGATTGATCAGAGGATCAGGGATATTTCCTGTTCTTTAAGGAAATGGAACATCCAAAGGGTATTGAGACTGTCCAAGTCTACGTGTGTTTTGAGAAATCGATTCTCAGATAGTGAATGATCTTTGTATGATGCCCAAGAGAAGGCTGGTATGTTAAGGGATGAAGGTCAACCCATTAACTGGTCTGACACTTGACTCAGAAAGATAGCTCTAGCAAATTGATGACTAGGTTATGTTCCTATACGTGTAGAGGTCTCTGGGTCCTTGTACTAAGCCCAAGAGAAGGCATGAGAGCTTTTAAGAAGCCGAAGGGTCCTTGTAAAATGCCCAAGAGGAGGCGGGGATGCTTTTAGGAAGCCTGTGGGTCCCCAAACCCCGAGAAGTTCAAGACATGCCATTCACCGAGAATAGATCAAACCAGGAAAGTCCGAGAATTTGGAAGAAACTCAAGAGATGCCATTCACGGAGAAAAGATCATCTCTGGGGAGTAGAGTCTCTTTGACAATTTCTAAGGGTGACAGTCTGAGAAAGGGTTCATCGAGAATGCTGCCTTTCACGTCTCCATATTGTTTAACCCCAAGAGGAGGGAAGACCGTGTCTGTAATCCTATGGGGTTCTAGTTTTGTTTGTATTTAAGAGTGACCAACAGGGCTTTACCTAGTGCTAGATGTAGTTGCCGGGGAAAACTCTAAATAACTATACTAGTATTACACAGTTGATATTTGACAAGTATATAAAAGTTTGTGAAAGAAGACTTACAGTGAGAAGCCCCACAATACAGTTATATATATAGGAAAACGGGTAAACACTTACTCGATTGTAGAGCTTCCATGCTGTTTGGTTAGTTTGTTCAACAAAGAAAGCTTTGATAACAATATTATATTCAAAATCAAAGGAGAAAGTGCTTTGAAAAGATTGTTGGGGCTTACAGCTCAAGGAGAGGCCCAAGGTTTTATCAGTGATTGCACTGTGGTTTTGAATTTGTACAGGGACTTATACAAGTGACTGAGGCCCAAAAAAGGTTTTCTGTACAAGGGGATGGGTCTTACACTCTCTCAAGAGGCCGAAAGGTTTATTTTTGTACAAGTAGTGGGGCTTATAGCTCAAGGAGAGGCCCAAAGATTTGTTTTAAAAGGCGACGATTGCGTCGAACTTTTTGGTGGTATCGGGACTTATACAATACACTGAGGCCCAAATTATTTTGGTTTGTAAGAGGGATTGGGTCTTACACTCTATTAGAGGCCCAATGGTTTTGAATGGGTCTTATAGCTCGAGGAGAGGCCCAAGGGTTTGTTTTTTCAACTGGCGATCGCGCCGAGGTTTTCTTTTAAAGCAGAGGGACTTATACAATATCTGAGGCCCAAAATTGTTTTGGTTAAAAGGGGATTGGGTCTTACACTCTATTAGAGGCCCAAAGTGTTTGAAAAAAGTTTGATGAGGGTTGAATTAATCAAAAACCCTAATTTGTTTCCAAAGTGTATTTTAATTGAATAAAAATTCAATTAAAATGATCAAAATTGTTAAACATGTGGAAAACAAATTGTGATGTTGGATTAATGTTTCAAAAATCAGGTTTTGATCCACAAAATGATTGGAAATCATTAAAATTTGAAAAATCAAGAAAGAGGAAATATTTTAAATGTCAAAAACAATTAAAATATTAACTCTTTACAAAAATATCAAGTATATGAAATAAATAATATTTATGAGATTTTTTGGGAAAATAAAATATTTTAACATTTTTATGAATTAAAAAAAGAATCAACTCAAAATCATTAAAACTCAGAAAGAAATTAATTTTTGAATCAATTAAATAAAATCACAAAATTCAAATGTTCAAATATTTGAAAAAGGGCTCCAAGAACATGGCAAGAACACGTGCCCTTCCTCTGTTTCTGCAGATTTGAGTTTTCTATCCAATCTCACTGAATACTTGATGATATCATGCAATCTACATATCAATCTACTCGTTTTCACCTCACTATCATGTGTATGGCCTTTAATTTTATTTATTTTAAACATGGAATAAGAAATCAAAGAGAAACCTCAAGAACCCTAAAATTTACATGAAGGTTCAGAAATTCCATACATGATTCAAACAAAGCAATTGATTGAAGGAAAACACTCTATGCATGATTATGAACCTAAGGCCAAATTATTGTGCAGCAAAAAATGCATGGATCATAGAGTTAGAAGAGCTCATTCTTACCACTAGCAGCTGGTGATCGTGTTTTATGTTAGAGGTGTTACAGCTTGGTTCCAAGGTTATGGAGAGCTTCCCTAGGTGCTATGGAGTGTGTATGGATGCTTCGAGTGGATTGCTTTGAGCTGGAACTTGATTTGGCACCTCAACTGCAAATCTGTCAAAGGCTTGAGCAGTTGGCTGGTGATTTTGTGATTTTGATGTTCCAGATGTTATGTGAGTGTTTGGATCACTTCTATATGATGTTTATGAGGTGTGTGTGTGATTGGAATAACTCTCAAACTCAAAACCCGATAGTGACTTGCTTTGGAAGGCAATTTTGGAGTGAAAGAAGAGATTTTGAGGAAAGCATATGTTAGATGGCTTTGGTGTACTCAAACTTATCACAAATGAGCTCTATTTATAGTAGAGCAATTTTGTTTTGCAAGGAATAGTGAATGGCAACTGCTGCATAGGTTTGGCCAATGTTGATCAATGAGAATCCAAGTCTCCTCTAGCCATTGACTAGAGGTTAGGGCACAGGCTGCTGGTTCCCTTGGTCTTGGATAAGTCTTGACTGAATTCAGTTGGAAATGGCTCAGTCCATGCCACCTTGGTCTATGCATTGAATGCTCCAAAACAAATTTGGAGTCTTGTCCCTCTTTTAGGGATTTCTAGGTTTGGCATGCTATTTTTGGTTCCAAAGACTTGGGAGACTTGGGATCAGAGTTGGTTCCTCCTTGGTCTCACCTTGAGGTGTTTAGATAGATAGAGTTGCTTGCCCTTTGCAAAATTTGAGCAAATCGAGCAAAACTCCAAAATCTGCCTTGCCATGACAGTTTGCAGCAACGCATATTGGCATTGTCATATCTCATGGCTCAAGTGGAATTTGATGGAGTTCTTGGCCATTTTGGAATGCCCTCATATGATACAACAACTGTTTGATCATAATTGGTTTTGATATTTTTTGGATCCAAGTGAAAAATGTCCCTACATTTGGAAAAAAGTAAGGCAGATTCCGACTTAGTGAAAATTTCACTAAGTGTTGGAAAAAAGTGACATTTTCACTTTTTGTGTTTTTGATCTTTCCACAACTCAAAATCCATGATGAATTGGAATGAGGTGTAGTTGAAGCTTTTGTAGAGTGCCATGAGAGCTACAAATCCAGCTTTGAATGGGGGGAAATGGCCTTGTGGTTTAGGAGTTATGATCCTCCAAAGTTGGTACCCTTGCCACTTTGTTCCATAACTTAGAAAAATTTCTAAGTTTTTATGGTTACCCTTTTACAAGTTACCCCACTTTTCTTGATTTTTCTTGATGAATGATGATTCCAACCATACATTAACATCATTTTAGGGTTAAGGAACCATAATTATGAAAAATCTCAAAAAGTCAAACTTGACTTTTGTGCATAGTTGACTTTTTGTCAGATGAATTCCAAACTGTGCGATCCTCTATGAAATCAAGTCCTTGACCTAAATCAAACTTGATGGATTGATTTCATAGGTGTTATAGGGTGTATTGAATCATGTCCTAGGGTTTGGGAGCATATCTTGGTCAAAACTCAAAGATACAGTTGACTTTTTCCTCAAAACCCTAATTGTGGTTCTGATGAACTTGAAACTTGTTGATCAAGCTTCTTAGATCAATCCATTGTTACAAATGGATCAATGTGGTTTATTAGAGACCCTCAAATCAAGTCTTGAGGTCTTGGCTCATGCTTTGCCCCAAAAGTCAACTTAGGGGTGAATTAGGTCAAGAAACCCTAATTCCTAATTTTTTAGTGAATGCATCCCCTGAGGTTAAATTGACTTGATGATTGGGTCCATGAGGTCCAAGGATTATTTTAGGATATGCTTTGAAGCATTGGCTCATGCCCAGAGGAAAATTTCCATCTGGAGGCCCTGGTCGACCAAACCCTAATTTGGTGACACTGGCGATCTTGAGGCTTAATCCACTCAGAAGGTTGCATCCTTGTGCTTGATCCTTGATATGGGAGTCCTCTTGATCCATTGGGGATGTTTGAGAGGTTTAGACAAGTTGAAGATCATGTCATTCCTTGATTTATCCTTTGTCTAAAGCTCAGAGAAGGCTTGAAACCCTAATTCTGATTGTAGTGAATGCTCACCCATCTTTGGGGAGACTAACGGTTCATCCATATTGTGAAGATGATTTACCCAGTGATAGGAAATCTTAGTGGTCAAAATTTGGGGTATGAAAATGACATGGTGGGGACGCAGCTATTCTTTTCAATGATGCTCAGCTAATTTTCATTGTTCGACTGATTTTCTTGCCCCAAGTCTTCTGGGTACGACTGCCAGATAGGTAAACCATCCATCGGGCCATAATAGTCATGGTTAAAGTTGTCTTTCATCAGAGTGTCTCCCTCTAATGATTTTGGTGGAGCACGGCATCCTTCCGAATTACAATCTCCGTATGTCATTTTGACATCTGACCTTGGTATAAATCTCGGACTCTGTGCGGGATAGGAAAATGGCGTAGGCACCTCTTCCTGAGACATATAACCGTCCTCATTGAGGTAGAACTTCCACTCTTCATCTTTATCGGAGGAATCTCCCTCGTTGATGGTATGTACTTCTTGAGACACTGGGTGAAGGAAACCTCCACTGCGGAAGAAGTCCTGAATGGGATGAAAACTTTCATCGTTAGTAGCCGTCTGGGTACAGTTTGAAGAAAAACCAAGACCTTTCTTTTCCTTGTTGTCATTAGGAATAACAAGTTGTCCCCATCCTTTTGTATTGTTATTTTTTATCACCTCGAGGGCATATTTGTACGAGGAAATCAACGTTTCTCTTTCTGATTAATTCTCATTGCTCACCGAAAGTGCCTGGAACTGAGTTCCAACAACCCCCTCTGGTTCTACACAAGTGGATAATGAAAGGTTACCCACGATCAATTCTTGTTCTCCACAGACCGTGACAAGTTGGTCATTCTTGACGAACTTCAGTTTCTGGTGCAGCGTTGAAGTGACTACCCCAACCTGGTGTATCCATGGTCTTTCCAACAAACAACTGTATGTTGCTCGGATGTCCATGACTTGGAAAGTGACTTGGAAAGTGTGAGGACCGATAGTTATGGGAAGGTCGACTTCGCCGATAACTATTTTTCGAGACCCGTCAAATGCTTTGACGATTTCCTCACTGCCCCTCATCGGAGATCCTTTGAATGATAGTCGCATAAGGGGGACTTTGGCATAACGTTGAGACCCGATCCGGTGTCTACCAGTACGCTGGCTAAAGCATTATCCTGGAAGTTAACTGTGATATTGAGCGCTATGTTGTGACCTTTGCCTTCTTCTGGCAATTCCTCATCACTGAACCCTAAGTTGTTGCAGGAAGTGATGTTAGAGATGATGCTATCGAATTGTCGTATTGACACATCCTGTTCCACAAAGGCCTGCTCTAATATTGTTTGTAGAGCCTCTCTTTGGGCTTTGGAACTGAGTAAAAGAGACAACACAGAGATCTTTGAAGGAGTTTGTAACAGCTGATCAACAATGTTGTATTCACTCCTTTGGATGAGCTTCAACATCTCATCATCGTTCTTTGAAAGGTCGAGATCACTGGATTGACTGACTGGTGGATTGGGAACTTCCGTTTGAGGTTCCTTTTCTCTGTTAGTTTCTCCAACTCCTCGGTTGAAGATTCGACCGCTCCGTGTTACTCGACTGATGTTTGCAATATTCACGACGGAGGGTAATGGAATTTCCTTTCCATTCTCAATTATTGTTGCACCGTATTTGTAAGGGGTCGCCTTATCAGATTTGTACGGCACTGGTCCTGGAAGATAGATAACTACAGGAGCCTTCTGATTTTTCTGACTGTCGTAGGTAACTTCAATCAGTTCCTGGCTAAGAACTTTTGATTCGTCAAGTAGAGGGATGATGGTACAAACATCCTTGGTCCTCTCAGGATCAGAGATTACAACGACATCTTTGATCTGATCAGTGAAATAGTCTGGCGTCCAGTTAATGGACCCCGAAACTGAATATTGTTGAATCTCTTTGCGGTCTAACTGGCTCTGAAGGGCTTCCCGCACGAGGTATCATCCTTGGCTATTTTCCGAGCAGACTCTACAGCGCTCGTAGTTATGTGGTGGCACCTGGCCACGCCCGCTTTGAATGCAATGTAATCTCACTAGATTTGTTTCCATTGATCGAACATCCTGACTTTGATGCCTAGTAGGGTTCCCATTAACCAGACTGATTTGTTACATGTCTTAATCCATATAGATCGGAAGCCACCAGTGGTTTAGCAAGTGTTGCAAAGTTCTTTGCACAAGAGCACACCCTTGGTTACTCTCACGACATACTGTACAATTTTGATAATTATGCGAAGTCAGAAAATCGAGCTGGACTTGTGTAGCGTGTAACTCCACCAAGCTGGTATTCATCAAGTGAATATCGAAGATCTGAATCATGTTGATCTGATAAGGATTTTTATCATGGTAGTCCTGGATCCACCCAAGATCCATCTGACACTGGAGGGCCTCTTGTACAAAAGAGCATCCCTGTTTGTTTACCGAGCAAGTCAGACAGGAATTGTAATCGTGTCGCGGCAGATTATGATACTGGCTTTGCCTTGAGTGCATTGCCACCAAGTTGACATTCATCGCACGGACGTCGTGGTTCTGAATGATGTTGGAATTCACATAAGTCATGTTAACTCCAGGAACTCGATGCTCTTGGATCCATCCGAGATCCAATTGTTCCTGTAGAGCTGATTGCACCACAGAACATCCTTGATTGTCTTTAGAGCAGATATCACACTGGTTATAATTATGAGGTGGCACATGGCCGTATCCGCTCTGTCTACGATGCATCTTAACCAAGTTGGCCCTCAATAAGAGTACATCATAAATTTGATAGCTGTTATTGGACTCTCCCTCTATCAAATTTACCGCAGCTTTCTCGTGTGGAGGTAGCGGGTTCATGAGATCATTCAGATTCGTATCTTTGAAAGATAAGACCCCGCTCCTAACAAACTTTTGCACATCAGATTTGAAACTGAGACAGTTTTCTATGTTATGCCCTGGTCCTCCTTGATGATAAGGGCAAGTCTGATCCGCTTTGAACCAAAAAGGCGGATTTTCTAGTACTGTAAGAGGAGACCTGATTTGGACATGCCCCTTGACCAGTAATAATGGAAATAGTTTTGCGTACAACATCGGTATAGGGTTGAACCCTGGTGGTCGCGTTGTACGGTTGTTGTTATATGGAGGACGAGTCTACAGAAGAGGTTGTTGTGTCCTTTGCTGAAATCGCTGTTGACTAGGTTGGCTTTGCGCAACCTGAGGTTGATACGTAGGAACAGGTGTAGCACCCCAAAATTTGCCCTACCTTTTTCAGGATTTTGTTTCGCACTCATTTGCATCATCATTAGGTCATAATTCATAATCATTTGCATTGGTCTTCTAAGACATGGGATCGAAGGGTTTTCTTATTATCAGTATTTTCCTATTCAGAGGTGCGTCAAGTTCTGAGGTTTTCTTATCTAGAGGACTCATCAAAGGCTTTGGGCCAGAGGTTCATTGGTGTGAATCAGGGTTTGGATCCTTCTTAATATCTCAAGAGAATTGGTTCCATGTTAAGTGCTCATTCAGTTATGATCAGGTGGAAGTTTGACTTCATCTTGGTCAAATCATCAGGAGTTTTGCTTCAAGTGCAAGTTATCCGTGTTATTGGTTTATTTCTCAGGAAGTGCGCATCAAGGGTCAGTTTGTTATGCGCTGGAGGTCAAGTTATCAAGCATTGGTTCATGTGGGGTTGATTTAAAAGTCAGGATATGTGGATTTATTTTCCCACAGATTTATCCAGACAGAATCATGTGAGGATTCACTTGATCAAAGATTCAGAGGATGTGTGATTTAGGCGTTTTGTTTCAGTGGTAGTTGTGTGCCTTTAATCGGGTGTTGTGGAAAGTCGAGAGTTGGTGTCATGTGATTATCCATTAGTTGTCCATTTTTATCCATTCAAATTTCTACCATAAACCCATTATTCATTTCCATTCTTCTTTGTCCATTTTCTATCCATTCATTAACCAACTTCCCATTACAAATATCCATATCCATTTTTATTCAAAATTCATTTTTCTTTAACCCATATTCATTCATTTTTTTATATCCACTTTAATATTCAAATTCCAATTTCAAAACCATTATCCATTTTTAAATCCACATGTCTAAACCAAATTCACAAACCATTATCCAATATCCATTTTTATCATCCATATCTAATCCACATTTTAATTCAATTACCCATTTATTATTCCAAACCATTTAAATCCAATCCATTTTATTAACCAATTTCAAACCATATCCAATTTAAAATCCAATGTTCATATTTCCTAACCTTTTTTAAATTCAAAGTTCATTTTAACCATTTTTAATTCTTTTTATCCAAATCCATATTATATCCATTTTCACTTTTTTTATTATTCCCACTTAATTGTTTTGTTCATTTCAATATCTATTTAGATAACCAATGCCAAAACTCTCCCAAAGAAACCTTCAGCATCAGAACTTCACAAAATCAGAAAACTTGGGATGACCCCACCACTGCTATCCACAACAACATGTCCAAACATACAACCACGCACAATTCGTCCTCGCCAATTTCCAAACCGTATCCGTCACAAAGTCCTTAAGCGAATATTCCTTCCTCTCAATTCCAATTCCACCCTTTATTCATGACAGAAAGAATTCACTGCTTGGAAAATTATATAACAGAAAGTCCAATAAAAATGCAAAGGCTGGAAAAGTCAGTTACGAAAAGTTCAAAACCTCAGGTGCAAACTCGTGACCATTTCTACACAAAGTCTTAACAGAATTCAAAAAGCAAAACAGAATTTCAGACGAAATATCTAAACTACCCTCTCAAATCCACCTGTATAAAATCAGCTCTTCCGTAATCCCTCGAGGCGCATTCATCTCCACATCCAACTTTCTTAGAGCTTCATTATCTTCATTTTTCAGAATTACTCCCCAACACAAAACCGCATCACACACCTCTCAGCTTCACCTGCAATTTCATTCCATAATTTTCACACAGCACTTCCATAATTTTGCTCTGATTCGCAAGAGCTTCATAAACAAATTTCAACAAAAGCTTCGTCAACCTTGCGGTGCTGTTACTGAATTCTGCAAAAAATTGATACGAACCAGAATCAAGAACACCAGAAAAAACTCAGAATCAGAAGCAAGCAGAAGAACTACAACGCCATTCTACAACAACATTTCAGAAGTAAGAAGAAGAAGCCTCAGATTCACGCAAGAAGAATTCAACAACGGCAACAACAACTTCAGAGCATCCTTTTTTGCAAAGAAAGAAGAAGAAAGAAGACTCAGAATTCGTACATGCGGATATTTTCCGGTTTTTCGCTGTTGAAGATGCCATCGGAGCAACTCCGATTCATAAGCTTTTTCTCCCTTCATCATCATTACGTAGATTTGTTTGTCTGTTGTCTGTTTGGGCTTCGATTTGAATTGTGTGATGCGTTTCGGATGTGTTGAGAACGATGAGGTTTAATGATGATGATGGAGCATTGAATCGTTGCGTTGAGGTTTCCTTTAGGGATGATGCTTATGGTGAAAGTTGAGCGAAGACGGTGAACGATGATTTGAGAAGGAGAGCGACTTGATGATGAAGAAGGCGAGTTGGAAGAGATGAAGTAGCGAAACGGCGATGATGATGAGTGAACCGGCGCGACATTGTAAGGTGAGGAGGAAGGTGGGAGTCACGAACGATTGAAGGGGAAGAAGGAGGTGAGAGCAGATTGAGAACGGTGAGGATGAGGTTTGAGAGAGTTTTCCGGTGAGAAGGAGCGACGACTACGATTGAGAGGAGTAGAAGCCGAAGCTGTTGATTTCTAGGTTTTCTAGTTGAGATAAAAACATGTTGTCCATGGCATTGATGTTTGGACCGAACCCGTATAAATTTCTATCCGCACCCTAGTTTCTACTCTGCACCCTCCCTTGACTTCATTCTGGCGTGTTATTGGGCCAACAACTTCAAGGCCCACTCGCCTGGCTTTTTTACCACACCTCTAGAACACTTCTGCACCCTTTCTATGTTTTAATTTTAGATTTTTATTTCTTTTAGATTTTGTTAATTTGTTTTAAATAATTAAAACTTTTAATTTTCTTTTAATTAGATTAGTTTAATTTTCGAATTAGTTTTTTTTAATTCTAGATTAACACTTTTATTTTAGACTTAATCTTGATTTTAATTAGAATTTTAATTTCACTTTGGATTTTGATTTTTAAACTTTAATTTGTTTAATCTTGGATTAGATTAGAAATTAACTTAGAATTAACTTAGGTTTAGAAATTAATCTTGTTTTTAGTTGATTTTCTTTTTAGCATTGTTTAATTGTTGATATAAGTTTTAATTCTAGAATTAATCTTGTTTTAGCATTTTAATTTTAGCTTTTAATTTTAGGTTTAATCTTGATTTTAATTAGCACTTTAATTTTAACTTGGATATTTTGATTTATTGTTGAGCTTTATTTTGGTGCTTATTCTGATTAATTCCTGATTAAATCTTAGATAATATTTGCCTCTTGCTGGACTTTCTTTTGTGATTGCGATGCTTTGTGTTTACTTGTTGATTACCTCTGTATTCACATGTTCCCTTAAGGCTCCTAGTCCGACTTAATTTCTGATTAAGCTCGGAGTAGGATAGACATTAGGCTCTCAATCCAAGCATGATAACATTAGGTTAGCTCCCTCATAAGCCTCACTAACCATAGGTCACCCATGCATGATAACATTAGGACTCTTAGTTTCCCTTTAGAGTTTCCTTTGGGTCTTCTCTCTTCTCATCTCAAAACTTCTTGAAAACACTTAATAAAGATAAAGTGTATTGCGCACGAGCCTTAAGCGTGGGGAATGAGAAATGAGGGGCTTCCTCTCATCTTTCTAGAGTGCTTAGCGAGCGTCCTGTCTTGGGACGATTCGTAAGTATTCGTCCCTGTGCCCTAGACTTTGGTGCAATGCAAGTTATGAACTAACTTAAAAAACACTTCTGTCAAAAAAACAAAAAAACAAATTCAAATCTTTTTATCCTTTAGGATTGTTTGGTTCCAGACCATTTTCAGAAAAGAGCACGTTACCTTCCGTCTAAGTCGCAAACAGACATCAACCCTAACTGCCGGACGCGAATCTGACGTCGCTCATAAAAAACACTTACCCATCTGTGGTCGTACCCACGAACTACATTAGCTCTGATTCCTCTCTCTCGTCTGATTGAGGATATGTAGGCACAAGACAGCGATTGTCTTGGCGAGCAACCTCCCCCCATAGTTCCCGTCCGAACTACGTTGATTCTGACTTTCCCATTGCACTGAGGGAGTACGTAGTCCTTGGGCATCGAATATGTCCTACCGAGTCCGTCTTAGTCACCCCCATCCCCGTTTTCTTTTATAGCCATAGATAGTAGGACAACTCACCATCCGTTTAGACAATAAGCATGGATTCCATCGAGTACGATGGATGCGTGGGGTGCTAACACCTTCCCCTCGCATAACCGACTCCCGAACCCGGACTATGGTTGCGATGACCATGTCTTTCCCCCTTTCTCTTCAGGTTTATGCAGTGTTTCCTTTTCTTCTCTTGGGATAAATACAAATTGTTGGCGACTCTATGCCTTCCGCGCCACTCTCGCGTTTGTACCGTTGGATGCGAATCTTTTGGGAGCGACAACTGGCGACTCTGCTGGGGACAGGTTGACCTCTTGCAGGTCCATCCCCTCTTGCGAGTCGATCCTAGCGCTTGTTTGTTTTTCGTTGGGTGTTTATTTGTTGTGCTTTATTATGTTGTATATTACTGTTTTACAGCTTTTATTGCATTGCATTTCATTTTATTACTGTCATACTGGATATTACTGTGATGTGCTGGCTGGTTTCTGTTTGGCAGGTTGGGTTGTTGCGAGAGATAAGCCCAATACCCAGGCTTAAGTACACCCTAGGACTAGAGTGGAGCGTAGTGGGACCTACGTGCCATCTTGGTACATTTGTGTGTTCACGAAATTCACAACCAGACAAGGCTATCTTGGGACGTATTCTGACGTGTGTGTCTTGCGATCTAGAGAGCTGTCGACTCTGGTGACCGTTTCTCCGATACCTTAGTTGCCCCTCTCCTCCCGACCTGTGATAATGGCAAACCAGAAATGGAAAACCCATTACACTTGTCGATCCGAGGACCCAATGCTGAGGGACTCGCATAGGATGACCTTATTTTTTAGGGGAATCAGATGAGGCCTCGTCGATTGATGATGATGCCAAACCAGAAATGGTGAACGTATCATCATTTCTCGACCTGAGAGCCCGGGATACTGAGGATCCTCAGTTTTCTAGAACCAACATGTGAGAGGGGCGGGTGTTTGCAGGTTTGCAGGTGACATTGGCTTTCAACCTACCTGGTATTCTGGTTTTCCTATCAGTGTGGACTTATCAGCCTGGTATTATGGTATTCTGACCATCCGGTATTCTGGTATTCCGGTATTCTCTTCAGAGCAGACCTGTGAACTTATTCATTCAGCAGCACAACAGTTATTTAGAATTTATGGAAGCTTTGATCCCATGTCTGCTGCATTCTATTGCATTGCATTTACATCTTGCATCATTTTTGCATATCTGTCTCCGGCCTGATCAGAGAGCTCATCCATCCTTTGTCCTCGACCTGCAGTTGATTTCTAGACTTTCTCATTGGACTTGAATCAGCTTTTGGGGAGATCATCATGAATTCAGGGGAACAGAATTAGTTTGTAACTAGGGCCGATGTTGAATTGATGAAGAGTTAGTTGGATCAACTTGTGGAAGCTATGACAGCCATGAATAGGGGAGAGGCCAATGTTCAAAGAACTTCAGTTACTGGGAATGTCATTCCACCTCCAGTGAACAATGTTGCTCAAGCTCAACATGTGTGAATCCCTGCTGAAAATCATATTATACATGAGCGTACTATCGTCCGAGATGGACATTCTTCTTCTCTTGATGCCACAGACTATCAAAGTTTTGCCTTCTTTGTGCCAGATTTCCAAGGGGTAGTTCCAAAGATTAAACCTAAGGATCCAAGGGCCGTTGCGTTTAATGAAAGATGTCGTGTGTTGGAAGAGAAGCTTGATGCCTTAATGAAGCGTGATACCCTTGATTTGGATGCTTCGGGCATGTGTTTAGTGCCTGGTCTTGTGATGCCTCCGAAATTTGAGATGCCGAATTTTGAGAAATACAAAGGGGATAGCTGTCCGAAGCTACATTTGGTGATGTTTAGCCGAAGAATGACCTCACATGTCTATAATGACAAGCTTATGATTCACTGTTTCCAGGACAGTCTGAGTGGGGCATCATTGAGTTGGTATATGCAGTTGGAAAGTGGTAGCATCCGATCATGGTCAGATCTAGCCAATGCCTTTGTAAAGTAGTACAGTTATAATCTTGACATGGCTCCTAGCCGCCTGCAGTTGCAAGGTTTATTTAAAGCAGATAACGAATCATTCAGAGGGTATGCTCAGAGATGGAGAGAGTTAGCTGCTCGCGTTCAACCACCACTTTTGGAAAGAGAATTAGTTAATATGTTCAAGGATACTTTGCAAGGACCATACTTCGATAAGTTGATTAATGTATTAAAATTCTCTGACTTGGTAATACTTGGAGAACACGTTGAGTTCGGTATCAAGTGTGGAAAAATCCAAAGCACCTCAAACTTCCCGGCTAATGAAAGTGGATCAGTCGTCAGTGCTCAAGAAGAATGGGGGGAAGAAAGTAATTCCATCTGGGAACATCCACCATCTCATCCTCAATATTCAGATGCATCAATTATTCAGAGTCAACAATCTTCTGAATCTCAGAATCAACGGTTGTACCGCCGTCAGCTGCGTTAGCACACCCGATAAAAACCTAGGAAGCCAGAGAGGCATTTCACTCAGTTTCCAATGTCGTTCAGTCAGATGTTGCCAGATTTAATCAGAGGTGGACTTATAGTGCCAAAGGAGGTAAAGCCTGTACCTTTTCCTTATCCACTGGGTTTTGATGTCAACGCCCGTTGTGATTACCATGCTGGGGCACAGGGGCATTCAACTGAAGACTGTAAGGTGCTTAGGAGCAATATTCAGACTCTTCTTGACTCCAATATGTTCTCATTCACGCCTCAGGGTATTCAGATCCGCGACTCTCCTTCATCCAGTCATGTGGGTTTATCAGTTCAGGTCATGGAAGAAGACACAGAGAGCAGTGGTGCAAGTTTTTATCAGACTGACTTCGATGAGCAATTCTGAAGATGGCTAGTTCAGCAGCAAGTCAAGCTTGGAAAGCCCAGTTCCCCGAAGCTGGCAATCTTTTAGATCATGTCATTTCTTTGCATTTGTAGTTTCTTTTCTGTTAAAGTGCAAACTCATTTGTAAAACTCGTCTGTTTTCAGTTGGTAATGATAATGAAATGAATATGCATGTTTTGATTAAATCCATCTGTGTTCACTCATATTTTCTTTATTGATATCTAACCCTTGTTTAAGCAGGATCTGAGGAAGGATGATGAAATTCAAAGACGCTGAACTTCTGATGGTATGCTTTTGGGACAAAACCTTGCTGATGATGTACAGGCATTGTTTCAAATCCCTAAACATCGGAGATATAAGGAAGATAATCCCTTGTCAACCCCTTTGAGCCTAGAAGTAGGAGTTTCTTTATGAAAACGAAAAACCCTCAATCTTAACCTGGGGCAGGGTAGGTGTCAATTAATTTGACCGAGCGTTCAATTCGAGGATCAAATCTATGGTTATCCCTCACCAACCGAAGAGTGAGGCTGTCATATCCCTTTCAAACAAGTCAGACAAGCCAGCGTCACACGATTTGTTCAAAAAAAAGAGAAAAAGAATCAAAAGAAAAAGAAAGCCCGCTAAGTTGAAACTTGAAAACAAATGGCTTAGGCAAAAGTTAGGGCATCCCCCTGGACTTCGAAATCGAAAAATTCAAAAGAGTTAGTCCAGGCAAAATCAGGGAGATAAAAAGCAAAAGAATAAAAAGTGAAAAAATGGAAAAATAAAAATCCTCAAATAAAGAACAAGTCGTGTGTTTACAGACACCAAAGGCAAAAGGGGTGGTTGTCACTTCGAAAACCGTGTGGGTTCTTTCTATCCTCATACTATTCATTAACCTTGTTGAAAGGTGAGCGCTTATGTCGAGTTAGGTGAACGTAGGACTGGAGAACATCAAGGAGAATGGGTGGGTTAAAACAAAACTTTGAGCCTTATATCCTTTCTTTCTCAAACCGTGAACCAAACCACGTTACAACCTTTAAAAGACCTAATTGAAGCAAGGTTGTTTCGAAAGCATACTTCCGTAAAGATCGCGTCGAACCTGACTCCTAAAAGGATCTTCTTACCATTCATGTTGGTATCAGCGACACTTTGATTTGTGATTCATTCACTATATGTCACAACTTTTTTTCCAGTGAACAGACTTGGACTTCAAAACTGTCATATGCATTGCATTAAAATTCTCATTTTCAAAACGAATTATTTTACTTGCGAGTAAGTGCTTGATCAGGGAAGTTTCTGCAATGAAAAGATTGATCAATATAAGTGCAGAGTGCCTAAATACTCCGTTGAGCAGGGGAAAGCCATCAAATAGTCATATCAAATGGGCAATTCATTCCAAGATTCAGCCAATCTGGGGCAATCAGGTTAAGATTCGACAAATCTCTCGAAGGTCAGTCAGTCAGAGGTACTCCTTCACAGATCAGTCAGTCAATGGCAAAATCACTTCAAGGCTGGGGCAGGTCACCCCAAAAGCAAAAGGGTTTTTCCCAGGAGAACGGTTAATCAAGATTATGGGGCAAGATATATAAGATCTTCATGAGACCGCTCGAAGACAGGTTCCTTTATGGGCTATGCTGTATCAGGGCATCTTTTGGTCATATCACATCGGCAGGGTTCATGTTGATGGTCGACACGTGATGTCCCCAGTAGAGTTTCTCTCCCCAACAGATTAAGGGTAGAAAGTAAGTCTCCAGCAGAGGAGTAAGCTCAATGTAGTCCCCTAGCAGAGTGGATATCATCAACCGTCGTTCCCCGAGCAGAGTTGTTGGTGATGGCTGGTATTCCCCAGCAGGTTAAGGGTGTTTCCCCGACTACAGGCTAAGTTTAATGATATTCTCCAGCAGGTTCGCTGTTATTGACTTCATTCCCCAAGCAGGTGATAGTCATCTCAATGGCTTGATCAACAGTGGTTGACAACCCCACCAAATTCAAAGTCCAATGGTTATTGACACCTCTTCCGTAACAGATCTTTGGGGTTCATCTTCAAGGTTTATTCATAATCCCCAACGGAGTGGGAGTTCTCTTCGGGTTTCATCTTCAGCAGTCATTATATTAGGAAGGCCGGTCAGTGTGACTTCCTCAGCAGGGTTCGTAACCTCAGAGACAATTCAGTTCGCCATCCCCAGCGGAGTTGGCCTCTTCTCTTCAGCATTTATTTTGCTGGAGGGGTCTCTTTTGCATATCATAAGCATTTTGCATTTTATCCCCAAACGCGTAGCATTTCCATTGTGTATGGAGCATTACGCCAACAAAACATTCAAACATATGCATGCGAAGCATAAGCTAGATTTGGTACCTTGCACGAAAGCCCGAATCAATTTTTAGTCAGAACAGTGACATATCCCCAGAGAGAATGCCAAGCCATTCCTCAGCAGACAGTTTCTCCCCGTTATCTCTATGACAATGTGTTTCGAGTTCAGGTTTCGTACCTTCAGATGTTTTCAATTTTCTTCCCGTCAACCTCTTGACGAGGTTTTTTCTTGGGTTTCATCCTCTTTCTGCCATCCCCATGACGATGTATTCCTACGGTGGAATTTTCATTTTCTTTCTGTCATCCCTATGACAATGTGTTTCTTGGGTTTCATCCTCTTTCTGTCATCTCCATGACAATGTGTTCCTACGGTGGAATTTTCTTTCTGTCATCCCTATGACAAGGTGTTTCTTCGGATATGGGTTTCATCTTCTTTTTGTCATCCCTATGACAAGGTGTTTCTTCGGATATGGGTTTCATCTTCTTTTTGTCATCCCTATGACAAGGTGTTTCTTCGGATATGGGTTTCATCTTCTTTCTGTCATCCCTATGACAATGTGTTATCTCCATGACAATGTGGTTCTTCAGATAAATAATCGGTGCGGTTTTGGGGTTCACTTTTCTTTCTATGGGTTTCATCTTTTTCCTGTCATCCCTATGACAATGCGTTCTCTTCGGTTAGGTTTTCTTCCCGTCAACCCTTTGACGAGGTGTTTCTTGGGTTTCATCTTCTTCCTGTCATCCCTATGACAATGTGTTATCTTCGTCAATTCCTTGATGATGTTGAGCTGTCTTCCCCGCAGATTTGTCTGTTTGGATTTCTCTCATCCCCAGTGAAGTTATTATCTTGGAGAAATTTCTTCGCCAGTTCCCTTTATCAGCAGGGATGGCATTTATTTTGCTAGTTCTCTTTATCAGCAGAGATAACAATCTTTTGAAGATTTTCTTCGTCAGTTCCCTTTATCAGCAGGGATGGCATTTATTTTGCTAGTTCTCTTTATCAGCAGAGATGGCAATCTTTTGAAGATTTTCTTCACCAATTCCCTTTATCAACAGGGATGGCATTTATTTTGCTAGTTCTCTTTATCAGCAGAGATAGCAATCTTTTGAAGATTTTCTTCATCAGTTCCCTTTATCAGCAGGGATGACATTTATTTTGCTAGTTCTCTTTATTAGCAGAGATAACAATCTTTTGAAGATTTTCTTCGTCAATTCCCTTTATCAGCAGGGATGGCATTTATTTTGCTAATTCACTTTATCAGCAGAGATAGCATTATGTTGAAGAATTTCTTCGCCAGTTCCCTTTATCAGTAGGGATGGCATATTTTGAGATTCCTTTGTCAGTTATCTTTATCAGCAGAGATAACATAACCTGGGAGAGTTTGTTTCACTTTATCCCCAGCATAGCTAACACTCGTCCGTGTTTATTTCAAGACATTTCAATACATCGTCTGTATTGGTTTCCAACACTCGTACGTGTTGTGATGGTGCAATATTTATTACTTGTCCCCCAGTGGAGTCGTCTCTCCTTGGCATAGTTTGCAAATTTCTGGGTTCTTTTTATATTCAATCACCTTCTACCTTGAATGTCTGAAAGCCGTTGCTATCATCCTTTTAGGTCCAAGTCGATTGAATAGGGGCAGCTGTAGCACCCCAAAATTTGCCCTACCTTTTTCTGGCTTTTGTTTCGCACTTATTCGCATCATCATTAGGTCATAATTCATAATCATTTGCATTGGTCTTCTAAGACATGGGATCGAAGGGTTTTCTTATTATCAGTATTTTCCTATTCAGAGGTGCGTCAAGTTCTGAGGTTTTCTTATCCAGAGGAATCATCAAAGGCTTTGGGTCAGAGGTTCATTGGTGTGAATCAGGGTTTGGATCCTTCTTAATATCTCAAGAGAATTGGTTCCAGGTTAAGTGCTTATTCAGTTATGATCAGGTGGAAGTTTGACTTCATTTTTGTCAAATCATCGGGAGTTTTGCTTCAAGTGCAAGTTATCCGTGTTATTAATTTATTTCTCAGGAAGTGCGCATTAAGGGTCAGTTTGTTATGCGCTGGAGGTCAAGTTATCAAGCATTGGTTCATGTGGGGTTGATTTAAAAGTCAGGATATGTGGATTTATTTTCCCACAGATTTATCCAGACATATTCATGTGAGGATTCACTTGATCAAAGATTCAGAGGATGTGTAATTTAGGCGTTTTGTTTCAGTGGTAGTTGTGTGCCTTTAATCGGGTGTTGTGGAAAGTCGAGAGTTGGTGTCATGTGATTATCCTCTTTTAGAACCTTTTTTCTTTATCCATTAGTTGTCCATTTTTATCCATTCAAATTTCTACCATAAACACATTATTCATTTCCATTCTTCTTTGTCCATTTTCTTTCCATTCATTAACCAACTTCCCATTACAAATATCCATATCCATTTTTATTCAAAATTCATTTTTCTTTAACCCATATTCATTCATTTTTTATATCCATTTTAATATTCAAATTCCAATTTCAAAACCATTATCCATTTTTAAATCCACATGTCTAAACCAAATTCACAAACCATTATCCAATATCCATTTTTTTCATCCATATCTAATCCACATTTTAATTCAATTACCCATTTATTATTCCAAACCATTTAAATCCAATCCATTTCATTAACCAATTTCAAACCATATCCAATTTAAAATCCAATGTTCATATTTCCTAACCTTTTTTAAATTCAAAGTTCATTTTAACCATTTTTAATTCTTTTTTATCCAAATCCATATTATATCAATTTTCACTTTTTTTATTATTCCCACTTAATCGTTTTGTTCATTTCAATATCTATTTAGATAACCAATGCCAAAACTCTCCCAAAGAAACCTTCAGCATCATAACTTCACAAAATCAGAAAACTTGGGCTGACCCCACCACTGCTATCCACAACAACATGTCCAAACACGCAACCACGCACAATTCGTCCTCGCCAATTTCCAAACCGTATCCGTCACAAAGTACTTAAGCGAATATTCCTTCCTCTCAATTCCAATTCCACCCTTTATTCATGATAGAAAGAATTCACTGCTTGCAAAATTATATAACAGAAAGTCCAATAAAAATGCAAAGGCTGGAAAAGTCAGTTACGAAAAGCTCAAAACCTCAGGTGCAAACTCGTGACCATTTCTGCACAAAGTCTCTAACCGAATTCAAAAAGCAAAACAGAATTTCAGACAAAATATCTAAACTACCCCCTCAAATCCACCTGTATAAAATCAGCTCTTCCGTAATCCCTCGAGGCGCATTCATCTCCACATCCAACTTTCTTAGAGCTTCATTATCTTCATTCTTCAGAATTGCTCCCCAACACAAAACCGCATCACACACCTCTCAGCTTCACCTCCAATTTCATTCCACAATTTTCACACATCACTTCCATAATTTTGCTCTGATTCGCAAGAGCTTCATAAACAAATTTCAACAAAAGCTTCGTCAACCTTGCGGTGCTGTTACTGAATTCTGCAGCAAATTGATACGATCCAGAATCAACAACACCTGAAAAAACTCAGAATCAGAAGCAAGCAGAAGAACTACAACGCCATTCTACAACAACATTTCAGAAGTAAGAAGAAGAAGCCTCATATTCGCGCAAGGAGAATTCAACAACGGCAACAACAACTTCAGAGCATCATTTTTTGCGAAGACAGAAGAAGAAAGAAGACTCAGAATTCGTACCTGCGGATATTTTCCGGTTTTTCGCTGTTGAAGACGCCATCGGAGCGACTCCGATTCGTAAGCTTTTCTCCCTTCATCATCATTACGTAGATTTGTTTGTCTGTTGTCTGTTTGGGCTTCGATTTGAATTGTGTGATGCGTTTCGGATGTGTTGAGAACGATGAGGTTTATTGATGATGATGGAGCATTGAATCGTTGCATTGAGGTTTCCTTTAGGGATGATGCTTATGGTGAAAGTTGAGCGAAGATGGTGAACGATGATTTGAGCAGGAGAGCGACTTGATGATGAAGAAGGCGAGTTGGAAGAGATAAAGTAGAGAAACAGCGATGATGATGAGCGAACCGGCGCGACATTTTAAGGTGAGGAGGAAGGTGGGAGTCACGAACGATTGAAGGGGAAGAAGGAGGTGAGAGCAGATTGAGAACGGTGAGGAAGAGGTTTGAGAGAGTTTTTCGGTGAGAAGGTGCGACGGCTACGATTGAGAGGAGTAGAAGCCGAAGCTGTTGATTTCTAGGTTTTCTGGTTGAGATAAAAACATGTTGTCCATGGCATTGATGTTTGGACCGGGCCCATATAAATTTCTATCCGCACCCTAGTTTCTACTCTGCACCCTCCCTTGACTTCATTCTGGCGTGTTATTGGGCCAACAACTTCAAGGCCCACTCGCCTGGCTTTTTGACCACACCTCCAGAACACTGCTGCACCCTTTCTATGTTTTAATTTTAGATTTTTATTTCTTTTGGATTTTGTTAATTTATTTTAAATAATTAAAACTTTTAATTTTCTTTTAATTAGATTAGTTTAATTTTCGAATTAGTTTTTTTTTAATTCTAGATTAACACTTTTATTTTAGACTTAATCTTGATTTTAATTAGAATTTTAATTTCACTTTGGATTTTGATTTTTAAACTTTAATTTGTTTAATCTTGGATTATATTAGAAATTAACTTAGAATTAACTTAGGTTTAGAAATTAATCTTGTTTTTAGTTGATTTTCTTTTTAGCATTGTTTAATTGTTGATATAAGTTTTAATTCTAGAATTAATCTTGTTTTAGCATTTTAATTTTAGCTTTTAATTTTAGGTTTAATCTTGATTTTAATTAGCACTTTAATTTTAACTTGGATATTTTGAGTTATTGTTGAGCTTTATTTTGGTGCCTAGTCTGATTAATTCCTGATTAAATCTTCGATAATATTTGCCTCTTGCTGGACTTTCTTTTGTGATTGCGATGCTTTGTGTTTACTTGTTGATTACCTCTGTATTCACATGCTCCCTTAAGGCTCCTAGTCTGACTTAATTTCTGATTAAGCTCGGAGTAGGATAGACATTAGGCTCTCAATCCAAGCATGATAACATTAGGTTAGCTCCCTCCTAAGCCTCACTAACCATAGGTCACCCATGCATGATAACATTAGGACTCTTAGTTTCCCTTTAGAGTTTCGTTTGGGTCTTCTCTCTTCTCATCACAAAACTTCTTGAAAACACTTAATAAAGATAAAGTGTATTGCGCACGAGCCTTAAGCGTGGGGAATGAGAAATGAGGGGCTTCCTCTCATCTTTCTAGAGTGCTTAGCAGGCGTCCTGTCTTGGGACGATTCGTTAAGTATTCGTCCCTGTGCCCTAGACTTTGGTGCAATGCAAGTTATGAACTAACTTAAAAAACACTTCTGTCTAAAAAACAAAAAAACAAATTCAAATCTTTTTATCCTTCGGGATTGTTTGGTTCCAGACCATTTTCAGAAAAGAGCACGTTACCTTCCGTCTGAGTCACAAACAGGCATCGACCCTAACTGCCAGACGCGAATCTGACGTCGCTCATAAAAAACACTTACCCATCCGTGGTCGTACCCACGAACTACATTAGCTCTGATTCCTCTCTCTCGTCTGATTGAGGATATGTAGGCACAAGACAACGATTGTCTTGGCGAGCAACCTCCCCCCACAATTCCCGTCCGAACTACGTTGACTCTGACTTTTCCATTGCACTGAGGGAGTACGTAGGCCTAGGGCATCGAATATGTCCTACCGAGTCCGTCTTAGTCACCCCCATCCCCGTTTTCTTTTACAGCCATAGATAGTAGGACAACTCACCCTCCGTTTAGACAACAAGCGTGAATCCCATCGAGTACGATGGATGCGTGGGGTGCTAACACCTTCCCCTCGCATAACCGACTCCTGAACCCGGAATATGGTTGCGATGACCATGTCTTTCCCCCTTTCTCTTCAGGTTTATGCAGTGTTTCCTTTCCCTCTCCCGGGATAAATACACATTGCTGGTGACTCTGTGTCTTCCGCGCCACTCTCGCATTTGTACCGTTGGATGCGAATCTTTTGGGAGCGACAACAGGCGCAGGGTTGATAGCAGGAGTTACAGCTGCTACTGGTTGATATCGTCGCCTTTGCTTTCCAAGAGAGATATTCCCAATATCCTGCTCTTTTTTCTTAGGGGGAGCACTATCGTATCATTTTGTATTACTTAATGATCTAGAATCTTTAACTAAACATCCTTCTCGGACTGCTTCCTCAAGACGAACTCCCATGCCTACCATCTCGGTGAAGTCACTGGGCCCACTGGCAACCATTCTGTCATAGTGAAATGAGCTCAAGGTCTTTAAGAAGATCTTTGTCATCTCTTTTTCCTTAAGAGGTGGACAAATATGGGCGGCAATTTCACGCCATCTCTCAGCGTACTCCTTAAAGGTTTCCTTGTCCTTTTGTGACATCGATCTGAGTTGATCTCTGTCCGGTGCCATGTCCAGGTTATACTTATACTACTGAACGAAAGCAACGCCAAGATCTCTGAAAGTGCCGATCTTAGTGCGGTTTAAACCCATGTACCTTTTGAGTGCGGCACCGGTTAAACTATCCTGAAAGTAGTGAATCAGTAGCTCCTAGTTCTTTGTCTGAGTTGACATTCGCCGAGCGTACATCACCAATTAGCTTCGAGGGAAAGAATTACCCTTGTACTTTTCAAATTCGGGCACTTTGAATTTGTGCAGAACTTTCACATTGGGGACCAAACAAAGGTGTGCGGCGTCTTTTCCAAATAGATCCTGACTGCGAAGGGCTTGCAGTTCCTTCTGCATTTCCAAGAACTGTTCATGGAACTCATTCATTCTGTTAAACATACTTTCGTTTCCACCAGAAGGTATCTGTGGAATCTGTCCTTCCGGGACAGTGTGTACCACAGGTGGTGGTATAGTCATCATGGCAGTGACTCTAGGTCCTTCCCTTTCCCGAAGTTTATAACCTTCAGGAGTTGTCGTCATGCCCCTGGCATCTTCGATTTCCCGAAGTTTGTAACCTTCAGGCCTAGAGGCTCCTGTTGCAGTTTCCAGATTATCAGTGATCGGCGGAATATACCCTTCCGGGATATAGTTGAGTGGCATGCCCCAGGGATGATCTTTCAGCATTTTGTACCTAGGATCATACTTCTCCACTATGGACGTTGATGTGATCTCTGAGATCACAGTCCTTTATTGTTGCATCTGAGCTTCTGCTAGAGCTTGCATGTCGTTATGAAGCTTCCTCAGATCCTATTTCAGAGTGTCGATCTCTTCTCTCAACTCTCTGTTCTCTTCCTCGAGATCATCCATCTTTTTCTGTTGATTGGCCTGAGTATTGTACGAATGAGACAGTTTGACTCTAGAATCGAGACGCAAACGTGAGATTCGTAGGTAAGAAGAATGCGTTACGTTAGAATGATGAATGATATGCAATGATTATATTAATTGTATATTTTTTGTTTATTCAAAGTAAACTTCGACAATTAGATTGTAAATATCAAACAGTGGGGAAACACCGTTTTATTGAATTCAAAGATTGCGGAAATGGAAATACAGTAATTTACAAAGTGTTGTAAAAGGAAATCTAAACTTATAGATCCTGAGTCCTCTCTGAGGAGAGTTCAGGTGCTGGTTCTGGTACTTTCCTTTTCTTTGACCGAGGCTCTTGAGCCGTTGTCAGGTTGTCACTCCTTTGCCAAGTGAAAGGAGGGAGCAAATTCCTTTGGCCATCCTGGTTTTCTCCAGTATGTTGCTCTAAAATCTCAATCAGAGCATCTTTTTCTCTCAATAGTTGTTGTATTTTTTTACACTCCACATTGAGAATACGATACTTGTTCCTCCAAGACCTCTTCTCCTGTTGAACTTTGTTGAGAGTAACATGAAGTTTTTCCGTCTCAGACATAAAATAAAGGACAGAGTCCCTTAATGGAAGAACTTCCTAATGAGGGTAAGGCATCCTCAGCTTGACATCTCTAGTTTGTACCCAGTGGAGATAAGGCTCCACCGAGACACAGTCTGATTTTCCTAGAGACTCTCTTCCTTTCCTATGAACGTGTTTCCAGGCATGCACTATTTTTGTCTTTAGTGCTCTGTCATTTTCTCCTTCCTTGAAGAAAAGACCTTCCAGATGAGCATTTCGCAGGACGTGCCTCATCGGGTATCCGAATTGACGACGAACTTAAATCGGATGTTAATTGATTCCTCCCTTAGTTCCTATAAGGGGTATGTTTGGAAATTTTCCACAATGGTCAATGATCCTGATCCCGTCATAGATTCGATTGTACCAATTGATGTCAGAGTTGGTAAGAGACATGATTCTCTGCGACCAACATAAAGTATTCTTTTAATCCTAAAATGCAGCAGACTTTGGCAAGTGGGACATAAACCATTTGTATCGTAGGGGTACACAGCATGAGATCATTCCTCCGCTATACAAATTCCTTAAATGTACAGAATGATACGCATCTACGAGTAAGGTCGGTACAAGGTTTCCAATCAGAAAAATCTTAATGGCGTTGATATCTACAAAGTTATCGATGTTGGGAAACAAAAATAACCCGTAGGTAAGCAAAGCAAAGATGCTCTCGAAAGCGGCCACGTTCCCTATACTAGCAAAGTACAGAGCTTTCTTTATCAATAACTGGGCTGGCAAACCCTGAATTCCACCCTTAATGATTATGTGAGTCCTGACTTCTGATTCGTCCAAATAGATTGCTCTTGCAATGGTTTGATCCTTTGGAATTTCTTCCAGTCCAGAAAAGAGAGCTTGATCACTGATATGTAGATCAGTCAGGTGAGAGTACTCCTCCAGCGTTGGTGCTAGCTGATAATCCGGGAATGTGAAACAGTGATAGACCGGATGGTAGAACTTGATGAGTGTAGACAGGATTCCTTCAATTACATGAACCCTTAATAGAGACAGCAGTCCTCCATACTTGGCTTTGAAAGCCTCAGGGTTGGTTATCATCCTTGCCAACCCTCTCAAATCCTCTAGTTTTGGAACCTTGAAGGTGTACTTGTGAGTTTTCCTTCTACCAAAATCCATTACCAATCTCTTTATCTGACATTTGCAATCATTGTCTTAGTTTAATTTGAAAAAGAGAGACTAGAAGAGAAGATTTTTCTTTGTTTAAATGTTTTTTAAATGAATGTTTGAGTGCAGCACACAAAAACATAGAAAAAACATGGGGTCAAAGGGTCGGTGTCATGAAGTCAAGGCTCTACCCATCCCCAAAGGTTTATACTGGTGATTTTTGTACCTGTCTGCAAAATCATTGACCCCTCTTAGGATAACAACAGAAAGCGAATCGCCAGCGAGTTGATGTATCTTAGAGTTATCTCAAATGAGGGTAGTATCGCGTGACAACTATTCCCGATAGCTTCCGCACTATAAAATGGTTTCAGTCTACTAAAAACCTTAGCTTCTCAGATAACCCAGTCGACCACACTACTTTCAACAACCGAAGTTGTATAGGTAATGTATCTACAAAGGGAGTCTCCACTGAGTTTGATGGTCGACCGGGAACTCTTAACTGGGATTCACTCCCTGTAAGATTACCCGTATAATGCCATCCCCTATCTTAGGTGTATACTCAATCTTTCCACATCCGGCATCACACGCATTCCCATTAGCAGAAAAATAAACACAGATATCAATTAGGAAAAGCAGTATATATATTTGTATTAATCATCCTAGACCTCTAGTCTTATGATCCTATACAGACAATGACTCCCCAGCAGAGTCATCATTTCTGTAGTATTTTGTGAACTTTCACCTTAAAAGAGGCTAGAAAGAATGTCTCCCACTGTGGTCACCATTTTTTGTAGCGCGGTTTTTGTGGTTTCGAATCACTGTCGCTTTGGTACTACAGTTCGATTCATTTTTTATCCTATTCAACTGATTAAGGAATGGAAATAGATGTCTCCAATTAACCCTGCTTGCAAACTGAGGTTAAACAGTCAAAACTGTTGGTTTACAGATGCTATCAAAATAGGGGGTCGTCTTTTAAGGTTATTTGCTTAAACACAGGAACTGGACTATTTGTGAGATTTTAGGTCTGATGCTTTTGACGGGTATATGAAGGTATGGATTTTGAGTTTTTGATTAGTATGCTCGCTAAGATTTTTTCAATCTTATGCCTACGTATTCCCGAAACAGGGAAATCAGAGCGATCATAGTTCCTCCCAAGGTTGTTTTGGTGTCTTGTTCAAAGCCCAAGAAATGAAGCTGAAGGTGGTTTGTATCTTGTTTAAAGCCCAAGATGTGAATCTAAAGGGTTTGACTGAGAGAGAATTTGTCATCTCTAAAGAGGAGTTGTTGATGTTTGTATGCTGTGAGCAAGGCACAAATTTGATGCTAAAAGGTTGATTGACTCAACCGGGAATTTCTCTATACGAAACCTAAGAGGAGGCTATTGACCCAAAAAGAGGGTGTTTATTATTTGTCTCGTACGAAGCCCGAGATTGAGGCTAAAAGGGTTGACTCAACAAGAGAGTACTACCAAGTGACTGACTCAACAAGAGAGTGCTTTTATATGTGTCTTGTACGAAGCCCAAGACGGAGGCTAAAGAGGTTTGACTCAACAAGAGAGTACTTTTATCTGTCTTATATGAAGCCCAAGACGGAGGCTAAAAAGGGGTTGACTCAACAAGAGAGTCTTTTATACTCAACAAGAGAGTGATTTGTTGTCTCGTACGAAGCCCGAGATTGAGGCTAAAAGGAGATTGACTCAACAAGAAAGTCTTTTATACTCAACAAGAGAGTGTTTTATATGTGTCTTGTATGAAGCCCAAGACGGAGGCTAAAAGTTGTGTGACTCAACAAGAGAATCTTTTATACTCAACAAGAGAGTGGGTTTTTATATGTCTTGTACCAAGCCTAAGACGGAGCCTAAAAGGTATACTGACTCAACAAGAGAATCTTTTATACTCAACAAGAGAGTGTTTTTATATGTCTTGTACAAAGCCCAAGACGAAGGCTAAAAGGAATACTGACTCAACAAGAGAGTCTTTTATTTTCAACAAGAGAGTGTTTTTATATGTCTTGTACAAAGCCCAAGACGGAGGCTAAAAGGGGTTTGACTCAAAAAGAGAGTTTGAAAAGTTTAGCTCCACTAGGGAGAATAATTTGTACAAAGCCCAAGAGGAGGCTATCTTACTGCTGAGGATTAGATCCATAGGCAGGCCCAAGGGTGGGGAACTCTCATGAGAGAGACCGGGTTTCAGTGTTTTTTCCTATGTTTGAAAGGAACTTGAGAATGTCTTTGAGACTCAAGGGGTTTTAGTCTTTCCAAGTCTAGAGTTTTATCTATTGTACAATGCCCAAGAGGAGGCACGAGCATTAAGGGATGAGTATCAACCCTAAAATGGTCGGAGTTTTGATGCTGGAAAGACTGCCTAGCAAAGGATGACTAAGTTCTGTCTTATACCTTTAAGAGGTCGTTAGGGTCCTTGTATTAAGCCCAAGAGAAGGCATGAGAACTTCTAAGAAGCCGAAGGGTCCTTGTACAACGTCCAAGAGGAGGCGGGGATGCTTTTAGGAAGCCTGTGGGTCCCCAAACCAAGAGAAGTTCAAGAAATACAATTCACAGAGAAGAGATCATTCCAGGAAAGTTCGAGGATTTGGAAGAAACTCAAGAGATGCCATTCACGGAGAAAAGATCATCTCTGGGGAGTTAGAGTTTCTTTGACAATTTCTAAGGGTGACAGTCTGAGAAAAGGTTCACCGAGAATACTGCCTTTCTCTTTGTTCCATATTGTTTAACCCCAAGAGAAGGGAAAATTGTATCTGGAAATCCTATGGGGGATCTAGTTTTGTTTGTATTTAAGAGTGACCAACAAGGCTTTACCTAGTGCTAGACGTAATTTTCGGAGAAAACTCTAAATAACTATACTAGTATTACACAGTGGATATGTGACAAGTATATAAAACGATGTGAAAGAAGACTTACAGTGAAGCAGCCCCATAATACAATTATATACATATGAAAGCAGTAAATGAAAGCGGATAAACACTTACCCGTTGTAGAGCTTCCATGTTGTTTGGTTAGTTGTCCCACAAAGAAAGTTTTGATAACAACATATATTCAAAATCAAAGGAGAAAGTGCTTTGAAAAGATTGTTGGGGCTTACAGCTCAAGGAGAGGCCCAATTTTTATCGATGATCGCACCATTTTTTTGAAAACACAGTGGGTCTTATACAACATCTGAGGAACAAATCATTTTGGTTTCAAAAAGGGGTTGGGTCTTATACTCTATTAGAGGCCCAAAGATATTTAAAGGAAAGAAATAGGGCTTATAACACGAGGGTAGGCCCAGAGTTTTATTTACAAAGGGGTTGGGTCTTACACTCTATTAGAGGCCCAAAAGGTTTTTATTTTTGAAAAAGAATGAGACTTATAGCTCGAGGAGAGGCCCAGTTGGTTTTGTTAAAAAGGCGACGATCGCGCCGTTGTCTCTGAAACTGTATTGGGACTTATACAATGCACTGAGGTCCAAATTATTTTATTTACAACGAGGTGGGACTTACACTCTATCAAGAGGACTAAAAGTGTTTTTTTAAGAAATGAAATGGGTCTTATAGCGGAAGGAGAGGCCCAATGAAAGACAGTGATCGCACCATCGTTTTGGAAATTGTACTGGGACTTATACAATGACTGAGGCCCAAATTATTTTTGTACAAAGAGGGTTGGGTCTTACACTCTATTAGAGGCCCAAAGATGTTTGAAAATGATTTGTTTAGGGTGATTAAGATCAAAACCCTAAATTAATTTCAAAATGTATTTTAATTAAATAAAAATTTAATTAAAATGATCAAAATTATCAAACATATGTGAAAAGCAAGTTGAGATCTTGGATTAATGTTTGAAAAATCATGTTTATATCCACAAAATGATTGAAAATCAATTAAGTTTGGGAAATCAAGAAGGAACAAATATTTCAAATGTTAAAAAGAAATAAAACATTAATTCCTTGCAAAAATATCAAATATAGGAAATAAATAATATTTTTGGGAATTTTTGGCAAAATAAAATAATTTAACATTTTTGTGAATTATTAAAAAAAGAATCAACTCAAAATCATTAAAATTCAGAGAGAAATTAATTTTTGAATCAATTAAATAAAATCACAAAATTCAAATATTCAAATATTCAAAAATGGAGCCAAGAACACACCAAGAACACGCGCCACCCCTCTGTTTCTGCAGATTTGCATTTTCTCACCAATCTCACTGAATACTTGATGAAATCATGCAATCCACATATCAATCTACCCGTTTTCACCTCACGATCATGTCTATGGTCTTTAATTTCATTTATTTTAAGCATGGAATAAGAAATCAAAGAGAAACCTCAAGAACCCTAGATTCGGCATGAAGGCTCAGAAATTCCACACACGATTCATACAAGGCAATTAATAGAGAGGAATAATTCTATGCATGATTATGAACCTATGGCAAAATTATTGTGCTAGGAAATATGCATGAATCATGAGATGCCCAAGTTGAGGCATACCTCTTGCAGTTGGTGATCGTGTTTTGTGTTGGAGGTGTTACAGCTAGGTTCCAATGATGTGGATAGCTTCCCTAGGTGCCAAGTAATGTGCATGAATGCTTGGAATGGTTTGAAACAAGCTAGAACTGAAGATGGTACCCCAACTGCAAATCTGCTAAAAGCTTGAGCAGTTGGATGGTGATTTTTAGAAATCAGTGTTCTAGATGTTGTTTAAGTGTTTGGATCACTTCTATATGATGTTTATGAGGTATGTGTGTGATTGGTTTGGTTGGAATAGCTCTCAAACTCAAAACCCGATAGTGACTTGCTTTGGAAGGCAAATTTGGAAGTGAAAAGGTGATTTTGAGGAAAGCATATGTTTTATGGCTTTGGTGTACTCAAACTGATCATAATTGAGCTCTATTTATAGTAAATCAAGTTTGTTTTTTAAGCAATAGTGAATGTCAACTGCTGCAGAGCTTTGGCCAATGGTTGCCTTTTGGAACCTCAATTCTCCTCTTGCCATTGACTAGAGGTTAGAGCACAGGCTGCTAGTACCCTAGTTCATAGATCATCCTTGACTCATTCAGTTGGAAATGGCTCAGTTCATGCCACCTTGGTGTATCCATTGAATGCTCCAAAATAAAATTGGAGTCTTATCCCCTCTTTAGGCATTTCTAGGTTTGGCATGCTATTTTTAGTTCCAAAGACTTGGGAGGCTTATAGATCAGTGTTTGTCCCTCCTTGGTCCCTCCCTGAGGTGTTCAGATGGATAAACTTGTTTATCATTTGCAAATTTTGCTCAAATCGAGAAAAATGCACAAATCTGCCTTGCCATGACAGTTTGCCGCAAGGCACATTGCCATTGTCATATCTCATGGCTCAAATGGAATTTGATGGAGTTCTTGGTCATTTTGGAAAGCTCTTATATGATACAACACATGTGTGATCATAGTTTGTCTTGATAATTTTTGTGTCCAAGTGAAAAATCCCCCTACTTTTGGAAAAAAAGCAAGACAGATTTTGACTTAGTGAAAATTTCACTAAGTGTTGGAAAAAGTGACATTTCATGTTTTCAGCCATTTTGATCATTCAATAACTTAAAATCCATGAGGAATTGGAATGAGGTGTAGTTGACACTTTTAAAGTATGACATGAGAGCTACAAATCCATCTTTGGATCAGCCAAAATGGTTGCTTGGATCTCAAGTTATGATCCTTGGAAGTTGGCACCCTAGCCACTTTGTTCCATAACTTAGAAAATTTCTAAAATTTTTATGGTTACCCCTTTTACAAGTTATCCCACTTTCTTTGATTTTTCTTGATGAATGATGATTCCAATCACACATTAACATCATTTTAGGGTTAGGGGACCATAATTGATCAAGAAATCAAAAAGTCAAACTTTGACTTTTGGGCATAGTTGACTTTTTATCAGATGAATTCCAAACTGTGTGATCCTCTATGAAATCAAGTCCTTGACCTAAATCAAACTTGAGGGATTGATTTCATAGGTGTTATAGGGTGTATTGAATCATGTCCCAAGGTTTGGGAGCATGTCCTGGTCAAGAGTCAAAGGCACAGTTGACTTTTCTCGCGAAACCCTAACAGTGGTTCTGATGAACTTGAAACTTGTGAATCAAGCCTCTTGGATCAACCCATTGTTGTAAATGGATCAATGTAGTATATTAGAGACCCTCAAATCATGTCTTGAAGTCTTGGGTCATGTTTTGTCCCAAAAGTCAACTTAGGGGTGAATTAGGTCAAGAAACCCTAATTCCTGATTTTTGATGAATGCTTCCCCTGAGGCTAAATTGACTTGATTATTGGGTCCATGAGGTCCCTTAGAGTATTTTAGGTTATGCTTTGAAGCATTGGCTCATGCCCAGAGGAAAATTTCCATCTGGAGGCCCTGGTCGACCAAAACCCTAGTTTGGTGACACTGGTGATCTTGAGGCTTAATCCACTCAGAATGCTGCAACCTTGTGCCTGATTCTTGACATGGGAGTCCTCTTGATCCTTTGTGGATGTTTGAGAGGCTAGACAAGTTGAAGATCATTTCATTCCTTGATTGATCCATCTTTGTCTAAGGCTCAGAGAGGGCTGGAAACCCTAAGTTTGATTGTAGTGGATGCTCACCCATCTTTGGGGAGAATAATGAGGTATAATGGCCCATCCATATTGTGATGATGACTTACACAATTATGGGAAATCTTAGTGGTCAAAATTTGGGGTATGACAAAGAGGTAAGTGCATAACAACTTAAACTTTGTGAAATATGCATTGCTTTGATGTTCATTGATCATGAACATGTCCTACATGTCATATGTGTTGTGTTTGAACCAATTTACCATGCTATTATTGCTTATATGAAGTTGTAGCATAGAACTTGCAAATTTTGACTTGTTTTGAAACCACTATCGGGTTTTAAAATGTAGGCATTTTTAGAAAATTCCAAGACCAGCATTGGATTCCTCATGAAATTCTAGCTAGGATTCATCTTTATTTCATCCATTTTCATGGAGAAATAAGAAAGTTATGGCCTTCTTGCAAGAGGCACAAAATCAGGCCTCCTTGGGCAAGGGTCAGGCAATGGCGCCTTGGCCTGGCCTAAAAACACGCTACCCATATGTATTCATGGGGTGGTTTTGATACATGGATGTATCACCACCCTAGTGGTGGCAGTGTGTGTTTTCAAAGTGTGTTTGGCTGGAGGGCATGGGTTCAACACCCAGCCATGCCATTTTGCCCAATTTTTCATATTTTTGTTATTTTTTTTATTATTTCTTAATTAATTTAAAAAATTCATATCTCTCTCATTTTTAATCTTTTTCAAATTATTTTTTAAACATAAATCATTTACACATTTTAATATTTTATTCCACACAAAAATCAAAAAAATATTTTATATTTGATATATTTTTGAATTTTAGGAAGAATTTCTTTTTAATTGTTTTAAACATTTTCAAATGATTTCTTTCTCTTGATTTTTCAAAACCAATTGGATTTCAAACCATCATGTGAATAAAATATCTATTTTCAAACATTTATAAAAGTTCATAACATGTTTATTAAATATATTTGATATTTTTGTATCATTTTTATTTAATTTTCTTTGAAAAAATACATTTTAAAATAAAATTAGGGTTTCTTCCTTGATTTTAAATCTTCAAACTTTCAACAAACATTTTAGGCCTCTAATAAAGTGTAAGACCCAACCCCTATGTACATAAACAAATTTTTGGGCCTCTTCTATAGTATAAGTCCCGCAACGTCTTTCGATATCCTTGAGTATAAGCCCCAATCTTTTGTACATAAACTTTGTTTTTAACAATAAACAACCGTCATGGGCCTCTCCTTGAGTTGTAAGCCCCATACCTCTGTTTTCAAAATCATCTATTTCTTTCAAACTGATACTAAGAGGAGCATTATTCTCGGTGAAACTGCTCTTAGACCACTTGGGCCTCTCTTTGAGTTATAAGCCCCAAACATTTTTTTCTTTTCAACAACTTTCTCTTAATTCAAATTCAAATTCAAAGTTTTCTCAAAACTTTCTTCAATTTCTTAAAACCCTAATCATACAGTTGTAGTCAATACAACCAATCACAATACACTTGGGCCTCTAAGTAGAGTATAAAACCCAACATCTTTTCAAATCAATACATACCTGTTTATACATATATCTGTATATACTTATGCACACCTATCTAGAGTTTCCCCAGCAGATAGATCATCCTCAGTTTACCCTTTAGGTTAAATAGTAGGATACTCATAACATAGTTCAATAACTAGTTCCCTCATAGGAAACTTCCCTAATACAGTCTGCCTTCTCTTGGGCTTTATTCAATATGGATAAAAGAAAGGAATTATTCTCGGTGAAACTTTTCTTAAGACTGTCAGAACTTAGAAACATATAAAAGAAATTCATTTCTCCAGAGAGGATTAATTCCCGGTGAAACCTCTTTTGAATTTCTTCAAACCTTGGAGCTGCTCAGCAAAGAAAGGATTATTCCTGGTGAAACCTTTCTTGAACTTTTCTTAGGCTTGGACCCACAGGCTTCTTAGAAGATCCCCACAACCTCCTCTTGGGCTTAGTACAAGGACCACCGGGATTCTTAGAAGTTCCTCCTAGCCTCCTCTTGGGCTTTATACAAGGACCCTCAGGCTTCCTAAAAGTATAGGATAGAATTCAGTCATCTCTACTAGTTCAATCCTCAGGAAAGTCAAAACTCTAGAACATCCAATCAGTCAAGAATTGATCTTCATCTCTAGAACCCTCAGCCTCCTCTTGGGCAACATACAAAGATCTCTCTCCAACCAGAGTCTACCTCTTCTCAAGAGACTTGGGTAGTCTCAGGCTCCTCTTGGGCTTCATACAAGTAGACTTGGAAAGTCTCACCCTCGTAGCCTCTTATTGGGCTTAGAACGAGTACCCACAGGCTTCCTAAAAGCATAGGATAGATCCTGATCATTTTTACCAATACATCTATTCTCAGAAGAGTCAAAACCTCTAAGGTTTTTGAAATCATCTTTAAATCCCTCCAGACCCCTAACAAGGCTTAACTTTCATCTTTGAAATCCCCAGCCAGGGCCAGATTGACATCAACAAATCCTCAACAGAATCAGAGCCTCATGACATCTGATAAATCAACTCTGCTCAAATCACCAGCAAGAGTTAGTTCCCCTTTCGATTCCCCAACATAGTTTAGACCTTCTCCTGGATTTCAATAATACTCAGCAAGAGTCAGCCTCCTCTTAGGCTTCATATAAGGATTTTCCCAGTTAGCCTCAATCTTGGCCTTTGTACAAGACAAACACCATACCCCCCAATTGAGTCAGTCTTCTTTAAATCTACACTCAAACTCTTCAGCTTCATCATCCTGGGCTTCAAACGAGATACTCAAATAAAACCCTCCCCAATGGAGTCAGTTTCTTTTAGCTTCAAACTTGGGCTTTGATCAAGGCACACAAAAACCAACATCCCCACAGATGAGACCATGAGTCAATAGGTAGGAGGATATTTCCTCTATACATCACATATCAAATCAAACAATCAAAACCTTTTTCCAAATAATTGATGTAAGTGGTATACTTCTTGATTCAAAATCCAAGCTGGAGTCCCTCCTTTATCATGGTTAAAATTTCTCTTTCATCTAACAGCTGTAAGTGGCAAGCCTCTAGATTCTACACATCCAAGCCAATGCCGCTCTCTTAGCATGGAATATTCATAAAGGAAAAGGTGGCATTTCTCTACACTAAGTTAAAACTTCTTCCTTTATGACATCTATCTTATAAAGGAAATTATGGCATTGTTGGATTCCACACATCTCAGTTAAATTAATTTCCCTTATAACCAATTACCCAACATTTTGTGATAGTATCTCCCTTCAGAGATGACAAATTCTCTCTCAGTCAAAATTTAGCTTCAATCTTGGGCTTTGAACAAGACATAAATGTTAGCTTCAATATTGAGCTTTGAACAAGACACTAACTAAATTTTCCTCTCATAGAATAGGAGGCGCTATGATTGCTCTGATTTCCCAAATCTCTTTACCGGAATACGTAGGCATAAGATTGTGAAATCTTAGCGAGCACACAAATAAAAAATCTCAGGTCCAATACCTTCCCAAAAAAAATAGAAAACCCAAAAACAACAAAAACATTCTCTCAACCCTCGCAAAGGAGAAACTTTCCCAATCAACAGCAGATAGACTTAAGAAACCATTTCAAACAGTAGAAAATACCCACAAATAAAGGTTCCTATGGACAACTAGAGATACTCTAGGTGTTAATAGCTCTCCTTTGTGCACCCAAACCCCGATCCCCGATCTCTTAGCATTTGTTAAAGAAAACACTTGCGTGTAGGGTTAGTTTAAGATATCTTCCCCTTCCTTTTAAGCTTCATAGGATAAATACAGAAATCAGAAAGTAGCACCAAATAATGCGGTAGGTGGCCGTGTCACCAAAAAACCGACGCTACAGAAAAATGGCAACTCCACTGGGGAGTTTTAGGATTTCCTAAGAGGTTTAGGCTTTTGCTTTGCGTTTATTTTCTGCTTTTTTATATGCATTCTCATATCATTTACTGTTATATTATATGTTTATTTGCTATACTTGTTTAAATTACCGTTTTCTAGGAATGCGATAAATACGCATGTGGTGAGTCCGAGAGCACATTAAGATAAGTAGTGGCATATTTAGGAAGGCTTATAGGGAGTGAGTCCAGACCAAGCTAACTTGAAAGTCCGCCGAATCAGTGGAGGCACCCTTTTGGAATTACTGATGTTGAACGAGCAAGTCGTGAAAACATTACTTTTTCCATTAGGCACCCTTGAAACTGAGGATTAGTAAACATTTAACCACTTGACCATTAGGTAGTGCGGTAACTATCGAGAATAGTTGATACGCGATACTACACTTAAAAGAGATTCATCTTGGAAATATTATAGCTCTCATGAGTCAGCCGGTTTTCTGTTAATATTCTCGAGAGGGGTCAATGATTTTGGGAACCTTTGTTAGAACCTGTTCTACAGGTTCAAAAATTAGACCCTAGTACACACCTTGTGGATGGGTAGATCCATGACTCCGTGCTCATGATGATGAACCCCTAAACCCATGTTTTCAAATGTTTTTGTTTGCTGCATTCATGCATCCATGCATTTCATTCATTAAAAATCCTTTTAAACAAGAAAAAAATCTTCTTCTAAAATAACTAAAACAATCGTTGCAAATATCAGAAGTTGTGCTATGGATTTCGGTAGAAGAAAAACGCACAAGTACACCTTCAAAATTCCAAAACTGGAAGACCTAAGAAAATTGGGAAGAATGATTACTAATCCCGAAGCTTTTAGATCTAAGCACGAAGGATTGTTGTCTCTTTTGAAGGTCAACATGGTGGAAGGAGTCCTGTCTACATTGGTTCAGTTCTATGATCCAGTATACCACTGCTTCACATTTCTGGATTATCATCTCATACCGACACTGGAAGAATACCCTCATCTGGTTGATTTACCTCACCGATCAAGATCCATTTTCTGTACTGGAAGAAATTCCAAAAGATCAAGCCATTTCAAGGGCTACCTCATTGAAAGAGTCAGATATCATAACTCACATGACCACCAAGGGAGGAATCCAGGGTTTACCAGCTAAATTCCTGATGGAGAAAGCCATATACTTTTCCAATATAGGAAACATAACTGCTTTCAAGGATGTGTTTGTTCTGCTCATATATGGGTTATTCCTCTTTCCCAACATTGACAACTTCATTGATATTAATGCTTTCAAGATATTTTCATTTGGGAATCCAGTTCCAACTTTGCTCGCAGATGCTTATCATTTAGTACATTTGAGAAATTTGTACAGTGGAGGAATGATCACATGTTGTGTACCATTACTCTACAAATGGTTCATCTTCTGCTTACCCAAGTCTGCAGCTTTTTAGGATCCCAAGAGTGGTATACGATGGTCGCAGAAGATTATGTCCCTTACCTCGTTCTGACATAGATTGGTACAATCAAATCTATGACAGAATAAAAATCATCGACAAGTGTGGAAGTTTCCCCAATGTGCCCCTCATTGGTACTAAAGGAGGTATCAAATATCATCCAATCTTAGCCCGTCGTCAACTTGGATACCCGATGAAAAATGTACCACAAAACATTCATCTGGAAGGTCTTTTCTTCAAGGAAGAAGAAAATGATAGAGCACTAAAGAAAGAAATTGTGCATGCCTGGCGGCATGTTCATAGGAAGGGAAGAGAATCCTTAGGAAAGCCAAACTGCATCTCTGCAGAACCTTACCTCCGATGGTTGCAAACTAGGGCCATCAAATAGAAGATGCCTTATCCCCGTTAGGAAGTTTTTCCCCTGAAAGAGTCCATTCTTTACTTCATGAATGACACGGAGAAGCTTCAGATTGCTTTCGACAAGGTCTAACGCGAGAAGAACTCTAGGAAAAACAAATATCAGATTTTCAGCTTGGAATGCACAAAATTCCAAGAGCTTTTAAAAGATAGGGATGCTCTGATTAAGATATTAGAGCAGCATGCTATACAAAGTCAAGAGGAACGAAGAAATTTGCTCTCTCCTTTCACATGGCCAAGGCTCGTCGACCCAACAACGATTGAAAAGGCCTGATCAAAGAAGAGAAAAATTTAGGAACCAACATCTGAGCTTTCTTCAGGAAAAACTCAGGATCCATAGGCCTAGTTTTCCTTCTCTCACTTTGTAAAATACTGTACTTTTCCCTGTAAGATACTGCAATCTTTTTCAATAAAACGTTTCCACCACTGTATGATATTTGAAACATAATTGTTAAAAGTTATTTTGAAAACAAAAACTAAAAATATTATTCTCATTCTTTGCATATCATTCATCATTCTCACATAACACATTTTTGTCATTGAGTCTCACACATGTGTCGCACTCTAGAGTCAAACTGTCTCATTCGTACAACACTCAGGCCAATCGGCAAAAGAAAATGGACGATCTCGAAGAAGAGAACAGAGAACTAAGAAAAGAAATCAACGCTCTGAAAGAGAGTTTGGAGAAACTCCACAACACGATTGAATCCCTGGCAGTAGCTCAGGCTCAACTACCTCAAAGAACTGCGATCTCAAAAATTATGTCTACACCAGCGTTTGTGACACCTGGCAATCATCCTCAGTACAACATGCCAAAAGGTTTTCCCTGGGGCATGCCTTTCAATTTTGTACCTGAGGGATATATACCTCTGGTCACTGAATACATAGAAGCTATAGCAGGAACCTCCAGACCTGAAGGTTACAAACTCCAGGCAAATGAAGATGCAAGGGTTACGACGGAGACTCCTCTACTTGAAGGTTACAAACTTCAGATCACTGAAGCGCCGAGAGTTACCGTGATAATTTCTATACCACAACCAGTGGTACATACTATCCCAGAGGGAAAGATTCTACAGGCCACTTCTGGCAGAAATGAAGAAGTATATGAAAGGATGAATGAATTTCAGGAACAGTTCTTGGAAATGCAGAAAGAACTGCATGCCATTCACGAACAGGACTTGTTTGGTAAGGACGTCGTTGACCTCTGTTTGATCCCTAATATAAAGATACTGCACAAATTCAAGGTGCCTGACATTGAAAAATACAAAGGCAACTATTTCCCTCAAAGTCACTTGGTGATGTACGCTCAGAAAATGTCTACCTAGACAGAAAACCAACAGCTACTGATCCACTACTTCCAAGACAGTTTGACCGGTGTCGCACTCAAATGGTACATGGGTCTAAACCGTACCAAGATCAGTACTTTCAGAGATCTTGGGGCATCTTTTGTTCAGCAGTATAAATACAATTTGGACATGGCACCAGATAAGGACCAGCTCAGAGCAATGTCCCAGAATGATAAAGAAACCTTCAAGGAGTATGCTCAAAGATGGCGTGAAATCGCCGCCCAGATCTGTCCTCCTCTCGAGGAAAAGGAAATGACAAAGATCTTCCTAAAAACATTGGGCTTGTTTTATTATGATCGAATGTTGCAAGCGCACCTAGTGACTTCACCGAAATGGTGAACATGGGAGTACGCCTTGAGGAAGCAGTCCGAGAAGGCCGGTTAGTCAAAGAGGCAGAATCGTCTAGCAGCACTAAAAGATACGGTAGTGCTTTCCAAAAGAAGAAGGAGCAAGATATCAGAAATATCTCTCTGGGTAAGCAACAACGAAGGTATCAACCTTGATAGGTAGCAACAGTATCTCCTGTTGTCAGTCCCGCGCCAGCTCCAATATACCAACCTCAGGTGGCTCAGAGCCAGCCAAGTCAACAACAGTATCAGTAAAGGCAGCAACAACCTCTTCAGCAGGCTCACCCGCAGTACAAAAATAACAATCATACTACGCGGTTCCCAGGGTTTGACCCTATACCCATGTTATACGCAAAATTATTTCCACTTCTGCTAGCCAAGGGGCACGTTCAAACCAGGACTCCTCTCACGGTACCGGATAATCCACCTTTTTGGTTCAAATCAGATCAATCTTGCCCTTACCATTAAGGAGGACCAGTGCATAACATTGAGAATTGCCTCAACTTTAAATCTGATGTACAGAAGCTCGTCAGAAACGAAGTTTTATCCTTCAAAGATACAAACCCAAATGTTCAGACGAATCCATTGCTGCAACATGAAAAAACTTCGGTAAACTTGATAGAAGGAGAACTTGGCAACAGTTATCAAATCCATGATGTACGCCTACTAGGAACCAATCTGGTGAAAATGCATTGCATGCAGAGCGGGTACGGCCATGTACCATCTCACAACTATCATCATTGTGATATCTGTTCTAAAAACAATCAAGGATGCATTATTGTACAAGCAGCTCCTCAAGAACAGATGGATCTAGGCTGGATTCAGGATCACAGGATTCGTGAAGTAAATATGGCCCATGCACATCCAAACATTGTTCAAAATCATGAAATCCGCGCGACAAATGTCAATCTAGTGGTAATGTATTCAAGACAAAGTCTGTATTACAATTTGTCGTTGCATGACTACAATGCCTGTCTGATTTTCTCAAAAGACAATCATGGCCAATGTAGAACAAGATGTGATAGTAGGTCAATTTGACAGCATCATCTCCAACATCACTTCCTGCATCAACTTGGGATTCAGTGATGAAGAACTTCCAGAGGAAGGCAAGAACCATATATTGGCACTCAATATCATAGTCAATTTCCAGGACGATACTTTAGCCAGCGTACTAGTAGACACAGGTTCATCCTTGAACGTCATGCCAAGATCAATTTTGGTACGACTATCTTTTCAAGGTACCCCTATGAGAGGCAGTGAGATCATCGTCAAAGCCTTTGACGGATCCAGGAAAACAGTTATCGGAAAAGTCGACCTTCCCATAACCATTGGTCCCCACACTTTCCAAGCCACTTTCTAGGTCATGGACATCCGAGCAGCATACCGTTGTTTATTAGGAAGACCTTGGATACATGAAGCAGGGGAAGTCACTTTGACATTTCACCAGAAGCTGAAGTTTGTCAAGAACGACAAGTTGGTCACAGTATGCAGAGCATAAGCTTTAATCATGAGCAACCTATCATCATTTTCATATTTAGAACCAGAGGAGGTTATTGGAACCCAATTTCAAGCACTCTCGGTGAGCAATGAGAATCACCAAGAAAAAGGAACGTCGATTTCCTTGTACAAAGACGCTCTCCAAATAATGGGAAGCGGTGACATAAAAAGATGGGGACAAGTTGTGATTCCTGTTGATATCAAGACAATAAAAGGTCTCGGTTTTTCTTTAGCACTCACCAAGAATACAAAATGGGATGAAAGCTTTCGTCCCATTCAAGATTTCTTCCACAATGGAGGCTTCCTTCACCCGATATCTTAAGAAGTCCACACCATCAAGGAGAATAACTCTTTTGATATATATGAGGAGTGGAAATCCTATTTCCATGATGATGGTTATATATCTCAGGAAGAAACGTACATGCCATTTTGCTCTCCGAAGCAAAGTCCCAGATATATACCAAGATTAGAAGTCAGAATAATCTACGGAGATTGCAATCCCGAAGGATGTCGTGCTTCACCCAACTCATTAGAGGAAGACACTATGATGAAAGACAACTTTGACTATGATTCTTATGATCCCACTGATGATTTTCCTATCTGGAAGCCTTACATGGAAGACTCGGGGCAAAAGAGTCAGCCAGATAATGCATATCTACTAAAAGACGTTAAGAAGAATACGCCTGTTCTCCCGGAGTCATGGAAGTACTGTTAAAGAGGCGACAGAACAGTCCTCTTTTGATAACTCTGCATGGGAAGAAAACTCCAATAATCCCACTCCGCCAGATATCAGTGTCATTAATGTAGACAAACCGAGAAGAAAGATATCGGACTTTGTGATCCATAGAGGAGTTCATCGCCATTGAGTTGCAGTCGATGTCCCGAATGTCATTCATAAGTCAAAGTAATTGCCGCATCTTTGTTTTGACCTTTCACTTTGCCGGGGTGAAAAGGATGTTTTATAGGGCTTGCTTTTCTGTAAATGTCCCTCTTCACTTCACCCAGAGCGATAGAGTTTTGTTTTATAGGGTTGTGTTTCAAGAATCGACAAATTATAAATAAATAATGTCATTCTGAATTCCTGCTTTTTATTTCTATTTTCGCTTTTCCCTTTTTTCAGAAAATGGTAATCCTAAAAATAAAAACAAGCTGTAACACCTCAAATTTCGCCCTAGTGTTTCTAACCCTTTTGGCTTATGCTTCATTTTATTTGCATTGTCGTTTTTGCATTTGCATATATCTTTTGGGCATGGGATCAAGGTATTCTCTAGCAGCTCACGGCGTCATCAGATCTAGTATGATTTTTAATAGTGTTCAAGGCCAAGCAGATAGCTTTCCAAGTCTTTTTGAGCATTTATTTTGCTCATTAAATGACTTGATGATCAGAAACTCCGGCAGTCAATTTTTGATCAGTTATTCAGCACCAGACAGTTGTTATCAACAGTTTAATCCGAGTGCGAAAAAACATTTCACAGCATATTTCAAGTGTATTCCAGTGGTAATATCAAATGGCAAGTTTCAGAGGTCTATCGTGGTTCAGAACGGGTAGAACCAGACGAATATCCAAGTTTCCCTCCTTTTGGCGCAAAATTCAAAATTTGAATGTGTTAATCGATTAACCAATTGCAGTGCAATTAGGTTAATCTATTAACCATAGTGAATTTTTCCCAAATGCTGCATTTTCAGAGCTGTTTCTTTTTAGCCCAATTTTTAATCACCCATTTTAATTCTACACATCAGTAGAAGGATCTTGAGAGTTGATTTTCCATTCAAAAATTCAAATTCTTTCCACTCCAATTCCACATTTCCTTTCCTAATTCACATTTCATCCCAATTTCCACTCACTTAACCTCACTCCCAACCCAAAATTAACTCCTAACCTAGGGGTTATTTAAACCAATTCATTCCAAACCTCTAGGACCTATATCATATTTTCACTCCCAATTTTCAGAATTCTCTCAATTCTCTCTCACTCTTTCATTCTCCAACTCCATTTTCAACCACACTCAAAGCTCTTCTTCAAAGATTAACAAGTTCTTCATTGGAACTTGTTAATTCTTGAGCTAGAACCTCTCATCATCACTACATTTCAGCTTTTCAATTTGGATTTTCGTTTGGATCTGGTTCTGAATTTTCAGAAGTGATTTTTGGAAGTGCTTTTGGAGCTTTGGTTGCTTATTGCTTGGATCTTTAACTTTTGAGTGCAAGAAGCTTGTGGATCTTGGATTTCTCTACTTGAATTCATCCATTTCTGTTGACAACACTTACCAAAGCAAATCTCAGCTTTGTAGGTTGGTTAATTTCAGATCCATACTCATTTTAGCTTAATTGCAACTTGTACAATGTAGATCCATGAATTTTGATGTGTTTTGATTCATTTGGTTGATCTTGATTGTGGATGTTGATGATTATTGAATTTAAGTGATGTTTGAAGGTTGTTTCTGAACTTAATTTTCATGCATTGTTGATTACATGGTCATTGAAGATGATTGCATAAGTGCTTTTGCTGCTGGAAGTGATTTTTCAAATTGATTTTGTGCTAATTTTACAGTGTTAATCGATTAACCAATTGCAGCGCAATTAGGTTAATCGATTAACCAGTGCAAAATATGCGTAATAAGAGCTGTTAATCGATTAACACAATTGTATGATACATGTTTGTGCATTTTTGAGCATGTTTCGATCCCATTTCATTTCTAATCTTCATGGATTGATATGATACATGTTTAATGACTGTTTTGATGATGTCGCACCTCACACCATTGTATGTGCACAATTTTCCGACACACGACTCTTGTATTTTCATCGTTTATGAACATTGTTTACATTGTTGCATTCTTAATGCCATAAACACATAGCACATACTCCTTGAGCATGATAATTGTTGATTGATGCTTATGTTGCTGGAATTGCTTTATGTTTGTTTGTTCACCTAATTTTGTGAGATGCATGCTTCACTTGATTTGTTCATATGCTTAATGATATGCTTCCTCATGATATGCATGCTTTCACGATGATTTCAAGAGTTATTTACCTTGGTTGGTGGTGTGATTGTAATCATGTTTGATTGAAGAATATGTAATGCTTGATGCACGTTTGCTATGCCATGATTGAGTTGTATTCAAGCGAATCACATGCGGCCCTGTTTCTACTACTGTCTATGTGCATATGTGTTGTTACATGTGCTGCTGTTTGGCTTTTTTTTACACATCCTTTTGTGCTGGATTGTGCGCTGTTGAAAGCTGTTTTGCTTGTGTGCTGTCTTTAACTACTGTATTGTTGCAGATGCGCTATTGTAGCTACTGTTTTTGCTCATTTCTTCTTTCCTTCTTCGTCTCTTTCACTCTTTTTCTTCCCTTGAATCTCAAGACTTGTTTAAGTCTTGGATTCACTCCCTTAGAGCTACCTAGTCCAAATTAATTTCCGATTAAACTTGGAGTAGGATTAGCATTAGGATTCCCTTTGCATGCTAACTTAGGTAGAAGTTTCCCTTTCAAACTCAACCTATAGGGCCATCTTTTGCATGACAACATTAGGATAGAATTCCCCTTAGTGTTTTCTTTTTCCTTGGAGTCTTCTCTTCTCATCTCATAACACATCTAAAACACTTAATAAATATAACGAATATTGCGCTCGAGCCTTAATTGTAGGAAATGAAGAACGAGGGGTCTCCCCTCCTCTTCTAGAGTGTTTAGCATACACCTATTTGGGGACGACCATGCGATTCACTCATTCCCGCATGGTAGACTTTAGTGCAATGTAAGTTACAAATTAACTTCAATCCGCTTCTGTCTAAAAAACACTAAAAACAAATTCAAACCTTTTCATCCTTCGGGATTCTTAAACTTCGGATCATTTTCAGAAAAGGGCACGTTACTTCCGTCTCGTCGCAAACAGGCATCGACCCTAACTGCCGGACGCGAATCTAACATCGCTCATAAAAAACACTAACCGACCTTGTTTGGTCGAACTACGACTGCTCTGATTTCCTCTTTCTCATCCGATTGAGGATACGTAGGCACAAGACGGCGATGTCTTGGCGAGCAACCTCCCCCCTTAGTTCATGTCCGAACTACGTTGACTCTGACTTTCCTGTTGCACGAGGGAATACGTAGGCATAAGACGACGATGTCCTATCGAGTCATTTCCTTTTCTTTTCTTCTTTGTTTTTGTGTTCCTTTCCGTTCCCATTTCTTCTCCTTTCCAGTAGCAGTGGAGCTCCAGACGACGACACCCTTTGATAGAGACAACAAGCGTGGATCCCATCGAGTACGATGGACGCATAGGGTGCTAACACCTTCCCTTCGCGTAACCGACTCCCTTACCAGTTTCTCTTAGTCGCAAAACCATGCTCTTTTCCTTTCCCTCAGGTTTACGCAGTGTTTCCTTTCACTCTCTTGGGATAAATACACATTGCTGGCGACTCTGTTTTCCGCGCCACTTTCGCGTTTGTACCATGGATGAAAATCCTCGGGAGCGACACAAGCGTTTCTAAAAAAAAATACACTGCACACACTTTTGCATTCTCTCTGCATTTTCTAAAAAGGAATCATCACGTCATGCAGATTACTTGTTTTAAACCCCATTGAAACATACGATCCAATGCCTTCTCCCAACTTTGAGTTCCCGGTATTTGAAGCTGAAGAAGAAGAGGACGAAGAAATTCCAGAAGAGATCTCTCGACTACTCAGACAAGAGGAAAGGTCCATTGAACCTTACAAAGAGCCGTTGGAAACGGATAATTTGGGTTCAGGAGAAGAAAGGAAAGAAATTAAGATTGGAGCACTACTCAATGCAACTATCAGAGAAGGCTTGATAAAACTACTCAAAGAATTTCCAGATGTGTTTGCTTGGTCTTACCAAGACATGCCAGGGTTGGATACCAACATCGTGGAACATCACTTACCACTGAAACCAGAATGTCCACCGGTTAAACAAAAATTGATAAGGACTCACCCTGATATGGCCATCAAAATTAAGAAGATATGCGGAAACAGATTGACGTAGGTTTCCTTGCCACCTCAGAATATCCTCAATGGCTAGCCAACATAGTGCCAGTTCCGAAGAAGGACGGAAAAGTCAGAATGTGTGTAGACTATATGGATTTAAACAAAGAAAGTCTAAAGGATGATTTTCCCCTACCTCACATTGATATGGTAGTTGACAGTACAACAAAATTCAAAGTATTCTCCTTCATGGATGGATTCTTGGGCTATAATCAAATTAGAATGGCACCCGAAGACATGGAGAAAACTTCATTCATCACCCCATGGGGCACCTTTTGTTATAAAGTAATGTCGTTCGGTCTGAAGAACGTAGGGGAAACTTATCAAAGGGCCATGACAACTCTGTTTCACGACATGATACATAAAGAAATTAAAGTGTATGTCGATGACATGATTGCCAAATCTAAAACAGAAGAAGAACATGTGGAGAATTTGTCAAAGTTATTTAAGCATCTGAGAAAATATAAACTCTGCTTAAATCCCAACAAGTGCACATTCGGTGTACGCTCATGAAAACTCTTGGGATTCATCGTCAGCCAAAAAGGAATTGAGGTTGATCCCAAAAAAGTCAACGCCATTCAAGAAATGCCTGCTCCAAAAACTGAAAAGCAAGTAAGAGGATTTTTGGGACGTCTAAATTACATCTCAAGATTCATATTAATCATGACCGCGACATGCGCACCAATCTTCAAGCTACTCAGAAAGAACCAAACCTGTATATGGACAGAAGACTGCTAAAAGGCTTTCGAGAGCATCAAAGAATATCTACTGAATCCACCGATTCTGTCTCTTCCAGTAGAAGGAAGACCACTGATTATCTAATTAACAGTCTTGGAAGACTCCATGAGTTGTGTGCTTGGCCAACAAGATGAGACGAAAAGAAAAGAGTCTTCCATATATTACTTAAGCTTGAAGTTCACGGACTGTGAAACTCGATACACTATGCTCGAGAAAACTTGTTGCGCTCTGGCTTGGGTAGCTAAACGTCTTCGTCAGTACATGATTTGTCACACTACTTGGTTAATCTCCGAAATGGATCCGATCAAGTACGTCTTTGGAAAACCTGCCTTAACAAGAAGGATTTCCCGTTGGCAGGTGTTGTTATCAGAATACGACATCGAGTACCATGTTCAAAAAGCCGTCAAAGGAAGTGTTATAGCCAATTTGGCTCATCAACCGATTGACAACCAGGAATCAGTCAAATTTGACTTCCCAGATGAGGATGTAATGTACATAAAAATGAAAGATTGCGATGAACCGCTACCAAGCCAAGGGCCAGAGCCAGGATCCCAATGATGACTAATATTCGACAGAGCTATCAACGCTTATGGAAATCGAATTGGGGAAATCATCGTAACACCTCAGGGTACCCATATTCCTTTCACTGCCAGATTGACATTCAAATGTACAAACAATGAGGCTGAATACGAAGCTTGTATCATGGGTCTCGAGGAAGCTATTGACTTAAGGATAAAGAACTTTGATGTGTTTGGAGACTCAGCCCTGGTTATAAATCAGATCAAAGGAGAGTGGAACACATATCAACTGGGATTGATTCCTTATAAAGACTACGCAAGAAGGTTGTTACCCTTCTTCAACAAGATTGAGTTTCATCACATTCCTCGTGAATAAAGCCACATGGCTGATGCACTGGCTACTCTATCCTCTATGATTAGTGTGATTTGAAGGAAAGACGCACCCAAGATCGACATAACGCGCCTTGATAGGCCTGCTTACATATTTGCGATTGAAGCAGTCATAGATGACAAACTATGGTATCATAATATCAAATGATTCCTTCAAAGACAAGAATACCCGTCTAGGGCATCAAGAAAAGATAGGAAGACTCTTAAAAGACTGGCTAGCAACTTCATCCTAAACAACGATATACTCTACAAGAGAAACTTCGACATGGTTTTGCTCAGATGTTGTTCGCACTTGATTCTCGTGCGAACAACCGCTGGCCTCCTACCGCGGTTTTACTAGCGGGATCGGCCACAGAATCCTAGAACAATTGGCTGAAGTGTATGTTTTGTTGATATGATAGATTTTTGTTTAGAGGAGTTGTAAGAAACTTGAACAAATAAAAGGGTTTCAGATTGATAAATAAAACAAAGCGAAAAAACAAACAGACAAGTAAATGACAAACTGATTTAAACTTTGATCATATAAATTGCATTAAAATAACAAGTGTGGACGCTATCATACATTTCTGCGGGAGTAAACTCGTTTCTCTTAATGCTTGGTACTTTGAGTGTTTTCCCTTTTCAATGTTACAAATGCGACCCCTAAATTGGAAATAACTATTGCTTTAAATAGGCTGAAAAAACTGCTCATCTCCCAAGATTTGCCCTGGATATGACACGTGTCACCCCACTATCTTTCTAACTTCCCATGTTCTTGGCTTTCAAACTTTTCCCACTCAAACTCATCAGCTTTGTGTTGGCTTCATGGGCCACCAAGTAATGCTCTTCGACGACCTTGTTCGTCTGCTTCCTTCCGACCCACTATGCACTTATGTCGACCCTGCTCTGGCTTACACACTATCCTTTCTCCTAGCGTCGACCCACTTGCTTGATTTTCTCTCTCTGTCTTCATTTCTCATGCTTGGTCGAAATCTCCTGGCTAACAGATGTGTAAACAGCTAAGAAGCAAACATGTTGATGAAAGAAATTCATGTAGGCTCCTTTAGCACTCATGGTAATGGATATACAATGGCAAGAAAAATTTTATGAACAGGATATTATTGGCTAACAATGGAATCTGTGCCTGTCGAGGACGCCCAAGAAGTCGGTGCCACAGAAGACCCACTACAGAAGGTAACTCCTGACTCTAAGTTCACTTCATTAATTGTCTTTAACTAATCACTGGTGCTTCTTTCTCAGGGTCGAAAACGGGAACCAGCTGCTGCTTCGGTTTCTACCAGGCCTACCAAGAAACCAAAGACTTTGAAACCCCAGGTATAACCCATCGTAGTGTAACTTCGCATATGCTTTTTTACAGGTTTATCTGACTTTATTGTTTTGCCAGACTTCTGAAAAGATACCGTCTCCAAAGGGAAACTTGTCGGATGCAAGTTCTCAATCTCAGATCTTTCCTACTGATGCCCCATCATCTCCTCCAGCTACTCCATTGGTGAGGAAAAAGAGAGCCTCAATCAAGAAAACTCCTTCAAAGACGGTCGCTTCTACCGTCAAGCCCGTTGTTCCCAGAAACCTTGCTGAAACCTTCAAGCTCGTCGAGGCTGAAATATCTCCTCCAAAACCATCTGCTGAGGTATTTCGTCCTCCTTGCTCTATTAATTTATCTGGTACTAGGGCATTCCTTATCGGGACTTTCCTTGCAGGAAACTGTGGCCCCTTCGACTACAGTTGAAGAGAATGACACTGCAACGGCTACCATTGTCATACCGCCTGAGACAATAACTATGTTTAGTCCTCAAACCGTCGATGAGTTCCAAGTGAATTCGACTGAAGAAGACTTAGTGAAGACAACACCTTCAGTTTAACAAACCAACACTGAGGCTAGGAAGGACGGTGCAGCCCCTGGTGATAATGACAGTCCTTCGACTGTTGCTGCCACTGCTGAGGTTGATGTGAACCTTAAACTTCTACTGAAAGTGGTTGCAACCTGCCAACGCCTAATGTTGACAAAGCCCTTACCCTAGAGGAGATCATGGCGATAAAACAAACAAATCCAGCGGCGGCCTTGAAGGCACTGCACAAGCTTCACCAAGAGTCTGGGGATGTCCAACCCACGAGTTCGACGAAAATACCAACCCCTGAAATAGACGCTTTGTTCGCCCTTAAGCTCCAACAACTGTAGACATATTTATTTGAGGACAAATTTCTGGCGGCCGTTGTAACACCCCACTTTCCCCATTTTGAAAATAAACAAAATATTAAAGATAAATCAGAGTTTTCACCAAAAAGTGGAATGCCACATTAAAATCCAACAAATAAACTCCTTTATTAAATGAAATAGCGGAAATAATTTTATTCATTCAATTATTCGACGACCATCTGCCTACAACACCAAAAACCCCACATAATTGTGGTCCACCATAATATTCATCAATTGAAAGATACGTAACAAGTATACAAAATAAAACAAATGGTAAAAACCCTCAATCCCGTGTTACGTATCAGAGCGACTCTCTAAACTCGAACAAGCTACACAAGCTCCAAGCTCTAACCTGGCACCTGAATATCTGTACTTCCGAAGAACAACAGACACAACAACAACAGAGGGGTGAGAACTACATTCAATATAAAAAGGTGAATAATACATATAAGGAGGTAGTATCTCACACAACAACAACAACATATAATCACGACCTACTATCATATTCAATCACCATAATCAACATAATAACATAATGCAACACGACACCATGCATGCGGTACCGACTCATTGGTTCATTCAATCGAACCCCGGATAGATCACATACACCTCTACTTGGCAATGATCTATCCCCCACCATTCTCCACATAGGAGTACGGATGAATCACATACACTCCTCCTGAGCAATGATTCATCCCACCAATAATATGTATGCATGACTTAATGCACATAACAATGCATGTATGACACATTCATACATCTACACGATCCTCCTGATCAACACAAGCATACATATAACACGCATGTATAATAAACGATAAACAGATTCACGATCCTCCAGATCACAACAAGCATACACATAATACAAAAGTATAACAATAGACATACGTAGTTACGATCGTCCTGTTCCCACATGAGACACCTAATCATTCCCACTGGCAACATAATCAATGAATCCTCACCTTGTCCCATAATTCATCAAATACTAATTAATTCCTAAAAATTACCCAATTAATTAATTTCATCACCAACTATGTATTACTCAGCATCTGACTCCTAATCCCAACCTCTCAAACCAAGAGAAACCGAGTCAGACGCGAAAACGGGAAAGAAATCGCGAAACGGTAAAATTCTGCAACTCTGCTAGCCATACGTGTATTTCCCCATACCATACGCGTATTGCCAGCTCGCTCGGCCACCCATACGCGTATTGCCTCCTTCCATACGTGTACTCTCTCAAATTGCCCACCTCCTTACGCGTATTGCCTTGTGCCGTACACGTACGGACAAAGATGCCCTCACACTGAAATTCCCAATTTCCAACACCATACGCATATCGCCTTCCTATTACGCGTATAACCTAGTTCCCATACGCGTATCACTGCGTATCACGCCATCCCATACGCGTATCACCCTTCCCCGTACGCGTATCACCAGATCTATTACGCAAATCACCAGAAGCCTCACTATTCTACATTCTGCTACAATTTCTACACTTTCTCACTCCTAACCAGTCCTATAATCGTTTCTACATTAAATTTAGGTCCAATTTCCATCTTTTCTCTTGTACCTAGAATTACTACAGGTATTACCATCCTAAAATCTCAATTCGTTCTCTCAATTCGAATCAAAACGACAGATCTGCAAGAGATATTCATACAACAACAACCACCACAAATATTCATGAAAATACACATCAATTCATGTACGATTCTCAGAATCACAACAGTCATATACAATAATCATCAATTCAACAGTTTGCATACAAATTTCCTACGGGGTTAAGGACTCCCCACTACCCTTATACGATCAATTCACCAAATATGAACCCGTTCTCCCCCCTTACCTCGAATTGCTCAGAAATCTGGAAAAATTGGGGAGAAATCCTTGCCCTAGCACACCTTCCTCTTCCTTGTTCTTCTTTCTCTCTTAATCTTGTTTTACGTGAAAACCACTTAGTCCACTAAAACTCCCCCTTAATTCTCTTTAATCAGGTTTTATTTATTTAATTAATAATAAATGAATATTTATAATAATAATCCTAAAAACAATAAAATAATAATAAGAATAATGATAATAACACTAATATTAACCATATTAATATTATTATTTTCACCTTACTATCCTTATTATTACTAAAGTCTTAATTCTCATTATTTCACTAAGGCACCACCCTTACTGACCCTTAACCAGGCCCAACAAACAGTAATAATAACACGACAATTAATAATTTAAATTGGGGTGTTACAACTCTCCCCCACTTAAATTATTTTCGTCCTCAAAAATACAACGGAACTGAATCATTCCGGGTACAACTCTCACAATCGACCACCAATAGTCATACCAACAAAAGGTACACCACGAATGACACACACTAACAGACGACCTTGCTACCAGCAACTACAACAGCGACAAGATGCAATGCCCACACAATGCCCTTGACGACTAATTCGCAACCCAAAGAATACTCAAGTTACGAACACATGCAAAGATCGTTACCCTCACTATAGGTAACCCTCTCCTAATTCCCTACCATAGGAATTAGCCACTCGCACTCGAACCATCACCATAGGCAACGAGGTAACAACAAAACAAGAACATAAGGTTCCACGACACAACATCGTTTTAACAACCTCTACATAACCATGATATCAACATCCTTGTCACACAATTGTTATCACAACAATGCTACGATTCACCAATCAACATAAGACTAAAACATCCATCTACTTAATAGTCCAAGAATAATATTTAACCTTTTCTACCTCCATTCTGAAATGTCCAATGGTCTCCTCGCTCCTACATATTTCCAATGTTCCACCCATGAACTCGTATCAATTACGCACACACATACGAAAGGTACCATATCACGTTTCCGATGCGCACTCTGATTACTCGCAACAATCAATTCTTACCAAAGTCATATCCAACTTTTGACTCTCCATAATCTTCATCAGAAAAATCATAGTTCATTACTAATATACCCAACCTCACACTCTGCTGTGTCATCTTACACACCAGACGCAAGTCTCTGAACTGCTCAAATAGTTCTAATCCATCTGGTCGTCGAAACAGACATGTATAAAAACTCCCGACTTAACTCATCTGACACGACATTAACTTCTCCAATAGGATGACTCCAGCTAAGGTCATAACTCACCCGGAATCTCCATCGTTCCTCGTAGTCTCATACTCTATTATTTCTGACCAATAGGTACTCAATATTCTTGTGATTACTAATCAATTTAAATTCAAAACCATAAAATAACATTACTAGATCCTCAACATAAAAATAATCGCAGCCATCTTGAAACCATGAATTCTCAATTGTCGTAAAGCACAAGCGACGACTTTTTCATCCTGCATCAACACACCGACTAAATTCATCATGGACACATCCCAATACCTCACAATGGTTTATTAGGATCACGAAGAAGCAAAATTGGGGCCGCAAACAAATTCTACTTTAGTCCTCTCAAACTTCTCCACAATGAACATCTAAAGCGAACGACTTACTCCGTGCAAGTCAACTGAAGTAACAAAAATTCTAACTTGGAAGAGCCTTCCATGACCTCCAGTAATAACCAACTAAAGTCCACAAGTTTCTAATCACCTTTACCGACTTCGGGGCCTCTCATTGTAGATCTGCATCCACTTCCGATGGATCCATACCATTATCAGAATTAACACATCCAAGAACTAATCTCTTTAACCAAAATTCTCACTTGAATAATTTAGCATAAAAATTCCTTTCTTTTCAATACTTGCAACTCAATTCTCAATCACCCTATATAGTCTCCTTCTGACTTTATTTTAGATTCGAATCTCCTGAACGAACACCACTCCGAACTCATCCCATCTTGTCCAGAATCATACACACGCTTAACCGAGTAAATAACAACCCATTCCGATGATAACAGACATCACCAGTCACAAGAAATTGATCAAAGGCTCGACCCACACAATTCACCACTCTTATCAAACGTTCCAAACCATTATAATTCCAGTCAAGCTCAACCAAACCATCCCAACCACCATTCTGGAAAATGGACACTTATTCTCAATCGTTACCTTAATCAACTGTCAGTAATCCACACACAATTTCATTCTCTGGATAATCCAAATTCCATAAATTCCAACATACATCAACAATCAACCAAAAGAACTCTCAACCTTAATATTACATCCACGCCCAAGGGTTTTCTCAAAGTTTCCATTAACGCCTTAAGATTCTAAGAATTCCAAAAATCATCCAAACTCTAAGTTTGCTTCCCATAGCCTCAATACCCTTATACACATCACGCTGTTATTCCATCCAAAAACACATCTGGGGATCCTGCACAACCATTAGCCCTTTACTGTGGTTTCCCTGTCAATTCTAGAACGATACTATCACAAACATAGCAAACATCTTAGTCTCATCTCCTAAGAGTTTCCTGTTTACTCAGCAGACATAACCTCAACCATTCGCTTTCATCCACTTTAGTTCACTTTTGACTTTCCGGGGATCAACTAATACTCTTACCAAAACAACTTGCTCCAATAAACTCACCATTTGCAACTAAAAACTCCTAATTCGAAACTTGTGAACAATTTGCTAACCTTCTGCATCTGCAATGCAATTCTCATATGCTCTGCGTGGTCTCTCTCCATTTCAGAATATTCAATTATCATCAACAAGCTCTGACTGTATAATTCATATATTCCATACATACACCTTGCATCTACCTTTCGTATGGAGTCATTGACATCATACTCGTACCAAGTGTTGGGTCAATAGCCGCTTCTACCTTATTAACACGTCCTTGCTCCACTTATCTCGCCTAAAATAAATCCAAAAATTCACAAACAACCGGTAATTCAACCCACGTCACTTCACCACTAGCTCGTCTCAGCGCGAACATTAATACACTGAGGCTTCGCCCAATAGATATCTAACCATTTGCTCAACACACGACAATGTCAGTTCCCTACCATTGACTGACTCGGACCCACATATCGGAAAGACATCAAAGATTACCAATCACTGGCATATCTCTAGCCATCACCTTGTCCTCTACTCACTGAAGCGCAATCACTAACCATACATAATTGTTCTACTTCAGAGGCATCCTCCAAATTGACTGACCGACAAGTACCTCTCTTCTACATCCCCTTCATATAATGACGATCTCTACCGACTCAACACAGTCATTTTCCACATCACATGCTATCTTAACCGTCAATGTGCATCTATACGTTCATCCCGATTTCTGACTACTATTAACAAGAGATTGAGGGTGATCACTTCCCCAATTTGTTCATAGACAGCCGATCATCCTGATAAAGTATAGACCCTTCCTCACCAGCTATGATGACACTCCACTTCTTACCAATCCGTCCTCCCAGAGTGGAAACATCTTGGAGAAGCACCAGCTTCTCCCCCACTTATCTCAACCTTAACTCCTGCAACCAAACAGTTAGAAAGTAAGTACGTACCGACAGTGTTCCACACACATGTCGCATACCACAACACAACTTATACTAGACAACCTGGTCGGACGGACCGACCTGCTCTGATACCAATTGTAACACCCCACTTTCCCCATTTTGAAAATAAACAAAATATTAAAGATAAATCAGACTTTTCACCAAAAAGTGGAATGCCACATTAAAATCCAACAAATAAACTCCTTTATTAAATGAAATAGCGGAAATAATTTTATTCATTCAATTATTCGATTTACGACCATCTGCCTACAACACCAAAAACCCCACATAATTGTGGTCCACCGTAATATTCATCAATTGAAAGATACGTAACAAGTATACAACATAAAACAAATAGTAAAAACCCCCAATCCCGTGTTACGTATCAGAGCGACTCTCTAAACTCGAACAAGCTACACAAGCTCCAAGCTCTAACTTGGCACCTGAATATCTGTACTTCCGAAGAAGCACAGACACAACAACAACAGAGGGGTGAGAACTACATTCAATATAAAAAGGTGAATAATACATATAAGGAGGTAGTATCTCACACCAACAACAATAACATATAATCACGACCTACTGTCATATTCAATCACCACAATCCACATAATAACGTAATGCAACACGACACCATGCATGCGGTACCGACGCATTGGCTCATTCAATCGAACCCCGGATAGATCACATACACCTCTACTTGGCAATGCTCTATCCTCCACCATTCTCCACGTAGGAGTACGGATGAATCACATACACTCCTCCTGAGCAATGATTCATCCCACCAATAATATGTATGCATGACTCAATGCACATAACAACGCATGTATGACACATTCATACATCTACACGATCCTCCTGATCACCACAAGCATACATATAATACGCATGTATAATAAACGATACACAGATTCACGATCCTCCAGATCACAACAAGCATACATATAATACACAAGTATAACAATAGACATACGTAGTTACGATCCTCCTGATCCCACATGAGACACCTAATCATTCCCACTTGCAACATAATCAATGAATCCTCACCATGTCCCATAATTCATCAAATACTAATTAATTCCTAAAAATTACCCAATTAATTAATTTCATCACCAACTATGTATTACTCAGCATCTGACTCCCAATCCCTACCTCTCAAACCAAGAGAAACCGAGTCAGACGCGAAAACGGGAAAGAAATCGCGAAACGGTAAAATGCTGCAACTCCGCTAGCCATACGCGTATTTCCCCATACCATACGCGTATTGCCAGCTCGCTCGGCCACCCATATGCGTATTGCCTCCTTCCATACGCGTACTCTCTCAAATTGCCCACCTCCTTACGCGTATTGCCTTGTCCCGTACGCGTACGGACAGAGATGCCCTCACACTGAAATTCCCAATTTCCAACACCATACGCGTATCGCCTTCCTATTACGCGTATAACCTAGTTCCCATACGCGTATCACTGCGTATCACGCCATCCCATACGCGTATCACCCTTCCCCGTACGCATATCACCAGATCTATTACGCAAATCACCAGAAGCCTCACTATTCTACATTCTGCTACGATTTCTACACTTTCTCACTCCCAACCAGTCCTATAATCGTTTCTACATTGATTTTAGGTCCAATTTCCATCTTTTCTCTTGTACCTAGAATTACTACAGGTATTACCATCCTAAAATCTCAATTCGTTCTCTCAATTCGAATCAAAACGACAGATCTGCAAAAGATATTCATACAACAGCAACCACCACAAAGATTCGTGAAAATACACATCAATTCATGTACGATTCTCAGAATCACAACAATCATATACAACAATCATCAATTCAACAGTTTGTATACAAATTTCCTACGGGGTTAAGGACTCCCCACTACCCTTATACGATCAATTCACCAAATATGAACCCGTTCTCCCCCCTTACCTCGAATTGCTCAGAAATCTGAAAAAATTGGGGAGAAATCCTTGCCCTAGCACACCTTCCTCTTCCTTGTTCTTCTTTCTCTCTTAATCTTGTTTTACGTGAAAACCACTTAGTCCACTAAAACTCTCCCTTAATTCTCTTTAATCAGGTTTTATTTATTTAATTAATAATAAAATAATATTGATAATAATAATCCTAATAACTATAAAATAATAATAAGAATAATGATAATAACACTAATATTAACCATATTAATATTATTATTTTCACCTCACTATCCTTATTATTACTAAAGTATTAATTCTCATTATTTCACTAAGGCACCACCCTTACTGACCCTTAACCAGGCCCAACAAACAGAAATAATAACACGATGATTAATAATTTAAATTAGGGTGTTACAGCCATCGCAGAAGAGTCTGTTGTGGCTTGTGATGTGTTCAAGATATTGGATGAACTTGCTGAATTTCAAGTTCTAGACCCCATGGCCTCGTACTTAATTGAATTTGCAGCCTTCTTTACGCAACTGGCCAAGGACCTTACTAGGTGCAAGTAAGTCGACACTCAAATAAGGCAGAAACGCAATGAAATGGGTCGTGAGTGGTATCTCAGCTCACTCTATGAGAAGAAACTTAAATACTTCGAGGCCACCAAGCAAGAGCACTCCGACAAGCACCATGCTTTCGACCAACAGATATCTGACTACCAGGCTCAGATAGTTGAACTCACTAGAAAAATCGCTGAGGTCGAAAAACAGAAGGCCTCTTTGGATTTCGTTGAACCCTTGCCCACTCAAGAGGCAATCGATCAAGAAGTCGCTCAAGGGCTTGCTCATGTCGAAGATGCTTTCAAGATAAAGGATACCATTGGTCAGATGCGGAAAAGAAAAGTTCTCCTCGAAAGCAAGGTCGTCCATTAGAAGACCATCTTTGAGGACTTTAAGTCTAGATTCCCTGGTTCGTCTTAACCATCATGTCGAACTATTGTAATTTTATTCAGATATTTGGTAAGCCATCTTGGCAACCCTAGCCTATTTTGGCTACTTATCAATGAAAAATTACTTTTTAATTTGAATCTCTTGTAGCATAGGTTTATATTTTTTCAAATATTTCCCATTTACCCTTAAGATTCGTTGATCCATTCCTAATTCCTGAACCTCGTATGCGTTGTTGTTGAAACCTTGGATCACTTTGAACGGTCCCTCCTAATTTGGTGACCATTTCCCTAACGTTTAATCCTGTCGATCCATGGGAAACAGTGCTTTCCACACATAGTCGTTAACTGCAAAGGTCTTCTTTCTGACATTCTTATTATATACCTTGGCAACTCATGCCTTCTGACGTAATAACACATTCAAAGCTACCATTCTTTCCTCATCTAATTCCACGATCTCATCCAGCATCATATTCCAGCATTGCTCTGACGAAATTTCATGTTTTCGTTGCACTCTAACTGATTGCAGGCATATTTCTGCTGGTAGCACAGCGTAGTGCCCGAAAGCCAAACAAAACGGAGTCGAGTTTGTTGACTCTTTTGGGGAGGTTCGACAAGCCCACAAAATTTGATTCAACGTCTTGTGCCAATTATTTGGCTTTTTGGCCACATGTTTTTTTATGAGCCCAATTACGAGTTTATTAGCTGCTTCGACCTGACCATTTTCCTAAGCATAATATGGTGTCGAAGTAACCAACTTGAAGCCTGTTTTTGCTGCGAACTCCTGCATTTTCTGGCAAACGAATACGAAGCCTTGATCCGTCGTGATGGTTTCAGGTATCCTAAATATATACAAAATATGATTCTGGTTGAACTCGATCACAGCCTCTTGATCTACTTTCACTAGGGGCACAACCTCAATCCATTTTGTGAAATAGTCTACGCCTACGAGGTTGAATTTTTGTTGTTTTGGCGAGGCTGGTCGAATTTCCCCTATGACATCTAATGCCCAACCTCGAAAGAGCCATGGTTTAACGATGGTGTGTAATTCGCTGGCTGGCACGTGCTGAATGTTTGCATGTTTTTGACAGTCTTGGCATCCCTTTGCAAAGTCCATGCAATCTTTGAGCATGCTTGGCCAATAAACGCACTGTCAAAACAATAACCATTTCATCTTCTGGCCAACTTGGTGAGCTCCACATGTCCCACTATGAACTTCAGAAATTGGCAAGTAGGCATCTGTGTCCCCTAGACACTTAAGCAATACTCCTTATAGAGTCTCTTTTAGAAATTCATTTTCCATTAGCACACAACTTAGCGCTCTATATTTAGTCTTCCTATCAGCACTGCCCACCGAATTCTCCAAAAACTCGATGATTGGTTTTCTCCAATCTGTTGATGACAGATTGCTGAAAGCGAAAACCTCGTAACTTCCCAACCCTTTGATCATGCTTTCTGACAAGGCGTTGGCCCCCACTTCTTTTGAGATTGACCAGCCTGATGATGGACGTATGTTCGACACCATCTTCTCCCTAGTTTCAATGAAGTCCTTTAGCTTTCCTTCCGACACCTTGTAACTGGAGGCGATCTGTGCTAGCTCATTAGCCTCTGGGTTTTCTATTCTGGGCATGTGCGTAATGCTGACAACTTCAAAGTGCTCCAAAAGGCGCTTCGCCATCGAGAAGTAAATTAAAAGATGCTCTTTGACTCACTTATATTCTTTCGTGATTTATTTAATCACAAGTTCCGAATCTCCTCTTATTTCAACTTCCTTGGCACCCAAATCCTTAAGTATTTTGAGGCCAGTGATTAAGGCTTCATACTCTGCCTCGTTATTGGAGCATTTCTCGTCAACCTTGCATTTGAACTTAGTTGGAATACCCTACGGGGATACTATTAGAATTCCAATGCCTACCTCGTTTCTATGGCTCGACCCATTGAATTATAACTTCCAAGGGGCAATGTCGATACTACACACCGATGGTTTGACTATTGCGTGGTCGACAATAAAGTCTGCCACTATTTGACCTTTCATAGCCCTTAGAGGAACGTATGTCAGGGAAAACTCAGTCAATGCTAGTGCCCATTTCCCAATTCGACTATGCAGAATAGGTTTGGACAACATATGCTTAAAACATCAAAATGCGACGAAACATAAACATCAACTGGTTTAATATATTGCTTTAATTTCATACATGAGAAGTACAGGCACAAACACAATTTTTCAATCATAGTATACCTAGTTTCAGCATCTATTAACATTTTACTAGGGTAATAAATGGGTCTTTCGACGCCACTACTATCCTCTTATGCTAACATGCTTCCTATGGTCGTATCCGACGCTGCAATGTACAACTTCATGTCTTTATTTATACTAGGTGGCAATAGAATTGGAGGCTTTATAAGATATTCCTTGATAGCTTCGAAAGCCTCCAGCTGCTCCTGTCCCCAATGGAACTCACTTTCCTTCTTGGCTTTGAGTAATGGCGAGAATACCTTCGTCTTGCCACTTAGATTCGATATGAACCTTCTCAAGAAGTTTATCTTCCCCAACAAAGATTGGAGTTGCTTCTTTGTCGAAGGAGGCTTGAGATACAAGATCGCTTTCGTCTTGTTCTGGTTCATCTCGATGCCTTTCTTGTGGACCACGAATCCCAGGAAATCCCCTGCATGAACACAAAAGGCACATTTTAGTGGATTCATTTTTAATCCATATTTTCTCATTCTCTCGAATGAACATCGAAGGTGGTATAAGTGACCATTCTCCGATGAGGATTTTATCACAATGTCATCAATATAAACCTACATAAAATTCTCAATAAAATCATGAAATATAGCATTCATAGCTCTTTGATAGGTTTCCTCAGCATTTTTTAAACCAAATGGCATCACAACCCATTCGTATGTTCCCAAAGCCCCAGGGCATCGAAACGCAGTTTTGGGAACACCCTCTTCGGCTATGAGAATTTGATTATAGCCAGAATAACCATCGAGCATGCTCAAATATTTGAAACCTGTCGCTGAGTCGACAAGCATCTCTGCCACAGGCATCGAATATTCATCTTTTGGGTAGCATTGTTCAGATCCTTGAAGTCTATACAGACTCGAAGGGTTCCATTTTTCTTGATAATAGGCACTATGTTCGCTATCCATTCGACGTACCTTGTAGTTCTGATGAACCGGCTATTGAGCAGTCTCTCAATCTCTTGCTTTATCTTCGAGGTAACCTCTGGAGCGAACCGTCGAGGGTGCTTCTTTACTGGCCTTTTACCTGGCTGAATTGAAAGTCGATGCTCCACCACACTTCGACTCAGACCAGGCATTTCGCCATAATCCCAGGAGAACCAGTCCTTGTATTCCTTTAATACCTTAATCAGCTTAGCCTTCATTTTTGACCCAACTTTGGTGCTCACTGTCGCTCCCGGGATTTTCATCCTAGTACAAACGCGAAAGTGGCACGAAACAGAGTCACCAGCAATGTGTATTTATCCCAAGAGAGGGAAAGGAAACACCACATAAACCTGAGAGAAGGAAAAGCATGGTCTTACGACCAAGAGAAATGGGTTCGGGAGTCGGTTACGCGAGAGGAAGGTATTAGTACCCCCTCGCGTCCATCGTACCCGATGGGATCCACGCTTGCTGCTTCAATCAAAGGGTGTAAGGAAACGATACTGGAAAAGGAACTGCTAACTGGAGAACTGGAAAAAGAAAGGAGAGAAAGAGAAACAAATGTAGGGAAAATAAAAGAAGTGCTCGCATGGGCCCTACCCCACTGCCTACGTATCTCATCGGGAACATGAGAATCAGAGCGACGTAGTTCCCCTCACCTAAGGGAAAGTTGTTTGTGTTTTTTAGTGGAATACGTCAACGTTCGCGTCCTAGCAATTTAGGTGTTGCAGCTCGCTGTAGGGAGACTTAGGCGTTACCTGTTTGTGGTAGAACGGAAATGACGCATCCTTAAGGAATGACTGAAGGAGATGAGGAAAGAATTCCCGAAGGAAAGATGTGATTGTTTGTTTTTGTCTTTTAAGAGTTTTTTATTTGTTTGCATATGATAGTGTATCCAAATCTTGGTCATTGGAATGTGTACATTCTCACATTCCAAGATGGAATGATTAAGAAAGCACACTAAGGGTGAAGAAGACCCCCACACTTAGTTCCAATTGTCAAGGTTCAAACACACTAGCGTACTTGTGTTTATTAAGTGTTTTTGTTGATTATGAAATGAAGAAGTGTTTTATTATTTGTACCTTCAACAAGTATTGCATTTAAGTCCCTCACACAAGATCAAATGTTTAACACATTGACCCAAGATGGGCTATATGCTACACATTCTAAGATTATAAGAGAAGACCCCTTATAATATTTTCTTTATATGAAAGGCCTAAATGCAATAAATGCCTACCTTTATTAGATATTTTGAATTTTCTTTGAGATGAGAAGATGAAAGACTCAAGAGGAGAATGGTAAAAATCTATGTGAACTAAGACCCAATCCTAATTAATTAGTTAAGGGAGTGATCCTAATGGTTTGTGAGGTTTCCTAACCTAAAGTCTAAAGAAGGAATGAGTTAAACAATTCACTTCTAAGGTAGAAGATGAATTGTAACTCAAAAGGGAGGGTAATGAGTTAGTCAAAGTAAGCACATAGATGCTTAACAAAACACAAAGTTGAATTGTAAAAAGAGATGAAAGGAAAGAGAAAGGAAAGAGATTTGAATGTGGATTCCTTATCCACACTCAGTTTCAACTTACCAAAGCCCCTACATGGTTAGTGAACAAGGAAACATGTATAAGAAGTAAAAAATGCTTAATACACAATAAAACCCAAGAGAATAAGATGAAAAATCAAATCCTAATATCATAACCAGAATGTACATCCTATTGAAAACAAGATAATATCATCCTACAAATTCAAATGAATAAGCAACAATCATCATCCATAGTATTCCAACATGTTACCAAAAGAAAGGATAGATGAAAGGTGAAAAGAAAAGAAAGAAACATGCATAAATGGGACATGTAATCTAAGGATCAGAATTGAAACTAAATGGAAATGACTTATAAACATCTCAAAAGTGTTCATGAATCAAACATCAAGACATTCTAGAAGTAATAGAAGAAGAAGTGAAATAAAAGTTCAAAAAGAAAATGCACACAAAACAATGTTAAAGATGCACAAATCTCAAATGGAAATGAACATGCAAAGATGACATATGATGTGTAATAATAACCTATAATGTCACATGAATATCTCATACAATATGCAAATGATCATACAAATGTGCACAAAAGAACTCAAGTAAACATGCACAAAAATTAGAATGATATGACATGTTATTATGCTTCTAATGTAATGCACCAAACAAAAATTAAATGAACTTATGAAAAATATGAAAGCTTGGTATTGGAATGCCTAAGTTAGGAATGAATCATACATCAAAATAGCATGTGAAAATTCAAGGCAAAATGACTTCAAACAAAGCAATTAGGTCAAGTTGGAATCTCATGCCAAGTGATACAAAGATGAGCATCAAAACATGTCATACAATGACCTAAAAAATCAAACAAAAATCATATAACATGCTTCAATATATTATTGAATCAATGCAAAAAGAACCAAGTCAAACCCATTTATAATGAGTAAGAACAAAATTCCACAAATTCATGTATCACATTTAGAAAGCACACAAATGGAAATTCAAAGGAAATTATACAACAGGGGCAAAAATGTCCTAAAATCATGAAATAGAAATTTCAAAAATTTTCTAAATGTCTTAAAAATGTTCATGAATTTTTACAGAATTTTATGATGCTATTTTGTAATTTTAAAAATTAAAAAGCAAACGTGTACAAAATGAAGAAAATAAAATGAAATGAAAACAAATGAGGGGGTGCATGCATAACAACCATTCAGTTCAGATTAATTGGGCTTTAAAATGCAAGGGTGTTAATAGCAATTACCCTAGGTCCACTAAGCGCACAGAACACAATAGCTAGCATGGAATTTCAGTCAAAGCAAGTCAAAGCAAGGAAAACCCTTGGATCAGGTCAAGTCAACAGCCAAGTCAAAGTAAGCAAGATCAAAGCTCATGCGTGAGGGAACACATTAACTAACATGCACTGCACCATAAAACACTTAAATGAAAATCAGAAAAAAAACACGTGAGGAGGACACCTGTGTTTAATGTGCTGGCATGTTTTCACGCATTGGATCAACAAAATCACACGGCTGACATTCAAACTGGCAATGAAACCCTAGCACAAAGATACCGGCCGGAGAGGGACATCCGGTCACCTTCTCCAGTCACACACCACCGTCTGCAACTTCACATGTTCACAGAAATATACAATACGCATACCAAAATGAAGCAGAGCTCATGTAGATCAAGAATGCACACTTATTTTTCACATATCAAGCACGTACACAAAGAACAGAATAGATCAAATCATGCCCTAAGTTTGAAACTACGCCTCTAAGAGGCCTATCAACTAACCGGAGTATTAAATGCTTCAATTAAGCTCAAATCAACAAGAAATAAGTGATGATGAACAGAAAATGTGCAATCAATATTCAAGAGATCAAACCTAAAATTGCTGAGACTTTGAGCAAACAAGAACACCAGAGGAATGAACTTCTTCCTTGAGCTTCACTTGGCCAAATAAAGGCATGAGAATCTTGAAATCGTGCAGAGAATCACACTGAGAATTCCACTCTCTTGAAACTGAACTTGATTACTTGGATATGTATGCTCTTATCCTTGATCCAGAATGAAACAATGAAGATGATGGAAGCGAAATGTGATAGAAGATAGTGGAAATGGAGTGAAATCAGAGAGCAAACAAAGAGAAAAGGTTTGAAGTATTAGAGAGAGAGTGAGATAATGAAGCTGAATCTCAAATGTGAGAGTGAAAATTCTATTTATAGATGAGCTTGACCATGGTTAAACTGAGTGAGTCAACTGAGTCATGGTGGTTAAGTGAGTCATCCCTAACTAACTGAGTCAAGTTAGTTAGGGAGAGCAATGGTATGGTGATGGCAACTCATGGCAAGCTACGGTGGAGGTAAAGAGAAACAAATGGCAAGGCTGTGTAACCTAAACTTGTTCAGCAAGTTTTCATTCCTTTCTTTTTTCATGAGCATGGGTAGCACGTGGTAGGGTGAAAGGGATATATGTTTGGCTAAATGAAGTAATGTTTGGAGGGTGAGCAATGCACGGGCAAGCTGAGACAACAACAACAACATTCATTTCTTTTTTTTCTTCTGATTTTTATGGCAGCTGAAAACAATGGAGATAGGGTGAATTGGTGATGTTTTTCTCTCTACTCAATGGACAATTTGGTGAGTTTTTGAATTCATTTGAAAGAGGGGATGTAATACTACAAGTTTGGTTTGGGATTTGAGTTGAAATGATGCTTGGAAGAGGTTGGAAAATGACTTATAACATCCATAATTGGAACTGATACAAGGGCGTGGTGATGAGGTGGGTTGGCAAGGCATCTTGGCATGGAATCTCAGCAAGATGATCCTAACTTGAGACCATTATATCTACCTCATAGCTTGATCAAATCCAATTTTGCTAAACATGAACCTTGAAGAAGACATTCCAAGGAACATTTTTGATGTTGACAAGTTTTGCATTTGAGGCTTTTAACCATGAGAAAAATGGGTGAACATTTGGCCCACCAACTGTTTGTTGAAATGATATGCGTGTGACCTGAAAATCCTTGGTCATGACCTAGTTTTGAACCTACTTTGCTCAAACTTTGATCAATCATATCTCACTCAATTTTTATCCAATGGAGATGTTCTACACATGGAGTTGAAGCTTGAAACAAGATATTTTGTTGTGGCTGAGTGGAATTTTTATTTGATGCTTCAATTTTAAATGGCCTTGGTTCCAATTCTGATGCAAAATGGCCTAAAATTACTATTTTTGGAAACCCTAATTCTTCCAAAAATGGCAACTTTTCAAATTCTTGATTTTTAATGATTATTTTGGAATTTCTTGATCAAATTTTGTACATTGGTCACATATAACATGAATTTCGTGATTTTGGGCTCAAAAAGTCAAGAGTTGATTTTTTTCTCTGATTATTTGACTTAGCCCCAATTTCCCTGATTTTTTATCTTTCTTCCAATTGAATCACTTCTAAAACCAATTGAGATGTAATTTTCCACACACATACACTTAAGGACATGTAGAATACCATGACATCAAGTTTTGTCCAAAAAATCAAAGATACCCTGATTTAATTGGAAACCCTAATTTTGACCCCCTCTGGTTAGGAGGAAAAAGTGCTGTCTTAAATTTCAAATTCCTCAGAGTATATTGTGTATCCTCTCAAAGGACGATAAGATATGCCACTTGAGGATGATTTTGAACCAATGAACTATCTCTTTTGGGGTTTCCCTTCAATTTTTGGATCTCTGGCATAGTGAAAGACGTAGTGCTTCAATCTCCTATTGAATCTCACTCTCTTGAGGTTTTGGATGACCAATTGAGGTAGTATGAGACATGAAAGACCTCTTGGCTTGCCTTGAGTGAACTTGTTTGACCTTTTTGTGCCTTGAATGGTTCCTTGATTGTCCACCTTTTACCTGATCACATGCCTTGATGATAAGAAGGATGCTATGCTTCACTTTTCTATGTTAAATGCAATTCAATGCTTATGAGGTGGATATGATATGGTATATGATAGTGCTATGCTATGATGCCAAAAGGGAGAGCAAATTTTGGGGTATTACAGCTGCCCTTATTCAAACGCTGTAGACCTGAATGTCTGAAAGCGATTGCTTTCAGACTTTCAAGGTATATAGCGATTGAATACGAAATATAACCAAAAATTTGCTCTGGATGATGAAGAAGAAAAGGGATATAAACCCAACGAGGCTGCTGGATTAAATTTTCAATGAAACGTTGTCGGAGAGATCTGTCTTTTGAACGACGCCAGACGACTACTGGCTTGCCATACTGTCGATGGACTTTCAACAATGTCTTTTTGAACGACGCCAGACGACTACTGGCTTGCCATACTGTCGATGGACTTTCCACGATGTCTTTTTGAACGACGCCAGGCGACTACTGGCTTGCCATATTGTCGATGGACTTTAGCTGCTCTGCCAATCTATCGTTGGACTTTCTGCCAAACTATCGTTGGACTTTCACCAATTTGTGTTGGATTTCTGCCAATCTGTCGTTGGACTTCTGCCAAACCGTCGTTTGGGATCTCAAACTTGCCATCTTCAGATGGACTTTTGCAGCTTTTACCAAACTGTCGTTTGATTTCAGTGCTTACCAAACCGGCTTTGGAAGCTTTGCCAAACTGTCGTTGGACTTTGGTGCTTAGCAAACTGTCGTTGGAAGCTTAAAATTGCCAAATGACCACTCCACCTGCTGGAATACCATGAATAAACTGTACGCATGCCAAAAAATAAATTGGACTTTGAACTGTAAATGAACACTGCTGAAAATTACACCACTTGCTGGTAATGTCATATGCTGACACCTTGCTGAAGGAGAGATTCTGTCGATCTCTTTAAACCTCGTTGGGGAATACCTTTTGAGAGGATTTTATAGAAAACCAAATGTCTTCAAAATATTCTGGGGATAATAGATTGGGAATATCTTTTGCTGGGGAAATTCAAAATGCCCCATGCTCGGGAGAGCCAACAACTCCGCTGGGAATTATTTTTTGACAAATTTCACATGCTGAAACCTGTAGGGAAAATGACACTACCACTTGCTGGTAAACGCCATAAGGAAAGTTACTGCGAGAAATTTCATCTTTTAAGAGGATTTTATAGAAAACCAAAAGTTTTCCAACTCTTATACGAACACTCTGTCTTGAACTATCCTTCACATTGTCTGCAAGGTACAGGAGGATTTGCACTCGTTGTTGACATGGTGTGCTCACTGCATTAATAACCGTTATCAACACAGAAGAATTCAATCTTCGGTAACTGTTATCGTCACAAAACCTGGTGGGAAATCTTGAATGGAAGAATCGACTTAATAAGATATAACAGTATCAAGCCATAGCAAACATCTGCCTGCGGTTACGACCGTGCTGCTTGGATCGATCGTACTCATTACCTGCAACAGAAAAAGAATATGCACATGCCCCAGGATATTGTGTGGTCTTTTGAGTCCACCATCTAAGGTTGTCCAACAAGCAAAGTAATTTTAATTGTCTTTTTGCATGTTTTTTTGCAAGGCCAAGATATTTTCAAAGTAATGTTTTATTATCAAAAATCGGACGCTTTTGCAAACAAAACAGTGAAATGAAAATAAAAACTTGTGACTGAATATTCAATCTTATTGATAAATGCCAAAATCGGCGAATTCACAATCGGAAGCAAACCCCTGAAAGAGGCGATTGCCATAAAATTGAGAAAAGAAATCTATCTTAATGACAATGCGGGAATTGAATTCCGACTAATTTCTGATCCTGTTATAGCCAGTATGTATTCCAACTCTCTTGATTATCTTCGCCTTCGGAAGTTCGTGCTCGAACCAATTCCTCCTTTGGAATTTTGCTAGTTTGCTGAAAAGTAGAGAACGTACAGATTAATTCAGGCCGCAGTCATTCTCTTTAATCCCTCTTTTGCGTGGCTCGCCTTTTCAGGTTTTCAATCCACCGTGATACCCTTTTTTGCCTAAGTTGCCCTTTCGGGTTTTCAACTTACCGGGTGTACAATTTTTTATTATATCCCTAATTTTTGCCCGAACCTTTATTCTGTTTTTTGGTTCGCCAGGATGCCCTTTTTTGCCTGGATTCTTTTTCTTTTATCCAGCGGGTCTATTTATACGAAGTATTTTTTAACTGCATCTGAATTAACAGGGGATGAAAAGTCTTCACCATCCATGGTTGTCAGCAATAAGGCTCCGCCTAAGAAAACCTTTTTAACCACGAATGGGCCTTCATAATTAGGAGTCCATTTGCCCCTGTGATCTGTACTCGGAGGAAGTATTCTCTTGATTACCACATCTCCGACCTTGTAGACTTGAGGTCGAACCTTTTGATCGAATGCCCTCTTTATTCTGCGCTGGTATAGCTGGCCATGGCATACTGCCGCTAGTCGTTTCTCCTCAATAAGGCTCAGCTGATCAAATATGGTTCGTACCCATTCAGCTTCATCTAGCTTAACGTCCATCAACACTCGGAGAGAGGGAATTTCCACTTCTACCGGTAGAACTGCCTCCATACCGTATACAAGTGAGTATGGTGTTGCCCCAGTGGACGTGCGGACTGATGTTCGATACCCATGCAAAGCAAGTGGTAACATCTCATGCCAATCTTTGTACGTGACAACCATCTTTTGCACAATCTTCTTGATATTTTTGTTGGCCGCTTCGACCGCGCCATTCATCTTCGGGCGATACGGAGAAGAATTGTGATGCTCGATTTTGAAGTCCCGGCATAGCTCAGCCATCATCTTATTATTCAAATTAGAACCATTATCAGTAATGATTCTTTCGGGCACTCCATATCGACAAATGATATCTCTTTTCAAGAAACGAGCTACCACTTGCTTAGTGACATTGGCATAAGATGCTGCTTTAACTCATTTAGTGAAGTAATCAATGGCGACCAAGATCAAACGATGGCCGCTAGAAGCAGTAGGCTTAATTTTCCCGATCATATCAATGCCCCACATTGCAAAGGGCCACGGAGAGGACATGATACTCAGCGGATTGGGAGGAACGTGTACTTTGTCTGCATAGATCTGGCATGTATGACACTTTTGAGCATACTTGTAGCAATCTGACTCCATTGTCAACCAGTAATACCCCAATCTCAACAATTTCTTAACCATCGCATGTCCTCTGGCATGGGTACCGAAGGAGCCTTCGTGCACTTCGATCATTAACAGGTCTGCTTCGTGTCTATCCACGCATCTGAGCAGAACCGTGTCAAAATTCCTCTTATACAGCACACCATCTTTGTTCAAAAAGAAACTACCGGCTAGCCTTCTTAATGTCTTCTTGTCATTGGAAGATGCCCCAGGCGGGTATTCTTGTTTTTCCAAGAAGCATTTAATGTCATGGTACCAAGGCTTATCGTCAGACACTACGTCCACATCAAACACAAAAGCAGGTCTATCCAACTGAGATACATCAATCCCGGGCACAAAGTTCCAACCATGCACTTTGATCATCGAAGATATAGTGGCCAAGGCGTCTGCAAACTTGTTTTCATCTCTGGGAACATGGTACAACTTGACAGTTGTAAAGAATGTCAGCAATCTCCTCGTATAATCTCTATACGAAATCAAATTCTGCTGATGAGTGTGCCAAGTTCCCTTAACTTGATTGATTACCAGTGCTGAATCACCAAAGATATCGAGGGTCTTGATTCGTAGATCAGTAGCTTCCTCAATCCCTAGTATGCAAGCTTCGTATTCTGCTTCATTGTTGGTACACCCGAAAGTTACTCGGGCAGTGAAGGGCATGTGAACACCTTCTGGCGTAATGAGAACTGCACCAACTCCGCAACCATTCATATTAACTGCCCCATCAAACATCAAACTCCATTTGGATTCAGGGTCAGGCCCCTCCTCCAGAAGTGGTTCCTCGCAGTCTTTCGCTTTGAGAAACATGATGTCCTCATCAGGGAAATCAAACCTCATGGGCTGGTAATCATCAAGAGGCTGTTGGGCAAAATAATCTGACAGTATACTTCCTTTGATCACTTTTTGCGAAGTAAATTGAATATCATACTCTGTCAGCACTATCTGCCACCTTGCAACTCTGCCTGTAAGCGCTGGTTTCTCAAAAATATACTTGACCGGATCCAATTTTGAGATCAACAAGGTTGTATGTGTGAGCATATATTGTCTCAATCGCTTGGCGGCCCATGCGAGTGCACATCACGTCTTCTCAAGCATTGAATAACGTGATTCACAATCTGTAAACTTCTTGCTCAGGTAGTAGATAGCATGTTCTTTCCTACCTGTCTCGTCGTGTTGACCGAGAACACAACCCATGGATCCTTCGAGCACTGTCAAGTACATAATCAGCGGTCTTCCTTGCACTGGAGGTATCAGAATCAGAGGTTCCTGCAAATATCTTTTTATTTTATCGAATGCATTTTGACAATCATCATTCCACCTGGCCGTTTGATCTTTTCTTAACATTTTGAATATTGGTTCGCAAGTGGCAGTTAGGTGAGATATGAACCTTGAAATGTAGTTCAATCTCCCTAGAAAGCCGCGAACTTCTTTCTCAGTCCTCGGTACAGGCATATCTTGTATAGCTTTCACTTTAGCAGGATCAACCTCTATTCCTTTTTCACTGACAATGAAACCAAGCAATTTTCTGGACCACACGCCAAAAGTACACTTGTTAGGATTCAGTCTCAACCTGAATTTCCTCAACCTCTCAAACAATTTCTTCAAGTTAATCAGATGTTCCTCTTCTGTCTTTGATTTAGCAATCATGTCATCCACGTAGCACTCGATCTCTTTATGAATTAGATCGTGAAATAACGTCACCATTGCTCTTTGATAAGTTGCCCCTGCATTCTTCAACCCAAAAGGCATTACTTTATAGCAGAAGGTACCCCACGGGGTAATAAATGTTGTCTTCTCCGTGTCTTTAGGCGCCATCTTTATCTGATTGTACCCGGAGAATCCATCCATAAATGAGAATACTGAAAACTGAGCAGTATTGTCAACCAGCACATCAATATGAGGGAGTGGAAAGTCATCTTTAGGGCTCGCCCTGTTGAGATCTCTGTAATCCACACACATTCTAACTTTGCCATCTTTCTTCGGCACCGGTACTATGTTGGCCACCTAGGGAGGATAATTGGTTACTGCCAGAAAACCTGCATCCAACTGTTTCTGTACCTCTTCCTTGATCTTCAAAGCCATTTCTGGTTTTGTTCTGCGCAGCTTTTGCTTGACCGGTGGACAATCCTCTTTCAATGGTAGTCTATGCACAACTATGTCTGTATCTAAACCTGGCATATCTTGATATGACCAAGCAAAAATGTCAACGTATTCACGCAGCATGACTATCAGCTCTTGCTTTACATCAGCCCGCAGACTTGCACCGATCTTGATCTCTTTCTTGCTTTCCTCTGAACCAATATTGATAACCTCAAGAGCTTCCTGATGAGGCTGAATGGTCTTCTCTTCCTGTTTCAACAACCTAGCCAACTCTTCCGGGAGGTCATAGTCTTCATCACTTTCCTCCTCAGCTTGATAGATCGGATTGTCGAAATCATACGTGGGCATAACAGAATCATTTTCAGAGGAATTCACAGAATCAAGTCTGCATGATTGGATTTATGCTTTATTTTAGATTATTTTTGCTTGAAAACAAAAGAAAAGAAAGTGCATTGTCATTTTTAATATCTTTGTGAAAAAATAAAATAAAGAAAGAATAAAGGAACATCAATTTGTAAACCAAAACGTCCTTTTATTGATGTTTGAACATTATATGAGAAAATATGGTGGCCCTACAAATGGATCCTCACACCTTGAGCAGAGTGTGGGATTTCATGCATTATGAAAGACAAGAATTATTACTCTGAATGGTGTACAACATGAACGATTTCTTCACTAGACCAGTTTTGCAATGCTTCGCCCGGAGCCAGTGCATACACCCATCTGTCTAGATAATCTGAGCTTTCAGTGTCATCTTCTATTGCTGAGCAGGACTGATTAGGGTTGATAATTCCTCCACTATTGAAATTGATTGGCCCACGGAATCGGGGGACTGGCGCCTGGCCCGGTTGGTATCCAATGCCGAACTTATCTTCCTTCACGAATATATCAATAGCTTTACCCCAACCCTGGGCATTTCCGCTTTCAACCACTTCTCTGGCTTGCTTGTAGGACACAATTGATGTACTCGGCCCAACTGGCACATTTGACACCACTGCTACTGACGTAGATTCTGAGAATTTGTTGGCATTCAGGGCTTCAAAAGATTGGTACAGGGTTTCGTGAATCTCTTCATCCATTTCCACATATTTAAAAGTGGATAGATGACTCACAAATATATCTTCCTCACTGCAAACGGTGACCACTTGACCCTCAAACACGTATTTGAGCTTCTGATGTAGTGTGGAGGTCACTGCGCCTGCTGCGTGAATCCATGGTTGGCCCAACAAACAGCTGTAAGCAAGCTGAATGTCCATAACGTGAAAGATCGTCTTGAATATCTGTGGACCAACCTGTATTGGTAGTTTAACCTCTCCAAACACCGATCTTTGGGATCCGTCGAAAGCTCTCACAATCAGATCGCTGGGTCTAAGAATCAATCCATCTACCTCAATTTTCATCAGGGCCTTTTTGGGTAATACATTCAAGGAAGAACCTGTGTCAACCAGCACGTGCGACAAAATAGCTCCTTTGCATTCAAGTGTGATATGCAACGCCTTGTTGTGATTACGTCCATCTGGAGTCAAATCCCTATTCATAAACCCCAACCTGTGGCTCACATTGACATTAGAAATTACTCCCTCCAACTGATTCACAGTGATCTCGTGGGGAACATACGCCATATTCAAAACTTTCAACAAAGCATCCCGGTGTGCATCTGAACTCATTAACGGGGATAATATCGAGATTTTAGAGGGTGTCTGATTGAGCTGTTCAATGATCTTTTAATCGCTCATTTTGATAATCCTCATAAATTCCTCAACATCATTATCAAACTTGACTTTAGGGTCCTCTTCCTGAACAGGCACCTTGTCATCAACAACCTGTTTTCCTTTTGCTCTTGCAGCGGCTTCAGCTTCTTTATCACTCCTTAGAGTATGGGGAGAAAATAGTCGGCCACTCCTGGTGAAACCACTTGGTCCACTGACATTCTCAACACTGGTACCAACAACAGCCTCTGCTTTCTGTTGACTTCCTCCCTGATGAGTGTTAGTTCCATATTGCCATGGAACTGCCCGATTAGACACATAAGAAGCAGATTCAGGCACCATAATCGTAACTGGTCTCGACCTCTCGGGCACGATGATAGCAACAGGCTCCTCAACAGGCACCTGTATCTTAACTGGATTATAGTAAATGGTAACGGCAGAACCATCTTTTTCCTTCTCTATCTTATCAAACTGAAGTCTTCCTTCGTCCATAAGATCCTGCAGTCCAACTTTTAACTTACTGCAGCCATTAATCTGTCTTGAACAATCTTCACAATCAGAGCCACATCCAGGAAATACCTTTCCTTTTAACAAACGCTCTTTTACAATCAACAGCGGAGTCTTTACCAAATTCACATCAGTAATCAAATTCAATTTCTTGCCATCAGAAATAACATTCATGCTTGCACCTCCATGATGGGGCATTGGATTATCACGAACATTCGGAGGCTTAGAGAAATTAATAGCTTTTGCGTCAATCAAGTCTTGAACCTTATGGTGAAAAGCCCAGCACTTCTCTATCGAGTGACCTTGCGCACCAGAATGAAATTCACATCTAGCATTGGCATCATAACCTTGAGGCAATTTTCCAATATCTAGCGGCCTCATAGTCCGAAGTTCAACCAACTTCTCTTTGAGCAGTTGTGGTAACAAAGCAGCATATGACACATGCAAGGGATCAAACTTACCGTCCCTTGGTCTATTATTCTGGAATCGGGGTCTACTTTGCTGATCAGAAGCTTGCTGTCCAGCTGGAACTAGAATGGTTACAGCATCCACCTGATGATAGGACTGAGTCCTACCTCTGCCCCCTCCTCTATGCACAGTACTGGACTACCCATCTCTTTTCCTCGATCCATTAGCAAAGGGTTTCCTCGAGCTCGAAGCACCAGTCCCACTGACGTCTTGAATCTTACCCAACTTCAGCAGACTCTCTATTCGTTCCCCAGCAACAACAATGTCAGCAAACCCTGTGGAAGGACACGCAGCCAATCTATCCAAATACGACCCTTGGAGTGTGCTCATGAACATACCGGCCATCTCACGATCACCCAGAGGTGGTTGAACTCGTGCAGCCAATTCTCTCCATCTTTGTGCATACTACTTAAAGCCCTCCTTAGGATCCTGAGTCATACTCTGAAGCTGAGTACGATTAGGTGCCATATCCAAGTTATATTGATACTGCTTCAAAAACGCAGCGCACAAATCTTTCCAGCTCTTGATATGAACCCTGTCCAGCTTAACGTACCATTCCAGGGAAGCGCCTGATAGGCTATCCTGGAAAAAATACATCCAGAGCTTCTGGTCCTCAGTATAAGCGGCGACCTTGCGATTGTATGCTTCCAAATGTCTTTTGGGACAGGTACTGCCATTGTACTTATCCAATGTAGGGAGCTTGAACATGGGAGGGATCCTCACGCCCTGCACGAGACCCATGTCCTCTACGTCAATTCCCAGAGGATTCTGGCTCTCAATAGCCTTGAGTCTTTCATCTAACCCTTCGTACTTCCGGTCGTCATTGTAGAAACTCATGTCATTGTTGAACGCAGTGAACTGGTCATCTTGACCATCCTCATTATTGTCAAATCCAAGATGTATCCCACCAGCAGGGATTATGCCACCAGGAGGAGTGCGCACATTGCGACTTAGGATTTCAGTTTCCAGCCTCTGGATAGTGGTTCTCATAGCTTCTTGACCAACCCTCATGTTTTCCTGACCGGTCCTCAGCTCCTGCTGTCCTTGAGCAATCCCCTGCATAAGGTTCATGAACTGTTCCATCCTTCCCCTCAAATCAGCTAACTCAGTCTGAACTTGCTCCATTACCCTTACTTGATTGCGTCGGGTAGAATATCGGTGAACTGGAGTATCAGTTATCGTGCCTGAAACCCAAATAAAGGTTAGCAGGCGCCTGCAAAAAAAGAAAACCTGCAATGCAAAAATGATATGCTATGCAAATGAAAATGCACAGTTATGTTTGTCATTTCAAGATACTTTTCATATCCTGATTCCAATCGTAACCACAAATTCCTGACGACCAAAAATCATGATTAGTGAGTTTTGCCTTGGAGAGATACTCATATACGCCAACCACAAATATCTGATGACCAGAAATAGTGATTTTGTAGTGTGCCAGTGTGCAGATATCTTATTACATCACACATATCTGAAGACCAGAAATTGTGAACAGAAATAGCTCCTTTCATACAAATTCCCAAAAGTTTTCAAGTACATTTGTCATAGTTTCAGCAACAGAAAAAGAAACAAGCAGTCAAATGGATCCATCAACAATTCTGATGGGAACCATTGCAAATTACAAAGAAATGGCGAAAATCCTTAATCTGATAGCTCTACATCTTTCAGCTTCTGGCTGGAATACTTAATCTCTTCAAACAGGATGCGGGTACGCTGATGATGCGGCTTCTCAATCAGCTCTTTGATTACTATATCCCTTTTTTCCAATGCATCCTCTAATGACCCCACGTGCATCAGCAATGCTTCATCTTCATTGGCTCATTTACGCCTCTTAATTCCAGCTTGAATTTTAACCAGCTTCAGATCTGCCGTGACCTCTTCAAGCTCTTTGTTGGCAGTTTTCAGCTTATCTTCAGCGTTCCTTACCTGTTCTTGGCTTTTGTCAAGCTCTTCTCGATGCTTTCTTCTTGCTTCATGTGCTTTCTTCAGCTCTTCATTTTTATCTTTTAACTGGGTCAGCAATTCAGAGTTCTCAATTCTGACTTCATCCCAAGCTTGACGGAGTTTAGCTAACGAATCCTTGCTTCGGGCTAGAGCCTGCTTTGTAGCCTTGTGAGCCTGACTAGTATCATCTGCTCCCAAGGTAAGCTTCCGGAAGTATCGAGCTCTGTCATCAAAATCTTCTTCTTTGTCTGCCAAGGTTTTCTCCGCTTTCAATGCTCTTTTTTCCAACTCTTTGTTGTCAGCTAGAGCTTTCTGAAGACATCTGCTCATCCCAGAGTTCTCTATCTGCAGCTCTCTAACCATTTTCTTCCATTTCTCGCACTCTTCAATAGCCACCATGGTGGGCTGTTCTGGCTGTACTAAACATAAAAGAGGTCCTCTTGAAAAGGGTAAAAGCAAATCCTTTACTTTCATCTCGATCCATCTGTCATACTCAGGATAAGACCTACAATCTCCCTTCCCAAAAACCGCTTTTCCAGTTTTATGCTTATCTTTCTAAGCTTTCACTACTTCTACCACCTTCTCATCTTTAGTTCCTGTAAAGAACAAAGATTCTTCCACATCTTGCTCTGAAGGAGGATCCTTAGAAGCATACCCGAACTGTCGGATGGCCAAAACTGGATTATAATTGATCCCTCCTTTTCTGCCAATCAGAGGTACATTTGGAAAACTTCCGCATCTTGTGATAAGCTCTATTCTCAATAACCGATGATCGAACCAGACAATATTATCACCAGTTAAACCTATCATTCGCTTAGACTATTTTGCAACATCTATGGTTTCCACAAAGGCACCTGTTTGAGGCAAATGTTTGAAAAGCCAATGGCACAGCAGTGGAGTGCAACAACTAACAGGGCCTCCTCTTCTTTTCTCGTTCTTGTAATGTACGGAATGATAAAAATCCCCTAACAAAGTAGGAACTGGATTTTTAAGAACGAAAACTTTCGTAGCTTGCATATCCACAAAGTCTTGCTGATTGGGAAAAAGAACTAGACCATATATGCAGAGAGCCAGAATGGAGTTGTAAATCGCCCAGTTTTTAGCATTAGCAGCCTCTGGGGCTTGATCAGAGAGGAATTCCAGATGAAATCCGTCAACTCCGTTTTTGTTACTCACACCACTTTTGATCACAGACTGATCCATTTGCATTGCAGCGGCAATTTCTTTTGCACTAGGAGAGCTACCAGAAAAGAACGATATTGCAGACATGATTGGAATCCCCAAAATAAATGAGAATTCTTCTAGGGTTGGCATCAAAATGTAATCTGGAAAGAGGAAACATCTCAGCAAAGGCTCGTAGAATTGCAGCAGAGTGTGCAAAGCATCATGTTCATACTTCATGCTAGTATGGACCATCTTAACCAAATTCCCATACTTCTTTTGAAACCTATCAAGAACATCCGGGCCGGCCATATCTATAACTTTGAGCAATGAATCCAATGTAGGGTTGGGAAACTTGTAAGAAACATAGTTCTTCCTTCTCTCGTCATTCTCTGTTGAACCCATGGATTAGAATCAGAAGTGTATTATGCACCTGAAAATGACAAACATAACCGTTATGATATGAAAATGCAATGCCCAAGAGCAATGTGATCAGGTAATCAGGTGTCTGTGCTGGACGGTGTGCGATGTCAGTGTAGATCTGGGAACAATATGGAACCATAAATAGAAACCGTCTGAATATAATAGGATGAACCCTCCCTTTGTGTAATGTCAATAGAAAACCGGGTATGTAGGAAGTCATGGTTACCTGCAAACCTGTAAACAACCCTCCCTTCTCACATGTGGGTACTAAGATGTTCAGTATCCCGGGCTCTCAGGTCGAGGAATGATGATACGTTCACCATTTCTGGTTTGGCATCATCATCAATCGAGGAGGCCTCAACTGATTCTCCAAAATGAAAGGTCCTCAACTTCTGGCACTGAGGTCGAGAAGCAATAGTACATTCATCCCTCGGGGTACAGTACTATCGCCAATCGAGGAGTGCCTCCACTGATTCTCTTTCAAAAAGGAAATCCTATGGCAAGTTCCCAGCATTGGGTCCTCGGGTCGAGAATGTGCAATGGGTTTGCCACAGAATATGGTCTGCCACTGTCACATCTCGGGAGGAGTGCCTCAACTGAGTCCTCGGGAATGGTCACCAGAGTCGACAGCTCTCTAGATCAACACCCTAACATGTGCAAGACGCACACGTCAGAATGCGTCCCAAGATAGCCTCGTCTGGCTGTGAATTTCGTGAATACCCAACGCACTCCAGACGGCACGTAGGTCCCACTACTCTCCACTCTAATCCTAAGTGTATACTCAAGCCTGTGTAATGGGCCTATCTCTCAGAAATCCCATCCTGCCAAACAGGCAGAACAGTGCAACACAGTATAATATATGAAGTGTAAATGCTAACATGCTGTAAATATGGTACAAATAATAAAGTACAGTAAACAGCAAATACAAAATAATAGTAAACACCCAATGAAAAAAAATCAAACAAGCGCTAGGGTTGACTCGCTTAGGATGGACCAGCAATAGGTCAACCTGTCCCCAGCAGAATCGCCAGCTGTCGCTCCCGGGATTTTCATCCTAGTACAAACGCGAAAGTGGCACGAAACAGAGTCGCCAGCAATGTGTATTTATCCCAAGAGAGGGAAAGGAAATACCGCATAAACTTGAGAGAAGGAAAAGCATAGTCTTACGACCAAGAGAAATGGGTTCGGGAGTCGGTTACGTGAGAGGAAGGTATTAGCACCCCCTCGCGTCCATCGTACCCGATGGGATCCACGCTTGCTGCTTCAATCAAAGGGTGTAAGGAAACGATACTGGAAAAGGAACTGCTAACTGGAGAACTGGAAAAGGAAAGGAGAGAAAGAGAAACAAATGTAGGGAACATAAAAGAAGTGCTCGCATGGGCCCTACCCCACTGCCAACGTATCTCATCGGGAACATGAGAATCAGAGCGACGTAGTTCCCCTCACCTAAGGGAAAGTTGTTTGTGTTTTTTAGTGGAATACGTCAACGTTCACGTCCTAGCAGTTTAGGTGTTGCAGCTTGCTGTAGGGAGACTTAGGCGTTACCTGTTTGCGGTAAAACGGAAATGACGCATCCTTAAGGAATGACTGAAGGAGATGAGGAAAGAATTCCCGAAGGAAAGACGTGATTGTTTGTTTTTGTCTTTTAAGAGTTTTTTATTTGTTTGCATATGATAGTGTATCCAAATCTTGGTCATTGGAATATGTACATTCTCACATTCCAAGATGGAATGATTAAGAAAGCACACTAAGGGTGAAGAAGGCCCCCACACTTAGTTCCAATTGTCAAGGTTCAAACACACTAGCATACTTGTGTTTATTAAGTGTTTTTGTTGATTATGAAATGAAGAAGTGTTTTATTATTTGTACCTTCAACAAGTATTACATTTAAGTCCCTCACACAAGATCAAATGTTTAACACATTGACCCAAGATGGGCTATATGCTACACATTCTAAGATTATAAGAGAAGACTCCTTATAATCTTTTCTTTATATGAAAGGCCTAAATGCAATAAATGCCTACCTTTATTAGATATTTTGAATTTTCTTTGAGATGAGAAGATGAAAGACTCAAGGGAAGAAAGGTAAAAATCTATGTGAACTAAGACCCAATCCTAATTAATTAGTTAAGGGAGTGATCCTAATGGTTTGTGAGGTTTTCTAACCTAAAGTCTAAAGAAGGAATGAGTTAAACAATTCACTTCTAAGGTAGAAGATGAATTGTAACTCAAAAGGGAGGGTAATGAGTTAGTCAAAGTAAGCACATAGATGCTTAACAAAACACAAAGTTGAATTGTAAAAAGAGATGAAAGGAAAGAGAAAGGAAAGAGATTTGAATGTGGATTCCTTATCCACACTTAGTTTCAACTTACCAAAGCCCCTACATGGTTAGTGAACAAGGAAACATGTATAAGAAGTAAAAAATGCTTAATACACAATAAAACCCAAGAGAATAAGATGAAAAATCAAATCCTAATATCATAACCAGAATGTACATCCTATTGAAAACAAGAGAATATCATCCTACAAATTCAAATGAATAAGCAACAATCATCATCCATAGTATTCCAACATGTAACCAAAAGAAAGGATAGATGAAAGGTGAAAAGAAAAGAAAGAAACATGCATAAATGGGACATGTAATCTAAGGATCATAATTGAAACTAAATGGAAAATGACTTATAAACATCTCAAAAGTGTTCATGAATCAAACATCAAGACATTCTAGAAGTAATAGAAGAAGAAGTGAAATAAAAGTTCAAAAAGAAAATGCACACAAAACAATGTTAAAGATGCACAAATCTCAAATGGAAATGAACATGCAAAGATGACATATGATGTGTAATAATAACCTATAATGTCACATTAATATCTCATACAATATGCAAATGATCATACAAATGTGCACAAAAGAACTCAAGTAAACATGCACAAAAATTAGAATGATATGACATGTTATTATGCTTCCAATGTAATGCACCAAACAAAAATTAAATGAACTTATGAAAACTATGCAAGCATGGTATTGGAATGCCTAAGTCATCAATAAATCATACATCAAAATAGCATGTGAAAATTCAAGGCAAAATGACTTCAAACAATGCAATTAGGTCAAGTTGGAATCTCATGCCAAGTGATACAAAGATGAGCATCAAAACATGTCATACAATGACCTAAAAAATCAAACAAAAATCATCTAACATGCTTCAATGTATTAGTGAATCAATGCAAAAAGAACCAAGTCAAACCCATTTATAATGAGCAAGAACAAAATTCCACAAATTCATGTATCACATTTAGAAAGCACACAAATGGAAATTCAAAGGAAATTATACAACAGGGGCAAAAATGTCCTAAAATCATGAAATAGAAATTTCAAAATTTCCTAAATGTCTTAAAAATGTTCATGAATTTTTACAGAATTTTATGATGCTATTTTGTAATTTTAAAAATTAAAAAACAAACGTGTACAAAATGAAGAAAATAAAATGAAATGAAAACAAAGGAGGGGGTGCATGCATAGCAACCATTCAGTTCAGATTAATTAGGCTTTAAAATGCAAGGGTGTGAATAGCAATTACCCTAGGTCCACTAAGCGCGCAGAACACAATAGCTAGCATGGAATTTCAATCAAAGTAAGTCAAAGTAAGGAAAACCCTTGGATCAGGTCAAGTCAACAGCCAAGTCAAAGTAAGCAAGATCAAAGCTCATGCGTGAGGGAACACATTAACTAACATGCACTGCGCCACAAAACACTTAAATGAAAATCAGAAAAAAAACACGTGAGGAGCACACTTATGTTTAATGTGCTGGCATGTTTTCACGCATTGGATCAACAAAATCACACGGCTGACATTCAAACTGGCAATGAAACCCTAGCACAAAGCTACCGGCCGGAGAGGGACCTCCGGTCACCTTCTCCGGTCACACACCACCGTCTGCAACTTCACATGTTCACATAAATATACAATACGCATACCAAAATGAAGCCGAGCTCATGTAGATCAAGAATGCACACTTATTTTTCACATATCAAGCACGTACACAAAGAACAGAATAAATCAAATCATGCCCTAAGTTTGAAACTACGCCTCTAAGAGACCTATCAACTAACCGGAGTATTAAATGCTTCAATTAAGCTCAAATCAACAAGAAATAAGTGATGATGAACAGAAAATGTGCAATCAATATTCAAGAGATCAAACCTGAAACTGCTGAGACTTTGAGCAAACAAGAACACCAGAGGAATGAACTTCTTCCTTGAGCTTCACTTGGCCAAATAAAGGCTTGAGAATCTTGAAATCGTGCAGAGAATCACACTGAGAATTCCACTCTCTTGAAACTGAACTTGATTACTTGGATATGTATGCTCTTATCCTTGATCCAGAATGAAACAATGAAGATGATGGAAGCGAAATGTGATAGAAGATAGTGGAAATGGAGTGAAATCAGAGAGCAAACAAAGAGAAAAAGTTTGAAGTATTAGAGAGAGAGTGAGAAAATGAAGCTGAATCTCAAATGTGAGAGTGAAAATTCTATTTACAGATGAGCTTGACTATGGTTAAACTGAGTGAGTCAACTGAGTCATGGTGGTTAAGTGAGTCATCCCTAACTAACTGAGTCAAGTTAGTTAGGGAGAGCAATGGTATGATGATGGCAACTCATGGCAAGCTACGGTGGAGGTAAAGAGAAACAAATGGCAAGGCTGTGTAACCTAAACTTGTTCAGCAAGTTTTCATTCCTTTCTTTTTTCATGAGCATGGGTAGCACGTGGTAGGGTGAAAGGGATATATGTTTGGCTAAATGAAGTAATGTTTGGAGGGTGAGCAATGCACGGGCAAGCTGAGACAACAACAACAATATTCATTTCTTTTTTTTTTTTGATTTTTATGGCAGCTGAAAACAATGGAGATAGGGTGAATTAGTGATGTTTTTCTCTCTACTCAATGGATAATTTGGTGAGTTTTTGAATTCATTTGAAAGAGGGGATGTAATACTACAAGTTTGGTTTGGGATTTGAGTTGAAATGATGCTTGGAAGAGGTTGGAAAATGACTTATAACATCCATAATTGGAACTGATACAAGGGCGTGGTGATGAGGTGGGTTGGCAAGGCATCTTGGCATGGAATCTCAGCAAGATGATCGTAACTTGAGACCATTATATCTACCTCATAGCTTGATCAAATCCAATTTTGCTCAACATGAACCTTGAAGAAGACATTCCAAGGAACATTTTTGATGTTGCCAAGTTTTGCATTTGAGGCTTTTAACCATGAGAAAAATGGGTGAACATTTGGCCCGCCAACCGTTTGTTGAAATGATATGCGCGTGACCTGAAAATCCTTGGTCATGACCTAGTTTTGAACCGTCTTTGCTCAAACTTTGATCAATCATATCTCACTCAATTTTAATCCAATGGAGATGTTCTACACATGGATTTGAAGCTTGAAACAAGATATTTTGTTGTGGCTGAGTGGAATTTTCATTTGATGCTTCAATTTTAAATGGCCTTGGTTCCAATTCTGATGCAAAATGGCCTAAAATTACTATTTTTGGAAACCCTAATTCTTCCAAAAATGGTAACTTTTCAAATTCTTGATTTTTCATGATTATTTTGGAATTTCTTGATCAAATTTTGTACATTGGTCACATATAACATGAATTTCGTGATTTTGGGCTCAAAAAGTCAAGAGTTGACTTTTTTCTCTGATTATTTGACTTAGCCCCAATTTCCCTGATTTTTTATCTTTCTTCCAATTAAATCACTTCTAAAACCAATTGAGATGTAATTTTCCACACACATACACTTAAGGACATGTAGAATACCATGACATCAAGTTTTGTCCAAAAAATCAAAGATACCCTGATTTAATTGGAAACCCTAATTTTGACCCCCTCTGGTTAGGAGGAAAAAGTGCAGTCTTAAATTTCAAATTCCTCAGAGTATATTGTGTATCCTCTCAAAGGACGATAAGATATGCCACTTGAGGATGATTTTGAACCAATGAACTATCTCTTTTGGGGTTTCCCTTCAATTTTTGGATCTCTGGCATAGTGAAAGATGTAGTGCTTCAATCTCCTATTGAATCTCACTCTCTTGAGGTTTTGGATGACCAATTGAGGTAGTATGAGACATGAAAGACCTCTTGGCTTGCCTTGAGTGAACTTGTTTGACCTTTTTGTGCCTTGAATGGTTCCTTGATTATCCACCTTTTACCTGATGACATGCCTTGATGATAAGAAGGATATTATGCTTCACTTTTCTATGTTAAATGCAATGTAATGCTAATGAGGTGGATATGATATGGTATATGATAGTGCTATGCTATGATGCCAAAAGGGAGAGCAAATTTTGGGGTATTACAATCACATAGGTAGGTCTTTTGGTAACCCCGTCTCCTAAGTCAACCTCTTCGAGTGGGTCCTACGCTTGTATTCTTTGCAGCTCACTGTTTGGGTCTTTCTCAAACCCCAAAGGCTCATTGTCATAGATACAATCAAGCCTTTGGCTTTCTGAAGCTGCTGTCTGGCCCTGTGGGCCATTTGCTTGTGCGTCGCAGTCGGCTCTACTAGCTATCTTTTGTTGTTCTTCTGCTTCTAGTGCCGACATTCTTTTGTTTTCAGCCAGATAGGCCAAAATTCAAGTCATGTTTTCTGACTCAGTAGTTATTCTCGTCGACTACTGGCCACCCCGTGGGTGGATTATTTTCTGTAGGCTCCATGGTTTCGTCGGCAGTATCCCAGATAAACCCATAGTCGGGATCTAAGTTCAGGACGCGACCCGTGTCGACAGAGGTATAGGACCCCGACCCGTCATCACACGGAACCACATTTGGTAGGTGCTGATTGTCATACCCCAAATTTTGACCACTAAGATTTCCCATCATTATGCAAGTCATCATCACAATATGGATGGGCCATCATACCTCATTAGTCTCCCCAAAGTTGGGTGAGCATCCACTACAATCAGACTTAGGGTTTCAAACCCTCTCAGAGCTCTTAGACAAAGGATCAATCAAGGAATGACATGATCTTTAACTTGTATAAACCACTCAAACATCCACAATGGATCAAGAGGACTCCCACATCAAGGATCAAGCACAAGGCTGCAACCTTCCAAGTGGATCAAGCCTCCAGATCGCCAGTGTCACCAAATTAGGGTTTTGGTCGACCAGGGCCTCCAGATGGAAATTTTCCAAGGGACCTCATGGACCCAATCATCAAGTCAATTTAGCCTCAGGGGATGCATTCATCAAAAATCAGGAATTAGGGTTTCTTGACCTAATTCACCCCTAAGTTGACTTTTAGGACAAAGAATGAGCCAAGACCTCAAGGCATGATTTGAGGGACCCTAATACACTACATTGATCCATTTTCAACAATGGATTGATCTAAGAAGCTTGATCTACAAGTTTCAAGTTCATCAGAACCACAATTAGGGTTTCGCGGAAAAAGTCAACAATGCCTTTGACTTTTGACCAGGACATGCTCCCAAACCTTGGGACATGATTCAATATACCCTATAACACCTATGAAATCACACCATCAAGTTTGATTTAGGTCAAGGACTTGATTAAATAGAGGATCACACAGTTTGGAATTCATCTGATAAAAAGTCAACTTTGCCCAAAAGTCAAAGTTTGACTTTTTGATTTTTTGATCAATTATGGTTCCCTAACCCTAAAATGATGTTAATGTGTGATTGGAATCATCATTCATCAAGAAAAATTAAGAAAAGTGGGATAACTTGTAAAAGGGGTAACCATAAAAAACTTAGAAATTTTCTAAGTTATGGAACAAAGTGGCTAGGGTACCAACTTCCAAGGATCATAACTTGTGATCCAAGCAACCATTTTGGCTAATCCAAAGATGGATTTGTTGCTCTCATGGTATAATTTAAAAGTGTCAACTACACCTCACTCCAATTCCTCATGAATTTTTAGTTATGCAGTGACCAAAATGACAAAAACATGAAAATACCACTTTTTCCAACACTTAGTGAAATTTTCACTAAGTCAGAATCTGTTTCACTTTTTGCAAAATGTAAGGGCATTTTTCACTTGGATACAAAAAGTGTCAAGACAAACTATGATCACACATATGTTGTATAATATGAGAGCTTTCCAAAATGGCCAAGAACTCCATCAAATCCCATTTGAGCTAAGAGTTATGACAGTGGCAATATGCCTTGCTGCAATTGTCATAACAAGGCAGATTTGTGCATTTTGCTCGATTTGAGCAATTTGTACAAATGACAAACAAGTGTATCCATCTGAACACCTCAGGGGGAGACCAAGGAGGGACAAACACTGATCCATAAGCCTCCCAAGTCTTTGGAACTAAAAGTAGCATGCCAAACCTAAAATGCCTAAAAGGGGGACAAGACTCCAATTTTGTTTTGGGGCATTCAATGGATGCACCAAGGTGGCATGAACTGAGTCTTTTCCAACTGAATGAGTCAAGGATGATCTTTGAACTAGGGAACCATAGGCCTGTGCTCTAACCTCTAGTTAATGGCTAGAGGAAACTTAAGATTCCAAAGTGATGCAATTGGACAATGATCTGCTGCAGTTGCCATTCACTATCGGGTTTTGAGTTTGAGAGCCATTCCAACCAAACCAAACACACACACACACCTCATAAACAACATGTAGAAGTGATCCAAACACTTAAACCACATATGGAACACCAATTTCACAAAATCACCAGCCAATTGCTCAAGGTTTTAACCAAGTTGAAGTTGAGATGCCATGAAGTGATCCAGCCATTTCCAATCAAGTCCAGGCATTCAAACACACTCCATATGGTGTAGGGAAGCTGTTCAGATCATCACAACTCATCTGTAACACCTCCAACTCAAAAATCACTTTGCTTTTGCTGTCACGACCTCCAAGTAAGCCTAAACTTGGTCATCTCTTAATCTATGCATATTTCCTCGCACAATACTTTTGCAAAATGTTCATAATCATGCATAGAATGTTTCCCCTCAATTAATTACTTTGTTTGAATCGTGTATCAAAATTCTCAGCCTTCATGCAAATTTTAGGGTTCTTGAGGTTTTGTCTTGATTTTTTATTCCGTGCTTAAAATAAATGAAATTAAAGACCATAGACACGATCGTGAGGTGAAAACAAGTAGATTGATATGTGGATTGTGTGATTTCATCAAGTATTCAGTGATATTGGTGAAAAAATGCAAATCTGCAGAAACAGAGGGGTGGCGCGTGTTCTTGGTGTGTTCTTGGCGCCATTTTTTTGAATATTTGAATATTTGAATTTTGTGATTTTATTTAATTGATTCAAAAATTAATTTCTCTCTGAGTTTTAATGATTTTGAGTTGATTCTTTTTTTAATAATTCAAAAAAATGTTAAATATTATATGATTCCAAAAATTCCCAAAAATATTATTTATTTCATATACTTGATATTTTTGCAAAGAATTAATCTTTTATTTGTTTTTTACATTTAAAATATTTTTTTCTCCTTGATTTTCCAAATTTAATTGGTTTCCAATCATTTTGTGGATATAAACTTGATTTTTCAAACATTAATCCAAGATCACAACTTGTTTTTCACACATGTTTGATAATTTTGATCATTTTAATTAAATTTTTATTTAATTAAAATACATTTTGAAATTAATTTAGGGTTTTGATCTTAATCACCCTAAACAAATCATTTTCAAACACTCATGGGCCTCTAATAGAGTGTAAGATCCAATCCCTTTGTAAATAAAACAATTATGGGCCTCAGTGTATTGTATAAGTCCCGATACCATCAAAAAGTTGGGCACGATCGTCGCCTTTTTAACAAAAATCTTTGGGCTTCTCCTTGAGCTATAAGACCCATCTTTATTCATTTTCAAACTCTTTGGGCCTCTAATAGAGTCTAAGACCCAATCCCCTTTTAACTGAAACCTTTTTGGGCCTCAGATATTGTATAAGTCCCTCTGTGTTAAAAGAAAAAAGTCTCGGCGCGATCGCCAGTTTAAAACAAAAACAATTGGGCCTACCCTCGTGTTATAAGCCCCATTTCTTTTCTTTAAGTTTCTTTGGGCCTCTAATAGAGTGTAAGACCCGTCCCCTTGTACATAAAAACTTTTTGGGCCTCACATATTGTATAAGTCCCTCTGTACAGTTTTCAAAACAACGGTGCGATCGTCGTTAAAACTTGGGCCTCTCCTTGAGCTGTAAGCCCCAACAATATTTTCAAAGCACTTTCCCCTTTGAATTTGAATTCAAATATATGTTGTTACCAAAACTTTCTTTGTTGAACAACTAACAAAATAGCCTGGAAGCTCTACAACGGGTAAGTGTTTATCCGCTTTCATTTACGGCTTTCATATGTATATAACTGTATTGTGGGGCTGCTTCACTGTAAGTCTTCTTTCACATCCTTTTATATACTTGTCACATATCCACTATGTAATACTAGTATAGTTATTTAGAGTTTTCCCCGGCAACTACGTCTAGAACTAGGTAAAGCCCTGTTGGTCACTCGTAAATACAAATAAAACTAGATCCCCATAGGATTTCCAGATACAGTCATCCCTTTTCTTGGGGTTAAACAATATGGAACAAAGAGAAAGGCAGTATTCTCGGTGAACCTTTTCTCAGACTGTCACCCTTAGAAATTGTCAAAGAAACTCTAACTCCCCAGAGATGATCTTTTCTCCGTGAATGGAATCTCTTGAGTTTCTTCAAAATTCTCAAACTTTCCTGGAATGTTCTCTTCTCTGTGAATTGCATTTCTTGAACTTCTCTTGGTATGGGGGACCCACAGGATTCCTAAAAGCATCCCCGCCTCCTCTTGGGCATTGTACAAGGACCCTTCAGCTTCTTAGAAGTTCTCATGCCTTCTCTTGGGCTTAATACAAGGACCCTGACGACCTCTTAAAGGTATAACACGGAAATTAGTCATCCTTTACTAGAGCAGTCTTTCCAGCGTCAAAACTCCAGCCATTTTCGGGTTGATACTCATCCCTTAATGCCCGTGCCTCTTCTTGGGCATTGTACAAAAGATAAAACTTTAGACTTGGACATTCTAAAACATGAGTCTCAAAGACATTCTCAAGTTCCTTTCAAACATAGGAAGAAACACCGATCACTCTGAAACCAGGTCTCTCTCATGAGAGTTCCCCATCCCTGGGCCTTCCTATGGATCTAATCCTCAGTAGTAAGACAACCTCCTATTGGGCTTTGTACAAATGATTCTCCCTAGAGGAGGTAACCTTATCAGACTCTCCTGTTGAGTATAAAAGATTCTCTTGTTGAGTCAACTTTTAGCCCCGTCTTGGGCTTTGTACAAGACATATAAAAGCACTCTCTTGTTGAGTATAAAAGATTCTCTTGTTGAGTCAAACACTTTTAGCCTCCGTCTTGGGCTTTGTATAAGACATATAAAAACACTCTCTTGTTGAGTATAAAAGATTCTCTTGTTGAGTCAACTTTTATCCTCCGTCTTGGGCTTTGTACAAGACATATAAAAACACTCTCTTGTTGATTATAAAAGACTCTCTTGTTGAGTCAATCTCCTTTTAGCCTCAATCTCGGGCTTCGTACGAGATAACATATAAAAACACTCTCTTGTTGAGTATAAAAGACTCTCTTGTTGAGTAAATCTCCTTTTAGCCTCAATCTCGGGCTTCGTACGAGATATCACATCACTCTCTTGTTAAGTATAAAGGACTCTCTTGTTGAGTCAACTCTTTTAGCCTCCGTCTTGGGCTTTGTACAAGACACATACAAACGCTCTCTTGTTGAGTCAAACTCAGTTCAACCTCCATTTTGGGCTTTATACAAGATACATTTTCCCCAGAAATGTCAAACTTCTATCCTCCTCTTAGGCTTTGTATAAGGAAATCCTCGGTTGAGTCAATCAACCTTTTAGCATCAAATTGGTGCTTTGCTCATAGCATATAAACATCAACAATCCCTCTTTAGAAATGACAAATTCTCTCTCAGTCAAAACCCTTTAGCTTCATATCTTGGGCTTTAAACAAGATACAAATAACCCTTCAGCCTCACATCTTGGGCTTTGAACAAGATACAAACCACCTTTAGCTTCCTGTCTTGGGCTTTGAACAAGACACCAAAACACCTTTTTCCTCCCATAGAATAAGAGGAACTACGATCGCTCTGATTTCCCTGTTTCGTTAAACGGGAATACGTAGGCATAAGATTGCGAAATCTTAGCGAGAATACTAATCAAAAACCCAAAATCCAGTACCTTTATACATCAATCAAATAAAATTAGGTCTATCATCCTAACCAAAAGCCTCCTGTACAGTCAAGACACTCTGTTCTTTTAAGCAAATAACTAAAAACAGACCCCCCTTTTGATAGCATCTGTAAACCAACAGTTTTGACTGTTTAACCTCAGTATGCAAGCAGGGTTAATTGGAGACATCTATTTCCCTTCCTTAATCTGCTTCATGGGATAAAAAAATGAATCGAACTGTAGTACCAAAGCGATAGTGATTCGAAACCACAAAAATCGCGCTACAGAAAAAATGGCGACCACAGTGGGAGGCATTCTTTCTCACAGTTTTAAGTAGGAGGCCTTGAATTCACAAAGTGTCACAGAAATGACGACTCTGCTGGGGAGTCATTGTCTATTAGGATCATAGGATCATAAAGGTCTAGGATGTTAGGACAAATATATATACTGCTTTTCCTAATTGATATCTGTGTTTACTTTTCTGCGAATGGGAATGCATGTGATACCGCATGTGGAAAGATTGAGTATACATCTAAGATAGGGGATGGCATTATACGGGTAATCTTACGGGGAGTGAATCCCAGATAAGAGGTCCCGGTCGACCATCAAATTAATGGAGATGCCCTTTGCGAATTCAATGCCTATACGACTTCGGTTGTTGAAAGCAGATTATTTCATTGGGTTATCTGAGAAGCTGAGGATTTTAGTAGACTGAAACCATTTTGTAGTGCGGAAGCTATCAGAAATAGTTGTCACATGATACTACCCTCATTTGAGATTACTCTAAGATGAACCAGCTCGCTTGGTAATCCACTTGTTGTCGTCATCCGATGAGGGGTCAGTGATTTTGAGAAGAGGTACAAAAATCACCAGTATAAACCTTTGGGGATGGGTAGAGCCTTGACTTCAGGACACCGACCCTTTGACCCCATGTTTTTTCTATGTTTTTGTTTGTTGCATTCATACATTCATTTAAAAAACATTTAAACAAAGAAAAATTTCTCTTCTAGTCTCTCTTTTTCAAATTAAACTAAGACAATGATTGCAAATGTCAGATAAAGAGATTGCTAATGGATTTCGGTAGAAGGAAGACTCACAAGTATACCTTCAAGGTTCCAAAACTAGAGGATTTAAGAGGGTTGGCGAGGATGATAACCAACCCTGAGGCTTTCAGAGCCAAGTATGGAGGACTGTTGTCTCTATTAAGGGTCAATGTAATTGAAGGAATCCTATCCACACTAATCCAGTTCTACGATCCGGTCTATCACTGTTTCAAATTCCCGGATTATCAGCTAACACCAACACTAGAGGATACTCTCATCTGACTGATTTACATATTACTAATCAAGCTCCCTTTTCTGGACTGGAAGAAATTCCAAAGGATTAAACCATTGCAAGAGCAATCTATTTGGACGAGTCAGAAGTCAAGACTCACATGAACACTAAGGGTGGTATCCAGGGTTTGCCAGCCCAGTTCTTGATAAAGAAAGCTCTATACTTTGTTAGTATAAGGAACGTGGCCGCTCTCGAAAGCATCTTTGTTTTGCTTACCTACGGGTTATTTTTGTTTCCGAACATCGATAACTTTGTAGATATCAACGCCATTAAGATTTTTCTGATTGGAAATCCTGTACCGACCTTGCTCGCAGATGCGTATCATTATGTACACTTAAGGAATTTGTACAGCAGAGGAATGATCACCTGTTGTGTACCCCTGCTGTACAAATGGTTCATTTCCCATTTACCAAAGTCTGCTGCATTTTGGGATCAAAAGAATACTTTACGTTGGTCACGGAGAATCATGTCTCTTACCAATTCTGACATCGATTGGTACAATCGAATCTATGACGGGATCAGGATCATTGACCGTTGTGGAAACTTCCCAAATGTACCCCTCATAGGAATTAAAGGGGGAACAATTATCATCCAGTTTTGGTTCGTCGTCAATTCGGATACCCGATGAGACATATCCCGCGTAATGTTCATCTGAAAGGTCTTTTCTTCAAGGAAAAAGAAAATGACAGAGCACTAAAGACAGAAATAGTGCATGCCTGGAAACATGTTCATAGGAAAGGAAGAGAGTCTCTAGGAAAACCAGACTGTGTCTCGGTGGAACCTTATCTCCACTGGGTACAAACTAAAGCTCTCAAGCTGAGGATGCCTTACCCTCGTCAAGAAGTTCTTCCATTAAGGGACCCTGTCCTTTATTTTATGTCTGATACGGAAAAACTTCAGGTGACTCTCAACAAATTTCAACAGGAGAAGAGGTCTTGGAAGAACAAGTACCGTATTCTCAGTGTGGAGTGTAAGAAAATACAGCAACTATTGAAAGATAAAGATGCTCTGATCAAGATTTTAGAGCAATATGCTGTACAGAATCAGGATGACCAAAGGAATTAGCTCGCCCCTTTCACTTGGCAAAGGAATGACAACCCGACAACGGCTCAAGAGCTCCGGTCAAAGAAAAGGAAAGTACCAAAACCAGCACCTGAGCTCCCCTTAGAGAGGACTCGGGACCCATAAGTTTAGATTTCCTTTTACATCACTATGTAAATTACTGTATTTCCATTATGCAATCTTTGAATTCAATAAAATGGGGTTTCCCCACTGTTTGATATTGGCAATCTAATTGTCGAAGTTTACTTTGAATAAACAAAAAAATATAAAATATATAATTATTGCATATCATTCATCATTCTCACGTAACGCATTCTTCTTACCTACGAATCTCACGTTTGTGTCTCGATTCTAGAGTCAAACTGTCTCATTCGTACAATACTCGGGCCAATCGACAGAGAAAGATGGATGATCTCGAGGAAGAGAACAGAGAGTTGAGGGAAGAGATCGACACTTTGAAAGAGGATCTGAGAAAGCTTCATAATGACATGCAAGCTCTAGCAAAAGCTCAGATGCAACAACAAAGGACTTTGATCTCAAAAATCACATCAACGCCCATAGTGGAGAAGTATGATCCTCGGTATAACATGTCTAAAGATTGTGCCTGGGGCATGCCTATTAACTATATCCCAGAAGGATATGTTCCGCCGATCACTGAAGATCAGGGAACCGCAGCAGGAGCCGTTGGGCCTGAAGGTTACAAACTTCGGGAAAACAAAGATGCCAGGGGCATGACGACAACTCCTGAAGGTTACAAACTTCGTGAGAGGGAAGGACCTAGAGTCACTGCCATGATGACTATACCATCACCCGTGGTACACACTGTCCTGGAAGGACAGATTCCACAGATACCTTCTGGTGGAAACGAAAGTATGTTTAACATAATGAATGAGTTCCAGGAATAGTTCCTGGAAATGCAGAAGGAACTGCAAGCCATTCGCGATCAGGATCTATTTGGAAAGGACGCCGCAGACCTTTGTCTGGTCCCCAATGTGAAAGTTCCGTACAAGTTCAAAGTGACCGAATTTGAAAAGTACAAGGGTAACTCTTGCCCTCAAAGCCATTTGACGATGTAAGCTCGGCGAATGTCAACTCAGACAAAGAACCAAGAGCTACTGATCCATTACTTCCAGGATAGTTTAACCGGTGCCGCACTCAAATGGTACATGGGTTTAAACCGCACTAAGATCGACACTTTCAGAGATCTTGGCACTGATTTCGTTCAATAATATAAGTATAACCTGGACATGGCACCTGATAGAGATCAACTCAGAGCCATGTCGCAGAAGGACAAGGAAACCTTTAAGGACTCAGAGATAGCGTGAAATTGCCGCCCAGATTTGTCCCCCTCTTGAGGGAAAAGAGATGACAAAGATCTTCTCGAAAACCTTGAGCTCATTTTACTACGAGAGAATGGTCGCTAGTGCGCCCAGTGACTTCACTGAGATGGTCGGCATGGGAGTTTATCGTGAGGAAGCCGTCCGAGAAGGACGTTTAGTTAAAGACGCTGGATCATCAAGTAGTACAAAATGATACGGTAGTGCTCTGCCTAAGAAAAAAGAGCAGGATATTGGGAATATCTCTCTCGGAAAGCAAAGGCGACGATACCAACCAGTAGCAGTTGTAACTCCTGCTATCAACCCTGCACCTGTTCCTACGTATCAACCTCAGGTTGCTTAGAGCCAACCGAATCAATAGCAATATCAGCAAAGGACGCAACAGCCTCTTTAACAGGCTCGTCCTCCATATAACAACAATCGTACGACGCGGCCGCCAGGGTTTGACCCTATACCAGTGTTGTACGCAGAACTGTTTCCGTTATTACTCGTCAAGCGGCATGTCCAAACCAGGGCTCCTCTTACAGTACCGAAAAATCTGCCTTTTTAGTTCAAAGCGGATCAGACTTGCCCTTATCATCAAGGAGGACCAGGGCATAACATAGAGAACTGTCTCAGTTTCAAATCCGACTTACAAAAGCTTGTTAGGAGCGGGGTCTTATATTTCAAATATATGAATCCAAATGTTCTCACGAACCCGTTGCCTCAACAGGAGAAAGCTGCGGTAAATTTGATAGAATGAGAGTCTAACAACAGCTATCAAATTCATGATGTACTCTTATTGAGGACCAATCTGGTAAAGATGCATCGTAGACAGAGCGGATACAGGTATGTACCATCTAACAATTATCACTGGTGTGATATCTGCTCTAAAAACAATCAAGGATGTTCTATGGTGCAATCAGCTCTACAGGAACAATTGGATCTCGGGTGGATCCAAGAGCACCGAGTTTGTGGAGTTAACATGACTCATGCAAGTTCCAACATCATTCAGAACCACTACATTCGTGCGATGGATGTCAACTTGGTGGCAATGCACTCAAGGCAAAGCCAGTATCGTAATCTGCCGCGGCACGATTACAATTCCTGTCTGATTTGCTTGGTAAATAAACAGGGATGCTCTTTTGTACAAGAGGCCCTCCAGCGTCAGATGGATCTTGGGTGGATCCAGGACTACCATGATAAAAATCCTTATTAGATCAACATGATTCAGATCTTCGATATCCGCTTGATGAATACCAGCTTGGTATAATTACACGTTAAGCAAGTCCGGTGCGGTTTTCTGACTTCGCATAATTATCAGAACTGTAAGGGATGTTGTGAGAGTGAACAAGGATGTGCTCTCGTTCAAAGAACTTGGTAACACTTGTTAAACCATTGGTGGCTTCCGATCTATCTAGACAAAGACACACAACAAGTCAGTATGATTAATGGGAACCCTACTAGACATCAAAGTCAGGATGTCCGATCTATGGAAATAGACCTAGTAAGGTTACACTGCATTCAAAGCAGACGTGGCCGAGTGCCACCACATAACTATGATTGCTGTAGAGTCTTCTCGGAAAATAACCAAGGATGCTACCTCGTGCGGGCAGCCCTTCAGAGTCAGTTGGGCCGCGAGGAGATTCGACCGTGTCCAAGTTCGAGGTCCATCAACTTGATGCCTGACTATTTCGCCGACCAAATCAAAGATGTTGTTGTAATCTCTAATCCTGAGAGGACCAAGGATGTTTGTACCATCATCCCTCTACTTGAAAAATCAAAAGTTCTTAACCAGGAACTGATTGAAGTTACTTACGACAATCAGAGAAATCAGAAGGCTCCTGTAGTTATCTATCTGTCGGGACCAGTGCCGTACAAATCCGATAAGGCGGTCCCTTACAAATACAGTGCAACAATAATTGAGAATGGAAAGGAAACTCCATTACCCTCCGTCGTGAATATTGCAAACATCAGTCAAGTAACACGGAGCGGTCGAATCTTCAACAGAGGAGTTAGAGAACCTAGAGAAAAGGTACCTCAGACAGAAGTTCCCAATCCACCAGTCGGTCAATCCCGTGATCCCGACCTTTCAAAGAACGACGATGAGATGTTGAAGCTCATCCAAAGGAGTGAATATAACATTGTTGATCAGCTGTTGCAAACTCCTTCAAAGATCTATGTATTATCTCTTTTACTCAGTTCTGAGGCTCACAGGGAAGCTTTGCAGAAAGTCTTAGAGCAGACCTTTGTGGAACAGGATGTGTCGATAAGGAAATTCGACGGTATCGTCTCTAACATCACTTCCTATAACAACTTGGGATTTAGCGATGAGGAATTGCCAGAAGAAGGCAAAAGTCACAACATGGCGCTCAATATCACAGTTAACTATCAGGATGATACCTTAACCAGCGTACTGGTAGATACTGGATAAGCTCTAAACGTGATGCCAAAGTCCACATTAATGCGACTATCATTCAAAGAATCCCTGATGAGGGGCATTGAGGTCATCGTCAAAGCATTTGACGGGTCTCGGAAAGCAGTTATTGGCGAAGTCGACCTTCCCAAAACTATCGGTCCTCACACTTTCCTGGTCACTTTCCAGGTCATGGACATCCGAGCAACATACATTTGTTGTTGGGAAGACCTTGGATACACCAGGCTGGGGCAGTCACTTCGACACTTCAACAGAAGCTAAAGTTTGTTAAGAATGACCAACTCATCATGGTCTGCAGAGAACAAGCCTTGATTGTGAGTAACCTATCATTGTCCACTTGTGTAGAACCCGAGGAGGTTGTTGGAACTCAGTTCTAGGCACTTTCGGTGAGCAAAAAGAATCAATCAGAGAAAGGAACATCAATATCCTCGTACAAAGATGCTCTCGAGGTGATCAAAATTAATAATGCAAAGGGATGGGGATAGCTTGTTATTCCTACTGATAACAAAGTGAAGAAGGGTCTTGGTTTTTCTTTAACTTGTACCCAGACTGCTACTAACGATGGGATTCTTCATCCCATTCAGGATTTCTTCCACAGTGGAGGTTTCCTTCACCTAGTTTCTCAAGAAGTACATACCATCAACGAGGGAGATTCCTCCAACACAGATGAAGAGTGGAAGTCCTATCTTAACGAGGACGGTTATATGTCTCAGGAAGAGGTGCCTACGCCATTTTGCTATCCCGCACAGAGTCTGAGATTTATACCGAGATCAGATGTCAAAATGATATACGAAGATTGTGATTCGGAAGGATGCCGTGCTCCACCGGACTCGTTAGAGGAAGACGCTCTGATGAAAGACAACTTTGACCACGACATTATGGCTCGATGGATGGTCTGCCTATCTGGCAGCCGCACCCAGGAGACTCGGGGCAAGAAAATAAGCCAAACAATGAAAATCAACTGGTCATCATTGAAAAGAATACCTGCGTCCCCACCATGTCATGGGATCAACACTCAGGGTATTCAGAAAATATCCAGCACGACGATGAATTCGCAAAGCTTGCAGGACTAGAATTCATCAACTATGCTTTTACCCGAGGTCAACGTCATCGAAAGGGATGACTCTTCCAGTTCCAAAGAAGTGTGGGACACCCTGGGACAACCAAGTGGAAAATACGACTTCTTGGTCAAATACACTGCTCCTGAAAGCTCTCGTATCAGGCTCGAAGACATCCAGCTAACTGGATGGGGAGATTTACCTGAGAGTACAAATACTATGCAAAATACAACGGAGGAATCCTCCTATGACAACTCTGCCTGGGAGACAGATTCCAATGATCCTGCTTCGCTAGAAATCAGCGTCATTTCTGAGGACAAACCAAGAAAGAAGGTGCCAGACTTTGTGATTCACTGAGGGGTTCGCCGCCAATGGGTTGCTGTCGATGTTCCGAAGATCGTTCATAAGTCTAAGTAATTGTCGTCTTTATCTTAACCTTTCACCTTGCCCAGGTGAAACAGATGTTTTGATAGGGCTCACTTTCTGTAAATATACCTCTTCGCTTCGCCCAAAGCGACAGAGTTTTGTTTTATAGGGCTGTAGTTTCAAGAATCGGCAAGATCATAAATAAAATAACGTCATTCTGTAATTTCCGCATTTATTGTTGTTTTCTCTTTTCACTTTATCAGAAAATGGTAATCCTAAAAAACAGCTCAAATAATAAAAACAAGCAGTTTTCCAAAGAAAATACACTGCACACACTCTTGCATTCTCTCTATCTCTTCTAAAAACAAATCATAACGTCATGCAGATTTCTTGTTTTAAACCCCATTGAAAAATACGATCCAATGCCTTCTCCCAACTTTGAATTCCCAGTATTTGGGGCTGAAGAAGAAGATGACGACGAAATTCCAGAAGAGATCTCCTGATTACTCATACAAGAGGAAAGGTCCATCGAACCTCACAAGGAGCCGTTGGAAACAATCAACTTGGGCTCAGAGGAAGAGAGACAAGAGGTCAGGATTGGGGCAGTGCTCAGTCCAACTGTCAAAGAAAGTTTGACAAGGCTTCTCAAAGAATTTCCTGATATGTTCGGTTGGTCCTATCAGGACATGCCAGGGTTGGATACAAGCATCGTGGAACATCATCTACCGTTAAGATCAGAATGTTTGCCAGTAAAATAAAGGTTGAGATAGACTCATCCAGACATGGCCATCAAAATCAAAGAGGAAGTACAGAAATAGATTGAAGCGGGTTTCCTCGCCACATCAGAATATCCTCAATGGTTAGCCAACATAATACCGGTTCTGAAAAAGGACGGAAAGGTCAGAATGTGTGTGGATTACAGAGATCTAAACAAGGCTAGTACAAAGGATGACTTTCCTTTACCACACATTGATATGCTGGTAGACAGTACAACAAAGTTTGAAGTCTTCTCCTTCATGGATGGATTCTCGGGCTATAATAAGATAAAAATGGCGCCGAAAGACATAGAGAAAACTTTGTTCATTACCCCATGGGGCATTTTTATTACAAGGTAATGTCGTTCAGTTTGAAGAACGCCGGGGCAACCTATCAACGGGCCATGACTACTCTGTTTCATGACATGATACACAAGGAAATTGAGGTATATGTTGATGACATGATTTCCAAATCTAAAACAGAAGAGGAGCATGTGACCCACCTGTCAAAACTATTCGAGCGTCTGAGAAAATACCAACTCCGCTTGAATCCCAATAAGTGCACATTCGGTGTCCATTCAGGGAAACTCTTAGGGTTCATCGTTAGCTAGAAAGGAATTGAGGTTGATCCTGACAAGGTCAAGGCCATTCAAGAAATGCCTTCTCCAAATACTGAAAAACAAGTCAGGGGATTCCTGGGACGTTTAAACTACATTTCCAGATTTGTATTCCTCATGACTGCAACATGCGCGCCGATTTTCAAATTACTCAAAATGAACCAGGATTGCATTTAGACAGAAGACTGCCAAACCGCCTTCGACGGTATCAAGGAATACCTGTTGAACCCGCTGATTCTATCACCTCCAGTGGAAAGAAGACCACTGATCATCTATTTAACAGTCTTGGAAGACTCGATGGGATGTGTACTTGGCCAACAAGACGAAACCAAAATGAAAGAGTCTGCCATTTACTATTTGAGCAAGAAATTCACCGACTGCGAGACTCAGTATACTATGCTTGAGAAAACTTGCTGTGCTCTGGCTTGGGCAGCCAAACGTCTTCGCCAGTATATGATTCATCACACTACTTGGTTAATCTCCAAAATGGATCCGATCAAGTATGTCTTTGAAAAGCCTGCTCTCACGGGGAGAATTTCCCGGTGGCAGATGTTGTTATCAGAATACGACATCGAGTACCATGCTCAAAAAGCCGTAAAAGGAAGTGTTTTAGCCGATCATTTAGCTCATCAACAGATTGACGATCAGGAATCAGTCTGGTTTACTTCCCAGACGAAGATGTCATGTATTTGAAAATGAAAGATTGCGATGAACCGCTACCCAGTGAAGGGCCAGACTCAGGTTCCCAGTGGGGACTTATCTTTGACGGAGCTGTCAATCATTACAGAAATGGATTTGAGGCAATCATTATAACACCTCAGGGTACCCACATTCCTTTCACTGCCAGACTGACATTCAAGTGTACAAACAACGAGGCCGAATACGAAGCTTGTATCATGGGTCTCAAAGAAGCAATCGATTTGAGAATTAAGAACTTGGATGTATATGGCGACTCAGCCCTGGTTATCAATCAGACCAAAGGAGATTGGAACACATACCAATCGGGATTGATTCCTTACAAAGATTATGCGAGAAGGTTGTTACCATTCTTCAACAGAATCGAGTTTCATCATATCCCTCGTGAAGAGAATCACATGGCTGATGCATTAGCCACTCTCTCTTCCATGATTAGTGTAGGTCAATGGAATGACGTACCTAAGATCGACATAATGCGCCTAGAACGGCCCGCGTACATCTTCATGATTGAAGCAGTCATAGATGACAAACCTTGGTATCACGATATCAAATGCTTCCTACAGAAACAAGAGTACCCACCTGGGGCATCCAGAAAAGACCGAAAGACCCTCAAAAGGCTGGCTGGCAGCTTCTTCCTGAGCGGTGATACACTCTATAAGAGAAATTTTGACATGGTCTTGCTTCGATACGTAGACAGACCAGAAGCGGACACGCTAATAAAAGAAATTCATGAAGGATCCTTTGGCACTCATGCCAATGGACACACAATGGCGAGAAAAATTCTAAGAGCAGGGTACTACTGGTTGACCATGGAATCCGACTGCTACAAGTATATGAGGAAGTGTCACAAGTTTCAGATATATTCTGACAAAATCCATGTACCGCCAACGCATCTCAAAGTTCTTTCTTCCCCGTGGCCATTTTCCATATGGGGAATCGATATGATTGGCGTGATTGAACCTAAGGCTTCAAACGGACATCGGTTCATCCTGGTAGCCATTGATTACTTCACTAAGTGGGTCGAAGCAGCGTCATACGCCAATGTAACTCGACAAGTCGTGGTCCGCTTTATCAAAAACAATCTCATCTGTCGTTATGGTGTTTCGAGCCAGATCATTACCGACCTAAGATGAACGGGGCGGTAGAAGCGGCTAACAAGAATATCAAGAAGATCGTTCAAAAGATGGTTGTAACCTACAAAGATTGGCACAAGGTGCTTCCCTTTGCTCTTCATGGTTATCGGACGTCTGTCCGCACTTCAACAGGGGCAACCCCTTTCTCTCTAGTATATGGCATGGAAGCAGTGCTTCCCATAGAAGTAGAGATCCCATCAATCTGGGTATTGATGGAAGCTAAGCTAACAGAGGCTGAATGGTGTCAAAGTCAACACGATGAACTGAATCTGATCGAAGAGAAATGAATGACGGCACAATTCCATGGTCAATTGTATCAACAAAGGATGAAGAAGACGTTTGACAAAAAGGTCCGACCCCGTGTCTTCAAGAAAGGAGACCTTGTGCTCAAGAAGATACAATCATTCCTCACTGATTCCCGGGGCAAATGGACCCCGAATTATGACGACCCCTATGTGGTAAAGAAAACCTTCTCAGGGGACGCCTTGAGACTCACAACCATGGATGGAGAGGAATTTTCCTACCCCACAAATGTTGACGTAGTCAAGAAATACTTCGCCTAAGTAAAAAAAACGTCTCGGTGGATTGAAAACCCGGAAGGGTGGTCCCGGCAAAAATTAGAGACATAAGCAAAAACCATCCCGGTGGATTGGAAACATCACAGTACAATCCAGGCAAAAATTAGGGATAATGGCAAGTAACTATGTTCAACAAAGGGGCAAATCCCTCAGCAGCAGTAATGCCATCGGTCAGGAAAACGCCAGTCAAGGTCATCTTCGACAGAAGCTCAGGATGTCTAGAATTCAAAGTTGGTAGAAGGATAACGGTCATTATGTTTTAATGTAGCCCTTTTTCCCTTAAATTACCATTTTCTAACTTTGTAAATACTCTAAGGGATCACGCGCCTGGCTGATTTCCATCCTATCAATAAAATTTGAGCCCTAGTGCTTTTGTTTGCAATTCTTATTTGTTTTAGCTTTACAGAATGACGTTTTAACATGATTAACGATTCTTGAAATAAAACAAAAATGAATTTTTCTTGTCAAATTTTTCTGCTTTTAAAACAAAGATGGCAATTTCTTTTGACTGTCGAACACCAAAAGAACATTTATTGCTTCTCCAAAAGTAATCGAGCTTCAAAGTGTAGAATCAAAGTACTCATTCTAAACTAGCACGCTTGAATGAAGGATCAGCTGTGTCAGATGCGAATATTCCGTCCGACACCCCCGACAGAGTTCTTATCTCCTAAGCCCGACCAACGGTTGTTCCCTACAGGGACTACTTCTCCTAAGCAAGGCAGAATTGCTACTTTTAGACTAGTGATACTTTCCATCCCCTGCAGTGGCCGAGTATCTAGTCGTGTTCATCCGTTAGTTTGTATGTCGCGTCAGTTTTGTCAGCATATACATACATACACCATGCATTATTGATTTACATTCGATTTCATATTGCATCACTATCACTCTAGTCGGTGTTATTCCCTAGTGATAAAGTCCTCTCACCGATCGACTTGTTAGTTCTTTCCTCGTCAGGAAATGTTACGTCTGAACAATCTCTCTCCCCCAGTTTATTCTTGGGAGGAAGTTAGTCCTCGACTACTTTGATAATTTGAACTTCTGAGAGACCAGAAAACCTTCGACAAACTTCGCTCTCCATCATTGAAGATGATATCTTTGCTTTCCCGGATTAAGGAAAGTCCCAGAGAGAGCCTCACAACTAAAGACTCTCAACCACATAGTGGTTCTTCTCTCCACAAAATCAATGTCAATGAAGTCATCGGCACCTCAAAATTGGGGTACATTGTATGGCATTTCTCCGAGAAGGCCTCGAAGAAAAGTATGATGCAATATCCCCAAGCGAAAGCAGTCTCTCAAAAGGCTCATTTTCCCCAGTAAAGTCAACAAATAGTGTCTCAAACAGAGAAGTTTGTGCACCTCTACAGCTTAGACAGATGGGTCCCCCAGCAAGTCTGACATCAAAACCTTTTCCATCAAATGACATCTCCATAGGAAAATTCGGCGAGAAGTTTGAGGAAAACCGCTACAAATAGCGTCCCTTGTCAAGGAAGTTTATTAACAAAAGAAACTGAGACCAGTTCCTTGGTAGGAAACCAGGATCGCGGGGAAGTTTATATCAGAAACTGAGACCAGATCCTTGGTAGGAAACCAGGATTGAGGGGAAGTTTATTTCAGAAACTGAGACCAGTTCCTTGGTAGGAAACCAGGATCGAGGAGAAGTTTTTACCTTTTTTAAGCATCATTGCTTAGCAAAAGAAGATGGATCAGTGAACTTCCATTCACAACCACTGTCAAAATTTTGGGTATTCTGATATTTAATCATCTTGCACCCCAAATGCCCGAGCACCTTCGCCATTCACACCTTCGGGTCCAAGAAGATTAAATAGTGGCATCTGTCATACCCCAAATTTTGACCATTAAGATTTCCCATAATTATGCAAGTCATCATCACAATATGGATGGGCCATCATACCTCATTAGTCTCCCTAAAGATGGGTGAGCATCCACCACAATCAGACTTAGGGTTTCAAACCCTCTCAGAGCTCTTAGACAAAGGATCAATCAAGGAATGGCATGATCTTCAACTTGTCTAAACCTCTAAAACATCCATAATGGATCAAGAGGACTCCCACATTAAGGATCAAGCACAAGGCTGCAACCTTCCAAGTGAATCAAGCCTCCAGATCGCCAGTGTCACCAAATTAGTGTTTTCGTCGACCAGGGCCTCCAGATGGAAATTTTCCTCTGGGCATAAGCCAATGCTTCAAAGCATAACCCAAAATACTCCAAGGGACCTCATGGACCCAATCATCAAGTCAATTTAGCCTCAGGGGATGCATTCATCAAAAATCAGGAATTAGGGTTTCTTGACCTAATTCACCCCTAAGTTGACTTTTGGGACAAAGCATGAGCCAAGACCTCAAGGCATGATTTGAGGGACCCTAATACACTACATTGATCCACTTTTTACAATGGATTGATCCAATAAGCTTGGTCTACAAGTTTCAAGTTCCTCAGAACCACAGTTAGGGTTTCGCGGAAAAAGTCAACTGTGCCTTGGACTTTTGACCAGGACATGCTCCCAAACCTTGGGACATGATTCAATACACCCTATAACACCTATGAAGTCACTCCATCAAGTTTGAGTTAGGTCAAGGACATGATTTCATAGAGGATCGCACAGTTTGGAATTCATCTGATAAAAAGTCAACTGTGCCCAAAAGTCAAAGTTTGACTTTTTTATTTTTTGATCAATTATGGTTCCCTAACCATAAAATGATGTTAATGTGTGATTGGAATCATCATTCGTCAAGAAAAATCAAGAAAAGTGGGATAACTTGTAAAAGGGGTAACCATAAAAAACTTAGAAAATCAACTTAGAAATTTTCTAAGTTATGGAACAAAGTGGCTAGGGCACCAACTTCCAAGGATCATAACTTGTGATCCAAGCAACCATTTTGGATGATCCAAAGATGGATTTGTAGCTCTCATGGCATACTTTAAAAGTGTCAACTACACCTCACTCCAATTCCTCATGAATTTTTAGTTATGGAGTGACCAAAATGACAAAAACATGAAAATGCCACTTTTTCCAACACAGTGAAATTTTCACTAAGTCAGAATCTGTTTCACGTTTTTCAAAATATAAGGGCATTTTTCACTTGGATCCAAAATGTGTCAAGACAAACTATTATCACACATATGTTGTATCATATGAGAGCTTTCCAAAATGGCGAAGAACTCCATCAAATCCCATTTGAGCTAAGAGTTATGACAGTGGCAATATGTCTTGCTGCAACTGTCATAACAAGGCAGATTTGTACATTTTGCTCGATTTGAGCAATTTGTGCAAATGACAAACAATTTTATCCATCTGAACACCTCAGGGGGAGACCAAGGAGGGACAAACACTGATCCATAAGCCTCCCAAGTCTTTGGAACTAAAAGTAGCATGCCTAACCTAAAATGCCTAAAAGGGGGGCAAGACTCCAATTTTGTTTTGGGGCATTCAATGGATGCACCAAGGTGGCATGAACTGAGTCTTTTCCAACTAAATGAGTCAAGGATGATCTCTGAACTAGGGAACGAAAGGCCTGTGCTCTAACCTCTAGTCAATGTCTAGAGGAGACTTAAGATTCCAAAGTGATGCAATTGGACAATGATCTGCTGCAGTTGCCATTCACTATTGCTTGCAAAACAAACTTGCTCTACGATAAATAGAGCTCATTTATGCTCAATTTAAGTACACCAAAGCCATCAAAATGATGTTTTCCTCAAAATCTCTTCTTTCACTCCAAAATTGACTTCCAAAGCAAGTCACTATCGGGTTTTGAGTTTGAGAGTCATTCCAACCAAACCAATCACAAACACCTCATAACATCATGTAGAAGTGATCCAAACACTTAAACCACATCTGGAACACCAATTGACAAAATCACCAACTAATTGCTCAAGGTTTTAACTAAGTTGCAGTTGAGATGCCATGAAGTGATCCAGCCATTTCCAATCAAGTCCAGGCATTCAAACACACTCCATATGGTGTAGGGAAGTTGTTCAGATCATCACAACTCATCTGTAACACCTCCAACTCAAAAATCACTTTGCTCTTGCTGTCATGACCTCCAAGTAAGCCTAAACTTGGTCATCTCTTAATCTATGCATATTTCCTCACACAATACTTTTGCCAAATGTTCATAATCATGCATAGAATGTTTCCCCTCAATTAATTACTTTGTTTGAATCGTGCATCAAAATTTTCAGCCTTCATGCAAATTTTAGGGTTCTTGAGGTTTTGTCTTGATTTCTTATTCCATGCTTAAAATAAATGAAATTAAAGACCATAGACATAATCGTGAGGTGAAAATGAGTAGATTAATATGTGGATTGTGTGATTTCATCAAGTATTCAGTGAGACTGGTGAGAAAATGCAAATCTGCAGAAACAGAGGGGTGGCGCGTGTTCTTGGCGCCATTTTTTTTTAATATTTGAATATTCGAATTTTGTGATTTTATTTAATTCATTCAAAAATTAATTTCTCTCTGAGTTTTAATGATTTTGAGTTGATTCTTTTTTTAATAATTCAGAAAAATGTTAAAATATTTTATTTTGCCAAAAATTCCCAAAAATATTATTTATTTCAGATACTTGATATTTTTGCAAAGAATTAATCTTTTATTTGTTTTTTTCATTTAAAATATTTTTTCCTCCTTGATTTTCCAAATTTAATTGGTTTCCAATCATTTTATGGATATAAACATGATTTTTCAAACATTAATCCAAGATCACAACTTGTTTTTCACACATGTTTGATAATTTTGATAATTTTAATTAAATTTTTATTTAATTAAAATACATTTTGAAATTAATTTAGGGTTTTGATCTTAATCACCCTAAACAAATCATTTTCAAACACTCATGGGCCTCTAATAGAGTGTAAGACCCAACCCCTTTGTAAATAAAACAATTTTGGGCCTCAGTGTATTGTATAAGTCCTGATACCGTCAAAAAGTTCGGCACGATCGTTGCCTTTTTAACAAAAATCTTTGGGCTTCTCCTTGAGCTATAAGACCCATCTTTATTCATTTTCAAACTCTTTGGGCCTATAATAGAGTGTAAGACCCAATACCCTTTTAACCAAAACCTTTTTGGGCCTCAGATATTGTATAAGTCCCTCCGTGTTAAAAGAAAAAAGTCTCGGCGCGATAGCCAGTTTAAAACAAAAACAATTGGGCCTACCCTTGTGTTATAAGCCACATTTCTTTTCTTTAAGTTTCTTTGGGCCTCTAATAGAGTGTAAGACCCATCCCTTGTACATAAAAACTTTTTGGGCCTCACATATTGTATAAGTCCCTCTGTATAGTTTCCAAAAAAACGGTGCGATCGTCGTTAAAACTTGGGCCTCTCCTTGAGCTGTAAGCCCCAACAATCTTCTCAAAGCACTTTCTCCTTTGATTTTGAATTCAAATATATGTTGTTACCAAAACTTTCTTTGTTGAACAACTAACAAAACAACATGGAAGCTCTACAACGGGTAAGTGTTTATCCGCTTTCATTTACCGATTTCATATGTATATAAATGTATTGTGGGGCTGCTTCACTGTAAGGCTTCTTTCACATCCTTTTATATACTTGTCACATATACACTGTGTAATACTAGTATAGTTATTTAGAGTTTTCCCCGGCAACTACGTCTAGAACTAGGAAAAGCCCTGTTGGTCACCCTTAAATACAAACAAAACTAGATCCCCATAGGATTTCCAGATACAGTCTTCCCTTCTCTTGGGGTTAAACAATATGGAACAAAGAGAAAGGCAGTATTCTCAGTGAACCTTTTCTCAGACTATCACCCTTAGAAATTGTCAAAGAAACTCTAACTCCCCAGATATGATCTTTTCTCCGTGAGTGGCATCTCTTGAGTTTCTTCCAAATTCTCGAACTTTCCTGGAATGATCTCTTCTCTGTGAATTGCATTTCTTGAACTTCTCTTGGATTGGGGGACCCACAGGCTTCCTAAAAGCATCCCCGCCTCCTCTTGGGCGTTGTACAAGGACCCTTCGGCTTCTTAGAAGTTCTCATGGCTTCTCTTGGGCTTAATAGAAAGACCCTAATGACCTCTTAAAGGTATAAGACAGGACTTAGTCATCCTTTGCTAGAGCAGTCTTTCAGTGTCAAAACTCCGGCCATAAAGGGTTGATACTCATCCCTTAATGCCTGTGCCTCTTCTTGGGCATTGTACAAAAGATAAAACTTTAGACTTGGATAGTCTAAAACTCTTGAGTCTCAAAGACATTCTCAAGTTCCTTTCAAACAAAGGAAGAAACGCCGATCACTCTGAAACCCGGTCTCTCTCATGAGAGTTCCCCACCCCTGGGCCTGCCTATGGATCTAATCCTCAGCAGTAAGACAGCCTCCTCTTGGGCTTTGTACAATTGATTCTCCCTAGCGGAGCTAACCTTTTCAGACTCTCTTGTTGAGTATAAAAGATTCTCTTGTTGAGTCAACTTTTAGCCTCCGTCTTGGGCTTTGTACAAGATATATAAAAGCACTCTCTTGTTGAGTATAAAAGATTCTCTTGTTGAGTCAAACACTTTTAGCCTCCGTCTTGGGCTTTGTACAAGACATATAAAAACACTCTCTTGTTGAGTATAAAAGATTCTCTTGTTGAGTTAACTTTTAGCCTCTGTCTTGGGCTTTGTACAATACATATAAAAAGACTCTCTTATTGAGTATAAAAGACTCTCTTGTTGAGTCAATCTCCTTTTAGCCTCAATCTCGGGCTTCGTATGAGATAACATATAAAAACACTATCTTGTTGAGTATAAAAGACTCTCTTGTTGAGTCAATCTCCTTTTAGCCTGAATCTCGGGCTTCGTACGAGCTAGCATATCACTCTCTTGTTGAGTCAATCACCTACTCAAGACTCTCTTGTTGAGTCAACTCTTTTAGCCTCCGTCTTGGGATTTGTACAAGACACATACAAACGCTCTCTTGTTGAGTCAAACTTAGTTCAGCCTCCATCTTGGGCTTTATACAAGATACATTTTCCCCAAAAAAGTCAAACTTCTAGCCTCCTCTTAGGATTTGTATAAGGAAATCCTCGGTTGAGTCAATCAACCTTTTAGCATCAAATTGGTGCTTTGCTCATAGCATATAAACATCAACAATCCCTCTTTAGAGATGAAAAATCCTCTCTCAGTCAAAAGCCTTTAGCTTCATATCTTGGGCTTTAAACAAGATACAAATAACCCTTCAGCCTCACATCTTGGGCTTTGAACAAGATACAAACCACCTTTAGCTTCCTGTCTTGGGCTTTAAACAAGACACCAAAACACCTTTTTCCTCCCGTAGAATAGGAGGAACTACGATCGCTCTGATTTCCCTGTTTTGTTAAGCGGGAATACGTAGGCATAAGATTGCAAAATCTTGGCGAGCATACTAATCAAAAACCCAAAATCCAGTACCTCTATACATCAATCAAAGAAAATCAGGTTTAGCATCCTAACCAAAAGCCTCCTGTACAGTCAAGACACTATGTTCTTTTAAGCAAATAACTAAAAGCAGACCCCCCCCTTTGAAAGCATCTGTAAACCAACAGTTTTGACTGTTTAACCTCAGTATGCAAGCAGGTTTAATTTGAGACATTTATTTCCCTTCCTTAATCAGCTTCACAGGATAAAAAAATGAATCGAACTGTAGTACCAAAGCGATAGTGATTCAAAACCAAAAAAATCGCGGTACACTGATCAAAAGACTTCTTCATGCCCTTAGCTTCTTCGATCTTATAATAACTTTGATCAGCCTCAATGTTCTCGACGATGCCATCTTTTCTCCAGATGCTTAACCTCTGGTGTAGTGTCGACAACACTGCCCCTATTCCTTGAATTTACTCTGTCATACCCCAAATTTGACCACCAAGATTTCCCATCATTGTGAAGATCATCATCACAATATGGATGTACTTTCATGCCTCATCAATCTCCCAAAGATGGGTGAACATTCACCATAATCAAGAATTAGGGTTTTAAGCCCTCTCAGAGCACTTAGGCAAAGGATCAACCAAGAAAAGACTTGATATTCAACTTGTATAAACCTCTCAAACACCTATAAAGGATCAAGAGGACTCCCACATCAAGAATCAAGCACAAAGTTTCCCCATTCCACGTGGATCGAACCTCAAGATCGCCAGTGTCACCAAATTAGGGTTTTGGTCGACTGAGACCTCCAGATAAAAATTTTCATCTGGGCATGAGCCAATGCTTCAAAGGATAACCCAAGATACTCCAAGGGACCTCATGGACCCAATCATCAAGTCAATTTAACCTCAGGGGATGCATTTACCAAAAATCAAGAATTAGGGTTTCTTGACCTAATTCACCCCTAAGTTGACTTTTAGGACAAAGCATGAGCCAAGACCTCAAGGCATGATTTGAGGGCCTTAAATACACTACATTGATCCATTTTCAACAATGGGTTGATCAAAGAAGCTTGATTCACAAGTTTCAATTTCATCTGGACCACAATTAGGGTTTTAAAGGGAAAAGTCAACTGTACCTTTGACTTTTGACCAAGACATGCTCCCAAACCTTGGGACATGATTCAATACACCTTATATCACCTATGGAGTCCATCCATTTGGTTTGATTTAGGTCAAGGACTTGATTTCACAAAGGATCGGACAGTTTGGATTTCAACTGATAAAAAGTCAACTGTGCATAAAATAAAGTTTGACTTTTTGGAATTTTTCACAAATATGGTTCCCCTAAGTAAAAAATAATGTTAATGTGTGGTATTGACACTTTTCCAACACTCAGTGAAATTTTCAACAAAAGTCAGAAGCTGCCTTACTTTTTCCAAAATGTAGGGACATTTTTCACCTTGATCCAAGTTAAACCAGGTCTAGGGGTGAACATCAAAGTTGAAGTATGCCATGAGGGCTTTCCAACAAGTACTAGATCATCTCCAAATTCCATTTGAGCAGGGAGATACAACCCTTGGAACATGGCATCATGGACTGGTTTTTACAAGGCAGAATTTATGCATTTTGCTCGATTTGTCCAAATCTGATAAATCCAAGCCTTGTCATCAATTTGGACACATTTGAGGATAAAACAAGAAGAGAATGATCTGATCCCCAAGCCTTCAAAGTCCAAGAATCTACATTAGCCATAACAAACCTAAAAAGGCTAAAATGGTGCCAAGACTCCAATTTTGTTGCAATGCATTTAATGGATACACCAAGGTGGCATGGACTGACACATTCCTAAGTGAATGAGTCAAGGATCAGCACTGAATCAAAGGACCATAGGCATGTGCCCTAACCTTAAGTTAATGGCTAGAGGAGACTTGAGATTCCTTTTGCTCAACATTGGCCAAAGGCCTGCTGCAGCTGCCATTCACTATTGCTTGCAAAATAAACTTGCTCTACTATAAATAGAGCTCATTTGTGCTCAGTTTGAGGACACCAAAGCACTACAACACTTGATTTCCTCAAAATCTCTTTCTTTAGGCCAAAATGCCTTCTTTTGCAAGGTATCTCTGAGTTTTTGAGTTAGAGAGCAATTCCACCACAGCTCATGATCCAAACACCTCTAATATGTTATATCAAAGCTGTTCAAACACTCACATGTGACCTGAAACACCAAAATCACAAAGTCAACCTCCAAAACCTTAAAAATTGACTTTTCTGCATTTTTAAAGCCATGTCTTGATTCAGTCACTTCCAAAACCAAACCAAGCCTCAAACACACTCCAAATATCATCCTCAAACTGTCCCAAATGGTTCCCCTCATCTGGAACACCATTTGAGAGAGTTGCCATATTGGTCACTTTTTCCCCTTTTGCAAGAAAGTGCCACAACTTGTTCCTGAGCATTCCAGCTGGTTCTACTCATTCTAAAAGCTTCTAAGGGATCAATTGAGAGTGTCCAAAGCATCAAATTACTTCTGGCACAAGGAACTAGGCAGATAGCACAAAAAGCTCCAAGAGGTAAGTGCATGACAACTTGAACTCTTTGAATTATGCATTCCTTTGATGTCCATTGATCATAAAAATCTCATACATGTTGTATATGTTATGTTTGAACCAATTTGCCACGTAATTCTTTCCTGTACCATGAGATAGCATAGAACATGCAAAAATAGGCCTATTTTGAAATCACTATCGGATTTTGAGGAGGAAATATTTTCTGAAAATTCCAAGGGCACCATTGGATTCCTCATGAAATTCTAGGTCAGATGCACCTAAATTTTGTCTCAATCCATGGAGAAATGAGAAAGTTAGAGGCTTCACGTAAATTGCCCAAAAGCTTGCCCTGCCTTGCCTTGCCTTGCCTTACCCAGGCCTAGAAACAAGGCATGCTTTATGAATTAATGGGGTGGTTTTGATACACGGATGTATCACCACCCCAGTGGTAGCGCGCATGTGTGTTTGTTTCCAAGGTCGTGGGTTCAAACCCCACCCATACCATTTTGCCATTTTCCATATTTTTGCTATTTTTAATATTTTGTGGTTTTTATTAATTTATTCAAAAAATAATTTCTCTCTCAATTTGAATTATTTTTTATTGGTTATTTTTTTGAAAATTCCCAAAAATGTTAAAATATTTTATTCCATGAAAATATTATTTATTTCATATATTTGGTATTTTTGTGAAGAATTATATTTTTATTTGTTTTTAAACATTAAAAATATTTCTTTCTCTTGGTTTTGCAAAATTCAAATGATTTTTAAATCATCCCATGAATGAAACATGATTTTCCAAATATAAATCCAAGATCACAACTTTTTTTCACATGTTTGATTATTTTAATTGAATTTTTATTCAATTAAAATACATTAAAAAACCAAAAATTAGGGTTTTGATCACTATCACCCTAACAAATCTTTTTTCAAACACTTGGGCCTCTAATAGAGTGTAAGACCTAACCCTCTTTGTACATAAACCTTTTTGGGCCTCAGTCATTGTATAAGTCCCGATACGATTTTAAAATCTCGGCGCGGTCGTCGCCTTTTTAAACAATAACCTATGGGCCTCTCCTCGAGTTGTAAGCCCCATCACTTGTATATAAAATAAACTTTGGGCCTCTCCTTGAGTTGTAAGACCCATTCCTTTGTACAGAAAACCTCTTTGGGCCTCAGTCATTGTATAAGCCACAGTACAGTTTACAAAACAACGGTACGATTACTGTTTTTCATCTGGGCTTCTCCTTGAGTATAACCCCCAACAACCTTTTCAAAACAACCTTCCCTTTTGATTTGGGTTCAAACTCACAATTGTTATAAAAAATTTCTTTAATTTCTTGAATAACTAACCATACATCTATTACAATGGAAGCTTGCTCGCCTGTAAGTTTTATCAGCTTTCATTTACTTGCTTTCATATATATATATATATAACTGTATTGCTGGAAGCTTGCTCACCTGTAAGTCCTTCTTTCATATCCTTTTAAATACTTGTCATATATAAACTGTATATATACTAGTATATCTGTTTAGAGTTTTCCCCGGCAACTAGGTCTAGAACTAGGTAAAGCCAGTTGGTCTCTCTTAAACACAGTCAAAACTAGATCTCCATAGGATTTCCACATACAGTCTTGCCTTCTCTTGGGCTTAAACAATATGGAACAAAGAGAAAGGCATTATTCTCGGTGAAACTTTTCTCAGGCTGTCAATTTTAGAAATTGTCAAAGAAATTCAATTCCCTAGAGAGGAATTATTCTCGGTGAAGCCTCTTGTATTTCTTCAAACCCTAGAACTGTTCACTAAAGGAATTATTCTCGGTGAAACCTTTCTTGACCTTTTCTTAGGTTTGGGACCCACAGGCTTCCTAAAAGCATCCCCACCTCCTCTTGGGCTTTGTACAAGGACCCTCCGGCTTCTTAAAAGTTCTCATGCCTTCTCTTGGGCTAAGTACAAGGACCTCGAAGGCCTTTTAAAGGTATAGGACAGAAATTAGTCATCCTTTGTTAGAGCAGTCTTTCCAGTGTCAAAACTTCAGACCAATTTAGGGTTGATTCTCATCTCTTAAAACACCTGCCTCCTCTTGGGCATCCTACAAAGATAAACTATTCCCTACCAGTAGACTTAGACAGTTTAATCTCCTCTTGAGTCTCAAAGACATTCTCAAGTTCCTCACAAACATAGGAGGAACCCTGGTTATTTTAATCAATCTCCAGTAGAGTTAAAACCCATAGGTTTTAAAACCCAGTCTTTCTCCTAAAATTCGTCATCCTAGCCAGCCTCCTCTTGGGCTTTGTACAATGATTTTCCCCAGCTGAGCTAACCTTTTCAGACTCTCTTGTTGAGTCAATCACCTTTCTACACTCTCTTGTTGAGTCAATGGTATAAAACAAAAGCACACTCTTATTGAGTCAACCTCTTTCAGCCTCAATCTTGGGCTTTGTACAAGACACCATATAAATTTCCCTAAGCAGAGTCAATCCTCTTTCAGCCTCAATCTTGGGGTTTGTACAAGACAGATAATACTCTCCAACAGAATCAAACTCATTTCAGCCTCAATCTTGGGCTTTGTACAAGACACCTAAAATATCCTCAACCGAGTCAGTAAAGTCACATTTTAGCCTCAACCTTGGGCTTTGTACAAGACAGATAGAGATTTCTTTCCCACAGAGTCAGTCTCTTTTAGCCTCAATCTTGGGCTTTATACAAGACACATACAAACCCTCCCCGGCGGAGTCAAAATCTCTTTTAGCCTCAATCTTGGGCTTTGTACAAGACAGAAAAAATATTTCCCCAGAAAAGTCAAACTTTTAGCCTCCTCTTAGGCTTTGTATAATGATATTCCCAAAGAGTCAACTCTTTTAGCCTCAATCTTGGGCGTTGTACAAGACCGATAAACACCCTCTTGTTAAGATAGCCTTTTCCAGACTCCTCTTAGGCTTTGTATAAGAACTTCCCAGTGGAGTCAATCAATCTCTTAGCTTCAACCTTGGGCTTTGATCAAGGCACACAAAAATCAACATCCCCTCAGAGGAAATAAAAAACTCTCTGTAGGAAGACATTTCTCTTTTTATCACTCTTCAAAACAGAATACCCAAAATAAACCCTAATTCCAGATAACTACTGTAAGTGGCAAACTTGTTGATTCAAATATCCAAGTTGTAGTCCATCTTTTATCCTGGTAAACTTCCTCTCTCATATAATTGCTATAAGTGGCAAGCCTCTGGATTATTTACATCCACGCCGTTGTCCCTCTCTTAACACGAAAGATTCCTAAGGAAAAATGGCATTGCTCTATACTGAGTTAAAGTTTTCTCCTTCAGGACAAATCCCCTATAAAGGAAATTATGGCATTACTGGATTCATATATCCCAGTTAAAGTAATCCACCTTTATAATCAGTCACCCAACAGTTGTGATAAACAGACGAGATGTCTCCCTTTAGAGATGACAAATTCTCTCTCATTCAAACCTTTAGCTTCAATCTTGGGCTTCAAACAAGACGCAAATACTCAACCTTTTAGCTTCAATCTTGGGCTTTGAACAAGACACCAAAAACATATTTTTCCTCCCATAGAATAGGATGAACTATGATTGCTCTGATTTCCCTGTTTCTTTAAACGGGAATACGTAGACATAAGATTGCGAAATCTTAGCGAGCATACCAATAAAAAAAACTCTAGGTCCAGTACCTTCATACCAATAAAAAAACTCTAGGTCCAGTAGCTACATGCCAATCAAAACCAAGGTCCAGTACTTCATATCACCAAAATCATCAAAACTCTCTCTCTCTCTCCCACAGACATCCCTCAAAGCAGAAACTTCCCCATTTACAGATAAACACCATCAAGTACAAAGCGTAACCTAATGCTAACAACTTGTGCATAACCACATATAGGATGTGTAATTGACAACTCCCTATTGTATAACCTGACCTCGAACTCCACGAATCTCTTTAAGCATTTGTTCAGTTAAACAATCGCGTGCAAGGTTAGTTTTAGATAGCTTCCTTTTCCCTTTCAGCTTCACGGGATAAATAAGAAATCAGAAAGTAGCACCCCCTCCTACCATTGCAGTGAGGAACCCATCTCTACGATAAGGTGGTCGCGTCACCGACAAAAATTGCACGCTATAGTAAAATGGCGACTCTGATGGGGAAAATCATTAGGATCTGTCTTACCTTAGTCATCATTCGTCACCATTTTCCAACAGGAAAATGGCGACTCCGCTGGGGAATAATCTTATTTGTTTAGGATTATAGACTAGAATTCCTAAGAGGTCTAGGATGTTAGTTTTAGGAATGAATATATATATATATATATATATATATATATATATATATATCGCTTTTCCAACTTGATATCCGTGTTTATTTTTCTGTTAATGGGAATGCGAGTGATGTCGCACGTGGAAAGTTTGAGTGATACCTAAGATAGGTGATGGAATAGACGGGCGGTCTTACAGGGGGTGAATCCCGAATAAGCTGTCCCGGTAGACCATCAAATCAGTTGAGATGCCCTTTGCGGATTCAATGTCTAACGACTTCGGTTGTGAAAGCAGATTGTCCGATTGTGGTATCCGTGAAACTGAGGATTTAGTAGACAGTAACCATGTGGCCATTTAGTAGTGCGGTAGCTATCGGAAATAGTTGACACGCGATACTACACTCAAATGAGATTACCCTAGGATGCTACAGCTCGCTCGGGTGAACCAGCTTGCTGTTGCTATCCCTAGGGGGGTCAATGATTTTGGGAACTTTTAGCCCGTTCTACAGGTACAAAAATTCACCATAGTACAACCTTTGGGGATGGGTAGATCCATGACACCATGCTTGTGACACTGAACCTTTGAACCCATGTTTTTCTATGTTTTTGTGTGTTGCATTCATTCATTCATTTAAAAAACTCTTAAACAAAGAAAAATATTCTTTTCTAGTCTCTCTTTTTCAAAATTAAACTAAAACAATGATTGCAAATATCAGAGAAAAGGATTGCGTTATGGATTTCGGTAGAAGAAAGACGCACAAGTACGCCTTCAAGACTCTGAAACTAAAGGATTTAAAAGGGCTGGCAAGGATGATCACCAACCCTGATGCTTTCAGAGCTAAATACAGAGGACTGTTGTCTCTGTTAAGGGTCCATGTAGTTGAAGGAATCCTATCCACGCTAATTCAGTTTTACGATCCGGTTTATCACTGTTTCACATTCCCGGATTATCAACTAGCACCGACGCTAGAAGAGTACTCTCACCTGACTGATTTAAATATCACTGACCAAGATCCCTTTTCTGGACTAGAAGAAATTCCAAAGGATCAAACCATTGCAAGAGAAATCTATTTGGACGAGTCAGAAGTCAGGACTCACATGACCATTAAGGATGGAATCCAAGGTTTACCAACCAAGCTTCTGGTAGATAAAGCCCTGTACTGTGCCAGTATAGGAAACGTTACTGCTTTCGAAGATATCTTTGTTCTACACACATACGAGCTTTTCCTTTTTCCCAACATCGATAACTTTGTTGATATCAATGCCATTAAGATATTTCTGATTGGAAACCCCGTACCAACTTTACTCGCAGATGCTTATCATTCTGTACAGTGAAGGAATTTGTGCATCGGAGGAATGATCACCTGCTGTGTACCCTTGCTTTACAAGTGGTTCACTTCTTATTTACCCAAGTTTGTTATTTTTTGGGATCATAAGAGTACTCTACGTTGGTCACAAAGAATCATGTCTCTTACCAACTTTGACATAGACTGGTACAATCAGATCTATGACGGAATAAGAATCATTGACCATTGTGGAAACTTCCCTAATGTATCCCTCATAGGAACTAAAGGAGGAATCAACTATCATCCAATTTTAGTTCACCGTCAACTCGGATACCCGATGAGAAATATCCCACGTAATGTCCATCTGGAAGGTCTTTTCTTCAAGGAAAGAGAAAATGACAGGGCACTTAAGACAGAAATAGTGCATGCCTGGAAACATGTTCACAGGAAAGGAAGAGAGTCTCTAGGAAAACCAGACTATGTCTCTGTGGAACCTTATCTCCACTGGGTACAAACTAGATCCCTCAAGCTGAGGATGCCTTACCCTCGACAAGAAGTTCTTCCGCTAAAGGAATCTTGGAAGAACAAGTACCGTATTCTCAATGTGGATTGTACCAAAATTTAGTAACTGTTAAAATAAAAGGATGCTCTGATTAAGATATTAGAGCAACATGTGGTAGAAAGTCAGGAAGACCGAGGAAATTTTCTCGCTCCTTTCACTTGGCAAAGGGCTGACAACCCGACAACGACTCAAGAGCCCCGGTCAAAGAAAAGGAAAATACCAGAACCATCACCTGAGCTCTCCTCAGAGAGGACTCAGGATCCACAAGCTTAGACATTTCCTTTTATAGCACTTTGTAAAATACTGTATTTCCATTTCTGTAATCTTTCAAATTCAATAAAACGGGGTTTCCCCACTGTAAGATATTTGCAATCTGTTTGTTGAAGTTTCGTTTTGAAAAAAACAAATATATATATATATATATATATATATATAAATATTTATAATTGCATTCATCATTCTCACATAACGCATTCTTTTTACCTTCGAATCTCACGTATGTGTCACGATTCTAGAGTTAAACTGTCTTATTCGTACAATACACGGGCCAATCGACAAAAGAAAATGGACGATATCGAGGAAGAGAATAGAGAGCTGAGAGAAGAAATTGACGCTCTAAAGGAGGATTTGAGGAAGCTTCACAGTGACATGCAATCCCTGGCAACAGCTCAGAGGCAACAACAAAGGACTGTGATCTCGGAGATCACATCTATGCCCATAATGGAGACATATGATCCTCAGTACAACATGCCGAAAGATCATCCCTGGGGCATGCATATCAACTTTATCCCTGAAGGATATGTTCCGCCGGTCACGGAAGACCCGGGAACTGCAGCAGGAACCGTTGGGCCTGAAGGTTACAAACTTCGGGAAAGCGAAGACGCAAGAGTGATGATAGCAACTGCTGAAGGTTACAAACTTCGGGGCATGGAAGAACCAAGAGTCACCGCCATAATTTCCATACCACAGCCAGTGGTGCACACTGTCCCGGAAGGACTGATTCCACAAGTAATCTCTGGTGGAAACGAAAACATGTACGAAAGAATGAATGAGTTCCAGGAATAATTCCTGGAGATGTAGAAGGAACTGCATACCATTCGCGGTCAGGATTTATTTGGAAAGGACGCCGCAGACCTTTGTCTGGTGCCTAATATGAAAATCCCGCACAAATTCAAAGTGCCTGAATTTGAAAAATACAAGGGTAACTCTTGCCCTCAAAGTCATTTGGTGATGTACGCTCGAAAGATGTCAACTCAGACTGAGAATCAACAGCTACTGATCCATTATTTCCAAGACAGTTTAACCGATGTCACACTCAAATGGTACATGGGTTTAAACTGCACCAAGATTGTCACTTTTAGAGATCTTGGCGCTGTCTTCGTTCAGTAGTATAAGTATGACTTGGACATTGCACCAGATAGAGATCAGCTTAGAGCAATGTCGCAGAAGGACAAGGAAACCTTTAAGGAATATTCTCAGAGATGGCATGAAATTGCCGCCCAGATCTGTCCCCCACTTGAGGAAAAAGAAATGACAAAGATCTTTTTGCAAATGCGCCCAGTGACTTTACTGAAATGGTGAACATGGGAGTACGCCTTGAAGAAGCGGCCCGAGAAGGACGTCTGGTCAAAGATACAAGACCATCTAGCATACCAAAAGATACGGCAGTGCTTTCCCTAAGAAAAAAGAGCAAGATATTAGTAATATCTCTCTCAGAAAGCAAAGGCAAAGGTATCAACTAGTAGCAGCGGTAACTCTTGTAATCAACCCAATGCCGGTTCCAACGTATCAACCCCAGGTTGCTCAGAGCCAACCGAATCAACAACAATATCAGCAAAGGACACAACAGCCTCTTCAGCAGGCTCGTCCTCAGTACAATAATAACAATCGTACTACACGACCACCAGGGTTCGACCCTATACCAATGTCATACGCAGAACTGTTTCCACTACTACTTGTCAAGGGGCATGTCCAAACCAGGTCTCCTCTTACAGTACTGGAAAATTCGCCTTTTTGGTCCAAAGCGGATCAAACTTGCCCTTATCATCAAGGAGGACCGGGGCACAACATAGAAAACCATCTCAGCTTCAAATCTGATGTACAAAAGCTTGTCAGGAATGGGGTCTTATCTTTCAAAGATACTAATCTAAATGTTCAGACGAACCCATTGCCTCAACATGAAAAGACTGCAGTAAATTTGATAGAGGAAGAGATTAACCGCAGTTATCAAATTCGTGATGTACTCCTATTAGGAACCAATCTGGTCAAGATGCATTGCAGACAGAGCGGGTACGGTCATGTACCGTCCCACAATTATCACCAGTGTGATATCTTCTCAAAGAATAATCAAGGATGTTCCGTAGTGCAATCAGCTCTACAAGAACAGATGGATCTCGGATGGATCCAAGATTATCGAATCCATGAGGTTAATATGGCTCACACAAATCCCAACATTTTCTAGAACCACAACATTCTGGTGATGAATATCAACTTGGTGGCAATGCACTCAAGGAAAAGTTAACATTATGATCTACCACGACACGATTACAATTCATGTCTGATCTGCTCAATAAACAATCAGGGATGCTCTTTGTAATGCCCCAGTTTTGTGTGAGTGTTATTTAATTGAGTCATTTGATTATTTTATTATTATATTATTTTATTTTCGACTTTTATTTGGAAATATGTTATTTTTCAATGTTGTGATATTTTATCGGGTTTTGGGAACGTTTGCGAGATATTTGAGTGTGAGGGTATTTTGGTCATTTCATAATATTTTTCATTAAGTAGAAAATAGAAAGAGAGAAAAATAGAGAGAAAGAAAGGGAGAAGAAAGAAAAAGAGAAAAAAAGAGAAGAAGAAGAGAAATAGTAAGAAAACTTGGAAAATTCAAGAAATCCACTTCTAGAATCGGTTTAATCGGGTAAGGGTGCTAAACTCGATTATTATATGCTTGTGTATGATTATGTATGTGTGTTGTGATTGTTATTGGATTGAAATGATAAATATAGTGAAAATCATAATGTTTAGAAATTGGTAAAAATTGATCCAAATGTGTCTAAACTTATGTTGATTGTGTTCTTTGTTGCTTATACATGTTGGGTATGTATTGTTATACCTCAAATTGGTGATTTTCTGAGTATTGGATGATGATTTGGGGGATTTTGGGGTTGAACCCGTAACAACAAGAACATTCAGAAATTTTTCTAGTTTTTCCAGGTGATACGCGTATGGGGCATGTTCATACGCATATGGACCTTGGCAATACGCGTAACATGGGCGAGGCATGCGCCAATACGCGTATGGGATGTCATTTTACTCGGCCATCTGCCCATTTGCGTATGGTACGCGTAGCATTTTAGGGCAATACGCGTATGGTGTAAGGAATTACGCGTACGAACTTTTACACGTGAATTTTGGAAAAAATGAGTTTCTGCCCATATGCGTATGGCTCAGGGCAATACACGTATGGCCAGGAGAATGGTAAAATGGGACTTTTTCAAAATATCGTTTTTCGTTTTCGTTCGTAACTTGGGTTCCGTTTATCCGACTTTTACATTCTTGGTATCGTTGGAAAGCTATTGAGTTATACTTTCTTATTATGATGATTTGGAAATTGTTAGCCGATTTAATTATGTCAGAAATCGGGAATAATGTCGGTTGTCGACTTTTGTCGATATAATTGTATGTAATTAATGTGTATAATGCAAGGTGTTATTGTACGATGTAAATGCATGTGTTTAAATGGTGTTGTGATGATTTGTGGCCGTATGATAATTAAATGCATTGTTTTGGGCTTAAGTGCAAAATGTGATTTTGTTGATGGGGATAAATGCATTTATGTGTGCATAGTAAATGTCATGAGTCATTGTATGCCAAGCATCATGATATGCATTGTTGTGGCGTCCTGAGTGACGGATTGATTCCAGAGGGAATCTGCTATAACATCGTGAGCCTTAAAAATAGGAGGACCGAAAGCGATTTGATATATCGTGCACCTTAAAAATAAGAGGACTGAAAGCGATGGTTATAGACGATCGTGTGCCCATGTGGGGTGTGAGCGATATGATCGTGAGCCTTATACAAAGAGGACCAAAAGCGATCCATAAACGTCGTGAGCCTTATACAAAGAGGACCGAAAGCGACAGGGAACATCGTATGCCCGACGGGGAGTTACACTAAGTAACGAGCGATGGTTCCAATAGTTCCTGAGTGAACTAGTGATGAGAAATATTGGGAGTCGGTACTGCATGGCATGTGCATAGAGTCGTTGTGTCGGTCTCTATGCATTTGCATAAATCATAAATGTGATTGAATATGTGTGAGAATTGTGAATGGTTTAATCGTGTGTTGAATTAATGAATTGATATTCTTGGTGATAATTGCATTGTGTACGATTAATATGCATTGGTGTTAGATAAATGAAATATGTATGATGTTGTGTGGTATTTGGATTCTGTTGTATGTTGTGGTGAGAAATCTATATGTGCATTTCTGTGTTAATATATAATTATATGCAACTGTATTATGATTGTTTTTCTCACCCTTCTGTTGTTTTATAATGCTCTATGAGGCATTGCAGATTAGAGTTGCTGGAGGTATTTTTGTGAAGAGTTGCGTCTTCATTCTTTTGTCGGTCGGCTCTGATATGTGACACCGGGTAGTTAGGGAGGTCGTTTGTGACTATTGTGTATTATGTATATATATATATATATATATATATATATCCTTTGGCTTGTGTATGTATAACGTGATGTATGATAAACTTTTCATGTGATATACATATATGTTATTCAGTTTTAGATTTTCCGCTTTTATTCTAAAATCTGAAATGTGGGTGTAAGGAACTGAGTTCCTTTGTTGATTGTTACCCCACTGTTGCATATCTTTATGAGCAGGTGTTGTATGATTTATTTCAATATAATGTGATTCTCCCGGTCTATACCATGATAATTTGAATATACTCTGATGAAATTTTAAATTTTCTTTTACTACTTTATTTAATTGGGGGTATAGATTGGGGGTGTTACACTCTTTTGTACAAGAGGCCCTCCAGCGTTAAATGGATCTCTGATGGATCTAGGATTACAGTGATAGATATAGCCATCAGGTTAATATGATTCAAATCTTTGATATTCGCTTGATGAGTACCAGTCTGGTAGAATTACACGCTAAGCAAGTCAGGCTCAGTTTTCTGGCTTCACTTGGTTATCAGGACTGTAATGTGTGTCGTGAAGACGACCAAGGATGTGGACTCGTCCAAAGAAAACTTCAACACTTTTTGGACCACTGGTGGCTTCCAATCTACTTGGATGAAGCTACGCAATATATCAGTATGGCTGACAGGAATCCTACTCTACATCAGAGTTAGGATGTTCGCTCGATGGAAACAGATCTAGTAAGGTTGCACGACATACAAAGCGGGCGTGGCCAGGTTCCACCACATAACTATGAACGCTGTAGAGTTTGCTCAGAGAACAACCAAGGATACTACCTTGTGCAGTTAGCTCTTCAAAAACAATTAGACCGAAAAGAGATTCGACCATGTTCAAGTTCTGGTTCGATTAATGTAATGCAAGACTATCTTCTTGATCAAGGCAAAGACGTTGTTGTAATCTCTAATCATGAAATGACCAAAGACGTATGCACCATATTCCCTCTACTCCATAAATCAAGAGTTCCTCTTGATAGCGGAAGGGTTCTCAACCACGAACCAATTAAGGCTGCCTACGATGGTCAGAAAAATCAAAAGGCTCACGTGGTCATCTATCTGCCAGGGCCAATACCGTATGCATCTGATAAGGCTATCCCCTACAAGTACGATGCAACAACAATCGAGAATGGAAAAGAAATTCCATTACCCTCCGTCGTAAACATTGCTGACATCAGTCGAGTAACACGGAGCGGCAGGATCTTCAATAGAGGAGTTGGAGAACCCACTAAAGAAAGGGAACCTCAAACAGAAGTTCCCAATCAACCAGCCGGGAAATCCAGTAATCCCGACCTTTCAAAGAACAACGATGAGATGCTGAAGCTCATCCAAAAGAGCGAGTACAACATTGTAGACTAACTGTTGTAAACTCCTTCGAGAATCTTTGTGTTATCTCTATTACTCAGTTTCGAAGCTCACAGGGAAGCTCTATAGAAAGTCTTAGAGCAGGCCTTTGTGGAACAAGATGTGACGATAAGACAGTTCGACAGCATCATCTCCAACATCACTTCCTGCAACAACTTAGGATTCAGTGATGAAGAACTGCCGAAATAAGGAAAAAATCACAACATGGCGCTTAACATTACAGTCAACTGCCAGGACGATGCTTTAGCTAGCATACTGGTAGACACCAGATCTGCTCTGAATGTTATGCCAAAATCTACTTTAATGCTACTATCATTTCAAGGATCTCTGATGAGAGGAAGTGAGGTCATCGTCACCTTTGACGGATCCTGAAAAAGTTATCGGCGAAGTCGACCTTCCCATAACTATCGGTCCTCACACTTTCCAAGTCACTTTCCAGGTCATGGATATCCGGGCAGCATACACCTGTTTATTAGGAAGACCTTGGATACACGAGGTTGGGGCAGTCACTTCGACACTTCACTAGAAGCTGAAGTTCGTCAAGAATGACAAGCTAGTCACAGTCTGTGGGGAGCAAGCCTTAATCGTGAGCAATTTATCATTTTCCTATGTAGAACCCGAGGAGGTTGTTAGAACTCAGTTCCAAGCACTCTCAGTGAGCAATGAGAATCAGTCAGAGAAAGGAACATCGATTTCCTTGTACAAAGATGCTCTCAAAGTGATCAAGAGTAACAACGCAAAAGGATGGGGACAACTTGTCATTCCTACTAATAACAGGACAAAGAAAGGTCTTGGTTTTACCTCAACCGTATCCAGACTGCTACTAACGATGAAAGTTTTCATCCCATTCAGGACTTCTTCCACAGTGGAGGTTTCCTTCACCTAGTGTCTCAAGAAGTACACACCATCAATGAGGTTGACTCCTCCAATACAGATGAAGAGTGGAAGTCATATCTCAACGAGGACGATTATATGTCACAGGAAGAAATGCCTACGCCATTTTACTTTCCCACGCAAAGTCTGAGACATATACCTAGATCAGACGTCAAGATGATGTACGGAGACTGTGACCTGAGGGATGCCGTGCTCCACCCAACTCATTAGAGGAGGGCAATCTGATGAAAGACAACTTTGACTATGACTATTTTAATCCAATGGATGACCTGCCTATCTGGCAGCCGTACCCAGGAGACTTGGGGCAAAAGAGTCAGTCAAATGATGCATATCAATTGAGCATCATTGAGAAGAATACCTGTGTCCCCACCACGTCATGGGATCATTACTCAGGACATTCAGAAGATATCCAGCATAATGACGAATCTGCAAAGATTGCAGGACTAGAGTTTATCAACTATGCTTTTCCCGAGGTCAACGTCATTGAGAAGGATGACTCCTCCAGTTCCACAGAAGTATGGGACACCTTAGGACAACCGAGTGGCAAGTACGACTTCTTGTTCAAGTACACCGCTCCTGAAAGTTCTCGCATCAGGCTCGAAGACATTCAGCCTACTGGATGGGGAGATCCACCTGAGAACGAAAACACTGTGCAAGATACAATGGAAGAGTTCGTCTATGACAACTCTGCTTAGGAGGAAGACTCCAACAATCCTGCTCCACCAGAAATCAACGTCATTTCTAAGGACAAACCAAGAAAGAAGGCACCAGACTTTGTGATTCACCAAGGAGTTCTTCGCCAATGGGTTACTGTCGATGTCCCGAAAGTCGTTCATAAATCTAAGTAATTGCCATCTTTGTTTTAACCTTTCATCCTACCCAGGTGAAACAGATGTCTTTATAGGGCTCACTTTCTGTAAATGTCCTTCTTCGCTTTGCCCAAAGCGACAGATTTTTGTTTTATAGGGCTGTAATTTCAAGAATTGACAAAATCATAAATAAAATAACATCATTATGTAATTTTCGCAGTTATTGTTGTTTTCACTTTTTGCTTTTTCAAGAAAATGGTAATCCTAAAAAACAAATTCCACAATAAAAACGAGCATTTTTCAGAGAATACACTGCACACACTCTTGCATTTTCTCTATCTCTTCTAAAAACAATGATCACGTCTTGCAGATCGCTTGTTTTAAACCTCATTGAAACATACGATCCAATGCCTTCTCCCAACTTTGAATTCCCGCTATTTGAAGCTGAAGAAGAAGAGGACGAAGAAATTCCATAAGAGATCTCCCGATTACTCAGACAAGAGGAAAGGTCCATTGAACCTCATAAGGAGCCGTTGGAAACAGTAAACTTGTGTTCAGAAGAAGAGAGAAAAGAAGTCAAGATTGGGGCACTGCTCAGTCCGACCGTCAAAAGAAATTTGATAAGACTTCTCAAAGAATTTCCCGATGTATTTGCTTGGTCCTATCAGGACATGCCAGGGTTGGATACCAGCATCGTGGAACATCATCTACCATTAAGATCAGAATGTCCGCCAGTAAAATAGAGGTTGAGAAGAACTCACCCGGACATGGCCATCAAAATCAAGGAGGAAGTACAAAAACAGATTGACGCGGGTTTCCTCGCCGCCTCAGAATATCCTCAATGGTTAGCGAACATAGTATCAGTTCCGAAAAAGGACGGAAAGGTCCGAATGTGTGTGGATTACAGGGATCTAAACGAATCCAGTCCAAAGGATAACTTTCCCTTACCACACATAGACATGCAGGTTGGCAGTACAACAAAGTTCAAAGTCTTTTCCTTCATGGATGGATTCTCGGGCTATAATCAGATAAAAATGGCGCCGGAAGACATGGAGAAAACTTCCTTCATCACCCCATGGGGCACTTTTTTTTACTGGGTAATGTTGTTTGGTCTGAAGAATGCCGGGGAAACCTATCAAAGGGCCATGACTACTCTGTTCCACGATATGATGCACAAAGAAATCAAAGTGTATGTCGATGATATAATTGCCAAATCTAAAACAGAAGAGGAGCATGTGACCCACCTGTCAAAACTATTTGAGCATCTGAGAAACTACAAACTCCACTTGAATCCTACCAAATCCACAATCGACGTCCGTTCAGGGAAACTGTTAGGATTCATCGTCAGCCAAAAGGGAATTGAGGTTGATCCTGACAAAGTCAAGGTTATTCAAGAAATTCCTTCTCCAAAGACTGAGAAACAAGTCAGACGATTCCTGGGACGTTTGAATTACATTTCCAGATTCATATTCCTCATGACCACAACATGCGCGCCGATCTTCAAATTACTCAAAAAGAATCAGAACTACGTATGGACAGAAGACTGCCAAACCGCTTCCGACAGAATCAAGGAATACCTGTTGAACCCACCAATTCTATCACCTTCAGTGGAGGGGAGACCGCTGATCATTTACCTAATAGTCTTGGAAGACTCAATGGGTTGTGTACTTGGCCAACAAGACAAAACAAAAAGAAAAGAGTCTGCCATTTACTACCCAAGCAAGAAGTTTACCGACTGTGAAACTAGGTATACTATGCTTGAGAAAACTTGCTGTGCTCTGGCTTGGGCAGCCAAACGTCTTCTCCAGTACATGATTTGCCACACTACTTGGTTAATTTCTGAAATGGATCCAATCAAGTACGTCTTTGAAAAACCTGCTCTCACAGGAAGGATCGCCCATTGGCAGATGTTGTTGTCAGAATACGACATCGAGTACCATGCTCAGAAAGCCGTCAAAGGGAGTATTTTAGCCGATCACTTGGCTCATCAACCGATTGACGATCAGGAATCAGTCGAATTTGACTTCCCACACGAAGATGTCATGTACTTAATGTAGCACGATTTTTGTGGTTTCGAATCACTATCGCTTTGGTACTACAGTTCGATTCATTTTTTATCCTATTGAAGCTGATGAAGGAAGAGAAATAGATGTCTCCAATTAACCCTGCTTCCATACTGAGTTTAAACAGTCAAAACTGTTGGTTTACAGATGCGGCTTTAGTTCGTGGGTCTCTCTCTGCTTATTTTGTTCAGAACGAAATACCAGGATTGTTCATGGGGAATTTGTTGGGATACTGTGCTAGATTGGCTGGAGGTAGGGGACCTTGGGTTTTTTTTTTATTAGTGTGCTCGCTAAGATTATTTTCCAATCTTATGCCTACGTATTCCCGGGATAGGGAAATCAGAGCGATCGTAGTTCCTCCTATTCTATGGGAGGAAATGGTGTTTTGGTATCTTGTTCAACGCCCAAGACATGAAGCTAAAGGTGGTTTATATCTTGTTCAAAGCCTAAGATTTGAAGCTGAAGGGTCTATTTATATCTTGTTCGAAGCCCAAGATGTGAAGCTAAAAGGGTGTTGACTTTAGAGAGAATTTGTCATCTCTAAAGAGGGGTATTTGGTCTGTTTATCACTATTGTTGGGTGACTGGTTATAAAGGAGAATTACTTTAACTGGGATATATGAATCCAGCAATGCCATAATTTCCTTTATAGGGATTTTCAACCTGAAGGAGAAGACTTTAACTCAGTTTAGAGCAACGCCATCTTTCCTTAGGAATTTCTCAGGCTAAAAGAGGGACAGTGGCATGGATGTAAATAATCCAGAGGCATGTCGCTTACATCAATTAGACGAGGGAAAAGGAGTTGTTGATGTTTGTATGCGGTGACCAAAGCATAATTTGATGCTAAAAGGTTGATTGAATTAAACAGGGATTTCCTTATACAAAGCCTAAGAGGAGGCTATTGACCCAACAAGAGGATGCTTTTGTGTCTCGTACGAAGCCCGAGATAGAGGCTAAAAGGGTTGACTAAACAAAAGAGTGTTTTTATATGTGTCTTGTATGAAGCCCAAGACAGAGGCTAAAAGGGTTTGACTCAACAAGAGAGTCTTTTATACTCACTAAGAGAGTGATTTGTATCTCGTACGAAGCCCGAGATAGAGGCTAAAGGTGATCGACTCAATAAGAGAGTCTTTTTATACTCAACAAGAGAGTGTTATGTATCTCGTACGAAGCCCGAGATGGAGGCTAAAAAGGTTTGACTCAATAAGAGAGTCTTTTATACTCACCAAGAGAGTGAAAAGGTCAGCTCCGCTGGGGAGAATCATTGTACAAAGCCCAAGAGGAGGCTAGGGTTACTATTTCAGTTGAGTGACAGGTCCAGTATGTTGGTTAAAAGAGAAAATCAGTTCTGATATAGGTAATGTTGTATTCATGGATTTGATCTGAGGACCGGGATTATTTCCTGTTCTTTAAGGAAACGGGGAATCCGAAGGGTATTGAGACTGCCCAGGTCTACGGGTGTTTTTTCCTATTTTTGAAAGGAACTTGAGAATGTCTTCGAGACTTAAGGAGATTAGACTGTCCAAGTCTAGAGTTTTATCTTTTGTACTATGCTTAAGAGAGGTTAAGAGACAGTACGTTCGCGGTAGAAAGATCTAGACTCTTTGAAAGACGGCTCTATTAAGATGACTAATTTTTGTTCCTATACCTTTAAGAGGTCGTCAGAACAATTTGTACGAAGCCCAAGAGGAGGTGAGAAAAACTTTTAAGAAGCCGACGGGATAATTTGTACGAAGCCCAAGAGGAGGCTATCTTCCCAGAGGAAGAATCATTATACGAAGCCTAAGAGGAGGCTGTGAAAACTTCTAAGAAGCCGACGGGTCCTTGTACAATGCCCAAGAGGAGGCGGGGATGCTTTTAGGAAGCCTGTGGGGTCCTTGCACTAAGCCCGAGAGGAGGCTGATGAACAGTTCCAGAAGGGGTTTCACTTGGAACATTGGCCTTCTGTACATGAACTGTTCAAGGGGGAGATTTCTTAGATCTGGTTATCTAAAATTGTTGTAAAAGAAAATTCTCATGGTTTTGGTTATGTTTGAAATATCCGGGAGAACGTCGGATGTAAGGAGATGAGGTTTTGTCTAATTCTAGACGTAGTCGCCGGGGAAACTCTAAATATCTATACTAGTATTACACAGTCGATATGAGTTTATGGAAGAAGACTTAGAGTGAAACAACCCCACAATACAGTTATATACATATGAAAGCGGTAAATGAAAGCAGGTAAACACTTACTCGGTTGTAGAGCTTCCATGTTGTTTTGTTAGTCGTTCAACAAAGAAAACTTTGATAACAATATTATATTCAAAATCAAAGGAGAAAGTACTTTGAAAAGATTGTTGGGGCTTACAGCTCAAGGAGAGGCCCAGGGTTTTATCAGTGATCGCATTGTCATTTTGTACAGGGACTTATACAAGTGACTGAGGCCCGAGAAAGGTTTTCTGTACAAGGGGATGGGTCTTACACTCTCTCAAGAGGCCCCAAAAATGATTGAAAGAAAAAGAATGGGGCTTTACTTTTAACGCAGAGGGATTATACAATATCTGAGGCTAAAATTGTTTTGGTTAAGAGGGGATTGGGTCTTAAACTCTATTAGAGGCCCAAAAATGATTTTGAATGGGTCTTATAGCTCGAGGAGAGGCCCAGATGGCTTATTTTAAACGGACGGCGATCGCGCCGAACTTTTTGACGGTATCGGGACTTATACAATACACTGAGGCCCAAAATTGTTTTGGTTTCTACAAAGGGTTGGGTCTTACACTCTACCAAGAGGCCCAAAGAGTTTGAAAAAGTTTGATGAGGGTTGAATTAATCAAAAACCCTAATTTGTTTCCAAAATGTATTTTAATTGAATAAAAAATTCAATTAAAATGATCAAAATTGTTTAACATGTGGAAAACAAATTGTGATCTTGGATTAATGTTTCAAAAATCATGTTTTGACCTATAAAATGATTAGAAATCATAATAATTTGCAAAATCAAGAAGGAAAAAATATTTTAAATGTAAAAAACAATTAAATATTAATTCTTGGCAAAAATATCAATTATATGAAATAAATAATATTTTTGGGATTTTTTGGTAAAATAAAATATTTTAACATTTTTGTGAATTATTAAAAAAAGAATCAACTCAAAATCATTAAAACTCAGAGAGAAATTGATTTTTGAATTAATTAAATAAAATCACAAAATTCAAATATTTGAATTTTTAAAAAGGGCGCCAAGAACAAGGGAAAGAACACGCGCCACCCTCTGTTTCTGCAGATTTGTGTTTTCTATCCAATCTCACTGAATACTTGATTATATCATGCAATCTACATATCAATCTACTCGTTTCAACCTCACGATCATGTTTATGGTCTTTATTTTCATTTATTTTAAGCATGGAATAAGAAATCAAAGAGAAACCTCAAGAACCCTAAATTCTGCATGAAGGTTCAGAAATTCCATACACGATTCATACAAAGCAATTGATTGAGGGTAAACACTCTATGCATGATTATGAACATATGGCCAAATTATTGTGCAGCAAAAAGTGCATGGATCATAGAGTTAGAAGAGCTCATGCTCACCTCTTGCAGCTGGTGATTGAGTTCTAGGTTGGAGGTGTTACAGCTAGGTTCTAATGATCTGGATAGCTTCCCTAGGTGCCATGGAGTGTGTCTGGATGCTTGGAATGGATTGAAATGATCTGGAACTTGAGATGGTACCCCAACTGCAAAATCTGTCAAAGGCTTGAGCAATTGGCTGGTGATTTTGTGATTTTAGTGTTCAAGATGTTATGTAAGTGTTTGGATCACTTCCATATGATGTTTATGAGGGGTGTGTGTGTGATTGGTTTGGTTGGAATAGCTCTCAAACTCAAAACCCGATGGTGACTTGCCTTAGAAGGCAAAATTGGAAGTGAGAAGGTGATTTTGAGGAAAGCATTTGTTTGATGGCTTTGGTGTACTCAAACTGAGCACAAATGAGCTATATTTATAATAGAGCAAGTTTGTTTTGGGATCAATAGTGAATGGCAACTGCAGAAGAGGTTTGGCCAATGTTGGCAAATGAGAATCCAAGTCTCCTCTAGCCATTGACTAGATGTTAGGGCACAGAGCTGTGGTTCCCTAGTTGTTGGATCATTCTTGACTGAATTCAGTTGGCAAAGGCTCAGTCCATGCCACCTTGGTGCATCCATTAAATGCTTCAATCCAAAATTGAAGTCTTGTCCCTCTTTTAGGCAATTCTAGGTTTAGCATGCTATTTTTGGTTCCAAAGACTTGGGAGGCTTGAAATCAGAGTTGGTTCCTCCTTGGTCCCCCTTGAGGTGTTCAGATGGATAGAGTTGCTTGCCCTTTGCAAAATTTGGGAAAATCGAGTAAAACACCAAAATCTGCCTTGCTTTGGCAGTTTTCAGCAAGGCATATTGCCATTGTCATATCTCATGGCTCAAGTGGAATTTGATGAAGTTCTTGGCCATTTTGGAAAGCCCTCATATGATACAATAACTGTTTGATCATAATTGGTTTTGATACTTTTTGGATCCAAGTGAAAAATTCCCCAACATTTGGAAAAAAGTGAAGGCAGATTCTGACTTAGTGAAAATTTCACTAAGTGTTGGAAAAAAGTGACATTTTCACTTTTCTTGATTCTGATCATTCCATAACTCAAAATCCATAATGAATTGGAATAAGGTGTAGTTGAAGCTTTTGTAGAGGGCCATGAGAGCTACATATCCATCTTTGGATGGGGAAAAATGGCCTTGTGGTTTAGGAGTTATGGCCCTCCAAAGTTGGTACCCTAGCCACTTTGTTCCATAACTTAGAAAATTTTCTAAGTTTTTATGGTTACCCCTTTTACAAGTTAACCCGCTTTTCTTGATTTTTCTTGATGAATGATGATTCAAATCACACATTAACATCATTTTAGGGTTAAAAAACCATAATTGTGAAAATTTTCAAAAAGTCAAAGTTTGACTTTTGTGCACAATTGACTTTTTGTCAGATGAACTCCAAACTGTGCGATCCTCAATGAAATCAAGTCCTGGACCTAAATAAAACTTGATGAATTGATTTCATAGGTGTTATAGGGTGTATTGAATCATGTCTTAGGGTTTGGGAGCATGTCCTGGTCAAAATTCAAAGATACAGTTGACTTTTTCTGCGAAACCCTAACTGTGGTTCTGATGAATTTGAAACTTGTTGCTCAAGCTTCTTGGATCAATCCATTGTTGCAAATGGATCAATGTGATTTATTTGAGACCCTCAAATCCCCTCTTGAGGTCTTGTCTCATGTTTTGTCCCAAAAGTTAACTTAGGGGTGAATTAGGTCAAGAAACCCTAATTCCTGATTTTTTTTATGAATGCATCCCCTGAGGCTAAATTGACTTGATAATTGGGTTTATGATGTCCCTTAGAGCATCATATGTTATGCTTTGAAGCATTGGCTCATTCCCAGAGGAAATTTTCCATCTGGAGGCCCTGGTCGACCAAAACCCTAATTTGGTGACACTATCGATTTTGAGGCTTGATCCACTTAGAAGGTTGCAACCTTGTGCTTAATCCTTGATGTGGGAGTCCTCTTGATCCTTTGTGGATGTTTGGGAGGATATACAAGTATAAGATTATGTCATTTCTTGATTGATCCTTTGTCTAAGAGCTCAGAGAGGGCTTGAAACCCTAATCTTTGATAGTAGTGAATGCTCACCCATCTTTGGGGAGACTAATGAGGCACAAAGGTACATCCATATTGGGGTGATGATTTGCACAATGATGGGAAATCTTAGTGATCAAAATTTGGGGTATGACAGATGCCCCTATTTAATCCTCTTGGACCCGAAGGTGTGAATGACGAAGGTATTCGGGCATTCGGGGTGCAAGATGATTAAATATCGGAATACCCGAAATTTTGATGGTGGTTATGAATGGCAGTTCACGCATCCTTCTTCTTTTGCTAAGCAATGATGCTTAGAAAAGGCAAACTTCCCCTCGATCCTGGTCTTCAGCCAAGGAACTGGTCTCAGTTTCTGATTTAAACTTCCCCTTGATCCTGGTTTTCTACCAAGGAACTGGTCTCAGTTTCTGATTGTAAACTTCCCCTCGATCCTAGTTTCCTACCAAGGAACTGGTCTAAGTTTCTAATATAAACTTCCCCTCAATCCTGGTTTCCTACCAAGGAACTGGTCTAAGTTTCTTTTGTCAATAAGCTTTATTGACAAGGGACGCTATACATAGCGGTTCTCCTCAAACTTCTCGCCGAATATTCCTGTGGAGATGCCATTTGATGGAAAAAGTTTTGATTGTAGAGAGGCACAAACTTCTCTGTTTGGAGATGCCATCTACTGGCTCTACTGGGGAAAGCAGGTCTATTGAGAGACTGTTTCCGTTTGGGGGTGTTACATCATACTTTTCCTGAGGTCTTCTCAGAGAAATGCCATATGACGTGATCCAATTTTGAGGTGCCGATGACTTTGTTGACATTGACATTCTGGAGAGAAGGACCAATGTGTTGCTGAAAGTCTTTAGTTGAGAGGCTTTCTCTAGGGATTTTCCTTAATCTGGAAAAGCGAAGATATCATCTTCCATGGCGAAGAGTGATGCTGGCTGAGGGTTCTCTGGTTTTTCAGAGGTTCAAGTTATCAAAGTGGTCAAAGAACCACCTTCAATCAAGGAATAAACTGGAAGAGAGATCGCTTAGATGATTCATTTCTTGGCGAGGAAATAAATGACGACTAGATTGAGAGGACTCTTATCACTAGGGAACAAAACTGACTAAGTGATAGTGATGCAATATGAATATGAATGTAAATTAATAATGCATGATGTATGTATGTATATGCTGACAAAACTGACACGACATACAAACTAATAGATGAACACGACTGGATACTCGGCCACTGCTGGGGACGAAGAGGTATCGCTGGTTCAAGATAGCAATTCTGCCTTGCTTAGGAGAAGTAGTCCTCGTGGGGAGCTACGTTGGTCGGGCTTAGGAGATAAGAACTCTGTCGGGGGTGTCAGATGAAACAATGGTCTCTGACACAGCTGATCCTGTCATACCCCAAATTTTGACCACTAAGATTTCCCATCATTGTGCAAATCATCATCACAATGTGGATGATCCATCATGCCTCATCAAATTCCTCAAGGGTTGTTGAGCATTCACTACAATCAAAATTAGAGTTTTAAGCCCTCTCAGAGCCTTAGACAAAGGGTCAATCAAGGAATGACATGATCTTCAACTTGTCTAACCTCTCAAACATACACAAAGGATCAAAAAGGACTCCCACTCCAAGGATTACACACAAAGCTGCTCCCTTCTAGGTGGATCAAGCCTCAAGATCGACGGTGTCACCAAATTAGGGTTTTGGTCGACCAGGGCCTCCAGATGGAAAATTTTCATCTGGGCACAAGCCAAAGATCCAAAACACAACCTAATGTACTCCATGGAACCTCATGGACCCATTCATCAAGTCAATTTTGCCTCAGGGGATGCATTCATCAAAAATCAGGAATTAGGGTTTCTTGACCTAATTCACCCCTAAGTTGACTTTTAGGGCAAATCAAGAGCCAAGACCTCAAGAGAGGGTTTGAGGGTCTCTAATGAGCTATATTGATCCATTTGTAACAATGGATTAATCCAAGAAGCTTGAGCAAAAAGTCTCAATTTCATCTGCACCACAATTAGGGTTTTAAGGAATAAGTCAACTGTAACTTTGACTTTTGACCTGGACATGCTCCTAAACCCTAGGACATGAATCAATATACCCTATGACACCCATGGAACATGCCCATCAAGTTTGATTTAGGTCAAGGACATGATTTCCTGAAGAATTGCACAGTTTGGAATTCATCTGATAAAAAGTCAACTGTGCACAAAAGTCAACTTTGACTTTTTGAGATTTTTCACCAAAATGGATTTTTAACCCTAAAATGATGTTAATGTATGATTTGAATCATCATTCATCAAGAAAAATCAAGAAAAGTGGGATAACTTGTAAAAGGGGTAACCATAAAAACTTAGAAGATTTTCTAAGTTAAAAATAAAGTGACAAGGGTACCAACTTTGAAGGATCATAACTCCTAAACCACAAAGCCATTTTTTCTCATCCAAAGATAGATTTGTAGCCCTCATTACCCTTTACAAAAACTTCAACTAGGCCTAAGTCCAATTCATTAAGGATTTTGAGTTATGGAGTGATCAAAATGGCTGAAAAGTGAAAATGTCACTTTTTCCAACACTTAGTGAAATTTTCACTAAGTCAGAATCTGCCTTCACTTTTTGCCAAATGTAGAGGGATTTTTCACTTGGATTCAAAAGAGATCAAAACCAAATATGTTCAAACAGCTGTTATATCATGTAAGGGCTTTCCAAAATGGCCAAGAACATTGCCAAATTCCATTTGAGTCATGAGATATGACATTGGAAAGTTGCCTTGCTGAAATCTGTCAAAGGCAAGGAAGAATTTGCAACTTTGCTCGATTTGCCAAAATCAGCCAAATCCAAATGCTCCTATCCACTTGGACACCTCAGAGGATTGAATCTAAAGGGGACAATCACTGAGCCAAGCCTCCAAAGTCTTTGGAACAAGAAATAGCATGTTGAACCTAGAATGGCCAAAATAGGGACAAGACTCCAAATTTGGATTGAGGCATTCAATGGAAGCATCAAGGTGGCATGGACTGAGCCATTTTCATTTGAATTCAGGCAATACTTATGCAAGACCAAGGGAACCAGCAGCCTATGCCCTAACCTCTAGTCAATGGCTAGAGGAGACTTGGATTTTCATTTGCCAACATTGGCCAAACCTACTCAGCAGTTGCCATTCACTATTCCTTGCAAAACAAACTTGCTCTACTATAAATAGAGCTCAATTGTGTTCAGTTTAAGTACACCAAAGGCCTACAACACTTGCCTTTCTCAAAATCTCTTTCTCTTGGCAAAAATGCCTTTCTTAGCAAGGTAGCTATCGGGTTTTGAGCTAAAGGGCAATTCCACTCAAACCAATCACACACACACACCTCATATACATCAATATGAGCTGATCAAACACTTAAACAACAACTGGAACACTGATTTCTCAGAATCACCAGTCAATTGCTCAAGGTTTTAACCAAAGTGCAGTTGAGATGCCATGAAGTGATCCAACCATTCTCAGTCAAGTCCAAGCATTCAAACACATTCCATAGGGTGTAGGGAAGTTGTTCAGATCATCACAATTCATCTGTAACACCTCCTACTCAGAAATCAATTTGCTCTTGCTGTCACGACCTAGAGGTAAGCATATACTTGGTCATCTCTCAATCTATGCATATTTCCTCGCACAATACTTTTGTCAAATGTTCATAATCATGCATGGAATGTTTCCCCTCAATAAATTACATTGTTTGAATCGTGTATCAAAAATTCTAGCCTTCATGCAAAAATTAGGGTTCTTGAGGATTTTTCGTGATTTCTTGTTATATGTTTAATTTAAATGAAATTAAATACCATAGACATGATCGTGAGGTTGAAACGAGCATATTGATATGTGGATTGCATGATATAATCAAGTATTCACTGAGATTGAATAGAAAAATGCAAATCTGGGCCAAGCTGAAACACGCGCGTGTTCTTTAGCTGTTCTTGGCGCCATTTTTCACAAATTCAAATATTTGAATTTTGTGATTTTATTTAATTGATTCAAAAATTAATTTCTCTCTGAGTTTTAATGATTTTGAGTTGATTCTTTTTTAATAATTCACAAAAATGTTAAAATATTTTATTTTCCCAAAAAATCCCAAAAATATTATTTATTTTGTATAATTGATATTTTTGCAAAGAATTAATGTTTTAATTGTTTTTAACACTTAAAATATTTTTTCCACCTTGATTTTGCAAATTTTAATGCTTTCTAATTATTTTGTAGGTCAATACTTAATTTTTGAAGCATTAATCCAAGATCACAATTTGTTTTTCATATGTTAAACAATTTTGATCATTTTAATTGAATTTTTATTCAATTAAATACATTTTTGAAAACAAATTAGGGTTTTTGGATTAATTCAACCCTCATAAATCATTTTCAAAACACTTGGGCCTCTATTAGAGTGTAAGACCCAACCCACTTTGTACAGACAACATTTTTTGAGCCTCACTTATTGTATAAGTCCCTCTGTACATTTTCAAATAAACGTCACGATCGTCGCCTTTTCAAAATAAAACTGGGCCTACCCTCGAGTAGTGAGACCCATTTCATTTCTTAAAACTCACTTGGGCCTCTAATAGAGTGTAAGACCCAACCCCCTTTTAACCAAAACATTTTGGGCCTCACTTATTGTATAAGTCCCTTCGTGTTAAAAGAAAATCTCGGCGCGATCGCCATTTCAAACGGAAGAAAACAAACTGGGCCTACCCTCGTGTTATAAGCCCCACTCTTTTTCTTTAAACTTTTTGGGCCTCTTGAGAGAGTGTAAGACCCATCCCTTTGTACAGAAAACACTTTTTGGGCCTCAGTCACTTGTATAAGTCCCTCTGTACAAATTCAAATAGTGCGCTCACTGATAAAACCCTGGGCCTCTCATTGAGCTGTAAGCCCCAAATCTTTCTTTTTCAAAGCACTTTCTCCTTTGATTTTGAATATACTGTTGTTTTCAATCTTTCTTTGTTGAACAACTAACCAAACAACATGGAATCTCTACAACCGAGTAAGTGGTTATCGCTTTCATTTACCGCTTTCATATACATATAACTGTATTGTGGGGCTGTTTCGCTGTAAGTCTTCTTTCATAAACTCATATCAACTGTGTAATAATAGTATAGCTATTTAGCGTTTCCCTGGCAACTACGTTTAGCATAAAGCCCGTTGATCACTCTTAAATAGTCAAAACTAGATTCCCATAGGATTACCAGACACAGTCTTCCCTCCTCTTGGGGTTAAACAATATGGAGATATGAAAGGCAGCATTCTCGGTGAACCCTTTCATAGACTGTCACTCATAGAAGTTGTCAAGAAACTCTATTCCCCAGAGATGATCTTTTCTCCGTGAATGGAATCTCTTGAGTTTCTTCCAAATTCTCGGACTTACCTGGCTTGATCTATTCTTGATGAATGGCATGTCTTGAACTTCTCGGGGTTTGGGGACCCACAGGCTTCTTAAAAGCACTTGTCAAGAAACTCTACTCCCCAGAGATGATCTTTTCTCCGTGAATGGCATCTCTTGAGTTTCTTCCAAATTCTCGAACTTTCCTGACTTGATCTATTCCTTGTGAATAGCTTGCCTTGAACTTCTCGGGGTTTGGGGACCCATCGGCTTCTTAAAAGCATCGGCCTCCTCTTGGGCATCGTACAAGGACCCACAGGCTTCCTAAAAGCAACCTCGCCTCCTCTTGGGCTTAGTACAAGGACCCTACGGCTTCTTAGAAGTATTCACAGCCTCCTCTTAGGCTTCGTATAATGATCTCTTCCTCCGGGAATGATAGCCTTCTCTTGGGCTTAGTACAAGGACCGATCGGCTTCTTAAAAGTTTCCAGCCTCCTCTTGGGCTTCGTACCAATTGTCCCGACGACCTCCTAGAGGTATAGGAACAGAACTTAGTTATCTTAATAGAACAGTCCTTTCATAGAGTCTACTACTGTTTCTCAAAACATAGTACAAAGGTTAAAACTCTAGACTTGGATAGTCTAATCTCCTTGAGTCTCAAAGACATTCTCAAGCACCCTTCAAGAATAGGAAGTAAACTCGTAGACTCGAACAGTCTCAATACCCTTCGGATTTCCCGCTTCCTTAAAGAACAGGCATAACCCGGACCCTTGAATCAAATCTTTGAGTACAGTATTGCTCATATAAGAACTGATTTTCTCTTTAAAATCAGTATACTGGACCTGCCACTTAACTGAAACAGTGACCATAGCCTCCTCTTAGGCTTTGTATAATGATCCTTCTCCAGTGAAGTTAGCCTCCTCTTGGGCTTTGTACAAATGATTCTCCCCAGCGGAGTCAAACAACGTTTAGCCTCTCTCTCAGGCTTTGTACGAGACACATAAGAGACTCCCTCGTTTAGTCAATAACCCCTTTCGCCTCCATCTCGGGCTTTATACGAGATACAAAATAGTTCTTATTGAGCCAAACAAATGTTAACCTCTATCTCGGGCTTCGTACGAGATATAAAAACTCTCTTGTTGAGTCAATTAGCCTCCATCTCGGGCTTTATACGAGATACCAAAAGATTCCCTCGTTGAGTCAAAACCTTTTAGCCTCTCTCTCGGGCTTTGTACGAGACACATACTAGCCTCCTCTTAGGCTTTATATAAGAAAACCACTAGTTGATCCAATCAACCTTTTAGCATCAAAGTTGTGCCTCGTTCACAGCACACAAACATCAACAACTCCTTCCCCTTCATCTAATTGCTGTAAGCGGCAAGCCTCTGGATCATCTACATCCACGCCACTGTCCCTCTTTTAGCATGAACAATTCCTAAGGAAAGATAGCATTGCTCTACACTGAGTTAAAGTCTTCTCCTTCAGGTTAAAACCCCCTATAAAGGAAATTATGGCATTGCCGGATTCACAAATCCTGGTTAAAGTAATTCTCCTTTATAAAATAGTTGTGACATACAACCCCCTCTTTAGAGATGACAAATTCTCTCTAAAGTTGGGACCTTCAGCTTCACATCTTGGGCTTTGAACAAGATACAAATAGACCTTTCAGCTTCACATCTTGGGCTTTGAACAAGATACAAACCACCTTTTTGCTTCACGTCTTGGGCTTTGAACAAGACACCAAAACAACCATTTCCTCCGATAGAATAGGAGGAACTACGAACGCTCTAATTTCCCTGTTTCGGTAAACGGGAATACATAGGCATAAGATCGAAAGAAAAGATCTTAGCGAGCACACTAAACAAAATCCCATACTCCCATGTATCTATCAAACGCATCAGTCCTAACATCCTAATCCTTGTTCCCCGCCAGAAACATTCTGTCAAGATAAAAAGAAAGAAATCAGTATTGGCGAAAATACAAATAACCAGTACAAAGGCCCCCCCACATTGATAGCATTCGTAACCTAACAGACCGCTGTTTAAACTCAGTATGCAAAGCAGGTTTAATTGGAGACATCTATTTCCCTTCCTTCATCAGCTTTAATAGGATAAAAAATGAATCGACCTGTAGTAAGCTCAACTGCAGAGAGCGACCAGCGCTTAAGAACCGCGTCCAAAATCGCTCGCTACAGAAAAATGGCGCGCACCGTGGGGCGTATCAAAGTTAGATCTAGGCACGGACTGCCTTTTCACCTCTTGTGTGGAAACCACAGATTGGGGCTTCCGCCGGGGAACCCATTTTCTGTTAGGAACTTAGGATTCATAGCTTTAAACGTCTAGGATGTTTAGGACAAATATGTATACTGCTTTTCCTAATTGCTATACGTGTTTATTTTTCTGCTAATGGGAATGCGTGTGATGCCGCATGTGGAAAAATTGAGTATACACTTAAGATAAGTGATGGCGACGAGGTCGACCATCAACCTCAGTGGAGGCTGACCAATGCAACCCATTCTCTCACCTAGACAATGGGTCGGTTGTTAAGTCTGAGAAGCTGAGGAGCCAAACCCTTTCGTAGTGCGGAAACTATTGGGAATAGTTGTCACGCGATACTACCCTCATTTGAGGTTGGTGATCTATTCTCGGTGAATGGCACTTACTCTAAGATTGCACTACAACTTGCTGGCGATCCGCTTGTTGTTTTGCTTTCCTGGGAGGAGCTGATGATAATGAGTACAAGTACAAAAATCACCCTAGTATAAACCTTTGGGGATGGGTAGAGCCTTGACTTCATGACAACGACCCTTTGACCCCATGTTTTTTCTATGTTTTTGTATGCTGCATTCATGCATTCATTTAAAAAACATTAAAACATTCAAAAAAAACTTCTCTTCTAGTCTCTCTGTTTTTTCAAAATAAACTAAGACTGTGATTGCAAATATCAGAGAAAAGGATTGCACTAATGGATTTCGGTAGAAGGAGAACTCACCGGTATACCTTCAAGGTTCCAAAGCTAGAGGGTTTGAGAAGGTTAGCAAGGATGATCACAAACCCGGAGGCTTTCAGAGCCAAGCACGGAGGTTTGCTACCACTGCTAAGAGTCCATGTGATTGAGGGAATCATGGATGCGCTCATTCAGTTTTATGATCCGGTTTATCACTGTTTCACATTCCCAGATTACCAGCTCGCACCAACGCTGGAGGAGTATTCTCATCTGACTGATCTACACATTACTGATCGAGCTCCATTTTCTGGACTGGAAGAAATTCCAAAGAATCAAACCATTTCAAGAGCAATTCATTTGGACGAGTCTGAGGTCAGGACTCACATAACCACTAGGGGTGGCATCCAAGGTTTGCCAGCCCAGTTCTTGACAAAGAAGGCCCTGTATTTTGCCAGTATAGGAAACGGGACTGCTTTTGAAAGCATCTTTGTCTTGCTCACCTACGGGTTATTTTTGTTTCCCAACATCAATAACTTCGTTGATATCAACTCCATTAAGGTTTTTCTCATTGGAAATCCTGTGCCGACTTTGCTCGCAGATGCGTATCATTCTGTACACTTGGGAAATTTGTACAGCGGAGGGGAGATCACATTCTGTACACTTGGAAGCATGTTCATAAGAAAGGACGAGAGTCTCTAGGAAAACCAGACTGTGTCTCGGTGGAGCCTTATCTGCATTGGGTACAAACTAGAGCTCTCAAGCTAAAAATGCCTTATCCTCGTTACGGAATTCTTCCGCCGAAGGAATCTGTCATGTACTTCATGACTGAGACTGAAAAGCTTCAGGTTACTCTCAACAAAGTTCAACGGGAGAGGAGGTCTTGGAAGAACAAGCACCGCACTCTCGACGTCGAGTGCATTAAAATACAACAATTACTGAAAGAGAAAGATGCTCTGATTGAAATTTTGGAGCAACATGCTGTAGAGAATCAAGATGACCAAAGGAATTTGCTCACTCCTTTCACTTGGCAAAGGAATGACAACCCGACAACGGCCCAAGAGCCCTGGTCAAAGAAAATGAGGATATCAGAATCAACACCCGATTTCTCTTCAGAGAGGACTCGGGACCCATTAGCTTAGGTTTCTGTTTCTGCACCTTGTAATCTACTGTATTTCCATTTCTGTAATCCTTTGAATTTCAATAAAAAGGGGTTTCCCCACTGTTTGATATTTGCAATCTAATTGTCGAAGTTTATTTTGATTAAACCAAAAACAATTAATATAATCATTGCATTCATCATTCTCACATCGCGTATTCTTCTTCCCTACGAATCTCACGTTTGTGTCTCGGTTCTAGAGTCAAACTGTCTCATTCGTATAATACTCGGGCCAATCGACAGAAAAAGATGGATGATCTTGAGGAAGAAAACAGAGAGTTGAAAGAAGAGATCGACGCTCTGAGAGAGGATATGAGAAAGCTTCGCAACGACATGCAAGCCATGGCAGAAGCTCAGCTACAAAGGACTGTGATCTCAGAGATCACCTCGACGCCCATAGTGGAGAAGTATGATCCTAGGTATCAAATGCCGAAAGATCGTCCCTGGGGCATGCCTGTTAACTATATCCCGGAAGGATATGTTCCGCCGATCACTGAAGATCAGGGAATCATAACAGAAGCCACTGGGCCTGAAGGTTACAAACTTCGGGAAAGCAAAGATGCCAGGGGCATACTGAAGACTCCTGAAGGTTACAAACTTCGGGGGACGCCAAGACTCACTACCGTAGTCACGGTACCACCCCCTATGGTGCACAATGTCCCGGAAGGACAGATTCCACAGATACCTTCTGGTAAAAAGGAAACTATGTTTGACCGAATGGATGAATTCCAAGAACAGTTCTTGGAAATGCAGAAGGAACTGCAAGCCATTCGCGGTCAGGATCTATTTGGAAAGGACGCCGCAGATCTCTGCTTGGTCCCAAATGTGAAAGTCCCGCACAAATTCCAAGTGCCCGAGTTTGAAAAATACAAGGGTAACTCTTGCCCTCAAAGCCATCTGGTGATGTACGCTCGGCGAATGTCAGCTCAGACGGAGAATCAGGACCTACTGATTCACTACTTTCAGGATAGTTTAACCGGTGCCGCACTCAAATGGTACATGGGTTTAAACCGTGCTACGATCAGCACTTTCAGAGATCTTGGCACTGCCTTCGTCCAACAATACAAATACAATTTGGACATGGCACCCGACAGAGATCAACTCAGATCAATGTCGCAAAAGGACAAGGAAACCTTTAAGGAGTATGCTCAAAGGTGGCGTGAAATTGCCGCTCAAATTTGTCCACCTCTTGAGGAAAAAGAGATGACAAAGATCTTCTTAAAGAACTTAAGATCATTTTACTATGACCGAATGGTTGCCAGTGCACCCAGTGATTTCACCGAAATGGTCGGCATGGGCGTACGTCTTGAGGAAGCCGTCCGAGAAGGACGTTTGGTAAAAGACCCTGGTTGGACGAGCGGTACTAAAAAATATGGTAGTGCTCTCCTTAAGAAAAAAGAGCAAGATATTGGGAATATCTCTCTCGGAAAGCAAAGGCGACGTTATCAACCGGTAGCAGCTGTGACTCCTGCTATCAACCCTGCGCCTATTCCTACGTATCAACCTCAGGTTGCGCAGAGCCAACCTGACTATCAAAGGACATAACAGCCTCTTCAACAGGCTCGTCCTCCATACAACAACAACCGTAAAACACGGCCACCAGGATTTGATCCTATACCCGTGACGTACGCAGAACTGTTTCCATTATTACTGGCTAAGGGGCACATTCAGACTAAGTCCCCTCTTACAGTACCGGAAAATCCACCTTTTTGGTTTAAGGTGGATCAAACATGCCCTTATCATCAAGGAGGTCCAGGGCATAACATAGAGACTTGTCTCAATTTCAAGTCCGACGTGCAAAAACTTGTTAGGAGCGGGGTCTTATTCTTCAAGGATACGAATCCTAATGTTCTCACGAACCAGCTGCCTCAACACGAGAAGGCTACAGTCAATTTGATAAAAGGAGAGACTAACGATGTCTATCAAATTCATGATGAACTCTTGTTGCAAACCAATTTGGTCAAGATACATTGTAGACAGAGTGGATATGGCCATGTGCCACCTCATAATTATCATCAGTGTGATATCTGCTCTAAAGACAATCAAGGATGTTCTGTAGTGCAAGCAGCTCTACAGGAACAAATGGATCTCGGGTGGATCCAAGAGCATCGAGTTCGTGGAGTTAACATGGTCTACACGAATTCTAACGTCATTCAGAACCACGACATCTGTGCAATAAATGTCAACTTTGTGGCAATGCACTCAAGGTAAAGCCAGTATCATAATCTGCCACGGCACGATTACAATTCTTGTCTGACTTGCTCGGCAAACAAACGAGGATGCTCTTTCATACAAGAGGCCCTCCAACGTCAGATGGATCTTGGATGGATCCAAGACTACCATGATAGGAATGCCTATCAAATCAACATGGTTCAGATCTTTGATATTCGCGTGATGAATACCAACCTGGTAGGGTTACATGCTGAGCAGGTCTGACTCGGATTCTTAATATCACATGACTATCAAAGCTGTAAAGCGGGTTGCGAAAACGATCGAGGTTGTACCCTTGTCCAGGAGGCACTTCAGCACTTGTTAAATCATTGGTGGATGCCAATCTACATGGATGAAGATACTCAGAAAATTAGTATCAGTAACAGGAATCCTACTCGGCGTCAGAGTCAGGATGTCCGATCAGTGGAAGCTAACCTAGTGAGGTTACATTGTATTCGAAGTGGGCGTGGCCAGGTGCCACTACACAATTATGATTGTTGTAGCGTCTGTTCGGAAAGTAACCAAGGGCGTTACCTTGTGTGAGCAGCTCTTCAGGGTCAGGTCGATCATGGAGAAATTCGCCCATATCCGGGTTCAGGATCCATCAACTGGATGCCGAACTACCTTGTCGATTAAGTTGAGGATGTTGTCACGATCTCTGGTCATCACAGGACCAGGGATGTTTTTGCCATTATCCCTCTACTTGACGAATCTAAAGTTCCCAACCGGGAACGGATCGAGATTACTTATGATAGTCAAAAAAATCAGAAGGCTCCCATAGTCATCTATCTATCGGGACCACTACCGTATGAATCAACTAAGGCTATCCCTTACAAATACGGTGCAACAACGATTGAAAATAGAAAGGAAATTACATTACCCTCCGTCGTGAACATTACAGACATCAGTCGTGTGACATGGAGTGGTAGAATCTTCAATCGAGGAGTTGGAGAACCTAACAAAGAAAAGGAACTTCAGGCAGAAGCTCCTGATCCACCAGTCGGTCAATCCAGTAATCCCGACCTTTCGAAAAATAATGATGAGAGGCTGAAGCTCATCCAAAGGAGTGAATACAACATTGTTGATCAACTGTTACAGACTCCTTCAAAGATCTCGGTATTATCACTGTTACTCAGTTCAGAAGCCCACAGGGAAGCTCTACAGAAAGTCTTGGAGCAAGCCTTTGTGGAACAGGATGTAACAATCAGACAGTTTGATAGTATTGTCTCTAACATCACTTCCTGCAACAATTTGGGATTTAGTGATGAGGAATTACCCGAAGAGGGTCGTCGTCATAACATGGCGCTCAATATCATAGTTAACTGCCAGGACAATGCTTTAGCTAGCGTACTGGTAGACTCAGGGTCAGCCCTGAATGTTATGCCGAAGTCCACTTTGATGCAATTATCATTCAAAGGCCCTCCGTTGAGAATCAGCGAGGTCGTCGTCAAAGCCTTCGACGGATCCAGAAAAACAGTTATCGGCGAAGTTGATCTTCCCATAACTATTGGTCCTCACACTTTCCAAGTCACTTTCCAGGTCATGGACATCCGGCCAACATACAGTTGTTTATTAGGAAGACCTTGGATACATCAGGCTGGAGCGGTCACTTCCACCCTCCACCAAAAGCTAAAGTTCGTCAAGAACGATCAACTTGTCACGGTTTGTAGGGAACAAGCCTTGCTTATGAGTAACTTATCATCGTCTACTGGCATAGAACCTGAGGAGGTTATTGGAACGCAGTTCCATGCACTGATAGTGAGCAAGGACAATTAATCCCAAGGAGGAACCTCGATTTCCTCATACAAAGATGCTATCAAAGCGGTCGAGAGTACCGATACAAAAGGATGGGGACAGCTTGTCATTCCTATTGACAATAAAATAAAGAAGGGTCTTGGTTTTTCTGCAACCTGTACTCAGACAGCTGCCAGCGACGAAAGTCTTCATCCCCTTCAAAACTTCTTCCACAGTGGAGGTTTTCTTCACCCAGTGTCTCAAGCGGTTCATGCTATCAATGAGAAAGATCCCTCTGACACGTATGAAGAATGGAAGTCCTATTTGAATGAGGACGGTTATATGTCTCAGGAAGAGGTGCCTACGCCATTTTGCTATCCTGCACAGAGTCCGAGATTTATACCATGGTCAGATGTCGAAATGATATATGGAGATTGTGATCCAGAAGGATGCCGTGCTCTGCCAAATTCATTAGAGGAGGACACTCTGGTGAAAGACAATTTTGACTACACCTACTATGGCCCAATGGATGGCCTACCGATGTGGCAGCCTTACCCAGGAAACTTGGGGCAAGAGGGTCAGCTGAACAATGAAAATCAGCTGACCGTCATTGAACAGAATACCTGTGTCCCCACCATGTCATGGGATCAACACTCAGGTCATTCGGAAACTATTCAACATGAAGATGAATTTGCAACATTTGCAGGACTTGAATTCATCAACTATGCTTTTCCCGAGGTCAACGTCATCGAGAGAGATGACTCCTCCAGTTCCAAAGAAGTTTGGGACACCTTGGGACAACCAAGTGGGAAATACGACTATATGGTCAAGTACACCGCTCCCGAAAGCTCTCGTATCAGGCTCGAAGACATCCAGCCAACTGGATGGGGAGATACAGCTGAGAGCACAACTACTCTGCATAATACAACAGAGGAATTCTCCTACGACAATTCTGCCTGGGAGACAGATTCCAATGATCCTGCTCCACCAGAAATCAGCGTTATTTCTGAAGACAAATCAAGGAAGGTGCCAGACTTTGTGATTCACCGAGGAGTTCGCCGCCAATAGGTTGCCGTCGAGGTTCCGAAGATCGTTCATCAGTCAAAGTAATTGCCATCTTTAACCTTTCACCCTGCCCAGGTGAAACGGATGTTTTGATAGGGCTCGCTTTCTGTAAATTTCCCTCTTCGCTTTGCCCAAAGCGACAGAGTTTTGTTTTATAGGTCTGTAGTTTCAAGAGTCGACTTGTTCATTAATAAAATAACGTCGTTCTGTAATTCCCGCATTAATTGCTGTTTTCTCTTTTTGCTTTTTCAGAAAATGATAATCCTAAAAAATAATTCAAATAAAAACAAGCAGTAAAAAAATACACTGCACACACTTTTTCATTTTCTCTATCTCTTCTAAACACGAATCATCACGTCATGCAGATTGCTTATTTTGAACCCCGTTGAAACATACGATCCGATGCCTTCTCCCAACTTTGAGTTCCCGGTATTTGAGGCTGAAGAAGAAAATGACAACGAAATTCCAGAAGAGATCTCCTGATTACTCAGACAAGAGGAAAGGTCCATTGAACCTCACAAAGAGCCGTTGGAAACGGTAAACTTGGGTTCAGAGCAAGAGAGAAAAGAAATCAGGATTGGGGCACTGCTCAGTCCAACTGCCAGATAGGGTTTGATAAAGCTTCTCAGAGAATTTCCCGATGTGTTCGCTTGGTCTTATCAGGAAATGCCAGGGTTGGATACCAGCATCGTGGAACATCATTTACCGTTAAGATCGGAATGTCCGCCAGTAAAGCAAAGGTTGAGACGGACTCACCCGGACATGGCCATCAAAATCAAGGAGGAGGTACAGAAACAGATTGACGCGAGTTTCCTCGCTACATCTGAATATCCTCAATGGTTAGCCAACATCGTACCCGTTCCCAAAAAGGACGGAAAGGTCAGAATGTGTGTCGATTACAGGGATCTAAACAAGGCTAGTCCAAAGGACGACTTTCCTTTACCACACATTGACATGCTGGTAGACAGCACAGCAAAGTTAAAAATTTTCTCCTTCATGGATGGATTCTCGGGCTATAACCAGATCAAAATGGCACCGAAAGACATGGAGAAAACTTCGTTCATTACCCCATGGGGTACCTTTTGTTATAAGGTAATTCCGTTCGGTTTGAAGAATGCCGGGGAAACCTATCAAAGGGCCATGACTACTCTGTTTCATGACATGATACATAAGGAAATCGAGGTGTATGTCAATGATATGATTGCAAAATCAAAAACAGAGAGTGAGCACGTTGAACATCTGTCAAAATTGTTCGAACGTCTAAGAAAATTCAAGCTCCGCTTGAATCCCAACAAGTGCACCTTCGGTGTCCGTTCAGGGAAACTACTAGGGTTCATCGTCAGCCAGAAAGGAATTGAGGTTGATCCTGACAAGGTCAAGGCCATTCAAGAAATGCCTTCACCGAAAACTGAAAAACAAGTCAGAGGATTCTTGGGACGGTTGAACTACATCTCCAGATTCATATTCCTTATGACTGCCACATGCGCGCCGATCTTCAAGTAACTTAAAAAGAACCAGGATTGCGTTTGGTCAGAAGATTGCCAAACTGCCTTCGACAGTATCAAGGAATATCTATTGAATCCTCCGATTCTATCACCTCCAGTGGAAGGAAGACCACTGATCATTTACCTCACAGTTCTAGAGGACTCAATGGGATGTGTACTTGGCCAACAAGACGAAACCAAACGGAAAGAGTCTGCCATTTACTATTTGAGCAATAAATTTACCGACTGCGAAACTCGGTACACGATGCTTGAGAAAACTTGTTGTGCTTTGGCTTGGGTAGCCAAACGTCTTCGCCAATACATGATTCATCATACTACTTGGTTAATCTCCGAAATGGATCCAATCAAGTACATCTTCGAAAAACCTGCTCTCATGGGAAGAATTGCCCGTTGGCAGATGTTGTTATCAGAATATGACATAGAGTACCACACTCAGAAAACCGTTAAGGGAAGTATTTTAGCCGATCATTTGGCTCATCAACTGATTGACGATCAAGAATCAATCGGGTTTGACTTCCCAGACGAAGATGTCATGTATCTAAAAATGAAAGACTGCGATGAACCGCTACCCAGTGAAGGGCCAGAACCAGGTTCCCAATGGGGACTTATCTTTGACGGAGCAGTTAATCATTACGGAAACGGAATTGGGGCAATCATTGTTACCCCTCAGGGTACCCACATTCCTTTCACTGCAAGACTTATGTTCAAATGTACGAACAACGAGGCCGAATACGAAGCTTGTATTATGGGTCTCGAAGAAGCGATTGATTTAAGCATAAAAAACTTGGACATATACGGCGATTTAGCCTTGGTTATCAATCAGATAAAAGGAGATTGGAACACATACCAATCAGGATTGATTCCTTACAAAGACAATGCAAGAAGGTTGTTACCTTTCTTCAACAGAGTTGAGTTTCATCACATCCCTCGTGAGGAGAATCACATGGCTGATGCATTAGCCACCATCTCTTCTATGATTGGTGTAGGTCAATGGAATGACATACCTAAGATCGACATAATGCGCCTTGAACGGCCCGCCTACGTCTTCACGATTGAAGCAGTCATAGACGATAAACCTTGGTATCGTGATATCAAATGCTTCCTTCAGAAACAAGAGTACCCACCTGGGGCATCCAGGAAAGATAGAAAAACCCTCAGAAGATTGGCTAGAAACTTCTTCCTGAGCGGTGACACTCTCTATAAGAGAAATTTTGACTTGGTCTTACTCCGATGCGTAGACAGACCAGAAGCATATATGCTTATGAAAGAAATTCATGAAGGATCCTTTGGCACTCATGCCAATGGACACGCAATGGCGAGAAAAATTCTAAGAGCAGGGTACTACTGGTTGACAATGGAATCTGACTGCTACAAGTACATGAGGAGATGTCACAAGTGTCAGATATACTCCGACAAAATTCATGTACCGCCATCACATCTCAAAGTTCTTTCTTTCCCATGGCCTTTTTCCAATCGACATGATTGGCATGATTGAGCCCAAGGCTTCAAACGGAAATTGGTTCATCCTGGTAGCCATTGATTACTTCACCAAGTGGGTCGAAGCAGCGTCATACGCTAATGTAACCCGACAAGTGGTGATCCGATTTATCAAAAACAATATCATCTGCCGTTATGGTGTTCCAAGCGAGATCATTACTGATAATGGATCTAACTTGAACAATAAGATGATGAAAGAGTTGTGCGTAGAGTTCAAGATTGAACATCATAACTCGTCTCCCTACCGACCCAAGATGAACGGAGCGGTAGAAGTGGCTAATAAGAACATCAAGAAGATCGTTCAAAAGATGGTTGTAACCTATAATGACTGGCACGAGATGCTACCCTTTGCTCTTCATGGTTATCGCACATCTGTCCGCACTTCGATAGGGGCAACCCCTTTCTCTCTAGTATATGGCATGGAAGCAGTGCTCCCCATAGAGGCAGAGATCCCATCAATCAGGGTATTGATGGAAGTTAAGCTAACGAAGGCTGAATGGTGTCAAAGTCGACACGGCAAACTGAATCTGATCGAAGAAAAGAGAATAACGGCACTATGCCACGGTCAGTTGTATCAACAGAGAATGAAGAGGGCGTTCGACAAAAAGGTTCGACCTCGTGTCTTCAGAAAAGGAGACCTCGTGCTCAAGAAGATTCAATCATTTCTCACTAACTCTCGGGGAAAGTGGACTCCGAATTATGATGGTCCCTATGTGGTCACGAAAGCTTTCTCAGGCAGCGTCTTGAGACTCGCAACTATGGACGGAGAGGAATTTGCCTACCCCACGAATGTTGATTTAGTCAAGAAATACTTCACCTAAAAAAAACGTCTCGGTGGATTGAAAACCCGAAAGGGCGGTCCAGGCAAAAGTTAGAGACATGAAAAGAAATCATCATCCCGGTGGATTGGAAATCTCATAGTACAATCCAGGCAAAAGTTAGGGATAATGGCAAGTAACTATGTTCAACAAAGGCAAGTCCCTCAGCAGCAGTTACATCATCCATCGGAGGAAAACTCCAGTCAAGGTCATCTTCGACAGAAGCTCAGGATGTCCCGAATTCAAAGTTGGTAGAAGGGTAGTGGTCGTTATGTTTTAACGAAGCCCTTTTCCCTGTAAATTACCATTTTCAAACTTTGTATATACTCTTTGGAATCACTCGTTTGGATGATCTCCATCTTATCAATAAAATTTGAGCCCCTGTGCTTTTGTTTGTAATTCTTATTTGTTTTAGCTTTACAGAATGGCATTTTAACATGACTAACGACTCTTGAAATAAAACAAAAATGAATTTACTTGGTAAAACTTTTTCTACTTTTAAAATAAATATGGCAATTTCTTTTGACTATTGAACATCAAAAGAATATCAATCGCTTCTCCAGAAGTAAGCAAACTTCAAAGTGCAGAATCAAAGTGCTCCTTCTAATCCAGTACGCCTGAATGAAGGGATCAACTGTGTCAGAGACCTTGTTTCGTCTGACACCCCTCGGCCGAGTTCTTATCTCCTAAGCCCGATCAACGGTATTCCCCGCAGGGACTATCTCTCCTAAGCAAGGTGGAATTGCTATCTTGAACCAGCGATATCTCTACAGGCCCCGCGATGGCCGAGTATCCAGTCATGTTCATCTTTTAGTTTGTGTGTCGCGTCAGTTTTGTCAGCATAGACATACATGCATTATTGATTTGAATTCGCATTCATATTGCATCAATATCACTCTAGTCGGTCTTGTCCCCTGGTGATAAAAAGTCCTCTTAATCGAGTTGTCAAGTTTTTTCCTCATCAGGAAGTGCGGCGTCTGAACAATCTCTCTCCTCCAGTTTATTTCTGGAATGAAGTTGGCTCCTCGACCACTTTGATAACTTGAACCTCTGAAAGACCAGAGGAACCTTCAGTCAACATCACTTTTCGCCATTGAAGATGATATCCTTGCTTTCCCGGATTAAAGAAAAATCCCCCAGAGAAAGCCTCCTAAGCAGAGATTTGGCAGTACAGCTGCCATTCTCCAAAAAGATCGCTGATGAAAAGGTCATCGGCACCTCAAAATTGGACCCCATCACATGGCATTTCTCTGGGAAGATCCCGAGAAAAATATGATTTAAGATCCCAAGTGGAAACAGTCTCTCAAGAGACTCGCTTTCCCCCAGTAGAATCGACAAATGCTGTCTCCAAACAGAGAAGTTTGTGCAACTCTACAACTCAGACGACTGGGTTCTCCAGCAAGTCTGACGTCAAAACTTTTTCCGTCAGATGGCATCTCCCCAGGAAAATTCGGCGAGAAGTTTGAGGGAAATCGCTACGAATAGCGTTCCTTGTCAAGAAAGTTTATTGACAAAAGAAACTGAGACCAGTTCCTTGGTAAGAAACCAGGATCGAGGGGAAGTTTAAATCAGAAACTAAGACCAGTTCCTTGGTAGGAAACCAGGATCAGGGGAAGTTTATTTCAGAAACTTAGACCAGATCCTTGGTAGGAAACCAGGATCGAGGGGAAGTTTATTTCAGAAACTTAGACCAGATCCTTATTAGGAAACCAGGATCGAGGGGAAGTTTAAATCGGAAACTAAGACCAATTCCTTGGTTGAAGACCAGGATCGAGGGGAAGTTTACCTTTTCTAAGCATCATTGCTTAGCAAAAGAAGATGAATGCGCAAGCTACCATTCATAACCACCATCAAAATTTCGGGTATTCCGATATTTAATCCTCTTGCACCCCGAATGCCCGAATACCTTCGTCATTCACACCTTCGGGTCCAAGAAGATTAAATAGGGGCATCTGTCATACCCCAAATTTTGACCACTAAGATTTCCCATCATTGTGCAAATCATCATCACAATGTGGATGAACCATTATTCCTCATCAAATGCCTCAAGGGTTGTTGAGCATTCACTACAATCAAAATTAGGGTTTTAAGCCCTCTCAGAGCCTTAGACAAAGGGTCAATCAAGGAATGACATGATCTTCAACTTGTCTAACCTCTCAAACATACACAAAGGATCAAAAAGGACTCCCACTCCAAGGATTACGCACAAAGCTGCTCCCTTCTAGGTGGATCAAGCCTCAAGATCGACGGTGTCACCAAATTAGGGTTTTGGTCGACCAGGGCCTCCAGATGGAAAATTTTCATCTGGGCACAAGCCAAAGATCCAAAACACAACCTAATGTACTCCATGGAACCTCATGGACCCATTCATCAAGTCAATTTTGCCTCAGGGGATGCATTCATCAAAAATCAGGAATTAGGGTTTCTTGACCTAATTCACCCCTAAGTTGACTTTTAGGGCAAATCAAGAGCCAAGACCTCAAGAGAGGGTTTGAGGGTCTCTAATGAGCTATATTGATCCATTTGTAACAATGTATTAATCCAAGAAGCTTGAGCAACAAGTCTCAATTTCATCTGCACCACAATTAGGGTTTTAAGGAAAAAGTCAACTGTAACTTTGACTTTTGACCTGGACATGCTCCTAAACCCTAGGACATGAATCAATATACCCTATCACACCCATGGAACATGTCCATCAAGTTTGATTTAGGTCAAGGACATGATTTCCTGAAGAATTGCACAGTTTGGAATTCATCTGATAAAAAGTCAACTGTGCACAAAAGTCAACTTTGACTTTTTGAGATTTTTCACCAAAATGGATTTTTAACCCTAAAATGATGTTAATGTATGATTTGAATCATCATTCATCAAGAAAAATCAAGAAAAGTGGGATAACTTGTAAAAGGGGTAACCATAAAAACTTAGAAAATTTTCTAAGTTAAAAATAAAGTGACAAGGGTACCAACTTTGAAGGATCATAACTCCTAAACCACAAAGCCATTTTTTCTCATCCAAAGATGGATTTGTAGCCCTCATTACCCTCTACAAAAACTTCAACTAGGCCTAAGTCCAATTCATTAAGGATTTTGAGTTATGGAGTGATCAAAATGGCTGAAAAGTGAAAATGTCACTTTTTCCAACACTTAGTGAAATTTTCACTAAGTCAGAATCTGTCTTCACTTTTTGCCAAATGTAGAGGGATTTTTCACTTGGATTCAAAAGAGATCAAAACCAAATATGTTCAAACAACTGTTATATCATGTAAGGGCTTTCCAAAATGGCCAAGAACATTGCCAAATTCCATTTGAGTCATGAGATATGACATTGGAAAGTTGCCTTGCTGAAATCTGTCAAAGGCAAGGCAGAATTTGCAACTTTGCTCGATTTGCCAAAATCAGCCAAATCCAAATGCTCCTATCCACTTGGACACCTCATAGGATTGAATCTAAAGGGGACAATCACTGAGCCAAGCCTCCAAAGTCTTTGGAACAAGAAATAGCATGTTGAACCTAGAATGGCCAAAATAGGGACAAAACTCCAAATTTGGATTGAGGCATTCAATAGAAGCATCAAGGTGGCATGGACTGAGCCATTTTCATTTGAATTCAGTCAAGACTTATCCAAGACCAAGGGAACCAACAGCCTGTGCCCTAACCTCTAGTCAATGGCTAGAGGAGACTTGGATTTTCATTTGCCAACATTGGCCAAACCTACTCAGCAGTTGCCATTGACTATTCCTTCCAAAACAAACTTTCTCTACTATAAATAGAGCTCAATTGTGTTCAGTTTAAGTACACCAAAGGCCTACAACACTTGCCTTTCTTAAAATCTCTTTCTCTTGGCAAAAATGCCTTTCTTAGCAAGGTAACTATCGGGTTTTGAGCTAGAGGGCAATTCCACTCAAACCAATCACACACACACACCTCATATACATCAATATGAGTTGATCAAACACTTAAACAACAACTGGAACACTGATTTCTCAGAATCACCAGTCAATTGCTCAAGGTTTTAACCAAAGTGCAGTTGAGATGCCATGAAATGATCCAGCCATTCTCAGTCAAGTCCAAGCATTCAAACACATTCCATAGGGTGTAGGGAAGCTGTTCAGATCATCACAATTCATCTGTAACACCTCCTACTCAGAAATCAATTTGCTCTTGCTGTCACGACCTAGAGGTAAGCATATACTTGGTCATCTCTCAATCTATGCATATTTCCTCGCACAATACTTTTGCCAAATGTTCATAATCATGCATGGAATGTTTCCCCTCAATAAATTACATTGTTTGAATCGTGTATCAAAAATCCTAGCCTTCATGCAGAAATTAGGGTTCTTGAGGATTTTTCGTGATTTCTTGTTATATGTTTAATTTAAATGAAATTAAATACCATAGACATGATCGTGAGGTTGAAACGAGCATATTGATATGTGGATTGCATGATATAATCAAGTATTCAGTGAGATTAGATAGAAAATGCAAATCTGGGCCAAGCTGAAACACGCGCGTGTTCTTCAGCTGTTCTTGGCGCCATTTTTCACAAATTCAAATATTTGAATTTTGTGATTTTATTTAATTGATTCGAAAATTAATTTCTCTCTGAGTTTTAATGATTTTGAGTTGATTCTTTTTTAATAATTCACAAAAATGTTAAAATATTTTATTTTCCCAAAAAATCCCAAAAATATTATTTATTTTGTATAATTGATATTTTTGCAAAGAATTAATGTTTTAATTGTTTTTAACACTTAAAATATTTTTTCCACCTTGATTTTGCAAATTTTAATGCTTTCTAATTATTTTGTAGGTCAATACTTAATTTTTGAAGCATTAATCCAGATCACAATTTGTTTTTCATATGTTAAACAATTTTGATCATTTTAATTGAATTTTTATTCAATTAAATACATTTTTGAAAACAAATTAGGGTTTTTGGATTAATTCAACCCTCATAAATCATTTTCAAAACACTTGGGCCTCTATTAGAGTGTAAGACCCAACTCACTTTGTACAGACAACATTTTTTGGGCCTCACTTATTGTATAAGTCTCTCTGTACATTTTCAAATAAACGTCACGATCGTCGCCTTTTCAAAATAACACTGGGCCTACCCTCGAGTAGTGAGACTCATTTCTTTTCTTAAAACTCACTTGGGACTCTAATAGAGTGTAAGACCCAACCCCCTTTTAACCAAAACATTTTGGGCCTCACTTATTGTATAAGTCTCTTCGTGTTAAAAGAAAATCTCGGCGCGATCGCCATTTCAAACGAAAAAAAACAATCTGGGTCTACCCTCGTGTTATAAGCCCCACTCTTTTTCTTTAAACTTTTTGGGCCTCTTGAGAGAGTGTAAGACCCATCCCTTTGTACAGAAAACACTTTTTGGGCCTCAGTCACTTGTATAAGTCCCTCTGTACAAATTCAAACAGTGCGCTCACTAATAAAACCCTGGGCCTCTCATTGAGCTGTAAGCCCCAAATCTTTCTTTTTCAAAGCACTTTCTCCTTTGATTTTGAATATACTATTGTTTTCAATCTTTCTTTGTTGAACAACTAACCAAATAGCATGGAATCTCTACAACCGAGTAAGTGGTTATCGCTTTCATTTACCGCTTTCATATACATATAACTGTATTGTGGGGCTGTTTCGCTATAAGTCTTCTTTCATAAACTCATATCAACTGTGTAATAATAGTATAGATATTTAGTGTTTCCCCGGCAACTACGTTTAGCATAAAGCCCGTTGATCACTCTTAAATAGTCAAAACTAGATCCCCATAGGATTATCAGACACAGTCTTCCCTCCTCTTGGGGTTAAACAATATGGAGATATGAAAGGCAGTATTCTCGGTGAACCCTTTCATAGACTGTCACTCATAGAAGTTATCAAGAAACTCTATTCCCCAGAGATTATCTTTTCTCCGTGAATGGCATCTCTTGAGTTTCTTCCAAATTCTCGGACTTTCCTGGCTTGATCTATTCTCGGTGAATGGCATTTCTTGAACTTCTCAGGGTTTGGGGACCCACAGGCTTCTTAAAAGCACTTGTCAAGAAACTCTACTCCCCAGAGATGATCTTTTCTCCGTGAATGGCATCTCTTGAGTTTCTTCCAAATTCTCAAACTTTCCTGACTTGATCTATTCCTTGTGAATAGCTTGCCTTGAACTTCTCGGGGTTTGGGGACCCATCAGCTTCTTAAAAGCATCGGCCTCCTCTTGGGCATCGTACAAGGACCCACAGGCTTCCTAAAAGCAACCCCTCCTCCTCTTGGGCTTAGTACAAGGACCCTACGGCTTCTTAGAAGTATTCACAGCCTCCTCTTAGGCTTCGTATAATGATCTCTTCCTCCGGGAATGATAGCCTTCTCTTGGGCTTAGTACAAGGACCGATCGGCTTCTTAAAAGTTTCCAGCCTCCTCTTGGGCTTCGTACAAATTGTACCGACGACCTCCTAGAGGTATAGGAACAGAACTTAGTCATCTTAATAGAACAGCCCTTTCATAGAATCTACTACTGTTTCTCAAAACATAGTACAAAGGTTAAAACTCTAGACTTGGATAGTCTAATCTCCTTGAGTCTCAAAGACATTCTCAAGCACCCTTCAAGAATAGAAAGTAAACTCATAGACTCGAACAGTCTCAATACCCTTCGAATTTCCCGCTTCCTTAAAGAACAGGCATAACCCGGACCCTTGAATCAAATCCTTGAGTACAGTATTGCTCATATAAGAACTGATTTTCTCTTTAAAATCAGTATACTGGACCTGCCACTTAACTGAAACAGTGACCATAGCCTCCTCTTAGGCTTTGTATAATGATCCTTCTCCAGTGAAGTTAGCCTCCTCTTGGGCTTTGTACAAATGATTCTCCCCAGTGGAGTCAAGCAACGTTTAGCCTCTCTCTCGGGCTTTGTACGAGACACATAAGAGGCTCCCTCATTGAGTCAATAACCCTTTTCGCCTCCATCTCGGGCTTTATACGAGATACAAAAAGGTTCTTATTGAGCCAAACAAATGTTACCCTCTATCTCGGGCTTCGTACGAGATACAAAAACTCTCTTGTTGAGTCAATTAGCCTCCATCTCGGGCTTTATACGAGATACCAAAAGATTCCCTCATTGAGTCAAAACCTTTTAGCCTCTCTCTCGGGCTTTGTACGAGACACATACTAGCCTCCTCTTAGGCTTTATATAAGAAAACCACTGGTTGATCCAATCAACCTTTTAGCATCAAAGTTGTGCCTCGTTCACAGTACACAAACATTAATAACTCATTCCCCTTCATCTAATCGCTGTAAGCGGAAAGCCTCTGGATCATCTACATCCACACCACTGTCCCTCTTTTAGCATGAGCAATTCCTAAGGAAAGATAGCATTGCTCTACACTGAGTTAAAGTCTTCTCCTTCAGGTTAAAACCCCCTATAAAGGAAATTATGGCATTGCCGGATTCACAAATCCTGGTTAAAGTAATTCTCCTTTATAAAACAGTTGTGACATACAACCCCCTCTTTAGAGATGACAAAATCTCTCTAAAGTTGGGACCTTCAGCTTCACATCTTGGGCTTTGAACAAGATACAAATAGACCTTTCAGCTTCACATCTTGGGCTTTGAACAAGATACAAACCACCTTTTCGCTTCATGTCTTGGGCTTTGAACAAGACACCAAAACAACCATTTCCTCCCATAGAATAGGAGGAACTATGAACGCTCTGATTTCCCTGTTTCAGTAAACGGGAATACGTAGGCATAAGATCGAAAGAAAAGATCTTAGCGAGCACACTAAAAAAAATCCCATACTCCCATGTATCTATCAAACGCATCAGTCCTAACATCCTAATCCTTGTTCCCCGCCAGAAACATTCTGTCAAGATAAAAAGAAAGAAATCAGTATTGGCGAAAATACAAATAACCAGTACAAAGGCCCCCCCACATTGATAGCATTTGTAACCTAACAAACCGCTGTTTAAACTCAGTATGCAAAGCAGGGTTAATTGGAGACATCTATTTTTCGAACGTAGTTACTTGCCATTATCCCTAATTTTTTCCTGGATTGTACTTTGAGGTTTCCAATCCACCGGGATGATTTTTTATCATGTCTCTAATTTTTTCCTGGACCGTCCTTTCGGGTTTTCAATCCACCGAGACGTTTTTTTATTTATTATTTTTTTGTTTATTTAGGCGAAGTATTTCTTGACTACGTCAACATTTGTGGGGTAAGCAAATTCCTCTCCGTCCATGGTTGCAAGTCTCAAGCCGCCGCCTGAGAAATCTTTCTTGACCACATAGGGGCCGTCATAATTCAGAGTCCACTTGCCCCGAGAATCAGTGAAAAATGATTGTATCTTCTTGAGCACGAGGTCTTCTTTCCTGAAGACGCGAGGTCAGACCTTTTTGTCGAACGCCTTCTTCATTCTTTACTGATACAACTGACCGTGGCATAGTGTCGTTATTCTCTTTTCTTCGATCAGATTTAGTTAATCGTGCTGACTTTGGCACCATTTAGCTTCTGTAAGCTTAGCTTCCATCAATACCCAGATTGATGGGATCTCTACTTCTATGGGGAGTACTGCCTCCATGCCATATACTAGAGAAAAAGGGGTAGCCCCTGTTGAAGTGCGGACAGATGTACGATAACCGTGAAGAGCAAAGGGTAGCATCTCGTGCCAGTTTTTGTAGGTTACAACCATCTTTTGAACAGTTTTCTTGATGTTTTTTGTTAGCTGCCTCTATCGCTCCGTTAATTTTGGGTCGGTAGGGAGATGAGTTATGGTGTTCGATCTTGAACTCTACACACAACTCTTTCATCATCTTATTGTTCAAGTTAGATCCATTATCAGTAATGATCTGGCTCGGAACACCATAACGGCAGATGATATTGTTTTTGATAAATCGGACCACCACTTGTCGGGTTACATTGGCGTATGACGCTGCTTCGACCCACATGGTGAAGTAATCAATGGCTACTAAGATGAACCGATGTCCATTTGAAGCCTTGGGCTCAATCATGCCAATCATGTCAATTCCCCAAATGGAAAAAGGCCATGGGGAAGAGAGAACTTTGAGATGCATTGGCGGTACATGGATTTTGTCAGAGTATATCTGATACTTGTGACACCTCCTCATGTACTTGTAGGAGTCAGATTCCATGGTCAACCAATAGTACCCGGCCCTAAGAATTTTTCTCGCCATTGTATGTCCTTTGGCATGAGTACCAAAGGACGCTTCGTGAATTTCTTTTATCAGCATGTCTGCTTCTGGTCTGTATACGCATCGGAGCAAGACCATGTCAAAGTTCCTCTTTTAGAGTGTATTACCGCTCAAGAAGAAACTGCCTGCTAGCCTTCTGAGGGTTTTTCTGTCTTTCCTAGATGCCCCAGGTGGGTACTCTTGTTTTTGAAGGAAGTGTTAGTTCTTGTATTGGCTGGAATTTTGGTAAAACAAAGTTGAACAATGTTGATGTCGTATGTCTGATGTCATAACATTGGTTCCTAACATTAGTTGTTGCAGGGTTGAAGGTTTATTTGGTGATGTTAAACTTGATGTCAAGACATCAGTTATCAAAACATCAAAACATCAGGTTGTGATGTTTTAGGGCTGCGCGTAATAGTGTGTTTTGAGGAGATCTGTTAGAGAGATTGGATACGAATTTCTTGGAGAAGATATTTATATTTTCAATCAGATATGGAGCAGATCATGTAACTAACATTAGGGATGATTTGAAAAGATTTAAAAAGATTAGAAGATCAAATCTGTTTTAAATTATGATTAATAACAAATCAAATCAGATTATTTTGGAAGAGGTCCAAGCCCAAGTCAAAATTCTATAAAAGCAGCCTCAACCCTTGTTGGTAAGAGGATGAAGAAAGAGAGCTAAAGACTGAGTATCATTTGTGTCTTCATGTGTGTTTTGTAAACAATTCATGTTTGAATTGGTGTTACTATTTTAAGTTGTAATTGGTTTCTCTAGAGCTGTTAAGCAAGAGAGAGTTGTTCTTGATCAAAGACGTTAAGCAGAATCAAGTTGTGTGATTAATTTGTAATCATTGGATTGTATCACTTAGGTGATTTAGGGAGTGAGTGGTTTCTCATACCTAAGTGGTTTCTTAGGTAGAAGTGTCATTGGGTAGTGATTAAGATTAGTAGATGTCAACTGGGATTGTTGAGTCTGTAATTTAATACTACTAATACTGAATTTCCTCCCTGGCTTGGTAGCCCCCAGACGTAGGTAGTTAGACCGAACTGGGTGAACAATTCATTGTGTTGATTTACTGTTGTTTATTGCCTTGTTCATAGTAGATTGTGTTGTTGTGACATCACACTTAACATCGCACATCTGATACCAGAATTTCAATTGGTATCAGAGCAGGCATCCTGCTCTGCATCTGGATGAGATCTAGGGCTGATACTTTCTGGTGCAATGGACAAGGAAAGTGGTGGATTTGTGAACAGACCCCCTATTCTAAATGGCTCTAATTATGACTATTGGAAACCACTGATGGTTACCTTCTTGAAGTCATTAGACAGCAGGGCTTGGAAGACTGTCTTAAAAGAATGGAAAGCACCTGTCACTGTTGAAAAGGATGGTACAACAAAGCTAAAACCTGAGGAATATTGGACGAAGGAAGAAGATGAGCTTGCACTTGGAAATTATAAAGGCTTGAATGCCATCTTTAATGGTATTGACAAGAACATCTTTAGGCTGGTAAACACTTGTGAAGTAGCTAAGGAAGCTTGGGATATCTTGAAGACTACTCATGAAGGAACCTCCAAAGTCAAGATGTCAAGACTTCAACTTTTGACAACAAAGTTTGAAAATCTGAAGATGAAGGATGATGAAACCATTCATGATTTTCACATGAATATTCTTGAGCTGTCCAATGCTTCTAGTGCTTTAGGAGAAAGAATAACTGAAGAGAAACTGGTAAGGAAGATTCTCAGATCCCTTCCCAAGAGATATAAAATGAAGGTGACTGCTATTGAAGAAGCTCAAGACATCAGCAAGATGAGGGTTGATGAGTTGATTGGTTCTCTTCAAACTTTTGAGTTGGGATTGAATGAAGAGCCTGAAAAGAAGACCAAAAGCATAGCTTTGGTGTCTAATACTGAAGATGGTAAGAAGGAGGGTAATTTTGAAACTCAGGAGGAACTGTCAAATGTTGTTGTGATGCTTGGGAGACAGTTTAATAAGGTGTTAAAGAGAATGGACAGAAACTATAGACCTAATGTTAAGAACATCACATCTGACAACAACAGGTCTAGTGATCAAGTGAAGAAAACAAGAGATGAAGAAAAGTCCAATCATGACAAAGGAGTTCAATACTATGAGTGTGAAGGTTATGGTCATGTCAAGAAAGAATGTCATACATACCTCAAAAAGCAGAAAAGGGGGTTATCTGTGTCCTGGTATGATACAGATAGTGAAAGTGAAGAAGAGAATGCCAAGCATGTTAAGGCATTGACTGGACTTTGTGCCTCTGATGGAGAGTCTAGTGATGGTGAATTGACCTTTGAAGAGCTAGCATCTTCTTATCAAGAGTTGTGTCTAAAAAGTGAAGAGGTCCTTCAAGAAGGGGAGAAGCAGAAGAAGATTATTGTTCAGCTTGAGACTGAGAAAGCTGAACTTAAGAATGAAGTTTTGTTGTTAAAATCCCAGCTTGATCAAATGTCAAAATCCATCAGAATGTTAAATAGTGGAACTGACACTCTGGATAAAATACTTGAAGCTGGAAAAGGGGCAAGTGATAAGACTGGTGTAGGATATGAGGGTGAGAAGAAGATATCTGTAGAGGCTAGTTCTTCTGGGGTTAAACAAAACATTCCTCATCAGCATGAAAAAGGACATGGTTCTGGAATTAAGAAGGGTGTCCCTTACCTTGGGCCACAAAATAATGGAAAGGGCTATGGTCCTGTACCTAAGAAGTTTATGCCTCAACCTCAAGGAAAGCCTCGGGCATCTGGAGCTAGACAATATATGCCTCCACAATACCATAGGAGTATGCATGCTTCTGGTCTCAAACATAACATGTTCCATCTGATGTCTCAACATCAAGGGAAAATGTATGGTTTTGGACCTAACAATGTTGTGCCTCATGGTTATGGCAGAAGAAGGCCGCATCATCATGGTAAAAGACAACCTAATCACTACAGAAGACAACATAATTATGTGAGAAGACAACATCAATATTTTGACAGATGGCAGCCTCAGCATTATGATAGTAATCATCATCAAGGTGGCAGATATTTTAATCACTTTAGAGAAGAGATTTAAAGAGTGAGATGTTTCTATTGTGGTAGATTTGGCCATATACAATCTTCTTGCTTTAAACTGCATGGTTATCCCAAATCTGTTCCTCAACCTAGACAGAAGCAGAATAGGCCTCAGGCTGTTAAACAATGGGTTCCTAAAGCTACTGTCACATGTCTATTAGGTCACTCACCTGTTAGAACCCCAGCCATGGATGGTTGGTATTTTGACAGTGGTTGCTCAAAGCATATGACAGGTTTCAAGAATCATTTGGTGGATATCAGGACTTGCTCCACAAATGATGTAACTTTTGGTAATGGAGAACAAGGGGAAGCTAAAGGAGTGGGAAAATTTAATTGTAAGGCTAGACCTAATCTTGAAAATGTACTTCTTATCAAAGGATTGACTGCTAATTTGATTAGCATCAGTCAGTTATGTGATGAAGGATTCAAGGTTAACTACACTAAAGATGAATGTTTAGTGACTAATGAGAAGAGTGAAGTCGTTATGAGGGGAGTTAGATCCATAGATAACTTTTATTTATGGGTTCCTCAAGAGTCCAGCTCATCATGTAATGTCAAGGATGATGTTATGACATCTGAATGTGACATTAGAAGGAGCACCAAACAACCTAGTGTTATGCAACTATTCAGAGGAAATCTTGAAGAAACTAAGGACATAAAGGTTGATCACTCAGATATGAAGGGTAATCACAATTTCCCTAACGATAAGTATGCTGAAATTTGTGAAGTCCTAAGTAGAAATTTGGGCATGTGGAAAAGGCATCTGAGGTTAGTGACTTATGGTGTGCATTTATTAAATTTCAAAAATTTAAAAGGAAATTTGTTTTGGTGGGGAAAAAACATTTATTGGCTTTTAAGTGACCAACAAAAGCAGACCCCTTACCTTAGGCTATCATTCCCTATTGTTCCTCTCACGCGCTACGTCCATCTCCGCACTCCAAGTCCGTTCATCTTCCCCCCCAAGAACAGAAATTACAAAACACCTTTTTTCATCAGTTGTTACACAAGAACGATGTCTAAACAAGTGTCATCTCCATCCAAGAAGTCTGCGTCCAAAAGTTCCACTCATGCAAATTCTAGGGTTTCGACAGAAGAGGTATCTTTGGATGAAGCTATGGACATTGCTCCTATCTCTATGATTCCAGCTTCAGAAAAGAAAAGACCTGAGAAGTATCAACCTAAGAGGCCTTCAAAATGTAACACTTCTCATCAGTATGAGGGTAGGAAATTTGATGATAGCGAAAGTAGAGTGTTTGTCACTAGTCTATTGTTTGGAGACAAACCTACTCCTAAGACTACCACCCCTCTTCATCAAGCTGTTGAAGAAAAGGTAGATGTGGACAAAAGTATTGATCAGATTGTCACAAAAATTTTTGAGAAAGGGATTTATGTGAAGGGAATATGTAGACCACTGAGTCAAATGGCTACTGATCAATCCGTTATAGAAAAGGGTGACATGGAAACTTCTGAAACCAATCTTCACAGGTTGGCTGTCTCTGTCATTGATGATGCTGAGATTGAAGATGAAGTTGAAGCTGAAGTTGAAAGAGAAAGGGATACTCATGTTGAATATGAGGTTGATGTTGGAACATCACCTGTTAGGGATGTTACTCCTACTCCCAGAGGGAAGAAGAATGCTGATGTGGTGGATGTTGTTGACTTATCTGATAATGAAGTAATTGGTAATGATGTTCCTGGTATTGCCAATAGATTGAAGACTAGAAAAGGAAAGACTGTGGAATCTTCTCCTAAGATGACAGCTGAAGGCAAGAAGAAAAAGACATCTGTAGTTGGTCCAACTAAATCTTGGAGCAAGGTTGTTGTGACATCCAAAAAGAGAAAGATTAGAGAAGAATCTGAATCTTAGTATGATGTTGATGAAGATGTTCAAGACATCACCCCTGTCAGAAAGTCCATTTTGAAGAGGATTTCTGATAAGGTTCCTGAAGTGCCAGTCGACAACATATCCTTTCATTATGCTAGCAGTGCTCCAATGTGGAAATTTGTGTGCCAAAGGAGATTAGCTCTGGAAAGAGAGCTTGGAAAAGATGCATTGGAGATGAAAGAAATTATGGAGCTCATTCATGTTACTGGACTATTGAAGACTGTGACTAAATTCTCTAAGTGCTATGGTGAACTTGTTAAGGAATTTGTTGTCAACATTCCTATAGACATTTATGATAAAAGAAGTGTGGACTTCATGAAGGTGTTTGTTAGGGGTAAATGTATTAATTTCTCTCCTAGTACCATCAATAAGTATCTTGGAAGACATGATCAAGAGGTTTGTGAACTGGAAGTGACTGATAATGATGTGTGTAAAGAGATCACAACCACTCAAGTGAAGGTCTGGCCAATGAAGGGTAAATTGACAGCTAGTAAACTCAGTATCAAGTATGTTATTTTGCACAGAATTGGAACTGCTAACTGGGTACCTACTAATCACAAAACCACCATAGTTGTGGGATTAGGAAGGTTTATTTATGATGTTGTGAAAAAGGTCAAGTTCAACTATGGAAATTACATATTTGATTAAGTTGTGAAGCATGGTGCCACTAATGCTATCAAGATGCCTATAGCATTCCCTTCCCTGGTCTGTGGAATGATCTTAGATCAGCATCCTGGAATTTTAACTAGTTCAGATGTAGCATGTAAGAGGGAGTCAATTTTATCCTTGCATCCCAAGTTGTTTGTTGGGAATCATGTTCCAGACATTGTTGTAACATCAAGTTCTGGTGTTAAGAAGGCCAGTACTAAAACTGAGTTGATTGAAGAATTGAAGGCAACCTGCAAGGATCTTGATATGGTTATCAGTACTAGCACTGCTAGGAAGATGAAAATTGAGCAGATGATCAAATCCTTGGAACAGGGTGAAGATGATGTGAGTCCCAATACTGAAGATTCAGGTTCAGAGGAAGGTGATGAGGATGCGGCAGATGGTTCTGATGATAATGAAGATTGAAGTGCTGCTTTTGTTGTTTATTGCTTTTGTAGTTTGTAGTTGTCTTTGTTTCTGCACATTGTGTGCATGGTGTATAACTTGGATAAAAGTACTTTTATGCTTATCTTGGTTTTGTTCAATGACTTGTCTTGTCTTGTGGTGATGACTTTTGACTGACAAGGAGAGCTAGTAGTCTAACTGTTGTAGAGTGTTAGGGTATAACTTGTTGGTAGTTGGCCAATTATGGCTAAAAGGGGGAGAGTTAGCCTATGTGTTGCCTGTGTTGCCTAGTTGTGTGATGTGGCTCTAGGCTTGAGGTGGAGTGTGTTGTTTGAACAGCTGGTATGCGGGTTCTTATTTTGAGGGGGAGTTTAGCAGATTTGAATGTGATTGCTGCTGGTATGAAGTTTTTCCGCTGCAGGTACCTCTGATGTTGGCAGAGATTGTTTTAGCCAAAATTAGCCAAAGGGGGAGATTGTTAGTTCTTGTATTGGCTGGAATTTTGGTAAAACAAAGTTGAACAATGTTGATGTCGTATGTCTGATGTCATAACATTGGTTCCTAACATTAGTTGTTGTAGGGTTGAAGGTTTATTAGGTGATGTTAAACTTGATGTCAAGACATTAGTTATCAGAACATCAAAACATCAGGCTGTGATGTTTTAGGGCTGCGCGTAATAGTGTGTTTTAAGGAGATCTGTTAGAGAGATTGGATGCGGATTTCTTGGAAAATATATTTATATTTTCAATCAGATATGGAGCAGATCATGTAACTAACATTAGGGCTGATTTGAAAAGATTTAAAAAGGTTAGAAGATCAAATCTGTTTTAAATTATGATTAATAACAAATCAAATCAGATTATTTTGGAAGAGGTCCAAGCCCAAGTCAGAATTCTATAAAAGCAGCCTCAACCCTTGTTGGTAAGAGGACGAAGAAAGAAAGCTAAAGACTGAGTGTCATTTGTGTCTTCGTGTGTGTTTTGTAACAATTCATGTTTGAATTGGTGTTACTATTTTAAGTTATAATTGGTTTCTCTAGAGTTGTTAAGCAAGAGAGAGTTATTCTTGATCAAAGCTGTTAAGCAGAATCAAGTTGTGTGATTAATTTGTAATCATTGGATTGTATCACTTAGGTGATTTAGGGAGTGAGTGGTTTCTCATACCTAAGTGGTTTCTTAGGTAGAAGTGTCATTGGGTAGTGATTAAGATTAGTAGATGTCAACTGGGATTGTTGAGTCTGTAATTTAATACTACTAATACTGAATTTCCTCCCTGGCTTGGTAGCCCCCAGACGTAGGTAGTTAGACCGAACTGGGTGAACAATTCATTGTGTTGATTTACTGTTGTTTATTGCCTTGTTCATATCAGATTGTGTTGTTGTGACATCACACTTCACATCACACATTTGATACCAGAATTTCAGGAAGCATTTGATATCATGATACCAGGGTTTGTAGTCTATGACTGCTTCAATCGTGAAGATGTAAACGGGTCGTTCAAGGAGCATTATGTCGATCTTAGGTAAGTCATTCCATTGACCTACACTAATCATGGAAGAGAGAGTGGCCATTGCATCAGCCATGTGATTCTCCTCACGAGGGATATGATGAAACTCGACTCTATTGAAGAATGGTAACAACCTTCTCGCATAGTCTTTGTAAGGAATTAGTCTGGATTGGTATGTGTTTCAATCTCCTTTGATCTGATTGACAACCAAAGTTGAGTCTCCATATACATCCAAGTTCTTGGTCCTCAAATCAATCGCTTCCTCGAGACCCATGAGACAAGCTTCGTATTCGGCCTCATTGTTTGTGCAATTGAACGTAAGTCTGGCGGTGAAAGGAATGTGGGTACCCTGAGGTGTTATGATGATTGCCCCAATTCCGTTTCTGTAATGATTAACTGCTCTGTCAAAGATAAGTCCCCATTGGGAATTTGGTTCTGGACCTTCATTGGGTAGCGGTTCATCGCAATCTTTCATTTTTAGATACATGACATCTTCGTCTGGGAAGTTAAACCCGATTGACTCCTGATCGTCAATCGGTTGGTGAGCCAAATGACCGACTAAAACACTTCCTTTAACGGCTTTTTGAGCGTGGTACTCTATGTCATATTCTGATAGCAACATCTGCCAATGGGCAATCCTTCCCGTGAGAGCAGGTTTTTCGAAGACGTACTTGATTGGATCCATTTCTGAGATTAACCAAGTAGTGTGACGAATCATGTACTGGAGGAGACGTTTGGTAGCCCAAGCCAGAGCGTAGCAAGTTTTCTCGAGCATAGTGTACCGAGTCTCGCAGTCGGTGAATTTCTTCCTCAAATAGTAGATGGAAGACTCTTTCCTTTTTTTTCGTCTTGTTGGCCAAGTACACAGCCCATGGAGTCTTCCAAGACTGTGAGGTAGATGATCAGTGGTCTTCCTTCCACTGGAGGTGATAGAATTGGGGGGTTCAATAGGTATTCCTTGATACTGTCGAAGGCGGTTTGGTAGTCTTCTATCCAAACGCAGTCCTGATTCTTTTTTAGTAATTTGAAAATCGGCGCACATGTCGCGGTCATGAGGAATATGAATCTGGAGATGTAGTTCAAACGTCCCAGGAATCCCCTGACTTGTTTTTTAGTATTTGGAGAAGGCATTTCTTGAATGGCCTTGACCTTGTCAGGATAAACCTCAATTCCTTTCTGACTGGCGATGAATCCTAAGAGTTTCCCTGAACGGACACCGAACATGCACTTATTGGGATTCAAGCGGAGTTTGTACTTTCTCAGACGCTCGAATAGTTTTGACAGGTGGGTCACATGCTCCTCTTCTGTCTTAGATTTTGCAATATCATGTCATCGACATATACCTCAATTTCCTTTTGTATCATGTCAGGAAACAGAGTAGTCATGGCCCTTTGATAGGTTGCTCCGGCATTCTTCAAACCGAACAACATTACCTTGTAACAAAAGGTACCCCATGGGGTAATGAAGGAGGTCTTCTCCATGTCTTCCAGCGCCATTTTGACCTGATTATAGCCCGAGAATCCATCCATGAAGGAGAAGACTTTGAACTTTGTTGTACTATCTACCAGCATGTCAATGTGTGGTAAGGGAAAGTCGTCCTTTGGACTTGCCTTGTTTAGATCTCGGTAGTCGACACACATTCTGAATTTTCCGTCCTTTTTCGGAACTGGTACGATGTTGGCTAATCATTGAGGATATTCTGACGTAGCGAGGAAACCCGCATCAATCTGTTTCTGTACCTCCTCTTTGATTTTGACAGCCATGTCTGGATGAGTCAGTCTCAACCTCTGCTTTACTTGCGGACATTCTAACCGTAACGGTAAATGATGTTCCACGTTGCTGGTATCCAACTCTGATAGGACCAAGAAAATACATTGGGAAACTCTTTGAGAAGTTTCGTCAAACTTTCTTTGATAGTTGGACTGAGCAGTGCCCTAATCTTGACTTCTTTTCTCTCTTTATCCGACCCTAAGTTGACTGTTTCCAGCAACTCTTTGTGAGTCTCAATCGACCTTTCCTCTTGTCTGAGTAGTCGGGAGATCTCCTCTGGAATTTCGTCGTCATTTTCTTCTTCAGACTTAAATACCGAGAACTCAAAGTTGGGAGAAGGCATCGGATCGTATGTTTCAACGGGGTTTAAAACAAGCAATCTGCATGACGTGATGATTTGTGTTTAGAAGAGATAGAGAGAAAATGCAAAAGTGTGTGCAGTGTATTTCTTTTACTGCTTGTTTTTATTATTGAGTTGTTTTTAAGGATTACCATTTTCTGAAAAAAGCGAAAAGAGAAAACAACAATTAATGCGGAAATTACAGAACGACGTTATTTTATTAATGAACAAGTCGATTCTTGAAACTACAGAAAGTGAGCCCTATCAAAACATCTGTTTCACCTGGGCAGGGTGAAAGGTTAAAGTAAAGATGGCAATTACTTAGACTTATGAACAATCTTCAAAACATCGACAGCGACCCATTGGCGGCGAACTCCTTGGTGAATCACAAAGTTTAGTACCTTCCTTGATTTGTCTTCAGAAATGACGCTGATTTCTGGCGGAGCAAGATCATTGGAATCTGTCTCCCAGACAGAGTTTTTGTAGGAGGATTCCTCTGTTGTATTTTGCATAGTATTTGTACTCTCAGCTGTATCTCCCCATCCAGTTGGTTGGATGTCTTCGAGCCTGATACGAGAGCTTTCAGGAGTAGTGTACTTGACCATATAGTCGTATTTTCCACTTGGTTATCCTAGGGTGTCCCACACTTCTTTGGAATTGGAGGAGTCATCTCTCTTGATGACGTTGACCTCGGGAAAAGCATAGTTGATGAATTCCAGTCCGGCAAGCTTTGCCAATTCATCATCGTACTAGATAAGTTCGGAATGACCTGAGTGTTGATCCCATGACATGGCGGGGACACAGGTATTTTGTTCAATGATGCTCAGCTGATTTTCATTGTTCGGCTAATTTTCTTGCCCCAAGTCTCCGGGATACGGCTGCCAGATAGGCAAGCCATACATTAGGCCATAATAGTCATGGTCAAAGTTGTATTTCATCGAAGTGTCTTCCTCTAATGAATTTGGCAGAGCACGGCATCCTTCAGGATCACAATCTCCGTATATCATTTCGACATCTGACCTTGGTATAAATCTCGGACTCTGTGTGGGATATCAAAAGGGAGTCTGCGTTTTGCCCTGAGATGTATAACCGTCCTCGTTGAGATAGGACTTCCATTCTTCATCTGTATCGGAGGAGTCACCCTCGTTGATGGTATGCACGTCTTGAGTCACTGGTTGAAGGTAACCTCCAATGTGGAAGAAGTTCTGAATGGGATGAAAACTTTGATTGTTCGCAGCCGTTTGAGTATAGGTTGAGGAAAAGCCAAGACCTTTCTTTTTCTTATTGTCAGTAGGAATGACAAGCTGCCCCCATCCTGTTGTATTGGTATTCTCGACCGCTTTGGTAGCATCTTTGTATGAGGAAATCGAGGTTCCTTTCTCTGATTGATTCTCATTGCTCACCGTAAGCGCTTGGAACTGAGTTCCAACAACCTCCTCGAGTTCTACACAAGTAGATAATGACAAGTTGCTTACAAGCAAGGCATGTTCTCCACAAACCGTGACAAGTTGGCCCTTCTGGACGAACTTTAGCTTTTGGTGGAGGGTTGAAGTGATCGCCCCAGTCTAATGTATCCAAGGTCTTCCTAATAAACAACTGTATGTTACCCGGATGTCCATGACCTGGAAAGTGACTTGGAAAGTGTGAGGACCAATAGTTATGGGAAGGTCGACTTCGCCGATAACCGTTTTTCTGGATCCGTCAAATGCTTTGACGACGACCTCGCTGGTTCTCATCGGAGTTCCTTTGAATGATAATTGCATCAAAGTGGACTTCGACATAACATTCAGGGCTGACCCTGTGTCTACCAGTACGCTGGCTAAAGCATCGTCCTGGCAGTTGACTGTAATGTTGAGCTCCATATTATGACGGCGACTTTCTTCAGGTAATTCCTCATCACTAAATCCCAAGTTATTGCAGGAAGTGATGTTAGAGATAATGTTATCGAACTGTCTAATTGTTACATCCTGTTCTACAAAGGCTTGCTCCAAGACTTTCTGTAGAGCCTCCCTGTGCGCTTCTGAACTAAGTAACAGTGATAATACCGAGATCTTTGAAGGAGTTTTTAACAGCTGATCAACAATGTTGTATTCACTCCTTTGGATGAACTTCAGCATCTCATCATCGTTTTTTGAAAGGTCGGGATTACTGGATTGACCGACTGGTGGATTGGGAACTTCTGTATGAGGTTTCTTTTCTTTGCTGGGTTCTCCAACTCCTTTGTTGAAGATTCTACCACTCCGTGTTACTCGACTGATGTTTGCAATATTCATGACGGAGGGTAATGGAATTTCCTTTCCATTCTCAATTGTTGTTGCACCGTATTTGTAAGGGATAACCTGAGTTGATTCATACGGTAGCGGTCTCGGTAGATAGATGACTATGGGAGCCTTCTGACTTTTCTGACCATCGTAAGTAATTTCGATCTATTCCTGGTTAGGAACTCTTGATTCGTCAAGTAGAGGGATAATGGTACAAACATCCCTAGTCCATTGATGATCAGAGATTACGACGACGACCTCGATTTGATCAGCAAGATAGTTGACTGATCCAGAACTTGACCATGGCTGAATCTCTTTGTGGTCCAACTGACTTTGAAGGGCTACTCGCACAAGGTAGCATCCTTGATTATCCACTGAGCAAACTCCACACCTCTCATAGTTGTGTAGTGGCACCTGGCCACGTCCGCTTTGAATAGAGTGTAACCTTACTAGATCTGTTTCCATCGACCGAACATCCTGACTTTGATATCTAGTAGGATTCCCGTTAGTGATACTAATTTGCTGGGTGTCTTCATCCATATAGATTGGAAGCCACCAGTGGTTCAACAAGTGCTAAAGTGTTTCCTGGACAAGGGCATAGCCCTGATCGTTTTCGCAACCCGCTTTACAGTCCTGATAATCATGTGATACCAGGAATCCGAGCCGAACCTGTTTAGCATGTAACTCCACCAGGCTAGTATTCATCAAGCGAATATTGAAGATTTGAATCATGTTGATCTGATAGGGATTCCTATAATGGTAATCCTAGATCCATCCAAGATCCATCTTGAAATTCTGGTACATGTGCAGAATTCAGATGCCCTGGAACATGCTGTTCGACATCTGGTCTGACATGATCACAAAGGGCAAGGTATATTGCAATGATCATGGTACTGAAAAAATAAGAGCAAGACACACAGAATTGTTAACCCAGTTCGGTCTAACATACCTACTATGGGGGCTACCAAGCCAGGGATAAAGTCCACTATCAGCAGTATCAATTCAAAGCTAAACTACCCGTTTACAGCTTATCACTTAATCACTACCTAATGACCCTTCTACCTAGATCCTCTCTAGATATGAGAAACCCTTCTCACTCCCAATCATCGCAATGATGTCTAGCAGTTGACAATCCACCACTGCATCAACGGCTCTTTACCTATACAACCATTCAGCAAGGAAGACACCCTTCCAAGACACAACTTAGAGTTACTTAAAAGCTTCCTCCAAGAACAATACTCCTCTTACTTAACAGCTTCGAGGATCACACTAACAAACTGTCCAACTCACATGTCGAGTGGTACAGGAACCAACCCTAATAATAGAACTTTTACATCTTTTGGTTGAGTTACAAAACTAGGTTACAAAACATCTATATATATAACCTATTCCCAACTGGATTTGGGCCTACAAAAACATAGCAAATGAGCTGCTGCAAATCAGCAGAGACTTCTGCTACATAATAGGACTTCAATCTTTAACTTCCTAAAATATCTCCATAAGATGAAACTTAGGAAGTATCAATCTATCAACCCAGGTAACTCAGAACACAAGTCACAACTGTGTTCGTAACTCAGGACACAAGTCACAATTGGAACTCAACACCAACTCAAGGAAATGACACCCTCTTCGCAAACAATTGGAACTGCAGACTCAGAACAAGGCATCTGCATAACCCATTTCACACACCCTTTCTCCCCCTTTTTAGCCAAAACTTGGTAAAGAAGGCCCTCACAGAACCAGACCCAAGTGACGCTTACCCAAATACGAACAAACGCCATAAGACTAGTGAAACAAAACACTCACTTGGCTGGAGGAGAAGAGAACAAACCCTATAAATAGCAGATCAGTTACTTTGGAATTAACGAGCTTTGAATATTTCAAAGTTCTTGGTCAAAGAAATGCCATTTTAGGTACCAAAAACTCCATTCAACATTCAATGCCTACCTTCCAAAAACTGCCTTGACTGCCTTAAATGTTTCTCAACTGAATCTTACCATAAATTAAGCCAATAACGTTCCATGCATAGCCGGATACACGTGTTTCACCTTATCCTTCCACTACCGACCAGAATGATTCCTTGTTTGTCTCAAGAGAAACATGTCATGTACCATGTTCTGACATCTTACCAAAACAGTTTGTCTGCTTGCTCATAAAATTATCATCCCAAGACTCCACAGAACCTTATACAAACCCATCTTCTTATCTAATGGATACTAAGACGACTTCTCTCAATCCCTTCTAGATTCCTTCAAGGCAGCAGAGCAAAAATAAAGTCACCCAAAACCACCAAATCTGCTTTTTAGACCTCTCCTACACAGCTATGATATGTCCCATCATGAAGTTTGACATCACACTGCACAAACTTGACCAGCGCACATGCTACACAGAAATCTGCACCCTTGCAGTAATAGACCATAGACAACAGCCTTAACTCCCCCTGACATGAACAACTAATGCTCCTTATGAAGATGAACACTTGACACCAGATGATATTGTCACATTCTCAACATTAAGAACTGCCACTTCTTGTATTTGTTGAGCATAATCTCACCGTGTATATGCCAAGTCCAATATAATAGCCCACTTGATTTGGAATTTCTCACATATTCCATAACAAATGCCTTTAGATTACTTGCAACACAAGATAAGGGTTGCCACCACCTTTTACTTGTATTAGAAGAAATCTCCTTATCTTCAGCCATTCTGATCAGATCACACCACTGACAATAACCTTCTGTCCATACATTCACAAGCATCTAATGAAGTCTTCATCATGAGAGTAGTCATGTATTGCCAGAACAAACTACTTAACATCAAGATCAGAATCTGCCCATTCTAATCCACATTATGTCAGAACTTCCACTTCAGACAATAATGCTGCTTCTTCCAACTCCACAAGCACAGTCCCAGACCTTCATCCAGGATACACAACAAACAATGATGTTGTAACATTATGTAGGACATCAGTATTAGATAAAAGATCACACCTTCTGCATTTTATTCAGGTAATCACAACCACCTGATCACAACAGAGAGAAATAAACTCTCACACAATTCAGAAATCTGAATTGCATCCACACATCAGATAACTACCAAGCTCCCAACAAGGTCTCTACCATCAGTCACATACACATCTCCATCAGACTCATACTTAGCTCCTGACAAGGTATTTGTTATCCAAGAGAGTTTCACAAACAAACAGCAGATGATGCTCACTTCTTTATTCACACACTTCTGATACAGTCAGCTGATAAGGCTACCTCAGGTTGTCATCAATCACAGCCACTCAGAAAAAATGAATTTCTGAACCAGAATATCCAGACTGCAGACTTGCAAAATTCTCTAGACAAATACTTAGTCACCCGTCAAAGTATCTACTATTAGTCAGAATAAGATTACCTTCTCACACAAGGTGTGGCAATTTGTTTGACATCTTCTTCTGCACACGTCTGATAACTTCTAATTCTTCTTTATGATACGTTGTCATGACATTTATTCACACGTTACTTTAACTTGGATCAGTGGCTTGATCTTGGAATTCTTTCTGCGCAAAATAACCTTGGCTGAACAAATAATAACCACCTGAATTGATGCTCCAACATCAATCTCAGTTACACATCTTCACAGAGCTTATCTGAAGATATCATCTATAGTCAAGCTCTAGCAGGGGAACACACGAGGAGCAACCATCAGTAGATGATCAAGCTTCCAGGTCATATCACAAACACATTCAGCAGCAGGAACATCTCAAGGGTCTTCTTCTTAAATCACAGCATCTTGTCTGACTTTGAGATGTTGGATGTCATCAACATTCCACAACCAATCGGCCTCTTCTAATCCTTCAGCCAAACTCATCCCAGACAATTTGGATGATAATCCAAGCACATAGTCACCAACCAACCCCACCGGTTGATTTAACTCCACAGTGCTTAACCCTTGAAAGTTCTCCACTACACCAGAACAAGAGTTCCATGCTCTCATAGACTTGATAAAGGTCATCAAGTTTGAGTAAACAACCTCCATCCTAAATCAGAGAAACATCATCTAGACAGCTTGAGAAAATAAATTCTTAATATAATGATGTCAAGACATGTCTTCAAGGTCTTCCAAAACATCAGGCACTCTCCCTCAAAATCTGCCAAGAGCACTTTAGAGAATCATACATTCTCCCCTTTAATAGCAACACAGACTGTGATTAGATCATATCAAACCTTAAGCACACACAGTCAATACTTATCTAACTTCACAAGATCATTCAGATAATGCTTCCAAATAACAGAGAAAAATCATGACCTTTTGATCTTTGACCTTCATGTCCAAGAAGTCTGCTAGAGAAAATACTTCTTGAATCTCAGGTTCTCCACTCCTGCAGCAAAAACCAAAAATAAACTGACCTCAAGAGTAAATAACATGTTGATCACACCTTGACCAACTCACACATCTAAGATAAGTTCCAGCGCCAAAAACTTCTTAGACAAACCACCCAAATGCCTCCTCTTCCAGATCAGGAGTAGGTTCTAAACCCATGTGATCAAACCACATTAGTTTAGCACCCAGAGCATCTGCTATGCCATTCCTTCAGACAACAAAAATCAGCACAATTCTGATGTTCTAATACAAGATAGGACATCATTCCAAGGAACACATCAAGAGATCAAAGACTGGAGATTAGCCTTTTTAAGAAAAGAAGCAAAAGTAAATTACTTCTCAGATCTCTTCCTTACAACATCACTTATCAATGCCTTTATGAGTGGACTTGAACAATAAACTTCAAGTATCATTGACAGAGTAAGTTGAAGCAGTCTTGCATAAATCCCATCACCATAGGATATACATTCAGAGAAGAACAATCTTCTCAGTTACAACCTCAGGAGTTTTCAGATAGATTCGCAGCGGATCAAAATACAAACTCCTCAAAGCCTTCAGGTGTCACATATCACCCCTAGCATCATAGTCCAGGTGACACCACAATACCACAGGTTTGAAAATAAATCAAACCTAACATAACCACAACACAGCAGCTTTTCAACCAAAACTCCAAGCCTTCAGCACATGTCACTGCCTGTCACGAACAGTCCATCCTCCACTTCTAGGGACCATTCTCACAACTAAGTGAACTACTCCAAGTTCAAACAACTTTTCAGTAGAAAGCTTCTACCTTGACCATAAACCAGAAAGTATCTTCCCTGGGATCTCATCCAGATACAGAACAGAATGACCTGCTCTGGTACCAATTGAAATTTTGGTACATGTGCAGAATTCAGATGTCCTAGAACATGTCGTTCGACATCTGGTCCGACATGATCACAAAGGGCAAGGTATATTGCAATGATCATGGTACTGAAAAAATAAGAGCAAGACACACAGAATTGTTAACCCAGTTTAGTCTAACACACCTACTCTGGGGGCTACCAAGTCAGTGATGAAGTCCACTATCAACAGTATCAATTCAAAGCTAAACTACCCGTTTACAGCTTATCACTTAATCACTACCTAATGACCCTTCTACCTAGATCCTCTCTAGATATGAGAAACCCTTCTCACTCCCAATCATCGCAATGATGTCTAGCAGTTGACAATCCGCCACTGCATCAACGGCTCTTTACCTATACAACCATTCAGCAAGGAAGACACCCTTCCAAGACACAACTTAGAGTTACTTAAAAGCTCCCTCCAAGAACAATACTCCTCTTACTTAACAACTTCGAGGATCACACTAACAAACTGTCCAACTCACATGTCGAGTGGTACAGGAACCAACCCTAATAATAGAACTTTTACATCTTTTGGTTGAGTTACAAAACTAGGTTACAAAACATCTATATATATAACATATTCCCAACTGGATTTGGGCCTACAAAAACATAGCAAATGAGCTGCTACAAATCAGCAGAGACTTCTGCTACATAATAGGACTTCAATCTTTAACTTCCTAAAATATCTCCATATTTAGAAACTGTATATTTTCCATATTCTTCTCAATTTCAGACTTGATTCTTCAGACCTTTTAATTCAGCGCCACCTGGAATTTGCATATTGTTTCCTGAATCTTTTGCATCTGTTAAGGCATAACAGAATTATAAATTCTCTTCAGTTCTGGCGCGATGTCGAATGAACCTCCATGGGACATCTTGATACGACATGTTATACCAGATTTTGAAGCTACTTCAGCTCAATATGTTCCAATGCACACTAGGACTTCTTGCTTAACCTGTTCTTCTTTAGCAAGATAAATTATCCTATCTAACATATTGCTGCCATTATTTGTTTTATAAAATTAATGCCAACCCTTAAAATTAAAGAACTAACACATCTGACGCTGGAGGGCCTCTTGTACAAAAGAGCATCCCTGTTTGTTTACCGAGCAGGTCAGACAGGAATTGTAATCATTCCGTGGCAGATTATGATACTGGCTTTGCCTTGAGTTCATTGCCACCAAGTTGATATTCATTGCACAGATGTCGGGGTTTTGTATGATGTTGGAATTCGTATAAGCCATGTTAACTCCACGAACTCGGTGCTCTTGGATCCATCAGAGATCCATCTGTTCCTATAGAGCTGATTGCACCACAGAACATCCTTGATTGCTTTTAGAGCAGATATCACACTGGTGATAATTATGAGGTGGTACATGGCTATATCCACTCTGTCTACAATGCATCTTGACCAAGTTGTCCCTCAGTAAGAGTACATCGCGAATTTGATAGGTGTTGTTAGACTCTCCCTCTATCAAATTAACTGCAGCTTTCTCGTGTTGAGGCAGCGGATTTGTGAGAACATTAGGATTCGTATCCTTGAAAGATAAGACCCCGCTCCTAACAAGCTTTTACACATTGGATTTTGAAACTGAGACAGTTCTCTATGTTATGCCCTGGTCCTCCTTGATGGTAAGGGCAAGTCTGATCCACCTTAAACCAAAAAGGCGGATTTTCCGGTACTGTAAGAGGAGACTTAGTCTGGACATGCCCCTTGGCCAGTAGTAACGAAAATAGTTCGGCGTACGATACGGGTATAGGATCAAATCCTGGTGGCCGCGTTGTACGGTTGTTATTGTATTGAGGACGAGCCTGCTGAAGAGGTTGTTGTGTCCTTTGCTGAAATTGCTGCGACTGCGGTTGGCTTTGAGCAACCTGAGGTTGATACGTAGAAACAGGCGCAGGGTTAATAGCAGGAGTTACCGCCGCTACTGGTTGGTACCGTCACCTTTGCTTTCCGAGAGAGATATTCCCAATATCCTGCTCTTTTTTCTTAGGGAGAGCACTACCATATTTTTTAGTACCGCTTGTCGACCCAGTGTCTTTGACTAGACGTCCTTCTCGAACAGCTTCCTCGAGACGGACTCCCATACCGACCATTTCGGTGAAGTCGCTGGGCGCACTAGCAACCATTTTGTCGTCGTAAAATGAGCTCAAGGTCTTTAAGAAAATCTTTGTCATCTCTTTTTATTCAAGAGATGGACAAATTTGAGCGACAATTTCACGCCATCTCTGAGCGTATTCCTTAAAGGTTTCCTTGTCATTTTGCGACATTGATCTGAGTTGATCTCTGTCTGGTGCCATGTCTAAATTGTATTTATATTGTTGGACGAAGGCAGTGCCAAGATCTCTGAAAGTTCTAATCGTAGTGCGGTTTAAACCCATGTACCATTTTAATGCGGCACCGGCCAAACTATCTTGAAAGTAGTGAATCAGTAGATCCTGGTTCTCTGTCTGAGCTGACATTCGCCGAGCGTACATCACCAGATGACTCTGAGGGCAAGAATTACCGTTGTATTTTTCAAAATCGGGTACTTGGAACTTGTGCGGGACTTTCACATTGGGGACCAAACAAAGGTCTGCGGCGTCCTTTCAAAATAAATCCTGACCGCGAATAGCTTGCAGTTCCTTCTGCATTTCCTGGAACTGCTCCTGGAATTCATCCATTCTATCGAACATACTTTCCTTTCCACCAGAAGGTTTCTATGGAATCTGTCCTTCCGGGACAGTGTGCACCACAGGGGGTGGTACCGTTACTACGGCAGTGAATCTTGCCGCTTCCCGAAGTTTGTAACCTTCAAGAGTCCTCATTAGGCCTCTTGCATCCTCGTTTTCTCGACGTTTGTAACCTTCAGGCCCAACGGCTTCTGCTATGATTCCCTGATCTTCAGTGATCGGCGGAACATATCCTTCCAGGATATTGTTAACAGGCATGCCCCAGGGACGATCTTTCAGCATTTGATACCTAGGATCATACTTCTCCACTATGGGCGTTGAGATGATCTCTGAGATCACAGTTCTTTGTAGCTGAGCTTCTGCCATGGCTTGCATGTCGTTACGAAGCTTTCTCATATCCTCTCCCAGAGCGTCGATCTCTTCTTTCAACTCTCTGTTCTCTTCCTCAAGATCATCCATCTTTTTCTGATGATTGGCTCGAGTATTGTACGAATGAGACAGTTTGACTCTAGAACCGAGACATAAATGTGAGATTCGTAGGTAAGAAGAATGCGTTTACGCGAGAAAGATGAATGCAATGATTATATTAATTGTATTTTTGGTTTAATCAAAATAAACTTCGACAATTAGATTGCAAATATCAAACAGTGGGGACACCCCGTTTTATTAAATTCAAATGATTACGGAAATGGAAATACAGTAAATTACAAGGTGTGGAAACAGAAACCTAAGCTAAGGGGTCCCGAGTCCTCTCTGAGGAGAACTTGGGTGCTGATTCTGGTACTTTCCTTTTCTTGGACCGGGGCTCTTGGGCCGTTGTCGGGTTGTCATTCCTTTGCCAAGTGAAAGGAGCGAGCAAATTCCTTTGGTCATCCTGATTTTCTACAGCATGTTGCTCCAAAATCTCAATTAGAGCATCCTTATCTTTCAGCAGTTGCTGTATTTTGGTACACTCCACATTGAGAATGCGGTACTTATTCTTCCAAGACCTCCTCTCCTATTGAACTTTGTTGAGAGTAACCTGAAGTTTTCCCGTTTTAGTCATGAAGTACATGACAGATTCCCGTGGCGGAAGTACTCCGTGACGAGGATAAGGCATCCTTAGCTTGAGAGCTCTAGTTTGTACCCAGTGGAGATATGGCTCCACCGAGACACAGTCTGGTTTTCCTAGAGACTTCCGTCCTTTCTTATGAACATGTTTCCAAGCGTGCACTATTTCCATCTTTACTGCCCTGTCATTTTCTCCTTCCTTGAAGAAAAGACCTTCCAGATGAGCATTACGCAGGACATGCCTCATCGGGTATCCAAATTGACGACGAACTAAAACTGGATGGTAATTGATTCCTCCCTTAGTTCCTATGAGGGGTACATTGGGGAAGTTTCCACAACGGTCAATGATTCTGATCCCATCATAGATTCGATTGTACCAATCGATATCAGAGTTGGTAAGAGACATTATTTTCTGCGACCAACGTAAGGCACTCTTATGATCCCAAAAAGCGGCAGACTTAGGCAAATGGGAGATAAACCACTTATATAGCAGGGGTACACAGCACGTGATCATTCCTCCGCTGTATAAATTCCTTAAGTGTACAGAATGATACGCATCTGCGAGCAAGGTTGGTACGACGTTTCCAATGAGAAAAACCTTAATGGCGTTGATATCGACGAAGTTATCAATGTTGGGAAACAGAAATAACCCGTAGGTGAGTAAAATGGAGATGCTTTCAAAAGCAGTCACGTTCCCTATACTAGCAAAGTATAGAGCCTTCTTTACCAGAAACTTGGCTGGTAAACTTGGGATTCCTCCCTTGGTGGTCAGGTGAGTCTTGACTTCTGACTCATCCAAATAGATTGCTCTTGCAATGATTTGATCCTTTGGAATTTCTTCCAGCCCAGAAAAGGGAGATTGATCAGTAATGGGTAGATCAATCAGATGAGAATACTCCTCTAGCGTTGGTGCGAGCTGGTAATCCGGGAATGTGAAATAGTGATAGACCGGATCGTAAAACTGAATGAGTGCCTCTAGGATTCCCTCAATTACATAGACCCTTAACAGAGGTAGCAAACCTCCGTACTTGGCTCTGAAAGGGTCAGGGTTAGTGATCATCCTTGCTAATCCGCTCGAATCCCCTAATTTTGGAACTTTGAAGGTATACTTGTGAGTTTTTCTTCTACCGAAATCCATTAGCACAATCCTTTTCTCTCTGACATTTGCAATCATTGTCTTAGTTTAATTTGAAAAAGAGAGACTAGAAGAGAAAAATTTTCTTTGCTTAATGTTTTTTAGATGAATGCATGAATGCAGCACACAAAAACATAGAAAAAACATGGGGTCAAAGGGTCGGTGTCATGAAGTCAAGGCTCTACCCATCCCAAAGGTTTATACTAGTGATTTTTGTACCTGTCTCTCAAAATCATTGATTCTTGTCGAGATAACATCAGCGGGCCGGGAACCGTGCTTGGTGATGTATTTCGAAGAATCTCAGAAGAGGGTAGTATCGCGTGACAACTATTTTCGATAGCTTCCGCACTACTGAAAGAGGTTTTTCCTTGGTGTATACTCAATCTTTCCACATGCGGCATCACACGCATTCCCATTAGCAGAAAAATAAACACAGATATCAATTAGGAAAAGCAGTATATATATTTGTCCGAATGTCCTAGACTTTTTAAGAGCTAAGAATCCTATGATCCTAACAGAAAATGGCTCCCCGGCGGAGGTGCCATTCTGTGGTACCTTCCCAACTTAAAGGTTTTTGACCTAAGATCCTAGTGAGGGCCGATCATAATAATTATGACATTCCCCGCTGGAACCGTCATTCGGTGATACCTTGTCAACCCAAGGAATCGTCCCAAGAGAAGGTTTCAACCAGAGAGATAAGAGAGACAAGATTCCTTTGTTTGGCCCCACGGTGGGCGCCATTTTTCTGTGGAAAATGGGGATGACAAGATCTTACCAAGTCGCTCCCACTGTGGTCGCCATTTTTCTGTAGCGCGGTTTTTGTGGTTTCGAATCACTATCGCTTTGGTACTACAGTTCGATTCATTTTTTATCCTATTGAAGCTGATGAAGGAAGGGAAATAGATGTCTCCAATTAACCCTGCTTGCATACTGAGTTTAAATAGTCAAAACTGTTGGTTTACAGATGCGGCTTTAGTTCGTGGGTCTCTCTCTGCTTATTTTGTTCAGAACGAAATACCAGGATTGTTCATGGGGAATTTGTTGGGATACTGTGCTAGATTGGCTGGAGGTAGGGGACCTTGGGTTTTTTTTATTAGTGTGCTCGCTAAGATTCTTTTCCAATCTTATGCCTACGTATTCCGGGATAGGGAAATCAGAGTGATCGTAGTTCCTCCTATTCTATGGGAGGAAATGGTGTTTTGGTGTCTTATTCAAAGCCCAAGACATAAAGCTAAAGGTGGTTTGTATCTTGTTCAAAGCCCAAGATGTGAAGCTGAATGGTCTATTCGTATCTTGTTCGAAGCCCAAGATTTGAAGCTAAAAGGGTGTTGACTTTAGAGAGAATTTGTCATCTCTAAAGAGGGATATTTGGTATATTTGTCACTACTGTTGGGTGACTGGTTATAAAGGAGAATTACTTTAACTGGGATATGTGAATCCAGCAATGCCATAATTTCCTTTATAGGGGATTTTCAACCTGAAGGAGAAGACTTTAACTCAGTTTAGAGCAATGCCATCTTTCCTTAGGAATTTCTCAGGCTAAAAGAGGGACAGTGGCGTGGATGTAAATAATCCAGAGGCTTGCCGTTTACAGCAAATAGACGAGGGAAAAGGTGTTGTTGATGTTTGTATGCGGTGACCAAAGCATGATTTGATGCTAAAAGGTTGATTGAATCAAATGGGGATTTCCTTATACAAAGCCTAAGAGGAGGCTATTGACCCAACAAGAGGATGCTTTTATGTCTCGTACGAAGCCCGAGATAGAGGCTAAAAGGGTTGACTCAACAAAAGAGTGTTTTTATATGTGTCTTATACGAAGCCCAAGACGGAGGCTAAAAGGGTTTGACTCAACAAGAGAGTCTTTTATACTCACCAAGAGAGTGATTTGTATCTTGTACGAAGCCCGAGATAGAGGCTAAAGGTGATCGACTCAATAAGAGAGTCTTTTTATACTCAACAAGAGAGTGTTTTGTATCTCGTACGAAGCCCGAGATGGAGGCTAAAAAGGTCTGACTCAATAGAGTCTTTTATACTCACCAAGATAGTGAAAAGGTCAGCTCCGCTGGGGAGAATCATTGTACAAAGCCCAAGAGGAGGCTAAGGTTACTGTTTCAGTTGAGTGGCAGGTCCAGTATGTTGGTTAAAAGAGAAAATCAGTTCTGATATGGGTAATGTTGTACTCATGGATTTGATCTGAGGACCGGGATTATTTCCTGTTCTTTAAGGAAACGGGGAATCTGAAGGGTATTGAGACTGCCCAAGTCTACGGGTGTTTTTTCCTATTTTTGAAAGGAACTTGAGAATTTCTTCGAGACTCAAGGAGATTAGACTGTCCAAGTCTAGAGTTTTATCTTTTGTACTATGCTTAAGAGAGGTTAAGAGACAGTACGTTCGCGGTAGAAAAATCTAGACTCTTTGAAAGATTGCTCTATTAAGATGACTAATTTTTGTTCCTATACCTTTAAGAGGTCGTCGGGACAATTTGTACGAAGCCCAAGAGGAGGCGAGAAAAACTTTTAAGAAGCCGACAAGACAATTTGTACGAAGCCCAAGAGGAGGCTATCTTCCTAGAGGAAGAATCATTATACGAAGCCTAAGAGGAGGCTGTGAAAACTTCTAAGAAGCCGACGGGTCCTTGTACAATGCCCACGAGGACGCAGAGATGCTTTTAGGAAGCCTGCGGGTCCTTGCACTAAGCCCAAGAGGAGGCTGATGAACAGTTCTAGAAGGGGTTTCACTTGGAACATTGGCCTTCTGTACATGAACTGTTCAAGGGGGAGATTTCTTAGATCTGGTTATATAAAATTGTTGCAAAAGAAAATTCTCATGGTTTAGGTTATGTTTGAAATATCCGGGAGAACGTCGGATGTAAGGAGATGAGGTTTTGTCTAATTCTAGACGCAGTTGTCGGAGAAACTCTAAATATCTATACTAGTATTACACAGTCGATATGAGTTTATGAAAGAAGACTTACAGTGAATCAGGCCCAAAATACAGTTATATACATATGAAAGCGGTAAATGAAAGCGGGTAAACAATTACTCGGTTGTAGAGCTTCCATGTTGTTTTGTTAGTCGTTCAACAAAGAAAACTTTGATAACAATATTATATTCAAAATCAAAGGAGAAAGTACTTTGAAAAGATTGTTGGGGCTTACAGCTCAAGGAGAGGCCCAGAGTTTTATCAGTGATCGCACTGTCATTTTGTACAGGGACTTATACAAGTGACTGAGGCCCGAGAAAGGTTTTCTGTACAAGGGGATGGGTCTTACACTCTCTCAAGAGACCCAAAAATGATTGAAAGAAAAAGAATATGGCTTATAACATGAGGATAGGCCCAAAGGGTATTTTTTTTTAACTGGCGATCGCACCGAGCTTTACTTTTAACACAGAGGGATTATACAATATCTGAGGCTAAAATTGTTTTGGTTAAGAGGGGATTGGGTCTTAAACTCTATTAGAGGCCCAAAAATGATTTTGAATGGGTCTTATAGCTCGAGGAGAGGCCCAGATGGTTTATTTTAAACGGGCAACGATCGCGCCGAACTTTTTGACAGTATCGGGACATATGCAATACACTGAGGCCCAAAATTGTTTTGGTTTCTAGAAAGGGTTGGGTCTTACACTCTACCAAGAGGCCCAAAGAGTTTGAAAAAGTTTGATGAGGGTTGAATTAATCAAAAACCCTAATTTGTTTCCAAAATGTATTTTAATTGAATAACAAATTCAATTAAAATGTTCAAAATTGTTTAACATGTGGAAAACAAATTGTGATCTTGGATTAATGTTTCAAAAATCATGTTTTGACCTACAAAATGATTAGAAATCATAAAAATTTGCAAAATCAAGAAGGAAAAAATATTTTAAATGTCAAAAATAATTAAAATATTAATTCTAGGCAAAAATATCAATTATATGAAATAAATAATATTTTTGGTATTTTTTGGTAAAATAAAATATTTTAACATTTTTGTGAATTATTAAAAAAAGAATCAACTCAAAATCATTAAAACTCGGAGAGAAATTAATTTTTGAATCAATTAAATAAAATCACAAATTCAAATATTTGAATTTTTAAAAAGGGCGCCAAGAACAAGGGCAAGAACACGCGCCACCCTATGTTTCTGCAGATTTGCGTTTTCTATCCAATCTCACTGAATACTTGATTATATCATGCAATCTACGTATCAATCTACTCGTTTGAACCTCACGATCATGTCTATGGTCTTTAATTTCATTTATTTTAAGCACGGAATAAGAAATCAAAGAGAAACCTCAAGAACCCTAAATTCTGCATGAAGGTTCAGAAATTCCATACACGATTCATACAAAGCAATTGATTTAGGGTAAACACTCTATGCATGATTATGAACATATGGCCAAAATATTGTGCAGCAAAAAATGCATGGATCATAGAGTTAGAAGAGCTCATGCTCACCTCTTGCAGCTGGTGATCGAGTTCTAGGTTGGAGGTGTTACAACTAGTTTCCAATGATCTGGATAGCTTCCCTAGGTGCCATGGAGTGTGTCTGGATGCTTGGAATGGATTGAAATGATCTGGAACTTGAGATGGTACCCCAATTGCAAATCTGTCAAAGGCTTGAGTAATTAGCTGGTGATTTTGTGATTTTGGTGTTCCAGATGTTATGTGAGTGTTTGGATCACTTCTATATGATGTTTATGAGGTGTGAGTGTGATTGGTTTGGTTAGAATAGCTCTCAAACTCAAAACCCGATGGTGACTTGCCTTAGAAGGAAAAATTGGAAGTGAGAAGGTGATTTTGAGGAAAGCATATGTTTGATGGCTTTGGTGTACTCAAACTGAGCACAAATGAGCTCTATTTATAGTAGAGCAAGTTTGTTTTGGGATCAATAGTGAATGACAACTGCAGCAGAGGTTTGGCCAATGTTGGCAAATGAGAATCCAAGTCTCCTCTAGCCATTGACTAGAGGTTAGGGCACAGAGCCGTGGTTCCCTAGTTGTTGGATCATTCTTGACTTAATTCAGTTGGCAATGGCTCAGTCCATGCCACCTTGGTGCATCCATTAAATGCTTTAATCCAAAATTAAAGGCGTGTCCCTCTTTTAGGCAATTCTAGGTTTAGTATGCTATTTTTGGTTCCAACGACTTGGGAGGCTTAGGATCAAAGTTGGTTCCTCCTTGGTCCCCCTTGAGGTGTTCAGATGGATAGAGTTGCTTGCCCTTTGCAAAATTTGGGTAAATCGAGCAAAACTCCAAAATCTTCCTTGCTTTGGCAGTTTTCAACAAGGCATATTGCCATTGTCATATCTCATGGCTCAAGTGGAATTTGATGGAGTTCTTAGCCATTTTGGAAAGCCCTCATATGATACAATAACTGTTTGATCATAATTGGTTATGATACTTTTTATATCCAAGTGAAAAATGCCCCTACATTTGGAAAAAAGTGAAGGCAGATTCTGACTTAGTGAAAATATCACTAAGTGTTGGAAAAAAGTGACATTTTCACTTTTCTTGATTTTGATCATTCCATAACTCAAAATCCATAATGAATTGGAATGAGGTGTAGTTGAGGCTTTTGTAGAGGGCCATGAGAGCTACAAATCCATCTTTGGATGGGGAAAAATGGCCTTGTGGTTTAGGAGTTATGGCCCTCCAAAGTTGGTACCCTAGCCACTTTGTTCCATAACTTAGAAAATTTTATAAGTTTTTATGGTTACCCCCTTTTACAAGTTATCCCACTTTTCTTGATTTTTCTTGATGAATGATGATTCAAATCACACATTAACATCATTTTATGGTTAAAAAACCATAATTGTGAAAAATCTCAAACAGTCAAAGTTTGACTTTTATGCACAGTTGACTTTTTGTCAGATGAACTCCAAACTGTGCGATCCTCTATGAAATCAAGTCCTGGACCTAAATCAAACTTGATGGATTGATTTCATAGGTGTTATAGGGTGTATTGAATCATGTCTTAGGGTTTGGGAGCATGTCCTGGTCAAAAGTCAAAGATATAGTAGACTTTTTCCGCGAAACCCTAATTGTGGTTCTGATAAATTTGAAACTTGTTGCTCAAGCTTCATGGATCAATCCATTGTTGCAAATGGATCAATGTGATGTATTTGAGACCCTCAAATCCCCTCTTGAGGTCTTGGCTCATGTTTTATCCCAAAAGTCAACTTAGGGTGAATTAGGTCAAGAAATCCTAATTCCTGATTTTTTTTTATGAATGCATCCCCTGAGGCTAAATTGACTTGATGATTGGGTTTATGATGTCCCTTAGAGCATCATATGTTATGCTTTGAAGCATTGGCTCATGCCCAGAGGAAAATTTCCATCTGGAGGCCCTGGTCGACCAAAACCCTAATTTGGTGACACTGTCGATTTTGAGGCTTGATCCACTTATAAGGTTGCAGCCTTGTGCTTAATCCTTGATGTGGAAGTCCTCTTGATCCTTTGTGGATGTTTGAGAGGCTAGACAAGTTGAAGATCATGTCATTTCTTGAGTGATCCTTTGTCTAAGAGCTCAGAGAGGGCTTGAAACCCTAATCTTTGATAATAGTGAATGCTCACCCATCTTCGGGGAGACTGATGAGGCACAAAGGTACATCCATATTGTGATGATGATTTTCACAATGATGGGAAATCTTAGTGGTCAAAATTTGGGGTATGACACTTAAAAATGAAAGATTGCGATGAACCTCTACACAGTGAAGGGCCAGAACCAGGTTCCCAATGGGGGACTAATCTTTAACGGAGTTGTCAATCATTATGGAAATGGAATTGGGGCAATAATCGTAACACCTCAGGGTACCCACATTCATTACTGCCAGATTAACATTCAAGTGTACAAACAACGAGGCCGAATACGAAGCTTGTATCATGGGTCTCGAAGAAGCTATCGACTTAAGGATTAAGAACATGGATATGTATGGAGACTCAGTCCTGGTTGTCAATCATATCAAAAGAGATTGGAACACATACCAATCAAGACTGATTCCTTACAAAGATTACGCGAGGAGGTTGTTACCATTCTTCAACAGAATCGAGTTTCATCATATACCTCGTGAAGAGAATCACATGGCTGATGCATTAGCCACTCTCTCTTCCATGATCAGTGTAGGTCAATGGAATGACATACCTAAGATTGACATAATGCGCCTTGAGAGGCCCGCCGACGTCTTCACGATTGAAGCAGTCATAGACGACAAACCTTGGTATCACGATATCAAATTCTTCCTTCAGAAACAAGAGTACCCGCCTAGGTCATCTAGAAAAGATAAGAAGACTCTCAGAAGACTGGCTGGCAGTTTCTTCCTAAGCAGTGATACACTCTATAAGAGGAACTTCGACATGGTCTTGCTCTGATGCATAGACATACCAGAAGCAAACATGCTGATAAACGAAATTCATGAAGGATCCTTTGGCACTCATGCCAACAGACACACAATGGTGAGAAAAATTCTAAGAGCCTGGTACTATTGGTTGACAATGGAATCCGATTGCTACAAGTACATGAGAAAGTGTCATAAGTGTCAGATATACTCAGACAAAATCCATGTACCGCCAACGCATCTCAAAGTTCTTTCTTCCCCATGGCCTTTTTCCATATGGGGAATCGACGTGATTGGCATGATCGAACCCAAGGCTTCGAACGGACATCGATTCATCCTGGTAGCCATTGACTACTTCACCAAGTGGGTTGAAGTAGCGTCATACACCAATGTAACCCAACAAGTCGTGGTCCGCTTTATCAAAAACAATCTCATCTGCCGTTATGGTGTTCCAAGCCAGATCATTACTGATAATGGATCTAACTTGAACAATAAGATGATGAAAGAGTTGTGCGCTGAGTTCAAGATCGAACACCATAATTCATCTCCCTACCGACCCAAGATGAACGGGCTGTAGAAGCTGCTAACAAGAACATCAAGAAGATTGTTAAAAAGATGGTTGTAACCTACAAAGACTGGCACGAGATGCTTCCCTTTGCTCTTCACGGTTATCGTACATCTATCCGCACTTCAACAGGGGCAACCCCTTTCTCTCTAGTATATGGCATGGAGGCAGTGCTCCCCACAGAAGTAGAAATCCCATCGATCCGGGTATTGATGGAAGCTAATCTAACAGAAGCCGAATGGTGTCAAAGTCGACACGACGAACTGAACCTAATCGCAGAAAAGCGAATAACGACATTATGCCATGGTCAGTTGTATCAGCAAAGAATGAAGAAAGTGTTTGACCAAAAGGTCCGACCCCGTGTCTTCAGAAAAGTAGACCTCGTGCTCAATAAAATATAATCATTTCTCACTGATTCCCGTGGCAAATGGACTCCGAATTACGATGGCCCCTATATGATCAAGAAAGCCTTCTCAGGCGGCGTCTTGAGACTCGCAACCATGGATGGAGAGGAGTTTACCTACCCCACGAATGTTAACGTAGTCAAGAAATACTTCGCCTAAATAAAATAAAAACGTCTCAGTGGATTGAAAACTTGAAAGGGCGATCCAGGTAAAAATTATAGACATAAGCAAAAAAATAATAATCATCCCGATGGATTGGAAATCTCAAAGTACAATCCAGGAAAAAGTTAGAGATTAATGGCAAGTAACTACGTCCGACACGGGTAAATCCCCCAGCAGTAATGCCATTCATCAAGAAAACTCCAGTCAGGGTCATCTTCGACAGAAGCTCAAGATGCCGAGAATTCAAAGTTGGTAGAAGTATAACGGTCGTTATGTTTCAATGTAGCCCTTTTCCCGTAAATTACCATTTTCTAAACTTTGTAATGCTCTATGGTATCACGTGTTTGGCTGATTACCATCCTATCAATAAAATTTGAGCCCAAGTGCTTTTGTTTGCAATTCTCATTTGTTTTAGCTTTACAGAACGACATTTTAACATGATCAACGATTCTTGAAATAAAACAAAAATGAATTTACTTGTTAAAATTTTTCTGCTTTTAAAATAAAGATGGTCATTTCTTTTGACTGTTGAACATCGAAAGAACATCGATCGCTTCTCCGAAGGTGATTGAACCTCAAAGTGCATAATCAAAGTACTCCTTCTAAAACCAGAGCATCTGAATGGAGGATCAACTGAGTCAGAAACCATGTTTCATCTGACATCCTCGTCAGAGTTTATACCTCTTGAGACCGATTGAACAATTCTCTCCTCCCCGCAGGAACCGTATCTCCTAAGCAAGGCGGAATTGCTATCTTGAACCAGTGATACTTTTCATCCCCCACCGTGGCCGAGTATCCAGTCCTGTTCATCTATTAGTATGTATGTCATGTCAGTTTTGTCAGCATAAACATACATACATCATGCATAATTGATTCACATTCATATTCATATTGCATCACTATCACTCCAGTCGGTCTTGTTCCCAAGTGATAAAAGTCCTCTATATCGAGTTGTCAGTTCTTTCCCCATCAGGAAATGTATCGTCTGAACAATTTCTCCCCCCCAGTTTATTTCTGGATTGGAGACGACTCTCGACCACTTTGATAACTCGAACCTCTGAAAAACAAGGAGACATTCAACAAACGTCACTCTTCACCATTGAAGACGATATTTTCGCTTTCCCGGATTAAGGAAAATCCCCAGAGAAAGCTTCCCAACAAAGGACACTCAGCAACACATTGGTTTTTCTATCCAGAAAGTCAATGTTAATGAAGTCATCAGCATCTCAAAATTGGATTACATCACATGGCATTTCTCCGAGAAGATCTCGAAGAAAAGTATGATGTAATATCCCCAAGAAGGAAACAGTCTCTCAAGAGAAACTGAGACTAGTTCTGTGGCTGAAGACCAGGATCGAGGGGAAGTTTATTTCAGAAACTGAGACCAGTTCCTTGGCTGAAAAATAGGATCGAGGGGAAGTTTATTAACAAAAAAAAATTGAGACCAGTTCCTTGGCTGAAGACCAGAATCGAGTGGAAGTTTATTAACAAAAGAAACTGAGACCAGTTCCTTGGCTGAAAACCAGGATCGAGGGGAAGTTTATTTCAAAAACTAAGACCAGTTACTTGGCTGAAAACCAGGATCGAGGGGAAGTTTATTGACAAAAAAAACTGAGACCAGTTCCTTGGCTGAAGACCAGGATCAAGGGGAAGTTTATTGACAAAAGAAACCGAGACCAGTTCCTTGGCTGAAGACCAGGATCGAGGGGAAGTTTATATCAGAAACTAAGACCAGTTCCTTAGTAGAAAACCAGGATCGAGGGGAAGCTTATTGACAAAAGAAACTTAGACCAGTTATGTGGTCGAAGACCCGGATCGGGGGGAAGTTTATATCAGAGACTTAGACCAGTTCCTTGGCTAAAGACCAAGATCGAGGGGGAGTTTTTACCCTTTTCTAAGTATCATTGCTTAGCAAAAGAAGATGGATGGGCGAACTTCCATTCATAACCACCATCAAAGTTTTGGGTATTCCGATATTTAATACTCTTGCACCCCAAATGCCCGAATACCTTCGCCATTCACACCTTCGGGTCCAAGAAGATTAAATAGGGGCATCTGTCATACCCCAAATTTTGACCACCAAGATTTCCCATCATTGTGAAGATCATCATCACAATATGGATGTACTTTCATGCCTCATCAATCTCCCAAAGATGGGTGAACATTCACCATAATCAAGAATTAGGGTTTTAAGCCCTCTCAGAGCACTTAGGCAAAGGATCAATCAAGAAAAGACATGATCTTTAACTTGTTGAAACCTCTCAAACACCTATAAAGGATCAAGAGGACTCCTACATCAAGAATCAAGCACAAAGTTGCCTCATTCCAAGTGGATCGAGCCTCAAGATCGCCAGTGTCACCAAATTAGGGTTTTGATCGACTGATGCCTCCAGATAAAAATTTTCATCTGGGAATGAGCCAATGCTTTAAAGCATAACCCAAGATACTCCAAGGGACCTCATGGACCCAATCAACAAGTCAATTTAACCTCAGGGGATGCATTTATAAAAAATCAGGAATTAGGGTTTCTTGGCCTAATTCACCCCTAAGTTGACTTTTGGGACAAAGAATCAGCCAAGACCTCAAGGCATGATTTGAGGGCCTTAAATACATTACATTTATCCATTTTCAACAATGGATTGATCCAAGAAGCTTGATTCACAAGTTTCAATTTCATCTTGACCACAATTAGGGTTTTGAAGAGAAAAGTCAAATGTACCTTTGACTTTTGACCAAGACATGCTCCCAAACCTTGGAAAATGATTCAATACACCTTATCTCACTTATGGAGTCCATCCATTAGGTTTGATTTAGGTCAAGGACTTGATTTCACAAAGGATCGCACAGTTTGGATTTCATCCAATAAAAAGTCAACTGTGCACAAAATCAAGTTTGACTTTTTGGAATTTTTCACAAATATGGTTCCCCTAAGTCAAAAATAATGTTAATGTGTGGTATTGATCATCATTCATTAAGAAAAATCAAGAAAAGTGAGGTTTCTTGCAAAAGGGGCAACCTTGAGAAACCAAAATTTTTCTAAGTTATGGAATAAAAGTGGTTTTGGTACCAACTTCCAAGGACCATAACTTGAGATCCAAGCAACCATTTTGGGAGATCCAAAGCTGGATTTGTAGGTCTTGCTACACTCTACAAAAGCTTCAACTACCTCCAACTCTAATTCCTTATGGATTTGAAGTTATGGAATGATCAAAATGGAAAAAAAAACATGAAAATGACACTTTTCCAACACTTAGTGAAATTTTCAACAAAAGTCATAATCTGCCTTACTTTTTCCAAAATGTAGGGACATTTTTCACCTTGATGCAACTTAAACCAGGTCTAGGGGTGAACGTCAAAGTTGAAGTATGCCATGAGGGCTTTCCAACAAGTACCAGATCATCTCCAAATTCCATTTGAGCAGGGAGATACAGCCCTTGGAACATGGTATCATGGACTGGTTTTTACAAGGCAGAATTTATGCATTTTGCTCGATTTGTCAAAATCAGATAAATCCAAGCCTTGTCATCAATTTGGACACATTTGAGGATAAAACAAGAAGAGAATTATCTGATCCCCAAGCCTCCAAAGTCCAAGAATCTACATTAGCCATAACAAACCTAAAAAGGCTAAAAAGGTGCCAAGACTCCAATTTTGTTGCAATGCATTTACTGGATACACCAAGGAGGCATGGACTGACACATTCCTAACTGAATGAGTCAAGATCAGCACTGAATCAAAGGACCATAAGTATGTGCCCTAACCTCAAGTCAATGGCTAGAGGAGACTTGAGATTCCTTTTACTCAACATTGGCCAAAGGCCTGCTGCAGCTGCCATTCACTATTGCTTGTAAAACAAACTTGCTCTACTATAAATAGAGCTCATTTGTGCTCAGTTTGAGTACACCAAAGCACTACAACACTTGATTTCCTCAAAATCTCTTTCTTTAGGCCAAAATGCCTTCTTTTGCAAGGTTTCTCTGAGTTTTTGAGTTAGAGAGCAATTCCACCACAGCTCATGATCCAAACACCTCTAATATGTTGTATCTAAGCTGTTCAAACACTCACATGTGACCTGAAACACCAAAATCACAAAGTCAACCTCCAAAACCTCAAAAATTGACTTTTCTGCATTTTTCAAGCCATGTCTTGATTCAGTCACTGCCAAAACCAAACCAAGCCTCAAACACACTCCAAATATCCTCCTCAAACTATCCCAAATGGTTCCCCTCATCTGGAACACCATTTGAGAGAGTTGCCATATTGGTCACTTTTGCCTCTTTTGCAAGAAAGTGTCACAACTTGTTCCTGAGGATTCCAGCTAGTTCTACTCATTCTAAAAGCTTCTAAGGTATCAATTGAGAGTGTACAAAGCATCAAATTACTTCTGGCACAAGGAACTTGGCAGATAGCACAAAAAGCTCCAAGAGGTAAGTGTATAACAACTTGAACTCTTTGAATTATGCATTCTTTTGATATCCATTGATCATAAACATCTCATACATGTGGTATATGTTGTGTTTTAACCAATTTTCCATGTAATTCTTGCATGTACCATGAGATAGCATAGAACATGCAAAAATATGCCTATTTTGAAATCACTATCGGATTTTGAGGAGGAAATATTTTCTAAAAATTCCAAGGGCACCATTGGATTCCTCATGAAATTCTAGGTCAGATGCACCTAAATTTTGTCTCAATCCATGGAAAAATGAGAAAGTTAGAGGCTTCACGTTAATTGCCCAAATGTTTGCCTTGCCTTGTCTTGCCCAGGCCTAGAAACAAGGCATGCTTTATGAATTAATGGGGTGGATTTGATACACAGATGTATCACCACCCCAGTGGTAGCGCGCATGTGTGTTTGTTGCCAAGGTCGTGGGTTCAAACCCCACCCAGACCATTTTGTCATTTTCCATATTTTTGCTATTTTTAATATTTTGTGGTTTTTATTAATTAATTCAAAAATTAATTTCTCTCTCAATTTTAATTATTTTTTATTAGTACTTTTTTTGAAAATTCCCAAAAATGTTAAAATATTTTATTCCATGAAAATTTCATAAAAATATTATTTATTTCATATATTTGGTATTTTTGTAAAGAATTATATTTTTATTTGTTTTTAAACATTAAAAATATTTCTGTCTCTTGGTTTTGCAAGATTCAAATGATTTTTAAATCATCCTATGAATGAAACATGATTTTCCAAATATAAATCCAAGATCACAACTTTTTTTCACATGTTTGATTATTTTAATTGAATTTTCATTCAATTAAAATACATTTAAAAACCAAAAATTAGGGTTTTGATCACTATCACCCTAACAAATCTTTTTTCAAACACTTGGGCCTCTAATAGAGTGTAAGACTCAACCCCCTTTGTACATAAACCTTTTTGGGCCTCAGTCATTGTATAAGTCCCGATACGATTTTAAAATCTCGGCGCGGTCGTCGCCTTTTTAAACAATAACCTTTGGGCCTCTCCTCGAGTTGTAAGCCCCATCACTTGTATATAAAATAAACTTTAGGCCTCTCCTTGAGTTGTAAGACCCATTCCTTTGTACAAAAAACCTCTTTGGGCCTCAGTCGTTGTATAAGCCCCAGTACAGTTTACAAAACAACGGTACGATTACTATTTTTCATCTGGGCCTCTCCTTGAGTATAAGCCCCAACAACCTTTTCAAAATAACCTTCCCTTTTGATTTGGGTTCAAACTCACAATTGTTATCAAAACTTTCTTTAATTTCTTGAACAACTAACCATACAGCTGTTACAATGGAAGCTTGCTCGCCTGTAAGTTTTATCAGCTTTCATTTACTTGCTTTCATATATATATAACTGTATTGCTGGAAGCTTGCTCACCTGTAAGTCCTTCTTTCATATCGTTTAAAATACTTGTCATATATCAACTGTATATATACTAGTATATCTATTTAGAGTTTTCCCCGGAAACTAGGTCTAGAACTAGGTAAAGCCACTTGGTCACTCTTAAATACAGTCAAAACTAGATCCCCATAGGATTTCCAGATAAACTCTTGCCTTCTCTTGGGCTTAAACAATATGGAACAAAGAGAAAGGCATTATTCTCGGTAAAACTTTTCTCAGACTGTCACTTTTAGAAATTGTCAAAGAAATTCAATTCCCCAGAGAGGAATTATTCTCGGTGAAACCTCTCTTGAATTTCTTCAAACCCTAGAACTATTCACTAAAGGAATTAGTCTCGGTGAAACCTTTCTTGAACTTTTCTTAGGTTTGGGACCCACAGGCTTCCTAAAAGCATCCCCACCTCCTCTTGGGCTTTGTACAAGGACCCTCCGGCTTCTTAAAAGTTCTCATGCCTTCTCTTGGGCTTAGTACAAGGACCCCGTAGGTCTGTTAAAGGTATAGGACAGAAATTAGTCATCCTTTGTTAGAGCAGTATTTCCAGTGTCAAAACTTCAGACCAATTTAGGGTTGATTCTCATCCCTTAAAATACCTGCCTCCTCTTGGGCATCCTACAAAGATAAACGATTCCCTACCAGTAGACTTGGATAGTCTAATCTCCTCTTGAGTCTCAAAGACATTCTCAAGTTCCTCACAAACATAGGAGGAACCCTGGTTATTTTAATCAATCTCCAGTAGATTTAAAACCCATGGGTTCTAAAACTCAGTCTTTCTCCTAAAATTCCTCAGCCTAGCCAGCCTCCTCTTGGGCTTTGTACAATGATTTTCCCCAGCTGAGCTAACCTTTTCAGACTCTCTGGTTGAGTCAATCACCTTTCTACACTCTCTTGTTGAGTCAATGGTATAAAACAAAAGCACTCTCTTGTTGAGTTAACCTCTTTCAGCATCAATCTTGGGCTTTGTACAAGACACCATATAAATTTCCCTAAGCAGAGTCAATCCTCTTTCAGCCTCAATCTTGGGCTTTGTACAAGATAGATAATACTCTCCAGCAGAGTCAAACTCATTTCAGCCTCAATCTTGGGCTTTGTACAAGACACCTAAAATATCCTCAGTCGAGTCAGTAAAGTCACATTTTAGCCTCATCCTTGGGCTTTGTACAAGACAGATATAGATTTCTTTCCCACAAAGTCAGTCTCTTTTAGCCTCAATCTTGGGCTTTATACAAGACACATACAAACCCTCCCCAGCGGAGTCAAAATCTCTTTTAGCCTCAATCTTGGGCTTTGTACAAGACAGACAAAATATTTCCCTGGAAAAGTCAAACTTTTAGTCTCCTCTTAGGCTTTGTATAATGATATCCCCAAAGAGTCAACTCTTTTAGCCTCAATCTTGGGCTTTGTACAAGACCGATAAACACCCTCTTGTTAAGATAGCCTTTTCCAGCCTCCTCTTAGGCTTTGTATAAGGACTTCCCAGTGGAGTCAATCAATCTCTTAGCTTCAACCTTGGGCTTTGATCAAGGCACACAAAAATCAACATCCCCTCAGAGGAAATCAAAAACTCTCTGTAGGAAGACATTTCTCTGTTTATCACTCTTCAAAACAGAATACCCAAAACAAACCCTAATTCCAAATAACTGTTGTAAGTGAAAAACTTGTTGATTCAAATATCCAAGCTGTAGTCCATCTTTTATCCTGGTAAACTTCCTCTCTCATCTAATTGTTGTAAGTGGCAAACCTCTAGATTATTTACATCCACGCCACTGTCCCTCTCTTAGTAGGAAAGATTCCTAAGGAAAAATGGCATTGCTCTATACTGAGTTAAAGCTTTCTCCTTTAGGACAAATCCCCTATAAAGGAAATTATGGTATTACTGGATTCATATATCCCAGTTAAAGTAATTCTCCTTTATAATCAGTCACCCAACAGTTGTGATAAACAGACGAGATGTCTCCCTTTAGAGATGACAAATTCTCTCTCAGTCAAACCTTTAGCTTCAATCTTGGGCTTCGAACAAGACACAAATACTCAACCTTTTAGCTTTAATCTTAAAACATCTTTTTCCTCCCATAGAATAGGAGGAACTACGATTGCTCTGATTTCCCTGTTTCTTTAAACGAGAATACGTAGGCATAAGATTGCGAAATCTTAGCGAGCATACCAATAAAAAAAATCTTGGTCCAGTACCTTCATACCAATCAAAATACTCTAGGTCCAGTACCTTCATACCAATCAAAACCAAGGCCCAGTACCTTTATATCACCAAAATCATCAAAACTCTCTCTCTCCCACAGACGTCCCTCAAAGCAGAAACTTTCTCATTTACAAATAAACACCATCAAGTACAAAGCGTAACCTAATGCTAACAACCTGTGGATAACCACATATAGGATGGGTAATTGACAACTCCCCATTGAATAACCTGACCCTAAACTCCCCGAATCTCTTTAAGCGTTTGTTTAGTTAAACAATCGCGTGCAAGGTTAGTTTTAGATAGCTTCCCTTTCCCTTTCCGCTTCACGGGATAAATAAGAAATCAGAAAGTAGCACCCCTCTCCTACCATTGTGGTGGGGAACCAATCTCTGCGATAAGGTGGTCGCATCACCGACAAAAATCACACGCTACACACTCTCGGCCCAACAGCAAGTTGAAATTTGCCTTTGAGTTGATAACCATAAAGAGTGTCGATTTATTGGTCGTACCCACTGCTAAGTCCACTTGGACAACTCCAAGGATGTTGCTGGTCTTTCCTTCGTATTTGGATAGAACCATGTTATGTCGTCGGAGGTCAGCCTCCGTCTTTCCAATCTTTTTTAATAAGTTATGAGGCATCAGATTGACAGTTGCCCCTCCATCCACAAACACTTTGTTGACCGCCACTCTGTCAACCTTCGCTTTTATGAATAACAGATTTAGATGGTACATCATCCCAGGACTGGGTCTCTCAAACATGGCCGTTTATTCCTCGACCACACCACTATTCATCACATAATAACATAGCAGTTTGTCCTCCGCATTTTCATCTAGTACGAAATCCTCTTCTGCATTAGAGACTTCCGAGACCATATCATATTCAGTTGGAAGTATTGACACGATACCACAGTTCAAGATGAAGTCTTTACCATAGGTGTCATCATTGGTGTCATCGTACATGTCTTCGTCGAAGTCTCCGTCTGGTGAAGGGGTATACTCTTCGTCCGACTGAGGAGAATACTTTGGCTCTTCCTCATCTGACTGAGGAGTGTATTCTGGTTCTTTCTTGCTTTCGACCACAGAAGTACATTTTGAGATTTGGGTTGAAAATACCCCCTTCTCTCCTATGGCTTCCACAGTTACTGCCATTGTCTGATTTGTCATAACTTTTTCCTTCTCTACCCATCTTCCTCTTGGGTGTTGTCGCTTTTGTCCAGAAGTTCCGACAGGCTTCAGCTGTGAAGTAGAAGCCTCTTTCTCAGCTTTCTTATTTTGCTGATAGTGTCTCCACTGAGTCCTGGTCATAGGCTTCTTCCCTTTATAGTTGGGGGACACCATATAGGCCCTAGGTTCGACTCATTTGTCAGAGACTTTTGCTTCCTTCTCCAAATCCAATACTTTCAATTTCGGCCTTTTGCTTCCTTTTTGGCTTACTGGTGCCACCCATTTCTCTTGTGGGATGTCCGACGGCACTATGCCACGGAAGGAAAAAGACAGCGCTTTTTTTGGCTTTTAACAGCGCTTAAAAGCGCTGCCTAAGGTGGCGCTGCTATAGGTAAATAAAGTGCTTTTGTTTTATGCAAAAGCGCTGCCTTATGTAGGCCTTTAGCAGCGCTTTTTCTGGAAAAGCGCTGTCTAAAGTGGGCCTTTAGCAGCGCTTTTTCTGGCCTTTTATGCTTTCTATTGGCATCTTTAGGCAGCGCTTTTTCATACCCCAAATATAAAGTCTCCGAAAACAAAAGGCAAAAAAATAACGCTTGGTACTTCATGATCGATGTGACACCCCCAATCTATACCCCAAGCTATTAAGGCAGTAAAAGAAAATTCAAAATTTCATCAGAGTATAAGTAAACATGCACGGCATAGACCGAAGGGGTCACATCAATTTGAAACAAACATACAATACCTGCTCATAAAGATATGCAACAATTCAGGTAGTAATACACCCACAATCCAATTACAGAATAAAAGCGGAAAATCCGTAACTGAATATCCACATATATATATATATATATATATATATATATATATATATATCATGAAAGTTTGTTTGCCATATACAACCATACATGTACAATCCAAAAGATACATATACATAATACAAAATAATCACAAACGGCCTCCCTAACTACCCGGTGTCACATATCAGAGCCGACCGACAAAAGAATGAAGACGCAAAGCTTCACAAAAAGACCTCCAGTAACTCTAATCTGCAATGCCTCATAAAGCATTATAAAACAGCAGAAGGGTGAGAAAAACAATCATAATACAGTTGTGTATAATCATATATTAACATAGAAATGCACAATTAAAATACTCTCACCACAATGCACCACAACCAAATATAACACAACACAGTACAATTCTCAAGTATCAAATACTACTACACATCAGTCATACACAAGACACTCATCATCAATACAATTACACATATTCCATCTCATCGCTCACAATCACAATTCCATGCACAATTAATCCATGATTTATGCAAATGCACAGAGACCGACACAACGACTCTATGCACATGCCATGCGGCACCGACTTCCAAGATTTCTCATCACTAGTTCACTCAGGAACTCTGCTGGAATCATCGCTCGTTACTGAGGATCACTCAAGTAACACCCCGTCAGGCAAACGATGTTCCCCGTTGCTTTAGGTCCTCTAGGTATAAGGCGCACGACGTTTATGGATTGCTTTAGGTCCTCTTTGTATAAGGCGCACAATCCGATCGCTCACACCCCACATGGCCATACGATCGTCTATAATCATCGCTTTAGGTCCTCTTATTTTTAAGGCGCACGATGTTATAGCAGATTCCCTCGGGAATCAATCCGTCACTCAGGACGTCACAACAATGCATATCATGATGCTTGGCATACAATGACTCATGACAGTTAATATGCACACATATACACATCCATAACCATGCATATATCAACAATTACCATACATCGCATTTTCTTGCCGTAAGGCCACCAACCATAATCACAATATGTATTTCATACAATTTCATCACTCAATAGTACACAAGTCATACAATATCCACGCCAACAGCATATTGCACATACACATCAAGTTCACACAATTAAACGGCAAAAGTCGACAACAAAACAACACATTTTCTAAATCTCGACATAATTTAATTGGCCAACAATCTCCAAAACCATCATCATAAGCAAGAACATTTTATAAGCTTTCTAACGCATCCAACCACGCCTCAAACCGAACCACGGATCAAAAGTTTCAGAGAAAACAAATTGGAATAAACTGTCATGTTCGCAGTGCGAAACTCCTAGCGAGTCCTTCGCTCCCTCATTCGCAGTGCGAATGTCCTAGCGAATAGTGGCAGAAGCAAAATAGCCTAGAAAATTCCCAACGTTCGCAGTGCGAACCATCCAGCGAATGCTCGCTACCCCATTCGCAATGCGAATCCTCCAGCGAACAGTGGCAGAATGAAAAATAATACAACGTTCGCAGTGCGAACCTCACGCGAATGCTCGCCACCCATTTGCTGGCTATTCGCAATGCGAACCTGCGATTTCAGCAAAACCCAGCAGCGCACCAGGTCATCCAAAAACGATATTTTCTCAACCAAAACATTTCCAAACCAACATATAACAATCAGAACATAACTCAATCATGGTAACAAGTATTCTATCGTATTTACATCGATTTCCAACCGCGAAAACATCGATTTCTCATTATATTTCCCATTTCAACCTAGAATCCAAAACTATAGAAAGACAATAGCATATGCAAACACATACATACATAATCATACACAAGCATAAGATAATCGAGTTTCACACCCTTACCCGATTAAATCGTGTTCTAGAAAGTCGGTTGATTGATTTCCAAGTTTTCCAAATTCTCTCTTTTTCTTCTCTTCTCCTTTTCTTTTCTTCTTCTCTTCTTCCTTCTCTCTATTTTTCTCTCTTTCTATTCTATTATATTCTAACTTAACAAAATAAATCAAAATGCCCAAATTACCCCTACACTCAAATATCTCGCAAATGTTCCCAAAACGCGATAACATATATTCACGATGAAAAATAACATATTTTCACATAAAAGTCAGAAATAAAATAATATAATAATAAAATACTCAAAACGACTCAAATAAATAAAACGACAAAACTGGGGCATTACAACTCTCCCCCACTTAGAAATTTTCGTCCTCGAAAATCTTACCTGAGAGGAACAACTCTGGATATGACTCCCACATCCGACTCTCCAACTCCCATATCAAATTGCCCTCAGCAGCGCCTCCCCACGCTACCTTCACAAGTGCAATATCCTTGCCTCTCAACCGCTTCACCTCGCGATCCAAAATACTCACCAGTAAAGCCTCGACCGTAAGGTTCTCCCTTACCTCAACCTCGTCCATCGGAATCATATGCGACGGATCCGGAACATACTTCCGAAGCTGTGAAACATGGAACACATCGTGCAAATTCGACAGACTCGGCGACAATGCCACCCGATAAGCCACCGGACCCACTCTCGCAGATATCTGGTAAGGACCAATAAACCGAGAAGTAAGTTTCTTTGATTTCAATGCACGACCAACACCCGTTACCGGCGTAGCCCTTAGAAATACATGATTGCCCTCTTGAAACTCAAGATCTTTTCTTCTCTGATCATGATAACTCTTTTGTCTACTCTGAGAAGCCTTCATTTACTCACGAATAAGCTTCATTTTTTCCGTAGTCTGTTGCACCAACTCTGTTCCAACCATCGAAATCTCACCAGATTCGTGCCAACACAACGGTGTTCGACATCTTCGTCCATATAATGCCTCAAATGGTGCCATTCCAATACTAGAATGGAAACTGTTATTATACGTGAATTCAATCAATGCAAGATAACTATCCCACGCACCACCTTGCTCAAGAACACAAGCCCTCAACAAATCTTCCAAAGATTGAATCGTCCTCTCCGTCTTCCCATCTGTCTGCGGATGATAAGCCGAACTCAACCTCAATTTAGAACCCAATGCCTTCTGTAAACTTTCCCAAAATCTCGAGGTAAACCTTGGATCTCGATCCGAAACAATACTTAACGGAACCCCATGCAACTTCACAATCACACTGATATAAATCTCAGCTAACCGCTCCAAAGAAAAACTGATGTCAATCGGAATGAAATGAGACGATTTAGTCAATCTGTCAACAACCACCCAAATAGCATTATGACCTCGCTGAGTATTCGGCAACCCCGTTACAAAATCCATAGAAATGCTATCCCATTTCCATTCCGGAATATCCAACGGTTGCAACAAACCACTCGGTCTCTGATGTTCCACTTTCGACTTCTGGCACGTCAAACAAGCATACACAAACTGAGCTACATCTCGTTTCAAACCCGACCACCAGAAAATCTTTTTCAAATCTTGGTACATCTTGTCCGCTCCCGGATGTATACTCAAATTACTCCGGTGTCCTTCTTCAAAAATCATCTTTTTCAAATCCGAATCATCCGGAATACAAATTCGCCCACGGAACCTCAACACACCATTAACATCCACTTGAAAATCACCACTCGTATCTTTTCCGTCAACCAACATCAAATCCACTAATTTCACATCCAACTTCTGCTTCTCACTAACAGTCATCAGAAAATCATTAGTAACCTTTAACATACCCAACCTCACACTATCCGACGACACTTCACAAACCAAACTCAAATCTCTAAACGATTCCAAAAGCTCCCACTCCTTAACCATTAAAGTGGACATATGTAACGATTTCCGGCTCAATGCATCAGCTACCACATTAGCTTTACCAGGATGGTAATTCAAGCCAAAGTCGAAGTCCTTCAAAAATTCCAACCATCTCCGTTGCCTCATATTTAACTCTTTCTGATCAAACAAATATTTCAAGCTTTTATGATCACTAAAGACTTCAAACCTTGCACCGTAGAGATAATGCCTCCAAATCTTCAACACAAAAACCACAGCCGCTAATTCAAGATCATGAGTATGATAATTTTTCTCATGCACTCTCAATTGCCTTGAAGCATAAGCCACCACCTTACCTTCTTGCATCAGAACACCACCTAGACCAATCAAAGACGCATCACAATAAACCACAAATGGTTCATTAGGATCCGGCAAAATCAAAATCGGAGCTGTCGTCAATCTTCTCTTCAGCTCATTAAAACTTTCCTCACATCGAATATCCCAAATGAACGTTTGCCCTTTACAAGTCAACTGGGTCAAAGGAAGTGCTAGTTTAGAAAAACCTTCAATAAACATTCGATAATAACTGGCCAAACCCAAAAAGCTTCGAATTTCAGTAACAGATCTCGGAGCTTCCCATTGTAGAACTGCTTCTACTTTAGATGGATCCACAGCAATACCATTACCTGAAATTACGTGTCCAAGAAAACTCACTTCCGACAACCAAAATTCACACTTAGACAATTTGGCAAAAAGCTTCTTTTCTTTCAACACCTGCAAAACAATACGCAAATGCTCCGCATGCTCCTCCCGAGACTTAGAATAAATCAATATGTCATCAATAAACACAACCACAAATCGATCCAAATGCTCGTGGAAAATACGATTCATGTACTCCATAAACACACCTGGCGCATTAGAAACCCCGAACGGCATCACAGAATACTCATAATGACCGTAACGTGTCCTAAAAGCCGTCTTCTGAATATCTTCCTCTTTCACCTTAATCTGATGATATCCCGACCTCAGGTCAATCTTACTGAACACACAAGCACCAACCAACTGATCCATCAGATCATCAATTCTCGGAAGAGGATACTTATTCTTAATCGTCACCTTATTCAACTGGCGATAATCAATACACAATCTCATACTTCCGTCTTTCTTTTTCACCAATAAAACTGGAGCACCCCAAGGAGAAACACTTAGCCTTACAAACCTCTTCTCCAACAACTCATTCAATTGCTTCTTCAACTCTACCAACTCAGATGCCGACATACGATAAGGTGCCATAGAAACAGGTCTAGTACCAGGAACTAGATCTATCGAAAACTCCACCTCTCTCTCTGGCGGCAAGTTTGAAATATCCTCAGGAAACACTTCCGGAAAATCACACACAACAGGAAACACATCAAGTGAAACTTGACTCTCCACAGTCAAAGATGCAACCAACCCAAACAACTAAGCTTCCTCCGCCAAAAGTCTCTTCAACTCTTTGGTAGATAAGAAACTCGAGTCTTCGTCTTCCTCAAGAGAAGGAAACCTTACCAACTTATGATAACAATCAATATGGACCCGATTGAATTGCAACCAATTCATTCCCAGAACCACATATAAACCTTCCAACGACAAACACACCAAATCCATCGCAAAGTCCTTACCATAAATGGTCAAAGGACAACTTAGACAAACCAAAGAAGTAGTTACTGACCCCGTTGCTGGAGTATCAATAACCATTTCACCATCCATCGAAGACAACACAAGATTCAAATGCTTCGCGCACTCAGACGAAAGAAACGAATGAGTCGCTCCAGTATCAATAATAGCAACTAAATGAGTACTATTAATAAAACAAGTACCTCTGATCAGACGATCTGCTCTTGAAGTCTGAGTCCCCGCCAACGAAAATACCTTCCCACTAGTTGGAGCTTGCTTCGGTTTCTGACACTTCGTACTAATATGACCAGGTTCACCATAGTTAAAACACTTAGCCACATTCTTTCTCTTACAATCAGCGACGACATGTCCTAAACCTCCACAATTAGAACACTTTCTCACATCTTTTCTACATTCAAATTGACGATGTCCTAGTTCACCACACTTAAAACATCTCGGAGAATTAGACATACCTCCTCCACCTGACCTTCAATCAAAAGTACCCCTTTGCTTACCTTTATCAGCCGGCGTTACATACGGACCACTACAAAATTGTTGCTTCCCTACCTGTCACTCACACTCTTGTATTGAGTAGAACGAGCCTTACTATCCTCTTCATAAATCCTACAACATTCCACCAAATCAGAAAACCTTCTTATCCTTTGATAACTGATTGCCTGCTTAATCTCAGGACGCAATCCACTCTCATACTTCACACACTTAGAGAACTTTGCAGTCGCTTCAGCATAATGAGGATAAAACTGCACAAGCTCCACAAACTTAGCAGTATAATCAACAACAAACATACTACCTTGTTTCAGTTCCAAGAACTCAATTTCCTTCTTTCCTCTTACATCCTCGGGAAAATACTTCCTCAGAAACTCCTGGCTAAACACAGCCCAAGTGATCTCCTCCTCTGCAGCTTCCAACACATGACGTGTACCAACCCACTAATCATCAGCTTCTTCCTGTAACATGTGAGTTCCCAGTCTCACCTTACTGTCCTCAGCACAATCCATAACTCGGAAAATCCTTTCAATCACTTTCAACCAAATCTGGGCACCATCAGGATCATATCTTCCTTTGAAGACAGGCAGTTTGTTCTTCCTGAACTCATCATTACCTGCAGCATTAGGTGCACCCTGCACTGCCCGAGCCATAGCTAGCATCGCAGCAGCCAAAGCAGCATCATTCCTACCAGCCATATTCTGTTCATTTCCAATAACAGAAACTATGGTTAAACAAACAGCTCACTCCACACGCCACACAGACCAGGACTGACACAACCAGACACGAACTGACACGGACTGGCTCTGATACCACTTAATGTGACACCCCCAATCTATACCCCAAGCTATTAAGGCAGTAAAAGAAAATTCAAAATTTCCTCGGAGTATAAGTAAACATGCACGACATAGACCGAAGGGGTCACATCAATTTGAAACAAACATACAACACCTGCTCATAAAGATATGCAACAATTCAGGTAGTAATACACCCACAATCCAATTACAGAATAAAAGCGGAAAATCCGTAACTGAATATCCACACATATATATATATATATATATATATATATATATATATATCATGAAAGTTTGTTTGCCATATACAACCATACATGTACAATCCAAAAGATACATATACATAATACAAAATAATCACAAACGGCCTCCCTAACTACCCGGTGTCACATATCAGAGCCGACCGACAAAAGAATGAAGACGCAAAGCTTCACAAAAAGACCTCCAACAACTCTAATCTGCAATGCCTCATAGAGCATTATAAAACAGCAGAAGGGTGAGAAAAAAAATCATAATACAGTTGCATATAATCATATATTAACACAGAAATGCACAATTAAAATACTCTCACCACAATGCACCACAATCAAATATAACACAACACAGTACTATTCTCAAGTATCAAATACTACTACACATCAGTCATACACAATACACTCATCATCAATACAATTACACATATTCCATCTCATCGCTCACAATCACAATTCCATGCACAATTAATCCATGATTTATGCAAATGCACAGAGACCGACACAACGACTCTATGCACATGCCATGCGGTACCAACTTCCAATATTTCTCATCACTAGTTCACTCAGGAACTCTGCTGGAATCATCGCTCGGTACTGAGGATCACTCAAGTAACACCCCGTCGGGTAAACAATGTTCCCCGTCACTTTAGGTCCTCTTGGTATAAGGCGCACGACGTTTATGGATTGCTTTAGGTCCTCTTTGTATAAGGCGCACAATCCACATGGGCACACGATCGTCTATAATCATCGCTTTATGTCCTCTTATTTTCAAGGCGTACGATATATCAAATCGCTTTAGGTCCTCTTATTTTTAAGGCGCGCGATGTTATAGCAGATTCCCTCGGGAATCAATCCGTCACTCAGGACGTCACAACAATGCATATCATGATGCTTGGCATACAATGACTCATGACAGTTAATATGCACACATATACACATCCATAATCATGCATATATCAACAATTACCATGCATCGCATTTTCTTGCCGTAAGGCCACCAACCATCATCACAATATGTATTTCATACATTTTCATCACTCAATAGTACACAAGTCATACAATATCCACGCCAACAGCATATTGCACATACACATCAAGTTCACACAATTAAACGGCAAAAGTCGACAACAAAACAACACATTTTCTAAATCCTGACATAATTTAATTAGCCAACAATCTCCAAAACCATCATCGAAAGTGAGAACATTTTATAAGCTTTCTAACGCATCCAACCACGCCTCAAACCGAACTACGGATCAAAAGTTACAGAGAAAACAAATTGGAATTAACTGTCATGTTCACAGTGCGAAGCTCCTAGCAAGTCCTTCGCTCCCTCATTCGCAGTACGAATGTCCTAGCGAACAGTGGCAAAAGCAAAATAGCCTAGAAAATTCCCAACGTTCGCAGTGCGAACCATCCAGCGAATGCTCGCTACCCCATTCGCAATGTGAATCCTCCAGCGAACAGTGGCAGAATGAAAAATAATACAATGTTCGCAGTGCGAACCTCACGCGAACGCTCGCCACCCATTCGCTGGCTATTCGCAGAACGAACCTGCGATTTCAGCAAAACCCAGCAGCGCACCAGATCATCCAAAAACGATATTTTCTCAACCAAAACATTTCCAAACCAACATATAACAATCAGAACATAACTCAATCATGGTAACAAGTATTCTACCGTATTTACATCGATTTCCAACCGCGAAAACATCGATTTCTCATTATATTTCCCATTTCAACCTAGAATCCAAAACTATAGAAAGACAATAGCATATGCAAACACATACATACATAATCATACACAAGCATAAGATAATCGAGTTTCACACCCTTACCCGATTAAATCGTGTTCTAGAAAGTCGGTTGATTGATTTCCAAGTTTTCCAAATTCTCTCTTTTTCTTCTCTTCTCCTTTTCTTTTCTTCTTCTCTTCTTCCTTCTCTCTATTTTTCTCTCTTTCTATTCTATTATATTCTAACTTAACAAAATAAATCAAAATGCCCGAATTACCCCTACACTCAAATATCTCGCAAATGTTCCCAAAACGCGATAACATATATTCACGATGAAAAATAACATATTTTCACATAAAAGTCAGAAATAAAATAATATAATAATAAAATACTCAAAACGACTCAAATAAATAAAACGACAAAACTGGGGTGTTACAATCGACCACTCTAAGTCATCTTGACTTAAGTACTCGAGGGGCTAGCATATACATAAAAGGGTAATTCCTTGCAGGAGGAAAAACGACATATTATATAAAATGCCTCAGATGAGCCAAAACATTGTACAATACAATTAAAAAGAGAGCCTGAAGGCCAAAAAAATCACTAACACCCATATAAGGGGACAATCAAAACAACAACAAAATACAGCTTCCCCTCTTGAAGCTAATCGCTCTCTCTCCAGCCTCCTGAATGAAGAAAATTGAACCAGACTTCATCCCAGTCCTCATTAACATCTGCACCAAAATCATGTTTCGGAGCGCGGTCTTTTGTGAGGGATTTCATTTTTTCACAGATTTCTTCACAAACAAGGTTTCTCCAATTAATGATGCAACAGATATTGCAACATTTGGACTGTCCTTCTTCATTTTCTCGGTCACCTTCTTGGCCGCAGAGTTTTTTGAGGAAGTGCTCATGTTAAAGTATTGTGCAGTTCACAAGTAACCCCTATATATAGCAAATTTAATAAGTTAATAACACCTCAGACAACTACATCATTATATTCTACACAGTTCATATTATAAACAACAAGGAAATGTAACCGGAATTTGCACATTCAATTCACAACTCAAAAACAAGTAGCAACATGATAATATGCAATCCGGACAAACATCGGAACCAATACTTTGAAACCCGGGCAGCGGTGACGCAATTGTTTGAAACGCATACAAATCCAATCCGGAAACAAGAAAACTCAAGTGCAATAGTCTGTAAATGAGCAAAAATACTCAAACATATATCATATAAAAATGTACACATCAAATGGAGTCGAATAGCATTAAATTCAAAAATTGGTACACAAATCATCGGAACGGAATCGCATGAAAATCGCACGATAGCCTACAAACATGCCAACTGACTCAAAAAACTATATGGCTCGAATTAAATCCAACCAGAAGTACCATTTCCATGCACGGGGCAGAAACTATTTCACATGAAAAATCGGCTCAAAAATGCATGAATCTTGTACGGATGTCAAGCATGAAAATTCACAACAAAATTGTCGGTGTCAAGCATGAAATACAATTCCAAAAGTTGATGGAATTCTAATTTGAATTGAAGTTTTAGTATTAAAAATTGAAGTTCTAATTCTTAAACAACTTCACAATCTCGAAACAATAAAAAATTATAGGATTCAACACAATTAGCACAATTAGCTCCAATTCAAGAATCCAAATCTCATCACAATTATTAACACAATTCTTGAGTTCAAAAATTCACTTAAGTATTTTATCGAACACTTAGTCTACACAAATATCACTATTTATCATCTTCAACTTTACTACAACAACAATTTCAAAATCAAATTCAAACAACAACCAAATCAACACTAATTCACCAAATCGACAATAACCACATCAACACTTTGATACTCTAACAACACTCATTTTTCTATAACACTCATTTTTCCAGCAACCCTCATTTTTGTAATGGATATAATTTCCTATAATATAACAACACTCATTCAAACTACATTCAAACTAACACATTCAAACTAAAAACAAAACAAAAACAAAACAAGATGCTCAAGAACAAAACCTCAAGAACAAACAAAAGAAACTATATAGCAAGCTCAAGAACATTAAATAATCACTGAAACTCAAGAACAAACAAAAGAAATAGTGACACTCACGGAGGAATGCCGGTCGGAGAAGATGGAGATACAAACAGAGGAACAGTTCCGGTCGGAGAAGACGGACAGAGGAACGCCGGTTGGAGAAGACGAGCAGAGGAACGGTGTGGAGGGAGAAGTCACGAGAGAGGGGGAGACACGGCGGAGGGAGAAGTCGCGAGACAGAGAGGGAGAAAGAAAAAAAATGATTAGGGCGTTCTGAAATAATGAAAAGTTTTTTAATATTTATGAAATAATAACATAAGACAGCGGTTTTGGAAAGCGCTTTCTTATGTATTAGCTTTAGCAGCGCTTTTTCTCTAAAAGCGCTTTTTTTAATTGCCTATAGCAGCGCTTTCAGAAAGTGCTTTCTAATGTGTGACCTACGTAAGGCCTTTAGCGGCGCTTTTTAAAAACGATTTCTAAAGTGTGCCTTTAGCAGCGCTTTCCTAAAAGTGATTTCTAAGGTGTCACATTTGTATGGCTTTTAGCAGCGCTTTTAGGAAGCGCTTTCTAAAGTAGGCCTTTAGGCAGCGCTTTTTTTCAGCGTGTTTTTTAAACACATATAGCAGCGCTTCTGATAAAAAGCGTTGTCTATGTGGTGCTTCCAAAAAGCAATTTTGGCGTAGTGCGGTGGCACAAAAGTCTTGGGTCGTTCCTCTTGAAACAACTTCCTGTATTCCTTGTTTCGACGAGGAGCACCGTTCCGGTTGAATACAAACCTTGGGACAAGTGGCTTATCTTCTCGTGGCATTTCTTTCTTGCCCACCTCGTATCTCTCAGCAGCTTTCTCATCAAAAACAGTGTTGTACCTAGGGCAAAACCCCGCATTCGACCCACTTACCCTGCAATTTTCTTGGAAATCTGCAAAGCTTTCCCCAACTTGAGGGTGAACTGCCTCGAGTTCCTCCTCAACTCTTTTGTCGGAACCGTCAGTGGCTTCGACCATCATGCATTCCACAAATTTTGTTGTCGATTGTTTGCTGAGACCCTCAGTAGCCTCAACCATCATGCACTCGTACAACTCCGAATACAAAGCTTCTTCGACCTTCAGCGGGTCGGTATCAACCTGCATCTTTGGCCTTTCGCCAAATTGAAGTCGGCCCTCCTTCAAAGCCTTTTGCACCAAATCCCTAAAAAGAACACATTGAGCTATTTTATGACCAAGGAAATTATGAAATTTACAAAATCCCCTTTTTTTCTTTTGTTCTAAAGGGGACTCCTTTAAACCAGGAGGAACAATTATTTGACCATCTTTAACCAGCAAATCAAATATCTCTTAACATTTAGACATATCAAACGTATAAGTTTTGGCAACGTATTTATCTGTTTTTCCAGTTTCGACGGGATTTTTCCCGTTTGATTGTTTTAGTATTTTGCATGTGTAAGGGGGCCCTGGTTTGAGTTCAGCCACGTCGACCTCGCTTTCGTCGACGATTTCTTCGTCGTCGGAAGAATATTCATCAGCGCCAACATACGACACTTTTTCTTTCTTACGGTATCTATTAGTCTGATTTTTAGGGACTTAAGTAAAGCATCGTGCTTTCAATATTCATCAGCGCCAACATACGACACTTTTTCTTTCCATATCCCTGAGATATTGCGTGTCCCGCTTTTTCCTGATGGAATAATCTAAATCGCCAGCTGCCATTTCGACTAGCTCATGTTTAGGGACTTGAGTAAAGCATCGTGCTTTCAAATGTCTAAACCTGTTAAGATATTGGTCCACCGACTCCGTGGCCTTCCGTTTGACACTGGCCAATTCTTTCAAACTAATTTTCGATTGTCCCATGTAAAACTGTTCGTGAAACAATCTTTCTAGTTGTGCCCTGGTGTGAACAGTCTGAGGGTGCAACGTGGTAAACCATGTAAACGCATTCTTCGTGAGGGAACTTGGGAAATACTTCATTTTAAAGTCCTCGTTATTTGCTATGTCACCGGCTTCAGTTTGATACCTGGCGACGTGTTCGACGGTGGATTCCTTAGTCTCACTGGCGAACTTGGTGAACTTTGGGACTTTCCAACCCCTAGGTAATTCTGTCTGTAAGAAAAAATCTGGTAATGGGGACGTGTACGTTGGTCGTCGAAGGCCTGGATTTGCCCCATTTCGGACCATGATGTGTTCGACCATGGCTTCCAAGTTTGGTTCGCCAACCAAAGCATCGTGTCGAATTTATCTGACCACATAATCGGGATCTCGGTTCCTATGAACCATCACAACAGGAGGCCTTTGGGCCCTTCAATGGAATTGTTCAAACTCATGAGGTTGGTCAATTATCTCATCGAAGACCTCATCTTGACGAATGGGTGTCTCCGGTCGAGGCGGAGGAGTCTGTTGACCCTATGCCCTAGGGGCACCTAGAAAGTCACCTATTCGTGTCATCTTAGTTGCCAATTATTGGTAACTCTGGGTCAAATCTTGTATTAATGGTCTCAATATGGTGCCCATTTGCTGAGTTAACATTTGAACCATCTCGTGATTACTCTCATTTATCTGCTGCCTCATGACCGCGACAGAACTTGACGTGAACATTGGTATTGATTGGGATAACAAACCAAAACCTGGGGGTCGAGTAACTTGGTTTGTCAAATGCCCTAAGCCTTGGTATGGTGAGAAAACTGGGGACAAACTTTCCCCAAACACTGGACCACTAGAATGTAGACTCGACATGAACTCTGTCGGCATCCCAAAGGATCGAGGGATGGGCATTGTGACACTAGCCACATGTTGCTCTATAGTCCCTACCATTGTTGGCCTTGGGTCGTATCGACGTGATGTCGCAGTTGGTCCACTAGGGGAGGTTGAAACCGCAGACACGGTCCCAGAGCCAACGTCAGTTGTTTGCGTTACAACTGTACTTTTTGTCTAAGACGGTTCTTCGTTCAGACGTGGTGTCACCATCTTACCACTATGAAAATGCATACACTCAACTCTAAAATTCTGGTATATCAGACAACAGATGTCCTATAGAATGTCTGGACATCTGATCTGAACAAAACAACATGGCAAGGTATAAACAATTAAAACCAGTACAGAAAAGCATAAGAACACACCAGAATTGTTTACCCAGTTCGATGACACATATCTACTCTGGGGGCTACCAAGCCAGGGATGAAGTCCACTATTAGCAGTATTAATTTGCAGACCCTACAGCCAACACAGCCATTGACGATCTACGCACTTAATCACTACACAATGACCCTTCTACCTAGGTCCTCCCTAGATATGAGACTCCATCTCACTCCCAATCATCATAATGATGTCTAGCAGTCAACATTTCAGCCACTGCATCGACAGCCCTTCGCCTACATTCTGATCACACAGATAAACATGAAGCCACACTTCCATGGTGAAGAGACACACTCCTATGACACATCAACATCTGATGAGAACAATACCTAGCTAAGTATGATGCTAAACTCCACCGTTTGTTAGATTCTTCCCTTAACTAAGACCACAACCTGGAGTTGCTTAAAGCTTCCTCCAAGAACAATACGTACTGCCTCTTACCTAGAGGTTTTGAGGGGTACGGGTAACCTTCCCACAAGTCGGGAAGTTTACCTAGACAGAACCCTAGACTTCTACATCTTGAGCCGTATCTTCCAAGGTTACAAACCCTTCTATTTATAACTTATACCCAACTAGATTTAGGCCTTCAATCACAGCTTCATTAGCTGTTACAATTAGCAGTTGCTTCTGCCACAAGTTAGGTCTTCAATCTTTTAGTTTCCTAAATAATCTCCTTATTTAGAAAATCTTCATTTAACTTGATTTCTGATTGAATCTTCTAGACCTTTAAAAATGCGCCACATAGGATGCATAATTTTCTCTTGAAGATTCTGCATAATTTAAAACATAACTGAATCTCGTTAATCCAGCTCAGCAGGCGCGATGTCGAATGCTCCCTCTTAGGGCATCTTCTTCGACATGTTGTTTCAGTTGTTGAATAACTTCAACACAACATGTTCTTGCTGTACCTGTTCTTCTTAGCAAGTTTATACATCCTATTCTCTATTACATTATTGCTGCTATTATTTGTTTTACAAAAATTAAGCCAATCCTAATACAAGAGAGCTAACAATCTCCCCCTTTGGCAAATTTTGGCTAAAACAAATAATCTAAAAACAATTACAATCCAGGAGTTTACAGCAATATAAAAATACAACCAACAGCAGTAGTGTTCAGAGTCTATTGCACACAGCAACAGATCTTTAGTTTGAAAATAATGTCCTAACATCTTTGTTCGACATCTTCTATGCAGCACTCTGAAGAACTCCATTGCATCAGCACCAACGAACAGCAATCTTCAGGATAAAAGGAAGGAAAGTCCTGAAGTTTGTTGATGCACACGAGGAAGAAGATAGAAGAAGACAGCTTGTACTCCCCCTCAATCCAGGAACCTCTTCTTAACATCAAAGACCAATGGTGGCATAAGAGAACTCTTAATTACTCTTTGAAGGGCATAAGAGGAAACTTAAGACCAAACCCCCCACCACTCCTGGTAACTCAGAACACATATCACAACTGTGTTCATAACTGAGATCACAGGTCACAAAAAAATATCCAAATAGAAACATGATAGACATTTGATTCGACATGTTTGGACAACATTTGTAATCACAGACTTCTGTCTGAACATCTGAGCAACAAGCCCTTTCTCCCCCTTTTTGGCCAAAAATTGACAAAGGAGGCCATCACAAAACCAGACCCAGGCACAGCTTACCCAGACCCGAACAAAACCCATTGTGTTGATGAGAACAACACTCACTTGATGGTAGAGGATAGGAGAAGCCTCTATAAATAGCATAGCAGTTTCTTAGATATTAACGATCTTTAATTCTTGGTCAAAGAACACGTTAATTGAGAATGGAAAAACTGCAGCTTAATTCAAGATGCACCGTCCAAACTGACTTTGAACGCCTTTAATAGCTCTTAGACTGTTTCTGCTGAAACGAACCAGTCCTAATTCATGCACCTGCATGGTCAATCAACACTTTCTAGGATCCCTTCTTACACGTGGCTGGATGCACAATCTAGAATATTCCTTTGTTGGGCTCAGGGAAACATGTCTTGAGTAATGTTCTGACATCTTTTCAGACATTTTCTCCAACAAATCTTCAGTACTTTGGTCAGGGATGTTTCCCAGACTTCTTCAAAAGTTCAAAGGCATGACCACAATGCCTTCAACTGAAATCTCTAAGTGAACTTCTTTCACTTAGTGTCATACACCACATGGCAAAACAAATGTGACATCTCCCAACAACCAGCATGACACTTTACTTGTCCCATTCATCACTGCAGAGAAAATAAATTCTCACAGAAATAAGACATCCTCATAAGGGCCAACAACTCCATCAGCTCAAGCTCCAGAACAAACCCATTATTCCACTAACTCTCCCTATCATGGACAATCACAACTCCAGCTGAGCACAAAACTTCATTGTGGAGAATACTCAAAATTGAACAATCACCAGCTCACAGGGAATGACTCCAAGTATCCTGAACTAGTCTCTGAATCATGCCTTTGCGCCTCCACACATACTGTCATGACTCTCTAGATGGCTGAGAAGTCATGCAACCATAGTCTGAAACCAATCTCCAACCTTTTCTTAGTGTGCTTAAAAGCTTTACGAAGATTCAGACTCTCTAACAATAACAGAAGGAATACCCCTTAAACAATATGCTGATCAAATCATCCTTCTGCACATTAAGTCTTCAAACCAAAATAGTAGTTATGCATCGCTGAGCATACTACTCCAAACAGACTTAGAATCTTCTTATTCTATACCAGAGATAGAACTGCCACTTTTGAATGTGGTGTTTGAATATTAAGATTCATGGTCCCAAGTCTCTGCCACAGACTATCAACAAAAATGATGTTATGACATCATTTGGGACATCAGCAACATTACCACAGAACCTATCAGCTTTTGGTTTTGAAGGCATTATTCAAGGGACTTAATTCCATCCACGCCCTTTACAACAGAATCCCAATAGATCTCATCTTCAGTAGAACAACACAACAGAATATCATAGAGAGAAATAAACTCTCCACCATTTTCTGAAAAACATGTTCAGAAATCAGATTTGCACTCAACCATCAGACAAACACTTAGTCTCCCGTCAAAGTATTTATAGTCAACTTTCATGCATAATCCTAATACATACTCAGTCTCTCGTCAAAGTACTTATCAGTTAGTCAGATAGGATTACCTTTTCACACAAGGTAAGACTTTAACCTGACATACTTCTTCTTCACACCTGTGGTACTTGTCGAATCTTCTACATAACATCCAGTCATGGCAACCAGAACATCCTAGTTTAGGTCAGTGGCTTGACCTCCAACTCTTCTCACAAACAAACTGAGATGATGTTCCAACATCTGATACGACATCATCCATTCTTACTATGGTTCTGGGGGTAACATCCATAGTAACTCATATATACCTCTTGTGGGGATAATACAAGGAACCAAACCAACTACTGATCATCCTCAGGATCAAATCACACCCTTATGCAGGGAACTGCACGAGCCACATCTCAATAAGCTTCAAATCAAACCTCCTATCTGATGTTGAGATGATGGATGTCATTGCCTGCACCTACAAAGGAGATTCCCTCTATTAGCTCTCTAGAGCACAGAAAAATATACAGATTGTTCAAAGAGGTTTGTTTCCCCTGATCTTCAAAAACAATACCCCTCAGACTTTAACATCTTCAAACATGTCACGACATCATGTCTGACATTACTTCAACCCTAGACTAGGGAATCTTCTTCATTCTAACTCACTTAGATCAGAAATAAACTAATCCAAGTTGTAACCATCAAGATTATGATGTCAGAACGTCTGACAGAACATCCCCACTCTTGAATTCCAAGGATAATCAATTAAATACTTGTGGATTTCACAAATAGAAATTGATCTTAAATCCTTATACAATAACCCTTCTTCACTGTTGTAGCTGAGCTCCACCAGATCATGTCACGAGCACTTATAAAGTATTCAGTCTTGTTGCAAGTAACTTTTTCAAGGACAATGTTGAGATACCAAGGCTGCCACTCTTGACTCACGTAACTAAGACTTTCTCTGAACAAGTCTTCTTTACCTCAACAAATCTTCAAACAGATTGGATTCGCTCTTAGGGTCAAAAGAGATGCATCCTTCCTTGTTGATTTTAAGAAAGGTGAAAATAAATCACCTCCACGGTCTTCACCCCTATGCTTCCTAGGAAGCACCTCCAAGTCTGAAGAATAACTAGAAGACTCCAGAACATGACTCAGTTTCCTTGATTGGACTTGATCATCATATCAAGTGTCTTCAACAACTTAATCAAGAAATCATCAAACCCCTAGAGCATGAGCTTGAAGATTCATCTTACCCTTTAATATGACTTCAGCATACATGATGAAGCCACTCACCCATGTACCAAGTCATACAAGACTCAACCATCACAAAGACACCTCTCTGCTCCCGACTTTGGAATGCTATGTGACATCACACCGATTGACATCTACAGGAACAGAAAACGAGTAAGGACAGCTACAATCTTCCTTCAATCATAACTCCAGAATCCCATCCTTCTAGAGCTCTTCAATCAGAACCTCATGCAGCGGAACTACCAAGGAAACAGATCTTGCTTGCCCTAATAAGATGTCAGAACATCTTATAAGGCACATCAACAAAAGAACTAGCCACTTCTTTCGTAGATGTTGTAGAATCTCCTTCAGCAATATGAACAACCAGGAATTTTCCATCAGATATATATGCAGCGGAACACACACCAGAAAACCCCTCTACAGCATTCAGGCAAGACATAATAACCCACGCCACTCCATGTGCAGTAGGTCAACATAGGTTTGAAAATAAATCAAACCACACAACAGCTCACCACCAAAGTTGCACGCATGACGACTTCAAACAAAGCCAATACACACCCTATCATGAATAGTCCATCCTCCACTTCAACAACATATGAACTGACCAACTTCATACAACTTCTCAGCACACCTAATTTCCTTGCACATAAACCAGAAAGTATCTTCCCTAGATCTCATCCAGAAATAGACAGGATGCCTGCTTTGATACCAATTGAAATTCTGGTATACCAGACTACAGATGTCCTATAAAATGTCTGGACATCTAATCTGAACAAAACAGTATGGCAAGGTATAAACAATTAAAACCAGTACAGAAAAGCATAAGAACACACCAGAATTGTTTACCCAGTTCGACGACACACATCTACTCTGGGGGCTACCAAGCCAGGGATGAAGTCCACTATTAGCAGTATTAATTTACAGACCCTACAGCCAACACACCCATTGACGATCTACGCACTTAATCATTACCCAATGACCCTTCTACCAAGGTCCTCCCTAGATATGAGACTCCATCTCACTCCCAATCATCGCAATGATGTCTAGCAGTCAACATTTCAGCCACTGCATCGACAGCCCTTCACCTACATTCTGATCACACAGATAGACATGAAGCCACACTTCCATGGTGAGGAGACACACTCCTATGACACATCAACATCTGATGAGAACAATGCCTAGCTAAGTATGATGCTAAACTCCACCATTTGTTAGCTTCTTCCCTTAACTAAGACCACAACCTGGAGTTGCTTAAAGCTTCCTCCAAGAACAATACATACTGCCTCTTACCTACAGGTTTTGAGGGGTACGGGTAACCTTCCCACAAGCTGGGAGGTTTACCTAGACAGAACCCTAGACTTTTACATCTTGAGCCATATCTTCCAAGGTTACAAACCCTTCTATTTATAACCTGTACCCAACTGGATTTGGGCCTTCAATCACAGCTTCATTAGCTGTTACAATTAGCAGTTGCTTCTGCCACAAGTTAGGTCTTCAATCTTTTAGTTTCCTAATAATCTCCTTATTTAGGAAATCTTCATTTAACTTGATTTCGGATTGAATCTTCTAGACCTTTAAAAATGCGCCACATAGGATGCATAATTTTCTCTTGAAGATTCAGCACAATTCAAAACATAACTGAATCTCATTAATCTAGCTCAGCAGGCGCGATGTCGAATGCTCCCTCTTAGGACATCTTCTTCGACATGTTGTTCCAGTTGTTGAATAACTTCAACTCAACATGTTCTTGTTGTACCTGTTCTTCTTAGCAAGTTTATACATCCTATTCTCTATTACATTATTGCTGCTATTATTTGTTTTACAAAAATTAAGCCAATCCTAATACAAGAGAGCTAACAAACTCAAATGGGTCCCACTGGGTGTACCAATTTGTTCGCACGCGATTCTCGTGCGAACAACCACTGGCCTCCTACCGTAGGTTTACTCACGGGATCGGCCACAGAATCCCAGAACATTGATCAAATAAAAGGGTTTCGGATTGATAAATAAAACAGAGTAAAAAAACAAACAGACAAGTAAATGACAAACTGATTTAAACTTTGATCATATAAATTGTATTAAAATAACAAGTGTGGACGCTATCATACATTTCTGCGGGAGTAAACTCATTTCTCTTAATGCTTGGTACTTTGAGTTTTTTCCCTTTTCAATATTACAAATGCGACCCCTAAAATGGAAATAACTATTGCTTTAAATAGGCTAAAAAAATAACTGCTCATCTCCCAAGATTTTCCCTGGATATGACCCGTGTCACCCCACTATCTTTCTAACTTCCCATGATCTTGGCTTTCAAACTTTTCCCGCTCAAACTCATCAGCTTTGTGTTGGCTTCATGGGCCACCAAGTAATGCTCTTCGATGGCCTTGTTCGTCTGCTTCCTTCCGACGCACCATACACTTATGTCGACCCAGCTCTGGCTTCCACACTATCCTTTCTCCTGGCGTCGGCCCACTTGCTTGATTTTCTCACCCTACTTCATTTCTCATGCTTGGTCGAAATCTCCTGGCTAACAGATGTGTAGACAGATAAGAAGCAAACATGTTGATGAAAGAAATTCATGAAGGCTCCATTAGCACTCATGCCAATGGACATACAATCGCAAAAAAAAAAAAATCTGAGAGCAGGATATTATTGGCTGACAATGCAATCTGATTGCTATAAGTACACAAGGAAGTGTCATAAATGTCAGATATACGCGGACAAAATTCATGTCCTGCCAACGCATCTCAAAGTCCTTTCTTCTCCATGGCCTTTTTCTATATGGGTAATTGACATGATTGGCATGATTGAACCCAAATCTTCAAATGGCCATTGATTCGTCTTAGTAGCCATTCATCTTAGCAGCATCATATACCAATGTGAGCAGACAAATGATGGTCCGATTTATCAAGAACAATTTCATCTGCCGTTATGGTGTTCCAAGCCAGATCATTACTGATAATGGATCGAACCTGAACAACAAGATGATGAAAGAGTTGTGTACTGAGTTCAAAATTGAACACCATAACTCATCTCCCTATCGGCCTAAGATGAATGGAGAGGTAGAAGCAGCTAACAATAATATTAAGAAGATCATTCAGAAGATGGTTGTAACCTACAAAGATTAGCATGAGATACTACCCTTAGCTCTTCACGGTTATCGCACATCTGTCTGCACTTCAACAGGGGCAACCCCTTTCTCTCTAGTATATGGCATGGAAGCAGTACTCCCCATAGAAGTAGAGATCCCATCAATAAGAGTATTGATGGAAGCCAAGCTAACGGAAGCTGAATGGTGTCAAAGTCGACACGATGAACTGAATCTAATCGAAGAAAAGCGAACGAAGGCTTTATGCCATGGTCAGTTATATCAACAAAGTATGAAGAAGGCGTTTGAAAAAAAGGTCTGACCCCGTGTCATCAGAGAAGGAGACCACGTGCTCAAGAAGATACAATCATTTCTCACTGATTCTAGGGGAAAATGGACTCCGAATTACGATGGTCCCTATGTTGTTAAGAAAGCCTTTTCAGGCGGTGCCTTGAGATTCGCAACCATGGATGGAGAGGAGTTTACCTACCGTACGAATGTTGATATAGTCAAGAAATACTTCGCCTAAATTAAAAAAAATGTCTCGTTGGACTGAAAACCCGAAAGGGCGGTCCAAGCAAAAATTAGAGATATACAAAAATACATGTGTAATCATCCCGATAGATTGAAAATCTGAAAATGCGATCTAGGTAAAAATTACGGATTCATGGCAAGTAACTGTATCCGGCAAGATTGGCTCCTTAACGGTAATGTCACCCGTCAGGAAAACCTTGATCAAAAGTCATCTCCAAACAGAAGCTCGAAAATATCCAGAATTCAAAGTTGGTTGAAGGATAATGGTCGTTATGTTTCTAAACTTTCTAATGCTCCATGGAATCACGCATTAGGCTGATTACCGTCCTATCAATGAAAACTTGAGCCTTTGTGCCTTTTATTTGTAAATTCTTATTTATTCTGCTTTGCAAAATGACATGTTTAATGTAACACCCCAATTCCCATCGCGAATAAATAATACATAAATAAAATCAGAGTAACTAAAAATTTATTTTTCCGACAGAAACAAGGATGCCACATTTAAATAAACAAAACATCATCCCTGCTCATAAATTTGATACATAGCATAAAATAGAATACCCACAAAGGGGAAACTTTTTCCATATAAAGGGAAAGGTCGATTATGGAATAAAGCGGAAAGATCCATAACCGACTTGTTTTACAAAATAAATCATTTTAGAACCTCAACTATATTCACAAAAGTACTACAAAATACATTCAACAAATGTATACATATATATATAATCGTCCCCCGACTCCCGTGCTACGTATCAGAGCAGACACCAAGACCGACAACAGGACGGAGGGCTAGTCTTCACAAAAAGACCTCCAGCAACTCAAATCTGCAATGCCTCATAGAGCATTATAAAACAGCAGAAGGGTGAGAAATAACAACTAAATCAAGATTGCATAATAATATGCAAACACACATTCAAACACATCTATAAATCATCTCACCCATACCATCACATACTAACACATATAGCATGCCACAAATACAAAACGTATCACACATAATCCAACTACGATTATGACATATGGAACCACGCCACCACATCACCACAAAATATAGCATATATCAATTATGCCCACATAATAACATATTCACACATAAAGCACACCAAAGTTATGACACATGGAACCACACCACCACATCACCACAAAACATATGTCTATACATAAAACATATTATCCACAACTAATGCATTTACCACATATGCACACCAATTCACCAATCCAATCATAAATCTCAACATATATTCAATCAATTCATAATTTCCCACACATAATCACATAATCAATCCATTCATGATTTTCCATACATAATGCATCCATTCACAATTCTCACACATAATGAATCAAATCATGATTTATGCAAATGCACAGAGACCGACACAACAACTCTATGCAAATGCCATGCGGTACCGACTTCCAACATTTCATATCTCATCACCAGTTCACTCAGGAACTATTGAAACCATCGCTCGTTACTGAGGGTCGCTCAAGTAACACCCCGTCGGGCCTACGATGTTCACCCGTCGCTTTAGGTCCGCACATGGGCACACGACGTTTATGGATTGCTTTAGGTCCCTACATGGGCACATAATCCGATCGCTTTAGGTCCCCACATGGGCACACGATCGTCTATAACCATCGCTTTAGGTCCCCACATGGGCACACGATGTTATAGCAGATTCCCTCTGGAACCAAACCGTCTCTCAGGACGTCACAACAATGCATATCATGATGCTTGGCATACAAGGACTAATGACAATCAAATGCATCTTCACACATATATGCAACCATAATCATGCATATATTTCAACTCATTAATTCCATACATTCACAATTCAACCACATGAATTAATCAACCTCATCACATTCATGCATTGCAAATCATTTCAAACAATGCATTTCAAACCATAGAGGCCACCACACAACATACATTGAATTTCACATAAACAATGCATTTCATCACAAGCCATAAACTACCCACAACACATCATAACAACATACATTGATATTCACATTATATAACAGCACACAAGCCACACGTTACATACCAAAAGCATATAGCATGATAACACCTCAATCGCACACAATTACGACGGTAAAAGTCGACAAAATGACACATTTCCAAAACCACAACTTAAATAATTCGTCTACTGACCTCCATTCCATTTTTAATAGAAAGAATATTTCATTAGCTTTTCAACGCTTCGAACGGGGACCAAAACGGACTTACGGTTCAAAAGTTATGAATTTTTGAAGTTTTGGAATTTTTCATTTTCGCCCAGACCTGCGCGCTGAGCGCGCTACTTGCTGAGTCCCAGCCTCAAATACACCATTTTTAGACTTCCGGACATCCGTTTTCGATTCCGTAAAAAGCTGCGATCTCAGAATTCGGCGTACTACAATATTTTCAATATTAAAAGCCATCCAACACATTTTTCATTTTTGACATATTTTAAAACATAATTTTATCATTGAATTCTAAATTCGAACTCGATCGAAACCGCGGGAAAACATGCAAACAACCATTCCCGGTTAAACCCAAACCTTACCCGACTACACTACACAACTTATTCCAAATTCCAACCGTGAAAACATCGATTTCTCACTATTTCATCATTATTGCCCTAACCCTCACAAACTATATAACTCAATCCAAAACTCCCTAAATCATACCAACGAGTATCCCCGACTAAAACCCATCATTTCCCGACTATTCTACGCGAACTATTCCGCATTCTAACCGTTAAAACATCGATTCTACACATTGTTCTTCAATTCAACCAATAAGAAAAAATATATATTTCAACCAAACAAAACACAAACAACACATACATATACATATACAATCGAAATATAATCGAAACTTCTCACCCTTACCCCATTATTCGCGATTGAAACGGAGTAATCTTTGATTTTCCTCTTTTCCTCTTTTTCTCCTCTTCTTTCTTCCCTTCTCTTTTCTTTCTCTTCTTTTTTTCTTTTTCTCTTCCTTACTATTTTTTTCTCTCTCTTTTCTTTCTATTTATAAAAATATCTACCCCCAAAAAGACCAAAATACCCCTCAGCTCAAATATCTCTCAAACGCTCTCAAAATGCAATAAAACATAAACATCGATGAAAAATAATATATTGTCAAATAAAAGTCCAAAACAAAATAATATAATAATAAAATAATCAAATCGACTCGATTAAATAAAACTGACAAAACTGGGGCGTTACAACTCTCCCCCACTTAGACATTTTTCGTCCTCGAAAATCTAACCGATACGAACAACTCCGGATATGACTCTCGCATCCGACCAACAAACTAACATGCCAACACTAGGCACACCACGAGTAACACAAACTGACAAACCACCTCGCTAACAACGACTACAACAACGACACGACAACGGTAACAACCACAACGACCAAATGCAATGCCCATACAATGCACTTGACCATCAACTTACAACTCAAAGAATACACAAGCTACGAACACACAGGTTCACTCAGGAACCGAAACACAACGAGATCGTTACCATTACCATAGGTAACACTCCTCTAATTCACCACAAGGAATTAGCCACTCGCACTCGAACCATCACCATAGAAACGAGGCAACAACACAAACAAGAACATAAAGTTCCACGACACCACAAGGTCTCACCAATATCAACAAAACCAGAACACCAACATCCTTGTCACACATCCTTATTACAACACTGCTACGATTCACCAATCGAACAAACAACCAAAACATCCATCTACATAGTAGTACCTGATTAATATTGAAACCTTCCACTTATCACTTCCATTCTGAAACGTCCAATAGTCTCATCACTCTTACATATTCCCAATGTTCAACCTATGAACTCTTACCAGTCTCACCCGCACATGCAAAATGTGCCACATCACGCTTCCACTGCGCACTCTGATTACTCGAAACTATCAAGTCTACCAATCTCACGTCCAAAGTCTAACTCTTTCTCATATTCACCAAAAATCACTGTTCACTTTTAATATACCCAACCTCACACTCTACTATGTTAGCTTACACACCAGACACAAGTCTCTGAACTGCTCAAATAATTCTAACTCCCTGACCATCAAAATAGACATGTATAAAACCTTCGACTTAACTCATCAGGCACGACATTAACTTCACCAATGGGATAATTCCAACTAAAGTCATAACTCATCACAAATTACAACCATCCTCGTTGTCTCATACAACATTCCTTCAGGCCAACCAAGTACTCTAACTCTTGTGGTTACCAAACACTTCGAAGAACCAAAAAATAATACCTCAAAATATTCCAACACAATACAACCGCAACCAATTCCAAATCCTGAATAGTATAGATCCTTTTATGAATCCTCAATGGTCGTAAAGCATAAGCCACGAATCTACTTTCTTGCATTAACACACTGCCTAAACTCAACAAAAACACATCACAATACCTCACAATGAACATCCAAAGCAAACGACTTACCCTTTGCAAGTCAACCGAAGTAACGAAAATGCTAACTTGGAAAAACCTTCCATAACCTCCGGTAATAACCAACTAAAGTCCAAAAAGCTTCTAATCACCTTAACCAACTTCGGAGCCTCTCCTTGTAGAACTGCATCTACTTCCGATGGATCCATAACAATACCATTACCTGAAATAACATATCCAAGAAACTAACCTTTTTCAACCGAAATTCTCAATTGAATAACTTAGCATAACACTTTGTCTCTTTTCAACACTTGTGATTCAAATCTCAAACACTCTACCTGTTCTTCCTCTGAGTTTATAACAGATCCGAATATCCTCAATCGAAACCACTACGAACTTATCCAAATAAATATGGAAGATATGATTCCTCTACGCCATAAACATTACAGACGCATTACTAACACCAAATACCATCACTGTACGTTGTAATGCCCAACCAACTTCCAAAAGATATAAATTCTTAAAGCTTTTGCAAAACCTTGCACTGGATAACTGGCTACTCACACACAAGCTTAACCGAGTAATTAACAGCCTATTCCGATGATAACAACATAACCAGTCACATCAAATCGATCAAAGCCTCAACTCACACAATTCACTATCCTTATCAAACGTGCCAAACAATTGTACTCCCTCTCAACCTCAACCAAACTATTCCAATTATCTAATCATGAAAGTGGACACTTATTCTCAATCGTTACCTTATTCAACTGTCAGTAATCCACACACAAGTCCTTCTCTTAACCGTCCAAATTCCATACATCCCATTATGTAGCAACAACCAACCAAAAAGAACTCTTAAATATTACATCCATACCTAAAGGTTTTCTCAAAATTTCCATTAATGCTATATAATTCCAAAGACTCCAAACCTCGCCAGAACTCTAAGTTTTGCTTTCCATAGTCTCGATACCTTCATACACATCATGCTTGTTATTCCATGCAATCATCACAAACCAAACAAACATCTTAGTCCCATCTACTAAGAGTTTCCTATTTACTTAGCAGATATAAACCTCAACTATTCACCTTCACCAATTAAGTTCAATCTCTACTCTCTGAGAAGTAGTCCTTAATAATACCCAATCATTCTCTCTCAATAACTTCCCAACTTGACCAACATACGGAAACCCCGAATCCGTCTCCTCTTCCTACATTAGAATCTTCTTCGACTCATCAAAACAATTTGTACTAATTTCCTTAATTCCAAACAATTCATTGCACACACTATCAAAGCCGGAAAGACCCGTCTATTCCATCCAACATAATTTTCGTCTGCTATCAACAAGAGATTAAGGGTGATCAGTTCCTCAATTTGTCAATAGACAGCCGACAATCATGATGGGGCATAAACCGTCTTTACCAAACTATAATAGCATTCCTTACATCTCATGCACAAAACTACCTAAGCACAAATCCTTAGTTGACATAAACCTTACCTCCGCATTCTCTCCGGAACCAGGAACCACACTGTCCAAAGAGTACTTACCATCTTGCAATTCACAACACACTGAGCCAACGCTCCACCTGAAGCAACTTGGAGAAGTACCAGCTTCTCCCCCACTTATCTCAATCTCACACCTGAAGACAAAGGATTACCAAAAACCAGAAAGCACTGACAGTGTTCCACACACATATCACATACTAAGGGACAAACAACAATGACAGTATTCAACTGTCACATCAACAGACTCAACAACTTGGCCGGACAGACCGACCTGCTCTGATACCACTAATTGTAACACCCCAATTCCCATCGCGAATAAATAATACATAAATAAAATCAGAGTAACTAAAAATTTATTTTTCCGACAGAAACAAGGATGCCACATTTAAATAAATAAAACATCATCCCTGCTCATAAATTTGATACATAGCATAAAATAGAATACCCACAAAGGGGAAACTTTTTCCATATAAAGGGAAAGGTCGATTATGGAATAAAGCGGAAAGATCCATAACCGACTTGTTTTACAAAATAAATCATTTTAGAACCTCAACTATATTCACAAAAGCACTACAAAATACATTCAACAAATGTATACATATATATATATAATCGTCCCCCGACTCCCGTGCTACGTATCAGAGCAAACACCAAGACCGACAACAGGACGGAGGGCTAGTCTTCACAAAAAGACCTCCAGCAACTCAAATCTGCAATGCCTCATAGAGCATTATAAAACAGCAGAAGGGTGAGAAATAACAACTAAATCAAGATTGCATAATAATATGCAAACACACATTCAAACACATCTATAAATCATCTCACCCATACCATCACATACTAACACATATAGCATGCCACAAATACAAAACGTATCACACATAATCCAACTACGATTATGACATATGGAACCACGCCACCACATCACCACAAAATATAGCATATATCAATTATGCCCACATAATAACATATTCACACATAAAGCACACCAAAGTTATGACACATGGAACCACACCACCACATCACCACAAAACATATGTCTATACATAAAACATATTATCCACAACTAATGCATTTACCACATATGCACACCAATTCACCAATCCAATCATAAATCTCAACATATATTCAATCAATTCACAATTTCCCACACATAATCACATAATCAATCCATTCATGATTTTCCACACATAATGCATCCATTCACAATTCTCACACATAATGAATCAAATCATGATTTATGCAAATGTACAGAGACCGACACAACGACTCTATGCAAATGCCATGCGGGTACCGACTTCCAACATTTCATATCTCATCACCAGTTCACTCAGGAACTATTGAAACCATCGCTCGTTACTGAGGGTCGCTCAAGTAACACCCCGTCGGGCCTACGATGTTCACCCGTCGCTTTAGGTCCGCACATGGGCACACGACGTTTATGGATTGCTTTAGGTCCCCACATGGGCACACAATCCGATCGCTTTAGGTCCCCACATGGACACACGATCGTCTATAACCATCGCTTTAGGTCCCCACATGGGCACACGATGTTATAGCAGATTCCCTCTAGAACCAAACCGTCTCTCAGGACGTCACAACAATGCATATCATGATGCTTGGCATACAAGGACTCATGACAATCAAATGCATCTTCACACATATATGCAACCATAATCATGCATATATTTCAACTCATTAATTCCATACATTCACAATTCAACCACATGAATTAATCAACCTCATCACATTCATGCATTGCAAATCAATTCAAACAATGCATTTCAAACCATAGAGGCCACCACACAACATACATTGAATTTCACATAAACAATGCATTTCATCACAAGCCATAAATTACCCACAACACATCATAACAACATACATTGATATTCACATCATATAACAGCACACAAGCCACACGTTACATACCAAAAGCATATAGCATGATGACACCTCAATCGCACACAATTATGACGGTAAAAGTCGACAAAACGACACATTTCCAAAACCACGACTTAAATAATTCATCTATTGACCTCTAAACCATTTTTAATAGAAAGAATATTTCATTAGCTTTCCAACGCTTCGAACGGGGACCAAAACGGACTTACGGTTCAAAAGTTATGAATTTTTGAAGTTTTGGAATTTTTCATTTTCGCCCAGACCTGCGCGCTGAGCGCGCTACCTGCTGAGTCCCAGCCTCAAAAACACCATTTTTAGACTTCCGGACATCCGTTTTCGATTCCGTAAAAAGCTGCGATCTCAGAATTCGACGTACTACAATATTTTCACTATTAAAAGCCATCCAACACATTTTTCATTTTTGACATATTTTAAAACATAATTTTATCATTGAATTCTAAATTCGAACTCGATCGAAACCGCGGGAAAACACGCAAACAACCATTCCCGATTAAACCCAAACCTTACCCGACTACCCTACACAACTTATTCCAAATTCCAACCATGAAAACATCGATTTCTCACTATTTCATCATTATTGCCCTAACCCTCACAAACTATATAACTCAATCCAAAACTCCCTAAATCATACCAACGAGTATCCCCGACTAAAACCCATCATTTCCCGACTATTCTACGCGAACTATTCCGCATTCTAACCGTTAAAACATCGATTCTACACATTGTTCTTCAATCCAACCAATAAGAAAAAGTATATATTTCAACCAAACAAAACACAAACAACACATACATATACATATACAATCGAAATATAATCGAAACTTCTCACCCTTACCCGATTATTCGCGATTGAAACGGAGTAATCTTTGATTTTCCTCTTTTCCTCTTTTTCTCCTCTTCTTTCTTCCCTTCTCTTTTCTTTCTCTTCTTTTTTTCTTTTTCTCTTCCTTACTATTTTTTTTCTCTCTTTTCTTTCTATTTATAAAAATATCTACCCCCAAAAAGGCCAAAATACCCCTCAGCTCAAATATCTCCCAAACGCTCTCAAAATGCGATAAAACATAAACATCGATGAAAAATAATATATTGTCAAATAAAAGTCCAAAACAAAATAATATAATAATAAAATAATCAAATCGACTCGATTAAATAAAACTGACAAAACTGGGGCGTTACATTTAATATGATTAACATTCTTGAAAAAAAATTAATTTACTCTTGTTTTCAAAACGGAAATTTCAAATTTTACTTCTACTTTTTAAATAAGGATGGCAATTTATTTTTTATTACTGAACATAAAAGGGAACCTTGATGGCTTCTCCGGAAGTGATCCAACCTCAAAATGCAAAATCAAAATACTCCTTGAGATCAGTACACTCTGAATGAAGGATCAATTTCTTTAGGTGGAATGTCCCATTTGTCATCCCCGGTAGAGTTTTTACCTCTGAGAATCAGTGATTGATTTTTCTCCCCAGTAGAATCTACCCTAGAAAAGCAAGAACGGATTCCTATCCCTAGCAAATTTGTACCTCCGAAAACCGGAATAAACACAAGAATCTCTGTTCTTAGGAAAAGGTATTACCTTCAATATTTCCAGTGATACCCCCATCCCCCAGAGTGGCCGAGTATCTAGTTAAAATCATTGTCAGTTCGTATGTCGTGTCTGTTTTGTCAGCATAAGCATTTCATATATACATCATGCATAATTGATTCATATTCATATTCATATTGCATATCATATTTCGATCACTTTGGTCATGTTTATCCCCAAATGATAAATGTTTTCTCCATTAAGAGTTGTCAGTCTTCCTTTCTATACTTGGATAGGATAAAATCCTGGTTTGAGTTATTTCCTCATCAGGAAAATGTACTGTCTAAACAAGCTCTCTCCAGTGTATTCCTGGATTGAAATTGGCCCCCGACCACTTTGATAATTTGAACCTCTGAAAATCAAGAAGGCATTTGGTTATACATCTTTGGAACTTCACTCTTCGCCATTGAAGATGATGTTTTGCTTTCTCGGATTAAAGAAAATCCCCTGCAAAAGCTTTTCAACAAAAGTCTCTTGTCAACTTGTGAAGGGAAATCGCGATTCAAAACACAACGGAAATTAAAAAATTTCCCTTTAGCGATCCTAACGAAAGATCATGATCAGTGATAGAATGGTTACCTCTTGTGGTGATGAAACCTTTGATTTTTAATCGAAGGAATGATCACGAGCGATGTATGATGAACAACGCATCTACTCAGTCCACACGAATAACTTCCTTCAGTCTCAGTGCTAGCTGCTACGATTGAAGGCTTTGAGTGAGAGATAGAGAAAAGGAAAATACGGCTAGGGTTTCACAGCTAAATTTCATCAAGTGTTTATGCTTCTACACAAGGGTTATATTTATAGAACCACTTGTGTGGGCTGCAAGCTAAAAAACCCACTTAAGTGCATGTACACCATATCTTATGATGTAACGTAAATCACTTAAGCACGCGATACCTTACCACAATCCGTATTCCACTTAAGTGTACCATACCTTACGGTGTTACATATTTACTTAAGTACATTGTACCTTACGGTGTTCCTTATTTACTCTACCTCTTATCAAATTGTCCTTATGTGTGTGACCCTGTAGGATTTCGCGACATTGGTAATTATATTAAATCATGCATTTAACATGATAAATAGTGAGCGGTATCTAGCAACACATCACTGCTACCCAAGTCAGGAAATTGTCATGTTATCTGACAAAACCTTTTGTGATAGTGCTTGTGTGTATAATTACCCTTTTTCCCTTATGTCTATATTGAACGCAAGGCATATACCGTGTCATCCTTGTTTAGTTCAATATTGGGCCCTTAGACATTTATCCTGTAAGATCCGTATATTTTAGTCTGTATGATATTATGATGTTTTATCATTTTAATCTGTTTTTCTACTAAATTTGGAGTAGCGAGCAGATTATACCCGATATTTCTAGGGTGTTCGGTTGTGGTCTGGATTGATCCACGTGGTTTCTTTTTAATTCAATCAGACTTTTTCTATTGCCACGGTAGTTATATTGGATTCCGAATGTTTCTATGTTTTTGAAATTTCAAAATTGTGTTTCTGCCGATTTTTGGGAAAACGGGCAAATTATACCCGTCGTTTAAATTTTCACGGACCACGATTGTCGTCTAAATTTAAATGGGAGTTTTATATATCGCCGATATTGAGAATTTAATCTCAATATATCTTTCTGAGTTAAGGAACAAAAATTTATTCGGAATAAAATTTATTCGAAAATTTTGGGTGGTTTTAATTAAAATGCGACGGTGAAATTTTTCGGTTTGAATAAAAAGTTGTTCGTGAGCGAGTTACGACTCGTCTGAGTCAGAACATTTTTTTAAGTGTGAGACATTAAATATCTAGATATTTTTGGGTATACTATTATTATATGTTTTTAAGATAAGATCTTTTAGATTTTTTGTTGAGATATTATTATTAAATCCATTAGATATTTTGTTGAGATATTATTATTATTATATCCATTAGATATTTTTGTCGGGTATATTGTAATTTTATTCTTGACTTTAATTTTATAATATATCTTTTTTTCATCGATGTTTTCGTTTGATCGTGTTTTGAGAGCGTTTAGGAGATATTTAGGCGAAAGGGTAAAACGGTAATCTTGCGGATTAGATATTTTAGAAAAGGATATGATGGGGATTAAGTGGAAAGTTTAGATTATATATATAGAGAGAGATTAGAGAGAAAGAAAGTAAAAGGAAAGAAAAGAAGAGGAAAGAAAGGAGAAGAGAGGAGAAAGAGAGAAAAGAGGGAAAAATGGGGAAAACATCCGAATCGGAGCCGGATCTTCGATTAAATCGGGCAAGTTTACTAAACTCGATTATCCTACGATAGTATATGTATATGTAGGTGTTTGTTTGGTTGGTTTTGGTTAGAAAATGTTAGGTTTTACATATTTGAGCAAAATTGGTAAAATCGATAGAAATCGATGTTTTCACTGATGAAATTCGAAATAAATTGCGTAGTTTAGTCGAGGAATGTTAGGCCGTGATTATTGAAACTTGTAAGATTGAATTTGGGTGATTTCGTAACTTTGGACATTTTTGAGAAATGAGGGTTTTAAGAATTGAATCGAAAACGGACGTAGTAGAAATCGTGTTTAATGGTTCTAATTCACTGCTATATGTTAGGTGAGTACGAGTATGTGGTTATTTCGAAGAAAATAATTGAATCGGTCGGATTTTCGGGTGGAAAGGCCAAAACCCGTAGGTTTTCAAGGCAAAAGGGGGGTTTTCGGCGAAAACTTCAAAAATTCATATCTTTTGATCCGTAAGTCGGTTTTGATCCCCGTTCGAAGCGTTGGAAAGCTAACGGGATGTTCTTTCTATTAAAAATGGTTTGGAGGGCAAGAGATGAATTTAGTTTTTGTGGTTTTGAAAAAGTGTTGGGTTTTATCACGTAAAGTGTGTGCGGTCGGTGTTTTACTGTGTGTTGTGCTTTTGTTATATAACGTGGAGCCAGTGAGTTGTTATATGATGTACTGTGGGTGGCCTAATGGCGTGAATCCTAGATTTTTGGAATTCAAATTGTAGTTCAAAATAAATGAATTTAAATTGTGTGGGTTTTTCTATAGAGCGATTAGGTTAGTAATCGGGGAGCGAAAACCTAAAGCCCTAATTGTTTAGGTTAGCGATCAAGACCCAGCCTTATTGTAGATGTATCTGAGTTGGTTTTAACTTAAGTCCTTTGTGTATTTTATAAGGTTGAAAGTGTGAATCGGGGTACGAGATTTCATCGTGAGAGACAAATCGATCTTACGTAGCGTAAGTTGTTTGGGTTGGAAGCTTGCTCAGGTAAGGGCACTTTCTAACGATATTATATGTGATTGAATGCATGTGTGTTTGTATTCATGACTGTGTGCCCTTGTGGGGATGTTTGAATGATTGTGTGCCAGTTGAGGTTGTGTGGTTATATTCATGATTGTGTGCCCGGTTGGGGATATGTGTTTATGCTATGACGCTAAACTTGTGATGTGCATTCATATGATTTGTAATAAATATATGAATTGTGGTTGATGTGTATGTCGAGGAGGACAACACGAGGTGTGTCTGAGCCACCTGTTGGTAATGAGAATTATTCATATGATTTGTGATAAATATATGAATTGCGGTTGATGTGTATGTCGAGGAGGACAACACGAGGTGTGTCTGAGCCACCTGTTGGTAATGAGAATTATTCATATGGTTTGTGATAAATATATGAATTGCGGTTGATGTGTATGTCGAGGAGGACAACACGAGGTGTGTCTGAGCCACCTGTTGGTACTGAGAATTGTTCATATGATCTGTGATAGATATATGAACTGAATTGTGAATTGTGAATTATGTTTATACAAATTGTGTTTATATAAACTGTTGCATTTGCATGTGTGAGTTCATGCATACCATAGTTGCGTGTAGGTAGTTGGCGCCGAATGGGCCAGGGTGATGGGTTCTGAATCATCACCTAATCCCGAAGGGAATTCTACTGCACCAGGTGATGTGACTGAGCCGTCATCGATCCTTTGAGATCAAATTGAGTCAGGTGAATGCGAGGGAGGCAACACCGGGTGTCTGCAAGGGCAGCACTTTTGTGTCTGCGAGGCAGCACGGTTAGTGAGGACCCAAGGGGGTATCACGACTCTCTGCGGAGAGGTTAAATTCCGGGATTCATGCATGGTGAGGGTACCCGACGAATTGGGACCACCAAATTCATATAGGTCTGCATTTAGGATGTTTGTGCATTGCATTTGTGTGTTAAATTAAATGTTGTGATTGTTACATATATCATACTGTCACCTCATTTATGTTGCTCTGCATATCATATTCTCATCTTATTCATGTTGTTATGTATATCATGTTCTGCTGGCATGTGTGTATTCTTCCATATATGTTGTTTTTAGATTGTGACCCTCTACTATTATTATGATGTGGCTAACGACCACCCAGGTTTAGAAGTGGTGATAGTTAAGGTATCCAGGTGTCATGAAGGCTTGTAAGATGCGATGTCTTTGGGATAGGAATTCAAGATCAGCTTAGGGTCTTGTTTTGAGGTTGTCCATGTTGTTATTGCTGTTATTATTAAAGCTGAGTGCTTATTTTTATGTGTATGGACAAATATTATTAACACTGGGCATCACGCTGGTCCTATGTATGGAAAAGACTTAGATCGAAAGCTCGTACTCTGATTAATCATTTTTATTATTTTTCCTGGAGAGACAGGTGTCAATATTATGTATGGCATTCAAAAAAAAATATACACTCTCGCTGTTAAAAATCGGGGTGTTACATTGTGGTATCAGAGCTTTGGTCTAAGATTTTCATGGGGTTGTGAGTCGGGTGTCCTAAGCTGATCAAGTGTCGGGTTTAGTGGGAGTAAATGCGTGGAGTCCTATGTGTTATGTGGTTTGTTTCTTGAGTCCAGCAGGCTATGTGTTTAGGTAATCGTTTGTTTCTTAACTGAAGTTGAGGTCTCCCAAAATACTTCTGTAAGAAGCATAGTTAAACCCCTTGAGCATTTGTCGACGTTGGTCGACATGTGTCTCCGTTTTCTTTAGAGGTAGTGAGCTAGAGGTGGTGAGATTGAATCGAGTAAGAACTATAAGGTTTTCTGCAGTAATGTTATGGATGAGAGGTTTTGTTTGTTCTTATCACTCCGAGGTGTTGAGTAGGGATGAGTGGAAGTCAAGGTTTCCCAGGATTGTAAGTAAGGACTTGATTTGGAGGACCTTTTGAGAGAAAAATGATTGGATGTTCATTCTGGTGAGTTCCGAATGAGATGAGATAAAGTTTATGGACTATGAAGAAGGTAATATTTCTTTGGAATCAAAGAGCAGTTATAGATGTCGTTTGGAGACAATTACTATACATGGAGATTAATGGGACATCTTCTCTAGAAAGAAAGCGGGTTGCACGTTGAAAGTGGCTGAAACCTAGGAAAGTTGGAGGAAGGTTATACGAGTGGTAGGTGCTTGAGGGTTTAATTTGGTTTCTTAAGCTAGGTTAGATAGGTAACTAAATACCGTAAGGATGAATCATGTGATGTTAAAGGAAGGAAACCAAGTATCACATGGATAAGTTTTAGTAAAAGTGATCATCAGTGGAGTTGTCTTCGAAACTAGAAGTGGGAGTTTGGGAGAGAAGGAGTGTAATAGTTTCTAGGAGAACAAGGTAGAAGTAGCACCATGGATCTAAGTAATTATATGAGTAGAGTAGGGAAGTTCTAAAGCAATTCAAGTATGGGTGACATGGTTTTGCTAGAAATATCATACCGCGGGTAGACAATGGGTTGTTAGAAGAGTGATAAGACACTGAAAGTTAATATCTGGAAAGACACAGAGCCATGTATGAAGAATTAATGAATGGAGTTATATGGTGTAACAAGTATATGGATTTCGTGAAGATCAAAGTTTAGATTTGGATTTAGGGATCGAACCTGAGAATAAAGAAAAGTTAGCAAAGGAATTTTGATTGGGTAGTTGCTCTTTAAAAGTCAAGCGTTAAGATTTGAGGTAAGTGCTCAGTGACTAGATGGAGGAGTAAGATATGTCTGTTTTGGAAGGATAATTCTTTTAGAGTGTTAGATCGTAGAGTAATAATGTTGGTTGATACCTTAGAAAAAAAACTAGGATTGAATAAGAAACTGAGGAGTGAATGGATGTGTCCTGATGTTTAGCAAGAACTTATGCGAAAGAGGATTGGGTTATGTTATAAAAGAATATTATGACCATTGGATGGTCATAAGCAATTGAAGATAGATAGAATAACGAAGAGTAGGTTGGATAGGACGAACATTGATTTGGAACAAGGATATTTAGATTGGGTGAAGGAGAGTAAAGATGTGGGTTGAAGTTGACAAGATAGAGGTCATGGTAGGTTGGGAAACGACTATAGGCGTTTGGTTGCTAAGATTTTTTTTGAAGTTGGAAACTCCTAGATGTTATAAGAGGATCTAGTATAAGGGACTTTGGAGTTGCAGTATCGTAAAGGTGGTTACAAAGGAAGAATAAGGTTGTATGCAAGCAAGAAAGTGCTCAGGTAACACAGATTTTTTAATAAGAAGGTTGACTACCTCGTTGCTTAGGAAGGACTACCAAGGATATGGCCCAAATGGAAATGGGAAGGATACTAAGCATTTCCTCAAGAGTGTATGCTATAGATGATGGGGTTGCGCTCGGACGTAAAGTTGATATTTAAGAAGCGGTATAAGTGGTACGAGAATAATCCTGGGGTTGGAAATTTTGATATCACAAGGTTAATGAGTAGTGTATTAGTGACTAGATGGGTGGTTATATTCAGAATTAGGATGATGAAGTTACTAAGTGAAAAGCCTGTTGGAGATTCCACATGAGACATGAGAAGTCTGGACGAGGTTAAGTACATTATGTCATTGATGAACGAATGGGTGGAGTGAAAAGATTGGTATAGGGAAATAAGTGTCAAGACGAAATGTGAGAGGAACGTATAGAGATGTGAATCAGGTCGATTTAGAATCCGTGCAAGAAATTACCTCACCCACAATTTGGAAAATGTGATTGTAAGTGTATGCTTAAGAGAAAAAGGTGCATTGGGCATATTCGGAAGTAGAGAGGATCAAACATTTGCCTATTAGGACGAAATCAAGTATGAAATGGAAATGTTTGGTGGAGACTAGTAGGACTTTGATTCATCGTACTGGTTATGACAAAGAGTAGAGTAGCATAATGGAAAATATGCATTGAGAAAATATTGGATGTTAGAGGTTGACATCGAGAACAGTTTAACAACAGAAGATGAGATATGAGAACAATAAAAAAATGGTTTGATTGATGAGCTCTTTGAGGGAAATAGAATTTAGTTGTAAGAGGAAAAGGAAACTCAATGAATTTTTGGAAGCAGGTGTAGGATAACACGAAGGACGTGGTGTGTCAAATGGTGATAGCCAACGAAGAGGATCATTTATGTTAAGGCATGCGAGAGTAAGCTGAGTAATGATTTGAAAATGAGGTAGTTGTGTTAGAGTGTGATCCAATAGTTTAAGACTGGGGAAAAGGGAATTTGTGAGAGTTTCAATCACTGACTAGATGTTGGGATGGTAGTATTAAGATGGTGATTAGGAAGGATTATGGATGTGAACATATACAGGTCGCCACAATTATGAGATTAAAGGAATAATTAAGGATTTATGGACATTGGGGAAAATGTGGAGTTCTCTACTTAGATGACTACTTAGTTGGAGTGAAATAGGTTGAATTTGTACTCGGGTATTAGCTGTTACTATTTTGGGAGGATACTCAATGGTTGTTCCGAGCCAAGTGCGCGTGAGAGAAACCGTAACTTGTTTTGGGGAAATTGTGTCTCACTTTGGAGAGTGAAGTAACAGGAATTTGGAGGAAACATTTAGGAAACATCGAAGTGATTATTGGACCCTTGTGTCTTGCATAAAATTGAGAACAAGATGAGGAGAACACTATTGTAGTTGGTAACGATGGTTTATTCCACCATCATGGTTGTCGCCTACATATTGACAAATTGAGGAACTGGTCATCCTTAATCTGTTGTTGATAGTAGACAAGATTGTGTTGAATGGAATGAATGATTCTTGCCGGCTTAGATAGTGTGCGGTTTTAGCGTTGCATCCAGAGTCTGAGTCACTGTGACTTTGTAGAGGGTTGCAATAGGTGCGCGGTCGTTCTGGTGAGTGTGTTAGTGATAAATTGGTAAGTTGTTACATTTACCTCGAGTTTCGAGGACGAAACTCCTTTTTGGTGGGTAGTAATGTAAGACCTGTATATTTTAGTCCGTATGATATTATGATGTTTTATCATTTTAATCTGTTTTTCTACTAAATTTGGAGTAGCGAGCAGATTATACCCGATATTTCTAGGGTGTTCGGTTGTGGTTTGGATTGATCCACGTGGTTTCTTTTTAATTCAATCAGACTTTTTCTATTGGCACGGTAGTTATATTGGATTCCGAATGTTTCTATGTTTTCGAAATTTCAAAATTGTGTTTCTGCCGATTTTTGGGAAAACGGGCAAATTATACCCTTCGTTTAAATTTTCACGGACTCCGATTGTCGTCAAAATTTAAATGGGAGTTTTATATATCGCCGATATTGAGAATTTAATCTCAATATATCTTTCTGAGTTAAGGAACAAAAATTTATTCGGAATAAAATTTATTCGAAAATTTTGGGTGGTTTTAATTAAAATGCGACGGTGAAATTTTTTGGTTTTCATAAAAAGTTGTTCGTGAACGAGTTACGACTCGTCTGAGTCAGAACATTTTTTTTAAGTGTGAGACATTAAATATCTAGATATTTTTGGGTTATACTATTATTATATGTTTTTAAGATAAGATATTTTAGATTTTTTGTTGAGATATTATTATTAGATCCATTAGATATTTTGTTGAGATATTATTATTATTATATCCATTAGATATTTTTGGCGGGTATATTGTAATTTTATTCTCGACTTTAATTTTATAATATATCTTTTTTTCATCGATGTTTTCGTTTGATCGCGTTTTGAGAGCGTTTAGGAGATATTTAGGCGAAAGGGTAAAACAGTAATCTTGCGGATTAGATATTTTACAAAAGGATATGATGGGGATTAAGTGGAAAGTTTAGATTATATATATAGAGAGATTAGAGAGAAAGAAAGTAAAAGGAAAGAAAAGAAGAGGAAAGAAAGGAGAAGAGAGGAGAAAGAGAGAAAAGAGGGAAAAATGGGGAAAACATCCGAATCGGAGTCGGATCTTCGATTAAATCGGGTAAGTTTACTAAACTCGATTATCCTACGATAGTATATGTATATGTAGGTGTTTGTTTGGTTGGTTTTGGTTAGAAAATGTTAGGTTTTACATATTTGAGCAAAATTGGTAAAATCGATAGAAATCGATGTTTTCACGGATGAAATTCGAAATAGATTGCGTAGTTTAGTCGAGGAATGTTAGGCCGTGATTATTGGAACTTGTAAGATTGAATTCGGGTGATTTCGTAACTTTGGACATTTTTGAGAAATGAGGGTTTTAAGAATTGAATCGAAAACGGACGTCGTAGAAATCGTGTTTAATGGTTCTAATTCACTGCTATATGTTAGGTGAGTACGAGTATGTGGTTATTTCGAAGAAAATAATTGAATCGGTCGGATTTTTCGGGTGGAAAGGCCAAAACCCGTAGGTTTTCAAGGCAAAAGGGGGGTTTTCGGCGAAAACTTCGAAAATTCATACCTTTTGATCCGTAAGTTGGTTTTGATCCCCGTTCGAAGCGTTGGAAAGCTAACGGGATGTTCTTTCTATTAAAAATGGTTTGGAGGGCAAGTGATGATTTTAGTTTTTGTGGTTTTGAAAAAGTGTTGGGTTTTATCACGTAAAGTGTGTGCGGTCGGTGTTTTACTGTGTGTTGTGCTTTTGTTATATAACGTGGAGCCAGTGAGCTGTTATATGATGTACTGTGGGTGGCCTAATGGTGTGAATCCTAGATTTTTGGAATTCAAATTTTTGTTCAAAATAAATGAATTTAAATTGTGTGGGTTTTTCTATAGAGCGATTAGGTTAGTAATCGGGGAGCGAAAACCTAAAGCCCTAATTGTTTAGGTTAGCGATCAAGACCCAGCCTTATTGTAGATGTATCTGAGTTGGTTTTAACTTAAGTCCTTTGTGTATTTTATAAGGTTGAAAGTGTGAATCGGGTATGAGATTTCATCGTGAGAGACAAATCGATCTTACGTAGCGTAAGTTGTTTGGGTTGGAAGCTTGCTCAGGTAAGGGCACTTTCTAACGATATTATATGTGATTGAATGCATGTGTGTTTGTATTCATGATTGTGTGCCCTTGTGGGGATGTTTGAATGATTGTGTGCCAGTTGAGGTTGTGTGGTTATATTCATGATTGTGTGCCCGGTTGCGGATATGTGTTTATGCTATGACGCTAAACTTGTGATGTGCATTCATATGATTTGTAATAAATATATGAATTGCGGTTGATGTGTATGTCGAGGAGGACAACACGAGGTCTGTCTGAGCCACTTGTTGGTAATGAGAATTATTCATATGATTTGTGATAAATATATGAATTGCGGTTTATGTGTATGTCGAGGAGGACAACACGAGGTGTGTATGAGCCACCTGTTGGTACTGAGAATTGTTCATATGATCTGTGATAGATAAATGAACTGAATTGTGAATTGTGAATTGTGTTTATACAAATTATGTTTATATAAACTGTTGCATTTGCATGTGTAAGTTCATGCATACCATAGTTGCGTGTAGGTAGTTGGCGCCGAATGGGCCAGGGTGATGGGTTCTGAATCATCACCTAATCCCGAAGGGAATTCTACTGCACTAGGTGATGTGACTGAGCCGTCATCGATCCTTTGAGATCAAATTGAGTCAGGTGAATGCGAGGGAGGCAACACCGGGTGTCTGCAAGGGCAGCACTTTTGTGTCTGCGAGGCAGCACGGTTAGTGAGGACCCAAGGGGGTATCACGACTCTCTGCGGAGAGGTTAAATTCTGGGATTCATGCATGGTGAGGGTACCCGACGAATTGGAACCACCAAATTCATATAGGTCTGCATTTAGGATGTTTGTGCATTGCATTTGTGTGTTAAATTAAATGTTGTGATTGTTACATATATCATACTGTCACCTCATTTATGTTGCTCTGCATATCATATTCTCATCTTATTCATGTTGTTATGTATATCATGTTCTGCTGGCATGTGTGTATTCTTCCATATATGTTGTTTTTAGATTGTGACCCTCTACTATTATTATGATGTGGCTAACGACCACCCAGGTTTAGAAGTGGTGATAGTTAAGGTATCCAGGTGTCGTGAAGGTTTGTAAGATGCAATGTCTTTGGGCTAGGAATTCAAGATCAGCTTAGGGTCTTGTTTTGAGGTTGTCCATGTTGTTATTGCTGTTATTATTAAAGCTGAGTGCTTATTTTTATGTGTATGGACAAATATTATTAACAGTGGGCATTACGCTGGTCCTATGTATGGAAAAGACTTAGATCGAAAGCTCGTACTCTGATTAATCATTTTTATTATTTTTCCTGGAGAGACAGGTGTCAATATTATGTATGGCATTCAAAAAAAAATATATATATATATATACACTCTCGCTGTTAAAAATCGGGGTGTTACATATCCTGTTATGCAGGATGGGCAAATTCCATCTAGGTCACTCATTTCCCTCAACATGCTTTATGAAGTGCCCATCAACTGTCTTTATAGTCATCCAATTACGGACAATGTTTGATCAGTAATAAAGTACTTGACTCTACATCTAGGGTCCATAGTGGTTTCAGATCTAAGGGTGGTATACACCACTATCACCATGAGAGTAACTTATGACACTTTGAATAACATTCTATGTAGTACTCTCATGGTGGGTCAATCTAGTATAAATATTACTCCTAATATTCATACCTATGTTAAAACTTGATAACTCCTTATCCATGATCCATGAGATGTGATCATCAATCTATCTACATAATAGTCTTAATGCTTTAAGGTTATCCCATTTCACATTAAAGCTCGACTACGAATACTTTAAGAATAGTGTCCTTATGTTTAATGGAATCTCATGATTAAGTCACACTTAATATTTCATTAAACGAACTAGCTATTCTAGGGACTTTATCACTTTGGAAAAATAAACATAATAAAGAAATGCCTTTTATTATTAATAAATAATTCGATACAAGTACCAAAAGTATTGGCCTCTAGGGCTTATACTAACAATCTCCCACTAGCACTAGAGCCAATCAGGCATACCCCTAATACCTATAGATCTAGTATGACCATCATGCTTCTGCTGCGCAAGAGGCTTTGTTAGAGGGTCAGCAATATTTTCAAGTATAGGTACTCTGCATATCTTCACATCTCCCCGATCTATTATCTCTCGAATGAGATGATAATGCCTAAGTATGTGTTTGGATCGTTGGTGAGATCTAGGCTCCTTAGCTTGTGCAATGGCACCATTGTTATCATAATAGAGATCAATGAGATCCATAATGCTAGGAACTATGCCAAGTTTACTAATGAACTTTTTGATCCAAACAGCTTCTTTTGCGGCATTTGAGGCAGAAATGTACTCGGCCTCGGTTGTAGAATCAGCAACTGTTTCTTGCTTTGAACTTTTCCAGCTCACAGTGCCACCATTTAGGCATAACACATAACCAGATTGTGACTTAAAGTCGTCCTTATCTGTATGGAAGCTCGCATCGGTGTATCTAATTACCGCAATCTCTTCCTGACCTTGATATATCAAGAATGAATCCTTAGTCCTTCTCAAGTACTTAAGGATATTCTTGACAGCTACCCAATGAGCATCACCGGGATACGATTGGCACCTACTTGTTTCACTTAAAGCATACGAGACATCTGGTCGAGTACATAACATGGCATACATGATAGATCCTATTGCAGATGCATATGGGATCTTATTCATGCGATCCCTTTCTTCCTTAGTTGAAGGAGATTGTGTTTTTGATAGACACAAGCCATGTTACATAGGTATGAATCCTTTCTTGGAATCATGCATATTAAATCGTCTCAACACTTTGTCTATGTATGTACTCTGACTTAGGCCAAGCAGTTTTTTTGATCTATCTCTATAGATCCTGATTCCTAATATATAGGTTGCTTCACCAAGGTATTTCATAGAAATACATTTCCCTAACCAAGTTTTTACTTGTTGCAAGGTAGGAACATCGTTTCCAATGATTAATATGTCATCTACATATAATACCAGGAAGACGATCATGCTCCCACTAACCTTCTTGTAGACACAAGGCTCGTCTTCATTCTTTATGAATCCATAGACACAAGGTCGATCAAAACGAAGATTCCAGCTTCTAGAAGCTTGCTTCAATCCATAGATTGATCTCTGTAACTTGCATATCTTTTGGGCTTCTTCTAGTATGTCAAATCCTTCAGGTTGTGTCATGTACACATCCTAAAGAATATTTCCATTAAGGAAAGCAGTCTTGACATCCATCTGCCATATTTCATAATCATGATATGCAGCGATAGCAAGTAATATTCTAATAGATTTAAGCATTGCAACTGGTGAAAAGGTTTCATCATAGTCTACACCATGAATTTGTTTATAACCTTTAGCAACCAGTCTTGCCTTATAGGTATGTACCTTACCATCCATGTCAGTCTTCTTTTTGAAGACCCACTTGCATCCTATAGGATTAACTCCTACAGGAGGCTCTACCAAGGTCCAAACCTGGTTTGTGTATATGGAATCCATTTCAGATTTCATGGCTTCTAGCCACTTCTCAGACTCAGGACTAGTTATGGCCTCTTGATAGGTTATAGGCTCATATTGATCCATGAGTAATACATCACCTTGATCAGTTATGAGATATCCATATCTCTCTGGTTGGTGACATATCCTGCTGGACCTACGCTGGCCTTGTTCTACTTGAGCAGGTTGCTCTTCCACAACTACTTGTGGTTCCTGCTCTAATTACTCCATAGGTGTATCAATGCTTTGTGATTCTTGAATTTCTTCAAGCTCTACTTTCCTCTCACTGATTCCTTTGGAAATAAAGTCCCTTTCTAAGAAAACTCCAGTTCGAGCGGCAAACACTTTGCCCTCAGAAGGATTGTAGAAGTAATACCCTCTTATTTCTTTAGAATACCCCAGAAATAAGCATTTGTCAGATTTGGGCTCAAGCTTAGTTGAAATTTGTCATTTCACATAAACTTCACAACCCCAAATCTTCATGTAAGACATATGTGGTTTCTTACCACTCCATATTTCATATGGTGTCTTTTCAACCTTTTTGGATGGAACACGGTTAAGTGTGTAAGCTATTGTTAGTAGTGCATGTCCCCAAAAGGAGTTTGGAAGATCGGCATGACTCATCATGGATCGAACCATGTCTAACAAGGTTCGATTTCTTCTCTCAGATACACCATTCCATTGTGGTGTTCCAGGAGGAGTGAGTTGGGATAGAATCCCACACTCTTTTAGATGGTCATCAAACTCTAGGCTTAAATATTCACCGCCTCGATCTGATCGAAGAGTTTTAATATTCTTACCTAGTCGGTTTTGTACTTCATTCTTGAACTCCTTGAACTTTTCAAAGGATTCAGATTTGTGTTTCATTAAATAGACATAACCATATCTACTGAAATCATCGGTAAATGTGATAAAGTATTGAAAACCTCCTCTGGCTGGTATGGTCAGTGGTCCACATACATCAGTATGTATGAGGGCCAAAAGATCATTAGCCCTTTCACCTTTTCCTGTGAATGGGGACTTTGTCATCTTTCCAATTAAACAAGATCTGCATGTATCATATGATTCGTAATCAAAAGAGTCCAATAGTCCATATTTATGGAGTTTGGAGATGCGTCTCTCATTTATATGGCCTAAATGACAATGCCAAAAGTAACTTGGATTTAACTCGTTAGGTTTCATCCTTTTAGTATTAATGTTATAAATTGGTATTTCAAGATCAAGGACATAGAATCCATTGTTCATTTATGCAGTAGCATAGAATATATCATTCAAATAAATAGAGCAACAATTTTTCTAAATGAAAAACTAAACTTGTCCAAACAAGAAACGAAAATAATATTCCTGCTAATTGCAGGTACATAGTAACAGTTCTCTAACTGAATTATTAAACCACTAGGTAAAGTCAATACATAAGTTCCTACGGCTAAAGCAGCAACCTTTGCTCCATTGCCAACTTATAGGTTAACTTCACCTTTTGCCAAAACTCTACTCCTTTTTAGCCCCTACACATTGGTACAAATGTGAGAACCACATCTAGTATCTAATACCCACGATGCAGAAGTAGATAAATTAATTTCTGTAACAAAAATACCTGAAGTCAAAGTCTCCACTCCACTCTTCTTATCTTCCTGGGACTTTGGGCAGTTTCTCTTCCAGTTTCCGATCTTACCGCAATAGAAGCAAGTGCCCTTCCTTGCTATACCTCCACTAGGCTTCAAAGTAGGGGTAGTATGTTTGGGTTTGGCAACTTCCTTGCCTTTCCATTTACCACTCTGCTTGGTGGGCCTTTTGTTCTGTTTATTTCCATTATTAACCATCAGAACGGATTTCCCTTTTGACTTCAGATTTTGCTCAGCCGTTCTTAACATGCCTAGCAATTCAGGAAGAGTTTTTTCCATATCATTCATGTTGAAATTAAGGACAAATTGACTGAAGCTTTTCGGTAACGATTGCAGGATCAAATCAGTCACAAACTCCTTTTTGAAGGGAAATCCCAATCTTTCAAAGTTCTCAACATACCCAATCATCTTAAGTACATATGGACCTACAGGGGCTCCCTCAGATAGCTTGGCTTGAAAAAGGGCTTTTGAAACTTCAAACCTCTCATGCCTTGCCTGCTCTTGATAGAGCATCTTCAGGTGTTCGATCATATCAAACGCTGCCATGTTTTCACGTTGCTTTTACAATTCAGAATTCATGGTACCCAACATGAGTCAAGCAGTTTCATTGGCATCATCAACACGCTTCTTATAAGCATCTCTTTCAGCCTTAGGAGCAGAACTAGGAGGCTTCTCCTCAGGAACAGGTGTCTCTAAGACATACAACTTTTTGTCATGTTTGAGGACAATCCTCAGATTTCGGTGCCAATCTAGAAAATTTGTCCCAGACAATTTTTCCTTATCAAGGATTGATCGCAAAATGTTGTTAGATGTGTTTATTGTCATGGTAATCTACAAAATAGAATGGAAAAATATAAGTATCATTAAAACAATATATTCAATTAGGCCTTTAATTAAATATGCTCCCACTATTTTACTCAAACCAAATGACCCTCACCATTTGATTCGGAAAATCCCGTTGGAAGATTTTCTAGTGGATCAAGATCCATATTTCACTTTGTTTTAAGTCAGCGTTAAGTTGATTACATACTCAGCTATTTAGGTAGGAACTCCTTCCAATTGTATCCAATACAATTCTCGAATATTTTAGTTGGGTGAATAACTCCTTATTCTAATCCATCATATGGATTATTCCCAACTCTTGCTTCTAAACGTATATAATCTTATTATATTTGTTTAGTTAAGTTTGACCCATTGTTTTAGAAATTGGATATTACATTTATCCCATCGCATCTTACTAATATAGAACATGCACCTCGCGTTAGGCGAAACCTACATTATTCGATACTAGTCTTGATGAGTTCTAAAACTTGGAAAGCATAAACTTAATATTCAATTTGAGGGAATTTTCATTAGTTTGATCTCACCAGATTATTTATCATATAAATCGTCTCTCATATGCATCAACATACGTACACATGCATCAACATACATACAAAATGAAACAGTTATGGCCCTTAGTACAATTGTTCACCCAAGCCAATGAGAGAACCTAAGCTAACCATAATAATGATATACACTTCTCCAAGCAAGATCTCCAAGGTTGTCCTCCTTTGATCTTGTAGTCTTCTTTTTCTTCATAACATTACATTACATTAAAGAATACTCATTTTACATACGAGGGGGTGAGATGAGAAAAGAAGTTACATCAAGAGATTAAAAGAGAGGCACGACACGTAGGTCACATTTTAAAATCCCAAAACAAAATAAAGGAAAACTAAGGCCATAACTGATCACCACAAGAGAAAAATAATAAACACACTTTTATTATTATTAATTTTAATCTTGTTAATTAAATGAATTAAATTAAATTTCGGCGAATGATCACACTATGCAGACGGGGGTCGAGGGGGCAGCGCCCCGACGAAAAATTCATTTGAAATCGTCGTCGTTTTTCGTATCAACACTTGATACTTTCCATAAAATTAAAGCACAACTTTTGTGCCATCACAACCCTAATCACAGACCTTTTATACAGCACAACCCTTGTGCCTTCATGAACCCTAATGCAACAATTTTATATCGTCAAAACACCATGATCAATAATTCAGTATGATTGATCCATATGTCACTGCTTCACCATACTAAAGTCGAATTCCGAAGTAAATGAACACGGATCGCTCAAAGGAATAATGATCATTACGTGATTTAAATGAACTAAATAGAAACAGTATATCCAATATACCATCTTTGCATCAGAATTAATTATATCACATATAAAATTTGGTCGATCATATTTGTGTAACTTAAGGACGATCGATATATCGCTGCTTCACCATACTATTGTCGGATTCTGAAGCATAGTCAATATCGATCATCCAAATCGTACACAGCCTCATTCCAAAATTCAATTTCTTGATTTAATTTAATTTGTTATGTGTTTTAATCGAATTAAAACAAAAACAGAAAATAAACACTTATCTGATGCATGGTTTCGTAAGTGGCTCTGATACCACTGAAGGGAATCACGATTCAAAACGCAGCGGAAATTAAAATATTTACCTTTAGTGATCCTTACGAAAGATCATGATCAGTGATAGAATGGTTACCTCTTTTGGCGATGAAACCTTTAATTCTGAATCAAAGTAATGATCACAAGTGATGTACGATGAAAAGCGCCTCTACTCAGTCCACACGAACAACTTCCTTCAGTCTCAGTGCTAGCTGCTACGATTGAAGGCTTTGAGTGAGAGATAGAGAGAAGGAAAATACGACTAGGGTTTCACAGCTGAATTTTCATCAAGTGTTTATGCTTCTGCACAAGGGTTATATTTATAGAACCACTTGTGTGGGCTGCAAGCTAAAAATCCCACTTAAGTGCATGCACACCATATCTTATGATGTACCGTATATCGCTTAAGCACGTGGTACCTTACCATAATCCGTATTCCACTTAAGTGCACCGTACCTTACGATGTTACATATTTACTTAAGTACACTGTACCTTACGGTGTTCCTTATTTATTCTACCTCTTATCAAACTGTACTTTTGTGTGTGACCTTGTAGGATTTCTCGGCGTTGGTAATTATATTAAATCATGCATTTAACATAATAAACAGTGAGCGGTATCTAGCAACACATCACTGCTACCCAAGTCACGAAATTTTCATGTGATCTGACAATACCTTTTGTGATAGTGCTTGTGTACAATTACCCTTTTGCCCTTATGTCTATATTGAACACAAGGCATATACCGTGTCATCCTTGTTCAGTTCAATATTGGGCCCTTAGACAATTATCCTTTTATGCAGGATGAGCAAATTCCATCTAGGTACCCATCAACTGTCTTTATAGTCATCCAATTACGGACAATGTTTGATCAGCAATAAAGTACTTGACTCTACATCTAGGGTCCATAGTGGTTTCAGGTCAAAGGGTGGTATACACCACTATCACCATGAGAGTAACTTATGACACTTTTCATAACATTCTATGTAGTACTCTCATAGTGGGTCAATCCAGTATAAATATTACTCCTAATATTCATACCTATGTTAAGACTTGATAACTCCTTATCCATGATCCATGAGATGTGATCATTAGTCTATCTACATAATACTTTAAAGCTCAACTACAGATACTTTAAGAATAGTGTTCTTATGTTTAATGGAATCTCATGATTAAGTCACACTTAATATTACATTAAACGAACTAGCTATTCTAGGGGCTTTATCACTTTGGAAAGAAAAAAAACATAATAAAGAAATGCCTTTTATTATTAATAAATAATTCTATACAATTACCAAAAGTATTGGCCTCTAGGCGAGAAGTTCAGACCAATAGTCATCTCCAGCAAAGTCTGACATCAAATCTTTTCCCATCAAACGACATCTCCCCAGTAAATCTCTGCGAGAAGTTTGATAAAAAAACCATCACAGATAGCATTCTTTGTCAAGAGATGAACTCGGAAAGAAGAAACTGAGACCAGTTCCATGGCTGAAGACCTGGATCGAGGGGAAGTTTATTTCAAAAGAAAACTGAGACCAGTTCTGTGGCTGAAGACCAGGATCAAGGGGAAGTTTATTTCAGAAGAAACTGAGACCAGTTCCATGGCTGAAGACCAGGATCGAGGGGAAGTTTATTTCAAAAGAAAACTAAGACCAGTTCCATGGCTAAAAACCAGGATCAGGGGAAGTTATACCTTTTTCTGAGTAACACTACTTAGTAAAAGAAGATGGATGAGCAAAAGCAGCTACTAGCCATCCACAGTCAAAATTTTGGGTATTCTGATATTTAATCCTCTTTTACCGTGAACGTTCGAATATGTTCGCCATTCGCACCTTCAGGTCCAAGAAGATTAAATAGGGGCATCTGTCATACCCTAAATTTTGACCACAAGATTTTACATCATTGTGCAAATCATCCTCACATTATGGATGTACTTTCATACCCCATCAATCCTCTCAAGTATTGTTGAGTATTCACCTCAACCAAGGATTAGGGTTTTGAGCCCTCTCAGGACATTCAGGCAAAGGATCAATCAAGAATTGACATAATCTTTAACTTGCTAAACCTCTTAAACAACTATGAAGGATCAATAGGTCTCCCACATCTAGAATCAAGCACAAGAATGCAACATTCCAAATTGATCAAGCCTTAAGAACACCAGTGTCACCAAATTAGGGTTTTGGTTGACCAAGGCCTCCAGGGGGAAATTTTCATCTGGGCATGAGCAAATACTTCAAAACATGATTCAAGAAGCTCAAAGGGACCTCATGAGTCCAATCATGAGTTCAAAATAGCCTCAGGGGATGCATTCATCAAAAATCAGGAATTAGGGTTTTGACCTAATTCACCCCTAAGTTAACTTTTGGAGCAAGGCATGAGCCAAGACCTCAAGAAATGTTTTTAAGACCTCAAATACATCATATTGATCCATTCACAAGAGTGAATTAATTCAAAGAACTTGGTTCGTAGGCAATGCAAGGACACAAATTCATCTGGACCACAAACTAGGGTTTCTGAGAAAAAGTCAACCATACCTTTGACTTTTGACAAAGACATGATCTCAAACCTTGGGACATAATTCAAGAAACTCTAAAAACACCTATGGAATCCATCCATTAGGTTTAATTTAGCCCAAGGACTTGATTTCATAAAGATCACAAAGTTTGAAATTCATCTAATAAAAAGTCAACTGTGATCAAAACCAAGTTTGACTTTGGGAATTTTTCGACAAACATGGCTTCTTTAAGCCAAGCACAATGTCAACTTTTGATTTGGATCATCATCCATCAAGAAAAATCAAGAAAAGTGAGGTTACTTGCAAAAGGGGAAACCTTAAGAAACTTAAAATTTCTCTAAGTTATGGGAAAAGTGATTTTTACCCAACTTTGCAAGACCATAACTTGTGAACTTTTAAGTTATGGGACCACTACATAATACAATATTGTCCACTACACCGCATTTCAAATCTTCATGGATTTTAAGTTATGGATTGATCAAAATCACAAAAATTAAGAAGTGAACTTTTTCTTGACACTTAGAAAAAATTTAGGCAGAATCTGTCTCATGTTTTGCCCAACCTTGGAGGGTTTTTTCATCATGAACCAAGACCAGATGCGAACATCAAAGTTGAAGTATGATATGTGGGCTTTTTAAAAAGTACAAGAGCCTCCCATGATTCAATTTGAGCAAGAAGTTATAAGCCTTACAAAATGGCAATTTTCATCCTGGTTTTACAAGACAGATTTCACAACACAACTTGGTTTTGTCATTTTTGGGTCTTGGCAAGCCTTGTCACCATGCAAGACAAGTTTCTAAGATGTAATGCACCTGTTATCTGCAGAGGAATCATACCATAGAGCCTTGCAAGTCAAGGCACTATCCCTTTGACATGTGGCATTCAAGTTTCAAAACCAAAAACTTCAATTATGTCATGAAGCATTGAAAGGATGCATAGAGGTGGCATGTATCAGTCCATGACAGTCCAATTGAGTCAAGATTGGTTCAAAAAATCAGAAGACCTAAAGCTACAAAGATCAACTCAAGTCAATGGCTAGAGGAGACTTGGTACCTTAGCATTGAAGGCATGATACATGGGCATATCCATTGGATAATGGAGTAAACCAACCCCCATTCACTATTCCTTCAAAAATAAACTTCCTCTACTATAAATAGAGGTCATTTGTGACTGATTTCAACACACCAAAACAATACCAAAGCCTTGTTTTCTCACTTCCTTTCTCTTGCTCCAAATTTCAAGTTTCAAGGATCAAACTTGGAATTATGAAAAACAGAGCTTGAATCACTCAGGAAACCATCCAAACACTTCATAAATCACCCCTTGGAGGTGTTCAAACCTTCATCTCCAACTCACAACATCAAAATCAAAAAGTCAACCTTCAAAACCTCAAAATTTGACTTTTCTGCATTTTTCAAGCCATGTCTTGATCCAATCACTTTTAAAGCCAAATAAAACATCAAACACTCTCCAAATATCACCCCTAAGCTGTTCCAATAAGTGTCCCTCAACTGTAACACCAATTGAGGGAGTTACCATCTTGGTCACTTTTGCCACTTTTGCAATAAAGAGCCAATTTCTATTCCAGAGCTTTCCAGTTGATTTTGATCATCCTAAAAGCTTCTAAGGGGTCTATCAAGAGTGTCCAAAGCATTGGATTACTTCTGGCATAAGCATCTTGAAAGTTAACAAGTGAAGCTTCAAGAGGTAAGTGCATAACAACTTGAACTTTGTGAAATATGCATTTCTTTGATGTCCATTAATCATGAACATGTCATACATGTTATATGTGTTGTGTTTGAGCCAATTTACCATGCTTTTATTGCTTGTATGAAGTTGTAGCATAGAACTTGCAAATTTTGACCTATTTTGAAACCACTATCGGTTTTTAAAATGTAGGCATTTTTAGAAAATTCCAAGACCACCATTGGATTCCTCATGAAATTCTAGGTAGGATCCATCTTTATTTCATCAATTTTCATGGAAAAATAAGAAAGTTATAGCATTCTTGCAAGAGGCGCAATATCAGGCCTCCTTGGGCAAGGGCCAGGCTATGGCGCCTTGGCCTGGCCTAAAAACACGCTACCCATATGTATTCATGGGGTGGTTTTGATACACGGATGTATCACCACCCCAGTGGTAGCAACGTGTGATTTCAAAGTGTGTTTGGCTGGAGGGCGTGGGTTCAACACCCACCCATGCCATTTTGCCAAATTTTTCATATTTTTGTTATTTTTTTATTATTTCTTAATTAATTTCAAAAATTCATATCTCTCTCATTTTTAATCTTTTTCAAATTATTTTTTAAACATAAATCATTTACACATTTTAATATTTTATTCCAAAAAAAAATCAAAAAATATTTTATATTTGATATATTTTTGAATTTTATGAAGAATTTCTTTTTAATTGTTTTAAACATTTTCAAATGAATTCTTTCTCTTGATTTTTCAAAACCAATTGGATTTCAAACCATCATGTGAATAAAACATCTATTTTCAAATATTTATCAAAGTTCATAACATGTTTATTAAATATATTTGATATTTTTGTATCATTTATATTTAATTTTCTTTGAAAAAATACATTTTAAAATAAAATTAGGGTTTCTTCCTTGATTTTAAATCTTCAAACTTTCAACAAACATTTTGGGCCTCTAATAGAGTGTAAGATCTAACCCCTATGTATATAAACAAAATTTTGGGCCTCTGCTATAGTATAAGTCCCGCCACGTCTTTCGATATCGCAGTGCGATCACTGTTTTCAAAATAAGTCATCTGGGCTTCTCCTTGAGTATAAGCCCAAATATTTTGTACATAAACTTTGTTTTTAACAATAAACAACTTCCATGGGCCTCTCCTTGAGTTGTAATCCCCATACCTCTGTTTTCAAAATCATCTATTTGTTTTAAACAGGTACTAAGAGGAGCATTATTCCCGGTGAAACTGCTCTTAGACCACTTGGGCCTCTCTTTGAATTATAAGCCCCAAACATTCTTTTCTTTTCATTAACTTTCTCTTAATTCAAATTCAAATTCAAAGTTTTCTCAAAACTTTCTTCAATTTCTTAAAACCCTAATCATACAGTTGTAGTCAATACAACCAATCACAATACACTTGGGCCTCTAAGTAGAGTATAAGACCCAACATATTTTCAAACCAATACATACCTGTTTATACATATATCTGTATATACTTGTGCACGCCTATCTAGAGTTTCCCCAGCAGTTAGATCATCCTCAATTTACCCTTTAGGTCAAACAGTATGATACTCATAACATAGTTCAATAACTAGTTCCCTCATATGAAACTTCCCCAATACAGTATGCCTCCTCTTGGGCTATATTCAATATGGAACAAAGAAAGACATTATTCCCGGTGAAACTTTTCTTAAGACTGTCAGAACTTAGAAACATATATAAGAAATTCATTTCCCCAGAGAGGACTAATTCCCGATGAAACCTCTTTTGAATTTCTTCAAACCTTGGAACTGTTCAACAAAGAAAGGATTATTCCCGGTGAAACCTTTCTTGAACTTTTCTTAGGCTTGGACCCACAGGTTTCTTACAAGTTCCCCACAACCTTCTCTTGGGCTTAGTACGAGGACCACCATGCTTCTTAGAAGTTCCTCTCAGCCTCCTCTTGGGCTTCATACAAGGACCCTCAGCCTTCCTAAAAATATAGGATAGAATTCAGTCATCTCTACTAGTTCAATCCTCAGAAAAGTCAAAACTCTAGAACATCCAATCAGTCAAGAATTGATCTTCATCTCTAGAACCCTCAGCCTCCTCTTGGGCATCATACAAATATCTCTCTCCAACCAGAGTCTACCTCTTCTCAAGAGACTTGGGTAGTCTCAGCCTCCTCTTGGGCTTCATACAAGTAGACTTAGAAAGTCTCACCCTCGTAGTCTCCTCTTGGGCTTAGTACAAGTACCCACAGGCTTCTTAAAAGCATAGGATAGATCCTGATCATTTTTACCAATACATCCATTCTCAAAAGAGTCAACACCTCTAAAGTTTTTTAACTCATCTTTAAATCCCTCCAGATCCCCAACAAGGCTTAACTTTCATCTTAGAAATCCCCAGCCAGGGTCAGATTGACATCAACAAATCCTCAAAAGAATTAGAGCCTCATGGCATCTGATAAATCAACTCTGCTAAAATCACCAGCAAGAGTTAGTTTCCCTTTGGATTCCCCAACATAGTTTAGACCTTCTCCTGGATTTCAATAATCCTCAGCAAGAGTCATCCTCTTCTTAGGCTTTATATAAGGATTTTCCCAGTCAGCCTCAATCTTGGGCTTTGTACAAGACAAACATCATACCCCCCAATTGAGTCAGTCTTCTTTAAAGCTATACTCAAACTCTTCAGCTTTATCATCTTTGGCTTCAAACAAGATACTCAAATAAAACCCTCCCTAGTAGAGTCAGTTTCTTTTAGCTTCAACCTTGGGCTTTGATCAAGGCACACAAAAACTAACATCCCCACAGATAAGACCATGAGTCCTCTCTATATGAGGATATTTCCTCTATAAATCACATATCAAAACAAACAATCAAAACCTTTTTCCAGATAATTGATGTAAGTGGCACACTTGTTGATTTAAAATCCAAGCTGGAGTCCCTCCTTTATTATGGTTAAAATTTCTCTTTCATCTAACAGTTGTAAGTGGCAAGCCTCTGGATTCTACACATCCAAGCCAATGTCCCTCTCTTAGCATGAAAGATTCATAAAGGAAAATTGTGCATTGCTCTACACTAAGTTAAAGCTTATTCCTTTATGACATCTCTCTTATAAAGGAAATTATGGCATTGCTGGATTCCACACATCCCAGTTAAAGTAATTTCCCTTATAACTAATTGTTGTACCCCAAATTTTACCCTCATCTTTTTTGCTAAATTTTGTGCGGTTCATTTTTCTCTGTATTTTATTTTTAATTTTCATTGTATCATTTTTTATTTTATCTTAATTTAGCATTTATTTTTAACAGTTTTATTTTATTTATCTTTATCTTAATTTAATTTTAATGTGTTTATTTTTATGTATTTTATTTTATTCTTTAAATTTGCTTTTATTAATTTTAATTAATCATTTAATTTAAGTTAATTTCTTTTTTTAGCTTAATTATTTAATTTTTAATTTTGTTGGTAATTTCAATTTAATTTCAATTTAATTATTTGATTAATATTTTGGTTAATTTTATTTAATTTGTTAAGTAACCTTTTATTTTAATTTAAGTTAGTGTCAATTTAATTTAGATTAGCTCTAATTAATAATCATTAATTTTTTTATTAAGAAAAGAAAAGAGTTACTCATGTCCTTTCTCTAGTGGTCCGTGTGTGGATTTTGTCTTTTTTTTCTATTTGACTTTTCAACGTGAGTTTTAGCCAATTAGAAGGTGACACACGACAGGTGAAGAGGAACGAAGCTTCAATGTTGTCTTCTTCTTCGTGGTTTCAATTGATGAAGGAAATTCCAAGTGATTCAAGCATCTTCAACGGTTGCCTTTTTCAATTTCGTTTCACAAAACTTGGCGCGATTTCAATTTCAATTTACCCCAACAATATCCTCTTCAAGCTTCAAGCGATTTTCACTTGTACAAAGTGATGGTGGATTTTTTCCCTTTATCAGCTCTCCTCTGCGCAACCTGTGAGACAACAGAGCATTGTCTTTTTCACTTTCCCAAAACGTTACCTACAACCGCTTGCAACAAAGGAGAGGTGGAGAAACAATACTCATTTGATGCATTCAACCCTACAACATCTGCATTTTATCAGTAGGAGGAGTGTTTGTCATGTGGAACTCAATTTTGGAATTCATTTGAAACCCTAGCCACCAATACGCATAGGAGGGATTACCCATTTAACCCGACCCACATTTAATCCATGACCTTTCCTATTTAAAGAGGCTCAGGATCAGTGCAAATGATCAACAACTCTCTCAGAAAAACACTTAAAGTGTTCTCTGAAGCTTTTAAAGAGGTTCGAGCTAACAATTTGGGGTTGGTCACTGGAGTTGGTTCTTGGAAGAGAGGGCATTCGTCACAATGAAAGACAGTGGACTTTATCCCATTTGGTATTGTGTTCTTACCTCTTTGTTAAATATGTTCATTTGATATAGTCTTTTACATGTGCATCTCATTTTATTTGTCTGAATACATGCCTAGATATGTTGCTATGGTTTGAATTTACAAAGTAACTGATATTCTACATTGATGTGTTATATGTGTACTTGGTGATGAGCTACCATAATGGATGTTGTAATGTTCATGGTTCTGTTTACAATGGATGTGCATTGATGACTTTGTTTGATCATATGTTTAAAGATAACTTGTGTGAACTGTTAACCATTTGTTTGGCATTATCCTCTGTTGGATTATTTTTGTAGCCATAGGCCTCTATGCTGGTAGTCTATCAACTGTATACACTCAAATCCTTGGCAAATTTATGTTGTTGTGTTAACCTGCCCTGTTTCTTTTAATGTATGTGTGTATGTTCATGACTTGGTGTTTCCTTTTTCTGCTATGTTTGTTGATTGCCACACTACAATCACTCTGGACAAGGATACTTTCCACTAACCACACACTTACACCACCATTAGAGATCTATTTTCATGTTATAAGCTTTGTTGAAGTTTGCGCATGTTTATTTTGACAGTTTGTTCTTGATTGAGTATGAGACCATGTGTTTTAGTGGACCAATATTGAAACTCTGCCTAACCTAGTCTCTTCATGTTGTCACTTTGTTTGCATTCAGTCCTAGCATGGAATGTGTTTTACTTGCTTACTAGTTGAAGTGTATATTCTTGCTTTCAATATGTGTAATGTGTGAGAATGCATAGTTCTGGTCGCCCCTGTTCCACTATGTGTGAATAATGTTGTTTGAGTCCTTATTTATGACAAGTTTGTATTTTAATCTACCTTGACATTGGATGAAATATGTGCATCTTTAACTTAATCTTGATACTTGGATCATCACTAAGCCTGCTATCAATCTGCTTGAATGCATTTCTTCTTGACATTATGTTGATATGCTCATGATTTGGCTTTGATATGCATTCAATATGTATGGATTGTTGTTGTAAATTGCCTTGATTTTGTATGTACCTATGCTCACTGCCATGCCTATATAGATGCTTGTCGTCATTTTCTGTATGCTTTTAATTTCCATGATTGATAATCCTTGACAGTTGTTTCTTGATCTTAAACTCATGGCATGTGTGTATCAGTCTTGTCAGCACTGTTTGTATTTTTGCCCAAATCAATGCACTTTGATCTTTACTTCAAGTTAAGATTTGGTTGAGGTGCCTGAAAACGATTTGTTTAAATCATTGTTTCTTTTCTCTGTTGATGTATGCCAATCTGATTTGAGTTAGGTCAATGTGGGTTCTATTGTATACTCGGATTAAGTGTTATTGTTAACATTTGAACTGCTAATTTTTCAGTCCTTAACACACTATTTTGCTGACTAGAATGTTTGGCCAAACTATTTCATTTGAAGCAATCTATTCTGATTTTGGACCAGTTGTATGCTTGAATTTAGGAAATGGTGCCTTGCGAATGTTTAGTATTTACATGTTGGAAGTTTAAGACCGTGGCTGCCATTTTTTTGAATTATGTGTTTGTTCTTTCATTTTGTGCTTTGTTAAATCCTGAATTTAGATGATGTAGGAGTTTTAGTTTGAGGTTAACATGATCCTATTCCTTTTTCTATGCATTTGTGATCATTGAGAAATTCTTGAATTCATAATGTGTGCCTTGCGATACAATAGTTTAAGTTCATGATGCTTTGAGAATTTTGGAAACATGTTGAATTTGATTTGCCTTCAATTTACTCTGCTGTCGTTTGTTTGAATCTGGCTGGGCAGTGAGTAAGATTTGAATTTAAACATGCCCAGGGCGCGTGCTTGTTTTGGTTATTTGGGCATTTATGAACTTGTTTGCCTTATATTATATTTGAAGCGTATATAGATTGGATGAAACATGTCGTCCCAACGGTCACACACTCGCCTTGCCTTTGCCATTCACATGCCATACCTGGGTTCGATCCTGCGGATCAACCCTTTTGCCTTTTTCTGATTTTCCGTTTGCCTTGTTATATTATACTTTGCTTGCATATTCTATTCACTACGCGCGCACAGCTCAGTTGGCCTTTGTTTTGTGTTGTTGATTCAAAGGGTGTGGGTTCAATCCCCATGGTTGCCATTCCTTTTTATCACTTATTTGTTTTTCTAGCTTATGCTTTAATTTTCAAATTGTCATAACTTATTTGTTTTTCTAGCTTATGCTTTAATTTTCAAATTGTCATAACTTATTTGATTTTTATCATTTTCCTTCTGTTCTTTTTGCTACATTTCCCTTATTGAACCTAGTTTTCATATATAAAAAGAAATTGACAAAAATATTAATTTCTGAGACCTTTATGCATGTTTGGATTATGAATTCTTATTAAAGTTTTGTTGCACTTCCCTATGTACCTTGTCATGTTATTTCTATTCATCATGTTTGATCTTTGTCTCATGTATGTTTCCAAACTTTGAATTGACATCTTGATCTTGTTGCATCTCATATGTTATTCATGTCTCTTGCATCATTATATTAGAATTATAACTTGTTATCTTGTTAGTAACCTATTACTGTTATCTCTTCCCCATTCCAAAGGAAGGTGAACGAAGTTGACTCTTAAGTCATTAGCCCCCATCTTACCTTAGTAGCCTCTTAGAAGATGACTTACATTTCTTGGCCTCATGAGAGCCATGGAATTATAACTAGCCTTAGGAGAGAGTTCTTACACTCTTGGTGATATTCATCCTAATGAATACTCACTTTCCCTATTGAAACTTTAACATAGGACCATTATAACTTAGATTTAGAGAGTTCTTGAACTCTAGAATGAGCTTGTACTCATTCTCCCTTGAGAACTTTGACCATAGTCAAAAGTTCATTAATTAGTAGAACTACGCATACTCTGATTCTATACCCGAGGATACGTAGGCGCAAAGTGCGATGCTTTGTCGAGTATACTTAGATACTAACCCCTAGGGTTTCAACCTTTAGCATAGAACCTTTAGCAAGCGAGTGAGATATAACAAGTAAAACAAGAGGCTCCCGTAGAGTACTACAGACGTTTAGGGTGCTAATACCTTCCCTAGGTGTAACCAACCCCTGAACCTTAGATCTTCCCCCTTTAGGTTTTTCTAACGATCTTGAACCTTTCCTTTGGATAAATCAAAGTCGGTTGTAAAAGAAAATGATGCAAGTTAATTAATAGCTTGTTATCCGATTTTCACCGCAACAGAAATGGCGACTTCACTGGGGAATATTTTATTTATTTTTTAGGGTTAAACCCATCTTGTTTTTGCTTTGCTTTACTTATACTTGCTTGCTATATTTGTGTATATCTGTTTGATTGCCTGTATATTGCTTTGCTTGATTATCTATTGTTGGCTTGGTTCTTGAGTGGTGAGATAAATCCTATACCCGGATTTGAGTGCAATTAGGATAGGACGATGGTATTCAAGGAGGCTTTGAGGGAGTCGAATCCCAAAAAGTTGAATTGAGAACACCATCACTCAGTTGAGGCCCTCTTGAGAGTCTAGTTATGTTGAACGAATCTGTTCGTGAAGACGTGCTACTCTCGACCTAGGAGCCCATGATATTGAGAACCGTAGTTACCAAACCCCACTTAAGCCCTTTAGATGTAGTGTGGAGACCATGATGGAGTCTATTTCTGAATTGGTTGTCACGCGATACTACACTCAGACGAGATCCTCTTGAGAATTTTATTGATTACCAAGTCATCTGGGAAATCGTTAAAATCCGAAAGATGGGTTGTCGACTCTGGGAACTTCTTAGAACCCCGTTCAGCTGGTGAAAACCAATAGAACATACCAATGGGAAGGGTGAACCCTTGGCTCTATACTCAACCTATCCCCCTTTTCCTTTGTTTGTTTGTGCTATGTGTGTGTTTGTTGCATCCATATAGCATAAGCATTCATGTTGCATCTGTTTCATGGAACTCAGACTTCTTTTCTTATATCAGAGGAATATCATGGATAGCTCAAGAAGAAACACCATCAAATACACTTTCAAGAGTCCCAAATTGGATTACCTAAGGAAATTGGGAGATTTGCTAACAGACCCTGAAGGATTCTTAAGCAGATATGGAAAGTTGTGGGTTTTGTTGAGGAAGACCATTGATGAAGGACTTCTCTCAACTCTGCTTCAGTTTTATGATCCAAAATATCACTGCTTCACGTTCCCTGACTATCATCTCTTACCCACCCTTGAGGAATACTCTCAAATAGTTGGTTTGCCTATCAAGGATGAGTCCCCGTTTCTTATCTTCGAGGAGGATCCAAAAGAGGAAGAAATAGTCGAGAAGACTCATTTGGAGTTAGTTGACATCAAAAGCAATTTAACTTCTAAGGGCGGAATCTTTGGGTTAACTGCTAAGTTCTTGATTGGAAAGGCTCATTACTTTGCTAAAAACTCCAACAGGGACGCCTTTGAAGCTGTATTTGCATTACTCATCTATGGACTTTTCTTGTTTCCAAACATTGACAACTTTGTGGACCTAAATGCAATCAAAATCTTCTTGAAACAAAATCCCGTACCTACCCTGCTTGCCGAAGCCTATCACTCAGTCCATACAAGAAACGCTCATAGAAATAGACAGATTACCTGCTGTGCCCTTATACTATATAGATGGTTTATTTCTCATCTGCCAAAGGCATGCGTATTCTGGGATTCCAAGAAAGGATGGTGGTCTCAGAAAGTTATGGCACTCTCCCATGCAGACATTGACTAGTATAATAGGGTGTATGATGGAATCCTGATTATAGATAGCTGTGGAAACTATGGTAACGTGCCTCTTCTTGGCATCAAAGGTGGTATCAGTTACAACCCTATATTGGCACGACGCCAATTAGGGTATCCTTTGGAAGACAAACCTCTCAGTGCTCATGTGGAAAGTATTTACTTTGAAACATATGACAAGAACGAAGAACAGAAGGAGTTGATCTTGAACGCTTGGGGTAGCAAGCGCAAAAGAGGAAGAAGTTCTTTAGGAAGACCTAACTGTGTGTCCTTGGAGCCCTACCTCCAATGGGTTAGAAGAAGAGCTATAGGGCTAAAGATGCCCTACAAAAGGCAAGAACCCATTACTTTGAAGAAAGAGCCTGTTTTGTACTTCATGTCAAGAGAAGAAGAACTGGAGATTTCTTTAAGGCAAGCCCGAAGGTCAGAGGAAGCCTGGAAGCTCAAGTATCAAGTGGTTGTTGAAGAGAATCTGGAACTCCAAAAGCAGCTACAGACCAAGGACGAGGAGTTACTCTCGTGCAAGAAGAGAAAGACCCTAAGAGATCCAAGTTCCTCTAACAGTCAACCTCCTGCTTGGAAATCTATTCTCGATAACCTTGTCGTAGAAAGGGATCAGATAGAGAAAAAAATCAGAAGACTCGACACAAGGCTCTTAGGAGAATTTCCTTAGGACTTTCTAGCTTTTATTTAGCTTTATGTTTAGGGCTTTTGAAAGTGTATCAACTATTGTAATTCACCTTTATTTAATGAAAATGAGGTCTTTTGATATCTCTTGATATTTTGCGAACGTCTGAATTCCATGAAACTTTGCATTGCATTTTGCATTCTGCTAAGCTATCAAGACACTAAACTTTGTTTTGTAGACTTTGCGGGAATGGAGGCTACCAAGAAGATAAACTGGCCCTTTACTTTCCTGATCCCTAATGTCGAGCAGCTGATAGAGATCGGAGGAAGAATTGAAGACCCGCTAAGTTTCATTGACAAGTACAGAGACCTCCTGTCCCTAATAAAACTACAGGTGAAGGAAGGATTGCTGGAAACCTTGGTGCAACTGTATCATCCTGCATACCGTTGTTTCATATTTCCTAATTTCCAGCTGGTTCCAACTATAGAGGAGTATTCAGCCATGTTGAGTTTACCAATTCAGCATCATCCTCCATTTTTTGGTGTGGAAGGGGAGTTCCTTAACCAAGAGATAGCTGCAGGGTTAAGTATCCGAAAGAGGCATATACGGGAGAACATGACTACTAGAGAAGGATATCATGGTTTACCAGCTCAGTTTTTGATTGAAAGGGCTCTTCACTTTCAAGAAAGGGGAGACTCTGTGATGTTTGAATCAATTTTTGCTTTGCTAGTGTACGAGTTATTCCTATTTCCCAATGTCGAAGACTTCGTTTATGTCCAAGCCATCCGAATATTTATGAGTCAGAACCCTGTCCCTACTCAATTAGCTGATATGTACTTCTTAATTACTACACAATCCATGAAAGGAGAAGGTGTGGTTGTCTGTTGTGCTCCACTACTCTATAAGTGGTTCATTTCGTATTTACCTATAACTCCAACATTTTGGGAGGTAAGAGACGGTGCCCTTTGGGCTAAGAAACTGATGGAGCTAGAACGTTCTGCTATCAGGTGGTATGATTCGGACCCAATAGTGACCCTTATGATTGTAAGCTGTGGAGACTATCCCAACGTGCCGCTCTTGAGATGGAGTGGTTGCATCAACTACAATCCGGTGCTCGCTCGTTGCCAACTTGGTCATCCCATTGAGGAACAACCAGATCCCAAAGAGCTGGAGTTAATCTATTATGGGTATGGATAGGGATTTGAAGACAAGCTCAAAATGGGGCATGCCTGGTTCCACATTAATCAACAGAGGTGGACCACTGCCGGTCCCATCACAGAAGCTCATTTGAAATGGGCGCAGGGGATTTCGCTCAGTATGAAGAAGCCTTTTCCATACTACGAGACACCCACGAGTGCCAAGCAGAAAAGGATGGAGTTGTTGGGAGAGCTGACTGTTGAAAAGGCCAGAACCAAGCAGCACATCAAGGAGATCATGAAAGAGATCAAGGAAGGCGAAGGGCCCTCCTATTTAGAGTTGTAGCTTTTAGGTTTCCTATTTTATGATCAGTTGTTGTAATCCTATTTTAAGTTGTATTTCTTTTAATGTAATTCGATCAATGTTTGTAGTATTTCCTTTTTGTAAGCACTTGTATTATCTTTCAATGGGAAGGAATTTATGTTGTTGGTAATCTTGTTATTTACACTGTTTGTGAATAATTTTTAGTTCTTGATGGTTTAGCCTGCATTTGCATCTCATTTGCATCTATGCATGTGCATGTGCATTCTTCTGTGTCTCATCGTCGTTTTGTCTTCTCCAGAACCGTCACCCTGAATTCTCTACATCGTTACAACACCCGGGCATAGGCTCGAAGAAGAAGAATGTCTGAGGATTGCGAGAATTTGGATCAGGTTAACAACGAACTCAACGAATTGAGAGGAGGAATGGGGCAGATCATGGAAGCTTTGAATGTTATACGAACAAAGATGGATACGCAGGTCACTGTAGTCTCAGAGGTCGTGGCTACAACTGTAGAGCCACCGGTTATACCTGTTGAGAACCCTACTCTAGGGATGCCATTTGAGTTTATACGAGCCACGGCTCCTCAATCTACGTAACAAGCAGTGCCGTTGTTTAGTGAGAATCAGCAAACTATTCCAACTTATGCTCTGCCTGTGGTGCAGACCCAGTTCCAACCTTTTTTTTAGAATCAGCATCATTTTGATTATGACAATATATCTGTGGAGGAGGATGATCGTAATGAGAAGTTGAGAGCGAGTGTGGAGGTTATGCAGAGGAAGTTTAAGACTATGGAGGGAAGCAATGTCTTCAGTACTGACCTCAAGGACATGTGTTTGGTTACAATTCTGGTAATTCCACTGAAGTTCAAGCTGCCAGGTTTTGAATTATATTCCGGTGCTACGTGCCCTAAAGCGCATTTGGTCATGTACCTCCAGAGAATGGCTGCGTACATGGCCAACGATAAGCTAATGATACACTATTTCCAAGATAGCCTGAAGGGCGCCACTGCAAAATGGTACCTATGTTTGGATCAGTCTCAGATCAAGTGTTTTCAGGACGTAATGGACGCCTTTGTGAAACATTATAAGTATAATTTGGACTTAGCTCCGAATCGTAGACAACTGCTGACCATGACTCAAAAGAACACCGAGTCATTCAAAGAGTACGCTCAAAGATGGAGTTAGACGGCCTCGCAGGTAGAACCGTCGTTAACAGAAAAAGAATTAGCTGATTGGTTTGTGGATACTGTAAATCCTGAATTTTATGAGAAGATGATCAGTAATATTGGTGCCAACTTTTCTGATATTATTGCCATTGGTGTGAAAGTAGAAGCAGGTTTGAAGAATGGAAAAGTAGCCAGTTCACCTAATAGTTCCACTAGTAACAGTGTCAGGAAGTCTCCGGGTAATTTTCATAAGAAGAAAGAAGGTGAGACTAATGTTGTTGTGTCAAAGAGTCAGAATCCCAGATGGAAATGATCTCTCTTTCAATAGCAACCAAGTCCCAATTTTCCTCAACAACCGATTTACCCTATGCAGTTCGCACAACAGCCATATGTGGTGTCCGTTATGCCCACTTTTAACCATCAAATAATGTAATAAGTTTCTGTTCCCCAGCCACTGAATCAGCAACAGTGGCCGAGAAATCAAAATCAGAATTACCAGCAGCCGAGGCGGCCAGCGCCACAGCAAAATACCCCTCAAAGAAGACAAGCGGTAACACCAAATTTTCCACCCATACCAATGACCTACACAGCATTGTACCCCTCTCTGGTGGAGCAAGGATTAGTTGTTACTAGGCCATTGGGACCACCATCTGAGAAGTCTCTGCAGTTCTTCAACCTCAATGCAACCTGTGCTTTCCATCAAGGAGGGGTGGGCTATGATTTAGAAGGATGTTTGGCATTAAAGAATCTGGTGAAGAGTCTGATGGAGAAGAACATTCTGTCTTTCGCTAATAACCAGCCAAACGTGAAGAATAACCCCTTGCCAACGCATGGGTCAACTAATGCTATCGAAAACGAGAATGATGAAGTGTTGGTCTCAGATACAGCGAAGATTAAAACTCCCCTGAGAACGTTTCATGCCAAGTTGTTTAGCGCCGGTTTGGCCAAAGTTTGCCATGATGGTTGTGTAGAGTGTGAGGGTAGTAGTAAAGGGTGTCAGTTAGTTCAAGATGATATTCAGCAGTTGATTAATGAAGGTTTCTTACAGGTTTTTAGAAAGGAAAGCAGAGTAGCAGTGATTAAACCAGTGTTCAATTTGCCAAAGCAAGTGCCAGTGTTTGATGAAGAAGAATACATATCAGTAGTCCCTGTGTTCAACAATCCAGAGGCAAGTACCATGAGTCTAGTGTTTAAACAATCAGTTCCAAGATTCAACAAACCTGAAGTTGTTTCTCCTGTTAATCATGCCAGGTGAAATAATTTCCCAAGACCAGTCCCATTCAGGTTCAGAGGAACCAAAGCATTACCGTGCATCTATGAAGACATTACAGGTGGTAAGAAAAAGGAGGAAATGATCCCAAGGAAAGAGGTGGGGGTCATTATAGAAGGACCAGTCCCAAGGAAGGAGGTGGGGGCTGATGAGAAGAATGTGTCCAGTATAGAGGAACGGGGAAAATGACGAGGAGTGGGAGGATTTATACTCTTGTGAACAAAGAAGTGTCTGGTAAAGAAGGTGATGTGCATGTACCCGCCAATGACAAAGGTAAAGAAGTGGTCTCCAAAGAGGATGACGAAGAATTTCTCAGAATAATAAAAAGAAGTGACTACAAGGTTGTGGATCAGCTCCACCAGACTCCATCAAAAATTTCCATTTTATCTCTGTTGATTAATTCACCAGTCCACCGATCAGCACTGCAGAAAGTATTGGCCCAGGCTCATGTAGCTCAGGACATTACCGCCGGACAATTTGATCATGTTATCACTAACATTACTGTATGCAATACACTTAGCTTCAGTGAATAAGAATTGACCCAAGCGGGTCAGAAACACAATCTTGCGCTGCACATATCAATGAAATGTCATGAGGACACGTTGGCTAGAGTTCTCGTAGACACAGGATCTTCTCTGAATGTTTTACCCAAGAGGACTCTTGATAAGTTGGCATACCAAGGAGGGATAATGAGACCCACGTCACTAATTGTCAAAGCTTTTGATGGTTCATGTAGATCTGTGATGGGAGAAATTGAGTTACCTGTTTTGATTAGCCCTCAGGAATTCAATGTTTTGTTTCAAGTCTTAGATATTAATCCTGCCTATAGCTGTCTGCTAGGAAGGCCCTGGATCCATGAGGATGGCGCTGTCACCTCAACTCTACATCAGAAATTGAAGTTTGTGATTGATGATAAGTTGGTCATTGTGCATGGGGAAAAAGATTTGATGGTTAGTAATCTGTCGTCCTTCTGTTACATCGAGGCTGATGAGGACGCGTTGGAGACTTCTTTCCAAGCCCTGGAAATAGCTAATGCAGTTATGATGGACAATGAGAAGCCAGTGGTACCAGAATATCCATTATTTGCTTCGTATAAGAGTATCCAGTCTGCCCTTCAAGAAGGCGTGCCCCCAGGTTGGGGCGAAGTTATTGAGGTTGAAAACAGGAACCGACACCATGGGTTGGGTTACAGACCAACTCCAGAAGATGAGGCTGCATCAGATATAAGAAGAGGAAGGATGAAGATAAAGACTGTGCAGGAAACATTTATCAGAGGTGGACATCAGGTCCATGCAATCATTGGAAGTGCTGAAGAAGAGGAAGACATTGATCGTTTGGTCTTTCGCCAGGAAGGTGCGTTAAGCAATTGGGAGTCTGTTGAGATCCCAACTTTGTACCCAGAACCAGAGTAACTTGTTTTAATTTGTTGTTTTCATCTCCCTAGTCTTGCCCAAAGCTAGTGGATTGTTTTGTACGAGCCTTCGTTTTCAATATCTTAATCAATGAAATGACTTTTTGCTAAAATTCTCGTTGTCTTTACTTTATTGCATTCTGTTTCTAAAAATGGCAGTCTTTTCAAAACAAAACATCCTCATCTCGCATGTTCTTGAATTGTTGTGCATTTTAATAAGATAAGTCATTTTATCGTGCAGAATGAATCATAAACCTATTGTATTCAATGACCTTGCTCTTACCATTGACTTCGACTCCCCTGTCTATCAAGCTGAGGAGGAGGAAGATTATGAGGTGCCTAAGGATCTAGCAGATATGTGTGATTACCAGTATACGGATCTCCAACCTCATGAAGAGCAGGTGGATGTCATCAATCTTGGCAATGGGGAAGAGAAGAAAGAGGTTAAGATTGGGGCATCGCTGAAACCAAAAATTAGGAAACGGTTGATTTCACACCTTGAAGAGTATGTGGACGTGTTCGCTTGGTCCTACCAAGACATGCCTGGTTTAGATACAGATATTGTGGTCCACAAGTTACCGCTCAAGCCTAAGTGCCTGCCAGTAAAACAAAAGCTTCACAGAAGTCATCCTGACATGGCCCTCAAAATTCGAGATGAAGTTAAGAGACAGTTGGATGTCGGTTTTCTAGCAGTTTCCAAATACCCAGAGTGGGTAGCTAATATTGTTCCAGTTATAAAGAAGAATGGAAAGGTACGAATGTGCGTGGATTATAGGGATCTTTACAAAGCAAGTCCCAAGGATGAATTTCCTCTACCGCATATCGACATGCTGGTAGATAATACGGCCCGTTTCGCAATGTTCTCATTTATGGATGGTTTTTCAGGCTACAATCAGATTAGAATGGATCCAGCTGACATGGACAAGACTACTTTCATCACCCCGTGGGGTACTTACTGTTACAAGGTTATGCCTTTTGGATTGAAGAATGCCGAGGCAACTTACCAGAGAGCTATGGTGACCCTTTTCCATGATATGATCCACAAGGAGATTGAAGTGTACGTGGACGACATGATAGCCAAATCACAGAGTGAGGAGGAGCACGTGGACCATTTGTTAAAATTGTTTAAGAGACTTTGAAAGTATCAATTAAGGTTAAACCCTGCAAAGTGTACCTTCGCGGTCAGATCAGGGAAGTTATTGGGTTTCATTGTTAGCTAGAAGGGCATTGAAGTGGATCCAAATAAAGTGCGAGCAATTCAAGAAATGCCAGCTCCGCAAACCGAGTCTCAAGTCAGAGGATTTTTGGGCCGTTTGAATTACATCTCCAGGTTCATCTCCAACATGACTCCAATATGTGCACTAATTTTCAAATTACTCCGTTAGAATCAGCCAGTAGAATGGAATGCTGACTGTCAACAAGCTTTCGAGAAACTCAAAAGTTATCTCCAAGAACCTCCTATTATAATTCCTCCGGTCCCCGGAAGACCTTTCTTTATGTATTTGACTGTTTTGGAAGAATCTATGGGCTGTGTTTTGGGACAGCATGACGAGACTGGCCGGAAAGAACATGCAATTTATTATCTGAGTAAGAAGTTTGCAGACAGTGAAAGCCGTTACTCACTACTTGAAAAGACTTGTTGCGCTCTGGCTTGGGCCGCCAAACGTCTAAGACAGTACCTGATTTGTCATACTACCTTGTTGATTTCCAAGATGGATCCGATAAAGTACATTTTCGAGAAATCTGCTCAAACGGGTAGACTTGCCCACTGGCACATTTTATTATCTGAATATGACATTCAGTATGTCACTCAAAAGGCCATTAAAGGAAGTGTTCTTTCAGAATATCTTGCCGATCAACCAGTCGAAGACTATGAACCACTCAAGTTTGATTTCCCTGATGAGGATATTATGGCAGTGAAAGACGGTGAAGAGTCAAACTCTGAAGAAGATCCCAGGGCTGAGTATAGGTTGAAGATGATGTTCGACGGTTCATCCAATTACAAGGGGCATGGAGTAGGTGTTGTTATAATTAATCCTGAAGGCGGATACACCCCTTTTACAGCCAGATTAGATTTTGGGTGTACGAATAATATTGCTGACTATGAAGCTTGCATTCTGGGTCTGGAAGCTGCAATCGATCTTGGAATCTGTTTTCTTGAAGTTATGGGTGACTCTGCTCTGGTCATTTATCAAATCAGAGGCGAGTGGGAGACAAAAGATGAGAAGCTTATCCCTTATCAGGCATATGCTTTGGAGTTGATTAAGTGTTTTGATGAGATAACTTTTCGCCATGTGCCACGTACTGAGAATCATGTGGCTGATGCTTTAGCAACACTGGCTTCGATGTGGCAAGTTAGATTCATCAATGAAGATCCAGTAATCAGTATTGAAAGGAGGACCGAACCTGCCTACTGTCGGTCCATTAAAGAAGAATCAGACGACAAACCTTGGTTCCACGACATTTTGAACTTCCTAAAGAATCAAGAATATCTGGCCAACGCCTCCATGCTTGATAGGAAGACTCTGCGAAGATTGTCAGCCAAGTTCTTCATCAGCAACGGTGTACTGTACAAAAGGAATCATGATATGGTTTTGTTAAGATGTGTCGATAAAAGAGAAGCAGACTTGTTGATCCATGATATCCATGAAGGAGCTTTTGGCATCCATGTTAATGGACATGCCATGGTTAAGAAGATTTTGAGGGCTGGATACTATTGGTTAACTATGGAGACTGATTGCATCCAGTACGCTTGAAAATGCCATAAATGTCAGATTTATGCGGGTAAAATGCATGTTCCTCCTACTCTGTTGAATGTGCTATCATCGCCCTGGCCGTTCTCTATGTGGGGCATCGATATGATTGGGGCAATTGAGCCTAATGCGTCTAATGGGCATCGCTTCATTTTGGTGGCTATAGATTACTTTACCAAGTGGGTGGAAGCCGCCTCTTATGCGAACGTGACTAAGCAAGTAGTTGGTCGCTTCATTAAGAATAACATCATTTGTCGTTATGGGATTCTGAGCAGAATCATAACTGACAACGGAACCAATTTGAATAACAAAACCATGAAGGAATTGTGTGATAACTTCAAGATTGAACACCATAACTCTTCACCGTATCGTCCGAAGATGAACGGAGCAGTCTAAGCCGCAAACAAGAATATCAAGAAAATTCTTCAGAAAATGGTCAAAACATACAAGGATTGGCATGAGATGTTGCCATATGCACTACATGGATATAGGACGTCAGTCATAACATCAATGGGGGTAACCCCTTTTTCGTTGGTATATGGAATGGATGTTGTCCTCCCTATAGAAGTCGAGATACCTTCTTTGAGGATATTGATGGAAACAAAGCTTGATGAAGCTGAATGGGTTCAAGAAAGATACGATCAGCTGAATATAATTGACGAGAAGCGTCTGACAGCCATGTGTCATGGTCATTTGTACTAGAAGAGGATGAAGAGAGCATTTGATAAAAAGGTCCGCACTCGGGAATTCCGAGTAGGCGAGTTGGTACTTAAGAAAATTCTGTCGTCGCAGAAAGACGCCCGTGGGAAATGGGCACCCAATTATGAAGGTCCATTCGTAGTCAAGATAGTGTTTTTAGGAGGGTCTCTATTTCTTACAACTATGGATGGTGAACAGCTTGCGCATCCTGTGAATGCTGATTTGGTGCGGAAGTATTATGCTTGAGACAAGAATACCTCACCGGTATCCAGGAATCCTCAAGGAAGCTCAAGTTTTGCTACAACTAGAGTCCTTAGTAATTAGGGTTATTGGTCATTGAATACAATGTAACCTTTGCAAAATTTCCATTTTGTTGCATTTGTAATATTTCATGGGACTCTGCTACTTGGCAAGTCACCATTTTTCAATGAATATCAGCTATTGAACCATCTTCTTGTTTAATACGCTATAATCTTTATTTTGCAAACTTTGTCATTTTCACTTGATTTTTTTGAAAACGGAAATGTTACAATTTCTAAGAAAACACAGAGGTAAACTAAGTTTTACTCTGGAATTAAGACGTTCCGGAATCAAGTTTGTACCGGAAGAATTAGCAGTACTGTATTTTTGGCATGGATCTGCCATCTCCAGTGAAACGAAGATTGCCCCGGTTATCCTTGATGTTTGGATTTCAGGGTGTTGGCTTGTGTTATCCTTTCTTCTTTCCTGTTTTGCGTCGTTCGCGTCGTTTCTAGCATATAGCTAAGCATATGCATCATACCTTGGCATCTTTGCATTGTTTGTGCTCTATTTTGCTTGTGGTCTGTTGTTGGTGTCTGTCATTATTTCCCCAGTGAAGTAAAGACATTCCCGGTTTGCTTTGTGTCGTGCTTGTTCAGTTTTAACCTTTGCGCACCAGATTCGAATCTTTAAACCTTTTGCTGTTCCCCAAGAAGTTTAACATTAAATATTTTTAAAACTTGTTCTTGTTTGAATTGTGTCAAACTTGAACTTGGACTTTGTTTGAATCGTGTCAAGCATTGTCTTGTGTTTTAAAATTGTTCTCGTTTGAATCGTGTCAAACTTGAACTTGGACTTTGTTTGAATCGTGTCAAGCATTGTCTGCTCGTTTTAAAACTTGTTCTTGTTTGAGTCGTGTCAAACTTGAACTTGGACTTTGTTTGAATCGTGTCAAGCATTGTCTTGTGTTTTAAAATTGTTCTTGTTTGAATCGTGTCAAACTTGAACTTGTTCTCGTTTGAATCGTGTCAAACCTGAACAGAGTCTTTGTTCGAATCGTGTCAGACACTGCCTCTTATTTTAAAACTATTCTCGGTTGAATCGTATCAAACTTGAACTTGGACTTTTTTTTAATCGTGTCAAGCATTGTCTGCTCGTTTTAAAACTGTTCTCGTTTGAATCGTGTCAAACTTGAACTTGGACTTTGTTTGAATCATGTCAAGCATTGTCTTATGTTTTAAAATTATTCTTGTTTGAATCGTGTCAAACTTGAACTTGTTCTCATTTGAATCGTGTCAAACCTGAACAGAGTCTTTGTTCGAATCGTGTTGGACACTGCCTCTTATTTTAAAACTGTTCTCGTTTGAATCGTGTCAAACTTGAACTTGGACTTTGTTTGAATCGTGTCAAGCATTGTCTGCTCGTTTTAAAACTTGTTCTTGTTTGAATCGTATCAAACCTGAACAGAGACTTTGTTTGAATCGTGTCAAGCACTGTCTTCTTGTCTTAAAACTTGTTCTTTGCTCGAATCGTGTCGGACATTGAACCCTTACCTCGGATTTTTGAAAACTTGCTTTAAGCTAAGCTTCTTGGAACAAATTTCTTCAACCATATAAGACTCCTAGTTGGTGCGCAGGGTTTGTCTCTGTCTTCCTGGCTTTTCTTGAAGATCCCATTTTGAACTCTTCAGTATAAGATCCCCAGGAAGTCTTTGCTTGGTTGTCTGTCCTTTTGAACTGATCCCCATTGATTAGGTTTTTCTCTGGTTTCGTGCCCAGGAAGAATGTGGGTTTGTTTTGTCCCACGTAGTCTATCTCCCCGGATCTTTCCCCAGTGAGGATTGTCTGTGGTCTTTTCCCCAGGGTTTTTTTGGAGTCTCCCTGGTGGGTCTCTTTTGTTGGTTAGCTTGTATCCCTAGTGAGGTGTTTCTCATGGATACTAACCTTCGTCCTCCCCAGTGAAGCTCTTTGGTCCTTTTGCTTCCTGTTTACCCCTTGGTGTCTCGTTGTGTCTGCATTTTCTTGCATCTTCTTGGCATCATGTTTGCTGCATTGCATATGTGTGCATCTGAGGGTAAAATTTTCGGTTATCTGTATTTAAATATCTTTCACTGTTACTTACATAAGGATCTTCATCTCTCATGTCATCAGATAAAGATATTTAAATAAGGGCAACTGTTGTACCCCAAATTTTACCCTCATCTTTTTTGCTAAATTTTGTGTGGTTCATTTTTCCCTGTATTTTATTTTTAATTTTCATTGTATCATTTTTTATTTTATCTTAATTTAGCATTTATTTTTAACAGTTTTATTTTATTTATCTTTATCTTAATTTAATTTTAATGTGTTTATTTTTATGTATTTTATTTTATTCTTTAAATTTGCTTTTATTAATTTTAATTAATCATTTAATTTAAGTTAATTTCTTTTTTTATCTTAATTATTTAATTTTTAATTTTGTTGGTAATTTCAATTTAATTCCAATTTAATTATTTGATTAATATTTTTGTTAATTTTATTTAATTTGTTAAGTAACCTTTTATTTTAATTTAAGTTAGTGTCAATTTAATTTAGATTAGCTCTAATTAATAATCATTAATTTTTTTATTAAGAAAAGAAAAGAGTTACTCATGTCCTTTCTTTAGTGGTCCGTGTGTGGATTTTGTCTTTTTTTTTTCTGATTGGAGGATGAAGTTACAATATCAACCAATGGGAAACTAAGAATTCTGTTTGACTTTTCAACGTGACTTTTAGCCAATTAGAAGGTGACACGCAACAGGTGAAGAGGAACGAAGCTTCAATGTTGTCGTCTTCTTCGTGGTTTCAATTAATGAAGGAAATTCCAAGTGATTCAAGCATCTTCAACGGTTGCCTTTTTCAATTTCGGTTCACAAAACTTGGCGCGATTTCAATTTCAATTTACCCCAACAATTTCCTCTTCAAGCTTCAAGCGATTTTCACTTGTACAAAGTGATGGTGGATTTTTTCCCTTTATCAGCTCTCCTCTGCGCAACCTGTGAGACAACAGAGCATTTTCTTTTTCACTTTCCCAAAACGTTACCTACAACCGCTTGCAACAAAGGAGAGGTGGATAAACAATACTCATTTGATGCATTCAACCCTGCAACATCTGCATTTTATCAGTAGGAGGAGCGTTTGTCATGTGGAACTCAATTTTTGAATTCATTTGAAACCCTAGCCACCAATACGCATAGGAGGGATTGCCCATTTAACCCGGCCCACATTTAATCCATGACCTTGCCTATTTAAAGAGGCTTAGGCTCAGTGCAAATGATCAACAACTCTCTTAGAAAAACACTTAAAGAGTTCTCTGAAGCTTTTAAAGAGGTTCGAGCTAGCAATTTGGGGTTGGTCACGGGAGTTGGTTCTTGGAAGAGAGGGCATTCATCACACCTAAAGACAGTGGAATTTATTCCATTTGGTATTGTGTTCTTACCTCTTTGTTAAATATGTTCATTTGATATAGTCTTTTACATGTGCATCTCATTTTATTTGTCCGAATACATGCCAAGATATGTTGCTATGATTTGAATTTACAAAGTAACTGATATTCTACATTGATGTGTTATATGTGTACTTGGTGATGAGCTACCATAATGGATGTTGTAATGTTCATGGTTCTGTTTACAATGGATGTGCATTGATGACTTTGTTTGATCATATGTTTAAGGATAGATTGTGTGAACTGCTAACCATTTGTTTGGCATTATCCTCTGTTGGATTATTTTTGTAGCCATAGGCCTCTGTGCTGGTAGTCTATCAACTGTATACACTTAAATCCTTGGCAAATTTATGTTGTTGTGTTAACCTGACCTGTTTCTTTTAATGTATGTGTGTATGTTCATGACTTGGTGTTTCCTTTTTGTGCTAAGTTTGTTGATTGCCACACTACAATCACTCTGGCCAAGGATACTTTCCACTAACCACACACTTACACCACCATTAGAGATCCATTTTCATGTTATAAGCTTTGTTGAAGTTTGCGCATGTTTATTTTGACAGTTTTGTTCTTGATTGAGTATGAGACCATGTATTTTAGTGGACCAATATTGAAACTCTGCCTAACCTAGTCTCTTCATGTTGTCACTTTGTTTGCATTCAGTCCTAGCATGAAATGTGTTTTACTTGCTTACTAGTTGAAGTGTATATTCTTGCTTTCAATATGTGTAATGTGTGAGAATGCATAGTTTTGGTCGCCCCTGTTCCACTATGTGTGAATAATGTTGTTTGAGTCCTTATTTATGACAAGTTTGTATTTCAATCTACCTTGACATTGGATGAAATATGTGCATCCTTAACTTAATTTTGATACTTGGATCATCACTAAGTCTGCTATCAATCTGCTTGAATGCATTTCTTCTTGACATTATGTTGATATGCTCATGATTTGGCTTTGATATGCATTCAATATGTATGGATTGTTGTTGTAACTTGCCTTGATTTTGTATGTACCTATGCTCACTGCCATGCCTATATAGATGCTTGTCGTCATTTTTTGTATGCTTTTAATTTCCATGATTGATAATCCTTGACAGTTGTTTCTTGATCTTAAATTCATGGCATGTGTGTATCAGTCTTGTCAGCACTGTTTATATTTTTGTCCAAATCAATGCACTTTGATCTTTGCTTCAAGTTAAGATTTGGTTGAGGTGCCTGAAAACGATTTGTTTAAATCATTGTTTCTTTTCTCTGTTGATGTATGCCAATCTGATTTGAGTTAGGTCAATGTGGGTTCTATTGTATACTCGGATTAAGTGTTATTGCTAACATTTGAACTGCTAATTTTAAAGTCCTTAACACACTATTTTGCTGACTAGAATGTTTGGCCTAACTATTTCATTTGAAGCAATCTGTTCTGATTTTGATCCAATTGTATGCTTGAATTTAGGAAATGGTGCCTTGCGAATGTTTAGTATTTACATGTTGGAAGTTTAAGACCGTGGCTACCATTTTTTTGAATTATGTGTTTGTTCTTTCATTGTGTGCTTTGTTAAATCCTGAATTTAGATGATGTAGGAGTTTTAGTATGAGGTTAACATGATCCTGTTCCTTTTTCTATGCATTTGTGATCATTGAAAAATTCTTGAATTCATAATGTGTGCCTTGCCATACAATAGTTTAAGTTCATGATGCTTTGAGAATTTTGGAAACATGTTGAATTTGATTTGTCTTCAATTTACTCTGTAGTCGTTTGTTTGAATCTGGCTAGACAGTGAGTAAGATTTGAATTTGAACATGGCCAGGGCGGGTGCTTGTTTTGGTTATTTGGGAATTTATGAACTTGTTTGCCTTATATTATATTTGAAGCGTATATAGATTGGATGAAACATGCCGTCCCAACGGTCACACACTCGCCTTGCCTTTGCCATTCACATGTCATACCTGGGTTTAATCCTGCGATCAACCCTTTTGCCTTTTTTTGATTTTCCGTTTGCCTTGTTATATTATCCTTTGCTTGCATATTCTATTCACTACGCGCGCACAGCTCAGTTGGCCTTTGTTTTGTGTTGTTGATTCAAAGGGCGTGGGTTCAATCCCCATGGTTGCCATTCCTTTTTATCACTTATTTGTTTCTCTAGCTTATGCTTTAATTTTCAAATTGTCATAACTTATTTGATTTTTATCATTTTCCTTCCGTTCTTTTTGCTACATTTCCCTTATTGAACCTAGTTTTCATATATAAAAAGAAATTGACAAAAATATTAATTTCTGAGACCTTTATGCATGTTTGGATTATGAATGCTTATTAAAGTTTTATTGCACTTCCTTATGTACCTTGTCATGTTATTTCTATTCATCATGTTTGATCTTTGTCTCATGTATGTTTCCAAACTTTGAATTGACATCTTGATCTTGTTGCATCTCATATGTTATTCATGTCTCTTGCATCATTATATTAGAATTATAACTTGTTATCTTGTTAGTAACCTATAACTGTTATCTCTTCCCCATTCCAAAGGAAGGTGAACTAAGTTGACTCTTAAGTCATTAGCCCCCATCTTACCTTAGTAGCCTCTTAGGAGATGACTTACATTTCTTGGCCTCATGAGAGCCATGGAATTATAACTAGCCTTAGGAGAAAGTTTTTACACTCTTGGTGATATTCATCCTAATGAATACTCACTTTCCCTATTGAAACTTCAACATAGGACCATTATAACTTAGATTTAGAGAGTTCTTGAACTCTAGAATGAGCTTGTACTCATTCTCCCTTGTGAACTTTGACCATAGTCAAAAGTTCATTACTTAGTAGAACTACGCATACTCTGATTCTATACCCGAGGATACGTAGGCGCAAAGTGCAATGCTTTGTCGAGTATACTTAGATACTAACCCCTAGGGTTTCAACCTTTAGCATAGAACCTTTAGCAACCGAGTGAGATATAACAAGTAAAACAAGAGGCTCCCGTAGAGTACTACGGACGTTTAGGATGCTAATACCTTCCCTAGGCGTAACCAACCCCAGAACCTTAGACCTTCCCCCTTTAGGTTTTTCTAACGATCTTGAACCTTTCCTTTGGATAAATCAAAGTCGGTTGTAAAAGAAAATGATGCAAGTTAATTAATAGCTTGTTATCCGATTTTCACCGCAACACTAATTACCCAATATTTTGTGATGAATAGATGAGGTATCTCCATTTAGAGATGACAAATTCTCTCTCAGTCAAAATTTAGCTTCAATCTTGGGCTTTGAACAAGACATAAATACTCTGTTAGCTTCAATCTTGAGCTTTGAACAAGACACCAACCAAAATTTCCTCCCATAGAATAGGAGGAACTACGATTGCTCTGATTTCCCAAATCTCTTTACGGGAATACGTAGGCATAAGATTGTGAAATCTTAGCGAGCACACAAATCAAAAATCTCAGGGCCAATACCTTTCCAAAAACAATAGAAAACCCAAAAATAGCAAAAACATCCTCTCAACACTCGTAAATGAGAAACTTTCCCAATGAACAGCAAATAGACTTAAGAAAGCATTTCAAACAGTAGAAAATACCCGCAAATAAAGGTTCCTATGGACAACTAGAGATACTCTAGGTGTTAATAGCTCTCCTTTGTGCAGCCAAACCCCGATCCCCGATCTCTTAGCATTTGTTAATGAAAACACTTGCGTGCAGGGTTAGTTTAAGATATCTTCCCCTTCCTTTTAAGCTTCATAGGATAAATACAGAAATCATAAAGTAGCACCAAATAATGTGGTAGGTGGTCGCGTCACCAAAAAACCGACGCTACAACACTAAATCCCGAATTAGTCTTCAATCATGATAATAACATATCCTGATAGAGAATGTTGAGCCCATTCCCCAGCAGATATTTCAATCAATCCCCAAGACCATAGATCTGTCAATCTTACCCTCTGTTTACCCTTTGTTCTCCCAGTGGAGTCATCTTTCTAGTCATAGTCTCTCGAGGTTGTAAGTCCGTTGATTTTATTTCTTGTGTTTAGATCTGTTAATCTTGCCACTCTCTTTCGGGATATAGATCCATTGATTCTACTCCTTGTTACAGTTTCTTGGGATGTAGATCCATTACTCCTACTCTTTATTCATAGATCTGTTGATCTTGTCATTTTCTTGGTAGTAGATCTGTTGATCTTACTTCCTATTCCCCATCTTTTGAGTCGTAGGTCCATTTATCACACTTCTCTCCACCTTTGGGTTGTAGATTTGTTGTCCATACTTCCTTTCCATTGATTCGTTGATCTTTTCTTTTGAGTCGTAAATCTGTTGATCTTACTTCTCTCCATTTTTGGGTCATGGATCCGTTGATCTTATTCCCTGGGTTGTAGACACGTTGATCCTACTTCCTTTCCATGGATCAGTTGATCTTTCTTTGAGTCGCAAATCTGTTGATGTTGCTTCTCTTCGTTTTGTGAGATGTAGATCTGTTGATCTTACTCCCTTTCCTTAGATCCGTTGATCTTTCTTTGAGTCATAAATCCATTGATATTACTTCTCTCCGTTGTGTGGGTTGTAGATCCGTTGATCCTAACCCCTTGCCATAGATCCGTTGATCTTTTCTTTGGAGTCGTGTATCCATTGATATTACTTTTCTTCACCTTTTGGGTTGTAGATCCGATGATCCTACTTCCTTTCCATAGATCCATTGATCTTCCTTTGAGTCGCAAATTCGTTGATGTTGCTTCTGTTCGTTTTGTGGGTTGTAGATCTATTGATCCTACTTCCTTTCCATAGAACCATTGATCTTTCCTTGAGTCGCAAATCCGTTGATATTGCTTCTCTTCATCTTTTGGGTTGTAGATCTGTTGATCCTACTTCCTTTTCCCTAGATCTATTGATCTTCTCTTTTGATTTGTAAATCCATTGATATTACTTCTCTTTATCTTTTGGGTTGTAGATCAGTTGATCCTACTTCCTTTTCAATACATCCGTTGATCTTTTCTTTTGAGTTGTAAATCCGTTGATATTACTTCTCTTCATGTTTTGGGTTATAGATTTGTTGATCCTAATTCCTTTTCCATTAATCCGTTGATCTTTTCTTTTGAGTTGCATATCCGTTGATATTTTTTCTCTTCATTTTGTAGGTTGTAGATCCATTGATCCTACTTCCTATTCATAGATCTGTTGATCTTCTTTTGAGTCGTAGATCCATTGATCTTACTTCTCTTCACCTTTTGGGTCGTAGATCCATTAATCCTACTTCCTATTCACAGATCCGTTGATCCTACCTCTTATCCATAGACCCATTGGTCTTACATTTAATTATTACCATTACCCTGTTACCAACTACCATTGTTTAACCATACCCAAACCATTTTTTATTAAACTAACGAGTCTTTCAGGCATTCTCAGCCTAACATATCATAACATATCATCCCTTTGCATCTCCATCATGTCACTGCATCTTTCTTTTTTTATTTGGCCAAAATTCTAGGTATTCTAGTATTTAATCCTCTTCTACCTCGAATGTCTGAAGAGCCGTTGCTATTCATACCTTCAAGTCCAAGAAGATTAAATAGGGGCAGCTGTCATACCCCAAATTTTGACCAGGCATTTTCAAACTTGCATTTGTTTGACTTTATTCTCTCTTTGCATCATCTGTATAGTATAGCTTGCCTTACATCGTGCACAATGCCCAAATTATCAACCAGAATAGACTTTCGAATTTACAGTCGAATTAGCCAAACTGAAAGTCAACCGTGCGTAAAATCAATGGAAGGAAAATTTCAAAATCGAGCTTTCAAACTTCAGTCATATAAATCTATGTTTCTCATAGTTTAACTTGGCGTGCTTGTTTGAACTTTTTGTCTGCTTTTCGGTCGCATTTTGATCAATTTAAGCAATTTAATCGAGAAAATTTTATTTCGGAATTTGACCAAAAGTTGTATTTTTCCGAGTTGTCTATTTCGCGGTGATCATTTTGGTGTATGCATTTTATTTTTTCAAGCATTTCAATACCATACTTTTTATTCGTTTTTGACTAGTTTTATTTTCATTTTTAGTTAATGTTGGTTCTTGGATTGGCTAGAATTTTGGTAAAACAAAGTTGTTCAATGTTGATGTCACTTGGGTGATGTCTTAACATTGAGTCTTAACATTGGTTTATGTTAAGTGTTTAACTTGAAGAAGTTTTGAAGTCTGATGTCACATGCGATGTCATGACATCAGGTCTGCAGAATATTAATAACATCAGGTTTAGTGATGTTGTTAGGGTTTGCATTTTAGCTGGATATTGGGAGAGTTGTTAGTCTCATTGGATGCGGATATCTTGGGATAGATATTTTTTGTTACAAACAAATTTGTTGCAGATTTGTAGGGAGGTTTAAAGACTGAGATTTAAGAAGATTTTGAGAGAGAAAATTTGTTTTGAAGATTCAGTTTTAAACAACAAATCAGGTCAGATATTGTAGCAGGTCTAAGCCCAATTCAAATAGCTATATAATGCGCATCAAGCTTGACAGAAAAAGGACGAAGAAAAAGAGCTAAAGACTGAGTGTCGTTGTGTCTTCATGTTTGTAAACCATTCTAGTGTGAATTGGTGTTGTTTTGAGTTGTTCTTGATCAAAGCTGTGAAGCAGAATCAAGTAGTGTTATTCAAAGTCTGTGATCTTTGAATTATATCACTGAAGTGATTTAGGGATTGAGTAGTGTTCTCATACCTAAGTGGTCTCTTAGGTAGAAGGTTCATTAAGTAGAGTTTAAGTTTAGGAGATGTCAACTGGGTTGTTGAGTCTGTAAATTGAATCTACTGATAGTGAAATTCATCCCTGGCTTGGTAGCCTCCAGACGTAGGTAGTTAAACCGAACTGGGTGAACAAATCATTGTGTTGATTTTTTTGTTGTTTTATATTGTCCATAGCAGAGTGTGTTGTTGTGACATTAAGTGTGACATCACATATCTGGTACCAGAATTTCAATTGGTATCAGAGCAGGCATTATATCTGTCTCTGGGTGAGATCTAGGGAAGTTACTTTCTGGTATAAAGATGGACAAAGAAGTTGGAGGATTTGTCAACAGACCCCCTATTTTGGATGGCTCTAATTATGATTATTGGAAGCCAAGGATGATTACCTTTTTGAAATCCTTGGACAGCAGGGCTTGGAAGGCTATCATAAAAGAATGGAAAGCACCTGTTGTGTTTGAGAAAGATGATGCTGGGAAAGATAAAGAGGGCACCTCTAAGCTGAAACCTGAAGAAGAATGGACCAAGGAAGAAGATGAGCTTTCCCTTGGTAATTCCAAAGCTTTAAATGCTATTTTCAATGGAGTAGATAAGAATATATTAAGGTTGATCAATACCTGTGAAGTTGCTAAGGAAGCCTGGGACATCTTGAAGACTACACATGAAGGATCATCTAGAGTTAAGATGTCAAGACTTCAGATTCTAACATCAAAGTTTGAAAGTCTGAAGATGAAGGAAGATGAGACTATACATGACTTCCACATGAGTATCTGTCGCTCCTGGGATTTTCATCCACGTACAAACGCGAAAGTGGCACCGAAATAGAGTCGCCAACAATGTGTATTTATCCCAAGAGAGGGACAGGAAACACCGCATAAACCTGAGGGGAAGGATAGAGCATGGTCTTGCGACCAAGAGAACTGGGTTCGGGAGTCGGTTACGCGAGAGGAAGGTATTAGCACCCCCACGCGTCCATCGTACCCGATGGGATCCACGCTTGCTACTTCAATCAAAGGGTGTAAGGAAAGGATACTGGAAAAGGGAACTTCTAGCTAGATAACCGGAAGAGGAAAGGAGAGAGAAAGAGAAACAAATGTAGGGAAAATAAAAGAAGTGCTCGAATGGGCCCTACCCCACTGCCTACGTATCTCTTCGGGAACATGAGAATCAGAGCGACGTATTTCCCCTCACTAGGGATGGATTGTTTGTGTTTTTTAGCGAACGGCTAACGTTCTAGCTCAGGTGTTGCAGTCTCGCTGGTCCGAGTGCGTTACCATCTTGCAAGAGAATGAGAAGAAGCACGTTCGTACGTTGAGAATGACTGAGATGAGAACAGAATTCTCGAAGGAAAGACGTTATTGTTTGTTTTTGTCTTTTAAGAAATAAGTGTTTTGATTGTTTTATGTTTTGTAACATGTATTGTATTTAAGTCCCTCATGTAGGATCGAATGCCTCGCATATCGACCCAAGACGGGACGTACGCTAAACATTCCAAGAAAGTGAGAGAAGACCCCACACCTCCTTGTTCTCACATGAAAGGCCTAAATACAATAGGTGTTATGCCTTTATTAAGTTTTTTTTTTACTTTTGTTTGAAGATGAGAAAAGAAGGACTCAAAAGCGGATCAAAGGTGAAAACTAAAGGGAGACTAAGACACACCCTAATGTTAGCATGCTTGGAGATCCTATGGTTAATGTGGTTTAACAATCCTACTCCTAAAAGAAAGAAGAAGAAGAGCAAAAGAAACAACTTACTTCCAAGATGGAAGTTAAGTTAATCTTAAAGAGGGATGAAGAAAAATTATTCAATGAAAGCATGTAAATGCTTAACAAACACAAACTTGAATGATTAAAAGAAATAAGAGAATGTAAGAGAAGGAAATGTATGTGTAACTAAGCCCACACACTTACTTACCCTTTGCACCTACATGAAAGGGTTAGTTCACAAAATTATTTACAAGTAGGAAATAATGGGAGAAACAACAAATAATGATCATATCAATTAAAGACTAAGGAACCAAGATCTTAAGAGATACAAACTAATCAAAGTCAGAATCTAAACAATAAGGTGGCCACTAATGTTAAAATACCAAACACAAATGAATTATGCACAATCAAAGCAATAATCATCAAAGAAGTGAATAATGGAAGAAATAGAGAAAGAATGAGTGAACATGTAAAGTGATCATGCAATTATGCTTCAACTAATATCAAAGTCAGAATGTGGATGACCTAAACATGTGCCTAAACATGATATACAAATGTCAAATGAGGCATACAATTAAGTATCCAAGCATTAAGAGTGATTAGGAGAAGAAGTGAGAAGATATGAATCATGAATTAAACATGGAAAGAAACATTCATGGCATAAGTCAAACCTAAGAAGAAATCAAGATGAAACTCAAGTATCCCATTCAGAAGTGATATGACATGTTAAGATGAATATAAGATGCACAAGCCAATCACATTCAAGCAATTACAAGTCATTTAGAAGCTAGAAGAAAAAGAAACACTCATTTGGATGAAACATGTTCAAGTATGCATAGTGAAACATAAATGGCATGTGGAATGAATGCAAAACTTTAAAGTCAGAGGCATACATCCTATGAATTGCAAATTAATAGTATAACATGGCATAAGCAAACCAAATACAAGTCAAGTAGAAGCATAGATACAAAAGAATGAGAAGATAGATCAAAAAAAGACATGTGAAACAAGTATAGAACATGTACATAAAAAGACATTAACTTCAAACAAAGGACCTATAATTTCACTCACAAGACCTATAATGATCTAAACATGGCTCAAGAAGTCAAGCAAAATGATATCATACAATGGCACAAGTGCCTTCTCAAGCAAGCTAACAAAACATGATCAAAGAATTCATAAAAATGGACATTAAACCAAAGTCATCAAACAAATACCAAACATGATTTAAAAATCATCAAATTAGGTCTCAAGAGACCTCAACCAGAGGCAAACATCATACCAAAATCCTATGCAAAAATTCAAAAAGGAAGGGCCTCAAACAATCCAACAATAGTCACTTATGAATCATGAACCAAAGTGCAAAGATGAGAGACCTAAATGCAATAAAAGAAAGCTCTAAAAATGAAATAGAAATATTTTTATTAAGTTTTGGATATTATTGAAATGATGAAAAAAGATTGATGCAAAAATGTTTAAGGACCTATGAGAAATAAATCTTTTGAAATGCAAGTATGAAAGTAGAAACAAGTTTCAAAAGAAATAAAATAAAAATATGGATTAATATACAAATATTCAAAAAATAAAAAATAAAAATAACATAAAATTAGTTAAACATGTTAAGACATCACATGAATTTTTGTAGAATTTTTTATGATGTTTTAGTATTTTTAAAAATCAATTATGAAACATGTATAAAAAGAAATTAAAAGAAAAAAAAGGAAAACAAGTAGGGGGTGCAGAGAAGCAATTTTCACGTTCAAAAATGAAGATGGGCTCAGTATGGGGGGTGCAAACATCAAATAGAGTCCAATCCAATAACGTGTGGTTATGTGTGAGGCGTGTACATGTGGTCCACATACTGATGCAATCCTAATCATTCATCTAAGTCAACCCACACCAATCATGAAAATACGCACATCCAACAATCCCTGATGAAGGCACATGATAGTTCCCTTACACGCACACACACACAATCATCAGAATTCAAAAAGAATAACACGTGAGGTTCACAGGTTTTCATTAATGTGTTGGCAATGTGAAGGACGTTAGATCAATCATACGGTCAAGATCAACACAATCAAAGCAATCATGTGGTCACCAATGCAGACACACATTAATTATCATACAATCACACACAGGCAATAATCTTATTAATGTGTTGGCACTTTGTTAACCACACGATGAAAACAAATTAATGGCCATGTTTAAAACTCAGAAACCCTAACAATTAAAACCACCGGCCGGAGAAGGACCTCCGGTCATCTTCTCCGGCAAGCCACCACCACCTGTAAATCTCAAAATCTCCAAAAATGCACAAAAATGGTATCAAAATGAAGCTGGTGTCACGTACATCATGAATCCACCATTATTTTTCACATAACAAGCACATACATAGAGAACAGAGGAGATTAAAAATGCCCTAGGTTTTGAAACTATGCCTCTAAGAGGCCTATCAACTAGCCGGAGTTAGCAGAGCTCCTAATGAGCTAAAAATAAGCTTCAAAACAAGCTAAATGAACAGAACAAGGTGAAGAAAATTTGAACCTGAAACTTGTAGATCTTGGAACAGTTGAGAAAACCAGAGATATCCAATTGCTCTTCACCTTTGGAACTTCAATCTAAGCAAAATAAATGCTGTAGAATCTTGGAATGGAAAACTAGAGAGAAAATCAAAATGTTGATGAAACTTCACTTGGAGAATGATATTGATTCAACGTATCCTTGCTTCAATGCCAAGCTATGATGATGATGAGTGATGGTAAATTCGTGTAAACTCAGAGAGAATAGAGAAAACTTGAGAGAGAAAGCTTGAAGTGTTTGAGAGGAAGAGTGAAAAATGAGCGTTGAAAATGAATTTGTGAGTGAAATGTGGTTTTATATGTTGAGTTTAGTGACTTAACTCATGGTTAACTAAGTCACTGAGTAGAGTTAACTGAGCTGCCTCTAACTAACTGAGTCAAGTTAGTTAGGGCGAGCTAGCTTGGCTGTGATATGGTGATGGTGGTTTATGGTGTGGTTAAGTGAATCAGTGGTGGTGATGTGTTCGTGCAAGATCAATGGTGCAGCAGAAAACTTGTTTCACAAGCTTGGTTCTTTTCCATTTCCATGTATGTCAAGGCAAGCAAGTATGTACGTAAGGGAATGGTTTGACTAAATGAAGAAACAAATATACACAAGTGTTTGTTGTAAGCTTGAACCAAAATCGTGCACCAAGTTGTCAATGCATCAGTGTCAAGCATGGTGATTTACAAGTGAAAATCTCTCAATCTAGTGAATGGTTTAATGAGGTTTTGGGATCAATGGAAAGAGGAGGTGTAATGCTACAAGTTTAGTATGCAACATGGTTGGAAATAAAGCTTCTAACATACACAAAAGTGACCTGAAACATTGGAAACCAAGACTGGTGTATGGCGTGGCAAACTGAGTTGGGCATGGCCATGTGACTTGGGAAATTTTCAGTGTGAAGCAACCAACTTTGGACCAATATATCTCCATCATATCTTGATCAAATCAAAATTTGTCCAACATCAACATTGAAAAGGGCATGGCAAGGAACAACTTTGATGTTCAAAAGTTTTTTATTTGGAGCTTTTATCATTGAGAAATTCAGCTTGACATTTGGCACACCAAGTGTTTGTCAAAATTATGGGCTTGGTCACGCTTGGTCATGACTTGATTTTGGACCTACTTTTCTCAAACTTTGATCAACCATAACTCACTCAATTTTTATCCAATGGAGATGTTCTTCATATGCATTTGAAGCTTAGAACATGAACTTTAATTAGCTCAACTTAGGCCTGAGGTTTGAAGCTTTTATCTTGAAGAAAGAGAGCCTCAAAGTAGGGTGCAAAATGGTCCAAACTTACTATTTTTGGCAACCCTAAAGTTTCCATTTTTGGCAGTTTTGTGATTTCTTGATTTTTTTCATTATTCCTCCATCATTTCTTGATCAAACTTTGTCCATTGAACATATATAACATGAATTTCATGATTTTGACCTTAAAAAATCAGGAGTTGACTTTTTTCACTGCACAGTTGACTTTTTCCCCAATTTGTTGATTATCAAGTAACTGATCAATTGAGACCCTTCTGAAACTAATTGATGAGAAATTTTCCATCCATATACACTTAAGAACATAAGGAATACCATGAGATCAAGTTTTACCCAAAAAATCAGAGATAAACTGATTTTAGGTCAAACCCTAATTTTAGCACCTTCTGGTTAGGAGGAAATAGCACATCCTCCAAATCCAAATTCCTCTGAATATGATGTGTATCCTCTCAAACAATGATGAGATATGCCATTTGGAGATGATAAAAACTCAAAGAGCTTGCCCATTTGTGGGTCAGATCCCAATTTTTGACTGCCTTGTGTAGGAGATTATGCATTGCTCAATCTTCTTGATGAATTTTCCTCTTCCCATGCCTTGTAGACCAAAGTGAGATGACATATGGCTTAAGAGACCCTTGAGGCTTGTCTGAAAACCCTTGGCTCTTGTTCCCTTGCTTTGGATGATCAACACCTTAGAGAATCACCTGATCACATACCCTTATGCAAGATGCAATGCAATGCTTGATGTTTTGTTTTTTCTATGCTTGAATGCAATGCAATGAAATGAAAGCTCATGCTAAATGATATGAAGAAATGAGAGGGCAAATTTTGGGGTATTACAGCTGCCCCTATTCAATCACTGTAGACCTGAATGGATGATAGCGATTGTTGTCAGACTTTCAAGGTATGGAGGGATTGAATACCGAAAATAACCAGAAAATTTGCACTCTGTGGAGAAGAAGAAAAGGGATATAAACCCAATCAAATGAACTCAGCTTGGATAAAACTCTGATGGGAAGAATAATACCACTGGAAAGATGCCTTTTATACAACGCCGGATGACTACTGGCCTGCCACACTACGGGTGGACTTTAACAACATCTTTTGTACAACGCCAGACGACTACTGGCCTGCCACACTACAGGTGGACTTTGACAACATCTTTTGTACAACGCCAGACGACTACTGGCCTGCCACACTACGGGTGGACTTTAACAACGTCTTTTGTACAATGCCAGACGACTACTGGCCTGCCACACTACGGGTGGACTTAAACAACGTCTTTTGTACAACGCCAGACGACTACTGGCCTGCCACACTGCGGGTGGACTGTCTTTTTGAATGGAGTCAGAAGACTACTGACTTGCCACACTGCGGGTGGACTTTTGCAAATCTACAGTTGGACTTTGCAGCTGAAATGCCACATTGTGGGTGGACTTTTACCAATCTACGGTTGGACTTAGCTGCGGTCTTTTAAAAGGAGTCAGACGACTACTGACTTGCCACACTACGGGTGGACTTGTGCCAAGCTACGGTTTGACTTTAAAAATTTGCCACCCTTGGATGGACCTTTTGCCAATCTACGGTTGGACTTAGCTGCGGTCTTTTAAAAGGAGTCAGACGACTACTGACTTGCCACACTACGGGCGGACTTGTGCCAAGCTACGGTTGGACTTTAAAAATTTGCCACCCTTGGATGGACCTTTTGCCAATCTACGGTTGGACTTTAAAAATTTGCCACCCTTGGATGGACCTTTTGCCAATCTACAGTTGGACTTTAAGAATTTGCCACCCTTAGATGGACCTTTTTCCAATCTACGGTTGGACTTCAAGAATTTGCCACCCTTGGATGGACCTTTTGCCAATCTACGGTTGGACTTTGAGAATTTTCCACCCTTGGATGGACCTTTTGTCAATCTACGGTTGGACTTTAAGAATTTTCCACCCTTGGATGGACCTTTTGCCAATCTACGGTTGGACTTTAAGAATTTCAATACTGGATTACTCTCTGCATCCGTGTCAGACATCTCTGCTGAGGACCAATGATCAATGATTTGACTTTAGAGACTCCTGAAAGGATGGTATCTCCGCTGAAGAATGAATGAACAATCTGTCTGCTTCGCATTGTCAATTTTGCCAAAAATAAATTGGACTTTGGGAATTTAGGGGATTGATGATTTTGCCAGGAATTACTTCATCTGCTTGGGGATAAATTCGGGTCATAACAACTCCGCTGGGGACGAGAATCTTTTTGAATGACGCCCTCCTAGGGAAGAAAAGTCATTAAAACTATGCTTGAGGATCTACCAAACCCGAGATCCTTTGCGGGGAGAATCAACATGCTAACCCGGCTGGAGAAAGAAAGTACTATCACCTTGCTGAGGAATAAATTCTGTTGATCAATAAGCCTCTTGTTGGGAGAAAAACAACTCAGCTGGGGAGTATTATTGACAAGATTCAATGTTGAACTCTATGGGAAATGCAACTATCAGAGATACGATCTGGCTGGGAATCAGGGCTACTCTGTCGGGGATATGCAAATCCTGGTTAGAACCTTACGTTGCAACTTGTTGGGAAAGGGTCCTTAGATCTGCTAGGGAAACCCAAAGCAACTCCACGGTAGTCTACTGAGGAATACGACTGTCAAGCTTAGGATAAGTACCACAATGCCCCATGTTAGGCGAGCTTTCCGTTTGACGATTCCGTTGGGGATAATGAGTTTATAACAAACTCTGCTGGGGAGAACCGCTTCAAAGCGTCTCGTGTTGGGGATGCCTTTCAAGAGGATTTTACAGAAGACAAGCGTCCTCAAACTCTACTGGGGACAATAGATCGGGAACATCTCCTGCTGGGGAGAATCAAAACGCCCCATGCTTGGGAAGGTCAACACCTTGCTTCTTGCTCCATGATACAAGACTGATTTGAAAAAAAACGTCCTAAGAGGATTTTACAGAAAATTAAGCACCTTTAAACTCCTGGCAACTTCAATGGGGGATTGACCATCAGCTTTGGTGTCTACGAAGCAAATCTGCCAGAGAATTCGTAACCGTTATCGACACAGAAAAGCTTGTAACTGTTAGAAGTACTAAATGAGAGAATCGGCTTAATAAGATACAAAACTATCCAATTGAACTCCATTTACCAATATCGAATCGTCGTGACCGACCGCCGACCGAATAATGGACTGAATTAGTAAACGTTGTGACAAAAGGGTGACATGTGAACCCTTCCCTGAACATGATTGCTCCAGTCTTCTGCATGGGAATAAGTGATTGCTCGTCTTGTGCTTGAAATCACCCGGACCTGTTACCTGCAACAAAAGCATCCACACACATGCCCCGGAATATTGCGTAGTTTGAATCCACCATCCAGGATTGTTCAACATTCAAAGTAATTTTAAATGTTTTTCTGCGCATGTTATTGTAAAACCACCATGTTTTCAAATGCAATGTTTTATCAAAAATTCGGATGTTTTTGCAAACAAAGCAATAAAACAAAATAAGAAGCCTTTTACTGAAATTCAATTTATTGAAAAAAAGCCCAGAATAGGCGATTACATCAGAAAGCAATCCCTGGAAAGAGGTGATCGCTGAAAATTGAGAAAAGAAACTATCCTAATGGCAATGTGAAAATGGCATTCTACTGAGTTTCAATTCTGCTATGGCCAGTATGTCTTCAAGACTCCCCGACCTTGCCTTCAGAGGAATGATCAGACTGATTCCTACCCTTTGGAGAGTCAGTTGTTGAAACGGTGATGGAGTACAAATAACTCAGACCGTAGTCGTTCGCTTAAATCCCTATTTTGCATGGACCGCCCTTTCGGGTTTTCAAGCCATCGGGATACCCTTTTTTGCCTGAGTTGTCCTTGCGGATTTTCAACTTACTGGGTGTACAAATTTTTTTTATTTATTATCCCTAATTTTTGCTCGAACCTTTTTATTCTGTTTTTTGTGGTTCGCCGGGATGCCCTTTTTGCCTGGACTTTGTCTTTTTTTTTGTCCAGCGGGTCTATTTATGCGAAGTATTTTTTGACTACGTCTGAGTTGACAGGGGATGAAAAGTCTTCGCCATCCATGGTTTTAAGTAATAAGGCTACGCCCGAGAAGACCTTCTTAACCATGAATGGACCTTCATAGTTGGGAGTCCATTTGCCCCTGTGATCTGTACTAGGAGGAAGGATCCTTTTGAGTACCACATCTCCCACTTTGTAAACCCGAGGACGCACTTTTTGGTCGAACACCTGCTTCATCCTCCGTTGGTATAACTGCCCATGACACACAGCTGCCATTCGTTTCTCCTCAATAAGGCTCAACTGGTTAAATCTGGCACGAACCCATTCCGCTTCGTCTAACTTGACATCCATCATGACTCTGAGGGATGGAATCTCCACTTTAACTGGTAGTACTGCCTCCATACCGTATACAAGTGAGAATGGTGTTGCCCCAGTGGACGTGCGTACTGACGTTCGGTACCCATGCAAAGCAAATGGTAACATCTCATGCCAATCTTTATATGTGACAACCATTTTCTGCACAATCTTCTTAATATTCTTGTTGGCCGCCTCCACAGCGTCGTTCATCTTCGGGCGATACGGAGAAGAATTGTGATGTTCGATTTTGAAGTCCCGACATAACTCAGCCATCATTTTGTTGTTCATATTAGAACCATTATCAGTAATGATTCTTTCGGGCACTCCATAGCGACAAATGATATCTCGTTTCAGGAAACGAGCTACCACTTGCTTAGTGACATTGGCATAAGATGCTGCTTCTACCCATTTAGTGAAATGATCAATGGCGACCAAGATGAAACGATGGTCGTTTGAAGCAGTAGGCTCAATCTTTTCGATCATATCAATGCCCCGCATTGCAAAGGGCCAAAGAGAGGACATGACACTCAACGGATTTGGAGGAACATGCACCTTGTCTGCATAGATCTGGCACTTGTGACACTTGCGGGCGTACTTGCAACAATCTTCTTCCATGGTCAACCAATAATACCCCAACCTCAATAATTTCTTAGCTATTGCATGTCCTCCGGCATGGGTCCCGAAAGAGCCTTCATGCACTTCCTGCATTAACAGGTCTGCTTCGTGTCTATCCACGCATCTGAGCACAACCATGTCAAAATTCCGTTTGTACAGCACGTCATCCTGATTCAAAAAGAAGCTACTAGATAATCTTCTCAACGTCTTCTTATCTTTAGTAGATGCCCCAGGCGGGTACTCTTGACTTTTTAAGAAGCATTTGATGTCATGAAACCATGGCTTGTCCTCAGACGTTGCATCAACAGCAAACACAAATGCAGGTCTGTCAAGACGAGACACTTCAATCTTAGGTACATGGTTCCATCTTTGCACTTTGATCATGAAAGATAACGTGGCCAGGGCATCTGCAAACTTTTTCTCATCTTTAGGAATATGGTACATCTTCAGTGTTGTGAAAAATGTCGGCAATCTCCATGTATAATCTCTATACGGAACCAGATTTTCTTGGTGCGTGTACCAACTCCCTTTCACTTGATTGATTACCAAAGCTGAATCACCAAAGATATCAATGGTCTTAATTCGTAAATTAATCGCCTCCTCAATCCAAATTATACAAGCTTCATATTCTGCTTCATTGTTGGTGCATCCGAAAGTTATTCGGGCAGTGAAAGGCATATGAACACCTTCCGGCATGATAAGAACTGCTCCAACTCCGCACCCATTCATGTTGACAGCCCCATCAAACATCAAACTCCATTTGGATTCAGGGTCTGGCCCCTCCTCCGGGAGTGGTTCCTCGCAGTCTTTAACTTTGAGAAACATGATGTCTTCATCAGGGAAATCAAACTTCATGGGTTGGTAATCATTAATTGGCTGTTGCGCAAGATAGTTTGACAAGATACTTCCTTTGATGGCCTTTTGGGAAGTATACTGGATATCATACTCTGTCAAAACCATTTGCCACCGTGCAACCATGCCTGTTAGTGCTGGTTTCTCGAAAATGTATTTGATAGGATCCATTTTGGAAATTAACAAGGTAGTGTGCCTGATCATATACTGCCTCAATCGCTTAGCGGCCCATGCAAGTGCACAGCATGTCCTTTCAAGCATTGAGTACCGGGACTCGCAGTCATTGAACTTTTTGCTCAGGTAGTAGATAACATCCTCTTTCCTACCTGTCTCATCGTGTTGACCGAGAACACAACCCATAGAACCTTCAAGCACTGTCAAATACATTATCAAAGGCCTTCCTGCAACTGGAGGCATGAGAATTGGAGGTTCCTGCAAGTATTCTTTTATCTTATCGAATGCCAATTGGCAATCGTCATTCCACCTGACCGTTTGATCTTTTCTTAGCAGTTTGAAAATTGGTTCACATATGGCTGTTAGGTGAGATATGAACCTTGCAATGTAGTTCAATCTACCTAGAAAACCACGAACCTCTTTTTCTGTTCTCGGTTCAGGCATGTCTTGTATTGCTTTCACTTTGGCAGGGTCAACCTCAATCCCTTTTTCGCTCACAATGAAACCCAGCAGCTTTCCAGAACGCACCCCAAAAGTGCACTTGTTTGGATTCAATCTCAAACGGAACTTTCTCAACCTTTCAAACAACTTTTTCAAGTTAATCAAATGCTCTTATTCCATTCGCGACTTGGCCATCATGTCGTCCACATAACATTCGATCTCTTTGTGGATCAAGTCATGAAACAATGTTACCATTGCCCGCTGGTATGTTGCCCCTGCGTTTTTCAACCCAAAAGGCATCACTTTATAACAATATGTACCCCACGGAGTGATGAACGTGGTCTTCTCCATATCCTCAGGCGCCATCTTAATCTGGTTGTACCCGGAGAAACCATCCATAAACGAGAACACTGAAAACTGAGTTGTATTGTCAACTAGTACATCGATGTGGGGCAATGGAAAATCATCTTTTGGGCTAGCTTTGTTAAGATCTCGATAATCCACACACATTCTAACCTTTCTGTCTTTCTTTGGCACCGGCACAATGTTGGCAACCCAGGGAGGGTAATTAGTCACAGCAAGAAACCCAGCGTCCCACTACTTCTGAACTTCTTCTTTGATCTTTGTAGCCATATCGGGATGAGTCCGACGAAGTTTCTGCTTGACTGGCGGGCATTCTTCTCTCAATGGCAGCCTGTGCACAACAATATCAGTATCCAACCCTGGCATGTCTTGATACGACCTGGCAAAGATATCAACATATTCACATAACATCTCAGTCAACGCCTTCTTCACGTCTGCTCGTAGGCTGGCGCCAATCTTGATCTCTTTCTTAGCATCCTCGGTACCAATATTGATAATCTCTATGGTCTCTTGATGAGGTTGGATGACCCTTTCTTCTTGTTTTAACAATCTAGCCAGTTCCTCAGGGAGTTCACAGCCTTTCTCATCCCCTTCTTCGGCTTGATAAATCGGTTTGTCAAAGTCATACATGGCCATAGCAGAACCGTTATCAATGAAATCCAGAGGATCAAGTCTGCATGAATGGGTTCATGCTTTATTTTAGAATTTATTTTAAAACAAAAAGAAATGAACCATTGCCATTTTATTATTTTTGTGCAAAAAAAAAAAAAAAATGAAAGACAGAGAACAAAATTTGAGTGCAAAACGTCCTTTATTGATGATTAAAATTGCAAATGCAAACAGGGTGGCCCTACAAATGAATCTATACGCCTTGGGCAGAGCGCAAGATTTTAACATGCATTATGATTAGAAAAACAAAGAAAATTACTCTGTTTGAAGAGTAACCCGGATGACTTCTTCAACAGACCAATTCTGCAATGGTTGTCCCGGAGCGCGTGGGCGTACCCAGTTGTTTAAGTCACAGTCACTGTTAACGCCATCTTCTATAGCTGCACAAGACTGATCTGGGTAAATGATTCCCCCACTGCTGAAAGTGATGGGTCAATTGTTTTCTGCAACTGAAGTCATAGAGGGATGATAGCCAATACCAAATTGTCCTCCTTCACAGGTGTCTCTATCAGCTTGCCCCATCCTTGGGCATTGCCTGCTCTGACAACCTCGACAGCTTGCTTATAGGACGAAATGGATGTACCGGCTCTTTCTGGTGCAACGGAAGATTCAGGAACGTTGTCAATATTCACCGCTTCAAATGACTGGCAAAGCATCTCGTGAATTTCCCCATCCATCTCAATATACTTGAACGTGGACAAATGACTAACAAAAATGTCTTCTTCACCACACACTGTCACAACTTGTCCCTCAAATTCGTACTTCAGCTTTTGATGTAATGTGGATGTAACAGCCCTGGCTGCATGAATCCAAGGGCGGCCTAATAAACAACTATATGCAGGCTGTATATCCATCACGTGGAATGTAGATTTGAATACTTGCGGTCCAATTTGCACGGGCAATTCCACTTCACCAAACACAGATCTTTTCGTTCCGTCGAACGCTCGGACAACCAACTCACTTGGCCTTAAAATCAAACCATCAACTTCTAGCTTCATTAGCGCTTTCTTAGGCAAGACATTGAGTGAGGGACCAGTGTCTACCAATACGTGAGACAACACTGCACCCCTGCACTCCATTGTAATGTACAAAGCTTTATTGTGGTTTCTGCCTTCAGACGTCAAATCTCTGCTTGTGAAACCCAATCCGTGGCTGACATTGACGTTGGAAATTACACCCTTAAGCTAATTAACAGTGATTTCTTGTGGAACATATGCTCTCTTCAATACTTTCAATAAAGCCTCCCAGTGCGCGTCAGAATACATCAACAATGACAAAATTGAAATTTTCGAGGGCGTCTGGTTCAGTTGATCGACAATCTTATAATCACTTTTCTTTATTATCCTCATGAACTCTTCCACCTCATTGTCAAAGGTAATCTTCGTCTCTGTTTCAGGTACAGGCACACTCTCGACCACCTGTTTTCCTTTAGCTTTTGCCACAGCCTCAACTTCTTTATCACTGTGCAAAGTTTGGGGAGCAAACAATCTTTCGCTTCTTGTAAATCCACCTACACCACCCCCATTGTCAATATTTGAAATAGCTGATGTCCTGACTTCTTACTTTTCCCTTCATAGTACACATCTGCCCCATAATGCCATGGGATTACCTTTGTAGTTGTAAACGGTATTGGTCCTGGCACCGTGATGGTAACAGGACTGGGTCTTTCTTGCACAACACTTGATACATGAGTTGTACCTGCAGGCACTTGGATTTCAGCAGGAGTATAATAGATGGTCACAGTTGACACCTCATCAGTTTCTTTCACAACCCGGTCAAACTGTAGACGTCCCTCGTTAATCAGACTTTACAAACCAGTTCTTAACTTATCACAGCCATTCTTCTGACTCATACATTCAGAACAATTTTGATCACAACCCGGGAACACCTGTCCCTTCAACAAGCGATCCTTCACCACTAGCAACGAAGTCTTCACCTGACTGATATCTGTTACCAAATTTAACCTCTTTCCGTCTTCAATAGCACGCACATCTGCCACACCATAATCAAGTATGGGGTTTTGGAGAACATCAAGAGGCAACGAGAAATTAATTGCTTTAGTGTCAATCAAGTCTTGCACCTTATGATGAAACGCCCAACATTTTTCAATGGAGTGCCCTTGAGCACCTGAGTGGAACTCGCAGCAAGCGTTAACATCAAAATTAGGTGGCAAGTTGCCAGCGGCAGGAGGTCTCATAGTACGAAGCTCAACCAACTTCAACTTGAGTAACTGTGGTAGCAACACAGAATAAGTCATAGGGAGAGGGTCAATCTTACGATCCCTCTGCCTAGACCTCTGTTGGAAAGGAGGTTGCTGCTGCTGCTGAGCTTGCTGTTGTGGTTGTTGTTGTTGAACAGATGGTGCTGGGATTGTCACTGCATCTACTTGATGGTAACTCTGAGAACGTCCTCTGCCTCGTCCTCTATATACAGTATTTGTATCACCTTCTCTTCTTTTCTGACCACTAGCAAATGGTTTCTTCGTCCCAGAAGAGCTAGCCCCCCTTACATCTTAGATCTTACCAAGCTTCAACAGACTCTTTATTATTTCTCCAGCAATCACGATATCAGCAAATCCGGTTGATGGACAAGCAGCCAATCTTTCAAGAAATTCCCCTTGCAGGGTGCCCATAAACATGTCTGCCATTTCTCTATCCAGCAAAGGAGATTGAACCTGTGCAGCCATCTCTCTCCACCTTTGAGCGTATTCCTTGAAACTTTCCTTAGCATTCTGTGACAACCCTTGCAATTGAGTGTGGTTGGGCGCCATGTTAATATTGTATTGGTACTGCTTTAGGAATGCTTCTGCCAGATCCTTTCAACTTCTCACAGCAGCTCTGTTCAATTTCATATACCAGGTCAAGGAAACTCCAGCCAGACTGTCTTGAAAGTAATGCATCCATAACTTCTCATCATTTGTATGGGCTGAAATCCTCCCAAAATAAGCTTGAATATGTGTCTGGGGACACGTATTGCCATGATATTTGTCGAAAGTACGCGGCTTGAATTTTGGAGGAATTCTGACTCCTGGTACCAGTCCCAAACTAGTAACATCAATACCCATAGAATTCTTGCACTCTATGGCCCGGATCTTCTCAGCTAACTCATCATACCTTCAGTCACCAGGGTTACCCATATCAGCATCCAGTAGGGTAAATTGGTCTTCCTGAGCATCTTCTTGAACAACACCAGCATTTCTGACATTTCCATTACCCATATTACCAACAGGAGGAGGATTACCAACTGGAGGAGGAGTGCCATGAGTCTGTGAATTGTCCACCTGATTACCTCCTGGCGTAGTTTCTGGACACTCGACCAGAAGCCTCAATCTTTCTTGAGCTTGTGCCATACCAGTCATGAGAGTCATAAACTGGTCCATGCGTGCTCTCATTTCAGCCAAATCATTCTGCATTTGATCCATAATCCTTGCTTGATTTCTTCGAGTTGAGTATCGGTGAACGTGATTCTCAGCTATAATGCCTGAAACCAAATAAAGGTTAGAGATCTCCTGCGACAAGTACCTGCAAAGCAAACAACACATGCAAAATGATATGCAATACAAATGCCATGCCAATGCCATGTTTATCACTGCCAGGGCATTTTACACCCTGATTCCAGTCTTAATTACAAGAATCTCAACGATAGTCACATAATGTTGAGAGAAGCATATTGCGAAGAACTGCGCTGTGATAATGTGCTGGTGAATAACGTGATGCCGAAGAAACCCCTTTTAATAATCCATTAATTAAACAGAAAGCTAATAAGTGTTGGAACATTTTACAATGAGTTCGTAAATGGAAAGTACATCAAAGAGATGACTCCATCAATAAGCCTGATGGTAGTCAACAATACATCAACAAAATACATTAAAAGAGGGGAAAGTAAGATCACGCATCTAACTCCAAGTTTTTTAATTTCTCGCTAGAGTGCTTAATTTCTTCAAAAAGGATTCTAGTGCGCTGATGACCCGGCTTTTCGATCAACTCTTTGATCAAAATGTCTCTCTTGTTCAGGGCTTCAGTTAATGAATCTGCGTACATCAGGAGGGCTTCATCAGTACTTACTTCCTTAACCCTTTTCACCCCAGCTTGTATCTTGAGTCTTCCCATCTCCATCATGGCATCTTCAAGCTTTTTCTTGGACCTCGTCAATTCATGAGTAACAATCTCCAGCTGTTCCTGGCTTTTGGCGAAGTCTTCCCAATGCTTTCTGCGTTGTTCATGTGCTCTAAGCTGCTCGTCATCTTTGGTCTCTAATTGTTCCTGTAACTCTGCATTTTCGAGCCTGGCCTCATCCCAGGCTTGCTGAAACTTGGCTAACTTCTCTTTGTTCTACGCTAAGACCTGTTTGGTCTTCTTGTGAGCTTGAGTAGCAGCATCAGCACCTTTACTAATCTTTTGGAAGTGTTGGGCTCTTTCGGCAAAGTCCCTTTCCTTTGCTGCTAAGATTCGTTCCGCTTCTTGAGCTCTCTGCTCCAGCTCTCTGTTGGCGTGCAAAACATTTTGAAGAAGACTACTCAGGTCCGAATTCTCCACCCGAAGCTCTTTCATTATAGCTTGCAGTTTGTTAAACTCCCCCATGGGAACGGTGGTAGGTTGTTCCAGAATTGCTGGATACAGAGGTGACTCTCTTGAAAAGGGCAAGAACTTCTTCAACCTTTCTTTGAATCCATTCCGTATACTGTGGATAGGCTCTACAATCACCTTTTTGAAAGACAGTCTTCCCAGTCTTGTGTAGTTGTCCCCAAGCATGCACAACCCCTCTTAACACCTCTGTATCTTCCTCCCCATTGAAGAACAAAGACTCTTTTATATGCTGGTTTTCAGGAGGGTTCCTTGAGGCATATCCAAATTGTCTGATAGCCAGGATTGGGTTATAATTAATTCCCCCTTTCCTGCCTATCAGAGGCACATTTGGGAAATTTCCGCAGCTGGTAATGATCTCTACTCCTTGCAACTAACGGTCAAACCAAATAATGTTATCAGCGGTCAACCCCATTATCCGTTTAGACCACTTTAGAGAATCCCTCGTGTCCACAAATGCACCAGATTGAGGAAAATGTTTCAGAAAGCAATCAGACAAAAGTGGAGTACAGCAGTTGACAGGACCCCCTCTTCTTTTCTCATTTTTGAAATGCACTGAGTGGTAGAAATCACCTAACAAAGTGGGAATGGGATTCTTCCGGATAAAAACCCTCACAGCGTGCATATCCACAAACTAAGGTTGATTAGGAAATAGAACAATGTCGTAGATACACAGAGCCAGAATGGAATTATAGACTGTCCACTTCTTGGCGTTGGCAAATTCTTGAGCTTGATCTACAAGAAATTCTAAATGAAAACCTTTGACTCCACTCTTACTGGCAACATTTCCCTTCAGCACTGATTGTTCCACCTGTAGAGTCATTGCAATTTCCTCTATACTAGGATGAGCTCCAGAAAAGAAGGGCACATTTGATTTGATTGAAACACCCAAGATGAATGAAATCTCCTCCAATGTAGGCATCAAGATATACCCCAGAAAGACAAAACATCTTAGTGGCGGCTCATAAAACTGCAATAGAGTGTGGAGGGCATCATGCTCATACTTTGTAATGTTACGGACCATTTTCTCCAATCTCCCATATTTCTTCTGGAAAGTGATAAGGACACCAGGGTCAGCCATGGCTATCATTTTGTGAAGTAGATCCAAGGTTGGCTCTGGAAACTTGTAAGCAACATTGTTCTTTCTTTTAGCATCTATCTCTGTCGAACCCATTGACTGGAATCAGAGGTAAAATAAGCACCTGAAAATGACAAACATGAATGTTATGCTATGACAATGCAATGCAAAAGGTCATGGTATCAGTGATCTATGTCGGTGCTGGACTGTGTGCACGGTGTCTGTACAAGGCTGAGAATAATACTGCAGATAGAAACCCACTGACTGTCACAAGTTACATCATCTGTCTGTGAATATATCAAAGTATCAAGGTATGTAAGAAGCATGGTTACCTGCAAACCTGTAAACACCCGCCCATACTCACATGTAAGTACTAAAACAGCGGTTCCTCAGTTTCAGATTCTCGATTTGAGAAGCAATATCACATTCAGCACGTAGGATACAATGTTATCGCCAAACAAAGAGGTCGTCTACTGATTCCCCAAAAAAGGTCATCCTATGGCGAATTCCCAGCATTGGGTCCTCGGATCAAGAATGTGCAATGGGTTTGCCACATAATATGGTCTGCCACTGTCACATCTCGGGAGGAGTTCCGCAACTGAGTCCTCGGGAATGGTCACCAGAGTCGACAGTTTCCTAGGTCAACACCCCGAAATGCACAAGACGCGCAAATCAAAACATCTCCCAAGAAAACCTCGTCTGGCTGTGGATTTCGTATAAACCATACATAACAAGATGCTACATAGGCCACACTATCGTCCACTCTAGTCCTATGTATGTACTCAAGCCTGTGTAATGGGATTATCTCTCAGAATACCAATCCCGCCAAACAGAAAAACCAGTACAGCACAGTCCAGTATAGCATAATATAGCATATGAAATGAAAATGCTAAAATGCGGTAAATACAGTAATACAGTAAATAAAAATACATTAAAAACAATAAATACAGCAAAAAGTAAACACCCAATGAAAGAAAAACAGACAAGCGCTACGATTGACTCGCTAAGGGAACCAGATATTCTGGGTTCGATCCCCAGCAGAGTCGTCAGCTGTCGCTCCTGGGATTTTCATCCAAGTACAAACGCGAAAGTGGCACCGAAATAGAGTCGCCAACAATGTGTATTTATCCCAAGAGAGGGAAAGGAAACACCGCATAAACCTAAGAGGAAGGATAGAGCATGTTCTTGCGACCAAGAGAACTGGGTTCGGGAGTCGGTTACGCGAGAGGAAGGTATTAGCACCCCCACGCGTCCATGGTACCCGATGGGATCCATGCTTGCTGCTTCAATCAAAGGGTGTAAGGAAAGGATACTGGAAAAGGGAACTTCTAGCTGGATAACCGGAAGAGGAAAGGAGAGAGAAAGAGAAACAAATGTAGGGAAAATAAAAGAAGTGCTCGAATGGGCCCTACCCCACAGCCTACGTATCTCATCGGGAACATGAGAATCAGAGCGACGTAGTTCCCCTCACTAGGGATGGATTGTTTGTGTTTTTTAGGGAACGGCTAACGTTCTAGCTCAGGTGTTGCAGGCTCGCTGGTCCGAGTGCGTTACCATCTTGCAAGAGAACGAGAAGAAGCACGTTCGTACGTTGAGAATGACTAAGATGAGAAAAGAATTCCCGAAGGAAAGACGTTATTGTTTGTTTTTGTCTTTTAAGAAAGAAGTGTTTTGATTGTTTTGTGTTTTGTAACATGTATTGTATTTAAGTCCCTCATGTAGGATCGAATGCCTCGCATATTGACCCAAGATGGGACGTACGCTAAATATTCCAAGAAAGTGAGAGAAGACCCCACACCTCCTTGTTCTCACATGAAAGGCCTAAATACAATAGGTGTTATGCCTTTATTAAGTGTTTTTTTTACTTTTGTTTGAAGATGAGAAAAGAAGGACTCAAAAGCGGATCAAAGGTGAAAACTAAAGGGAGACTAAGACACACCCTAATGTTAGCATGCTTGGAGATCCTATGGTTAATGTGGTTTAATAATCCTACTCCTAAAAGAAAGAAGAAGAAGAGCAAAAGAAACAACTTACTTCCAAGATGGAAGTTAAGTTGATCTTAAAGAGGGATGAAGAAAAATTATTCAATGAAAGCATGTAAATGCTTAACAAACACAAACTTGAATGATTAAAAGAAATAAGAGAATGTAAGAGGAGGAAATGTATGTGGAACTAAGCCCACACACTTACTTACCCTTTGCACCTACATGAAAGGGTTAGTTCACAAAATTATTTACAAGTAGGAAATAATAGGAGAAACAACAAGTAATGATCATATCAATTAAAGACTAAGGAACCAAGATCTTAAGAGATACAAACTAATAAAAGTCAGAATCTAAACAATAAGGTGCCCACTAATGTTAAAATACCAAACACAAATGAATTATGCACAATCAAAGCACTAATCATCAAAGAAGTGAATAATGGAAGAAATAGAGAAAGAATGAGTGAACATGTAAAGTGATCATGCAATTATGCTTTAACTAATATCAAAGTCAGAATTTGGATGACCTAAACATGTGCCTAAACATGATATACAAATGTCAAATGAGGCATACAATTAAGTATCCAAGCATTAAGAGTGATTAGGAGAAGAAGTGAGAAGATATGAATCATGAATTAAACATGGAAAGAAACATTCATGGCATAAGTCAAACCTAAGAAGAAATCAAGATGAAACTCAAGTATCCCATTCAGAAGTGATATGACATGTTAAGATGAATATAAGATGCACAAGCCAATCACATTCAAGTAATTACAAGTCATTTAGAAGCTAGAAGAAAAAGAAACACTCATTTGGATGAAACATGTTCAAGTATGCATAGTGAAACATAAATGGCATGTGAAATGAATGCAACACTTTAAATTAAGAGGAATACATCCTATGAATTGCAAATGAATAGTATAACATGGCATAAGCAAACCAAATATAAGTCAAGTAGAAGCATAGATACAAAAGAATGAGAAGATAGATCAAAAAAAGACATGTGAAACAAGTATAGAACATGTACATAAAAAGACATTAACTTCAAACCAAGGACCTATAATTTCACTCACAAGACCTATAATGATCTAAACATGGCTCAAAAAGTCAAGCAAAATGATATCATACAATGGCACAAGTGCCTTCTCAAGCAAGCTAACAAAACATGATCAAAGAATTCATAAAAATGGACATTAAACCAATGTCATCAAACAAATATCAAACATGATTTAAAAATCATAAAATTAGGTCTCAAGAGACCTCAACCAGAGTTAAACATCATACAAAAATCCTATGCAAAAATTCAGAAAGGAAGGGCCTCAAACAATCCAACAATAGTCACTTATGAATCATGAACCAAAGTGCAAAGATGAGGGACCTAAATGCAATAAAAGAAAGCTATAAAAATGAAATAGAAATATTTTTATTAAGTTTTGGATATTATTGAAATGATGCAAAAATATTGATGAAAAAATGTTTAAGGAGCTATGAGAAATAAATCTTTTGAAATGCAAGTATGAAAGTAGAAACAAGTTTCAAAAGAAATAAAAGGAAAATATGGATTAATATGCAAATATTCCCAAATTCAAAAAAAAAAAATAATAGAAAATTTGTTAAACATGTTAATACATCACATGAATTTTTGTAGAACTTTTTATGATGTTTTAGTATTTTTAAAAATCAATTATGAAACATGTATAAAAAGAAATTAAAAGAAAAAAAGGAAAACAAGTAGGGGGTGCAGAGAAGCAATTTTCACGTTCAAAAATGAAGATGGGCTCAGTATGGGGGGTGCAAACATCAAATAGAGTCCAATCCAATAACGTGTGGTTGTGTGTGACGCGTGTACACGTGGTCCACATACTGATGCAATCCTAATCATTCGTCTAAGTCAACCCACACCAATCATGAAAATACGCGCATCCAACAATCCCCGATGAAGGCACATGATAGTTCCCTTACACGCACACACACACAATCATCAGAATTCAAAAAGAATAAAATGTGAGGTGCACAGGTTTTCATTAATGTGTTGGCAATGTGAAGGACGTTAGATCAATCATACGGTCAAGATCAACACAATCAAAGCAATCATGTGGTCACCAATGCAGACACACATTAATTATCATACAATCACACACAGGCAATAATCTCATTAATGCGTTGGCACTTTGTTAACCACACGATGAAAACAAATCAACGGCTATGTTTAAAACTCAGAAACCCTAACAATTAAAACCACCGGCCGGAGAAGGACTTCCGGTCATCTTCTCCGGCAAGCCACCACCACCTGTAAATCTCAAAATCTCCATAAATGCACAAAAATGGTATCAAAATGAAGCTGGCACCACGTACATCATGAATCCACCATTATTTTTCACATAACAAGCAAATACATAGAGAATAGAGGAGATTAAAAATGCCCTAGGTTTTGAAATTATGCCTCTAAGAGGCCTATCAACTAGCCGGAGTTAGCAGAGCTCCTAATGAGCTAAAAACAAGCTTCAAAACAAGCTAAATGAACAGAATAAGGTGAAGAAAATTTGAACCTGAAACTTGTAGATCTTGGAACAGTTGAGAAAACCAGAGATATCCAATTGCTCTTCACCTTTGGAACTTCAATCTAAGCAAAATAAATGCTGTAGAATCTTGGAATGGAAAACCAGAGAGAAAATCAAAATGTTGATGAAACTTCACTTGGAGAATGATATTAATTCAACGTATCCTTGCTTCAATGCCAAGCTATGATGATGATGAGTGATGGTAAATTCGTGTAAACTCAGAGAGAATAGAGAAAACTTGAGAGAGAAAGCTTGAAGTGTTTGAGAGGAAGAGTGAAAAATGAGCGTTGAAAATGAATTTGTGAGTGAAATGTGGTTTTATATGTTGAGTTTAGTGACTTAACTCATGGTTAACTGAGTCACTGAGTAGAGTTAACTGAGCTGCCTCTAACTATCTGAGTCAAGTTAGTTAGGGCGAGCTAGCTTGGCTGTGATATGGTGATGGTGGTTTGTGGTGTGGTTAAGTGAATCAGTGGTGGTGATGTGTTCGTGCAAGATCAATGGTGCAGCAGAAAACTTGTTTCACAAGCTTGGTTCTTTTCCATTTCCATGTATGTCAAGGCAAGCATGTATGTACGTAAGGGAATGGTTTGACTAAATGAAGAAACAAATATACACAAGTGTTTGTTGTAAGCTTGAACCAAAATCGTGCACCAAGCTGTCAATGCATCAGTGTCAAGCATGGTGATTTACAAGTGAAAATCTCTCAATCTAGTGAATGGTTTAATGAGGTTTTGGGATCAATGGAAAGAGGAGGTGTAATGCTACAAGTTTGGTATGCAACATGGTTGGAAATAAAGCTTCTAACATACACAAAAGTGACCTGAAACATTGGAAACCAAGACTGGTGTATGGCGTGGCAAACTGAGTTGGGCATGGCCATGTGACTTGGGAAATTTTCAGTGTGAAGCAACCAACTTTGGACCAATATATCTCCATCATATCTTGACCAAATCAAAATTTGTCCAACATCAACATTGAAGAGGGCATGGCAAGGAACAACTTTAATGTTGAAAAGTTTTTTATTTGGAGCTTTTATCATTGAGAAATTCAGCTTGACATTTGGCACACCAAGTGTTTGTCAAAATTATGGCCGGTGGGCTTGGTCACGCTTGGTCATGACTTGATTTTGGACCTACTTTTCTCAAACTTTGATCAACCATAACTCGCTCAATTTTTATCCAATGGAGATGTTCTTCATATGGATTTGAAGCTTAGAACATGAAATTTAATTGGCTCAACTTAGGCCTGAGGTTTGAAGCTTTTATCTTGGAGAAAGAGAGTCTCAAAGTAGGGTGCAAAATGGTCCGAACTTACTATTTTTGGCAACCCTAAAGTTTCCATTTTTGGCAGTTTTGTGATTTCTTGATTTTTTCATTATTCCTCCATCATTTCTTGATAAAACTTTTTCCATTGAACATATATAACATGAATTTCATGAATTTGACCTTAAAAAATCAGGAGTTGACTTTTTTCACTGCATAGTTGACTTTTTCCCTTATTTCTTGATTATCAAGTAACTGATCAATTGAGACCCTTCTGAAACCAATTGATGAGCAATTTTCCATCCATATACACTTAAGAACATAGGGAATACCATGAGATCAAGTTTTGCCCAAAAAGTCAGAGATAAGCTGATTTTAGGTCAAACCCTAATTTTAGCACCTTCTGGTTAGGAGGAAATAGCACATCCTCCAAATCCAAATTCCTCTGAATATGATGTGTATCCTCTCAAACAATGATGAGATATGCCATTTGGAGATGATAAAAACTCAAAGAGCTTGCCCATTTGTGGGTCAGATCCCAATTTTTGACTGCCTTGTGTAGGAGATTATGCACTGCCCAATCTTCTTGATGAATTCTCCTCTTCCCATGCCTTGTAGACCAAAGTAAGATGACATATGGCTTAAGAGACCCTTGAGGCTTGTCTGAAAACCCTTGGCTCTTGTTCCCTTGCTTTGGATGATCAACACCTTAGAGAATCACCTGATCACATACCCTTATGCAAGATGCAATGCAATGCTTGATGTTTTGTTTTTTCTATGCTTGAATGCAATGCAATGAAATGAAAGCTCATGCTAAATGATATGAAGAAATAAGAGGGAAAATTTTGGGGTATTACAGTATCCTTGAGCTGTCCAATGCATCTAGTGCTCTTGGAGAAAAGATGTCAGAAGAAAAGCTTGTCAGGAAAATCCTTAGGTCCTTTCCTAAGAGGTACAAGATGAAGGTGACTGCAATTGAAGAAGCTCAAGACATCAGAAAAATGAGGGTTTATGAGCTTATTGGATCTCTTCAAACATTTGAGCTTGGGTTAAGTGAAGAAGAACCTGAGAAGAAGTCCAAGAGTATAGCTTTGGTTTCCAGTTCTGAAGAAGCCAAGAAAGGGAAAGAGGATGATTCTCAGGAGGAGCTATCTCAGGCTATTGCTTTGCTGGGAAAATAGTTCAAAAAAGTTATGAAGAGGATAAATAGGAGATATAATCCCAATGTCAAGAACATTACCTCTGACATCAATAGATCAGGAGAACAAGGGAAGAAGTCTAAAGATGAAGAAAAGTCCAGTAGTGACAAAGGGATACAATGCTTTGAGTGTGAAGGGTATGGACATGTCAAGAAGGAATGTCCTACTTTTCTGAGGAAGCAGAAAGGGTTATCAGCTTCTTGGTCTGACAGTGAGAGTGAATCTAAAGAAAATTTAGCTAAACTTGCTAGAGCTATGATTGGGGTTTATGAGTCAGATGATGATTCTTGTGATGATGAGGTTACTTATGATGAACTTGCTGTCACTTATAAAGATCTTTTCATAAGAAGTGAACAAGTGTGTCTTGAAGGAGAAGAGCTGAGGAAAACCATAGTACAGTTAAAAGCTGAAAAGACTGAACTCGAAGCTAAAGTCAGTATGCTTAACTATAAACTGGACTCTATGACCAAAACTGTCAGAATGTTGAACAATGGTACTGATGCTTTAGACAACATTCTTAGTATTGGGAAGATGGTTGCGGACAAATGTGGTTTGGGATTCACCAATGATGCAGGTTCGAATAATGTTATCACCTCCAAACCAGTGATGTTAAAACCGATGTTAAAACATCATGACAGAACTCCATCCAAGAAGAAATACAGGCACTGGAGATGTCACCATTGTGGATGTTTTGGACACATTAAGGCTTATTGTTATAAGCTACATGGGTATCCACAGAAGGCTCATCAGGTTATTCCCAAACAGAACTGTTATAAAGAAAGGCAGGTTTCCAAGCCTAAGAAGCAATGGGTCCCTAAAGTTAAGGTTACCAGCTTGATAGCTCACACTTATTTAAGGGTTTCTACCAAAGAAGATTGGTACTTTGACAGTGGGTGTTCAAGGCACATGACTGGAGTAAAGAATCTGTTGGTAGATGTGAAGCTTCATTCTTCAGGCTATGTTACATTTGGTGATGGAGTCAAAGGAGAGATCAAGGGGATTGGTAAACTAAACTGTGCTGGTTCTCCCAGACTGGAGGATGTTCTTCTTGTTAAATGACTGATAGTAAATTTGATTAGCATTAGTCAACTCTGTGATCAAGGATTCAAAGTAGACTTTACAAAGTCTGAATGTATTGTCAAAGATGATAAAGGAGAAGTCATTATGAAGGGAGCCAGGTCTAAGGACAATTGTTATCTTTGGGTGCCACAAAACTCAAATTCTTCCGCGTGTGTTTTTGCTAAAGAAGATGATGTCAAAATCTGGCATCAGAAGTTGGGACATCTTCACTTGAAGGGAATGAAGAGAATCATCTCCTCAGAAGCAGTCAGAGGAATTCCCAAACTTAATATTGAGGAAGGAAAAGTGTGTGGGGACTGTCAAAAAGGGAAGCAGACAAAGATGTCTCATCCGAAGCTTCAACATGATACCACCTCCAAGGTCTTGGAACTACTTCATATGGACTTGATGGGACCTATGTAGGTGGAAAGTCTGGGTGGAAAGAAATATGCATATGTAGTTGTGGATGACTATTCGAGGTACACCTGGGTGAGCTTCATCAAAGACAAATCAGAGGTGTTTGATGTTTTTAAAGATCTTTGTCAAAGACTCCAAAGGGAAAAGGAGAGTAATGTTGTCAGGATAAGGAGTGACCATGGAAGAGAGTTTGAGAATAGCAAGTTTGAGGAGTTTTGCTCTGCTGAAGGTATAAGTCATGAGTTTTCATCTCCTATTACTCCTCAACAAAATGGAGTAGTTGAGAGGAAGAACAGAACTATCCAAGAGTCTGCTAGAGCTATGATCCATGCCAAGAAACTTCCCTATCATTTCTTGGCTGAAGCCATGAATACTGCCTTCTACATTCACAACAGGGTTACCCTGAGAAGAGGCACTTCTTCCACTCTGTATGAACTGTGGAAGGGAAGAAAACCTAATGTTAAATACTTTCATGTTTTTGGAAGTAGATGTTATATTCTGGCTGATTGAGAACAGAGAAGAAAATTGGATTCCAAAAGTGATGAAGGAATATTTTTAGGATACTCTACTAACAATAGAGCATATAGGGTTTTCAACTCTAGAACCAAGGTGATGATGGAGTCAATCAATGTGGTGATTGATGACAATGACAAGCAGGAAGATGATGATGTCCTAGATGATGTTGGAACATCAGTTGGTGAAGTTGCTCCAGAAGATGAAGATAGAAGTCCAACTCCTAGTGTTGCTGCTGCTGACCCTGAAACTGAGCAACCTCATAAAGATCCCTCTATCAGAGTGCAGAAGGACACCCAAAGGAGCTTATTATAGGTGATCCAAATTTTGGAGTAAGGACTAGGTCAAGAGATGTTATAGAAAGTTCATGTTTTGTCTCCAAAATTGAGCCAAAGAATGTCAAGGAAGCATTGACTGATGAGTTTTAGATAAATCCAATGCATGAAGAACTGGAGAAATTCAAGAGGAATGAAGTATGGGAGCTTGTACCTAGGCCGGATGGAGTTAATGTGATTGGCACCAAGTGGATCTACAAGAATAAATCTGATGAACAAGGAGTGGTCACCAGAAACAAGGCCAGATTAGTTGCTCAGGGATACACTCAGGTTGAAGGAATTGATTATGATGAAACCTTTGCTCCTGTGGCAAGACTGGAATCTATCAGATTGCTCTTAGGTGTGGCTTGTAATTTCAAATTCAAGCTTTTTCAGATGGATGTTAAAAGTGCCTTCTTGAATGGTTACTTAAATGAAGAGGTGTATGTTGATCAACCAAAAGGATTTATTGATCCAACATTTCCTGACCATGTGTACAAACTAAGGAAAACTCTATATGGTTTGAAGCAAGCACAAAGAGCTTGGTATGAAAGACTTACTGAATTCCTGGTTGTGAATGGCTATAGAAAAGGAGGGATTGACAAGACTTTGTTTGTTAAAGAGGAAGGAGGAAAACTGATGATAGCTCAAATCTATGTTGATGACATAGTATTTGGTGGGATGTCAGATGCAATGGTGAAACATTTTGTGGAACAGATGCAGTCTGAATTTGAAATGAGTCTTGTTGGTGAGCTGAACTATTTTCTTGGTCTACAAGTTAGACAAATGGAGGACTCCATATTCATATCTCAGAGCAAGTATGCAAAGAACATAGTGAAGAAGTTTGGTCTAGAGAATGCTAATCACAAGTGGACTCCTGCTCCTACTCATCTAAAATTATCCAAGGATGAACATGGTGTCAGTGTGGATCAAAGTTTATATAGAAGCATGATTGGGAGTCTATTGTATCTCACAGCTAGTAGACCTGACATTGCTTTTGCTGTTGGAGTTTGTGCCAGATACCAATCTGAGCCTAAGGTTAGTCACTTGAATCAAGTAAAGAGGATCTTGAAATATGTAAATGGCACTAGTGACTATGGGATGTTGTATAGTCATGGATCTGGAACTGAGTTAAGGGGATATTGTGATACTGACTGGGCTGGGAGTGCTGATGATAGGAAAAGCACTTCATGAGGATGTTTCTTCTTAGGGAATAATCTGATATCATGGTTTAGTAAGAAGCAGAACTGTGTGTCTCTCTCTACTGCTGAGGCTAAGTACATAGCAGCAGGGAGTAGTTGCTCTCAACTTGTTTGGATGAAGCAAATGCTGACTGAATACAATGTCAAGCAAGATGTCATGACATTGTACTCTGATAATCTGAGTGCAATCAACATCTCTAAGAACCCTATTCAGCATAGCAGGACTAAGCATATTAATATAAGGCATCATTTTATAAGAGAGTTGGTTGAAGACAAAGTTGTTGTCTTGGAACATGTAGCTACAGATAAGCAATTAGGAATTTGCATTTATGAAGATTAAGTGTGCTGGAGAGTGTATTGTGCAGTTGTGTACTTTATTGAAAATTGATTCAGCTGCTGAAGGCATACAAGATTGGAGTACATCAATAGTTACAAACTAAGAGTCTACAGATTGTCCCAACCCCCTGAATCTAGAAAATTTTTCCAGTCTTCATCCCATTCATCATCAAAAGCATGTCGTGCACTGGAGGTTTCCTGCTGGTCTTCATTCTTGTCTCTGAGGTCCTGCCTGCTCTTGTTGCTCCTGAAGAAGTTCCAGCTGGTGTCTGTGTTTTGCTCTTCTTCTTCAGTGGATCTGGCTTCTTGTCCTTCTGCTTGAGGTTCTTTGCTACATCATTGGAGTTTGACTGGCTCATTCTTGGTTGTTGTGTCGTGCTGAAGGATGAAAGGCTTGTGTTTATAATGCAAACAAGGAGCATTGTTTGTATCGCCTGACCAGTCAAGGTGTTGGAACTTGTTTCATTGCACTTCCTTATGTACCTTGTCATGTTATTTCTATTCATCATGTTTGATCTTTGTCTCATGTATGTTTCCAAACTTTGAATTGACATCTTGATCTTGTTGCATCTCATATGTTATTCATGTCTATTGCATCATTATATTAGAATTATAACTTGTTATCTTGTTAGTAACCTATAACTGTTATCTCTTTCCCATTCCAAAGGAAGGTGAACTAAGTTGACTCTTAAGTCATTAGCCCCCATCTTACCTTAGTAGCCTCTTAGGAGATGACTTACATTTCTTGGCCTCATGAGATCCATGGAATTATTACTAGCCTTAGGAGAGAGTTCTTACACTCTTGGTGATATTCATCCTAATGAATACTCACTTTCCCTATTGAAACTTCAACATAGGACCATTATAACTTAGATTTAGAGAGTTCTTGAACTCTAGAATGAGCTTGTACTCATTCTCCCTTGTGAACTTTGACCATAGTCAAAAGTTCATTACTTAGTAGAACTATGCATACTCTGATTCTATACCCGAGGCTACGTAGGCGCAAAGTGCGATGCTTTGTCGAGTATACTTAGATATTAACCCCTAGGGTTTCAACCTTTAGCATAGAACCTTTAGCAAGCAAGTGAGATATAACAAGTAAAACAAGAGGCTCCCGTAGAGTACTACAGACGTTTAGGGTGCTAATACCTTCCCTAGGCTTAACCAACCCCCGAACCTTAGATCTTCCCCCTTTAGGTTTTTCTAACAATCTTGAACCTTTCCTTTGGATAAATTAAAGTCGGTTGTAAAAGAAAATGATGCAAGTTAATTAATAGCTTGTTATCCGATTTTCACCGCAACACTAATTACCCAACATTTTGTGATGGATAGATGAGGTATCTCCATTTAGAGATGACAAATTCTCTCTCAGTCAAAATTTAGCTTCAATCTTGGGCTTTGAACAAGACATAAATACTCTGTTAGCTTCAATCTTGAGCTTTGAACAAGACACCAACCAAAATTTCCTCCCATAGAATATGAGGAACTACGATTGCTCTGATTTCCCAAATCTCTTTACGGGAATACGTAGGCATAAGATTGTGAAATCTTAGCGAGCACACAAATCAAATATCTCAGGGCCAATACCTTTCCAAAAACAATAGAAAACCCAAAAATAACAAAAACATCCTCTCAACCCTCGCAAAGGAGAAACTTTCCCAATCAACAGCAGATAGACTTAAGAAAGCATTTCAAACAGTAGAAAATACCCGCAAATAAAGGTTCCTATGGACAACTAGAGATACTCTAGGTGTTAATAGCTCTCCTTTGTGCAGCCAAACCCCGATCCCCGATCTCTTAGCATTTGTTAATGAAAACACTTGCGTGCAGGGTTAGTTTAAGATATCTTCCACTTCCTTTTAAGCTTCATAGGATAAATACAGAAATCATAAAGTAGCACCAAATAATGTGGTAGGTGGTCGCGTCACCAAAAAACCGACGCTACAACACTAAATCCCGAATTAGTCTTCAATCATGATAATAACATATCCTGATAGAGAATGTTGAGCCCATTCCCCAGCAGATATTCCAATCAATCCCCAAGACCATAGATCTGTCAATCTTACCCTCTGTTTACCCTTTGTTCTCCCAGTGGAGTCATCTTTCTAGTCATAGTCTCTCGAGGTTGTAAGTTCGTTGATTTTATTTCTTGTGTTTAGATCTGTTAATCTTGCCACTCTCTTTCGGGATATAGATCCATTGATTCTACTCCTTGTTACAGTTTCTTGGGATGTAGATCCTTTACTCCTACTCCCTATTCATAGATCTGTTGATCTTGTCATTTTCTTGGGTAGTAGATCTGTTGATCTTACTTCCTATTCCCCATATTTTGAGTCGTAGGTCCGTTTATCACACTTCTCTCCACCTTTGGGTTGTAGATTTGTTGGCCATACTTCCTTTCCATTGATTCGTTGATCTTTTCTTTTGAGTCGTAAATTTGTTGATCTTACTTCTCTCTATTTTTGGGTCGTGGATCTGTTGATCCTATTCCATGGGTTGTAGACACGTTGATCCTACTTCTTTTCCATATATCAGTTGATCTTTCTTTGAGTCGCAAGTCTGTTGATGTTGTTTCTCTTCGTTTTGTGAGATGTAGATCTGTTAATCCTACTCCCTTTCCTTAGATCCGTCGATCTTTCTTTGAGTCACAAATCTATTGATATTACTTCTCTCCGTTTTGTGGGTTGTAGATCCGTTGATCCTAACCCCTTGCCATAGATCCGTTGATCTTTTCTTTGGAGTCGTGTTTCCATTGATATTACTTTTCTTCACCTTTTGGGTTGTAGATCCGATGATCCTACTTCCTTTCCATAGATCCGTTGATCTTCCTTTGAGTCACAAATTCGTTGATGTTGCTTCTGTTCATTTTGTGGGTTGTAGATCTATTGATCCTACTTCCTTTCCATAGAACCATTGATCTTTCCTTGAGTCTCAAATCCGGTGATATTGCTTCTCTTCATCTTTTGGGTTATAGATCTGTTGATCCTACTTCCTTTTCCCTAGATCTATTGATCTTCTCTTTTGATTTGTAAATCTGTTGATATTACTTCTCTTCATCTTTTGGGTTATAGATCAGTTGATCCTACTTCCTTTTCAATACATCCGTTGATATTTTCTTTTGAGTTGTAAATCTGTTAATATTACTTCTCTTCATCTTTTGGGTTATAGATTTGTTGATCCTAATTCCTTTTCCATAGATCCGTTGATCTTTTCTTTTGAGTTGCAAATCCATTGATATTTTTTCTCTTCATTTTGTAGGTTGTAGATCCATTGATCCTACTTCCTATTCATAGATCTGTTGATCTTCTTTTGAGTCGTAGATCCATTGATCTTACTTCTCTTCACCTTTTGGGTCGTAGATCCATTAATCCTACTTCATATTCACAGATCCGTTGATCCTACCTCTTATCCATAGACCCATTGGTCTTACATTTCATTATTACCATTACCCTATTACCAACTACCATTGTTTAACCATACCCAAACCATTTTTTATTAAACCAATGAGTCTTTCAGGCATTCTCAACCTAACATATCAAACATATCATAACATATCATCCCTTTGCATCTCCATCATGTCATTGCATCTTTCTTTTTTTATTTGGCCAAAATTCTAGGTATTCTAGTATTTAATCATCTTCTACCTCGAATGTCTGAAAAGCCGTTGCTATTCATACCTTCAAGTCCAAGAAGATTAAATAGGGGCAGCTGTCATACCCCAAATTTTGACCAGGCATTTTCAAACTTGCATTCGTTTGACTTTATTCTCTCTTTGCATCATCTGTATAGTATAGCTTGCCTTACATCGTGTACAATGCCCAAATTATCAACCAGAATAGACTTTCGGATTTACAATCGAATCAGCCAAACTGAAAGTCAACCGTGCGTAAAATCAGTGGAAGGAAAATTTCAAAATCGAGCTTGCAAACATCAGTCATATAAATCTATGTTTCTCATAGTTTAACTTGGCGTGCTTGTTTGAATTTTTTGTCTGCTTTTCGGTCGCATTTTGATCAATTTAAGCAATTTAATCGAGAAAATTTTATTTCGGAATTTGACCAAAAGTTGTATTTTTCCGAGTTGTTTATTTTGCGGTGATCATTTTGGTGTATTCATTTTATTTTTTCAAGCATTTCGATACCCGACTTTTTATTCGTTTTTTACTAGTTTTATTTTCATTTTTAGTTAATGTTGGTTCTTAGATTGGCTAGAATTTTGGTAAAACAAAGCTGTTCAATGTTGATGTCACTTGGGTGATGTCTTAACATTGAGTCTTAACATTGGTTTATGTTAAGTGTTTAACTTGTTGAAGTTTTGAAGTCTGATGTCACATGCGATGTCATGACATCAGGTCTGCAGAATATTAATAACATTAGGTTTAATGATGTTGTTAGGGTTTGCGTTTTAGCTGGATATTGGGAGAGCTGTTAGTCTAATTGGATGCGGATATCTTGGGATAGATATTTTCTGTTACAAACAGATTTGTTGCAGATTTGTAGGGAGGTTTAAAGACTGAGATTTAAGAAGATTTTGAGAGAGAAAATCTGTTTTTAAGATTCAGTTTTAAACAACAAATCAGGTCAGATATTGTAGCAGGTCCAAGCCCAATTCAAATAGCTATATAATGCGTATCAAGCTTGATGGAAAAAGGACGAAGAAAAAGAGCTAAAGACTGAGTGTCGTTGTGTCTTCGTGTTTGTAAACCATTCTAGTGTGAATTGGTGTTGTTTTGAGTTGTTCTTGATCAAAGCTGTGAAGCAGAATCAAGTAGTGTTATTCAAAGTGTGTGATCTTTGAATTATATCACTGAAGTGATTTAGGGATTGAGTAGTGTTCTCATACCTAAGTGGTCTCTTAGGTAGAAGGTTCATTAAGTAGAGTTTAAGTTTAGGAGATGTCAACTGGGTTGTTGAGTCTGTAAATTGAATCTACTGATAGTGAAATTCATCCCTGGCTTGGTAGCCCCCAGACGTATGTAGTTAAACCGAACTGGGTGAACAACTCATTGTGTTGATTTTTTTGTTGTTTTATATTGTCCACAGCTGAGTGTGTTGTTGTGACATTAAGTGTGACATCACATATCTGGTACCAGAATTTCAGTTAATAATTATTTTATTTTGATCAGATTATTTTAGTTTTAGGTTTATTTGAATTATTATTTTTATTTTTATTATTATTTCATTTATCACTTTTTTTCTTTAAAATAATAAATATTTTGTTTTTATCTATTATTAGTAATACTTGCCAATTAAGTTTTAAAAAGTTCTTTTAATTTTGTTCATTTTTGAAGTAACCTACTTTGCATTACACGACACTACACATGTAGGAAAATGACATGCATTTTGAAACCATTTTTTTAAAGGGGCAGCTTACCTAACGTTACTTTCTTTACCTGTACCTCTTGTTACACCAATTCATCAATATTTCACAAAAGGACAAAAACGGCTACCACCCCTTTTTTTTCTTGAAAAACCACCAATCATATTCCCTCCTCTCTGGTGCATAAAACACACACCATCATCAGTAACATAACATAACAACTTAGAAAAATAACAAGATATTTAGACAACTGGATAAAGGTAGTGGAGAATGCGTAGGGGAGTGCGTAGGGGAGATTCAGGCTTTGTCTTGGAGATGGTCGAAAGCTAAAGTTAAAGGTTTCTCATATCAGTTAAATCAGTGGAACTCGCATCCTAGAGAGTGTCTTGGATGGGAATGAGCTGGATGTGGAACAGAAGTCTGCGTGGTAAAGAGGTTTAGTGGTGCAGTGTTGGTGGAGTGGAGGATGCGGTCTGTTGAAGAATGGTTTTGCAGCAGCTGATCTGAGGGCAGAAACATTGTGAAATACAATAGGCTTTTTGCAGGGTAGTGAGAGTATAGAAGAGGGTATAAGTGTTGACTTTTATGCTGTTAGGGGATTGGAGGAGGTGGATAGCAGGCCTGGTGTTGGGTCATAGAATGGAAAGTTGGTGTTGGTGTAGTGGTGGAATCTCAGGGGATTAAGTAGACAGTGGCTGGGGAGGGATGTGGGAGTTAGTTGAGGGGCTTTAGAGTTGAGGGGGAGTAGAAATTGGTGAGTTCACTCAGGTATAATGAAATTTGTGCTGTGAGAGAGGCTTGGTTGCGGAAGAGTGGTTCTCAAGACCGACTAAGCTAGAATGTGCTATTTGTCAGTTGCTAGATTTGCAGTGTACTTGATATTCTCATCAGACCATAGTAGGGGGGTGGTGGTAAGGGTCGCAGCTTTTAAGATTGGTGTGTTTATTGCCAGCAGTAGTTTGGATTGTAGTCAGTTAGTAGAAGGTTGGTCTAAGCTGGTGGTTGGTGGGTTGTTTGTCTCAGGGGGCTGTTTGGGGGGGGGGGGGTTGGGGTGCTGGTGATTGATTTTTATCTGGTTTTTGTAAACTGGGCTTTTGATGAAAGATTCATCTGATAGAAGTGTTAGCAGCAGAATGTGGCTTGATGTTTCAGTTTGTTGTGGAGTTTAGGCTCTGAGTTGTATTTAAAGAATTGGTATGCAAGACTAGCAGGTGATTTGGAAGGATAACAGATCAGTGGTTAGGGAGGGTAAAAGCTGGTAGCAATGGTGGGTGTGAGGTGTGTGGGATTAGTCAGTGGAAACAAAATGAGGGCTTGTATCAGAGCAATCGGTATTTTCGTTGTGCTGTGTTTTGGATGAAGAGTATAATATAGCTTTAGGCCTGCGGTCTGCTGCTTATTACTCCATTATTCAGTGTTGGAGCAGGAGTACATACGTACCTGCTAGATCAGTGAATAGGGGGTGGTGGAGTATAGAGGTGTAGTTTTATTTTGAAGGCTAGGTGGTGGGTTTGTGTTCCGGGCTACAGGTGTTTAATTGGATGTATTGGTTTAGGTTGTAGCTTTTAGTAGCAGTGATTTGGTTTTTTGCTGAACTGGTTTAGCTACTTCTATTATTAGCAGTGGTATGGCTAGAGTAGTATTGGTGTAATTTCAACACTCGTACATTTTTTAATAAACGTTTTATTTTGGCTTTTCAAAAAAAAAGGCTTAAATGCACTTTTGGTCCCCCTAGTTTGGTGTTTTTACACTTTTGATCCCCCTATTACAAAACCTGTGTTTTTGGTCCCTTTAGTTTGGTGCGCTTTGCATTTTGTTGGCCCCCCTCCATTTTTGCATAGGTGGCAGTGATGATTAAGATTAAAAATTTATTTTTAATGACATGGCATTGATGACTAGATTATTTATTTATTAATACTTTTTTATATAATTAATAAGTTAATAAATTTTTATTTAATAATTTTTAAAAATCATGGCTTAAAGCCCATTTCTTCATTGCAGCACATGGTCCATTCTAAAAGGCCCATTATCATCACAAACACTTTTTGCAATATCTTCCACATGTTCAAGCTTTATAAACCTTGATATTATAACATGAATAAACAATGTGGGACTATACTACCAACACCGCCAGAACCCACATTTCAACTTCAACTTCAACAGACAATTATAGCCGATTTGTCTATACAATCATAATTTTTAGGGGATCCATATTCTCATGAGCAAGCTTGAGAGCATTATGAAAATCTATTGGAAATTTTGTGCTATTTGAGGGGACAATATTAATTGACTTACAAACCAAAAATTTCCATTTCTAAGAATGATCTTGTCAATGAATATGGTAGTTGCAGCAACACTAAACAGTCAAACTGCTACACTTGAAACATTTTTGAGGATAAGACCATAGTTTCCTGGAGATTGCACTGTCAGTATTCCTTTTCCCTGACATGAAAGGAACCAATGGCAACGGGATCTTGTAAACATTCTAATGCGATTAAGATCCCAACTGATATTGTGATGTGTCAACTCCATCAACAATGGCATCATCAAATGCAACAAAAATATTCTTGTCATTATAATTACCATCTTTTCCGCATAGTCTATATACAACAATTCTTGAAGAAGGAACTCCACCTCTTGCAAGACCATAAATGCTCGGATACCAAGATTTCAAAATGATTATATATATAAATATTCTCAATCTTCTAATCATATTGCATTTTCTTCCTTCAATATGAACAATAATATTTCTGGATGTTCTAAGATACTTATGACCAACACTATTTATAAATATGGATGTAACTGCACTTTATGTCACAGCATACAAAAGTAAAGACACTATTGGCATCATTTTCTTACAAAACAAATATCATGATTTTATAAGCTGTAGTTGCATCATTTTCAAACTGTTGTTAAAGCTCATCCTCCTGATAGAGTACTTTTTGCAACATTTTTTTCTTGTTACAACCCCAATGACATCTCTCAGAGTAGAGAGAGTTGAATAGAGCAAGCCTTGTGGATTGAAGAGATATCATGTTTGAAGCTGAAGGAGCTTTTGAGAGAACAATTGCATAACCGTCGTCCATGTAATCTGTTCCATCTGGAAAGAACTGCCACAAAAGGCTTCCAGCACCACTACCTCCTTTCTTTGTTGAGTTTAGAATTGTCTTGTAAACTATATTTATAAGTGTGTCTCTATATGTTGAATTATAACCTGGATCTTTTGCAGATACACCAAATTCACCAAAAACAACTGGCAATGTTTCTCATAATGTTTCTCATAATGTTGTAGATGAACACTAGATGAACACTACCTTTATTTGGCAAAACAATGACCAGTTATAGCTGATTTCTCACTATTCAGACTTGCATGTTTTATGCCCTCCCTAAGATTGTTTTCATTGATTTTAACTGTTTCTTACATTAGTATATGGATGTGTTGTGTGTTGTATTCTAGAGTATGCTTCGCTTGGGTGTGATTATATTCTCTATTATTTTTTTGTTGTCTAGTCTCAATACAATGCAACCAGCAAATTCCTGTTTGCTTTTGATGTACAATATTAATAGACATTGTTGAATGGTGGTTGTAGAACAAATGATTACTCCTACTGGCATGGAACATGTAAATTTGACATACCTGTTACGTTGTTCTCTGTTTGCTTTTATCTGTAGATTCAAATGTCCCACATCGATTTTTTGTAATAAAGCAAAGTGTTTATATATGTCATATATATACATAATAAGTTTAATTGATATTGGATGGATATGGAACTATAACTAAATGGGCCCAGGCCCAAAAAGAAAGTCTTAATATTTTAATTAATTAAATATTAATTTAGTTACATTATTCAATATATTAAATATTAATTTACTTAAAAATATATTAATTAATAAAATATCTTTGCCAACTAATTAAAAATATCCTAGTCATTAATGCCAACTAATTAAAAATAATTTTTTTTATCCTAATCATCCTGCCACCTATGCAAAAATGGAGGGGACCATAAAAATGAAAAGCGCACTAAACTAAAGAGACCAAAAACACAGATTTTGTAATAGGAGATCAAAACTGTAAAAACACCCAACTAAAGGTCCAAAAGTGTATTTAAGCCAAAAAAAAAAAAACATAACAACTTCATTTCCTCCTCTCTCTCATCTCTTTTTTCTGTATTCATCTCCACCCTTATTCTTCTCACATAATAACATTACAACATAAAACTCTTACATAACCACCTCCTTCAAAAAGAAAAACATCCTTCACCCTCCTTTTATCTCCTTCTATAGCCACATTTAAATCTTCCATCTCCCTCCTCATAAACACTCCCTATCTCATTTTTGTAGAACCACTATAAATACACAATATACAATGTCCTCTCCATTCTCGCCATTTCCGTCACCGCCCTTACTTGTGTCCAACATCACTTAATTCCTTCAAACAATAAACTTCACCATGTGATAACCACCACCTTTACCTCACATCGTCGACGCCGTTTAACCCCTCTCTCTAACCTCGTCTCTATTCATCATCAAAGAACCATCTCACCAAGAACCTTACAAACATTGATCTGCGCAACACCAAAACAAACCGTTCATACCACATAACCTTTAAACACAAGATCACCACCATGTTCTTTCACTCTTCACCTTAAACCAACAAAGCAGAATCTCTAAAACTCGAACCTCTCGCAACAACAACATTGTCTCACCTCAAACGTGACACTTTTTCATCATCCATTCCCAGTTCTATCAAACAAATAAAAACCGCTCCGAATTTCTTTTCCACTCCAACCGTGACCTTCCCTCACTTTAAAAACCAAGTACCTTCAACATCCAACAAAATTCCCTCCACTGCGCAACTTCTTCTTCCTCTATCACCCCATCCAAAATCAACAACAACACCGAATAACAGAAAGAGAATAGAGGCGGAGAAGAGAGATCGGTCGGATTTCGAAAGAAGATGATGATGAATCGCGCAGAGAAAAAAGTGAGATCGAGGGACATTCGAGAACCACCGCGATGCAATCAACCGAGAAAGAAGAACATGGGAAGTCGCGGCTCAGAAAGAGAAACGAGAAGAGAGTGAAAAGAAGCCACCGCGAATGAAAGCAGAGCATACACATCGAGAAAATGCGAGCGGAAAAGAAAGAGCAGGCAGAGAGAGATGTGAAATCGGAAGGAGAAACGACGGGATCTGTTCAGGAAGATCGTGATTCTGGCTTTGTTACGTGTGGGGAAACTTTTTTTTTCTCTTGCTGTTACTATTAAATTTTACTTTTTTATTTTTCTTTTACAATGATTTTGGATTTAGCCTATTATTATTATTATTATTATTTTTCTTTAAGCCCATCATCTTCAGGCCTATTTCACCACTCCCTAAATCTCTTTTGCTCATTCTCCTTTTGGGTTAGATTTTTTTCTTTTTAATTTTCAATTAAATTTTATTTTGGTTTTTAATTATTATTTTCAATTTTGATTATTATCTAAGACCTTTATTAGTTATTATTTTAATATTAATAATAATTAGATTATTAGTTTAGTTATTAAATATAAAAACTCAAAAATATTTTATTTTTTAATTAATTTTGCGAGTTGATCCTTTGGATTTTTTATTTAAATCTAGAATTTAATTATTTGGGATTTAATCTTTGATCACTTAGTTTTCGATTTCGGCTAATTAATTCTTTCAATAAATTTGACTTTTAACTTGGTGACTTGTGACTTGATTCCTTAGCATGGAATTTTGGCTTCGAATCTCATAATCCCAATTCTTATCTTGTTTGTGCCATTGTCCATTATCTTGTGATTATCATTATCAATCTAATTCACGCTTCTTTTCATTTGATTCAATTCTGTGATTGTTTGCTTCCATGTTTTAGGCTTGTTTTCTCTTGTTGATTCATCCCGACACTTGAGTTGTATCTTGTCTGATTACTTGCTTGTGTGTTCATATGTTAGGATCTCCTAGTTCACCTTAATTTTTTATTAAGATTGAAGTAGGATAAATTTTAGGTTTTTAATCCAAGCATGACAACATTAGGTTAGAATTCCTTCATCCTTAACTTTAGGTCCATCTTGCATGACCACATTAGGTTAGCATTTTCCCTCTTATCTCAACTTTAGGTCCACTTTGCATGACAACATTTAGGATCCAGTCTCCCTTAGAATTTCCTTTCTTTTGCATCCAAATCTTTTTCTTGCATCAAAAATCTAAAACACTTACTAAATATGATGCATGTAATACGTCACGAGCCTTAAGCACATGGGAAATGATGAGCGGGAATTTTTCCTTACCTCTTCTAGAGTGCTTTGTGCGTGAGCCGTCTCAGATCGTTTGTGCAAAACATTCGCTCATATGTCATAGACTTTAGTGCAATACGCATCTCAAACTCCTTTCAAAACCCTAACAAAAACACTTCAACAAATTCATATCATTTTGTCCTTCGGGATTTTCTCTTAAAAACCATTTTTCTCTTCAAGATAAAATTCCTTATTCAAATACCCATTAAGGAAGGCATTTTTACATCTATCTAATATAGTTTAAACTTCATAAGACAGGACAAGCTGAATAATAGTCTAATAGCTTCAAGACAAACAATAGGGGCAAAGGTTTCATGAAAGTTAACTCCTTTGATTTGAAAGTAACCCTGGGCCACAAGATGAGCTTTATTTATGTTAACATTCTTACTCTCAACAGACTTATTACATTGTGTGCCAATGATATTTTCATAATTATGTCTAGGAAGAAGTTCCCAAACTTCGTTTATCTAAAATAAAAAAGACTCTTCTTGTTCTTTTCTTCATGTATCGACTCCTTCATTTATATTTCCTATATTATTTTCAATGGGATGATTCTTCATGATCATTAATCGTTGTGTGTTTCTTTTAAAATTACTATTCTCATAATCATTTGAATCTCCATGTTCTTTGGTAGAATATAAGTTGTTCTCCACATTGTCTATAACATCTAGCACATCATGTTGACTAGTGGAACCAGAATTTTCATCTTTGTAGAAGATCACTTTAGATTTATCCTCATTAACAATGATATTTGTGGATTCCATCATATATTTTATGCCCTTGTTAAACACCATATACGCTCTACTGTTAATGCAATAGCCCAGAAATTTGAATTCATCACTCTTGGGATCAAGCTTCCTTCTTTGTTCACGATCAATAAGAATAGAACAAATATTTCCAAACACATGAACATATTTAACATTTAGCTTCCTTTTCTTTAATATCTCATAATGTGTGGCCTTGATACCTGGTCAAATGGTTACTTAATTGGGAATATGACAAGCAGTATTCATTGCTTTAGCCAAAAAGTAGTATGGAAGAATTTTGGTATGAATCATAACTTTAACCATTTATTGCAAGGTACAATTATTTCTCTAAACAATAAGATTTTACTAGTTGTGATTGGAGCAGAAAACACACGAGTTATTCCTTCAGTCCACAAAAGATAGATAAGTTTGAGTTCATAAATTTTCTGCATGATCATTACGAATATGAATGATCTTGCCAATTTCTTCTCCCTTTTCATTGTGTAAGAGTTGGCATAGACCTTCAAAGACAGTGAAGTAATCAAACTTTTGAAGAATGAACACATCCTAATTATATCATGAGTAGTCATCAACATAAACAAAAACATACTTATTTCCTCCTAAGGCTCTTATCTTGCATGGACCCCTTGAGATTCATATGAAGTCACTATAACGGAAAAAACATATCACAACGATTGGAAAAGAGATACCACCACGTTGGTCCAACCGTTGTGAGGTAAGGTGTGATTGTATGTATGATGATTTCCACCACGGTCGTACAACCGTGATTGTATCCATGTAGGCGCTACCTACCACAACGGTTACGTTAAACAACCGTTGTGATATTCTTTAATGCAACATATTTAACCACGGCTGTGCTAAACAACCGTTGTGATATATAGACCTGAGTTTATTATAAATTATGTGGAATTCTTATTTCGCCAATGCACATTAAACAATTAACCTTCCAATCTGTACTAGAACATTATAATATGACAAATTAAGTTATATTAGAAGAATAATTTAATGTTCAATGCTAGACAAGAGTTCTTCAAGTCCTTATCTGTATTTTGTTCTTTGACAGTAAGAACTGAGTTTAATGATCCTAGTTCTTCAACTGCCCCTGACTTCACCTCTAATTCTTTTTGCAAAATATTATTTACTTAGGAAACAAAATTAGAGATGGAGAGAGGGGTGGTTGAAGATCTACAATCATTAAACCAAGTTCTAACTGTCAAGAAACAACATGAAGTTAATAGTGTCAAGAATTCTTGTCAAGAATTAAACGTGTACTTATTTTCTAATACAATTTTATCTATCATATCATAATTTTCTAATACATTTTGGAAAGTTATATATTCGGTAAAGGATTGGAAAAACACTCAAACCACATAATATATAATAAACTCATCTTTCAAACAAACATTAATAATAACATTCATAAAAAATAAACCATAAACAACAAATACGATACAACAAACATATCAAGTCATAAAATGCTTCAGAAACATACCATACATGTCCCATAATGACGTGTCGTCAATGAAACAAGGATAAAGATAAATTTATACCTGCAAACTTGTGTATATTTTGAATGGATGTGATTCTGGATCTTTGACACAAGTTTGTAAGGCTAAATTTATCTTCGTCCTTTTTGTTGAAAGAAGCATCCATATCTACAAGTCAAAACAAGAAGGAAGTTCAAACATCATGAAACAAACTATTGAAATAGATTTTGAAAAAAATCTTTAGAGAAAACGAACCTGTAAATACCCATTGGCTAAGATTTATTGTTATCATTTCGTTTTGGGGTTTCCATATGAGAGAGACGAGTGAGAGAGTTGTTAGTGTTTAGTTTTGAGAGAGACGAGTGAAAGAGTTGTTAGGGTTTTTTAGAGAGAGATTCTTATGTACTGAAGTGATAGATGATTTCGCTTATATATAAATAAAGTATCACCTTTCATCATGGTTGGTAATAAAACTCATGGTGATGTAATACCCTAATTTTTACCCCTAATATCCCACATACCATTTGCATCTCATACCACAAACAAGATCACAAGCTTTGGTTCTCTTTCCTTCCTTTGTAGGTTTGCTCTTGTGGGAGATCACCAAGTACCCCTGTTTTCTTGTTTACTTAATGTTTGTTAATGTTTATGTTTACTAACCCCTAATTAATATCCAAAAATATGTTTGTTTTTTCCCTTTACTAACTTTTTCAGGAAGAGGTTGGGACCAAGAATATCAAATACCAGTCCCTTAGCTCGAATAAAATTTATCTGAACAAAGTCAGAGTTGATCTGCAAATAATTCAAAATCATCTGATCAAGGGTTTCCCAAGATTTGATTGTCTATTATTCAAGAGACTCCAAGGTTCATGTGTTTATTTCCATGCCTTCTTTGACAAGCAAAAAGAATCGATCCAGAGCCACAACAGTGCAATAAAAAGCAAATTTTCACAATTTTTGTTGTGTTAATCGGTTAACACTATATGGTTAATCGATTAACCAGTGCGTTTTTTGTGAAAATAAGTCAAATTCAAATTTTGCAGCATTTTGGCACCAAATTCAAATATTTAATAATGATAATACTCTAGATCACCTCATTTTAATTCCCCTACCTCATCACAATTAATTCCACCATACACCCTCATTAATCACCACTTGATCTTGATTTTGCCTCCAAATTCAAATTCCAAGCCTAATTTTGGTTTCAAACCAAACTCCAATCCACCAAAATTTCCATGCCTAAATTCTATAAATAGAGGCCTCATTTCATTCATTTCACAAGCTTTTGATAGCCAAATTCACCTTGTCAAAATTCTTCCTCATTTCCATTTTTCTTCATCTACCCAAATTCACCAAAGCTCTTTCTTCCATTGAAAGTTAGTAAGTTCTACATTGGAACTTACTAATCTTTGAGCTAAACCTCCATCCAAACACTTTTTCATCATTAATTTCTGTTGATCAAGGCTTTAGAGTGTGGTTCTTGGAGTTGATTTGAAGATTTTTCAAATTTGAAGTGGTAAACTCTTGTTCCACCATTTTTGTTCTTGATCCATCCTTCACAATGTGATCTATTGTTGATTCTTGTTGCTTGATCTTTGGATCTTGCAAATTGTGTTTTATTGGTGTTATTTATTGTTGTTTTACTTGAATTTTCGTGCTAATTTGCATCCATGACCATGAGGTGTTTGAAGAAATGATGGGATCATGAATGCTTATTTTTTCAAAAAAAATTTGTTGTACTGTCAGGGTTAATCGATAACCAAATGCAGTGCAATTTGGTTAACCGGTTAACCAGTAGCAGAATGGTATTTTTGGTTCTGTTTTAGGACTATTTTGGTTCCTTTCTCTTCTTCTTCCATTTCCTTTTGATTTTTGCCTTGGTTTTCACTTTTAAAGGTCCTATTCCTCTTTAAAGTCAATGGACTTAGGGTGTAGATGAAGTTGGATAAACATTCACTAATTTAAATCTATCTTTAAAGTGAATTGTTCAATTCATTTTAGGTGCTTTGTGTCATACCCTAAATTTTGACCCCAAGACTTCACATCATTATGCAAGTCATCACCACAATATAAATGTACTTTCACACTCACTAATCCTTTCAAAGATTGATTGGGTGTGCACTCTAGCCAAGAATTAGGATTTTAAGCCCTCTCAAAGCATTCAGGCAAAAGATTAATCAAGAATTTATATGATCTTCAACTTATCAAGCCTCTCAATCATTCATGGAGGTCAAGAGATCCTCAACATCAAGAATCAAGCACAAGATTGCATCATTTCAAGTTGATCAAGCCCAGAGTCAGACCAACCTATTTGGAGGCCTAAGGCAAAATTTAAAATTAAAATTTTTAAACATAATGTAAATATTTTAATAAAATTAATATATTTTTATTTAAATTGCAATGAGTTTTTTAGATGAAAAAATATTTAGTTAAATTGTCAGAATTGATTTCTCTTAGTATTTATTTTTCATCGATTATAAAATTAACCCATTTAACTGCTCTTCTCATCATATTTTAAAAATGTCATCTAAAAAGTATTGCCAAAATTTTTAAAAATAAAATAGTAAATGTCAAACTTATCATCTAAATAAAATGTAATAGGTCATTAAATTTTGTTATCTATAAAAATAAATTTTAAGTTAATTAATAAATATTATTGTTTAACTATTATAATAAATAATCTAAAAAATTATTGAATCAAAATTTTTTAAAAAAAAAAAGTTGAGGCCCTAGGCGGTGGCCTCGATCGCCTACCCCTAGGGTCGGGCCTGATCAAGCCTCAAGATCATCAGTGTCACCAAATTAGGGTTTTGGTCCACCAAGGCTTCCAGAGGGAAAATTTCACCTGGGCCTGAGCCAAGACCTCAAGATATGTTTCAAGGACCTCAAATACATCATATTAGTCCATTCATATGATTGGATTGATTCATAAGCAATGCAAGAATTCAAATCCATCTGAGCCACAAACTAGGGTTATGATGAAAAGTCAACCATACCTTTGACTTTTGGCCAAAGACATGATCTCAAACCTTGAGATATGATTCAAGACACTCAAATGTACCCTTGATGTACATTCATAAGTTTAAAATCACCTTGGGACATCCATTCATTGAAAATCAGGAATTAAGGTTTCTTTGCACAAAATTCATCTAAGACCCAAAGTCAAAGTTTGACTTTTTGGCCAAAAATGTTCATCATGAACCATTATACAAGAAAACATGATCCATTGTTGCATTTGAACAATATTTGATCAAGAAATCAAAGTAACTTGTAAAAGGGGCAATGTTGAGAAAGTGAAAATTTTACTAAGTTATGGAAAAATGTGTTTAGGTACCCAATTTCCAAAAGCCATAACTTCCAAACCAAGCAGCCATTTTCATGGATCCAAAGCTCAAATGATAGATCTCATCACATACGACAAAAGTATAAAACTGATCCATGGTAAAAAAAATGCTTGGATTTTAAGTTATTAAGTGATCAAAATTAAGAAAAGTGTGAAATGAACTTCAACACTTAGTGAAAATCTTCCTAAGTTGAAATCAGTCAAAACATCAAAATGTGGAGGGATTTTTCACCATGATCCAAGAGGAATCAAGTCCAATGGTGAACATCAAAGTTGAGGTACATTATCCTAGCTTTCCATAGAGACCAAGACCATGAGATAACTCCACTTGAGCAAAGAGTTATGGATGTTGCAATACACCTTGCTGCAAACTGTTTTGCAAAATCAGTTTGGTCATTTCTTGCACCACGCGATTTTGGAGTCAATTACAATGATCATGATCATACCAATTCAACATGGATCAGAGTGACTCATCACAAAACTGCAAGATAGAGCCAATGAATCAAGAAAAATCTCATGAGAATGATGAAGTTTTGTCATGAAAGCCTTGAAATTCAAAGTGCATTTATGTGCAATAGTGTACATTCAATAAAGGTACTCTTTTCAGTCAAGATTCATGCATAAACAATAATAAAAACATCTGAGGAATGTGGAATTGGTCAAAAGTTGGCTATGCTACTTAGAAGAGCTATTGTACCTTGGCATGGAAGTAATGACATCTTGCCAAAAACATTGAATGAGCTCTTATCCACCAAGCCATTACTATTCATCCAAGACAAACTCATTCACCTATAAATAGAGCTCACTTCTGATCATTTCAAACACACCAAAACAACTTCAATCCTTGTTTTCTGAAAAATCAGTTTGGTTCCAAGTTTCAAACTTTCAAGCGAGAGAGAAATCAAATTTCTTAAACCAGAGCAATTCCATCCAAACCAATGATCCAAACACCTCACATACATCATATATGAGTGAACAAAGCACTTAAACAACTTCTATAACATCAGAATCATCAAGTCATACCCTATTTGCTCAAAATACATTATAAGCTGCAGTTGGAGTTGAGCCCATCAAACTAGAAGGTTTCAATCCATTCCAAGCACATCAACACATTCCTTGAGGTCTAGGGAAGCTGTCCAGGTCATCATTTCACATCTGTAACACCTACAATTGAGGATTCAAATTCCTCTTGCACAAGTAAGCCTGAACTTCCCGAACTCCATGAAACATGCATCATTTTTTATATTTCAAGTTACCAACATGTTTCTGCACTTATATAGAATGTTTTCCCTCAATAAATTGCTATGTATCAATCGTATATAGGATTTCACAATGTTCATCAAAAGCGAACAATTTTCATGTTTACATCGTGCAATTTCATTACGAATTGAGTGAGATAGGATGGGTTTTGCAAATTTGGGTGGCACGAGGAAGAAGATGAAGTTCTTCGCGCCATAATTCAAATTTTTTAATTTTTTAATATTTTTAATATTTTCATTTTTATTTTCAAAAATTATTTTCTACATCCAATTTTGATTATTTTCAAATGAATTTTTGCACAAATATTATCCACATATTTAAATAATTTATTCACCAAAAAAATCAAAAAAATATTTTACATTTGATATATTTTTAATATATTTAGTATATTATTTTTAAATTGTTTTAAAAATAATTTCAAATATTGATTTTTTACTATCAAATTAATTATTTTTAATTCCAATTATTTCACACATGTCATTTAAATACCAAATTATTTTAATCCACAAAAAATCACAAAAATAATTTTTATTTGATATATTTTTAATACATTAAAAATATTATTTTAAATGTTTTAAAATGATTTCTTTTCTTGAGTTTTTCTTAAACCAAAATGATTTTAAATATTCACGTGGATAAAATACCTTTTTCATAAACCTTAATCATTGTTTATAACATGATTAATGGATTCATTTGATAAATTACACATATTTTATTGATTTTCTTTTTGAAAAATATCTTAAAAAATGAGATTAGGGTTATACTTTGATTCTATCTTTCAAACGTCATTTCAACACTCATGGCCTCTATTAGAGTGCAAGACCTAACCCTCTTTGTAAATATACCACTTCATGGGCCTTTGTTATAGTATAAGTCCCATTGCACTTTTCAAAATCACGGTGCGATCACTGTTTTCACAACAATCTCTGGGCCTCTGCTAGGAGTGTAAGTCCCAACCTTTTTCTTTCAAAATCATCCTCTCTTTTTCAAAACAAGATAAACATCTGAGCCTCTGATAAAGTGTAATACCCAACACCCTTTTAAAATAGGAAATCTTTTAGCCTCATTCATCCTGGGCTTTGTACAAGATACAAACAATCATCTGGGCCTCTAATTAGAGTATAAGACCCAACACCTTTGCTTCTCTCTCACTTAAGATCAAGTCATCTTCAAAGTCAAAAATTTCTTCAATTTCTTCAAACACTAATCCAATCTTGAAGTAAACATCTAATCAATCACACTACACTTGGGCTTCTATCCAGAGTATAAGACCCACCACCTTTCTCAATTCAATTCATACTTGTTTATATACTTCTTCATATATTTGTATATATACTTGTGCATATCTTGTTAAGTTTTTCTTAACATTTAAATCATCCTTAGTTTAGACTAGTTCAAACAATAGGATGCTTTCAATCAGTATAACTTAGTTCAATTAACTAGTTCCCCCATGTACAAAGGAATTCTTCTTCCCAATACAGTCAGCCTCCTCTTGGGCTTTGTTCAATTTATTCAACCATGAAACACTTCAATAAAGAGAGGATTATTTCCCGGTGAAACCTCTTCTTTAATCCCTTTAACATTGGAACAGTTCAACAAAGAAAGGATTATTTCCCAGTGAAACCTTTCTTTAACTCTTCCTAGACTTGGAAAGTCTCAATCCTCAGCCTCCTCTTGAGCTTCATACAAGGACCCTCAGGCTTCCTAGAAGCATCCCCAGCCTCCTCTTGGGCTTCATACAAGGACCCTCAGGCTTCCTAAAAACATAGGATAGATCCTAGTCATCTTTATCAATACACCAGTCCCCAAGAGAGTCAAAACCTCTAAGGCATTCAAGCTTATCCTTTAAGTCTCTTATGATCCTCAACAAGGTTTGGTTTTCACTTTAAAATTCCCAGCCAGGGCCAGGTTACAATCAATAATTCCCTAAAAGAATCAAAGCCCTTGTTGCATTTAATAATTCAACTCTTTTCTAATCTCCAGCAAGAGTTAGTTTCCCTTTTGATTCCTCAAAATAGTTTAGACCTTCTCTTGGAATTAAAATCCCTCAGCAAAGAGTCAGTCTCCACTTAAATTCACTCAGCCTCCTCTTAGGCTTCATATAATGATTTTCCCAGTCAGCCTCAATCTTGGGCTTTGTACAAGACATATATATTACTCCCTTAGTTGAGTCAGTTTTCAACATTTTCAGCTTCAACCTTGGGCTTTGATCAAGGAAAAAATTTAACATCCCCACAGATGAGACACATGAGTCCTCTCTGTATGAGGATATTTCCTCTATACATCACATTTCAAAACAAACAATCAAAACCTTTTTTCTAGATAATTGATGTAAGTGGCACACTTGTTGATTCAAAATCCAAGCTGGAGTCCCTCCTTTATCATGGCTAAAGTTCTCTTTCATCTAAGTAATCTAAGTGGAAAACCTCTGGATTCTACACATCCAAGTCAGTGTCCCTCTCTTAGCCTGAAAAGATTCATAAAGGAAAAAGTTGCATTACTCTACACTGAGTTAAAGCTTCTCCCTTCATGACATTTTAATTCTCCTATAAAGGAAGATGTGGCATTGCTGGATTCCACACATCCCAGTTAAAGAAACTTCCCTTATAAATCAATTATTCAATGTTTGTGATGAATAAGTGAGATATCTCCCTTTAGAGATAACAAATTCTCTCTCTCAGTCTCTTTTACCTTCAATCTTGGGATTTAAATAACACACAAACACTCTTTTAGCTTCAATCTTGGGCTTTGAACAAGAGACAAATACTCTTTTAGCTTCAATGTTGGGCTTTGAACAAGACACCAAACATTTTTCCTCCCATAGAATAGGAGGAACTACGAACGCTCTGATTTCCCCAGATCTCTTTATAGGAATACGTAGGCATAAGATTGCGAAATCTTAGCGACCGCACTAATAAAAAATCTTAAGTCAAGTACCTTCCCAAAAATAATAGAAAACCCAAAAAAAACATATCCTCAATGGAGAAACTTCCCTAATCAATAGCAAATGGATTTAAGCAACCAAGCAATTCAACAGTAGAAACATATGCAAATAAAGGTTCCTATAGATTACTATAGATACTCCGGGTGTTAATAGCTTTCCTTTGTATAACCAACCCCAGATTCCAGATCTCTTCGCATTTGTAAAGGAAAAAATTTACACGCAGGGTTAGTTTAAGATATCTTCCCCTTCCTTTTAAGCTTCATAGGAAAAATATAGAAATCAGAAAGTAGCACTAAAAGCGGTAGTGGTTGCGTCACAAAACCGAGCTACACTTTGAGTTAATGATATGCTTAGTGCTTTAATCCACAAAGACGAGTGGTTGAACTTAAATATGGAATGATCTTGAAATTTTAATTCAATTTGGGTTTCCCATATCCTCTTCTCCTTTTTCTTTTGATTGATGAAAATCTTCGATATTATTGAAACTTATTTTAAGTTCTTGATGAAGATGTGATCGTTACCATTTTTCTTTTCGTGCGGTATTGCTTTCGGAGAGTGATCTACATATCACTTTTCTAGTATGCATTAGCACTAACATTGTTATTGACCGGCCTCAGATAGTCATGGCTTCTATATAAGTCTGATTACGATTGCTTAACATAGCGCTAAATTGTCCCGAAATCGGAAAACCGTTGTGATTTGTGAGCGAATTATCAGTCTCCTATTCATCCATGGCGTAGTTTGAAATAGATTGGCTTTCTCTTGTTTATGCATACTCGTTGATTTTGTCCGAGTTGGATTCCTCCCCATGGTAATGCATGAGACCATGTTTTCATTCTCATGGATGTTTAGTCGAGCATTTCCGAAAACACAACAAAACTTATGCTCTTATTTTTTGGATATTTTTTTCTCTCTATTGTTATGTTAATCGTGTTATTGTTTATGCTTCCTTCTCGCTTCCTATCTCTCTTTATTTTTTATGCTTTATGTTATCATATCATACCATATTATTTGTTTATGTTTATGCTCTTTTTCTTTTATCCATTTGGATCAAAAGACACTAATAAATGCTTAAACTTTAAAAAAAACTTGTTCTCTTAATTTTGGACTATGGTTACTATCCTTTGCATTGGACATGGAACTTTGGACTTAGAATTAGGATCCTCACCTAAGCTTGGAAATTTGTGATGGAAAACCTTGGATTTTTAGGTACTTGATGTTCTCTTTTGAAGACCTATTTTGATCAAGGCCTAATCTAAAGGAAAGGATGCTTATGTTATGGAGCTTACTTGTGTGGTTAAACCGTTCTTATCCTTAGCTTTTATCTTTATGCAATAGGATAGCCCCTTCTTCTCCACCCCGTCTTTAATTTTCAAAATCTCCTCTCTTTTTCAAAACCTTCTCGTTTTCAAACTTAAAACTGCTTTCATAATAAAACCTTGACTTTGGTCAAGTGATTTTCAAACTTTGTTTTCTTTAATAAATGTCAATCAATGTTAACCATACTTTGACCATTTCAAAAGACATAAAAAAATACAAAACTCATTCAAAAATTGTGTGCTTTTGTGCACTTTTTCTTTTAAAACTTTTCAAAAAGATTAGACATGAGTCATCTTCTTTGATGAGATGTAAAGCTCCTAACCATGGTATTTTGTGTAAATTATGGTCATTTTCCACTTAGATGTTGAAGTGATTAGTCTTGTTGATTTTAATCCAAGCAAATCCTCCATCTTAACGTGATGCAAATGCCTCTTTCACATACTTTTGGGTAATTAGTTGAGTAATCTCTCTTGAGAATGGCAGGTTATCTTTTCAAGATAAAATGAATCATAACCAATCATTTTTGTTATTTGAAACACGAACTACGGGGTTTTGATCCTATATTGCATTTTGTGGGTACGTAGGCATGAGGCGATAAGTCTCTCCAAACACAAAAGCCTAAAAAATATTTCTCTTCTCATCTCCTCAATCTCTTTTCAAACAAACCTTTTCAAACCAAAAAGCGTAGATATTTCAAAGGGCTCTTATAGAGTACTATAGACGTTTTGGGTGATAACACATTCCCTTAGCGTAACCAACGCCCTTACCCATTCTCTGTTTGTTCTTGTTTAGAACTTATTTAAGTTTTGTTCACTCTTTTTCCTTTGCTTTTGGATAAAATAAAAGTACGATGGCGACTCATGCAATTTTGAGTTAAGTTAATCAATAGCTTACACTCACAAATTTCCCCGCTACTGAAAAGTGGCGACTCCACTAGGGACTTTGGTTCTTAGTGGGTTCGGCCTACTTTGATTTATTTGCACTTATTTGTTTTATTTGTTTGTTATTGCTTATTCTGTTTGGGTGCTTGGTGATCTTGAGAGGTGAGATAGATCCTATACCCGGATCTGAGTGCTCTTATGATAGGAGGATGGTATAGTCAAGGATGCTTCTAAGGAGTAATCTCGAACAAGCTGAATTGAGAATCCATCCGCTTAGTCGAGGCTTCCTCGGAATTACTGATGTCTAGCAAGTAATCGCGAAAAACATTACTTTTCCGACCTCAGGCCCATGACACTGAGGACTTTAGTATCTCTTTTACCCCACTTGGCCAATTAGGACGTAGTGCGGTGGCTATGAAGGTGTAAACCCAAAATAGTTGATATGCGATACTACACTCTGACGAGGTTCTCTTGAGAATATTACTGATTCCCGAGTAATCGGCGTGCTATTAATATCCGAAAGAGGATTGGGGACTCTGGGAACTTTTTAGAACATTGTTCTACAGGTACGAAAAAACCTTAGTACACACCATTGGGGGTTGGTTCTTGTGCCTTGACTCCATGCTCGTGACTCGAACCTTTAAAGCTGTGTGTTTTGTGTGATCTTGCTAGTGGGTGTTGCATCTATGCATTCATGCATTCATAAACATTGTCGCTCCCGAAAGATTCGCATCTAACAGTACAAACGCGAGAGTGGCGCAGAAAACACAGAGTCGCCAGCAATGTGTATTTATCCTGAGAGAGGGAAAGGAAACACTGTATAAACCTGAAGAGAAAGGGGGAAAGACATGGTCATCACAACCATAGTCCGGGTTCGGGAGTCGGTTATGCGAGGGGAAGGTGTTAGCACCCCACGCATCCATCGTACTCGATGGGATCCATGCTTGTTGTCTAAATGGAGGGTGAGCTGTCCTACTATCTATGGCTGAACAAAAGAAAACGGGGATGGGGGAGACTAAGACGGACTCGATAGGACATATTCGATACCCTAGGCCTACGTACTCCCTCAATGCAATAGGAAAGTCAGAGTCAACGTAGTTCGGACGGGAACTGTGGGGGAAGGTTGCTCGCCAAGACAATCGTTGTCTTGTGCCTACATATCCTCAATCAGACGAGAGAGAGGAATCAGAGCTAATGTAGTTCGTGGGTACGACCACGGATGGGTAAGTGTTTTTTATGAGCGACGTTAGATTCGTGTCCGGCAGTTAGGGTTGATGCCTATTTGCGACTTAGACGGAAGGTAACGTGCTCCTTTCTGAAAATGGTCTGGAACCAAACAATCCCGAAGGATAAAAAGATTTGAATTTGTTTTTGTGTTTTTTAGACGGAAGTGTTTTTTAAGTTAGTCCATAACTTGCATTGCACCAAAGTCTAGGGCACAGGGACGAATACTTAACGAATCGTCCCAAGAATGGACGCTCGCTAAGCACTCTAGAAAGATGAGAGGAAGCCCCTCATTTCTCATTCCCCACGCTTAAGGCTCGTGCGCAATACACTTTGTCTTTATTAAGTGTTTTCAAGAAGTTTTGAGATGAGAAGAGAGAAGACACAAAGGAGACTCTAAAGGGAAACTAAGAATCCTAATGTTATCATGCATGGTTAGCCTATGGTTAGTGAGGCTTAGAAGAGACGACCACCTAAAACCTAATGCTAATCCTACTCCAAGCTTAATCAAAAATTAAGTTGGACTAGGTAGCTCTAAAGGGAGAGAATCCAAGACTTAAACAAGTCTTGAGATTCATGGGAGGAGGAGAGTGAAAAAGAAGAAAGAATCATCTTAAATGCTAAAACAAACACAAGTATGAAAGCTTAAAAGAGAATGGAGAAGTTAGAATGTGGATAACTATCCACATCCCATTCACTTACCATTAGCCCCTACATGGTTAGCAAAAACAAACATAGGCAACAATAAGACAAATGAAAACCAAACAAGTCACAACCCAAAGAAAAATGGTTACAAACCAAATAAAACTCATCCAAGTCAGAATGTACACCTTAGAGGTGACCCATAATGTTTACCAAACAAACTCAAGCAAAGAGAATGCAAACAAATGGCCAAACATCCAAGAAGATCATCAAAGAAGGAGTAGAAGAAGAATGAGTGGATATGCAAGGTGATCATGCAACAATGCTTCAAATAAAATCAAAGTCAGAATGTGGATGACCTAAACATGTGCCTAAACATTATGTACAAATGTCACATGAGGCATACAAACAAGTATCCAAGCATTGAGAGTAATTAGAAGAAGAAGAAAGAAGCATGTAAGTGAAACATGTTCAAGTATGCAAGATGAAACATGAATAACATATGGAATGAATGCAAAGCTCTAAAGTCAGAAGCATACATTATATGAGATGCAAAGAATAGATATGGTATGGTATACACAAACCAAATACAAACCAAGAAGAGGCATAGATGAGAAGAAGTGAGAAGATAAGTCAAAAAAAGGCATGTGAAACAAGCATGGAACATGTACACAAAATAAGTAACAACCTCACACCAATGACTTAAATTTGCATCCAAGAGACCTATAATGATCTAAACATGGCTCAATAAATCAAAGAAAACAATCTCATACAATGGCACAAGTGCCTTCTCAAGCAAGTAACTCAGCATGATCAAAGATGTTCACAAAAGAAGACCTCAAACATGAATGATCAAAAAAATAGTAAACATGATTCAAAAATCATCAAATTAAATCTCAAAACACCTCAACCAGGGGTAAACATCATATTAAAAACTCATGCAAAAATTCACAAGATAGGTCCCTCAAACAATTACACAAAGAGCACAAAGGATTATGGATCAGTATGCAAAAGAGAGGGGCTAAAATGCAATATGAAAAGAGTTTAAAAATATGAGAAAAAAATTTTTATACACTTCAATATGTAGATGAAATAATGCAAAAAGAATCGACTCAAAATGTTTTATGTGCTATGAGAAATAAATTCTCAAAGTTGAAATGTGCAAATAAGAACAATTTTCAAAGAAAATAAAAGAAAATGCCAAAAATATGATGAAAAATGACCAAAGTCAGAAATAAAAAATGTCCAAAATTAATTAAATACAAAAATATGCTTCATGATTTTTTTGGTGATTTTTGGATGCATAAAACTAATTTTAAAAAATTAAAATGCAAATGAAACAATTAAATAAAATAAAATGCAAGGAAAGAAACCAGGGGGTGTCACCAGCAAGCCAAACACGTTCAAGACTGGGCTAGATCAAAAAGGGAGGTGTGAAGAGTAAGAAGCCCAAAGCGCTTCTTACAATAGACTCAGAGTCAACTCTTGTGACTCCATCATTGCCATCAGATCAATCCAAGGACCCACGCGCAGTCAACAAATCCAATAGTAAACATGATGAAAGGCTCAGATCATACGCACATGATAATAATGGTAAGCAAGCACACACCAAGCATACTCTGGACACAATAAAACTCACGTGAACAGCACATGCAAATTTTAATGCGTTGGCAATATCACATCCATCAGATTAATCAAACGCATACAAATCAGTCAACAAATCAAATAGTAGGCCAGATGAACGGTTTAGATCTGATGCGTATGGTAACAAGCATGGGGTAATAAACACACTGATTAAATGAAACACAAGAGATGTTAAATGAGCTGGCTAAACGTGAGCCATCAGATCAGGCTAATGAACGGTCCTGATTTCATCCCTAACCTTGAAACCCTGCATCATCAGAAAACAAACCATACGTCGGAGCCCTAGCTCCGGTCGTCTCCTCCGGCGACCTGCAACTTCAAATTTCCCAGAATCCACAAACAAGAGCACTATTCCACTCAGATTTTCATGAGGATCAAGAATATACAAACCATTTCATCAAACAATCAACACATAAGGCAAATCGAAGAAGAAAAGTTTAGATCTAAAAAATTCAGATCCAAAATACAGCCATGATACACGTTCAAAACTCAAACAAAACACATTAGAATGATCAGCAACTCATGAGGAAGAAAATGCACACCATAAAAACAAGTTATAGGATCATGAAATTCAACTCACCTGAAACTTGAAACTAGCAAAAATACTCCTAGAACCCCAGTGTAAGAGTGTAGATCTACTCCTTGGAACCTCAAATTGCAAAATAAATGCAATTAGAGCTTGGAATCGTGCTAAATCTTGAGATTTGAACTTGAACCTTCAAAACTGAATCTGATGAAAAACTCACTCTCAGCTCCAATCAATGGTGGATTCTTGTTCTATGGAGTGTGTTGATCAAGAATATGGAAAGAAATCTTCAAAAACCCTTGTGGAAAGAGAGATTCAAAGAGGAGAAAATGTGAGTGAAATTTCAAAATCTGAGCAAATGAGAGTGCATGACCTAGCTTCGGACGTGTGAGTTAGCTTATATACACCTCATTAGACCTCTGATCACAATTAAAACTTGATTAATCCCTTGGTTAATGAGTTTGGATGGTTTATGCAAATTTGCAATTTGAGTTGTACCCCTTAATCCACACGTGCATGGGCCATATGATAAGCATGAATCAAATTCATTTTACTTGCTGATCACATTTGAATTGGATTTGGGCTTTGTAGTGGTTTAATTTGTGAGATTCAATCCATCTTGCAAAATTGTATTATGTGAAGAAAGTGAGGTACATGGCATGAAATGACTTGATTCAAGGGCCAAACTTGTGCCAAATGAAGTGTACTTGGATATTAGAATGTGACTTGAAGCAATAGAACCAATTACAAGTCAATTTGTACCAAAATGCAAAAGGTGGAAAAAGTGGTACATGTGAAAAACCTTAAAAAGCACCTTGTATTGTTTTGACCATAACTTAAGTTCTACAAATGATATGGAAACCATCTAGTACTTTTTGGAAATGGGAGAGAAAGATCTTCAACTTTCATTTTGGAGGAAAATTCATTTGAAGCTTCCTTGATGATGAAAAGTCAAGTTGAATGTGGTGAAAAAACTGCCAAAAATGGAAGGTTCTCATTATAGGTCATTTTCCAAATTTAGTAACTTTTGCACAAACTCTTGATTCTTGAAGAATGATGTCATCCATGCTATTCCTTGACCAAATAAAGGTACATGGACTTGGGAAACATGATTTGAACCCTTGAAAACCCATGGTTGACTTTCCTTTTGAACTGTTGACTTTTGCTTACTTCATAAGTAACTAATCCACTGAACACCTTCCACAATGGATCACTAGCCAAGTCTTCCTCCATGAGCATTTGTGAGCATATGAAACCCCATGAGAATGTATTTGATCAAGCAAAAACCATCAAGAAGCCTTTTGGAACCAAAACCCTAATTTGGACCATCTGATTAGGAGAGTGTGGTGTACTTGAAATCTCTTGCCAATCTTGATCTCATGATGATATGATGAACCCCTCAAACCATCTTGAGGCTTGAGACTCCTTTGAGATGAACCAAGCACCTTGATCCCATGCTAAGAACCAATGCCATGCACAAATGCTAATGCAAGAAATGCAAAGAAACATAAGCCAGTTAGCTAAAAGTAAGAGGGCAAATTTTGGGGTGTTACAATTTGGAAAAAAGTGAAGGCGGATTCTGACTTAGTGAAAATTTCACTAAGTGTTGGAAAAAAGTGACATTTTCACTTTTTGTGATTTTGATCATTCCATAACTTAAAATCCATGAGGAATTGGAATGAGTTGTGTTTGAAGCTTTTGTAGAGTGCCATGAGGGCTACAAATCCAGCTTTGGATGGGGAAAAATGGCCTTGTGGTTTTGAAGATATGATCCTCCAAAGTTGATACCCTAGCCACTTTGTTCCATACTTAGAAAATTTCTAAGTTTTTTATGGTTACCCCTATTACAAGTTATCCCAGTTTTCTTGATTTTTCTTGATGAATGATGATTCCAATAACACATTAACATCATTTTAGGGTCAAAGAACCATAATTGTGAAAAATCCCAAAAAGTCAAAGTTAACTTTTGTGCACAGTTGACTTTTTGTCAGATGAATTCCAAACTGTGCGATCCTCTATGAAATCAAGTCCTTGACCTAAATCAAACTTGATGGATTGATTTCATAGGTGTTATAGGGTGTATTGAATCATGTCCTAGGGTTTGGGAGCATGTCCTAGTCAAAAGTCAAAGGCACAGTTGACTTTTTTCCCCAAAACCCTAATTGTGGTTCAGATGAAACTGAAACTTGTGAATCAAGCTTCTTGGATCAATTCATTGTTGCAAATGGATCAATATAGTTTATTAGAGACCCTCAAATCCTCTCTTGAGGTCTTGGCTCATGATTTGTCCCAAAAGTCAACTTAGGGGTGAATTAGATCAAGAAACCCTAATTCCCGAATTTTGATGAATGCATCCCTGAGGTCACAGTTGACTTGATGATAGGGTCCATGATGTCCCATGGAGCATATTAGGTTATGCTTTGAATCATTGGCTCATGCCCAGAGGAAAATTTCCATCTGGAGGCCCTGGTCAACCAAACCCTAATTTAGTGACACCAGTGATCTTGAGGCTTGATCCACTTGGAATGTTGCAGCCTGGTGCTTAATTCTTGCTGTGGGAGTCCTCTTGATCCTCTGTGGATGTATGAGAGGTTTAGACAAGTTGAAGATCATGTCATTTCTTGATTGATCCTTTGTCTAAGAACTCTAAGAGGGCTTGAAACCCTAATTGATATTTGTAGTGAATGCTCACCCATCTTTGGGGAGACTAATGAGGCATGATGGTTTACCCATATTGTGGTGATGATTTTCACAATGATGGGAAATCTTAGTGGTCAAAATTTGGGGTATGACATGTAGCACCCCAATATTTTCCCTATATTTTTCTAACTTTTACTAGCTTTTGTTTAGCATTCATCGCATCTTTCATTAGGTCATAACTCATAATCATTCATTGCATTGGTCTTTTAAGACATGGGATCGAAGGGTTTTCTTGTTATCAGCATTTTCCCTATTTAGAGATGATTCAGTCGGTTCCTATTTCAGGTCAAGCTGAAATAAAGGTTTGAATTCATATTACTGTGAATATCTTCCCATTCAGAGGTTCATCAAGATCCAAGGTTTTTCTATTCATAGGGTTCATCCAAAGCATCAGGTTAGGGTTTCTTGGGTGTGAATCAGAGTTTGCCTTTTTTTCTCAGTTCAAGTCACATCTTCATCAGTATACATGGGCGAGTTTGTAACAATTATCAATTCAAAACCATGAGATTAGGGTTATTGTTTCTGCGCACTGGACCATATTTATCACCATATGGCTTTTGAATTATATGGTATGCTTGCTGGTAATGTTAGTCCACTGACGAGAGAGAATATCAAGCCAGCCTATGGAGGTGAAGAGGAAGTTTTCTTAAGTAAAGTTATAACTCCCATATATAATGTGATTGCTAAGGAAGCTAAAAGGACCAAAAGGATGGAGGTCAAAGCATTCACAATGGAGGAGTTATGATGATATAAATGAATATTTATGGTCAACAGATTATTTTCGGCTTGGTTGGCCAATGCGCGCTGATGCTGATTTCTTTTTCCTCCCAGTGGAACAACTATACTCTGATAAGTTGAAGGGTAACAAGCCTGATAATAGGGACCGATGGGTTGGAAAGGGCAACTTTGTCGAGATAAGGTCCTTTTGGCATATTTTTCGAAGTGGAACAACTATACTCTGATAAGTTGAAGGGTAACAAGCCTGATAATAGGGACCGATGGGTTGGAAAGGGCAACTTTGTCGAGATAAGGTCCTTTTGGCATATTTTTCGAAGTTTTGACCGCAAGTGGAGTTTTTTTTCATTCTAAGCTTACAGGCTATGATTATTGTTGCTTGGAATGGAAATGGGGATCTAAGTGCAATATTCAATTGTAATGTTTTCAAGCCGCTATAGTAGAGCTCGGACAAGCTATTCTTGATGTGATCCTCAGTTAGAAAGCACAGCGGAGCATGTTGATGTATGATAAGTTAAGATACATTCTAAAGGTTATTTCTGCAGCATGGGTGAGTGTTCTATCGGTCACTTATGCTTATTCTTGGGACCATCTTCCTAGCTTTGTTCGAACCATCCAAAGTTGGTTTGGAAGCAATAAACAATCCTCTTCAATATTTATTATGGTTGTTATTGTATACTGGTCACCAAATATGCTAGCTGCCATATTGTTTCTGTTCCCACTCCTTCGGCGTTTTCTTGAGAGATCAAATTATAGGATTGTCATGTAAATGTTGTGGTGGTCATAGCCCGTCTCTATGTCGGTAGGGGAATGCATGAGAGCACAGTTTCCCTTTTCAAGTACACCGTGTTTTGGGTTCTCTTGACAATTATAAAGTTGGTATTCAGTTACTATAAAGATAAAAATCTCTGGTGGAGCCTTCAAAGGCTATAATGCATAGCAGTGTTCAAATAACAGAAATACAATAGCAGGTGTAAAGAAAACCATCGCAGGAAAATTCTAACAGAACTGAAAATATAGCAGAGAAAGATATAGCAGTTTCACCGAAAGAATTACAAAATAATTAAATAGCACAAGTCCATAGCAGGGAAATTAATAGAAAAAAGATAGCAGTAAAAAACTTCAATTACATAACAGGTCCAGAAACTCATTTCATAACAGAAAACTCTCATAACAACCTTCATTATTCTCTAACCAAGTTTTTCTAACAAAAAAAACCTAACAGAACCTAACCAACACAACAGATTCCTAACAGAATTATCCAAAACTCTCTCTCCCTCTCAATTCTTCTCTGCTCCCTTTCATCCATTCTGCATCAGAAAAACTGCAACAGAACACTGCAATATCACAAATTCATCATCACCTTGCGACTTCAATTTCTCATCAATCTTCAATCTCCACCAAATTAACAACCTGCAACCAACCTCTTCATTCTTCAACTCTACACAACGCTTCACTTAAAACTCACAAATTCTTCATCATTTTCAACTCGAGAATCACCACTATCATCTTCAAGGTTTCAGCATAATCTGCTACATCATCTTCAATCTTCTTCATTCTCCCGCACTGTGAAAAAAGCTCCAACCGATTCTTCTTCACTCATGAACTCATCTTCATCAAGATTCTGAAGCAAAAATCAACAACAACAACAAGGCAATTCACGTCAAGGCTCTGCAACCTTCATCAATAAACAAACTTAAAGCACAACCTCTGCAATTTTCATAGATCACCCATATTCTTCAGCCTTCATCTTCATCCTCATCAATTCATCTAATCCAAACCTGCAAAACATAAATTCAGAACGGTAACAACACAAGTCATCAACATCAATTCAAACAAGATTTGCATTGCAAACACACTCAAGAACGAACTCCATTCAATATTGATAAGTGCAAATTGTACCTATTTTTGTATATAAGTTTTGTTGCACTTATCCTTACTTTGTGTTAAAATTGGTTGAATAAACCCCACTTTGTGTGTAAATACGTTTACTTTACGTTTTCGGTGTATAGTGCGTTATCGTGTAAATATCATTGAGTTTAATTGATTTTCATTTATTTTTGTAGGTGTTCCAGCAATGGGATTTTTCCATATTCATAAAGAGCATTGAATAAGCTTTCCAACGCTTCAAACCGTGCGTCAATCGGAGTTACGGTTCAAGAGTTATGAAGAAAACAAGTTCTGGTTTTCTGTCATGCTCGCTAGGCGAGCCCCCGTAGCGAACACTCGCTAGCTTGTTCGCTAGGCGAACCGGGGCGAACGAAAAGTTCCAGAATCGTGAAAAAACTCAACAGAAAGGCGGTTTACGTTCGCCTAGCGAACGGGGACTCGCTAGGCGAACCTGGAAAGTGAGATTTGCCTATTTCAACCATTTTTCATCATTTTTTATGTTATGTTTTTGGGGGAACTTTCTCCCAACTTCATCAAACATGTTTTAGGAGTAGATAGGCTTAGAAACAACATTGGATGATGCATCTTGATGATCCGGAGTAGGATGTGCTTTAATCGGCTCCGACGAACCGTGAGAAATTTGTTCTTCTCCTTTCTTCTCTTTGTGTCCTCTTTTGTTGATGTTTGGTATGTAAATCTCTTGATACCTATTGTATTTCATCTAATCTATGTTTATGAATATGTTTTGATTCTCTATTGATTGTTTGTCTTTGATTGATTATTTGTGGGTCGTGACAAAACCTATATCGAATCGTTAATCTTAGATTTTCATCTGTCAATGAGCAAGCTTTTGACAGGGGTTTGTGAATTGATATTCATTGTATCTTTTGTTGTATTGTGTTGATTAAGTAGCATGGGTAGCATGAGTAGGATCGATACGGTATTGCGAGGATGCGTGACAATAGCGATGAAGAACGGCGTTCGTATACAGTTGGTAAATTAGTTGAATGCAGGGTTAATCATATGTTTGTATTCTGATCAGGGCTTTGTATATGAATTACTCATGAGTTTGACATGGATGTTATAGTAATATCGGTTTTGTCTGAACTCTAGAGATAGATTTAGACTTAACACTTGCGTGAGTATCAGTTCTTACTTCTCTGTGTTGTTGAGTTACGTGAGACATCACCAATGAGACAATACCGTAGTTCTCTCGACGTTGCGTTAGACATAACCTCTGTTGTGAGTGATACGTGAGGATGTTAGACGAATAAGTGATTTGTGTATGAAATGGTCGGAAGAATGCATGTGTTATTGAGTGATCTCTATTGAGTTTCTCTTCTCCAAAGAATGTGTTATTGTTATTTACTTGCTTTTTGTTCCTTTAATTTTCCGCATTTGCTTTTGGTTCGCTTTAAACCAGAACTTTTGATTCATGAGCTTAGAAATATAGAAACCGTTGAATGGCATTCTTTCCCTCGCACTGATCCCTGTGGAGAACGACAAAACTGGGTTACTTATATATTTTTGCTTGCTGCTATTTCTGCACCAACAAAATGGCGCCGTTGCCGGGGATTGGTGTGTCGATATTGAGTTGCATCGCATAGTTTCTATGTTTTTAAGCTTCGTACATAATTGTCTATATTGTATATTTACTTGTATAATGGTGCATAGTTAGTTGGGGAGAGTTTGTTAGATGTCAAACATGTTATATATTTGTATGCAATACTTGGCATTTTTCATTTCTTTCCATGTGTAATGTATTGATTTTAGTGAGGAATGGTGTTGTTGTGCATTCATTGAAATATACTTGTGGTTCTTGTAATTTGTGTGCTAATGTGCAGGAATAGGCATAAAAAGATCAAGATTGTGTTACACAAATGTTGGAGGCAAGTTACCATTAAAGGAAGAAATCAACAACAGAATTCGCTAGGCGAGTGTTGGCGAAGATGCCAGCGAAGGTTCGCCTAGCGAACGTTAGCGAGAGTGCCAGCGAGGGGGTGGCAGAAAGTATGCAAAAACCTCCAGTAGGAAAACTGGGTAAATTCGTTGGATGAGGGAGCTAGCGAATGCTCGCTGATGTGTTCGTGAGGCGAAGGTGCCAGCGAGGGGGGTGGCAGCAACTTTCACTTTTGAAAACACCCAAACTTCGCTGGGCGAAGGTTGTAGCGAAGGCTCGCGTCGCGAATGATTTGGTTCGCCTAGCGAACAAAGCTTAACAAGTGTACATCCTTGTTAATAGTTGTTTTCCATAAGTGATTGTATATATGTGTTTTCCATCATATTTATGTGTGTGTATATATTTTTGTTTTTGGTTTACGTTTGCTTAAGTGTTGCAGATTTTATTTGGTATCTACCGGTGAGCGAAGCAACATGGAGGAGCTTGTACGTAAATAAGGTGTCGAGCTTACGACGTGAAACAAGCGCTTGTTGGGAGGCAACCCAACGATTTTAGTTTGTACAGTTTTATATTTAGTAGTATTGTAGTATTGTGTGAGATTGGATGGATTGAATGAGAGAAAAAACTTGAGAAACTTAGCAAGCCTGTGCGCGCTTAGCGCGCCTTGCTTTTTGTGGAAAAACTCTCTTATTCTCTTATCCACTTTCACCCATTTTGTTAGTATATGTTTATGAGTTTTAGAAATTTTTGAGTTTGTTCTCAAGTTTTGTTGTTGATTAGCTTGAGGATGCATTATGTGATTTTTCAATTTTGATTGTTTCAACAAGAAAATGTTATGGTAGTGTGAAAAGTTTAAAGAAAGTTGCATTGCGTTGGTTGGTGTTTATTGCTTTTCTAGAACATAACATGTTTATGAACCTTAGGATTTGTACAAATTACATGTCTTTCATTCTCTTGCAATTTTTGTTCATTTATGAATCACCTTAGTTCATAGCCCCATGTGAGGAAACCTCCATTGTTTACTAAATGCTTGGATGACTGATAAACTTTGTCTAATTTGTTTGATTCATGCTTTATCTTTTGATTATTGTGATTTTGTGGAAGCATTAGAAATGATCAAGGCATTTGTTTATATTGAGCACAACCGTATCCAAAAGTATCTTACCCGTGAGTAGTGAGAATTTGTTAGCCCCTTTGAGCCTAAACAGTTTAGATCTCATTTTTAGTGATGAACTTGGTTTATGTACATAATTTGCAAGTTTGGTTCATCATTGAATTTAGTGAGTTTCTAAAATTTCTTCTTGAACCTTTGAAATTGTATACTTTGATTTCCTTGCCGTAAAAAGCAAGGAGCATTCACTTGAGGTTTGGTTGAATTCAAGTTGGGGAGAATGAAAAAGAAGTGGTAAGTTGCTTGAAACTTTTGAAAAAGTTCAAACAAGCATGAAAAGAAAAAAGTGTAAATATGAACGTGAAAAACATAGAAAAAGGATGCTTGTTTGATGAGAAAAAGAGAGAGTGAAATAATTGTGCATAAAGGTAGTTTGAGAAGGTTTGTGGTAAAGGAATGAGAATGGTGAATGAAGTTGTAATGTGTAAATATCATTTATCGGCAATTTCGATTCAATGGCCTGTAGAAATGTCCCTTTATTGTGAACCCGACCAAGCTACAACCCTTAAAGCCCTTAGTGATCTTTTTGCTTCCATATTTTCATTTTTGATTGTTAGATGTTGTATGAATTGAATTGTTATTTGCAGTGTTTGTCAGATGAGTGAAATTTCCCCGCGGTTGCAAACGCGCATTAATTTCTTCATTCTTATTTGAAGTGGAGTGTTAGGTGTGATTCATTCTTGAACATGTATTGCTTTTGGATGTTGACATTTGTTTTGTGCTTAGACTTTGTTTCATATTCGTGGTGTCGTTGTAGTTTAGTGGTAAGCATTGCTTTGCATGTACTTTTGATATTTGTACCATACGTTTATTCTCCGTTTGTAAAAACTTGTTGAGCAAGATTTCTTGATAATTGCTTTTGTTTCTTTGAGTTGATTGACTTTTGTTTGAGGACAAACAAAATAATAAGTTGGGGAGAGTTTGATAAGTGCAAATTGTACCTATTTTTGTATATAAGTTTTGTTGCACTTATCCTTACTTTGTGTTAAAATTGGTTGAATAAACCCCACTTTGTGTGTAAATACGTTTACTTTACGTTTTCGGTGTATAGTGCGTTATCGTGTAAATATCATTGAGTTTAATTGATTTTCATTTATTTTTGTAGGTGTTCCAGCAATGGGATTTTTCCATATTCATAAAGAGCATTGAATAAGCTTTCCAACGCTTCAAACCGTGCGTCAATCGGAGTTACGGTTCAAGAGTTATGAAGAAAACAAGTTCTGGTTTTCTGTCATGCTCGCTAGGCGAGCCCCCGTAGCGAACACTCGCTAGCTTGTTCGCTAGGCGAACCGGGGCGAACGAAAAGTTCCAGAATCGTGAAAAAACTCAACAGAAAGGCGGTTTACGTTCGCCTAGCGAACGGGGACTCGCTAGGCGAACCTGGAAAGTGAGATTTGCCTATTTCAACCATTTTTCATCATTTTTTATGTTATGTTTTTGGGGGAACTTTCTCCCAACTTCATCAAACATGTTTTAGGAGTAGATAGGCTTAGAAACAACATTGGATGATGCATCTTGATGATCCGGAGTAGGATGTGCTTTAATCGGCTCCGACGAACCGTGAGAAATTTGTTCTTCTCCTTTCTTCTCTTTGTGTCCTCTTTTGTTGATGTTTGGTATGTAAATCTCTTGATACCTATTGTATTTCATCTAATCTATGTTTATGAATATGTTTTGATTCTCTATTGATTGTTTGTCTTTGATTGATTATTTGTGGGTCGTGACAAAACCTATATCGAATCGTTAATCTTAGATTTTCATCTGTCAATGAGCAAGCTTTTGATAGGGGTTTGTGAATTGATATTCATTGTATCTTTTGTTGTATTGTGTTGATTAAGTAGCATGGGTAGCATGAGTAGGATCGATACGGTATTGCGAGGATGCGTGACAATAGCGATGAAGAACGGCGTTCGTATACAGTTGGTAAATTAGTTGAATGCAGGGTTAATCATATGTTTGTATTCTGATCAGGGCTTTGTATATGAATTACTCATGAGTTTGACATGGATGTTATAGTAATATCGGTTTTGTCTGAACTCTAGAGATAGATTTAGACTTAACACTTGCGTGAGTATCAGTTCTTACTTCTCTGTGTTGTTGAGTTGCGTGAGACATCACCAATGAGACAATACCGTAGTTCTCTCGACGTTGCGTTAGACATAACCTCTGTTGTGAGTGATACGTGAGGATGTTAGACGAATAAGTGATTTGTGTATGAAATGGTCGGAAGAATGCATGTGTTATTGAGTGATCTCTATTGAGTTTCTCTTCTCCAAAGAATGTGTTATTGTTATTTACTTGCTTTTTGTTCCTTTAATTTTCCGCATTTGCTTTTGGTTCGCTTTAAACCAGAACTTTTGATTCATGAGCTTAGAAATATAGAAACCGTTGAATGGCATTCTTTCCCTCGCACTGATCCCTGTGGAGAACGACAAAACTGGGTTACTTATATATTTTTGCTTGCTGCTATTTCTGCACCAACAAAATGGCGCCGTTGCCGGGGATTGGTGTGTCGATATTGAGTTGCATCGCATAGTTTCTATGTTTTTAAGCTTCGTACATAATTGTCTATATTGTATATTTACTTGTATAATGGTGCATAGTTAGTTGGGGAGAGTTTGTTAGATGTCAAACATGTTATATATTTGTATGCAATACTTGGCATTTTTCATTTCTTTCCATGTGTAATGTATTGATTTTAGTGAGGAATGGTGTTGTTGTGCATTCATTGAAATATACTTGTGGTTCTTGTAATTTGTGTGCTAATGTGCAGGAATAGGCATAAAAAGATCAAGATTGTGTTACACAAATGTTGGAGGCAAGTTACCATTAAAGGAAGAAATCAACAACAGAATTCGCTAGGCGAGTGTTGGCGAAGATGCCAGCGAAGGTTCGCCTAGCGAACGTTAGCGAGAGTGCCAGCGAGGGGGTGGCAGAAAGTATGCAAAAACCTCCAGTAGGAAAACTGGGTAAATTCGTTGGATGAGGGAGCTAGCGAATGCTCGCTGATGTGTTCGTGAGGCGAAGGTGCCAGCGAGGGGGTGGCAGCAACTTTCACTTTTGAAAACACCCAAACTTCGCTGGGCGAAGGTTGTAGCGAAGGCTCGCGTCGCGAATGATTTGGTTCGCCTAGCGAACAAAGCTTAACAAGTGTACATCCTTGTTAATAGTTGTTTTCCATAAGTGATTGTATATATGTGTTTTCCATCATATTTATGTGTGTGTATATATTTTTGTTTTTGGTTTACGTTTGCTTAAGTGTTGCAGATTTTATTTGGTATCTACCGGTGAGCGAAGCAACATGGAGGAGCTTGTACGTAAATAAGGTGTCGAGCTTACGACGTGAAACAAGCGCTTGTTGGGAGGCAACCCAACGATTTTAGTTTGTACAGTTTTATATTTAGTAGTATTGTAGTATTGTGTGAGATTGGATGGATTGAATGAGAGAAAAAACTTGAGAAACTTAGCAAGCCTGTGCGCGCTTAGCGCGCCTTGCTTTTTGTGGAAAAACTCTCTTATTCTCTTATCCACTTTCACCCATTTTGTTAGTATATGTTTATGAGTTTTAGAAATTTTTGAGTTTGTTCTCAAGTTTTGTTGTTGATTAGCTTGAGGATGCATTATGTGATTTTTCAATTTTGATTGTTTCAACAAGAAAATGTTATGGTAGTGTGAAAAGTTTAAAGAAAGTTGCATTGCGTTGGTTGGTGTTTATTGCTTTTCTAGAACATAACATGTTTATGAACCTTAGGATTTGTACAAATTACATGTCTTTCATTCTCTTGCAATTTTTGTTCATTTATGAATCACCTTAGTTCATAGCCCCATGTGAGGAAACCTCCATTGTTTACTAAATGCTTGGATGACTGATAAACTTTGTCTAATTTGTTTGATTCATGCTTTATCTTTTGATTATTGTGATTTTGTGGAAGCATTAGAAATGATCAAGGCATTTGTTTATATTGAGCACAACCGTATCCAAAAGTATCTTACCCGTGAGTAGTGAGAATTTGTTAGCCCCTTTGAGCCTAAACAGTTTAGATCTCATTTTTAGTGATGAACTTGGTTTATGTACATAATTTGCAAGTTTGGTTCATCATTGAATTTAGTGAGTTTCTAAAATTTCTTCTTGAACCTTTGAAATTGTATACTTTGATTTCCTTGCCGTAAAAAGCAAGGAGCATTCACTTGAGGTTTGGTTGAATTCAAGTTGGGGAGAATGAAAAAGAAGTGGTAAGTTGCTTGAAACTTTTGAAAAAGTTCAAACAAGCATGAAAAGAAAAAAGTGTAAATATGAACGTGAAAAACATAGAAAAAGGATGCTTGTTTGATGAGAAAAAGAGAGAGTGAAATAATTGTGCATAAAGGTAGTTTGAGAAGGTTTGTGGTAAAGGAATGAGAATGGTGAATGAAGTTGTAATGTGTAAATATCATTTATCGGCAATTTCGATTCAATGGCCTGTAGAAATGTCCCTTTATTGTGAACCCGACCAAGCTACAACCCTTAAAGCCCTTAGTGATCTTTTTGCTTCCATATTTTCATTTTTGATTGTTAGATGTTGTATGAATTGAATTGTTATTTGCAGTGTTTGTCAGATGAGTGAAATTTCCCCGCGGTTGCAAACGCGCATTAATTTCTTCATTCTTATTTGAAGTGGAGTGTTAGGTGTGATTCATTCTTGAACATGTATTGCTTTTGGATGTTGACATTTGTTTTGTGCTTAGACTTTGTTTCATATTCGTGGTGTCGTTGTAGTTTAGTGGTAAGCATTGCTTTGCATGTACTTTTGATATTTGTACCATACGTTTATTCTCCGTTTGTAAAAACTTGTTGAGCAAGATTTCTTGATAATTGCTTTTGTTTCTTTGAGTTGATTGACTTTTGTTTGAGGACAAACAAAATAATAAGTTGGGGAGAGTTTGATAAGTGCAAATTGTACCTATTTTTGTATATAAGTTTTGTTGCACTTATCCTTACTTTGTGTTAAAATTGGTTGAATAAACCCCACTTTGTGTGTAAATACGTTTACTTTACGTTTTCGGTGTATAGTGCGTTATCGTGTAAATATCATTGAGTTTAATTGATTTTCATTTATTTTTGTAGGTGTTCCAGCAATGGGATTTTTCCATATTCATAAAGAGCATTGAATAAGCTTTCCAACGCTTCAAACCGTGCGTCAATCGGAGTTACGGTTCAAGAGTTATGAAGAAAACAAGTTCTGGTTTTCTGTCATGCTCGCTAGGCGAGCCCCCGTAGCGAACACTCGCTAGCTTGTTCGCTAGGCGAACCGGGGCGAACGAAAAGTTCCAGAATCGTGAAAAAACTCAACAGAAAGGCGGTTTACGTTCGCCTAGCGAACGGGGACTCGCTAGGCGAACCTGGAAAGTGAGATTTGCCTATTTCAACCATTTTTCATCATTTTTTATGTTATGTTTTTGGGGGAACTTTCTCCCAACTTCATCAAACATGTTTTAGGAGTAGATAGGCTTAGAAACAACATTGGATGATGCATCTTGATGATCCGGAGTAGGATGTGCTTTAATCGGCTCCGACGAACCGTGAGAAATTTGTTCTTCTCCTTTCTTCTCTTTGTGTCCTCTTTTGTTGATGTTTGGTATGTAAATCTCTTGATACCTATTGTATTTTATCTAATCTATGTTTATGAATATGTTTTGATTCTCTATTGATTGTTTGTCTTTGATTGATTATTTGTGGGTCGTGACAAAACCTATATCGAATCGTTAATCGTAGATTTTCATCTGTCAATGAGCAAGCTTTTGACAGGGGTTTGTGAATTGATATTCATTGTATATTTTGTTGTATTGTGTTGATTAAGTAGCATGGGTAGCATGAGTAGGATCGATACGGTATTGCGAGGATGCGTGACAATAGCGATGAAGAACGGCGTTCGTATACAGTTGGTAAATTAGTTGAATGCAGGGTTAATCATATGTTTGTATTCTGATCAGGGCTTTGTATATGAATTACTCATGAGTTTGACATGGATGTTATAGTAATATCGGTTTTGTCTGAACTCTAGAGATAGATTTAGACTTAACACTTGCGTGAGTATCAGTTCTTACTTCTCTGTGTTGTTGAGTTGCGTGAGACATCACCAATGAGACAATACCGTTGTTCTCTCAACGTTGCGTTAGACATAACCTCTGTTGTGAGTGATACGTGAGGATGTTAGACGAATAAGTGATTTGTGTATGAAATGGTCGGAAGAATGCATGTGTTATTGAGTGATCTCTATTGAGTTTCTCTTCTCCAAAGAATGTGTTATTGTTATTTACTTGCTTTTTGTTCCTTTAATTTTCCGCATTTGCTTTTGGTTCGCTTTAAACCAGAACTTTTGATTCATGAGCTTAGAAATATAGAAACCGTTGAATGGCATTCTTTCCCTCGCACTGATCCCTGTGGAGAACGACAAAACTGGGTTACTTATATATTTTTGCTTGCTGCTATTTCTGCACCAACAAATATTCAAACAGTTTCGCGAATTCAACGATTCAACCAATTCTACAACAACACGATCTCAAAACACGGAAAATACGCACAACAGCAATCAGAAAAACACGGGACAAAGAAGACAATCGTCGTAGCAGAGAAATCGAAAAAGACTAGAGGATAAAAAGTGGAAGAAGAACACACTTCGAAGACATACCTTGGAGTCTTGAAGCATTCTTCCTCGTCGTTCCATTGCGCCTGAGAGAACCGCGAAGGTTAGTTAGTTTGAAATCCATCTTCTTCTTGATTCGATTGTGTAGTTGAGCCATTCTAGGGTTCGATCTAATTGTGTTTCGATTTTTATCTGTTACCAGAAATTAGGAACGAATTGATGATGGTTATATGTTAAGGAGAGTGAAACATGTGAGTGTAGGCGTTAAATTTGTGGCCGTCGCAGCCGCCACCGTGAGGCGTGCCGTTTCAGCCGCCGCTGTGAAGCGTGTCGGCACGACGGTGTTATATGAGCAACATTGAGAGAGAGATAATGGGAGAGGAGAACATGTGAAACGGCGGTGAGGTAAGAATGAAGGAGAGTTGATTAGGGTTCTCTTATATGTTAAAGACAGGTTTCCATCCTAGTTGTATACTTGGCTTGGATGCCAATTCATCGATACTTTGATGTTGTTCATCTTACTTTGTGATGGAAGAAGAGTCACACAACTTCCTTATAGTTGAGATCACAATATCGTTTTCATCTTATGGTTGACGAAGAGTCACTCAACTTCCTCATAGCTGAGATCACGACATCGTCTATTTCTGTTGCATTTGCCTTGTTGACGAGGAGTTACTCAGATTTGGTGCTTAACTGAGATCACGACATCGTTCATTTTGTGATTGAGTTGTCTTGTGTTTACTTGTGTTGTTCACATGATCCCTTAGGATTCCTAGCTTCACTTAATTTCTGATTAAGTTGGAGGTAGGAGAGGCCTTAGGCTTTCAATCCAGGCATGACAACATTAGGTAGATTCCCCTCCTGATCCTGACCTTAGGGCCATCAATGCATGATAACTTGTAGGACCGAGTTTCCCTTAGACCTTCCGTGTGTCCTTCCCTTTTCTTTTCCCTCGCTCTCGTGCGACCGAGATTCCGTTTCTCGTTCCTTTCTATTTAGGAGTTGAGCTTTAGATACCTACACCCTTTGATAGATACAACGAGCGTGGATCCCATCGAGTACGATGGACGCGAGGGGGTGCTAATACCTTCCTCTCATGTAACCGACTCCCAAACTCAGGCTATAGTTGCGATGACCATGTCTTTTCCTTTTGAGGTTTTCTTTGATCGTTTCCTTTCCCTGCATCGGGATAAATAACGCTCGGTGGCGACTCTTCTGTCTTTTTCGCCGATTGATTTTCGCAGATGCGACACCTACGTAGTGTCTTGGTACGTTTGGTTTACACGAAACCCACACCCAGGCGAGGTTTTCTTGGGAGATATTCTGATTTGTGCGTCTTGTGCATTTTGGGGTGTTAACTTAGAAAGATGTCGACCCTGGTGACCATTCTCGAGGACTCAGTTGAGGCACTCCTCCCAAGAGGCGATAATGTCAGACCAGAATTGGTAAACACATTACGCTTCTTGATCTGAGGACACGAATCTGAGAACTTGCCATAGGATGACCTTTTGAAGGGAATCAATTGAGGCCTCCTCGATTGATGATGATGCCAAACCAGAAATGGTGACCGTATCATCATTTCTCGACCTGAGAGTCTGTGACACTGAGGATCCTTGGTTTTAGAACCCACATGTGAGAGGGGCTGGGTGTTTACAAGTTTGCAGGTAACTTTGATTTCCAACCTACCCGATTTTCTAGTATTCTTACAGAAGTGGATAGTTCATCCTATTATATTCAGTTAGTTGTTATTCACAGTTCTGCACAGACATTATTCACACAGTTCAGCACACACACGTCAAGTTATATGTGGCACCTCTGATACCATGCCTTTGCATTGCATCATTTCATACCCTAACATTCATGTTTTTTCATTTCCAGGTTTATATCATACTTTTGATTTCGGTCAGTGGGTTCTGTAGGGATGGATACCAAGAGGAAGAACAATGTGGACTACAGATTTCCGAAGCCGACTTTAGACTTACTTCACAAAGTGGTTGCTATGGCTGATCCTGGTGTTCTTACTGACTTTAGAAAAGAGTATGGGAGGTTATTGAATGTGGTTTGTAATATCACGAAGTATGAGCACGAAGCTCTTCATACGCTATTACAGTTTTATGAGCTTCTGTTGCGTTGCTTCGTCTTCCTGGATTATATTCTAGCGCCAACATTGGAAGAGTTCTCTTTCATCCTGGGGATCTCTATCAAGCCAAGGGTATCGTTCTTTTTTGAGGAGTGTCCAAGCTTAGAGGAAGTCTCAGCTGCTCTTCATGTGGATCAGTCAGTACTGAGTGATAACGTTGCTGATAAGGGTGGATTTAAAGGTTTTCAGTTGGAGTTTCTGGTTAGCCAAGCTCGAAAGTATGCCGACGCCAAAAGTTGGATTATTTTCAATGCTATTTTGGCTCTATGTATCTACGGGATGGTTTTGTTTCCCAACATACATGACTTTGTGGACATGCACGCTGTTAGAATCTTCATTCTGAAAAATCCAATTCCTACTCTTCTTGGTGATTTCTATCATTGGGTGCACTTCAAGAACGAGAAGAGAGGAGAGGGTCTGTAAATTATTGCACACCGCTCTTGTTCGATTGGTTTCTGAATCATCTTCCTCAGACCGGTGCCTTTGTTGACACAAAGAATTCTTTAAAGTGGTCTAAGCGGATAATAGGTCTGACTGCTGACAACATCGTCTGGTTTGATCATCAGTTGTTGGGTCCGGAGATTATTTCTAGCTGCGGAAACTTTCCAAATGTGCCTCTGGTGGGTAGAAAGGGTGGAATCAATTACAATCCTATTCTGGTCGTCCGACAGTTTGGATATGCTTTGAGCAGTCCTCCCGAAGACCGAGATGTTGAGGAATCTTTGTTCTTTAATGGGGTTAAAGACCAAGAGATGCTGAGGAGAGCTGTAAGTGCTTGGGCACATATTCACAAGAAATGGAAGACTGTTCTCGGAAAGAGTGACTGTAGAGATTACCCTTCTTATGTTGAGTGGATCCAGAGGAAAGTGGAAGAGGTGCTCTTGCCTTTCTCAAGGGAGTCACCTTTGTACCCATTAATGCTAGAGCAATCTACCACTGTTGCCATTGAAGAATTCAACAAGCTGCAAGCGCTTGTGAATGAGCTCCGTATAGAAAACTCAGACTTGAGTAGCCGATTTCAAGATGCTTTGCATAACAACATGGAATTGGAATGTAAGGCTCGAGATACAACGAAGATGCTAGCAGAGAAAGAGATAGACTTTGCAGACAGAGCTCAGATCTATCGGAAATCTAAGTTGGCTGCAGAATCCTCTGCCCGAGCTCACAAGCAAACTAAGCAACTTTTATTTGAGGCAAACGTCAAGCTTGCTAATTCTCAGAACAGGTGGGTTGAAATCATGGCTTAAAATGAGGAACTAAAGGAAGAACTCCAAAAGGCGAAAAGAGGCAAGAAGCACTTCTCCGACAAACTGAAGGAAGCTCAGAAGGAGATTGCAGAGCTCAAGATTCAAGCTACGATCAAGAAGTCAAGGCTCAGATATGTCTTTGGAGACGACAATAGCGCATAACATATTGTTAAGCTGAATCAAGACATTGGGAAAAGGAATAAGCTGATCAAGGGGCTGATAGAACAACCAACTCATCCAAACACCGAAGCCCTCCTCGAAGAAGTCAATACTAGTTTGTACGGACTAGGGGTTTGGGATTTGTATGTCTCTGTATTTCTGTATGCTCTCTATTGTGATTACCATCAGGCTTGTTGATGGACTCACCCTTGGTTGTATCAGACATATGTGTATGACTTTCCGAAATGTTATATGATAAGATATTTGTTTCAGCTGTATTGTTTCAGTGGTATTCTCAACAATGTTGTTCCAGCTGTATTTTCTCTGCAATATTTATCCGTTCCTGTGATATTTTTCCCTACAATGTATCCGATCCCTCGCCCGATTAATACTGGAATCAAAATAGATATATCTTGGAAATGATTAAACATGGCATATGCATGCATTCATACATTTCATTTTTTGCATAACAGGTGCTTATTTCTGGATTTCCTAACCTTGTTTGATTAACAGGCAGGATTGCTGATTCTTATATCCACCGCTATTCAACGCGCCAAAATCAACAACGAGCTATGGAACAACTATAGGCAGAGATGGCCGAAATGAGGTCCCGTATGACCCAGTTTATGGACCTAATGCAAGGAGTGGCTCAGGGCCAACAAGAGCTAAGGGCAATGGTGCAGAGGCCCGATGTTGAAATTCCAAACGCTGACAATCAAGTTGATCCTCCACTTGGAGGTGGTATTCCCGTCGGTGGAGTTAATGGTGGTATTCCAGTCGGTGGAGTTAATGGTGGTATTCTAGTCGGTGGAGTTAATGATGGTATTCCTGTTGCTGGAGTTAATGCTGGTATTCCTGTTGTTGGAGCTGCTGGGGGTGCTATCCCCATTCATATTCCTGTTCTCCATCTGGAGGCAACCACAAGGATCAGTTTTCTCTAATGAACGTAGATTTGGGCAGTAACAATGGTGACGGAGACCGGTGTCACTCCCGGGATTTTCATCCAAGTACAAACGTGAAAGTGGCGCGGAAACAGAGTCGCCAGCAATGTGTATTTATCCCAAGAGAGGGAAAGGAAACATTGCATAAACCTGAGGGAAACGAAAAAAGCATGGTCATCGCGACCAAGAGAAACGGGTAAGGGAGTCGGTTACGCGAAGGGAAGGTGTTAGGACCCCACGTGTCCATCGTACTCGATGGGATCCACGTTTGTTGTCTCGATCAAAGGGTGTCGTCGTCTGGAGCTCCACTGCTACTGGAAGGGAAAAGAAACGGGAATGGAGAAGAACGAAGAAGATAAGAAAAAGAAGTGACTCGATAGGACATCACTCGTCCTATGCCTACGTATTCCCTCGTGCAATGGGAAAGTCAGAGTCAACGTAGTTCGGACACGAACTATGGGGGGAGGTTGCTCGCCAAGACATCGCCTTCTTGTGCCTACGTATCCTCAATCGCACGAGAAAGAGGAAATCAGAGCAGTCGTAGTCCGACCTAACGAGGTCTTAGTGTTTTTTATGAGCGACGCCAAGTTCGCGTCCGACAGTTAGGGTCGATGTCTGTTTGCGACAAAAGGGAAAATAACATGCTCTTTTCTGAAAAAAAAGTTTGGAGCTTTACAATCCCGAAGGATGAAAAAGGTTTTGAATTTGTTTTTGTGTTTTTTAGACAGAAGTGGATTGAAGTTTGTTCATAAATTGCATTGCACCGAAGTCTATGATGTAGGAACGAATGCTTAGCAAATCGTTCCAAGATGGAACATCCACCAAACACTCTAGAAAAATGAGAGGAAACCCCTCATTCCTCACTTCCCACATGCAAGGCTCATGCGCAATACACGTTAATTTTATTAAGTGTTTTAGAAGTGTTATGAGATGAGAAGAGAAGACTCAAAGAGAAAAGAAAAACTCTAAGGGGAAACTAAATGCTCCTAATGTTATTATGCAAAGGGAATCCTAATGCTAATCCTACTCCAAGCTTAATCGAAAATTAAGTTGGACTAGGTAGCTCTAAGGGAGTGAATCCAAGAATTAAACAAGTCTTGAGATCCGTGGGAAGAGAAAGAGTGAAAGAGATGAAGAAGAAAGAGAGGTAAAAGATGAGAAATAAGATGGGGCAGCAAGCACATCATTCACATCATATCCAAACCACATCATTAATCATGCTTCAAAAGATCACACAAGGAAGCCCACATAAGCAAGTAAGAACAAACAAGAAAGGATGCAAGCAAACTTGCATAAGAAGCATAATTAAACATCATTAAACCTCACACAAAGAAGGAGTGAGCAAAGTAAGATGAAGATGAAACAAAATCAAAATTCAATTCATGTCATAATCATCCAATTCAAACATGTAAGAATGCTTCACATCATGATGCATTATGAGCCAAAGAAGCGACAAGTCAAATGATAATGATATGCATCATACAAATCAATCCACAAGGGTCAAAATGAAATGAAAGCAGGGCATGAATCCAAGGGGCAGTAGAAAATGCACCATCAAAAAACCAAGATCAAACTCCAATTAATCAAGATGAATCGTTAAGCATCACATTCAAGACATGCATCAAAACTAGACAAAGCATTCACTTATATCATTCATGCAAGCCACAAAGGATCATGTGAGGCAAAGAGTGAGAAAATGTCACATAATGAACCCTAAACAAGGAGGACCAGAACCTCAAACATGTCATTCAAATCAATCAAAAGCCCTCATGCATTGATTGGATCATACAAGAACACATCTCACAAGATTAGGTCAAGCACACCAAAGGATTCAAGTCAAGATATGTACAACTTATAAAATCAAGAACAAATAGGTAAATGGACAAAATAGGATGAATCCAAAGCCACAAACAATCTAGGATAGTACATGATCACACCAAATAATCATCTCAAGCATCATTCAATCACAAGTAAGCAAAAACAATCAAACTAGGTCAAGTATCCAAGCATGTTTCAATCAAACTAAAACCACAAGTAGGTATCAACCAAAAATAGCAAAGTGATCCAATAAATTTCCAAAAAATAATAAAATGCAAGTTTAAACATCGAATTAACATGTGCAAAAATATTGGAACAGAACTAGCTCAAGAGCGTGTTCAAAAGTGTTCCACAAGTCAAGATATGCACATAATCGAGCAAGGATCGAGGGTCCATAAAAGTTGAATGGCAAGTCACTAAAGGTAACTCAAACCATCATCAAATTAGTATCAAAACACCCTCATATGATGGCCTAAGAGTGACCGATAAATTAGCTTCAAAAGGATAAGCAAAGTCACCAAAATCCCTACCCCTAGGTGAAAGGGTATCATTGGAAGCTCATATCAAATTAAATAAAGATAAAATGGAAAAAAGAAATTAAAAATAAAATAAAAATAATTAAAATAAAATCAACATCTCAATTGACCGGAAAAATGTTTTTTTTGTGTATTTATGTGATGAATTTAAGATTTTAAAATAAAATGAAATCATAGAATCAAATAAAAGGAAATAAAATAAACATGGTGGGGGTGCAGAAGCAAAACAAGATATCACATGATCCAGGCTTGTGTGCCCAGTGGGCCTCAAATGGTGGGGTGTGAAAATCAAATTCACCAAGTCCAGCTCCTAATAATATGCCATCAGTTCTTTTTAAAACAAAAAAAGAAAGAAAAAAAAAAGAAAATAGGGTGTCACGAAATCATGTGACTCGCTCATCAATCAGTCACCCTCATATTCAAGTCACAAGAAGACAAAACGAAGCCAGCCACTCACGTGCCAACACCTAGTCATCTTCTTCATAAAATAACCCTAACCAAACCCCATGCATCGTGAAAGAAACAGCATACGCAGCATCCATGTTCCAACTTCTTCATCATTTTTCTCCGTGAATTTTCCACCAAATCAAACAAAATAAAACCCAGAAATGAAGTACGAAATTCATAGATCAACATGGCATCCTCTATTTATCAACATAAGCGTTCAAACGCACAGAAAAAAGAGTCACAAAATACGGGTTCCACATCATATTTCAACATTTAAACAACTTAACATTCTCAGATTCAAACAAAACACACAATGCCATCATTTCAGGCCTTAGCAGATGCAATGCATGACATATCCTATAACATTCAGAGATGCAAAAATGGAGGCACAAAAGCTTGGAGGGGCTTACCTAGTGGAGACAAGTCCACTGCTCCTTGATACCTTGAACTAAAGAAAACCAAGAAACTTGTTCTTCGACCTTCAAAGAGCACCAAATGAACCAGAGACTTTGTGAGAGGAAATGGAATCCAGATCTGGGAGCATTTTAACACACTGACCTCCTCCCTCGTTTTAGGGTTTGTCCTCTTTAAATATGATGGGTTGGAGAGCCTTTAATGGGCCTGAGAATAGCACAGTTGTGTTTTGATTTTTTTTTTGACAAAAATTGGAAAAGAGTGGTACGAGTAGTGGTTTTGTTGAGAATACTTGGAGTGGTTTTTAGTGATCTTTGTGGACAACAATGAGTGGTTTATGCGTGTATTCTTTGGGCTGCCACTCTGCTGAAATCATATGGACAAGTTTGCATTCCAAGTGTGTCCAAATTTCCTCATTCTCTATTTTATGGTAGGTTGCATGTTGGTCTGTTTTTGGTAATAAAGCAATAAGGCTCGTGGCCCAAATTGTGAAAGAATCAGGCTGCATGACCAACTCAAGTTATATACACCAAAATAACAACTTGCAAGCATGTCCAAATCCAGTCATGTGTGTCACTTTGAACAAACCTAAACCCTTGAATTCCTTGCCAAACAAAGAGCTCTTGGGCTTGTATTAAAGCTAGCATGACAAAGAGAAAAAAAGATGTTGGGATGAACTTGAGATAAGGTGTGGGCCAATGTGAAAAATGATCCTAAAATCGTGTCCTCAAAACTGGCTGCATAAAGTGTATTTTGAATGATTTGATGACACTAACTTTGAGCACTCATAACTTGGTGAATTTTAATCCAAATGGTGCGATCTTGAGTTCTTTAGAAAGCTAACATGATAGAGGATAAAATTGATGTTGAAAAAGAATGGATATAGTTCTTGGAAACATGTAAAAAACTTCCATGAAAATCAGTCCTTGGAGCTGCCAAGAGAAGACTTGGAAAAAATTCTAAGTTTTTGAGTTTTGAAGGTGAAAATGTCCCACTTTAAAGCACTACAACTCATCCAATAACAACTCAAATGCCATGGTTCTTGTATCCATTTTGAAGGGAAAGTTTCAAGCTACAACTTTCATGTGGAAAAGATTTTTGAATGAGGCCTTGAACATGGTGAAAAATGGCTTAGAAAGTGATTAAACACTTACTAAAAATAGTAAGTTTCTAAAAACCTAATTTTCCAATTTTAGTAACTTTTCCAAATTCTTGATTTTTCATGAACCCTTGAACATTCCTTGACCAAATCTTGTCCATGGACCATATTTGACTTGAAAATCATGATGTTGACCTCAAAAAGTCAGGAGTTGACTTTTTCACTGCACAGTGGACTTTATTCCCAATTCTCCTGATTTTCAATCTTCTGATCAATCGAAACCCTTCTGAACCAATTTGATGGACAATTCTCCAACCCTAGACACTTAGGAACATGAGGAATACCATGGAATCAAGTCTTGCCCAAAAAATCATAAATAAACTAATTTTATGGCAAACCCCAGTTTTGGTGCCTTCAGTCTAGGAGGAATTAGCACATCCTCCAAATCCAAATTCCTCTGAGTATGATGTGTATCCTGTCAAACAATGATGAGATGTGCCATTTGGTGATGATAAAGACTCAAAGAACATGCCCATTGTAGTGTTAAATTTAGGAATCTCAAAACCCTAATTTGAACCATCATGCTAGGAGAGTGTGATTCCCTTGGAATTTCTTACCAAGCTTGATCATATGATGAGGTGATGGACCAATTAAGATAACTTGAGGCCCAAAGCTCCTTTGTGGCTCAAGTAATGAAGACACTGAGACTATCTCTCCTCTTGGTGTCCTGGATAGCACGCATGAGCTTTTACTTGAAGCTCTGGAAAACATCTTCTTCTCTTGAGTTAGCCCATATACCTTGATCCCATGCTAAGAACCAATAATATGCAAAGATGATAATGCATAAGCTAGTTAGAGGTTGGAAAAAGATAGGGCAAATTTTGAGGTGTTACAGCCGCCCCTATTCAAACTTCCTTGGAACCGAGGGTATGGAAGCAAAGGCTTTCAGACAATCAGGATACACAGAGATTGAATACCTAAATAACCTGAAAATTTGCAAACTGTGGGGGAATATAAAAGTATTTGTCAGCCGAAGCTGGGTTTTAAAGATAGAGGGTACCAACTAATAGTTCGGATGACAAAAAAGAGTACCAACCAAAAGTTGGGATAACAAATGGAGACCAACCAAAAGTTGGGATAAAAGGTACTAACCAAAAGTTAGAATAAAGCATACCAACCAAAAGTTGGAATTCAACAAAGGGTACCAACCCAAAAGTTGGGACAACAAAGAGGGTACCAACCAAAAGTTGGGATAACAAAAAGGGTACCAACCAAAAGTTGGGACAACAAAGAGGGTACCAACCAAAAGTTGGGATAACAAAGAGGGTACCAACCAAAAGTTAGGATAGCAAGGAATACCAACCAAAAGTTGGGATAACAAAAAGGGTACCAACCAAAAGTTGGGACAACAAAGAGAGTACCAACCAAAAGTTGGGATAACAAAGAGGGTACCAACCAAAAGTTGGGATAACAAGGAATACCAACCAAAAGTTGGGATAACAAAAAGGGTACCAACCAAAAGTTAGGATAGAAGATGCTAACCAAAAGGCGAACACAACGAAGGAGACCAACCAAAAGTTGGGATAACAAAGAAAGTACCAACCAAAAGTTGGGAAAGCAAGGAATACCAACCAAAAGTTGGGATAACAAAGAATACCAACCAAAAGTTGGGATTCAACAAAGGGTACCAACCAATAGTTGGGATAAACAACGGAGACCAACCAAAAGTTGGGATAAACAACGGGAGTACCAACCAAAAGTTGGGATAAACAACGGGAGTACCAACCAAAAGTTGGGATAAAACATACCAACCAAAAGTTGGAATTCTACAAAGGGTACCAACCAATAGTTGGGATAACGAGAACGCCGACCAAAGGCATACTCATAACAAAGGAAACCAACCAAAAGTTGGGATAGAAGACATATCCGCTGGGGATAAAAGAGTAATCTAAGCGAACAACTCTGTAGGGGAGTATAACAATAACAAGAATAAATCCACTGGTTAGAGAGTGATGTTGAACAACATCTTCTGAATTGTGTTACTTTCTGCTGGGGAAAGAAACTGGTAGAAGATATCAAACCTGGCTTATGCTTCGAATGCATATGTTTGAATTTTTCTATGGCGTAATGCTCCATACGAAATGGAAATGCTACGCGTTTGGGAGGATGCCATGCAAGAATGCTTATGCAATGCAAAAGAAACGTCTCAGCAAAATAAATGCTGAAGAAAAAGGCAGCTCTTCCGGGGATGACGAACTAAATTGTCCTCTGAAATAAGAGACCTTGCTGAGAAAGACTTCACTCTGCTGAGAAAGATCCTGATTATACACTCTGCTGGAGATGAAAACTCCGAGAGAAGATCCACTCCGTTGGAGATGGATAAAAATGGATATTGAAGATGGAACCCGAAGAGAAATTCTCTCCACTGGGGATTACCAATGACTTCTACCAAAGACAGAACTCAAAGCCTGGATCTGAAAAATGCCAATAACAATTGGACTTAAGACCTGCTGGGGATTTCAACTGCTGTTGAACAAACCACTGTGAAGATCACCACCAAACTCTGCTTGGGGAAACAAGTCAATAATTTCGAACCTGCTTGGGGATATTACTGAACTTAACCTGCTGCTGGGAGACATCTGTACCTTCACCCTGCTGGGGAATATCAGCCACTATTAGCAAACCTGCTTAGGGAATGGTGATTAACGACATCAACTCTACTAGGGGATAACATCACGCTTACTCATATGTTGGGGAACGGACCATACCGTTGCTGGTGAGAAAACATTTCCTGACTAGCTGAGGAAAATTGGTGCCAAGACTCTGTGAGGAAATAACATCTTTGTCCAAAGGAGATATTCCATAAGTCTCCTGCTGGGGATGCAGAAGTATCAACTTCTGACTGCTCGCAGAAAGAGTAATGAATCAATCACAACTCTAGCTGGGGAAATAATCCTCTGTACTCTGCTGAGGAAGATAATCATCGACACCTTGGCTGGGGAAAATAATAACCTGTTGAGGAGGATGAACTTTTCAATGTCGAGGAGAGTAGCTCTACTGGGGAAGAACAAACCTGTTATCCTGCAAACAAAATCAACAGAAAGTTCTATGTGCAAAATAGTTACTTCAATTACCATCGCAATGACCACTGCCTAAGCAATTTCTACTATTTTCCGGTATGCTTTGCAAAGCCTAACATTTTCGCATGCAATGTTTTACCAAAATATCGGACGTTTTCACAAACAAAACAGTAAAAGTAAAAACACAAATGGAAAGCTTTTTTGAGTAAAATGAAGATTGTATTGAATGAATTGGCCTGTAAATAGGCATTTACATTCGGAAGCAATTCCTAAAAAGAGGTAATTGCACAAAAGAAATAAAATAAAATACATATGTCGACAATGTGGGGAACAGATATCCACCATGATTCAATTCATCTATGACCCAATATGTCTCGCTTATCCGCAGATGCTTTGGCCTTCGAAAAGACTGACTAGACTAATTCTTTTCCTTCAAAATTTCCATGTATCCAAGAATGCTCACAGATCGAGCGCAGATCATAGACTTTTGCTTTTAAATCCCTAACTTTTGCCTGGATCGCCCTTTTCGGGGTTTCAATCCACCGGGATACCCCTTTTTGCCAAAGTTGCCTTTTCAGGTTTTCAACCTTGCGGGTTTATTCTTTTTTTTCTTTTTTTTTCTTTTTTTTTATCCCTGATTTTTGCTCAAACCTTTTCTTTTTATGGTTCTTCGGGATGCCCATTTTCGCCTGGACTTTCTTTTTATGTCCAGCGGGTCTCTTTTATGCAAAGTATTTTTTGACTACATCTGCGTTCACAGGGGACGTAAAATCTTCGCCATCCATAGTTAAGAGTAATAAGGCTCCACCAGAGAAAACCTGTCTTACTACATATGGCCCTTCGTAGTTTGGAGTCCATTTGCCCCTGTGATCTGTTTGAGGAGGAAGGATCCTTTTCAAAACAAATTCACCAGCCTGAAAACACTGAGGACGCACTTTCTGATCAAAGGCTTTCTTTATTCTGCTCTTATATAACCGACCATGTGCAACGACTGCCAATTCTTCTCCTCAATAAGGTTCAGTTGATCCAGTCTGGAACGTACCCACTTAGCTTCATCAAGCTTCACGTCTGCCAGAATTCTTAAAGAAGGAATCTCAACCTCTAATGGTAGAACTGCTTCCATACTATATACCAGTGAGAAAGGAGTTGCCCCAGTCGATGTGCGTACCAAAGTACGATAACCATGTAAAGCATAAGGCAACATCTCATGCCAGTCTTTATAGGTCACTACCATTTTCTGCATAATCTTCTTGATGTTCTTATTTGCTGCTTCAACAACCCCATTCATCTTTGGACGATAGGGAAAAGAGTTGTGATGTTTAATCTTAAAGCTCTGACATAGCTCCTCCATCATCTTGTTATTCAAATTTGAACCATTATCAGTAATGATTCTCTCTGGGACTCCATACCGGCAAATGATGTCCTTCTTGATAAATCTGGCTACCACTTGTCTGGTGACGTTGGCAAATGAGGCTGCTTCCACCCATTTCATGAAATAATCGATGGCAACCAAAATGAAACGATGCCCATTAGAGGTAATGGGCTCAATCTTCCCGATCATATCAATGCCCCACATAGCAAAGGGCCAAGGCGATGACAACACATTCAGAGGAGTAGGCGGGACATGCACCTTATCTGCATAAATCTGGCATTTGTGACATTTCCGGGCGTATTTGAAACAGTCAGACTCCATAGTCATCCAGTAATACCCCGCTCTCAACAGCTTTCTAGCCATAGCATGCCCATTGGCATGGGTACCGAAAGAACCCTCATGAACTTCTTCCATTAACAGGCTTGCTTCGTGTTCATCAACACAACATAACAAGACCATGTCAAAGTTCCTCTTGTACAGTACATAGTCTTTGTTCAAAAAGAAGTTCCCTGCCAACCTCCTTAGAGTTTTCCTGTCCTTAGAAGACCCACCTTCTGGATACTCTTGACTTTTCGAAAAAACCATAATATCATGATACCAAAGTTTGCCATCTGATACCCCTGCAACTGCAAACAGAAAAGCTGGTATATCCAGACGCATGATTCTGATCGAGGGAGTTTCATTCCAACGATTCACCTGATACATTGAAGACAACGTTGCCAACGCATCTGCCATCTGATTCTCCAACCGAGGTATATGATGGAAATCGACTCTGTCAAAGAAAGGTAACAACCTTCTGGCATAGTTGTTATAAGGCACCAAATTCGCTTGACGAGTTTCCCATTCACCTGTGATCTGATTAACTACCAAAGCGGAATCACCATAAACATCGAGGTTCTTGATTCTCAAATCAATTGCTTCTTCTAACCCCATGATACATGCTTCATACTCCGCCTCATTGTTGGTGCATATGAACGCTAATCGGGCAGTGAAGGGTATATGAGAACCCTTTGAAGTCGTAATGATTGCCCCGATTCCGTTACCATATGAGTTAACAGCCCCATCAAAAACCAACTTCCATTGGGATCCAATTTCAGGTCCTTCATCAGGTAGAGGCTCTTCACAATCTTTCATCTTCAGATACATAATGTGTTTGTCAGGAAATTCAAACTTCATTGGTTGATAATCCTCAATTGGTTGTTCAGCGAGATATTCTGACAAAACACTTCCCTTGATGGCTTTTTGGGAAACATATTAAATGTCGTATTCTATCAGAACCATCTGCCAATGGGCTATTCTTCCAGAAAGCGCCTGCTTTTCAAACACATACTTAATCGGATCCATCTTCGAAATCAAGAGGGTTGTGTGGTTTAACATATACTGCCTCAAACGCTTAGCTGCCCAAGCGAGTGCACAACATGTTTTCTCCAGCATTGAGTACCTCGACTCATAATCAGTAAACTTTTTACTCAGGTAGTAGATGGCATGCTTTTTCTACATGACTCGTCGTGTTGACCGAGCACACACCCCATTGAATTCTCAAGAACCGTAAGATACATAATCAAAGGCCTTCCTGGCACTGGCGGCATAAGGACCGGAGGTTCCTGCAAATATTCTTTTATTTTTTCGAACGCCTTTTGACAGTCTTGTTCCACCTGACCGCCTGATCTTTTCTTAACAACTTGAATATTGGTTCACACGTGGCTGTAAGATGAGAAATGAATCTAGCAATGTAGTTCAACCTCCCTAGGAAACCACGAACCTCTATTTCTGTTCTTGGCTCAGGAATTTCTTGAATGGCTTTTACTTTAGCAGGGTCAACCTCGATACCTTTTTTCGCTGACAATAAAACCCAGTAACTTTCCAGATCTCACCCCGAAGGTGCACTTGTTCGGATTCAACCTCAGTCTGAACTTTCTCAACCTTTCAAATAGTTTCTGGAGATTCACCAGATGCTCTTCCTCTGTTTGTGACTTTGCAATCATGTCATCAACATAGACCTCGATCTCTTTGTGAATCATATCATGAAAAAGAGTCACCCTCGCCCGCTGATAGGTTGCCCCAACATTTTTCAAGCCAAAGGGCATCACTTTGTAACAAAATGTTCCCCACGGTGTTATGAATGTCGTTTTCTCCATGTCCTCTAGGGCCATCTTGATTTGGTTATACCCAAAGAAGCCATCCATGAAGGAAAACACAGAATACTGAGCGATGTTGTCCACTAACACGTCAATGTGAGGAAGCGGGAAGTCGTCTTTTGGGCTTGCTCTATTCATATCTCTGTAATCAACGAACATCCTGACCTTTCCATCCTTCTTAGGTACAGGCACATTATTAGCAACCCACGGAGGATAATTTGTTACAGCAAGAAACCCAGCATCTAACTGTTTCTGAACCTCCTCTTTAATCTTGACAGCCATATTCGGTTTCGTCCTTCTCAGCTTCTGCTTAACCGGAGCACATCCTTATTTGAGTGGCAGCCGGTGTACCACGATGTCAGCGTCGAGCCCGAGCATGTCTTGGTAAGACCAGGCGAAGATATTCACATACTCTTAGAGCATTTCAATCAATCTTTCCTTGACAATGTCTTCCAAAGCAGCCCCAATCCGTAGCTCTTTCTTTGCGTCCTCGGTTCCCAAGTTAACAACCTCGATTTCCTCCTGATGAGGCAGAATGACCTTTTCCTCCTATTTTAACAGCCTGGCTAATTCCTCTGGTAAGGCACAATCTTCATCAGTCTCTTCTTCAGCCTGATAAATAGGATTGTCGAAGTTGTATCGGGCCATAGCTGAATCATGAGGGGTGGAATCTGAACAAGGAAACCTGTATAATTGATGATTTATGTTTATTATGGATGCATCAAACAAAAACACATTGCCATTTTGATGTGGTTTTAATGCGAAAATAAAAAATAGAAAGAAAAAAACAGAGATCAAAACATTTGAATACGAAAACGTCCTTTATTAATGATAAAGAAAAGCATACAAAAACATCCAAGCCCTACAAACAAGAATCGTTATGTCTTGGACAGAACGTAGGATTAACATAGATGACAAACAGAATCAATTACTCTGGTCCGGTCACTCGAATGGCTTTCTCTGATGACCAGTTGTGAAGACTTTGACCTGGGATACAGGGGCGGATCTAACTATCCATATCACAATCACTATCCCCATCCTCATCAATAGCATTGATTCTATCAAAAACACACCGGCACTGGTGAAACGAACTGGACCATAGAACTTGGGAGGCTCTTCAGGATGCCTGGGTGGCTTATAACCCAGTCCATGAGTACTCCGCTTTTCCTGGATATCAATAATCTGACCCCACTTTTGTGAACTGCCAGCTTCAACCACGGCCGGTGCATCCTTGAAGAAAGACATAGAAATCTCCGGCTGATGTACCACAGTAGGCTGCTCTACCACTTCAGGCTGGCTGACTTCCTTGAGAGATTCCTCAGGGATTTTCACTGCTTCAAAATCCTGACATAAAGTTTCATGTATTTCGCCATCTACCTCCACATACTTGAAAGTAGATAGCTGGCTTATCATGATATCCTCTTCTCCACAAACCGTCACCACATGTCCGTCTACCATATAATTTAACTTCTGATGCAATGTAGACATCACAGCCCCAACACTGTGAATCCATGGACGACCCAGCAGACAGCTGTAAGCAGGTTGGATGTCCATGATATAGAAGGCAGCATCGAAAACCTCTGGCCCAACCTTAATTGGTAGCACAATCTCCCCGAAAACATACCTCTTCGAGCCGTCAAAAGTGCACACCACCAAATCACTTGGTGTGCATATCAACCCTCGAGTGTCCAGCTTCATCAAGGCTTTCTTAGGCAGAACATTCAAAGAGGATCCAGTATCCACAAGCACATGAGACATCAACGATCCTCGGCACTCAACAGAAATATGCAAGGCATTATTATGGTTTCTCCCAGCTGGAGTCAAGTCAACATCAGTAAAACCCAAACCATTGCCTGCATTAACATGGGCCACTACCCCCTCCAACTGATTAACTGAGATCTCCTGGGGTACGTAAGCAGCATTCAGTACTTTCAGCAGTGCGTTTCAGTGTGCCTCGGAACACAATAACAGGGACAAGATAGAAATCTTGGACGGAGTCTGATGCAATTGATGAACAATTTTATAATCACTTTTCCGAATCAGTCTCATAAACTCTTCTATATTCTCTGAAAAAGAATTATCAATCGGCCCTGCCGTGGAGTCATTCACTACTGGCCTTGCACAAAATTATCTACAACCTGCTTCCCTTTGTCTTGTCTGGAACTACCAGCTTAATCATCTGAAGGGATAAAGGCTCTACCACTTCTCATGATAGCCCCTGCTTCATCATCATTCTCAACACGAGAGTTCACCACAGAAGTTCCCCCCAGCTCTTGTTTTTGTCCATTAACGAATACTTCGGCTCCATAGTTCCAAGGAATGGCCTTGGTACTCTCATATGGAACGGGTCCAGGAGCTGTAATAATAACCGGTGTTGGTCTTACCGGCCCTGAAATAGTGATTATTTTGAAAGGGATAGTAATGGTAGCAACCTCATTTTTTCTGCTAACAACTTCTTTCTGTTGGTCACACCTGTCAAACTGCAATCGACCTTCATCTATCAGCTTTTGAATTCCTGATTTCAACAAACCACGCCCATTCATTTGCGACATACAATCTGAACAATTCTCATCACATCTGGGGGACACCCCACCCCTCAATAACCTCTCCTTTACCACCATCAAAGGAGTCTTTAATTCATTAACATCCATAACCAAATTCAAAGATTCATTCTCCTCTAACACAGCATTAACCCTCGGCCCACCATTGTTCGGCATTGGGTTTTGGATGACATTTGGCACATCATTTGAAAAGTTTATGGCCTTTGAGACCACCAAGTCTTGGACTTTATGCTTAAAAGCTTTGCAGTCCTCGATGTGATGTCCGGGTGCCCTAGAATAAAAGTCACAGTGGGCGTTGGGATTATAACCCGGAGTTGGATTACCGATAGAGGGGCCAAGGTCCTCTTCTGGATTAACTGTAGTTGTAGTAAATGCTGGAACAATTGAGAATAAGGCATGGGAGGTGTTTCAAAATGCCTATCAGTCGTTCTTTGTCTAGCCGGGTAATGGCGGGGAACCTGATTCTTCTGTTGCTGTGGAAGCGCTGCAGGAATTGTCACTGAAGCTACTTACTGATTATAGTTCTGGCATTGCTTCCCCTTACCTCGGTAATGTAACGACCTAAAAATCTAAATTATTTATTTATTTATTTATTTATTTAAATTAGAAGGAATTAAAAGGTTTTTGGTAATTTGGAGAATTATGGATTAAAAGAGTAATTTTAAATAATTTTAATAAAGTGAATAATCATGTATTATTTAGATTATTACTATTATTAAAAATAATAAGAAAATGGCAAGGTGGTCATAAAGGAAAAGGAGTAAGGGTGGAGTTGGAAGTTCATAAACTGGGATAATGTAACTAAAGAAGAAAGATCGATCAATTTTCTAACTGACCATATTTTTGGTGAAGAACGCTGAAGAAGAGAAGAGGAGGAGAAAACCTAGGGTTTTGAAGGATTGCTAGGAGAATCTTGGAGAAGGAAGGAAAAAGCTTCAGATTACTCTAAGGTATGGGGAGATTTCATAATTTCTTGTAGTTCTTTAGGACATGGTGATGAATAGATTAGGTATTCATGAATTGTGTATAATTATGGTGAATGTTGACATAGAATGAATGATTTGATAAGAATATGATGAAATTGAGTGGTATGTGTTGATATATGTGTACTATGTGAACCTTTTGATCGAATTTTTGTGGGGGAAAACTGATTTTTGGGGTAATCGACGTCAAAAACGCAGAAAATCATTTTTGGGAAAAATTGGGTTTTGGTCGCACCCTGACACGGGCCGTGTCACACAACACGGGCACCCGTGTCAGCTTTCGGGTTAGGGGTGAAAAATTTTTCACTAGCATGTTTCCCGACACGGGCCGTGTCACAGGACACGGGCGGCCGTGTCAGCCTACTGTCCTGTATAATTTCTTTTATTTTTGGAATTGTGTTTCAGACCTTCTGACACGGGCCGTGTCACAGGACACAGGTAACCGTGTCAGCTTGCTGGCTTGCTACGTTTCTGTTGTTTGGAATCGTGTCAGACGACTGGTTGTTTTGTTTTGCTGTATCTTGAGGTTTTTGATGTTTTCTCGTATTGATTCCTTGTGGTCGAGTTGTGTTGACATATGGATGATAAAACATGAATTTATGATGAATGTTGCTGAAAAATGAAATGACTGATGCACATGTTGATATTTGGATGAAATGAGGAGAATTAGCATCATTGCATTTCATGGCATTTTGTTATGTTGGGGCTTCGGCCTATTGGTAGCTTCAATCCCATTGTGCGGATTGAAGTGATATGTTGTTATGATGTGCTTCCTTGTGGAGGGTTGATGGCCAGTGTCCATCGAATGGAGAAAATCGGTACCACATGCATTTCCTTGCATTTCATTATATTTGACATTGCATTTTATGAGGTATTTGTGCTTGTGTTGCGAAGGATTTGATGATGATACGATGTTGTTGTTACTTATTCTATTTATTTTTCCAAGTCTTTATATTACTATAATGAATTATGGCTTCTCACCCTGCCTGCTTGGAAATGTTGCCTCTTATGTGGGTAACTTGCAGATAACCAAGAGTAGATTCGCGATGATGGAGGATGTAGCCTTGAAGTGTGTCGTTATCGCTGTTTAGTTTAGAGGTGTCCTGCTCTGTGTCATGTAACATCGGGTTGGGACTTGTTGTGAACCTCGCGTTCTTTTGTTTTATACTGAATTTTTACATTGTTGGCGATGATTTGATTTGGATACATTCAGTATGAAGTAATTTATTGAACTGACATTAAAAGTTGATTTCTGCTGCGAAGTTGATGATTTTATTATGATGAATGAATAACCCGTGTTACGGGGCAGGATAATGATTACTAAATGATATTTTGAATTATGTGGCACCTTTCTCTTTGATGTTACTCTGATAATATGAAATATTTTCCTAAAATTGTTTGTGGGGTAGAAGGGTGTTACATTAGTGGTATCAGAGCAGGTTGGTCTGTCCGGCCAAGTTTTGCGTTGTCAGTCTGTTTTCAGTCGTTACTTGTTAACGATTATTTGTTTTTTTTCCTGACGTGGCGAGTGTTGTACAGAATGGCTGGAAACCACACGCGTGCTCTTGTTGAGGCTATTGCAGCTCTTGCTCAGAACAATGCTCCTGATGAGTTCCGTGCGTTAGAGAAGTTTCAGAGGAACAACCCACCGAAGTTTGAAGGAACTCATAACCCGACGAACGCACAAAAGTGGCTCAAGGCGATTGAGAAGATTTTTAGAGTGATGGGGTGCTCTAATGTGCATCAAGTGCAGTTCGGAACGCATATGCTGGAAGAAGAGGCCGAGGACTGGTGGGATAACACCCGTCAGAGGCTGGAAGATGTTGGCACTGTGGTAACTTGGAATGCATTCAAGCAAGAATTTCTGGGCAAGTATTTTCCTGAAGATGCTCGTGGTAATATAGAAGTGGAATTCATTGAATTGAAACAAGGAAATATGACTATGGCAGAGTATGCTTCCAAATTTGAGAGGCTTGTGAAGTTTTGTCCTCATTACAACCGTGCAGATGCTAAACTTTCTAAGTGTCTCAAGTTTGAGAATGGGCTGAGACCAGAGATTAAGCAGGGGATTGGATGCCAACAGATTCGCAGGTATGCGGAACTGGTGGATAAGAGTAGGATCTATGATGAAGATAGCCGAGCTCGATCTGCTCACTACAAACAGCTAAGTGAAAAGAAAGATAAGGGTCAGTTTAGAGGAAAACCTTATGCGACCCCAGGTGATAAAGGGAAACAGAGGGTATCAGATGAGAAGAAGTCAAGTAGGGGAGCCGTTAGTGCACGTACTAAGTGCTATAAGTGTGGAGAGTTAGGTCACAAAGCTGATGTGTGTACTAACAAAGTTCTGAGATGTTACCGTTGTGGTAAGACTGGGCATAGAATTGGAGATTGTCCGAATGAGGGTCCAACCTGTTTTAACTGTGGTGAACAAGGGCATATCAGTACTCAATGCCAGAAACCAAAGAAGACTGCTACTGCTGCCCAGACTACTGGAAGAGTGTTTGCATTGGCGGGCTCAGAAGTTCCCAAGAAGGACAACTTGATTCGAGGTACTTGTTTTATTAACAATGTTGAGTTGATTGCTATTATTGATACTGGAGCTACGCATTCATTTATCTCTCTTGAGTGTGCTACTAGATTGGGTTTGAATTTGTCTAACATGAATGGTAATATGATAATATAGACTCCGACTAATGGTTCTGTGACTACCATGCTTGTTTGTTTGAAGTGTCCTTTGACAATCTTTGAGAAGGATTTTGTGATGGATTTGGTGTGCTTACCTTTGCACCAAATCGATGTTATCCTTGGTATGAACTGGTTGGAGTTCAACTACGTTCATATTAATTGTCATAGTAAGACTGTGAGGTTTCCAGAGTTCAATGAGAATGGTGAACTGATGTTCTTATCTGCTAGGCAAGTAGATGAACTTTTATTAGATGAAGCGTTGATGTTCGCAGTGTTTGCATCGTTGCAAGTTGATGGTGGAGCCGTCAATGATGAGCAGCCTGTGGTTTGTGAGTTTCAAGATGTGTTTCCTGAAGATATAAGTGATTTACCTCCAGAACGCGAAATTGAGTTTGCTGTGGACTTAATACCAGGTACGAGTCCAGTGTTGATGGCTCCTTATCGGATGTCTGCTTCAGAATTGAGTGAGCTGAAGAAACAACTAGAAGAATTGTTAGAAAAGAAGTTCATTCGACCTAGTGTTTCTCCGTGGGGTGCTCCGGTGTTGCTCGTTAAGAAGAAAGATGGTAGTATGAGATTGTGTGTCGATTATTGGCAGTTGAATAAGATGACCATCAAGAATAAGTATCCGCTTCCGAGAATTGACGATTTGATGGATCAACTCGTAGGTGCTTGCGTGTTCAGTAAGATTGATCTGAGGTCTGGTTATCATCAGATTAGAGTTAAAGGTGATGATATTCCGAAAACAGCCTTCAGAATGAGGTATGGTCATTATGAATATACGGTGATGCCATTTGGAGTTTCTAATGCGCCTGGTGTGTTCATGGAGTACATGAACAGGATCTTTCATGAATATCTTGATAAGTTTGTGGTGGTTTTCATAGATGACATCTTGGTATATTCTAAATCAGAAGAAGAACATGCGGAACATTTGAAGATTGTGTTACAAGTGTTGAGGGAAAAGAAATTGTATGCTAAGTTGTCAAAGTGTGAGTCCTGGTTGAAGGAAGTGAGTTTCCTATGCCATGTGATTTCAAGTGGTGGAATTTCTATGGATCCCTTAAAGATTGATGCGGTGTTATAGTGGGAGACTCCGAAGTCTGCTACGGAGATTCGTAGTTTTCTTGGATTGGATGGTTATTATCATAAATTCATTGAAGGTTTTCCTAAGTTGGCTTTGCCGTTGACGCAATTGACTCGAAAGGGACAAGCGTATGTATGGGATGTCGCTTGTGAGGAAACTTTTGTGGAACTAAAGAAAAAGTTGACAACTGCTCCGGTGTTGGTTTTGCCAGACCCGAATGAGTCCTTTGTGGTTTATTGTGATGCTTCAAAGATGGGCCTTGGTGGAGTTTTGATGCAAAATGGTAAAGTGGTCGCTTATGCGTCTAGGCAGTTAAGAGTCCATGAGAGGAATTACCCTACACATGACTTAGAGTTGGCTACTGTAGTGTTTGTGCTGAAGATTTGGAGGCATTATCTTTTTGGTTCGAAATTCGAGGTATTCAGTGATCATAAAAGTTTGAAATACTTGTTCGATCAGAAAGAGTTAAACATGAGGCAGAGAAGGTGGCTAAAATTGTTAAAGGATTTTGAGTTCGATTTGAATTATCATCCCGGTAAAGCAAATGTAGTGGCTGATGCTTTGAGTAGAAAGTCATTGCATATTTCGATGCTTATGGTGAGAGAACTTGAAATTATTGAGCAATTCAGAGACATGAGTTTGTTGTGTGAGACGACCGCTGATAGTGTGAAATTGGGCATGCTAAAGCTGACTAGTGGGATTTTGGAGGAAATTCGGGAAGGTTATAAATCTGATTTGAAATTAGTGGACCAGTTAATGAAGATTAATCAAGGTAATGGAGGTGAGTTCCAAATTGATGAAGGTGGAGTTTTGAGATTTCGAGATAGAGTATGTATTCTGGATATTTCTGGAATCAAAAAGAGTATTTTGGAGGAAGGGCATAGAAGTCGATTGAGTATTCATCCTGGTGCTATGAAGATGTATCAAGACCTGCGTAGATTGTTTTGGTGGCCAGGTATGAAAAGAGATATTTCTGAATTTGTGTATGCATGTTTGACTTGCCAGAAGTCCAAGATTGAACATCAGAAGCCTTCAGGTATGATGCAGTCGTTGAATGTTCCTGAATGGAAATGTGATAGCATTTCCATGGACTTTGTGATAGGGTTACCAGAGACTGCAAGAGGTAATGACTCGATATGGGTGATTGTGGATAGGTTAACTAAGTCGGCACATTTCTTGCCGATGAAAATTAATCATTCTATGCAGAAGTTAGCTGAGATTTATATTGATGAAATTGTGAAGTTGCATGGAACACTTTCGAGTATTGTATCGGATAGAGATCTGCGGTTTACGTCAAGTTTTTGGAAGAGTCTACAGGATGCTTTTGGTACTAAGTTGAGGATGAGTTCTGCTTATCACCCGCAAACAGATGGTCAGACGGAAAGAACAATCCAATCTTTAGAAGATTTGTTGAGAGCTTGTGTGCTGGATCAAGGAGGATCTTGGGATAGTCACTTGCCGTTGATCGAGTTTACATACAACAACAGTTTTCATGCTAGTATTGGGATGGCTCCGTATGAGGCGTTGTATGGTAGACGTTGTCGAACTCCATTGTGTTGGTATGAGCCGGGAGAGAGTTCTGTACTTGGACCTGAGATTGTTCAAGAGACAACGGAGAAGATTAAAATGATTTGGGATAAAATGAAGACGTCGCAGAGTCGTCAGAAGAGTTACCATGATAAGAGAAGAAAAGCACTTGAATTCCAAGAGGGAGACCACGTGTTCTTAAGAGTTACTCCGATGACTGGTGTGGGACGAGCTTTGAAGTCTAGAAAGCTCACTCCGCGCTTTGTTGGTCCGTATCAAATTATGCAGAGGATAGGAGAGGTTGCCTATCGGGTGGCTTTACCACCATCACCTGCGAATTTGCATGATGTGTTTCATGTGTCGCAGTTGAGGAAGTATATTCCGGATCCGTCGCATGTGATTCAAATGGATGATGTTCAGGTGAGAGATAACCTGACAGTAGAAGCTTTGCCTGTGAGGATTGATGGTCGAGAATTAAAGCAACTGCGAGGTAAAGAGATTGCTTTAGTGAAAGTATTGTGGGGCGGACCAACTGGTGATAGTTGGACTTGGGAGCGTGAAGATCAGATGAAGGAGTCGTATCCGACTCTGTTTACTTCAGGTAATTTTCGAGGACGAAAATTCTTAAAGTATGGGAGAGTTGTAACGACCTAAAAATCTAAATTAATCATTTATTTATTTATTTATTTATTTAATTTAGAAGGAATTAAGAGGTTTTTGGTAATTTGGAGAATTATGGATTAAACGAGTATTTTTAAATAATTTTAATAAAGTGAATAATCATGTATTATTTAGATTATTACTATTATTAAAAATAATAAGAAAAGGGCAAGGTGGTCATAAAGGAAAAGGAGTAAGGGTGGAGTTGGAAGTTCATAAACTGGGATAGTGTAACTAAAGAAGAAAGATCGATCAATTTTCTAACTGACAGTATTTTTGGTGAAGAACGCTGAAGAAGAGAAGAGGAGGAGAAAACCTAGGGTTTTGAAGGATTGCTAGGAGAATCTTGGAGAAGGAAGGAAAAAGCTTCGGATTACTCTAAGGTATGGGGAGATTTCATAATTTCTTGTAGTTCTTTAGGACATGGTGATGAATAGATTAGGTATTCATGAATTGTGTATAATTATGGTGAATGTTGACGTAGAATGAATGATTTGATAAGAATATGATGAAATTGAGTGGTATGTGTTGATATATGTGTACTATGTGAACCTTTTAATCGAATTTTCGTGGGGGAAAAACTGATTTTTGGGGTAATCGACGTTAAAAACGCAGAAAATCATTTTTGGGAAAAATTGGGTTTTGGTCGCACCCTGACACGGGCCATGTCACACAACACGGGCACCCGTGTCAGCTTTCGGGTTGGGGGTGAAAAAATTTTCACTAGCAGGTTGCCCGACACGGGCCGTGTCACAGGACACGGGCGGCCGTGTCAGCCTACTGTCCTGTATAATTTCTTTTGTTTTTGGAATTGTGTTTCAGACCTTCTGACACGGGCCGTGTCACAAGACACGAGTGACCGTGTCAGCTTGCTGGCTTGCTACGTTTCTGTTGTTTGGAATCGTGTCAGACGACTGGTTGTTTTGTTTTGCAGTTTCTTGAGGTTTTTGATGTTTTCTCGTATTGATTCCTTGTGGTCGAGTTGTGTTGACATATGGATGATAAAACATGAATTTATGATGAATGTTGCTGAAAAATGAAATGAATGATGCACATGTTGATATTTGGATGAAATGAGGAGAATTAACATCATTGGATTTCATGGCATATTGTTATGTTGGGGCTTCGGCCTATTGGTAGCTTCAATCCCATTGTGCGGATTGAAGTGATATGTTGTTATGATGTGCTTCCTTGTGGAGGGTTGATTCGCCAGTGTCCATCGAATGGAGAAAATCGGTACCACATGCATTTCCTTGCATTTCATTATATTTGACGTTGCATTTTATGAGGTATTTGTGATTGTGTTGCGAAGGATTTGATGATGATACGATGTTGTTGTTACTTATTCTGTTTATTTTTCCAAGTCTTTATATTACTATAATGAATTATGGTTTCTCACCCTGCCTGCTTGGAAATGTTACCTCTTATGTGGGTAACTTGCAGATAACCAAGAGTAGATTCGCGATGATGGAGGATGTAGTCTTGAAGTGTGTCGTTATCGCTGTTTAGTTTAGAGGTGTCCTGCTCTGTGTCATGTAACATCGGGTTGGGACTTGTTGTGAATCTCGCGTTCTTTTGTTTTATACTGAATTTTTACATTGTTGGCGATGATTTGATTTGGATACATTCAGTATGAAGTAATTTATTGAACTGACATAAAAAGTTGATTTCCGCTGCGAAGTTGATGATTTTATTATGATGAATGAATAACCCGTGTTACGGGGCAGGATAATGATTACTAAATGATGTTTTGAATTATGTGGCACCTTTCTCTTTGATGTTACTCTGATAATATGAAATATTTTCCTAAAATTGTTTGTGGGGTAGAAGGGTGTTACAGGTAAGACGACACAGAATTTGCTTCCTCCTTCTTCTTATAATTCACATAAAGTTTCTTCCCCTGACCAGAAGACGACCCATCAGTAGCTGGTACTTTCCCAGCTTTGATTCCACTCTCCAACATTTCCCAAACCTTGATCAAATCAGCAAACTTGCCCGACATGCAAGGTAATAGTTTTTCATAATAACGTCCCGGCAAAGTATCCATAAACAGATTCAGCATCTCCTTCTCCAACATGGGCGGCTGCACCCTTGTCGCTAGCTCACGCCATCTCCGCGCGTATTCCTTAAAGGTTTCATTACTCGTTTGAGACATATTATGTAGCTGGGTCCGATTGGGAGCCATATCAGTATTATATTGGTAGTGCTTGATAAAGGCCTCCACCAGCTCCCTCCAATTACGGACATGGCATCTCTCCAATTGCATATACCATACTAAGGATGCCCCAGATAGGCTGTCCTGAAAGAAATGCATCAGCAATTTCTCATCTTTAGAGTACGCGACCATCTTCCTCGCGTATGCCCTGACATGCGTCTTGGGACAAGTGGTACCATTGTAATTCTCAAAAGTGGGCACCTAAAATTTGTGCAGAATTACAACACCGGGAACCAGCTCCAAATCCTCCAGATCCATACCTACAGAATTCTGATTCACCACACCCCTTAGTTGTTCTTCAATCAATCTGAACCTTTGATCATTGTCGGCCTGAGGACCAGCATCCCCGCCTGGCATAGAGAAAACGTCATCTTGTTGGTCTTCGAAACGATGGCCATGAACAGCACAAACACTTCCTCCTCCCACAACAGAAGGAATCACAAGCTGCTCTCCTCCGCCCAGAGGGATCACAACACCAGGAATAGGGATATCTACGCCCACAGGACCTCCCTGAGTACCGTTACCAGCAACGCCATTATGGACCCCGCCATGAAGAACCCCGTCTTCATCCACCCTTGCCACTAAGGGTTGGACCAGAGTCCTCAGTTGCTCTTGCCCTTGGGCAACACCTTGCATCAATTCCATGAACTAGGCCATGCGACCTTGCATGGCGGCCATCTCTGCTTGCATTTGCTCCATAATTCTCCTCTGATTTGATCTAGTAGAATACTGGTGAATTAGCTGGTTATCAATCCTGCCTGCAACCAAATGAAGGTTAGAAAAACCCGGGACGAGCATCTGCTATGCAAAAAATGATTAGGATTATGCAAATGCAAATGAACATGTTTGAATATTTGCAGGGCGATCCACCCCTTGATTCCAGTTTAAAGACAAGATGGAATAAAACTTCTGCTCATATATCAGAGAAAATCACTGTCAGAGATTACAACCCAAGATAACATAATAAGTCTGAAGCAAGATGAACAAAGATCTCAGCCAACAATTCTGGTGGTGACCCAAAATACAACAAAGAAAGAATAAACTACGATGTATCACCCATGCGCGAGTTTTCTTCAACCATCATGATCTTGCACCCTTTGAGGACCACTGCCTGAGCTAGAGCCTTCACCCCTAGACCTCTTCACCTCAGCTCGTATCTTCAGCTCTTCTATGGTTGCTATGGATTCATTGAGTCGTTCCTCGACTGCGTGTCTCTGGAATGTCCCTGATAAGATCTCCTCATTTTTATTCTTGAGCTTCGTCTTCAAACTCTCGATCTGATCCAGGAACTTATCTTCTTTCTGTTTGTTGGCAGTTATTGCAGTATCTCGGTAAGCGTTGAACTTGTGAATTTTTTACCAAGCCTTGGCTAGGTCTTCCTTCTTGGATTTGAGAATCCTGCTAACACCTTTTAGAGCTTGCCCTACCTTTTGTATGGCTGTGACCTCTTCAGCTAGCTCTTTTTCTTTCTTAGCGAGAAGCTCTGTCTTTAACTTGGCGACATGAACAACTTCACCTCGCTCATGTTTCAACTGGTAAATTTCTTTGTGTAGCTCGTTGTTCTCCTCTCGTAGCTTCTCTTTTTCAGCCCACAGTTTATTATACTTCTCTATCTTCACCGTGGTTGGTGGCTCAATCAACAGAGGGTACAAAGGCGGCTCTATTGGGAAAGGAAGAAGCTCCTCTTCTGCCCTTTTCCAGACCCACTCCACATACGGAGAGAAAGCTTGGTTGTTACACTTCCCAAAGAAAGTCTTTCCTCTCTTAAAAACTTGCTTCCAAGCGTTCACGACTTTCCTTACCATCTCTTGGTCTGCAGTGCCATTAAAAAACAAGGATTCTCTGATATCTTGTTCCTCAGGGGGAGTCTTCAATGCATACCTAAATTGTCTGATAGCAAGGGAAGGGTTATAATTAATTCCGTCTTTCCTCCCTATTAAGGGTACATTTGGGAATCCTCTGCAAGTGAAAATGAGCTCAATCCCTAGCAAACTGTGATTAAACCAAACGATGTTGTCAGCAGTCAATCCCATCGACCTCTTAGACCACTTCATAGAATCCCTTGCATCAACAAAAGCCAGCTTTAGGGAGATGACTAAAAAACCATGTAGATAGGAGTGGCACGCAGCAACTTACAGTCCTTCCTCGTCTCTTTTTGTTCTTGTAGTGGACTGAATGATACACGTCACCAAGAAGGGTAGGCACGGGGTTTCTCAAGATGAAAATCCGAATTGCATGCACGTCAACAAACTCTGAGATGTTGGGGAATAGGACAATACCATAAATGCAAAGAGCTAAAATAGCATTGAAAGCAGACCAATTTCTCTCCTTAGCATATGAGCTGGATTGATCAAACAGAAACTTCAAAGGGAGGCCTTTAAACCCTTGCTTGTCAATAACATTATTACTCAGAATGGATTCCCCAATGTGAATGGCAGTTGCCAACTCTTCCAGTCCTGGCTATTCTTCAGAGAAGAAAGGTATCCTCAGATGACAGAGATTCCCAAAATAAATGAAAACTCCTCTAAGGTTGGAGCCAATACATAATCTGGAAAAGTGAAACAATGCAAAGGAGGGTCATAGAATTGAAGGAGCGTGTGAATGACATCGTGCTCTTCTTGTGAAATATTTCGGACAACCTTCAATATCTTCCCATATTCCTCCTTGAACTTGGCGCGGATCTCAGGATCAGTCATACTAATCATCTTGTGAATCAACTTTAGAGTCGGATCTGGGAACGTGTACGCTACATTCTTCTTCCTTTGAGCATCCATGACGAGGACACCTCAACAACCGGAATCAAGGGTAAGATGCAAGTCCTGAAAAATTTCAAACATGTTAGAATGCAAGAAATGATGCAAATGCAAACATGGGATCAAGGTATCACTGCTCTGGACATGTGTTGTGCTGTTAACTGAACAAGAACCACAACCCAGAAAACCAGAATTCCGGAACATCGGACCACTGAGATAACCAGAAAACTAGGTAAATAACTATACACTGTCGAGAAATCCAGAAAATCGGGTAGGCTGAAGGTTTCGGTTACCTGCAGACCTGTAAACACCCGCCCATCTCACATGTGGGTACTAGAAAACTGAGGATCCTCAATATCACGGGCTCTCAGGTCGAGAAATGATGATATGTTCACTATTTCTGGTTTGGCATCATCATCAATCGAGGAGGGCTCAACTGATTCCCCTCAAAAATAAGGTCATCCTATGAAAGTTCCCAGCACTGGGTCCTCGGATCGAAAAGTGTAATGGGTTTGCCATTTCTGGTCTGCCATTATCATATATCGGGAGGAGAGGCGTTGCTGAGTCCTCGGAGAAACGGTCGCCAGAGTCGACAGCTCTCTAGATCAACATTCTGAAATGCGCAAGACACGCACGTTAGAATATCTCCCAAGATAGCCTCGTCTGGATGTGAATTTCGTGAACACCAAACGCACCAAGACGATGCGTAGGTCCCACTACTTTCCACTCTAGTCCTAAGTGTATGCTCAAGCCTGTGTATTGGGCTTATCTCTCAAAGAATCCCAACCTGCCAAACAGAAAACTAGCACAGCACAGTACAGTCCAGCATAATAATGAAATGTAATGCAATAAATACGGTAAATATAGTAAAATAGTAAAGCGGTAATACAGTAAAATAAAGCACAACAGTAAACACCCAATGAAAATAAACAAACAAGCGCTAGGACTGCTCGCAAAAGGGGATGGACCAGCAAGAGGTAATCCTGTCCCCAGCAGAGTCGCCAACTGTCGCTCCCGGGATTTTCATCCAAGTACAAACGCGAAAGTGGCGCGGAAATAGAGTCGCCAGCAATGTGTATTTATCCCAAGAGAGGGAAAGGAAACACTGCATAAACCTGTGGGAAAGGAAAAAAGCATGGTCATCACGACCAAGAGAAACGGGTAAGGGAGTCGGTTACGCGAAGGGAAGGTGTTAGCACCCTGTAACACCTTAAAATTTGCTCTAGTGTTGCTAACCTTTTTGGCTTATGCTTCATTTCATTTGCATCGTCATTTTTGCATTTGCATATTTCTTTTGGGCATGGGATCAAGGTATTCTTTCAGCAGCTCACGGCGTCATCAGTTCCAGTATGATTTTTAATAGTGTTCAGAGCCAAGCAGATAGTTTTCCATGTCTTTTTGAGCATTTATTTTGCTCATTAAATGACTGGATGATCAGAAACTCCGGAAGTCAATTTTTGATCAGTTATTAGCACCAGAGAGTTGTTATCAGCAGTTTAATCCGAGTGCGAAAAAACATTTCACGGCATATTTCAAGTGTATTCCAGTGGTAATATCAAATGGCAAGTTTCAGAGGTCTATTGTGGTTCAGAACGGGTAGCACCAGGCGAATATCCAAGTTTCCCTCCTTTTGGCGCAAAAATTCAAATTTTGAATGTGTTAATCGATTAACCAATTGTAGTACAATTAGGTTAATCGATTAACCATTGTGAATTTTGCCCAAATGCTGCATTTTCAGAGCTGTTTCTTTGTAATCCAATTTTTAATCATCCATTTTAATTCTACACTCCATTTCCACATTTCCTTTCCTAATTCACATTTCATCCCAATTTCCACTCACTTAACCTCACTCCAAACCCAAACTTAACTCCTAACCTAGGGGTTATTTAAACCAATTCATTCCAAACCTCTAAGGACCTAGATCATATTTTCACTCCTAATTTTCAGAATTCTCTCAATTCTCTCTCATCTTTTCACTCTCAACCTCCATTTTCAACCACACTCAAAGCTCTCTTTCAAAGATTAACAAGTTCTTCATTGGAACTTGTTAATTCTTGAGCTAAAGCCTCTCATCATCACTATATTTCAGCTTTTCAATTTGGATTTTCATTTGGATCTAGCTCTGATTTTTCAGAAGTGATTATTGAAAGTGATTTTGGAGTTTTGTTGCTTATTGCTTGGATCTTCAACTTTTGAGTGCAAGAATCTTGTGGATCTTGGATTTCTCTACTTGAATTCATCCATTTCTGTTTACAACACTTACCAAAGCAAATCTCAGCTTTGTAGGTTGGTTAATTTCATATCCATACTCATTTTAGCTTAATTGCAACTTATACAATGTAGATCCATGAATTTTGATGTGTTTTGATTCATTTGGTTGATCTTGATTGTGGATGTTGATGATTATTGAATTTAAATGATGTTTGAATGTTGTTTCTGAACTTAATTTTTGTGCATTGTTGATTACATGATCATTGGAGATGATTGCATAAGTGCTTTTGCTGCTGGAAGTGATTTTTCAAACTGATTTTGTGCTGATTTTATAGTGTTAATCGATCAACCAATTGCAGTGCAATTAGGTTAATCGATTAACCAATGCAAAATGTGCGTAATCAGAGCTGTTAATCGATTAACACAATTGTATTGCAATTGGTTAATCGATTAACACTGCTGCAGAGTGTGTGTTTTATGCATTTTTTAGCATGTTTCGATCCCGTTTCATTTTTAATCTTCATGGATTGATATGATACTTGTCTAAGGACTGTTTTGATGCTGTTGCACCTCACACCATTGTATGCACACAATTTTTCGACACGAGATTCTTGGATTTTTATCGTTTATGATCATGTTTGCGATGTTGTGTTCCCGATGCGATGAACACATAGTACACACCTCTCGAGCATGTTGATTGTGGCTTGTTGATGATGTTGCTGGATTTGTTTGTTTGAACATGATTGCTTGCACTTAACTTCATGAGATGCATGCTTGTTTTGCCTTGTCCATTACCAAATGATATGCATTCTTTCATGTGATTTCAAGTATTGTGTACCATGGTGTATGACATGATTGTGATCATGATTAATTGTGAAATGTAATGCTTGATGCATGCTTGCTTTGCCATGTTTGAGTTGTGTTCAAGCGAATCACATGCTGCCCTGTTTCTACTGCCGTTTATATGCATGTATGCTGTTGTATGTGCTGCTGGTTGACATTTTACACCTATCTTTGTGCTGAATTGTGTGCTGTTATAAGCTATCTTGCTTGTGTGCTACTTTTTACTGCTGTGTTGTTGCAGATGCGCTGTTGTAGCTGCTGTTTTTGCTCATTTTCTTCTTTCCTTCTTCTTCTCTTTCACTCTTTCCTTCCCTTGAGTCTCAAGACTTGTTTAAGTCTTGGATTCACTCCCTTAGAGCTACCTAGTCCAACTTAATTTTTGATTAAGCTTGGAGTAGGATTAGCATTAGGCTTCCCTTTGCATGCTAACTTAGGTAGATGTTTCCCTTTCAACCTCAACTATAGGGCCACCTTTGCATGACAACATTAGGAACTTTTAGTTTCCCCTTAGTGTTTTCTTTTCCTTTGAGTCTTTTCTTCTCATCTCATAACACTTCTAAAACACTTAATAAAGGATTAACATGTATTGTGCATGAGCCTTATGTATGGGAAGTGAAGTATGAGGGGTCTCCCTTCATTGTTCTAGGGTACTTAGTGTACGTCCTGTTGGGGACGATGCGCGAAGTATTCGTTCCTATGTTACAGACTTGGGTGCAATGCAAGTTATGTACTAACTTCAAACCACTTCTGTCTTAAAAAATACAAAAACAAACTCAAAACCTTTTTCATCCTTCGGGATTCTTCTGTTCAACTCATTTTTAGAAAAGGGCACGTTACTTCCGTCTCGTCGCAAACAGGCATCGACCCTAACTGCCGGACGCGAATCTAACGTCGCTCATAAAAAACACTAACCGACCTCGTTAGGTCGAACTACGACTGCTCTAACTTCCTCTCTTTGGTTAGATTGAGGGTACGTAGGCACAAGACGGCGATGTCTTGGCGAGCAACCTCCCCCCTTAGTTCGTGTCCGAACTACGTTGACTCTGACTTTCCCATTGTACGAGGGAATACGTAGACGTAGGACGAGCGATGTCCTATCGAGCCACTTCTTTTTCTTTTCTTCCTCATTTCTTCGTTCTTTTTCGTTCCCGTTCCTTCTCGTTTCCAGTAGCAGTGGAGCTCCAGATGACGACACCCTTTGATCGAGACAACAAGCATGGATCCCGTCGAGTACGATGGACGCGTGGGGTGCTAACACCTTCCCTTCGCGTAACCGACTCCCTTACCCGTTTCTCTTGGTCGTGAGACCATGCTTTTCCCTTTCCTTCAGGTTTATGCAGTGTTTCCTTTCCCTTTCTTGGGATAAATACACATTGCTGGTGACTCTGTTTTTCACGTCACTTTCGCGTTTGTACCATGGATGCAAATCCTCGGGAGCGACACACCCCACGCGTCCATCGTACTCGATGGGATCCACGCTTGTTGTCTCGATCAAAGGGTGTCATCATCTAGAGCTTGACTACTACTGGAAGGAAAAAGAAACGGGAATGGAGAAGAACGAAGAAGAAAAGAAAAAGAAGTGACTCGATATCGATAGGACATCACTCGTCCTATGCCTATGTATTCCCTCGTGCAATGGAAAAGTCAGAGTCAACGTAGTTCGGACACGAACTAAGGAGGGAGGTTGCTCGCTAAGACATCGCCGTCTTGTGCCTACGGATCCTCAATCGGATGAGAAAGAGGAAATCAGAGCAGTCGTAGTTCGACCTAACGAGGTCTTAGTGTTTTTTATGAGCGACGCCAAGTTCGCGTCCGGCAGTTAGGGTCGATGCCTGTTTGCGACAAAACGAAAAATAACGTGCTCTTTTCTGAAAAAATTTTGGAGCTTAACAATCCCGAAGGATGAAAAAGGTTTTGAATTTGTTTTTGTGTTTTTTAGACAGAAGTGGATTGAAGTTTGTTCATTACTTGTATTGCACCGAAGTCTATGATGTAGGAACGAATGCTTAGCAAATCGTTCCAAGATGGAACGTCCACCAAACACTCTAGAAAAATGAGAGGAAACCCCTCATTCCTCACTTCCCACATGCAAGGCTCATGCGCAATACACGTTAATTTTATTAAGTGTTTTAGAAGTGTTATGAGATGAGAAGAGAAGACTCAAGGGGAAAAGAAAAACTCTAAGGGGAAACTAAATGCTCCTAATGTTATCATGCAAAGGGAATCCTAATGCTAATCCTACTCCAAGCTTAATCGAAAATTAAGTTGGAATAGGTAGCTCTAAGGGAGTGAATCCAAGACTTAAACAAGTCTTGAGATCCGTGGGAAGAGAAAGAGTGAAAGAGATGAAGAAGAAAGAGAGGTAAAAGATGAGAAATAAGATGGGGCAGCAAGCACATCATTCACATCATATCCAAATCACATCATTAATCATGCTTCAAAAGATCACACAAGGAAGCCCATATAAGCAAGTAAGAACAAACAAGAAAGGATGCAAGCAAACTTGCATAAGAAGCATAATTAAACATCATTAAACCTCACACAAAGAAGGAGTGAGCAAAGTAAGATGAAGATGAAACTAAATCAGAATTCAATTCATGTCATAATCATCCAATTCAAACATGTAATAATGCTTCACATCATGATGCATTATGAGCCAAAGAAGCGACAAGTCAAATGATAATGATATGCATCACACAAATCAATCCACAAGGGTCAAAATGAAATGAAAGCAAGGCATGAATCCAAGGGGCAGTAGAAAATGCACCATCAACAAACCAAGATCAGACTCCAATCAATCAAGATGAATCGTTAAGCATCACATTCAAGACATGCATCAAAACTAGACAAAGCATTCACTTATATCATTCATGCAAGCCACAAAGGATCATGTGAGGCAAAGAGTGAGAAAATGTCACATAATGAACCCTAAACCAAGAGGACCAGAACCTCAAACATGTCATTCAAATCAAGCAAAAGCCCTCATGCATTGATTGGATCATACAAGAAGACATCTCACAAGATTAGGTTAAGCACACCAAAGGATTCAAGTCAAGATATGCACAACTTATAAAATCAAGAAAAAAAATAGGAAAATAGACAAAATAGGATGAATCCAAAGCCAAAAACAAGCTAGGACAGTACATGATCACACCAAATAATCATCTTAAGCATCATTCAATCACAAGTAAGCAAAAATAATCAAACTAGGTCAAGTATCCAAGCATGTTTCAATCAAACTAAAACCACAAGTAGGTATCAACCAAAAATAGCAAAGTGATCCAATAAATTCCCAAAAAATGATCAAATGCAATTTTAAACATCGAATTAACATGTGCAAAAATATTGGAACAGAACTAGCTCAAGAGCATGTTCAAAAGTGTTCCACAAGTCAAGATATGCACATAATCGAGCAAGGATCGAGGGTCCATAAAAGTTGAATGGCAAGTCACTAAAGGTAACCCAAACCATCATCAAATCAGTATCAAAACACCCTCATATGATGGTATAAGAGTGACCAAGAAATCAGCTTCAAAAGGATAAGCAAAGTCACCAAAATCCCTAACCCTAGGTGAAAGGGTATCATTGGAAGCTCATATCAAATTAAATCAAGATAAAATGGAAAAAAGAAATTAAAAATAAAATAAAAATAATTAAAATAAAATCAACATCTCAATTGACCAGAAATTTTTTTTTCGTGTATTTATGTGATGAATTTAAGATTTTAAAATAAAATGAAATCATAGAATCAAATAAAAGGAAATAAAATAAACATGGTGGGGGTGCAGAAGCAAAACAAGATATCACATGATCCAGGCTTGTACGCCCAGTGGGCCTCAAATGGTGGAGTGTGAAAATCAAATTCACCAATCCCAGCTCCTAATAATATGTCATTAGTTCTTTTTAAAACAAAAAAAGAAAGAAAAAAAAAAGAAAATAGGGTGTCACGAAATCATGTGACTCGCTCATCAATCGGTCACCCTCCTATTTAAGTCACAAGAAGATATAAACGAAGCCAGCCACTCACGTGCCAACACCTAGTCATCTTCTTCATAAAATAACCCTAACCAAACCCCATGCATCGTGAAATAAACAGCATACGCAGCATCCATGTTCCAACTTCTTCATCATTTCTCTCCATGAATTCTCCACCAAATCAAACAAAATAAAACCCAGAAATAAAGTGCGGAATTCATAGATCAACATGGCATCCTCTATTTATCAACATAAGCGTTCAAACACACAGAAAAAAGAGTCACAAAGTACGGGTTCCACATCATATTTCAACATTTAAACAACTTAACATTCTCAGATTCAAACAAAACACACAATGCCATCATTTCAGGCCTTAGCAGATGCAATGCATGACATATCCTATCACATTCAGAGATGCAAAAATGGAGGCACAAAAGCTTGGAGGGACTTAACTAGTGGAGACAAGTCTACTGCTCCTTGATACCTTGAACTAAAGAAAACCAAGAAACTTGTTCTTCGACCTTCAAATAGCACCCAATAAACCAGAGACTTAAGCTTCTTTATGAATGAACTTGAGCTCGATGGAGAATTTGTGAGAGGAAATGGAATCCAGATCTGGGAGCGTTTTAACACACTGACCTCCTCCCTCGTTTTAGGGTTTGTCCTCTTTAAATATGATGGGTTGGAGAGCCTTTAATGGGCCTGAGAATAGCACAGTTGTGTTTTGATTTTTTTTTGACAAAAATTAGAAAAGAGTGGTACGAGTAGTGGTTTTGTTGAGAATACTTGGAGTGGTTTTTAGTGATCTTTGTGGACAACAATGAGTGGTTTATGCGTGTATTTTTTGGGCTGCCACTCTGCTGAAATCACATGGACAAGTTTGCATTCCAAGTGTGTCCAAATTTCCACATTCTCTTTTTTATGGCAGGTTGCATGTTGGTCCGTTTTTGGCAATAAAGCAATAAGGCTTGTGGCCCACATTGTGAAAGAATCAGGCTGCATGACCAACTCAAGTTATATACACCAAAATGACAACTTGCAAGCATGTCCAAATCCAGTCATGTGTGTCACTTTGAACCAACCTAAACCCTTGAATTCCTTGCCAAACAAAGAGCTCTTGGGCTTGTATTAAAGATAGCATGACAAAGAGAAAAAAAGATGTTGGGATGAACTTGAGATAAGGTGTGGGCCAATGTGAAAAATGATCCTAAAATCGTGTCCTCAAAACTGGCTGCATAAAGTGTATTTTGAATGATTTGATGACACTAACTTTGAGCACTCATAACTTGGTGAATTTTAATCCAAATGGTGTGATCTTGAGTTATTTAGAAAGCTAACATGATAGAAGACAAAATTGATGTTGAAAATCAGTCCTTGGAGCTGCCAAGAGAAGACTTAGAAAAAATTCTAAGTTTTTGAGTTTTGAAGGTGAAAATGTCCCACTTTAGAGCACTACAACTCATCCAATAACAACTCAAATGCCATGGTTCTTGTATCCATTTTGAAGGGAAAGTTTCAAGCTACAACTTTCATGTGGAAAAGATTTTTGAATGAGGCCTTGAACATGGTGAAAAATGGCTTAGAAAGTGATTAAACACTTACTAAAAATAGTAAGTTTCTAAAAACCTAATTTTCCAATTTTAGTAACTTTTCCAAATTCTTGATTTTTCATGAACCCCTTGACCAAATCATGTCCATGGACCATATTTGACTTGAAAATCATGATGTTGACATCAAAAAGTCAGGAGTTGACTTTTTCACTGCACAGTGGACTTTATTCCCAATTCTCCTGATTTTCAATCTTCTGATCAATCGAAACCCTTATGAACCAATTTAATGGACAATTCTCCAACCCTAGACACTTAGGAACATGAGGAATACCATGGAATCAAGTCTTGCCCAAAAAATCAGAAATAAACTAATTTTATGGCAAACCCCAGTTTTGGTGCCTTTAGTCTAGGAGGAATCAGCACATCCTCCAAATCCAAATTCCTCTGAGTATGATGTGTATCCTGTCAAACAATGATGAGATGTGCCATTTGGTGATGATAAAGACTCAAAGAACATGCCCATTGTGGTGTTAAATTCGGGAATCTCAAAACCCTAATTTGAACCATCATGCTAGGAGAGTGTGATTCCCTTGGAATTTCTTACCAAGCTTGATCATATGATGAGGTGATGGACCAATTAAGATAACTTGAGGCCCAAGGCTCCTTTTTGGCTCAAGTAATGAAGACACTGAGACTATATCTCCTCTTGGTGTCCTGGATAGCACACATGAGCTTTTACTTGAAGCTCTGGAAAACATCTTCTTCTCTTGAGTTAGCCCATATACCTTGATCCCATGCTAAGAACCAATGATATGCAAAAATGATAATGCATAAGCCAGTTAGAGGTTGGAAAAGAAAGGGCAAATTTTGAGGTGTTACAATCGGAGGTATCAATTGCTTGCTGAAAGGCTCAAGGCCGTAGAATGTCAGAATACTATGGGCATTGATGTAGCAGACATGGGGTTGGTTCAAGGAGTAAGAATCCCTCCAAAATTCTAGGCTCCATCTTTTGACAAATGCAATGGCAATTCTTGCCCAAAAAATCACTTGCAAGCTTACTTCAGAAAGATTTCTGCTTACTCCATGATGAAAAACTATGGATGTACTTCTTCCAAGATAGCCTGTCTGGGGCTTCTCTTGAGTGGTATATAAAGCTTGAGATAGCTCACGTCAGGAATTGGAAGGAGTTGGCAGAGGCATTTCTAAAATAGTATCAATACAACATCGATATGGGCCCTAATTGTACTCAGCTGTAGAGCCAGACTCAGAAAAGTAAAGAAAGTTTTAAAGAATACGCCCAGCGGTGGCGTGAGTTAGCTTCACGAGTGCAACCATCTTTGCTTGAAAGAGAAATGGATGACATATTCATGGGGACGCTGCAAGGTCCATTCTTGGAATTCTTGGTAGGGTGCCCTTCAACTGGTTTTTCTGATCTTGTAGTTGATGGGGAGAGGATTGATAATTTACTTAAACTGGGTAAGATTCAAGACAATGTTGGGTCATCTTCTGGTGTGCGAAAACCTTTTGCGGGTGCAAGTAAAAAACGTGAAGGGGAGACTAATGACGCGTCTTCTTAGAAGAGCATAAATAGAGGATATTAGGCCCCATATCATCAAGTTGTTGCTATAACCATCCCCGTTGCGGCACAATAACAAAATCAACAACAACAGCAGGCCCCAAGACAGGCCTATCAGCAGAGGCAGAGAACGGTTGACCGACATTTTGATCCCTTACCAATGTCCTATGCTATGTTGCTTCCGCAATTACTGAAAGTGAATTTAGTAGAGCTCCGCATAATGGGTCCTCCTCCAACAAAGCTCCCAGTGAGGTATAATGCAAACGCATGTTGTGGATTTCATTCCGGTGGCCCTGGTCACACTATTGAAAGATGTAGAGCCTTTCATCATAAGGTTCAATATTTGATAGATTCCAAAGCTATTAACTTTGCTCCTCCGGCCACTCCAAACGTTATTCAAAATCTGTTGCCTACCCACGGTGGGGCAACTGTCAATGCTGTTGAAGAAGACGTTGGTTTGAGGTTGGTATCTGATGTTTGGGCTGTAAAGATGTCGTTACTGGTCGTGAAAAATTGTTTGTTGAAAGGGGGCGTATTCCCTGGCTGTGATGTAGGCTGTTCAGATTATTTGATTCTTGAGAATGGCTTTGATAAGTTGAGAAGTGGTATTCAGAATTTGATGAACGATGGGTGTTTACAATTCAATCAAGTTTCTAGTGCTGATAATGATGTTTCAACTGTTACTATCCTTTTTACACCGATACAGATTCTAGTACTTGCGAGGCGAGTTCCGGTGACCATCACGGTGCCCGGACCGATCCCGTTTGAAAGTGAGAAGGCCATCCCATGGCACTACGGTGCTGAGGTATACTACAATGGTCAAAAGTAAGAAGTTGATACTCCGACTATAATTGATCAGAAAGTTGACAATGTAGGAGTTGGTGGTTTCACTAGAAGCGGCAGGCTGTTTGTGCCGTAAACTCTTCGAAACGATAATGCAGATGCCTTGGCAAAGGCCAAAGGCAAACAAGTGATGAATGAAGAGCCTGTGCATAGGGCAGATCCTGGTACGTCTTTTGAAAATGATGCCGAGGAATTTATGAAAATCATCAAGAAAAGTGACTACAAGATTGTAGATCACCTCCACCAGACTCCATCAAAGATATCCATTTTGTCTCTGTTGTTGTGTTCTGAAGCACACCGTAATACTTTGTTGAAAGTTCTGAATGCGGCGTATGTGCCACAGGAAATCTCAGTCAACCAACTGGAAGGTGTAATATCCAATGTTAATGCCAGCCGTGGGATGGGTCTTACTGACTTTGATTTGACATCGGAGGGCCGAAACCACAATAAAGCACTTTATATTTCTATAGAATGCAAAGGGGTTATTCTATCTCACGTGCTAGTAGATACTGGTTCCTCGCTTAATGTGCTTCCCAAAAAGGCACTTATTAAGATGGAGATTGAAGGAGTGGTGCTCAGACCGAGCGACCTGGTAGTTCGAGCATTTGACAGATCGAAAATATCAGTTTTTGGGGATGTGGAATTACCTATAAAGGTGGGACCCCAAATCTTCAACACTACTTTCTACGTAATGGATATTCAACCCGTATACAGTTGCTTGCTAGGGCACCCGTGGATTCATGGCGCTGGAGCTGTATCATTGACCCTCCATCAGAAAGTTAAGGTTGTGGTAGAGGGACAAGTAGTCACTGTCTGTGGTGAAGAAGACATCTTTATAAGCCACCTGTCTTCCTTCAAGTATGTTGAGATAGATGGCGAAATCCATGAGACGTTGTGTCAAGCATTTGAAACTGTGAATATGCAAGAAGTCTCTCCTTCATCAGAGAAGAAGTCAAAAGTTTCTATTGCATCCTACAAGCAAGCCCAAGATGTGGTACTGTCTGGCAACACTGGAGGTTAGGGTCGAGTAATTGAAGTACCTATCAAAGAAAACAGGTTTGGAATTGGTTATCGAGGACCAAAGGTTCAAGGCTGTCAAGGACCCATTACTTTCTCTAGTGCTGGGATTATTGAGTCTGGTGAGATTTTTGCGCTGAGCGATGAAGACGGAGACAGTGACTGCGACATTAGCAACTGGATACGCCCATCTGTCCCAGGCCAAGAGCTTCACAACTGGTCTTTTGAAGATTTCGTCCAAGTCACTCTTCACGAAGAGTAAGTTTCTTTGTTTTCATGTTAAATCCTACGCCCCGCCCAAGGCGTAGAGATTTTTTGTAGGACTTACATTGTTACACATTCAACTTTATCATTAATAAAGGGCGTTTTTTGCATTCAAATATTGTGCTCCCTGTCTTTCTCTTTTTACTTTTTAATAATAAATGGCAATGTTTGTTTTTGCACTCATAAAGCGTGAATAATCATTCATGCAGATGCATTTTACCATATTTCATTGATAATGATTTTTTTATGGCTTATTATGACTTTGACAATCTAATTTACCAAGCCGAAGAGGATGGTGAGGAAGATTATGAACTTCCTGAGGAATTAGCCAGGATGTTGAAACGGGAGGAAAGGCTCATTCAGCCACATGAAGAGGCACTGGAAGTCATTAATCTGGGAACGGAGGACGCCAAGAAAGAAGTCAAGATCGGGGTTGCCCTAGATGAGAATGTAAAGAAGGGGTTGATTGAAATGCTACATGAATATGTTGACATCTTCGCTTGGTCATATCAAGATAGGCCAGGACTTGACACAGATATTGTTATGCATAGATTGCCTCTCAAAGAGGGTTGTCCTCCTGTCAAGAAGAAGCTTAGAAGAACGAAACCAGACATGGCAATCAAGATCAAGGAAGAAGTCCAGAAGCAGTAGATGTATATTTCTTGGCTGTTACCGGTTATCCACCATGGGTTGCAAATATTGTGCCGGTACCTAAGAAGGATGGCAAGGTCCGGATGTGTGTTGACTACCGTGATCTGAACAGAGCGAGTCTGAAAGATGATTTCTCATTACCTCACATTGATGTATTGGTTGACAACACAACTCAGTTCTCGGTATTTTCTTTCATGGATGGCTTCTCTAGCTATAATCAGATCAAGATGGCACCAGAGGACATGGAGAAAACAACATTCATTACCCCATGGGGAACATTCTGTTATAAAGTGATGCCTTTCAGTCTAAAGAACACAGGGGCAACCTATCAACGCACAATGGTGACTCTCTTTCATGATATGATTCATAAGGAGATTGAAGTCTACGTTGATGACATGATCGCGAAGTCACAGACCGAAGAGGAGCATTTGGTGAATTTGCAGAAACTCTTTGAACGGTTGAGAAAATTCAAGTTGAGGCTGAATCCGAATAAGTGCTTTATCGTCAGTGAAAGAGGGATCGGGGTTGATCCATCCAAAGTAAAAGCAATTCAGGAGATTCCTGAGCCTAGAACAGAAAAACAGGTTCGTGGTTTCCTAGGGAGGTTAAACTACATTGCTAGATTCATCTCTCATCTTACAACCACTTGTGAACCAATTTTTAAGCTGCTGAGAAAATATCAGGCTATCAGGTGGAATGATGACTGCCAAAGGGAATTTGAAAAGATAAAAGAGTATCTTCAATAACCTCTGGTCCTTATACCTCCAGTTCCAGGGAGACCACTGATAATGTATTTGACAGTACTTGAAAACTCGATGGGTTGTGTACTCGGTCAACACGATGAGACATGTAGGAAAGAACACTTCATCTACTACCTGAGCAAGAAATTCAATGATTGCGAGTCAAGATACTCAATGCTTGAGAAGACATATTGTGCATTAGCATGGGCTGCTAAGCATTTGAGACAATACATGCTGACTCGGACAACTCTGCTAATATCCAAGATGGATCCAGTCAAGTACATCTTTGAGAAGTTAGCTCTCACCGGAAGGGTTGCCCGTTGGTAAATGGTCCTGGAAGAATATGACATTCAGTATACTTACTAGAAAGCCATCAAGGTTAGTGTTATGTCCGACTATCTTGCTCAGCAACCACTTGACGATTATCAGCTGGTGAAATTTGAATTCCCTGATGAAGACATCATGTATTTGAAAATGAAGGACTGTGAAGAACCGTTAGTTGACGAAGGACCAGATCCTGATTCTAAGTGGTGTTTGATGTTTGATGGGGCCGTTAATGTAAATGGTAATGGAGTAGGGGCAGTTATTATCACTCTGAAGGGTTCTCATATACCTTTCACCGCCAGATTGACTTTTGAATGCACTAACAATGATGCTGAGTATGAAGTTTGTATTATGGGCATCGAAGAGGCTATTGATCTGAGGATTAAAACTCTTAACATATTTAGGTATTCCGCTTTGGTGATCAATCAGGTCAACGGAGATTGGAATACTTATCAGCCCAATTTGATTCCGTATAGAGATTACACGAGAAGACTGTTGACTTTCTTCAATACTGTGAAGCTTTACCATATACCTCGTGATGAAAATCAGATGGCGGACGCTCTGGCTATGTTATCCTTAATGATTAAAGTGACTTGGTGGAATCATGTGCCCAAAATCGATGTGACACTCCTTGATAAGCCCACTTATGTGTTTGCAGTCGAGACAGTTGTGGATAGTAAACCTTGGTATCATGATATCAAGTGCTTTCTGAAAAGTCAAGAGTACCCGGCAGGGGCATCCAACAATGATAAGAAGACTTTGAGAAGATTGGCTGGTAGTTTCTTCTTGAATGAGGATAATGTGTTGTATAAGCAGAATTTTGACATGGTCTTGCTCAGATGCGTGGATAGACACAAAGCAGGCATGTTGATGCAAGAAGTGCACGAAGGTTCCTTTGGTACCCATGCCAACGGACATGCTATGGCAAAGAAGTTGTTGAGAGCAGGTTATTACTAGATGACCATGGAATTAGATTGTTTCAAATATGCTCGAAAGTGCCATAAATACCAAATTTATGCCGACCAAGTGCATGTGCCTCTGAACCCGTTGAATGTTATGACTTCTCTATGGCCCTTTGCTATGTGGGGCATTGATATGATCGAGAAGATCGAGCCCACTCCTTCCAATGGGTACCATTTAATTCTAGTGGCCATCGATTATTTCACCATGTGGGTGGAGGCAACTTCCTTTGCAAATGTCACCAAACAGGTGGTTGCCCGGTTTATTAAGAAGGAGATCATTTGTCGTTATGGGGTTCCTGAAAGAATCATCACTAATAATGGTTCTAATCTTAATAATAAGATGATGTAAGAGATGTGTCAGTGCTTTAAGATCAAATATCATAATTCTTCTCCGTATCGTCCAAAGATGAATGGTACTGTTGAAGCCGCCAACAAGAACATTAAGAAGATTGTGCAAAAGATGGTTGTGACATATAAGGATTGGCATGAGATGTTACATTTTGCTTTACATGGGTACTGTACTTCAGTGCGTACATCAACCGGGGCAACTCCGTTTTCACTCGTGTATGGTATGGAAGCAGTCCTGCCAGTTGAGTTTGAGATCCCTTCTCTCAGAGTTATGATGGATGTGAAGTTGGACGAAGTTGAATGGGTCCGAACAAGATTCAACGAGCTGAGCCTTATTGAAGAGAGAAGAATGGCAGCTATATGCCACAGGCATTTATATTAGAGGAGGATGAAGAAGGCAGTTGATCAGAAGGGCGTCCTCGTTGTTTCCAGGCTGGTGATTTAGTGTTGAAACGAATTCTTCCTCCACAGACAGATCACAGAGGCAAGTGGACCCCGAATTATGAAGGCCTATACGTTGTTCTGAAGGCTTTCTTTGGCGGAGCCTTGATGTTTTCAACTATGGACAGTGAAGATTTTGCATCCCCCATGAACTCAGACGCAGTTAAAAAATACTTCGCATAAAGAGACCCGCTAGACAGCAAAAAGAATAAGTCCAGGAAAAAAAAGGGCATCCCGGCAAACCATAAAAAAGAAAAGGTTCGGGAAAAAATTAGGGATAAAAAGAAAAATGAGTAAACCCGCTAAGTTGAAAACCTGAAAAGGCAACTTAGGCAAAAATGGGTATCCCAGTGGATTGAAAACCCGTAAAGGGCGATCCAGGAAAAAGTTAGGGATTAAAGCGAAAGGCTGCGATCTGAGTAGATTGTACCTCATCTCTTTTCAACATCTGAGAATCTCGAAGGATAGGAATCAGTCCAATCATCTTCCTCAGAAAGCAGAGTATTTGGAGTGTTTTGAAGACATACGAGTCATAGTAGAATTGAAACTCAATGTGAATCTGTTTTTACATTGCCACTAGTGTAGTTTCTTTTCTTTTTATTCAATTACCTCTTTATAGGAATTGCTTCCTGATGTAAATGCCTATTTATAGGCCCATTCAATCAATAAATTCATTTTCATTCAAATAACTTTCTCTCTTGTTTTCATTTTATCGTTTTGTTTGCAAAAGATGTCCGAATTTTTTATAAACATTGCATTTGAAAACAATAAAGCTCTACAAGAACATACGTGAAAACATTTAAAATTGCTTTGAATGTTGAGTGTCCTTGGGTGGTAAATTTAGACCATATAATACCCTAGGGCACCTGTGTGTATCTTTTTGTGTTTACAGGCACATGTATTCGTACTTAAATGGTCAGTGTCCAAGTCAGAGACTGTTTTCCTCGCACAACACTGGTGGCATTGTTCAGATGTGAAAATGTTTGTATCCCCAGCAGAAGGTTGTATTGTCCTTGGCAAAGGCTATGTCTTTTCATTATCCTCCCCAGCAGGAGTCCAGAGATTTGTTCTCCCCAGTCGGAATTGGATTTGTATTTTCTCCAGTAAGAGTTCAAGCCCCAGACAGGGTAAAATTGGTTTATTCTTGCTCTCCAAGCAGGTTGGCATCCCCAGCAAGAGGCTCATTTGACCTCCCGTCTCCAGTAGCATTTCTCTCCCCACAGAGTACCGATGCATAATTTTCTCAGCAGATGCCTGATAATCTCTACTCTCCAATAAGCATCTCCTTCTTCAGCAAAGGTTTGTTGGATCTCAGTTCCCCTAGCATCTGGGTCAGAAGGTTTTCATTTCCCCCAGCAAAGCCCTATGGTTATAGGCTCTCCTTAAGCACGACTAGTTCTAGTCATCACCCACCGCAATTTAAAGTCCAGATGTATCAACAATATTCCCCATCCGAGGATCCTCTTTGCATCTTGCATATAGTAATCATTTCATCCTCAAAACGCGTAGCATTTCCATTTGATATGGAGCATTACACCATCGAAAAAATTCAAACATTTGCATTTGAAGCATAAGCCAGGTTTAGATATTCTCATTAGCAGACGTTCCCTCCAACGGAAAGTAGTTTAACTCAGGAGGTTCAGTCTTACCTTTATCCCCGGTGAAGTTGCCAACGAACTCGTTCATCTTACTGATATTCCCCTGCAGAGTTATCTATTTAGACTTCTCTTTTCCCTAGCAGAAAATGATGTAACTGTAACCCCAAGCAGGCATCTCAATCAGTCCTTAGGTAGTAGATCTGTCAATCTTTCCCCTTCTTATCTTTGTTCCCTAGAAGGGTCGTCTGACTAGGAGTCCATTGTACCCTCAGTATCTTTCATCGATACCGGAAAGTATCATCTTTCGATACCGGTAAGTGTCGTCACCTCAATTTTCTTTGACATTCCAACACCTGTCTATATCTTTCAATCAGCCTTCTTTGATACCAGAAAGTATCATCCTTCGGTACCAGTCAATATCGTCATCTCAATTTTTTCTGTGATACCAGAAAGTATCATCTTCCGATACCGGTCAGTATCATCAACTCAATATTTCTTTGACACCCATAAGTTTTCCTTTGATGCCGAAAAGTATCATCTTTCGATACCGATAAGTGTCGTAAGTTCATTTTTCTTTGATACCGAAAAGTATCATCTTTCGATACCGGTAAGTATCGTCATCTCAGTATTCTCCCGATACCGGTAAACATCTTCTTTGAAGTAGACTCATTTGTGTCTGTATCTTTCTTTGATACTGGAAAATATCATCTTTCGATACCGGTAAGTATCGTCTTTTCAATACATTCATTCGTGTCTGTATCTTTCTTTGATACCGAAAAGTATCATCTTTCGATACCAGTAAGTATCGTCTTTTCAGTACACTCATTCATGTCTGTATATTTCTTTGATATCGAAAAATATCATCTTTCGATACCGGTAAGTATCGTCTTTGTAGTACACTCATTCGTGTGTGTATCTTTCTTTGATACCAGAAAGTATCATCTTTCGATATTGATAAGTAACGTCTTTTTAGTACACTCATTCATGTTTGTATCTTTCTTTGATACCAGAAAGTATCATCTTTCGATACCGGTAAGTATCGTCTTTGCAGTACACTCATTCGTGTCTGTATTTTTCTTTTGATACAGGAAAGTATCATCTTTCGATACCGGTAAGTATCGTCTTTTCAGAACACTCATTCGTGACTGTATTTTTCTTTTGATACCGGAAAGTATCATCTTTTGATACCGGTAAGTATCATCAATATACTACACTCATTCGTGTCTGTATCTTGCTTTCGGTACCGGTAGGTGTCGTTAACGCTAAACACTTTTCTGTGTTCAGCTTTCTTTTGATACCGGTAAGTATCATCTTTCGATACTCGTCTGTGTCGTTATTCCAACCCAACATCTATGTCTTACCTCATAATTTTAGACACCGGTCTGTGTCGTTTCTTCTACATAGCAGATTTTTCAATCTCACCTACCCTTTTATCTCCAGTGGAGTCTTCCACGCTCCTCAAATTTCCTACCCTTATTTTACACCCACAGAGTGTAAATTTTCTGTTTCCTTTGGTATTCAATCCCTATTTACCTCGAACGCCTGAAAGCCGACGCTCTTATCCCTTCAGGTCCACAGTTGATTGAATAGGGGAAGTTGTAACACCCCAAAATTTGCCCACGTATTTATACTCAATAAATGGCTTATGCTTCACCTTTCATATGCATTTAGGTCATGAACATTACACAAGCATCATTGGTCTTCCCAAGGCATGGTATCAAGGGTTCCTTCATCATTGATTGTGCAAAGCAAAGAGAATGAAATATACTCAAGCCACAAAGGCCCCTCAAGGCTCAAGATCTCTCATTTGGTCCACCATTTCATCAAGAGCTTGAGAGGTACAAGAAACTTGAAGAGGATCACCTCCTCCTAGCCCTTGATCCTCCAACTAGGGTTTTGTGCATCTGAACATCTGACAATTCCATTGAGTAAGTATCTTGGAGCTTTGACAACATCCCATCACCTATAACATCTTGGTTTAAGAGAAACTTCATTATCTCCAAAGGAATTAGGGATTTGAAAGACAGTCAACATCTCCAATCATCTAGTGCCAAAACTTGGGTTTTGCTGATAGCCAATTTATTTCTGATTTTTTGGGCAAGACTTAATTCCATGGCTCTCTATGTGTTCCCAAGTATCTAGATATGGATTATGGACCATCAATGTCTTTCATAAGGGTTTCAATGGGCCAGATGATTAAAAATCAGACAGATTGGGAATAAAGTCAACTGATCAAGGAAAAAGTCAACTCTTGACTTTTTTAGGTCAAACTCATGTTCATCATGTCCAATATGGTCAATGGGTAAGATTTGATCAAGAAATATCAAAGGAATCATGAAACATCAAGAAGTATGGAAAGTTACCCAATTTGGAAATTTAGGGTTTTAGAAGCTTTCCATTTTGGGAAAGTTTTTCATGCCATGCAACCAACTTTATGGCCATTTTTCTCTATGATCCAAGCCTCATTTGAAAATCATTTTCAAATGAAAATTGTAGTGTGTATTCTAAGTTTTCCAACCATATAAAGAATGTTCCATTTGGATTCCTAGATCAAGAGTTATGATCAATCAAAGTTAGAATCATCAAGTTGTTCAAATGAAAAACTTAGAATTTTTTCTAAGTCCTAAAAGTCAGTTTCTTGACCATGTTTTCAACACCAATTTCCATCATGTTCCAAGCCTTTTTTAAACCTGATTTTCACATGAAAGTTGTAGTATCAAGTGTCCTCTTTAATTTGGTACCAAGAATTTGAAGATTGGATCAATATTCATAGAGTTATGATGCTCCAAAGTCATGACCTCCAAGTTGTGAAACATGACAAAACTTAGAAATTTTTTTAGCACTTTTGTCAGCTTGTGACATGTGACTTTCATGGCCATTTATCATGATGATTGAGACCTCCATTCCACTCATTTCCAACATTAAAAATGTTCTATCAAATACCCTCTTTCCAATGGTACCAAGAGGGGACAAAATGATTCAAAACTCACCAAGTTATGTTGCTCCAAAGTCACCCTCACGCAAAGACTCATCAATGTGTTTAACCCATGACAAACCCTACTCAAATTGCCAAAACAAAATCTCAGTAGTGTTGTACAAACCTCATGCGCACGTGACTTCACTTTTACCCCATTAAACCATACAAGATTCTTACATCATGCATGCCACCTTAACCTTACCTCTTATGACATAAAATAGGAAAAAGAGCAAACTTAATGAATAAGCATGGCAGGTTGTAACTTGTACCAACATGATATCCATCGTCATTCATTACCAATGATCATAATGCTCCATAATAACAACAATGCTCCCTCTATATGATATTCCGTGTGCAAGCCCTTAACCCTCACTTTTCATTCTCAATTAACCACACTTTAACTAAACATTTTTAACCATGATTAAATCTCTCTAACCTCACATATATAACCCCTAAACTCTAACAGAATTAGTTACACACACTCATTCTCACAAAACAGATCCAAAATCACCAAAAATACACCATTGAAGCTCAAAACTTCAGAGCTTCAAATATCATTTCTCCTTGAATTTTTTCCACTTTCTCTCCATAATCATCATCACCAACCTTCCATCTAACTTCTGTACGCATTAATTGTGATATGGGAGCTTCCATAGATGCTATACAGTTTCATCATCTTCATCATCAAACTAAAATCTTCAAGCACGAATCCAAGAATCTTTGAGCATTTATTTTGCTCACAAGGGTATATCAGAAGACTGGCAAGAAGTCTTTGGGTTTCTTGGCATTGAAAAGGGATCTTCAAACAGATTTCATTCCTTGAATTTTTCTTCATCATATTATAGCATCTCATGTGGCTAGGATCATGTAGGAAGATGCATCTGAATTCCTCTCCATAGAGGCAATGTTTGTGGATAGAGATTAGGTCCAAATGTGAAGGTTTGTGAAATTAGGGCTTAACTTATAGGCTTCGAATCACACCGTAGATTAATATTTTGAGGAAAATAAATTTAAATTTGAGATCTAAACAGTGAGACGAGCACATCCATGGTCCTTTCTTCCATTTCTGGGTTTTTTCATCAATTCACGGTGGTTTTCCAACCGGAGTAGACGACCGGAGGTCTTCTCCGACCACCTGAGTCCAAACCCTAATCCACGGTCAAAGATGGAATGTGATGTTATGATTGGGCCACATCTTTTTTTCTGGCCAGTGTGTATCACGTTTTTAACCGCATGTGATTTCATTCAAATGGGCCAATAGGAAAGTTCCAGCGCATTAGTGAGCCACTTTTTTCCACACATGATGATTTGTTTCCCAGCTTTTCTTTTTTCTTTTTCCTGAAATAATAATAATCAACGATAATCAGACAAAAAGAGCTTTTTGTAGGATCTGGGCCCAGCGCTTTACTAAGCGCACCCCCAGTTTTTGGGCCCAATGGTTTCTGAACTAGACAATTACTAATTTGGCACCCCTTATATCATGTGTGTGTTTTTTATAATTCTTTTGTACACGTTTAAAAAGTGAATATTAAAAATAGTTATTTTTTCCTAAAAATCCCAAATAAATTCATGGGTGTTCCATGATTCTTTAATTAATTTTTCATGAATTTTATTTTCATTTTTTATCAGATTTAGTATTTTTTTTTTCTCAATTTCTGATTGGAGAGTGTTCATATTGACATACCTTGTGATTCAAGCACTAAAGAATGACCTTCCATTAATAGTTTTGATCCAATTTTTTGTGTGAATTTTGAAACTTGATAATAGGATCTTTGTATGTTCAATTGATGTTTTTCTCATAATTTTTGCGTCATTTGCTAAATGCTTTTTGTGACTTGTGCTTGTATGATCCTTAATTGAAACATGCTTAATGTTAGCAATTGTTTGATCACTTTTGATGAATATTTTTTATCCAATTTTTGTACATGATCACTCATTGATCTTAAAATGATATGGTTAATTTCTCATAATTTTTCAAAGAATTTAACTATTTTTCATGGATAACTCATTTCATGATTAACATTTTGATACATGCTAGAACTATGGTTAACTTAATGCCAATGTGTGAGCTCTTTAAGATCAATTCTGAGGGCATGTTTAAGCTTATGCATGATGAAATTTTATGTGCCTTTTTAATCCTTGGATGTTACTTTTTGATCATGACTCACATGATTTCTTTGAACCCTAAGTTGCTTACCCGATCATGCTTGATACTTGCTTAGGTGCTTTAGTTTGATGATGCATTTATGCAATCCTCTTTGGGATATTTTTGTGCATCATTTCACATGTGGTTAAGCATGATTTATAGCCTGCCCATATTGATTCATAGTCCATTTCACATGCTCGAAATTGGTAATATGCTTTCACAAGTTTGAACATGAATGAGAGTTCAACTTTGTTGTTTTCACTTGAACTTTGGGTGTGCCATGTTTGTCCAATGCTTTTGATATTCAAATGTGTCATTTCCCATGTCATTTACTACTGCTCTACATATGTTAATACTTGATTAACTTGACTTTGGCCTTACTTTTACATACTTGAACTTACTTTGCTTCTAGTGGAAGATTAAGTTAATTTTTGATCACTACTTGTGATATCTTTCATGAACATGTTGCCATGATGATTTTGTAAGATCTAAATGATAATTTTGAATATGGATAACATGTATACATTGACATGAGCACGAGTAGGAACTTCCTCATCCCATTTATAGGTCATTGGGTATACCTTAAGTGCTTACTTTTGTATGAATGAGAATATGATTTGTACACTAACTTTGATCACTTTCTTAACATCATTTATGTGTCATCCTTGCTCATTGCTTTTGGTATTCAAATATGAGATATTATAGGTCTGTCACCTCTGATGTGGATGCTTTGACATTACCTTACCATGTCATTTCTTTTCTCTTTGATTGAATGTTAAGTTACATGCTTTAGAAGATGTTTAAGTTTGGTTTTGGCCCATACTTACTCTAGCTTTGGAGATTGAGTTTAACATGAAATGTGGTGACAATTTGAGGATGATCTTGCACATTAGATACATGTCTCCACTTATGACCTAAGTCTTGTGAGTTCATCTCACACTTGTTTGCTCATTATGTAACCTTGAAGGATTAAAACATGCTTAAGGCGACGTCTTTGTGTGTAACTTTCAAACCTCTTGAACATGATTGATGTACATTCCATGATTACTTATTAATACTTCAAGCTTGCTCTCTACATGTTTATATCACATATGTTGCTTGATTACATGACTTGATTTCCCTTGGTGTGACTTTTAGAAGTCACTTTGACATGGTTTGTAAGTGACAAATGTTTGTGTGTTGATATAGGACATAATTTGTAACCTTTTGAAAATGTTTAGGACATTAACATAGATAGGATATAGTAGGTTTAGCTACTTCCCCTCTTAGGTTCATGTACCTTTAGGGTTCACTTCTCATTGCTTATTGTTTGATTTTGCTCCTAGAGTAGGATTAGGGCACTTGCTTGTGCATTACGACATAGTTTTTACATTTTGCTTTCAATTATTCAATAGTTGAGCTTGGCTTGGAGATGGTAAGTATTTGTGACACTTTACATGATTTTCTACACTTACATGATTCCTTTTCATATCATTTTTTCTTTACTTCTCTTTGTGATTGATTAAAATAATGTTTACTTGTGTTTGTTCACATGATCCCTTAGGATTCCTAGCTCCACTTAATTTTCGATTAAGTTGGAGGTAGGAGAGATATTAGGATTTCAATCTGAGTACGTTAACATAGGTAGAAATCCCCTCTTAACCTCAACTATAGGGCCACCATTGCATGACAACATTAGGATCTAGTTCCCCTTAGTTGTTTTCTTTCAACTTTGAGTCTCTCTTCTATCATCTCAAAAGAAAAGTAAAAAAAAACACTTAATAAATATCGTATGTGGAGTGCGCCACGAGCCTTAAGCACATGGGAAGTGATAAGAGGGAGTCCCTCCTTACCTTATATAGGGTGTTTTGTATATGTCCCATCTTGGGTCGATTTGCATCGCATTCGATCCTATGTCATAGTCTTTAGCACGGTACATACCACAGACAAAACAAATCAAAATACTTTCTTCTAAAAAACATAAACAAAACATTCGTCTTCCTTCGGGATTCTCTTCTCACCTCATTCACTCTCATCGTAAAGGATACGTGATTTCCGTTCTACCACAAACAGGTAAACGCGTAAGACTCCACACAACGAGCAGCAACACCTAAACTGCTAGAACGCGGACGTTAGCGTTATCCACTTAAAAAACACAAAACAACAAGACCCTGTGTAACACCCCAATTCCTATCGCACTAAATAATACATAATTAAATCAGAGTGAATAAAAATAAATTCTTTTCGACATAAATAAGGATGCCACATTTAAGAAAAACACAATCCCTACTCATAAATTTGATACATAACACAAAATGGAATAAACATAAAAGTGAAACTTTTTCCAACAAAAGGAAAGTTCAATTATGGAATAAAGCGGAAAGATCCATAGCTGACTTGTTTTACAAAATAAATTGTTTTATAACGTCAAAATATTCATACAAAGGTAATACCAAATAGATCCAACAAATGTATACATATATAACAAAAGCGTTCCCCGACTCCCGTGTTACGTATCAGAGCAGACAGACCGACAAAAGGGTGAAGACAAAATCTTCACAAAAAGACCTCCAGCATCTAATCTGCAATGCCTCATAGAGCATTCAAAACAGCAGAAGGGTGAGAAACACAATTATAATATAGTTGCATACAATTATGTAATAACACAAAATACACATGTAAAACAATCTCACCACAACTTACACCATAATTCAAATACAAAACAACACAATTCATATCTCATACATCCTTCACAAAGGCATATCAATCATGCTCAATACATTTATCACCAACATATAAATATATCAACTCATCAATTCCATTCACAAATCCCACACATAATCAATCCATTCATGAATTAGGCAAATGCACAGAGACCGACACAACGACTCTATGCAATGCAATGCGGTACCATTCCATCCATCATTCTCATTATTAATTCACTCAAGAATTATTTGAATCATCGCTTGTTACTTAGTGTAACTCCCCGTCGGGCAAACGATGTTCCCCGTCGCTTTAGGTCCTCTTTGTATAAGGCGCATGACGTTTATAACAGATTCCCTCAGGAATCGTTTCGTCGCTCATACCCACTAGGGCACACGACATCACAAGAATGCATATCATGATGTTTGGCATACAATGACTCATGACAATCAAATGCATAACATACATAACCATGTGAACCATCTCAACATCAATAATCATGCATTGAAATCAAACCCAAAACAATGCATTTATTTGTCATAAGGCTACAAACCATCATCACAATATTTCATCACATACATTCACATCATATAACAGCACACAAGCTATACGTTATATATCAAAAACATATCGTATGTTAACACATCAATTACACACAATTACGACGGTAAAAGTCGACAAAACGACACATTTCCAATTACCGACATAATTAAATCGGCCACTAGCCCCAAAACCATTTTATAAGAAAGAACATCTTATTAGCTTTCCAACGCATCCAACCGCGCCTCAATCCGACTCACAACCCAAAAGTTATGACAAGAACAAAATGGAAAAATCTGCCATGTTCGCTTTCCTATTCGCAATGCGAACCCCCAGCGAACCATGGCAGAGAAAAAACAGCATAAAGTTTGCAATGCGAACACCCAGCGAACCTTCGCAGTGCGAATTCCCTGCGCACCGTGGCAGAGAAAAAATAGCAGAAAGTTCGCAATGCTAACCTCCCGCGAACCTTCGCTGCCCTATTCGCAGTGTGAACCTGCGAACCCAGAAAATCTCAGCAGCGCTGTTGTTCACTCCAACCCAACATTTCATCCACCAAAACACTTCCAACCCATAACATAACAATCAGAACATATCCCAATCATAGTAACAAGTATTCTACAACATTTATATTGCATTTCAACCGCGAAAACATCGATTTCTATCGTTTTCTCTCATTTCGACCTAGAATTGAAAAGCTAGGAAAAACCAACAAACATTCCAACACACACATACACAATCATACACAAGCATAGCATAACCGAGTTTCGCACCCTTACCCGATTAACCGCGCTTCAAAGTGTCGGTTGAATCGGTTTCTTATACTCCAAGTTTTCCTCTTTTTCTTCTTCTCCTTCTCTATTTCTCTTAACTTCTTTTTCTCTCTTTTTCTTTCTATGTTTCTATTTTAAATGAAAAACAATATCTAACCAAGCCAAAAAGACCAAAATACCCCTACACTCAATTTTCTCTCAAACGTTCCCAAAACGCGATAAAACATAATAACGATAAACATAACACATTTACCACATAAAAACCAAGAATAAAATAATATAAAAACAAAAATAATTAAATCGACTCGATTAAATAAATCGGACAAAATGGGGCGTTACAATTCTCCCCCACTTAGACATTTTCGTCCTCGAAAATATACTGATACGAACAACTCCGGATATGACTCTCGCATCCGACTAACAAACTATCATGCCAACAAAAGACACACCACGAATAACACAAACTGACAAACCACCTTGCTAACAGCAACTACAACAACGGCACGACAACGACGACAACTACAATGACAAGATGCAAAGCCCATACAATGCACTTGACGACTAACTCACGACTCAAAGAAAACCATGTTACCAACACCCAGGTAACACTCCCCTAATCCCCCACACAGTAATTAGCTACTCGCACTCGAACCAGCACGATAGAAACGAGGCAACAACACAAGCAAGAACATAAAGTTCCATGACCCAACATTGTTTCAACAACTTCTACATAACCATAATACCAACATCCTTGTCACCCAACAATATTGCAACAATGCTACGATTCCCCAATCGAACATATAACCAAAACATCCATCTACATAGTATCCCATGAATAATATTTAAACCTTTCACCTAACACTTCCATTCTGAAACGTCCAATGGTCTCATCACTCCTACATGTTTACAATGTTCAACCTATGAACTCTTACAAGTCACACATGCATATACGAAATGTGCCACATCACACTTTCGATGTGCACTTTGATTACTCGTAACCATCAAAACTATCAACCCCACGTCCAAAGTCTAACTCTTTCTCATATTCGCCAAAAATCACTATTCACTTTTAATATACCCAACCTCACACTATCAGATGTCAATTCACACACCAAATCAAATCTCTAAATTCTTCCAAAAGTTCCAACTCTTTAACCATCAAAGCAGACATATGTAAAAACTTTCGACTTAACTCATCAGGCACGACGTTAACTTTACTAATAGGATAATTCGAGCGAAGGTCATAACTAATCAGGAATTCCAACCATCCTTGTTGTCTCCTACTTTATTCTTTCTGACCAAACAAGTACTCTAAACTCTTGTGATTACCAAACACCTTGAACCTAAAACCCTCAAAATAATACCTCTAGATTCTCAACACAAAAGTAACCGCAACCATCTTGAAATCATGAATCCCCAATTGTCGTAAAGCAAAAGAAATGACTTTACCCTCTCGCATTAACACGCTAACTACATTCATCAAGGGCACATCCCAATATTCCATAAACAGTTTATTAGGATCAAGCAGAATCAAAATTGGAGCCGTAGTCAATCTCTACTTCAGCTCACCAAAACTTACTCACAACGAACATCCAAAACAAACGACTTACCCTTTGCAAGTCAACTGAGATAACAGAAGTACGAACTTAGCAAAGTCTTCCATAACCTGCAGTAACAACCAACTAAGCCCAAAAGTTTCTAATCTCCTTAACCGACTTCGGAGTCTCTCAATGTAGAACTGCATCTATTTTGGATAGATACACAACAATACCATCATCGAAAATAACATAACCAAGAAAACTAACCTTTTTCAACCAAAATTCTCACTTCGATAATTTAGTAGAAAACTCCCTCTCTTTCAGCCCTTGTAACTCAATCCTCAAATACACTACATACTCATCCTTTGATTTAAAATAAATCAAAATATCATCCAATAAACATCACTATAAACTTATCCAAACAAGTATGGAAGATACGATTCATATACTCCACAACCATAACATATACAACCTTCAAAATTCATTCTGAGCTCGAAACAATTTATCCAAAATAGCTTAACAATCTCTGGTTACCACATTCCATATCAATTCTTCTTACGGGGTTCCAACTCACTCAAGGTTTCTGCTGACACGAGATCTCAACCCATAACAAAAGTAACACCATCAAGGAACTTCAAATTGTTCGCAATTCGTCACAATTCGAAACTCAAGCTATCCAGAATACAACCGCAAGTTTCCATACTACTCACTGATTAAAACGCAACCTCACACTATCATCCTTTTCCTTACCAACCATGCTGGACCTCTTCAAGTCGACACACTAATGTTTCATCCAAAAACACATCTGAAAACGATGGACAATTGAAGGCCCATCATTGTGGCTTCCTGCCAATTTCCAGAACACTGTCATCACAAACATGACAAACATCTGAGTTTCACTTCCTAAAAGTTCTTCTACTTACTTAGCAGATCCAAACCTCAAATCCTCACCTTCGTCAAATTTGAGTTCATACTCTACTCTCTGAGAACAACCATTAACGATACCCAATCATTTTCTCTCAATGACTTCCCAACTGGACCGACATACCAAAACCTCTAATCCGTCTCATCTTTCGATATAAGAATCTTCATCAACTCATCAAAACAATTCGTAACCATTTTCTTAAATTCCAAACAATTCATTGCACACACTATCAAAGCCGGAAAGACATGTCTATTCCATCCAACATAATTTCGTCTACTATCAACAAGAGATTAAGGGTGATACAGCCGACAATCATGATGGGGCATAAATCGTCTTTACCAAACTATAATAGCATTTCTTGCATCTTGTGAACACAACTACCTAAGGCATAAATCCTTAGTCGACATAAACCTTACCTCCGCATTCCCTCTGGAATCGGGAACAACACTTACAATCTTGCAACCAACGCTCCACAACTGAAGCAACTTGTAGAAGCACAAGCTCCTCCCCCACTTATCTCATTCTAAATCCTGCAGATAAGGAATAAGAAAAGCAGAAAGCATTGACAGTGTTTCACACACATATCACATACTAAGGAACAAACAACATCGACAGTATTCAACTGTCACACCAACTGACTCAACAACTTGGCCGGACGGACCGACCTACTCTGATGCCACTAATGTAACACCTCAATTACCATCGCACTAAATAATACATAATTAAATCAGAGTGAATAAAAATAAATTCTTTTCGACAGAAATAAGGATGCCACATTTGAGAAAAACACAATCCCTGCTCATAAATTTGATACATAACACAAAATGGAATAAACTTAAAAGGGAAACTTTTTCCAACAAAATGAAAGTTCAATTATGGAATAAAGCGGAAAGATCCATAACTGACTTGTTTTACAAAATAAATTGTTTTATAACATCAAAATATTCATACAAAGGTAATACCAAATAGATCCAACAAATGTATACATATATAACAAAAGCGTTCCCCAACTCCCGTGTTACGTATCAGAGCAGACAGACCGACAAAAGGGTGAAGACATAATCTTCACAAAAAGACCTCCAGTATCTAATCTGCAATGCCTGATAGAGCATTCAAAACAGCAGAAGGGTGAGAAACACAATTATAATATAGTTGCATGCAATTATGTAATAACACAAAATACACATGTAAAACAATCTCACCACAACTTACACCATAATTCAAATACAAAACAACACAATTCATATCTCATACATCCTTCACAAAGGCATATCAATCATGCTCAATACATTTATCACCAACATATAAATATATCAACTCATCAATTCCATTCACAAATCCCACACATAATCAATCCATTCATGACTTATGCAAATGCACAAAGACCGACACAACGACTCTATGCAATGCAATGCGGTACCATTCCATCCATCATTCTCATCATTAATAAACTCAGGAATTATTGGAATCATCGCTTGTTACTTAGTGTAACTCCCCGTCGGGCAAACGATGTTCCCCGTCGCTTTAGGTCCTCTTTGTATAAGGCACACGATGTTTACAGCAGATTCCCTCAGGAATCATTTCATCGCTCATACCCACTAGGGCACACGACATCACAAGAATGCATATCATGATGTTTGGCATACAATGACTCATGACAATCAAATGCATAACATACATAACCATGTGAACCATCTCAACATCAATAATCATGCATTGAAATCAAACCCAAAACAATGCATTTATTTTCCATAAGGCCACAAACCATCATCAAAACATTTCATCACATACATTCACATCATATAACAACACACAAGGTATACGTTATATATCAAAAGCGTATCGCATGTTAACACATTAATTACAACGGTAAAAGTCGACAAAACGACACATTTCCAATTACCGAAATAATTTAATCGGCCACTAGCCCCAAAACCATTTTATAAGAAAGAACATCTTATTAGCTTTCTAACGCATCCAGCCGCGCCTCAATCCGACTCACGACCCAAAAGTTATGACAAGAACAAAATGGAAAAATCTGCTATGTTCGCTTTCCTATTCGCAATGCGAACCCCCAGCGAACCATGGCAGAGAAAAAATAGCATAAAGTTCGCAATGCAAACACCCAGCGAACCTTCGCTTTCCCCTTCACAATGTGAATTCCCTGCGAACCATGGCAGAGAAAAAGCAGCAGAAAGTTCGCAATGCGAACCTCCCGCGAACCTTCGCTTTCCCTTCACTGCCCTATTCGCAGTGCGAACCTACGAACCCAGAAAATCTCAGCAGTGCTGTTGTTCACTCCAACCCAACATTTCATCCACCAAAACACTTCCAACCCATAACATAACAATCAGAACATATCCCAATCATAGTAACAAGTATTCTACAACATTTATATCGCATTTCAACTGCGAAAACATCGATTTCTATCGTTTTCTCTCATTTCGACCTAGAATTGAAAAGCTAGGAAAAACCAGCAAACATTCCAACACACACATACACAATCATACACAAGCATAGCATAAGTGAGTTTCGCACCCTTACCCGATTAATCGCGCTTCGAAGTGTCGGTTGAATCGGTTTCTTATACTCCAAGTTTTCCTCTTTTTCTTCTTCTCCTTCTCTATTTCTCTTAACTTCTTTTTCTCTCTTTTTCTTTCTATGTTTCTATTTTAAATGAAAAACAATATCTAACTAAGCCAAAAAGACCAAAATACCCCTACACTCAATTTTCTTGCAAACGTTCCCAAAATGCGATAAAACATAATAACGATAAACATAACACATTTACCACATAAAAACCAAGAATAAAATAATATAAAAACAAAAATAATTAAATCGACTCGATTAAATAAATCGGACAAAATGGGACGTTACACCCTGTAGGTCGAACTACGACTGCTTTGATTTCCTCTCTCCTGTCTGATTGAGGATACGTAGGCACAAGACGGCGATGTCTTGGCGAACAACCTTCCCCCACAATTCCATAGTCCCCCAAACTATGTTGACTCTGATTTTCCCACTCCCGAGGGAATACGTAGGCCTAGGACGGAGATATCCTACCGAGTCACCTTTTTCTTTTCTTCCCCCATTTCCTTGTTTCTCATTTCCATTCCAGTTAGCAGTGGAGCTTTAGATACCTACACCCTTTGATCGAAATAACAAGCGTGGATCCCATCGAGTACGATGGACGCGAAGAGGTGCTAATATCTTCCTCTCGCGTAACTGACTCCCGAACCCAGACTATGGTTGCGATGACCTTGTCTTTCCCTTTTGAGGTTTTCTTCGATCGTTTCCTTTCCCTGCGTCGGGATAAATAACGTGTGGTGACTCTTCTGTCTCTTTTCCTCCGGTTGATTTTCGCATATGCGACACCTTGGCATTAAAAGACCAAGAATCATGCTTCATGCATTTCTATATTATTTACTTCGACATATTAATATCTTCAAGGCGCCGTTAGCTTTATGTATGTTCATTTACTGTATAGGCACGGGTGAAGATCCTTGGAGTGTCAAAATGAGATCATAAAACTTAAACTCAAACTTAATCAACCTCGCTGGTAACATTAGTAGAAAAGACTTGCTCTACTTTATCAAGGACAATGTTAGGAAATCCATAAACTTGAAATGAACCTATAAATACTTTGAAAATACTTGAATCCATAACTATGAAATAATTTTAACCTTTTGAATTCAATCAAGGAATTTTACCACTCTTGTATTTAAATTTTTGGAAGCCAACTTTGAATTTGCAATTTTGAGTTTTGTACTTAATCTTCAAAGAAATCCACATGAATCTTCTTTCCCAACTTAGCATACTTAGTTCTTGATCTAGTTAAATAGAACCATTTGAACTCAAAATATTATGAACAAACTTTGATGCCATAGGGAAACCATAAACCAAAGCTTGTTATTTGGCCACTTTGCAAATACTGAATTCGAAGCACGCTTGAATGAATACCTTAATCTCAAATCCAAGTGATGTTGCATTTAGAGCAACAAATATTTGAGAAAGAAATAAGACCTTGATCACAATGAATCCACAACTTTGTCCATTTGCACCATGACTTGGACCTTGCAGCTCAATTAAACAAAACCCTTGTTTTAACAAGCCTTTCTTCACTTGGTGACCTTGACGAAGAAATAACTTGAGAAGTATTCTCGGCTGAAGCAATGATTAAGCACTAAGCACACACCCTAGCATCTTGATCTTGAGGTATCTTGGAGAATATCTCAACGTATCTAGATGAATCTTGATAAAGGAATGTACTCATGATGATGAATTCAAACCCTAGTTCCATAATCCATGAAAGTTCCAGTCGAATTAATCCTCAGCAAAATAGAACCTCAAACCAATAGAAAACCCTAATTCCTTCAAGAGCATTGACCCCATGCCTTAGGATCTTATGTAAATGAATGATTGTGAGTGTCTGACCTAGTGGGAAAATGCATATGTATGTGAACCAAAAGCCAATTACGGTTAGATAAAGTGAGGGCAATTTTAGGGTGCAATTCCCTCCCACAAGGATATGTACTATGGGTTTATTGTACCTGTACAACGGGTTCCACAAAGTTCCCATAGTTATAAATTCATATTTTGGATATTATCGGCTTGTACGACTACTCATGCAGGCTAATTATATCCTCATGATAAACTCGTCTGAGTGTAGTATCGCATGACAAGTATCTCAGGTCTACACCTGGATAATCGCTACACTACGTCCTAAAAAAGGCTAAGAGGGGTGAAGGGATACTAAGGTCCTCAACTTCACGAACTCCTAGGTCAGAAAAAGTAATTCCATTACGACCACTCGCATGGCATCAGTAATCCAAAAGGGGCCTCCACTGAGTGTGATTGTATCATATGTTAATCATGTTAGGACTACTCCCAATAGTTAACTTTTGATTATACCATAATCCTATCTTATTTATGTACACTCAAGTCCGGGTTAGGACTTACCTCACCACACAAAGGTCACCACCCTGAGAAACAGAAAAACCCAAACAATACAAGCAAGCAAAATAACAAAACAAATACAAACAAGATAGGCTTAACCCTATTGGGTACTCCCCAGTGAAGTCGCCATTTCAGTCACGGTGAGAATCGGATATCAAGCTATTATATTAACTTGAATCACAAAACATTGAATGTTCACCACCGAACTTTAATTTATCGAAAAGAAAAGGAAAAGATCGAATAAAATCCTAATTGTGCAATGTAACAACAATGCAAAGAGATCTAAAGGTTCGGGGGTTGGTTATACTTAGGGAAGGTATTAGTACCCTAAGTATCTATAGTATCCTATAGGAACCTCTTGAAAGTATTTGTGTTATGGTAATTTGCTTGCTAATGTTTGGAAAAGTTCTATTTTTGGGTTTTATGAGATAGGGAACCTAAGGAGGTTTATTGCTAGTGTGCTCGCTAAGACTTCAATCTTATGCCTACGTATCCTAACAAGGATGAAATCAGAGCAATCGTAGTTCACCTAACTACGGGTGAAGAGCACTTGATAGTGATCAAGGTTCCAAAGGGGAAAGTAAGTGTTTATGACAATAACACTTACATGACTTAACAAAGTCAAAGAGTTTACAAACTCTAACCTAAGGCTAAGTTGAAAGGTTAATGACTTAACAAAAGGGATGACTATCTAAGGTGGCTAAGACTTAACAAAGTCAAAAAGGGGTAGTTGAGGGAATGTTATACTACCTATGACATAAAGTCAACAAAAGGGATCTTTCCTTTTGATTTAGGTAACACAAGAAAAGAAAAAAAGGAGAGCTAACAAGCTAACCTCACTAGGGGATGACTTGACAAAGTCAAAACAAATATGAGGATATGGGTGATAATGAATGAGATGAACAAGAATGATATTCAAACATGATATCAAAGTAAACATGACAAAGGATGACATTCAAACATGATATCAACCAAGATGGATAAACAATGATAAAGATAATGACATCAATCAAAGCATACAACTCATGGCAAAGATGACATTCATACATGATATCAATTATGAGATGTAATGAGATATAACAAAGTTAAAATGAACATGGTAACAACCAATACATGGAGGTAGATGTGACAACATCTAAGACAAGACTTAACAAAGTCACAAATGATCATGGTAATGATAACGTGAAAATATATCGTTTATTTCGACTCGATTCACATGCAATTTAATTTCCTTTTACTTGATTTTTGTATTGTTATGTTGTGTTATGTTTGTGTTTCAGGTATTTGTCGAATAAGAGCATCCGTGCAAGAAAACCGGGAAAAAAGCAAGAAAATGAAGAAAAAGAGAAAATTCTGCCATTTTACTGATACAATGTTCACCGTGGGCAAATGGTGTTCTCCGTGAGCAAATGAAGTTCGCCATCACCCAGGCATGGCGTTCGCCATTACCCCACGGCGTTCGCCGTGACGCTGCAGACAGCAGTTCTGCGAAAGTGGGTAGTTTTCAGCAGTTTTTCAACCGTTTTTCCCTCCACATTTTTTGCACGACCAAGGGAAGTTACAAGGGGATATTTTCTATATATAGGACATCTTCGACCCTTTCCGAGGCATCCAAGTTGTGCGGAAACGCTATCATTTTTGTTTTCTAGTTTTAGGCATTAAAATTACTTGTAAAAGTGACAATCGCTCAAATCAAGGAATTGTCACAATTATGTATTTTGTATTGTTCTGTACTCTTGGATTAACAATCTTGCCTTCAATTTAATTTCAGTTTTATTTCAGGTTCATTTACTTTTACCGCAATTTATTTTCCTGCTTTTATTTTCCGCAATTTATATTTATGCTTTATCTTTCTGCCATTGTTATCTTCTCAAGCTTTTATCATTCTCTTCAAGTACCGCTTTAAACTAATTTAAACCGCTTATTATGTCTTTATTTAATTCAAAAACCCAAAATTGTTTATTTGTTTCCGCATCCATGTTTGGCTAAATTGTCTTGAGACCGGCCTATGAGGATTGTCGTTACCGACGGGACTCAATAGAAAATAATAGGCGCGAAACGATAATAAATTCTGTTTTGGTTTTAGTTTCTAATTGTAAGTCTTAATATTTTGTCACAAGAGTGAAAAGCATACTAAGGTTCGAGCCGATAGCGCGAGAGTGTGAGGATTGAACGGAATAGTAGAAACTAGGTATCGATCCTAAAAACAGCGAGAACACTTTAAGTATCGATTAGGATCTAATTGATTTTCAAAATATGCTTTCTAATTAAAATGGGAGAGCGAGAGAAAAATACTGTGGTTAGGGAGTGTGGCTTTAGTCAATAGCGCGAGAGTGTGAGACGGAGTCTTTAAGTCAATATTTTCTAAGGAACGTAGTTTAATTATAATTAGTGCCTAAAATCTACAGAGTCCCTTAGGAACACGAAATCCATATTCCGGCCTCTCTTTATTGTTATATTTTCTAAGTGTCATTTTAGTTTTCATTTTAATTCCGTTTAAGCCAAGTAATCATTAGCCTTAGCTTTACATCGCAGCAATAGATAACGGTAGGTTGACATTGGTCTTTGTGGGTTTGAAAATCTTTTATATTACTTCAGGATTTTCGTGCACTTGCGGACGCATCAAGTTTTTGGCGCCGTTGCCGGGGACCAACGGTAAATATTGTGATTTCGTTGTTGCACCGTATAGATTAAGGCACTCTTATATCAATTACTATGTATAACCCAAATTTCCTCTACAATTACCACTCCCAATATTTTGAGGAACCGCAAGATTCCCATAAATCCGACCTCGGAATATTAATGGAGGATTTCAATGCGACGCTAACTCATTCTCACCCAAATTTCCTCTATGATTACCACTCCCAGTATTTTGAGTAACCACAAGATTTCCATAAATCCAACCTCGAAATACTAATGGAGGAATTCAATGCAATGCTTACTCACTCTAGGATAGAATCTATGATGGAGCGCTTTGTGGAGACACAAACTCTCCAAAATGAAGAGTTTAGAAAATAACATCTCCAAATTAATGAAAACCTTAGGCAGATGAACACTGTGGTCGAGTCCCTCACGACTCACAACGAGGCATTGGAGACTCAAATCTCCATGCTTGCACAGGCGCCTATAAGACCTTCCTCTGAGAGACATGTGGATGTTGTAACAACCAGTAGTGAAGAACAAATAGGAAATCCTAGGGAGAGTGATAATGAATTTGAGGAGAGTTCTAGTGAGAAAAGCGTAGAAAATGAGAAAAATCTACCGACACCACCCGAAAGAGAGGTTTGTGAAGAGGTAAAGAAGGAAACACATATTATTGTTCCTCCTCCCTATACCCCACCGATTCCTTTCCCGCAAACGTTTGTAGAAGCTAAGGTAGACTCCCAATCCAAAACGTATGTGGAGGTATTGGAAGATATCCATGCCAACGCACTTTTGTCTGAGGTCCTGCATAAAAAGAGAAAATTTGAGGACCATGAAACTAGGGAAATCATTAGTGTTAAGAGGGGAAGGTTAGATTTTGAGGTGGTGGATGAAAGAACTAAACCCAAACTTGAAAAACTGATACTCAGGATAGATCCAGAACCACCACCACAAGTTTAAAAGAATGAACCACCCCACAGAAGGAAGAAAAGAAAAGGTGAGGGATATGAGAGATGGTTGTATAAGTGGCCATGGAAACCGAAGATTATTAAAAGTTTGATCGAGGAACCATCCTCGAAAGAACTACCTTGAGTGCTTGCACTCCTTAGCCGTCGAGCTATCAACGTTAAACAAAGCGTTGCGTGGGAGGCAACCCACGGGGTTTTTATTTTTTTTATGTTTGTTTGTTTGAATTTGCAGTAAATAAAAAATGGATTGCTTATCATGTCTCAGCCACATCTAGGCAAAAATTCTCGGATAACAATCTTGGAAATGAGTTGGTACCCACGGACATTTCTACGAATGTCGCTGCTGGTGGTGACTCTAATGATGTGTACGATAGGAGAGAGCGTGTCTCTCTCGTCCGTAACTTACCTCTTCCTTTTTCTTCGCATGGTCTTGTTCCACCTGCACACACCGCACCATATATTTCTAACACTTTTTGCAGGTACTTCCTCTGGAAGCGGGTAATATGATGAGCTGGTTCAAGAATTACACAAACGAAGGTATCTCAAAATGTCCGCCGCCGAAGCAGAAATGGTCAGCGAAGACATGGATAATAAGAACTAGATCTGAGAGGATTTGGTACGCAATAGCATTCACACAGGTTTTATCTTTCCTTTATCCACCTTTTATCAAAACATTGAGGACAGTGTTTGGTTTAAGCGTGGGGGAGGAACTTTACCGCTTTGATTTTACCGCTTTCTAGTTAGGTTTATCATTTTCTAGTTTATTTCATGATTTTTGGAATTTTATCTATTTTTAATGTTTTGTCGGGTCTTTGCCTGTGTTGTCAAGTCTTTATGCATGGTTTTTACTTGTTTTTTCAATTTCCCCGAAATTTTAAAAATTTGTAACCTCCAACTATTTTTTGTTTCGATTCATGGCATGACACTCTGAAAGTATATAGGCTGTGTTAGAGAGACTTGGGAAAGTTTCGATAAAATTGATACCGTCCTAACACCCTAAACCCCCTAAATATGCAAAATCAATTTGAGTACCCATTATGCTGAAACCTTAAGCTTAGTTTTCAAAGTAATCCCTAAGTAGTTTATTTAAGCTGTCAGCACCATCCTAAGCACACACTAAGTAAGAAGCCGATGCAAATAAGTGTATGATGTCTGGTTTAAAATAGGAAATTAATAGGAAAAAAATGAATTAAAAAGTGAATGATTTGATTTGCTCCTTCTAAGTTAGGTGCTCCTCACCCGATCACTTAGTCTAACGGTACAAACTCTTTAAGTTCAATTGATGCTTGAGCATATTTGCGAGAAAAAAAAAATAACAATGAGATCATAGTCACTAACAGGTTTACTTACCAAGAATGTGTATGGATAACGACCTTAATGTGATTGCACTAGAATGAAATGGGGTGAAAGAGAGCAAGAGATATAGGTTGAGTTATAATGGCATGATTCAGATTGGTTTGCATAAGGAGGGAGTTTTTGAAATTGTGTCATTACGGTATCTTTGGTATTGATATTTAGTACCTATCAATCAAACATTAGCCTAGCAGCCATGTATGATTAGAGTCTCATTGTGCCTATGTTTCGAACAGTGTTTATTTCTTCTTTTTACCGTGTTAGTTGATTGCTTGAGGACAAGCAATGGTTTAAGTGTGGCGGTGTTGATAACGAGAAAATATATCGTTTATTTCTACTCGATTCACATGTAATTTAATTTCATTTTACTTGATTTTTGTATTATTATGTTGTGTTATGTTTGTGTTTCAGGTATTTGTCGAATAAGAGCATCCGTGCGAGAAAACCGGGAAAAGAGCAAGAAAATGAAGAAAAAGAGAAAATTCTGCCATTTTACTGATACGGTGTTCGCCGTGGGCAAACGGTGTTCGCCGTGAGAAAACGGCGTTCACCATCCCCAGATGGCGTTCGTCATTGCCCAGGCATGGCGCTTGCCATTACCCCACAGCGATCATCGTGACGCTGCAGACAGCAGTTCTGCGAAAGTGGGTAGTTTTCAGCAGTTTTTCAATCACTTTTCCCTCCACTTTTTTTGCATGACCAAGGGAATTTACAGGGGGATATTTCTCTATATATAGGACCTCTTGGACACTTTCCGAGGCATCCAAGTCGTGCGGAAACGTTGTCGTTTTCGTTTTCTAGTTTTAGGCATTAAAATCACTTGTAAAAGTGACAATCGCTCACATCGAGGGATTGTCACAATTATGTATTTTGTTTTGTTCTGTACTCTTGGATCAACAATATTGCCTTCAATTTAATTTCAGTCTTTTATTTCAGGTACATTTACTTTTACCATAATTTATTTTCCTGCTTTTATTTTCCGCAATTTATATTTATGGTTTATCTTTCTGCCATTGTTATCTTCTCAAGCTTTTATCGTTCTCTTCAAGTACCTCTTTAAACTAATTTAAACCGCTTATTATGTCTTTATTTAATTCAAAAACCCAAAATTGTTTATTTGTTTCCGCATCCATGTTTGGCTAAATTGTCTTGAGACCGGCGTATGACGACCGTCGTTACCGACGGGACTCAGTAGAAAATAATAGGCGCGAAACGATAATAAATTCTTTTTTGGTTTTAGTTTCTAATTGTAAGTCTTAATATTTTGTCACGAGAGTGAAAAGAATACTAAGGTTCGAGCCGATAGTGCGAGAGTGTGAGGATTGAACCGGATAGTAGAAATTAGGCATCGATCCTAAAAGCAGCGAGAGCGCTTTAGGTATCGATTATGATCTAATTGATTTTCAAAATATGCTTTGTAATTAAAACGGGCGAGCGAGAGCAAAATCCTGTGGTTAGGGAGTGTGGCTTTATTCAATAGCGCGAGAGTGTGAGACGGAGTCTTTAAGTCAATATTTTCTACGGAACATAGTTTAATTATAATTAGTGCTTAAAATCTACAGAGTCCCTTAGGAACACGGAATTCATATTCCGGCCTCTCCTTATTGTTATATTTTCTAAGTGTCATTTTAGTTCTCATTTAAATTTAGTTTAAGCCAAGTAATCATTAGCCTTAGCTTTACATCGCAACAATAGATAACGGTAGGTTGGCATTGGTCTCTGTGGGTTCGACAATCTTTTATATTACTTCGATATTTTCGTGCACTTGCGGACGCATCAGGTAACAACAATAAATAAAGATATGACAACATTCAAGTCAAGACTTAACAAAGTCACAAATCAACATGGTAACAACCAAGGTAAACACATAAGTATGGATGATACATAATCAAATGTGTATTTGAAATGTGTTTCAAACAAGAATTAGGTGTCATGGCATATTGAGAGGTTCATTCAAGGCATGTTCATAACAATAACATGTAAGTATGAAGTATAAACACATAAGTAACAACATATGGACATAGACATGGATGTAACTACAACAATCAAGTAATCAAGGGTACAAACATGTTATCCACATATAGTATGTGGACAAAACAATATCAACATGGATGAAGACAAGTATCAACACTTATAGAAATTATTCAAACATGAAACATATGGGATAAGCATGAGATTAGGTCAAGACTAGGACATGGTTTAGTGTTTACTAACACCAATTAATCGTGAATACAAATCAAGACTTCAAACATGGGCAAGTTTAACACATCACTTAATTATGAATACAATTTAAAACATGGTTCAAGACAAGGTAACAACCAAAAGTTCATGTCAAGGTTTCATTTGATCATAACAAGTCTAAGCATTTCAAAAAGGTTAAACATGGTAAGCATGAGATTAAGAACCAAACAAGATCATGGTATCAAGGTTAAGGCAAAACATGGACATGTGATCAAAGATGATTAAAACTCATAGCAAACAATGCATTCAAAGGGTCAATATGGTATATGTATCATGCCAAAGTCAAAGGGAAAGTTTCATATACAAACATGAGGAAACAAGACATGTATTCATGAAAATCAAGCACTAAAGTACACTAAAATTAGGCCAAAATCAAAAGGACCATACTTCTAACATCAAACAAGGTTTACATAACATTCATGACATTCCCAAACATCAATATTGTCAAGCAAAATCAAAGAAATAATAAAAAAAAAATGAACATTTAATGACCTAAAAACACCTTAAAAAGTGCCTTACTTTGAATGCACAAAAGTTTGTGAAAAATAAATTAGTTTTGGAAATTTTTTATGGATTATAAAAATAGACATAATAAAGAATAAGAGTATAAGAAATCAGCTCAAAAGGATAAATGGTTTGGGAGATATGATCAAGTGAACGTGTGAAAAAACATAAAAATAATAAGTGCTAAAAAATATGGGAAATGGTCCAAGTGAGACTTGAACTCACGCCCTTGAACTGCAGGTTAAAACTTTACCACTGGGCCATGTGCCTGGCCCATACAAAATTCGCGTGCAGTGTATTATATATTAAAACAACATGAAAACAAGAAAATAAAAAACAATCAAAAGGTCTGGGGCGGGGGGATTCGAACCTCAGACCTCTAGCACGCATCTCACTCCAAACACACAAAAAACCATTGTGGCGCAATGCCTAAGTCAACATTGCTATGGAAATGAAAAAATAAATAATATGACATGTTTCAAAATTCTCAGAATACGCGTCATCTTCTTCCTCATCAACATCCACCATTTTTGAATTTTCTCAAAGTTGTAGCTCACTCAAATCTCAACCAAATGCAAAGATGTAAAAATGAAACTTGTGTAATTTTTCATGAGGAACTCAATGATGTCAATTAATTGCATTAATTTTCAACACACAAGAAAATACCAAATTAAAATCAGTATGGACCCTAAATGTTTAGAGAAGCACAACTTCACATACACAGATGATACATTGCAATTAACTTGGGGAACACTATCTACACATCAAATACTTCATTTTTGTTTATGAAACTAAACACTAATGATGCTTGTATGATGAGTTTCAAAGTTGAGAAACCTTACCTATTGGATCAAGGTCCAATGCCTCTTTAATCTGGTTACATAAGTTATTTCTTGATTCAGCAAGCTTCTATGAACCTCCTTGATGCTTTTGGAATGTTTGGTTTGCACTAAAACTGCTTCAAATGCTCTACACGAATCCTCTTTCAAACATGAAAAAGTGAAAACTTGATCCTCAAGAAAATGGTATCACAATCACAAAATGGTGTTATGGACAGCTTGTGGGATGTTTATGGAAGGTGTTTGATGGTTTGAATTGATTGGAAAGGGTCGGGATGTTGTTTTGTGATGCTTTGTGCAAAAAGTCAACAAAACTTGGTGTTGAAAGTTGACTTTCTGAACCTAGGGTTTTTGGATGGAGATGGTGATCTGAACACCTTAGTTAGGTGTTTTGTGATGTGTATGGATGGTTGGTTTGATGATTTTTTGAATGGAGAAAGTTTTGGCAAGGTTTGTGCAAAGTGGGGATTTTTTACACAAGTGATGCCTTGATGTAAATTTTGGTGTGTAAGGAGGTTTTTAGTGTTTCTTTGTGAGTTTGTGTGTGTCTTGAACTGAGGAGAGGGCCTCTATTTATAGGGAAATATTGGAGAATCAAGGGCCATGATAGAATGCAACTTGAGGAGTTTTTGGTTTGGTTGGATTTCAAGTGATGGTTCCATTGATCTTTGTGGTTCCAAGACATGGTACACGCTTTTCTAGAGTGATTAGAAAGTTCAGAGACTTTGCTTCTGTGCCAGAAAAGGTTTGAGTGCAGAATAAACAATGTGGAGCTCAAGAAAAGTTGACTTTGTGATTAAAGTCACTTTATCAAAATGGAAGTGCAATCTTTATGCCCAAAATGGAATGATCTCTTGAATAAAGCCTTAAACACTTGGAGAATGCACTTAGGGTCTGTGTAATCCATCAATTATGTGAAGATTTAGAAGCAACATGATCTGCAAACTGAGATTGAGTAGGTTTGGCTGAAGGTTTGATCATGAACATGTCATGGAAATGACCTATAATCAAGTTTGAAGTGCCAACTTCCCTCCTTCGAAACTCCTAGCTCAAGTATGATAATTTTGTGTTCTTGGACTCTTTGGAAAGTTTGAAACATCATCTACAACTTTCATGTTTTGAGTTTTTCTTGAATCAAACTGGATCATGATGAAAAATGGCCTCAAAGTTGGCTTCAAGACAAGTCAGATTTTGTTGAAAATTTTTCTAGGTGTTTTGGTTCAAAATGTGTGGAACCTCCAACTTCATGGCTTCATATCTCTTAATCCATGCATTTTTTGGGAAATCATTCTCAAGAACAAAGTTGTAGTATGGAAAAAGCTCTTCAAATTGGTCTTTGGAGCAAAGAAAATGGTTACTTGGATTGGAAGTTATGGTCTTGAGAAGTTGGGGAAAAAATCATGAATTTTCATAACTTAGAAAAAATACCAATTTCTTCGTTGTTGCCCTTTTTGCAAGTAACCTCACATTTCTAGCTTTCTCTTGATGAAATTCACTCATCAAACATATTTTTATGAAATTCACCTTGAGGAGGCCATGTTGGACCAAAAAAGTCTAACGTCAAACTTGACTTTGATCAGTGGTTGACTTTTGTATTAGATGACTTGAACTTTGTAATCTTCAATGAAATCAAATTCTTGAGTTATTTGAACATTATGGATGGACTCCAAATGTGTCTTTGAGTGTCTTGAATCATGTCACAAGGCTTGAGATCATGTCTTGGTCAAAAGTCAAAGGTACAGTTGACTTTGACTCCAAAACCCTAATTTGTGGACCAGATGAATTTGAAACTTAATGAACTTGTAATGAGGCCACAATACACTTGATTATTGATGTAAGGAAGCTCTTAACCATGAGAACTTGATGTATTGATGATCAATCCAAGACTTTGACTGATAAACCAAATCTCCTTGATGCAAACCCTAATTCACAGATAAAACCAAAGCAAGACAATAATATCTAGATAATTTGGTTAGCTATGCATGAGTGATACACCTAAAATGTATTGGATGATGATGGAATCTATGGGTAAAATTTAGTGTATGACACATGTGTTCAATACTAAAAAGAAAAAATATATAAAATTCCAACAAAGTTGACACGTCACATTAAAAATATAAAAATAAAAATAAAAAAGCCAACAAAGCAGCCATTCGTCACAAATTCTGCTGACTGTGTCCACTGAGGGGCAAAAATGAAAGAATCTTCAAATGATAGGAACATAATCTATATTTTTTTTACAAGTTTCTTTTTCGAATTCACCCCAAATGTCGGGAGGTAAAATGTGTATTAACCCTTTTTTAAATGAACATAATTCTCTTTTTAAAATATGTTTATATCAATAATAAAGTGAATTCTATTTATTTTAATATTTTTATCATTAATAGTTAGTAAAATAATTAAGTAAATTGACATAAAATATTCAATTATTTTAAAAAATGAATAAATATTGTCTTAATATTTCAAAGAAATAAGTAATTGGTGAAAGATAAATATTATAAAAAAAATAAAAGGAAATAAATAATGAACGAGCTGATTTGTCTAGTTGGAGGTGTCCTATGGGAAATTAACTAGAGGGTGTTCAGCCTCCATTTTTGCTGTCCAATTATTCTTTAATTTATTTTATAATAATATAATTTAATCTTAATCACTAGATTTCTTATCTCTCTTTTTCTTACCCGTCTCTCTATTTTTCATGTACGGTTATCACGGCAGATATAGCTGTGGATGATCGGTTTTTTTAGAATTTAAACTATAATTATTTTTAAATTATTTAAATAGTTTGTATTTATAATCATAACTACATTTTAATCACAATTGATTATAAATATAATTATGATTATATAATCGGTCTTTTATAAAAAAATCCGGTTTTTAATGATTTTTTTTATAAAAGTCATTTTTAAACAAATTTTTTATAAATTTGAAAAAACATATTATCTTTTGATTTCAAATTATATTATTTTTAAACGAATTTAATTTTTTGTTTTAAAAAATTTAGTTTTTTTTCCAAAATATTTTTTTTCTAAAAAAATTAATGTTGTTTTCAAAAAAAAAATTCTCAAAAAAAAATTCGTTTCAAAAGATTAAATTCTTATTCGAAACTAATAAACAATTATAATTGAATTGAAATATTTAGATTTTCGATAATAATCAAATTATAACCAGATCTCAAAATAAAATATAATTGAATAATCAACCATTAATAATTAAATTAATTAATAACTATTTAATTATATTCAAATATTTGAAACAAATTTGAATTTAATTATAAATTTGGTTTTCACAGACAGTGTTTTAAAAACTGGATCGAACCAGCCGGTCGAACTAGGAATCAGAGAGGTCATCGGCCGGATATACTATTAAACCGGTGGAAACCGGCTAAAACTGCTAAAACCGGTGAACCGGCGATTTAAATGCATATTTTTTTTCTCCATAATAATGACACTGTTTTGATAATTTGTTTTTTTAAAAATAAAATTAAAATAATAATTTTTTTTCATTTGTAATTAGATATTGTTCAAAATTTATTTGAATTTGTATTTTGTACTATTTTGTCGTGCGTGATGACTATGTCAAGAGTTTGAATTTAAAGAATGAATTTGTAAAATTACGATATTTTGAAATTTTGTATGTGTCGTGATATTTTTAAGAAACCGAGTCACCCGGTTCGATCGATTTCTTAAATATATAATTTTTATATAAAGACCAATTTATTCAGCCGAATTATTTGATTTAATCTGATTTAGTCATACAGTTCAATCAATAATTCAATAGTTCAACCAATAAATAAAAAACACAATACCTTCACCAATTTAATGACCAGTCTAATTTTTAAAATATTGCTCTTCGAATATTTAATTTTGTACATAGCTTTACAACAGGAAATCCATTCCCTGAATTTTGTGTGAGAGAAACTACTCCATTATTTATTATTATTATTTTTTTTTAGACAAAAAGAGAACCCATATAATATATAGACAAAAAAGGCAACACAAGGGGGGGACCAAACCAAAACCCCTTAAGAAATGAGTCTATGTCTTGGGATGCCAAGCTTGTCTAACAAAAAATCATTGGTAATGTCACTATGCACAAAGTTAAACCAATTAGTAGTTCTAGAATTGAAACCGACGGCGGCTAACGAATCCGCACAACCGTTGGCTTCTCTAAAGATATGAGAGACCAAAAAATTCATGTTAAGAGTTGAATTAACACAATCCAACCATCTAGCTCTAATCCTCCAAGGGACAATGTTAAAATTAGTAAAAGCATTCACCACATTGGTGGAATCTGACTCTAACCATAGGTTTTTCCAATTATGCTTGACGGCGTACTCAATGGCAATAATGGCTGCCATAAATTCAGCAAACAGAGCATTACCGGAATCCAGGAAAATAGCAAAGCTGCCCATATGATCAGACTGATCATTCCGAAAAATACCACCACAAGAGCACAAAGACGGAACCCCAACGGCAAAACCGTCCGTGTTACACTTGATCCAATCACGGCGCGGGGGCAGCCAAAGGACCTCCACAGTTTTCTTGATAACTGAAGGATGGATAGAAATGTGTAACTTTTTTAGAATGCAGAAGTTGTCCATCTTCGAGTTAGACCGCTTGGTTGTGTGATTACCGGCAAAAGTAGCAACAGCAGCTATGTTTTTAACACAGTGTTTCCAGTGCGTAACTTTATCATCAAATCTCATCAAATTACGAGCTTTCTAAATTTCAGCAAATAAGCTCACCAAGGCAGCCTTGAAAGTAACAAGAAGCTGCTCCGACCAGCCAGGCTTGGCGGCCCGTAAGCAATCCTGAAAACACCGAAGCTGGCCATGGATGTTGAAAATCTCTTTGAACCAAATCCAAATATTAGTCACATAAATACACTCAAAAAATAGATGAGAAGAAGATTCAGTTTGAATGCTACAAAGGGAACATCTCGAAGGGAACGAAAAACCTCTGATCAACCAGTTATCATCCGTCGGCAATTTGTTATGCAAAAACCGCCACAAAATCAAGGATTTCGAGGGAGGGATTAAAGGATGCCAAATAACCTGAAAACAGTCTGCAGTAGGAGTGGAATTCTTCAAGAAATTATAAGCCTGCTTTAGATTAAATTCACCGTTGTCAGTGCCGGTCCAAATCAAACTGTCTGCAACCTTATTAGAGGGAATATAGCAGCCCGAAACCTGGGAGTGAATCGAAGGGATGGCGTTCAGCAAGTTTTGGGGAAGAGACCAAGAGTTATCAAGGATGTAATCCGATACTTTAAAAGTCAAGTACTGATGATATTTAGAGGGAATATTAAAAATGTTGACAAGAGGATAATCCTGCCAACAGTCCAGCCAGAAGTTAATGTTTTTACCATCGCCGAGAATCCATCTAGAGTTATCCATAACCGTTGAAAAATCAGATTTAACACTGCTCCAAATCGAAGACCGAATATAATGAGAGATGCATCTATTGCCTCTTAAAACTCTGTCAGCAAGAATAGACGCCCAGCTGGATTTTCTTTGAACTAAATCCCAACAAAGAGAAAGATTAGCCGCATCATTAAGAGTGCACAAGGACCTAATTCCGAGACCGCCATCTTTGAAAGAATTGCAACACTTTTTCCAAGCCACTGTGATGATTTTTCTTTTATCCAAATCGCCGCTCCAAATGAAGTTACGCATCCAAGCCTCAATGCTATTGATTAAACCCCTAGGCCAGTTATAAATAGTGAGAGTGTGCATTAACATACCATGAATAACCGATTTCACCAATTGAATTCTTCCCGCCATGGAAAGGAGACTCGCTTTCCAAGCTGCTAGTTTGAGCCTGATTCTGTCAGCAATAAATTGGAAATGAACATTCTTGGGTCTGCCAGAGAAGAGAGGAGCACCAAGGTAAAGGAAAGGTGTGTAGGCCATGGAGAAACCCAGCAGGTCCGCAATGTATTTATGCCTCGACCGATCCATTGCACCAGCAAAAACCAAGGATTTAGAAGCATTGCAATTCTGCCCCGAGATACTAGCATAACGAGACAAGAGATTAGAAACAGCACTAATAGATTTAGGATCAGCTTTACAGAAAATCAAAATGTCGTCCGCGTAGAGCGTGTGCGAAGGAGCAACCGAGTGTCTGGTGTTAGTCAAAGGGGATAGAAGATTATCCTTAACAAGCTTCGCAAGCCCCCGACTAAGGACCTCCTCAGCTAGCACAAAAAGGAGAGGGGATAGCGGGTCGCCCTGTCGCACGCCATTAGAACAATTGAAGAAACCAATTTGTTTACCGTTTAAGCCAATAGAGAGATAGGCAGACTCGAGGATGGTTCTGATCCAGCTACAAAACTTGTCACAAAAACCAAAGGCAGCAAGAACTTTAAGCAAAAAATCCCAATTTAAAGAATCAAAAGCTTTTGAAATGTCAATTTTAAGAGCAATATTTCCCCAATAACTTTTCTGGTTCAGCAGATTCATCGCCTCAGAAGCCAGGCAGATGCAGTCCTTGATTTTCCTCCCGTTGACAAAACCGCACTGCTCCGGAGAGACAAGGGTTGGAAGAATAGAAGCCAGTCTGTCAGCTAGAATTTTGGTGATGATTTTGAATTTGAAGTTAGCAAGGGCGATAGGCCTGAACTGATTGACATTGTCAGCCTCCTTACATTTGGGGATAAGAATGAGAGTATTAGAATTATAGTGCGGCATGATCCAACCATGAGTAAAGAATTGAGTGACGGCATTAACAACATCCACCTTTATGATATCCCAATACGTTTGGTAGAAGAAAGCAGGAATAGTTTCCTCAATCAAACCATTGCAAAGTGAGTGAGATTATTGATTAAATAAGGTCTTGAAGTGTTGTTCCACATGACATTCAATAGTCTCCTGCTCCACCACAACTTTGTCATCAATAACAAGAGAAGAAATCAGCTTGGTTTTGTTTTTTATCTTGGCATATGTGTGGAAAAATTTCGTATTCCTGTCGCCGTGAAGGTTCCAAGAAATGTTAGCTTTTTCTTTCCAATATATCTCTTCCAGGTTAAGAGCAATATCCAAATCAGTTTGAGCCATCCTTTCTTTCTGCTGCAGCAGGTCAGAATAACCCTGTGTTTCAATGTCTGATTGTATCTCTTTAAGCCTCTTTTCAGCCTCCATGACCTTTAGCTGAACATTGCCAAACGTGCCTTTATTCCACTCCTTTAATTTGTTCTTCAGAATCCTCAGTTTTTTATCCAAGATATACATGGGACAGCCGACAAGCTTGATGTTCCAGTTGTGCTTTATAACATCAATACACGAATCATGATGAGACCACATTTTGAGAAACTTAAATTGAGAAACATAGGTAATGTCATCCACATCCAAATTCAAGAGGATAGGATAATGATCAGACTTAACCTTTAAGAGAGTGTTCACAGAAAATCTATGGCACTGATCCACCCAATCCATGTTGCACACAACTCTGTCAAGCCTTTTGCCAGTCAAGTCTTCCTTCTTTCTACCATTTCACCAAGTGAATTTGCAGCCAGCAGTGGGAATATGCAGTAAATTATTGTTATCAGTCCAATGAATAAAATCTTCCATGGGGATTCTAGCAGGCTCATGCTGCCCTGTGTATTCATCAACACTGATTATAGCATTAAAATCCCCAATAAAACACCAGGGAGTGTCAGGAATGAGAGGAATCAGCTTGCTCCAAAGATTTCTTCTGTGGATGTAGTTGGTGGAGGCATAAATAGCAGAGAAGCCTATAACTTTGTTATGAAACTTGACCGTAAAAGCGACATGTTGATCATCACAGAAAATCACATTAGGGTCCAACCAAGATTTGCAAAGACACCATAAATTGGGAAGCATATCAGGTCTTTGATTAACAGCAAACAACTTTAGATCAAGAAGCCTCAACCAGTTTTTAGGCAGATTGTTAGGGTCCATCCAAGGTTCAGCCAGCAGGATCAAGTCTAGTTTATTAACATTCAACAATCTCTTCAAAGCGAGCCTCGAAGAGATATTCGCCAACCCTCTAACATTCCAAAAAACACACTTCATTGAGAAGTGTTGGAAGGACTAGACCTAGGCCTAGTATTTGTGCGGATCTTTGATTTTTTACTTTTTTTCTTCTTGACAACTTTTTTGAAACCCTCTTCTAACTCCTCATTATCAGTTGGATTTTTCTCCCCATCCAAATCAGCTAAGTTAGCCCAAGATTTCCCAAGAAAATCTTCTACATTATCTCTCTCGTAAGCCACTAAAGCCTGAGTTTCTGGAACTTTTTCAACAGCCAGAGTAGCATCAACAAATTCACCATCACTACTGAGTTCATCAGACAACTCATTGCTCTTGTCATTGACACCCAATCCGCTAGACCCCTCAATATTAGTAATGTTGTTATCTTGTTGGTTTTCCACATCCACTGCAGTGTTATCCAAATCCACATTATTGTTGGTTCGAACTTGCTTTCTATCATGTTTAGGCTGAGGATTTGAAGGGAGCAAATCCTCCCCTTTACCATGTTGAGGTTTGTTTCTTCTACAGTTGGCCAATGAATGCCCAATGCAGGAACAATGAGAACAGAAATCAGGTATTTTCTCATACTCAATGTCAACAAAAAACGCAAAACCAACGCGTTCCACTAAAATCTTGAAACTGAGCTCCTTAGTTAGATCTAAATCAACCAAAACTCTAACAAAGTAACCAAAAGGTCTATCAAATGAAGTTTTGTTTGAAGCAGAGTCAATGCAAATAGGAGTACCTACACTGCTTGCAATGGAGAAAATGATTTTGGGTCTCCAGTATTCCTGGGCGAGACCATGAATCCTAATCCAAACTTGAGCAGAGGTTTGCTTAAGAGTAGAGGGAACAAAATCCCTAGTCCAGGGGAACAGCTTAAGAACACCAAAGTTTAAATTCCAAGAGCTTACCGACCTAACTCTGTGGACATCTTCAAGAGAGGAGAAAGAGAATTCAAAAAAGCCTTTACCCAAAGATGTGATTCCCCAATTTTTAAGAGAAGCCCATACCTCCGAGAGTTTAGCTTTCAACGAAGATACAGTCAGAGGTGTAGAACCCTTAGCCCAGATAATGCGACCATGGAGATGATGTTTGCACGCTTCAACCCCCATCATGTATTCATCTTCCGGTATAGTGATAGCCAGCCTGTCGCCTTTGAGACATGGAGTAGGAAGCTGACTCAAAGGAATGTTGCAGATATTATCATTGTTTACCACCGCAGCAAAAGTTCTCTCAGATCTGGATGAAGGTTTGGGTATGGCCTGTGCAATGGGGGCGACCTGGTTGGAGAGTTCAGGGAATAAGGTTTGAAAATCCATAGTCAAGAGCTTGGAAGACTATGTCAGCAGAGCTATCTTCTGTTCATCTTCATCATCATCTCCATTTTAAACACCGAGCTATAGGTAGAAAATAGACAATAGAGAAAATGTGTCAGTAATTATGAATGTTATCAAAATATCTTCGAAAGAAACAAAATAAGGTTATTAAAGGATTGATAGAGACTGTACCATTTTTGCTCTTGCTACTTTTATACTCGTAATTAAGGTAACGACATGTCTCATTTTATGTCTAAAAACAAAACGTGTGTCACTTTATTATTAATAAATTAAAAACTATTATTCTATTAAAGTAGATTAGACAGGGCTGGCCCAACATATCTCGAAGCATAAGGCAAAATTTAAAATTAAATATAATATAATAAAAATATTCTTCTAAAATTAATATATTTTAGATGTTTTAGATTGTAAAACTATTAAATTATTATAATAAATTTCATTTAATATTTTATATTAATTGTAACAAAATTAACTCATCTAAACACTCTTTTCATTATTTAGAGGGAAAAATTATTTAAAAAAAAAACTTACATATCGAATCATCTATTATATTAAAGAATTCAAAATTTATTATTCATAGGTGTGATTTTTAAATTAACCAATTAAACAATACACATTATATATTTTAAATATGTATTATTATTTAATTGATATATAACATAATTTAAAAGGTTTTTTTTATACATTTTTTTCACTTTTAAAAGGTTATTTTAAAAAAATTCAATTGATTAGGATCATACAAATATAAAATAAAAAGTGAGGCCTTAGGCGGTAGCCTTGATGACCTACCCTTAGGGCCGGTCCTGAGATCAGGTGATAGTTGTGTACTAATATTGAATACAAAAAGACAAGTTTAAACATGTAACATTCCAAAGAAAATTAAAAAACTATTATTTTGGTTATATTCCTTTGCAAGTTTATAAAAACCGGTTCAATTATAAAAACCGGTGCAGCTGGTTGGACCAGAAATAAGGTATACGTTCGGTTTAATAAACACATATAACTGGCCTGTCACGGAATTATGATAAATTTTCAAAAATCAGATGAAAACCATGCAAATCCGTTGATTCCTCCTATCACATAGGTAGAACTAGATTTTTAAATATTTATATTTTTTAATTTATTTAAAAATAAGATATTATAAAAGTTTAAAAATAAAGTTGGTACTATTGAACTAGATTTTTAATTTTTTAATTTATTTAAAAATAAAATCTTATAAAAGTTTAAAAAAAAAATACCAATTTGATATTTTTGAATCTATAATATAAGAAGATCATTTGTTCTGGTTAATACTAACTTAACCTTTGATTATTTGGTGACAACTCACATAATTAAGGGCAATTTGTGTCTATTTGTAACTAATTCCAACTAAATTGTGGGTTAATTGAAACAAAACCATGCCAATGTATTTAGTTATACCACTTTGTACCCAATATGTAATTGGAAAATGATAGCATTAAACCAAAACATGACTAAGTTTGTTTTTGGTGAACACTTTCCAATGCTGCAGAGAAGCAGACTTGACATCCAACACAGTTGTAGTTTCTAACACCACCAAACATTAATGATCTTCATATCACCCTCTCCCAGCCAATTTTTTCTACAAAAAATTTGAAACATCACATCAACAAAATTTCGCCCTCCAAACAACCTTTGGAACCCAAGTCTCATCGTCGACAGGATATCAACATCAGTCCAAGGCTTCAAAACATTGATCCAAAATGTATTTTCCAATCTGAATCTCTTTCTCTCTCTTTCTCCATCATCTATTTCTCTTTCTCTGCACTATTTTTGTTTTCCCCAATCTAACTACAATTTTAGCCTTTTTGATTTATGATTTTATGAGTTCTCCTATTATGTGTTTGATGTATCCAGGGTTGCTTTTATCCAAATCTTTGATTCAATAGGTGATGAAGGTCTTCAGGAAGTGGTTGTAACTTGCAATGGGTATTTTTCTCTAACAATGTGATTTTTTCCTGTCTCACTCTTACTGATTAATGGGTATGAAAGTCGAATAGTTGATTATTATGTCTGGTCTACATCTCATTGTTATAGAAAGTGAGGATCACACATTGCCTTAATTTTTAGAACTAATGTTTATTTGAGATTATTTTTTAGATTTAGGTTTTTTGGAATATTTTAGATCTGGAAATTTGTGTGGTGTTTTGATGTTTTTAGGGGTGGATTCGTACTCAAAAGTGTGTTTATGTTTGATTGGTGTTTAAATTTTGGTTTTTGGTTGTTTTGAGATAATTCTGGGCGGAGATTCATGAACAGCGTCGTGGTGTTCATGAGTGGTTTGTTTTAGCCACCATGGTAGATATTAGATGGTGGTGTGTTTTTTGGGTTAGGTTGTCTAAGTAAGTTCTTTCTTTTTCAGTTACTCAAGTTCTTTTCTCCAGTGAGAAGACCCAAGATATCATTTCTATAACTGCAAATTCCATTCTCATAAGCATTTTTTTCATTGTGTGTTCTCACTGATATGTATCTTTTACTTTGGTATAAGGTTTTGATACAAACTCTTAATGTATACAAAAAATATATTAATAAGTTTAATTATAAATAAATGTCAAGAATATGGTGAAGTAAACCATCCATGGATGAAGATGATCATGATGAAGATCTTTGGTTTCATGGAGAAGCTGGTTATTGTTTTCCCCTAACAATGGTTTTGTTACTCCTCTCTGTTTAGCACTCTCAACATCGTCTTTGATTTCCATTTTCACTTCTATCAATTTATCAATGTGTTTACAATATTACTTTCTTGGTGTTGGTCATATTAACGAATTAAAATTATGAATGTGTTTGGCTTTGTATAGAAAAAAACTAAGTGATGTGATGTTTTTGCTATACAAGGAATGTTATTTATTTTAATACTTTGCAAATATCTAAATTATAATTAAATGTGTAAAACTGATTTGGGCAAGTTACTGATTTGGGGAATTATTGATCTATTTATGTTGCTATAGTTTTTCTTTGCAGCTAATCAATGTAAAACTGATTGTATTTATGTATCTGATAATTGTCTCTTTATGCTTCCAGACCCATCCTGGTGGACTTTTGTTTACAAAGTTTGGGAGCAATCAGACATCTCTACTTGATCTTGCTTTTTCGGTATTATAATCATAGCCATTTTCAATTCTCTTCATGCCTTCATGTCTGTTATTTTTCACTTTTTAATGTTTTTATGACAGACTTCTGAATATTTGTAAATGCTAAATTTCATTATTATATTTACATTGTAGCTTGATTGTTCTGGTTCCTTCAGGAATTAACTATTAATCTACTTCAATTTGGACTTTTTATTTAGGATAATTTTAGCAAACACATTATAGGAGCAAAGAAAGCTCCAAAGTAACGAAGCAACTCAACCACCTTTTCTAAAAAAAAAGTGACAATACAATTGCCTCAGGTATTACTTATAATGTAACATTAATTTAATTTTGTGATTTACTGATAAGTTGAGTTTCCACTCTCTCTGACAGGGCAACTGGTAAATATTTTTGTTTTTTAGTTTTTGTGAAATTAATTCATCAGTCAACTGGACAGCCCCAGAAGCTGGTACACGATTATTTGCTCTTAAGCATTTCCTAAATCAAACCGGAGCTTTAAGCACTTCACGTCAGCTTTTGTTTGGTGTTTCCCTTGATATCCAATTTGTTTTAGTGTTGTTATTAGCATCTTCTAAAAATGAATTTTCAATCTACTATTACTCTACTATGCCATTATTTATTCGGCATGTTAGTTCTCTAATTAAGATTTGTTATGATAGAATTTAAAGCAACATATGCAGTAGAGTTTTTTTTTCCACAACCATGTATCATGTTTTGTTGATAAAGAATATTCTTTCAATTGCAAGGGACTGGGGTGAAGCTGTTCCAGAACTACAACTAATTCACACTCCTGTAAGAAGGAGAAGGCTTCTTAGCCTTAAACAACCGTCTGATTTTATTTTTACAGTAAGCTAATGAAGTGCAGTCTGGTGTGAGTATCGGAATCAAAATTGTTCGAGTCCTGATCTTTCGACAGTTAGTTGTTCTGTCAATTTGTATATATGCAGAAGTCTTTCTTTGCAGCTTATCCGAAGGTGCAGTTTTCGGTGCGTCTGGATTTCGGAAAGCGATGTCTGTTGTATCTCAATTAAGTTTTGGGATAGCTTCTTGGAATTATTGCCTGCATTTTAGTAAGGGTCTGGTGGGGAGATTGGTTTTTTCTGAGCATTAGTTTTAGTAAATCTCTGTAATTAATTTTAGTATCAGAGCAACGTTTCTTTTTCTTACGAGTCTTGTCTGAATACTGATATTGTATGAACTTGGTGTAATGCTCCTTATTGTGGCATAGCTTTTCCCTTTGTTTATTTAGTATATCAAGTTTTTGCCGTTTCAAAAAAAAATTCACACTCCTGGAATTGAACAATGCCAGCAACCGGCTGGGATTAAACAAGTTTATGAATATTAACACAACTAATTTTATTTATGCATATTTTACCTTTACATTTATGTACTATCATAACTTTATTTTCATTACATGTTTGTATTTTAAATTCTCTTAAATTCAATGAAATTGAAGATTGTATTGAATAATTTTTAATATACATGATTCACTCCATTATTATTAGTAAATTAATTTTAATAAATTATATTAAACAGTTATTATCATTTGAAATATATAATTTTATAATTTGCTTGAATGATTCTTCTCTAGAATTAAAAAAAACTTTATTTTATAATAGTTACTATCTTAAATAGTTATAATTAAAACAATAACTTAATTGGGTATCCTATCGTATACATGTTAAGATAAAAAGTATAAATTATATAAAATAATAAAAAACAATATTCAAAATATGGCAATTGAAATAATAATTAGATAATTAAATACAAGAAAAATAAAAGGTTGTTTTTAATTTAAATTTATAATTTAATAAAATTAAATAGTAGAATTTAGTATGCATCAGCAATGTTATTTCATATCTAAATAATTAATATGGTTAAAGTTGAAGGAATTAATTGTAGGAATTGGATTCTTTCTGTGCTGGAAGGTTTGTATTCTAGATGCAGTCACACTATTTCTATATTTAAAATGGACTCGGCATGATTTTTACCATTGTTAAATATATAATATAAGAAAAACCACAAATAAATAATAAATATGGTTTGCATTTTCTGGATAAGCACAAAGAATCTAATAAATATAATAATTGTAGAAATTATTGCCTAGACTAAAAACCTATGAAAATTGATGATTAAAGTTGAATAAGTAGACTGCACCCTATATATCGTTTAATGATTATAAGTTTATTTTAGAGTTCTTACACAAAGCATTTTACGGTCATTATGATTGTAAATATCTTTTAATAAATGCTTTCATGACTGTCACTATTTACCATTACCAAATATATATATATATATACTCCCTCTGTCTCATAAAAAGTGTCTCATTTATATATTTTCTTTGTCTCAAAATAATTGTCCATTTACATTACCAATGTTGTAATTATTATTATTTTTCCACTACTATACCCCTATTCATTAAATTTCACTTTATTTAACTACTTTATCAACTACATTTAATAGGGGTATTTTAGTAAACGACATTAACTTTTTCACTACAACCAACACATCTAATCATTTTCTTAAGAACCGCGCATTACTCAAATATGACACTTTTTATGAGACGGAGGGAGTATATATATATATATATATATATATAATATCATTTATTATTAAAAAACACAAGTAATATTTTTTTTCCATTTTTAACTCACTCAAGTAATATTTTTGATAACAATATAATATTTTTTATGATTTTGATTATTATTACTATATTTATTGTAAGTTTTAAATTTAAATGATAATAGGACATAATACAAGTAGTAAAATGAGAAGACATAATACCTTATAATAAGAATTTAAAATGAGTTTATTTCAAATCAAATAAATAATTATAAATATTTATTTAATTTTTAATTTAAATTATTTTAAATTAATTGATAGAGTATGAATTTTACTATTTAAAAATTACTATAATACAATTATAAAATATCAATTAAGCGGTTTTAAATTTCTATAAATTAATTATAAGCTAAATCATAACTTACCGTTTTTTTTAAAACAACAAATAAACACGTTTCTTTAAGAAGCACCAACTTAAAAATTTGTAAGATAGATTAAATGGAAATAAAATAATAATGATTTTTTAAGAAAAACAAAATTGTTATATATATATATATATATATATATATATATATATATATATATTTTTTTTTTTTTTTTTTATATTAAATTTGAAATTTATGTTACTATTATTTGGTGTTGTTTATACCAAAGAGTCGTACAATATTGATAAACTTTAGTACTTTTTAAAAAATATATCATTATTTCTTTTAATAATACATTTGTATTCGAAAAATACAAAAATAAATAAATTATGGGACAAATTTTTGTCATTGATAAATATTAAAAAATACTAAAAATATTTATTTGAAAAAAAAATATAAAAAAAAGTTATTATGAATAAATAAAAAAATATAACGTCTATTTTTACTCTGCAATTGTGACATTCATCACATAATATTTTTAATATAAAGAAATCATAAATTTTAAATTAAAATAAATTATAAAATATAAATAAAAGTGTAAGTCATTGAACAAAACAATATTTACTTATGGGTAAAAAAACATTGTTGATTCACATATTTTTATATTGATTCAAATATATTAGTAATGTCAAAACAAACTAATTATTTATATACGGGATCAAATTCGTTGTTGATTAATTTATTTATATATATGGGATAAATATCATTACTATAATATTGATTCTAATATTTTTTTTTAAATAACGTCAAAACAACAATAATATTTATATAAAATATAATATATTGTTGATTCTAATATTTTTATATATGAAATGAATTATTGACACTAATTTCTTATATATTTTAAAAATAATATCTTTTTTGTTAAACACTTTAAATTTTTTAATATCATTTTTATTATATTTTGAAAAAAAAATGCGCGTATCATACCAGTACCTGTGCGAATACACGGGTATCTCACTAGTTAAATGTATCTCACAATCGAAAGTCTCACTCTAACCTAATCCAAAGTTTGAATTTTTTAACAAAGATACAGGAACTTCAATTTATAAAATTAACCTTAATATTTTTAATTTAAATAATTTTGACCATCCTCTGAACATTTTTGTACAAAATTGATGATGTGTGAAAATGACAAATCATTATGTAGTGACTAATATATAAAATTCTCCAGACTTGTAGAAAATTTGAGAATCAACAATAAATATAAGACGACAAATTGAACAAATAAAGACACAAAAGAACACTGATATTTTTAACGTGGAAAACCCTCAATATCAGAGTAAAACCCACGAGTCGTCCAGACCAAAAAAATAACTCCACTATAATCAATTAAGGGTACAAGATATTCTTAAAGTGATTCATAAATTAATGCTAACAACCGAAAATCACAAAACAAAATAGCTTACAGATAAGAATCGAAAAGCAGAAAAATTTCTCAAATCTGCAGCTTCAGTGCGAAGCAGATAACTCTCACATCAGACGTTGTTTTGAAATTATGAACGGACAAAAATTAGATATATGTGTTACGAACCTGCCCTCCAAATTTGAGCTCGATCTGACGGTTAAGGAATCAAGGATCGCCGATTTAGTGATATTGGTTGCAGAAAAACGGGAATAAGTTTCTCTCCTCTTTTCTCTATTTTGGATCCTTATTTTCTCTCAATCTCTCTCAACCCTAAATTGCTCATCTCCACTTAAATAAGTGAGACAAATATTATTTTCTCTCAATCTCTCTCAACCCTAAATCGATCCCCTCTACTTAAATAAGTGAGACAAATGACCTAATCATATTTGAGCTTTTCTCCACATAGGAAGGGAGGGCAAACCCAACAAATCTCCCCCTCACAACTATGTGGAGGAAATCGCCAAACTGGCGATATCACAACAAGCTTCAAATTTCCCTCTTGGTAATACTTTAGTCATCATATCAGAACCATTATCATCTATATGAACTTTAACTAACTCAAACAACTTAGCATCCAAAACATCACGTATCCAATGATATCTCACATCAATGTGTTTGGACCTATTATGATTTATGAAAAGTCAGATTCTTACCAAGATGAAAATCACTTTGACTATAAACAAATAACACATATTTGTCTTGAACAAAATCAAGCTCCTGCAAAAAATTCTTCAACCATAGTAACTTTTTGCATACTTCGGTAATTGCAATGAACCCAACCTCTGTAGTAGGCAGTGCTACACACTTTTGCAACTTGGACTGTCAAGCCACAACTCCCCCTGCAAATTTAATCATGTATCCCGAAGTGGACTTTATGAAATAAGTGTCTCCAACCATATCATAGTTGGAGTACCTCACTAGAGTAGGCTTATCTCCTCAAAAACAAAGCCTCACAGAAGTAGTACAGCAAAGACACCTTAAAATCCATTTTACAGAATTCCAATGCTCTCTACCTGGATTTGACAAAAATCTACTGAATGTACCAACATCATGTGCTATATCTGGTCTTGTACAAACCATTGCATACATCAAACTACCCACAACAAACACGTAAGGAACACGTTTCATATCAAATGCTTCATCATCCCTTGAAGGACTTTGATTAGAACTCAAATTTAAATGAATAACGAGAGGAGTGCTTACCGCTTTAGAACTTTCCATTTTGAATCTTTGCAACACTTTTTCGATATAATGTTCTTGTGACATCCAAAGTTTCTTCTCTTTTCTGTTACGCATGATTCTAATGCCAAGAATCTGTTTAGTTGCTCCCAAGTCTTTCATGGAAAATGACTCTCCTAATTGCTTCTTTAACCTGTTAATGTTAGAAATATTTTTCCCTACAATAAGCATATCAGCAACATATAACAACAGGATAATGAATTCATCGTTAGAAAATTTTGCAACAAAGACACAATGATCTGAAGTAGTCTTCTAGTATCCTTGATCACACATAACAGACTCAAACTTCTTGTACCACTTCCTTGGAGCTTGCTTCAACCAATATAAACTCTTTCTCAATCTACAGACATGATCTTCTTTACATTTAACTTGAAAACCATCGGGTTGTTTCATGTAGATCTCTTCCTCCAAATCACCATGAAGGAAAGTTGTTTGCACATCCATTTGCTCAACCTCTAAATCAAGAGTAGCAGCCAAACTCTACACGGTTATAATTGATAACATATTTACAAAAGGTGAGAAAATATCATTAAAATCAACACCCTTTCTTTGACGGAAACCTTTCACCACTAATCTGGCTTTGTATCTTGGAGACTTAGAGTTGCTCTCATGTTTAAATCTATAAGTCCATCTATTTTCCAAAGCCCTTTTGCCTTTAGGCAGCTTCACTAAATTATAAGTGTGATTATCATGTAATGATTTCATCTCATCATGCATTGCATCCATCCACATTTGATTTTCATCACTTTTCATGGCCTCTTGAAAAAACCCGGGTTCACCCTCATCAGTCAAGGTCAGAAACTCATTAGAACTATACCTTGTAGAAGGTTGTCTCTGCCTATTAGACCTCATAAGTTGAACTTGAGATGATTCTAGAGCTTCACCAAGATTCTCATCTTGTGACATATCGCTCCCCCTTCACCATCATTAGTTGGAATATTTACCTCATCTCCAAGTTGTTGATCATCAACATAATCATATGGCTCACCATTGTGATCATCACCACCAATATCATCCAGATTATGACTAGGTAACTGAACTGGATCAACATTAGACAAGTTGATATCTTTCTTGGGTGTTGCCTTCTCTACCTTATCAATGTCTTCAATAGTTTTGCCTTCCATACACACCACATGACAGCTTCGAATAAGCTTCTTCCCTATAGGATCATACAACCTATAACCGAACTCATCTGGCCCATAATTGATGAAGATACATTGTTTTGACTTTGCATCGAACTTGGATCTTTCATCATTTAGAATATGTACAAAAACATTACAACCAAAGACTCTCAAATGATCATACTTGACATTATTTCCAAACTAAATTTTATTTGGAACATCACTGTTCAAAGCAATAGTAGGAGTGAGATTAAGAACATGCACTGTCGTGTAAAGTGCTTCGTCCTAATAATGATTAGGCAACTTAGCTTCAGAGAGCATACACATTACTCTCTTAATTAGTGTTCGATTCATCCTCTCTGTTAAACCGTTCAATTGAGGAGTTTTAGGAGGATTCTTTTCATGTGTAATACCATGCTGCTTGTAATAGGAATCAAATAGTCCACAATACTCTCCACCATTGTCTAAATGAACACATTTCAGCTTCTCGCGTGTCTGCCTCTCAACCAAAGCATGGAATTCTTTGAACTTTTCCAACACTTAGTCTTTTGTCTTTCAGGCATAAACCCATAGTTTCCTGGAGCAATCATTAATAAAGGTAACAAAATAAAGGGAACCACTATCGATAGCATTCACATTGTCCCTAGCAACCAAAGCTTTTATCAAATACATATTAGAAAGCTTTTCCCCTCTAGCTACAACCAAGTTACCTTTGTTAATTTTCTACTTTCCAGAACCAAAGGGATCATTATAACCACAATCATCTAGCATATGCACAGAGATTAAATTAAAGCGGACATCTGGAGCATGTTTGACATCTCTAAGCAACAATTGCATTTCCATGTTGGTTTGCAAGAAAACATCACCAACACCAATTACCTTAGATACACCATCATTACCCATTTTCAACACTCCAAAATCACCAAAATGATAAGATGTGAAGAAATCTTTCCTTGGTGTAACATGAATGTAGCACCACTGTCAACTATCCACATGCTCTCATCTGATACAAGATTAATTGACTCATGATCATGGAGAATAACAAGATCATCACTATTAGTATTAGTAACACGATCATCATCATGATCTTCATGGTCTCTTTGTTTAGACTTACCCTTTTTGCCTTTTTATCTCTTTTCCACTGATAACAATACTTTTGTATGTGTCCTGTTTTGTGACAAAAATGACACTCAAGATTCTTATATCGTGACTTAGACTTGCTTCTGTTATTACCTATCGGTTCCTTTTTATGACTTCTCCCCTATTTTTAGTGACAAGTACCTCGGGTTGAGATGAAGAACCTTATGCCTTCCTTCTCATCTCCTCATTAAGAATACCACCCTTAGCCGTTTCCAAAGAAACAACACCTGTAGGAGCAGAACTTATGATAGAAACCCGAAATATCTCCCAAGACGTTGGTAAAGATAGCAATAGAAATAGTCCTAAAATTTCATCATCAAATTTGATACTCATTCCTGACATCTGATCAATGAGCCCTTGAAATTCACTCAAGTGATCTGAAATAGAAGTTCCAACCTTATACTTCAAACTTATGAAGCTATTTAACAAGAACAATTTATTATTCCCTGATTTAGAGGCATACAATGACTCTATCTTCTCCCACAAAGTTTTTGTATGTGCCTCATTAGCAATATGGTTATATACATTGTCTTCTACATATTTTCGAATAAAATCACATACATTTTGATGTTCAAACTCCCATTTTTCATCAAACACAAAATCCGGCTTTACGGAACTAAAAACCGGTAAATGCAATTTCTTCATAAATAGTAAGTCTTTCATCTTTCCCTTCCATAAATGGTAATTATAACCATTCAACAATACCATCTTCATCTTTGTATTTGACTCTATCATTCAAACAAGTAAAATAGCTCTTAACCAAGAGCTTTTATGTTACTCTGATGGGAAATTAAGACACAATGACAGACTAATACGCAGTGGATATAAAATTCCTCAGACTTGTAGGAACCTTGAGGATTAACAACAAATATAAGACGGTAAATTGAACAAATAAAGGCACAAAAGAACACTAATATTTTTAACGTAGAAAACCCCTCAATACAAGAGTCGTCCAGACCAAAGAAATAACTCCACTATAATCAATTAAGGGCATAAGAGAGTCTTAAAGCAATTTACAAACTAGTGCTAACAACCGTAAATCACAAAGAAAATTAGATTACAAATAAGAATTAAAAAACTGACAAATTTCTCAAATCTGCAGTTTAGTGCGAATCGAATACCTCTCACCTCAGACATTGTTTTGAAATTCTAAATGGTCAAAAGTTAGATATATGTTTTACGGACCTGCTTTGAGCTTTATCCGATGGTTAACGAATCTGGGATCGTCGATTTAGTGAGATTGGTTGTAGAAAAACAGGAATGAGTTTCTCTCCTTTTTTCTCTCTTTTGAATCCTTATTTTCTCTCAATCTCTCTCAAGCCTAAATTGATTTTCTCCACTTAAATAAGTCAGACAAATAGGCTAATCATATTTGGGTCTTTCTCCACATAGGAATGGAGCCGAAACCCAATATAAATAAGGTCAATTAGATGATCCAAATACATGGTTCAATTTTTTTATAAGTTAATAGCCAAGTTACATTTTATTTTCTCACTCAAACCGATATTTTTAAATCATCATTTCAATGTTTTACAAAATCACTCACCAAAATCTGTTTGCACACATTATATCACTCTTAAGGTTTTTAAACTTAAACATTTCAATATAATTTTTTTTGGCTTAAATGTACTTTTGGTCCCCCCCTAATTTGATATTTTTTTAATTTATAGTCCCTCCAGTAGCTTCAAGTAGTGTGTGCAAATAGATTTTGGTGAATATTTTTGTAAAATATTTTGGCTTAATTGCATTTTTGGTCCCCCTAATTTGATATTTTTTAATTTATTGTCCCCCTAAAGAGTTGTGGAACTGGTGCAGCGGCTTCAAGTGTTAAGCTTGAGTCCCAAATTGTTTTATTTATACTTTGCGTAAGTGTTTATATATGTTACACTAACATTAACATGCAATTGGATTGTTGGGCTGACAGTTGCTGAATTGGGCTATGACCTAACATTTACTTTTAACAATATGATTAATTAATATTTGAAAAACTTAATAATTAAAAATAATATAATGATTAATTATTAATTAATTATTTAAAATAATAATAATAAATAATAAATTATCCTACTCATCTGTGCCATGTCATTAAAAATTTATTTTTAATCTTAATCATCAATGTCACGTCTGAAAAATCGGAGGGGGACTATGTAAATCCTAAGTGTTTTAGACTGGGCAGGCGCTTTGCCCCCAGCAGGGCAAGGCGCAATCCAGTCCAGCCATTGGCCAGGCCCAATAGCCAAGAACTAGCCGTTGGGCAGGAACTAGTCGTTGGGCAGAAAATATGCGTTGGGCACGTCCCCCTCACTCGCTTAGTCGTTCACGCGACCAACTGTCTCCCCGGATCTCAAGTAAACAATTGGACCAGGTCAAAGGGACACGCACTTTTCCCTCCACCTGGAAGTCCCCCATTGGTCGACCAGACATTTCGGCCACCTGGGGGACCTTGGTCCCGTGCTGGAGGTTTCCTCTATAAATACCCTCTCACTTAAGAGGGGCATGTATCAAATATTCAATACTTAAAATCTTGCTCTTGTACTTGCTTTTCTCTCTTTTGACCAAACACTTACTTTGGCATCGGAGTACCTTGCAGGTACAACCCCCTTTCCTCTCCTACAAGCACCATCATCTGTCCTACGCAAAGGCCACGAAGATCCAGTCTGATCACCTCCGATCAGTGGCGCCGTCTGTGGGAACTAGCTTCCCCGTCTTTGTGATTCAAGATCCCCTCTTTTTCACCTAAAAGACCAAAGCTCTCCCCATAATTCATCTGATCATCATGGCCTCTACCAAGAATGATGTTGTCTGTCAAGAATCTACTGTCTCTGTTATCCCTGATAACGTCGACCATATCCTCTCCGGAGCTACTTTCCCGGAGACAGATCATCGAGACTGGAAAACCGCCTCTCCTACTCCCAATGACGTGAAACCTCGGGCACAAGCTGCTGACCGCATTTTTGAGCCTATTTCGGTTCCTCAAAATGCTGACCCCAGTACAGCTGCTCTCATTTCAACAGGTCAAACCTCTTGATCTTCCTACAAGGTAAAAAGATCAACGCTCTCGAGCACGTCCTCTAGGAGCGCCTATCCTCGGAGAAGCCTCGCAACCCTTCTCCACGTCCTCGGTCTCCCCCTCAGAAACAGGGGTGTGACAGGTCCAGAATCCTCTCCTCGGAGAGAAGGCACTCAAGATCAGAAGAGCCCGTATCTGACCTTGCAAGAAGGCGACACCGCTCTCCCCAGCGGAGGTCAAGACGTTCCCCTGCGTCAAAGAGATCCAGGCCCTTAGAGTAGTACGAGCATCACCATCCGCGCAGGCATTCTCCACGACGAAGCAGAAGCCGTGGTTATAGCTATTTTTTTTACCGTTCTCCGAGCACAAGCAGTGACGACGATGTCCATGGCCCCCACTCACAGGAGATCATGGACACTAGAACTCCTTGCAGGTTGGAGAAGCCCCCTGCTCTAGCAACATACGACGGGACCACCGACCCCGGCGAACACATAGAAAACATAGAGGCAATGCTCCAGTACCACAATGTGAGTGGAGCCATAAAGTGCAGATTGTTCCCAATCACCCTCAGGAAAGGGGCTATGGCTTTGTTCAAGCGCCTTCCCCGGGGGTCGGTCACATCTTGGAGAGAATTAAAGACCCGGTTCGCTCGGCATTTTACGGCCTCCCGACGACATCCCAAGTCGGAGGCCACCTTAGAAGCTATCATACAGGGCAGGGACGAGTCCCTGTGGGCATATATTGAACGGTTTAACAAAGATGCCGTGGAGGTCCGCACGACGGACCATATGAAAAAGTATCTCCTCGAGAAAGACTTGAGACCAAAAAGCGAGTTTTACAAAGCCGTCAGAATCGAGACCCCTCGAACGTTGACGAAACTTCTCCGGAAAGCTGAAGCATATATACAGTACGAAGAGAAGGAAGCCGCATATCATGCTCGGGATGCAAGAGATCAAGAAAGTACCCAGGCACAAAAAAAGACGAGTCGGAGACATCCCGGCAAGGAAAAGAGAGGCGACGAGACGATCGCCCCCGGGAAGGTAAAGGGCCTGCTGGCCGATTCACGGAATATACCCTGCTCACCGCTCCTCGCGAACGCATTCTCTCTGAATGCGTCAATACGGAATTCAAGCACGGAGGTGTCAGGTTCCCCAAACCTATGACGTCCAAAGGCAACGTGGACAAAAGTAAATATTGTCGTTTCCACCGCAGCCATGGCCATACGATCGAGGACTGAGTGCACCTTAAAGATGCTATTGAGATCCTCATCAAGGAGGGTCACTTGAAGCAGTATATAAAGAAAGGCGAGTCTTCCTGACGAGAGGCTTCAGACTTGAAGAAGGAAGCAGAATCATCTCTACCCAGTCCTCCCCCGCAGGTCGCTATATCCATTACGCGACCAGAGGACTTCTCCATTCCCGATTATCTCAAGGAACCTACTCGGATATCCGTGCACAAAACTTGGGAAGCATTCCCTGCGGCCATGGTTATATCATACGGGGGGTATAACGAGCTGACGATGAGATCTGTCAAGAGAAATTTTGATCAGCTCATTGATTGCTATCCTGACCGGCTATCCACACTTGAGAAAATCAAGGTGCGCTCTCAACCGATCACCTTTTACCGTGAAGAGCTGCCCGGGGACTCTTCGAACTCACACATCCCCTTGCTCATCAGGGCAAGATTGGCAAGCACTGATGTCAGAAGGATCCTGGTCGACCACGGTAGTTCGGTGGACATAATGTACACTGCCTGTTTCGTGCCCTCAAGCTGGACCAGAAAAACCTCTCACCATACGTGGGGTCTGATTTACAGGGATTCAATGGAGCCACGGCCAGACCCTGAGGGTACGTGGAGTTGCTGGTCACGTTCGGGGAAGAAGAGGCGTCCAGGTCAATCAAAACCCAGTTCCTGATGATTGATTTCCAATCACTATACCAATGCATCTTAGGGAGACCAGCCCTCGCGGAGCTAATTGCTGTCCCGTCAACTGTCCACCTCAAGTTGAAGTATTATACAGAGAATGGTCACGTTGCGACATTGCACGGGGATATAGAGGCTGCCCGTAGATGTTTTGAGGCAGCGACCCGAGGAAAAAACTAGATCGGTGCAGCACCCAAAACAGCTAAGCGGGCAAGGGAGGAAGATCATCCATCCGAAGACGGCTAATCAGACAAGAAACCTCACTCCCTGTACACATTATCGACCTGGACAGCCGGATTTTAGATGAAGGTGAGGAAGTTAGCAGTGAAGGTGCGTCAATGGGGATGACCAACTCCTCCACATCAACCCTCATGCGCCCAGTTCCAGATGGGGAGTTTGAAGTCATCGCCTTCAGCAATAACCCCAACAGGTGGTGAAGATTGGTGTTGGACTACCCGACAAGGTCAAGCAACATCTGAAGAAATGCTTGGAAGACAACTCTGACCTATTTTCTTGGAGTGCCGCAGACATGCCCGGTCTGGACCCTGAGACCACATGCCACCATTTGACCATCGACCCAGCTACCCGTGCTGTCGCACAACGCAGGAGGAAACAATCCGACAAAAAGGCACAGGCTACCGAAAAACTTGTACGAGACCTCTTAGAGGCAAAATTCATTTCGGAGGCCAGGTATACAACCTGGCTATCCAATATTGTACTTGTCAAGAAACATAGTGGAAAATGGCGCATGTGCATTGACTATACTGATCTCAACCGGGCTTGCCCGAAAGATGCTTATCCCTTACCGAGCATCGATAAGCTCGAAGATAATTCTGCAGGTTTCAAACTTTTGTCCTTCATTGACGCATATTTGGGATACAACCAAATCCCTATGGCCGAAAAGGACAAGAGGTACACCGCGTTCATTACCTCGTCGAGAAACTATTACTACAATGTAATGCCCTTCTGTCTGAAAAATACTGGGGCCACATACCAGCGTATGATGAACAAGGTCTTCCGATCAGAAATCAGAGACATGCTCGAAGTTTACATGGATGATATGATCATGAAATCCCAAGAGGAATCCAACCATATGGCCCACTTGCAAAAAGTTTTCGACCAGGCTAGGAAATGCAAAATGTGCTTTAATCCAGAAAATGCACCTTTGGTGTGCGGGCATGGAAGTTCCTCGGATTCTACCTCACTGATAGGGGAATAGAGGCGAATCTAGACAAGTTTCGAGCATTCACGGAATTTCCCACGCCAGCTCGAAGAAATCCATCCAATCCCTCAACGGGATGCTCGCTTCACTATCCCGTTTCGTGCCAAAGTCCGCCCAACACGCCCTGCCCTTCTTTAAACTCCTCAGAAAGAAGGTCGGTTTCGAATGGACAGAAGAGTGCGAGCAGGCTCTGACCCATCTTAACCGAGCCCTGTCCGAACCTTCTGTGCTTTCTCGACCAGAATGCGGGGAGACCTTGTATCTATATCTCTCAGTTACCAATGAAGCCATTAGCGCTGCACTCATTCGTGAGACAATGGACGAGCAAAAACCGATCTATTTCACCAGCAAAGCCCTGCAAGGGCCAGAAACTAGTTACGTGCAGATAGAGAAAGTCGCGCTCGCCCTCGTCTTTGCCGCGAGACGGCTCAGGCACTACTTCCTGGCTCACACCATAGTAGTATGCACCGACCAACCCATAAGGCAGCTACTTTGCCGACCAGACATGTCCGGAAGAATGCTCAAATGGTCCCTGGAGTTATCAGAGTTCGACATCCACTACGAGGGCAGGAAGGCCCTCAAGGCACAAGCCTTGGTCGACTTCATAGCCGTGATGACGCCCCCTTATCCCCACCAAGTGGAACGTGGAGATGGACCATCTACGTGGACGGGGCGTCCAGCCCCTCTGGCAGCGGCACATGTATTATCCTCGAAAACGAGGAGGGGATACTGATTGAAGTATCTTTAGTCCTATCCTTCCACACGTCTAACAACCAAGCCGAATACGAGGCCTTCCTCGCAGGGTTGCGGCTGGCTAAGGACTTGGATTCCAGGGAGGTAAATATTTTCACCGATTCCCAGCTTGTAGCATCCCAGGTGTGGGGAGAGTTCCAGACGAAGAACGACCAACTGGTCGAGTATCTGACGTTGGTAATGGAACGATTTACCAAGTTCGACGCTTGGGAAGTCCAGCACATTCCTCGCGAACGAAACACGCGAGAAGATGTCTTGTCCAAGATGGCTAGCACCAGAAAGAAGGGCGACAATAAATCCGTCGTACAAGAAATACTCGCCCGACCCAGCATCGAGAAACCACCAGAGATGCTCGAAGTCAACATAGTCAGAGATAGCCACTACTGGATGACCCCCGTGTATAATTACCTCACCAATAAGGAACTGCCCGAGGATAGCAAGGAGGCCAGCGTGACTAAACGACGAGCTTGCTCATACGTGCTGATTGAGGATAAACTCTACCGACGAGGGTTCTCCATCCCCCTCCTAAAATGTGTCAAGGAGAGCAAGTTCCCCGAAATTCTCCAAGAGATCCATGAGGGCATCAACGCACAACATTTGGGAGGGAGATCATTGGCACGAAAAACCCTGCGAGCAGGATATTACTGACCAACCATGCAGCACGATGCCAAGGAGCACGACCAAAAGTGTGACCAGTGCCAGCGTCACGGGGACATGCACTTAGCGCCCCCAACGAATTGAAGACTTTATCCTCGCCTTGGCCCTTTGCCTGGTGGGGATGGACATACTCGGCCCCTTCACAATGGGTTCTTATCAAAACAAATTTTTGATCGTGGCCGTCGACTACTTTACTAAGTGGATTGAAGTCGAAGCCCTCTCCAAGATCACAGCCTTCAACATACTCCGCTTCTACAAAAGGAACGTCCTCGCACGATTCAGAGTACCCCATGCCCTCGTGACTGACAACAGAACATAATTCACTGACAGGAAGTTCCAAGACTTCATCGCCAAATTAGGCACGAAGCAACACTTCACTTTCGTCGAGCATCCCCAGACTAACGGGCAAGCAGAGGCTGCGAACAGGGTAATCCTTCGCGGTCTAAAACGAAGGTCGGGCGACGCCAAGAAGAGATGGGTCGAAGAGCTACATAGCGTGCTCTGGGCCTACAGAACAACACCACACTCCACCAACGGGGAAACCCCTTTCCGTCTAGCTTACGGAACCGAGGCGGTGATATCGGTGGAGATCAGGGAACCTTCCAGACGAACATAAGCTCCCCTCGATGAGGAGATGAACGACGAAGCCTTAAGAGAAGAGCTCGATCTGGTCGAAGAAATACGGTCAGGAGCAGCTCTCTGCGAAGCCTCGCTAAAACAACAAATAACCTTGCGCCATGACGCTAAGGTCATAAAGCGTGACTTCCCCGTTGGCAGCTTGGTCCTACGCAGAAACCAGAAGGATTCACGCGAAGAAAAGATGGTCGCGAACTGGGTAGGTCCCAACAGGGTCAAGTCCAAAACGGGCACTGGAGCCTACTACTTAGAAACTCTGAACGGAGAACCATTTGCTCGACCATGGAACACTGAAAAGCTCAAACAATACTATAGTTAGGACCGACCACGAGTGTCATACCCTAAATTTTGACCACCAAGATTTCCCATCATTGTGCAAATCATCATCATAATATGGATGTACTTTCATGCCTCATCAATCTCCCAAAGATGGGTGAGCATTCACCACAATCAAGAATTAGGGTTTTGAGCCCTCTCAAAGTACTTAGGCAAAGGAACAATTAATAAATGACATGATCTTCAACTTGTCTAACCTATCAAACACCTATAAAGGATCAAGAGGACTCCCACATCAAGAATCAAGCACAAAGTTGCAACATTCCAAGTGGATTAAGCCTCAAGATCGCCAGTGTCACCAAATTAGGGTTTTGGTCGACTGAGGCCTCCAGATGGAATTTTTCCTCTAGGAATGAGCCAATGCTTCAAAACATAACCCAAGATACTCCAAGGGACCTCATGGACCCAATCATCAAGTCAATTTAACCTCAGGGGATGCATTTACCAAAAAATCAGGAATTAGGGTTTCTTGACCTAATTCGCCCCTAAGTTGACTTTTGGGACAAAGCATGAGCCAAGACCTCAAGACATGATTTGAGGGCCTCAAATACACCATATTGATCCATTTTCAACAATGGATTGATCCAAGACGCTTGATTCACAAGTTTCAATTTCATCTGGACCACAATTAGGGTTTTGAAGAAAAAGTCAATTGTACCTTTGACTTTTGACCAAGATATGCTCCCAAACCTTGGGACATGATTCAAGAAACCCTATATCACCTATGGAGTCCATCCATTAGGTTTGATTTAGGTCAAGGACTTGATTTCACAAAGGATCGCACAATTTGGATTTCATCCGATAAAAAGTCAACTGTGCATAAAATCAAGTTTGACTTTTTGGAATTTTTCACAAATATGGTTCCCCAAAGTCAAAAGTAATGTTAATGTATGGTATTGCTCATCATTCATTAAGAAAAATCAAGAAAAGTGATGTTTCTTGCAAAAGGGGCAACCATAAGAAACCAAAATTTTTCTAAGTTATGGAACGAAAGTGATTTTGGTACCAACTTTCAAGGATCATAACTTGAGATCCAAACAACCATTTTGGGTGATCCAAAACTGGATTTGTAGATCTTGCTACACTCTACAAAAGCTTCAACTACCTCAGACTCCAATTCTTCATGGATTTTGAGTTAGGGATTGATCAAAATGACAAAAACATGAAAAAGACACTTTTTCCAACACTTAGTGAAAATCTGCCTAAGTTACCAGCCTTGAACATCAATGTTCATGAGGTTTTTTCATTTGGATCCCAATAGTTTTAGAACAAACTATGATCACACATGTTTTGTATCATATGAGGGCTTTCTAAAAAGCACAAGAGCCTCCCATAACTCAACCTGAGCAAGGAGATATGAATCCCTCAAAATCACCATTTCCAACTGTCCTAAGCAAGGCAGATTTTGTGTATTTGCTCGATTTGAGAAATTTGGACAACTCCAAGCATTGTCATCCATTTGGACACATCTGAGGATAAAACAAAAGGAGAATCATTTGATCCCCAAGCCTCCCAAGTCCAAGAATCTACATATAGCCATGTCAAACCTAAAAGAGCTAAAAAGTGCCAAGACTCCAATTTTGTTTCAATGCATTCAATGGATACATCAAGGTGGCATAAACTAAGGCAAGTTTAACTGAATGAGTCAAGCCTTATCTCTGAACTAAAAGACCATAGGCCTGTGCTCTAACCTCAAGTCAATGGCTAGAGGAGACTTGAGATTCTATTTGATCCACATTGGCCACAGACCTGCTGCAGTTGCCACACACAATTGCTGCCAAAACAAACTTGTTGCACTATAAATAGAGCTCATTTGTGATCAGTTTGAGTACACCAAAGCACCCAAACTTATGCTTTCCTCAAAATCTCTTCTTCACTTCAAATTTTGCCTTCTAACTCAAGTCACTATCGGGTTTTGAGTTTGAGAGCAATTCCAACCAAACCAATCACACACACACACACACACACACACACACCTCTTATAAACATCATATGTGAGTGATCCATAACACAAAATCACATCTGGAACATTAGATTCTCAAAATCACCAGCCAATTGCTCAAGTTCTTGACAGAGTTGCAGTTGAGGTGCCACATCAAGTTCCAGCTCATTTCAATCCACTCCAAGCATTCAAACACATTCCTTGGCACCTAAGGAAGCTGTCCAGATCATTGGAACCAAGATGCAACACCTCCATCATCAAACTCGATCACCAGCTGCAAGAGGTAAGCCTGAACCCTTCAAACTCTATGATTCATGCATCATGAATAAATTTTTGAGTTACCATCTTGTTTCTGCATGTATGTAGAGTAATAACCCTCAATCAATTGCCATGAATCAATCGTGTATGGAATTTCATTGTGTTCATGCTGAAATTAGGGTTCTTGAGGTTTTCTGTTGATTTCTCACTCCATACTCAATATAAATGCAATTAATCTATATGGTTGTGATCCTTGTTCAAAAACGAACAAGATTGGTGTTTGAATCATGCAAAACCATTGAGTAATCAGAGAGAAAAGTGAGAAAACGCAAATCAGCCATGGCGCGGTCACAAGGAAGAAGAAAGTGACTGTTGGTGCCATTTTTCAAATATTTGAAATATTTGAATTTTTGATATTTTATTTAAATGATTTCAAAAATTAATTTCTCACTCATTTTTTATCATTTTTGATTGGTTCTTTTTGCAAAAATTCACAAAAATGTTTAAATATTTTAATTTACAAAAAAATCCAATTTATATTATTTTTTTAATATAGTTAGAATTTTTGTAATTAATTTCATTTATTTGTTTTTTAAACATTTTAAAATGAAATTCCCACTTTGATCTTTCAAAACCAATTGAATTTCAAACTTTCATATGATTAAACATGATTTTTCAAAATATTTTTCAAAATGTACAACTTGTTTTTGAATATATTTGGTATTTTAAATCATTTTATTATTTAAATTTCCTTTGAAAAATGACATTTTAATTTAAAATTAGGGTTTCCTTTCGATTTTAAATTTGTCAACATTTTTGGGTCTCTATTAGAGTGTAAGACCCATCCAATTTGTAAATACACAATCTTTGGGGCCTCAGTCATTGTATAAGTCCCTCTGTGGTTTTCAAAACCGCGACGCGATCGTCGCCTTTTCAAATAAATCATCTGGGCATCTCCTTGAGCTATAAGCCTAAACTCTTGTATAAAAATAACTTTTTTGGGCGTCCAATAGTGTGTAAGACCTAATCCTCTTTATAGATAACTTTTTTGGGCCTCAGTCATTGTATAAGTCCCAATACGTCTGAAATTCTCGGCGCGATCGCCAATTTCAAATCAAAAACCATTTGGGCCTCCCCTCGTTTTGTAAGTCCCATTGTCTTTTCTTTTTACACTTTTGGGCCTCTCCTTGAGTTGTATGACCCAACACTCTTTGTAAATAACACCTTTTTGGGCCTCAGTCTTTGTGTAAGCCGCAATATAGTTTACAAAATAACGGTATGATTACTGTTTCTTGGGCCTCTCCTTGAGTATAAGCCCCAACAATCTTTTCAAAAACAAACTTCCTTTTTTGAATTAGGTTTAAACTTATAGTTGTTTTCAAAACTTTCTTTAATTTCTTGAACAATTAACCATACAGCTGTTACTATCGAAGCTTGCTCGCCTATAAGTTTTACCAGCTTTCATATATATAACTGTATTGCTGGAAGCTTGCTCACCTGTAAGTCCTTCTTTCATATCCTTTTAAATACTTGTCATATATCAACTGTATATATATACTTGTATATTTACTTAGAGTTTTCCCCGACAATTAAGTCTAGAACTAGATAGAGCCAGTGGTCACTCTTTTAACACAGTCAAAACTAGTTCCCCATAGGAATTCCAGATACAGTCTTGCCTTCTCTTGGGCTTAAACAATATGGAACAAAGAGAAAGGCATTATTCCGGGTGAAACTTTTCTCAGACTGACACTATTAGAAATTGTCAAAGAAGTTCATTTCCCCCAGAGAGGATTAATTCCCGGTGAAACCTCTCTTGAATTTCTTCAAACCCTAGAACTGTTCACTAAAGAAAAGATTATTCCCGGTGAAACTTTTCTTGAAATCTTGTTAGGTTTGGACCCATAGGCTTCCTAAAAGCATCCCCGCCTCCTCTTGGGCTTTGTACAAGGACCCTCCGGCTTCTTAGAAGTTCTCATGCCTTCTCTTAGGCTTAATACAAGGACCCTGAAGACCTCTTAAAGGTATAAGACAGAACTTAGTCATCCTTTATTAAAGCTGTCTTTCTAAAGAGACAAAACCTCATATCATGTTTAGGGTTGATACTCATCCCTTAAAACACTTGCCTCCTCTTGGGCATCATACAAAGATAAACCTATTCAAACCAGTAGACTTGGACGGTCTAATTTCCTCTTGGATCTCAAAGACATTCTCAAGTTCCCTACAAACACGGAAAAACACTGGTCACTTAATCAATCCCCGGTAGAGTTAAAACCCTCACATGATTCTAAAACTCAGTCTTTCATCCTAAGTTTCCCCAGCTAGGGTTAACTTATCATCAGAACCTCAAGGCATCTGATACCTCAACCTTTCTGTAAACCCTCAGCAAGAGTTGATCCCCATTTTGGACCTGCCTCTGGATCTCAATAATCCTCGGCAGAAGCCAGCCTCCTCTTAGGCTTTGTATAATGATTTTCCTCAACAGAGTAAACCTCAAAAGTACTCTCTTGTTGATTCACCCTTTTTTAGCCTCAATCTTAGGCTTTGTACAAGATAGATAAAAGCACTCTCTTGTTGAGTCAATCCTTTCCAGCCTCCTCTTAGGCTTTGTATAATGATTTCCCCTAGCAGAAGTTACCCTACTCTTAGGCTTTGTATAATGATTTCTCAAGCTTGTTCAGCCATAATCTTGGGCTTTGTACAAGACAGACAAAAGCACTCTCTTGGTGAGTCAACCCTTTTTAGCCTCAATCTTGGGATTTGTACAAGACACACAAAGATACTCTCTTATTGAGTCAATCACCTTAAAACACTCTCTTGTTGAGTTAATCATCTCTCAACCTCTTCTTAGGCTTTGTATAATGATCCTTCTTTTCGTCAACAAAAGTCAGCCTCAATCTTGGGCTTTGTACAAGACACCACAAATATCTTCAGCTGAGTCAGTCAAATATTTTGTAGCCTCAATCTTGGGCTTTGTACAAGACACCATATAAATTTCCCTAAACAGAGTCAAACCTCTTTCTAGCCTCAATTTTGGGCTTTGTACAAGACAGATAAAACCATACTCTCCAGCATAGTTAATCTTCTCCTTTTAGCCTCAATCTTGGGCTTTGTACAAGACACCTACAAATATTCCCCAGTGGAATAAAAAAAATCCTCTTTTATCCACAATCTTGGGCTTTGTACAAGACAGATAAATACCTCCCCAGCGGAGTCGATTCCTCCCAGCCTCCTCTTAGGCTTTGTATAATGATATCCCCAAAAGAGTCAAGTCTCTTTTTAGCCTCAATCTTGGGCTTTGTACAAGACAGATAAACACTCTCTTGTTGTGTCAGCCTTTTCCAGCTTCCTTTTAGGATTTGTATAAGGACTTCCCCAGTGGAGTCAACCAATCTCTTAGCTTCAACCTTGGGCTTTGATCAAGGCACATACAAAAAACCAAAATCCCCTAAGAGGAAATCAAAATCTCTCTACATGAAAGCTCTTCTCTGTATATCACTACATCAAAACAGAAAATCAAAACAAACCCTAATCCCAGATAACTGCTATAAGTGGCACACTTGTTGATTCAAACATCCAAGTTATAGTCCATCTCTTATCCTGGTAAAACTTCCTCGCTCATCTAATTGCTATAAGTGGCAAGCCTCTGGATTATTTACATCCACGTCATTGTCCCTCTCTTAGCATGAAAGATTCCTAAGGAAAAATGGCATTACTCTACACCGAGTTAAAGTTTTCTCCTTCAGGATAAATTCCCTATGAAGGAAATTATGGCATTACTAGATTCACATATCCTAGTTAAAGTAATCCTCCTTTATAAACAGTCACCCAACAGTTATGATAAACAGATAAGATGTCTCCCTTTAGAGATGACAAATTCTCTCTCAATATCCTTTTAGCTTCAATCTTGGGCTTTGAACAAGACACAAATATTCCTTTTAGCTTCAATCTTGGGCTTTGAACAAGACACCAAAACATCTCTTTCCTCCCATAGAATAGGAGGAACTATGATTGCTCTGATTTCTCTGTTTATCTTTAACGGGAATACGTAGGCATAAGATTGTGAAATCTTAGCGAGCATACTAATCAAAACTTTAGGTCCAGTACCATCACATACTAATCAAAACTTTAGGTCCAGTACCTTCATATACTAATCAAAACTTTAGGTCCAGTATCTTCACATACCAATCAAAACTGAGGTCCAGTACCTCACCAAAATCACCAAAAACATCGGAAAACCCGAAAAACAACAAAACGCTCTCTCTCTTAGACATCCTCACAAAAAAGAAACTTTCCCATTTACAGATAAACACCATCAAGTACAAAAACGGAACCTAATGCTAACAACCTGTGGATAACCACATATAGGATGGGTAATTGACCACTCCCCATTGTATACTCTGACCCCGAACTCCCCGAATCTCTTAAGCGTTTGTTCAATTAAGCGGTCGCGTGCAAGGTTAGTTTTAGACAGCTTCCCTTTCCATTCCAGCTTCACGGGATAAATAAGAAATCAGAAAGTAGCACCCCACTCCTACCATTGCGGTGAGGAACCCAATCTGCGATAAGGTGGTCGCGTTACCGACAAAAATCGCACGCTACAGAAAAATGGCGACTCTGCTGGGGAGTGCCATTAGGATCTGTCTTAGCTTAGTCATCATTCGTCCCTATTTTCCAACAGAAAAGTGGCGACTCTGCTGGTGAGGTAAATTAAGACTAGAATTCCTAAGAGGTCTAGGATGTTAGTTTTAGGAATTATACTATATATATATATATATATATATATATATATATATATATATATATATATATATATATATATATATATATATATATATTGCTTTTCCTACTTGATATCCGTGTTTATTTTTCTGTCAATGGGAATGCGAGTGATGTCGCATGTGGAAAGTATGAGTGATACCTAAGATAGGTGATGGCAAAGACGGGCGATCTTACAGGGAGTGAATCCCGAATAAGCTGTCCCGGTAGACCATCAAATCAGTGGAGATACCCTTTGCGGATTTAATGTCTAACGAATTCGGTTGTGAAAGCAGATTGTCCGAATGTGGTATCCATGAAACTGAGGATTTAGTAGACATTAACCATATGGCCATTTGGTAGTGCGGTAGCTATCGGAAATAGTTGACACGCGATACTACACTCAATTGAGATTACCCTAGGATGCTACTGTAACGCCCAATTATTTAATTATTTATTTAATTAAATAGTTTTGAATTTTTCCCGTTTTAATTGTTGAAGTTGTGTGATATCAATTTCAGTTGTGTTAATGGTTGTGCTGAGTTGCTATGTCTATTTTAGTTGAATTAACTTAATTGATTTGAGTTGTGTTGGCGTTAGTGGGATTAATTTAATTGAGCTGATTAAGTTGTAGATCTAGTATTAGAAATAATACTAGATTATGTATTTGGGCTTCGATGAGTAGAAGTAGTATTAGTTTACTAGAATTATAAGAAGTTAGTGGACTTAATGGATGGTCAGTAGCAGTAAAAGGTGAGGTGTAGAATTGAGCCCAATAAGAGTTAGTAGGAAATTATAAGGGTTAAGTTGAATAAAAAGGGAAATTTGGGTAATCAGAAGTGGAGAGGGAGAACAAGTATGTGGAAGTTGCAAAGTTTCAGGGAGAAAAAGAATAAAGCAGTAAGAACGTAGAAGTTACGGAGAAGAGGAGCAAGGGTTTGCAAGAGAACGCGTAGAGGCCGCGAGAGCGAGAATTTGATCGGAGAGTTAGAGCGACCTTCAATCCAAGGTAAGGGTGGGGTTCTGACTCTATAATGGGGTAATTGATGAATAATATGTGGGGTTGGATTGTAGAATTTTCCTCTGTCTGTGTTGAAAATGTTGTTGTGGATATTGAATCACTTTCTGTTGATGAATTGTTCGTAAGAAAATTAGTTATGTTGCTTTAAGGTATATTTTCTGTTGTGTTTCCGTTACACTGTGTTGGATGAATTGGGACTGTGAGAGAACTAGAATGAAATTCTGAGACGAAGGGATTTTGGGGTGTGGCGATCGTAACAAGGGCTTGACAAGCGGCACGCCGGGTGTGTGAGAGTGACGACCGTCACTCAATGCATGACGACCGTCACAGCCAGTGGGACGGCCGACACAACCCTGTGAGGCGACCGTCACACTCACCCTTGTATTGTTTGCTTTTGGTCTTGTTTAATGGCTTTTGATTTGGTTACTATCACCAAATAATATTAAAGAATTATGATAATGGTTAATAAATAATTATTAGTAATAAAATAATATTATTAATGTATGCACTTAGCATTTTATAAGTCACGGCCGTCATGCTTCACGTCGACCGTCATGCTTCTCGTTTTCTAATACATATATATGTACTTAGCATTGCATAGCTTAAAGTATTATAGAAATAAAATAATATTATTTATAATAATGACCGTTATAATAATTATAGAATAAGTATAATAAGAATAATAGTTAGTGTATAAGCAATATATTAATTATGAGTTGGATTAAATATACATATAGCAGTAGAATAAAATGAAAGTAAGTAACAGGAGGTAGTAATAGCTGACACAGTAAAAAACAGGTTAAAAATAAAAATAACAGAGACATTGGAAATTGGCAGGATTGTTAAGATACAAAGTTAGTAAATTTAGCAGCAATGAGAATCAATAGAGTATGGACAGAAAACAAAATAAAAGAGGTTGTAGTAGTATAGCAGAACCATATTAGTAGCAGGATTTATGTGTAGAAAAATAAGCAGTCGAACTAATTAATTAAGTAGAATATGTAGAAATAATTGAATAGCAGTAGCAGTGATTAATTAGTAGAAGAATAAACTAGCAGCACATGTATAATAACAGTACCAGAATAATATTAATAATATTAATGCAGAGTAGAATTGTTAGTAATTTTAGTAGAAGAATAATTAATCGGTTTTAGTAGAATTGTCCGGAATAATCACGGATCGCTGTTGTATATTTTGGTTTATTGTGTTGATGTTGAATTATTGTTGTTAATATGTTGTCGTTGATACCAAGTTGTAGGCCTATGGGCAATGCTGATTTGTTGTTGTGCTGATAGATATAATTATCAGTATTGTCATTATGATGTTCATGTTGGGTCACATGGCATAACATATTAAGCTGGCCTGGATTGGCAAAACATTAAGCTTACCTGGATTGGCAAAACATTAAGCTGGCCTGGATTGGCAAAATATTAAGCAGAAGGCTTATGCCTTGTTGATGCCTATATTAATTGACAAATTTTTAAGCTGGGAGTTCTGCTCCAATGGTACCACATGCATGTGCATATTGAGTCGCATTTCATGTTGCATAGTTGTTGTTGTGTTGTTAATTAAAGTTGACTCCAAAGTTGTTGCGTTGTTGATTAATGATCATTTAAAAGTTGTGTTGTGTTGTTGTTTTATGTTGATTGAGATGTTGTGAAGTGGTGATTTTATAATCTGATCTAATATATTATTTATCATACATCCGATTATATTGTTTGATATCTCACCCCTTCTGTGGTTGGTGATGGTTTATACGCCATCCTACAGGTAATCCAGAGTGAAGGCTGTCTACCTTCATTAGTTCGAGTCGGTGTCGTCGCTCTGATACGTAACACTCAGGGGGATGAACGCATTGTTTTCTTTAGTGTCGGTTTTATTATGTTGCTGAATTTTAAGTTGTTTTTCATTAAAGACTTGATGTCTTAGAGTTGTTTTGAATCAAACAAGCTGTTATGGTATTTCAGTTGAATTTATGAATCCGCTGCGTATTAATAAAGTTGTTCTGTGACAAAGACTGAATTATGTTCATCTGAATATTAAGTGTTATGTATCCATGTTTATGCGGTTAAATGCCGTTGTTTTTAAGTTGAAAATGTGACATCCTGTTTATGTTGAAATTTTATTACTCTAATTTTATTAAATATTCGATGGGTAGAATTGGGGTGTTACATTAGTGGTATCAGAGCAGGTCGGTCCGTCCGGCCAAGTTGTCAAGTCGTAGTTCTGTTTAACAATCAAGTATTGTTAATTAGTTCTACTCTCGTTTATGTTGCAGTGATAAGTTGAGATGGCTGGAAGGAACGATGCTGCAATTTCTGCTGCGATGTAAGCAATGGCTCAAGCTTTGCAGAATCAGCCGAACGCCGACGAGAATGCTGGATCTCGTAGTTTGGCAACTTTTCAGAGGGAAAATCCGCCTACCTTCAAGAGCAAGTATGATCCTGATGGAGCGTTGGATTGGTTGAAAGAGATGGAGAGAATATTCCGTGTGATGGACTGCACTCCAGCGCAGAAGGTACGGTATAGGACTCACATGCTAGCAGTCGAAGCTGATGACTGGTGGCTAGAGACTCGGCAGAGGTTGGAAGCTGCAGGTGAAGGTATCACTTGGACTGTGTTCCGAAGGGAGTTCCTGAGGAAGTATTACCCAGAGGATGTTCGTGGTAAGAAGCAAATCGAGTTTCTTAAGCTGAAGCAAGGAAACATGTCGGTTACTGATTATGCTACAAAGTTTGTTGAGTTGGCTAAGTTTTATTCGCACTACAACAGGGATGATGCTGAGTTTTCGAAATGCATCAAGTTTGAGAGTGGGTTGCGCCCAGAGATTAAGAAGGCAGTTGGATATCAGAAGATTCGTGTTTTTGCGGATTTGATTGATAGTTGCAGGATTTCTGAAGAGGATAACAATGCTCATTATAAGATCATTAATTAGAGGAAGGGCAAGCACCAACAGAATTGGGGCAAGCCTTATGATGCTCCGGCGGGAAAAGGTAAACAGAAAGTGGCTGATGGCAAGAGAACTAGTCGGGGAGATGCTCCTGCTGGCATAACTTGTTTCAAATGTGGGAAACCTGGTCATAAGAGTAATGTGTGTACTGCTAAGGTGAAGAGGTGTTTCCGTTGTGGTAAGACTGGGCATGCCATATCTGAGTGCAAGCATAAAGAAAGGATTTGCTTCAACTGCGGTGAAGAAGGGCACATTGGTAGTTAGTGTCAGAAACCAAAGAAGGCGCAAACCGGTGGGAAAGTGTTCGCGTTGGCTGGGACTCAGACAACTAGCGGGGACAGACTCATCAGAGGTACATGTTTCATTAATGGTACTCCTTTAATCGCTATGATTGATACTGGTGCTACTCATTGCTTTATTGCTGCTGATTGTGTTAAGAGATTGGATCTTATATTGTCTTCTATGAATGGAGAGATGGTCGTCGAGATTCTGGCTAAGGGATCGGTGACTACTTCTCTTGTGTGTTTAAAGTGTCCTTTGTCAATCTTCGATAGAGACTTTCATGTTGATTTGGGGTGTTTGCCGTTAATTGGGATGGGTGTGATCTTAGGTATGAATTGGTTAGAATATAACTATGTTCATATAAATTGTTATAACAAGACTTTGAGGTTTTCTACTCCTGAAGAGGAAGCTGGGTTGTTGTCTGTTAGACAGTTGCAACGGTTGATGCAAGAAGAAGCTCAGGTGTTCTCATTGATGGCAACGTTATCTATTGAGAACCAAGCTATAATTTATGAGTTGTAGGTGGTGCGTGAATTTCCTGAAGTTTTCCCGGATGAAATTCCTGATGTACCGCCAGAGAGGGACGTAGAATTTGCGATTGAACTTGTACCTGGTACCAGACCTGTTTCTATAGCACCATACATGATGTCTACATCTGAATTGTCAGAATTAAAGAAACAATTGGAGGATTTGATTGAAAAGAAGTTTGTAAGGACAAGTGTATCGTCGTGGGGAGCTCCAGTGTTGTTCGTAAAGAAGAAAGATGGGAGTATGAGGCTCTGTGTTGATTATAGACAGTTAAACAAAGTGACGATTAAGAACAAGTATCCGCTTTCGAGAATAAATGACTTGATGGATCAGTTGGTAGGTGCTTGTGTGTTTAGCAAGATTGATTTGAGGTCAGGCTATCACCAGATTAAAGTGAAAGATGATGATATTCAGAAGACGACTTTTAGAACGCGTTATGGACATTATGAGTATTTGGTGATGCCGTTCGGTGTTACTAATACGCCGGGAGTATTCATGGAGTACATGAACCGTATCTTTTATACTTACTTGGATCGGTTTGTGGTGGTGTTCATTGATGATATACTGATTTACTCTAAATCGGAAGTAGAGCATGCAGAACACTTAAGACTAGTATTGCAAGTTTTGAGAGAGAAGAAGCTATATGCAAAGTTGTCAAAATGTGAATTTTGGTTAAAGGAAGTTAGTTTTCTTGGTCATGTCATTTCAAGTAGTGGCATTGGTGTGGATCCATCTAAAGTAGGCGCTGTGTTGCAATGGGAAACTCCAAGGTTGGCTACCGAGATAAGAAGCTTTTTGGGACTAGCTGGTTACTATAGAAGGTTTATCGAAGGTTTTTCTATGTTGGCACTTCCGTTAACTAAGTTGACGTTTAAAGGTAAAGCGTTTGTGTGGGACGTTCGATGTGAAGAAAGTTTCACGGAATTGAAGAAGAGATTGACGTCGACTCCAATTTTGACATTACCTAACCCAGGAGAACCTTTTGTGGTATATTGTGATGCTTCTAAAATGGGTTTAGGATGTGTACTTATGCAGAATGATAAGGTAGTTGCCTATACGTCAAGACAGTTGAGGCCTTATGAAAAGAATTATCCTACCCATGATTTAGAACTTGCTGCGGTTGTTTTGTGCTGAAGATTTGGAGGCATTATCTTTATGGTTCTAGATTTGAAGTATTTAGTGACCATAAAAGTTTAAAGTATTTATCTGACCAGAAAGAGTTGAATATGAGACAACGAAGGTGGTTGGAGTTATTAAAAGATTATGATTTTGGTTTGAATTATCATCCAGGTAAAGCTAATGTTGTGGCTGATGCTTTAAGCCGAAAGACTTTGCATATGTCGGCGATGATGGTTAAAGAGTTGGAATTAATTGAACAGTTTAGAGATATGAGTTTAGTTTGCGAAGTGACACCGCAGAGTGTTATGTTAGGAATGTTGAAGATTAACAATGATTTTCTGGATAGTATCAGAGAAGCTCAGAAGTTAGACGTGAAACTGGTAGATTCGATGGTTGGAATCGATCAGTCTGAGAATAGTGATTTTAAGATGGACGCGCATGGTGTGTTAAGATTCCGTGATCGAATTTGTATTCCCGATGATGCGGAAATGAAGAAAGCGATTCTTGAAGAAGGTCATAAAAGTAAATTGAGTATTCATCCGGGGGCTACAAAGATGTATCAAGATTTGAAGAATTTGTTTTGGTGGCCTGGGATGAAGCGTGATGTAGCGCAGTTTGTGTATGCATGTTTAACTTGTCAGAAGTTGAAAGTTGAACATCAGAAGCCTGCGAGGTTGATGCAACCGTTATAAGTCACAGAATGGAAATGGGATAGCATTTCAATGGACTTTGTAACAGGATTACCAAACACTTCAAGAGGATATGATTCGATTTGGGTGATTGTTGATAGGCTTACAAAGTCGGCTCATTTTATTCCTATTAACATCACTTTTCTGGTATCGAAGTTGGCGGAGATTTATATTCGTGTAATTGTGAAGCTGCACGGTGTTCCTTTGTGTATTGTGTCGGATAGAGACCCGATGTTTACTTCTGATTTTTGGAAGAGTTTGCAAGAGGCGTTGGGTTCTAGGTTGAGGTTGAGTTCGGCGTATCATCCTCAGACAGATGGTCAAACTGAGAGGACTATTCAGTCATTGGAGGATTTGTTGAGAGCTTGTGTTCTTGAGCAGGGGGGTTCGTGGGATACTTATCTCCTATTGATCGAGTTCACTTATAATAACAGTTACCATTCTAGTATTGGAATGGCCCCTTTTGAAGCATTGTATGGTCATAGATGTAGGACTCCCTTATGTTGGCATGAATCTGGAGAAAGTGTAGTGCTTGGACCGGAAGTTGTTCGAGAGACTACTGAAAAGGTGGAGTTAATCCGAGAAAGGATGAAAGCTTCCCAAAGTAGACAGAGGAGTTATCATGACAAGCAAAGGAAAGATTTGGAATTTCAAGCTGGTGACCATGTATTTCTGAGAGTCATGCCGGTGACCGGTGTTGGTGTGCATTGAAGTCTAAGAAGCTGACTCCTTGGTTTATTGGTCCGTATCAGATTTCAGACAGAATTGGAGATGTTGCTTATAGAGTGGCTTTACCGCCTAATCTTTCGAATTTACACGATGTGTTTCATGTGTCACAACTTCAGAAGTACATTTCAGATCCATCTCATGTGATTCATATGGATGATGTGCAAGTATGAGATAATCTTACTATTGAGACGATGCCTGTACGGATCGCGAATCGTGAAATGAAGACCTTAAGAGGCAAGGAGATTGCGTTGGTGAACGTTGTCTGGTTAGGAGCTGCCGGAGAAAGCATGACTTGGAAGCTGAAAAGCAGGATGAAGGAATCCTATCCCGAGTTATTCGAATCAGGTAAATTTTCGAGGACAAAAATATTCTAAGTGGGGGAGAGTTGTAACGCCCAATTATTTAATTATTTATTTAATTAAATAGTTTTGAATTTTTCCCGTTTTAATTGTTGAAGTTGTGTGATATCAATTTCAGTTGTGTTAATGGTTGTGCTGAGTTGCTATGTCTATTTTAGTTGAATTAACTTAATTGATTTGAGTTGTGTTGGCGTTAGTGGGATTAATTTAATTGAGCTGATTAAGTTGTAGATCTAGTATTAGAAATAATACTAGATTATGTATTTGGGCTTCGATGAGTAGAAGTAGTATTAGTTTACTAGAATTATAAGAAGTTAGTGGACTTAATGGATGGTCAGTAGCAGTAAAAGGTGAGGTGTAGAATTGAGCCCAATAAGAGTTAGTAGGAAATTATAAGGGTTAAGTTAAATAAAAAGGGAAATTTGGGTAATCAGAAGTGGAGAGGGAGAACAAGTAAGTGGAAGTTGCAAAGTTTCAGGGAGAAAAAGAATAAAGCAGTAAGAACGTGGAAGTTACGGAGAATAGGAGCAAGGGTTTGCAAGAGAACGCGTAGAGGCTACGAGAGCGAGAATTCGATCAGAGAGTTAGAGCGACCTTCAATCCAAGGTAAGGGTGGGGTTCTGACTCTATAATGGGGTAATTGATGAATAATATGTGGGGTTGGATTGTAGAATTTTCCTCTGTCTGTGTTGAAAATGTTGTCGTGGATATTGAATCAATTTATGTTGATGAATTATTTGTAAGAAAATTAGTTATGTTGCTTTAAGGTATATTTTCTGTTGTGTTTCCGTTTCACTGTGTTGGATGAATTGGGACTGTGAGAGAACTAGAACGAAATTCTGAGACGAAGGGATTTTGGGGTGTGGCGATGTAACAAGGGCGTGACGAGCGGCACGCCGGGTGTGTGAGAGTGACGACCGTCAATCAATGCATGACGACCGTCACAGCTAGTGGGACGGTCGGCACAGCCCTGTGAGGCGACTGTCACACTTACCTTTGTATTGTTTGCTTTTGGTCTTGTTAATGGCTTTTGATTTGGTTACTCTCTCCAAATAATATTAAAGAATTATGATAATGGTTAATAAAGAATTATTAGTAATAAAATAATATTATTAATGTATGCACTTAGCATTTCATAAGTCATGACCGTCATGCTTCACGTCGATCGTCATGCTTCTCATTTTCTAATACATATATATGTACTTAGCATTGCATAGCTTAAAGTATTATAGAAATAAAATAATATTATTTATAATAATGAATGTTATAATAATTATAGAATAAGTATAATAAGAATAACAGTTAGTGTATAAGCAATATATTAATTATGAGTTGTGTTATTTCTTTGATTTTGTGGTTGGCATTTATTTTGCTAAAACTATTCTAGCAGCAAGATGTTGAAACAAGATGTTCTAGTATTCTGCATTAAACATGTCGGATAAAGATGTCCCATCCTGGATCATAGGACATCGCGTCTGATTTTGGTTTTAAAGGAAGATTCTGTTGTAGGTATTTGTTACTGAATATTCTGTGAATATTTAGTTATCCTATGTGGCATCCAAAGTATTTTGGGTTGAGTTGTTTTGTGTTGGTTTTCGGATTTTCACCATTTTCTAAATATGGAGACATATTTGGAAACTTTGGATTGAAGACCTATTTTCTTAGTCTCTTTGCTGCGTTTTGAGGTATTCCCAAGCTGAGGCTATTAGAGGTATTCCCAAGCTGAAGATTGATGAGGATATAATATGTGGTGAATATCAAGTTGGGAAGCAAACAAGGATGTCACACAAAAAGCTTCAACATCTTACCACAACTTCTAGAGTTCTGGAGCTGCTTCACATGGACTTAATGGGACCAATGTAGGTTGAAAGTCTTGGTGGGAAGAAGTATGCCTATGTTGTCGTTGATGATTACTCCAGATTCACCTGGATAAGCTTTATCAGAGAGAAGTCTGAAGTATTTGCAGCTTTCAAAGAATTGTGTCAAAGGATTCAACGAGAAAAGGATTGTGGTGTTGTTCGAATCAGAAGTGACCATGGGAAAGAATTTGAAAATAGCAGGTTTGAAGAGTTTTGTTTATCTGAAGGAATCACTCATGAATTATCATCACCAATCACTCCTCAGCAAAATGGTGTGGTGGAACGCAAGAATAGGACTATTCAAGAGTGTGCAAGGGTCATGATTCATGCCAAAAAGCTTCCATATCATTTTTGGGCTGAAGCCATGAATACCGCTTGCTATATACACAATAGGGTGACTATCAGATCAGGTACTTCTGTTACTCTTTATGAGCTATGGAAAGGTAGAAAGCCAAATGTGAAATATTTCCATGTTTTTGGGAGTAAGTGCTATATATTGGCGGATCGTGAGCAGAGGCGAAAGATGGATCCTAAGAGTGAGGAAGGGATATTTTTGGGATACTCTACAAACAGTAAAGCATATAGGGTATTTAATTCCAGAACTAAGGTGATGATGGAATCCATAAATGTGGTGGTTGATGACTCTGGCAAAGACGAAGATGTCCCAGATGATGTTGGAACATGCTTTCCCATGAACAATGAAATCTCACAAGACACTGAGTCCGTAGAAGATAATGCTCAAGAGACCAACACTAGACTTGAGAATGAAGAGGTAGAGGATGCTAACAGGGGACCCTCTATAAGGGTTCAGAAGGATCAACCTAAGGAGTTGATTATTGGAAATCTGAATGAAGGTGTAAGAACCAGATCGAGGGAGGTTGTGTCAAATGCCTGTTTTGTTTCAAAGCTTGAACCAAAGAATGTTAAAGAGGCATTGACAGATGAGTTCTGGATAAGTGCTATGCAGGATGAGCTTTGTCAATTCAAGAGGAATGAAGTCTGGGAACTGGTACCACGACCAGCAGGAACAAATGTGATTGGAACAAAGTGGGTTTATAAGAATAAGTCTGATGAACAAGGAGTTGTTACCAGAAACAAAGCCAGACTAGTTGCTCAAGGATACACCCAGATTGAAGGAGTAGATTTTGATGAAACATTTGCTCCTGTGGCTCAATTGGAATCCATCAGATTGTTGATAGGAGTGGCATGTTTTTTGAAATTCAAATTGTTTTAAATGGGTGTCAAGAGTGCTTTTCTGAATGGCTATTTTAATGAGGAAGTTTATGTTGAGCAACCTAAAGGGTTTGTGGATCCAAATTTTCCTGATCATGTCTTCAAGCTAAAGAAGGCTTTGTATGGTTTGAAATAAGCTCCAAGAGCTTGGTATGAAAGGTTGACTGAGTTCTTAGTCAAACATGGATACTGGAAGGGTGGTATTGATAAAACACTCTTTGTCAAGGAGAAGGATGGGAAACTAATGATTGCTCAGATTTATGTAGATGATATTGTGTTTGGTGGGATGTCGGATGAAATGGTCCAACATTTTGTCAACCAAATGCAATCTGAATTTGAAATGAGCTTGGTAGGTGAATTGACTTACTTCCTTGGATTGCAAGTCAAGCAGATGAAAGATTCCATTTTTATTTGTCAGAGCAAATATGCGAGGAATATTGTGAAGAAGTTTGGATTGGATAATGCCACGCACAAGAGAACTCCTCCTCCTACTCACTTGAAGTTATCCAAAGATGAACAGGGAGTGAATGTTGAATAGAGTTTATACAGAAGCATGATTGGCAGTCTGCTGTATCTCGCAGCAAGTAGGCCAGACATAACCTTTGCAGTTGGTGTATGTGCAAGATACCAAGCAGAACCCAAGGTCAGTCACATCAATCAAGTTAAGAGAATTCTTAAGTATGTGAGTGGTACATGTGATTATGGGTTGTTGTACTCCCATGACTCAAGTTCCATTTTAGTAGGATACTGTGATGCTGATTGGGCTGGAAGTGCTGATGATAGGAAGAGTACCTCTGGAGGTTATTTCTTTTTAGGAAATAATCTTATTTCATGGTTTAGTAAGAAGCAGAATTCTGTATCTCTTTCTACTGCTGAAGCTGAGTACATAGCAGCTGGAAGTAGTTGTGCTCAACTGGTGTGGATGAAGCAAATGCTATCTGAGTATAATGTCACACAAGATGTCATGACATTATTTTGTGACAACCTGAGTGCTATTAATATTTCTAAAAATGCTATTCAACATAGCAAGACTAAGCACATTGATATCAGGCATCACTTCATCAGAGAACTTGTGGAGGACAAAGTCATAACTCGAGCATGTTAGCACAGAAAATCAGCTCGCTGACATATTTATCAAGGCTCTGGATGCAGTTTAGTTTGCAAACCTGAGGAGTAGACTTGGGGTTTGTATTCATGAAGAACTATAGCAATTAATGTTCTTTCTGGCTGCCAGACTAAAAAGAATAAAGGTAATTCTGGTAGTACAGCTTGTGCAGGTGTTTATGAAGGGAAAGATGCTGAAGTTTGTGCATGACATTTGGTCATGTGATGTTGTGTGCATCTACTTTCTGATGCTGTTTATTCTGGTTTATGACTTGACCATTTCTCAAAATTAATAACTGTTCTACTTGCCTTTGTCATATTTATGGCTAAAAAGGGGGAGTAGTGTGCTTTGTGGTGTGCTTGTGCTGGTGCTGCAGTTGAGGGGGAGAATGTTGTTGTGTTGCTGCAGTTGAGGGGGGGGGGGGGGTTTTGGGTGTGAATTTTTGCTGCTATGCTGTGTTTTGTGTTGGTGTTATGGTGTGTTTTTCGCTGCTGTCTCTGATATTGTTGTTTTGCTTGTGTTATCTTTGCAAGATTGTTTGGTGTGTAGTTTTAGCCAAAATAAGCCAAAGGGGGAGATTGTTATTTCTTGATTTTGTGGTTGGCATTTATTTTGCTAAAACTATTCTAGCAGCAAGATGTTGAAACAATATGTTATAATATTCTGCATTAAACATGTCGGATAAAGATGTCCCATCCTGGATCATAGGACATCGCGTCTGATTTTGGTTTTAAAGGAAGATTTTGTTGTTGGTATTTGTTACTGAATATTTTGTGAATATTTAGTTATCCTATGTGGCATCCAAAGTATTTTGGGTTGAGTTTTTTTGTGTTGGTTTTTGGATTTTCACCATTTTCTAAATATGGAGACATATTAGGAAACTTTGGATTGAAGACCTATTTTCTTGGAGTTTTTATTGCAGAATTGTGTGCAGTCTCTTTGCTGCGTTTTGAAGCCCAATCCAGTCCAGATTTAATGCTATATATTGACTGGTGTAAACCTAGTTTATGTGTGGAACTTACGTGTGTTTTGTTAGGGTTTTTGAGTGTTATTTGTGAGCCTAACTGGTATCATTCTGATAACAGTACAAGGACTGGTTTTGTGTTGTAAGTTCTGTCAGTTACTCATAAGCTTTTAAGCATTGAGTTTCTTGTGTGTTAGTTCTCATAAGCTTTGAAGTATTGAGAATTGTGTGTTTTGAAAGTGTGGCTTTCGTTTTGTTACTTGTGTTGAAAGGAACCAGTCACGGTTTGTGATTGAAGAGGGATTTGAGGAGGGCCTCATACCTAGGTGAGTCTTAGGTAGAAGTCATAGGAAGGGTAGTGATTAAGTGAACGGATTGTAACCGGGTGTGGTTGCTGTATTATCTGTGAATTAATACTATCGTATATTGATTTCGTCCCTGGCTTGGTAGCCCCCAGAGTAGGATTGTTGATCCGAACTGGGTAAACATATCACTGTGTTCTTTACTTTTTGCACTGTTATTATTATTGTTAACTTGTTCATTGTGTTGGATATCGGTGTCTCAACATCTGTGTAGAACATCTGATATCTGTGACAGAATTTCAAGTTGGATTAAATATATATATATATATATATATATATATATATATATATATATATATAGCAGTAGAATAAAATGAAAGTAAGTAGCAGGAGGTAGTAATAGCTGACACAGTAAACAGCAGGTTAGAAATAAAAATAACAGAGACATTGGAAATTGGCAGGATTGTTAAGATATAGAGTTAGTAAATTTAGCAACAATGAGAATCAATAGAGTATGGACAGAAAACAAAATAAAATAGGTTGTAGTAGTATAGCAGAACCATATTAGTAGCAGGATTTCTGTGTAGAAAAATAAGCAGTCGAACTAATTAATTAAGTAGAATATGTAGAAATAATTGAATAGCAGTAGCAGTGATTAATTAGTAGAAGAATAAACTAGCAGCACATGTATAATAACAGTACCAGAATAATATTAATAATATTAATGCAGAGTAGAATTGTTAGTAATTTTAGTAGAAGAATAATAAATCGGTTTTAGTAGAATTGTCCGGAATAATCACGGATTGCTGTTGTATATTTTGGTTGATTGTGTTGATGTTGAATTATTGATGTTAATATGTTGTCATTGATACCAAGTTGTAGGCCTATGGGCAATGCTGATTTGCTGTTGTGCTGATAGATATAATTATCAGTGTTGTCATTATGATGTTCATGTTGGGTCACATGGCATAACATATTAAGCTGGCCTGGATTGGCAAAACATTAAGCTGGCCTGGATTGGCAAAACATTAAGCTGGTATGGATTGGCAAAATATTAAGCAGAAGGCTTATGCCTTGTTGATGCCTCTATTAATTGGCAAATTTTTAAGCTGGGAGTTCTGCTCCAATGGTACCACATGCATGTGCATATTGAGTCGCATTTTATGTTGCATAGTTGTTGTTGTGTTGTTAATTAAAGTTGACTCCAAAGTTGTTGTGTTGTTGATTAATGATGATTTAAAAGTTGTGGTTGTGTTGCTGTTTTATGTTTATTGAGATGTTGTGAAGTGGTGATTTTATAATCTGATCTAATATATTATTTATCATACATCCGATTATATTGTTTGATATCTCACCCCTTCTGTGGTTGGTGATGGTTTATACGCCATCCTGCAGGTAATCCAGAGTGAAGGTTGTCTACCTTCATTAGTTCGAGTCGATGTCGTCGCTCTGATACGTAGCACTCGGGGGGATGAACACATTGATTTCTTTAGTGTCGGTTTTATTATGTTGCTGAATTTTAAGTTGTTTTTCATTAAAGACTTGATGTCTTAGAGTTGTTTTGAATCAAACAAGCTGTTATGGTATTTCAGTTGAATTTATGAATCCACTGCGTATTAATAAAGTTGTTCTGTGACAAAGACTGAATTATGTTCATCTGAATATTAAGTGTTATGTATCCATGTTTATGCGGTTAAATGCCGTTGTTTTTAAGTTGAAAATGTGACATCCTGTTTATGTTGATATTTTATTACTCTGATTTTATTAAATATTCGATGGGTAGAATTGGGGTGTTACAGCTACAGCTCGCTCGAGTGAACCAGCTTGCTGTTGTTATCCCTAGGGGGGTCAATGATTTTGGGAACTTTTAACCAGATCTACAGGTACAAAAATTCACTAGAATACAATCTTTGGGGATGGGTAGAGCCATGACTCCATGCTCATGACGTTAAACCCTTAAACCCATGTTTTTTCAATGTTTTTGTGTGCTGCATTCATGCATTCATTTAAAAAACTCTTAAACAAATAAAAAAATCTTCTTTTCTCTTCTCTCTTTTTCAAATTAAACTAAAACAATGATTGCAAATATCAGAGAAAAGGATTGCGTTATGGATTTCGGTAGAAGAAAGACGCACAAGTACACCTTCAAGACTACGAAACTAGAGGATTTAAAGGAGCTGTCAAGGATGATCACCAACCCTGATGCTTTCAGAGCTAAGTACAGAGGACTACTATCTCTGTTAATGATCCACGTAGTTGAAGGAATCCTGTCTACACTAATTCAGTTTTATGATACAGTTTATCACTGTTTCACATTCCTGAATTATCAACTAGCACCGACGCTAGAGGAGTACTCTCACCTGACGGATTTACCCATCACTGACCAAGCTCCCTTTTCTGGATTGGAAGAAATTCCAAAAGATCAAACCATTGCAAGAGCAATCTATTTGGACGAGTCAGAAGTTAGGACTCACATGACCATTAAGGATGGAATCCAAGGTTTACCTGCCAAGTTTTTGGTAGAGAAAGCCCTTTACTTTGCCGGTATGGGAAATGTTACTGCTTTCGAAGATATCTTTGTCCTACTTACATACGGGCTTTTCTTTTTTCCCAACATCCATAACTTTGTCGATGCCAATGCCATTAAGATCTTTCTGATTGGAAACCCCATACCAACGTTGCTCGCAGATGCTTATCATTCTATACACTTAAGGAATTTGTACAGCGGAGGAATGATCACATGCTGTGTACCCTTGCTTTACAAGTGGTTCACTTCTCATTTACCTAAGTCTGCTGCATTTTGGGATCATAAGAGTACTCTACGTTTGTCACAGAGAATCATGTCTCTTACCAACTCTGACATAGACTAGTACAATCGGATCTATGACGGGATAAGAATCATCGACCGTTGTGGAAACTTCCCTAATGTACCCCTCATAGGAACTAAAGGAGGAATCAACTATCATCCAATTTTAGTTCGCCGTCAACTCGGATACCCGATGAAGCATATACCATATAATGTTCATCTGGAAGGTCTTTTCTTCAAGGAAGGAGAAAACGATAGGGCACTAAAGACAGAAATAGTGCATGCCTGGAAACATGTTCACAAGAAAGGAAGAAAGTCTCTAGGAAGACCAAGATGTACCTCCGTGGAACCTTATCTCCACTGGGTACAAACTAGAGCCCTCAAGCTGAGGATGCCTTACCCTCGTCAAGAATTTCTTCCACTAAAGGAATCTGTCCTTTATTTTATGTCTGATACGGAAAAATTCCAGGTCACTCTCAACAAAGTTCAACAGGAAAAGAACTCTTGGAAGAAAAAATACCGTATCCTCAATGTGGAGTGTACCAAAATTCAGGAACTGTTAAAAGAAAAGGACACTCTGATCGAGATTCTAGAACAGTATGCTATAGAAGATCAAAGGAACTTGCGCACTCCTTTCAATTGGCAAAAGACTGGCAACCCGACAACAGCTGAAGAACCCCGGTCAAAGAAATGGAAAGTACCGGAACCAGCATCTGAGCTATCTTCAGAGAGGACTCAGGATCCATGAACTTAGACATTTCCTTTGATAACACTTTGTAAAATACTGTATTTCCCTTTCTGCAATCTTTCAAATTCAATAAAACAGGGTATCCCCACTGTATGATATTTGCAATCTACTTGTTGAAGTTTATTTTTGATTAAAATAAAAAAAAATTATATGTATCATTGCATATCATTCATCATTCTCACATAATGCATTCTTCTTACCTTCGAATATCACGTATATGTCACGATTCTAGAGTCAAACTGTCTCATTTGTACAATACTCGGGCCAATCGACAAAAGAAAATGGACGATCTCGAGGAAGAGAATAGAGAGCTGAGAGAAGAAATCGACGCTCTGAAGGAAGATCTGAAAAAACTTCACAGTGACATGCAATCCATGGCAACAACTCAGAGGCAACAACAAAGGACTGTGATCTCAGAGATCACATCTACACCCATAGTGGAGACGTATGATCCTCGGTATAACATGCCTAAAGATCATCCCTGGGGCATGCCTATCAACTTTATCCCTGAAGGATACATCTCACCGGTCACGGAAGACCCATAAACTGTAGCAGGAACTGCTGGGCCTGAAGGTTACAAACTTTGGGAAAGCAAAGATGCAAGAGTGATGGTATCAACTCCTGAAGGTTATAAACTTCAGGGCATAGAAGAACCAAGAGTCACCGTCATAATGACTATACCACAACCCGTGGTACACACTGTCCTGGAAGGACAAATTCCACAAGTAATTTCTGGTGGAAACAAAAATATGTACGAAAGAATGAATGAGTTCCAGGAACAATTCCTGGAAATGCAAAAGGAACTATATGCCATTCGCGGTTAGGATTTATTTGGAAAGGACGCCGCAGACCTGTGTCTGGTCCCTAATGTGAAAATACCGCACAAATTCAAGGTGCCTAACTTTGAGAAATACAAGGGCAACTCTTTACCTCAAAGTCATTTGGTGATGTACGCTCGAAAAATGTCAACTCAGACAGAGAATCAACAGCTACTGATCCACTATTTCCAAGACAGTTTAACCGGTGCCGCACTCAAATGGTACATGGGTTTAAATCGCACCAAGATCATCACTTTTAGAGATATTGGCGCTGCCTTCGTTCAGCAGTATAAGTATAACCTGGACATGGCACCAGACAGAGATCAACTCAGAGCAATGTCGTAGAAGGACAAAGAAACTTTTAAGGAATATGCTCAGATGTCCCCCTCTCGAGGAAAAAGAGATGATGAAGATCTTTTTGAAAACCTTAAGCTCATTCTATTACGACCGAATGGTTGCAAGTACGCCCAGTGAATTTACTAAAATGGTAAACATGGGGGTACGCCTTGAAGAAGCAGTCCGAGAAGGACGATTGGTCAAAGGTGCAGAACCATCAAGCAGTACCAAAAGATACGGTAGTGATTTCCTAAAGAAAAAAGAGCAAGATATTAGTAATATCTCTCTCAGAAAGCAAAGGTGAAGGTATCAACCAGTAGCAGCGGTTACTCCCGCTATCAACCCAACGCCAGTTCCAACGTATCAACCTCAGGTTGCTCAGAGCCAACCGAATCAACAACATTATCAACAAAGGATACAACAGCCTCTTCAGCAGGCTCGTCCTCAATATAATAACAACAGCCGTACGACTCGACCACCGGGGTTTGACACTATACCAATGTTGTACGCAGAATCGTTTCCACTATTACTGGTCAAGGGGTACGTCCAAACCAGGCCTCCTCTTACAGTGCCAGAAAATCTGCCTTTTTGGTTCAAAGCGGATCAAACTTGCCCTTACCATCAAGGAGGACCAGGGCACAACATAGAAAACTGTCTCAGCTTCAAGTCTGATGTACAGAAGCTTGTCAGGAACGGGGTCTTATCTTTCAAAGATACTAGTCCAAATGATCAGACGAACCCGTTGCCTCAACATGAAAAGACTGCAGTGAATTTGATAGAGGAAGAGATTAACCACAGTTATCAAATTCACGATGTACTCCTATTAGGAATCAATCTGGTCAGGATGCATTGTAGACAGAGCGAGTACGGTCATGTACCGCCTCACAATTATCACCGATGTGATATATGCTCAAAGAATAATCAAGGATGTTCCATAGTGCAATCAGCTCTACAAGAACAAATGAATCTCAGATGGATTCAAGATCATCGAATCCGTGAGGTCAATATGGCTTACACAAATCCCAACATTGTTCAGAACCACAACATTCTGGCAATGAATGTCAACTTGGTGGCAATGCACTCAAGGCAAAGTCAACATTATGATCTGCCACGACACGATTACAATTCCTATCTGATCTGCTCAATAAACAATCAGGGATACTCTTTTCTACAAGAGGCCCTCCAGTGTCAGATGGATCTCAGATGCATCCAGGATTACCATGATAGATGTAACCATCAAGTTAATATGATTCAAATCTTTGATATTCGCTTGATGAATACCAGTCTGGTAGAATTACACGCTAAGCAAGTCAGGCTCGGCTTTCTGGCTTCACTTAGTTATCAAGACTGTAAAGTGTGCCTTGAAGACAACCAAGGATGTGCACTTGTCCAAAGAACACTTCAACACTTATTGGACCTGTGGTGGCTTCCAATCTACTTGATGAAGCTACACAATAGATTAGTATGGCTGACGGGAATCCTACTAGGTATCAAAGTCAGGATGTCCGCTCGATGGAAACAGATATAGTAAGGTTGCACTGCATACAAAGCGGACGTGGTTAAGTGCCACCACACAACTATGAGCGCTGTATAATTTGCTCAGAAAACAACCAAGGATACTACCTTGTACGGTCAGCTCTTTAAAATCAGTTGGACCGAAAAGAGATTCGACCATGTTCAAGTTCTGGTTCGATCAATGTGATGCAATACTATCTTCCTGATTAAGGCAAAGACATTGTTATAATCTCTAATCATGAAATGACCAAGGATGTAAGCGCCATAATCCCTCTACTCCATGAATCAAGGGTTCCTCTTTATAGTGGAAGGATTCTTAACCTCGAACCAATTGAGGCTAGCTACGACGGTTAGAAAAATCAGAAGGCCCCTGTGGTTATCTATCTGCCGGGACCAATGCCGTAAAAATATGATAAGGCTATCCCTTACAAATACGGTGCAACAACAATCGAGCATGGAAAGGAAACTCCATTACCCTCCGTCGTAAACATTTCCGACATCAGTCGAGTAACACGGAGCGGCTGGATCTTCAACAGAGAAGTTAGAGAACCCACAAAGGAGAAGGAACCTCAAACAGAAGTTCCCAATCAACCAGTCGGACAATCCAGTAATCCCGACCTTTCAAAGAACAACGATGAGATGCTGAAGCTCATCCAAAAGAGCGAGTACAATATTGTAGACCAACTGTTGCAAACTCCTTTGAGAATCTCTGTGCTATCTCTATTACTCAGTTCCGAAGCTCACAGGGAAGCTTTACAGAAAGTCTTAGAGCAAGCCTTTGTGGAACAAGATGTGACGATAAGACAATTTGACATCATCATCTCCAACATCACTTCCTACAAGAACTTAGGATTCAGTGATGAAGAACTACCAGAAGGAGGCAAAAATCACAACATGGCGCTTAACATTACAGTCAACTGCCAGGACGATGCTCTAGCCAGCGTACTGGTAGATACCGGATTAGCTCTGAATGTTATGCCAAAATCAACTCTGATGCGACTATCATTTCAAGGATCTCCGATGATAGGTAGTGAGGTCATCGTCAAAGCCTTTGACAGATCCCAAAAAATAGTCATTGGCAAAGTCGATCTTCCCATAACTATCGGTCCTCACACTTTCCAAGTCACTTTCCAGGTCATGGACATTCGGGAAGCCTATAGCTGCTTATTAGTAAGACCTTGGATACACGAAGCTGGGGCAGTCACTTCGACACTTCACCAGAAGTTGAAGTTCGTCAAGAATGCGGAGAGCAGGCCTTAATCATGAGCAACTTATCATTATCATCCTGTGTAGAACCGAAGAAGGTTGTTGGAACCCAGTTCCAAGCACTTTCGGTGAGCAATGAGAATCTATCAGAAAAAGGAACGTCGATTTCCTCATACAAAGATGCTCTCAAAATAATCGAGAGTAACAACGCGAAAGGATGGGGACAGATTGTCATTTCTACGGATAACAAGACAAAGAAAGGTCTTGGTTTCTCCTCAGCCTTTACCCAGACTGATACTAAAGATGAAAATTTTCATCCCATTCAGGACTTCTTCCATAGTGGAGGCTTTCACCACCCAGTGTCTCAAGAAGTACACACCATCAATGAGGGTGACTCCTCCGATACAGATGAAGAGTGGAAGTCCTATCTCAACGAGGACGGTTATATGTCTTAAGAAGAAACGCATATGCCATATTACTTTCCCACGCAGATTTCGAGATATATACCAAGATCAGACGTCAAGATGATGTATGGAGGTTGTGATCTTGAGGGATGTCGTGCTCCACCAAAATCATTACACTCTGATGAAAGACAACTTCGACTATGACTATTATGACCCAATGGATGACTTGCCTATCTGGCAGCCATACACCAGATCATGGGATTATTACTCAGGACATTTGTAACACCCCAAAATTTGCCCTCTTGATTTTTATCTAGCTTATGTTTCATGGCATTGCATTTAGATCATAATTGCATCATAAACATACATGAACATACATGCATTGTGACAGGACCAAATTATTTCCACTAAGCTTTAACAGGTTGCGACAGACGTTTATTTCGTCATGCGGCACGTGCACAAGAATCTCAGAGGAAGCTAAAGTTCTCGGGTGATTCAGAGAAGTTTAAGCAGAATATCAGTTTTACGGTGCAATTTGCAAAATTTGTAACTCTCGCCCGAAAACTCATTTTGGTCTGAAATTCAAAAGTTAGGACCATCTCGGAATTCTCCACAACTTTTATGTTCATCTCGGAGGCCAATTCATCAAGGAAAGTGGTGAGAATTAATTGTTTATGAAATTTCGGTTTCGCCGATTAACTGTGCTAGCGGCATTCAAGAGTTCGTAACTTCTGATTGGATCAACGTTTCTGAGAGATTCGTATGCCAAAAGTTCCATCTTGACATCCTCTCCAACTTTCGTGTTTTGGTCGAGAATTAATTCTTTGAAGAAGATCTCCGAATGTGCGAGTTTTCAGAGTCGATACAGTGAAAAACAATGATGAACCGGTGAGTTTTGGACACTAAAAAATTCATAACTCTCAGCTCGTTCGTCAGACTGATGCCGTTCTGGTGCCTAAAATTCCGTTTAGATGTTATCCTCGTGTCGTGAATTCAGTTTGGGTCAGGTCCAAGTGGAAGGACCCCGAAAATGTGAATTACCAGTGTGGTCCTTTGATGCAGTGCACTGTCTGTCAGATTTTGTAAAATTCATAACTCGGTCAATTTTCATCGGATTGTGTCCATTCTCGAAGCGTTGGTTCACAAACTTTATCATCTTCAAGTTCCAAGACAAGCTCGAGTCCGAACAGTACTTCGAAGATTGTCGGTTTGGTTTATTTCGCAAAACTGACGTGCTGAATCGGAAAAATGACTGAGAGTTGTTTCGCGAGAAAATTCATATCTCCCTCGTCGTTTGTCCGTTTGAGCTCACATTTTAACACGAGGTCATTGACTCATAGATCTACAACTTTACTGACAAAGTCGAGTCGAGATTATGCTCCGAAGAGGTTGACCTCGTCAGGTTTTCTAGTAGCGGACGCCAAGTAAGCTGAAAAAACAAATTATTCAGTGACGTCTTGCAGCTTAAACGTATCGATCGCACTCGATTTTGATCGTATGACTTCCATTCTTTTTGCGTTGCAACCGTGATTCAGAGGCGGACGATAATGTGGAAGGCTCAGAGTCGAAATTTCTTGCCGAAGACGGTGTTATTTTCACTTAAGTCAAAATTCTACTTTTTACCTTTCATTTTAGACTCCACTATATATTCTTTTGACCCATAATTTCTTTCATAACTTCAATCATAACTCACAAACACCAAAAACACTAAAAAAAAACCCTCTCTCAAAGATCAAACATTATTCTCTCAATTGTTCTTGAAGAATCATCAAGATCTTCATCAAGTTCATATCAAACTCAAGAGCAAAATCCAGAAAATCAAGAAATCTCTCCGATCTCTCCCTCTCCGCTTGCCATCGCCCTCTTCCCACTCCCTTCTCCTAATCGCACACCACCTCCCTCCGGTCAAGCACCACCGCGCCATACCTCCCTCTCTCCTCCTCTCCTCCGTCCGCGATCGCGCCTCAATCCCTTCGGATTCGCAATTTCTTCGTCGATTCTTCATTTGGTTAGCTTCTTTTAAACTTCAATTCATGAATAATTGTTGAATTGTTTCTTGAATTGAGTTTTCAAGTTGAATTAATTTTGTGGAGATTATATGAATTAATATTGATTGTTGATTGATCCTTGATTAATTGATTCTAATAATTTTTGTGGTGCATAATTGGAAATTCTTGTTAAAGTTGACTTATAATAATTGGTGCATGTGAGGTGTTTGACAAAATTCCTAAGAGAGCTAATTGTTGTGACTTGATATTGATTGAAGTGCTTGACTCTTGAATTTATGCTTGTTTCAATGTACAAATCCGGAATAGGATAGATTGATGCTTAATTGATGATGTTGTTCATGTGCCGCGTATCGAAGAACGCGTTTTGATCATAACTTCCTAACCGTAGCGCGTTTTCGCGAATGCGAATAGTGTAACTCGACTTTGTTGATGATTTCGGAGCCATTGGTGAACTTTTTAGTCGATTTCGGACAACTTTTTTTCTACTGTTTCGCTACTGCCAGCCGACGAAATCGGCCTAAAAGTCCCACTTCCGAGCGGAATTTTGCAAAACCGATTTCAATTTTGAATCTGTTGGCACGTTTGCAAGCGACCATGCGATTTTCGTTCCATTCCGAGTCGATGATTCTCGACGCATATTTTCCGATTTGAGGCTTTTAAGCTTCGTTTTGTGCGGATTTTGTTTGTCGACTTGCATTTGATATGTGCTTATGCTTAATTGTTGATTTACTTCTCGCGTGTCGAAGCTTAATCTTGAATTGCTAATTGTTGAGTTGTTGTGCATGATTGAAGCATATTTTGACTCTTATTTGTTGCATCAACTCATGGAACTTTGTTGTATGCTTGACATAAACCATTTTTGTTGAGAATCCTTGCATTGCGATACATGTATATGTTGGTATTTCACTTGGTTGAGTTTGTATGATTATTTGATGACGTCCGTGCGAATTTCATGCGATTTCGAGTGCATTTTTCATGTGGTTTCGGTTCTGCCCCGGTTTTGAAAATCACACTTCCGCATTGATTTAATTCGAACCAATTGCATATTTGAGTTCGTTGGTACGTTTGCAAGCTACCATGCGATTTATGTTCAATTCCGAGTCGATGACTTTTGACACCTTTTTGCCGATTCGACGTTTTTAAGTGCTATTTAGTGTGAAATTTGTGTGTTGACTTTGATATGAAATGTGCATATATTTGATAATCATTTATGAATCATTGTGCTTGAATTTGTTTGATCCCGGTTCGATTTTGCGCATGATTCGTGTTACGACAACCTTGCTGCCCGGTTTTTAAAGTATCTGTTCCGATGCATGTTCACTACTTGTATACTCATTACTCTATTTGATTTTGGGTTGTGATGCGAACGTGCAACTTCTGGTTGCATTTGCTTGTTGTTTCTAACTCGTTTGTTAAGTTGTGCAAGGATTTTTAAGGGAATTTCCGAGATGATGTGATTGCATCGTGTTCCACTTTATTTGTGGGACGCGAATCCGATTCCGACGTGATTCACCTTGTGGTTTGTTTGCTGTGTGTTCCACTTTTTTTGTGGGATACAAATTCTTTTCTGACACTACTTATCTTGTCTCTCACTTTGTGTGATGTATATATTTGCTTGCGTATTGTCTGGTTTATGTTTCTTGCAGCTGTACTGTTGAATTGTGTGGTTGTGCCTGATACACACCACATGTCGGTTGTGATTTATTTTCACAACGACCATACTTTGACGCTTATGTTGGATACCCGATTTCTGACTTGCTTTGTTTGTTGATGCTAGCGTGCTCGAAGTATTCCGGGTTTCTTACTGTGTTTGCTTTTGCTTCGGATTGTTATCCGTTTGGTATAGTTTCTTTTCCCTTTTGTCTCATTCCGCACTTTACTGCTTTCGATATGCCATGAGAAGTAGGAATAGTCGATGCCATGATAAGTAGGATTGTATGGAAAGTCCTCAAGTGAGGCCATGATTGTGCTTGTTTAATATTGTGCCTGAAGACCTCTATGAGGCATCCCATTCCCATTTCCCCTAGTAAGACCTCCAAGGAGGCAATTGACGGAAGGTAGGGTTCGCAATCGACCCCCGTCATTCTAGTTGAGTCGTTCTTAGCTCTCATTACATGATTGAAGCTTTGAACATGTCTTGCTCGTGTTATCGAGTCTGTCAGTGGAAGGAGGGTTTAGTAATCAAACCCCCACGCCTTGTCTATAGCTCGCATTGACCGATGCTGATGCTTATGTGATCTGATTCACATCTTCCCCTTTCTTACTCTGCTCTCCATGGTTCTCAATACCATTGGATGAGTATCCTTATCCCCCACACCTAGCTTGTTTGCCTCGGTTGATATGACCCTTTGGCTAAAGCTCCCTCTTTATTATTGTGATGGTGTGATATTATTGTTAACTGACACTATCTACTCCTTAGTTGCTTTTATTTCATTTTGTGATTGATTCATCCTGTGTTTACTTGTCTGATGACATGATCCCGTAGGATTCCTAGCTCCACATAATTTTCGATTAAGTCGGAGGTAGGAGAGACATTAGGATAGCAATCCATGCATGCTAACATAGGTAGCATCCCCCTTCAAACCACACTTAACCTTTAGGATCATCCATGCATGATAACAAATAGGATTGTTAGTCTCCCATTTAGACTTTTACCTTTCTCAACCTTTGAGTCTCTCTTCTTCTCATCTCAAAACAAAAAGCAAAAAACACTTAATAAAGGCATAACATATATTGTATTTGAACCTTTCATGTAAGAATAAGATAGTGAGGGGTCTTCTCTCACTTTCTTAGAATGTTTAGCATACGTCCCGTCTTGGGTCGATATGCGAGGCATTCGATCCTACATGAAAGACTTAAATACAATATGCGTTATAAACACAAACTAATCAAAACACTTCTTCTTAAAAGACAAAAACAAACAAACTCTCCTCTCATCTCCTTCATTCTATTCCTTAAGGACTCGTCATGTCCGTTCTACCTCAAACAGGTAACGCCTAAGTCTCCATACAGCGACCTGCAACACCTAACTGCTGGGTCGTGCACTCTGATGTTTCCATTAAAAAAACACAAACAAAACACCCTTGTTGAGCCGAACTACGTTTGCTCTGATTCTTCTATCTCGTCTGATTAAGGATACGTAAGCACAAGACGACGATGTTTTGACGAGCAACCTTTCCCCGTAGTCCGTCGAACTACGTTGACTCTGACTTTCCCATTGCACTAAGGGAATACATAGGCCTAGGACAACGATAATGTCCTATCGAGTCACTTCTTTCTCCTCACCCTTTTCTTTTCTGCCTTTCATTTCTAGTTCTCCAGTTAGCAGTTCATATCCAGTTTCCTACACCCTTTGATTGAAACAGCAAGCGTGGATCCCATCGAGTACGATGGACGCGTGGGGGTGCTAATACCTTCCCCTCGCGTAACCGACTCCCTTACCCATTTCTCTTGGTCGCGAGACCATGCTCTTTCCTTCCCTCAGGTTTATGCAGTGTTTCCTTTCTCTCTCTTGGGATAAATACACATTGCTGGCGACTCTGTTTCCGTGCCACTTTCGCGTTTGTACTTGGATGAAAATCCCGGGAACGACAGCTGGCGACTCTGCTGGGGTTTCTGCTGGGGACAGGTTGACCTCTTTCTGGTCCATCCCCTTTTGCGAGTCAATTCTAGCGCTTGTTTGTTTTTCTTTCATTGGGTGTTTACTTTGATGCTGTTTTTGCTGTTTTACTATTTTACGGCTTTACTGTACATTACTGTATTTACCGCATTTACTGCATCATATTTCATTATTATACAGGACTATGTTGTGCTGGTTTTCTATTTGGCGGGATGGGTATTTTGAGAGATAAGCCCATTACACAGGCTTGAGTACAAACATAGGACTAGAGTGGATAGTAGTGTGGCCTACGTAGCGTCTTGGTACGTATGATTTACACAAAATCCACAACCAGACGAGGTTTTCTTAGGAGATGTTCTGATTTTTGCGTTTTGTGCATTTCGGAGTGTTAACCTAGAAAGTTGTCGACTCTGGTGACCATTCCCGAGGACTCAATTGCGGCACTCCTCCCGAGATGTGACAGTGGCAGACCACATTATGTGGCAAACCCATTGCACATTCTCGATCCGAGGACCCAACGTTGAGAACTCGCTATAGGATGACCTTATTTTTGGGGAATCAGTGGACGACCTCTTTGTTTGGCGATAACATTGTTTCCTACGGGATGAATGTGCTATTACTTCTCAAATCGAGAATCCGAAACTGAGGAACCGTTGTTGTAGTACTTACATGTGAGTATGGGTGGGTGTTTACAGGTTTGCAGGTAACCATGCTTCCTACATACCTTGATGCTCTGATATATGCACAGACAGATGATGTAACTTGTTACAGTCAGGGGGTTTCTATCTGCAGTATTATTCTCAGCCTTGTACAGACACTGTGCACACAGTCCAGCACCGACACAGAGCACTGATACCATGCGTTTTGGAGAATCAGTTGAGGCCTCCTCGATTGATGATGATGCCAAACCAGAAATGGTGAACGTATCATCATTTCTCGACCTGAGAGCCCGGGATACTGAGGATCTTAGTACCCACGTGTGAGATGGCAGGTGTTTACAGGTGTGCAGGTGACCGAAACCTTCAACCTACCTGGTATTCTGGTTCTCTTATCAGTGCAAACTGACCAGCTTGGTATTCTGGGATTCTGATTATGCCGATATTCTGGTATTCCGCTATTCTGATTATTCCCGCACCCTGGCATTCAGGTATTCTGATTATGCCGATATGATGGTTATTCTGGTATCCTGGGTATTCAGATATTCTGGTATTCCGGTATTCTCTTCCGAGCAGACCTTGTGAACTTATTCAATCACCAGCACAATGATTATTCATACCATATGGAAGCTTTGAACCCATGTCTGTTGCATCTGCATCAACTTTTTCACATACATGTTCTTGTATTTCCAAGGGATATTAACTTTGAGACTTGCTACTGAGAATTTCCATCTATTTCTTGTGGTTAGTGTAAGGAAATTTTTTGAATCAAAGCATAATGATTCCTTAGAAATATTCGAACATGGCATTCTGCATTGCATTCTCATACTCATATGCATAACAGGTGTTCCGGGTGTGGATTATCATTCTGACTGGGTATACTCTGCAGAACGGCCAACATGACTTCTTCAAACTACTCGATTCACCACAATCAAGGTTCAGATATGGAACAACTCCGAGCGGAGGTGACTGAGATGAAGGCCCAACTGGGGCATTTTATGGTGGACATTTAAGCGTTGTCCCGAGGTCAGGAACTGCTGAGGGAAGAAGTCAATCAGATGAAGACTCAGATGGGCCGGGTTATGGAAATTCTGAATGTCGTGTTAAGAAAGGAAAACAATCAGGTGCTCACTTCTGCAGCAGAGGTTCTCACTCCTCCTACCTTTTTGGGGTCTCCTCTAGACCATGGATTGCCTCGTGAATCCTCTCCACCGTCAGAGCTTTTTCATCACCAACTGTTTCTTGAGGGTCTTAAGCCAGAGAAGACTGAGAAGAAGTTTGATTCGATTTCGATGCCATACGCTCAGTTGCTTCAACACTTGCTCAGGTTTTAGCTAATTGAATTGATTGCTGCGGGACCTCCACACACCAAGTTTCGTATGGGTTCCAATGTCCATGATAGGTGTGAATTCCATTCAGGGGTACCTGGTCATGATGTTGAAAATTGTAAGATGCTCAAGTATAAGGTCCAAGAGCTTATTGATTCAGGGGCAATCGAGTTTGCTCCCATCAGCACTGTCAAGCGAAGAGATGTTACCCCAACTGCTGCTAAAGAGATGGATTTTCCTCCCTCCTTTCAGGGACCTTCCTCAATCCAGAAGCCTTGGGTTCCGCAACTACCGCATCAGCAAATCATAGCTAGGACTCTCCCGGTTGCATCCCTTCATCATCAACAGAAGTAAGAAAGGGTTTTTGATCTTCTACCGATGTGTCATGCCGAATTACTTCGGCAACTGCTTCAATTGAGAGTAATTAAGCTCTGGAAGTTGACTCCTCCTCCTACTAAGCTTCCAAAAGGATGGAATGCCAATGCTCATTGTGATTTTCACTCAGGGGCACCAGGCCATGATATTAAGGGGTGTAGAGCATTCCAGCACCAAGTGCAAGACTTAATTGACTCTAAAGCAATCGAGTTCGGACCGGATGGCATGAAGGTATCAGGTGATCTTACGGCAGTAGCTGCAGAGGAAGTGAGTATTCCTTTCCCTTCTCTAGGATCTACCCCAGGTCGTGGGCATACTCCTCAGCTCCATGTTTCAAAGTCATCACGTCAGCATCCTTTGTTTGTTCCTCAGCCAAATATGGAAAGAAAAGTACAAGGGCAGACTAGGCACCCTAATCAACATTGGCAGCAAAACCGTCAGCAACAGAGGCAACGAGGACTTAGGAGGTCTGAGAGAGTGTCTGCTCCAGTTCCTATTTCTCAAAGCTGGCTTCTTGCTCGCCTTCTCCAAGGGTCTTTGATTCAGCTGGGCAAGGTAACTCCAGTGCCGTTTCCTTTTCCTCCGGATTATGACATAAATGCCAGGTGCGAGTTTCACTCGGGAACGTTTGGACATACAATTGACAATTGCAGAGTGTTCAAACATAAGGTGCAAGACTTGATTGACTCAAAGGTTATCACACCAGACGGGTGGCCCATAAATTGAACTTTCTTCATCAGATTGAGCACCTAGTTTGCGAAGACATCTTCAGAATCAATAAGCCCAGATGGAGTCAAGCCTCCTCAACAAGGACAACATTTAGTTTCTTTATTGCATTCTTATGTGTAGCTTTTATGTTTGTCAAAACATTTGTATGCATGCATGAAATCTGTTTTTCTTTTTATGTTAATCCTAATAAAGCGCGCATGTTTTTCCTGAAGTAATCCATTCGTATTCACTCATAAGTTTGTATATGTGCATTGCAATACCAACTGTCGTGCCTAAACTCTTGAGGGAGGATGATGAATTGAAAACGCAAAAATCTCTAATTGTGTGCTCTCGGATAAAACCCTGTTGACGATGTATAAAGGCATTGTTTCGAATCCCAAACACTGAAGATATAAGGAGATAGACCCTCGTCCAAATAGGAGCCCTAAAGTAGGAGTTTCTTTTAGTAAAAAAAACCCTAACATTTAACCCCGGGGCAGGGTAGGCGTTAGTTAGTTTGACTAAGCGTTCAAACCTCAAAAGGAGTGTGCATCTGAGGGTCCATTACTTTTCACTCCACCGCATCAAGAGGTCCAAAGATCAGAAACCACAATGGTTATCCCTCATCAACTGAGAAGTGAAACAGTCACAACCCTTCCAAAGAAATCAAGACAGCCGGTGTCACACGATGTGTTCAAAGAAAAAAAAAGAGAATAAAAAAATAAATGAAAAAGCCCGCTAAGTTAAAACTTGAAAACAAGCAACTTAGGCAAAAATTAGGGCATCCCGCTGGACTCCGAAATCAAAGATTCAAAAGAATCTGTCTAGGCAAAAGTTAGGGATAAGCAAAAGAATGTGAAAGCGAAATGTGAACATGATTACCCAAGAAAGATCCTCAAGCGAAAGAACAAAGTCGTGTGACACAGACACAAAGACGAAAAGGGATGACTGTTACTCCAATAAACTGATTGGTGCTTAAACTGTTAAAAGTCAATGGTTACTCAACCATCAAAAAGGTTTCTTTTGAGAGGTGAACGCTAGTGCCGAACTAACTGAACGTAGGACTGGAGGACATCACGAAGAGTGGGTGGGGGCTAATAAATTTTGAGCCTTATATCCTTTGTTTCAATAACCGCGAACCAGGCCCCGTTACAAAACCGAAAGTCCTCAATTGAAACAGGGTTATTTCGAAAGCATATTACCAAGAGATAGCGTTCCTGACTCCTGTGAGTTGTGCTAAAAGATCTTTGTTGGTGTTGCATGTGCATTGCATTCTTTCATTCAAAAATTAATGTCGTATCCTAATCCGTGATCCGCTTACAAAGGGTTTGCGACATCTTTTCAGTAAAACTTCAAGATTAACACGTGTGTTGCATTAGAATTTCATTCTCAGAATAAAATATTTTCTGCTTGCATACATTTGTTTGACATCAAAAGAAGTTTACATATGGAAATTCAATCCAGAAGCTTAATCTTGCCGAGTTGAGAATCCTGAAACTCCCGAAGGACAGCCACATCCAGTGGTACTTCCTCAGGAAACTTTGTTGAGCGAGAGCTTTCCCAACAAGTTGTGTTAATACGTGGCCGATCTGGGGCAATCACGTCGAATCATCTCTTTAAGGTGTAGCCAACCTGAGCCAATCACGTCGAATCATCTCTTTAAGGTGTATCCAACCCGAGCCAATCACGTCGAATCATCTCTTTAAGGTGTAGCCAACCCGAGCCAATCACGTCGAGAAATCTCTTCAGAGTTCAGTAGTCAGGGGCAAAACCACTTCAAGGTTCATACTGGGGCAGGCCATCCCAAGAGCACGAGAAGTTAGTCCATCCAGACGACTGATCAGCCTATCCAGGGTTCAGAATACTGAGGCAGAATATCCCACGGTGATATGAGATTGTTCATAAATCTTCTCGAGGCGAATTCCTCTGTAGACCACACAGTCTGAGACAGTTATTTCGAGATTCGACGAATCTCTCCAAGAGTTTGAAGACATTGAGGCGTTTTGGATGTCAAGTCTTCTGTAAAATCCTCTTGAGACAATTTCTTCTGGTGGACCGTGTGGTCTGGGGCAAGTGGAAAATTGTAAAAAAACTGTTGTGCATGCATATGCAGCCAATCAACCAAAAAGCTTGAAACAAAGGGGCATTCCAACCCAAGGCATTTGTGGTCCCCTGTCTTCAGCAGGCTTCATTAATCATGTTCCCAACAAGAGATGCATCAAAACCTTTCTCCCCAACAAGTGGTGGTTCAGAGTTAGATTTTCTCAGTTGCAGAAGTCATACCCAGCACGGGGCATGTGTGCATATCCTTTTGCTTGCAGGTAGCAGTCTCGTACTAGGCTCAAAATCAAGATTGAAGCCTTGTCAAGATCATGGGCTATTTCTTCCAAACAAGTAATCACTCACTCCTAAGTCAGAATACCGAGGCAATCATGTTCAGGAAAGGGTTCCCGTATCACCCTTTTGTCGCACTTTTACTGATTGAGTCCATTAATCAGCTGACGTTCGCTCACGACGACTCGATATCGAAAAATTAATTTCCACTGGGAATCATTGTATCTTATTAAGTCGATTCTCCCATTCAGAACTTCCAACAGCTACAAGCTTTTCCATGTCGATAACAGTTGCAAATTCCTCATTAGAGTTGCTTCGCATACCTTGTTCAAAGCTCAGTGAGTGTCCAAGAGTTTGAAGACGTCAGTTCTTATGTAAAATCCTCTTAGGACGATTTCTTCAGATCAGCCGCGTAATCTGGAGCAAAAGCGAGTTTGTGACCCTCCCAAGCATGGGGCATCGTGAAATCCCTCTGACAAGATGTGTTCCAGATCTATTATCTTCAGTAGAGTGACTTCCCAGTTAATACGACTAGCTCAAGTCTCGGAATTTGTTTAAGAGTTTGAAGATGCTTGGTCTTCTATAAAATCCTCTTAAGGGGGATCCTCAGCACGAGACGCTTTGAAGCGGTTCTCCCCAGTAGAGTTTGTTGTAAACTTATTATCCCCAGTGGAGTCGTCAAGCGGAAGGTTTGCCTAGCGTGGGACATTGTGGCTCTTATTATAAGCTCGACAGCTTTGTTCCTCAACAGATTACCGTGGGTTTTTGTGTTTTCCCAGTAGATCTCTAGGGATTTCTTTCCCAACATATCGCAACAGAATGTCTTACAACCAGGATTTGCGTATCCCCGACGGAGTAGCTCCGATCCCCAGCAAGATCGTATCCCCGACAGTTTATTCTCAGCAAGAAGAGACTGTAAATTCATTGCTTAGCAACCAGGGCTAAATACGGTTGTATCCCCACAGAGTTCAGCATTGAATCTTGTCAGTAATACTCCCCAGCTGAGTTGTTCTTTCTCCCCGCAGAGGTTTAGCAGATCAACAAAATCTCTTCCTCAGCAGAGTGTTAGTACATTCTTTTCCCATCCAAGTCAGAAAGTTGTCATTCCTCCAGCGGAGTTGCTATGATCAGAATTTATCTCCAGACAGATGAAATAATTCCTGGCAAAGTCATCACTCCCCTATATCTCAAAGTCCAATTTATTTTTTGCAAGCATGGCAATTCGAAGCAGACGGATTGTTCGCATTTTCTCCAGCAGAGATATTATCCTTTTAGGAGCTTCTAAGATCAAATCAGTGATCATTGTTCCCCAAGCAGAGTTTTTAATGATTCTTTTCCTCAGCAGAACGTCACTCAGAAAGTTCTCATCCCCATCGAAGTTCCATGAGCAGAATAATCTCTCTCTAGGGCAGAGTCATGCCAGTGGAAACTTCTTTAACAGGATCATTACACCTCAGCGCATCTGCAAGCCAATTTATTTTAGGCAATTTGTGGCAAGCGTTATCCCCGGGAGAAGGGTTAATCCCCACAGAGCAATTGAAGGATCGAACAATGACCTTTTCCCTGCAGAGTTGGATTCCTCGTCCGGAGTTTCTTTTGCATTTGCATATAGTTTGCATAGCATTTTCTAAAGCATATCATTCCATTTATATGGAGCATTACGGAAAAATTCAAACATGCATCGAAGCATAAGCCAGATTTGGTACCTTGTGCGAAAGCCCAGATCAACCCTCAATCGAAGCAGTGATCCCCAACCTCCGAGTTGACGCCTATTCTCCCCAACCTCCGAGTTGATGCCTATTCTCTCCAACCTCAGAGTTGACGTCTGTTCTCTCCAACCTCAGAGTTGATGTCTATTTTGTCCAACCTCAGAGTTGACGCCCTTTATACAAACTTTAAAGTTGTCGTATACTTTTTCTCAACCTCAGAGTTGACGCCCCTTTCTTCTCCAACCTCAGAGTTGTCGCCTTTCTCCAACCTCAGAGTTGTCGTACCTCCTTTTTTCCCTTACGTCAGAGTTGATGCCTCTTTATACCAATTTCAAAGTTGTTGTAAACCTTTTCTCGACCTCAGAGTTGATGAATACCTTCATTTTTGTCCAACCTCAGAGTTGACACCCTTTATACCAACTTCAAGGTTGTCGTATATCCTTCTTCTGACCTCAGAGTTGATGTCTATCTTGTCCTCAACCTCAGTGTTATTATTTACTTCAAATTTCCTCGATCTCAGAGCGAATGCCATTTTCCCTCAACCTCAGAGTTGATGGTCTACCTTCTTATCCCTTGCGGAGTCGTTTGTCAGGATCGTCGATCCGTGAGTCCTCTTCCTTTCACCCCTTCGTCCAGGTGGTCTTGTGGGTTATTCCCTCAAGGTAGTTTGCATTAAAGACTCCTCTGTGTTCCTTTCCATCACCTCAATACCCGTCCGTATTGACCTTAGACACTCGTCTGTGTCCTTTCAGCACTCGTCCGTGTTTGATCCTTGGCTCAATACTCGTCCGTATTGACCTTCTGAGATACTCGTATGTATCTTATTAATCATCGTCTGATACTCGTCTGTATCGTCGACTTGGTCACAAGTCGTGTACCTTTGATGATTGTCCGATGCTCGTCTGCATCGTTGACCTTTGACACTCGTCCGTGTTCTTTCAGCATTCGTCCGCGTTTGAACCTTGGCTCAATACTCGTCCGTATTGACCTTCTGAGATACTCGTATGTATCTTATTAATCATCGTCTGATACTCGTCTGTATCGTCGACTTGGTCACAAGTCGTGTACCTTTGATGATTGTCCGATGCTCGTCTGCATCGTTGACCTTTGACACTCGTCCGTGTTCTTTCAGCATTCGTCCGCGTTTGAACCTTGGCTCAATACTCGTCCGTATTGACCTTTGAGATACTCTTCCGTATCTTATTAATCATCGTCCGATACTCATCCGTATCGTCGACTTGGTCACTCATCATGTACCTTTGATGATTGTCTGATGCTCGTCCGCATCGTTGACCTTTGACACTCGTCCGTGTCCTTTCAGCACTCGTTCATGTTTGAACCTTGGCTCAATACTCGTTCGTATTGACCTTTGAGATACTCGTCCGTATCTTATTAATCATCGTCCGATACTCGTCAGTAACGTCGACTAGGTCACTCGTCGTGTACCTTTGATGATTGTCTGATGCTCGTCCGCATCGTTGACCTTTGACACCCGTCTGTGTCCCTTCGGAACCCGTCCGTGTCCTTTCAACACTCGGCTGTGTTTTCTTTCCATATTCGTCCGTTTTGTCCTTGACAATCGTCTGTAGCCCTATTTCGATACACGTCGTATAAATCTATGCAGTTATTTGCTGATACTTCCAGAAGGGTTTATATCCCTTTTCTTCTTCATTCAGCGTGCAAATTTTCTGGTTATTTTGGTATTCAATCACAATTCACCTTGATTGTATGAATAGTCATTGCTTTCATCCTTCTCAGGTTAACAGCTGATTGAATAGGGGCAGCTGTAACACCCCAAAATTTGCCCTCTTGTTTTTTATCTAGCTTATGTTTCATGGCATTGCATTTAGATCATAATTGCATCATAAACATACATGAACATACATGCATTGTGACAGGACCAAATTATTTCCACTAAGCTTTAACAGGTTGCGACAGATGTTTATTTCGTCATGCGGCACGTGCACAAGAATCTCAGAGGAAGCTAAAGTTCTCGGGTGATTCAGAGAAGTTTAAGCAGAATATCAGTTTTATGGTGCAATTTGTAAAATTTGTAACTCTCGCCCGTAAACTCATTTTGGGCTAAAATTCAAAAGTTAGGACCGTCTCGACATTCTCCACAACTTTTATGTTCATCTCGGAGGCCAATTCATCAAGGAAAGTGGTGAGAATTAATTGTTTCTGAAATTTCGGTTTCGCCGATTAACTGTGCTAGCGGCATTCAAGAGTTCGTAACTTCTGATTGGATCAACGTTTCTGAGAGATTCGTATGCCAAAAGTTCCGTCTTGACATCCTCTCCAACTTTCGTGTTTTGGCCGAGAACTAATTCTTTGAAGAAGATCTCCGAATGTGCGAGTTTTCAGAGTCGATACAGTGAAAAATAGTGATGAACCGGTGAGTTTTGGACACTAAAAAATTCATAACTCTCAGCTCGTTCGTCGGATTGATGCCGTTCCGGTGCCTAAAATTCCATTTAGATGTTATCTTCGTTTCGTGAATTCATTTTGGGTCAGGTCCAAGCGGAATGACCCCGAAAATGTGAATTACCAGTGTGGTTCTTTAATACAGTGCACTGTCTGTCAGATTTTGTAAAATTCATAACTCGGTCAATTTTCAACGGATTGCGTCCGTTCTCGAAGTGTTGGTTCACAAATTTTATCATCTTCAATTTCCAAGACAAGCTCGAGTCCGAACGGTACTCCGAAGATTGTCGGTTTGGTTTATTTCGCAAAACTGACGCGTTGAATCGGAAAAATGGCTGAGAGTTGTTTCGCGAGAAAATTCATATCTCCCTCTTCGTTTGTCCGTTTGAGCTCACATTTTAACACGAGGTCACTGACTCATAGATCTACAACTTTACTGACAAAGTCGAGTCGAGATTATGCTCCGAAGAGGTTTACCTCGTCACATTTTCGAGTAGCGGACACCAAATAAGCTGAAAAAAAACTTATTCAGTGACGTCTTGCAACTTAAACGTATCGATCGCACTCGATTTTGATCGTATGACGTCTGTTTTTTTTGCGTTGCAACCGTGATTCAGAGGCGGACGATATTGTGGAAGGCTCAGAGTCGAAATTTCTTGCTGAAGACGGTGTTATTTTCACTTAAGCCAAAATTCTATCTTTTCCCCTTCATTTTAGACTCCACTATATATTCTTTTGACCCATAATTTCTCTCATAACTTCAATCATAACTCACAAACACCAAAAACACTAAAAAAACCCTCTCTCAAAGATCAAACACTATTCTCTCAATTGTTCTTGAAGAATCATCAAGATCTTCATCAAGTTCATACCAAACTCAAGAGCAAAATCTGAAAAATCAAGAAATCTCTTCGATCTCTCCCTCTCCGCTTGCGATCGCCCTCTTCCCACTCCCTTCTCCTAATCGCTCACCACCTCCCTCCGGTCAAGCACCACCGCGTCGGACCTCCCTCTCTCCTCCTCTCCTCCGTCCACGATCGCGCCTCACTCCCTCCGGATTCGCAATTTCTTCGTCGATTCTTCATTCGGTTAGCTTCTTAAACTTCAATTCATGAATAATTGTTGAATTGTTTCTTGAATTGAGTTTTCAAGTTGAATTAATTTTGTGGAGATTATATGAATTAATCTTTGAATTGATTGTTGATTTATGCTTGATTAATTGATTCTAATAATTATTGTGGTGCATAATTGGAAATTCTTGTTAAAGTTGACTTAAAATAATTGGTGCATGTGAGGTGTTTGACAAAATTCCTAAGAGAGCTAATTGTTGTGACTTGATATTGATTGAAGTGCTTGACTCTTGAATTTATGCTTGTTTCAATGTGCAAATCCGGAATAGGATAGATTGATGCTTAATTGATGATGTTGTTCATGTGCCGCGTGTTGAAGAACGCGTTTTGATCATAACTTCCTAACCGTATCGCGTTTTCGCGAATGCGAATAGTGTAACTCGACTTTGTTGATGATTCCGGAGCCATTGGTGAACTTTTTAGTCGATTTCGGACAACTTTTTTCTACTGTTTCGCTACTGCCAGCCGGCGAAATCGGCCTAAAAGTCCCACTCCCGAGCGGAATTTTGCAAAACCGAGTTCATTTTTGAATCCGTTGGCACGTTTTCAAGCGACCATGCGATTTTTTGTTCCATTCCGAGTCGATGATTTTCGACGCATATTTTCCGATTTGAGGCTTTTAAGCTCCGTTTTGTGCGGATTTTGTTTGTCGACTTGCATTTGATATGTGCTTATGCTTAATTGTTGATTTACTTCTAGCGTGCCGAAGCTTAATCTTGAATTGCTAATTGTTGAGTTGTTGTGCATGATTGAAGCATATTTTGACTCTTATTTGTTGCATCAACTCATGGAACTTTGTTGTATCCTTGACATAAACCATTTTTGTTGAGAATCCTTGCATTGTGATACATGTATATGTTGGTATTTCACTTGGTTGAGTTTGTATGATCATTTGATGACGTCCGTGCGAATTTCATGCGATTTCGAGTGCATTTTTCATGTGGTTTCGGTTCTGCCCCGGTTTTGAAAATCACACTTCCGCATTGATTTAATTCGAACCGATTGCATATTTGAGTTCGTTGGTACGTTTGCAAGCTACCAAGCGATTTATGTTCAATTCCGAGTCGATGACTTTTGACACCTTTTTGCCGATTCGACGTTTTTAAGTTCTATTTAGTGTGAAATTTGTGTGTTGACTTTGATTTGAAATGCGCATATATTTGATAATCATTTGTGAATCATTGTGCTTGAGTTTGTTTGATTCCGGTTCGATTTTGCGCATGATTCGTGTTACGACAACCTTGCTGCCCGGTTTTTAAAGTATGTGTTCCGATGCATGTTCACTACTTGTATACTCATTACTTTATTTGATTTTGGGTTGTGATGTGAACGTGCAACTTCCAGTTGCATTTGCTTGTTGTTTCTAACTTGTTTGTTAAGTTGTGCAAGGATTTTTGAGGGAATTTCTGAGATGATGTGATTGCATCGTGTTCCACTTTATTTGTGGGACGCGAATCCGATTCCGACGTGATTCACCTTATGGTTTGTTTGCTGTGTGTTCCACTTTATTTGTGGGATACAAATTCTTTTCTGACACTACTTATCTTGTCTCTCACTTTGTGAGATGTATATACTTGCTTGCGTATTGTCTGGATTATGTTTCTTGCAGGTGTACTATTGGATTGTGTGGTTGTGACTGATACACACCACATGTCGGTTGTGATTTATTTTCACAACGACCATGCTTTGACGCTTATGTCGGATACCCGATTTCTGACTTTCTTTGTGTGTCGATGCTAGCGTGCTCGAAGTATTCCGGGTTTCTTACTGTGTTTGCTTTTGCTTCAGATTGTTATCCGTTTGGTATAGTTTCTTTTCCCTTTTATCTCATTCCGCACTTTACTGCTTTTGATATGCCATGAGAAGTAGGAATAGTCAATGCCATGATAAGTAGGATTGTATAGAAAGTCCTCAAGTGAGGCTATGATTGTGCTTGTTTAATATTGTGCCTGAAGACCTCTATGAGGCATCCCATTCCCATTTCCCCTAGTAAGACCTCCAAGGAGGCAATTGACGGAAGGTAGGGTTCGCAATCGACCCCCGTAATTCTAGTTGAGTCGTTCTTAGCTCTCATTACATGATTGAAGCTTTGAACATGTCTTGCTCGTGTTATCGAGTCTGTCAGTGGAAGGAGGGTTTAGTAATCAAACCCCCACGCCTTGTCTATAGCTCGCATTGACCGATGCTGATGCTTATGTGATCTGATTCACATCTTCCCCTTTCATACTCTGCTCTCCATGGTTCTCAATACCATTGGATGAGTACCCTTATCCCCCACACCTAGCTTGTTTGCTTCGGTTGATATGACACCTTGGCTAAAGCTCCCTCTTTCTTATTGTTATGGTGTGATATTATTGTTAACTGACATTGTCTACTCCTTAGTTGCTTTTATTTCATTTTGTGATTGATTCATCCTGTGTTTACTTGTCTGATGACATGATCCCGTAGGATTCCTAGCTCCACTTAATTTTTGATTAAGTCGGAGGTAGGAGAGACATTAGGATAGCAATCCATGCATGCTAACATAGGTAGCATCCCCCTTTAAACCACACTTAACCTTTAGGATCATCCATGCATGATAACAAATAGGATTGTTAGTCTCCCATTTAGACTTTTACCTTTCTCAACCTTTGAGTCTCTCTTCTTCTCATCTCAAAACAAAAAGCAAAAAACACTTAATAAAGGCATAACATATATTGTATTTGAACCTTTCATGTGAGAATAAGATAGTGAGGGGTCTTCTCTCACTTTCTTAGAATGTTTAGCATACGTCCCGTCTTGGGTCGATATGCGAGGCATTCGATCCTACGTGAAAGACTTACATACAATATGCGTTATAAACACAAACTAATCAAAATACTTCTTCTTAAAAGACAAAAACAAACAAACTCTCCTCTCATCTCCTTCATTCTATTCCTTAAGGACTCGTCATGTCCGTTCTACCACAAACAGGTAATGCCTAAGTCTCCATACAGCGACCTGCAACACCTAACTGCTGGGACGTGCACTCTGACGTTTCCATTAAAAAACACAAACAAAGTAACCCTTGTTGAGACGAACTACGTTTGCTCTGATTCTTCTTTCTCGTCCGATTGAGGATACGTAGGCACAAGACGACGATGTCTTGACGAGCAACCTTTCCCCGTAGTCCGTCGAACTACGTTGACTCTGACTTTCCCATTGCACTAAGGGAATACGTAGGCCTAGGACAACGATAATGTCCTATCGAGTCACTTCTTTCTCCTCTCCCTTTTCTTTTCTGCCTTTCATTTCCAGTTCTCCAGTTAGCAGTTCATATCCAGTTTCCTACACCCTTTGATCGAAACAGCAAGCGTGGATCCCATCGAGTACGATGGATGCGTGGGGGTGCTAATACCTTCCCCTCGCGTAACCGACTCCCTTACCCATTTCTCTTGGTTGCGAGACAATGCTCTTTCCTTCCCTCAGGTTTATGCAGTGTTTCCTTTCCCTCTCTTGGGATAAATACACATTGCTGGCAACTCTGTTTCCGTGCCACTTTCGCGTTTGTACTTGGATGAAAATCCCAGGAGCGACAACATTCCAAAGAAATCCAGCACAACGATGAATCTGCAAAGATTGCAGGACAAGAGTTCATCAACTATGCTTTTCCTGAGATCAACATCATCGAGAAGGATGACTCCTCCAGTTCCACAGAAGTATGGGACACCTTAGGACAGCCGAGTGGCAAGTACGACTTCTTGGTCAAGTACACCGCTCCTGAAAGCTCTCGTATCAGGCTCGAAGACATCCAGCCAACTGGATGGGGAGATCCGCCTGAGAATGAAAATACTGTGTAAGATATAACAGAAAAGTTCATCTACGATAACTCTGCTTGGGAGGAAGATCCAACGATCCTGCTCCGCCAGAAATCAGCATCATTTCTGAGGACAAACCAAGAAAGAAGGTACCAGACTTTGTGATTCACCGAGGAGTTCGCCGCCAATGGGTTGCTGTTGATGTCCCGAAAGTCATCCATAAGTCTAAGTAATTGCCATCTTTGTTTAGCCTTTCACCCTGCCCAGGTGAAACAGATGTTTTTATAAGGGCTCACTTTCTGTAAATGTCCCTCTTTGCTTTGCCCAAAGCGACAGAGTTTTGTTTTATAGGGTTGTAGTTTCAAGAATAGACTAAATCATAAATAAATAAACGTCATTCTGTAATTCCCCATTTATTGTAGTTTTCACTTTTCGATTTTTCAGAAAATGGTAATCCTAAAAACAAACTCCACAATAAAAAAAACAAGCATTTTTCATAAAATACACTGCACACACTCTTGCATTTCTATTTATCTCTTCTAAAAATAAATCATCACATCATGCAGATTGCTTGTTTTAAACCCCGTTGAAACATACGACCCAATGCCTTCTCCCAACTTTGAATTACCGATATTTGAAGCTGAAGAAGAAGAAGACAAAGAAATTCCATAAGAGATTACCCGACTACTCAGACAAGAGGAAAGGTCCATTGAACCTCACAAAGAGCCATTGGAAACGGTCAACTTGGGTTCAGAAGAAGAAAGGAAAGAAGTCAAGATTGGGGCACTGCTCAGTCCGACTGTCAAAGAAGATTTGATAAGACTTCTCAAAGAATTTCCCGATGTGTTTGCTTGGTCCTATCAATACATGCTAGGGTTGGATACCAGCATCGTGGAACATCATCTACCATTAAGATCAGAATGTTCGCCGGTGAAACAAAGATTGAGACGGACTCACCCAGATATGGCTATCAAAATTAAGGAGGAAGTGCAGAAACAAATTGACGCTGGTTTCCTCGCCACCTCAGAATATCCTCAATGGTCGGCCAACATAGTGTCAATTCTGAAAAAGGATGGAAAAGTTCGAATGTGCGTAGATTGCAGGGATCTGAACAAAGCCAGTCCGAAGGATGACTTTCCCTTACCGCACATCGATATGCTGGTAGACAGTATAACAAAGTTCAAAGTCTTCTCCTTCATGGATGGATTCTCGGGCTATAATCAGATAAAAATGGAGCCGGAAGACATGGAGAAAACTTCATTCATCACCCCATGGGGCACTTTTTGTTACAAGGTAATGTCGTTTGGTCTGAAGAACGTCGGGGTAACCTATCAAAGGGCCATGACTACTCTATTTCACGACATTATGCACAAAGAAATCGAAGTGTATGTCGATGATATGATTGCCAAATCTAAAACAGAAGGGGAACATGTGACCCACTTGTCAAAACTATTCGAGCGTCTGAGAAAGTACAAACTCCGCTTGAATCCCAACAAGTGCACGTTCGGTGTCTGCTCAGGGAAACTGCTAGGGTTCATCGCCAGCCAGAAAGGAATTGAGGTTGATCCTGACAAGGTCAAGGCCATTCAAGAAATGCCTTCGCCAAAGACTAAAAAACAAGTAAGAGGATTCTTGGGACGTTTGAATTACATTTTTAGATTTATATTCCTCATGACCGCGACATGCACGCCAATCTTCAAATTACTAAAAAAGAATCAGGACTGTGTATGGACAGAAAAGTACCAAACCGCCTACAACATTATCAAGGAGTATCTATTGAATCCACCTATCCTATCACCTCCAGATGAGGGAAGACCGCTGATTATATACCTAACAGTCTTGGAAGACTCTATGGGGTGTGTACTTGGCCAACAAGACGAAACAAAAAGAAAAGAGTCTGCCATCTACTATTTGAGCAAGAAGTTTACCGACTGTGAAACTCAGTACACTATGCTTTAGAAAACTTGCTGTGCCCTGGCTTGGACAGCCAAACGTCTTCGCTAGTACATGATTTGTCACACTACGTGGTTAATATCCGAAATGGATCCGATCAAGTACGTCTTTGAAAAACCTGCTCTCACGGGAAGGATCGCCCTTTGGCATATGTTGTTATCAGAATATGACATAGAATACCATGCTCAGAAAGCCGTTAAAGGAAGTATTTTAGCCGATCATTTGGCTCATCAACCGATTGACGAATAGGAATCAGTCGGACTTGACTTCCCAGACGAAGATGTCATGTACTTAAAAGTGAAAGATTGCGATGAACCACTACCCAGTGAAGGGCCAGAACCAGGTTCCCAATGGGGACTAATCTTTGATGGATCTGTCAACAATTATGGAAACGGAATTGGGGCAATCATTGTAACACCTCAAGGTACCCACATTCCTTTCACTGCCAGATTAACATTCAAGTGCACAAACAGCGAGGCTGAATACGAAGCTTATATCACGGGTCTCGAAGAAGCGATCGACTTAAGGATCAAGAACTTGGATGTGTATGGAGACTCAACCTTGGTTATCAATCAGATCAAAGAAGATTGGAACACATACCAATTAGAATTGATTCCCTACAAAGATTACGCGAGAAGGTTGTTACCATTCTTCAACACAATCGAGTTTCATCATATCCCTCGCGAAGAGAATCGCATGGCTGATGCACTAGCCACTCTATCCTCCATGATTAGTGTAGGTCAATGGAACGATATACCTAAGATTGACACAATGTGCCTAGAACGGTCCGCTTACATCTTCACGATCAAAGCAGTGATAGACGACAAACCTTGGTATCACGATATCAAATCTTCCTCCAGAAACAAGAGTACTCACCTGGGGCATCCAGAAAAGACAGAAAGACCATAAGAAGACTGGCTGTCAGCTTCTTCCTGAGCGGTGACACACTCTATAAGAGAAACTTTGACATGATCTTGCTCCGATGCGTAGACAAACCAGAAGCAAACATGCTGATAAAAGAAATTCACGAAGGATCCTTTGGCACTCATGGCAACAGACACACAATGGCCAGAAAAATTCTGAGAGTAGGATACTATTGGTTGACCATGGAATCCGATTGCTATAAATATATGAGGAGATGGAACAAGTGTCAGATATACTCAGACAAAATCCATGTACCGCCAACTCATCTCAAAGTTCTCTCTTCCCCATGGCCTTTTCCCATATGGGGAATCGACATGATTGGCATGATCGAACCCAGAGCTTCAAACGGACATCAGTTTATTCTAGTAGCCATTGACTACTTCACCAAGTGGATCGAAGCAGCGTCATACACCAATGTAACCCGACAAGTCGTGGTCCGCTTTATCAAAAACAATCTCATCTGCCATTATGGTGTTCTAAGCCAGACCATTACTGACAATGGATCTAACTTGAACAACAAGATGATGAAAGAGTTGTGCGCTAAGTTCAAGATCGAACACCATATATCATCTCCCTACCTACCAAAGATGAACAGAGCGGTAGAAGCGGCTAACAAGAACATCAAGAAGATAGTTCAAAAGATGGTTGTAACCTACAAAGACTGGCACGAAATGCTGTCTTTTTCTCTTCACGGTTATCGCACATCTGTCCGCACTTCAACAGGGGCAACCCCTTTCTCTCTAGTATATGGCATGGAAGCAGTGCTCCCCATAGAAGTAGAGATCCCATCAATTCGGATATTGATGGAGGCTAAGCTAACAGAAGCTGAATGGTGTCAAAGTCGACACGATGAACTGAACCTAATCGAAGAAAAGTGAATAACAACACTATGCCACAGTCAGTTGTATCAACAAATAATGAAGAAAGCGTTCGACAAAAAGGTTCGACCCCGTGTCTTCAGAAAAAGAGACCTTGTGCTCAAGAAGATACAATCATTTCTCACTGATTCCCGGGGCAAATTGACTCCGAATTACGATGGCCCCTATGTGGTCAAGAAAGCCTTCTCAGGCGGCGCCTTGAGACTCGTAACCATGGATGGAAAAGAATTTTCCTACCCCACAAATGTTGATGTAGTCAAGAAATACTTCGCCTAAATAAAAAAAAAGTCTATGTGGATTGAAAACCCGAAAGGGCGGTCCAGGCAAAAATTAGAGACACAAGCAAAAATCATCCCAATGGATTAGAAATATCAAAGTACAATCCAGGCAAAAATTAGGGATTCATGGCAAGTAACTACATCTGATGAGGTTAAATTCCCAGCAGTAGCGCCATCCATCAGAAAACTCCAGTCAAGGTCATCTTAGACAGAAGCTCAAGATGTTTAGAATTCAAAGTTGGTAGAAGGATAACGGTTGTTATGTTTCAATGTAGCCCTTTTCCCTTAAATTACCATTTTCTAAACTTTGTAAATACTATATGGGATCACGCGCTTGGTTAATTTCCATCCTATCAATAAAATTTGAGCCCTAGTGCTTTTGTTTACAATTCTCATTTGTTTTAGCTTTACAGAATGACATTTTAACATGATCAACGATTCTTGAAATAAAACAAAAATGAATTTACTTGTCAAAACTTTTATGATTTTTCAATAAAGATGACAATTATTTTGACTGTTAAATATTGAAAGAACATCGACCGCTTCTCCGAAGGTGGTTGAACCTCAAAGTGCAGAATCAAAGTACTCCTTCTAAACTAGTGCGCCTGAATGAAGGATCAACTGTGTCAGATGCAAATGTCCCATCTGATATCCCCAGCAGAGTTCTTACCTCCTAAGACCGATTGAACAATTCTTTCTCCCCACAGGGACTACCTCTCCTAAGCAAGGCAGAATTGCCATTTTGGACCAGTGATACTTTTCATCCCCCACAGTGGCCGAGTATCCAGTCCTGTTCATCTACTAGTCTGTATGTCGCATCAGTTTCGTCAGCATAAATATACATACATCATGCATTATTGATTCATATCCATAATCATATTGCATCACTATCACTCTAGGTCGGTCTTGTTCCCAAGTGATAAAGTCCTTTTACCAATCGAGTTGTTAGTCCTTTCCTCGTTAGGAAATGCAATGTCTGAGCAGTTTCTCTCTAGTTTATTTCTGGATTGGAGCCGGTCCTCGACCACTTTGATAACTTGAACCTTTGAAAGGCAAGAAGACATTCGACAAACGTCACTCTTCACCATCGAAGATGATATTTTCTCTTTCCCGGATTAAGGAAAATCCCCAGAGAAAGCCTCTCAACCGAAGACTCTCGGTAATACAGCAGTTTCTCTCTGAAAGGTTTGCTGCCAACCAGGTCATCATCACCTCCAAATGGGATTACATCAAATGGCATTTCTCCGAAAAGATTTCGAAGAAAAGTATGATATAGTATCCCCTAACAGAAAATCATTCTATCAAGAGACTCATTCTCCCCAGTAGAGTCCACAAATGGTATCTCCAACAGGGAAGTTTGCACACCTCTATAGCTCAGACGAATGGGTACCCCAAGTAAGTCTGACATCAAATTTTTCAATCAAATGGCGTCTCCCCCCAGTAAACTCGGCGAGAAGTTTGATGAAAACCGCTACACATAGCGTCCCTTGTCAAGGAAGAAACTCGACAAGAAGAAACTGAGACCAGTTCCGTGGCCGAAAACCAGGATCGAGGGGAAGTTTATTTCATAAACTAAGACCAGCTCCTCGGCTGAAGACCAGGATCGAGGGGAAGTTTATTGACAAAAGAAACTAAGACCAGTTCCTTGGCTGAAGACCAGGATCGAGGGGAGGTTTATTTCAAAAGAAACTGAGACCACTTCCTTGGCTAAAGACCAGGATCGAGGGGAAGTTTCATCCTTTTCTAAGCATTGTTTCTTAGAAAAAGAAGATGGATGAGCAAACTGCCATTCATAACCACCATCAAAATTTTGGGTATTCGGATATTTAATCCTCTTGCACCCTAAATATCCGAATATCTACGCCATTCACACCTTCGGGTCCGAGAAGATTAAATAGGGGCATCTGTCATACCCCAAATTTTGACCACCAAGATTTCCCATCATTGTGCAAATCATCATCACAATATGGATGTACTTTCATGCCTCATCAATCTCCCAAAGATGGGTGAGCATTCACCACAATCAAGAATTAGGGTTTTGATCCCTCTCAGAGTACTTAGGCAAAGGATCAATCAATAAATGACATGATCTTCAACTTGTCTAACCTCTCAAACACCTATAAAGGATCAAGAGGACTCCCACATTAAGAATCAAGCACAAAGTTGCAACATTCCAAGTGGATTAAGCCTCAAGATCGCCAGTGTCACCAAATTAGGGTTTTGGTCTACTGAGGCCTCCAGATGGAATTTTTCCTCTGGGCATGAGCCAATGCTTCAAAAAATAACCCAAGATATTCCAAGGGACCTCATGGACCCAAGCATCAAGTCAATTTAACCTCAGGGGATGCATTTACCAAAAAATCAGGAATTAGGGTTTCTTGACCTAATTCACCCCTAAGTTGACTTTTGGGACAAAGCATGAGCCAAGACCTCAAGACATGATTTGAGGGCCTCAAATACACCATATTGATCCATTTTCAACAATGGATTGATCCAAGAAGCTTGATTCACAAGTTTCAATTTCATCTGGACCACAATTAGGGTTTTGAAGAAAAAGTCAATTGTACCTTTGACTTTTGACCAAGACATGCTCCCAAACCTTGGGACATGATTCAATACACCCTATATCACCTATGGAGTCCATCCATTAGGTTTTATTTAAGTCAAGGACTTGACTTCACAATGGATCGCACAGTTTGGATTCCATCCGATAAAAAGTCAACTGTGCACAAAATCAAGTTTGACTTGTTGGATTTTTTAACAAATATGGTTCCCCTAAGTCAAAAATAATTTTAATGTATGGTATTGATCATCATTCATTAAGAAAAATCAATAAAATTGAGGTTTCTTGCAAAAGGGGCAACCATAAGAAACTAAAATTTTTCTAAGTTATGGAACAAAAGTGATTTTGGTACCAACTTCCAAGGATCATAACTTGAGATCCAAGCAACCATTTTGGGTGATCCAAAGCTGGATTTGTAGGTCTTGCTACACTCTACAAAAGCTTCAACTACCTTAGACTCTAATTCTTCATGGATTTTGAGTTAGGGATTGATCAAAATGACAAAAACATGAAAATGACACTTTTTCCAACACTTAGTGAAAATCTGCCTAAGTTACCAGCCTTGAACATCAATGTTCGTGAGGTTTTTTTAGTTGGATCCCAATAGTTTCAGAACAAACTATGATCGCACATGTTTTGTATCATATGAGGGCTATAAAAGCACAAGAGCCTCCCATAACTCAACCTGAGCAAGGAGATATGAATCCCTCAAAATCACCATTTCCAACTGTCCTAAGCAAGGCAGATTTTGTGCATTTGCTCGATTTGGCAAAATTTGGACAACTCCAAGCCTTGTCATCCATTTGGACAGATCTGAGGATAAAACAAAAGGAGAATGATTTGATCCCCAAGCCTCCCCAGTCCAAGAATCTACATATAGCCATGCCAAACCTAAAAGAGCTAAAAAGTGTCAAGACTCCAATTTTGTTTCAATGCATTCAATGGATGCATCAAGGTGGCATGAACTGAGGCAAGTTTAACTGAATGAGTCAAGCCTTATCTCTGAACCAAAAGACCATAGGTCGGTGCTCTAACATCAAGTTAATGGCTAGAGGAGACTTGAGATTTCATTTGATCCACATTAGCCACAGACCTGTTGCAGTTGCCACACACTATTGCTGCCAAAACAAACTTGTTGCACTATAAATAGAGCGCATTTGTGATTAGTTTGAGTACACCAAAGCACCCAAACTGATGCTTTCCTTGAAATCGCTTCTTCACTTCAAATTTTGCCTTCTAACTCAAGTCACTATCGGGTTTTGAGTTTGGGAGCAATTCCAACCAAACCAATCCCACACACACCTCATAAACATCATATGTGAGTGATCCATAACACAAAATCACATCTAGAACATCAGATTCTCAAAATCACCAGCCAATTGCTCAAGTTCTTGAAAGAGTTTCAGTTGAGGCGCCACTTCAAGTTCCAGCTCATTTCAATCCACTCCAAGCATTCAAACACATTCCTTGGCACCTAAGGAAGCTGTCCAGATCATTGGAACCAAGCTGCAACACCTCCATCATCAAACTCGATTACCAGCTGCAAGAGGTAAGCCTGAACCCTTCAAACTCTATAATCAATGCATCATGAATGAATTTTTGAGTTACCATCTTGTTTCTGCATGTATGTAGAGTAATCACCCTCAATCAATTGCCATGAATCAATCGTGTATGGAATTTCATTGTGTTCATGCTGAAATTAGGGTTCTTGAGGTTTTCTGTTGATTTCTCACTCCATACTCAATATAAATGCAATTAATCTAATGGTTGTGATCCTTGTTCAAAAACTAATAAGATTGGTGTTTGAATCGTGCAAAACCATTGAGTAATCAGAGAGAAAAGTGAGAAAATGCAAATCAGCCATGGCGCGGTCACGAGGAAGAAGAAAGTGACCGTTGGCGCTATTTTTCAAATATTTGAAATATTTGAATTTTTGATATTTTATTTAAATAATTTCAAAAATTAATTTCTCACTCATTTTTTATCATTTTTGATTGGTTCTTTTTGCAAAAATTCACAAAAATGTTTAAATATTTTAATTTACAAAAAAACCTAATTTATATTATTTTTTTAATATAGTTATAATTTTTGTAATTAATTTCATTTATTTGTTTTTTAATCATTTTTAAATGAAATTCCCACTTTGATCTTTCAAAACCAATTGAATTTCAAACTTTCATGTGATTAAACATGATTTTTCAAAATATTTTTCAAACTTTACAACTTGTTTTTGAATATATTTGGTATTTTATATCATTTTATTATTTAAATTTCCTTTGAAAAATGACATTTTAATTTAAAATTAGGGTTTCCTCTCTATTTTAAATTTGTCAACATTTTTAGGCCTCTATTAGAGTGTAAGACCCATCCCCTTTGTAAATACAAAATCTTTGGGGCCTCAGTCGTTGTATAAGTCCCTCTGTGGTTTTCAAAACCGCGACGCGATCGTCGCCTTTTCAAATAAATCATCTGGGCGTCTCCTTGAGCTATAAGCCCCAACTCTTGTATAAAAATAACTTTTTTGGGCCTCCAATAGAGTGTAAGACCCAACCCTCTTTATAGAAAACCTTTTTGGGCCTCAGTCATTGTATAAGTCCCAATACATCTGAAATTCTCGGCGCGATCACCAATTTCAAATCAAAAACCATTTGGGCCTCCCCTCATGTTATAAATCCCATTCTATTTTCTTTTTACACTTTTGGGCCTCTCCTTGAGTTGTAAGACCTAACCCTCTTTGTAAATAACACCTTTTTGGGCCTCAGTCTTTGTGTAAGCCCCAATACAGTTTACAAATAACGGTATGATTACTGTTTCCTGGGCCTCTCCTTGAGTATAAGCCCCAACAATCTTTTCAAAAACAAACATCCTTTTTTATTTAGGTTTAAACTTATAGTTGTTATCAAAACTTTCTTTAATTTCTTGAACAACTAACCATACAGCTGTTACTATGGAAGCTTGCTCGCCTATAAGTTTTACCAGCTTTCTTTACATGCTTTCATATATATAACTGTATTGCTGGAAGCTTGCTCACCTGTAAGTCCTTCTTTCATATCCTTTTAAATAATTGTCATATATCAACTGTATATATATACTTGTATATTTACTTAGAGTTTTCCCCGGCAATTAGGTCTAGAACTAGATAGAGCCAGTGGCCACTCTTTCAACACAGTCAAAACTAGTTCCCCATAGGAATTCCAGATACAGTTTTACCTTCTCTTGGGCTTAAACAATATGGAACAAAGAGAAAGGCATTATTCCTGGTGAAAATTTTCTCAGACTGTCACTATTAGAAATTTTCAAAGAAGTTCATTTCCCCCAGAGATGATTAATTCCCGGTGAAACCTCTCTTGAATTTCTTCAAAACCTAGAACTGTTCACTAAAGAAAAGATTATTTTCGGTGAAACTTTTCTTGAACTCTTCTTAGGTTTGGACCCACAGGCTTCCTAAAAGCATCCCCGCCTCCTCTTGGGCTTTGTACAAGGATCCTCCGGCTTCTTAGAAGTTCTCATGCCTTCTCTTGGGCTTAATACAAGGACCCTGAAGACCTCTTAAAGGTATAAGACAAAACTTAGTCATCCTTTGTTAAAGTTGTCTTTCTAAAGAGTCAAAACCTCATATCATGTTTAGGGTTGATACTCATACCTTAAAACACCTGCCTCCTCTTGGGCATCATACAAAGATAAACCTATTCATACCAGTAGACTTGGACAGTCTACTCTCCTCTTGGATCTCAAAGACATTCTCAAGTTCCCTACAAACACGAAAAAACACTGGTCACTTAATTAATCCCCAGTAGAGTTAAAACCCTCACAGGATTCTAAAACTCAGTCTTTCATCCTAAGTTTCCCCAGCTAGGGTTAGCTTATCATCAGAACCTCAAGGCATCTGATACCTCAACTCTTCTGTAAACCCTCAACAAGAGTTGATCCCCGTTTTGGACATGCCTCTGGATCTCAATAATCCTCGGCAAAAGCCAGACTCCTCTTAGGCTTTGTATAATGATTTTCCTCAGCAGAGTAAACCTCAAAAGTACTCTCTTGTTGATTCACCCTTTTTTAGCCTCAATCCTGGGCTTTGTATAAGACAGATTAAAGCACTCTCTTGTTGAGTCAATCCTTTCCAGCCTCCTCTTAGGCTTTGTATAATGATTTCCCCTAGCAGAAGTTAGCCTATTCTTAGGCTTTGTATAATGATTTCTCCAGCTTGTTCAGCCACAATCTTGGGCTTTGTACAAGACAGACAAAAGCACTCTCTTGGTGAGTCAACCCTTTTTAGCCTCAATCTTGGGATTTGTACAAGACACACAAAGATACTATATTTTTGAGTCAATCACCTTAAAACACTCTCTTGTTGAGTTAATCATCTCTCAGCCTTCTCTTAGGATTTGTGTAATGATCCTTCTTTTTCTCAGCAAAAGTCAGCCTCAATCTTGGGCTTTGTACAAGACACCACAAATATCTTCGGCTGAGTCAGTCAAATATTTTGTAGCCTCAATCTTGGGCTTTGTACAAGACACCATATAAATTTCCCTAAACAGAGTCAAACCTCTTTCTAGCCTCAATCTTGGGCTTTGTACAAGACAGATAAAATCATACTCTCCAGCAGAGTTAATCTTCTCCTTTTAGCCTCAATCTTGGGCTTTGTACAAGACACCTACAAATATTCCCCAGTGGAATAAAAAAAATCCTCTTTTAGCCACAATCTTGGGCTTTGTACAAGACAGATAAATACCTCCCCAGCGGAGTCGATTCCTCCCAGCCTCCTCTTAGGCTTTGTATAATGATATCCCCAAAAGAGTCAAGTCTCTTTTTAGCCTCAATCTTGGGCTTTGTACAAGACAGATAAACACTTTCTTGTTGTGTCAGCCTTTTCCAGTCTCCTCTTAGGCTTTGTATAAGGACTTCCCCAGTGGAGTCAACCAATCTCTTAGCTTCAACCTTGGGCTCTGATCAAGGCACATACAAAAAACCAAAATCCCCTCAGAGGAAATCAAAATCTCACTGCAGGAAAGCTCTTCTCTGTATATCACTACATCAAAACAGAAAATTAAAACAAACCCTAATCCCAGATAACTACTGTAAGTGGCACACTTGTTGATTCAAACATCCAAGCTGTAGTCCATCTCTTATCCTGGTAAAACTTCCTCTCGCATCTAATTGCTGTAAGTGGCAAGCCTCTAGATTATTTACATCCACGCCACTGTCCCTCTCTTAGCATGAAAGATTCCTAAGGAAAAATGGCATTACTCTACACTGAGTTAAAGTTTTCTCCTTCAGGACAAATCCCCTATAAAGGAAATTAAGGCATTGCTGGATTCACATATCCTAGTTAAAGTAATCCTCCTTTATAAACAGTCACCCAACAGTTGTGATAAACAAATAAGATGTTTTCCTTTATAGATGATAAATTCTCTCTCAATACCCTTTTAGCTTCAATCTTGGGCTTTGAACAAGACACAAATATTCCTTTTAGCTTCAATCTTGGGCTTTGAACAAGACACCAAAATATCTCTTTCCTGCCATAGAATAGGAGGAACTACGATTGCTCTGATTTCCATGTTTATCTTTAACGGGAATACGTAGGCATAAGATTATGAAATCTTAGCGAGCATACTAATCAAAACTTTAGGTCCAGTACCTTCACATACTAATAAAAATTTTTGGTCCAGTACCTTCACATACTAATCAAAACTTTAGATCCAGTACCTTCATATACTAATCAAAACTTTAGGTCCAGTACCTTCACATACCAATCAAAACTGAGGTCCAATACCTTACCAAAATCACCAAAAACATCGAAAAACCCAAAAAACAACAAAACACTCTCTCTCTCAGACATCCTCACAAAAAAGAAACTTTCCCATTTACAGATAAACACCATCAAGTACAAAAGCGGAACCTAATGCTAACAACCTGTGGATAACCACATATAGGTTGGGTAATTGGCCACTCCCCATTGTATAACCTGACCCCAAACTCCCCGAATATCTTAAGCGTTTGTTCAGTTAAACAATCGCGTGCAAGGTTAGTTTTAGATAGCTTCCCTTTCCCTTCCTGCTTCACAGGATAAATAAGAAATCAGAAAGTAGCACCCCACTCCTACCATTGCGGTGAGGAACCCAATCTGCAATAAGGTGGTCGCGTCACCGACAAAAATTGCACACTAGAACAAGGTCGGACTAACTGCCGACGAGATCACCCCCAATGGGGAGACAGCTCGGCCACAGGGCCGTGCCCCGGTGTTAGCACGATCCATTTTACAATGCTGGCCAGTTTCTGATTATGGGACAAGCAGACTTTGTGCACAACTGGGATACCTCGATCGAGCTCCACCGTTGCCACACCAATTAGGCAGGACACCCAGCTTGTGATGGGAACAATCTAAGCCTATGGGATTAGTACCTCAACCGAGATCCTAGTCTCATCACCGACGAAACCGCTTTGCCCTCCTCGAAATTTTTTCCAGACTATCCGGAACAACAAGAACAAGTCGAGCAAACATCCATTAAAACAAAAGCATACATAAATAAATGCGACAAGAAAATCCCAAACAAATAATATTAATAACATCGGCTACAAGGCTAGAATAAGTCAGGTGTACATTAGAGGGGTTGTGCCCGACAAAAAATTACATCAAAAGGCACGCAGGCCCACAAAATACAAAGTACATTAAAAAAACAAACTAAATGGTCTCGTTGGGAACACCAGGAGGAACCACCTCGCCATTGACGACCACATTAAGGAGACACATCCCCTCGGTCAGCAGCTGGATGTCGGAGTCAGGGCCTTCTACTGCTCCAAAGCAGCGTTAAAGCCAAACTCAGCTGCCCCCAGGTTATCCTCACTGAGAAGACGGATCCTCTCGATCATATCCCTCCGCGTCTTCAGGGTCTTCTCGTCGTCGGTCTCGTCCTGACAAACCGCCGACGACCCCTCCAGTTCAGCTATCTTCGCCTTCAAACAGGAATTTTCCTCGTCAACCTTGGTCACCTTCTCCTTCATCTGGGTCACCTCCTTTTGAAGCAATATCTTGGCCTCCTGGTGCCCTTGCAGCTTCTTCAGCTCGTTATATATCTCTACATTCTCCAACTCCAACTCATTGATCCTAGTCTTAGCCTCTTTGAGGTCGGAGTGAGAAACCATGTCTGCATCCTCAAGAGTTAACGCCGCCTCCAATATCCTGATCATTCTCGTCGCATCCTAGCAGAGGAGCTTCCTCCGTATCTGAGGATTAGCGGACAGGATAGCCGAAGCGTCCAGTTCTGGGACGATGATAGAGCTCTCATCATCAAACATCTTCCCCTGTAGATAGCACGCGGGCAGCACAAACTTCCCTCCAGGAGAACCACCCGAGCAGCCCACCGAAGAGAATCTAATATCATCCCGCTTCCTCTTATGGGATGTGTCCGGAGTTGGTGGTGTGGAAGTTGTCCCCGGAATATGACCAGCGCCGAACATAAACTTCTCCAGCATCGCCTACTGCTTGGTCACTCCGGCTTTGGGCACCGGAGGCACCTTCTTCTGGACTCTGGCTGCCTGGGACCTCATTAAGTGTTTCCGCATGTCGGCCATTCTCTCTGCGAACACAAAAATACAAAAGTCAGCAGTTAGAAGAAACCTAATAAATACGGACACAAGAGAAGGCTGTACCGAGAAGCTGAAACACAACATCATCATTTTCACACTCAAGGAGAGCCTTAGTGTTGATATAGCGACCTGCGCGAACAGGCTCCCCATCGTCCCCAAGGAGCTCTTTGCCATCTCTGTCCACCACAAAGGCCGGACTGAAGCTCTCCACGTAGGCATGGAGCACTCGGTAGGACTGCTTGTCCCCCTCACTGAGCTGCTCATGCTTTACAAGGAATTGGTCGGTCCTATATCTGAAGTGGGTGAACACCCACTCCAAAGGGAACTTGGATATGGGCTTCTCAACCTGCCGATCATCAATGGTCACAGTTTTGAGCGTAGAAATAGACCTTTTGGCCGCCTTAGAGACAGGCTTCACAACCAAGAACCTATCCTTAAAGTGCGGAACAGACTCTGAGTATGGCCAGAAAAGCCTGCTCTGCTATTTAAAGGACACCCAGCTTTGCTTCGAGCCCGTAGTGCTTCGTTGAAGTTGGAAGATGCAGAAGAAGAGGTCCACGGTTGCCCCGATGTGTAAGAAGTGACACACCAGCTCAAAAGCACGAATGAAGGCCAGCGTGTTCGGGTGAAGCTGGGCGGGGCACAACTCCAAGTGGCGAAAGAGGGCTTCTTGGAAGTCGGTGAAAGGCAAACGAAACTTGGCCTCGACAAAGGCAAACTAATACATGGGGAACCGCATCCTCGGGTAGATCAAGCAAATCCTGTCATTTTCCGTCGGGCAGATGGCCCTCCATTATACTGGCGCATCCTCGGCCCGATCTTCCAGATAGGGGAACTCCCGAATCTCTTCTTCAGTAAACGTCGACTTCGTCGACAAGGGCTCGTGGGCAATCCATTTAAGGTCCCCTCTCGCGACCTGGACTTTAGTGTATTTGACGGACTGCTCTGCCTCCTCCTGCGCGGCCTGAGTGTTGGGCACGACTTCTTCACGAGGATCAGCCATTTTCACCTGAAAAGCAGAGGAAGAAAAAGTTAATTCGACGACTAAGTTCAAATCCACCCTTCCACCACTAGTCAAGTGAAAGGGCGAGGAAGAAGTCGAGGACAACCTCGAGCCCACTTTGACCGCGATAAAATACGATGACTACACAGTCCCCCTACGACGGGGACAAGTCTCCGCGACTTAACAAGAAGACTTGCTCTCAACAAAGTGAGCTCCTCGCGCAAAAGCTAGAACTTCATGTCGAACATGCCTAATTCCCGACTACAAACCTAAAACTAATCCTAACCAGAACCTAGGAGAATCTACCACCAAAATATACGACATTCATTCCATGTTCTTCATGTTCTTCATGAATTTCCCAGAAATTCATGTGTTCCACAAAGAACACATGAATCTTCGACCGAAAAACTCATAAGTCGCCGAAAATTTCACGAATACACCCAGAAGGTGAAGAACACCATGAGAAATGCAGAAAAATACGAAGACCTTACTTGGGTCTGGAGGTGGGAGATGAAGATCTGGGCGTAGACGATGAAGACCAACGGCGGCGAAGAGGGACTCCGGCGAGAGGATGAATTGCAGAGCAAAAGAGTTGAGGAGAGAAATTTGCGCGAAGCGTACAAATGAATCCCTTCTCCCCCCTTTTATAAGCATTTGCTCGTTGGGAAGCACAAAGGCCATCATAGTCTAGGTGACTCTAGGTTTGACAAGGGCTGCATGTCCACCACGTGTCAAAAGGAATCTCCGTTTGGCATTCCCAAGGGTAGAGGTTACATGCACCAAGTCTCTTGCTATCCCGCGAGCACGTCTCCTCGACAACGCACGCAACTCACGCCTTCGTCAAAGCTCCCCGCCATAAAAATGCCACTTCGGCGGGCATCCTTTCAAAGTATGGTCGACACAAAACGACCTTTTCACAAATATGCTCCCCGAACGCCAACGGCTGGTCGGGCAGGTCAAAGCACCAACGTCGACCACCTCGATATTGGCAAAGTCAAAGGACTTGTCCCCGAACTGTTCACATGGCTACCTTAAGTCCACACTCTTCACCAGAGCAAGGACTTGGGGTGCTCCTATTTTGGACTGGGCAGGCGCTTTGCCCCCAGCAGGGCAAGGCCCAATCCAGTCCAGCCATTGGCCAGACCCAATATCCAGGAGCTAGCTGTTGGACAGGAACTAGCCGTTGGGCAGAAAATATCCGTTGGGCACGTCCCCCTCACTCGCTTAGCCGTTCACCCGACTAACTGTCTCCCCGGATCTCACGAAAACAATTGGACCAGGTCAAAGGGCCATGCGCTTTTCCCTCCCCCTAGCAGTTCCCCCATTGGTTGACCAGACATTTCGGCCACCTGGGGGACCTTGGCCCCACGCTGGGGGTTTCCTCTATAAATACCCTCTCACTTGAGAGGGACAGGTATCAAATATTCAATACTTGAAATCTTGCTCTTATACTTGCTTTTCTCTCTTTTGACCAAACACTAACTTTGGCATCGGAGTACCTTGCAGGTACAACCCCCTTTCATCTCCTATAAGCACCATCATCTGTCCTACGCGAAGGCCACGACGATCCAGTATGATCACCTCCGATCACTAAGGGTAGTAAAATTGAAGAACAAAAAACTGATTTTTAAAATGGAAGAACTACAAATTAAAAAACATCAAATTAGAGGGACCAGAAATACATTTAAGTTAATAAAAAAAAATACAAAACTATTCATGAAAATCTATTTGCACAAACTACTTTATTCTATTCAAGTCTACACTTCCTTGAACCATAAAACTCTTTTCATTCATCACTCACTAAGAATCATCCAAAACTTACAACATGAAACCCATTACGTGCCTTCTTATTGAATAACTCATTGTAATAGGGGAATCAAGAATTGATTTTGCCAATTTATATGAACAAAGTAATCTCACTTTATTAACTTGTAAAATACTCATACAATAAGCCTATATAGCTAAACATGTGTCCATAGTAAAGTGACATCGATAGACAAATATAGAAGATAAATTTCTAACTAACTCTCAACCATCTAACTAATTTAACTAACTTTTTAAAAGTTAATTATGTGTGTAAATATAACTAACTTGAGATATTAATCTCATTGTGTAATATTTCTCCATAAGTTAAAGGATAAATGTTAAGCATTTCTAACTTGGATAAAATGATGTGAAATGATTAAGAAGGAAGAGGTTTACTGGAAAAATATACAAGTTGATCTTTAGAGAACACAAGTGAAATTACTCCTAAGGTATCTCCAAGGTTTTAGGATTTTGTTGTTTGTCTTTTCCTTCTCTATATAGTTATCATTTTAGTAACTGAATATCCTCACTATTAGATACTTGCACCTCTCTTAGAATCGACTATTTTTTATTAAAATGTATTTTGCATGCATAAAAAAGTTTTTGACTGAAATTCAACGCAAAATAATTCAAGTAATAAAGTTTACGACTTGAATCAATAAACTCATGCAAGTATGATTCAAGTTAAGGAAATTCTTGGCTCAAATAATGAGCAAGTCATGACTCGAAGTATAAGCATGTTTTAAAAATCAAATTTTGCTATTGGAATCGTGACTCAAGTCACAAATTCTTGTGACTCAGATCTTGACTAATTTTGATTCAAGTAAAAAAAGTACACGACTCAAATCATGGACTAATAATAACCAAGTCATGACTTGACTCATGCTCATAAATTCTAGGTTTTCTTGTCTTGATTCAAGTCATTCCTTTGCTTGACTCAATTCATTTTCTTTCACTTGACTCAAATCAAATGACCATTTTTAGTGCATTTCTCTAACAAATATATAAATTAAATTTTCTCTCTCTAGCTAATAACTTGAAAAATTGTGTACATAGCTTGCAAATATATTTTTGCAGACTCATTCACAATTTTCAGAAACACAACATTCTCTCTCAATTCAAACGTAAAGAAATTTTTTTTCTTGTAAGTAAGGAAATATTCCATGGGCTAAAACGTGGTGTAAATTGAAAAATAATTCATGGGGCAAATTAATGTCCTAATTGATTAGGATAATCAATAAGGAAGTGCAAATAATCGATTGTTGTGGCTAAAATAGAAGGCTTAGATATAGGGTCGTTTTCACTCATTAAGAGACTATCGTAATCCCTTATAGACTCGATTATGCATCATCTAACGATTAGACATATAATCTAATGGACTAGCCCCAAAAAAACATTTATCGGTGATTGTTTGTGTGGGCGCCCGTGTGTGCACGTATGCGTGTGTGTGTGTGGGCGTGTGTGTGGGTGAGTGTGTGTATGCATGTGTGTGTTTTGATTTCAACTTTAAGAGAGCGTGTAAAGATCTAGTGTGAGTAGGTTCATTAGTGTTATAATGTCTTGTGAATATTTTCTTTTAGAACGAGGATTCATTTTTCTGTTTTGTTGTTTTAGAGATTGATATCTCATTGATCGTACCTGGATCAGACAGTTACTGGTGGCCAACGACATCCGTCGAACTCCGGCTCTGGTGAGGTTGAAGGACGGCGGCGGGGGGGGGGGGGAGTGTACCTGCAAGGCACTCCGACGCTCAAGTAAGGTGGTTGTCAGAGAAAAGCAAGTACAGAGGTGAGTAAGAAAAGTGACTTAACCTGACCCTCTCAAGTGAGAGGGTATTTATAGAGAGCCCCCAGCGCGGGGCCAACGGTTACTTGCACTGGGATGGATTGTCAGGCCCAATCCAAGTAACTGTCAGGGCTTACGTGGCGTAGTGAAGACCAGCACGTGGTCTTCGCCCTGGGGTAACCGCTCCTAGATTTCCGGGACTAGGGCAGACCGAATCCTTCGGGAGTGGAGTGGTTACTTGGAACGTGTCTATGTGGTACGGACCGTTAGACGCTCCTCGCTGGGGAGGAGCCTTCTGTGTCAAGGACCCGTCAAGCCGTACGACGGACATGGCCTCGCAGGGAGGAGGCATGTCTGTCGAGGAGTGATGTGCAGTATTCTCGCGGGGGAGAAGCTGGTATGTCGGGGATGTACCTATCCGCCGGGGTGCGAGGTCCTCCTGCTCTGTTGGTCCAAGTGCCCGACACTGTATAGTGCTCGGGGAAACGTTGGTATGCTTGCGGAAGTCAAGTGCCCCGCGGATGGGTCTTATTGGGCCTCCCCATGCTATATGGGTTGGGCCTGCTCGACTGTTGGGCAGCCTCGGCCCAGTCCAGAACAGGAGCCCCCAAGTCGTTGCTCTGAGGTGTCGGAGTAATGACTTAAGGGTTATTGGCAGGTCGAGGATACGCCAAGAGGGGAACCGAGGAGGTCGTTCATATGCGCGAAATTCCTTCGGCCGGATGAGAGTCGGGCATCGATACAGTTGTGTCTGATCATATGGTCGGGGATATGAAGGGTTTTGGACTCGAAGCGTTGGGGAAAACCGAAGCGACACGCGTGGGGAGATGGGCGGCTGCATGCGTGCCACGTGTCGCCTGCCATAATTACCTGGGGAGGCTGGCTAGGGTAGCACACTCGAGTGCCCTATGCCCCTCGAGTCTCACGGAGACCGCTTATAAAAGCCGTTCCCCTCGCTCATTTTTCACTTTTCCACTTCTCTCTCAAGAATCCCCTCCTTCTCTCTCTACTCTCTTCCGCCGTAGCTGGCAGCTGTCATCCGCCGGACGTTCCTTGCCGGAGACCTCTTTCTCCTCAACAACCGTCGTGAAACCGCCGGAGACTCCGTGCCGGAACCCTAATTCGCCGTTTAACAGGTACTTGTTCTAAACTTAACCTTTATTTTGCGTTTTTCTTCAATTTCAACTAATGTAGGACGTTTCCTTGGTGAATTGATGATATTCCCATGAGAAACGAGAGGATTCCTGGCGAATACGGTGGGAATCTTTAGTTGTTGAGGGAGAGAGTGCGGAGAACTTCGCTCTCTTTTGATGAATATCTCGGGGATCAGGGACGAACACGTCGGGGACCCGTTGAATGTCTCGGGGTCCCCAATAATCAGTACATCTGCTAGCGCCGCGGGGACACGGGGCAGAACCTTCCGGGGAGGCGATGAATTCTCCGGTGGACAAGTTGATCCTCGGACGATCGTGTCGGGGAGTTGAGAAAGTCTCACCCCTTCTTCGCCCGTTCGCTTGAACAGCGGTGGAGGGGTGAATTTGATACGACCAATCGAATTCACCGTTTCCCTCTGCTTTTCAGGTAAATGGAGGATTTGGCTGCGGAGGTGGCCGTAGGATATTTCGAGGAAAACGACGACCAGCCCGACTCCCCCATGGCTCACATGGCCTTTGCGCAAGAGAGGCCGCTTGAGGATTGGGTCTGCGACGAGGCCCTGGAGATGTCGTCCATCTTCGTCTACCCAGATGAGGACGACGCTTTCTGTACCGTCGAGCACAGATTAATCGGATCTGGCAATTCTTGGAAGGTTTTTTCGTCCCGAGGAGAGTCATCGGATATGCTCCTCTTACCGGGGAATGCGCATCCCCTTGTACGAGTTTATGTTCGAGAAGGCGGGGTGGAGGCTGCCCTTCACGGATTTACAAGAGGGGATCTTCGACTGGTTAAAATTGGCCCCTTCACAGATTCACCCGAACTCGTTGGCCTTCATCCGGGCCTTCGAGCTCGTATGCAAGTATTTGAAAATCGTGCCGACCGTTCGCCTCTTCTTCCGCATATTCCATCTCCAAAGGTCGTCGGCCGGTGGACGACATGGCTGGGTGTCTTTCAAGCAGAGCAAGGCACTGTTTCACACTTACTTGGATTCCATTCGGGATTTAAAGTTCCGCTATTACTTCGTGAAACCGGTCACCATCGAGGCTATCTATTCGCTGTACCGGAAAGTCACCCGCGAGGTCGACGGTCGTTCCGAGGAGGTGCTGGAGCCAAAGTTCCCTCTGTACTGGATGGAGGAACACTTTAAGAAGGAAGTCGACAAATACAAGACGAAGCATGTTCAGATGGAGGCCTTCGAGCGGGAAGCTTACGATAAAATCGTCGCTTTTGTTGAAAGTTTTTCCAAAGCTCAGCACGAGACGCTGGACGGCCGGCCTATAATGGGTGCAGACGGGCAGGTGAAGAAAGAACGTCGCCTGATAAATACCCGCGTTCTGGTCGAGACCTTCTCCGACGAGGAGGCGATCGAGTTGTTAGGTGGTGAAACCGTCCTCGCTTTAGGTCTTCCTCGCATCTGTGTTTCTCGCTTTACTAACATTTTCTTTACTTTTGCAGGAACAATGGCCGGAGCCGAGGAGAGGTTGAAGAAGCTGAAAGCGAAGAGGGCCCGGGAAGCGCAGGCCCGGGGGGAGGCGTCGTGCTTCAAGGACCAAGAGGTTGCTCCTTCTGGGGTCCCGCCCGAGGGTGTTTCCTCGACTGCCATGCCCGAAGGTTCAAGTCTGACTCAGCCTGCTGCCACCGTGTTGGGGACTGCAGGTGGGTGCACAACTCCTGTGGGCAGCCAGTCCCCGGCTACCCAAGGGACTCCGAAGCGGCAACGGGTCACGGAGGTCGTCGACTTGGGTGGTGAAGACAGCTCCCCGGTTCCTTCCAGCTTTGACCTTCCACCCTATCACCAAAAACCTCACTTCTTCTCCGAGGTCACTTATCTTCGCACCCTTCCCTCCGAGATCCAAACTGTGCTGGGGACTGCTACTGAAGTGAGGAGGAGGATGATTTTTGAGGATCTGTCGGCCGTCATGCGTATCTGCTCGACTGCTATCATTCTCAATGACGAGACCCGCCCTGCTGCTGAACTTGCCCGCTTGCAGGAAAAGCTGGACACCTTGGGCGCTGAGATGCTCGGTATGCGCAATGATCTGAAAGAGTGTCGAGATCTGAACAAAGAGCAAAGCGAGCAGCAGCAGCAGGTCGAGGCCAAGCTTAAGAAAGCCGAGGAGACGGATAAAGGCCACCTTGCCCGAATCGCTGAACTGGAGTTGGAGGAGAAGCGACTTAAGGAAAGGATTATCGAGTTGGAAGATGCGGTGCGGCCAGCCGAAGGGGAAACTGAGGAGGACAAGCTCCTAACCACTCGTGCGGCGTTTGTGGCGCAGCTCCGGAAGCTTGAGCAGGATCTCCGGGTGTCCGAGGATGATTCTATTGAAACTGCGGGTATAGGGTTCCGCAGTGCCGTGGCGCAGCTTCGGGTTCTCAACCCCGACCTCGTCACTGAAGGGATTGACCCCGACGCTGAGGTGGTGGATGGCCAGATCGTGCATCCTCTGCGGGAGAACGACATTCATGTGCACGAGGAGCCTGACGGGACCGCAGCTGAGTAGGTTTTTTATCTTTGTTTTGGTCGGCCTGCGAGCCGTTTTGTTTCGCCCGGCTTGTGGGCTTAGTTGATGTACTATTTGCACAATGGTTATTTTTTCCCGGCTTGTGGGCTTATATTTGTAACTTTTTTGTACTAAGGGTTTTGCCCAATATTCGTACTTCATAATATCTCTTTATTGATTTTGATCGTGTGTGATGTGGTATTTTCTATACTTTATTTTTGCCTAAGTAGTAGGGCTTTGGGATTTGGTCGACCTTGATAATTCCTGACCGCGTGGAGAAGCGGTCGGAGCGGTCGGAGGCGTGCCCCGACCTTCAACGAAGCTAAGAGTTCGATTGACGTCCTAGCATCGTGGCATGAACTTCCCATCGCGAGCTGGGTGTTATGCCCGGTTGGTACGACGACGGTGGGCCTCGATTGAGGGATCCCCGCCGGATCAGAGGTCCTCGCGCACACACAACGCGGTCTCTGATCGTCGTGTTCTGTATAGGGGTGTCGCGCTTGTACCCTAGTGCGCCCCCGTAATCGCGGTGCTAGTAACCCGCGGGCAGTGTTTAACTGTAGTATTGTTTTAGCTTTTCAGCGTTCCATGGTCGAGCAAGTTCTTCCCCGTGCAGATTTTTGAGGAAATAGGCTCATGTCCCCGTTTTCGCGCGGACGCGGTACGGGCCCTCCCAGTTCGCGGCGAGTTTGCCCTCTCGCGAGTCTTTCTGGTTCCTTCGTAGGACGAGGGTGCCCACCGGAAAATCACGTTTAATGACTTTGTCGTTATAACGTAGTGTTATTTTTTGTTTAAGTGACGCCTCTCGGAGAGAGGTGCCCGAGCGTGTTTCCTCGGCGAAGTCAAGTTCTTCCCTCAAGGCTTCATCATTCGCGTCCCCGTCGAGGGGGGCTTCCGTCCTCCTCGAGGGTTCCCTGATCTCCACGGGGATCACTGCCTCTGTTCCATAGGTCAAACGGAAAGGGGTCTCCCCGGTCGTGGAGTGTGGGGTTGTCCGGTAGGCCTAGAGGACGCTGTGTAGCTCCTCGACCCACCGTTGTTTGGCATCGCCCAACCGTCGTCTTAATCCTCGAAGGATCACCCTGTTCGCGGCCTCAGCCTGTCCGTTCGTTTGAGGGTGCTCGACCGACGTGAAATGCTGCTTCGTGCCTAGTTTTGTGACGAAGTCCTGGAAGTTCCTGTCGGTGAACTGGGTTCCGTTGTCGGTGACGATGGCTTGAGGCACTCCGAACCGGGCGAGGATATTTCTTTTGTAGAAACGTAGTATGTTGAAGGCAGTGATTTTGGCCAATGCTTCTGCTTCAATCCACTTCGTGAAGTAATCTACCCCGACGATGAGGTATTTGTTTTGATACGACCCCTGGACGAAAGGTCCGAGGATATCCATCCCCCACCATGCGAACGACCACGGGGAGGATAGCGACGCGAGCTCGCTGGGAGGAGCGAGGTGCATGTCCCCGTGCCGTTGGCATTTATCGCACTTCTTGACGTGCTCCTTGGCGTCTTGTTGCATGGTGGGCCAGTAATATCCTGCCCGGAGTGCTTTACGAGCTAGCGATCGTCCCCCGAGGTGCTGCGCATTGATTCCCTCATGGATCTCCTGGAGTATTCCGGGGACCTTGGTATCCTCGACACATCTGAGGAGGGGAACAGAGAATCCTCACCGGTATAGCTTATCCTCGACTATAGTGTACGAGCACGCCCGTCTCTTGACCATTCTTGCTTCTTTGGGATCTTCGGGCAGTTTGCCCGTCGTGAGGTATTCGTATACCGGGGTCATCCAGCAATCGCTGTCCCCGATGGCGTTGATGTCCGAAACCATGCCAGGTTTGTCAATGCTCGGGCGGGAAAGGACCTCTTGTATGACGGACTTGTTCCCGCCTTTCTTTTTCGTGCTCGCCAATTTTGACAGGACGTCCGCTCGGGCATTATGCTCCCGGGGGATGTGAGTTACTTCCGCCGAGGTGAACTTTTTCATCTTCTCTTTTACCAAGGCCAAGTATTCTATGAGACTGTCGTTCTTGGCTTGGTACTCTCCTCGGACTTGCGAGGCTACGAGCTGAGAATCGGTGAAAAGTTTGACCTCTTTGGCGCCAAGGTCCTCGGCCAGCCTGAGTCCCGCGAGGAAGGCCTCGTATTCGGCTTGGTTGTTCGAAGTCGGGAAGGACAGTTCGAGGGACACCTCGATGAGGATGCCTTCCTCGTTTTCGAGGATGATTCCCGCTCCGCTTCCTTTCGGGCTGGATGCTCCGTCGACATAGATTGTCCATTTCTGCGACCCGTTGGTCGAGGGTTCCGGGACGGTCATCTCTGCTACAAAGTCGGCCAGTACCTGTGCCTTCAAGGCTTTCCTCCCTTCATATCGGATGTCAAATTCGGCCAGCTCGAGTGACCACCTGAGCATCCTCCCCGCTATATCCGGTCGTCTGAGGAGTTGCCTGATAGGCTGGTCGGTCCTCACGATGACGGTATGGACGAGGAAGTAGTGGCGTAGTCTTCTGGCCGCGGTGACGAGGCCCAGTGTGACTTTCTCGATCTGCTGATACCTGAGCTCGGGGCCTTGGAGAGCTTTGCTCGTGAAGTAAACTGGCTTCTGTCCGTCTGGGGTTTCCCGAATGAGGACGGCGCTGACCGCTTCGCTCGTGATCGCAAGATATAAGAAGAGTGTTTCCCCGTTCTCGGGTCGCGAGAGGACCGGGGGTTGCGATAAGACTTGTTTCAAGTGTGCGAGTGCTTGTTTGCATTCCTCGCTCCACTCAAACTCCGCTTTTTGCCGGAGAAGTTTGAAAAAGGGGAGTGCGTACTGTGCGGATTTGGCGACGAACCAGGAAAGAGCGGTAAGCATCCCGTTCAATGATTGTATTGACTTCTTCGAGCCCGGAGTAGGGAGCTCGGAAAAGGCTATACACTTGTCGGGGTTTGCCTCGATTCCTCGTTCCGTGAGGTAAAATCCGAGGAACTTTCCCGCCCGAACACCGAAGGTGCATTTGTCGGGGTTAAACCTCATGCGGCACCTCCTCGCCGTGTCGAACACCTTCTTGAGGTGTGCGGCGTGGTTGACTTCTTCTGCAGACTTGACGATCATGTTGTCCATGTAGACTTCGAGCATGTCGCTAATTTCAGTCCGGAAGACCTTGTTCATCATCCGTTGATAGGTCGCACCGGCATTCTTCAGACCGAAGGGCATTACGTTGTAATAGTAGTTGCCTGACGTGGTCATGAAGGTCGTGTGTTGCTTGTCGACCTTGTCCATGGGAATTTGGTTGTATCCTGAATAGGCGTCCATGAAAGATAGTAGTTTGTAACCTGCAGAATTGTCGACCAGTTGGTCGATGTTAGGCAAGGGATAACAGTCTTTCGGGCAAGCCCGGTTGAGATCAGTATAATCAACGCACATTCTCCATTTTCCATTATTTTTCTTAACAAGTACAACGTTGGACATCCATGTCATGTATTTGGCTTCCGAAATAAAATTTGCCTCTAGGAGGTCTTTTACAGCCTTCTCAGCAGCCTCCGCTTTCTCGGGAGACTGCTTACGCCTACGTTGTGCTATGGCCCTAGCGGCCGGATCTACTGCGAGCTGATGGCAAGCCACCTCGGGGTCGAGGCCAGGCATCTCGGATGCGCTCCACGCGAAGAGGTCAGCGTTCTCCCTCAGACATGCTTTCAGCTGCTCTTTGGCTAGGTCGGGGATCCCGGTGCCGATCTTCACGTTGCGATCTGGGTCGTCTCCGAGGGCCACGAGCTCGAAATCTCCATCTGGGATGGGGCGCGCTGGGTGGAGAGGCTGCCCGTTGTTTTCCGCCTGGTGGTCGGGGTCTTCGACTCTGTCTTCATCGGGCTCGCTGGAGAACCTGCTGTCGAGGTCGACCGCGTTGACGCGCGGGAGAGGTACCTGTCTGACGTCCGGGGGTGGTTTGGCCACGGCCTTAGGTTTGGGACCAATGGAACTTAGGCCCTTGACGGCGGCGTCGAAGCATCTCCTGGCCGCGTCGATGTCCCCGTGCATCGTCACTACTCGTCCCCTCCTCGTGTAGTACTTCATTTTGAGGTGGACCGTCGACGGGACCGCCGTGAGTTCAGCAAGGGTGGTCCTTCCGAGGATGCAGTTGTAAAGGGATGGGCATTCAACCACCAGGAAACGGATCTTCACCTGTCGGGCCGTGTCTTCGGCCCCGAACGTAACCATCAGCTCCACGTAACCCCATGGTCTGGTGGTGGTTCCATTGAACCCCTGTAGGTCTGACCCGACGTACGGGGTCAAATTCCTCTCGTCCAGCTGAAGGGTCCCGAACAAATGAGAATACATGATGTCGACCGAGCTCCCCTGGTCGACTAGGATTCTTCGGACGTCAAAGTTCGCCATTTGTGCCCTGACCAGTAGGGGAATAGTGGCGTTTGGTGCTCCCCCGGGGAGTTCCTCGAGGTAGAAGGTGATGGGATTGGAGTTTCCCCGTACTTTCTCGAGGGTGGTCACCTTCGACGATGTCGCGGATTCCAGTTCGTCAAACTTCCGTTTGATCGACCCAACCGATATTTTCCCGGGATCGCCTCCGGAGATAACCATTGCTTTGGGGAAGCCTTCCCATGTACTGCGGGCCGTGACGGGGCCTTCGTCGGGGAAAGTCGCCCACATGTTGCGGATTGCCTCTTCGCCCTCGACGATTGGGGGGACGAAGAAGTCCTCGGGTCGAGTGACGCTGAGGGCGACCTGAAGCTGGCTGTCGTCGGGAGGAGGTGTTGCCTCCTCGACGTTCTGTGCTTCCTTTGAGCTGGGACGAGGAGGGTCGTTCTGTTGGGCATACTTCTTCAAGTGCCCTTCTTTGATGAGAATCTCAATGGCATCCTTGAGGTGGATGCAAGCTTCGGTCACGTGCCCGTGGCTTCGGTGGAACCTGCAGTACTTAGATTTGTCAACGTTTGGTTTGGGAGCCGCGGGTTTCGGGAAGCGAACTCCTCCTTTCACAAACTTGGAATTTTGGCAGTCTGAGAGGATCCGAGACCGGGAAGTGTTGAGCGGCGTATACTCTGTGAATCGGCCAGTTGGCCCGCGCTGTTCCCGAGGATCTCGATTGCAGTTTTCTTTCTTCTTTTCTCCTCCCCGTCGGGGAGAAGCGTCATCGTCTTTGTGGCCGCGGGGGCCTTCCATACGTCTCGTCTCAAGAGCGATCTGGGCTGCTTCCGTCTCTTCGAGTTCGATGTACTTCTGGGCACGAGCGAGAAGGTCCTCGAGACGCCGGGGTCTTCGGAGGCCAATGGATTTGGCAAAGTCCGACCCGGCGCGTAGTCCGTGAATAATTAAGTATTTCTTCATGTCGTCGGTCGTATGGACCTCGACGGCTTCCTTGTTAAACCTCTCAATGTAATTTCGAAGGGATTCGTTCCTCCCTTGGAAGATCTTTTCTAGGGCAGCCTCTGTCTTCGGGTGTCGACGAGACGCGGTGAAGTGTTTGTTGAAGCGTTGCTTCAGCTGTTTCCATGACGTGATCGAACCAGGCTCCAGCCCCTTGTACCATGTCATGGCTCCCTTCCGCAAGATGGTGGGGAATAGCCTGCACCTCATGGCTCCCCTGACATTTCGAAAGTCGAGCATCGCTTCGAAACTCTCCACGTGATCGTCGGGGTCGGTCAGTCCGTCGTAGGTCCCCAATGGTGGTGGTTTCTCCATGCCTGGGGGGATTGGGGCGTCCATGATTTCCCACGACAAGGGGGTCCTTTGGTCCTCGTCGTCGCTACCAGCCGGGGATCTCGAAGGTGATCCATGGTGCCGTGGAGGGGAGTTCCTCGAACGGTTCTTTGGTCTCTCTTCAGTCTGCTTAGACTTCTTGGAGATGGTGGAGGCCCTGGGTTCCTTCCGAGGCGGGGAACGAGGGCGCTTCTGGGTGATCGCCGGCTGGGGGCGCTCGAGGCGCGGTCGTCGACCATGGCGTACGGGCGACGGGGTCTGGGAATCTTCGGAAGGGGTCCTTCGCGGGGAAGGAGAGCGGCGAGGTGACGGGGGACGACGATGTCTTCGCGGGGAAGATCGTTGCGCCCGTCCTTGCTCCAAGGCTTCGATTCTGGTGTTCTGTTGTGCGATCAGCTGATTGGTCTGGTTGATCAATGCAAACAGGGCCACGGTGCTTGGGTCCGCGTTGGGCGGCGGAGCAACTGGCTGAAGAGTGGTTTGCTGGTCGTCCATGCGGACGACGCGGTTGGTCGCATCCTGGGAGTCCGGGGAGGCGGTCTGTCTGTCTCTTATGTCGCCTTCGCCGCCGTGGAGGATGACGGCGACCTCACGGTGGCTCCCGTTCTCCAGTTGCGCGAGCACGGTGTCCAGAGCCTGGTTGACGGTCGGATTGGCCATGTTTGTGATGAATAGAGGAAGCTTTGGTTTATCGAGGAGAAAACGGGGAAGCTTATAAAGTTCCCACAGACGGCGCCACTGATCGTACCTGGATCAGACAGTTACTGGTGGCCAACGACGTCCGTCGAACTCCGGCTCCGGTGAGGTTGAAGGACGGCCGGGGGGGGTGTACCTGCAAGGCACTCCGACGCTCAAGTAAGGTGGTTGTCAGAGAAAAGCAAGTACAGAGGTGAGTAAGAAAAGTGACTTAACCTGACCCTCTCAAGTGAGAGGGTATTTATAGAGAGCCCCCAGCGCGGGGCCAACGGTTACTTGCACTGGGCTGGATTGTCAGGCCCAATCCAAGTAACTGCCAGGGCTTACGTGGCGTAGTGAAGACCAGCACGTGGTCTTCGCCCTGGGGTAACCGCTCCTAGATTTCCGGGACTAGGGCAGACCGAATCCTTCGGGAGTGGAGTGGTTACTTGGAACGTGTCTATGTGGTACGGACCGTTAGACGCTCCTCGCTGGGGAGGAGCCTTCTGTGTCGAGGACCCGTCAAGCCGTACGACGGACATGGCCTCGCGGGGAGGAGCCATGTCTGTCGAGGAGTGATGTGCGGTATTCTCGCGGGGGAGAAGCTGGTATGTCGGGGATGTACCTATCCGCCGGGGTGCGAGGTCCTCCTGCTCTGTTGGTCCAAGTGCCCGACACTGTAAAGTGCTCGGGGGAAACGTTGGTATGCTTGCAGCAGTCAAGTGCCCCGCGGAGGGGTCTTATTGGGCCTCCCCATGCTATATGGGTTGGGCCTGCTCGACTGTTGGGCAGCCTCGGCCCAGTCCAGAACACTCATGAAGAAAAAATAGGTTTTTCTCTAAAGGAAAATTTCAGTAGGATCGAAGTGAAGACCGTTGTAAACGAAATTTTGGAGTTTTTAATTCTTTTTGCAGTTCAAAGACTCAGACAAGAGAATTTTGATAAAATCGAATGAAGAAAGTTATAGAAAACATGAAAAATAAGAACTTGGGTGAGAAAATTTGAGTTTTTGTGTTGTGTTCTATACAAATTTGATTCAATTTATTTTTTGAAAATAAGATATAGTGTACATTTTCTTTTAATTGTTGATTCAATAAGAGTGTGTCATTTTTTAATATTTTAGTTTTTTTTTTCCGAAGATACGAGTTTAACAAATTTGTAAACTAAGTTTGATACTACACCAGTTTAAGAAATATAATTTGATTATTATATTTGCTTAAAATTTATTCTAAATAATATTAGTAAATGAATGCTAATTTAATTATATTTATAATATTGTAATGAATGTTCTAAATCAAAATAATATAATATATTATTTAAAAATTTGTTTGAATTTTGAATTTGATAGTAATCTATCTCAAAATATTTGAAACCAATTTTGAGACAAAATTTATAATTTGTAACGAGTGCTTTTTCAACAAAATAGATTTTATTATAAATCCATGCAAAAATATTTGATATAATTTTTTAGAATAGTTTTAAAATTTGCATAAATTTTTTAAGTATGGTGTATTTCCCTGAAACTGTACAAAAAAAATTTAAGACCCATGGTAAAAATATAAAAATATTTTTAGAATAGTTTTAAAATATGTGAAAATGATATCAAAATGGATTTATTTTAAATTAAACCTTTTGTTGGTTGTGTAAATACTCAAAATGATGATACATGCCTAATGATGTGGTTATCGATCATGATATTTATGTATGATAATATGTTTGATGAATGATGACCCATGGTAAAATAAATAAATAAAAATTATTAATTTATTACAGTTTTGATTTCTATTTTAGCAATGTCAAAATATTAACTTTGACACCAACCCCTTTATCATTATTCATTCAATGACACCGGTGTCAAATGATCCCCTTCCATATATATATATATATATATATATATATGAGTTATGCTAATGCACACTCATGTAGGTGTGCATTAGCAACATACACCTTAGTATATTTTTGTGTGGGTTCCATTAATTTTTATGGGACCCACATTAGAAAGATAAAAGAAAAAATAGAAAGAAAATAGATGTAGTGTATTTTTGTGTGAGATCCACCAATTTTAGATGTATGTTAGCATTTATATATATATATATATATATATATATAATGAAATTTTATAGACAAAGTTATAAATAAAAAAATAATTATCTCATCAATTTTTTATTAAAAAAACCATAAGAGAGAATCAAAATGTTTGAATTTAAAATAAAGAGATTAATTACGTGAATCAAATAAATTTGAAGATTAAAACAGAAATTTATCCAAAGAGGCGTAAACTAAAACTTGTGACATCATGCGTATGAAATTCTCAATCATTAGACTACTTAAAAAAAACTACTTAAAAAAACTCTAATCAATTATAATTTTATTAGTATCATGTTCAAAGTTAATTAAATTAAATTTATTTTAATAAATTGTGAAACACTACTTTGGTTTTCTTCCACAAGAACTTTAGTGTTGTTATTATGTGAGAAAATCACTATCCCCCACCCATAATATTTTAGCGGTTTGTTCTCTCTCCACCTTTCTTCTCACATCAAAGCTTTGTCTTTCTTCTTCGTTTCACTTAACATCCAAACAAAAGAAATACTATATCTGTTTCTTTTCCTTCCACTCATTTTCCTTATTACGCGCAAATATTATGAGCCACGCAACTCTAATGTCATTTTTTCTCTTACTTATTTTGTCCTTTTCAATGAAGTATATTTTGGCAAGTTGCAACAGACTGTGTGACTTTAAGGCCAAGTGCTTATGTTTATCTTCTCTCATTTATACACATTTCAGACAGATGCTTTAGCAACAGTTATTATATACTACTCAAACTTAATATGCATATCCCTGACCAAGATATTATTTTCATAGTAAAAAAATGTTCCTTTTTTCTTTACTCACTTGTTGATAAAGCAGTAAACATATCATTATTCAAAAATTTTCAGACATAACGACATGTTAAATTATGAAAAACCTACCTCTCATCCTAGACACACCACCCCAACCACCTAAAATTTATATACTGCACAAACGTTTTTACCTCAAAAGTCACGAAATCTAACTCACTCTACACATAGCACACAAGATACCCTCCAAATCTCCAATGACTCTATGATTGAACAAATTTTCTGTAATAAGAATTTTATCTTGGCGGAATTTCTAAGAGAACATTGTTAGGGGAGTTTCATATTAGAGAACATTGATACATAGTATAGGATTATGCACCTTTGTGAGAGACACACCACATATACTCCTAAAACATTAAGGTGATAGATGAGTGGGTTCTCCCACTTATAACATCACCACTTTAGGGGGAACTCAATCACCTAAAATAAGAGGAATAACAAAGTCCACTATATTAGCATGGATGTTAGTGGGAATGTTTCTCTCCAAAAAGGTAGTGTACGTCGAAGTGATCGTGAACACATTATCCTTAGCATGTCTCCAACACCAACGATCTATATCTAGGAAGTGTGTTTTGTAACGCCTCAGTTTTTGTTAGATTTATTTAATCGAGTCGATTTAATTATTTTTATTATTATATTATTTTATTCTTGACTTTTATTTGGTAATATATTATTTTTCGTCGTTATTATGTTTTATCGCGTTTTGAGAGCGTTTGCGAGATATTTGAGTTGAGGGGATAGATATTTTTATATAAGTAGAAATAGAGAGAAAAAGAGAGAAAGGAAAAGAAAAGAAAGAAAAGAGAAAGAGAAGAGAAGGAAAAAGAGAGAAAAGGAGAAAGAGGAAAAAGTGAAGAAACTCCGTTTCAATCGCGAATAATTGGGTAAAGGTGAGAAGTTTCGATTATATCCTGGTTGTATATGCATATGTATGTGTATGTTTGAATGTTTACTTGTTTCTCTTAGTTTTTCAAATATAGGTCGAAATGAGACAAACGAGTAGAAATCGATGTTTTCACGGTCGGAAATCGATATAAATTCCGTTGTATGATCACACTATGTTTATGATCAATCATTGATATTTGTTTTGCTGCTGGAATTGATTTGGGTTGGAAAAATAGGATTTTTGGGGTTTGAAACTGTGTAAAACGCAAGCAGATTTTTCTGTTTCTGGTGTAGGCCGTCGGGCGGTGGTTTGGGCGCCGGGCGACGCTTGAGTTGCGCCGCTGCTCCGCCGGGCGATACCTTAGAGGCGCAGCTTGTCACGCTGCTGACTCTTTTAAGTTTTGGTTGGAGGTTTTACGCCGCTGCTTTGCCGGGCGACGCAGAGGCGAAGGGGCACCGCCGGGCGAAATTCTGGTACCGCCGGGCACCCCTGGGGATTTTTCATTAGTTTTGTTTTCTTTCAAATTCCATAACTTGTGATCCGATGATCTGTTTTGAACGTTCTTTGTACCGTTGGAAAGCTTATGAGATGTACTTTCTTATTAAAATAGTTTTGAGATTTGTGGCCGATTTAATTATTTCGGGAATTTGGAGATGTGTCGTTTTGTCGACTTTTACCATTTTAATGGTGTGTATTTGATGTGTTATCATGCAATATGTTTTTGATATATATCGTATAACTTGTGTGATGTTATATGATGTAAATGCATGTGATGAAAGGTTGTGATGATGGTTGGTGGCCTAAGGGCAAGAAAATGCATTTTTGTTGTGTTTGATTATATATGCATGATTATGGATGTGTATATGTGGGCATTTGAATGTCATGAGTCATTGTATGCCGAGCATCATGATATGCATTCTTGTGATGTCGTGTGCCCTTGTGGGGTGTGAGCGACGAAACGATTCCAGAGGGAATACGCTATAACATCGTGTGCTTTATACAAAGAGGTGTGAGCGATGATTATAGACGATCGTGTGCCTTATACAAAGAGGTGTGAGCGATCGGGTCGTGTGCCTTATACAAAGAGGTGTGAGCGATCCATAAACGTCATGTGCCTTATACAAAGAGGTGTGAGCGAGGAGGAACATCGTTTGCCCGACGGGGAGTTACACTAAGTAACAAGCGATGATTCCAATAGTTCCTGAGTGAACTAATGATGAGATGATGGATGGAACGGTACCGCATTGCATTTGCATAGAGTCGTTGTGTCGGTCTCTTTGCATTTGCATAAATCATGAATGGATTGATTATGGGTGGAAAATCATGAATTGATTGAGTATGTGTTGAGTTTTATGTTTGAATTGGTGAATTGATGTGCATATGTGATAAATGCATTGGTTGTGGATAATATGTTTTATGCATAGACATATGCTATGTGATGTGGTGAGGTGTTTCCATATGTTATGACTTTGGTGTGCCTTATATATGCTATGTGATTATGTTGGTGTAATTGATATATGCTATGTGATAATGTTGGTGTAGTTGATATATGCTATGTGTATTAGTATGTGATGCTTGTGGTGAGAATAATTATGCATGTGAATATATATGTGTTTGCATATTATTATGCAATCTTGATTTAGTTGTTATTTCTCACCCTTCTGCTGTGGCTTGTTGCACTATGAGGCAATTGCAGATTAGTAGTCTTGGAGGCTTTTGTGAAGATTAGTTCTCAATCCGTTTGTCAGTCTGTTTGCTCTGATACGTAACACGGGAGTCGGGGAACGCTTTTGTTATATATATATATACATTTGTTGGATCTATTTTGTATTAACTTTGTATGATATTTTGATGTTATAAAATAATTTATTTTGTAAAACAAGTCGGTTATGGATCTTTCCGCTTTATTCCATAATTGAACTTTCCTTTTGTTGGAAAAAGTTTCCCTTTTATGTTTATTCCATTTTGTGTTATGTATCAAATTTATGAGTAGGGATTGTGTTTGCTTTCTTTAAATGTGGCATCCTTGTTTCTGTCGAAAAAATAAATTTTTATTCACTCTAATTCATTTATGTACTATTTATTCGCAATGGGAATTGGGGTGTTACATTAGTGGTATCAGAGCAGGTCGGTCCGTCCGGCCAAGTTGTTGAGTCAGTGGTGTGACAGTTGAATACTGTCGATGTTGTTGGTCCCTTAGTATGTGATATGTGTGTGAAACACTGTCAGTACTTTCTGGTTCTTCTAATCCTTTGTCTTCAGGTGTGGGAATGAGATAAGTGGGGGAGAAGCTGGTGCTTCTCCAAGTTGCTTCAGTTGTGGAGCGTTGGTTGCAAGATTGTAAGTGTTATTTGGACAGTGTTGTTCCCGATTCCGGAGGGAATACAGTGTTAGACGATGGCTATGGATCTAGAAGGGGGGGGGGGGGGGGGTTGAATAGATTCCTTGAGTTTTACACGCAAATAGTCTACAAAAATTCTGTTTTAAAAAATTGTTTAACGGAAGCTACCACTGGATAGAACGTCTACAACGAACCTTCTACCGAAAGGATCGGATATGCACGAATATATCACGGATGAGTACGGAAGAGAAAAATTCAGTTTTGAATACTACACTTAAAAACGCAGACAATAAATTATCACTTGCTTGATGTTTATTCCAATCCAATGAGGTAAAGTGATAAGCAATTTAAAGCAATGTGTTCGAATTTTACTTTGAAACAAATTATCAAACACCTAGTGTGCGTAAACACACTATGTGCAGAATTTCTATGGAGAATAATGTACAGCTGCTCCAAAGCACAATTCAATGAATTGTATCGATTTAACAAAACAATTTATCAGCGTACAATTACTCTACGACAGAAATTTCAATAGTTTGCTACTTCACAAATTCGAACAATACTGAAATGTAAAAGAGTTAAGGGAAAGAGAGAACAAACGAGATTTGATTAGGCAGTTCCCCAATCGTCCTCGCTTTGGGTACGTCTGCCCCCAACTCCACAAAAGGAATTGAGATATATATATATATATATATATATATATATATATATATATATATATATATATATATATATGTGTGTGTAGTTGTTGCAAATTGTTTATTACAAGAGAAAACTATGAACATTCAAACCCCGAACGTCTTCGATCGTTGATGCAGAATTTTCTCTTCCCTTGATTCAAGATGAATCAAGTGCTCCGAAAATGGTTGATTCAATTACTGTCCCACACTACTAAACCGAAAGAAACCACTGTTCTTCAGTTACCTTCACTCGGTCAATTGAAATCTTCCAAGAATTCAAACCCAAACCTTCTTCTACAATCCTCTGATTACAGCTACTAAACCGAAACAGTTGCACCAATTTCTGGTTACCTTCGCCCAGCCGAATCCCTGTAGAATGAACAGTTTATGCAAAAACCCCCCCAAAATCTATTCGATTCTTGGAGGACAAACCCAACTGGTTTGATTCAAGAAACACCTGCCAAACTCTCAACCCAGAAGATGAAGATCACACTTCCTAAATTCTGAATGTTATCACTTCGATCAATGGGCGACACAAACAAAGATGATTATGTGTGATTGTTTGTTTACACAATGAAGAAGATGAAGATGAAGAGAGAAATGACATATATCTTTCACGTTTCTTGTTATTGTGAAAAATGAAGACCAAAACTATTTATATGAAAAATATGACCAACAAAAATAATAACAGAAAAATAACAGAAAAGAAATTAAGTGAAAAAATGCAGAAATAAAGGTCATGCGTCGACCTCCAGTATCCATGCGTCGACGCATAAGATAAGAATTTTGTGTCCACAGATTTGTGCGCTTACCCGCAAGTTTTGGAGGTTAGCGCATGAATTCTGGGGTTAGCGCATGAACTTAAGGGTCAGCGCATGAAGTGCAAATTTTCAGGAAATTTAATTTTTCTGAGCATTTTTACCAAACCAAGGTCAAACATACATGCTAGACACTACTAAAACAATAGTGGACCTTTATTTTTGGAGAGAACAAGATCCTATGCATCTAGACACATGACCAATAACGGTAAGACGCTATATGCCCGACACGTGAAGTGATACCGCTCAAATTACAATCTAATATATTTGTTGACATCATTAAAACAAGATAGCTAGAAGGATATCCCTCACATACAGAGGTAAGGTTTATGTCGACTAAGGATTTGTGCCTTAGGTAGTTTTGTGCACAAGATGCAAGAAATGCTATTATGGCCTGGTAAAGACGGTTTATGCCCCATCATGATTATCGGCTGTCTATTGACAAATTGAGGAACTGATCACCCTTAATCTCTTGTTGATAGTAGACGGAATTATGTTGGATGCAATAGACGTGTCTTTCTGGCTTTAATAGTGTGTGTAATGAATTGGTTGGAATTAAGAAAATGATTACGGATTGTTTTGATGAGTCGATGAAGATTCTTATATCGGAAGATGAGGCGGATTAGAGGTTTTGGTATGTTGGTCCAGTTGGGAAATCATTGAGAGAGAACGATTGGGTATCGTTAATGGTTGTTCTCAGAGAGTAGAGTGTGAACTGAAATTTGACGAAGGGGAAGATTTGAGGTTTGGATCTGCTAAGTAAGTAGAAGAACTTTTAGGAAGTGAAACTCAAATTGAAAGAGCGGTTGGAAGATTTACTGGAAAATGGATTTGTGAGACCAAATGTGTCGTCTTAGAGAGCTCCAGCTTTGTTAGTAGCAAAAAGGATGGATGATTGAACGGAATAATAAGCATGATGTGTATGATGGTATTGAGACTATGGAAAGCGAAACTTAGAGTTTTGGAGTTTTTAAAGTTTTAGGGCATTAATGGAAATCTTGAGAAAACCCTAGGTGTGGATGTAATATTTGAGAGTTCTTTTTGGTTGGTTGTTGCAACATGTTGGGATTTATGGAATTTGGACTGTTAAGAGAAGAAATTGTGCATGGATTAGTAATAGTTGAATAAGGTAACGACTGAGAATAAGTGTCCACTTTCATGAATAGATGACTGGAATGGTTTGGTTGAGTTTGAGTGAAATTGTAATTGTTTGGAATGTTTGATAAGAGTGGTGAATTATGTGAGTTGAGGATTTGACCGATTTCATGTGACTGGTTATGGTTGTTATCATCGGATTAGGGTGTTATTTACTCGGTTAAGCTTGTATGTGAGTAACCAGTTACCCAGTGAAAATTTTGCAAAAGCTTTAAGAATTTATATCTTTTGGAATTTGCTTGGGCATTACAACGTACAGTGATGTTATTTGGTGTTAGTAATGCGTCTGTAATGTTTGTGGAGTAGAGGAATCATATCTTCCATATTTAATTGGATAAGTTCGTGGAGGTTTTGATTGAGGATATTCGGATCTGTTATAAACTCAGAGGAAGGACATGTAGAGTGTTTGAGGATTGAATTACAAGTGTTGAAAAGAGGCAAAGTTTTATGCTAAGTTATTCGAGTGAGAATTTTGGTTGAAAAATGTTAGTTTTCTTGGATATGTTATTTCGGATGAGAGTATGGTTATGGATCCATCGGAAGTAGATGCAGTTCTACGATGAGAGGCTCCGAAGTTGGTTAAGGAGATTAGAGTCTTTTTGGACTTTAGTTGGTTATTACCGGAGGTTATGGAAGGCTTTTCCAAGTTGGCATTTTCGTTACTCCAGTTGACTTACAAAAGGTAAGTCGTTTGCTTTGGATGTTCATTGTGAGGAAAGTTTGAGAGGGTTAAAGTAGAATTTGTCTACGGTTTCAGTTTTGATACTGCGTGATCCTGATAAACCGTTTGTGAGGTATTGGGATGCGTCTTTGATGAGTTTAGTCAGTGTGTTAATGCAAGAGGGTAAAATCGTGGCTTATGCTTTACTACGATTGAGGATTCATAAAAGGATCCATACTATTTCAGATTTAGAATTGGTTGCGGTTGTATTGTGTTGGAATATTTGAAGGTATTATCTTTATGGTTCTAGGTTCGAAGTGTTTAGTAATCACAAGAATGTTGAGTACTTGTTTGGTCTGAAGGAATAGAGTATGAGACAACGAGGATGGTTGGAATTCGTGACGAGTTATGAATTTGGCTTGGATTATCCTTCGGGAAAAGCTAAGGTTATGCCTGAAAAGTTAAGTCGAAAGTTTTTATGCATGTCTGTTTTGATGGTCAGAGAATTAAAATTATTTGAGCAGTTCAGAGACTTGTGTCTGGTGTATGAGATAACACATGAGAGTGTGAAGTTGGGAATATTAAAGTGAACAATGATTTTTGGCAGAGGTGAGAAAGAGTTAGACTTTGGACGTGAGATTGGTAGACTCGGTGGTTTCGAGTAATCAGAGTACGCAGTGGAAGCGTGATGTGGCACATTTTGTAATTGCTGGTGGGACTTGTAAGAGTTCATAAGTCGAACATTGGAAACATGTTGGAATGATGAGACCATTGGACGTTTCAGAATGGAAGTGTTAGGTGAAAGGTTTAAATATTATTCATGGGCTACTATGTAGATGGATGTTTTGGTTGTATGTTCGATTGGTGAATCGTAGCATTGTTGTAATATTGTTGTGTGACAAGGAGGTTGGTATTGTGGTTATGTAGAGATTGTTGGAACGATGTTGGGTCGTGGAACTGGTGTTCTTGTTTGTGTTGTTGCTTCGTTCCTATTATGTTGGTTCGAGTTCGAGTAGCTGATTCCTGTGTGTGTTCGTAACTTGGGTATTCCTTGAGTTGGGAGTTGGTCGTCAAGTGCATTGTATGGGCTTTACATCTTGTCGTCGTTGTTGTAATTATGGTTAGCGAGGTGGTTTGTCAGTTTGTGTTACTCATGGTGTTGCCTTTTGTTGGCATGTCGGTTGGTTAGTCGGATACGAGAGTCGTATTCAGAGTTGTTCGTATCGGTTGTATTTTCGAGGACGAAAATGTCTAAGTGGGGGAGAGTTGTAACGCCCCAGTTTTTGTTAGGTTTATTTAATCGAGTCGATTTAATTATTTTTATTATTATATTATTTTATTCTTGACTTTTATTTGGTAATATATTATTTTTCGTCGTTATTATGTTTTATCGCGTTTTGAGAGCGTTTGCGAGATATTTGAGTTGAGGGGATAGATATTTTTATATAAGTAGAAATAGAGAGAAAGAGAGAGAAAGGAAAAGAAAAGAAAGAAAAGAGAAAGAGAAGAGAAGGAAAAAGAGAGAAAAGGAGAAAGAGGAAAAAGTGAAGAAACTCCGTTTCAATCGCGAATAATCGGGTAAGGGTGAGAAGTTTCGATTATATCCTGCTTGTATATGTATATGTATGTGTATTTTTGAATGTTTACTTGTTTCTCTTAGTTTTTCAAATATAGGTCGAAATGAGACAAACGAGTAGAAATCGATGTTTTCACGGTCGAAAATCGATATAAATTGCGTTGTATGATCACACTATGTTTATGATCAATCATTGATATTTGTTTTGCTGTTGGAATTGATTTGGGTTGGAAAAATGGGATTTTTGGGGTTTGAAACCGTGTAAAACGCAAGCAAATTTTTTGTTTCTGGTGTAGGCCGCCGGGCGGTGGTTTGGGCGCCGGGCGACGCTTGATTTGCGCCGCTGCTCCGCCGGGCGATACCTTAGAGGCGCAGCTTGTCACGCTGCTGACTCTTTTAAGTTTTGGTTGGAGATTTTACGCCGCTGCTTCGCCGGGCGACGCAGAGGCGAAGGGGCACCGCCGGGCGAAATTCTGGTACCGCCGGGCGCTCTTGGGGATTTTTCATAGTTCTGTTTTCTTTCAAATTCCATAACTTGTGATCTAATGATCCGTTTTGAACGTTCTTTGTATCGTTGGAAAGCTTATGAGATGTACTTTCTTATTAAAATAGTTTTGAGATTTGTGGCCGATTTAATTATGTCGAGAATTTGGAAATGTGTCATTTTGTCGACTTTTACCGTTTTAATGGCGTGTATTTGATGTGTTATCATGTAGTATGTTTTTGATAAATATCATATAACTTGTGTGATGTTATATGATGTAAATGCATGTGATGAAAGGTTGTGATGATGGTTGGTGGCCTAAGGGCAAGAAAATGCATTTTTGTTGTGTTTGATTATATATGCATGATTATGGATGTGTATATGTGGGCATTTGAATGTCATGAGTCATTGTATGCCGAGCATCATGATATGCATTCTTGTGATGTCGTGTGCCCTTGTGGGGTGTGAGCGACAAAACGATTCCAGAGGGAATACGCTATAACATCGTGTGCCTTATACAAAGAGGTGTGAGCGATGATTATAGACGATCGCGTGCCTTATACAAGGAGGTGTGAGTGATCGGGTCGTGTGCCTTATACAAAGAGGTGTGAGCCATCCATAAACGTCGTGTGCCTTATACAAAGAGGTGTGAGCGACGGGGAACATCGTTTGCCCGACGGGGAGTTACACTAAGTAACAAGCGATGGTTCCAATAGTTCCTGAGTGAACTAATGATGAGATGATGGATGGAACGGTACCGCATTGCATTTGTATAGAGTCGTTGTGTCGGTCTCTTTGCATTTGCATAAATCATGAATGGATTGATTATGGGTGGAAAATCATGAATTGATTGAGCATGTGTTGAGTTTTATGTTTGAATTGGTGAATTGATGTGCATATGTGATAAATGCATTGGTTGTGGATAATATATTTTATGCATAGACATATGCTATGTGATGTGGTGAGGTGTTTCCATACGTTATGACTTTGGTGTGCCTTATATATGCTATGTGATTATGTTGGTGTAATTGATATATGCTATGTGATTATGTTGGTGTAGTTGATATATGCTATGTGTATTAGTATGTGATGCTTGTGGTGAGAATAATTATGCATGTGAATTTATATGTGTTTGCATATTATTATGCAATCTTGATTTAGTTGTTATTTCTCACCCTTCTGCTGTGGTTTGTTGCTCTATGAGGCAATTGCAGATTAGTAGTCTTGGAGGCTTTTGTGAAGATTAGTTTTCCATCCGTTTGTCAGTCAGTCTGCTCTGATACGTAACACGGGAGTCGGGGAACGCTTTTGTTATATATGTATACATTTGTTGGATCTATTTTGTATTAACTTTGTATGAATATTTTGATGTTATAAAATAATTTATTTTGTAAAACAAGTCGGTTATGGATCTTTCCGCTTTATTCCATAATTGAACTTTCCTTTTGTTGGAAAAAGTTTCCCTTTTATGTTTATTCCATTTTGTGTTATGTATCAAATTTATGAGCAGGGATTGTGTTTGCTTTCTTTAAATGTGGCATCCTTGTTTCTGTCGGAAAAATAAATTTTTATTCACTCTGATTCATTTATGTATTATTTATTCGCAATGGGAATTGGGGTGTTACATGTTTTATCCTGAATAATAATGAGATTCACAACTAGCTAATGCTCATAAACAAAAAGAGATCTTCTCTAACTCATATTCCAAATCAAAACTCCATCCTCAAACTTGGCAACCTCGCCTATGGGCAAATCTCGTTAACTAGAGATACTAAAAAGTCTAAAGAACTTACCTTTAAAGGTAGTGGGCCCTACCCAAGAATCATTCTAGAAAGAGATGAGGAAATCATAATTTTTGTATTAGTTTAACCACAAATAATTCAGAGGTATCTTTACTTTAAAACCTATGATGGATACACCTTTCAACTAAGAAAACGAAGATAAAAGGATAGAAGATCTCGAACACTTAGACCATATTTCCTCATAGGTGTACAAATATCAACTCGTTTAACCCAATAGATCTTAGAGTCCCTTTTAGCCCCCTTAGAAGAACCTTATATGTATTCAAGCTATTTGCTTCCACATCTTGATAGACATTTTCAGAAAATACAAGAAGAACAACTGGATAAAATTGAGTAAAACCACCATCTCTCAAAACTGATATATTGATATGGACCTCTAGTTCTGCTGATTAGGATTAGTTTGCTGAGTAGGATTTAATTATTTATTTAATTATTTATTTGTTAGTTTCTATAAGTTAGCATAACCGAATTTGAATTTAACTAATTTTAGGATAGGATTTAGGGGTCAACATAGAATCTACCTATTAACTAGGATTGTTATCAATTAAATTTAAATGATAGTAATTTTAGAGAAAAGTAGTTATTGACCTAGTTTAATTAGGGAATCTTACTCTATTGTAAGCCTATTTAAAGGCATTCAGATTATCAATGAAAGTTATCAATAATTATTATTAAAAAGTATTTGTGAATTTAAGAAGAGGCTCTGTCAAGGATGAGCCCGCTTCTACCTTCACCATAGGTCGAAGCAAAGCTTCTACCGCGTCTAGGACTGTGTCAACATGATCCAAGACAAGGGACCTTAACAATTTGGTATCCAGAGCCAATATGGGTGACGCGGATTTAGCAGGAACAATGAGGGAATTCATAGAACAGGTGACAGCCAGGCAAACTGCTCTTGAAGAGTAGGTGGCTAATCTCTCCACCATAGTTCAGGAAGGGAATAAGGGTTCTAAAAAAGACAGCTCAAGCGATGGAGTAAACAATAAGGGCAACAATAATGAGCACAGAGACAAAAACATCTCGCAATTGGGGGGAGGCATGATTCCGCGCTATTCCAAAATCGAATTTCCCACTTATGATGGGACAGACGACCCATTAGGGTTGTTGCGGCGTTGTGATAGATTTTTTCTAAATCAAAGAAGTGCTGAAGGAGATAAGGTGTGATTGGCAGCGTTTCATCTGATAGGAGAAGCGCAACTATGGTTAGATCAAATGGAAGAAGAAGAACCCAACATGACGTGGGATCGTTTTAAGGAATGTTGCCATATACGGTTCAGACCACCTATATGCAATAATCCATTAGGAGAACTCGCCAACCTCAAGCAAACTGGATCTGTGCAGGATTATCAACGCCAATTTCAGTTATTGCTTGCTAGAGCCGATGATCTTAAGCCTAAGCAACAAGTGGACTTATTTAGTGCTGGGCTGATTAATGAATTAAGGATAGACGTTGAGCTTCAACAGCCACAAAATCTCAGAGTTTCTATGAATATGGCTCGAGCATTTGAACGTAAACTGCAGTGCTCACGAAACCAAAAGACGAACATACCCCAAGCGTTCGATGGCAAGGCCTTACCTATCCCTAAAACAGCTCTTTGCAGTAGAATAAATAGAGGAATTAAATAATTGTTAATTCAGTGGGAAGGATATACTCCAGAAGATAAAACATGGGAATCTTTCGATCAGTTTCGCGAAACTTATCCTGAATTTGAGCTTGAGGACAAGTTCAATACCGATAGGAGAAGTGATAATATGGACCTCTAGTTCTGCTGATTAGGATTAGTTTGCTGAGTAGGATTTAATTATTGATTTAATTATTTATTTGTTAGTTTTTATAAGTTAGCATAACAGAATTTGAATTTAAGTAATTTTAGGATAGGATTTAGGGGTCAAAACAGAATCTAACTATTAACTAGGATTGTTATCATTTAAATTTAAATGATAGTAATTTTAGGAAAAAGTAGTTATTGACCTAGTTTAATTAGGGATTCTTACTCTATTGTAAGCCTATTTAAAGACATTCAGATTATCAATGAAAGTTATCAATAATTATTATCAAAAAGTATTTGTGAATTTAAGAAGAGGCTCTGTCAAGGACGAGCCCGCTTCTACCTTCACCATAGGTCGAAGCAAAGCTTCTACCGCGTCTCGGACTGTGTCAACACGATCCAAGACAAGGGACCATAACATATATCTATGCCTCCATGAGAGCAACCGTCTAAAAGTAAGATTAACTAACAGCTCCCAAGTAGCCTCACAACGAGGATAAGCCCCCACTGAAAGATCAAGGTACTTGAAAGAAAAAGACTCTTGCCTGCAATGAATGAAATCATTAGCTAAGTCCAAAAAATAAGAATCCACATGGACCACAATGAGGTTACTCTTAGAAAAATAGACCCAAAGATCTGAAGTATGCTCAAAATTTCGAAGTATAACCTTAATTAGTAGCCAGAGATTCTCAACTGATGAATAAATCAAAATAAGTGTGTCGGCTGCATATTAAAGACAGTAGACCACCAAACCCACCTTAAAGTAAAAAAAATCTAGTTCGAGAACCCTATTGAACAACCTATTTAAACCTTTCAGCCACAAGTTGGAAAAGAAACGAAGCTAAGGGGTCATCTTTGGCTGAACCTCCTTTAAATACTAATTTGTTAGGTAGGACAACCATTAACCAACACCACAAGATTACCATAAAATATAGAGACCTGCTACCTGGATCTTTACTTAGTGCTGAAACCAACATTGGAGTGCTGATGCACCTGAGGTTAATTTCCACCTCCATTTACCCAACAAATCCAAGTTAACCAAACAAAGATCTTGAACACTTAGACCGCATTTCCTCTTAGATTTACAAACATCAACTCGTTTAACCCAAAAGATCTTAGAGTCCCTTTTTAGCCCTCCCTAGAGGAACCTTATATGATTCAAGCTATTTGCTTCTACATCTTAACATACATGTTTAGAAAATACAAGAAGAAAACCAGGATAGAATTAAGGACGAAATTGAGTAAAACCACCATTTCTTAAAACTGACATATCCATGTCTCCATGAGAGCAACCGTCTAAAAGTAAGATTAACTAACAGCTTCCAAGTAGCCTCACGACGAGGATTAGTCTCCGCTGAAAGATCAAGGTACTTGAAAGAAAATGACTCTTATATGCAATGAAGGAAATCATTAGCTAAGTCCAAAAAATCAGAATTCACATTGACCACAATGAGGTTAATCTTAGAAAAATTGACCCAAAGATCTGAAGTAAGCTCAAAATTTTGAAGTATAACCTTAACCAGTAGCCAGAGATTCTCAACTAAGAAATTAACCAAAATAAATGTGTCAGCTGTATATTGAAGACAGTAGACCACCAAACCCACCTTAAAATCAAAATAAAGATCTAGTACCAAAACCAATTGAACAACCCGTTTAAACCTTTCTGTCATAAGCATGAAAAGAAACGGAGTTAAGGGGTCATCTTTGGCTCAACCCCATTTGAATACTAATTTTTTGGATAGGACAGCCATTAACCAACATCGCAAGATTCCCATGAAACATAGAGGCATGCTTCCTGAATCTTTATTTAGTGCTGAAACCAAACCTGACAATCATGGTTTGAAAAGCTATAAATGCAATTTGAAACCATGGTAGAGAAACCTATAAATGATGCAGATCACGAAGATATTCAAGATGGGAGAAAAGAAGTTAGAGTCCAATTCCAAAAAAAGCTAGATACTTACCCATTAGGATAAAATTGCAGAGCATGTTAATCATTGGATTCTGATTATAAGTAGGAAACTATCAATGGCCATTCATGATGAAGTATGAAGAAACTGCATTAATAATATAAGCACTTCGCCAAATATATTTTTTCCTTGCCAAGACAAAAACCAAGAAATCAGTCGCGCATAAAAGATCTGGGTTCCTTGTCAAAGCCCAAATTACAGTTACAATCCATTTTTTAAATGCTACAAAAAGAGAAGAGAAGAATAAGAATAAACACAATGATTTTAATTCCCTCCTGCAACTTAATGTAAGCAAATCCAAAAATAAATAAATGTAAACCAAACACATGAAATTTTAAACTTCCATATATCAAAAAGAAAAATAAAAATTAATAAGTCCATAGTGATACCTCTTCATCTTGATAGTCTTGTGCATTCATATCTTCATACTCATACTCAAAGCTATGTGTAGGGGACATTATCGCCATATTCCTCCACATATCTGGCGTGTTCATCACCTCCTCTTCTTCCACTTCCATAGAAAACATATTCTGCTCTTCTGTGGCAGCAGTAACTACCGTCGTGTCAATGTCATTAACCGTTAAAGTCTCATCAATATCATTAGTTGGTAAAGTGTGATCTGGTCTGAAAGCCTCGGCGGCTTCTACAGCCGTTTTTTGTATATCTTTTGCCTGAGTGGTGGCAGGTTTAGGGAGCCTCCACGCCGAGTCTGCAAAATTGAGACATGCATAGCGGCCCCTTAATGCCATAGCAGCAACATCGTGGGCACGGGCTGCCATCTCGGCCGTTGGAAAAGTGCCAAGCCAGATCTTAGTCTTCTTGTTAGGTTCTCTCATTTCACACACCCACTTATCTAAGTTCCTCTTCCTCACACCTCTATATATTGGGTGGCGTGTCTCCTTGAACTTCTTCCTCCCTGCAGGCTTTTTTGGTGTACTCGCAGCTAACCGCACTTCCTCGTCAAGAGAGATCTCTGAATTTGGCAATGACATGTGGGAGGAAGAAGAGTTGTTAGTTGTAAACATATTTATGGATTGGAGATATCGGGAAAAGGTTTTGATAGTGAAAGCTGGAATTGAAGAAAGGAGTTTGTTATGGAGTACTTACGAGGTTATGGTTTTGGTGTTAAGATTTAGAAGAGTTAAGAGTGTAACATATATAGGGAAAGAGTTAACAGTGAGAGTGTGTGTGAGTGTGTGATGTTTTGTGTGAGTAAGCTATCTGCCAAGTTGGGTGGTTTAATGAAAGAGAAAGGTGAACTGGTGATGAGAAACGAGACAGAGAGATGAAGTATGCGTGTTGCTAGTGGGACATCACAGTTGGCTCAAAAAGAGTAATAATGGTATCAAAACATCTTCTAAAGACACTAAAGTATGGTAATGATGTTTTGTTTCACTAAATACCGTAAATTTAACGATTGCTAGGAATTTGCTATTTTTAGTTTGTGACATTACAAAAAAAAAAGTGAGAGTTGGAAAGAAAATGTTAATTGATGTTGCTATCATTACTCATAAAAAAGTAAGTAATTTTATTCTTTGGTCATGTGATGGGTCTTTTGGTCGTTTTTCTAAATTAATTTATCTTTTAAATTTAAAACTAAAGTTTGGATTGAAAGAGAATGTTATAGCTTTTTTTTTCTTTCAACAGAAGACATAGATAAGAATCTGGTTTTCTTTATTGTAGACTTATAAGTTGATATTTATAAGATCTTTGGATTTAACATTATCTTGATTCAACTAACATTAATTAATAAAGGGATGATCATCAATATTTAAACATGTGTACTGTAGGTTTTTGGAGTGATGCCTTGATACATTTGATTGATTATAACTATAACACCCGTTTTACTTTTGTTGTGAAAAACGATGTATTCAAAGAAAGTATAAATGGTTTATTGATGATCAAGAATCAAAACAAGGGTTAGGGTTTAACGGAAAAGAAAACAAGAAGAAGAAAAATAGAACAACAAATGATTGGGCAAATTAAAATTCTGTTTACTATTCACTTTCTCATTAACGTCACAAATGATTACAAGTGAATATCACAATTTGCCACACTCAACAAATTGAGTGTACTAGCCTATTTATAGACTAACTAGGTAACTTGTAGCCCAAGAAACCTAAACAATTGAATCCTTAACACAAGGCCCAATTCGACAGTACATATTAGAACAGACTTCGACTACAATATATAACAATCAGGCATCAGCATGTGAACTGTAACACCCCACTTTCCCATTTTATAAAAATAAAAGTAATACGGATAAATCAGAGTTTTACAACCAACAAGCGGGATGCCACATCATTAAATCAACAACGAAAACTCATTTCATTAACGAAATAAAACAGCGAAAAATAATTATTTATTCAATTCACGGCACACTTGCCAATATACTCCAAAACTCCACATAACTCGTGGTCCTCAAAATAATGAATTCAAAAGAGACACGTAACAAAATTCAATGGAGAATAACAATTAATAAAATCTCCAAAATTTCCGTGTTACGTATCAGAGCGACTCCTACGACTCGAACAGGCAACACGCACTCCAAGCAACTCAAGTACCTGGATTATCTGTACTTCCGAAGAAGCACAGACACAACAACAACAGAGGGGGTGAGAACTACATTTAATAATAAACGGCAAATAACACATGATAAGAGTAGTTGCTCACACACAATCATACAATCACATAAGCACGACATACTTGTCACTTTCAATCATAAGTCAATCAACATAAAATGATAATGCAATGCGACTCAACAATAGACACAATGCATGTGGTACCAACAATCACCATGGTTCATTCAATCGAACCCGGATAAATCACATACACCTCTACTTGGCAATGATTTATCCCACCATTCTCCACATTGAAGTTCGGATGAATCATATACACTCCTCCTGAGCAATGATCCATCACCACCGACACACCATGAATGCATGACATCAATATGCATATAATTCATGTATAATCACACTCATACATTTCCACGATCCTCCTGATCACAATCAATACATAACACCACAGAAAACACCTCACACGCGCTAATTAGCTGATCACTAATTAATTCACCCAAAATTATTAAATTAATTATTTTTACCACCAATCCTACATTTTTCAAGGTCTGACATCTATCTCCAACCTCTCAAACCAAAAGAAACAACTTCGGACGCGAAGACGGGAAAGAAATCGCGAAACGGAAAAATTCTGCACTCTCCCTGGTCATACGCGTATTGCCCTAGGCCATACGCGTATTGCCCATCTCGCTCGCCCATCCATACGCGTATTGCCTCACTTGATACGCGTATGGGCAGAGACCTGTTTTTCCATCAAAATTCCACTTCAGATCTCGTTACGCGTAACGCCCCCCTCTTACGCGTAATGCCAAGCTTCCATACGCGTACTGTTACGCGTACGGGCAGAGGGCCGTGCCAAGCCTCCTTTTGGCCCTCCCATACGCGCATTGACCATAGCCATACTTGTATTGCCCTACCTGATACGCGTATGGCCAGATCTATTACGCAAATGCAATTTCCCTACCCAGCCTGGTTTCTGCTATGGGATCCTCACTTTTCCCCTCCAATCTAGTCCTAAACTTGTTTCTACACTAGTTTCAGGTCCTATTCTTCATCTTACTTCTTTACCTATCATTACTAATCCAATTTACGGTTCTTAGATCTAATAATTGGTCATATTCACTTGCATAAACCAGTTCAGCAACACATACAATTTATAAAACAGCAACAACAAAATTATTCACCAAGAATCATATGAATTCCAGATCCAACATGGCATCACAACAAGGACTTCACAGCAATCATACACACAAACACAGATAAATTCAAACAGAATTATACATACGAATTCTTACGGGGTTAAGGAATCCCCACTACCCTCTCATGATTATATCACCCATATTAAACTCATTCTCCCCCCTTACCTCGAATTTCTTGATCAAATTCCTGCGAAATTGATGAAGATGGGTGCCCTAGCTCTTCCTTGTTCTTCTTCTCTAACTCTTTCTTTTCCCAAAATCTGATTATGGCTAACTCTCCCCCTAACCCTCACTAATCTCAGCTTAGTTACTAAACTGCCCCTCCATTCATCCATTAACCCATTATCAATTTAATTAAATCAAATTTTAATTTAAAATAATAATAGTATTAATAATAATAATAAGGAGAATAATAATAACCATAATAATAATATGAAATATACTATTAATAATAATAATATTAATAATACTAATAACAATAAGTTCCATATTACTATTAATGGACACACACCCCACCTTATCACTACTAACGTTACCCCCTTCGGACTCAGACACCCCCTAAACAAGGCCAAACAATTGAAAATAAAACACAACGATTAAATAATTTAAATTGGGGTGTTACATGAACAAGCTTCGATTGCATGCTTGCCTCCTGTCGAAAAACACATGAAAGCTCTCCTTCGACACAACATGAGTTCGACACAACTCTTACAAATCTCCACCTTGGATCTAACTCAGCAACAAGGGAATCATCTAGCTTTCATCATACAGCTTTATCAACTACATACAGTGGAAGAACTTGCAACTTGGCAACGTCTTGGTGATCATATCAGCAGCATTATCTTCAGTCGAAACCTTCAGCACCTGGACTTCACCACGCTCGATTATCTCTCTGACGAAGTGCAACCTCACATCGATGTGCTTAGTTCGCTCATGATAGGCTGAACTCTTCGACAGGTGTACTGCACTTTGACTATCACATTTAATAGTGATACTTCGACCTTGAAGTTTCAGCTCCTTTGCAAAACCTTCAAGCCACAATGCTTCCTTCACAGCTTCAGTAAGGGCAATATATTCATCTTCAGTGGTTGATAAGGCAACAACCTTCTGAAGCGTCACTCTCCAACTGATTGTTGTGCCAAACATTGTCAAAACATATCCAGAAATAGACTTTCTGGAATCCATACAACCTGCATAATCAGAGTCGACAAATCCTTCGATTTTGACTATGATATCACCACCACAGGCTGCACTATAAATCAAGACTCTTTTCAGAGACCCATGTACCTGAGAATCCATTTTAAAGCTTGCCAGTGCGCCTTTCCAGGATTGGCCATATACCTGCTCACAAGGCTCACTCCATATGCTATGTCTGGCCTCGTACAAGCCATAACATACATCAAAGAACCCACTACACTAGCATATGGAATGCTATTCATATAGGTTCTTTCAGCTTCAGTACTTGGACTTTGAGTAGTACTAAGCTTAAACTGAGGATTTGTAGGTGTCACAACAGGCTTCGAATTCGACATACCAAACTTGTTGAGAAGCTTCTGTAGGTATGTCTCTTGAGATAAGCACAACGTCGACTGCTTTCTATCTCTCCGGATGTCAATCCCAAGAATCCTGGCTGCAGCTCCCAGATCCTTCATTTAGAACTCCTTACTGAGTTCATCCTTCACCTTTATTACATCCTCAACACTGTTGCTAGCTATGAGGATATCATCCACATACAGCAGCAACATAACAAGTGAGTTTCCAGGTCGAAATCTAAAGTAAACACAGTGATCGAACTGACTTCTAGTGAAACCAAATAGTGATCGAACTGACTTCTAGTGAAACCAATGTGTGCCATGAACTTGTCGAATCTCCTGTTCCACTGTCGAGGAGATTGTTTCAGGCCATACAAAGACTTATTCAACTTGCACACATAATCTTCTTTACCCTTTTCTGCATACCCTTCAGGTTGACGCATCAGGATTGTTTCATCTAGATCACCATACAGAAATGATATCTTCACATCCATATGCTCAAGTTCCAAGTCGAACTTTGCCACCATGGCCAACAACATTCGAATGGATCTATGCTTTAAAATAGGTGAGAACACATCATTGAAGTCGACACCTTCTTTCTGAGTGAACCCCCTAGCAACCAGCCTCGCCTTAAAGCGCTTCGACATCACTTCTTTGATTCCTTCCTTAACCTTGAAAATCCACTAACAACTGACTAACCTTGCTCCTGCAGGTTTCTCAATCAGCTCCCAAGTGTTATTATCATGAAGAGATTTCATCTCGTCATTCATGGCTTTTCGCCATTCAGTCTTGTCTCGACTCCTTATAGCTTCCTTGTAATCTCTAGGTTCTTCGTCAAGTACCTCACTTGCAGAGATTAAGGCAAAAGCTATAAGATCTGCATAATCAAGTATCTGAGGTGGCTTGATGACTCTTCTCGACCTATCTCTTGCCAGTAGGTAGTCATCGACAGTTTCCTCAGCCTCTTCAGCATCTTGCTCTTCGACTTCATCAGGGCTATGCACTTGAGCATCACTATGCTCCACCTCATCAGGCATCTCTATCTATTCCAGCTCCTTTTCAGAGATTTCTGCACTTCGACCAACATCACCAGTTTTCTTAAAAGCCATTTTTACCTCATTGAAAACTACATCACGACTTGTGATACATCTTCTGTGACCTGGTTCTAGGCACCACAACCTATAACCCTTGACTCCCTCAGGATATCCAAGGAACATGCATCTCAGAGCTCTAGGTTCGACCTTGTCTTGCCTAATGTGAGCATATGCTAAACAGCCAAATACTCTCAGTTTGTCAAGATCTGGTGGATTACCTGACCAAACTTCTTCAGGTGTCTTCGTTCTCAGCGCAGTCGAGGGACATCTATTTATCAGATAAGCTGCTGTCGAAACAGCCTCGGCCCAAAACACCTTCTTCAATCCAGTACTAACCAACATGCATCTAACCCTTTCAAGGATTGTTCAATTGAATCTCTCAGCTAAGCCATTTTGTTAAGGAGTACCTGCTACAGTATTATGCCTTGCAATCCCAGACTCAACACAGTAACTGTCGAATGCTTCGTTGCAGAATTCAAGGCCATTGTCGATTCTCAACCTCTTAACCTTTCTGCCAGTTTGAGTTTTGACCAGAACCTTCCAACTTTTGAAATTCTCAAAAGTTTCATCCTTCGTCTTCTGAATGAATACCCATAGCTTTCTGGAATAGTCATCAATGATGGATAGAAAAATCCTTGCACCTGAGTGTGAAGGATTCCTTGCAGGCCCCCAAAGATCAGCATGAACGTAATCAAGGGATCCATGTGTTCTTTGCTTGCCTTTGTTAAACTTTGCCCTACAGGATTTACCAAATACACAAGATTCACAAAACTCCAGCTTTTCGACTTTGTCACCTCCTAGCAAGTTCTGCTTCCCCAATTCGACCAGGCCTCATGTGCCAATCTCATGTGCCCAATCTCATGTGCCATAACTCTGTCTTCGACACAGGTTTCATGGATACAACATTTGTCGAACCACTTACAACCTCAGCCTCAAGGGTATACAAGCCTTGTTTCTTATGCCTCTCAAGACTTCCTTCGACCCCTTCATGACTTTCAGGATACCTTGCTCTCCTTTGAAGACATATCCTTTCTTGTCGAATTCACCAAGAGAAATTAAATTCATCTTAAGGTCAGGTACATACCTAACCCCAGTCAATAACGTCATTGACTCATCATGGAGCTTGAATCTAAGAGATCCAATACATGCAATCTTGCAAGCTTTATTGTTCCCCAGCAGTACTGATCCACCATCTTGATCACATAATTCTTCAAACACATTCTTGTTTGGAGTTATATGCCAAGTGCATCCAGAATCCATAATCCACTCTTCGCAAGAGTTGCTGCTCGACACCACAAGGACATCAGATGATTCATAACCATCTTGCACTATAGCTGCATTCCTATTGTCCTTACCTCCATGATTATTCAGGCGCTCAGGGCACACCTTTCTTGTGTGATCCTCCTTCTTACAATGATATCATTTGATACTAGACATATCACCACCATAAGACTTCTGCTGAGCCTTTTCTTTCTTCTTGTCAAACCTACCATCTTTCTTTGACGATCTTCCTTTCACGGACAACCTTTCGCCAACTGATGAAGGTTTCAGCTCCTTTCTTTCGTTCAAATCCTTCGAATACAAGGCTGCTTGAACTTCTTTAAAGGTCAGGGACTCTCTTCCATACAAGAGAGTTTCTTTGAAGTGAGCATGCGATCTGGGCAAAGCACATAACAGCAACAGCGCTTGATCTTCTTCATCGATCTTCACATTAATATTTTCAAGATCAAGAATCATCTTGTTGAACATATCCAACTGCTCATCCAAAGCTTTGTCTTCACTCATCTTGAATGAATACAAAGCTTGCTTCGGGTACAAATGATTTACCAATGATTTGGTCATGTATAAGTGATTGTGAAGGCTGGATCAGATCCTGTAGAATCGGGCCGCCAAGTGCGTCAGGGATGCTGGTCGTATGGAGAGGAGGGGGTGTACCTGTAAGGCACTCCGACGCTCAAGTGAGAAAGGGTCAGAGAAAAGGGGCAAGTACAAAGTATGAATTCTTAGGGTGAATATTGGATACCTGACCCTCTCAAGCGAGAGGGTTTATATAGAGCCCCCAGCGCGTGGCCAACGGTCCTATTTTCGAGGCAAAATAACTGTTTTCCCCAAAGAATAGGTAACTGCCCAAACTAACCGTTATGCCGGGCAGGGTGCCCGAAACTAGCCGTTATGTCGGGCATGAATGCAGATCCGGGCACCTGTCCTTTGCTGTTTGGGCAGTAAAAAAGCCGTGCGTAATGGGCATCAATGCCGGGAAGGAACGTTGCATTCCTTGCCCGGTTGGAGGGGAAGAAAGGTCGCTTTTGCCCCTCTGTGGATTAGACTTAGGCAATTTGGGCCGCTCTGGAGCAGAGGTGGATTGGGCCAATTCTAGCCATTGGTCCAGTCTAGAACAGGAGCCCCCCAAGTCGTTGCTCCCGAGCATGGGAGTGATGACTTAAGGACTGCTCGTTGCTCCGGGGAGCTAGCATAGAGTCGTCGCTTGAAGACGAGGAGGATTATCTCAGAGTGCCCGTGATCCCAGATGTTCGCGAGATTCTTGGTCGTGGCCCTATTGCCCGGTATTCGGGGAGATCAAGTGTCAGACAGAATTGGAAACGTTGGGTTGCCACGTGTGCCTTGAGCTCTGTGTAGCAGTTAATAGGCAATGATGGCTAGTAGGTAGTCATTATGGCCTACGGGCGTGTGTGTGCACGTGCCCCTTTGTATAAAAGGGGGAAGATTGTCCCATTTTGCACTTTTTCTTCCTGATTCCTCTTCGTCTCTTCTAAGCTTTTGCCCGTCACCGTCTTCAGTGCTTCCGACCACCGCGTCCAGCTTCGAGCAACCTCTTTCTTCTACTCAAATCAAGTAAGTTTTCTGATCTGGGACTTGTTTTACTCCTTTTCGTTGTTAGTGGTAGATTTGCATGCGGTTAGGGCTAGTTTAGAGGACGAAATGTGTGACTTTCCGGCGATTGTTGGCGGTGGACGGTGGTTATGCCATTTTTACGCTACCAACATGTCGCCAGATCTGTTAGTGCATTTGGTGAGGAGGGTGGTTCACGGCGAGGTTGCATGTGTGACCACCGCGTTTGTCCATCTTTTGACAGAGCGATGAGTTTTCCGATGGATCCTTTCCAAATTCTGGTGAAGCTTCGCGGTTTCTGGTGGAGCTTCAACTGAAACTGGGTGAGAGCGCGGGGAAGCTCCTCGTTCTGGGATGACAATCTCGAGCATCTCCTCACGGGGAGGTTTCAGCTTTCCCTTTGATGTTAGGGGTTAGGCCGGGGACGTTGTCCTCAGCCCTTTGCGCGCCCTTTCACTTGGCTTAGCAGTGGAAGGGTGGATTTGATTTGCTGTCGAATTCACTGTCTTCTCTGCTTTTCAGGTGATCGTAATGGCGACGGGGCCAGACAGAGAAGTTATTCTAGATACGTCCGAGAAGGAAACTGGCTCCGAGGATAAGAGCAGCTCGACGGCTTCGAGCTCGGCGACATCGAGTTCCTCGAGCAATGTCGGGGAGGAGGAAGAGCAGGACGTCATGGAGAAGACGTCGAAGGGTCCTCCGAGGAAGGGTGGGAGGTGGCCGAACCTTCCCAGTATGTGTCCACATTTGCAAAGTCCTTGGTGGACGTCTTCAAGGAGGTAGGACCGGCAGGAGAGTGGAGGGTGCACTTTCCTTCTTTAGACGAGCGGGTTTGCACGGACTTCGGGGACCGCTTCACAATGTATGAGTGCACCTTCAAGGAGCTGGGCTTGAGGCTGCCGTTCACCGATTTCCAGCAGTCGATGTTCGAGCATCTGAGGTTGGCCCCCACACAACTGCACCCTAACTCGCTGGCCTTCATCCGGGCTTTCGAGTTGGTGTGCGAGCATCTTTCCTTGGGGGCCACTCTCCCTCTGTTCTTCGCTGTTTTCCATCTACAAAGGCAAATGGCGGGGAAGAAGTACGGCTGGGTTTCTCTGAAGCAGCCTCGTAAGCTGTTCAAACTGTTTTCAGAGTCGATCCGGACATTCAAGGAGCGGTACTTCGTCATTGAGCCCGTGTCTGAGGTTGCCCAGGACAGTACGTATGTCTGGGAGATTGAGGTTGACGAGGATGGAAACGAGCTGCATAACGAGGAAGGGAAGTACATTGGGCGGAGACTTTACAAGTTCCCTATTCATTGGTCACCCGATCACTTCACCAGAGAGCCCAGTGATTACATTTTTCAGCCGAGCGAACTACGCGGGCAAGATGCCGTGGCTTACGAGGCGCTGGAGAAGTGGGTTAACTCTTTCAGCCTTGCTGAGTGTTTCACAAGCAAGGGCTATCCGATATTCGAGGAAGATGAGAGTCAGAGGGTCGAACGTCGGTTTATTAATGTTAAGGAACTGCTGGAGTGCAAGACTCCTGCGGATGCTGAGAAGCTGCTCGGTAGTCTTTAGTTATTTAGACTTTGTTCATGTTATTTCTTTTCTTCGTATCTAACATGCTCGTGTTTTGTTTGTGCATGTGAGATGCCTCAGGCTCATGATCGGGTTGTGAGGAATGCTCTGGCGAGGAACAAAGCTGGAACGGCTCCTCCGAAATCCCGGTTCGCTGGTACCCGTGCTCTTCCTCCCGTTCAAGCTGCTGCGGGGACCTCCACTTCTCCGACTCCTGCTCCCTGGGGATCTCCTATGCCTTTGGCCGGGCGACCAAAGCGGCCAAGGATTGCTGATGCCGTGGACCTTACTCGGGTAGCGGAGAAAGGGAAGTTCGAGCTTTCTCTATTCATCCTTGATATGAGGTTCTTTGAAGGCAACTCTTTAGTTGTTCCCCGGGCAGAATCTCTTTGCTTGGAAGGCATGGATCTCCCGAGCAAGAGGGCGCTGGTGGCCCAGGACGCTTCTGCCTTGGTCAGGATGCTAGAGATGGCGGCTGTGTATGCCGAAGGGGACTCCGCGACTGAATCCGAACTCAACGCTGCCCGTGCTTCTATGGCATCCCTCAAGGAAGAAGTCAAGGGTGCCAGCGAGGCTCGGAAGAAGGCGGAAGAGGAAGCGGCCAGGCTAAAAGAGGAGAACTCTAAGTTGTCGGCAGAGAAGAAAGCTACCGAGGAGCTGATCAAGGAGCTGAGGGCGACCAATGCCCCGGGTGCTGACGAGCCGGACGATGTGAGAAATTTGAAGACTAGGTCCGAGCTGGTTGCTCGTATACTACTGGCCGAAGATGATGGCATCGCCGTTGCGGAGGAATCCTTCGGAAACGCCGTGGCTCAGCTGCGGGTGGTGAACCCTGGGCTTGAAATTTCTGCCGAGGGCATTCACTATCTTGCGCGTGTTGATGATGGTCATATTGTCTTGCCCGAAGGTCTTCTTACTGTTACCCCCGAGGATCAGCCCACAGAGGAGCAGGGACCCGAGCCAGAGTCAACCGAGCACGCTGATGAATGAGGAATTTGTTATTTTGTTGATGTCGTTGTAATTTGTTCAGCCTGCGTGCCGTTGTAATTTATATTTGATGGGCATGACCCCCGTTTTATGTAACAATGTACAATTGTGGTATTTGCGGCCACTTGTTAAATTATTGCATATTTAGTTCTGTTGTTTGCATGACTTTACTCGCTTTTATTATCGCTAAGTGTTGTATGCATGCTCGCTGTGAATGTGTGTCCACCCGTGATAGGGGGTATTTGACTTGTGTGAATATTTTTTGGGGAGATTGCTCGTAACAGATGTGTTTAGCAGTGTAGGGAACTGGTTGAACTGTCGGGGAATGTCCTGGCGGGGGAGCGGAGCTCAGGTCGCGTTTGAGGCCTGAGTTCACAGCGTGAACGTCCCATCGCGAGTTGGGGTTATGCCAATCGTAGTACTTTAGTCGTATGCGACGCTTGTACCTAGACGCGCATAGTGGTCGATAGCTGACGTTCGTCACTGCGATGGATCGGACCGAGGAGTTAGCTCTAATATTGTTTTAGCTTTTCAGCGTTCCATGGTCGAGCGAGTTCTTCCCCAGTGAGATGTTCTAGGTAGTAGGCCCCATTTTCCATTTTTTCCCGGACACGATAAGGTCCCTCCCAATTGGCTGCTAGTTTACCTTCACGAGAGTCTTTGTGGTTTCTTCTTAGGACAAGGCTTCCCACGTCGAACTCTCATCGTATCACTTTGGCGTTGTGCCTGATGGTGATCTTTTGTTTCAGTGAGGCTTCGCAGAGAGCTGCCCCGGTTCTGATTTCCTCGACGAGGTCGAGCTCTTCCCTTAAATATTTGTCGTTCATCTCCCCGTCTAGGGGCGACTCTGTCCGCCTAGAGGGCACGTGAACTTTGATTAGAATTACAGCCTCGGTTCCGTATGCTAAACGGAAAGGCGTTTACCCGGTCGTTGAATGGGGAGTTGTACGGTACGCCCAGAGCACGCTGTGTAGCTCCTCGACCCATGCCTTCTTTGTTTCATCTAGCCTTCGCTTGAGGCCTCGAAGGATGACTCGGTTAGCTGCCTCAGCCTGTCCGTTTGTTTGAGGGTGTTCGACGGATGCGAAGTGTTGCTTCGTGCCCAGTTGAGCGACGAAGTCCTGAAACTTCCTGTCCGTGAACTGCGTCCCGTTGTCTGTTACTATCACTTGGGGAATACTGAAACGTGCAAGGATGTTTCGTTTGTAGAAATGCAGGATATTGAGGGCAGTTATTTTGTCTAGAGCTACTGCTTCTATCCACTTTGTGAAATAATCTACGCCCACTATGAGGTACTTGTTCTGACTTGATCCTACCACGAAGGGTCCTAGGATGTCTAGGCCCCACCAGGCGAATGGCCACGGGGAGGACATAGCCTTGAGCTCGTTAGGCGGAGCCAGGTGCATGTCCCTGTGCCGTTGGCATTTGTCGCATTTCTTCACATGTTCTTTCGCGTCGTTCTGTATGGTCGGCCAGTAGTACCCTGCTTGGAGAGCCTTGCGAGCAAGGGACCTTCCTCCGAGATGTTGGGCGTTGATTCCCCCGTGGATTTCACGCAGGATGTGTGCGACCATTTCCTCCTCGACGTATTTGAGCAGTGGAATGGAAAATCCCCTCCTGTATAGTTTACCTTCGACCAGGATGTACGAGCAGGCTCTTCGCCTGATCGTGCTGGCCTCCTTTGCGTCGGACGGGAGTTCGTCTTTGGAGAGATAGTTGTAGACTGGGGTCATCCAGCAGTTGTTGTCGCCGATCACCTGCACGTCGAGTGTCGGGGAGGCCTTCTCGATGCTGGGTTAAGGAAGCATTTCCTGTATGACGGATTTGTTTCCGCCTTTCTTCTTCGTGCTGGCCAGTTTAGACAGCACGTCTGCTCCTACGTTATGTTCGCGGGGAACGTGTTTCACTTCCACTGTTGTGAATTTTGCCATTTCCTTCTTCACCAGGGCCAAGTATTCGGTCAGGTTGTCGTTTTTGGCTTGGTATTCACCTCGGACTTGGAGGACCACGAGATGTGAGTCCGTGCAAATGACGACTTCTTGTGCACCCAGGTCCTCGGCAAGGCGTAGCCCAGCGAGGAAGGCTTTGTATTCTGCCTGGTTATTGGAGGTTGGGAAAGACAGTGTGAGTGATACCTCGACGATAATTCCTTCGTCGCTCTCCAGTATGATCCCCGCGCCGCTTCCTACCGAGCTTGAGGCACCGTCGACGAAGATGGTCCACTTGGGCGCTTCACTCGCGGGGGAGTCTGCAAATGTCATCTCCGTGACGAAGTCGGCCAGAGCTTGGGCCTTGAGGGATTTCCTTCCTTCATATTGGATGTCAAATTCGGATAACTCCAGTGACCATTTTAGCATTCGGCCGACCATATCTTGTCGTCCGAGCAGCTGCTTTATGGGCTGATCTGTCCGAACCACGATCGTGTGAGCCAGGAAGTAGTGTCTTAATCTCCTAGCTGCGTTGATGAGGGCCAATGCCACTTTCTCTATCCACTGGTATCTTAACTCTGGTCCTTGCAACGCTTTGCTTGTGAAGTAAATGGGTTTGTGCCCGTCAGGCGTCTCACGGATGAGAGCGGTACTCATTGCTTCGGTCGCAACGGCCAGATATAAGTATAGCATTTCGCCGTTGTCCGGTCGAGAGAGGACCAGCGGCTCTTAGAGTGCCCGTTTCAGATAGAGAAGGGCCTTGTCGCACTCCTCAGTCCATTAGAATACTGCCTCTTTGCGGAGGAGTTTGAAGAATGGCAGGGCGTGCTGGGCGGACTTGGCCACGAAACGAGATAGTGACGCGAGCATCCCGTTGAGGGACTGGATGGATTTTTTGGACTTGGGCGTAGGAAACTCGGAGAATGCCCGACATTTGTCGGGGTTGGCCTCGATTCCTCGTTCTGTTAAGTAGAAGCCGAGGAATTTTCCTGCCCGGACGCCGAACATGCACTTCTCCAGATTGAAACGCATTTTGTATTTCCTTGCCTGTTCGAAGACTTTTCGTAGATGGGCGGGGTGATCGGTTTCCTCGTGGGATTTTACGATCATGTCGTCCATGTAGACTTCGAGCATGTCGCCTATTTCTCCCCGGAACACTTTGTTCATCATTCGTTGGTATGTTGCTCCGGCGTTCTTCAGGCCGAAGGGAATCACATTTTAGTAATAGTTGCCCGATTCGGTCATGAAGGCCGTATATTTTTTGTCGGACATTGCCATTGGGATTTGATTGTAGCCCGAGTAGGCGTCCATGAACGATAAAAGTTTAAAACCAGCAGAATTATCAACAAGTTTATCAATATTGGGGAGGGGGTAGGCATCCTTCAGGCATGCCTTATTGAGATCGGTATAATCAATGCACATGCCCTGTTTTCCATTAGATTTTTTAACCAATACAACGTTGGACAGCCAAGTGGTGTACTTGGCCTCCGAAATAAATTTGGCCTCGAGGAGGTCCTTTATAGCTTTTTCGGAAGCCTCCGTATTCTTCGGAGACTGCTTCCTCCTACTTTGTGCTACGGCCTTGATGGCCGGGTCAATGGTCAGCTGGTGACATGCGACAAATGGATCCAAGCCGGGCATTTCTGCGGCGCTCCACGTGAAAAGGTCGGCATTCTCTCGGAGGCACGCTTTGAGCTGCTTCCTCGCGATGTCAGGCAGGTCTGCTCCGAACTTCACTCCCCATTGGGGGTCTTCGCCGAACAGGAGTAGCTCGAAGTTGCCATCCGGGATTGGGCGCATTGGATGGGAGCTGCTGCTAGATGACGCGGATGGGCCGGCTGAAGCTGCTCATTCCTCCTGTTGGTCCTCGGGGAAGCGTCTGTCGAGGTCGATAGAGTCAACCTGGGGCAGAGGCTTGGCCTCCTCAGAGCTGCTCGGCAGTGCTGGCTTGCTCGATGCTTTAGGCTTGGGCGCAATGGCGTTGAGCCCCTTTGTAGCTGCTTTAAAACACCGTCGGGCAGCTTCTATATCACCGTGGAGGGTGGCGACCATTCCTTTCAAAGTGTAATACTTCATCTTCAGGTGGACGGTCGATGGCACTGCTACCAACTCGGTTAGAGTTGGCCTTCCGAAAATGCATTGGTAAAGTGACGGGCAGTCGATTACCAAAAATTGCACCTTGATGGATCTGGCCGTTTCAGCTGCTCCGAAGGTCACGATCAGCTCGACGTAACCCCTCGACTTGGTCACAGACCCGTTGAACCCCTGTAAATCGGTCCCTACGTAGGGGGTAAGGTGCGATTCGTCCAGCTGCAGCGTTGAGAACAGCTGGGAGTACATGATGTCGACCGAGCTGCCCTGGTCGACTAGGATTTGGCGAACGTCAAAGTTTGCCATTTGGGCTCTGACGAGCAACGAAATGCCTGAGTTCGGGGAGCCGCCGAGGAGTTCCTCCCTGTAGAAGGAGATGGGGATGGAACCCTTCGGGGCCTGATCAAGCGTGGTCACTTTGTTCGAGTTGGTGTTGATCAGGTGTTCGAACTTCCGTTTCACGGATCCCACAGTAACCTTGTTGAAACCCCCGCCAGAGATGACCATGGCGGAGGGAAAGGTCTCCCACGGGCTGTGGGCCGCGAAATATGCAGGGGCGCTGAGCCCGTCAGGGACGTTGAAGTCCTCGGGTCGCGATATGGACATAGCGACCTGTATGTTGCCGGCTTCTGAGGAGGGTACCTCCTCCTCGACCTTCTTGGACTCCTGGGTGTCCTGCCGAGGAATGTCCTTCTTCTTCGCGAACCGCTTCAGGTGGCCGTCCCTGATCATTATTTCAATGGCATCCTTCAGATGGATGCAATCCTCCGTAATGCGGCCATGACTTTTGTGGAAGCGGCAGTACTTTGACTTGTCCACGTTTGGTCTCTTCGGCAGCTGTTTGGGGAAACGGACCCCGGCTTGTTTGAACTCCGAATTGGCACATTCGGTCAAAATCTTCTCCCTGAAAACAGCCAGGGGTGTGTAATCATGGAAACGCCCGGAGGGCCCTTTGCTGTCACGGGAGTCGCGGGGACGGTTCTCGTGCCTTCGTTCACCCCGACGAGACGTCGAGGCTTCTTCTCCTTTGGAAGCCCGGGCGTTCTCCTGGCGGCGAGACGCTCGGACGTTGCTGGCCACAATCTTCTCCTCGTACTGAATATGAGATTGGGCTTTGAGGAGGAGGGCGTCCAAGTTCCTCGGTGGCGCGAGGCCAATGACTTTAGCGAACTCGGAGTCCGGGCGGACCCCTTGTTCGAGCAGGAACTTCTTTATCTTATCTGTCGTCGGGACCTGCACAACTTCCTTGTTGAACCTCTCGATATATACGCGGAGAGGTTCGTCTTTCCCCTGGATTATGGCTCCGAGGGAGGCCTCGGTTTTGGGATGGCGGCGAGATGCTGTGAAGTGCCGCGAGAACATCCTGCCCAGTTGTTTCCACGAGGTGATGGACTCCTCGGGAAGTTGTTTATACCATGTCATTGCTCCCTTCCGAAGCGTGGTCGGGAACAGTTTACATTTGATGGCGCCCCGTACGCCGCGGTAGTCTAGCAGCGCATCGATGTTCTCGATGTGCTCGTCGGGGTCGGTGGTCCCGTCATATGTGCCAAGTGACGGGGGTTTCTCCAAGCCTTTTGGGAGACGGGTGGCCAAGATCTCCTGGGACAACGGGCCGCGAGGCTCGTCGTTGTCACTAGAACTGGTGTATGATGGTGACTGGACGGGTTACTCGCGTCGGCGGTTCCTTCGATGGGAAGGTGAGCGGTTCCTTCGAGGAGAAGGTGAGCGGTTCCTTCGAGGAGAAGGTGAGCGTGCCCGTCCTTTGGACTTGATCGGAGACTCCTCGTTCCTTCGAGTCCTTTTGTGGTCATGAGTGTGCTGGTCACGCGGGGAGATCTGGTCGCGCTTTCGGGCTACGCGAGGATCGTGCTCTTGGCGCAGTCTTCGGTCAATTTCTCTCTGTGGCTGCGGGCTTCTAGATCGTCGCTGGTTCCTCCGTGTAGGAGGGGATCTTGGACGGCGAGACTCTTCCAGTGCCCCGATCCTCTCGTTTTGCTGCAGGACCAGGGTGTTGGTTTTGTTGAGGGCCTCTAGGAGGGCTGCCACGGCCGGGTGGGCGCTGGGCGGAACAGGAACGGGCTGGAGGTCGAGAGACGGTTGATCGTTGTTGCGATCAGCAGGGGTAGGGGAAGGAGAAACAGTGGCTCCATCCCTAAGGAAACGGGCATCTCGGAGGAGAGATGATTGGCCGTCAACGTCAGATTTGTTGACTGGGAGGATGGTTGATTGGAGAGCATCCTTAGAGCGTTCTTGGGAAGCCATGATTGTGATGATGTTTGAGAATTGTTTTGATCTTCGGTTAAAGAAAGATGGGGAGAACAAAACTTCCCACAGACGGCGCCACTGATCGTGAAGGCTGGATCAGATCCTGTAGAATCGGGCCGCCAAGTGCGTCAGGGATGCTGGTTGTATGGAGAGGAGGGGGGTGTACCTGCAAGGCACTCCGACGCTCAAGTGAGAAAGGGTCAGAGAAAAGGGGCAAGTACAAAGTATGAATTCTTAGGGTTAATATTGGATACCTGACCCTCTCAAGCGAGAGGGTTTATATAGAGCCCCCAGCGTGTGGCCAACGGTCCTATTTTCGGGGCGAAATAACTGTTTTCCCCAAAGAATAGGTAACTGCCCAAACTAGCCGTTATGCCGGGCAGGGTTCCTGAAACTAGCCGTTATGTCGGGCATGAACGCAGTTCCGGGCACCTGTCCTTTGCTGTTCGGGCAGCGAAGAAGCCGTGCGTAACAGGCATCAACCCCGGGGAGGAACGTTGCATTCCTTGCCCGGTTGGAGAGGCAGAAAGGTCGCTTTTGCCCCTCTATGGATTGGACTTAGGCAATTTGGGCCGCTCTGGAGCAGAGGTGGATTGGGCCAATTCTAGCCATTGGTCCAGTCCAGAACAATAAGCTTTCAAGCTTTACCCATAATCCTGACGCCGTCGTCTCTTTTGATACCTGCCGTAGAACCTTATCACCAAGGCTCAACAATATCGCGCTGTGTGCTTTCTCGATCATTGCCATCTTTTCTCTTTCCGTCAATGTAGCATCCACGGCTGCCTGTCCCTTCAACGCTTCCAAACATCCCTGCTGTACTAATAGGGCTTTCATCTTCAAGCGCCACAGACCGAAATCGTTCACTCCGGTGAACTTTTCAATCTCATACTTTGTTGAAGCCATCTTCTCCATGCTCACCGCACCAATTTGTTGTGAAAAACGATGTCTTCAACGAAAGTATAAATGGTTTCTTGATGATCAAGAACCAAAACAAGGGTTAGG